>JAYESD010000007.1:83935772-93935772 GCA_036927565.1 Tuctoria greenei | reverse complement strand
ATTAATGACAAGTTCAACTAATGCAGCAGAGCACATCTTCAACCAAGGGCCCCCTCTTGAGCCATTCGGATCCCAGGGTAGTCCCACCAATCATCAACAAACCCAATCCGACTACCCCTTCCCCGAGCATCCATAATAGTCCAAACAGCACTAACAAAGCCCTAATTAATCAGCTACGCCGCACCCATACTTGGCCTCGTGGCGGCACTGTAATCCTAGCTTATTCTCGCATGAACCGGTCCTTAGATCTAAAGCAAGCAAACCACCATGACATCCAACCCATCCACATACCAGGCTTGCTTAGATCACCCATTACCACATTACATTAACCAGTTCATGTGAATCATAATCTCATAAATGCATAATTAAGTTAAGTGGTATTGTTGTTTTCCCATCCCAATTAATTATGCAATGCAAAAGGTAAAAAGCCCATCCCGACTCTCTACCATAATTCCAGGTGACAAGGGTGGTTAAACAAAACTAGTAAACTTCCTACCATAGGGTTCCCATCAAATTGACACAAGCATGCAGTTTTGCAAACAAAACATTTATTTTAAAAACGGTATCAATATGCTTCAAGGACACTTTCCTTGCTCTTGTGGTTGATTAGGGTCAAAGCCTTCAAACTCTTGGTGCTGTAGATCCTCCGCGGCACTTTCTATCGCAAATCCGTCCAATCCACACAATAGACATACAAGACAAGAAACACAATCAAAGAGTGCACAAATATTACTCAATATGACATGTCATGCATGATTGATGCAAATGCAAGATAGAAGTTGTTAATAGATTGCTTTTAATGATCAATAACTAGTTCTAATAGCTTTTAACAAGTTTATACAGGTTTGGATGTGATTAGATCAAACTTTAGAATTAATTCAACACAATTTAACCAGGAAGATCGGACTAGTCCGCTAGAGACCGGACAAGTCCGCACTCTGCGAGATCAGCAGATTAGGGTTTTCAAGATCGACGTAAACTTGGAGATTAGGGGTTGAATTCTTGTAAGGAAAAGAGAATGGAAGGTATACCAAGTGTTTAGGACTCCAATGAATCAAGAAACTTGGAGGTAGCACTTGGATCTTGGTGATCTAGGGTTGGTGATGAACTTGGAGATGAATTGGTGATGAAGAACGAAACTTGGTGGAGATCTTGATCCTCTTTTGTTTCCTCCTCTTCTTCTTCTTGCTTGGGATCTTCTCCTCCCTCCTTGATGGTGGCTCTCCACAAACTAGGGTTTGGGTGAGGTGGAAAAGTGGCAAATAGATGTCAAGCAAAGGGGTGGGGTTGTTTATATAGAGGTGGAGGCTAGGGTTATGTGGATTTCGAGTTTGAGAGGAGTAGAGACCAGTTTAGAGTCCCACATGGGCTCTAAAAGAGTTAGGCACAACATCCCTAGGACCACTTAATGTGAAACCCAAGAAACAAGTCGTAAAACAAAATATCAACTCGGAGTCACGAAATATCGGACAAGTCTGGAAAGGACCAGACTAGTCCGAAGTCGTCCAGAGAGAAAATCGGACAAGTCTGGCCAAAAATCAGACAAGTCCGAATTTAAATAGATAGGAAATCGTACAAGTCCGCTGGAACACTAGACTAGTCCGGAAAAGTCCAAGGACTTAGCAAATTTTCAAGGATTCTTGGAATATCGGACTAGTTCGCACAAAATCGGACAAGTCCGAAAGTTTCCAGAGCCAAAATCGGACTAGTCCGCTGCAAAAACGGACAAGTCTGTTTTTTAGTCAGAGAGAAATCGGACTAGTCCTCAGTAAAATCGGACTAGTTCGCACTTTCCTGCATTTTAAGTGCGGTTTTGTTCCAAATCAATTTTTAAATGCTCCAAATCAATTTTAAACTCGTTCCTCTTGTTGTGGGTTAATGTTAAACATGTATATGAGTGTATGGAGGGCATGATGCATGAAAATGAGGGTGTGACACCCGACTTGTTGTCTACAAGTTTTCCTCGTCAAGTTTCTGCATAGGGCTACCTTTCTTCGGTGGTTTTATCATAATTCGAGTTTTATATATCTAATTGACGTAATTCTTTTTGGACTGTCTTCACAACTCAATTTTCTGTCAACAACAACAATAACAACCAAGCCTTTGTCCCAAACAAATTGGGGTCGGCAAGAAAAGAAACCCAACAATTATGAAGAAAAGTAATAGAAAATAATATGAAAGTAATAAAATAATAAAAAATATAATAATATTAATAAATACAAATAAAATAATATTCTACATTTTATTTATTATAGAAATGAGTTAATAAGAAAGAAGATAAGAGTAACAAAATACGAATAAACAACTCGATTTTCTATCATTTGTAAAAATTTCACGGTCATTGGATTTGTGATTTTGGATCTACACGAGTTTCTTTGCAGTATTACAAAATTGTTTTTTACTCGGTAGAACACATTGACATTGTAAGACCTATATGTGCTGAATACATTGGCTTGTAGTGAATACACTTGGCTTTGATGATAAAAGTTTTGAATATCACCAAAACATCTTTTTATCAAGGTCCGACTCTAGCTCTGAGCTACAGCAAGGTCCGACGGTAGGTCCGGCTTGGTTTGGGTAGCTCCGGTTACGTTCGATTCTAGGTCCGACTAGCTTTGATCAGCTCCGGTGAAGTTTTGTCTTTAGCTCTGGCACGTCTTTGATAGCTCCGACACGTCTTTGATAGCTCCGACATGTTTTTGATAGCTCCGACATGTTTTTGTTAAGCTCCGAAGTTGATTTATCTAGCTCCGGCTTTTGGGTTTACTAGTTCCGACTAGTTCTGGTTAGCTCCGGCGCTAGGTCCTGCTAGTTTTGTAAGCTCCGGCGGGAGCTTGGTTGTACTAGTTTTGGTAAGCTCCGGCGCTAGATTCTACTAGCTTTTGTTAGCTCCGGCTCAAGGTTCGAGTTGCTCTGGCAAGGCCCGAAACTTGACTGTAGTGCTTCTGCTTTTCATTTGCAATGTTTCGTACTTGCTTTACATTGTTGGAAAGATTGCTTAGTATTCATTTGCTAAGTTTTTGTTGCGTTTTGGTTGATATGGATAATATCGTGTTACTGTGTTTTTGCAACATGCTTATGTGAGGTTCTCACGTAGGGTGTTTTGTTCGGAACTAACTTGAGTCAAGTCGAGGACTTGGGCTCGTATGGATTGGTTGTTTATTCATGTGCAGGTGTTGCTTGAGTTCAAGACATGGCTGGTGACGGGATCCATTGGACTAGTCTCAGGGAGGAGATGAGGTTCCAACAACCAAATTCAGGAGGAATTGTGGTTGAGCTGATCAGGAGGTTGCGCAGCATGATTGAATCAAGAACAATGCATATGAAGGTATCATGGATGTCATTGGAAGATGTTTGCACGTGTGCAAGGAGTGCATGGACGTGGCTACATGGTTCCAAGACGTGATGAAGAGATGTGGACGTAAAGAATTGGTCGGAAAGGTCCAACCAACTAGGTTATGGACTCAGGCTGCGGCTGAGTCGGGTTTGACTCAAATATGGAAAGATTTGAGTTGGTTATGATAGGATTTCGTGTGGGTCACGAATTTGAGTTGTTTAGGAATGTGAGATATGTTCCTAAGGTGTTTGGAAGTCTTAAGATTGCTTCTATCTGCGTATAGAAGAATCTTGAGCAATTATAGAAAGTTACGATTCGTGATCTGAGTAGGATTGGAGTCCAAGTTGATATTGGGTTGGCCTAAGGGCTGGTTATATAAGCAAGGGAGCCCAGAGCTCGTGGTAGACGACTTTGGGACTGTTTCTCTTGTGTTCTATTGAATAAAATTCGTGGTTTGAAGGAACTTTTGTGCCTTGTTCGTCCGATTTGTTCCAGACAAGTTTTACTCGTCGAGTTTCTGGACAGCACTACCTTTCGTTGGTGGTTTTATCATAACTCGAGTTTTACAGATCCAATTGGCATGATTCCTTTTGTTTTGTCTTCAAAACTTGATTATCTATCATCTGTAAAAATTTCACGGTCATTGGATTTGTGGTCTATGATCTACACGAGTTTCTTTGCAGCGTTCCAGAACTGTTTTTTTTCGGGTAGGACAGATTGACCTTTGTTTGATCTTTTGATCATAACTTGAGTTTTTCTCGACGGATTTGAGTGATTCTTTTTGTGTTGTCTTCGTGACTTGATTCTCTCTGATATCTGTCACTTTTGTCATGGTGAAACATGTTTAGATTAGTCTCACACATGATTTCTTTAACAGATCGTTTTTCTGCTGAAAGGGTTTGGGGTTTAATTGTTTCCGCTGCGTAAGATGTTTAAATCTACCATTCACCCCCCCCTCTGGTAGCTTTTCACGTGCTCTTCGATCCTACAATTGGTATCAGAGCCATGGTGCTCTAATATTTGTGATTTGCACGTGTTTTTGACTAATCATAATGGAGAAGTACTCCGCCAAACCTTGTGTGTTTGCTGGTATTGATTTTCAGGTTTGGAAGGCACGCATGGAGGCTTTCATCCAGGCACAAGGCTTTGCAATATGGGAGAAGGTATACAAGCCTTACGAAGTGCCATCAAACGATCAAGTTACAGCTACAAATCTGAGAGATGTCGACAACAACAACAAGGCTCGGAACTTGATCATACAAGGATTAACTCAAAGCGACTTCGACCGTGTTGCACACCTCCGATCTGCATACGATGTGTGGAAAGCACTTTGTGACTACCACGAAGGATCCAACACAATCAAAGAGGTGAGGCAAGACATGTTCAAAAAGGAATACATGCGCTTCGAGTTGCAACCCGGTGAGTCTATTGATGACCTTTTTGCTCGCTTTAATAAAATTCTCAGCAACTTGCGTAGTGTCAATGTTAATTTTTCAGATGCTGAAAATGCTAGGCAATTATTAAGTGCATTAGACATGTCAATTTGGGAGATGAAAGTTACAGCTATTCGTGAATCTACTGTCATGAGTACACTTACTTTAGATGTGCTATATTCCAAGCTAAAAACTCATGAAATTGATATAATATCACGTAAGAACCCCAACAAGTCTATTGCTTTTGTTTCTCAACGTGATATGCCTAGCTCCGGCCAATCTTCATCTTGTAGTACACTTGCTTTGTTGTTCTCTCTAACCCTTGAACAGATTGAGGAGTTTCCAGAGGAGGAGCTAGCACTTCTCTCTACGAGGTTCTCAAAAGCATTGCAAAATGTGAGAACTAGAAGGAGAGGAAGCTCCGAACCTCAACGGTGCTTCGAATGTGGTAAGACAGGACATTTTCGTTCAGATTGTCCTAACCTTTCAGGTCCTACTACCCGGGATGAAAAGAAAACAAGAACGAAGCACCCTCTGCAAAAGATACGAAGAAAAATAAGGGTACCATAGGACGCAAGATGATCAACAGTTTCATCACCGCGCTTCAAGAGTTCAGTTCAAGCGACGTGGACATTGGAAGTGATGAAGATGAAGATGATTTGGCAAACTTGTGCTTCATGGCGGGCAAGTCAAGATCAAGTATGGAGGAGGCAGAACACAACAGCGACAATGAAGAGGTTACACGTTTGAGGAAGGAGAACATTTGGATTGTGGATTCATTTTGCTCACGCCACATGACCGGTAACAAAGATTGGTTCTCCTCCCTCTCTTTTGTGTCACGTGTAGAAAATGTTACTTTTGCCGATAATTCTTCAACTCCTATAATTGCTAAGGGTTCGGTTAGAGTAAATGATCACTACACTTTGAAGGATGTGGCACTTGTCAAAAATTTGAAATACAACTTGCTTTCTGTTTCACAATTGCTAGATGAAAATCTGGAAATTATTTTCAATTTAAACTGCTGCAAAGTTGTAAGTTCAAATAGTGAGCTTATTTTTAACATGTCTCGGTTTGGAAGAGTTTTTAAAGCTGATTTTGATATGTCTTCCTCTAAGCATAGGTGTCTAGTTGCTAATGATTCAAAGGACTTATATTTTTGGCATCGTAGACTTGGTCACGTAGGCTTTAATCACCTAACGCGTGTTAGTACTCTTGATCGCATACGTGGGTTGCCTAAGCTTAAAGGGGACAAAGAAATTGTGTGCTCTTCTTGTAGACATGCTAAGATGGTTGCAGGTTCACATACTCCTCTCACAATGATCATGACAACTGAACGATGTCAACTCTTGCATCTTGACACTGTAGGACCTTCACGAGTTCAATCCTTCGGAGGTAAATGGTATGTTCTTGTGATTGTTGATGATTATTCTAGATACTCTTGTGTTTACTTTATGGCGTCTAAGAATGAAGTTTTTAGTCACTTTAGAACTTTATTTCTTAGATTATCAATTGATCTCCCAGGATCATTAAAAGCAATTAGAAGTGATAATGGAACTGAATTTAAAAATCAATCTTTTGATCACTTTTGTGCTGAAAATAGAATAGATCATCAATTCTCTTCACCATATGTACCTCAACAAAATGGTGTTGTAGAAAGAAAGAACAGAACCTTAGTTGAGATGGCTAGGACTATGTTTGATGAATATCAAACTCCTAGGAAATTTTGGGCTGATGCGTTAGCAACCGCTTGTTATGTCTCAAATCGTGTTTTCTTGCGTGCTAAGCTAGGTAAAACACCATATGAGCTTCGGTTTGGACATAGGCCTAGTGTTACACACTTTCGGGTCTTTGGTTGCAAATGCTTTGTTAAAAAACATGGTAATCTTGATAAATTTGAACCTAGATCCATTGATGCATGTTTCTTGGTTATCCATCTCATACTAGAGGCTACCGTGTGCTTTTACTTGACACTAACAAAATTGTGGGGACTTGTGAAGTGTCTTTTGATGAAGCTAGCCCAGGTACTAGCTCCAGTGTTGCAGGACCAGATCCATATCCTCAAGGGGAGGGTATTTTCGAAGACGAAGAAGAGCCGGTGATACTGCCTGGTAGTTCCAAAGTTGACATGTGTCCAGCTCCGGACATTGAACAAGCTCCGACTATCACCTATGCTGGTCCTGATTGTCCACAAGCCACAAGCTCATCAATCTACGATGAACCTAATGAAGAAGAATCTTGTGAGACATCTGTTCCCCTACGTTTTTACAAAGATCATCCCCCACAACAGATGATTGGAAGCTTGCACGAACGAGTCACACGGTCTAGGTTTTGCGATCCAAACTCTCATGCTCATTCTGCTTTTGTTGCTTCTTTTGAACCCAAAGATATATCACATGCACTCACTAATGAATCTTGGATTATTGCCATCCAGGAAGAGTTAGAAAATTTTGAAAGAAATAATGTTTGGAAACTTGTACCTCCACCTCAAGGTCACACTTTAATTGGAACTAAATGGGTATTTAAAAATAAACAAAGTGAGGATGGGGTTGTGGTTAGGAATAAGGCTAGGTTGGTTGCTCAAGGTTTCACTCAAGTTGAAGGTCTAGATTTTGATGAAACTTTTGCTCCTGTCGCTAGATTAGAAGCCATAAGAATTTTGTTAGCTTTTGCAGCATCTAAAGGTTTTAAGCTATATCAAATAGATGTTAAAAGTGCTTTTCTTAATGGCTACATAGATGAGGAGGTTTATGTCAAACAACCATCGAGTTTTGAAAATCCAGATTTTCCTAATCATGTTTACAAACTGTCCAAAGCCTTATACGGTCTCAAACAAGCCCCTAGAGCATGGTATGATAGATTAAAAACATTCTTACTTGAAAAGGGGTTTACCATGGGCAAGGTTGATAAAACTCTTTGTGCTTAAGCATGGCAATGACTCATTATTCGTTCAAGTGTATTTGGATGATATTATCTTTGGTTGTGCTTCTCATGATCTTGTGTCCAAGTTTTCAGCAATGATGAGTTCCGAATTTGAAATGAGTGTGATGGGTGAACTCACTTACTTTTTGGGGCTGCAAATCAAGCAAACCAAGGAGGGTACCTTTGTGCATCAAACGAAGTATACCAAAGACCTTCTAAGGCGCTTCAACATGGACAAAAGCAAGCCTCTTCGGACACCAATGGGAACAGCAACAACACTTGAACTTGATGAAGATGGTGAACCCGTGAATCAGAAAGAATATAGAAGTATGATCGGATCACTTTTGTACCTCACGGCATCAAGACCGGACATACAATTCAGTGTATGTCTTTGTCCACGGTTTCAAGTTTCCCCACGTGTTTCACATTGTCAAGCCGTCAAAAGGATTCTCAGGTACTTACATGGAACTCAAGAATTTGGCATTTTTCTTCCTTCTTCCTCAACTGTTACTTTGAAAGCTTTTTCGGATGCTGATTTTGGGGGTTGTAGGATTGATAGGAAAAGTACTTCTGGTGCTTGTCATTTTCTTGGTAATTCTCTTGTTGCTTGGTCCTCTAGAAAACAAAATTCAGTTGCACAATCCACAGCCGAATCTGAATATGTAGCTGCTGCTAGTTCTTGCTCACAAATTCTTTGGATTGTTCAAACACTTAAGGACTATGGGGTTGATCTAGATAGTGTTCCACTGTTCTGTGATAACACTAGTGCCATTTGCATTGCTAAAAACCCCGTGCAACATTCTAGAACTAAGCACATCGACATTAGGTATCACTTTCTCCGAGATAATGTTGAAAAAGAAAACATTATGCTTCACCATGTAGATACCGAACATCAATTGGCTGACATTTTTACAAAACCTTTGGATTTCACTCGTTTTTGCTTCATTCGTAGTGAAATAGGGGTTATGCATCCTCATATCTTAAATTGAGGGGGAGTTTTTGAAACTTGGGAAGTCTATGTGTGAATCTGAAATAAAAATAATATGAGCATAGTATTTCATACATATATGACTTTGTGATTCCTTTTACATGCTGAAAGTTCTTACTACATTACTCGTGTTATACATTTTGTAGTTTTTGCCATGTCTAGTAATTGGAATAATTACTTACACTAAAACTGGTCATGGTCGAACTTTCTTGCTGTTTTGAACTTGTTACATGTTCACAAGTGCTTTTAATCATGAAGAATTAATCAAGTAATCAACTCACATGTTGAGTTTTTATGAACAAATATAAATTGAGAAAAGATCAATAGAATATGCATGAATCGCACTTCTTCTTTTGAGATGGCTTATCATTAAACTTAGATATGAACTTGGAAGAAGTTGTGTATGACTAAAACCATGTCCTTAAGCTTCTGATTGTCAAAGGACATAGGCTTGGCTTAGTTGGTTAGAATAAGGCAGATGCGCATATAATCTCTTACAAATATCATATGATCTAAATTTATGCTTTGAAAAATAATAAAATGCAGCAACTAGTGTCATGCTTTCAGGTTTTGAAATAGTTAAGTTTGTGAGATCATGACTTGCTTAAATTGAAAATTACATATGATCTCTAGCATGGCTTACACTACTTTATGTATTTCATTGATGTGATAATGTAAAGTACTTGACAGTATAACTTGGATGAGCTTTGTTTATATGAATATGTTATAATATGCTCATAACAACTAAAGAGGGAGAGATAATTTGTTTAAATGCTCATGACTTGCTGAATACATTGTCAAAGGGGGAGAGATAAGAATGAAGAGAAAGAGAATATGTGCATAAGGAGAGATAATAAAGGGGGAGAGATAATATGGGATAATTTTTTCTTCTCATTTTACTTTTGATTTACAAAGGGGGAGAAATTTTCTTCAAAACTTTTTAATGAGAATAAGCCAATGTTCGGATTTTAAATGGTGTTGCCAATGCATTCATCAAGGGGGAGATTGTAAGACCTATATGTGCTGAATACAGTGACTTGTAGTGAATACACTTGGCTTTGATGATAAAAGTTTTGAATATCACCAAAATTTCTTTTTATCAAGGTCCGACTCTAGCTCTGAGCTACAGCAAGGTCCGACGGTAGGTCTGGCTTGGTTTTGGTAGCTCCGGTTACGTTCGATGCTAGGTCCGACTAGCTTTGGTCAGCTCCGGTGAAGTTTTGTCTTTCGCTTCGGCACGTCTTTGCTAGCTACGACACGTCTTTGATAGCTCCGACATGTTTTTGATAGCTCTGACATGTTTTTTCTAAGCTCCGAAGTTGATTTTTCTAGCTCCGACTTTTGGGTTTACTAGTTTTGATTAGTTTTGATTAGCTCCGGCGCTAGGTCCTTCTAGTTTTGTAAGCTCCGGCGGGAGCTTGGTTGTACTAGTTTTGGTAAGCTCCGGCGCTAGATTCTACTAGCTTTTGTTAGCTCCGACTCAAGGTCCGGGTTGCTCTGGCAAGGTCCGGAACTTGACCGTAGTGCTTCTGCTTTTCATTTGCAATGTTTCATACTTGCTTTACATTGTTGGAAAGATTGCTTAGTATTCATTTGCTAATTTTTTGGTGCATTTTTGTTACTGTGTTTTTGCAACATGCTTATGTGAGGTTCTCACGTAGGGTGTTGTGTTCGGAACTAACTTGAGTCAAGTCGAGGACTTGGGCTCATATGGATTGGTTGTTTATTCATGTGCAGGTGTTGCTTGAGTTCAAGACATGGCTGGTGACGGGATCCATTGGACTAGTCTCAGGGAGGAGATGAGGTTCCAACAACCAAATTCAGGAGGAATTGTGGTTGAGCTGATCAGGAGGTTGCGCAACATGATTGAATCAAGAACAATGCATATGAAGGTATCGTGGACGTCATTGGAAGATGTTTGCACGTGTGCAAGGAGTGTATGGACGTGGCTACATGGTTCCAAGACGTGATGAAGAGATGTGGACGTAAAGAATTGGTCGCAAAGGTCCAACTGACTAGGTTATGGACTCAGGCTGCGGTTGAGTCGGGTTTGACTCAAATATGGAAAGATTTGAGTTGGTTATGATAGTATTTCGTGTGGGTCACGAATTTGAGTTGTTTAGGAATGTGGGATATGTTCCTAAGGTGTTTGGAAGTCTTAAGATTGCTTCTATCTGCGTATAGAAGAATCTTGAGCAGTTATGGAAAGTTACGATTCGTGATCTGAGTAGGATTGGAGTCCTAGTTGATATTGGGTTGGCCTAAGGGTTGGTTATATAAGCAAGGGAGCCCAGAGCTCGTGGTAGACGACTTTGGGGCTGTTCCTCTTGTGTTCTACTGAATAAAATTTGTAGTTTGAAGGAACTTTTGTGCCTTGTTCATCCGACTTGTTCCACACAAGTTTTACTCGTCGAGTTTCTGGACAGCACTACCTTTCGTCGGTGGTTTTATAATAACTCGAGTTTTACAGATCCAATTGGCGTGATTCCTTTTCGGTTGTCTTTAAAACTTGAGTATCTATCATCTGTAAAAATTTCACGGTCATTGGATTTGTGGTCTATGATCTACACGAGTTTCTTTGCAGCGTTCCAGAACTGTTTTTTTTTGGTAGGACAGATTGACCTTTGTTTGATCTTTCGATCATAACTTGAGTTTTTCTCGACGGATTTGAGTGATTCTTTTTGTGTTGTCTTCGTGACTTGATTCTCTATGATATCTATCACTTTTGTCACGGTGAAACACGTTTAGATTAGTCTCACACACGATTTCTTTAACAGACTGTTTTTCTGCCGAAAGGGTTTGGGGTTTAATTGTTTCCGCTGCGTAAGATTTTTAAATCTACCATTCACCCCCCCCCCCCCTCTGGTAGCTTTTCACGTGCTCTTCGATCCTACAGACATTTTTTCGATATTTCGATCGTAACATGAGTTTTTCTTGACGGATTTTTGTGACTCTTGCTGTCGTGTCTTCGTGACTTGATTATCTACAATATATACTACTTTTGTCACGGTTGAACATGTTTAGATTAGTCGCTCACACAAGTTATTTAACAGATCATTTTTTCTGCCGAGGGGTTTTCGTTGCTTTTGCTGAAAAATTTTAAATCTACCATTCACCCCCCCCCTCTGGTAGCTTTTCACGTGCTCTTCGATCCTACAAAACTCTACATGAGGATGACAGATTTGCATAATGGAATCGCCTAAATGTGGGTCCTCATTTTCAGATTTACTAGCAGCAGCTTAAACCTTGTGCGGGCAACATTGTAACTCCAAAATCAAACAAGAAACGCTTCCTCACGATGCTGCATGCCCATGGTGGAAAACAAATTTAGTGTGCACAATATTAATACATACAAATAGCAATACAATGATAATATAATATTCATAACAGCAGTAATTAATTCTCATCTCAAGTGCAAGTATTAACTACATCACAAATCAGTGACAAGTGGTACTCATAACCACGAGGGACGTTGATTCGAATCAAAGGTACCCGGAATACACGACACGTACGCCTGTACTGGAAGTCACTTAGGTGCACTCCACGGATGTCGTACGCAGCCACCTTTCTCAAGTTCCGCCCAAGTTGAATCGTTTCAATCGTCTAGGACAGTATTCCCATTCACGGTGCACCTTTCCGATGTGAAGATGTCGTGAGCGAGTTTCCATCTACAGTGATGCAGCCGAAAGCCTGAGGTGATCGAAAAGGTCTCAACAAAGGCTTCCCAAGGTACATCGGTTTCCTGGACCCTATATGTCCATTATGACTCAGGTACAGTTCAAACTTGCTCAGTAGGGCGGCATACGGATCGGTCCTTAACCAACACAGGCAGGGCTACACACCAAAGAACACGTCTTGCTGCATCCTACGCCCCTGCCCGGTCTCTTATTCAGATTACTACTCCATTTCTTTGAACCAATCCCATGCGAGTAGATTCTAACTACTCGACTTCTACCGAATCATATACAACATTTACCATAGCATAGTCTACATGATGACTTAACAACTGCCCAAATACTCCTTGTGGTGATCTGGTCATGCAAGTGGATTTTCAATCACCTTAGTCATAATGCACATAACTCACCTTCGACATAGGTGATGCAAATCAAAATTTTGTAATAGCGCTTAAATGCAAATCGGGGCTTTTCTTTAGCTTGCGACTTGATTAAATGTCAATAGTTAGTGGTCTTCCTCCGGAGACTCTGCCAAGGACTTCAAGGGGACACCGTGGCCTTCTCCTCCAAGGAGTTCTCCTAATCGAGTTCCGACGTCACGTGAACTATCGAAATGCAAGTGCATATATAAGCATGAGATAGCACAACATTTAATTCTGTTGTAACAAGTTTAGTGCAGAAACTAAGTGATTGAGAATAGAGTTCCTGTTGTTGTGATCTACAGGAATAAGGAATATTGATGTGAAATGGAAAAAGATTAACTCCACGTTTGATTTAGAGTTTATATGCACAAAGACATATATAAAAGGATTGCTGATCTTATAGAGGTCCAATGAAGCTGAAACTTTAACAGTAGCTTCAATGGATGATGTGTAGATATTGTGCAAAACTTGATTTCTATCAAAGGTTGTATGTTGTCACAACAATTCCATATGTGTTTCCACTTCTATGAATTTTCATTCTAATTCTTTAGTGGTATCATGGCTACCAGTGCTTGTATCATACATAGGGGGTTGTCCTGGATCTAACAAAATTTACTGCACATTTTTATAAGCTTTCTAGAGTGAGATATAGAATTTAGATGTTTGGACAATTTGTTGAAATGTTTCTGGATATTTTGGAATTTTCAGGTACAAAGAGATTGGAAACAAAATTTGGCTATTCAAATCAACTCAAATGGTCACGATACTTTTACTGGAACTGAAGGGAATTATTTGGAACGATTTGGCAAAGTTTGGGAATTTTTTAATGAATGGAGCATCAGGAATTAATTTCAATAGCATTTTGATTCATGAAATTATTGAGGACAAATTAATTATTTACATACAGATACAAGTGCACCACTTGAAAGTATAGATCATACTGGTTCTAACAAAATTTAGTTGAGAATTTGTGGACAAGGATTCTAGGAGATATTGATTTTTAAAGTTGGAACTAAATCTGGAATTAAATTTAAATGGGAAAGTTTGAATAAAGAAAGGGGGCCCACGGGTTTAAAATGGACCAGTCAGGTTTAAGCCACACGGGGCCACACAGTTCCTACCGTCAGCCACATGGGATCCCAAAGCCACAAATGATCTCGAGGAAAATCCTTCTCTGGCTGAAAGCCCCCCCCCCCTCCCCGAGTCATCTTCCTCGCGCCGGTGGCGCTCGGGCGGCGCCCGACGGTGGCAGGCGACAGCACCTCGCCACAGTACGCGCTAGGGCACGGGGGCCTCAGAACTAGCCGCCAAGGCCTAAAATCGAACGGGGAACAACTTTCCCTAGGTGGCGCCGGCGATAGATGGCCAGAGAGGGAGGTGCGATGGCGGCGGGCGGAACTAGGGTTCTGTTGAGGTCAAAACCGCCAAAACCTTGCTCAAACTGCTTGGGAATCAATCTAAAATCTTCATGGGATCATTCTGAAGATGAATAGAAGGTGTAAAATTGGTGAACGGCCTGAAACTATGAGCTCGACGGTGAATTGACGCGTTTTCAAAAGTGGAGGGGAAAAACTTGAAGTCCAGCTTAATTACTTGATGAAACTCGATGATTCTTCTTCGACGTGAAGCGCCTGGATGTGTAGAAGATAAAGCCTCACGTCCACGAAGAATTGTTACATGTAGAAAGCAAATTTAATCAGAGACCTAGCTAAGTTCATACACGAAGTCATCAGAAGAAATGGAAATACGGGGGCTATGGTCCATGGCATGGGCTCAAATTTTACCAGAAGCTAGTATATGAATAGGCGAACCTTTTTGCTTCAAAAACCGAGGTGAGAACTTGCTTGTATCGAGGGGGCGACAATGCACCAACGGGCGGCACATGAAAAATAGAGGATGGCGGCCGGAATTCTTCACGTTCCTCGTCGGAGAGGCTCCAACTGAGCAAGAAAATGGTTAAAACAGCTGCGCAAGGTGTTGAGGAATGATAGGCTGCAAAGAAAACTGATCAATACCGATGATCCTTGCTGGATTTCGAGTCGAAGGGGAAGAACTCGCAGGGGAGCAAAATCTTGCGCCAGGGAACGAAGCAAAGGTGAAGTGCTCAACTTTGAGGCTTGGAGGGGGATAAGGAGGAGCCCTGGACGTGCTGTATGCTGATGGAGGCAAGCAGGGAAGCAAGCAGCTCTATGGAAATTTGCATGCCGTGAGGTGTTGCCCTGGGATGAAAAGAACAGAGCACTCTAAGCATGACAGGTGGGTCCCACTTGCTCTCCCTCATCTACAACTCTGCTCATTCAATTCCAGCACCTAATTCAGTCCAAAAATTGCTAGATATTTGTGGGAAGGCTAAATTGAAAATGGAGAATTTGATTCTGAATTTGAATTTGAATTTGAGTTGAATTCAATATAATTAAATAGCAAACTTGCTTCAAAAACTATGAAAGTTTGCAGGGAGACTATTTGAAATATTTGGAAGCTAGTGGCGAACTCAGATTTCCAATTTTCCATCATTTGAACAGGAGCAAATTTTATATTTTTTAATTCCCTCCAATAGGGTTGAAATGAATTGATTTCTAAATTGCCATTTTGATTTCTCTATTCAAGCTTGATGTTATTTCTCCTAATATACCTTTATACTCTGAAATTTTGGGGGCTTTTACATTCCTCCCGGGCTCCCCCCTTAAAAGAATCTCGTCCCGAGATTACAATGAAGAGACGAAAGTAGGAGAGAAATTACCATATATGAGACGATAAGAAATCCGGATAGTTGGGCAGAGATTTTCTTCGGATTCCCATGTCGCTTCTTCAGCGGTATGGTTCCGTGTTGTTTGGGCATTCTCATCGAGAATCTCAACCGGATGTTCGGAGTACGTCAAATCCGGTTGCAATTTGCCGATTTCATCCGTGTTGACTGCAGATGTGAACTTGAGACATTTCTGGAACTGAGATACGTGGAAAATGTTGTGTATACCAGCGAGAGATGCCGGTAATTCCAATCGATAAGCCACAGGTCTGCACTCCTCCGTGATAGCAAACGGACCAATAAATCAGGGAGCGAGCTTCCCTTTTACACAGAACCGATGAACTCCTTTCATCGGAGACACGCGGAGGTATACGTGATCTCAGCTATCAAAGTGCAGTGGGCAACGCCGCTTGTCTGCATAATTCTTCTGTCGAGATTGAACCGCTCTTAGATTTGCTTGAATGATCCGAACTTGTTCCTCGGCTTCGTTGACTAGATCAATCCTGAGCGTCACCCTCTCGCCGGACTCATACCAATTCAGCAGTGTGCGGCATTTCCGGCCGTAGAGAGTTACGTATGGTGGCATCTTGATACTCGCTTGATAACCATTATTGTACGAGAGTGCCGCCAACAGTAAATGATCATCTCAAATTTTTCCGTGGTGGATGGCACATGCACGCAACATGTCTTCAAGGACTTGGTTCACCCTCTCGGTTGACCATGGTCTGTGGGTGATATGCGGAGCTTCTAATCAGCTTATGTAAAAGCTCACTTTTCGGAGGAACAAAAACGCAAAAATGCGAACTTAAAATTTTTGAAAGTGGACTTGGAAATCCAAACTCACATGAATCATATGAGTTAACCCATGTTCACTAGAATTAGGAACTCATTAAAATTTTACATATAGCACATGTTTGCTATTGTATTTTGGAACTTAAGGTGTAAAATCCTTAATTTCCAAGTATTCACATTTTCAATGAAAAATTAAAGGAGAAAAGAAAACAAAATAGAGAGAAAGAAAAAGGAATTATTCCAACCCTAAAATGGGACATCCAAAAATATTCAAATCTCAGGCCGTAAATTTTTCCATGACCTACTAATATTCCAATTAGACTCTCGGTAAAGTTTCAAAATTTTTGAAGCCCATTTCCCATTTATTGGACACGTACTGAGAGTTTAATCAACGTCGACTTCAAATTTAAACTTTGTGCTCAACCTTGTCCAAATCAACTCCAAATTTTTCCTGAGGTCCCTTATGGTTCAAAAAGGTTAACTTCAAAGTTTCAGGATTTTTGAACCTAATCTACTATTTATTTCCTTGAGTCAAGTATCACCTCTTGAATTCAAATTCAAATCTGAGTTCAAATTCAACTTGCTCAGTTTTGAAATCTGATTGCACCATAAAATTCTCCACATTTTATTTAGTCACGGGGCCAAATTTGACTATTTTTGAAGCATGCTTGCTAGCCCTATTGGAATTTTGGAAAGAAGAAGAGGGAAGTGGGGCCCACAGGTCATACTTATCCTCAGTACTAGGAAAAAATGGTCCCCACCTGACAGGTCGGCACCGGTTTCCTCTCTCCTCCCCTGCCTCCACGCGACTGCATGCAGCGCCACCGCGATTCCTCTTCCGTCCTTATCACCGCGCCCGACCCTCTCGGTCCTCATCTTCACGCTCGTCACCTCCCGCTCCGCTTCCTCTCCCAGGCCGAATCGCCGTATGCCGCTCGCCCTGGCCGTTGCGGCGCCTGCCCCGCATCGCACCGCCGGCGCATCGCCTCCCCGCTCCGGCGTCCGCCCACGGCGCCTCCCCGCCAGCCTCCGGGTTGTCCCCGCGCCTGCCGCTCGCCCGCCCCACATGCCGCCGGCCGAATGGCCCGCTAGTGCCCAACCACGGTGACGGCCGCCTGCTCCTCCCGTCGGCCGCCGGCTAGCTGCTCCCTGGCCAGAGTTCGTTCCCCGCACCGGAGCTGCGCCACTCCCGCTGGCCCGCGCTCGTCGTCCCAGCTGATCCACCTCGCCGCAGTAGCGCACCTCCCCCGCCGTCCTCTTCCCTCCGGCCACCACCGCGCGCTCCCCGCCAGCCGCTCACGGCACCGCCGACCGTGCTCCTCTCCAGCGCGCCTCGCACCAGCGCCCGAAGCCGCCGCTGGCCCGCGTTCGCACGCGCTCGCCCTGGCCGCTCCCGGCCGCCGCGGCATCTCCCCACGCCGGCCGTCTGCTTGCCACACCCCTGCAGCTCTGCCCCGGCCCCTGCTCCACAGCGCGCCGCGCGCCCCCACGGCCGAACTCGTCGCCGGAGCCGCACCTCTACCCTGCTGCTTCACCAGCACCACAGCCCTACTGTCACCCCCGACTGCCCTCCTCATGTCGCGCCCGTGCCGGCAACGCTCACCCACCCTCGTCGCTGTCCAACACCTCAACTGGTGGTCGACACCCGGCATCGTCGCCCCGTTCCGCGTCGTGGCTATGTTCTAGAAGCAAGACAAATGATTGGTGTGATGAAGGATATGCAGGAACACGTCGTTGACACATCGGCATCGACAACTGGTCCAAGGTTGGCTCTGATTTTGCAAGATTCATTGGATCAGTGACTGCAGCCAAGGTGTTCGATGAAATGGTTACAAGGCGAAACTAAGTGTGTGGCCGTTCAATGCAGGTCTATTTCGGGGTGACAATCGACAAGGACATGTGCCAAGGTACTCTTGGGATGTTGATGAAGTAACCGAATCAAGTACACACCCAAGAGGTTCGACGAAATGCCTACAAGGTGAGCCTTACCCTGAAATACCTTGCTTGACGTCATCGACGTCCGTTCGTCGTGATGTTCCGAGCCATCATCGTGTCCTGGCATCGAGATGAAGGATGCCTGTAATGTCCATGATGCTGGAACACACCACGACACAACGGTCGACAGTCGTTTAACCAAATTAGGGTTAGTCGAGGCGAGACTCGTCGAGTCCTAGGTGTAGCCTAGATGCTCGATGAAATGCCTTCTAGGTCAAACCGAGTGTATTGGTGACCACCGATGACCTAGGGTAGAATACTGCGACAATGTTGCGACCGATGAGGAGAACTAGTCCAAGTGGAACCTTGGATAAGGATTTCTTAGTTGTGTCGAGGACGTTTCCTTTCTGTTCGCAGAATTGCTTACCTAGGTGTACCTCTTCATCGACAGTCGGTTCGTCGAGTCTTTTGTTGACGACTAAGTCGAGTCCCTAACTCTCCGACTCATGAGGTGGTGTTCGAGATTCTGCTCACCCTATTGACGAGTCCGGGTCGATGTGGACCTGGCTAATCTGATCTTCCCGTGATGGCAAAGCATGATCGTCACGACAAGGTCTCGCATCATGTTCGAGTTCCAGGAGTTCACCGAGCTCATCTGGACAATCTTGCAAAGGACACTGCAATAGTGTCACGTACGCACTTGAACGATGCTCGAGAAGCTTGCCGTAGAAACTACTTTACCTAAAGGTCATTTGAACGTTGTCTCGGTATTCACGTCAGGTTAACAAGGCTCGTTATGATGTCTTAAGTCCAAAGAATGTTGACCTCACTTCACTCCCAAGTGTCGCTAGGGTTTCACCCTGGTTCATCCTTATCAGAACCCTGCGACCACACTTGTCACATAATTAGGTTTACTCCTTAATGAGTTTGTGTAACTTCACTGGTCGACTTCTAAGTCACAACCTCTTGTTGCACAGTTCACTCATGCCTTAAGCTTTCTATGCTCCATCTTGATCACTTAGTCTTCCTTACATCACACAGTCCAGTAATGCTTCTTCACCATTCTACCTTATTACTCTTTGGGCGACATAGCTCCAAGTGTCGAGTGCTAAATTGCGATGTGTCATTACATTGCACCTTTCAGTGCTTATCTCGACACTACTATGCCACCTTGACTCTTAGGTCATCCTTACCCTACCAGTCCAACACTTCCACACCATTCAGATGCATCGTCCTTGAGTGGCATAGCGTCGAGTGTTGAGTGCCAAGTTGCAATGTGTGCTTACATTGCACCTTTCAATTCACATCTCAATACTACTATGACCACTTGACTTCATCCTTTGTTCATTCACACAACAGAGGCATATCTGTCCTTCCTAGTCGAACTCCTCATTCTTAGAGTTTACACAACCCCGTGGAGTCTTTTCATAAATTACTTAATTACATAATTACTTATATGCATATCATGTCGATAGGAAACGTGATGGTAGGTGATCGACGAGGAGCTTCACTTGGAGGAGAAGGCCGATGTGTTTCCACTGAGGTTCCATGGCAGGTTCTCCGGAGGAAGATCAAGCCCTAACAATTGACATTTGTTCAGTCGCAAACTAAGGCAAGCCCCGGTTTGCATTTAAGTCGTTTATAAACTTTTGCTTTATCACTATGATGAGTAGTATATGAATGCACCATTACGTTTAGGGTGAATGATACTCCACATGCATGACCAAAAATCCCAGGGTTTATTTGGCACGAGTTACAGTTGACCTGTAGTAACTGCTTCGCAAATGCATAGGAGATACGGTAGAAGTCGAGTAGTTGGAATCTACTCGCGAGAGATGTATCTCACAGGATTGGTTGAAAAGAAAATGGCTTAATATAATGAAATTGAGACCGGGCAGGGAATGGATAGGAAGCGGCGAGAATTGAGTCTCGGTCGCATAGCCCTGCCTGTGTCGATTAAGGCCCGTCTGTATGCAGCCCCTTCGGACAAGCTTGAATTGTACCGACAATATAATGGACATATGGAATCCAATAAACTGATGTAACTTGATAACTGGGATGTCGAGACCCATTAACTCACCATCGATAGGGGTGGGTTGAGGACAGTAAGGTGTAAATCGGTCGGCGGACACATGAGGTGTTTCGTGCGGAGACCTTCTGTTTGCGGAGGTGAGACGGGCTCAGCATTCGAGTTTCTTGTGAAAGGTGGCCATATACGCCTAGTACTGAAGTGTTATGTAGGTACAGGTGTGCTCGCTGACACTTCCGAACGACGTATGTGTCGTGTTGTCCGGGTGTGTCTTGATTGCAATCACTGTCCCTCGCAGTAATAGAGTACCACTTGTTCACTGAGCAGTGACGTAGTAAAAACTAAAGAAGTCAGAAAAATCATATTGTATTGAATTATAATTATTTTGCAACCTTGTATGATTTAGATATAGTACAATTAAAAGTTTACAATTTCCCCATACTTTAGCTGTAATAGCATTATGTGCCCTGAGCATGTCATATCATCGGTAAAGCGTTTCTTGTTTGATTGTGGAGCCCATGATGTGCCGTGCTCGGAGAATGTCATTTGCTACTTAAAACTTGATTATAAGGATCCACTTGTAGGCGAGTCATTTATGCTTCACCTTACCTATGTTTAGTGTCCCCTTGCATATGTCTAGTGAGACGGTTAAGTCTTGCTGAGCCTTATGCTCACGTTTGCGCTTTAACGATTTTTGCAGGTATTAGTTTTATTTCTGTTGTTCAGGTTATACATGAGACTCGAGGTGTCGAGATAAAATCTCATGTGAACCACGCCGCTGCTGAATGTTCTTCGTGTTGCTAGTGAGAATCGTCCTAGGGCATGGACGCCTTCTCTCCTGCTTAGTTAGGTGAGATTATGAGTACGTATTTTCCGCTGTGTGTGTACTCCTATTGTACACTCTTTTGTAAACTCTTCTTATTATGAAATGAAAACTTTATATGTTTTGGTATCCTTTTTGTGTGTGCTGTTAGGTGCCGCATCGCACGGTACCACCCAATGAGATCCTCGGATGTGTGGACCCCGGTCCCCACAGCTTAGTACCCAACGAGGCGTGCAGTTGCTACAAGAAACGAGCAACTAACAGCGCACGCCAATATGAAATTATGGTCTTTGGAACACCATGTAAGCATAAGATCCGTGCAATGTACAACTTTGCATACTGTCTAGCAACAAATCCAACATTGACCAGAATGAAGTGTGCTGATTTGGTTAGTCGGTCGACTATCACCCAAATCGAATCATGCTTCCGGAATGTGAGTGGTAATCCGACTATGAAGTCCATACTCACATCCTCCCATTTCCATGCCGGAATATCCAGCGGTTGTAGCTTTCCCGCGTTCCACATATGGACGACCTTCACTCGCCGACACGTATCACATTCGGATATGTACTTTGCTATTTCCCGCTTCATCCGTGTCCACCAAAACTTGGTCTTCAAATCTTGATACATTTTATTGCTGCCTGGATGAATAGAAAATTTTGACATGTGAGCTTCATCCAATATTTTTTTCTGGAGCTTAACATCCCGTGGTACAACTATCTGGTCCTTGAACCATAATGTACCATGATTATCTTTCCAGAAACATTTTACCTCCCCGCTGTCCACTTTTTCCCGAATGTGTGACATGCCCTTGTCCTTCTTTTGGGCTTCAATAATTTCCTCTCCAATGGTGGGAATGAGAGCAAGATTATTGAGAGCCCCATATGGAATCACATATGGACTTGGTTCCTCAACTTCCATTTCAGCCATGGTGATGTTGTGGACATGAGCTTTCCGACTAAGCGCGTCAGCAACCACGTTCGCTTTACCAGAGTGGTAGTGAATTTCAATTTCGTAACCCTTGATCAGCTCTAACCACCTTCATTGTCTCATATTCAGCTCTTTCTGTGTGAAAATATATTTCAAACTCTTGTGGTCGGTGTAGAGGTTTACAAGATATCAAAGCAAGTAATGCCTCCACATTTTCATTGCCAATACCATGGCAGCGAGCTTGAAAGTGCATCTAGGACTCCCTTGTGGGTTTTGGATGACAAGCAATTGGGATCCTAACCTTTTTGTTGAGATGAATGCAGGCCAATAATGAAAAATGAGCAAAATACCAAAAAGAAGGGATAATGAGGAGCAAAGTGAACTTGAGCTCAAGGAAAAGAAATAGTTGATTATTGTGTATGGAGTGTGTTAAGGAAACACACCCAAGAGCTCAATCATATTTAAGCACACACACATATTGCACAAAGTTACACATGACCGGACTAGTCCGATATCCTTTCTGCACCAGATCGGACAAGTCTGATATCTGTCGGACTAGTTCGATATCTTTCTGACTTGAGTCGGACTAGTCCTCCCCAGGGCGGACTAGTCCTCAACACACTTCACAAGTCACACAAAATCGGACAAGTCCGTTGTTAACCGGACTAGTCCGATATTCATTCTGATCCGCTTCGGACAAGTCTGATGTTTACACGGACTAGTCCGAAATACCCACTGATCTAAATCGGACAAGTCCTCCAAGTGCGGACTTGTCATCCAACACACTTAGGGTTTCATATGTCCGGACAAGTCCGATGGCTATCGGACTAGTTCGAAGATTTTCAGTAGTGAAATCGGACAAGTACGTTTTTGACCGGACTAGTCCAATATTTCGGGACACTTAGGGTTTGCTACACACAGCACACCGGACTAGTCCGGTGACCACCACAGACTAGTCCGATCCTTCTGAACCCTAACGGTCACTTTTAGAAACCCCATATAAATAGAGGTGCACGACCCACTTTTACAACCTCTCGAACCCTAGCGCTGTCAGACCTCCCAAGAGACTCAGAAACAACCTCTCTCCACGAAATTAAGTGCAAAATCGATCAATCCTTTGAGGATCACTTCTAGATAATTGGAGAGACACTTGGCACACATCATTGAGCTCTTGGTTTGAATCTCTAACACACTCATGCGTTTCAATTGTAATTTCTGAGTGTGTTTTTGGTGGCATTGTGATTTGTAATATAAGGGAGCTCTCAACGTGTGAGAATGCCCCTTGAATTTGGTTATTCACCCCTTTGTGATTAGTGGAAGAGGGTTGGCCTTCATGGCGATCCGACGAGGGTAGGGTTGGAGAAGACCCGATCCTTTTGTGGGCTCCTCAACGTGGATGTAGGTTGCCTTCGTGGTAGCCGAACCACGGGATAAATCGTGTGTCTTGTCCTTTTTGTGTTCATCACTCAAATTGATCTACTTACTCTAGGGTTTGATACTCATTGTTCAATTTACATTAAATTGTTGAACACAAGCCTTAATTGTGATACAATCCAATATATAACTGTTAAACTGTTGTTTGATTCTATATTTCCGCTGCATACATTAAAGAATCAACCCAATCGATTAATCTTGATCAACTTAGTCCGTGAACACCGGACTAGTCCGCACTTTACCGGACTAGTCCGATTTCTCTGGTATTGAACTTGTTGTTGAGTGTTGCAGGATCCGACAAAAATTCAAAAGGCCTATTCACCCCCCCTCTAGGCCTACATTCAATTGGTATCAGAGCAGGTTCTTCATGAAAGAGTTTAACCACTCGAAGAGATCATGTCGGACATGAAGGACGTCCACAAAATCAAGAACCAAGAGGAAGTCAACAACAACAAGACCCAAAAACTGGAGAAGTACCTCGAAGCCATTCAAGACTTCGAGGATGACGATGAGGAGACGCTGGAGCTAAAGGCGCTCCTCAAAAAGAAGGCACTTTCAAAAGGGAAAGCGAAAGTTGAAGAGAAGAAGAAGGGGAGTAGTCACACCGACTACTCCCGATATCCTTTTAATTATGATTGTCTAAATTCCAATAACAATCACTACTTATCTATCCCCTTGGAAAAGCCCCACACTTCGATGGGAGTGATTACTCCATGTGGATGGACTCGAAATTGCTAAGGAGATATGGGATACACTACAACCAGCACATGAAGGTGACTGGCATGTGCGTGAGGCAAAAATTGAAATGATCGAAAGGGAACTAGGAAGATTCGCAATTGAGGAAGACGAGTCACCCCAGGACATGTACAATCGATTGAAGACACTTGTCAACAAGGTTCGATCATATGAGAGCAAGAAGTGGAATGACCACGAGGTGGTAAAGCTCATCTTTAGAGCTTTTATGCCTCGCAATGTCACGCTATGCTCAATGATCAGAGAAAGCCCCGGTTACAAAAGGATGACTCCGGATGAATTGCTTGGTAAAATTATCAACTTTGAAATGATAGAGAAACAAGCCAAGCACGTCAAAGAAATTGCCAACCTCACCTCGGCCAAGAAGAAAGGAGTTGCCCTAAAATCTACTCTCAAGCCTCTATCCAAAGAAGCAAGAGAAGCACAACTAGAGGAGGACAGTGATGACGAGAGTAGTGAGCTAGATGAAGAGGATATGATTTTGTTCATGAAAAAGTTCAAGAGAATAATGAACAAGAGACAAGGAACAAAATCAAGTGAAGGAAAGTACAAGGAAAGGACGAAGCCAAAGATGAGGCGGGTGTGCTATAATTGTGGTGAGTATAACCACTTTATAGTCGATTGCCCGTATGAGGACAACAAGAAGAAAACTAAAGAAATCAAGCCTCAACCTAAGAAATTCTTCAAGAAGAAGAAACAAGCCGAACAAGCACACATTGGGAAGGAGTGGGACTCAAACGATGAGTCCTCATCATCCGATGAAGAAGAGATGGCTAGCATAGCCATAGAAACAACATCCAAGAAATCCACACTCTTCCCCACACTCGGTGCAAGGAAGGGAAATGGCACTTGTCTCATGGCAAAGGAAGGTAAACGCAAGGTAAACATCAAAACCCCTTCCATGCATTCCTACTCTAGTGATGATGAACTAGATAGTGATGATGAGGACATGCTAAATGGACTAGATAGGAAAATTGCTGCTAAAATGAGATTTTTACTTGACCAACTTGTTGAGAAGGAGAGGTTAATTGATCGTCAAGAGGACATGATTATCTCCCAAAAGGAGAAGTATGTCAAACTTGACAAACTCCTAGAGCTTGAAAAGGAGAAAAACGGTTCACTAGAGCTTGAGCTAGCTTCAAGCAAGAAAACTTGCTTGGAGTTAACCGACTCAAATGTTGCAATCAAGGACCAACTTGCTGACCTGATCAAGGTTAACAAAATCCTTGAAGTGCAAGTTGAGTCACTCAAGCTAAGTGAACCTTCCTCCTCTTCAATTTCACCTTCTCAACCCACTAAAACTGATCCTGTTCATATGTGCACATGTAGTAAAATCAACACCAGTTTGAAGGAGAAGTCAACCTCCACAAAGGATAAATATCCTACCCAGTATGGAATATTTGACAAGGAGAAGATCAACTATGCACGTAGTGCATACTTGGTCCAAACACCTCCAAATGTCAAATATGGCATTGGTTACTCTTATGATGAAAAGCAACATGCTGGAAGTCATAAGAATAACACGGGAAGGATCTCCTTTGTGAAGGGAAGATCCTCTCAAACTGATAAGTTGAAGAATAAGAAACTGAACTCGCATGAATACCGTACTAGACCGGTCGGTATCCGGACAAGTCCGGTCACCCGGACATGTCCGGCCACCCAGACTAGTCCGATTCATAAACAACAGCATCTTCTATTTAAAACTTTTGATGCCTCTTATGTATTAATGAGAAACAATCTTGGTAAGGTTTATGCTTATTATGTTGGGCCACGCCATGGGAACACAAAATCCCATGTGTGGGTGCCCAAATGTATTGTAACTAACCTCCAAGGACCCAAGCAAGCTTGGGTACCTAAAACCAAAGCATAATTTGTTTTTGCAGACCTATTCCTCCAGTGGATCCAATTGGGTGCAAGACAGTGGATGCACCAACCACATGACCGGAGAAAGGAGGATGTTCGTGGAATATGAAGAAAACGAGGACCCAAACGAAGGCATCTACTTTGGAGATAATAGTCAAGGAAAGGTGCTCAGTACCGGTAAAATTGCAATATCCTCTGAACACACGCTTTCTCATGTTTTACATGTTGAATCTTTAGATTATAACCTGCTATCCATATCCTAACTATGTGACAAAGGTTATAATTGCTTGTTCACTAACGAGGGTGTGACCGTCTCAAGGAGGAGTGATGGTTCCGTTGCATTCAAGGGTATGTTGAAGGGAAAGCTTTACCTTGTTGACTTCAAGAAGGATAAAGCCGAACTCGACACATGCTTGATTGCAAAAACCAACATGGGTTGGCTGTGGCATAGACGGCTAGCGCATGTTGGTATGAGGAATCTTCAAAAACTCCTCAAGGGCGATCACATCCGAGGTTTGAAAGATGTTGTTTTTGAGAAAGACAGGCCTTGTAGCGCGTGCCAAGCCGGGAAGCAAGTTGGAGCACATCATCCCACAAAGAACATCATGACTACAACAAGACCGCTCGAACTACTTCACATGGACTTGTTTGGTCCAGTTGCTTACATAAGCATCGGCGGTAACAAATACGGTTTGGTTATCATTGATGACTTTTCTCGTTTCACTTGGGTTTTCTTTTTTGCATGATAAGTCAGAAACACAAGGAACACTCAAGAAATTCTTCAAGCGAGCTCAAAACGAGTTTTCATTGTCAATCAAGAGTATTCGAAGCGACAATGGCATGGAGATCAAGAACATACAAGTGGAGGAGTACCATGATGAAGAGGGCATCAAGCATGAATTTTCAGCGCCATATTCACCACAACAAAATGGAGTTGTCGAAAGGAAGAATCAAACACTCATAGAGATGGCAAGAACTATGCTCGATGAATACAAGACTTCGGATCGATTTTGGGCGGAAGCGATTAACACTGCTTGCCACGCTGCAAGTCGGCTTTATCTTCATCGACTACTCAAGAAAACTCCCTATGAGCTACTCACTGGTAACAAACCAAACATTTCTTACTTTCGAGTTTTCGATTATCCATGTTATATCCTGAACAAGAAGCCCAGGACTTCAAAGTTCGCTTCAAAGTCCGATGAAGGTTTCTTGCTCGGTTATGATTCGAACACCTACGCCTATCGTGTTTTCAACAAGGCCTCCGGACTTGTTGAAGTAGCACGTGACGTAGTGTTCGATGAGACTAACGGCTCCCAAAAGGAGCAAGTTGATCCATGTGAATTAGGTAAAGAAGAAGCTCCTTGTCTAGCATTGAAAAGAATGGCTCTGGGTGAATTTCGACCACAAGAGTCACCTTCACACATAAATGAGGAAAATGAACCACAAGAGGAGACCAACAATCAAGGGGGAGCTTCAACACAAGCACGAGAGTATGAAGATGATCAACAAGTCAACGAGGGCAACCACTCAGGGGGGAGAAGAAAACGATCATGAAGACACAACTCCCCAAGTGCCCCACCCAAGAGTACACCAATGCATTCAAAGGGATCACCCAATCAACAACATCATGGGTGACATCCAAAAGGGAGTAACCACTAGATCTCGCATAGCTAACTTCTGTGAGCATTACTCGTTTGTCTCCTTTTTGGAACCACGCAGGATTGAGGATGCATTGAAGGATCCGGACTGGGTGATGGCAATGCAAGAAGAATTGAACAACTTCAAGAGGAACGAGGTGTGGGAACTTGTGGCAAGACCCAATGCAAACATAGTGGGCACCAAGTGGGTCTTCCGCAACAAACAAGACGAACACGGAGTGGTAACAAGAAACACGGCACGACTTGTGGACAAAGGGTACTCACAAGTCGAAGGTTTGGATTTCGATGAGACTTTTGCTCTAGTAGCTAGGCTTGAATCTATTAGAATATTACTTGCATATGCTACTCACCATGATTTCAAGCTGTATCAAATGGACGTGAAAAGCGCCTTCCTCAACGGACCAATCAAGGAAGAGGTGTATGTGGAGCAACCACCTGGATTTGAAGACGAAGAGTTCTCCGACCATGTATATAAATTGCGTAAGGCTCTCTACGGCCTCAAACAAGCTCCTAGAGCTTGGTATGAGTGTCTTAGAGATTTCTTAATTGAGAATGATTTTCAAATTGGCAAAGTAGATTATACATTATTTACAAAGAAATTAGGTAATGATCTTTTTATTTGTCAAATTTATGTTGACGATATAATTTTTGGATCAACTAATCAATCTTTTTGTGAGGAATTTAGCAAAATCATGACAGACAGGTTTGAAATGTCAATGATGGGAGAATTAAAATACTTTTTTGGGATTCCAAGTGCGGCAACAAAGGGAAGGAACGTTCATAAGCCAAACCAAGTACACGCAGGACATACTCAAGAAGTTTGGCATGGACAAGGCAAAGCCCATAAAGACCCCCATGGCAACGAATGGCCACTTGGATCTCAATGAAGATGGACCTAGCGTCGATCAAAAGGTATATTGCTCAATGATTGGATCTCTACTTTACTTATGTGCATCTAGGCCAGATATTATGTTGAGTGTATGTTTGTGTGCACGATTTCAAGCCAACCCTAAGGAATGTCACTTGACAGCCGTAAAAAGAATCTTGAGATATTTAGTTCATACACCCAACCTTGGTCTTTGGTACCCAAAAGTCTCAAAATTCAATCTCATTGGTTACTCCGATGCAGATTATGCCGGGTGCAAAGTAGATAGAAAAAGCACCTCCGGCACATGCCAATTCCTAGGGAGATCCTTAGTTTCTTGGTCATCCAAGAAACAAAATTCCATTGCTTTATCAACAGCCGAAGCGGAGTATGTTGCAGCCGGGAGTTTTTGTGCACAACTCCTTTGGATGCGACAAACTCTAAGGGATTACGGTTACAATTTGAACCGTATTCCTCTCCTTTGTGACAATGAGAGTGCCATTAAAATAGCCCACAATCCAGTTGAGCACTCTAGAACTAAACACATAGATATAAGACATCATTTCCTGAGACACCATTCCATGAAAGGAGACATTACCATCTCACATGTCAACACCCAAAAACAATTGGCCGACATATTCACCAAGCCACTTGATGAAATGCGTTTTTGCGAACTCCGAAATGAACTAAATATCCTCAATTCTCGGAGTGTGGCTTGAAAAGTTGCATACCTGTATGACCTCTTCAAAATTTTGACTGAATTGTGAAAATCATCCCTCTTCATTTTTTCTCGAAAAACTATGTCAATTATTAGATCTTGATGAATTATGACCATTGTGTGATTGTTGTATGCTTACTGGTCAAATTCATCAAGATTAATTGATTTTTTTGTCCCACCTATTCTCTATTAATGAACCTTCAAATATATATGAATGGGCTATGCAATTTCTCCTAGTGACCACGGACTAGTCCGTGGTTACCCGGACTAGTCCGCTCTTGTAGACTAGTCCGCAGAGTGCCGGTTAGACTGGACTAGTCCGATAGACCACGGACTAGTCCGATATAGCTCTCTGGATGACTTCGGACTAGTCCGGTCATGTCCGGACTTGTCCGATTTTTCGTGTCCATAACCCTAGCCGCCACCAAACCCTAATCTTATTATCCCCACATTTGCTCATGCCTTCTGGTGTCAGAGCTATTGCGCTCGAGCTACCAAGGCGATTCTCTGCTCCCTCCGTCGAAAAAGTCCACATTTGGGCGGAGATCAAGCTTGACCTCTTGGGGATTGAAGCTAGCGGACTTGTCCGGCCTCCAACCCCCAAACCTTCAAGCTTCAATCGATTTCTTCGGTAACTTTCTTCAAAACCCTAGAAATCTTGTTTTTCTCCATTGTTGATCGTATAGCCTAGCATCCTTCACTAGATACATGCTTATTTGATGTACTACGTGTATGCTAGACTAGATTTGCATTAGGAATCATCCCTTGACCAATCTGTTAGGTTTTTGAGGATGAACACCGGACTAGTCCGGTCCATGCACGGACAAGTCTGGTCCTCCGGACTAGTCCGTGCCTGTGCACCGGACAAGTCCGATGTTTCTGAACTGAAAACCTAATTTTTCAATTCCTCAATGCAATTCATTGCTATCTTTTCATACCTATGCCTTGTATCACTTACCATCATTCTTGCAAAATCATTCTCAGATCATGTCGAGCTCAAACAACGAAATCCCCGACTTTGAGGCCGAGTTGGACCACGAAGTGGCACCTCGATCCTCGACGGGTCTTGGCAAGAAGCGCCAAGAAAGACCCTCCGAGCCTGCTCCTTCCCCTCCTCAGGTTCGGAGGAAAGTGCTAGCGAAGAAGCCGGCCTCCAAGGTGCCAGCCTCTAAGGCTGGTGGTGGCCCTAGCTCACCAAGTGCCCACCAAGCCAAGGGCAAGGGCAAGGGGATAGAAACGGGGCCAGTCGGGCCCTTGAAGCTCCATGCTCCCAGGGAAGGGGTCCGGGACCCTACTGAGGATAAGTTCAACGGCAAGGGCAGTGATTCTGCAGCCAAGTTCAGAAGCATTGACTGGTATGGCAGGCCAAAGCAAGCTGTCGATGGAAGGTTTTGGTGCAACTTCCATGCAGACTTATACAAATCGGTGTATCTATCGATGAAGACCCCCGTGGTGCGCAGTCAGTGGATTGACTGGGCACACCTTGAGAGGAAGAAGTGCTCAGCTTTTGATGAAGTCATTACAGCAGTTGAGAGGCATGGCCTGAAGGATCTCTCTGCCTTCAGGCATAACTGGAATGATGAAGTGATTGCACAGTTCTTTGCAACTTGCCACTTCTCAAGTGAGGATGAAGAGAGTGTTACTTGGATGACACACGGATCTAAGTATAGTATCACTCAAGAGGACTTTGCTAATCTGCTCCATCTGGACACCTCTGGACATGACAGGCTGATCATCCACAACATAGGTGTCATGGAGAAGGATAGGATGAAATTCCTATATGAGCTGAACTCAAAGTATGTCCCTCCCTCTACAAAGAACATGAAACCATTCTTTGTGGTCCTCAACAGAGTGCTGAGGAAAACTATTGCTCCTAAAGATGGAGATGCTGGGAGCGTGCAGGGTTACCTCCGAACCCTAATGAGAGTCATAAGAAAGGACAGCCCATTTGATGTGGCGGAATACATTTGGAATGATATGGTCAACATATCTTGCACGCCTAACAGGTCATGTGGCTATGCTCCCTACCTCATGTATATGATTGAGAAAGTCACAGGTATTGAGTTCGTGAAGGATGTGGAGCACACTCCTTTGAGGCCTTAGAAGCCTCAACTAGTGAGTGTCCAGGCTGCTCCCCCGCCGGCCTCCAGTCCCGAGGCACCGGCAAGATCAAGAAGCGGTGCTAGGGCTGTCCCTATCTCTAGGGAAGCCCCTCAGAGAGGATCAGCTAGTGGGATCCTCAAGTACCTGACCGCCATATTCTCCTCCTGCAAAAAGACCGAAGTGAAGGTCCACAAGCTCAACAAGAGAAGAAAGGAGGACATGAAGTATATAAAGGCCAATATGAAGCAAATCTGCCAGAAGCTGGATATCGACCCCATTGGATCTCCAGTGGTTTCTGAGGAGTCCGACCTGGACTTCACCGAGCTCGGGCCTCTGAACCCCTCCGAGCTTGCCTACTTTGGCATTGGGGGCTCGAGCGACTCCGCTCCTCCTCCCTCTCCTCCTCGTCAAGCGGAAAGCGAAGAAGATGAAGACGATGACGAGAGGACCGACAGTGAAGAGTGAAGATCTTAGAACCCTCCTCTCTCTCTTTTTGGTGTCTTGATGCCAAAGGGGGAGAGATTGAGGGGGAGTCTTAGCTTTAGCTGTGGTAGGGTGCGAGGAGAGAGTTCTCTTTATCTTTCTTTGTGATTGTAATGCCTTAACGCTGTTTACATGTTAACTATGGTTCTGTGTTGAAATGCTTAATTAATTTGCAAATATGTGTTGAAATCTGCAATTTAGCTCCTGAAATGACATATGTACTTTGTATTGATTCATCAATGTAAATTATGTCATTATCAATGTTTCAATGCACTTAGTTATGCATCCCACCATAAAGAATGCACATATGGATATTTCTCTTACTGCTTGATGTATTTTTGAGTCATATGTGCATACTTTATGAAAATCTCATCTCTTTTTGTCATATTTTGTGAAATCTCAATTGGTTGTCATAAATCACCAAAAACGGGGAGATTGAAAGTGCATCTAGGACTCCCTTGTGGGTTTTGGATGATTTATGACAAGCAATTGGGATCCTAACCTTTTTGTTGAGATGAATGCGGGCCAATAATGAAAAATGAGCAAAATACCAAAAAGAAGGGATAATGAGGAGCAATGTGAACTTGAGCTCAAGGAAAAGAAATAGTAGATTATTGTGTATGGAGTGTGTTAAGGAAAAACACCCAAGAGCTCAATCATATTTAAGCACACACACATATTGCACAAAGTTACACAGGACCGGACTAGTTCAATATCAACCAGACTAGTCTGATATCCTTTCTGCACCAGATCGGACAAGTCTGATATCTTTCTGACTTGAGTCGGACTAGTCCTCCCCAGGGCGGACTAGTCCTCAACACATTTCACAAGTCACACAAAATCGGACAAGTCCGTTGTGAACCGGACTAGTCCGATATTCATTCTGATCCGCTTCAGACAAGTCCGATGTTTACACGGACTAGTCCGAAATACCCACTGATCTAATTCGGACAAGTCCTCCAAGTGCGGACTTGTCATCCAACACACTTAGGGTTTCATATGTCTGGACAAGTCCGATGGCTATCGGACTAGTTTGAAGATTTCCAGTAGTGAAATCGGACAAGTCCGTTTTCGACCGGACTAGTCCGATATTTGGGGACACTTAGGGTTTGCTACACATAGCACACCGGACTAGTCCGGTGACCACCACGGACTAGTCCGATCCTTCTGAACCCTAACGGTCACTTTTAGAAACCCCATATAAATAGAGGTGCACGGCCCACTTTTACAACCTCTCGAACCCTAGCGCCGTCACACCTCCCAAGAGACTCAGAAACCACCCCTCTCCACGAAATTAAGTGCAAAATCGATCAATCCTTTGAGGATCACTTCTAGATCATTGGAGAGACACTTGGCACACATCATTGAGCTCTTGGTTTGAATCCCTAACACACTCCTGCGTTTCAATTGTAATTTCTGAGTGTGTTTTTGGTGGCATTGTGATTTGTAATCTAAGGGAGCTCTCAACCTGTGAGAACGCCCCTTGAATTTGTTTATTCACCCCTTTGTGATTAGTGGAAGAGGGTTGGCCTTCATGGCGATCCGACGAGGGTAGGGTTGGAGAAGACCCGGTCCTTTTGTGGGCTCCTCAACGTGGATGTAGGTTGCCTTCGTGGTAGCCGAACCACGGGATAAATCCTGTGTCTTGTCCTTTTTGTGTTCATCACTCAAATTGATCTACTTACTCTAGGATTTGATACTCATTGTTCAATTTACATTAAATTGTTGAACACAAGCCTTAATTGTGATACAATCCAATATATAACTGTTAAACTGTGGTTTGATTCTATATTTCCGCTGCATACATTAAAGAATCAACCCAATCGATTAATCTTGATCAACTTAGTCCGTGAACACCGGACTAGTCTGCACTTTACCGGACTAGTCCGATTTCTCTGGTATCGAACTTGTTGTTGAGTGTTGCAGGATCCGACAAAAATTCAAAAAGCCTATTCACCCCCCTCTAGGCCTACATTCAGAGCTCAAGATCATGATTCAGATAGTGCTGCTCGTGGTTTCGGAGTTGTCGAGATCTATATGCAACCACGCGTCCTTCTTGCATAAGAATGCATCCAAGTCTGATGCTGGATGCATCACAATAAACTTCAAACGGTTTTGTCGTGTCCAGCTGAGCAAGAACCGGGGCTGTTGTAAGGTGCTGCACTAATATCTTGAACACTTCCTCACAAGCTGAACTCCAAATATATTTGGTGCCCTTTTTCAGAAGCTTCGTCATCGGTTTAGAGATTTTTGAGAAGCTCGGGATGAACCTCCGATAATATCCCGCTAAATCGAGGAAACTTCAGACTTCATGTACGGACTTAGGAGATTGCCAGTTCAGCACTTGGACAATTTTACTTGGATCCACAGCAATACCTTCAGCTGAAATAATGTGCCCCAAGAATGGCACTTGGCTGATCCAAAATTCACACTTGCTGAACTTTGCGTATAACATGTGATCTCTCAACCGTTGTAACACAATATGCAAATGTTCAGCATGTTCCTCCCCTGACTCGTAATAAACCAATATAACATCGATGAAGACCACGACGAACTTGTCCAACACCGACATGAACATCGAGTTCATAAGGTACATAAAGCGAGCCGGAGCGTTGGTGAGACCAAAATATATGACAAGATACTCATATAATCCATATCGCATCGAGAATGCCGTCTTCGGTATATCCTCCGATCGGATTTTGATTTGATGATATCCGGACCGAAGATCCATCTTCGAGAACACCCTCGCACAAACAAGTTGATCGAATAGAATGTCGATTTGGGGCAGTGGGTACTTGTTCTTTATAGTCACGGCATTAAGCGGTCGATAATCCGCATAACCGCAATGTTTCATCCTTCTTCTTAATGAACAGCGCCGATCAGCCCCAAGGTGACGAGCTTGGGCGAATAAAATCCTTGTCCAAAAGGTCTTTCAAATGCTTCTTTAATTCAGCTAGCTCATTAGGCACCATTCGATACGGTCTTTGAGAGATTGGTGTGGTTCCCGGTACATGTTCAATCTTGAACTCGATGTCACGTTCAAGCGGCATGCCCAGTAAGTCATCAGAAAACACGTTGGGATACTCATGGACCACCGGAATATCTTAGTTTAGTTGCTTCAGTCTTATATACAGCTGCACTGTCCCACTCCATGGTGTGGAAAACCACTTCATGTTGTCCGTGCATCGGAGAGTCAATTTGGACAGTCAGGGTACCGATATGAAGAATCGCGCTGTGATGGTTCAACCATGACATCCCCAATATTACGTCGATCTTCTGTCCATCCAATATAATAAGCAACGTTGGATATATCTTGCCTTCCAAACATAGAGCTGCTCGGCGAATAATCTGACTAGGAGAGATACTTCCACCTGGTGAACTTATAAGATAACTATTCTTGGGAATATTGGTGGATAATTAGTGCTGATCCACACATGATTTACTGATAAAATTGTGGGTAGCACCGGAATTGAAGAGTATGAGGATGGGTATATCTTTGACAGCAAACATGCCCGCTAACACCGATGCTCCCTCCGGAACACCCTCGATCGCTATATTTTGAACACTTCCGGTTTGCAGTGCTGTCCTCTCTGATTGAATACGGGGCTGAATACACCGTTGTAGTGGTACTTGCCCGTTGCTCAACATCTTCTCGGGGCAATCCTTGGTATAGTGCCCAACACGATCACATGTGAAACACATATACTGATTCAATGTGCTGCTAATTTGAGGCTTGAATAATTCTGTAACTTGCGGTGAGACAAATGCCAGTGGAACAAATTGGGACTTTTCCTGCTGTTGTTGTACTGCTGGTCGGAAACCTGATTCTGCAAATTGATGAATTTGATATAAACTCGGTTGTACAACCGACTGCCATCTCTGACTGGACAATCATCGGTATACCACGCGGTACTTTTGAGGAACATTATCACTACGTAAGAAACCCGAATAGGAGACAAAGATGAGTGACGCGCTCAAAGGCGGTTGTCTCTCATAAGCTAAAGCAAGACGAGCCCACTTTAGCGAGGATCAGACATGGCTTGGTTGAACGTTCAAGGAGACGCATTACATTACAGCCCGTCTCAGTTAAGTATGGATCCGAGACGGGCCTACTCTCCGGACAAAGGGGAGACGTACTTGTAGCACAGCGCGTCTCCTATAAGCGAGTGAAATGAGACGTCTTTACTGAAAGCACGTCTGCTTTGTCTTCGCTTACAGACATACTTGAACACGACTCTGAACGATGACCACATTCATTCACAGTTGAACACACAAAATATTCATCACACAGATGAACACAGATAACACATTCAATCATTCACACAATTGATCATAGATAACAAATATATTACAAAATACAAGAAAGAAGTACAAGATACAAGAAAAGAAAAACATCAACTAAAAAACAACAAAAGGAAACATAAATCCCACTCCTCCTACCCCTCCTCCTCCTTCGGCTGCTCCGGCTGCTCCACCGATTGCTCCGGTTGCTCCGGCGCTTGCTCCGGCTGGTCCATATCTGGCGATGGAACCTCGCAAGCGAGGTTCCTCGCCATTGTCGCCACTAGGATACTACGGCCCTCGGCACCGAGCACCTCGGCTATCGTCTCGAGTAGCCTTTGGAACCGGTCAAACAGCCTGTCGAACACCATCTCGAGCAGCTCTTTGTTGAGCCTCTCAGGGGAGCGGCAACATTTTTTCTTGCAGGGTGGCTCTCTCAACGGGTTTGGCGGTGGAACATTGTCCATTGTGGGTTTTCTGAGCGGAACAAAGCGAAGATGAGAGACTAATGGCCCCTTATATAAGGTATGTGCTGTAACGCAAAATGGAGACGAGCTTCGCTGCGAAGCGCGTCTCCTATGATCGATGTCTCCCTCTCCTCTACAAAAAGAGAGATGTTCTCCAACGGAAAGTGCGTCTCCGATTCCATACATCACCTTTAGCTTCGTGATTTTCTCCATTTTGCTTCGGTTCACAGCTGATATTACACATGTTACTTCATAAATAAATCATTCTCTTGTCTCGAATATAAGCAAATCCTTCCTTATGATCCGCGAGGAACACGATGAACACGCTAGACATTCACTCATTCGCAAAGTTGATGAACACACAAGATAATCACTACTAGGATTCCGGGTTATTACGACGAAAAAAATCGTTGCAATAGGTCGAAATTCGTCGCGATAGGTTGTTGTCGCAACGAAATAGAACGTCGCAATAGTTTCTCCGACTCGTGGTGATAACAGCCGTGGCAATAGGTTATTGTGTCGACTTGACATCCGTGGCAAATAGTATGGTATTGCGACGACTCCACGTCGGTGGCAAATAGTATGGTATTGCAATTGTTTAACGTATTGCGATGATTTAACGTATTGCGACGAAAATATCGGTGTTGCAACGATGTCACATTTGTGGCAAAAAGTATGGTACTGCAACGACTCCACATTCATTGCAAATAGTATGGTATTGCAACGGTTTAACGTATTGCGACGATTTAACGTATTGCAACAAAAATAACGGTGTTGCAACGATGCCACATTCGTGGCAAAAAGTATGGTATTGCAACGACTCCACGTTCGTGGCAAATAGTATGGTATTGCAACGTTTTAATGTATTGCGATGATTTAACGTATTGCAACGAAAATAACGGTGTTGCAATGATGCCACATTCGTGGCAAAAAGTATGGTATTGCAACGACTCCACGTTCGTGGCAAATAGTATGGTATTGCAACAGTTTAACGTATTGTGACGATTTAACGTATTGCAACGAATAGTACGTTATTTGCGACGATTTCACATCGGTGGCGATAAGTACGGTATCGCGACAATTTCATACTCGCGGCGAATAGTATGGTATCGCGATGTTTTCACATTCGCGACAAATAGTACAGTGTTGCAACGATTTCACATCCGTAGCGAATAGTACGGTATGGCAACGTTTTTACATTCGTTTCGTTGCATTACCTTCCAAATGCAACTGTTTGCTGACTCGTGGCAACAGAACCTAATGCAACGACTGTGTTCCGTGGCAATAAAGCTGTAACGTCACGAACCAGTATTTCGTGGCAACAGATCCTAATGCATCGACTGTGTTCCGTGGCAATAAAGCTCTAATGCCACGAACCAGTAACTCGTGGCAATAGATCCTAATGCAATGATTGTGTTCCGTGGCAATAAAGCTGTAACGCCATGATCCAGAGTATCGTGGCAACACATCCTAATGCAATGATTTTGTTTTCTTGCATTACGGTCCAAATGCAACTGTTTGCTGATTCGTGGCAACAGATCCTAATGCAACGACTGTGTTTCGTGGAAATAAAGCTGTAACGCCACTAAACAGTAATTCGTGGCAACAAATCCTAATGCAACGACTGTGTTCCGTGGCAATAAAGCTGTAATGCCACGAACCAGTATTTCATGGCAACAGATCCTAATGCAAAGACTGTGTTCCGTGGCAATAAAGCTGTAACACCACGAACCAGTAATCCGTGACAACAGATCCTAATGCAACGACTGTTTTCCGTGGCAATAAAGCTGTAACGCCACAAACCAGTATTTCGTGGCAACAGATCCTAATGCAACGATTGTGATCCGTTGCATTAGCATCCTGATGCCACGAACTAGTGAATCGTGGCAACAGATCCTAATGCAACGATTGTGTTCCGTGGCGATAGATCCTAGTGCCACGAACTAGTGAATCGTGGAAAAAAGCCAAGCTTACTGCAACGATTTAGTATTCGTTGCAGTACAATCGTTGCAACAGGTCAGAATCCTTGTAGTGAATATTCAATCACATAGATGAACAAAGATAGATTTAATTCATTGATAATATTTACAAAACAGAAGCAACTAAAAACAACAAAGAAAAACTAAATCCTACTTGTACTCCTACTCCTCCTCCTCCTCTTCCTCTTCCTCCTCTCCTCCTCATCCTCCGCCAGCGACTCCGGCGCCAGTGCAACAGGAGCTTGGGTCGGCTGCTCCGGCTGCGCTAGCTGCTCTGGCTGTGCTGGCTGCACCAGCGGTGCAACCCCGTGAACGAGGTTGCTCTCTGTCGCCTCCACCAGGTTTCTGTGGCCTTGCGGCCAAGCACCTGGGCCATCATCTCGAACAGAATGTCGAGGCGATCGGCCACCCCCGTGAGGGCGAAGAGGTAGTGGCTGATGGTACCCATTCCAGTAAACTGGGGAAGGTACCCAGACCCAAGGAACTCATGGCGCGAGACATATTGTTGTACGCCTCTTGCGCCATAAGGAGGCGCTGCTCAGTGTTGAACCTCTCGGGGGAGCTGCAACACAGTTTCTTGCAGGGTGGCTCTCTCGATAGGCTTGGTGGGGGAAGGTCGACCATGGTGTTGGTGAGTCGTCGGGGCGGAGAAGACGAAGAAAAGAAGAGGATTAGAAGTGAGCGACACGCTTGTGGAGAACTCACTGGTGATGGCGCGTCTTAAATAAGGTCCGCGCGGAGTCGTCAGGGGAGCGGTTGGTTTCCCGCGCATTTATGGAACGATGGGACGCATCGGTACCGCCTCGTGGAAACAAAAGGTCGTGCATGGACGTCGCACGCGTCTCTGCACCACGCCGCCAAAATTAATTTCTCCGTAGACCTCGTGTCGCACGTCTCTCTTTCAACTATGGAAGACGCGCTTTAGGTTAACGAGCGTCTCTATTTGTTATAGCACATCTTGCATTTATCTCTCGCATCTCTTCATCTCTTCGATAATACAATACGCTCTTTAACTTAACACGCATCTCGCATTTATCTCTCTCGCCTCTTCTTCGCCTCCAGTGCTCCTTTATTACTAATCGACCAACTCCAGTGTAACCGCCTCCTCTGTTCGCCATCGTCATTGTCGTCGTCATCGACATCCTCGTCGTCGTCATCGACGCCATCCTCGTCGTCATCGTCGTCGCCGTCCTCCTCATCATGTCACTATTCACGGCTAGTATCGGCTTGGCGCGTAGCCGACTAAAGGAGGAGCGCTTGGTGTGGCGCAAGAATCATCCCCATGTATGTACATACGGCACACCGATCGCATAGTTGTATATATGTAGATCTGTAATGGTCTGATAAACTTAACTTTAGTTTTGTTTTTCCATCTGCGTAGGGTTTCCCTACGAAACCTGAATCGGGAGATTTATTGAGGTGGCAGTGCATTGTCCCCGGTAAAGAAGGGAAAAGTCATGAAGAAGAAGCACAATATGAGTTTAACCATCCTCCTCCTATTAATGAATTTCCTTTCTAGACTGACTGGGAAGGTGGTTACTAGCCCCTGACAATCTCTTTCTCAGAGGACTATCCATTGTTGCCTCCAAGATGTGCCTTTCCAAGTGGTTTCTTCCACCCAAATGTCCATCGCTCAGGAGAACTCTGCATTGGGATTCTTGATCAAGAGACTGTGAGATAGACCTATTTTGCTCATATAATTGTTGCTAAACTTATTTGAACTGGTTTCTTATGTTGCTTAAATTGATATTTCATAGGGGTGGTGCACTGGTTTTACAATCAAAACTACTACTTGAAGTTCAGTGTTTGCTGCATCAGCCAAATGCACCTGATGTTGAAAATGATTGCTATAATCTACTTATCAAGGTTATACACTTTATGTTAGTGACCAACGTAGGTTATTCATTCCTCCTTCGACATTTTTCAATTTAAAGAATGTCAATATTTTCAGTATCTAGGGAAATATAAGAGATGTGTTTGGGAGCAAGATGGACGGTACAGTTTAGATTGATTGATGGGAGCTTTAGGGATAAGTTTAGATTCAAAATTAGTTTAGAGGGCATGCAATGTATGAACTATGAAATTCATTGAGTTGCAAATTATCTCTAAATTGCAATCTAATTGCGTTTGTTTATCCCTGAATTCCAATTAATCCATGAATTGCAATGTCATTGCGTTTGTTTATCCCTGCAACGGTTCACGATGTCGTGCGAGTGGCAATGTGGAGAGTGCATGAGAGACGAACTTTAGAAAGGCGCGTCTCAGATACCTGATATTCAACAAAAGGGAGACGGGTTTTACACAGGCTCATCTCCGATTTGTTATGACGATTTTTGTCCCACCTCGTAAAGTTGAGCACATTGCAACGATTGTATAAGGCATTGTGCACACTTACAAGTTGGAAACGTTGGAATGTCCTGGATGTTGTTCTGGCTTTAGCACACCGTGGCGCATCTAAGGCACTCCAGCATTTCCAGGGCCACAAAATAATGTGAGACACGCCTTTCAGTGGCTCGTCTCCGATTTACGCTGAAGATCTTTTGTCCCACCTTGGAAGGCTGAGCGCAATGCAATGATCATATAAGGCATTGCGCAAAGTTGCCAGTTGGACACGTCGCAATGTCCTGGATGTTATTCCTGGTCGGCTTCAGCACAACGTGGCGCATCTAGGACATTGTGGCGTGTCCGGGGACACAAATTAATGAGAGACGCGCATTACACTAACCGCGTCTCTGACTTACGCCGATTTTTGTCCATCGCGCGCTCTCTCCCAACATTTGGTGAAAAATTTTAGCTGTCATGCGCTCTCTCGACCTATAAACCGCAGATCCTGAGCACGCCGCCATCGTTGACCTCGACCTTCGCGTCATCAAAGAGTTGAGCATGCTGCCTTGTCCTCTGTCCCCGGAGCACGCCATCGCCGTCCCTCTTTCTAAACTCGCTCTTTGTCATAGTCACGATGAAGGCGTCGACCCCTACCCCACCGTCAACCCTGACCTTCGTCATCAGAGAGTTGAGCACACTGGAGCACGCCACCTCGTCCCGTGTCCCCGGAGCACGCCGCTGCCTCAACCCCGACCTCGGTAATCGTTATGTTCTCCCTGTCCCGGGAGCATGTTGGCTTGCTATCATCAGGGAGTTGAGGAACCGCCACTCCAGCACCTCTGCTAGCTCGTCCCTGAGCACACTGCCGCGTCCCCTGTCCCCTGAGCACAGCGCCGCCTTGACCCTGCCCTCAGAGCGTGCATTCCAGTGATTTTATTGAATTTTAGGATGTCCAATGAAGGCTCATCGTTAATGAAGTCATTGATCCAAAGTAAGAATTTTCATTACAGTATACATTCATCTTCCTTGTAATGTATTTATTAGGACTATTAATGTATAATAAATTCTGATTTGCAAACACTTGAAAGTGTAGGAACTGTGGTTGACACTAGCATTTGCCATCCAACTGATTTGATTTCTACCTCTGCAGCCATGCTAGAATCAAGATACCTATGCGATAATTGGTGTTTCTCTCACAAGTTTTTGATATCAGGCTATAAAAGCATCAGTGGAATGAAAATTGTTTGTTTTTTTAGGGGACAAGCAAACCAGCTCAGTACTATGTCCTTTACCGTGAGAACAATTTCTCTCCTGATGCCTTGCAGATGCTCACCAACTGCATGTGCTACAAGTAAGCTTTGTTCTCCATGCACTAACAGTTCCTGCATTTATTACAATTGTATACCAATTTGTTCTTGTCTTTATTACAGTTGAATTTTAGGATGTCTCAGTCGGAGCATTAGAGGCTATGAAGGCTCATCGTCAATGAAGTCGTTGGTCGGGGGAATTTTCATTACGGTATACAGGATTAAATGATGATAGTTATGATGTGTGTAATATAGTTACATTGTAATCAGGATGAACAGTCTTTGTTATGTAATTAGAATACTTAATAACCACAATTGACACTTTGGTAATATTTGATTGGCCCTTATAATTTAATGTGTGATAATTTTGGCTATACATATGTTCATGGACAGTATGTTGCTGACACTCGTAATACGGCTACCAAATCCTGGCTAGCTCCTAATAATAGTGCCTGTAAACAATCTGCGACGAGCTGTAGCAGAGAGCATCTCGGATAACCTACATAAAGGAGACAAGCTTATATAAAGCCCGTCTCACATAAGTTAATGAATCTACGACGCGCTACATAACAGAGCGTCTCGTATAGTCATTATATCTGCAACGTGCGTTCTAAGGCCTGTCATGCTTGTAAGCTGGTGGGCGACGCGCACTAGCGGCATCTCCAATGACACCGTAAAGATCGTCTGTTATGACAAAAAGAAAGGAGACACGCTTCTTTTGAGCGTGTCTTGCACCTAGTTCGATCGGCGATGCGCCTTGAAGCCCGTCCCTGATGCGAACATAATGCGAGACACGACGATGGAGACACACAGTTTGTTCATCTCCCTTCTTCGTTCGGGCCCGTCTCGTATGAGCCTTTCTTACGTAGTGTATGTGTGCTGTCCTGGATGGCAAGTCTCTTCTTTGACTCCTCAGCGATCCGCTCACGTGTGGCATCCTCTTGCGTAATCGCGGCATTAAGCATAGCGTGGAACGAGCCGTGATTGAACGATGCAAGCTTGTCTTTCAACATGGAGCTTAGACCCTAATAGAAATACTCTCGCTTCTGATCCTCCGTACTCACATACTTCGACGCATATTGCGCTAGATTAATAAATACTTTGGAGTATTCTTGAGCACTCATTCCTCCTTGCTTCAAATGAAGAAATTTCTGAAGCTTCCTTCTCATAATGGCGGGAGGAACATGATAGGTGTGGAATGCCTCCCGGAACTCTGTCCAAGTGACTTGTTGTCCGGCAGCCGAGGAGGCGATGTGGTTCGCCCACCAAGCACCGGCGATGCCATGTAGTTGTTGTGCTGCATATAAAACCTCCATATGATCACTGCACTGTAGAAGTCCGAACTTAGCTTCAATGGTGTGGAGCCAATGGACTGCATCTAGAGGTTCACCATCACCACTGAACACAGGGGATGCAGTCGCCAAGAATTCTGGATATTTTACATGCTGAGGTTGGTGATTGTCTTCGGCTTGATGTCCCCCCTGATAGGACATATTCTGCACAAGGGTTCGAAGCAGCTCGGTCCGCTCGTCGCGCGAACCCACCATGGCTGCGATACCATCCGCCAATGTAAGCGGAGACAGAGGTGGTTGTTGTGCCGGTTGTTCCGGATCTCGGGGGTCATTCCCTCTCTGACTTGAACCACTGACCTCGTATGTTGTGCGAGTGCGCACCATTCTGCAGTTACAATCATTAATCCAACATGATACGTGATATTGCAAGATCACACTAGGATGAAAACAATAGTGTGTGTATTGATAACCAAACTTGCATAAGGTAACATATATTGATAAAGTATAAACATTATACACAATACATCATCCTTGGACCAATGTTACAATAGCGAGCTCCAAAATAATGAACTCCATGGATTGAAGTTCATTGTGACTATTGTTGGTCGCGACGGGACATTATGCCCATTATCGTGCGAATACACTCTCTTATCTTCAATATGATACAAACATGGTCAGAAAAAGAAAAGAGGTTTGAGTGGGTCAAACCATCAATTACACTGGTAAATGTTTGAGTATTGACACCTGGTCCGTTAGGACACTTCTCGAAGTGAAATCGAGGACCAGATGCATAACAAGTCCAAATTATGCCAAACCGATGAAGTTTCTGGAGAAACCTGACCATCTTGTACTCAAACACAAATCTAACCCAGTAAATGGCAGAATCAGATCTTGATGCGAACTACAAAGTTGAATTAAACTTCACGAAATTTTCAAAAAGTATTTGGTTTCCTCCAGATCATTTTTGGTTGAGGAGATATGGCATTGTAAACCTGACAGTTTTTCTGGAAATTTTGACAGCATCTCTTTTGTTTATGCTGATTTTGGGCCACAACTTCCAGATATAAAACAGCAGAATTTACAAAAGATACAACTTACAAATTTGTAATACATATTACAAGGATTCCAGAAATGTCTTGTACGATCCTGTTCGATTTTTCTAGAGGGAGATATAGTCAAAACAGTAAGGAGTCCAGAGAGGGTTCCAGTTTCTGTCCAGTTTGGCAGATTATGGAACTTCGAAATTTTGAATAGGATAGAGGGGAACTCAGCTCTGGAGTTGAACATAAAAGTTTTAAAGGACTTCCCAAAATTTTCATTCATGTAAGATACACATTCATTGGAGTTATCTTCTGGGATATATGGTTTATCAAATCAGGTCTTTTTCTGGCAGAAAACAGAACACTCAGTTTTTGAATTGGTGACTTCAAAACCTACTCCAAATTTGAATACATAGTTCAAAATCAGAACTCGATTGCTAATATAAGTATATTTTACATCTTCTCAGTTCCATTTTACAGCAAGGTGGTTAATGCAACAATGGAATACATGTCGGTACTACGTGCCTCACAAAAGTGAAAATTCTAAGCCGGTATTCCGGCATACGTCTCAACAGTGGCATTAATAACGTTCACTCGCAAATGATTTCTAACCGCAATACGATCATGTGGTCAGTCTGCATAAGAAACACATTTACAGAACACTCATTATGGTGCCGTACGGCATAGCCCGCACGGGAGATCATTTCAGGCAGTCACAATAGTATATATGAAAGTAAAAACATTCGTCCCGTATCATTCCATACGGGCCGCCCCGAGCTAAGCCACGTCTCGAGGTACATGACTAGGTTTTCTACCATCCAACGGGGTCCCACGTCTTTGCATAATGCTGCACCAGTAGGAGGCACATCGGGTTATGTCCCACCCGACGGGGGCTCCCACTAATTTTGAAGCACGCTGGGGTACCGTGTGTCATATATTGTCAGAAACATGGAGAATTTCAGGGACTCATATTGACTTTCCGTGCTAAGCCACAGAAACAATCACATGGTACCTCTCGCACGGTGAGCTTACCGCAATTGATCCGCTTCCTGTGGCGTTCTTACCTCTTCCCTGACGTCGGAGCATTGTTACAGAATAAAATAACACATAATTTAGCTTTGCCACCTTAATAACTTATGCTAATATAGTCCCTATGTGGGCCTAGTACTGTATCCTCACTATGTCCTATGTCTTTCTTGTAATACGATCCTAATTTAGTGTGTTATTCCCAATGTGGCTCTGATACCAGGCTATGGGGACCGGGTCCACACTTTCCTGGAATCGCATTAGGTGGTGCCGTGTGATGCGGCACTGAACAGCACACATGTAAAAGAACAAGTATTACATAAATCATTTGCTGAAATTTACAAAGATGTTCAGTTTACAAATAGTTTATATAAAAATAAACTACAGCGGAAGATAAAATTGCAACTCTCGTACTCAAGTCTAATAAGCAAAAGAGAAGTCATCCAGCCCACAGATGCTCCTCACTAGCCACGAATATCAAAAAACAGTGGCATGGTTCTGCATAAATATACCGCTCGGAGAGTTCCGAGTCTCATCGTACAACCATAATTATAAGTATAGAGGTTAGTACCTGCAAAACAACTTATATAGCAACCGTGAGCATGAAGGCTCAGCAAGACTTAACCGTCTCACCTAAACATGAAACTCCACATGAGGGTAAAGTCATAAACATAGGATGGCAGATTTGCCTAATGGACTCGCCTAAATGTGGGTCCTTATTTCAGATTTATTAGCTGCAACTTAAACCTTGTGCGGGCAACATCGTAACTCCACAATCAAACAAGAAACGCTTCATCACGATGCTGCATGTCCAAGGTGTAAAATAAATTTAGTGTGCACAATACTAATACATACAAATAGCAATACAATAATAATATAATGTTCATAACAGCAGTAATTAATTCTCATCTGAAGTGCAAGTATTAACTATGTCACAACTCAATGAACATGTGGTACTCATAACCACGATGGACGGTGATTCGAATCAAAGATACCCGGAATACACAACACGTACACCCGTACTGGAAGTCACGTAGGTGCACTCCACGGACGTTGTACACAGCCACCATTCTCATGTTCCGCCCAAATTGAATCGATTCAATCGTCTAGGACAATATTCCCACTCATGGTGCACCTTTCCGCTGTGAAGATGTTGTGAGCAAGTTTCAGTCTACCTGTTGCGGCCAAATGCGTGAAGCGATTGAAAATGTCTCAATAAAGGCTTCCCAAGGTACATTGATTTCTTGGACCCCATATATCCAGTATGACTCCGGTACAGTTCAAATTTGCTCAGTAGGGCGGCATACAGATCGATCTTTAACCGACACAAGCAGGGCTACGCACCGAAGACCACATCTTGTTGCATCCTACGCCCCTGCCCGGTCTCATATTCATATTACTACTCCATTTCTTTGAACCAATCCCGTGTGAAAAAGTCCTAGCCATGCGAGTAGATTCTAACTACTCGACTTCTATCGAATCCTATACACATTTAGCATAGCATAGTCTACACGAAGACTTAACAACTACCCAAATACTCCATGGGGTGATCTGGTCATGCAAGTGGATTTTCAATCACCTTAGCCCTAATGCACATAACTCACCCTAGACATAGGTAATACAAATCAAAATTTTGTAATAGCGCTTAAATGCAAACTGGGGCTTGCCTTAGCTTGCGACTCGATTAAACGTCAATGGTCAGTGGTCTTTCTCCGGAGACTCCGCCAAGGACTTCAACTGGACACTCTGGCCTTCTCCTGCAAGGAATGCTCCTAGTCGAGTTCCGACGTCACGTGAACTATCGAAATGCAAGTGCATATATAAGCATGAGATAGCACAACCTTTAATTCTGTCATACCAAGTTTAGTACAGAAACTAAGTGATTGAGAATGGAGTTCCTGTTGTTTTGATCTACAGGAATAAAGGAATATTGATGTGAAATGGAAAAAGATTAACTCCACATTTGATTTAAAGTTTATATGCACATAGACATATATTAAAGGATTGCTGATGCTACAGAGGTCTAATGAAGCTGAAACTTTAACAGTAGCTTCAATGGGTGATGAGTAAAAAGTTTCCAAAATTTGAGTTCTAGCAAAGGTTGTATGTGGTCACAACAATTCCATATGTTTTTTCATTTCTATGAATTTTCATTCAAATTCTGAATCGGTATCATGGCTACCAAAGGTTGTATCATACATAGTGGGTTATCCTGGTTCTAACACAATTTATTACATATTTTTCTAATTTTTTAAGTGAGACATAGAATTTAGAAGTTTGGACAATTTGCTGAAATGTTTCTGGACATTTTGGAATTTTCAGGTACATAGAGATTGGAAACAAAATTTGGTGATTCAAATCAACTCAAATGGACATGAAACTTTTACTGGAACTTAAGGGAATTATTGGAATGATTTTGCCAAGTTTGAGAATTTTTGAATGAATGGAGGATGAGGAATTAATTTCAATAGCATTTTGCTTCATGGAATTATTGAGGACAAATTAATGATTTTGATACAGATACAAGTACACCACTTGAAATTATAGATCATCTGGGTTTTTAAAAAATTTATTTGAGAATATTTGGACAAGGATTTTAGTAGATATTGATTTTTAAAGTTGGAACCAGATCTGGAATTAGATTTAAATGGGAAAGTTTGAATAAAGAAAGGGGGGCCACGGGTTTAAAATGGACCAGCGGATTTAAGTCACACGGGGCCACACAGTTCCTACCCTCAGTCACATCGGATCCCAAAGCCACAAAAGACCCCAAGGAAAATCCTTCTCAGGCTGACAGTCGGGCCCCACACCAAGTCATCTTCTTCCTCGCGCCGGCGGCGCTTGGGCGGCGCCCGACGGTGGCAGGCGGCGGCACCTTGCCAAAGCATGCACTAGGGCATGGGGAGCCTCGGAACTGGCCATCAGGGCCTAAAATCGAATGGGGAACAACTTGCCCTAGGTGACGCCGGCGATAGATGGCCGGAGAGGGAGGTGCGACGGCGGCAGGTGGAACTAGGGTTCTGGCGAGGTCAAAACCGCCAAAACCTTGCTCAAACCACTCGGGAATCAATCTAAAATCTTCCTAGGATCATGCTGAGGACGAATAGAAGGTGTAAAATGGGTGGAACGGCCTGAAATTATGAGCTCGACGGATAACCGACATGTTTTCAATAGCGGAGCGGAAAAACTCAAAGTCCAGCTAAATTACTCAATGAAACTCGATGACTCTTCTTTGAGGTGAAGTGCCTGGATGCGTAGAAGATAAAGCCTCACGTCCACGAAGAATTGTTACACGTAGAAAGTGAATTTAATCAGAGACCTAGCTAAGATCATACACGAAGCTTGCCGGAAGAAATTGGAATACGGGGGCTACGATCCATGGCATGGGCTCAAATTTTACCAGAAGCTAGTATATGAGTAGGTGAACATTTTTACTTCAAGGACCGAGGTGAGAACATGCTTGTATCGAGGGGGCGTTGGTACACCGACAGGCGGCACCTGAAAAACAGAGGATGGCGGCCGGAATTCTTCACGTTCCTCGTCGGAGAAGCTCCACCTGAGTAAGAAAACGGTTAAACAGCTGCGCAAGGTGTTGATGAATGATAGGCTGCAAAGAAAACCGATCAATACCAGTGATCCTTGCTGGATTTCGAGTGGAAGGGGAAGAACTCACCGGGGAGCAAAATCTCGCGCCAGGGAACGAAGCAAAGGTGAAGTGCTCGACTTTGAGACTTGGAGGGGGATAAGGAGGAGCCCTGGTCGTGCTTTGTGCAGCTGGAGGCAAGCAGGGAAGCAAGCAGCTCTGTGGCAATTTGCATGCCGTGAGGTGTTGCCCTGAGATGAAAAGAACAGAGCACTGTAAGCATGACAGGTGGGTCCCACTTGCTCTCCCTCATCCACAACTCTGCTCATTCAATTCCAGCATCTAATTCAGTCCAACAATTGCTAGATATGTGAGGGAAGGCTAAATTGAAGATGGAGAGTTTGATTCTGAATTCAGATCATTGATTTGACCAAGTTTCATTTGAAATCAAACTTGAATTTGAATTTGAGTTGAATTCAATGTACCTATTGAATTAAATAGAAGCTTGCTTCAAAAATTATGAAAGTTTGCAGCGAGACTATTTGAAATATTTGGAAGCTAGTGGTGAACTCAGATTTCCATTTTTGCATCATTTGAACAGGAGCAAATTTTGAATTTCTGAATTCCCTCAGGTAGGGTTGAAATGAATTGATTTCTAAATTGCCATTTTGATTTCTCTATTCAAGCTTGATGTTATTTCTCCTAATATACCTTTATACTCTGAATTTTTGGGGGCTTTTACATATACTCAATCAATCAAAATAATATGCATTGAACAATAATTAGTTAAATTACTAAATTAATTAATTTCCATTAATCACAAAACAATTAAAAAATAATTGACAAACTTAATCTCAATTAACAAAAATTTGACCTAGGACTAATAAACAGACCTAATAACCATAATTAAACCTAGGCATAATTAAACCTAAACATAATTAAACCTAAACATAATTCAATTGAGCTAAACATTCTTACTAAACATAATTCAAACTGAACATAATTCAATTTATCTAAACATTCCTAATAAACATAATTCAAAATAAACATAATTAAACCTAGCTAATAAACAAAGCATGATTAACATATCAATTTATCTAGCTAAACAAAGCATGATTAACATATCAATTTATCTAGCTAAACTTAGCTAATAAACAAAGCATGCTTACCATAATTATACAAAGCATGATTAACCTAGCTAAACAAACATGATTAACAAAAAAAAACCTAAGCCTTGGAGGCGACGGCCAGCGGCTTGTGGTGGCGTGGAGGGTGTCGGCGTCAGAGTTGGGGTGGTGGCGCCGGAGTCGGGGACGAGAGGCGGCGGCGCCGGGCGGCACCGAGCTTGGGAGGTAGCGACAGGGCAGCCGATGTCGAGGGCAAGAGCAACGAAGGTGGTCGGCATCAGGGTCGAGAGCGAGGGAGGCGGCGGCGTCAAGCGGCAAGGCGGCCAGCGGCGGAAGCGAGGGAGGCGGCGGCGGAGGCGGATGGAAACGACAGCAGGAGGCAGTGGGAGCGAGGGAGGCGGCGGCGTCGGGAGCTAGCGAGTGTGAGAGAGAGGAGACTCGGGCCGAGTGGGCCAGGGTATATCCCTTTGATTTGCGATGGCGCTTTAAATTATGATGGCCTTAGGGTTGGCCATCACAATTTATTTAAATTGCAACGGTTTCGGGGTTGGCGGTCGCAAGTTAACTTTAATTTGCGATGGCTTTGTTATTTGCGATGGCCTTTGGGCCGGCCATCGCAAATTAACTACTCCTTGAGACGGGCTTCCTCTTTTGCGACGGCCCAATGCAGGCCGCCACAAGTAGCTTTATTTGCGACGGTCGGCCGTCACAAATGATCGCATGTCCTGTAGTTGCTCTGGTGGTGGGGAGTCATCCCTTCCAATGCTTGAACCACGAATCTCAAAATGGGACCATGTATGAACCATTCTGCATGATAGAAATTTTTAGATGAGTTAAAATTTGATCGCAACAGTAAAATGAAGATAAGTATAACATGAATATGTTATGAATTCATGAAAGTATAACAACATCAATGTTCAAATTAATCATAAAGTATGTCTAACCAATTAATTTCTTGGTAATTGTGACTAAAACTGATCACTTTGTACTAAAACCAATTTTTTATTAAGTTAACAGCAGATTCTTGAGTTGAGTTGACTACCAAAATTAAAGTAAATTCAGTATCTTTCCAATGGTTATTTATTTGCTCCCATAGCTTACCAAGAGGTATGCCCTATCAAAATGCGGCAAAATTTTTGCCAGAAGCAAAGAACTCTATTTTTAACTTCTAAGTTGAGAGTAGATTCATAATTTGCAAATTGGTTCAAAACAGTGGTTTGATAGTTTGCCCTGGTTTCAAAAACCAAGCTCTTAGTTTTAAAATATTATTTTGTTCATCTTGAAGTATTATGATTATGTTGATTGATATGCTGTTGATGCATCAATGAGACTTATGTCACCAAATGAAAATCTTAACTGGATAATAACTGGCATAAACATATCGACGGTGGCACTAAGAACTGACACTCGCAAATGTATTCTATTCGCAATACGAGTAACATGGTCAGTGTATCTGCAGAAATCAATCAGTAGTGGTTTCACACATAGTTTGCATCACATGTTCACGGGCAGTTATTTCATTGGAAGTAAAGACATATGCCCCTTATCATTTCCATATGGGCCACCCTCGAGTAGGCCATGTCTCTAGGAACACGATCATGTTACATGCTACACGACCGGGGTCTCCACCTTTTGCCATTACACACACCGGTGAATCGGTGCTGCATTTGTCTAATAGAACATGAGCGGTTGTTACTAACCACACGAAGGGGGTCTCCACCTTTCTGCCATTACGCACACCGGGCAATCGGTGCTGCATATCTCACATAGAACATGAAGAGTTCTAGAGAATATATTCACTTTCCGTATCAATTTCCATACGGGACATTCCCATACCCCTATCCTCGTATGAGTGAACTCCCGAGTATTGATTCGTTTTTGGGGACGTACCTTACCTTCTTACTTGACTGTAGGTGCATTGTTACTGAAAGTAAATATTGAAGTTAAACACAATCTTAGCTTGCAACCTGAGTTAACTATGCTAATAATACTCCTTATGTGGGCATACTATCAAATTCTCACTCGTTATGACTTAAGTTTTCAGAAATATATCCAGTTCATGCGTGTTATTCTCAATGCAACTCTGATACCAGTCTATGAGGACTGCGATCCTGACATTCTAGGAATCACATTGGATGGTGTCGTACGATACGACACCTAATAGGACATTATGAAAGGAACTTCAAATACATATCATAAGTCTTTATTTTACAACTTTATCTCGAGTACAACATACTTTACATAAACATAGCTACAGCAGAAGTTTTCATAGCTCGCGCTCTCAGTCCTAAGCTATGCAAAAGTAAAATCATCCAGCCAGTGGATGCTTCACGCTAACAACGAGAAGATTTTTACAGCATTGTGCAGGACTCCCATTCTGCTACATACTCTGGAGGGGGTAAAGTGTGACTCAAAAACCCATCATCATAAACATAACCATTAGTACCTGCAAAACGCTTAAATATGCATCCGTGAGCACAAGACTCGGCAAGACATAACGGTCAAACTTAAATAACATGAAACTCTATATGCATGAACATTAATAACGAATGAAGATGAATTTGCATAAAAGGACTCGCCTAAAAGTAGAATCTTTCTTCACTTTGTACAACAAGTTAATAGTTCATGAAAAGTAATTTTAATTAGACCTATCTTTATTGCATATAAGTCGTAATACAATGATTATCCATAAGATCATAATTCAAATGATTCCAACTAATCTTATTACTATGTCACAACTCGGCGAAGAAGCGATACTCACTACTGCGAGGGAAATCCAGCTTGCATGAAACATACACATGTTCGGAAGGGGCATATGGACCAGTTCTGTCAATGTCGTATGTGGCAACCTTTCGCCGGACACCCAAATGTCAAACCGGTCCCACCTCCATGGTAAATAAGCCTCACTACATAAAAACGACCGGTAGCGGAGTTACCCCATATTGTCCTATCAACATTCGGCCTAAGACGATGGGTTATGCCTCGATGTTCAGGTTAATCAGTTACATCGGTTTTATGAGATCCATATAACCAGTATGCATCCAATATAATTTCAAACTTTTTCAACAGGACTGCACAGAACACGATCCGTAACCGACATAGGCAGGACTACACCCATAGAATATGTTTTGTTGCTCCATATGCTCCCTGCCCAGTCTCCATTTCCTTTTAAGTGAATCATTTACAAACCCTTCCCATTTTGATCCAATTTCGAATAGCTCACGAGTAAATTTTGACTACTCGACTTCTACTGAATCATCTATGCCTACATCACTAGCATAGCCTCAACAACACGTGGAGATTCTATTCTACCTCTACACTCTAGATTTCTTTGGTCATGCATGTGGAGTGTCATAAAGTGATTTATATTAAAAATTCCAAATTTTTCTATAGAGTAATTTGATCACAATAGATCTCTACGGCTTTCTCCATTCATCCATTTACAGATAAAACATAAGTTTTTATCATATCAATAAATGTGATAAACAGTAGGCTGGTCATCAAAATTCAAAAAAAAAATAGTTACATTTTTCTAAGCTTTCTACAAGCCTTAATTGATTTTACAAATTTCTGGAATATTTACTAGTATTTTCTAGAATTTTAGTTAACCTAGAGCAAAATTCCAAAATGAGATTAAATTGAACATCTTATCTGGAGCTGACATTTTTACTGAAATTCATATGTCATACAAAATACTTTATCGAAGTTTCAAATTTTTTAAAAAATCTCCTGGAATTAATTTCTCAAGGTTTAGGGTAAAGGAATTATTCATAAACTTATATGGATTTTCATACCAAATAAATTTGTCCATTTCCTTGTCAAGAGCAATCTCACAAAATTGGTCTGACAATTTTTGAAGTCTTCTTCAATTTACAATGATTTTCTAAAACCTTACTCAGTGGCTGACACATGGGTCCCAAGTTTAAAACGCTCCACTCAGCGACGTGCCGTGTGGTGGCCATAAAAATAAACTACATATCCGCATTGGATAAGGTGGTCATGAAGATCCTTGCATCGGGTCTCCTTCAACCACTCAGACCCGGGCGGCGCTCAGCCGTCGGCACGTGGCGGAGCCTCACTGGCGATGGTCTCCTGTGCCTCTCTGCTCACCACGAAGGGTTTCTACATGGTAACTCAACAAGGTGAGTCCAATGGTGGGGTTTGACCAGAGATAACGGGTGGCGGGGAGGAGCACGTCGGCAACTGCGAAACTGCTTGAAAATGGTCTAATCAGCTCGGGATTTGACCCTACAGCAATGGGGTGACATGAGGAACATGAACCTGGATGCCAATCATGATTAAAATGATCAGAAGTGGGAGCTTGACGGTGACCCGATCTTTTTCTATGGTGGATGTGGGAAAAAATGGAACCAACAAAAATCGGTCACCATTTTCTGATCCAATCAGTGCGGGCAATGTAAAAGGATGCCTAGAAGTCACTGCTGGACTAGAATGGAATGAGATGGTGTGATGGCGATGAACTTTAGTGAAACCCGGGCTCTGCTCTAAAGAACCTGCTGGCACAAAAACTAATAATCCGACAGCTACAACCAATAAGTAAACGAGCGAAGTTGAGTATAAGATAGAGGACCATTGTGTGATCGTTATGGTGACCTTGGTGGCGCGGGAAATGGACTGGTTCAACAGGAGCACGATGACACAACCGGCGATTGAAGGGGTCGATGGCTCAACGGTTGAGGAAAAATCTAAAGGTACAAATGAAACTGACCAAAACTCACTGTGCACCTTGGATTTGGCCAAGGAACGAAGGGAGGTCAGCGGCGTGTGATGAAACAATGGCAAGCAGGGGCATGTTTGTTCGGGAGGGCCGATCCGGAGAGAGGGAGAAGGTGGAGTAGGCTGGTGTGACGATATGGACGTAGTTTTGGGGTGTGCGGTCCAACTCACATTGAAGAAGGAGGTGGCACGGGCGCTCTGCTCCGTGGCGCATGCACAACAGAGAGAAAACAGAGAAGAGCCAATTGAGTTTGGCTGACTGGTGGGGCCCACTGATCAGTGGGTCCCACCTCTACACTTATCCTCTTCAAATGTTCAAAATACAAAAAAAAAGCTCTAAAAATGGTACAAATTGGCAGGGTTACCAAATTTAAGTAAGTTGAGTTTGAATTTAACTTTGAACTTGGCTTTTCATGCTTATGCGCACAACTAAAGTGAATTAAGAAGTGGGATTTTACAGCGACGACTAGGGATAGAGTTACTGGTGGTCGGACCTCCAGGAGAGATCGCAGTCATCCAACTGACTCTCACCCTTGGTATGCGGATATCGTGACCTTCATGTTCACGGGATATGTATCACCAGGGGAAAACAAAAAGAAACTCATCTATGAGAGTCGTAGACACCTTTGGGATGATCCATACATCTATCGAGTTTGTGTTGATGGCCTTCTTAGAAGGTGTGTCCCATCAATCGAAGGCACCAAGATTATTAAGAAATGCCATGCTAGCCTCTATGGTGGCCGTTACGGTGTTTACCGTACCCAGGCAAAGATCTGGCAAAATTGATTATATTGGCCTTCTACGTATGAAGACACAAAAGAATTCATTCGCAGATGTTGGAAATGCCAAAAGCATGGAGGAATTTCTGCTCGCAATGTGATGCCCCTAACATATATTCTCCAAGTAGAATTATTTGATGTGTGTGGTATTGGTTTCATGGGGCCTTTCCCTACGTCATATGATTGCGAGTATATCCTAGTGCCCGTAGATTATGTGTCAAAATGGGTAGAAGCTTTGCAATGCAAAAATGCTGATTCCAAGCAAGCTAGGAAAATGTTACATGCGATCATTTTCCCACGCTTTGGCACTCCCCGTATGGTCATAAGTTGTGACACCCAGTTCTAAAAAATGAACCAAGTGCAGTATATGTGTGTCCAGGATGTTTAACACACATACACAAGTGCATCACAAACGATATACAAAAAATTACCACAATACAAATTGATTAAGAAGGTACTTTTATTACGAAACTCAAATAATCCTCAAATTACAACTCTAATGATCAATATTGAACTCTAACTGCAGCGGAAATGATCTAATTAAACAACTGAACAAAGCTAAGCAAATAGGGTAGCTTGGCTCCAAGCAACACCATAGGCAAGTCGACGGCAGCACGCATCCTAGTACTCCGCATTATCCTCAAAGTACTCCCAAACAACACCTAAAACTGTTGGTGGGGCAATTTCAAGGGTGAGTACATCTCGTACTCAACAAGTGTGGGAAATTACGACATGTAGCTTAAACAAGATTGACAATAAACAATGTCTAGTTGCTAAAAAGTACATTTAAAACATATGAAAAGCATACCAAGATGTCTATGTGAATTAATCCCAACATAATCCAAATAATTACCAATAACGAGTCCATTACCATTAATCACCATTATATCACATCCAACAATGATTGTCCATTCAAATACCAAGTTCTTACCATTATCATCAACCATATTCAATTACCACAACTCAACCCATAACCATGACCAAACCATCCCAAGTTCCACTCTAATCATGTAGGTCATCCAGGTGCTCTTAACCAGGAGCACGACTATCATGATAGTTTTTAACACTATGCAGAGGTTGTATCACTTTACCCACAAGTTCGTGATTTCGTCACCCGTCGGCGACCTCCCTTATGCCAATTACACTTCCTTAGGTGTATGGCCAAGAGATCACAAAATAGCCTTTACAAAGGGACTACCAGCATATTCAGACCCATTCAGGTTTCACCAGTGGTGATGCCTCCAACTGTTGAACACTGTGCTCAGTTGGAGGCATCGCCACTGGTGAAACCTCAGTGGGTCTGAATATGCTGGTAGTCCCTTGTAAAGGCTATTTTGTGATCTCTTGGCCATACACCTAAGGAAGTATAATTGGCATAAGGGAGGTTTCTTTAGTCGCCGAAGGGTGACGAAATCATGAATTTGTGGTAAAGTGGTACAACCTCTGCAGAGTGTTAAAACTACCATTATAGTCGTGCTCTCAGTTAAGAGCACCAGGATGACCTACATGATTAGAGGGAACTTGGGATTTGGGATGGTTATGGTTATTGTTATGGTTATGGTTATGGATTGAGTTATGATAAATGAACATGGATGATGATGATGATGATGATGGTAATAATCTGGGATATGGATGGATAATTGATTATGATTTCGTATTATGTCAATTATTTTGGATAAGATGGGATTACTTCACATAGACATCTTAAGTATGCTTTTTACACATTTAAATGTACTTTTCAGCAATTAGCCATTATTTATTATCAATGCCTTGTTAAGCTACATGTCATACTCTCCCACACTTGCTGAGTACGACATGTACTCATCCTTGCAATTCTCCCACCAACAGCTTCAGGTGATGTTTGGGAGTATCTTGAGGATAATGCGGAGTACTAGGCTGTGTGCTGCCGTCGACTTGCTTGTGGTTACGCTTGGAGCCGCGCTACCCTATATGCTTATTTTGCTTAGTTGCTTAATTAGATTATTTCTGTTGCAGTAGCATTATCAAATATGATCATTAGAGTATTAATTCAAGGATTATTTAAATATTGTAATAAAATTACTTATTTAATAATTTGAGCTGCGGTAATTGTTTGTTTATCATTTGTGAATCACTTGTGTATGTGTGTTAAACATCTTGGGCACACATATACTGCACTTGGTTCGTTCTCCAAACCAGGTGTCACAAATTGGTGTTAGAGCCACAGGTTGACCGTAGGACACAACCTAGATCACTACAAGAATCGGGCAAAGAAGTGGCAGCCAAACTATGATCGTCGGCCCCGATGTTTTAAAGCTCACTAAATTCGTCGGTTTAGAGAAGTTGACACTTATAGCATTATGGCCGTCGGCTAGACGATGGGGGCCGACAGCTTTAAGTATGGGCCTCGGTTACAGCTCCAAGGCCGACGGCTTCAATTGTGGCCGTCGGTTAAATGCTCCCAGGCCGACAGCCATATGGTGGGCCCCGCGTTGCGAAAAAACAATGTTCCCGCCGATTTATAAGACCGTCGGTCCAAACTCCAGAGCCGACGAATTTAAAGTTATGACTGTCGGTTGTAGCGCCTTGGCCGACAGCCATAATGTGGGCCCCGCAGCCCTCAACTAAGACCGTCGGCTCTATGTAATCGATGGCATTAAGGCCCTTCACATCGCGTGCACAGCAGAAAAACCTAACACTTCACTCGCCCAAGCGCACCACTCTCGTCTCGCCCTGCGTCCCGCACCGCCGCCTGCGCCCTGCATCGCCGCCCCGCGCCGCCGCCCGTGCCCTGCGTCGCCGCCTCCTGCCGCCGCCCACGCCCTGCATCGCCGCCTCGCCACCACCCGCGCCTCGCCGCGCTCACCGCCTCCCAGCGCCCAGCTGCCCAGTGCCCCGCTTCCCAGCGCCCCAGCGCGGCCGCCTCACCTTCCAGTGCCCCACCGGACGGCGCTCCCGGTAAGTGCGTCTCTGCCTCCGCTCTTTCCGCTCCTCGGATAGTTTTCAACTTTGAACTTGTCTATAAATGAAGTTTTTGAATTCCGATAAGTGTGCCATTAAGTTTTTGAATTGTTTTGTGTATGAATTGCTATATCATTACATGTGCAATTTTATATTGTGTTTTATTCATATATGTGTATGTTAACTTGATTATCATAGATGTTAGTTGTTTGGGTTCAATTTTGTTTATTTGAATCTTTTTATTGTTTATGTACTATATGTATATACAATGTTATTAAATATAGGCGACTAGGATTGACTAGGTGATTTGTCGTCGATTAGGGTGATTAGTCGACCGTAGTCAAACTCTAGTCTACCGCGTAGTCGTCCAACGTATTTTAGAGAAAAGCGTTGTTAGTCGACAATAAGGAAACAAAGCCAGGACTACCATCATCTCGACGTTGAAAAAGGAGAAGGTGGAGGGGATAGGGAAGAACGGCGCAATCCCAGCGTTGAGGAAGGAGGAGGCGGAGGGGACAAGAGAGAACGGCACAGGGAGGCAAACATGAGAAGGACGGCGGCGCACGGTGGAGGAGCAGCGATAGCACACCTGGAAAGGAACGCCATGGCGCCAGGCGGCAGCGAGCGGCACGACAACCCATTTAGTACAATATTAAAGCAGGCTTCATAAGGTGTCGCCTAGGCGGCGCCTAGTTGCCGCTTAGGCATCCAGGTGCTCCGGCCCTGATGTCATGTGCAGTCGCATGGCTGCCGTTATTTAGGCCGCCGGCGCTTCCTGCCCCTTTTGACTTTAAGAACTGCACCAGATGGGGGGGTGTAGTGTTAAATAGGCAGCGTTATGCTGTCAAATTTTAGGACCTATCCTGACAATAGATGAGGGTTGTGACATTAAATAAACTATGAAGTAATGGCAAGACCCATTTAGTACAAAGTTAAAGCACGTGTTTAGTGGCTCCAGCCCTGCATCATGTGCAGTCGCGTGGCCGTTGTTGTTTAGGCCGCCGGTGCTGCCTACCCCTTTTTACTTTAAGAACTGCACCAGATAGGGGGTGTAGTGTTAAATAGGCAGCGTTATGCTGTCGAAATTTTAGGACCTGTCCTGTACAATAGATGTAGGGTCGTGACATTAAAAAAAACTATGAAGTAACAGTAAGACTCGTTTACTACAAAGTTAAAGCAGGCGTTCAGTGGCTCCAGCCCTACGTCACGTGTAGTCGTGTGGCCGCTGTTGTTTAGGCCGCCGGCCCTGCCTACCCCTTTTTACTTTAAGAACTGCACCAGATAGGGGGGGTAGTGTTAAATAGGCGGCGTTATGCTGTTGAAATTTTAGGACATATCCTGGACAACAGATGTTGGGTCGTGACATTAAACAAACTATGAAGTAACCATATATGTTCATTAACATATATTTATTTGATGCAGTTTTAAAATGGTTGACGATCATAAGGCGATGTATGATGGATGGAGTTCAACTGGTGTGCACACTAATGAATGGGGTCATATCGCAAATGCTTTTTCTGAGCCATGCATTTGCTAGTGATGCTCGTGTTGCGAAATGTTCGTGTATCAAGTATCGGAATCATCAACGTCTGGATAAGTCTGAAGTGGAGTTGCATTTTTGCAAGCACGGATTTATGCCCGACTATCTGGTGTGGCGTGAGCATGGGGAGATAGAGCATGATGATGAGTCGGACGGTAATGAGGATGAAGATCGAATGGATGATATGATAGCAGACATTGCTATAGAGTACGAAGATCAGTCACAACCGAAGGAGGTGAAGGATTTTTACGAGCATCTTGCCACCACAGATCAAAAAGACTATGAGGGCGCCAATATCCCAAATTCTTGTTCACCCCGGATGATCGTGTTGGGTAAATTGTGACCTCGTACGATTGTATCGGCTGAGCAGTAGCTGCTTCATCACAGTACTGACTTATGGGCTAACAGGTCACACTTTGGCCAAGTATCCTACAAAGAGACTCCCGAGAGCCAAAAAACCATTTTGCAGGCGATCACACGACTTATGGCGATGAACTCCAAGTTCAATTTCGCGAACAATTGCTACAACAGCCTCAATTCGAGATGATGTCACAGATAAATTACTGTTTTACTTAAGTTTGTATACTTATTACAATATTTGTGTTAAAGTCGGTAACTAAATATTCTTACTTTATGCAGTTCTTCCCTCAAGGTGGATTTGGATCGTAGTTCGATATGCCTCGTCCGATGCAGCCCAGACAACATGTTGACTCTTCTTCACAGGTATAACCAAATTTCTTAATAATTCGACTTATTGTACAAAATACTAATCATATTTGTCTCAGGGTTCCCAGAGTGGTCAAGCCTATCCTCCACATCAGGGATTCATGTCAATGTTGGCTCCTTGATTGCAGCCTTATCCAGGCGCTCTCACATCGTTGCCCTTCGCTTCGGGGCATAGTCAACCATCAACACCTCCAGCGGTATGATTACTAAATCATTAGCTCTAATGAAATTATTAGCATCGTTTGAACAATACTTAGCGACTTATTCAATGACATAGTTGGTAATACCTTTAAGTCAATTACACATGTGAGTTGAGCTTTTGCGAATTTTAGAAAGATTGAGACATATGAATTGTAACTATTAATGCAAAGTTAACTTTTATTTGTTTCTCGTAGGGTTCTGCTCAAGGTTGCGATGATTTCCTCAATTTGAACGCCGAAGGTGCAAGTGGTGGAGGTTCGAACAATGACATGGAAGCGGATTATCTTCACAATTGTGTTTGTGATGTGTTTTCTCTTGGACTAATTTGGATTGAACTTGTTGATACATTTAAGTTAGTTGTTGTATGACTATGTGAAGAATGTGGTATATCTGTTGCATTATTGTTGCATTGTGTGGAAATTGTGATATATGCAACTAATATGTTGTACGGAATTGTGTTTGAAATCTTTATGAAAATCTGTATGGAAATTGTGATTATGCCAACTTTCAAAAGCTTGTGGACAGAGCAATTGTTGTTGACAACAAAGTTCGTGAGATGGAGCAAGAAGCTAAGAGGAAAGCACCATACCAAAGATAGCTGCAAGGAATCAATGTTCACCCCCTCTTTGCACCACCCAATGTGCCATACTACAACCCCTCGACTCCTGCATATCGCGCTTCTATTCCCCGCATCCAGTTCAACCAATGCAGCAACGCCCCGCTATGCAAGCACCTTGCCCTCCAATGCCTCAAGCGCCCCACGTCAACTTTCACGCCAATGCCCAAAATCAAGTTCCCCCTACAATGCTGGTGCAGCAAGGTCGTGCTATACTTGTGGTGAGGTGGGACACTTTGCATCTCAATGTCCTAAGTCAGGCCTTGGTCAAGGAAGAAATGCTCCAAGACAGAAGCCAAGACCGAATGGAGGAGCGCCACAAAGCAACTGTGGACAGCTGAATTCTGCTTGTGGCAATGTAAAGCATGTCTCTACGGAGGAAGCACAATAAGAGGATGACATGGTGATTGGTATGTTTCCTGCAAACTCCAACCCAGCGACTATGTTATTTTATTCTGGAGCATCGCATTCATTCATTGCATTGAAGTATGTTGCCAAGTATAGTTTGCCTATCTCTCATATGAAATATACTTTGTTGGTTAAATCTCCTGGAGGAAAGATGAGGATGAATACAATATGTCCAAAAGTAAGCCTTAGAATAAGGGGGTAGACTTCTTTGCAAAACTCATTGTTTTGGATTCTCAAGGATTGGACATTATACTTGGTATGGAGTGGTTGAGGAAGCACATCGGAGTTATACAATGTGCCACAAAGACGGTAAAGTTGACCAAGGAGGAATGGATCACAGTAGAATTTGAAGCATCTCTGAAAGTGCATCTAGGACTCCCTTGTGGGTTTTGGATGATTTATGACAAGCAATTGGGATCCTAATCCTTTTGTTGAGATGAATGCAGGCAAATAATGAAAAATGAGCAAAATGCCTAAAAGAAGGAAATGAGAAGCAAAGTAAAGTTGAGCTCAAGGAGAAGAAAATAGTAGATTATTATGTATGGAGTGTGTTAAGGAAACACACCCAAGAGCTCAATCACTTTCAAGCACACACACACACACAGTGCACAAAGATTATATAGGACCGGACTAGTCCGATAACAGCCGGACTAGTCCGATATCACATTCTGCACTAGATCGGAGAAGTCCGGTTTCCACCGGACTAGTCCGATATCTTTCTGATCCACTTTGGACTAGTCCTCCCCAATGCGGACTAGTCCTCAACACAATGCACAAGTCACACAAAATCGGACAAGTCCGTTGTGATCCGGACTAGTCCGATATTCTTTCTGATCCACTTCGGACAAGTCCGGTGTCTACACGGACTAGTCCGATATACACACTGATCTAAATCGGACAAGTCCTCCAAGTGCGGACTTGTCATCCTAAACACTTAGGGTTTCATATGTCCGGACAAGTCCGATGGCAATCGGACTAGTCTGAAGATTTCCAGTAGTGAAATCGGACAAGTCCGTTTTCAACCAGACTAGTCCGATATTCCTGAACACTTAGGGTTTGCTACACACAGCACACCGGACTAGTCCGGTGACCACCACGGACTAGTCCGATCTTTCTAAACCCTAACGGTCACCTTTAGAAACCCCATATAAATAGAGGTGCACGGCCCACTTTTACACTCTCGAACCCTAGCGACGTCACACCTCCCAAGAGACTCAAAAACCACCTCTCTCCACGAAATTAAGTGCAAAATCGATCAATCTATTGAAGATCACTTCTAGATCATTGGAGAGACACTTGGCACACATCATTGAGCTCTTGGTTTGATTCTCTAACACACTCTTGCGTTTCAATTTGTAATTTTCGAGTGTGTTATTGGTGGCTTTGTAAGTTGTAATCAAGGGAGCTCTCAACGTGTGAGAACGCCCCTTCAACTTGGTTATTTACCCTTTGTGATTAGTGGGAGAGGATTGGCCTTCGTGGCGATCCGACGAGGGAAGGGTTGGAGAAGACCCGATCCTTTTGTGGGCTCCTCAACGTGGATGTAGGTTGCCTTCATGGAAGCCGAACCACGGGATAAATCTTGTGTCTTGTCCTTTCGTGTTCTTCATCTTAATTGATCAACTTAATCTAGGGTTTGATTCACTTTGTTCAATTTGAGTTAAATTGTTGAACAAGAGGCTTAATTGTTATAGAATTTGACATACAACTATTAAACTGTCGTTTAAGTTTATATTTCCGCTGCAAACATTAACGAATCAATCAAATTGACTGATCTTGATCAACTTAGCCCGTGAAAACCGGACTAGTCCGCACTTTACCGGACTAGTCCGATATCTCTGGTATTGACCTTGTTGTTGAGTGCTACAGGAACCGAGAAAATTCAAAAAGGCCTATTCACCCCCCCTCTAGGCCTACATTCAATTGGTATCAGAGCAGGTTCTTCAAGAAAGAGTGCAACCACTCGAAGAGATCGTGTCGGACATGAAGGAAGTTCAGAAAATCAACAACCAGGAAGAAGTGAACAACGACAAGAACCAAAAGTTGGAAAAGTATCTCGAAGCAATTCAAGACTTCGATGATGATGACGAGGAGACGCTGGAGCTGAAAGCACTCCTCAGAAAGAAAGCACTTTCCAAAGGGAAAGCTAAAGTTGAAGAAAAGAAGAAGGGGAGTAGTCACACCGACTACTCCCGATATCCTTTTAACTATGATTGTTTAAATTCAAACAACAGCCATTACCTATCTATTCCTCTTGGAAAAGCCCCACACTTCGATGGGAGTGATTACTCCATGTGGAGGCAAAATATGAAGATGCACTTGATTTCCCTTAACCCAAGTTTATGGCATATTGTGTGCACAGGAATAGACAACCCAGATGACGACGAAGAGCTCACCCCAAGTCAAGAGCAAGCCATCCACAGAAACGCTCAAGCCGCAGCCGTAATCACCTCCTCTCTAAGTCGAGATGAATTCACAAAGGTGGACGGACTGGAGATTGCCAAGGAAATATAGGACACACTACAAACAGCCCATGAAGGTGACCGGCATGTGCGGGAGGCGAAAATTGAAATGATCAAAGGCGAACTAGGAAGGTTCGCAATTGAGGAAGACGAGTCTCCCCAGGACATGTACAACCGATTGAAGACACTTGTAAACAAGGTTCGATCATATGGGAGCAAGAAGTGGAATGACCACGAGGTTGTAAAGCTCATCCTTAGAGCCTTTATGCCTCGCAATGTCACACTATGCTCTATGATCAGAGAAAGTCCCGGGTACAAGAGGATGACTCCAGATGAATTGCTTGGCAAAATCATCAACTTTGAAATGATGGAGAAACAAGCCAAGCACGTCAAAGAAATAGCCGACCTCACATCGGCCAAGAAAAAGGGAGTTGCCTTAAAGTCCACACTCAAGCCTCTATCCAAAGAAGCAAGAGAAGCACAGCTTGAGGAGGACAGCGATGATGAAAGCAGTGAGCTGGACGAAGAGGATATGATTTTGTTCATGAAAAAGTTCAAAAGAATATTGAAGAAAATACAAGGAACAAAATCAAGTGAAGGCAAGTACAAGGAGAGGACAAAGCCGAAGATGAGGCGGGCGTGCTATAATTGTGGTGAGTATAACCACTTTATAGTCGATTGCCCGTATGAGGACAACAAGAAGAAGAATAAAGAAGCCAAGCCTCAACCGAAGAAATTCTTCAAGAAGAAGAAACAAGCTAAACAAGCACACATTGGAAAGGAGTGGGACTCAAACAATGAGTCCTCATCATCCGATGAAGAAGAGATGGCTAGCATAGCCATTGAAAGCACGTCCAAGAAACCCTCACTCTTCCCCACGCTCGGTACAAAGAAGGGACATGGCACTTGCCTCATGGCAAAGGAAGGTAAACGCAAGGCCTATTCCTCCGGTGGATCCAAATGGGTGCTAGACAGTGGATGCACCAACCACATGACCGGAGAAAGGAGGATGTTCGTGGAATATGAAGAAAACGAGGACCCAAACGAAGGCATCTACTTCGGAGATAATAGTCAAGGAAAGGTGCTCGGTACCGGTAAAATAGCGATATCCTCTGAACACACTCTTTCTCATGTTTTACATGTTGAATCTTTAGATTATAACCTGTTGTCCATATCTCAATTATGTGACAAAGGTTATAATTGCTTGTTCACTAACGAGCGTGTGACCGTCTCAAGGAGGAGTGATGGTTCCGTTGCATTCAAGGGTATGTTGAAGGGAAAGCTTTACCTTGTTGACTTCAACAAGGATAAAGCCGAACTCGACACATGCTTGATTGCAAAAACCAACATGGGTTGGCTGTGGCATAGACGGCTAGCACATGTTGGTATGAGGAATCTTCAAAAACTCCTCAAGGGCGATCACATCCGAGGTTTGAAAGATGTTGTTTTTGAGAAAGACAGGCCTTGTAGCGCGTGCCAAGCCGGGAAGCAAGTTGGAGCACATCATCCCGCAAAGAACACCATGACTACGACAAGACTGCTCGAACTACTTCATATGGACTTGTTTGGTCCAATTGCTTACATAAGCATCAGCGGTGATAAATACGGTTTAGTCATTATTGATGATTTTTCCCGCTTCACTTGGGTGTTCTTTTTGCATGACAAGTCAGAAACACAAGGGACACTCAAGAAATTCTTCAAGCGAGCGCAAAACAAGTTCTCACTATCGATCAAGAGTATTCGGAGCGACAACGGCACGGAGTTCAAGAACATACAAGTGGAGGAGTACCTTGATGAGGAGGGAATCAAGCACGAATTTTCAGCACCATACTCTCCACAACAAAACAGAGTTGCCGAAAGGAAGAACCGAACGCTCATAGAGATGGCAAGAACAATTCTCGATGAATACAAGACTTCGGATCGATTTTGGGCGGAAGAAATTAACACCGCTTGCCACGCCGCAAATCGACTCTACCTTCATCGACTACTCAAGAAGACTCCTTATGAGCTACTCACCAGTAACAAACCAAACATTTCATATTTTAGAGTTTTCGGCTCTCCATGTTATATCTTGAACAAGAAGTCCAGGACTTCAAAGTTCGCTTCGAAGTCCGATGAAGGTTTCTTGCTTGGTTATGATTCGAACACTTACGCCTATCGTGTTTTCAACAAGGCCTCCGGACTTGTTGAAGTGGCACGTGACGTAGTGTTCGATGAAACTAATGGCTCCCAAAAGGAGCAAGTTGATCAATATGAATTAGGTAAAGAAGAAGCTCCTTATCAAGCATTGAAGAGAATGGCTCTAGGCGAAGTTCGACCACAAGAGTCATCGTCACAAATACAAGAGGAAAGTGAACCACAAGAGGAAATCAACAATCAAGGGGGAGCTTCGATACAAAATCAATCACAGGAATATGAAGATGATCAACAAATCAACGAGGGCAACCACTCAGGGGGAGAAGAAAATGATCACCAACACACAACTCTCCAAGTGCCACACCCAAGAGTACACCAATGCATTTAAAGGGATCACCCAATCGACAACATCATCGGTGACATCCAAAAGGGAGTAACCACTAGATCTCGTATAGATAATTTTTGCGAGCATTACTCGTTTGTCTCCTTTTTGGAACCACGCAGGACTGAGGATGCATTGAAGGATCCGGACTGGGTGGTGGCAATGCAAGCAGAGTTGAACAACTTCAAGAGAAACGAGGTTTGGGAACTTGTGGCAAGACCCAATGCAAATATAGTGGGCACCAAGTGGGTCTTCCGCAACAAGCAAGACGAACACGGAGTGGTGACAAGAAACAAGGCACGACTTGTGGCTAAAGGTTACTCACAAGTCGAAGGTTTGGATTTCGATGAGACTTTTGCTCCAGTAACTAGGCTTGAATCAATTAGAATATTACTTGCATATGCTACTCACCATGATTTCAAGGTGTATCAAATGGACGTGAAAAGCGCCTTCCTCAACGGACCGATCAAGGAAGAGGTGTACGTGGAGCAACCACCCGGGTTTGAAGACGAAGAGTTCCCCGACCACGTATATAAATTGCGTAAGGCTCTCTATGGCCTCAAACAAGCTCCTAGAGCTTGGTATCAGTGTCTTAGAGATTTCTTAATTGATAATGGTTTTCAAATTGGCAAAGTAGATTATACATTATTCACTAAGAATCTAGATAATGATCTTTTTATTTGCCAAATCTATGTTGATGATATAATTTTTGGGTCAACTAACCAATCTTTCTGTGAAGAATTTAGTAGAATTATGACAGACAGGTTTGAAATGTCAATGATGGGAGAATTGAAGTACTTCTTGGGATTCTAAGTGCGGCAACAAAGGGAAGGAACATTCATAAGTCAAACCAAGTACACGCAGGACATACTCAAGAAGTTTGGCATGGACAAGGCAAAGCCCATAAAGACTCCCATGGCTACGAATGGCCACTTGGATCTCAATGAAGATGGACCAAGCGTCGACCAAAAGGTATATCGCTCCATGATTGGATCTTTACTCTACTTATGTGCATCTAGGCCAGATATTATGTTGAGTGTATGTTTGTATGCAAGATTTCAAGCCAACCCTAAGGAATGTCACTTGACAGCCGTAAAAAGAATCTTGAGGTATTTAGTTCATACACCCAACCTTGGTCTTTGGTACCCAAAAGGCTCCAAATTCAATCTCATTGGTTACTCCGATGCAGATTATGTCGGGTGCAAAGTTGATAGAAAAAGCACCTCTGGCACATGCCAATTCCTAGGAAGATCTTTGGTTTCTTGGTCATCTAAGAAACAAAATTCCATTGCATTATCCACAGCCGAAGCGGAGTATGTTGCAGCCGGGAGTTGTTGTGCACAACTCCTTTGGATGCGACAAACTCTAAGGGATTACGGTTACAATATGAACCGTATTCCTCTCCTTTGTGATAATGAGAGTGCCATTAAAATAGCCCACAATCCAGTTGAGCACTCTAGGACCAAACACATAGACCTAAGACATCATTTCTTGAGATACCATTCCATGAAAGGAGACATAACCATCTCACATGTCAATACCCAAAAACAATTGGCCGACATATTCACCAAGCCACTTGATGAAAAGCGTTTTTGCGAACTCCGAAATGAGCTAAATATTCTTGATTCTCGGAGTGTGGCTTGAAAAGTTGCATACCTGTATGATTGCTTCAAAAATGTTGATTGAATTGTGAAAATCATCCCTCTCCATTTTTTCTCGAAAAACTATGTCAATTATTAGATCTTGATGAATTTTGATAATTGTATGATTGTTGTATGCTTACTAGTCAAATTCATCAAGATTACTTGAATTGTTTTGCCTCTCTATTCTCTATTATTGAACCTTCAAATATATATGAATGGGCTATGCAATTCTTTCCTGGTGACCACGGACTAGTCCGTGGTTACCCGGACTAGTCCGCCCATGCAGACTAGTCCGCAGAGTGCCAGTTAGGCCGGACTAGTCCGATAGACCACGGACTAGTCCGATATAGGTCTCTGGATGACTTCGGACTAGTCCGGTCATGTCCGGACTTGTCCGATTTTTCGTGTCCATAACCCTAGCCGCCACAAAACCCTAATCTCCTGACCCCCACTTTTGCTCACGCTTTCCTCTCTCTTGCGCTCGAGCTCCCAAGGCGATTTTCTCCTCCCTCCGTCGAAAAAGTCCACATTTGGGCGGAGATCAAGCTTGACCTCTTCGGGATTGAAGCCATCGGACTAGTCCAACCTCCAACCCCCAAAACTTCGAGCCTCCATCGATTTCTTCGGTAAATTTCTTCAAAACCCTAGAAATCTTGTTTTTTTCTCCATTGATGATCGTATAGCCTAGCTTCCTTCACTAGATACATGCTTATTTGATGTACTACGTGTATGCTAGACTAGATTTGCATTAGGAATCATACCTTGACCAATCTGTTAGGTTTTTGAGGATGAACACCGGAATAGTCTGGTCCATGCACGGACAAGTCCGGTACCCTGGACTAGTCCATGCCTGAGCACCGGACAAGTCCGATGTTTCTGAACCTGAAACCTAATTCCCTAATTCCTTAATGCCATCCATTGCTATCTTGTCTTACCTATGCCTTGTATAACTTGTCATTATTCTTGCTCAATCATTCTCAGATCATGTCGAGCTCCGACAACGAGATCTCCGACTTTGAGGCCGAGTTGGACCACGAGGTGGCACCTCGGTCCTTGGCGGGTCTTGGCAAGAAACGCCAAGAAAGACCTTCTAAGCCTGCTACTTCCCCTCCCCAGGTTCGGAGGAAGGGTTGTGTCAAGAAGCCCGCCTCGAAGGCTGCTGCGTCTACAAGCGGCCTTCGTCAAGCAAAAGGAAAGGGCAAGGGAGTCGCAACGGGGCCAGTTGGGCCCTTGAAGCTCCATGCTCCCAGGGAAGGGGTCCGGGACCCTACTGAGGAGAAGTTCAATGGCAAGGGCAGTGATTCAGCGGCCAAGTTCAGGAGCATTGACTGGTATGGCAGGCCAAAGCAAGCTGTCGATGGCAGGTTTTGGTGCAACTTCCATGCAGACTTCTACAAATCGGTGTATCTCCCAATGAAGACTCCGGTGGTGCGCAGTCAGTGGATTGACTGGGCCTACCTAGAGAAGAAGAAGTGCTCAGCTTTTGATGAGGTCATTGCTGCAGCAGAGAGGCATGATCTGAAGGATCTGTTTGCCTTCAGACACAATGGGAATGATGAAGTGATTGCACAGTTCTTTGCAACTTGCCACTTCTCGAGTGAGGATGAAGAGAGTGTTACTTGGATGACACACGGATCTAAGTATAGTATCACTCAAGAGGACTTCAATAATCTGCTCCATCTGGACACCTCTGAACATGACAGGCTGATCATCCACAACATAGGTGTCATGGAGAAGGATAGGATGGAATTCCTATATGAGCCGAACTCAAAGTATGTCCCTTCCTCTACAAAGAACATGAAACCATTCTTTGTGGTCCTCAACAGAGTGCTGAGGAAGACTATTGCTCCTAAAGATGGAGATGCTGGGAGCGTGCAGGGTTACCTCTGAACCCTAATGAGAGTGATAAGCAAGGACCGCCCATTTGATGTGGCGGAATACATTTAGAATGATATGGTCAACATATCCTGCACGCCCAACAGGTCATGTGGCTATGCTCCCTACCTCATGTATATGATTGAGAAAGTCACAGGTTTTGAGTTCGTGAAGGATATGGAGCACACTCCTTTGAGGCCTCAGAAGCCTCAACCAGTGAGTGTCCAGGCTGCTCCTTCGCCGGCCTCCAGTCCCGAGGCACCGACAAAATCAAGAAGCGGTGCTAGGGCTGTCCCTACCTCTAGGGAAGCCCCTCAGAGAGGATCAGCTAGTGGGATCCTAAAGTACCTAACCGCCATATTCTCCTCCTGCAAGAAGGCTGAAGTAAAGCTTCATAAACTCAATCAGAAGAGGAAGGAGGATATGATATATATCAAAGCCAATGTGAAGCAACTAAGTGAAAAGCTGGAGATCAATCCCATTGGATCTCCAGTAATTTCTGAAGATTCTGATCTTGACATCACCGAGCTCGGGCCTCTGAACCCCTCCGAGCTTGCCTACTTTGGCATTGGGGGCTCGAGCAGCTCCGCTCCTCCCCCCTCTCCTCCTCGTCAAGCAGAAAGCGAAGAAGATGAAGACGATGACGAGAGGACCGACAGTGAAGAGTGAAGACCCTAGGACCCTCCTCTCCTTCTTTTTGGTGTCTTGATGTCAAAGGGGGAGAGATTGAGGGGGAGTCTTAGCTTTAGCTGTGGTAGGGTGCGAGGAGAGAGTTCTCTTTATCTTTTATTTGTGATTGTAATAGTTTAACACTGTTTTCTTATTAATTTTGGTCTTGTGATGAATTGCTCAATTTATTTGCGAGTATGTGATGAAAACTGCATTTTTGCTCCTGGAATGTCATATGCACTTGATATCGGTTGATTAATGTAAATTCTATCATTCTCAATGTATTCATGCACTTAGTATGCACCCCACCATAAAGAATGCACATATGGATAATTCTCTTGTTGCTTGATGTATTTTTGAGTCATATGTGCATACTTTATGAAAATCTCATTTTTTTGCCTTATTTTGTGAAATCTCAATTGGTTGTCATCAATCACCAAAAAGGGGGAGATTGAAAGTGCATCTAGGACTCCCTTGTGGGTTTTGGATGATTTATGACAAGCAATTGGGATCCTAATCCTTTTGTTGAGATGAATGCAGGCAAATAATGAAAAATGAGCAAAATGCCAAAAAGAAGGGAAATGAGAAGCAAAGTAAAGTTGAGCTCAAGGAGAAGAAAATAGTAGATTATTATGTATGGAGTGTGTTAAGGAAACACACCCAAGAGCTCAATCACTTTCAAGCACACACACACACAATGCACAAAGATTATACAGGACCGGACTAGTCCGATAACAGCCGGACTAGTCCGATATCACATTCTGCACTAGATCGGACAAGTCCGGTTTCCACCGGACTAGTCCGATATCTTTCTGATCCACTTCGGACTAGTCCTCCTCAATGCGGACTAGTCCTCAACACAATGCACAAGTCACACAAAATCGGACAAGTCCGTTGTGATCCGGACTAGTCCGATATTCTTTCTGATCCACTTCGGACAAGTCCGGTGTCTACACGGACTAGTCCGATATACACACTGATCTAAATCGGACAAGTCCTCCAAGTGCGGACTTGTCATCCTAAACACTTAGGGTTTCATATGTCCAGACAAGTCAGTTGGCAATCGGACTAGTCCGAAGATTTCCAGTAGTGAAATCGGACAAGTCCGTTTTCAACCAGACTAGTCCGATATTCCTGAACACTTAGGGTTTGCTACACACAGCACACTGGACTAGTCCGGTGACCACCACGGACTAGTACGATCTTTCTAAACCCTAACGATCACTTTTAGAAACCCCATATAAATAGAGGTGCACGGACCACTTTTACACTCTCGAACCCTAGCGCATCACACCTCCCAAGAGACTCAAAAACCACCTCTCTCCACGAAATTAAGTGCAAAATCGATCAATCTATTGAAGATCACTTCTAGATCATTGGAGAGACACTTGGCACACATCATTGAGCTCTTGTTTTGATTCTCTAACACACTCTTGCGTTTCAATTTGTAATTTTCGAGTGTGTTATTGGTGGCTTTGTAAGTTGTAATCAAGGGAGCTCTCAACGTGTGAGAACGCCCCTTCAACTTGGTTATTTACCCTTTGTGATTAGTGGGAGAGGATTGGCCTTCGTGGCGATCCGACGAGGGAAGGGTTGGAGAAGACCCGGTCCTTTTGTGGGCTCCTCAACGTGGATGTAGGTTGCCTTCGTGGAAGCCGAACCACGGGATAAATCTTGTGTCTTGTCCTTTTGTGTTCTTCATCTTAATTGATCAACTTAATCTAGGGTTTGATTCACTTTGTTCAATTTGAGTTAAATTGTTGAACAAGAGGCTTAATTGTTATAGAATTTGACATACAACTATTAAATTGTCATTTAAGTTTATATTTCCGCTGCAAACATTAACGAATCAATCAAATTGACTGATCTTGATCAACTTAGCCCGTGAAAACCGGACTAGTCTGCACTTTACTGGACTAGTCCGATATCTCTGGTATTGACCTTGTTGTTGAGTGCTACAGGAACCGAGAAAATTCAAAAAGGCCTATTCACCCCCCCTCTAGGCCTTCATTCAATCTCAACATGCACCAAAGCAATTGGAGCTGAATCACATGGACAGTAACACAATTGAGGAGATTCCAGTGGTGTGTGAATTCTTGTATGTGTTTCCGGATGAGTTTCCAGGTATGCCACCTGATCGAGACATAGAATTTTCTATTGAATTAATACCTGGAACTGCACCTATAGCTAAGAGGCCATATAGGATGCCTCCTAAGGAGTTAGCGGAGCTCAAGAAGCAGATTCAAGAGCAACTAGAGAAGGGTTTTATTCGCCCAAGCTCTTCACCTTCGGGAGCGCCCGTACTTTTTGTGGACAAGAAGGATGGATCCCAAAGGATGTGTGTGGACTACCGAGCTCTCAATGAGGTGACAATCAAGAACAAGTATACTTTGCCCCACATAGAGGATCTGTTCGATCATATGAAGGGTGCTTGCGTATTCTCCAAGATTGATTTGACGTCAGGCTACTTCCAAATGAAGATAAGACCGTCAGACATACCCAAAACGGCTTTTTGGACCTGGTATGGATCTTATGAGTACACCATGATGTCTTTTGGATTGACAAATGCACCTGCGTACTTTATGTACCTCGTGAATAAGGTTTTCATGGAGTACTTGGATAAGTTTGTTGTGGTGTTCATTGATGATAGTATGATCCACTTGAAGAGTGAAGAGGATCATGAAGAGCATTTGAGGCTCACATTGCAGAAATTGAGGGAACACCAATTATATGCCAAACACAGCAAGTGACAGTTTTGGTTAAGGGAAGTGTCATTTTCGAGCCATATCGTCTCTGGAGGAGAAGTATCGGTTGACCCAGGAAAACTGAGGGACGTGTTGAAATGGGAACCGCTGGTTCATCAAGGACTTTTCCAAAATGGCCAAGCCAATAATGGAACAGTTAATGAAGGGAAAAGCATTCCAATGGACTCAAGCTTGTCAAGACAATTTTGAGGAGCTAAAGAAGAGGCTAACAACTGCACCTATGTTGGTATTTCCAGATGTGAGTAAAAGTTTTGGTATATATTGGGACGCATCGAGACAAGGACTTGGATGTGTGTTGATGCAAGAAGGTCAAGTGGTAGCCTAGGCGTCGAGACAATTGAAGAAACATGAGCAGAATTATCCTACGCATGATCTAGAACTTGCAGCCGTAGTGCATGCTTTGAAGATATGGAGACATTACATTCTTAGTCATAGGTGTGAGATTTACACGGACCAGAAGAGCCTCAAGTACATATTCACGCAAACGGATCTGAATATGAGGCAACGAAAATGGTTGGAACTCATCAAGGATTATGATGTGGGAGTCAACTATCACACGGGGAAGGCAAATGTAGTGGCCGATGCTTTGAGTCGGAAAGGAGTAAGCCACCAACTCACGGTCCGAGAGCTGCCATCTGAGTTATGCAAGGAGTTTGAACGGTTGAATCTTGGATTTGTTAATGAAATGGGAATAATGGAGTTAAATCCGACCTTGGAGCTATAAATTCGAGAAGGTCAGACCAAGGATGAGGAAATCAAGGAAAGGACCAAAGAAGGGAGAGAATTCATGTTTGATGAGGATGACCAAGGTACTCAATAGCTTGGAAAAGAATTGTTGTACCTAATGTTAAGCATATTCGGGAAACAATATTGAAGGAGGCACATGACTCACATTACTCAATTCATCCTGGTTGTACAAAGATGTACAAAGACTTAAAGACATTTTATTGGTAGGCTACCATGAAAAATGACATAGTTGAATATGTTGCCTTGTGTGATGTTTGCCAACGAGCCAAGGTGGAACATCAAAGACCAGCTGGATTATTGCAGCCATTTAAGATTCCGGAGTGGAAGTGGGAAGAAATTGGTATGGACTTGATAGTTGGATTACCGTGAACTCAGTCCGGTTATTACTCAGTATGGGTTATTGTGGATTGGTTGACCAAATCAGCTCATTTCATACCTGTCAAGACCACATATACAACTGTGAAGCTAGTATAATTGTATATGGAGAATATTGTGTGCCAACATGGAGTTTCGAAGAAAATAGTCTTGAACTGAGGTTCTCAATTTACCTCTAAGTTCTGGGAGAAACTACATGAAGCTATGGGTACAAAGTTAAATTTCAGCTCAGCATATCATCAACAAATTGATGGACAGACAAAGGGGACCAACCAAATATTAGAAGACATGCTAAGAGCTTGTGCACTGAAGTATGGAGGAAGTTGGGACAAGAGTTTGCCATACGCTGAATTTTCCTACAATAACAGTTACCAAGCCAGCTTGAAGATGTCGCCATATGAAGCACTATATGGAAGGAAGTGTAAGACACCTTTGTTTTGGAATGAGACAAGAGAGAACCAAGTGTTTGGGTCGGATGTGTTGCAAGAGGCTGAAAAGCAAGTTCAGATGATCCGTGAGAATTTGAGGGCCGCTCAAACAAGACAAAAGGGCTATGCGGATAATCGGAGGAGAAACTTAGCCTTTGAAGTGGGAGACCTCGTATATCTCAAAGTGTCACCTATGCGAGGTCATAAGCGGTTTAATGTCAGAGGCAAGTTGGCACCTCGCTATATTGGACCATTCAGGATTTTGGCCAAACGTGGAGAAGTGGCGTATAAGTTGGAGATGCCAGCACATCTTTCCGATGTTCATGATGTGTTTCACGTCTCTCAGCTCAAGAAGTGTTGAAGGGTAACGGAAGAACAAGTGCCAATAGAAGAATTGGAATTGGAGGAAGATTTGACTTATGCCGAGCAACCGATCAAAATCTTGGAAACCATGGAGAGGTTCACAAGGAACAAGGTGATTCAATGGTGTAAAGTACAATGGAAGCATCGTGCAGAATCAGAGGCAACTTGGGATCTAGAAGATGAACTCAAGAAAGAATTTCCCTATCTCTTTCCTTCTACGTCAAATCTCGAGGGGGGAGATTCATTTTAAGCGGGGTAGGTTTGTAACACCCTCATTTTCATCCAACATGCATTGCATACATTCTAATACATGGTTAAAATTAAGTAACATATTAAAGAACAAGTTTAAAATGAATTAGAAGCAAAACTGCACTCCAAAGTTCTGAGAATTTCAGACTTGTCCATTTTTTGTGCGGACTAGTCCGAATTTCTCTCTGACCTCTCTTAGGACATGTCTGTTTTTGCTGCAACCTAGTCTATTTTCTCTCTATTCTATTTTTGGAGTGGTTCATTTTCTGCCGGACTTGTCCGTGTTGCTCTCTGACTAATATCGGACTTGTTCGATTTTGGCCAGAGTTGTCCATTTTTTCTCTGACTAGCTATCGGACTAGTCTATTCCATTATAGACTTGTCCGGTATTTGCGACTCCGATTCAATCTTTTCCTCACGACTTGTTTTGGGTATTTACCTTGAGTGGGCCCAAGGACGTCGTGTCTAACCTTTTTGGAGCCCATGTGGGACCCCACACCGGCCTCCACCCACCCCCAAACTCGAAATCCATCAAACCCTACACCTCGACCCCTATATAAACAACCCAACACCCCAACTTCTCATATCTTTGCCACTTTTGAAAGACCTCCAAATCCTAGTTCGTTGGAGCCATCATCAAAAGAAGATCCAGCAGCAGGAAGGAGGGGGAGAACACGAAGGAGGTTCAATCGAGCAAGATCTTCATCGACTCTTCATTCTTCATCACCAATTCACCCCCAACTCTACATCAACTCTTCATTATCAACCCTAGATTGTCAAGATTCAAGTCTCATCTTTAATTATCGATCCTTGGAGTTCTACACACGTGGTACACCTTCTACTTTCCCTTTTCCATGCAAATTCAACCCCAATTCTCGCAGATAAAGAAAACCCTAATTCGCAATTCCTAGACAGGGCGGGCTAGTGCGGCCTTGGTACCGGACTTGTGCGGCCTCTAAATCTGTTTGGTGCTGAATTAATTCCAAATTTACTTGAATCAATTCCAAACCTGTTGAAACATGTTAAAAACCATTAGAACCAATTAGTAAATATTAATAGCGACTCATTAACAAGGTTTACCTCATAATTGCATTAATCATGCATGCCATGTCATATTGAGTACTATATGAGTATTATTTGATTGAATTGTGTGTTTTGCATGTTTGTCGCTCGGAATAGAAGGAGTTGCGCTAGAGGGTACTGTCGAGGACCTCCAGTACTAGAACTTTGAAGCTTTCAACCCTAATCGATCTCAGGAGCAAGGCAAGTGTCCTTGGCCATATTGATCCTGTTTTTAAATGTTTTGTTTACAAAACTGCATGCTTGTGTCAAATTGATAGGACACCCATGATAGGTGTTTACTAGTCTTGTTTGTCCATCCTTGTCGCTTGGGACATGTAGAGTGTCGGGAAGGGCTTTTTACCTTTTTGCTTTGCTCTAATTAATTGGGATGGGAAATGACTAAATGGCTTAACTATGAATTAATGAGCATGTATATGATAAAAATTGATGAATGTGATTAATTGGTAATATAGGACTTGGGAGATCTAAGCAAGCATGGTTTGTGGATTGGGTTAAATGTTATGGTGGTTTTACTTGCCTTGGATCTAAGGACTGGTTCATGCAAGAATAAGTCAGGACAACGGTCCACCACAAGACCAAGTATGGGTTCGACTTAGCCAATTAGGTGTATTGCCAACATTGATTCAGATCATTTGGAGAAGCGGGGAATGGGAGTCGATTGGGTTTGCAGTAGTGGCGGGACTGCCCTGGGATCCGAATGGCAGAAGAGGGGGCCCTTGGTTTAGGATGTGCTCAATTGGAGGCATCGCCACCGGTGAAAGCTCAATAGGTCTGAACATGCTAGTAGTCCCTTTGTAAAGGCTATTTTGTGATCTCTTGGCCATACACCTAAGGAAGTGTAATTGGCATAAGGGAGGTTTCTTTAGTCGCCGACGGGTGACGAAATCATGAACTTGTGGGTAAAGTGGTACAACCTCTGCAGAGTGTTAAAACTATCATGATAGTCGTGCTCCCGGTTAAGAGCACCTGGATGACCTACATGATTAGAGGGAACATGGGATTTGGGGTGGTTATGGTTATGGTTATGGTTATGGATTGAGTTATGATAAATGAACATGGATGATGATGATGATGATGATGATGGTAATAATCTGGGATATGGATGGATAATTGATTATGATTTTGTATTATGTTAATTATGTGGGATATGATGGGATTATTTCAAATAGATATCTTAAGTAAGCTTTTTACACATTTTAAATGTACTTTTCAGCAATTAGCCATTATTTATTTTCAATGCCTTGTTAAGCTACATGTCATACTTTCCCACACTTGTTGTGTACGACATGTACTCACCCTTGCAATGCCCCCACCAACAGTTTCAGGTGATGTTTGGGAGTACCCTGAGGATAATGCGAAGTACTAGGATGTGTGCTGCCGTAGACTTGCCTGTGGTTATGCTTGGAGCCGTGCCACCCTATATGTTTAGTTTACTTAGTTGCTTAATTAGATTATTTCCTCTGAAGTAGCATTATCAATTATGATCTTCAGAGTTGTAACTTGATTATTATTGGAATATTGTAGTAAAAGTACTTATTTAATAATTTGAGTTGTGGTAATTGTCTGTTTATCATTTGTGAATCACTTGTGTATGTGTGTTAAACATCATGGGAACACATATATTGCACTTGGTTTGTTTTTCAAAACTGGGTGTCACATAGCATGACCAAGACTGAGTATATGAGGTGTGACTTTAGTGGTGTGGGTTGCGACGATGGAAATGCTAGTCTACGAGAGCAAATATTATCTAAAGGAAACTCTTTTCGATATTTAGTGTCAATACTACAAAGCAATGAAGATATTGACATGATGTTTGTCATAGGATCAAGGTAGGGTGGATGAAGTGGTGGCAAGCATCTGGAATCCTATGTGATAAGAAGATCCCATAAAAGATGAAAGCAAAGTTCTATATTATGGTGATCAGACCCGCGATGTGATAGGGGGCGGAATGTTGGTCAAAAAAAGACAACATATCCAATAAACGAGTGTGTTGAAGATGTGCATGCAAAGATGGATGTGCGATCACACAAGAAGGAACCAAATTAGTAATAGAGTGATAAAGAATAGGATAGGAATGCACCGACTGAGGAGAAGCTAGTACAACATCGACTATTGTGGTTTGAGCATATACAACGGAGACGTCTAGAAACACCAGTTAACAGTGGAATTTTAAAGGATAGAAGAAATATTAAGAGGGATAGAAGGCGACTGTCGGTACCCAACATATCGGGTACTCTCGCGCATAGGCTAAAGACACCTAAGTGCCCTACCTTCCAGCCAAGGCAGGGTCCGAGGGCACCACGTGTCCAGAAGGCTCGGACCACTTGCTACCTCAGATATGGGGTCCGACGTATCCACATGGACCTCAAGGAGGAATCTAGCTCCTTCGGGGAGGTGAGCTCCCAAGTCGCCACGTGTCCAGCAAGACGGGACCCCATTCCCCCTTGGGAAAGGGCTCCGGGGCTGCCACGTGGTTCGAAGCGCCAGATTGGCCACCTTTCGTGGAGGTGGGCTCCGGCTCTACCATGTGTCCCTCAGCCTTGGATCCCACGCTCTACTCAGGAATGGGCTCCGGGGCTGCCCCGTTGTGACACCCAGTTCCAAAAATGAACCAAGTGAACGCAAATGTGTGCCCAGGATGTTCAACACACATACACGAGTGCATTCACAAAAGAGTATACAGAAAATTACCACAGAACAAGATTAATTAAACAAATTTTATTACACAATTCATATTATCCTCGAATACAAGTTCTAATGAATAATAATAACAAGTTCAACTAATGCAGCAGAAATAAACTAAATAAGCAAATAAATAGCTAGGCAGCATAAGCGATAGGGTATAGCGCAGCTCCAATCAACACCACAGGCAAAGCTGACGGTAGACATGGCCTAGTACTCCGCATTATTGCCATTAAACTTCCAATCCTAACCTGCAACTATTGGGGGGGATTGCAAGAGTGAGTACATGTCGTACTCAGCAAGTGTGGAAAGTATGACATGTGGCTGATTCAAATGACAAATATAATAATGGTTGAGTGCTGAAAAGTACATTAAAACATTTGAAAAGCAATATATTACATGTATATGAAATAAACCCTTCATAAACCATATAGTCATCATAATACCAGTCCATAATTCATTTCCATCATCCATATACAAAGATTTCACCATTGCCAATAGCCATATTCAATACCAGAAACCAATTCATAACCAGCCATAACCATTACCAAACCATAACCATAACCAACCAACCATCCCAAATCCTAATTTTCCTCTAATCATGTGAGGTCCAGGTTGCTCATAACCGGGAGCACGTCTATCATGATAGTTTTAGACACACTCTGCAGATGTTGTACCGCTTTACCCACGTGTTTGTGATTTTATCACCATTCGATGACTATAGAATCTCAATAATGTCGTCTCACACTTCCGTAGGTGTGTGGCCAATAGATCACAAAATAGCCTTTATAAAGGGATTACTAGCCTATTTAGACCCCACTGAGGTTTCACCGGTGACGATGTCTCCAACTGAGCACATCTTCAACCAAGGGCCCCCTCTTGAGCAATTCGAATCCCAGGGTCGTCCCACCAATCATCAACAAACCCAATCCGACTACCCCTTCCCCGAGCATCCTTAATGGTCCAAATAGCACTAGTAAAGCCCTAATTAATCAGCTACGCCGCACCCATACTTTGCCTCGTGGTGGCACTATAAATCATGGATGGTCACTCCATGAACCGGTCCTTAGATCTAAAGCAAGTAAACCACCATACATCCAACCCATCCACATACCAGGCTTGCTTAGATCACCCATTACCATATCAGATTTAACCAGTTCATGTAGACCACAATCTCATTAATGCATAATTATAAGTAGTGTAGTTGTTCTTCCATCCCAATTAATTAGGCGAAGCAAAAAGGAATAAATCCCATCCCGACTCTCCACCATAATTTCCAGGTGACAAGGGTGGTTAAACAAAACTAGTAAACTTCCTACCGTATGATTTCCCATCAAATTGACACAAGCATGCAGTTTTGCAAACAAAACATTTATTTTAGAAACAGGATCAATATGCTTCAAGGACACTTGCCTTGCTCTTGGGACTTATTCGGTCAAAGGCTTCAAACTCTTGGTGCTAGAGATCCTCCGCGGCACTCTCTAGTGCAAATCCGTCTAATCCGCACAATAAACATACAAACAAGAAACACCATCAAAGAGTGCACAAATACTACTCAATATGACATGACATGCATGATTTATGCAAATGCAAGGTAGAACTTGTTAATAGATTGCTTTTAACGATCACTAACTAGTTCTAATAGCTTTTAACAAGTTTATACAGGTTTGGATGTGATTAGATCTAATTTTAGAAATAATTCAACAAAAATTAACCAGGAAAATTGGACTAGTCCGCATAGGATCGGACAAGTCCGCACTGCGCGACAACAGCAGATTAGGGTTTTCTAGATCGACATAAATTTGGAGATTTGGGTTTGAATTCATGTGATAAAAAGAGAATAGAAGGCATACCAGGTGTTTAGAACTCCAATGAATCAAGAAACTTGGAGGTAACACTTGGATCTTGATGATCTAGGGTTGTTAATGAACTTGGAGATGATTTGGTGATGAAGAACGAAATTTGATGGAGATCTTGATCCTCTTTCGTTTTCTCCTCTTCTTCTTCTTGCTTGGGATCTCCTCCTTCCTCCTTGATGGTGGCTCTCCACGAACTAGGGTTTGGATGGGGTGGAAAAGTGGCAAAAAGATGTCAATCCAAGGGGTGGGGTTGTTTATATAGAGGTGGAGGCTAGGGTTAGATGGACTTCGAGTTTGAGAGGAGTAGAGGCCGGTTTAGAGTCCCTCATGGGCTCTAAAAGAGTTAGGCACGACGTCCCTAGGCCCACTTAACATGAAACCCAAGAAACAAGTCATAAAACAAAGGATTACTTTGAAGTCGCGAAATATCAGACAAGTCCAAAAAGGATCAAACTAGTCCGAAGTTAGTCAGAAAGAAATCGGACAAGTCTGGCCAAAAATCGGAAAAGTCCGACTTTAGTCAGAGAGGAAATCGGACAAGTCCGCTGGAATATCGGACTAGTCCGGACAGGTCGAGGGACTTAGAAAATTTTCAAAGATTCTTGGAACACCAAACTAGTCCGCATAAAATCGGACAAGTCCGAAAGTGTCCAGAGGAAAAATTGAACTAGTCCGCAGCAAAAACGGACAAGTTCGTTTGAAGTCAGAGAGAAATCGGATTAGTCCTCACATGAATCGGACTAGTCCGCACTTTTTAGCATTTTAAGTGCAGTTTTGTTCCAAATCAATTTTCAACTCGTTCCTCTTTATGTGGACTAATGTTAAACATGTATATGAATGTATGTAGGGCATGATGCATGAAAATGAGGGTGTTACACCCGTGGTCCGCGGATTGGGACCTGGCCTCCCCGTAGAGGCTAGCTCTCTTGCTGCAACGTACCTTGCAACTTGCCTTGGACGGTGGGTTGCGAGAGTTAAGAGGACGGTGTGCCTTGTCTAAATCAAGCATTGAAGACTCGCATCTTCCCCAAGCATATGACGTGGCGCACGCCTATTGTCAGGTACCATTGCACTGAATCGCATCGCAATGAAGATGTCACAGGCCTGTCCACTCCGGCAAGTGGGTACTGGCATTCCCTGCCATCATTAACGACTACGCATGGGCTACTGGCGTCTGAGGCGGCAAGACGGCAGGTCTTCAAGCCACGATCATAGGAGGCCTATGTGAGAAGCCTTAGATCTTTAGGATAAGATCGCCCTAGGGCCACCTATCAGGCCCTGAAACCCCACTTGTAAGGCGTTCGGCCTTGTCGATAAAAGGTCCGGACCGCCACCATTACAAAGGATTTCCAATCTAACGCATACACACGCCACACACTCATTCACACTAGCAATATAACCTCACCGTGGAGTACGGTATTATGCCCCGGTGGCCTGAACCACGTAAAACCACTATCTCACCACTCTCATACATGCAATCCCTCCATTGAGGACTAAGCCCTGCCGATCAAGAACCTACGCGGGCTGCTCTCATTGCAGGTCCGGGAGAAGTTTTGCAAGAACACTTCGACATTTGGTACGCCAGGTAGGGGATTTTGCCTCCAAAAAAGTGGTTGCGCTTTCACGGCAATGTTGTTCATAAAGCCCGTGGATGGCAGTTTACGTGGTCGTCATCCAGTGCAAAGGTCCATCACCTGAGCGGCACATTCTGGTCCATCATGCCCCCACACAGATGTAGCTAGCCATGGCGGCACATCCGAGCACATCCTGGACCAGTCGGCTCCCCTGGAGCCGCCGGCTGCAAGTCCGGAGAGTGCTCTATTAGCATCCAGGGCCCTTCTCCACCACCCAATGTCCTTGAACGCTTCCCACGGAGCAGCTCAGCAGTGGGTCCAAGACATCGACCACTTCGTCGTTCCGGCCATCAACTCTCCCAACAAAGGGAGGTCCCAAATGTCGCTATCGCGCATGTCATCCATCGATCGTCCCACCACCAACTCCCGTTACACCAGACTTTCTAGCGCTGGTCAAATCCCCACGGAGGACCTGAGGGCCAAGCTTGATCGTCGTCAAACTCGGATAGATGGTCGTGTCATCATCGAGCGGCATCGGTAGAGACGGCGCAACCTTGACGCCAAATACGACCCTCAAAGGCCAGAGCAAGAGGCGTCCTCCGTCTAAGGTGCATCACAGGTAAACCCTCTGCTGCCGCCGCCTCACCAGGATTATGTTGGGTCGACTGCCCCCATGCAATAATCTGTGCAGCAGGTGCCGCAGCGGTAGTACTTGGCTCAGCCAGTACCATAGCAGCAGGCTCCGCAGTAGCCGCATGTTGTGCAGCAAAACCCCCTGGGGTATGCTTTTTCGTACGCCTCTCTGACGAAGCCCATCGAAGGGTGCACGGCCTTGGCTCCATACCTCCGCCTAACGACGTGGCCGCGCAAGTTCCGACCACACCTGCCGGTGAAGTTTGACGAAAGCGTCAACCCAGCCGAGTTCCTGAGGATATACACCACGACACTCCTTGATGTAGGAGCGGATGAGTCCATCCTGGCAAACTACTTCCCCGTCGCCTACTGGCTCAGCCCGGTCATGGCTGATGAACCTGCCCAAGGGGTCCATAACCTTTTTGGATGAGCTCTGTTGGCAGTTCACGATGAACTTCGGCAGCTCCTACACGCGCCCTGGCACCATGCTCGACCTCCACACCATGTGCCAGCAACTCAAGGAGACGCTGCTATCATTCATCCAACATTTCTCCTACGTACGCAACTCCATCCTCAACATCCTGAATGATTATATCATAGTGGCATTTTTGCAGGGAGTGCATCATAGGAAGATGCTCAAGAAGTTAGCCATGCACAATGTGCAAGATGTCTCCAAGATCTTCTCCATCGCCGACCAGTGCGCCAAGACGTAGAAGACCATGACTGGCACACCTAATCTGCCCCCGGGGTCGGCGGAGCTGACCAGACCGGTGAAGGTGTCGTTACCTCGGGTAGCGGCAAAAAGAACAACAAGAACTGGGGCGGTATCCAGAACAAGCCGGTGCATGGGGAACCCATCGCGACAGCAGCTGCGACCGGTGGTGGCAGACCCCCACGCCCTGAGAAACGCCCACGTCAGCCACCTGCTACTGAAGACTGGCGTCGAGCCCTGCCCGGTGTACAAGACACGTGACCACACCGCGAGCGAGTGCTGGGAGATCAAAAGATGCGCCGGGCGATACCAAGAGCGAGCGCAGCAGCGTCCTGATAGTGCCCCCTTCCGCCAGCTAGAGGGCAAGCAGAAGGTCGACCCCAAGGTTGACAACAATGAGGAGATGGAGTACCAAAAGCAAGAACGAACCATCAAGGTGGTCCACTAGGATGAGGACTCCAACGCCAGTAGTGACCACGAGCGTCGCAAGACACTCCACATCATCTTTAGGGTGTCTTGGGACCCGGCGCCCGAGAACGCTGTCAAGACCCTACGCTGAGCAATGGCTTCAATAGCTCCTACCCCTGCTCCGGCGTTGCACCACAAGTGGAAGGAGGCACCAATCAGCTTTGACGCCTCCGACTGCTCCAAGAACATGGCACGAGCCGGGATCCTACTTCTCTTGGTCATCCCCACCATTGTAACGTCAAGCTCCACTATGTCTTGATATATGAAGGGGTCGGCCTCAACCTCATCAGTCGTGCGGCCTTCGACCAGCTACAAATCCTGAGGTCCAAGCTCACCCCCTCGAGCCCGTTCTCAGGAGTGGGACCAGGGAACATCATCCTGTACGGCAACATCTACCTCCGGGTGACATTTGGGACACCCGACAACTTTAGGACAAAGAGCATCCTGTTCGACGTCGCGGATGTCAGCCTCCCCTTCAATGCCATCATCAACAGGCCCGCCGTGTAGCGATTCATGGCCGTAGCCCACTACGGCTACCTTGTCCTGAAGATGTCGACCCCCTTCGGCGTCCTCAGGATCTGCAGAGGCCGCACTGCTACGGTGTTAGCCTTGGAGAAGCTCCAAGCCCTCACAGCAGACCCAGCGTAGCCCCGGGCGGCGTTGGACCAAGTCAGCCTCTGCTAAGCTCGCGTCAGCATGACTCGTCTGCTGCACCCCGTAGAAGCCTTTTGACAACACTGATGCTCCCATCAAAGCTGTCAAGATCAGTTTCGGCTCTGCTCAGACCACCCGCAAGCTGGAGGGCCAAGGCAAAAAGTAGGGACGCCCGCTCATCGCCCCACTGGTAGCTATCGACGACAAGTTGCCTAGCAACCATCACAGCTATCCTCAGAGTGTTGAGCACCCCTATATGTTAATATTAGCTTAGTAGGAAATTGTGAAGGTTTTTATAGAGTCTAGGAGTAGCATTTAGGACAACCAAGCTCTGGGAGGGTCAGGTCCAGAGTGCACAGTAAGCTTAGCCTGGTCCCGAACCCTAAGCTTGTGCACCTTGCCTCTATCGACATCCGGAAGCGAGTCGTTGCCTTCTTTTGTAAAAGTCTGTCTCCTCCTATGAATGTCGATATAAAAGAATCTTTGTCTTACTCCATGTTTCCCTAACCATGTTCATGGAATTACGCGTTAATTTTATGATCAACCATGCTCGACTCGTTTATTGTATATTGCTTTCATATACACGGTAATGCACTCTGTATCTCACCCTTGCTGGAGATGTGTAATCCTACTGCAGGCGGGCTTGCTTGAGGTACCTGCAATGTTTGAGGGGTTCTCTCAGCTGCCCCCATCCTTGGAGACCTGTGACGCTGGATGGCCACCTAGGAAAGGTCTACGCCAAGCCGGAGGTCCAGGGCATGTGAACTGCTTAGTCTGGTCCTGTACCCTAAGCACGGACACCCTGCCTCTCAGCGCTACGGCCGGGTACTAGGGGGCGGAAAGCTAGCACTCTAAGGATAGCGGGACCTGGACCCCGAAGCACTAATGCATTAAATTACCCAAGCCCCGTGTGTCAGCTCCAGATAGTGAGACATGACAAAGCTATGGAAGAGGAACAGGTAAAACCGGCAAGCAAACTAGTTCCTCATTTACAATGTGTGCAGTGCATCCAGCTCTGGCAACTCCTAGGGGGCCCGCCGTCGACATCCCAGCACTTCGAAGACAGTAACAAGTGCTGATACATGAGTGCACTCTCCCGTCCTGCTCTTGTTGCTAATAGAATTCTCCTGTGGTAACCTGTACAACAGGGGCCTGCCGTCGAAGTGCTACACATCGGTGGTGGACGACGCCGGAGCATCCAGCTCCGACAACTCCTAGGGGCCCGCCGCCGACGTCCCAGCACGTGGAAGACAGTAAGAAGAACTGATTTGTGATTACACTCTCCCGTCCCGCTCTTGTTGCTAATAGGGTTCTCTTGTGCTAACCTATACACCAGGGGCCTGCCGTTGAAGTGCTATACATCAGTGGTGGATGATGCCGGAGCATCTATCTCTGGCAACTCCCAGGGGGGGCGTTGTCGGCGTCCCAGCATGTCGAAGATAGTAACAAGCAGTGATTCGTGAGTACACTCTCTCGTCCCGCTCTTATTGCTAATAGGGTTCTCTTGTGGTAACCTGTACACCAGTGGCCTGCTGTCAAAGTGCTACACATTGGTGGTGGACGATACCGGAGCATCCAGCTTCAACAACTCCTAGGGCGCCTGCCGTTGACGTTTCCACGACGATGGTGGGCGACGCTGAAAGTGCATCTAGGCAATCCCCTGTGGGTTTTGGATGATTGATGACAAACGAATGAGATCCTAATGACCTTGTTGAGATGAATGCAGGTCAACTAAAATGAGGTAGGTTGGTGCACACAAAAAGTGAAAAATGAAGTGATGAAGAAAGAGAAAAGCCCAACTGTGAATGAAGCAAATTAGACTTTATTGTATAGAATGTGCGTGAGAGACACATACCAAGAGCTCAAATATTTGTGTAGGGGTAAGGGCATAAAATCAATCTTAAAATTCACTAAGCACCAAACTAGTTCATTCTTGGACCGGACTAGTCCGATCAACTTTTTGGAACCTAGTTTGTTTATGAACCGAACTAGTCCGTCCAACTTTTTGTAAACTCAATACACTGTGCACCGGACAAGTCTGTTCAAAGATAAGACTAATCTGTTGAACTCTCTGATGTTTAATAACACATCATACCGGAAGAGTCCGTTTATGGATCGGACTAGTCACAGAAAGTTTCTGATGTTCCAAATCATAGGGAACCAGAAAAGTTTGAACTCCTACTGGACTAGTTCGGTATACCTTATACAATTTAGGGTTTCTAGTGTGCTGCACATTTCACGCCGACTTTACACAGCACACCGGACAAGTCCGGTCTCCAGTACGGAATAGTCCGGCCGTATCCCTAACGGTAATATTTTTGGAAACACCATAAATAGGAGATCCATGACCTCACAATTACAAAACTTGTATTCTACTGTTCACAACTGAACCCCAAGCACTGCCACCGGTCTCAAGAGCACAAAATACTTCTCCCCCCGCATCTAAGATCCTCAAAAGTGAAATCATTTGAGTATTAAGATTTGGGATTGGGAGATCGCTGTCTACGCATAATTGAGCTATTGGGGTTTGATCTCTCTACACTCTTGAATAATTTGTAATCTTTTCGAGTGTATTAGATCATCTTTTTCTGCTGTAATCTTTTGTGGGAGCCCTCAACGTGTGAGGTTGCCCCATTAACTCAGTGATTACCCACGATAGTGGAATCAAGTCGGTGTTGTGTGGTGACTTGACGAGGGAAAGGGTTTGAAGAGACCCGGCTCTGTGTGGGCTTCCTCAACGAGGACTAGATCTCTTTGGTGAGATCGAACCATGGTAAAAATCCATGTCTTGCATGCTTTACTATTTTAGTTTTGCAAGTTTGATCATCTAGGGCATTAGATTTGATCTATCGAGTAACTTCTGTTTCACGTGCAAGTTTGCAATATTGATTGTTCAATCAAGATTGTTTGAATAGGTATTTACATTTCGCTGCTACAACACATACAAATTCTGCTATAGCACTTGATCAATTCACATTATTCAAGCACACCAGACTAGTCCGCATTTGCACCGGACAAGTCTGGTCCACCAGGAATTTAATGATTTGATTAAGTATGCAGAGAAACGTTAAAAGCCTATTCACCTGCATATAGGTTAGATTCAATAGGTATCAGAGCAGGCTCTCCATCTACGAGACTCACCTCTCAGAGAGATCAAATGGCCTCAGAGAAGAACAATGAGATCCTGAAGATGCCCAACACTGAAGAAGAACAAGACACAAAGACATTTGATGTGCTCAAGTAGAATATACACGATGATGAAGAAGTGTGTCAACTAAGGGCGCTTCTAAGGAAGAAACTCCTAAACAAAAAGGGGAAGGAAGAAGATGAGAACACGAGGGGAGTGGTCATCATGACTACTCCCGATAACCTTATAATTACAATCGTCTAAATTCTAATAATCATTATCTTTCAATTCCCATGGGAAAATGTGACACCCGGTTCCGAAAATGAACCAAGTGAACGCATATGTGTGCCCAGGATGTTCAACACACATACACGAGTGCATCACAAAAGAGTGTACAGAAAATTACCACAGAACAAGATTAATTAACCAAATTTTATTACACAAAACATATTATCCTCAAATACAACCTCTAATGAATATTTATGACAAGTTCAACTAATGCAGCAGAAATAAACTAATTAAGTGACTAAGCAAACTAAGCATAAGGGATAGCGCAGCTCCAATAACACTAAAGGCAAAGCTGATGGTAGACACGACCTAGAACTCTGCATTCTCACCATTAAACTCCCAATCCTGACCTGCAACTGTTGGGGGGGGGATTGCAAGAGTGAGTACATGTCGTACTCAGCAAGTGTGGAAAGTATGACATGTGGCTGATTCAAATGACGACAATAATAATGGCAAAGTGCTGAAAAGTACATTAAAACATTTGAAAAGCAATACATTATATGTATGTGAAGTAAACCCATCATAATCATAAGTAATATCATAATACCAATCTGAATTCACTACCATCATCAATAATTCTAGATTTTGCCATTGCCTATAACCATATTCAATACCAGAAATAAATCCATAACCAGCCATAACCATTACCAAACCATAACCATCCCAAATACTATCCCAATATCGAGTTCCCTCTAATCATGGAAGTTGTCCAGGTGCTCATAACCGGGAGCACGGCGATCATGATAGTTTTAGACAGACTCTGTAGAGGTTGTACCGCTTTACCCACGTGTTTGTGATTTCGTCACCTTTCGATGACTATGGAATCTCAATTTTGCCGTCTCACACTTCCTTAGGTGTGTGGCCAAGAGATCACAAAATAGCCTTTACAAAGGGATTACTAGCCTATTTAGATTCCACTGAGGTTTCATCGGCGGCGATGTCTCCTACAGAGCACATCTTCAACCAAGGGCCCCCTCTTGAGCCATTCGGATCCCAGGGTAGTCCCACCAATCATCAACAAACCCAATCCGACTACCCCTTCTCCGAGCATCCCTAATGGTCCAAATAGCACTAGCAAACCCTAATTAATCAGCTACGCAGCACCCATACTTGGCCTCGTGGTGGCACTGTAGTCCTGGCTTATTCTCGCATGAACCGGTCCTTAGATCTAAAGCAAGCAAACCACCATATCATCCAACCCATCCACATACCAGCTTGCTTAGATCACCCATTACCATATCATATTGACCAATTCATGTTAATAGAATAACATTAATGCATAATTAAATGTGTAGTGTAGTTTTCCCATCCCAATTAATTAAGCAATGCAAAAGGTAAAAACCCTTCCCTACTCTCTACCATAAATTCCAGGTGACAAGGGTGATTTAACAAATCTTGTAAACTTCCTACCATAGGATTCCCATCAATTTGACACAAGCATGCAGTTTGCAAACAAAACATTTAATTTAAAAATAGGATCAATATGCTTCAAGGACGCTTGCCTTGCTCTTGTGGTTGATTAGGGTCAAAGCCTTCAAACTCATGGTGCTGTAGATCCTCCGCGGCACTCTCTAGCGCAAATCTGTGTAATCCACACAATAAACATACAAGACAAGAAACACAATCAAAGAGTGCACAAATATTACTCAATATGTCATGACATGCATGATTGATCCAAATGCAAGGTAGAATTTGCCAATAGATTGCTTTTAATGATCAATAACTAGTTCTAATAGCTTTTAACAAGTTTATACAGGTTTGGATGTGATTAGATCAAACTTTTGAATTAATTCAACACAAGTTAACCAGAAAGATCGGACTAGTCCACTAGGGACCGGACAAGTCCGCACTTTACGAGATCAGCAGAATAGGGTTTTCTAGATCGACGTGAATTTGGAGATTAGGTGTTGAATTCACATAAGGAAAAGATAATAGAAGGTATACCAGGTGTTTAGGACTCCAATGAATCAAGAAACTTGGAGGTAACACTTGGATCTTGGTGATCTAGGGTTGGGGATGAACTTGGAGATGAATTGGTGATGAAGAACAAAAACTTGGTGGAGATCTTGATCCTCTTTCGTTTCCTCCTCTTATTCCTGCTTGGGATCTTCTCCTCCCTCCTTGATGGTGGGTCTCCACGAACTAGGGTTTGGGTGGGGTGGAAAAGTGTCAAATAGATGTCAAGCAAAGGGGTGGGGTTGTTTATATAGAGGTGGAGGCTAGGGTTAGATGGATTTCGAGTTTGGGATGAGTAGAGGCCGGTTTAGAGTCCCTCATGGGCTCTAAAAGAGTTAGGCATGACGTCCCTAGGCCCACTTAACGTGAAACCCAAGAAACAAGTCGTAAAACAAAAGATCAACTCGGAGTCATGAAATATCGGACAAGTCCGGAAAGGACCAGACTAGTCCGAAGTTGTCCAAAGAGAAAATCGGACAAGTCTGGCCTAAATTCAAAAAAGTCCGACTTTAGTCGGAGAGGAAAATGGACAAGTCTGCTGGAACACCGGACTTGTCCGGAAAAGTCCAAGGACTTAGCAAATTTTCAAGGATTCTTGGAATATCGGACTAGTCCGCACAAAATGGGACAAGTCCGAAAGTTTCCAGAGGCAAAATCGGACTAGTCCGCAGCAAAAACGGACAAGTCCGTTTTTAGTCAGAGAGAAATCAGACTAGTCCTCAGTAAAATCGGACTAGTCTGCACTTTCCTGCATTTTAAGTGCGGTTTTGCTCCAAATCAATTTTAAACTCGTTCCTCTTTATGTGGGTTAATGTTCAACATGTATATGAGTGCATGCAAGGCATGATGCATGAAAATGAGGGTGTTACAGAAAACCCCCGCAGTTTGACATGAATGATTATACCATGTGGAAGTACATTATGAAAATGCATCTAATCTCCTTAAACCTCAGTCTTTGGCATATTATGTGTATAGGTGTAGACATTCCGGATAACAACGATGAACTCAATCTGGAGCAAGTACAAGAAATTTACAACAGTGCACAAGCCGTTGAAGTGATCACTTCATCTCTGAGCCGAGAAGAGTTAACTAAGATTGATGGACTAGAAAGTGCTAAGGAAATTTGGGATACACTCAAGACCGCACATGTATATGAGTGCATGCAAGGCATGATGCATGAAAATGAGGGTGTTACAAACCTACCCCCCTTAAAATGAATCTCGCCCTCAAGTTTCGACGCGGAAGAAAAGAGATGGGGAAAGTCCTTTTTGAGATCATCCTCCAATTCCCATGTTGCCTCATTTTCTGTGTGGTGCTTCCATTGAACATTACACCATCTAATAACCTTGTTCCTTGTGACCCTCTCCTTAGTTTCCAAGATTTTGACCAGTTGTTCGGCATAAGTCAAATCTTCCTCTAGTTCCAATTCTTCCATTGGCACTTGTTCTTCTGGTGCTCTCAAGCACTTCTTGAGTTGGGAAACATGAAAGACATCATGAACATCTGAAAGACGAGTTGGCATCTCCAACTTATATGCTACTTCTCCTCTTTTGTCCAAAATTTGGAATGGTCCAATGTAGCGAGGTGCAAGCTTGCCTCTTACGTTAAAACTCTTATGACCTCTCATTGGTGACACCTTGAGGTAAACAAAATCTCCTATTTCAAAGGCTAATTTCCTTCTCCTATTGTCCGCATAGCCTTTTTGTCTTGATTGGGTAGCCCTCAAGTTTTCACAAATTATTTGGACTTGCTTTTCGGCTTCTTGCAACACATCCGGACCAAATACTTGAGTTTCTCCTGCCTCATTCCAGAATAAAGGTGTCCTACACTTCCTTCCATAAAGCGCTTCATATGGTGACATCTTCAAACTTGCTTGGTAGCTATTGTTGTATGAAAATTCTGCGTATGGCAAGCTTTTGTCCCAACTTTTCCCATGCTTTAAAGCGCAAGCTCTTAACATGTCCTCCAAATTTTGATTGGTCCTCTTGGTTTGTCCATCTGTTTGAGGATGATATGCTGAACTAAAATCCAACCTTGTTCCCAATGCTTCATGCAATTTTTGCCAAACTTGGAAGTGAATTGAGAACCTCTATCCGAGACTATCTTCTTAGGGACTCCATGTAGACACACAATATGCTCCATGTATATTTCAGCCAATTGTGCAGCTATATATTTGGTCTTCACAAGGACAAAATGAGCTAACTTGGTTAAGCGATCCACAATTACCCAAATTGAGTCATACCCGGACTGAGTATGTGGTAACCCAACTATGAAGTCCATACCAATTTCTTCCCACTTACATTCCGGGATCTTCAATGGTTGCAATAATCCAGCTGGCCTTCGATGTTCAGCCTTGACTCGTTGACACACATCACACAATGCCACATATTCAGCTATGTCCTTCTTTAAGCTATCCCACCAATAGCTAGTCTTCAAGTCTTTGTACATCTTTGTACAACCAGGGTGAATTGAGTAAGGTGGGTCATGTGCCTCTTTTAATATCGTCTCCCGAATATGCTTCACATTAGGCACAACGATTCTCTTTCCAAGCCATAAGGTACCATGTTGGTCTTCATCAAATCTGAATTATCTCCCTTCTTCGGTCCTTTCCTTGATTTCCTTGATCTCCTCATCCGCGGTTTGTGCCTCTCGAATTTCTTGCTCCAAGGTTGGGTTTAACTCCATCATCTCCATCTCATTTACAAATCCGGGGTTCAACCTTTCAAACTCCTTACATAACTCGGATGGTAACTCTCGAACTATGAGTTGATGACTTACTCCTTTTCTACTCAACGCATCGACCACTACATTGGCTTTTCCCAGATGATAGTTGATTACCAAATCATAATATTTGATGAGCTCCAACCATCTTCGTTGCCTCAAGTTCAGATCCATTTGTGTGAAAATATACTTCAAACTCTTAAGATCTGTATAAATTTCACACCTATGTCCAAGGATGTACTGTCTCCAAATTTTCAATGCATGTACCACGGCTGCAAGTTCTAAATCATGTGTTGGGTAATTCTGCTCATGTTTCTTCAGTTGTCTCGAAGCATATGCAGCCACTTGAACTTCTTGCATCAATACACATCTAAGTCCTTGTATCGATGCATCCCAATAAATATCAAAACTCTTGCTCACATCCTGCAGTACCAAAATTGGGGTTGTTGTTAATCTCTTTTTCAACTCCTCGAAACTATTTTGACAAGCTTGAGTCCATTGGAAAGCCTTTCCCTTCATTAGCAACTCCGTCATAGGCTTGGCTATCTTTGAAATGTCCCTGATGAACCAACGTAATATCCAGCCATCCCAAGAAAACTTCTTATTTCCTTGACAGTTTGCGGTGGTTCCCACTTCAACACGTCTCTCACTTTTCCAGGGTCAACCGATACTCCTCCTCCTGAGATGATATGACCCAAAAATGGCACCTCTTTCAACCAAAACTGACACTTGTTGAACTTGGCATACAATCGATGCTCCCTCAATTTCTGCAACGTAAGCCTCAAGTGTTCCTCATGTTCCTTCTCATCCTTCAAGTAGATCATAATATCATCAATAGACACCACAACGAACTTATCCAAGTACTCCATGAAGACCTTATTCATGAGGTACATAAAGTAGGCAGGCGCATTTGTCAATCCAAAAGACATCACGGTGTACTCATAAGATACATATCGTGTCCTAAAAGCTGTCTTGGGTATGTCCGATGGTCTAATCTTCATTTGAAAATATCCCGACCTCAAATCAATCTTAGAGAAGACACAAGCACCCTTCATCTGATCAAACAAGTCTTTTATGCATGGCATGGTGTAGTTGTTCTTGATTGTTACATCGTTGAGAGCTCGGTAATCCACACACATCCTTTGGGATCCATCCTTCTTGTCCACAAACAGGACAGACGCTCCCCAAGGTGAAGAACTAGAGCGAATAAAACCTTCCTCTAGTTGCTCTTGAATTTGTTTCTTGAGCTCCGCAAATTCCAAAGGAGGCATCATATACGGCCTCTTAGCTATAGGTGCAGTTCCAGGTATTAAATCAATAACAAACTCAAAGTCTCGATCAGGTGGCACACCTGGCAACTCGTCCGGAAAAAAACATCTAAAAATTCACACACCACCAGAATCTCCTCAATTGCGGCACCGTCCATATGATTCAACTCCAATTGCTTCGGTGTGGTTTGAGATGCTTCGAATTCTACGGTGATCCCTTCCTCATTGGTCAACTTCACTGTCTTCGTGGCACACTCAATAACTCCATTGTGCTTCCTCAACCAGTCCATACCAAGTATAATGTCCAATCCTTGAGAATCCAAAACAATGAGGTTGGCGGAGAAGTCTACCCCCCTTATTCTAAGGCTTACTTTTGGACATACTATATTTGTCCTCATCTCTCCTCCAGGAGACTTAACCAATAGAGTAAACTTCATATGAGAGATAGGCAAACTATACTTGGCAACATATTTTGATGCAATGAATAAATGCGATGCTCCAGAATCAAATAACATAGTCGCGGGGTTGGAGTTTGCGAGAAACATACCAATGACCATGTCATCCGCTTGTTGAGCATCCTCCGTAGAGACATGGTTCACGTTGCCAAGAGCAAAAATTTTCTGTCCACGGTTTCCTTGTTGTTGTCCTCCATTGGGTCTTGGGTTTTGCCTGGTGCATTGCTTCCTTGACCAAGGCCTGACTTAGGACATTGATGCGCAAAGTGTCCAGCTTCTCCACAAGTATAACACTTCCTAACTCCACCAGAATTATTGGGATGTGCTTGGTTTTGAACACTTGCAGCAGGAAAGTTAGTACGAGGTGCGAAAGGCATTGGAGGCCTAGGTGCTTGCATGATAGGGTGCTGTTGCACAAACTGAGTTGGGCGTGGTGCAAAATCAGGGCGCTGAGCAGGCACAGAAGGGCTGAAGTAAGGCGCATTGGGCGGCGCAAAGTGAGGGCGCACATTACTTCCTTGTTGCTGTCCTTGATATGACGCCTTTCTCTTATTGTCTTGCTCCATCTCACGAATCTTGTTCTCAACCAAAATTGGTTTGTCCACAAGCTTCTGAAAATTTGCATAATCACAATTGAGTAGTTGCACTTGGATTTCATTGTTCAAGCCCCTCATGAACAAGTATTGTTTCCGACTATCCCGACTAACATCCTCAGGCGCATATCTTGAGAGTTGAGTGAACTTGTTGAGATACTCACTCACGCTTGATCTCCCTTGCCTCAAGTTCTCAAATTATTGCCTCTTCAAGATCATCACTCCCTCCGGCACAAAATGAGAACGGAAATTCTCCTTGAATTCGGCCCAAGTAATTCTCTCTTGGTTCTCATGAGCATTGCAATAAGAATCCCACCAATCCGCAGCTGCTCCAACTAGTTGATGAGAAGCAAACAAGACCTTCTCCCGGTCACTGCATTGGACAATAGCTAGCTTCTTCTCCATGGACTTGAGCCAATCATCCGCATCCATAGGGTTAGCGGCTTGAGCAAAGGTTAGCGGCCTAGTCCTCATATACTCTCTCAATTGGTTATGAGGAGGCAGGGGTGGCGGTGGAGGCATGTGGGGCTGATTGTTGATGTTGCCAGCCTGCAGCTGTCCCGTACTCTGTATCATGGTTTGCATGAACTGGTTTTGCATGGCCAAAAGCTGCTCAATGTTGATGGCTCCATGAGCAGGTCCTTGCCCATTGTTTTTCTGAGGTACTCAATGGTTCTCCTCCTCATCATTGACATCCCTCTTGTTGCGAGTCCTCACCATCTGAAGAAAAGCAATAGGTAAGAATTAGAAAACGTCCCCAACTATATGCATCAAGGGATATGAAACTAGACAACTAACTAGCCTACGTGGACATGGTAATGCTAAAGCATCTCAAAATCCTCTATTAAGCACCCAAGCAAACAACACACCAACCAAAATACATCGATTCCTGAGTGCTCCAGTGTACTCTAAAGTGTCCATTCTATCTAGGCTGCATCCTAAGGTCAACATGTGGCTCTGATACCAATCTGTAACACAGGGTTCCGAAAATGAACCAAGTGAACGCATATGTGTGCCCAGGATGTTCACCACACATACACGAGTGCATCACAAAAGAGTATACAGAAAATTACCATAGAACAAGATTAATTAACCAAATTTTATTACACAAAACATATTATCCTCAAATACAACCTCTAATGAATATTTTGAAAAGTTCAACTAATGCAGCAGAAATAAACTAATTAAGCAACTAAGCAAACTAAGCATAAGGGATAGCGCAGCTCCAATAACACCACAGGCAAAGCTAAAGGTAGACACGGCCTAGAACTCCGCATTCTCACCATTAAACTCCCAATCCTGACCTGCAACTGTTGGGGGGGGGGGGGTTGCAAGAGTGAGTACATGTCATACTCAGCAAGTGTGGAAAGTATGACATGTGGCTGATTCAAATGACGACAATAATAATGGCAAAGTGCTAAAAAGTACATTAAAACATTTGAAAAGTAATATATTATATGTATATGAAGTAAACCCATCACAATCATAAGTAATATCATAATACCAATCTGAATTCACTACCATCATCAATAATTCTAGATTTCACCATTGCCAATAACCATATTCAATACCAGAAATAAATCCATAACCAGCCATAACTATTACCAAACCATAACCATCCCAATACCGAGTTCCCTCTAATCATGGAAGTTGTTCAGGTGCTCATAACCGGGAGCACGGCTATCATGATAGTTTTAGACACACTCTGCAGAGGTTATACCGCTTTACCCACGTGTTTGTGATTTCATCACCTTTCGATGACTATAGAATCTTAATTTTGCCGTCTCACAGTTCCTTAGGTGTGTGGCCAAGAGATCACAAAATAGCCTTTACAAAGGGATTACTAGCCTATTTAGACCCCACTGAGGTTTCACCGATGGCGATGTCTCCTATAGAGCACATCTTCAACCAAGGGCCCCCTCTTGAGCCATTCGGATCCCAGGGTAGTCCCACCAATCATCAACAAACCCAATCCGACTACCCCTTCCCCGAGCATCCCTAATGGTCCAAATAGCACTAGCAAACCCTAATTAATCAGCTACGCCGCACCCATAATTGGCCTCGTGGTGGCACTGTAGTCCTGGCTTATTCTCGCATGAACCGGTCCTTAGATATAAAGCAAGCAAACCACCATATCATCCAACCCATCCACATAACGGCTTGCTTAGATCACCCATTACCATATCATATTGACCAGTTCATGTTAACAGAATAACATTAATGCATAATTAAATGTGTAGTGTAGTTTTCCCATCCCAATTAATTAAGCGATGCAAAAGGTAAAAACCCTTCCCGACTCTCTACCATAAATTCCAGGTGACAAGGGTGGTTTAAAAAATCTAGTAAAGTTCCTACCATAGGATTCCCATCAATTTGACACAAGCATGCAGTTTGCAAACAAAGCATTTAATTTAAAAACAGGATCAATATGCTTCAAGGACACTTGCCTTGCTCTTGCGGTTGATTAGGGTCAAAGCCTTCAAACTCTTGGTGTTGTAGATCCTCCACGGCACTCTCTAGCGCAAATCCGTCTAATCCACACAATAAACATACAAGACAAGAAACACAATCAAAGAGTGCACAAATATTACTCAATATGTCATGACATGCATGATTGATGCAAATGCAAGGTAGAACTTGTCAATAGATTGCTTTTAATGATCAATAACTAGTTCTAATTGCTTTTAACAAGTTTATACAGGTTTGGATGTGATTAGATCAAACTTTGAATTAATTCAACACAATTTAACCAGAAAGATCGGACTAGTCCGCTAGGGACCGGATAAGTCCGCACTTTACGAGATCAGCAGAATAGGGTTTTCTAGATCGACGTGAATTTGGAGATTAGGTGCTGAATTCACGTAAGGAAAAGATAATAGAAGGTAAACCAGGTGTTTAGGACTCCAATGAATCATGAAACTTGGAGGTAACACTTGGTTCTTGGTGATCTAGGGTTGGGGATGAACTTGGAGATGAATTGTTGATGAAGAACGAAAACTTGGCGGAGATCTTGATCCTCTTTCGTTTCCTCCTCTTCTTCTTCTTGCTTGGGATCTTCTCCTCCCTCCTTGATGGTGGCTCTCCACGAACTAGGGTTTGGGTGGGGTGGAAAAGTGTCAAATAGATGTCAAGCCAAGGGGTGGGGTTGTTTATATAGAGGTGGAGGCTAGGGTTAGATGGATTTCGAGTTTGGGATGAGTAGAGGCCTGTTTAGAGTCCCTCATGGGCTCTAAAAGAGTTAGGCACGATGTCCCTAGGCCCACTTAATGTGAAACCCAAGAAACAAGTCATAAAACAAAAGATCAACTCGGAGTCACGAAATATCGGACAAGTCCGGAAAGGACCGGACTAGTCTGAAGTTGTCCAGAGAGAAAATCGGACAAGTCTGGCCTAAAATCGGACAAGTCCGACTTTAGTCAGAGAGGAAAACAGACAAGTCCGCTGGAACACCGGACTGGTCCGGAAAAGTTCAGGGACTTAGCAAATTCTCAAGGATTCTTGGAATATCGGACTAGTCCGCACAAAATTGGACAAGTTCAAAAGTTTCCAGAGGCAAAATCGGACTAGTCTGCAGCAAAAACGGATAAGTCCGTTTTTAGTTAGAGAGAAATTCGACTAGTCCTCAGTAAAATCGGACTAGTCCGTACTTTCCTGCATTTTAAGTGCGGTTTTGCTCCAAATGAATTTTAAACTTGTTCCTCTTTATGTGGGTTAATGTTAAACATGTATATGAGTGCATGCAAGGCATGATGCATGAAATTGAGGGTGTTACAGAAAACCCCTACAGTTTGACATGAATGATTATACCATGTGGAAGTACATTATGAAAATGCATCTAATCTCCTTAAACCCTAGTCTTTGGCTTATTATGTGTACAGGTGTAGACATTCCGGATAACAACGATGAACTCAATCTGGAGCAAGGACAAGAAATTTACCACAATGCTCAAGCCGTTGAAGTGATCACTTCATTTCTGAGCCGAGAAGAGTTCACTAAGATTGATGGACTAGAAAGTGCTAAGGAAATTTGGGATACACTCAAGACCGCACATGAAGGAAATCGGTCAGTTCGAGAAGCAAAAGTTGAAATACTTGAAGGAGAATTAGGGAGGTTTGCCATTGAAGAGGGCAAATCACCTCAAGACATGTAAAACCGAATGAAGGCGCTTATCAACAAGATCGGCGCCTATGGAAGCAAAAAAGTGGACTGACCATGAGGTGGTCAAAAAAAATGATTAGAGCTTTTATGCCAAGAAATGTCACCTTGTGCTCCATTGCGACGCCCAGTTCCGAAAAATGAACCAAGCTAACGCATATGTGTGCCCAGGATGTTCAACACACATACACGAGTGCAATCACAAAAGAGTATACAGAAAATTATCACAGAACAAGATTAATTAACCAAATTTTATTACACAAACCATATTATCCTCGAATACAAGCTCTAATGAATATTAATGACAAGTTCAACAAATGCAGCGGAAATAAACTAATTAAGCAACTAAGAAAACTAAGCAAAAGGGATAGCACGGCTCCAATAACACCACAGGCAAGTCGACGGCAGAACACAGCCTAGAACTCCGCATTATCGCCATTAAACTCACAATTCTGACCTACAACTGTTGGGGGGGATTGCAAGAGTGAGTACATGTCGTACTCAGCAAGTGTGGAAAGTATGACATGTGGCTGATTCAAATGACGACAATAATAATGGCAAAGTGCTGAAAAGTACATTAAAACATTTGAAAAGCAATATATTATAATTATATGAATCAAACCCATCATAATCATAAGTAATACCATAATACCAAACTAAATTCATTACCATCATCAATAAGTCCAGATTTCACCATTGCCAATAACCATATTCAATACCAGAAATAAATCCATAACCAACCATAACCATCACCATAACCATTATCAAACCATAACCATCCCAAATTCCAATTTCCCTCTAATCATGGAAGTTGTCCAGGTGCTCATAACCAGGAGCACGGCTATCATGATAGTTTTAATTAACTCTGCAGAGTTTGTACCTCTTTACCCACGTGTTCATGATTTCATCACCTTTCGGTGACTAAGAATCTCCCTTATGCCCATGACCCGTCAGTCATATTACACACTTCCGTCGGTGTGTGGCCAAGAGATCACAAAATAGCCTTTACAAAGGGATTACTAGCCTATTTAGACCCCATTGAGGTTTCACCGGTGGCGATGCCTCCATCTAAGCACATCTTCAACCAAGGGCCCCCTCTTGAGCCATTCGGATCCCAGGGTAGTCCCACCAATCATCAACAAACCCAATCCGACTACCCCTTCCCCGAGCATCCTTAATGGTCCAAATAGCACTGGCAAAGCCCTAATTAATCATCTACACCGCACCCATACTTGGCCTCGTGGTGGCACTATAGTCCTGGCTTATTCTCGCATGAACTGGTCCTTAGATCTAAAGCAAGCAAACCACCATAACATCCAACCCATCCACATACCAGGCTTGCTTAGATCACCCATCGTATTGACCAGTTCACATTAACCAGAATATCATTCATGCATAATTAAATGTGTAGTGTTGTTTGCCATCCCAATTAATTAAGCGAAGCAAAAAGGTAAAAAAAAATCCCATTCCGACTCTCTACCATATATTCCAGGTGACAAGGGTGGTTAAACAAATCTAGTAAACTTCCTACCATAGGATTCCCATCAAATTGATACAAGCATGCAGTTTGCAAACAAAACATTTATTTTAAAAACAGGATCAATATGCTTCAAGGACACTTGCCTTGCTCCGGCGGATAGGGTTGCTCAAGTGCTTCGAAGTCTTGGTTCTGAAAATCCTTGTACACAATCTCTGGAGCACTTCCCTCTACTCGTGATCACACATACAAGAAAATACATACAAATCAACATGATGCACACACATTAATCAACATGCGACGATATGCATGCATGCAAAGATCAATTATTAATTAACTATGGTTGTTTATTAATTAGATGCAACTAGTTCATATGAGTTTACGGGGGTTTTAGCGAGAATTAATGCTGCTGAAAAAAAAAGATGATGCAACTAAAATCAATTTGCGTCTATTAGATTCAATACGTCGCTAAAATTCACATCAGAAAAAACGAATCCTACCGTAAATGTGACGGCTTCGAAGATCGCGAGGGTGAAGGCGACACGTAGACGAAGTAGAGTAGACGGCGCAGCAATCCTCCGGCGGCACGACGACGGCGACGCGATGGCGACGATGATCTCCAGCGGACGGCGGCACCCTCCTTTTTTTCTTCCTCTTCCTCCTCTTTTCTTCCCTGGCGGCAAAGCTTCTGTTCCCTCGTGTTTTTATTCTAGCGGCTGGGACTTTTGTCGTTGATCTGGCGGCGTGGCTTTCCTGGGATCGGGAAACACGAAGCCTCGGTGCTTTTTATAGCCGTCGGCTAGGGCACGGGACGAGCGCTAGTGCACCGCGTGCGGCGCGCGCTGGCGGCGCAGGAGCGCTGCGCGGGATCGGGGCTAGGGCGAGCGCGGGCCAGGCGGGGCTTCGGGGCGCCGCGGGAGGCCGGGGCGAGCGAACGGGGCTGGGGTTGCGGTGCGGGGCAGGCGGGGCCCAGGCGGGCAGGCGTGCGGTCGGTCGGGGGTCGCGTGCTGCGGGAGGGCGGCGGGGCGTGGGGCCCGGGGCAGCGCGTGCGTTCGCGGGAGCGGCGGGCGTGGGCGGCGGGGTAAAGCGCGGTCGGCGCGTTGGGTGGGGCCAGGTTCGCGCGGGATCAGGCGGCGGGGCGCGTGCTGCCCGCTCGGGGGGCTGCGGTGCGGGGCCCAGGCGCGGGTCGTGGTCAGCCGGGAGGCGCGCGGTCGGGGTGCTCGCGCGGGTCAGCGGTGCGGTGCGCTTGGCGGGAGGCCGCGTGCTATCGCGCGGGAGCGGCGCTAGCGCGCGGTGCGGGGTGGGGCCATGCAGTCGTCGCGCGCGGGGGCGCGCGCTGCTGGCTGGGCCGCTCGGCCTGGCCAGTGGGCGGTTGTTTTTTTTCTCTCTTTTTTTTTCTTCTTCTCCTTTTTTTTCTTATAAATATATTATTATTTATTTATTCTTTATATTGTTTTTTATATATATTTTCTTTTTCTTTACATATATAAATATTATCATTAAATATATATTATTATATATATTCTTATTTATTTTATCTTTGTATGTTATTATTATTTCTATACTTATTCCCTATTACAACTTTTATGCTATTATTTTCTTTTTCTTCTTTTGCTACATACATTTGTATATATGCTCCATCTTTTATTATTATTATTTTTTTCTTTATTCTACTAATGTTTAATGTATGAATATATATGCAATGCATGATGCGAAAATTGAGGGTGTTACATCCATGATCCATGAAAGTCTGGGGTTTCACAAAATGACTCCGGATGAACTATTGGGCAAGATTATCAACCATGAGATAATGGAGAAGGAGGCCCAATACGTCAAAGACTCGGCTAAACTTATCTCCTTCAAAAAGAAAGATGTTGCTCGCAAAGCAACTTGCGAGCCTAAAGGAAAGGAAGCTCATGAAGCACAAGATGAAGAAGACACAAGTGATGTGAGCACTGATTTGGATGATGAAGAGATGGCACTCTTCATCAAGAAATTCAAGCGCATGATGAGAAGAATGAAGGGAAGCAACTAGAGTGAAGGGAAGAGCAAAGAGAAAGGAAACTCCAAGGCTCGACGTACCTGCTACAACTGTGGTGAGTATGGTCACTTTATGGTTGACTGCACATATGAAGAAAATAAAAAGAAGAAGGAAGTGAAGCATCAAGAAAACAAGACCTTCAAGAAAAGAATGCAAGAACACCATGCGCGCATTGGGAAGGAGTGGGACTCAAACGATGAGTCCTCCTCTGATGAAGAAGAAGAAGAGATGGCCACCATTGCCATCAAGAAGCCGACCAAGAAGTCTACACTCTTCCCGAACATGGGAGGACGGGAGACTCATAATCATACTTGCATCATGGATAAGGAAGGCAAGAAAAAGGTTCGACTTACACCTCCCTCGATTAATTCCTCCATTGATGACATTGATAGCTTTAGTGAAAATGAGGAAATGTTTAGAGGTTAATGTAAAACTACCTTAAAAGATGAAGATGTTGTCGGATGAAATTATTTAGAAGGAGGAGATTGTCAACCGACAAGAAGATATGCTCATCCGTGAAAGGAAGAGATATCAAGAGGTTGAGAAATTCCTTGAGCTTTAGAAGGAGAAGAGCAAGTCACTTGAGCATGAGCTATCCTTGAGTAAGGAAACTTAATCAAAACTAGAAGACTCACACATTGCAATCAAGGATGAACTTGCTAACTTGTAAAAAGTTAACAAAATCCTTGAAGTGCAATTTGAGTCACTCAGTGACTCCTCCTCCTCCAAGATCTCACCTTCCAAAGGTGTAAATTCGACAACAACTGTAACTTGCACATGCTGCAGTAAGAAAAATATTGTTAAAGATGACTCTCCTGTTTCACACACTAAACATCAATCCCAAAGTGGAATCTTTGACAAGGAAAAGATTAAATATGCATGTAGTGCATATATGGTTGCTAGACCTCCTAACATCAAACATGGTCTTGGGTTTACTAGAAATGAACACATGTCCACCAATGTTCATGTTAAGAAACAAATTAATTCTATTAAGGAAACATCAAATGAATCTGAATTGCAAATACTATTCTGCACTTTTGATGCTTCCTATGTATGTATGAAAGATACATATGGACATATCTTTGCTAAATATGCAGGGCTACACCACAAGAACTCAAAAACATGTGTGTGGGTGCCCAAGACTCTTGTGACTAACCTAGGAGGACCCAAGCAAGATTGGGTACCTAAAACCAAGAAATAACTCTGTTTTGCAGGCCTACTCCTCCAGTGGATTGAAATGGATGCTAGACAGTGGATGCACTAATCACATGACCGAAGAAATGAGTATGTTCGTGGAGTATGAGCGCAATGCGGATCCAAGTGAAGGAATATACTTTGGAGACAACAACCAAGGAAAGGTCCTTGGTAGCAGTAAAATTGAAATTTCTTTTCAACATACTCTTTCAAATGTTCTACATGTAGATTGTCTAGATTATAATCTTTTGTCCATATCTCAGCTATGCGACAAAGGTTATAATTTTTTATTCACTAATGAGGGTGTGACTGTTTTTAGAAGAAGCATTGTTCAAGAAACTTTGATATGTGGCTACCACATCATCTTGGATGTTTGAGAGATGGAACAGCTTGAATGTAGTTCACCTGGACTCCTACTGAAATAAACTTTGAAATTTCTATATTTTCACAAGTCAAAAAGATATTGCCATGCTCCTCAAAAGAATGATCTCGTCTCTCAATGTGTTTAGTCCTCACCTTGGCATGAGTTGCCACTTGTTTTCCTATAGCTAAATATGGCTCTTTTGTGGAGCTTGGTAAGGATAAAAAGTGGCTACTTGCAATTCATATGTTACTAACTCAAAAACGAGATCCTTATGAGAAGACCATGCAACAAAAACCAATGAAAGAAATTCTTGTGCACTTATTATGGATGTTGGATGATGAATGGTGATGATGACTCCCAGTTGATCACTCTCTCTTTTTTTTATGCAATGATGAAACATGGCTACTTATTGGCTCTCTCTCTTTTTTTCTTTTTTTTTCTTTTTTTTTTTGAATTCTCTTTTTTCCCTTTTTTTTTGAGAGAGCTCTTATAGCCATGCCTTCTACTCCTTTTTGTGCATCTTTTTATTCAGAGAGGATTTTGCAGAATTTTCATGGAGTATCTTTTGATGGTGGATGTGTGAAAATCATAGAATATGGTGGAGTGCACAAGAAATTCCTAATCAAAGATTTCATGCAAGTCACTCAAAAGGGTCAAGAGTTTGACAAAGTTCAATGAAAATGCAAAGTGGCATATGCATTTGGTTTTCAATATCTCTATCATATGGCCTTGGTGGGTATTTAAATTCTAATGAGAGAGGATGGCTAAAATCTAATGACTTTGAAAATTGCAATACCAAAATTCAATTCCATCATGGAGAGTTTCCATGTTATTTACCATGTCACACCAATCAAATATTTAGATGACATGTTTTTTCCAAAATTGTTATGTGGTTCAAGAACATGGCAATAAAATTGAAATGAGAAGTACACATATTCCATTCTGTAGCAAAATATGATATACGAAATTGCACAATTTAATTTCCAATGAGTTGACTTTTAATGATATTATCATGCATAATCAATTTCAAATCAAAAATCATGTATAGAGGGATAAGAGGTGAGAGAGTGCAAACCATCGCCTTAATGAAGAAGGGTGGGCCAAGCCATCATGGCTTGGTCAAATCTTCTCGTGGTCCTTCATGTGATGTCTTGAATTGTTCTTTCTTGATGGTCCCGGCATGTTGTACTTTGAGAGGCCCCTGTGGGATCTCCCCCACACTATTCTAGTACCTATCTTTATTTGATACGAAAACATGGAAAAGTGAAAGACTCTACTGGCCTTACCTACACCGGTGAGTCACTATTCATTTGACAAGGCACTTTGTATGATAGAATCAAAATAAGTGCCTAAGTCCTTAGTAGGAAAGTATTTATGATGTTCTACATTTTACTTCTCTCCTACTTATCCAAATGGGGATTGTGGGATGATTAGAAAGGAGTGGTGAGGGTTGGATCTTGCTTTATTGGACATGGAAAATTTAACCAAACTTCAAGGATAGGTGTTAAAGTCAATCAAATTGACTACGTCTTCAAATTTGTCCAAATTATCTTCAGGTTCTAAAAAGATCTTGAGACGGTGCCTATTTACTTTGAATCGATGACCTTTATCATTTTGGAGTGTAATTGCTCCATGAGATGAAGTATCTACCACAGTATAGGGACCTTCCCATTTACTTTTTAGTTTCCCAAGTCCAAAAAGTTTAACTCTAGAGTTGAAAAGTAGTACTTTATCTCCAGGCTTGAACTCCTTAGCTGTAATTCTTTTAGCATGCCACCTTTTGGTTTTTTCCTTATAAATCTTGGCACTATGATACGCCTTATTCCTCCATTCTTCCAGTTCAGAAATTTGCATTTTGTGCAACTTTCCAGTTTCGTAAAGATCCATGTTCCATTTCTTGATAGCCCAATACGCTCTATGTTCCAATTCTACGGGTAAATGACAAGTTTTCCTTAGACAATTTGGAAAGGTGACATTCCAATGGGTGTCATATAGGCAGTACGGTATGCCCAAAGTGAATCGGGCAGTTTGTTCTTCCACCCATTCCCCATCTCAAAGACGGTCTTTTGCATAATATTCTTGACTTGTTTGTTTGAAGTTTCTGCTTGACAGCTTGTTTGGGGAGGGTATGGAGTAGCAATGTTATGCCTAACCCCAAGCTCCCTCAGAAAGCTTCGGAAGGTCTTATCGATGAAATGAGACCCTCCATCACTTAGGACCATTCGGGGAGTTCCAAACCGTGGGAAAATGATTTCATGAAACATTTTCTGAGCGGTTTTGGCATCGACATGTTTGCATGGTAATGCTTCTACCCATTTGGACATATAATCTACGGCCACCAGAATATACTCGCAATCATAGGAATTTCGAAAAGGTCCTATGTAGTCGATCCCCCACACATCAAAAAATTCTACTTGGAGATTATATGTGAGGGGCATCGCATTGCGAGCAGTGATCCTTCCATGCTTTTGGCATTCCTGACATCTTCGAACGAATTCCTTTGTGTCCTCATCCATTGAGGGCCAAAAGAATACGCTTTGCCAAATCTTTGCCTGAGTACGGTAAACACCGTAGTGCCCGCCATAAGGGGCCGCATGGCATCTTTCGATGATTTTGGTGCCTTCGATTGTTGGGACGCACCTTCTAAGCAGCCCATCGGAACATACCCTATAGAGGTATGGACCATCCCACAGGTGACGTCGACTCTCAAAAATGAGCTTTTTCTTATACTACAGGAATCCTTCGATAGGGCGTCGGCCATATGAGCGTCGGTTGCCTATAGAAACCGACACACATAAATTAAAGGTGTCGGTGAACCGACGCACTTAGCCGACGACGAATTTTGGGCGCCTTTAACGACTAAATGTGTCAGGGCTGATGCATTTACTGCCTATGTGCGTCAGGTTCCAGAGGCCGACGCACTTAAAGTTAAATGTGTCGGCCAGGCCGATCGACGCACTTAAGTGAGTTATATGCATCGGTTTTGGCCCAACCGACGCACATAAGAGGACACGTGGCTGCTCCACCGAGCGCGGCTGTGTGCGTCGGTGCAGTAGAAACCGACGCATATAATGAACTTAAGTGCGTCGGTTTCAGGGGCCGGCGCATACAATGTGCCGCGTGGCCGTCTCACCAGTGGCCAGATATGGGCGTCGGTTTAGACAAAACCGACGCACATAACGCATTCTTTTTAAAAAAATGTTTATTTTCTCTCCCTCCCCAGATGGGGAGCCTCCATTTTACACACAACAGCAATATATATGCAGCATATCAGTTTTCAAACATACGACCATACGCAAGTTATGAAACATAGCACCATACACAAGTTATAAAACGTTTCGAACACAAGCACAACATAATACAAGCACAACAGTTCGAAAATGAGTAAACGAAATTCAAATGTCGCCGTGGGAGCCTCCACTCGCATGTCCTCCACTCCCATCTCCTCCACTCGCACCTCCGCCGTTAATGTTAAAGAAAGCATCGACACCTTCAGGTGTCCCGTGACGAGATCCCTGCAATAGATAAAAATGAAATAGAAACTTAACAACATAACATGTTAACTCCTACTTACTTAATAACATAACTTTAAAAACGAGAAGCATATTGGTTTGAACTAAAACTTAAACACACTCTCGTATTTCCTCTCACTCTCTTTAACTCTCCCGCCTTCACTCGCTCTCCTACTCTATCTCTTCTCCTCTCCCTCTATCTTTTTCTCTCTAGCTCCCTCTTTATATATCTCTTCTCTTCTCTCTATCTCTTCCTCTCCCCCTCTATATATTTCTCTCCCTCTCTATCTATCACTTCTTTTCTCTATATGTATTCCTCTCCCTCTCTATCTATCTTTGCCTCTCTCGCTCTCTCACTTGTTCACTTTTTCACTCATCTCTCCGCTATTATTTCCCTTTTCTTTTTAATATTATGGTAATTGATGTTATAATGAAAATATTGTAACAAGTATGCATGTCATACATACCGCTGCATCTCCTTGTGATGGGTGAGTCTGCACCGGAGGGAAGGCATCGGTGGGAAAACTGCTTGAAGTTGTGAGATTATAATTAGAATCATTTTGGAATCAAATAAAGTGGTCAAATGTAAAAATTACAGTTTACCTGGATTATTTTGCTGCAGTCCAGAAGCCAACAGTGACATAAATCCGTAAGGTTGTGGAACATACGATTGACCACTCTCAGAACCCTGCAATACAAATAGTTATGATATTTCATTATATAACTGAAGTCAATAAGATAAGTAGTTTTACTTGTGAGGAGCCAATCTGTGGTAGTGCTGGCTGCATTGGTCGAGGACCAAACTGAGAACTAGAGCTACCTTGACCCATGAACTGCATCAAGTAAATAAGTAGTGATATCTTGAGTAGATACATTTGTAAATCGAATAATATTTTCAAATAAGAAAATTACATGTTACCTGAGACATATACAAATAATGCATCTGTTGCTGCAACATCTGTGTCTGTTGCTGTTGTTGTTGCAGCAACATCTGTGTCTCTTGTTTTTGTTGTTGCATCTCCTCCTTTGTGCGTCTCAGTTCTTCTCGTAATTCAGCCTCTGTAGATGATTGAAATCGACTAGCACCAACATTGGATGGTCGTCGTCTAGCATAAGCCTCACACTCTACATATTCGTTGCCTAACCCAAGTCTACAAAAAAATACAAGTGTGAAGAATCGATATTCATTAACATACAAATCAGCATTAACTTTTCACATACCTCCCATACGGTAGACCTCCGCCGGCATCGTATGCTGCAGCGACATCTAACGGCTCTCCCAAATAGTCTGAATCAGGTCCATAATTCTTTTTGAAATACTCAACATACTTTTGTTGTGATACATTTAGTTAACATATTAAAGTAATACAAGATAAATTGAGTTGATAGATAAAAGAAACAAAGAATCAACATACGTACCAATTTATCCGTTGATGCCTCATCACATAACACCTCCGGGTGACTCGGGTCTGGACCTTTGTGCCCCTTAAGATAAACCTCAAAAAATGTAGGAGGTGTACCAGTTTCAGCTGTCTGCAATATCAAAATCAATAATTTAATAAATGCAATTAATTGAAGGAATCTAAGTATGAATATAAGAATTCATATCATCCTTTGGTCCATCCGAACATAACCATCCAGCCCAAAGAAATGTTTTCCTGGCTTGCTCTTTCGGTTTCATCAGTGTCTATCGGAAATATTTTTGAACTCGGTTGAACCCCAATACCCGCATAACCATTCCCAAGCCTCCATATTCGCACAAATCCAGTCCACACGACTTTTTAGGTACTCCTCCCTAGTGAGGTGAATTTTGGCTGCTTCTTTGTTTGTCATAGGCTGGAACATCACCGTCTTGTAGTAGACGGTCACAGCCTTGATCCGTGCCTTCGAGAAGGAGTCCTTGACACGTCTCTTTGCTGCATTATGGAAAACTGAACAAGCATATGCTTGACTCACACCCTCCTCTAAACGAAACATACCCTGCATACAAGTAACAATTAATGTCAAATAACAACAGGATGTAATGCAATGGAAACTAATGTAATGGAAACAATCAAAACAAACTTACCCAGAAAATCTCCCAAACTTTATCCTGACATGTACCCAAATCGCCATACTCTTGAAGCGCATAGTGATCCCAACTATGCGGTGCAATTCTTTGACCATCTACTAATATCATCCCGGGATAGCAAAACCGGATAGCGTTTCCCAACTCAGTGTTAACTACTCGTCGATGCCCCTTTCCACTCCATCCAAGCTCCACCCAGCACCTAGTACCCTTCGGACTTATAATTGTCCGCTCGTCTATACTTTTACTTACACCACATAAAAGGTGCATCCGCAGCCTGTACATAAAAAATACATAAAATTAGTTAATTGAACAGATATAATGAACTTGTTAGTTAATTAAAAATATTACCTAAAAGGGCATCGATCGGGGTGTCCTAACTCTTCCAGCTCGGCCCTTCTTGCAATCCTGGCATCTCACTCAGGATCCTCAGACTCATCTTCTTCCTCATCATCTCCCTCATTCCCACCATCAGAAGAGGTCCACCGCCCAACACTATCTGAGCCTCCTCTTGAGACTCGTCCTGAGCCTCCTGTTGAGCCTACTCCTGAGCCTCGCCCTCAGCCTCCAACTGAGCCTCCTCCTGAGCCACCTTCCTGCTCCGATGTCTGCCTGACAGTCTCTGGTTCCTCCCCGTAAAACTCCTCGTACGTCAGACAGCGATCTGTCACTTGTGGCGGACCTCGTGCAGGCTCGCTCGACGTCGGCTCTGCCACACAACTCAAAAACTACCTCTTCCTCTGCACACTGTAAGTACCCTGAAAATATAAATAAAGAAATATGTAAAGAAGCAAGAAACGATAGACAATTAATTTAATATTTACATGTATGTAAAAAACAAGTACCTGAAATGGGTCTGGCTGGCTCGAAGTAGAACTGGGAGTGGAGGCCGAAGATCCACTACCCTTCTTGCTCTTCTTCTTCCCCAAACTTTGCAAAAGCTTAAACATCTGCGCACATTGTTATAGAAATGATTAGTATACAACATTAGATAATAAATAAAGAATGTATACAATAATATTAAAAATCTAAAAATGCGTACAATATAAATCAAAAATCATCAGCATTAGAATCTGCTTCTGTCACGCGTGTATTAAGATATTCACGTATCTCTTCTTCCATCTCTTCCTCTTCACTCTCTTCCAACTCTTCCTCTTCTTCATCATATATATCATGTTCTTCCAAATTCCTTTTCTTCTTTTCCATAATTCTTTGTGATTGCCGAACACGTTTTCTTGAAGGGCCAGCTTGTTCTTCCGACATCAACTCTAACATATCACTAGCAATTTCTGCGAGTCATATCCTATAAGATATCATAAAATCTTCTACTTCGTCGACTTCATCCTGATAGATAATATCGTAATCTTCTTGAATATCTACATACTCATCATAACGATGAGGGTGCACTTCAGGGTTAATTGTATACACAACCCACCAATTTTTCAAACTTGGATGAGGGTAACTTAAATAGTACACTTGTACCACTTGATTCGCAAGTACAACATTGTTGTTATGGGCTGTGTATCATGACTTATGGTTGACCTCCACCATTCCAAAATCATCAACTCGTGTGCCCGATGTTGGATCAAACCATTCACAGTCGAAAATCAAAAGTTGAAGTATTTTTGGAGCGCCAAATGTGTACTCTATTATTTTTTTAAGAACACCGTAGTATTCTGTCACTTTTCCACTACCCTCTGCGGCAGTTATCATTACTCCACGATTTGTAGTGGCAGAAAGTGGACGACTTGCTTCTAAACTTGCCGTCCGAAAATGATATCCGTTGATATCGTACCTGCTAAATTATGTTGCTCTCAATTGACCATGCGACATCTGTCGCAAGTCATCAAAGATGTTGACATCTTCCATACACTACATAAGTAAACAAAGTTAGCATCTTATGATAAACATGCGAACTAATATTGAAAGAAAAAACGGATATAAAATTACATGTTCACGGAACCAGTCCACAAAGCTTTTTCCACCGTTTATGCCATGCTGACGCATCTTATCCAATTGACTTTGTGTAGGTTTTTGTGAAGATTTCCAATACAACTTGTCAAACATTTCAAAATATGGTAACACCTCCTCCATGTTGAAAAATATGTAAAGCATGGTGTAATTCCTCTCTTGTGCTGAAATATAATGAGAATTAGCAGCCCCAACACCTTTACCCTTCTATTGAAAAATCTTAAGCTCACTCGTAGATTGCTCTTCTACATTATGATATCGTGTGACACTTGCATTCACGTTGTTGGCACGTGAAAAATATTTGGTAGAGAATTTAGTAATCTCTTTAGCTGCAAATGCTTCTGCAATACAACCCTCAACTCTTGCTTTGTTGCGCATTGTAGCTCTAAGTTTCTTCAATTCTCTTTCATGGCTATACATCCACCTGAATTGTGCAGGACCTGCTACCAATGCTTCATAAGGTAAATGCACTAGCAAATGTTGCATAACATTCATAAATCCAGGCGGGAACACTTTTTCCATCTTACATACAAGCACAACAATTTCTTTCTCCCACCGTTGCATCATCTTTTTCGACACTTCCTTAGCACAAATATGTCTATAAAAGTAGCTAAGTTCAGCAAACATCTTCCACAAATAAGGTTTGAAGTAGCCACAAAACATTACCAGTATAAGTCTCTCCATCATAATGTGATAATCATGGCTCTTCAACCCATTCAGTTTACCAGTGTTGAGATTAACACATCGTTTTATGTTTGCTGCACAGCGGTCTGGAAACTTTAGTGTTTTCAACCAACTAAGTATTTGCTTTCTTTCTTCTGGTCGAACACAGTATGGAGCTCGTGGCCTACTTTCATTCCCGCTTGCATTTGTTATAACCTCAAGCCCAGGACGATCGCAAATATCAGCTAAGTCTTTCCTCGCACTCAAATTATCTTTAGTTTGACCGGTAAAATCAAAACACATGCTTATGATGCTTTCAACGACATTACGCTCCTGGTGCATCAAATCTATGTTGTGCGGTAAAAGCAACGCTTTTGCATATGATAGCTCCCAAAGAAAAGAAATATGAGTCCAGTTGTGTTCTGTACCATACCCCTCGAAACAGCAGACTCTTTTAACATTGCATGCCATGCCATTTTTTGCTCGCTTGTCAATCGACGAGGGGGTCCTTCTGTAACACTTTTGCCTTTTCGAAATGATCGTGTATCACTCCTATAAGGGTGATTTGAAGGAAGGAATCGTCGATGTCAATCAAAGAAGCTGACTTTTCTTCCATACTTCACCCTGAAGGCATTGGTATTAGCCATATATATGGGGCAACACAATTTTCCATGGACACACCGACCAGCCCAAATGCCGTATGCCAACAAATCATGTATAGACCATAGATATGCGGCACGTAAAGTAAATTCACATTTCATATGACTGTCGTATGCCTTTACACCTTGCCATAACTCTTTCAACTCCTCAATCAACGGTTGCATAAACACATTAATTTTCATCCCAGGATGTTTAGGACCAGGAATGATGGCCGTGAAGAATATGTATCCTTCTTTCATGCACATGTTGGGAGGGAGATTGTAAGGCATGATGAAAACAGGCCAACAAGAGTATGGACTGTTACTTGTGCTGAAAGGAGTGAAACCATCTGTTGACAATCCAAGATGCACATTTCTTGGATCTTTACCAAACTCCGGATCGAAACGGTCTAGAGCTTGCCATGCCGCACCATCTGAAGGATGTACCATAATATATTTGTCATCACTCTCACGTAACCCTTATGAATGCCACCTCATCTGCTTCGCAGTTTCTTCAGAAAGGAACAACCATTTAAGTCTGGACGTGATAGGCATGTACCGAAGCTGTTTAACCGGTACCTTTGTACTTATTTCCTCCCCATCATCATTTAAAACCTTCACTTGTCTAGATGCATTGCAATGCATACATTGAGTATCGTTCTGGTGTTCCTTCCAAAACAACATGCAATTATTTTTGCACGCATCAATTTTCTCATAAATCATGCCCAGACCTTCCAAAATCTTCTTTGAATGATATATGTCTTCCGACATCTTATGCTTTGCCAGAAGGAGATCATTGATCAACTTCAGGATACCATTGTAGCAATTGTTTGCAAAATTGAACTTAGACTTCAGCCCCATAAGTCGTGTAACCACCTGCAGAACAGTCACACTAGTGCCCTCATATACTTTTTCATCCGCGGCGGCAAGAAGTCTGTAAAACTTCTTCACCTCCTCTGGCAGTGACTGCTCCTCGTACTCTCGACCAACATCCGCCATCATCTTATCCATCCGATCTTCATTCTCGTTTTCGTCTGAGTCACTAGCATGATCCATCTCTCCATGCTCACGCCACACTAGATAGTCTGGCATAAATTCGTTCTTAAAAAGGTGTAGCATCATTTCAGACCTCTCGAAACGTCGACGATTCTGGCACCTGCTACACGGACATTTCACAAAACAAGCACCACTAGGAAATGCTTGGTTCACGAACACATTTACCATTTTTGCCCATTCCAAAGTGAACACACCATCTAAACTCCATCCATCATACATCATCTTACGGTCGTCACCCATTTTTCAACTTATACCTTCAAAGCAGAAAAATCATTATAATTAGTTTATTTTTATATTATGTGACGGTCACTACAACTAGGAAGATAGGTCCTAAACCCACCCAAGAGTGGTCGAGTGGGGCGTGCTTATGACGACATGTGTGGTCTCGATCCAGACGAAATTTCGGCAGCATAACCCGGTTGTTCTCCACTGCACGCCCAAAAATGGTGTAGCAGAGAACATCAGGGTTATGCCGTCGAAATCTCGTCCAGATCCAGACTTGCGTCTCATCACAAGCCACCCCCCCCCCCCGATCCACTCCCAGGCTGTCCAAAAAGTAATAATTCCGAACCTTCACATCTCACATGCCAATGGCATGTGATACATGCCGATTCAAAACGGGTAATCAAATTCTATAGGTTACGTTCCTCATTTTCATTTTTCAATAATTTACGAGAGAGGAAAGAACAAGACAGAGGAGGAAAGTTAGTCAGAGTTGAAAGTTCTAAGTCCGAATCCACTGCTCAGACGCGGTTAATTAGTCGTCCTCATTATCGCCGTATGCATCTGTGCTCGTCTAAACGCATACTTCACAACTAGAATAATCTTTCACTAGAATCCTCTAAAGCTACCATAATTATAAAAATATTTACTATATTACAAACACATAATTAGTCATCATATTGCAAATGCTAAAAAGAAGCAATCACATGCATGACATGAACTTTTAATCACATTCAAATCATATAGCATAATGAATATGAATCAATTCACGAGTTAGCAACTACATAATATGAATCACATTAACGAATTAACACTAATCACAAATATAATATGCTCACATATTTAGAAACTATTAATCATTCTCACATATATAAGTTAAACATGTAAATTTGCATATAATTTGAGAATTAACTATTAATTAATCTTACATATCCACATTATCTATGAAATAAGCTCACACATAGAACATCACATATACAAACTAATGCACCAAACAAAGATCACACATAAAGTTCAAATATATGACTTCATGATTTTACCTTATGCGCCGATGAGGAGTGAACGTGGCGCCAGAGGGGGGCCGGACCAGAGTGCTCCCGGGGGGCGCGGGCGAGGGGCGCCGGCGACGGGCGGGGGCATGGGCACGGGCAAGGGGCGCCGGTGACGGGGCGGCGGGCGGGGGGGCGCCGGCGAGCGGCGCCGGCGACGGGCGGGGGCGGGGGTGCGGGCAAGGGGCGCCGGTGACAAGGCGGAGGGCAGGGGCGCGAGTGAGGGGCGCCGGCGATAGGTGGGGGCGCGGGCGCGGGCGAGGGGCACCGGCGACGGGGCGGCAGGCAGGGGCACCGGTGACCGGGCGACGGGCGGGGGCACCGGCGAGGCGGCGGGCTGGCGGTGGTGGTGAAGGGCGGGGCGGGCGCGGGCTCGGGCGAGTTGAGGCGCATGAGAAGAGAAGAGTCGCGAAGGGTTTAGGCCCCTCTTAAGAGCGCCGGTTCGGCGCTGGCCGACGCTCTTAGAGCCTGAGCGATCCGGGCCCACTTAAGGGTGTCGGTTTTGCCCGGCCGACGCTCTTAGAGGCTCAGTCAGCCGGGCAAACTTTGAGTCTCGTGTGGGGCCCTTTTAAGAGCATCGGTTAGGCTGACGCATTTAATATATGTGTCGGTCTGGCCGGCGCATCTATTATGTGTGTCGGTTTCTTCAAGAACACCGACGCCTCTAACTTATGGGTGTTGGTTACCTGAAACCCCCTTACACGCGTTAAACGCGTTGGGGCCGACGCATCTATTAAAACCGACACCCTATTTCAATCGATTGAAATAACTCTGTTTTGCAGGCCTACTCCTCCAGTGGATTAAGATGGGTGCTAGACAGTGGATGCACTAATCACATGGCCGAAGAAATGAGTATGTTCGTGGAGTATGAGCGCAATGCGGATCCAAGTGAAGGAATATACTTTGGAGACAACAACCAAGGAAAGGTCCTTGGTAGCAGTAAAATTGAAATTTCTTTTCAACATACTCTTTCAAATGTTCTACATGTAGATTGTCTAGATTATAATCTTATGTCCATATCTCAGCTATGCGACAAAGGTTATAATTTTTTATTCACTAATGAGGGTGTGACTGTTTTTAGAAGAAGCTTTGTTCAAGAACATTTGATATGTGGCTACCACATCATCTTGGGTGTTTGAGAGATGGAACAGCTTGAATGTAGTTCACCTGGACTCCTCCTACTGAAATAAAATTTGAAATTTCTATATTTTCACAAGTCAAAAAGATATTGCCATGCTCCTCAAAAGAATGCTCTCGTCTCTCAATGTGTTTAGTCCTCACCTTGGCATGAGTTGCCACTTGTTTACCTATAGCTAAATATGGCTCTTTTGTGGAGCTTGGTAAGGATAAAAAGTGGCTACATGCAATTCATATGTTACTAACTCAAAAACGAGATCCTTATGAGAAGACCATGCAACAAAAACCAATGACTAAAGAAATTCTTGTGCACTTATTATGGATGTTGGATGATGAATGGTGATGATGACTCCCAATTGATCACTCTCTTTTTTTTATGCAAGGATGAAACATGGCTACTTATTGGCTCTCTCTACTTTTTTTCTTTTTTTCTTTTTTTTTGAATTTTCTCTTTTTTTTCTTTTTTTGAGAGAGCTCTTATAGCCATGCCTTCTACTCCTTTTTGTGCATCTTTTTATTCAGAGAGGATTTTGCAGAATTTGCATGGAGTATCTTTTGATGGTGGATGTGTGAAAATCATGGAATATGGTGGAGTGCACAAGAAATTACTAATCAAAGATTTCATGCAAGTCACTCAAAAGGGTCCAGAGTTTGACAAAGTTCAATGAAAACGCAAAGTGGCATATGCATTTGGTTTTCAATATCTTTATCATATGGCCTTGGTGGGTATTTAAATTCTAATGAGAGAGGATGGCTAATATCTAATGACTTTAAAAATTGCAATACCAAAATTCAATTCCATCATGGGGAGTTTCCATGTTTCACTCATTTACCATATCACACCAATCAAATACTTAGATGACATGTTTTTTTCCAAAATTGTTATGTGGTTCAAGAACATGGCAATAAAATTGAAATGAGAAGTAGACATATTCCATTCTGTAGCAAAATATGATATATGAAATTGCACAATTTAATTTATAATTAGTTGACTTTTAATGATATTATCATGCATAATCAATTTCAACTCAAAAATCAGGTATAGAGGGATAAGAGGTGAGAGAGTGCAAACCATCGCCTTAATGAAGAAGGGTGGGCCAAGCCATCATGGCTTGGTCAAATCTTCTCGTGGTCTTTCATATGATGTCTTGAATTGTTCTTTCTTGATGGTCCGGGCATGTTGTACTTTGAGAGGCCCCTGTGGGATCTCCCCCACACTTGTTCTAGTACCTATCTTTATTTGATACGAAAACATGGAAAAGTGAAAGACTCTACTGGCCTTACCTACACCGGTGAGTCACTATTCATTTGACAAAGGCACTTTGTATGGTAGAATCAAAATAAGTGCCTAAGTCCTAAGTAGGAAAGTATTTATGATGTTCTACATTTTACTTCTCTCCTACTTATCCAAATGGGGATTGTGGGATGATTAGAAAGGAGTGGTGAGGGTTGGATCTTGCTTTATTGGACATAGAAAATTTAACCAAACTTCAAGGATAGGTGTTAAAGTCAATCAAATTGACTACGTCTTCCAATTTGTCCAAATTATCTTCGGGTTCTAAAAAGATCTTGAGACGGTACCCATTTACTTTGAATAGATGACCTTCATCATTTTGGAGTGTAATTGCTCCAGGAGATGAAGTATCTACCACAGTATAGGGACCTTCCCATTTACTTTTTAGTTTCCCAAGTCCAAAAAGTTTAACTCTAGAGTTGAAAAGGAGGACTTCATCTCCAGGCTTGAACTCCTTAGTTGTAATTCTTTTAGCATGCCACCTCTTGGTTTTTTCCTTATAAATCTTGGCACTCTGATACGCCTTATCCCTCCGTTCTTCCAGTTCAGAAATTTGCATTTTGTGCAACTTTCCAGCTTCATAGAGATCCATGTTCCATTTCTTGATAGCCCAATACGCTCTATGTTCCAATTCAACGGGTAAATGACAAGTTTTCCTGTAGACAATTTGGAAAGGTGACATTCCAATGAGTGTCTTATAGGCGGTACAGTATGCCCAAAGTGAATCGGGTAGTTTGTTCTTCCACCCATTCCCCATCTCAAAGACGGTCTTTTGCAGAATATTCTTGATTTTTTTGTTTGAAGTTTCTGCTTGACAGCTTGTTTGGGGAGGGTATGGAGTAGCAATGTTATGCCTAACCCCAAGCTCCCTCAGAAAGCTCTGGAAGGTCTTATCGATGAAATGAGACCCTCCATCACTTAGGACCATTCGGGGAGTTCCAAACCGTGGGAAACTGATTTCATGAAACATTTTCTGAGCGGTCTTGGCATCGGTATGTTTGCATGGTAATGCTTCTACCCATTTGGACACATAATCTACGGCCACCAGAATATACTCGCAATCATAGGAATTTCGAAAAGTTCCTATGTAGTCGATCCCCCACACATCAAAAAATTCTACTTGGAGATTATATGTGAGGCGCATCGCATTGCAAGCGGTGATCCTTCCATGCTTTTAGCATTCACGACATCTTCGAATGAATTTCTTTGTATCCTCATACATTGAGGGCCAAAAGAATATGCTTTGCCAGATCTTTGCCTGAGTACGGTAAACACCATAGTGCCCGCCATATGAGGCCGCATGGCATCTTTCGATGATTTTGGTACCTTCGATTGTTGGGACGCACCTTCTAAGCAGCCCATCGGAACATACCCTAAAGAGGTATGGACCATCCTACAGGTGACGTCAACTCTCAAAAATGAGCTTTTTCTTATCCTACCCTGGTGGGACGTACCCCGTAACCATGAAGGTTATGATGTCCGCATACCAAGGGTTAGAGTCAGTCACCTTGAGCAACATGTCATCACGTAGAAAATCATTGATAGGTATGTCCAGTATATTTGGGATCTCCATACGTGAGAGATGATAAGCGATGGAATTCTCTACTCCCTTTTTATCTCGTATCTCCAGGTCAAACTCTTGGAGTAGGAGAATCCATTGGATTAGCCTAGGTTCAGCATCTTTCTTCGTGAGCAAGTATTTCAAAGCAGCATGGTCTGTATAGACTATGATTTTTGCTCCAACCAAGTATGATCTAGACTTATTGATAGCAAAGACAACTTCTAGGAGCTCCTTTTCATTTGTGGCATAGTTAAGCTCAGCTCCTGATAAAGTCTTGCTAGCGTAGGCCATCGCATGATGCTTCTTGTCCTTGGTTTGGCCAAGGACCGCTCCGACGGCATAACCACTAGCATCACACATGATTTCGAATGGCAGCGTCCAATCAGAGCATTGAATGATTGGAGCTGTGATGAGTGCCTTCTTGAGGATGTCAAAAGATTGGTGACACTCGTCATCAAAATCAAAGGGCACATCCTTAGCTAATAGGCTAGTGAGGGGTCTAGCAATTTTGGAAAAATTCTTGATAAATTGTCAGTAGAACCCCGCATGGCCTAAAAAGCTATGAATACCCTTAATGTTGGTGGGAGGTGGAAGCTTTTCAATAAATTTGATTTTGGCTTTGTCCACCTCAATCCCCCTTTCGGACACCAAGTGTCCTAAGATGATGCCTTCACGGACCATAAAATGACATTTTTCCCAATTTAGCACCAGGTCCTTCTCTTGGCATCTTTGTAACACCCTGTCTAGGTTCTAAAGACAATGATCAAAAGTTTTTCCATAGACAGAAAAGTCATCCATGAAAACTTCCATGATTTCCTTGATCATGTCTGATAAAATAGACATCATGCACCTTTAGAATAAAGCGGGTGCATTACACAACCCGAACGACATTCGCCGATAGGCGTACGTTCCGTAAGGGCATGTGAAGGTGGTCTTACTTTGATCATCGGGGTGGATGGGAATTTGATGGTAACCAGAATGCCCATCAAGGAAACAAAAAAAGGAATGTTTCGCTAGCCGCTCAAGCATTTCATCAATGAAATGCAGCAGAAAATGATCCTTCATTGTTGCCTTGTTGGGTTTTCTATAGTCAATACACATCCTCCTCCCTGTGATGGTTGGTTGAGGAATGAGTTCATTCCTCTCATTTCGAATGAATGTCATTCCTCCTTTCTTGGGCACTACTTGGACAGGGCTAACCCACTCACTATGTGGACCGGGATAAATTATCTCGGCATGCAATAGTTTCAAGACCTCCTTTTTGACAACCTCCCGCATGGCATTGTTCAACCTCCTTTGAGGTTCCCTAGATGGTGTGCTAAGAGGGTCAGTGGGAATGTGATGGGTGCAAAGAGCAGGGCTAATTCCCTTAAGGTCTTGGAGTGAGTAGCCTAAGACAGATCTATGCTTTCGTAAGACGGTCATGAGTATGGCAGTTTTGTCTTGTGAAAGCCTTCACTTATGATGACAGGAGCTTCCGCGACATTGTGTGGAAAGCATAGCGTAGGCCTGGAAGTAGGGTTTTCAACTCAATCTGTGGCTTTTGTGATGGCTTTTCTTTGTGCAAATCAAATGTCTCCTGCAACTCATCCTCTTCTTGAATGAATTGTTCTTCTTCAATTTCAGGAGGGTCTAAGAATTGAAGGGCCATGGCTTCCTCGATTGGCTCACTCTCGGGGGGAGGTTCTGCTAATGTGTTCTTGGATCGCAAAATGGGAATGGAAAACTTCCTCCCTCCGAGTTTATCATCAAGGCTGCCCTTTGAGGGTGCATCCATGAGTAATTTCTCAATGGGTGACCCTATCACTACATCGAAGTCTTGGACTTCAAAGACATGAAAATCAAGGTAGAACTTGATGTTCTTGTGTCTTATAGACACATTTTGCAAAATCCCATATCCTTCCTTGATGTTTCCATAGGAGTCTTTGAAGGATTTTCTTATTGGAGCCCAGGGTAGATCACCCAAAATGGCTAAAGCACAATTTTCGGAAATGATATTGGCTCCTACAGTGGGATTATAAAGGACGTTCACCATTACCCCTCGAATAAGACACTGAATGGGTTTTGAGGGTGAGTTTACCCGAATAATTTCAGGTGAAAGCTCAACCTTCGCCATCCGTTCGCTACTCATGATCGAGGTCAACTCCTTGATCGTATCCTGAAGGAATTTTCCTTTGGGAGGATCAAGGAGTGAGGGATGTAATGATGTTTTCCTTCCATAACAATACTTCGAGGCATTCCCAAAATCTTCAAAGAGATCTTCCTCGAACCACAATGGAAACTCCGAAGGTCAAATTTCTTCTTCCTTCGGTATCTTTGGTTCAGGTGAGGATTTCATAGTCACAACATTAGATGAACATGGTATGGGTTCCAGGTTGACTATGGGGGAATCCCCATGTCTCGACTCGGCTTCCTCTTGAGGAGATTCATTAAGACCGGCGATGAAGGTGTATTCTCTAGAATGTGTTCTAGAATTTCCCTTCCTTCATTTGGTGTCTTATGGAGGAAAGACCCTTCGGACGTTATGTCGAGGTAAAGGGCAGAATCCTTGTCAAGCCCGAAAGAAAAATTTTGTAATAACATATGTTCGAGAATAGACAAGTCCGGACCTAATTTGTTTAGCAATGATAATCTAGCCCAGGTTGCACCTATAGATTCCTTCTCAATTTGCTGGAAGTTGAGAATTTCCCTTCGTAGAGAGGCAACTTGGGAGAGTGGAAAGAATGCAATACAAAAATTGTCTCGAAGTTCTTTCCATTTTCCATTTGCACTCCCAACGGTATGAGTGTACCACTGCTTCGCTCTTCCCTTTAGGGAAAAGGGAAACAATTTCCACTTAAGGGTTTCTTGTGTCATGCCCTTGATTAGAAGGCATGCACACAATTGCTCAAACTCGCCAGATGATGGTAGGGATTCTCACAATCCATCCCTGAGAAGGATTCCTCCCAAACCATGGTTATATAGCCAGGATGAAATTCATAGCTAGTTGAGCAAATGGGAGCCGCCGATGGCAGAGGCTCACAGAACTCACCCTTAGGAGTAGATAGAGAAAGAATGGTTGGTTGCTCCATGGTTTAGATGCTAGAAAGATAAGGAGTAAAGTACAAAAATAGATACCAGGGTGAACAAGGTTCAAAGATCAACAACAACCGTTCCCCTGCAACGGCGCCAGAAATGCTTGCTGATGGCGGGTACATCACAGATGAAAATCCACAAGCGCATAGAGAAACCGCTGTAGCACTTCCCCTTAAAAAGTATTCCCAAGGGTATCGAATCCAAGGAACATGTGTGCTAATCTTCTAACTAGTTCACCCAAGGACACAAAGCTTGGTAGTAGGCAAGGCATAGAGTGGATTTACTAAGAGAAGGGTTTCTATCTCAAAGAAAGTCGATCAATAGCAGCTTTTATTGGGCACAGGCTTACCTTGGTCTGCCAGGCGACTCCAGCCAAGAGCCTATGTCGTAGTCAAATGTGGAGCATTACAACGGACGGATAGGGCTGTCACCACCTACAGCCTACCTCTACAACCCGTGGACTACGAGATAATCAAAGGTAACGTCAAGCCTAGACACCATGCCTATGCTATGGGTTACTTCCCTAACCTCTCTAACAAAGACTTGGGCCTCTAAATGAATAGAGCGATGAACGAACAAGCAACTAAGGATAACTTGTTGGAATTAAATAAATGAACTCAAATAGAAATCATGTACCTTACTTGAGATGGAAAAATAGTTGAGGTACAAGGGGGGAGAGGGTTCGACAAGCCCGAACCCAATCCTTAAGTGGAAGAAACTCGACAAGTCGGAGCCTCCTCCTCTACTTTCTCACTCTCTCCCTACTTTCTAAGCACTTAGGGAGCGCTACGCCTTTGGAGTGGAGTACTAGACTCAAGCTTTTGGTGTGTGGATTGAGGGAGCCCCCTACCCCTATTTATACCCTCCAAAGGTCAGTTTGGCATTAGAAAAAGTGAGGGACTCAGTCGCCATTGTGATCTCCAAGCCGTGAGGAGCCAACACGTGGTGGTTGACCGTGTTTGGCGCGTTTACCTAGTCGGCCGAACTGGCACTTCGGCCGACTTTATGGTGGCCCCAAACGTGGTGTTTTTCTTTTGGTAGACTATTTTGTGGGGCCCCATCATGGGTATGGGTGGTTCCCCTTATTTTTAGTTGGTTTTCTTCTCTGAGTGGGCCCAAGAATCCTCGTGCTTGCGCCTGATTGGTTGGATGGTGTATTTCTTGGATTGGTCCCTGTAAATACCTCTAATTATGGGCATAATTCACCTGCATACACAATCGCACCAACACTTGTGGAGGTAGTAAATAACTCCTACCACTATATTGGTTGTCCAATCCATAGCTTTTATGCAAGGAATTGATGGTTGGATTTGGCAATTAAGGACCATCAACACCCCTCACCAACCAGGTGTCGTCCTGCGGCCCGAAGTATAGCCATGCAGTGCGACATCGATGTTGGAGGGGGACCAGGCGTCGACGCACGAAGTCCGCCAGCACCATAGGCTCCAACAAACCATGATCCGCCAGGAATTGGATCCTCTCCATTACCGAGGTATACGTCGGCTCCAACTCCGAGCGCTCCACCCATGTCTTCTTCCTAGGTGTCGACCAGTCAGTGGGCGGTACCATGTGATCATGGGCATCAGCGTGTACGATCACCCAATCACTCCTCTAGTCGGCCCATCTCACGGTGGACAGTGGGGTGATGTACTTGAAGGGGTTGTTGGCCCGATGCTGGAAGAAGTAGGCGCCAAGGAAGCTCATCTTTCTCATACCAGTCCGCCTTAGCATGAAGAACTGTCGGAACACCGGCACAGATGGGTACACCCGGACGAACATCTCGCAGAACTGCGAGAACACCGTCGCCACCACCAAAGAATTCAGCGACTTATGATGAAGCTGGAGTCCAAGGATCTTCAGAAGCGTCGCCAGGAAGGAGGAAATAGGAGGAACGAACCCAAAGTACGCATACAAGTTGAAGAAGACGATCTCATTCTACTCCATGTCCAGAGGCAGGGAGTTGGGACAGATCAGATAACGCCGCTCCTTGTCCTCCCAGCCGAGTAGTCGCCTCATAGGCGCTATGTCTATCACGCGGGAAGGAGGCAAGGCGGAGTCCATTGGAGCAGGAGTCAAGAACTTTGAAGGTGGGGGAAAAGCGCGGGAGCTCAAGGAGCAAGATGAAGGCTCGAACATTGGGGTGTGACTAAGGGAGGAACCACCTTTGCCACAAAGGTCCCCTTTTAAACACCCTGGCAACATTTGAGCACATCGTGCAAATTGCATGGCCCAAAAGCCGCTGCTCAACCCACAGTGTCCATGACAGCGGGCCCAGGTCCCTTGTCAAAGAGATTGGCCCGAGCGGGCCCCCACCTGAGAAGGCAACCCAGCGGTTCCATAAAGGCGAAAGTGAGAGCAGCAGAAGCGCTCACTTCAGCCTCAACCAGAGGGGGGATGTGGCCAAGACGATAGAGGTGCGCCCCGCTTCAACTGATCAAGACAAAATCAAAAGGTAGCTCGAAAAAGTACGGATAGGGCTCCATCCTTGGGCTCATCCCCTCCCCCCAGGGTGGACCCAGGGGCCACTATTAGTACCCAGCATACCAGGTATCCTCGTGCACAGGCTAAAGTCACCTAAGTGTCCTGCCTTCTAGCCAAGGCAGGATCCGTCGGTGCCATGTGTCCAGAACAACAGGACCCCTCGCTACCTCAGATATGGGATCCGGTGTATCCACATGGACCTCCAGGAGGGGTCCAGCTCCTTCGGGGAGACGAGATCCCAAGTGTCCACGTGTCCAGCAAGACGGGACCCTGTTCCCCCATGGGAAAGGGCTCCGGGGCTGCCACGTGGTTCGAAGCGCTAGATTGGCCACCTTCCATGAGGAGGGCTCCGGCTCTACAACGTGTCCTGCGGCTCTGGATCCCCACTCTACTTACACTACAAGGATTCCGACCTGTTGCAACGATTGTACTGCAACGAATACTAAATCGTTGTAGTAAGCTTGGCTTTTTGCCACGATTCACTAGTTCGTGGCACTAGGATCTATCGCCACGGAACACAATCGTTGCATTAGGATCTTTTGCCACAAATCACTAGTTTGTGGCATCAGGATGCTAATGCAACGGACCACAATCGTTGCATTAGGATCTGTTGCCACGAAATACTAGTTTGTGGCGTTACAGCTTTATTGCCATGGAAAACAGTCGTTGCATTAGGATCTGTTGCCACGAATTACTGGTTCATGGTGTTACAGCTTTATTGCCACGGAACACAGTCGTTGCATTAGGATCTGTTGCCACGAAATACTGGTTCGTGGCGTTACAGCTTTATTGCCATGGAACATAGTCGTTGCATTAGGATCTGTTGCCACGAATTACTGGTTAGTGGCGTTACAGCTTTATTGCCATGGAACACAGTCGTTGCATTAGGATCTGTTGCCACGAATCAGCAAACAATTGCATTTGGATCGTAATGCAATGAAACGGAATCGTTGCATTAGGATGTGTTGCCACGATACTCTGGTTCGTGGCGTTACAGCTTTATTGACACAAAACACAATCGTTGCATTAGGATCTGTTGCCACGAATTACTGGTTCGTGGCGTTACAGCTTTATTGCCACGGAACACAATCATTACATTAGGATCTGTTGCCACAAAATACTGGTTCGTGGCATTACAGCTTTATTGCCACAGAAAACAGTCGTTGCATTAGGATCTGTTGCCACAAATTACTGGTTCGTGGCGTTACAGCTTTATTGCCACGGAACACATTCGTTGCATTAGGATCTGTTGCCACGGATCAGCAAACAGTTGCATTTAGACCGTAATGCAACAAAATAGAATCGTTGCATTCGAATGTGTTGCCACGATACTCTGGTTCGTGGCGTTACAGCTTTATTGCCAAGGAACACAATCGTTGCATTAGGATCTGTTGCCACGAATTACTGGTTCGTGGTGTTACAGCTTTATTGACACGGACCACAATCGTTGCATTAGGATCTGTTGCCACGAAATACTGGTTTGTGGCGTTACAACTTTATTGCCATAGAAAACAGTCGTTGCATTAGGATCTGTTGCCACGAATTACTGGTTCGTGGCGTTACAGCTTTATTGCCACGGAACACAGTCATTGCATTAGGATCTATTGCCACGAAATACTGGTTCATGGCGTTACAGATTTATTGCCACGGAACACAGTCGTCGCATTAGGATTGTTGCCACGAATTACTGGTTCGTGGCGTTACAGATTTATTGCCACGAAACACAGTCGTTGCATTAGGATCTGTTGCCACGAATCAGCAAACAGTTGCATTTGGACCGTAATGCAATGAAACAGAATCGTTGCATTAGGATGTGTTGCCACGATACTCTGGTTCGTGATGTTACAGCTTTATTGCCATGGAACACAATCGTTGCATTAGGATCTGTTGCCACGAATTACTAGTTCATGGCGTTACAGCTTTATTGCCACGGAAAACAGTCGTTGCATTAGGATCTGTTGCCACGAATTACTGGATCGTGGTGTTACAGCTTTATTACCACGGAACACAATCGTTGCATTAGGATCTGTTGCCACGGATTAGCAAACAGTTGCATTTGGACCGTAATGCAACGAAACAGAATCGTTGCATTAGGATGTGTTGCCACGATACTCTGGTTCGTGGCGTTACAGCTTTACTGCCACGGAACACAATCGTTGCATTAGGATCTGTTGCCACAAATTACTGGTTCGTGGCATTACGCTTTATTGCCACGGAACACAGTCGTTGCATTAGGATCTGTTGCCACGAATCAGCAAACAATTTTCGCGTTCTCCTCGGCATAGTGCTGATCAATGATGTTCATTACTTTTTGCCTCCTGACGACTCAGTGCTGGACTAACGACGCTGATGATCTGTAACATACTCAACATTGTAAAACATCAGGTATTAACACATCAACAAATATGAGGGGGAGAATACCAACGCGCAGATTTAAAAGTATGTTGCGGATCATCAGCGTCCTCAGTCCAGAAGCAGGGTAGAAGTGGCGCCGTGGCCGCCGCGAACTCGAGAACGGATGAGGAGAAGGCTCATCGCTAACGGACCGAGGAGACGGAAGCTACACGACCGCTATGGGCGATGAGCCTTCCCCTCGATCCGTTCTTGAGGATCGCAAAAAATTTATTTCCACCCGCCTAGGCCCAGAGCGGGGCCTGCCTTTAAGATCATCCGCAGTGGTTCACGGTAAAGTGGTGATGGGACGCGGAGCGGTTCCAATTGAATTCAAAGATGCGCATGCGGGATGCATAACCTCTGCAGTACTGCAGGTGCAGTAAAAGTCACTGACATGTGGGCCCCATGGCCAGCCAGACCCACATGTCAGTGACTGTTACTACACCTGCAGTATTGCAGGTGATTTCAATGCATACGCTGCACGCGTCTGAGGCGCCTCGGTGACTGGCGCGCACGTAAGTTCGGTGCGCCCGGTTGCATCAGCCGCCTGTACAAATGGCTACGGCTTGAACGAATGATGAAACCTTATGCGGCAAACAGCAACGTATAATACTTCCTCCTCCCCAACTCAACTCTATTTCTGTTTTGGTCGAACTAATTACCTTTGACAAATGATTTATATGGAATTTATTAACTTCAATAACATGTAGTACTAGATTGTATATTAAGGAAATATTTTCATGGTGAATCTAAAAGTATAATTCTTGTATTGTTAAAACAGATCAAAATTGCGTAAATTTGAAAAATAGTTTGACAAAACCTAAGACTTCCCTTTAAAAAAGTTTTATACTTTACATTAGTTTTACATATGTAATATGCACATAGGATATATGACTAAATAGTTTTGCAAAAAAACATGCAGGAGAAATATGTATATCCCATATATATGCTACTACTACGTAAATTAGGGGTGGGCAAATAAACCGAGACTGAAAAACCGAAACCGATAAAACCGAGACCGGAACTGAAAAGACCGAAATATCGGGTATCGGGTACTTTTCGGGTAGCAAATATAAATAACTAAAAAATAAATGTCGGGTTTGGACGGATGAATTCATTGTGGAGCTACATGTCACGTACTTAATTATACTAAAAATCATCATCTTCGCTGTCGTCCCCCCACAATGGAGCTACATGACCATCATTGGTATATGTATCATCGTCGTCGTCTTCATTTTCTGATGCAACTCCATCTACCTCAAACCAATCACCTGACATTGTCATTATAAGAGTGGAAGCATCGCCGCTGGCTCCCTCAATGTCATTTCGAGCCCATGCGGTCGTCTCCTCATTATTGATATCATCAGTAAGCATGTCATCATGAAATGTCTCAGCCTCCATCATCTCAGTCACATTATTTTCACTGTCTCCAGGGGGCATGGCAAAAAGGTTATGTGGCTTCGTTTTAACAACTGTAGCCCATTTAGGATGCTTCACACTTGGAACATAAAAAACTTGTTCTGCTTGGGTGGCTAGAATGTAAGGCTCATAGTGGAATCGAAACAGAGTAGTGTCAACATCTATCATTCTGTATTGATCCTTTTTGTAGCTTTTGATTTGGTTCTGACTGCTTCCAAAAGGCCGGTCAAACCATTCACACTGAAATAACAGAACCTCCTGATTTTTTTTCAAAATCAACAGCAATGATTTTCTTGATTACTCCAAACCAATCATGATCAGTGCCCCGAACAACAATACCACTGTTTTGGGTCCGTAAATATTTTTCCACATCTGCAGTTTGAAAGAAGAAGCCATTGATGAATAACCGACTAAAAAAACGTGCCCGATGATTAGGTCCTCTAGATAATGCATACAAATAATCGGTTGCTTTGCCTTCTTTGTGTAATGTCGTAATCTGTACACATTAGTATAACAGGGGTTATTGACGACAAACCAATTTCAGAACACATATTTGTTCAATATTTCATCAAAGTGCAAACTTGCATGTACTTACTCGTTTCTGAAACCAATCAACAAACTCATCTCTATGGCGTTTATCAACACCACGAGAATGAATCTTTTTCAGCTCTTCAATATGCTCACTGAAAAGGGTACAAAATTAAATTAGCCATCTACAATAAGCCATATATATAGTATACAACATCTGAGTTATACGTTATTACTTGATCCATGGAGTGGCCTCTTCAACGTTAGTAATAAGATAATGCCTGATGTTATGTAGTTCCACCGTAGTAAGTTGGTCCCATTTATACCCTTTTTTAGAATTATCAACTTCTGTAAATATGTTAGAATTATCAACAGAAGGTTCATTTGTAGCTGCAGCTTCATGACGTTCTGGCCTATTACACTTGGTGCTGATGTTATCCAAAAACTGACTACAAAAAGTCATACACTCTTCTGCAATATATCCCTCAGCTATAGAACCCTCCGGGTGAGCTTTGTTACATACATACCTCTTCAATGTACCAAGGTACCTCTCAATTGGATACATCCATCTGTAAGAAATAGGTCCACCCAACCGTGCTTCTTCGGCAAGATGGGTTGGAAGATGTACCGTGATATCAAAGAAAGCGGGAGGAAACAACATCTCAAGCTTACAAATTGTTTCAGGAATTTGTTTGCTCATCTTGTCCAAATCTGGTTCCGCCAATTCTTTAGAACAAATTCCGGAAAAGAATGTGCTAAACTCAATTAAAGGTGCAACAACCTTTTCAGGCAATATGTTACATATTGCAATAGGAAGGAGCTTCTGAAATATAATATGGCAGTCATGAGTTTTTAGACCCAATACCTTACATGCTTTTATGTCCACACATCTCCTGATGTTTGAGGCATAACCATCGGGCACCTTCACATTCCCCAAAAACTTGCACAAGGTGGTCTTCTCATCTTTGCCCAAAGTATATAATGTTGGTGGGAATGTGTACTTGCTCTTTATGAACTTCGGATGTTGATCTGGCCGTATACCCATATCCTTCATATCAAGATGAGCTTGTAGACTATCTTTTGTTTTACCATCCATAGCAAGCAATGTCGCCAATATGCTATCACAAATGTTTTTCTCAATGTGCATGACATCCAAGTTATGCCTTATTAGCAATGTCTTCCAATAAGGGAGGTCGAAAAATATACTTTTCTTCTTCCAATTATGCCATCTATTTTCCTCGGTGTGCTTTCTCTTATTATTCGTCAGTCCAAAACTCACTTGATCAAAACACTCGTATTGTTGGAGTACTTCGTCACCAGAGAGTGATGTTGGAGCCTCTCTATTCTCTGCCTTGTTGTTGAAAGAACCTTTGTTTCGACGCCATCTGTGATCCTGAGGTAGGAAACGACGATGACCCATGTAACAATGCTTTCATCCATATTTCAACCAGAAGGCGTCAGTGTCTATATGGCAGTATGGACATGCTAGCTTCCCTTTTGTGCTCCATCCACATAGCATTGCATATGCTGGAAAATCATTTGTTGTCCACAATAAAGAAGCTCGCATGACAAATGTCTCTTTCTTTAAACTATAATATGTTTCAACACCATCAGACCATAATTTCAGTAGCTCATCAATCAAAGGCTGCAGATACACATCAATGTTGTTTCCAGGTGACTTTGGCCCAGGAATTATCATTGACATCACCCAATAAGACTGCTTCATACACAACCAAGGTGGTAGATTATAAGGGATTAGAATCACAGGCCATGTACTGTAAGAAACATTCATTACTCCAAAAGGATTGAAACCATCAGATGCTAGCCCAAGTCTTATGTTGTGAGGATCAGATGAGAAATTTGGGTGAATGCTATCAAAATGCTTCCATGCTTTCGAATCGGCGGGATGGCGTAATATTCCATCATCAGCACGACCTTCTTTGTGCCAGCGCATGTTTGATGCTGTTGATTCTCCCATATAAAATCTTTGTAGACGGGGAATAAGAGGGAAGTAACATAGAACCTTGCATGCTACAAGCTTCTTGGATTTTCCACAAGGTAAAGCCTCTCTTGCATCCCAGCAGTACTATTTTTCAATCTTAATTCACCACATTTTGGGCAACTATTCAGCAGAGAATAGTCCTTCTAGAATAACACACAGTCATTGACACATGCATCGATCTTTTGGTAGTCCAGCCCGAGGTCACAAACAACCTTCTAAAGTTTATCAAGTGTATTAGGAATGAAGTGGCCATTTGGAAGCGCAAATGAGAATAGTTCAAGTAACATCTCACAAGCTACTTTGCTCATACCAGTTAAACACTTTATCTGGTAGAACCTGACAATGTAGGATAATTGGGTCAGCTACGAACAACCTGGATACAACTCCTTTTTGGAATCAGTTAATAAGTCATAGAATTTCTTTGCATCCCCAGTTGGCTCCTGCTGGTTTATAGCATTTTCTTGATCATCAACATCTGCTGAAGTACCACCATGATCAGTGCATCTAAGTAGACTAGACAACATATTTTGCATAGCACCATCATCAGAAATTATCTCCTCATTATTTGCTGATTCCTCAGCAATATTTTCCTGAACTCGTATTTCTCCATGGTGTATCCAACAAGTACAATCCAATAACATCCCATTTCTGAGCATGGTGTAAATGAACTCCCTTGCGTGTCTTGTGGCAAATATTATGACATCTCGTGCAAGGACAAGGCATAGTTCCTCCTTCACGAGTGCCCTGAAATGGAAAATTTAAAAATGACTTCATTCCATCCTGCCACTCCCTCGTATGCCTGTCTTTTCCCATCCATGTCTTATCTTCTGACATCGCTTCCTACAATTCAATCAGCCATCAGCCTATTTGTAAGAGGATAGATGTACAAGAACACATTATGTGAGCAATTGTACCTAGCTGTTGTTACTCCACGCGCTGCGGCCGACGGATTCTCCTACAAGTGTGGTGGCCGACGGATGCTCCTCCAAGCGTGGCGGCCGGCGGTTAGTCCTCCAAGCTTGGCGGCCGGCGGATTCTCCTACAAGAGTGGCGGCCGGCGGATGCTCCTACAAGCGTGGTGGCCGGCAGATGCTCCTCCAAGCATAGCGGCCGGCGGATGCTCCTCCAAGCGTGGCGTCCGGCGAATGCTCATCCAAGCGTGGCGGCCGGCAAATGCTCCTCCAAGCATGGCGGCCCGCAGATGCTCCTACAATCGTGGCGGCCGACAGATGCTCCTACAATCATGGCGACCGGCGGATGATCCTACAAGCGTGTCGCGGAGAGGGGGCCGGCGTTGCGGGTCGAAGGGTACCGTAATAAAATATTATTTTTGTTTCTTATTTTCCTTCTTCATTCGGCATGACAAAAATTTCCCACCGCGGGCAGGCAGGCAGGCAGGCAGGACGAAAAAGCTGGGCCGCTTGTTATTTGTGGGCTGAAACTGCGCTGATTCACTTTATATTCAAGCTGGGCCTTCGCGCATTCGTGCCACTTGCACAGAGCCGAAGGCCTCGAAAGGTCCGGTCCTATCACCGGATTTTCGTGAGATCCTCAAGGAACGCTGCTTATGATGTTTGGCCTCTTCATCCTCGCCTTCTTAAACCACCCCCCCCTATTGCTTCCAGGCTCAAGTTCCCGACTGATTCCCATCCATGCTCCCGTGTGTTGCATGAGAAGTCCATTGCCTCTGTTGTCGCAGCGCCATGCCTCGCAACCATGTTAGACGCGAGCAGGTACCTGCAGGCTCACCATCCCCGTGCCCTCGTGAGGGGCAATGCATGGTGGTCAACAACCGCCTCATGACAACGGAGTTTATCTGTTTGCGCTGCCAAGCAGCTGTTCTGGGACCCAGAGGAGGTCGCAGCGAGGCGACGCCCATGGAGATCACCCTGTCCATCCATCACCAACTTGAAATCCCACATTGGGCTTTCACCGTGTCCATGTTTGGGAATGGTGAGTTCCTGGTGCGGTTCACCCGTGATGACTATCGGGAGCTCGCCATCGAGACGGCAATCATCTCCATGCCGGATGATAACCACTACTTCTTGCCATGGATCTTTGGCATCGGTGTGCCGATCATCGGGTGGTTCTTCCACGTGCAGGTTGTCATCAAGAACCTCCCTCTGCATGTCTGGTCTGCGGAGCGCATCAGACAGGTTCTGGGTGACGTCTTCCTCTTTGATCACTTCGATGCTTCCACTTACCACCGGGAGCGTGCTGACCTATGCACGGTCGTTGGGTGGATGAAAGACCCAAGCCTCCTGCCTCAGGCCAAAATGGCCACCTTCTTTGCAGGAAGTGATGGCCGGACTGGGAGTGACGGCGGGCCGCCGGCGGAACCTTTCAACCATGCCACAGTGGTCCGGCCTGGCGGCCTCACGACGGAGCTCATGATCCACCTGGATCACTACCTTGACTATACGCCGCCAGTCCACCCTAACTCCCCGGCCTCCTCATCATCAGGCGACTCTTGTGACGGACACTCCTCGGTGTCCTTGAACTCTTCAGGGGACACCTTCCCGCGGATGAAGAGATTCTACTGGCGGCGTGGGGAAGTGGATGAGGTGGATAAGCAGCTCTTTTACTATGTCTACCAAAGTGTCCTAGCTCATGTGTTACGTTTCCTATGGAAACTATAAATCCTTTACAAATCCTATCCTTCAAAGGGAGCCTATGTTTGAGAGGATTACGACTAGATTAATTTCCATGAAAAGATTTCCTGTTTAACATTTCGGTTGTCCTTCCTTTTTTCAAAAATTTTCTTCCTCGTATTGTCTTCACTTTTTTCTTTCCGGTCCTAGCTACCGGCCTGTTGCATTTTCCTGTTACTACTACTTTACAGACCGCTTTGCAGGCCCCGCTGCAGGCGATCTCCTGGCAACTCCACCGGTTTGGGGACAAGGAGGGTTTGGCAATCGGAAAATTCTAACTAATTTTGCACAGATAGTACATCCATGAATAAGAACACCAAGTACATTTAACTTAAAAACATTACTCCCTCTGTCCCAAAATACTTGTCCCTTTCGATGGAGGGAGTATCTCCGTCCCAGAATACTTGTCGCTTTGGATGGAGGGAGTATATTACAACCACAAGAAAAGATAAACTACAACTAAAACCATGAAACGAAAAACTACAACTAAAAACATGAAACGAAAAACTACAACTAAAAACATGAAACGAAAAACTACAACTAAAAACATGAAAAGAAAACACCTAAATACTACTCTACTCAGCCTCCACCTCCTCCTCCTCGGGAGGGTCCTCAGGCTCCTGACCCTCCTCTAGCACCTCGTGCTCTGGCGGCGGAAGGTGACCCAGTCTCAAGGCCGCCGCCACGATGAGGTTGCAACAACCCACGACGCCGAGCTCGGCCGCCATCGTCTCCCAGAGGGAGTCGAGACAAGAGGCCACGTGCGAGAGGTCGAAGACGTAGTGGCCCGTGGTGTCCATTCCAGTACTTTGTGGAAGGGTACCGAGCCCAAGGCATTCCATGGAGTGAGATGTATCCGTAAATACATCTCGGGCCATGTTGAACAGTAGGGTATCCTTCACGCGCGGCGGCGAGGGGGGTCCAGTCGCGGCCGCTTACCGGCGGTTGGGTCCCTCGGTGGGCTCGGTGGTGGAGGGTTGCTCGAGCTCGAAAGCATTTGCTGTATACTAGCCGCGACTAGGTTTTGTGGAGAGAAGAGAGGATGTTGGAACGGTTGTGCGGAAAAGGCGATGGCGCGGGTGACCATCTTATACTCTCTCCGTCCCAAGTGAACTCTATTTTTAGGATTCCAACTGCACATTAGTCAACACATAAAATTACCCTAACACCCTTCATCAATACATATCCTCCCACTTTTCATTCAATGCCAGCAAGTTGCTACGACAACAAAGGACAGTAGCTGAAAATGTGCAGAGCACACAGCTGACATGACCATACAGTGAAAGTAAAGTTGAGCTGGGACAAAAAAAATTGGCTAGAAATAACTGCCCACACACCACCATCCCTCTTCTCCGCGCGTACTAAAAATCATCGGGCGTCTCATCGTCTTCTCCGCGCGTACTAATAAAGAGTAGTAAGATGACACACCATCCTCTACTCCGCCACACACACCATCCTCTTCTCCGCGCGTACTCTTCCTCTCCGTCGCGCGCGCCCTCATTGGTTCCCTTCGAAGCCCATGGAGTTCCCCTTGCCACACGATATTGCGGTCCTAATCGCGGGGTGGGTCGCCGCAACCTCCACCCAGCCCATGGACGACCTCTCCAGTCTGCACGCCACCTGCAAGGCCATGCACGCGGCATGCCGGGATCCTGCCGTGGGCAGGCGCGTGGCGCTGGAGTGGGAGAGCAGCTGGGAGTGGTTCCAATGGCACGGGAACGGGATCTACGACGCCCTCGTGGAGCGCCTAGCCAACATGGGCAACCCTCATGCGTGCTACGTCACCGGGTTCGACCTCGTCTTCAACTACGGCCGCGCGCAGGTGCAGCGGGGCACCCAGTTCCTTGCCCAGGCGGCCGCGAACGGCCACAAGGTGGCGGCCTACATCCTCGCCATGCTCCGCTACGACGCCGACCACGGGGACCGCGACGCCCTCGAGTATATACGGCAGGTCAAAGGCGAGGCCCACGTCGGCGACAACGCGGTCGGGTCCGTCGCGATGAAGAGGACCAACACGGAGTGCTGCCGGTGTCGGAATCAAGCCATGCAGAGGCTCGACGTTTTCGTGAGTCGGAGGTTACTGTGTAGGCCTCCTCCGGGACCGCCGCCGGTGGCGCTGCCCGAAATTGACGATTACGTTTGCCGCTGCCCAACAGGGAGTGACCAGAGGCCTGCCCGCTGCGGCCGGCGAGGGTGGCACGAGTGGACCGTCTTCTGTACTGAGAACTGTAGGATTGAGCGTGAGTATGACCTATTCCGCCATAACGTGTTGTACTCTATGGGTTATATTCCCTCCATTCCCTTTTGGATGCGCTACCCCTAGTTCTCCCAACGCCAATGAGAAGTGAACAAAGGGAGTACTGTATATAAAATAGACTTGCAGAAGGCATGTTGATGTGTTTCTCCTATATATGCATGCTTGTCTCTGATGAATGTTGCACTTGTTGTGTTTCCCTATGCGCGCTCGTCTTTTGTTTAGCCCCATTTGCATCAAAGGAAACTCACAGGGCAGTTTAAAGGAATGGATTCCTCCGGAAGTGACACATGTGCTTTAAAAAATCTAGGTTCTAAAAATTTTGGCTTCACTAATAATAAAGTTGTATAAATTGCTACTTATATACAGGTTCGTAATTAAGTACTACTAGATATAAACACAGTGATATAAACAAGGATTAAAATAAAGCATACGCATAAAATCTCTTCAACCAGCAACACAGTGATATAAACAAGGATTAAATACTAGATATAAACATCGACGGAACCAAACAATAGTGTTCAACGTACCATTCCAGGCAACAAACTAATTAGTTTGACAGTACTAGCTCTTACGTAATCAAAAAACACAAAATAAACTAATCGGCACATCTAGTCCGCACCACATCTCTTCAAGCAGCACCTTCAGCCGTCAGCTAGCTCCATGCATCGTCCTGCACCACCACCTTTCTTGGGTCTACCTCCATGCATCCTGCATCACGACAACCTTGCTTGGACCACCATCATTGTTTTCAACAGCGATTAGTTTATGGCATCATCAAATCTGGAGTAATTTTTCTAGATCATTTGGGGCCGAAAAAATAGTTAACACGCTATATATGAGGAGAAAGATTAGGATATTATATGCTACCTGCGCCGTGGACAACATATCCGACGCTTCATTATTCTGGTCGCCAGGATCATTCTCCACCAAGTCATCTGGGGCAGCAGGCAGAGGACCTTGATCATCAGGATAAGGACCAGGCAAGACTGGTCCATGGTAAGGGTGGGGGTTGCCATTGAAAGGCGGAGGGTCCTCCTCATCACCCAGAAGGTGGTCCACAAAATCAAGACCTAGGACGTAAACTGGTACAGTCCATGAACGTCCTTCCCCGCCGACTTCGTTGCCTCTCTTGAGAACAAGGCTTCGAGGGATGTCAAGTGGATTATCCAGTCCATGCAATAATAACATCGCGAGTCCCGCGACTGTTCAGATTTTTGCAGGAAAACAACATGACAAAACGTGAAAAGAAAAAATATCAAAAAAAACAAAAGAAACACAACATCACGACTGGAGATGTTTTTCGATTCACGCACGAAGTGGGTTAAAGGTTAAAACTTGGCGTCGTTAAAGGAGATGTTTTTCGATAAAAGGAGAATTTTTCGATAATACATCAGACACATTGTTCATGAACATAAAAGACATATTACATTAACATACTACCAACACATATATTACAAACAATAGTAAAGAAAACATGGACGAAAAACACGTAGAAACAAGAACAAAACTACTCCTAATCCTATTCTACTCGGAGGCCTCGTCCACCTCCGCCGCCACGCGCGCCGAGGCCGACGCATCCTCCGGCGGCTCCGCCTCCGCCTCCGACGGCGGCGGCGACTCTTCTTCCATCTCCACACCGAGCTTACAGGCGACGCTGTGCAGAATCTTCCAGCGGCCCTGTACCCCAGCAACATCCGCGATCGTCTCGTGGAGGGCGTCGAGACGAGCGGCCACAAAGCTTAACCCGAACAAGTAGTAGCCGGCGGAGTCCATGCTGGGGAGCTGGGGAAGCCTCCCAAGACCCAGACGGCGACAGATGAGAGATGTATTGTTAAATACATCCCGCGACATTGTGTCCAGCGCTCTTGCATGTTCGACGGCGGAGGACACGTCGTCTTCGACATCTTTAATTCAGCGCGTTAATTCGTCGACGCGGGCGGTAAAGAGGCGGACAGTCTCCTGTAACCAGTTGGGCTGAGGAGATGCGGTCGCCGCCATCAGTTCCACCGGCATTGCCGGCGGAGATGGAAACGGAGAAGGAGGTTCGGAGGATGTCGATGGCCTAGAGCGCTTCGGCGGGGGGCTACCCATTTGTGTGGCGACGGAGGTGCAGAGAAAGAGCGAGAGGTGGTCGACGGTGGCGGGGGGGAGAAGTTTGGAGGCTAGGATCTAAGGAGCGGTGCGGCGGAGAAGCAAGAGAACGGTGAGCCTTTATAGCGGGTCGTCGTCTAATAGTGGGCGTGTGGTGAGGGGTCCCCATCTTGGTGTCGGTTTTTCACAGGCGGTTTTTAAGTTTATCTCAGGTGGGTTTTACTTACCAACCGCATGATAAGATATTTAATCAAGAATATTAATTAAGAAGAAGTAAATATCTTCACAGGTGGTTGGTACTTACTAACCGTCAAGGAAGATTTTTATCTCATACGGTTATTACTTACCAACCACCTGAGATAATGCCCAATACTGTTCTTCAGTTTCCTATCCCTTGCTTCCTTTTTATTTAGATTCCAATATAAATACTCAAACATGTTTAAATTCTGCAAATTGTGTCCAAATTCGATGATTCTTTCTTCTACATTTGTATAAAATCAACATCTACCGCATGAACAAAATATTTTAAAACTTGTATAGCTGACATTGTAATGTTTTGGTAAATATCAAATTAATTTCTACTCACATATTATTCACATTTTTGTATCTCATAAAAAAAAGATCCTTCACTCAAATTTGTTTGTATGAACATATTTGTATCATTTATACATGTATGAATTTTGTTAATTTTTTTAAAAGCATTCAAACATGTCAAACTTCAAATTATCCATCATTCTAACTAAATGCTCATATACATATGAGGCATTCATCAAATTATGAACACACATTGATTCAAAAAAATTAAAAAAATCTGAAAAAATTCATAGAGGTTGGTATGATGAGTAAAAATGTCCACTGAAAAAATAAATGATAAAGGCATTATATTCATCAAGATAGAAAAATGAAAAATAGCATTTGTTGTATGTTTTTTATATTCTGACCAATTTCAAAAGATTTATGAAGTGAAATTTAATGGTAACCTTTACTTATCAATAATATTACAAGAAAGTGGAATTTTGCCTTTTTAAAGGACCCACATTTAATCAAGAATATTAATTAAGAAGAAGTAAATATCTTCACAGGCGGTTGGTACTTAATAACCGTCTGAGAAGATGTTTATCTTAGGCGGATATTACTTACCAACCCTGAGATAATGCCCGATACTGTTCTTCAGTTTCCTATCCCTTGCTTCTTTTTTATTTAGATTCCAATATAAATACTCAGACATGTTTAGATTCTGCAAATTGTGTCCAAATTCGATGATTCTTTCTTCTACATTTGTATAAAATCAACATCTACCACATGAACAAAATATTTTAAAACTTGTATAGCTGACATTGTAATGTTTTGGTAAATATCAAATTAATTTCTACTCACATATTATTCACATTTGTGTATCTCATAAAAAAAAAGATCCTTCACTCAAATTTGTTTGTATGAACATATTTGTATCATTTATACATGTATGAATTTTGTTAATTTTTTTAAAAGCATTCCAACATGTCAAACTTCAAATTATCCATCATTCTAACTAAATGCTCATATACATATGAGGCATTCATCAAATTATGAACACACATTGATTTAAAAAAATTTAAAAAAATCTGAAAAAATTCACAGAGGTTGGTATGATGAGTAAAAATGTCCACTGAAAAATAAATGAAAAAGGCATTATATTTATCAAGATAGAAAAATGAAATATAGCATTTGTTGTATGTTTTTTATGTTCTGACCAATTTCAAAAGATTTATGAAGTGAAATTAATGGTAACCTTTACTTATCAATAATATTACAAGAAAGTGGAATTTTTCCTTTTTAAAGGACCCACATTTAATCAAGAATATTAATTAAGAAGAAGTAAATATCTTCACAGACGATTGGTACTTAATAACCTCTCAGAAGATTTTTATCTCGGACGGGTATTACTTACCAACCGCCTGAGATAATCTTCTTCTCAGACGAGTTTGAATTACCAACCGCCTGAGATAATTACCTTATGATACCCGAGTCTGAGGAACACGATAAACACACTACACATTCATTCATTCACACAGTTGAAGAACACACAAGATACTCATTCATTAACAATATTCAATCACACATCTCACAAAAGAACACACAAGATACACAGTATTTACACAAGAACACACAAGATACACAAGTAATATTCAATCACATAGATGAACAAAGATAGATTTCATTCATTAACAATATTTACAAAACAGAAGCAACTAAAAACAACAAAGAAAAACTAATTAAATCCTACTCCTACTCTTACTCCTCCTCCTCCTCCTCGTCCTCCGGCGGCGACTCTGGCGCCGGTGCAATAGGATACAGGACCGGTTGCACCGGCTACACCGGCTGCACCGGCGGTGCAACCCTGAGGGTTGCTAGGCGTCGCATCCACCAGCGTTCTGCGGCCCTCGGGGCCAAGAACCTGGGCCATCGTCGCGAACAGAATGTCGAGATGATCAACCACCCCCGTGAGGGCGTAGAGGTAGTGGCCGATGGTACCCATTCCAGGATACTCTGGAAGGGTACCCAGCCCCAAGGCACTCATGGCGCGAGACGTATTGTTGTACGCCTCTCGCGCCATGAGGAGGCGCTGCTGGGTGTTGATCCTCTCGAGGGAGCTGCAACATGGTTTCTTGCAAGGTGGCTCCCTCGGTGGGCTTGGCGGCGGAAGGTTGGCCATAGTGGTGTTGGGCCGTCGGAGCGGAGGAAGACGAAGAAAAGAAGAGGATTCAAAGTGAGCGACGTGCTTGCGGAGAACTAACGGGTGATAGCGCGTCTTTAAGGCCGTGCGGAATGGAAGATGGAGCAGTTGGTTTACCGCGCATTGAAAGGCCGCGCCTCGGGGAAAAGAAAGGTCGCGCACGGTCTTCGACACATCTTCATAGGCGGTGAGGGGTCTTTATGAAGGCGTTCATCAAATTATGAACACACATTGATTCAAAAAAAAAACTAAAAAATCTGAAAAAATTCATAGAGGTTGGTATGATGAGTAAAAATGTCCATTGAAGAAATAAATGAAAAAAGCATTATATTAATCAAGATAGAAAAATGAAAAATACCATTTGTTGTATGTTTTTTATGTTCTGACCAATTTCAAATGATTTATGAAGTGAAATTTAATGGTAACCTTTACATATCAATAATATTACAAGAAAGTGGAATTTTTCCTTTTTAAAGGACCCACATTTAATCAAGAATATTAATTAAGAAGAAGTAAATATCTTCTCAGGCGGTTGGTAAGTAAAACCCATCTGGGGTAACCATCTTCTTAGGCGGTCGGTACTTAAAATCCGCCTGAGAAAATTGGAGTTTATGTATACCCCTCGGCAGCGTAGGAAAAACCAAACCCGGGTGAAACACTTAGATACCGTTAGGCTGCCAAAATTTCGTTTGCCGCCAAGTGTTCGCCCTCGTCACTTCCAGGTACGCTGCTGAGCTCCGCCGTTGCCGCCGAGCTTCACCATCGCCGCCGAGCTTCGCGCTCGTCACTTCCAGGTACGCCCTCATCGCTGAAAAAGAGTTTCTCTTCTCGCCTGCAGCTACTTCGCCTCGCCTCACCTCACCATCCAAATCCAAGTGCCACACTTTGCAATTCTTGATACTAGAAAAAGGCTGGAGGATTTGCTTTTTGTCCCTTGCTTGATCAGTTATAGGTCTGGAGCTAGGCACCGCCCAGTAAACCTCAAGAACGTGGTCGCCACTCTGAACGAAGCTAGCCTATTTAGAATAAGAAGATAAAATTGCCATTGCTGGTGAGCAACTTTAACATGCTTGTCACCCTCGCAATGTATAGGAACCTTTTGGTCAGTCGCATTAAACCCTAGAATGCCTTATCAAATCCTAGAATGCTTCCATCTTTTTCTTCATGCAACACTTCATGTAGAGTTAATATGCCATTTATTATATTTTTTGTCTTATTAGCTCTAGCATGGAAAGCCCTAACAAGATTGGTCCTGGTAGTAACAATAAAGAAGACAATATGGAGTTTACTGACTCCAGCAGTTCAGGCTCCTATCATAGTCCATCGGATCCTTTTCCAAATATAAAAATTAAAAAGACTTCAGTGGATCTAGACCCGGAATATGATCCTGCCGACGAGGTATGGATCACGAATCTTAACTTCAGCAGTTCAAGTTAATGTTGGTTGTCAAGTATACGAAGTCTTATAATTTTTTTCTACCTAGATTAATTGCGAAGACAATGAGGTGACATCGGCTCCTAAAACCGTAGAAGGTTCTCTAATTGATGAATCCTCAACATCACTCAAGCGGAAACGAGGGAATGATGTCCCAATAAGGGTCCATTGGACCGCATCATGTACATAACAAGGGTCGGTCCAGGTGGGCTTCCCCAAGAACCACTGGATTCAGTTACCAAGTACCGTAATGCATGCAGTTTTCTTGTTAGGGAGGTTGTGCCGATCACAACCGAGAATTGGAGGAAATTACCCGAGCAGACCAAGAATGAGTTGTGGGAAAGGATAAAGAAACAATTCAAGTTCCCGAAAGGCACAGAAGAAGCTGTAAAGAAAGCAACATTGGTCTCTTGCGACAAGAAGTTTCGATGCTGGAAGAGTGAAATGGATGCTTATGTTAAGGCCGATAAGGTCCCTAGTCCGAGGAAGATGGGAAAAATCACACAAGCTCAGTGGCAAGAGTTTGTTCGTCAAAAGAGCACACCTGATGCTAAAGCTCTAAGTGCAACTAGGTCAGAGCTTGCAAAAAAGAACAAATACCATCATCGCTTGGGGTCTACCGGATATGCCCCCAAAGTCCAGAAATGGAATACGATATTAAATGAAATTACCAGTAAGGGCAATCCTCACCCATTAGAAGGGTGCGATGAGCGAACTCAACGCTGAGTCTTTGCTCAGTCAGGTTTGACCAGCGAGGGCAAGTTTGAAAAGCCCGACTCTCTGAATGAAGTAGAGGATAAAATGAAAGAAGTAATTGAAAAGCAACAGAAGGGTCTCTTCAAGCCGAAGAGGGAGAATGACCAACTTACCGCTATCTTAGGAAACCCTGAACACAACAGACACCCTGAACACAACAGACAGGTTCGAGCGGTCTCTTCTCAAATGTCCTGGCTAAATGGTTTCCCTAAAGATAAAGACACATATAGAAGACGTGAGAAGTTTAAGAAAACACTTGATGAAACGATTGCTCAAAAGGTCAAAGAAAATATGCAAGAAATAATGGAACAACTTAGACAATCGGGACAATTAGTGGCACCGAGTACAGTGATGGTTCCGGTGCAAAAGAAGCAATTAGTATCTCCAACTGCCTACCTAGCAGCGTTGGTTCCGTGCCAGGCTCAGGGTCAACCCGTAAGTTCCCTGTCGATGATATTGCTAACGACAAATCTTGTCATCTTCTTGTCCCGATAGGCAGAGCAGGGAACAAAATCAAACATTTTGCCACTGCTACGGCAAAGCCTGATCGTGACTTCAACGGGAATCCACTTTTGTTGTATTATGTTGTGGTGCAAGTTCTTCAGATCATTGATAATGATTATGAAGATTATGAAATAGACCACGTCAGACCTGAGGGGATCGCGACTCTGGGGCAGGCTGTCAACCAATTAATCCTTTGGCACCGACGCGATATCGTGTTGGACGATGAGCCAATTTCTAGCCCCGTCGCATCTCCAAATACTGCAACCCCATCTTCTAAGGCGAAAGAGCACGAAGATCCACTCCCAGTTCAGGAAGATCCACTCCCCCTATGTCTCAGCAAGGATGATATCCAAGAGCAACAAGTTGGACAACAGCTTCAAGCAGTACCAGAGCAAGATGTTGCTAGTAAAGAGCAACCAGTTGAGCAACAACTTGAAGTAGTACTAGAGCCAAATGCTGGGAGTAAAGAGCAATCAGTTGAACAACAGGTTCAACAACAAGCCAGTGTCCAACTTCCGACGACTACTCCTAGATCATCAGTGCCTATCAAAGTTACCTCATACAAAAATAAGAAACCTTCATCAGAAGTGTCAAAATATTTGGAAACTATGAAGGAAAATATTATAAATCGAGTGCATCTTGTTCTTCTCATGAGCCATCATTAGGAGATATCGAGGAGTGGGAAGAAGACGGTGTCATGTATAATCGGCAGACGACTTTAGTTAAACTAGGAGTTCCAATATACAAGCTTGAGGATGTTCCTCCTGAATTTAAGGATGGGAAGCCATTCATGACATTCGTACAACTTAGCAAACAACCCGTCCAGCTCAGAAGAATGCATGAGTGGTACATCCTTGCCAGCACAAAATATGGTCTTAATTTCATCACATTTCGTATTCCAAAAGAAGCATTCTGGAGCACTGGAGTGGATAGACGAGCCATTTTATTTGAAGAGCCGTGTGCCCTTTTCCATCGGGGCATGATTGAAATCAACCTGCTGCTCGTCTGGTGCTTGTAAGTGCTCTAATATTTTGTATTTATTTTTCTTACTACACGCATACGCATTTCATGAGATTATAACAATTCTGGAATTCTTCAATAAGATGCAATACATGGATAATGAAAAGTTGGAGCGCAAGACAGGTATCCTTGACCCTACTAGGATTGCAAAGGTGCTATTCGACGTCTAGGCGGAACAAGACTCAGCACATTTCAAACACATGAAAAAAAAAGATTTTGAAAAAGCAATCGCGAAACTTAAGAAGGATAAAAGGACACAAGTTGCAGCTTACATAGGACATGCGATGTTTAACTTTGTCAGTGATGGCAAGGACCTTGTAAAGGCTCCATACCACTTCGATTAAGTTTGACACATGACATTGAAATAGAAATTATTGGTAATTGTTAACTCGTGTGTTTGTATGTTTGCAGTAATTACTACATAATGATCTTCATCAAGCCAACGCAGGGAATGGCAACAGTCTTGGACTCGGCTGATTTCTCACCAGATCGTTACAAAGATTTCCTTTCCATTTTGAAACTGTACGTTTATTCAATAATTTTAATTTACGCACATTTAGAATGTGTTGACAAGTTGACATTTCTTGTATTACAGCGCTTGGCGGTTTTACGCGGAACAGCTTAGCGGTGAGAGACCTTCCAATACGAATGCATTGAACATTAAAACGTATTATGCTTGTCCGAAGCAGCCTGTTGGGAGTGTCTTATGCGGGTATTATGTATGCGACCATCTTCGGACCGCCGGCGTATATAGAGTGAATCGTGAGGATGTAAGTTATCCTTAATGTCGATACCTTATTTTCTTACTTTTGTGTTTCATTTTCATTGTAACTAGCATAGTTTAATACTTATATTCTCTGTTGTTCAATATTACCAGAAACATTATTTTCATATTTTGATTCCAACTTTAAAATTCAATTGCACATAGTACAACTGCTCCAAAAATACGAAATAAATTCATGTATACTCTCACTTTGATCTATACTTCGAGATTGTTCAAGCCAATACATTCTAAACCTTGTTATCTGTTATATTGCAGCACACGAAGAATCTGAACGAAGAATGGCCGGTTTGTAGAAGTATTCCTAGTGGAGGAGCCGATAGGATTGCTGCTGAACTCTGTCAATTCATTCGTCACGAAATTTTGCACAAAAGAGGGGAGTTCTTTGATGAGGATGGTGCAGTAGCTGATGTGCTAGAACTTTGCGACTATGCCAATAGAAACAGTTTTTAGTGAAAACTTGTAAACTTTGAGATGAATTGTATCTGTAACCTATACATATGTATATTGTTTTAGTGAAATTGACTTCTGTGATGATAATATTGTTGGCTTTTGTTCTGTGATGATATTATTGATTTTTGTTCTGTGATTATATTGAATTGACCTGGAAATTAGAAATAACAGCAGTAGTATTGCATAGGTTATACCTTATCACAAGCGGTTATTAACCAACGGCTAGGCATGTCTGTGAAAAACAATTATCACAGACGGCTAGGTACAAGTAAAGAACCATCTGTGATAACCTAATTATCTCAGGCGGTTACTGTTATGGTAGAGAAACCGGTTGCGGTAAAAGGTCTTCACAGACGGCTTGATGTAGGTAAACATCCGTCTGTGATAACACCATTATCATAGGCGGTTAGTTATGTTGCAAGACCCGACCCTAATAAGACAATTGTCACAGGCGGATATATATGTTGCACGGTCCCAACGACTCGACGCGTCCCATCGGCATAAGAGAAAATTAGCACGTGTACGCCACACGAGGTCTGCAGAGAAGTTAAGAAGCCGTGGTGCAGGGACACGTGCGCGAAGTCGTCGGTTATGTACAAGCACAGAACTTTTGCACTCCTTTCTTCTTCTTCCATCGTTCCACCTCCTAGCCCGGCGCGGACGAACCACCACAGCCATGGCCAACCTTCCACCTCCTAGCCCGCCGAGGCTGCCACCCTGCAAGCGGATATTCTGCAGCTCCCCCGAGAGGGTGAACCACGACCAGCGCCTCATTATGGTGCGAGAGGCGTACAATAGTATGTCTCGGGCCTTGGACGCCTTGGGTCTTGGTACCCTTCCCGAGCTTCTGGGAATGGATACCACCGGTCGCTACCTCTACGCCCTCACGGGTGTGGACGATCACCTGGACATCTTGTCCGGGACGATGGCCCAGGAGCTCGGCGCCGAGGGCCGTAGTGCCCTGGTGGCGGCGACGGAGAGGAACTTCCATCGCAGCGGGGTTCCACCGCCGGTGCAGTCGGAGCCACCGGTGCAGCCAGAGCAATCAGCTCAGCCGGAGCAGCCGGCCCACTCTTCTACTGCATCGTCGCCGGAGGAGGAGGAGGAGGAGGAGGAGGAGGACGACGACGACGACGATGACGATGACGATGACGACGGCGACGACGACGGCGACCACCACCACCACCACCACCACCACCACGACGAGGAGGAGGAGGAGGAGGACCGCTTGTCGTGGTTTGAGAAGTTGGGGGAGAGGGCGGAGGAGGCGAGGTCGGCAGAGTAGTTTTTAGGAGTTCTTGTACATATTTCTTATGTAGTTTTAGGAGTTCTTGTACATGTTTAGCTTCAATTCTTTTCTTGTACATATTTCTTGTGTTTTGTAATATATATGTGTTCATTCGTGTCAATGAATACTGGTGTGTTAGAATTTCTAGATTTCAATCAAGTGAATTTTCTCTAAGTTTAGTGATGTGTTAATGTGTCACAAGTGAACCGAGCAAATTGGATAAAAACAAAAGATCTTATGGTTTGAAACTCGTCTCGATTTGTAATTGCAAAGCTAAAGGAGACAAACAATGACTTTAAGCGCGTCTCGCATCGCTTTGTGACCGATGGACATCCGATCTGTCGCCCATCGTTGTCTCCTATTTGGGTTTCTTACGTAGTGTAATAGGTTGATCATGTTTGCGGTCCGTGCATGTTAGACATAGCTAGAATTAAAACACTTGTCCTCGGTCATGTTTAACAACACTAACATGCATGCATATATATACCTCAAACAGTACATGACGATCTTTCAACAAAAAGAGAAAACACACGTATAACATCATGAAAGATGATCGTGGATTGAGGTTGCACATGCATGTTGAACATAGAACAGAAATAGTATTAGACAACAGACAGAGAAAAAAGAACATATGGAACGGGTGCGAAGGATTAGTCCCACCACGGAAAGTTGAGGTCGGTGCACCGACGTTATAAGGCATGGCGCACAGTTGCAGTTAAAAATCCGAATGAAAGTAATGTGTGCAGGACTAGGCCCATGTTCGCTGCAAGGCGTCCCCTGGCACGGACGCGCGGTCACGAAGTTGGCTTAGGTGTGTACGGATAGATTTTTCTTATATAACAAAAAAAAAATGTTTTTCCCTGAGTGTAAATTTACTCCTAATGGGACACGTCGAGCCGTTGGGACCGAGAGGATGCAAACCGCGATTTTGAGGAAACCGTGGCCACTGACCGGTTCATAATTAAGCGGGGTTTCCTCTAGCGTCCGATCATCTCGACATGCCCGCTTAGACGACGACCCGCTATAAAGGCTCACCGTCCTCTTGCTTCTCCGCCGCACCACTCCTTAGATCCTAGCCTCTAAACTTCTCCCCCTGCCACCGTTGACCACCTCTCGCTCTTTCTCTGCACCTCCGTCGCCACACAAATGGGTAGCCTCGCGCCGAAGCGCTCTAGGCCATCGACGTCCTCTGAACCTCCTTCTCCGTTTCCATCTCCACCGGCAATGCCGGTGGAACTGATGGTGGCGCCCGCATCTCTGCCCGCGGCGCCTGCACTTCCTCATCCCGGTTGGGTTGAGTAGACTCTCAGACTCCTCACCGACCGCATCGACAAACTCGATCGGCGCCTTAAGGTGGCCACCGACGCCAAGTCCACCGCCGCTCATAGCACAATAGCGCTCAACGCAGTGGCGTGGAAGGTCTTTTCCGACACAGATCGCTCGTGTCGCCGTCTGGGTCTTGGGACCCTTCCCCTCCACACTAGCATGGACATCGCAGGCCACTACTGCTACGGGTTGATGACTGTGGAAGGTCGTGTCGACGCCCTCCACGAGACGATCGCGGAGGTTGCTGGGGTAGAGGGCCTCCTGAAGATTAAGCACCGCGTCGCTGGGAAGCTTCGGACAGTGACGGAGGTTGAGGAGTATGAGGCGGCTTGGGCAGCGGTGGCAACGGAGGAGGCGGAGCGGGAGGCGTCTCTTGAGGCGGAGGTGGACGCGGCTATGGAGGCGGCGGCAGCGGTGGAGGAGGAGCGGGAGGAGGCGGCAGCGGCGGCGGAGGCGGAGGCGGCAGCGGCGGAGGAGGAGGAGGAGGAGGAGGCGACACCGGCGGCGCAGGCGGAGGAGGCAGCAGTGGCGGAGGAGGAGGACGTGGTTTTCTCCCAGTAGAGTAGTATTAGGAGTAGTTTATCTATTTTGTGATCTCTGAGTAGAGTAGTATTAGGTGCAGTTTATCTTGTTCTTGCTGTCTACTACGTGTTTTCCTATTACTTGTTTGTTAATGAAATATGTCTTTATGTTCATGAACAATGTGTTCTATATATGCAGTATCGAAAAACTTCTTTTATCGAAAACATCTCCTATATGTTTGTAACTTGGGACCGTCTATATTTCTAGTGGCTGAATGAATCCAGTAAACATTATCCTTACAAGTAATAGAACTAACAACATCCATGATGCATAATTAACTTGATTAGGAAATTACGTCATCTAAATTGCTAACTAGTCCATCGCCTGATGCAACAGGTGCATGAAAAGTACTTTATCCGTTGTAACTAATATCTGATGACATTGTTGATATATATATCGTATGTACTTGTGATACTCGTATCACAGGTGGCTTTGGATCGACGGCCTGAAGATTAGACATCACAGGGGAAAAAAAAATTTTTGTAGTAGTAGTATATACTTTGTATATGTTATCATTTCATTGCGATGAATGTTATATATAAAATGCTGATTGTTTACCTTTTACTAGACCATGGATTTGCCGTCCTCCTTTCGTGGACTTGGGTGTTTTGTATTTGCATGTCGTTTGCATTAGCACAATGATACACTTGGCGATTCATATTTTTGTTCGTATTTTTTTGGAATGTCCCACTACCACATGACTGCTTTTACATCTCCATGAAAACAAAGATGACCGGCAGGTAGCGGTCCCTCGAAAAAATTTTCGTTCTTCTTAGCGCACACAATTGAGATTTTCACAATTGAAACTTCACTCCGTGCGCCCGAAATTCCAGTCCCGCCCATTTGTAGCTAGCCACAACGAATATAAATGTGCGTCTCCCTCTAATCTCGCAGTGGCTTCCGTTCCCAGCACACATGTTCTCCTCTTAGTGTTGTGTTCCAAACTTGCATTCCTAAGAAATTCCCGTGTGAGTGGTGGTGGTGACTGTGGGTACAACGTCGAGCGACCAAGTTTGACGGGCTCTACCGAACCTCTTCATCGCCGACCCTGCCCTGCGACATCTCAGACTCCAGTTTTGTGCTACGTAAGTTCTACACGATCCATGCCGTCTTTTTATAGAGCTACTCCCTCCTTATCGCTTTAGTTGTCGCCCCAACAGCTGCAGCCAGTTCATTCCTAGTTGTCGTCCCAACTCCTTATACGCTCTTATGTTTCATGAATGTCTAGTATAAAATCTGATTAATGGTGCAATCGTGCAATCAACTATCCTCAATCGTTAGATCTGCATCCTACAGTCAATTCATCTTTTTATTTTTTACCCTAGCATCTGATTGCATTCTACTTTTTTCCATATATAAATTACACTACACCTTTGCCCTGAAATAAATGTCGCTCCGACAGTTTATGGTAGTGTATTTCTAGTACATTTCCATGTCAGGAAAGATAACTATTAAAAACCGCATTTACTATGTAATTTCTTGATTTAGAAGTAAGTGACGCCAGGGTTATCTTATCAACCACTCCCAATGTTGTACTCTCATTCCTGTGTTCCAAACTTTAGGATTTTCAGTTCCCACGGTTTATACACGTTTTTCTTGTTTTTCTTTCTCGGATTGTACAGTTTTTTTCCTACTCCTTCATTTCTAATTCCTCCGTTCAAAACAAACATTTTCAGTTCATAGCAATCACACCGCCCGATCTAAAATACACATCCTCATGTAATCTGACGTTATCACTGTTACTTACTATATATACTCTTTACTTTAGGAACAATACACCAAACCGTCATGTCGTCTACAAGTAATCGTGATGGGCAACAAGCACCTGGTATAACTATAAATGTGTTTACTATCAAAATACACATATTTATAACACGTTAATTCCTTTGCATCGTATGCAGAGAATATTGCAGCACCTGATGGTCAGGAACCCCGAGATTCGTCATCCCATGCTGGTACTACGAGTATAAATATGTAATGGGCTCTACTAAATATTTTAGCATTGTGATTGTAGTTTCCTAGTCCCAGTTAACAGTTAATCAGTATATGTGATGGCGTGATTTATTGATGCCTACACACGCATGATGGGCTCTCTTGCTGCTGGCCACTCCGGCACCGGCGACCACACCCAGCTACTGCTCACTTCAGTGTCCTCCCCGACGCGTCTCCCTCCACCATCGCCACGTCCCATCCTTCGCGTGTCATGATGACCCCGCCGCCCGCAAACCCTTGTCGCCGCCGGTCACTCCGGCACCGGCCGGCGCCCACGCCCTGCTGGTGAGGATATGTGATGGCGTGATTTATTGATGCCTACACGCGCACGCTGGGCTCTCTCGCCGCCGCCACTCTGGCACCGGCGACCATGCCCTGCTGCTACTCACTTCAGTGTCCTCAGAAACGCGTCTCCCTCGACCATCGCCACGTCCCATCCTTCGCGTTTCATGATGACCCCACCGCCCGCAAACCCATGTCGCCGCCGGTCACTCCGGCACCGGACGGCGTCCACGCCCTGCTGGTGGTCACTTCTCTGTCCTCCCCGACGCGTCTCCCTCCATCTCCACGTCCCATCGTTCGCGTGCCATGATGATCCCGCCGCCCGCAAACCCCTGGCCATTACGGCGTACCTACATGCTATGCCCCATATGACATGGCATACCTTGGAAAAAATAGTCCAATATCATTAACCCCTGTCCACTAAGAAATGTTAGTATCATATAGTTTTGAGATGCATGTACATGAGGGTTCATTGCTACTTATATGATCTCAATTCTGTTTTTTACACTGCCAAATGCGTTGCTGATGTCTGGTAATCAACGCAAGATTATATTCATGTATCCGTTCTAGTAGCACTTTAGGGCGAGATGCTAACATGCAGAGCAAAATATCAGTATGCAATCCACCTAAATTTAATTCCTAGATCCGCCACACTGTCCTCCTAGCCTCGAGACTTGCTCCGGGGTGATATCAATGGAAGTGGATCACCTGACTTATACGTTTTTACTGCATGCGATGCAGTAAAGATCCAACAAAATCACACTGTTGGTTCTTTACTGCATCGCCTGCAGTAAAGACGTAAGTCACGTGAGATCACCGGTGTGATCTGGACGTCAATCCTCTGACTTAAATGTGGTCACTGCACTGCCAGACCGAACCCTAGCTTTGTTAAACGTCGCAAGCTGCCCGCCTCATCTGTCTACCTGCTAATACCGCTGACGTCCATGACTCGCCCTACCACCAATTCGCCTTGAGACACGCTCCTGCTGATGTTGGTCAGACCGAACTGGTAGTACTGCAGAGGATGAGCACCCGGCGAACCCTCTCTTTCTCTAGCATCGCCAGCTATTGTCTTGCCTGCTTTGCAGCTGGACTGAAAATCCCCTGCAGTACTACAGGTGTTGTAGCGCCACTGACTACTGCCTGATGCCTGATTGTAGGATAACAGCAACAAAGAAGTCAACAAGTTGATGCATCGCCCAATATGGAGAAAAATGTTGTTGCAACGTGGTGTTTCCACGCTCGTACTTGCCGCACTTGTCCTGAAGATGGTAAAACATCAAACTTCTTCTTCTTTCACACTATTTGTACATTATACTAGGCCTGGTCAGTTGCTAATTTGCTTTAAACGTTTACCGATTAAATGACACTAACAGAAGGAAAGAAGTTTGGAAGAGGGGTGGCTAAAGGACTTAAGGTTGCTAAATTGCGCTATCTAGCATCTGCAAATAGAACGAATGATCAGAATCGGAAGCTACAAATTCAGTGGTCTGATAGGTTGGGTGCTGCGGTTGGTCCTAATCAGCGGCACTTTGTCGATGATGTGGTTATTACAAAAAAAACGCACCCCTCGCTGGTGTAAGGAAGTGGGCAGAGGTTGGCGATACTTCGAAGAGCGATATAGTGAGAGACATTCTGGTTAGGGTTGTGACACCCCACATAAGTATTTTTTTCTAGCGACCTCCATCTTGTACGTTTATAACAGTGTGATATACAATGTACAGAATGCCTGGGACTTGGAGGACACAGATGATACCAGAAAAAGAATATTGAAGATTGCTGGTGAGCGCTACAAGGGGTGGCGATCAACATTGCATGCCACCTATAAGAAGTATTCGACCGATGAGGAACATATACAAAACAAGCCTGTTGACGTAGCAGATTCCGATTAGTTGGTGCTTATGGACTATTTTGGGTCCGAGCGGTTCAAGGTCAGCGAGCTTTCTAATACCTTCATATCCTACAAAAACTATTTGATAACACCCATTCGTGAAATTAATTCTCAAAATTGCAGTCAATAAGCAGAACCAATTCACGAAATCGAAGTACTCAAAAGACAAAACACTTGCTTGGCTCGAAATCCTACGCCCAACTTAGTTACGAGAAGGTATGAAAACTAAATCATGCTTTTACTTTGCACTGCAATCATTCAATCAAATTTTACTTGTATTTGATGTAGCGAGACCCAGAGACCGGAAAAGAACCCGATTACAAAGAACTGTGGGAGGCAAGCCATGTGAAGAATGGTCAATGGGCAAATGAGCAGGCAGAAGCTATACATGTGAGAAACACTTCAAACAGTCCCAATTTAAATAAATATTTGCAATGTACATGTGACTTTTTTTGTATATAGACCCAGGCACGTGCCCAAATCAACGTCAAGGAAGCTGAGCTGGGAGTCCCAATTCCAGATGAGGAAAGAAACAACATCTTCCAGCTTACTTATATATCTGCAACCAGTTCTGGAGGATCACAGTTTCGGGGGTGTGGTTATATGGCTAAACCTAATGTTTCTGAAGACTGCGTATCTAGATGTTTGACCAGCTCAGCCAGCAAGTTTGATCCTTGAAAAATAGAAATGAATACCTCAGCTCTCAGGTGCAAGAGTTGGAAGGAAGAAATGATTATATGACCTCCCAGATGGATGGCTTCGTCCAGGCAAATGATGTGACGCCCGGTTCCAGAAAACTGAACCAAGCTAACGCATATGTGTGCCCAGGATGTTCAACACACATACACGAGTGATTCACAAATGATAAACAGATAATTACCACAGCTCAAATTATTAAATAAGTACTCTTATTACATAATTCATTATATCCTCGAATACAAGCTCTAATGAATATTAATGACAAGTTCAACTAATGCAGCGGAAATAAACTAATTAAGCAAACTAAGCAAAAGTGATAGCGCAGCTCCATGCAACACCACAGGCAAAGCTGACGGTAGACACGGCCTAGAACTCCGCATTATCGCCATTAAACTCACAATTCTGACCTGCAACTGTTGGGGGGGGGGGGGGGGGGGGGGGGGGGGGATTGAAAGAGTGAGTACATGTCGTACTCAGCAAGTGTGGAAAGTATGACATGTGGCTGATTCAAATGACGACAATAATAATGGCTAAGTGTTGAAAAGTACAGTAAAACCATTTGGAAAAGCAATGTATCATATTTATGTGAAGTAAACCTATCATAAACCATGTAACCATAATAATACCAGTCCATAAATTACCATTACCAATAACCATAATCAATGTCATAAACACTAATTCCATCCCATAACCATAACCATAATCATAATATCAACCATAACCATTACCAAACCATAACCAATATCAAACCATAACCATCCCAAATTCCAATTTCCCTCTAATCATGTAGGTCATCCAGGCGCTCATAACCGGGAGCACGGCTATCATGATAGTTTTAATAGACTCTGCAGAGTTTGTACCACTTTACCCACGTGTTTGTGATTTCATCACCCATCGGCGACTAAAGAACCTCCCTTATGCCAATTACACTTCCTTTGGTGTATGGCCAAGAGATCACAAAATAGCCTTTACAAAAGGATTACTAGCCTATTTAGACCCCACTGAGGTTTCACCGGTGGCGATGCCTCCAACTGAGCACATCTTCAACCAAGGGCCCCCTCTTGAGCCATTCGGATCCCAGGGTAGTCCCACCAATCATCAACAAACCCTATCCGACTACCCCTTCCCCCGAGCATCCACAATGGTCCAAACAGCGCTAGCAAAGCCCTAATTAATCAGCTACGCTGCACCCATACTTGGGCTCGTGGTGGCACTGTAGTCCTGGCCTATTCTCGCATGAACCGGTCCTTAGATCTAAAGCAACCAAACCACCATAACATCCAACCCATCCACATACCAGGCTTGCTTAGATCACCCATCGTATTGACCAGTTCACATTAACCAGAATATCATTGATGCATAATTAAATGTGTAGTGTTGTTTGCCATCCCAATTAATTAAGCGAAGCAAAAAGGTAAAAACCCTTCCCGACTCTCTACCATAAATTCCAGGTGACAAGGGTGGTTAAACAAAGCTAGTAAACTTCCTACCATAGGATTCCCATCAAATTGACACAAGCATGCAGTTTGCAAACAAAACATTTATTTTAAAACAGGATCAATATGCTTCAAGGACACTTGCCTTGCTCCGATGGATAGGGTTGCTCAAGCGCTTCGAAGTCTTGATTATGAAAATCCTCGTACACGATCTCTTGAGCACTTCCCTCTATTCGTGATCACACATACAAGAATACATATACAAATCAACATGATGCACACACATTAATCAACATGCGATGATATGCATGCATGCAAAGTCAAATAATTAATTAACTACGATTATTTATTAATTAGATGCAACTAGTTCATACGTGTTCATATGAGTCTACGGGGGTTTTAACGGGAATTAATACTGCTGAAAATAAATTCATGGTGCAACTACGATTAAATTACATCTATTAGATCTAATACATCTCTAAAATTCACGTCGGAAAAACGAATCCTACCGTAGATACGACGGCTTCGATGATCGCAGGATGGGGACGATGCGTAGACGAACTAGATGCCCAGGGTCCTCCGGCGGCACGACGACGGCGACGCGATGGCGACGACGATCTCCGGCGGATGGCGGCGCTCTCCTCTTTTTCTTCCTCTCCTTCCCCTCTTTTTCCCTGGCGGCGCAGCTCTCTGGTGCCCTTTTTCTTTTCTGTACCGGCGGCGTGGCTTTTATCGTGGAGGCGGCGGTGCTTTTCTAGGGATCGGGGAAAAAAACCTACGGAGGCTTACGTATTTATAGGGCGGCGGACGCGGCATCGGTACCGACTCGTACTGCGGCTCGGGGCATCGCGCGTGGGCGCGGGATTCGCGCGTGAGTCACGGGGCTGGCGGCACGGCGCGGTACGGGCGAGGCAGGGTGGGGCTCGGCGGTCGGCTCGGCACGCGGGAGGCTGGGGCCGAGCGGGAGTCGTGCGTCGGGCGGGGTGCGTGGGAGTCGGCGCGTGGCGGGAGCGGAGGGAGGCGCGGGAGTGGGCCAGGGCGCGGCGGGCGCGCTGGCGACGTGGGGCGGGAGTCGGCGGGGTGGGGGCCAAGGCGCAGGCGAGGCACGGGAATCGCGCGGGAATCGGGATAGAGCGGGGCCAGGCGGTCACGGGCGTGCGGAGCGAGGCGCGTCGGCCGGGAGTCGCGCGGGGGCGCCGGCTCGATCGGCCTGGCCGGCCGGGCTGCTCCCTTTATTTTTTTTTTCTTTTCTTTTTTTTTTCTTTGCTTATTTATTCATTCTTTATTATTATTTTTTATATATATTTATTTATTATATATATATATTTTATTATTTATACTTTATTTCATTTTTTATATATGTTATTTACATATACTTTTTTTATATATTATTATTATTATTATTATTTTTATACTTATTCCCTATTACAAGTTTTATGCTATTATTTTCCTTTTCTTCTTTTTCTACTCATATTTGTATATGTATATTTTATGTTTTATTATTTTTCTTTTATTCTATTAATATTTAATGCATGAACATGTATGTAATGCATGATGCGAAAATTGAGGGTGTTACAAATGAACAGCTCAACCAGGAAGTCCAGGCTTTACATGATCAGATGGCGGCCAATTCTGCACGGCAAGAAAAGGAGCTAGCAGACATGCGCAGAATGATGGAGAGCTTGCAAAATCAACAACGGCTAGCAGCAACTCCACAAAAGGCTTCTGCTCGCACCAAGTCGAAGCTGGATGTTCAAGAAACTATTCCTAATACTACAACTCGTCGCGGTGCTATTTTAATGGGTAAAATGTTGCAACCTAAAAAAACTGTAAATAACATCGTCTCGCAACAACGCAAGGGTCCTTGAGCGTTGCATCAATTGCTGGATGTTTGTTGTTAAGTCGACAGACGTATCGTGTGCGAATAAATTGATTTTGTTGTCACTAATTTTCAAACCTACTGCATTAGGATTCTAGTGCCACTAATTATAAAACGTGGCATTAACAGATTATTGCGACGAAAATAAATTGTTGCAATAGGAAGCTAGCTATTTCCACAAATTATAAAACGTTGCAATACAAACATTTGACTACGACCAAAAAAGCGTTGCACTAGACTGCTATTGCCACCACCCAGAGAATGTCGCATTATGACCCTGTTGCAACAGATTTGAATATGTTGCATTACGAACCTATTGCCACACATCAGAAATCGTTGTAATACAATACTGTTGTCACGATTTTGAAATTGTTGCAATACCGTACTATTCGCCATAAACGTGAAATCGTTGCATTACCGTATTATTGGCCACGGCTGTGAAATCATCGCGATACCATATTATTTGCCACGAGTGTGAAATCATCGTGATACCGTACTATTCGCCACGGAAATGAAATCGTTGCAACACCGTAGTATTCGCCACGAATGTGAAAACTTCGCGATACGATATTATTCGCCACGAGTGTGAAATCGTCGCGATACCGTACTATTCGCCGCGGATGTGAAAACGTCGCGATACCATATTATTCGCCACGAGTGTGAAATCGTCACGATACCGTACTATTCGCCACAGATGTGAAATCGTTGCAACACCATACTATTCGCCACGAATGTAAAAATGTTGCCATACCGTACTATTCGCTACGGATGTGAAATCGTTGCAACACCGTACTATTCGCCGCGAATGTGAAAATTTCGTGATACCATACTATTCGCCACAAGTATGAAATCATCGCGATATCGTACTTATCGGCACAGATGTCAAATCGTCGCAAATAACATACTATTCATTGCAATACGTTAAATCGTCGCAATACGTTAAACCGTTGCAATACCATACTATTTGCCACCAACGTAGAGTCGTTGCAATACCATACTTTTTGCCACGAATGTGGCATCATTGCAGCACCGTTATTATCGTTGCAATATGTTAAATTGTCGCAATACGTTAAACCGTTGCAATACCATACTATTTGCCACGAACGTGGAATCGTTGCAATACCATACTTTTTGCCACGAATGTGGCATCGTTGCAACACCATTATTTTCATTTCAATACGTTAAATCGTCGCAATACGTTAAACCGTTGCAATACCATACTATTTGCCACGAACGTGGAGTTGTCGCAATACCATACTTTTTGCCACGAATGTGGAATCGTTGCAACACCGTTATTTTCGTTGCAATACGTTAAATCGTCGCAATACGTTAAACCGTTGCAATACCATACTATTTACCACGAACGTGGAGTCGTTGCAATACCATACTTTTTGCCACGAATGTGGCATCGTTGCAACACCGTTATTTTCGTTGCAATACGTTAAATCGTCGATTACGTTAAACCGTTGCAATACCATACTATTTGCAATGAACGTGGAGTCGTTGCAGTACCATACTTTTTGCCAGGAATGTGACATCGTTGCAACACCGATATTTTCGTCGCAATACGTTAAATCATCGCAATACGTTAAACCGTTGCAATACCGAACTATTTGCCACCAACGTGGAGTCATCGCAATACCATACTATTTGCCACGGATGTCAAGTCGTCGCAATAACCTATTGCCACGGCTGTTATCGCCACGAGTCGGAAAAACTATCGCGACGTTCGATTTTGTTGCGACAACAACCTATCGCGACGAATTTCGACCTATTGCAACGATTTTTTTCATTTCAATAAACCGGAATCCTGATAGTGTTAGGAACGGGCTTCGAGGCTGCATCGTGGTCCGAGGATTAGGACATGGCCTCCCATGCAGAGGCTATCTCCCGAGCTGCAACATACCCTGCAACTTGCTCTGGACGGTGGGTTGCGGGAGTTAAGAGGGTGGTGCACCTTGTCAAAATCAAGCATTGAAGACTCGCGTCTTCCCCAGGCGCATGACGTGGCGCACGCCTACTGTTTGGTACCCTGCGCCCAATCGCATCGCAATGAAGATGTCGTAGACCTATCCCATTCTGCCGAGTGGGTAGCTTACGGCGACAGGGACAGTTGGACGGGACATTCCATGCCATCATCAACGACTACGCATGGGCCACTGGCGTCTGAGGCGGCAAGACGGCAGGTCTTCAAGCCATGATCAGAGGAGGCTTATACGAGAAGCCTTAGATCTTTAGGAAAAGATCACTCCAGAGCCACCTGTCGGGCCTCGGACCCCACTTGTAAGGCGTCCGCCCTTGTCTATAAAAGGACCGGACTGCCACCGTTACAAAGGATCCCCAATCTAACGCATACACACGCTACACACTCGTTCACACCAACAATACAACCTCACCGTGGAGTAGGGTATTACACTTCGATGGCCTGAACCACGTAAAATCATTGTTTTACCACTCTCATATGCGCAATACCTCCATTGAGGACTAAGCACTGCCGATCAAGAACCTCCGCTGGCTGCTCTCATAGCAAGTCCGGGAGAAGTGTCGCAAGAACACTTCGACAGCGACAAAGTTTGACGTGGCAGGAGGCGGTGAAACGAAACTTGAGGGTTAAAATGTACCTAAAAAAGTTGGCTCATGATCATGTGTCAGAATCTTACTATATTTTGTTATTCTTATCATTTGTATCTCTATTATTAAAAAAATAAGTAAATAAAATTGATAAATCGTTTATCTATCCAACCTCAACATGCATGAAACATGTTATGAAAGTAAAGTAGAAAGTAGACAAAATGTTTAGATGGAATGAATTCTGTTGTATTCTCATTGTTCACTTGGATTCTTATATACATGTACAATGGACACTGGTGCCCCTTCACCATGGAACCGCCATCACCGTCGACGTGCCTCTTGGATGGAACCCGTCGGTATCTGTCTGGGATTGATTTATGTAACTGCCATTGTAATCTCTATTTTGGAATTAACTGTCCACTTGTAAATGTTTATTCTTAACACTCCCCCTTTGATAGTTGATGCCCATTTAATTATGTATATATCATTTATAACATATGTCTATATGTCTCTTTCAAAAACCCTGTGGGAAAAATTAGGAAACAGGCATAAAACTTGTTTGCACATTGCCTCGTTAAAAACCTTTCAATGAGAAATTCTGTAAAACTCATAAAGGGAAAAAGAGTACAATGTTATGCTTGATCAGAATCCATCATAGAGGTTCCCCCCATAAACCTTGCAAGTCTTTAAGTCTTTTCATACCAATACCTTTGACACACTTGTCAAATATAGCCAGTGGTAATGACTTTGAAAACAAGTCTACAAGATTATTACAAGACTTTGTTTGTGTAACAATAATTTCTCCATGCTCTTGGAGCTCATGTGGATAAAATTATTTTGGAGAAATATGTTTTGTATAATTAGTCTTAATGTATCCTTTTTGCATCTGAGCAACACAAGCAGCATTATCATCATAGATAATGGTAGTGGACTTTATTTCACCTATACCACATGTAGTTTCTATATGGTTAATCACTCTACGTAACCAGACACTTTGATGCCTCATACAATGCAATAATTTATGAGTGGTTTGTAGATGTTGCTATTAAAGTCTGTTTCGAAGACTTCCATGACATAGAAGTTTCATTGTGTAAAAACACAAATTCTGTTTGTGATCTACCATTATGTGGATCAGATAAATAGCCAGCATCAATATATCCGACTAAATCAGATTCTTGTTTTCTTTGAAAGAATAAACCAAGATCTATTGTGCCATTTAAATATCTTAAGATATTTTTAATGCCTTTCCAATGACGCATTGTAGGTGTCGCACTGTGTCTAGCAATACAATCTACTGCAAATACAATGGTGAGTCTTGTATTGTTTGCTAGATACATTAATGCACCAATGGCACTAAGGTATGGGTATTCTGCACCCAATACCACTTCTCCTTCTTGTTTTGGCCTAAATGGATCTTTATCCTTTTCCCAGGCACGAACAATCATTGGAGTTCTTTGGGGGTATGCTTTGTCCATATTGAATTTCTCCAATACTTTATTGACATAAGCAGACTGATGTAGAAGGATACCCTTTTGATAATGTTCAATTTGTAATCCTAAACAAAATTTGGTTTTACCCAAATCTTTCATCTCGAATTCTTTCTTAAGATGATAACGTGCTTTATTAATATCTTTTTCATGACCAATAATATATAGGTCATCAACATATACTGATATTATACAAAAACTAGTATTCTATTTTCTTATGAACACGCATGGACAATCATCACTATTCAAATATCCTCTGTTTAGGAGGAATTCTTTTAGACGGTTGTACCACATTCTTCCTGATTGTTTCAATCCATACAAGGATTTGACAAGCTTTACACAATACATAATGCAATTCACATTTGTATTCGGCACAGAAATTCTATCAGGAACTTTCATGTATATATCCGAATCTAATGACCCGTATGAATACGCAGCCACGACATCCATCAATTGCATGGATAGATGCTTTTGTATTGCCAGAGATATTAGATATCAGAATGTTATTCCATTCATCACTAGGGAATATGTTTCATTAAAATTAACTTTGGGTCTCTGCATAAAACCCTGTGCAACCAGCCTCGCTTTATATGTTACCACTTCATTATTTTCGTTTCTTTTTCAAACAAAAACCCATTTGAACCCAACTGGAAAGATTCTTGTAGGTGTAGGTATTACTTCAGTGAATACCCTTCTCCTTTTAAGCGAGTTAAGCTCAACTTTAATTGCCTCTTTCCATTTGTTCTAGTCTGAGCATTTCTTACACTCTGCCATGGTCCTAGGATTTGGATCATCTTGGAAATTTTCAACAATGATAGTTGAGAAGCATAGGTCTGCAATTGTAGTACTACTATCATAAATGTTTCCTGAACTAGTATAATTAATAGAAATCTCTTCTATCGCATTTGACGTCTCATGATTTCTCAAGACGAGATTGTCGGGATTTTCCGATCTTCTAGTCTCATTTATATTGCGCGCTTGAGAACTAGATTGTGAATTTTTCAGATTCACATCCTTGTATTTTCTAGGATCTTTTGGTTTCTCCTTTCTAGGTCACTTTTCCGAAGCGATATTCTTTCCTTTAGGTTCTCCCCCCCCCCCCCCCCCCCCCCGCTTCCTTACAGAAGGGGCTAGAGCTGTTTTCTTTGGTGCCTCCACTCGTTCAGGTGCATTTACCGCAGGATTCCAAGATTTCATAACACCATTATAATATGTGAACGCATCTGGCAAATTATTTGCAGCGTTTTGCAAATTAATTATTCTTTGAACTTGGAGATCAATCTCTTGTGTACGTGGATTTGAGGATATCATGGATTTATCATCTCAATTTATTTCTTGGCATTCTGAATTATTCTGATATTCTCCCACTAATGTCGGGAGATGATTCTCATTAAAAATACAGTCATCGTACCTTGCTGTAAATAAATCTCCAGTCCTGGGTTCTAGGTATTTTATGATTGAAGAAGAATGATATCATATTTATATACCCATTTTCCTATGAGGACCCATTGTGGTACGCTGCGGTGATGAAATTGGTGCATATACTGCGCACCCAAATTTCTGTAGATGAGAAATGCTTGGAGCATTACCACGTACTAAACGTAGCGGGGATACACTACGATATGTAGTTGGTCGCAATTGTATTAAATTTGCAGCGTGTAAAACAACATGACCCCAACATGTAATAGGTAAATTACAGTTATGTAATAATGGTTTGGCAATCAATTTAATTCTCTTAATAAGTGATTCAGCCAATCCATTTTAAGTATGTACATATGGTACTGAATGTTGCACTTCAATTCCCTGAGCCATACAATAATCATTGATAGCCTTTGAAGTAAATTCTACAGCATTATCTAATCTGATGAATTTTAACCGGTGTTCAGGATAATTTGCTTTCAATCTTATAACTTGCGTCATAAATTTAGCAAATGCATGGTTTCGTGTCGACAGAAGACACACATTCGACCATCTTGTAGATGCGTCTATTAAAACCATAAAATACCTGAATGGTCCCAATAAGGGTCTATAGGTCCACAAATATTTCCTTAAATTCTTTCAAGAAATTTAAGTGGTTCCACCTTAATATTGATCGGTGAAGGTCTCAAGATTAATTTTCCAGATGCACAAGTTGTGCACATAAAATCTGAAGATTTCAGGAATTTGGCTGAATTTAAATTGTGACCATAACTATTACCAATAACCTTCCTCATCATTCCAACTCCTGGATGTCCAAGTCTATCATGCCAGGTTTTGAATGCATCTACTTCTTGGAAGACTACCTTGTATGTAACATGTGGAACAGGTTGTATGTATAATATAATCCAGACAGTAAGCAAGGCATTCTTTCTAGAATATCATAGCTTTCACCGTTTTTCTTAATAATGTGGAGAAACTCCTGATTATTTTCTTCTTGAATATTTATATGTAACCCATTCATACGGATATCTCTATAACTTAGTAATGTACGAGCAGAATCGGGATACAAAGTGCATTCTCGATTGTTACTTGTGTACCAATTAGAAGGACTATAGTAGCTCGTCCAGAGCCTACTATATTTGTATCATGTCCCGCAATGGTAAAATTATTCCCAATTCTTTTTGTAAGAGTTTGGAAATATTTTGTCTCTCTAAGTATAGAGTTTGTTGTGCCACTACCCACAAGACACATTTCTTGTTCTATAGGATTGACTTCAAGTATCTATATAGAATAATAAATTTATTCAGTATAGAATACATACATACATATTTCTAATATCAAAGTATTTACATACTATATTTACATTACATATCATAATCTTTAATGTCACTAATATTTACAAAGACGATAGATTAATAAAATCTACTAAGATAAATAGAGCCTATTCTTGGCCTCCAAACACATCGTTGGTACATTCAATGATCATGTTCTCATCGTCAATGTATTCATCACTTGTTGGTTTTGGCTTTATTTCTTCATCAGGGCATTTTCCCCAAGTTGTAGCCTCATCAGATGTAGTATTGAAGTGTGCTTCATATGATCCTTTAGCTTTTCTTTCTTCTTTGAGGGATTTCTGGTACAAGTCAACCAAATGTTGGGGGGTTTTGCATTTCTTTGCAATATGATTAGGTCCACGACATCGGTGGCACTTAAATGGTTCCTTTCCTTTCTCCTTATTATGTTCTTTGGACTTGTTCTTCTTGTGCATTTTTTTTTGCCTTTCTTGAATTTACCAACATACTTAGATGACTTAGTATAATCCATTTTTCCTTTACCCTTTGAACTATAATTAACTTCAGGCAGTGGAGCTGTACCAACAGGATGTTGGTGATGATTTCTCATAGTGAGTTCATCATGCTTCTCTGCTTGAAGAAGGTCTTGTATGAGTTCTGAGTAACATTGATAATTTATGGCACGGTATTGATGGTTTAAGATCCTATCTGATGAAAGCATAGTTGTGAGAGTTTTCTCAATCTTTCTTCATCAGAAGGTTCTTTTTCACAAAACCGTAATTTTGCACAAATCTTATGAACAGCATGATTATAATCTCCAATAGATTTATAATCCTCTAGGCGTAAGTATATCCAATCATGATTTTCCTCAGGTAAAATTACTGCTTTTTGCTGTTCATAATGATTTTGAAGAGCATTACAAAGAACACTTGGTTCTTCTTCCAGTACATATTCTGATTTCAAATCGGGATGTATGTTGTGCCTTAAAATATATAAAGCATTGTACTTGTATGTTGGAGGCAATTCTTGTTGTCGATCTTCTTGTGGAAGTATTGCCTCATACATCCCTCTAAGAGTCAAGCTTATCTTGACGTCCATTGCCCATGTAGGATAATTATGCCCATCAAGAGCAAGCTCTTCAAATTCTCGAGCCATTTGTCCTACAATTTTTTAACCATGATTTTGTAAGAATCTAGGTTACATTGTGACATAAGCAAGTATATTTGCGTTCTTGTGATATATGTGTGTAAAGACACTCATTCAACACCATGTGTTGATATTTTAGTTTCAGATTTCACATGAAATGAAATATAGCAATTTCACATTGAGTGCAATTAATTATGTATTGTAAATTAAAACTCCATGAGTTTTAAATTTATATGTAATTCATCTTTATAAACTCCATGAGTTTGGTGAATTTGCAAGAAATAATCATTTATTTCCATTGCCTCCTATAAATTTTCTTGTGTAAATAACTATGTTATTTGACTATATTTTATTCAAATCTAATGAGATGGAATTGAATAAATATGTATATACAATACCATAATTACACAAGTGTATTACAAATACCTGAAATTGACTTGAAACCAAATATGAGATCTTATTGACATAAATTTTCTTGTTTCTATCATAAATTAATCTGATTTCCAAGAAAATTGTAAATCAAATAAAACTAAAATTAAAGATAAACATAGTTTTATTTACACTAATGTGAGATCTATGTGTGCTGAATACATTGGCTATGATGATAAAAGTTTTGAATACTACCAAAAAAAACTTTTTCATCAAGGTCCAACTTATTTTGGCTAGGTCCGACTTATTTTGGTTAGGTCCGACTTGTTGTGGCTAGGTGCGACTAGCCTTGGTAAGCTCCGGCACTTGGTTCAACTAGATTTGGTTAGCTCCGGTGCTAGGTCCGGTTGGCTTTGGTAAGCTCCGGTTCAAGGTCTGGTTAGCTTTGACAAGATTTAGAGCTTGATCGCATCTGCTTTTAACTTGCAATGTTTTGAACTTGCTTTTTGGATTATGGAAAGTTATCTTAGTATTATTTTACTAAGTTTTTGGTGTGTTTTGGTGGTTATGGTTGATATCTTTTTTCTATGGTTTGCAATATGCTTTTGTGAGGTGCTTATGTAAGATGTTGTGGTTTTCGGAACTAACGTGAGTCAAGTCGAGGACTTGTGCTCAGAAGTATTAGTTGTTTATTCATGTGCAGGTGTTGCTTGAGTTAAAGACATGGCTGGTTACGGGATCTATTGAACTAGTCTTAGGGAGAAGATGACGTTCAACAACCAAGTTCGGGAGGAATTGTGGTTGAGTTGATCGGTTAGTCGCGCAGCATGTTTGAATCAAGAACAATGCATATGAAGGTATCGTGGACGTTGTTGGAAGATGTTTGCGCGTATGCAAGGAATTCATGGACATGGATACATGGTTCCGAGGCATGATGAAGAGATGTGGACGTAAAGAATTTGTCGGAAAGGTTCAACCGACTAGGTTATGGATTCAGGTTGCGGCTGAGTCGGTTTTGACTCAAATATGGAAAGATTTGAGTTGGTTATGATAGGATTTCGTGTGGGTCACGAAGTTGAGTTATTTTAGGAATGTGGGGTACATTCTAAGGTGTTTTTAAGTCTTAATATTGTTTATATCTGCGTATAGGAGAGTCTTGAGCAGTTATGGAAAATTTCGATTCGTGAGTTGAGTAGGATTAGAGTCCTAGTTTGAGTTGAGTGGACTTTCGAGATGGTTATATAAGCAAGGGAGGCTAGAGCTCATGGTAGACGACTTTGGGACAGTTCCGCTTGTGGTTTGATCAATAAAATTTGTAGTTTAAAGAAACTTTTGTGCCTTGTTCGTCCGACTTGTTTCTATCAAGTTTTTCTCGTCCAGTTTTTGCACACCACTACATTGCTTTGGTGGTTTTATCATATCTCGAGTTTTACAGATCCAGTTGATGTTATTCTTTTTGGGTTGTCTTAAAAACTTGATTATATATCATATGTGAAAATTTCACGGTCATTGCATTTGTGGTTTTGGATCTACACGAGTTTCATTGAAGTGTTGCAGATCTGGTTTTTTCTCGGGTAGAACAGATTGACCTTCGTTCAATCTTTCGATCGTAACTCGAGTTTTTCTCAACGGTTTTTCGTGATTCTTGTTGACTTGTATTCGTGACTTAATTCTCCACAATCTATACTGGTTTTGAAATAATTGATCACGTTTAGATTAGTTGCACATACAATTTCTTTAATAGATCGTTTTTTTGTCGAGGGGTTTTCGTTGCTTCCGCTGAAAAAGTTTTAACCTACCATTCACCCCATAGTAGTTTTACACGTGCTCTTCGATCCTACAATTGGTATTAGAGCCACGATTCTCTAACCTTTGTGATTTGCACGTGTTTTTGACTAATCCTCTTGGAGAAATACTCGGCAAAAACTTGTGTGTTTGTTGGCATTGAGTTTCAGGTTTGGAAGGTACGCATGGAAGGTTTTATCCAGGCGCAAGGCTTTGAGATATGGGAAAAGGTGTACAAGCCTTACGATGTGCTGCCAAATGATCAAGTCACGGCTAAAAACTTAAGAGATGTCGACAACAACAACAAAGCCCGCAACTTGATAACCCAAAGACTAACTCAGAGCAACTTCGATTGTGTTGCACACCTCCGATCGGCATACGATGTGTGGAGAGCACTTTGTGACTACCAAGAAGGATCCAACACGATCAAGGAGGTAAGGCAGGATATGTTCAAGAAAGAATACATGCGCTTCGAGATGCAACCCATTAAGTCCATTGATGACCTCTTTGCTCGCTTTAATACAATTCTCAGCAACTTGCGTAGTGTCAATGTTAATGTTTTAGATGCTGAGAATGCTAAGTGCATTAGACATATCAATTTGGGAGATGAAAGTCACATCTATTCGCGAATCCACGGTCATGAGTACACTTACATTAGATGTGCTATACACTATATTGAAAACTCATGAAAAAAAATGACATAATCTCGCGTAAGAACCCCAACAAGTCTCTTGCATTTGTTTCTCAACGTGATATGCCTAGCTTCGGCCAATCTTCATCTAGCAATACACTTTCTTTGTTGTCTTCACTAACCCTGGAACAGATTAAAGAGTTTCCAGAAGAGGAGTTAGCACTCATCTCTACTCGGTTCTCAAAAGCATTGCAAAATGTGAGAACTAGGAGAGAAAGCTCTGGACCTCAACGATGCTTTGAATGTGGTAAGATAGGACACTTTCGTATAGATTGCCCTAACTTTTCAGGTCCTTCTACCCGTGATGAAAAGCAGAATAAAGTCAAGTCCTCTTCTGTCAACATTAACAAGAAAAATAAGGATTTTACAGGATGCAAACTGATAACAATTTCATCATCGCACTTCAAGAACTTGGCTCGAGTGATGTAGACATTGGAAGTGATGAAGATGAAGATGATCTGGCAAACTTGTACTTCATGGCGGGCAAATCAAGATCAGGTATGGAGGATGTAGAAAACAACAGTGACTACAAAGAGGTATGTCCTACTTGTGATGAAATGTGTGATGCTATTTCCCGTGCAACTGTTATTGTTAAGAAAAAAGGACAAAAAACTTAGGGACAATGCTGTTAAAATTTAGTCACTAGAATCTGAAATTAATCATTTGAAAACCTTGATTTCTAGTGATGATTCTTGTTCCTCATGCAATTTAATATATGAACAATTTTCCTCATTAAGAAGTGCACACTCCTCCACTTTTGATAAACTTGAATTAGAGATTGAAAAGAACAAAAAGCTTGCTGCACTGAATGACAGAAACTTAAAAGATGCTTCTTGTTCAACAATTGATTTGCATTGTTCTACTTGTGATGATCTTGATAAGAAACTACAAGATGCTATGAATGCTTTACGTTCTTATGAAGTTAAATATTGTTCCAATTGCAAACTTAAAGGAAAAACTTTATGTCAAAACTGCCTAGACCTGTCTAAGAAACTTGATGTCTAAGAAACTTCATGTCATGCGATTTAATATATGAACAATTGTCCTCCTTAAGAAGTACACACTCCTCCACTCTTGATAAACTTGAATTAGATATTGAAAAGAACAAAAAGATTGCTGCACTTAATGATAGAAACTTAAAATATGCTTCTTGTTCAACAACTGATTTGCATTGTTCTACTTGTGATGATCTTGATAAGAAACTACAAGATGCTATGAATGAAAGTTCTGTATTGAATAATGCTTTACGTACTCATGAAGTTAAATATTGTTCCAATTGCAAACTTAAAGGAAAAACTTCACGTCAAAACTGCCTAGACCTGTCTAAGAAACTTGATGACATGAATAGGACACTAGAGCGGTTTTGTAATGGGAATAAAAATCTAAACTTGCTGCTGAATTCATCCAAATCTTGCAATGATAAATCTGTTTTAGCTTTTAATTCTCATGCTCATGCTAAGGCACATCCACCTAAAATTGTAAAGTCATTAGGAAGTGGTTTGATTAAAATAGTTTCTAAGCCAAAAGAGGTGGTTTGTAAATCTGCAGGAGTGTTGTCACATTCGGGCTCAAATAAACGTAATGCATGCTCATCTAGACATGAACACAATGTTAAATTTCATTGTATCTATTGTGGTAGAGATGGTCATGTCATAGATTTTTGTTATAGACTAGCTAAACAACATAAAAAGGAAAAAATGCAAGCTAGATCTTATAACTCTCATGTAAAATTTGTTGCACATACTAAACCGAATGTCAGGAATATGCAACCTGCTGTTATGAGTCAAAAACATTCAAAGTTTACCTCCGGAGCTTCAGTTTTTACCTCCAGACCTTCTGTTGTTACTTCTGGAGATTCAGTTTTTGCCTCCGGAGCTACTGATTTTTGTGTTACACAAGTAACACCTCATAGATCAGTAGTTAAGAACAAAAAATCTCAAACTTTGACTCATAATCATATTGTTTTATCTCAGCTTTCGCGTGTTATTCCCGTTGGACGTTGTGTGACTCAGTACTGGATTCCTAAATACCTTTTGACTAACCCCAGTATTGAGTCATCGATGTATTGTGCTTCTATGTAGGTTTCACGCTTGAGGAAGGAGATCATTTGGATTGTGGATTCAGGTTGCTCACACCACATGACTGGTAAAAAAGAATGGTTCTCCTTCCTCTCTTTTGTGTCACGTGTAGAGAATGTTACTTTTGCCGATAATTCTTCAACTCCTATAACTTCTAAGGGTTCAGTTAGAGTAAATGATCACTACACTTTTAAGGATGTGGCACTTGTCAAAAATTTGAAATACAACTTGATTTATGTTTCACAATTTCTAGATGAAAATCTGGAAATTATTTTCAATAAAAATTGCTGCAAAGTTGTAGGTTCAAATATTGAGCTTATTTTTAACATGTCTCGGTTTGGAAGAGTTTTTAAAGCTGATTTTGATACGTCTTCTTCTAAGCATAGGTGTCTAGTTGTGACTTATATTTTTGGCATCGTAGACTTGGTCACGTAGGCTTTGATCATCCAACGCGTGTTAGTGCTCTTGATCGCATATGTGGGCTGCCTAAGCTGAGAGGGGACAAAGAAATTGTGTGCTCTTCTTGTAGATATGCTAAGATGGTTGCAGGCTCACACTGATCTCGCAATGACCATGACAACTGAACCGGGTCAACTTTTGCATCTTGACACCATAGGACCTTCACGTGTTCAATTCTTCAGAGGTGAATGGTATGTTCTTGTGATAGTTGATGACTATTCTAGATACTCTTGGATTTATTTTATGGCATCTAAGCATGGAGCTTTTAGTCACTTTAGAACTTTATTTCTTAGATTATCAATTGACCACCCAGGATCTTTAACAGCAATTAGAAGTGATAACAGAACCGAATTTAAAAATCAATTGTTTGATCACTTTTGTGCTGAAAATAGAATAGATCATCAATTTTCTTCACCTTATGTACCTCAACAAAACGGTGTTGTAGAGAGAAAGAACAGAATCTTAGTTGAGAAGGCTAGGACTATGCTTGATGAATATCAAACTCCTAGAAAGTTTTGGGTAGATGCAACAGCAACTGCTTGTTATGTTTCAAATCGTGTTTTCTTGCGTAATAGGCTAGGAAAAACACCATATGAGCTTTGGTTTGGACATAGGACTAGTGTCACACACTTTAGGATTTTTAGTTGCAAATTCTTTGTTTAACACATGGTAATCTTGATAAATTTGAACCTATATCCGTTGATGGCACGTTTCTTGTTTATCCATCTCATACTAGAGGATACCATGTGCTTTTACTTGACACTAACAAAATTGTGGAGACTTTTGAGGTTTCTTTTGATGAAGCTAGCCCAGGTACTAGCTCAAATATTGCAGGTCCGGATCCATATCCGCAGGGGGAGAGTATTTTCATTGAAGATGAGGAAGAAGAGGTGTTGCTGCCCGATAATTCAGCAGCTAATGACATTGTTCCAGCTCCTGATTTTGATTCACAACTAGCACCGACGACAACCATTGTTGGTCCAAATCGTCCTCATGTCACAAGCTCATCGATTTGTGATGAACATGAAGAAGAAGAAGAAGTAGCTTGTGAAGTGTCCACTCCCCTCCAGGTTCTCAAAAGTCATCCTCCACAACAAATTATTGGAAGCTTGCACGAACGAATCACACGATCCAGGTTTTGTGATGCAAACTCTCTTGCTCATTCTGTTTTTGTTGCTTCTTTTGAACCCAAAGATATATCACACGCACTCACTAATGAATCTTTGATTATTGCCATGCAAGAAGAGTTAGAAAATTTTAAAAGAAATAATGTTTGGAAACTTGTACCTCCACCTCAAGGTCACACTTTAATTGGAACTAAATGGGTGTTTAAAAATAAACAAAGTGGGGATGGGGTTGTGGTTAGGAATAAGGATAGGTTGGTTGTTCAAGGTTTCACACAAATTGAAGGTCTAGATTTTGATGAAACGTTTGCTCCTGTTGCTAGATTAGAAGCCATAAGAATTTTGTTAGCTCTTGCTGCATCTAAAGGTTTCAAGTTATATAAAATGGGGTTTACCAGACAAGGTTGATAAAACTCTTTTTTGTGCTTAAGCATGGCAATGAATCATTATTCATTCAAGTGTATGTGGATGATATTATCTTTGGTTGTGCTTCTCATGCTTGTGTCCAAGTTTTCAGCTATGATGAGTTCATAATTTGAGATGAGTATGATGGGAGAACTCACGTACTTTTTGGGGTTGCAAATCAAGCAAACTAAGTAGGGAACCTTTGTGCATCAAACGAAGTATACAAGAGACCTTCTTAAGCGCTTCAACATGGACAAAAGCAAGCCTCTTCGGACACCATTGGGAACAACATCAACACTTGAACTTGATGAAGATGGTGACCCAGTCGATCAAAAAGAACATAGAAGCATCATTGGTTCACTCTTGTACCTCACGGCATCAATACCGGACATACAATTCAGCGTATGTATTTGTCCACGGTTTCAAGCTTCACCGTGTGCTTCACATCATCAAGCCGTCAAAAGAATTCTCAGATACCTACATGGAACTCAAGAATTTGGCATTTTTCTTCCTTCTTCGTCAACCATTACTTCGAAAGCTTTTTCGGATGCTGATTGGGGGGTTGTAGAATTGATAAGAAAAGTACTTCGGGTGCTCGTCATTTTCTTGGTAATTCACTTGTTGCTTGGTCCTCTAAAAAATAAAGTTCAGTTCCACAATCCACAGCCGAATCTGAATATGTAGCTGCTGCTAGCGCTTGCTCACAAATTCTTTGGATTGTTCAAACTCTTAGAGACTATGGGGTTGATTTAGATAGTGTTCCGTTGTTTTGTGATAACACTGGTGCCATTTTCAATGCTAAAAACTCTGTGCAACATTCAAGAACAAATCACATTGACATTAGGTATCACTTTCTCTGTGATAATGTTGAAAAAGGAAACATTGTGCTTCACCATGTAGATACCGAACAACAATTGGTTGATATTTTCACAAAACATTTGGATTTCACTCGTTTTTGTCTCATTCGTAGTGAAATAGGGGTTATGCATCCTGATGGCCTAAATTGAGCGGGAGTTTTGAAACTTGGGAAGTCTATGTGTGAATCTGAAATTAAAATATATGAGCATAGTATTTTATACATATATGACTTTGTGATTCCTTTTACATGCTGGAAGTTCTTACTACATTACTCATGTTATACATTTTGTAGTTTTTGTCATGACTAGTAATTGGAATAATTAGTTACACTAAATCAGGTCATGATCGAACTTTCTTGCTGTTTTGAACTTGTTGCATGATCACAAGTGCTTTTAATTATAAAGAATTAATCAAGTAATCAACTCACATGTTGAGTTTTATGAACAAATATAAATTGAGAAAAGATCAATAGAATATGCATGCATCGCACTTCTTCTTTTGAGATGGCTTGTCATTGCACTTAGATATGAACTTGGAAGAAGTTGTGTATGACTAAAACCATGTCCTTAAGGTTTTGATTGTAAAATGACATAGGCTTGGCTTGGTTGGATAGAATAAGGCAGATGCGCATATAATCTCTTGCAAATATCATATGACCTAAATTTGTGCTTTAAAAAATAATGAAATGCAGCAACAAGTGTCATGCTTTCAGGTTTTGAAATAGTTAAGTTTGTGAGATCATGACTTGCTTAAATTGAAATTTACATTTGATCTATAGCATGGCTTACACTACTTTATGTATTTCATTGATGTGATAGTGTAAGTTACTTGATAGTATGACTTGGATGAGCTTTGTTTTATATGTATATGTTATAATATGCTCATAAAAATTAAAATTTCTCTTTTGTACCTTGTTGAATACATTGCCAAAGGGAAAGAAATTGATCACACATTGCACACATTCACAAATGTTTTGGCACGATTGTTCTTAGGGGGAGAATTTGTGTTTTTCTTCTCATTTTATTTCTGATTTACAAAAGGGGGGAAATATGTATTGGTGGAGAATTTTGTTTTCAAAACTTTTCATGTGCATAAGCCAATGTTCGGATTTTAAGTGGTGTTGCCAATGCATTCATCAAGGGGGACATTGGCTATGATGATAAAAGTTTTGAATACTACCAAAACACTTTTTTCATCAAGGTCCGACTTATTTTGACTAGGTCTGACTTCTTTGTCTAGGTTTGACTTATTTTGGTTAGGTCCGACTTGTTGTGGCTAGGTCCGACTAGCTTTGGTAACCTCCAGCACTTGGTTCAACTAGCTTTGGTTAGCTCCGGCGCTAGGTCCGGTTGGCTTTGGTAAGCTCCGGTTCAAGGTGCGGTTAGCTTTGGCAAGATTCGGAGCCTGATCGCAGTGTTCTGCTTTTAACTTGCAATGTTTTGAATTTGCTTTTTGGGTTATGGAAAGTTTGCTTAGTATTCTTTTACTAAGTTTTTGGTTTGTTTTGGTGGTTATGGTTGATATCTTTTTGCTATGGTTTGCAACATGCTTATGTGAGGTGCTCACGTAAGATGTTGTGGTTTTTGGAACTAACGTGAGTCAAGTGGAGTACTTGTGCTCGGAAATATTGGTTGTTTATTCATGTGCAGGTGTTGCTTGAGTTCAAGACATGGCTGGTGACAAGATCCATTGAACTAGTCTTAGGTAGAAGGTGAGGTTCAACAACCAAGTTCGGGAGGAATTATGGTTAAGTTGATCGAGAAGTCACGCGGCATGTTTGAATCAAGAACAATGCATATGAAGGTATCGTGGATCGTTGGAAGATGTTTGCACGTATGCAAGGAGTACATGGACGTGACTACATGATTCCGAGGCGTGATGAAGAAATGTGGACGTAAGGAATTTGTCGGAAAGGTCCAACTGACTAGGTTATGGATTCAGACTGCGGCTGAGTTAGTTTTGACTCAAATATGGAAAGATTTGAGTTGGTTATGATAGGATTTCATGTGGGTCACGAAGTTGAGTTGTTTTAGGAATGTGGTATATGTTCCGAAGGTGTTTGGAAGTCTTAATATTGCTTCTATCTGTGTATAGAAGAGTCTTGAGCAGTTATGGAAAGTTTCGATTCGTGAATTGAGTAGGATTAGAGTCCTAGTTTGAGTTGAGTTGGCTTTCGGGCTGGTTATATAAGCAAGGGAGGCCAGAGATCGTGGTCGATGACTTTGAGACTATTCCTATTGTGGTTTGGTCAATAAAATTCGTAGTTTAAAGGAACTTTTGTGCCTTGTTCGTCCGACTTGTTTCTATCAAGTTTTTCTCATCGAGTTTCTGCACAGCACTACCTTGCTCGGTGATTTTATCATAACTCGAGTTTTACAGATCCAATTGACGTGATTATTTTTGGGTTGTCTTCACAACTTTATTGTCTATCATATGTGAAAATTTCACGGTCATTGGATTTGTTGTTTTGGATCTACACAAGTTTCATTGCAGTGTTGCAGATCTGGTTTTTCTCGGTTAGAACAGGTTGACCTTAATTCAATCTTTCGATCGTAACTTGAATTTTTCTCGACGGTTTTCTGTAATTCTTGTTGTCGTGTCTTCGTGACTTGATTCTCCACAACCTATACTGATTTTGACACAATTGATCACATTTAGATTAATCGCACATATGACTTCTTTAACATATCGTTTTTCTGCTAAGGGGTTTTCGTTGCTTCCGCTGAAAAAGTTGTAATCTACTATTCACCCCCCCTCTGGTAGTTTTACACTTGCTCTTCGATCCTACAATTGTCCCATTTAGGGCCGTTTTCATTTGTCATGGCCCATGCAGCCACATGGCCTGGCCCAGCCTACAGCATAAGAGATGGGGTGGGGGTTAGGGTTGGCCGACACCACCTTGTTCCCCTCCTTCTCGCGCCGCAGCCATTCTGGAGACTTCCACCGCCTCCTCGTTTCTCGACCTCGATCCACCTTCTCTTTTCAACGCCGGTGTGTGAGATCTATGTGTGTTGAATACATTGGATATGGCGATAAAAGTTTTGAATACTACCAAAACACCTTTATCATCAAGGTCCGACTCTAGGTCCGAGCTCCAGCATGGTCTGACGATAGGTCCGACCTGTTTTGGGTAGCTCCGGCAAGGTCTGACGTAAGGTCCAACTTGTTTTGGCTAGGTCTGACTTCTTTGTCTAGGTCTAACTAGCTTTGGTTAGCTTCGGCTCTAGATCTGACTAGCTTTGGTAAGATCTGGTGCTAGTTCCAAATAGCTTTGGTTGGCTCCGGCACTAGGTCCAACTAGCTTTGGTAAGTTTCGGCGCTAGGTTTTGCTAGCTTTGGTAAGCTCCGGTTCAAGGTCTGGTTAGCTTTGGCAAGGCTCGGAGCTAGATTGCAATGGTTTTGATTTTACTTTGAAATATTTTGAACTTGTTTTACATCTATGGAAAGTTTTCTTAGTACTCATTTACTAAGTTTTTGGTGTTTTTTGGTGGCTATTGCTGTTATAAATTTGCTAGGGTTTGCAACATACTTATGTGAGGTGCTCACGTAAGGTGTTGTGGTTTCGGAACTAACGAGAGTCAAGTCGAGGACTTGTGCTCAGAAGTATCGGTTGTTTATTCATGTGCAGGTGTTGCTTGAGTTCAAGACATGGCTGGTGACGGGATCCATTGAACTAGTCTTAGGGAGAAGATGAGGTTCAACAACCAAGTTCGGGAGGAATTATGGTTGAGTTGATCGGGAGGTTGCGCAGCATGTGTGAATCACGAACAATGCATATGAAGGTATCATGGACGTCGTTGGAAGATGTTTGCACATGTGCAAGGAGTGCACGGACGTAGCTACATGGTTCTGAGGCGTGACGAAGAGATGTGGACGTAAAGAATTGGTCGGAAAATTCCAACCGACTAGGTTATGGACTCAGGCTGCGGTTGAGTCGTGTTTGACTCAAATATGGAAAGTTTTGAGTTGGTTATGATAGGATTTTGTGTGGGTCACGAATTTGAGTTGTTTTAGAAATGTGGGATATGTTTGTAAGGTGTTTGGAAGTCTTAAGATTGCTTCTATCTGCGTATAGAAGAGTCTTGAGCAGCTATGGAAAGTTTTGGTTCGTGAATTGAGTAGGATTAGAGTCCTAGGTAGTTTTGGGTTGGCGTCAGGGTTGGTTATATAAGCAAGGGAGGTCAGAGCTCGTGGTAGACGACTTTAGGACTGTTCCTTGTAAGTTTTGATCAATAAAATTCGTAGTACAATGGGGCTTTTGTGCCTTGTTCGTCTGACTTATTTTTGCCAAGTCTTTCTCGTCGAGTTTCTGCACAGCACTACCTTTCTTTGGTGGTTTTATCATAACTCGAGTTTTACAGATCCGATTGACGTGATTCTTCTTGGGTTGTATTCACAACTTAATTTTCTATCTCTGTGAAAATTTCACGGTCATTGGATTTGTGGTTTCTAATCTCCACAAGTTTCTTTGCAGTGTTCCAGAACTGTTTTCCTCGGGTAGGACAGATTGACCTTTGTTTGATCTTTTGATCGTAACTTGAGTTTCTCTTGACGGATTTTCGTGATTCTTGTTGTGATGTCTTTTTGACTTGATTCTCTACAATTTGTACTAGTTTTGTCACAATTGAACACGTTTATATTAGTTGCGCACACGATTTCTTTAACAGATCGGTTTTCTGCCGAGAGGTTTTTCATTGCTTCTGCTGAAAAGTTTTAATCTACCATTCACCCACCCCCCCCCCCTCTGGTAGCTTTACATGTGCTCTTAGATCCTACAATTGGTATCAAAGCCACGGTGCTCTAATCTTTGTGATTTGCACGTGTTTATGACTAATCCTCATGGAGAAATACTAGGCAAAACCTAGTGTGTTTGTTGGTATTGATTTCCAGGTTTGGAAGGCACGCATGGAAGCTTTTATCCAGACGCAAGGCTTCGCGATATGGGAAAAAGTGTACAAGCCTTACAACGTGCCGCCGAACGACCAAGTCACGGCTACAAACTTAAGAGATGTCGACAACAACAACAAAGCCCGCAACTTGATAATCCAAGGACTAACCCAGAGCGACTTCAACCGTGTTGCACACCTCCGATCGGCGTACGATGTGTGCAGAGCACTTTGTGACTAACACGGAGGATCCAACACGATCAAGGAGGTAAAGCAGGTTATGTTCAAGAAAGAATGCATGCGCTTCAAGATGCAACCCAGTGAGTCCATTGATGACTTTTTTGCTCGCTTTAATAAAATTCTCAGCAACTTGCATAGTGTCAATGTTAATTTTTCAGATCCTGAAAATGCTAGGCGGTTTTAAGTGCATTAGATATGTCAATTTGGGATATGAAAGTCACATCTATTCGTGAATCTACTTTCATGAGTACACTTACATTAGATGTGCTATACTCTAAATTGAAAACTCATGAAATTGACATAATCACACGTAAGAACCCCAACAAGTGTCTTGCATTTGTTTCTCAACGTGATATGCCTAGCTTCGGCCAATCTTCATCTAGCAATACACTTTCTTTGCTGTCTTCACTAACCCTGGAACAGATTGAAGAATTTCCAGAAGAAGAGCTAGCGCTCATCTCTACTCGGTTCTCAAAAGCATTGCAAAATGTGAGAACAAGAAGGAGAGGAAGCTCCGGACCTCAACGATGCTTTGAATGTGGTAAGACAGCACACTTTCATACAGATTACCCTAACTTTTCAGGTCCTTGTACCATTGATGAAAAGTAGAATAAAATCATGTCTGCTTCTGTCAACATCAACAAGAAGAAGAAGGGTTTTACAGGACGCAAACTCATAAACAGTTTCATCACCGCACTTCAAGAACTTGGCTCGAGTGATGTAGACATTGGAAGTGACGAAGATGAAGATGATCTGGCAAACTTATGTTTCATGGCGGGCAAATCAAGATCAAGCATGGAAGATGCAGAACACAACAGTGACAACAAAGAGGTATGTCCTACTTATGATGAAATGTGTGATGTTATTTCCCGTGCAACCATTATTGTTAAGAAAAAGGACGAAAAGCTTAGGGACAAGGTTGTTAAAATTGAGTCACTAGAATCTGAAATTAATCGTTTGAAAACCTTGATTCCTAGAGATTATTCTTGTTCCTCATGCGATTTAATATATGAACAATTGTCCTCCTCAAGAAGTGCACACTCCTCCACTCTTGATAAACTTGAGTTAGAGATTGAAAAGAAAAAACTTGCTGCACTTAATGACAGAAACTTAAAAGATGCTTCTTGTTATACAATTGATTTGCATTGTTCTACCTGTAATGATCTTGAAAAGAAACTAAAAGATGTTATGAATGAAATTTCAATACTGAACAATACTTTACGTGCTCATGAAGTTAAATATTGTTCTAATTGCAAATTAAAGGAAAAACTTTATGTGAAAACTGACTAGAATTTTCTAAGAAACTTGATGACATGAATAAGACACAAGAGCAGTTTTGTATTGGAACAAAAATCTAAACTTGCTGCTGAATTCATCCAAATCTTGTAATGATAAAACTGGTTTTGAATTTGATTCCCATGCTCATGATAAAGCACATCCACCTAAAATTGTAAAGTCATTAGGAAGTAGTTTGATTAAAATAGTTCCTAAACCAAAAGAGGTGGCTTTTAAATCTGCAGGAGTGTTGTCACATTCGGGTTCAAATAAACATACCGCATGCTCATCTAGACATGAACACATAGTTAAAGTTCATTTTACCTATTGTGGTAGAGATGGTCATGTCATAGATTTTTTTATAGACTAGCTAAACAACATAAAAAGGAAAAAATACAAGCTAGATCTTATCACTCTCATGCAAAATTTGTTGCACATACTAAACCGAATGTGAGGAACATGCAACCTACTGTTATGAGTCAAAAACACTCAAAGTTTACCTTCGGAGTTTTATTTTTTACCTCTGGACCTTCTGTTGTTACCTCCGGACCTTCTGTTTTTGCCTCCGGAGCTACAGATTTTCGTGCTACACAAGTAACACCTTATAGGTCAGTATTTAAGAACAAAAAATATCAAACTTTGACTCATAAACCTGGTGTTTTATCTCAACTATCGCGTGTTGTTCCTACTGGACGTCGTGTGACTCAGTACTAGATTCCTAAATGCCTATTGACTAACCCCAGTATTGAGTCATCGATGTATTGTGCTTTTATGTAGCTTACACGCTTGAGGAAGGAGAACATTTGGATTGTGGATTTAGGTTGCTCACGCCACATAACCAGTAACAAAGAATGGTTCTCCTCCCTCTCTTTTGTGTCACGTGTAGAGAATGTTACTTTTGCCGATAATTCTTCAACTCCTATAATTGCTAAGGGTTCAGTTAGAGTAAATGATCAATACACTTTGAAGGATGTGGCACTTGTTAAAAATTTGAAATACAACTTCCTTTCTGTTTCACAACGGCTAGATGAAAATCTAGAAATTGTTTTCACTAAAAATTGCTGCAAAGTTGTAAATTCAAATAGTGAGCTTATTTTTAATATGTCTCGGTTTGGAAGAGTTTTTAAAGCTGATTTTGATATGTCTTCCTCTAAGCATAGGTGTCTAGTTGCTAATGATTCAAAGGACTTATATTTTTGGCATCGTATACTTGGTCACGTAGACTTTGATCATCTAACGCGTGTTAGTGCTCTTGATCGCATACGTGGGCTGCCTAAGATTAAAGGGGACAAAGAAATTGTATGATCTTCTTGTAGACATGCTAAGATGGTTGCAGGTTCACATACTCCTCTCACAATGATCATGACAACTGAATCGGGTCAACTTTTGCACCTTGACACCGTAGGACCTTCACGTGTTCAATCCTTCGGAGGTAAATGGTATGTTCTTGTGATTGTTGATGATTATTCCAGATACTATTGGGTTTACTTTATGGCATCTAAGAATGAAGCTTTTAGTCACTTTAGTACTTTATTTCTTAGATTATCAATCGATCACCCAGTATCTTTCAAAGCAATTAGAAGTGATAACAAAACCGAATTTAAAAATCAATCTTTTGATCACTTTTGTACTAAAAATGGAATAGATTATCAATTTTCTTCACCATATGTACCTCAACAAAATGGTGTTGTAGAAAGAAAGAACAGAACCTTAGTTGAAATGGCTAGGACTATGCTTGATGAATATCAAACTCCTAGGAAATTTTGGGTTGATGCGATTGCAACCGCTTGTTTTGTTTCAAATCATGTTTTCTTGCGCGCTAAGCTAGGTAAAACACCATATGAGATCTGGTTTGGACATAGGCCTAGTGTTACACACTTTCTGGTCTCTGGTTGCAAATGCTTTGTTAAGAAACATGATAATCTTGATAAATTTGAACCTGATCCATTGATGGCATGTTTCTTGGTTATCCATCTCATACTAGAGGCTACCATGTGCTTTTACTAGACACTAAAAAAATTGTGGAGGCTTGTGAGGTGTATTTTGATGAAGCTAGACCAGGTAGTAGCTCAGAGATTGCAGGTCCAGATCCATATCCTTAGGGGGAGGGTGTTTTCAAAGAACAAGAAGAGTCGGTGATATTGTCTGATAGTTCTGAAGCTAACACATGTCCAGCTCCGAACTTTAAACAAGCTCCGACTACCATCTCTGATGGTCCTGATTGTCCACAAGCCTCAAGCTAATGAATTTGTGATGAACCTGATGAAGAAGAAGCTTGTGAGACATATGTTCCATTACGGGTTTACAAGAATCATCCCCCGCAACAGATAATTGGAAGCTTGCATGAACGAATTACAAGATCCAGGTTTTCCGACCCCAAATCTCATGCTCATTCTACTTTTGTTGCTTCTTTTGAACCCAAAGATATATCACATGCACTCACTAATGAATCTTGGATTATTGCCATTCAAGAAGAGTTAGAAAATTTTGAAAGAAATAATGTTTGGAAACTTGTACCTCCACCTAAAGATCACACTTTAATTGGAACTAAATGGGTGTTTAAAAATAAAGTGAGGATGGGGTTGTGAAAGTTGCCTAGAGGGGGGTGAATAGGCTAATTGACCTGAAATGACTTAATAAAACGAGATCAGTACTCAGGGGGCGGACTAGTCCGGTCCAGGGGCGGACTAGTCCGGTCCACCTGCAGGGAAAACCTAAAAAGTGTTTCTAACAAGTTTTAGTTGGATTTTTGTGATGCAAAAAGTGTTAGAATGATTCAGTGAACCTTAACAAGTTATATGGCAAGTATGAAGCTAAGGATCAAATGAAACAAGAGTGATGAACAAAAACGGTAAAGCTAACCCTAGAAGCAATGTGCGATAAATGAAAGCGAAGTACACAAGGGACACAAGGATTTTATCCCGAGGTTCGATCCCACACAGGAATCTACGTTCCCGTTGAGGAGCCCACGAAGGACCGGGTTCAACAACCCTTCGCTCACCAAGTTTACCACAAGGGCCTAACTTGGTTCTCCACTATCACAAGGGTAAATACAAGATTCATTGGAGCTTCACACAATCTGGGGCTCCCACCACAAATATGATCACAAATCACAAAGAACAGCTGAAGCCACAGATCATAAAGATTCAACAAGTGCAAGAGATCAAACCAAGAGCCTAGAGCGGTGTTCTTCCTCTTCTTCACCTCACCAAACCCTAATCCACACAAGAATTAGTTTTAGAGGGAAGGTAGGCAAGAAGGAGGCTTTTGGAGGCTCAAAGTTTGTTGTGGCGGTGCTAGGGTTTCAAAGTTATCAAGAGTTTTGTTGAAATGAACCCAGGGATCCTCTATTTAAAGAGGAACCAGGCCCATTCTGCTGACCTTAGCAGATGGCCGGACTAGTCCAACCTACAGCCGGACTAGTTTGGCCTTTCTGACCACTGACGTCCCTGACAACTGTCACACTGCATAGAAATCGTCACGCTACCCGCCAATCTTCAAATTCAAACGGTCACTTCATAACGGACTAGTCCGGTCAACACCGGACTAGTCCGATCTCACACAGAAGCTTTTGTTCCGTGTGAAAATGGACTAGTCTGGAGACCACGGACTAGTCCGGCCCCCAAGGCGGACTAGTCCAGCCTCCCAGACTTAGTCGTTGAAGTGCCTAACTCTCACCAATCCGTACTAGTCCAGCCTCCAGGGCGGACTAGTCCGATCTCAGTCAGGACCTCTTGGTTCGTACTAAAATAGACAAGTCCGGGGTTTTGGGACTTAGTCAGAAAACCCACTCCATTACTACCCCGGACTAGTCCGTTCCACTACGGACTAGTCCGAAGTTATTCAGACCCTTTTCGTCTGCCTGAAAACGGACTAGTCTGGCCAAGAGTAGACTAGTCCAGCCACCAGCACGGACTAGTCCGGCCACTCCCGCCAGACTACTCTAACACTCTTCTCTCAATAGGTTTTGATCTCTAAACCGTTTTGAGCTCCCAACTTGACCTCAATGCACTTTACACACACATCCTCATACTTATATGGCTAGTCTATACTCGACACGCTAGAAACCCTAGTTTCTTCTTTTCGAGTCGACACCGCCGTTTTCATCCTTTTCCTTTTTGAGGTTTTGTGTTTCCACTTGAGTCCACATCTGTGCTTAAGATCACTAAGCTCATTAGTTACTTAATTGTCGTCATCCATCATCCGAAACCCACGGGGATCCTAGATGCACTTTCAATCTCCCCCTTTTTTGTGATTGATGACAACACATTAAGTCTTCAACATATAAGAGTATAAGATTTGGTTTTGTCGGTACCCTAAAAACCATACACCCCCTGAGGTTACAAAGATCTCAAGGGAAGGACATCTACTCAAATTGAAGACCCTCGGGGGCCCACTTGTCAGACATAACCGGACCTTCTTCTCCAACATGGTTAACCCCTAGGTTGCCACGTGTACTGCCAGACTGGAGCTACTACCCACAAGGGTGAAGCTCCGGGCTAGGTACCGAAACGGCACCTCCGGATTTAACCCCTGACCGAGAGAAGCTCCGGACCTGACACGTGCCAGGCCACCCCGGAGCTTCCCGCTTCCCACAAGCAAGCTCCGGAGCTGCCACGTGTCTATACGTCGGAGCTGGCCGCTTCAAACCTCCGGGAGACATTGTAACGGCTCCGGATCTTCAAAGGACAGCCGCGGACTTCAAGACCCGATTAATTGTCATTAATTCCACGTTAATGACACTTAATCGGACGATCTTAACACCTGTAACGGCACTGTCAGAGCCGTTACAGGGTTATTAACAACAATTAATCCCGTGTATCAATACTAGTAACCGCCAGGGCCACATGTCGGGCCAGGCTGACTTGTAACGGTTTGTCCTTGTACTATAAAAGGACAAACCGACAGTACACGAGGGGATCGGACTCTCGAACGCTCTCAAGCACACAAACTAATACAACACAACACACCCGTGGAGTAGGGTATTACGCTCAGGCGGCCCGAACCACGTAAACCATTGTGTCTCTCGTGTCCTATCGTGATTCACCTTCTTGAGTCTCCGCGCGCCCACACCGAACTACAAACTCCTTCAACACTTTCGTAGTGTCAGGAGATCTGCCGACTCCAACAGTCGACAGTTGGCGCGCCAGGTAGGGGCGCCTGAGATTTTCAAGAATGGTGAATTCTGCGGCTGGATCATCCAACGGGCAACCTGCTACTCCAACATGCAGCCACCGGCAGGAGCCTCAGCACCAGCAGGAGTCATACTTCCACCACCACCATCTTCTCCAGCAAGACGTGTCGGGCAACACGATGGTGCGCCGGCGTCACATACTGCACCGGCAAGTCATGACAACCCAGAACACGCGCTCCATGCAGCGCGTGCTCTTCTCCAGCGACCACCACCTCCGGATGCATCTCAAGGTGCCATGGAGCAATGGATGGCTGATGTTGAGCATTTGGTCGCAGCAGCGGCCGAACGCCTCAACAACCAGGGTCCACCTCCCTCAGGGCGGGCCCCGTCGCAGCGACGGATGTTGTCTGGAAGACTTGGTCCGCATGTCTCCAACAACCGAAGACGAGCTGCGTCACAGCAAGTGACGTCGTTGCCCTCTGGGGCACGACGCACCAATACCGCATCTCGGCTTTCGACACACGACCTCCGGGCGGAACTTGATCGACGATACCGCCAACAGGATGGCCGTGTCCATATCGAGCGAGCTCGAGAAAGACGAGATGCTCAAGACCTTTCTACTCTGGAAGGAGTAGGAGGAGGCTGTTCCGCCCTAGCCATGCACCTGCGCATGGTTAGATGGCCACAGAAGTTCCGGCCACACTTGCCGGAAAAATTCGACGGGACTGTCAACCCCGTAGAATTTCTGCAGATATACTCCACTGCAATCTTAGCAGCTGGAGGAAATGAGGCCGTAATGGCCAACTACTTTCCAGTGGCCTTAACTGGGACCGCCAGGTCCTGGTTTATGAGCCTTCCGCCCAACTCTATCGACAGTTGGGAGGAGCTGTGCCGTCAGTTCACTACCAATTTCGGGAGTTCATACACCCGACCGGGCACTGAACTAGACCTTTTTGCGGTCGTGCAAAAAGGAGGAGAATCTTTGCGGTCATTCATCCAGAGGTTCTCTCAGGTACGCAACACAATCCCTTCTATCTCAAGTGCTTCTGTCATTGTGGCATTCAGACAGGGTGTGCGAGACAAGAAGATGTTGGAGAAGCTGGCGATCAAAGAGATCACCAGCGTCACGGAGCTCTTCAGCTTGGCAGACAAATGTGCCAGAGCTGCGGAGGGCCGTGAAATGCACTCCAAACCAGCCTTGGAGGATCACAAAAAATCCTCCAAAGAAGAAGCCGCTACCTCCGGGAGTGGCAAGAAGAAAAAGAAGACCAACGGCAAGAAGAAGCCGTCGGCCGGCACATCCAACGTTGCAGCCACTGCAACTCCTGGTGGCCGGGGGCCACGCCCCGAGAAGCGACCTCGACCGTCTTCCGAAGACGGTGGCAAATCCAAAATGTGGTGCCCCATTCACAAAACGGGCAGCCACAGGCTGGAAGACTGCCGGGAGGTCCAAAACCTTGCCGAGCGCTACCACAAGCGCCGGGAAGGTCTCCCTTCCGACAGAGGGAGGGAAAACAAAAGGTCGATGAAGCTCCGGCTGAAGAGGAGTTAGGGTTTCAGGACCCCAAAAAGGTCCTGAAAGCCGTCTACACCGCCGTCGACGATGACTCCGACGTCTCCGACAACGAGCGTCGGAAAACCATGAACACCATCTTTGGTGGATCATGGGACATCACTTCTCGTCGTGTCATTAAGACTATGCGACGGGATATGGCTGCTGTAGCTCCTACAGCTAGACCGGAGCCACATCGAAAGTGGATGGACACACCCATCACTTTTGATGCTTCGGACTGTCCTCAAAGCATGGTCGGAGCTGGCCAATTACCCTTGATGGTATCTCCCACCATCAACAACATCCAGCTCCATCATGTCATGATAGACGGAGGTTCGGGGCTTAACCTCATCAGCTTCGAAGCTTTCACTAAGCTTCAGCTCCGACCTTCGGATCTCCAGCCCTCTCGACCTTTCTCCGGAGTAGGTCCGGGGACCATTACCCACTCGGAGCTATTACTCTCCCCGTTACCTTCGGGACCCGGGAGAAGTATCGCACCGAGAAGTTGGTCTTCGACGTCGCTCAGATCAACTTACCATTCAACGCCATCTTGGGTAGACCTGCCCTATACAAATTCATGGCAGCTGCTCATTATGGATACCTGGTGTTGAAGATGCCAACACCAGTAGGCGTCCTCCGGATCCGCGGAGATCGCACTGCCGGAGTAACTGCTCTGGAGGAACTCCACGCACTCACCACGGCGCAAGAGAAGGACTCCAGACAGGAGCAAGCTCCGAAACCCCCGAGCATTCGTCAACGAGGCTCGACCTCTGCACCCCGTGTGCAGCCAAGCGGCGACACCGACATTCCCGTCAAAGTCGTCCAAATTGGTTCCGATGTCACTCAAACTACCCGCATATCAGGTGGGTTGAATGACAAATAGGAACTCGCACTCATCACTTTCCTCCGGGCTAACGTTGACGTGTTTGCTTGGCAACCGTCACAAATGCCTGGGATCCCCAGGGAAGTGATTGAGCACAATCTGAAGATTTACCCCGACGCTCGGCCTGTGCATCAGAAACCTCGGAAGCAATCTGTGGAGCGACAGAACTTCATCCGACAAGAAGTGAAGAAGTTGCTCGAAGCCGGATTCATCCGAGAAGTCTACCATCCAGAATGGCTGGCAAACCTAGTCGTTGTGCCTAAGGCTGGCGGGAAACTTCGGATGTGCATCGACTACACCACACTGAATAAGGCATGTCCAAAAGATCCATTCCCACTACCTAGAATAGATCAGATAGTGGATTCCACCTCCGGGTGCGAGTTACTGTGTTTTCTAGACGCATATTCTGGATATCATCAAATCAGGATGTCTAGGGAGGATGAAGAACATACTTCATTCATCACAGTGGATGGATTGTATTGTTACACAGTCATGCCATTTGGTCTCAAGAATGCAGCTTCAACTTTTGTACGAGCTATGTACAAAACTTTCGAAGAACTCATCAGAGACATAGTGGAAGTGTACGTCGACGACATCGTGGTCAAAGTCAAGAACAAGGAGTCCCTCTTGGACACCTTGCAGGCTGTCTTCGACAAGTTGCGGGCCACCCGCACGAAGCTAAACCCAGACAAGTGCGTCTTTGGGGTTAGTTTCGGAAAGCTTCTTGGTTTCCTGGTAAGTCACCGGGGCATAGAGGCTAACCCGACGAAGATAAAAGCCATTGAAGACATGCGGCCACCAACCCGCATCAAAGACGTCCAAAAATTAACTGGATGTCTAGCAGCCCTCAGCCGGTTCATTTCAAGACTGGCGGAAAGAGCACTTCCCTTCTTCAAGTTACTGAGGAAGTCCGGACCATTCCAATGGTCTGAAGAAGCAGAGAAGGCATTCCAAGAGCTGAAACAGTTCCTCACCACCCTACCAGTCCTGGTAGCTCCGAACCCTGGTGAGCCTTTATTGCTTTACATTTCAGCTACTGACGAAGTCGTCAGTATGGTTCTGGTTGCGGAGAGACCGGAACTACCCAATACTCAGGAATCCAGACCCCTTCGGGAGGGTCCGGAGGTTCCTAAAAGCGGGTCTGGGTCCCAGCTCCCAGACTTGAACCCACAAGAAGCCACTTCAGAGGACCCGGATCCCTCCGAGAGGATCCAGGTCATTCCTGAAGAAGCTCCGGGTTCCTCCACCCAGAACCCGGAGGTCCCCGAAGAGAGTCTGGACCCCTCCGAGAGGGTCCGGATCAATGAAGAGGAAGCTCCGGACCCCTCCGGGAGGGTCCGGACCATTCAACGCCCGGTATACTTCATCAGTGAAGTGTTACATGATGCCAAGACTCGATACCTAGAGGTGCATAAACTGCTTTATGCAGTTCTTATTGCCTCAAGGAAGCTTCGACACTATTTCCAAGCTCACAAAGTCTCGGTGGTGACCTCATATCCACTTCGAGCGATCCTGCATAATCCCAATTCAACTGGGAATATTGCAAAGTGGGCAGCGGAATTGGCTGAATTCGATCTTGAATTCATTCCGAGACAAGCAATCAAGAGTCAAGCGTTGGCAGATTTCGTGGCAGAGTGGACTCCCTCTCCATTAAACCCTGGGGGCCCCAGCGAGCAGAAGACGGAACCTGAAGTTCCAACCTTCACTAAGCCTCACTGGACCCTTTATTTCAATGGCTCCATGCAGAAGCAGGGAGCCGGAGCTGGAATCCTTCTCCTTGCACCAACCGGGGAGAAGGTGAAATACATGGTACACCTTGACTTCAAGGCAACCAACAACATGGCGGAGTACGAAGCACTCATCTATGGATTAAAGGTGGCACTATCATATGGTGTCAAGCAACTGCTGGTCAAAGGAGATTCACAACTCGTCATCAAGCAGGTGAAGGGTGAATGCTCCTGCAATAATCTCCAGCTGGCTGCTTACCTCCTTGAAGTCCAGAGGCTTCAGAAGGACATCGAAGTCCTAGACCTTCACCATGTTCAGCGTGCTCACAACGCTGAAGCTGACGAACTCTCGACCAAGGCGTCAACTGGAGCTCCGGCTCCTAACGGAACCTTTGTCCGGAGGTTGTCAAAACCCATAGTTCAGCATGCCGAACTGAACGAAGGGGGCGAGATCAGCATCCCGAAGCTGACAGTCCCGATGGCCCTGTTACCATGGCAGCCATCAAGGGTCGTAGGTGCTGCCGGAAGCTCCGAGCAACCCAGCACGCAAGACTCAAATGCTCAAGTCAGTTCCGATGCATGGATCTCGGAGATCCGGAGCTACTTGAAAGACAACATCCTTCCTGACGATGATGTATCCGCTGACCGGGTAGTCAGATTGGCTAAAAGATACACGTTGGTAGAAGGGGATCTCTACCGGCGCGGTGCCAACGGCATCCTAATGCGGTGCATCACAAGGGAAGAAGGCTGCGAGCTCCTTGCAGAAATCCATGGAGGCGAGTGTGGGAACCACGCATATTCCCGCACGCTGGTCGGAAAAGCCTTTCGGCACGGTTTCTACTGGCCTACAGCGCTCCAGGATGCAACTGAGCTGGTGAAGAAATGCAAAGCATGCCAATTTCATGCAAAGCAAATTCATACACCTGCTCAGTCCTTACAAATGATACCTCCCACATGGCCTTTCGCTGTGTGGGGGATGGACATCTTGGGACCCTTCTCAAGAGCCGTCGGAGGTTACAAGTTCCTGTACGTCGCCATCGACAAGTTCACCAAGTGGCCGGAAGCAACTCCTGTTGTGACGATCAACAAACAATCTGCAATCAATTTTCTACAATCTATCGTGAGCAGATTCGGAGTCCCAAATAAGATCATCACTGATAATGGGACTCAATTCACAAGCTCCGCATTTCAAGGATATTGCGAAGACCTCGGCATACAAGTTTGCTACGCTTCCGTAGCTCATCCTGCCAGCAATGGACAAGCCGAGAGAGCAAATGCAGAGATCCTTAAAGGACTCAAAACACGCACTTATGAGCGCTTGAAAAAGCACGGAGCCAATTGGATCGAAGAGCTTCCGCCCACTCTATGGGCCAACAGGACTTCTCCAAGTCGGGCAACCGGAGAAACACCCTTCTTCTTGGTGTACGGAGCTGAAGCAGTCCTTCCTCCGGAAATCACCTTGGGTTCCCTCCGGGTCCGGACCTTCGACGAAACCGCGCAGGACCAGCTCCGGCGTGAAGACCTAGACCTCCTCGAGGAGGGAAGGTGCCAAGCAGCTGTTCGGAATGCCCGATACCGCCAAGCTCTACGGCGCTATCACCAGCGGCATGTACACAACCGACAGCTCGAGGAAGACGATCTGGTGCTACGGAGAGTACTATCCAGAGAAGGGCAAAACAAACTCTCCCCCGGCTGGGAAGGGCCCTTTCGAGTGATCAAAGTATCCCGTCCCGGAAGCGTTCGCTTGGCTACCGAGGATGGGACACCTCTCCCAAATCCTTGGAACATCGAGCACCTCCGTAAGTTCTACACTTAATTCCACGGAGGTGAGTCTTAAGTAACTTGAAATGTATGTTATAGAGTCATTGTACAGAGTCGGGTAGTTCCTCCGGGAGAGCAGCCGGACCTTCCTTGAAAGGTTTGAAAAGCTCATGCAACACTTGATACAGTCTCCGGACTAGAAGTGTGGCTAACTACCCTGGGTTAAACTAGAAACCAAACACACTTAGCCTGGTTCCGTACCCTAAGAGTGTACTTGTTTCCCCTGTACCCCGGACCTATAATGAAAGACATCTTCATGTGAAATAGACTCCACGTGCATTCATTTTTGCATAAGCTCGACATTTTTATTTTTCTCTTTTTTGTCTATAACAGAAACGTGCAATTCTTAAGAAGTTCTAGTTTGACCGGTTTACATACGATCCGAGTTGAATTGTCAGATTTTTTGGATTTAAATATCGTCTGTGGCCAACTCACCTGAAAGCCGCCAAGCCATTCTAGGGCCGGAGTGCGCTATCGACTTAGCCTGGTCAAGCACCCTAAGTACGCCACTCTACCTACATCCCGGCAGGCCAAAGTAAGGTGGGTCCGTGGACAATTGGATCTAAAAGAAAAGACAATTCATCCAGTCGTATTAAAAATCGTGATCAATTTAAAATTTTCTTGAGAACCGTAAGCCGCGACGAAGTTATAGACAAGGGACGAATTTTACTATTTTTCTTGGCTTAAGTGTGCAGGAAAAATGAACTCTACGCTGATGGAGAAAAACCGGAGCTAACCAAGCTCCGATTCCCACCAGGGCGTCAACCGTCGGTGTTGACTAAAAGATGGTGAGAAGACCCCGTCACTGGAGTCTGTTGCCAACAAATTAAGTGTGGCAAAGGTCATTGCCGGAGCTGCTAAGCTCCGATACCCTGGAGTATTAACTATCGACGCTCAACGTGTTGATAGAGGCTATTGCCGGAGCTACTAAGCTCCAGCGGTGGACAGTGCCGGAGCTTCTAAGCTCCGACAACTTCAGGGGACCTTCACTGTCAAAAACTTCGGACCTAAATTCCACAAGTTCGAAGCAAATTCGTCTTCAACAAAACTCAACATCCTCTTGGTACATGTCCACAATCAAATTGTGCACATCTACCAGGGGGCCAAGTGAAGATAAAGATGTTGAAGACAGAGTTGAAGACAAAAAAATGAAATTCACAAAAAATTGGGGATTTCATTTCATCTGAAGACCGGAGATTACATCTGGAGACAAGGGATTACAAAATTGAGGAAGAAGAGAAAATACAAGTAAAGGCTAAGAGAGACGGTCCTAGACCCTATGGAAGAACTCGGCGACCTTCTGGGCAACCTCTGACACGCTGGCTCAGGTAGCTTCGCCCTCTCCTTCGACGGGGCCTTCAAGCACCGGGTCCAGAGGAAATCGAGGGTTCCGGCTGGTGTAGCACGTCAACACATATTCTGTGACGTTCCTAGCCAGGGATTGCCCCTCGACCTCCAGCTGGTCCGCGATGACGTCGCCCACCTTGGAGAGCTTGCTGCCCGCGGCGCTCAACGCTTGCAACGCAAGGTCCGGCTCCGGCTCCGGATCATCCGGGAGCACGGGGCTGAAACCCATCGGCGCCAGCGCATCGTCGGCCTTGCTCAGAAACTCCCAAATTTGCAGGGAGTCCGCCTTCCTCAGGTTCTTCATCTCTTCCAGGGATCTCCGGGCCACCGTCAGCTCCGAATTCTCGCGGGAGAGGCGCTCAACTTCTTTGGCGTTTTGCTGGATCTTCGCAGCAACCCGCTTCTCAAGTCTTCCGAGCTCCTCCTCCCGGAGGTGGATCTTGTTCCGGCGGTCGACCAGGTCCTTCTCCCTAGCCTCCACTTTCTTCTCCCGGGCGATAAGGGCACACTCATATTCGTAGAGTTCCTGCCCCCGCACCCAGGTCTTCTCCTCTTCCTCGAGGCAGCGCTCTTCTAATTTTTTAGTGCGCTCCTCGAGGCCCTTGTCCGCCAGAGCTGTTTTCTCGGCGAGCTCTTCTTCCCGTCGCAAGACGTCATCCCGTAGCTCCAGGAGTTTCTGCTCCTCATCCTCGAGCCGTCTTTCCCTTCCTTCAAGTGCCTCTCGGCGCTTGATGAGTGCGGTGCTGATGGCCTCGAGCTGATCAAACCTAGCATTGGCCGCGTCGTTAGCAGCCTTAGCTTGGTCGTGGAACTCCCGGGATTGAGCGTCGAGGGCGTGAGTCATGCTCTCCCTCTCGTCCAGCAGCTTGTCCCAGAGCTCCAGGCGGATCTTCTCCCGCTTGATCCATTCCTTGTCATCCGCGAGCCTCGACTGCGCCAGCTTAGTCTCGAAGTGGAGCCGATTACGCCACCGCCTAAGGGTTTGGCGCTCCTCTTCAAGAGCCTTGCTGTCGTGGAAGAAGGCCAGTTGGACCTGACGTAGACTGGAGCAGGCGTTGTCGATGGACATCGACAGAGAGATGGGCTCCGGACCTGCTGGGGTCTCTTCTGCTGGTTCCAGCGGGTCTTCACTTACAAAAATTGGGTCCCACTCTACGAGAGTGGAACCCCGAGCTTCCAAAGTGCTAGGGCCCTCCTCCGAGATGGCCTCAGTCGCCATCGAAGGAGGTCCCGCCACCAAGTTTTCATTTGCCCCCTCAGGCTGGGGGTCGGCGACTTCGTTCAGGCACTCTGGCTCTGCCACAGGTACCATCGACGTCGTCGCCTCCACTGGCTCCGGCCGGGACACTTCTTCTGAGGGAGGCTCAAGCTCCCTCGCCTCTTCAGCCGTCGGCTCTACGGCCGGCGCTCCAACAATCACCGGCTCTGCGACCGGAGCTTCGGAAGAAACCGGCTCAACTGCCGGAACTACTTCAACTTCCGGCTCGCATGCCGGAGCTTCAGCCACCTCCGGCTCAATCGCCGGGGCTTCAGCACTTTCCGGCTCCGAAGCCGGGACCGCTACTTCCACCGACTCAATAGTCGGAGCTTCTACTTCTGCAGCACCAGGACCCGGAGCTTCCACCTCCGGAACGGGTGCCGCTGGAGCATCTTCAATCCCGTGGTTCGGCGCTACCACGGGAACTTCTGGAGACGAGTCGAGGTCCATGACCACGACAGCTGGCGCCGGAGCTGTCGCAGCCTCCGCTTGGGGCGGCACCGGAGCCGGAGCAGAAGCCCTCGCAGCTTCAGACACTGTGGCTGAGGGCGGAGCTTCACTCCCCTTCTTGGGAACGCTGCAGATAAAGAACGAAGAAATTGAGCAAACAGATGCTACAATTAAAAGTTAATCGAGGTAAGAAAGAAAAATTACCTTGGGAGGCTCACGCACCAGCTTGCGCGGAACCTCTTTCCCGGACGATCCGGGCTGGCCACGGTCGGCATAGGAGCTCCGGGAGGACTCCCAGGACTTGCCGTAGCCGCGGGCGTTTCCCGGGTCGGAGCTCTCCTTGATCGGGAGGAACTCCTGGACCTGGAGGCCCTCACCGCTTCTCGTGCCGGAGTCGCGTGCCCGGAGCTGGCACCTCCGGAGGGATCCACCACGGGGACAGTCGCACTCCGGGAGGATCCCACCGCCGGAACTGTAGCGCTCCGAAAGACCCCACCACGGGGACGGCCGCCACGGCGGCAGAGGATCTTCCTTCCTGAGGAGGGTGAATCTGAGGGGAAGCGGCAAGCCCGACGGACCTTCCGTCAGCATGTCGCAGCTTCCTCTTCCGGCTCTCCGGCTCCTCCGCCAACTCTTTGCCCTTGTCGACGACCTCAGCTCTTGGCTGTGGGGCAGGGGCGGAGCCGCCTTCGGACAACCCGGGGATCACCAACCGGGTAGTTGATCTACTCTCGACGACACCAAGGTCGTCAAGCGCAGGCATCTTTCGCCGGAGCTCCCTGCTGAACTCAACTTCCACGTTCAGAGGGAGGAAAGCCGGCGGCGGAGTCAAGTAATCTCCGTCAACGTCGATGCCGTGCTGGAATTTCTTGAGGTGAAACTCCAAGGACTTCCCCACCATGCTGGACTTCAACCCGGTCTCAACCCGGTCCTCGTCCATCACGCTGTTGAGGGCCCAGGCGAGCTTCTCCCTCCTCTTCAGTGGTGCCCACCTGTTGGACAGGAAGTTGCAGAACACCGCCTGGGGAGTCAATCCTCCCTCCACACATTGGTGGATTCTGGTCAAGACAGGGTCGAAAGCTCCCGCCAGCACCGGAACTTCGCTCCACACCGACGTGTCAATGCCGGGCAGACCGTCTGGCAACTCCAACCGCTTATGCTCCTCCACCCGGACGACTACCCAATCTTTCTTCCAGTCATCCCACTTCCCGGAAGGGAATGACCGGAGGTACTTGAACGGGCACTTCTTGCGCTTCACGAAGTAGTAGAAGCCAAGATACTCGTCGCTTCGGCCGGTGGTTTGGACGGTGAAGAAGGTTCGGAAGAGCTCGATGCAGGGAGGGATGCCCACCCACATCTCGCAGAAGTGGACAAAGATGGACACAAGGAGAATGGAGTGAGGGCCAAGGTGGTATAGCTGCAGACCATAGAAGTCCAGCAGCATCAAGAAGAAAGAAGAAAACGGTGGGATCAGCCCCACCATGGCGTACGAGGAAAAGTACACCATCTCGCCAGAGTGCTCCTTTTTAAAGGGAAGCTCTCCGCCGGCGCGGACCGAGTGGTTGAAGAAGTCCGAAGACCACCCCATGAGGGCCCGGACCTTCTTCAGATCGCCGTCTGTCTTCAAGCGACTCTCACGCAGACCCAACTCCATCGCAGCAAAGCTAGGCAAGAGAAGAGGAGCAAAGCACAAGTTGGGAGTTTGAGCGCAAGAACAGATGGAAGCGTAAAGAATCCCGACGGTGCACTTTCCTTCTTAAGTAAGCCCTCGCAACGCTTGGATGGGAACTGCAGGAGAGTCAAGGATACTACTCAAAAATTCAACCCTGCCGATGACAAGAGGGCCCGGGACCACCCTGACGATCAAGTCGAGGTTCTTACCCAGGCGAACGGTTGTCATCACGAGGCGGGTAACCCAAAGGCGGCGACCTGACAAGGCGCGCGGAACCGATACGGTTTTCGTATCGGGAACTGGCGACCTTCAATTGCGAGAGATCCGCACGCCAAAGATCCTATCTGCCGCCTGAGGTGCGCCACGCGTCGGGATTTAACCGTAAAGCCCCGCCAACGGCACCTCCGAAGACCCTTGAAGACCCAGTTCAAGAGTCGCGAGTGTGGACCCACCTCCGACGGAATGACTTCACCCCGGTGACTTTCCCCGGAGGTAGGTCCAGGGGGCCACTGTCGGTACCCTAAAAACCATACACCCCCTGAGGTTACAAAGATCTCAAGGGAAGGACATCTACTCAAATTGAAGACCCTCGGGGGCCCACTTGTCAGACATAACCGGACCTGCTTCTCCAACATGGTTAACCCCTAGGTTGCCACGTGTACTGCCAGACCGGAGCTACTACCCACAAGGGTGAAGCTCCGGGCTAGGTACCGAAACGGCACCTCCGGATTTAACCCCTGACCGAGAGAAGCTCCGGACCTGACACGTGCCAGGCCACCCCGGAGCTTCCCGCTTCCCACAAGCAAGCTCCGGAGCTGCCACGTGTCTATACGTCGGAGCTGGCCGCTTCAAACCTCCGGGAGACATTGTAACGGCTCCGGATCTTCAAAGGACAGCCGCGGACTTCAAGACCCGATTAATTGTCATTAATTCCACGTTAATGACACTTAATCGGACGATCTTAACACCTGTAACGGCACTGTCAGAGCCGTTACAGGGTTATTAACAACAATTAATCCCGTGTATCAATACTAGTAACCGCCAGGGCCACATGTCGGGCCAGGCTGACTTGTAACGGTTTGTCCTTATACTATAAAAGGACAAACCGACGGTACACGAGGGGATCGGACTCTCGAACGCTCTCAAGCACACAAACTAATACAACACAACACACCCGTGGAGTAGGGTATTACGCTCCGGCGGCCCGAACCACGTAAACCATTGTGTCTCTCGTGTCCTATCGTGATTCACCTTCTTGAGTCTCCGCGCGCCCACACCGAACTACAAACTCCTTCAACACTTTCGTAGTGTCAGGAGATCTGCCGACTCCAACAGTCGACAGGTTTTCATAACGTGCGGGTGTATGAGTGACTCCCCCTCAATGAATGCATCATAAAAAGAAGATTGAGGAAGTCCTTCATACACACACACGTTATGGTGGGGTGCCTACGTGTTGTGCTCAACATTTGTGACAAGACATATCAAATATGAATATGATCAAAAGATAGACATTCAAAGCATCATATTGATATTAAACAACCAAAACATAGTCTTGCACAAATTTAAACATTCAAATGACATAAATATTACATTAAGAAGTGCAACATGTCCAAGGATCCAAAATAAAGTGCTACTACCCCCTCTAACCACACCTAACTCTCCCCGTCTAACTCTCCCCCTTTGGCATCAAGACACCAAAAAGGAAAAGAAGAGGGGAACAACGAGGCCCAAAGTCTAGTCATCATCCTCCTCGCTATCGGCCGCCTTATCACTGGTGTCGCTCTCCGTGGCCTCCAGGTCCTCGTAGTCCTCATCATCATCATCGTCGGAGACCCGTGCCGAGGGAGTCGCCCGGGAAGAGCTCCCGTCCTCATGGAACTGGGCGAGCTCGTCAGCGGTGAAGTCGGGGAACAAGGTGATATTGCCATCGCTCTCCTCCGAAGGTGACATGGGGACCTCAAGCTTGTCGCACACGGCCTTGAGGTACTTCTCCTGATGTTCAGCCTCCCACTCGGGGTCAGTGGGGGGAGAAGCGGATCGGCGAGGAGCTGCCATTGCTGCTGAAACAGGAGGAAGGCACAAGATAGAAGGTCAATAAGGTGGAATAGTGCAAAAGAAATCACGAGAAACAGCCAAAGTTAGAGTTTGTCCTGTATAAATCGGACTTGTCCGCCCTAGGGGCGGACTAGTCTGGGTTGCGCAGGATAAACCCTAACCCTAACGGTTTTTTGAGAAATTGTTGAATCAAGTCACAATACTCCTAGGCTATGATGACAAGGGTACTAGAAACAACTTTAATAAAGAGGCACCTATCAAAAATTATATGAATCAAAAATGAGGAAAGTTTTTGAAAAGAGAGGAATACCTCTTCAAATCTTGGGAAATCGACAAGATCGGGGAAGGATCGCGTCGGGAATGATTGGGAAAGGTCTCCCATGCCTCCAAAGGGTCCAATGCACGGATTGGAATTGGTTTTTGGTGGAGGAAGTTGAAAATTGCCCAAAAGTGGAGATTTTCGAGTGAGAGGAAGTGAGAGAGGCAAGTGTGAGGGAGAGGAGGGGTCGGGCCGCCTCCTAGGGTGTTAAATCCCCAGGGGGCCGGACTAGTCCGGTGTAGGGACCGGACTAGTCCGGTCTGCACACCAGACCTAGACCAGTCTCGATCCGGACTTGTCCGGCCATAGGGCGGACTAGTCCGGTCCTAAAAGGCTGAAAACATATATATTTGAGTGTTAGTCACTAGTTGATCCTTTTGTACATATTGCCACAACAAAACTTTATGAATATGGTCAGTAAGCAATCAACAATCAAACTATGACCATAACTCACAAAGTCAATAGTTTTTCAAATATTTTGGAGAAAATCGAGATAGAGATGAATTTTTCAAACACATGCGTTCTTTTGAATAAGGTGTAAAGTAAACATTCAGATGTGCATGTTTCAAGCCACATTTCGAGAATCTAAGATATTGAGCTCACTCCTAAGCTCACAAAAACGCTTCTCATCTAGGGGCTTCGTGAATATATTGGATAGTTGGTTCTCGGTTCTTACATGGGAAATCACTATATCCCCTTTCAAGGAATGATCTCTCAAGAAGTGATGCCTGATATCGATGTTTTTTGTCCTCGAATGCTCAACTGGATTATGGGCTATTTTGATGGCGCTCTCATTGTGACATAGGAGTGGAATATGGTGCAAGTTTATACCATAATCCCTTAGAGTTTGTCGCATCCAAAGAAGTTGTGCACAACAACTTCCGGCTGCTACATACTCCGCTTCGGCTATGGAAAGAGCAATGGAGTTTTGTTTCTTTGAGGACCAAGACACTAAGGATCTACCAAAGAATTGAAATGTCCCAGATGTGCTCTTTCTATCAACTTTGCACCCCGCATAATCCGCATCGGAGTAGCCAATAAGGTTAAACTTGGATCCTTTGGGGTACCAAAGTCCTAGGCTAGGTGTGTGAACCAAATATCTAAGAATAACGGCGGTCAAATGACACACCTTAGGTGCAGCTTGAAAACGTGCACACATACACACACTAAGCATAATTTCGGGTCTATATGCACAAAGATATAACAAAGAACCAATCATATAACGATATACCTTTTGGTCCACACTTGGACCATCTTCGTTGAGGTCTAGATGTCCATTAGTTTCCATTGGAGTCTTGATGGGTTTGGCCTTGTCCATGTCAAACTTCTTTAATATATCTTGAGTGTACTTTGTTTGACTTATGAACGTGCCTTCTTTGAGTTGCTTGACTTGGAAACTTAAAAAGAACTTCAACTCCCCCATCATGTACATCTCAAATCTCTCTGTCATTATCTTAGAAAACTCATCACAAAACACTTTATTAGTAGAACCAAATATGATGTCATCGACATATGTTTGGCACACAAAGAGATCATCATTGAAGTGCTTTGTAAAGATAGTATAGTCAGCTTTTCCTATCTTGAAACCATTTTGAATCAAAAAGTATCTAAGGCACTCATACCAAGCTCTAGGAGCTTGTTTGAGGCCATAGAGAGCCTTACGCAATTTGAAGACATGGTTTGGGAAGTCTTGGTCTTCAAAGCCCGGTGGTTGCTCCACATAGACTTCCTCCTTGATTGGACCATTTAGGAACGCACTCTTGATGTACATTTGGTAAAGCTTAAAATCATGGTGAGTAGCAAAGGCAAGTAATATACAAATTGACTCTAGCCTAGCTACGGGAGCAAAGGTTTCATCAAAATCCAAACCTTCGATTTGTGAGTACCCCTTGGCCACAAGTCGTGCTTTGTTCCTTGTCACCACGCCATGCTCGTCTTGCTTGTTGCGGAACACCCACTTGGTGCCCACAACATTTGCTTGTGGACGCTTGACAAGCTCCCAAACTTTGTTCCTCTCAAAGTTGTTGAGCTCCTCTTGCATGGCCACCACCCAATCCGGGTCTCTCAATGCGCCTTCAACCTTATGGGGCTCCAAAGAGGAGACAAAGGAGTAATGTTCACAAAAGTTAGCAACATGAGAACGAGTGGTTACCCCTTTTGTAATGTCTCCTAGGATGTTGTCAACGGGGTGATCCCGTTGAACACTTTGATGCACACGAGGATGCGGAGGTTGAACTCTTGAGTCATCATCATCCTCTTATTCTTCTTGGTCTCCCCCTTGATGTATGCTTTCCTCTTGACTTTCGTCTTCTTGATCATGTTGAGGTGCCACTTGTCCATCTTCAACTTGGTCACATGGGGGATGACTTGCATCATCTTGCGGTTGATCACTTGAGTTTTGAGGTTGTTCTTGTGGACGAATATCTCCAAGTGCCATCCTTCTAAGAGCCTCTTGTGGACAGTCTTCTTGATCTAACACACTTTGATCAACTTGCTCCACTTGGGAGCCATTAGTTTCATCAAACACCACGTCGCGTGCTATTTCAACAATCCCGGAGGATTTGTTGAAGACACGGTAGGCATGGGTGTTTGAATCATAACCAAGCAAGAAACCTTCATCGGACTTTGAAGTGAACTTCGAAGTCCTAGGCTTCTTGTTGAGAATATAGCATTTGCTCCCAAAGACATGAAAGTAAGAGACATTGGGTTTCTTACCAACTATAAGCTCGTAGGGGGTCTTTTTGAGGAGGCGGTGGAGGTACAATCGGTTGACGGCGTGGCAAGCGGTGTTAACCGCCTCCGCCCAAAACCGGTCTGATGTCTTGTACTCATCAAGCATCGTCATTGACATCTCAATGAGTGTCCTATTCTTTTGTTCTGCCACCTCATTTTGTTGAGGGGAGTGGGGAGCTGAAAATTCATGCCTGATTCCCTCCTCATTCAAGAAATCTTCCACTTGAGTGTTCTTGAACTTGGTGCCGTTGTCGCTTCTTATAGCCTTGATTCTTGAGGTGAACTTATTTTTATCTCTCCTCAAGAACCTCTTGAGGACACCGTGAGTCTCACCCTTATCATGCAAGAAAAATACCCAAGTGAAACGAGTAAAATCATCAACAATAACAAGACCATATTTGTTACCGCCAATGCTAATGTAGGTTATTGGCCCAAAAAGGTCCATGTGTAGCAGTTCCAAAGGCCTTGTCATCGTCATGATATTCTTGGACGGGTGTTGAGCTCCTACTTGCTTCCCCGCTTGGCAAGCGCTACATGGCCTATCTTTTTCAAACACAACATCCTTCAAGCCATAGATGTGGTCGCCCTTAAGAAGCTTTTGTAAGTTCCTCATCCCAACATGGGCTAGCCTTTTATGCCAAAGCCATCCCATGTTGGTTTTCGCCATTATGCATGTGTCAAGTTGGTCATTATCCGCGGTAAAATCCACAAGATAAATCTTTCCTTTGAACACACCCTTAAAAGCGATTGAGTCATCACTTCTTCTAAGGACGCTTACACCCTTATTAGTAAAAACACAACTATAACCTTTTTCACATAGTTGTGATATGGACAAAAGGTTATAGTCTAAAGAGTCAACATGCAAAATGTGAGAAAGAGTATGTTGGGGAGAAATAGCAATTTTATCGGAGCCAAGGATTTTCCATTGGCTATTGTCTCCGAAGAAGATCCCTTCACTTGGATCATCGTTTTCTTCATACTCCACGAACATCTTTCTCTCTCCGGTCATGTGGTTGGTGCATCCACTATCGAGCACCCATTTGGATCCACCAGAGGAGTATGCCTTTCTCCTTCCTTCTTTCGCCATGAGGAAAGTTGGCTTGTGGTCTTTGAGGTTGGGTAAAAGCTTGCTTCCCTTGGAGCTCCTCTCGATGGCTATGGTTGCCACCTTCTCCTCGTCTTCGGAGGAGGACTCATCGTTAGAGTCCCATTCCTTACCCAAGTGGGCATGACCAGAGGGCCTCTTCTTCTTGAAGTATTTCTTTTCTTGAGGCTTGCCCTCCTTCTTCTTCTTGCCCTCTTCATGTGGGCAATCCACAATGAAGTGTTCGTACTCGCCACAATTGTAGCAAGCTCTCTTTGTTTTGGGCTTTGCTTTTTCCTTGCCCTTGCTCTTGTGGTTGTATCCTCCTTTCCTTCTCCTTGTCATCCTCTTGAACTTGTTGATGAAGAGTGTATCTTCCTCATCGGTGTAGAGACTCTCCTCATCATCTTCTTTTTGCTCTTTTGAGGAGGATGTCGCTTTGAGTGCAACATCCTTCATCTTCGAGGCGGTGATCCTTTAGATGTAGTTGTAGAAGAGCGCCTCCTTCTCCATGATCTCGTGGTTGATGATCCTTCCTAGGACCTCCTCCGGGGTTATTTGAGAAAACCCCGGGCTTTCTCGTATCATGGAGAAAAGAGAGACGTTTCTAGGCATGAATGCCCGAATCATCCTCTTCACCACCTCGTGGTCCGTCCACTCGGTGCAGCCATAAGATCTACTCTTGTTGATGAGCAGCTTTAGGCGATTGTACATCTCCTGGGGAGATTCACCATCCATAATGGCAAATCTCCCGAGCTCTCCTTCAATGAGCTCAATCTTTGCCTCCTTCACGACTCGGTTGCCTTCATGAGCCGTCTTGAGGGTGTCCCAAATATCCTTGGCCACCTCAAGTCCATCTACTCAGTTGAAATCATCTCTTGAGAGAGACGAGATGATCACTCTGGCCGCTTGGGCATTGTGGTGAAGGAGTACGACTTGCTCTGGAGTGATGTCTTCTTCATTCTTCGGGATATGCACCCCGATCAACACAATTTGCCACAAAGAAGGGTTGAGTGACACAAGATGGATATTCATGTCGTGCTTCCACATCCCGCAGTCGGTTCCATCGAATTGGGGAGGCTTCCCCAATGGGATGGAAAGGTAGTGGTTGTTGGAGACAAGGCGTTCATAGTTGTAGCCTTGTTGGTTGTAGTTGGTCGTGCCACCCGTTGTAGAGGTTGAAGTGTCAACCTTTGGAATCTTCAACTTATTTTGCCTTGAGCTGTCGAGTCTCTTCGTCATCCGTCGGTTTGTCTTGGTAGACAAACATCTCCTCTTGGGTTGCTTGGATCTCATTGGTCGAGACTTCGTCATACCCCACTCTAGCCATCTTCTCTATGAGTTGTTAGACTCTTTGGGAGAGTCCTTGCTCTGATACCAATTGAAAGTTGCCTAGAGGGGGGTGAATAGGCTAATAGACCTGAAATGACTTAATAAAACGAGATCAGTACTCAGGGGGCGGACTAGTCCAGTCCAGGGGCGGACTAGTCCGGTCCACCTGCAGGGAAAATCTAAAAAGTGTTTCTAACAAGTTTTAGTTGGATTTTCGTGATGCAAAAAGTGTTAGAATGATTCAGTGAACCTTAACAAGGTATATGGCAAGTATGAAGCTAAGGATCACAATGAAACAAGAGTGATGAACAAAAACGGTAAAGCTAACCCTAGAAGCAATGTGCGATAAATGAAAGCAAAGTACACAAGGGACACAAGGATTTTATCCTGAGGTTCGATCCCACACAGGAATCTACATCCCCGTTGAGGAGCCCACGAAGGACCGGGTTCAACAACCCTTCCCTCACCAAGTTTACCACAAGGGCCTAACTTGGTTCTCCACAATCACAAGGGTGAATACAAGATTCATTGGGGCTTCTCACAATCTGAGGCTCCCACCACAAATATGAACACAAATCACAAAGAACAGCTCAAGCCACAGATCACAAAGATTCAACAAGTGCAAGATATCAAACCGAGAGCCTAGAGCGGTGTTCTTCCTCTTCTTCATCTCACCAAACCCTAATCCACACAAGAATTAGTTTTAGAGGGAAGGTAGGCAAGAAGGAGGTTGTTGGAGGCTCAAAGTTTGTTGTGGCGGTGCTAGGGTTTCAAAGTTATCAAGAGTTTTGTTCAAATGAACCGAGGGGTCCTCTATTTATAGAAGAACCAAGCCCATTCTGCTGACCTCAGCAGATGGGCAGACTAGTCCGGCCTATGGCCCGGACTAGTCCGGCCTTTGGGACCACTGACGTCCCTGACAATTGTCACACTGCGCGACAATCGCCACGCTACCCGCCAAACTTAAAATTCAAATGGTCACTTCATAACGGACTAGTCCGGTCAACACCGGACTAATCCGATCTCACACAGAACCTTTCGTTCCGTGTGAAAACGGACTAGTCTAGAGACCACGGACTAGTCCAGCCCCCAAGGCGGACTAGTCCGGCCTCCCAGACTTAGTTGCTGTAGTGCCTAACTCTCACCAATCCGGACTAGTCCGACCTCTAGGGCGGACTAGTCCGATCTCAGTCAGGACCTCTTGGTCCGGACTAAAACAGACAAGTCCGGGGTTTTGGGACTTAGTTCCGAAAACCCACTCCATGACTACCCCGGACTAGTCCGTCCCACTACGGACTAGTCCGAAGTCAGTCAGACCCTTCTAGTCCGCCTGAAAACGGACTAGTCTGGCCAGGAGAGGACTAGTCCGGCCACCAGCACGGACTAGTCCGGCCACTCCTGCCAGACTACTCTAACACTCTTCTCTCAATAGGTTTTGATCACTATACCGCTTTGAGCTCCCAACTTGATCTCAATGCACTTTACACACACATCCTCATACTTATATGGCTAGTCTAAACTTGACACGCTATAAACCCTAGTTTCTTCTTTTCGAGTCGACACTGCCGTTTTTATCCTTTTCCTTTTTGAGGGTTTGTGTTTTCACTTGAGTCCACACCTGTGCTTAAGATCACTGAGCTCATTAGTTACTTAATTATCTTCATCAATCATCCAAAAACCACGGGGATCCTAGATGCACTTTCAGGTTGTGATCAGGAATAAGGCTAGATTGGTTGCTCAAGGTTTCACACAAATTGAAGGTCTAGATTTTGATGAAACTTTTGCTACTGTTGCTAGATTAGAAGCCACAAGAATTTTGTTAGCTTTTGCTGCATCTAAAGGTTTCAAGTTATATCAAATGGATGTAAAAAGTGATTTTCTTAATGGCTACATAGATGAGGAGGTTTATGTTAAGCAACCACATGGTATTGAAAATTCAGATTTTCCTAATCATGTTTTCAAACTGACTAAAGCCTTGTATGGTCTAAAACAAGCTCCTAGAGCATGGTATGATAGGTTAAAAACATTTTTACTTGAAAAGGGGTTTACCATGGGCAAGGTTGATAAAACTCTTTTTGTTCTTAAGCATGGCAATGACTCATTATCCGTTCAAGTGTATGTGAATGATATTATCTTTGGTTGTGTTTCTCATGATCTTGTGTCCAAGTTTTCAGCAACTATGAGTTCAGAATTTGAAATGAGTATGATGGGTGAACTCACTTACTTTTTGGAGCTGCAAATCAAGCAAACTGAGGAAGGTACCTTTGTGCATCAAACGAAGTATACAAAGGACCTTCTCAAGCGCTTCAACATGGACAAAAGCAAGCCTCTTCAGACACTAATTGGAACAACACCAACACTTGAACTTGATGAAGACGGTGAACTCGTGGATCGAAAAGAATATATAAGCATAATCGGGTCACTTTTGTACCTCACGGCATCAAGACCGGACATACAATTCAGCATATGTCTTTGTGCACGATTTCAAGCTTCCCCACGTGCTTCACATTGTCAAGCCATCAAAAGGATTCTCAGATACTTACATGGAACTCAAGAATTTGGAATTTTTCTTCCTTCTTCCTCAACCGTTACTTTCAAAGATTTTTCGGGTGCTAATTTCGGGGGTTGTAGGATTGATAGGAAAAGTACTTCTGGTTCTTGTCATTTTCTTGGTAATTCACTTGTTGCTTGGTCCTCTAAAAAACAAAACTCAGTTGCACAATCCACAGCTGAATCTGAATATGTAGCTGCTGCTAGTGCTTGCTCACAAATTCTTTGGATTGTTCAAACACTTAAGGACTATGGGGTTGATCTAGATAGTGTTCCACTGTTTTGTGATAACACTAGTGCCATTTGCATTGCTAAAAACCCCGTGCAACATTCTAGAACTAAGCACATTGATATTAGGTATCACTTTCTCCGTAATAATGTTGAAAAAAGAAACATTGTGCTTCACCATATAGATACCGAACAACAGTTGGCTGACATTTTTACAAAACCTTTGGATTTCACTTGTTTTTGTTACATTCATAGTGAAATAGGGGTTATGCATCCTCATGGCTTAAATTGAGGGGGAGTTTTGAAACTTCAGAACTTTATGTGTGAATCTGACTTTAAAATAATATGAGCATATTATTTCATACATATATGACTTTCTGATTCCTTTTACATGCTGGAAGTTCTTACTACATTACTCATGTTATACATTTTGTAGTTTTTCCCATGACTAGTAACTGGAATAATTAGTTACACTAAATCTGGTCATGATCGAACTTTTTTGCTGTTTTGAACTTGTTGCATGATCACAAGTTCTTTTAATCATAAAGAATTAATCAAGTAATCAACTCACATGTTGAGTTTTATGAACAAATATAAATTGAGAAAAGATCAAGAGAATATGCATGCATCACACTCCTTCTTTTGAGATGGCTTATCATTGCACTTAGATATGAACTCAGAAGAAGTTGTATATGACTAAAACCATGTCCTTAAGCTTCTGATTGTCAAATGACATAGGCTTGGCTTGGTTGGTTAGAATAAGGCATATACGCATATAATCTCTTGCAAATATCATATGATCTAAATTTGTGTCTTGAAAAATAATGAAATGCAGCATTAAGTGTCATGCTTTCAGGTTTTGAAATAGTTAAGTTTGTGAGATCATGACTTGCTTAAATTGAAAATTACATTTGATCTCTAGCATGGCTTACACTACTTTATGTATCTCATTGTTGTGATAGTGTAAGTTACTTGATAGTATGACTTGGATGAGCTTTGTTCTATATGTATATGTTATAATGTGCTCATAACAAATTAAAATTTCTCTTTTGTGCCTTGTTGAATACATTGTCAAAGGGGGAGAAGTATGCAAGGGGGAGAAATAAGTATAGGGGACAAATTTATTTCTATCGATTTTCAAAAAGGGGGAGAAATTATTTTCAAAACTTTTCATGTGAATAAGTCAATGCTCGGATTTTAAGTGTTGCCAATGCATTCATCAAGGGGGAGATTGTGAGACCTATGTGTGATGAATACATTGGCTATGGCGATAAAAGTTTTGAATACTACCAAAACACCTTTATCATCAAGGGCCGACTCTAGGTTCGAGCTCTAGCAAGGTCCGACGATAGGTCCAGCTTGTTTTGGGTAGCTTCGGCAAGGTCCGACGTAAGGTCTAACTTGCTTTGGCTAGGTTCGACTTTTTTGTCTAGGTCTGACTAGCTTTGGTTAGCTCCGGCTCTAGGTTCGACTAGCTTTGGTAAGCTTCGGTGCTAGGTCCAACTAGCTTTGGTTAGCTCCAGCGCTAGGTCCGACTAGCTTTGGTAAGTTCTGACGCTAGGTTTTGCTAGCTTTGGTAAGCTCCGGTTCAAGGTCCGGTTAGCTTTGGCAAGGCTCGGAGCTAGATTGCAATGGTTCAGCTTTTACTTTGAAATATATCGATCTTGTTTATATCTGTGGAAAGTTTGCTTAGTATTCTTTTACTAAGTTTTTTGTGTGTTTTGGTGGTTATTTCTGTTATAAATTTGCTAGGGTTTGCAACATACTTATGTGAGGTGCTCACATAAGGTGTTGTGGTTTCGGAACTAACGAGAGTCAAGTCGAGGATTTGTGCTCGAAAGTATCAGTTGTTTATTCATGTGCAGGTCTTGCTTGAGTTCAGGACATGGCTGGTGACGGGATCCATTGAACTAGTCTTAGGAAGAATATGAGGTTCAAAAACCAAGTTCGGGAGGAATTGTGGTTGAGTTGATCGCGAGGTTGCGCAACATGTTTGAATCAAGAACAATGCATATGAAGGTATTGTGGACATTGTTGGAAGATGTTTGCACATGTGCAAGGAGTGCATGAACGTGGCTACATGGTTCCGAGGCGTGATGAAGAGATGTGGATGTAAAGAATTAGTCGGGAAAGTCCAACCACTAGGTTATGGACTTAGGCTGCGGCTGAGTCGTGTTTGACTCAAATACGGAAAGTTTTGAGTTGGTTATGATAGGATTTCGTATGGGTCACGAATTTGAATTGTTTTAGGAATGTGGGATACATTGCTAAGGTGTTTGGAAGTCTTAAGATTGCTTATATCTAGGTATAGAAGAGTCTTGAGCAGTTATGGAAAGTTTTGATTCATGAATTGAGTAGGATTAGAGTCCTAGTTAGTTTTGGGTTAGCCTAAGGGCTGATTATATAAGCAAGGGGGGTCAGAGCTCGTGGTAGACGACTTTAGGGTTGTTCCTTGTAAGTTTTGATCAATAAAATTCGTAGTCTAAAGGAGCTTTTGTGCCTTGTTCGTCCGACTTGTTTTCGTAGAGTCTTTCTCGTCGAGTTTCTGCATAGCACTATCTTTCTTTGGTGGTTTTATCATAACTCGAGTTTTACAGACTCGATTGACGTGATTCTTCTTGGGTTGTCTTCACAACTTAATTTTCTATCATCTGTGAAAATTTCACGATTATTAAATTTGTGGTTTCTGATCTACATGAGTTTCTTTGCAGTGTTTAAGAACTGTTTTTCTCGTGTAGGACAGATTGACCTTTGTTAGATATTTCGACCGTAACTTGAGTTTCTCTCGACGGATTTTGTGATTCTTGTTGTAAAGTCTTCGTGACTTGATTCTCTAGTATCTATACTAGTTTTTTCACAGTTGAACACGTTTAGATTAGTCGCACACACGGTTTCTTTAGCAGATCGGTTTTCTGCCGAGAGGTTTTTTGTTGCTTCCGCTGAAAAGTTTTAATCTACCATTCACCCCCCCCCCCCTCTGGTAGCTTTACACATGCTCTTAGATCCTACACGGCAGCGCTGCACCTCTTCCGCTCCTCCACCGTCTCCACCCCCTCCCCCCATCTCTAGGTCTTTAAGACCGATGAGGAAAGGACAGAAGCCCCCGGGCGACGGCCCGAGTGACTCGGTTTCGCTAGGTGAGTGAAGCGGCGGAGGATTCGGCCGTCGTTGGGGCTCCGGAGTGGTGGCTCTTCACTTGTTGTTGTTGGATCTGGAGGATTTGGTGTTTGTGACGGCAGTTGAGTGCCAGATCCGGCGATTGATGCACTTTGTTCATCTTCTTTTGCAGATGTTCTCGGTGCTAGTGGTCTGGTAGTGCGTCCCAGTGGCCCGATTTGGATCCTTGCCGTTTTCTTGTACGCAGGCTGTGGGGGTGGTGAGTCTGGCACCGAGATGAAGTCGACCGGTTGGTCGTCTTCGTTGGTGACGGCTACCACGAGCATGTCGGCGTCTTCTTGGACAGCGGTTACCACCGTGTTGTCGACCTCATTTGCGAGTTCATCTTGTTCTCCTTCTCCCCTACCCGGTGATGAGAACACTGGTTGTCCTTGTGCAACCGGGTATGGGCAAGGTCCCATACCATGGATGGCACAAGGCTTCTCCCGGCGGCTCCATGGGGAGTTCGCCGGGTCTGAGGGTTCCATCGATCAATATGCCGATGGATTGGAGAATGGAGATCTTTGTCGATTGTTAACCCTAACCCTAGGGTTAGGGGCTTGATGTGGTGGTTGTTGTGAGGGTTTCGTCTGGAATCCCTCCATTCCAACGGTGTCCAGATTTTCGACGACGCCTGTTGCGTCGCAGTCGACTTCTCCGTTGATGATGTCTTTGATTGCATCCATTGTTTCTTGTTTCCCATATTCTTGCATGGAATCGCTGGCATGGATTGCGACTTGGAGCACCAAAATGGTCCAAAACACAGTGCAAATTATAGATTAAAGACTGGATAAGATTGTTTTTCGTCATTTTTACCTTGTCTTAGTCCTTGTTCTGTCGATCTCGTGAGGCCTATGAACCCGCTAATGATCGGGTGCTGATAACGTGTTATGAATGTAAAGTAGAAAGTAGACTAAATGTTTAGACTGAATAAATTGTGTTGTATTCTCATTGATCACTTTGATTCTTAAATACATGTACAATAGACACTGGTGCCTCTTCACCATAGAACCGCCATCACCGTCGACGCACCTCTTGGATGGAACCCGTCGCTGTCAGTGTCTGTTCGGGATTGATTTATGTATCTACCATTGTAATCTCTATTTTGGGATTAACTGTTCACTTGTAAATATTTATTCTTAACAAAACGAAGAGTTGGTTATTGTTGCATTGTATCTCATAACAGTCTCACAAAATTTTAACCTTAGAAATCATATTTACAAACAGAAACAAAAATAATTCACTCAATGTGAATTGAACTAATCTAAATAATTTAAATAATTCAGAGAGTAAATTAAACCAACATTTTTATGGGCCTTAAGTTAAAAAGGCAAAGACTTGAGGGTACTAAAATATTTTTTTTCCTACCATTTCACATCGTGAAGGTCTATGAATCACTCGAAAATCACACGTCAACACCATATTGACCAAAAAGCTAATACAGATAATCAAACAAAAAGAACCGTCATTCAAAGGGAGCAAATGCAATACTGCAAGAACACGTCGCATCACTAGTCAAGCAAAACGATAAAAATAAACAAACTGCAATCTGAAATCTTAAAACATAATATTGAAATCTCTAGTCAAACTCCTAACTCCTGCACGCATGCAGCCGCCAATTACCCATGTGCAAGACTTCACACTGTTGCACATGTAAATACTTGCTCATTTAAGGGTAAAACGATTCTGCTGTACATAAGGCTATGTCATAATAAACATCAATAACCACAACCACGTCCAAATCCAAGCATATTGATCATGCTGCTTCTAGTCGTCAGAGGCACTAAAGAGAAACTTGGTATCTATGGACAAATTCAGCAATTAGTTGAGAGTACTAGAAATAGCCTTGGATTGGCGTATCGTCGTCCCACAGCTCTTTGAATTCACTCATGAAACCTTCATCCATCTCTGTTCGCTCCTCGAGCATCTTTTCTTGCATAGCCTGCGATTATAGCAGTAGAAAATGGTATAAATGCTTAAACAGTGGAAAATGGGAACAAAATATTTGTTTGAATAGTTTCTACTCTCCGGGTGACTATCTGAGACTCCTGCATTTTTGACACAACGGTCAGAATCCTTTGGTACTGGTCCCTTGCTTCAGGATACTGAGCCATGGACTTTACTCTGGCAAGAGCTTTCTGCAACCTTTCTTCTGTCTGCTTTCGTCCTTCTTGCAAAAAATCATAATCATCCTGGATAGGTTTATCTGTGATAGAACCGCTACTTGTTCCACTGCCGCTGACCTCTGTCACACCTTCTGTAGACCGAAATCCACGTAACCCGGCCCCTCTTCGCCTCCAACGTAGTATAACTTTCTCCACTATTCCAACAGACCAAACTATTTTTCGATAATGTTTCCTCACTTGGTGACCTCGCACATGAGCCTAGACATACAAAATAAAATAGCCACTTGATGAATCTATGCACTTGTACATAATGACAGAAACGAGCACTGTTTCTCAAATAGCGCAGACGTGAGAATACATTACGGTTTAGCTACACTTTGTAGTTATGGAACACATTGAATTAACCACTATTTCACTATCGTGCCATACTCCCAGTCACATTAACATCCTAAACGAAAGTTGAGCAAGAGCCTAATATTCACCTTTGAATGACATAAAGGGCATACCCAATTGTGAAGGGTCTCACACTGTGTGTGGTCTGGGGAAGGGTTATTTATATTAGCTACACTTTGTAGTTATGGAACACATTGAATTAACCACTATTTCACTATCGTGCCAAACTGCCAGTCACATTAACATCCTAAAACGAAAGTTGAGCAAGAGCCTAATATTCACCTTTGAATGACATAAAGGGCGTACACAATTGTGAAGGGTCTCACACTGTGTGTGGTCTGGGGAAGGGTTATTTATAGACAACCATACCCCTGCTTTTGCAGAGAGGCTGGTTTGAACCTAAGACCTCAGGACACAAGTGGAGAGAAACTAGTCAGGTCACCTTTGAATAACGTTGTTCATTAATTTCCATTTGGCATACAGAAATTATTTTGAAGTGTTTCCCTGTGTGCAACCTTTTAGCACTAATAAAAACTACAATATATTTACTGGATTCTAGTTTATATCTCTACCATACCTGAATCTTGACAATCCGCTGCCTAATGAGAAGAAATTCCTTTCTCCCCTTCCAACCCCTGAACTTATTTTGTATCCGAGTTGCAGCAGCATGAAGGGGATCCTGCCGAGGTTTGGATGGCTTGACAGAAAGGAGTGAAAGGGCATGCTCATCTGATATTCCACCTCTACCATCCTCATATTGAGCTGCTTGCTTTCTCTGGAATGATTGCACCCTGAATACTTGATATATCCGAGCAGCAGCTTGAGCAGCATTCCTAATGGCACCTAATGAATCTCCACTTGCAGGCTGCAGTGAAGTTCTCTCAGTAACATCTCCAAGACCAGGTAGACCAGATATTTCACCCATGTTGGCTTCCTTGAGATTGAGCGCCTGAAGATGGCTTGTCAGAGAAGACTCTGCAAGGAAACCAGAGATTCCCTTGTGTCCATTAGCAGACGCAAGATCTGCTGGCGTACTTCCAGATGGGAAATCAGGAGTCGGGTCTGTCAAAGCTCCTGGAGCTGCCCCCAGCGCAATAAGAGCGACTACAGTCCGCTCTCTGCAAGTGAAGCAATATTCCAAGATCAACATGCAAAAAACGGAATATGAATGTATTACCTGATGTCAGCTTAACAACTTACCTTCCACAAAAGGCAGCCCAATGGAGTGCAGTCCACCCATGAACATCTCGGAAATTAATATTCACACCAGCAGAAACTGTTGGCCGTATAGCCCAATCATATCCAAGGGCGGCTGCTAAGTGAAGCACACCCTGTCCTTCATCATCTAATACACTGGGTCCCTTACCACCCACACCTACTTTATTGATAAGCCAGACATGCAGTTTTTCCTTGATCAAGTTCTCGGCAAACTGATCCTTCTGATCATCAGTAGAAAGCTCATTATCATCAGCCAACTTTAGTAGATTGGACCACTCATCATTGTTCATCATAAGTGAACGTATCTTCCTGCTCAAGTCAACCATATCCAAACTAGGGTTAGATATAGTTGCCTGGTACTCATCTGGTCCAAGGGACACCAGTTTATCAAGGCGTATCTGGAAATAAATTTTGTTTGTTGCACCATGTGGACTAGGAGCATCCATGTATTGGGGGTCACTTGGTCGAAATTCAAACTCCCGCACTTCACTGCAGGCCAACCTGTTGGAGCAGGTAATGTAGAAAGGGACTCTACCAGGTTTATGTGGGGGTGAATAAGATAGGAGAGTCTCATCCGCTAACATCTGTGCTGGAACTTCAACTTCACCAAACATACATGACCACTTGCATCTCTCGATGACTTGACTATTATTTAGAATTCTACCAGTAATTAAAATCTGCATGTCAAGCAAATGAGAGTAAGTGAGATATAGTTGCTTATGAAGCCCAACATTTGCTTTGTTGCAAACTTACAACCATCAGGGTAGTGTTGGTGATGTGCCCAAGAGGCAATCACAACAATTCCTTAAGGCATATTGGATATTTGATCCATAAGCAATTAGGGTACTAATGGGCCTGCGACCTAAAAGTCCATTAGTACGCCTATAAATATGAGGGGTAGGGTTAGGGGCTAATCATCCCACCACGTGACAGCTCTAGCCGCCACCCCTCGAGGGCCTCACGCCGAGACCCTTGCCGCGTGCGCAGTGCTAGCACATCGGCGCACGACGTTCCTCTTCGTATGTGTGGACTTCGTGGAGGCGCTGTTGCTACTGCTGCGCTGATCGGCTACGACGAACGTGTTCGTCTACTGCTGGTGAGAAGAGGGCGAGGAGGAGACGAACGGGATCGTCTACTTCCTTCCCCTACACTGACGCGCGTCTACGTTCCGCTGCGCTACGCTTCTAGTGGTAACGATCCATGACCTCCGTACTCGCATGTTTCTTGGGTGATGCGGTAGAGTTGCTAGAATAGCATACCGCCGATTTTCCAACAGTGGTATCAGAACCGACTTGCGTAGTTTTTGGTCTGGATCTTGTTAGTAGATGGGATATACTGCAGACATATTCAAACGATGAATTTTATCACACGGTTTTTGGGGTTTGGAATTGGTTAGAGTAGATTGTGATCGTATATGACTAAAGGGTCAATTCGTGCTCCTTCTCTGCTTTGTGCGCAACCTGTCCCTACCGGCTGGAATCACCATCGGGACTAATCGCGTGCATAGCTAACAGATTGAGCCAACAGACCACGGTCATGAGTCACGATCTACTCATGAATAACCGATCAAATAGAAAATTGGGGCATTTTGAATGGCTCGGATTCGGGTTGATTTGATCAATTTTATGAGATTTTCATAGTGATTTCATAGATGCGATCTATGTAATTCCATTTGGTGTTCAGGATGCTGCCCTGAAAGCCGCGGGGACGGCTACTCCCTCGACTCCCCCCCACCCCCCCCCCCCCCCCGCTAACCGGCTAGCAGGACCGCCGTTTTGCTGTCTGCTATAGCGATTACATAACAAAATTTTGTACGCTTAACTCGTTTTTGTAGGGAATGATGTGAATGGTATGGCCTTAATGTGATGTGATGATCTGTGTGTAAATTCGTGCAGTCTGCGTGTTGCAAATTTAACACAACCAGGTTGAGGTTGTCACATAATTGTATAACAACTTGCGTGTCGACCTGTGATGCTTGATCTCTCATGTAATTTATTTGGTAGTTATTAGTTGTATCAGCTTCTTTTATTATCATGGAGATGTCTTCAAGCATGGTGGAGATAGAGATCACCACAAGAAGGGAGACATGACAGCTCAGATCTTGATGGAACCATGGCGATGGAGACCATTATGATTCTAAAGGTCATACTATTCACAATATGATATGATCATATACCTGTGATGTTTACGTATTACTATTCTTTTCATGCTTTTCATATGGTGGATGTCTTGTCATGATAGAATAGCTTCTCTCGAAAAAGTTGAGTATTTGATGTCATTTACCAATAACTGCACCTATATTATTTTGATCGTTGTGTGGTAGGTTTGCCAAAGCAAAGTACAATCATCTATCATAATGCATACAGTGAATGTTGAACATTCGCATGCATAGTGTTGGTTCACTCAACAAAGCTATCAAAATGGTTTTGAGCTTTATGAACATAGAGTTGGGAGTCGGGGCATTAGATGTCACCCAACAAACAAGAGTCATATAGGGATATGGTTAACAATGGTTGTTTACCTATGTCACTAATTTCCTAGCAGTGAAGCCAAACCTCACTAGGAATTAGTGAATATGGATTTTGAATCACTATATGTCGTTAGAGGGAAGACGATGATCATATAGTGGTGATATCTTTTATTAAACTGTTAATAGAAGATTGATACATAACATAGTGTTAAACTTTGTATATTTATTTTCTATTGTAGATAATGTCTGCTAGTAACAATTCCGGTTTCAATTTGCGATATGTGCTTGAAAAGGAAAAGCTCAATGGAGCTAACTTTATCGATTGGTACCGCAACCTGAGAATCGTTCTTAAGCAAGAGAAAAACGAGTACATTCTCCTGCAGCCTTACCCTAATGATCTCCCAGCTGATGCAACTAATGTAGCACGTAGAGTTTATACGAAGCACTGCGATGATGCGCTTAATGTAAGCTGCCTCATGCTCGCCACTATGTTCCCTGATCTGCAAAAACAGTATGAGCATACAGATGCTTATTCTATGATTGAGACACTGCGTGGAATGTTTGAGAATCAAGCAAGGGTTGGGAGATACAACATCTCAAAGTCCTTGTTCTCATGCAAGCTGACAGAGGATAGCCCGGTCAGCCCTCATGTAATCAAGATGATTGGTTACATTAAAACTTTGGGCAAACTTAGTTATGAACTCAAGGATGATCTGGCTATTGACGTTGTTCTCCAGTCGCTCCCACCGAGCTACGAGCCATTCATATTGAATTTTCAAATGAATGACATGGAGAAAACTTTGGTTGAATTGCATAGGATGCTTAAAACAGTCGAAGAAAGCATTAAGAAAAACGCCATTCATGTGATGATGGTGCAAAAGGAGAATAAAAAGAGGAAGTGTGTGACACATCTTAAAGGCAAAGGCAAGGGAAAGGTTCCCGATGAGCCCTCAAGCTCAAAGTCTAAGCCAAAGGCAAATCTGGCCCTTCTGATGATGATGAATGCTTTCACTGTCATGGTAAGGGGCACTGGTCTAGAAACTGCAAGAAGTACTTGGAGGATATGAAGAAGAAGAAGGGAAGTGAGACTTCCGCTTCAGGTATAAATGTTATAGAAATTAACATTGCATTATCTTCTAGTGAATCATGGGTATTTGATACTGGATTGATGATTCACACTTGCAAATCGTTGCAGGGTCTAAGTGAGACTAGAATATTTGCAAAAGGCGAGTTCGATGTTCGTGTCGGCAATGGAGCAAAGGTTGCGGTCATAGCTGTCGGAACTTACCACTTGTCATTACCCTCAGGATTAGTTTTGGAATTGAATAATTGTTATTGCATTCCTACTTTGAGCAAGAACATTATCTCTTCTTTGTGTTTAGAAGAAGTTGATGGTTATGAGATTGTAATAAAGAACAAATATTGTTCTATTTATTACAATAATATTTTCTATGCTCAATGTTCATTGGTGAATGGATTATATGTCCTTGATCTTGAGGATAAAACTGTCTATAACACTAATATCAAAAGGGCTCGACGAAATGATCTAAATCACACTTTTATTTAGCATTGTCGCTTAGGTCATATAAATGAGAAACGCATTGAAAAACTCCATAAAGATGGTTTACTAAGCTCATTTGATTTTGAATCACTTGACACATGCGAATCTTGTTTGCTTGGGAAGATGACCAAAGCACCCTTCACTGGTCAAAGTGAGAGGGCGACTGACTTGTTGGGACTTATACATACAGATGTATGTGGACCAATGAGTTCAATTGCCAAAGGTGGTTTTCAGTACTTCATCACATTTATCAATGACTTTAGTAGATATGGTTATGTCTACCTAATGAGACACAAGTCTGAATCCTTTCAAAAGTTCAAAGAATTTTAGAATGAAGTACAGAATCAATTGGGCAAGACAATTAAACTTCTACGATCTGATCGTGGGGGTGAATATTTGAGCCATGAATTTTATGATCATTTAAAACAATGTGGAATTGTTCCACAGTTGACTCCACCTGGAACGCCTCAATAGAATGGGGTGTCTGAGCGAAGGAACCAAAACTTGTTGGACATGGTTAGGTCGATGATGAGCCAAGCAGATCTTCCACTATCCTTTTGGGGTTATGCTCTTGAAACTGCTGCATTTACACTAAACAGAGTCTCAACTAAGTCTGTTGAGAAGACACCATATGAGATGTGGACCGGAAAACGTCCCGGATTGTCTTTCCTCAAAGTTTGGGGATGTGATGTTTATGTCAAACGTTTGACGTCAGACAAACTCACTCCAAAATCAGACAAATGCTTCTTTGTGGGATATCCTAAGGAAACCAAAGTGTATTATTTTTATAATAAAACAGAGGGTAAAATATTAACCGCTCACAATGGTGTCTTCTTGGAGAAAGAGTTTCTCTCAAAAGGAGTTAGTGGGAGCAAGGTGCATCTTGAAGAAATTCAAGAAATACCTAAAAATGTTTCAGCATCCACTAATCCTATACAGGATGTACAAGATGTTGTGCAACCAGTTGATGAAACACCAGCCTCACGAAAGTCTACGAGGGTACGTCGTGCGACTGAAAAGTTAACGCTTCTAACCACGGAGCATCATGACATGGTATTGTTGGACAATAATGAGCCCACGACCTATACTGAAGCAATGATGGGACCCGACTCTGAGAAGTGGCTTGGAGCCATGGAATCCGAAATTGAATCCATGCATGAAAATCAAGTTTGGAACTTGGCTGATCCAATCAAAGGTGTGAGACCTATCGATTGTAAATAGATTTTCAAGAAAAAGACTGATTTGGATGAAAATGTTCACATCTAAAAAGCGTGATTGGTGGCGAAAGGTTTCAAACAAATTCAAGGTGTTGATTATGATGAAACTTTCTCAACCGTTGCAATGCTTAAGTCTGTTCGGATTCTTCTAGCAATTACTGCATATTTTGATTATGAAATATGGCAGATGGATGTCAAAACAGCCTTTCTTAATGGAAGTCTGACTGAGGATATGTACATGACAAAACCTGAGGGTTTTGTCGATCCTAAAAATGCTAATAAAATATGCAAGCTTCAAAAGTCCATTTATGGACTGAAGCAAGCATCTCGGTGTTGGAATCTACGTTTTGATGAAGTAATCAAAGGGTTTGGTTTCATCAAGAACGTAGAAGAACCTTGTATTTACAAAAAGTTTAGTGGGAGCGCACATGTATTTCTGGTCCTATATGTAGATGACATATTATTGATCGGAAATGACATTCCAATACTTGATGATGTTAAATCATCATTAAGAAAAAGTTTCTCAATGAAGAATTTAGGAGAGACAGCGTATATTTTGGGCATAAAGATCTATAGAGGTAGATCTAAAAGGCTAATTGGATTAAACTATGATACATATATTGACAAGATATTGAATCGGTTCAATATGCAAGATTTCAAGAAAGGTTTCTTGCCAATGTCACATGGCATTACTCTAAGCAAGAGTCAGTGTCCTTCGACATCTGATGAGCAAAAGAGGATGAGGGTGATTCCTTATGCTTCGGCTATTGGATCCATCATGTATGCCATGTTATGTACACGTCCAGATGTATCTTATGCTCTAAGTATCACAAGCAGGTATCAATCAGATTATGGTGAGGCTCATTGGACCGTTGTCAAAAACATCTTTAAGTACTTGAGAAGAACTAAGGATGCGTTCTTAGTATTTGGAGGTGAAGAAAAGCTCGTTGTAAAAAGTTACACCGATGCCAGCTTCCAAACTGATAAGGATGATTCTAGATCGCAATCCGGATTTGTGTTCTGCCTCAATGGAGGGGCAGTGAGCTGAAAAAGTTCCAAGCAAGATACAGTAGCAGATTCAACCACAGAGGCTGTTGGAATTCTGGTGTCTTGGACACCTTTGCTTCTCTCAGACTTGGGCGCAGAAAACCTCCCAGGTGCTGATCAGAGGTTGATCAGCCCTGCAGAGCTTTATTTAGACCAGTACAGAGAGAAGGGCACAAGTACAGTACTCTGGAGAAAGTCTGCTACTGTTGTAGTTGCTGTTCAGAAGCTGTAGCAGCAGAGCAACCCTCTGGTTGATTGATCTGACCTGCTTCTGCTGTAGAGAACAGCACCTCAACAGGGGTGATCTGTAGCAATACTATGCTACGTGAGGAGCAGATGCAAATAGCAGATGAGTTCTGCAATTTGGTGGAGCGCACAGCAGAACAGAGGGAGAGAGAAAAAATATTCTGTGCAAAATAGACTTGAACTAGGCGACTTGGACAGGGCACTGGGGCATAATATTATGCTATTCAATGGGATGATTTGAACCGGGGGGCAGGCGGTTCTATTTATAAGAGCCCCTTACAAGAGTCCTAAGGTACATCCAAAGTGATTACCTGTAAAAGACTCAAACTCTATCTATTAGTCTTTAAACTAAATAGGACTCTACTATATCTTTAAGGACAGACTCCTGGTTCTCCCTGCTGGTGTGCAACACCTATTGAGTCCCAATCAGACTCTTCTGCAGATCTGGTGCATGCCCTCCTAGAGTCCAATTCGGACTCAGCATGGCTGACCGCACTAGCACCCCTGCGCAGGATCAACCAACATTCTCCTCCTGATCCTGACGCTGGCGTACGTCCAGGATCCCAACCCTTCTTCCCATCTTGACGAACTTCTGTCTTCCGGCTTCCCTGGTCAAGATGTCCGTCTTCACCTTGTTGATAGCCATTGCCCTTGGCTACCAACCGCTCCTTGTGCTTCACAACCTCACCGTGCCACGTCCCATCTTCATTGGACTTGATCTCCATGAATGATGTAGGCTCCTCCGTGGTGATGAACTTGAGTTCACCCTTCTCCAGGCTTCGTGGAACATGCCATGGAGAGGTGACAGACTCATCCCCGACATGGTAGGCGTCGATGTAGCTGTCCATGTTTGTCGGGGGCGTGACCAATTGGATGGATTTTGGAGGATGCTCAGAAGTCTTGTGGGAGCTCCAGTCTTCAACCTCGTGCTCCTTTGTAGGGACAACAACATGTTCGGGGCCTCCTACGCCCTGTGCTGCCCCTGTTGGGTGTTGTCCAGCACTCCTAGGGTGCTGTTTAGGACTCCCAGTACCTTCAACGCTTCTTCCAGCTGCTGCAACACGTCTCCCAACAACTCCGACGCCCTGTATTGGGCCTCCTGCCCCTTGCAGAGTCGTTCCAGCACCTTCGAAGCCCTGTGTAGGGCCTATTGGCCCTTTAAGGTCCGTTCCAGGGCCTGGAACAGTTGGTCCAGCGGCTGCTGGACCCGTGGCGTCGATGTAGAATGTGTTGAAGTCTTCTTTTGTTTGCGTGGTCAGGCAAACCGGGCGCATGATGTTGAGCTTGACGAAGTACAACTTGTTGTCGTCGCGTTGCACTTGTGTGAGAAGACGATTCTCCTCGTCCCATATCTGCATCACTCCTCCATATATTGTGATGCAGTAGCCATCCTCATCCAATTGGTTGATGCTGATGACGTTGGTAGTGAGGCGCGGGATGTAGTAGACACCGGTGAGCCTCCTGTGCTCACCTGTCTTGGCGGCGAAGTTGATCGTACCCTTCCCCTGTATCGGCACGATCGAGTTATCGCCGAACTTGATTGTCCCGACGACGTTCTCATCGAGCTCGGAGAAGACAACGCGCGAGCCCGTCATGTGGTTGGTCGCACCTGTGTCGAGGTACCATGTGTCGCCGTCGGAGTCGTCGTCGTTGTCGCGATGCGCGAAGACACGTCCCTCCACTATCTCCAATGGGCACATGGGACGCTCCTGTACAGGCTCCACCTGTACTGAGGCCGTCCTTGTCATGAACAAAACGCCCTCCTCTTCTGCCTCAGCCATGAGAGCCTGCTGTTGCGGCTCCTCCTGCTCGGACTTCGACCGACACTCCTTGGCCCAATGACCCTTCTTCCCGCACTTCCTGCATTGGTCCCGCGAAATTTCCTTCCCGGAACCTTTCTTGTTCTTCTTTGATGCGCCCTTCCGGCCGCCCTTCTTTGAAGACTCGGCAGCCCGCTCCTCCTCCACCTGCTTCTCCCACTCTTCCCGAGTGAGGTACAGCTGGCCGTCATGAACTCCTCCACTTCGCTGCGTCGTGTCGAAGGCGTTTTCGGCAGCCCTGAGCCGCCCCGTCACATCCGACAATGTGAGGGTCGACACGTCCAGCAAAGTCGTGATCGCCACCACGATCTGTTGGAAGCGTTCTGGAACGCTTCGTAGGAGCTTCTGCACGACCACCGACTCCTCCAGCGGCTCCCCGAGCGAGGCAAGGCGCGACACCATGCCGCTCAGCCGGAGGGAGAAGTCCTCGATCCCCTCGCCATGCTTGAAGGCGGCGGCCTCGAACTCACGCCGGAGTTGCTGCGCCGTCGTCTTCTTCACACGGTCAGCCCCGACCCGCATGAGGGCGATCGTGTCCCATGCCTCCTTCGCCGTCTTCTTCTCCCCGATCGTCGTGATCATCTCCGGCGGGACAGCACTGACGAGGATGTCCAGCGCCATCATGTCCTCCTGCTCGGTTGCATTGCCTTTCTCCACCGCCTCCCAAAGCAGTCGCGCTCGCAGCTTGATCTTCATCATGACAGCCCACTCCGCGTAGTTGGTCTTGGTGAGTATTGGGAACCCGGTTCCCGTGTTCACCTCACGAACTGCCGGATGGGTTGTCATAATGATCTTGCCGCCGGTGACGCTGCCGCTGCTTGGAGGGGTCTTCGGATCCGTCGACATGTTGCTGAGTTCAACCCAAGGTCAAATCCGGCTCTGATGCCACGAATGTTGGAATTCCGGTGTCTTGGACACCTTTGCTTCTCTCAGACTTGGGCGCAGAAAACCTCCCAGGTGCTGATCAGAGGTTGATCAGCCCTGCAGAGCTTTATTTAGACCAGTACAGAGAGAAGGGCACAAGTACAGTACTCTGGAGGAAGTCTGCTACTGTTGTAGTTGCTGTTCAGAAGCTGTAGCAGCAGAGCAACCCTCTGGTTGATTGATCTGACCTGCTTCTGCTGTAGAGAACAGCACCTCAACAGGGGTGATCTGTAGCAATACTATGCTACGTGAGGAGCAGATGCAAATAGCAGATGAGTTCTGCAATTTGGTGGAGCGCACAGCAGAACAGAGGGAGAGAGAAAAAATATTCTGTGCAAAATAGACTTGAACTAGGCGACTTGGACAGGGCACTGGGGCATAATATTATGCTATTCAATGGGATGATTTGAACCGGGGGGCAGGCGGTTCTATTTATAAGAGCCCCTTACAAGAGTCCTAAGGTACATCCAAAGTGATTACCTGTAAAAGACTCAAACTCTATCTATTAGTCTTTAAACTAAATAGGACTCTACTATATCTTTAAGGACAGACTCCTGGTTCTCCCTGCTGGTGTGCAACACCTATTGAGTCCCAGTCAGACTCTTCTGCAGATCTGGTGCATGCCCTCCTAGAGTCCAATTCGGACTCAGCATGGCTGACCGCACCAGCACCCCTGCGCAGGATCAACCAACAGAGGCGGAGTACATTGCAGCTTCTGAAGCTGCAAAGGAAGTTGTTTAGATCAGAAAATTTGTTTCTGAGTTGGGTGTTGTTCTTAGCGCGTCCAGTCCTGTGGATCTCTACTGTGACAATAATGGAGCAATCGCACAGGCAAAGGAGTCTAGATCACACAAACGATTCAAACATATACTACAACGCTATCACCTCATTCGAGAGATCATCGATCGAGGTGATGTGAAGATATACAAGGTGCACACGGATTTGAATGTTGGAGATCTGTTGACAAAGTCTCTTCCACGATCAAAGCATGAGGCACACACGAGATCTATGGGTATTAGATACTTACATCAGTGATCATAGTGTGTAGTGGGAGACTTGTGTCATAGCTATGTTTATGTAGTATTAAATAAATTGTTATATGAGTAATTATTATTTACATTGATCATCAAGTATGTGACTTGTTCGTGAAACTCTTTGTTAAAAGTAATGTTACTCTAGATGATCCCTAGTTTATATCATTATATGAGATAATGATTGCATACAGACTAGCACATATATTAATTGATGATCACGTTTCACGGATCATAGATATGGAGATATCGAATTAATAATGTGAACACATGTTAGTGAGGATTGACCCACTCCGAGACACTGCTGGGATTGTTATTTCCATATGTGCCATCAGTTGATCTTGAGTGATACACCTGCTAGATCCTTAGACCTGAGATCGCCATTGTTTCTCACTATGCGTAGTTGTGCACTTTGAGACTACCAAACGCTACTCCGTAACTAGTTAGTCATAAAAGTAGTCTTCGGGTATATAATGAAACATAGAATGGGATGTGCGCGGATCAAGATGGGATTTGCCCCTCCTAAATAACAGGAGAGATATCTCTGAGCCTCTCGAGATAGTTGGATTTGAAACTGCATGGCCATGCCAAGGTGATTAAAGGTTAATCACAGTGACTAAAAGTTAGTCATGGAATGAATGCACTATTTGATCGAGTGAATGATCGAGCTATCACAAGGATGGCACGCATCTCGCCTTGACCTTGACTGGTATCGTGAGGCAAAGGGATTAGCATGTTGAATGTATCTAGGTTCAGTCGATATGATCTTTATGTACATTCGGGAGTCAGTATGTCCTGCTAGGTACCTCTACTGACTTGTGGTTGGAAACGATTTCCATTCACAACCGACTGCACATGAACCTAACGGGTCACACACTTAAGGAGTTGGAATATCGAAAATCTTGGCTAGATGATTGTCTCTAGTGCAAGTGGAAGATTGTTGGTGATGTGCCCAAGAGGCAATCATAACAATTCAGGTTAAGGCTTATTGGATATTTGATCCATAAGCAATTAGGGTACTAATGGGCTTGCGACCTAAAAGCCCATTAGTACGCCTATAAATATGAGGGGTAGGGTTAGGGGTTAATCATCCCACCACGTGACAACCCTAGCCACCACCCCTCGAAGGCCTCACGCCGTACGTGTGGACTCCGTGGAGGCATTGCTGCTACTGCTGCGCTGATCGGCTACGACGAACGTGTTCGTCTACTGCTGTTGAGAAGAGGGCGAGGAGACGAACGGGATCGTCTACTTCCCCTACACTGACGCGCGTCTACGTTCCGCTGCGCTACACGTCTAGTGGTAACGATCCATGACCTCTGTACTCGCATGTTTCCTGAGCGATGCGGTAGAGTTGCTAGAGTAGCGTACCGCCGGTTTCCCAACAGGTAGTTCTTATAAATACACAATTTCAAGCATAGGGGGAGACGATTAGAACATTCACTACTAACTGTATTATACCACTACTAACTGTATTATACCTTCGTCTTTGAGCCAACGTATGTCCAGGTTGGAGCAAAATCAACTATACTGAAGAGCTGGTCCTGTGAGACCATTGGTGCCACAGTAAATTGATCCAGCGGCTCGCGGCTTGATGCTTCGATGATATTGTCTACCTCTTCGGTACTCCAGTATACACCAGAACTAGATTGAATTTGGGAATCCTCCACTTCAGGAAGCTCTTTGCTCATCCATCTTGTAAAACTGTCAGATTTCTTAAAGCTATCTTTTAGGATATCAGATAGGCTGGATGACTGAGTCTTCAAAAATGGATAACCAATCGCCGCCTCCAGAGAACCATCATTCTGCTGGAAGTTGTTCTCCATTGCTGACATATCACCGCTACCATCGAGTAACTAAAATACAAAATGCATCAAAAAAATGTATCAATAAAAGGACCAAATAGGCGGTTAAGTGAAATATGCTGTCGAGACAGTAGTTATAACCACAACAAGGAAGCAAAAAATTAACCCTTCAGTAAGAAATGAAAGACAAAATAGTAGAAAGTCCCAAAACCAATGACATCAAAATAAGATCAGATTACATGGGATGGGATCCATCATGATTGAATTTTCATACAATTAATATGAAGTGACTGTGGCTAGTTGGTAGGCAGCAGATGTACACCAAGTAGAAGCCCATCCTTGAACATAAAGAGTACAAAAGATGGAATCTGCTGAAAAAGTTGACAGATAGGTGCATGTACAACTAAATTGCAAGACAGTTGATATGAGAAGTACTGATGTTTCCTTTCCTATTGATCAAGGCAATAAGCATTAAACATTTCAACCATAATATGTACTTTGAATTTTTGTTAGATGTCCTCTGAACATGGAGTCGTGGACTAGGGAATAAACCATTGATGTCATCATAGATCCTTATAAGTATCACCATAGGAAATAACAGACTGACATACCTGCCAAGATGACTCTCCATCAGCACCTGTAGCAATAAAATCTTTGAGACTAAGCCCATCAGAGTATACTTCATCAAATGTCAAATAATCAACTCCCAAGCCTTCCGCAGAAGTGTCTTGCTCAGGAAGAACAGGAAATTGGAGAGGGGGCATTTGAACAGGCCTGCTATCCAACTTTGTAACCTCATTCCATGACGGAAGATCAGTTTGAATTGCACACCCATCCATTGTAAAGAAAGGACGTGAACCATTGAGAACCACCGGAGAATCTTCTTGATTATCAGAATAGGTATTAGTATTATGTGCCATGGAATGCAGTCCCTGGTAACTACCTAAAGTTAACAGCAAGTCAGCAAAGAAGGGATCATGATCAACTGCCCGTAGGTTTAAAAGCACAAAATATTAGTTCAGGCGGTGATTACCTGTGGATGAAGCAGGAGTGTAAGAGCTGAAAAATGAAGAATCTATCGCGGGTCTAGCTCCATTTTCATACTGCTGCATCCAAGCGAAAGAGTTGTATCCGGCTCCTCCTGAATAAGTATCTGCTGCACCGAATTTTGCTTTAGATATTCTGTGCATAATTGGAATATGTATCAGTGAAACAATTTTAGTTGCATGGCATTTTATTTGCCATTACGTAAGATCGAATAAGCTAAAACCCTACCTGATTCTGGCTCTTCATATTCTGAGGCATGTCCACTAACTGAGCTTTCACCCTCTATAGTATGTGAAGGTAACTGACTTAAAGGACTATCCACAGCTGCTTCTTGAATCACAGTATTATTCCCCCTAGCACGAGTTGACTTCCCACCCTGGAGGTCGTATTAACACAAGAATCAAATATCATACTCCTACTATGAATTTCTTGCAGAAGCAGAGCAAGTGAGGAAAACTACTCATACCAGTAGATGCTAATAACCAATTTTCATCAAGATTTGGGACACAAAGACTTTAGTTTTTGGTTTGTTATGATATTTGAAATAACATGACTCAGAATGAAACCAAAGAATACAGATGAAATTGGATTGGATAATAAGAACAGTAAGAAAATAATACTTTGGAATTCTAAAATTTATATCAACCTATAAAATGTTTCACATTGCATCATCATGCCTCAACTAGCTTATCACACTGGCCCTAAAACTCTAAGAAACAAAGCATTTGACCCCTATCCAACAATCAGTTTCACAACAACAACGACAACCAAGCCTTTGTCCCAAGCACGTTGGGGTCGGCTCAACAATCAGTTCCCTCAAAAAGAAAGTCAATCATCCATGCCATAAATCTAATAGCAGCATCTGGTGTAGCACCCTGCCAATAGCCAGGTTTACCCAACATGCAAGATTAGAACTAACTTTTTCTCTGAAGCAACGATCATGCAGATCTGATTGGTGTGCCTCAAGGACTGAAACATTTGTTTTCAACAATGCAAACTTGATACCAAGCAGATAGTGACGTAATAATACTAGTAATGCTGAGATTTCAACACTATATTATATATCATCCATGTATTTGCAATGGAATGAACTAAAGAAGATATCAACATAGCATGTTGTGTCCTTCAAGAGGTTGCTTAAAAAAAAAGAAAACATCTAGAATGAGTTCCTGTGGTACATCAACAATCAATTCATTGGAACTAAAACATCATCAGACCCATATGATTTTCCTAATGTGGCATAAAAGACTAGTGTTCAAGTATGATATATGTCTATATTGTCAGATCCTAACTTTATGATGATATATACTATTAGCAAGGAATTACACCAATAAGGACCTTCAATTCTCAAATAAAGCAGTGAAACAAAGTTGCTTACGAGTGCTTACAAGATTGATTCATTCAAATCAGACGATTCTTGCAAAATGCAGTGAATAGAAGCTATTTACAAATAATTCGGTGTTTTCAAAATTTAACCTTGTATAATATATAGTATTAGAAAAAAATAATTTAATGCCTTTTGTAGTCCTCAGAAAAGAAGTTGTATCAAGAATCTGACAGCAAGGTACTTAACTTCAAGTATTGGGCAATGAGATAAAATATTTGGCAGAAAAGGAGCTGGTCACTAAGAAGGAAGATGGTGTGAGTTAGAAAAATATTACCTTGGTCTCAAGATAATGTACAAGTACAATGTGCATAAAGTCCCTGCAAAATCAAAGAAAAAGTTTGTTCAAGATACTATCCAGTTAGGTCGGTATAAACGTGCATGCGAACTCCAGTGCTCATGCCAAACATTTGTGCATTTATGGTCTTTCAACAGCGCGCTAGGACAGTAATACACTTACTCCTCCAACATCCAATACGTCCTCCTTTGGAAGTTTATATTATCTTCCCCATGAGCATAGTAGCAGTGAAGCACATCAATACTTCCGGACTGAAACAATGACAACAACCAGTTTTCATCTCAATTTTTTGTCGCTAAATAATGGATGACAAAAAATAAGAGATCAACCAAAAACATTGTAAAACAATCATTGCTAACATTCATATTTTGTTGAATGCAATGACTTACTTTCAGCCTTTCATGTGCTTCTTTGACAGTCTTTTGATCATTTTTCTTCCGCCAGTTATGGCCATCCTTCCGGAAATATCTCAATACTTTCCGATCAAATAGAAAAAGTGAGCCACCTAGGCAAAAATGAATAATTTAGTGACCAAGATGAAACAACAAATAGTATTTCGTATTATGGTAGCCCATCATCAACTTTGTGCCCATTTGATGGAATATTATTGATGAAACTTTTCTGGTACCCAGATTCAGCAGATTTATGGAAGAGAAGGCAGCACATTAACAAGCATTGGATGGCCTTTGGAGACAAGGCCAAGCAAGGGAACATCTAGCATAGATATGTGTAGTGCAAGACATTTGCTAGTTGACGAGCATTCTATCTGAATCCGAGTAGTCATTGATAACCTAGCCTAACATATCACATGCTACCTGCCTTTGTAGCACCAAATAAAATTCTGCAGAAATACAGACTAATATCATAAAGGAGGTGATCAGAGTCAGTCGAAGTCTTAAATTGCTTTAGAAAGCCTACAAAAACCAGCATGAAATAAGAATAAGAACAGCAATAGAACTTTTAAAATGACCCATCACCAGGTAGGCTTTCAGAATTTCAGGCAATCCACCAAGCAAAACTACTTTTACGCAGAGACACCAATATGTGTCATCATTGTCTAATGTAGGAGAGAAATGTCATACTTGGAGGCCTGTTTGGTGGCTCTGGAGCAATACGGAAGCTTCTGTAGTTTTTAAGTACTTCACAAATTTCAGCAGGGCGTAACCAACGATGTTGAGCCTCCTTCAGTATCTGCTGAATATCTGTTTACAGGTCATCGAAGAATTTTTAAGCAACAGAACATAGTTGTGACCAACTGAATAGAGTATGTACAAACTGACAGCATCAATTCTAAAAGTCTTCACATAAATGCAGGGCGCAGTTCTTTCAGTAGACTCAGATTGACATGTTCTTTTAGAAGAAATGAGATCAAGTGAATCTCTGGCAATATACAAATATCCATTTCTATGTTATAAGCTTGTGATGACTAATGAAGCCCCAGAAGACCACGCTTTTCATATACATTTAATTGCCAATTTCACAAAACCTGAAGTTTACAAATAATATTTGTTACTCTTTCAAAACTTAATGATCTGAGTTTTAGGTGCTCCAAATGAAAGAACCCGACCTCTCAAAATGTGCATCGCCTAATTGAAAATATGCATCTCCCTAACAGAAAAACTAAAAAAGAAAAGCAAGAGCAAAATATGAAGTAACAATTTAAAGGATCATTCGAAATTCAGCGGTTGAAGTTTTAGTAATTTCGACCTCTCAGCAAGAAAACAAAAAAAAAGGTTTAGGAAAAATCAGTCATCTTAACAGCTTCAAACACTTACAAAATCAATGCTAAACATAAGACGGGAATTGAAGATTTGATATAAAGTGATGGTTCTGCTAGCAAAGGACAAGGTAACTAACAATAGCTCTAATTTCAAGAATAAACAAATGCTTCAATAATTAATTCCAGAGCACTCAACCTGACACAGGTCAGATTCCCCCTCCCCCCCCCCCCCCCCCCCGGCCTAGAAAAGGTGAGTTAGCACAAACTGAAAGCAAACCTTTCAGAAGTCAGAACCCAAAATGCACTTCCACAGCGAATGGAGAACAAAAAGGTCAATCATGGTATTAGAACCCCGAACAGGGTAACATAAACATCGGTTGAAGCCACCATAAGGTACAACTCAGCAGCTAAGCCGACCAGACCTACCCAGCCCTGAGCCCCTCCTCCTGACCATACATATACCAGTCTCCAGCTAGCTGGTTCACAGTACCCCCAAACGGAAACCTCATGAAGCAAGGTGTCTACAATTGCGCTGATCAGATACTTTGGAGATCTTGAAAGCAGGAATTCCAATAGGAACTCCAAAGATAAGGCACGAACTACTTCCAAACTCCAACCCTATGAACCGTCAATTTCCAATTGGCAATTACACCAAGACTCTAAGCACCGATGCTTGAAATCCGACCGGAAGTCTCCAACGCTGTGAAGCACATCAAATGAAAAAAAAAGTCACAAATAGCACCCCACCCCGCACCGATCCAGTACAATCCACCTGCCAACAATTCCACGCGCCCATCTGGAACAACCGAATAACTAGAGAGAAGCACAAAGCCTGCGCCCCCGGACGTCCGTACACCCAAGCGTCCGTCCACGGAACGCTGACCACGACTGGAGCGTTGACCGAGACGAGCCCCGCGCACCTAGATCGGATCGGACAAGAAAGAACGGCACGGGGCACCGTGGAATCGCGGCGGGGAGGGGGGGGGGGGGGGGGGGGATGGGAAGGGCGGATTGGCTCACCTAGCTGCGGCACGACTGCGAGGCGCCGCGCGTCCAGCGCCGACGCCATGATGGAGTGTCAGCGGCAGCGGTGGTGGCCGCTTAGGATCCACAGCACGGCCCGGCCGGGTCGGGTCGTGGACGGGGGCGCCGGGATCGAGGTAGCCTGGAGATCCGAGCGGCACGTAAAGTTTCGTGGGATTTCCGCGGGGTTTGCTCTGGGGAAAGGGGGGCAATGGAGGAGGAAAAGACTGGTTGGTGCGGGCAGTATAGTGATTAGAGGAGATATTAAGAGCAATGACGGTCTTGCCCCTGCGTTAACGAATCTTCCGATCCGCTTCCCTGAGAGTAGGGTGGGCACGGGACAGCAGCGGGCTGCTCGGTGGTCGGAACCTTCCCTGCCAGTGTGCAGGCTTGACCTCTTTGACCGGCAGCTGGGCAGGTGCAAGTGCAACCGTGCAAGTACAATTGCCGTCGCCGCCTCGCCGGTATACACAACATGGGCCTCCAAATCCTTAATAACTCGAATAATTAAATCAAAACAAATGGTTGTTTAGAGCATAAATATCATATAATTCTCTTCACATAATGTTGATACTTTTTTTAACCTCTCTATAGGTACAATTGTAGTATTTGTTCATGTGTGAATACAAACGAACTCATGCCACCCACGCACTCCTACACACACCTTCCACACATATACAGCTACACACGACTTATATCACTGCATCCTTTGAGAATTCATTAGAATCCATCAAAATCTAATGTGCGACAGGGACGTTGCTCTACCATTATGTTTTTACGCATGAGAGGCACCTGAAACATTATTTGCGAATAAATCCGGTGAGAAACCGAGTTGCGATTCCTGGGAATCGAATCTGGATAGCAGCGTTGCCAACCGCAGCCGATGGCCACTCCAGCAGTTGCCCGGTCTCATGTTGACACTTTTTCTGGTAAAGTAGGGGTACACCGGTCATTTTGTTTACAAAACTTATTCAAATTTTATAGACTTAGCGAAGAATTTAGCCCAACGATATCGTTTGTCCGTAAGAAAAAAAAAAAGATACACTTGGATAACCTGTTATCATGTTCAAAAATCATAGAGAGTCAAACACGACTTTTATGTTTTCGATAAAGGGCACAAACAGCAAGCATAAAATGGCTCATAACTGATAAGCAGTCAATTTCACTTTTTTTTTTGTTTTCGTGTGCGTTCAGTTGTCGGCACCCAATAGTACATATTCTTCTTGGTAACACGTGTATGTGAAAAAAATCCCCGCTCATGTACATAATATATACTTCAAAAAATACGTAAAACCTGCATAATACATATTTTTTTTGCAAAGGCTTCCGTCTGGGAGCTGAGACAGTGACCCGGCAATGGATATATGCTCACCTTATCACCAACCTGCGGTGTTTACAATCATCGCACAATTGTTAAAAAGTTGATGAAACACGTCCGAATTCCCGCAAATTGAAGGACCAAACATCATCTTCGTCTCCAGGAGCAGTCTGCGCCTGCCCCTGAGGCCCTGACCGTGACCGGTGACCGTGGGAACCGAGATGACCTGTCACTTGGGCTGCGTGCCGAGCAGCTGCGTTTGGGCAAACGCTAGGAGCGGTCGGCTGGAATGCAACCGGGGAGCTTGGCGCCTACCGACTTTTTGAGACTTTCCAGCACGGCTTGCACGTGCTGGCCAATACTCTGCCAGTTCGACACGGGAAGTCCACACTTGGATCTTGACGTATATTTTACATGGATATTTATTAGGAAGCAAATTTTCTAGATTCCATATGCAGAGAGGCGCTCGTGCATACCAATTGTCACCACGGCTGTCTTTTGGGAATCCCAAAGCAGTGCATGCTTCCGAGTTTCGGGTCTCGATCGTGAATTTTCAGATCGGCTCCGCTTCAGCTTTTTGGCTCACTGAATGTGGCTTAGAGAGGAGGTGAATAGACTTTTGAAGGTCTGGGTAAGGACTAGTCCGGTATGCATAAGCATAACTGTCAAATTAAGATCTCTTATATATTTCCTTTTAATCTTTTGCAGCTGAATGTAGTAAATTGTATTAACAACTATGACAAGGGTTAATGGTAAATGATTTGCACGTGGAATACAAGATTAATACAAGTTAAGTCTATGCCCTAGATAGTGATGATAACGAAAAGTATAGATCAAGAGCACACGAGACAAACAATTTTTATCGAGGTTCGATCTCACCAAATAGATCTACTCCTCGTTGAGAAAGCCCACACAGAGCCGGGTCTCTTCAAACCATTTTCCCTCGTCAAGTCACCACATAAGACCGACTTGATTCCACTATCACAGGTAATCACCAAGTTGGTGGGACAACCTCACACGTTGAGGGCTCCTACAAGATTACAAACAAAAATAGAGATTAACACACTCAAATAATTACACAATAATCAACAGGAGGGTGTGAGAAGTCAAACCCAAGAGCTCAATGTCGATAAGATAGTCACTCTCCCTTTCCCAATTGCTAACTCCTAAAGATTTTACTCTTAGGACCTTAGAATGTGTGGAGAGGAGTGTTTTTGTGCTCTTGGATGCAGTGGCGGCGCTAGAGTTCTTGAATGATAGTTGTAGGGTCGTGGATCATCATTTATAGACATTTAGAAAAGTTGCCGTTTGGATCCCAACGATCGGACTAGTCCGTTATGGACCGGACAAGTTTGGTGTGCTGAGTGATTTATGCGTAGACAAGTGCAACACACTAATAAACCCTAATTTGTGTGATGAACTGGACTAGTCCGTTTTTGTCTAGAAAGGTAATCGGGCTAGTCCTCTCAACCACCGGACTAGTCCTCTTTTGGAACTGTGAGAAGACAGACTAGTCTGCAATGAGACCGGACTAGTCCTATTTTGTGATACTACGATAGTAACAGACTAGTCATCTATGAAACCGGACTAGTCCTATTGTGATACTGTGAGAGACTGGACTAGTCCTCTCTAGAGCCCGATTAGTCCTCTATTCCTACAACTTGAATTGTGTTATAGCCCTATTCCTGGCCCTGTTTGGCACAGTTGGAACTTGTTACAAAAGCAACTTGTTTGAAAAGATAGTGAAAAGAAGCTTTTGCTTATATCCAGCTTTTAGATCATTCTAAGAAGCAGGTGAACTAATAAGCTGTTTGGCACACCCTCAGCTTATTTTTATGAAGAAGCTGCAGCATAAGTTGTGCCAAACAGGGCCTCTTTCCGCAACGACTTGAGCTCTTGGGTGTGTGTCTCTCACACACACCCTATACATTTAGGACTACTTTTGCATCTTTTCTTCACTTGTTTTCTTCTCTTTCTTGATTCTCATTTTTTTCTCCTTTTTGCACCTTTTGTTCACTTGTTCTCTTCCCATTCTTGAAATTCATTTTTCATTTTTTTTCCTTTAGTTCCATTCTCCAAAACCTACTCTTATCTCAACAAATTATATTAGGATCTCACTTGTTTGTCATCAATCATCCAAACCCCACAAGAGCGTGCCTAGATGCACTTTCAATCTCCCCCTTTTTGGTGATTGATGACAACCATTTTTGAGATTACACAAATAAGGGTAAAAACTTGATTTTCATAAAGTGTGCACATATGAGTAACAAAAAGTTGTGAGCATGAATTACTTCTGATATATGCACTCTTTATAGTGGGGTGCCTATCAAGTGTGTGTGAGCAATAATTGTAATGAACATAAATGACAATATGATGAATTTAATCAACAATTATTATGGAGACATGGTAATAAGCATCACACATGAACATTAAAGCATAATAGACAAAGTCTTACACAAAGCACAATAGATCTTACATAAAGCATAATAGGATTCAACATAAAATATTACAAGTTTTAAAGATAGTCCTCCATGACCAAATAAATCTAAGGATAACGACTATGACAACCTACTCCCTTTAAATCCCTCCCTCCTTGGCATCAAGACACCAAAAAGAGAAAAACTGAGAAAAGCTACTCATCGTTCATCTTCTTGTTCCCCATTTCTCTCACTCTGTGTCTTCTCACTGTATTGATCCTTGTCAATATTATCATCATTGTCACTTTCTTGAGGAGCAGTAGATCGAATGGAGGGACCAATACCAAAGAAAGCTAGCTCATCATCTGTAAGTGTTGGCATCTCAGTGAAATCTTCATCAGAGTCTTCGGAAACTTCTGGAGAGACAATAGGTGAGATTTCGAGCTTCTGACATATGTCAGTCACATTCTCCTTCACGTATCGAGAGTGCCTCTTCCTTGCCTGCCTCTCATTATGTTGCTTAACCTCCACTTTGCGACAAGAGGTGAATATGGCACGTAGCATCTTCAAAATGCCGCTGTTTGAGCCTCTTGAGGATGAGCGAACTGCGGTAGATGAGGCACCTACTGGAGTGGCACGATAGTGGAGGAGGAGCTGTAGGAATCTGAGGTCTGAGCTTGGTGTGAGAAACATCCTTTACACAATCCAATCCTGTGACTTTCTCAATCATAAACATAATGTAGGGGGCATATCCACAGGACCGATTTCGAGTGTGAGTATTGTTGAATATATCATTATAGATATAATCAAACACATTGTATTCTTCATCTCCACTTATGATTTGCATCAAGTTGTGGAGGAAGTCTTGAATGCTTCCCGCATCACCATATTTGAATGCAATAGTCTTCCTTAGCACCCGGTTTAAAACAACAAAGAAAGGCTTCAAATAGTTGGTGTAGGGAGCCTTGAACGAATAGACAGTGTGATAGAGGAAGTTTAGCTCATTCTTGTCTAGCGCCTTGACATTGTGAACTTTGAGCCCATTGTTAAGAGACCAACCCAAGTTAAGTATCTTAGCAAACTCCTCATAACCAACTGAGTACTTCTTTCCATGAGTCATCCATGTGATCTCATTGGCTCCAGACTTGGAGAAATAGCAAGTGACACAAAATTGAGCTATGAGTTCATCGTTTCAATCATATCTGAAGGCTAAAAGGTCTTTCAAGCCATATCTGTCAACTGATGCAATCACTTGATGAAATGCTCTCATTCCTTTTGCCCTCCATGTAATCCCAATAAATCCATTGATTCTTAGCCACTAGAGTTTCCATGCGAAGGTACACGGTTTGGTAATAATCACAGTGAAATTTGCTTCAAAACCGTGGACATGCTTCCACCTTCTTGTGAGTGTATACGTCAATCTCCCTCAGCCTTTTGGCTTTGTCAGCACCCTTTCCAGTGAAGGCATCATCATCGGGATGACAGTCGCGATCGCGCATCAGGGCATCCATTTCAAGTGGCCCAATCGGGCCCGAGGACCTTGCAGGATATTTGCCCTTGTCCTTACTATTTCTGCCCTTGTATGTTTGAGTGACCACTTGTTTGCCTTTTTCAGTAGCTTTCTTAGCTGGAACTTTCTGTCGAGAGCTCGTGCCTGATGCTCTGGCATCCTTGTCATGCCAAAACTTAGTCCTTCATTGTTCCTCGATCTCCAATTGGCGTTTTGAGGCGAGACGTGTCGCCTCAATGTGACATCCGATTTCGTAAATGAACCAAGCATGATGCATATGTGTGCCCAGGATGTTTAACACACATACACAAGTGATTCACAGTTGATAAACAGATCATAAACCATGTCTCGAATAATAACACTAGTAATAGTACCTTATTACAAACCAAATAGTCTCGAATACAATCTCTAATGAATCTGCAGCGAAAAAAACTAAACTCTAATGACTCCAAACTCCACAGGTAGGTTTGACGACAAAACACAAGCCTAGAACTCCTCAAAGACCTCCTGGTACTCCATCTGATTGCCTGCATCTGGATTTAGTGGGGGAATAGCAAGGGTGAGCACATGTCGTACTCAGCAAGTGTGAGAAAGTATGACATGTCGCTTAAACAAGGCATGACAATAATAATAGGCTAATTGCATAAGAGTACATTTGAAACAGTTGAAAATGCAATTATATCATCATTAAGTGTGGTATTTACCAAATAACCCAAATAACATCAATTTCAACTTAAATAACCAATACCAGCAATAATAATCTATAATCAACTCATAACTGCTCACTTATCCCATTTTCATCAATTCCATGTACCAAAGCCATTTAATTAACTAATATCAGTTCCCAATTCAATTTCAGCCATTAAACCAAGGTAAAGGTCCAAATTCTAATCATGCGAGGGTCCAGGTTGCTCATGACCTGGAGCATGACTATCATGATAGTTTTAAACACACTCTACAGAGGTTGTACCACTTTACCCACAGGTTCGTGATTTCATCACCTTTCGATGACTAAGAAATCTCAATTATGCCGTCTCACACTTCCTTAGGTGTGTGGCCAAGAGATCATAAAATAGCCTTTACAAAGTGATTACTAGTATATTTAGACTCCACTGAGGTTTCACTAGTGGTGATGTCTCCGACTGAGCACATCTAACCAAGGGCCCCCTCTTGAGCCTTTCAGATCCCAGGGTAGTCCCACCAATCTCTACAAACCCATCTGACTACCCTTCTCCGAGCATTCTTAACGGTCCAAATAGTACTGGCAAAATACTAATTAGTCAGCTAATACGCACTCATACTTAGCCCTGTGGTGGCACTGTAAATCCTGGATGGTCACTCTATGAACCGGTCCTTAGATCTAAAGCAAGCAAAACCATCAAACAGTCCAACCCATTCCACATAACCGGCTTGCTTAGATCCCTAGGCACCATATTGCTAAAGGGTCATTAATATCAATTTCATCATTCATGTGTTCAATATTTCATAATTAAGCAATATGATTATTTCTCAAACTCAACTGAGTATAGCGATGCAAAAACTGTAAAATACCCTTCCCAACTCTATACATTGTGTTCAAGTGACAAGGGTGATCATACAAAGCTAGTAAACTCCTACAATTTGGTTTTCCCATCAATTTCGACACAAGCATGCAATTTTGCAAATAAAACCTTTAAAAGAGGATCAATATGATCAAGGACACTTGCTTAGCTCCTGAGCTTGATTTGGATTGAAGGCTTCAAAACTCTTGTTCTGCAGGTCCTCGAAAGCACTCTCTACAGAAATTCCTTTTATCCCGAGCGAAAAACATGCAAAACACACAACTCAATCAAATAATGCTCACATAGTACTCAATATGCCATGATATGCATGATTAATGCAATTGTGAGGTAAAACTTGTTAATGAGTTGCTATTAATGTTTACTAACTAGTTACAATAGTTTCCGATAAGTTTGAACAAGTTTGGAATGTATTTGAGTTGATTTGGAATTAGTTCAGCACATTCCAGATTCAGATACCGAACTAGTCCAGTTTTAGGGGCTCGACTAGTCCGCCTTGGACAAAACTGCAAATTAGGGTTTTCTTGATGTGCGAGAATTGGGGTTGAATTTGCATGAAAAATTGAATGTAGAGGGTCTACCACGTGTTTAGAGATCCAAAGATCAAGGTTTGGACGTGAGACTTTGGATCTTGGCAATTAGGGCTTGATGAGAGGTGTTGATGAAAAACTTGGATGAAGAACGTTAATTCTCGAAGAATCGATGAAGATTGATCTTGATTGGCCCTTCTCCCTCCTCTCCTTATTCTCCTTGCTTCTGGACTTGATCTCGACGATGGCACAATGCAAAAGTGGCAGCAAAGGTTTTCAATTCGGGTGGAGAGTGGTGGGGTATTAGGTAGTTTATATAGAGGTGGAGAATTAGGGTTTTGGGGTGGATTCCAAGTGAATTTTGGTGGGGGACGATTAGGGCCCGAGGTGGGGTCCACTTGGGCTCCTCTGAGGTTGGGCACGAAGTTCTTGGGCCCAAATTAGACAATTACCAAAAAAGAAATCGTAGAGAAATAAAAGAATCCGAGTTGAATTCAGTAGGCCAGACTAGTTCGCATTTGGGACCGGACTAGTCCATCGGGCAACAGAGGAGAAACGGACAAGTCCATCCGAACAAGTCTGGGAGAACATCAGAGCATAAATCAGACTAGTTCGCATTTTATGCCGGACAAGTCTGAACTCTGAAGAATACTGAACTTTTCTGAATGAAATTGGAGACATCGGACTAGTCTGAGATTATGGCCGGACAAGTCCGCACTCTGACAGATTGAAACTTCTAGTTTAAGCCTAAATTCATTTTAATCTTGTTCCTTTTTACATGGTTTAATGTTAAACATGCATGAGGATGTATGCAATGCATTATGCATGAAAATGAGGGTGTTACAAACCTACCCCCCTTAAAATGAATCTCGCCCTCGAGATTCGACACGAAAAGAAAGAGATAGGGAAATTCCTTCTTGATATCTTCTTCTCGCTCCCAAGTTGCTTCCGATTCTGTATGGTGCTTCCATTGCACTTCGCACCATCGAATCACCTTGTTCCCTGTGATCCTCTCCTTGGTGTCCAAAATTTTGACAGGTTGCTCGGCATAGGTCAAATCTTCCTCAAGCTCCAAATCTTCAATCAATACTTGCTCTTTCAGAACTCTCAAGTACTTCTTGAGCTGAGAAACGTGAAACACATCATGAACGTTGGAAAGATGTGCTGACATCTCTAACTTATAAGCTACTTCTCTCCGTTTGTCCAAAATCTTGAATGGTCCAATATAGCGAGGTGCCAACTTGCCTTTGACATTAAACCGCTTGTGACCTTGCATAGGTGATACCTTAAGATATACGAAGTCTCCCACTTCAAAATATAAGCTTGTTCGTCTGTTATCCATGTAACCCTTCTGTCTTTACTAAGCAGCCCTTAAGTTCTCGTGGATGGTCTGCACTTGCTTTTCAGCCCCTTGGGTCACATCAGGTCCAAATACTTGAGTTTCCCCTATCTCATTCCAAAACAAGGGAGTTCTACACCTTCTCCCATACAATGCTTCATATGGTGACATCTTCAAGCTTGCTTGATAACTATCGTTTTAGGAAAATTCAGCATATGGCAAGCTCTTGTCCCAACTCCCTCCATAGTTTAGCGCACAAGCTCTTAGCATATCCTCCAATATCTGATTAGTCCTCTCGGTCTGTCCATCCATCTGAGGGTGATATGCTAAACTGAAATTCAATTGGGTTCCCATTGATTCGTGCAGCTTTTGCCAAAACCTCGAGGTAAATTGAGAATCTCTATCAGATACTATTTTCTTGGGCACTCCGTGTAAACACACTATTCTTTATATATAAAGTTCTACCAACTTTGCTCCACTATAAGTAGTCTTGACAGAAATGAAATGCGCTGACTTCGTCAACCGATCCACAATAACCCATATTGAATCATATCCTGCCAAAGTGCGAGGTAAGCCAACTATGAAATCCATACCAACATCTTCCCACTTCCATTCTAAAATCTTCAATGGTTGCAGTACTCCACCTGATCTTTGATATTCAGCTTTGACACATTGGCATACATCACATAGTGCAACATATTTTGCTATGTCCCTTTTCATACCATCCCACCAGTAGCACGTTTTCAGTTCCTTGTACATCTTTGTACAACCGGGATGGATAGAGTAAAGTGAGTCATGTGCCTCCTTTAATATCAACTGCTGGAGACTCTTGTCATTAGGCACAACAATCCGTTTTCCAAGCAATAGGGTACCTTGCTCATCCTCATCAAATATGAACTCTCTTCTTTCTTGGATCCTTTCCTTGATTTTCTGGATTTCCTCATCCTTTGTCCGTCCCTCTCAAATTTCTTGCTCTAGGGTTGGATTCACTTCCATTGCTCCCATCTCATTTATGAGTTCAAGATTCAACCGTTCAAACTTTTTACATAGCTCTGGCGACAACTCCTTAATGGTGAGCTGGTGGCTTGCTCCTTTTCAGCTCAAAGCATCAGCTACTACGTTGGCTTTACCTGGATGATAGTTGATTCCCACATCATAGTCCTTAATGAGTTCCAACCATCTTTGTTGCCCCACATTCAGATCCGTCTGTGTGAATATGTACTTGAGACTCTTATGATCTGTGTAAATCTCGCATCTATGACCAAGAATGTAATGTCTCCAAATCTTCAAAGTATGCACTACGGCTGCAAGTTCAAGATCATGCGTAGGATAGTTCTGCTCATATTTCTTCAACTGCCTGGATGCATAAGCTACTACTCAGCCCTCTTGCATCAATACACAACCAAGTCATTGCCTTGAAGCGTCACAATAGATGTTAAAACTCTTGCTCACATCTGGCAATACCAACACAGGTGATGTTGTCAATCTCTTCTTTAGCTCCTCGAAACTGTCCTGACAAGCTTGAGTCCACTTGAAAGGCTTATCCTTCATTAACAGTTCAGTCATGGGCTTCGCTATCTTGGAAAAGTCCTTTATGAACTGACGGTAGTATCCAACAATTCCAAGAAAACTCCTTATTTCCTTGACATTCTGCGGTGGTTCCCACTTAATCACATCTCTAACCTTTCCTGGGTCAACTGACACTTCTCCTCCAGATATGAATGACCTAGGAATGATATCTCCCTCAACCAGAATTGTCACTTGTTGAACTTGGCATACAACTGGTGTTCTCGCAGTTTCTGCAATGTCAACCTTAAATGCTCTTCGTGTTCCTCTTCACTCTTCGAATAGATCATGATGTCATCAATGAACACTGCCACAAACTTATCCAAATACTTCATGAAAACCTTATTCATAAGACACATGAAGTACGCAGGTGCATTAGCCAATCCAAATGACATGACCGTATACTCATAAGATCCATATCATGTCCTGAAAGCTATTTTGGGTATGTCTGATGGTCTAATGTTCATTTCAAAATATCCCGACCGAAGATCAATCTTATAGAATATTCTGGCTCCCTTCATCTGGTTGAACATATCTTCAATGCGGGGTAGTGTGTACTTATTCTTGATTGTCACCTCGTTGAGAGATTGGTAATCTACACACATTCTTTGGGATCCATCCTTCTTACTATGAAAAGCACTGGCGCTCCACAAGGTGAAGAGCTTGGGCGTATAAAACCCTTCTCTATCCGCTCTTGAATCTGCTTCTTGAGCTCTACTAATTCCTTAGGAGACATCCTATATGGCCTCTTTGCTACAGGTGCAGTTCTAGGTATTAAGACGAACTCGATGTCACGATCGGGTGCCATACTTGGCAATTCCTCAGGAAACACATCTGGATACTCACAAACAACTGGAATCTCCTCCAAGTTTACTCCTTCTGCGTGATTTACCATGGCCTTCTTGCTTGTCGGCTAGACTGCCCTGAACTCTATACTGACTCCTTCTTCATTTATTAGTTGCACTGTTCGAGTAGCACACTTAATCACTCCATTATGCTTCCTTAGCCAATCCATTCCAAGTATGATGTCCAAGCCTTGCGAATTCAGAACTATAAGGTTGGCAATGAATTCTACCCCCCTTATGGAAATACATACATTTGGACATACTATATTTGTCCTCATCTCCCCTCCAGGAGATTTAACCAACAAAATAAACTTGAAGTATGATATGGGCATGCTATAAACATACTTTGATGAGATGAATGAATGCGATGCTCCATAATCAAATAGTATAGTCGTGGGGTTGGAGTTTGGGAGAAATATACCAATCACAACATCTTCAGCTTGCTAAGCCTCTTCTGCAGATACATGGTTAACCTTGCCACGAGCAAAATTCTGTGGTCCACGGTTGCCTTGAGTTGCTCCTCCGTTGGGCCTTGGATTCTGCCTTGGAACATTGTTCATCTGTCCCTGACCTGACCTTGGGCATTGATTAGCAAAATGTCATATCTGACCACAAGCATAGTAATTCTTTCCACCAGTGGCGCCAACAAAGTTATGGTGAGGCTGGCTTTGAGCGTAGGCAGGCATATTTGGGCGTGGCACAGGCTGCATAGGTAAGCAAGGTGCTTGCATGAGTGGGTGTTGCTGCATGGGCTGTTGCGGTCACAGTGGATAAGTAGGGCGGTATGCAGCAGCAGACGGGTTGTAATAGGGTGCAGCAGGTGGTGCATAGCGTTGACGGCTGTTATATACCAATTTCACCCATCAATATAACTCAATTATGTGAAGGAAATATCATTCCTTGCACACATCACCTTTCTATTTAACCTATTTCCACTTGTACTTGGAGAAATTGGTGCATGCATGTATTTTATACAGAATTGAATTGAAACAAGAGGATGGATCCTATAAAATATCATCCCAACCAATCAAGCGCCAACATGTGGCACCACATGGATCAAATGGCCCACAAACAGAAGTATTCGAGGCCATCCAACGGTGTAGCACCCATATCAAGGGATGGGACCCAACCGGAAGTCACCCAAAAAAAGCACAGACCGTTTGGAGGACTTACCAAGTTGGCCGACCTGGTCTTTCCTCTAAACTCTGTCAGCTTCCATGTGTTGGCTCCTCCCGGCTTGAAGAAGTCAGTGTTGACTGATTCGCATGCTTTTGGTGGCGGGAACCGACCCTTATCCAAGCTATAAATAGGACCCCTCACCCCTCACTTCAACACACACCACTTGAGCATTTACTCTCTTGCATACATTAGTTCTCCAAGTCCTTAGTGGAGGTTAGGCTGTAGAGAGGAGCCTCTAGTCCCAAGTCCAAATTGGGAAAGGTATGGCTCATGTATCTTCCCTTGTATTTGTGACTTTGTGCTTTATAATAAAATTATTATTAGTCTCTATTTACTTATATACTTGGGCAAAGCGTTCCTTTTTTGGTTGTGGAGTCCATGTATGTTCTAGGTGTAGATATTGTTATGATCTATACATAATGTTATTATCATGTTATCAAAAACATCATACACCACCACTATAGTCTAATTAGGTAAAAATATGATTATGTTAATATGTGTCGGTACCCCGCAGACCGGGTACCCCCGCGCACAGGGAGAAAACCGCTAAGGACTCTACCTCTACTTAAGAGGCCGAATCCGAGGCTGCCACGTCGAGGAGGGAAGGACCAGATCCTACCTCTCCGCCTGGGGAGGCTCACAAGCTGCCACGTGGCCGGCAGAACTGGACCCTCGCCTCCCCGCTTAGGCGGGCTCCGGAGCTGCCACATGGCCGGCAGAACTGGACCCTCATCTCCCCGCTTAGGCGGGCTTCGGAGCTGCCACGCGGTCAATCGGGACCTCGGGTCCAGGCCCGTGCCCTCGCAGGGAGAAGCACCGGAACTACCACGTGGCCTGCAGGGCTGAGCCTCTACCCCTCCATAGGGGTGGGCTCCGGATGCACCACGTGGCCTGTTCCGTCAAGTGCTTGACTCCCCGCAGAGGCAGGCTCCGGCGCAACCACGTGGCGGACGACCGACTCAGTGCGGTAGGAAGCCGCAGTAAAGGAAGGCGTGCGCTGCTCAGACAGGCATTAAGTACGCGCGCCTTCCCCAGACAAGCTGAGTCGCGCATGTGAAGGTCAAGGCTCTAGTGTCCTGTCTTGTCTAAGTAGCTGGTACAGACCCACGCCGCAAGACGGACGAATGGGCCGCGAGGACAAGACGGACGGGACGGGCACTACCATCATCACCAACTATGTGTAGCCCTGGCGCACGACGCAACGGGACGACGCATTGACACCCCTGACAAAGGGAAGTAGATAGCAATTAATCCTAGATCTTGTATAGGATTTGGCTCTCCCCAGGACCACCTGTCGGGTCCTGGGGCCCACCTTGTGACTGCAGAGTCCTTGAACTATAAAAGGGCTCTGCAGACGACCTTCGCGAGGGATCGGAAAATTAGACTAAGACTCATACACGCTCAAGAAAGGCAATACACAAACACTCGCGTGGACGTAGGGTGTTACGCTACGGCGGCCCGAACCACGTAAACCCTCTGTGTTTATCATCCTGCTGCATTCGATCTCCTGGGACTAGCCCTCGTGAATCCAAAGAACCTCCGCGGGCTGCTCTCTAAGCAGGTCCGGGGGAAGTGTCGTTTACGACCTTCGACATTTGGCGCGCCAGGTAGGGAGCTTTTTCCCCGTCAAGATCTCCACCAGCAGCAATGGTGAACGGCCAATCCAACGCCAGTTCATCCAGGGCGGAGTCACGGCGGCAGACAATAGCGGAGGATCAGGCGTCATCTCGCTCTAGGGCAGGCTATCGCTCTAGGGCAGGAAGGTCAGGACCTTCACGTTGCCCTGCTGTCACTTCGCCGGCTACAGGTCGACATGCCACTCCGCGGTGTACTCCGGCCGTGACAGTAGTCACGGCGCCGCCGGCTGCAAGCCCGGAGAGTGCGCTCGCAGCAGCGCGCGCGCTGCTCCACAACCCTCCTGCTGGGGATGCTCCTCAGGGAGCAGCTTAGCAGTGGATCAATGACGTCGACCACCTCGTCACCGCCGCGCTCAACGCGCCTCCACCGAGGGAGACACATGCACAACTGATGCATGTGTCATTGTCGCGGACGCCGACAATCGACCGGTGGACGGCAGACTCGCGCTCGACCAGGATCTCGACAACAGATCTGAGAACCGGGCTACAGCGCCGCAGGGCCGGAGAGGACTGTCGAGTCACCATCGAGCGCCAGAGGGAGCGTCGGCACAACCTCGAGGCAGATTACAGCGTGCCGGGCCCTGTGCCCCAGGCCCATGTTGTGCCTCCACCACACCAGGCGTACGTCGCGCCTCCACCGCACCAGGTGTACATCGCGCCTCCTCCACAGGCGTATGCAGCACCGCCCCAACATCAGGTGTACGCAGGCCCGCCTGCTCACCCGGGGTATGCGATGCCGCCGCCGGCACCAGTCAGCCCCAGCCAAGGGTGTGCAGCACTAGCGCCTCACCTCCGTTTCGTGGTCTGGCCACGAAAGTTCCGGCCGCACATGCCGGAGAAGTACGACGGGAGCGTCAACCCGAGCGAGTTCCTGCAGATCTACACCACTGCGATACTAGTTGCAGGAGGCGATGAGGCCATCATGGCTAACTACTTCCCCGTCGTCCTGACCGGCCCAGCTCGATCATGGCTCATGAACCTGCCCAGGGGTCCATAACCTCCTGGGATGAGTTGTGCCGATAGTTCATGGCTAACTTCGGCAGTTCCTACAAGCGCCCCGACACGGAGCTTGACCTCCACGCCGTTAGACAGCGCACTGGAGAGTCGCTGCGATCGTTCATCCAGCGGTTCTCCCAGGTACGGAACACAATCCCTCTTGTTGCTAGCGCATCGGTTATTGTTGCATTCAGACAAGGTGTGAGGGACAAGAAGATGCTCGAGAAGCTAGCCACGCACGAGGTGCGTGATGTCTCCGAGCTGTTTTCCCTAGCAGACAGATGTGCTAGGGCAGGTGAGGGGCGCAACTGGCACTCCCAGCCATCCTCAAAAGCAAGGGAGGCCACCCCGACTGAGGAAGGAGCCTCTACGAGGAGCAGCAGCAAGAAGAAGAAGAAGAAGGGCAGTGGCAATAACAGGCCAAAGCCCGGAGCCCAGGTAATGGCGGCTGTGGCACCCGGCGGAGCCCGAGCGCCACGCTGAGATAAGCGCCCAAGGCGGTCGCCTGAACCCGAGGAGCCTGACTTCAAGTGCCCGGTGCACCGTACAAATAACCATATTGCTTGCGAGTGTCGGGAAGTGAAGAGGTTCGCGGAACATTTCCGCGAACAGAAACAGAGACAGCAGCGCCAGGAGGGCGCACCTCCCCGCCAGAGGGAGGGCAAGCAGAAGGCTGATCCCGAGAAGGAGGATGACAGCGAGATGGGGTTCCAGGAACCCCAGCGGGCGGTTAAGCCCGTCTTCGAGGGTGGTGACTCCGACTCCAGCAGTGATAAGGAGCACCGCAAGACCCTCCATGTCATCTACGGGGGAGCCATAGACCCCACGTCCCGAAACGCGGTGAAAACTCTGCAACGGGCAGTGGCTGCGGTGGCCCCGCCCCAAGTCCAGCTCCCAACCACAAGTGGATGAGCATGGCGATCATCTTCGATGCTTCTGACTGCCCGAAGAACATGACAGGGGCAGGAGTGCTCCCGCTGCTGGTGTCCCCGACCATCGCCAACGTGAAGGTCTTCCACGTGCTGATAGATGGAGGGGCGGGCCTCAACCTCATATCCACGGCGGCCTTTCGAAAGCTGCAGCTGCCGATATCCCGGCTCACACCCTCGAGCCCATTCTCGGGTGTCGGATGATGAGGACATCGCTTCTATGGATACAAACAGCACTCCATTGAACATACAAGATGCAATCAATAGAGTTCATACACAACAATTAATTTTAGAGGTGAACTCGTTCTTATATATTTCCTTATATGTTTTTGAGCATAAATTGCTACTTAATGATTTATTTGTGATTAGGATCCATGGAGAGGTTCAAGGAGTACTTGGAGGGAGTATTAGGGACGTGGAAGACCAGAGAATTCGTTCAAAGAAGATGGAAACCGAACCAAACTCCAAATCGTATCCAACTCGGAGTCCAGGAGCAGTACGCACTAAAACGGATGTCCAGGACGCATACGAACTCCGTTTTGGACGTTCTACATATGCACGGAAAGGGGAGAGGATAACCTTTCCAATGGCGCCGGTCCCATGTAAAAAATCTTTCGTAGTCGTCGGGAATCGTCGAAATAAAATCAAGTACATAATCTGTCAGGGTGCTGCGCCACCGTATTGGGCCATTGGGCCTTGTATCAAGTCTAAGTCCATTATTTTTGTGTGTTAGGGTTAGGTCACAACCCCAACACCCCCTTGGACGTCCTCCCACCTATATATACTCCATAGTAGCCGCCATGAACAATTGGGTTTTGCTTAGATCAATAATATCGCCGTTCTACGGTTTGTGAGACCCCAATTTCGCGATTTCTGATTGTGTCTTCTACGTTCTTGCTCGTGTTCTCGATTGCACTTGCAGGGATTAGCCTTCTTGGCGAGGTCAAGCGTGTGCAGCACGGTTGATAACCAACGGAGCCGTGGTGTAGTGATTGCAGGGGTACTCGAACCGCTCGAGTGCCGCGGATCATCAACGTCGAGTTCTCCACCCCAATCGACATACCTTTCGGAAGATCGGGCCTAAATTCTCCTATCAATTGGTATCAGATTTCCAGGTTGCCCGTTAGGTAATTCATCTATCCATTACATTAGTTTTGTTTTTCATACCTAGAGTCCACAAAAAAGCCACAAAAGAACTTGCAGTTTAGTAGATCTGTTCATTAATTTGTCCAAACCACGTTTGAGCCTTTGCAACTTTGTTTTCAGTTTAGTTTTGTTGAGTTTGTGTCCCTTGTTGAGTCATATTGATGGTTTAGAAAGTGTTTTTAGTCTTAGTTTGAGTTTTGCATTGTGTTGATTCATCCTTTTGAATCACGTCATCACGTCCAGATTAGATTCACCTCTGTCCAGTTTGGTATTGTCATCATATCTCGCACATACGAACTCGGATTTTGGTGTTCTTGTACTTTATGGAAATATTAAGAAGATCTCTATAACTTTCATATTCATCATTTGCCCAGAAAATACAGTTATCGAAGTCTAAATTACATTGGATCCAAATCTGTTATTGACCTAAAAATTTCTGAACAGTCTGTATTTTGGGGTCAGTATCTCCTGTTGTTCTTTTCCAAAATAGGTCTTCCATATATTGAAATTAAAGAGGAGAGATATATCTACAATCTTGCTGTTCTAAGTTTTCCAATTTAGAGCCTATAAGTGTGCCTATTTGTCCTTGGAAGATTGAGCAGAAAATCTGCGACAGACACATGAGATATCTTGGATTGATTTTCATTGTGTTCTTCCCTTGCAGCACATTCTGAAAAAAAAAGGAAGAAAAAAGAAAAAGGCAAGTGCAAAACAAGAAACAAAAGCCGCACAAAAAATGAGGAAAAAAACAACAAAAAAAAACAGAAGTGCTTGCATTCTATGTATCATCTAGTTTTGTCTCATGTCTTGCTAGCTTGAACTACTAGGAACACATTTAGGCCAGCAACTTTGACAAATACTTTGGACACTTATTCAACTTTACTATCTGATTTCATTGTTGCTAATCCTTGCTACATAGAAAGTGCCATCCAAGCTACACCTTACTCTTGAGCAGAATCGATAAACCTTTGCAATCATCCCACGCTTCATTGGTTTCTTCATACCGTCCACCGTTTGCCACCTGCAGTGTCGGTAAGAACACTTGTAAGAGCGTGGTAAGATGCTTGAGAGTGTGTGATTCCACTTCCACTTTTCCATTATCCTTTGTAGTTGATAGGGATAATATATTTTTTTGTGTTGTCTTCTGTTTGCTACTAACAATGTCAGGTAAAAGCAAGAATCATGCATTATATGGTGAGATGATGGACATGATGAAGACGGCGATAGAGTTGCTCACTAAAAATCAAACATCAACCAAGGATTCACATGACATTCAGACCACCTTTACAACACCTTCCACAAGAAGTAATTACATTCTCCCATCTCTTCCTTCTTATGATGGTTTTGGTTACGATGAATATATTGCTTGGGAAATAGAGTTGAATAAAATTTTTGGACAATGTCATATGTGTGAGAAAAGAAAGATTAGAAATGTTGCAAGTGCATTAGTAGGTTGTGCATTGACTTGGTGGAACAACTTAAGTGATTTAGAAAGACCTCGAACATGGAAAGATATGAAAATTCTTATGCGAGAAACTTTTGCTAATGTATCTAATTGTAAAGATGAAATACATGAACTTGAGAAGAATTTTCTTGTTGTACCTCCTCCTTTGCCTAACCTTTTGCAGGAACATGAACAAATAAATGGAGATGCAAATGAGAGTGAGGTGTTGAACAACTCTTCTGAATTTTTTGATGAATCAACTCATAATGCATTTGAATTTCTTGCTGAAAATGAGAGTAGTGTTAATGGACAATGCTATACAGTTCACCAAGGTATGATATTTTCAGATGTGCTGAATTTTGCTACCAATCATACTATCGATGAGCAGCAACAAGATGAATCTTTTCATAATACACATTTACCATTAGTTGATTTTCCAACTGATTCTTACAACAAAAATGAGTTGTGTGCTGATAATTATATTGTAACTATGCTAGAACAACCAAATGAATTTGATACTTTATTACTCACTTGTGCTGAAATTAAGCATTTGATCCCAACTACATGTGAAAGGGATGAGCTGAAATTGTTATCTTCTCTAAATACTTTGGGCTATATTGAATTTGACACTCTTTGTGATCTAGATATCGTAGAGAAGATAATATTTTCTCAGTCTCAATTGCCTTTGTTATGTAGAAATATTTTTCATGCTATAGGCAAATATGAACATAGTGGTATGTTTATGGTGCATAAAGTTTACATATGTTCAAATGAGGAAGCTCCTTTTGTGCTGCAACAACATGGTCAAGTAAATAAATGTACTAACGCTAATAATGTCTTGTCAAGTTTTTCTAGTATGTTTTCCTTGCAGCAGGGACAACAAAAGCATTATTCACTGTGGTTGTGCAATATGGACAGTGTTCATTCTACCCCCAAAGCAATCCTTTTTCCTGGACATACGAGCAAGCCGAGGACGGCTTGTCATAAAGAAGGGGAGAATGATGAGATCATATATATTATTATTGCACCTACAAACATGACACAATGTTCATTTGTTTGGGATCCTGGCTCAAGTGAATGTGCACTCTTATTTGATGGACAAGATCAAGATGGTGCACTATGCCGTCCACCACCTTGGCCTCCTCCTTTCATGCTTACAAGAAGATTTGATGGCGTTGCACGTATGGACCCACACATAATAGAAGATGAACTTGAGTCGAGAACGACTCCAATTCAAGAAGGGGAGGATGATGAGGACATCACTTCTATGGATACAAACAGCACTCCATTGAACATACAAGATGCAATCAATAGAGTTCATACACAACAATTAATTTCAGAGGTGAACTCGTTCTTATATATTTCCTTATATGTTTTTGAGCATAAATTGCTACTTAATGATTTATTTGTGATTAGGATCCATGGAGAGGTTCAAGGAGTACTTGGAGGGAGTATTAGGGACGTGGAAGACCAGAGAATTCGTTCAAAGAAGATGGAAACCGAACCAAACTCCAAATCGTATCCAACTCGGAGTCTAGGAGCAGTACGCACTAAAATGGATGTCCAGGACGCATACGAACTCCGTTTTGGACGTTCTACATATGCACGGAAAGGGGAGAGGATAACCTTTCCAATGGCACCGGTCCCATGTCAAAATTCCTTCGTAGTCGTCGGGAATCGTCGAAATAAAATCAAGTACAGAATCTGTTAGGGTGCTGCGCCACCGTATTGGGCCATTGGGCCTTGTATCAAGTCTAAGTCCATTATTTTCGTGTGTTAGGGTTAGGTAACGACCCCAACACCCCCTTGGACGTCCTCCCACCTATATATACTCCATAGTAGCCGCCATGAACAATTGGGTTTTGCTTAGATCAATAATATCGCCGTTCTACGGTTTGTGAGACCCCAATTTTGCGATTTCTGATTGTGTCTTCTACGTTCTTGCTCGTGTTCTCGATTGCACTTGCAGGGATTAGCCTTCTTGGCGAGGTCAAGCGTGTGCAGCACGGTTGATAACCAACGGAGTCGTGGTGTAGTGATTGCAGGGGTACTCGAACCGCTCGAGTGCCGCGGATCATCAACGTCGAGTTCTCCACCCCAATCGACATACCTTTCGGAAGATCGGGCATAAACTTACTCATCATCGGACCTGGGCAAATCCTCCCGTATGGTAACATACACCTCCCGGTGACCTTCGGGACCCCGGAGAACTACCGTACGGAGAGCGTTTTATTCGACATGGCAGACGTCGACCTTCCCTTCAACGCAATCATCGGGAGGCCGACCCTCTACAGGTTCATGGCTGTAGCCCACTATGGCTACCTCGTCCTGAAGATGCCGACGCCTTCCGGTGTCCTCAGGATCAGAGGGGACCACTCAGCTTCAGTGTCAGTCTTGGAGCAGCTCCAAGCACTTGCAGCGGGGAGGGCTCCGGCCCCAGGAGGCTCGAAGGAGAGTCGGCCAGAGCAAGGCCCGACACAGTGAGCCTCCACTACTGCACCCCGTGTGCAGCCAGCCAACGACGACAATGTCCCCATGAAGGTCGTCAGGATTGGCTCCGAGGCTGCCCAGACAACCCGTATCGCGGGGAACTTGGACAGCAAATAGGAATGCGCACTCATCACCCAGGGAGGTGATTGAGCACCATCTGAAGATCTACCCCGATGCCCGACCGGTGCAGCAGAAGCCCAGGAAACAGTCCATCGAGCGGCAGAACTTCATTCGTGAAGAAATCAAGAAGCTGCTCGATGCTGGTTTCATCCGGGAGGTTTACCACCCACGGTGGTTGGCCAACCCTGTTGTTGTCCCCAAGGCTGGCGATAAGCTCCGGATGTGCATCGACTACACGAACCTCAATAAGGCATGCCCAAAGGATCCATTCCCTCTTCCTAGGATAGATCAAATAGTAGACTCAACATCAGGCTGTGATCTTCTGTGTTTCCTATATGCATATTCCGATTTTCACCAAATACCTATGCCTAGGGAAGATGAGGAACACACTGCTTTCATAACAGTAGACGGCCTGTATTGTTATGTCTCCATGCCTTATGGACTCAAGAATGCTCTCCCCACCTTTGTACGTGCAATGCATAAGACATTTGGGGACCTCATTAGAGATCTGGTAGAGGTGTATGTCGATGACATCGTGGTGAAAATTAGGGCCCGCACATCCCTATTAGACAACCTAGCCCAAGTCTTCAGCAAGCTGCACACGACGCGCACGATGCTGAACCCCGACAAGTGTGTCTTTGGGGTTTCTGCAGGGAAGCTCCTTGGTTTCTTGGTATCGCACCGAGGGATTGAAGCTGACCCAGAGAAGATCAAGGCGATAGAGCTGATGCGGCCACCGGCCCGCATCAAGGACATGCAGAAGCTTGCAGGGTGTTTGGCAGCCCTCAGCCGGTTCATCTCAAGGCTGGCTGAGCGAGCCCTGCCCTTCTTCAAGATTTTGCAGAAGTCAGGTCCCTTTGAGTGGACCGAGGAAGCTGAAGCGGCTTTCCAGGAGCTCAAGAAACACCTGACGATGTTACCCATTATGGTGGCGCCAGAACCCGGCGAACCGCTCCTGTTGTACATCACCGCAACAACGGAGGTGGTCAGCATGGTCTTTGTTGTAGAGCGGCCGGAGCTACTGCCGCAACAAGCACCAGAAGGAGTCCCAGAGGGGGAGGCTGAGCCTCAAGGCCTGAACCCAGAAGAGACCCCCCCCCCCCCCCGCCGTGAGTTCCAGTGACCAAGTGCCTTACGGGTCCCAGCCCCCGGAGGTCCAGCTAGACCCTGGGAGCCACATTCCCCAGGATGCAGACGCATTGCAAGGAGCCCCGGACCCCCCAGGGAGGGTTCGAACCTCCCAACAGCCAGTCTACTACATCAGTGAGGTCCTCCATGAAGCAAAAACAAGATACTTGGAGGTACACAAACTGTTGTATGCAGTGCTCATAGCGTCGAGGAAGCTTCGGCATTACTTCCAGGCTCACCGGGTTTCAGTGGTCACCTCCTTCCCACTGAAGACCGTACTCTACAACCCAAACTCGACTGGCAACATTGCCAAGTGGGCAGCGGAGCTGGCCGAGTTCGAGCTGGAGTTCTTACCTCGTCATGCAGTCAAAAGCCAAGCACTAGCAGACTTCTTGGCCGAATGGACCCCATCGCCAAGCAACCCAGGGGGGCCGGACAATGGTTTAACAGTGCCCAAGACTCCAGTTTTCACCGAGACCCCCTGGACGCTCTACTTCGACGGCTCCTCGCGGAAGCAGGGGGTCGGGACCGGGGCCGGGGTCTTGCTCCTCACCCCGACTGGGGAGCAGTTCAAGTACATGGTGCGCCTCGACTTCAAGGCGACAAATAACATGGCAGAGTATGAAGCCCTAATCTTTGGGCTAAAGACTGCCCTGACAGCTTCTGGCTAAAGGTGGTTCCCAACTGATCATCAAGCAAGCCAAAGGAGAGTGCAACTGCAATGACCTTTTGTTAGCAGCATACTTGCTGCACGTCCGGAAGCTGGAAAAGGACTTTGAAGTCCTGGACTTGTGCCATGTACCCCGAGCCGACAACTCAGTCGCAGACGACCTGTCAACGAAGGCCTCCATAGGGGCCCTAGTGCCTCAAGAAGTCTTTGCAAGGACGTTACCGCGACCAACCGCCCGGGCAGCCGTACCGGGTGAAGGGGGCGAGCCCAGCACCTCGAAGCTGGCAGTCCCAGCGACCCTGCTACCATGGAGTCCGCCAAGGATCGTATGTGCCACCGGGGGCTCCGAGCTCCCAGGCGCCCAAGATCTAGAGGCTCAAGCAAGTCCCAATGCATGGATCTCGGAGGTCCGGGACTACTTGAAAGACAATATCCTTCCTGAAGAACATGCCCTGGCAGAAAGGATTGTTTGCATGGCTAAAAGGTACACGCTGGTGGAAGGGGATCTCTACCGGCGTGGCGCCAACGACATCCTACTGTGATGCATTACCCAGGAGGAGGGCTGCGACTTGCTCGCAGAGATCCATGGAGGCGAGTGTGGGAACCACGCGTCCTCCTGCATGCTGGTCGGTAAAGCCTTTCGGCATGGCTTTTACTGGCCGACAGCATTCCAAGATGTTGTCGAGATGGTAAAGAGATGCAAGGCGTTCCAGTTCCATGCCAAGCAGATCCACACACCAGCTCAGGCGCTGCAGATGATCCCTCCCTCATGGCCATTCGCTGTATGGGGGTTGGACATCCTGGGACCCTTTCCCAGAGCTGTCGGAGGATTCTTGCCACTTTGCGTCGCTGTAGATAAGTTCACCAAGTGGCCGGAAGCTGCCCCAATTGTCACCATCAACAAGCAGTCAACAGTAAAGTTCATCAAGTCGATCGTCTGCCGGTTCGGGGTCCCGAACAGAATCATCACTAATAACGGGACCCAGTTCACAAGTGCAACGTTCCAGGAATACTGCGAGGACCTAGGGATCCAAGTCTGCTATGCATCTGTTGCTCATCCAAAGAGCAATGGGCAGGTCGAGAGGGCCAATGCAGAGATCCTCAAGGGCCTCAAGACTCGCACATTCTCACACCTTGAGAAGCATGGTGCAAATTGGGTGGATGAGCTTCCGTGTGCGCTGTGGGCTAGCCGGACATCAACCAGCCGGGCCACGGGGGAAACGCCTTTCTTCTTGGTGTACGGGGCAGAGGCCGTCCTCCCCCCCAAAATTACCATGGGCTCCCCCCGTGCCCGGAGGTACGACGAAGCCGTGCAGGACCAGCTTCGGCGTGAAGACCTGGACCTCGTCGACGAGGGACGAGTGCGAGCGGCTCTCCGAAATGCACGGTACAGGCAGGCACTCCAGCGCTACCACCAGAGGACCGTGCGGACTAGGGAGCTAAAGGTAGACGACCTGGTGTTGCGCCACATACTCTCCCGGGCAGGGTCTAACAAACTATCCTCTAGCTGGGAGGGTCCCTTCCGGGTAACAGAGGTTTGTCGCCCAGGGTGCGTCCGCCTGGCTACGGAGGATGGAGAGCGATTACCCAACCCATGGAACATCGAGTACCTCTATAAGTTCTACCCCTAGACTAGGGTTGGGACAATATTATTTCATTGTAAAAGTTACACATTGTCTCAGGACAGCACTTAGGCTAGGGGGATGGGGCTCCGAGTGCACATTCCGCTTAGCCTGGTCCAGAACCCTAAGTAGGTGCACTGGACTTCATCTGACACCCAGTACGGGTTATTCCCCTTGTAAAGTCTGCTCCATCTTATGATAAACTACAATGAAAGAATGTTGTCCTGCCTGGTATAGGGTTTGTCAATTCAAAAATTATCTTTAATTTTTATGATGTTGTTGTAAGCCCGCCATAGCTCGTGATCTATCATGAGCGCTGTCATTTTTCCCCTGCTTTAGCAACAGTGGGAGCCTTGCTGTCTGGATTGCAGGTGGGGTTGCTTGAGGTACCTGCAATGTGCCTGGGGCCTCGGATGTTCCAATACTCAGGGGCCTGTGTCTCCAGATGGTCTCCCCCGGAAAAGGCTTACGCCGAGCGGGAGGTCCAGGGCCACAGCCTGCTTAGCTTGGTCCTGTACCCTAAGCCTGTGCGCTCTGCCTCCCTAGCGCTACAGCCAAGTACTGGGGCCCAGATGGACCACCCTTGGGTAGTATGGACGACGAGCCCTAGGTGCAGATGCACTGAATTACCCAAGCCCCACGAGTCAGCCCAAGATCGTAAGTCAAGCGATACTACAAAAAGAGCAAGGGTGAAGTGACCAGCGGACAAAATTACTTCTCTTTTCTGATCTATATACAGGTCTTTGAGGAAGTTATTCTGGCAACCACCGCCAGAGTACCCGCGAAGACAGTGGGCACCGCTGGACTGGAACTCCGGTGGCACCCCCAGGGGGCCCGCTGTCGACCTCTCACTGAAGATGGCGGGCACAGCCGAACTGGAGCTTCGACGGCACCCCCAGGGGGCCCGCTGTTGACCTCTCACTAAAGATGGCGGGCACCGCCGGACTGGAGCTCCGGTGGCACCCCCAGGGGGCCCGCTGTCGACCTCTCACTAAAGATGGCAGGCACCGCCGGATTGGAGCTCCGACGGCACCTCCAGGGGGCCCACTGTCGACCTCTCAACAAAGATGGTGGCCACCGCCGGACTGAAGCTCCGACGGCATCCCCAGGGGGCCTGCTGTCGACGTACCTGCATACTCAGCTACGGCAATGCTACCTACGCATCCTAGGCTCCCCCTGCACCCGTCCGCCCTAAGTCCTAAGTGTATGACAAGTGTGCCCATAAAAACTAGCCATGCCTGTCAGGGGGCCATACTTTGGGGGACGGCAGGTCCCAGAAGCTAAGGAACAACAAGCAGCTAGAAGACATTGCGGGAGATAAAAACAAGATGAGTATAAAAGGCACCACAGACAGATTTTTTATTACACAAATAAAAATTTTGTCGCCGCAACCAACCACAAGACAAAAGCAGAAAGAGAAAAACTTAAACAAGCGCCCGGGGAGCCCTCAACCACTCCGCTGGAACCTTGAGGCGATGAGTGCCACCGCATCCGAAACTTCAGACTTGGCAGCCTCTTCACTCTCGGCGATGGGCCCCTCGAGGACCGGCTGCAGAGAGACGTCGGGGTACCAGCTCCGGTAGCAAGACAGGATGTGCATCGCCACCTCCTGCACCAGCATCCTCCCCTCTGCCTCCAACTGGTTGTCGATGATGGCCCCCAGCGAACGCATCCTCGAGCTGGTGGAGTCCAGTGCTAGGAACACCTGGATCACCTCTTGCGCCGGTTCCCCCACGCGCACTGGGCTGAAGCTGAGCGGCACCAGAGCCGAGTCGGCGCCGCCCAGGAACTCCCAGACCTTCCGGGCCTCAGCAGAGCGCGACGCCTGGAGCTTCTGCACCTCGTGCTTGGCCGCCGCCAACGCCCGGGGGCCGCCGTCCAGGAACCGCTTCTCCTTGGCCGCCAGGGCCCGCTCGCGCTCGCCAGGAGTCGTCGCTTGAAGAACCGTCGTCGCTTAAGGGAGCCTCGCCTCCCTCAGCATCGTCGGTGATGTTGACGCCCCGGAACGGGTCCCTGATCTGGCACTGCGCTAGCCCAGACTCGTCGAGGGTCGGCATCGTCTTCAACAGCTGCCTCCTCAGCTCGGAGTCCGAGCACAAGGGGCGGCAGGCCAACGGAAGGGCCAGTGCCTCAGGGGAGATGTCGTCGGGGCAGACCTGGGTCAGCATGTCGAGTAGTTGCTGCTCGCCCAGGTTGGAGTCGGGGCTGGTCTTGAGCCGGGTGCAGTCCGACAGGCCGGTGAACATCGACGCCGGACGGGCGCGGTGCTGCAGCGGAGCTATGCGATGGGACATGAAGTCCCTCAGCACCATGGCAGACGACAGCCCGTGGTCCGCCAGCATCTGGATCCTCTCCAGCATCGGGTTGAATGCCTCCTCCAGCTCTGGGCGCTCCTCCCTGAATGACCGCTCGGAGTAGGGGATCCCGGTGGGGAGGCACATCCAGTCGTGGTCCTCGGACTTGGCGATCATCCAATCTTCACGCCACAGCTCCCAACGCGCTGAGTTGAAGGAATCAATGTACCTCGTGGGGACCTTTGTCCGGCGCTGGAAGTAGTAGACGCCGAGGTGCTCCTTCGAGCTCCTGCCAGTGGCCCTCAGTACAAAAAAGTACTGGAAGAGCTTCACCAACGACATCACCCCCACGAACATCTCGCAGAGGTGTGCGAAGACCGCCAACATGGCGATCGAGTTCGGTGCGAGGTGGTGGAGTTGGAGGCCGAAAGTCTCCAGGAGCATGACCAGGAAGGCGGATGCTGGCGGGACGAAGCCGGGCAGCACGTACGACAAAAAGAGGACCATCTCCCCGGCGGAGAGGCTCAGCGGGAGCCTCCTGGGACGGAGCCACATCTCCCGCTCAGGAGTATGCCAGCTGAGAAGCCGGCGCATGGGGGCCAGGTCAGCGGACCTGGACAGCCTGGACTTGGGCAAGATGCTCGCCATGAGGGTTGAAGGAGGAGGCTCTGGACGGGGAGATTGGGAGCTAGAGCGCAAGAACTGGGCTTGGGGCAAAAAGCACGAGCGCAGGGGTGCAGAGGCGGGAGAAAGGACCCTCAGGGGGAAAGTTCGCTTTTTATGCACCTCTACAGGCCAACAGGTGCAAAAGTGTGAATCGCTGCAGCCTCAGTAGAAGAGCAATGGTCCCGCGTAGGCAATGACATGAGGGCACGGGTCGCTCGACAAAGAAGGCGAGCCAGGTGGCTAGCTATGCGGGAGGTAACTCGGCGGTTTCCGAAAGGGCAAAAGCAACAGAAGTGCAGGAGCCACCTTGGGAACCACCGCAGTTAAAGCACGATTGAAGGCAGGAGTCATGTCGTGCGGCGCCTGTTCAACACCTCCACTTACCAGAAGGGGACACATCACCACAACAGCAGGGGCGTGTCGCCTGGGGAACTGCCCCGAAGTGGAATCGAAAGAGTTGTGCGGGAAGAAAAGGAAGAAGACCCCACCTGCGGTATCGACGACTCTCCCGAGGTGGGCTCGGGGGCCACTGTCGGTACCCCGCAGACTGGGTACCCCCGCGCACAGGGAGAAAACCGCTAAGGACTCTACCTCTACTTAAGAGGCCGAATCCGAGGCTGCCACGTCGAGGAGGGAAGGACCAGATCCTACCTCTCCGCCAGGGGAGGCTCCCAAGCTGCCACGTGGCTGGCAGAACTGGACCCTCGCGTCCCCGCTTAGGCGGGCTCCAGAGCTGCCACGTGGCCGGCAGAACTGGACCCTCGCCTCCCCGCTTAGGCGGGCTCCGGAGCTGCCACGCGGTCAATCGGGACCTCGGGGCCAGTCCCGCGCCCTCGCAGGGAAAAACACCAGAACTACCACGTGGCCTGCAGGGCTGAGCCTCCACCCGTCCATAGGGGTGGGCTCTCGATGCACCACGTGGCCTACTCCGTCAAGTGCTTGACTCCCTGCAGAGGCAGGCTCCAGCACAACCTCGTGGCGGACGACCAACTCAGTGCGGTAGGAAGCTGCAGTAAAGGAAGGCGTGCGCTGCTCAGACAGGCATTAAGTACGCGCGCCTTCCCCAGGCAAGCTGAGTCGCGCATGCGAAGGTCAAGGCTCCAGTGTCCTGTCTTGTCCAAGTAGCCGGTACAGACCCACGCCACAAGACGGACGAATGGGCCGCGAGGACAAGACGGACGGGACGGGCACTACCATCATCACCAACTATGTGTAGCCCTGGCGCACGACGCAACGGGATAGCGCATTGACACCCCTGACAAAGGGAAGTAGATAGCAATTAATCCTAGATCTTGTATAGGATTTGACTCTCCCCAGGACCACCTGTCGGGTCCTGGGGCCCACCTTGTGACTGCAGAGTCCTTGAACTATAGAAGGGCTCTGCAGACGACCTTCGCGAGGGATCGGAAAATTAGACTAAGAATCATACACGCTCAAGCAAGGCAATACACAAACACTCCCGTGGACGTAGGGTGTTATGCTCTGGTGGCCCGAACCATGTAAACCCTCTGTGTTCATCATCCTGCTGCGTTCGATCTCCTGGGACTAGCCCTCGTGAATCCAAAGAACCTCCGTGGGCTGCTCTCTAACCAGGTCCGGGGGAAGTGTCATTTACGACCTTCGACAATATGAATATGTTAGTGCCTGGTCCCAACATTGGTTCAACGATGTTTAGGTTAGTTATTGCCTTAGGATGAGTATTACGTTACAACTCTTAAGGTATTTACTTAGCATGCAAGTGTGGTGCTTGGATAGTTAAATAGCGCTGGATGCATCGTAGTCCACGGGTTGTAGAGGTAGGCGGTAGGTGGTGACAACCCTATCTGTCTGTTGTAACCCTCCACGTTCGGCTATGACGTAGGCTCTTGGCGGGAGTTGCCTGGCAGACCAGGGTAAGCCCATGCCTGATATGTTGGACCACTAAGCCCTAGTATTCACCATTAGCATATTCATGTGTACTTTAGGCTATGTATATGAGTACTTAGAGCATAGTAGGAGTAGCTCTATCTCGTAGTCTAACCCTCGCTAAGACAACCTTACCCTTAGAGTAGATTGATTAAGTGTCTGTCACACTACCCTCATTATCATCTTACCCCTGTTCTGATAAACACTTAGTAGCCTATACCTTGATCATAAGAATAGTGTTTACTTTACTTCACGCTTTCCTTTGGGATAAATACGATACCCTTGGGAATACTCTTGGGTGAAATGCTACACGATAGTTTCCGTGCGCTTGTAGACCTCATCTCTTACTGGAGATGATCTGTGACGTTAAGAACCGTCAGCACATAGCGAGGACAGACATTGCTTCCTTGCGGCTGTCCCTAATATGGCATCTTCCAATTGTGGTCTAGCTCCATCTCCCGAATATTGTTCTCAACATTGAGCAACTGAACTTGAATTTCATTGTTGAGACCCCTCATGAACAGATATTACTCCCTGCTATCAGTGCTGATGTCCTCGGGGGCATATCGAGACAGCTGAGTGAATGTATTGAGGTATTCACTCACGCTCATCCTTCCCTGCCTGAGGTTTTTAAATTCTTGCCTTCTTAGTATCATCACTCCCTCTCGCACATAGTGCGAACGAAACTTCTCCTTAAATTCAACCTAGGTGATTCTCTCTTGATTTTCATGGGCATTGCATAGAGATTCTTACCAATCTGCGGCAGTTCCAACCTGCTGGTGTTAGGCAAAAACAACCTTCTCTGTCACTGCATTGGACAATAGCAAGTTTCTTCTCAACAGACATCAACCAGTCATCAACTTCCATTGGATCTGGGGCTCGAGCAAAAGTAGGCGGCCTGGTCCTCATGAACTCTCCCAAATGGTTGTGGTGTGGCGGGGGTGGCGGCGGTGGAGGCATGTGGGGCTGATTGTTGTTGCCAGCTTGCAGCTGTGCCATAGTCTGTATCATGGTCCGCATGATCTGGTTCTGCATAGCCAATAGCTGCTCAAGGTTGATAGCTCCCTGCGCAGGTCTATGGTTGTTCGGAGGTGCTTCATTTCTCTCCTCCTCACCATTGGCGTTCCTCTGGTTACTAGTCCTCAGCATCTGTTGGTGAAAGAATAGTAGATAAGGAAGAATTTGGAATCGGAAAAGAAATGCCCCAACTATATGCATCAAGGTATATGTAACTAACAACTCTCTTATTAATACTATAAACCCTATTAGAGGATGTGGACAAGTATCCCACAACTCTCTACTACGTGCGGATGTAGACAAAATGCTAGATGTTCCATAACTTGCACCATGCACACAAGCACAAGCACACACCCATAAAATTCAATACACCACACCAAATATGACTAAGACGATCTAAACGCTTTTCTAACTTCTAGACAAGAGACCTAGACTTAATTATGTGAGCCGTGGCTGTCCTGGCCATGAGGCGGCGAAGGCGATGGCAGCGGTGAGGCATACATGGGTGCACGCTAGGGTGAGTTGGTTGTCCATGTAGGTGCTGGAGAGGTTGCTACACCATTGACCTCCACGATGGCACAAACTTCCTCTTGCCTCTCCATGATGAATAACTTCTTACAGAGGTAACGAATCTCTTCCATAGCATCAGCATAGCGATTTCCTAAGTTCACCAATACTGCCTGAGATCTTGCACAAGAACTGACTTGGGATCCATCCTGCGGTCTTAAGATCTCCCTTATTCCCTTCTTGCATTGCGGCTGTAGCGCAAAGCTAGTATCTCCATTCTACTCCTAGTAGATGGTGCACAATCTAGTAAGTGCATCCCAAGCAACGTCATCAATAGCTTGCTTCCTGGTAGATCTCCATGTGGATGCAAAGTGTCGGGTGACCACCTCATCTCTAGCAAGAACAATAACTTGAGCCCTCCATTCTTCACATCCATGGCGAGAATCCTCTTAACATAGTACTTTGGGTGCATTTTGCATAGATCAAGGAACCCCTTCAATTGCCTAGCTGCAAATCCTCCATCAGCGCCATCAGAACAGAATTCTTGGGCATCACTGTAAACAATGCATTTGTCCTCCTTTCTGGCTTTACTAGGCTCCGATGCATTCCTTTGAGCTTCTGGTACTTCTTCATATGCAGCAGGTTCCTCCTCTTGTGGTTCCTCCTCATCTTGGGCTTCATCTTCATTCCCCTCATGTGTATCATCCTCCCCTTCTTCGCTATCATAGCATTCCATCATTTCAGGGTCTTCCTCTTCCTTATCATCATCATAGGAATCCACCATTTCAGTATCTTCCTCCGTCGTGTTGGAGGGTTCATGCTCAACTTCCTTTGCGGGAGAACTCACTCCTTCCTCCTCTTGTGTTGGTTCCATTTGCGGCTCTATGTGAGGCCTAAGCTTTCTTTCTAGGGGTGGCAAATGAGCTCTCTTGCGGGCTATCATTTTGGTGTGAGCCATCTACAAGAAAATATGAGAAAAATAGAGGAAAAACACAAATATCAGTTCTAAAATTGCAGCAGACATAAACCAAGATGAGAGGATGTGCATTTGCTCAAAAAGATGCAAAAACAACAAAAATTTCAGCAGCAGCAAAAACACAAATTTTCCCACTTTATATAGCTAGTGGAAGGCAAAATAGTGCAAAACAGGCCAATTTTAAATAGGAAAGAAGTCCTAAGTGATTTGTGGTGTCCATTCTAACTAGGCATGTGTCCTACGGTCAAACACGTCTCTGATACCAATTTGTGACACCCGGCTCTGAAAATGAACCAAGCGTGATGCATATGTCTGTCCAGAATGTTTAACACACATGCACAAGTGATTCACAATTGATAAACAGATTATAAACCATGTCTCGAATAATAACACTAGTAATAGTACCTTATTACAAACCAAATAGTCTTGAATACAAGCTCTAATGAATCTGCAGCAGATAAACTAAACTCTAATGACTCCAAACTCCACAGGCAGGTTTGACGGCAAAACACACGCCTAGAACTCCTCAAAGACCTCCTGGTACTCCACCTGGTCGCCTGCGTCTGTATTTGTTGAGGGAATAGCAAGGGAGAGCACATGTCGTACTCAACAAGTGTAGAAAAGTATGACATGTAGCTTAAACAAGGCATGACAATAATAATGGGCTAATTGCATAAGAGTATTTTCGAAACAGTTGAAGATGCAATTATATCATCATTAATTGTGGTCTTTCCCAAATAACCCAAATAACATCAATTTCAACTTAAATAACCAATACCAGCAAAAGTAATCCATAATCAACTCATAACTGCCCACTTATCTCATTTTCATCAATTCCATGTACCAAAGCCATTTAATTAACCAATACTAGTTCCCAATTCAATTTCAGCCATTAAACCAAGTTAAAGGTCCAAATTCCAATCATGTGAGGGTCCAGGTTGCTCATGACCGGGAGCACGGCTATCATGATAGTTTTAAACACACCCTGCAGAGGTTGTACCACTTTACCCACAAGTTCGTTATTTCAACACCTTTCGATGACTAAGGAATCTCAATTATGCCATCTCACACTTCCTTAGGTGTGTGGTCAAGCGATCAAAAAATAGCCTTTCCAAAGTGATTACTAGTATATTTAGACCGCACTTAGGTTTCACTGGTGGTGATGTCTCCAACTGAGCACATCCAACTAAGGGCCCCTTTTTGAGCCGTTCGGATCCCAGGGTAGTCCCACCAATCTCTACAAACTCATCTGACTACCCCTTCCCGAGCATTCTTAATGGTCCGAATAGTACTGGCAAAACACTAATTAGTCAGCTAAGCCGCACCCATACTTGGCCCTGTGGTGGCACTGTAAATCCTAGATGGTCGCTCCATGAACCGGTCCTTAGATCTAAAGCAAGCAAAACCACTAAAACAGTCCAACCCATTCCACATAATCAGCTTACTTAGATCCATAGGCACCATGTTGTTAAAGGGTCATTAATATCAATTTCATCGTTCAGGTGTTCAATAGTTCATAATTAAGCAATATGATTGTTTCCCAAACTCAATTGAGTATAGCGATGCAAAAAGTGTAAAATACCCTTCCCAACTCTCTACACTGTGTTCAAGCGATAAGGGTGGTCATACAAAGCTAGTAAACTCCTACAATTGGGTTTTCCCAACAATTTCGACACAAGCATGCAATTTTGCAAACAAAACCTTTAAAACAGGATCAATATGATCCAAGGATACTTGCCTTGCTCTTGAGCTTGATTTGGATCGAAGGCTTTGAAACTCTGGTTCTGCAGGTCCTCGAAAGCACTCTCTACGGAAATTCCTTCTATTCCAAGCGACAAACATGCAAAACACACAATTCAATCAAATAATGCTCACATAGTACTCAATGTGACATGATATGCATGATTAATGCAATTGTGAGGTAAAACTTGTTAATGAGTTGCTATTAATGTTTATTAACTAGTTACATAGTTTCCAACAATTTTGAACAAGTTTGGAATTGATTTGAGTTGATTTAAAATTAATTCAGCACATTTTATATTCAGATACCGGACTAGTCCGGTTTCAGGGGCCGGACTAGTCCGCCCTGGACAGAACGGCAAATTAGGGTTTTCTTGATCTGCGAGAATTGGGTTTGAATTTGCATGAAAACTTGAATGTAGAGGTTAAACCACATGTTTAGAGATCCAAAGATCAAGGTTTGGACGTGAGACTTTGGATCTTGGTGACTAGGGCTTGATGAGAGTTGTCGATGAAAAACTTGGATGAAGAATGTCAATTGTTGAAGAATCAATCAAGATTGATCTTGATTGGCCCTTCTCCCTTCTCTCGTTCTTCTTGTTGCTTCTGGACTTGGTCTTTACAATGGCACAATGCAAAAGTGGTAGCAAGGGTTTTCAATTCGGTTGGAGAGGGGTGGAGTATTGGGTTGTTTATATAGAGGTGGGGAATTAGAGTTTTGTGGTGGATTCCAAGTGAATTTCGATGGGGGACGAGTAGGGCCCGAGGTGGGGTCGACTTGGGCTCCTCTAAGGTTGGGCACAAAGTTCTTGGGCCCAAATTAGGCAATTACCCAAAAACAAATCATGGAGAAATAAAAGAATCCGAGTTGAGTTCAGTAGGTCGGACTAGTACGTATTTGGGACTAGACTAGTCCGCGGGTAATAGAGGAGAAATGGACAAGTCCACCCGGAAAAGTCTGGGGAACATCAGAGCATAAATCAGACTAGTCCGCACTTTATGTCGGACAAGTCCGGACCTTGAAGAATACTGAACTCTTCTGAATGAAATTGGAGACACCGAACTAGTCCGGGGTTATGGCCGGACAAGTCCGCACTCTGACAGACTGAAACTTCTATTTTAAACCTAAATTAATTTTAATCTTGTTCCTTTTTACATGGCTTAATGTTAAACATGCATGAGGATGTATGCAATGCATTATGCATGAAAATGAGGGTGTTACACTCAAGCTCCGGCTTGCTAAACATACTTTCATCTGAGCTCAACATGATGCCAATCTATGATCAATGCTTGCAGTAGAACGGATCGTGAGTGCGGATAAGTCCGGGATAGACTTCACAAAGTGCCTCCACGCCTCCTTCTCGAAAGAATCAAAGATTTTGATGAACAGAGCGAAAAATCGCCTTGGGAGCTCAAGAGGAGGAGAGAGAGTGTCGAGTATGGAGTGAGGAGGAAGAAGAAAGACTCGAGGAGAATCCAACAGTTAAGTCACGGGAATACCGGACTTGTCCGGTGAAGCCTGGACTAGTCCGGAGTAGCGGACCAAGGGCGGACTAGTCAATATACCGGACTTGTCCGGTTTCAACCACAGACTAGTCCGTAGCAAATAGAGAGTTGTGGTAAAATTAACAAGGTAAAATTGAGATTTGACTTTTGGATGATGATTAGTACATGATTGTAGAGAATACCCTTGAAGGATATGATCAACAAACACTTTATCATCAAACAATGGCCAAAAGTTCAGGATTGACAGGACACTAGACTAGTCCGGTTGTGTGTCGGAATGGTCCGGTCAGACAGAGAATGTAGGTCAGACTTTCGAAGTGAATTTGAATGGATCCCTAGTGTTGGTCATGACATAGTTTTAGCAAATATTCTTGGTAAATATGGTTAGTAAGCAAACAACAATCATACTATGACCATAATTCACCAAGAATTAATATTTGAAATAGTTATAGAGTGAAAATGAGTTAGGAGATTATTTTTCGCAATCATTCTGGTATTATGAAGTTCTATACTCCTAGCAATTAGATATGCAACATTTCAAGCCACATGTCGGAGTAGCTTGAAGCCTTGCATACAGAACATGTGTCTGACGTGATATAATGCCTAGATGCACCCAAGCACAATAAATTACCGAACAAAAGTGATATACCAGTTTAATATGACCTAGATGGACTAAGATACACTAGAGCCAAAAATAGAACGATATACCTCCTTCTCCATTTTCTTTGCCCCCCTTGATCATTGCCTCTATCATTATATTGATTATCTCGATCTTATTGAGGTTGATCTTGTACATATTGATCCCTTTTTTTGTATAGAGGCCCCCCTTGATCATTGCTCTCTTGTTGTTGTACACTTTGAGCCCTTGTGTTGGTAGTATGGGTGTGGATGAACTTTGATCTTCATTGTACACCATGAATATTTTCTTTTCCTCCAATCATTTTGTTTGTGCCTCTCAAGCACCCTTTTTGAATTCATTGGAGGGGGTACACCTACAAAATAGAATTATGTCTTGCTTCTAGGTACCCAAGCTTGCTTGAGTCCTTTGATGTTAGTGATAAGACATTTGGGCACCCACACACAAGATTTTGGACTCTTGTGGAGTGGCCCAACATACTTGGCATAAACATAGTTAAATTCAACCTTCATAAGAACATATGAGGCATTAAAGTCATGAAACATAATGTTCGGTCCATTTTTATATTTTTTTCATGAAAAGAAGGAACATGTTTGGTGTTATTAACTTGATTTGAGCTTTCCTTGACAAAATAAATTGATTCCTTGTTATTCTTGAGGTTTCTAGCATTCCACTTTTCACCTCCAGAATATCCAAGGCCATCCTTGATATTCGGAGCTCTAGTAACCGAGTTTTCACTTCGTGCATACTTGGTTTTCTCCTTATCAAAAATGCCACGTTTGGGTGAATTATTACTTTGTGCCACTTTAAGCTCATTTTTCAAGTCAAGAACCAAATTATGACAATTACAAGTTTTAAGTGGAATATACTCAATATTTGAAGAAGGTGAGCTCTTAGAAGATGAGGAGGAAGCACTCTGCTTGAGTGATTCAACTTGAACTTGAAGGTCCTTGTTAACTTTTGTCAAGTTAACAAGCTCATCCTTAAGTACAACATTCAAATCGTTTAGATTTGAGCAAGTTTGCTTGCTCAAAGCTAGCTCACGCTTAAGCGCTTCTCTCTTTTACTTTTCTAGCTCGAGAGCCTCTTCAACCTCAGAGTATCTCTCCTTTTGAAGGACGAGCATATCTTCTTGTCGGTTGATAAGATCTTCCTTCTCAAATATTTCATCTGTCAAATTTTTCATTTTAGCTAATGCAATTTTACTTAAGCCTTTAAACATGTGTTCATTTTCATCACTGCTATCAAACTCATCATCAGAGTAATTAAGCAAGGGAGGTGTAAGTCGAACCTTTTTCTTTCCTTCCTTAGCCATGAGGCAAGTATGATTATGAGTCTCCCGTCCTCCCATGTTCAGGAAGAGTGTAGACTTCTTGGTTGGCTTCTTGATGGCAATGGTAGCCATCTCTTCTTCTTCATCGGAGGACTCATCGTTTGAGTCCCACTCTTTGCCGATGTTTGCTTGATGAGCTTGCCTCCTCTTTTTGAATATTTTCCTCTCTTGAGGCTTCACTTCTTTCTTCTTATTATTTTCTTCATATGGGCAATCAACTATGAAGTGCCCATATTCACCACAGTTATAGCATGAGCATCTAGATCTAGACTTGTCTTTATCTTTGTTCTTATCATCACTGGATTTTTTTTTGTCTTTTCTCCTTCTCATCATCATCCTATTAAATTTATTCATGTAGAGGACCATTTCTTCTTCATCCATGTCAGTGCTCATGTCGTCGCTATCTTCATCTTCTTGCACCTTGTGGACTTTCCTGTTATTTGGTTTGCTGGCGACCTTGAGAGCCAACCCCTTATTCCTTGATGAAGTCAGCTCGGCAAGGTCCTTCAAATATTTTGCTTCCTTTTCCATCATCTCATGGTTGATAATTTTGCCCAATAGTTCTTTCGGAGTCATTTTATGGAACCCCAAACTTTCTCGGATCATCGAGCATAGAGTGACATTACTTGGCATAAATGCTCTAATCATCCTTTTGGGTCAGTACACTTCTTGCTTCCATAGGAACGAATCTTGTTGATAAGCGCCTTCATTCGATTGTACATCTCTTGAGGTGATTTGCCCTCCTCAATGGCAAATCTTCCCAATTCTCCTTCAAGCATTTCAATGTTCACTTCACGAATTGAGCGATTTCCATGATGGACAATCTTGAGTGTATCCCATATTTCTTTGACACTCACCAGTCCATCAATCTTGGTAAACTCTTCTCGGCTCAAGGAAGAAGTGATCATTGCGATAGCTTGTGCGTTGCGGTGAATCTCTTGCTCTTGCTCCAAAGTGAGTTTATCGTTAGTGTCCGGGATATCTACACCTGTACACACAACATGCCAAAGACTGGGGTTTAAGGAGATAAGATGCATTTTCATATTATACTTCCACATGGTATAATCATTTCCGCTGAAATGTGGAGGTCTCCCCATAGGAATTGAAATATAATGATTGTTAGAATTAAGACGATCATAATTATAAGGATATTGGGAGTAGTCTTGATGAACACTCCCGTCGGCTCCTCGTCTTCTTCCGTGCCCTTTTTGCTTAGGATTTTCTTCCTTAGAAGCACCTTGAGTTGATGCACTTCTTCATCATCGTGTTTGTTCTCCTTGAGTATATTGAATGCCTTTGTGTCATGTTCATCTTTGGTGTTGGGCACCTTTGGGATCTCATTGTTCTTTTCTGAGGCAATTTGATCTCTCAAAGAGGTGAGTCTCGTAGATGGAGAGCCTGCTCCGACACCAATTGAATGTAGCCTAGAGGGAGGGTCAATAGGCTTTTGAATTTTTTTCCTTAAACACTTAGCAAAATTGTTAAAACCATGAAGGTCGGACTAGTCCGGTCTGGGTAATGACTAGTCCAGTGTGTATAAGCACAACTATTAAATTGAGATCTCTTATATGTTCTCTTTGAATCTTTCGCAGTGGAATGTAGAAAACTGTAATAAAAACTATAGAAAGGGTTAATGGTAAATGATTTGCACGTGGAATACAAGATTAATACAAGTTGTAAGTGTGATCAAGTCTATGCCCTAAATAGTGATGATAATGAAAAGTATAGATCAAGAGCACACGAGACAAACAATTTTTACTGAGGTTCTATCTCACCAAAGAGATCTACTCCTCGTTCAGGAAGCCCACACAGAGCTGGGTCTCTTCAACCCTTTTCCTCGTCAAGTCACCACACAAGGCCGACTTGATTCCACTATCATGGGTAATCACCAAGTTGGTGGACCAACCTCACACGCTGAGGGCTCCCACAAGATTACAAACTAATATAGAGATCAACACACTCAAATAATTACACAATAATCAACAAGAGTGTGTGAGAAGTCAAACCCAAGAGCTCAATGTTGATAAGATCGTCACTCTCCCTTTCCCAATTGCCAACTCCTAAAGATTTGATTCTTAGGACCTTATAATGTGTGGAGAGGAGTGTTTTTGTGCTCTTGGATGCAGTGGCGGCTGTAGCACCCTCATTTTCATCCATCATGCATTGCATACATTCTAATATATGTCTCACATTAACCCACATAAAAAGGAATAAGTTAAAATGAATTGATAGCAAAACCGCACTTAAGAATTCTTGGAAGTGCGGACTAGTCCGATTTCTTTCTGACTTCAAACGAACTTGTCCGTTTTTCTGCGGAATAGTCTATTTTTCTCTCTGGACACTTTCAGACTTGTCCGTCCTGTGCGGATTAGTCCGGTGTTCCAATTTCTTGTGAAATTTGCTAAGTCCCTGGACTTGTTCGGACTAGTCCGGTACTCCAGCGGACTTGTCCGTTTTTCCTCTGACTAAAGTTAGACTTGTCCGATTTTTGCCAGACTTGCCTGTTTTTTCCCTCTGGATAAGTTCAGACTTGTCTGATGTCTAGTGCGGACTTGTTCGATTTCTCTCTATCCAACTTTGGACTAGTCCGACCCTTTTCGGACTTGTCCGATAAATCGCGACTCCGAGTTGATCTTTTGTTTCACGACTTGTTTCTTGGGTTTTACGTTAAGTGGGCCTAGGGACGTCATGCCTAACTCTTTTAGAGCCCATGAGGGACTCCAAACCGACTTCTACTCATCCCAAACTCGAAATCCATCTAACCCTAGCCTCCACCTCTATATAAACAACCCCACCCCTTGACTTGATATCTATTTGCCACTTTTCCATCACACCCAAACCCTAGCTCGTGGATAGCCGCCACCAAGGAGGTAGAAGGATATCTAGAGCAAGAAGAAGAAGAGGAGGAAACAAAAGAGGGTCAAGATATCCATCAACTTTGCGTTCTTTGTCAACAATTCACCATCAAGCTCTTCATCAACCCTAGATCGTCAAGATCCAAGTGTTGCCTCCAAGATCCTTGATTCGTTGGAGTTCTAAACACCTGATATACCTTCTACCTCCTTTTCCTTACGTGAATTCAACCTCGCTTCCCCAAATTCACGTCGATCTAGAAAACCCTAGTATGCTATTCTCGTGCAGTGCAGACTTGTACAGTCCCTAGCGTACTAGTCCAATTTTCCTGGTTAATTTCTGTTGAATTAATTCAAAAGTTAGATCGAATCAACCCCAGACCCGTGTATACATGTTAATAACCCTTGTAATTGATTAATGAACATTATTATCAACTTATTAACTAGCTTTACTTTGCAATTGCATTAATCATGCATATCATGTCATATTGAGTAATATTTGTGCACTTTTGATTGTAATTCTTGTTTTATAGTTTATTGTGCGGATTAGACTGATTTGCGCTAGAGAGTGCCGCGGAGGATCTCCAACACCAAGAGTTTGAAGGCTTTGTCCCGAACCAATCCCAAGAGCAAGGCAAGTGTCCTTGAAGCATATTGATCCTGTTTCAAAATAAATGTTTTGTTTGCAAACTGCATGCTTTTGTCAGTTTTGATGGGAATCCTATGATAGGAAGTTTACTAGCTTTGTATAACCACCCTTGTCACCTGGAATTCATGGTAGAAAGTCGGAATGGGCTTTTTACCTTTTTTGCTAATTAATTCGGATGGGAACACAACTATACCATTTAACTTAATTATCTATTTATGAGATTATTATTAACATGAACTGGTTAGTATGATACAGTAATGGGTGAACTAAGCAAGCCTGGTATGTGGATTGGTTGGATGTTACGGTGGTTTGCTTGCTTTAGATCTAAGGACCGGTTCATGCGAGAATAAGCCAGGACAACAGTGCCACCACAAGGCCAAGTATGGGTGCAGCGTAGCTGATTAATCAGGGCTTTGCCAGTGAGTGCTATTTGGACCATTAAGGATGCTCGGGGAAGGGGTAGTCAGATTGGGTTTGTTGATGATTGGTGGGACTACCCTGGGATCCAAATGGCTCAAGAGGGGGCCCTTGGTTGAAGATGTGCTCAGTTGGAGGCATCACCACCGGTGAAACCTCAGTGGGGTCTAAATAGGCTAGTAATTCCTTTCTAAAGGCTATTTTGTGATCTCTTGGCCATACACCAAAGGAAGTGTAATTGGCATAAGGGAGGTTCTTTAGTCACCGACTGGTGATGAAATCACAAACACGTGGGTAAAGTGGTACAAACTCTGCAGAGTCTAATAAAACTATCTTGATAGCTGTGCTCCAGTTAAGAGCACCTGAATGACCTACATGATTAGAGGGAAATTGGAACTTGGGATGGTTATGTTTTTGGCTTGGTTATGGTTATGGTTTGGTAATGGTTATGACCGGTTATGAATTAAATTCTGATATTGATTATGGAGAAATCTAGAATATGGATGATGGTAATGAATTATGGACTGGTATTATGATGATTACATGGTTTATGATGGGTTTATTTCACATACTTATAATATATTGCCTTTCAAATGTTTTAATGTACTTTTCAGCACTTATCCATTATTATATTTGTCATTTGAATCAGCTACATGTCATACTTTCCACACTTGGTGAGTACGACATGTACTCAGTCTTGCAATTCCCCCACCAACAGTTGCAGGTCAGGATTGGGAGTATAACGATGATAATGCGGAGTTCTAGGCCATGTCTACCATCAGCTTTGCCTGTGGAGTGTTGGAGTTGCGCTATCCCTTTTGCTTAGTTTGCTCAGTTTAGTTTATTTTCGCTGCATTAGTTGAACTTGTCATTAATATTCATTAGTGCTTGTATTCAAGGATAATATGGTTGTGTAATAAAAGTACTTAATTAATCTTGTTCTATGGTAATTTTCTATATACTCTTTTGTGAATGCACTCGTGTATGTGTGTTGAACATCCTGGGCACACATATGCGTTCACTTGGTTCATTTTTGGAACTGAGTGTCACAAATGGGTATCAGAGCCACAGGTTGACCGTAGGACGCAAACTAGATAAAATGGACACTTTAGAGCACATAGGAGCACTTAGGAATCGATGTTTTTTGTTGGTGTGTTGTTTGCTTGCGTGCTTAATAGAGGATTTTGGGATGCTTTAGCATTGCCATGTCCATGTAGTATAGGTAATTGCATAGTTTCATATCCCTTGATGCATATAGTTGTGGACGTCTTCTAAATTCTTATCTCTTGATTTTCTTTAAATGGTGAGGACTCGCAACCAGAGGGATGGCAATGATGAGGAGGAGAACAATGGAGCACCTCAGAATAACCATGGACAAGGACCTGCTCATGGAGCTATCAATATCAAGCAGCTATTGGCTATGCAAAACTAGCTCATGCAGACCATGATACATACTATGAGACAACTGCAGGTTGGTAACAACAACAGTCAACCTCACATGCCTCCACCGCCACCCCACCTCCTCATAACCGGTTGGGAGAGTTCATGAGGACTAGGCTGCCAACCTTTGCTCAAGCCGCTGACCCTATGGATGCTGATGATTGGCTCAAGACTATGGAGAAGAAGCTAGCTATTGTCCAATGCGGTGACCGGGAGAAGGTGCTATTTGCGTCTCATCAACTTGTTGGAGCAGGTGCCGATTGGTGGGATTCACTATGCAATGCTCATGAGAATCAAGAGAGAATTACTTGGGCTGAATTCAAGGAGAGCTTCCGTTCTCATTATGTGCCAGAAGGTGTTATGATCTTGAATAGGCAAGAATTTGAGAACTTAAGGCAAGGAATGTCGAGTGTGGGTGAATAACTCAATAAATTCACTCAACTTTCAAGGTATGCGCCTGAGGATGTGAGCCGGGACAGCCGAAAGCAATACTTGTTCATGAGAGGCTTGAACAATGAGATACAAGTGCAATTGCTCAATTGTGAGTATGACAACTTCCAGAAGCTTGTGGACAAAGCAATTGTTGTGGAGAACAAGGTCCGTGAGCTGGAGCAAGATAACAAGAGGAAGGCGCCATATCAAGGACAACAACAAGGAAGTAATGTGTGCCCTCGCTTTGCACTGCCAAATGTGCCTTATTTCAGCCCCTCTACGCCTGCTCATCGCCCTGGTTATGCACCCCGCCCAACTCAGTTTATGGAACAGCGCCCTGTTATGCAAGCACCTAGGCCTCCAATGCTTTATGCACCTCGTGTCAACTTTCCTGGTGCCAATGCGCAGAATCAAGCTCGTCCCAATAGTTCTGGTGCAGGAAAGAAGTGCTATACTTGTGAAGAAGCTGGACACTTTGCACATCAATGTCCTAAGTCAAGCCTTGGTTAAGGAAGCAATGTGCCAAGGCAAAACCCAAGACCCAATGGAGGACAGCCGGAAGGGAACCATGGACAGCAGAATTTTGCTCGTGGCAACGTGAACCATGTATCTACGGAGGATGCGCAACCTGAGCAAGACATTGAGTTTGTTATTGATTTAATACGTGGAACTGCACCTATAGCTAAGAGGCCATATAGGATGCCTCCTAAGGAATTAGCGGAGCTCAAGAAGAAGATTCAAGAGCAACTAGAGAAGGGTTTATCCGCCCCAGTTCTTCACTTGGGGAGCACCCGTTCTATTTGTGGACAAGAAGGATGGATCACAAAGGATGTGTGTAGATTACCGAGCTCTCAACGAGGTAACAACCATGAACAAGTACACCTTACCACACATAGAAGACATGTTTGATCAGATGAAGGGTGCTTGTGTCTTCTTTAAGATTGATTTGAGGTCGGGATACTTTCAAATGAATATTAGACCATTGGACATACCCAAGACAACTTTCAGGACACGATATGGATCCTATGAGTGCACCGTGATGTCCTTTGGATTGACCAATGCACCTGCGTACTTTATGTACCTCATGAATAAGGTCTTCACGGAGTACTTGGATAAGTTTGTAGTGGTGTTCATTGATGACATTATAATCTACTCGAAGGATGAGAAGGAACACGAGGAACACTTGAGGCTCATGCTGCAGAAATTGAGGGAGCACCAATTGTGTGCCAAGTTTAGCAAGTGCCAGTTTTGGTTGAAAGAGGTGTCATTTTTGGGTCATATCATCTCAGGAGGAGGACTTTTGGTTGACCCTGTAAAGGTGAGGGATGTGCTAAAGTGGGAGCCAACGCAAAATGTTAAGGAAATAAGGAGTTTTCTTGGGATGGCTGGATATTACCGTCGATTCATCAAGGACTTTTCCAAGATAGTCAAGCCAATGACGGGATTGCTAATGAAGGGAAAGGCTTTCCTATGGACTGAAGCTTGTCAAAACAGTTTTGAGGAGCTAAAGAAGAGGCTAACTACAGCCCCAGTTTTGGTTTTGTCGGATGTAAGCAAAAGTTTCGACATATATTGTGATGCGTCGAGACAAGGGCTTGGATGTGTGCTCATGCAAGAAGGTCAAGTGGTTGAATATGCATCGAGACAATTGAAGAAACATGAGCAGAATTATCCAACACATGATTTGTAACTTGCAGCCATGGTACACGCATTGAAGATTTGGAGACACTACATTCTTGGTCATAGGTGTGAAATTTATACGAATTATAAGAGTCTTAAGTATATTTTCACGCAAACGGATCTGAATTTGAGGCAACAAAGATGGTTGGAGCTCATCAAGTATTGAATGTGGCCTAGAGGGGGGGGGTGAATAGGCCTTCTTGAAATTTGTCAGAACCTGCAACACTTAACAACTAGATCAAAACTCGAGATATCGGACTAGTCCGGTAAAGTGCGGACTAGTCCGGTGTGTACCAACTAGGTTGATTAAGTTTGATCGATTAATTTGATTCTACGATGTATGCAGCAGAAATATACAGTCAATTGAAGTGTTGCAAGATGATGTACTAGGATATATCACAATTCAATCTTATACTTAATGATTCAATGTAAAGTAAGCAATATTGATTCAAACCCTAGATTGTTGTGATGAATAAGAACGATGAACACAAAGCAAGAACACAAGCAATTTATCCCGTGGTTCGGCTCCCACAGAGACAACCTACATCCATGTTGAGGGGTCCACAAAAGGACCGGGTCTTCTCCAACCCTACCCTCATTGGATCGCCACGAAGGCCAATCCTCTTCTCTTATCACAAAGGGTAAATAACAGAATTCAAGGGGCCTTCTCACATGTTGAGGGCTCCCCTAGATTACAATGAACTCCACCAAGAACACACTCAAAAGATTACAATGAAAATCACAGGAGTGTGCTAGAGAATCAAACTAAGAGCTCAAGAGTGATGAATCGTGTCTCTCCAATGTTCCAAAGTGTATCCTCAAGGGATTGATCTTTTGGCTTTTGATTTCGTGGAGAGATGTGTTTTTGAGGCTCTTGGGAGGTGTGACGGCGCAGGGGTTCGAGAGCAATTAAAGTTGGACCGTGCACCTCTATTTATATGGGGTTTCTAAAAGTGACAGTTAGGGTTTAGAAAGATCGGACTAGTCCGTGGTGGACACCGGACTAGTCCGGTGTGCTGTGTATAGCAAACCCTAAGTGTCCCGAAATATCGGACTAGTGTGACTAGGAGCGGACTTGTCCGATTTCGCTTTTGGAAATCTTCGGACTAGTCCGATAGCCATCGGACTTGTCCAGACAGTGAAACCCTAAGTGGTTATGAGGACAAGTCCGCACTTGGAGGACTTGTCCGATTTAGGTCAGAGAATTTTTGGACTAGTCCGTGCTAATATCGGACTTGTCCGATTAACATCAGAAAGATATCGGACTAGTCCGGTGTGTGATCGAACTTGTCTGATTTTGTGTGACTTGTGAAGTGTTTTGAGGACTAGTCCGCACTGGGGAGGACTAGTCCAATTCTAGTCAGAGAGATATCAGACCAGTCCGTGGTGATATCGGACTTGTCCGATCTTGTGCAGAGAGATATATCGGACTAGTCCGGTGTAGGTTGGACTAGTCCGGTCCTGTATAAATTTGTGCAATGTGTGTATTTATTTGTGATTGAGGTCTTGGAGTGTGTTTCCTTAACACACTCCACACACAATGATCTACTAATCTTGTTCCTTGAGCTCTTCTCCACATTGCTCCTCATTCTCCCTTCTTTTTGACACTTTGCTTATTTTCACATTAAAACATGTGCTCATCTCAACAAAGTGGTTAGGATCTCATTTGCTTGTCATAAATCATCCAAAACCCACAAGGGATTCCTAGATGCACTTTCAATCTCCCCCTTTTTGGTGATTGATGACAACCAATTGAGATTTCACAAAATATGATAAAAAGTTGAGATTTTTATAAAGTATGCACATATGAGTTTAAAATACATCAAGCAATGAAAACATGATCCATATGTGCATTCTTTATGGTGGGATGCATAACTAAGTGCATTGAAACAATAATTATGAGGAGAATGACATAATTGACATTAACACACTAACAACAAGCATACATGTCATTCTAGGAGCAAAACCACAAATTTCATAGATTAATCCATAAGTAGTTCAGAGCATTGCATAACAGGACCATTAAGTAACATAGAGCATATTCAAGGTTTTACAACCCACAAAATCGACAAATAAGCACAAAGGAAGCTCTCTCCTCGCATCCTACAGCTAATGACCTAAGACCTAGGACTCCCCCTCAATCTCTCCCCGTTTGGCATCAAGACACCAAAAAGAAGGAGAGAAGGGACCTAAAGTCTTCAAGCCTCGCTGTCGGTCCTCTCATCGTCTTCATCTTCGTCTTCGGGCTGATGATGATGAGGAGGAGGTGCGGAGCTGCTCGAGCCCCCAATGCCAAAATTGGCAAGCTCGAAGGGGGTCAAGGGGCTGAGCTCGGTGAAGTCGGAGTCGGAGTCATCGGAGATTACTGGAGATCCAATGGGCTCGATCTCTAGTTTCTGGCAAATCTGCTTCACATTTGCCTTGACATACTTCATGTCTTCCTTTCTCTTCTTGTTCAGCTTGTGGGCCCTCACTTCAGCCTTTTTGCAGGAAGCAAAGATAGCAGTCAAGTACTTGAGAATGCCACTTGCAGATCCTTTTTGAGGAGCTGCCCTAGTGGTTGGGGAAGCCCTGCCATCTCCACTTGACCTTGCCGGAGCCTCAGGACTGGAGGCTGGAGATGGAGCAGCCTGTATACTTGGCTTTTGAGGCATCTGGGGCCTCAAAGGGAGGTGCTCCACATCTTTAAAAAATTCAATCCCAGTTACCTTCTCAATCACAAACATCAGATATGGAGCATATCCACATGACCTGTTAGGTGTGCAAGAAATGTTCACCATGTCATTCCAAATGTAGTCAGCCACATCAAACTGACGATCCTTGCTTATCACTCTCATCAGGGTCCGGAGATAGCCCTGCACACTCCCAGCATCCCCATCCTTGGGGGCAATTGTCTTCCTGAATGTAGGCCTAGAGGGGGGGGGGGTGAATAGGCCTTTTTGAAAATTGTCGGATCCTGCAACACTCAACAATCAGTTCAATACCAGCGATATCGGACTAGTCCGGTAAAGTGCGGACTAGTCCGGTGTTCACGTACTAAGTTGATTAAACTTGACTGATTGGTTTGATTCTTTTATGTGTACAGTGGAAATATAGAATCAAACAACAGTTTAACAGTTATATACTGGATTATATCACAATTAAGTCTTATGTTCAACAATTTAACGTAAGATGAACAATGTGTATGAAACCCTAGATTGAGTTGATTAATTAGAATGATGAACACTAAAATAAGACACAACGATTTATCCCGTGGTTCGGCTACCACGAAGGCAACCTACGTCCACGATGAGGAGTCCACAAAAGGACCGGGTCTTCTCCAACCCTACCCTCGTTGGATCGCCACGAAGGCCAATCCTCTTCCACTAATCACAAAGGGGTGAATAACCGAATTCAAGGGGCGTTCTCACACATCCAGAGCTCCCTTAGATTACAAAACACAATGCCACCGAAAACGTACTCAAAAGTTACAATTGAAATGCAGGAGTGTGTTAGAGAATCAAACCAAGAGCTCAATGTGGTGTTGCAAGTGTCTCTCCAATGATCTAGAGTGAATCCTCAAGGGATTGGTCGATGTTGCACTTTATTTCGTGGAGAGATGTCATTTTTGAGGCTCTTGGGAGGTGTGACGGCGCTAGGGTTCGAGAGTTTGTGAAATTGGGCCGTGCACCTCTATTTATGTGGGGTTTCTAAAAGTTACCATTAGGTTTCAGAAAGTTTGGACTAGTCCGTGGTGGTCACCGGACTAGTCCGGTGTGCTGTGTGTAGCAAACCCTAAGTGTCCCGAAATATCGAACTAGTCCGGCTGAAAACGGACTTGTCCGATTTCGCTACTGGAAATCTTCGGACTAGTCCGAAGTCCATGGGACTTGTTCGGACATGTGAAACCCTAAGTGTGTTGGATGACAAGTCCGCACTTGGAGGACTTGTCTAATTTAGATCAGTAGGTTTTTCAGACTAGTCCGTGTGAATATCGGACTTGTCCGAAGTGGATCAGAAAGAATATCGGACTAGTCTGGTTGATAACGGACTTGTCCGATTTTGTGTGACTTGTGTAGTGTTTTGAGGACTAGTCCGCACTGGGGAGTACTAGTCCGATTCTAGTCAGAAAGATATCGGACTAGTCCGACATATATCGGACTTGTCCGATCTGGTGCAGAAAGGTTATCAGACTAGTCCGGTTATGATCGGACTAGTTCAATCCTGTGTAACTTTGTGCAATGTGTGTGTTCAATTATGATTGAGCTCTTGGGGTGTGTTTCCTTAACACACCCCATACACAATAATCTACTACTCTTTTTCCTTGAGCTCATTTCCACTTTGCTCCTCATCATCCCTTCTTTTTGGTATTTTGCTCATTTTTCTATTATAGGCCTGTATTCATCTCAACAAAGAGGTTAGGATCCCAATTGCTTGTCATAAATCATCCAAAACCCACAAGGGAGTCCTAGATGCACTTTCAATCTCCCCCTTTTTGGTGATTGATGACAAACAATTGAGATTTCACAAAATATGACAAAAATTGAGATTTTCATAAAGTATGCACATATGAATCAAAAATACATCAAGTAGTGAAAGAATTATCCATATGTGCATTCTTTATGGTGGGATGCATAACTAAGTACATTAAGACATTGAGAGTGACATAACTTACATTAATCAACCAAAACCAAGCACATATGTCATTCCTGGAGCAAAATCACAGATAACAAATACTTCTCAAATTAAGTAAGCATTGCATAACATAACCATAGTTAACTTAGAAACAACGTTAAATCATTACAATCACAAAGATAGATAAAAGAGCTCTCTACTCGCATCCTACCGCAGCTAAAGCTAAGACTCCCCCTCAATCTCTCCCCCTTTGGCATTAAGACACCAAAAAGAAGGAGAGGAGGGTCCTAAGTTCTTCACTCTTCACTGTCGGTCCTATCGTCGTCGTCTTCGTCTTCTTCATCTTCAGCTTGACGAGGAGGAGAAGGAGGAGGGGCGGAGCCACTCGAGCCCCCAATGCCAAAGTAGGCAAGCTCAGAGGGGTTCAGGGACCCGAGCTCAGTGAAGTCCGGGTCGGATTCCTCAAAAATCACTGGAGATCCAATGGGGTCGATCTCCAGCTTTTGGCAGATTTGCTTCACGTTGGCCTTTATGTACTTCATGTCCTCCTTTCTCTTCTGGTTGAGTTTATGGGCCCTTACTTCGGCCTTCTCGCAGGAGGAGAATATGGCAGTTAGATACTTGAGGATCCCACTAGCTGATCCTCGCTGAGGGGCTTCCCTAGAAGTAGGGACAGCTCTAGCACCTTCTCTTGATCTTGCCAGTGCCTCGGGACTGGAGGCCGGTGAGGGAGCAGCCTGGACATTCACTAGTTGAGGCTTCAGAGGCCTCAAAGGAGTATGCTCCACATCCTTCACAAACTCAATCCCCGTGACTTTCTCAATCATAAACATGAGATAGGGAGCATAGCCACATGACCTGTTGGGGGTGCTGGAGATGTTGACCATATCATCCCATATGTAGTCAAACACATCAAACTTACGCCCTTTGCTTATGACCTTCATCAAGGTCCGGAGGTATCCTTGTACACTCCCTGCATCCCCATCCTTAGGGGCAATGGTCTTCCTCAAGACCCTGTTTAGCACCACAAAGAATGGCTTCATGTTATTCGTGGAGGGAGGGATGAACTTTGAGTTGGGCTCATAGAGAAACTTCATCCGCTCCTTGTCGATGACACCAACATTGTGGATGACCACATTATCATTGCTGGAAGTGTCAAGATGCAGCATCCTAGAAAACTCCTCATATGTGATAGTGTACTTGGATCCATGAGTCATCCAAGTCACTCTTTCTACCTCATCGCTTGCAAAGTGGCAGGTAGCATAGAATTGAGCCACCACTTCATCATTCCAGTTGTACTTGAAGGAAAAGAGGTCCTTCAAGCCATGTCTGTCAGCTGCCGCAATGACTTCATCAAATGCGGAGCATTTATTCCTCTCAATGTGTGCCCAGTCAATCCACTGACTGCGCACCACCGGTGTCTTCATTGGCAAGTATACCAATCTGTAGAAGTCAGTATGGACGTTGCACCAGAACCTTCCATCTACAGCTTGCTTCGGCCGGCCATACCAGTCGATGCTTCTGAATTTTGCCGCCGATTCACTGCCCTTGCCATTGAATTTCTCTTCAGTGGGGTCCCGGACCCCTTCCCTGGGAGCATGCAACTTCAAAGGGCCAATTGGACCCGTTGCTATCCCTTTGCCCTTGCCCTTTGCTTGGCGAGGGCCACTTGAAGATGCGGTCACCTTGGAAACTGGCTTCTTTGCCAGCACCTTCCTTTGAACCTGAGGAGGGGAGGGAGCAGGCTCGGAGGGTCTTTCTTGGCGCTTCTTGCCAAGACCCGTCGAGGTCCGAGGTGCCACCTCGTGGTCCATCTCGGCCTCAAAGTCGGAGATTTCATTGTTTGTGCTCGACATGATCTGAGAATGATTTGCAAGAATGATGATGAGTGATACAAGACATAGGTATGAAAGGATAGCAAGGAATTGCATTGAGGAATTGAGGAATTAGGTTTTAGGTTCAGAAACATCGGACTTGTCCGGTGCACAGGCATGGAATAGTCCGGGGGACCGGACTTGTCCGTGCATGCACCGGACTACTCCGGTGTTCATCCTCAAAAACCTAACGGTTTGGACAAAACTAATTCCTAATGCACTATAAGTATAGCATACACATAGTACATCAAGGAAGCATGTATATAGTGAAAGATGCTAGGCTATTCGATCTACAATGGAGAAAAAAACAAGATTTCTACGGTTTGGGAGAAAATTACCGAAGAAATCCATTGAAGCTTGAAGATTAGGGAGTTGGAGCCCGGACAAGTCCGCTAGCTTCAATCCGCACGAGGTCAAGATTGATTTCCACCAAAATGCGGACCTTTTTGATGGAGGGAGCAAGGAATCGCCTTGGGAGCTCGAGCGCAAGAGAGAGAGTGCGTGAGCAAGAGTGGAGATGAGAGGAATTAGGGTTTGGTGGCGGCTAGGGTTATGGACATGAAAAATCGGACAAGTCCGGAGATAACCGGACTAGTCCAAACTCATCCAGAGAGCTATATCGGACTAGTCCGTGGTCTATCGAACTAGTCCGGCCTAACCGGCACTCAACGGACTAGTCTGCATGGGCGGACTAGTCCGGGTAACCACAGACTAGTCCATGGTCACCAGGAGAAATTTGCATAGCCCATTCATATATATTTGAAGGTTCATAAATAGAGAATAGAGGGGCAAATCAAATCAATTAATCTTGATGAATTTGACCAGTAAGCATACAACAATCAAACAATGATCATAATTCATCAAGATCTAGCAATTGACATAGTTTTTTCGAGAAAAATTGATAGATATGATTTTCACAATTCAATCAACATTTTTGAAGAATTCATACAGGTATGCAACTTTTCAAGCCACACTCCGAGCATCAAGGATATTTAGTTCATTTCGGAGTTCGCAAAAACTCTTTTCATCAAGTGGCTTGGTGAATATGTCGGCCAATTGCTTTTGGGTGTTGACATGTGAGATGGTTATATCTCCTTTCATGAAATGGTCTCTCAAAAAATGATTTTTTATGTCTAAGTGTTTAGTTCTAGAGTGCTCAACAGGATTGTGGGCAATTTTAGTGGCACTCTCATTGTCACAATGGAGAGGAATACAGTTCATATTGTAACCATAATCCCTTAGAGTTTGTCGCATCTAAAGGAGTTGTGCACAACAACTCCCGGCTGCAACATACTCCGCTTCGGCTGTGGATAGGGCAATGGAATTTTGTTTCTTGGAGGACCAAGAAACTAAGGATCTCCCTAGGAATTGGCATGTGCCAGAGGTGCTTTTTCTATCTACTTTGCACCCGGCATAATCTGCATCGGAGTAACCAATGAGATTGAATTTTGAGCCTTTTGGGTACCAAAGACCAAGGTTGGGTGTATGAACTAAATATCTCAAGATCCTTTTTACGGCTGTCAAGTGACATTCCTTAGGGTTGGCTTGAAATCTTGCACACAAACATACACTCAACATAATATCTGGTCTAGATGCACATAAATAGAGTAGAGATCCAATCATGGAACGATATACCTTTTGGTCGACGTTAGGTCCATCTTCATTGAGATCCAAGTGGCCATTTGTTGCCATGGGGGTCTTTATGGGCTTTGCTTTGTCCATGCCAAACTTCTTAAGTATGTCCTGCGTGTACTTGGTTTGGCTTATGAACGTTCCTTCCTTTTGTTGCCGCACTTGGAATCCTAAGAAGTATTTTAATTCTCCCATCATTGACATTTCAAACCTGTCTGTCATGATTTTGCTAAATTCCTCACAAAAAGATTGATTAGTTGACCCAAAGATTATATCATCAACATAAATTTGACAAATAAAGAGATCATTGTCTAAATTCTTTGTAAATAATGTATAATCTACTTTTCCAATTTGAAAACCATTCTCAATTAAGAAATCTCTAAGACACTCATACCAAGCTCAAGGAGCTTGTTTGAGGCCGTAAAGAGCCTTACGCAATTTGAATACGTGGTCGGGGAACTCTTCGTCTTCAAACCCGGGTGGTTGCTCCACGTACACCTCTTCCTTGATCGGTCCGTTGAGGAAGGCGCTTTTCACATCCATTTGATACAGCTTGAAATCGTGGTGAGTAGCATATGCAAGTAATATTCTAATAGATTCAAGCCTAGCTACTGGAGCAAAAGTCTCATCGAAATCCAAACCTTCGAATTGTGAGTACCCTTTGGCCACAAGTCGTGCCTTGTTCCTTGTCACCACCCCGTGTTCGTCTTGTTTGTTGCGGAAGACCCACTTGGTGCTGATGATGTTTGCATTGGGTCTTGCCACAAGTTCCCACACCTCGTTCCACTTGAAGTTGTTCAATTCTTCTTGCATTGCCACAACCCAGTCCAGATCCTTCAATGCATCCTCAATCCTGCGTGGTTCCAAAAAGGATACAAACGAATAATGCTCACAAAAGTTAGCTATGCGAGATCTAGTGGTTACTCCCTTTTGGATGTCACCGATGATGTTGTCGATTGGGTGATCCCTTTGGACGCATTGGTGTACTCTTGGGTGTGGCACTTGAGGAGTTGTGTCTTCATGATTGTCTGCTTCTCCCCCTAAGTGGTTGCCTTCATTGATTGATCATCTTCATACTCTTCTGGTTGATCTTGTGTTGAAGCTCCCCCTTGATTGATGGTCTCCTCTTGTGGTTCATTTTCCTCATGTACGTGTGAAGGTGGCTCTTGTGGTCGAACTTCGCCTAGAGCCATTCTTTTCAATGCTTGACAAGGAGCTTCTTCTTTACCTAATTCACATGGATCAACTTGCTCCTTTTGGGGGCCATTAGTCTCATCGAACACTACGTCACGTGCTACTTCAACAAGTCCGGAGGCCTTGTTGAAAACACGATAGGCGTAAGTGTTCGAATCATAACCAAGCAAGAAACCTTCATCGGACTTTGAAGTGAACTTTGAAGTCCTAGGCTTCTTGTTCAGGATATAACATGGAGAACCGAAAACTCGAAAATATGAAATGTTTGGTTTGTTACCGGTAAGTAGCTCATAGGGAGTCTTCTTGAGTAGTCGATGAAGATAAAGTCGATTTGCGGCGTGGCAAGCGGTGTTAACCGCTTCCGCCCAAAATCGATCTGAAGTCTTGTACTCATCGATCATTGTTCTTGCCATCTCTATGAGTGTTCGGTTATTTCTTTCGGCAACTCCGTTTTGTTGTGGCGAGTATGGCGCTGAAAATTCGTGCTTAATGCCCTCTTCATCAAGGTACTCCTCCACTTGTGTGTTCTTGAACTCCGTGCCATTGTCACTTCGAATACTCTTGATTGTCAATGAAAATTCGTTTTGAGCTCGCTTGAAGAACTTCTTGAGTGTTCCTTGTGTTTCTGACTTATCATGCAAAAAGAAAACCCAAGTGAAGCGAGAAAAATCATCAATGATAACTAAACCGTATTTGTTACCGCCGATGCTTATGTAAGCAATTGGACCAAACAAGTCCATGTGAAGTAGTTTGAGCGGTCTTGTTGTAGTCATGACGTTCTTTGCGGGATTATGTGCTCCAACTTGCTTCCCGGCTTGGCACGCGCTACAAGGCCTGTCTTTCTCAAAAACAACATCCTTCAAACCGCGGATGTGATCGCCCTTGAGGAGTTTTTGAAGATTCCTCATACCGACATGCGCTAGCCGTCTATGCCACAACCAACCCATGTTGGTTTTTGCAATCAAGCATGTGTCGAGTTCGGCTTTATCCTTGTTGAAGTCAACAAGGTAAAGCTTTCCCTTCAACATACCCTTGAATGCAATGGAACCATCACTCCTCCTAGAGACGGTCACACCCTTGTTAGTGAACAAGCAATTATAACCTTTGTCACATAGTTGATATATGGACAGTAGGTTATAATCTAAAGATTCAACATGTAAAACGTGAGAAAGTGTGTGTTCAGAGGATATTTCAATTTTACCGGTACCGAGCACCCTTCCTTGACTATTATCTCCGAAGTAGATGCCCTCGTTTGGATCCTCATTCTCTTCATATTCCATGAAAATCCTCCTTTCTCCGGTCATATGGTTGGTGCATCCACTGTCTAGCACCCATTTGGATTCACTGGAGGAATAGGCCCGCAAAACAAATTATGCTTTGGTTTTAGGTACTCAAGCTTGCTTGGGTCCTTGGAGGTTAGTTACAATATATTTGGGCACCCACACATGGGATTTTGTGTTCCCATGGCGTGGCCCAACATAATAAGCACAAACATTGCCAAGATTATTTCTCATTAACACATAGGAGGCATCAAAAGTTTTGAATAATAGCTGTTGTTGTTTATGAATCAGACTAGTCTGGGGGGCCGAACTTGTCCGGATGACCGAACTTGTCCAGACACCAACCGGACTAGTCCGGTATTCGTGTGAGTTCAAGTTTTTATCTTTCGACTTACCAGTTTGAGAGGGTATTCCCTTCACAAAAGAAATCCTTCCCTTGTTATTCTTATGACTTCTAGCATGCTGCTTTTCATCATAAGAGTAACCAATGCCATATTTGACATTTGGAGGTCTTTGGACCAAGTATGCACTACTTGCATAGTTGATCTTCTCCTTGTCAAAATATGCCACATTGGGTAGGATTTTTATCCTTTGTGGAGGTTGACTTCCCTTTCAATCTGGTGTCAGTTTTACTACATGTGCACATATGAGCAAACTCAGTTTTAGTGGGTTGAGAAGGTGAATTTGAAGAGGAGGAAGGTTCACTCAGCTTGAGTGACTCAACTTGCACTTCAAGGATCTTGTTAACCTTGATCAGGTCAGCAAGTTGGTCCTTGATTGCAACATTTGAGTCAGTTAACTCCAAGCAAGCTTTCTTGCTTGAAGCTAACTCAAGCTCTAGTGAATTTTTTTCTCCTTTTCAAGCTCTAGAAGTTTGTCAAGTTCGACATACTCCACCTTTTGGGAGATAATCATGTCCTCTTGACCATGAATTAACCTCTCCTTCTCAACAAGTTGATCAAGTAAAAATTTCATTTTTGTTGCAGTTTTCCTATCTAGTCCATTTAGCATATCCTCATCATCACTATCTATTTCATCATCACTAGTGTAGGAATGCACAGAAGGGGTTTTGATGATTACCTTGCGTTTACCTTCCTTTGCCATAAGGCAAGTGTCATTTCCCTTCATTGCACCGAGTGTAGGGAAGAGTGTAGATTTCTTGGACGTGCTCTCGATGGCTATGCTAGCCATCTCTTCTTCATCGGATGATGATGACTCATCATTTGAGTCCCACTCCTTCCCAATGTACGCTTGTTCGGCTTGTTTCTTCTTCTTGAAGAATTTCTTAGGTTGAGGCTTGGATTCTTTGGTCTTCTTCTTGTTCTCCTCATATGGGCAATCAACTATAAAGTGGTTATACTCACCACAATTATAGCACGCCTGTCTCAACTTTGGCTTTGTTCTTTCCTTGTACTTGCCTTCACTTGATTTTGTCCCTTGTCTTTTCTTCATTATTCTCTTGAACTTTTTCATGAATAATATCATGTCCTCTTCATCTAGCTCACTGCTCTCTTCATCACTGTCTTCCTCTAGTTGTGCTTCTCTTGCTTCTTTGGATAGAGGCTTGAGGGTGGACTTTAAAGCAACCCCTTTCTTATTAGCCGAGGTGAGGTCGGCAATTTCCTTGACGTGCTTTACTTGTTTTTCCATCATCTCAAAGATGATAATTTTTCCAAGCAATTCATTCGGAGTCATCTTTTTGTATCCGGGGCTTTCTCTAATCATGGAACATAGCGTGACATTGCGAGGCATAAAAGCTCTAAGGATGAGCTTTACAACCTCGTGGTCATTCCACTTCTTGCTCCCATATGATCGAACTTTGTTAACGAGTGTCTTCAATCGATTGTACATATCTTGGGGTGACTCGTCTTCCTCAATTGTGAATCTTCCTACTTCGCCTTCGATCATCTCAATCTTTGCTTCACGCACATGTCGGTCACCTTCATGTGCAGTTTGCAGAGTATCCCATATCTCCTTAGCAATTTCGAGTCCATCCACCTTGGTGAACTCATCCCAACCGAGTGAGGAGGTGATTACAGCTGCGGCTTGAGCGTTTCTATGAATGGCCTGCTCTTTGCTTGGGGTGAGCTCTTCGTCATCATTCGGAATATCTATCCCTTGCATACAACATGCCATAGACTTGGATTTAGGGAAATCAAATGCATCTTCATATTCTGCCTCCACATTGAGTAATCACTTCCATCGAAGTGTGGGGCTTTTCCAAGTGGGATAGATAAGTAATGGTTGTTATTGGAATTCAGACGATCATAGTTAAAAGGATATCGAGAGTAGTCGGTGTGACTACTCCCCTTCTTCTTCTCTTCAACTTTAGCTTTCCCTTTGGAAAGTGCCTTCTTTCTGAGGAGTGCCTTTAGCTCCAGCGTCTCCTCATCATCGTCCTCGAAGTCTTGAATGGCTTCGAGGTACTTCTCACTTTTTGGGTCCTGTCGTTGTTAACCTCCTCTTGGTTGTTGATTTTGTGGACGTCCTTCATGTCCGATATGATCTCTTCGAGTGATTAGACTCTTTCTTGAAGAACCTACTCTGATACCAATTGAATGTAGGCCTAGAGGGGGGGGGGTGAATAGGCCTTTTTGAAAATTGTTGGATCCTGCAACACTCAACAACCAGTTCAATACCAGAGATATCGGACTAGTCTGGTAAAGTGCGGACTAGTCCGGTGTTCACGGACTAAGTTGATTAAACTTGACTGATTGGTTTGATTCCTTTATGTGTACAGTGGAAATATAGAATCAAACAACAGTTTAACAGTTATATGCTGGATTATATCACAATTAAGTCTTATGTTCAACAATTTAATGTAAGATGAACAATGTGTATGAAACCCTAGATTGAGTTGATTAATTAGAATGATGAACACTAAAACAAGACACAACGATTTATCCCGTGGTTCAACTACCACGAAGGCAACCTACGTCCACGTTGAGGTGTCCACAAAAGGACCGGGTCTTCTCCAACCCTACCCTCGTTGGATCGCCACGAAGGCTAATCCTCTTCCACTAATCACAAAGGGGTGAATAACCGAATTCAAGGGGCGTTCTCACACGTTGAGAGCTCCCTTAGATTACAAAACACAATGCCACCTAAAATGCACTCAAAGGTTACAATTGAAACGCAGAAGTGTGTTAGAGAATTAAACCAAGAGCTCAATGTGGTGTTGCAAGTGTCTCTCTAATGATCTAGAGTGAATCCTCAAGGGATTGGTCGATGTTGCACTTAATTTCGTGGAGAGATGTCGTTTTTGAGGCTCTTGGGAGGTGTGACGGCGCTAGGGTTCGAGAGTTTGTGAAATTGGGCCGTGCACCTCTATTTATATGGGGTTTCTAAAAGTTACCATTAGGGTTCAGAAAGTTCGGACTAGTCCGTGGTGGCCACCAGACTAGTCCGGTGTGCTGTGTGTAGCAAACACTAAGTGTCCCGAAATATCGGACTAGTCCGGCTGAAAACGGACTTGTCCGATTTCGCTACTGGAAATCTTCAGACTAGTCCGATGTCCATGGGACTTGTCCGGACATGTGAAACCCTAAGTGTGTTGGATGACAAGTCCGCACTTGGAGGACTTGTCCGATTTAGATCAGTGGGTTTTTCGGACTAGTCCGTGTGAATATCGGACTTGTCCGAAGTGGATCAGAAAGAATATCGGACTAGTCCGGTTGATAACGGACTTGTCCGATTTTGTGCGACTTGTGTAGTGTTTTGAGGACTAGTCCGCACTGGGGAGGACTAGTCCGATTCTAGTCAGAAAGATATCGGACTAGTCTGACAGATATAAGACTTGTCTGATCTGGTGCAGAAAGGTTATCAGACTAGTCCGGTTGTGATCGGACTAGTCCGGTCCTGTGTAACTTTGTGCAATGTGTGTGTTCAATTATGATTGAGCTCTTGGGGTGTGTTTTCTTAACACACTCCATACACAATAATCTACTACTCTTTTTCCTAGAGCTCATTTCCACTTTGCTCCTCATCATCCCTTCTTTTTGGTATTTTGCTCATTTTTCTATTATAGGCCTGCATTCATCTCAACAAAGAGGTTAGGATCCCAATTGCTTGTCATAAATCATCCAAAACCCACAAGGGAGTCCTAGATGCACTTTCACTTCCCTAAAACTCTGTTCAACACCACAAAGAATGGCTTCATGTTCTTGGTGGAGGGAGGGTTTAACTTGGAGTTTGGCTCATATAGGAACTTCATCCTATCCTTCTCAATGACACCTATATTGTGGATGATTAAGCAGTCATTGCTTGAGGTGTTAAGGTGGAGCAGGCTTGCAAAGTCTTCATGAGAGATACTGTACTTGGATCTGTGAGTCATCCAAGAAACACTCTCTTCATCATCACTCGAGAAGTGGCACGTCGCAAAGAATTGCACGATGACCTCATCATTCCAGTTGTTCCTGAAGGCAAAAAGATCCTTCAGGCCATGCCTCTCAACTGCATCCACCACTTCAATAAATGGGGAGGAGCCCTTTTTCTCAAAATGCGCCCAATCGATCCATTGGCTACACACTACCGGTGTCTTCATGGGGATGTACACACACTTGTAGAAATCTGCATGGAAATTGCACCAAAATCTTCCGTCGGCAGCTTGCTTCGGACGGCCATACCAATCAATACTTCTAAATTTCGCAGCCAAGTCGCCGCCCTTCCCATTGAATCTTTCTTCAGTGGGGTCCCTGACCCCTTCCCTTGGAGCATGCAACTTTAGGGGCCAACTGGGCCCGTTGCTATTCCCTTGCTCTTGCCCTTAGCTTGGCGAGGGCCACTTGTTGCTGCAGTAGCCTTGGAAGCCGGCTTCTTTGCTAGCACCTTCCAACGATCCTGAGGAGGAGATGGAGCTGGCTCGGAAGGACGCTCTTGGCGTTTCTTGACAAGGCTTGTCGAGGGCCGAGGTGCGACCTCATGGTCCATCTCGGCCTCAAAATCGGAAATCTCGTCGTTTGAGCTCGACATGCCCTGAGAATGAATTGTGTAAGGCATGAATGAGAATGGATGATACAAGGTATAGGTGAGAAAGAATAACAAGGAATTGCATTGAGGAATTGAAAGGTTAGGTTTTGAGTTCAGAAAAATCGGACCTGTCCGGTGTACAGGCACGGACTAGTCCGGGTGACCGGACTTGTCCGTGCAAGGACCGGACTAGTCCGATATTCATCCTCAAAAACCTAACTTATGAGACAAATGGACTTATTCAATGCAAGATTAGCCTAACAACAATGTAATACATCAAGGACACTAGTATTAGGTGAAAGAAGCTAGGATATTCGATCAACAATGAAGAAAATAGGGATTTCTAGGGTTTGGGCGAAAATTACCAAAGAAATCGCTTGAAACTTGGAGATGAGGGTGTTGAAGTCCGGACAAGTCCGTGAACTTCAATCTCTGAGCAAGGAAGCTTGATTTCCGCCCAACTACGAAGCTTTTTGGTGGAGAAAGCAAGACATCACCTTGGGAGCTCGAGCGCAAAGAGAGAGAATGCGTGAGGAAAGAGTGGAGATGAAGGAATTAGGGTTTGGCAGCGGCTAGGGTTATGCACACGAAAAACCAGACAAGTCCGGAAATGACCGGACTAGTTCGAACTTTTCTAGAGGCTATATCGGACTAGTCCGTGGTCAACCGGACTAGTCCAGCCTAACCGGCGCTCTGCGGACTAGTCCGGGTAACCACGGACTAGTCCGTGGTCACCAGGCAATAATTTCTTAGCCCATTCATATATATTTGAAGGTACATATCTAGAAAACAGGGAGGCAAATCAAATCAAATAATCTTGATGAATATGATTAGTAAGCATACAACAATCAAGCTATGACCATAATTCCCCAAGATCTAGTAATTGACATAGTTTTTCGGAGAAAACTGAGAGAGATGATTTTCACAATCCAATCAACATATTTTGAAGAAATCATACAGGTATGCAACATTTCAAGCCACACTCCGAGCATCAAGGATATTTAGTTCATTTCGGAGTTCACAAAACGTTTTTCATCAAGTGGCTTGGTGAATATGTCGGCCAATTGTTTTTTGGTGTTGACATGGGAGATGGCTATATCTCCTTTCATGGAGTGGTCTCTCAAAAAGTGATGCCGGATGTCGATGTGTTTGGTTCTAGAGTGCTCAACTGGATTATGGGCAATTTTAATGGCACTCTCATTGTAACAAAGGAGTGGAATACGGTTCATATTGTAACCGTATTCCTCTAGAGTTTGTTGCATCCAAAGGAGTTGTGCACAACAACTCCCGGCTGCAACATACTCCGCCTCGGCCGTGGATAAAGCAATGGAATTTTGTTTCTTGGAGGACCAAGAAACTAGAGATCTCCCTAGGAATTGGCATGTACCGGAGGTACTTTTTCTATCTACCTTGCATCCGGCATAATCTGCATCTGAGTAGCCAATGAGGTTGAATTTGGAGCCTTTTGGATACCAAAGACCAATGTTGGGTGTATGAACTAAGTATCTCAAGATCCTTTTTACGGTTGTCAAGTGACACTCCTTAGGATTGGCTTGAAATCTTGCACACAAACATACACTCAACATAATATTTGGGCTAGATGCACATAAATAGAGTAGAGATCCAATCATGGATCGATATACCTTTTGGTCGATGCTAGGTCCGTCTTCGTTGAGATCCAAGTGGCCATTCGTTGCCATGGGAGTCTTTATGGGCTTCGCCTTGTCCATCCCAAACTTCTTGAGTATGTCTTGAGTGTACTTCGTTTGGCTTATGAACGTCCCTTCCCTTTGTTGCCTCACTTGGAATCCCAAAAAATACTTTAGCTCTCCCATCATAGACATCTCAAACCTGCCTGTCATAATTTTACTAAATTCCCCACAAAAAGATTTGTTAGTTGAACCAAAGATTATATCATCAACATAGATTTGACAAACAAAAAGATCATTGTCAAAATTCTTTGTCAACAGTGTAAATCTACTTTGCCAATTTTAAAGCCATTTTCAATTAAGAAATCTCTAAGGCACTCATACCAAGCTCTAAGAGCTTGTTTGAGGCCGTAGAGAGCCTTACACAATTTAAATACGTGGTCGGGGAACTCTTCGTCTTCAAACCCGGGGGTTGCTCCACATACACCTCCTCCTTGATTGGTCCGTTGAGGAAGGTGCTTTTCACATCCATTTGATAGAGCTTGAAATCATGGTGAGTAGCATATGCAAGTAATATTCTAATAGATTCAAGTCTAGCTATGGGAGCAAAGGTCTCATCGAAATCCAAACCTTCGACTTGTGAATACCCTTTGGCCATAAGTCATGCCTTGTTCCTTGTCACCACCCCGTGTTCATCTTGTTTGTTGCGGAAGACCCATTTGGTGCCGACGACGTTGGATTTGGGTCTTTCGACTAGTTCCCACACCTCATTTCTCTTGAAATTGTTGAGTTCTTCTTGCATGGCCACTACCCAATTCGGATCCTTCAATGCATCCTCAACCCTGCGTGGTTCCAAAAGGACACAAACGAGTAGTGCTCACAAAAAATAGCTTTGCGAGATCTAGTAGTTACTCCCTTTTGGATGTCGCCGATAATGTTGTCGATTGGGTGATCCCTTTGGACGCATTGGTGTACTCTTGGGTGTGGTACTTGCTATCTTGAATCTTCATGATCATCTTCTTCTCCCCCTAAATGATTGCCTTTGTTGACTTCTTGATCATCTTTACTTTCTTGAGGTTGATCTTGTATGGAAGCTCCCCCTTGATCATTGGTTTCCTCTTGTGGTTCGTTTTCCTCATGGGTATGTAGAGGTGGCTCTTGTGGTCGACCTTCGCCTAACGCCATTCTTCTCAATGCTCGGCAAGGAGCTTATTCTTTATCTAGCACACATGGATCAACTTGCTCCTTTTGGAAGCCATTAGTTTCATCGAACACTACGTCACGTGCTACTTCAACAAGTCCGAAGGTCATGTTGAAAACACGATAGGCGTAAGTGTTCGAATCATAACCAAGCAAGAAACCTTCATCGGACTTCGAAGCGAACTTTGAAGTCCTAGGCTTCTTGTTCAAGATATAACATGGAGAACTAAAAACTCGAAAGTATGAAATATTAGGCTTGTTACTGGTAAGTAGCTCATAGGATGTCTTCTTGAGTAGTCGATGAAGGTAATGTCGATTTATGGCGTGCCAAGCGGTGTTGACCGCTTCCGTCCAAAATCGATCCGAGGTCTTGTACTCATCGAGCACTGTTCTCGCCATCTCTTTGAGAGTTCGGTTCTTTCTTTCGGCAACTCCGTTTTGTTGAGGGGAGTACGGAGCTGAAAACTCGTGCTTTATGCCTTCTTCATCTAGATACTCCTCCACTTGTGTGTTCTTGAACTCTGTGCCGTTGTTGCTTCGAATGTTCTTGATTGTTAATGAGAATTCATTTTGAGCTTGCTTGAAGAACTTCTTGAGTATTCCTTGTGTTTCTGACTTATCATGCAAAAAGAAAACCCAAGTGAAGCGAGAAAAGTCATCAACAACTACTAAACCATATTTGTTACCGCCGATGCTTATGTAAGCAATTGGACCAAATAAGTCCATGTGAAGTAGCTCGAGCGGTCTTGTTGTAGTCATGACGTTCTTCGCGGGATGAGGTGCTCCAACTTGCTTCCCGGCTTGGCACACGCTACAAGGCCTGTCTTTCTCAAAAACAACATCCTTCAAACCTCGGATGTGATCGCCCTTGAGGAGTTTTTGAAGGTTCCTCATACCAACATGCGCTAGCCGTCTATGCCACAGCCAACCCATGTTGGTCTTTGCAATCAAGCATGTGTCAAGTTCAGCTTTATCCTTGTTGAAGTCAACAAGATAAAATTTTCCCTTTAACATACCCTTGAATGCAATGGAACCATCACTCCTCCTAGAGACGGTCACACCCTCGTTAGTGAACAAGCAATTATAACCTTTGTCACATAATTGAGATATGGACATCAGGTTATAATCTAAGGAATCTACATGTAATACGTGAGAAAGAGTGTGTTGTGGTGATATGGAAATTTTACTGGTACCGAGCACCTTTCCTTGACTATTGTCTCCGAAGTACATGCCCTCGCTTGGATCCTCATTTGCTCCATATTCAATGAACATCCTTCTTTCTCCGGTCATATGGTTGGTGCAGCCACTGTCTAGCACCCATTTGGATCCACCGGAGGAATAGGCCTACAAAAACAAATTATGCCTTGGTTTTAGGTACCCAAGCTTGCTTGGGTCCTCTTAGGTTAGTCACAAGGGATTTGGGCACCCACACACGATATTTGGTGTTCTCATGGTGTGGCCCAACATAATGAGCATTAACCTTTCCACAATTACTTCTCATTAAGACATAAGGTGCATCGAAAGTTCTGAATAGTAACTTTTGTTATTTATACACAGGACTAGTCTGGGAGGCCGGAGCGGTCATGCGTGTTGTACTCATTAATTTTTGATTTTCCATTTTGGAAGACTCCTTCCTTTACAAAGACATTGCCATCCCTGTTATTCTTATGGCTTCTAGCTTGTTGCTTTTCACCATACGAGTAACCAATGCCATATTTGACATTTGGAGGTCTTGTGACCAAGTATGCACTACGTGCATATTTGACTCCTTGTCAAATATGCCATTTTGTGCAGGATGCTTGTCCTTGGTGGAGGGTGACTTGTCTTTCAAACTGTTGTCAAGTTTACCACATGTACAAGTAGAAGCAATTTCAGTTTTGATGGGTTGAGAAGGTGAACTTGAAGAGGATGAAGGGTCACCTTGCTTGAGTGACTCAACTTGCACTTCAAGGATATTGTTAACCTTGGTTAGGTTAGCATGTTCTTCCTTGATTGCAGCATTTGAGTCGTTTAACTCCAAGCAAGCTTCCTTGCTTGAAGCTAACTCAAGCTCTAGTGATTTGCTTCACTCCTTTTCAAATTCGAGAAGTTTGTCAAGTTCAACATATTCCTCCTTTTGGGAGATAATCATGTCCTCTTGACGATGTATTAACCTCTCCTTCTCAACAAGTTGATCAAGTAAAAATTTCATTTTTGTGGCAGTTTTCCTATATGATCCAATAAGCATATCCTCATTATCACTATTGATTTCATCATCGCTAGAATAGGAATGCACGGAAGGGGGTTTGGTGTTTACCTTGAGTTTACCTTCCTTTGCCATGAGGCAAGTGCCATTTCCCTTCCATGCGTTGAGTGTAGGGAAGAGAGTAGACTTCTTGGATGTCTTCTCGATGGCTATGCTAGCCATCTCTTCTTCTTCGGATTATGAGGACTCATCATTTGAGTCCCACTCTTTCCCTATGTGCGCTTGTTCGGCTTGTTTCTTCTTCTTGAAGAATTTCTTGGGTTGAGGTTTGGCTTCTTTGGTCTTCTTCTTGTTCTCTTCATATGGGAAATCAACTATAAAGTGGCTATACTCACCATAATTATAGCATGCCCGCCTCAACTTTGGCTTTGTTCTTTCCTTGTACTTTTCTTCGCTTGATTTAGTACCTTGTCTTTTCTTTATTATTCTCTTGAATTTCTTCATGAATAGTATCATGTCTTCATCATCTAATTCACTGCTCTCATCATCACCGTCTTCTTCTAGCTGAGCTTCTCGAGCTTCTTTAGATAGGGGCTTGAGGGTGGACTTCAAAGCAACCCCTTTCTTCTTTTCCGAGGTGAGGTTGGCAATTTCCTTGACATGATTTGCTTGTTTTTCCATCATCTCGAAATTGATGATCTTTCCAAGTAATTCATCCAGAGTCATTTTCTTGTATCCGGGGCTTTCTCTAATCATTGAGCATAGGGTGACGTTGCGAGGCATGAAAGCTCTAAGGATGAGCTTCACCACCTCATGGTCATTCCACTTCTTGATTCCGTATGATCGAACCTTGTTGACGAGTGTATTTAATCGGTTGTACATATCTTGAGGTGACTCGTCTTCTTCAATTACGAATCTTCCTAATTCGCCTTTGACCATTTCGATCTTTGCTTCACGCACATGACGGTCACCTTCATGTGCAGTTTGCAATGTGTCCCATATCTCCTTCGCAATCTTGAGTCCATCCACCTTGGTGAACTCGTCCCGACTGAGCAAAGAGGTAATGAATGCTGCGACTTGAGCATTTTGATGAATTGCCTACTCTTGGCTTGGTGTAAGTTCTTCATCGTCGTCCGGGATATCTATCCCTGTGCACACAATATGCCATAAACTTGGATTGAGGGAAATTAGATGCATTTTCATATTTTGCCTCCACATTGTGTTATCACTTCCATCGAAGTGTGGGGCTTTTCCTAGAGGGATAGATAAATAATGATTATTGCTGGGATTAAGACGATCATAGTTGAAAGGATATTGGGAGTAGTCGGTGTGACTACTCCCCTTCTTCTTCTCTTCAATCTTTACTTTCCCTTTGGAAAGTGTCTTCTTTCTTAGTAGTGCCTTTAGTTCCAGCGTCTCCTCATCGCTGTCCTCGAAGTATTGAATGGCTTCGAGGAGCTTTTCAACTTTCTGATTCTTGTCATCATCAACCTTCTCTTGGTTGTTGCTCTTATGTACGTCCTTCATGTATAACATGATCTTCTTTGAGCGATTAGTCTCTTTCTTGAAGAACCTGCTCTGATACCAATTGAATGTGGCCTAGAGGGGGGGTGAATAGGCCTTTTTGAAATTTGTCGGAACCTGCAACACTTAACAACCAGATCAAAATTCGAGATATTAGACTAGTCCAGTAAAGTGCGAACTAGTCCGGTGTGTACCGACTAGGTTGATTAAGTTTGATCGATTAATTTGATTCTACGATGTATGTGAATGTGGCCTAGAGGGGGGTGAATAGGCCTTTTGAATTCCCTGCACACTTAATAGAATCGTCAAACCTTGGTTGGCCGGACTAGTCCAGTCGTGTGGGCGGACTTGTCCGGTGTGCTAAAAATATGTGTGTTGATCAAGTGTTGATTGGGAATCTAAGTTTCTTTAGCAGCGGAAATGAGAACAACTGATAATTTTATTTGAGATTAGTATAAGAATGTAGGTAAAACTTATAATTGCCTTAGGTTGATGTTTTAGCACTTAAGTGATCTAGTGAATAAAATTCAAATGAAATAAGGCGTAAGACACACGAATTTTTCCCGAGGTTCGATCTCACCAGGAGATCTACGTCCTCGTTTAGGAAGCTCACACAGAGCCGGGTCTCCAACCCTTTCCCTCTTCAAGTCACCACGAAGGCCGACTTGATCTCACTATCACGGGTAATCACCAGGTTTGTGGGGCAACCTCACAAGTTGAGGGCTCCCACGAGAATTACAACAAAACAAGTGATCAAATACACTCAAAAGTATTACAATGCAGAGTATGAGTGTAGAAAGATCAAACCCCAAGAGCTCGCAGTGAAAGAACGATGATCTCCCAATCCCGAATCCAAGTGTTCAATTGATTTCACTCTTTTTGCACTTTAGATGTGTGGGGAGATGTGTTTTGGGCTCTTGGGATGAAGTGGCGGCGCTAGGGTTTGTTCTTTGATCAGTATTCGACGTGTGTGTTAATAGGAAAGCTGTGGACTCTCTATTTATAGGGTTTCCAAAAGGTAGCCATTGAAAAACCCTAACACCGGACTAGTCCGGTGCAAGTCCGGACTTGTCCGGTCACTGTGCATTTTGAAGTCCAGAAAGTCTATCGGACTAGTCCGGTCCAAGCTCGGACTAGTCCGGTGCTGTGTGAAGGTGACTCCAGAAAGTTCATCAGACTAGTCCGCAGACTAGTCCGATCTCCACGAATGGGAGATTCCAGAAAGTTCAACGGACTAGTCCGGTCCATGATCGGACTAGTCCGGTCCCTCAATATGAGAGACTCCAGAAACATCAACGGACTAGTCTGGTGGATGCACGGACTAGTCCGGTCTCCCTATAAGTGGGATTCCAGAAAGATGAACGGACTAGTCCGGTCCATGATCGGACTAGTCCGGTGCTTTGTGCAAGTTAGGTTAATTTAATCCCTTACCCCCGCGCAAAGTTGTGAGCTCTTGGAGTGTAGCTTTCATACACTCCCTATACATTCAAAATCTAATTTAGTCTTCCAAGCTTCATCAAAGTATCTCTCTTTGAACACCACTTCATTTTTCACCTTTTTGTGTGCACCGAGCTGTTTCACTTGTTTGTCCTGCAATCATCTCAGCGGATTCATTAGGATCTCATATGCTTGTCATCAATTAGCCAAAACCCATAAGGGATATCCTAGATGCACTTACAATCTCCCCCTTTTTGGTGATTGATGACAACCATTTGAGATATCACAATTGAGAATAAACTCTTGATTTTCATAAGATGTGCACATATGAGAACAAAGATAAGTCCACAAAAATCTTCTCACATATGCACACACCTTATGGTGGGGTGCCTAACAGGTGTGTTATTAACAAGGTGTGATGAAGTAAAGGTAATCAATAATGAGCATAGCGATAATCATCCAAGCAAAAATAAGCATCACACATAAGAGAAGAAATAGTGCATTACAAGGTTTTTTAAAAATAAGTACATGTCCTTGATCACAAAAAAATAAAGACACCAACTAGAGATGGTCTCAAGCTACTAGTCTCAATCTCTCCCCCTTTGGCATCAAGACACCAAAAAGGGAAAAATTGAGGGGAATCACTCATCGCCACCCTCTTCGTCAGTCTCGGTCCTATCCTCATCTTCACCACCATCATCATCATTCGCCGGAGTAGACTCCTCCTCGGAGTCCTCGAAGGCGGCTGGGGATCCCACCGGCTCAATCTCCAGCTTGTCACAAATAGCTTTGATGTTGGCGTTGACATATTATTGATGCTTCTTTTGCCTGACTTCAATCTTGCGGCAGCAGGCAAAGATAGAGGTGAGCATTTTGAGCACACCGCCGGAGGATTCAGGGGCATGTGTAGAGCTTGGAGGAGTAGCTGAAGATCTAGTGACATTCACATCCCGAGTTTGTTTAGTCCTCCTCTCAGCTTCAGGGGATGGAGGTGCATCAGGAGCCGAAGGTAGAGTGTACTCAGTGGGCTTTTGCGGTTTCAACCCCGTATGGTGAACATCCTTGACGAACTCAAGTCCAGTCATCTTCTCAATCATGTACATGATGTACGGGGCATACCCGCAAGATCTGTTTGTAGTGATTGAGATGTTCACAATGTCATTGTAGATGTATTCAAAGACATTGAACGGTCTCCTCCCACCAATGACCTTCATTAGGGTCCTCAAAGTTCCTTGAGTAGTCCCCGCATCTCCATCTTTCGGGGCTATTGTCTTCCTCAAAATTTTGTTGAGGACCACATAGAAGGGCTTCAAATAATTGATGTTGGGAGGGACATAAGGCATCCTTGTGTCATAGAGAAATTTGAGCTCATCCTTCCCCAAGGGTTGCAGATTGTGGATAACAAGATCATGGTCCAAAGTGTGTTCAAGGTGGAGGATTCTTGCAAACTCATAATAAGTGAAACTATACTTGGAACCATGAGTCATCCAAGTGAGACTGTCTCCATCACCACGAGATTTGAAGATTCGCGTTGAAGGAGCACGAATCTGTCCGGATGAGTTTGGAGTGGAGTATCAACTCGTCGAGGGGAGGATTTCCCACGGAGAAAGCTTGGATTTTGAGGGCTCAACTCGAAAATCACTTTTGGAGGCTAGGGTTTGAGAGGTGAGGGTTCAACTCAAAGTGGAGGGAGGTTTGAAACAGTTTTGGGCCGGCCAGCTGCTTATATACGCGGCCGACCGGACTAGTCCAGTCAGTGGACGGACTAGTCCGATGCCCCTGGAAAACCTAGAAGGAGGGACTGTCCGGACTAGTCCGGTGGCAAACCTGACTAGTCCAGTGTCCCTGGAAAAGCTGAGTATATAGAGATAACTAATAGTGATCCAAGGACAAGTTTTGCAAATAATCTTGGTGATTATGACCAGAAAGCAATCAACACAAAAACATGGTCATAAAGTCCAAGATTTCTTCATTAAAATAGTTTTCTTAGGAGAAAAAGAGGTGAGGGGCAGTTTTAGCAATAAAATGTAACATTTGAAGTTTCAACCAGGTGTGCAACGTTTCAAGCCACATTTCGAGAGTCGAGAATATTAAGTTCATTCCTAAGTTCACAAAATCTTTTCTCATCCAATGGTTTGGTAAAAATATCCGCAAGTTGTTTTTCAGTTCTAACATGTGAAATAGCAATGTCACCTTTTAATGAATGATCTCTAAGAAAATGATGACGGATATCTATGTGCTTAGTTCTTGAGTGCTCTACTGGGTTGTGTGCAATTTTTATAGCACTTTCATTGTCACATAGAAGTGGGATATGGTTAAGATTGTAGCCGTAGTCTCTACGGGTTTGCCGCATCCAAAGTAATTGGGCGCAACAGCTACCGGCTGCAATATATTCTGCTTCTGCTGTGGAAAGAGCAATGGAGTTTTGCTTTTTAGATGACCAAGATACCAGGGACCTACCAAGGAACTGACAAGTCCCTGACGTGCTCTTTCTATCGACTTTGCATCCTGCATAGTCGGCATCGGAATACCCTATAAAGTTAAATTTGGATCCTTTGGGATACCAAAGGTTCAAGTTGGGTGTGTGCACAAGGTACCTTAGGATTCTTTTTACAGCAACTAAATGACACTCTTTAGGTGCAGCTTGAAACCTTGCACACAAGCAAACACTAAGCATAATATCTGGCCTAGATGGACATAAATAAAGTAAAGATCCAATCATGGACCGATATACCTTTTGGTCCACATTTGGACCGTCTTCATTGAGGTCGAGGTGTCCATTAGTGGCCATGGGTGTCTTGATGGGCTTGGCTTTGTCCATATTGAATTTCTTGAGAATGTCTTGTGTATATTTGGTTTGGCTTATAAATGTACCTTCTCTTAGTTGCTTCACTTGGAGTACCAAGAAGAACTTTAATTCACCCATCATTGACATCTCGAACCTATCTGTCATAATTTTGCTAAACTCTTCACAGAAGGATTTGTTAGTGGATCCAAAGATAATTTCATCAACGTAAATTTGACATACAAATAAATGATCATCACAATGTTTAGTGAAAAGTGTATAGTCAGCTTTACCAATTTTGAATCCATTCTGAATTAGAAAATCTCTAAGACACTCATACCAAGCTCGAGGAGCTTGTTTGAGGCCATAGAGAGCCTTACGCAGTTTGTAGACATGGTTGGGATATTTCTGGTCTTCGAATCCTGGTGGCTGCTCCACGTAAACTTCCTCCTTGATTGGGCCGTTTAAGAAAGCGCTCTTGATGTCCATTTGATACATCTTAAAATTATGGTGAGTAGCATATGCCAATAAAATACGAATGGACTCAAGTCTAGCTACAGGAGCGAAAGTTTCATCGAAGTCCAAACCTTCGACCTGAGAATAACCTTTGGCCACCAGTCTTGCCTTATTTCTTGTTACTACTCCATGTTCATCTTGCTTGTTCCGAAAGACCCATTTGGTTCCAACTATGTTTGCCTTTGGTCTTTCCACCAGCTCCCATACTTCATTTCTCTTGAAGTTGTTCAGCTCCTCTTGCATTGCAATCACCCAGTCTGGATCACTTAAAGCTTCTTCTAACCTGTATGGTTCCAGAAAAGACACAAAAGAATAGGATTCACAGAAATTTGCAACTCGAGATCTAGTAGTTACTCCCTTAGCAATATCTCCAATGATATTGTTGACAGGGTGGTCTCTTTGCACGCTCTGGTGTACTCTTGGGTGTGGAGCTTGTGTAGTTGCTTGTTCTTCATTATCTTCATGTGCATTGTCTCCCCCTAGATCATTGTTTCCATGATTGTCCTGATCTTCTTGATCTTCCTCCTCTTGATCTTGTGTAAGAGCTCCCACTTGATCATTGCCTCCGTGTTGAGGTTCATCTTGTGCATTTGAGTCGAATGTTTGCTCTTGTGGTAAGATATCATCAAGTCCCATTTTCTTCAGTGCTTCATATGGAGCTTCCTCTTTATCTAGCACACACTTATCAACTTGCTCCACTTGTGAGCCATTAGATTCATCGAACACTACGTCACATGCTACTTCAACAAGGCCGGACACCTTGTTGAAGACACGATAGGCGTAGGCATTCAACTCATAACCGAGCAAGAATCCTTCATCGGACTTTGAAGCGAACTTCGAGGCCCTCTGTTTCTTGTTCAGAATAAAACACTTGCAACCAAAAACTTTAAAATAGGAAACATTAGGCTTTTTACCGGTAAGGAGCTCATATGGAGTTTTCTTCAGTAGTCGATGGAGATACAATCGATTTGTGGCATGGCAAGCGGTGTTCACCGCTTCTGCCCAAAAACGATCTGATGTCTTGTATTCATCCAACATAGTTCTCACCATTTCGATTAATGTTCTGTTCTTCCTTTCGGCCACTCTATTTTGTTGAGGGGAGTAGGGTGCCGAGAATTCATGCTTTATCCCTTCTTCATCGAGAAGCTCCTCAACTTGGAGGTTCTTGAATTCTGTCTTGTTGTCACTTCTGATATTCTTTATGGTTGATGAGAATTCGTTCTGAGCTCTTTTCAAGAACTTCTTGAGGATCCCCCGAGTTTCTGACTTATCATACAAGAAAAATACCCAGGTAAATCTTGAAAAATCATCACAATTACTAAACCGTATTTATTACCGCCGATGCTGATGTACGAAACTCGACCAAAGAGATCCATGTGGAGAAGTTCCAGCGATCTTGCAGTAGTCATCACATTCTTGGCGGGGTGTGTGCTCCGACTTGTTTTCCTGCTTGACACGCGCTGCATGGCCTGTCTTTTTCAAAAACCACATCCTTGAGACCATGGATGTGACCACCTTTTAGAAGTTTCTGCAGATTTCTCATCCCAACATGGGCTAACCGTCTATGCCACAGCCATCCCATGTTGGTCTTAACAACCAAGCAAGTGTTGAGTTCGGCTTTATCTTTGTTGAAGTCAACTAGATAAAGCTTGCCCTTCAACATTCCCTTGAATGCAATCGAGCCATCGCTTCTTCTAAAAATAGTCACACCCTCATTAGTGAATAAACAGTTGTAACCTTTGTTGCATAGTTGGGATATTGACAAAAGGTTATAATCTAGAGAATATACATGTAAAACATTTGATAAGGTATGTTGAGAGGATATTTCAATGTTACCGCTACCAAGGACCTTTCCTTGGCTGTTGTCTCCGAAGTCTATGCCTTCACCTGGATCCTTGTTGTGCTCGTACTCTACAAACATACCTCTCTCTCCGGTCATGTGATTTGTGCATCCGCTATCAAGTACCCATTTTGTTCCACCGGGGGAGTAAGCCTGCAAAAAGAATTATTTCTTGGTTTTAGGTACCCAAGCTTGCTTGGGTCCTCTCAGGTTAGTCACAAGAGTCTTGGGCACCCACACACAAGTTTTCAAGTTCTTGTGGTGTGACCCTATATATTTGGCAATTACTTTTCTATATTTGGCTTTCATAAGAACATAAGAAGCGTTAAATGTATGAAACAATATTTGTGGTTCAGATTCATGGGATTTTTCCTTAACAAAGACAATTCTATTTTTAGCATGTTTAGAAGTAGACATGTGTTTGCTCTTATCAAAACCAAGGCCATCTTTGACATTAGGAGGTCTAGTGACCATATATGCACTGCGTGCATATTTGATCTTCTCCTTATCAAAGATGCCGCTTGGAGGGGCATGCATATTATGAGATGTTGAAGTATTAGACATAATATTCTTCTTACTAGAGCAAGTGCAAGTTCCGATTGTTGTCGAACTTATATCTTTGGAGGAAGAGCTCTTGGAGCAAGAGGAGTCACTTTGCTTGAGCGACTCGACTTGCACCTCAAGGATTTTGTTAGCTTTTGACAAGTTAACAAGTTCTTCCTTGATTGCAATATGCGAGTCTTCTAGCTTTGAGTCAGTTTCCTTACTCAAGGCTAGCTCAACTTCAAGCGACTCGTTCTTATCTCTTTCAAGCTCGAGAAGCTTTTCAACTTCTTGATATCTCTTCCTTTCACGGATGAGCATATCTTCTTGTCGGTCAAGAAGTTCTTCCTTTTCAAAGATTTCGTTCGACAACATTTCCATTTTCTTTAGAGCAATTTTACTTAGTCCTCTAAACATTTCTTCATTATCACTAGAGTTGTCAAAGTCATCAATAGAGGAATTTAGCGTAGGAGGAGTGAGCCGTACCTTTTTCTTGCCTTCCTTAGCATAAGGCAAGAGTGGTTGTTCATGTCCCATCCTCCCATGTTTGGAAAGAGTGTGGCCTTCATAGTAGGTTTCTTGATTGCGATAGTGGCCATCTCTTCTTCTTCATTAGAGGAGGACTCGTCGTTTGAGTCCCACTCCTTGCCAATGTGAGCTTGATGGGTTTGTCTTCTTTTTCTGAATTTTTCCTTTTCTTGAGATCTTGTTTCCTTCTTCTTTTTGTTTTCTTCATAAGGGCAGTCCACCATGAAGTGACCATACTCTCCGCAGTTGTAGCAAGTGCGTCGAGCCTTGGATTTTCCTTTATCCTTGCTTTTGCCTTCATTTGAGTTGTTGCCGTGTCTTATTTTCATCATTCGCTTGAACTTCTTGATAAAGAGTACCATTTCTTCATCATCAAGATCGGTGCTCCCATCACTTGTATGCCCATTGTCTTGATCTTCACGAGCATCTTTGAGTTTGGGTCGGCATGTTGCTTTGAGAGCAACCTCCTTCTTTTTGGAGGAAGTGAGTTCGGCCAAGTCTTTGACGTATTGTGCCTCTTTCTCCATCATTTCATGGTTTATGATCTTTCCCAACAACTCATCGGGAGTCATTTTGTGAAACCCGGGGCTTTCTCGAATCATTGAGCGAAGTGTGACATTTCTTTGCATGAAGGCTCTGATCATTCTCTTGACTACCTCGTGATCCGTCCATTTCTTACTTCCATAGGCACATATTTTGTTGATGAGTGCCTTCATCCGGTTGTACATGTCTTGAGGTGATTCGCCTTCTTCAATAGCGAATCTCCCCAACTCTCCTTCAAGCATTTCGATTTTTGCTTCACGAACCGATCTATTTCCTCCGTGAGCTATCTTGAGTGTATCCCAGATTTACTTTGCACTTTCTAAGCCATCAATCTTGGTGAATTCCTCTCTGCTTAGTGATGATGTGATCACGGCGACGGCTTGTGCATTTCTGTGAATCTCTTGTTCTTGTGCTGGGGTGAGTTCTTCATCCGTGTCTGGGATGTCTATGCCAGTGCAAACAATGTGCCACAGACTAGGATTTAGAGGTATTAGATGCATCTTCATGTTGTACTTCCACATTGTATAGTCGCTTCCATCAAACTGTGCAGGTTTTCCCATAGGAATGGAAAGATAATGGTTGTTTGAATTGAGACAGTTGTAGTTGTAAGGCTGTCGGGAGTAGTCGTGATAACCACTCCCCGTCGTCTTCTCTTCATCTTTTCCCTTTTGTCCTAGCAGTTTCTTTCTCAGAAGTGCCTTTAATTGTCGCACTTCTTCATCATCGTGTGGGCTCTCTTTCAGCACATCAAAATTTTTAGTTTCTTGTTCCTCCTCATTGATGTTCATCTTCGAGATATTGTTGTTCTTCTCAGAGGCCATTGATCTCTCTGAGATGTGAGTCTCGTTGGTGGAGAACCTTGCACTAATACCAATTGAATGTGGCCTAGAGGGGGGTGAATAGGCCTTTTGAATTCCCTGCACACTTAGTAGAATCGTCAAACCTTGGTTGGCCGGACTAGTCCGGTTGTGTGGGCGGACTTGTCCGGTGTGCTAAAAATATGTGTGTTGATCAAGTGTTGATTGGGAATCTAAGTTTCTTTAGCAGCGGAAATGAGAACAACTGATAATTTTATTTGATATTAGTATAAGAATGTAGGTAAAACTTATAATTGCCTTAGGTTGATGTTTTAGCACATAAGTGATCTAGTGAATAAAATTCAAATGAAATAAGGCGCAAGACACACGAATTTTTCCCGAGGTTCGATCTCACCACGAGATCTACGTCCTCGTTGAGGAAGCTCACACAGAGCCGGGTCTCCAACCCTTTCCCTCTTCAAGTCACCACGAAGGTCGACTTGATCTCACTATCACGGGTAATCACCAGGTTTGTGGGGCAACCTCACACGTTGAGGGCTCCCACGAGAATTACAACAAAGCAAGTGATCAAATACACTCAAAAGTATTACAATGCAGAGTATGAGTGTAGAAAGATCAAACCCCAAGAGCTCGCAGTGAAAGAACGACGATCTCCCAATCCCGAATCCAAGTGTTCAATTGATTTCACTCTTTTTGCACTTTAGATGTGTGGGGAGATGTGTTTTGGGCTCTTGGGACTAAGTGGTGGCGCTAGGGTTTGTTCTTTGATCAGTATTCGACGTGTGTGTTAATAGGAAAGTTGTGGACTCTCTATTTATAGGGTTTCCAAAAGGTAGCCGTTGAAAAACCCTAACACCGGACTAGTCCGGTGCAAGTCCGGACTTGTCCGGTCACTGTGCATTTTGAAGTCCAGAAAGTCTGTCGGACTAGTCTGGTCCAAGCTCGGACTAGTCCGGTGCTGTGTGAAGGTGACTCCAGAAAGTTCATCGGACTAGTCCGCAGACTAGTCCGATCTCAACGAATGGAAGATTCCAGAAAGTTCAGCGGACTAGTCCGATCCATGATCGGACTAGTCCGGTCCCTCAATATGAGAGACTCTAGAAACATCAACAGACTAGTTCGGTGGATGCACGGACTAGTCCGGTCTCCCTATAAGTGGGATTCCAGAAAGATGAACGGACTAGTCCGGTCCATGATTGGACTAGTCCGGTGCTTTGTGCAAGTTAGGTTAATTTTAATCTCTTACCCTCGCGCAAAGTTGTGAGCTCTTGGAGTGTGTCCTTCATACACTCCCTATACACTAAAAATCTAATTTAGTCTTCCAAGCTTCATCAAAGTATCTCTCTTTGAACACCACTTCATTTTTCACCTTTTTGTGTGCACCGAGCTATTTCACTTGTTTGTCCTGCAATCATCTCAATGGATTCATTAGGATCTCATATGTTTATCATCAATTAGCCAAAACCCACAAGGGATATCCTAGATGTACTTACAGTATGCAGTGGAAATATACAGTCAATTGAAATGTTGCAAGATGATGTACTAGGATATATCACAATTCAATCTTATACTTAATGATTCAATGTAAATTAAGAAATATTGATTCAAACCCGAGATTGTTGTGATGAATAAGAACGATGAACACAAAGCAAGAACACAAGTAACTTATCCCATGGTTCGGCTCCCACAGAGGCAACCTACATCCACGTTGAGGAGTCCACAAAAGGACCGGGTCTTCTCCAACCCTACCCTCGTTGGATCGCCACGAAGGCCAATCCTATTATCATATCACAAAGGGTAAATAACCGAATTCAAGGGGCCTTCTCACACGTTGAGGGCTCCCCTAGATTACAATGACAACTCTACCAAGAACACACTCAAAAGACACAATGAAAATCACAGGAGTGTGTTAGGGAATCAAACCAAGAGCTCAAGAGTGATGAATCATGTCTCTCCAATGTTCCAAAGTGTATCCTCAAGGGATTGATCTTTTTGGCTTTTGATTTCGTGGAGAGATGTGTTTTTGAAGCTCTTGGGAGGTGTGACGGCGCAGGGGTTCGAGAGCAATTAAAGTTGGGTGTGCACCTCTATTTATATGAGGTTTCTAAAAGTGAACGTTAGGGTTTAGAAAGATCGGACTAGTCTGTGGTGGACACCGGACTAGTCCGGTGTGCTGTGTGTAGCAAACCCTAAGTGTCCCGAAATATCGGACTAGTCCGGCTAGGAGCGGACTTGTCCGATTTCGCTTCTGGAAATCTTCGGACTAGTCCGATAGCCATCGGACTTGTCCGAACAGTGAAACCCTAAGTGGTTATGAGGACAAGTCTGCATTCGGAGGACTTGTCCGATTTAGGTCAGAGAGTTTTCGGACTAGTCCGTTCTAATATCGGACTTGTCCGATTGACATCAGAAAGATATCAGACTAGTCTGGTGTGTGATCGGACTTGTCCGATTTTGTGTGACTTGTGAAGTGTTTTGAGGACTAGTTCGCACTGGGGAGGACTAGTCTGATTCTAGTCAGAGAGATATCGGACTAGTCCGTGGTGATATCGGACTTGTCCGATCTTGTGCAGAGAGATATATCGGACTAGTCCGGTGTAGGTCGGACTAGTCCGATCCTGTATAAATTTGTGCAATGTGTGTGTTTATTTGTGATTGAGCTCTTGGGGTGTGTTTCCTTAACACACTCCACACACAATGATTTACTAATCTTGTTCCTTGAGCTCTTCTCCACATTGCTCCTCATTCTCCCTTCTTTTTGACACTTTGCTTATTTTCACATTAAAACCCGTGCTCATCTCAACAAAGTGGTTAGGATATCATTTGCTTGTCATAAATCATCCAAAACCCACAAGGTATTCCTAGATGCACTTTCAAGTATTATGATTTGTGAATCAATTATCATCCGGGAAAGGCTAATGTAGTGGCTGACTCATTGAGTCGGAAAGGAGTAAGTCACCAACTCGCAGTTCGAGAATTGCCATTTGAGTTATGTAAGGAGTTTGAATGGTTGAATCTTGGATTTGTGAATGAGATAGGAATAATGGAGTTAAATCCAACCTTGGAGCAAGAAATTCGAGAGGGCCAAACAAAGGATGAGGAATTCCAAGAAATCAAAGAAAGGACCCAAGAGGGAAGAGAATTCAGATTTGATGAGGACAAACATGGCACTCTATGGCTTGGTAAGAGGATTGTCGTGCCTAGTGTGAAGCATATTCAGGAGACAATATTAAAAGAGGCACATGACTCACCATACTCGATTCACCCCGGTTGTACCAAGATGTACAAAGACTTGAAGACTTGTTATTGGTGGACTAGCATGAAAAAGGACATAGCTGAATACGTAGCATTGTGTGATGTGTGCCAACGGGTGAAGGCGGAATATCAAAGGCCAGCGAGATTATTGCAACCATTGAAGATTCCGGAACGGAAGTAGGAAGAGATCGGTATGAACTTTATCATTGGTTTACCGTGTACACAGTCCGATTATGACTCTATATGGGTTATTGTGGATTGGCTGACCAAGTCAGCTCGTTTTGTTCCTGTCAAGACCACCTATACCACCGCGAAGCTGGCAGAGCTATATATAGAGCATATTGTGTGCTGATATGGGGTTCCAAAGAAGATAGTCTCGGATAGAGGTTCTCAATTTACCTCCAGGTTTTGGCAAAAATTGCATGAAGCATTGGGAAAAAGGTTGAATTTTAGCTCAGCATATCACCCTCAAACGAATGGACAAACTGAGAGGACCAATCAGATTTTAGAGGATATGTTGAGAGCTTATGCTTTGAAGCATGGGAAAAGTTGGGACAAAAGCTTGCCATATGCAGAATTTTCGTACAACAATAGTTATCAAGCAAGCTTAAAGATGTCGCCTTATGAAGCACTATATGGGAGGAAGTGTCGGATCGGACGCCCTTGTTTTGGAGTGAGACAAGGGAGAATCAAGTATTTAGACCCGATGTGTTGCAAGAAGCTGAGAAACAAGTTCAAATTATTCGGGAAAACTTGAGGGCCGCTCAATCAAGGCTAAAGGGCTATGCGGACAATAGGAGAAGGAAACTAGCCTTTGAAATAGGAGATTTTATTTATCTCAAGGTGTCACCATTGAGAGGTCATAAGAGGTTTAACATAAGAGGCAAGCTAGCACCTCGCTATATAGGACCGTTCAAGATTTTGGACAGAAGAGGATAAGTAGCGTATAAGTTAGAGATGCCAGCTCATATTTCAGATGTCCACAATGTGTTTCATGTTTCCCAGCTCAAGAAGTGTTTAAGGGTGCTGGAAGAACAAGTTCCAATGGAAGAATTGGAACTAGAGGAAGATTTGACTTATGCCGAGCAACCGGTCAAAATCTTGGAAACCAAGGAGAGGGTCGCAAGGAACAAGGTTATTAGATGGTATAAAGTTCAATGAAAGCATCATACAGGATTGGAAGCCACCTGGGAGTTGGAGGATGATCCCAAGAATGAATTTCCCTATCTCTTTCCTTCCGCGTCGAATCTCGAGGGCAAGATTCATTTTAAGGGGGGTAGGTTTGTAACACCCTCATTTTCATCCATCATGCATTGCATACATTCTAATATATGTCTAACATTAACCCACATAAAAAGGAACAAGTTAAAATGAATTGATAGCAAAATCGCACTTAAGAACTCTGGGAAGTGCGGACTAGTCCGATTTTGTGCGGACTAGTCTGATTTCTCTCTCACTTCAAACGGACTTGTCCGTTTTTCTGCGGACTAGTCTGTTTTTCTCTCTAGACACTTTCGGACTTGTTCGGTCCTGTGCGGACTAGTCCGGTGTTACAATTTCTTGGGAAATTTGCTAAGTCCCTGGACTTGTCCGGACTAGTCCGGTACTCCAGCGGACTTGTCCGTTTTTCCTCTGACTAAAGTCGGACTTGTCTGATTTTCTGCCAGACTTGTCTGTTTTTTTCCGTCTGGATAAGTTCGAACTTGTCCGATGTCCAGTGCGGACTTGTCCAATTTCTCTCTGTCCAACTTTGGACTAGTCCGGCCCTTTTTCGGACATGTCTGATAAATCGCGACTCTGAGTTGATCTTTTGTTTCACGACTTGTTTATTGGGTTTTACGTTAATTGGGCCTAGGGATGTCGTGCCTAACTCTTTTAGAACCCATGAGGGACTCCAAACCGACCACTACTCATCCCAAACTCGAAATCCATCTTACCCTAGCCTCCACCTCTATATAAACAACCCCACCCCTTGACTTGACATCTATTTGCCACTTTTCCATCACACCCAAACCCTAGCTCGTGGATAGCCGCCACCAAGGAGGGAGAAGGAGATCTAGAGCAAGGAGAAGAAGAGGAGGAAATGAAATATGGTCAAGATCTCCATCAACTTCGCGTTCTTCGTCAACAATTCACCATCAAGCTCTTCATCAACCCTAGATCGTCAAGATCCAAGTGTTGCCTCCAAGATCCTTGATTCATTGGAGTTCTAAACACATGGTATACCTTCTACTTATTTTTCCTTACGTGAATTCAACCCCGTTTCCTCAAATTCACATCAATCTAGAAAACCCTAATATGTTGTTCTCGTGCAGTGCAGACTTGTCCGGTCCCTAGCGGACTAGTCCAATTTTCCTGGTTAATTTCCGTTGAATTAATTCTAAAGTTAGATCGAATCAACCCCAAACCTGTGTAGACATGTTAATAACCCTTGTAATTGATTAATGAACATTATTAACAACTTATTAACTAGTTTTACTTCGCAATTGCATTAATCATGCATATCATGTCATACTGAGTAATATTTGTGTACTTTTTGATTGTAATTCTTGTTTTGTATGTTTATTGTGCGGATTAGATAGATTTGCACTAGATAGTGCCGCGGAGGATCTCGTGCACCAAGAGTTTGAAGGCTTTGACCCGAACCTATCCCAAGAGCAAGGCAAGTGTCCTTGAAGCATATTGATCATGTTTTAAAATAAATGTTTTGTTTACAAACTACATGCTTGTGTCAGTTTTGATGGGAATCCTATGATAGGAAGTTTACTAGCTTTGTATAACCGCCCTTGTCACCTGGAATTCATGGTAGTGAGTCGGGATGGACTTTTTACCTTTTTGCTTTGCTTAATTAATTGGGATGGGAACACAACTATACCATTTAACTTAGTTACGTATTTATGAGATTATGATTAAGATGAACTGATTAGTATGATAATGTAATGGGTGATCTAAGAAAACCTGATATGTGGATGGGTTGGATGTTACGGTGGTTTGCTTGCTTTTGATCTAAGGACCGATTCATACGAGAATAAGCCAGGACAATAGTGCCACCATGAGGCCAAGTATGGGTGCGACGTAACTGAGTAATTAGGGCTTTGCCAGTTCTATTTGGACCATTAAGGATGCTCTGGGAAGGGGTAGTTGGATTGAGTTTGTTGATGATTGGTGGGACTACTCTGGGATCCAAATGGCTCAAGAGGGGGCCCTTGGTTGAAGATGTGCTCAGTTGGAGGCATCGCCACCGGTGAAACCTCAGTGGGTTATAAATTGGCTAGTAATCCCTTTGTAAAGGCTATTTTGTGATCTCTTGGCCATACACCAAAGAAAGTGTAATTGGCATAAGGGAGGTTCTTTAGTCGCCGACAGGTGATGAAAGCACAAACATGTGGGTAAAGTGGTACAAACTCTGCACAGTCTAATAAAACTATCATGATAGCCGTGCTCCCGGTTAAGAGCTCCTGGATGACCTACATGATTAAAGGGAAATTGGAATTTGGGATGGTTATGGTTTTGGTTTGGTTATGGTTTGGTAATGGTTATGGCCGGTTATGAATTAAATTCTGATATTGATTATGGTTATTGGTAATCAGAAATCTAGAATATGGATGATGTAATGAATTATAGACTGGTATTATGATGATTACATGGTTTATGATGCGTTTATTTCACATACTTATAATATATTGCCTTTCAAATGTTTTAATGTACTTTTTAGCACTTAGCCATTATTATATTCGTCATTTGAATCAGCTACATGTCATACTTTCCACACTTGCTTAGTACGATATGTACTCACTCTTGCAATTCCCCCACCAACAGTTTCAGGTCAGGATTAGGAGTATAACAATGATAATGCGGAGTTCTAGGCCGTGTCTACCATCAGCTTTGCCTATGGAGTGTTGGTGCGCTATCCCTTTTGCTTAGTTTGCTCAGTTTAGTTTATTTCCGCTACATTAGTTGAACTTGTCATTAATATTCATTAGTGCTTGTATTCAAGGATAATATAGTTGTGTAATAAAAGTACTTAATTAATCTTGTTCTGTGGTAATTTTCTGTATACTCTTTTGTGAATGCACTCGTGTATGTTTGTTGAACATCCTGGGTACACATATGCATTCACTTGGTTCAGTTTCAGAACCGGGTGTCACAGCGGCGCCAGGATTCTTGGATGATAGTTGTGGGGTCGTGGATCTCCTATTTATGGACATTTAGAAACTTATGATTAGGATCCTGACGACTGGACTAGTCTGTTATTGACCGGACAAGTCGGGTGTGCTGAGTGATTTATGCGTGGACAAGTGGAGCACACTAGGAAACCCTAATTTGTGTGAGTGAACTGGACTAGTGTGTCTTTGTTTAAAAAGGTAATCGGACTAGTCCTCTCAACCACCGGACTAGTCCTCTTTTGAAACTATGAGGAAATAGAATAGTCCGCTATGAGACTAGACTCGTCCTCTTGGTGGTACTGTCATAGTAAAGGACTAGTCCTCTATGAAACCGGACTAGTCCTATTGTGATAATGTGAGAGACCAGACTAGTCCTCTGTGGGGCCGGACTAATCCTCTTCCTACAACTTGAATAGTGTTATAGACCCAATTCTTTCCGCAATGACTTGAGCTCTTGGGGTCTGTCTCTCACACATACCCTATACAATTAGGACTACCTTTGCATCTTTTCTTCACTTGCTTTTTCCCTTTCTTGATTGTCATTTTTTTCTTCACTTTTTTGCACCTTTTGTTCACTTGTGCTCTCATCTCAACAAATTATATTAGGATATCACTTGTTTTTCATCAATCATCTAAAACCCACAAAGATGTGCCTAGATGTACTTTTACTCACGTGAGTCTTTCTATCGTGCGCGCCGCATGGATGCTCAGCTCACACGTGGTCGAGTTCGTTGTTTTTGTTCGGCTCCCGATCGCTTCGTCTCCACGTCATCTCTCTCGTGGCGGTGTCGTAGTTAGACTCAGCTTCGTCTCTCTCATCTGATTAGGATGGCGGCTGGCCTAGCAGACGACTTTGGTCTTCCCACCGGCGAGCAACACGCTCCCGTGCGCCACCACCACGAAATCCCTCTTGACCACCTTGGTTGTGGTCTCCTTGCCGGATCCCCTAGCTGGTGGCAACAGCTCGATGGTGAACCTCATCCGAGGAAGGCTCCGCCCTTGGACTCGTTGTCCAGCACCGTCCGCATGTTGTTCAGGAACTGCTCCGCCATGGTGTGGCCAGCGCCCCCCCAGACCGGGGCCACGGTCCATGATGCGGGAGCATGACCATGTGCTCCAGGTCCACCGGTGCCGAACCATCGCAGCCCCGCCAAGAGCCGGAGCGCCAGCGAGGCATCCCGGCTCCTGGCCCTTGAACGTGAAACCACCAGCGGCACGCCCAGCTCCTTGGTGATGACGGTTCGCTCAACCTCTCGTGCAGCATCCGGATTGTTTGAGAACCGTCCTGTGAGCCGAAGCCAAAACGGAGCCGGGAGACTCCCGATGGCGATGGGGGACTTGGAACTCGGAAGCATGTGCTACGTTAGCATTCCCAAATCACCACGTGGCATCTATCGGTGATGGTATGCACAAGCGCCTCTATGCATACGGATCCAGAAAATTTGCTTCCATTTATTGAGGCTCATAGCTCGGAGTATAGCTAGAAGTGAAAACGGATCGAATATTTTCCGAACCATTCATAACTTTTTTTGAAAATATTCGATCTATATTCGTTTTGTCTGAATTTTTTCAGATATCGAATCACAAACGACTAGACCATATCCAACCGTCAAGTCGGGTACTCATATTTGTTCAGATGTATCCGAATTTGATCCATTAAAATCCATTTTAATTCAATCCCACTTTAACGAACCAATTGCTATTTTAGACGTCTAATCGAGTGGTTTCGACGAAATAGCACTTACGTTATGGGTTTCGATAAAATAACATTTTTAACATTGGCACAATGTTAAAATAGCATTATGACACATTTTAACCATTTTTTTTCCAATTTACAATGCACCTGAACTGACTAAAAAGCCCTCCGCTTATTTTTTACTTCTCCAATTGATTGTTTCCTGCTCATTTTCTTGTTTCAGCGCCCGCCTCGCTGATCGAGAGCGCTCGCCACCCCATTGTGTCCGCACCTCCGCCTTTCGCAGGCGAACACACCGCTGCCCTGCCCCGCCGCCCGCAGCCGGAGACACCCCTCACCTCGGTCCTACCCCCGCTGCCCATGAATGAGCTTGAAGGCTCTGCCTGAGATTTTTTTTGACTTGAATCAGCTGCAGGCTGCAGCTTTGTCTGCACATCATGTATGTACAACACTAGTGCATTGGTAACCGCTAGAGCCGCTGTCTATGGAGTGTATTGCTTGCCTACAAGCAACCACTGGAGCCGCTGCTTTAGACCGTTCGCATTGGTGTTATTCCAAAGATTGCTGGATAGTGTAAATTTAGAATAAATGCTGTAAAAGTAGAAGGAATATAATGTATATAGTAGTGTATAGAGTAACGAGTGCGGATAGCCTTATTATTTCATCGTGATTTTTGTTTTGTTCTTGTTGCATCTGTGTGTAATGTATGTACAAGCTCACCATGTGACTCGGCAGGAGCAAAATAAAAAACAGTAGAGAAGAATGGAGAGACGATAGGAGGAAAAATATAAGTTGAGGGAACTTTGGTCGGTTCATGTGCAATATAAATTGAGAAGAAAGAAAAAGAAATAAAAATGAGTTAGAATGAGTCATGATGCCATTTTAACAATGTGTCAACGTTAAAAAGCTATTTTTACGAAGTACATGATGTAAGTGCTATTTTGTCGAAGCCGCTCGACTAGAAATCTAAAATAGCAATGGAATCGGCGCCCTCAGGCTCTCACCCAAACTCACACACCCAGCTGGAAAATGACTCCTCCGACTTCCTCAAAACACCTTCTTCCACTTTCCAAGCCAAGCCATAAATATGTAAAATTCGTTTGATAGACGAAGAACTACACCAAATTGATTACACCTTTACTTTCTACACCTATTAATTAATCCATTTTGACTGTCATGGCCATCAATCGGGCCAGGCATCCCCGTCTGTGATCAATCTCAGGCAGTCCAGGATGATGTCATGACGATGGAGGAGTAAAACAGAAAAAGATTGTATACATGTTGACGGGTTTTGTACCATGAGTGTTAGATCGACAATAGTATTCTGACGCAATATGGCACGCGCCATATCCAACTACCGGCCCGAGGGAAGACACGGCGTCCAGGACCCGACCATCGAGGTCGGGACAAGAGCACCCCTGAACCTGAGCTTGGGAGATTGAGACAAGCGGCAACATTCAATGGAAGCATGTGGGCTGAAGGAGGCGTCTTCATTACCGAAATTACGACCGCTGTCGAAGTGTTCCCACGACAATTTCCCTGGTAGTACTAAGAAGTAGCCCGCAAAGGTTTGTATTTAGGTAGGGTGCTAATCAAAGATTCAAGAGCTAGGTGACACAGGTGTTGACGTTTCTTATGTCACAGATCATCTCTCGAAAGAGATGAGGTCCGCAAGCGCACGAAAACTATTATGTAGCATTTCACCTAAGATTATTTACAAGGGTATCATATTTATCCCAAAGGAAGGCAATGGAGTAAAGTAAACACTACTCTTATGATCAAGCTTATGGGATACTAATCAATTATCAAGACAGGGGTAAGTTGATAATATATGGGTAGTGTGACACACACCTAAGCAATCTATTCTAAAGGGTAGAGGATCCTAATGGAGGTTAGACTAAGAGTTAAGGAGTTGCTCCTACAATGCTTCTAATATACATATACATAGCCTAGGTTAGATACTAATGAGTATGTCAATGGTGAATCCTTATGCTAAGTTGTTCAACACATCTAGCACGGGTTTATCCCTAGCAATTCTAGGATGAACCCCGCAAAGAGCTTGTGACATAGCCAAACGTGGAGGATTAGAAGGACAAATAGGGTTGTCACCACCTACTGCCTTCCTCTTCAATCCGTGGGTCTACGAAATATCCAACGCTAGTTACTATCCTAGCACCATGCTAGCTCACTAAGTAAATACCTTAGAGGCTCGAGTACATGTACCTCTCTAAGGCAATGACTAACCTAAATATCGTTGAACCAATGTTGAGATATAGCATAAGTTATTCATAGCAACATGATCATATCATAACTAATTAGACTATAGTCGGGGTTTGTAGTGTTTATGATGATAAGTTATGATTATTATGGCATAATCATAAAGATTATTCCTACCACATACATGGAATCCACAATCAAACAAGAAATGCTTCATCCAAGTATATGAATAAAAGAAGACTAAATATAATATCTTTATAATGCATAAAGTCACAAATATAAGAAAAGATACATGAGCCATACCTTTCCCAATTTGGGCTTGGGACTAGAGGCTCTCCTCCCTATAGCCTAACTCCACTAAGGACTAAGAGAACTAGTGTATACAATAGAATGATACCCAAGTGGTGTGTGTTGAAGTGAGGGGTCCTATTTATAGCTTGGAGAAGGGTCGGTTCCCGTCACAAAAAGCGTGTGAGTCAGTCACCACTGACTTCTTCAAGCCGGGAGGAGCCAACACATGGCATTTGACCGCGTTTGGCGCCAGGACCAGGTCGACTGAGTATGGGGGTCGACCGACCTGGTCAGTGCACCGTTTTGCGTGTGCTTTCTATGGGTGACTGCCAGATGGGTCCCATCTCTTGATATGGGTGCTACACCATATGATGGCCTCAAATACTGTTTGTAGGCCATTTGATCCATGTGGTGCCACATGTCGGCACGTGATTGGCTGCGATGATATTTTATAGGATCAATCCCCTTATTTCACTTCAATTCTATATAAAATACCTGCATGCACCAATTTCTCCAAGTACAAGTAGAAATAGGTTAAATAGAAAGGTGATGTGTGAAATAAATGATATTTCCTTCACATAATTGAGTTATATTGATGGGTGAAATTGATATATAACAACCATCAACAACAGGGAGTTTTATGTGGTTTGGGCCGCCTGAGCATAATACCCTACTCTATAGGGTGTTTGTGTATTGTAAGAGCTTGTGTAAGCATGAGTGTGGATGAGTGAGAATGTCCCTTTCTACTATGTAGCACAATCCTTTTATATGCCAAGGACTGACTGTTACAATATGTTTCATGGCCCAACAGGTGGCCCCGGCTGTAATAACCACCCTATACACGATCTACGAGTGTTAAAGGGGGGTCAATAGTGTGATAACAGGCCCTAATGGCAGCGTTACCGGTCTTGATAGTCCTCTGATCGTGTGTCATTAATATGTCATTAACGACGCGTTAACCAAGTATTGTAATGTCCAATTGATAGCCTTTGAATGTATGCACCATTGGATTTCCCGGTGTCTTCTTGTAGACATAAATCCGGGCGTGTGACATGTGGCAGCACCTGAGCCTCCCTCTGCAGGAAGGTAGGCCCAGAGCTGCTGGACACGTGGCAGCACGAGAGCCTCCCTTATAGGGGAGGCAGGTCCGATACCCTAGGTGCATGTGGCAGCACCGAGGCCACCCTAAGGAGGGAGGTAGGTCTTGCAATGGGGGACACGTGGCAGTGCTGGAGCTACCCTAAGGAGGGAGGCAGATCCGACACTGCAGGACACGTGACAGTGCTGGAGCTCCCCTAAGGAGGGATGCAGGTCTGGCACTGCAGGAAACGTGTTGGCTCCAGAAGTCCCCAACACTGGAAGGTGGAACTTAACACGTCTTCTTCTGGGACGAAGGGATACCTGATTTGCAGGGTATTGACAGTGGCACCTGAGACCACCTTTGGTGAGATTGTGAGATTTCAATGCCGGAGGTGGGGCCATTATCTCTCCCGCACTGCTGCTTCAACTTTTCCTCTTGGGACACGCGACCCTTCTTGATTTGGTAGGTGAGATACATGACATGCGGATCTCACACAATTGAAAGACGCCTGTTCCCAATAAGATTTTTGTATCAGTTCCTAGTGCAATCTTTGTAGCCCTGTCAGGCCGCCGCCCTCAGGCTTCCAAATTCTCATCATGACAATGGTTCACCTGGTGTGACTTTTTTGGCGAAGTGGACCGGGCCCTGTTGTCATTGACGAGGTAACTTTGTTGAGCGTGATCAAGGTCCGCATGCAATTGCCATCCAAGCGTTTCAGAGGCTTAATAAAGGGAGCGGTGTTGCAAGGCAAGAGAACTCTTACGCACCGATCTATTCTTGCTCATAGAGTTCTCCACTTGGACCCTTGCATCGCGCTCCTACTTTTGATCCACTTTGCGGCGATGGAACTCGGACTCCCCCCAAGCAAGATTGTGAGCGAGAGGGATCTCACAAGAGTCGGTAAGCTGATGGGATGGCAAAGTGACTCCTTCAACAATGCTATTTCCTATGGCAAGCTCCCGTTTAAGAAGGAGTCCCCTGGCGACATTGTCTTACTTCTCGGCGTACGCCATGGTTGGGCTGGTTCCACTAGTATCTAGCTTCTTGCTGATGCTACTGGAGTCATACGGGCTCGAACTACAACATCATGGACCTCATTCAATCTTGTTAGTGGTGATCTTCATCCACTTCTACGAGATGTGGGTAAGCGTGCCACCCTGCGTACTGCTGTTCTGGACCTTCTTCACACCGGGCGATAGGCAAAGGTAATAGCTTGTTGGGACTCTACTACTTTGTAAGGCGTAGGAATCCCTATACAAATACATCAAGTCATTTCCATCTGGAAAGTGGGAGACTTGGAAGACTTACTGGGTAGTTATCCGGGTGGACCCTCATGACCGGCTAGAGCTGCCTGAAGGATTCCCGACGACGGAGTATGACTCTTAGGAGGAGCTTTCGAAGCAGACTGAAGAGTACAACTCCATGCTATCAAGAATTTGAAACTTGGTCGATAGAGGATTGATGTCTCTGATGGTCCTCGGCAACTTCCTGACCAACCGTTGGGCTCCACTTAAGGAGTCAGAATTTGCAGCTTGGTCATGCTCCAGAGAAATGGATTTCCTCTGGATTGACGTTGTTCGGGGAACCAACTTAGATGAGCATGACTTGAAGCTCCATGTGCAGAAGTTGAACAGTGGAACTCTACCGGATATGACCTCGTACCTCTGGCAGAGTTCTTGCCTATTTGTGTAGTTCCAGAGGTTAGGAGGGAGCTGTAGCAGGTGATGCTGCTTCTTGACGATATAGGTCTTCTGATGTGACAAAGGAGCAATCCGCCAGTAGGGATTGTGATCCTTGGAGCTTCGGCCCCTACCCACATGTAGGATCCGACTCTGCACCTGTCAGTGGAAAAGACAAGGATCCTGCAGAATCAACTCAGAAGAAGTCCAACTCAAGTTGCGGCAAAGGAAAAGAGCCCATCGACGCCTCCACTTTGAAGAGGAAGTTGACGTGAACTTTTGGCAGCTCTGTCAGAGCAGATCCGACGCAAGCGGTGCCACTGCCTCGCTCGACCCTCATGTCAGTGCTAGTTGTTCCTCCAGCGACGACAACTCCGGCTCCGACGACCAAATATCTTCAAATCTAGTGCCTATGACACGCACTAGGTCCGACAAGTCTACTCTAGTCCTGGTGTCAGCGGCGGGCCTTGGGTTCAGAATGTCTTCCCAAACGACGGAGATCCTGACTGTAGCGACGCTCGTGGCTGCCATGTTTTTTGGGATGAAGTCCGGAGCTTCTGCCTCACCGGCGATGGTGGGTTCTAACTCCGACCGTCCAAAGAAGAAATTTCGTGCCGACTGGAGCGGCAGCATCCCTAGGTAACGATCGACACTTAAACTTGTGTTTTTTGCTTTTCCTTGAATTCTCTATCCTTTTGTTTATAGAGTATCGAGAGAAGGAGCTACTACTCCAGCACCTGCCTGCATCGTGGCCACAGAGACTGTACCGAGCGGAGCTCTCGCTTATGGTACGTCTTCTCCTATGGTCGTGGCGGACGACACGACAATTCCATCACCAACTGACGTTGAGATAAACTCGGCGCCAACAGACGAAGAAGCCATAGTTGCACCAGACCTTGAAGGAGAAACACTGGAGCATGCTTTCGCTGCTCCGTAGCCAGCATCGGAGGTACGAGTATCAGTGCCAGAAATTTTGGAACCTACAGCAGAAGTGCCAGCACCAATACTGGACACTATCGGCTAATGTCGCTATGCCAGAAGTGGCCATGCCTGAGCCGGCTCCTACCTCGGAAGCTACAATAGATGCTGCACCGGAGTAGTCAGTTGACGTCGCGATGGTGTCTGAGCTGGTACCTAAAGATCCACCCGCGGGACCTGCTACGTCTGCGCTAGAGGTCAATGAGCTACCAGAACTCAGTGCTGCAGATATTGAGCTGTTGGAGTCCATGCTTGTGCTGTGGGCCCCAACAACTATTCCGAAAGACTCGGGGGAATCAGAGGAACCTCAGGCAGGTCCTGAGCCAACCGTGCTTGACATGTCGATTGACAATGCCTGCTCGAGCCTCCGCCAAGTTCAACTCGCCTTCGACTACGAGCATAAGGCCCTGGAGGATGAGCATGACACTTTAAGGCACTGGCGCAAGCTACTCTACTTCAAAACGAAGTTGACGCAGTCTCGGCTAGCCGACATAAGGGATTGTTTGGAGGCCAAGAAAGCTTGACAAATGGATCTGAACAACAAACTGGATGAAAGAAAGGCTGCAATAGAAGTCCTCGATGACAAGACTCAGGAGATCTACGAGCATGCCAAGATAGTCAATGAATTGGCAGATAATCGCTCGGAGAGTCTCAATGCATTGAGGGAAGAACTCCTCAAGCGCCGATATGCATTAGACAATAAGGAAGACAAGCTCCAAAAGAGAGATGACTAAATCTCTCAGAAGCTAGCACGCAGCGAGCAGGACCTAGCCATCCACAAGGAGAAATTTATGTCCTGGCGTGAAGCTATGAAGCAGCAGATATGGCTGAAGGGAGAAGGAGTCAGCAGGTGGGAGAATGTTGTCTGTGCTAGGGAAGCTAAGGTGAAGGCTAAGGAGAGGGACCTTGTGGAGATGCAAGACCGCTTGAACCACTGGGAGAAAAAAATCGCTGACCCAGAGAGGCAGCTGACTGAACGGATTTAGTAGCATGCTAAAGAGGTCGAGCGGTATTCAAAGGAGGGCTCTGCAGAGCTATGATCCACAAGAAGGTCGCTGGAAGAGCCCTGGAGTACGAGGGCAATAGAGTCCCAGCAGGTCTGGGACTTCCTTGGGCCAGCAGAAGATGCTCTGATGCCACTAGGGTTCAGTCCGGTCCGACCGGTTGACCCGAAGCCAGAGATGGACAAAGCTTTTGTGGCACTCAACTCTATCGGAGCTAAGCTGGATTTGCTGGAAGATGTGTTCAACGACCAACTCGAGAGTGAGAGAAAATCCTTAGCGAAGAATGTCGCAGAATATGTGTTGACATGCTTCCACAATCGGGTTCCCTCTATGTATCTAGCTCCAATGATTGATGGACCCATCGTCGAGGAGGAATAAGCTGCCAAGGCAAGCGCCCAAGAAGCCGCCCAGGAGGTTGCTTCGTACTTCAAGCGGAACTCCAATAGCTAGGATCCTTTCCTTTTGTACCTTCACCTTGTAAATATCCAAATTTTGAATGAATTAAATCATTTTGAATTCCATTTTTTGTCTTCAATGTATCATTGCCTTTATCTTGTTGGCTTCCTGGTAGATGTGCTCAATGGATTGAGGATATCTACCATAAGGAATTCGACAATATCTCGAATTTTTGATCGCTTCAAACTTGTAGGTACTGTGATAGCTTTGAGGTCCGAGTCCTGCATCCGAAATCTCCAACGACTGATCATCATGAAATGTCAATGGCGGGCCCCCTGGGTGTTGTTGGAGCTTAGTTGCTTAGATGGCGCCCACTATCAACGTATGAAACGTCGATGACGGGCCCCTTGGGTGTTGTTGAAGCTTAGTTGCTTCGACGGCGCCCACTATAAACATATGAAACGTCGATGACGGCCCCCCTGGGTGTTGTCGGAGCTTAGTTGCTTTGACGGCGCCCACTATCAATGTATGAAACATTGACGGCAGGCCCGCCGGGTGATGCCGGAGCTAGGTGCTCTAGCGGCATCCATCATCAGCGTGCAGATTGCCGACATTATTCTTTTTTCCTGCTCATCAGAGACAAGAAAAGCAGTAAATTTGTCCTCATGCCTATAGCTTATTTGTGGCTTATTATCTTTCTTTGAATTTTAGGTCATAATAAATTCATTGTGACAACATAAGTATACTAATTAAACTTCCGTAGGTTTGTGTGCTATTCGGACCCGCCTTACTGAGACCCACCAGAATAGGTAGAGTGGCGTACTTAGGGTGCTGGACCATGCTAAGTGGATAGCGCACTTCGGACCTGTCATTGGCATTGGTTTTCATGCGAGTAGGCCATCCAACAATACTAGGATCTAATAGAAGATTACTAATAAAAATTATGTATATATCACATGAATCTTTAGAACTAACTTTCAAGTGGATTGCAAAACATCGCTATTGACAAGAAGGTATAAGAAGGAAAAATAATGAGCATGCGCAAAGTAAATGCACATAGAATCTATTTTCATATAAATGTATTTCATTATAGGTCTGAATAATAGGGGAACGCAAGGACACACTTAAAGTACATGACCAAGTTAAGTGTGCTATTCATCTTGGACCAACCCGACTCTATTCGTAGACTCTATCAGATACATTTTATACAAATACAAACTTAGCTCTGTGCTACTAAGTATAGAACTTACGAAGATGCTCAATATTCCAGGGATTGGGAAGTGGTATCCCATCCTCTGTTGCCAAGCGAACGCATCCGGGGTGGGAAACTTTGATAACTCGGAAGGGACCCTCCCAGCTTGGGGAAAGTTTGTTCACCCCTTCTCGAGTGAGTATTCGCCGCAGCACCAGATCGCCTTCTTCCAATTGCCGACTACGCACATGCCTTTGATGATAGCGCTGGAGCGCCTGGCAGTATTGCACATTTTGTACAGCTGCTCGGCACCTTGCCTCGTCGACGTGGTCTAAGTCATCACGCCGGACCTGGTCTTGCGTGGCTTTGTTGTAGGTCCAGACTCGGAGAGACCTCATGGAAATTTCCGGAGGAATGACAGCTTCAGCTCTGTACACCATGAAGAAGGGTGTTTCTCCCGTTGCCTGGCTAGGTGTTATGTGGCTCGCCCACAATGCAGATGGAAGCTCTTCTATACAGTTGGCACCATGCTTCTTCAAGCGCTCATAAGTGTGCGTCTTGAGTCCCTTGAGAATTTTTGCATTTGCTCTCTCGGCTCGGCCATTGCTTGCCAGATGAGCTACACATGCGTAGCTGACAGTTATGCTGAGGTCTTCGCAATACTCTTGGAATGTTGCACTTGTGAAATGGGTTCCGTTGTCAGTGATGACTCTGTTCGGAACTCCATATCTGCAGACAATAGACTTCAATAACTTGATGCCAGATTGCTTTTGGCCACTTTGTGAACTTGTCGATGACAACATATATGAACCTGTACCCTCCGACGACTTTTGGGAAAGGTCCCAAAATATCCACCCCCCACACAGCGAATGACCATGAAGGAGGAATCATTTGTAGTGACTACGCTGGTGTATGAATTTGCTTCGTGTGGAACTGGCACGCCTCACACTTCTTAACTAGGTTGACTGCATCCTAGAGTGTTGTAGGCCAGTAAAAACCATGCCGGAAGGCCTTAGCGACCAGCGTGCGAGATGACGCGTGATTCCCACACTCGCCTCCATGGATCTCTGCAAGAAGTTTGCAACCCTCTTCCGAAGAAATGCATTGCATTAGAATGCCGTTGGCACCACGTCGATTGATATTCCCTTCTACCAACATGTATGTTTTAGCCAATCTGACAATTTGCTCAGCAGACACATTGTCTTCAGGAAGTATGTTGTCTTTCAAGTAGTCCCAGACCTTCGAGATCCTTGCATCAGGACTGACTTGAGCTTCTGGATCTTGCGCTCTAGGTTGCTCGGAGCTTCCTGTAGCGCCCACAATCCTTGGTGGATGCCATGGTAATAGTGCCATCGGGACCGCCAGCTTCGGGGTGCTGGTCTCGTCCCCATCACCTAGCTCCGCAGGCTGAGCGGTAGGTGCTGGTAATCTCCTGACAAAAACTCCTTCGGGTGCCAGAGCCTCGGTAGAGGCCTTTGTTGAGAGGTCATCAGCTTCAACGTTGTTGAGATGCTATACATAGCAGAGGTCCAGTACATCGAAGTCTTTCTGCAACTTGTGGACTTCAAGAAGATACACTGCTAGCTGAGGGTTATTGCAACTACATTCACTTTTGACTTGTTTGATGACGAGCTACGAATCTCCATTCACTAGCACCTGCCGAATGCCAAATGATAGCACCGTCTTGAGGCCGAAGATGAGAGCTTCGTATTCTGCCATATTATTGGTCGCCTTAAAGTCGAGGCACACCATGTACTTGACCTTCTCTCCGACAGGGGCGAGGAAAATGATTCCATCTCCGACCCCATGCTTCTGCATGGAGGCATCGAAGTAGAGAGTACAGTGAGGCTCAGTGAAGACTGGGACCTTAGGTTTCGGCTTCTGTTCGCTGAGGCCCTCCGTACTTGATGGGGAAGGTGTCCACTCCGCCAGGAAGTCAGCCAGCGCCTGACTCTTGATAGCATGTCGAGGCAGGAATTCGAGATCGAACTCCACCAGCTCTGCAGCCCACTTGGTGACATTTCCTTTTGAATTGGGGTTATGCAAAATAGCACGCAGTGGATAAGATGTTACCATTGATATCTTGTGGGCTTGTAAGTAACGACATATCTTCCTTGAGGCAATAAGAACTGCATACAGTAGGTTATGCACCTCAATATATCGAGTCTTGGCATCATGAAGTACTTCACTAATGAAGTATATTGGCGTCTAGACAGTTCGGACCCTCTCAGAGGGGCCCGATGTTTCTTCTTCATCAATCCAAACCCTCCTGTTGGGGTCCAAATCTTATTCTTGAGCGGTAGATACCCTCGCGGATGAGATAGACTGATCCACAGACATCTTGCCTTTAGGATTCGTGTCTGGGGGTTGGGACCCAGACTCGCCCTCAGGTAGCTCTAGACCTTCCCGGAGGGGTCTGAGCTCCTGAGTTGAAGATGTCTCTGGCCTTTCCGCAACCAGGACCATGCTAACAACCTCTGTAGTTGCAGCAATGTAAAGCAGAAGAGGCTCACCAGGTTCTAGAGCTACCATGATTGGTAGTGTGGTGAGAAGCTGCTTGAGTTCTTGGAACTCCTTCTCTGCTTTTTCAGACCAATGGAATGGCCTGAACTTACTCAATAGCTTGAAGAAGGGAAGTGCTCACTTTGCCAGCCTCAAGATGAACCGGTTGAGCGAGGCTAAACATCAAGTAAGCTTATGGACATCCTTGACACGGGCAGGAGGCCACATCGCCTCAATGTCTTTAATTTTGGTCAGATTTGCTTCAATTCCTCGGTGGGTGACCAAGAAACCAGGAAGCTTTCCATAGGAAACACCGAAGACACACTTGTCAGGGTTGAGCTTCGTGCGCGTCAGGCGCAGCTTGTCGAAGACAGATTGAAGGTTGTCTAGCAGTGAGTCTTTGTTCTTCACTTTGACAACGATGTCATCAACACGGACTTCCACTAGGTCTCGGATCAACTCCCCAAAGGTTTTTTGTATAGCTCGCAAAAAGGTGGAGAGTGCATTTTTGAGACCACATGGCCTTGTTGTGTACAATAGAGATTGTCTACCGTAATAAAAGTAGTGTGCTCTTTATCTTCCTTAGACATTGGAATTTGATGGAAACCAAAATATGCATGTAAGAAACATAAAATCTCACAGCTAGAGGTAGAATCCACTATTTGATCTATTCTTGGTAGTGGAAAGGGGTCCTTTGGACATGCCTTCTTCAAAGTGGTGTAGTCGATGCACGTTCGAAGCTTCCCGCCGGCCTTTTGCATGACGACTCGGTTTACCAGCCATCGCGGATGATGTACTTCCCGGATGAATCCAGCGTCAAGTAGCTTCTTGATTTCTTCTCGGATGAAGTTCCGCCGCTCAACAGATTGCTTTCGGGGCTTCTGTTATATAGGCCGTGCGTCAGGGTAGATCTTCAGATGGTGCTCGATCACCTCCGTGGGGACCCCAGGCATTTGTGACGGTTGTCATGCAAACACGTCGACATTTTCCCGAAGGAAACTGATTCACGCGAGTTCCTGTTTGTCACCTAGACATCCTGATATACGAGTGGTCTGAGTGGCATCAGAACTGATTTGGACGACTTTGATGGGAACGTCAGTGTCGCCGGTTGGCTGCACATGAGGTGCAGAGGTTGAGCCACGCTGGCGCGAGCTCGGAGGTTCCTGAGCAGATTACTCCTTACCGGATTCAGCTTCTTGCACTGTTGCGAGCGCATGAAGCTTTTCCAGCGCAGTGACCCCAGCAGTGCGATCCCGTCGAATCCGGAGGACGCCCGATGGATTTGGAATCTTCAACACTTGGTAGCCATAGTGGGCCACCACCATAAACCTATACAGGGTTGGCCTGCCTGGGAGGGCATTGAAGGGTAAGTTGATGTGTTCCACATCAAATACCAGCTTCTCAGACCAGTAGTTCTCCAGCATCCCGAAGGTCACCGAGAGAGTAACTGAACCGTGAGGTGTTATAGCTCCCAGACCCACTCTGAAGAATGGGCGCGAGGGCCTCAGGTCCCAGAGGCTGAGCTGGAGCTTCATAAAGGCTGCAAAGCTGATCAGATTTAGAGCCTCTCCACCATCCACTAGGACATGAAAGAGCTAGATATTGTTGATAGTTGGGGAGACCATCAGGGGCAATTGTCTAGCTCCTGCCATGTTCTTCGGACAATCCAAAGCATCAAAGGTGATGTCAGTGTTAATCCACTTCTGATGGGTCTTTGCCTTGGCAGTGGGAGCTGCAGCATCCATCTCCCGATGCAAAGTTTTCAAAATGCACCGAGAGGTAATGTACCAGGACCCTCCATACATCATATGGAGAGTCTTATGACGTTCATTGTCAGAGTTGGTGTCGGGGTCATTAACGGTGTTGTACACCGCCTTTAACGCCATCTTGGCATCTTGGAAGCCTAACTCCTGATCAGATGGAGCTTCGTCGACTTTTTGTTTTCCTTCCCGCTGGTGGAAAGGTGTGTCATCTTGACACTTGCCGTTTCTTTTAGCAAGCCTCTTGACCTCGTGACAATCTTCAAGCTTGTGGGCCGTAGACTTGTGGATCAGACAACACATCTTGTCACCATCTTCAGACGATGATCAAGGTTGCTTGTCATGGTGTGGCCCCCGACCACCAGGTGATGCAGCAGCGACAGCTGTAGGTGTGCCGACAAGTGACTTCTTCTTGCCACTAGACTTCTTTTTATTTTTTCCACTACCACTGGCATTAGCTCTAGCTTTGGAGGTAGACTGACCAACCTCCATAGCTGGTTTAATGTGCATCTCATGGCCCTCTACAGCCCTGGCACATTTGTCATCCAGGTTGAAGAGTTCCATGAAAGTGCTGGCATCCTTGTTTGCCAGCTTCTCCAGCATCTTCTTGTCTCGAACTCCCTGCTGGAATGCAATAATGACAGAAGCATTGGATATAGAAGGTATGGTGTTCTGTACTTGAGAGAATCGCTGGATGAAGGATCACGGTGACTCTCCCGACTTCTGTTGTATGGCAAAGAGGTCTAGTTCAAGGCTCGGTGTTGGAGCTCCCAAAGTTGGCGGTGAACTGGCGGCATAATACCCCCAACTGTAGATTGAGTCAGGAGGTAGGCTCATAAACCAGGACCTAGCAGTCCCGGCCAAAGCCACTGTGAAGTAATTTGCCATGACGACCTCATTCCCTCCTGTCTGAGGATAGCAGTGGAGTAGATTTGAAGAAATTCAATGGGGTTGACTATCCCATTATACTTCTCCAGCAAATGAGGCTGAAACTTGGGTGGCCACTCCACCATGCGGATATGTAAGACAAGGGCTGAACAGCCGCCTCCAACTTCCATAGGAGAAGGGTTTTCACGAGCAAGTCGCCTCTCACGACTTCGCTCGATGTTGATGCGGCCATCCTGCCTCATGTATCAACGATCGAGCTTTGATTGGAGATCTTGAGTTGGGAGCCTCGACGCCGCATGAGTTCGACGAGCCCCTGAGTCTAGAGATGTCGCGTGCTGAGAGGGCACACATCTCCTGATCTGCGACGCCATAGGACCTAGTCTTAAACACAAGGTCCTGTTACAGGAAGGTACCTGACCTGCATTGGGCAGACCCTGGCTGTTGAGCGTTGTGGCTGCGGCTACAACAAGATGCTCAATGTTAGCACACCATTGTTCTAGCGCGATCGGAGGAGCTCTCGGCGCTGGAGGATGCTAGAGGAGAGTCCACATTGCGTTCAACACGTTCTATGGGTTGTCGGTCGATTCTGTGACTGACGCAAAGTCACCATCCTGATGTGCAGCGTTTGCTGCTGCAGCAGGCGGTGCTGGTGGTGGGATGGCATTTGCTTGGACGATGTTGGCCATCTGCTAAGCATTGGCGGGATTTCCACCAACTGCTTGTGCAGCTGGTCCGTTTGAAGCGGCAACTGAGTTCACCATCTTGGAGATATTTCTTCCCCAACCTGACGCGCCAAATGTTGAAGTGTTCCCATGACACTTTCCCCTGTACTACTAAGAAGTAGCCCGCGGAGGTTCGTATTTAGGCGGGGCGCTAATCAAAGATCCAAGAGCTAGGTGACACAAGGAGTTTTACGTGGTTTGGGCTGCCTGAGCGTAATACCCTACTCCACGAGGTGTTTGTGTATTGTAAGATCTTGTGTAAGCTTGAATGTGGATGAGTGAGAATGTCCCTTTCTACCGTGTAGCACAATCCTTTTATATGCCAAGGACTGGCTATTACAGTATGTTCTGTGGCCCGACAGGTGGCCCCGGCTGTAATAACTACCCTATACACGATCTACGGGTGTTAAAGGGGGGTTAATAGTGTGATATCGTGCCTTAATGGTAGCGTTACTGGTCTTGATAGTCCTATGATCGTGCGTCATTAATATGGCATTAATGGCACGCTAACCAAGTCTTGTAACAGCCAATCGATAGCCTTTGAATGTCTGCGTCGTTGGAGTTCCCAATGTCTTCCCGTTGTAGACATAGATCCGGATGTGTGACATGTGGCAGCACCAGAGCTTCCCTCTGCAGGAAGGTAGGTATGGAACTACTGAACATGTGGCAGCACTGGAGCCTCCCTTATAGGGGAGGCAGGTTTGGTACCTAGGTGCATGTGGTAGCATTAGAGTCACCATGAGGAGGGAGGCAGGTCTGGAACTTGGGGACACGTGGCAGTGCTGGAGCCACCCTAAAGAGGGAGGTAGATCCGACACTGCGGGTGACAGTGCTGGAGCTCCCCTAAGGAGGGAGGCAGGTCCGACACTGCAGGACACGTGTTGCCTCCAGAAGTCTACAACACTGGAAGGTGGAACTCAACGCGTCTTCTTCTGGTACGAAGGGATACCTGGTATGCAAGGTATCAACAACCGCACTCGATCAAATCCTGACACGAGGCACAATCCCTACTAACGCCTTTATCGTCCAATCGCGTTCTACACAGCGGCAAACAATTGTTGTAGTGTGACGCAGGCTGGTGACAAGATCAGAGTAGGTGTGGCACTGACTTCCGCGATGCGAGCTTGACACGACTTTGGGGACCGGGGTCCCGCCATTCCAGGAATCACATTGGGTGGTTCCATGCGATGCGGCACCCAACGGCACATATAAAAAGTAACACGAAATAACCAATACAAATCTTTTTTTCACAAGATAGTCATGTTTACAATATAGTGTACAACTCGTGTACACACATAGTAGAAATATACATACACGCACTCTCAACCTAGTTATGCACAAGAGAAGTCGTCCATGCGTATGGACGCATCTCACTAGCAATACGAAGCAGATAAATAGCAGCAAGGTTATCCCGTGAGAGATACACTCGACAAACTCGAGGTCTCACAGCTAGACTTCAACCTAAGCAATAGACATTAATACCTACAAAAACCACAATAAAGCAACCGTGAGCTTGAAGTTCAGTAAGATCTAAATGTCTCACCTAAGGCATGAAACTCTACATCCTAGAAACTTTAAAGACAGGAAACTAAAAGTTGCAGAAATGAACTCGCTAAATGTAAATCCTTAGTGTTCAGTTTTAGAGTAGCATACGCGATCCATGGGCATAACATCATTGTGAATTCCACAATCAAACAAAAAACGCTTCATTGACGATGATACTCACCCAAAGTTGCATAAGCTTCATTCAAGTTAGATGTTCGAGAATGGTAAATTTAATTGTGCTATCTCTAATTCAGCCAAGGTTGCAATACAAAGATTATTTATGGCAGGATATTATCAATCTTCCAACTAATCTTTATTACTATGTCAGGACTCAGTAACCAAGTATGCACAATCCATAACCGCGAGCGATGGTGATTCGAATAAAAAACACCCGGAATACACGACACGTATGCCCATACTCAAAGTTGCGATGACACACTTCACCGATGTCGCATGCGTACACCTTTTTCAAGATTCACTGGAAAACATACCGGAGAGATAAGGAACATTTTACCACTCACCCCATTTATGATGGAATTGAGTTAGCATGCTCGAGATGCTATAAAAGGGGATTGATGCCTCTTTATCAGGCACACGACAAGTACTCTATGAAGAACTCGTTACCAACATAACCACAACCTTCAAGCTAACAAGAATCGAGAAGCGATCGAAACTGGACGTAGGACATTCTTACCTGAATCAGTATAAATTCTTTGTGTCTTGCTAGCTTGCCATCAAGGACAAACACACGGTTATATGATACTAGTCGGTTGCAAAAACATCGACACATGTCTTCTTCAATAAAACATATTCATTATGAATGAGCATATCTATGTGTCATCTTCAATAAAATGTATTCCTTAGGATGCAAAGATGGTATACATTTCTTGTTTGATGAAACATGTGGACGTATGGATTACAAACTACTCTCCCCGTCTCCAAAAGTTTGTCACCTTCTAGTTTATTTTTGAACAAAAAGGTGACAAACTTTTATAGATGGAGAGAGTAGTGTCCGAACTGAAGTCGGGCAACCTGAAGCACGAGGTGGCGCCATGAACCCCGACCCGGCCCGACACGAAGGAGCTTCAGGCCGTGCCAGCCCAACAAGAATCCTCGGGTCGTGCCGTGCCTTGATCTCGGGCATGCACGATGGGCGGTACATCATGGCACGATGAAATGGGTCGTGCTTGGGTCGGCACGGCACGAAACTGGCCTGACTTTTTAAACATCTCGTATATGGCCCATAAGCAAGAAAGTGGCCCGGAAGAAAAAGTTAGGTCGCCAGGCGCGCATGCGCAACAAAACATGAGGCCCGACAGGCAAGCAAACAACTGGCAACCCATTTCGTACGTAGACGTCTAGGAAATGGAAATTGGCAACCTAGTTCTAGAATTTTCAAAGCACGTTCCCTTCTCATTTTATAAGTTGGGCGGCTGCCGCACAAGCAAGCTAGGTGGTACTAAACCACCCGCTAATTGGGGACAGGCCTGCTGCGCGCACGCTGCTGGCGCTGGGCTGCGGCTGGGGCGATGGGTCGCGGCTAAGGCGCTGGGAGCTGAGCTATTTTTTGTTTAGATTCAAATTTGGAACTTCAAACTTGTATAATTTTCTCAAATGTAGTCCCAATTCAATAATTTTTTGTTAAAGTCTTCAAATAATGTTCCCTACCACCTGGAAGCATTGTTGTCAAAATTCTATAGGTGAATTTGGTATATTTATGAAAATCTCCAAACCATCCATATAAACCATATTCTTCAATTTTTTCATATCTCTTAAAAATTTGTATTTTAAACCATAATTGTTATGTACATATATATATTTATATAGATATACTCATAGGATTTTTCAATAAATTTTTGGATCACTTTGAAAGTGCATCTAGGCATCTCCGTGGGTTTTAGATGATTGATAACGACAAATTAAAAGACTAATGAGCTTAGTTGATCTTAAGCATAGATGCAAAATTGAAATGGATGAAATACCCTCAAGAAGGAAAAGATTGAAACAGGCGTCGAAGACTCAAACATAGAAATTAGGGTTTCTTATGTGTTGAGTTTAGACTAGCCTACTGTGTGTGAGGGTGTGTGTGTGTGTATCAAGTGCATTGAGATCATAGAAGAGGGCTCAAAGTCTTAGTTGAGAGAAAACCTTAGTGAGAAGCCTTGTTAAGAGAAAATCCTAGTGACCGGACTTGTCCGGGTTCTAGGTTGGACTAGTCCGGGTGTGTCGTGTTAGTCCGTTTTGGGACGGACTAAAGGTTTATGTTGTACTTCAGACTTGTCCATTTGGGGACAGACTAGTTTATTGTACACTTGGTGAGAGTTTTTCGAGCTTAGTGTCAGGACGCTAGATTTGTCCGTCACAGATGCCGGACTAGTCCAGACATGCTGGAGTAGTCCGTTTTCTGCCAGACTAAAGGGTACTGTTGTACTTCGAACTTGTCTGTTGTGAGTCAGACTAGTCTGTGGTAGTATGAGAAATGGGGTTTCTGAAACTAAATCCTGTTGGTCGGACTTGTCCGCCCCAGTTGGACAAACTAGTCGGGTATGTCTAGACTTATCCCTTTTTAAACAGACCAAGACATTCTGTTGTAGTTCAGATTAGTCCATTGTTGGCCGAACTAGTTTAGTGTGCCATGACTTTTTGAAATTCAAACATTGGAGGGTACGTCTCCCTCTGTAGAGTGTGACATAGTGTGTATCTAGTAGGCCAGACTAGTCCAGGGTCCTGGCCGCACTAGTCCGCACTTTAAATGATGGCACCAGTTGGATTTCGGGACCCCTATAAAAAGGTACCCCCTCCCCCCGACCTTCAACACAGAAGACTAGAACCCTAGCGCAGCCACAAGCACCCTTGAGCCTTAGAAATCCTTCTCCTCTGCCTACTTGCCCTCTAGAACCAAATATTGAGTGGATTAGGATTTGGGAAGTGGAGAGACGGAAGAACTTCTTGCTTTGGCTTTTAGTTTGATCTCTTGCACTCCGTGTTGCATTTTTGTGACTTGTTGCTGTTGAGCTTTGTGTGCTCATTGTTGTTAATCATTTGTGGGAGCCTCAACTTGTGAGAAGCACCAAGAACATTGTAGTTACCCCTTGTGATTAGTGTAAACCAAGCTGGCCTTTTGTGGTTGCTTTGTGAGAATAGGGTCAAGTGAGATCCGATCCTTTGTGGACTTATCAACTAGGATTTAAACTTCTCTGTGAAGATGAACCCCGGGATAAATTTGTGTCTCACTTGTCACTTTACTTTTCTCTCTTCACTGGAATTGCTTTTAGGGTTCATATTGTTCATCATATAGTTCATCAAGTAAACCTTGCAATCCAATCTCTCATACTTGTCAATCCAACTCGTATTAGGTTGCAACATTGTATATCCACTTTTTATTGAACTAAAATTGAAGTAAAACTCATCTAAATCATGTTTTTAGGATTTTCCTGTGAGCTAAACGGACTAGTCCGGCCCTGACGCAGACTAGTCCTATCCATGTTATTTAATCTCATTTTATTAAGTCATTTCAGGTCACATTGCCTATTCACCCCCCTCTAGGCAACTTTCAGTGAGTTTCAGAGCATGTATCTCCATTAAGAGTCTAACCACTCAGAGAGAAGATGATGTGAAAATGAGGTCCCAATGATCGTTGACGGAGAAGACAAGACGAAGAACTTTGATGTGCTTCAAGATGATTCCAATGACGACAAAGAAGTCTGCCAACTCAAGGCATGACTTCATGAGAAGATAGGTCATCCCAAGAAGGGGACCAAGGTGGCCAATGAGACAAAGGACATCTATGGGAGTGGTCCAAAAGATTACTCCCGATATCCTTTCAATTATGAGCCCCTAACTTCTAGAAATCATAACTTGTCTATTCCCATGGGGAAACCTCCTCAATTTGATGTAAATTATTACACCATGTGGAAGCATAACATGACGATGCATCTAATTTGCTTAAACTAGCTTGTGGCAAATTGTTTTGACAGATGTTCATCTTCCAAAGAATGAAGAAGAAATCACCCCGAAGCAAGCTGTCCTACTCCACCGCAATGCTCAAGCGGTTGGAGTGATCACCTCCTCCTTGACTCAAGAAGAGTTCAATCGAATCGATGGGTTGGAGGCCACTAAGGAAATTTGAGACACGCTCAAGATAGCGTATGAAGGCAACCGAGTCATAAGGGAGGCGAATATCAAGATGATCGAAGGGGAACTTGGGGGGTTCACCATCATGGATGGTGAGACCCCACAAGACATGTACAACCGCCTCAAGGTCCTCATCAACAAGAGCCGTTCATATGGATGCATCCGATGGATGGACCATAAAGTGGTGAAGAGGATGATTCGGGCATTCAAGTCGCGGAATGTTGCTCTTTGCTCCATGATTTGTGAGAGTCGGGGTTCACCGAAATGACCCCACAAGAAGTGCTCGGAAGAATTATTAACCATGAGATGATGGAGTGAGAGGTCATGTTCTACAATGATCTTTAAAAGCTCACCTCCTCAATGAAGAATAATGTTGCATTCAAAGCAACATCATCCAAATCCCAAGAACAATAAGAAAGTGATGAAGAAAACCTCGACACCGACATGAAAGAGGCGCTCTTCATCAATAGTTTCAAAAGGATGATGAGAAGGAGGAAAGGGAGCTACCATCATGAGAGCGAGAACAAGGACAAGTCCAAGATAAGAGGAAAGAGGGCTCGTTTCAATTGTGGAGAATAAGGCCACTTCATTGTGGATTGCCCACATGAATATAACAAAAAAAAGAAGGAAGGCAAATCCCAAGAGAATAAATCCTTCAAGAAGAAGAAGCAATTAGGACAAGCTCACCTTGGAAAGGAATGAGATTCTAATGAAGACTCCTCCTCCGAGGATGATGAAAAGGTGGCAACAATTGCAATGAAGAGGTCATCTACGGAGAGCTCAAGGCCAACATGCCTTATGGCCATGGATGGAAGAAAGAAGGTTAACTCTAACTATCTCCTTCAATTTCATCACATGATAACTTTGATAGTAGTAGTGAACATGAACGCATGCTTAAAGATATGAGTAAGAGCACCTTGAAAAGAATGAAGTTGTTGTCGGATGAAATATTTGAGAAGGAAGAGCGCATCAACCGTTTAGAGGACATTCTCATCTAAGAAAAGGAGAGATTTCAAGAGTTTGAGGAGCTCTTAGAGCTTGAAAGAGAAAGAAGCAAGGCACTTGAGCATGAACTCGCTTTGATCAAGGAAACTTGCTCAAATCTTGAGGATACAACAATTGTGCTAAAGGATAAACTTGTCAACTTGACAATGGTCAACAAGATCCTTTAAACACAAGTTGAGTCTCTCAAGATCAATGCACCTTCTTCCTCCAAGAGCTCACCTTCCACAAATATCAAATCCGAAGCAACTCAAGCTTGTAAGTGCTCTAACTTAATTTTCAAACTAAAGGATGAACTAAAATTGGCACAAAACAAGCAAGTACCTAAAGGTGGCATCTTTGACACGGATAAGATGGCATATGCACGAAATGCAAATACCAACACACTACATCCTCTTGTCAAAGATGGTCTTGGTTATTCTCGGGAGAAGTAGCAAAATGCTAAGACTCCCAAGAATGACAAAGACTTGATTGTTTTTGTCAAGGAAGGTTCATATCACAACAACAAGGGAAAGAACATTGCTACTGCACTTGACATGCTTAAAATAAACCTCATCTATTGATCCATGATTTTGATGCTTCATATGTTTTTTTTGAGCAAGGGACAGTAGGGGAAGCCCCGACTGTGTTATACTAATATAAGTAGTGAACGGCAAAATAGTTACAGTTGAGTGCTTGGATTGGGACTGGAAGAGCTTGGTATTCCTGAGGAAGGAATGGTGAAGTTCAGTCCAGAGATCCAGTCCAGCACAATAGAATTTTGGGGATAGGGGAATCTATTACATTGTAGGGTTAGGCAGGAGGAGAATTTTGTTTTCCAGTCAGAGAGTGATGGCTGACTGCTCCTAAAGATGAATTCATTGTGTTGCTTCCATATTTCCCAAGCCGATGTGATGAAAACTTCCATAAATGTGGTCCTATCCAGCTTCTCTTCGCTTCATGGATCATGGTGAAGAATGGTAGATCATGATCCCAGTCAACATGTAGGGTTTCCCAACATGCTTTGCTGAAGCCGTATTGGAAGAAAAGGTGATATGTGAGTTCTTCCGGGGCCATCGTGCAGAGCACGCAGGAGTAGTCATTGTTCTCTCTTTTGAAGTTCTTCCTCTTTAGCAAGTTTCTGGAGTTTAGGCTATCCAAGAAAAGCAGCCAGCAGAAGATTTTTAGCTTCTTTGATAGCTTTGTCTTCCAAATTCAGCAAATAGGGTTTGGTGGGCCAATTTGGTCGAAGTTGCTGTTGTATATCTTGCTTGAGGAGAATCCTTTTGGTGAGTTTTTGTCGGACCAAATGTCGTTGTTGTTTCTTTGTACCCCTGGATGATGGTTGTTAGCATCTTTTATTCATTAGTGTCTGTGTCGAGATTGGTTTGTAAAATTTGCTATGAATGTCCTTTGAGGCAACGAACTGAGCAACCAAAATGTGTGGGTGTTTTGAAAAGGACAACATATTTGGGAACCTTGTTGAGAGATTAGTGTTAAGCCACTGATCATGCCACATGAGCACGGTGTCACCATGACCAATTGTGACTTGTGAGTGTTCTCGGAAGTTTCCCCAAAGACTTGGGACATCCTTGAGCCAGAAGGATCATCTGTTTGTCTGGTTATGAGGAAGGTTACCTGCTGAGTAGTAATTTCAGTATACCATATGAACCCAGGGAGTGTCTCCCTTATTGTAAAGTTTATCTATGAACTTCTGGAGCAGGGCCTCTACCGAAGTGTAGACTAAGACACTTCCCCCGGTACTACTAAGTAGTTCGCGGAGGTTCATGTTTAGGCAGGACACTAATCAAGATCAAGAACAAGGGTGAGCACACAAGATTTTACATGGTTCGGGCCGCCTGAGCGTAATACCCTACTCCACAAGGTGTGTGTTGATTGTATGAGTTTGTGTAAGCTTGAGCTTAGTCTGGAATCAGTTGAATTTGTACCGTGCAACATAGTCCTTTTATATGCCAAGGACTGGCTGTTACAGTGTGCTCCCTGGCCAGACATGTGGCCCTGACTATAATAACCACCCTATACACAATCTATGGTGTTACGGGTCATCAATAGCATGATAATGTGGCTTAATGGCAGCATTACATGTCTTGATAGTCCTCTGATCGTGCATCATTAATATGGCCTTAATGATGTGTTAACCAAGTCTTGTAACGACCATTTGCTAGCCCTTGAATGTTCGCGCCGTTGGAGATCCCGAAGTCATCCCGTCGCAGACTTATATCCGGTCGTGTGACATGTGGTAGCTTCAAAGCTTCCCTCTGCGGGGAGGCAGGTCTGGAGCTACTGGACACATGGCAACACCGAAGCTTCCCCTGTTGGGGAGGCATGTCCGTTACTATGGGACACGTGGCAGCACTGGAGCCACCCTAAGGAGGGAGGCAAATTCAGTTCTGCAGGACACGTGGCAGCACCGGAGCCACCCTAAGGAGGGAGGCAAGTCTGGCACTGCAGGACATGTCTTGCCTCTGCAAGTCCACAATGCTGGAAGATAGAACTCGACGCGTCTTCTTCTGGTACGAAGGGATACCTGGAATGCAGAGTATCGACAGTGGCCCCCAGGCCCACCTCTGGTGAGATTATGAGGTTTTGTTTCCAGAGGTGGGGCCACTATCTCTCCCACATTGCTGCTTCAGGATTCTCTGTAAGACACGCGGTCCTTCTTGATTTGAGAGGTGAGATACATAACGTGCTGATCTCACGAAATTGAAGGATGCCGGTTCCTAATACGATTTCCATCGTAATCTTTGTATCCCTGTCAGGACGCCGCCCTCGGGCTTCCAACTTCCCATCGTGACAACGGTTCACCTGGTGCAACTTTTTTAACAAAGTGGACGCAAGCCCCCTTGTCATTGATGAGGTAACTTCACAAAGCATGATTATAGTCCAGATGTAGTTGCCATCCAAGTGTTGCGGAGGCTTAATAAAGGAAGAGGCACTACACGGTGGAAGGACTCTTATGCATCAATCTATTCTTGCCATGGAATTTACCGCTTGAACCCTTGCGCTGCGCTCCACTTTTGGTCCACTTCGCGGTGATGGAGCTCGGACTTCCCCCCCAACAAGGTTGTGAGCGATGATGAGTTGTTGAGAGTTCAGAAGTTGATGGGTTGGACAAGTGATTCCATCAACAATGCCATTCGCCGCGAAAAGCTCCCATTCAAGAAGGAGTCCTCTGGCGACATTGTTTACTTCACGGCGTACGCCATGGTTGGGCTGGTTCCGATAGTGTACAACTTCTTGCTGATGCTGCTGGAGTCATACGGGCTCCAACTGCACCACCTTGGACCTCACTCCATCTTACTGGTGGCGATCTCCGTCCACTTCTGCGAGATGTGGGTGGGTGTGCTGCCCTGCATCCCTCTGTTCTGAACCTTCTTCACCCTCCAGACGACAGGCAAAGGTAACTGCTTGTTGGGGTTTTACTACTTCGTAAAGCGTAGAAATGCCCCATTCAAGTACATCATGACCTTTCCTTTCGGGAAGTGGGAGACGTGGAAGACCAATTGGGTTGATATTCGGGTGGACCCTCATGATCGAATGGAGCTGCTACAAGGGCTTCTGACGACGGATTCCGACTCCTGGGTGGAGCTCCTGGAGCTGTTTGAGAAGTACGACCCCGTGCTAACAAGGATCTGGCACCTGGTGGATGGATGATTAATTTCTCTGAGGGTCCTCGGCAACTTCCTCACCAACCGTTGTTTGTCGCTCAAGGAGTGAGAGTTTGTGGCATGGTCTTTCTCTAAATAAATGGATTTTCTCTGGGTTGAGGTTGGTCGGGGCAGCAATCTGGACAAGCACGCCTTGAAGCTCCATCTGCAGAAGCTGAACAACGAAATTTTTTTCAAGGGATGACATCGAACCTCCGACTGAGTTCCTGCCTCTAAATGTAGTTCTGGAGGTCAGGAGGGAGCTGCAGAAGATCATGACACTGCTCGATGACACAGGTCTTGTAGTGCGCCAAAGGAGCACTCCGCCAGCGGGGATTGCAATCCCTAGAGCTACAAAGGGCAAGTCTCCTGTAGCTCCAAGCCAGAAGAAACCTGACTCAAGTTGGGGCAAAGTCAAGAAGCCCGTTGACACCTTTAGTCGGAAGACGAAGTTGGCGCGGGCTGATGGCAGCCCCCTCAGATCGGCTCTGACACAAGCGGTGCCACCACCTCGGCCAGGCCTCAAGTTAGTGCTGTTGTGCCTCCAGTATTAGCAAGTCCAGCTTTGATGGCTAGATCATCTTTGGATCCAGCGCCTGCGGTGGGCGCTAGGTCCGACAAGTTGACTCTGGTCCCAATGCCAGCGACGAACTCGGGTTCAGGTTCCCTTCTCAGACGAGGGAGTTCCCGACTGAGGCGGCACCAGTGGCTGCTATGAGCCCCGAGATGAAGTCTGGAGCCTCTTCCTCACCAACGATGGTGGGTTCTAGCTCCGGTTGTCCAAGGAAGAAGCTCCGTGCCAACTAGAGCAGTAACGTCCCTAGGTAAGGGTTGGCTCTTTAGCTTGTGTCTTGTTTTTGCTTTTTGCTCTTCCTTGAATTCTCTACCCTTTGTCTCCAGAGTGTCAAGAAGAGGAGCTATTGCTCCGGCACCTACAACAGCCATAGAGATTGCACAAGCTGAAGCCCCCGCTACTACTCCGGCTCCTCCTATGGTTGCGGCGGATGACACGGCAGCTTCGGCGCCGACTGTCGTCGAGACGACTTTTGTTCGAACATCTAAAGAGCATGTGGTTGCACCGGACAACGAGGAAGAAGTGCTGGAGAAAGCATCAACTATCCCGAAGCCAACTGCTGAGGTTTCGGCATTAACGTCAAAAAATATTTGAAGCTCCGACAGAAGTTCTGGCACCAGCTCTAGAGGTGACGGCACCTGACGTTTCTATGTCGGAGGAAGAAGGTCCAGCTGCGAGGCCTTCCACTACTGCGCCTGAGGTGGATGAGCTCCCGGAGCTCAGTGCTGCCGATGTAGAGTTGTTGGAGTTCATGCATGTGCCTTGGGCTCTAACAACCATTCCGTAAGACTCGGTGGAGCCAGAGGAGGAACCTGTAGCAGGCCCTGAGCCAATTCCTCTAGCTATGTCGATAGACAATGCCTGCTCAAGCCTCCGCCAAGTCCAACTCGCGTTCAACTACGAGCGCAATGTCCTAGAAGAAGAGCGTGAGACCCTGAGACGTTGGCGGAAGCTGCTTCACTTCAAGACGAAGTTGACGCAGTCCCAGCTTGCGGACCAAAGGGAGTTGTTGGAGTTGAAGAAAGATCGACAGTCGCGTCTGAACAAGGCGCTGGATGAATAAGAGGCTTCTATAAAATCCCTCGATAACAGGGCCGGGGGATCTATGAGCACACCAAGAAGGCCAATGAAGTGGCCTAAAGTCGCTCTGAGAGTCTCAACGTTATGAGAGAACTGCTCCTCAAACACCGGGATGAGTAGGATAATAAGGAGGATGAACTCCAAAAAAGAGAGGATGAAATCTCTCAGAAGCTAGCATGCGACGAGCAGGACTTGGCTGATCGCGTGGAAAAATTCAAGTCCTAGTGTGAAAAAGAGAAGCACCAAGTATGGCTGGTAGGGGAAGGAGTCAACAAAAGGGATAATGTTGTCTCTTCCAGGGAGAACAAGGTTAAGGCAAAAGAGAAAGACCTTGAGCAAAGGAGAGACCGCATACACCTCCGAGAGAAGCAAATTGCTAAACAGGAGAGGTTGCTGGCTGAACGGATCCAGCAACACGCTAAAGAGGTCGAGCGGTTCTCGAAGTAGTGTTCTGCGTTGCTTTTGTCTGCAAGGAGGTCACTAGAGGAGCTCGGGAGCACAAGAACAATTGAGTCCCAGCTGGTCAAGGACTTCCTCAGGCGAGCGAATGAAGGTCTGGATCCTCTGGGATTTTGCCCGATCCGACAGGCTGACCCAGAGCCAGAAATGGACAAGGCCTTGGTAGCGCTAAACTTCACTGACACTAATTTGGATGTAGTGGGAGATGTGGTCGTCGACCAGATCGAGACTGAAGGGAAGTCTCTGTCTAGGAACGTCGCATAATATGTGCTGATGTGCTTCCGAAGTCAAGACCCCTGAATGTCTTTAGCTCCGGTGGTCGAAGGACCTATCATTGAGGAGGAAGAAGCTGCCAAGGCCAGCGTGCAAGAAGCCGCCCAGAAGGTTGCTTCATACTTTGTGTGAAACTCCAGTAGCTAGGAATTTTTCTTTTGTACCTTCATCTTATAAATCTCCAAATTTTGAATGAATGATATCCTTTCAAATTCAATTGTTGTCCTCAATGCATTACCTTTATCTTGTTGGTCCCTTGGTAGATGCTCTCAATTGATTGAGGACATTTGCCATAAAAAAATTGAAAATGTCTTGAAAACTTGATTGCTCCAAACTCATAGCCAGTATGACTTCGAGGTCCGAGGCTTGCTTCCTAAATCTCCAAAAACCCTTTGTTACGTTGACGGCGGGTCCCCTAGGAGTTGTCGGAGCTTATTTGCTTCGATGACGCCCAATATTAATGCATAAAACATCGAGGGCGGCCCCCCTAGAAGTTGTTGGAGCTTGTTTGCTTCGACGGCGCCCAATGTCAATGCATAAAACGTCAACGGCAGACCCCTGGGGGTTGTCGGAGCTTGATTGCTTTGACGGTGCCTACTATCAACGCGTGAAACATTGACGGTAGGCCCCCTGGGGGTTGCCGGAGCTAAGTGCTCTGGCAACATCCATCATCGCCATGCAGATTGCCATCTATTATTCTTTTCTCCTGCGCATGAGAGACAAGAAAAGCAGTAAAATTCATCCTCTTGTCTATAGATTATTTGTGGCTTATTACCCTTCTTTGAATTTTGGATCCTAACAAACTCAATGTGACAACATAAGTATACTGATTAAACTTCCTTAGATTTGTATGCTTTCCGGACCCGCCTTACTGAGACCTACTAGAATAGGTAGAGTGGCATAGTTAGGGTGCTGGACCAGGCTAAGTTGATAGCGCACTCCGGACCCGTCATTGGCTTTGGTTTTCAGACAAGTAGACCATCTAGCAATACTAAGATCAATAGGTGATTACAAATAAAACTTACATATCACATGAATCTCTAGGACTAAATTTCAAGTGGATTGCACAAGATTGCCATTTACAAGAAGGTAAAAGACGATAAAAATAATGAGCATTACACAAAATTAATGTACGTAGAGTCTATTTGCACATAAATGTATTTCATTATACGTCCGAATAACGGGGATACAAGGACACACTTAAATTACAAGACAAAGTTAAGTGTGCTATTTATATTGTACTAATCCAGGGAAGGTAAAGACACACTTAAAGTATAGGACCAAGTTAAGTGTGCTTTTGATCTAAGACCGACCCGACTCTGTTCATAGACTCTATAAGATACATTTTATGCAAATACAGACTCACCTCCGTGTAACTAAGTGTAGAACTTATGAAGGTGCTCAATGTTCCAGAGTTTGGGAAGTGGTATCCTATCCTCTGTTGCCAAGCAAACGCATCCAAGATGGGAAACTTTGACTACTCAAAAGGGTCCTTCCTAGCTGGGGGAAAGTTTGTTCATCCCTTCGCGATTAAGTATTCGCTGTAGCACCAGATCGCCTTCTTCCAGCTGCCGGTTGCGCACATACCTTTGGTCATAGCGCTGGAGTGCCTGGAGGTATCACGCATTTCGAACAACTACTTGGCACCTTGCCTCACCGATGAGGTCTAGGTCTTCATGCCAGAGCTGGTCCTGTGTGGCTTCATCGTAGGTCCGGACCCGAAGTGACCCTATGGTGATCTCCGGAGGAAAGACTACTTTGGCTCTGTATACCAGGAAGAAGGGCGTCTCTCCTGTTGCCCGGCTAGGTGTTGTCGGGCTTGCTAACAATGCATACTGAAACTCTTCTATCCAGTTGGCACCATGTTTCTTCAAGCGCTCATAAGTGCGCATCTTGAGTCCCTTGAGTATTTCCGCGTTTGCTCTCTCAACTTGCTCATTGCTTGCTGGATGAGCTACTAATGCGTAGCTGACTGTTATGTCGAGTTCTTCGCAGTACTCTTGGAAAGCTGCGCTTGTGAATTGGGTTCCGTTGTCAATGATGACTCTGTTCGAAACTCCAAATCTGCAGACAATAAACTTCAAGAATTTAACGGTAGATTGCTTGTTGATTTTCACTACTGGAGTAGCTTCGGACCACTTTGTGAACTTGTCGATGGCGACGTATAAGAACCAGTACCCACCGACGTATTTTGGGAAAGGTCCCAAAATATTCATTCCCCACACAACGAATGGCCATGAGGGAGGAATAATTTGTAGTGACTGTTCAGGTGTATGAATTTGCTTCACGTGGATGTAATACCCTCATTCTCATGCATCATGCATTGCATAAGTTCATATACATGTTTAACATAAGGAATGAGTTTAAAATGAATTTAGAGTAAAACCACACTCAAAAGTTCTGAGAAGTGCGGACTAGTCCGATTTTGGTGCGGACTAGTCCGATTTCTCTCTGACCTCCATCGGACTTGTCCATTTTAGTGCGGACTATTCCGGTTTTTCTCTCTGTACCGTTTTCGTACTTGTTCGGTTCTTTGCGGACTAGTCTAGTACTCCAATTCCTTGAAATTTTGCCAAGTCCCTAGACTTGTCCGACATCTAGCAGACTTGTCTGTTTCCCCTCTGACTAGAATTGGACTTGTCCGGTTTTGGCCAGACTTGTCTGATTTTCCTCTAACCAAGTTTGGACATGTCCGATATAGTCCGGACTTTTCCGTTTTTGCCTCTGTCAATCTTCAGAATAGTCCGGCCTTGTGCGGCTTGTCCGGTAAATCGCGATTTCCAGATGATCTTCTGTTCCACGACTTGTTTTTGGGTTACCTTAAGTGGGCCTAAGGACATCGTGTCTAAAAGTACATCTAGGCATCTCTTATGGGTTTTGGTTGATTTATGACAAACAAATGAGATCATAATCACATTATTGAGATGAACACAAGTTTTAATGAAAGAAAGAAGAAAGCGCCAAAAAGAAAGGAGAATGAGGATAAATTCGGAAAAGAGCTCAAGAGATGAATAGAATACATCATTATGTAGGGAATATGTTGGTGTAACACATCCCAAGAGCTCAAGCACAAAAAATCTCCACACACTTTACATTTCACAAGAAAAACGGACTAGTCCGATATACACCGAACTAGTCTGATATCCTCTCTGGATAGGTTCGGACAAGTCCAGCCAATGCGGACTTGTTCGCACCGGACTAGTCTGATAATGTACGGACTAGTCCGATAATGCCTCTGACTAAAATCGGACAAGTTCTCCAAGTGCGAACTTGTCCTATATTCACTATGGGTATCACCACAACGGACTAGTTCGATATCACCACAGACAAGTCCGAAAACCTTTCTGACTAAAATCGAACAAGTCCGCTCCTAGCCGGACAAGTTTGATATTCCTGGACACTTAGGGTTTCCTGCACGCTGCACACCGGACTAGTCCGGACCCCACCACAGACTAGTTTGGACCTTCGAAACCCTAACGGTAACTTTTGAAAACCCTAATATAAATAGATGTGCCCGGCTAAACTATCATATCTCTCGACCCCCTGCGCCATCACACCCTCCAAGAGCCTAGGAAACACATCTCTCCATGCAATCCAACGCAAGAAAGATCAATCCCTTGAGGATTCACTTTGGATCAAAGGAGAGACACGATTCCACATGTCTGAGCTCATGGGTTTGATCTCTAACATACTCCCGTTGTTTCATTGTTGATCTTAAGAGTTTGTTCTTGGTGGTGTTTGAATTGTAATCTTGGGGAGCCCTCAACTTGTGAGAAGGCCCCTTGAACCTGGTGATTTGCCCCTTTGTGATAGTGGAAGAAGAATTGGCCTTCGTGGCGATTCGACGAGGTTAGGTTCAGTGAAGACCCAGTGCTTTCGTGGGCTCCTCAACGCGGACGAAGGTTGTCTTTGTGGGAACCGAACCATGGGATAAAAATTGTGTGTCAAACTTGTTCTTAAGTTTCTCATATCATATTCTAGGGTTTGATTGATCTCATCCATCTTACGTTAAAACGTTCAAATCAAAGTCAATTTGTACTACACTTAATTTCATTGACTCAATACTTTCAATTTACATTCTATATTCCGCTGCGTATTGTGCTTGTATTGAGATCATTGATCGAACTTGATCAATCTAGTCCGCAGGCACCGGACTAGTCCACACTCTACCCGACTAGTCCGATATCTCGGAATTTGATCAGTTTGTTAAGTGTTGCAGGTTCTGACTAAATTTCAAAAAGGCCTATTCACCACCCCTCTAGGCCACATTCAATTGGTATCAGAGTCGGTTTCTTCGCAAGAGACTAATTGCTCGAAGAGAAAATGTCGGACATGAAGGATGTGCACAAGAGTCTTAACCAAGAGAAGGTTGAAGACAAAAAAGCTCAAAAGTTAGAGAAGCTCCTCGATGCCATCTATGACTTCGAGGATGACGATGAGGAGACGCTTGAACTCAAGGCGCTCCTAAGGAAGAAAGCTCTCTCAGAAGGGAAAGTGAAGGTCGAGGACGAGAAGAAGAAGAAGGGAGGTAGTCACACCGACTACTCCCGATACCCTTTTAACTACGATCGTCTTAATTCTAACAATAACCATTAGTTATCTATCCCACTAGGAAAAGCCCCACACTTTGACAGCGATGACTACTCAATGTGGAGGCAGAACATGAAAATGCACTTAATCTCAATCCCAATCTATGGCACATTGTGTGTACAGGAATAGATATCCCGGACGACGATGAAGAGATTACCCCAAGTCAAGAGCAAACAATTTATTGGAATGCTCAAGCTGCAGCAGTCATTACATCCTCTCTAAGTCGGGACGAGTTCACCAAGGTGGATGGTCTCGAGATTGCGAAAGAAATCTGGGATACATTGCAAACTGCACATGAAGGCGATCGTCATGTGCGAGAAGCGAAGATCGAAATGATCGAAGGCGAATTGGGAAGATTCGCCATAGAAGAAGATGTGTCGCCACAAGACATGTACAACCGTTTAAAGATGCTCATCAACAAAGTTCAAGCATACGGAAGCAAGAAGTGGAACGATCACAAGGTGGTGAAGTGCTTTCATGCCTCGCAACGTCACCTTGTGCTCGATGATTAGAGAAAGCCCCGAGTACAAGAAAATGACCCCGGATGAGCTGCTTGGGAAAATCATCAATTTCAAGATGATGGAAAAGCAAACAAATCATGTCAAGGAGATTGCGACCTCACCTCAGCAAAGAAAAAAGGGGTCGCTTTGAAGTCCTCTTGCAAGCCCTTGTCTAAAGAAGCTCGAGAAGCTCAACAAGAAGAGGACAGCGATGACGAGAGCAACGACATTGATGGAGAGGGCATGATTCTCTTTATGAAGAGATTCAAGAAAATGATGAAGAAAAGACAAGGGGGAAAATCAAGTGAAGGAAATATAAAGAGAAGTCTAGACCAAAGTTGAGGCGGGCATGCTATAACTGTGGTGAATATGACCACTTTATAGTTGATTGCCCATACGAAGAAAACAAGAAGAAAACCAAGGAAACTAAGCCTCAACCCAAGAAATTCTTCAAGAAGAAGAAGCAAGCTGGACAAGCGCACCTAGGAAAGGAGTGGGACTCAAATGATGAGTCCTCATCCGAAGAGGAAGAGGAGATGGCTGGCATAGCCATCGAGAAGACAACTAAGAAGTCAACCCTCTTCCCAAATCTCAGCGCATGGAAGGGCAACGACACTTGCCTCATGGCAAAGGAAGGTAAACGAAAGGTAACAACCAAATCTTATTCCTTGCATTCCTATTCTAGTGATAGTGAAGCCGCTAGTGATAATGAAGACATGCTCGTTGGCTTAGATAAGAAAATAGTTGCGAAAATGAAATTTCTACTTGATCAACTTGTTGAGAAGGAGAAGTTGAACAACCGTCAAGAAGATATGATTATATCCCAAAAGGAGGAATATCTTGAACTTGACAAACTTCTCAAACTTGAAAAGAAGCGAGGCAAGTCACTGGAACTTGAGTTAGACTCAAGCAAGGAAGCTTGCTTGAAGTTAAGCGACTCAAATACTACCATCAAGGACGAACTTTCTACCCTATCAAAGGTTAACAAGATCCTTGAGGTACAAGTTGAGTCACTAAAACAAAGTGACCCCTCATCCTCTTCAAGCTCACCTTCTCAACCCCTTAAAACTGAAGCTACTATTACTTGCTCATGTGCTAAAATGGACAACAGCTTGAAAGACAAGTCAACCTCTACCAAGGACAAGCATCCTTCCCAAAGTGGCATATTTGACAAGAAGATCAAATATGCACGTAGTGCATACTTGGCCACAAGACCTCCTAATGTCAAATATGGCATTGGTTATTCTTATGGTCAAAAGAAATATGCTAGAAGCCATAAAAATAACAAGGAAAGCATTGCCTTTGTGAAGGGAAACTCCTCTCAAGCTAGAAAACCTAAAGTCAACACATATGAGCACCGGACTAGTCCGGTCCATACACGGACAAGTCCGGTCCTCTAGACAAGTCCGATTTTCCCAGACTAGTTCTGTTCATAAACAACAACAACTATTATTCAAGACTTTCGATGCATCCTATGTTCTAATGAGAAGTAATGTTGGTAAAGTTTATGCTCATTATGTTGGGCCATGCCATGGGAACACCAAGTCTCATGTGTGGGTACCCAAATCTCTTGTAACTAACCTCCAATGACCCAAACAAGCTTGGGTACCTAAAACCAAGGCATGATTTGTTTTTGTAGGCCTATTCCTCCGGTGGATCGAAATGGGTACTAGACAGTGGTTGCACCAACCATATGACCGGAGAAAGAAGGATGTTCGTTGAGTATGAAGAAAATGAGGATCCAAGCGAGGGCATAGATTTTGGAGACAATAGTCAAGGAAAGGTGCTCGGTACCAGTAAAATTGCTATATTGTCTCAACATACTCTTTCTCATGTGTTACATGTCGATTCCTTAGATTATAACCTGCTGTCCATATCTCAATTATGTGACAAAGGTTATAATTGCTTGTTCACTAATGAGGGTGTGACCATCTGTAGAAGGTGTGATGGTTCCATTGCATTCAAGGGTGTGTTAAAGGGAAAGATTTACCTTGTTGACTCAACAAAGATAATGCCGAACTTGACACATGCTTGATTGCAGAGACCAACATGGGTTGGCTGTGGCATAGACGGCTAGCGCATGTTGGTATGAGGAATCTTCAAAAACTCCTCAAGGGCGATCACATCCAAGGTTTGAAGGGTGTTGTTTTTGAGAAAGAAAGGCCTTGTAGCGCGTGCCAAGCCGGGAAGAAATTAGGAGCACCTCATCCCGCGAAGAAAGTCATGACTACAACAAGATCGCTCGAGCTCCTTCACATGGACCTTTTCAGTCCAATTGCTTACATAAGCATCAGCGGTAACAAATATGACTTAGTAATTGTTGATGACTTTTCGCGCTTCACTTGAGTTTTCTTTTTGCATGAAAAGACAGAAACTCAAGGAACCCTCAAGAAGTTTCTCAAGCATGCCCAAAATGAGTTCTCATTGGAGGTCAAGAACATACGAAGCGACAATGGCATGGAGTTTAAGAACTCAAGTTGAGGAGTATCTAGATGAAGAAGGCATAAAGCATGAGTTTTCAGCACCTTATTCCCCTCAACAAAAGGGATGTGCCAAAAGGAAGAACCAAAACCTCATAGAGATGGCGAGAACAATGCTCGATGAATACAAGACCTCGGATCGGTTTTGGGCGGAAGCGGTTAACACCGCTTGCCACGCCATAAATCGACTCTATCTTCATCGACTATTCAAAAAGACATCCTATGAGCTACTCACCGGTAACAAGACAAATACTCCTTATTTTCGAGTTTTTGGTTCTAAATGCTATATTTTTAACAAGAAGCCTAGGACTTCAAAGTTCGCTTCGAAGTCCGATGAAGGTTTCTTGCTTGGTTATGATTCGAACTCTTACGCCTATCGTGTATTCAACAAGACCTCCGGACTTGTTGAAGTAGCATGTGACATAGTGTTCGATGAAACTAACGGCTCTCAAGAAGAGCAAGTTGATCCATGTGTGCTAGATAGAGAAGAAGCTCCATGTCAAGCATTGAGAAGAATGGCGTTGGGCGATGTTCGACCACAAGAGCCACCTCTACATGTGCATGAGGAAGATGAACCGCAAGTGGAGGCCAATGATCAAGGGGGAGCTTCCACACAAGATCAACCTCAAGAAGACGAAGATGATCAACAAGTCAATGAGGGCAACCATCTAGGGGGAGAAGAAGAAGATCATGAAGACGCAAGACCGCAAGTGCCACACCCGAGAGTACACCAATGCGTCCAAAGAGATCACCCAATCAACAACATCATCGGAGACATCCAAAAGGGAGTAACAACTATATCCCGCATAGCTAAATTTTGTGAGCATTACTCTTTTGTGTCTTTTTTGGAACCACGCAGGATTGAAGATGCATTGAAAGATCTAGACTGGGTGGTGGCGATGCAAGAAGAATTGAACAACTTCAAACAAAACGAGGTGTGGGAACTCATCGAAAGGCCTAATGCGAACATTGTCAGCACCAAATGGGTCTTCCACAACAAACAAGATGAACATGGGGTGGTGACAAGGAACAAGGCACGACTTGTGGCCAAAGGGTATTCACAAGTCGAAGGTTTGGATTTCTATGAAACCTTTGCTCCTGTAGCTAGACTTGAATCAATTAGAATATTGCTTGCATATACTACTCAACATGATTTCAAGCTCTACCAAGTGGATGTGAAAAACGCATTCCTCAATGGTCCAATCAAGGAGGAAGTGTACGTGAAACAACCTCCCGGATTTGAAGACAAAGAGTTCCCCGAGTACGTCTTTAAACTGTGTAAGGCTCTCTACAGCCTCAAACAAGCTCCTAGAGCTTGGTATGAGTGTCTTAGAGATTTCTTAATTGAAAATGGTTTCAAGATTGGAAAAGCAGACTATACATTATTTACGAAACACTTCGACAATGATCTTTTTATCTGTCAAATCTATGTTGATGACATTATCTTTGGATCAGAAGAATTTAGTAAGATTATGACAGATAGGTTTGAGATGTCTATGATGGGAGAGCTGAAGTACTTCTTGGGATTCCAAGTGAGATAATAAAAGGAAGGGACATTCATAAGCCAAACCAAGTACACTCAAGACATACTCAAAAAGTTTGGGATGGACAAGGCGAAGCCTATCAAGACTCCCATGGCAACTAATGGACACTTGGATCTTAGTGAAGATGGACCAAGCGTGGATCAAAAGGTACTCGCTCCATGATTGGATCCTTACTTTATCTATGTCCATCTAGGCCTGGTATTGTGTTGAGTGTATGTTTGTGTGCGAGATTTCAAGCCAATCCTAAGGAGTGTCACTTGATAGCCGTTAAAAGGATCTTGAGATACTTGGTTCATACACCCAACCTAGGCCTTTGGTACCCCTAAGGTTCCAAGTTCAATCTCATGAGATACTCTGATGCAGATTATGCCAGATGCAAAGTAGTTAGAAAAATTACCTCCAACACCTGCCAATTCGTAGGTAGATCCCTAGTTTCTTGGTCCTCCATGAAACAAAATTCCATTGCCTTATCCACGGCCGAAGCGGAGTATGTTGCAGCCGGGAGTTGTTGTGCGCAACTCCTTTGGATGCGAAAAACTCTAAGGGATTACGATTACAATATGAGCCGTATTCCACTCCTTTGTGATAATGAGAGTGCTATCAAAATTGCTCATAATCCAATTGAACACTCTAGAACCAAACACATAGACATCCGACATCACTTTTTGAGAGACCACTCAATGAAAGGAGACATAGCTATTTCCCATGTCAACACCGAAAACAACTAGCCTATATATTTACCAAGCTACTTGATGAAAAACGTTTTTGCGAGCTCCGAAATGAACTAAATATCCTTGATGCTCGGAATGTGGCTTGGAAACTTGCATACCTGTATGGAATTTTCAAAATATATTATTTGTGTTGTGAAAATCATCATTCTCAATTTTTCTCTGCAAAACTATTTCAATTACTTGATCTTGATGAATTATGGTCGTTGCTTGATTGTTGTATGCTTACTGATCATATTCATCAAGATTACTTGATTGTTCTTTGCCCCGTTATTTTCTTAATAAGTACCTTCAAATATATATGAATGGGCTAAGCATTTCTATTCTGGTGACCAAGGACTAGTCCGCCCCTGCAGACTAGTTCACAGAGTGTCTGGTAGTCCGGACTAGTCCGGCAGACAACGGACTAGTCCGATTTAGGCTCTAGAAGAGTTCGCACTAGTCTGATTATTTTCGGACAAGTCCGATTTTTCGACTCCATAACCCTAGCCGCCGCCAAGACCTAATCTTCTTCATCCTCACAACTTGTCTCACCCTCTCTCTCCTCGCTCGAGCTCCCCATGGCGATTTGGCAATCCCTCCATCAAAACTCTCGAAGTTTGGGTGGAAAATGACCTCCATTGCTCAAGGTTTGAAGACCATAGACTTGTATGCTCCTTCAACCCCTCCATCTCCAAGAATCGAGGAATTTCGGTAAAATTTTCTCCCAAACCCTAGAAATCTTGATTTCCTTCATTCTTGATCAAATAGCTTAGTTCCTTTCACCAAATACATGCTTCCTTGATGTATTACATTGATATTGAGCTATTCTTGCATTGAGCAACATCATTGATCATCTAGTTAGGGTTTGAGGTTATGAATACCGGACTAGTCCGGTCCATGTACGGACAAGTCTGGTCAGCCAGACTAGTCCGTAGCTGTACACCAGACAAGTCCGATTTTTCCTGAACTCAACCCTAATTACTCATTTCTCAATGCACTTCCTTGTCATCAATTCTTATTCCTACATTGTGCAATGCTCTCTCAGGATAATGTCGAATGAGAACATCTCTGACTTTGAAGATGAAATGGAGCAAGACCTGTTGCCGCGAGCTTTGGAGTCTCGCGCTCAGAAGAGGCAAGAGCGCCCCTCCGAGCCTGCACCTTCCCCACCTCAAGTGTGGTGCAAGGTGCTTGCCAAGAAGTCTGCGTCCAAGGCCAAGGACGCAGTCGGCTCCAGCTCGGTAGCTCTTCGCCAAGTGAAGGGCAAAGGGAAAGGAATGGCATAGGGCCCAGTCGGCCCTCTCAAGATGCATGCTCCGAGGCAGGGAAACAGAGATCCCTCCGAGGAGAAGTTCAATGGCAAAGGAAGCGATGCTGCTTCCAAACTCAGATTCGTGGACTGCTACAGCCGACCCAAGAAGGCTGCTGATGCAATGTTTTGGTGCAATTTTCATGCAAACTTTTACAGCTCAGTGTATCTTACTATGAAGACTCCAGTGTTCCGTAGCCAGTTGATTGACTGGAATCACTTTGAGAGGAAGAGTTGTCCAGCATTTGATGAGGTTATACGTGCAGTTGTGAAAGTTGCCTAGTGGGGGGGTGAATAGGCTAATCGACCTGAAATGACTTAATAAAACGGGATTAGTACTCAGGGGGCGGACTAGTCCGGTCCAGGGGCGGACTAGTCCGGTCCACTTGCAAGGAAAGCCTAAAAAGAGTTTCTAACAAGTTTTATTCCGATTCTTGTGATGCACAGTATGTTAGAATGACTTAGTGAACCTTAACAAGTCATGAAGCAAGTGTGAGGCTAAGGATCACAATGAAACAAGAGTGATGAACAAAATCAGTAAAGCTAACCCTAGAAGCAATGTGCGATAAGTGAAAGCAAAGTACACAAGGGACACAAGGATTTTATCCCGAGGTTCGATCCCACGAAGGAATCTACATCCCCGTTGAGGAGTCCACGAAGGACCGGGTTCAACAACCCTTCCCTCACCAAGTTTACCATAAGGGCCTAACTTGTTTCTCCACTATCACAAAGGGGTGAATACAAGATTCATTGGGGCTTCTCACAATCTGAGGCTCCCACCACAAATACAATCACAAATCACAAAGATCAACTCAAGCCACATATCACAATGATTCACAAGTGCAAGAGATCAAACCGAGAGCCTAGAGCGGTGTTCTTCCTCTTCTTCACCTCACCAAACCCTAATCCACATAAGAATTAGTTTTAGAGGGAATGTAGGCAAGAAGGAGGCTTTTGGAGGCTCAAAGTTTGTTGTGGCGGCTCTAGGGTTTCAAAGTGCTCAAGGAATGGTTCAAATGAACCCAGGGGTCCTCTATTTATAGAGGTTCCCAGCCCATACTGCTGACTTCAGCAGATGGGCGGATTAGTCCGGCCTACGGCCCGGACTATTCCAGCCTTTGGGACCACTGACGTCCCTAACAACTGTCGCACCGCGCGGCAATCATCACACTATCCGCCAAACTTCAAATTCAAACGGTCACTTCATAACGGACTAGTCCGGTCCAGACCAGACTAGTACGATCTCACACAGAACCTTTTGTTCCGTATGAAAACGGACAAGTTTGGAGACCACGGACTAGTCCGGCCCCCAGGGCGGACTAGTCCAGCCTACCCAGACTTAGTCGCTGAAACTCCACTTCTCTTCAAGCATAGACTAGTCCGGCCACCAGGGCGGACTAGTCCGATCTCAGTCAGGACCTCTTGGTCCGGACTAAAACGGACAAGTCCGTGGTTTTGGGACTTAGTCCCTAAAACCCACTCCACGACTACTCGGACTAGTCCGTCTCACTACGGACTAGTCCGAACTCAGTCAGACCCTTCTGGTCCGGCTGAAAACGGACTTGGCCGGCCAGGAGCGGACTAGTCCGGCCACCTGCACGGACTAGTCCGGCTGCTCCTGCCAGACTACTTCCAACTCTCTTCTCTCAATAGGTTTGATCTCTAAACTGCCTTAAGCTCCCAACTTGATCTTAATGCACTTTACACACACACACACTGTCGGTACCCTAAAAACCATACACCCCCTGAGGTTGCAAAGATATCAAGGGAAGGACATCTACTCAAATTAAAGACCCTCGGGGGCCCACCTGTCAGACATAACCGGACCTGCTTCTCCAACATGGTTAACCCCTAGGTTGCCACGTGTACTGTCAGACCGGAGCTATTACCCGCAAGGGTGAAGCTCCGGGCTAGGTACTGAAACGGCACCTCCGGACTTAACCCCTGACCGAGAGAAGCTCCGGACCTGACACGTGCCAGGCCACCCCGGAGCTTCCCGCTTCCCATAAGCAAGCTCCAGAGCTGCCACGTGTCCATACATCGGAGCTGGCCGCTTTAAACCTCCGAGAGACATTGTAACGGCTCCGGATCTTCAAAGGACAGCCGCGGACTTCAAGACCCGATTAATTATCATTAATTCCACGTTAATGATACTTAATCGGACGATCTTAACACCTGTAACGGCACTGTCGGAGCCGTTACAGGGTTGTTAACAACAATCAATCTCGTGTATCAATACTAGTAACCGCCAGGGCCACATGTCGGGTCAGGCTGACTTGTAACGGTTTGTCCTTGTACTATAAAAGGACAAACCGACGATACACAAAAGGAGAGAACTCTCGAACGCTCGGAAGTTCACAAGTTAATACAACACACACACACACACCCGTGGAGTAGGGTATTACGCTTAGGCGGCCCGAACCACGTAAACCACTGTGTCACCCGTGTCCAATTACGTTTTACCTTCTTGAGTCTCCACGCGCCCAAACCGAACCACAAACTCCTTCAACACTTTCGTAGTGTCAGGGGATCTGCCGACTCCAACAGTCGACAGTTGGCGCGCCAGGTAGGGGCGGCGCTTGAGATCTTCAATGATGGTGAATTCTGCGGCTGGATCATCCAACGGGCAACCTGCTGTTCAGGCTGTCGGAGGCAATCCCTCCAACATGCAGCCACCGCCAGGAGCCTCAGTTCCAGCAGGAGTCACACTCCCACCACCACCATCTTCTCCGGCAAGACATGCCGGACGACATGATGGTGCACCGGCGTCACATTCTGCGCCGGCAAGTCGTGACAACCCAGAACACGCGCTCCATGCAGCGCGTGCTCTCCTCCAGCGACCACCACCTCCGGATGCATCTCAAGGTGCCATGGAGCAATGGAGAGCTGATATTGAGCATTTGGTCGCAGCAGCGGCCGAACGCCTCAACAACCAGGGTCCACCTCCTTCAGGACGGGCCCCGTCGCAGCGACGAACGTTGACTGGAAGACTTGGTCCACATGTCTCCAACAACCGGAGACGAGCTGCGTCACAGCAAGTGACGTCGTTGCCCTCTGGGGCACGACGTGCCCATACCGCATCTCGGCTTTCGACACACGACCTCCGGGCGGAGCTTGATCGCCGATACCGCCAACAGGATGGCCGTGTCCACATCGAGCGAGCTCGAGAAAGACGAGATGCTTAAGACCTTTCTACTCTGGAAGGAGTAGGAGGAGGCTGTTCCGCCCTAGCCATGCACCTACGCATGGTTAGATGGCCACAGAAGTTCCGGCCACATTTGCCGAAAAAATTCGACGGGACTGTCAATCCCGTAGAATTTCTGCAAATATACTCCACTGCGATTCTAGCAGCTGGAGGAAACGAGGCCGTAATGGCCAACTATTTTCCAGTGGCTTTAACTGGGACCGCCAGGTCCTGGTTCATGAGCCTTCCACCCAACTCTATTGACAGTTGGGAGGAGCTGTGCCGTCAGTTCACTGCCAACTTTGGGAGTTCATACACCCGACCGGGCACTGAACTGGACCTTTTTGCGGTCGTGCAAAAAGGAGGAGAATCTTTGCGATCATTCATCCAGAGGTTCTCTCAGGTACGTAACACCATCCCTTCTATCTCAAGCGCTTCTGTCATTGTGGCATTCAGACAGGGTGTACGAGACAAGAAGATGTTGGAGAAGCTGGCGATTAAAGAAATCACCAGCGTCACGGAGCTCTTCAGCCTGGCTGACAAATGTGCCAGAGCTGCGGAGGGCCGTGAAATGCACTCCAAACCAGCCTTGGAGGATCATAAAAAATCCTCCAAAGAAGAAGCCGCTACCTCCGGGAGTGGCAAGAAGAAAAAGAAGACCAACGACAAGAAGAAGCCGTCGGCCGGCACATCCAACGTTGCAGCCACTGCAACTCCTGGTGGCCGGGGGCCACGCCCCGAGAAGCGACCTCGACCGTCTTCTGAAGACGGTGGCAAATCCAAGATGTGGTGCCCCATTCACAAAACGAGCAGCCACAGACTGGAGGACTGCCGGGAGGTCCAAAACCTTGCCGAGCGCTACCACAAGCGCCGGGAAGGGTCTCCCTTCCGACAGAGGGAGGGAAAACAAAAGGTCGATGAAGCTCCGGCTGAAGAGGAGTTAGGGTTTCAGGACCCCAAAAAGGTTCTGAAAGCCGTCTACACCTCCGTCGACGATGACTCCGACGTCTCCGACAACGAGCGTCGAAAAACCATGAACACCATCTTTGGTGGATCATGGGACATCACTTCTCGTCGTGTCATCAAGACTATGCGACGAGATATGGCTACTGTAGCTCCTACAGCTAGACCGGAGTCACATCGAAAGTGGATGGACACACCCATCACTTTTGATGCTTTGGACTGTCCTCAAAGCATGGTCGGAGCTTGCCAATTACCCTTGATGGTATCTCCTACCATCAACAACATCCAGCTCCATCATGTCCTGGTAGATGGAGGTTCGGGGCTTAACCTCATCAGCTTCGAAGCTTTCACTAAGCTTCAGCTCCGACCTTCGGACCTCCAGCCCTCTCGACCTTTCTCCGGAGTAGGTCCGGGGGCCATCACTCCACTCGGAGCTATTACTCTCCCCGTTACCTTCGGGACCCGGGAGAAGTATCGCACCGAGAAGTTGGTCTTCGACGTAGCTCAGATCAACTTACCATTCAACGCCATCTTGGGTAGACCTGCCTTGTACAAATTCATGGCAGCTGCTCATTATGGATACCTGGTGTTAAAAATGCCAACACCAGTAGGCGTTCTCCGGATCCGCGGAGATCGCACTGCCGGAGTAACTGCTCTGGAAGAACTCCACGCACTCACCACAGCGCAAGAGGAGGACTCCAGACAGAAGCAAGCTCCGCAACCTCCGAGCATTCGGCAACGAGGCTCGACCTCTGCATCCCGTGTGCAGCCAAGCGGCGACACCGACATTCCCGTCAAAGTCGTCCAAATTGGTTCCGATGTCACTCAAACTACCCGCATATCGGGTGGCTTGAACGACAAATAGGAACTCGCGTTCATCACTTTCCTCCGGGCTAACGTAGACGTGTTTGCTTGGCAACCGTCACAAATGCCTGGGATCCCCAGGGAAGTGATTGAGCACAATCTGAAGATTTACCCCGACGCTCGGCCTGTGCATCAGAAACCTCGGAAGCAATCTGTAGAGCGACAGAACTTCATCCGACAAGAAGTGAAGAAATTGCTCGAAGCCGGATTCATCCGAGAAGTCTACCATCCAAAATGGCTGGCAAACCCAGTCGTTGTGCCTAAGGCCGGCGGGAAACTTCGGATGTGCATCGACTACACCACACTGAATAAGGCATGTCCAAAAGATCCATTCCCACTACCTAGAATAGATCAGATAGTGGATTCCACCTCCGGGTGTGAATTACTGTGTTTTCTAGACGCATATTCTGGATATCATCAAATCAGGATGTCTAGGGAAGATGAAGAACATACTTCATTCATCACAGTGGATGGATTGTATTGTTACACAGCCATGCCTTTTGGTCTCAAGAATGCAGCTTCAACTTTTGTACGAGCTATGTACAAAACTTTCGAAGAACTCATCAGAGACATAGTGGAAGTGTACGTCGATGACATCGTGGTCAAAGTCAAGAACAAGGAGTCCCTCTTGGACACCTTGCAGGCTGTCTTCGATAAGCTGCGGGCCACCCGCACGAAGCTAAACCCAGACAAGTGCGTCTTCGGGGTTAGTTCCGGAAAGCTTCTTGGTTTCCTGGTAAGTCACCGGGGCATAGAGGCTAATCCAGCGAAGATAAAAGCCATTGAAGACATGCGGCCACCAACCCGCATCAAAGACGTCCAAAAATTAACCGGATGTCTAGCAGCCCTCAGCCGGTTCATTTCAAGACTGGCGGAAAGGGCACTTCCCTTCTTCAAGTTACTGAGGAAGTCCGGACCATTCCAATGGTCTGAAGAAGCAGAGAAGGCATTCCAGGAGCTGAAACAGTTCCTCACCACCCTACCAGTCTTGGTAGCTCCGAACCCTGGTGAGCCTTTATTGCTTTACATTTCAGCAGCTGACGAAGTCGTCAGTATGGTTCTGGTTGCGGAGAGACCGGAACTACCCAATACTCAGGAATCCAGACCCCTTCGGGAGGGTCCGGAGGTTCCTGAAAGCGGGTCTGGGTCCCAGCTTCCAGACTTGAACCCACAAGAAGCCACTTCAGAGGACCCTGATTCCTCCGAGAGGATCCAGGTCATTCCTGAAGAAGCTCCGGGTTCCTCCACCCAGAACCCGGAGGTCTCCGAAGAGAGTCTAGACCCCTCCGAGAGGGTCCGGATCAATGAAGAGGAAGCTCCGGACCCCTCCAGGAGGGTCCGGACCATTCAACACCCGGTATACTTCATCAGTGAAGTGTTACATGATGCCAAGACTCGATACCTAGAGGTGCATAAACTGCTCTATGCAGTTCTTATTGCCTCAAGGAAGCTTCGACACTATTTCCAAGCTCACAAAGTCTCAGTGGTGACTTCATATCCACTTCGAGCGATCCTGCATAATCCCAATTCAACTGGGAATATTGCAAAGTGGGCAGCGGAACTAGCTGAATTCGACCTCGAATTCATTCCAAGACAAGCAATCAAGAGTCAAGCATTGGCAGATTTCGTGGCAGAATGGACTCCCTCTCCATTAAACCCTGGGGGCCCCAGCGAGCAGAAGACGGAACCTCAAGTTCCAGCCTTCACTAAGCCTCACTGGACCCTTTATTTCGACGGCTCCATGCAGAAGCAGGGAGCCGGAGCTGGAATCCTTCTCCTCGCACCAACCGGGGAGAAGGTGAAATACATGGTACACCTTGACTTCAAGGCAACCAACAACATGGCGGAGTACGAAACACTCATCTATGGATTAAAGGTGGCACTTTCATATGGTGCCAAGCAATTGCTGGTCAAAGGAGATTCACAACTCGTCATCAAGCAGGTGAAGGGTGAATGCTCCTGCAATAATCTCCAGCTGGCTGCTTACCTCCTTGAAGTCCAGAGGCTTCAGAAGGACTTCGAAGTCCTAGACCTTCACCATGTTCAGCGTGCTCACAACGCTGAAGCTGACGAACTCTCGACTAAGGCGTCAACCGGAGCTCCGGTTCCTGACGGAACCTTTGTCCGGAGGTTTTCAAAACCCACAGTTCAGCCTGCCGAACTGAACGAAGGGGGCGAGATCAGCATCCCGAAGCTGACGGTCCCGATGGCCCTGTTACCATGGCAGCCATCAAGGGTCGTAGGTGCTGCCGGAAGCTCCGAGCAACCCAGCACGCAAGACTCAAATGTTCAAGTTAGTTCCGATGCATGGATCTCGGAGATCCGGAACTACTTGAAAGACAACATCCTTCCTGACGATGATGTGTCCGCTGACCGGGTAGTCAGATTGGCTAAAAGATACACGTTGGTAGAAGGGGATCTCTACCGGCGCGGTGCCAACGGCATCCTAATGCGGTGCATCACAAGGGAAGAAGGCTGCGAACTCCTCGCAGAAATCCATGGAGGCGAGTGTGGGAACCACGCATCTTCCTGCACGCTGGTCGGAAAAGCCTTTCGGCATGGTTTCTACTGGCCTACAGCGCTCCAGGATGCCACTGAGCTAGTAAAGAAATGCAAAGCATGCCAATTTCATGCAAAGCAAATTCATACACCTGCTCAGTCCTTACAAATGATACCTCCTACATGGCCTTTCGCTGTGTGGGGGATGGATATCTTGGGACCCTTCCCAAGAGCCGTCGGAGGTTACAAGTTCCTGTACGTCGCCATCGACAAGTTCACCAAGTGGCCGGAAGCTACTCCTGTTGTGACGATCAACAAACAATCTGCAATCAATTTTCTACAATCTATCGTGAGCAGATTCGGAGTCCCAAATAAGATCATCACTGATAATGGGACTCAATTCACAAGCTGCGCATTTCAAGGATATTGCGAAGACCTCGGCATACAAGTTTGCTACGCTTCCGTAGCTCATCCTGCCAGCAATGGACAAGCCGAGAGAGCAAACGTAGAGATCCTTAAAGGACTCAAAACACGCACTTACGAGCGTTTGAAAAAGCACGGAGCCAATTGGATCGAAGAGCTTCCGCCCACTCTATGGGCCAACAGGACTTCTCCAAGTCGGGCAACCGGAGAAACACCCTTCTTCCTGGTGTACGGAGCTGAAGCGATCCTTCCTCCGGAAATCACCTTGGGTTCCCTCCGAGTCCGGACCTTCGACGACGCCGCGCAGGACCAGCTCCGGCGTGAAGACCTAGACCTCCTCGAGGAGGGAAGGTGCCAAGCAGCTGTTCGGAATGCCCGATACCGCCAAGCTCTACGGCGCTATCACCAGCGGCATGTACACAACCGACAGCTCGAGGAAGGCGATCTGGTGCTATGGAGAATACTATCCAGAGAAGGGCAAAACAAACTTTCCCCCGATTGGGAAGGGCCCTTCCGAGTGATCAAAGTATCCCATCCCGGAAGCGTTCGCTTGGCTACCGAGGATGGGACACTTCTCCCAAATCCTTGGAACATCGAGCACCTCCGTAAGTTCTACACTTAATTCCACGGAGGTGAGTCTTAAGTAACTTGAAATGTACGTTATAGAGTCATTGTACAGAATCGGGTAGTTCCTCCGGGAGAACAGCCGGACCTTTCCCGAAAGGTTTGAAGAGCTCATGCAACACTTAATACAGTCTCCGGACTAGAAGTGTGGCTAACTACCCTGGGTCAAACGAGAAATCAAACACACTTAGCCTGGTTCCATACCCTAAGAGTGTACTTGTTTCCCCTGTACCCCGGACCTATAATGAAAGACATCTTCATGTGAAATAGACTCCACGTGCATTCATTTTTGCATAGGCTCGACATTTTTATTTTTCTCTTTCTTGTCTATAACAGAAACGTGCAATTCTTAAGAAGTTCTAGTTTGACCGGTTTACGTACGATTTGAGTTGAATTGTCGGATTTTTTGGATTTAAATGTTGTCTGTGGCCAACTCACCTGAAAGCCGCCAAGCCATTCTAGGGCCGGAGTGCGCTATCGACTTAGTCTGGTCAAGCACCCTAAGTACGCCACTCTACCTACATCCCGGCAGGCCAAAGTAAGGTGGGTCCATGGACAATTAGATCCAAAAGAAAAAACAATTCATTCAGTCGTATTAAAAATCGCGTTCAACTTAAAATTTTCTTGAGAACCATAAGCCGCGACGAAGTTATAGATAAGGAACGAATTTTACTATTTTTCTTGGCTTAAGTGTGCAGGAAAAATGAACCCAAAGTTGAGGGAGAAAAACCGGAGCTAACCAAGCCCCGACTCCCACCAGGGCGTCAACCGCCGGCGTTAACTTAAAGATGGTGAGAAGACCCTATCACTAGAGTCTGTTGCCAACAAACCAGGCGTGGCAAGGGTCATTGCCGGAGCTACTAAGCTCCGACACCTTGGAGTATTAACTATCGACGCTCAACGTGTTGGTAGAGGCTATTGCCGGAGCTACTAAGCTCCGGCGATGGACAGTGCCGGAGCTTCTAAGCTCCGACGACTTCAAGGGACCTTCACTATCGAAAACTTCGGACCTAAATTATACGAGTTCGAAGCAAATTTGTCTTCAACAAAACTCAACATCCTTTTGGTACATGTCCACAATCAAATTGTGCACATCTACCAGGGGGCCAAGTGAAGATAAAGACGTTGAAGACAAAAAAAAATGAAATTCGCAAAAAAGTGAAGATTTCATTTCATTTGAAGACCGGAGATTACATCTGGAGACAAGGGATTACAAAATTGAGGAAGAAGAGAAGATACAAGTAAAGGCTAAGAGAGACAGTCCTAGACCCTATGGAAGAACTCAGCGACCTTCTGAGCGACCTCCGACACGCTGGCTCGGGTAGCTTCGCCTTCTCCTTCGACGGGGCCTTCAAGCACCGGGTCCAGAGGGAATCGAGGGTTCCGGCTAGTGTAGCACGTCAGCACATACTCTGTGACGTTTCTAGCCAGGGATTGCCCCTCGACCTCCAGCTGGTCCGCGATGACGTCACCCACCTTGGAGAGCTTGCTGCCCGCGGCGCTCAACGCTTGCAACGCAAGGTCCGGCTCCGGCTCCGGATCGTCCGGGAGCACCGGGCTGAAACCCATCGGCGCCAGCGCATCGTCGGCCTTGCTCAGGAACTCCCAAATTTGCAGGGAGTCCGTCTTCCTCAGGCCCTTCATCTCTTCCAGGGATCTCCGGGCCGCCGCCAGCTCCGAATTCTCGCGGGAGAGACACTCAACTTATTTGGCGTTTTGCTGAATCTTCGCAGCAACCCGCTTCTCAAGTCTACCGAGCTCCTCCTCCCGGAGGTGGATCTTATTCCGGCGGTCGACCAGGTCCTTCTCCCTGGCCTCTATTTTCTTCTCCCGGGCGACAAGGGCACACTCGTACTCGTAGAGTTCCTGCCCCCGCACCCACGTCTTCTCCTCCTCCTCGAGGCAGCGCTCTTCCAATTTTTTAGTGCGCTCCTCGAGGCCCTTGTCCGCCAGAGCTGTTTTCTCGGCGAGCTCCTCCTCCCGTCGCAAGACGTCATCCCGTAGCTCCAGGAGTTTTTGCTCCTCATCCTCGAGCCGCCTTTCCCTTCCTTCAAGTGCCTCTCGGCGCTTGATGAGTGCGGTGCTGATGGCCTCGAGTTGATCGAACCGAGCGTTGGCCGCGTCGTTAGCAGCCTTAGCTTGGTCATGGAACTCCTGGGATTGAGCGTCGAGGGCGTGAGTCATGCTCTCCCTTTCGTCCAGCAGCTCACCCCAGAGCTCCAGGCGGACCTTCTCCCGCCTGATCCATTCCTTGTCATCCGCAATCCTCGACTGCACCAGCTTAGTCTCAAAGTGGAGCCGATTACGCCACCTCCTAAGGGTTTGGCGCTCCTCTTCAAGAGTTTTGCTGTCGTGGAAGAAGGCCAGTTGGACCTGACGTAGACTGGAGCAGGCATTGTCGATGGACATCGACAGAGAGATGGGCTCCGGACCTGCCGGGGTCTCCTCCGCTGGTTCCAGCGGGTCTTCACTTACAAAAATTGGGTCCCACTCTACAAGAGTGGAACCCCGAGCTTCCAATGCACTAGGGCACTCCTCCGGGATGGCCTCAGTCGCCACCGAAGAAGGTCCTGCCACCAAGTCTTCATTTGCCCCCTCAGGCTGGGGGCCGGCGACTTCATTCAGGCACTCTGGCTCCGCCACGGGTACCATCGACGTCGTCGCCTCCACTGGCTCCGGCCGGGACACTTCTTCTGAGGGAGGCTCGAGCTCCCTCACCTCTTCGACCACCGGCTCTGTGGCCGGCGCTCCAGCAATCACCGGCTCTGCGGCCGGTGCTTCCACAATCACCGGCCCTGCAGCCGGCGCTCCAATAATTACCGGCTCTACGACCGGAGCTTCGGAAGTAACCGGCTCAACTGCCGGAACCACTTCAACTTCCGGCTCGCATGCCGGGGCTTCAGCTACCTCCGGCTCAACCGCCGGGGCTTCAGCACTTTCCGGCTCCGAAGCCGGGACCGCTGCCTCCTCCGACTCAACAGCCGGAGCTTCTACTTCTGCAGCACCAGGACCCGGAGCTTCAACCTCCGGAACAGGTGCCGCTGGCGCATCTTCAATCCCGTGGTCCGGCGCTACCACGGGAACTTCTGGAGACGAGTCGAGGTCCATGACCACGACAGCCGGCGCCGGAGCTGTCGCAGCCTCCGCTTGGGGCGGCACCGGGGCTGGAGCAGAAGCCCTCGCAGCCTCAGACACTGTGGCTGAGGGCGGAGCTTCACTCCCCTTCTTGGGAACGCTGCAGATAAAGAACAAAGAAATTGAGCAAATAGATGCTATAATTAAAAGTTGATCGAGGTAAGCAAGAAAAATTACCTTGGGAGGCTCACGCACCAGCTTGCGCGGAACCTCTTTCCCGGACGTTCCGGACTGGCCACGGTCGTTGTAGGAGCTCCGGGAGGACTCCCAGGACTTGCCGTGGCCGCGGGCGTTTCCCGGGCCGGAGCTCTCCTTGATCGGGAGGAACTCCTGGACCTGGAGGCCCTCACCGCTTCTCGTACCGGAGTCGCCTGCCCGGAGCTGGCACCTCCGGAGGGATCCACCACGGGGACAGCCGCACTCCGGGAGGATCCCACCGCCGGAATAGTAGCGCTCCGAAAAGACCCCACCACGGGGACAGCCGCCACGGCAGCGGAGGATCTTCCTTCCTGAGGACGGGGAACTGGGGGGGAAGTAGCAAGCCCGACGGACCTCCCGTCAGCATGTCGCAGCTTTCTCTTCCGGCTCTCCGGCTCCTCCGCCAGCTCCTTGCCCTTGCCGATGACCTCAGCTCTTGGCTGAGAGACAGGGACGGAGCCGCCTTCGGACAACCCGGGGATCGCCAACCGGGCGGTTGATCTTCTCTCGACGACGCCAAGGTCGTCAAGCGCGGGCATCTTCCGCCGGAGCTCCCTGCTGAACTCAACTTCCACGTTCAGGGGGAGGAAAGTCGGCGGCGGAGTCAAGTACTCTCCATCAACATCGATGCCGTGCTGGAATTTCTTGAGGTGAAACTCCAAGGACTTCCCCACCATGCTGGACTTCAACCCGGTCTCAACCCGGTCCTCGTCCATCACGCTGTTGAGGGCCCAGGCGAGCTTCTCCCTCCTCTTCAGCGGCGCCCACCTGTTGGACAAGAAGTTGCAGAACACCGCCTGGGGAGTCAATCCTCCCTCCACACATTGGCGGATCCTGGTCAGGACGGGGTCGAAAGCTGCCGCCAGCACCGGAACTTCGCTCCACACCGACGTGTCAATGCCGGGCAGACCGTCTGGCAACTCCAACCGCTCATGCTCCTCCACCCGGACGACTACCCAATCTTTCTTCCAGTCATCCCATTTCCCGGAAGGGAATGACCGGAGGTACTTGAACGGGCACTTCTTGCGCTTCACGAAGTAGTAGAAGCCAAGGTACTCGTCGCTTCGGCCGGTGGTTTGGACGGTGAAGAAGGTTCGGAAGAGCTCGATGCAGGGAGGGATGCCCACCCACATCTCGCAGAAGTGGACAAAGATGGACACAAGGAGAATGGAGTGAGGGCCAAGGTGGTATAGCTGCAGACCATAGAAGTCCAGCAGCATCAAGAAGAAAGAAGAAAACGGGGGGATCAGCCCCACCATGGCGTACGATGAAAAGTACACCATCTCGCCGGAGTGCTCCTTTTTAAAGGGAAGCTCTCCGCCGGCGCGGACCGAACGGTTGAAGAAGTCCGACGACCACCCCATGAGGGCTCGGACCTTCTTTAGATCGCTTTCCGTCTTCAAACGACTTTCACGCAGACCCAACTCCATCGCAGCACAGCTAGGCAAGAGAAGAGGAGCAAAGCACGAGTTGGGAGTTTGAGCGCAAGAACAGATGGAAAGCGTAAAGGACTCCCGGCGGTGCGCTTTCCTTCTTAAGTAAGCCCTCGCAACGCTTGGATGGAAACTGCAGGAGAGTCAAGGATACTACTCAAGAATTCAACCCTGCCGATGACAAGAGGGCCCGGGACCACCCTGACGATCAAGTCGAGGTTCTTACCCAGGCGAACAGTTGTCATCACGAGGCGGGAAACCCAAAGGCGGCGGACTGACAAGGCGCGCGGAACCGATACGGTTTTCGTATCGGGAACCGGCGACCTTCAATTGCGAGAGATCTGCACGCCAAAGATCCTATCTGCCGCCTGAGGTGCGCCACGCGTCGAGACTTAACCGTAAAGCCCCACCGAAGGCACCTCCGAAGACCCTTGAAGACCCAGTTCAAGAGTCGCAAGTGTGGACCCACCTCCGGCGGAATGACTTCATCCCGTTGGCCTTCCCCGGAGGTAGGTCCAGGGGGCCACTGTCGGTACCCTAAAAACCATACACCCCCTGAGGTTGCAAAGATCTCAAGGGAAGGACATCTACTCAAATTAAAGACCCTCGGGGGCCCACCTGTCAGACATAACCGGACCTGCTTCTCCAACATGGTTAACCCCTAGGTTGCCACGTGTACTGTCAGACCGGAGCTATTACCCGCAAGGGTGAAGCTCTGGGCTAGGTACTGAAACGGCACCTCCGGACTTAACCCCTGACCGAGAGAAGCTCCGGACCTGACACGTGCCAGGCCACCCCGGAGCTTCCCGCTTCCCATAAGCAAGCTTCGGAGCTGCCACATGTCCATACGTCGGAGCTGGCCGCTTTAAACCTCCGAGAGACATTGTAACGGCTCCGGATCTTCAAAGGACAGCCGCGGACTTCAAGACCCGATTAATTATCATTAATTCCACGTTAATGATACTTAATCGGACGATCTTAACACCTGTAACGGCACTGCCGGAGCCGTTACAGGGTTGTTAACAACAATCAATCTCGTGTATCAATACTAGTAACCGCCAGGGCCACATGTCGGGTTAGGCTGACTTGTAACGGTTTGTCCTTGTACTATAAAAGGACAAACCGACGATACACAAAAGGAGAGAACTCTCGAACGCTCGGAAGTTCACAAGTTAATACAACACACACACACACCCGTGGAGTAGGGTATTACGCTTAGGCGGCCCGAACCACGTAAACCACTGTGTCACCCGTGTCCAATTACGTTTTACCTTCTTGAGTCTCCACGCGCCCAAACCGAACCACAAACTCCTTCAACACTTTCGTAGTGTCAGGGGATCTGCCGACTCCAACAGTCGACACACACACCCTCACACATATTTGGCTAGTCTACACTCGACACGCTAGAAACCCTAGTTTCTTCTTTTCGAGTCGACATCGCCATTTTCATCCTTTTCCTTTTTGAGGGTTTGTGTTTCCGCTTGAATCCACACCTGTGCTTAAGATCACTGAGGTCATTAGTTACTTAATTGTCGTCATCAATCATCCAAAACCCATGGGGATCCTAGATGCACTTTCAATCTCCCCCTTTTTGGTGATTGATGACAACACATTAAGTCTTCACATATAAGAGTATATATTATTTGGTTTTCTTAACGTGCGGATGTATGAGTGACCCCCCTCAATGAATGCATAATAAAAGAGAGATTGAGGAAGTCCTTCATACACACACACGTTATGGTGGGGTGCCTACATGTTGTGCTCAACAATTTGTGACAAGACATAATAAATATGAGTATGATTAAAAGATAGACATTCAAAGGATCATATTGATATTAAACATTTAATAGTCCTGCACAAATTTAAACATTCGACATGACATAAATATTACAATGAGAAGTGCAACATGTCCAAGGATCCAAAATAGGGGCAACTCTCCCCACATCTAATTACCCTCCCCGTCCTTTATAACTCTCCCCCCCATCTAACTGCCCCCCTTTGGCATCAAGACACCAAAAAGGAAAAGAAGAGGGGAACACGAGGCCTATCCACTAGTCGTCGTCCTCGTCGTCATCCGCCGCCTCGTCACGGGAGTCGCTCTCCATGGCGTCCAGATCCTCGTGATCCTCATCGTCGTCGTCGGAGACCCGTGCCTAGGGAGCAGCCTGGGAAGAGCTCCCGTCCTCCTGGAACTGGGTGAGCTCATCAGCGGTGAAGACGGGGAATGGCGTGATCTCGCCATCGCTCTCCTACGGAGTTGACATGGGGACCTCCAGTTTGTCACACACCGCCTTGAGATATTTTTCTTGGCGCTTGTGTGCCCGCTGATTCCGGATCTCTTGTTTTCGGTAGGAGGTGAAGATAGATTTAAAGCACTTGAAGAAGGCGCTCATCGACTGAGGTGGAGGCGGAGAGGGAGGTGCCATGGGGTGAGGTGCTGGCACCGCAGAGTGAGAGGGTGGCTCCGCATTCTTCTGGTGCGGAGGAGGTGGCACTGCAGGTGGCGTCTTAGGATGGAGCAGGTGATGAGTCACATCCTTGACGAAGGTCAAGCCCGACACCTTCTCGATGAGATACATGATGTAGGGGGCGTACCCGCAAGCACGGTTGGGGGTATGCGAGATGTTGAAAATGTTGTCGAAGATGTAATCGACGAGGTTGAACTTCTCCTCCCCATCAATAAGAAGTAGCAGGTGCCTTAGATTGCCTTGGATCACTCCTACATCACCATCCTTTGGTGCTATCGTCCTCCTCAAGATCCTGTTCAGAATGCTATAGAATGGCTTGATATTGCGAGCATGCCCGACATCATATTGAACATGACTGGGATACATGTAGGCCAGCTCGTCTCGGTCTACAACCTTGAGGTTAGAGATAATGATCTCATGGTCCAAATGGGCCTCAAGTCCGAGAATCTTGGCAAACTCCTCAAAAGTAACTGAGAGCTGCTCGCCATGCATCATCCAAATGATCCGTCTATCACCTGAAGTGGTGAAGTAGATGGTGGAGTAGAATTGCAGGATGACTTCAACATTCCAGTCATATTTGAAGCCCATGATGCCTTTGAGCTCATGGCGCTCAGCGGCTTCAATGACCGCATCAAAACCAGAATGTTGCTTTTGGGACATGTACTTCCAGTCTACCCATTGTGCTTTGATCACTGACTTCTTCGTGTTCTAGTAGACCAGACAGTAATAGTCACAGTGAAAGTCGCACCAAAACCTAGGGTCGGCGGTGCTCCTTTCATACTTGTAGACTTTGTCCGTCCGCAGTCTTCTCGCCTTCTCGGCTCCTTTCCCATGAAAGACATTAGCGGCTATTTCACGCTGCCTGTTGAGATTCCTCTCAGGAGTGTGCACCTTCAAGGGGCCAATGGTTTTGTCCTGCCCCTTCTCCTTGATCACAGGGCCTACGGCCCTCTTCACCGATATCTCCAAAGTGGGCCTCATTTTCTTGGGCTCTACTGGAGCCGGAGCCTTGCCCTTCTTCGGATCTCTCTCGATCTGGCGTTCAGCAATTTCTTCTTGTGCTTGCTCCTTGCCCCTTGCTTTCTCTCCCATGGTCACAAGTCTCTTTCTTTTGGAGACTTGTTCTGCTGCAACATGAGAATTGTGAGCTTCGCTCTCCTCTCGCTTCTTCTTGCGGAGTTCCTTGCGGGACTCCTCAATGGCATAGGCAATCGCTTCATCTTCGTTGTAGGCCGTAGCTGCGGCCCTATCTTGTTGTTTCTTGGCTTCCTTTGCTCGCTCTTGTTGCTCAAGAAGTTTCTTGGTAGCCTCAACCTCAGCCTTTGCCCGTTCCTCGCCAAGGCGAAGATGCTCCGCCTCCCACTCAGGATCAGTGGGTGGAGAAACGGAACGGCGAGTAGCTGCCATCGCTGCTGAAACATGAGGAAAACAAGGGATAGAAGGTCAAAAAGGTGGAATATTGCGAAAGATATCACGAGAAACAACCAAAGTTAGGGTTTGGTTTTGTGTACACCGGACTTGTCCGCCCCAAGGGTGGACTAGTCCGCCGGGCGGACTAGTATGCCTGGCACCGGACTAGTCCGGTTTACACAGGTTGAACCCTATATCTAACAGTTTTTCAAAAAATCTTTAAATCAAGTCGCAATACTCCTAGGCTATGATCACAAGGACGCTAGGAACAACTTTAATGAAGAGGGACCTATCAAAAACTTTATAGATTAAGAATGAGGCAAGTTTTTGAAAAGTGAGGAGCACCTCTTCAAATCTTGAGGAATCAATGGGATCGGGGATTGATCGTATCGGGAAAGGTTGGGAAAGGTTTCCCACGCTTTCGGGGCTTCCAATGCATGGATTGGAAACAATCTTTGGTGGATGGAGTCGAAAATCGCCCAAGGAGGGGAGTTGAGCGCGCGTTGGAGAGAGAAAAGTGAGTGTGGAGAAGAGGAGGGGTCGACCGCCTCCTGGGGGGTTTAAGTCCCCAGGGGACGGACTAGTCCGGTGGAGGGGCCAGACTAGTTCGGTCTGCGGACCAGACCCGAATCAGTCCGGATCCGGACTTGTCCGGTCATAGGGCGGACTAGTCCGGTCCTGAGAGGATGAAAACATATATATTTAAGTTTTAGCCACTATAGATGATCCTTTTGGACATATTGCTACAACAAAACCTTATGAATATGGTCAGTAAGCAATCAACAATCAAACTATGACCATAACTCACAAAGTTGATAGTTTTTCAAATATTTTGGAGAAAATTTAGATAGAGACGAATTTCTCAAACACATGTGTTCTTTTGAATAAGATGTAAAGTAAACATTCAGATGTGCATGTTTCAAGCCACATTTCGAGAATCTATGATATTGAGCTCACTCCTAAGCTCACAAAAGCGCTTCTCATCTAGAGGCTTGGTGAATATATCGGCTAGTTGGTTCTCGGTTCTCACATGGGAAATCACTATATCCCCTTTCAAGGAATGATCTCTCAAGAAGTGGTGCCTAATATCTATGTGCTTTGTCCTCGAATGCTCAACTGGATTATAGGCTATTTTGACGGCGCTCTCATTGACACATAGGAGAGGAATATGGTGCAAGTTTATACCATAATCCCTTAGAGTTTGTCCGATCCAAAGAAGTTGTGCACAACAACTTTCGACTGCTACATACTCCGCTTCTGCTGTGGAAAGAGCAATGGAGTTTTGTTTCATAGAGGACCAAGACACTAAGTATCTACCCAAGAATTGGCATGACCCGGATGTGCTCTTTCTATCAACTTTACACCCCGCATAATCCGCATTGGAGTAGCCAATAAGGTTAAACTTGGATCCTTTGGGGTACCAAAGTCCTAGGGTAGGTGTGTGAACTAAATATCTAAGAATTCTCTTAACGGCGGTCATATGACACACCTTAGGTGCAGCTTGGAAGCGTGCACACATACACACACTAAGCATAATATCCAGTCTAGATGCACAAAGATATAACAAAGAGCCAATCATGGAACGATATACCTTTTGGTCCACACTTCGACCATCTTCGTTGAGGTCTAAGTGTCCATTTGTTGCCATTAGAGTCTTGATGGGTTTGGCCTTGTCCATGTCAAACTTCTTTAATATGTCTTGAGTGTACTTTGTTTGACTTATGAATGTGCCTTCTTTGAGTTGCTTGACTTGGAAACCTAAAAAGAACTTCAACTCCCACATCATGGACATCTCAAATCTCTCTATCATTATCTTAGAAAACTCATCACAAAACACTTTGTTAGTAGAACCAAATATGATGTCATCAACATATATTTGGCACACAAGGAGATCATCATTAAAGTGCTTTGTAAAGAGAGTGTAATCAGCTTTTCCTATCTTAAAATCATTTTGAATCAAAAAGTCTCTAAGGCACTCATACCAAGCTCTAGGAGCTTGTTTGAAGACATGGTTTGGGAAGTCTTGGTCTTCAAAGCCCGGTGGTTGCTCCACATAGACTTCCTCCTTGATTGGGCCAGTTAGGAACACACTATTGACGTCCATTTGGTAAAGCTTAATATCATGGTGAGTAGCAAAGGCAAGTAATATACGAATTGACTCTAGCCTAGCTACGGGAGCAAAGGTTTCATCAAAATCAAAACCTTCGACTTGTGAGTACCCCTTGGCCACAAGTCGTTCCTTGTTCCTTGCCACCACGCCATGTTCATCTTGCTTGTTGCGGAACACCCACTTGGTGCCCACAACATTTGCTTGTGGACGCTTGACAAGCTCCCAAACTTTGTTCCTCTCAAAGTTGTTGAGCTCCTCTTGCATGGCCACTACCCAATCCCGGTCGCTCAATGCATCTTCAACCTTATGGGGCTCCAAAGACAATACAAAGGAGTAATGTTCACAAAAGTTAGCAACATGAGAACGAGTGATTACCCCTTTTGTAATGTCTCCTAAAATGTTGTCAACGGGGTGATCCCGTTGAACACTTTGATGCACACGAGGATGTGGAGGTTGAACTCTTGAGTCATCATTATCCTCTTCTTCTTCTTGGTCTCCCCCTTGATGTATGCTTCCCTCTTGACTTTTGTATTCTTGATCATGTTGAGGTGCCACTTGTCCATCTTCAACTTGATCGCATGGGGGATGACTTGCATCATCTTGTTGTTGGTCACTTGAGCTTTGAGGTTGTTCTTGTGGTCGAACATCTCCAAGTGCCATCCTCCTAAGAGCTTCTTGTGGAGAGTCTTCTTGATCTAGCACACTTTGATCAACTTGCTCCACTTGGGAGCCATTAGTTTCATCAAACACCACGTCGCATGCTATTAAACAACCCCGAAGGATTTGTTGAAGACACGATAGGCATGGGTGTTTGAATCATAACCAAGCAAGAAACCTTCATCGGACTTTGAAGCCAACTTTGAAGTCCTAGGCTTCTTGTTGGGAATATAACACTTGCTCCCAAAAACACGAAAGTAAGAGACATTGGGTTTCTTACCAACTATAAGCTCGTAGGGGGTCTTCTTGAGGAGGCGGTGGAGGTACAATCGGTTGACGGCGTGGCAAGCAGTGTTAACCACCTCCGCCCAAAACCGGTCCGATGTCTTGTACTCATTAAGCATCGTCCTTGACATCTCAATGAGTGTCCTATTCTTTCGTTCTGCCACCCCATTTTGTTGAGGGGAGTATGGGGCTGAGAATTCATGCTTGATGCCCTCCTCATCCAAAAATTCTTCCACTTGAGTATTCTTGAACTCAGTGCCGTTGTTGCTTCTTATAGCCTTGATTCTTGAGGCGAACTCATTTTGAGCTCTCCTCAAGAACCTCTTGAGGACACCGTGAGTTTCACCCTTATTATGCAAGAAAAATACCCAAGTGAAATGAGAAAAATCATCAACAATAACAAGACCATATTTGTTACCGCCAATGCTAATGTAGGTTATTGGCCCGAAAAGGTCCATGTGTAGTAGTTCCAAAGGTCTTGTCATTGTCATGATGTTCTTGGAGGGGTGTTGAGCTCCCACTTGCTTCCCCGCTTGGCAAGCACTACATGGCCTATCCTTTTCAAAGACAACATTCTTCAAACCATAGATGTGCTCGCCCTTAAGAAGCTTTTGTAAGTTCCTCATCCCAACATGGGCTAGCCTTCTATGCCAAAGCCATCCCATGTTGGTTTTCGCCATTAAGCATGTGTCAAGTTGAGCTTTATCCGAGGCAAAATCCACAAGGTAAAGCTTTCCCTTGAGGACACCCTTAAAAGCGATTGTGTTATCACTTCTTCTAAGGATGCTCACACCCTCATTAGTAAAAACACAATTATAACCCTTGTCACATAGTTGTGATATGGACAAATGGTTACAGTCTAGAGTATTAATATGCAAAACGTGATAAAGAGTATGTTGGGGAGAAATGACAATTTTACCGGAGCGGATTTTCCCTCAGCTATTGTCCACAAAGAGGATACCTTCATTTGGATCATCATGTTACTCGTACTCCACGAACATTCTCCTCTCCCCGCTCATGTGGTTGGTGCATCCACTATCGAGCACCCATTTGGATCCACCAGAGGAGTACGCCTACAAAACAAGATTATGTCTTCCTTTTAGGTACCCAAGCGGAGTTGGGTCATTTGACGTTAGTAGTGAGGCACTTGGGCACCCACACACAAGGCTTGGGGCTCTTGCGGAGTGGCCCAACATATATAGCATAAACTTTGCCATACTTGTTCCTCATTAAAACATAAGATGCATCAAAATCATGAAAGAGAGGATGCGGTTCAAATTTAGGCATGTTAGTGCTAGTTGAAGTATTCTTCCCAATTTTAGTTGGGGATGAGCTTCCTTTGACAAAGATAATCAAGTCTTTGCCATACTTGGAGGTTTTAGCATTTTGCTTTCCACCTCTAGTATAACCGAGACCATCATTGACATTTGGAGGTCTTGTGTTGGTGTATGCACTTCGTGCATACGCCACCTTCTCTTTGTCAAAGATGCCACCCTTAGGTGCTTGTTTGCCTTGAGTCAACTTAAGCTCATCCTTTAATTTAAGGATCAAGTTAGAACATTTCAGGTAGAGACTGCATCGGTGCAACCTTTGAGGAGGATGAGCTTTTGGAGAAAGAGGCTACATTGGTCTTGAGGGACTCAACTTGAGTCTCAAGGATCTTGTTAACTTTTGCCAAGTTGCCAAGTTCGTCCTTGAGCTCAATGATTGTCTCCTCAAGACTTGAGCATGTTTTCTTGCTTAGAGCAAGTTCATGCTCTAATGCCTTGCTCTTCTCTCTCTCAAGCTCAAGGAGCTCAATGAGCTCTTTACATCTCTCCTTTTCATGGATAAGCATGTCCTCTTGCCTATCTATGAGCTCCTCCTTCTCAAAGATTTCATCCGAGAGTAATTTCATTCTACGCAAAGTGCTCTTACTTATGTCCTTAAGCATGTGTTCGTTTTCACTAGCACTATAAAAATCATCATGGGAGGATATGGAAGAGGATGAGTTAGAAGTAACCTTTCTCGTTCCTTGTTTTGCCATGAGGCAAGTTTGCTTGTGGTCATAGAGGTTGGGGAAAAGCTTGCTTCCCTTGGAGGTCCTCCCGATGGCTATGGTTGCCATCTTCTCCTCGTCTTTGGACGAGGAGGACTCATCATTAGAGTCCCATTCCTTGCCTAAGTGAGGATGACCGGAGGGTCTCTTCTTCTTATAGAACTTCATCTCTTGCGGCTTGCCCTCCTTCTTCTTCTTGCCCTCTTCATGTGGGCAATCTACAATGAAGTGCCAGTACTCGCCACAATTGTAGCAAGCCCTCTTGGTTTTGGGCCTTGCCTTCTCTTTGCCCTTGCTCTCATGCTTGTATCCTCCTTTTCTTCTTCTCATCATTCTCTTGAAGTTTTTGATGAAGATGGCCTCTTCCCCATTGGTGTCAAGGCTCTCCTCATCATCTTTGTTTTGCTCTTTTGAGGAGGATGTCGCTTTGAGTGCAACATCCTTCATCTTTGAAGCAGTGAACCTTTGGAGGTCGTTTTATAAGAGCGCCTCCTTCTCCATGATCTCGTGGTTGATGATTCTTCCTAGGACCTCCTCCGGGGTCATTTTGGCAAACCCCGGTCTTTCCCGTATCATGGAGCAAAGAGATACGTTTCTAGGCATGAATGCCTGAATCATCCTCTTCACCACCTCGTGGTCCGTCCACTTCGTGCAGCCATAAGATCTACTCTTGTTGATGAGTAGCTTTAGGTGGTTGTACATCTCTTCGGGAGATTCACCATCCATAATGGCAAACCTCCCGAGCTCTCCTTCAATGAGCTCAATCTTGGCTTCCTTCACGACTCGGTTGCCTTCATGAGCCGTCTTGAGGGTGTCCCAAATATCTTTGGCCACCTCAAGTCCATCCACTCGGTTGAACTCATCTCTTGAGAGAGATGAGATGATCACTCCGGCCACTTGGGCATTGCGGTGAAGTAGCACGGCTTGCTCCGGAGTGATGTCTTCTTCATTCTTCGGGATGTGCACTCCAGTCAACACAATTTTCCACAAAGAGGGATTGAGTGACACGAGATGGATCTTCATGTTATGCTTCCACATCCCGTAGTCATTTCCATCGAATTGGGGAGGTTTCCCCAATGGGATAGAAAGGTAGTGGTTGTTGGAGACAAGGCGTTCATAGTTGTAGCCTTGTTGGTTGTAGTTAATTGTGCCACCTGATGTAGAGGTTGAGGAGTCAAACTTTGGAATCTTCAACTTCTATCGAAGTTTTGCCTTGAGCTGGCGAGTCTCTTCATCATCCGTGGACTTGTCTTGGTAGACAAGCATCTCCTCTTGAGTTGCCTGGATCTCACTTGTTGAGACCTCGTCATACCCCACTCCAGCCAACTTCTCTCCGAGTTGTTAGACTCTTTGGGAGAGTCCAGCTCTGATACCAATTGAATGTGGCCTAGAGGGGGGGTGAATAGGCTAATCGACCTGAAATGACTTAATAAAACAAGATTAGGACTCAGGGGGCAGACTAGTCAGGTCCAGGGGTGGACTAGTCCGATCCACCTGCAGGGAAAGCCTAAAAAGAGTTTCTAACAAGTTTTAGTACGATTCTTGTGATGCACAGTATGTTAGAATGACTTAGTGAACCTTAGCAAGTCATGAAGCAAGTGTGAGGCTAAGGATCACAATGAGACAAGAGTGATGAACAAAACCGGTAAAGCTAACCCTAGAAGCAATGTGCGATAAGTGAAAGCAAAGTACACAAGGGACACAAGGATTTTATCCCGAGGTTCGATCCCATGAAGGAATCAACGTCCCTGTTGAGGAGTCCACGAAGGACTGGGTTCAACAACCCTTCCATCACCAAGTTTACCACAATGGCCTAACTTGGTTCTCCACTATTATAAAGGGGTGAATACAATATTTGTTGGGGCTTCTCACAATCTGAGGCTCCCACCACAAATACAATCACAAACCACAAAGATCAAATCAAGCCACAGATAACAAAGATTCACAAGTGCAAGAGATCAAACCGAGAGCCTAGAGTGGTGTTCTTCCTCTTCTTCACCTTACCAAACCCTAATCCACACAAGAATTAGTTTTAGAGGGAATGTAGGAAAGAAGGAGGCTTTTGGAGGCTCAAAGTTTGGTGTGGCAGCGCTAGGGTTTCAAAGTGCTCAAGGAATGGTTCAAATGAACCCACGGGTCCTCTATTTATAGAGGTTCCCAGCCCATACTGCTGACTTCAGCAGATGGGCGGACTAGTCCGGCCTACGGCCCGGACTAATCCGGCCTTTGGGACCACTGACATCCCTAACAACTGTCGCACTGCGCGGCAATTGTCACACTACCCGGCAAACTTCAAATTCAAACGGTCACTTCATAATGGACTAGTCCGGTCCAGACCGAACTAGTCCGATCTCACACAGAACGTTTCATTCCGTGTGAAAACGGACTAGTCTGAAGACCACAGACTAGTCCGACCCCCAGGGCGGACTAGTCCAGCCTACCGAGACTTAGTCACTAAAACTCTACTTCTCTTCAAGCACGGACTAGTCCGGCCACCAGGGCGGACTTGTCCGATCTCAGTCAGGACCTCTTGGTCCGGACTAAAATGGACAAGTCCGTGGTTTTGGGACTTAGTCCCCAAAACCCACTCCACGAGTACCCGGACTAGTCCGTCTCACTACGGACTAGTACGAACTCAGTCAGACCCTTTCCGGCTGAAAACGGACTTGGCCAGCCAGGAGCGGACTAGTCCGGCCACCTGCACGGACTAGTCCGGCCGCTCCTGCCAGACTACTTCCAACTCTCTTCTCTCAATAGGTTTGATCTCTAAACCGCTTTGAGCTCCTAACTTGATCTCAATGCACTTTACACACACATCCTCACACATATTTGGCTAGTCTACACTCGACACGCTAGAAACCCTAGTTTCTTCTTTTCGAGTCGACAACATCATTTTCATCCTTTTCCTTTTTGAGGGTTTGTGTTTCCGCTTGAATCCACACCTGTACTTAAGATCACTGAGCTCATTAGTTACTTAATTGTCGTCATCAATCATCCAAAACCCACGAGGATCCTAGATGCACTTTCAAGTTGCCAGGCATGGGATGAAGGACATGTTTGCCTTCAGATATCACTGGAATGATGAGATCATTACCCAATTTTATGCTACTTGTTTCTTTGCCAGTGATGAGGAGGAAAGGGTGACTTGGATGACTCATGGATCCAAATACTCTATCACTGATGATGAGTTTGCAAAACTCCTTCATCTAGAAGACACCGGCAACAATGAGTTGACCATCCAACATCGGTGTCTTAGGAAAAGACAAGATGGACTTCCTCTATAACACAATCCTGAAGTTCAATGCCCCCTCAACCAAGAACATGAAGCCCTTCTTCATGGCGATCAACCGGGTGCTGAGAAAGATAATAGCACCAAAAGATGGGGATGCAGAAAGTGTCTAAGGTTACTTGAGGACCTTGATGAAAGTAATAAGCAAGAACAGGAAGTTTGACATCTTTGACTATATCTGGAACGATATGGTCAACATCTCCTACACACTGAACAGATCCTGTGGCTATGCCCCTACTTGATGTTCATGATTGATAAGGTCACAGGGATCGAGTTCGTAAAGGACGTGGAGCACACCCCTCTGAGGCCCCAAAAGCCTCCTCAAGCCACAGTTCAAGCTGCTCCTTCTCCAGTGTCTAGTGAAGTGGCACCAAGGAGAGCTCGAGAGGATGAGAGGACAGCTCCCACCACTAGGGCCCCTCCCCAAAAAGGGTCTCCTAGTGGAATCTTGAAGTACTTGACAACAATTTTTGCCTCTTGCAAGAAGGCCGAAGTGAACACTCACAAGCTGAACAAGGCAAGGAATGCTGATATGCGGTATGTCAAAGAAAATGTCAAACATATTTGCCAGAAGCTGGAGATCGAGCCCATTGGATCTCCAGTCATTTCTGAAGATTCAGCCTCGGATTTCACCGAGCTCGGGCCCTTGACTCCCTCCGAGCTTGCTTACTTTGGCATTGGGGGTTCGAGTGGATCCGCTCCTCCTCCTCCTCCTCAACCCGAGAATGAAGATGAAGATGATGAGAGGACCGACAGCGAGGACTGAAGATCTTAGATCCCTCCTCTCCTTATTTTTGGTGTCTTGATACCAAAGGGGGAGAGATTGAAGGGGAGTCACTAGGTCTTAGCTATAGGTTGAGAGATGAGAGCTTCATTTATGCATATTTTATCTCGTTTGGGTTGTAAGACTTCATATTATGCTCTTTTGGTACTTTTAGTCTTGTGATGCAATGCTATGAACTGTTTATGCTCATATTTATGAAATCTGTGATTTTGCTCTGAAATTGAAATATATGCTTGTTGTTGATATATTGATGTCAATTATTTCACTGTCATCATGATTACTGCTCTCACTCACTTAGTTTTGCATTCCACCATAAGAAGTGCACATATGTATTATGTTGTCATTGCTAAATGAGTTTGAAGCTCATATGTGCACACTTTATGAAAATCTCAATTTTTATCATACTTTGTGAAATCTCAATTGGTTGTTATCAATCACCAAAAAGGGGGAGATTGAAAGTGCATCTAGGCATCCCTTGTGGGTTTTGGTTGATTTATGACAAACAAATGAGATCCTAACCACATTATTGAGATGAGCGCATGTTTTAATGAAAGAATGAAGAAAGCGCCAAAAAGAAAGGAGAATGAGGATAAATTCAGAAAAGAGCTCAAGAGCTGAATAGAATACATCATTGTGTAGGGAGTGTGTTGGTGTAACACATCCCAAGATCTCAAGCACAAAAAATCTCCACACACTTTACATTTCACAGGAAAAACGGAATAGTCCGATATACACCGAACTTGTCCGATATCCTCTTTGGATACGTTCGGACAAGTCCAACCAATGCGGACTTGTCCACACCGGACTAGTCCGATAATGTCCGGACTAGTCCGATAATGCCTCTTACTAAAATCGGACAAGTCCTCCAAGTGCGGACTTGTCCTATATTCACTAAGGGTATCACCACACCGGACTAGTCCGATATCACCACGGACAAGTCCGAAAACCTTTCTGACTAAAATCGGACAAGTCCGCTCATAGCCGGACAAGTCTGATATTCCTGGAAACTTAGGGATTCCTGCACGCTGCACACCGGACTAGTCTGGACTCCACCACGGACTAGTCCGGACCCTCGAAACCCTAACGGTAACTTTTGAAAACCCTAATATAAATAGATGTGCACGGCCCAACTATCATATCTCTCGACCCCCTGCGCTGTCACATCCTCCAAGAGCCCAGAAAACACATCTCTCATCGCAATCAAATGCAAGAAAGATCAATCCCTTGAGGATTCACTTTGGATCAAAGGATAGACACAATTCCACACGTCTAAGCGCTTAGGTTTGATCTTTAACACACTCTTGTTGTTTCATTGTTGATCTTAAGAGTGTGTTCTTGGTGGTGTTTGAATTCTAATCTTGGGGAGCCCTCAACTTATGAGAAAGCCCCTTGAACCTGGTGATTTGCCCCTTTGTGATAGTGGAAGAAGAATGGGCCTTCGTGGTGATTCGACAAGGTTAGGGTCAGTGAAGACCCGGTCCTTTCGTGGGCTTCTCAACATGGACGTAGGTTGCCTCTGTGGGAACCGAACCACAAGATAAAAATCGTGTCAAACTTGTTCTTAAGTTTCTCATATCATATTCTGGGGTTTGATTGATCTTGTCCATCTTACATTAAAATGTTCAAATCAAAGTTATTTTGTACTACACTTAATTTAATTGACTCAATACTTTCAATTTACATTTTATATTCCACTACGTACTGTGCTTGTATTGAGATCATTGATCGACTTGATCAATCTAGTCCGCACGCACCGGACTAGTCCGCACTCTACCGGACTAGTTCGATATCTTGGAATTTGATCAGTTTGTCAAGTGTTGCAGGTTCTGACTAAATTGCAAAAAGGCCTATTCACCCCCTTCTAAGCCACATTCAGTGTGTAACTCTTTTTGGAGCCCATGTGGGACCCCACACCGGCCTCCACCCACCCTAAACACGACATCCATCAAACCCTAGCCCTCCACCTCTATATAAACAACCCCAACCCTTAACTTTACATCCTTTTGCCTCAACTGAAACACACGCAAACCCTAGTTCATGGAGATCTGCCATCATGGAGGGAGAAGGAGATCCCAAGCAAGAAGAAGAAGAGTAGGAAATGAAAGAGGATCAAGATCTCCATCAAGTTTTCTTTCTTCATCACCAATTCACCTTCGAGTTCTTCATCAACACTAGATTGTCAAGATCCAAGTGTTGCCTCCAAAACCCTTGATCCATTGGAGTTCTAAACACCTGGTATACCTTCTACTCTCTATTTATCACGTGAATTCAACCCCGTTTCTCGAAATTCACATCGATCTAGAAAACCCTAGTTCGCTATTCCTGCGAAGGGCGGACTATTCCGGTCCCAAGCAGACTAGTTCAATTTTGTAATCTGTATCCTGCTGAATTAATTCTAAATCGATTCGAATCAACTCCAAACTCGTGTATACTTGTTAATAACCATTGTAATTGATTAGTAAACATTAAAAGCAACTTATTAACCTGTTTTACTTCGCACTTGCATTAATCATGCATATCATGACATATTGAGTAATATATGTGTACTTATTGATTGTAATTCTTGTGTTGTATGCTTGTTGCACGGTTTAGATGGATTTGCGCTAGTGGGTGCTGCGGAGGATCTCCAGCACCAGGAATTTGAAGGCTTTGACCCAAACCAAGCTCAAGAGCAAGGCAAGTGTCCTTGAACATATTGATCCTATTTCTAAAATAAATGTTTTGTTTGCAAAACTACATGCTTGTGTAAATTTGATTGGAATCCTATGATATGAAGTTTACTAGCTTTTTTTAACCACCCTTGTCACATGGAATACATGGTAGAGAGTCGGGAAGGGCTTTTTACTTTTTTGCTTTGCTTATTTAATTGGGACGGGAAAACAACTATACTATTTAATTATGCATTAATGAGATTATGGTTAATATGAACTGGTTAATATGATATGGTATTGGGTGATCTAAGACAGCCTGGTATGTGGATGGGTTGGATGTCATGGTGGTTTCGCTTGCTTTAGATCTAAGGACCGGTTCATGCGAGAATATGCCAGGACAACAGTGCCACCACGAGGCCAAGTATGGGTGCGGCGTAGACGATTAATTAGGGTATTGCAAGTATTGCATGGATCATTTGGCGCACTAGGGAAGGGGAGTCGGATTGGGTTTGGTTTTGAGGCGGGACTACCTGGGATCCAAATGGCACAAGAGGGGGCCGTTTGTTGAAGATGTGCTCAGTTGGAGACATTGCCACTAGTGAAACCTTAGTGGGTCCGTACATGCTAGTAGTTTGTAAAGGCTACTTTGTGATCTCTTGGCCATACACCAAAGGAAGTGTAATTGGCATAAGAAAGGTTCTTAGTCGCCGACGGGTGATGAAATCACAAAAACGTGGGTAAAGTGGTACAAACTCTGCTGAGTATTAAAACTATCATGATAGCTGTGCTCCCGGTTATGAGCACCTAGATGACCTATGTGATTAGAAGGAACTTGGGATTTTAGATGGTTTGGTATTGGTTATGGACTAGTATTATGGTTTATGGTAATGGATATGGTTAATGGTAATGAGAAATCTAGTATATGGATGATGGTAATGGAATATGGACTGGTATTATGGTAACTACATGGTTTATGATGGGTTTACTTCACATACGTATAATATATTGCTTTTCAAATGTTTTGATGTACTTTTCAGCACTTAGCCATTACTACATTCATCATTTGTATCAGCTACATGTCATACTTTCCACACTTGCTGAGTACGATATGTACTCACCCTTGCAATTCCTCCATCAACAGTTGCAGGTAAGGATTGGGAGTATAACGATGATAATGCGGAGTTCTAGGCCGTGTCTACCGACAACTTTGCCTGTGGTGTTGATTGGAGCTGTGCTACCCTATTTTCTTAGCTGCTTAGTTTGCTTATTTAGTTTATTTCTGCTGCATTAGTTCAAACTTGTCATTAATATTCATTAGAGCTTGTATTTGAGGGTATTCTGAATTGTGTAATAAAAATGGTTAATTAATCTTGTTCGGCGTTAATTTTCTATATATCCTTTTGTGATTGCACTTGTTTATGTGTGTTGAACGTCCTGGGCACACATATGTGTTCACTTGGTTCATTTTCGAAACAGAGTGTCACAAATTGGTATCAGAGCCATAGGTTGTCCGTAGGACGCAACCTAGATAGAATGTAAACTTTAGAGCACATAGGAGCACTTAGGAATTGATGTGTTTTTGCTTGGTGTGTTGTTTGCTATGTATTGTTGCTTGTGTGCTTAGTAGAGGATTTTGGGATGCTGTAGCATTGCCATGTCCATATAGGCTAGTATAGGTAGTTGCTTAGTTTCATATCCCTTGATGCATTGGTTGGGGACGTTTTCTAACTTCTTCTCTCTTGCTTTTTTTCAGATGGTGAGGACTCGCAACCAGAGGAATGGCAATGATGAGGAGGAGAACAATGGAGCACCTCAGAACAACAATGGACAAGGACCTACCCAGGGAGCTATCAACCTTGAGAACCTATTGGCCATGCAAAACCAGCTCATGCAGACCATGATACAGACTATGGGACAGCTGCAGGCTAGTAACAACAACAATCAGCCCCACATGCCTCCACCGCCACCCCCACCTCCTCATAACCGATTGAGAGAGTTCATGAGGATCAGGTCGTCGACCTTTGCTCATGCTGCTGACCCTATGGATGCCAATGATTGACTCAAGTCCGTGGAGAAGAAACTTGCAATAGTCCAATGCAGTGACCAGGAGAATGTGCTATTTGCTTCTCATCAACTTGTTGGAGTAGCTGCCGGTTGGTGGGACTCTTTATGCAATGCCCATGAGAACCATGAGAGGATTACTTGGGCTGAATTCAAGGAGAGCTTCCATTCTCATTATGTGCCCGAGGGTGTTATGATATTGAAGAGGCAAGAGCTTGAGAACTTGAGGCAAGGAAGATCAAGTATGGGTGAATATCTCAATAAATTCACTCAACTCTCAATATATGCGCCTGATGATGTCAGCCGGGACAGCCGGAAACAGTACTTGTTCATGAGGGCCTTGAACAATGAGATCCAAGTGCAATTGATGAATTATGATTATGCAAACTTCTAGAATCTAGTGGACAAAGGAATTGTGGTTGAGAACAAGGTACGTGAGATGGAGCACGACACCAAGAGGAAGGCGCCATATCAAGGACAACAACAAGGAAGTAATGTGTGCCCTCGCTTTGCACCACCCAATGCGCCTTATTACAGCTCTTCTGCGCCTGCTCAACGCCCTGGTTATGCACCATGCCCAGCTCAGTTTGTGCAGCAATGCCCTGTCATCCAAGCACCTAGGCCTCCAATGCCTTTTGCACCTCATGCTAATTTTTGTGGTGCTAATGTTCAGAATCAAGTTTGTCCGAATTCTGGTGCAGTTAGGAAGTGCTATACATGTGGAGAAGCAGGACACTTTGCACATCAATGCCCTAAATCATACCTTGGTCAAGGAAGCAGTGCTCCGAGACAAAACCCAAGACCGAATGGAGGACAACCGCAAGGGAACCGTCGACAGCAGAATTTTGCTCGTGGCAACGTGAACGATGTCTCTACGGAGGAATCACAACAAGTGGATGACGTGGTCATTGATATGTTTCTCTTAAACTCCACCCTGGCGACTATGTTATTTGATTCTAGAGCATTGCATTCATTTGTTGCATTGAAATATGTTGCCAAGTATAGTTTGCCTATCTCTCATATGAAGTTTACTCTATTGGTTAAGTCTCCTAGAGGAGAGATGAGGACAAATATAGTATGTCCAAAAGTAAGCCTTAGAATAAGGGGGGTAGATTTCTTTGCCAACCTCATTGTTTTGGATTCCCGAGGATTGGACATTGTACTTGGTTTGGACTGGTTGAGGAAGCACAATGGAGTCATTGAATGTGCCACAAAGACAGTGAAGTTGAACAATGAGGAAGGGATCACCATAGAATTTGAAGCATCTCAACATGCACCGAAGCAATTTGAGCTGAATCACATGGACGGTGTTGCAATTGAGGAGATTCCGGTGGTGTGCGAATTTCTGGATGTGTTTCCGGATGAGTTGCCAGGTATGCCACTTGATCGCGATATTGAGTTTGCTATTGATTTAATACCTGGAACTGCACCTATAACTAAGAGGCCATATAGGATGCCTCCTAAGGAGTTAGCGGAGCTCCAGAAGCAGATTCAAGAGCAACTAGAGAAGGGTTTGATTCGCCCAAGTTCTTCACCTTGGGGAGCGCCCGTTCTTTTCGTGGATAAGAAGGATGAATCACAAATGATGTGTGTGGATTACCGCGCTCTCAATGAGGTGAACATCAAGAACAAGTACACCTTGCCACGCATAGAAGACTTGTTTGATGATATGAAGGGTGCTTGTGTTTTCTCCAAGATTGATTTGAGTTCGGGATACTTTCAAATGAAGATTAGACCATCGGACATACCCAAAATAGCTTTTTGGACACGATATGGATCCTATGAGTACACCGTGATGTCCTTTGGATTGACAAATACACCTGCATACTTTATATACCTCATGAATAAGGTCTTCATGGAGTACTTGGATAAGGTAGTTGTGGTGTTCATTGATGACATTATGATCTACTCGATGGATGAGAAGGAACATGAGGAACACTTGAGGCTCACATTGCAGATATTGAGGGAGCATCAATTGTATGCCAAGTTTAACAAGTGCCAATTTTGGTTGAAAGAGGTGTCATTTTTGGGTCATCTCATCTCAGGAGGAGGAGTATCTGTTGACCCAGGGAAGGTGAGAGACGTGCTAAAATGGGAACCGCCACAGAATGTGAAGGAAATAAGGAGTTTTCTCGGAATGGCTGGATATTACCGTCGATTAATCAAGGACTTTTCCAAAATATCCAAGCCTATGACGGAGTTGCTAATGAAGGGGAAAGCTTTCCAATGGACTCAAGCTTGTCAGGACAGTTTTGAGGAGTTGAAGAAAAGGTTAACTACAGCCCCAGTTTTTTATTGCCGGATGTAAGCAAGAGTTTTGATATTTATTGCGATGCATCAAGACAAGGACTTGGATGTGTGCTAATGCAAGAAGGTCAAGTGGTAGCTTATGCATCGAGACAATTGAAGAAACATGAGCAGAATTATCCAACGCATGATTTGGAGCTTGCAACCTTGGTGCATGCATTGAAGATTTGGAGACATTATATCCTTGGACATAGTGTGAAATTTATACGGATCATAAGAGTCCCAAGTATATTTTCACACAAACGGATCTGAATTTGAGGCAATGAAGATGGTTGGAGCTCATCAAGGATTATGATGTTGGAATCAATTATCACCTGGGGAAGGCTAATATAGTGGCCGATGCTTTGAGTCAAAAAGGAGTAAGTCACCAGCTCACGGTTCGAGAATTGCCATCCGAGTTATGTAAGGATTTTGAACGGTTGAACCTTGGATTTGTGAATGAGATGGCAATAATGGAGTTAAATCCGACCTTGGAGCAAGAAATTCGAGAAGGTCAGACCAAGGATGAGGAAATTCAAGAGATCAAAGAAAGGACCCAGGAGGGAAGGGAATTCAGATTTGATGAGGATGAACATAGTACCTTCACTACAGGAAACGCGATCATTTGCGACGGCTGGATTTATTTGCGATGGACAGCCGTTGCAAATAGATTAAATTGCGACGGCCCGCCTTTGGCCGTTACAAATAACGTGGCCGTCGCAAATAACACCTTATTTGTGATTGTCGACTATAAAGCCGTCACAAATAACAACTTATTTGCGACAGCCAACCCTAGGACCGTCACAACTAAGGTAGCCGTCGCAAATAAATGTTTATTTGCGACGGCTTCTAAAAAGGTCATCGCAAGTAACCTTAATTGCGACGGACGTATGGTGGGGCCATCGCAATTTAGTAGGCCATCGCAAATAAGGGATTTTATCCCGACCCTGACGGTTCATTCACGTCCACTCAACACACAGCCCCGCAGCCCTCTGCGCCCCGCCGCCTGCCCGCTGCCCTACCGCGCCTCGCCGCAGGCCCGCCTTCGCTGCCCCGCCGTCGCCGCCCCGCCGCTGCCCCCGACCCGCCGCGCCCCGGCTCGGCTCGCTGCGCCCCCGCCACCCCGGCCCACCGCGCCCCCGCTGCGCCCCCGCCGCCCCCGACCCCTGATGCCTCCGAGGTGAGCTCGTTTTTTTTGCTTTCATTTTAGGGTGTGTTTGGTTTTAGGATCAGAAGGTATGGCATGAATCCATTCTAGATTTTAGGAAAAGAATGATTCCATCTTGATGTTTGTTTATAAGGATGGGATGAACCTTGTTTTTTGTTTGATTGGAAGGATGAAAAGGGATGAGATCGAACGGCTGATGATTAGGAGGTAGCTAGTTAATATATAAGGTGCGAGCTAATAAGTGTTAGAGAGCATCAGGCGGACCAGGGAGCTCCCATGGGTCGTAGTAGTAGAGATCGAAGAAGTTGATGAGCTCGACGTTGAAGCGCTTGCCCTCCACCTTCCGCCGGAGGTAGAACTCGATGATCTCCTCCTCGGTCGGGTGGAAACAGAACCCCGTCATCACCAAGTCGTCCTCGTGTGAGTCGCCGCCCTCTCCACCCTTGCCTCTGTAACACCCTCATTTTCATGCATCATGCCTTGCATGCACTCATATACATATTTAACATTAACCCACAACAAGAGGAACGAGTTTAAAATTGATTTGGGGCATTTAAAATCGATTTGGAATAAAACCGCACTTAAAATGCAGTAAAGTGCGGACTAGTCCGATTTTACTCAGAGTCCAATTTCTCTCTCACTAAAAACGGACTTGCCCATTTGTGCTGCGAACTAATCCGATTTTGCCTCTGGAAACTTTCAGAATTGTCCGATTTTGTGCGGACTAGTCCGATATTCCAAGAATCCTTAAAAAATTGCTAAGTCCCTGAACTTTTTCGAACTAGTCCGGTGTTCCAGCGGACTTGTCCGATTTCCTCTCTGACTGAAGTCAGACTTGTCCGGTTTTAGGCCAGACTTGTTCGATTTTCTCTCTGGACATTTTTGGACTAGTCCGATCCTTTTCGGACTTGTCCGATATTTCGTGACTCCGAGTTGATCTTTTGTTTTACGACTTGTTCCTTGGGTTTAACGATAAGTGGGCCCAGGGACATCATGCCTAACTCTTTTAGAGCCCATGTGGGAATCTAAACCGGCCTCTACTCATCCCAAACTCGAAATCCATCTAACCCTAGCCTCCACCTCTATATAAACAACCCCACCCCTTGGATCGACATCTATTTGCCACTTTTCCACCCCACCCAAACCCTAGTTCGTGGAGAGCCACCATCAAGGAGGGAGGATAAGATCCCAAGCAAGAAGAAGAAGAGGAGGAAACGAAAGAGGATCAAGATCTCCACCAAGCTTTCGTTCTTCATCACCAATTCATCTCCAAGTTCATCACCAACCCTAGATCACCAAGATCCAAGTGTTACCTCCAAGTCTCTTGATTCATTGGAGTTCTAAACACCCGGTATACCTTCTATTCTATTTTCCTCACGTGAATTCAACACCTAATCTCCAGATTTACGTCGATCTAGAAAACCCTAATCTGCTGATCTCGCAAAGTGCGGACTTGTCCGGTCCCTAGTGGACTAGTCCGATCTTTCTGGTTAAATTGTGTCGAATCAATTCCAAAAACTGACCTAATCAACTCCAGACCTGTATAAACTTGTTAAAAGCTATTAAAACTAGTTATTGATTATTAAAAGAAATCTATTAACAAGTTTTACCTTGCATTTGCATTAATCACGCATGTCATGTCATATTGAGTAATATTTGTGCACTCTTTGATTGTGTTTCTTGTCTTGTATGTTTATTGTGCGGATTAGACGGATTTGCACTAGAGAGTGCCGTGGAGGATCTACAGCACCAAGAGTTTGAAGGCTTTGATCCTAATCAACCGCAAGAGCAAGGCAAGTGCCCTTGAAGCATATTGATCCTATTTTAAAATAAATGTTTTGTTTGCAAAGTTGCATGCTTGTGTCAATTTGATGAGAATCCTATGATAGGAAGTTGACTAGTTTTGTTTAACCACCCTTGTCACCTGGAATATATGGTAGAGAGTCGGGAAGGGCTTTTTACCTTTTTGCTTCGCTTAATTAATTGGGATGGGAAAACAACACTACATATTTAATTATGCATTAATGATATTTTGGTTAATGTGGACTGGTCAATATGATATGGTAATGGGTGATCTAAGCAAGCATGGTATGTGGATGGGTTGGATGTTATGGTGGTTTTGCTTGCTTTAGATCTAAGGACCGGTTCATGCGAGAATAAGCCAGGACTACAGTGCCACCACAAGGCCAAGTATGGGTTCGGCGTAGCTGATTAATTAGGGCTTTGCTAGTGTTGTTTGGACCATTGTGGATGCTCGGGCAAGGGGTAGTCGGATTGGGTTTGTTGATGATTGGTGGGACTACCCTGGGATCCGAATGGCTCAAGAGGGGACCCTTGGTTGAATATGTGCTCTGTAGGAGACATCGCCACCGGTGAAACCTCAGTGGGGTCTAAATAGGCTTGTAATCCCTTTGTAAAGGCTATTTTGTGATCTCTTGGCCATACACCAAAGGAAGTGTAATTGGCGAAAGGGAGGTTCTTTAGTCACTGACGGGTGATGAAATCACAAACACGTGGATAAAGCGGTACAAACTCTGCAGAGTGTGTCTAAAACTATCATGATAGTCGTGCTCCCGGTTATGAGCACCTGGACAACTTCCATGATTAGAGGGTACTCGGTATTGGGATGGTGTTCTAGGATGGTTATGGTTGGTATTATGGTTATGGTTGGTTATGGATTTATTTCTGGTATTGAATATGGTTATTGGCAATAGTGAAATCTAGAATTATTGACGATGGTAATGAATTTAGACTGGTATTATGATATTACTTATGGTTATGATGGGTTTATTTCACATACATGTAATATATTGCTTTTCAAATGTTTTTATGTACTTTCCAGCACTTAGCCATTATTATTGTCGTCATTTGAATCAGCCACATGTCATACTTTCCACACTTGCTGAGTATGACATGTACTCACTCTTGCAACCCCCCCCCCCCCAATAGTTGCAGGTCAGGATTGGGAGTTTAATGGTGATAATGCGGAGTTCTATGCCGTGTCTACCGTCAACTTTGCCTGTGGTGTTATTGGAGCTGCCCTATCCCTTATGCTTAGTTTGCTTAGTTGCTTAATTAGAGTATTTCCGCTGCATTAGTTGAACTTGTCATAAATATTCATTAGAGTTTGTAATCGAGGATAATATGGTTTGTGTAATTAAATTTGGTTAATTAATCTTGTTCTGTGGTAATTTTCTGTATATCCTTTTGTGATTGCACTAGTGTATGTGTGATGAATGTCCTGGGAACACATATGCGTTAGCTTGGTTCGTTTCCGGAATCGGGCGTCACAGCCTCCTCCTCCAGCTCCTGATGCTACCGCCACCGCCGTTGCAGATGCGGCGCCATGATGGTTGTTCTCGTGCCTGCCTGACGTTCTCGTGCATGCCTTTCTGGGAAGCGATGAACACGCTTCTGCCGTCCTGCAAGACAATGAACACGCTGCTGCTGCATTCACCTGTGCACCTCGTCCAGCCCCGCCACATGCGCGTCGAGCACGGCGGCTCGGACGTCGTCGTTGTGCAGCCGCAGCTTGCCGCCACCGTAGTATCGTGATTGCTGCTTGCTGCCCAGCTCATTGAGCTTTGGTTCCTGGCTCCCCGTTGCTGCTTCCTCCTCAGCCATCCTTTGGTGCTCACAGCCTAAGCATCGATCTGTACATGCTGCTCCACCCTGACATTGAGCTGGGCAATTCCAAAGTGAAATGAGGGACAAAAGAGAGATGGTGCGAGGTGTGTAGTTCGTCAAGTTATATGGTCGCCATTGCACGGACAGGATGACGGTGAAATACACCATGATCAGCACTGTTCTCAACACCCGTCTTGGAGTGTATCCGCTTCCGTTTCCCTCTCGGCGGCGTTGAACCCTGAGCCGCCGCAGTCTTCTTGCCCTGCCACCGTGGCGTGGACCATGCCGGGTCTGGACGGGCATTATATTCAGTTCTTTGAGTGTTCTAGCTATTTTTATTAAATCGGTCTTGACATAATGCATTTTGTTTACATTGCCCAGGTCCCCTCCCCACCGTGCACACTCAGATCCACTTCACTGCTCAGGTATGGCACCATCATTCTTCTCATATTGTATATGACAGAGTACAATGCTTTTAGCTGTATATGACGACTTGTTGCTTTTATAGTAGCTGCTCTGATATGTATAATGTTCCAACTGTTTTTTATCAAACTTTTAATGATGTAACACATTTTCTTTAGATTTGCATCACCATGTTACTAGTTCAGCCTATGTCAAGTGTGTGATCTAGATGTTGCTACATGATTATGTTTTTTTAGGTTTAGATAATTTTTTGTCATGCTTTCGTAAATATGTTTATTATGTAGGTTACTAGAATTAATAATTTTTTTCTCTTGTTCTTTTGATTGCGTGAGTGTTTAGAATTAATAATTTTTTTATATTCTGTTTAGTGTATGTTCGGACTTTAGTGCATTCATATAATGTTTTTGAGTGACTACTTAATATATATAAATAAAGGGGTTTTGGGCCGGCTCGGACCAACCCGGAAGGGCACGACACGCAATAAGTGTGATCGTGCCGTGTAGACCATAGTAGTCAAGGCGACATGGAAGCGAACGGGTTGGTAAGGACGTCAATGACCCGCAATTGCGTGGACGATGGAAATGGATGTAGAATTGTCATCTAAGACCAACTTTCCTCTCACTCTTTCTCTAGTTCTTTCCTCTTTCTTAAATGACCTCAAAATGAAAATGAGCAACGTAACCTATAGCAATGTATTACCCGTTTCGGATCGGCACGTCTCACATGCCATTAGCATGTGAGACGTGCAAGTTCGGAATTGTCCCTTTTTGGACAGCCTCGGAGTGACCGAGGGGGTGTGGCTTGTGATGAGAGGCGGGTCTGGATTTGGACAAGATTTTGGTGGCGTAACCCTGTTGTTCTCTGCTGCACGATTTTAGGGCGTGCAGTGGAAAACAGCGGGGTTATGCTGCCGAAATTTTGTTCGAATCCAGATCACACATCTCGTCATGAGCACGCTCTGCTCGGTCACTCTTGGGTGGGTTTAGGATCTATCTGCCTAGGTTGTAGGGTTGTGACATAACACAACAATACATTAATGACAATTTCTTTCGCGTTAAACTGCAGAGCCAAACATGGGTGAAGACCACAGTTGGATGCATACTGGCTGGAAGAGCAGAACTGGTGGTCACTCGGATGAGTGGTTTATCAAGTTAGATCAATTTTTGGATCAAGCATTTTTTGTTGTCAACGGAAGATATGGTGCGGTGCCCATGTACAAAATGCCGGAACACCAAGTTTTTGAGAAGATTGGAGCTTTCGTTTCACTTATGTCGAAACGGTTTCACTCCACATTATGAAGTGTGGACCTTTCACGGCGATACTAATTCTCGAGTCATAGCCGAAGTGGATGAGGATGATGATATAATAGAGGTTTATAGGATGGATGAGATGCTAGAAGCTCTGGAAGCGGAGGATCCTCTTACAAATGAGGCAGAGAAGTTCTTCGAGGAGCTGAAGAAATCACAAGAGCCGTTGCATGAACACACGGTTGTGAACGTACTTGCTTTCTTGACCAGATTTATGGCAATTAAGTCCAAGTACTTTGTTTCCATCAACTTCTACAATGATCTCATGAAATTGATCTGCGATATCCTTCCACAACCTCACAATGCGCCAGCCGATATGTATCATTCAAAGATCAAGATATCTGGTCTCGGTATGAAGTATGAGAAAATCGATGTGTGCCTAGACAACTGCATGCTATTCTGGAAAGAGCACGCCAATGAGAAGATGTGCTTGAAATGTGGTAAATCGAGGTATGTCAAAGTTGTTAATGACAATGGCGATAATGTGATGACAGATGTCGCACATAAGCAGCTTCGTTACTTGCCTATGACACCTCGGTTGAAGTGGATGTTTCTTTCAAAAAGAACCGCAAGACACATGAGATGGCACAAAGAACAAATAATTCTTGACGCATCCTTCTGACAGTGATGCATGGAAGGCGCTAGACCATTTCGATCCAAACTTTTCTTGTGATGCGAGGAATGTTCGCATCGGATTAGTGACAGACGGATTCTCAATGTTCAGTACGAATGCCTTGCCATACTCTTGTTGGCCTGTCTTTGTCATTCCGTACAACCTGCCACCTGCTTTTTGTACGAAGAACGAGTTCATGTTTCTCAGCCTCATTGTACCTGGACCTGATCATCCCGGGTCACGTCTCAACGTGATGTTAAAACCGCTGATCAAAGAATTGAAAGTCTTGTGGACAGGAGTCAAAGCGTACGACAGTTACAAGAAGCATAAATTCAACCTTCGAGCTGCTTATTTTTGGTCCGTCCATGTTTGCCGGCATACAGCATGTTTTCCGGATGGAGCACTCACGGTTGTCTGACGTGTCCAATATGTGCTTCCGACACGGATTGCTTTCGACTAACTCATGGAGGCAAAATATCTTACATCTATTGTCACAGACGTTGGCTGCCCTCGAATCATATATTTAGGCAGCAGAGGCATGTCTTTCGGAAGAACACTGTTGTCACTAAAGGACCACCGAAGCGTCTCAACGGGTCAGAAATTTCTAATATGTTGGATAAACTGGTGCCTGATGAAGGTCGCTCTGGATATTTCGTAGGTTATGGAGAGAAACACAATTGGACTCACATATGTGGACTTTGGGAGCTACCGTATGTGAAGTCATTTATTCTAATGCACAATATTGATGGCATGCATCAGGAGCATAACATGAGCGAAAGTATCATAAGCACTTGCATGGATATGCCTGGCAAAACGAAAGAAAATTATAAAGCTAGACTAGATTTGGCAGACATTTGTCACCGTCCAACTCTTGAAATCTCTGAAGTGGTGGAAAGCCACGTGCTTCTTTCTGTCTTCGATCGAAAGAAAAGAAAGAAGTTATGAAATGGATGAAAACTTTGAAATTCCCAGATGGTTATGCAGCTAGCCAGAAACGAGCCGTAAATGTTAACACAGGAAACCTCACTGGGTTGAAGAGTCATGATTATCACATTATAATGGAAAGACTCTTACCTGTTATGTTTCGAGGCTATCTAGATGATGCGGTGTGGAAGTTTTTAGCCGAGCTCAGCTATTTCTATAGACAGCTTTGTGCTAAAGAAATCAAGACCGGGATGATGGATAAGTTAGAGAAGGATATACCCATACTTTTATGTAAGATGGAAATTTTTTTCCACCCGGTTTCTTCAATCCAATGCAACATCTGCTTATCCATCTTCCATTCGAAGCTAAAGTTGGCGGTCCTGTGCAATATAGGTAGATTTATCACATTGAAAGAGCGCTACGATATCTGAAACCAATGGTTGGCAACAGGGCAAGGGTGGAAGGGTGCATCGCTGAAGCATATGCTCTTAAGGAAGTAGGATACTTTTCAAGTGTCTACTTTGCGGAAGAAAACAATATCAATACTTCGGCGATGCGGTACAATGTGGACGAAACACCCCCTCTAAGTGACCTTTCCATTTTTCAAACGAGAGGCACCACTGTTGGTAGCTACACGACCTACGTGCTATCAGAACATGAAAGGACTGTTGCTTTACTCTACATGTACGCAAATATAGAAGGCATGTAGGAATACTTCGAGTAAGTGTTTGTCCAACATTTATGCTAATCGACATTTGCTACACATGTACTCTAAAAGATGTTTTTTCATGTTCAGCGAGTTCCATAGACAATGTTGGCCACATAGGCATCAACCTACGGCCAAACAAGTAGAAGCGATGCGAAAAGAAGGAATAAATGGGGGGCAGAGTTTCCTATCCTGGTTTCGAGATTATGTAATATTCTCTCGTCTTCTATGTATTATAAATTACTATTATTAAAGAAGTATTATTTTAACTCACGATCATTTATGACAGTGTCGGACTCACAATGTCCATGAAGATTTGCGGCAGCTATCTTATGGATTGGTGAATGTTAGAAGCTATGGTCGATATGACGTAAATGGCTTCCGATTCCGTACAACTCATTTTGAGGATCTTCGTCCTCTCGCGGCAACATCAAATTCCAGTGTTGTGATGAGAGCTATGGACACTCAAGGGAATTTAACCGATTATTATGGAATCATTAACAAAATCCTTGAATTTACTTTTGCCGGAAATAAAACCCTTCGAGTTGTCTTCTTTGACTGTGACTGGTTTGATCGCACTCATGGAACTCGAGAAAACCAATTTGGAATGGTGGAAGTGAAACATAAGGACCGACTACGAGGTTACGATACCTTTGTTCTTGCACATCAAGTTGAACAAGTGTATTATCTACCTTATCCATGCACGAAGCTCAGTGCTTGGTGGGTGGTATATAAGGTGAATCCTTGTGAGCGGCTATATACTCCTGGGGATGATGGTTACCATGATAGCGAAGACGTTGAAGAAGTGTAGCAAGAAGAAGAGTTGCCAGACACTTTTATCATTGAGCTTGGTGCAGGACTCGATCAATTAGTTGGAGATGTTGAAGACGTTGAAGATGTAGAGGCAGATGATATGCGAAAACGAAAATTAGAACATGCCACGATGGAAGATCGTTGGGCTGGTTTAAGGAGTAGGGCACAAGCACATGACAATGATGTTGATGAATTTTGAAAGTGACTACAGTTAATGTTTTCTTGAAGATAGTAACATGAATTTTGTTTATTTTATTTGCATATTTACTGATTATCTAATTAAAATAGGATGGAGTCAAAGAAGGTTAAGAAGGTGCCGCCAACGAGGGGGTTCTACCCCTCTAGACCTGAGGACGCTTTCGTTGGTGCCTCGTCGACCGGCAGCAGACGCTCTCAGCTGCTGGGACACGTTCAGACCAGCTCTAGAGCTTCGTCACAGGTAAATTTCACTCGTTTTTGACAAATTATTTAAATTCAATTTCACATTAAACTTACTTCTGAATCATTTGAATGTTGTAGTCCTCACCGGCTGACTCAGAGGCTGCGGCGCCAGTTGACTGTGGCTACCCTTCGGTGAGCCAGCCCTCGGCCAGCCAACCCTCAGCGAGCCATCCCTCGGCCAGCCAGCCCCCAGCTGGCGATCCTTTGGTTCCTGAGGCTTTTGACTCGGCTGGTGAGGAGCCGTCTGGGTCACCTGACATGGCGCCCCAACAGACACGGAGGAATCACTTTGTCAGTCCTCCTGCGGTCCCTTCAGAGAGGATCGTGATTCGTCCAGTCGGAGACAGGTAATAAAAATTATAGCGTTCAATTTTAGTTTCTTTTGGTTAATTAAGTAATCAATCAATAAATATCTTGCAGGGTTTGGGACGACACGTCTTTCACCGATGAGAGACACCACAGACCGGTGAACGGTGTCCTCGGGTCCTTAGTGCGTTTTCACTATCCCGGGGTCATCGACGGGGTGCCTGCTCTTTCGTAGGAGGACTACGCACGCGTCCATCACCAGAAGCACATCAACCTTTAGGAGGCCGTATGGGCCGATTTTATGGTAAGTATGTTAAAAAAAGTTCCTATGTTTCAACTCTTAAACTCTTTTAGTGAACATCTCTTCAATATATTCTTTGTTGCAGGCAAGATATACTTTAGAGGACCCGAACGACCATCGCCAGTTTGAGGATGCGAGGCGAGTGTTTCACTACAACGCTGCCAAGGTGCTTCAACAAGCTTTGTCGAACGCCCGTGTTCAAATTATTAATGAGCACTTGAACGCGAACCAGCAGCCTGTGCTACACTTCCGGCAAGCGAGCGAGATGCACCTGACGGAGGAGGAGTACGCGCAGGTACGTGGAGTGTAGTAAGTATTTTTTTTGATAATTTCCTCGATGGTATTTTTAACGACTTCCAACTATGTGCAGGGCCACGTGAGCTGGTTGCGGGGTCGGACCGATGCATTTCGGACCCTTTGTCGCTACTGGGCTAGCGATGAGTTTAAAGCTAAGTCCAAGAAGGCTCGAGACTGTAGACGGGTCGAGGGGAAGAGCAGGCATGGGCAAGATAACCACTTGTGTTTAGCTAAACGCATGGTAAGTATGTGTAACTTATGTCTATATATTCATAATATATTGTTCGTACTAACACGTATTGACAGGAGCGCGAGACGGGGGTGTGGCCGACCCCTGCTGAGATCTGGAAGAGAGGTCACAGGGACCCTTCTCAGCCGACGGGGTGCAGTCAGGCTGCATCTGAGCGATTGGTAAGTTTAGAAATCATTCATATTAAATATAACTATATTAATTGTTGAACTTACAAGGTTTTCTTGTTTTGCAGGCTAAGTACGGGGAGGAGGCTAGGAAGATACACAGCGAGGATTTCGATTGGGAACGTCAACCAATCGATCCTCAAGCCGCGTATGCAAGCGGTGGTGGAAAAGCACACGGAAGGTGAGTTTACAAGTCATTTTATCATTTTCAATTCAAAGTATTCAAGATATTTCAATTTCATATTACTGACTCTCTTTTTTATAGGCTTGCCATATTCGACGGAGTTGTCGACTCGAGGGCAGGGAGACCTGCGAGAGGCAGGTCCACGCAGGCTTCTTCCGTAGGCATGACTAGTTGTCGCTCCTCGCAGAGGGACATTGAGATGCAGTCCCTCTTCAGGCGACATGAGGAGTCGGAACGCCAAAGGATCGCGATGGGTGCCACGATCCAGACCCAGGCAGCAGCGTTGGCGCAGATGCGGGAAGCAATGGAGGTAACCAAATAAAAACTAAAGTTCTCATTAATTCAGCATAAATGACTTACTAATAGATAGTATTTAATGTTTGCAATGACAGGCCATGGCTCGGGCGCAAGGTCTTGGGATCCAGCTACCGGTACTACCACCGGTCCTTCCAGGCAATCCTTCTTCTGCGGGTCAGGTAATTTTCTATGTAATCCTTCTTCTTCAACGTAAAAAGATTGAGATATAAGAAAGAGGGAGATAGTTAGATAGAAGAAAAGGATCGATATAGAAGAAAGAAAGAGAGAAGAAAGAGAGAGACAGAAGAAAGAGTGAAAGATAGTTAGATAGAGTAGGAAGGGAATGAAGAGAGAGAGTAATATGTAGATGGAGATAGAGAGAGGGAAAGATAGAGGGAGGGAGATGTAGATGGAGATAGAGGGAAAAGGATAGCAATAGAGAGATAGAGTGAGAGAGAAAGATACAGTGAGAGACAAAGAGAGAAATGAAAAGAGAGAGGAAGAGAGGGGGATCTAGATGAAGATAGAGGGAGAGGAAGGGAGGGAGAGAGATGTTGATGCATTTATATTCTAACTCTAAGTTTTATTAATTGCAGGGATCCACGACAGCTGCACAAACGCCGTCGCCATCGCTACCGCCACCTGGAATGAGACGCGACGACGACTTCGACTTCAGAGGTGGCTACGGAGGTGGATACGGAGGTACGACAGGCGAGTGAGCCCATGATTAGATTGTTGATATTGATGCGATGTTTGGACGATGTGTGTGATGTATTTTGAAACTGTTTTTGATGTGTTGTGATGAATATTGCCTGTTCTGTGATTCTGGCCATCGAGCCGGTTAGTATTTTTAGTTTTAAAAAAATAAAAAACCTTATTTGCGATGGCTTTTATACAGTACCATCGCAAGTAAGGTTCCATATCATCGCAATTAAGCCACTGCTATTTGCGACGGCCTAGCCGTCGGAAATAAACATTAATTGCGACGGCTAAGCTATCACAAATAGCAGTGTGTGTCCCGGAGGAGGACACGTGGGCCCTGCCGACTGAACTTATTTGCGACGGCCAGGCCATTGCAAATAAGTGCCGCTATTTGCGACGGCCCGACTGTCACAAATATTGTTGTGGGGCCCACCAGCCCACGGCAGTAACTTGCGACGGCCGCTGCTAGCCGTCGCAATTAAGATTATTTGTGATGGTGGCCGTCGCAAATAAGCTTAATTGCAACGACCTATTTGCAACGGCATATGGCTTATTTGCGACAGCCATGGCCGTCGCAAATCGTCAGGTTTCCTGTAGTGCTTATGGCTCGGGAAAAGGATTGTCGTGCATAATGTGAAGCATATTCGGGAGACAATATTAAAGGAAGCACATGACTCGCCATACTAAATTTACCCCGGATGTACGAAGATGAACAAGGATTTGAAGACATGTTATTGTTGGGCTAGCATGAAAAAGGACATAGCCAAATATGTAGCTTTGTGTGATGTGTGCCAACGAGTCAAGGCAGAACATCAAAGGCCAGCCGGATTATTACAGCAATTGAAGATTCCAGAACGGAAGTGGGAAGAAATTGGTATGGACTTCATAGTTGGATTACCGCGAACCCAGTCCGGTTATGACTCCATATGGGTAATTGTGGATCGTTTGACCAAATCAGCTCACTTTATTCCTTTCAAGACCACCTATACCACCGCGAAGCTGGCAGACCTATATATGCAGCATATTGTGTGCCGACATGGAGTTCCAAAGAGGATAGTGTCGGATAGAGGTTCTCAATTTACCTCCAGGTTTTGGCAGAAATTGCAGGGAGCATTGGGAACAAAGTTGAATTTCGGCTCAGCATATCGCCCTCAAATGGATGGACAAACTGAGAGGACCAATCAGATTTTGGAGGACATGTTAAGATCTTGTGCTTTGAAGCATGGAAGGAGTTGGGACAAGAGCTTTCCATATGCAGAATTTTAATACACCAATAGTTATCTAGCGAGCTTGAAGATGCCACCCTATGAAGCACTATATGGGAGGCAGCGTAGGACACCTTTGTTCTGGAATGAGACAGGAGAAAATCAAGTGTTTGGACCTGACATGCTGCAGGAAGCTGAGAAACAAGTCCAGATTATTCGTGAAAACTTGAGGGCTGCTCAATCAAGGCAAAAAGGCTATGCGGACAATAGGAGAAGGAAACTAGCCTTTGAAGTGGGAGACTTCGTCTACCTCAAGGTGTCACCAATGAGAGGTTATAAGAGGTTTAACATAAGAGGCAAGCTAGCACCTCGATATATTGGTCCATTCAAGATTTTGGACAAACGAGGAGAAGTAGCATATAAGTTGGAGATGCCGACTCGCTTATCAGATCTTCATGATGTGTTTCATGTTTCCCAGCTTAAGAAGTGCTTGAGAGTGCCAGAAGAACAAGTGCCAATGGAAGATTTAGAATTAGATGAAGATTTGACTTATGTCGAGCAACTGGCCAAAATCTTGGAAACCAAGGAGAGGGTCACAAGAAACAAGGTGATTCGATGGTGTGAAGTGCAATGGAAGCATCACACAGAATTGGAAGCAACTTGGGAGCTGGGGGATGATCTCAAGAAGGAATTTCCCTATCTCTTCTCTTCCGCGTCGAATCTTGAGGGCAAGATTTATTTTAAGGGGGGGGGGTAGGTTTGTAATTCCCTCATTCTCATGCATCATCCATTGCATAAGTTCATATACATGTTTAACATTAATCCACATAAAAAGGAATGAGTTTAAAATGAATTTAGAGTAAAACCGCACTCAAAAGTTCTGGGAAGTGCGGACTAGTCCGATTTTGGTGCGGAGTAGTCCGATTTCTCTCTGACCTCCATCGGACATGTCCGTTTTAGTGCGTACTATTCCGGTTTTTCTCTCTGTACCATTTTCGGACTTGTCCGGTCCTTTGCGGACTAGTCCGGTATTCCAATTCCTTGAAATTTTGCCAAGTTCATAGACTTGTCCGGATTTGTCCGACATCTAGCGGACTTGTCTGTTTTCCCTCTGACTAAAATCAGACTTGTCCAATTTTGGCCAGACTTATATGATTTTCCTCTGACTAAGTTCGTACTTGTACGATATAGTCCGGACTTGTCCATTTTCGCCTCTGTCAATCTTTGGACTAGTCCGGCCTTGTGCGACTTGTCCGACAAATCGCTATTCCCAGTTGATCTTCTGTTCCACGACTTGTTTTTGGGTTTTACCTTAAGTGGGCCTAAGGACGTCGTGTCTAACTCTTTTTGGAGCCCATGTGGGACCCCGCACTGGCCTCCACCCACCACAAACTCGAAATCCATGAAACCCTAGCCCTCCACCTCTATATACCAACCCCTTAACTTTACATCCTTTTGCCTCACATGAAACACACCCAAACCCTAGTTCCTGGAGAGCCACCATCAAGGAGGGACAAGGAGATCACGAGCAAGAAGAAGAAGAGGAGGAAACGAAAGAGGATCAAGATCTCCATCAAATTTTCGTTCTTCGTCACCAATTCACCTTCGAGTTCTTCATCAACACTAGATAGTCGAGATCCAAGCGTTGCCTCCAAAACCCTTGATCCATTGGAGTTTTAAACACTTTGTATACCTTCTACTCTCTATTTCTCACGTGAATTCAACCCCGTTTCTCCAAATTCATGTCGATCTAGAAAACCCTAGTTCGCTGTTCCTGCAAAGGGCGGACTAGTACGACTTTGCAATCTGTTTCTTGCTGAATTAATTCTAAATCAATTCGAATCAACTCCAAACCTGTGTAGACTTGTTAATAACCATTGTAATTGATTAGTAAACATTAAAAGCAACTTATTAACTAGTTTTACTTCACACTTGCATTAATCATGCATATCATGACATATTGAGTAATATATGTGCACTTATTGATTGTAATTCTTGTCTTGTATGTTCGTTGCACGGTGTAGACGAATTTGCGCTAGAGGGTGTTGCGGAGGATCTCCAGCACCAGGAATTTGAAGGCTTTGACCCAAACCAAGCTCAAGAGCAAGGCAAGTGTCCTTGAACATATTGATCCTATTTCTAAAATAAATGTTTTGTTTGCAAAACTGCATGCTTGTGTCAATTTGATGGGAATCCTACGATAGGAAGTTTACTAGCTTTGTTTAACCACACTTGTCATCTGGAATACATGGTAGAGAGTCGGGAAGTGCTTTTTACCTTTTTTCTTGGCTTAATTAATTGGGACGGGCAAATAACTATACTATTTAATTATGGATTAATGAGATTATGGTTAATAATATGATATGGTAATGGTTGATATAAGCAAGCCTAGTATGTGGATGGGTTCGATGTGATGGTTGTTTCGCTTGCTTTAGATCTAAAGACCGGTTTATGCGAGAATATGCCAGGACAACAGTGCCACCACGAGGCAAAGTATGGGTGCGGCGTAGCCGATTAATTAGGGTATTTCTAGTATTACATGGATCATTTGGGCACCAGGAAAGGGGAGTCCGATTGGGTTTTCATTTGAGGCGGGACTCCCTAGGATCCGAATGGCACAAGAGGGGGCCCTTGGTTGATGATGTGCTCAGTTGGAGACATCGCCACCTGTGAAACCTTAGTGGGTCCGTACATGCTAGTAGTCCCTTTGTAAAGGCTACTTTGTCATCTCTCATCCATACACCAAAGGAAGTGTAATTTGCATAAGGGAGGTTCTTAGTCACCAACGGGTGATGAAATCAGAAACACGTGGGTAAAGTGGTACAAACTCTGCAGAGTATTAAAACTATCATGATAGCCATTCTCCCGGTTATGAGCACCTTGATGACCTACATGATTAGAAGGAACTTGGGATTTGGGATGGTTTGGTATTGGTTATGGACTGGTATTATGGTTTATGGTAATGGATATGGTTAATGGTAATGAGAAATCTGGTATATGGATGATGGTAGTGGAATATGGACTGGTATTACGGTAACTACATGGTTTATGATGAGTTTACTTAACATGCATATAATATATTGATTTTCAAATGTTTTGATGTACTTCTCATCACTTAGCCATTACTATATTCATCATTTGTACCAGCTACATGTGATAATTTCCACACTTGCTGAGTACGACATGTAATCACCCTTACATTTCCCCCACCAACAGTTGCGGGTCAGGATTGGGAGTATAACGATGATAATGCGGAGTTCTAGGCCGTGTCTGCCGACAGCTTTGCCTGTGGTGTTGATTGGAGCTGCGCTACCCTATTTGCTTAGCTGCTTAGTTTTCTTATTTAGTTTATTTTCGCCATATTAGTTCAAACTTGTCATTAATATTCATTAGCGCTTGTATTCGAGGATATTCTAAATTGTGTAATAAAAATGGTTAATTAATCTTGTTCTGTGGTAATTTTCTGTATAACCTTTTGTGATTGCACTTGTGTATGTGTGTTGAACGTCCTGGGCACACATATGTGTTCACTTGGTTCATTTTTGGAACCGGGTGTCACAAACTGGCACGCTTCGCACTTCTTGACCAACTCGACTGCATCCTGAAGTGCTGTAGGCTAGTAAAAACCATGTTGAATATCCTTACCAACCAACATGCGGGATGATGCGTGATTCCCACACTCGCCTCCATGGATCTCTGCGAGAAGTTTGCATCCTTCTTCCCAGGAAATGCACCGCATTAGAATGTTGTTGGCACCACGTCAGTAGAGATCCCCTTCTACCAATGTGTATCTTTTAGCCAATCTGATAATTCGCTCAGCGGATACACCGTCTTTAGGAAGGATGTTGTCCTTCAAGTAGTCCTGGACCTTCGAGATTCATGCATCATAACTGACTTGAGCTTATGGATCTTGCGCGCTTGGTTGCTCGGAGCTTCCTGTAGCGCCTACGATCCTTGGTGGACGCCATGGTAACAGGGCCATCGGGACCACCAGCTTCGGGGTGCTGGTCTTGCCCCCATCACTAAGTTCGGCAGGCTGGGCGGCAAGTGTTGGTAATCTCCTGACAAAAACTCCGTCAGGTGCTTGAGCCCCAGTTGAAGCCTTCGTCGAGAGGTTGTCAGCTTCATTGTTGTTGAGATGCTGTACATGGCAGAGGTCCAGGACGTGAAAGTCTTTTTGCAACTTCTAGACTTCAAGTAGATATGCAGCAAGCTGAGGGTTATTGCAACTACATTCACCTTTGACTTCTTTGATGATTTGTTGCAAGTCACCCTTCACCAGCAGCTGTCAGACGCCATATGATAGTGTCAATTTGAGTCCGAAGATGAGGGCTTCATATTCTGCCATGTTGTTGGTTGCCTTGAAGTTGAGGCGCACCATGTACTTGACCTTCTTCCCGGTCGGAGCGAGGAGAAGGATTCCAGCTCCAAACCCCCTACTTATGCACGGAGCCATCGATGTAGAGAGTCCAGTGAGGCTCAGTGAAGACTGGGACCTTATGTTCCGGCTTCTGCTCGTTGAGGCCACCCGAACTTGATGAAGAAGGTGTCCACTTCGCCACGAAGTCAGCCAGCGCTTGACTCACTTATATCTTGTGGGCTTGGAATTAGTGACAAAGCTTCCTTGAGACAATAAGAACTGTGTACAGCAGATTATGCACCTCAATATACCGAGCCTTGGTGTCATGAAGGACTTCACTGATAAAGTCTACTGGCCGTTGGATAGTTCAGACCCTCCCGGAGGGGTCTGAAGCTTCTTCTTCATCAACCCGGACCCTCTCGGAGGGGTCCGAATCTCCTTCTTGAGCAATAGGTACTCCCTCGGATGAGGGTTGGTCCATGGACATCTTGCCTTTAGGATCCGTGCCTAGGGGCTAGGACCCAGACTCACCTTCAGGTAGCTCCGGACCCCCCCCCCCCCCCCCCCCCCGAAGGGGTTTGGGCTCCTGAGTTGCAGATGTTTCTGGTCTTTCTGCAACCAGAACCATGCTGACAACCTCTGTAGTTGCAACAATGTAAAGAAGAAGAGGATGACCAGGTTGCGGAGCTAACATGATCGGTAGTGTGGTGAGGAGCTGTTTGAGCTCTTGTAACACCTTCTCTACTTCTTCATACCAATGGAATGGTACGGACTTCCTCAATAGCTTGAAGAAGGAAGCGCCTGCTCTGCCAGCCTTGAGATGAACCAGCTGAGCAAAGATAGACATCCAGTAAGCTTTTGGATGGCCTTGACACGGGATGGAGGCCGCATCACTTCAACGTCTTTGATCTTTGCTATATTTGCTTCAATTCCTCGATGGGTCACCAAGAAACCGAGAAGCTTTTTGGAGTTGACCCCGAAGACACACTTGTCGGGGTTGAGCTTCGTGCGCGTCAGGTGCAGCTTGTAGAAGACAAATTGAAGGTTGTCAAGGAGTGAATCTTTGTTCTTCACCTTAACAACGATGTCATCGACTTAGACCTCCACTAGATCCCGAATGAGCTCCCCGAAGGTTTTGTGCATAGCTCGCACAAAAGTAGAGAGTGCATTCTTGAGACCATAAGGCATCACTGTGTAGCAAAAGAGACCATCTACCATAATGAAAGCAGTGTGCTCTTCATCTTCCTTAGACATCGGAATTTGATGAAATCCGGAATATGCGTCTAAGAAACATAGAAGCTCACAGTCGGAGGAAGAATCCACTATCTGGTCTATTCTCGGTAGTGGAAAGGGGTCTTTTGGACATGCCTTATTCAAAGAGGTGTAGGCGATACACATCCGAAGCTTCCCGCCGACCATTTGGCACGACGACTGAATTTGCTAGCCATCGTGGATGATGAACCTCCCAGATGAATCCAGCGTCAAGGAGCTTCTTAACTTCTTCTCGGATGAAGTTTTGTCGCTCAACAGATTGCTTCCGAGTCTTCTGCTGTATAGGCCGTGCATCGGTGTAGATCTTCAGATGGTGCTCGTTCACCTCCCTGGGGATCCCAGGCATCTGTGATGGTTGCCATGCAAACATGTTGACATTTGCCTGGAGGAAAGTGACAAGAGCAAGTTCCTATTTGTCACCAAGACCTCCCGATATACGAGTGGTCTGGGCGGCATCGGAACTGATTTGGACGACTTTGAGGAGTACGTCAGTGTCACCGCTTGGTTGCACATGAGGTGCAGAGGATGAGCCGCGCTCGCGCGAGCTCGGTGGTTGTTGACCAGGTTGCTCCTTGCTAGATTCATCTTCTTGCACTGTTGCAAGCGCATGAAGTTTCTCCAATGCAGTGACTCCTGTAGTGCGATCCCCTCGGATCCGGAGGACGCCTGATGGAGTTTGCATCTTCAACATGAGGTAGCCGTAGTGGGCTACCGTCATAAACCTATACAGGGTTGGCCTACCTAGGATGATGTTGAAGGGAGGGTTGATTTGTGCCACAACACCAGCTTCTCGGACCTATAGTTCTCTAGTGTCCCGAAGGTCACCAACAGAGTAACTGACCCGAAAGGCATGATAGCTCCCAGACCCACTCCGGAGAACGGACGTGAGGGCCTGAGCTCTAAGAGACTTAGTTGGATCTTCACAAAGGCTGCAAAGCTGATGAGGTTTAGCGCCGCGCCTCCATCCACCAAGACATGGAAGAGTTGGATATTGTTGATAGTCGGGGAGATCATAAAGGGCAATTGTCCAACTCCTGCCATGTTCTTCGAACAGTCTGAAGCATTGAAGGTAATGGAAGTATCCATCCACTCCCGATAAGGCTCCGCCTTGGCAGTAGGAGCAGCAGCAGCCATCTCCTGACGCATAGTCTTTAGAATGCACCGAGAGGTGATGTCCCAGGATCGTCCATACATAATATGGGAGTCTTCCGACGTTCATTGTCAGAGGTGTCGGAGTCAACGTTGACAGAGTTGTAGACCATCTTTAATGCCTTCTTGGCATCTTGGAAGCCTAGCTCCCTATCAGATGGAGCTTCTTTGCCGACTTTTTGCTTCCCTTCCCGCTGGCAGAAAGGGGTCTCGTCTTGACGCTTGTTGTTGCATTCAGCAAGCCTCTTGACCTCGCGACATCCTTCAAGATTGTGGCTTATAGATTTGTGAATCGAGCACCAAATCTTTTCACCGTCCTCAGACGATTGACGGTTTGCTTGTCAAGTCGTGGCACCCGACCACCAGGTGTTGTGGCAGCGGCAGCGGTAGGTGTGTTGGCAAGTGACTTCTTCTTGCCACTTGACTTCTTCTTCTTTTTGCCACTACCGGTAGTAGTAGCTCCGGCTTTGGAGGTAGATTGACCAGCCCCCGCAGCTGGTTTGGAGTGCATCTCACGGCGCTCCGCAACTCTAGACATTTGTTAGCCAAGCTAAAGAGTTTTGTGATGCTGCTAACATCCTTGGTTTCTAGCTTCTCTAGAATCTTCTTGTCTCGAACCCCGTGTTAGAATACAATGACGACGGAATTGTTGGAGATAGAAGGTATAATGTTCTGTACCTGAGAGAATCACGGGATGAATGATCGTAGTGACTCTCCTGACTTCTATTGTACGACGAAGAGATCCAGCTCAGTGCCATGCCAGGTGTAGGAGCTCCCGAAATTGGAAGTGAACTGGCAACACAGTTCCCCCAACTGTAGATGGAGTCGGGAGGTAAGCTCATAAACCAGGACCTTGCAGTCTCGGTCAAATCCACGGGGAAGTAGTCGACCATGGTTGGCCGTGACGGCCTCATTCCCTCCAGCCGCGAGGATGACAGTGGAGTAGATCTGTAGAAACTCAATAGGATTGAGAGTCCCGTCGTATTTCTCCGGCAGATAAGGATGTAACATGGGTGGCCACTCCACCATGCGGAGATGCATGGCGAGAGCTGAATAGCTGCCTCCAACTCCCAGCGGAGAAGGTTTTTCTCAAGCATGTCGCCTCTCGCGAGTATGCTCGATGTTGACGCGACTGTCCCGCCTCATGTACCAGCGGTCGAGCTCTAACCGAAGATCTTTAGTCGAGAGTCTCAACGCCATATGAGTACGACGAACCCTGGAGGGTAGAGATGTCACGTGTTGGGAGGGTGCACGTCTCCTAGCTGCGATGCAACAGGACCAAGTCTTCCAGACAAGGTCCTCTTACGTGATGGTGCCTGCCCTGCATGGGCAGAACTTGGTTGTTGAGCGTAGTGGCTGCATCTACAACTAGATGCTCAACGTTAGTGCGCCATTTTTCCAGCACTGCCGGAGGAGCTCCTGATTGTTGGAAGGTGTTATATACCAATTTCACCCATCAATATAACTCAATTATGTGAAGGAAATATCATTTCTTGCACACATCACCTTTCTATTTAACCTATTTCCACTTGTCGTTGAAGAAAATGGTGAATGTAGGTATTTTATACAGAATTGAAGTGAAACAAAGGGATGGATCCTATAAATTGTCATCCCAGCCAATCAAGCGTCGACATGTGGCACCACATGGATCAAATGGCCCACAGACAGAAGTATCTGAGGCCATCCAATGGTGTAGCACCCATATCAAGGGATGGGACCCACCTAGAAGTCACCCCAAGAAAGCACATACCGTTTGGAGGACTTACTAGGTCAACCGACCCCCCTAGTCGCCGACCTGGTCTTTCCTCCAAACTCGGTCAGCTTCCACGTGTTGGCTCCTCCCAGCTTGAAGAAGTTAGTGGTGACTGATTCACACACTTTTGGTGGCGGGAACTGACCCTTCTCCAAGCTATAAATAGGACCCCTCACCCCTCGCTTCAACAAAAACCAGTTGAGTATTCATCCATTGTATACACCACTCTCCATAGGTTTAGAGCAGTATAGGTTGTAGAGAGGAGAGCCTCTAGTCCATAGTCCAAGTAGGAGAGGAGTAGAAGGAGTCTCTTCCTAATTCCTAATTGGGAAAGGTATGGCTCTTATATTCCTATTTGTATTTGTGACTTTGCTCTTAATAAAGATGATATCTTTAGTCTTCTATTGTTCATATACTTGGATGAAGCGTTTCTTGTTTGATTGTGAATTCCATATATGTGGTAGGAGTAGTATTTATGATTATGCTATACCATTATCATTATATCATCATAAACACTACAAACCCCCACTATAGTCTAATTAGCTATGACATGAGTATGTTAATATGAATCACTTATGCTATGAATTAACATTGGTTCAATGATGATTTAGTTCATTTCCTTAGGATGGCTTGTGCCTAGGCTCTTAAGGTAATTACTTAATATGCTAGCATGGTGCTCGGATAGAAAGTTGCATTGAATGTCTCGTAGACCCATGGATTGAAGAGGTAGGTAGTAGGTGGTGACAGGCCTATCTGTCCTTTGTAATCCTCCACATTTGGCTATGGCACAAGCTCCTGGCAGGAGTCATCCTAGTGTTGCTAGCGGTAAACCCATGACCGATGTGTTAATCCACTTAGCATGAGGATTCATAATTAATATGATCATTAGTAACTAACTTAGGCTTTTTATATGTACATTAGAAGCATAGTAGGAGTATCTACCTAACTCTTAGCCTAGTCCCTCCTTACCTCATTTACCCCCCTTAGGATAGAATGCTCTTGTGTGTGTTGCACTACCTCCAAACTATCATTTAACCATCCTTGCGAGAACCCTACCTAGACCAACCTAGCCTCTCCATTTGATGATTGCTTTGCTTCCACCTAGCCTTCCTTTAGGAGAATATAAATGACACCATTTGGGAATACTCTAAAAGGGGAAATGCTACATTGATAGATTCCTTGCGCTTGCAGACTTACATGTAATCTAAAATCTATTAACAAGCATTCCTGGCACCCTTGCTAGGGATGAATTGTTAGTAGTGCGTAGGAAGTATCAACAAGCATTTTTGGAGCCATTGCCTGGGATGATCTGTTGGTGTTTCTTAGGAGTCGTCAACAAGTATTTCTGGCACCATCGCCAGGGATGAATTGTTAGTAGTGCATCGGAAGTATCAAGAAGAATTTTTGGCGCCATTGCCGGGGACAATAGCTGAAGAATTGCATGATTGAGTGAATAGGATAGGAGCCTGGTAGGTTTTAGTAGGATAACCCTTCTTTGTTTTTGCACTTTATGTGAAAATGGGTAGTGTATGTCTTGTTTCCGCTTGCCGAAAAACTTTGTTGAAGATCCTGAATCCCTTCAGAGAGATCAACCTCGTGTCATTACTCCTTAGAAGCTTCTAGCTGCAAAGCAAGCTAGCACAACTGCACCAACAACTGAAACACAAATGGCCCAGAAGACCCTTCATGAGTTTTCAGCTTCCTGTGCTAACAATGTGCCTGTTGTGCCCACTGTTAACACGGGAGACGTAAACTTCAAAATCAAGACTAGCATGATAGCTATGGTGAAGCTAACCCATTTTGTGGGAAGTCTAACGAGGATGCAAGTGCTCACCTGCAACAGTTCCTTGAGATCTGCAGCGCTTTTAAGATCAAGGACGTATCTCTTGATGATGTCCGTCTTAGGCTGTTTCCGTTCTCTCTACTTGGGAGAGCGAAACAGTGGTTCCACCCGAACCGAAATGCTATAGACACTTGGGAGAAGTGTTCTACGACATTCCTCATCAAGTTTTTCCCGTTGGGCAAGACCAATGCCCTACATGGAAGAATTTCCAGCTTCGAGCAAGATGCTAAGGAATCTATTCCCGAGGCTTGGGAAAGGCTTTAAGAGTATATCCTAGCCTGTCCCCACCATGGGATGAATTATATGCTCATTATCCAAAACTTCTACAACGGGCTGATCCCTTCTGCCTGTGACCATGTTGATGTTGCTGCTGGAGGTGCCTTCTTCTCATTGATGGTGCCCAAAGCCGAGGGTTTGATTGAGAAGATGGTGTCAAATATGGGTTGGAGCAACGAGCGTCACCATACCCGCCAGCGAGGCATTCACACCTTGAAGGAGGTGGACATGATCGCTGCCAAATTGGACCTCCTTATGAAGAAGATTGATGGACAACGCAATGGTGATGTATGTGGAAATGCCTATACCTTAAACTCTCGCATCACTTGTGAAGCCTGTGGCAACACGCCACAGGCCATTTGGGCAATGTGTGACGCCCGATTCAAAAAATGAACCAAGCTAACGCATATGTGTGCCCAGGATGTTCAACACACATACACGAGTGATTCACAAATGATAAACATATAATTACCACAACTCAAATTATTAAATTAGTACTCTTATTACATAATTCATTATATCCTCGAATACAAGCTCTAATGAATATTAATGACAAGTTCAACTAATGCAGCAGAAATAAACTAATTAAGCAACTAAGCAAACTAAGCAAAAGGGATAGCGCAGCTCCATGCAACACCACAGGCAAAGCTGACGGTAGACACGGCCTAGATCTCCACATTATCGCCATTAAACTCACAATTCTGACCTGCACCTGTTGGGGGGGATTGCAAGAGTGAGTACGTGTCGTACTAAGAAAGTGTGGAAAGTATGACATGTGGCTGATTCAAATGACTAATATAATAATGGCTAAGTGCTGAAAAGTACAGTAACACATTTGAAAAAGCAATGTATCATATTTATGTGAAGTAAACCCATCATAAACCATGTAACCACCATAATACCAGTCCATAATTTACCATTGCCAATAACCATAATCAATGTCATAAACCATGATTCCATCCCATTCCATAACCATAATCATAATATCAACCATAACCATTACCAAACCATAACCATCCCAATTACCAATTTCCCTCTAATCATGTAGGTCATCCAGGCGCTCATAACCGGGAGCACGACTATCATGATAGTTTTAATACTCTGCAGAGTTTGTACCACTTTACCCACACGTTCGTGATTTCATCACCTTTCGGTGACTAAGAACCTCTATGTTGCCCTGTCACACTTCCGTGGTGTGCGGCCAAGAGATCACAAAATAGCCTTTCAAAAGGGACTACTAGTATGTACGGGCCCGCTAAGGTTTCACCGGCAGGCTTGAATCTCCATTCTCCCACCCACGGGCCCCCTCGTGTGCCATGCGGATCAAAGGGCAGTCCTCCTCGACTCCCATTCCCCACGCCATCCAATAGTCCATACAATACTAGCAGCGCTCCTAATTATTCAGCTACGCCGCACCCATACTTGGCCTTGTGGTGGCACTGTTGACCTGGCATATTCTCGCATGAACCGGTCCTTAGATCTAAGGCAAGCAAACCACCATATCATCCAAGCCATCCACATACCAGGCTTGCTTAGATCACCCATTACCACATCATATTGACCAATTCATATTAACCATAATCTCATCATTACATCACTAAATTAAGTGGTATAGTTGTTCTTCCATCCCAATTAATTAAGCGAAGCAAAAGGTAAGAAACCCTTCCCGACTCTCTACTATATGTTTCAGGTGACAAGGGTGGTCAAACAAAACTAGTAAACTTCCTATCATAGGATTCCCATCAAATTGACACAAGCATGCAGTTTGCAAACAAAACATTTATTTTAAAAACAGGATCAATATGCTCCAAGGACACTTGCCTTGCTCTGAAGGATAGGGTTGCTCAAGCGCTTCGAAGTCTTGGTTCTCAAAATCCTCGTACACGACTTCTTGAGCACTTCCCTCTACTCGTGATCACGCATACAAGAATATACATACAAATCAACATGATACACACGTATTAATCAACATGCGACGACATGCATGCATGCAAAGTTCAATTATTAATTAACTATGGTTGTTTATTGATTAGATGCAACTAGTTCATACGTGTTCATATGAGTTTACGGGGGTTTTAACGGGGATTAATGTTGCTGAAAATAAAAAGGCGATGCAACAAAAATCAATTTACGTCTATTAGATCTAATACATCGCTAAAACTCGCATCGGAAAAACGAATCCTACCGTAGATGTGATGGCTTCGAAGATCGCGAGGGTGAAGGCGACACGTAGACGAAGTAGAGTAGACGGTGCAGCAATCCTCCGGCAGCACGACGATGACGATCTCCGGCGGACGACGGCGCTCTCCTCTTTTTCTTCCTCTTCTTCCCCTCTTTTTTTTTCTTCCTTTTCTTCCCCTGGGGGCGCAGCCCTCTGGTGTTCTCTCTTTTTTTCCTCTACCCGGTGGCTAGGGTTTGCTTCTACGGAGAAAAACGAAAGCTACATCAGCTTTATATAGGCGCTGCGGCTAGGGGCGAGCGGGACACGGTGCTAGGGCCAGCGCAGCGCTGGGCTAGCGGGTCGAGCGAGGGGTGCGCGCGGGCGCGCTGTGCAACGGCTCGGCGGGGACGCGTGTCGCGCGGGAGGCGCGGGGCCATGGGGCACGCGGGTTGGCCAGGCGCGCGGGATCGCGCCGTCGGCCGAGGTGCGCTGGGCGCGTGGGGCCAGCTAGCGGGCGAGCGCGGGGCCAGCGGTGAGGTTGGTCGGGCGGGGTCGGGGCACGCGCCAGGCGCAGTCGGGCGTGCGGGCGAGCGCGGGTTGTGCTGCAGCGGGAGCGGTCGGCGCGTGCGGGGTGGGGCCACGCGCGGGGATGGCGGCTGGGGGTCGCGGGGCGCGCGCGGGTGGGCATGCTGGCTGGACCGTTTGGCCTGGCCGGCGGTTAGTTTTTTTTCTTTTTTTTCTTTTTCTTTTTTTATAAATATATTATTATTTATTTATTATTTATATTATTTTTATATATATATTTTCTTTTTCTTTACATATATAAATATTATCATTAAATATATATTATTATATTTTATTATTATTTTTATACTTATTCCCTATTACAAGTCTTATGCTATTATTTTCCTTTGCTTCTTTTGCTACTCATATTTGTATATGTATGTTCTATATTTTATTATTTTTTTCTTTTATTCTACTAATGTTTAATGCATGATCATGTATGCAATGCATGATGCGAAAATTGAGGGTGTTACAAACCTACCCCCCTAAAGTGAATCTCGCCTCGAGATTCGACAGCGTGGAGAAAAGATGCGGGAATTCTGCCTTCAGGTCTTCTTCACGTTCCCATGTAGCTTCGGCTTCCGTATGGTGTTTCCATTGCACTTTGCACCAACGGATCCTCTTATTTCTCGTGACCCTTTCCTTCACGTCCAAGATCTTGATAGGTTGCTCAACATAAGACAAATCCTCCCGAAGTTCTAACTCGTCCATCGGCACTTGTTCTTCCGGCACCCTGAGACACTTCTTGAGTTGAGACACGTGAAACACGTCCTGTACATCGGAGAGATACGCCGGCAGCTCAAGTCGATAAGCTACCTCTCCTCACTTGTCCAGAATCTCAAATGGCCCGATATAGCAAGGTGTCAGTTTTCCTTTGACGTTAAACCATCGCTGACCTCGGATAGGTGACACCTTGAGGTATACAAACTCTCAAACTTCGAAAGTCAGACTCCTTCGCCTATTATCCGCATAACCCTTCTGTCGGGACTGGGCAGCCCTTAGGTTTTCCCGTATTATTTGAACTTGTCTTTCAACGTCTTGTAACACATCCGAACCAAATACTTGATTCTCTCCTGGCTCATTCCAGAACAAAGGTGTCCTACACTTCCTTCCGTATAGTGCTTCATAGGGTGACATTTTCAAGCTGGCTTGGTAACTATTGTTGTATGAAAGTTCTGCATATGGCAAGCTCTTATCCCAACTTTTCCCATGCTTTAAAGCACAAGCTCTTAACATGTCCTTTAAAATTTGATTGGTCCTCTCGGTTTGTCCATCCGTTTGAGGGTGATACGCCAAACTAAAATTCAACCTTGTTCCCATTGCTTCATGCAATCTCTGCCAAAATCTGGAGGTAAACTGAGAACCTCTATCCGAGACTATCTTCTTTGGTACTCCATGTCGGCACACAATATGCTCCATATACAATTCTGCTAGTTTCGCGGTGGTATATGTGGTCTTGACAGGAATGAAGTGAGCTGATTTTGTCAACCGATCTACAATGACCCATATCGAGTCATATCCGGACTGTGTACGTGGTAATTCAACTATAAAGTCCATACCAATCTCTTCCCACTTCCACTCCGGAATCTTTAATGGCTGCAATAATCCAGCTGGCCTTTGATGTTCCGCCTTGACTCGTTGACACACATCACACAATGCAACATATTCGGCTATGTCCTTTTTCATGCTACCCCACCAATAGCATGTTTTCAAATCCTTGTACATCTTTGTACAACCGGGATGAATTGAGTACGGCGAGTCATGTGTCTCCTTTAATATTGTCTCCCGAATATGCATTACATTAGGCACAACGATTCTCTTTCCAAGCCATAAGGTACCATGTTCGTCTTCATCAAATCTAAATTCTCTCCCTTCCTCGGTCCTTTCCTTGATTTCCTTGATCTCCTCATCCGTGGTTTGTGCATCTCGAATTTCTTGCTCCAAGGTTGGGTTTGACTCCATTATTCTCATCTCATTCACAAATCCAAGATTCAACCGTTCAAACTCCTTGCATAACTCGGATGGCAATTCTCGAATCGTGAGTTGATGACTTACTCCTTTTCTACTCAAAGCATCGGCCACTACATTGGCTTTTCCCGGGTGATAGTTGATACCCAAATCATAAAGTTTGATGAGCCCCAACCATCTTCGCTGCCTCAAATTCAGATCTGTCTGTGTGAAAATATACTTAAGACTCTTGTGATCCATATAAATTTCACACCTATGTCCAAGAATATAGTGTCTCCAAATCTTCGATGCATGTACCACGGCTGCAAGTTCTAAATCATGTGTTGGGTAATTCTGCTCATGTTTCTTCAATTGTCTCGACGCACAGGCGACCACTTGACCTTCTTGCATCAATACACATCCAAGTCCTTGTCTTGATGCGTCACAATAAATATCAAAACTCTTTCTTACATCCGGCAATACCAAAACTGGGGTTGTTGTTAACCTCTTTTTCAACTCTTCAAAACTATTTTGACAAGCTTGAGTCCATCGGAAAGTCTTTCCCTTCATTAACAACTCCGTCATAGGCTTGGCTATCTTGGAAAAGTCCTTGATGAACCTACGGTAATATCCATCCATTCCAAGAAAACTCCTTATTTCCTTTACGTTTTGCGGTGGTTCCCACTTCAACACATCCCTCACTTTACCGGGGTCAACCGATACTCCTCCTCCTGAGATGATATGACCCAAAAATGGCACCTCTTTCAACCAAAACTGACAATTTTTGAACTTGGCATACAATTGATGCTCCCTCAATTTCTGCAACGTAAGCCTCAAGTGTTCCTCATGTTCCTTCTCATCCTCCGAGTAGATCATAATGTCATCAATAAACACCACAATGAACTTATCCAAGTACTCCATGAAGACCTTATTCATGAGGTACATAAAGTAGGCAGGCGCATTTGTCAATCCAAATGACATCACGGTGTACTCATAAGATCCATATCGTGTTCTAAAAGCTGTTTTGGGTATGTTCGATGGTCTAATATTCATTTGAAAGTACCCCGACCTCAAATCAATCTTGGAAAACACACAGGTGCCTTTCATCTGATCAAACAAATCCTCTATACGGGGCAAGGTGTACATGTTCTTGATTGTTACCTCGTTGAGAGCTCGGTAATCCACGCACATCCTTTGGGATCCATCCTTCTTGTCCACAAATAGAACGGGCGCTCCCCAAGGTGAAGAGCTAGGGCGAATAAAACCTTTCCCTAATTGTTCTTGAATTTGCTTCTTGAGCTCCACTAATTCCATAGGAGGCATCCTATACGGCCTCTTAGCTATAGGTGTAGTTCCAGGTATTAAATCAATAACAAACTCAATGTCTCGATCAGGTGGCATACCTGGCAACTCATCTGGAAACACATCAAAAAATTCACACACTACCGGAATCTCCTCAATTGCGGCACCGTCCATATGATTCAGCTCCAATTGCTTTGGTGCAGTTTGAGATGCTTCAAATTCTACGGTGATCCCTTCCTCATTAGTCAACTTCACCATCTTTGTGGCACACTCAATAACTCCATTTTGCTTCCTCAACCAGTCCATACCAAGTATAATGTCCAACCCTTGAGAATCTAAAACAATGAGGTTGGCGGAGAAGTCTACCCCCCTTATTCTAAGGCTTACTTTTGGACATACTATATTTGTCCTCATCTCTCCTCCAGGAAACTTAACCAACAGAGTAAACTTCATATGAGAGATAGGCAAACTATACTTGGCAACATACTTCGATGCAATGAATGAATGTGATGCTCCAGAATCAAATAACATAGTCGCGGGGTTGGAGTTGGCGAGAAACATACCAATGACCACGTCATCCGCTAGTTGAGCATCCTCCGTAGAGACATGGTTCACGTTGCCACGAGCAAAATTCTGCTGTCCACGGCTTCCTTGTGGTTGTCCTCCATTAGGTCTTGGGTTTTGCCTCGGTGCATTGCTTCCTTGACCAAGGCCCGACTTAGGACATTGATGCGCAAAGTGTCCAGCTTCTCCACAAGTATAACACTTCTTAACTCCACCAGAATTATTGGGACAAGCTTGATTTTGAACATTGGCTCCAGGAAAATCAGCACGAGGTGCATAAGGCATTGGAGGCCTAGGTGCTTGCATAACAGGGCGCTGCTGCACAAACATAGTTGGGCGCGGTGCATAACCAGGGTGCTGAGCAGGAATAGAGGAGCTGTAATAGGGTGCATTGGGTGGTGCAAGGCAAGGACGCACATTACTTCCTTGTTGCTGTCCTTGATATGGCGCCTTCCTCTTGATTTCTCGCTCCATCTCACGGATCTTGTTCTCAACCACAATTGCTTTGTCCACAAGCTTCTGAAAATTGGCATAATCGCAGTTGAGTAGTTGCACTTGGATCTCATTGTTCAAGCCCCTCATGAACAAGTATTGTTTCCGGCTGTCCCGACTAACATCCTCAGGCGCATACCTTGAGAGTTGAGTGAACTTGTTGAGATATTCACTCACGCTTGATCTTCCTTGCCTTAAATTCTCAAATTCTTGCCTCTTCAAGATCATAGCACCCTCGGGCACATAATGAGAACGAAAATTCTCCTTGAATTTGGCCCAAGTGATTCTTTCTTGGTTCTCATGAGCACTACAATAAGCATCCCACCAATCCGCAGCTACTCCAACGAGTTGATGAGAAGCGAACAGGACCTTCTCCCGGTCACTGCATTGGACAATGGCTAGCTTCTTCTCCACGGACTTGAGCCAATCATCCGCATCCATAGGGTCTGTGGCTTGAGCAAAGGTTGGCGGCCTAGTCCTCATAAACTCTCCCAATCGGTTATGAGGAGGTGGGGGTGGCGGTGGAGGCATGTGGGGCTGATTGTTGATATTGCCAGCCTGCAGTTGTCCCATTATTTGTATCATGGTCTGCATGAGCTGGTTTTGCGTAGCCAATAGCTGCTCAATGTTGATAGCTCCCTAAGTAGATCCTTGTCCAACGTTGTTCTGAGGTACTCCATGGTTCTCCTCCTCACCATTGACATCCCTCTGGTTGCGAGTCCTCACCATCTAAAGGAGAGCAATAGGTAAGAATTAAGAAACGTCCCCAACTAAATGCATCAAGAGATATGAAACTAAACAACTAGCTACACTAGCCTAGGTAGACATGGCAATGCTAAAGCATCCCAAAATCCTCTATTAAGCACACAAGCAAACAATATATATATAGCAAACAACACACTAAGCAAAAACACATCAATTCCTGAGTGCTCCTATGTGCTCTAAAGTGTCCATTCTATCTAGGCTGCGTCCTACGGTCAACCTGTGGCTCTGATACCAATCTGTGACGCCCGGTTCCGAAAATGAACCAAGCTAACGCATATGTGTGCCCAGGATGTTCAACACACATACACGAGTGATTCACAAATGATAAACAGATAATTACCACAGCTCAAATTATTAAATAAGTACTCTTATTACATAATTCATTATATCCTCAAATACAATCTCTAATGAATATTAATGACAAGTTCAACTAATGCAGCGGAAATAAACTAATTAAGCAACTAAGCAAACTAAGCAAAAGGGATAGCGCAGCTCCATGCAACACCACAGGCAAATCTGACGGTAGACACAGCCTAGATCTCCACATTATCGCCATTAAACTCACAATTCTGGCCTGCAACTGTTGGGGGGGGGGATTGCAAGAGTGAGTACGTGTCGTACTCAGCAAGTGTGGAATGTATGACATGTGGTTGATTCAAATGACGAATGTAATAATGGCTAAGTGCTTAAAAGTACAGTAAAACATTTGAAAAAGCAATGTATCATATTTATGTGAAGTAAACCCATCATAAACCATGTAACCACCATAATACCAGTCCATAATTTACCATTGCCAATAACCATAATCAATGTCATAAACCATGATTCCATTCCATCCCATAACCATAATCATAATATCAACCATAACCATTACCAAACCATAACCATCCCAATTACCAATTTCCCTATAATCATGTAGGTCATCCAGGCGCTCATAATCGGGAGCACGGCTATCATGATAGTTTTAATACTCTGCAGAGTTTGTACCACTTTACCCACACGTTCGTGATTTCATCACCTTTCGGTGACTAAGAACCTCTATGTTGCCCTGTCACACTTCCGTGGTGTGCGGCCAAGAGATCACAAAATAGCCTTTCAAAAGGGACTACTAGTATGTACGGGCCCACTAAGGTTTCACCGGCAGGCTTGAATCTCCATTCTCCCACCCACGGGCCCCCTCGTGTGCCATGCGGATCCCAAGGCAGTCCTCCTCGACTCCCATTCCCCGCGCCATCCAATGGTCCATAAAATACTAGCAGCGCTCCTAATTATTCAGCTACGCCGCACCCATACTTGGCCTTGTGGTGGCAATGTTGACCTGGCATATTCTCGCATGAACCGGTCCTTAGATCTAAGGCAAGCAAACCACCATATCATCCAACCCATCCACATACCAGGCTTGCTTAGATCACCCATTACCACATCATATTGACCAATTCATATTAACCATAATCTCATCATTACATCATTAAATTAAGTGGTATAGTTGTTCTTCCATCCCAATTAATTAAGCGAAGCAAAAGGTAAGAAACCCTTCCCGACTCTCTACTATATGTTTCAGGTGACAAGGGTGGTCAAACAAAACTAGTAAACTTCCTATCATAGGATTCCCATCAAATTGACACAAGCATGCAGTTTGCAAACAAAACATTTATTTTAAAAACAGGATCAATATGCTTCAAGGACACTTGCCTTGCTCCGACGGATAGGGTTGCTCAAGCGCTTCGAAGTCTTGGTTCTCGAAATCCTCGTACACGACTTCTTGAGCACTTCCCTCTACTCGTGATCACACATACAAGAATATACATACAAATCAACATGATGCACACATATTAATCAACATGCGACGACATGCATACATGCAAAGTTCAATTATTAATTAACTATGGTTGTTTATTGATTAGATGCAACTAGTTCATACGTGTTCATATGAGTTTACGGGGGTTTTAACGGGGATTAATGTTGCTGAAAATAAAAAAGGCGATGCAACAAAAATCAATTTACGTCTATTAGATCTAATATGTCGCTAAAACTCACATCAGAAAAACGAATCCTACTGTAGATGTGACGGCTTCGAAGATCGCGAGGGTGAAGGCGACACGTAGACGAAGTACAGTAGACGGCGCAGCAATCCTCCGGCGGCACGACGACGACGATCTCTGGCGGACGACGGCGCTCTCCTCTTTTTCTTCTTCTTCTTCCCCTCCTTTTTTTCTTCCTTTTCTTCCCCTGGGGGCGCAGCCCTCTGGTGTTCTCTCTTTTTTTCCTCTACCCGGCGGCTAGGGTTTGCTTCTACGGAGAAAAACGAAAGCTACATCGGCTTTATATAGGCGTTGCGGCCAGGGGCGAGCGGGACACGGCGCTAGGGCCGGCGTAGTGCTGGGCTAGCGGGTCGAGCAAGGGGCGCGCGCGGGCGCGCGGTGCAACAGCTCGGCGGGGACGCGTGTCACGCGGGAGGCGCGGGGCCACGGGGCACGTGGGTTGGCCAGGCGCGCGGGATCGCGCCGTCGGCCGGGGCGCGCTGGGCGCGTGGGGCCAGCTAGCCGGCGAGCGCGGGGCTAGCGGTGCGGTTGGTCGGGCAGGGTCGGGACACACGCCAGGCGCGGTCAGGCGTGCGGGCGAGCGCGGGTTGCGCTGCAGCGGGCGCGGTCAGCGCGTGCGGGGTGGGGCCACGCGCGGGGCCGTCGGCTCGGGGTCGCGGGGCGCGCACGGGAGGGCATGCTGGCTGGGCCGTTTGGCCTGGCCGACGGTTAGTTTTTTTCTTTTTTTTTCTTTTTCTTTTTTTTTATAAATATATCATTATTTATTTATTCTTTATATTATTTTATATATATATTTTCTTTTTCTTTACATATATAAATATTATCATTAAATATATATTATTATATATATATTTATTTATTTTATTTTTTATATGTTATTATTATTTTTATACTTATTCCCTATTACAAGTCTTATGCTATTATTTTCCTTTGCTTCTTTTGCTACTCATATTTTTATATGTATGTTCTATATTTTATTATTTTTTTTCTTTTATTCTACTAATGTTTAATGCATGATCATGTATGCAATGCATGATGCGAAAATTGAGGGTGTTACACAATGACTGCCAAGAAACCCGTGAGGATGCCCTATATGTATCCAACAATGGAAACAACAATGGCTATCATCTAGAAGGTCAAGGGTAGGGCCAACCGTGCCCATTCTTTCAAGGAGGGTATAACAACAATGGCAATAATGGAAATCAACCCAACTTGAGAGAACATGCCATTAGCCAGCTGAAGATCAATGATACTCCATCAAAGAAGCTGTCGGCTAATGACAAAACCCTAGGGAGCATTAATGCTAAGATTGAAGGACTATCCACAACCTTCAAGAATTAATTGAGTTTCAACAAGATGTTGGAAACTCAGTTGTCTAAACTGGCAGCTGATGTTCCTCCAGTGGAGAATGGGAAGATGCTAGGATAAACCAAACCTCCCGTTGAAAATGTCAACATGATTTCTCTACAAGGAGGCAACTAGCTGAAGGACCCTGAATGTCCTACAATATCCTGCTCGATTGGGGCTCAACACTTTGACAAGGCCCTTTGTGACCTTGGAGCATGTGTGAGTGTGATGCCCAAGGTGGTTTTTGACCAGCTGGACTTCACGGAGCTTACTCCAACACCAATGAATCTCCAACTGGATGATTCCTCAGTCCGTTATCCGGCGGGTATCGCTGAAAATGTTCCGGTGAAAATCCGGAATTGCTTCATACCTGTGGATTCCGTGGTTCTAAACAAGGAGGTCGAAAAGGATACACCGCTCATTCTTGGGCACTCGTTCCTTAGCACTGCGAAGGCTCGCATAGATGTGGGAGCTAGAGAAATCCACTTCCATATCAATGGCAAGGAGGAGAAGTTTAACATTCGCCCAAAATTAGAGAATGCTCCATGATCCGTATCAAGTATGGTCCGAAGGTTAAACACATTCAAGAGGTTGAAATCACACCTCCAAAGGTGGACCCGCTCATTGCATTCATGGGTAATTTGATCTATGCGGAAAACCCACCTTATCGTCCACGCTGACACCCCAAGAAGACAGATAAGTCTAGGCCTCCCCAATGGCCCAAGTCCACCAAGCCGCCAAAGAAGGAATGGCAGGAGAAGCAAGAGAAGCCGTCTGAGCCCAACCCTCCGGGCCCGGATGTCAAGAAATGAAGAAGGAGCAATGTCCATCTCATCGGGCGGTGGTGAGATCTAGCCAATAGGTTAACTTGGTAGTTATCCATTTCTTTAGTTTTTTATTTCTCTTCATTTTGTTTTCCCCATTTAGTTTGATTTTTCTCCAATACATATTTGGTTTTTCTTAGTAAGTTGAGAATCTTATATTCTCAATTATCATTTTATTTCTTTTTTTTCAAAAAGAAAATTCTTGGGTTTTGAAAAAGGAGTTTTTAGTCAGAAAACAATTTTTTTGAGATGCAAATGTGGTAATTCACCAACGTGTTAGTTCCATAGCCGTTGGAGAGCCACCTGCCAAAGGTAGAACAGGGTGGCCCACTTGTCAGTTTGGCCGACCCCCCTGTTCGACCGACTAGGTGAAATAGACATTTTGGCTCTCTCTCCTCCAACGGCTACATTTGATTCCCTAGTGACCGTTGGAGAGTGCACACTATAAATGGTGGCTGTGAGGGGCACTTCTCCTCACACTTCACCTCATTTGATACCTCCCCAAAGTCACTCTTGCTCACATTGTTTTTCTTGCTCTTCATTGAAGTACTCTTGCTCAAAATCCAACTCTGAAAAAGATTTGCTTTTGTTTGCATTTGCTCTCAAGTTCTTCAAGGGAAAATTCGTCGAGGGTTTTGTTTTTACTAACATCACCTCTTTCGAGTTTTTGCCTTGTTGTGTTCTTGTTTGTTGTGGCAATGAAAGGAACAAAGAGGTTGTTTGGGAAGAAGAAGGAGGTTGCAAGCTCAATCCATGGTGGATATTCAAGTGCACGCCCCTCTTCTGTTGCTACACCAAGCTCACGGAGGAGTGTGGGTGAGGACACTCCCACAGGTGAGAGAAGCAACCCTCACTAACTTCTTCACAATGACGACCTCGACATACAAAGTGAAGTTGAAAATCAAGCACGCAAGCTCCTCCAAGATAATGAGTTTTCTCATACAAAAGCTTATGATCCGGATTTGATATCCAAAATAGGTATGGATTCCGAATTCTTTTCCATTTGGCATGCATTAGGATGGGAACACTTTGCTCACATCGAGGAGAGAGGTTCACGCCTTCTCTCCATACAATTCCTTTGCACACTCAAAATAGGATTTGATGGTATTACTTTTAGATTATTTCAAAAAGGATACAACATCCTATGGAAAGAATTAAGTGAAATCCTAGGCTTCCATAAATAATTATGGCTAGATTTAGACGCTTTGCCTAAGTTTAACAAACAAAGTTTTTGGCAAGATTCAACTAGTGAGTTCAGATGTAGTGCATCTAAAAATAGCCACTTAGACAACCATACTTTATGCTTCATGCATAGATGGGTGGCTATGACTATGTTCCCTAGAGGATATGTAAGGGTAGTGCATGAAGATGAGCTAAAAATTTTATTTGCCATGATTAAAAAGATAAAATTTGCGCTAGTTATTGCTATGATGACACAATGGTTAGGTTACATTCCAAGAACAGGGCCAATTGAATGCACTTCATTGATTACTCATATTGCTACTAGGGTAGGAGCACTAGAATATTCTTCATTTGAGTATATTGAAAATGAAAGGGAATTAATTAATGAAGATTATTTAGTGCAATGACATACCCTTGAGCATGATCAAGATGGCTCTTTGTTATTTTATTATCCCGACATTGTCAATGAAACTCGGTTATCTAACCCGGATTATCATTTTTACAAATGTCGGAGGCTAACCATTGACCTTGCTCCCATTGAGGAAGCCCGAAGAAGTAATTTCTTAGGCATGGTAACTAGAAGTCGTACCAGGAGAGCAGCCATGCCTCCGACGACCTCCACGGTCAATTAGTACGAAGGGGAAGAGAACCCAACAGGTGGTGCACCGAGATGGACTCAGCCTCCATCATATGAGACCGACAGTCCGTCTTAGCATGAATGGCCAGGTGCCACATGGGAGCCACCCGTATCCACTACAAGCTCTAGCAGCTTGCCTCCAACGTCCATGATAAGATGTCGTTCCTCTTTGGGTAGAAGTCATCATGACTATAGCCACGAAATGGCGGATCTCAATAGACGTATGGAAGAGCTTGAAGTGAGAATGAGTGAAATCTACAACACTCTTCAAGGGCATGTCAATTGACGGTCCTTAAGTGCCATATTTAAACCGTCAATTCACCTCATAATATACACAAAAGAGAAACACAACATAGTGGTAGGGTTAAAAACTAACCAATTCCATAAGTGCTGGTATTTATTTGTATGCAAGTGAATATAGATCCAAAATACCAAGACATGCAGGGAGTAATCCATAAAATTGGATCTCGATGAATCAAGCGATGCCACATGTCATCACATGGATCAAATGGCCCACAAACAGAAGTATTTGAAACCATCCAATGGTGTAGCACCCATATAAAGGGATGGGACCCACCTGGCAGGGACATAGAGGAAGCACAACCACAACGAGGCTGAGACCAGGTCGACCGACCCCCCTAGTCGGCCGACTAGGTCATGGTGCCAATTGCGGTCAAACGCCACATGTTGGCTCCTCACGGCTTAAAGAAGTCATTCGTGCCTAATTCGCGCGCAATTGGTGGCGGAAACTGACCCTTCTCCCCCCTATAAATAGAACCCCACACCTCACTTCACACGCACCAAAGTTGAGAATAGAATATCACTCCAAAGGTATAGAGTAGTCCTAGAGGCCGCCAAGTAGAAGGAGAGTGTGGTGAAGAGTTTAGGAGAAGGAGGCTTGGGCTTGTCAAGTCCCTCTTATACACTTGTACCCCTGCAAAGGTGTTACTCAAATCAAGTAATCCTTTTGTGAATTCAATTCAAGTTTGATTATCAATTCATAGTAGTTTGCACAAGTAGTTACTTGTGGGTTCATTGCTTTAATTTATTAGAGGCTCTAGTTGTAGCTTTGTGATTGAAACAACTAGAGTTGTGATTTAGAACATAAGCGTGGTGCTTAGGTTAGAAATCAACAGTGAATATCTCGTAGACCCACGGATTCAAGAGGTAGGCAGTAGGTGATGACAGCCCTATCTGTCCTTTGTACTCCTCCACGTTTGGCTATGCCATAGGCTCATGGCGGGAGTCGCCTAGTGTTGCTAGGGGTAAACACGTGCCCAAAGCAAGCAGCTACTGCAAATTCCTTTGAATTAGAATCAATACTTTGAATTCCTCTCTCTTACTTACCTACTAAACAACTTTGTGTCTTTGGGTGAATTAGTTCGTAAGATTACACACATTTCCTTGGATACCCTTGGGAATACTCTCTTAAGGGGAAGTGCTACACGATAGTTTCTGTGCGCTTGCGCATTATTATCTGTGACGTAAGAAATGTCAACAAGCATTTATGAGCTGTTGCCAGGGAACGGTTGCTGTTAATCTTCGAACCTTGTTCACCCTCGTATCTATCTACTTCTCTTATCTTTCCTTTTCTTACCACCACCACCTTTATGGAGCAGCCCACCATTCTTTTATATTCTGCTCCAAAGGGCAAGTAATGTGAGCCACCGCCTTCGGCGGAACCCATTTGTTCTACTAGCTATGAACTTTGCCCTAGCTTTATAGTCATGGTTCAGGAGCATTCCTTCCTAAGAACATATTGTGAAAATCCTTACCACCATCTAAGAGAGTTCAAACAATTGTGTTCATGCCTTCTAATCAAGAGTATGACACAAAAAAACTCTCAAATGGAAGTTGTTTCCTTTTTCCCTCAAGGAAAAAGCCAAACAATGGTACGACCATAACGTTGGGAAGACAAACGGAAATTGGAACGAATTATGAGACATATTTTGTCTTGCTTTCTTTCCAATTGCCCGAATTGTGTCCTTACGGAAGGAAGTACTATGCTTCCAGCAGATGGAGAAGGAATCCATAGGAGCAGCATGGGATAGATTTTCTCTTTTGAGAAATTCCGGCCCAGATTTGTCTATCCCTGATCCGTTTCTTTTGCAACACTTCTATATGGGATTGAACAAAGAGTCTTCCCTGCATCTTGACATTACAGCTGGAGGATCCTTCCTCCGTAAGACGCCGGAATAAGGCAAGGATCTTCTAGACTGAATTCTAGAAAATTCTTCTTTCATTATGGGTCTTAATGAGCCCCCTCAAGAGGAAGTAGTGTCAGGAACTAAGGATAAATCGATGGACTAGGAAGAACCCATCTCTTGCTTATCCCACACCTTGTCGGAGGAATCCTCTCCCGAACCAGAAACTACGAAGGAAGAAGAAATTCAAACTTCGGAGTTTCCCTTCTACTTCGAGGAAGAGATATATGAAGATTTTGGAAACACCTCAAAATACTGTTGCCATAGGAAACCATCATTTCCATTAACTCCACCTGACCCACCTGATGGAGTGTTCATCCAACAGACGGTCAAGGAGTTAACCTCTTTTCTAAGCAGGGAATGGACTGTATAAGTTGAGCAGTCACCCGAAATTCTTCGGGGGACCTCAACTTTGGCAACTATTCTATGCTTTATTAGAGGAACATCAATGAAGGTCCTATACAACCCAACTTTTGGAGCAAATCTCATTTTCGATTCTTGTGCTCTCGCCATTCTCAGCGATGTGCCATTAGCACCAACATGTAAATCCTTCCAAGACTCTTTCGGAAACATCCTTGAAGGATGCGAGGTTTTGCAACAGGTGTCTGTAAGACACAATAATATTGAGGCAATCCTAGATTTTCATGTGTTCGAAATCCAAGATTTCAACATTATGATTGGGATTCCCATTGAGAAATTTCTCATGAAAATTCCTCTGGAAGGAAACCTCAATGTCAACCTTGGAGGGAGAAAATTTTATATTCCTATCTTGTGTTCCAAGAACACATCCGCATAATCTCCCATCCAAGATGAACCACTAGAGGAGGTTAGAACTCTTTAATTCTTAGCTCCTCCTGAATTAGAAGAAGAAGATTTCATCCAAGAGGAGGATGAATTTCAGGAGGCAATTGAATTGCCAAAAGAAGAGTTCTTCCCAAAACCTCCTCTTGAGTTAAAAATTCTACCTCCAGGCCGGCAATTGAATAATGCGATGCGAGAAATTGTCAAGAAGGAAGTCTTGAAACATCTGCATGTCGGGATTATCTACCATGTCCCTCATAGTGAATGGGTAAGCCATTCAAGTAGTGCCTAAGAAGGGAGGTATGACGGTCTTTCAAAATGAGAAAAATGAATTAATTCCTCAACAAACTGTCACGGGTTGGAGGATGTGCATAGATTACCGAAAACTTAACAAGACTACAAGGAAGGATCATTTTCCACTGCCCTTCATCGATGAGATGTTAGAGCAGTTGGCAAAACACTCCTACTTTTGTTTCCTTGATGGATATTCAGATTATCATCAAATCCCAATCCATCCTGACGATCAAAGTAAGACCACATTCACATGTCCTTATGGGACTTATGCCTACCGGCGTATGTCCTTTGGATTGTGCAATGCTCCTGCCTCTTTTCAAAGATGCATGATGTCTATCTTTTCTGACATGATTGAAGAGATCATGGAAGTTTTCATGGACGATTTCTCCGTCTATGGGAAAACTTTTGATCATTGTCTGGAAAATTTAGACAAGGTCTTACAAAGATGCCAAGAAAAGGACCTCATACTTAATTGGGAAAAGTTCCATTTCATGGTCCGTGAAGGCATCGTTCTTGGACATTTAATGTCCTAGAGGGGGATAGAGGTGGACAAAGAAAAAATTGAAGTCATTGAAAAAATTCCACCTCTTATCAATGTTAAGGGAATCCGCAGCTTTTTAGGTCATGCGGGGTCCTATCAACGATTCATCAAAGACTTCTCAAAAGTTGCTAGACTCCTCACTGACCTATTAGCTAAGGAAGATCCCTTTGATTTCGATGATGAACGCCTTAAATCATTTGAAACACTATAAAATACACTCATCTCAGCTCCAATCATTCAACCTCCCGATTGGATGCTGCCATTCGAAATCATGTGTGATGCTAGTGATTTTGTTGTTGGTGCGTTCCTAGGCCAAACCGAAGATAAAAAGCATTATGCAATAGGCTACTCTAACAAAAATCTAATAGGAGCTCAACTCAATTATGCCACAACTGAAAAAGTGCTCTTGGCGACAATTTTTGCTATTGATAAGTTTAGGTCCTATTTGGTTGGAGCCAAGGTCATAGTCTACATAGACCATGCCACCTTGAAGTACCTACTCACCAAAAAGGATGCTATACCAAGGCTAATCCGTTGGATTCTCCTACTCCAAGAGTTTGATTAGAAATCAAGGATAAGAAGGGAGTAGAGAATTCTGTGGTAGATCATCTCTCACGTATGGAAGTCACCCAAACCATGGACATTCCTATCAATGACTTCCTACGAGATGATATGCTTCTCAAGGTGACTGACTCTCACCCTTGGTATCCGGATATCGTGAACTTCATGGTCACAGGATATGTACCACTATGGGAAAACAAAAAGAAACTCATCTATGAGAGTCGTAGACACCTTTGGGATGACCCATACCTCTGTCGATTTTGTGCTGATGGCCTTCTTAGAAGGTATGTCCCATCAATTGAAGGCACCAAGATTATTGAGAAATGCCATGCTAGACCTATGGTGGCCATTACGCTGTTTACCATACCCAGGCAAATATCTGGCAAAGTGGATTCTATTGGCCTTCTATGTATGAAGATACAAAAGAATTCATTCGTAGATGTTGGAAATGCCAAAAGCATGGAGGAATCTCAGCTCGCAATGTTATGCCCCTAACATATAATCTACAAGTAGAATTATTTGATGCGTGGGGTATTTATTTCATGGGACCTTTGCCTAGGTCCTATGATTGCGAGTATATCCTAGTGGCAGTAGATCATGTGTCAAAATGGGTAGAAGCTTTGCCATGCAAGAATGCTGAATCCAAGCAAGCTAGGAAAATGTTCCATGAGATCATTTTCCCACGCTTTGGCAATCCCCGTATGGTCATAACTGATGGAGGGTGTCATTTCATAGATAAGACCTTTCAGAACTTTTTGAGGGAGCTTGGTGTCTAGCATAATATTGCTATTCCATACCACCCACAAACAAGTGGTCAAGCAGAAACATCTAATAAGCAAATTAAGAATATTTTGCAAAAGACACCTTGGAAATAGGAACGGGATGGAAGCATAAGCTACCCGACACATTGTGGGCATACCGTACTACTTACAAAACTCCCATCAGCATGTCTCCTTTCCAACTTGTCTATGGGGAGACTTGTTATCTTCCTGTAGAATTGGAACATAGAGCCTATTGGGCCATCAAGCGATGGAACATGGACCTTCACGAAGCAGGAAAGCACCGATTGAAGCAACTCTCCAAGTTGGAAGATTGGAGAGATAAGGCATACCATAGTGCCAAAATCTACAAGGAAAGAAATAAATGATGGCACGATAAGAGGATTACGCCTAAAGAGTTCAAACCCGGAGATAAAGTCCTACTCTTCAACTCTAGGGTTAAACTCTTTGGATATGGAAAGCTCAGAAGTAAATGGAAAGGACCCTTCACTGTAATAGAAATCTCATCACATGGAGTAATCACACTCCAAGGAGTGATTATCAGCTATTTAAAGTGAATGGGCACCGACTCAAATTATTTCTTGAATCCCAAGAGGATGAGACAGAAAAAGAAATTGACATGATAAATCTTTTTGATTTTCACGCTGATTCTCTAAATTTTGTCTAAATTCTCCATGTCCAATTAATGGGCCATTCTACTATTCATCTATGGGGCCCAATAATCCAACCCACAAAAACTTAGCCCGAACGGAGCCAGGAAGGGTTCGGCCAAACCCTAGGTTCGGCCGATCTCCCCTTTGCACCGTCAGCTTTCTATTTTCTCGTGCAGACTCTCTCGATGTATCCCAATAAGACTCTCGGTGCTATCATGCTTTCCCGCTTATATATTGATGGGAACAGAGAGGAGAAACTTGAACCATCCAAGAAAACCCATCTCCTGTTCCTCCCATCAAAGTCATGGCCGACAATAAAATTGTGCCTCATCCCCACTCTAGCTCAACTTTCAACCGTAGCGGAGACATCACGCCAGCAAATGACAAGTCCCCCCTCGCTTTGGAGTCCGCCATGGCATTAGATGCCGTACCTCTCGCCATGATCCTGCCATGGACGACGACTCCGCATGGGCGTAGCAACATGCCTCGCGGTTCTGCAAGGTCGCTCTCCCTCGGAGGACGCCCATGAAGTCGACGACACCCACATGTCATCTGACTACGGCTGGTGTTAAGTCAGTCAAGACCAGTCTTTTTCCTGAATAGGACGAGTCTCTCCCAACGCTGCAGCCTGGCGAGGAGTTCATGTACACTCTGAAAACCAAGGATGGTAACATAGTGAGCCACCACTACAAGTCACCATCGCGTACCTCGCCTGAGCATGTGGGAGACCGCCTTATTATCCATGGGGTGCGCAAACCTGAAGGAGGCTATGCAAAAGGCTTCTTCAAGCAAATGGATAATTTGGCGATGGAGGAATCGACGGGTTCGTCACCCTCCAAGATTGGGTGTCACCTCTCACCACCTGCCATCAGAGGGCCACCTGGCCAATTTGAGAACAGTGACAGGAAATCTCCTCGTGCCCCCAAAGTGGCACAACTTTCTAAGGAGTTAGCTTCTCTCTGTTTGGAAAATAAGAAGCTATCGGACTTAGTGGCTGAAGGGCGCATCGAGATGGCAAAATTGAAGGATGAACTCATATCCCTCAAGGAGGAGATTGATGGTGTTCGCCGTGGCATGGGCCCAAGCTGAGGCGCATATGCAATGTCGTCGGGAAGCCCAACATCTACAATGCTCCATAGTTTAGATGTCCCGACCGCATAGGATGCTTACAATCTTAGTTTAGTTTTATTCCAAATTTTATTTCGTTAAATTTAGATTGAACAATGTAAGCATCCCCTTATTTTGAGTTCAATAAAGTGAACTTACCAGTTCATCTAACCCGATAAAGATCTCTCTTTAGTTTATTTGTGTTGAATAAAGAATTCAGGGAACAAGTGTGGGGGAGGTACTCCAATATCGCGAAATCCCGACGTGCGAAAATAGCATTGCATCTCGAAACACATCACACCCGAACATACGACTCGACACGTCGAAACAGAGCAGTGGGAAGGCCATAAGGGGGTCGGTCGAACCCCCTAGTCGACCAACCTGGTGTGGGCCCCACATAGCTTCGTTTCGCTTCACAAATTCTGTTTGGATCTCCTACCCCTAAATATGCATGCTATGTTACTATTTGAGTTGATTTGATATTTAATACTGAATACTTGAAGAAAATTCAACTCAACAATTAAAATTTAAAACTTGGTAGTCAAAATTTGCTTGAGCTAAAAATTTGAATACTCTATATTCTGATTTATTGCCCTGTCGGTACCCTCCGTACCGGATACCCCTTGGGATTGCAAAGATCACAAGGAAACTCCATCTACCAGATTTGAAGACCTCCGAAGGCCCCACATGTCAGGCGTAACCGGACCTGCTTCCCGGACATGGTTAGTCCCGGGGCCGCCACGTGTATCACAAGACCGGAGCTATCACCCACACCTGAGAAGCTCCGGTCAGAATACCAATATGGCACCCCCGCACCTGACCCCAGACAAAGGGAAGCTCTGGTACTGACATGTGTCCAATAGCACCGGACCTAACCGTCCATGACGGTGAGCTCCGGAGCTGCCACGTGGCAACCGCCGGACCTTCAACTTCAACTATCAGGCCGGTGGACCCCCAACGGCTCCGGACCTTCAAGGATCAATCAAAAACTTCAAGACCCGATTAAGTGTCATTAATGCCATATTAATGACACACGATCGGATGGTCCTTAATACTGGTAACTGAACTGTTAAGGCCCGTTACTAGGCTATTAAGGATAATTAACTCCATTTATTGTGTATCAAGCATGTGTAACCACCGGGGCCACCTGTCGGGCCAGGCTAACGTTTTAACGACCAGTCCTTGTACTATAAAAGGACTGGTCGACGATATACCAGGGACGGTTCTAGACCACGGCTGAATACCTTGAGCTAGACGAGCTTCTTCTTCTGGAGCTTCTTATAAACTCACAAGCTTAATACATCACCAACACACCCCGTGGAGTAGGGTATTATGCTCAGGCGGCCCGAACCACGTAAATCCCTGTGTACACGTGTCTTTCACCTGCTTAAATCTCTGCGCGCCCATTACCAAACTACAACTCCTCGACCTACGAAAGGTAGTGTCGGGAGATCTGCTGGTTCCGAACACCGACAGTTGGCGCGCCAAGTAGGGGGACCTGAGATTTTGAGTATGGTGAACTCAGCCGCTGGATTGTCCAACGGCAACCCTGCTGCTCAACCCGCTGGAGGCAATCCCTCCAACATGCAGCAACCAACAAGTGTCGTGGCTCCAGCAGGAGTCATGCCTCCACCACCACCGCCTTCACCAACACGTCAAGCTGAGCAGCGTGACGGTGCATCGACGTCGGTCACTGCATCAGCAAACAACAACAATCCTGAACATGCGCTTCATGCAGCGTGTGCTCTCCTCCAACGTCCACCACCTCCAGGTGCATCCCAGGGTGCAATGGAGCAGTGGAGGGCTGATGTGGAGCATCTGGTTGCAGCAGCAGCCGACCGCATCAGCAACTAAGGTTTTCCTCCTTTGGGGCGGGCCCCATCGCAGTGCCGGACCGTGTCTGGCAAACTTGGTCCGCATGCTTCCCAAAATAGGAGGTGTGCTGCGTCACAGCAAGTTACATCGCTGTAACACCCTCATTTTCATGCATCATGCCATACATACACTCATATACATGTTTAACATTAACCCACAACAAGAGGAACGAGTTTAAAATTTATTCGGAGCATTTAAAATTGATTTGGAGCAAAACGGCACTTAAAACGCAGGAAAGTGCAGACTAGTCCGATCTTTCTGAGGACTAGTCCGATTTCTCTCTGACTAAAAATAGACTTGTCCATTTTTGCTGCGGACTAGCCCGATTTTGGCTCAGGAAACTTTCGGACTTGTCCGATTTTGTGCGGACTAGTCCGTTATTCCATGAATCCTTGAAAAATTGCTAAGTCCCTGGACTTTTCCGAACTAGTCCGGTGTTCCAGCGGACTTGTCCGATTTCCTCTCTGTCTAAAGTCGGACTTGTCCGATGTTTGGCCAGACTTGTCCGATTTTCTCTCTGGACGACTTCGGACTAGTTCGGTCTTCTCCGGACTTGTCCGATATTTAGCGACTCCGAATTGATCTTTTCTTTTACGACTTGTTTCTTGGGTTTCACGTTAAGTGGGCCTAGGGGCGTCGTGCCTAACTCTTTTAGAGCCCATGTGGGACTCTAAACCGGCCTCTACTCATCTCAAACTCGAAATCCATCTAACCCTAGCCTCCACCTCTATATAAACAACCCCACCCCTTGGATTCACATCTATTTGCCACTTTTCCACCCACCCAAACCCTAATTCATGGAGAGCCACCACCAAGGAGGGAGGAGAAGATCCCAAGCAAGAAGAAGAAGAGGAGGAAAAGAAAGAGGATCAAGATCTCCACCAAGTTTCGTTCTTCACCACCAATTCATCCCCAAGTTCATCACCAACCCTAGATCATCAAGATCCAAGTGCTACCTCCAAGGTTCTTGATTCATTGGAGTTATAAACACCTGGTATACCTTCTATTATCTTTTCCTTACGATAATTCAACTCCTAATCTCCAAATTCACGTCGATCTAGAAAAACCTAATCTGCTGATCTCGCGAAGTGCGGACTTGTCCGGTCTCCAGCGGACTAGTCCAATCTTTTTGGTTAAATTGTGTTTAATTAATTCTAAAATTTGATCTAATCAAATCCAAACCTGTATAAACTTGTTAAAAGCTATTAGAACTAGTTAGTGATCATTAAAAGCAATCTATTAACAAGTTCTACCTTGCATTTGCATAAATCATGCATGTCATGTCATATTGAGTAATATTTACGCACTCTTTGATTGTGTTCCTTGTCTTGTATGTTTATTGTGTGGATTAGACGGATTTGCGCTAGAAAGTGCCGCGGAGGATCTCCAGCACCAAGAGTTTGAAGGCTTTGATCCTAATCAACAGCAAGAGCAAGGCAAGTGTCCTTGAAGCATATTGATCCTGTTTTTAAAATAAATGTTTTGTTTGAAAAATTGCATGCATGTGTCAATTTGATGGGAATCCTATGATAGGAAGTTGACTAGCTTTGTTTAACCACCCTTGTCACCTGGAATACCTGGTAGAGAGTCGGGAAGGGTTTTTACCTTTTTGCTTCCCTTAATTAATTGGGAGTGAAGAACAACTACACTACTTAATTTAATTATGCATTAATGAGATTGTGGTTGACATGAACTGGTTAAATCTGGTATGGTAATGGGTGATCTAAGCAAGTCTGGTATGTGGATGGGTTGGATGTTATGGTGGTTTGCTTGCTTTAGATCTAAGGACCGGTTCATGCGAGAATAAGCCAGGACTACAGTGCCACCAGAGGCCAAGTATGGGTGTGGCGTAGCTGATTAATTAGGGCTTTGCTAGTGCTATTTGGACCATTGTGGATGCTCGGGGAAGGGGTAGTCGAATTGGGTTTGTTGATGATTGGTGGGACTACCCTGGGATCCGAATGGCTCAAGAGGGGGCCCTTGGTTGAAGATGTGCTCTGCGGGAGACATCACCACAGGTGAAACCTCAGTGGGGTCTAAATAGGCTAGTAATCCCTTTGTAAAGGATATTTTGTGATCTCTTGGCCATACACCAACGGAAGTGTGTAATGTGACCGACGGGGTCATGGGCATAAGGGAGGTTCTTAGTCACTGAAAGGTGATGAAATCACAAACACGTGGGTAAAGAGGTACAAACTCTGCAGAGTTATTTAAAACTATCATGATAGCCGTGCTCCCAGTTATGAGCACCTGGACAACTTCCATGATTAGAGGGAACTCGGTATTGGGATGGTATTTGGGATGGTTATGGTTGGTATTATGGTTATGGATTTATTTCTGGTATTGAATATGGTTATTGGCAAATGGTGAAATCTGGAATTATTGATGAGGATGGTGAATTGTTGACTGGTATTATGGTATTACTTATGATTACGATGGGTTTATTTCATATAAATATAATATATTGCCTTTCAAATGTTGTAATGTAATTTTCAGCACTTAGCCATTAATATTGTCGTCATTTGAATCAGCCACATGTCATACTTCCCACACTTGCTGAGTACGACATGTACTCACTATTGCAATCCCTCCCCAATAGTTGCAGGTCAAGATTGGGAGTTTAATGGCGATAATGCGGAGTTCTAGGCCATATCTACCGTCAGCTTTGCCTGTGGTGTTGATTGGAGCTGCGCTATACCCTATTGCATATGCTGCCTAGCTGTTTAGTTTGCTTATTTAGTCTATTTCCGCTGCATTAGTTGGACTTGTCATAAATATTCATTAGAGCTTGTATTCGAGGATAATCTGGTTTGTGTAATAAAATTTGGTTAATTAATCTTGTTCTATGGTAATTTTCTGTATATCGTTTTTGATTGCACTCGTGTATGTGTGGCGAACATCCTGGGCACACATATGCGTTAGCTTGGTTCATTTTTCGGAACCAGGCATCACAGATTTGTATCAGAGCCACAGGTTGATCGTAGGATGCAGCCTAGATAGAATGGACACTTTAGAGCACATAGGAGCACTCAGGAATCGATGTGTTTTTGCTTGGAGTGTTGTTTGCTATATATATTGCTTGCTTGTGTGCTTAATAGAGGATTTTGGGATGCCTTAGCATTGCCATGTCCACCTAGGCTAGTGTAGCTAGTTGGTTAGCTTCATATCCCTTGATGCATATAGTTGGAAACGTTTTCTAATTCTTACCTATTGCTGAGGACTCGCAACCAGAGGAATGGCAATGATGAGGAGGAGAACAATGGAGTACCTCAGAACAACAATGGGCAAGGACCTACTCATGGAGCTATCAACATTGAGCAGCTTTTGGCTATGCAAAACCAGCTCATGCAGACCATGATACAGACTATGGGACAGCTGCAGGCTGGTAATATCAACAATCAGCCCCACATGCCTCCACCGCCACCCCCGCCTCCTCATAACCGATTGTGAGAGTTTATGAGGACTAGGCCACCAACCTTTGCTCAAGCTGCCAACCCTATGTATGCGGATGATTGGCTCAAGTCCATGGAGAAGAAACTTGCTATTGTCCAATGCACTGACCGGGAGAAGGTCTTGTTTGCTTCTCATCAACTAGTTGGAGCAGCTGCGGATTGGTGGGATGCTTATTGCAATGCTCATGAGAACCAAGAGAGAATTACTTGGGCCGAATTCAAAGAGAATTTTTGTTCTCATTATGTGCCGGAAGGAGTTATGATTCTGAAAAGGCAAGAATTTGAGAACTTAAGGCAAGGAAGATCAAGCGTGAGTGAATATCTCAATAATTTCACTCAACTCTCAAGGTATGCGCCCGAGGATGTTAGTCGGGACAGCCGGAAGCAATACTTATTCATGAGGGGCTCGAACAATGAAATCCAAGTGCAACTACTCAACTGCGATTATGCAAATTTTCAGAAGCCTGTGGACAAAGAAATCGTGGTTGAGAACAAGGTCCGTGAGATGGAGCAAGAAATCATGAGGAAGGCGTCATATCAAGGACAGCAACAAGGGAGTAATGTGCGCCCTCGCCTTGCACCACCTAATGCGCCTCATTTCAGCTCTTCTATTCCTGCTCAGCGCCCTGATTATGCACCACGCCCAACTCAGTTTGTGCAGCAGCGCCCTGTTATGCAAGCACCTAGGCCTCCAATGCCTTATGCACCTCGTGCTAATTTTCCTACTGCAAATGTTTAAAACCAAGCTCGTCCCAATAATTCTGGTGGAGTTAAGAAGTGCTATACTTGTGGAGAAGCTGGACACTTTGCGCATCAATGTCCTAAGTCAGGCCTTGGTCAAGGAAGCAATGCACCGAGGCAAAACCCAAGACCCAATGGAGGACAACCACAAGGGAACCGTGGACAGCAGAATTTTGCTCGTGGCAACGTGAACCATGTCTCTACGGAGGATGCTCAACAAGCGGATGACGTGGTCATTGGTATGTTTCTCGCCAACTCCAACCCCGCGACTATGTTATTTGATTCTGGAGCATCGCATTCATTCATTGCATCGAAATATGTTGCCAAGTATAGTCTTCCTATCTCTCATATGAAGTTTACTATATTGGTTAAGTCTCCTGGAGGAGAGATGAGGACAAATATAGTATGTCCAAAAGTAAGCCTTAGAATAAGGGGGGTAGACTTCTCTGCCAACCTCATTGCTTTGGATTCTCAAGGATTGGACATTATACATGGTATGGACTGGTTGAGGAAGCACAATGGAGTTATTGAGTGTGCCACGAAGACGGTGAAGTTGACCAATGAGGAAGGGATCACCGTAGAATTTGAAGCATCTCAAACCGCACCAAAGCAATTGGAGTTGAATCATATGGACGGTGCCACAATTGAGGAGATTCCGGTGGTCTGTGAATTTTTGGATATTTTTCCGGACAAGTTGCCAGGTATGCCACCTGATCGAGACATTGAGTTTGTTATTGATTTAATACCTGGAACTGCACCTATAGCTAAGAGGCCGTATAGGATGCCTCCTTTGGAATTAGCGGAGCTCAAGAAGCAAATTCAAGAGCAATTAGAGAAGGGTTTTATTCGCCCAAGCTCTTCACCTTGGGGAGCGCCCATTCTATTTGTGGACAAGAAGGATGGATCCCAAAGGATGTGTGTGGATTACAGAGCTCTCAACGAGGTAACAATCAAGAACAAGTATACCTTGCCACGTATAGAAGACTTGTTTGATCAGATGAAGGGTGCTTGTGTCTTCTCTAAGATTGATTTGAGGTCGGGATACTTTCAAATGAAGATTAGACCATTGGACATACCCAAGAAAGCTTTTAGGACACGGTATGGATCTTATGAGTACACTGTGATGTCTTTTGGATTGACGAATGCGCCTGCCTACTTTATGAACCTCATGAATAAGGTCTTCATGGAGTACTTGGACAAGTTCCTGGTGGTGTATATTGATGATATTATGATCTACTCGAAGGATGAGAAAGAACATGAGGAACACTTGAGGCTTACGTTGCAGAAATTGAGGGAGCATCGATTGTATGCCAAGTTCAACAAGTGTTAGTTTTGGTTGAAAGAGGTGTCATTTTTTGGTGATATAATCTCAGGAGGAGGAGTATCGGTTGACCCCGGAAAAGTGAGAGATGTGTTGAAGTGGGAACCGCCGCAAAATGTCAAGGAAACAAAGAGTTTTCTTGGGATGGCTGGATATTACCGTAGATTCATCAAGGACTTTTCCAAGATAGCCAAGCCTATGACGGAGTTGCTAATGAAGGGAAAGGCTTTCCAATGGACTCAAGCTTGTCAAAATAGTTTTGAGGAGTTGAAGAAGAGGTTGACAACAACCCCAGTTTTGGTATTGCCGGACGTGAGCAAGAGTTTTGATATTTATTGCGACGCATCGAGACAAGGACTTGGATGTGTATTGATGCAAGAAGGTCAAGTGGTCGCCTATGCATCAAGACAATTGAAGAGACATGAACAGAATTACCCCACGCACGATTTGGAACTCGCGGCCGTGGTACACGCATTGAAAATTTGGAGACACTACATTCTTGGACATAGGTGTGAAATTTATACGGATCATAATAGTTTGAAGTATATTTTCACACAAATGGATCTGAATTTGAGGCAACAGAGATGGTTGGAGCTCATCAAAGATTATGATTTGGGGATCAACTATCATCCGGGAAAAGCCAATGTAGTGGCTGATGCTTTGAGTAGAAAGGGGGTAAGTCATCAACTCACGGTTCGAGAGTTACCATTCGAGTTATGTAAGGAGTTTGAACGGTTGAACCTCGTGTTTGTAAAAGAGATGGAGATGATGGAGTTAAACCCAACCTTGGAGCAAGAAATTCGAGAAGCACAAACCGCGGATGAAGAGATCAAGGAAATCAAGGAAAGGACCGAAGAAAGGAGAGAATTCAGATTTGATGAAGACGAACATGGTACTTTATGGCTTTGAAAGAGGATCATTGTGCCTAATGTAAAGCATATTCGGGAGACAATATTAAAGGAGGAACATGACTCGCCATACTCGATTCACCCCGGTTGTACGAAGATGTACACAGACTTGAAGGCTTGCTATTGGTGGGATAGCATGAAAAAGGACATAGCTGAATATGTTGCATTGTGTGATGTGTGCCAACGAGTTAAAGCAGAACACCAAAGGACAGCTGGATTATTGCAACTGTTAAAGATTCCGGAGTGGAAGTGGGAAGAGATTGATATGGACTTTATAGTTGGCTTACCACGTACCCAGTCCGGCTATGATTCAATATGGGTAATTGTAGATCAGTTGACAAAATTAGCTCACTTCATTCCTGTCAAGACCACATATACCACCGCGAAGCTAGCAGAACTGTATATGGAGCATATTGTGTGTCGACATGGAGTTCCAAAGAAAATAGTCTCGGACCGAGGTTCTCAGTTCACCTCTAGGTTTTGGCAAAAAAGCATGAAGCATTGGGAACAAGGTTGAACTTCAGTTCGGCATACCACCCCCAAACGGATGGACAAACCGAGAGGACCAATCAGATTTATGAGGACATGTTGAGAGCGTGTGCTTTGAAGCATGGGAAAAGCTGGGACAAAAGCTTGCCATACGCAGAATTTTCATACAACAATAGTTACCAAGCAAGCTTGAAAATGTCACCGTATGAAGCACTTTATGGGAGGAAGTGTAGGACACCTTTATTCTGGAATGAGGCAGGAGAAACTCAAGTATTTGGTCCGGACGTGTTGCAAGAAGCCGAAAAGCAAGTCCAAATAATTCGTGAAAACTTGAGGGCTGCCCAATCAAGACAAAAAGGCTATGCGGACAATAGGAGAAGGAAACTAGCCTTTGAAGTGGGAGATTTTGTTTACCTCAAGGTGTCACCAATGAGGGGTCATAAGAGGTTTAACATAAGAGGAAAGCTAGCACCTCGCTATATTGGACCATTCAAGATTTTGGACAAAAGAGGAGAAGTAGCGTATAAGTTGGAGATGCCAGCTCATCTTTCAGACTTACATGATGTCATTCATGTTTCCCAGCTAAAGATGTGCTTGAGAGTACCAGACGAACAAGTGCCAATGGAAGGATTGGAGGTAGAGGAAGATTTGACTTATGCCGAGCAACCGATCAAAATCTTGGAAACTAAGGAGAGAGTCACAAGGAACAAGGTTACTAGATGGTGTAAAGTTCAATGGAAGCACCACACAGAAAAAGAAGCGACTTGGGAGCTAGAAGATGATCTCAAGAAGGACTTTCCCTATCTTTTCTCTTCCGCGTCGAATCTCGAGGGCGAGATTCATTTTAAGGGGGGTAGGTTTGTAACACCCTCATTTTCATGCATCATGCCCTACATACACTCATATACATGTTTAACATTAACCCACAACAAGAGGAACAAGTTTAAAATTTATTCGGAGCATTTAAAATTGATTTGGAGCAAAACCGCACTTAAAACACAGGAAAGTGCGGACTAGTCCGATCTTTCTGAGGACTAGTCCGATTTCTCTCTGACTAAAAACGGACTTGTCCATTTTTGCTGCGGACTAGTCCAATTTTGGCTCTGGAAACTTTCGGACTTGTCCGATTTTGTGCGGACTAGTCCATTATTCCATGAATCCTTGAAAAATTGCTAAGTCCCTGGACTTTTCCGGACTAGTCCGGTGTTCCAGCGGACTTGTCCGATTTCCTCTCTATTTAAAGTCAGACTTGTCCGATGTTTGGCCAGACTTGTCCGATTTTCTCTCTGGACGACTTCGGACTAGTCTGGTCTTCTCCGGACTTGTCCGATATTTCGCGACTCCGAATTGATCTTTTGTTTTACGACTTGTTTCTTGGGTTTCACGTTAGGTGGGCCTAGGGGCGTCGTGCCTAACTCTTTTAGAACCCATGTGGGACTCTAAACCGGCCTCTACTCATCTCAAACTCGAAATCCATCTAACCCTAGCCTCCACCTCTATATAAACAACCCCACCCCTTGGATTGACATCTATTTGCCACTTTTCCACCCACCCAAACCCTAGTTCGTGGAGAGCCACCACCAAGGAGGGAGGAGAAGATCCCAAGCAAGAAGAAGAAGAGGAGGAAACGAAAGTGGATCAAGATCTCCACCAAGTTTCGTTCTTCACCACCAATTCATCCCCAAGTTCATCACCAACCCTAGATCATCAAGATCCAAGTGCTACCTCCAAGGTTCTTGATTCATTGGAGTTCTAAACACCAAGTATACCTTCTATTATCTTTTCCATACGAGAATTCAACCCCTAATCTCCAAATTCACGTCGATCTAGAAAACCCTAATCTACTGATCTCATGAAGTGCGGACTTGTCCGGTCTCGAGCGGACTAGTCCGATCTTTCTGGTTAAATTGTGTTGAATTAATTCTAAAATTTGATCTAATCGAATCCAAACCTGTATAAACTTGTTAAAAGCTATTAGAACTAGTTAGTAATCATTAAAAGCATTCTATTAACAAGTTCTACCTTGCATTTGCATAAATCATGCATGTCATGTCATATTGAGTAATATTTGCGCACTCTTTGATTGTGTTCCTTGTCTTGTATGTTTATTGTGTGGATTAGACGAATTTGCGCTAGAAAGTGCCGCGGAGGATCTCCAGCACCAAGAGTTTGAAGGCTTTGATCCTAATCAACAGCAAGAGCAAGGCAAGTGTCCTTGAAGCATATTGATCCTGTTTTTAAAATAAATGTTTTGTTTGCAAAATTGCATGCTTGTGTCAATTTGATGGGAATCCTATGATAGGAAGTTGACTAGCTTTGTTTAACAACCCTTGTCACCTGGAATACCTGGTAGAGAGTCGGGAAGGGTTTTTACCTTTTTGCTTCTCTTAATTAATTGGGATGGAAGAACAACTACACTACTTAATTTAATTATGCATTAATGAGATTGTGGTTGACATGAACTGGTTAAATCTGGTATGGTAATGGGTGATCTAAGCAAGTCTGGTATGTTGATAGGTTGGATGTTATGGTGGTTTGCTTGCTTTAGATCTAAGGACCGGTTCATGCGAGAATAAGCCAGGACTACAGTGCCACCACGAGGCCAAGTATGGGTGCGGCATAGCTGATTAATTAGGGCTTTGCCAGTGCTATTTGGACCATTGTGGATGCTCGGGGAAGGGATAGTCGGATTGGGTTTGTTGATGATTGGTGGGACTACCCTGGGATCCGAATGGCTCAAGAGGGGGCCCTTGGTTGAAGATGTGCTCTGCGGGAGACATCGCCACCGGTGAAACCTCAGTGGGGTCTAAATAGGCTAGTAATCCCTTTTTAAAGGCTATTTTGTGATCTCTTGGCCACACACCAACGGAAGTGTGTAATGTGATCAACGGGTCATGGGCATAAGGGAGGTTCTTAGTCATTGAAAGGTGATGAAATCACAAACACATGGGTAAAGAGGTACAAACTCTGCAGAGTTAATTAAAAATATCATGATAGCCGTGCTCCCGGTTATGAGCACGTGGACAAAATCCATGATTAGAGGGAACTCAGTATTGGGATGGTATTTGGGATGGTTATGGTTGGTATTATGGTTATGGATTTACTTCTGGTATTGAATATGGTTATTGGCAAATGGTGAAATCTGGAATTATTGATGAGGATGGTGAATTGTGGACTGGTATTATGGTATTACTTATGATTATGATGGGTTTATTTCATATAAATATAATATATTGCTTTTCAAATGTTTTAATGTATTTTTCAGCACTTAGCCATTAATATTGTCGTCATTTGAATCAGCCACATGTCATACTTCCCACACTTGCTGAGTACGACATGTACTCACTCTTGCAATCCCCCTCCAACAGTTGCAGGTCAAGATTGGGAGTTTAATGGCGATAATGCGGAGTTCTAGGCCGTATCTATCGTCAGCTTTGCCTGTGGTGTTGATTGGAGCTGCGCTATACCCTATTGCTTATGCTGCCTAGCTGTTTAGTTTGCTTATTTAGTCTATTTCCGCTGCATTAGTTGGACTTGTCATAAATATTCATTAGAGCTTGTATTCGAGGATAATCTGGTTTATTTAATAAAATTTGGTTAATTAATCTTGTTCCGTGGTAATTTTTTGTATATCATTTGTGATTGCACTCGTGTATATGTGGTAAACATCCTGGGCACACATATGCGTTAGCTTGGTTCATTTTTCGGAACCGGGCATCACAGTCGCTACCCTCCGGGACACGACGTACTCATACTGTAACCAAGATGTCAACTCATGACCTCCGGGCGGAGCTTGATCGCCGTTACCGTCAACAGGACGGCCGTGTCCATATCGAGCGCGCTCGCAAAAGGCGAGAGGCTCGAGACAGCCCTACTCCTGAGGGAGTAGGAGGAGGCTGTTCTGCACTGACCATGCACTTACGCATGGTCAGATGGCCACAAAAGTTCCGGCCACACTTGACGGAGAAATTTGACGGGACTGTTAACCCCGCTGAATTTCTCCAAATTTACACCACCGCAATCCTTGCGGCCGGAGGTAACAAGGCCCTAATGGCCAACTACTTCCCAGTGGCTTTGACTGGGACCACCAGTTCCTGGTTCTTAAGCCTTCCTCACAACTCTATCAATAGATGGGAGGAATTGTGCCAAAAGTTCACCACCAATTTCGGGAGTTCATACACCCGACCAGGCACCGAACTGGACCTTTTTGCAGTTGTGCAAAAGGTGGGAGAATCCCTTCGCTCATTCATACAGAGGTTCTCCCAGGTACAAAACACCATTCCTTCTATCTCTAGCGCTTCTATCACCGTGGCATTTAGACAGGGCGTACGGGATAAGAAGATGCTGGAGAAGCTGGCGGTCAAGGAGATCACCAGCGTCACGGAGCTCTTCAACTTGGCAGACAAGTGTGCCAAAGCTGCGGAGGGCCGTGAAATGCACTCCAAACCACTTCCGGAGGATGGCAAAAAAAATCCTCCAAAGGCAAAGCCACAACCTTCGGGAGTGGCAAAAAGAAGAAAAATCCCAACGGCAAGAAGAAGCTGTCGGCCGATACATCCACTGTTGCAGCTGCAGCAGCTCCGGGTGGCTGGGGGCCATGCCCCGAGAAACGACCTCGGCCGTCCTCTAAAGACGGTGGCAACTCCAAAATGTCGTGTCCTATCCACAAGTCGAACGGCCACAACTTGGAGGACTGCCGAGAGGTCCAAAACCTTGTCGAGCGCTACAACAAGCGCCGGGAAGAAGTTCCTTTCAGACAGAGGGAAGGAAAACAGAAGGTCGATGAAGCTCCGGCTGAAGAGGAGTTAGGCTTCCAGGACCCCAAAAAGGTCCTGAAGGTTGTTTACACCTCTGTCAACGATGACTTTGACGTCTCTAACAATGAGCGTCAGAAGACCATGAACACCATCTTTGGTGGTTCGTGGGACATCATCTCCCGCCGTGTCCTCAAAACCATGCGGCAGGACATGGCCTCAGTAGCTCCTACGCCAGGGCGGAGCCTCATCGAAAGTGGATGGACACTACCATCACTTTTGATGCTTCGGACTGCCCTCGGAACATGATCGGAGCTGGCCAGCTACCTTTGATGGTATCACCTACCATCAACAACATTCAACTCCACCATGTAATGGTGGACGGAGGTTCAGGGCTGAACCTCATAAGCTTCAAAGCTTTTGTTAAGCTTCAGGTCCGACCTTCAGACCTTCGCCCCTCCCGACCTTTCTCCGGAGTAGGTTCGGGGGCCATAACACCACTCGGTGCCATTACTCTCCCCGTGAACTTCGGGACTCGAGAGAATTATCGCACTAAGAAGTTGATCTTTGACGTCGCTCAGATCAACTTGCCTTTCAACGCCATTCTGGGCAGGCCTGCCTTGTACAAATTCATGGTTGCTGCTCATTATGGCTACCTGGTGTTGAAGATGCCAACACCATCTGGCATTCTCCGGATTCGCGGAGACCGTACTGCCGGAGTGACTGCTCTGGAGGAACTGCATCCGCTTGCTACAGCGCAGGAGGAAGAATCCAGGCAGGAGCAAGCTCCGAACCCCCCGAGCATTCGTCAACGAGGCTCAACCTTCGCACCTCGCGTGCAAGCAAGCGACGACACCGACATCCCCATCAAGGTCGTCCAAATCGTTTCTGATGCCACTCATACCACCTGTATGTCGGGAGGTTTGAATGACAAATAGGAACTCGCGCTCATAACTTTCTCCCGGGCTAACGTCGACGTGTTTGTCTGGCAACCATCACAAATGCCTGGGATCCCTAGGGAAGTGATCGAGCACAATCTGAAGATCTATCCTGACGCTCGGCCTGTACATCAGAAGCCTCGGAAGCAATCCGTAGAGCGACAGAACTTCATACGACAAGAAGTGAAGATGTTGCTCGAAGCTGGATTCATCCGAGAAGTCTTCCATCCAAAATAGCTGGCAAACCCAGTCCTTATACCCAAGGCCGGCGGGAAGCTTCGGATGTGTATCAACTACACCACACTAAATAAGGCATGCCCAAAAGATCCATTCCCACTACCTAGAATAGATCAGATAGTGGATTCCACCTCCGGGTGTGAATTATTGTGTTTCCTAGACGCATATTCTGGTTACCATCAAATCGGAATGTCTAGGGAAGATGAAGAACATACTTCTTTTATCACAGTAGATGGATTGTACTGTTATACTGCCATGCCATTTGGTCTCAAGAATGCAGCTTCAATATTTGTACGAGCTATGTACAAAACCTTTGAAGAGCTCATCGGAGACGTAGTGGAAGTGTATGTTGATGACATCGTCGTCAAGATCAAGGACTAGGAGTCACTCCTTAACACCATACAAGCTGTCTTCGACAAGCTGCGGGTCACCCGCACGAAGCTGAACCGAGACAAGTGCATCTTCGGGGTTAGCTCCGGAAAGCTTCTCAATTTCCTGGTAAACCACCGGGGCATAGAGGCAAATCCGGTGAAGATTAAGGCTATTGAGGAGATGCGGCCACCAGCTCGCATCAAAGATGTCCAGAAACTGACTGGATGTCTAGCCGCCCTCAGCCGGTTCATCTCAAGACTGGTGGAACGAGCGCTATCCTTCTTCAAGCTATTGAGGAAGTTCGGACCATTTCAATGGTCTGAAGAAACAGAAAAGGCGTTCCAAGAGCTAAAGCAGCTCCTCACCACTTTACCAACCTTGGTAGCTCCGAACCCTGGTGAGCCCTTACTGCTTTACATTTCGGCAACCAATGAAGTTGTCAGCATGGTCCTGGTCGCGGAGAGACCAGAACCATCACAAGCTCAGGAATCTAGACCCCTCCGGGAGGGTTCGGAAGTTCCTAAATGTGAGTCTGGGTCCCAGCCCCCAGACTTGGATCAACAGGGAGTTATCCCAGAAGACTTGGACCCCTCCGGGAGGGTCCGAGTCACTCCAGTAAAAGCTCCGGTTCCTCTAGCAGGGACCCGGAGGTCCCCGAAGCAGGTCTAGACCCCTCCAGGAGGGTCCGGACAGTCCAACGCCCAGTGTACTTCATCAGCAAAGTACTACATGATGCCAAGACTTGATACTTAGAGGTGCACAATATGCTTTACGCAGTCCTCATCGCCTCCAGGAAGCTTCGCCATTACTTCCAATCTCACAAGATCTCAGTGGTGACCTCTTACCCACTGCATGCGATCTTGCATAATCCCAACTCTACTGGGAACATTGCAAAGTGGGTAGCGGAATTGGCAGAATTCGATCTTGAATTCGTCCAAAGGCAAGCGATCAAGAGTCAAGCATTGGTAGATTTCGTGGCGGAATGGACCCCCTCTCCATCAAACCCTGGGGGCCCTAGTGAGCAGAAGTCGGAACTCAAGGCTCCCGTCTTCACCGAACCTCACTGGACCCTCTACTTTGACGGCTCCATGCAAAAGCAGGGGGCTGGAGCTGGAGTCCTTCTCCTCGCTCCAACCGGGGAGAAGGTAAAATACATGGTCCACCTTGACTTCAAGGTGACCAACAACATGGCGGAGTATGAAGCACTCATTCATGGACTAAAGGTGGCACTATCATACGGTGTCAAGCAGCTGTTGGTCAAAGGAGATTTGCAGCTCATCATTAAACAGGTGAAGGGTGAATGCTCCTGTAACAACCCTCAACTAGCTGCTTATCTCCTTGAAGTCCAGAGGCATCAGAAGGACTTCGAAGTTCTGGATCTCCACCATGTCCAGCATGTCCATAACGCTGAAGCTGACGAACTCTCGACGAAAGCGTCAACTGAAGCTCCGGCTCCTGATGGAACCTTCGTCCGGAGGTTGTCAAAACCCACAGCTCAGCCTGCCGAACTGAGCGAAGGGGGCGAGACCAGCATCCCGAATCTGGCGGTCCTGATGGCCCTGTTACCATGGCAGCCATCAAGGGTCGTAGGTGCTGCCGGAAGCTCCGAGCAACCCAGCACGCAAGACTCAAATGCTCAAGCAAGCTCCGATGCATGGATCTTGGAGATCTGGAGCTACTTGAAAGACAATATCCTTCCTGACGATGATGTATCTGCTGACCAGATAGTCAAATTCGCTAAAAGATATATGCTAGTAGAAGGGGATCTCTACCGGCATGGTGCCAACGGCGTCCTAATGTGATGCATCATAAGGGAAGAAGGCTGCGAGCTCCTCGCAGAGATCCATGGAGGCGAGTGTGGGAGCCACGCGTCTTCCCGCACGCTGTTCGATAAAGCCTTCCGGCATGGCTTGTACTGGCCTACAGTGTTCTAAGATGCAACTGAGCTGGTGAAGAAATGCAAAGCATGCCAGTTCCATGCAAAGCAAATTCATACACCGGCTCAGCCTCTGCAAATGATACCTCCTACATGGCCTTTCGCCGTGTAGGGGATGGACATCTTGGGACCTTTCCCAAGAGCCGTCGGAAGTTATAAGTTCCTGTATGTTGCCATCGACAAGTTCACCAAATGGCCGGAAGCAACTCCAGTTGTGACAATAAACAAGCAATCAGCTATCAATTTCTTGCAGCCCATAGTATGCAGATTTGGAGTCCCAAACAAAATCAAAACTGATAATGGGACCCAATTCACAAGCTCTACTTTCCAAGGATACTGCAAAGACCTCGACATCCAAGTCAGCTACGCTTCCGTAGCTCACCCGACAAGTAATGTCCAAGCCGAGAGAGCAAATGCAGAAATCCTGAAATACTCAAGACGCGCACATATGAGCGCCTGAAAAAACATGGAGCCAACTGGATTGAAGAACTTCCGCCCACTCTATGGGCCAACAGGACAACTCCAAACCGGTCAACCGGAGAGACACCCTTCTTCCTGGTGTATGGAGCTGAAGCAGTCCTTCCTCCGGAAATCACCTTGGGATCGCTCCGGGTCCAGACCTCCAACGAAGCCATGTAGGACCAGCTCCGGCGTGAAGACCTTGACCTCCTTGAAGAGGGAAGGTGTCGAGCAGCTGTTCGGAATGCCCGATACTGCCAAGCTCTTCAGCGCTATCACCAACGGCATGTTCACAGCTGACAGCTCGAGGAAGGTGGTCTGGTGCTACAGAGAATACAATCCAGAGAAGGGTTAAATAAACTCTCCCCCAGCTGGGAGGGACCCTTCCGAGTGATCAAAGTATCCCGTCCCGGATGCGTTCGCTTGGCAACTGAGGATGGGACACCTCTCCCAAATCCTTGTAACATTGAGCACCTTCATAAGTTCTACGCTGAGTATCACGGAGGTGAGTCTGTAATTACATGTGGTGTATGTTATAGAGTCATTGTACAGAGTCGGGTAGCTCCTCCGGGAGGGCAGCCGGACCTACCCTGTTAGGTCCGCAACGCCCATGCAACACTTGTCACAGTCTCAGAACTAAAAGTGTAGCTAGCTACCTTGGGTCAAATGAGAAACGAAACACACTTAGCCTGGTTTCGTACCCTAGGAGTGTACTTGTTTCCCCTGTACCCCAGACCTATAATGAAAGACATCATTATGTGAAAACAGAATCCACGTGCATTTACTTTGTACAGGCTCAATATTTTTTATTTTTCTCTTTCTTGTCTATAACAAAGTTGTGCAGTTCTCAAGAAACTTTAGCTCGACCAGTTCATGTACAATTCGAGTTGCATTGTCTATCCTCCCGGGTTCAAGCATTGTTGATGGCCTACTTGTCTGAATGTCGCCAAGCCAACCTAGGGCCGGAGTGTGCTATCGACTTAGCCTGGTCCTGCACCCTAAGTATGCCACTCTACCGACACCCCGGCAGGCCGAAGTAAGGCGAGTCCAGAAATGATCGGGCCTGGAGGAAGCAAGACGGTGCTATTGATTGTACTTAGGATTGTGTTCGACCTAAAACTTTATTGGGAACAGTAAGCCGCAATGAAGTTATAGATAAGAAACGAATTTTACTGTTTTTCTTGACTTCAGTGTGCAGGAAAAATAAAAATCCTCGACATCCTCCAGGCGGCTTGCGCTCTATGTTCAAACATTAACATCGAGCACCTCGGGAGCTACTCAGCCCCGGTGAAGCTAGGGGGCAAGTCGTCAACGTGAAGATGGTGGAAAGACTCTAAAGTGGAGTCTAACATTGACACAAAACGTGTTGAAGGAGGTCACTGCTGAAGCTGCCAAAGCTCCGACACCCCAGAGGACTAACCATCGATGCTCCGGAGCTACTAAGCTCCGGCGATGGTCAATGGCGGAGCCACTAAGCTCCGACAGCCTCAGGAGGCCTACACTATCGAAAACTTCGGACCTACATTCTACAAGTTCGAAGCACACAAGTCTTCAATAACTGTTATATCCTCTTCGTACATGTTCACAATCAAATTGTGTACATCTACCAGGGGGCCAAGCGAGACAAAGGTGTTGAAGACAAAAAATGAAATTCGAATTCAAAAAAATTTGGATTTCATTCATCTGAAGACAAGAGATTACAAAATTGGAGAAGAAGAAGAGAGAGTACAAGTGGGAGCTACAGGGAGACGATCCTAGACCCTGGAAGAACTGGGCAACCTTCTGGGCCACCTCCGACAAGTTGGCTCGGGCAGCTTCACCCTCTCCTTCGATGGGGCCTTCAAGCACCGGGTCCAGAGGGAATTGAGGGTCCCGGCTAGTGTAGCACGTCAGCACAAACTCTGCGATGTTCTTCGCCAGGGACTGACCCTCTGTTTCCAATTGATCTGCGATGACATCGCCCACCTTGGAGAGTTTGTTGCCTGCTGACCCCAGCGCCTCCAACGCCTGGTCCAGCTCCGGCTCCGGATCATCCAGACGCACGGGACTGAAGCCCATTGGTGTCAGCGCGTCGTTGGCCTTGCCCAAGAAGTCCCAGACTTGTTGGGACTCCACAGCCCTTGCACCATGCATCTTTGCCAATGATCTTTTGGCTGCCGCCAGCTCCGAGCTCTCCCGAGCAAGACGCTCCACCTCTTTGGCATTTTGCTGAATCGTTTTAACAACTTGCCTTTCGAGCTTGCTGAGCTCTTCCTCCCGGAGGTGGATCTCGTTCCGGCGGTTGACTAGATCTCTCTCCCGGCCCCGCACTTTCTTCTCCCAGGCGGCGATGGCATTCTCCTACTTTGTAGGATCGAAGAGCACGTGAAAAGCTACCAGAGGGGGGTGAATGGTAGATTTATAAATCTTACGCAGCGGAAATAATTAAACCCCAACCCCTTCGGCAGAAAATCGATCTCTTAAAGAAATCGTGTGTGAGACTAATCTAAATGTGTTTCACCGTGACAAAAGTGATGGATATCAGATAGAATCTAGTCACGAAGACAACACAAAAAGAATCACTCAAATCCGACGAGAAAAACTCAAGTTATGATCGAAAGATCAAACAATGGTCAATCTGTCCTACCCGAGAAAACAGTTCTGAAACGCTGCAAAGAAACTCGTGTAGATCATAAACCACAAATCCAATGACCGTGAAATTTTGACATATGATATATAATCAAGTTGTGAAGACAACCGAAAAAGAATCACGTCGATTGGATCTGTAAAACTCGAGTTATGATAAAACCACCGACGAAAGGTAGTGCTGTCCAGAAACTCGACGAGTAAAACTTGTCTGGAACAAGTCGGACGATCAAGGCACAAAATTTCCTTCAAACTACGAATTTTATTCAATAGAACACAAGAGCAACAGCCCCAAAGTCGTGCACCACGAGCTCTAGGCTCCCTTGGTTATATAACCAGCCCTTAGGCCATCCCAATCTCAACTAGGACTCCAATCCTAATCCGATCACAATCGGAACTTTCCATAACTGCTTAGGACTCTTCTATACGCAGATAGAAGCATTCTTAAGACTTCCAAACACCTTAGGAACGTATCCCGCATTCCTAAACAACTCAAATCCGTGATCCACACGAAATCCTAACATAACCAACTCGATATTTCCATACCGAGCCATAACCGACTCAGCTAGCAGCCTAAGTCTTCAACCGATACGATCCAATCCTTCCGATCAGATCTTCCTTTCATAATCCATCTCTAGAAGCATATTGCCAAGTCATGCACCTCATGCATACGTGCGAACACCTTCCTTTGACCTTCATATGCACTGCCCTTGATTCAATCATCCTGCGCGACCTCCTGACCTGCTCAACCACAGTTCCTCCCGAACTTGGTTGTTGGAACCTCATCTCCTCCTGAGACTAGTCCAATGGATCCTGTCACCAGCCATGACTTGAACTCAAGCAACACCTGCACATGAACAAACAAACAATCCATACGAGCCCAAGTCCTCGACTTGACTCAAGTTAGTTCCGAAGACAACACCCTATGTGAGAACCTCACATAAGCATGTTGCAAAACCACAGTAACATGATATCATCTATATCAACCAAAACGCACCAAAAACTTAGTAAAAGAATACTAAGCAATCTTTCCATCAATGTAAAGCAAGTACGAAACATTGCAAATGAAAAGCAGAAGCACTGCGGTCAAGTTCCGGACCATCCCACAACAAGCCGGAGCTTGAGCCGGAGCTTTAAAAGCTAGTAGAACCTAGCGCCGGAGCTTACCAAAACTAGTACAATGAAGCACCTGCCGGAGCTTACCAAAACTAGTAGATCCTAGCACCGGAGCTTACCAAAAACTAGTCAAAACTAGTCAACCCAAAACCGGAGCTAGACAAAGTACGTCGGAGCTTAGCAAAAGCATTCCGGAGCTATCAAATATATGCCGGAGCTAAAGATAAAGCTCACCGGAGCTAACCAAAGGTCGTCGGACCTTACCAAGAAGTCAGACCTAGCTTCGAACATAGCCAGAGCTACCCAAAACAAGTCGGACCTATGGTCGGACCTTGCTATAGCTCGGAGCTAGAGTCGGACCTTGATAAAAAGGTGTTTTGGTGATATTTAAAACTTTTATCATCAAAGCCAAGTGTATTCACTACAAGCCAATGTATTCAGCACACATAGGTCTTACATACTTGTAGAGTTCCTACCCTCGCTCCCAGGCCTTCTTCTCCTTCTCTTTGCAATGCTCATCCAATTTCTTGGTGCGTTCTTCAAGGCTCTTGTCAGCCAGAGCTGTCTTTTGGACAAGCTCCTCCTCCCTCTTCACGAGGTCGTCTCGCAGCTCCAGGAATTTCTGCTGTTCATCTTCGAGCCGTCTTTCCCACGCTTTAAGAGCCTCCCGACGCTTGATGAGACTACCGTGGATGGCGGTGAGCCTTTCCTGGCGATCATCCACCGCGCTATTCGTATCCTTGGCCTGCTCATAGATGGCCCGGGACTGGTTGTCGAGGGTCCGCGTCATGTTTTCCCTCTCATCCAACAACTTTCCCCACTACTCCAGGCGGACCTTCTCCCTTTGCACCCACTCCTTGTCGTCAGCCAGCCTTGACTGTGCCAGCTTGGTCTCAAAGTGGAGTCGGTTGCACCACCTCCTAAGGGTTTGGCGCTCCTCCTCGAGGGCCTTGCTGCCGTGGTAGAAGGCCAGTTAAACCTGGCGAAGGCTGGAGTAGGCGTTGTCGATAGACAACGATAGTGGGATCGGGTCCGGACTTGTCGAGGTCATCTCCGCTGGCTCCAGTGGAACTTCAGCAACAAAAATTGGGTCCCACTCTACGAGATCGGTCCTCTGAGCTTCAACGGTACTAGGGATGTCCTTTGGGATAGCCTCGCCGCCGTTGAGGAAGTACCTGCAGGCGAAGTTCCAACCTCCGGAATTGGTTTCGAAGGCCCAGCAGACAGGTCATCAACAACTGGCCCCTCCGACGGGGGGCCAGCAGCTTCGTCACGGCACCCTGGCTCAACAGAGGGCACCTCTGGGATCACCGCTTCCGGAGCGGGTGTTGAAGGTTCGGTCGGAGCAGAAACCACTTCAAGCTCCGGCGCAGGCGCTTCCTCCGCCTCTGGCTTAGGTGCTGGCGCTTCAGCCATCACGGGCTTCAGCGCTGGCGCTTCGACCACCATAGGATCAGGCGCTGATGCCTCCGCAACAACTGGCTCGGACGCCGGAACCTCTTCAACAGCCGGCTCCACAGCCGGAACTTCTGCAGCAACCGCCTCTACCGTCAGAGCTTCCTCGACGATCGGCTCAAGTGTCGGAGCCTCATCAACACCCGGCTCTACCGCCGGGACCTCCTCAACCACCGGCTCGACTGTCGGGGCTTCAACAACATCCGTCTTTAGGGTCGGAATTGCAGCTTCCTTCGGCTCTACGACCGGAGCGTCCAACATCACAGCATCCAAGCACGGAGCTTCAACCTCCGAGGCTGGCGCTAGTGGTACATCTTCAGTCCCGTGGTCCGGCGCTACCACGGGAGCCATGGGGATGAGTCGTCCAAAACCACGACAGCTGACGCTGGGGCCGCCGCAGCCTCAGCCACCTCTTGGGGCAGCGCTGGAATCAGAGCCCGAGCTTTGGCCTGCACGACCTCAACAGCTGCTGCAGGGACCAGAGCTTCAGCCCTTTTCTTGGGCACGCTGTGGATGAAGGACGAAGAGACTCAAAATACAGTTAACAATAAAACAACTGACTGAGGTAAAAAATCAAAATTACCTCGGAAGGCTTCCGCACCAGTTCCCGCGGAACCTCTTCTCCGGACGCTCCGGACTGGCCCCAGCCGACACTGGCGTGGTAGTCCCGGAGGGCCCCCTGGAGCTTGCTGCTTCTATCGGCGTTGCTCTGGTCGAGGCCCTCCTCGACCAGGAAGGACCTTCGGACCTGGAGCCCTCAGCTGGCCCTTGTACCGGAGTCACTTGGCCGGAGCTAGCACCCTGGGAAGATGCCGCAACTGGAGTAGGCGCCGCTGTTGTAGACCTTCCCCTCCGGGGAGAAGGAGACGCCGCGAAAGAAGTATGGATGGACCTTCTGTCGGCATGATTCCTCTTACGACTCGAGGGCTCGGCCAATTCCTTGCCCTTGCCGATGACTTCGGTTCTTGGCTTAGGGGCGGGAACGGAGCCACCTTCCGGAGCTTCAGAGATCGCCAACCCGGTGGTCGAGTCCCTCTCAATGACACCAAGGTCGTCAAGCACCGGCATCGTCCGCCAGAGCTCCCTACTGAATGTTTCCTCCATGTTCAGTGGGAGGAAAGCTGGCGGAGGAGCCAAATCGTCGCCCTCGACGTTGATGCCGTGCTGGAATTTCTTCAGGTGGAACTCCAAAGTTGCACCCTCCATGTTGGACTTTAAACCGGTCACGATCCGGTCGTCATCCAGCATACTATTGAGGGCCCAAGCCAACTTCTCCCTCCTCTTCAACGGAGCCCACCTGTTGGTCAGGAAGTTGCAAAACACCGCCTCGGGAGTCACCCCTCCTTCCACACACAGGTGGATCCTGGTCAGAGCAGGATCGAAGGCATCCGATAGCACTAGAGCTTCACTCCAAACTGCAGTGTCGATGTTGGGGAGGCCTTCCGGCAGCTGTAGCTTCTCTTGCTCCTCCACCTTGATTACAATCCAATCCTTGTTCCAGTCGTCCCATTTTCCAAAAAGGAACGACCGCAAGTACTTGTACGGGCACTTCTTGCGCTTCATAAAATAGTAGAAGCCAAGGTACTCGTCGCTTCGACCTGTGGTTTGGACAGTGAAGAAGGTGCGTAGGAGCTCAATGCAAGGGGGAATGCCCACCCAATCTCGCAGAAGTGGACAAATATGGACACCAACAGAATGGAGTGGGGGCCAAGGTGGTAAAGCTGCAGACCATAGAAGTCTAGCAGCATCAAGAAGAAGGAGGAGAAAGGTGGGATCAGTCCCACCATAGCGTACGCGGAGAAGTACACCATGTTGCCGGCGTGTTCCTGAATGTAAGCCTAGAGGGGGGGTGAATAGGCCTTTTGAATTTTTGTCAGATCCTGCAACACTCAACAACAAGTTCAATACCAGAGAAATCGGACTAGTCCGGTAAAGTGCGGACTAGTCCGGTGTTCACGGACTATGTTGATCAAGATTAATCGATTAGGTTGATTCTTCAATGTGTGCAGCGGAATTATAGAATCAAACAACAATTTAACAGTTGTATATTGGATTGTATCACAATTAAGGCTTGTGTTCTACAATTTATTGTAAATTGAACAATGTGTATCAAACCCTAGAGTAAGTAGATCAATTTGAGTGATGAACACAAAAAGGACAAGACACACGATTTATCCTGTGGTTCGGCTACCACGAAGGCATCCTACATCCACGTTGAGGAGCCCACAAAAGGATCGGGTCTTCTCCAACCCTACCCTCGTCGGATCGCCACGAAGGCCAACACTCTTCCACTAATCACAAAGGGTGAATAACCAAATTCAAGGGGCGTTCTCACACGTTGAGAGCTCCCTTAGATTACAAATCACAATGCCACCAAAAACACACTCAGAAATTACAATTGAAACGCAGGAGTGTGTTAGAGATTCAAACCAAGAGCTCAATGATGTGTGCCAAGTGTCTCTCCAATGATCTAAAAGTGATCCTCAAAGGATTGATCGATTTTGCACTTAATTTCGTGGAGAGAGGTGGTTTCTGAGTCTCTTGGGAGGTGTGACAGCGCTAGGGTTCGAGAGTAAGTAAAAGTGGGCCGTGCACCTCTATTTATATGGGGTTTCTAAAAGTTACCGTTAGGGTTTAGAAAGATCGGACTAGTACGTGGTGGTCACCGGACTAGTCCGGTGTGCTGTGTGTAGCAAACCCTAAGCGTCCCGAAATATCGGACTAGTCCGGTGGAAAACGGACTTGTCTGATTTCACTACTGGAAATCTTCGGACTAGTCCGATAGCCATCGGACTTGTCCGGACATGTGAAACCCTAAGTGTGTTGGATGACAAGTCTGCACTTGGAGGACTTGTCCATTTAGATCAGTGGGTATTTCAGACTAGTCCGTGTAAACATCGGACTTGTCCGAAGTGGATCAGACTGAATATCGGACTAGTCCGGTTAACAATGGACTTGTCCGATTTTGTGTGACTTGTGACGTGTGTTGAGGACTAGTCCGCCTTGGGTAGTACTAGTCTGACTCAAGTCAGAAAGATATCGGACTAGTCCGACAGATATCGGACTTGTCCGTTCTGGTCCAGAAAGGATATCGAACTAGTCCGGTTGATATCGGACTAGTCCGATCCTGTGTAACTTTGTGCAATATGTGTGTGTGCTTAAATATGATTGAGCTCTTGGGTGTGTTTCCTTAACACACTCCATACACAATAATCTACTATTTCTTTTCCTTGAGTTCAAGTTCACTTTGCTCCTCATTATCCCTTCCTTTTGGTATTTTGCTCATTTTTCATTATTGGCCTGCATTCATCTCAACAAAAAGGTTAGGATCTCAATTGTTTGTCATAAATCATCCAAAACCCACAAGGGAGTCCTAGATGCACTTTCAATCTCCCCCTTTTTGGTGATTGATGACAACCAATTGAGATTTCACAAAATATGACAAAAAGAGATGAAATTTTCATAAAGTATGCACATATGACTCAAAAATACATCAAGCAGTAAGAGAAATATCCATATGTGCATTCTTTATGGTGGGATGCATAACTAAGTGCATTGAAAAATTGAGAATGACATAATTTACATTGATGAATCAATACAAAGTACATATGTCATTTCAGGAGCAAAATTGCAGATTTCAACACATATTTGCAAATTAATTAAGCATTTCAACACAGAACCATAGTTAACATGTAAACAGCGTTAAGGCATTACAATCACAAAGAAAGATAAAGAGAACTCTCTCCTCGCACCCTACCACAGCTAAAGCTAAGACTCCCCCTCAATCTCTCCACCTTTACCATCAAGACACCAAAAAGAGAGAGAAGAGGGTTCTAAGATCTTCACTGTCGGTCCTCTCGTCATCGTCTTCATCTTCGTCGCTTTCCGCTTGACGAGGAGGAGAGGGAGGAGGGACGGAGTCGCTCGAGCCCCCAATGCCAAAGTAGGCAAGCTCGGAGGGGTTCAGAGGCCCAAGCTCGGTGAAGTCCGGGTCGGACTCTTCAGAAATCACTGGAGATCCAATGGGGTCGATCTCCAGCTTCTGACAGATTTGCTTCATATTGGCCTTTATATACTTCATGTCCTCCTTTCTTCTCTTGTTGAGCTTGTGGACCTTCACTTCGGTCTTTTTGCAGGAGGAGAATATAGCGGTTAGGTACTTGAGGATCCCACTAGCTGATCCTCTCTGAGGGGCTTCCCTAGAGGTAGGGACAGCCCTAGCACCGCTTCTTGATCTTGCCAGTGGCTCGGGACTGGAGGCCGGCGAGGGAGCAGCCTGGACACTCACTGGTTGAGGCTTCTGGGGCCTCAAAGGGGTGTGCTCCACATCCTTCACGAACTCAACACCTGTGACTTTCTCAATCATATACATGAGGTAGGGAGCATAGCCACATGACCTGTTAGGCATGCAGGATATGTTGACCATATCATTCCAAATGTATTCCGCCACATCAAATGGGCGTCCTTGCTTATGACTCTCATTAGGGTTCGGAGGTAACCCTGCACGCTCCCAGCATCTCCATCTTTAGCAGTAATAGTCTTCCTCAGCACTCTGTTGAGGACCACAAAGAATGGTTTCATGTTCTTTGTAGAGGGAGGGACATACTTTGAGTTCGGCTCATATAGGAATTTCATCCTATCCTTCTCCATGACACCTATGTTGTGGATGATCAGCCTGTCATGTCCAGAGGTGTCCAGATGGAGCAGATTAGCAAAGTCCTCTTGAGTGATACTATACTTAGATCCGTGTGTCATCCAAGTAACACTCTCTTCATCCTCACTTGAGAAGTGGCAAGTTGCAAAGAATTGTGCAATCACTTCATCATTCGAGTTATGCCTGAAGGCAAAGAGATCCTTCAGGCCATGCCTCTCAACTGCTACAATGACTTCATCAAAAGTTGAGCACTTCTTCTTCTCAAGGTGTGCCCAGTCAATCCACTGACTGCGCACCACGGGGGTCTTCATCGGTAGATACACCGATTTGTAGAAGTCTACATGGAAGTTGCACCAAAACCTTCCATCGACAGCTTGCTTTGGCCTGCCATACCAGTCAATGCTTCTGAACTTGGCTGCAGAATCACTGCCCTTGCCGTTGAACTTCTCCTCAATAGGGTCCCAGACCCCTTCCCTGGGAGCATGGAGCTTCAAGGGCCCGACTGGCCCCGTTGCTATCCCCTTGCCCTTGCCCTTGGCTTGGCGGGCACTTGTCGAGCTAGGGCCACCACCAGCCTTAGAGGCTGGCACCTTGGAGGCCGGCTTCTTCGCTAGCACTTTCCTCTGAACCTGAGGAGGGGAAGGAGCAGGCTCGGAGGGTATTTCTTGGTGCTTCTTTCCAAGACCCATCGAGGACCGAGGTGCCACCTCGTGGTCCAACTCGGCCTCAAAGTCGGAGATTTCGTTGTTTGAGCTTGACATGATCTGAGAATGATTTTGCAAGAGTGATGGTAAGTGATACAAGGCATAGGTATGAAAATATAGCAATGAATTGCATTAAGGAATTGAAAAATTAGGTTTTCAGTTCAGAAACATCGGACTTGTCCGGTGCACAGGCACGGACTAGTCCGGAGGACCGGACTTGTCCGTGCATGGACCGGACTAGTCCGGTGTTCATCCTCAAAAACCTAACAGATTGGTCAAGGGATGATTCCTAATGCAAATCTAGTCTAGCATACACGTAGTACATCAAATAAGCATGTATCTAGTGAAGGATGCTAGGCTATACGATCAACAATGGAGAAAAACAAGATTTCTAGGTTTTTGAAGAAAGTTACCGAAGAAATCGATTGAAGCTTGAAGGTTTGGGGGTTGGAGGCCGGACAAGTCCTCTAGCTTCAATCCCCAAGAGGTCAAGCTTGATCTCCGCCCAAATGTGGACTTTTTCGACGGAGGGAGCAGAGAATCGCCTTGGTAGCTCGAGCGCAGGAGAGAGGAAGGCGTGAGCAAATGTGGGAATGAGAAGATTAGGGTTTGGTGGCGGCTAGGGTTATGGACACGAAATATCGGACAAGTCCGGACATGACCGGACTAGTCCGAAGTCATTCAGAGAGCTATATCAGACTAGTCCGTGGTCTATCGGACTAGTCCGGTCTAACCGACACTCTGCGGACTAGTCTGCAAGAGCGGACTAGTCCGGGTAACCACGGACTAGTCCGTGGTCACCAGGAGAAATTGCATAGCCCATTCCTATATATTTGAAGGTTCATTAATAGAGAGTAGGTGTGACAAAACAAATCAATTAATCTTGATGAATTTGACCAGTAAGCATACAACAATCACACAATGGTCATAATTCATCAAGATCTAATAATTGACAAAGTTTTTCGAGAAAAAAATGAAGAGGGATGATTTTCACAATTCAGTCAAAATTTTGAAGAGGTCATACAGGTATGCAACTTTTCAAGCCACACTACGAGAATCCAGGATATTTAGTTCATTTCGGAGTTCGCAAAAACGCTTTTCATCAAGTGGCTTAGTGAATATGTCGGCCAATTGTTTTTGGGTGTTGACATGTGAGATGGTAATGTCTCCTTTCATGGAATGGTCTCTTAGGAAATGATGTCTTATGTCTATGTGTTTAGTTCTAGAGTGCTCAACTGGATTGTGGGCTATTTTAATGGCACTCTCATTGTCACAGAGGAGAGGAATACGGTTCAAATTGTAACTGTAATCCCTTAGAGTTTGTCGCATCCAAAGGAGTTGTGCACAACAACTCCCGGCTGCAACATACTCCGCTTCAGCTGTGGATAAAGCAATGGAATTTTGTTTCTTGGATGACCAAGAAACTAAGGATCTCCCTAGGAATTGGCATGTGCCGGAGGTGCTTTTTCTATCTGCTTTGCACCCGGCATAATCTGCATCGGAGTAACAATTGAGATTGAATTTTGAGCCTTTTGGGTACCAAAGACCAAGGTTGGGTGTATGAACTAAATATCTCAAGATTCTTTTTACGGCTTTCAAGTGACATTCCTTAGGGTTGGCTTGAAATCGTGCACACAAACATACACTCAACATAATATCTGGCCTAGATGCACATAAGTAAAGTAGAGATCCAATCATGGAGCGATATACCTTTTGATCGACGCTAGTTCCATCTTCATTGAGATCCAAGTGGCCATTCCTTGCCATGGGGGTCTTTACGGGCTTTGCCTTGTCCATGCCAAACTTCTTGAGTATGTCCTGCGTGTACTTGGTTTGGCTTATGAACGTTCCTTCCCTTTGTTGCCGCACTTGGAATCCCAAAAAGTATTTTAATTCTCCCATCATTGACATTTCAAACCTGTCTTTCATGATTTTGCTAAATTCCTCACAAAAAGATTGATTAGTTGATCCAAAAATTATATCGTCAACATAAATTTGACAAATAAAAAGATCATTATCTAAATTCTTTGTAAATAATGTATAATCTACATTGCCAATTTGAAAACCATTCTCAATTAAGAAATCTCTAAGACACTCATACCAAGCTCTAGGAGCTTGTTTGAGGCCGTAGAGAGCCTTACGCAATTTATATACATGGTCAGGGAACACTTCGTCTTCAAATCCGGGAGGTTGCTCCACGTACACCTCTTCCTTGATCGGTCCGTTGAGGAAGGCGCTTTTCAAGTCCATTTGATACAGCTTGAAATCGTGGTGAGTAGCATATGCAAGTAATATTCTAATAGATTCAAGCCTAGCTACTGGAGCAAAAGTCTCATCGAAATCCAAACCTTCGACTTGTGAGTACCCTTTGGCCACAAGTCGCGCCTTGTTTCTTGTTACCACTCCGTGTTCGTCTTGTTTGTTGTGGAAGACCCACTTGGTGTGCACTATGTTTGCATTGGGTCTTGCCACAAGTTCCCACACCTCGTTCCTCTTGAAGTTATTCAATTCTTCTTGCATTGCCACCACCCAGTCCGGATCCTTCAATGCATCCTCAATCCTGCGTGGTTCCAAAAAGGAGACAAACGAGTAATGCTCACAAAAGTTAGCTATGCGAGATCTAGTGGTTACTCCCTTTTGGATGTCACCGATGATGTTGTCGATTGGGTGATCCCTTTGAATGCATTGGTGTACTCTTGGGTGGGGCACATGGGGAGTTGTGTCTTCATGATCGTTTTCTTCTCCCCCTGAGTGGTTGCCCTCGTTGACTTGTTGATCATCTTCATACTCTCGTGCTTGTGTTGAGGCTCCCCTATGATTGTTGGTCTCCTCTTGTGGTTCATTTTCCTCATTTATGTGTGAAGGTGACTCTTGTGGTCGAACTTCACCTAGAGCCATTCTTTTCAATGCTAGACAAGGAGCTTCTTCTTTACCTAATTCACATGGATCAACTTGCTCCTTTTGGGAGCCGTTAGTCTCATCGAACACTACGTCACGTGCTACTTCAACAAGTCCGGAGGCCTTGTTGAAAACACGATGGGCATAGGTGTTCGAATCGTAACCGAGCAAGAAACCTTCATCGGACTTCGAAGCGAACTTTGAAGTCCTGGGCTTCTTGTTCAGGATATAACATGGAGAACCGAAAACTCGAAAGTAAGAAATGTTTGGTTTGTTACCGGTGAGTAGCTCATAGGGAGTTTTCTTGAGTAGTCGATGAAGATAAAGCCGATTTGCGGCGTGGCAAGCGGTGTTAATCGCTTCCGCCCAAAATCGATCCGAAGTCTAGTATTCATCGAGCATTGTTCTTGCCATCTCTATGAGTGTTCGGTTCTTCCTTTCGGCAACTCCATTTTGTTGTGGTGAATATGGCGCTGAAAATTCGTGCTTGATGCCCTCTTCATCAAGGTACTCCTCCACTTGTATGTTCTTGAACTCCGTGCCATTGTCGCTTCGAATACTCTTGATTGACAATGAAAACTCGTTTTGAGCTCGCTTGAAGAATTTCTTGAGTGTTCCTTGTGTTTCTGACTTATCATGCAGAAAGAAAACCCAAGTGAAGCGAGAAAAATCATCAATGATAACCAAACCGTATTTGTTACCGTCGATGCTTATGTAAGCAACTGGACCAAACAAGTCCATGTGAAGTAGTTCGAGCGGTCTTGTTGTAGTCATGATGTTCTTTGCGGGATGATGTGCTCCAACTTGCTTCCCAGCTTGGCACGCGCTACAAGGCCTGTCTTTCTCAAAAACAACATCTTTCAAACCTCGGATGTGATCTCCCTTGAGGAGTTTTTGAAGATTCCTCATACCAACATGCACTAGCCGTCTATGCCACAGCCAACCCATGTTGGGTTTTGCAATCAAGCATGTGTCGAGTTTGGCTTTATCCTTGTTGAAGTCAACAAGGTAAAGCTTTCCCTTCAACATACCCTTGAATGCAACGGAACCATCACTCATCCTTGAGACGGTCACACCCTCGTTAGTGAACAAGCAATTATAACCTTTTTCACATAGTTGAGATATGGACAGCAGGTTATAATCTAAAGATTCAACATGTAAAACATGAGAAAGCGTGTGTTCAGAGGATATTGCAATTTTACCGGTACCGAGCACCTTTCCTTGACTATTATCTCTGAAGTATATGCCTTCGTTTGGGTCCTCGTTTTCTTCATATTCCATGAACATCCTCCTTTCTCCAGTCATGTGGTTGGTGCATCCACTGTCTAGCACCCATTTGGATCCACCGGAGGAATAGGCCTGCAAAAACAAATTATGCTTTGGTTTTAGGTACCCAAGCTTGCTTGGGTCCTTGGAGGTTAGTTACAATACATTTAGGCACCCACACATGGGATTTTGTGTTCCCATGGCGTGGCCCAACATAATAAGCATAAACCTTACCAAGATTGTTTCTCATTAATACATAAGAGGCATCAAAAGTTTTAAATAGAAGCTGCTGTTGTTTATGAATCGGACTAGTCTAGGTGGTCGGACTTGTCCGGATGACCGGACTTGTCCGTACACTGACCGGACTAGTCCGGTATTCATGCGAGTTCAGTTTCTTATTCTTCAACTTATCAGTTTGAGAGGATCTTCCCTTCACAAAGGAGATCCTTCCCCCATTATTCTTATGACTTCCAGCATTTTGCTTTTCATCATAAGAGTAACCAATGCCATATTTGACATTTGGAGGTCTTTGGACCAAGTATGCACTACGTGCATAGTTGATCTTCTCCTTGTCAAATATTCCATACTGGGTAGGATTTTTATCTTTTGTGGAGGTTGACTTCTCCTTCAAACTGGTGTTGGTTTTACTACATGTGCACATATGAACAAGATCAGTTTTAGTGGGTTGAGAAGGTGGACTTGAAGAGGAGGAAGGTTCACTTAGCTTGAGTGACTCAACTTGCACTTCAAGGATTTTGTTAACCTTGATCAGGTCAGCAAGTTGATCCTTGATTGCAACATTTGAGTCGGTTAACTCCAAGCAAGTTTTCTTGCTTGAAGCTAGCTCAAGCTCTAATGAACCGTTTTTCTCCTTTTCAAGCTCTAGGAGTTTGTCAAGTTTGACATACTTCTCCTTTTGGGAGATAATCATGTCCTCTTTATGATCAATTAACCTCTCCTTCTCAACAATTTGGTCAAGTAAAAATCTCATTTTAGCAGCAGTTTTCCTATCTAGTCCATTTAGCATGTCCTCATCATCACTATCTAGTTCATCATCACTAGAGTAGGAATGCATGGAAGGGGTTTTGATGTTTACCTTGCGTTTACCTTTCTTTGCCATGAGACAAGTGCCATTTCCCTTCTTTGCACCAAGTGTGGGGAAGAGTGTGGATTTCTTGGATGTGCTTTCTATGGCTATGCTAGCCATCTCTTCTTCATCGGATGATGAGGACTCATCGTTTGAGTCCCACTCCTTCCCAATGTGTGCTTGTTCGGCTTGTTTCTTCTTCTTGAAGAATTTCTTAGGTTGAGGCTTGGTTTCTTTAGTTTTTTTCTTGTTGTCCTCATACGGGCAATTGACTATAAAGTGGTTATACTCGCCACAATTATAGCACGCCCGCCTCATCTTTGGCTTCGTCCTTTCCATGTACTTTCCTTCACTTGATTTTGTTCCTTGTCTCTTCTTCATTATTCTCTTGAACTTTTTCATGAACAAAATCATATCCTCTTCATCTAGCTCACTACTCTCGTCATCACTGTCCTCCTCTAGTTGTGCTTCTCTTGCTTCTTTGGATAGAGGCTTGAGAGTGGATTTTAGGGCAACTCCTTTCTTCTTGGCCGAGGTGAGGTCAGCAATTTCTTTGATGTGCTTGGCTTGTTTCTCCATCATTTCAAAGTTGATAATTTTACCAAGCAATTCATCCGGAGTCATCCTTTTGTAACCGGGGCTTTCTCTGATCATTGAGCATAGCATGACATTGCGAGGCATAAAAGCTCTAAGGATGAGCTTTACCACCTCGTGGTCATTCCACTTCTTTCTCCCATATGATCAAACCTTGTTGACAAGTGTCTTCAATCGATTGTACATATCCTGGGGTGACTCGTCTTCCTCAATTGCGAATCTTCCTAGTTACCCTTCGATCATTTCAATTTTTGCCTCACGCACATGCCGGTCAACTTCATGTGCTGTTTGTAGTGTATCCCATATCTCCTTAGCAATTTCGAGTCGATCCACCTTGGTGAACTCGTCTCGATTGAGAGAGGAGGTGTTTACGGCTGCGGCTTGAGTGTTTCTATGGATGGTCTGCTCTTGACTTGGGGTGAGCCCTTCGTCGTCATCCGGAATATCTATCCCTGTACATACAACATGCCATAAACTTGGGTTGAGGGAAATCAAATGCATCTTCATATTCTGCCTCCACATGGAGTAATCACTCCCATCGAAGTGTGGGGCTTTTCCAAGTGGGATAGATAAGTAGTGATTGTTATTGGAATTTAGACGATCATAATTAAAAGGATATCGGGAGTAGTCGGTGTGACTACTCCCATTCTTCTTCTCTTCAACTTTCGCTTTCCCTTTTGAAAGTGCCTTCTTTCTGAGGAGCGCCTTTAGCTCCAGCGTCTCCTCATCGTCGTCCTCGAAGTCTTGAATGGCTTCAAGGTACTTCTCCAGTTTTTTGGTCTTGTCGTTGTTGACTTCCTCTTGGTTGTTGATTTTGTGGACGTCCTTCATGTCCAACATGATCTCTTCGAGTGGTTAAACTCTTTCTTGAAGAACCTTGCTCTGATACCAATTGAATGTAGGCCTAGAGGGGGGTGAATAGGCCTTTTGAATTTTTTTCGGATCCTGCAACACTCAACAACAAGTTCAATACCAGAGAAATTGGACTAGTCCGATAAAGTGCGGACTAGTCCGGTGTTCACGGACTAAGTTGATCAAGATTAATCGATTAGGTTGATTCTTCAATGTGTGCCGCGGAATTATAGAATCAAACAACAGTTTAACAGTTGTATATTGGATTGTATCACAATTAAGGCTTGTGTTCTACAATTTATTGTAATTTGAACAATGTGTATCAAACCCTAGAGTAAGTAGATCAATTTGAGTGATGAACACAAAAAGGACAAGACACACGATTTATCCTGTGGTTCGGCTACCACGAAGGCAACCTACATCCACGTTGAGGAGCCCACAAAAGGACCGGGTCTTCTCCAACCCTACCCTCGTCGGATCGCCACGAAGGCCAACCCTCTTCCACTAATCACAAAGGGGTGAATAAACAAATTCAAGGGGCATTCTCACATGTTGAGAGCTCCCTTAGATTACAGATCACAATGCCACCAAAAACACACTCAGAAATTACAATTGAAACGCAGGAGTGTGTTAGAGATTCAAACCAAGAGCTCAATGATGTGTGCCAAGTGTCTCTCCAATGATCTAGAAGTGATCCTCAAAGGATTTATCGATTTTGCACTTAATTTAGTGGAGAGAGGTGGTTTCTGAGTCTCTTGGGAGGTGTGACGGCGCTAGGGTTCGAGAGTAAGTAAAAGTGGGCTGTGCACCTCTATTTATATGGGGTTTCTAAAAGTGACCGTTAGGGTTCAGAAAGATCGGACTAGCCCGTGGTGGTCACCGGACTAGTCCGGTGTGCTGTGTGTAGCAAACCCTAAGCGTCCCGAAATATCGGACTAGTCCGGTCGAAAACGGACTTGTCTGATTTCACTACTGGAAATCTTCGGACTAGTCCGATAGCCATCGGACTTGTCCGGACATATGAAACCCTAAGTGTGTTAGATGACAAGTCCGCACTTGGAGGACTTGTCCGATTTAGATCAGTGGGTATTTCGGACTAGTCTGTGTAAACATCGTACTTGTCCGAAGTGGATCAGACTGAATATCAGACTAGTCCGGTTAACAACGGACTTGTCCGATTTTGTGTGACTTGTGAAGTGTGTTGAGGACTAGTCCGCCCTGGGGAGTACTAGTCCGACTCAAGTCAGAAAGATATCGGACTAGTCCGACAGATATCGGACTTGTCCGTTCTGGTCCAGAAAGGATATCGGACTAGTCCGGTTGATATCGGACTAGTCCGGTCCTGTGTAACTTTGTGCAATATGTGTGTGTGCTTAAATATGATTGAGCACTTGGGTGTGTTTCCTTAACACACTCCATACACAATAATCTACTATTTCTTTTCCTTGAGTTCAAGTTCACTTTGCTCCTCATTATGCCTTCCTTTTGGTATTTTGCTCATTTTTCATTATTGGCCTGCATTCATCTCAACAAAAAGGTTAGGATCCCAATTGCTTGTCATAAATCATCCAAAACCCACAAGGGAGTCCTAGATGCACTTTCAGTTCCTTCTCGAACGGAAGCTTGCCGGCGCGGACCAGGTGGTTGAAGAAGTCAAGGGACCATCCCATAAGGGCCCGGACCTTCTTCAAATCGTTATCGGTCTTCAGTCGGCTCTGGCGGAGACCCAACTCCATTGCGGCACAGCGAGACAGGAGAGGAAAGGCAAGCAAAAGTTTGGAAGGTTTGAGCGCAAGATCGATTGAAAGGCGTAAAGAATCCCAAACGGTGCATGCTTTTCTTCTTAAGTAAGCCCCCGCAATACCTGGATGGAAACTGCAGGGGAGCCGACGATACCAGTCAAAATTTTCAACCCGCCAATGATAAGGGGGCCCAAGACCACCCCGACGATCAAGCCGAGGTTCTTACCCCAGGCGAACGGTTGTCATCATGAAAGGCGGGAAACCCGAAGTCGGCGGCCTGACAGGGCGCGCCGAACCGATACGATTTTTGTATCGGGAACCGGCGACCTTCAATTGTGTGAGATCCGCACGCTAAGATCTCACCTGCCACCTTCAAGATATGCCACATGGCGGAAGTTTAATTGTGAACTACCGCCAACGGCACAACCAAAGACCCTTGAAGACACGGTTCAGAAACCGAAGAATGGACCCACCTCTGGCGAAATGACTTCATACAAAAGGTCTCTCCCGGAGGTGAGTCCATGGGGCCACTGTCGGTACCCTCCGTACCGGATACCCCTTGGGATTGCAAAGATCACAAGGAAACTCCATATACCAGATTTGAAGACCTCCGAAGGCCCCACATGTCAGGCGTAACCAGACCTGCTTCCCCGACATGGTTAGTCCCGGGGCCGCCATGTGTATCACAAGATCGGAGCTATCACCCACACCTGGGAAGCTCTGGTCAGAATACCAATATGGCACCCCCGGACCTAACCCCAGACAGAGGGAAGCTCCGGTACTGACACATGTCCAACAGCACCGGACCTACCCGTCCACGAGGGTGAGCTCCGGAGCTGCCACGTGGCAACCACCAGACCTTCAACTTCAACTATCAGGCTGGTGGACCCCCCAACGGCTCCAGACCTTCAAGGATCAATCAAAAACTTCAAGACCCGGTTAAGTGTCATTAATGCCATATTAATGACACACGATCGTATGGTCCTTAATACTGGTAACGGCACTGTTAAGGCCCGTCACCAGGCTATTAAGGATAATTAACTCCATTTATTGTGTATCAAGCATGTGTAACCACCGGGGCGACCTGTCGGGCTAGGCTAACGTTGTAACGACCAGTCCTTGTACTATAAAAGGACTGGTCGACGATACACAAGGGTCGGTTCCAGACCATGGCTGAATACCTTGAGCTAGACGAGCTTCTTCTTCTGGAGCTTCTTCTAGACTCACAAGCTTAATACATCACCAACACACCCCGCGGAGTAGAGTATTACGCTCAGGCGGCCCGAACCACGTAAATCCCTGTGTACACATGTCTTTCACCTGCTTGAATCTATGCGCGCCCATTACCGAACTACAACTCCTCGACCTACCAAAGGTAGTGTCGGGAGATCTGCCGGTTCCAAACACCGACATGCCTTGTTCATGATTCCCACAAGCATAATAGGAAAACATGTCATCTAAGTATTTGACTAGTGTGATATGGTAAATGAGTTACTTGAGGAGATATCTCCTTGCTTGAAATTGATTTTAGATGTTTGCACAATTTGGAGTCTTAAACTTTGCCTGACTCTCTCATTGGAGAATTACATACCCACCACGGCCATATGATACAAGGTCTTGAAAACCACATGCATATGCCACTTTGCCTTTCATTGAACTTTGTCAAACTCATGACCCTGAGTGACATGCATGAACTTTTGACTTGCAAATTCTTGTGCACTCTATTCATGCAAAATTTCCCGCATTGAGAATTTGCATCCACCATTCATCCATCCAATAAAGAAACTCCACACATTTTGTTCATCAAAATCTCTCTAGAAAAATAAAAAGGAGTAAAATACATGGCTACGGAATTCAAAAAAAAAGTAACCATGTTTCATCCTTAAAGAGAGAAAATCATGGAGTCCATATGTATCCATTCATTCATGTGCACAAGGATTTCCCTTTGTCAATTTTTTTGTTGCATAAGTCTCTCAGAGGATCAAGTTTTTGGCTTAGTAATACATGAGTTGCAATGCATGCCACATTTATCCCTACCAAGCTCCAGATATAGCCATATTAAGTATAGGGACAAATTGGAACAATATGCTAAGGTGAGGATAAAAACACTTTGAGAGACTTGAGAGATTCCAAATAAGACATAAGGTCGATTCTTCCTTCGACTTTCCGAATGTAGCAAATTGTCAGATCATTTTGGCAGGGGAAGATCCAAGAGAACTACATCCCAACCATTCCACTCCTCAAACACCCAAGATTGATGTGGTAGCCACACTCCACAAAGGGAATTCATGAATTGAGGTATGAGTTGAAATATCTAGTACTCCCTTTTTCTAACTTATAAGCAAATTTATGAAAACACCTTAGTTATTTTTCATGTCTTCACCCGAGGATGAGCAAAGGACTAATTGTGGGGGAGTTTGTTGACAATCCTTAAGTGTCATATTTAGACTGTCAATTCACCTCATAATGTGCACAAAAGAGAAACACAACGCAGTGATAGGGTTAAAAACTAACCAATTCCACAAGTGCTGGTGTTTATTTGTATGCAGGTGAATTTAGACCCAAAATAACAAGACATGTAGGGAGTAATCCATAAAATTGGGTTTCGACGAATCAAGCGATGCCACTTGTCATCACATGGATAAAATGGCCCACAAACAGAAGTATCTGAGGCCATCCAACGGTGTAGCACCCATATAAGGGGATGGGACCCACCTGGCAGGGACTTGGAGGAAGCACAACCCCAACGGGACTGAGACCAGGTTGGCCGACCCCCCTAGTCTGCCGACTAGGTCATCGCGCCAGTTGTGGTCAAACACCACGTGTTGGCTTCTCCCGGCTCGAAGAAGTCATGGGTGACTGATTCACGCGCAATTGGTGGCGGGAATCGACCCTTCTCCCTACTATAAATAGAACCCCACACCTCACTTCACACACACACACCAAAAGTTGAGAATAGAATATCACTCCAAAGATTTAGAGTAGTCCTAGAGGATGCCAAGTAGAAGGAGAGTGTGGTGATGAGTTTAGGAGAAGGAGGCTTGGGCTTGTCAAGTCCCTCTTCTACACTTGTACCCCTACAAAGGTGTTATTCAAATCAAGTAAGCCCTTTGTGAATTTAATTCAAGTTTGATTCTCAATTCATAGTATTTTGCACAAGTAGTTACTTGTGGGTTCATTGCTTTAATTTATTAGAGGCGCTAGTTGTAGCTTTGTGTTCGAAACAACTAGAGTTGTGATTTAGAACGTAAGTGTGGTGCTTAGGTTAGAAATCACCAGTGAATATCTCGTAGACCCACGGATTGATGAGGCAGGCAGTAGGTGGTTACAGTCCTATCTGTCCTTTGTAATCCTCCACGTTCGGCTATGCCATAGGCTCTTGGCGGGAGTCGCCTAGTGTTGCTAGGGGTAAACTCGTGCCCTAAGCAAGCAGCTACTGCAAATTCCTTTGAATTAGAATCAATACTTTGAATTCCTCTCTCTTCCTTACCTACCAAACAACTTTGTGTCCTTGGCTGGATTAGTTCGTAAGATTACACACACGTTCCTTGGATTCGATACCCTTGGGAATACTCTCTTAAGGGGAAGTGCTACATGATAGTTTCTGTGTGCTTGCGGATAATTATCTCTGACATAAGAAACGTCAACAAGGTCCAAGGAACCCAAGACTGGCAACAACACATGGATGCTCAATTCACCAACTTCAACTTCACGCTACAACAACAACAAGCCAATCTCGCGGCGTACTTCCATCATCAGGGTTCAACCCCCATCACAGAGGTGAGTGAAGAACAAGCTTGGGGAAGGACCCCCACTTAAGGTAAATTGTATCAACCCCTTGCATATTTATTTTCTATTCACCCATCATCGACCTTGCATATAAAAAAAGTAAAGTAAGATAGATTTGTTTTCAAATAAAATAAAAGATGTGTGGTAAGAATGACTTGGAATTCACATAGATTAAATGATGAATAGTTGTTCTGTTTTAATTTTCCTAAGTCCCTAGTCTTCAACTTACTACTCTCCAACATATTGCTCTCATTGGCTAAAATTGCTTTTGCCTTGATTTGGAAATTTTGGGTAGCAAAAGCTTAATCCATTCTAAGTTGTTGTGAGATATGGTATAGTGATAGGGCTGCCATTCCTAGTTTGAAAGTGAAACTTGGATTTCCAGAGAAAATTCTAAAAAGATTTAAGTTACTCTCATTTGATTGGAAATACCTACCAAAGCCATATGATATATTGCATTGATAGACCTTATGCATATGTTATTTGCCTTCACATTGAGCTTTGTCAAACTAGTATAGACCTATGTGAGATTTCATTCATTACTTTTTTGAATTCAAGACTTTACTTGCACATGCTATACTTCTACACTAGAAGTAAGAAAAATTTCATCATACCACCATTCCACAATAAAAAGAGGAACTCCATATCATTCATGCTTAGTACTCTCTCCAAAATTCATTGCATAAAAAGGGTAGAAGACATGGCAGCAAGAAAAAGAAAAAAAAGAAGAGAAAAAAGAAAGAAAGAAAGAAATGTAGCCATGTTTCATCCCTGCAAAATAAGCATGAGAAAAAAAAAGAAAGAAAGAAAAGTAGCCATATTTCATCCCTGCAAAATAAGAGAGTCCACTCAAAAATGAGTCATCTCAAATATTCACATCCACCTCCATTCCATCAGACATGCACAAGTCTTGTGTCAGATTGTTTTGAATTGATTTCTACTAAGGCTTGCTCTTTTGACTTAGCAATATTATGTGTTTCAAATATGCCTACTATATTCCCTACCAAGCTCCACATACAAGCCTTATGTAGAGCTAGGATGAATCTAGCAACAATGCCTTGGTAAGGAAATATTTCCACTACACATAAAGGAGAGACTGAGAGAATCAAATTGAGATACTTATAATCCAAATTGAACTCTCTGGAATTTGAGTAAAACTTGATTTCTAGGGTATGTGTGCTCCATTTACTGTTCTATCTATCAACCACCCATGAATAGGAGCAGGCATAAGCCCCATAATGACTTAGGATGGGTGAAGTACCATGCCAGTTTTTGCAATACTATGTAGAGTATTTTGTTGTGCACTTGGTACTTTTGAAAAGTAGAACATTGAAGCAACTCCTAATCATCAACCTAAAGTCTTGACTTTGCTCGGGACGAGCAAAGCATAAGCTTGGGGAGTTTGTCGACAACTGTTATATGCCAATTTCACTCGTCAATATAACTCAATTATGTGAAGGAAATATCATTTCTTTCACACATAACCTTTCTATTTAACCTATTTCCACTTGTCCTTGGAGAAAATGGTGCATGCAGGTATGTTATACAGGATTGAAGTGAAACCAGAGGATGGATCCTATAAATTATCATCCCAACCAATCAAGCGCTGACATGTGGCACCACATGGATCAAGTGGCCCACAAACAGAAGTATCTGAGGCCACCTGGAAGTCACCCCAAGAAAGCACATACCGTTTGGAGGACTTACCAGGTCGGCCGACCCCCCTAGACGCCGACCTGGTCTTTCCTCCAAACTCGGTCAGCTTCCATGTGTTGGCTCCTCCCGGCTTGAAGAAGTTAGTGGTGACTGATTCGCACGCTTTTGGTGGTGAGAGCCGACCCTTCTCCAAGCTATAAATAGGACCCCTCACCCCTCACTTCAGCAAAAACCAGTTGAGTATTCATCCATTGTATACCACTCTCCATAGGTTTAGAGGAGTATAGGTTGTAGAGAGGAGAGCCTCTAGTCCATAGTCCAAGTAGGAGAGGAGTAGAAGGAGTCTCTTCCTAATTCCTAATTGGGAAAGGTATGGCTCTTATATTCCTATTTGTATTTGTGACTTTGCTCTTAACAAAGATGATATCTTTAGTCTTCTATTGTTCATATACTTGGATGAAGCGTTTCTTGTTTGATTGTGAATTCCATATATGTGGTAGGAGTAGTATTCATGATTATGCTATACCATTATGATTATATCATAACACTACAAACCCCCACTATAGTCTAATTAGCTATGACATGATTATGTTAATATGAATCACTTATGCTATGAATTAACATTGGTTCAATGATGATTTAGTTCATTTCCTTAGGATGGCTTGTGCCTAGGCTCTTAAAGTAATTACTTAATATGCTAGCATGGTGCTCAGATAGAAAGTTGCATTGAATGTCTCGTAGACCCATGGATTGAAGAGGTAGGTAGTAGGTGGTGACAACCCTATCTGTCCTTTGTAATCCTCCACATTTGGCTATGGCACAGGCTCTTGGCGAGAGTCATCCTAGTGTTGCTAGGGGTAAACCTGTGCCCGATGTGTTAATCCACTTAGCATGAGGATTCATAATTTGTATGATCATTAGTAACTAACTTAGGCTATTTATATGTACATTAGAAGCATAGTAGGAGTATCTACCTAACTCTTAGCCTAGTCCCTCCTTACCTCATTTACCCCCCTTAGGATAGAATGCTCTTGTGTGTGTCACACTACCTCCAAACTATCATTTAGCCATCCTTGATAGAACCCTACCTAGACCAACCTAGCCTCTCCATTTGATGATTGTTTTGCTTCCACCTAGCCTTCCTTTGGGAAAATATAAATGAGACCCTTTGGGAATATTCTAAAAGGGAAATGCTACTTCCATAGATTTTGTGCACTTGAGGACTTACACGTGTAATATAAAATCTATTAACAAGCATTCCTAGCACCCTTGCTAGGGATGACTTGTTATTAGTGTGTAGGAAGTATCAACAAGCATTTTTATCGCCGTTGCCAGGGATGATTTGTTGGTGTTTCTTAGGAGTCGTCAACACCAGCACTGGAGGACGCTGAAGTAGAGTCCACGCTGCGTGTAGCTCGTTCTTCGAGTTGTTCGTCGATTCTGTGACCAACACGAATTCACCATGTTGCTATCCAGCGTTGGTTGCTGCAACAGAAGGTGGTCGTGGTGGTGTGACACCTACCGGGACTACAACATTGGCTGGCTGCTTAACATTGGATGGATTCCCCCCAACGGCCTGTGCAATCGGTCCGTTAGAAGCGGCAGCAGAGTTCACCATCTTGGAGTCTTGATTTAAAGTCCCCCTTCCTGGCGCGCCAAATGTCGAAATGTAGACTAGGACACTTCCCCGAGTACTACTAAGAAGTAGTTCGCGGAGGTTCATGTTTAGGCAGGGCACTAATCAAGATCAAGAAAGAGGGTGAACTTAGGGAATTTTTCATGGTTCGGGCTGCCTGAGTGTAATACCCTACTCCACAGGATGTGTGTTGATTGTATGAGCTTGTGCAAGCCTGAGCTTAGTCTGGAATCAGTTGAGTCTCTACCATGCAGTGCAACCCTTTTATATGCCAATGACAGGTTGTTACAGTGTGCGCCCTGGCCTGACATGTGGCCCTGGCTATAATAACCGCCCTATACATGATCTATGGTGTTATGGGTGGTTAATAGTGTGATAACAAGCCTTAACGGCAACGTTACTGGTCTTGGTAGTCCTCTGATTATGCATCATTAATATGGTATTAATGACGCGTTAGCCAGGTCTTGTAATGGTTGTTTGCTAGCCCTTGAATGTCCACACCATTGGAGATCCTGAATTCTTCCCGTCGCAGACTTAGATCCGGTCGTGTGATACGTGGTAGCTCCAGAGCTTCCGTTTGTAGGGACACAGGTCCGGAGCTACTAGACACGTGGCAGCACCGGAGCTTCCCCTGTCGGGGAGGCAGGTCCGGTACTGCAGGACACGTGGCATTGTAGGATCGAAGAGCACGTGTAAAGCTACCAGAGGGGGTGAATGGTAGATTAAAACTTTTTTAGCGGAAGCAACAAAAACCCCTCGGCAGAAAAAGATCTGTTAAAGAAACCGTGTGTGGGACTAATCTAAACGTGATCAATAGTGACAAAACCAGTATAGATTGTGGAGAATCAAGTCACAAAGACATCACAACAAGAATCACGAAAATACATTGATTACGATCGAAAGATCGAACGAAAGTCAATCTGTTCTACCTGAGAAAAATAAGATCTGTAACACTGCAAAGAAACTCATGTAGATCAGAAACAACAAATCCAATAACTGTGAAATTGTCATAGATGATAGATAATCAAGTTGTAAAGACAACCCAAAAAGAATCACATCAATTGGATTTGTAAAATTTGAGTTATGATAAAACCATCAAAGCAAGATAGTGCTGTGCAGAAACTCGACGAGAAAGACTTGAAGAAAACAAGTCAGACGAACAATGCACAAAAGTTCCTTTCAACTACGAATTTTATTCAATAGAACACATGAGGAACAGACCAAAAGTCATGCACCACGAGCTCTGGCCTCCATTGCTTATATGACGAGCCCTAAGGCCAACCCAATCCAACTAGGACTCTAATCTTACTCAGTTCACGAATCGAAACTTTCCATAACTGCTCAAGACTCTTCTATACACAGAAAGAAGCAATCGTAAGACTTCCAAACACCTTAGGAACATATCCCACATTCCTAAAACAACTCAACTTTGTGACCCACATGAAATCCTATCATAACCAACTCAAATATTTCCATATTTCATTCAAACCCGACTCAGCTGCAGCCTGAGTCCATAACCTAGTAGGTTGGACCTTTCCGACCAATTCTTTATGTCCACATCTCTTCATCACACCTCGGAACCATGTAGCCACGTCGATGCACTCCTTCCACACGTGCAAACATCTTCTGACAATGTCTACGATACCTTCATATGCGTTGTTCTTGATTCAAACATGTTGCACGACCTCCCGATCAACTCAACCACAATTCCTCCTGAAATTGGTTGTTGAACCTCATATTCTCCTTAAGACTAGTTCAATGGATCCCGTCACCAGCTATAAATCAAGCAACACTTGCATATGAACAAACGACCAATACTTCTGAGCACAAGTCCTCGACTTGACTCTCATTAGTTTCGAAACCACAACACCTTACGTGAGCACCTCACATAAGCATGTTGCAAACCATAGTAAAAGGATATAAACCATAACCAACAAAACACACCAAAAACTTAGTAAAAGAATACGAATTAAACTTTCCATAGATGTAAAGCAAGTTCGTATCAATTCAAAGTAAAAGCAGAGCCATTGCAATCTAGCACTGGACCTTGCCAAAGATAATCGGACCTTAAACTGAAGCTTACCGAAGCTAGCAAGACCTAGTGCTGGAGCTTACCAGAGCTAGTCGGACCTTACGTCGGACCTTGCTGGAGCTACCCAAAACAAGCTGAACCTATCTTCGGTCCTTGCTGGAGCTCGGATCTAGTTAAAAGGGTGTTTTGGTAGTATTCAAAACTTTTATCATCATAGCCAATGTATTCATCACACATAGGTCTCACAGGCAGCACTGGAGCCACCCTAAGGAGGGAGGCATGTTTGGTTCTGCAGGACACGTGGCAGCACCGAAGCCATCCTAAGAAGGGAGGCAGGTCCTGTTCTGCAGGACACGTGGAAGCTTCGGAGCCACCCTAAGGAGGGAAGAAGGTCCGACACTGCGAGACACATGTTACCTCCGGAAGTCCACATTACTGGAAGATGGAACTCGACGCGTCTTCTTCTGGTACAAAGGGATACCTGGTATGCAGGGTATCGACAACCTCGTTCATGAGTCGAATGTCCTTGAGGCCAATACCCCCACGGTTCTTTGGCGAGGAAGTTCTTTTGCATTTATCCAGGGGTTTTCCTTTACCTGCAATATTCGAGCCTCTCCATAGGCATGTTTTCCTTTATTTTTCAATTGCTTGAATGATCGTTGGCTTGAGCTTAAGAGTACACATTGTGTAGATAGGCATGGCAGTTAGCAGGGAGTCCACTACAGTGCATCTGCTTGCCATAGTGAGATATTTAGAGGTTGCCGCCAGCTTGAGCTCGATTTTGGTGGTCAGCGGGATGAAGTCTGCAACTTTGGGTCTTGTGGAGCCAAGTGGAACTCTGAGCGGGATGAAAATTTGCTAAGTCCCTGGACTTTTCCGAACTAGTCCAGTGTTCCAGCGGACTTGTCCGTTTTCCTCTCTGTTCAAATTCGGACTTGTCCGATTTTTGGCCAGACTTATCCGATTTTCTCTCTGGACGACTTCGGACTAGTCCGGTCCTTTCTGGACTTGTCCGATATTTCGTGACTTCGAGTTGATCTTTTGCTTTACGACTTGTTTCTTGGGTTTCACGTTAAGTGGGCCTAGGGACGTCGTGCCTAACTCTTTTAGAGCCCATGTGGGACTCTAAACCGGCCTCTACTCCTCTCAAACTCGAAATCCATCTAACCCTAGCCTCCACCTCTATATAAACAGCCCCACCCCTTGGTTTGACATCTATTTGCCACTTTTCCACCCACCCAAACCCAAGTTTGTGGGGAGCCACCATCAAGGAGGGAGGAGAAGATCCCAAGCAAGAGGAAGAAGAGGAGGAAACGAAAAAGGATCAAGATCTCCACCAAGTTTCGTCCTTCACCACCAATTCATCTCCAAGTTCATCACCAACCCTAGATCATCAAGATCCAAGTGTTACCTCCAAGTTTCTTGGTTCATTGGAGTTCTAAACACCTGGTATACCTTCTATTCTCTTTTCCTTACGTGAATTCAACCCCTAATCTCCGAATTTACGTCGATCTAGAAAACCCTAATCTGCTAATCTCGTCAAGTGCGGACTTGTTCGGTCCCTAGCGGACTAGTCCGATCTTTCTGGTTAAATTATGTTGAATTGGTTCTAAAATTTGATCTAATCGAATCCAAACCTGTATAAACTTGTTAAAAGCTATTAGAACTAGTTAGTTATCGTTAAAAGCAATCAATTAACAAGTTCTACCTTTCATTTGCATCAATCATGCATGTCATATCATATTGAGTAATATTTGTGCACTCGTTGATTGTGTTTCTTGTCTTGTATGTTTATTATGTGGATTAGACAGATTTGCGTTAGAAAGTGCCGCGGAGGATCTACAGCACCAGGAGTTTGAAGGCTTTGACCCTAATCAACAGCAAGAGCAAGGCAAGTGTCCTTGAAGCATATTGATCCTGTTTTTAAAATAAATGTTTTGTTGTAAAACTGCATGCTTGTGTCAATTTGATGGGAAATCCTATGGTAGGAAGTTTACTAGTTTTGTTTGACCACCCTTGTCACCTGGAATTTATGGTAGAGAGTCGGGAAGGCTTTTTACTTTTTGCTTCGCTTAATCAACTGGGATGGAAAACAACTATACCAATCAATTTATTTATGCATGGATGAGATTATGGATAACATGAACTGGTTAATATGGTATTGTAATGGGTGATCTAAGCAAGCCTGGTGTGTGGATGGGTTGGATGTTATGGTGGTTTGCTTGCTTTAGATCTAAGGACCGGTTCATGCGAGAATAAGTCAGGACTACAGTGCCACCACGAGGCCAAGTATGGGTGCGGCGTAGCTGATTAATTAGGGCTTTGCTAGTGCTGTTAGGACCATTGTGGATGCTCGGGGAAGGGGTAGTCGGATTGGGTTTGTTGATGATTGGTGGGACTACCCTGGGAACCGAATGGCTCAAGAGGGGGCCCTTGGTTGAAGATGTGCTCAGTTGGAGGCATCGCCACCGGTGAAACCTCAGTGGGGTCTGAATAGGCTAGTAATCCCTTTGTAAAGGCTATTTTGTGATCTCTTGGCCACACACCAACGGAAGTGTGTAATGTGACCGACGGGTCATGGGCATAAGGGAGATTCTTAGTCACCGAAAGGTGATGAAATCACGAACACGTGGGTAAAGAGGTACAAACTCTGCAGAGTTAATTAAAACTATCATGATAGCCGTGCTCCCGGTTATGAGCACCTGGACAACTTCCATGATTAGAGGGTATTTGGTAATGGTTATGGATTAATCTCTGGTATTGAATATGGTTATTGGCAATGGTGAAATCTGGATTTATTGATGATGGTAATGAATTCAGTTTGGTATTATGGTATTACTCATGATTATGATGGGATTACTTCACATACATATAAATATATTGCTTTTCAAATGTTTTACTGTACTTTTCAGCACTTTTCCATTATTATTGTCGTCATTTGAATCAGCCACATGTCATACTTTCCACACTTGCTGAGTACGACATGTACTCACTCTTGCAATCCCCCCCCAACAGTTGCAGGTCAGAATTATGAGTTTAATGGCGATAATGTGGAGATCTAGGACGTGTCTACCGTCAGCTTTGCCTGAGGTGTTATTGGAGCTGCGCTATCCCTTTTGCTTAGTTTGCTTAGTTGTTTAATTAGTTTATTTCCGCTGCATTAGTTGAACTTGTCATTAATATTTATTAGAGCTTGTATTCGAGGATAATATGGTTTGTGTAATAAAATTTGATAATTAATATTGTTCTATGGTAATTTTCTGTATACTCTTTTGTGATTGCACTCGTGTATGTGTGTTGAACATCCTGGGCACACATATGCGTTAGCTTGGTTCAGTTTTTGGCGTCACAGTAAAGGGAAGGATCCCAGCTGACATCCAAAGGTGGCTGCAAGGATCGTGGCCTGTTGGTGGTCCAAGTTGATCGGGATGAAGGAGGATTTGGCCAAATTGATTTCCAGTCCAGTTGCTACTGTGAAGGCTTGTAGTAGGGTTTTGAGGAAGAAAATCTACTGTTGGGAGGCCTGTAATGCAACCAGTGTATCGTCTGCATATTGGACGACATGGAAGTCCGAGTCTGCAAGGTGGGGTAGTGGGGGGATTAGAAGACCTCCGGATTTGGCTGAATTTGCGAGCTGTTGCAGAAGGTCTGTTGCCAGGATGAATAGGGCTGGTGACAGGGGGCAGCCTTGGCGGACCCCTCGGCGATAGTGGAAGAATTTGTCCGGGGACCCCGTTGAGCAGGATTGCTGAGGTGGTGGTTGAAAGAAGGTTCTTTGTCCAGCCGACCCACTATTGGTGGAATCTCTTTTGCAGGAGGGCCCTTAAGATTGCCTCACGTTCCATGATGTCAAAAGCCTTTTCAAAGTCGAGTTTGAGCACAAGCAACAGACATCTGGATCTTTTGCATTATGGATGTGCTCATAGTTCCAAGCTATACAGTCTTGGATGGTGCGTGTTTTAATAAAACCATATTGATTGCAATGTACTATTCTGCATATACGAAGTTGTAGTCTGTCGACCATGAGCTCGCTGATGAGCTTAACACTTGGAAATTGGCCTGAAGTCTAAGGTTGCCTTCGGGGTGGGAATTTAAGGGATCAAGGTGATCAGGGAACTATTGATGGGTTACATACTACAACCGTGTTGGATGAAGGCGTTGCAGAGGTTGTATATGATGTTGTAACACCCTCATTTTCATGCATAATGCACTGCATACATACCCATACATGTTTAACATTAATCCATGAAAAAAGGAACAAAATTAAAACGAATTTAGGCTCAATATGGAAGTTTCAGTCTGTCAGGAACCGGACTTGTACGGCCTTGTATCCAGACTAGTCCAGTGTCCCTATTCCTTTTCAGAAAATTCTGTTTCTTAAGAACCCGGACTTGTCCGGCACAATGCATGGACTAGTTCGTTATTGGTTCTGATGATTTTCTGGACTTGTCCAATTTTGACCGGACTAGTCCGAGTATGTATAAATTTCAATCATTTCTAGTCACCCCGCACTTGTCCGACCACTTAAACTGGACTGGTCTGATTTCATCCCTGTTCCACAACGGACTTGTCCGGTCCCCCATCCGGACTAGCCTAGCCTCCTGAATCCCACTTGGATTCTGTTATTTGTCCACAATTTGTTTTTGGGTAATTGCCAAATTTGGGCTCGAAGACTTCGTGCCCAACCTCAGAGGAACCCAAGTGGACCCCATCTCAGCCTCTCCACATCCGCCACCAAATTCCACTTGGAACTGACCCAAAACCCGACCTCTCCAACCCTTATATAAGCAACCCAATACCCTCACCTCTCCACCAAGTTGGAAAACCCTCGCTGACGCCCTTGATCGTGTGTCGCCGTCAAGAAGGAGTCCATAGGCAAGGAGGAGGGGGGACACATGAAGAGGGACCAGTCAAGATCAATCTTCATCAACTCTTCGACAATTGATGTTCTTCATCACCACTCTTCATCAACTAATCTACAGCTCTAATTGCCAAGATCCAAAGCCCCACGTCGAAACGTTGATCTTTGAATCTCTAGACACGTGGTATACCCTCTGCTTCAAGTTTCTACGTCAATTCAACACCAATTCTTGCAGATCAAGAAAACATTAATTTGTAGTTCTGTATAGGGCGGACTAGTCCAACCCCTATACCGGACTATGTCCCGCCTTTGAATCTGAATTGTGCTGAATTAATTCAAAATCAACTCAATTCAATTCCAAACTTGTTCAAACTTATTAGAAACTATTGTAACTAGTTAGTAAACATTATTAGCAACTCATTAACAAGTTTTACCTCACAATTGAATTAATCATGCATATCATGGCATATTGAGTACTATATGAGCATTATTTGATTGAATTGTGTGTTTTGCATGTTTGTCGCTCGGAATAAAAGGGATTGTCGTGGAGAGTGCTTTTGAGGACAGTAGGACCAGAACTACGAAGCCTTTGATCCAAATCAAGCTCAGGAGCAAGGCAAGTGTCCTTGCTCATATTGATCTAGTTTTTAAAGGTTTTGTTTGCAAAATTGCATGCTTGTGTCGAATTTGATGGGAAACCCCAATTGTAGGAGTTTACTAGTTTTGTATGACCACCCTTATCGCTTGAACACCATGTAGAGAGTCGGGAAGGGTATTTTGCACTTTTTTGCTTCGTAATGCTCAATTGGGTTTGGGAATCAACTATAATGCTTAAGCAAGACGGTTATGTGGAATGGGTTGGACTGTTTTTGGTGGTTTTGCTTGCTTTAGTTCTAAGGACCGGTTCATGGAGCGACCATCCAGGATTTATAGTGCCACCACAAGTCCAAGTATGGATGCGGCTTAGCTGGCTAAATAGTGAATTTACAGTACTGTTTGGACCATTAAGCATGCTCGAGGAAGGGGTAGTCGCATTGGGTTTGTAGAGATTGGTGGGACTACCCTGGGATCCGAATGGCTCAAGAGGGGGCCCTTGGTTGGATGTGCTCGGTTGGAGACATCACCACCGGTGAAACTTCAGTGAGGTCTAAATAGGCTAGTAATCACTTTGTAAAGGCTATTTTGTGATCTCTTGGCCACACACCTAAGGAAGTGTGAGACGGCATAATTGAGATTCCTTAGTCATCGAAAGTGATGAAATCACGAACTTGTGGGTAAAGTGGTACAACCTTTGCAGAGTGTGTCTAAAACTATCATGATAGCCGTGCTACCGGTCAATAGCAATTTGGACCCTCACATGATTAGAATTTGGACTTTAATACGTCTTAATGGCTAAAAATGGATTGGGAATCGGTATTGGTTTATTAATTGGTTTTGGTATATGGAATTGATGAAAATGAGATTTATGAGCAGTTATGAGATGGTTATGGTTTATTATGCTGGAATTGGTTATTTAAGTTGAAATTGATGTTATTTGGGTAATTTTGGGAAGAGCCTCACCTTATAATGATATAATTGCATTTTCAACTATTTTGAATGTACTTTTATGCAATTAGCCGATTTTATTGTTGTTCCTTGTTTAAGCTACATGTCATACTTTCCCACACTTGCTGAGTACGACATGTGCTCACCCTTGCTATTCCCCCACCAAATTTAGACGCGGCCAACCAGGTGGAGTACCAGGAGGTCTTTGAGGAGTTCTAGGCACGTGTTACCGCCAAACCTGCGTGTGGAGTTGAAGTCTTAGTCATTAGAGTTTAGTTTTTCGCTATAGTTTCATTAGAGATTGTAATAGAGACTATTTGGATTGTAATAAAGTACTATTATTAGTATTACTATTCAAGACATGATTATAATCTATTTATCATTTGTGAATCACTTGTGTATGTGTGTTAAACATCCTGGACACACATATGCATTACGCTTGGTTCATTTTCTGGGACCGGGTGTCACAGACGTGCTTTATGATGTCCCAGAACTTCTAATAGAATCTATTGTTGAAACCATCTGGGCCAGGAGCGTTGTCACTAGGCATTTCTTTTATGGTCCGGTCTATGTCCTCAGTCGTGAAAGGGTTCGTTAGTGCCAAAAGGTCCGATTATGGTGTCACAATGTTTTCAAGACCTGGCCAGAGTGATGTTGCATTGGTTTCACTGAGACTTGATTTGAAATCATTCAACAAAAGGGCCACCTTGGGGCCGTGATCCGAGACTACTTGGCCAGAGAGATCCTTCACACTGGTGACCATGTTACGTCTGTATCTGTTTGTTGCTACCGATATGAAGAACTTTGTGGGTCCGTTGCCTAGGACCACCCATCTTTCAGTGTACCTTTGACGCCAACATTCGTTCTGATATTGGAAAAGCTTTTGTATGTGGTTTTTTATGAGTGTTCTAAATACAGCTTCGTGTGGGCTGAGTTGCCTCTGTTCTTCCAGGCGGTCCATCACCTGGACCGATTGGTTGGAGAGTTGCTGCTTGAGGCAGAGGGAACCCACTGACCTGCTCCATCGTCTGATTGCTGACCTGAGGGCTTTGAATTTGTTTGAGATGGTTCTTATCGGGTCTAGATTGAGAGATGGGGTGCCATTCCACACATGTTAGACTAAGTCTCTGAATCCCGGCATCTCAAACCAGTAGTTCTCCACTCTGAATTTTTTGGTTTAGGAATGTTAGTGCCTAGTTAGATTATGCAAGGGATGTGATCAGAGGTTGTTTTGGCAAGTGGAAGCATGAGAGTGGGCCGAAAGGAGGGGGACCAATTAGCTGAGGTGAAACACCAGTCAAGCTGCTCTAGGAGGGGGGCTTTCATGTTGCTCCATGTGAATTTTCTGTCTTTCAATGGAATTTCCACCAAACCTAATAGATTGATTAATTCATTGAAGGTTTGCATGTCTTCTGTATTTGCTCCCAGTCTGTTTCTGTTATCTGGTGATCTATAATAATTGAAGACTCCCATAATGATCCAATCCTGAGTTTCTGCAATCTTGATTGAGCCAAGCCAGGTCATGAAGTCCATGCGGGGTTGGCCTGCACAAGGGCCGTAGACCGTGGAGAGGGTCCAGTGCTTCCAATTGGTCGATGTGAAGTTGTTGGTGACGGCAAATTACAAGATTTCAGCCACCATGCCTTTGACGAGACCGCTATTCCAGCCCACAATTATGCCACCCGAAGCACCCAGTGAGGGTGAAAAAGCAAACTGATCAAATCTCTTCAGGGTAATCTGCTTGATGAAATGGTGATCAATTAGGGCCTTTTTTGGTTTCTTGCATACAATAGATTATGCAGCCACTTTCTTCAATTTTCGCACGGACCACTTGGTGCTTTGTGGGGTCATTTAGACCGCACACATTCCAGTTTAGGAATGTCCAACTTTTCCTTGGTGTGTTATCCATGGGGAAAACCAGTGGTGAATTGCAAATTTTGGGTCACGACATAATCTTGACGTACACACAGAAATCAGAATGTATCCAAATCAGGAGGATCCTTCTTGGAGCAAGGCAAAAGGCATTTCTGTTCCAAACTATGGTGGGCGTCCACAACAGCCAGCACCCAACGAGAATAGTGTACATGCAGGGATTACATAAGCTGAGGTAACAAACAAAATCAGCCTGCATGGCGCTCTGACAAAAGAGACGGGGACTCATTGATCAGAAGGTGGAGTTGTGCCCGCCACCCCGGAATGTGAGATAAGTGCGGCGATCACCATCATCGCGTCGATGCCGCATCGCTCCGCCTGGTCATGTAGAACTGCAATAGGGAGGTGAGGATACGGAGTAGGTGCAGATTCAATAGCAGCAGGGGTGGGGAATTTGGTAGGACCGGGGAAGAGAGTTATCCGGGTATTACCGATTGCCATAGAGCGAGCCTGAGAGGTGACACTCCCAGTAGAACGTGGGGGCATCGGGCACCCGTTCAGCGCAGCAGCAATACAGAGGCTCCTCCGGAGGGTGTCCTATGATATGGGAGTCGGTCGACGTGAGGTGCGCCTGGTGAGCATGGGGGCAGTGTCATTGAAGTGGGAATCAAGTTGGGGTACCTGGACCGGATCAGAGCGCGAATGGCAACCAAGGACCCTACTGAAGCCTCCAGTAGAGGAAGGGTTGGTCGATGTCGCAGGAAAGGGAGCGCCCCGAGGCTGGCGGAGGTGGAGCGGCCGCTGCGAGCACCCATCGCCGAGGACTCCGGGTGGTCCGAGTCGGGTGATCTGGCGCTGTCGGTGCCAACCATGAGGTGGAGTTCATGTTAGGAAGGGTGGCCGCCAAGAGGCGGCGCAGGGCGCCAGAGTCAAATGGGCGGACCCATTCTTGCTGAACTGTCCTGTCAGCCCCGAAGAACAGAAGGGGTTCCATGACAGGAGGGGGCAAGCGCACAGTTGCACCGGCGTTGGAGGAGTTGGAGCTCTCAGAGCAGATGAGGTCGGGGCCGATGCTGATCTCCTGAGGAGCCTGGAGAAGGTTTTGCACGGCTGGTGCCAGGCTCTCCAGCCATTGTTGTTGTCGATGGCATCGTTGGCCTGGGTCGCTACCACCGCAGCATCCCAGACCGGGTCGGAGTTGGGCGGTGGGAGGTCGAAAGCCTCCGCCTCGGGCTCCTCCACATTGTTGTCCAGATCCGCCGGCAGGGGGAAAGGGTGGGGGTTCCCCCCAGGCGGAACGTCATCTCCACCCGGAGGGTGGTGGGGCAGTGCTGGCATACATGGAGGGTGGAACTAACGCTGGAAGCGGGAGAGCAAACTGACTGTTGGATTCCGTCAGTGCAAGGTAGACCCATTAGAGGAGCCTGGGAGGGGCGGTCTTAGAGCTCTTGGGCTTCCAAACAAGACGGTGTGCGCAGGGAGAGGATCAGGTGGCTGCTCTACGGACCGGTTGAAGGCAGCGAGAGCATCAAGGACTAGCATGACATGTTTTGGCAAAGTGGTTGGGACTGAAGCATCGGAAACAGCAGCCGTGAGGAATTAATGGGGGGAGCAGCATCGGGTGGAGTTACTTCGGGTGGTAGAAGGATGTGACAGTGCAGTATTGGGAAGGGGAGAGTTGGCGGTGGCATTTGGTGTGTTAATTAGGGATTCTCAATATGTATTAAAATTTTGTAATTTGTGGCTTTTGTAAAGCATGGTGTTCTATATCTGGAAATTGTGGCCCAAAATTAGCATAAACAAAGGAGATGCTGTCAAAATTTCCAGAAAAACTGTCAGGTTTACAATGCCATATCTCTTCAACCAAAAATTATCTGGAGGCAAACCAATACTTTTTGAAAAGTTTTTGAAGTGTACTTCAACTTTTTAGTTAACTTCAAGATCTGATTCTGCAATTTACTTGGTTAAATTTGTGTTTGAGTACAGGCTGGTCAGGTTTCAACAGAAACTTCATCGGTTTGACATATTTTGTTCTTGTTATGAATCTGGTCCTCGATTTCACTTCGAGAAGTGTCGTAACAGACCAGATGTAGATATTCAACCATTTACCAGTGGAACTGAGGGTTTGACCCACTCAAACCTCTTTTCCTTTTATGACCATGTTTGTATCATATTGAAGATAAGAGAGTGTATTCGCACGATAACGCGCATAACGTCCCGCCGCAACCGACAGTAGTTAAAATGAACTTCAGTCCGTGGAGTTCATTATTTTGGAGCTCGCTATTGTAACATTGGTCCATGGATGATATATTTTGTATAAAGTCTATACTTTATCAATATATTTTACCGTTATGCAAGTTTGGTTATTAATATGCACACTATTGTTTTTATCCCTACGTGATCTTTGAGTATCACGTCTCATGTTGGATTCATGATTGTGACTGCAGAATGGTGCGCACCCGTAACATGGTAGAGATCGGTGGTGTGAGCCAGGGAGGTGATGACTCCCAGCAACAGAGAACTCAGGATCAGAGGCAGCCGACACCGCCACCACCACCTCCTCCTCCGCTTACGTTGGCGGATGTGATTGCAGCAATGGTGGGTTCACGCGACGAGCAGACCGAGCTGCTGCAAACGCTCATGCAGAATACGTCCCGTCAGCAGGGACGTCCAGACGGAGGCAATCATCAGCCTCAACACAGCACCTACTCGGATTTCTTGGCAACTCATCCACCGGTCTTCACGGAGGCCGATGAACCTCTCGAGGTGGACAACTGGCTCCTCACATCTGAAGCAAAGTTCAGGTTGCACCAATGCACCGAACAGCAGAAGGCGCTCCTCGCGGCGCAGCAGCTTCACGGCTCCACTGGCGCATGGTGGGCGAATTACATCGCCTCTCTGACGGCTGGTCATGCCGTGACTTGGACTGAATTCAGGGAGGCGTTCCATGCCTATCACACAGCTCCCGGGATTATGAAACGCAAGCTTCAAGAATTCCTTGAACTCAAGCAAGGCGGGTGGAGTGCTCACGAGTACTCCAAGGCTTTCAACTATTTGGCGCAGTACACGCCGTATCATGTAAACACTGAAGAAAAGAAATGGGATTGCTTCTATCGAGGCTTGAATGCTAAAATGAAGGACAAACTCGCTTTGTTCAATCGCGGCACATTCAATGAATTTGTCAATGCAGCGATTGTACAAGAGGATGCGACACGCAAGCTGGTGACTGAGAAGAAGAGGAGTGCTCCGAAGGGCAGCAGTGGTGGAGCTCCACAAAGGTACCGTATGGTGTATCGATCACCGTCCGGTCAAAGGTGGCAGCCACCGGCACGACCACCGATGTTCCATGGACGCCCGTTCAACGCACCAAGCTTCCGACCACCCCTGCCACAGCAGCAACAGCAGCAGCAACAGAGGATGATACCTCGTGCACCCCCACAGCAGCAGCGTGCACCGGGTTTCCGTCCTCCGGTCTATGGTGGTCCGGCACAATACACGTGCTACAAAAGTAGATGTGTCGGACATCTTTCCTACAACTGTCCGAACAAGCAAGGCAGTGGACAAGCATCGTATCAGGGTTCCAATCAACTCCACAACCAGCCCAAGAAACCAAATCCCAAACCCGGCAACGTCTACCACATCGCCATTGAGGACGTACAGGAAGGTGAACCTGTACTCGTGGGTACGTTCACTCTCATCGATCACCGCATTATTATACTTTCTGATTCTGGAGCCACCCACATTTTCATTAGTAGTTCATATGTTGTCAAGCACCAACTACAAATATTTCCTACAAAATATCCATACATGATTTGTTCACCGGGTGGGAAAATATCCACTCATAGTATGATTCCTAAAGCACCACTATGCATGGGTGGAAAAATATATCCAACCACTATCATTATCTTAAATGGCCAAAAGATCGATGTCATATTAGGTATGTCATGGTTACATCACCATGGTGCTGTTTTGGACATCGTTCCTCAAACCATTCATTTGGATTCTCCACTACACAATCCATATACTCTCATTCTTGGTCGACCCGTTCCAGAAATCGCAGCAGCGTACCACTCTGAAACCATTAAGTTAGAAGACATTCCGGTAGTCCGTGAATATCCTGATGTGTTTCCCGATTATCTACCGGGCATGCCACCCGAACGTGACGTCAAGTTCAAGATTGAACTTGCGCCGGGAACCACACCGATCTCTCAACGACCATATCGAATGGCGCCCGACGAGCTATCTGGATTAAAGGAAATCACAAGGACCTGCTGGACAAAGGTTTTATTCGCCCAAGCTCCTCACCTTGGGGCTGCTCCACGCTGTTCATTAAGAAGAAGGATGAAACATTGCGGTTATGTGTGGACCATCGTCCATTAAATGCTGTGACTGTAAAGAACAAGTATCCACTACCTCACATTGACATTCTCTTCGATCAATTAGTGGGTGCCAAGGTATTTTGCAAGATGGATCTTCGGTCCGGATATCATCAAATCTAAATTCGGACGGAAGATATACCGAAGACGGCATTCTCAACGCGATATGGACTATATGAATATCTCGTTATGTCTTTTGGTCTCACCAACGCTCCGGCCCACTTTATGTACCTTATGAACTCGGTGTTCATGCTGGAGTTGGATAAGTTCGTCGTGGTCTTCATTGATAACATCTTGTTTATTGCAAATCATAGGAAGAACATACCGAACACTTGCACATCATGCTTCAATGATTGCGAGACCATAAGCTGTGTGCAAAATTGAGCAAGTGTGAATGCTGGATCAGTTAAGTGCCATTCTTGGGACACATTATTTCAGCTGAGGGCATCGTTGTGGACCCAAGTAAAATTGTTCAAGTGCTGAAATGGCAATCTCCAAAGTATGTACATGAAGCCCGAAGCTTCCTTGGTTTAGCGGGATATTATCGAAGGTTCATTCTGAGCTTCTCAAAAAATGCTAAACCTATGACAGAGCTGTTGAAGAAAGGCAGCAAATATATTTGGAGTGAAGCTTGTGAGAAGGCATTTCAAACATTGGTGAAGCATCTCACAACAGCCCCGGTTTTAACTCAACCGGATACGACAAAACCATTTGATGTTTATTGTGATGCATCCGGCATCGGTCTTGTCGGTACCCTAAAAACCATACACCCCCTGAGGTTACAAAGATCTCAAGGGAAGGACATCTACTCAAATTGAAGACCCTCGGGGGCCCACTTGTCAGACATAACCGGACCTGCTTCTCCAACATGGTTAACCCCTAGGTTGCCACGTGTACTGCCAGACCGGAGCTACTACCCACAAGGTTGAAGCTCCGGGCTAGGTACCGAAACGGCACCTCCGGATTTAACCCCTGACCGAGAGAAGCTCCGGACCTGACACGTGCCAGGCCACCCCGGAGCTTCCCGCTTCCCACAAGCAAGCTCCGGAGCTGCCACGTGTCTATACGTCGGAGCTGGCCGCTTCAAACCTCCGGGAGACATTGTAACGGCTCCGGATCTTCAAAGGACAGCCGCGGACTTCAAGACCCGATTAATTGTCATTAATTCCACGTTAATGACACTTAATTGGACGATCTTAACACCTGTAACGGCACTGTCAGAGCCGTTACAGGGTTATTAACAACAATTAATCCCGTGTATCAATACTAGTAACCGCCAGGGCCACATGTCGGGCCAGGCTGACTTGTAACGGTTTGTCCTTGTACTATAAAAGGACAAACCGATGGTACACGAGGGGATCGGACTCTCGAACGCTCTCAAGCACACAAACTAATACAACACAACACACCCGTGGAGTAGGGTATTACGCTCAGGCGGCCCGAACCACGTAAACCATTGTGTCTCTCGTGTCCTATCGTGATTCACCTTCTTGAGTCTCCGCGCGCCCACACCGAACTACAAACTCCTTCAACACTTTCGTAGTGTCAGGAGATCTGCCGACTCCAACAGTCGACAGTTGGCGCGCCAGGTAGGGGCGCCTGAGATTTTCAAGAATGGTGAATTCTGCGGCTGGATCATCCAACGGGCAACCTGCTGCTCAGGCTGTCGGAGGCAATCCCTCCAACATGCAGCCACCGGCAGGAGCCTCAGCACCAGCAGGAGTCATACTTCCACCACCACCATCTTCTCCGGCAAGACGTGCCGGGCAACACGATGGTGCGCCGGCGTCACATACTGCACCGGCAAGTCATGACAACCCAGAACACGCGCTCCATGCAGCGCGTGCTCTTCTCCAGCGACCACCACCTCCGGATGCATCTCAAGGTGCCATGGAGCAATGGAGGGCTGATGTTGAGCATTTGGTCGCAGCAGCGGCCGAACGCCTCAACAACCAGGGTCCACCTCCCTCAGGGCGGGCCCCGTCGCAGCGACGGACGTTGTCTGGAAGACTTGGTCCGCATGTCTCCAACAACCGAAGACGAGCTGCGTCACAGCAAGTGACGTCGTTGCCCTCTGGGGCACGACGCACCCATACCGCATCTCGGCTTTCGACACACGACCTCCGGGCGGAACTTGATCGACGATACCGCCAACAGGATGGCCGTGTCCATATCGAGCGAGCTCGAGAAAGACGAGATGCTCAAGACCTTTCTACTCTGGAAGGAGTAGGAGGAGGCTGTTCCGCCCTAGCCATGCACCTGCGCATGGTTAGATGGCCACAGAAGTTCCGGCCACACTTGCCGGAAAAATTCGACGGGACTGTCAACCCCGTAGAATTTCTGCAGATATACTCCACTGCAATCTTAGCAGCTGGAGGAAACGAGGCCGTAATGGCCAACTACTTTCCAGTGGCCTTAACTGGGACCGCCAGGTCCTGGTTTATGAGCCTTCCGCCCAACTCTATCGACAGTTGGGAGGAGCTGTGCCGTCAGTTCACTGCCAATTTTAGGAGTTCATACACCCGACCGGGCACTGAACTAGACCTTTTTGCGGTCGTGCAAAAAGGAGGAGAATCTTTGCGGTCATTCATCCAGAGGTTCTCTCAGGTACGCAACACAATCCCTTCTATCTCAAGCGCTTCTGTCATTGTGGCATTCAGACAGGGTGTGCGAGACAAGAAGATGTTGGAGAAGCTGGCGATCAAAGAGATCACCAGCGTCACGGAGCTCTTCAGCTTGGCAGACAAATGTGCCAGAGCTGCGGAGGGCCGTGAAATGCACTCCAAACCAGCCTTGGAGGATCACAAAAAATCCTCCAAAGAAGAAGCCGCTACCTCCGGGAGTGGCAAGAAGAAAAAGAAGACCAACGGCAAGAAGAAGCCGTCGGCCGGCACATCCAACGTTGCAGCCACTGCAACTCCTGGTGGCCGGGGGCCACGCCCCGAGAAGCGACCTCGACCGTCTTCTGAAGACGGTGGCAAATCCAAAATGTGGTGCCCCATTCACAAAACGGGCAGCCACAGGCTGGAAGACTACCGGGAGGTCCAAAACCTTGCCGAGCGCTACCACAAGCGCCGGGAAGGGTCTCCCTTCCGACAGAGGGAGGGAAAACAAAAGGTCGATGAAGCTCCGGCTGAAGAGGAGTTAGGGTTTCAGGACCCCAAAAAGGTCCTGAAAGCCGTCTACACCGCCGTCGACGATGACTCCGACGTCTCCGACAACGAGCGTCGGAAAACCATGAACACCATCTTTGGTGGATCATGGGACATCACTTCTCGTCGTGTCATTAAGACTATACGACGGGATATGGCTGCTGTAGCTCCTACAGCTAGACCGGAGCCACATCGAAAGTGGATGGACACACCCATCACTTTTGATGCTTCGGACTGTCCTCAAAGCATGGTCGGAGCTGGCCAATTACCCTTGATGGTATCTCCCACCATCAACAACATCCAGCTCCATCATGTCATGATAGACGGAGGTTCGGGGCTTAACCTCATCAGCTTCGAAGCTTTCACTAAGCTTCAGCTCCGACCTTCGGATCTCCAGCCCTCTCGACCTTTCTTTGGAGTAGGTCCGGGGGCCATTACCCCACTCGGAGCTATTACTCTCCCCGTTACCTTCGGGACCCGGGAGAAGTATCGCACCGAGAAGTTGGTCTTCGACGTCGCTCAGATCAACTTACCATTCAACGCCATCTTGGGTAGACCTGCCCTATACAAATTCATGGCAGCTGCTCATTATGGATACCTGGTGTTGAAGATGCCAACACTAGTAGGCGTCCTCCGGATCCGCGGAGATCGCACTGCCGGAGTAACTGCTCTGGAGGAACTCCACGCACTCACCACGGCGCAAGAGGAGGACTCCAGACAGGAGCAAGCTCCGAAACCCCCGAGCATTCGTCAACGAGGCTCGACCTCTGCACCCCGTGTGCAGCCAAGCGGCGACACCGACATTCCCGTCAAAGTCGTCCAAATTGGTTCCGATGTCACTCAAACTACCCGCATATCGGGTGGGTTGAATGACAAATAGGAACTCGCGCTCATCACTTTCCTCTGGGCTAACGTTGACGTGTTTGCTTGGCAACCGTCACAAATGCCTGGGATCCCCAGGGAAGTGATTGAGCACAATCTGAAGATTTACCCCGACGCTCGGCCTGTGCATCAGAAACCTCAGAAGCAATCTGTGGAGCGACAGAACTTCATCCGACAAGAAGTGAAGAAGTTGCTCAAAGCCGGATTCATCCGAGAAGTCTACCATCCAAAATGGCTGGCAAACCCAGTCGTTGTGCCTAAGGCCGGCGGGAAACTTCGGATGTGCATCGACTACACCACACTGAATAAGGCATGTCCAAAAGATCCATTCCCACTACCTAGTATAGATCAGATAGTGGATTCCACCTCCGGGTGCGAGTTACTGTGTTTTCTAGACGCATATTCTGGATATCATCAAATCAGGATGTCTAGGGAGGATGAAGAACATACTTCATTCATCACAGTGGATGGATTGTATTGTTACACAGCCATGTCGTTTGGTCTCAAGAATGCAGCTTCAACTTTTGTACGAGCTATGTACAAAACTTTCGAAGAACTCATCAGAGACATAGTGGAAGTGTACGTCGACGACATCGTGGTCAAAGTCAAGAACAAGGAGTCCCTCTTGGACACCTTGCAGGCTGTCTTCGACAAGTTGCGGGCCACCCGCACGAAGCTAAACCCAGACAAGTGCGTCTTTGGGGTTAGTTCCGGAAAGCTTCTTGGTTTCCTGGTAAGTCATCGGGGCATAGAGGCTAACCCGACGAAGATAAAAGCCATTGAAGACATGCGGCCACCAACCCGCATCAAAGACGTCCAAAAATTAACTGATGTCTAGTAGCCCTCAGCCGGTTCATTTCAAGACTGGCGGAAAGAGCACTTCCCTTCTTCAAGTTACTGAGGAAGTCCGGACCATTCCAATGGTCTGAAGAAGCAGAGAAGGCATTCCAAGAGCTGAAACAGTTCCTCACCACCCTACCAGTCCTGGTAGCTCCGAACCCTGGTGAGCCTTTATTGCTTTTCATTTCAGCTACTGACGAAGTCGTCAGTATGGTTCTGGTTGCGGAGAGACCGGAACTACCCAATACTCAGGAATCCAGACCCCTTCGGGAGGGTCCGGAGGTTCCTGAAAGCGGGTCTGGGTCCCAGCTCCCAGACTTGAACCCACAAGAAGCCACTTCAGAGGACCCAGATCCCTCCGAGAGGATCCAGGTCATTCCTGAAGAAGCTCCGGGTTCCTCCACCCAGAACCCGGAGGTCCCCGAAGAGAGTCTGGACCCCTCCGAGAGGGTCCGGATCAATGAAGAGGAAGCTCCGGACCCCTCCGAGAGGGTCCGGACCATTCAACGCCCGGTATACTTCATCAGTGAAGTGTTACATGATGCCAAGACTCGATACCTAGAGGTGCATAAACTGCTTTATGCAGTTCTTATTGCCTCAAGGAAGCTTCGACACTATTTCCAAGCTCACAAAGTCTCGGTGGTGACCTCATATCCACTTCGAGCGATCCTGCATAATCCCAATTGAACTGGGAATATTGCAAAGTGGGCAGCGGAATTAGCTGAATTCGATCTTGAATTCATTCCGAGACAAGCAATCAAGAGTCAAGCGTTGGCAGATTTCGTGGCAGAATGGACTCCCTCTCCATTAAACCCTGGGGGCCCCAGCGAGCAGAAGACGGAACCTGAAGTTCCAACCTTCACTAAGCCTCACTGGACCCTTTATTTTGATGGCTCCATGCAGAAGCAGGGAGCCGGAGCTGGAATCCTTCTCCTTGCACCAACCGGGGAGAAGGTGAAATACATGGTACACCTTGACTTCAAGGCAACCAACAACATGGCGGAGTACGAAGCACTCATCTATGGATTAAAGGTGGCACTATCATACGGTGTCAAGCAACTGCTGGTCAAAGGAGATTCACAACTCATCATCAAGCAGGTGAAGGGTGAATGCTCCTGCAATAATCTCCAGCTGGTTGCTTACCTCCTTGAAGTCCAGAGGCTTCAGAAGGACTTCGAAGTCCTAGACCTTCACCATGTTCAGCGTGCTCACAACGCTGAAGCTGACGAACTCTCGACCAAGGCATCAACTGGAGCTCCGGCTCCTGACAGAACCTTTGTCCGGAGGTTGTCAAAACCCATAGTTCAGCCTGCCGAACTGAACGAAGGGGGCGAGATCAGCATCCCGAAGCTGACAGTCCCGAAGGCCCTGTTACCATGGCAGCCATCAAGGGTCGTAGGTGCTGCCGGAAGCTCCGAGCAACCCAGCACGCAAGACTCAAATGCTCAAGTCAGTTCCGATGCATGGATCTCGGAGATCCGGAGCTACTTGAAAGACAACATCCTTCCTGACGATGATGTATCCGCTGACCGGGTAGTCAGATTGGCTAAAAGATACACGTTGGTAGAAGGGGATCTCTACCGGCGCGGTGCCAACGGCATCCTAATGCGGTGCATCACAAGGGAAGAAGGCTGCGAGCTCCTCGCAGAAATCCATGGAGGCGAGTGTGGGAACCACGCATCTTCCCGCACGCTGGTCGGAAAAGCCTTTCGGCACGGTTTCTACTGGCCTACAGCGCTCCAGGATGCAACTGAGCTGGTGAAGAAATGCAAAGCATGCCAATTTCATGCAAAGCAAATTCATACACCTGCTCAGTCCTTACAAATGATACCTCCCACATGGCCTTTCGCTGTGTGGGGGATGGACATCTTGGGACCCTTCCCAAGAGCCGTCGAAGGTTACAAGTTCCTGTACGTCGCCATCGACAAGTTCACCAAGTGGCCGGAAGCAACTCCTGTTGTGACGATCAACAAACAATCTGCAATCAATTTTCTACAATCTATCGTGAGCAGATTCGGAGTCCCAAATAAGATCATCACTGATAATGGGACTCAATTCACAAGCTCTGCATTTCAAGGATATTGCGAAGACCTCGGCATACAAGTTTGCTACGCTTCTGTAGCTCATCCTGCCAGCAATGGACAAGCCGAGAGAGCAAACGCAGAGATCCTTAAAGGACTCAAAACACGCACTTATGAGCGCTTGAAAAAGCACGGAGCCAATTGGATCGAAGAGCTTCCGCCCACTCTATGGGCCAACAGGACTTCTCCAAGTCGGGCAACCGGAGAAACACCCTTCTTCTTGGTGTACGGAGCTGAAGCAGTCCTTCCTCCGGAAATCACCTTGGGTTCCCTCCGGGTCCGGACCTTCGACGAAGCCGCGCAGGACCAGCTCCGGCGTGAAGACCTAGACCTCCTCGAGGAGGGAAGGTGCCAAGCAGCTGTTCGGAATGCCCGATACCGCCAAGCTCTACGGCGCTATCACCAGCGGCATGTACACAACCGACAGCTCGAGGAAGACGATCTGGTGCTACGGAGAATACTATCCAGAGAAGGGCAAAACAAACTCTCCCCCGGCTGGGAAGGGCCCTTTCGAGTGATCAAAGTATCCCGTCCCGGAAGCGTTCGCTTGGCTACCGAGGATGGGACACCTCTCCCAAATCCTTGGAACATCGAGCACCTCCGTAAGTTCTACACTTAATTCCACGGAGGTGAGTCTTAAGTAACTTGAAATGTATGTTATAGAGTCATTGTACAGAGTCGGGTAGTTCCTCCGGGAGAGCAGCCGGACCTTCCCTGAAAGGTTTGAAAAGCTCATGCAACACTTGATACAGTATCCGGACTAGAAGTGTGGCTAACTACCCTGGGTTAAACTGGAAACCAAACACACTTAGCCTGGTTCCGTACCCTAAGAGTGTACTTGTTTCCCCTGTACCCCGGACCTATAATGAAAGACATCTTCATGTGAAATAGACTCCACGTGCATTCATTTTTGCATAAGCTCGACATTTTTATTTTTCTCTTTCTTGTCTATAACAGAAACGTGCAATTCTTAAGAAGTTCTAGTTTGACCGGTTTACATACGATCCGAGTTGAATTGTCAGATTTTTTGGATTTAAATATCGTCTGTGGCCAACTCGCCTGAAAGCCACCAAGCCATTCTAGGGCCGGAGTGCGCTATCGACTTAGCCTGGTCAAGCACCCTAAGTACGCCACTCTACCTACATCCCGGCAGGCCAAAGTAAGGTGGGTCCGTGGACAATTGGATCTAAAAGAAAAGACAATTCATCCAGTCGTATTAAAAATCGTGATCAACTTAAAATTTTCTTGAGAACCGTAAGCCGCGACGAAGTTATAGACAAGGAACGAATTTTACTATTTTTCTTGGCTTAAGTGTGCAGGAAAAATGAACTCTACGCTGATGGAGAAAAACCGGAGCTAACCAAGCTCCGATTCCCACCAGGGCGTCAACCGTCGGCGTTGACTAAAAGATGGTGAGAAGACCCCGTCACTGGAGTCTGTTGCCAACAAATTAAGTGTGGCAAAGGTCATTGCCGGAGCTGCTAAGCTCCGATACCCTGGAGTATTAACTATCGACGCTCAACGTGTTGATAGAGGCTATTGCCGGAGCTACTAAGCTCCAGCGGTGGACAGTGCCGGAGCTTCTAAGCTCCGACAACTTCAGGGGACCTTCACTGTCAAAAACTTCGGACCTAAATTCCACAAGTTCGAAGCAAATTCGTCTTCAACAAAACTCAACATCCTCTTGGTACATGTCCACAATCAAATTGTGCACATCTACCAAGGGGCCAAGTGAAGATAAAGATGTTGAAGACAGAGTTGAAGACAAAAAAATGAAATTCACAAAAAATTGGGGATTTCATTTCATCTGAAGACCGGAGATTACATCTGGAGACAAGGGATTACAAAATTGAGGAAGAAGAGAAAATACAAGTAAAGGCTAAGAGAGACGGTCCTAGACCCTATGGAAGAACTCGGCGACCTTCTGGGCGACCTCCGACACGCTGGCTCGGGTAGCTTCGCCCTCTCCTTCGACGGGGCCTTCAAGCACCGGGTCCAGAGGAAATCGAGGGTTCCGGCTGGTGTAGCACGTCAACACATATTCTGTGACGTTCCTAGCCAGGGATTGCCCCTCGACCTCCAGCTGGTCCGTGATGACGTCGCCCACCTTGGAGAGCTTGCTGCCCGCGGCGCTCAACGCTTGCAACGCAAGGTCCGGCTCTGGCTCCGGATCATCCGGGAGCACGGGGCTGAAACCCATCGGCGCCAGCGCATCGTCGGCCTTGCTCAGAAACTCCCAAATTTGCAGGGAGTCTGCCTTCCTCAGGTTCTTCATCTCTTCCAGGGATCTCCGGGCCACCGTCAGCTCCGAATTCTCGCGGGAGAGGCGCTCAACTTCTTTGGCGTTTTGCTGGATCTTCGCAACAACCCGCTTCTCAAGTCTTCCGAGCTCCTCCTCCCGGAGGTGGATCTTGTTCCGGCGGTCGACCAGGTCCTTCTCCCTAGCCTCCACTTTATTCTCCCGGGCGATAAGGGCACACTCATATTCGTAGAGTTCCTGCCCCCGCACCCAGGTCTTCTCCTCTTCCTCGAGGCAGCGCTCTTCCAATTTTTTAGTGCGCTCCTCGAGGCCCTTGTCTGCCAGAGCTGTTTTCTCGGCGAGCTCTTCTTCCCGTCGCAAGACGTCATCCCGTAGCTCCAGGAGTTTTTGCTCCTCATCCTCGAGCCGTCTTTCCCTTCCTTCAAGTGCCTCTCGGCGCTTGATGAGTGCGGTGCTGATGGCCTCGAGCTGATCAAACCTAGCATTGGCCGCGTCGTTAGCAGCCTTAGCTTGGTCGTGGAACTCCCGGGATTGAGCGTCGAGGGCGTGAGTCATGCTCTCCCTCTCGTCCAGCAGCTTGTCCCAGAGCTCCAGGCGGATCTTCTCCCGCTTGATCCATTCCTTATCATCCGCGAGCCTCGACTGCGCCAGCTTAGTCTCGAAGTGGAGCCGATTACGCCACCGCCTAAGGGTTTGGCGCTCCTCTTCAAGAGCCTTGCTGTCGTGGAAGAAGGCCAGTTGGACCTGACGTAGACTGGAGCAGGCGTTGTCGATGGACATCGACAGAGAGATGGGCTCCGGACCTGCTGGGGTCTCTTCTGCTGGTTCCAGCGGGTCTTCACTTACAAAAATTGGGTCCCACTCTACGAGAGTGGAACCCCGAGCTTCCAAAGTGCTAGGGCCCTCCTCCGGGATGGCCTCAGTCGCCATCGAAGGAGGTCCCGCCACCAAGTCTTCATTTGCCCCCTCAGGCTGGGGGCCGGCAACTTCGTTCAGGCACTCTGGCTCTGCCACAGGTACCATCGACGTCGTCGCCTCCACTGGCTCCGGCCAGGACACTTCTTCTGAGGGAGGCTCAAGCTCCCTCGCCTCTTCAGCCGTCGGCTCTGCGGCCGGCGCTCCAACAATCACCGGCTCTGCGACCGGAGCTTCGGAAGAAACCGGCTCAACTGCCAGAACTACTTCAACTTCCAGCTCGCATGCCGGAGCTTCAGCCACCTCCGGCTCAATCGCCGGGGCTTCAGCACTTTCCGGCTCCGAAGCCGGGACCGCTACTTCCACCGACTCAATAGTCGGAGCTTCTACTTCTGCAGCACCAGGACCCGGAGCTTCCACCTCCGGAACGGGTGCCGCTGGCGCATCTTCAATCCCGTGGTCCGGCGCTACCACGGGAACTTCTGGAGACGAGTCGAGGTCCATGACCACGACAGCCGGCGCCGGAGCTGTCGCAGCCTCCGCTTGGGGCGGCACCGGAGCCGGAGCAGAAGCCCTCGCAGCTTCAGACACTGTGGCTGAGGGCGGAGCTTCACTCCCCTTCTTGGGAACGCTGCAGATAAAGAACGAAGAAATTGAGCAAACAGATGCTACAATTAAAAGTTAATCGAGGTAAGAAAGAAAAATTACCTTGGGAGGCTCACGCACCAACTTGCGCGGAACCTCTTTCCCGGACGATCCGGGCTGGCCACGGTCGGCATAGGAGCTCCGGGAGGACTCCCAGGACTTGCCGTAGCCGCGGGCGTTTCCCGGGTCGGAGCTCTCCTTGATCGGGAGGAACTCCTGGACCTGGAGGCCCTCACCGCTTCTCGTGCCGGAGTCGCGTGCCCGGAGCTGGCACCTCCGGAGGGATCCACCATGGGGACAGTCGCACTCCGGGAGGATCCCACCGCCGGAACAGTAGCGCTCCGGAAAGACCCCACCACGGGGACGGCCGCCACGGCGGTAGAGGATCTTCCTTCCTGAGGAGGGTGAACCTGAGGGGAAGCGGCAAGCCCGACGGACCTTCCGTCAGCATGTCGCAGCTTCCTCTTCCGGCTCTCCGGCTCCTCCGCCAACTCTTTGCCCTTGCCGACGACCTCAGCTCTTGGCTGTGGGGCAGGGGCGGAGCCGCCTTCGGACAACCCGGGGATCACCAACCGGGTAGTTGATCTTCTCTCGACGACACCAAGGTCGTCAAGCGCAGACATCTTTCGCCGGAGCTCCCTGCTGAACTCAACTTCCACGTTCAGAGGGAGGAAAGCCGGCGGCGGAGTCAAGTAATCTCCGTCAACGTCGATGCCGTGCTGGAATTTCTTGAGGTGAAACTCCAAGGACTTCCCCACCATGCTGGACTTCAACCCGGTCTCAACCCGGTCCTCGTCCATCACGCTGTTGAGGGCCCAGGCGAGCTTCTCCCTCCTCTTCAGTGGTGCCCACCTGTTGGACAGGAAGTTGCAGAACACCGCCTGGGGAGTCAATCCTCCCTCCACACATTGGCGGATTCTGGTCAAGACAGGGTCAAAAGCTCCCGCCAGCACCGGAACTTCGCTCCACACCGACGTGTCAATGTCGGGCAGACCGTCTGGCAACTCCAACCGCTCATGCTCCTCCACCCGGACGACTACCCAATCTTTCTTCCAGTCATCCCACTTCCCGGAAGGGAATGACCGGAGGTACTTGAACGGGCACTTCTTGCGCTTCACGAAGTAGTAGAAGCCAAGATACTCGTCGCTTCGGCCGGTGGTTTGGACGGTGAAGAAGGTTCGGAAGAGCTCGATGCAGGGAGGGATGCCCACCCACATCTCGCAGAAGTGGACAAAGATGGACACAAGGAGAATGGAGTGAGGGCCAAGGTGGTATAGCTGCAGACCATAGAAGTCCAGCAGCATCAAGAAGAAAGAAGAAAACGGTGGGATCAGCCCCACCATGGCGAACGAGGAAAAGTACACCATCTCGCCAGAGTGCTCCTTTTTAAAGGGAAGCTCTCCGCCGGCGCGGACCGAGCGGTTGAAGAAGTCCGAAGACCACCCCATGAGGGCCCGGACCTTCTTCAGATCATCGTCTGTCTTCAAGCGACTCTCACGCAGACCCAACTCCATCGCAGCAAAGCTAGGCAAGAGAAGAGGAGCAAAGCACAAGTTGGGAGTTTGAGCGCAAGAACAGATGGAAGCTTAAAGAACTCCCGACGGTGCACTTTCCTTCTTAAGTAAGCCCTCACAACGCTTGGATGGGAACTGCAGGAGAGTCAAGGATACTACTCAAAAATTCAACCCTGCCGATGACAAGAGGGCCCGGGACCACCCTGACGATCAAGTCGAGGTTCTTACCCAGGCGAACGGTTGTCATCACGAGGCAGGAAACCCAAAGGCGGCGACCTGACAAGGCGCGCGGAACCGATACGGTTTTCGTATCGGGAACTGGCGACCTTCAATTGCGAGAGATCCGCACGCCAAAGATCCTATCTGCCGCCTGAGGTGCGCCACGCGTCGGGATTTAACCGTAAAGCCCCGCCAACGGCACCTCCGAAGACCCTTGAAGACCCAGTTCAAGAGTCGCGAGTGTGGACCCACCTCCGACGGAATGACTTCACCCCGGTGACTTTCCCCGGAGGTAGGTCCAGGGGGCCACTGTCGGTACCCTAAAAACCATACACCCCCTGAGGTTACAAAGATCTCAAGGGAAGGACATCTACTCAAATTGAAGACCCTCGGGGGCCCACTTGTCAGACATAACCGGACCTGCTTCTCCAACATGGTTAACCCCTAGGTTGCCACGTGTACTGCCAGACCGGAGCTACTACCCACAAGGTTGAAGCTCCGGGCTAGGTACCGAAACGGCACCTCCGGATTTAACCCCTGACCGAGAGAAGCTCCGGACCTGACACGTGCCAGGCCACCCCGGAGCTTCCCGCTTCCCACAAGCAAGCTCCGGAGCTGCCACGTGTCTATACGTCGGAGCTGGCCGCTTCAAACCTCCGGGAGACATTGTAACGGCTCCGGATCTTCAAAGGACAGCCGCGGACTTCAAGACCCGATTAATTGTCATTAATTCCACGTTAATGACACTTAATTGGACGATCTTAACACCTGTAACGGCACTGTCAGAGCCGTTACAGGGTTATTAACAACAATTAATCCCGTGTATCAATACTAGTAACCGCCAGGGCCACATGTCGGGCCAGGCTGACTTGTAACGGTTTGTCCTTGTACTATAAAAGGACAAACCGATGGTACACGAGGGGATCGGACTCTCGAACGCTCTCAAGCACACAAACTAATACAACACAACACACCCGTGGAGTAGGGTATTACGCTCAGGCGGCCCGAACCACGTAAACCATTGTGTCTCTCGTGTCCTATTGTGATTCACCTTCTTGAGTCTCCGCGCGCCCACACCGAACTACAAACTCCTTCAACACTTTCGTAGTGTCAGGAGATCTGCCGACTCCAACAGTCGACAGGTCTTGGCTGCATTCTTATGCAAGAAGGATGTGTGGTCGCTTATGGATCACGGCAGCTCCACAATTATGAACAGCACTGTCCTACTCACGACTGGAGCTCGCTGCCGTGGAGCTTGCTCTAAAAATGTGGAGGCATTATTTGCTTGGAAATCTTGTTCACCTCTACACCGACCACAAAAGTTTGAAGTATATCTTCACTCAGAAGGAGTTGAACATGAGGCAAAGAAGATGGTTACAATTGATCAAGGATTATGATATTGAGATTCATTATCATCCCGGCAAAGCTAACATGGTTGCCGATGCGCTTAGCCACAAGTCTCATGTCAATAATTTGACCATCACACCTATGGAAGAGGAAGAACCGAGTCTATACTCGGTTCCATATGGAGCTTTATACAATCTTGCTCTCATTCCCACAATCTGAGATGAGATTATTGAACCTCAAAAGAAGGACAAGGGTATGTCTCACATACTCAAGAGAATGGACAGCGGTGAGATGAAGTGTTTTCGAAGAGATGAACATGGTGCTCTATGGTTCAAGAATCGGATTGTAGTGCCTCGTGACATGGAACTTCGGAAGAAAATTTTGGACGAGGCTCACTTGTCCAAATATTCTATTCATCTGGGCAGCAATTAAATGTATCAAGACTTGAAGACTAAGTTTTGGTGGACACGAATGAAGCGTGACATTGCTAAGTACGTATCCGAGTGTGATACGTGTCGATGAATGAAGGCCGACCATATGAAGAAAGTGAGACAGCTGCAACCGCTAAATATTCCGGCATGGAAATAGGGGATGTGAGTATGGATTTCATCATCGGATTGCCACTCACCTTCCAGAAGCATGATTCGATTTGGGTGATAGTTGACCGACTAACCAAATCAGCACACTTCATTCCGGTAAATGTCGGATTCAATGCCAAGAAATATGCGGAGTTGTACATATCAAGAATCGTGTGCCTACACGGCATTCCTCGCACGATTATTTCAAATCGAGGCTCGCTGTTCATTGCTCGTTTTGGGCTTCTCACAAATTCTCCATAATTAATTTGGACTTCTCACAAATATCTAGCAATTTTGGATGAATCTTGGTGAGGTAAATCTACTGTCCAGAGTGTAGTTGAGGATGTGCAGCAGTGTGACCCACATGTCATGGACTTCTCCTCTATTCCTCTGTTTCTCCACAGATCAACACCTCACGCCATGCAATTCCAGGTAGCTACCTGCTTGCCTGCTTGCTCCCCAAGTTGTATCAAGCTGCTCCATCAAATATGTGAGCGTCCTCATCCTTTCATCCATTTCACCAGTGCAACACAGCAACACAGCGTCCCTCTCCCCTGTTCTTTTCTCTCTCCGACGACCATCTCACCTTCGGCCCTTTGCAGCTGCCACCACAGGCCGAGTTTCACCTCCCTGTAAGCAGAGAAAAGTAGCACAACATCTTGCTCCATCTTCTCGTCCAATCATTTCACTGTTTGCTGACCTGTGTGCTCCGTATTTTGAAGTCTTGCGGCGACGTTTTACGGCCGCTGTGAAGGTCGTCCTCTGCTCCACTGCTGAACTGATGCTACAAGCTTCATCTTACCTCGGTCTTTGAAGACAAAAGGTGTGCTATACCGTGTAGTAGGTGCCCACGAATTTTCAGGCTGTGCCATGCCTCCTAGCGACCGTATTTTGAAGTTTTCCGACGAGCTTAGTGTATGAACTGAGTTAGGTCTCAATCCAAATTTGTTTTCCACGTTGAGGCATAGCTCGTGCTAGTTAGATTTTATCTTGCCCTTGTCCTGAAGCACCACCTTGACGAAAAACGGAGGAATTTCACCGAGGAACGACGGCGGAATCCGCATGTTCCTAGCCGGCAGTGAAAATGGCTCAGTCAGTCATGAAACTCGGTGTTGCAGTCTATTTCTTCGAGTTTCTGATCCAATACCGTGCTCCCCGTGTAAAAGTAAAGCTCTAGGACGAATTCCCAACAAATTTGTCGCACGGGAGGGGCCGGCCGACATGGCCGGAACCCTTGGTTCCGCCGCTGCCATCACACCACAATTTCCGGCCATCTATCGCCGTCGAAAGCCTCACCAGATCCGCATCAGAGAGTTTGGACTGCTGCCGTGCCCTCTAACGGGTGCCAGGGAGCGGCTGCCGTCGGGCGCCGCCCCAGGCGCGACCCTGGCGGGAGGTAGACGAAGACCGGGTGGGGCCGGGCTGTCAGCCTCTGAGCGCCTATCCCGGATCAAATGTGGCCATACGTTTTGATGATTCTGTGGCAATGTTTTATGTAGCCCCGTGTGGCCTAATTCCTATTGGCTGATTTAAAACCCGTGGGCCCCTATCTTAGTTCAAAGTTTCCAATTCGAATTTAATTCCAGATTTTGCTCCAACTTTGAAAATCAATATATCTTAGCATAGTTGTCCAACAATTCTCAAATAAATTTTGTTAGAACCAGGATGATGTATACTTTCAAGTGGTGCACTTGGATCTATATGAAAATGCATAAATTGTCCTCAATAATTCCATGAAGCAAAATGCTATTGGAATTAATTCTTGACTCAATTCATTCAAAAATTCTCAAATTCTTTCAGATAATTCCACATAAATTTCTTGTGTTCCAGTAAAAGTTTCAGGTCCATTTGAGTTGATTTGGATATCCAAATTGTGTCTACAATCTGTATGTACCTGAAAAATCTAAGATGTCCAGAAACTTTTTCAGCAAATTGTCCACACTTGTAAGTTCAATATCTCGCAGTAGAATGCTTATAAAATTATGAAACAAATTTTTTTGAGTCACTCTTTATCTCCTATAAATAGAACACCAACTTTTGGCCATGTTAAAGTTCCAGTTTTCCCATGAAAATTCTGGGAAGCGTTTATCTACATTGAATTTTAGGCAACAGAGACCTCCATGAATTGATCCCAATCTTGGCCAGAACCTCACTCATAGCACCTAGTGTCCACTGTAAAATTTCCAGAACCAGTGGCCATTATTTAATATACTTAACTGTGTTTCCATTCAGCTATGTAATAATATCACTACAAACCAGTGGGGGTTTGTAGTGTTTATGATGATATAATGATAAACCTATAGCATAATAATAAATACTACTCCTACCACATACATGGAATCCACAATCAAACAAGACACGCTTCATCCAAGTATATGAACACTGGAAGACTAAAGATAACATCTTCATTAAGAATGAAGTCACAAATATAAATAGGAATATGAGAGTCATACCTTTCCCAATTAGGAATTGGGAAGAGACTCCTACTCCTCTCCTACTTGGACTAAGGACTAGAGACTCTCCTCTCTACAACCTATACTCCTCTAAACCTATGGAGAGTAGTGGATACAATAGATGAATACTCAAGTGGTGTGTGTTGATATGAGGGGTGAGGGGTCCTATTTATAGCTTGAAGAATGGTCGGTTCCTGCCACCTAAAGCATGCGAATCAATCATTCATGACCTCTTCAAGCCGGGAGGAGCCAACACGTGGCATTTGACCGCGTTTGGCGCCAGGACCCAATCAGTCAACTAGAGGGGTCGGCCGACTTGGTCTTGGCTCCTTTTACAGTGTGCTTCCTCTAGGTCTCTACTAGGTGGGTCCCATTGACTGCTATTGGTGCTACACCATTGGATGGCCTCGTATACTTCTGTTTGTAGGCCATTTGATCCATGTGGTGCCACATGTCGTCCCTTGATTGGCTGGAATGATATTTTATTGGATCCATCCCCTTGTTTCACTTCAATTCTGTATAGAATCCTTGCATGCACTACTTTCTCCAAGGACAAGTGGAAATAGGTTAAATAGAAAGGTGATGTGTGCAAGAAATGATATTTCCTTCACATAATTGAGTTATATTGACGGGTGAAATTGGTATATAACATCCATCAACCATCTCCCCCAAGCTTATCCTTTGCTTGTCCCGAGCAAAGTCAAGACTTTAGGTTGATGATCAAGGGTTGCTACTGCGTTCTACTTTTCAAAATACCATGTGCACAACAAAATACTCTACCTAGTATTGCAAAAATTGGCATGGTACTTCACCCATATTAAGTCATTATGGGGCTTATGCCATTTCCTATTCATGGGTGGTTGAAAGATAGAACGGCAAATGGAGCACAAATACCCTATAAATCAAGTTCCACTCAAATTTTGGAGAGTTCAATTTAGATTTTATGTATCTCAATTTGATTCTCTCGGTCTCTCATTTATGTGTAGTGGAAATATATCCTCACCAAGGCATTTGTGCCTAAATTCATCCTACCTCTACATAAGGCTTGTATGTGGATCTTGGTAGGGAATATAGTAGGCATATTTGCATCACATAATATTGCTAAGTCAAAAGAGCAAGCCTTAAAAGAAATCAATTCAAAACAATTTGATTCAAGACTTGTGCATGTGTGATGGAATGAAGTGGACGTGGATATTTGAGATGACTCCTTTTTGAGTGGACTCTCTTATTTTGAAGGGATGAAACGTGGCTACTTTTCTTTCTCTCTTTTTTTTTCTCATGCTTATGATGTAAGCATGCATTTTTTTTTCTTCTTTTTTTTTATTTTTCTTTTTCTTTTTCTTGTAGTCATGTCTTCTACTCCCTTTTATGCAACAAATTTTGGAGAGATTACTAAGCATGAATGATATGGAGTTTCTCTTTTTATTGTGGAATGGTGGTATGGTGGAGATTTTGCTTACTTCTAGTGTAGAAGTATAGCATGTGCAAGTGAAGTCTTGAATTCAAAAAGTAATGAATGAAATCTCACATTGGTCTATACTAGTTTGACAAACTCAATGCGAAGACAAATAGCACATGCATAAGGTCTATCAATGTAATGTATCATATGGCTTTGGTAGGTATTTCCAATCATATGAGAGTAACTTAAATCTTTTTAGAATTTCTCCAAAAATATAAGTTTCACTTTCAAACTAGGAATAGCATCCCTATCACTATATCATATCTCACAACAACTTAGAATGAATTAAGCTTTTGCTACCCACAATTTCCAAATCAAGGCAAAAGCAATTTTAGCCAATGAGAGCAATATGTTGGAGAGCAGTAAGTTGTAAACTAGGGACTTAGGAAAATTAGAATAGGGCAACTATTCATCATTTCATCTATGTGAATTTCAAACTATTCTTACCGCACATCATTTGTTTTATTTGAAAAAAAAAATATATCCTACATTTTTTATATAGGTAAGCTGGATGATGGGTGAGTGGAAAATAAATATGCAAGGGGTTGATACAATTTACCTCAAGTGGGGGTCCTCCCCCAAGCTTGTTCTTCACTCACCTCCGTGATGAGGGTTGAACCCTTGATGACGGAAGTATGCCGCGAGATCGGCTTGTTGTTGTTGTAGCATGGAGTTGAGGTTGATGAATTGAGTGTCCATGTGTTGTTGCCGGTCTTGGGTACCTTGGACATGCTCCTGGAGAGAGTTGTAGATGTCACATGTTCTCTCTTCAAGCTCTTCCATACGTCTAGTGAGATACGTCATTCCTTGGCTATAGTCACGATGACTTCTAGTGGAAGAGGAATGACATTTTCTCATGGACGTTGGAGGCTAGCTGCTAGAGCTTGAAGTGGATAGGGGTGGCTCCCATTTGGCACCTGGCCATCCATGCCAAGACGAACCTTCGGTCTCATATGATGGAGGTTGAGTCCATCCGGGTGCATCACCCGTTGGGTTCTCTTCCTCTTCGTACTCATGGACCATGGAGGTTGTCGGAGGCATGGCCGCGTTCCATGCACGGCTTCCAGCTACCCTGCCAGAGACATTACTTCTTCGTGCTTCCTCGATGGGAAGAAGGTCAATGGTTAGCCTCCGACATTTGTACAAATGATTATCCGGGTTAGGTAACCGAATTTCATTGACAAAGCCGGGATAATAAAATAACAAAGAGCCATCTTGATCATGCTTAAGGGTATGTCCTTGCACTAAATAATCTTCATCAATTAATTCTCTTTCATTTTCAATATACCCAAATGAAGAGTATTATAGTGCTCTTACCCTATTAGCAATACGAGTAATCAATAAAGTGCATTCAATTGGCCCTGTTCTTGAAATGTAATCTAACCATTTTGTCATCATGGAAATAACTGGATCAACTTTTATCTTTTTAATCATGGCAAATAAAATTTTCACCTCATCATCATGCACTATTCTTACATATCCTCTAGGGAACATAGTCATAGCCAGCCATCTATGCATGAAGCGTAAAGTAGGGTTGTGTAAGTAGCTATTCCTAGGTGAACTACATCTGATCTCACAAGTTAAATCTTGCCAAAAACTATGTTTGTTAAACTTAGGCAAAGCGTCTAAATCTTGCAAACATCATATATGGAAGCCTAAGATTTCACTTAATTCTTTCCATAGAATATTGTATTCTTTTTGAAATAATATAAAAGTAATACCATCAAATCCTATTTTGAGTGTGCAAAGGAATTGTATGGAGAGAAGGTGTGAACCTCTCTCCTATATGTGAGCAAAGTTTTTGTAAAGTCCCACTTTTTCCTTTTATGATAAGTTCAACCACAAGTGGTTTATCAAACATAATGGAGGGCAACAAAATTTTTCACATAAGCTTGACCTCACCAAAATTTTTCTTTCTACAAAGTTGGGGAGTTATTGATTGCAATGGCTAGGGCAAATTATATGGCAGCAGTATAAAATTCAAAACCAATGTTATTTGATTATGTTGCTATGCATATTAGGCCCTGCCAAAAAGATTCAAATCAAAGGCTCCAAATTTTTCCTTGGACTCTTAAATATCTAAATAGCTTCTCAGAAAAATTTCAAGATTTTTTGAAGTACATCTTCCATTTGTTTGGACACGTACAAAGGATTCAATTCGCGTCGACATCAAATTTAGCTTTGCACTAAACTTTGCCCAAATCAACCCCTAAATTTTTCTAAGGCCTTTTATGGTTCAGGGAACTTGATTTCAAAGTTTAGAGATTTTTGGACCTCAGATACTAATTATTTCAACAAGATTTATACCCATAGTGGGATTCAAGTTTGAATTTGAATTTGATGCAAACTATGTCCAAATTGAATTCTGATTGCAGAATTGAATTCCCCATATTTTTCTTAGTCTACCTGTAAATTTTGGGAATTTTTGTACAATGTTTAAGCTAGAATTTAGAGGAATGGATAAGGGAGAGAGAGGTGGGGCCCACAGGTCAGCCTCTGCTGAACGGATCAGCTCGGCCGCCTGCCATCTCTGCACCAGAGCTCGCCCGCTCGACAGCGCACGCGCATGCAAGCTCCAGCGAGCTGCTTGATTGCTTGCCGCGGCGCTATATAAGGCCCGGCCGCCGCTCCGGTGTTTCCCTTCCCCGATCGGTTTTCCCCCTCTCGCTATTTCTTCTCCGCCGCGCGCCATCATCGCCGCTCGCCTCTGCTCCGTGGTGCGCCGCCGTTTCACGCAGTTTCAAGCCACGATCCTAAAATCTTAAAGGTGCGCCTAGTCGAGCTCTAACTCGCGGTGCAAACCGTTTCCTTTTTCATTGAGAAATGAGCAAGTTATCAGTCTTCTTCTTCCCGATCGATGTGAGGAAGCTCGCTCGGTTTCCGTTTCAATTCCATTTCTACAAGTAAATATTCTTTGCAATTTCTTAGAGATAGTTTCTATAGGTCCTAGCACTCCTACCTGAGCAAAAACCCCGAAAAGTTATCGAGCAACGGCCGAGGAAATCGAGTTTTGCTCGCCGCCGGTGAGGAAGCCTCGGTTCGCTGTCGAGCTCATAGTTTCTGATTGTTTCCTCCTCTCCCACGTCCAGTTCCTTGATCTGCATCGTCCCAGGAAGGTTTTGAAGAAGGTCCCGAGTGGTTTGAGCTACTCTGGAGCGAGTTCCAGGTTGCCCGAGCGCTCACCGCCGCCGCCGCCGTCGCACAGCCATTTCCGGCGCCAAAAACCCCCAGGCAGCGAGTTTGGGTGAGTTTGGCCCGTCGGTTTAGCCGGCGGCGAGCTCGCCGGCGAGTCACCGCCGCGGGCGCCACCTCGCGCGGGCGTTGGCCCGAGGTGGGAGACAACCCCGTGGGGCTCACCTGCCAGTAGTTGCGGGATCACGGTGCGGCTGAGATTCCGTGTGGCTGCGCACAAAGAATCTGTGGACCGCGGTATTGAATTGACCAGAGCACGCCACGTGGCCCATGGGACCCACCCGATTGTATTTGAATTCTGGCGCCAATATTTTATTAAATTAATTCCAGAAAATTGTTCAAACTTCTAAATTGAATATCTCTCTGTAGACTACTCCAAAAATCTTCAAACAATTTCGTTTGGAAGCCCTTGAGCTCTAGTTTCTTTTAGTACCAGATAGGTTCTGTGAAACTTAATTTTAAATTCTGTAGGAAATAATCTTTCCAAATACAAACACAATTTTTCCAGATGAACCTTCCACTGGAAAAATCCCCAAAATTCACATAAAGTACCTTGACATATTCTTAGTTACCAGAAAAAGTTTGGGAGCCATTGAACCTGTTTAGCTTGGTCAGATTTCCAATTCTTTCCTGCTGGTTCAGTTTTCTTCCAAAACTGTATTCAGAAAATAGTATCCTTTTATAAATTCAGTTTCCCCCAGAAGAATTGCCCTAAAAATCCCAAATAAAATCCTGTATGATCCTTACACCCTAATAAAACAGGCTGTACAGTTGGATTGGTATGAGACCCTGTATAACATCCTGTTTAATTCAATCATCTTTTTCTTTTATTGAATTATCCCAGATGTTCAGTTGCTTTGTTATACCCCAAATTTGGACTGCCCATTCCATTAGTCATGTACTAGCCCCTGTAAAAATTTGAGATTTATTTGACCTAATCTTCTAGGCCAAATTCAGTTCCTAAACTGAAAGATAATTGGTTAAGCTTATTCAATTAGTAAATAATTGCCAAAGGGCTTAACCACTTTGATTATCTTTTGCTCCTTGCCAAAAATCGCTATCATAGTCATTAGTATGTCTCAACAAAGTCCCAAAGCCAATTAAGATCATCACTTGCTATGATCATTAGATGTTAATTTGTATAATTTTTATAGTTATTATTTCAAAATCATTCATATACCATATTGTATGCATGACGTGTAGTGACCGAAGTCGAGGAGGCACCGGAGGCAGTGGAAGTGTACCTTCCTGATACTAACCCCGACTCCGACCTGCATCCAGGCAAGCCTTGCATTTAAGTCGTTTATAAAATTTTACTTTATCACTATGATGAGTAGTCTATGAATTGTGCATTACGTTTAGGATGATTGATACTCCACTTGCATGGCCAAAAATCCCAGGATTGGTGGGAACAAGTTACAGTTTGACCTATAGTAACTGCTTTGCTAATGCATAGGAAATTCGGTAGAAGTCGAGTAGTTGGATTCGACTCGCGAGAGATGTAGGACATATCTCACAGGATTGGTTAGATAGAAAATGGCTTAATATAATGAAATTGAGACCGGGCAGGGAATGGATAGGAAGCGGCGAGAATCGAGTCTTGATCGCATAGCCCTGCCTATGTCGATTAAGGCCCGTCCGTATGCAGCCCCTTCAGACAAGCTTGACTTGTACCGGCAACATAATGGATATATGGGCTCCAGTAAACTGATGTAACTTGGTCACTTGGGTGTCGAGGCATACCGTTCCGTTTTATAGGTGTGGGTTGAGGGCAGTAAGGTGTAAATCCGCTGGTGGGCACGTTAGAGTACGCCCCACGCAGGGACCTCCTGCTCGTGACAGATCGACCAGTTCGGCATTTTAGTGTCTCGCGAAAGGTTGCCATATACGACTAGTACTGAAATGTTACGAAGGTACTGCGCGAAGTACTCGCTGGCATTTCCGAAAGTGCGTATGTGTCGTGTTGTCCGGGTGTGTTCTGATTGCAATCACCGTCCCTCGCGGAAATAGAGTACCACTTGTTCACTGAGCGGTGACGTAGTAAATACTAAAGAAGCCAGAAAATCATATTTTATTGAATTATAATTACTTTGCAACCTTGTATGATTTAGAGATAGTACAATTAAAAGTTTACAATTTCCCCATACTTTAGCTGTAATAGCATTATGTGCTCTGAGCATGTCATATCATCAGTAAAGCATTTCTTGTTTGATTGTGGAGCCCATGATGTGCCGTGCTTGTAGAATGTCATTTGCTACTTAAAACTTGATTATAAGGATCCACTTGTAGGCGAGTCATTTATGCTTCACCTTACCTATGTTTAGTGTCCCCTTGCATATGTCTAGTGAGACGGGTTAGTCTTGTTGAGCCTTATGCTCACGTTTGCAGTTAACGAGTTTTTGCAGGTTATATAATGGATGAAGAGTTTGATGATGAGGCTGCACCCCCTCCAGGGTGTACAGCCAAGTGGGAACCCTACACGCCGCCGTAATTGAGTGTTGCGAGTGCAAGGTATCCAAGGCATGGATAACTTTGCTTTTGCATAGCTAGTGCTGAGAGCGTAGCTATGATATATATGTTTCTTTCCTTACGCTAGTATTGTAAAACTTCCGTTGTATGATAAATAAAAGACTTCGTCTTGTACTTTATTCAGGTTCTATTCGTGTATATTGTTGGGTGTCACATCGCACGACACCACCCAATGAGATCCTCGGATGTCGGGATTCCGGTCCCCATAGTTTTCCCATCCTAGTGCACGCCAAATGGAAAAGAATTCGGAATTCATACCTATTTTGGAGATCAAATCCGGATCATAAGCTTTTCTATGAGAAAACTCACGATCTTGGAGGAGCTTGCGTGCTTGATCTTTAACTTCACTTCGTATGTCGAGGTGGCCACAACAAACAAGAACACAACAAGGCAAAAACTCGAAAGAGGTGATGTTAGCGAAAGCAAAACCCTGACGAATTTTCCCTTGAAGAACTTGAGAGCAAATTGCAAATGCAAGCAAAAGCAAATCTTTTTGAGTTGGGAATTGATCAAGAGCACTTCAATGAAGATTAAGAAAAAAATGTGAGCAAGAGTGACTTTGGGGAGGTATGAAATGAGGTGAAGTATGAGAAGTCCCCCCCCCCCCGGCCACCATTTATAGTGTGCACTTCCCAACGGTCACTAGGATACCAAATGTAGCCGTTGGAGGAGAGAGAGCAAAAATGGCTCTTTCTCCTAGCCGGCAGAATAGTGGGGTCAGCCGAACTGACAAGTAGGCCCCCCTGTTCTCCCTTTTGGCAGGTGGCTCCCCAACGCCTATGGGATTAGCACGTTGGTGAATTACCACTTTTGCAGCTCAGAAAAATTGTTTTCCAAATAAAAACTCCTTTTTCAAAACCCAACAATTTCCTTTTTGTGAAAACAAAGAAAAAATGATAGTTGAGAATATAAGATTCTCAATTTACTAAGAAAACCAAATATGCAGTGGGGAAAAATTAAACTAAATGGGGAAAACCAGATAAAGAGAAAAGAAAAACAAAGAAAAGATTACTACCAATTTAACCTATTGGCTAGGTCTCACCACCGTCCGATGAGATGGACATTCCTCCTTCTTCATTTCTTGACATCCGGGCCCAGAGGGATGGGCTCTGATGGCTTGTCTTGCTTCTTCCGCCATACCTTCTTTGCAGCTTGGTGGACTTGGGCCTTTGGGGAGGCTCGGACTTCTCCGTCTTCTTGGGGTGTCGGCGTGGACGATAAGACAGGTTTTACGCATAGATCGAATTACTCATGAATGCAATGAGCGGGCCACCTTTGGAGGTGTGATTCCAACCTCTGTAATGTGTTTAACATTCGGCCCATACTTGATAGGATCATGGAGAATTGCTCCAACTACGGGTGAAAATTAAATTTCTCCTCCTTGGCATTGATATGTAAGTGGATTTCTCCAGCTCCCACATCTATGAGAGCCTTCGCGGTGCTTGGGAACGGTCGCCCAAGAATGAGCATCATATCCTTCTCGGCCTCCATGTCGAGCACCAAAAAATCCACAGGTATGAAGCAATTCCGGATTTTCACCCGAACATCTTTAGCGATATTCGCCGGACAACAGACTGAAGAATCAGTCAGTTGGAGCTGCATTGGTGTTGGAGTAAGTTCCGTGAAGTTCAACTGGTCGAAAACCACCTTGGGCATCACACTCACACTTGCTCCAAGGTCACAAAGGGCCTTGTCAAAGTGGTGAGCCCCAATTGAGCATGAAATTGTAGGACATCCAGGGTCCTTCAGCCAGTTGTCTCCTTGTAGAGAAATCATGTTGGAACTTTCCATAGGAGGTTCGGGTTGTCCTGGCATCTTGCCATTCTCCACTGGAGGAACAGTAGCTACCAGTTGAGCCAACTGAGTTTCCAACATCTTTTTGAAACTCTGTTGATTCTTGAAGGCTGAGGATAGTCCTTCAATCCTGGCATTAATGCTCTCTAGGGTCTTGTCATTGGCCGACATCTTCTTGGATACAACCTCATTGATCTTCAGCTGGCCAATGGAAAGTTCTCTCAAGATGGGTTGATTTCCATTGTTGCCATTGTTGTTGTACCCTCCTTCAAAGAATGGCCGTGGTTGGCCCCATCCTTGACCTCCTATACTATAGCCATTGTTCGCTACGTATAGGGCATCCTCACGAGTTCTTGGGCAGTCATTGCCCAAATGACCTATGTTGCCACAGACTTCACATGTGATGTGAGAGTCTAAGGCATAGGCATTGCCACATACCTCACCATTGCCTTGTCCATCGATCTTCTTCATAAGGAGGTCCAATTTGGCAGCAATCATGTCCACCTCCTTCATGGTGTGCATGCCTCGCTGGTAGGTATGGAGACGCTCGTCGCCCCAACCCATGTTTTACACCATCTTCTCAATCAAGTCTTTTGCTTTGGGCATCATCAATGAGAAGAAGGCACCTCCAGCAGCAGCATCAACATGGTCACGGGCGAAAGAGATCAGCCCGCTGTAGAAATTTTGGATGATGGGCCAATCATCCATCCCATGATGGGGACAGGCTAGGATGTACTCCTGAAGCCTTTCCCAAGCCTCGGGAATAGATTCTTTGGCATCTTGTTGGAAGCTAGAAATTCTTCCACATAGAGCATTGGTCTTGCCCAACAGGAAAAACTTAGCGAGGAATGTCGTGGAACACTTCTCCCAAGTGTCTACAACACTTCGGTTCGCATAGAACCACTATTTAGCTCTCCCAAGAAGGGAGAATGGAAACAGCCTAAGACGGACAGCATCAGTAGATACATCCTTGATCTTAAAAGTGTTGCAAATCTCAAGGAATTGTTGCAGGTGAGCACTTGCATCCTCGTTAGCATTTCCACAAAATGGGTTGCCTTGCACCATAGTGATTAGGTCAGTCTTGATTTCAAAGTTCACGTCTCCTGTGTTAACAGTGGGCCCAACAGGCACATTATTAGCAGAGGGAGCCAAAAACTCAAGAAGGGTCTTCTGGGCTATTAGCATTTCGGTTGTTGGTGCAGTTGCGCTAGCTTTCTTTGCCGCTCGAAGCTTATAAGGAGTAATGACACAAGGTTGATCTCTCAGAAGGGATTCGGGATCTTCAACAGCATTTTCTGGTAAGCAAAAACAAGACATACACTACCCTGTTTTCACATGAAATGTGAAAACAAAGAAGGGTTCATCCTACAAAAATCAACTAGGGTCCTATCCTATTCACTCAATCATGCAATACTTCAGCTGCCTTCCCTGGCAACGGTGCCAGAAATGCTTGTTGACGGTTCCAATGCACTACTAACAATTCATCTCTAGCAGTGGTGCTAGAAATGTTTGTTAATAGATTTTTGATTATACTTATAAATCCGCAAGCGCACGTAAACTATCGATGTAACATATCCCCTCTAAGAGTATTCCTAAAGGGTGTCATTTATATTTTCTCAAAGGAAGGCTAGATGGAAGTAAAACAATCATCAAGTGGAGAGGCTAGGTTGGCCTAGGTAGGGTTCTAGGGTTCTAGCAAGGATGGATAAATGATAATTTGGAGTATTGTGACACACACAAGAGCATTCTATCCTAAGGGGATAAATGAGGTAAAGAGAGACTAGACTAAGCGTTAGGTAGAGACTCCTACTATGATTCTAACGTACATATACATAGCCTAAGTTAGTTACTAATGATCATATCAATTATAAAATCTCATGCTAAGTGGATTAACACATTGGGCACGGGTTTACCCCTAGCAATACTAGGACAACTCCCGCCAAGAGCTTGTGGCATAGCCGAACGTGGAGGATTACAAAGGACAAATAGGGTTGTCAGCACCTACTACCTACCTCTTTAATCTATGGGTCTACGAGACATTCAACGCTACTCTGTATCCTAGCACTATGCTAGCATATTAAGTAATTACCTTAGAAGCCTAGGCACAAGCCATCCTAAGGCAATGAATTAAATCATCGTTGAACCAATGTTAATTCATAGCATAAGTGATTAATGTTAACATAATAACATCATAGCTAATTAGACTATAGTGTGAGTTTGTAGTGTTTATGATGATATAATGATAATGGTATAGCATAATCATAAGTACTACTCCTACCACATACATGGAATCCACAATCAAACAAGAAATGTTTCATCCAAGTATATGAACAATGGAAGACTAAAGATAACATCTTCATTAAGAATAAAGTCACAAATACAAATAGGAATATGAGAGCCATACCTTTCGCAATTAGTAATTGGGAAGATACTTCTTCTACTCTTCTCCTACATGGACTAAGGACTAGAGACTCTCCAGTCTACAGCCTATACTCCTCTAAACTTATGGAGAGTAGTGGATACAATGGATGAATACTCAAGTGGTGTGTGTTGAAATGGGGGGTGAGGGGTCCTATTTATAGCTTGGAGAAGGGTCGGTTCCCGCAACCAAAAGCGCGTGAATCAGTCATCCATGATCTTCAAGTCGGGACGAGTCAACACATGGCGTTTGACCGCGTTTGGTGCTAGGACCCAATTAGTCAACTAGAGGGGTCGGCCGACTTGGTCCTCGCTCCTTTTGCGGTGTGCTTCCTCCAGGTCTCTGCCAGGTGGGTCTCATTGACTGATATTGGTGCTACACCGTTGGATGGCCTCAGATACTTCTGTTTGTGGGCCATTTGATCCATGTGGTGCCACATGTCATCGCTTGATTGGCTGGAATGATATTTTGTTGGATTCATCCCCTTGTTTCACTTCAATTCTATATAAAATCCCTGCATGCACTACTTTCTCTAAGGACAAGTGGAAATAGGTTAAATAGAAAGGTGATGTGTGCAAGAAATGATATTTCCTTTACATAATTGAGTTATGTTGACGGGTGAAATTGGTATATAATAGCCGTCAACAGGAGGTTAAGTCCATCCGGGTGCATCACCCATTGGGTTCTCTTCCTCTTCGTACTCATGAACCGTGAAGGTTGTCGGAGGCATGGCCGCTCTCCTTGTACGGCTTCTGGTTACCCTGCAAGAGACATTACTCCTTCATGCTTCCTCAATGGGAAGAAGGTCAATGGTTAGCCTCGGCATTTGTACAAATGATAATCTGGGTTAGGTAACCAAATTTCATTGAGAAAGCCGGTATAATAAAATAACAAAGAGTCATCTTGATCATGCTTAAGGGTATGTCCTTGCACTAAATAATCTTCATCAATTAAGTCTCTTTTATTTTCAATATAATCAAATGAAGAATATTCTAGTGCTCCTACCCTAGTAGCAATACAAGTAATAAATGAAGTGCATTCAATTGGCCCTCTTCTTGGAATGTAATCTAACCATTGTGTCATCATGGCAATAATTGGAGCAACTTTTATCTATATGGCAAATAAAATTTTCAGCTCATCATCATTCACTATCCTTACGTCTCCTCTAGGGAACATAGTCATAGCCACTCATCTATGCATGAAGCGTAAAGTAGGGTTGTGTAGGGGGCTATTTCTAGGTGCACTACATCTGACCTCACAAGTTAAATCTTGCCAAAAACTATGTTTGTTAAACTTAGGCAAAGCGTCTAAATCTAGCAAATATCGTCTATAGAAGCCTAGGATTTCACTTAATTCTTTCCATAGGATGTTGTATTCTTTTTGAAATAATCTAAAAGTAATACCATCAAATCCTACTTTGAGTGTGCAAAGGAATTGTATGGAGAGAAGGAGTGAACCCCTCTCCTCTATGTGAGCAAAGTTCTCCCATCCTAGTGCACGCCAAATGGAAAAGAATTCGGAATCCATACCTATTTAGGATATCAAATCTGGATCATAAGCCTTAGTATGAGAAAACTCATGATCTTGGAGGAGCTTACGTGCTTGATCTTCAACTTCACTTTGTATGTCGAGGTCGTCGTTGTGAAGGAGTTGATGAGGGTTGCTCCTCTCACCCATGGGAGTGTCTTCACCTACACTCCTCTGTGAACTTGGTGTAGCAATGGAAGAGGGGCGTGCACTTGAGTCTCCATCATGTCTTGAGCTTGTAGCCTCCTTCCTCTTTCCAAACAACCTCATCATTCCTTTCATGGCCACAACAAACAAGAACACAACAGGCAAAAACTCGAAAGAGGTGATGTTAGCAAAAGAAAAAACCCCGACAAATTTTCCCTTGAAGAACTTGAGAGAAAATTGCAAATGTAAGCAAAAGCAAATCTTTTTGAGTTGGGAATTGATCAAAAGCACTTCAATGAAGAGCAAGAAAAACAATGTTAGAAAGAGTGACTTTGGGGAGGTATGAAATGAGGTCATGTGTGAGGAGAAGTGCCCCTCACAACCACCATTTATAGTGTGCATTCCCCAACAGTCACTAGGGTACCAAATGTAGCCGTTAGAGGAGAGAGAGAGAGAGAGAGAGAGAGTCAGAATGGCTCCTTTCCCTAGTCGGCCGTACAGGGGGGTCGGCCAAACTGACAAGTGCCCCCCCCCCTGTTCTCCCTTTTGGCAAGTGGCTCCCCGACGGCTATGGGACTAGAACGTTGGTGAATTACCACTTTTGCAGCTCCGGAAAATTGTTTTCCAAATAAAAACTCTTTTTTCAAAACCTAACATTTTTCTTTTTGAGAAAACAAAGAAATAAAAATGATAGTTCAGAATATAAGATTCTCAACTTACTAAGAAAACCAAATATGCAGTGAGGAAAAATCAAACCAAATGGGGAAAACCAAATAAAGAGAAAAGAAAAACAAAGAAAAGGATAACTACCAATTTAACCTATTGGCTAGGTCTCACCACCGTTCGATGAGATGGGCATTCCTCCTTCCTCATTTCTTGACATCTGGGCCTAGAGGGATGGGCTCGGACGGCTTGTCTTGCTTCTTCCGCCATACCTTCTTTGGTGGCTTGGTGGACTTAGGCCTTTGGGGAGGCCCGAACTTCTCCATCTTCTTGGGGTGTCGGTGTGGACGATAAGACGGGTTTTCCGCATAGATCAAATTTATCATGAATGCAATGAGCGGGTCCACCTTTGGAGGTGTGGTTTTTACCTCTTGAATGTGTTTAACATTCGGCCCATACTTGATACAGATCATGGAGCATTGCTCCAACTTTGGGCGAAAGTTAAACTTCTCCTCCTTGTCATTGATATGGAAGTGGATTTCTCCTGCTCCCACATCTATGTGAGCCTTTGTGGTGCTTAGAAAGGGTCTCCAAGAATGAGTGGTGTATCCTTCTCGATCTCCATGTCGAGCACCACAAAATCCACGGGTATGAAGCAATTCCGGATTTTCACCAGAACATCTTCAGCGATACCTGCCGAATAACATACTGAAGAATCAGCAGTTGGAGCTGCATTGGTGTTGGAGTAAGTTCCATGAAGTTCAGCTGGTCGAAAACCATCTTGGGCATCACACTCACACTTGCTCCAAGGTCACAAAGGGCCTTGTCGAAGTGGTGAGCCCCAATTGAGCATGATATTGTAGGACATCCAAGGACCTTTAGCCAGTTGCCTCCTTGTAGAGATATCATGTTGACATTTTTCACAGGAGGTTCGAGTTATCTTGGCATCTTGTCATTCTCTACTGGAGGAAGAGCAGCTACTAGTTGAGCCAACTGAGTTTTCAACATTTTGTTGAAACTCAATTGATTCTTGGAGGCTGAGGATAGTCCTTCAGTCTTGGCATTAATGTTTAATAGGGTCTTGTCATTAGCTGATAGCTTCTTAGATATAGCCTCATTGATCTTCAGCTGGCCGATGGCAAGTTCTCTCAAGTTTGGTAGACTTCCATTGTTGCCATTGTTGTTGTACCCTCCTTGAAAGAATGGGTGTGGTTGGCCCCATCCTTGACCTCCTGGATGATAGCCATTGTTGCTTCCATTGTTGGCTACGTATAGGGCATTCTCATGGGTTTCTCGGCAGTCATTGCCCAAATGGCCCGTGTTGCCATAGACCTCACAAGTGATGTGAGAGTTTAGGGCATAGGCATTGCCACATACCTCACCATTGCCTCCATCAATCTTCTTCATAAGGAGGTCCAATTTGGCAACGATCATGTCTACCTCCTTCAAGGTGTGCATGCCTCACTGGCGGGTATGGAGACGCTCGTCGCTCCAACCCATGTTTGACACCATCTTCTTAATCAAATCTTTGGTTTTGGGCATCGTCAATGAGAAGAAGGCACCTCCAGCAGCAGCATCTACATGGTCACGGGCAGAAGGGATCAGCCCGTCATAGAAGTTTTGGATAATGAACCAGTCATCCATCGCATAGTGGGGATAGACTAGGATGTACTCCTGAAGCCTTTCCCAAGCCTCGGGAATAGATTCCTTGGCATCTTGTTGGAAGCTGGAAGTTCTTCCACTTCGGGCATTGGTCTTGTCCAACAGGAGAAACTTGGCGAGGAATGACGTAGAACACTTCTCCCAAGTGTCTACAGCACTTTGGTTCGCGTAGAACCACTTTTTCGCTCTCCCAAGAAGAGAGAACAGAAACAGCCTAAGACGGACAGCATCAAGAGATACGTTCTTGATCTTAAAAGTGTTGCAGATCTCAAGGAACTGTTGCAGGTGAGCACTTGCATCCTCGTTAGCCTTCCCACAAAATGGGTTGGTTTGCACCATAGTGATCAGGCCAGTCTTGATTTTGAAGTTTACGTCTCCTGTGTTAACGGTGGGCCCAACAGGCACATTGTTAGCAGAGGGAGCCGAAAACTCACGAACGGTCTACTGGGCCATTAGCATGTCGGTTGTTGGTGCAGTTGCGATGGCTTGCTTTGCCGCTCAAAGCTTTTAAGGAGTAACGACATGAGATCGATCTCTCAGATAGGATTCGGGATCTTCAACAAAGTTTTCCCGCAAGCGGAAACCAGACATACACTACCCTATTTTCACATAAATGGCAAAACCAAAGAAGGTTCATCCTACTAAAACCTACCATGGTCCTATCCTATTCACTCAATCTTGCAATACTTCAGCTGCCTTCCCCGGCAACGGTGCCAGAAATGCTTGTTGATAGTTCCTACGCACTACTAACTATTCATCCCTAGCAGTGGTGCCAGAAATGCTTGTTTATAGATTTTAGATTATTCATGTAAATCCACAAGCGCACGAAAACTATCGATGAAGCATTTCCCCTCTAAGAGTATTCCCAAAGGGTGTCATTTATATTCTCCCAAAGGAAGGCTAGATGGATAAATGATATCTTGAGTAGTGTGACACACACAAGAGCATTCTATCCTAAGGGGATAAATGGGGTCAAGAGGGACTAGGCTAAGAGCTTGGTAGAGACTCCTACTATGCTTCTAATGTACATATACATAGCCTTCGTTACTAATTATCATATCAATTATGAATTCTCATGCTAAGTGGATTAACACATCGGGCATAGGTTTACCCCTAGCAATACTAGGATGACTTGCGCCAAGAGACTGTGGCATAGCCGAGCATGGAGGATTACAAAGGACAGATAGGGCTGTCACCATCTACTACCTACCTCTTCAATCTGTGGGTCTATGAGACATTCAACGCTACGCTCTATCTTAGCACCATGCTAGCATATTAAGTAAATACCTTAAGAGCCTAGGCACAAGCCATCCTAAGGCAATGAACTAAATCATCGTTGAACCAATGTTAATCCATAGCATAAGTGATTCATGTTAACATAATCATGTCATAGCTAATTAGACTATAGTTAGGGTTTATAGTGTTTATGATGATATAATGACAATGGTATAGCATAATTACAAATACTACTCCTACCATATACATGGAATCCACAATCAAACAAGAAACGCTTCATCAAAATATATGAACAATAGAAGACTAAATATAACATCTTTATTAAGAGCAAAGTCACAAATACAAATATGAATATAAGAGCCATACCTTTCCCAATTAGGAATTGGGAAGAGACTCCTTCTAGTCCTCTCCTACTTGGACTATGGACTAGAGACTCTCCTCTCTGCAGCCTATACTCCTCTAAACCTGTGGATAGTAGTGTATACAATGGATGAATACTCAAGTGGTGTATGTTGAAGTGAGGAGTGAGGGGTCATATCTATAGATTGGAGAAGGGTCGGTTCCCGGCACCAAAAGCGCGCGAATCTGTCACCCATGACTTCTTCAAGCCGGGAGGAGCCAACACGTGGCATTTGACCGAGTTTGGCACCACTCCCTAGTCGGCCGACTAGGGAGGTCGACCGACCTGGTCTCAGCCCTGTTGGGGTTGTGATTCCTCCCTGTCTCTACTAAGTGAGTCCCATTGACTGATATTGGTATTGCACCATTGGATAGCATCAAATACTTCTGTTTGTGGGCCATTTGATCCATGTGGTGTCGCATGTCGTCGTTTGATTTGCTTGAATGATATTTTATAGGATCCATCCCCTTGTTTCACTTCAATTATGCATAAAATGGCTGCATGCACTACTTTCTCCAAGAACAAGTGGAAATAGGTTAAATAGAAAGGTGATGTGTGCAAGAAATGATATTTCCTTCACATAATTGAGTTATATCGACGGGTGAAATTGGTATATAACAACCATCAACAATCCCTAGTATCTTGGTCCTCAAAGAAACAAAATTTTGTTGCACTCTCCACAGCTGAAGTGGAGTATCACTACAGGAATCCCGACGATTTGCGACGGCCATGGCCGTCGCAAATAAGCTATTTGCGACGACTTTCCTTATTTGCGACGGTTTTTGGCCGTCGCAAATAAATCGTCGCAATTAAGCTTATTTGCGACGGCTGGTAGAGGCCGTCGCAAGTTATTGCCGCGGGCCTGTGGGCCCCGCAACTTTATTTACGACGGTCACGCCGTCGCAATTAAAGCTTTTTTGCGACGGCCTGGCTGTCGCAATTAAGTGCATCTATTTGCGACGACCTGGCTGTCGCAATTAAGTTCAATGAACAGGGCCCATGCGTCCTCCTCCGGGACCCACGCCTCTATTTGCGACAGCCCGGCCGTCGCATTTAAACCTTATTTGTGACGGCCTAGCCGTCGCAAATAGCAGTGGCTTAATTGCGACGGTCTGGAACCTTATTTGCGACAGTACTGTATAAAAAGTCGTCGCAAATAAGGTTTTTTATTTAAAAAAACAAAAAATACTAACCGACTCGATGGCCAGATTCACAGAACAGACAATATTAATCACATCACATCATAACAGATTCAAAACATCACACACATCGTACAAACATCACATCAACATCAACAAACTAAACATGGCCTCACTCGCCGGTCTGACCTCCGTATCCACCTCCGTAGCCACCTCCGGAGCCACCTCCGAAGTCGAAGTCGTCGTCGCGCCTCATTCTAGGCGGCGGTAGCGACGGCGACGGCGTTTGTGCAGCCGTTGCGGATCCCTGCAATTAATGAAACTTAGAGTTATAATATAAATGCATCAACATCTCTCTCCCTCCCTTCCTCTCCCTCTATCTTCATCTAAATCCCCCTCTCTTCCTCTCTCTTTTCATTTCTCTCTTTGTCTCTCACTCTATCTTTCTTTCTCACTCTATCTCTCTATTGCTATCCTTTTCCCTCTATCTTCCTCCCTCTATCTCCATCTACATCTCCCTCCCTCTATCTTCCCCTCTCTCTATCTCCATCTACATCTTACTCTCTCTCTTCATTCCCATCCTACTCTATCTATCTTTCACTCTTTCTTCTGTCTCTCTTTCTTCTATCTCTATCTTTCTTCTATCTCAATCATTTTCTTCTATCTAACTATCTCTATCTTTCATCTATCTCAATCTTATTATGCTGGAGAAGAAGGTTTACATAGAAACTTACCTGACCCGCTGAAGAAGGATCGCCTAGAAGGACCGGTGGTAGTACCGGTAGCTGGATTCCCAGACCTTGCGCCCGACCATAGACTGTCATTGCAAACATTAAATGCTACTTATTAGTAAGTAATTTACGCTGAATTAATAAGAATTTTAGTTTTTATTTTGTTACCTCCATTGCTTCCCGCATCTGCGCCAACGCTGCTGCCTGGGTTTGGATCGTGGCCTCCATCGCGATCCTTTGGCGTTCCGCCTCCCTCCTTTCCTCCTCATGTCGCCTTTTGTTTTCTTCTACAGTTTCTCGGTGGGACTGCATCTCAATGTCCCTCTGCGATACGCGGCGACCTCCCGTGCCCATCGACGAAGCCTGCGAGGAGCTGCCTCTCGCAGGTTCCCCGCCCTCGAGTCGACAACTCTATCGAATATGGCGAGCCTATAAAAAAGAGAGTCAGTAATATGAAATTGAAATATCTTGAATACTTTGAATTGAAAACGATAAAATGACTTGTAAACTCACCTTCCGTGTGCTTTTCCACCACCGGTTGCATACGCGGCTTGAGGATCGATCGGTTGACGTTCCCAATCGAAATCCTCGCCGTGTATCTTCCTAGCCTCCTCCCCGTACTTAGCCTGCAAAACAAGTAAACCGTGTAAGTTCAACAATCTATATAGTTATATTTAATATGAATGATTTCAAAACTTACCAACCGCTCGGCTGCAGCCTGACTGCACCCCGTCGGCTGAGAAGGGTCCCTGTGACCTCTCTTCCAGACCTCAGCAGGGGTGGGCGGCACCCCCGTCTCGCGCTCCTGTCAATACGTGTTAGTACGAACAATATATTGTTAATATATAAACATAAGTTACACACACTTACCATGCGTTTAGCTAAACGCAAGTGGTTATCTTGCCCGTGCCTGCTCTTCCCCTCGACCCCTCTGCAGTCTCGAGCCTTCTCAGACTTAGCTTTAAACTCATTGCTAGCCCAGTAGCGACAAAGGGCCCGAAATGCATCGGTCCGACCCTGCAACCAGCTCACGTGGCCCTGCACATAGTTGGAAGTCGTTAAAAATACCATCGAGGCAATTATCAGAAAAAAATACTTACTACACTCCACGTACCTGCGCGTACTCCTCCTCCGTCGGGTGCCTCTCGCTCTCTTGCCGGAAGTGTAACACGTGCTGCTGGTTCGCCTTCAAGTGCTCATTAATAATTTGAACACGGGCGTTCGACAAAGCTTGTTGAAGCGCCTTGGCAGCGTTGAAGTGAAACACTCACCTCGCATCCTCAAACAGGCGATGGTCGTTCGGGTCCTCTAAAGTATATCTTGCCTGCGATAAAGAATATATTGAAGAGATGTTCACTAAAAGAGTTTAAGAGTTGTAACTTAGAAACTTTTTTAACATACTTACCATAAAATCGGCCCATACGGCCTCCTGAAGGTTGTCGTGCTCCTGGTGATGGACGCGTGTGTAGTCCTCCAACGAAAGAGCGGGCACCCCGTCGATGACCCCGGGATAGTGCAAACGCACTATGGACCCGAGGACACCGTTCACCGGTTTGTGGTGTCTCTCACCGGTGAAAGACGTGTCGTCCCGAGCCCTGTAAGATATTTATTCATTCATTACTTAAGTAAACAAAAGAAACTAAAATTAAACACGATAATTTTTATTACCTGTCTCCGACTGGACGAATCACGATCCTCTGTGAACTCTGTGAAGGGACCGCGGGAGGACTGACAAAGTGAGTCCTCCTCGTCCTCTGCGTCTGCTGGGGCGCCACGTCAGGTGACCCAGACGGCTCCTCACCAGCCGAGTCAAAGGCCTCAGGAACAAACTCATCGCCAGCCGGGGGGTGGCTGGCCGAGGGCTGGCTCGCCGAGGGCTGACTCGCCGAGGGCTGCCTCGCCGAGGGCTGGCTGGCCGAGGGCTGCCTCGCCGAGGGCTGGCTCACCGAAGGCGCCGCAGCCTCTGAGTCAGCCGGTGAGGACTACAACATTCAAATGATTCATAAGTAAGTTTAATGTGAATTTGAATTTAAAGAATTTGTCAAAAACGAGTGACATTTACCTGTGACGAAGCTCTAGAGCTAGTCTGAACGTGCCCCAGCAGCTGAGAGCGTCTGCTGCCAGTCAACAAGCCACCAACGAAAGCGTCCTCAGGTCTAGAGGGGTAGAACCCCCTCGTCGGTGGCACCTTCTTACCCTTCTTTGACGCCATCCTGTTGTAATTATATAATTAGTAAATATGCAAATAAAATATACAAAATTCATGTTACTATCTTCAAGAAAACATTACTTGTAGTCACTTTCAAAATTCATCAACATCATTGTCATGTGCATGTGCCCTACTCCTTAAACCAGCCCAACGATCTTCCATCGTGGCCTGTTCTAATTTTCGTTTTCGCGTATCATCTGCCTCTACATCTTCAACGTCTTCAACATCTCCAACTAATTGATCGAGTCCTTCAGCAAGCTCGATAAAAGTGTCTGGCAACTCTTCTTCTTGGTACACTTCTTCAACGTCTTCGCTATCATGGTAACCATCATCCCCAGGAGTATATAGCCGCTCACGAGGATTCACCTTATATAACACCCACCAAGCACTGAGCTTCGTGCATGGATAAGGTAGATAATACACTTGTTCAACTTGATGCGCAAGAACAAATGTATCGTAACCTCGTAGTCGGTCCTTATGTTTCACTTCCACCATTCCAAATTGGTTTTCTCGAGTTCCATGAGTACAATCAAACCAGTCACAGTCAAAGAAGACAACTCGAAGGGTCTTATTTCTGGTAAAAGTAAATTCAAGGATTTTGTTAATAATACCATAATAATCGGTTAAATTCCCTTGAGTGTCCATTGCTCTCGTCACAACACCGGAATTTGATGTTGCCGCGAGAGGACGATGAGCTTCAAAATGAGTTGTACGGAATCGGAAGCCATTTACGTCATATCGACCATAGCTTCTAACATTCACCAATCCATAAGATAGCTGCCGCAAATCTTCATGGACATTGTGAGTTCGACACTGTTATAAAAGACGAGAGAATATTACATAATACTTCTTTAATAATAGTAATTTGTAATACATAGAAGACGAGAGAATATTACATATTCTCGAAACCAAGATAGAAAACTCTGCCCCCCATTTATTCCTTCCTTTCGCATCGCTTCTACTTGTTTGGCCGTAGGTTGATGCCTATGTGGCCAATATTATCTGTGGAACTCGCTGAACATGAAAAAACATCTTTTAGAGTACATGTGTAGCAAAATATGTCGATTAGCATAAACGTAGGAGAAACACTTACTCGAAGTATTCTTGCATGCCTTCTATATTTGCGTACATGTAGAGTAAAGCAACAGTCCTTTCCTGTTCGGATAGCACGTAGGTCGTGTAGCTACCAACGGTGGCGCCTCTCGTTTGAAAAATGGAAAGGTCGCTTAGAGGGGGTGTTTCGTCCACATTGTACCGCATCGCCGAAGTATTGATATTGTTTTCTTCCGCAAAGTAGACACTTGAAAAGTATCCTACTTCCTTAAGAGCATATGCTTCAGTGATGCACCTTTCCACCCTTGCCCTGTTGCCAACCATTGGTTTCAGATATCGTAGCACTCTTTCAATGTGATACATCCACCTATATTGCACAGGACCGCCAACTTTAGCTTCGAATGGAAGATGGATAAGCAGATGTTGCATTGGATTGAAGAAACCCGGTGGAAAAAAAATTTCCATCTTACATAAAAGTAAGGGTATCTCCTTCTCGAACTTATCCATCATCCCAATCTTTATTTCTTTAGCACAAAGCTGTCTATAGAAATAGCTGAGCTCGGCTAAAACCTTCCACACCGCATCATCTAGATAGCCTCGGAAAATAACAGGTAGGAGTCTTTCCATTATAATGTGATAATCATGACTCTTCAACCCAGTGAGGTTTCCTGTGTTAACATTTACAGCTCGTTTCAGGCTAGGTGCATAACCATCTGGGAATTTCAAAGTTTTCATCCATTTCATAACTTCTTTCTTTTCTTTCGATCGAAGACAGAAAGAAGCACGTGGCTTTCCACCACATTTAGAGATTTCAAGAGTTGGACGGTGACAAATGTCTGCCAAATCTAGTCTAGCTTTATAATTGTCTTTCGTTTTGCCAGACATATCCATGCAAGTGCTTATGATACTTTCGCTCATATTACGCTCCTGATGCATGACATCAATGTTGTGCATTAGAATCAACGACTTCACATATGGTAGCTCCCAAAGTCCACATATGTGAGTCCAATTGTGTTCCTCTCCATAACCTACGAAATATCCAGGACGACCTTCATCAGGCACCAGTTTGTCCAACATATCAGAAATTTCTGACCCATTGAGACGCTTCGGTGGTCCTTTAGTGACAACAGTGTTCTTTCGAAAGACATGCCTCTGCTGCCTAAATATATGATTTGAGGGCAGCCAACGTCTGTGACAATCGAAGTAAGATATTTTGCCTCCATGAGTTAGTCGAAAGCAATCCGTGTCTGAAGCACATATCGGACACGTCAGACGACCGTGAGTGCTCCATCCAGAAAACATGTCGTATGCCGGCAAATCATGGATGGACCACAAATAAGTAGCTCGAAGGTTGAATTTCTACTTCTTGTAACTGTCGTACGCTTCGACTCCTGTCCCCAAGACTTTCAATTCTTTGATCTGCGGTTTTAACATCACGTTAAGACATGACCCGGGATGATCAGGTCCAGGTACAATGAGGCTGAGAAACATGAACTCGTTCTTCATACAAAAAGCAGGTGGGAGGTTGTACGGAATGACAAAGACAGGCCAACATGAGTATGGCGTGGCGTTCGTACTGAACGGTGAGAATCCGTCTGTCGCTAATCCGATGCGAACATTCCTCGCATCACGAGAAAAGTCTGGATCGAAACGGTCTAGCGCCTTCCATGCATCACCGTCGGACGGATGCGTCAAGAATTCTTTGTTCTCACGTTTACCTTCTTTGTGCCATCTCATGTGTCTTGCGATTCTTTTTGAAAGAAACATCCACTTCAACCGAGGTGTCACAGGCAAGTAACGAAGCTGCTTATGTGCGACATATGTCATCACATTATCGCCATCGTCATTAACAACTTCGACATACCTCGATTTACCACATTTCAAGCACATCTTCTCATTGGCGTGCTCTTTCCAGAATAGCATGCAGTTGTTTGGGCACACATCAATTTTCTCATACTTCATACCGAGACCAGATATCTTGATCTTTGACTGATACATATCTGGTGGCGCTATGTGAGGTTGTGGAAGGATATCGCAGATCAATTTCATGAGATCATTGTAGCAGTTGATGGAAAAAAAAGTACTTGGACTTAATTGCCATAAATCTGGTCAAGAAAGCAAGTACGGTCACAGCCGTGTGTTCATGCAACGGCTCTTGTGATTTCTTCAGCTCCTCGAAGAACTTCTCTGCCTCATTTGTAAGAGGATCCTCTACTTCAAGAGCTTCTAGCATCTCATCCATCCTATCAACCTCTGTTATATCATCATCCTCATCCACTTCGGCTATGACTCAAGAATTAGTCTCGTCGTGAAAGGTCCACACTTCATAATGTGGAGTGAAACTGTTTCGACATAAGTGAAACGAAAGCTCCAATCTTCTCAAAAACTTGGTGTTCCGGCATTTTGTACATGGGCACCGCACCATATCTTCCGTTGACAACGAAAATGCTCAATCCAAAAACTGGTCTAACTTGATAAACCACTCATCGGAGTGACCACCAGTTCTGCTCTTCCAGCCAGTATACATCCAACTGCGGTCTTCACCCATGTTTGACTCTGCAGTTTAACGCGAAAGAAATTGTCGTTAATGTATTGTTGTGTTATGTCATGGCCCTACAACCTAGGCAGATAGATCCTAAACCCACCCAAGAGTGACCGAGTGGAGTGTGCTCATGACGAGACGCGTGATCCGGATTTGAACGAAATTTCGGCAGCATAACCCCGCTGTTCTCCACTGCACGCCCAAAAATGGTGCAGCAGAGAACAACAGGGTTACGCCACCGAAATCTCGTCCAAATCCAGACCCGCGTCTCGTCACAAGCCACGCCCCCTTGGTCACTCTGAGGCTGTCCAAAAAGGGACAATTCCGAACCTGCACATCTCACATGCCAATGGCATGTGAGACGTGCCGATCTGAAACGGGTAATACATTGCTATAGGTTACGTTGCTCATTTTCATTTTCAGGTCATTTAAGAGAGAGGAAAGAACTAGAGAAAGAGTGAGAGGAAAGTTGGTCTTAGATGATAATTACACATCCATTTCCACCGTCCACGCAATCGCGGGTCATTGACGTCCTTACCAACCCGTTCGCTTCCATGTCGCCTTGAATACTATGGTCTACACGACACGATCACACTTATTGTGTGTCGTGCCCTTCCGGGTTGGTCCGAGCCGGCCCAAAACCCCTTTATTTATATATATTAAGTAGTCACTCAAAAACATTATCTGAATGCACTAAAGTCCAAACATACACTAAACAGAATAGAAAAAACTATTAATTCTAAACACACACGCAATCAAAAGATCACACACTTGACAAAAAGTATTTACCAAAGCATAATAAACATATTTACCAAAGCATGACAAAAAGTTATCTAAAGCTAAAAAAACAGAATCATCTAGCAACATCTAGATCACACACTTGACATAGGCTGAACTAGTAACATGGTGATGCAAATCTAAAGAAAATGTGTTACATCACTAAAAGTTTGAAAAAAAACAGTTGAAACATTATACATATCAAGGCAGCTACTATAAGAGCAACAAGTCATTATATAAAGCTAAAAGCACTGTACTCTGTCATATACAATATGAGAAGAATGATGGTGCCATACCTGAGCAGTGAAGTGGATCTGAGTGTGCACGGTGGGGAGGGGACCTGAGCAATATAAAAAAAAATGCATTATGTCAAGACCGATTTGATAAAAACAGCTAGAACACTCAAAGAACTGAATATAATTGGACCAGCTAGATCACCATATTATGATGCTTTTGGTTGATCCAGAAGAAAGTCCCTCACTCGCTAAAACACAATGGATAATAACTTATTTTTCAGCTTTAAGAGGTTACTCTAGTGCTAAACAGAAAAAAATTGCTAGTAATTGTGTTCAGTGTTGTCCAGGCGTCGCCTAGGCGATGCCTAGGCGGCGCCTAGGCGTCCAGTCGCTTCAGACCAGACGCCATGCCTCCTCGCCTTGCCTCGAACGGTCCAAGTTGCATGCCACGTGCCGGCCCTCGATGCCGTCCTCGACCGAGATGCGGCGTTCTGCTTCCTCACCCGTGCGCGCTCGTTCCTGGCCTCCCTCCCGCCCCCGCACCGGATCCCCCTTTCCGAAGCTGGCAAGCTGTACCGCGAGCTCGGCTTCCCGCGTGGTCGCAGCGTGTCGCGCGCCGCCACTCGCCACCCGCTACTGTTCCACCTCCCCATTGTGGACTCCGTCCCACACCTCGCGCTCACGCTGTTCATGTGCTCGCTCCTAGAGGAAGAGCGCCGCATCCACGAGGAGCTTCTCCCATCGTGGGTGTGCACCGTTCGCAAGCTCCTTATGCTCACCGCCCACCGCCGCGTGCCGCTCGCGAAGCTCCACCACTGCCGCGTGCTGCTCGGCCTCCCCACGACTTTTGGGATCGCGTCCGCGACTTCCCCGACGACTTCTGTGTCGCCGTCGACTCCGATGGCCACCACATCCTCGAGCTCATGCGCTGGGACGCCGCGCTCGCCGTCAGCGCGCTGGAGCGCGACTTCGTCGTGGATGAGCGCCGCGTTCGGTGCACATTCCGCTTCGCCGTCCCGCACCGCCGGTCCATGCCGCTCGATGCGGAGGACGCAGACCGCCTCAACTCGGTGACCACGTTCCCTCTTGTCTCACCGTACACCAACGGTGCGCTGCTCAAGCCGTGGATGCCAGAAGCAGAGAAGTACCGCGTCAGGGTGGTGCATGAGTTCCTGAGCCTGACGCTGGAGAAGCGCGCGCTGATCCACCACACGCTGCCCGGGCGACGGGCAGGACCTACCACCCAGCGCCCGGTTTGCCGATCATGACGCGCAACGTTACCGCGGCCCGTGGATTGTGATGCGTGGGATCCACTTCCATACACAAATGGTACGTATACCAAACAACGCATCTCGCTTTTCGTCAGGCATACGTACATAGATATGCACTTTATACTTTTATAAAATCAGTAGCACATACGCTACAGTAGATGCCCAAAACAAAGAAGCAGTACTGCACTTACGGTGGGCCGGCGGTGGGGCGGCGACGGCGGGCCGACGTTGGGGCGGCGCCGCGGGCGGGGCAGCGATGCGGAGGGCGCGGCGGGCCAGGGCGGCGGGGGGCGCGGCGGGCCGGGGCGGCGGGGGCGCGACGACCCGAGGCCGGGGGCGGCGACGCCGGGGGCGCGACGGACCGGGGGCGGCGAGCCGGGGGCGTGGCGGGGCGGCGACGGTGGGGCGGCGGCGCGCGGCAGGGTGGCGGGCAGGCGGCAGTGTCGAGTGGTTGACAATGAAGACGAGAACGAAGTGTCGGGTCGGGATAAAGGCCCCTATTTGCGATGGCCAACTAAATTGCGACGGTCCGACCATACAGCCGTCGCAATTAATGTTACTTGCGACGGCCAACCCCGGAGCCGTCGCAAATAATAGCTTATTTGCGACGGCTGCCTTAGTTGCGACGGTACTAGGGTTGGCCGTCGCAAATAAGTTGTTATTTGCGACGGCTCCGGGGCTGGCCGTTGCAAATAACCTGTTATTTGCGACAGCCGTGTTATTTGTGATGGCCAGAGGCGGGCCGTCGCAATTTATTCTATTTGCGATGGCTGGCCGTCGCAAATAAATATGGCCGTCGCAAATGATCGCTTTTCCTGTAGTGTATGTCGCCGTCGGAATTGTTGTGCACAACTTCTTTGTATGCAACAAACTCTTAGGGACTATGGCATAAACTTGCGCCATATCCCTCTCCTATGTGACAATGAGAGCGCCATCAAAATAGCCCATAATCCAGTTGAGCATTCAAGGACCAAGTATATTGATATCCGACACCATTTCTTGAGAGATCACTCCATCAAAGGAGACATAGTGATTTCCAATGTGAGAACCAAAAAACAATTGGCCAATATTTTCACCGAGCACTTAGATGAGAAGATATTTTGTGAACTTAGAAGTGAGCTCAATATCTTAGATTCTCGAAATGTGGCTTGAGTCTTGCACATTTGGTTGTTACTTGTATTCGCTTCAAAATTCATGCGTGATTGCGAAAACCTCACCCCTCTTGATTTTCTACAAAACTATTTGAAATTGTTGAATCTTTGTAAATAATGGTCATAGTTGGACTATTGATTGCTTACTGACCATGTCTGCAAAGACCCTTTGTGAAAACTAATCCAAAAGGATCAAATCTCTTGTCAAAACCTAAATATATATGAGTTTTCAGCCTTTGGACTGGACTAGTCTGCCCACAGGTTGGACATGTCCAAAACGAACTAGTCTGCCTTCCGGACCGAACAAGTTCGGTCACCCTAGCAGTCCGGATAGGTCCGTGGACCAGACTAGTCCAGGCCTCCAGCCAGACTAGTCCGGCCCCTGGGGACTTAACCTCCCCAGAGGGCACCCGATTCTTCACTTTCCATATTCATTCTCTCTCCTCAACCACGAAAACCGCAGCTCCAAATCAGAAATGTTCGATTCCATCCACCAAAAACAACTTCCAATCCGTGGATTGAAGCTCTAAGGTTTGTGAAAACTATTCCTCGCGCATCCATGCTCGTTTCTTCATCCGCATTTTGACGATTTGAAGATTCAAAGAGGTATTCATGACCTAACCTCGAATCCTTCAATTTTAATTTTTTTGGTTTTTTGGTAGAAACTTCTTCAAAAATGTTGTTCCTCATGCTATTGTGATCCTAGCCTAGGAATATTGTGCCCCGATCCATAGATTTTGCCAAAAACTTCAAGATTAGGGCTCTTGTTGTGTGCACCGTACTAGTTCGGCCCTAGGGCAGACAAGTCCAGGGTTCACATTACTAAACCTAATTTCGATCAATTTAGTGAATTCTAACGCAATATTCCACTTCTCATATACTCTCTTGTTTATCTCTTCTCAGGGATGATGTGAAACCAGAAAACTCGCCCCTATCCAATTCGAAGACCGATGCGGCGAGGCAAGAGAACTATTGACGTGCCCATGAGGAGCGACAACTCGCACAAGCTCTCCTCGAGTCGAGGGCTGAGGCTAGGAGAGCAAAGAAACAACAACGAGAGGCTCATAACTCAGCTACCGCCGAACAAGACCCAAGGAAGAGGAGGCTTCTGACTATGGGGGAGAAAGAGCGAACTCAAGCGGCTAGAAGTGCAAAGGACAAAGGCATGGCACCATCTGATGAACCGCCAAAGAAGAGGAAGCTGGTTGCCAAGAATCTCGCTAGCAAGGCGCAAGTCGGCATCTCAATAAGAGTGAAGGGTAAAAAGGGGTCCTGACAACCCACTGGCCCATTGAATATGTCATTGCCCGCAAGGAACCCTAACCTCCAAGCTACAGTTGAAGCAAATCTATTTAAATTAAAGGGGGTCGAGAAAGCAAAGAGGTTGAGGATTGATGATATGTACAGAATTGAGAAGCACATCGCCGACCCTCGATTTTGGTGTGACATCCATTGTGACAACTACAGAACTTTATACATGAAGATGCAGACGTCAGTGGCAGCTGCCCAATGGATTGATTGGGACTACATGGCAGAGAAGAACCACAATGCCTTTAATGCAGTTATTGAAGCCGTAGAGCGTCATGGGCTTAAGGACCTCATTGGTTTCAAGTATGATTGGAATATTGAGGTCATTGTGCAGTTTCACACCACGATGTACTTCCACACAAGGAGACCGAGGAATCACTTGGCTCATAAATGGTGAGCAATACACAGTCACTTATTGGGAGTTTGCTCAAATCCTTGGCTTAAAGGATCAACTCAACAACGAGATCATCATTTCAAATCTCAGCCGTTGCTCAAGATGATTCGGACTACATGTATCCAAGTCATGCAATCTATGAGGCGGGACATAAGGAACATATAGCCATTCTATAGTGTGCTCAACAATTTCTTGAGGAAGACCAAAGTCCCCAAGGATGGAGATGCGGGGGTCATACAAGAAAACTTTAGACACTTGATAGTCTTGCTTGATGGAGAAGAAAGATTCAACGTGGTTGACTATATCTATGACGACATTTTCAACTTCTCGCACACTCCAAATAGATCATGTGGATATGCACCATATGTGATGTGTTTGATTGAGAAGGTGTCTGGGGTCACATTGAAGAAGGATGTCACCCACAGAAGACTTCATTCTCAGATTCCTCCTCCAGAGCATCCTGCCTCAAGAAGGAAAAATGCCGACACTCCTGCCTCTTCCTCTCCCCCAGTGGCACCTCGATCTTCTCCTCCACCACAATCCTCGAGCGGCTTCTTCAAGTGCTTCAAGGCACTTTCTGCCTCTTGCCAACGAGTGGAAGTTCGGAGTCGTCGCATGGAGCATCGCCAAGACAAGTATCTCAAGGCAATGTGCAACAAGTTCGAGATTCCCTTGTCTCCCACCGCAGAGAGTGATGGAGAGTTGACTTCTTTTCCAAAGTTCACTGCCAATGAACTTGCTTAGTTCGAGAAAGATGGAACCTATAAGGTTGCAACCTCCAATGATGAAGATAACAATAAAGACCTAGCAGCCACTGAGAGTGACTACAAGCAGCAGTGTGGTGACGACGATGAGGAGGAGTATATTGTAGGACTCTCTTCCTCTTTTCCCTTTTTGGTGTGTTGATGCCAAAGGGGGAGAGATTGAAGGGGTTACATCTCTTAATGTTGTCCCTTTTGATTGATCCTAAGGACTTGTATTATGTTTTCAAAACTTGCATTTAAATTTGTGTAAGACTTGATTTGTATTAAGGGTTGTAGGCACTATGTGATGCTTTTTTAAACTTAATTGTGATGCGATGCTTATGTTCATTTTCTTATCTCTTATGCATATTCATTGCTTTATTAATGCCTTATCACAAATCATAAACACAACACGTAGGCATCCCACCATAACATGTGTATGTATGATAACTCCCTCAAATTTTTCATTCATGATGCATACATTGAGGGGGAGTTACTCATACACACACTTGTTATAAAAACCAATTAATATCATTTTTGTTGAAGCTTAATGTCTTGCCATCAATCACTAAAAAGGGGGAGATTCAAAGTGCATCTAGGCATCGCCGTGGGTTTTGGATGATTAATGACGACAAATTAAGAGACTAATGAGCTTAATTGATCTTAAGCACAGGTGTCAAATTAAAATGGATCAAATACCCTCAAAAAGAAAAAGATTGAAACGGGCGTCGAAGACTCAAGCATAGAAATTAGGGTTTCTTGTGTGTTGAGTTTAGACTAGCCTACTATGCACGAGGGTGTGTGTATCAAGTGCATTGAGATCATAGAACAGGGCTCATAGTCTTAGTTGAGAGAAAACCTAAGTGAGAAGCCTTGACAAAAGAAAATCCTAGTGACCAGACTTGTCCGGATTCCAGACCGGACTAGTTCGAGTGTTGTGTTAGTCCATTTTGGGACAGACTAAAAGTTTTTGTTGTACTTCGGACTTTTCCATTTGGGGACGAACTATTCCATTGTACACTTGCTGAGAGTTTTTCGATCTTAGTGTCAGGAGGCCGGACTTGTCCGCCACAAACATCTTACTAGTTCGGACAATGTCGGAGTAGTCCATTTTTAGCCAGACTAAAGGGTACTGTTGTACTTCATACTTGTCCATTGTGAGTCAGACTAGTCCGTGGTAGTGTGAGAAAGGAGGTTTCTGAGGCTAAGTCCTATTGACTGGACTTGTCCACCCCAATTGGTCGGACTAGTTCGGTATTTCCAGACTAGTCCATTTTTAGACAGACCAACACATTCTGTTGTAGTTCAGATTAGTCCGTTGTTGGCAGGACTAGTCCAGTGTGCCATGAACGTTTGAAATTCAAACGTTGGAGGGTACATCACCCTCTGTAGAGTGTGACGTAGCATGGACCCAGTAGGTCGGACCAGTCCGGGGTCCTAGCTGAACTAGTCCGCGCTTTAAATGATGGCAGCGGATGGATTTCGGGACCTCTATAAAAAGGAACCCCTCTCCGACCTCCAACTCAGAAGACTGGAACCCTAGCGCCGCCAAAAGCACCCTTGATCCTTCCAAAGCCTTCTCCTCTGCCTACTTGCCCTATAGAACCAAATATTGAGTGGATTAGGGTTTGGGAAGTGGGGAGAAGGAAGAACTTCTTGCTTTGGCTCTCGGTTTGATCTCTTGCATTTGGTGTTGCATTTTTGTGACTTGTGGCTGTTGAGCTTCGCATGCTCATTGTTTTTGATCATTTGTGGGAGCCTCAACTTGTGAGAAGCCCCAAGAATATTGTAGTTACCCCTTGTGATTAGTGGAAACCAAGCCGGCTTTTTTGTGGTGGCTTGGTGAGAATAGGGTCAAGTGAGACCCGATCCTTTGTGTTCTCAACGGGAATGTAGGATTCTCCGTAAAGCTGAACCTTGAGATAAATTCATGTCTCACTTGTCACTCTACATTTCGCTCTTCACTAGAATTGCTTCTAGGGTTCATATAGTTCATCAACGAAATCCTGCAATCCAATCTCTCGTACTTGTCAATCCAACTAGTATTAGATTGCTAGATTGTATATCCACTTTTCGTTGAACTAAAATCGAAGTAAAACTCATTTAAATCAAGTTTTTAGGATTTTTTGTGAGCTGAACGGACTAGTCCGGCCCTGACCCAGACTAATTGGGTCCCTGTTATTTAACATCATTTTATTAAGTTATTTCAGGTCACATTGCCTATTCAACCCCCCCCCCCCCCCTCTAGGCAACTTTCACACTTTCACTTGTGTAAATTCAAATTCTTCTTCATTTACAAAATCTCATATCACATATGGCATTTACTAAAATTTGAACACACATTGTAGCAAACATAATTACAAAAATCACAAAAAATCATAGACGTTCTTATTGTTATTTAAAACTCCACCACAAAATTCATGTCCAGATTCATTTTATTTTCTGAGATACAAAAAGGACAAAATTCCTTTTACTTTGTTATTTATTTCTAGCAATATATTATTATTTTGAATGTCAAATTTTGAACATGTAATTCAATTATCTTACCCTTCACTAATTTTTTCATATTTTTTGTATTTTTTATCTATGTATTCTAAAACAATTTGACCTTAAATCAATTTTTAAATGCTGCTGGGTCATGGCTGCTCCTGGGCTGCTGGCCTTTGTTTCAATTTTTATATTGCTGCTGATGGGCTGTTGGGCCGTGTTCGGGCCAGACATGGCCTGAAGAGGGCCCGTCATGCCTTGGGCCATGTCTGGTTCGCGTTCTTCGGCCGTCGGCCCGACCGGCCTGGCACGAGGAGGTCTGTCGTGCTTTCGGGCCATGGACCGTTTTGGCTCGAAGCACGATTGGCCCGTGCCATGCCGGCTTGACATGGTCCAATTCCCAGCACTAGGAGAGAGTATGCTTTAGTTTTTTTAAATTTTCATTACAATGTGTTATTTGTGATATGTGAAAAGTTGTTTCCAAAATAAATTTTCGAGTCCGTCCGATATCAACTGATTTCCGATCCGATAAATCCGCTTTCAATATATCTTTACCGAATCAGTTTCCAACATTGGTATATGGATATGAAAATTATTTAGCATTTTATTGGTCCATTTTCATCTCTATATATTGCACATCCCTATATCATCCGTGCACTGAGGTCAGGGCCAGCTCTATCTTTTGGAGGGCCCTAAGTGAAATCGACGGTATGGGCCTCAAAGAATATATATATATATATATATATATATATATATATATATATATATATATATATATATGAGAGTGAGAGAGAAATATGTGACTATTTTTACTTGTAAAAAATCTAAGCACGCATTTTTAGTTTGAGATATTTGATAATGAATATTAAACTTTTGACCAATATCATATGACGATGGAAAGATGAAAATGTATCAAAATAAGTATGTCTCTTAGCATGAATGTATGATTACCTCAAAAGAACTAAATTCTGATGATTTCATTGAAAATAACGCTTCAATGCTTTGTAATAAAGATTCTTCAGACATTTTTAGATGAAAATTGTCGAGAACAATACCAAAATTAATATTTATCAAAATATCCTTCTTACTAGGGCACATAGTTAATCTCTTTTGTAACATAGTTACCCTCAAATAAATTTTCAGTAGTCTTAATTCAATCCAGCTGATGTCAGATCATACCACAAACGTGAGGAATTATCGATGATCGCCGCCAGACTGATTGGCTCAACTCATCTCTAAAGGGGTTGACGGTCCCATTGCAACCTTAATTGCGTGAAAACCACACCGTGTGGTTTGTATCCGTGTACAACAATTAACTTACCAACAAAGATTAAAGAAGAATACATTCGCTTGAAGTCGAGCGAGATCACCCTAGCGTGATTGAGTCCCAGAGCGGCACCAGCCTCCATCTTCCAATGCCTGTTCTTGCATCTAGTTGCCCTCCTCGATGCCAGTGGATTAACTGCTTGTGTGAGCGTGAGCCGTGACCCTGGCGGCCACGATGGTAGGTATACATGACAGGCCTAGGCAGTCTATTCTCTATTTCTACTTGAATCTTGTGTTCGCAATTTTTTATCCCAGCAACTAGTGAAGCAATATTTGGGCCCCTTGCAGCCGGATGAGGATCCTCTAACTTAATCAGCGATCACTGACATGTGGCCCCAGTCCTATATGTTAGTGACCATGTCACGACGTGCAGTAAAGTCAGGGGATCCATGTCCCTTGCAGCCTGCGTCCTAGGCGGTTGCCCCTCCCGCTTAGGCTTCGTTTGGATAGGCCGGGGTCGGAGTGGATTTAGGCCCAATCCACTCCACCCGTGGGTCAAATACACGCCCATCAAAAATACTTTGCATAAGACAAAATTACATTTGGAAAGGAAGTAGATCAGCAACCTGTCTCCAGATCCACTCTTATATGAGTGGGATCCACCAACTCCTATCGAGACCAGGGACGGGACCCTCGTCTCGCGACAACGCCGCCGCCACCATCCACCTCCCGCATCCACCACCCAGCTTCCTACTCCCGCCGTCGCCCCCTCCTCCTCCCGTCGACCCTATCCGCAACAACTCCGCCGTCGTCCACCCTCTTTCTATCGCAGAGACTCCGCCGCCGTCAACCTCCTCCTCTCGTGACCTCTCCAGATTTGCAGCGGCATGGGTGTGGGCGATGTAGAGCGTGGGCGATCTGGAGCGGACTTACGTCGTCGAGCTCTGGGTCCAGGCCCGGCTTCGGCGCAGCGTGGGCGATGTAGAGCGACCCACGGTCAGACCATGTGGTGAGGATGCGGTCGGCCCATGGGGCGAGGATGTCTCCACGCCCGGGAATCGCACCCCTCCGGAGATGACGCCGTTCGGCGCAGTGGACGGCGACGATGAGTCGACCGAGGTGCCGAGGATGTTGGACAGGGACGGCGCCGGGACGGCCGCGAACAGGGTGGACGCCGCCTCGTGGTGTGGCGCGAACGGGTCCACCTGGTGCCGCTGCCCGCCGGCGTCCTCCTTCACCTTTGCTAGTGTGTAGTCATCGTCGTTGTTCACCTCCGCGGGGCCGTTGTCCTCCTCTTCAACCTCCTCCGCCGGGCCAGCGTCCTGCGGTGGCGAGGACACCTCCGACTTGATGATAAGCCTGCTTAGGCTGAGGTACTTGGTCCTCTTCTTGGGCTTGGGTGGTTATGAGAGGACCCCGGCGCCGGCACCCGCAGTTGGCCATGGAAACACCGGGACAAAAATCCATGCCGGAACATTTTCCAATATAATACTCCCTCCGTTCTGAAATAATTGTCGTTTCAGACAACCAAATAAACTAGAAATGAACTATTAAAGGTTATCCTAACGACAATTAAAACGAAACAGAAGGAGTATGAGACAAGGGATTAGCACCCAGGTGCCAATAGCGATCGGTTGGCGATCAAACCCACGCGTGGACAAGTTCCCACGTGGATCAGCATTCCCACCAGCCCAAACGAGGCCTTTGGGTACCAGACCTGACTGAGGTAAACTCACTCCCTTCTTTTGTTTATATAGTATTACCTTCATCTCATTTCAACTCTTTTCCACAAAATGGTCAAGAAACTCATTTAAGTTTGACCAAATTTATATAAAAATATATAAGTCTCTAAAACATAAAATAAATATGCTATGAAAATATAATTTATGGTGACTCTAACGGTACCAATATAATGTTACGAAAGTTAGTATTTTTTCCTATAAATTTGATCAAAGTTAGATTAATTTGACTTTGACCGATTCCAGAAATAAAGCTAAAATGAGATCGGGGGGAGTAAGAATTATAAATGGCTAGAACGAAGGCAGGAACCAATGAATGAAGATAGATCCTTCTTATCATTCGTTTGCTTGCACACACGTAGAGGTTGAAATGTGATTCTATTTTCTAAAAAATATAGGGAAAATGAACATTAAAACTGAACTAATATAATAATACTTCTCAAAAAAAGTAATATAGTAATACAACAAAAAATTACGTGAAGTTGATGTATTGGCAAAAATACTTTCTTTTTATTCAAATATTATAAATATTTTCTTATGATAACTACTCCAGAGAATATTATAAATATGACTAAGGTTCAATTTGTAAGTGGCACCTACTGTACTCCATGAAATGTTGACGCCTTTAACTTCATTTCTTCTTGGACATGCCACATCTTATTTACTTCCTCAACATGGTTCGCTGATTCACAAATATTTGCAGGAAATATTTTTTGTAAAGATGAACTTCAAGTCTCAATCCTAAAGAACTCATGTTGCACAAGTTAGAAAAATACTTTGACGTGGTTAGTTCTGAAGGTAGCTGTTAGGGAAAAGGGGACACAGGATTTAACGTGGAAAAAACTCCCCCAAGGTGGAGGAGAAAAAAACCACGGGAAATAGATCTATTATTAGGGTTGAGGTACAAGTACAGGGGTGGCCTATATTTATAGGCGTAGGCATACAAGAGATAGAGTCATATGCCAACAAATCTCCCCCTGACTCTAAATCTATAGAAAACTGTCTCCCAAACACCACTAGAGTGCTAAGCTCCACGAATGCCTACCAAGTCAAGACAATGATTGAACTTGGTATTAGATAATGGCTTTGTAAGCATGTCTGCGGGATTTTCATTTGTATGTATCTTTTCAACCACAATCTTGCCTTCTGCGAAAACATCACGAATGAAATGATACTTGATATCAATGTGCTTGGTCTTGAATTGATACATGTCATTCTTGGTCAAACAAATAGCACTATGACTGTCACAATTAACCTTTATGACATCTTGAGGAACACCGAGTTCAGAAACAAGACCACGCATCCAAATAGCTTCTTTAACCCCTTCAGTAGCAGCAACATACTCCGCTTCAGTAGTAGAGAGAGCAGTTATAGATTGAAGGGAAGCCTTCCAACTCACCGCAGAACCACATAAAGAAAATACATAGCCAGAGATGGAGCGTCTTTTATCAAGATCACCAGCATAATCAGAATCAACAAATCCAATAATATCATTTGACTTCACTGAATTCTTGTTAAATAATAATCCGAAGTTAGAAGTACCTTTCAAATAACGAAGAATCCACTTCACTGCATTCCAATGTTCTTTGCCTGGATTATGCATAAATCTGCTAACCACACTAACAACATGAGCCAAATCGGGTCTTGTACAAATCATAGCATACATGAGATTTCCAACAGCACTAGAATATGGAATACGAGACATGTACTCTCTATCTTCTTCGTTATTAGGACATTGCAAATATGACAACTTAAAATGTGAAGCAAATGGTGTAGGAATGGATTTGCAATTATTGAGATTGTACCTTTCAAGCACTTTCTTAATGTAACTTTTCTGAGATAGGAATAGAGTACCAGCACGACGGTCACGTTTAATTTCCGTTCCTAGAATCCTTTTAGCTGGTCCAAGATCTTTCATATCAAATTCATCACTAAGTTGAGCCTTCAATTCATCAATTAGTGACTTTTCATGAGAAGCAATAAGCATATCATCAACATAGAGTAGTAAATACACGAAAGATCCATTGGAGAACTGCTTCAAGTAAATGCAATGATCATAATTGCTTCTAGAATAACCATGTGCAAGCATAAACAAGTCAAACCTTTTATACCACTGCCTAGGAGCTTGTTTCAAACCATAAAGAGATTTCTTCAAGTGACATACTAAGTGCTCTTCAGGTTGTGTCATATAAATCTCCTCATCTAAATCTCCATGAAGAAAAGCAGTTTTGACATCAAGTTGCTCTAGCTCCAAATCAAACATAGCAACAATTGCAAGCATAACTCGAATAGAAGAGTGACGAACAACAGGAGAGAAAACCTCATTAAAATCAATACCTTCCTTTTATTCGAAACCTCTCACAACTAGACGAGCTTTAAATCTTGATGGTTCAACTCCAGGTACACCCTCCTTCCTTTTATAAATCCACTTGCACTTTAAAGGTCTTTTACCTACAGGAAGCTCAACCAAATCCCATGTAGAATTCTTTTGAAGGCTCTCAAATTCATCATTCATAGCAACTAACCATTGAGATGAATTATCACATGAGATAGCTTCCGAATAAGAAGAAGGTTCAAATGCACCATTAGTATCTTGAGCAATGATGAAAGCATAATGTGCCATACAATCCGTGTCACGATATCGTTGTGGCAAAACAATATTCCTTCTAGGTCTATCAATTGCAATACTGTGATTATCAATAACAGGAGGTGCAGGAGTAGAAACTGATTGTGTAGTAGAAGAAGCAATAGAATCATCATTAACAGGTACATCTACCTCAAGATTCTGAACAGTAGTTTCAGGTATAGGTGTGGATGACGAACCAATAGTAATACCTCCAGCAGATTTAAATGTACTTTCATCGAAAGTAACATCACGACTGATAATCACCTTTCTAGAATCTGGACAATATACACGATATCCTTCGACACCACAACCATAGCCAACAAAAATGCATTTTTGAGCTCTTGGCATAAGCTTTCCATTGTTAACATGAGCATAAGCAGTGCAACCGAAAATCTTAAGGTTGAATAATCAACAGGTTTACCTGTCCATACTTCTTCTGGAATTTTGAAATCAATCGCTGAATTAGGAGCGCGATTAATCAAATAACATGCTGTAGAAGCAGTTTCAGCCCATAAAAATTGTTTTTCCCATAATCCTGCATTAGAAAGCATACAACGGGACCTTTCCAGAATAGTACGATTCATCCTTTCTGCAACATCATTTTGCTGAGGAGTACCTGGAACAGTTCTATGTCTAGCAATACCATGATCAGCACAGAATAAATCAAACTCACTACTGCAAAATTCCAATCCATTATCGGTCCTTAATTTCTTGATTTTTCTGCCAGTCTGATTTTCAACTAAAGCTTTCCACAACTTGAACGTAGGAAAAGCTTCATTTTTATGCTTCAAGAAATAAGCCCAAACTTTGCGAGAAAAATCATCAATAAACGTGATCATATACTCACGACCTCCAATTGAACAATGAGGAGCAGGACCCCAAAGATCAGAATGAATATAATCAAGTATTCCTTTAGTGCAATGAGTTGATAAAGAGAAACTGACCCTCTTTTGTTTACCAAAAACACAATGTTCACAAAATTTCAATTTACCAATATCCTCCAAATAAACTCTCTTATGCAAGAGATGCATACCTTTTTCACTCATATGACCAAGTCACATATGCCATAGCTTCGTGTTTAATGTGTTGGATACAATAGAAACAGCTGCAGTACCTGTAACTGTGGATCCTTGCAAATAATAGAGATTATTCATACGATTTGCCTTTAAAACCACACGGTTACCTTGAGAGACCTTAAGAACACCATTATCAGCAGAAAATTTGAATCCCATTGCTTCTAATGTGCCCAAAGAAATAAGATTTCTCTTCATTTTTGGAACATAACGAACATTGGTAAGGGTCTTAAAAGTGTCATCATGAACTTTAATTTGAATAGAACCAATTCCAATAATTTCAAGTGAGGATTCATCACCAATAATAACATCACCATCATGAATATTAGAATAATCAGAAAACCACTCTCTATGCGAGCAAATGTGAAAAGAGCAAGCTGAATCAAGAACCCAAGACATACGCTTTTCAACATTAGAGGTGACCATAAGTGACTCCCCACTATCCAAATTCTCAGCAATACTAGCTTCAGCAGAAGATTTATCTAACTCTTTCTTTTTCTTTCTTTCTTCCTTATTTTTCAGCTTAAAACATTGGGAGATCTCATGATTATCAGCTTTACAATATCGGCAAAAAGTGTTGGATTTACGATTCTTAGACTTAGATCTTGATCTTAATTTACCAGAACTGTCCGCTTGTTGAGTTCGACCTCGAACAATAAAACCCTCACCCTTTGACTCTGAACGAGAATCAGTATCAAATTTCTCCTTGGACAACAAATTTGACTTAACATTCTCAAAACAGAGTGAGGTATTATTTCCATAAAGCATAATCTCTTTAAAATGCTTAAACGAAGCGGGCAAAGAAACAACCAACAAAATTGCCTTATCCTCATCATCAATTTTCACATCCAAACTTGCAAGATCAACACAAACTGAATTAAATTCAGCGAGATGTGATTGAATAGAGGTACCTTCCGCCATGCGAATAGTGTACAGACGTTCCTTAGACGAAGCTTATTTGCAAGACTTTTAGTCATATAAAGCTCCTCCAATTTCATCCACAATTTTGCGGCTGATTTGCGTTCAAGACTTCACGCAAAACATCTGTAGACAAACTGAGCTGCAAGGCGGACAAAGCTTTTTCATCAAGTTCTTCCCATTTATAAGCTGGCATATCATTAGGTTTTTCATTCAAGACCCTGCGCACGCCCAACTTAGTAAGAACGGCCTTCATCTGAACCTGCCATATGGAAAAACTGATTTTTCCATCAAATTTCGGAATATCCAATTTAGTAGACATGACGTGCAGTAAATAACACAGGGAAAAAATAAATCTGGTAAACTCCCTATGTAGATGTAGCAGAAATCTAGAAACCAACACGCTGTTGGGTAACCTCCACGTGTGGACTTAGCAAATATCTAACTTGAGAATAGGTCTGGTAACCTTAGCCGTGCGGTGTGCACCTAGCAAAGGTCTTCAAAGTTTTTTCTCTCTCCACGTGAAGCAGCAGATCAGAACCAAACTGATGGTGGTGCCTGTCCTTGACTTGATTGGCACGGTTCCCAAGTTGATTTGATGGAGTAGTAGGCGCAAGGCAAATTCACCAGCCGCTTCTTTACGACCGATGGTGGATGAACGCAAAAAAGAGCACGGTCTTCAATGAAATCTCTGCTGGGAGTCACGGACGCTGGGAATCACCGGCCGATGGTGGATGAACGCAAAAGCAGCGTGCCGACCGAGAGAAAACGCGTCCGCCTCAACGGGATGACCGAGAAAAGCCGCCTCTCGTGGTGGGGAGGGGCGGTGACCAGAGAGAAGATCGATGAGCTACGGAGAAGAGCCGCCGCCGCCGCAAAAAAAACCTAGGCTCTGATACCACTTGTTAGGGAAAAGGGGACACAGGATTTAACGTGGAAAAAACTCCCCCAAGGTAGAGGAGAAAAAAACCACAGGAAACGGATCTATTATTAGGGTTGAGGTACAAGTACAGGGGTGGCCTATATTTATAGGCGTAGGCATATAAGAGATAGAGTCATATCGCAACAGTAGCAAGCCTTCATAGTCTGAATCTCGGCTACAGTATCTCTTATACTCAACCTATCATTTAGTTCGTTCTTGCTGCACAATAGTGCCAGCTTTGTGACAGAGTTCATGACACCAATGACTTGCTCCGATTCAGCATCAACTGGTAGCAGAAGGAGAAGGGGTCAACAATCTCCATTAGCCATGCTGGATAGGCCATCTTTCCATAATTTAGCAAGGTCAATCCATCAGCAAACATCTCATGAGTAGGCGTCTTCCCTGTAAACATCTCTTTCCTGTAAACATCTCAAGTAGTGCAATACCGAAGCTAAAGATCATGGTTTGCATTGAATACCTTGCAGTTGCCACTTCCATGGGCATCTGAGATATCTTATAGCTTTTCCAATGACGTGGTGACTATGCTGGTAGAGTCAAAGGACCAAAATGCATTTGATGACAAAATTGTTGTTCCGTCCTTAGCAGACCAACCAACTACAAGGGCTACTATCGTACCTGATGATCTGGATATTATCACAAGAGAAGTTTGTTCAGAAATTCACGCCCTTATTGAAATGAAACTACCTGGACCGACTTCCGGAATCACTGCCTACAACTGAACGCTGCAACGTCGTCAGTATTAATCCAAGTCTTACACGTGAATTCACCACTCTTGCAATCGCAATGCAATAGGCCATGGCATTGTAATGTTATTTGTAGTGAATAACAGAATAAGAGGTTCATTTTTTTGGTATATTACATAGGGCAACTAATAGAACGCAATCTGGGATATGGTGCAATCGTGCAATCAACTATCTCTAACCATTGAATCTGCATCCTAGAGTTGTCGCATGATTGCACTATATCCTAAAAAAACATACACCAACCCTAGGATGCAGATACAATGGCTAGGGATGGTTGATTGTACGATTGCACCATATCCCAGTTGCATTTTAGTCGTTGCCTATTATATAGATGTTAGATAAAAGTGGGTGCTGGAACAGCCTTAATGGATTGCACATATGGGATTTCGATAGACCTACGGGTTTTAAAAAACATCATGGTGATTTCACTGAGGTTCTTACGTGGAGTCTTTCCGCTTCTGTTTGAGGAAACCGATAGTAAAATGATTTTCCAATTCTATTTAGTTCGAACATGGGTGCCGATTGGATCCATTGCCAAGAAATCCGGAATGATAACAGTGAGATGAATCTTAAAACAGAGAAAAATGACCTTGAATCACTTAGGGACAACTGAAGTTGAGGGCGTAGACACCGTCAACACAACCCTTAAAAGAAACAATAATCAGATATCACTGGGCCCACATGCTGCAGAGATATGAGCAAACCTAAACTCATCTCATGTTGAAGCTGGGTTGGTATACAATGGTCTTCCCAATTCGATTTTTTGACATGGTCTTAAGAGCCAAGAATAATTTTAATCGGAAATTCTTCATGGAAGGTTTCCTCGTAGCCTGTAGCACGATTTCGAGACAGAGAATGGGGAAATCGTCGAGAATTCAGTCCCTGAGTTCGTTAACTAGAAAAAAAATCATTTTTTGAGGAATGCAGATTACAAGCGTGCAGGATGGAAAATGAGGCTAAGGACCAGTTTTTAGGTTGGATTCTATCCTTGTACTAGTTTCCATAGCCAATTTTGTTTCTGTTGCTGAGTATCGCTGTATATGTTGTACAATCTAGTATTTTTCGTAATATAATTTTTCAGCAGTAGGAACTGCCTGCTTCTTTTACATTTTCTAGGAAAAAAAAACTAAACTCATCTCAGTGACACTCGTGCTAGAATCAATTGGATGTTTCTGAAGGAAGCTGCAAGAACGTCAGAAGCTACTCACCATATTTTCTCAAGAAAGAAGAATGGTACATGTTACAGAACGAGTACAATTTCTAAAACACATAACTTGACAGTAAAATGCAGCAAATAGTACAAAGTGTTTGCAATTCCATGTTTAGAATGTCTGTTCATTACCTGGAGATATTTGTATATGAAACAGTTAACATGAATGCTCGATCGCTTGGCAGACAAAAAATCAGTAGTGGAACAAAGAGAAGATAGTTTGTGAAACGACAACAGAGAGGAAGACATACTGTTCTGAACATCCATATATATAGATTCTAAACTAAGTCTTCCAAATTTTGAAGAGATCATCTAGACGACAAATTTCTACCTAATTCATATACCATGGGAGATATGTGTTCACTTATACCACATACTTAGGTGGTAGGACTATAGCATCATGGCAGGAACAGAGCAGGCACAAGATAAGACACATCCATATTGTCCATGAAGATACGAACGGTGGGCATAACTGAAATGCTGCCTGCACAGCTAAATGTGGGTACGCTATTTTATCTCACAAGGCACAACCTACTTCAAAAGCAACATGGCAGTTCCGGAGACAGCAGAGCAGCCAAACAACAGGGAAATGTAGTAAACCTAACGGAATATGTCAGGAATGCTCCAACACCCGCGCACATCACTTAGAGAAGCAACCCGTTTCCCACAAGGCACATTGCACTGGTTTCATTTTGTAACTGAGCGCTGCAATCAAAACTATGCTCTGTGCACACGAGATGGCATTCGACCACACGACCCATATGGAAATCAAAGACGCCAAACGCGATGTGTGTATGACTGATCTCAGGGCAATCCGCAAAATTCATGAGACAGAAGTAAGGACACTCAGCATCAGTGATTCTACTATCGACATCAGTGAAAACAATTACTCATCCAAGTACACCAACGTGACAAGAATCCTCTGTAAACACCTAAAAGCTTATCAGCACGCACATAAACTAAACAGCCATTTGATCTAACACCTACTGCAAACAAACTGAACACCAAAATCAACGGACACGAAGCGCATCCGCCTTTCAAAAATCCACCGAGAAACCTGCTCAGCTGAACATCAAAACAACAGAGCCAACTCATGGAGGACAGAACAGAGCAGCGACTACAGATTGCCTCGGATTTGGTCGCCACCTGAGCGCGGAATGCGGGCTGCTCCCTACGGGGCTTCCGCGAGAAGCCCAAATATGAAGAGGAGGAGGAGGAGGAGGAGGAGCAGGACGACGAGCGCCACTGCGAGGACGAGGAGCAACTCAGACCCGGCGATCCGCGCGTGCTCGGCGGCCTCGCGCCGCGCCGCCGCAACCTCGCCGCGGAGGAGCCCATTGGACCGAAAAGCGCAGGTGCCCTGCACGCGACGAGAGGCAAGCAGTAGCACACGGGCGTCAGAACCGAAGGGGCCGGTCGAACGGGCCAGCCCACACAACCTCAGCGAGAGGAGAGGGAGGGAGCGAGGGGGCTTACCACGGCGGCGGCGGACGAGAAGGACAGGGTCCTGCGATCCGGCAGTGGCTGCGCTCGAGACCGGCGGAGGGAGGCGAGGAGGAGCGAGGCCCTGGCGCAGCGGAGCGCGAGGTGGGGCGCATCGGGCGCCGGCTTGCTCTGCTTGTCCTTGTCCATGGCTGGTGGCTCTTCCCCCGTGACGGCAGACGCGCGAGGAGAGAAGTCGGCTAGGAGGCTTCTCGATGCTTCCGGAAGGTTCGGCTTCGGCTCTTTAGGGACTTGGGGAAGGAGGGAGGCAGCGCCGCTGGCTTTATAGGCCGTATGGTTCTGAGTGCGGCGGCGTTGCCATCAACCTTGCCTATTGGCTTGTGCAATGTGCAGTTTGAATTTTGAAACGGCTGCGGTCCGTGCCTCATCCTCCGCCGAGTGGGATGACGCGGGCGGGACTTTTTGGGGCCACCTGTCTGTCACTATGGACCCAGGCCAAGAAATTGCTTTGTTACGGTTCTCTTTGTGGAGGCCCGTGAAGTGAAATAGGCCCACCGATCCAGTCCGGCTAAAAACGTGGTGGGCAGCTCGATGATTTTTTGAGGGACGAAACGTGAAGCCCACAGAAACAGCAGCGCAAAATAAAAAAATTCTAAACGCCGTTTCCGGGGATCGAACCAGGGTCACCCGCGTGACAGGCGGGAATACTCACTATTGTACTACAACAACCTTTTTCACGTATAGAATAAAATACTAATTATGTGTCTAAATTGTAAGGGCTACACACAAATGGAAATCCACATAACAATGTGCCTTGAAGCTTGGAACAAGTGAATAGGGTTGGGTATAAGAACCAGAACCAAAAATCATAAATCGAAAAAAATCGAAATATCAGGTATCATATACTTATTCAGATAATGCTAAATAACCGATTAACAAAATTCGTGTTTGGGTACCACTCTAGGTTATCCTAAATAATCGAATAGTCGCACTCAAATACTAATTTAAATTTTTAAATTTTATTTTTAAGTTGTGATGTGTGAACTCGTTGGATTTAACCTTTTATTTGTAATTTATCATTTGTAAACTTATAATGTATTCGTTTGTGAGACTAAATTTATAAATGATATTGAACTTGTGAGAGTATGACATGAGTAAAATGTAAAATATGGTATTTCGGTTAAGGTCATAGACCGAACTGAAAATTGGGTATCTAAAATTTTCAAGCATTTAATATTGTTACAATATTTTGGTTAGTGATTTGAAGCAAACAAAATTTGAAAAAGACCAAAGTGGCCAAACTGGAATATAGGATAGACGGATTTGAACATGGATGGTCAAGGTGTACACCCGCAACCCTTAACCAACTGAGCTAGGCTCAGTTCCTAAAAATCTATATATGGACCAATCTAGGAGGAACTAGATGGTCTATATTAAGAAGAAAATAGGCACCCGAATTCGCTTCCAAGAGGATTTGAACCTAGGTGGTCAGGGTGTACACCCACAACCCTTAACCAACTGAGTTAGGCTCAGTTCCTCCCAAGGAATATCTCATTCAAATTCGAAAACCATTGGCTCTCCATGCCAAGTTTCCAGGAATGCGTCAATCTGTCTTGGAATAAGCCTATACACAACAAGCACAACCCTATGACAACTCTACACATTAAGCTGTGCCGAGCTGCGAAGGCACTTCAGATATGGGCAAAATCCCCAATTCCTCAAGGGAAGTTGGCAGCATTCATCTGCAGGGAGGTCACCGCCCGGCTAGAAGAAGCACAAGAGTTAAGACAACTCACAAATGAAGAACTGGAGACCAAGAATTTGCTCAAGAATCGTATATTAGGATTAGCGGCAATTGAAAAATCAAGGGCCAAACAACGCTCTCGCATTAACTGGCTTTGACAAGGTGATGTTAATACAAGTTATTTCCATGCTGTATCTAACATAAGAAAACAAAAGAACTTCATTAAGAGTCTGGGAAAGGATCATGTTGTCATCAGTACACAGGAAGGGAAACACAAAGTAATTTTTGAACACTTCTCCAGTCACATGGGTACACATTGCCCCCGCAGCCTTGGTCTGAATCTGAACAACCTAAACTGGCATCCACAGGAGCTACACCACTTGGATCAACCCATACTGAGGAAGAGGTAACAACTGTCATCAGAACCATGCCAAAGAACAAGGCACACGACCCGGATGGGTTTAATGGAAAGTTCCTTGCAGCATGCTGGAATATTATAAAACCAGACTTCATGAAGGCAATAGAGCAATTCAATCAGCTGAACACTCAGGGAATGAACCTGCTGAATCAAGCACATGTGGTGCTCTCCCTAAAAAGCAGGATCCAAAGAGGGCAAGTGACTATAGGCCCATCAGTCTCACACATGTTTTTGCAGAAGTCATTTCAAAGGTGTTGGCCAACAGATTAGCATCTGAACTTGACAAAATAATTTCCCTCAATTAGAATGTCTTCATCATGAAACGATGCATACATGACAATTTCATGTTTGTGCATCAGGCTATCAAGCATCTGCATCACAAGAATATGCCAGCACTCTTTGTCAAGTTAGACATCTCAAAGGCATTTGATACGGTTAATTGGGCATATTTGTTGGATACCTTGAAACATTTGGGATTTGGGCAGAGATGGCGAGATGAATCACTGCTCTTTGTGGCACTTCTTCCTCCTCTTTCTTGCTGAATGGTGTATCGGGAAGAAAGATTGCTCATGCGCGTGAAGTACGGCAGGGAGATCCTCTTTCACCCATGTTGTTCCTCCTCGCTATGGAACCACTCATCAAGTTATTCCAAACCGCACAACAAGATGGGATTCTTGGAGAAATCCCTGGAATAAAGGGCCATCTTCGAGTCTCTCTCTATGCTGATGATATAGCGGTTTTCCTGAGGCCAATGGAACAGGACATGCTAGTGGCCAAAAGGATTCTGAAGATCTTTGGTAATGCCACGGGCTTGATCACTAACCTGGAAAAAAATAGATGTCTACCCGATCAACTGCTCCAATGAGGTTTGGCAGGGGTTGGGTGAGCACCAGGTAGCTTTGTCCTCTTTCCCCTGTTCCTATTTAGGCATCCCTTTGCATATTGGCAGCCTACCTCGTTTTGCGATTCGATCATTGATTGACAGAATAGGAGCAAGACTAGCAGGATGGATGAGGAACTTACTTTCTTATGCAGGCCGAGAGACCCTGATAAAACCTGTACTTTCGGCCATGCCAACATACTTTATGACTGTCTATAAATTACTGGCATGGGCCATAACAGCCATTGACAAATTCAGAAGATCATTCCTTTGGAAGGGAGAAGACCCAGATAAGGTCAAAGGAGGGTGATGCCTAGTGAAGTGGAATATCTGTGTTCGGCCTAGGAGATGGGGTGGACTAGGCATAAAAGACTTGGAAAAATTTGGAAGGGCTCTTCGCTTAAGATGGTTGTGGCATAACTGGGATGAGCGGGAAAGACTGTGGAAGGACCTAATCAAGTACCAAAATACCTCTGATAGACAACTCTTTTTGCTTCTACAATAATTTCGGTTGGGGATGGCAAAAATACTCCCTTTTGGGAGGCAAATTGGCTAAATGGAAAGGCACCAAGAAAGTTGGCTCTCACACTGTATAAATAGACCAGATTCAAATACATGACAGTTAGTCAGCAATTAATACGGTCTCGTTGGATTAGTAGTTTGTCCTCTATAACCACGGAAGATCACATAGATGAGTTTTTCCTGCTAGTTATAGCTTTGAGCGACATCTGTTGGAATTTGGCCTATTTAAAGTGACCCATTCAGCTGAAATTCCAAAACAATGTGGTTGTTAGTTTTAGTCTCATACTGCTAGTGCATGGTGGTGCAAACCAACATATATAGTAGCCCTCATACTCATGGCTGAATAGAGAAAACAATAATGAGGGGCGTGGCTATATGTACTCACACACACGCACGTGTGCGCGCGTTTCTGCGATTTTTTGCTTGTTGTTCTACGTGACTTGTGATGCACGATCGTGGTGTGGCTGCATTGAGTATTTTTGTCACTTGTATCTTTACAAAATTTGAACCGTTCTGCACTAATAGAGAATTAGTGCGCGATTTATTGCCATAAACGCCATTAATTGACGCAATTAGTGGACGTTATTAACAAGGAAACGGCTCCTAGAGGGCAGCCGTTCCTATATCAGGCCCTGGAGACATTCAGGTTTCCAACACACAATATTCTCTTCCATCTATTCGTCTTCCTTTTGGAAAAGGTGTGTTGTGGTGTTTGAGCTGCCAAAACTTCACTGACCCTCTTCCTTGGCGTGCACTGAGGAGAAGGGTGAGCGGTATCTTCGAACCATTGTCGTCGTGAAGCCTGCACGAGGGACGACAATAAGCTTTCTGGGCAGCGCATCTGCGCGACCGCTCAAAGCTGTTTTTGACATCGATCTGCGCTGCTATATCGACGAACCCAAAGTGAGTTCATATGTTTTTTCTAGTCTTTATTGTGTTGATCTACCTACTGCTCTGTAGAGTACGTGTTGCACTTTTGAATATATGTGAAATTTGCCTTAATTTAGAATCTGGATTTAGAATAAAACGCAATTGTCTAACATTCTAGAAACCTTATTTTTGTGATTATTCTATTATTCTAGCAATGACTGTTGCTTCAGATGCAATGAAACCTGAGAGGTTCGAAGGTGGCAAGAATTTTCATAGATGGCAGACTAAAGTCAAATTTTGGCTTATGTCGATGGGGCTGTGGTGGGTGATTCACCCAGTAATGCCATTCACGGTTGACCAGACCGCCACCTATCCAATAGCGTGTGACCCCGCACTTGGCTGCATCTTAACCTTTTTGGCTGATAATCTCTATGATGTGTATATGAATTACACAGACCCCACAGACCCGTGGGATGCACTTGAGCGCAAATATGCCGTCTCTGAAGCTGGTCGCTTGTTGTACAGTTGTGAGCAATTCTTTGATTTCAGTATTGATGCTGCAAAGTCTGTTGTTGCCCAAGCTCACGAGATACAGCTGTTGGCCGGAGAGATTACAAGTTTGGGATGTGCCTTGCCTAACAGATTTGTGGCAGCAGGCATTATTGCCAAACTCCCTGCTTCATGGAGGGATTTTGCCACAAGCCTGAAACACAAGAGGCAAGATATCTCTACTGAGAATCTGATTATAGCCCTCGATGTGGAGGAAAAAGCAAGGGCAGATAATGGTGCTAGTGTAAACATGATGCAGAAAAAGGTCAACCACAAAAATAACAACAAGGGTAAGATGCAAACTGGTAGTAAAGCCAAAAAAAACTACTAACTTCAAAAAGAAGAAAAGTGAGAAAGACAACAGGGCATGTTTCGTGTGTGGCAAAGAAGGACATATTGCAAAAGACTACCGCTACGCAAAATCAAACATGATGAACAACAAAAGAAGGCTGTGAACGTGACCATTGGAAAAACAACGGCGGTGAAGTCGATCCTTCTGGGTATGGTAATTTACTATTTGTTTTTTCAGCTATACAATCCTCAGATTGGTGGGTTGATACAGGTGCCAATGTTCATGTGTGTCCTGATTTGTCTTTATTTTCTTCTTACCAGAGAATGCGGTCTTCCATCATCTTGATGGGAAACGGATCAGCTGCTTCTGTTCTTGGTGTTGGTACGGTCGAACTGAAGCTCACTTCAGAGAAGACTGTCCATTTGAAGAATGTGCAGCATGCTCTAACAATAAACATGAATCTGATTAGTGTTTCCTTGTTATATCAAGATGGTTTTAAGTTAGTATTTGAGTCAAATAAAGTTGTAATTTCCAAGTTTGGAAACTTTATTGGCAAAGGATATGTGAGCGGAGGCTTGCTCCGCCTAAGTACTCTTGATATGAATTATCATTTGAATTTTGCATCTATGATTAATTAAGCTCGTGAAGCTGATGTATGGCACTCACGTTTTTGTCATATTGTTTTTGACACCATTGCTAGAATGTCTAGATTAGATTTTATTCCTAAGTTTAATATTGTCAAAGGATCAAATTGCCAATCTTGTGTGCAAGCAAAACAACCTCAAAAACAATTCAAAAGTTTAGGGGAAAAGAGAGACTTGGCACCATTAGATCTTATCCATTCTGATTTGTGTGAAATGAATGGAATATTGACTAGAGGAGGCAAGAGATATTTTATCACTTTTATAGATGATGCTACTCGTTTTTGTTATACTTATCTTCTAAAAACTAAAGATGAAGCTCTACATTACTTTAAAATTTATAAGGCCAAGGTTGAGAACCAACTTGAGAGGAAAATCAAACGGTTGCACGATGACCGTGGAGGAGAGTATACCTCAAATGATTTCTCTCAGTTTTGTACTGAACATGGTATTATCCATGAAGTGACACCACCATATTCACCTCAATCTAATGGGGTAGCTGAAAGGAAAAACCAAACTCTAACAGATTTGGTAAACACTATGTTAGAGAGCGCCGGCATGTCCTATGAATGGTGGGGGGAAGCTATTTTGACAGCAAATTTTGTCATGAATAGAGTAGTGACTAAAAACAGAGAAGTCACTCCATATGAGGGATAGAATGGAAGAAAACCCAACGTCAAATTTTTTAGGACTTGGGGCTGTTTGGCAAAGGTCAATCTACCTAAGCCAAAAAAGAAAAAGCTTGGACCCAAAACAGTAGATTGTGTATTCTTAGGATATGCACATAACAATATGACATATAGATTTTTAGTAGTTAAATCTAATACCCCAGAGCAAAATGTGAATACTAGAGTCAAGAGATGCTTCATTCTTTGAGAATATATTTCCAATGAGTGCAGTAGGTAGCACATCTTATAATGAGAATAATCATACTCATACAACTGCTCCTGACGATTACACACCACCTCAATCAAATGATGAAACACACACATCATCCAGAGAAGATAACAATTTAGTTGATCCTGAATCTCCTCGTAGGAGTAAGAGACAAAAGATTGCAAAATCTTTTGGAGATGACTTTATTGTTTATCTTGTAGGTGATGTATCCAATACTCTTTCTGAGGCATATGCATCTCCAGACGCAGAGTATTGGAAAGAGGCAGTCCTTAGTGAGATGGACTCCATCATGTCAAATGGGACTTGGGAGATCACTGATTGTCCAAGTGGGTGTAAACCTATTGGCTATAAGTGGATCTTCAAAAAGAAATTGAAGCCAAATGGTACTATTGAGAAGTAAGGCTAGGCTTGTGGCTAAGGGATTTACACAAAACGAAGGAGAGGATTTCTTTGACACATATTCTCCTGTTGCCCGAATTACCACCATTAGAGTATTGCTAGCGATATCTTCTTCCTGTGGTTTACTTGTCCATCAAATGGATGTAAAAACGGTTTTCCTTTATGGAGAGTTAGAGGAAGGAATATATATGGAGCAACCAGATGGTTATAAAATTACTGGGCAAAAGAATAAAGTGTGAAAATTAATAAAATCCCTATATGGTTTAAAGCAAGCACCCAAATAATGGCATGAAAAATTCGGCAACACTCTAACATCAGCCGTATTCAGCATGAATGAGTCGGACAAGTGTGTGTACTATCGTTGTGGTGGGGGTCAAGGAGTAATATTGTGCTTGTATGTCGATGACATATTAATTTTTAGAACAAGCACAAGCGTGATTGATGAGATCAAATCTTTCTTGTCTAGATGTTTTGACATGAAAGACTTAGGACTGGCAGATGTAATTCTGATTATAAAGTTGATTAGAAGTGAGAATGAAATCACTCTAAATCAGTCTCACTATGCGGAGAAAATTCTTTCTCGCTTTGGCTTTGATAACTGCAAAGTTTCTCAAACTCCCTATGATGCAAGCATCAAGCTTCAAAAATTCATGGGAGAGGGAAACGATCAACTGAGATATTGACAAATAATTGGTTCCCTTATGTATCTAGCTGGTGCCAAGCGACCTGATATCTCTTATGCTATGAGCAAATTCAGTCGGTTTACATCAAACCCGAGAGATGATCATTGGAAGGCACTTGAACGAGTGTTGCGCTATTGGAGAGGCAGAACCTCACTTGGAATTCACTACACGGGATATCCACCAGCGTTGGAGGGATATAGTGATTCCAATTGGATCTCAGATGTGGATGAGATGAAATCCACAAGTGGCTATTTGTTTACGCTTGCTGGTGCTGCATTTTCATGGAGGTCTTCTAAACAGACCGTATTAACAAAGTCTACTACAGAGGCTGAACTTGCAGCACTAGAAACAGCTACCAATGAGGGTGAATGGCTAAGAGAGCGATTGATGGACTTACCTTTTGTTGAAAAGCAAGTACTGCCTATCCTAATGTATTGCGATAACCAATCAATGATAGCTCAGGTTATGAATACAAAGGATAATTCAAAGTCCAACAAGCACATCAAGCGAGACTGAAATCTGTCAGAAAGATGAAAAACTCCGGAGTTATAGCTGCGAGCTATGTGAAAAGTGCAAATAATCTGGCAGACTCCTTCACAAAAGGATTGTCACGAAATGCGATTTCCGTAATGTCTAAGAACATGGGTATGAGGCCCACCTGAAGTTACATCACAACATTAACCTGTCTTTTTGATCAAAGATCCCATGATTTAGGTACTAGGAAAAACAAGTTGACTGATGTAACCAAAGAGTACATTATAAATAAATAATGTACCCATGTTCAAATTGAAAGCATGGTAGAACGGTTGTATATGGCCTTGCCACAGCAGGTTACATGTTGATCTATTTATAGAAGATACAAGGGGGCCATCAACCGGGTTGTTACGCGAGCGTACACGCCAAGCAACCAAGGCCGGGATCAAAACAGAAACGGAACAGATAAGAAAATCTACTCGGTAGTTTCTAGAGATAAAATCCTAACATATCTTTATCTAATAATTAGTTTAAACGGAGTCCATAGATGGTAAGTCTTCAGAGACTTAGATCTTCTGGAACGTCTTCTATGTGTTGTTCTCCAACGCCCCCCTTCAATTTGAACTTGCCATGTTTAAATTGCATTGAAACATCAACTGTTTCGGTGATGACAGTGGCTTGGTAAAACCTTCTGCGATCTGATCCTTTGATGAAATAAATTTCACATGCAACATTTTATTGGTCACTCGTTCCCGCACAAAATGATAATCAATTTCAATATGTTTCGTTCGAGCATGAAAGACTGGATTAGATGTCATGAATGTGGCGCCTAAATTATCACACCATAGAGTTGCAGTCCCTTCTTGTTTTATTTCCAATTCTTGCAAAATGGTTTGTACCCAAATAACTTCAGACGTGGCATTTGCTAAAGACTTGTATTCCGCTTCGGTACTAGATCGAGATACTGTGGATTGTTTTCTAGCACTCCATGAGATCAGATTTGCTCCTAAATATATAGCAAAACCTCCAGTAGATTTTCCGTCATCTGGACAGTCTGCCCAATCTGCTTCTGAAAATGCATTAATTTGCAGAGAGCAATCACCCATAAATTTAATTCCAAGATTTATGGTACCCTATATATATCTCAAAATTCTTTTGACCATGATCCAATGAGTGGTGCTTGGACAATGTAAAAATTGACAGACTTTATTAACTGAGAAGGCTATGTCTGGACGGGTGGGTGTGAGATATTGTAATGCTCCTACTACACTTCTGTAGCGTGTGGCTTCATGCATGTTGAGTCTTTGACCATCATAGGCTGAAAATTTTTCAGTAGTAAGCAACAGAGTACTTACTGGTTTGGCAGCATATTTCTTTTGGTTGAGAATAATACCGTCATATCTCTGTCTCACCTCCAGTCCTAGAAAATAATGAAGTGATCCCAAATCCTTCAATGCAAAATCTCTTTTAAGATTTGTCAGCAAAGCTTGTACAGCTTGTTCAGAATAACTCACCACCACAATATTGTCTACATAAATCAAAAGGAACATGGTAATTTCACTTTTTTCTAAAAATAAACAGGGACGTGTCACCTTTTGATGTGACAAAACCCAACTCAACAAGTGTGGAGCTTAACTTGGAGTACCATACCCTTAGTGCCTGTTTAAGACCATAAATAGCCTTATCTAATTTGCATACATAATTTGGATACCTTTTACTTTCATATCCTGGTGGTTGAGCCATATATACCTCTTCTTCTAAGTTTCCATGAAGAAATGCATTTCTAACATCAAGCTGTCTTAAACACCACTTCTTTGCTACGGAAATGGACAACAATTCTAATAGTAGCAGCTTTGACAACCGGACTAAAAATATCAACATAGTCAATCTCATATCTTTGTTTAAATCCTTTTGCAACTAGTCTAGCTTTATACCTGTCAATGGAGCCATCTAATCTTTTCTTGATTTTATAGACCCATTTAGCGTCAATAATATTGCTTCCTTCTCTCTTTGGAACAAGGTGCCAAATCTTATTTTCTTCTAGAGCTTTTATTTCTTCATTAATTGCCTGCCTCCACTTTTCATTTTTAAGGGCCTCTTCTAAGCTCTCCGACTCCCCTGTGGTGGTTAGTAGGCATACAAAGTCAGGACCAAAAGATTTTGGTTTAGAGATTTTGTTCTGTAACCTGGTTGTTGGCCGTGCTGTAACGCCTTGCTCCTGCACTCGGGTCCTGTTTGATGCTTCTGTATCTTGTGTGATATTGTGCATGAGATTGGATGTGCTTGTTTCTCCTGCCCATGCATGTGTCTTGCAACAATGTATCTGGTACAAAGTTAGACGTACCTGCATGTGGCTCATGTAACGAGGGAGAACACCCGGATTCTCTCGCACCTGGACCAGTCCTAATACTTGCGCTAGAGGAGTCCCGCACTTGCAAGGAGCTATTATTTACTCTGAGATTCGCGTCGGCAACTGCTGCGATAGCTGTACGCCATCTGTTAGATGACACATGTCATGATGTAGGCGACACCTGGTTTGTGTGTAGTACAGGTACCGATCCCGATGATGATTGATTCTGCGCCGCGTCAGTCTGACCAGGGACATCCTCTTTGGGATTAAAGCCTGCCCGATTTGTTCCGTCTGTCACTATTTCTTCATGTAAATCAATACTGTTCTCTGCACTATTTTCATCTGAAATTTCAAAAGTGTCAGCAGGATTATGAAAATCAAAATGCTGGTTATGTTCATCTATACACCCTGCAGGAAACAAAGTTGGATGAAGGAGTAAAAGTTCCGATCTGAGTTGGGCCCCTGCATTTGGATGTAGGTCTTTGAATGGAAAAATTGTTTCATCAAAGATTACATCACGAGAAATACAGACTCTACCACTTTCTATATCCAAACATTTGTAGCCTTTATGTAATGAACTATATCCCAAAAAGGCACATTGTTTGGAACGGAAAGCAAGTTTATGATTGTTATATGGGCGAAGATTGGGCCAACATGCACAATAAAAAATTCTCAAATGGGAATAATCTGGTTTGGTGCCAAATAATATTTCAACGGGAGTATCAAATTTTATAACTCTTGAAGGTGCCCTATTAATGAGGTAGGCTGTGGTAGAGAAGGCTTCATCCCAAAATTTGAGTGGCATGTGTGCATGAGCTAGTAGTGTAAGACCGACTTCAACAATGTGTCGGTGCTTACGTTCAGCTGCCCCATTTTGTTGAAGTGTATGGGGACAGGCTACTTGATGTGACACACCAATCTGCTTAAAGAAGGTATTTAGCCTTTGGTATTCACCTCCCCAGTCGGTTTGGACAGAGATAATTCTCTTACCTAACCGTCTTTCTACTGGGCTTTGAAACATGCGGAACTTTTTAAGAACATCAGATTTGTGTCTAATCAAGTAGATCCATGTAAACTTGCTATAGTCATCGATAAAGCTGACATAGTAATTATTCCTCCCTACAGATGTAGGTGTCGGACCCCAAACATCCGAAAACACAAGCTGAAGAGGAGTATGCAAAATACTAATAGATTTTGGAAAAGGAAGTTGATGAATCTTGCCTAATTGATAGGCGTTACAAACTTCTCTTTTATTCGACTCTAAAGAACAAGGCAAATGATTCTGACTAATGATTTTATTGACTAGCACCATTGAGGGGTATCCTAGTCTAGCCAGTTTTCGGCAGATGGCTTTATTGTAGAAAGCACACACTCTGTAGCTGAATTTTCGAGTGTGGGCCATGGATAGAGACCTTCTCTAGCCTTGCCTCGCAGAAGTACCTTCTTCGTAGCCAGATCCTTAACCAAAAAATATTGTGAGTGATATTCAATGAAAATAGGATTATCACTTGTAAGCTTATGAACTGATATAAGGTTTTTCGAGGTTGCAGGAACATGAAAGATGTTTTTGAGACGAAGAGGTTGAGCAGGGGTATGTAAGACAGATTCACCAACAAAGTTGATTTTCATACCTGAACCACTAGTTTTGTGGATTTTTTATTGGCCATTGTATTTTTCCATTGTAGCGAGCTTGTCCAACTCTCCAGTGATATGATTCGTAGCCCCGGTATCGGTGTCCCAATTGGTATCTACTGCATAGGAGGTTGTTGTGCTGTTTACTGACTTTTCCTCACGCCTGGTGTCTTTGTCAATTCGGTACCAGCACCTTGCAGCCGTGTGCCCAATTTTCTCACAAATCTGGCATGTGGGTCGATCCCCTCCACGTCCAGATCCACGGCCATGACATCCACAATTTTGACGACCACCTCTTCCACGGAAGTTTCCTCGTGTTGCTGAATTTGCGTTGTAGTTGTATTGTCCTGTGTTTTGCCTCTCTAGGCACACCTCTGTGGCCAAAAGTTGGGCAAACAGATCAGATAAAGAAATTGTATCTGGCCGATTACTTACATTCTCCACAAGTGCATTATAGTCAGCATCAAGACTGGCCAAAATATAGCCATTGACGTCGTCTTCATCTAACTTCTTTCCCACAGCTGTTATCTCGTCAACGTATTCTTTCATCTTGGCAGAGTATGCTGCCATGGAAATTTCTCCTTTCCTAGTGTTCGAGAGCTTCGAACGAAGATGCATGATCTTTGCCCTTGACTGAGATGCAAAGCATTCTTGAATTGCTTTCCACACCTCCGCTGATGTGGAGTATGTCGCCACTTGTGCCAAGATCTCCTTGGACAATGTGGAATTGAGATAACTGAGGAGTTGCTGGTCTTGGACTACCCAGCTCGCATAGGCCGGATTGAGCAGCTTCTCTCTTGACTTGTCAGTTTTCTCCACTTCAATTTCTTCAGCCGGTGCCTTGATTGTTCCATCTAGGAGACCATACAATTGTGCGCCTCGTACCGCTGGAAGGACCTGCGCCCTCCAAAGCAAGTAATTATCGCGGGTAAGTTTCTTAACATGATGATTGAGAGTATTAAAACCGAATGTTGGAGTTGCCGTGTTGCTTGACGAAGTATTCATCTTGTCGTTGGAATAGGGTTGGCTCTTATTACCATGAAAGCACTGTAGCACTGCTGTATATGGCCTTGCCACAGCAGGTTACATGTTGATCTATTTATAGAAAATACAAGGGGGCCATCAACCTGGTTGTTACACGGGCGTACACGCCAAGCAATCAACACTACTACAAAAAGCATTTTACAGGCACCTCAAATTTTCAAACACAGGCGGTCCTTAAAAATATGCGACTGTGATGACGAATGATATAATAACCGCCTGTGATGAAAGAACAACACAAGCGGATTTTAAAAAACAAGCGTCTGGGTAAATATATGATCTTCACAGGCGATTCTTAATTAATAACCGCCTGTAATGTAATGAACTTCACAGGCGGATTTTAAGAAACAACCGACTAGGTAAATACATGATCTTCATAGGCGGTTCTTAATTAATAACCGCCTGTAATGTAATGAACTTCACAGGCAGTTCTTAATTAACAACGGCCTGAGAAGATCATGTATTTTCACCGGCGGTCATTGTGTAAGAACCATATGTAGTTGTTCAATTATCACAAGCGGTTTTCATTGAAATTGCAGGGATGTAGTCGTTGCAATTATCACAACCGTATGTAGTCGTTGCAGGGAAAATTGTATCAGGAAAAAACACAGATGAGCAAATACTAGTACAGTAATGCATTATAGGAAATGCTCGATCACCAGTGAGGCTGGCTTAATTGTGATAATACACCATTAGAGTCTTTACAATTATTCAAAGATAATTTCTTTACACACTGAACAAAAATCATGCTACATTCATTGTAGATCGACGATGAAGCTCCCATCGATCAATCTAAATTGTACCGTCCTGCTTGCTCCCGAACACTCTCTTATATTCCGCTGGATCCTAAAAATATTAACATTATTTAAATTAACAAATGGCGAAGGAGGAATGAATAACCTACATTGGTCACTAAGTCAAAGTAGCATCTAACCTTGATAAGTAGATTATAGCAATCATTTTCAACATCAGGCACATTTGGCTGATGCAGCAAACGCTGAACTTCAAGTAGTGTAGTTTTGATTGTAAAAGCACTGCACCACCCCTACGAAATATATTTTAAGCAATATAAGAAACCAGTTCAAATAAGTTCGACAACAATTATAAGTAATAATTACATGAACAAAATAGGTCTATCTTATAGTCTCTTGATCAAGAATCCTGATGCAGAGTGCTCCCGAACGATGGACATTTGGGTGGAAGAACCCAATTGGAAAGGCGCATCTTGGAGGCACCAAGGGATAGTCCTCAGAGAAGAAGATTGTCAGGGGGTAGTAACCATCTTCCCATTCAGTCCGCAAAAGAAATTTATTAATAGGAGGACGATGGTTAAACTCATATTGTGCTTGTTCTTCATGACTTACCCCTTCTTTATCGGGGACGATGCACTGCCACTTCAATAAATCTCCCGATTCAGGCTTCGCAGAGAAACCCTACACAGAGAAATTGAAAATACCAAAAACAAACAAGACGGAAAAACAAACTACAGTTAAGTTCATCAGTCCATTACAGATACATATGTATATACATCCATGCGACCGGTGTGCCATATGTACATACATGGGGATTACTCTAAAGCCGCCATGAATTACTCTGAAGTTTTCTCTGTGCGTACTCGGTAAACTTCAGAGTAATCCATGGCGCCTTCAGAGTAATCAGCGGTGGCGTGATTTCTGATTTTCGCCAAGGTTATGCTTGCCCCAACAAGTGTTATACCCTCACAACATGTCTTAGTTGATGCAAGCATAACCTTGGCATCACTTTTGATGTTGTTGAAGGTTGTCATCATAGCTTCATGTTGTCTAACCTGGACATTGTCAATCATTTGCAGCATCTCTCTGTCTTCAGTGCCGTTGAGATTTCGTTAGCTTCAACACACCCTTCCCTTGTAACTGTCATTAACATATTTGATGAGGAAGCTTCAATTATTGATAAATCTATGCTTGAAAGATTAAGGTCAAATTCCTATGAAAATGGTACAAACAAGATTTGTGATCGAAGTTGTACGTTTCGTCGCTTGTGTAAAGCACTAAGAGAGATGGTACTAATTTGTAGTTTAGAACTGATAAAGTAGCATCTTCGTAAGTTATCAAAATGGAAAGAAGAGAAAGAAATCTTGCAGGGCTTGTTTGGGTGTACTCCTATCCAAACAAGCCCTCAAATGGACGGGAAGTATCGTCGGGCTTCAATTGAAGCTTTTAACAATCCAAATGATGAGTCTCGGGTGTTACTTGCATCTACAAGAGCTTGCTGTGAAGGGATTAGCTTGACAGGAGCTCGAAACAGAAGCTGAATTTAATAATGTTCGAAACATGCTATCTACAGCTGAAATAGAACATTGTTCTAAGTTGATTTCAGAAGATACAAATATATACAATATATATCATCTCGCATTGCTATATACAATTTTTCCAGCATTGACATCTTCTCGCATATAGGGTTTCAAATTCTTTTTAATGCTTCTATCTACGCGCTTGATGTTTTCTGGTTCGGTGAAAAGGTACATCTCTTCATACTGATTATATTCCTCTTCATTATCTCCCACATTCTCAACCCTAACAATATTTTGCTTTCCAGAAACAACTACGTGCAACTTCTCAGTTTCTGGATCTTGAACATAAAAAACTTGTGCAACATTATCGGCGAGAACCCACATGTCATCTTTGTAACCCACTTTATTCAAGTCTACTAGTGTCAGCCCGTAATTGTCCACTTTCAAACCATCAGGATGTTTGACCCATTGGCACTTAAATATGGGCATTACCATTCTTTCGCCATAATCGAGTTCTCATATTTCCTCTATGAACCCGAAGTATGTGGTCTTCTGCCCTTGTGAATCATAAGCCTCAATACGAACACCACTATTTTGTGCAACACTCTTACCGTCTTTTTCTTTAGTGTAAAATGGGTAACCATTGATGTCATATGATTGCCATGATGTCACCAAAGCAGATGGACCAGAAGCTAACTTCTTCATTGTTGCCTCTTCTATAGTGTTTCCGTATAGTATATTTTTGTCTATTAACCATTCAGTGAAACATCTTCTGTGCTCTTTCATGATCCAGTCCTCTGTGCGGTCTTAGTTTTTATCACGAAGCTCAATTTGGTGTTCCTCGATGTACGGCTCAGCTATTGCGAGCTGTTGTAGTACACCAAAATGTGCACGGTGTACATTCTTGTAATCTTGAACAATAAAAGTTTTCTTACCCACTTTGCCTCTCCCACGTAGTCTACCCTCATGTACCGGTATAGGCACACCTATCGATTTTCCATCTTTGATGTAATCAGCGCAACCCTCAATCACTTCTTCAGTGGTGTATCCTTCCATAATTGAACCCTCTAGGTGAGCACGGTTCCGCACATAACCTTTTAATACTCCTAAATATCTCTCCAACGAAAACATATGATGTAAATATAGTGACCCCAATGCTTTTATCTAATCAACAAGATGTATGATTAGGTGTACTTGCATATCAAAAAAGGATGGTGGGAAACACATCTCAAACTTGCACATTGTCTCGACGATGTATGTTTTCAGATAGTCTAAATCTTCACGTGCTATCACCTTTTGCGATACTGCATTGAAGAAGTAACACAAACGTGTGATGACAACTTTTATATGCTCAGGTTTGATTACTCTTATTGCAATGGCAATGAAAACTGTCATCATCATGTGACAGTCGTGAGAATTATAACCGAATAAAGACAAGTCTTTCATCGAGACTAGTTTGCGGATATTGCATGAGAAACTCGTGGGCACTTTGATTCCACGCAAGCATTCGCAAATTGCTTTTTTCTCTTCTAGCGTCAAGTTGTAGCTGGTTGGGGGAAGGTAATGCTTCCCGTTCACCTTTTCTACTGGATGAAGCTCTGGTCTCAAATCAAGATTTACTAGGCCCATACGTGAATTTAATCTGTCCTTTGTTTTCCTCGGCATGTCCAACAAGGTCCCAATGATGTTGTCAAATACATTCTTAGTAACGTGCATCAAATCAATACTATGACAAAATTCTAGATTCTTCCAATACGGAATATACTTGAAAAAAAATGATTGTTTCTTGAAAGCCATGTCAGTTGTATCATCCGAAGATGTACTTTTCTTTCTCTTAATTCCTTTACTATTTTTGCCCTTATCGAAAGCAATATGAATGTTCTTGACCATTTCAAACACAAGTTTTCCACTGTAAGGTTTTGGTGCAGTATCTTTTTCGATTTTGTTATCAAATTGTTCTTTCATCTTCATATACTTGTGTGTATCTGTCAAGAACCGTCGGTGTCTCATGTACACTGTCTTTCTGGATGAAGTGAGGTATAGAAATCCAGTTCTATCCACGCACCTAACGCAACCTTTCTTCCCTTTCATTTGTCCCGATAATGTAAACAGTTCGGGATAATCATGCACGGTAACGAATATCATTGCTCTTAGCGTGAAATACTCCCGCTTGTACTCATCCCATGTACGTACCCCTTCATTCCACAATTATGGCCATATCTTCCATTAAAGGTTCCAAGAACACATCAATTTTGATGTCGGGTTGTTTCAGACCTTGGATAAGAACAGATAATAAGATATATTTCCTTTTATGACACAACCACGTCGGTAGGTTGTACATCGTTAAGACCATGGGCCATGTGCTGTGTATGCTCCTTTTTTCATCAAACGGATTCATTCCATCTGTACCCAAGGCAAACCTCACATTTCTGATTTCCTTCGCAAATTCTGGATACTGAATATCAAAATGTTTCCACTGCGTTGCATCACCAGGGTGTCGTATATGTTTTTTATTCTTCTTGCGTTGCTCAGAATGCCAACGCATAAGTTCAGCCTCCCTAGTGTTTGAGAACAAACGCTTCAAGTGATCAATTATCGGAAGGTACCACATCACCAAGGCAGGAATTTTTCTCTTACTCTTCCCGTCTGCATCGCCAGAAGTATCGTCATCGTCACCTTCAGGACCAATAATAAACTTCTTATTCTTCTGAGTCTTTTTCATGTTGGTAACATACTGGTGATTGTAGTCCTTCTTATATCTACTGACACCACAAATGGGGCATCTAGTTGCGAGCTCATGCTCTTTGCGATACAGAATACAATGGTTCACACAAGCGTGTATTTTTGTCACACCTAGTGCCATCGGGCAAAGAAGTTTCTTCGCTTTCTAAGTGCTTCTGGGCAGTTTATTTGGATTTGGAAGAATTTCTGCCAGAAGATTCAAAAGATCAGAGAAACTACAATTGGACCATTCGTGCGTAGCTTTCAACTTTAGTAGTTCTAAGACTGCACGCAATGTAGTAAACTCTTTATCACAACCGTTTGATTCATCATATAAAAGCTCCGTCTCCGCATTCTGCAATGTCTCCATTTTACTTAAACCTTTGCTTGCTCCCATAGAAGTCAATACATATGGTTCAATGTGACGCAACATCTCCTCACAATCGAACTCATCATCATCATCATCACCAGCTTGATTGTCACTACCATCATCGATATGAACATTATCATCATCTGAACCTCTCTCATCATATTTATCCACATAATGTGTATCTAACTCACCATGCTCTGTCCATATTGTGTAGTTTTTTTAACCTCTTTTCACCAAATGAGATTGGATTACTATAGTATCTGTCCAAGCAATCTTATTTTCGCAGTCAATACATGGACATAATATGTCATCTATCTTTTGCAACTTCGCATGTCTCTTGGATGCTTCAATAAAATTTGCAACATTATGAATGTACATAGGATCGGGTCTTGGCATGTTATACATCCACGCTCGATGGTCCATGCTTCAATAATAGAATTTTTGTCAGATTTACAAAATTTGGCCACAAATATTCTCTAAAGGTCTTCTATAAAATGAATTTACATAGACATAACAAGTATGATTAGGGCGACTAATGTACGAGACGGGCGACGTCTTGAGGCGGACGGAGTCGAAGGCGTCGAGAGCAGCAAGCGGGGGTGAAGGATTGAAGTCGTGGGGCAAACAGGCCCAGTGGCATGGGCTAGGTCTAGGTGGGATCTAGGGATGGCAATTATACTCCCGGGTATGGGTACCCGACGGGTATTGCACCCGACGGGTGCGGGTATGGGTGGATTTTTGCCGCCTCCCCCGACCTGACGCGATGGAGAGGCGCGCTGCTGGAGCATGGCACGGCTCCACTTCGACACTAAATGGGTGAGTTATAAAACCATCTTCCTAGAAAGCTAACCCTAATCACTCCTTCGAAATATATGCAAGCAGAAGGTACGCACACACAAGTAGCATATTGAAAAGGAAAACACATAAAACTACAATTACAAGTTCGGGTAAACTTCATGCATCTTATATATATATATTACAATAGCATCTGTTAATTAAACATCATATTCATGTCACATAATAGGTACAAAAAGGAAACAATCCATATAGTCAATACATCAATATACCAAAACACAATCCATACAGTCCTTACACATGCAAAAGGACAAAATCCATATACCAGAACACACAAAACTAACAGCTTATCAGCAAATAAAAATATACAAAGAAAAAGTAAGGAAACTACATTTACCTTGCATCTGTTAATTAAACAATAACATATTATATATATTACAATATCATCTATTAATTAAACATCATATTCATGTCACATAATAGGTACAAACTACAATAAGCTTATTACAATATAGTCCATACATCAATATATAAAAGACCAAACTAGCAGAACACACAAAAAGGATACAATCCATATAGTCCATACATCAATATACCAGAACACAATCCATACAGTGCTTACACATGCAAAAGGACAGAATCCATATACCAGAACACACAAAACTAACAGCTTATCAGCAAATAAAAATATACAAAGAAAAAGTAAGGAAACTACATTTAACTTGCAGAGGCGTCAGCACGGTGGGGAGGCGTCAGCACGGTGGGCCGGCTGGGTGGAGAAGTGGCAGTGCGGGGTTGAGCGGGGACACAGCAGTATGGGCTGGGCGGCGGAGCGCCGGCGCGGCGCAGGGGAAATTCAACAGCCTTGCGGCGTCGATATAAATTCTCCAAGGTTGCGTTTTGACTGCGGTGAGGGGTCTTTATATAGGCGTCGGTTTTTCACAGGCGGTTTTTAACTTTATCTAAGGCGGGTTTTACTTACCAACCGCCTGAAAAGATATTTAATCAAGAATATTAATTAAGAAGAAGTAAATATCTTCACAGGCCGTTGGTACTTAATAACCGCCTGAGAAGATGTTTATCTCAGGCGGTTGTTACTAACCAAACGCCTGAGATAATGCCCAATACTGTTCTTTACTAAGGGCGCCGCGCGGAGTGGTAGATGGAGCAGTTGGTTTACCGTGCATTGAAAGGTCGCGCCTCGGGAAAAGAAAGGTCGCGCACAGAAAAAATTCATAGAGGTTGGTATGATGAGTAAAAATGTCCACTGAAAAAATAAATGAAAAAAGCATTATATTCATCAAGATAGAAAAATGAAAAATAGCATTTGTTGTATGTTTTTTATGTTCTGACCAATTTCAAAGGATTTATGAAGTGAAATTTAATTGTAACCTTTACTTATCAATAATATTACAAGAAAGTAGAATTTTGCCTTTTTAAAGGACTCACATTTAATCAAAAATATTAATTAAGAAGAAGTAAATATCTTTACAGGCGGTTGGTACTTAATAACCGCCTGAGAAGATGTTTATCTCAGGCGGGTATTACTTACCAACCGTCAGAGATAATGTCGATGCCGTTCTTCAGTTTCCTTATCCCTTGCTTCTTTTTTATTTAGATTCCAATATAAATACTCAAACATGTTTAGATTCTGCAAATTGTGTCCAAATTCGATGATTCTTTCTTCTACATTTGTATAAAATTAACATCTACCACCTGAACAAAATATTTTTAAAACTTGTATAGCTGACATTGTAATGTTTTGGTAAATATCAAATTAATTTCTACTCACATAATATTCACATTTGTGTATCTCATAAAAAAAAAGTTCCTTCACTCAAAATTGTTGGTATGAACATATTTGTATTATTTATACATGTATGAATTTTGTTAATTTTTTTAAAAGCATTCCAACATGTCAAACTTCAAATTATCCACCATTCTAACTAAATGCTCATATACATATGAGGCATTCATCAAATTATAAACACACATTGATTCAAAAAAATTTAAAAAAATCTGAAAAAATTCATAGAGGTTGGTATGATGAGTAAAAATGTCCACTTAAAAAATAAATGAAAAAAACATTATATTCATCAAGATAGAAAAATGAAAAATAGCATTCGTTGTATGTTTTTTATGTTCTGACCAATTTCAAAGGATTTATGAAGTGAAATTTAATTGTAACCTTTACTTATCAATAATATTACAAGAAAGTGGAATTTTGCCTTTTTAAAGGACCCACATTTAATCAAGAATATTAATTAAGAAGAAGTAAATATCTTCACGGGCGGTTGGTACTTAGTAACCGCCTGAGAAGATGTTTATCTCAGGCGGGTATTACTTAACAACCGCCAGAGATAATGCCCGATACTGTTCTTCAGTTTCCTTATCCCTTGCTTCTTTTTAATTTAGATTCCAATATAAATACTCAATCATGTTTAGATTCTGCAAATTGTGTCCAAATTCGATGATTCTTTCTTCTACATTTGTATAAAATTAACATCTACCACCTGAACAAAATATTCTTAAAACTTGTATAGCTGACATTGTAATGTTTTGGTAAATATCAAATTAATTTCTACTCACATATTATTCACATTTGTGTATCTCATAAAAAAAGTTATTTCACTCAAAATTGTTGGTATGAACATATTTGTATCATTTATACATGTATGAATTTTGTTAATTTTTTTAAAAGCATTCCAACATGTCAAACTTCAAATTATCCACCATTCTAACTAAATGCTCATATACATATGAGGCATTCATCAAATTATGAACACACATTGATTCAAAAAAACTTAAAAAAATCTGAAAAAATTCATAGAGGTTGGTATGATGAGTAAAAATGTCCACTGAAAAAATAAATGAAAAAAACATTATATTCATCAAGATAGATAAATGAAAAATAGTATTTGTTGTATGTTTTTTATGTTCTGACCAATTTCAATGGATTTATGAAGTGAAATTTAATGGTAACCTTTACTTATCAATAATATTACAAGAAAGTGGATTTTTGCCTTTTTAAAGGACCCACATTTAATCAATAATATTAATTAAGAACAAGTAAATATCTTCATAGGCGGTTGGTACTAGAGATAATCTTCTTCTCAGGCGGGTTTTAATTAACGGTGAACACACTACACATTCATTCATTCACACAGTTGAAGAACACACAAGATACGCATTCATTAACAATATTCAATCACACATCTCACAAAAGAACACACAAGATGCACAATATTTACACAAGAACACACAAGATACACAAGTAATATTCAATCACATAGATGAACAAAGATATATTTCATTCATTAACAATATTTACAAAACAGAAGCAACTAAAAACAACAAAGAAAAACTAATTAAATCCTACTCCTACTCCTACTCCTCTTCTTCCTCCTCCTCCTCCTCATCCTCGTCCTCCGGCGGCGACTCCGGCGCCGGTGCAATAGGAGACAGAGCCGGTTGCACTGGCTGCACCGTCTGCACCGACGGTGCAACCCCGAGGTTGCTAGTCGTCGCCTCCACCGGCGTTCTACGGCCCTCGGGGCCAAGAACCTGGGCCATCATTGCGAACAGAATGTCGAGACAATCAGCCACCCCCGTGAGGGCGTAGAGGTAGTGGCCCATGGTACCCATTCCAGGATACTCTAGAAGGGTACCCAGCCCCAAGGCACTCATGGCGCGAGATGTATTGTTGTACGCCTCTCGCGCCATGAGGAGGCGCTGCTGGGTGTTGATCTTCTCGGGGGAGCTGCAACATAGTTTCTTGCAAGGTGGCTCCCTCGGAGGGCTTGGCGGCGGAAGGTCAGCCATAGTGGTGTTGGGTCGTCGGAGCGGAGGAAGATGAAGAAAACAAGAGGATTCAAAGTGAGCGACACGCTTGTGGAGAACTAAAGGGTGATGGCGCGTCTTTAATAAGGGCCGCGTGGAGCAGTTGGTTTACCGCGCATTGAAAGGTCGTGTCTTGGGGAAAAGAAAGGTCGTGCCTCGGGGAAAAGAAAGGTCGCGTACGGATGTCAACACGTCTTCACAGGCAGTTGGTACTTAATAACCGCCCGAGAAGATGTTTATCTCGGGCGGGTATTACTTACCAACCGCCTGAGATAATTGGATCTTCTGAGACGGTTGGTAAGTAAAACCCACCTGAGGTAACAATCTTCTCAGGCGGTCGATACTTAAAATCTGTCTGAGAAAATGAGAGTCTATATATACCCCTCGACAACGTTGGAAAACCTAACCAGGGCGAAACACTTAGACGCCGTTAGGCTGCCAAAATTTCGTTTGCCGCCAAGTGTTCGCCCTCGTCACTTCCAGGTACGCCGCCGAGCTTCGCCGTTGCCGAGCTTCACCGTTGCCTCCGAGCTTCGCCCTCGTCAATTCCAGGTACGCCGAGCGAAGCCATCATCGCCACCGAGCTTCAAGGTAAACCCTAAACCCTTCGACCTTCCATCCTCCTTCGTCGTGCCGCCTCCCTCTTCACCCTCGCTGCCGCCTTGCATATCCTTGGTTAGGGTTCAGGAATTGGAAAATGGTAGGCATCCTTGGTTAGGGTTCGGTGGAATTCGAAAAACTATCAAGTTCAGTGGCATCTTTGGTTAGGGTTCGGTGGGTAGGCATCCTTTGGTTGTCGGTGTACTTCCATCAATTCTACGCAGCAGCAGTTCCAGCAACCCAATATCCTCACCTGGCCGGAATTCGAATACGTAATGAATTGGAATATTCATGGTGACTCACACTCGATATACAAAATGAGTTAGGTTGAGGGGGTAACTGCAATGAGAACTCTATTGGAAGTAGGTGTGTCCATCTTCTAGCGGGTGCTGGATGTCAAACATATGATGTGTCACTCAAATACGTAGGATTGTGATGATAATGGCCATATTGGCACAATTGAACAAAATTAGTGGCTACGATTTGCATTTTTTAGTACAATGGTCAAATTGAAATACATGAACACGCACAATAAACATATATGTATCTTATCCTTTGGAGAATGATATATTACTATGTTGAATAATTCTTGCTGATAGTGTAGCTGTTATATGACTATGAGTTTGTTTATTGAATAGCTTATTCAATCATGATGATGTGAAGAATTACAGAAGGATTGCATGCGTTAAAACAATTATGTATCCCATTATTGAACTCAGCTTAATATTAAGGCATTTCACAGGATAAAAGTTTATGTACCCATTTATGATTTGTTAGCACCATTTGTATCAAACTAGATATATTGAGACTTCATTTTTGTTGGATGATCTGGGTATCTGGTGCACCCAGTAGAGGAGTCGAACTTGGACTTTGGACAAAGTTGCGGACACACCAGTCTATGGGTATATGATTGTTCTAGATAAAGCAGATTTCATCCTTAACGATATTAGTAGAGTCCTACTCTGAATAGAGTTAGGAGTCAGATTCAGTTTAGGAACAAGTCCTAGTACGAATTGAGTTACAATCCATATAGGATTTGGAGTCACATGAAGGGGGATTTCAAAAATAAGCCCCCAACCCCTCGACCTGGTTAATCCCATCCTATTAGAAATATTCCACCAAAGGTTTCATATGCCCAGACTTGATCAAGTCACCTAAACCTCGTGAACCTCTAGAACTCACCAAGTTTATCACTATAGGAGGCGCCGACTTCCCTGTCCTGTTTTCTAAACAGCCAGGACAATTGACCATCTCAGAAATCCTTGGTGCCATCATATGTGGGGTACGTAATGCCTTTCATGATGGCTGAACCTGCTGCCATGATGAGCCCATTTGGTGCGGCCGAGCACACCGGGATTAGATTTTGGCGAATGTTTCTGGATTCCTGATTTGTTTGAGAATATGGGTCTTTTATCTCTTTTTACCGTGCAAACCCCACGGTTGTAGAGATGATCGCTGAAAAAGAGTGTCTCTTCTCGCCTGCAGCTACCTCGCCTTGCCTCACCTCACCATCCAAATCCAAGTGCCACACTTTGAGATTCTTGATACTAGAAAAAGGCTGGAGGATTTGCTTTTTGTCCCTTGCTTGATTAGTTATAGGTCCGGAGCTAGGCGCTGCCTAGTAAACCTCAAGAACGTGGTCGCCACTTTGAACGAAGCTAGCCTATTTAGAATAAAAAGATAAAATTGCCATTGCTGGTGATCAACTTTAACATGCTTGTCACCCTCGCAATGTATAGGAACCTTTTTGGTAAGTCGCCTTAAACCCTAGAATGACTTATCAAATCCTAGAATGCTTCCATCTTTTTCTTCATGCAACACTTCATGTAGAGTTAATATGCCATTTATTAGATTTTTTTGTCTTATTAGATCTAGCATGGAAAGCCCTAAGAAGATTGGTCCTGGTGGTAACAACAAAGAAGACAATATGGAGTTTACTGACTCCAGCAGTTCAGGCTCCTATCACAGTCCATCGGATCCTTTTCCGAATATAAAAATTAAAAAGACTTCAGTGGATCTAGACCTGGAATATGATCCTGCCGACGAGGTATGGATCATGAATCTTAACTTCAGCAGTTCAAGTTAATGTTGGTTGTCAAGTATACGAAGTCTTATAATTTTTTCTACCTAGATTAATCGCGAAGACAATGAGGTGACATCGGCTCCTAAAACCGCAGAAGGTTCTCCAATGGATGAATCCTCAGCTTGACTCAAGCGGAAACGAGGGCAACGAGGTCCCAATTCCATTGGACCGCATCATGTACATAACAAGGGTCGGTCCAGGTGGGCTTCCCCAAGAACCACTTGATTCAGTTACCAAGTACCGTAATGCATGCGGTTTTCTTGTTAGGGAGGTTGTGCCGATCACAACCGAGAATTGGAGGAAATTACCCGAGCATACCAATAATGAGTTGTGGGAAAAGATAAAGAAACAATTCAAGTTCCCGAAAGGCACAGAAGAAGCTGTAAAGAAAGCAACATTGGTCTCTTGTGGCAAGAAGTTTCGATGCTGGAAGAGTGAAATGAATGCTTATGTTAAGGACGATAAGGTACCTAGCCCGAGGAAGATGGGAAAAATCACACAAGCTCAATGGAAAGAGTTTTTTCGTCAAAAGAGCACACCTGATGCTAAAGCTCTAAGTGCAACTAGGTCAGAGCTTGCAAAAAAGAACAAATACCATCATCGCTTGGGGTCTGCCGGATATGCCCCCAAAGTCCAGAAATGGAATAAGATATTAGACGAAATTACCAGTAAGGGCAATCCTCACCCATTATAAGGGTGCGATGAGCGAACTCAACGCTGGGTCTTTGCTCGGTCAGGTTTGACCAGCGAGAGCAAAATTGAAAAGCCTGACTCCCTGAATGAAGTAGAGGATAAAATGAAAGAAGTAACTGAAAAGCAACAGAAGGGTCTCTTCAAGCCGAAGAGGGAGAATGACCAACTTACCGCTATCTTAGGAAACCCTGAACACAGCAAACGGGTTCGAGCGGTCTCTTCTCAAATGTCTTGGCTAGATGGTTTCCCTAAAGATAAAGACACATATAGAAGACGTGAGAAGTTTAAGAAAACACTTGATGAAACGATTGCTCAAAAGGTCAAAGAAATAATGGAACAACTTAGACAATCGGGACAATTAGTGGCACCGAGTACAGTGATGGTTCCGGTGCAAAAGGAGCAATTAGTATCTCCAACTGCCTACCCTAGCAGCGTTGGTTCCGTGCCAGGCTCAGGGTCAACCCATAAGTTCCCTGTCGATGATATTGCTAACGACAAATCTTGTCGTCTTCTTGTCCCGATTGGCAGAGCAGGGAACAAAACCAAACAGGTTGCCACTGCTATGGCAAAGCCTAATCGTGACTTCAACGGGAATCCACTTCCGTTGTATTATGTTGTGGTGCAAGTTCTTCAGATCATTGATAATGATTATGAATATTATGAAATAGACCACGTCACACCTGAGGGGATCGCGACTCTGGGGCAGGCTATCAACCAATTAATCCTTTGGCACCGACGCAATATCGTGTTGGACAACGAGCCAATTTCTAGCCCCGTCACATCTCCAAATACTGCAACCCCATCTTCTAAGGCGAAAGTGCATGAAGATCCAATCCCAATCCAGGAAGATCCACTCCCCCTATGTCTCAGCAAGGATGATATCCAAGAGCAACAAGTTGGACAACAGCTTCAAGCAGTACTAGAGCAAGCTGTTGCTAGTAAAGAGCAACCAGTTGAGCAACAACTTGAAGTAGTGCTAGAGCCAACTTGTTGGGAGTAAAGAGCAATCAGTTGAACAATAGGTTCAACAACAAGCCAGTGTCCAACTTCGGACGACTACTCCTCGATCATCAGTGCCTATCAAAGTTACCCCATACAAAAATAAGAAACCTTCATCAGAAGTGTCAAAATATTTGGAAACTATGAAGGAAAATATTATAAAATCGAGTGCATCTCGTTTTTCTCATAAGCCATCATTAGGAGATATCGAGGAGTGGGAAGAAGACGACGTCATGTATAATCGGCGGACGGCTTTAGTTAAACTAGGAGTTCCAATATACAAGCTTGAGGATGTTCCTCCTGAATTTAAGAATGGGAAGCCATTCATGACATCCGTACAACTTAGCAAACAACCTGTCTAGCTCAGAAGAATGCATGAGTGGTACATCACTGCTAGCACAAAATATGGTCTTAATTGCGTCATATTTCGTATTCCAAAAAAAAGCATTCTGGAGCACTGGAGTAGATAGACGAGTCATTTTATTTGAAGAGCTGCATGCCCTTTTCCATCGGGGCATGCTCGAAATCAACCTACTGCTCGTCTGGTGCTTGTAAGTGCTCTAATATTTTGTATTTGCTTTTCTTACTACACACATACGCATTTCGAGATTATAACAATTCTGGACTTCTTCAATAGGATGCAATACATGGATAATGAAAAGTTGGAGCGTAAGACAGGTATCCTTGACCCTACTAGGATTGCAAAGTCGTTATTCGACGTCCAGGCGAATCGAGACTCAGCACAGTACAAACACATGACAAAAAGATTTTGACAAATTAATCGCAAAACTTAAGAAGGATAGAAGGACAGAAGTTGCAGCTTACATAGGACATGCGATGTTTAACTTTGTCAGAGACGGCAAGGACCTCGTAAAGGCTCCGTACCACTTCGAGTAAGTTCGACACATGCCATTGAAATAGCAATTATTGGTAATTGTTAATACGTGTGTTTGTATGTTTGCAGTAATCACTACATAATGATCTTCATCAAGCCAATGCAGGGAATGGCAACATTGGACTCGGCCAATTTCTCACCAGATCGTTACAAAAATTTCCTTTCCATTTTGAAACTGTACGTTTATTCAATAATTTTAATTTACGCACATTTAGAATGTGTTGACAAGTTTTATATGACATTTCTTGTATTACAGCGCTTGGCGGTTTTATGCGGAACAGCTTGGCGGTGAGAGACCTTCCAATACGAATGCAATGAACATTAAAACGTATTATGCTTGTCCGAAGCAGCCTGCTAGGAGTGTTTTATGCGGGTATTATGTATGCGAGCATCTTCTGACCCCCGGCGTATATAGAGTGAATCGTGAGGATGTAAGTTATCCTTAATGTCGATACCTTATTTTCTTACTTTTGTGTTTCATTTTCATTGTAACTAGCATAGTTTAATGCTTATATTCTCTGCTGTTCAATATTACCAGAAACATCATTTTCATATTTTGATTCCAACTTCAAAGTTCAATTGCTCATAGTACAACTGCTCCAAAAATACCAAATAAATTCCTGTATACTCTCATTTTGATCTATATTTTGAGATTGTTCAAACCAATACATTCTAAACCTTGTTATGTGTTATATTGCAGCACACGAAGAATCTGAACGAAGAATGGCCGGTTTGTAGAAGTATTCCTAGTGGAGGAGCCGACAGGATTGCTGTTGAACTCTGTCAGTTCATTCGTCGTGAAATTTTGCACAAAAAAGGAAAGTTCTTTGATGAGAATTGTGCAGCAGCTGATGTGCCAGAACTTTGCGACTATGCCAATAGAAACGGGTTTTAGTGAAAACTTGTAAACTTTGAGATGAATTGTATCTGTAACTTGTACATATGTATATTGTTTTAGTGAAATTGACTTCTGTGATGATAATATTGTTGACTTTTGTTCTGTGATGATATTGTTGTTTTTTGTTCTGTGATTATATTGAATTGACCTGAAAATTAGAAATAATGGCAGTAGTACTGCATAGGTTATGCCTTATCACAGGCGGTTATTAACCAACGGCTAGGCATGCCTGTGAAAAATAATTATCACAGGCGGCTAGATACAAGTAAAGAACCATCTGTGATAACCTAATTATCACAGGCGGTTACTGTTAAGGTAGAAACCGGCTGCGTTACAAGGTCTTCACAGGCGGCTGATGTAGGTCAACGTCCGTCTGTGATAACACCATTATCATAGGCGGTTAGTTATGCTGCAATACACGCCTGTGATAAGACATTTATCACAGGCGGTTATATATGCTACACGACCCGCCTGTGGTAAAATATCTTCACAGGCGGCTAGCCTAAGTAAAGAACCGCCTATGATAATGTGTCTTCACAGGCGGTATCACTTCCCCGCCCGTGAAATTGCGGATTATCACAGACTCTTCGTTTCAGGCGGTTTTAAAAGCTGTTTGTGATAATAGGTTTGGAGCCACCTATGATGAGGCTTATTGTAGCAGTGCAAGGTCGGGATCAAAACAGAAACGGAACAGATAAGAAAATCTACTCGGTAGTTTCTAGAGATAAAATTCTAATATATCTTTATCTAATAATTAGTTTAAACAGAGTCCATATACGATAAGGCTTCAAAGACTTAGATCTTCTGGAATGTCTTCTATGTGCTGTTCTCCAACACAAATGACACCAAGTACTCTTTATTGTATGGAAGGTTGGCACAAATAAATCCTTAATATTTTTCGTTGTAAAGATATTAGCCTACAGGATATCTTGAATGAAAATACCTACTTGAGCTTAACTGTAGGTCGTAGTTCGTGAGAATAGGGCGTTCTCATAAAGGCTCATGAGAAGATACGAGAGCAGACCATTAACGCTCTAGATAGGTGAGGTTGTCGGACAGCCTAGTATCAGTTCTGATTTCAAGTGAAATCTTTACATACAAGGCTGAGAATTCAAGGCATAGTCCATTCTGAGCCGTGGAAAGATGAATCCTGTTATTCTAGGTATAAGTTCAACCCGTACATGGCTCATACCAAAAGACTGATATATAAAACAATACTACAAAACAGTGATCTTTTATTCTTCATTCTTCGCTTTGAAATTGGTGGGGGATTGTTGGAATTTGGCCCATTTAATGTGGCCCATTCAGCTGAAATTCCAAAGCAATGTGATTGTTGGTTTTAGTCCCGTACTGCTAGTACATGGTGGTGCAAACCAACATATATAGTAGTCCTCATACTCATGGCTGAATAGAGAAAGCAATAATGAGGGGTTTGGCTATATGTACTCACACGCACGCACATGCGCGTGTTTCCGCGATTTTTCGCGAGTTGTTCCGCGTGACTTGTGACTTGCGACGCGCGATCGTGGTGTGGATGCATTGAGTATTTTTGTCACTTGTATCATTTACGAAATTTGAACCGTTCTGCACTAATTGAGAATTAGTGTGCAATTTATTGCCATAAACGCCATTAATTGAACAACAATTAGTGGACATCATTAACAAGGAAACGGCTCCTAGAGGTATGTCGTGCCTATATTAGACCCTGGTTCAGGTTTCCAACACACAATATTATCTTCTATCTATTCGTCTTCCTTTTGGAAAAGCTGTGCTGTGGTGTTTGAGCTGCCAAAACTTCACTGACCCTCTTCCTTGGCGTGCACCAAGGAGAAGGGTGAGCGGTATCTCTGAACCTTTATCGTCATGAAGCCTGCACGAGGGACGGCAATAAGGTTTCTGGGCAGCGCATCTGCGCGACCGCTCGAAGTTGTTTTTGACATCAATCTGCGCTGCTACATCGACGAACCCAAAGTGAGTTCCTATGTTTTTACTAGTCTTTATTGTGTTGATCTACCTACTGCTCTGTAGAGTACGTGTTGTAGTTTTGAATATATGTGAAACTTGCCTCAATTTAGAATCTGGATTTAGAATAAGACACAATTTTCTAACAACATCAACTTGTCAACAGAAAAGGATCGTATTATTTGGAGATGGACACCAACTGGGACTTTTTCGGTAACATCAGCTTATGAAGCCCAATTTGCAGGAAGCATTGCGAGTCCTTGGGCTGTTTGTATATGGAAAGCAAAAACGCAACCGAAATGCCGCTTCTTTGCATGGCTTGTTGGTCATGGAAAGATCCTTACCTCTGACAACCTGATCAAAAGGAATTAGTCCTGCAATCCTATCTGCTCCTTTTGCCATTGCTTCCCAGAAACTGCGGATCATATACTCTCGCAATGTAATTTTGTGGAAGCAGCTTGGCACAAATTGGTGGACTCATTAAATATCCAGACAGCCCATCGGGAGGTCATTACAGCAGGCGCGAACCCATGGATATGTGCAATAACATCATGTAGCCCTGCTGGACAAAAGTATAAAAATGTTGGTGTGCTCATACTCAAGGAACTTTCTGTGCCAAGTTTGATTATGCAAAGTAATGAATCTGTGTGAGTGGTGTAGTATTGCTAGGTAGTGTTTCAGTAGTTGCAGTATAATGTATTGAATGAGTGTGCGTAGTTTGTACCAGGATCTTCATTCTTTCTTAAGGAAGGGCAGCACTCCTGCCACTTTATATATATATATATATATATATATATATATGATAGACCGCGAACACCTATGCATACATGGAAGTGCCTATTTTTAGTGCGAGCTATAACCAACTCCACACCTTTGATCATTTGCAATTTGACATTAACATTATCATCTTGGTTTTCCTCTAAAGTTCATAAATCATGTTGAAAACAATAATTTGACTGTCATTTAATTTTATATAAATATATATCGCTAACTATAAGGTTGAAGTGTAATTTCTTGAGTTCAAATGCGTGAGCCGTTTCAACCGGGGAAAGTTTCTAATCTCAGGTTGAGTAGCTAAGTGCTTACGTTCTCGAGAAGCTTTTACACTAAAAATAGAATTTACTGCAAACAATTTGTCGTTATTTTATGGACTCTCGTGATCTTGTATTGGTTCTTCTTCTCTCTCTGTTTTTTTTTTCTTTTAGATGGATCTTGTCTTGGTTCTGCCTTGTTTCAGAACGATAGTCCCCTTCTTCCATTTCAATCGCCATGAAACTACAGCGCGAATCTTACAGCCAACCATGCGCCCGTTCCGCCACCCCGCCGACGTGGCAGAGGGTGGTCACCGCGCTATAAAGCAGTTGAAGGAACGCGTCGCCGTACACTGCTCTCCCAACTGAAACCAAACTAACCGCCTCGCTCCCCGAGAGCGCCACCACAAGAATCCAAGAAGCCGCCATGGCGGCCGCTGACCCTCAGGCCTTTTTCCTCACGCCGCCGCCACGGCACCTCGCCGAGCTCCGCATCGACACAGCGCCCTCGGTCGTCGCCTTCTCCGCGCCCTGCGGCGTCGCCAAGGGTGCGGGCTTGGGGCGCAAGCGCCGCTGCCTTGTCCCGGTCTCCTCCGTCCGCAAGAGGATGCTGCTCGAGCTCGATCCCTTCGACGTCGCGCCTGCGCCCTCGTCCACCCCGCCGTCTCGGACGCTCACGCCCTCGCCGCCTCCCTCGCCGATGGCATCGCGCGCGGGGGCCGCGCCCTCACCCGCCGGGGAGTTTTCGTTCGGCACGGTGCTCCGTGCGGTGCCCCCCGCTTCCCCGGGGAACAACTTCAAGTTCGTCGAGAACACGGCGAGGACGCCAGCGGGATCCGAGGCTCCGCCGGGGCAGGCCGCGAAGCCTGCGGACGCCACCGCGTCTGGCGTCCCCTCGTTCTTGGCTGCGCCGGAGCGGCCCAAGACGCCGACGGCCACGGGTCCTACGGCGAATGGAGGCTTCGTGTTCGCGGCTCCGCCGGATGGGACGCTGATGCCCACGAGCACCAACATCAGTGGCGGCCCCTCTTTCTTGGCGTCGCCGAAGCAACCGCTGACGCCCATGGGCTCCACCGCAACCAGCGGCTTTCCGGCGTCCTCTAAGCCGTCCTTGACGCCGGCTGGCAAAGGCGACGTCGTGTCTCTGATTTCTCTGAAGCCCGCGCGCAACGACACCGGGCACTTCGCCTTCCCTTCGCCAGGGCCGGCGTGCCCGCAGATTGGTTGTGCTCCTCCCGCGGCGACCACGGAGTCGATGCCGCTCGCAGGCCTTTGCACGCCGCCTCTCGTCTCCAAGACTCCACGGTCGCCGCCTCCTTTGTGCAACTCCGGCGACGGAAGCTACAAGAGGCCGTCGCTCTACCTCCGCCGGGCCGCGACCAGTGAGCGCCGCAAGAGCCTGCGGCAGCTTGAAGAGCAGCAGGAGTTCACCCCGCCGCCGCAGAAGATCGCCAAGACAAACGCCTTGGACGCCCCGCTGCGGCAGAAGATCGCCAAGACGAACGCCTGCGAGGCCTCCCGCTACTCCATCATGTCCGGGTCGTCGACGAGTCCGTGCTGCACGTTCTTTACCTCGCCGTCCAAGGAGGCGGCCAAGCAGGTAAGGACATCTTGCATTTCTTGAGTTCTCTGCTCGCTGCCGTTTCTTGCTTATCCGCTTCCAATGCGCTGACTTGAACGCTACAGGAAGCCAAGAAGGACTTCAGTGAGGCATCCCGGTCTCCGACGGGGTCACACTGCTCGTCGCCGGCGAAGCCTGCCACACCGGAGGAGAACAAGCAGGTAGAGCCTCCATTCCTTACTGTCTGGTGATCCGATCGTTTTGAATGTATTCTTTGAATTTCACGAAACGAACTAAATTTACATGACTCTATTGCAGAAAATTAAATACACTTAAACATGACCATTCTGTTTGGCTGATGGAATGATTTAGTGGATGCACGAAGTGTTCACCCTTTTGAACGGTCTGCTTTGTGTGAATCAAGTTCTGAATTTTCTATGACCACCTTTGTGTGAATTCAGTGTTAATCATGTGCCTACTATCTTCAAAGAAGTTGAAATTGCACGCTAAATTAATTCTAAAATGCGATTCAGAGTCTTAGTAGTTGATGAAGTCTTGCAGCTAATGGCTAGTATATGCATGAAGAGCAAACTCATTCTGTTTTCTTATTCTAAATTGGTCTGTTTTGTGTGAATCAAGTTCTAATTTTTCTCAAGTATACGATCATGTTTATGTAAATTCAGTTCTAATTCTGTGTCAAATATAGCTTCAGAGCATTAACGAATTCTTGCAGTTAACGAATACATCTCTTTAGTTTTCTCTTGCATTTCATAACCTGCCTATACGGCTATACTGTCTTGATGACACCTGAACTTGTTCAGGAGCGAGAGGTCGAAGCTTCCAGCTCGCCAAGAGAACACCCCTCCACCTCGCCGGCTGTGTTCTGCTCAAGCGCCGAGGTGGTGGTGCGCGTGACCTGCAAGTGCGGCATCCACAAGGAGTTCTGCTTCGACCACCGCCTCTAATCGACCAACTCAGCCGGCACCTGAACCGTCTCGTCAGTATCGCATCGTAGACAAATAAGATTGCTCCGTTTCTTTCTTTAGTGTGGGCGATCAAGACAATTAACAGAGTTTAGGAGAAGGGTAACTGCACTGAGTTCAGGACTGTTTCGGGCCTTGAAGAGCTGTAGAGGATGGTGTGTTTCTCCTCTACTTTTCAGTCTTGTTTTCCCCTAAACTGAATGTCTGAATGCTTCTAAGGTTGTGGGTACAATGTACTTCAGTGCTTTGTGTAGGATCGAAGAGTACGTGAAAAGCTAACAGAGGGTAGGTGAATGGTAGATTTAAAAATCTTACGCGGCGGAAACAATTAAACCCAAAACCCTTTCGGCAGAAAAACGATCTGTTAAAGACATCGTGTGTGAGACTAATCTAAACGTGTTTCACCGTGACAAAAGTGATAGATATCAGAGAGAATCAAGTCATGAAGACAACACAAAAAAAATCACTCAAATCCGACGAGAAAAACTCAAGTTACGATCGAAAGATCAAACAATGGTCAATCTGTCCTACCCGAGAAAAAACAGTTCTGGAACGCTGCAAAGAAACTCGTGTAGATCATATACTACAAATCCAATGACCGTGAAATTTTGACATATGATAGACAATCAAGTTGTGAAGACAACCCAAAAAGAATCACGTCAATTGGATCTATAAAACTCGAGTTATGATAAAACCACCGACGAAAGGTAGTGCTGTCCAGAAACTCGACGAGTAAAACTTGTCTGGAACAAGTCGGACGAACAAGGCATAAAAGTTCCTTCAATCTACGAATTTTATTCAATAGAACACAAGAGGAACAACCCCAAAGTCGTGCACCACGAGCTCTGGGCTCCTTTGCTTATATAACCAGCTTGAAAGCCAACTCAACTCAGATCAGGAACCTAATCCTACTCTGTTTACGAATCGTAACTTTCCATAACTGCTTAGGATTCTTCTATACGCAGATAGAAGCAATCTTAAGACTTCCAAACACCTTAGGAACGTATCCCACATTCCTAAACAACTCAAATTCGTGACCCACACGAAATCCTATCATAACCAACTCAAATCTTTCCATATTTGAGTCAAACCCGACTCAGCCGTAGCCTGAGTCCATAACCTAGTCGATTGGACCTTTCCGACCAATTCTTTACGTCCACATCTCTTCATAACGTCTCAGAACCATGTAGCTACATCCATGCACTCCTTGCACACATGCAAACATCTTCCAATGACGTCTACGATACCTTCATATGCATTGTTCTTGATTCAATCATGCTGCGCAACCTCCTGATCAGCTCAACCACAATTCCTCCTGAATTTGGTTGTTGGAACCTCATCTCCTCCCAGAGACTAGTCCAATGGATCCCGTCACCAGTCATGTCTTGAACTCAAGCAACACCTGCACATGAATAAACAACCAATTCATACGGGCCCAAGTCCTCGACTTGACTCAAGTTAGTTCCGAACACAACACCCTACGTGAGAACCTCACATAGGCATGTTGCAAAACCACAACAACATGATATCATCCATATCAATCAAAACGCACCAAAAACTTAGCAAATGAATACTAAGCAATATTTCCAATCATGTAAAGCAAGTACGAAACAGTGCAAATGAAAAGCAGAAGCACTACAGTCAAGTTCCGGACCTTGCCAGAGCAACCCGGACCTTGAGCCGAAGCTAACAAAATCTAGTAGAACCTAGCGCCGGAGCTTACCAAAACTAGTACAACCAAGCTCCTGCCGAAGCTTACAAAACTAGCAGGACCTAGCGCCGGAGCTAACCAGAACTAGTCGGAACTAGTAAATCCAAAAACCGAAGCTAGAAAAATCAACTTGGAGATTAGCAAAAACACGGCGGAGCTATCAAAAACATGCCGGAGCTAAAGACAAAACTTCACCGGAGCTGACCAAAGCTAGTCGGACCTAGCATCGAACGTAACCGTAGCTACCCAAACCAAGCCGGACCTACCGTCGGACCTTGCTGTAGCTCAGAGCTAGAGTCGGACCTTGATAAAAAGGTGTTTTGGTGATATTCAAAACTTTTATCATCAAAGCCAAGTATATTCACTACAAGCCAATGTATTCAGCACACATAGGTCTTACAATCTCCCCCTTGATGGATGCATTGGCAACACCATTTAAAATCCGAACATTGACTTATTCACATAAAAGTTTTGAAGGCAATTTCTCTCCCTTTGTAAATCAAAAGTAAAATGAGAAAAATTATCCCATATTATCTCACCCCCTTTATTATCTCTCCTTATGCACATATTCTCTTTCTCTTCATGCTTATCTCTCCCCCTTTGACAATATATTCAGCAAGTCATGATCATATAAACAAATTATCTCTCCCTCTTTAGTTGATATGAGCATATTATAACATATACATATAAACAAAGCTCATCCAAGTCATACTATCAAGTACCTTACATTATCACATCAATGAAATACATAAAGTAGTGTAAGCCATGCTAGAGATCAAATGTAATTTTCAAATTAAGCAAGTCATGATCTCACAAACTTAACTATTTCAAAACCTGAAAGCATAACACTAGTTGCTGCATTTTATTATTTTTCAAAGCATAAATTTATATCATATGATATTTGCAAGAGATTATATGTGCATCTGCCTTAGTCTAACCAACCAAGCCAAGCCTATGTCATTTGACAATCAGAAGCTTAAGGACATGGTTTTAGTCATACACAACTTCTTCCAAGTTCATATCTAAGTGCAATGATAAACCATCTCAGAAAAAGAAGTGCGATGCATGCATATTCTCTTGATCTTTTCTCAATTTATATTTGTTCATGAAAACTCAATATGTGAGTTGATCACTTGATTAATTCTTTATGATTAAAAGCATTTGTGAGCATGCAACAAGTTCAAAACAGCAAGAAAGTTCGACCATGACCAGTTTTAGTGTAAGTAATTATTCCAATTACTAGACATGGCAAAAACTACAAAATGTATAACACGAGTAATGTAGTAAGAACTTTCAGCATGTAAAAGGAATCACAAAGTCGTATATGTATGAAATACTATGCTCATATTATTTTAATTTCAGATTCACACATAGACTTCCCAAGTTTCAAAAACTCCCCCTCAATTTAAGCCATGAGGATGCATAACCCCTATTTCACTATGAATGTAACAAAAACGAGTGAAATCCAAAGGTTTTGTAAAAATGTCAGCCAATTGTTGTTCGGTATCTACATGGTGAAGCACAATGTTTCCTTTTTCAACATTATCTCGGAGAAAGTGATACCTAATGTCAATGTGCTTAGTTCTAGAAGGTTGCACGGGGTTTTTAGCAATGCAAATGGCACTAGTGTTATCACAAAACAGTGGAACACTATCTAGATCAACCCCATAGTTCTTAACTGTTTGAACAATCTAAAGAATTTGTGAGCAAGCACTAGCAACAACTACATATTCAGATTTGGCTGTGGATTGTGCAACTGAATTTTGTTTTCTAGAGGACCAAGCAACAAGAGAATTACCAAGAAAATGACAAGCACCGGAAGTACTTTTCCTATCAATCCTACAACCTCCAAAATCAGCATCCAAAAAAGCTTTCAAAGTAACGGTTGAGGAAGAAGGAAGAAAAATGCCAAATTCTTGAGTTCCATGTAAGTACCCGAGAATCCTTTGGACGACTTGATGATGTGAAGCACGTGAGGAAGATTGAAACCGTGCACAAAGACATACGCTGAATTGTATGTCCACTCTTGATGCCGTGAGGTACAAAAGTGATCCGATCATGCTTCTATATTCTTTTTGATTCACAGATTCACCATCTTCATCAAGTTCAAGTGTTGTTGCTGTTCCCATTGGTGTCCGAAGAGGCTTGCTTTTGTCCATGTTGAAGCGCCTTAGGAGGTCTTTGGTATACTTAGTTTGATGCACAAAGGTACCCTCCTTGGTTTGCTTGATTTGCAGCCCCAAAAAGTAAGTGAGTTCACCCATCATACTCATTTCAAATTCGGAACTCATCATTGCTGAAAACTTGGACACAAGATCATGAGAAGCACAACCAAAGATAATTTCATCCACATACACTTGAACGAATAATGAGTCAATGCCATTCTTAAGCACAAAAAGAGTTTTATCAACCTTGCCCATGGTAAACCCCTTTTCAAGTAAGAATGTTTTTAACCTATCATACCATGCTCTAGGGGCTTGTTTGAGACTGTATAAGGCTTTGGATAGTTTGTAAACATGATTAGGAAAATCTGGATTTTCAAAACCCGGTGGTTGTTTGACATAAACCTCCTCATCTATGTAGCCATTAAGAAAAGCACTTTTAACATCCATTTGATATAGCTTAAAACCTTTAGATGCTGCAAAAGCTAACAAAATTCTTATGGCTTCTAATCTAGCGACAGGAGCAAAAGTTTCATCAAAATCTAGACCTTCAACTTGAGTGAAACCTTGAGCAACCATTCTAGCCTTATTCCTAACCACAACCCCATCCTCACTTTGTTTATTTTTAAATACCCATTTAGTTCCAATTGAAGTGTGACCTTGAGGTGGAGGTACAAGTTTCCAAACATTATTTCTTTCAAAATTTTCTAACTCTTCTTGCATGGCAATAATCCAAGATTCATTAGTGAGTGCGTGTGATATATCTTTGGGTTCAAAAGAAGCAACAAAAGCAGAATGAGCATGAGAGTTTGGATCGCAAAACCTGGACCGTGTGACTCGTCCGTGCAAGCTTCCAATCATCTGTTGTGGGGGATGATCTTTGTAAAACCATAGGGGAACATATGTCTCACAAGCTTCTTCTTCATTAGGTTCATCGTAGATTGATGAGCTTGTGACTTGTGGACGATCAGGACCAGCATAGGTGATAGCCGGAGCTTGTTCAATGTCTGGAGCTGGACACGTGTCAACTTCGGAACTACCAGGCAGTATCACCGGCTCTTCTTCATCTTCAAAAATACCCCCCCCCCCCCTGAGGATACGGATTTGGTCCTGCAACGTTTGAGCTAGTACCTAGGCTAGATTCATCAAAAGACACTTCACAAGTCTCCACAATTTTGTTAGTGTCAAGTAAAAGCACACGGTAGCCTATAGTATGAGATGGATAACCAAGAAACATGCCATCAATGGATCGAGGTTCAAATTTATCAAGATTACCATCTTTCTTAACAAAGCATTTGCAACCAAAGACCCGAAAGTGTGTAACACTAGGCCTATGTCCAAACCGAAGCTCATATGGTGTTTTACCTAGCTTAGCACGCAAGAAAACATGATTTGAGACATAACAAGCGGTTGCTAATGCATCAGCCCAAAATTTCCTAGGAGTTTGATATTCATCAAGCATAGTCCTAGCCATCTCAACTAAGGTTCTGTTCTTTCTTTCTACAACACCGTTTTGTTGAGGTACATATGGGGAAGAAAGTTGATGATCTATTCCATTTTCAGCATAAAATTGATCAAAAGATTGATTTTTAAATTCAGTTCCGTTATCACTTCTAATTGCCTTTAAAGATCCTGGGTGATCAATTGATAATCTAAGAAATAAAGTCCTAAAGTGACTAAAAGCTTCATTCTTAGATGCCATAAAGCAAACCAAGAGTATCTAGAATAATCATCAACATAACAAGAACATACAATTTACCTCCAAAGGATTGAACACGTGAAGGTCCTATGGTGTCAAGATGCAGAAGTTGACATGGTTCAGTTGTCATGATCATTGTGAGAGGAGTATGTGAACCTGCAACCATCTTAGCATGTCTACAAGAAGAGCACACAATTTCTTTGTCCCCTTTTAGCTTAGGCAGCCCAGCCCACGTATGCGATCAAGAGCACTAACACACGATAGGTGATCAAAGCCTACGTGACCAAGTCTACGATGCCAAAAATATAAGTCCTTTGAATCATTAGCAACTAGACACCTATGCTTAGAGGAAAACATATCAAAATCAGCTTTAAAAACTCTTCCAAACCGAGACATGTTAAAAATAAGCTCACTATTTGAACTTACAACTTTGCAGCAGTTTTTATTGAAAATAATTTCCAGATTTTCATCTAGCAATTGTGAAACAAAAAGCAAGTTATATTTAAAATTTTTGACAAGTGCCACATCCTTCAAAGTGTAGTGATCATTTACTTTAACCGAACCCTTAGCAATTATAGGAGTTGAAGAATTATCGGCAAAAGTAACATTTTCTACACGTGACACAAGAGAGAGGGAGGAGAACCAATCTTTGTTACCGGTCATGTGGCGTGAGCAACCTGAATCCACAATCCAAATGTTCTCCTTCCTCAAACGTGTAACCTACATAAAAGCACAATACGTCGATGACTCAATACTGGGGTTAGTCATAAGGCATTTAGGAATCCAGTACTGAGTCACGCGACATGTAGTAGGAAAAACACGCGAAAACTGAGACAAAACAGCAGGTTTATGAGTCAAAGTTTGAGATTTTTTATTCTTGACTACTGGCCTATAAGGTGTTACTTGTGTAGCACAAAAATCAGTAGCTCCGGAGGCAAAAACAGAAGGTCCGGAGGTAAACTTTGAATGTTTTTGACTCAAAACAGCAGGTTGTACATTCGGTTTAATGTGTGCAGCAAATTTTGCATGAAAGTTATGAGATCTAGCAACCATTCTTTCCCTTTTCTGTTGTTTAGCTAGTCTATAACAAAAATCTATGACATGACCATCTCTACCACAGAAGGTACAATGAAATTTAACTTTGTGTTCATGTCTAGATGAGCAATCAATATTTTTATTTGAAACCAAATGAGGCAGCACTCCTGCAGATTTGAAAACCACTCCTTTTTGTTGAGGAACTGTTTGAATCAAACCACTTCCTAATGACTTTACAATTTAGGTGGATGTGCCTTAGGATGAGCATGAGAATCAAAACCTAAACCAGTTTTATCATTAAGTGCAACAAGCTCTTTGTTCTTTTCAATTTCTAACTCAAGTTTATCAAGTGTGGAGGTGTGCACACTTCTTAATGAGGACAATTGTTCATATATGAAATCACATGAGGAACATGCATCATCACTAGGAATCAAAGTTTTTAAACGGTTGATTTCAGATTCTAGTGATTCAATTTTAGCAGCACTATCCCTAAGCTTTTTGTCCTTTTTCTTAACAATAATAGTGGCACGAGAAATAGCATCACACATTTCTTCGCAAGTAGGACATACCTCTTCATTGTCGCTGTTGTGTTCTGCCTCCTCCATACTTGATCTTGACTTGCCCGCCATGAAGCACAAGTTTGCCAAATCATCTTCATCTTCATCACTTCCAATGTCCACGTCGCTTGAACTGAACTCTTGAAGCGCGGTGATGAAACTGTTGATCATCTTGCGTCCTATGGTACCTTTCTTCTTCTTGTTGAAATTTCCAGAGGAGGTCCGAACCTTGATTTGTTTTTCTTCCTGGGTGGTCGGACCTGAAAGGTTAGGGCATTCTGTACGAAAGTGTCCTGTTTTACCACATTCAAAACAGCGTTGAGGTCCGAAGCTTCCTCTCCTTCTAGTTCTCACATTTTGCAATGATTTTGAGAATCTAGTAGAGATGAGTGCCAACTCTTCTTCTGAAAATTCTTCGATCTGCTCCACGGTTAATGAGGACAACAAAGCAAGAGTATTGCAAGATGATGATTGGCCGGAGCTAGACATATCACGTTGTGAAACAAATGCAATAGACTTATTGTGGTTCTTACGTGAGATTATGTCAATTTCATGAGTTTTTAACTTGGAATATAGCACATCTAAAGTAAGTGAACTCATGACAGTAGATTCACGAATAGATGTGACTTTCATCTCCCAAATTGACATATCTAATGCACTTAGCAATTGCCTAGCATTTTCAGCATCTGAAAAATTAACATTGACACTACGCAAGTTGCTGAGAATCTTATTAAAGCGAGCAAAAAGGTCATCAATAGACTCACCGGGTTGTATTTCGAAGCGCATGTATTCTTTCTTGAACATGTATTGCCTTACCTCTTTGATCGTGTTAGATCCTTCGTGGTAGTCACAAAGTGCTTTCCACACATCGTATGCAGGTCGGAGGTGTGCAACACGGTCAAAGTCGCTTTGTGTTAATCCTTGTATGATCAAGTTCCGAGCCTTGTTGTTGTTGTCGACATCTCTCAGATTTGTAGCTGTAACTTGATCGTTTGATGGCACTTCGTAAGGCTTGTATACCTTCTCCCATATTGCAAAGCCTTGTGCCTGGATGAAAGCCTCCATGCGTGCCTTCCAAACCTGAAAATCAATACCAGCAAACACACAAGGTTTGGCGGAGTACTTCTCCATGATGATTAGTCAAAAACACGTGCAAATCACAAATATTAGAGCACCGTGGCTATGATACCAATTGTAGGATCGAAGAGCACGTGAAAAGCTACCAGAGGGGGGGGGTGAATGGTAGATTTAAAAATCTTATGCAGCGGAAACAATTAAACCCCAAACCCTTTCGGCAAAAAAACGATCTGTTAAAGACATCGTGTGTGAGACTAATCTAAATATGTTTCACCGTGACAAAAGTGATAGATATCAGAGAGAATCAAGTCACGAAGACAACACAAAAAGAATCACTCAAATCCGACGAGAAAAACTCAAGTTATGATCGAAAGATCAAACAATGGTCAATCTGTCCTACCCGAGAAAAAAAACAGTTCTGAAATGCTGCAAAGAAACTCGTGTAGATCATATACCACAAATCCAATGACCGTGAAATTTTTACATATGATAGACAATCAAGTTGCGAAGACAACTCAAAAAGAATCACGTCAATTGGATCTGTAAACTCGAGTTATGGTAAAACCACCGACGAAAGGTAGTGCTGTCCAGAAACTTGACGAGTAAAACTTGTCTGGAACAAGTCGGACGAACAAGGCACAAAAGTTCCTTCAAACTACGAATTTTATTCAATAGAACACAAGAGGAACAGCCGCAATGTCGTGCACCACGAGCTCTGGGCTCCCTTGCTTATATAACCATCTCGAAAGCCAACTCAACTCAGATCAGGAACCTAATCCTACTCTGTTTACGAATTGTAACTTTCCATAACTGCTTAGGATTCTTCTATACGCAGATAGAAGCAATATTAAGACTTCCAAACACATTAGGAACGTATCCCACATTCCTAAACAACTCAAATTCGTGACCCACACGAAATCCTATCATAACCAACTCAAATCTTTCCATATTTGAGTCAAACCCGACTCAGCCGCAGCCTGAGTCCATAACCTAGTCGGTTGGACCTTTCCGACCAATTCTTTACGTCCACATCTCTTCATCACGTCCCGAAACCATGTAGCCACATCCATGCACTCCTTGCACACGTGCAAACATCTTCCAATGACGTCCACGATACCTTCATATGCATTGTTCTTGATTCAATCATGCTGCGCAACCTCCTGATCTGCTCAACCACAATTCCTCCTGAATTTGGTTGTTGGAACCTCATCTCCTCCCTGAGACTAGTCCAATGGATCCCGTCACCAGACATGTCTTGAACTCAAGCAACACCTGCACATGAATAAACAACCAATCCATACGAGCCCAAGTCCTTGACTTGACTCAAGTTAGTTCCGAACACAACACCCTACGTGAGAACCTCACATAGGCATGTTGCAAAACTACAGCAACACGATATCATCCATATCAACCAAAACGCACCAAAAACTTAGCAAATGAATACTAAGCAATCTTTCCAATCGTGTAAAGCAAGTACGAAATATTGCAAATGAAAAGCAGAAGCACTACGGTCAAGTTCCGGACCTTGCCAAAGCAACCCGGACCTTGAGCCGGAGCTAACAAAAGCTAGTAGAACCTAGCGCCGGAGCTTACCAAAACTAGTACAACCAAGCTCCCGCCGGAGCTTACAAAACTAGCAGGACCTAGCGCCGGAGCTAACCAGAACTAGTCGGAGCTAGTAAACCCAAAAGCCGGAGCTAGAAAAATCAACTCAGAGCTTAGCAAAAACACGGCGGAGCTATCAAAAACATGCCGGAGCTAAAGAAAAAACTTTACCGGAGCTGACCAAAGCTAGTCGGACCTAGCATCGAACTTAACCGGAGCTACCCAAACCAAGCCGGACCTACCGTCGGACCTTGCTGTAGCTCAGAGCTAGAGTCGGACCTTGATAAAAAGGTGTTTTGGTGATATTCAAAACTTTTATCATCAAAGCCAAGTATATTCACTACAAGCCAATGTATTCAGCACACATAGGTCTTACACTTTGGTCTATCAGATGCCGTATAATTGGACATGTTCATTAAGAAATACACTTTGTGTTGGAAAATACACATAATATGCAATTAATTTGATGATTTGAAACAACAAAATGACTAGAACAGATCTACTAGCAGTCAACATGAACAGTGCTAGTATTACACAAACAAAAACTAAAACAAATGCGAATAAATCACTCATCAAATAGTGCAGCGAGCGGACATGAGAACGCACTTCCGAGAAACCTGGTCGCCAGCACCTGTGCATGTCTTCAGATCACCGGCGTCAGTTTAGAGACACCGCTCTCCCTCAATCCGTTGCACGGCGGATAAAGGGACGACAAGTCAAAAACACAGCAGCGCAGAGCAGTTAGCGAGAGAGGCGAATTTCTGTGTTGTGTGTGCCTCAAGTATACATGACATCTCCTTATATACTCGAGTCTCCAATAGCCTCAGATTCGATCTGCCATAATTTCAGGAAACCGCCCCCCTGGAATTCCTCATCGTGCAACTAATGAGAGCAGTTATGGGCATTCATGCACATTAAATATGCACCTGTAGTTATGCCTCAAATTATTCCACACGTTGACGTGGTAGTCTAGGTGTGATGAAATATTCCTTTTATATGAGTGGCTAAAAAAATAACTGCTTAGTAGAACACAGCTCGTCATGACGCGAATGCGCAATGTTGCAAGTCACAAGTCACGCGATAAACACACGTAAAATCGCAAAACACGCGCACGTGCGTGTGTCTTTGTGTCCATAGCAACAGGCTCCATCCCTCATTATTCTCATATTGAGAACCTGTACAAGGGTCACTATATATATTGGAGAACACCCATCTAGGTGGGCAATGTGGGACTAGAGTCCCCAGCCACCTCTTCACACCACCTTGGCTTTCCACCAATGGAGTTGGCCCAAATAAATGAGCCTATAAATGGGTGCACCAAAGGGCTAAATCTCATCAATCCCCACGAAAATCCAAGGTCTAAAAGTAACAATTCTGCACTTTAATATACCATCTTTGCAGTGCAGACCCGTTATGAGTTGAGCTGCACCTAGCATTCCATGATTCACATACTCACAACTTTGCAATGGACATAGCCTTGAATTGCTAGTTTTGTGTGAGGAAGTTTCACATGAAAGCATCGCTGATACTAGGCCACTTGAAGCCATGCCTCAGGTTGGAGCATTACGGTCTTCTCCCATGTCTATCCATAAGTTTATTTGAGATTACCCACATCTCATAGACTGCGACCTGACAGTCAAACTCATATAGGTGTGTTCTTACAAGTATACCCTGCGGGATGATACTTTTCCTATTTAAGCCTCAGAACACATTAAGACATTAAAGTCAACCTTCCATGCAGTACTGAGAGTACGCATCTACTAGCGGAAATGAGTAATAAATAAGTACTATCCAGTTATCTATACAACTTGTTTTTCCCAAGATCTACTTCACGGGATCTCCAATCACATAGTCTGGGTTACCATTGTATGATAACATCACGTGGGTTTCAAACAAATTTCCCTTGATGCTCCTTCAATTACAACACGTGCTAGTCCCTTAGTAAAAGGGTCTGCAAGATTTCTTTTAGTATTAATATACTCAATGATAATCTCTCCCGTATTTCTCAAATGTCTCACGGATTTGATTCGCTGTTTCACATGTCTTGAGGATTTCAAATTTTCTTTTGCATTGCCTACAGTTGTGATGACTCTTTGATTATCACAATGCAAAAGAATTGTCGGTACAGGTTTAACGACCAATGGCAAGTCCATCAAGAGCTGTTTCAACCATTCCCTCTCAGTTGTGGCTGTCTGAAGTGCTACAAGTTGCGCCTCCATTGTAGACTTTGTCAATATAGTCTGCTTACGAGACCTCCACAAAACTGCAGCACCACCAATAGTGAAAACTTATCCACTAGTGGCCTTGATCTCATGAGCATCTGAGATCCAATTTGAATCACTATAACCTTCTATTACAGATGGGTACCCCGTATAGTGAAGTCCATACATTGATGTACCTCTCAAGTATCTCATTACACATTCTAGTGCACTCCAGTGATCTCTTTCAGGATTGGAAGTAAATCTGCTCAATTTGCTTACTGCAAATGAGATGTCAGATCTAGTTACATTAGCAAGATACATGAGAGAACTAATAATCTGGGAATATCTCGACTGATTAATTCCTTGTCCTCTGTTCCTGCGAAGCTTTAGACTAGGATCATATGGCGTTGGAGAATCTTTAGAATCCGAGTACCGAAATCGACTCAGAATATTCTCCACATAATGATATTGTTTTAAAGTAATCTCATTCTTGCCCTTAATCATTTTGATGTTTAGAATAACATCAGCCACTCTCAAATCCTTCATATCAAAATTTTGGGACAAGAATGATTTTATATCATTTATCACATCGATACCAGTCCCAAAAATTAATATATCATCAACATATAAGCTCAGTATTACTCCCTTACCCCCACCATACTGATAGTACACACATGTGTCAGCGTCATTTACCACAAAGCCAGTTGAGGCATAGTTCTATCGAACTTCTCATGCCACTGCTTTGGAGCCTACTTGAGGCCATACAAGGATTTTCATAACTTACACACTTTGTCCTCTTGCCCAGGCACCACAAAACCATCAGACTACTTCATATAGATCTCCGCATCGAGCTCGCCATTTAGGAAAACCGTCTTCACATCCATTTGATAGATAAGGAGACCATGACACGCAACAAGTGCAACAAGCACACGAATTGTGGTTAGCCTAGCAACAGGTGAATAAGTATTGAAAAAATCCTCACCTTCCTTTTGGGTAAATCCCTTAGCTACAAGTCTAGCCTTATATTTATCGACAATACCATCTAGTTTGAGCTTCTTTTTAAATACCCACTTACACCCAATAGGTTTCCACCCAACAGGATAGTCACATATTTCCCAAATTCCATTTGTTAAAATAGACTCCATTTCATTATGGACTGCCTCCTTCCAATACTTTGCATCTGGTGATGCAAATGCCTCTGAAAGTGTTTTAGGTGTATCATCAATGAGGTAGACAGTAAAATCATCACCAAAGGATTTTCAATCCTTTGTCTCTTGCTCCTTCGAGGAACAATATTTGTACTGTCATTCTCAATGGGTTTTTCAGTGTAAGAACAAGGTACGAATATTAGAGAAGGATCAGGAGTAAAACTAGTAGATGCCTCGCTATGACATGCAACTCTACCCTTCATTGGAAAAATATCATCGAAAAATGTGGCATCACGAGATCCTGTCACGGTGTTAATGTGCACATCAGGAATCTTGGATCTAATCACTAAGAATCTATAGACTGCACTATGTTGTGCATATCCTAGAAAGACACAGTCCATGGCCTTTGGTCCCAATTTTCGTTTCCTACATGCAGGCATATTAACTTTGGCCAAAAAGCCCATGCACGTAAGAAACCGAGACCATGCTTTCTTCCTTTCCATCCTTCATATGGGGTTATTTCACCATTGGATGATGGAACTCAATTCAGCACAAAACACGCGGTCAAAATAGCTTTCCCCCACCATGAGTTGGATAAACCCGAACTATCCAATATGGCATTAACCAAGCACGTTAGTGTTCGGTTTTCCTCTCAGCCACCCCATTTGATTGGGGTGAATAGGGAGCCGTTGTCTCATGGATAAGTCCATGCTCCACACAATATTCGCCGAAATCATTAGAAAGATACTCTCCTCCTTTATCAGACCTAACACGCTTGATTTTTCTTTCTAGTTGGTTTTCAACCTCTGCCTTATAGATTTTAAAACGATCTAGTGCCTCATCTTTCATTTTAATAAGATAGAGCTGACAGTATCTTGTAGCATCATCAATAAAAGATATAAAATATTTCTTCCTTGCTCTAGTCAAAATTCCATTTATTTCACACAAATCTGAGTGAATAAGATCTAGTGGTGACAAGCTCTTCTCTTCCATGCTTTTAAAAGGCTTACATGGCTGTTTAGCTTGCATGCATGCATGACACCTAGATCTTCTTTCAAACAGGAATTTCGAATCAAATTAAGTTTGGACAATTTAATGATGCGATCATAATTAATGTGACAAAGCCGAGAGTGCCAAACAGTAGCCTCTCGTCCATTGCATTCAGAACTAGAACAACAAGCAACTGAGTTCACAAGATTATTACAATCTTCAGCAACTGAAAGATGGAACATGCCTCCACTATCATAGCCTTTTCCGATAAATAAACCAAACTTCAAAACAATATATTTGTTCGACTCAAACACTAGCTTATAGCCATCGCGACACAATAGAGAACCACTAATCAGGTTCCTATTTATTCCGGGAACATGCTGCACATTCTTCAAAGGGATAGTCTTTCCGGAGGTCAACTTCAGATCGACTCTTCCAATTCTATGTACAGTAGTCCTAGACCTATTGCCCATCAAGACCGAGCAATTTTTGGTAGCCTGATAAGAAGAAAATAAATCGTAGTCAGAACAAACATGCACATTAGCTCCCGTGTCTAACCTCCAATTGGTGGATTGACAAGCTAGAAAAACTTCTGGAACATACCCTGATGCAGACGTTCCTCCAGCCTTGTTAATAGTGATATTCACAGATTTCTGACCACCACCTTTCTTGTCTTTTCTATTGCAGCAGTTCCTAGCTATGTGGCCAAGCTCGCCGCACACAAAGCAAGTCAGGTCTTCTTAAAGCTAGTATTTCGTTTGACCTTTCCTTTCCAGTTCTTGTTGTTCTTATTGCCACCACCAGATTTACCTTCAACCATATTGGTATTAGAGGGAGTTGCTTCCTGCGGAACAGAACGAGGCACATCCTTGGATCTTGCCTTTTCCTCAACATCAAGAGTTGAGATCAGACTCTCAACAGTCATAACCTCTTTCTTGTGTTTAAGACTTGTGGGAAAACTTCTCCATAGTTTGGAAATAATTCCACCAACCACGAACTTGTCAGGCAAGACCGTATCAAAATGTGCAAGTTCCCCCACCAGAAGCTGGATCTCATGCGCCTGTTCCACGATAGATCGGTCATCGACCATCTTATATTCGTGGTACTGGTCATTAACATAAAGTTCATATCCAACATCTGACTCCGCATATTTGCGGTCTAAGGCCTCCCACAATTCCTTAGCTGAAGTGTGGTTCATGTAAATATCACATAGCTGATCTGATAGGAGTGACAACAGGCAGCCAAGACAAGTGGAATTGTCCAGATCAAAGTCACGGTTCTGCTCCTCAGTGAGTGGATGAATTGGGGAAATCACCTATCAGATCTTTATCGACATGAGCCATAACTTGACCCGTGTCTGCCATCTCTTAAAATTGTCACTCTCGGCAAATCACTCGGATTTTAGTGCATCAGTAAGTCCAGCCATGTTAAATCTATCTGGTTTCTAGATTGTTGGAAAATTCACATGGCATGCAATTAATTTGATTATCCGAAATAGCAAAACGACTAGAACAGATCTACTAGCAGTCAACATGAACAATACTAGTATTACACAAACATAAACTGAGACGAATGCGAATAAATCGCTCATCAAATAATTCGAACTAGCCATAACTTCAGGAAACCGCCCCCTAAAGTTCCTCACCGTGCAACTAATGAGAGCAGTTATCGGCATTCGTGCACATTAAATATGCTTCTGCAGTTATGGGCTGCACCAAAGTGTCAAATCCCAACACTTTGTTACAGTGAGAAATCCCGTGCTGCCTTTTTGTCTAATCAGGTGTGATTGTCTGCAGCTGCAGTATTGCTGTGTCCCTGGCATGTTACTTGTGAGAAGTGCAGTTCCTTGGTTCAGAACCATGGTTTTGAATATCTGCACTTCTTTAGAATTGATCTTTTTGTTACTTTGAAGTTTGCAGTCGGCTAGCCAGTTTCAGATGATGGCGTGCTTTTGCTACTTTTCTGTACATTGCAGGTTGTTATGTTATTTTGATTTTTGACTGAATTTTGTTACTCTGGATCCTGGAATCCCGCACACAAGAAGTCGCGGCGCGCCAGTGTTTTTAGTAGTCTTTGTGACCTTGTTGTGCTGTTTAACATTTTTTTTGGAAGGGATATAGGTCCGGTTATTGATTCTGGGCGAACGTGTCGATTCCAGTGTCAATGTCTTACGATAGCTGACTGCGCTAAGCTCTTTCTCTGGTTTTTCTAAATGACAAGAACCGATGGTACATGATTATTTTTGGAACATGGACGCCAACATGGTGACGGTGGTCGATCATATTAAAACTTTAACAGGTTGGTGCCGGTATGTTTGATGAATACTGTTGGTGATGTGCCCAAGAGGCAATCATAACAATTCGGGTTAATGCCTATTGGATATTTGATCCATATGCAATTAGTTTACTAATAGGCCTGCGACCTAAAAGCCCATTAGTACGCCTATAAATATGAGGGGTAGGGTTAGGGGCTAATCACCCCACCACGTGACAGTTCTAGCCGCCACCCCACGAAGGCCTCACGCCGAGACCCTGGCCGCGTGCGCGGTGCTAGCACACCGGCGCACGGCGTTCCTCTCCGTACGTGTGGACTCCGTGGAGGCGCTGCTGCTACTGCTGCGCTGATCGGCTATGACGATCGTGATCGTGTAACTGCTGCCATAACGAGGACGAGGAGGAGATGAACAAGATCGTCTACTTCCCCTATACTGACGCACATCTACGTTCCGCTGCGCTGCGCGTCTAGTGGTAACGATCCATGACCTCTGTACTCGTATGTTTCCTAGGTGATGCGGTAGAGTTGCTAGAGTAGTGTACCGCCGATTTTCCAACAGCGGCATCAGAGCCGACCTGTGTAGTTTTTGGTCTGGATCTTCTTAGTAAATGGGATCTACTGCAGACATGTTCATATGATGAATTTTTCGCACGGTTTTCGGGGTTTGGAATTGGTTAGAGTAGATTGCGATCGTATATGACTAAAGGGTCAGTTCGTTCTCCGTCTCTGCTGTGTGCGCAACCTGTCTCTACTGGCTGGAATCACCATCGGGACTGATAGCGTACATAGCTAACATATTGAGCCAACAGACCACGGTCATGAGTCGCGATCTACTCATGAATAACCGGTCACAATGAAAATTGAGGCATTCTGAATGACTCGGATTCGGGTTGATTTGATCAATTCGATGAGATTTTCATAGTGATTTCATAGATGCGATCTATATAATTCCGTTTGGTGTTCAGGGCGCTTTCCTGAAACCCGCGGGGGGCGGCTCCCCCCTCGACCCCCCGCCCGCTAACCGGCTAGCAGGACCGCTGTTTTGCTGTCTACTATAACGATTACATAATATAGTTTCGCACCAGAAATCGTTCTACACTTAACTCATTTTTGCAGGGAATGATGTGAATGGTATGACCTTACTGTGATGTAATGATCTGTATGCAAATTCATGCAGCCTGCGTGTTACAAATTTAACACAACCGAGTTGAGGTTGTCACATAATTGTATAACGACATTCTTATCGACCTGTGATGCTTGATCTCTCATGTAATTTATTTGGTAGCTATTAGTTATATTAGCTTATTTTATTATCATGGAGATGTCTTCAAGCATGGTGGAGATGGAGATCACCACAAGAAGGGAGGCATGGCGGCTCAGATCTTGATGGAACCATGGTGATGAAGACCATTATGATTCTAAAGGCCATACTATTCACAATATGATATGATCATATGCCTGTGATGCTTATTACTATTCTTTTCATGTTTTTCATATAGTGGATGTTTTGTCATGATAGAATAGCTTCACTCACAAAAGTTGAGCATTTGATGCCATTTACCAATAGCTGCAAAAGTGGATGAGGGCGATTCCTTATGCTTTGGCTATTAGATCCATCATGTATGCCATGCTATGTACACGCCCAGATGTATCTTATGTTCTATGTATCACAAGCAGGTATCAATCAGATTATGGTGAGGCTCATTGGACCGTTGTCAAAAACATCCTTAAGTACTTGAGAAGAACTAAGGATGCATTCTTAGTGTTTGGAGGTGAAGAAGAGCTCGTTGTAAAAGGTTACACCGATGCCAGCTTCCAAACTGATAAGGATGATTCTAGATCGCAATCCGGATTTGTGTTCTGCCTCAATGGAGGGGCAGTGAGCTAGAAAAGTTCCAAGCAAGATACAGTAGCAGATTCAACCACAGAGGCAGAGTATATTGCAGCTTCTGAAGCTGCAAAGGAAGCTGTTTAGATCAGAAAATTTGTTTCTGAGTTGGGTGTTGTTTCTAGCGCGTCCAGTCCTGTGGATCTCTACTGTGACAATAGTGGAGCCATCGCACAGGCAAAGGAGCCTAGATCACACAAACGATCCAAACACATACTACGATGCTATCACCTCATTCGAGAGATCATCGACCGAGGTGATGTGAAGATATGCAAGGTGCACACGGATTTTGTCGGTACCCTAAAAACCGTACACCCCTTGAGGTTACAAAAATCTCAAAGGAAAGCCATCTACTTGGTTTGAAGACCCTCGGAGGCCCACTTGTCAGACATGACCGGACCCGCTTCTCCAACATGGTTAATCCCTGGGTCGCCACGTGTACGACTAACCCGGAGCTACCTCCCACAAAGGGGGAAGCTCCAGGCCACTTACCAAAACGGCACCTCCGGACTTAACCCCAGACCGAGAGAAGCTCCGGACCTGACACGTGTCTGATAGCCCCGGAGCTACCTGCTCCCCACAGCAAGCTCCGGAGCTGCCACGTGTCAAATCGTCGGACCTTCCAGCTTCTAACCTCCGGAAGACCTTGTAACGGCTCCGGATCTTCAAAGGAGAGTCAAGAACTTCAAGACCCGATTAAGTTCCATTAATACCATATTAATGACACTTAATCGGACGATCTTAACACCAGTAACGGTGCTGTCAAAGTCCGTTACAGGATCATTAATAGCAATTAATTGTGTAACAATACCAGTAACCGCCGGGGCCACATGTCGGGCCAGGCTAACTTGTAACGGCCTGTCCTTGTACTATAAAAGGACAGGTCGACGATACACTCAGGGAGGTTCACGGACGATCATACGAACCCCACACGTTCGTGACAAGCTCTTACCGCTAATACAACACCAACACACCCGTGGAGTAGGGTATTACGCTCAGGCGGCCCGAACCACGTAAATTCTTGTGTCTCCTGTGTCAAAATCCAATTCACCTTCTTGAATCTCCGCGCGCCCACACCGAACATCAACTCCCCTGTCACTTTAGCAGTGTAGGGAGATCTGCCGGTTCTCAACCGCCGACAGTTGGCGTGCCAGGTAGGGGCGCCTGAGATTTTCGAGAATGGTGAACTCCGCCGCTTGATCATCCAACAGCCAACCTGCTGCTCAGGCTGTTGGGGGCAATCCCTCCAACAGGCAGCCACCAGCTGGAGCCTCAGCACCAGCAGGAGCCATACTCCCACCACCACCGTCTTCTCTAGCAAATCGTGCTGGGCAACGTGATGGTGCGCCGGCGTCGCTTACTGCGTTGGCGAGTCATGACAACCCGGAACACGCGCTCCATGCAGCGCGTGCTCTTCTTCAACGTCCACCACCTCCGGATGCATCTCGAGATGCGCTGGAGCAGTGGAGGGCCGATGTGGAGCATTTGGTCGCAGCAGCGGCCGAACGCCTCAAAAACCAGTGTCCTCCTCCTTCAGGAAGAGCTGCGTCGCAGCGGCAGACTTTGTCTGGAAGACTTGGTCCGCATGTCTCTAACAACAGGAGACGTGCTGCGTCACAACAAGTGACGTCGTTGCCCTCCGGGGCTCGACACACTCACACGGTATCCAGGCTTTCGACTCATGACCTCCGGGCGGAGCTCGATCGCCGATACCGCCATCAAGATGGTCGTGTCCATATTGAGCGAGCCCGTGAAAGACAGGAAGCTCAGGACCTTTCTACTCTGGAAGGAGTAGGAGGAGGCTGTTCAGCTCTAGCCATGCATCTGCGCATGGATAGATGGCCACAGAAGTTCCGGCCTCATCTGCCGGAAAAATTCGACGGGACTGTCAACCCCGCCGAATTCCTTCAGATATACTCCACTGCAATCTTGGCAGCTGGAGGAAACGAGGCCGTGATGGCCAATTACTTTCCAGTGGCCTTAACTGGGACCGCCAGGTCCTGGTTTATGAGCCTTCCTCCCAACTCTATCAACAGTTGGGAGGAGCTGTGCCGCCAGTTCACTGCCAATTTCGGGAGTTCATACACCCGACCAGGCACTGAACTGGATCTTTTTGCAGTTGTGCAAAAAGGGGGAGAATGTTTGCGGTCCTTCATCCAGAGGTTCTCTCAGGTATGAAACACTATCCCTTCTATCTCTAGCGCCTCTGTCATTGTGGCATTCAGACAGGGTGTACGGGACAAGAAGATGTTGGAGAAGCTGGCGATCAAGGAGATCACCAGCGTCACAGAACTCTTCAACCTGGCAGATAAATGTGCCAGAGCTGCGGAGGGCCGTGAAATGCACTCCAAACCAGCCGCGGAGGATCATAAGAAGTCCTCCAAAGAAGAAGCCGCTACCTCCGGGAGTGGCAAGAAGAAAAAGAAGACCAATGGCAAGAAGAAGCCGTCGGCCGGCACATCCAACGTTGCAGCAGCTGCAGCTCCGGGTGGCCGGGGGCCACGCCCCGAGAAGCGACCTCGACCGTCTTCCGAAGACGGTGGCAAACCCAAAGTGTGGTGTCCCATTCACAAAACGGGTAGCCATAGTTTGGAAGACTGCCGGGAGGTCCAAAACCTTGCCGAGCGCTACAGCAAGCGCCGGGAAGAATCTCCTTTCCGACAGAGGGAAGGAAAGCAAAAGGTCGACGAAGCTCCGGCTGAAGAGGAGTTAGGGTTTCAGGATCCCAAAAAGGTCCTGAAGGCCGTCTACACCTCCGTCGACGATGATTCTGACGTATCCGACAACGAGCGTCGGAAGACCATGAACACCATTTTTGGTGGATCATGGGATATCACCTCTCGACGCGTCATCAAGACTATGCGTCGAGATATGGCCGCTGTAGCTCCTACAGTCCGGCCGGAACCTCATCGAAAGTGGATGGACACAACCATCACTTTTGATGCTTCGGATTGTCCCCGGAGCATGGTTGGAGCAGGACAGTTGCCCTTGATGGTCTCTCCTACCATCAACAACATCCAGCTCCACCACGTCATGGTAGATGCAGGTTCGGGGCTTAACCTCATCAGCTTCGAAGCTTTCACTAAGCTTCAGCTCCGACCTTCAGATCTCCAGCCCTCTCGACCTTTCTCCGGAGTAGGTCCGGGGGCCATTACCCCACTCGGAGCTATTACTCTCCCCGTTACCTTTGGGACCCGGGAGAAGTATCGCACCGAGAAGTTGGTCTTCGACGTCGCTCAGATCAACTTACCGTTCAACGCCATCTTGGGTAGACCTGCCCTGTACAAATTCATGGCAGCTGCTCATTATGGATACGTGGTGTTGAAGATGCCAACACCAGTAGGCGTTCTCCGGATCCGTGGAGATCGCACTGCCGGAGTAACTGCTCTGGAGGAACTCCATGCACTCACCACGGCGCAAGAGGAGGACTCTAGACAGGAGCAAGCTCCAAAACCCCCGAGCATTCGTCAACGAGGCTTGACCTCTGCACCCCGTGTGCATCCAAGCGGCGACACCGACATTCCCGTCAAAGTCGTCCAAATCGGTTCCGATGCCGCTCAAACCACTCGTATATCGGGAGGATTGAACGACAAATAGGAACTCGCGCTCATCACTTTCCTCCGGGCTAACGTGGACATGTTTGCTTGGCAACCGTCACAAATGCCTGGGATCCCCAGGGAAGTGATTGAGCACAATCTGAAGATCTACCCCGATGCCCGACCTGTGCATCAGAAGCCTCGGAAGCAATCCGTAGAGCGGCAGAACTTCATCCGACAAGAAGTGAAGAAGCTACTCGAAGCCGGATTCATCCGAGAAGTCTTCCATCCAAAAGGCTGGCGAACCCAGTCGTTGTGTCTAAGGTCGGCGGGAAGCTTCGGATGTGCATCGACTACACCACACTAAATAAGGCATGTCCAAAAGATCCATTCCCACTACCTAGAATAGATCAGATAGTGGATTCCACCTCCGGGTGTGAATTACTGTGTTTCCTAGACGCATATTCTGGGTATCACCAAATCAGGATGTCTAGGGAGGATGAAGAGCATACTTCATTCATCACAGTAGATGGATTGTACTGCTACACAGTCATGCCCTTTGGTCTCAAGAATGCAGCTTCAACTTTTGTACGAGCTATGTACAAAACTTTTGAAGAACTCATTAGAGACGTAGTGGAAGTGTACATCGATGACATCGTGGTCAAGGTCAGAAACAAGGAGTCACTCCTCGACACCTTGAAGGCTGTCTTCGACAAGTTGCGGGCCACCCGCACGAAGCTAAACCCCGACAAGTGCGTATTTGGGGTTAGCTCCGGAAAACTTCTTGGTTTCCTGGTAAGTCACCGGGGCATAGAAGCTAATCCGGCGAAGATAAAAGCCATTGAAGACATGCGGCCACCAACCCGCATCAAAGACGTCCAAAAGTTAACTGGATGTCTAGCAGCCCTCAGCCGGTTCATATCAAGACTGGCGGAGCGGGCACTTCCCTTCTTCAAGTTATTGAGGAAGTCCGGACCATTCCAATGGTCTGAAGAAGCAGAGAAGGCATTCCAGGAGCTGAAACAGTTCCTCACCACCCTATCGATTCTGGTAGCTCCGAACCCTGGTGAGCCTTTACTGCTTTACATTTCAGCTACTGACGAAGTCGTTAGTATGGTTCTGGTTGCGGAGAGACTGGAACTACCCCACACTCAGGAATCTAGACCCCTTCGGGAGGGTCCGGAGGTTCCTAAAAGCGATTCTGGGTCCCGGCTCCCAGATTCAAACCCACAAGAAGTCACTTGAGGAGACCTAGACCCCTCTGGGAGGGTCCGGGACATTTCTGAAGAAGCTCCGGGTTCCTCCAGTCAGAACCCGGAGGTCCCCGAAGAGAATCTGGACCCCTCCAAGAGGGTCCGGATCAATGAAGAGGAAGCTCCGGACCCCTCCGGGAGGGTCCGGACCATTCAACGCCCGGTATACTTCATCAGCGAAGTATTACATGATGCCAAGACTCGATACCTAGAGGTGCATAAGCTGCTCTATGCAGTTCTTGTTGCATCCAGGAAGCTTCGACACTACTTCCAAGCTCACAAAGTCTCGGTGGTAACCTCCTACCCACTTCGAGCAATCCTGCATAATCCCAATTCAACTGGGAATATTGCAAAGTGGGCTGCGGAATTGGTTGAATTTGATCTTGAATTTATTTCAAGACAAGTAGTCAAGAGTCAAGCTTTGGCAGATTTTGTGGCAGAATGGACTCCTTCTCCGTCAAACCCTGGGGGCCCCAGTGAACAAAAGACGGAGCATCAAGCTCCAACCTTCACCGAGCCTCACTGGACCCTCTACTTCGACGGCTCCATGCAGAAGCAGGGGGCCGGAGCTGGAATCCTTCTCCTCGCACCGACTGGGGAGAAGGTGAAATACATGGTACACCTTGACTTCAAGACAACCAACAACATGGCGGAGTATGAAGCACTCATCTATGGACTAAAGGTGGCACTGTCATATGGTGTCAGGCAACTGCTGGTCAAAGGAGATTCATAGCTCATCATCAAGCAGGTGAAGGGTGAATGCTCCTGCAACAATCTCCAGCTAGCTGCTTACCTCCTAGAAGTCCAGAGGCTTCAGAAGGACTTTGAAGTCCTAGACCTTCACCATGTTCAGCGTGCCCACAACGCTGAAGCCGACGAACTCTCGACGAAAGCGTCAACCGGAGCTCTGGCTCCTGACGGAACTTTTGTCCGGAGATTGTCGAAACCCACAGCTGAGCCTGCCGAACTGAGCGAAGGGGGCGAGATCAGCATCCCGAAGCTGACGGTCCCGATGGCCCTGTTACCATGGCAGCCATCAAGGGTCGTAGGTGCTGCCGGAAGCTCCGAGCAACCCAGCACGCAAGACTCAAATGCTCAAGCCAGTTCCGATGCATGGATCTCGGAGATCCGGAACTACTTGAAAGACAACATCCTTCCTGACGATGATGTATCCGCTGACCGGATAGTCAGATTGGCTAAAAGATACACGCTGGTAGAAGGGGATCTCTACCGGCGCGGTGCCAACGGCATCCTAATGCGGTGCATCACAAGGGAAGAAGGCTGCGAGCTCCTCGCAGAAATCCATGGAGACGAGTGTGGGAACCATGCGTCTTCCTGCACGCTGGTTGGTAAAGCCTTTCGGCACGGCTTCTACTGGCCTACAGCGCTCCAGGATGCCACTGAGCTGGTGAAGAAATACGAAGCATGCCAATTTCACGCGAAGCAAATTCATACACCGGCTCAACCCTTACAAATGATACCTCCTACATGGCCCTTCGCCGTGTGGGGGATGGACATCTTGGGACCCTTCCCAAGAGCCGTCGGAGGTTACAAGTTCCTGTACGTCGCCATTGACAAATTCACCAAATGGTCGGAAGCAACTCCAGTTGTGACGATCAACAAGCAATCTGCTATCAACTTTCTGCAATCCATTGTGAGCAGATTTGGAGTCCCAAACAAAATCATCACTGATAATGGGACTCAATTCACAAGCTCCGCATTCCAAGGATATTGCGAAGACCTCGGCATACAAGTTTGCTACGCCTCCGTAGCTCACCCAGCCAGCAATGGCCAAGCCGAGAGAGCAAATGCAGAAATCCTTAAAGGACTCAAAATGCGCACCTATGAGCGCTTGAAAAAACACGGAGCCAACTGGATCGAAGAGCTTCCGCCCACTCTATGGGCCAACGAGACTTCTCCAAACCGGTCAACCGGAGAAACACCCTTCTTTCTGGTGTACGGAGCTGAAGCAATCCTTCCTCTGGAAATCACCCTGGGTTCGCTCCGGGTCCGGACCTTCGACGAAGCCGCGCAGGACCAGCTCCGGCGTGAAGACCTAGACCTTCTCGAGGAGGGAAGGTGCCAAGCAGCTGTTCGGAATGCCCGATATCGCCAAGCTTTACGGCGTTATCACCAGCGGCATGTACACAACCGACAGCTCGAGGAAGGCGATCTGGTGCTACGGAGAATACTATCCAGAGAAGGGTTATACAAACTCTCCCCCGGCTGGGAGGGGCCCTTCCGAGTGATCAAAGTATCCCGTCCCGGAAGCGTTCGCTTGGCTACCGAGGATGGGACACCTCTCCCAAATCCTTGGAACATCGAGCACCTCCGTAAGTTCTACACTTAATACCACGGAGGTGAGTCTCGAGTAACTTGGGGTGTATGTTATAGAGTCATTGTACAGAGTCAGGTAGTTCCTCCGGGAGAACAGCCGGACCTTTCCCGAAAGGTCCGCAAAGTTCATGCAGCACTTGTCACAGTCTCCGGACTAAAAGTGTGGCTAACTACCTTGGGTTAAACGAGAAACCAAACACACTTAGCCTGGTTCCGTACCCTAAGAGTGTACTTGTTTCCCCTGTACCCCGGACCTATAATGAAAGACATCTTCATGTGAAATAGACTCCACGTGCATTTATTTTGTACAGGCTCAACATTTTTATTTTTCTCTTTCTTGTCTATAACAAAGACGTGCAATTCTTAAGAAATTTTAGTTCGACCGGTTTATATACGATTCGAGTTGTACTGTCAGTTCTTTCTGATTTAAATATCGTTTATGGCCAACTCGCCAGAAAGCCGCCAAGCCAATCTAGGGCTGGAGTGCGCTATCGACTTAGCCTGGTCAAGCACCCTAAGTACGCCACTCTACCTACACCCCGGCAGGCCGAAGTAAGGCGGGTCCATGAACAGTTGAATCTAAGAGAAAAGGCAACGCATCCGGTTGTATTTAAAATCGCGTTCAACTTAAAGTTTTCTTGAGAATCGTAAGCCGCGACAAAATTATAGACAAGGAACGTATTTTACTATTTTTCTTGACTTAAGTGTGCAGGAAAAATAAAGTCTACTATGATGGAGAAGAGCTAGAGCTAACTAAGCTCCGACTCCCCTAAGGGGGCCAGCCGTCGACGCTGAATATAAGATGGTGAGAAGACCCCGTAAATGGAGTCTGCTGCCAACAAACCAAGTGTTGGCAAAGGTCACTACCGGAGCTACCCAGCTCCGACACCCCGGAGGACTAACTATCGACGCTCTACGTGTTGATAGAGGCTATTGCCGGAGCTACCAAGCTCCTGCGATGGACAATGCCGGAGCTTCTAAGCTCCGACAACCTCAGGGGACCTTCACTATCGAAGACTTCGGACCTAAATGCTACAAGTTCGGAGCAAATGAGTCTTCAACAAAACTCAATATCCTTTTGGTACATGTTCACAATCAAATTGTGTACATCTACCAGGGGGCCAAGTGAAGATAAATATGTTGAAGACAAAAAGTGAAATTCGCAAAAATTTGGGGATTTCATTCATCTGGAGACAGGAAATTACATCTGGAGACAAGGGATTACAAAATTGAGGAAGAAGAAGGGAAAATACAAGTGAGAGCTAAAGAGATGGTCCTAGACCCTATGGAAGAACTCAGCGACCTTCTGGGCGACCTCCGATACGGTGGCTCGGGTAGCTTCGCCTTCTCCTTCGACGGGGCCTTCAAGCACCGGGTCCAGAGGAAATTGGGGGTTCCGGCTGGTGTAGCACGTCAGCACATATTCTGTGACGTTCCTCGCCAGGGATTGCCCCTCAACCTCCAGTTGGTCCGCGATGACGTCGCCCACCTTGGAGAGCTTGCTACCTGCTGCGCTCAACGCCTGCAGCGCTAGGTCCGGCTCCGGCTCCGGATCGTCCGGGCGCACGGGGCTGAAACCCATCGGTGTCAGCGCATTGTTAGCCTTGCCCAGGAACTCCCAAATCTGCAGGGAGTCCGTGGTCCTCAAGCTCTTCATCTCTTCCAGGGATCTCTTGGCTGCCGTCAGTTCGGAATTCTCACTGGCGAGGCGCTCAACTTCTTTGGCGTTTTGCTGAATCTTTGCAGCAACCCGCCTCTCAAGTCTTCCGAGCTCCTCCTCCCGGAGGTGGATCTTATTCCGATGATCGACCATGTCCTTCTCCCTAGCCTCCACTTTTTTCTCCCGGGCAACAAGGGCACACTCGTATTCGTAGAGTTCCTGCCCCCGCACCCAGGTCTTCTCCTCTTCCTCTTGGCAGCGCTCTTCCAATTTCTTGGTGCGCTCCTCGAGTCCCTTGTCAGCCAGAGCTACTTTCTCGGTGAGCTCCTCTTCCCTCCTTAGGACGTCATCCCGCAGCTCCAGGAGTTTCTGCTCTTCGTCCTCGAGCCGTCTCTCCCTCACTTCAAGTGCCTCTCGGCGCTTGATGAGTGCGGTGTTGATGGCCTCAAGCTGTTCGTGCCGAGCATTGGCCGCGTCGTTGGCAGCTTTGGCCTGATCGTGGATCTCCCGGGATTGAGCGTCGAGGGCATGAGTCATGCTCTCCCTGTCATCCAGCAGCTTGCCCCAGTACTCTAGGCGGATCTTCTCCCGCTTGATCCACTCCTTGTCATCCGCTAGCCTTGACTGCGCCAGCTTGGTCTCAAAGTGGAGTCGGTTACACCACCGCCTAAGGGTTTGACGCTCCTCTTCAAGAGCCTTGCTGTCGTGGAAGAAGGCCAATTGGACTTGACGTAGACTGGAGCAGGAATTGTCGATAGACATCGACAGCAGGATGGGCTCCGGACCTGCTGGGGTCTCCTCCGCTGGTTCCAGCGGGTCTTCACATACAAAAATTGGGTCCCACTCTACGAGAGCGGAACCCTGAGCTTCCAAGGCACTAGGGCCGTCCTCCGGTATGGCCTTAGTCGCCATCGAAGAAGGCCCCGCCGCCAAGTCTTCGTTCACCTCCTCGGGCAGGGGGCCAGCGACTTCGCTTGGGCACCCCGGCTCGGCCGCAGGTACCTCCGACGTTGTCGCCCCCGGAGCAGGAGCTGCTACTGGCTCCGGCTGGGACACCTCTTCCGAGGGAGGCTCGAGCTCCATCGCCTCTTCAACCACCGGCTCTATGACCGGTGCTCCAACAATAACTGGCTTCGCAGCCGGTGCTTCGGAGGTAACCGGCTCAACTGCCGGAACTACCTCGACTACCGGCTCGCTTGCCGGGGCTTCAGTCACCTCCGGCTCAACCGCCGGAGCTTCGACAAGTTCTGGCTCCGAGGCCGGGACTACTACTTCCTCCGGGTCAACAGCCAGAGCTTCCATCACTGCAGCACCAGGACCCGGAGCTTCAACCTCCGAGACAGGTGCCGCTGGCGTGTCTTCACTCCCGTGGTCCGGCGCTACCACGGGAACTTCTGGGGACGAGTCGAGGTTCATGACCACGACAGCCGGCGCCGGAGCTGTCGCAGCCTCAGCCACCACCTGGGGCGGCACCGGGACAGGAGCAGAAGCTCCCACGGCTTCAGACACTGTGGCTGAGGGCGGAGCTTCACTCCCCTTCTTGGGGACGCTGCAGATGATGAACGAAGAAAATTAACAAACAATCGCTATAATTAAAAAGTTAACCAAGGTAAAGATCAAAAATTACCTTGGAAGGCTTCCGCACCAGCTTGCGCGGAACCTTTTTCCTGGACGTTCCGGGCTGGCCACGGTCGGCGTAGAAGCTCTAGAAGGCCCCCCAGAACTCGTCGCAGCTACGGGCGTTTCCCGGGTTGAGGCTCTCCTCGATCGGGAGGAACCCCTGGACCTGGAGGCTCCCACCGTCCCAGGTGTTGGAGTCGTGTGCCCGGAGCTAGCACCCCAGGAGAGTTCCACCACGGGGACAGACGCGCTCCGGGAGGATCCCACTGCAGGAACGATATCGTCCCGGAAGGACCCCACTACGGGGACAGTCGCCACGGTGGCAGAAGTTCTTCCCCCCTGGGGAGAAGGGACCGAGGCGGGAGTAGCGGGCCTGACGGACCTTCCGTCGGCATGTCGCAGCTTCCTCTTCCGGCTCTCCAGCTCATCCACCAGCTCCTTGCCCTTGCCGACGACCTCGACCCTCGGACATGGGGCAGGGGCGGAGCCGTCTTCAGGTATCCCGGGGATCGCCACCCGGGTGGTTGATCTTCTCTCAACGACACCAAGGTCGTCAAGTGCAGGCATCGTCCGCCGAAGCTCCCTGCTGAACTCCACCTCCACGTTCAGAGGGAGAAAGGCCGACGGCAGAGTCAAGTCGTCACCGTCGACGTTGATGCCGTGCTGGAATTTCTTGAGGTGAAACTCCAAGGTCTTCCCCACCATGTTGGACTTCAACTCGGTCTCAACCCGGTCCTCGTCCATCACGCTGTTGAGGGCCCAAGCGAGCTTCTCCCTCCTCTTCAGCGGCGCCCACCTGTTGGCCAGGAAGTTGCAAAATACCGCTTGAGGGGTCAATCCCCCTCCACGCATTGGCGGATCCTGGTCAAGGCGGGGTCGAAAGCTTCCGCCAGCACCGGAACCTCACTCCAGATCGTCGTGTCGATGTCGGGCAGACCATCGGGCAGCTCCAACCGCTCATGCTCCTCCACCCTGACGACTATCCAATCTTTCTTCCAGTCATCCCACTTCCCGGAAGGGAATGACCGGAGGTACTTGAATGGGCACTTCTTGCGCTTCACAAAGTAGTAGAAGCCAACGTACTCATTGCTCCGGCCGGTGGTGTGGACGGTGAAGAAGGTCCGGAAGAGTTCGATGCAGGGGGGGATGCCCACCCACATCTCACAGAAGTGGACAAAGATGGACACGAGGAGAATGGAGTGAGGGCCAAGGTGGTATAGCTGCAGACCATAGAAGTCTAGCAGCATCAAGAAGAAAGAAGAAAAAGGTGGGATCAACCCCACCATGGCGTACGAAGAAAAGTACACCATTTCGCCGGCGCGCTCCTTCTCGAAGGGGAGCTCTCCGCTGGCACGGACCAAGTGGTTGAAGAAGTCCGAGGACAACCCCATGAGGGCCCGGACCTTCTTCAAATCGTTGTCGGTCTTCAAGCGACTCTCGTGCAGACCCAACTCCATCGCGGCACAGCTAGGCAAGAGAAGAAGAGCGAAGCACGAGTTGGGAGTTTGAGCGCAAAATTAGATGAGAGGCGTAAAGAACTCTCGACGGTGCGCACTTTCCTTCTTAAGTAAGCCCTCGCAACGCTTGGATGGAAACCGCAGGGAAGTCGAAGATACCACTCAAGAATTCAGCCCAACCGATGACAAAAGGGCCCGGGACCACCCCGATGATCAAGTCGAGGCTCTTACCTAGGCGAACAGTTGCCATCACGCGGCGGGAAACCCAAGGCGGCGACCTGACAGGGCGCGCGGAACCGATACGGTTTTCGTATCGGGAACCGGTGACCTTCAATTTCGTGAGATCCGCATGTCAAAGATCTCATCTGCCGCCTGAGGTAAGCCACACGGTGGGATTTAACTGCAAATCCTTGCCAACTGCACCTTCGAAGACCCTTGAAGACCCAGTTCAAGAGTCGTAAGGATGGACCCACCTCCGACGGAATGACTTCACCCCTGTGATCTTCCTCGGAGGTAGGTCTAGGGGGCCACTGTCGGTATCCTAAAAACCGTACACCCCTTGAGGTTACAAAAATCTCAAAGGAAAGCCATCTACTTGGTTTGAAGACCCTCGGAGGCCCACTTGTCAGACATGACCGGACCCGCCTCTCCAACATGGTTAATCCCTGGGTCGCCACGTGTACGACTAACCCGGAGCTACCTCCCACAAAGGGGGAAGCTCCAGGCCACGTACCAAAATGGCACCTCCGGACTTAACCCCAGACCGAGAGAAGCTCCGGACCTGACACGTGTCTGATAGCCCCGGAGCTACCTGCTCCCCACAGCAAGCTCCAGAGCTGCCACGTGTCAAATCGTCGGACCTTCCAGCTTCCAACCTCCGGAAGACCTTGTAACGGCTCCAGATCTTCAAAGGAGAGTCAAGAACTTCAAGACCCGATTAAGTGCCATTAATACCATATTAAAGACACTTAATCGGACGATCTTAACACCAGTAACGGTGCTGTCAAAGTCCGTTACAGGATCATTAATAGCAATTAATTGTGTATCAATACCAGTAACCGCCGGGGCCACATGTCGGGCCAGGCTAACTTGTAACGGCCTGTCCTTGTACTATAAAAGGATAGACCGACGATACACTCAGGGAGGTTCACGGACGATCATACGCACCCCACACGTTCGTGACAAGCTCTTACCGCTAATACAACACCAACACACCCGTGGAGTAGGGTATTACGCTCAGGCGGCCCGAACCACGTAAATTCTTGTGTCTCCTGTGTCAAACTCCAATTCACCTTCTTGAATCTCCGCGCGCCCACACCGAACATCAACTCCCCTATCACTTTAGCAGTGTAGGGAGATCTGCCGGTTCTCAACCGCCGACAGATTTGAATGTTGCATATCTGTTGACAAAGCCTCTTCCACAATCAAAGCATGAAGCACACACGAGATCTATGGGTATTAGATACTTACATCAGTGATCATAGTGTGTAGTGGGAGACTTTTGTCACAACTATGTTTATGTACTATTAAATAAATTGTTATATGAGTAATCATTATTTACATTGATCATCAAGTATGTGACTTGTTCGTAAAACTCTTTGTTAAAAGTAATGTTACTCTAGATGATCCCTAGTCTATATCATTATATGAGATAATGATTGCATACAGACTAGCACATGTATTAATTGATGATCACGTTTCACGGATCATAGATATGGAGATATCGAATTAATAATATGAACACATGTTAGTGAACATGGTGTTGGATTGACCCACTCCGAGACACTGCTGGGATTGTTATATTCATATGTGCCATCAGTTGGTCTTGAGTGATACACCTGCTAGATCCTTAGACCTGAGATCGCCATTGTTTCCCACTATACGTAGTTGTGTACTTTGAGACTACCAAACGCTACTCCGTAAATGGGTAGTCATAAAAGTAGTCTTCGGGTATATAATGAAACATAGAATGGGATGTGCGCGGATCAAGATGTGATTTGCCCCTCCTTAATAACAGGAGAGATATCTCTGGGCCCCTCGAGATAGTTGGATTTGAAAGTGCATGGCCATGCCAAAGTGATTAATGGTTAATCACAGTGACTAAAAGTTAGTCACGAAATGAATCCACTATTTGATCGAGTGAATGGTCGAGCTATCATAAGGAAGGCACACATCTCGACTTGAGCTTGACTGGTATCGTGAGGCAAAGGGATTAGCATGTTGAATGTATCTAGGTTCGACCGATATGATCTTTATGTACATTCGGGAGTCAGTATGTCCTGCTAGGTACCTCTACTAACTTGTGGTTGGAAATGGTTTCCATTCACAATCGACTGCACATGAACCTAATGGTTCACACTCTTAAGGACTTAGAATATCGAAAATCTTGGCTAGATGATTGTCTCTAGTGCAAGTGGGAGATTGTTGGTGATGTGCCCAAGAGGCAATCATAACAATTCGGGTTAAGGCCTATTGGATATTTGATCCATATGCAATTAGGGTACTAATGGGCCTGCGACCTAAAAGCCCATTAGTACGCCTATAAATATGAGGGGTAGGGTTACGGGCTAATCACCCCACCACGTGACAGCCCTAGCCACCACCCCTCGAAGGCCTCACGCCGAGATCCTTGCCGCGTGCGGTGCTAGCACATCGGCGCACGGCGTTCCTCTCCGTACGTGTGGACTCCGTGAAGGCGCTGCTGCTACTGCTGCGCTAATCGGCTACGACGATCGTGATCGTGTACCTGCTGCCGTGACGAGGACGAGGAGGAGACGAGCAAGATCGTCTACTTCCCCTACACCGACGTGCATCTACGTTCTGCTGCGCTGCGCGTCTAGCGGTAACGATCTATGACCTCTGTACTCGCATGTTTCCTAGGTGATGCGGTAGAGTTGCTAGAGTAGCGTACCGCTGATTTTCCAACAAATACTACTTATAATGGTTGTAGATAGCACTTAGAATAATTGCATAAACGAGCTGACACCGTGTCCCAATGGATAAGAGGTTGGTCTACGGAACCAGAGATTCTGGGTTTGGTCCCCAGCAGAGTCGTTTGACATTTTTGATCTGTTTTTTACCTGTGTTTTGACCAATCTGAAGTCCGGAACCGGCGAACAGATCGCAAAGAAGAGACTGTTGTAGGATGATGAGCCGCAAGAAAGAATGCTGTTTCGAAATGTCTGATCTTTCATACTCCCATTTTTAAACTTTATGTGCTACCCCCCTGTTCATAATTTTTAAACTAGATTTTTTTGTTTCAGTGGTATCAATTTTAGGACACATGGAGAGGGAGTATAACATTTGACACTTTGTATTTTTTTTCCTTTTCCTTTCGTGCATGGGTTCTTACCAACAAATGAACAGATCGCATAGAAGAGACTGCTGTAGGACGATAAGTTGTATAATATTTCATATTTCTAAATTTTTTGTGTATAATATTAGTACATCCTATTTTAAGGTGTGAGCCGTTAACAATAATATCGGTCAGACCATAGGTAACTCTACAGATTAAAACTAGTGAGACAATATTGCATCGGACACCATATAATCTGATTGTGTATCTTGTTGCAGTTTAACTGACATACCACCACAAACTAAGGTTGTCAAATTTCAAACCAACTATTTTGCTCATTTTGCAGACAACTTATATGTATTAGAACTTAATTACTTTAGGATTAACATTAATCATAAACCTAATCATCAATTATGCATCTAATAAACAAGATTAAGGATGGATTAACAATATTTACTTGTAATTCGCTTTACATGGCCAGATCTTTGATCTTCTACTTGAATCTCCTCTCCATTAACCTCCAACATCATGGATCTTGAGAAAACAGAGAGGACGATGAGGGAATTGGTCTTCAACTGTTTCTATGTCTTTCCCTAATTGGTGGGTTACAGCAGAGGTTAGTAGTGAGAGCACACCACGTTTTTCTGGCACCTCTCCCCTTTTATAATTAACGTAGCACGGCCGAAGGCGGAGTCCATGTTAGTTAAGCATCCTGATTAAGACACAATTAATTAGTAATCAGTGCAGTTAACGTTGGGTCACTGGGCCTAATTCCTTTTCATTATCATTAATAATATTAACATTTTTCTTTTTGTCTCAGGTGAATCGAGATCAATACCAACATTCTCCCCCTTAATCATCTAGTTCAACCTTATTTATCCATTCTTAATAGGCATAATACACAAAGTGAGACATTTGAACAACTAGTATTTTACTATTGAACTTCAACACTTATGATATATCAACCTATCTCAAATGAAAAACATTTTTCTTTACGAGGAGTGGCTCCTTTTAAAAGTCTCTATTTTCCAGAATCACAAGGCTTCTATTAATCTCATGCCGGCAACATAATTGGTATTGGGTGGTAAGCCTTTATCGTTGAATCCAAGCATATAAAAGGATAAGACGTTGGTCTACGGAACCAGAGATTCTCGGTTTGGTCCCTAGCGGAGTCGTTTGACATTTTTGACCTGTTTTTTTGTACCTGTGTTTTGACCAACCAGAAGTCCAGAACCGGCAAACAGATCGCAAAGATGAGACTGTTGTAGGATGATGAGCTGCAAGAAAGAATGCTGTTTCAAAATGTCTGATCTTTCATAGTCCTATTTTAAACTTTATGTGCTACCCCCTCTGTTCATAATTTTGAAACTAGATTTTTTTTGTTTCAATGGTATCAATTTTAGGACAAGGGAGAGGGAGTATAACATTTGCCACTTTCTATTTTTTTTTCCTTTTTGTTTTGTGTGTGCGTTCTTACCAACAAACGAATAGATCGCATAGAAGAGACTGCTGTAAGACGATAAGTTGTATAATATTTCATATTTCTAAATTTTTTGTGTATAATATTAGTACATGCTATTTTAAGGTGTGAGCCGTTAATAATAATTTCGGTCAGACCATAGGTAACTCTACAGATTAAAACTAGTGAGACAATATTGCATCCAACACCATATAATCTGATTGTGTATCTTGTTGCAGTTTAACTGACATACCACTACAAACTAAGGTTGTCAAATTTCAAACCAACAATTTTGCTCATTTTGCAGACAACTTATATGTGTTAGAACTTAATTACTTTAGGATTAATATTAATCATAAACTTAATCATCAATTATTCACCTAATCAACATGATTAAGGATGGATTAGCGATACTTACTTGGAATTCGCTTTGCATGGCCAGATCTTTGATCTTCTACTTGAATCTCCTCTTCATTAACCTCCAACATCATGGATCTTGAGAAAATAAAGAGGAAGATGAGGGAGTCGGTCTTCCAACTGTTTCTACGTCTTTCCCTAATCAGTGGGTTACGAAAGAGGTTAGTAGTGAGAGCACACCAAATTTTTCTGGCACCTCTCCCCTTTTATACTTCATGTAGCACGGCCGAAGGCCGAGTCCAAGTTGTTTAAGCGTACCGATTAAGACGCAATTAATTAGGAACCAATGCAGTTAACTGTTGAATCACTGGACCTAATTCCTTTTCATTATCATTAATAATATTAAAATTTTTCTTTTTGTCTCAGGTGAATCGAGATCAATACCAATATTCTCCCCCTTGATCGTCTGGTTTAACCTTATTTATCCTTTTTTAATAGGCATAATTCACAAAGTGAGGCGTTCGAACAACTAGTATTTTACTACTGAACTTCAATACTTATGATATATCAACCTTTCTCAAATGAAAAACATTTTTCTTTGTGAGTGGCTCCTTTTAAAAGTCTCCACTTTCCAGAATCACAAAGCTTCCATTAATCCCATCCTGACAACATAATTGGTATTGGGTGGTAAGCCTTTATCGTTGGATCCAAGCATATAAATCGTACTATATGCTCATCATTAATGTTTGATTATGGATTCTATCTTTCACAACATTCACACTTTATGTCAACATGCTTGACAGTAGCATTTGACTTGTTATACTCGTATAGAAAACTACGTGTTCATTATTGCAGTATATCACAAGTGATTTATTAATGCTGTCATGCAGCTTGTGCTCGAGAATCAAATCTTTAGCCATACAACATGCTCATTGTCCTTATATCATGCTATAAAATAAGCGTACATCATAGATAAAACATTTACACTTAATGATCGATTACAATTATGATCTACAATGTAGGCAATTCGTCGTTCGTTTGGAGTCTTTTCCACGATATGACTCCATGGGTGAATGTGAAATTGATAACATTATCATGGATTTCTTACTCTTCACATAACCAGTAGAGCAATATATGATAACCAATTACTTTATGGTTATCAATACTTCAAACATTAGCATGATATCTTTAGCGTCTTATATATATAACATAAGACTTGATTTGCAGCCTTCCAGTTGTCGAGTTCTGGATTTATTTAGAATCTGCAGTTATTCACAAATTTTTTCATAAGATCAAAAGTTCGGATGACTTTATCAAACTTGAGTCATAATTATCTTGAAGCTTGCTTCAAGACATGATCTTCTTCACATGACATGCCACATGTTTTTCTCAATTATTCGTTTTATGAAAAAAATCTTTCGACTTCGTCATATAAACATTTTTCATTTTGATCATTATTCATCAATACTATGTTTGTGTCGGTACCCTGGGTACCATATACCCCTTGGGATTGCAAAGATCTCAAGGGAAAGTCATCTACTTGATTTGAAAAACTTCGGAGGCCCACATGTCAGACACGCCCAGACCCGCTTCTCCAACATGGTTAGCTCCAGGGACGCCACGTGTACTATCAAACCGGAGCTACCACCCGCAAAGGGGGAAGCTCCGGACGATGTATCGAAATGGCACCTCCGGACTTAACCCCAGACCGAGAGAAGCTCCGGACCTGACACGTGTCAGGTAGCTCCGGAGCTACCCATTTCCCACAGTATGCTCCAAAACTACCACGTATCCAACCGTCGGATCTTCAGCCTCTAACCTCCGGAAGACTCCACAACAGCTCCGGATCTTCAAAGGGGAATGAAGGACTTCAAGACTCGATTAAGTGTCATTAATACCATATTAATGACACACGATCAGATAACCTTAATTACCAGTAATGGTGCTGTCAAAGCCCATTACCCGGTCATTAAGGACAATTAAATGTGTTGAATACTAGTAACCGCCGGGGCCACATGTCGGGCCAGGCTAACTTGTAATGGCCTGCCCTTGTACTATAAAAGGACAGGCCGACGACACGTTCAGGGAGGCGACACACGTGCCATAGACACTTGTCACAAGTTCATACAGCTAATACAACACCAACACACCCGTGGAGTAGGGTATTACGCTCAGGCGGCCCGAACCACGTAAACTCTCGTGTCTCCTGCGTCATTTGTAATTCACCTTCTTGAATCTCCGCGCGCCCACACCGAACATCAAACTCCTCTAACACTTTAGTAGTGTCGGGAGATCTGCCGGTTCCAAACCACTGACAGTTGGCGCGCCAGGTAGGGGCGCCTGAGATTTCGAGAATGGTGAACTCAGCTGCTGGATCATCCAACGGTCATCCTGCTGCTCAAGCTGCTGGAGGCAATCCATCCAATATGCAGCCACCAGCAGGGGCTTCAGCACCAGCAGGAGTCACACTGCCACCACCGCCGCCTCCACCAGCAAATCATGCTGGACAGCGCGATGGTGCACCGGCGTCAGTCACTGCGTCGAGAAATCATGACAATCCAGAACACGCGCTCCATGCAGCGCGTGCTCTTCTCCAATGCCCACCACCTCCAGATGCATCCCGGGATGCACTGGAGCAGTGGAGAGCTGATGTGGAACATTTGGTTGCAGCAGCAGCCGATCGCATCAGCAACCAGGGTCCTCCTCCTTCAGGACGGGCCCCATCACAGCGACGGACCTTGTCTGGCAGACTTGGTCCGCACGTGTCCAACAACAGGAGACGTGCAGCGTCACAGCAGGTGACGTCGTTACCCTCCGGGGCACGACGCACCCACACGGTATCCATGCTTTCAACTCATGACCTCCGAGCGGAGCTTGATCGCCGATATCGCCAACAGGACGGCCGAGTCCATATTGAGCGTGCTCGTGAAAGACGAGAAGCTCAGGACATTCTTGCTCCTGAAGGAGTGGGAGGAGGCTGTTCAGCCCTGGCCATGCATCTGCGTATGGTCAGGTGGCCACAGAAGTTCCGGCCTCACCTCTCAGAGAAATTCGATGGACTGTCAATCCTGTTGAATTTCTTCAGATCTACTCCACTGCTATCTTGGCAGCAGGAGGAAATGAGGCCGTAATGGCCCACTATTTCCTAGTGGCTTTGACTCGGACCGCCAGGTCCTGGTTTATGAGCCTTCCACCCAACTCCATCAACAGTTGGGAGGAGCTGTACCAGTAGTTCAACGCCAACTTCGGGAGTTCATACACCCGACCAGGCACTGAACTGGACCTTTTTGCAGTCGTGCACAAAGGGGGAGAATCCCTGCGATCATTCATCCAGAGGTTCTCTCAGGTACGAAACACAATCCCTTCTATCTCTAGCGCCTCTGTCATTGTGGCATTCAGACAGGGTGTACGGGATAAGAAGATGCGAGAAACTGGCGATCAAGGAGATCACAAGTGTCACGGAACTCTTCAGTTTGGTCGATAAATGTGCCAGAGCTGCGGAGGGCCGTGAGATGCACTCCAAACCAACTCCGGAGGATCACAAGAAATCCTCCAAAGGAGAAGCCGCTACCTCCGGGAGTGGCAAAAAGAAGAAGAAGACCAACGGCAAGAAGAAGCCGTCGGCCGGTACATCCAATGTTGCAGCTGCTGCAGCTCCAGGTGACCGGGGGCAATGCCCCGAGAAGCGACCTCGACCGTCTTCTGAAGACGGTGGCAAACCCAAAGTGTGGTGTCCAATCCACAAAACGGGCATCCACAGTTTGGAAGACTGTCGGGAGGTCCAAAACCTCGCCGAGCGCTACAACAAGCGCCGGGAAGAAACTCCTTTCCTACAGAGGGAAGGAAAACAAAAAGTCGACGAAGCTCCGGCTGAAGAGGAGTTAGGTTTTCAGGATCCCAAAAAGGTCCTAAAGGCCGTCTACACCTCCGTCGACGATGATTCTGACGTCTCTGACAACGAGCGTCGGAAGATCATGAACACTATTTTTGGTGGATCATGGGACATCACCTCCCGCCGCGTCATCAAGACTATGCGTCGGGATATGGCTGCTGTAGCTCCTACAATCAGACCGGAGCCTCATCGGAAGTGGATGGACACAACCATCACTTTTGATGCTTCGGACTGCCCTTAGAGCATGGTTGGAGCAGGTCAGTTACCTTTGATGGTATCTCCTACCATCAATAACATCCAACTCCACCACGTCATGGTAGACGGAGGTTCGGGGCTTAACCTCATAAGCTTCGAAGCTTTTACCAAGCTTCAGCTCCGACCTTCGGATCTCCACCCCTCCCGACCTTTCTCCGGAGTAGGTCTAGGGGCCATTACCCCACTTGGAGATATTACTCTCCCAGTTACCTTCGGGACACAGGAGAAGTACCGCACTGAGAAGTTGGTCTTCGACATCGCTCAGATCAACTTACCCTTCAACGCCATCTTGGGTAGGCCTGCCCTGTAAAAGTTCATGGCAGTTGCTCATTACGGCTACCTGGTGTTAAAGATGCCAACACCAGTAGGCGTTCTCCGAATCCGCGGAGATCGTACTGCTGGAGTAACTGCACTAGAAGAACTCCATGTACTTACCACGGCGCAAGAGGAGGACTCCACGCAGGAGCAAGCTCCAAAACCCCCGAGCATTCGCCAACGAGGATCGACTTCTGCACCTCGTGTGCAGCCAAGCGGCGACACTGACATTCCCGTCAAAGTCGTCCAAATTGGTTCCGATGCTGCTTAGACCACCCGTATATCGGGGTATTGAACGACAATAGGAACTCGCGCTCATCACTTTCCTCCGGGCTAATGTCGACGTGTTCGCCTGGCAACCGTCACAAATGCCTGGGATCCCCAGGGAAGTGATTGAGCACAATATGAAGATCTATCCAGACGCCCGGCCTGTGCACCAAAAGCCTCAGAAACAATCTGTAGAGCGACAGAACTTCATTCGACAAGAAGTGAAAAAGTTGCTCGAAGCTGGATTCATCCGAGAGGTCTTCCATCCAAAATGGCTGGCAAACCCAGTCGTTGTTCCCAAAGCCGGCGGGAAGCTTCAGATGTGTATCGACTACACAACACTAAATAAGGCATGTCCAAAAGATCCATTCCCACTACCTAGAATAGATCAGATAGTGGATTCCACCTCCGGGTGTGAATTACTGTGTTTCCTAGACGCATATTCTGGGTATCATCAAATCAGAATGTCTAGGGAAGATGAAGAGCATACCTCTTTCATTACAGTAGATGGATTGTATTGTTATACAGCCATGCCCTTTGGTCTCAAGAATGCAGCTTCAACTTTTGTACGAGCTATGTACAGAACCTTTGAAGACCTCATTAGAGACATAGTGGAAGTGTACATCGATGACATCATGGTCAAGGTCAAGAACAAGGAGTCACTTCTTGACACCTTACAGGCTGTCTTCGATAAGCTGCGGGCCACCCGCACAAAGCTAAACCCAGACAAGTGTGTCTTCGGGGTTAGCTCCGGAAAATTTCTTGGTTTCCTGGTAAGTCACCGGGGCATAGAAGCTAATCCGGCGAAGATCAAGGCCATTGAAGACATGTGGCCACCAGCCCGCATCAAAGATGTCCAAAAGCTAACTGGATGTCTAGCAGCCCTCAGCCGATTCTTTTCAAGATTGGCGGAACGGGCACTCCCCTTCTTCAAGTTATTAAGGAAGTCCGGACCATTCCAATGGTCTGAAGAAGCAGAAAAGGCGTTCCAGGAGCTAAAACAGTTCCTCACCACCCTACCAACTCTGGTAGCTCCGAACCCTGGTGAGCCTTTGTTGCTATACATTTCAGCTACAGACGAAGTCGTCAGTATGGTTCTGGTTGCGGAGAGACCAGAGCTACCCCATACTCAGGAATCCAGACCTCTTCGGGAGGGTCCGGAGGTTCCTGAAAGCGAGTCTGGGTCCCAGCTCCCAGATTCGAATCCACAAGAAACCATTTCAGAAGACTCAGACCCCCCCCCGGGAGGGTCCAGGTCACTTCTGAAGAAGCTCCGGGTTCCTCCAGCCAGAACTCGAAGGTCCCTGAAGAAAATCCGGATCCCTTCGGGAGGATCCGGGTCAGTGAACAGGAAGCTCCGGGCCCCTCTGGGAGGGTCCGGACCATTCAGCGCCTGGTGTACTTCATCAGTGAAGTACTACATGATGCCAAGACTCGATACCTATAGGTGCATAAGCTGCTCTATGCAGTTCTTATTGCCTCCAGGAAGCTTCGCCATTATTTCCAAGCTCACAAAATCTCATTGGTGACCTATTACCCACTTTGAGCAATTTTGCATAATCCCAATTCGACTAGGAATATTGCAAAGTGGGCAGCGGAATTGGCTGAATTCGATCTCAAATTCATTTCAAGGCAAGCAGCCAAGAGTCAAGCATTGGCAGACTTCGTGGCGGAATGGACTCCCTCTCCATCAAACCCTGGGGGCCCCAGTGAGCAGAAGCCGAAACATGAAGCTCCAGTCTTCATCGAGCCTCATTGGACCCTCTACTTTGTCGGCTCCATGCAAAAGCAGGGGGCCGGAGCTGGAATCCTTCTCCTCGCACCAACTGGGGAGAAGGTAAAATACATGGTACACCTTGACTTCAAGGCGACCAACAACATGGCGGAGTACGAAGCACTCATCTACGGACTAAAGGTGGCGCTGTCATACGGTGTCAAGCAACTGCTGGTCAAGGGAGATTCACAGCTCATCATTAAGCAAGTGAAGGGTGAATGCTCCTGCAACAATCTCCAGCTAGCTGCTTACCTCCTTGAAGTCCAGAGGCTTCAGAAGGACATCGAAGTCCTAGACCTCCACCATGTCCAGCGTGCCCACAATGCTGAAGCCGACGAACTCTCGACGAAAGCGTCAACCGGAGCTCCGGCTCCTGACAGAACTTTTGTCCGGAGGTTGTCAAAACCCACAGCTCAGCCCGCCGAACTGAGCGAAGGGGGCGAGATCAGCATCCCGAAGCTGACGGTCCCGATGGCCCTGTTACCATGGCAGCCATCAAGGGTCATAGGTGCTGCCGGAAGCTCCGAGCAACCCAACACGCAAGACTCAAATTCTCAAGTTAGTTCCGATGCATGGATCTCGGAGATCAGGAACTACTTGAAAGACAACATCCTTCCTCATGATGATGCGTCCGCTGACCGGGTAGTCAGATTGGCTAAAACATACACGTTGGTAGAAGGGGATCTCTACCGGCGCGGTGCCAACGACATCCTAATGCGGTGCATCACAAGGGAAGAAGGCTGCGAGCTCCTCGCAGAAATCCATGGAGGCGAGTGTGGGAACCACGCGTCTTCCCGCACACTGGTTGGTAAAGCCTTTCGGCATGGCTTCTACTGGCCTACAGCACTCCAGGATGCAACTGAGCTGGTGAAGAAATGTGAAGCATGCCAATTTCATGCAAAGCAAATTCACACACCGGCTCAGCCCCTACAAATGATACCTCCTACATGGCCCTTCGCTGTGTGGGGGATGGACATCTTGGGACCTTTCCCAAGAGCCGTCAGAGGTTACAAGTTCCTGTATGTCGCCATTGACAAGTTCACCAAGTGGTCGGAAGAAACTCCAGTTGTGACAATCAACAAGCAATCTGCTATCAACTTTTTGCAGTCCATTGTATGCAGATTTGGAGTCCCAAACAAAATCATCACTGATAATGGGACCCAATTCACAAGCTCTGCGTTTCAAGGATATTGCGAAGACCTCGGCATTCAAGTTTGCTACGCCTCCGTAGCTCACCCAGCCAGCAATGGCCAAGCCGAGAGAGCAAATGCTGAAATCCTTAAAGGACTCAAAATGCGCACCTAAGAGCACTTGAAAAAACATGGAGCCAACTGGATTGAAGAGCTTCCACCCACTTTATGGGCCAACAAGACATCTCAAAACCGGTCCACTAGAGAGACACCCTTCTTCCTGGTGTATGGAGCTGAAGCAATCCTTCCTCCAGAAATCACCTTGGGGTCACTCCGGGTCCGGACCTTCGATGAAGCCACGCAGGACCAGCTCCGGCGTGAAGACCTAGACCTCCTTGAGGAGGGAAGGTGCCAAGTAGCTGTTCGGAATGCCCGATACCGCCAAGCCCTTCGGCACTATCATCAGCGGCATGTACAAAACCGACAGCTCGAGGAAGGCGACCTGGTGCTACAGAGAATACAATCCAGTGAAGGGATAAACAAACTCTCCCCCAGCTGGGAGGGACCCTTCCGAGTGATTAAAGTATCCCGTCCCGGGAGCGTTCGCTTGGCTACCGAGGATGGGACACCTCTCCCAAATCCTTGGAACATTGAGCACCTCTGTAAGTTCTACACTTAATATCACGGAGGTGAGTCTGTAGTAACTTGAGGTGTATGTTATAGAGTCATTGTACAGAGTCGGGTAGTTCCTCCGGGGGAACAGCCGGACCTTTCCCAAAAGGTCCACAAAGTTCATGCAACACTTGTCACAGTCTCAGGACTAAAAGTGTGGCTAGCTACCCTGGGTCAAACGAGAAATAAAACACACTTAGCCTGGTTCTGTACCCTAAGAGTGTACTTGTTTCCCCTGTACCCCGGACCTATAATGAAAGACATCTTCAGGCGAAACAGACTCCACGTGCATTTATTTTGTACATGCTCAACATTTTTTATTTTTCTCTTTCTTTTCTATAACAAAGACGTGCAATTCTTAAAAAATTTTAGTTCGACCGGTTCATATACGATACGAGTTGTATTGTCGATCCTTTTGGATTCAAATATTGTTCATGGCCAACTCGCCTGAAAGCCGCCAAGCCAATCTAGGGCTGGAGTGTGCTATCGACTTAGCCTGGTCAAGCACCCTAAGTACGCCACTCTACCTACAACCCGGCAGGCCGAAGTAAGGCGGGTCCATGTACAGTTGGATCTGGAAGAAAAGACAACGCATTCGGTTGTATTTAGAATCGTGTTTGACTTAAAATCTTCCTGAGAATTGTAAGCCGCGATGAAGTTATAGACAAGAAACGAATTTTACTATTTTTCTTGGCTTAAGTGTGCAGGAAAAATAAAAATCTACGTTGATGGAGAAAAGCCGGAGCTAACAAAGCTCCGACTCCCCTAGGTGACTTGTAATCGATGTTACGCATTGAAAACGAGCATCACCGGAGTAATCAAGCTCCGGTAAAGCTAGGGGGGTCAGCCGTCGACGCTGAATAAAAGATGGTGAGAAGACCCCGCAAACGGAGTCTGCTGCCAACAAAACAAGTGTTGGCAAAGGTCACTGCCGGAGCTACTAAGCTCTGACACCCCAGAGGACTAACTATCGATGCTCTACGCGTTCTATTGCCGGAGCCACTAAGCTCCGATGATAGACAATGCCAGAGCTTCTAAGCTCTGACAACCTCAGGGGGCCTTCTCTATCGAAGACTTCGGACCTAAATTTCAACAAGTTCGGAGCAAATGAGTCTTCAACAAAACGCAATATCCTCTTGGTACATGTTCACAATCAAATTGTGTACATCTACCACGGGGCCAAGTGAAGACAAAAGTGTTGAAGACAAAAAGTGAAATTCACAAAAATTTAGGGATTTCATTTATCTGGAGACAAGGGATTACATCTGGAGACAAGAGATTACAAAATTGAGGAAGAAGAAGAGAAAGTACAAGTGAGAACTACAGAGATGGTCCTAGACCCTATGGAAGAATTGGGTGACCTTCTGGGCAACCTCCGATACGTTGGCTCGGGTAGCTTCGCCTTCTCCTTCAACCGGACCTTCAAGCACCGGGTCCAGAGGAAATTGGGAGTTCCGGCTGGTGTAGCACGTTAGCACATATTCTGTGACGTTCTTCGCCAGGGATTACCCCTCAACCTCCAATTGGTCCGCGATGACATCGCCCACCTTGGAGAGTTTGCTGCCTGCCGAGCTCAACGCCTGCAACGCCAGGTCTGGCTCTGGCTCCGGATCATCCGGTGGCATGGGGCTGAAGCCCATCGGTGTCAGTGCGTCATTGGCCTTGCCCAGGAACTCCCAAATCTGTAGGGAGTCCGCAGTCCTGAAGCCCTTTAATTCCTCCAGGGATCTTCTGGCCACCACCAGTTCAGAATTCTCGCGGGCGAGGCGCTCAACTTCTTTGGCGTTTTGCTGAATCTTCTCAGCAACCCGCTTCTCGAGTTTTCCGAGCTCCTCCTCCCGGAGGTGGATCTTGTTCCGGCGGTCGACCAGGTCCTTCTCCCTGCCCCTCACTTTCTTCTCCCTGGCAGTAAGGGCACACTCTTGCTCGTAGAGTTCCTGCCCTCGCACCCAGGCCTTCTCCTCTTCCTCATGGCAGCGCTCTTCCAATTTCTTGGCGCGCTCCTCGAGGACCTTGTCAGCCAGAGCCACCTTCTCGGTGAGCTCCTCTTCCCTCCTCAGGACGTCATCCCGCAGCTCAAGGAGTTTCTGCTCTTCATCTTCGAGCCATTTCTCCCTCTCAACAAGTGCCTCCCGACGCTTGATGAGTGTAGTGTTAATGGCCTCAAGCCTTTCCTGGCGTTCATCGGCCGCACTGTTAGCTGCTTTGGTCTGCTCGTAGATCTCTCAGGATTGAGCGTCGAGGGCACGAGTCATACTCTCCCTGTCATCTAGCAACATGCCCCCGTACTCCAGGCGGATCTTCTCCCGCTTGATCCACTCTTTGTCGTCCGCTAGCCTCGACTGCGCCAGCTTGGTCTCGAAGTAGAGTTGGTTGCGCCACCGCCTAAGGGTTTGGCGCTCCTCTTCAAGAGCCTTGCTGTCGTGGAAGAAGGCCAATTGGACTTGATGCAGACTGGAACATGCGTTGTCAATAGACAGCGACAATGGGATAGGTTCCGGACCTGCTGGAGTCTTCTCCGCTGGTTCCAGCGGGTTTTCAGATACAAAAATTAGGTCCCACTTCACAAGAGTGGTCCCCTGGGTCTCCATGGCATTAGGGCCGTCCTACGGGATGGCCCCAGTCGCCATCGAGGAAGGCCTTGCCGCCAAGTCTTCGTTCACCCCCTCAGGCAGGGGGCCAGCGACTTCGCTTGGGCACTCCGGCTCGGCCGCAGGTACCTCCGACGTCGTCACTTCCGGAGCAGGGGCCGCTGCTGACTCCGGTCTGGGCACCTCTTCTGATGGGGGCTCGGGCTCGGACACCTCTTCAACAATCGGCTCGGGAGCCAGAAGACCTTCAACATCGACCGGCCCTGCAGCCGGAGCTCCAACAATGACTGGCACTGCGGCTGGTGCTTCAGAGGTAGCTGACCCAACTGCCGGAACTTCCTCAACTTCCGGCACACACGCCAGGACTTCAATCACTTCCGGCTCAACCGCCTGGGCTTCGACAATTTCCAGCTCTGTGGCCGGAATTACTACTTCCTCTGGCTCAACAGCCGGAGCTTCCATCATCTCGCACCAGGACCCGGAGCTTCAACCTCCGAGACAGGTGCCGCTGGCGCAACTTCTCTCCCATGGTCCGGCGCTACCACGGGAGTCTCTGGGGATGAGTCGAGGTCCATGACCACGACAGCCAGCGCTGGAGCTGTCGTAGTTTCAGCCACCACTTGGGGCGGCACGGGACAGGAGCAAAGCTTCCGCCCTCACAACTTCAGTTGCTGTGGCTGAGGGTGGAGCCTCACTCCTCTTCTTGGGAACGCTGCAGATGATGGATTAAGAAACTTAAAAAAATAGTTACTACAACAAAACAACTGTCCAAGGTAAAGATTAAAAATTACCTTGGGAGACTTCCGCACCAGCTTGCGCGGAACCTCTTTCCCGGGCGTTCCGGGCTGGTCATAACCGGCGTGGAAGCTCCGGAAGGCCCCCCGGAACTCGTAGCAGCCACGGGCGTTTCCCTGGTCGAGGCTCCCCTCGACCGGGAGGAACTTTCGGACCTGGAGGCCTCAACCGGCCCCAGTGCTGGAGTCACATGCCCGGAGCTAGCTCCCTGGGAGGATCCCACTGCGGGTATAGCCGCCGCGGTCGAAGAAGACCTCCCCCTCTGGGGATAAGGAGCCGATGCAAAGGTGGCAGGCCTGACGGACCTTCCGTCGGCATGCTGCAACTTCCTCTTCCGGCTCAAGGGTTCGTCCACCGGCTCCTTGCCCTTGCCGACGACCTCGACCCTCGGCTTCGGGGCAGGGCCACCTTCGGACACCCCAGGGATCGCCACCCTGGTGATTGATCTTCTCTCGATGACACCAAGGTCATCAAGCACGGGCATCTTCCGTCGGAGCTCCCTACTGAACTCAACTTCCACGTTCAGAGGAAGAAAAGCTGATGGTGGAGTCAAGTCGTCACCCTCGACGTCGATGCCGTGCTAGAACTTCTTGAGGTGGAACTCCAAGGTTGTCCCCACCATGTTGGACTTCAGCCCGGTCTCGACCCGGTCGTCGTCCATCACACTGTTGAGGGCCCAAGCGAGTTTCTCTCTCTTCTTCAGCGGTGCCCACCTGTTGACCAGGAAGTTACAAAACACCGCTTGAGGGGTTAATCCCCCCTCCACGCACTGGCGGATTCTGGTCAGAACAGGGATGAAGGCGTCCGCCAGCACCTGAGCTTCACTCCAGATCATCGTGTCAATGTTGGGGAGGCCTTCGGGCAGCTCCAGCTTCTCGTGCTCCTCCACCCGGATGACTATCCAGTCCTTCTTCCAGTCATCCCACTTCCCAGAGGGAAACGACCGGAGGTACTTGATTGGGCATTTCTTGCGCTTCACGAAGTAGTGGAAGCCAAGGTACTCATTCCTCCTACCTGTGGTGTGAACGGTGAAGAAGGTCCGGAAGAGTTCAATGCAGGGGGGATGCCCACCCACATCTCACAGAAGTGGACGAAGATAGACACGAGGAGAATGGAGTGAGGGCCAAGGTGGTATAGCTGCAGACCATAAAAGTCCAGCAGCATCAAGAAAATGGAAGAAAAAGGTGGGATCAACCCCACCATGGAGTACGAGGAGAAGTACACCATTTCGCCGGCGTGCTCCTTCTCAAACGGGAGCTCTCCCCCGGTGTGGATCGAGCGGTTGAAGAAGTCCGAAGACCACCCCATGAGGGTCCAGACCTTCTTCAGGTCACCGTCGGTCTTCAAAAGGCTTTCGCAGAGACCCAACTCCATCGCGGCACAGCAAGGCAAGAGAGGAAAAGCGAAGCACAAGTTGGGAGTTTGAGCGCAAGAACATATGAGAGGCATAAAGAACTCCCGACGGTGCGCGCTTTCCTTCTTAAGTAAGCCCTCACAACTCTTGGATGGAAACCACAAGAAAGTTGAAGATACCATTCAAAAATTCCACCCAGCCGATGACAAGGAGGCCCGGGACCACCCCGACGATCAAGTCGAGGTTCTTACCCAGGCGAACGGTTGTCATCATGAGGTGGGAAGCCCAAAGGCGGCAGCCTGACAAGGCGCGCAGAACCGATATGATTTTCGTATCGGGAACCGGCGACCTTCAATTGCGTGAGATCTGCACACCAAAGATCTCATCTGCCGCACGCGGGATACGCCACGTGGCGAGGATTTAACTCCAAACCATCGCCAACGGCACATGCGGAGACCTTTGAAGACTCAGTTCAAAAGTCGCGAGGATGGACCCACCTCCGGCGGAATGACTTCACCCAAAGGGTCTTCCCTAGAGGTGGGCCCAGGGGGCCACTGTCGGTACCCTGGGTACCATATACCCCTTGGGATTGCAAAGATATCAAGGGAAAGTCATCTACTTGATTTGAAGAACTTCGGAGGTCCACATGTCAGACACGTCCGGACCCACTTCTCCAACATGGTTAGCTCTAGGGACGCCACGTGTACTATCAAACCGGAGCTACCACCCGCAAAGGGGGAAGCTCCGGATGATGTATCGAAATGGCACCTCCAGACTTAACCCCAGACCGAGAGAAGCTCCGGACCTGACACGTGTCAGGTAGCTCCGAAGCTACCCATTTCCCACAGTATGCTCTGGAACTACCATGTGTCCAACCGTCAGATCTTCAGCCTCTAACCTCCGGAAGACTCCACAACGGCTCCGGATCTTCAAAGGGGAATCAAGGACTTCAAGACCCGATTAAGTGTCATTAATACCGTATTAATGACACACGATCGGATAACCTTAATTACCAGTAATGGTGCTGTCAAAGCCCATTACCCAGTCATTAAGGACAATTAAACGTGTTGAATACTAGTAACCGCCGGGGCCACATGTCGGGCCAAGCTAACTTGTAACGGCCTGCCCTTGTACTATAAAAGGACAGGCCGACGACACGTTCAGAGAGGCGACACACGTGCCATAGACACTTGTCACAAGTTCATATAGCTAATACAACACCAACACACCCGTGGAGTAGGGTATTACGCTCAGGCGGCCCGAACCACGTAAACTCTCGTGTCTCCTGCGTCATTTGTAATTCACCTTCTTGAATCTCCGCGCGCCCACACCGAACATCAAACTACTCTAACACTTTAGTAGTGTCGGGAGATCTGCCGGTTCCAAACCACCGACAGTTTGCAACAATCTGCAGTGACTCTATAACAAGATGAGCCGTCATTTGGATGTCACGACTACATTTTAAAATGGAATAACAAAACAGAGACATGCTTCTTACAAAGAATTAATCTTCTTGACATATGTGACACTATTATTTCTTCCTCTTGCGAGTATAGCATTTATAAACATAATCATCTTAATTCGTGGATTGAATACCTTTTCTCTTTTAATTCCGGTAAACTTGCATTACTAAGCACATTTCCTACCATAAAAAGTGGTTGTGATGCTTAGCTATCCATCTTATTAATCTTCACTAGACATGCTCCTCCGCGACACAATGATCCCGTATAGGATAAATATAGCCACAACAGTAGAAATTATCCGTGAATATTATGAATGAGTTGAAATCATCCGGGTTCAAAGTTAAAATGTCTGCTAAAAGTGCATCTAGGCATCCCCGTGGGTTTTGGATGATTGATAACGAAAATTAAGAGACTAATGAGCTAAGTTGATCTTAAGCACAAGTATGACGATTGATATGAGACAAAATCCCTCAAAAAGGAAACGGTTGAAACGGGCGTCGAAGACTCAAACATAGAAATTAGAGTTTCTATTGTGTTGAGTTTAGACTAGCCATATCAGTGTGAGGGTGTGTGTATCAAGTGCATTGATATCATCAAAGAGGGCTCAAAATGGTGGTTGAGACAAAAACCTAAGTAAGAAGCCTTTGAGAGAAAACCCCCTTAGGCCGGACTAGTCCAGGTGGTCAGGTTAGTCCATTTCAGGACGGACTAAAGGTCTCTGTTTGAGTTTGGACTTGTCCGTATGGGTAAGAACTAATACGTTCACCCTTTGGTGAGAGTTTGTGGGGCTTAGTCCTGGGAGGCCGGACTTGTCCGCTATAGAGGTCGGACTAGTCCGGACCCCCAGTGTAGTCCGTTTTGGGACAGACTAAATGTTTTCGTCCGAGTTCGGACTTGTCTATTTTGATACGAACTAGTCCGTTTTAGCCTTAGTGTGAGATCTCGAAGCCAAGTCCCGGGAGGCCAATTGGTGAGCAGTTTTATCTCCGCACTCTAGGAACTTGGCTCAAGCGACGTGGACATTGGAAGTGATAAAGATGAAGATGATTTGACAAACTTGTGCTTCATGGCGGGCAAGTCAAGATCAAGTATGGAGGAGGCAGAACACAACAACAACAATGAAGAGGTATGTCCTACTTGTGAATAAATGTGTGATGCTATTTCTCGTGCCACTATTATAGTTATTAAAAAGGACAAAAAGCTTAGGGATAGTGCTGCTAAAATTGATTCACTAGAATCTGAAATCAACTGTTTAAAAACTTTGATTCCTAGTGATGATGCATGTCCCTCATGTGATTTAATATATGAACAATTGTCCTCATAAAGAAGTGCGCACATCTCCACACTTGATAAACTTGAGTTAGAAATTGAAAAGAATAGAGAACTTGCCGCACTTAATGATAACAACTTGAAAAATACTAGCTGTTCTACAATTGATTTGCATTGTTCTACTTGTGATGATCTTGATAAGAAACTACAAGATGCTATGAATGAAATTTCTATATTGAACAATGCTTTACGTGCTCATGAAGTTAAAAATTGTTCTAATTGCAAACTGAAAGGAAAAACTTTATGTGAAATTTGCCTTGATCTGTCCAATAAACTTGATGACATGAATAGGACACTAGAGCGGTTTTATAAAGGGAATAAAAACCTGAACTTGCTACTGAATTCCTCTAAATCATGTAATGATAAATCTGGTTTAGGTTTTGATTCTCATGCTCATGCAAAGGCACATCCAGCTAAAATTGTAAAGTCATTAGGAAGTGGTTTGATTCAAACAGTTCCTAAACAAAAAGAAGTGGTTTTCAAATCTGCAGGAGTGTTGTCTCATTCGGATTCAAATAAAAATGTTGCTTGCTCATCTAGAAATGAAAACAAAGTTAAATTTCATTGTACCTACTGCAGTAGAGATGGTCATGTCATAGATTGTTGTTATAGACTAGCTAAACAATAGAAAAAGGAAAGAATAATTGCTAGATCTCATAACTTTCATGCAAAATTTGCTGCACTTGCTAAACCGAATGATAGGAACATGCAATCTGCTGTAATGAGTCAAAAACATGCAAATTTTGCTCCCAAACCCACTATTTTTCATGCTACACATGTAACATCTCATAGGGCAGTAGTTGGGTACAAAAATCCTCAAGCTTTGGCTCATAAACATGCTGTTTTATCTCAGCTTTTGCGTGTTATTCCTGTTGGACGTCATGTGACTCAGTACTGGATTCCTAAATGCCTTTTGACTAACCCCAGTATTGAGTCATCGATGTATTGTGCTTCTATGTAGGTTACACGCTTGAGGAAGGAGAACATTTGGATTTTGGATTCAGGTTGCTCACGCCACATGACCGGTAACAAAGAATGGTTCTCCTCCCTCTCTTTTGTGTCACGTGTAGAGAATGTTACTTTTGCCGATAATTCTTCAACTTGTATAATTGCTAAGGGTTCGGTTAGAGTAAATGATCACTACACTTTGAAGGATGTGGCACTTGTCAAAAATTTGAAATACAACTTGCTTTCTGTTTCACAATTGCTAGATGAAAACCTGGAAATTATTTTCAATAAAAACTGCTACAAAGTTGTAGGTTCAAATAGTGAGCTTATTTTTAACATGTCTCGGTTTGAAGAGTTTTAAAGCTGATTTTGATATGTATTTCTCTAAGCATAGGTGTCTAGTTGCTAATGATTCAAAGAACTTATATTTTTGGCATCGTAGACTTGGTCACGTAGGCCTTCATCATCTAACGTGTGTTAGTGCTCTTGATCGCATACGTGGGCTGCCTAAGCTTAAAGGGGACAAAGAAATTGTGTGCTCTTCTTGTAGACATGCTAAGATGGTTGCAAGTTCACATACTCCTCACACAATGATCATGACAACTGAACCGTGTCAACTTTTGCACCTTGACACCGTAGGACCTTCACGTGTTCAATCCTTCGGAGGTAGATGGTATGTTCTTGTGATTGTTGATGATTATTCTAGATACTCTTGGGTTTACTTTATGGCATCTAAGAATGAATCTTTTAGTCACTTTAGAACTTTATTTCTTAGATTATCAAGTGATGACCTAGAATCTTTAAAAGCAATTAGAAATGATAACGGAACTGAATTCAAAAACCAATCTTTTGATCACTTTTGTGCTGGAAAAGGAATAGATCATCAATTCTTTTCACCATATGTACCTCAACAAAACGGTGTTGTAGAAAGCAAGAACTGAACCTTAGTTGAGATGGCTAGGACTATGCTTGATGAATATCAAACTCCTAGGAAATTTTGGGCTGATGCGATTGCAACTGCTTGTTATGTCTCAAATCGTGTTTTCTTGCGTGCTAAGCTAGGTAAAACACCATATGAGCCCCGGTTTTGACATAGGACTAGTGTTACACACTTTTGGGTCTTTGGTTGCAAATGCTTTGTTAAGAAACATGGTAATCTTGATAAATTTGAACCTAGATCTGTTGATGGCATGTTTCTTGGTTATCCATCTCATACTAGAGGCTACCGTGTCTTTTTACTTGACACTAACAAAATTGTGGAGACTTGTGAGGTGTCTTTTGATGAAGCTAGCCTAGGTACTTGCTCAAACATTGCAGGTCCAGATCCATATCTGCAGGGGGAGAGACTTTTCGTTGAAGATGAGGAAGAGGTGGAGCTGCTTTCCAAAAATTCAGCAGCTAATGACATTATGCCAGCTCCTGATCTTGATTCACAGCCATCACCGACGACCACCATTTCTGGTCCAGATCCTCCTCAAGTCACAAGCTCATCGATTTGTGATGAACATGAAGAAGAAGAAGCTTGTGAAGTGTCCACTCCCCTCCGGGTTCTCAAAAGTCATCCTCCACAACAAATTATTGGAAGCTTGCACGAACGAGTCACACGGTCCAGGTTTTGCGAACTCTCATGCTCATTCTGCTTTTGTTGCCTCTTTTGAACCCAAAGATATATCACATGCACTCACTAATGAATCTTGGATTATTGCCATGCAAGAAGATTTAGAAAATTTTGAAAGAAATAATGTTTGGAAACTTGTACCTCCACCTCAAGGTCACACTTTAATTAGAACTAAATCGGTGTTTAAAAATAAACAAAGTGAGGATTGAGTTGTGGTTTGGAATAAGGCTAGGTTGGTTGCTCAAGGTTTCACTCAAGTTGAAGGTCTATATTTTGATGAAACTTTTGCTCCTGTTGCTAGATTAGAAGCCATAAGAATTTTGTTAGCTTTTGCTGCATCTAAAGGTTTTAAGCTTTATCAAATGGATGTTAAAAGTGCTTTTCTTGATGGCTACATAGATGAGGAGGTTTATGTCAAACAACCACCGGGTTTTGAAAATTCAGATTTTTCTAATCATGTTTACAAACTCTCCAAAGCCTTGTACGATCTCAAAGAAGCCCCTAGAGCATGGTATGATAGATTAAAAACATTCTTACTTGAAAAGGGGTTTACCATGGGCAAGGTTGATAAAACTCTTTTTGTGCTTAAGCATGGCAATGACTCATTATTTGTTCAAGTGTATATTGATGATTGCTTCTCATGATCTTGTGTCCAAGTTTTCAGCTATGATGAGTTCAGAATTTGAGATGAGTATGATGGGAGAACTCACGTACTTTTTGGGGCTGCAAATCAAGCAAACCAAGGAGGGTACCTTTGTGCATCAAACAAAGTATATAAAAGACCTCCTAAGGCGCTTCAACATGGACAAAAGCAAGCCTCTTCGGACACCAATGGGAAGCAACAACACTTGAACTTGATGAGGATGGTGAATCCGTGGATCAAAAAGAATATAGAAGCATGATCGGATCACTTTTGTACCTCACGACATCAAGACCGGACATACAATTCAGCGTATGTCTTTGTGCACAGTTTGAAGCCACCCCACGTGCTTCACGTCATCAAGCCGTCAGAAGGATTCTCAGGTACTTACATGGAACTCAAGAATTTTGCATTTTTCTTCCTTATTCCTCAACCGTTATTTTGAAATCTTTCTCCGATGCTGATTTTGGAGGTTATAGGATTGATAGGAAAAGTACTTCTGGTGCTTTTCATTTTCTTGGTAATTCACTTGTTGCTTGGTCCTCTAGAAAACAAAATTCAGTTGCACAATCCACAGCCGAATCTGAATATGTAGCTGCTGCTTGTGCTTGCTCACAAATTCTTTGGATTGTTCAAACACTTAAGGACTATGGGGTTGATCTAGATAGTGTTCCACTGTTTTGTGATAACACTAGTGCCATTTGCATTGCTAAAAACCCTGTGCAACATTCTAAAACAAAGCACATTGATATTAGGTATCACTTTCTCCGTGATAATGTTGAAAAAGGAAACATTGTTCTTCACCATGTAGATACCGAACAATAATTGGCTGACATTTTTACAAAAAAACCTTTGGATTTCACTCGTTTTTGTTTCATTCGTAGTGAAATAGGGGTTATGCATCCTCATGGCATACATTGAGGGGGAGTTTTCAAACTTGAGAAGTCTATGTGTGAATCTGAAATTAAAATAATATGAGCATAGTATTTGATACATATATGACTTTGTGATTCCTTTTACATACTAAAAGTTCTTACTACATTACTCGTGTTATACATTATTTAGTTTTTGCCATGTCTAGTAATTGGAATAAATACTTACACTAAATCTAGTCATGGTTAAACTTTCTTGCTGTTTTGAACTTGTTGCATGCTCACAAGTGTTTTTAATCATAAAGAATTAATCAAGTGATCAACTCACATGTTGAGCTTTTATGAACAAATATAAGTTGAGAAAACATCAAGAGAATATGCATGCATCACACTTCTTCTTTTGAGATGGCTTATCATTTGCACTTAGATATGAACTTGGAAGAAGTTGTGTATGACTAAAACCATGTCCTTAAGCTTCTGATTGTCAAATGACATAGGCTTGGCTTGATTGGTTAGAATAAGGCAGATGCGCATATAATCTCTTGCAAATATCATATGATCTAAATTTGTGCCTTCAAAAATAATAAAATGCAGCAGCAAGTGTCATGCTTTCAGGTTTTGAAATAGTTAAGTTTGTGAGATCTTGACTTGCTAAATTGGAAATTACATTTGATCTCTAGCATGGCTTACACTACTTTTTGTATTTCATTGTTGTGATAGTGTAATTTACTTGATAGTATGACTTGGATGAGCTTTGTTTTATATGTATATGTTATAATATGCTCATTACAATTAAAATTTCTCTTTTGAACCTTGCTGAATACATTGTCAAAGGGGGAGAGATAATATGGTGAATTATGCAAGGGGGAGAAATATGTATAGGGGGAGAAATTTATTTCTAGCTCATTTGATTTTCAAAAAAGGGGGAAAATTGTTCTCAAAACTTTTCGTGCCAATGTTCGGATTTAAATGGTGTTGCCAATGCATTCATCAAGGGGGAGATTGTGAGACCTATGTGTGTTGAATACACCGGCTTTGACAATAAAAGTTTTGAATGTTGCCATAACATCTTTTTAGCAAGGTCCGACTCTAGCTCCGAGCTTCTGCAAGGTCCGAAAATAGGTCCAACTTTCTTTGTCTAGGTCCGACATGTTTTTTGGTAGCTCTGGTAAGCTTTGTCTTTAGCTACGACATGTCTTTGATAGCTTTGGCATGTCTTTGTTAAGCTCCAATATGTTTTGCTAGGTCTGCCTTATGTTGGTTAGCTCCGACATGTTTTTCTAGCTCCGACTTTTGGGATGACTAGTTCCTACTAGTTTTGGTTAGCTCCAGCGCTAGGTCCGACTAGCTTTGGTAATCTCCAGCTCAAGCTCCGGTTAGCTTTGGCAAGGTTCAGAGCTTGACCGTAATGTTCCAAATTTTTATGTGAAATGTTTTGAACTTGCTTTATACTTATGGAAAGTTTGCTCAGTATTCTTTTACTAAGTTATTGGTGCGTTTTGATTGATATGGCTGATATCGTATTGATATGCTTTGCAACATGCTTATGTGAGGTGTTCACGTAAGGTGTTGTGTTAGGAACTGACTTGAGTCAAGTCGCGGACTTGGGCTCGTATAGATTGGTTGATTATTCATGTGCAGGTGTTGCTTGAGTTCAAGACATGGCTGGTGACGGGATCCATTGAACTAGTCTTAGGGAGAAGATGAGGTTCAATAACCAAGTTCGGGAGGAATTATGGTTGAGTTGATCGGGAGGTTGCGCAACATGTTTGAATCAAGAACAATGCATATGAAGGTATCGTGGATGTCATTGGAAGCTGTTTGCACGTGTGCAAGGAGTGCATTGACGTGGCTGCATGGTTACGAGGCGTGATGAAGAGATGTGGACGTAAAAATTGGTCGGAAAGGTCCAACCGACTAGGTTATGGACTCAGGCTGCGGCTGAGTCGGGTTTGACTCAAATATGGAAAGATTTGAGTTGGTTATGATAGGATTTCATGTGGGTCACGAATTTGAGTTGTTTTAGGAATGTGAGATAAGTTCCTAAGGTGATTGGAAGTCTTAAGATTGCTTCTATCTGCGTATAGAAGAGTCCTAAGCAGTTATGGGAAGTTCCGATTTGTGAACGGAGTAGGATTAGGGTCCTGATTTGAGTTGAGTTGGCTTTCGAGCTTGATATATAAGCAAGGGAGGCCAGAGCTTGTGGTGCACGACTTTGGGGCTGTTCCTCTTGTGTTCTATTGAATAAAATTTGTAGTTTGAAGGAACTTTTGTGCCTTGTTCGTCTGACTTGTTCCAGACAAGTTTTACTCGTCGAGTTTCTGGACAGCACTACCTTTCATTAGTGGTTTTATCATAACTCGAGTTTTATAGATCCAATTGACGTGATTCTTTTTGGGTTGTCTTCAAAACTTTATTATCTATTATCTTTCAAAGTTTCACGGTAATTGGATTTGTGGTTTCTGATCTACACGAGTTTCTTTGCAGCGTTCTAGAACTGTTTTTCTCGGGTAGGACAGATTGACCTTTGTTCGATCTTTCGATCATAACTTGAGTTTCTCTCGACGGATTTGAGTGATTCTTCTTGTGTTTTCTTCGTGACTTGATTATATCTGATATATATCACTTTTTCCATGGTGAAACACGTTTAGATTAGTCTCACACATGATTTCTTTAACAGATCGTTTTTCTGCCGAATGGGTTGGGATTTAATTGTTTCCGCTGCGTAAGATTTTTTAAATTTACCATTCATCCCCCTATGGTAGCTTTTCACATGCTCTTCGATCCTACAGACATGATCATCCAACAAAAGGATAGATGTCAAGAGTTTGAGGAGCTCTTGGATCTTGAAAGGGAAAGAAGCAATGCACTTGAGCGTGAACTCGGTTTGAGCAAGGAAATTTGCTCAAACCTTGAGAACACTACAATCATTCTAAAGGATGAACTTGTTAGCTTGACAAAAGTTAAAAATATCCTTGAATCACAAGTGGAGTCTCTCAAGGTCAATGAACCTTCTTCCTCTAAAAGCTAACCTTCCACAAATGTCAAATCCGAAACACCTAAAGCTTGCAAGTGCTCTAACTTGATCCTAAAAACTTAAAGATGAGCTTAAGATGACAGAAGACAACCAAGCACCAAAAGGTGGCATATTTGACAAGGATAATATGGCATATGCATGTAGTGCATACACCAACACAATACATCCTCTTGTCAAAGACGGTCTTGGCTTTTCTTGGGAGAAGAGGCAAAATGCCAAAACTCCCAAGAATAGCAAAGACTTGATTGTTTTTGTCAAAGGAGGTTCATATAACAATGATAAAGGAAAGAACATTGCTACTTCACATGACATGACTAAAAAGGAATCTCATCAATTGTTTCATGATTTTGATGCTTCATATGTTTTGTTAAGAAACAAGTTTGGAAAGCCTTACGCTAGGTATGTTGGGCCACACCGCAAGAGTCCAAAACCTTGCGTGTGGGTGCCCAAGTGCCTCTTGACTAACATCAAAGGATCCAACACCACTTGGGTACCAAAAGCCAAGACTTAATTCTATTTTGTAGGCATACTCCTTCGGTGGAACCAAGTGGGTTCTTGATAGTGGATGCACAAATCACACGACCGGAGAGAGAAAGATGTTTGTGGAGTATGAAGAAAATAAAGTTCCAAGTGAGGGAATTTACTTCGGGGACAATATCCAAGGGAAAATTGGCACCGGTAAAATTGCTATATCCCCTAATTTTACTCTTTCCAATGTTTTACATGTTGATTCACTTGATTATAACATTTTGTCCATATCACAACTATGTGACAAAGGTTATAATTGTCTTTTCACTAATGAGGGTGCGACCGTCACAAGAAGAAGCAATGACTCAATTGCTTTTAAGGGTGTACTAAAGGGAAAGCTCTATCTTGTGGATTTCTCCGCGGATAAAGCCCAACTTGATACATGCTTAATTGCAAAAACCAACATGGGATGGCTTTGGCATAGAAGACTAGCCCATGTTGGGATGAGGAATTTGCATAAACTTCTTAAGGGCGAGCACATCCGTGGTTTAAAGAATGTTGTGTTTGAAAAGGATAGGCCATGTAGTGCATGCCAAGCCGGAAAGCAAGTTGGAGCTCAACATCCATCCAAGAACATCATGACAACAACAAGACCATTGAAGCTTTTACACATGGATCTCTTCGGTCCAATCGCCTATATAAGCATTATCGGTAACAAATAGTCTTGTAATTGTTGATGATATTTCACGTTTCACTTATGTGTTCTTTTTGCATGATAAGAGTGAGACTCAAGGTGTCCTCAAGAAATACTTGAGGAGAGCTCAAAATGAGTTTTCCTTAAGGATGAAGACTATAAGGAGTGACAATGGCACCAAATTCAAGAATACTCAAGTTGAAGAGTTTTTGGATGAAGAAGGCATCAAGCATGAGTTCTCGGCGCACTACTCCCCTCAACAAAATGGGGTGGCCGAGAGGAAGAATAGGACTCTCATTGAGATGTCAAGAACCATGCTTTATGAATACAAGACGTCGGACCGGTTTTGGGCGGGAGCGGTTAACACCGCTTGCCATGCCATAAACTGGTTGTATCTCCATCACATATTGAAGAAGACGTCTTATGAACTCCAAACTGGTAACAAACCTAATATTTCCTATTTTCGTGTTTTTTGGAGTAAATGCTATATTCTCAACAAGAAGCCTAAGACTTCGAAGTTCGCTTCTAAGTCCAATGAAGGTTTCTTTCTTGGTTATGACTCAAACACTTACGGCTATCGTGTTTTCAACAAATCCTCCAGAATTGTTTAAGTAGCACATGACGCAGTGTTTGATGAGATTAATGGCTCCCAAGTGGAGCAAGTTGATCGTCATGTGCTAGATCAAGAAGAAGCTCCACAAGTGGTGATAGGAAGGATGGAACTTGGAGATATTCGACCACAAGAACAACCTCAAGACTCAAGTGATCATCCCACACATCAAGCAAACTCTTCCTCAAATAATAAAGCTCAAGACCCTCAAGATGCGCTTCAACAAGATAAAAATGGAGGCATCGATCAAGGGGGAGACAAAGAAAATGAGGAAGATGAATACCCAAGACCTCAAGCACCACACCCAAGAGTACATCAAAGCGTTCAATGGGATCATCCCGTTGATAACATCCTTGGAGACATCTCCAAGGGGGTAACTACTCGATCTCGTGTTGCAAATTTTTGTGAACATTACTCTTTTTTCCTCTTTGGAGCCCCACAAGGTTGATGAAGCACTATGAGATCTGGATTGGGTGATGGCCATTCAAGAAGAGCTCAACAATTTTAAAAGAAATCAAGTATGGGAGATCGTGAAGAGGTCAAACGCCAATGTTGTGGCCAAGGGGTACTCACAAGTCGAAGGTTTGGATTTCGATGAAACCTTTGCTCCTGTAGCTAGGCTTGAATCAATTCACATATTACTTGCCTTTGATACTCATCATGATTTTAAGCTATACCAAATGGACGTCAAGAGTGCATTCCTTAATGGTCCAATCAAAGAAGAGGTGTATATGGAGCAATCCCCTGGCTTTGAAGATCAAGACTTTCCAAACCATGTCTACAATTGTGTAAGGCTATTTATGGCATCAAACAAGATCCTAGAGCTTGGTATGAGTTCCTTAGAGACTTCTTAACTCAAGACGGTTTCGAAATTGGGAAGGCCGATTCACTTTGTTCACTAAGAATTTCAATGATTATTTGTTTGTTTGCCAAATATATGTCAAGGACATTATATTTGGTTCTACTAACAGGACTTTTTGTGATGAGTTTTCTAAGATAATGACCAAAAGGTTTGAGATGTCCATGATGGGGGAGTTGAAGTTCTTCCTAGGTTTTCAAGTGAAGCAACTCAAGGAAGGCATATTCATTACTCAAACGAAGTACACACAAGACATACTCAAGAATTTTGACATGGGCAAAGCAAAACCCATCAAGACTCCAATGAGAACCAATGGGCACCACGACCTTGATGAAGATGGTCCAAGTGTGGACCAAAAGTTATATCATTTCATAATAGGTTCATTGGTTTACTTATGTGCATCTAGGCCTGATATAATGCTAAGTGTTTGTATGTGTGCTCAATTCCAAGCTGCTCCTAAGGTGTGTCATTTGCGCCACTAAGAGAATTCTTAGATATTTGGTTCACAGACCAAGCCTAGGACTTTGGTACCCCAGGGGCTCTAATTTTAATCTCATTGGATATTCCAATGCAGATTATGCGGGGTGCAAAGTTGATAGAAAGAGCACCTCGAGAACTTGTAAATTCATTGGTAGATCCCTAGTGTCTTGGTCCTCTGAGAAACAAAACTCTATTGCTCTTTCCACAGTCGAAGCGGAGTATGTCACCACCGGAAGTTGTTGTGCACAACTTCTTTGGATGCGAAAAACTCTTAGGGACTATGGCATAAACTTGCACCATATCCCCCTCCTATGTGACAATGAGAGTGCCATCAAAATAGCCCACAATCCAGTTGAACACTCAAGGACAAAACACATTGATATTCGCCACCATTTCTTGAGAGATCACTCCATCAAAGGAGACATAGCAATTTCCTTTGTGTGAAACGAAAAACAATTGGCCGGTGTATTCACCAAGCCCCTAGATGATAAAATATTTTGTGAACTTAGAAGTGAGCTCAATATCTTAGATTCTCGAAATGTGGCTTGAGTCCTTCACATCTGATTGTTACTTGTATTTGCTTCAAAATTCACACATGCTTGCGAAAAACTCTTCCCCCTCAATTTTCTACAAAACTATTTGAAATTATTGAATATTTGTGAGTTATGGTCATAGTTTTGTTGTTGATTGCTTACTGACCATGTTTGCAAAGATCTTTTGTGAAAATTTAGTCCAAAAGGATCAAATCTCCGGTGAAAACCCAATATATATGTGTTTTCAGCCTTTGGACTGGACTAGTCCGCCCTAATGGCCGGACAAGTCCATAGTCCAGCTTTGCCGGGCTCTGATGGATAAGTCCAAAATGGACTAGTCCGTCCTGGCCCAGACTAGTTCGCCCATCAGAGCAGTCCAGACCAAGTCCGCAGGCCGGACAAGTCCGTGTCTCCAACCGGACTAGTCCAGCCCCTGGGGACTTAACCTCCCCAGGGGACCCCGACCTCCTCACTCTCACTCAACCTCTATCTCTCCCCAAAACGCAAAAACCGCACCCCAAATCGGCAATTTTTGATTCCATCCACCAAAAATCGATTCTAATCCGTGGATTGAAGCCCCAAGGTGCGTAGTAACTTTCCCCCCAACATCCTAGTCCAATTCTTCATCCACATTTCATCGATTTGAAGATCTAAAAAGGTATCTTGACGTAACCCTAAATCCTTCAAAACTCAAATCTTTTAGGTCTTTTGCTAGAAAACTTTTCACAAAAGTTGTTCTATATGTCTATCCTTGGAGTATTGTGGCCGGATCCGTAGTTTTTCCAAAAATCCTCAAGATTAGGGTTCTTGCTATGTAAGCCGGACTAGTCTGGTCACAGGACAGACAAGTCTGACTCGTGCGGACTAGTCCGGCCCTTGGGTGGACAAGTCCGGATTCCAAAGCGAAAACCCTAACCTTGATTGCTTCTGTGAATTCTAAAACAATATTCCACATCCTTGGACTCATATACTCTTTTTTGCATCACTTCTCAGGGATGATGTCAGACCTCGACTACTTGCCTCTACCCGATCCTGAGCGTGAGGCAGCGAGGCTAGAAACCTATCGTCATGCTCAAGAGGAGCGAGAGCTTGCTATAGCTTACCTCAAATCAAGGTCTGAAGCAAGGAATGCCAAGAAAAAGAAAAGAGAGGCACACATCTCAGTGCAACCGAGATAGCCCCAAGGAAGAAGAGACTTGTGACCATGGGAGAGAAAACAAGAACTCAAGAGGCAAGGGGATCAAAGGACAAGGGCAAACCACCAGTTGATGAGGCACCAAAGAAGAGAGCCCCTGCAATTAAGAAGTGTGCCAACAAAGCTAAGAAGGGACCCTCTCAACCCATAGGTCCCTTGAGAATGTCTTCACCTGCAAGAAACCCCAATCGCCAAGCTACTGTTGAAGCCAACTTATTCAGAGGCAAAGGGGCTGAGAAGGCAAGAAGACTCAGATTAGTTTAATGTGTATCAACATGAGAAGCACACCGTCGACCCTCGCTTTTGGTGTGACTTCCATTGTGACTACTATCGGATCGTCTACATGTCGAAGCAGACTCTAGTGTCGGATGCCCAATGGATTGATTAGGATTACATGGCACAGAAGAACCATGCTACATTCAATGCCGTGATTAAGGCTATTTAGTGCCATGGACTGAAGAAACTTCTGGCATTCAAGTATGATTGGAATGTTTAAGTCATTGTGAAGTTCTACTGCACTGTCTACTTTCACATTGATGGAGATCGGAGGATCACTTGAATGGCGAATGGAGAGCAATACACTATCACTTTTTGGGAGTTTTCTCAGATTCTTGATTTGGAAAGTCAGCTTGAAAATGAAATCATCATTTCCAAGCTCAAGGTAGTTGATCGGGATGTCTTGGATTATATGTATCCAAGTCATGCAATTTATGAGGCGATACACATTCAGAACATCAAGCCCTTTTACAGTGTGCTCAACCGTGTGCTCCGGAAGACAATAGCCCCCAAAGATGGAGATGCGGGCATCATTCAAGGCAATTTGAGACATATAATGGTTCTTATTGATGGAGATGTTGGATTCAATGTGGTGGACTACATCTTTGATGACATATTCAACATCTCTCACACACCCAATGGATCATGTGGCTATGCACCTTATATTATGTACTTGATCGAGAAGGTGTCCGACCTATCTTTCAAGAAGGATATCACTAATAGAAGATTTCATCATCAGATTCCTCCTCCAGAGCCTGCTGCACCAAGAAGGAAGAATGCTGATCCTCCTGCCTCGTCCTCTCATCCCGTGGCTTCTCCACCTCCTCCTCTTCCATCACATTCCAGAAGTGGCTTCTTCAAGTGCTTCAAGGAAATTTTTGCCTCTTGCCGGAAGATGGAACTTTAGCAACATCGTATGGAGCTTCGCCAAGAGAAGTACCTCAAGGCGATGCGCGACAAGCTCGAAGTTCCCATGTCTCCCGTCGCGGATTGTGATGGAGATTTGAGTTCGTTTCTCAAGTTCACCGCCAAAGAACTCGCTAATTCTGGTGATGTTGGCACCTCCACGGCAGCACCCTCCAAAGAAGAAGGCGATGATGAAGACGCTAAAGATTCGAAGGCTACGGAGAGTGACAATGAGCTAATTTTGGTGATGTTTGTACCTCCACGGCAGCACCCTCCAAAGAAGAAGGCGATGATGAAGACGCTAAAGATCCAAAGGCTACGGAGAGTGACAATGAGCAGCAAGAAGACGACGACGATGATGAAGAGTATATCTTCGGGCTCTCCTCCTATATTTTCCTTTTTGGTGTCTTGATGATAAAGGGGGAGAGATTGGAAGGGGATACTTATGGAAGGGGGTACTTAGAGTTTTATTTTTGTTGTCTCTTTTGATCCTACTATGGACATATATTATGTTTTACAAACTATCGCATCTCAATTCGTGTAATAATAAACCTATTATGGGTTGTATACACTTTACAATGTTTTCTATGCTTAATTGTGATGTGATGTTTGAAATGACTTATTTATCACTCATAGTCATTGTCTTATCACAAATTATGAATACATCACTTAGGCATCCCACCATAACATGTATATGTATGATAACTCTCTCAATTTCTTTTTTCTTAATGCATACATTGAGGGGGAGTTACTTATACACATACAAGTTATGAAAAACAATTAATATCCTTTTTTGTTGAAGCTTAATGTGTTGTCATCCATCACAAAAGAGTGGGAGATTAAAAGTGCATCTAGGCATCCCGTGGGTTTTAGATGATTGATGACAACAATTAAGAGACTAATGAGCCGAGTTGATCTTAAGCACATGTGTGACGATTGATATGAGACAAAATCCCTCAAAAAGGAAATAAGTTGAAACGGGCGTCGAAGACTCAAGCATAGAAATTAGGGTTTCTATTGTGTTGTGTTTAGACTAGCCATATCGGTGTGAGGGTATGTGTATCAAGTGCATTGAGATCATCAAAGAGGGCTCAAAGTGGTGGTTGAGAGAAAAATCTAAGTGATAAGCCTTTGAGAGAAAATCCCCAGGGACCAGACTTGTCTGGACCTTAGGTCGGACTAGTTCGTTTGGCCAGGTTAGTCCCTTTTGGAACGAACTAAAGGTCTCTGTTTGAGTTCGGACTTGTTTGTATAGGTACAGACTAGTCCGTTCACCCTTTGGTGAGAGTTTGTGGGGCTAAATCCTTGGAGGCCAGACTTGTCTACCACAGAGGCCAGACTAGTCTGGACTCCCCAGAGTAGTCCATTTTGAGACAGACTAAAAGTTTCTGTCTGAGTTCAGAGTTGTCCGTTTTTGTACGGACTATTTCATTTTGGCCATAGTGTGAGATCCCAAAGCCAAGTCCTGGGAGGCCTGACTTGTCTGCCTCAGGGGCCAGACTAGTCCGGGCACTCCCAGAGTAGTCCATTTTCAGCCGGACTAAAGCATTTTGTCCGACTTCGGACTAGTCTTCTTTTGGCTGGACTTGTCCCGGTTGCCATGACCGTTTGAAATTCAAAAGTTTGGTGGGGATGTCACCTTTTTGACGATCTATGATGTCGAATTGTTGGTGGTCCCAAGAGGCTAGACTAGTCCGTGGTCCAAGGCCGTACTAGTCCGAACTTGAGTGGTTGGCAACGGTTAGTTGCTGGGACCCATATAAAAAGGGGACCCCGGCTCCTATTTGAAGGATCTTGAAACCTAGCGCCGCCACAACCATGCTTGAGCCTTCCAAAGCCTTCTACTCTGCCTACTTGCCCTCTAAGACCAAATCTTGAAGAAATTAGGGTTTGGGAAGGAGAGTGAAGGAAGATCACCGTGCTTTGGCTCTCGGTTTGATCTCTTGCACTTGGTGTTGTGTTTTGTGACTTTTGTGAGTTGAGACATGTCCTCCTTGCTGTATTCATTTGTGGGAGCCTCAACTTGTGAGCAGCCCCAAAACTTGGTGATTACCCTTTGTTGATAGTGGAAACCAAGTCGACCGTTTGTGGTGTCTTGGTGAGAAGAGGGTCAAGTGAGACCTGATCCTTGTGTGGACTTCTCAACGTGGATGTATGCTTCTTTGTGGAGCTGAACCACGGGACAAATTGTGTCTCTCTTCTCGCATTACATTTCGGTAATCACTAGAATTATTTTTAGGGTTCATATTGTTCTTTGCATTGTTCTTCATCGAAATATTGCAATCTAATTGATTGCATTTGTTAATCCATGCTTTATTAGGTTGCTAGACACTGCTTCTATCTTTCGTCGTCCTAAATTCCGCAAATAACTTGTAAAAATCAAGTTTTTAGGTTTTCACCTTGTGTTCAGCAAACTAGTCTGAGCCAGACCAGACTAGTCCGGCCTTAGAAATTTAATCTCGTTTGATTAAGCAATTTCAGGTCATATTGCCTATTCACCCCCCTCTAGGTGACTTTCGTCCGTATATGTGGCTCTTATTGTTCCTAAAGCGTTTTCACGTGTTTCTCTTTAATGCTATTGATGCACTGATTGGTATTTGAGAAGGCTAATGGAAAAGCATATTATTTAATTAGACGTATGATTTCCCTCCTCAAAATGTGGCATAGACGATAGTTTCGCAATTGCAATGAATTATTTATGCCTTTTTATTTCTTCTCAACATCACATTCTCATTAATATCATTAACATTATATAAAATATTCGCATGCCAGACTGAGTCATGAAGAGATAATACGTGAAATTTTCTCATTTCAAGAAGAGACAAAACACATAATTTTTATCTCCTAGCATAGCACCAACATTATTCGTACTTAAAATGGGTAAAATAATTATCGAATGGAAATATGAAATGTACTTCAACATGAGTTACCTCAGCTTCGACATTCATGTATTTCCCGTTTCCTATTTGAATTGTTCTTTTCCTCTCACCTCATGGTTTGGGTCATATGCATGGAATGAACATTTTCATTTGATTCAACCCATTAAAAATTTCTAGAAAAATCAACATAACATGATTTATCTAAAAACATAAGTTTCATCATTATTTACTTATTGCAGAAGTTGCACACAGTGGACCTGTACGCAGCGGAAACTTATGGTGCTAAAATTCCACATGTCATATTTCAGATCGATTGATTCTTAAAAGACATTATATGAGGCTTGGAAGAATACAGAACAAGATATTTTATCTTTATTTTGAAAGAATTAACATCATGCCTTGATTCTTAATTCCTTCTATAATTCTCCGTTCATCCTGAATAACTTTCAAAGTCATTTCAGATAGTGCTATCATATTTTGAGAGAATTATAGTTGACATTTTGATTACTCATATTTGGAAGATCTCCAATATTATTTCATTAGTAATATTTTGCTTAATCCAAAATATTAAGTTTTGAATAAGCAAACAACTTGATTCATAATATGCTCCCCACATTCTTACCATCTCAACAGTTATCATAAGATTTATCAAAAGCTTATGAGCATTAGTACTTTTATATCTTTAGAAAGACATTTTTATAGTCATCAAAAGTTTTATGAATATCTTCATTATGAAATTATATCAACAATATCTGAAGATATTGAGATGTTCATTACGTGAGGGGCAGAAGGACTGGAGCACTTCAATATGACTCAAAAGGCATCATTACCTGGACATATGAAAATTCACTAGATCCCAAGTAAATCTTAATACAATTCATTCAACGAAAAAAAACTGCTCATAAGTTGTTCGATATTTTTATATCAAAACATTATTAGTCTCTGTCATTAGAAAAATATTAATGGATTGTAAAAAAATAAATTCACGTCAGTAAAATAATCATCATGCAATAATAGTGCAATTCTATGACATATCACCATTGGGCAGAAAATGTCATGAATCACAAAATATTATTATACATAACATGACTCAATTAAATCAATGGAATTTAATATTATAGTAAAAAATGCTCAAATAATTTCAATTTGATGCTAAATCACCATTGGCTAGAAAATAGCATAAAACTGCAAGATGTAATAGAATATGAGCATTGAACATAATATGACTCATGAAACTAAATTGATGTTGGTAAAAAATGATTCCAGAGTCAAAATCAACAAATCATGTGTTTTATCACTGTTGGGTAGAAAATAACAAAAAATTATCAAACACAATTAAACGTAATCGTTAAATAAATATGACCCAAAATTAAATCGACGTTGGTCAGAAATAATTTCAGAGTCAACATTATCAAATTAAGCATTCATTATAAACATTAAATAAATCATGTCATTTATTAATTCTTAAAATGACAGGACATCATAAACATATTGAATTATCGAAACATAATTACCCCATTGTATAAATCCTATTCAAATAAATAATATGCTAAAACATAATTTATACTTAATTTTCTTTATTCAAATCAGGACATAAACTTATAATATAATCAAAACATAATTGCTCACAGAAAATTAAAGAAAATATCTTAACTTTCACGGGCCCAAATCACGGCTAAATCATTTCATCCCATCCCAACAGCATAATTAAAAGATTAAAAAATATTGTAAGCCTTAAAAAACCTGGGCTAAGGCCCATAACGCGTTGAAATGGCCTATGTGCTGATAGTAATAAAAGAAAAACATGCTGGGTCATCAAAACTTGGGCTGAATCCTATGGCCAGATGCGGCCCGTTAACCTCCCGTCGGCCTATGTTGTTCTATCCAAATTTGGGCCTTCATAGCCATCCGACGGCTGAGGTACATCATGTGAGGAACAAAACCGACGTCTCCCTTGAAAACCCTAGTCCATTTCCCATGCCTCTCCAGAAAAATCCGGATTAGGGAGCGGTGCTTCCCAGCGGAGCAGCGCACAAGCGGCTGACGGGCAGCGCTGTCAGCGCGCCTGGCTGGCGACGTGGCCAACACACGCCTCGTTCGGGGCCCGACCGCGGTGGCATATAGGGCTCGAGCTCGTGATGGGGTGCTGCGTGATTCCTTCGTGCTCAATGGAACATATTGTTAGTGCGCGACGCTCGGGGAGGCCGCGACGACGTTCTGGTCCTCGACGCGGTTCATGTGGCGCTCAGGATCCAAGGTGGCACGATGTTGAGGCGCACGTGGCCGGTAGCGAGGCTGAGGCCAAGTCGTAGGTGAGCGGTGGTTATTCGGCGGCGAGGCGCACAACACACGTGCGAGTGGAGCCATTTCGTGCACGCACGAGGCGCGGGGTGCTTTTGTGATGGCCCATCGTTGCGTGGCGCGGAGGCGCACCACTGGATCTCGCGTGTGGCGCAGCTTTCGCGCGATGATACACCGGCAGCGTGGCTCAGCCGTTGCTTGCAGGCACAATGGCACGACATCGATCTTTCCCTGATCTACCTCAAGGTGAGGTGTCGAGGGGCGGGGGTGGCGTCCCCGTTAAGGAAACTGAAGCCCATCACAGATAAGTCACCAGCCCCTTTGCATACTGATTCTACCTTTTTCTAAAAGACAGTGATAATCCGAAAACTTTTAAGGGCATACAGACGATTAGGGACGCTCTGATACCATTGTTAGAACTTAATTACTTTAGAATTAACATTAATCGTAAACCTAATCATCAATTATGCATCTAATCAACATTGTTAAGGATGTATTAGCGATACTTGGAGTTCGCTTTGCATGGACAGATCTTTGATCTTCTACTTAAATCTCCTCTCCATTAACCTCCAACATCATGAATCTTGAGAAAACAGAGAGGAAGATGAGGGAATCAGTCTTCCAATCATTTCTACATCTTCTCCTAATCGGAAGGTTACGGGAGAGGTTAGTAGTGAGAGCACACCACATTTTTGTGGCACCTCTCCCCTTTTATACTTCACGTAGCACGGCCGGGAACGAGTCCAAGTTGGTAATTAGGAGTTAATTATGATCATTAATCACTAATCCTTATAATTAATTATTAACTCTTAATTCTATAAATTAATTAATTATAAAATTATTTGTTTTCTTATTTTACAATTAATATAACCCTTACAAATTACGAATTAACAATTAACAAAATAAACTAAAAAGCAGTTAATCATCGAATCTTCCTTTCCCCCTCGCAGCTGCACGCACGCTCGAGCGCACCCGTAGGCGTCGCCTTAATCTAGTGCGGACTCAGGCACCTGAGTATTAGTATTCCCGTATAGGAAAAGATGCATGTCACTGATTGTTCAAAAAAGGTTGAAGCTCCACCATGAACGTCGGCATGGCATCTTCACCAAGAAACGATATTGATCATTGCGATTGTTGTGCTTGTTTGATCTCTCAAAGTCGCACATTCAGGAAAGAACGACGTCCCAGTTGATCTCCAAGGACGGGTACTTGCAGAGCGCTACGCCGTTGGCGTCGTCCCATGGCGCCGTCCCTAAGACGTCAAATTGCTTCATCTCCGGCAGCGGCACATTCGGCTTAGAGGACGATGATGACCTGATCGATGAGACATCAGCAACGTCAGTAGCGGTCGTAGTCGTCGTGGAGACCTCTGAACCACAGCAGCAGCCGTGGTGGTTAGCGTTCCCAGATGGGGCCGGCAAAACAGCAGCAGCCTGTGCTGGTGATGGCCCACAGGCCGTCGCGGCGTGGAGCTTGGCATCGATGGCTGGGTGGAGCGGCAGCGCGAGGTGCCATCCGCCGCGCCTCAGCTCGGGGAAGTTGAGGCGCGCGGAGTCACCGCGCAGCCGAAACGCGGCGCCTTCGTAGGCCAGCACGGCATCCTCGGCGGTGTCGTAGGTGCCAAGCCACAGCCGCGTCCGGTTCCGCGGCGGCCGGATCTCGGCGACCCACTTGCCCCAGTACCGCTGCCGCATGCCGCGGTACAACTTTGCCCTGGGCCCCATGAAGCCATAGTACCGTTTCATAGCGCGCAGCACCGGGCCGACGTCGACATGATAGCGGTAACGGGGCGTGACCAGGGTGTGGTATCTGGCGCCAAGGACCGTGGCTGGGCCATCCTCCATGTGGCCACCACAAATGGCATGTTGGCTGGAGCAACCTGCACATGGGTGGCTACCGCGTTATTAGAGCTCTGTACTCCATGGCGCCTACAGGTAGTGGCGAGGCAAGAGACTTATTGGTAGTAGCAGCCTCAGCGGGATGAAGGCGATGCCATTGGTGACCCATGGCTGTGGTCGTGAGTTGTTGTTCTTGGATCACTCAAGAAAAGATGCAACAAGCAGGTAGTAGTCCTTGGCAAGTTGGTTTAGTCTTGGCTTTTGTATGTGAATGTCTTGGAAGTGGAGTGAATTTGGAGGAATGCACTATTACAAAAAGCATTTTTGCAGGCTCATCCAAATATGGTTACAAACGGTTCGAAAAAAACCATCTGAGAAAAGAAATAGATCGAGAACCGCCTGGCTTAAAATACAAACCGCCTTTGCGGAGATGACTTATTTATCACAGACGACCTTATAAAGAACCGTCTATGATAAATAAGTCACCACAGGCTGTTCTCATTGGAACCGCATGTGAAGAAACTATGAATTTAAATCTTCATAGCGCGCCTTTGTCCCATCACAGAAAGTTGAGCGCGTTGCACCAGGCATATAAAGTGTGGCATTGCACGGTTGATGTCAAATTCGGCGAGGATGGTCTTGATGTCAGTTTAAAGACATTTAATCTGGCATACAAGACCGTTGTCACCGGATTTGAGAAAATACTTTTGTGTGGAGTTAATTAAGCGTTTTTCTTTCACAAACGGTTTTCACAAGCGGTTTTTGTTTGGTCCGCCTGTGAAAAGAATCATTCACAAGAGGTTTTTATTTGGTCCGCCTGTGAAGAGACTTAAAATTCTTTTGTCCTACCACGGAATGTTGAGAACGTGGCAATGGGCATATAAGGCATGGCGCACAGCTGCCGTCAAGTTCTGATTTTTTTTAGGAAAACATCGGTGTGAAATGGAGGTGTCGACACCTATCAAGTTTATCAAATCTTATGCTCTAAAATGAATATTGCATTTACTTTCGTCCACCCACCGAGGAAAACCCCTTTGCAGATGACTCGTCAAGCAGTTACGATTACCGAGGAGGCATGGAGAGCGTGCAATCATTGCAAATCTACCGCGTACTTTTAATCACAAGCAGTTTTATTAATAATCGCCTGTGAAGATACATTTGACCCCACATGCCAATGACCCTTAATTTTCTTAGCAATTTTTATAGTGATACATGGACAAACACCACTTCAAAAAATATGAAAAAAATATTGAAGTGTAAATGAATTGTATTACATTTGCCCATTAAATTCCACATTGAAAAACTATAAATTGATCGAAACAAAAAAACAAATAAATAGGTTTTTTTGTCATTTTTGTATCTTGAAAAATATAATGATTTTGGGAGCATATTTTCCTATGGGACTTTTTAATGATCATACCAACCTCTATGATTTTTTGGAGATTATAAAAATTTTTGTTTGCGTCAATGTGTGTTCAAAATTTAAAGAATGTCTCATATGCATATGAGCATTTGAATGAAATGAGAGATAATTTGAATTTTCAAATGTTGGAATGCTTTAAAAAATTATAAAAATTCATATGTGTATACATATACAATATGTTCACACACCCCAATTTTCATTTGAAGATTCCTTTTTTGAAGAGATATAAAAATGAATAATGTGTGCATAGAAATTATTATGAGATTTACCAAAACATACAAAAATTACATTTCTACCTTTAAAAAAAGTTCCAAGTGCTAGATAATATTTTTTGAAGAATATTGAAAAAACAATCATCGAATTTGGACCTAATTTGCGAAATCTATACAAGTTTGAATATTTCAATTTGAATCATATCACAGGTGGTTTTCTTAAGAACCACTTGTAAAGACATTTATCACAGGCGGTTTTTTTAGAACCGCCTGTGATGGCGATGTTTAAAACTGACAGATAATTACTTCACGCGTCTCATATGTGCATGCCGAGAGGCGAACTGCCGCAAGCCAAAACCATCATTGCGCGCTAAAAGGCGAACCGCCGGCCAGCCAGACATTATATAAAGACACCATTGTCATGTCAGAACACCATTGTCTCCAGCCACAACCATCCTACTCTTCTTCTTCGCCGCGTGTGCCCCCCACGCCAAATGGTCGACCAAAATTCCCCGCCGCCAAGCCCTCCTGTAGCGAAGAAGCCGCGAACATCCTCCCCCTCCCCTCCCATGTGAAAAAACAACAATTCTTAATGGCGCCAGATGCATTTCACAAAACATCTCGCTGAAAGCATCTAGGCCCCCATGAGGTACGGTTTCGGTGATTAATGACAACCATTGGATTTTACTAATGAATTTGTGAATGAAGGTCCCCATAATCACTCAAATGAAATCTATATGTCATTGGAGACCCATATACAATCACTTTATGAGATCAAATCAATGATATGAAGACAAGAAGTGAAAGCTCTTATGTCAAAGTCATTCAACCACAATTGATGACACTTAATGCTTGACAACCATCAGAAGTACATTTCCAACAAAAGTCTAAGAGGTCAATCGAGCAAGACACAAAAGAATCACTTAGAAACAACTCGAATCAAACAAAATCAACTCACCGGATCAACCGATGTTTCCAGAGAACAACACATCGGTCGAGTTGGTTCAGCAGAAGAAGAAGACCTCAGAACAAAGCACTCACCGGATCATCCGATGTTAAGGGCTCAGCTACATCGGTCCATCAGTACAGTTTGCAATATCCTTGGACCAAGTGTAGCACCGGATCGTCCGATGTACAGAAATATACACATCGGTCAATCACTCCAGTAAGCATCAAGTTTGAGCCAATTCTAGAGGAAGAGCCACCGGATCATCCGATGAGAAGACAGGTGCAACATCGGTCTAACAACGGTCATATCTGACACAATGACGTCAGCTAAAGTAAACTCGACCGATGATTACTAAAGGGGAGACATCGGATCATCCGATGTTCGCAGAAAAGTTCTGTCAGCCTACTTTTCCAACGGCTATTTCGTGGAGGCTGGCTATAAATACCCCCTAAACCTGTCATTTCGATAAGTCTTGATCACCAGACATTCTCAACACATCCACAAGCATTAAATACCAAGAGCCATCACTTCTACATCATTTTCGACCACCTACACACCAAGAGATAGGCTAGAGCTAGTTAGAGAGAGAGCTTGTGTGCCTCCATTCTGGGTGAGTAGAATCTCTAGGATAGTGAGAGCCTCAAGGGAGTGCCCCTTGGTGTTTGTAACTGTGAGAGACTTCCGGAGCTTGCCAAGGCGTTTGTGGAAGCCCGGAGGGTCGAAGTTGTACAAGGCTTGAGCTCCACCTTGCCAAGGTTGGCAAACAGAGAAGAATAGTGGAGATCCCTCGTCTCGGTGACTTGGGTGTGGCTAAACCCTTTGGTGGGTGCCACAACGTGGATGTAGGAATATCTTGACGATCTTGCCGAACCACGGGATAAATCCTCGTGTCTCCTCAGGAGTTTGCATCCTCTTCCTCTCCCTTACATTTATGCATTTTATATTCCGCAAAGTTGCTATTTACCTCAATGCATAGATAGTTTGCGTAGGGAATTGGGCTTTTAGGAATTAAGTTTTATTGTTTGGATTTTTGAAAAGAAGCCCAATTCACCCCCCCTCTTGGGCATTCGATGCTTACACTCGCTCAACGCGTTTCCATGGGCCACTACTTGTTCGGGCTCGCGGTAGTGGCCGGTCTTCTTGATGCTCTGTTTGAGACGATGACTCAGGAGCTCGGTGTCGATGGTCGCAGGAACCTGGTGGTGGCGGCGGCAAGCAAACTGGGTATGCTGGTTCCGACACCGGTGCCCAAGGAGGATGTCGAGGCCCAGCAGCAGGAGGACGAGGCCGAGGAGGAGGAGGAGTAGAATTAGTTTTTTCTCTTTTCTTTTAGTGGATGTTTATTTTTTTTGTCTTTTGTAATTTTTCTTGTCTTTTGTAATGTTGTTATATGTTGTGTTATATGTTTCTATATATGTTATTTATTATGGTATCTTTTCTTCTCGTGCTCTCTATTTGTTACTTATTTAGTTCGAATGGATGTGGAACGGGAGACTGTAACAAAATTTCATTAGATGGATAGCTCCGTTCATATGCAAAACCCTTTGGTAAATTGCAAAATACTAGAGCTATAGTCCACAACATGAGCTCAAATTTGATGAGCACCTACTAGGTGTGATAGCACACCTTTGTTGTTAAAGGAGCTATGCTTGAAGATGCCTGGAGCAGTGGCTCGACGGTGGACAAAGGTGGTCTACGGCGACAACTCTATTTAAAGCTTCAAGCATCTGTATAGGCGGTCTGTATAGGAACCACCTGTGATAAGTATTATCACATGCTGACTGTATAGGGTCCGCTTGTGATAAGTATTATGGTGTACTTCAACAACTCGCGATAGTTGAGTCTTACATCGAGGAAAGCCACAATGAGCTTCACAAAGAAAACCAAGGTCGCTGAGAGGACTGGATCATGAGAGCACACAAGACGTTTCACGGAATGGTTAATGGACAAAAATGTACCATACGGAGACTCTATAAAAGAGGCAACAATGAATAGGTTAGCTTCTAGGCCATCTACTTTGGTAACATCATGCCAAGCATATGACATCAATAGGTACACATTTTACTCTAAGGCAAAAGACTGTAAGAGTATTGCACAAAATAGTGGCATTCGTATAGAGGCTTACGATCCACTAGGACAAAAGACCACATACTTCGGGTTCATAGAGGAAATATGGGAACTTGATTACGGCGAAAGAATGCAAATACCCATGTTTAAGTGTCAATGGGTCAAACACCCATAAGGTCCAAAAGTGGACAACTACAGGCTCACAATAGTAGACTTAAAGAAAGTGGGCTATAAAGATGACCCATGGGTTCTCGCCGATCCTGTTGCACAAGTTTTTTATGTACAAGATCCATGAAATGAAAGATGCACGTAGTTGTTTCTGGAAGGCAAAATATTATTGGAGTTAACAATGTGAGAGATATTGAAGAGGAAAATAATCAATATGAAGTGATTTCCCTCTTTACCGATCCTGAAAACATCAAGCATGCAGAAAGGAAATTCAAAAGGGTTTGATATCCTACATGCGTGAAGACATGGTCAATGTAGGAAAAATTGTATGAAATACATGAGAGTTGCTATGCATTTCTTGTAACTAGTGCAATTTATTTGGTACAAAAGCCCTATATTATGCAATTTCTTGTAACTATTTGGTATGCTTTGGATTTTTTGCCGCCAAAATTTAGGTTAACTTAATTTACGTACAAGTGAAAATGCGTTGTACAAGTAGGAACCGCCTATGAAAATATATGTTCACAGGCGGCTATTTTAAGGGCCACCTATGAAAATGATACCCATATAAGGGCCTTTAGTCTTCCCGCAAAACCTAACCCTGGCATTTGTAACTTTGGACGCCGACAAGCTGCCAAATTTTCATGTCTTCAATGCCGAGCTCTCCCGCGCCTCCGTCGCCATCATCCTCGCCTGCCGGTCGCCGTCCTAGCGTCGCCCTTGCCTGTCGACCTCTCCTTCTCCAGGTGCGCGCGTTCCTCCTTCGCTTCCCTCGCTCCAACTGCCGCCATCGTGCTCCCTTGCTCAAACGGCCGCCACTGCCTCCCTCGCCTCCAACCGCCACCACCGCGTGCCCTTGCTCCACCTGCTGCCATCGCCTCCCCTCCTCCAACCGCTGCCACAGTGCACTCGCTGCTGCCTGAGGTGTGCTCCTCTCTCTTCCCCCGTCCCTCTGGCCCTTGCCCTCCCTGCCCACCACTCCGCCAACGCATGCCGTGCCGCTGCCCGCGACGAGCCTCGCCGCCATCCCTGCCGCCAACGCATGCCATCCCTGCTGAGTGCAGTGCATCATTTTGTGTGTGTTCAAGTGACAAGAAAAGTCACATTCTAGTGTCTTCTTCTTCTTCTTCTTCTTCTTCTTCTTCTTCTTCTTCTTCTTCTTCTTCTTCTTCTTCTTCTTCTTCTTCTTTCTTCTTCTTCTTCTTCTTCTTCTTCTTCTTCTTCTTCTTCTTCTTCTTCTTCTTCTTCTTCTTCTTCTTCTTCTCTTCTTCTTCTTCTTCTTCTTCTTCTTCTTCTTCTTCTTCTTCTTCTTCTTCTTCTTCTTCTTCTTCTTCTTCTTCTTCTTCTTCTTCTTCTCTCTTCTTCTTCTTCTTCTTCTTCTTCTTCTTCCTCTTCTTCTTCTTCTTCTTCTTCTTCTTCTTCTTCTTCTTCTTCTTCTTCTTCTTCTTCTTCTTCTTCTTCTTCTTCTTCTTCTTCTTCTTCTTCTTCTTCTTCTTCTTCTTCTTCTTCTTCTTCTTCTTCTTCTTTGCTATTATTTGTTGCCAATGTGCCTTGTTAGCTTGTCACTCACTCAATTTGATGCTAATTTGATATAGTCTATATTTGATCTAATCTGTTATTACTTTGATATGGTCTATACTTGAGCTACTTTGTTGTTATCTGTAAGTCATCTTGCACTCTTGCATCAATTTTCATGTTCCCAAGGATATAAATTGCAAAACTTGTTTATATACCTAGAATACTACAGATTGGAGTTTTATTTGTTTATATAGCCAGATATAGGTTGTGACCTCTACGGATCTCTCTCTATCACTCTATCTCTCTCCCTGTCTCTCTCCCTCTATCTCTCATAAATTAGTATAATTTAAGTCAACTTTACATTATCTTCTTTTTTTTCTGTCTTGTCAGTACTAACATGGAAGGTTCTAACAAGAATAGCGTCTTGCAAGGCGATGCTGAATTGAAAAGCATGGAAGTCACAAATATGAAATTTTCCTCCTTTAGTAGTAGTGATGGCTCATATCACAGTCCATCAGATCCATTTCAAAATTTGAAAACTAAAAGGACTTCAGAGCACTACAGGAATCCCGATCAATTACGCCGGTCAGGGCCGACGTTATTAAGGCCTAAACAGACGTAAGTTACTTAATTACGTTGGTTTTCCCTTAATTATGTTAGTTGCGGGCCAACAAAGTACTTTGGACGTAATTAAGATAACTTACGTCGGCGGCCGACATAAGTTACTTAACTACGTCGGTATCCCACATCCGACGTAAGTTATTTACCGGGATAGCCGCGGGCTGGGCCAGAGTACTTACATCAGTGGCTTCCCGACCAACGTAAGTTAAGTGGTATAACTTACGTCGGTACGTCATAACCGACGTAAGTTAAGTGGTATAACTTACGTCGGTATGGTATGACCGACGTAAGTTAAACTGGGCTAATTTACGTCGGCTTAACATAGCCGACGTAAGTTAAATTTTCATTTTTTTAAAAATAGAAACTGACTACATCACAGGATTGCGAGCTCCAGACAGATATACAGAAGCAGTTTATATAGTTTATACAGTACACAAATCACAAATAGTCCAGAAAATATTCAAAACATCCACAACAACACAAAACAGTTTCAAAACCATTCATCGGGGTACACGCTAGCCCCTCCACTACCTCCAGAGCCGAGATCTTCTCGGCGCGTCCCTCTGGGTGCCTATAGGTGTGGGGAAGGAGTTTGAGCCGCCATTCCCGAACCCTACAAAAGAACCATATATTCCCTGTATTAGCCTTGTAAAGAATTGCACAATCCTATAAAGAATCATAAAACCAACACATAAATAACCAAAACTACAACCTGAATACAATTCACATCTCAGTGCCATCTTGGTTCTACTGTAGATGCTATTGACTTATACACATCAGCAATTCAAAGGATAGAAAATGAAGTGAGTCACACTGTTTGCTCCCTGCTCATCCTTTAGTGGATTATATTCTTATATTTTTATCATGTGTTGCAAAAAATGAAGGATCTATACTATATTGTTTGGTAGGGCCAGATTATAAACTAAAGTTTTGAATAGAAGTTGTTAGAGATGTCTAACAAATAATAACTGTATTCAAATATGCACACATGTTAATGAAAGTATACTTGGTTGTATGTGGGTTTCTTCTATGCTAAAGCTTTTTGACTACTATAGAAACTATTTCAACGGAGCTAAAGGAATACTGAAATGAATACGACGATAATACCTGCTCTGTAGTCTGCTGCAGCGGAAGCGTAGGAATCTCGATATCGTGACTGGTGTTTCGAGCAAGAGTCTGCCATTGCAAAATATTACAAGATATATGTTATTGAAATGCTATGAAATTTAACTACGGTAGTTTAAATTACTTACCGCCACCGCTGCTTGCATCTGGGCCATCATTAAGGTTGTCCTTCGCTGCTCCTCCCTTGCCTCTGCCCTCGACCTCTCCAGCCCAGCCTGGGTTTGCGCCAGCGTCTCCTTCGAGGCTTGGAGCTCCAGCTGGGTTTGCGAGAGACGACCACTTGAGGTCCCAATGGACGAGGTCTGCGATGATGAAGTGCCTCTCAAAGGTCGTGCCGACCTCGAGTCGACAACTCCATAAAAAATTTCAAACCTACAAAAGAATGAAAACACTAAGTAGAAGAAGACAAATTGAAAAATAAATGAAATAAATGAACAACTCACCGTCCATGGGCCTTCCCTCCTCCCTCGCGTACAGGGCTTGGGGGTCGATCGACGCGCTTTCCCAATCGTAATCCGCACTATGTATCTTCGTGACCTCCTGCGCGTACTTTGCCTACAAAACAAAGAAATCTTGTAAGCATGTCTATAATAGTATTAGTTATAATGTAATTGATGAATTTTGAAAACTTACCAGTCGGTCGGCTGCGAGCTGACTACACCTCCCTGGCTGCGAAGGGTCAGTTCCCTTATGACCTCTCTTTGAAACCTGGGTCGGGGTCGGCTCCTGACCCATCTCTCACTCCCGTATAGCCGTGTTAGTGAGATAAATATATTAGGAACACATAAATAAATTGAAAAAAATACTTACCATGCATTTAGCCAAACGCAAGTAGCCGTCGCCGCCAAAGTTGTGCTTGCCCTCGGACCCCATGCGGCAATGTATAGCCTTTGTGGACTTATCAATGAAAGCATTGCTAGCCCAATGCCGACAGAGAGCTAAGTACGCTTCGGTGTTACCCTGTAACCAGGAAATAGTAACCTGCACATATTTCATTTTTTCATCAATGTAGTTGACATACATAGATATTGTAAATATTTAACGATATTAAAAACTTACCTCCGTGTACTGCTCCTCTGTCAAGTACACGTCGGATTCCTTCCTAAATGGACCCCTTTGCTGCTCCTGCTCCTGCTCCCGGGGGTGCCGCTTGTAGTACGCGTTGAAGGCCTGAATTTGGGCGTTCGACAATGCTGCCATCATGAGCTTCCGAGCGTTGTAATGGAACACGCGTCTCGCGTGGTCCTCCATGCCTGATTCCTCTACTTGGTACCTCAGCTTTAAGTAAACAAATATTTAAGTGATATGTATTAACAATTCAAATGAGCTGAAAAAAATGAAACAGTGAAACTTACCATAAAATCGTGCCACACGACTCCCTGAACCGTTCCGTGGACCGAGAGAGAGACACGAGTGTAGTCATCCCACGATAAGGCAGGGAAACCGTCAATGACACCGGGGAGTGGAACTTTACAATAGCACCCAGGACACTATTAACCTGCCTCTGGTGTTTCTCGGCCACCATGAACGATAAGTCGTACCAACGTCTGCAAAATATATTCAATCATTAAGTAGAGGAGAACAACATCTAATATTTAATATACTGTATACAATTTTTTACCTGTCTACGACAAGACGGATCATGACCCGCTGAGAAGTAATCAGAGGAGGAGCTAAAAAGTGGGTCCTCCTCGTCCGTCGCCTCTGCTGCGACGCCGCCGCGTCCTGTGACCCTGAAGACTCTGCGGAACCATCGGAGTCCAAAGGAAGGCTAGTGGTAGCCGGCTGCAGAGGGAGGCTAGCGCTAGTGGGCTCCTGTAGCGGCCCCCTAGCCTCAGACTCGTGCTCCTGTAGCGGCCCCCTAGCCTTTGACTCGGACTCAAAAGACTCCGAGTCAGACTGCACAAAAGAAAAAGATTGACAATAAATAATTACTAACAAGTGCAATTTATAAAAAACTTTATTGTAAATTAAAATTTACATCCGTCCACTGATAGAACACGTGAGCTGAGGGTGGAGCGTGTGCCAGAAAGAGGAAACGTGGGCTCGAAGGTAACGAGGTCCCTAAGAAAGGGTCTCGTGGCGGCTCAAACCCTCTCACTGGCTTCCCCTTCCCCTTCCTCTTCGACGACATCCTGTTGCAAGGAATAAATCATTAATATGCTAAGATAATATACAAAATTAATGTTAAGTTATTGAATAAAACATTACTTCATAAATTTCAAAATTCATCAACATCACGGTCATGCACCCTACTCCTTAAACCAGCCCATCGATCTTCTTCTTCCGCATATCGTTTTCATTTCCGCAAATCAGTAGATTCGACTAAGTCTCGATTTCCTTAGTTTCCAATTCTAATTCTGTTTCCACTTTCGTGCTAATATTGATATCTTGAGCGTCTCCAACTAAGTCATCCAGTCCTACACCAGACTCGACTAAGGAGGAGTCTTGCAACTCTTCCTCTTGGTAGACCTCATCAGCCTTAACTTCCGTGTGGTAATCATCATCTCCTAGAGCGTATAACTGCTCACGAGGATTCACCTTATGTACCACCCACCAAGCTTTGAATTTATTGCATGGATAAGGTAGATAGTACACTTGCTCTACTTGGTGTGCAAGAACTAATGAATCGAATCCTTTCAACCGTTCCTTGTGTTTTACTTCGGTCATGCCAAATTCGTTTACTCGAATTCCATAAATGGAATCAAACCATTCGCAGTCAAAGAATACTGCTCGAATTATCTTTGTTTCCGACAAAAGTGAATTCAAGGATTTTTTGAATAATCTCGTAGTAATGAGTTTTACGTTCTTGCGAATCGATTGCCCTCATCACAACTCCGATATTACATGTTGCCTCGAGAGGACGAAGAGATACAAATTGAGTTGTACGGAATTGAAAGCCGTTGACGTCGTATCGACCATAACTTCTAACGTTAACCACTCCATAGGATAGTTATCGCAAATCGTCATGGACGTTGGCATCTTTTTTGCACTGTCCAAGATATGAAGTTATTAGAAAATGTAAGCATTCTCAAGTTATAAGAAAACGTTGTTAATATTGATAAGTTAACGAGAAAATGTTACATGATCTCGAAACCAGGAGAGAAAATTAGATGCCCCGATTATTCCTTCCTATCAAATCTGTTCTATTTTTTTGCTCATGGTTTGATGTCTATGTCTCCAATTTTGCTTGTCAAACATACCGCACGAAAAGAGAACCTTTTAGAATAGATGTGTTGCAAAACATGCTGAAAAGTATAAGTGTAGGAGAAACACTATCAGTACCCTACAGACGGGGTACCCTTGCACACAGTATGAAGATGCCAGGGCATGTCCGACGGTGCCACGTGTCCTGAAGGAGCCGAGGCCTTAGCCTCCCACAAGGTCCGATCCCGGTGATGCCACACAGGACCGGAAGACGGGATTTGGACCCTCAGGAGAGACGGCACCCAGGACACCATGCGTTGAGATGGGACCTCGCCCAACCTCGGTGGAGAGCTCCAGAGCTGCCACGTAGCCTGGAGCGCCGGACCAAGCACCTCCCCCCCCCCCCCCCCCCAGGGAAAGGCGCGGAGCAGCCACGTACCCTAGGGAGCACCGGAGCTACCACGTGTCATGAAGGACTAGAGCTGGCCTCCCCCAGCAGGGACCTGCCCCGACACTGCCACGTGTCCCGCAGCTCGCCCAGATGGTAAGGTGTGGGAGTTAAAAGATGGTGCGCACCACTCAAGTCAAGCATTGGAGATCCGCACCCACCTCCGGCGCATGATGCGGAGCACGCCAATGGTTAGAGACCGCTATGACAAATCGTATCACAGTAAAGGCGCTGCAGGCCTATACCACTTTGCCAAGCGGGTAGCTTGCGGCAGCAAGACAGGTTGATGGGACACCTTCTGCCACCGTCAGCAACGGTGCATGGGCTACTGATAAGGGAGGCGACAAGACGGTGAGTCTTCACTACCACGCTCAGAGAAAGCTTATGCGGGAATCCTTAGATCTTTTGGGATGAGATCGCTCTGGGACTACTTGTCGGGCCCCGAGATCCCACTTGTAAGGTGTCCGATCTTGGTTATAAAAGGCCCAGACCACCATCGCTACAAGGACCAGACTCAGAATCCCCGATACACACACACACACACATACACACTCACCAGCAATACAATCAACCGTGGAGTAGGGTGTTACGCTCCATGCAGCCGAACCACATAAAAACCACCGTGTCACATACTCTTCCGCTAGAACACTAGTTTGAGGCCTGAGCCTTGCCGAATAAGAACCTCCGCGGGCTGCTCCTTAGCAGATCCGGGGAAAGTGTCACATTGACACTTCAACATTTGGCGCACCAGGTAGTGGCTTTTTCCCTAAAAAATGTGGTAGCACTTTCATCACCATGGTGTTCATAAAGCCTGCAAGCGGCGGCAAGATCAAGATGCAAGAGGTCGACCATCATGTCGACAAAGACCTCGAGATGGAGTTCCAAAGGTCGGAACGCACCATGGAAATGGTTCACCAGGCTGTGAACTCTGACCTCGACAGCGACCACGAGAGTCGCAAAGCACTCCACTTCATCTGTGGAGGATCTTGGGAACCCGCATCCAGGAATGCGGTCAAGACCCTGCGCCGGGCAATGGCTTCGACAGCCTCTACGCATGCCCCGACGCCACACCAGAAATGGATGGAGACGCCGATCAGCTTCAACGCCTCCTACTGCCTTGAGAACATGGCGGGAGTCGGGCAGCTGCCCCTCCTTGTCACCTCCACCAGCGCCAATGTAAAGTTCTACCATGTACTGGTAGATGGTGGAGCCGAACTCTACCTCATCAGCCGTGCGGCCTTCGACAAGCTAAAGATCCCTGTGTCTGAGCTCACCCTGTCAAGACCATTCTTGGGGGTAGGACCAGAGAGTGTTATCCCGTACGATTGCATCCACCTCCAGGTGACCCTCGGGACACCCGAGAACTTCAGGACGGAGAATACCCTATTCGATGTCGCAGAGGTTAGCCTCACCTACCATGCCATTATCGGCATGCCAACCCTGTACCGGTTTATGGTTGTATCCCATTACGGCTACCTCGTCCTAAAGATGCCGACATCCTCCGGCGTCCTCAAGATTTGTGGAGATCGTGCTGCTGCGATGACAGTTTTGGAGAAGCTCCAAGCGCTGGCAACGGCCCCAATACCTGTCCTGAGCGATGCTGGGTTGAGTTTGCCTTCGCTAGACCCACGTGCGCACAGCCGCGCTGCTGCACCATGAGTGCAGCCCTCCGACGACGACGACGTACCCATCAAGACAATCAAGATTGGCTCTGATGCGGCTCTGACCACCCGTATCACGGGGAGTCTGGACAGCGAGCAGGAATCGTTGCTCACAACTTTCTTGCAAGCTAACGTCGACGTCTTTGCCTGGCAACTGTCGCAGATGCCAGGCATCCCCAGGGAAGTGATCGAGCACCATCTAAAGATCTACCCCAACACACGGTCACAACAATAGAGGCCCCGTAAGCAGTCCATAGAGCGGCAGAACTTCATCCGCGAGGAGATCAAGAATCTCCTCGATGCTAGCTTCATGCGGGAGGTCCACCACCCGAGATGGCTGGCCAATCTGGTTGTTGTCCCCAAGGCTGTCAGTAAGCTTCGAATGTGCATTAACTACACCAACCTCGACAAGGCATGTCCTAAAGATCCTTTCCCTCTCCCTAGAATTGATCAAATTGTAGATTCAACTTCGGGGTGCCATATGCTATGCTTTCTAGATGCATATTCAGGGTTTCACCAAATCCTGATGCCTAGAGAAGATGAGGAGCATACCACTTTCATAACCATAGATGGTCTTTACTGCTATGTCTTCATGCCTTACGGTCTTAAGAATGCCCTCCCCGCCTTTGTATGTGCCATGCATAGAACATTTGGGGACCTCATTCGGGACCTAGTAGAGGTTTATATTGATGATATTGTAGTAAAAATCCAGTCACATACATCATTACTAGAAAACCTCGCTCTAGTCTTTGACAGACTGCGAACCACACGCACAAAGCTCAACCCAGACAAGTGCGTGTTCGGAGTCAAAGCTAGGAAGCTCCTCGGGTTCTTGGTATCACACCGAGGAATCGAGGCCAACGTAGAAAAAATCAAGGCAGTGGAGCTGATGCGACCTCCAGCCCACATCTAGGACGTGCAGAAGCTTGCAGGGTGCTTGGCAGCGCTTAGCCGGTTTATCTCTAGGCTGGCTGAGCGGGCTCTCCCGTTCATCAAGTTCCTACGCCTGTCCGGACCATTCGTCTGGATCGAAGACACGGAGAAGGCATTCTGCGATTTGAAGCAGCAGCTGACTTTGCTACCAATAATGGTGGCGCTGGAGCCCGGGGAGCCCTTGTAGCTCTACATCGCCGCCACAACCGAGGTGGTAAGTTTGGTTTTGCTTGCAGAATGGGCCGCCGCCAGCAGCCCCGACGAAGGGAAGGGACCCCTGCTGCTGATTCTAAGCCCCAAGGCTTGGAGCTTGTAGTGGGCCCCAACGATAGAGAAGCCATTGGGTCCCAGCCCCCAGAGGATGCCCGGGTCCCCCAAGGGGGCCTCAGAGAGCAAGGAGCCTCTGGGTCCCAGCCCCCAGAGGATGTCCAGGTCCCCCAAGGTGACCCCGGAGACCAAGGAGCCTCTGTGTCCCAGCCCCCAGAGGATTTCCGCGTCCCCCAAGGGGGCCCAGGAGACCAAGGAGCCTCTAGGTCCCAGCGCCCAAAGGATGTCCGGGTCCCCCTAGGGGGCCCCGCAGGTCAAGAAGACTTTGGGTCCCATCTGCCAAAGGAAGCTCCATGCCCAGGAGACATGGAGTCACTGGACCCGGAGCAGAGGGAAGAATATGCGTTGGATTCCCCGAAAAGTCCCGGACCATCCAACGCCCGATGTACTTCATCAGCAAAGTCCTGCATGAGGCAAAAGTAAGGTACCTCAAAGTGCACAAGCTGCTCTATGCAGTGTAATCGCGTCGAGAAAGCTCAACCATTATTTTCAGGCACACCGAGTATTAGTGGTGACTTCGTTCCCACTGGGAGCAGTGCTGCATATCCCGAACGCAACTGGCAATATCGCCAAGTGGGCGGCTGAATTAGCGGAGTTCGAGCTTGATTTCTTGCCACAACATGCAACCAAAAGTCAAGCTCCGGTGGATTTCGTGGCCGAGTGGACCCCCTCACCAAGCAACCCAGGGGTCGGGAGATCATCGAGCTGGAGCCTAGGGCTCCGGTGCTTAACAGACCTCACTGGACACTCTTCTTCATTGGATCCTCAAGGATGCAAGGAGCCAGAGCTAGTGTACTGCTCACCTCTCCAACACCGAAGCAGTCCAAGTACGCAGTGCTCCTCGACTTCAAGGCCATCAACAACATGGTAGAGTACGAAGCCCTCATCTTCAGACACAGAGCTACGCAGGGTCTCGGTGTCCAGCAGATGCTGGTCAAGGAAGACTCCCAGCTGATCATCAAGCAAGTCTGGGGTGAGCACTACTGCAGCGATCCGCAACTCGCGGCATATCTGATACACGTCAAGAAGCTAGAAGATGGATTCGTGGCCTTGGCCATGTGCCACGCGCCAACAACTCCATTGCTGATGCCCTGTCAACCATGGCGTCAACAGGAGCCCTCGTTCCAGAAGGGGTCTTATGCAGGAAGTTGGTGCGGCCGACCGCTAGGCCGGCAGGGCCTAATGAAGAAGGTGAGCCCAACTCCACAGAGCTGGCGACCATGGCAGCCCTGCAACCATGGGGGCCGCCAAAGTTCTTGAGCATCATCGGGGATCCCAAATCACCTGGCGCCCAAGATCCAGAAGCTCAGGAGAGTCCCGATGCATGGATCACGGAGGTCCGGGACTACCTGAAGGACAACCTCCTCCCAGAGGACCCAACATCCGCTAAGAGGATCGTGAGGATGGCGAAACACTACATGGTGGTAGAAGGTGATCTCTGTCGACATGGCGCCAACGATGTACTGTTACAGTGCATAACTAGGCAGGAAGGTTGCGACTTGCTCGTAGAAATCCACGAAGGAGAGTGTGGGAATAACGCAGCTTCCCACTCGCTGTTTGGCAAAGCCATCTGGCATGGCTTCTACTGGCCAACATCACTACAATACGTCGTCAAACTGGTCAAGAAGTGCAAGGTGTGCCAGTTCCACGCCAAGCAAATTCACACTCTGGCGCAGTCACTGCAGATGATCCCGCCCTCCTGGCCTTTCGCGGTCTGGGGGCTGGATATCCTGGGACCCTTCCCAGGACAGTTGGGGAGTACCGATTCCTCAACATTGCCAAAGATAAGTGCACCAAGTGGCCGGAGGCAGCCCCAGTGATCAACATCAACAAGGAGTCTGCAGTCAAGTTCATCAAATCAATTGTCTGTAGGTCGGGGTCCCGAACAGGATCATCACCGACAACAGGACCTAGTTCACCAGTGTAGCATTCTAGGACTCCTACGAAGACCTCAGCATCCAAGTTTGTTATGCATTCGTGGCTCATACAAAGAGCGACGGACAAGTCGAAAGGGCCAACGCTGAGATCCCCAGGGGCCTCAAGACACGCACATATGACAACTTGGATAGGCGTGGTGCCAAGTGGGTCGACAAACTCCCCTGTGCACTATGGGCAAGCTGGATGTCATCCAGCCACACCACGAGAGAAACACCATTCTTCCTGGTGTATGGGGCCGAGGCCGTCCTCCCCCCAGAGATCGTTGTGGGCTCGTTCCTAGTCCGAGCGTTCGATGAAGCCTCACAGGACCAGCTCCGGCGAGAAGATGTCGACCTCATCGATGAAGCAAGGTGGCATGCCACCATCCGAAACGCACGCTACCGACAGGCGCTGAGGCGCTACCAAGAGCGGTTCGTGCGGAGTAGAGAGCTCGAGACAGGTGACCTGGTGCTGCGGCGCATACTCTCTCGAGAAGGGTTGCACAAACTTTCCCCCAGATGGGAAGGCCCCTTCCGAGTGATACAAGTAGACCGCACCGGGTGTGTCTGCCTGACCACAGAAGAAGGAGCCCCTCCCCAACCCCTGGAACATAGAGCACCTCCAAGTTCTATCCTTAAGCATAAATTGAAGGACAATGTAGGTGTCATGGTGCCAGGGAACGACACTTAGGACAACCAAACTCTGGGGGGGGGGGGGAAGGTCCAGAGTGTACAGCCGTTTAGCTTGGTTCCATACTCTAAGCATGAACGCTCTACCTCCCTAGCCAACTGGAGTGGGTCGTTGCCTTATTGTAAAGCCAATCCACTCCTGAGAACACCAATGAGAAGAATTCACTGTCTTACCAGATGCTTTCTCTTACATTCACTTAAATTACCTATTAATTTTGTGATCAATCAAGCTAGTCTCATCTTTCATTTATTGTCTTCATATACTTGGCGAAATTTTTCCTATATCACCCCTAGTAGATTCATGCAACCCTGCTGCAGGCGGCTGTATTTGAGGTACCTGCAAGGTGTCTTGGAACCTCACGGCTGCCCTCTTACTTGGGGTCCTGTGGTGCCAAATGGTTTCCCGCGAAAGGCCAACACTGAGCTGGAGGTCCAGAGTGTGCACTTTGCCTCCCAGTGCTGCGGCTAAGTACCGGGGGCCAGGACGCTAACACCCCGAATAAGAAGGAAGCCGGACCCTGAGCGCCAATGCACAGAATTGACCGAATCCCCTGTACCAGCCCAGGACTCTAAGACATGACGATGCTTAAGAATAGGAAAAGATCACCAGCGAGCAAAAAAATATGCACCTCTGTCATGTGTGCAGGACATACAAAGAACGTTGCGACGCCAAAGCATCTAGCTCCAGCACCCCCCAAGGGGCCTGCTGTCAACGTCTCAACGACGATGGTGGACGACGCCGGAGCATACAACTCCAGCACCTCCCAGGGGGCCAACCATTGATGTACCTACGAAGATGGTGGGCGACGGCGGAGCATCCATCTCCGACACCTCACAAGGGGCCTACCGTCGATGTCCTAGAACGACAACGTCAGCACTAAGCGCGTATAAGTGAGTAAACTCTCCTGCCCTGCACTTGGCGCTAACAGGGTTCTCTCGCGATAGCCTGTACACCAGGGGCCTGCCAACGATGACTCTACAATGATGGTGGACGACGCCGGAGCATCCAGCTCAGGCACCCCCAAGGGGCCTGTCGTCGACGTCTCAACAATGATGGCGGACAACGCCGGAGCATCCAACTTCGGCACCTCCCAAGGGGCCTGCTGTCGACGTTTCTTCGAAGATGGTGGGCGACGCCAGAGCATCCAACCCCAGCACCTCCCAAGGGGCCTACCGTCAATGTTCTACGAAGATTGTGGGCGACAACGAACCGTCCAGCTCCGGCACCTTGCAAGGCGCCTGCTGTCGACGTCCTAGAACGTCAATGTCAGCATCAAGCGCGGATAAGTGAGTAAACTTTCCTGCCTTGCACTTGTTGCTAACAGGGTTCTCTCGCGATAGCCTGTACACAAGGGGCCTGCTGTCCTGTTGATGTCTACACGACGATGGTGGACGATGGCAGAGCATCCAGCTCCGGCACCTCCCAAGGGCCTGCCGTCGGCGTCTACACAACGATGATGGGCGATACCGGAGCATCCAACTCTGGCACCTCCTAAAGGGCATGCCGTCGACATTTGCACGAAGATGGTGGACGACGCTGGAGCATCCAGCTCTGGCACCCAGCAAGGGTCCTGCCGTCGACATCTACACGACGATGGTGGGTGATGCTGGAGCATCCAGCTCTGGCACCTCCCAAGGGGCCTGCCATCAATGTTTCTACAAAGATGGTGGGCGACGCTAGAGCATCCAGCTCCGGCACCTCCCAAGGGGCCTACCGTCGACGTTTCTATGAAGATGGTGGGCGACGACAGAGCATCTAGCTCCGACACCTCGCAAGGGGCTTGCCACCACTATCCCAGAACGTCAACAGAAGCACCAAGCGCAAATGAGTGAGTAAACTCTCCTGCCCCACACTTGTTGCTAACAGGGTTCTCTCACAATAGCCTGTACACCAAGGGCCTGCCGTCGATGACTCTATGAGGATGGTGGACGACGTTAGAGCATCCAGCTCCGGCACCCCCCAAGGGGCCGGCCGTCGACATACCTACGAAGATGATGGGCGATGCCAGAGCATACAACTCCAGCACCTCCCAAGGGCCTGCCATCGATGTACCTATGAACATGGTGGGTGACGCCAGAGCATTCAACTACGACACCTCCCAGGGGGCCCGCCGTCGACGTACCTATGAAGATGGTGGGCGACGACAGAGTATCCAGCTCCGGCACCTCCCATGGGGAGTGCTGCCGAGGTACCTACGAAGATGGTGGGCGACGCCGAAGCATACAACTCCGGCACCTTGCAGGGGGCCTACCGTCAATGTCCCGGCACGTCAGCGACAACAACAAGCTCGGACAAGTGAGTGCACTCTCCTGCCCTGCTTCTGCTGCTAACAAAGTTCGCTTGTGGTATCCTGTGCAGCCAGAACATCTCCACCATTAGCTTGCAGCCCACGAACACCTCATAGAGGTAGACGAACACCGCGATCACGGCGATGGAGTTCGACGACAAGTGGTGAAGTTGTAACCCATACAACTCCAACACCGCGAAGAAGAACCTCGACAGTGGGAGCCCAAGCCCTGCGGACACATAGGTGGAGAACAGGATGGTCTCGTCTTCGTGCAAGTCTCCATCAGCAGGATATTCGTAATGAATCATCCACGCAAGCTCTACCGCCGACCAGCCAAGCAGTCGCCGCATCGACAATAGGCCGTCGGCCGACAGAAGGCGAGACGGAGGCAGTGGGGAAGCCTTTGGAGCAATGGAAGGTAGGTGCTTTGGCTGAAGTGTGAAAGCTCGAGCGCACGAGGAACAAGATGAAAGCTTAGGCTCCGGGATGTGAGTAAGGAAGGAAATGATCCTCCTAAAGGTTTTATTTTTAATTGCCCCCGCGGCGCCTGAGTACCTCAAATAGGGGATCGGCCCAAACCACTCAAAACAAGGCACCCATGGCAATGGGCCCTATGCCCTCGGGTAGAAGCACTGGTCCGGGCGGTTAGCCACCTAGAAAAATGGCTGAAGCAACTCCCATAAAGGCGGGGCGAACGAAAGTGCAATAACCGCATCACGAAACATCGCGGTTAAAGGCGCCGCAGAAGACAGAGAAACAACAGCAAGAAAAGATCCCGACACCATGACCTCTCAACTTGAGAAAGACGCGTGGCGGCATTGGCAGAAGCACCCACCGCTTCGACTGTCCAAGACAGAATTCAAAGCACAGTGCAGGAAAACAGGGGAAGGGCTCCACCTTTGGGCTCCCCATCTTGCCCTAAGGTGGACGCAGGGGCCACTGTCGGTACCCTGCAGACAGGGTACCCTCGCACATAAGATGAAGGCGCCATGACATGTCTGACTGTGCCACGTGTCCCGAAGGAGCCGAGGCCTCAGCCTCCCACAAGGTCCGGCCCCGGTGATGCCATGCGGGACCGGAATACGGGATTTGGACCCTCAGGAGCGACGAGACCCAAGACGCCACGCGTTGAGATGGGACCTCGCCCAACCTCAGCAGAGAGCTTCGGAGCTGCCATGTGGCTTGGAGCACTGGACCAAGCACCCCCTCCCCCCCTAGGGAAAGGCGCGGAGCAGCCACGTACCCTGGGGAGCACTAGAGCTTCCACGTGTCATTAAGGACCAGAGCTGGCCTCCCCCAGTAGGGACCTGCCCCGACATGGCCACGTGTCTCGCAGCTCGCCCCAGACGGTAAGGTGCGGGAGTTAGAAGATGGTGCGCACCACTCAAGTCAAGCATCAAAGATCCGCACCCACCTCCGGCGCACGATGCGGAGCACGCCAATGGTCAGAGACCGCTATGACCAATCGTATCACAGTTAAGGCGCTGTAGGCCTATCCCAGTTGGCTAAGTGGGTAGCTTGCAGCAACAAGACAGGCTGACGTGACACCTTCTGCCACAGTCAGCAACAGCGCACGGGCTATTGACAAGGGAGGCGGCGAGATGGCGAGTCTTCACTACCATGCTCAGAAAAAGCTTATGCGGAAAGCCTTAGATCTTTTGGGATGAGATCGCCCCAGGACTACCTGTGGGGCCCTGGGACCCCACTTGTAAGGCATCCGGAATCCCCAATACATACACACACACGCATACACACTCACGAGCAATACAATCCACTGTGGAGTAGGGTGTTATGCTCCTTGCGGCCTGAACCACGTAAAAACCACCGTGTCACATACTCGTCCGCTAGAACACTAGTTTGCGGCCTAAGCCCCACCGAACAAGAACCTCCGCAGGCTGCTCCTTTGCAAATCTGGGGGAAGTGTCGCATTAACACTTCGACAAAAACTTACTTGAAATATTCATCCATTTCATCCATATTAGCGTACATGTAGAAGAAAGCAGCACGCCTTTATTTTTCTCTTACGTTGTAGGAAGTGTAACTACCAACAGTAGTGCCTGTTGTTGCAAAAATGGAGAGATTGCTACAAGGAGGTTGCTCATCCATATTGTACCGCATTGACGAAGTATTAACATTGTGTTCCTCTGCAAAGTAAACACTTGAGAAGTATCCTACTTCCTTAAGAGTAAAAGCTTCGGCGATGCAACCTTCAACCCTTACCCTATTACGAACCATTGGTTTTAGATATCTCAGTGATCTTTTAATATGATACATCCACCTATATTGCACGGGAAAACCCACTTTCGCTTCAAATGGAAGATGAATTAAGAGATGTTGCATTGGATTGAAGAACCCTGGAGGAAATCTTTTTTCCATCTTACACAAAAGTACTGGAATTTCCTTCTCCAACTTAGTCATCATCTCTGGCGTGATTTTTTGGCACAGAGTTGCCTATAGAAGTGGCTAAGCTCGGCTAACACCATCCACACCGCATTGTCAAAGTAGCCTCCAAACATAACAGGCAGAAGTCTTTCCATGATTATGTGATAATCATGACTCTTCAACCCAATGAGCTTTCCTGTTTTCACATTCACAGCTCGTCTCAGACTAGCTGCATAACCATCTGGAAATTTCAACCTTTGCAACCATTTGAGAACTTATTCTTTTCTTTAGGTCGAAGAAAGAAAGAGCGCATGGTTTACCACCATTTTTGGAGAGCTCAAGAGTTTGATAGTTACAAAGCTCAGCGAGATCCTTTTGAGCCATTAAATTGTCTTTTGTTTTGCCTGTCATGTCCATGCATGTGCTTATGATACATTCGGCCATGTTACGCTCTTGATGCATGACATCAATGTTGTGCCTTAGAATCTCCGTAACCTTCGAAATATCCAGGACGACCTTCATATAGCACCAATTTGTCCAACATATCAAATATTTCTAACCCGTTAAGACGTTTCGGTGGTCCTTTAGTGACAACGGTGTTCTTTCCGAAGACATTCTTCTGTTGTCTAAACACGTGATTTGGAGGAAGCCAACGTATATAACAATCGAGGAAATATATTTTGCCTCCATGAGTAAGTCGAAAGCAATCGGTATCCGAGGCACATATCGGACACATCAACCAACCATGAGTGCTCCATCCAGAAAACATGCCGTATGCCGGAAAATCATGGACGAACCACAAATAAGCATCTCGAAGGTTGAATTTCTAATTCTTGTAACAGTTGTACGCTTTGACTCTAGTCCACAACATTTTCAACTCTTCGATCACGGTTTCAACATCACGTTGAGACGTGACCCAGGATGATCAGGCCCAGGTACAATGACACTAAGAAACATGAACTCATTCTTCATGCAAAAAGCCAGTGGAAGATTGTACGGAATGACAAAGACAGACCAGCAGGAGTATCGTGTGGCGTTTGTGTTGAACGGTGCGAACCCATCTGTCGCCAACCCGATGCGAACATTTCTTGCATCACGACCAAATTCTGTATCGAACTGGTCCAGCGCCTTCCATGCCTCACCATCGGACGGGTGCATCATCACTCTATTGTTCTGACGCACACCTTCTTTGTGCCGTCTCATGTGTCTGGCCGTTTTTTTGAAAGGAACCACCGCTTCAACCTAGGTGTCACGGGTAAGTAACAAAGCTGCTTACGTGCGGCTTCCGTCGTCACACTATCATCATCGTCATTAAAAACTTTGACAAACCTCGGTTGACCACATTTTAAACATTTGTTCTCATTCGCATGCTCTCTCCAGAAAAGCATGCAGTTGTCCGAACAAACATCAATCTTCTCGTACTTCATACCGAGACCAGAAAGAATTTTCTTCGACATGTACATATCTTTAGGCACTTTGTTGGGATGTGGAAGGGCATTGTTGAAAAAATTAATGAGCTCATTGTAACAATTATTAGAAAAGAAGAACTTAGACTTAATTGCCATAAGTCTAGTCACAAAATTGAGGAGTGTCACTTTAGTGTGTCCATGCAGCGGCTGTTCTGAATCTTTGAGAAGTTTGAAGAACTCTTTAACCTTCGTTGTTTGAGGATCCTCCGTAAGCTCTAGTCGTATAGCTTCCAGCATCTCATCCATCATATCAACCTCCGTGGCATCATCATTGTCCGCTTCCACTTCTTGTACAGCTTGGGAAGCTGTCTTGCCGTGGAAGTTCTACAACTCATAATGTGACACGTAACTGTTTTGACACAAGTGCATCATAAGTTCCACTTTGTCCAAAAATGTTCCGTTCTGACATTTCATACATGGGCATCGCGCCTTATCACTATTTCACAACGAAAAAGCTCGTTCCACAAAAGATTCTGTCTTGGCGTACCACTCATCGAGTGACCACCAGTTCTGCTCTTCCAACCAGTATACATCCAACTACGATCTTTGCCCATGTTTGACTCTGCAGTTTAAAGTCGGACAAATTATTGTTAGCTTCTCGTTAATTTATGCATGATAGAGGAAATAATGAGAGAGACAGTGAACAAGGTCCGTTGGGGTCCGCCATACAGACGCACGGGTGGTTTAGAGCATACTTTAACTTCACATTAAATGGACCACGACAGAACCTAAGTGGCCCGTCGGGGTTAGGTGACGACTTCCACGCGCCTCTCCTCCTTCTCCACGGCATTGGCATGGCAGCAATCAGTGGTGAGAAAGACAAAGGGGATGTAGTCGTTCACACCCTCTGTCGGTACCCTAAAAACCGTACACCCCCTGAGGTTACAAAGATTTCGAGGGAAGGCCGTCTAAACGGATTGAAGACCCTCGGAGGCCCACTTGTCAGACATGACCGGACCTGCTTCTCCAACATGGTTAATCCCTAGGTCGCCACGTGTACTACCAAACCGGAGCTATCGCCCGCAAGGGGGAAGCTCCGGACCAAGTACCGAAATGGCACCTCCGGACTTAACCCCTGACCGAGAGAAGCTCCGGACCTGACACGTGTCAGATAGCCCCGGAGCTACCTGCTTCCCACATCAAGCTCTGGAGCTGCCACATGTCCAAACGTCGGAGCTGGCAGCCTCTAACCTCCGGAAGACCTTGTAACGGCTCCGGATCTTCAATGGAGAGCCAAGGACTTCAAGACCCGATTAAATGTCATTAATGCCGTATTAATGACACTTAAACGGACAATCTTAACACCCGTAACGGCACTGTCGGAGCCCGTTACAGGATTATTAACAACAATTAATAGTGTATCAATACTAGTAACCGCCGGGGCCACATGTCGGGCCAGGCCAACTTGTAACGGCCTGTCCTTGTACTATAAAAGGACAGGCCGACGATACACACAAGGACACACGTACACAGGCGTGGACATCATACGTGACAAACTAATACAACACCAACACACCCGTGGAGTAGGGTATTACGCTCAGGCGGCCCAAACCACGTAAATCCTAGTGTCTCCTCTGTTAAATCGCAATTCACCTTCCTGAGTCTCCGTGCGCCCACACCGAACCACAAACTCCTTCAACACTTTAGCAGTGTCAGGAGATCTGCCGACTCCAACAGTCGACAGTTGGCGCGCCAGGTAGGGGCGCCTGATATTTTCGAGAATGGTGAACTCCTTGGCTGGATCATCCAACGGTCAACCTGCTGTTCAGGCTGTTGGGGCAATCCCTCCAACAGGCAGCCACCAGCAGGAGCCTCAGCACCAGCAGGAGCCACACTCCCACCACCACCATCTTCTCCGGCAAATCGTGCTGGGCAACGTGATGGTGCGCCGGCGTCACTGACTGCGTCGGCAAGCCATGACAACCCGGAACACGCGCTCCATGCAGCGCGTGCTCTTCTTCAACGACCACCACCTCCGGACGCATCTCGAGATGCAATGGAGCAGTGGAGGGCCGATGTGGAGCATTTGGTCGCAGCAGCGGCCGAACGCCTCAACAACCAGGGTCCTCCTCCTTCGGGACGAGCCCCGTCGCAGCGACGGACTTTGTCTGGAAGACTTGGTCCGCACGTCTCCAACAACAGGAGACGATCTGCGTCATATCAGGTGACGTCGTTGCCCTCTGCGGCACGACGCACCCGTATGGTATCCAGGCTTTCGACTCATGACCTCTGGGCGGAGCTTGATCGCCGATACCGCCAACAGGATGGCCGTGTCCATATCGAGCGTGCTCGTGAAAGACGGGAAGCTCAGGACCTTTCTACTCTGGAAGAAGTAGGAGGAGGCTGTTCAGCCCTAGCCATGCACCTGCGCATGGTTAGATGGCCACAGAAGTTCTGGCCACACCTGCCAGAAAAATTCGACGGGACTGTCAACCCCGCCGATTTCCTTCAGATATACTCCACTGCAATCTTGGCAGCTGGAGGAAACGAGGCTGTAATGGCCAATTACTTTCCCGTGGCCTTAACCGGGACTGCCAGGTCCTGGTTTATGACCCTTCCACCCAACTCTATCAACAGTTGGGAGGAGCTATGCCGTCAGTTCACTGCCAACTTCAGGAGTTCATACACCCGACCAGGCACTGAACTGGACCTTTTTGCAGTCGTGCAAAAAGGGGGAGAATCTTTGCGGTCCTTCATCCAGAGGTTCTCTCAGGTACGCAACACAATCCCTTCTATCTCAAGCGCTTCGGTCATTGTGGCATTCAGACAGGGCGTACGGGATAAGAAGATGTTGGAGAAGCTAGCGATCAAAGAGATCACCAGCGTCACGGAGCTCTTCAGCCTAGCAGACAAATGTGCCAGAGCTGCGGAGGGCTGTGAAATGCACTCCAAAACAGCCTCGGAGGATCACAAGAAATCCTCCAAAGAAGAAGCCGCTACCTCCGGGGGTGGCAAGAAGAAAAAGAAGACCCACGGCAAGAAGAAGCCGTCGGCCGGCACATCCAACGTTGCAGCTGCTGCAACTCCTGGTGGCCGGGGGCCACGCCTCAAGAAGCGACCTCGACCATCTTCCGAAGACGGTGGCAAACCTGAAGTGTGGTGTCCCATTCACAAAACGGGCAGCCACGGTTTGGAAGACTGCCGGGAGGTCCAAAACCTTGCCGAGCGCTACAGCAAGCGCCGGGAGGGGTCTCCTTTCCGACAGAGGGAAGGAAAATAGAAGGTCGACGAAGCTCCGGCTGAAGAGGAGTTAGGGTTTCAGGACCCCAAAAAGGTCTTGAAGGCCGTCTACACCTCCATCGATGACGACTCTGACGTCTCTGACAACGAGCGTCGGAAAACCATGAACACCATTTTTGGTGGATCATGGGACATCACCTCCCGTCGCGTCATCAAGACTATGCGGCGGGATATGGCTGCTGTAGCTCCTACAGCTAGACCGGAGCCACATCGAAAGTGGATGGACACATCCATCACTTTTGATGCTTCGGACTGTCCTCGAAGCATGGTCGGAGCTGGACAGTTACCTTTGATGGTATCTCCCACCATCAATAACATCCAGCTCCATCATGTTATGGTGGACGGGGGTTCGGGGCTGAACCTCATAAGCTTTGAAGCTTTTACCAAGCTTCAGCTCCGACCTTCTGATCTCCAGCCCTCTCGGCCTTTCTCCGGAGTAGGTCCGGGGGCCATTACCCCACTCGGAGCTATAACTCTCCCTGTTACCTTCGGGACACGAGAGAAGTATCGCACCGAGAAGTTGGTCTTCGACGTTGCTCAGATCAACTTACCATTCAACGCCATCTTGGGTAGACCTGCCCTATACAAATTTATGGCAGCTGCTCATTATGGATACCTGGTTTTGAAGATGCCAACACCAGTAGGCGTTCTCCGGATCCGTGGAGATCGCACCACCGGAGTAACTGCTTTGGAGGAGCTCCATGCACTCACCACGGCGCTAGAGGAGGACTCCAGACAGGAGCAAGCTCCGAAACCCCCAAGCATTCGTCAACGAGGCTCAACCTCTGCACCCCGTGTGCAGCCAAGCGGCGACACCGACATTCCCGTCAAAGTTGTCCAAATTCGTTTTGATGCCGCTCAAACCACCCGTATATTGGGAGGGTTGAACGACAAATAGGAACTCGCGCTCATCACTTTCCTCCGGGCTAATGTTGACGTATTTGCCTGGCAACCGTCACAAATGCCTGGGATCCCCAGGGAAGTGATTGAGCACAATCTGAAGATTTACCCCGATGCTCGGCCTGTGCATCAGAAGCCTCGGAAGCAATCTGTAGAGCGGCAGAACTTCATCCGACAAGAAGTGAAGAAGTTGCTCGAAGCCGGATTCATCCGAGAAGTCTTCCATCCAAAATGGCTGGCGAACCCAATCGTTGTGCCCAAGGCCGGCAGGAAGCTTCGGATGTGCATCGACTACACCACGCTGAATAAGGCATGTCCAAAAGATCCATTCCCACTACCTAGAATAGATCAGATAGTGGATTCCACCTCCGGGTGTGAGTTACTGTGTTTCCTAGACGCATATTCTGGGTATCATCAAATCAGGATGTCTAAGGAGGATGAAGAGCATACTTCATTCATCATAGTAGATGGATTGTATTGTTACACAGCCATGCCATTTGGTCTCAAGAATGCAGCTTCAACTTTTGTACGAGCTATGTACAAAACTTTTGAAGAACTCATCAGAGACATAGTGGAAGTGTACGTCGATGACATCGTGGTCAAGGTCAAGAACAAGGAGTCCCTCTTGGACACCTTGCAGGATGTCTTCGACAAGCTGCGGGCCACCCGCACGAAGCTAAACCCAGACATGTGTGTCTTCGGGGTTAGCTCCGGAAAACTTCTTGGTTTCCTAGTAAGTCACCGGGGCATAGAGGCTAATCCGGCGAAGATGAAAGCCATTGAAGACATGCGGCCACCAACCCGCATCAAAGACGTCCAAAAGTTAACTGGGTGTCTAGCAGCCCTCATCCGGTTCATATCAAGACTGGCGGAATGGGCACTTCCCTTCTTCAAGTTGTTGAGGAAGTCCGGACCATTCCAATGGTCCGAAGAAGCAAAGAAGGCATTTCAGGAGCTGAAACAGTTCCTCACCACCCTACCAATTCTGGTAGCTCCAAACCCTGGTGAGCCTTTGTTGCTTTACATTTCAGCTACTGACGAAGTTGTCAGTATGGTTTTGGTTGCAGAGAGACCAGAACTACCCCATACTCAGGAATCCAGACCCCTTCAGGAGGGTCCGGAGGTCCCTGAAAGTGAGTCTGGGTCCCAGCTCCCAGACTCAAATCCACAAGAAGTCACTTCAGAAGACCCAGACCCCTCTGAGAGGGTCCAGGTCATTTCTGAAGAAGCTCCGGGTTCCTCCAGCCAGAACCCGGAGGTCCCCGAAGAGAATCTGGACTCCTCCGACAGGGTCCGGATCAATAGAGAGGAAGCTCCGGACCCCACCGGGAGGGTCTGGACCATTCAACGCCCGGTATACTTCATCAGTGAAGTATTACATGATGCCAAGACTCGATACCTAGAGGTGCATAAGCTGCTTTATGCAGTTCTTATTGCCTCCAGGAAGCTCCGACACTACTTCCAAGCTCACAAAGTCTCGGTGGTGACCTCCTATCCACTTCGAGTGATCTTGCATAATCCCAATTCAACTGGGAATATTGCAAAGTGGGCAGCGGAATTGGCTGAGTTCGATCTCGAATTCATTTCGAGACAAGCAATCAAGAGTCAAGTGTTGGCAGATTTCGTGGCGGAATGGACTCCCTCTCCATCAAACCCTGGGGGCCCCAGCGAGCAGAAGATGGAACATCAAGTTCCAACCTTCACCGAGCCTCACTGGACCCTTTACTTCGATGGCTCCATGCAAAAGCAGGGGGCCGGAGCTGGAATCCTTCTCCTTGCACCGACTGGGGAGAAGGTAAAATACATGGTACACCTTGACTTCAAGGCAACCAACAACATGGCGGAGTATGAAGCACTCATCTACAGACTAAAGGTGGCACTGTCATACGGTGTCAAGCAACTGCTGGTCAAAGGAGATTCACAGCTCATCATCAAGCAGGTGAAGGGTGAATGCTCCTGCAATAATCTCCAGCTAGCTGCTTACCTCCTTGAAGTCAAGAGGCTTCAGAAGGACTTTGAAGTCCTAGACCTCCACCATGTTCAGCGTGCCCACAACGCAGAAGCTGACGAACTCTCGACTAAAGAGTCAACCGGAGCTCCGACTCTTGACGGAATCTTTGTCCGGAGGTTGTCAAAACCCACAGTTCAGCCTGCCGAACTGAACGAAGGGGGCGAGATCAGCATCCCGAAGCTGACGGTCCCGATGGCCCTGTTACCATGGCAGCCATCAAGGGTCGTAGGTGCTGCCGGTAGCTCCGAGCAACCCAGCATGCAAGACTCAAATGCTCAAGTCAGTTCCGATGCATGGATCTCAGAGATCCGGAACTACTTGAAAGACAACATCCTTCCTGACGATGATGTATCCGCTGACCGGGTAGTCAGATTGGCTAAAAGATACACGCTGGTAGAAGGGGATCTCTACCGGCGCGGTGCCAACGGCATCCTAATGCGGTGCATCACAAGGAAAGAAGGCTGCGAGCTCCTCGCAGAAATCCATGGAGGCGAGTGTGGGAACCACGCATCTTCCCGCACGCTGGTCGGAGAAGCCTTTCGGCATGGCTTCTACTGGCCTACAGCGCTCCAGGATGCCACTGAGCTGGTAAAGAAATGCAAAGCATGCCAATGTCATGCAAAGCAAATTCATACACCTGCTCAGCCCTTACAAATGATACCTCCTACATGGCCCTTCGCTGTGTGGGGGATGGACATCTTGGGACCCTTCCCAAGAGCCGTTGGAGGTTACAAGTTCCTGTACGTCGCCATTGACAAGTTCATCAAGTGGCCGGAAGCAACTCCAGTTGTGACGATCAACAAGCAATCTGCTATCAACTTTCTGCAATCCATTGTAAGCAGATTCGGAGTCCCAAACAAGATCATCACTGATAATGGGACTCAATTCACAAGCTCCGCATTCCAAGGGTATTGCGAAGACCTCGGCATACAGGTTTGCTACGCTTCCGTAGCTCATCCCGCCAGCAATGGCCAAGCCGAGAGAGGAAATGCATAAATACTTAAAGGACTCAAAACGCGCACCTATGAGCGCTTGAAAAAGCACGGAGCCAATTGGATCGAAGAGCTTCCGCCTACTCTATGGGCCAACAGGACTTCTCCAAACCGGTCAACCGGAGAAACACCCTTCTTTCTGGTGTACGGAGCTGAAGCAATCCTTCCTCCGGAAATCACCTTGGATTCGCTCCGGGTCCGGACCTTCGACGAAGCCGCGCAGGACCAGCTCCGGCGCGAAGACCTAGACCTCCTCGAGGAGGGAAGGTGCCAAGCAGCTGTTCGGAATGCCCGATATCGCCAAGCTCTACGGCGTTATCACCAGCGGCATGTACACAACCGACAGCTCGAGGAAGGCGATCTGGTGCTACGGAGAATACTATCCAAAGAAGGGTTAAACAAACTCTCCCCCGGTTGGGAGGGGCCCTTTCGAGTGATCAAAGTATCCCGTCCCGGAAGCGTTCGCTTGGCTACCGAGGATGGGACACCTCTCCCAAATCCTTGGAACATCGAGCACCTCCGTAAGTTCTACACTTAATTCCACGGAGGTGAGTCTTAAGTAACTTGAAATGTATGTTATAGAGTCATTGTACAGAGTCGGGTAGTTCCTCCGGGAGAGCAGCCGGACCTTTCCTGAAAGGTCTGCAAAGCTCATGCAGCACTTGTCACAGTCTCCGGACTAAAAGTGTGGCTAACTACCCTGGGTCAAACGAGAAACCAAACACACTTAGCTTGGTTCCGTACCCTAAGAGTGTACTTGTTTCCTCTGTACCCCGGACCTATAATGAAAGACATCTTCATGTGAAATAGACTCCACGTGCATTCATTTTGTGCAGGCTCGACATTATTATTTTTCTCTTTCTTGTCTATAACAGAGACGTGCAATTCTTAAGAAATTTTAGTTTGACCGGTTTATATACAATTCGAGTTGAACTGTCAGATCTTTTGGATTTAAATATCGTTTATGGCCAACTCGCCTGAAAGCCGCCAAGCCAATCTAGGGCCGGAGTGCGCTATCGACTTAGCCTGGTCAAGCACCCTAAGTACGCCACTCTACCTACACCCCGGCAGGCCAAAGTAAGGCGGGTTCATGGACAGTTGGATCTAAGAGAAAAGACAACACAACCAGTTGTATTTAAAATCGCGTTCAACTTAAAATTTTCTTGAGAATCGTAAGCCGCGATGAAATTATAGACAAGGAACGAATTTTACTATTTTTCTTGGCATAAGTGTGCAGGAAAAATAAACTCTACGTTGATGGAGAAAAGCCGGAGCTAACCAAGCTCCGACTCCTCAAGGGGGTCAACTGTCGGTGCTGAGTAAAAGATGGTGAGGAGACCCCGTAAATGGAGTCTGCTGCCAACAAACCAAGTGTTGGTAAAGGTCACTGCCGGAGCTACTAAGCTCCGACACCTTGGAGGACTAACTATCGACGCTCTACGTGTTGATAGAGGCTATTGCCGGAGCTACTAAGCTCCAGCGATGGACAGTACCGGAGTTTCTAAGCTTCGACAACTTCAGGGGACCTTCACTATCAAAGACTTCGGACCTAAATTCTACAAGTTCGAAGCAAATTTGTCTTCAACAAAACTCAATATCCTTTTGGTACATGTTCACAATCAAATTGTGTACATCTACCAGGGGGCCAAGTGAAGACAAAGATGTTGAAGACAAAAAATGAAATTCGCAAAAATTTGGGGATTTCATTCATCTGGAGACAAGAGATTACATCTGGAGACAAGGGATTACAAAATTGAAGAAGAAGAAGAGAAAATACAAGTGAGAGCTAAAGAGATGGTCCTAGACCCTATGGAAGAACTCGGCGACCTTCTGGGCGACCTCCGATACGATGGCTCGGGTAGCTTCGCCTTCTCCTTCGACGGGGCCATCAAGCACCGGGTCCAGAGGAAATTGAGGGTTCCGGCTGGTGTAGCACGTCAGCACATATTCTGTGACGTTCCTCGCTAGGGATTGCCCCTTGACCTCCAGTTGGTCCACGATGACGTCGCCCACCTTGGAGAGCTTGCTGCCTGCTGCGCTCAACGCTTGCAGCGCAAGGTCCGGCTCCGGCTCTGGATCATCCGGGCGCACGGGGCTGAAACCCATCGGCGTCAGCGCATCATTGGCCTTGCCCAGGAACTCCCAAATCTGCAGGGAGTCCGCCGTCCTCAGGCTCTTCACCTCTTCAAAGGATCTCTTGGCCGCCGTCAGTTCGGAATTCTTACGGGCGAGGCGCTCAACTTCTTTGGCGTTTTGCTGAATCTTTGCAGCAACCCGCCTCTCAAGTCTTCCGAGCTCCTCCTCCCGGAGGTGGATCTTGTTCCAACGATCGACCAGGTCCTTCTCCCTAGCCTCCACTTTCTTCTCCAGGGCAACAAGGGCACACTCGTATTCGTAGAGTTCCTGCCCTCGCACCCAGGTCTTCTCCTCTTCCTCGAGGCAGCGCTCTTCCAACTTCTTAGTGCGCTCCTCGAGTCCCTTGTCAGCCAGAGCTACTTTCTCGGCGAGCTCCTCTTCCCTTCTCAGGACGTCATCCCACAGCTCCAGGAGTTTTTGCTCTTCGTCCTCGAGCCGTCTCTCCCTCCCTTCAAGTGCCTCTCGGCGCTTGATGAGTGCAGCGTTGATGGCCTCAAGCTGCTCGAACCGAGCATTGGCCGCGTCGTTGGCAGCCTTGGCCTGATCGTGGAACTCCCGTGATTGAGCGTCGAGAGCATGGGTCATGCTCTCCCTCTCATCCAGCAGCTTGTCCCAGTACTCCAGGCGGATCTTCTCCCGCTTGATCCACTCCTTGTCGTCCGCTAGCCTCAACTGCGCCAGCTTAGTCTCGAAGTGGAGCCGATTACGCCACCGCCTAAGGGTTTGGCGCTCCTCTTCAAGAGCCTTGCTGTCGTGGAAGAAGGCCAGTTGGACCTGACGTAGACTGGAGCGGGCGTTGTCGATAGACATCGACAGCGGGATGGGCTCCGGACTTGCTGGGGTCTCCTCCGCTGGTTCCAGCGGGTCTTCACATACAAAAATTGGGTCCCACTCTACGAGAGCGTAACCCTGAGCTTCCAAGGCGCTAGGGCCATCCTCCGGGATGGCCTCAGTCGCCATCGAAGAAGGCCCCGCCGCCAAGTCTTCATTCGCCCCCTCAGGCAGGGGGCCGGCGACTTCGCTTAGGCACTCTAGCTCGGCCACAGGTACCATCGACGTCGTCGCTTCCGGAGCAGGAGCTACTACTGGCTCCGACCGGGACACCTCTTCCGAGGGAGGCTCAAGCTCCCTCGCCACTTCAACCGCCGGCTCTGTGACCGGCGCTCCAACAATAACCGGCTCAGCGACCGGTACTTCGGAGGTAACCGGCCCAACTGTCGGAACTACCTCGACTTCCGGCTCGCATGCCGGAGCTTCAGTCACCTCCGGTTCAATCGCCGGGGCTTCGACAAGTTCCGGCTCCGAGGCCGGGACTACTACTTCTTCCGGCTCTACAGCCGGAGCTTCCACTACTGCAGCACCAGGACCCGGAGCTTCAACCTCCGAGACAAGTGCCGCTGGCGTGTCTTCACTCCCGTGGTCTGGCGCTACCACGGGAAGTTCTAGGGACGAGTCGAGGTTCATGACCACGAAAGCCGGCGCCGGAGCTGTCGCAGCCTCAGCCACCACCTGGGGCGGGACAGGGACAGGAGCAGAAGCTCCCACGGCCTCAGAAATCGTGGCCGAGGGTGGAGCTTCACTCCCCTTCTTGGGGACACTGCAGAGGACGGATAAATAAAATTAACAAACAATCGCTACAACTAAAAAGTTAACCAAGGTAAAAAAAAATTACCTTGGAAGGCTTCCGCACCAGCTTGCGCGGAACCTTTTTCCCGGACGTTCCGGGCTGGCCATGGTCGGCGTAGGAGCTCCGGGAGGCCCCCCAGAACTTGTCGCAGCCACGGGCGTTTCCCTGGTCGAGGCTCTCCTCGATCGGGAGGAACCCCTGGACCTGGAGGCTCCCACCGCCCCAGGTGCAGGAGTCGTGCACCCGGAGCTAGCACCCCCGGAGGGCTCCACCACGGGGACAGACGCGCTCCGGGAGGATCCCATTGCAGGAACAGTCTCGTTCCGGGAGGACCCCACCACGGGGCAGTCGCCACGGTGGCAGAAGATCTTCCCCCCTGGGGAGAGGGAACCAAGGTGGAAGTAGCGGGCCTGACGGACCTTCCGTCGGCATGTTGTAGCTTCCTCTTCCGACTCTCCGGCTCCTCTGCCAGCTCCTTGCCCTTGCCGATGACCTCGACCCTCGGCTGTGGAGCAGGGACTGAGCCATCTTCGGGCACCCCGGGGATTGCCACCTGGGTGGTTGGTCTTCTCTCGACGACACCAAGGTCGTCAAGCGCGGGCATCGTCCGCCGGAGCTCTCTGCTGAACTCCACTTCCACGTTCAGAGGGAGAAAGGCCGACGGCGGAGTCAAGTAATCTCCGTCGACGTCGATGCCGTGCTGGAATTTTTTGAGGTGGAACTCCAAGGTCTTCCCCACCATGTTGGACTTCAACCCGATCTCAACCCGGTCCTCGTCCATCACGCTGTTGAGAGCCCAGGCGAGCTTCTCCCTCCTCTTCAGCGGCGCCCACCTGTTGGTCAGGAAGTTGCAGAACACCGCCTGGGGAGTCTATCCTCCCTTCACACATCGGCAGATCCTGGTCAAGACAGGGTCAAAAACTTCTGCCAGCACCGGAACTTCACTCCATATCAACGTGTCGATGCCGGGCAGACCGTCTGGCAGTTCCAACCGCTCATGCTCCTCCACCCTGACGACTATCCAATCTTTCTTCCAGTCATCCCACTTCCCGGAAGGGAACGACCGAAGGTACTTGAATGGGCACTTCTTGCGCTTCACGAAGTAGTAGAAGCCAAGGTACTCATTGCTCCGGCCGGTGGTGTGAACGGTGAAGAAGGTTCGGAAGAGCTCGACGCAGGGGGGGATGCCCACCCACATCTTGCAGAAGTGGACAAAGATGGACACGAGGAGAATGGAGTGAGGGCCAAGGTGGTATACCTGCAGACCATAGAAGTCTAGCAGCATCAAGAAGAAAGAAGAAAATGGTGGGATCAGCCCCACCATGGCGTACGAAGAAAAGTACACCATCTCGCCAGCGCGCTCCTTCTCAAAAGGGAGCTCTCTGCCGGCACGGACCAAGCGGCTGAAGAAGTCCGAGGACCACCCAATGAGGGCCCGGACCTTCTTCAAATCGTTGTCGATCTTCAGGCGACTCTCGCGCAGACCCAACTCCATCGCGGCACAGCTAGGCAAGAGAAGAGGAGCAAAGTACGAGTTGGGAGTTTGAGCGCAAGATCAGATGAGAGGCGTAAAGAACTCTCGACGGTGCACGCTTTCCTTCTTAAGTAAGCCCTCGCAACGCTTGGATGGAAACTGCAGGGGAGTCGAAGATACTACTCAAGAATTCAACCCAGCTGATGACAAGAGGGCCCGGGACCACCCCGACGATCAAGTCGAGGCTCTTACCCAGGCGAACGGTTGTCATCACGAGGCGGGAAACCCAAATGCGGCGGCCTGACAGGGCGCGCGGAACCGATACGGTTTTCGTGTCGGGAACCGGCGACCTTCAATTGCGTGAGATCCGCACGTCAAAGATCTCATCTGCCGCCTGAGGTGCGCCACGCATCGGGATCTAACTGTAAAATCCTGCCAACGGCACCTCCGAAGACCCTTGAAGACCCAGTTCAAGAGTCGCAAGGATGGACCCACCTCCGACGGAACGACTTCACCCCAGTGACCTTCCTCGGATGTAGGTCCAGGGGGCCACTGTCAGTACCCTAAAAACCGTACACCCCCTGAGGTTACAAAGATTTCGAGGGAAGGCCGTCTACACGGATTGAAGACCCTCGGAGGCCCACTTGTCAGACATGACCGGACCTGCTTCTCCAACATGGTTAATCCCTAGGTCGCCACGTGTACTGCCAAACCGGAGCTATCGCCCGCAAGGGGGAAGCTCCGGACCAAGTACCGAAATGGCACCTCCGGACTTAACCCCTGACCGAGAGAAGCTCCGGACCTGACACGTGTCAGATAGCTCCGGAGCTACCTGCTTCCCACAGCAAGCTCCGGAGCTGCCACTTGTCCAAACGTCGGAGCTGGCAGCCTCTAACCTCCGGAAGACCTTGTAACGGCTCCGGATCTTCAAAGGAGAGCCAAGGACTTCAAGACCCGATTAAATGTCATTAATGCCGTATTAATGACACTTAAACGGACAATCTTAACACCCGTAACGGCACTGTCGGAGCCCGTTACAGGATTATTAACAACAATTAATAGTGTATCAATACTAGTAACCGCTGGGGCCACATGTCAGGCCAGGCCAACTTGTAACGGCCTGTCCTTGTACTATAAAAGGACACGCCGACGATACACACAAGGACACACGTACACAGGCGTGGACATCATACGTGACAAACTAATACAACACCAACACACCCGTGGAGTAGGGTATTACGCTCAGGCGGCCCGAACCATGTAAATCCTAGTGTCTCCTGTGTTAAATCGCAATTCACCTTCTTGAGTCTCCGCGAGCCCACACCGAACCACAAACTCCTTCAACACTTTAGCAGTGTCAGGAGATCTGCCGACTCCAACAGTCGACACCCTCCCATTTCATTTTCATCATCGAGTCACCTCATGGACTCTGATGGCCTTCACCATGCATCTCCTTCCTTGGTGCCTTGCTCGAGACCCTTAAGAGGTGGGAGACTCGGACCGGGAGCAGAGAACAGCAGAGGCAGGCAGGATTGGCCTAACCACAAGGCCCAAATCATTCAGTCACTTCAATTCATCATCTCCTCTCCTCTCTTCTCTCATCTTCTCTTAAGGAGAGGTGGGGTGGCAGATCTCGACTCGTCCCTCATGTCCTTCGCCGACCGGAGACAGAGATAGAGACAGAGAGAGAAAGAAAATGGTGGAGGAGGTTGCGAGCCATCACCCTTCTCGCTACTTGAAGCTGATCAGGGACCAAGACACTTCCGCCGAGGACATCTAACTAGCCAGTCCACGTCCCCAACTAACCAATCTCTGGCCCACACGACCCACCTCTTTTATATTCCTCACACAACGTTGCCATCACCTTTTCTCGCTCTCCTGGAGCTACCGGCCACCCCCGACACCGCAACACCCGACAGCCAGTCACCCCCGATGCCGCCCTCCACATGGCGCCTGAGCTCGGTGCCCCAATCGCACCTCCCTCACGTCGGCCACCCCCGGCGCCGCAGCACCCCGACGGTTAGCAACCCCTGTCCTCATGCCCCAATAGCATATAGGTATAATTCAAAGAATTAAGTATAATCTACACTAAACCAATTAAGCACAATGTTCACTAAGCAAATTAAGTATAATTAAGCAAATTAACCACTTAAGCATAATTAAATAAACAATTAAGCAATTTAAGCATAATTTAAACAATTAAATTCAAATTCAAATTCAAATTTGAGGGTGAGGGTGGGGGGGAGGGTGAGGGTGGGGGGGGAGGAGGGTGAGGGCGGTGGGGAGGGGGTGCTCGGGGAGGGTGAGGGTGGGGGGGGGGACTCAGGGAGGGTGAGGGGGGGCCAGGGGGTGGGCGGGGGTGCTCAGGGAGGGTGAGGGTGGGGGCAGGGGGTGGAGGGGGGCGCTCGGGGAGGGAAGAGTCTTGGGGGGGGGGGGGGGGAGGGAGGTGGATAGGATCCTTACCTGGTGAGGGGCGGCACTCTAGAGGTGGGGCGCAGCCGGGGCGCCGCGACGGCGTCGTCGGGCATTGCAGTGGCGTGGGGCGCAGCGACGGCGTGACGGTGGCATGGGGCACGGCGGCATCATGGGGCGTGGCGGCGGCATCAGTTGGGAAGAACAACAAAGTGGCGCGGGCGGGGGGGGGGGGGGTGATAAGGAAAAAGAAGCGGCGCGCCAGGGTGTAGGTTAAACTCTGCTACTTACGTCGGCTAAATTAAACTAATTACGTCGGCCTAGATTACTTACGTCGGCCATGCGCAAGGCCGACGTAAGTAACACTTAACTTACGTCGGCCATCTTATTTACGTCGGCTGTGGGTCCTGGCCGATGTAAGTGTATGTTTATTTCTGTCGGCCTTTTAACTTACGTCCGCAGACGATGAAAGTATGTTAACTTACGTAGGTCTCTTTCGACCGGCATAAGTGTCACAACTTTCGTCGGCCAGCCGACGAAAGTTACGCTGGCCGACGTAAGTGTTCGCATTTCCTGTAGTGGAGGATCTTGACCCGGAATATGATCCGATGGATGAGGTATGATACTTGTCAGCTACAACATCCCTCTCGTGTTGCTTGTCAAGTAAATAAATTCTTTTAATTCATTTCTATGTAACTTAAATGCCAAGAGAATGAGGTGACTTCTGCTCCGAAACAAGCAAAAAATTCTCCAATGCTTCAATCTTCAAGTACACTAGGGCAACGAGGTGCAAATAATGGTCCAACATGCATCATATACATAACATGAATCAGTGAGGGTGGGATTTCCCAAGAACCTCTTAGTGCTGTTACAAAGTACCAAAATGCCTGTTGGGTCTTTGTTAGATCGCTCGTGTTGGTCGCAACTAAAAGTTGGAATAATTTCCCTAAGGCGGGCAAGAATGAGTTTTGGACCAATTGAAGAGACAATTCAGGCTCCCAAAAGGCACAAAAGATGTTGTAAGGAAAGCAAATTTGACCTATTGTGTCACGAAGTTTCATAACTGGAAGTGGCAAATGAATACCTATGTGAAGAACTATAAGGTCCCTAGCCCTAGGAAGATGGGAAAAGTCACACAAGCTCAGCAGGACAAAAATGTTCATCAAAAGACCACACCTGAGGCTTTAACTAAAAGTCAAGTTAATGCTTAGCTTGCAAAGAAGAATAAATACCACCATCACTTGGGTCTACCAGATATGCCCCAAAAAATTAAGAAGTGGAATGAGAGCATTGAAAAATCTGTGAGTGCGGGTAGTCCGGACCCGCTAGCAGGCTGTGATGAGCGATCTAGGTGGTGGGTTTTAGCTCGGTAAGGTTTGAGAAGCGATGGCAAACTTGAAATGCCAGACTATGTGATTGAAGTAAAAAGAAATTTAGCAAATTTTTTTGAAAAGCAAGAGAAGGGCCTCTTCGAGCCGGTGAGGGAGCATGCCCAACTTACCACTGCCCTAGGCAATCCAGAACACGTTGGATGGGTACGAGCGATATCCTCTCAAATGTCTTGGAAAGAGGGGTACCCTAAGGATAAAGATTCTTATAGGAAACATGATAAGTACAAGAAGTCACTTGGGGAAAAAGATAAGAAGGCAATTGATGATATTATTGCAATGTCGATCAAGGAACAAGTACAAAAGGAATTGCAAAAATTTAGAAAATCAGGTCAATTGGCATCTGAGGTTAATAAACAGTTGGTGCCTTTGGAAAATAAGGATTTACCATCTCCAACTGCATTGAATAGCAGCGTAGGGTCAGTGCCTCAAGCCTTACCCATGGATGACATCGTTGAGGACAAACAATGTTGTCTTATTGTCCCCATTGATAGATGTGGGAAAACTAAACAGGTTGCCACTGCTATGGCAAAACCATATCAAGCCTTCAATGGTAATCTCATTCTGATGAACTATGCTGTGGTGCAAGTTCTTGAGATTACGAACAATAATTTTGAAAATTATGAAATGGACCACATCACTCCTGAAGTGATGACACTAGGAGAGGCTGTAATAAGTTAATCCTTTAGCATCGACACGACATCATGTTGGACGATGAATCGATGTCGACCCCCATTGTCGCATCTTTGAAGATCTTAACCCCGTCTTTTGTGTCAAAGGTTCACGAAGAAGACCAACCAATTGAACAACAAGCAGTTGAACAACAGGTTGAAGTTGTACAAGAAGAGCAACAAATTGAACAAAAAGAAGTTCAACAATAGGTTGAAGATGTACAAGAAGAGCATCCAATTGAACAACAAGTTGAAGTAGTAAAAGAGCACGCTGAAAACATCCAACATCCAACAACTGCTCCTCGGATGGTTCATAAGCAGATTTGCTCAGACAAAAGTAAGGAACCTTCCGAGTCAGTGTCAAAGTATCTGAAAGTAATAAGGAGAATGTGTTCAACATCTCATGCTTCTTACATGCCAACAATTGAAAATAAAGAGGAGTGGGAAGAAGAAGGGAAAGTTCATACTCGGGAGTCCTGTTTTGTTAAAAAAGGGATCTCGATTTACAAGAAGGATGACGTTCCTAACAAATTTCAAATAGGGAAGCCGATGATGACAACAGTACAACTGAGCAAACAACCTTTCACAGTCAATAAAAGATACTTTAAATAAGAAAAAGATGGAAGTGGCAACCTACATGGGACAAGCCTTCCATAACTTTGTCAAATCTGGCAAGAAGATCATAAAGGCTCCGTACGACTTCAAGTAAGTTTGACATATGCATTGACATAGCAATTACCGTTAATCGTTAAGGGAACATGTGTCTTCTTACGTGTGTAGTGAACACTACATTTGTATCTACATCGCGCCTAACTATGGTACATCGATGATCATGGACTCGTCCGATTTCAACCAAAACTCCTACAAAGATTTCACATCCATTTTAAAAAAGTACGGCTATTCTAAACTTATATATACATAAGGTTGGCAATTGCTACATGATAGCGCTTGGAGATTCTACCAGAAAGATCTTGCTGGGGATAAGGATTTTAAAGAATTGGTTGTAAAGCACAATTAACCTTGTCCCAAGCAGCATCCTGGTAGTGTCTTATGTGGATATTATGTCTATGAACATCTTCATATCACCGGTGATGATACGTTGAATCGTGAGGATGTAAGTTATAGTTACTTTTGGGTTACATTATCAATGTCACTAGCATATTTTTATACTTTCGTTATGTTTTCATTGTTATAAACACATTCTTATACTTGTATTATTTTTCATTGTAGTACATGGATGTGAATAAAGGTTGGCCGACTTCTAGCAATATGCCTGAGAAAGGAGTTCAAAAGATTGTGAGTGAATTGTATCTATTCATTCGCCGTGAAGTTATTCACCGAAGAGGGATGTTCTTCAGCGACACAAGCCCACATGCCTATAGTCCTCAACTAGGCAATTTTTAGAATGCTGGTAGTTGTTAGAGAAACTATTTGTGCTGTTTGTATTTGTGTTTGAGATATACAAGCATCATATATGAATTTGTTTTTGTGCAGTTTGTAAATCCTGTGTACCTGTGAATAATGTATATGATGTTTCTGCTGTTTAAAAGGCTGTGCACTTGGAAATTATGCTGTGTGAAGAATGGAATTTGTGCTGTTTGAATGTGTATTTTAATTTGAATTCGTATTGTGTATAAGTTATAATATTCACATGTGGATTTAATTACAAACCGGATGTGATAACAGCAATTTGCATAGACGGACCATATTTTAAACCACCTGTGAAACATGCAATTTGCACAGGTGGATCAAATACAATCCGCCTGTGAAAATTGTAATTTTTAACAGTCGGATCTGATATCAACCGCCTGTGAAAATGGTAATTTTCACAGTCGGATCCGATACCACCCGCCTGTGAAAATTTCATTTTTCACAGGCGGTTGCTTAGCCCGCTTGTGAAAATGTGCCATTTTCACATACGCTTACTTTCAGGCGGTTTAAAACCGCTTGTGATAATGTGTTTAGAACCGCCATAAAGCTTTTTGTACTGGCGATCAGCGGTAATATGCAGCTACAGACTGTACTGTGATGCCAATGTTATGTATTAGCCACCAGTGCATCTTGATTGACCCACACCGCAGTTTTTTTTACAATGGTTTTTTGTTTGACCCGACGTGACTTGATCAATTTGTGTACGCACGAGGAATGTAGGCCAACAATTCAGCGTTTCAACCTCAGCCAGAAATACAAAAGGTGATAAACCACAACCCTTTTGCACTTGTTCGTTTGTTATGGTATCTTTTATTCTTTCCTTGTCATTTTCTTGTTTAGCAGTAGTATGTTTTTCTCTTTAATAAAACTGATAGGAAAAGATAACCTTAGAATCATAATTAGCCACTTAAGCATTCGGGTATAACAATGAATAATCATGATCAAGACGTAGAACTTATCTTTTCCGGATGAATACGTGCTTGATGCGGCCATAAAACCGGTGTGGTGACAGCAGCGCAAGAAGACTTGTAGTGAAGATGTGGAAGGCGTTTCTCCTTGCTTTCCCACAACTATCAATCAGTCACTTAGTATTTTGATGATCTAGATGTGTTCAACCATGTATTGGTCTACTGCACATTCTTTTCTTATAGTTGCTGTAGGGACACGATGGAAGGTCTCCCAACCATTCAGAATAGTTGTGTCCACCTATTAAGGACACAACCATTCGTTGGATTCTGTCTATTTAATTTAGAGACATGCTTAATTTTGAGTTCAAATACGAATGTTCTCCTTCTTGAACTTGGATCAAAACTTACTTACTTATTACCAAACTTAGTGTACATTTCCTTATGCTCGACATATAGGGCACGACACATCAAAATTGTCATTTTTGTACTACTTGACACGAAGACCACAATACATATTACACTTAGAAATGACCTTATACTTAATTTTGGCCCCTTAGTATCCAGGAAATCATATATTCTTCCTTGAATACGTACGCACTTTGTGTTCACTGAACACATTGTGTAGAAGTCCTTTCATAAACGGATCTGTAAGCATTCAGTTGATACTTATTTGCACAATAGTCATTACTTAATATGATCCTGGATTTACTCCACTGCAATTTGTAACTTATATAAAAATTAACCTGGTTAGTTAGACTTTGTCAAGATAACTTATGAAATGAGCAAACTTAGAACTTCCGACAGAAAAAGTCTTCGGAACCAATTTTATTCAGTTGGTGTTGTATTGGTTTCATACTAATCAACCTTGACTCATTAGAGCAGACGGAAATTTACTTGCATACATACCATACTTCACCAGTACACACATTAAGTATGTCTTTAATACCCTTATATATTTCATAGTGAATCTTAATTCTTAACACGTAGGATATTTCAATAGGATACTCAAACTGGAGGAAAAGAATTACTTAGTTTGTAATAGTAGATTGACATTATTACTCCCAAATAATATGCCATACACACAAAACACAGAGAAAAATTAATTTCCTCCTTATCCTTAGCATAATCCACACTTTCTAATTAACTTATTGAACTTGAGATACTATTGCCACAATGTTTTATTGAGTCCATAAATGGAATTTCTTAATTAGTATCACATAAATTCCTTGTTTTTAATGACAAAACTTTTGGTTATATCATGTAGACTTTCTCGTGTTGATTCCAATGGAGAAACATCGCTATTACATCCATATGATGTAATTATAAGCCATATTCACTAATGTCATAATGATTCATAATGAATTCTTAGTTGAGACCGATGAGAATGACTTGATGTAATCAACATCTTCTCTCTTAGTAAAACCTTTTGCAAAAAGTTTGTCCTTGTAATATTTGAACTTTTCCTTTTGTGTCAGTATTAATTTTGTAGACCCTCTCACGACCAACCGTTTTGGCTCCATTAAGAATGTTGACTCAATCCTAGATTTTATTGACATGTTTAATCATCATCTAATCATTCATGACTTGATGCCATTCATATAGGTGAGGGATTCTATTGCTTACTTCAAATGAGCCAGGATCATCCTTCATTTGAATGTAGATCTCATAATAAGTTCTCTTACCATCACATTACTTATTAATTTAGGCAACTAACTTAGTAAATTTAGAAAATTGAGAATGTTCCAACAGGAGCCTAACTTAACATGGATGTCATTGATGAAGAACTAACAAAAGTTATTGAGTCAAAAGTGATGATCACCGCTGAGCCAACAACAATAGGTATAAAAAAGAACAGTTCTTGAATCATAGAAGTGGATAAACACTAGCTTCTCTACAAGAATGTTTTTCTCATCTTACCATGCTCCCCTTAATCATATTGTATATTTTTTCACATAAAGTCAGTGTTGGTCAAGGCAGTGGAAATAATGCTATTTTATCGAATAGCCAATGAGACGGCAACTGAAATACTTAGACTTTACTATCTTATGTTTGGGTTAATTAACTTAGTCTTTGTAGAATAGCCTCGTAAAAAAATTAATGAAGTCTTATGTCCTTAACCTGAGCGGGGTATTTCGATCGTGGTACTCCTACTCACAATCGGATCCTACATTAATGTTGTTTATGCATTTATTTGAGTCGAAAGGACTCGGTAGGAATAGAAGATTGAAAAATGAAGTGTTGAGTTTTCTCTCTCGAAATATGGCATTAAAAATAGTGCCATAATTTTGAAGTTGGTTCACAATTGATTCTTATGTGCTTAATTTAGTTATTATGAGAGAAAATTTGATTATTATTTACTTAATCATGCATGGACAATGAGCATGTCTTGAGAAATGCAAGATTCACAATCTCATTGTTAAACTTAATGATACAGTTTGCCAAAAATGATAAATAAAACTTAATAGTACAAACATGATACTATAATTAAATTCCTCTAAAGAGGATACATTAAGAACTTTATGAAGCATGAGCACAAAGCCATTTCAAAACACTTAACGGGGGTTTTCAATTGGCTTGTACTTCTGCTTTGTGTCATCGGTTACTTTAACGACCCTTACCCCTCTTATTAGGATCCTCCTTATACTTAATCCCTTTGATGCATATGACAGTGTCAATGTGCCTCAGGGACATAACAACGCTCCTTTTCTTGAACCCACATGGCGATCAATTCCTTTGGTCTCACTGCTCTTACTTAATATTTTCTTTAGTGATAGATGAGGTGTCGAAGGATATACAAGGGGATATCCCTTGGTGTATGCTTTTTACTGATGATGTATTGTTGGTAGATGAAACTAGAGATGGTGTTGATAGAAATTTGGAGCTATGGAGGCATTCCTTAGGGTCCAAGGGGTTTAGACTTAGTAGAACCAAGACCGAGCATATGATATGCAACTTTAGTGATGTCGGGTTCGAGAAGGGAAATGTTAGTTTACAAGGACAAGTAGTACCTAGGAGGGACACATTTTGATATTTAGTGACGAGGACATCGCTACCGTTGATACAACCACAACAACATCCCATTCACCACTTGCAGCTAATCAAGGTCCAATGACACGCGCTCGTGCACGTCAACTTAATTATTAGGTGAATTCATTCCTGGCTGTTCAAAGTAATTATCCTTCAAATGGGGAACTATTAAAGCCTTGTGATTACCATGTTATTATTAGGTGCTTGGGAATTGATCCAGCTTGGAGGAATGGAGGGATTAATGCAATGAAAGCTGCTCCACCCGAGGGGTCCTCATAACTACAGCAAGTACCAGCTTAAAAAGGGCATAACTTTCAAGTCCCAAGGTTGTTTAATGCAAATAAGTACTTGCTGGAAAGATCTCTTCATCTACTTTCTAGTGGATCAAGAATCAAAGGCAGATGATGCTTGAGCTGCTCAAAAATGGCCGAACAAGACTCGTGACTCCATCCTGAGTTCTAGTCTTCCTCCTCTATATAAACAACTAGCAGCCATAGGAATAACTTGGGTTTTGTTTTCTGTAAGTTTAGCCATTGCTACTTATTTGTAATGCAAGTGTCGATGAGACCTTCCAATTACTTGAATCAGAACCCCAACTTATCACACCCGTGAGTGTTTGCTTGTTATCTTGTTCTTGCATGTTCTTCGATTGCTTGCAGGTTCAAGGCTGTTCTTGGCATGGCAAGAACAGCAACAACAGGAGCCGGTGTAACTATAGCTAAGGCGCAACACCCTTGTGGTTGTTGTAGTCGGGTAGCACAACGTCGACCTCCAACCAAATCGTAGTTACCAGGAGACGGTGTAACTGTCGCTCAAGGCGCCACACCATTCTGGTTGTGGTAGTCAGGCAGCCAACGTCGGCCTCCACCAAATTCATTCACCACCAACATCTCTCATCGAAAGATAGGGCATCCCCCGTACCCGTTGGGTTCATCATTTAAGATCAATGTTACAAAGCAAGGGTGATATTGACGTAGATGTTTGCCACAAGAGCAAGATCGAGTGGATGAAGTGGTGGCAAGCATCTGGAATCTTATGTGATAAGAAAGTTCCACAAAAATTGGAAGGAAATTTTATAGGACGATGATCAGACCTGCGATGTTGTATGGAGGAGAATGTTAGCCAACTAAAAGGCAACATGTCCAACAAATGAGTGTTGCTGAGATGCGCATTCTACGTGGAGGGGGGGCTCGGGGAGGGGGGGCTCGGGGAGGGTGAGGTTGGGGGGGGGGACTCATGGAGGGTGAGGGGGGGCCAGGGGGTGGGGGGTGCTCAGGGAGGGTGAGGGTGGGGGCAGGGGGGTGGAGGGGGGCGCTCGGGGAGGGAAGAGTCTTGGGGGGGGGGGGAGGGAGGTGGATAGGATCCTTACCTGGCGAGGGGCGACACTCTAGAGGTGGGGCACGGCCGGGGCGCCGCGACGGCGTCGTCGTGCGTTGCAGTGGCGTGGGGTGTAGCGACAGCGTGACGGTGGCATGGGGCACGACGGCATCATGGGGCGTGGCGGCGGCATCAGTGGGAAAGAACAACAAAGTGGCGCGGGGGGGGGGGGGGTGATAAGGAAAAAGAAGCGGCGCGCCAGGGTGTAGGTTAAACTCTGCTACTTACATCGGCTAAATTAAACTAATTACGTCGGCCTAGAGTACTTACGTCGGCCATGTGCAAGGCCGACGTAAGTAACACTTGACTTACATCGGCCATCTTATTTACGTCGGCTGTGGGTCCTGGCCGACGTAAGTGTATGTTTATTTCTGTCGGCCTTTTAACTTACGTCCGCAGACGATGAAAGTTTAACTTATGTAGGTCTCTTTCGACTGGCGTAAGTGTCACAACTTTCGTCGGCCAGCCGACGAAAGTTACACTGGCCGACGTAAGTGTTCGCATTTCCTGTAGTGGAGGATCTTGACCCGGAATATGATCCGACGGATGAGGTATGATACTTGTCAGCTACAACATCCCTCTAGTGTTGCTTGTCAAGTAAATATTTTCTTTTAATTCATTTCTATGTAACTTAAATGCCAAGAGAATGAGGTGACTTCTGCTCCGAAACAAGCAGAAAATTCTCCAATGCTTCAATCTTCAAGTACACTAGGGCAACGAGGTGCAAATAATGGTCCAACATGCATCATATACATAACATGAATCAGTGAGGGTGGGATTGCCCAAGAACCTCTTAGTGCTGTTACAAAGTACCAAAATGCCTGCTGGGTCTTTGTTAGATCGCTCGTGTCGGTCACAACTAACAGTTGGAATAATTTCCCTATGGCGGGCAAGAATGAGTTGTGGACCAATTGAAGAGACAATTCAGGCTCCCAAAAGGCACAAAAGATGTTGTAAAGAAAGCAAATTTGACCTATTGTGTCACGAAGTTTCATAACTGGAAGTCGCAAATGAATACCTATATGAAGAACAATAAGGTCCCTAGCCCTAGGAAGATGGGAAAAGTCACGCAAGCTCAGCGGGACAAAAATGTTCATCAAAAGACCACACCTAAGGCTTTAACTAAAAGTTAAGTTAATGCTTAGCTTGCAAAGAAGAATAAATACCACCATCACTTGGGTCTACCAGATATGCCCCAAAAAATTAAGAAGTGGAATGAGATCAAAATCTGTGAGTGCGGGTAGTCCGGACCCGCTAGCAGGCTGTGATGAGCGATCTAGGTGGTCGGTGTTAGCTCGGTAAGGTTTGAGAAGCGATGGCAAACTTGAAATGCAAGACTATGTGATTGAAGTAAAAAGAAATTTAGCAAATTTTTTTGAAAAGCAAGAGAAGGGCCTCTTCGAGCCGGTGAGGGAGCATGCCCAACTTACCACTGCCCTAGGCAATCCAGAACACGTTGGATGGGTACGAGCGATATCATCTCAAATGTCTTGGAAAGAGGGGTTCCCAAAGGATAAAGATTCTTATAGGAAACATGATAAGTACAAGAAGTCACTTGAGGAAAAAGATAAGAAGGCGATTGATGATATTATTGCAATGTCGATCAAGGAACAAGTACAAAAGGAATTGCAAAAACTTAGAAAATCAGGTCAATTGGCGTCTGAGGTTAATAAATAGTTGGTGCCTTTGGAAAATTAGGATTTACCATCTCCAACTGCATTGAATAGCAGCGTAGGGTCAGTGCCTCAAGCCTTCCCCATGGATGACATCGTTGAGGACAAACAATTGTCTTATTGTCCCCATTGATAGATGTGGGAAAACTAAATAGGTTGCCACTGCTATGGCAAAACCATATCAAGCATTCAATGGTAATCTCATTCTGATGAACTATGCTGTGGTGCAAGTTCTTGAGATTACGAACAATAATTTTGAAAATTATGAAATGGACCACATCACTCCTGAAGTGATGACACTAGGAGAGGCTGTAATAAGTTAATCCTTTAGCATCGACACGACATCATGTTGGACGATGAATCGATGTCGATCCCCATTGTCGCATCTTTGAAGATCTTAACCCGTCTTTTGTGTCAAAGGTTCACGAAGAAGACCAACCAATTGAACAACAAGCAGTTGAACAACAGGTTGAAGTTGTACAAGAAGAGCAACAAATTGAACAAAAAGAAGTTCAACAATAGGTTGAAGATGTACAAGAAGAGCATCCAATTGAACAACAAGTTGAAGTAGTAAAAGAGCACGCTGAAAACATCCAACATCCAACAACTGCTCCTCGGAAGGTTCATAAGCAGATTTGCTCAGACAAAAGTAAGGAACCTTCCGAGTCAGTGTCAAAGTATCTGAAAGTAATAAAGAGAATGTGTTCAACATCTCATGCTTCTTACGTGCCAACAATTGAAAATAAAGAGGAGTGGGAAGAAGAAGGGAAAGTTTATACTCGGGAGTCCTGTTTTGTTAAAAAAGGGATCTCAATTTACAAGAAGGATGACGTTCCTAACAAATTTCAAATAGGGAAGCCGATGATGACAATAGTACAACTGAGCAAACAACCTTTCACAGTCAATAAAAGATATTGTAAATAAGAAAAAGATGGAAGTGGCAACCTACATGGGATAATCCTTCCATAACTTTGTCAAATCTGGCAAGAAGATCATAAAGGCTCCGTACGACTTCAAGTAAGTTTGACATATGCATTGACATAGCAATTACCGTTAATCGTTAACGGACCATGTGTCTTCTTAAGTGTGTAGTGAACACTACGTTTGTATCTACATCGCGCCTAACTATGGTACATCGACGATCATGGACTCGTCCGATTTCAACCAAAACTCCTACAAAGATTTCGTATCCATTTTAAAAAAGTACGGCTATTCTAAACTTATATATACATAAGGTTGGCAATTGCTACATGATAGCGCTTGGAGATTCTATCGGAAAGATCTTGCTGGTGATAAGGATTTTAAAGAATTGGTTGTAAAGCACAATTAACCTTGTCCCAAGCAGCATCCTGGTAGTGTCTTATGTGGATATTATGTCTATGAACATCTTCGTATCACCGGTGATGATACATTGAATCGTGAGGATGTAAGTTATAGTTACTTTTGAGTTACACTATCAATGTCACTAGCATATTTTTATACTTTCGTTATGTTTTCATTGTTATAAACACATTCTCATACTTGTATTATTTTTTCATTGCAGTACATGGATGTGAATAAAGGTTGGCCGACTTCTAGCAATATGCCTGAGAAAGGAGTTCAAAAGATTGTGAGTGAATTGTATCTATTCATTCGCCGTGAAGTTATTCACCGAAGAGGGATGTTCTTCAGCGACACAAGCCCACATGCCTATAGTCCTCAACTATGCAATTTTTAGAATGCTGGTAGTTGTTAGAGAAACTATTTGTGCTGTTTGTATTTGTGTTTGAGATATACAAGCATCATATATGAATTTGTTTTTGTGCAGTTTGTAAATCCTGTGTACTTGTGAATAATGTATATGATGTTTCTGCTGTTTAAAAGGCTGTGCACTTGGAAATTATGCTGTGTGAAGAATGTAATTTGTGCTGTTTGAATGTGTATTTTAATTTGAATTCGTATTGTGTATAAGTTATAATATTCACATGCGGATTTAATTACAAACCGGATGTGATAACAGCAATTTGCATAGACGGACCATATTTTAAACCACCTGTAAAACATGCAATTTGCACAGGTGGATCAAATACAATCCGCCTGTGAAAATTGTAATTTTTAACAGTTGGATCTGATATCAACCGCCTGTGAAAATGGTAATTTTCACAGTCGGATCCGATACCACCCGCCTGTGAAAATTTCATTTTTCACAGGCGGTTGCTTAGCCCGCTTGTGAAAATGTGCCATTTTAACATACGCTTACTTACAAGCGGTTTAAAACCGCTTGTGATAATGTGTTTAGAACCGCCATAAAGCTTTTTGTACTAGTGGCGATCAGCGGTAATATGCAGTTACAGACTGTACTGTGATGCCAATGTTATGTACTAGCCACCAGTGCATCTTGATTGACCCACACCGCAGTTTTTTTTACAATGGTTTCTTGTTTGACCCGACGTGACTTGATCCATTTGTGTACGCACAAGGAATGTAGGCCAACAATTCAGTGTTTCAACCTCAGCCAGAAATACAAAAGGTGATAAACCACAACCCTTTTGCACTTGTTCGTTTGTTATGGTATCTTTTATTCTTTCCTTGTCATTTTCTTGTTTAGCAGTAGTATGTTTTTCTCTTTAATAAAACTGATAGGAAAAGATAACCTTAGAATCTTAATTAGCCACTTAAGCATTCGGGTATAACAATGAATAATCATGATCAAGACGTAGAACTTATCTTTTCCGGATGAATACGTGCTTGATGCGGCCATCAAACCGGTGTGGTGACAGCAGCGCAAGAAGACTTGTAGTGAAGATGTGGAAGGCGTTTCTCCTTGCTTTCCCACAACTATCAATCAGTCACTTAGTATTTTGATGATCTAGATGTGTTCAACCATGTATTGGTTTACTTCACATTCCTTTCTTATAGTTGCTGTAGGGACACGATGGAAGGTCTCCCAACCATTCAGAATAGTTGTGTCCACCTATTAAGGACACAACCATTCATTGGATTCTGTCTATTTAATTTAGAGACATGCTTAATTTTGAGTTCAAATACGAATGTTCTCCTTCTTGAACTTGGATCAAAACTTACTTACTTATTACCAAACTTAGTGTACATTTCCTTATGCTCGACATATAGGGCACGACACATCAAAATCGTCATTTATGTACTACTTGACACGAAGACCACAATACATATTACACTTAGAAATGACCTTATACTTAATTTTGGCCCCTTAGTATCCAGGAAATCATATATTCTTCCTTGAATACGTACGCACTTTGTGTTCACTGAACACATTGTGTAGAAGTCCTTTCGTAAACGGATCTGTAAGCATTCGATTGATACTTATTTGCACAATAGGCATTACTTAATATGATCCTGAATTTACTCCACTGCAATTTGTAACTTATATAAAAATTAACGTGGTTAGTTAGACTTTGTCAAGATAACTTATGAAATGAGCAAACTTAGAACTTCCGACAGCAAAAGTCTTTGGAACCAATTTTATTCAGTTGGTGTTGTATTGGTTTCATACTAATCAACCTTGACTCATTAGAGCAGACAGAAATTTACTTGCATACATACCATACTTCACCAGTACAAACATTAAGTATGTCTTTAATACCCATTATATATTTCTTAGTGAATCTTAATTCTTAACACGTAGGATATTTCAATAAGATACTCAAACTGGAGGAAAATAATTACTTAGTTTGTAATAGTAGATTGACATTATTACTCGCAAATAATATGCCATACACACAAAACACAGAGAAAAATTAATTTCCTCCTTATTCTTAGCATAATCCACACTTTCTAATTAACTTATTGAACTTGAGATACTATTGCCACAATGTTTTATTGAGTCCATAAATGGAATTTCTTAATTAGTATCACATACATTCCTTGTTTTTAATGACAAAACTTTCGGTTATATCATGTAGACTTTATTGTGTTGATTCCAATGGAGAAACATCGCTATTACATCCATATGATGTAATTATAAGCCATATTCACTAATGTCATAATGATTCATAATGAATTCTTAGTTGAGACCGATGAGAATGACTTGATGTAATCAACATCTTCTCTCTTAGTAAAACCTTTTGCAAAAAGTTTGTCCTTATAATATTTGAACTTTTCCTTTTGTGTCAGTATTAATTTTGTAGACCCTCTCACGACCAACTGTTCTGGCTCCATTAAGAATGTTGACTTAATCCTAGATTTTATTGACATGTTTAATCCTCATCTAATCATTCATGACTTGATGCCATTCATATAGGTGAGGGCTTCTATTGCTTACTTCAAATGAGCCAGGATCATCCTTCATTTGAATGTAGATCTCATAATAAGTTCTCTTACCATCACATCACTTATTAATTTAGGCGACTAACTTAGTAAATTTAGAAAATTGAGAATGTTCCAACAGGAGCCTTACTTAACATGGATGTCATTGATGAAGAACTAACAAAAGTTATTGAGTCAAAAGTGACGACCACCGCTGAGCCAACAACAATAGGTATAAAAAAGAACAGTTCTTGAATCATAGAAGTGGATAAACACTAGCTTCTCTACAAGAATGTTTTTCTCATCTTACCATGCTCCCCTTAATCATATTGTATATTGTTTCACATAAAGTTAGTGTTGGTCAAGGCAGTGCAAATAATGCTATTTTATAGAATAACCAATGAGACGGCAACTGAAATACTTAGACTTTACTATCTTATGTTTGGGTTAATTAACTTAGTCTTTGTAGAACAGCCTCATAAAAAAATTAATGAAGTCTTATGTCCTTAACCTGAGCAGGGTATTTCGATCGTGGTACTCCCACTCACAACCGGATCCTACATTAATGTTGTTTATGCATTTATTTGAGTCGAAAGGACTCGGTAGGAATAGAAGATTGAAAAATGAAGTGTTGAGTTTTCTCTCTCGAAATATGGCATTAAAAATAGTGCCATAATTTTGAAGTTGGTTCACAATCGATTCTTATGTGCTTAATTTAGTTATTATGAGAGAAAATTTGATTATTATTTACTTAATCATGCATGGACAATGAGCATGTCTTGAGAAATGCAAGATTCACAATCTCATTGTTAAACTTAATGATACAGTTTGCCAAAAATGATAAATAAAACTTAATAGTCCAAACATGATACTATAATTAAATTCCTCTAAAGAGGATACATTAAGAACTTTATGAAGCATGAGCACAAAGCCATTTCAAAACACTTAACGGGGGTTTTCAATTGGCTTGTACTTCTGCTTTGTGTCATCGGTTACTCTAATGACCCTTACCCCTCTTATTAGGATCCTCCTTATACTTAATCCCTTTGATGCATATGACAGTGTCAATGTGCCTCAGGGACATAACAATGCTCCTTTTCTTGAACCCACATGGCAATCAATTCCTTTGGTCTCACTGCTCTTACTTAATATTTTCTTTAGTGATAGATGAGGTGTCGAAGGATATAAAAGGGGATATCCCTTGGTGTATGCTTTTTACTGATGATGTATTGTGTGTAGATGAAACTAGAGATGGTGTTGATAGAAATTTGGAGCTATGGAGGCATACCTTAGAGTCCAAGGGGTTTAGACTTAGTAGAACCAAGACCGAGCATATGATATGCGACTTTAGTGATATCGGGTTCGAGAAGGGAAATGTTAGTTTACAAGGACAAGTAGTACCTAGGAGGGACACATTTTTATATTTAGTGACGAGGACATCGCTATCGTTGATATAACCACAACAACATCCCATTCACCACTCGCAACTAATCAAGGTCCAATGACACGCGCTCGTGCACGTCAACTTATTTATTAGGTGAATTCATTCCTGGCTGTTCAAAGTAATTATCCTTCAAATGGGGAACTATTAAAGCCTTGTGATGACCATGTTATTATTAGGTGCTTGGGAATTGATCCAGCTAGGAGGAATGGAGGGATTAATGCAATGAAGGTTGTTCCACCCGAGGGGTCCTCATAACTGCAGCAAGTACAAGCTTAAAAAGGTCATAACTTTCAAGTCCCAAGATTGTTTAATGCAAATAAGTACTTGCTGGAAAGATATCTTCATCTACTTTCTAGTGGATCAAGAATCAAAGGCAGATGATGCTTGAGCTGCTCAAAAATGTCCGAACAAGACTCGTGACTCCATCCTGAGTTCTAGTCTTCCTCCTCTATATAAACAACTAGCAGCCATAGGAATAACTTGGGTTTTGTTTTCTGTAAGTTTAGCCATTGCTACTTATTTGTAATGCAAGTGTCGACGAGACCTTCTGATTACTTGAATCAGAACCCCAACTTATCACACCCGTGAGTGTTTGCTTGTTATCTTGTTCTTGCTTGTTCTTCGATTGCTTGCAGGTTCAAGGCTGTTCTTGGCACGGCAAGAACAGCAACAACAGGAGCCGGTGTAACTATCGCTAAGGCGCAACACCCTTGTGGTTGTTGTAGTCGGGTAGCACAACGTCGACCTCCAACCAAATCGTAGTTACCAGGAGACGGTGTAACTGTCGCTCAAGGCGCCACACCATTCTGGTTGTGGTAGTCAGGCAGCCAACGTCGGCCTCCACCAAATTCATTCACCACCAACATCTCTCATCGAAAGATAGGGCATCCCCCGTACCCGTTGGGTTCATCATTTAAGATCAATGTTACAAAGCAAGGGTGATATTGACGTAGATGTTTGCCACAAGATCAAGATCGAGTGGATGAAGTGGTGGCAAGCATCTGGAATCTTATGTGATAAGAAAGTTCCACAAAAATTGGAAGGAAATTTTATAGGACGATGATCAGACCTGTGATGTTGTATGGAGGAGAATGTTAGCCAACTAAAAGGCAACATGTCCAACAAATGAGTGTTGCTGAGATGCGCATTCTATGGTAGATGTGCGGTCACACAAGAAGAGACAAGATCAGGAACGAGGTGATACGTGATAAGGTAGGGGTGGCACCGATTGAGGAGAAGCTAGTCCAACATCGCCTCGTTTGTTTGGGCATATCCAGCGTAGACCTCCAGAAGCACCGGTTAACTGTGGGATTATAAATAGTAGAGAAAATTGTAGAAGAGGTAGAGGTCGACCAAGGATGACATGGCAGGAGGTGGTGAAACGAGACTTAAAGGAGTTGGACATACCTAGGGATTTGGCTCATGATAGGACTGCATGGAAATTAGCAATTTATGTGCCAGAATCATAGTTTATTCATATTTTGTTACTCTTATCTTCTTTTTATTAATCCATTTCTAAAATAAATAAAATGTAGAAGCTTAATTTATTTGTATTTTTTTACTCTCATCTTATTTTCTATTACTTTTCTTCAAAAATTGTTGGGTTTCATTTCTAGCCGACCCCAACTTGTTTGTGATAAAGGCTTGGTTGTTGTTGTTGATGAACTTCTCAAATTCTTTTAAAAGTGAGACGAGGATGAGATGCAATAAGAACTCCTCTTTTAGTCTTAAATATATCAATATAAGCTTAGTGACAAAGTCTGGATACCCATGTGTTCAGAGTCTGTAATCGGCCTATCCAACCGCAGATCAGTCAGGGTAGGCGAGCCCGGGCCCTGTTGGCGGGGCCTTGCCGCCCTATCGGTCGGGGCGACTAAGGGAACGAACTTCCTGACTCTGCTCGGCAAGGGTTACGAGGACATCAGTCGTACGAATATACACATTGCAGCCATGTTAGACATGCAAGTTCCAATTACTAGAGCTCGAGCACGACATTTAAATTTAGAGGTGAACTCATTTTTTAAAATTCTTCATATGTGAATTTTGAGAGTAGGTTGCTACCTAATGATTTAATTATGATTAGGAATCATGTAGAGGACCGAGAGACACTTGGAGAGGGACTTGGTGGAGTGAAGACCAGAAAATACGTCTACAGGAAGCCAAAGTTGAACTCAAGTTCAAATCGGATCCCAGGAGCAGCCCACCTTAAAACGGAGGTCCAGGATGCATACGAACTCCATTTTGGACGTTCTACATATGCACCAAAAGCAGAGAGGAAAAAGATTCAAATGGTACTGGTACTATGCCCACATTCTTAGGGAGTCGACGGGAATCGTCAAAACAATATCAAGTTTAGAGTCTGTCAGGGTGCTGCGTCACCTAGTTGGGCCATTGGGCCTTGTATCGAGTCTAAGTCCATTATAAACATGTTTTAGGGTTAGGTCACCGCCCCAACATGCCTCTGGTCGTCCTCCAACCTATTTATACCCCTAGCTACCATCACAAACACTCGGGTTTTGCTTAGAATAATCTGTCAAGAACAGTTTCGCCGTCCATCAGTTTGTGAGACCCCAACCTTGAGTGCTTCATATATTTCATCAAATTGTTGCATTCTTTCTTGTTCTTGCTTGTGTTCTTTGATTCATTGGCAAGACTTAGCCTTCTTGGCAAGGTCAACCATGCCACAATGGTTGATAACCTGAGGAGACGTGGTGCTTCGATTGCGGGGTTCAGGATGTGTTGTTCAGAATCTGGATCAAATTGTGTCAAGTCTTCACCAAATCTAGAGTTATCAGAACCTTTGGGAAGATCGGGACCCCATTTACATCAAGTGGTAATCATAGCTTCAGGTGCACCGTCAGGTTCACGTTTCTTGAGTTTAGTTTATTTCGCATCAGTCCTATTGTTCACAAAAAAACCATAAAAAGTTTAGTTTAGTAGATCTGTTCATCATCTTGTCCAAAATACCATTGAGCCTTTGCAAGATTGATTTTCAGATTAGTTTTACTGAGTTTGTTTCCAAACTTGAGTCAACATGGTGGTTTAGTAAGTGTTTCTAGTTTTAATCTGAGTTTTGCATCGTGTCGATCCATCCTTTGAATCATGTTGTCACATCCAGAACAGATTCATCTCTATCCAGTTCGGTATTTTGATAATATATCACTCATACGAACTCAGAATTTTGCATTCTTGTACTTTATAGAAAGCTGAAAAAGTTATCTACAACTTTCTTATTCATAGGTTCCACATAAAAGGTAGTTATCGTGGTGAAAGTGGCATTAGGAAGGAATATGTTCTTTGGCCCAGATTTTTTGAACAGTCTGTATCTCGGGTCAAAATCTCCTAATTTTCTTACCCAACATAGACGACACATATACTTATTTTAAAGAGGAAAGAAATATACACAATCTTGCAGTTGTAAGTTTCTAGATTTGAGTGCTTTAAACGTGTCAAATTTCAGTTCGAAGTTTGTCAAGGAAATCTGTGATAGCCTGGCAACATATGTCCAATAGAATTGATTTGTAATTTTCCTTTGCAGCACTTTCTGGAAAAAAAGAAAAAAGGCAAGTGCAATAAAAAGAGAGAAAGAGCCGCACGAAATATATATATATATATATAAAAGGAACGACGGAAAACATAAGTGCTTACATCCTCTGCGTACTTTATGCTTTCATAGAAGTTGGTAGCTTGAACTAGTTCTAGGAACGCAATAAGGCCAACAACATTGACAAGTATTGTGGACACTTATTCAACTTTACCAACTGATTTCATTTTTGTTGTTCCTTTCTACGATATATTGTGCCCTCCGAACTCCACACTCATTCTTCCGAACAGCACGTGTTTTTGACCCTTGCAATCGCTGATCATGCTGTAAAGGTCTTCCTTGTTTTGGTGTCATAAGAACTTTGTAAGAGTTTGGTAAAAGTCAACTTATTGCTTTCTGAGTTCCCCCATCACTGTGTGTTAGTTGATAGGGATAATCTGCTATTTTTCCCAATTATCCTTGCTAACAATGACAGATCCTAATGACCCTACGGATTGCATTATGAAAGGTGAAATGAAGGAGTACATGGAGCAAATGATGAAGTCTGTCAAGGAAGCCGTTACACAAGGGGTAAAAGATTATCTTACAGAACAAAGAATACCCCACTCTCTTGAGAGGCTGGACAGTCGTTTAAGCTCGCTTGCTGGGAGATTGATAATATGGAAGCCCACCTACCATTCAGCCGTGATGCTACCAACAACAACAACCTTGAAGAGGAAGTGGAGGACTTGGTGCATGATATCAATGGAGAGGTGGACACACGAGCTACCCAAGATGTACGTCTACATCAACACCTTTGCCAAAACCCTAAGGGTATGGCAGGTAATAACATGCGTGGTAATGTTCTCTCGATGACCCTTTTGCTAAAGTTAAATTTTCCATACCATCATTTTCTGGTGCTTATGATGCTGAGACTTATCTTGATTGGGAGATGACGGTAGAGCAGAAATTTAACTCCCACCTTGTCCCTGAACAACATATAGTTTGACAGGCTACTAGTGAGGTTAAAGATTTTGCTATAATCTGGATGAATGAACTAGGTATCACACGCTTGCAGCCTGACACGTGGGAGCATTTGAAAGATGCTATGCGTAATCGTTTTGTTCCTCCTTCCTACTAACTTATTTAAGAAAGAAATTGCAGCGCTCAGAGCAAGAAAATAATTCTATCCAGGATTATTATGCAGAGCTTCAAAAGGATATGATACGTTGTGGGGTAGTAGAGGACACTGAGGATAAAATTTGTCGTTTCTATGGGGGGCTGAGGTGTGAGATACATGACATTGCTGATTATAAAGAATTTACTACTGTCAACCAGTTGTTCCTGCTTGCTATGCTTGCAGAAAAAGAGTTGCAGGGTCGTCAACAAAGAAAAAAGAGCAGCGGTAGTGCCTCCTACATTCCACGCACCTCGACGTCTTCGGGAGCATCCAAGTCATTCCATCTGCATGCCCCTGCACCAACACCAGCAACAAAGAGTTCTTCTGGCACTAGCAACATTTCAGCAGTACCAAAGTCACCACCTGCACGCCCTTCAGATTCAGGCATAATTTCTTTGCAGGTACCCACCAAAAGGGCTTCATCCGTTGCCTCGACGGGACGCACTTCCAGAATTCAATGCCATCGCTGCCATGGTCTTAGCCATATCTAGAAGGACTGTCCTAGTCAGCGGGCATACGTGGCTACAAAAGAGGAAGGACACATCAACACCTCCGATGTTGAAACCAACATTGATGATGACACTACAATAGAAAATGATGACAGATAGGTTTTAGGGAGTGAAGACACATCGGCCTACATGAACATCATTGTTCAGCGGGTTCTTAACACGCAGGTACAACAACCTGATAGGTTACAACACCATAATTTATTTCAGATTGTCTTTGTCATCAAGAACCGGCGGGCATGTGTCAGTATTGACAGAGGAAGCTGCCACAATTTGGTGAGTACCGAGTTGGTCAAGAAGTTTGGCTTAACAACATGACCACATCCAAATCCATACCATATTCTATGGTTGAATGATTCTGGAAAAGCCAAGGTAACTCAAACTTGCAGAATTCCATTCTCCATCGGTACATATGTTGATTCTGTTGATTGTGATGTGATACCCATGCAAGCGTGTTCACTTTTATTGGGTCAACCTTGGGAATATGACAAAGATGCTTTGTACCATGGTAGAAGTAATAAATATACTTTTACGCATAACGGAGAGAAATTTATTTTGCTACCTTTAACACCTGCTGAAATTGTACAAGCTGATACGGAGAGAGCTGAGATTGCTAGTGGGACTAAATATGAAAATCAGCAAGGCACTAATTCTATTTTACCACCTAAAAATGAGGGATCTACACCTACTTCTAAGGCTAGGGGTATTAAATGGAAGGATCGTGTAATGCTTGCAACAATATCAGACCTTGCTGAAATTTTCTGATCGTGATATTTGCTATGCATTAATATGAAAACAAGCTTTGTCTTTCATTGATGATCTTGCTAGATCTTTGCCCGCTGCGGTTACTAATCTTTTGCACCAAAAACTTTCAAAACCAAATTTTGGTTGTATGAGTGGTTAGTAATGCCATTTGGCTTAACTAATGCACCAAGTACTTTCATGCTTGATGAATGAGGTTCTAAGAGATTTTATTGGAAAATTCGTGGTGGTTTACTTTGATGTTATCTTGGTTTATAGCAAGTCAATGGATGAACATATGGATCATTTACGTGCTGTTTTTAATACTTTGAGAGATGCTCATTTATTTGGTAACCTTGAGAAGTGCACCTTTTGCACCGACCGAGTTTCCTTTCTTGGCTATGTTGTTACTCCCTAGAGAATTGAAGTGGATGAGACGAAAATTCAAGCTATCAAGAGTTGGCCAGTACCTCGTGCTATCACAAAAGTGAAGAGTTTTCTTGGTTTTGCAGGTTTCTACCGACGTTTCATCAAGGATTTCAGCACTATTACTGCCCCATTACATGAGTTGACGAAGAAAGGTGTGGTGTTTCATTGGGAGAATGATGAGGACATCAGTTCTATGGATACAAACTATTAAGCTACTATGCGCTGACACTACTACAAAATGCATTTTCACAGGCATCTCCTGATTTTTTACAGACGGTTCGCTAAAAGTACCGTCTATGATGTCAGATGAGTTAAAAACTGCATGTGATAATAGAATATCACAGGCGGTCCATAACAAACAACCGCCTGTGAAAATGTATTGATTTTCACATGCGGTCCATAACAAAAACTGCCTGTGATAATAGTCATTATCACAAGCGGTCCGTTACAAACAACCGCCTGTGAAAATATAAAGAAAATATAATGTTCAAAGAAGATGGAAACCGAACCCAACTGAAAATTATGTCCAACTCAGAGTCCACGAGCAGTTCGCACTAAAATGGACGCCCAAGACGCACACAATCTCCGTTTTGGACGTTCTACATATGTACGGAAAGGGGAGAGGATAGCCTTTCCTATGCCGCTGGTCCCATGTCAAAGTTCTTTTGGAGACGACAGGAATCGTCAAAACAAAATTGTGTTCAGAATCTATCAGGTGCTGCGCCACCGTATTGGGCCATTGGGGCCTGTATCAAGTCTACATCCCTTATTTTCATGTTTTAGGGTTAGGTCACGACTACAACACCTTTTTTGGACGTCCTCCCACCTATATATACTCCATAGTAGCCGCCATGAACAATTGAGTTTTGTTTAGACTAATAATATTGCCATTCTACGGTTTGTGAAACCCCAGCTTCGCGATTTCAGATCGTGTCTTCTACGTTCTTGCTTGTGTTCTCGGTTGCACTTGCAGGGATTAGCCTTCTTGGTGAGGTCACTTTTTTGCAGCATGGTTGATAACCAACGAAGCGGTGGTATAGTAATTGCAGGGGTTTTTCGTGTTCTACTCGAGAGCCTCGGATCATCAACATCGAGATCTCCATCCATTGACTTATTCATTCTACTCGAGAGCCTCGGATCATCAACATCAAGATCTCCATCAATCGACTTATTCAATACCTTTCGGAAGATCTGGCCTAAACCTCCTTATCAATTGGTATCAGAGCTCTAGGTTGCCCATTAGGTAATTCAACTATCCATTTGATTAGTTTGTTTTTCATACCAAGAGTCCACAAAAAAGCCACAAAAAACATGTAGTTTAGTAGACTATTCATCACTTTGTCCAAGCCACCATTGAGCCTTTGCAACTTTGTTATTCAGTTTGGTTTTGTTGAGTTTGTATCCGTGGGTGAGTCATATTGCTGGTTTAGAAAGTGTATTTGGTCTTAGTTTGAGGTTTGCATTGTGTTGATTCATCCATTTGAATCACGTCATCACGTCCAGATTAGATTTATCTATGTCCAGTTCAGTATTTTCATCATATCTTACTCATAAGAACTCGGATTTGATGTTCTTGTACTTTTTGGAAATCCTAAGAAGTTTCTTATAACTTCCATATTTATTAGTTTCTCAGAAAATATAGTTATCGAGCTCAACATTGTATTAGATCCAGATCTGTTATTGACCTAGAATTTTTGAACAGTTTGTATTTATGGGCGTAATATCTTCTATTGTTTCGATCCAAAATAGGTCTTCCATATACTGAAATTAAAAAGGAGAGATAGATCGATAATCTTTCTGTTGAAAGTTTTTAGATTTGGGGCCTCTAAAGGTGCCTAATTGTCCCTAGAATATTGAGTAGAAAATCTGTAATAGACATATGAGATATCCTTGTTTGTTTTTCATTGTGTTCTTCTTTTGCAGCACATTCTGAAAAAAAAACAAAGAATACAAAAGAAAAAGGCAAGTGCCAAAAGATACAAAAGCCGCACAAAAAAAAAGAAAATAAAAACAAAGAAAAATAAAAACGGAGGTGCTTGCATCCTTTGTGTCCTATAGTTTTGTTTCATGTCTTGCTAGCTTGAACTACTAGGAACATATTTAGGCCAGCAACTTTGACAAGTACTTTGGACACTTATTCAACTTTACTATATGATTGCATTGTTGCTAATCCTTGCTACACCGAGCTCCACTTTCTCTTGAGCAGAGCAGGTTATCTTTGCAATCACCTCACACTTCATTATTTTTTCACTCTGGCCACTGTTTGCCACCTGCAGTGTCGGTATGAACACTTGTAAGAGTGTGGTAAGACGCTTGAGAGTGTGTGGTTCTACTTCCACTTTGCCATTATCCTTTGTAGTTGATAGGGATAACATCTTCCTGTTGTCTTTTTTTTTTGTATTACTAACAATGGCAAAAAATAATGGTGATGAAATTTCAAATGTTGGGTTGTGTAACATGATGAACGATATGGCGAAGGTATTCACCAAAAACAATGCGGAGTTTCATAACCTAGTGGATAGAATATTGGAGCTGCTAGACAAGAGGGAAGCACGAAGAAAGGTAAGATTGGCAAATTCGGATTACATACCAACCGAGATTTCACATGACCTTCGGGCTACTTCCACTACCCCTTCCACAAGAAACTATGCAAAAGAGGAGGTGTTGAACAAATTTTCTGAATTGTTTGATGAATCAGCCCATAATGCATCTAAATTTCTTGCTGAAAATGAGAATAAAGGTAACAAATATCACAATACACTTGTTGAAGGTGAGAAGTTTTTAGATGTTCTCGATTTTCCTACCAATAATGCTATTATTGAGGAGCAACTAGTGGAATCATTTATTGATACGCCATTGCCACTTTTTGATTTTCCTGCTAATCCTTGCGCTAAGAAAGAATTGTGTGCTGATAATTCTATTATACCTATGCGAAAACAAGTTAGTGAATTGATGATTCTGTTTTGGATTCACCTACTTGAATATTTTTTAAAACTGAATGTTGACAAGAAATACTTCTTGTGCTATAGGAAAATATGAACATAGTGGTATGTTTATGGTGCATAAAGTTTAAAATAAGTTCAAATGAGAAAGCTCTTTTTGTGCTACAACAACATGGTAAAGTAAATGAATGCACTAATGCTAATAATGCCTTTTCAAGTTTGTCTAGTATTTTTCCTTGCAGCGGGGACAACAAATAAAAGAGAAGCATTGTTCACTGCAGTTGTGCAATATGGACAACGCTCATACTATCCCCAAAAGCCTCTTTCCTGGACATACGAGCAAGTTGAGGACGGCTTGTCATAAAGAAGGAGAGAAAGACGAGATCATGCACGTTATCATTGCACCTACAAACATGGCACAATGTTTATTTGTTTGGGATCCCGGCTTAAGTGAATGTGTGCTCTTATTTGATGGACAAGATCGAGATGGTGCACTATGTCGTCCACCACGTTGGCCTCCTCCTTTCATACGTACAAAAAGATTTGATGGCGTTGCACATTTGGACCACCACATGAGAGAAGATGAACTTGAGTCGAGGACGACTCCAATTCAAGAAGGGGAGGATGATGAGGACATCACTTCTATGGATACAAAAAGCACTCCATTGAACATACAAGATGCAATCAATAGAGTTCACACACAACAATTAATTTCAGAGGTGAGCTCATTCTTATATGTTTCATTATATGTTTTTGAGAATAGATTGCTACCTAATGATTTTCTTGTGATTAGGATCCATGAAGAGGTTCAATGAGTACTTGGAGAAGGTCTTAGGGATGTGGAGGACTAGAGAATACGTTCAAAGAAGATGGAAACCGAGCCCTACTCAAAATCGTGTCCAACTCAGAGTCCATGAGTAGTTCACACTAAAATGGACGCCCATGACACATACGATATCCATTTTGGACGTTCTACATATGCACGGAAATGGGAGAGGATAACCTTTCTAATGCGCTGGTCCCATGTCAAAATTCCTTCGGAGTCGACAGGAATCGTCGAAACAAAATCGAGTTCAGAATCTGTCAGGGTGTTGCACCACCGTATTGGGCCATTGGGCCTTGTATCAAGTCCACATCCCTTATTTTCATGTCTTAGGGTTAGGTGACGACTCCAACACCTTTTTGGATATCTTCCCACCTGTATATAATCCATAGTGGCCGCCATGAACAATTGGGTTTTATTTTGCAATTTAAGATCGTGTCTTCTACGTTCTTGCTTGTGTTCTCGGTTGCACATGTTGGGATTAGCCTTCTTGGCAAGGTCAATTGTGTGAAACACGGTTGATAACCAACAGAGGAGTGGTGTAGTGATTGCAGAAGTTTTTCGTGTTCTACTTGAGAGCCTCGGATCATCATCATCGAGATCTCCATTAATCGACTTATCCAATACCTTTCGGAAGATCAGGCCTAAACCTCCTTATCAGAGAAAGCAAAAGAGGAATCCTTTGAAACTGTCGGTACCCTCGGAACCGTATACCCCTTGAGATTACAAAGATCTCAAAGGAATGTCATCTACTTGATTTAAAGATCTTCGGAGGCCCACATGTCAGACATAACCGGACCCGCTTCCCCAACATGGTTAGTCCCAGGGTCGCAACGTGTACTATCAAACCGGAGCTATCGCCCACAAGGGGGAAGCTCCGGGCTATGTACCGAAATGGCACCCCCGGACCTAACCCCATACCGAGGGAAGCTTCAGAACTGACACGTGTAGGGTGGCACCGGACCTATCTGTTCCCCACAGTATGCTCCGGAGCTGCCACGTGTCCAACCGTCGGATCTTTAGCCTCTAACCTCCGGAAGACTCTACAACGGCTCCGGATCTTCAAAGGGGAATCAAGGACTTCAAGACCCGATTAAGTGTCATTAATACTATATTAATGACACACGATCGAACGACCTTAATTACTAGTAACGGTGCTGTCAAAGCCCATAACTCGGGCATTAAGGGCAATTAATCGCATAAAATGTGTATCAATATTAGTAACCAGCGGGGCCACATGTCGGGCCAGGCTAACTTGTAACGTCCTGCCCTTATACTATAAAAGGACAGGCCGACGATACATAGGGAGATCTGATCTGATCTGACCCGCTCTGATCTGACCTATGCACTTATACAACACCAACACACCCCGTGGAGTAGGGTATTACGCTCAGGCGGCCCGAACCACGTAAATCTTTGTGTCTCTTGTGCCACTTAACACTTCACCTTCTTGAATCTTCGCGCGCCCACACTAAACCTCAAACTCCCTAACACTTTAGTAGTGTCGGGAGATCTGCCGGATCAAAACCACCGACAGCTGGCGCGCTAGGTAGGGCCGCCTGAGATTTCAAGGATGGTGAACTCAGCCGCTGGATCATCCAATGGTCATCCCGCTGTTCAAGCTGTTGGCGGCAATCCCTCCAATATGCAGCCACCAGCAGGAACCACGGTTCCAGCAGGAGTCACACTTCCACCACCACCGCCTCCACCAGCAAATCAAGCTGGGCAGCGCGATGGTGCACCAGCGTCAATCACTGCGTCGGCGAATCTTGACAACCCGGAACATGCGCTTCATGCAGCACGTGCTCTCCTTCAACGCCCACCACCTCCGGATGCATCCCGGGATGCCATGGAGCAGTGGAGGGCCGATGTGGAACATTTGGTTGCAGCAGCAGCCAACCGCATCAGCAACCAGGGTCCTCCTCCTTCAGGACGGGCCCCGTTACAGAGACGGACCTTGTCTTGCAGACTTGGTCCGCATGTTTCCAACAGCAGGAGACGTGCTGCGTCACAGCAGGTGATGTCGTTGCCCTCCGGGGCATGACACACTCACACGGTATCAAGGCTTTCAACTCATGGCCTTCGGGCGGAGCTTGATCGCCGATACCGTAAACAAGACGGCCGAGTCCATATCGAGCGTGCTCGTGAAAGACGAGAAGCTCAGGACATTCCTGCTCCTGAAGGAGTAGGAGGAGGCTGTTCAGCCCTGGCCATGCATTTGCGAATAGTCAGGTGGCCACAGAAGTTCCGGCCTCACTTGCCGGAGAAGTTTGACGGGACTATTAATCCCGTCGAATTTCTTCAGATTTACTCCACTGCTATCTTGGCAGCTGGAGGAAATGAGGCCGTAATGGCCAATTATTTTCCAGTGGCTTTAACTGGGACCGCCAGGTCCTATTTTATGAGCCTTCCACCTAACTCCATCCACAGTTGGGAGGAGTTGTGCCGGAAGTTCACCGCCAACTTCGGGAGTTCATACACCCTACCAGGCACCGAACTGGACCTTTTTGTAGTTGTGCAAAAAGGAGGAGAATCCCTACGATCATTCATCCAGATATTCTCTCAGGTACGAAATACTATCCCTTCTATCTCTAGCGCTTCTGTCATTGTGGCATTTAGACAGGGCGTACGGGATAAGAAGATGTTGGAGAAACTGGCGATCAAGGAGATCACCAGTGTAACGGAACTCTTCAGCTTGGCCGAAAAATGTGCCAGAGCTGCGGAGGGTCTTGAAATGCACTCCAAACCAACTTTGGAGGATCACAAGAAAAACTCCAAAGGAGAAGCCACTACCTCCAGGAGTGGCAAGAAGAAGAAAAAGACCAACGAAAAGAAGAAGTCATCGGCCGGTGCATCCAATGCTGCAGCTGCTGCAGCTCCGGGTAGCCGGGGGCCACGCCCCGAGAAGCGACCTCGACCGTCTTCTAAAGACGATGGCAAACCCAAGGTGTGGTGTCCGATTCATAAGACGGACAACCACAGTTTGGAAGACTGTCGGGAGGTCCAAAACCTTGCCGAGCGCTACAACAAGCGTCAGGAAGAAGCTCCTTTCCGACAGAGGGAAGGAAAGCAAAAAGTTGACGAAGCTCCAGTTGAAAAGGAGTTAGGTTTTCAGGATCCTAAAAAGGTCCTAAAGCCGTTTACACCTCCGTCGATGACGATTCTGACGTCTCTAACAACGAGCGTCAGAAAACCATGAACACCATTTTTGGTGGATCATGGGACATCACCTCCCGTCGCATCCTCAAGACAATGCGTCGGGACATGGCTGCTGTAGCTCCTACAGCCAGGGCGGAGCCTCATCGGAAGTGGATGGACACAGCCATCACTTTTGATGCTTCGGACTGCCCTCGAAGCATTGTTGGAGCAGGTCAGTTACCTTTGATGGTATCTCCTACCATCAATAACATCCAGCTCCACCATGTCATGGTAGACGGAGGTTCGGGGCTCAACCTCATAAGCTTCGAAGCTTTTACCAAGCTTTAGCTCTGACCTTCGGATCTTCACCCCTCCCGACCTTTCTCCGGAGTAGGTCCGGGAGCCATTACCCCACTCGGTGCTATTACCCTCCCCGTTTCCTTTGGGACCCGGGAGAAGTATCGCATCGAGAAGTTAGTCTTTGACGTTGCTCAGATCAACTTACCCTTCAATGCCATCTTGGGTAGGCCTGCCTTGTACAAATTCACGGCAGGTGCTCATTATGGTTACCTGGTGTTAAAGATGCCAACACCAGTAGGCGTTCTCCGGATTCGCGGAGATCGTACTGCCGGAGTAACTGCTCTAGAATAACATCATGCGCTTACTATGGCGCAAGAGGAGGACTCCACACAGGAGCAAGCTCCAAAACCCCCGAGCATTCGTCAGCGAGGCTCGACTTTTGCATCTCATGTGCAGCCAAGCAGCGACACCGACATTCCCGTCAAAGTCGTCCAAATTGGTTCCGATGCTGCTCAGACCACCCGTATATCGGGGGGATTGAACGACAAATAGGAACTCGCGTTCATCGCTTTCCTCTGGGCTAATGTCGATGTGTTTGCCTGGCAACCGTCACAAATGCCTGGGATCCCCAGGGAAGTGATTGAGCGCAATCTGAAGATCTACCCCGACGCCCGGCCCGTGCATCAGAAGCCTCGGAAGCAATCCGTGGAACGACACAACTTCATTCGACAAGAAGTGAAGAAGTTGCTCGAAGCTGGATTCATCCGAGAAGTCTTCCGTCCAAAATGGCTGGCAAACCCAATCGTTGTGCCCAAGGCCGACGGGAAGCTTCTGATGTGTATCGACTACACAACGCTAAATAAGGCATGTCCAAAAGATCCATTCCCACTACCTAGAATAGATCAGATAGTGGATTCCTCCTCCGGCTGTGAATTACTGTGTTTCCTAGACGCATATTCTGGGTATCATCAAATCAGAATGTCTAGGGAAGATGAAGAGAATACCTCTTTCATCATAGTAGATGGATTCTACTGTCATACAGCCATGCCATTTGGTCTCAAGAATGCAGCTTCAACCTTTGTACGAGCTATGTACAAAACTTTTGAAGAACTCATTAGAGACATAGTGGAAGTGTACGTCGATGACATCGTGGTCAAGGTCAAGAACAAGGAGTCACTCCTTGACACCTTGCAAGCTGTCTTCGACAAGCTGCGGGTCACCCGCACAAAGCTAAACCCAGACAAGTGTGTCTTCGGGGTTAGCTCCGGAAAACTTCTTGGTTTCCTGGTAAGTCACCGGGGCATAGAAGCTAATCCGACGAAGATCAAAGCCATTGAAGACATGCGGCCACCAGCCCGCATCAAGGATGTCCAAAAGCTAACTGGATGTCTAGCAGCCCTCAGCTCGTTCATTTCAATACTGGCGGAACGGGCACTTCCCTTCTTCAAGTTATTGAGGAAGTCCGGACCATTCCAATGGTCTGAAGAAGCAGAAAAGGTGTTCCAGGAGCTAAAACAGCTCCTCACCACCCTACCAACTCTGGTAGCTCCGAACCCTGGTGAGCCTTTGCTGCTTTACATTTCAGCTACTGACGAAGTCGTCAGTATGGTCCTGGTTGCGGAGAGACCAGAACTATCTCATACCCTGGAATCCAAACCCCTTCGAGAGGGTCCGGAGGTCCCTGAAAGCGAGTCTGGGTCCTAGCTCCCAGACTTGATTCCACAAGAAGTTACTTCAGAAGACCCAGACCCCTTCGGGAGGGTCTAGGTCGCTTCTGAAGAAGCTCCGGGTTCCTCCAGCAAGGACCCGGAGGTCCCCAAAGAAAATTCGGATCCCTTCGAGAGGATTCGGGTCCATGAAGAGGAAGCTCCGGGCCCCTCCGGGAAGGTCCGGACCATTCAACGCCTAGTGTACTTCATCAGTGGTGTACTTCATGATGCCAAGACTCGATACCTAGAGGTGCATAAGCTGCTCTATGCAGTTTTTATTGCCTCCAGGAAGCTTCACCATTACTTCCAAGCTTACAAAATCTCAGTGGTGACTTCTTACCCACTTCGAGCAATCTTGCATAATCCCAACTCAACTGGGAATATTGCAAAGTGGGAAGCGGAATTGGCCGAATTCGATCTCGAATTCATTTCAAGGCAAGCAATCAAGAGTCAAGCATTGGCAGATTTTGTGGCGGAATGGACTCCCTCTCCATCAAACCCTGGGGGCCCCATCGAGCAGAAGCCGGAACACAAGGCTCCGGTCTTCACCGAGCCTCACTGGACCCTCTAGTTCGACGGCTCCATGCAAAAGCAGGGGGCCGGAGCTGGAATCCTTCTCCTCGCACCAACCGGGGAGAAGGTAAAATACATGGTACACCTTGACTTCAAGGCGACCAACAACATGGCGGAGTACGAAGCACTCATCTACGGACTAAAGGTGGCACTGTCATACGGTGTTAAGCAACTGCTGGTTAAGGGAGATTCACATCTCATCATTAAGCAAGTGAAGGGCGAATACTCCCGCAACAACCTCTAGCTAGCTGCTTACCTCCTTTAAGTCCAGAGACATCAGAAGGACTTGGAAGTTCTAGACCTCCACCATGTTCAGCGTGCCCACAACACTTAAGCTGACGAACTCTCGACGAAAGCGTCAACCGGAGCTCTGGCTCCTGACGGAACTTTTGTCCGGAGGTTGTCAAAACCCACAGCCCAGCCTGCCAAACTGAGCAAAGGGGGCGAGATCAGCATCCCGAAGCTAGCGGTCCCGATGGCCCTATTACCATGGCAGCCATCAAGGGTCGTAGGTGCTGCCGGAAGCTCCGAGCAACCCAACACACAAGACTCAAATGCTCAAGTTAGCTCCGATGCATGGATCTCGGAGATTCGGAGCTACTTGAAAGACAACATCCTTCCTGACGATGATGTATCCTCTGACCGGATAGTCAGATTGGCTAAAAGATACACATTGGTAGAAGGGGATCTCTACTGGCGCGGTGCCAATGGCATCCTAATGCGATGCATCACAAGGGAAGAAGGCTGCGAGCTCCTCGCAGAAATCCATGGAGGCGAGTGTGGGAACCACGCGTCTTCCCGCACGCTGGTCGGTAAAGCCTTCCGGCATGGCTTCTACTGGCCTACAGCACTCCAGGATGCAACTGGGCTGGTGAAGAAATGCGAAGCATGCCAATTTCATGCAAAGCAAATTCATACACCGGCTCAGCCCCTTGAAATGATACCTCCTACATGGCCCTTCGCTGTGTGTGGGATGGACATCTTGGGACCTTTCCCAAGAGCCGTCGGAGGTTACAAGTTCCTGTACGTTGCTATTGACAAGTTCACCAAGTGGCCGGAAGCAACTCCAGTTGTGACAATCAACAAGCAGTCTGCTATCAACTTTTTGGAATCCATTGTATGCAGATTTGGAGTCCCAAACAAAATCATCACTGATAATGGGACCCAATTCACAAGCTCTGCATTTCAAGGATATTGTGAAGACCTCGGTATTCAAGTTTGCTACGCCTCCGTAGCTCACTCGGCAAGCAATGGCCAAGAGAGCAAATGCAGAAATCCTGAAAGGACTCAAAACGCGCACCTATGAGCGCTTGAAAAAACATGGATCCAACTGGGTTGAAGAGCTTCCGCCCACTCTATGGGCCAACAGGACAACTCCAAACCGGTCAACTGGAGAGACACCCTTCTTCCTGGTGTACGGAGCTGAAGCAATCCTTCCTCCGAAGATCACCTTGGGGTCACTCCGGGTCCGGACCTTCGACGAAGCCACGCAAGACCAGCTCCGGCGTGAAGACCTAGACCTCCTTGAGTAGGGAAGGTGCCAAGCAGCTGTTCGGAATGCCCGATACCGCCAAGCCCTTCGGCGCTATCATCAACGGCATGTACACAACCGACAGCTCGAGGATGGTGATCTAGTGCTACGGAGAATACAATCCAGAGAAGGGTTAAACAAACTCTCCCCCTGCTGGGAGGGACCTTTCCAAGTGATTAAAGTATCCCGTCCCGGAAGCGTTCGCTTGGATACCGAGGATAGGACACCTCTCCCAAATCCTTGGAACATTGAGCACCTCCGTAGGTTCTACACTTAATATCACGGAGGTGAGTCTGTAGTAACTTGAGGTGTATGTTATAGAGTCATTGTATAGAGTCGGGTAGTTCCTCCGGGAGAACAGCCGGACCTTTCCCGGAAGGTCCGCAAAGTTCATGCAACACTTGTCACAGTCCCAGTACTAAAAGTGTGGCTGGCTACCCTGGGTCAAACGAGGAATTAAACACGCTTAGCCAGATTCTGTACCCTAAGAGTGTACTTGTTTCCCCTGTACCCCAGACCTATAATGAAAGACATCTTCATGTGAAACAGACTCCACGTGCATTTATTTTGTACAGGCTCAACATTTTTTTTCTCTTTCTTGTCTATAATAAAGTTGTGCGATTCTTAAGATATTTTAGTCCGACTGGTTCATGTACAATTCGAGCTGTATTGTCAATTCTTTTGGATTCAAATATTGTTCATGGCTCACTCGCCTGGATGCCGCCAAGCCAATCTAGGGCCGGAGTGTGCTATTGGCTTAGCCTGGTCAAGCACCCTAAGTACGCCACTCTACCTACACCCCGGCAGGCCGAAGTAAGGCGAGTCCAAGTACAGTTGGATCTGGAAGAAAAGACAACGCATTCGATTGTATTCAGAATCGCGTCTACCTAAAACTTTCTTGGGAATTGTTAGCCGCGATGAAGTTATAGGCAAGGAACGAATTTTACTATTTTTCTTGGCTTCAGTGTGCAAGAAAAATAAAAAATCCACGTTGATGGAGAAAAGCCGGAGCTAACAAAGCTCCGACTCCCCCTAGGAGGCTTGTAATCGATGTTAAACATTGAAAACGAGCATAGGGGGGCCAGCCGTTGACGCAAAATAAAAGATGGTGAGAAGACCCCACAAGCGGAGTCTGCTGCGGACAAACTACGCGTTGGTAAAGGTCAATGCCGGAGCTTCTAAGCTCCGACAACTTCAGGGGGCCTTACCCCGGAGGGCTAACTATCGAAGCTCTACGCGTTGATAGGGACTATTGCCGGAGCAACTAAGCTCCGACGATGGCCAATGCCGGAGCTTCTAAACTCTGACAACTTCAGGGGGCCTTCACTATCGAAGACTTCGGACCTACACTCTGCAAGTTCGAAGCAAATGAGTCTTCAACAAAACATAATATCCTCTTGGTACATGTTCACAATTAAATTGTGTACATCTACCATGGGGCCAAGTGAAGACAAAAGTGTTGAAGACAAAAAATGAAATTCTCAAAAATTTGGGGATTTCATTCATTTGGAGAAAAGGGGTTACAAAATTGGGGAAGAAAAAGAGAGAATACAAGTGGGAGCTACAGAGATGGTCCTAGATCCTATGGAAGAACTGGGCGACCTTCTGAGCAACCTTCGACACGTTGGCTCGGGTGGCTTCACCTTTTCCTTCGATGGGACCTTCAAGCACCGGGTCCAGAGGGAATTGGGGATCCCAGCTGGTGTAGCACATCAGCACATACTCTACGACGTTCTTCGCCAGGGATTGCCCCTCAACCTCCAACTGGTCCGCGATGACGTCGTCCACCTTGGCGAGTTTGCTACCCGCCGAGCTCAACGCTTGCAACGCTAGGTCCGGCTCCAGCTCCGGATCATCCGGACGCACGGGACTGAAGCCCATTGGTGTCAGCGCATCGTTGGCTTTGCTCAGGAACTCACAAACCTGTAGGAAGTCTGCAGTCCTCAAGCCCTTCAGTTTCTCCAAAGATCTTTTGGCCACCGCCAGTTCAGAATTCTCGCGAGCAAGGCGCTCAACCTCTTTGGCAATTTGCTGAATCATTTCAGCAACCTGCTTCTCGAGTTTGCCGAGCTCCTCCTCCCGGAGGTCGATCTTGTTCGGCGGTCGACCAGGTCTTTCTCCCGGCCCCTAACTTTCTTCTCCCTGGCAGCGAGGGCACACTCTTGCTGGTAGAGTTCCTGCCCTCGCACCCAGGCCTTCTCCTCCTCCTCAAGGCAAGGCTCCTCCAACTTTTTGGTGCGTTCCTCGAGACCCTTGTCAACCAGAGCCACCTTTTCGGCGAGCTCCTCCTCCCTCCTCAAGACGTCATCCCGCAGCTCTAGGAGTTTTTGCTCTTCATCTTCGAGCCTCTTCTCCCTCTCCTCAAGTGCCTCCCGACGCTTGATGAGAGTAGTGTTAATGGCCTCAAGCCTTTCTTGGCGTTCATCAGCCGCACTATTAGCTGCCTTGGTCTGCTCATAAATGGCCCGGGATTGAGCATCGAGGGCGCGAGTCAAGCTGTCCCTGTCATCCAATAATTTGCCCCAGTATTCCAGGCGGACCTTCTCCTGCTTGATCCATTCTTTGTCATCCGCCAGCCTCAACTGCGCCAGCTTTGTCTCGAAGTAGAGCTGGTTACGCCACCGCCTAAGGGTTTGGCGCTCCTCTTCAAGAGCCTTGCTGTCGTGGTAGAACGCCAGCTGGACTTGACGCAGGCTGGAGCAAGCGTTGTCAATAGACAACGACAGGGGAATAGGTTCCGGACCTGCTGGGGTCTCCTCCGCTGGTTCCAGCGGGTTCTCACTTACAAAAATGGGGTCCCACTCCACAAGAGTGGTCCCCTGAGCCTCCACGGCACTAGGGCCGTCCTCCGGGATAGCCTCAGTTGCCATCGAGGAGGGTCCCACGGAAGAAGTTTCGACCTCCGGAAGTACTTCTGAAGGCCCTGCCGCCAGGTCTTCATTTGCCCCCTCAGGCAGGGGGCCATCGACTTCATCTGGGTACCCTGGCCCAGCAGCAGACACCTCCACCATCATCACTTCCGGAGCAGGGGCAACTTCAGGCTCCGGCCTGGACTCCTCCTCCGCTGGTGGCTCGGGTGTTGGCGCCTCGACCATCATTGGTTCGAGTGCCGATGCCTCTACAACAACCGGCCCTGCGGCCGGAGCTTCAACCTAAACCGGTTCGGGTGCCAGAAGGTCTTCAACTGCAACCGGCTCTAAGGCCGGAGCTTCGGAGGTAGCCGGCTCAACCGCTGGAGCTTCCTCTACATCTGGCTCACTTGCTGGGACTTCAGTAACCTCCGGATCAACCGCCGGGGCTTCGACAATTTCCGGCTCTGGGGCCGGAATTACTGCTTCCTCCGGCTCAACAGCCGGAGCATCCATCATATCAGCATCAAGACCCGGGGCTTCAACCTCCGGGGCAGGTGCCGCTGGCGCATCTTCACTCCCATGGTCCGGTGCTACCACGAGAGTCTCAGGGGATGAGTCAAGGTCCATGACCACGACAGCTGGCGTCAGAGCTGCCGCAGCTTCAGCCACTGCTTGGGGCGGCACCGGGACAGGAGCAGAAGCTTCCGCCCTCACAGCTTCAGCTGCTGTGGCTGAGGGTGGAGCCTCGCTCCTCTTCTTGGGAACGCTGCAGATGATGGATGAAGAAACTTAAAAAACAGTTACTACAATAAAACAACTGTCTGAGGTAAAGATTAAAAATTACCTCGGGAGGCTTCCGCACCAGCTTGCGCGGAACCTCTTTCCCGGGCGTTCTGGTCTAACCATAGCCGCCGCCGGTGTGGAAGTTCCGGAAGGCCCCCCAGAACTCGTTGCAGCCACGGGCATTTCCTTAGTCGAGGCCCTCCTCGACCGGGAAGGACCTCCGGACCTAGAGGCCTCAACTGGCCATGGTGCTGGAGTCGCATACCCGGAGCTAGCACCCCAGGAAGACGCCGCTGCGGGTACAGTCGCCGCAGTTGTAGAAGACCTCCCCCTCTGGGGAGAAGGAGCTGATGCAGAGGTTGCAGGCCTGACGGACCTTCTGTCTGCATGCTGCAGCTTCCTCTTCCGGCTCAAGGGTTCATCCACCGGCTCCTTGCCCTTGCCAACGACATCGATCCTTGGCTTCGGGGCATGGTCGGAGCCACCTTCGGAAGCCCCAGGGATCACCACCCGGGAGGTCAATCTTCTCTCGACGAAACCAAGGTCGTCAAGCACCGGCATCGTCCGCCGGAGCTCCCTACTGAACTCTACTTCCACGTTCAGAGGGAGAAAAGCTGGTGGCGGGGTCAAGTCATCACCCGCAATGTCGATGCCGTGCTGAAACTTCTTGAGATGAAACTCCAAGGTTGCTCCCGCCATGTTGGACTTCAGCCCGGTCTCGACCCGCTCGTCGTCCATCACGCTGTTGAGGGCCCAAGCGAGTTTTTCTCTCCTCTTCAGCGGTGCCCACCTGTTGACCAGGAAATTGCAAAATACTGCCTGAGGAGTTAATCCTCCCTCCACGCACTGGCGGATCCTGGTCAGAGCAGGGTTGAAAGCCTCCAACAGCACCGGAGCTTCACTCCAGACTGCCGTGTCGATGTTGGGGAGGCCTTCGGGCAGCTCCAGCTTCTCGTGCTCCTCCACCCGGATTACTATCCTGTCCTTCTTCCAATCACCCAATTTTCCAGAGGGAAACTACTGGAGGTACTTGAATGGGCACTTCTTGCGCTTCACGAAGTAGTAGAAGCCAAGGTACTCATTACTCCTACCGGTGGTATGGACGGTGAAGAAGGTCCGGAAGAGTTCAATGCAGGGGGGATGCCCACCCACATTTCACAGAAGTCGATGAAGATAGACACAAGAAGAATGGAGTGGGGGCCAAGGTGGTACAGCTGCAGACCATAAAAGTCTAGCAGCATCAAGAAAAAGGAGGAAAATGGTGGGATCAACCCCACCATGGCCTACGAAGAAAAGTACACCATCTCGCCGGCGTGCTCATTCTTGAACGGGAGCTCTCCCACGGTGCGGACCAGGCGGTTGAAGAAGTCCAGGTACCATCCCATGAGGGCCCGGACCTTCTTTAGGTCACCTTCGGTCTTCAAACGGCTCTTGCGGAGACCCAACTCCATCGCGACACAGCAAGGCAAGAGAGGAAAAGCGAGCACAAGTTGGGAGTTTGAGCGCAAGATCAAATGAGAGGCGTAAAGAACCCCAGATGGTGCACGCTTTCCTTCTTAAGTAAGCCCTCACAACGCTTGGATGGAAACCGCAAGGAAGTCGAAGATACTACTAAAAATTCCACCCAGCCGATGACAAGAGGGCCCGAGACCACCCCGACGATCAAGTTGAGGTTCTTACCCAGGCGAACGGTTGTCATCATGAGGCGGGAAGCCCGAAGGCGGCAGCTTGACAAGGCGCGCGGAACCGATACGATTTTCGTATCGGGAACCGGCGACCTTCAATTGCGTGAGATCCGCATGCCAAATATCTCATTTGCCGCACACAGGATATGCCACACGGTGAGGATTTAACTCCAAACTATCGCTAACGGCACATCCGAAGACATTTGAAGTTCAAAAGTCGAAGGATGGACCCACCTCCGGCGGAATGACCTCACTCAAGGGATCTTCCCCAGAGGTGGGCCCAGGGGGCCACTGTCGGTACCCTGGGAACCATATACCCCTTGAGATTACAAAGATATCAAAGGAATGTCATCTACTTGATTTGAAGATCTTCAGAGGCCCACATGTCAGACATAACTGGACCCGCTTCCCCGACATGGTTAGTCCCAGGGTTGCCACGTGTACTATCAAACCGAAGCTACCACCCACAAGGGGGAAGCTCCGGGCTATGTAACAAAATGGCACCCCCGGACCTAACCCCAGACCGAGGGAAGCTCCAGAACTGACACGTGTCAGGTGGCACCAGACCTATCTGTTCCCCACAGTATGCTTTGGAGCTGCCACGTGTGAAACCGTCGGATCTTCAGCCTCTAACCTCCGGAAGACTCTACAACGGCTCCGGATCTTCAAAGGGGGATTAAGGACTTGAAGACAGTGTCATTAATACTATATTAATGACACACGATCGGACGACCTTAATTACTAGTAACGGTGCTGTTAAAGCCCATAACTCAGGCTTTAAGGGCAATTAATCGCATCAAATGTGTATCAATATTAGTAACCGCCGGGGCCACATGTCAGGCCAGGCTAACTTGTAACGGCCTGCCCTTGTACTATAAAAGGACAGGCCGACGATACATAGGGAGATCTGATCTGATCTGACCCGCTCTGATCTGACCTACGCACTTATACAACACCAACACACCCCGTGGAGTAGGGTATTATGCTCAGGCGGCCCGAACCACATAAATCTTCGTGTCTCTTGTGCCACTTAACACTTCACCTTCTTGAATCTCCGCGCGCCCACACCGAACCTCATACTCCTCTAACACTTTAGTAGTGTCAGGAGATCTGCCGGATCAAAACCTTCGACAGACACCTTGAAGAACATGCTTACCGATGCACCATTACTGCAACTTCCAAATTTTGGTAAGAATTTCGAGCTTGTATGTGACGCTAGTGGAATTAGCATCAGCAGTGTTTTGATGCAAAATGGTAAACCTGTTGCATTCTTCAGCAAAATTTGAATGATCCTGTTTTGAATTACTCCATGTATGATAAAGAATTTTATGCACTCACACAATGTTTAGAGATGTGGAATCATTACTTATGGCCTAAAGAATTTGTTATTTATTATGACCATGAATCGCTAAAGCATATTCATTCTCAAAATAATTTGAATCGTAGACATGCTAAATGGATTGAATTTCTTGAGTCTTTTCCTTTTGTCATTAAACACAAGAAGAAGAAGGATTATTTTATTGCTGATGCTTTGTCTAGACGATATACTATGCTGTCACAACTTGATTGTCTAATTTTTGGACTTGAATCAATTAAAGAACAATATGCTCTTGATGCTGATTTTAAAGATGTATTGCTGCATTGTAAAAAGGGTCATACTTGGAACAAGTTTGTGTTTGATGATGGATTTTTGTTCAGAGCTAACCGCCTGTGCATTCCAGTTGGTTATGTTCATCTTTTGTTATTATAAGAGGCACATGGAGGAGGTTCGATGGGGGATTTTGGTGCAAAGAAGACAAAGGATGTTCTGGCCACACATTTCTTTTGGCCAAATATGAGGAGAGATGTAGAGCGGTTTGTAGCTCGCTGCACCACATGTCAAAAAGCTATGCCTTGCTTGAATCCACATGGTTTATACATGCCTTTTCCTGCTCCTTCAATTCCTTGGGCGGATATCTCTATGGACTTTGTTTTGGACTGCCTAGGACTAAGAGGGAGAGGGATAGCATTTTTGTTGTGTTGGACCGTTTTTCTAAGATGGCACATTTTATACCATGTCATAAAAGTGATGGTGCTGTTCATATTGCTGACCTTTTTTTCAAAGAGATTATTTGCTTGCATGGCATGCCTTCTACTATTGTTTCAGATCGTGATTCTAAATTTTTGAGCCACTTTTGGTGCACTCTATGGAACAAGTTGGGTACAAAACTTTATTCTCTACAACGTGTCACCTACAAACTGATGGACAAATGGAAGTAGTGAACTGAACTTTAAGCACCATGTTGAGAGCTATTTTGAAGAAAAATTTGAAGATATGGGAAGAATGCTTGCCTCATGTGGAGTTTGCGTATAATTGGGCAACACATTCTACTACCAAGGTAAGTCCTTTTTCAGGTAGTGTATGGCTTCAATCCCCGTATATTCTGACTTTACATACTAATGAGAGAATTCATAACGATGCAAAGGAATGTGCTGATTTTATTCTGAAAATTCATGAGACCACTAAGCACAATATTAAAAAGATGAATGAAAAATATAGAGCTGCTGGTGGTAAAGGAAGGCAGGAAGTGAAGTTTCAACCGGCTGATTTAGTTTGGTTACATTTGAGAAAGAATAGATTTCTAGAACTTTGAAAGTCTAAATTTATGCCAAGAGCTGATGGTCCTTTTAAAATACTTGAGAAGATTAATGATAATGCATATAAACTTGACTTGCCTTCCGAGTTCGGGGTTAGTCCCACTTTTAACGTTTCAGTTTTGAAGCCGTACTTGGGAGAAGAGGATGTGCTTGAGTCAAGGACGACTCTAATGCAAGAGGGGTAGGTTGATGAGGACATCACTCGTACGGATATACACAACACACTCATGTTAGACATTCAAGGTCCAATTACTAGAGCTCGAGCACGACAATTAAATCTAGAGGTGAACTCGTTCTTTAATAATTCTCTATATGTGAATTTTGAGAGTAGGTTGCAACCTAATGATTTAATTATGATTAGGAATCATGGAGAGGATGGCGGCCCTCCATCCCAGCCACCTCCCTGATCGTCTTTTGGAGGACGTCAAGACGACCGACCACAAACCCTAACCCGAAGCAGTAGTGGCCGACAGTGTCCATTCTGGTGCAGACGGGATGTTTTCCAAGACCCATACGGTCACACAAGCGAGATGTATCGGAAAATACATCCCGCGCCAGTTTGTCAAGCTTCTTTGCGCGCCAGGCAGTGGTAGAAAGGTGCTCGATGGCCTCCTTCATGCACCGATCGAGTTCATCGAAGCGGTGTTCGAGTAGGCGGACAGTCTCCTAAACCCATTCGATATGAGGAGGTGCAGGCGCCGCGGGCGGAGAAGGGGACAGAGGAGGTGTGTGTGCCGCCTCCAGTTCCAGCGGTATTAGCTGCAACGGAAACAGAGAAGAAGGAGGTTCAGAGGACGTCAACAGCCTGGAGCGCTTCGGTGCGGGGCAACCCATTTGTGCGGCAAAGGAGGTGCAGAGAAAGAGTGAGAGGTGGTCCGTAACACCCTAATTTTCATGCATCATGCCCTACATACACTCATATACATGTTTAACATTAACCCACATCAAGAGGAACGGGTTTAAAATTGATTTGGAACAAAACCGCACTTAAAACGCAGGAATGTGCGGACTAGTCCGATTTTACTGAGGACTAGTCCGATTTCTCTCTGACTAAAAATGGACTTGTCCGTTTTTGCTGCGTATTAGTCCGATTTCTGGCACTGGAAACTTTCATACTTGTCCGATTTTGTGTGGACTAGTCCGATGCTCCGTGAATCCTTGAAAATTGCTAAGTCCCTGGACTTTTTCGGACTAGTCCGGTGTTCCAACGACTTGTCCGTTTTCCTTTATGTTCAATTTTGGACTTGTCCGATGTTTGGCCAGACTTGTCCGATTTTCTCTCCGGACGACTTCGGACTAGTCCGGTCCTGTCCGGACTTGTCCAATATTTCGTGACTCCGAATTGATCTTTTGTTTTACGACTTGTTTCTTGGGTTTCACGTTAAGTGGGCCTATAACCGTCGTTCCTAACTCTTTTAGAGCCCATGTGGGACTCTAAACCGGCCTCTACTCATCCCCAAACTCGAAATCCATCTAACCCTAGCCTCCACCTCTATATAAACAACCCCACCCCTTGGTTTGACATCTATTTGCCACTTTTCCACCCACCCAAACCCTAGTTCGTGGAGAGCCACCATCAAGGAGGGAGGAGAAGATCCCAAGCAAGAAGAAGAAGAGGAGGAAACGAAAGAGGATCAAGATCCCCACCAAGTTTCGTCCTTCACCACCAATTCATTTCCAAGTTCATCACCAACCCTAGATCACCAAGATCCAAGTGCTACCTCCAAGTTTCTTGATTCGTTAGAGTTCTAAACACCTGGTTATCTATTCCTTACATGAATTCAACCCCTAATCTCCAAATTTACTTCAATCTAGAAAACCCTAATCCGCTGATCTCGCAGAGTGCGGACTTGTCTGGTCCCTAGCGGACTAGTCCGATCTTCCTGGTTAAATTGTGTTGAATTGACTCTAAAATTTGATCTAATCGAATCCAAACCTGTATAAACTTGTTAAAAGCTATTATAACTAGTTAGAGATCATTAAAAAGCAATCTAATAACAAGTTCTACCTTGCATTTGCATCAATCATGCATGTCATGTCATATTGAGTAATATTTGTGCACTCTTTGATTGGGTTTCTTGTGTGGATTAGACAGATTTGCGCTAGAGAGTGCCGCGTAGGATCTACAGCAGCAAGAGTTTGAAGGCTTTGATCCTAATCTACAGCAATAGCAAGAGCAAGGCAAGTGTCCTTGAAGCATATTGACCCTGTTTTAAAATAAATGTTTTGTTTGCAAAACTGCATGCTTGTGTCAATTTTGATGGGAATCCTATGATAGGAAGTTTACTAGACTTGTTAAACCACCCTTGTCACCTGGAATTTATGGTAGAGAGTCGGAAAGGGCTTTTTACCTTTTGCTTTGCTTAATCAACTGGGATGGGAAACAACTATACCATTCAATTTAACTATGCATGGATGAGATTATGGTTAACATGAACTGGTTAAATATGATATGGTAATGGATGATCTAAGCAAGCTTGGTATGTGGATAGGTTGGATGTTATGGTGGTTTGCTTGCTTTAGATCTAAGGACCGGTTCATGCGAGAATAAGCCAGGATTACTGTGCCACCACGAGGCCAAGTATGGGTGCGGCGTAGCTGATTAATTAGGGCTTTGCTAGTGCTGTTTGGACCAATGTGGATGCTCGGGGAAGGGGTAGTCGGATTTAGTTTGTTGATGATTGGTGGGACTACCCTGGGATCTGAATGGCTCAAGAGGGGCCCCTGGTTGAAGATGTGCTCTGCGGGAGACATCGCCACCGGTGAAACCTCAGTGGGCTCTAAATAGGCTAGTAATCCCTTTGTAAAGGCTATTTTGTGATCTCTTGGCCACACACCAACGGAAGTGTGTAATATGACCGACAGGTCATGGGCATAAGGGAGATTCTTAGTCGCCGACGGGTGATGAAATCACAAACACGTGGGTAAAGAGGTACAAACTCTGCAGAGTCTAAATAAACTATCATGATAGCTGTGCTCCCGGTTATGAGCGCCTGGATGACCTACATGATTAGAGGGAAATTGGTAATTGGGATGGTTATGGTTTGGTAATGGTTATGGCTGGTTAAGGATTTAATTTCTGGTATTGAATATGGTTATTGGAAAATGGTGAAATCTGGAATTATGGATGAGGATGGTGAATTATGGACTGGTATTATGATATTACTTATGATTATGATGGGTTTACTTCACATACATATGATATATTGCTTTTCAAATGCTTTAATGTACTTTTCAGCACTTTACCATTATTATTGTCGTCATTTGAATTAGCCACATGTCATACTTTCCACACTTGTTGAGTACGACATGTACTCACTCTTGCAACCCCCCCCCCCAACAGTTGCAGGTCAGGATTGGGAGTTTAATGATTATAATGCGGAGTTCTAGGCCGTGTCTACCATCAGCTTTGCCTGTGGTGTTGATTGGAGCTGCACTATACCCCATCGCTTATGCTGCTTAGTTGCTTAGTTTGCTTAATTAGTTTATTTCTGCTGCATTAGTTGAACTTGTCATTAATATTCATTAGAGCTTGTATTCGAGGATAATCTGGTTGTGTAATAAAATTTGGTTAATTAATCTTGTTCCGTGGTAATTTTCTGTATACTCTTTTGTGATTGCACTCGTGTATGTGTGTTGAACATCCTGGGCACACATATGCGTTAGCTTGGTTCATTTTTTGGAACCGGGCGTCACATGGTCGGCAATGGTGCGGGAGAGAAGAAAGAGGAGAAGTTTGGAGGCTACGATCGATGGAGTGGTGCGGAGGAGACGAAAGAGGACAATGTGCCTTTATAGCGGGTCGTTGTCTAAGCGCAGAGTGGAGATGATCAGACGCTTCAAAAATTATGCTTTCGAACTGGTGGGTGGGTCGGAGTTAATCCAAACCGCGGTTTGCCTCCTCTAGGTTATCGCAACGGCTCGACGCGACCCATCTTGGCTTCAAAGGCAGTTTTTTAATTTGACAAGCAAAGGGTCCAGGGTATGCAATGGCCCACCTGGCATACTTTGTAGGTCCATCCTGCGGTGTTTAGTTTTTCAGTTCCAGTTTTTAAGTTTGACACGAAAGGGCCCACCGGCCCAAGGTATGCAATATTCCAGTTTTTTCAGTTTGTCATGCAAAAGACCTCGATCATGTTTCATGACGTTACGTGTTTTCTCTTTTTGTTGAAAGATCGTCATATATAGTTGAAAGATCGTCGCAAAATCCAAGAAAAAAGTACAAGACACAAGAAAAGAAAAACATCAAAAGAAAATCTAAATCCTCCCCATCCTCCTGATGAACTTTCCAAAAAATAAGCAAATCCTTCCTTATGAATTGTCATTCCTGACGAACACGATGAACACACCGTACCACACATTCATTCATTAACCATATATATATATATATATATATATATATATATATATATATATATATGACACACAAAAGACCTCGATGATGCATGTTTGATGACGTTAGGTGTTTTCTATTTTGGTTGAAAGGTTGTCATATTTGAGGCTCGTTGATCATGTTTGGGGTGTAGCAATCATGGAAATGTAACATGCCCTTAAAAACCTCACGATCATGTTTGATTACAACATTATTACGTGTTTGCTCTGCTTTTTGTTGAAAGATCGTCATATATATATATATATATACATATATATATATATATATATATATATATATATAGCTTGAGGCTCGTTGATTATTAGTTGCCGCATTAGAAGAGCTTGTTTGGCTCATGGACAAGGAAAATTCTTTGTATGTAGTACAAAGTATAAGTTGGTTGGCGTTTCCGTTCGTACGCGAAGGATGCGGCCAGGTTGTTGCTCTTGCAGGTGTATGCTAATTACATGAATGTTTGGCCGGGTCATGTGGTTAGTCCATGATGCACCCTAAACCCAGCATTGAGGCGGTGTATGTGCGTACACTCTAGTGACATGTGAAAAAGTGCTCAGTCATCAATTGTGTTTGGTTTGACGTCGATGTTGGATTGGATATAGGATCATCCATTTCTTTATGTATTAGATCATTCAAATTAACGTTTGGTTGGATGGACTAGACTATCCAATTTTTTGTTTGGTAGGTTGGATAAAAGTTGGGTGGATTATTGAATCATCTATTTTGATAATTTCATAATATTAATAATTTATACACTAATTATCATATTACTAGCAAATATTAATGTTAATATCATAATTGTAATTATTAATCAACAATAAACAAATTAATTATCACTAATTACATTACTTAGAAGCATAATTAGATAAGGTGGATGGACTCACATCCAACCAAATATCCTGGACCATCTCACCCAGCATCTGCGAGGAATATTTTATATTCCACGAACATGGATCATCCTGTTCGTCTGACCGCGAAACAAATAACACATGACTGGACCATCCAATTAATCCAAGTCAATCCAAGACAAGCAACCAAACACAAATCCTTTTGGCCGCGTCGTGCTCGTGCGCGTGATGATTTATTGTGCACGCCAAGCACCGAGTTATTCAGATCGCTGTGCAAATTTCGAATGTGGAGTTCGTGTGCCCGTGCGCGCTGCAGGATTCGGTGCATTGGCATACGTGGCAATCATCAGGGTAGGGTGGCACAGTCAAGGGAACCGTGCAGTGCGCCTTTGGCTGTATGGCTGTAAGATTCGGAGCGTGAACGTACGTGGCAACCATCTGGGTAGGGTCGCACAGAGACGGCTGTGTGGCCCTGCCGCAGAGAATTCGATTCCCGCACAAAGGGGTTAAGAGATAAGACCATCTGAAGCAGTTTCCTCTAAAACTTACTCTATGTCTCTATCCCTCTATACTTCCAGTATATCCTCTATACATCCAGCATTTCACTCAGACATCTCTATACTTCCAGTAATCTACTCTATATTTACAGTCCAGTAAGCTTTACTGTGAACCACTACGGATGGTCATAAAGACAGGCCCGGCTCTGAGGCTAGGCGGGAGGGGCTACAGCCTAGGGCCAGGCCGGGGGCGGGGGGGGGGGCACAATGACAACTGTTAAAGAGAAAAAAAATAAAGTTAATTAGTATTTGCATCATCCGTGTGCGATGTACAGTTACACGGTCTAGCTTTTTATTTTCATAATTTTTTGAAATATAATACTATGTCCTAATGTGTTTAATATTTATTAGATATAATATTACTAATGTGTTAATTTTCCATATGCAATGTTTTTCAATAAAAGGAGGAGTTTTTCGTTAATGTATGTACTGTAGGACACATTGTTCATGAACATAAAAGACATTTTTCATTAACATAAAAACAACACATATATTACAAACAAGAAAAACACATAGAAAACAAAAGAAAAAACTACTACTAATCCTACTCTACTCGGAGGAGGACTTGTCCACCTCCTCTGTCGCGGCCTCCGCATCCACCGGTGGTGCCTCTACCTCCACCGCAACCGCCGGCGGCGCCTCTGCCTCCGCCACAACCGCCGACAGCGCCTCTGCCTCTGCTGCAACCGACGGCGGCACATCCTCCAACACCAGATCGAACTTCCGACCGAAGGTGTTCACCAGTTGCTCGCGAAACTCCACCCTAGCCTCCTCACCGATCATCCCGTAGAGGTAGTCAAGACGAGCGGCCACAAAGGCTAACCCAAAGATGTAGTAGCCGGCGAAGTCCATGCTGGTGTGTTGGGGAATGATCCCAAGTCCCAGACGACGACATGAGTGAAATGTATTGTCAAATACATCCTACGCCATTTTGTCGAGTGCTTTTGCTTGCACGTCGGCGGCGAAAAGGTTGCTAGTGAGCTCCTTAAGATTGTCGTCAAGTCTGTCGATGCGTTTCTCGATGAGGCAGACAGTCTCATCATAGTCAAACAGAAGAGGTGTGGGCGCCGCGGGCGGAGACGGGGGTGGAAGAGATGCGGGCGCCGCCTCCAGTTCCACCGGCATTGGCGGTGATGGAAATGAATAAGGAGGTTCGGAGGACGTCGATGGACTGGAGCGCTTCGGTGCGGGGCTACCCATTTGTGCGGCGACGAAGGTGTGAACAAAGAGAGAGAGAGAGAGAGAGAGAGAGAGAGAGGTGGTCAACGGTGGTGCAGCGGAGAAGCAAGAGGAGAAGTTTGGAGGCTAAAATCGATCGAGAGGTGCGGTGGAGAAGAAGAGGATGGTGTGCCTTTATAGCGGTTCGTTGTCTAAGCGCGCGTGTGGAGATGATCGGGCGCCTCGAGAACTTTGCTTTTGAATCGACAGAGTTACTCCAAACTGCGGTTTGCATCCTCTCGAAATGGCTCGACGCGTCCCATCAGCCATTTTTTTAATTTGACACGCAAAGGGCTCAGGGTATGCAATGGCCCACCTGGCATACTTTGTAGGTCCGTCCCGCAGTGTTCGTAACATTTCGTGCGAACGATTTCAACTAGGTGCGGTAGATTGACGTGCACGCGCGTGGCAATTGACCGAGAGTCCATATCTTTTTTTTGAAGGATCCGACAGTTGCCGACCGAGAGTCCATACCGAACCGATGATAGTTGTCGTGATCATATATTATGGTGGACAAGAATATAATGCATGTGAAAGAGACTCGCGATAAAAAATGTTTGATCACTTGTTGAGGATCGTGTAATTTGATGATGTTGAGGATCGAATGTGGCGTACGTGTTTTCACAAGTGTGTTCATTTGTTCCTAAAATCAGAACACGTAGCGGCTAGCGCCTACAGCTGTTGTTTCTTCAAAAGACGAGTACAACAATACATAATGGAAACATGCGATCGATTAATTTGATGAACCACATACGTAGTGAGAGCTGTGTGCTTATTAGACAATGGTAGTCCACATTCTATCCTCGTACCATTGAGGGAACATCCTTGTGTCAAATTTGTTATCTCTATTGTTGACAGGATAAAATCCTTCATTAGTGTGGTAGATAAACTGCCATATAGGTTGAGAGCATACACATGCAGGGTAGAGAATATGATAAATATAGAAATATATATACATGGTAGAAAATATTATATTCATGGAATACATGTTTGGGGCGTAGCATGCATATGTATGTCTAACATCCATTTGAAAGACCTCGATCATGTTTGATGACGTTACATGTTTTCTCTTTTTGTTGAGAGATCGTCATGTTTGAGGCTCGTTGATCATCTTTGGGGCGTAGCATGCATGGACAACTGACATGCATGTGAAAGACCTTGATGCGTGTGAAATAACATGCATGTTTTTAAAATATCTCGCCTCGGCCGCACTGCTGATCTAACCGACGGTGGCGGCACGGAGGTCGAAGGCAGTGACGGCAGCACGCCCGCTGAGGCGGCGACGAGGCGGACGCGGGCAGGGTCACAGCGCGCGGTGGTGTGGAGCTCGGGGCGGCAGCGCTCGAAGCTCGCTGAGCTGGCACCGCCGCCACCCGACCAGCCGTAAGAAGGGTGAATTAAGTTTCTTACTTATTCAAAATTATTAATATGTACTCCCTCTATCTCCCAGATTACTTGTCGCTCTTTAATTAATTAGTTCATTTTTGAACTAAAATGAGTGACAAGTAATTTGTGATGGAGGGAGCTAGTAGTTGTAATTCCTTAATTGTAAGGACTATGTTAATTTGTATTTGCTTAACATATAAAATTAATGGTTAGTGATTAGTTGCAAAATAAGTGACTAACGACAGTAATTATTACCTTCTAATGATTTGTTGCTTAAAATTTTCTCAAGTTTCAGAAACATGACAAATAGACTCCAGCTAATTCTTCCATCACAAAAACAATTCTTTTCTTTTGAACGATCATCACAGAAACTACTAAAACATTAACTTAAATGCCAAGACAGTAACGATGAAATCCTCTGCCCCGCAGTTATTACTGCAGCTGACATGTCGACCCGACAACGGTGGGGCACACATCTGATATGAACCCAAGATATTGCGTTTCCTCAAGAGAAAATAATTTTATGAGAGATTGGGCGCACAAGTAGAAAAGCTAGAACTTGAGCGCTGCACCTGCGAATTCCATGCCGGGATGATCAATGGCAGCCAATCTGCAAACTCGGTGGTTAGATGACTAGTCGCCGGAGAGCAACTTGCGACCGACCTCGAAAGAGACAAAGGCTTCCTTGCATGCATAGTTGATATGCTTGCCGAAGAGATTGTACGTGTCCCAGTTGCTTGTCCTCACCTGGTAAGGCTTCTCCATGTCGGCGCCCATCAAGGCGCTCGCGATATCCTTCAGCCCCGCATGGTGGAGGCTTGGGCGATCCATCTCCTATGCCGCGAGCTCGGCAAGGTCCACCGTTTTGGCCACCTTCAGCTTGTAGGATTGAAGAGCACGTGAAAAGCTACCAGAGGAGCGGGTGAATGGTAGATTTAAAACTTTTTCAGCGGAAGCAATGAAAACCCATCGGCAGAAAAATGACCTGTTAAAGAAATCATGTGTGAGACTAATCTAAATGTGTTTCACCGGGACAAAAGTGATAGATATTAGAGATAATCAAGTCACGATACTACACAACAAGAATCATTCAAATCCGTTGAGAGAAACTCATGTTACGATCGAAAGATCGAACAAAGGTCAATCTGTTCTACCGAGTAAAAAACAGTTCTAGAACACTGCAAAGAAATTCGTGTAGATCAGAAACCACAAATCCAATGACCTTGAAATTTTGATAGATGACATAAAATTAATTGGTGAAGAAAACCAAAAAAGAATAATGTCAATTGGATCTGCAAAACTCGAGTTATGATAAAACCACCGAAGAAATGTAGTATTATGCAGAAACTCGATGAGAAAAACATGTCTAGAACAAGTCGGACAAACAAGGCACAAAAGTTACTTTCAACTACGAATTTTATTCAATAGAACACAAGAGGAACAGCCCCAAAGTCATCTGCCACGAGCACTGGCCTCCCTTGCTTATATAACCAGCTCGAAAGCCAACTAAACTCAAATCAGGACTCTAATCCTACTTTGTTCACGAATCGAAACTTTCTATAACTTCTTAGGACTCTTCTATACACAGATAGAAGCAATGTTAAGACTTCCAAACAACTTAGGAAAATACCTAAAACAACTCAAATTCATGAGCCACAAGAAATCCTATCATAACCTACTCGATACTTTCCATACCGAGCCATAACCGACTCCGCCGCAGCTGAAGTCATCGACCAATACGATCCGATCCTTCCAACCAGATCTTTCATTCCTTAGCCCATCTTTGGAACCATGTTGCCACGTCATGCACTGCATGCATACGTGCAAACACCTTCCTTTGACGTCCGGTAACCTTCATATTCACTGCCCTTGATTTAATCATCCTGCACGACCTGTTGACCCACTCAACCACAATTCCTCCTTAATTTGGTTGTTGGAACCTCGTCTCCTCCCTGATACTAGTCCAAAGGATCCTGTCACCAGCCATGACTTGAACTCAAGCAACACTTGCACATGAACAAGCAACCAATCCGTACAAGCCCAAGTCCGCGACTTGACTCAAATTAGTTTCGAACACAACACCTTACGTGAGCACCTCACATAAGCATGTTGCAAAACCACAGTAAAATGATATCAGCCATATCAACCAAAACAAACCAAAAACTTAGTAAAAGAATACTAAGCAAACTTTTGATAGATGCAAAACATGTTTGAATTATTTCAAAGCAAAAGCAGAACCATTGCAATCTAACTCCGGACCTTGCCAAAACTAACCGGACCTTGAGCCGGAGCATACAAAAGCAAGCAGGACCTAGCGCTGGAGCTTACCAAAGCTAGTACAACCTAGCGCTGGAGCTTATCAAAGCTAGTCGGACCAAGAGCCGGAGCTAACCAAAGCCAGTGGGACCTAGACAAAGAAGTCGGACTTAGCCAAAGCAAGTCAGACCTAACGTTTGACCTTGCCTGAGCTACCCAAAACAAGTCGGACCTATCGTCGGACCTTGCTAGAGCTTGGAGCTAGAGTCGTACCTTGCTAAAAAGGGTGTTTTGGCAGAATTTTAGAACTTATATCATCAAAGCCAATGTATTCAGTACAAGCCAATGTATTCAGCACACATAGGTCTCACAATCTGCCCCTTAATGAATGCATTGGCAACACCACTTAAAATCCGAGCATTGGCTTATTGGCATTAAAAATTTTGAAAACAATTGTTTGAAAATCGATAGAAATAAAATTTATCCCGCTATACATACTTCTCCCCTGAGAAGAATCGTGCCAAAAAACACTTGTGAATATGTGCAAGGTGAGATCAATTTCTCCCCCTTTGACAATGTATTCAGCAAGGTACAAAAGAGAGATTTTAATTTTTATGAGCATATTATAACATATACATATAAAACAAAGCTCATACAAGTCATACTATCAAGTAACTTACACTATCACACCAATGAAATACATAAAGTAGTGTAAGCCATGCTAGAGATCAAGTGTATTTTTTAATTTAAGCAAGTCATGATCTCACGAACATAACAATTTCAAAACCTGAAAGCAAGACACTTGTTGCTGCATTTTATTATTTTCCAAAGCATAGATTTAGATCATATGATATTTGCACGAGATTATATATGCATCTGCCTTATTCTAACCAACCAAGCCAAGCCCATGTCATTTGACAATAAGAAGCTTAAGCGCATGGTTTTAGTCATACACAACTTCTTCCAAGTTCATATCTAAGTGTAATGATAAGCCATCTCATAAGAAGAAGTGCGATGCATGCATATTCTCTTGATCTTTTATCAATTTTTCATTTGATCATAAAAACTAAATATGTTAGTTGATTACTTGATTAATTCTTTGTGATTAAAAGCACTTGTGAGCATGCAACAAGTTCAAAATAGCAAGAAAGTTCGATCATGACTAGATTTAGTGTAAGTAATTATGCCAATTTCTAGCCATGGAAAAAACTACAAAATGTATAACATGAGTAATGTGGTAAGAACTTTTAGCATGTAAAAGGAATCACAAACTCATATATGTATGAAATACAATGCTCACATTATTTTGTGTTCAAATTCACACATAGACTTCCCAAGTTTCAAAACTCCCCCTCAATGTAACCCATGAGGATGCATAACCCCTATTTCACTACGAATGAAACAAAAACGAGTGAAATCCAAAGGTTTTGTAAAAATGTCAACCAATTGTTGTTCGGTATCGACATGGTGAAGCACAATGTTTCCTTTTTCAACATTATCGCGGAGAAAGTGATACCTAATATCAATGTGCTTAGTTATAGAATGTTGCACGGGGTTTCTAGCGATGCAAATGGCACTAGTGTTATAACAAAACAGTGGAACACTATCTAGATCAACCTCATAGTCCTTTAGTGTTTGAACAATCCAAAGAATTTGTGAACAAGCACTAGCAGCAGCTACATATTTGGATTCGGTTGTGGATTGTGCAACTGAACTTTGTTTTCTAGAGGACCAAGCAAAAAGTAAATTACCAAGAAAATGTCAAGCACTCGAAGTACTTTCCCTATCAAACCTACAACCTCCAAAATCAGCATCGGAAAAAGCTTTCAAAGTAATGGTTGAGGAAGAAGGAAGAAAAATGCCAAATTCCTGAGTTCCATGTAAGTACCTGAGAATCCTTTTGAGGGCTTGACGATGTGAAGCACGTGGGGAGGCTTGAAACCGTGCACAAAGACATACGCTGAATTGTATGTCCGGTCTTGATGCCGTGAGGTACAAAAGTGATCCGATCATTGTTTTATATTCTTTTTGATCCATGGGTTCACCATCTCAATCAATTTCAAGTGTTGTTGCTGTTCCCATTGGTGTCCGAAGATACATGCTTTTGTCCATTTTGAAGTGCCTTAGGAGGTCTTTTGTACACTTTGTTTGATGCACAAAGGTACCCTCCTTGGTTTGCTCGATTTGCAGCCCCAAAAAGTAAGTGAGCTCAACCCATCATACTCATCTCAAATTTTGAACTCATCATAGCTGAAAACTTGGACACAAGATCATGAGAAGCACAACCAAAGATAATATCATCCACATACACATGAACGAATAATGAGTCATTGCCGTGCTTAAGCACAAAAAGAGTTTTATCAACCTTGCCCATGGTAAACCCCTTTTCAAGTAAAAATGTTTTTAACCTATCATACCATCCTCTAGGGGCATGTTTGAGATCGTACAAGGCTTTGGACAGTTTGTAAACATGATTAGGAAAATTTCGATTTTTAAAACCCGGTGGTTGTTTAACATAAACCTCCTCATCTATTTAGACATTAAGAAAAGCACTTTTAACATCCATTTGATATAGTTTAAAACCTTTAGATGCAGCAAAAGCTAACAATATTCATATGGCTTCTAATCTAGCATCAGGAGCAAAAGTTTCATCAAAATCTAGACCTTCAACTTGAGTGAAATCTTGAGCAACCAACCTAGCCTTATTCCTAACCACAACCCCATCCCCACCTTATTTATTTTTAAACACCCATTTAGTTCCAATTAAAGTGTGACCTTGAGGTGGAGGTACAACTCTCCAAACATTATTTCTTTCAAAATTTTCTAACTCTTCTTGCATGGCAATAATCCAAGATTCATTAGTGAGTGCGTGTGATGTATCTTTGGGTTCAAAAGAAGCAACAAAAGCAGAATGAGCATGAGAGTTTGGACAAAACCTGGATCGTGTGACTCGTTCGTGCAAGCTTCCAAAAACTTGTTGTGGGGGATGACTTTTGAGAACCCGGAGGGGAGTGGACACTTCACAAGCTTCTTCTTCTTCTTCATGTTCATCACAAATCGATGATCTTGTGACTTGGGGAGGATCTGGACCAGCAATGGTGGTCGTCGGTGCTGGATGCGAATCAAAATTAGGAGCTGGAACAATGTCATTAGCTGCTGAATTTTTGGGCAGCAGCTCCACCTCTTACTCATCTTCAACGAAAATGCTCTCCCCCTGCGGATATGGATCCGGACCTGCAATGTTTGAGCTAGTACCTGTGCTAGCTTCATCAAAAGACACCTCACAGGTCTCCACAATTTTGTTAGTTTCAAGTAAATGCACACGGTAGCCTCTAGTATGAGATGAATAACCAAGAAACATGCCATCAAGGGATCTAGGTTCAAATTTATAAAGATTACCATGTTTCTTAACAAAGAATTTGCAACCAAAGACCAAAAAATGTGTAACACTAGGCCTATGTCCAAACCGAAGCTCATATGGTGTTTTACCTAGCTTAGCGCGCACGAAAACACGATTTGGGACATAAAAAGCAGTTGCAATCGCATCAGCCCAAAACTTCCTAGGAGTTTTATATTATGGAGCATACTCCTAGCCATCTCAACTAAGGTTCTGTTCTTTCTTTCAACAACACCGTTTTGTTGAGGTACATATGGTGAAGACAATTGATGATCTATTCCATTTTCAGCACAAAAGTGATCAAAAGATTGATTTTTAAATTCGGTTCTGTTATCACTTCTAATTGCTTTTAAAGATCCTGGGTGATCAATTGATAATCTAATAAATAAAGTTCTAAAGTAACTAAAAGCTTCATTCTTAGATGCCATAAAGTAAACCCAAGAGTATCTAGAATAATCATCAACAATCACAAGAATGTACCATTTACCTCCGAAGGATTGAACACGTGAAGGTCCTACGGTGTCAAGGTGCAAAAGTTGACCCGGTTCAGGTGTCATGATCATTATGAGAGGAGTGTGTGAACCTGCAACCATCTTAGCATGTCTACAAGAAGAGCACACAATTTATTTGTCCCCTTAAAGCTTAGGCAGCCCATGCATGCAATCAAGAGCACTAACACGCGTGAGATGATCAAAGCCTACGTGACCAAGTCTACGATGCCAAAAATATAAATCTTTGGAATCATTAGCAACTAGACACCTATGCTTAGAGTAAGTCATATCAAAATCAGCTTTAAAAACTTTTCCAAAGCGAGACATGTTAAACAAAAGCTCACTATTTGAATTTTCAACTTTGTAGCAATTTTTAGAGAAAATTATTTCTAAATTCTCATGAATCAATTGAGAAATAGAAAGCAAGTTGTATTTCAAATTTTTAACAAGTGCCACATATTTTAAAGTGTAGTGATCATTTACCCTAACCGAACGCTCAGCAATTATAGGAGTTGAAGAGTTATCAGCAAAAGTAACATTCTCTACACGTGACACAAAAGAGAGGGAGGAGAACCATTGTTTGTTACCGGTCATGTGGCGTGAGCAACTTGAATAAACAATCCAAATGTTCTCCTTCCTCAAGCGTGTAACCTACATAGAAGAACAATACGTCGATGACTTAATACTAGTGTTAGTGAAAAGGGATTTAGGAATCCAGTACTGAGTCACACGACGTCCAGCAAGAATAACACGCGAAAGCTGAGATAAAACATCATGTTTATGAGCCAAAGCTTGAGGATTTTTGTACCCAACTACTGTCCTATGAGATGTTACATGCGTAGCATGAAAAATGGTAGGTTTGGGAGCAAACTATGCATGTTTTCGACTCATTACAGCAGATTGCATGTTCCTATCATTCGGTTTAGCAAGTGTAGCAAATTTTGCATGAAAGTTATGAGATCTAGCAATCACTCTTTCATTTTCTGTTGTTTAGCTAACCTATAACAAAAATCTATGACATAACCATCTCTACCACACTAGGTACAATGAAATTTAACTTTGTGTTCATGTCTAGATGAGCAAGCAACATTTTTCTTTGAAACCGAATGAGACAACACTCTTGCAGATTTGAAAACTACTTCTTTTTGTTAAGGAACTGTTTGAATCAAACCACTTCCTAATGAATTTACAATTTTAGGTGAATGTGCCTTAGCATGAGCATGGGAATCAAAACCTAAACCAGTTTTATCATTGCAAGACTTGGAAGAATTCAGCAGCAAGTTTAGGTTCTTATTCCCATTACAAAACCGATCTAATGTCCTATGCATGTCATCAAGTTTATTAGACAGATCAAGGCAATTTTCACATGAAGTTTTTCCTTTTAATTTGCAATTGGAACAATATTTAACTTCATAAGAACGTAAAGCATTGTTCAATATAGAAATTTCTTTCATAGCATCTTGTAGTTTCTTATCAAGATCATCACAAGTAGAACAATGCAAATCAATTGTAGAACAGCTAGCATCTTTCAAGTTTTTATCATTAAGTGCAGCAAGCTCTCAATTCTTTTTAATTTCTTCATCAAGTCTATCTAGAGTGGAGGAGTGTGCACTTCTTAATGTGGACAATTGTGCATAGATTAAGTCACATGAGGGACATGCATCATCACTAGGAATCAAAGTTTTTAAATGATTGATTTCAGATTCTAGTGATTCAATTATAGCAACATTATCCCTAAGCTTTTGGTCCTTTTTCTTGACAATAATAGTTGCACAAGAAATTGCATCACACATTTCATTACAGGTGGAACATACCTCATCGTCATCACTGTTGTGTTCTGCATCCTCCTAACTTGATCTTGATCTTGTTTTGCCCGCCATGAAACATAGGTTGGCCAGATCATCATCATCTTCGTCACTTCCAAAGTCTACATCACTTAAACTGAGCTCTTGAAGTGCGATGATGAAGCTGTTTATCATCTTGCGTCCTATGGAACCCTTATTTTTCTAGTCGGAGTTTCTAGAGATGGTCTTGACCTTGTTCCGCTCCACATCACGGGTAGTAGGACCTGAAATATTGGGGCATTCTGTAAGGAAGTGTCATGTCTTACCACATCCAAAGCAGCATTGTGGTCCGGAGCTTCCTCTCCTAGCTCTCACATTTTGCAATGCTTTTGAGAATCTAGTAGAGATGAGTGCTAATTCTTCTTATGGAAATTCCTCAATCTGCTCCAAGGTTAGTGAGGACAACGAAGCAAGAGTATTCCAAGATGATGATTGGCCGGGACTAGGCATATCACGTTCTGAGACAAATGCAATAGACTTATTAGGATTCTTACGTGATAAGATGTCAATTTCATGAGTTTTTAGTTTAGAGTAAAACACATCTAATGTAAGAGTACTCATGACAGTTGATTCACGAATAGATGTAACTTTCGTCTCCCAGATTGACATGTCTAATGCACTAAGGAGTTGCCTAGCATTCTCAGCATCAGAGAAGTTAACATTGACACTACGCAGATTGCCGAGAATTTTATTAAAGCGTGCAAAAGGGTCATCAATAGACTCACCGGGTTGCATCCCAAAATGCATGTATTCCTTTTTGAAAATATCTTGTCTCACCTCCTTGATTGTGTTGGATCCTTCGTGATGGTCACAAAGCGCTCTCCACACATCGTATGTCGATTGGAGGTGTGCAACGCGGTCGAAGTGGCTCTTAGTGAGTCCTTGGATGATCAAGCTCCGGGCTTTGTTGTTGTTGTCAACATCCCGTAGGTTCATAGCCGTAACTTGATCGTTTGGTGGCACTTCATAAGGTTTGTATACCTTTTCCCATATGCCGAAGCCTTGAGCCTGGATGAAGGCTTCCATACGTGCCTTCCAAGCCTAAAAATCAATACCACTAAAGACACAAGGTTTTGCGGAGTATTTCTCCATGATGACTAGTAAAAACATGTGCAAATCACAAAGATTGGAGCACCGTGGCTCTGATACCAATTGTAGGATCGAAGAGCACGTGAAAATCTACCAGAGGGGGGGTGAATGGTAGATTTAAAACTTTTTCAACGGAAGCAATGAAAACCCCTCGGTAGAAAAATGATCCATTAAAGAAATCGTGTGTGAGACTAATCTAAACGTGTTTCACCATGACAAAAGTGACAGATATCAGAGAGAATCAAGTCACCAAGACAACACAACAAGAATCACTCAAATCCGTTGAGAGAAACTCTAGTTACGATCGAAAGATCGAACAAAGGTCAATCTGTTCTCTCAAGTAAAAAACAGTTCTGGAACTCTGCAAAGGAACTCGTGTAGATCAAAACAACAAATCCAATGACCGTGGAATTTTGACAGATGATAGAAAATTAAGTTGTGTATACAATCCAAAAATAATCACGTCAATTGGATCTGTAAAACTCGAGTTATGATAAAACCACCGAAGAAAGGTAGTGCTGTGCAGGAACTCGACGAGAAAAACTTGTATGGAATAAGTTGGACGAACAAGGCATAAAAGTTCATTTAAACTAAGAATTTTATTCAATAGAACACAAGAGGAACATCCCCAAAGTCGTCTGCCATGAGCTCTGGCCTCCCTTGCTTATATAACCAGCTAGAAAGCCAACTCTACTCAAATCAGTACTCTAATCCTACTCCGTTCACAAATCGAAACTTTCCATAACTGCTCAGGACTCTTCTATATGCAGATAGAAGCAATCTTAATACTTCCAAACACCTTAGTAAAATACCTAAAACAACTCAAATTCGTGACCCACATTAAGTCCTATCATAACCTACTCAATACTTTCGATACCAAGCCCTAACCGACTCCGCCGCAGCCGACGTCATCAACCGATACGATCCGATCCTTCCAACCAGATCTTTCCTTCCTTAGCCCATCTTCGGAACCATGTTTCTACGTCATGCACCGCATGATGTGCAAACACCTTCCTTCGACGTCGAGTAACCATCATATGCACTGCCCTTGATTCAATCATCCTGCGCAACCTCCTGACCCGCTTGACCACAATTCCTCCTAAATTTGGTTGTTGGAACCTCATCTCCTCCCTGAGACTAGTCCAAAGGATCCTTTCACCAGCCATGAGTTGAACTCAAGCAACACCTGCACATGAACAAACATCCAATCCGTACAAGCCCAAGTCCGCGACTTGACTCTAATTAGTTCCGAACACAACACCTTATGTGAGCACCTCACATAAGCATGTTGTATAACCACAGTAAAACGATATCAGCCCTATCAACCAAAACACACCAAAAACTTAGTAAAAGAATACTAAGCAAACTTTCGATAGATGCAAAAAAGTTCGAAATATTTCGAAGCAAAAGAAGAACCATTGCAATCTAGCTCCGGACCTTGCCAAAACTAACCGAACCTTGAGTTGGAGCTTACCAAAACTAGTAGGACCTAGCGTCGGAGCTCACCAAAGCTAGTAAAACCTAGCACTGGAGCTTATCAAAGCTAGCCGGACCTAGAGCCGGAGCTAACCAAAGCCTGTCGGGCCTAGACAAAGTAGTCAGACCTAGCCAAAGCAAGTCGGACCTAACGTCGGACCTTACTGAAGCTACCCAAAACAAGTTGGACCTATCGTCAGACCTTGCTGGAGCTTGGAGCTAGAGTCGGACCTTGCTAAAAAGGGTGTTTTGGCAAAATTTTAGAACTTATATCATCAAAGCCAATGTATTCAGTACAAGCCAATGTATTCAGCACACATAGGTCTCACACAGCTGGTAGTCCTTCCAAAGTCTGTCGGTATCACCCTCCACGCCCACGTCGACGAAGCGATTGTAGGAATCACCGAGGAAATCTTCCAGCTTGTTAGGGAAGTAGTCAGCGTGGATGACCTGGAAGATGAGGCAGCAACGGCCAATGCAGAGCTGCAGAATGACAACGGGGTTCTGGTCGATGGAGTAGCTTGGGCGCCACTCGACGTCGAGCCCGACGAAGAGCTTGTGAACACGCCGACGATGGACGGAGGGGACCTGGTCGAGCCAGTCCTCCACTGCCTCATTGGAGGATGTCACGGTGGTGGTGATCACGTCTTCCTCGAACATCACTTTGTACACCTATGTCCCCACCGTTAGGTACTCTCTCCTTATCGTCCCTACGGTTGTTGTCTGCAGCGGCACGACGCGGCGTAACTTCTCTCTTGTGCAAACCTTCATTTACACCTTTAGTTTGGATTTTGGAAACGGGTGTGGATATACAACTGATGCAGTTATGATATGAGCGGAGGAGTTTTTGAATTTGACGGGTTCGAGCCTTGATAAAGAAAGTAATGAAGATTTTTGAATCTAATATACTCTTTATATATTTTAATACTTATCGTTATGACCACAAGTTGCATTGTCTCAACCAAACACCACGTACAACAACAAGTTTTCTCAAGGGCGCACACACTGGGTATGCCGGGTGGGCCACAAGATACCCTGGGTCCAACCACCAGAGAGTAGCTAGTGTGAATGCATGCTGGAGAGATCAGCGGAATCGGGGACTGGCCAATGAAGATGGAAGTCAGCAGCCTCATGGTTCATGTATCGAAATGCGCGCCATCCTTTTTCTTCTTCCCTTTTTCTTATGCGTATTATTTTTCCACCAATCTTCTAGCCCTCCTTTATTTGAAGTTGTATGGTTGGATCAGGATACGTGGCCGGCGTGAGGTGAGAGCCATGTGTGCAACACCAGGCGAAACATCATTGTCGAAGTGTGGAATACGTCACTTCCCCCGGACCCGTTGAGAAACAGCCCGCAAAGGTTCTTTTGTCGTTAGGGAGCTCAAGATCAATATCAAGATGGTGACCTCAGAGATTTACGTGGTTCGGTCCGCCTGAGCATAACACCCTACTCCACGGGGTTGGTGTAATTGTATTGAGTGAGTTCGCTATGGTCCGATTGCGATAGCTTGGATCCGCCCCCATACTCGCGTGGTGCAGCCCTTTTATAGTTCTAAGGACTGATCGTTACAAAGCTAGCCTGGCCCGACATGTGGCCCTGACGTGCTTAATGACCTAATACACTGTCTAAAGAGTATTAAGTACAATTAATGGTGTGGTAACATGCCTTCATGGCAGCGTTACCGCTATTAATGGTACACTGATCGTGTGTCATTAATATGTTATTAGTGGCACATTATCAAACCTTGTAACTGCCACTTTAACCATCCTTGAATGTCTGTAATGGTCTTGTACGGCTTGTATTTCCTTTGGTGACGAAGGTCCAGAGGGTCCACACGTGTCGGATCCGGAGCTTTCCCTTGCAGGAGAGCAGGTCCGGGGTTGCTGTACACGTGTTAGTACCTGCGCTCCTCTCTGACGGGGGGCTAGGTCCAGTGCCGTTGTACACGTGTAGTCGCCGGAGCTTCCCTTGGATGGGAGTTCTGCTCCAGGCTTATTCTACATGTGTTAACCCAAGAGCCAGTCATATGAGGGTAGCGGGCCCGATGCAACATGACATGTGGGACCAGCAAGGGCCTTCAACTCTAACGGATGGAACTTTCTTACTCTTGTTGCGATATCGTGGGGTACCCGGTACGTAGGGTACCGAAAGTGGCCCCTTGGCCCACCTCTGGTAGAAAACCCTTGGGTTTAGTTGTTCTACCGGAGGTGGGGCCATTCTCAATTCCCGCGCTTCGATTTTCAAAAAGTCCTCTGATGCGCCGATAGAGCGGCGGTTCTAGGGTGAACCTTCGACGCGTGGCTTGTCATGAATACAGCAAATGAGATCTTTGAGTGCGGATCTCATGCAATTGAAGGTCGCCGCTTCCCAATACGAAAACTGTATCGGTTCTGCGCGCCTTTTTAGAGCGCCGACTTTGGGTTTCCTGTCAGAGCGCTAACTTTGGGTTTCCCGCCGCTCATCATGGCAACGGTTGGCCTTGGGTAAGGACCTCGATCTCTTTGTCGGGGTGGCCACCAGGCCCACTCGCCATTGACGGGGTAGATTTTGGAAAAGTACTCTTGGTCTCATTGCGGTTTCCATCCAAGCGTGGCAGAGTCTTACATAAGAAGGAAAGTGCGCACGGGTTGAGGACTCTTTACACCTTTGATCATCTTTGCACTCAGAGCCTGCCAAACTTTGCCTAATTTTCCATCTTTTGCCCCACTTTGCCGCGATGGAGTTGAGTCTCCCCAAGAGCCGCCTCAAGAGCGATGATGATCTGAAGAAGGTCCGGACCTACATGGGGTGGTCTAGCGACTCCTTCAACCATCTGGTCCGTGCTGGCAAGCTCCCATTCAAGAAGGAGCACAGCGGTGACATGGTCTACTTCTCTGAGTACGCCATGGTGGGGCTGATCCCACCTTTCTCAACTTTCCTTTTGATGCTACTGGACTTCTATGGTCTGCAGCTGTACCACCTTGGGCCCCAATCTCTTCTTCTTGTGTCAACAATTGTCCACTTCTGCGAGATGTGGGTGGGTATTCCCCCCTGCGTCGAGATCTTCCGCACCTTCTTCACCATCCACACCACCGGGAAGTGGTCTGAATTCCTTGGCTTCTACTATTTCGTGAAGCGCAAGAAATGCCCCTTCAAATACTTGAGGTCGTTTCCTTTCGGCAAGTGGGACGACTGGAAGAAAGATTGGATCGTTGTCACAGCAGAGGAGCATGAGAAGTTGGAGCTGCCCGAAGGCCTCCCAAATGTTGACACTGATGCATGGAGTGTGGTTCCGGTGCTGTTAGAGGCCTTCAACCCTGCTTTGACCAAGATCCTCGAATGCGTGGAAGGTGGAGTGAACCCCCAGATAGTCTTCTACAACTTCCTGGTCAACAGGTGGGCTCCGCTGAAGAAGAGGGAGAAGCTTGCATGGGCCCTCAACAGCGTGATGGATGAAGACCGGATTGAAATCGATCTGAAATCTAATTTGGAGGGCGCAACTTTGGAGATTCATCTCAAGAAGTTCCAGCATGGAATTGACGTCGAAGGCAACGACATAACTCCACCGGCAGCTTTCCTCCCTCTAAACATTGAGGCACAGTTCAGCAGGGAGCTCCGGAGGAGTATGCCGGCGCTTGACAATCTTGGTGAGGTGGAAAGGCTTCCGACCACCAAATTGATGATCCCCAGAGCTTCCGAGGGTGGTCTTGCCCCCGCCCTAAGCCGAAGGACTAAAGATGTTGGCAAAGGCAAGGGCAAAGAGCCAGCTGAGCCTTCCAGCCGGAAGAGGAAGTTGAAGCACGCTAACGGGAGGTCCGTCAGGCCTGCTCCTTCCACGACGGCTGCTTCTCCCCGGAGGGGGAGGTCTTCTGCTACTACCCCTGCTTTGATGCCAGCGCCTTCAAGAGGAAGTCGACTCCGCCTGCAGTGCCGGCTAGGAGCTCCAAGTCTGGAAGTTCTTCCTGTCGAAGGGAAGCTCTGGCTAAGAGGACTCCAATGGCGGCAAGTGTTCCTCAACCGAGGTCTGAAGCAGTTGTCTCACCAGATTTGGTGGGATCTAGCTTCGAGCCTCAGAAGAAGAGGTTCCGAGGTGACTGGGGTGGTAGCATCCCAAGGCAAGCATTGATTGCTCACTCTGAAATGTTAATCCTGCTTTTTGATGTGTATTTAATCTTCTCTTCCCTTTATTTCCAAGGTGTCGGAGAAAGGACCCGACACTTCAATGCCTGTTGCAACGGCTGGGGCTACACCAGTCGACGCTCTGGCTTCGATTGTTGAACCTCCTGGTCAAGCGAAGGTGGAAGCCGCGGCAGCTCTGGCGCCAGCTGTCGTGAGCCTGGACTTGGAGTCCTCACCTGAAGCTCCTGTGGTAGCGCCGAATTGCAGGAGGGAAGTTGAAGAAGTGCCCCTGGCGGTAGAGGCTAATGCTCCAGCACTGACGACGCCAGAAGTTCCGACTTCCCAGCCGGAAGTTGTCGAAGCCCTGGTTGTTGAGCCAGAGGTCGCTGAAGCACTAGCTGTTGAGCTGGAGATCGTCGAGGCTCCGGCCCTTGTGCTGAGAACGGTTGAAGACCCGGAAGTAGAGCCGGAAATTATAGAGGGTCCGGCTGCTGAGCTGGAGGAGGTCGGAGGTCCGGCAATAATGCCAGAGGTGGTTGAAGGTCCAGCGGCTATGCCGGAGGAATTCGCCGCACCGGGGCCTGAACCAGTGGAGGTCAAGGCCCCAGTTGAAGCTACTGTTGCTGCTCCAGAAGTGGTGGTCCAGAGCCAGAGCAGCTTGCAGGAGAGACAGTAGGTCCTTCGACATCGGAGCTATCGACTGAAGACCCAGAAATGGTGCCTTCACCTGCTCCGGAGGCAGAAGTCCCCCCCTCCCCCCCCATGGGTTTTTTTGCTGCCACTAAAGCACTCTAGGAGAGCGGCCCCAGCGTCGTAGGAGTACAGGGGACCACTATTGTATTGTGGGACCCAATTTTTGTTACAGAGAACCCGCTTGAGTCGGCGGAAATGGTCCCAGTAGGCCCAAAACCTATCCCCCTGGTGTTGTCCATAGACAACGCCTGCTAGAGCCTCAGGCAGGTCAAGCTCGCCTTCGACCATGAGAGCAAAGCTTTGGAGGAGGAGCGCAACACCTTGAGGCGTTGGCGCAGCAGACTATATTTTGAAACCAAGCTTGCTCAGACGAGGCTAGCTGACTAGAAGGAATGGATCGAGGGGGAGAAGGCCCGGTTAGATTACAAGGACAAGTTGATGGAGGAGAAGGAGGCCTCCATCAGGGCGCTCGATGCTAACTCCAGGGAAATCCTAGAGCAAGCTAAAGGGAGACGTAACGAGCATTACGAAAGCTCGCAGAGTTGAATGAACTCTCATGAAGCATCGAGCGGACCTAGAGGCAAGGGAGGAAAAACTCCTGGGGCAGTAGGAGGATGTAGTGAGAAGGGAAGCGGAGGGCACCCAGAAGTTGGCTCTAGGTGAGAAAAATTTGGCGGATCGCAGCAAAAAGCTGGATCAATGGAAGGAGGAAGAGAGGAAGAAGGGCTGGAAGGTGGGGCAAGAGCTCTCGAAAAGAGAGTCTGACATTGCCGCTAGGGAGGAGAGAGTCAAGGGCAGGGAGAAGGACCTAGCTGAGAGGCGGAACCGCATCCACCTCCAGGAGACGGAGCTGGCCGACCAGGAGAAGCAAGTTGCTGAGGTCAAGCAGCAACATGCCAAGCTGGCTGAGCGACTTGCTCATGAAAGCTCGGAGCTTGCAGCCGCCCCGAGGTCACTGGAGGAGCTGCGAAGCTTGAAGGAGACCAAAGCTATTCAAGTATGGGACTTCCTCACATGAGCATATGACGTGCTAACACCGCTGGGTTTTAGTCCAGTACGTCCAGACAACCCGGAGCTGGATTGGGATCGAGCGCTGGTGGCCCTCAACAGTGCTGCCGGCAAACTTGATGAAATGGGCGACGTCATCACGGATCAGCTGGAGACAGAGGGGAAATCTCTGGCTACAATCGTCGCAGAGTATGTGCTGACATGTTATGTAAGCCCAGATCCCCAATTCCCACTAGACCCGGTGCTCGAAGGTCCCGTTGCTGAAGAGGAAGACGCCACCAAAGCCATCGTCCAAGAGGTTGCCCAAAAAGTAGCTTCATTCTTCCGCAGGTCTTAGGTATTACAGTAGCTTTGACTTTCTCCTTTTGTCACTTGTAATCTCAATTTTGTAATCTAGTTCTTCTGATTAATGAAATCCTCCTTTTTGGCTTGAATTTCACTTTGTCTTCAATATACTATGTCGTGTCTTGTTGGCCCCCTGGTACATGTGTACAGTTGAGGTGTGTACATGTACCAAAGGTTATGACAGTATGTTGAAGTCTTCAATTTTGAAGCGTCGAAGACAAGCCCCCTGGAATGGTTGGAGCTTGGTAGCTCCGGTGTCAACGTATTGGATGTCGACGGCAGAACTATCTTGGGAGATGTCGGAGCTTAATAGCTCCGGTGTTGTCCACCATCACTATGAATTTTTTTCTTTTCCTACACATTAAAGGCTAGAGAAAAAGTAAAATTCGTGCTCTTGTCTATAAATTGGTTATGACTTATTGTTCTTATTTGAACTTTTAGATTCAAAGAAACTCGATATGATAACAAGCGTTTTGATAGAATCTTCTTAGATACACGTGCCTTTCTAGTACTCACCCTACTGAGGCCTTCCGGGGTGTAGGTAGAGTGGCGTACTTGGGGTGCACGACCAGGCTAAGTCGATAGCACACTCCGAACCTAGGTTGGCTTGGCATTCAGGCATGTAGACTATGTAGCGGTGTTAAGATCCAAAAAGACTATCAATAAGGCTTCTAATGCATATGAGTTACTTGGAAAAAATTCAAAAAGATTTGCACAACTTTATTATAGACAAGCAGGGTAAAAATAATTTATCATATTCAGCCTTGTACAAAAAGTAAATGCACGTGGAGTCTGCCTTCACACAACAATGCCTTTTATTATAGGTCCGGATTATAGGGGAGACAAGGACACACTTAGGGTGCTGGACCAAGCTAAATGTGCTATACATCTTGTGCTAACCCAGAGCAAGTAGTTACACTTTTTAGTACTGTGATTGTGTCAAGTGTTACTTGAACTTCCCGGACCATCCCGGAGGGGTCCGGATGTTCTCCCGGAGGACTTGCTCGACTCTGTATAATGACTCTATAACATGCTTTGTGTGTAATTACAGACTCACCTATGTGATTCTAAGAATAAAACTTACAGAGGTGCTCGATGTTCCAAGGACTAGGGAGTGGGATCCCATCCTCAGTTGCCAAGCGAACGCAGCCTGGTCGAGATACTTTAATGACTCGAAAAGGACCCTCCCAGCTGGGGGAAAGTTTGTTCGTCCCTTCACGAGTTAGTATCTCCTGGAGCACCAGGTCACCTTCTTCGAGTTGTCGGTCAAGAACGTGCATTTGATGGTAGCGCCGGAGCGCTTGGCGATAACGTGCATTCCGAACAGCTGCTTGGCACCTTCCCTCATCGATGAGGTCATGGTCTTCACGCCGGAGCTGCTCATGTGTGGCTTTGTCAAAGGTCCGGACCCGAAGGGACCCCAAGGTGATTTTTGGAGGAAGGGCTGGTTCAGCTCCGTACACCAAGAAGAATGGAGTTTTGCCCAGTTGACCGATTAGGTGTTGTCCTATTCGCCCATAATGTGGACGGAAGCTCTTCAATCCAGTTAGCTCCATGCTTTTTCAAGCACTCATATGTGCTCATCTTGAGTCCATTTAAGATTTCTGCATTTGGTCTCTCAACTTGGCCATTGCTTGTTGGATGAGCTACTAAAGCATAACTAAGTTGAATACCAAGGTCTTCGCAATATCCTTGGAATGCAGCACTTGTGAATTTAGTTCCATTGTCAGTTATGACTTTGTTTGGAACTCCAAATCTGCATATAATGGACTTCAAGAACTTGATTGCTGATTGTTTGTTAATTGTTACTACTAGAGTTGCTTCCAGCCACTTGGTGAACTTGTCGATGGCGACATATAGGAACCTGTAACCTCCGACGGCTTTTGAAAAATGTCCCAAGATGTCCGTGCCGCACACAGCGAATGGCCATGTAGGAGGTATCATATGCAGTGATTGAGCCGGTGTGTGAATCTGTTTTACATGGAACTGACATGCTTCACATTTTTTCACCAGCTCAACCGCATCTTGGAGTGTTGTAGGCCAGTAAAAACCATGCCGGAAGGTTTTACCAACCAGCGTGCGAGAAGATGCGTGGTTCCCGCACTCGCCTCCTTGGATTTCTGCGAGGAGATCGTGACCTTCTTCCCTTGCAATGCACCGCATTATGATGCCATTGGCACCGCGTCGGTAGAGATCCCCTTCTACCAACGTGTATCTTTTAGCCAATCCGACAATCCGGTCAGCGGATACACTGTCTTCAGGAAGGATATTGTCTTTCAAGTAGCTTCGGATGTCCGAGATCCATGCATCGGAGCTAACTTGAGCTTCTGGGTCTTGTGTGCTGGGTTGCTTGGAGCTTCCGATAGCACATACGACCCTTGGTGAAGGACATGGTAACAGGGCCACCAGGACCGCTAGCTTCGAGGTGCTGGTCTTGCCCCCTTCGCTCAGATCGGCAGGCTGAGCTGTTCGCTTTGACAATCTCCAGATGAAGATTTCGTCTGGAGCCGGAGCTCTAGTTGAGGCTTTTGTCGAGAGTTCATCAGCTTCGTAGTTATGGAGGCGCTGAACATGATGGAGGTCCAGGACTTCGAAGTCCATCTAAAGCATCTAGACTTCAAGGAGATAAGCAGCTAATTGTGAATTGTTACAGGAGCATTCACCTTTTACTTGTTTGATGATGAGTTGTGAATCTCTCTTCACAAACAACTGTTTGACACCATAGATAGTGCCACCTTGAGTCCAAATATGAGGGCTTCATACTCCGCCATATTGTTGATTGCCATGAAGTCAAGGTGTACCATATACTTGACCTTCTCTCCGGTCGAAGCCAGGAGAAGGACTCTAGCCCCGGCCCTCTGCTTCTGCACGGAGCTGTCGAAGTAGAGGGTCCAGTGAGGCTCAGTGAATACCGGAACTTTGAGCTCTGGTTTCTGCTCACTGTGGCCCCTAGGGTTTGATGGAGAGGGAGTCCACTCCGCCACAAAGTCAGCCAAGGCTTGACTTTTAATTGCTCTTCTTGACAAGAATTCTAGATCGAATTCTGCCAGCTCCGCTGCCCACATTGCAATATTCCCAGTAGAATTAGGGTTATGCAAAATTGCACGTAGTGGAAAAGAAGTTACCACTTATATTTTGTGGGCTTGGAAGAAATGACGAAGCTTTCTTGAGGCATGAGAACTGCGTAAAGCAGTCTACGCACCTTAATGTATCTTGTCTTGGCATTGTGGAGTACTTCACTGATGAAGTACACTAGGTGCTGGACTGTCCGGACCCTCCCGGAGTGCCCTAGAGCTTCCTCTTCATCAATCTGGACCCATCCAGAGGGGTCCGGAACTTCTTCGGTATTTCCTGGTCCCTTCCAAAGGAACCCAGAGCTTCTTCTGGAGTGACCCGGACCCTCCCAGAGGGGTCTAGATCTTTTTGTTCAGCAGCAGTTGCTCCTTTGTTTGAAGGAGGTTGATCCTCCATCATCCCGCCTTGAGTATATGTGCCTGAGGGTTGGTCCCCAGGCTCGCCTTCAGTTAGTTCCGGACCCTCTCGGAGGTGTCTAGAGTGCTGAATTGGCGATGGCTCCGAACTTTCCGCGGCCAGGACCATACTAACGACCTTTGTAGTTGCCAATATGTAAAGCAGTAAAGGCTCACCAAGGTTCGGAGCTACCAGGATTGGTAGTGTGGTGAGGAGTTGTTTTAGCTCTTAAAACGCCTTTTCTGCTTCTTCAGACCAATGAAATGGCCCGGACTTCCTCAAGAGTTTGAAGAAGGGTAGCATTTCTTCTATAGCCTTGATCTTCGCCAGGTCTGCTTTAATTCCTTGATGAGTCACCAAGAAACCCAGAAGTTTTCCGGAGCTAACCCCGAAGACAAACTTGTCCGGGTTCAGCTTAGTGTGTGTAGTACGCAACTTGTCAAAGACGGCTTGTAAGTTGTCAAGGAGTGACTCCTTGTTTCTGATCTTCACAATGATGTCATCAACATACACCTCCACCAAGTCTCTAATTAGCTCTCCAAATTATCTGTACATAGCTCGCACAAATGTTGAAGCAGCATTTTTTAGACCGAATGGCATGGCACTGTAACAATACAATCCATCTACTGTTATGAAGCAACATGATCTTAATCTTCCTTAGACATTTGGATTTGATGATATCCAGAATATGCATCAAAGAAACACAGTAGTTCGCACCCGGAGGTGGAATCCACTATCTGATCTATTCTAGGTAGTGGAAATGGATGTTTTGGACATGCCTTATTTAAGGTGGTGTAGTCGATACACATCCGAAGCTTCCCACCGGCCTTGGGTACAACAACTGTGTTTGCCAACCATTTTGGATGGAAGACTTTCCGGATGTATCCAGATTCGAGCAACTTGATTTCTTGTCGAATGAAGTTTTGTCGCTCGATTGATTGTTTCTGGGTCTTCTGGTGTATAGACCGGGCGTCTGGGTAAATCTTCAGATTGTGCTCAATCACCTCCCTAGGGATCCCAGGCATTTGTGACGGTTGCCAGGCAAACACGTCGACATTAGCTCGGAAGAAAGTGATGAGCGCGAGTTCCTATTTGTTGTTCAGATCACCAAATATACGAGTAGTCTGAGCAGCGTCGGAACCGATTTGGACGACTTTGACTGGAATGTCAGTGTCGCCGCTTGGTTGCACATGAGGTGCAGATGTAGAGCCTTTGTGGCAAATGCTTGGAGGATTTGCAGCTGGCTCTTTTCCAAATACTTCCTCTTGCACTGTGGTAAGCGCATATAGTTCTTCCAGAGCAGTAACTCCTGTGGTGCGATCTCCATGGATCCGAAGAACATCCGTAGGTGTTGGCATCTTCAACACTAAATAACCATAATGGGTAGCAGCCATAAACTTGTATAAAGCTGGCCTGCCTAAAATGGCATTGAAAGGCAGACTGATCTGCGCAACGTCGAAGATCTACTTCTCGGTTCTGTAATTCTCTCGGGTCCCAAAAGTCACTGGGAGTGTAATAGAAACAAGAGGAGTGATGGTTCCCGGACCTACTCCGGAGAAAGGTCAGGATGGACGAATGTCCAAAGGCCAAAGTTGAAGCTTAACGAATGCTTTGAAGCTTATGAGGTTAAGCCCAAAACCTCCATCCACCATCGCATGGTGGATTTGGATATTGTTAATAATGGGTGACACCATCAATGGGAGTTGACCAGCCCCGATCATGTTTCGAGGATAGTTCGAAGCATCGAAAATGATGGGTGTGTCCATCCACTTCTGATGTGGTTCTGCCCTAGCAGCAGCAGCTACCATGGCCATGTCCCGCCGCATTGTCTTGAGGATGCGACGAGAAGTGATGTCCCAAGATCCACCATAGATGGTATTCACGGTTTTTGACGTTCGTAGTCGGAGGCATCGGAATCGTCATCGACAGTGTTGTATACGGCTTTCAAGACCATTTTAGGGTCCTAGAAACCTAGCTCTTAATCATCCGGAGTTTCGTTGACTTTTTGTTTTCCTTCCCTTTGACGAAAAGGAGCTTCTTCGCGGCGCTTGTTGTAGCGCTCGACAAGGTTCTGGACCTCCCGACGCTCTTCCAAGCTGTGTTGATTTGTCTTGTGAATCAGACACCATGCTTTGGAACTGTTGCCATCCTCTGATGAAGGAAGAGGTCGCTTCTCGAGGCGTGGGCCCGAATTCTAGGAGCTGCAGCAGCAGCAGCTAAAGCGCCGGCCGACGACTTCTTTTTGCTGTTGGGCTTCTTCTTCTTCTTGCCACTACCGGAGGTAGCAGCTTCAGTTTTGGAGGACTTTTGGTTGGCCTCCGAAGCTGGTTTGGATTGCATTTCACAGGCCTCCGCAGCTCTAGCGCATCTGTCGGCTAGGCTAAAGAGTTCCGTGACGCTGGTAACATCCTTAATAGCCAGCTTCTATAGCATCTTCTTATCTCGAACACCCTATCTGAATGCAACAATAACAGTGGAACTCAAGATTGAAGGAATGGTATTGCGTACCTGAGAGAATCGCTGAATGATGGACCGTAGCGATTCCCCCGACGTTTGATTTACAGTAAACAGGTCCAGTTCAGTGTCGGGTCGGGTGTAGGACTCCCGAAATTGGCAGTGAATTGCTGGCATAGTTTTGCCCAACTATTGATGGAGTCAGGTGGAAGACCCATGAACCAGGATCTTGCAGTCCTGGTTAAGGCCACAGGGAAGTAATTGGCCATTATAGCCTCATCACCCCCCGCTACCAGTATGGCAGTAGAGTAGATTTATAGAAATTTGGTGGGGTTGACTGTCCCGTCGAATTTTTCCGGCAAGTGAGGCCAGAACTTCTGTGGCCATCTGACCATACGTAAGTGCATGGCCAGGGCAGAACAACCTCGTCCTACTCCTTGAGAAGCAGTGTTGTCCCGAGCCTCTCGCCTTTCGCGAGCACGCTCGATGTGGACTCGGCTGTCCTGTTGCCGGTAACGGCGATCCAGTTCTGACCAAAGGTCATGGGTCAGATTCTGGTGATGGTATGGGTGCGCCGTGCCCCGGGGGGTAGCGAAGTCACCTGTTGGGAGGTGGCACACCTCTTTGTTGAGAGGCTTGTGGACCAAGCCGACCGGACAAGGTCCATCGTTGTGAAGGTCCTCTTCCCGAAGGAGGTGGACCTTGGTTACTGATGCCTGCAGCCGCAGCTGTGACCAGATGGTCAACATCAGCCCTCCACTAATCCATAGCACTTTGGGGTGGTCCTGGAGGTGGTGGATGTTGCAAAAGAGCTCGCGCGGCAGGGAGCGCGTGCTCGGGGTTGTTGTTTGCCAATGCAGTGATCGATGCAGATGCCCCATCTCGTTGAACGTCATTGTTTGTCAGAAAATATGGTGCTGCAGTGCCTGCCGGAGCGTTGGCACCTGGTGGTTGCTGAATGTTGGTGGGGTTGCCTCCAACAGGTTGTTCAGCATGATTGCCGTTGGATGTTCCAGCAGCTGAATTCACCATCTTGTTATCTCGGGATCAAACCCCCCTACCTGGCACGCCAAATGTTGATGTGTGGAATACAACACTTCCCCCGGACCCATTGAGAAATAGCCCGCGGAGGTTCTTTTGTGGTTAGGGAGCTCAAGATCATTATCAAGATGGTGACCTCAGAGATTTACGTGGTTCGGGCCGCCTGAGCGTAACACCCTACTCCACGGGATTGGTGTAATTATATTGAGTGAGTTCGCTATGGTCCAATTGCGATAGCTTGGATCCGCTCCCGTACTCGCGTGGTGCAGCCCTTTTATAGTTCTAAGGACTGACCGTTACAAAGCTAGCCTGGCCCGACATGTGGCCCTGGCGTGCTTAATGACCTAATACACTATCTAAAGAGTATTAAGTACAATTAATGGTGCGGTAACGTGCCTTCATGGCAGCGTTACCGCTATTAATGGTACACTGATCGTGTGTCATTAATATGGTATTAATGGCACATTATCAGACCTTGTAACTGCCACCTTAACCATCCTTGAATGTCTGTAATGGTCTTGTCCAGCTTCTATTTCCGTTGGTGACGAAGGTCCGGAGGCTCCACACGTGTCAGATCCGGAGCTTTCCCTTGCGGGAGAGCAGGTCTGGCGTTGCGGTACATGTGTCAGTACTGGAGCTCCTCTCTGACGGGGGCTACGTCCGTGTCCGTTGTACACATGTAGTCGTCGAGCTTCCCTTGGTTGGGAGTTCTGCTCTGGGCTTATTTTACATGCGTTAACCCGAGAGCCAGTCATATGAGGGGAGCGGGTCTGGTGCAACATGACATGTGGGACCAGCAAGGGCCTTCGACTCTGACGGATGGAACTTTCTTACTCTTGTTGCGGTATCATGGGGTACCCGATATGTAGGGTACCCACAGTCGTGGAGAGACGTTGCTCCCCTTGTAGAGGATCATGTTAATTTGATGACGTTGAGTATCGAATTTTGCGTATGTGTTTTCAAAAGTGTGTTCATTTGTTCCTAAAATCTGAACACGTAGCGGCTAGTGCCTACAGCTGTCCTTTTTTCGAAAGGACAAGTATAGCATTGTTGGAAATTATATTGTACTGTGCAAGGCATGCGGTTAATTTGATGAACCGCGTACATAGTGAGCTGTTCCTAGATGGTATTCTATCCTCAAACCCTTGAGGGAACATTCTTCATGTCAAACATGCACGACGAGAGTGAAGACGGCGCTTGGTGGACGACGCTTTGTTAATCTGGGATAAAGGTTTTTAGATAATGGAAATAAATAAACAGACCTTTCCCTTAGTAGATAGTACGGCCACACTGATACACCAAGTTTGTGAAGATCAACAACAAAAGAATCAACCCGACACACTAGTGAAAGTAAAACACCCGACACATTTTATTAATATGGAAGTCTATAACTAAAAATCAATCCAAATCGGGCAAAAACTTCAATGACCCTGACTTTTGTCTTTGCAAGCCATCCAAATCAGGTATTTTTTGTCTTCACCCTTTTGCAATGATGCCCATGAGCATTTTATCTGTGCTAAAGTTGATTTACTCCAGAAACTTTTAATCTAGGCTTCAAAGTTTGCTCTTCCTCTCTGTTTGCTCTGTTTGCTCTTCCCTAGGCTTAAAAGTTTTATATTGTACAATATTTTTACATATGTAATATGACATAGGATATATAACTTGATGGTTTTGCAAAAACAATGGAGCGGAAATATGTATATCCCATGCAACTACGTAAATCCACCCCAATTAATTAGCTAGTTATTTTTTAAGATGTAAAAATTATTATCTTTTTCTAAGTGAGTTGGTCAAGCTAGATGATGTACATGGCATAATAGCTTATGTGGCATGCCAATGTGGATGTCGAACTCAGACTAAGGATGAAGGTGAAACGGTTGTGTGAAGTTGATGGACTAAATAATTGACACATTTGAAAGTTCAAGGACCAAACTGAGTTTTGATTGAAAGTTTGAGGATAAAGTTGAGTATTGTGCCAATTCTGAACGAGCCAAGCTTGATCTTGCGAGCTTGATGAGATCAAGCTCGAAAAGCTCGAGTAAGCTTATTTATTATTGTCATCTATGATATGTACATATGATTAACTAAACTATATAATTCTATTAAAAATGTTTTATGGGACACAATTTTTATACATGATAGAAACAAATAATGTGCAACATCGTCCACCTTTCTACTCCATTAATTAGTTGTGAACCTAAATTTAGTATATTCTATTGTATCTACATGAATTTTTGGCTCGACTCGAGATCGACTCGTTTTTTTATCAAACTGAAGCTTAGAAAGACAAGCTCGACCGAGTTTGACTCATTAACAGCCCTATATGCATTTAAAGTTTTGTTGCAATCGTGTAATCAAAGATTTTCATCCGTTGGATCTACATCTTACGGTTATTACATCTTTTCATTTAACCCCTTCCACCACCACTACTCCTCCAGCTGGTGGAGGGGGTTATATAAAAAGATTCAACGATCCTAATGTAGATCGATCCAACAGCTGAAGATGGTTGATTGCACGATTGCACCAAACATCTTATTACATTCTAGTTGAACCCAACTTTGAAACAGGAAATCTTTTGACACAGATTAATCAATCATTATGTTATTCTCTTCTTTTTTTTGTGATGTTTTATTTTTTCTTGTTTCGTGATGTTGTTTTTCTTGTTTTGTTCCTCCTCCTTCCCATATTACTTTTCCTTAATAATTAGGACATGTTTTCTAGTTCAAATATGAACTAAAAAACTTGTTCTTACTACAAGTAATATAGGAAGGAGGGAGTAATGTTTTATGATAATGAAATCAATGTTGTTCGTCTATTCCATCTGTTATTTTATTTTCTATCTGTTGTTTAGTGAACTATCTGTTCTATCTGTATTCTCTGTTAATGAACGATCATATACACCGCCGGTAGCCTCTAAAGTGGCTTGTATGTTACTTTAGCCGTTGGAGGTGCCAGGAGATCGCCCGCAGCGGCGCCTGCAAAGCGGTATGTAAAGTAGTATACAGTACTAACAGGAAAACTCAACAGGTTGCGACGACTCAAAAGAAAAGTGGAGACAATGAACAGAGATAAAAGAAAAGAAAGGACAAGAAAAATATTAGAAAAAGATAGGTAGAACTCCAACTTAACACTGGCCCTATGCCCCTATACGCGGTGTAATCATTACCACTACTCCTATACGCGGCCAGAAGTTATTACCACTGCTTGAAGGGAAGTGCTAAGGACTAGATGTGCCGATTAGTTTATTTTTTGTTTATTGGGGATTATGTAACAGCTAGTTCTATCGATTAGCGACGACTGGAATGAAAAGTGGAGACAATGAACAGAGAGAAAAGAAAAGAAAGGACAAAATAAATGATAGAAAAGGGTAGGTAGTACGTACGTACGAATTAAGGTGAAAGAGCATTGAGAACCAAACTGTAAAACAGGAAATGTTTGGCGCAGATTACTGTCAAACATAGTATGTTATATCTATTGATGATAGGATATTATTCTTGTGCTGATGTTGAAAACAAAGTAGTTCCATTACTTCGTGTGTCCCATCAGTGAATGCGAGAGGCGTGGGTCCCATAGGTTGTGGGTTCACATGTCAGCCACCCTTAATGCACCTTTAGTAATGCAGAGGATGTGGAATCCACCACTGCTGGAAGCCGAACCATTACTGCATGCGACCGCCATTAGTACGCACAGAGAAGACGATGGCGTGTGTCTTTATATAATGTCTCTATCGTCTTCTCCGCGCGTACTCTATAGACACACCACCATCTTCTAAGCACGTACTTTTGCTTCCTCTTTGTCTCCGCCGCACGCACCCTCATTGGTTCCCTTCGCAGCATGGTTACGCCGAAGCCTATGGAGTTGCCGTTCACGCACGATATTGAGGTCGAGATCGCGGGACGCATCGCCGAAAGCTCCCTACGACCCTTAGACGACCTCTCCAGTCTGTGTGCCACCTGCAAGGCCATGCATGCGGCGTGCCAGGATGGCGCCGTGGGCCGGTGTGTGGCGGCTGAGCGGGTGACTCGGAGGATGTGGCACGACCCGGGGCGGTACAAAGCCTTCATGGAGAACCTGGCCATCGTCGGCCACCCTCATGCGTGCTATGTCACCGGGCTCAAGCTCTTCTTCGCGGTCGATCGCGTGGAGTAGGGCGCCCAATTTCTTGCCGGGTCGGCGAGAGCTGGCCACATGGAGGCGGCCTACGTCCTTGGCCTCCTCCACTACGATGCCGACTGCGGGGCCCTCGACCATCGATTATATTTGGCATGTCGAAGGCAAGGTCGTCGTCAGTGAGAAAGTGGCCGGGTCCGTCACCATCATGAGGAACAACAATGAGTGCAGGCGGTGTCGGATTCAATCCCTAGATGAAATTCGTAATCTGACGTGGGCGCATCCGCGCCCGCCTCCAAGACCGTCGATGGTGTCGCTGCCCAACAAGGAGGTTGACCCGTGCACGGCTGCCGGCTGCGGGAAGCAAGGTTGGAGCGGTTGCACGGTTTCTGTAGTGAAGACTATAGGATTAGACACGAGCATTTGACATTTTGCCGTGAGTTGTTATCCGGTATGGGCTATATACTTTTAAGGTTGTGATGTTGTTTTTCTTGTTTCATGATGCAGTTTTTCTTGTTTTGTAGTAATGTTTTATGTTGATGAACTCAAGTTGTTCGTATGTTCCAAATATTATTTTGTTTTCCATCTTTTTGTTTAGTGAAGTATCTGTTTTATTTGTATTCTTTGTTAATGAGCGACCCTCCACACCGCCAGTAGCCCCTAAAGTGTCCAGTACAATACTTTAGATACTAGGGGTGCCAGAGGAGATCACCCGTAGCAGGGCCTACAAAGCGGTCTGCAAAGTACTACCTCCATTCCATGTGAACTCTATTTTTGGGTTTGGTGAAATTTACCTTTGAACAATGATTTATGTAATCATGATCAATTTTAACAATATAAAAATTGTAATTTTAGATTCGCCATGAATTTTTTTTTATAATATACAATTTCTATATCATTGAATTTAATAGAATCTATAGAAATCATTAGTCAAAAGTAAGTTTGACTAAATCTAAAAATACAGTTGAGTTGGGACGGCGGGAGTAGTATATTGTACTAAGTACTACCAGTACGTAGTAACAGGAAAACACAACAGGTAGTGACGACTGGAAAGAAGAGTGGAGACAATGAATAGAGAGAAATGAAAATAAAGGACGAGAAAAATGTTAGAAAAAGATAGGTAGTACGTACGAATTAAGGTGAAAGAGTGTAGAGAACCAAACCATAAAACATGAAATTTTTGGCGCAAATTACTCCAGTCTTAGGCTGTGTTTGGGAACACAGTTTTTAATATCAAAGTTTTTGTAAAACACAATTTTTAAGATGTCATGACAATATGAAAGTATTTTAGTACCACTATTGTGTAATACCGCAGTTTCGACTCTTTGGGAGCAAAGTAGCAAGCATCAAGCGGAAGCAAGCAGAGAAAAACTTTGGTTTTAAATACCGTAGTATAGACAAAACCATAGTTTTAAATACATAGTTTTTGAGTTGGGTGCCAAACACCATTCTGTAAAAAATACCATGAAAATCTCAAATACCAAAGTATTAAATTGAAACTCCAAAAATATTGTGTCCCAAACAAAGCCTTTAATTGTGTCAAACATAGCATGTGATCTCTATTGATGACATGATATTATTCTTGTGCTGATGTTGAAAACAGAGCGGTTCTTCTATTACTTCGCGCGTCCCATCAGTGCATGCGAGAGGCATGGGTCCCATAGGCTAAGGTGTTCACATGTCAGCCACCCTTAATGCACCTGCGTAGTACTGCAGAGGATGGGTGGAATCCGCCACCGTCGGAAGCCGAACCATCACTGCACGCAACCCCCATCAGTACGCACGAAGAATACAATGGTGCGTGCCTTTATATAATGTCTCAATTGTCTTCTCCGCGTGTACTCTATAAAGACACATCACCATCTTCTCCACACATACTCTAGCTTCCTCTTTGTCCTTGCCGTGCGCACCCTCGTTGGTTCCCTTCGCAGTACGGTGACGCCGGAGCCTATGGAGTTGCCATTCATGCACGATAGTACGGTCGAGATCGCCGGCGCCTCGCCGCAAGCTCCCTGCGACCCTTGGACGTCCTGTCCACTCTATGTGCCACTTGCAAGGCCATGCATGCGGCGTGCTGAGATGGCGCCGTGGGCAGGCGCATGGCGCTAGAGCGGGTGACCCGGAGGATGTGGTGCGACCCGGGGCGCTACAAAGCCCTCGTGGAGAACATGGCCATCGTTGGCAAGCCTCGTGCATGCTATGTCACCGGGCTTGAGCTCGCCTTCGCAGCCGGGCGCCCAGTTTCTCGCCCGGGCGGCCGGGGTCAACCACATAGAGGCGGCCTACGTCCTTGGCCTCCTCCGCTACGATGCCGACTGCGAGGCCCGCGACACCTTCGAGTATATCTGGCAGGTTGAAGGCGAGGTCGATGTCGGTGAGAAAGCGGTTGGGTCCGCCACCATCATGAGGGCCAACAATGAGTGCAGGTGGTGTCGGATTCAAGCCCTGGCTGAAATCGGTAATCTGATGTGGGTGCATCCACACACGCCTCCGAGACCGCCGATGGTTTCGCTACCCAACAAGGCGGTTGACCCGTGCACGGCTGCCAGCTACGGGAAGCAATGGTGGAGCGGCTGCAAGGTCTTTTCTAGTAAAGATTATAGGATTAGACACGAGCATTTCACATTCTGTCGTGGGGTGTTATCCGGTATGGGCTATATATAGAAGACTTATAAGCCTGTGTGATGTTGTTTTTCCTGTTTCATGATATCATTTTTCTTGTTTTGTATTAATGTTTTATGTTGATGAACTCAATGTTGTTCGTCTGTTCAAACTGTTATTTTGTTTTCTATCTATTTGTTTAGTGAACTATCTGCTCTATTTGTATTCTCTGTTAATGAAGGACCCTCTAGACCGCCGGTATCCTATAAATGGCTGCTAAGGTACTTTAGCTACTGGAGGTGCCAGAGGAGATCGCCCATAGCGGCGCCTGCAAAGCGGACTGTAAAGTAGTATATAGTACTAGTATGCCGTAACAGGAAAAAGAAACATGTAGTGATGACTGGAAAGTAAAGTGGAGAAAATGAACAGAGAGAAAAGAAAAGAAAGGACGATAAAAATGTTAGAAAAGATAGGTAGAACTCCAACGTACCACTGGCCCAATGCCCCTATACGCGGTGTCATCATTACCACTACTCCTATACGCGGCCAGAAGTTATTACCACTACTTGAAGGGAAGTGCAGCAAACTAGATGTGCCGATTAGTTTATTTTGTGTTTATTGGGGATTATGTAATAGCCAGTTTTGTTGATTAGTATGTTGAACACTACTGTTTGGTTCCATCAATGTTTATATCTAGTACTTGATCCTAATTTGGATCACCGTGTTGCTGCGGTTCAAGAGATTTTATACGTATGCTTTATTTTGATTGGAATACCACCCTCTACTTCTACATTAACTTATATAGATAACAAATTTCTAGAGCCGACACGCGATCGAAGATGGGCTCAAGCGTCATAGGGACGAACACCAAGCGTCCCAGCGCAGTTTCGGTGCACGAATAGAAAGTGATTCAACGGAGTTTCAGCCTACGAATAACAAGCAGCCTAGTGAAATGTTGGGCCTACTCTGATAGCTTCATGTACGCTTTGTCCTGGCTGCCTGACCGCGGGATCATTCGATCCACAACGGCCCCTCTCCCGACTGTACGAAACGCGCTTGGAGGAGCATCTGCCTACCGCCATGCTCTTGGAAGAGCATCTGCCAGCCGCTACGCTCTTGGAGGAGCATCCGACGGCCGCCACGCTCTTGGAAGAGAATATGCCGGCCATCGCCGTGGAGGAGCATCCGCTGGCCGCCGCACGTGGAGGAGCAACAGTGCTGGGTACAATTGCTCACATAATTATATTGTAGTTCTATCCTCTTACGGATATGTTGATTGAATTATAGGAAGCGATGTTAGAAGATGAGACATGGATGGGAAAAGATAGGTGTACGAAGGAGTGGCAGGATGGAATAAAGTCATTTTTAAATTCAGCATTCCAGAGCACTCGTGAAAAAGAAACTAAGCCCTGTCCTTGCATGAAATGTCGTAATATTTGCCACGGGACACACAAGGAAGTTCATTGAAAGTGCATCTAGGATCCCTGTGGGTTTTGGATGATTGATGATGACAATTAAGTGACTAATGAGCTCAGTGATCTTAAGCACAGGTGTGGACTCAAGTGGAAGCACAATCCCTCAAAAAGGAAAAAGATGAAAACGGTGATGTCAACACGAAAATGAGAAACTAGGGTTTCTAGTGTGTCGAGTTTGGACTAGCCAAATACGTGTGAGGGTGTGTGTGTAAAGTGCATTGAGATCAAGTTGGGAACTCAAAGCGGTTTAGAGGTCAAACCCATTGAGAGAAAAGAGTTGGAAGGAGTCTGGTAGTAGGGCCGGACTAGTCTGTGCAGGTGGCCTGACCAGTCCGCCCCTTGCTGGCCAAGTCCGTTTTCAGCCGGACCAGAAGGGTCTGACTGAGTTCGGACTAGTCCGTAGTGGGACGGACTAGTCCGGGTAGTCGTGAAGTGGGTTTTGCGGACTAAGTCCCAAAACCACGGACTTGTCTGTTTTTGTCCGGACCAAGAGGTCCTGACTGAGATCGGACTAGTCCGCCCTGGGGGACGGACTAGTCTGGGTGTGAGAGAAGTCGGTGCTTTAGAGACTAAGTCTAGGAAGGCCGGACTAGTCTGTGGTCTTTAGACTAGTCCGTTTTCACACGGAACAAAAGGTTTTGTGTGAGATCGGACTAGTCTGGTGAGGGCCGGACTAGTCCGTTGTTCTAGTGACCGTTTGAATTTGAAGTTTGGCGGGTAGTGTGACGATTGTCGCGCAGTCCGGCAGTTTTCAGGGACGTCAGTGGTCCCCTAAGCCGAACTAGTCCGGGCTGTAGGCCGGACTAGTCCGCCCATCTGCTGAAGTCAGCAGTATGGGCTTGGGACCTCTATAAATAGAGGACCCCTGGGTTCATTTGAACCAACCCTTGAGCTAGTTGAAACCCTAGCGCCGCCACAGCAACCTTGAGCCTCCAAAAGCCTCCTTCTTGCCTACATTCCCTGTAAAACTAATTCTTGTGTGGATTAGGGTTTAGTGAGGTGAAGAAGAGGAAGAACACCGCTCTTTGGCTCTCGGTTTGATCTCTTGCACTTTGTGAATCTTTGTGATCTGTGGCTTGAGTCAATCTTTGTGATTTGTGATTGTATTTGTGGTGGGAGCCTCAAATTGTGAGAAGTCCAAACGAATCTTGTATTCACTCTTTGTGATGGTGGAAGAACCAAGTTAGGCCCGTGTGGTAAACTTGGTGAGGGAAGGGTTGTTGAACTCGGTCCTTCGTGGACTCCTCAACAGGGACGTAGATTACTTCGTGGGATCGAACCTCGGGATAAAATCCTTGTGTCCCTTGTGTTCTTTACTTTCACTCATTGCTCATTGCTTCTAGGGTTAACTTTATCGGTTTTGTTCATCACTCTTGTTTCATCGTAATCCCTAGCTTCATACTTGTCATATAACTTGTTAAGGCTCACTAAGTCATTCTAACAAACCTTGCATCAGAGAATTGGACTAAAACTTGTTAGAAACCCTTTTTAGGCTTTTCCCTGTAGGAGGACCGGACTAGCCCGCCCCTAAACCGGACTAGTCCGCCCCCTGAGCTCTAATCTCGTTTTATTAAGTCATTTCAGGTCGTTTAGCCTATTCACCCCCCCCTCTAGGCAACTTTCAATTGGTATCAGAGCAGGACTCTCCCAAAAGAGTGTAACAACTCGGAGAGAAGATGTCCGGAGTGGGGTACGAAGAAGTCTCAACCAGTGAGGTCCAAGCAACCCCAGAAGACATTCTTTTCTATCAAGACAAGTCAATAGATGACGAAGAGATTCGCCAGCTCAAGGCGAAACTTTGAGAGATGTTGAAGATTCCCAAGGTTGACACCTCAACCTCCACATCGAGTGGCACAATCAACTACAACAAACAAGGCTACAACTATGAACGCCTCGTCTCCAACAACCACTATCTTTCCATCCCATTGGGGAAGCCTCCCCAATTTGATGGAACCGACTAAGGGATGTGGAAGCACAACATGAAGATCCACCTTGTGTTACTCAACCCCTCACTATGGCAAATTGTGTTGACTGGGGTGCACATCCCTAAGAATGAAGAAGATATCAATCCGGAGCAAGCCGTGCTCCTTCACCGCAATGCTCAAGCAGCCAGAGTGATCATCTCATCTCTCTCAAGAGATGAGTTCAACCGAGTGGATGGACTTGAGGTGGCCAAGGACATTTGGGACACTCTCAAGACGGCTCATGAAGGCAACCGAGTCGTGAAAGAAGCTAAGATTGAGCTCATAGAAGGAGAGCTCGGGAGGTTTGCCATTATGGATGGTGAATCTCCCCAAGAGATGTACAACTGCCTAAAGATACTCATCAACAAGAGTAGATCTCATAGCTGTACCAAGTGGATGGACCACAAGGTGGTGAAGAGGATCATTCAGGCATTCATGCCTAGAAACATCTCTCTTTGCTCCATGATCCGAGAAAGCCCGGGGTTTGCCAAAATGACCACGGAGGAGGTCCTTGGAAGGATCATCAACCACGAGATCATGGAGAAGGAGGCGCTCTTCTACAATGACCTCCAAAGGTTCACCGCCTCGAAGATGAAGAATGTTGCACTCAAAGCAACAACCTACTCGAAAGAGAAAGACAAAGATGATGAGGAGAGCCTTGACACCGATGAGGAAGAGGCCTTCTTCATCAACAACTTCAAGAGGATGATGAGGAGAAGAAAAGGAGGATACAAGCATGAGAGTAAAGGCAACGTAAAGGCAAGGCCCAAAACCAAGAGGGCTTGCTACAATTGTGGTGAGTACGGGCACTTCATTGTAGATTGCCCACATGAAGATGGCAAGAAAAAGAAGGAGGGCAAGCCATAAGAGAAGAAGTTCTACAAGAAGACGAGGCCTTCCGGTCATGCTCACTTAGGCAAGGAGTGGGACTCTAATGATGAGTCCTCCTTGTCCGAAGATGAGGAGAAGATGGCAACCATAGCCATCGGGAGGAGCTCCAAGGGAAGCAAGCTCTTCCCCAATCTCTACGACCACAAGCCAACTTGCCTCATGGCAAAAAAAGGAAGGAGAAAAGGTTAATTCTAACTCATCCTCTTCCATATCCTCTAATGATGATTTTGATAGTGCTAGCGAAAATGAACACATGTTTAAGGATATAACTAAGGGCACATTGTGAAGAATGAAATTGCTATCGGATGAGATTTTTGAGAAGGAGGAGCTCATAGATAGGCAAGAGGACTTGCTTATCCAAGAAAAGGAAAGATGTATAGAGCTCATTGAGCTCCTTGAGCTTGAGAGAGAGAAGAGCAAGGTGTTAGAGCATGAACTTGCTCTAAGCAAGAAAACATGCTCAAGTCTTGAGGAGACAACCATTGATCTCAAGGACAAACTTGGCAACTTGGCAAAAGTTAACAAGATCCTTGAGACTCAAGTTGAGTCCTTTAATACTAATGTAGCCTCTTCCTCCAAAAGCTCATCTTCCTCAATAGTTGCATCCAAAGCAATATCAACTTGCAAATGTTCTAACTTGATTCTTAATTAAAGGATGAGCTTAAGTTGACTCAAGGCAAGCAAGCACCTAAGGGTGGCATCTTTGACAAAGAGAAGGTGGCGTATGCACGAAGTGCATACACCAACACAAGACCTCTCAATGTCAAGGATGTTATTGGTTATACTAGAGGTGGAAAGCAAAATGCCAAAACCTCCAAGTATGGCAAAGACTTGATTGTCTTTGTCAAAGGAAGCTCATCCCCAACTAAAATTGAGAAGAACACTTCAACTAGCACTTACTTGCCTAAATATGAACCGCATCCTTTATTTCATGATTTTGATGCATCATATGTTTTGATGAGGAACAAGAATGGCAAAGTATATGATAGATATGTTGGGCCACTCCAAAAGAGCCCCAAGCCTTGCATGTGGGTGCCCAAATGCCTCACTACTAATGTCAAAGGACCCAACTCCGCTTGGGTACCTAAAAGGAAGGCATAATCTTGTTTTGCAGGCATACTCCTCCGGTGGATCCAAATGGGTGCTCGATAGTAGGTGCACAAACCACATGACCAGAGAGAGGAAGATGTTCGAGGAGTATGAGGAACATGATGATCCAAATGAAGGAATCCTCTTTGGGGACAATAGCCGAGGGAAAATCCTTGGCTCCAGTAAAATTATCATTTCTCCCCAACATACTCTCTCTAGTGTTTTACATATTGATTCTATTGACTATAACCTTTTGTCCATATCACAACTATGTGACAAGGGTTATAATTGTGTTTTCACTAATGAGGGTGTGAGCGTCCTTAGAAGAAGTGATAACTCAATCGCTTTTAAGGGTGTGCTCAAGGGAAAGCTTTATCTTGTGGACTTTGCCTCGGATAAATCTCAACTTGACACATGCTTAATGGTGAAAACCAACATGGGATGGCTTTGGCATAGACGGCTAGCCCATGTTGAGATTAGGAATTTACAAAAGCTTCTTAAGGGCAAGCACATTCATGGTTTGAAGAATGTTGTCTTTGAAAAGGATAGGCCATATAGTGCTTGCCAAGCCGGGAAGCAAGTGGGAGCTCAACACCCCTCAAAGAACATCATGACGACAGCAAGACCGTTGGAGCTGCTACATATGGACCTTTTCGGCCCAATAACCTACATTAGCATTGGCGGTAACAAATATGGTCTTGTTATTGTTGACGATTTTTCTCGCTTCACTTGTGTGTTCTTCTTGCATGATAAGGGTGAAACTCACGGTGTCCTCAAGAGGTTCTTGAGGAGGGCTCAAAATGAGTTCGCCTCAAGAATCAAAGCTATAAGAAGTGACAACGGCACCGAATTCAAGAACACTGAAGTGGAAGAATTCTTGGATGAGGAGGGCATCAAGCATGAATTTTCAGATCCATACTCCCCTCAACAAAATGGGGTGGCGGAACGGAAGAATAGGACACTCATCGAGCTGTCAAGGACAATTCTTGATGAGTACAAGACATCGGATCAGTTTTGTGCGGAGGCGGTTCACACTGCTTGCCACGCCGTCAATCGATTGTACCTCCACCGCCTCCTCAAGAAGACTCCCTATGAGCTTTTAGTTGGTAAGAAACCCAATGTCTCTTACATTCGTGTTTTTGGGAGCAAGTGATATATTCTCAACAAGAAGCCTAGGACTTCAAAGTTTGCTTCAAAGTCCGATGAAGGTTTCTTGCTTGGTTATGACTCAAACACCCACGCCTACCGTGTCTTCAACAAAACCTCCGGAATTGTTAAAATAGCATGTGTCGTGGTGTTTGATGAAACTAATGGCTCCCAAGTGGAGCAAGTTGATCAAAGTGTGCTAGATCAAGAAGACTCTCCACAAGAAGCTCTTAGGAGAATGGCACTTGGATATGTTCGACCACAAGAACAACCTCAATGCTCAAGTGACCAACAACAAGATGATGCAAGCCACTCCCCACGCAATCAAGTTGAAGATGAACAAGTGGCACCTCTAAACGATCAATAAGACAAAAGTCAAGGGGGAGGCATTAATGAAGGAGGAGATCAAGAAGAAGAAGATGATGATGATGACTCAAGAGCTCAACCTCCACATCCTCGTGTGCATCAAAGTGTTCAACGGTATCACCCCGTTGACAACATACTAGGAGATATCACTAAAGGGGTAACCCCTCATTCTCGCATTGCAAATTTTTGTGAACATTACTCTTTTGTTTCCTCTTTGGAGCCCCATAAGGTTGAAGATGCCTTGAGAGACCCGGATTGGGTGGTGGCCATGCAAGAGGATCTTAGCAACTTTGAAAGGAACAAAGTTTGGAGCTTGTCAAGCGTCCACAAGCATATGTTGTGGGCACCAAGTGGGTGTTCCGCAACAAGCAAGATGAACATGGTGTTGTAACAAGGAACAAGGCACGACTTGTGGCCAAGGGGTACTCACAAGTTGAAGGTTTGGATTTTGATGAAACCTTTGCTCCCGTAGCTAGGCTAGAGTCAATTCGTATATTACTTGCTTTTGCTACTCACCAAGATTTTAAGCTCTACCCAATGGACATCAAGAGTGCGTTCCTGAATGGCCCAATCAAGGAGGAAGTCTATGTGGAACAACCACCGGGCTTCGAAGACCAAGAATTCCCAAACCATGTCTTCAAATTGCGTAAGGCTCTCTATGGCCTCAAACAAGCTCCTAGAGCTTGGTATGAGTGTCTTAGAGACTTTCTAGTTCAAAATGGTTTTAAGATAGGAAAAGCTGATTACACTCTCTTTACAAAGCATTTTAATGATGATCTCTTTGTGTGCCAAATATATGTCGATGACATTATATTTGGTTCTACTAACAAAGTGTTTTGTGAGGAGTTTTCTAAGATAATGATAGAGAGATTTGAGATGTCCATGATGGGGGAGTTGAAGTTCTTTTTAGGTTTTCAAGTCAAGCAACTCAAAGAATCCACGTTCATAAGTCAAACAAAATACACTCAAGACATATTAAAGAAGTTTGACATGGACAAGGCCAAACCCATCAAGACTCCAATGGCAACAAATGGACACTTAGACCTAAACGAAGATGGTCCAAGTGTGGACCAAAAAGTATATCGTTCCATGATTGGCTCTTTGTTATATCTTTGTGCATCTAGACCGGATATTATGCTTAGTGTGTGTATGTGTGCACGTTTTCAAGCTGCACCTAAGGTGTGTCACATGACCGCCATGAAGAGAATTCTTAGATATTTGGTTCACACACCTAGCCTAGGACTTTGATACCCCCAAGGATCCAAGTTTAACCTCATTGGCTATTCCGATGCGGATTATGCGGGATGCAAAGTTGATAGAAAGAGCACATCCGGGACATGCAAATTTTTGGGTAGATCATTAGTGTCTTGGTCCTCTAAGATACAAAATTCCATTGCTCTTTCCACAGCTGAAGCAGAGTATGTCGCAGCCGAAAGTTTTTGTGCACAACTTCTTTGGATGACACAAACTCTAAGGGATTATGGTATAAACTTGCGCCATATTCCACTCCTATGTGACAATGAGAGCGCCATCAAAATAGCCCATAATCCAGTTGAGCATTCAAGGACCAACCACATATACATTAGACACCATTTCTTTAGAGATCATTCCTTAAAGGGGGGTATAGTAATTTCGCATGTGAGAACCGAGAACCAAGTAGCCGACATATTCACCAAGCCCCTAGATGAGAAGCGATTTTGTGAGCTTAGGAGTATGCTCAATATCTTAGATTCCCGAAATGTGGCTTGAAACATGCACATCTGAATGTTTACCTTTTGCCTTATTCAAAAGAATGCATGTGGTTGAAAAATTCATCTCTATCTCGATTTTCTTCAAAATATTTGAAAAACTAGTGACTTTGTGAGTTATGGTCATAGTTTGAATGTTTAATGCTTACTGACCATATTCATAAAGTTTTGTTGTGGCAATATGTCCAAGAGGATTATATCTAGTGGCTAAACTCAAATATATATGTTTTCAGCCTCCTTGGACCAGACTAGTCCGCCCTCTGGTCGGACAAGTCCGGATCCGGACTGGTCCGGGTTTGGTCTGCTGACCGGACTAGTTCGGCCACTGGGGACCTAAACCCCCCAGGAAGCGGCCGACCCCTCCACTTCTTCTTTTGGCTTTCTCTCTCTCCCACGCGCGCGAAACCACCCTCTTTCGGCGATTCTCGATTCCAACCAACAAAAAATCGTTTCCAATCCGTGGATTGGAAGCCCCGGAGGTGTGGGAAACTTTCCCCGATTACTCGCGACGCAATCCATCCCCGATTCTGTTGATTTCTCAAGATTTGAAGAGGTATCCCCCACTTTTCAAAAACTTGCCTCATTCTTGATTCATTCAGTTTTTGATAGATGCCTCTTCATTAAAGTTACTTCTAGTGACCTTGTGATCATAGCCTAGGAATATTGCGAGTTGATTCCAAAATTTTCTCGAAAAAATGTTAGAGTTAGGGTTTAAGCTGTGTAAACCGGACTAGTCCGCGTCCAGGCGGACTAGTCTGCCTCTGGGGCGGACAAGTCCGGTGTACACAGGTCAAACTCCAACTTTGGTCGTTTCTCGAGATTTCTTTCGCATTATTCCAACTCCTTGACCTACTATCTTATGGCTTCTACTCTTTTCAGCTGAAATGGCCGCTCCTCGCCGTTCCGCTTCTCCCCCAACTGACCCCGAGTGGGAGGCGGAGCAGCTTCGCCTCGCCGAAGAACGGGCAAGAGCCGAAGTTGAGGCTGCCGAGAAGTATCTCAAGCAGCATGGGGAAGCTATAGCAGCCAAGAAGCAACAAGCAAGGGCCGCATCTTTGGCCTACAACTAAGATGAAGCAATGGCTCGGGCCATTGAGGAGTCCTACAAAGAACTCCGGAAGAAGAAGAGAGAGGAGCGCGAGGCTCATAACTCTCAGGCTGTTGCTGCACAAGTCTCCAAGCGGAAGAGACTTGTGACCCTTGGAGAGAAAGAGAAGGGCAAGAAGCCAACCCAAGGAGAAATTGCTGAACGCCGGATCAAGCGAGATCCGAAGAAGGGCAAGGCTCCGGCTCCCGTGGAGCCCAAGAAGAAAAAGCACACAGTAAAGGTTCCGGTTACGAAGGCCAAGGGCATTTCTATCAAAGAGAAAGGGAAGGCCAAACCGATTGGCCCCTTGGAAGTGCACACTCCCGAGAGGAACCCCAACAGGCAGCGTGAAATAGTTGCAAATGTTTTTCATGGAAAGGGAGCCGAGAAAGCAAGAAGGCTTAGGACGGACAAAGTGTACAAGTATGAAAGGAGCACCGCCAACCCTCGGTTTTGGTGCGACTTTCATTGTGATTATTACCGTCTTGTCTACCAGAGCATGAAGAAACCTGTGATTGAAGCACAGTGCGTAGACTGGGAGTACATGACCAAGATGCAATATTCTGCTTTTGATGCGGTCATTGAAGCAACTGAGCACCATGTGCTCAAGAACACCATGGGATTCAAGTATGACTGGAACATCAAAGTCATCCTGCAGTTTTATTCCACCATCTACTTCACCACCTCTGGTGATAGAAGGATCATATGGATGACACATGGCGAGCAGCTCTCAGTCAGATTTGAGGAGTTTGCAAAGATTCTAGGTCTTGAGCATCATTTGGACCATGAGATCATCGTCTCTAACCTCAAGGCCGTTGACAGAGATCAGCTGGACTACATGTACCTGAGCCATGTGTCCTATGAGCCAGGGCTTGCTCGCAACATCAAGCCTTTCTACAGAATTCTCAACAGGATCCTGAGGTGAACCATAGCACCAAAGGATGGTGACGCAGGGGTGATACAAGGCAACCTGAGGCACCTGCTACTTCTCATTGATGGGGAGGAGAAGTTCAATCTCGTCGACTACATCTTCGACAACATTTCCAACATCTCGCATACCCCCAACCGTGCTTGTGGGTATGCCCCCTACATCATGTACCTCATTGAGAAGGTTTCGGGCGTGACCTTCGTCAAGGACGTGACTCATCGCCCGCTCCATCAACAGATACCTCCTGCTGTCCTGCCTCCTCCATGCCGGAAGAATGCGGAGCCTCCCTCCTCCTCGGTGATGCCAGCTTCTCGGCCCATGGTGCCTTCTTCCCCGCCTCCACCTCAATCCATGAGCGCCTTCTTCAAGTGTTTCTAGGCGATATTCACTTCCTGTCGGAAGCAGGAGATTATGAACCAGAGGGCACACAAGCGCCAAGAGAAGTACCTCAAGGTGGTGTGTGACAAGCTGGAGGTTCCTATGTCCTCTCCGGAGGCGAGTGATGGGGAGATCACACCTTTCCACGATTTCACCGCTGACGAGCTCGCCCAGCTCCAAGAGGACGGGAGCTCTTCCCGGGTAGCTCCTCCGGCTCGTGCCTCCGATGACGACGACGATCAAGAGGACCCGGAGGCCACGGAGAGTGACTCCGACGCTGGGGCCAATGATAGTGAAGACAGCGACGACTGAGTGGTTAAGGGTTCGAGTTCCCCCTCTTCTTTTCCTTTTTGGTGTCTTGATGCCAAAGGGGGAGAGTTAGATGGGAGTTAGATGGGGGAGAGTTAGAAAGGAGGGTAATTAGTTGTATCCCTTTATTTTGGATCCTTGGACATGTTGCACTCCTTATTGTAATATTTATGTCATGTCAGATGTTTAAATTTGTGCAAGACTATGTTTTGAATGTTCAATATCAATATGATGCTTTGAATGTCTATATTTTAATCATATTCATATTTATTATGTCTTGTCACAAATTGTTGAGCACAACACGTAGGCACCTCACCATAACGTGTGTATGTATGAAGGACTTTCTCAATCTCTCTTTTATGTGCATTCATTGAGGGGGAGTCACTCATACACCCGACGTTATGAAAAACACAAATTTATACTCTTTTATATGAAAACTTAATGTGTTGTCATCAACACCAAAAAGGGGGAGATTGAAAGTGCATCTATGATTCCCGTGGGTTTTGGATGATTGATGACGACAGTTAAGTGACTAATGAGCTCAGTGATCTTAAGCACAGGTGTGGACTCAAGTGGAAGCACAATCCCTCAAAAAGGAAAAATATGAAAACGGCGATGTCAACTCGAAAAGGAGAAACTAGGGTTTCTAGTGTGTCGAGTTTGGACTAGCCAAATACGTGTGAGGATGTGTGTGTAAAGTGCATTGAGATCAAGTTGGGAGATCAAAGCGGTTTAGAGGTCAAATCCATTGAGAGAAAAGAGTTGAAAGGAGTCTGGCAGTAGGGCCGAACTAGTTCGTGCAGGTGGCGGGACTAGTCCGCCCCTGGCTGTCCAAGTCCGTTTTCAGCCGGACCAGAAGGGTCTGACTGAGTTCAGACTAGTCCGTAGTGGGACGGACTAGTCCGCTTAGTTGTGAAGTGGGTTTTGGGGACTAAGTCCCAAAACCACGGACTTGTCCGTTTTGGTCCGGACCAAGAGGTCCTGACTGAGATCGGACTAGTCTGCCTTGGGGGACGGACTAGTCCGGGTGTGAGAGAAGTCGGTGCTTTAGAGAATAAGTCTGAGAAGGCCGGACTAGTCCGCTCTGGGGGCTGTACTAGTCCTTTGTCTTCAGACTAGTCCATTTTCACACGGAACAAAAGGTTCTGTGAGATCGTACTAGTCCGGTGAAGGCCAGACTAGTCCGTTGTTCTAGTGACCGTTTGAATTTGAAGTTTGGCGGGTAGTGTGACGATTGCCGCGCAGTGCGACAGTTGTCAGTGACGTCAGTGGTCCCCTATCCAGACTAGTCCGCCCATCTGCTGAAGTCAGTAGTATGGGCTTGGGACCTCTATAAATAGAGGACCCCTGGGTTCATTTGAACCAACCCTTGAGCAAGTTGAAACCCTACCGCCGCCACAGCAACCTTGAGCCTCCAGAATCCTCCTTCTTGTCTACATTCCCTCTAAAACTAATTCTTGTGTGGATTAGGGTTTAGTGAGGTGAAGAAGAGGAAGAACACCGCTCTTTGGCTCTCGGTTTGATCTCTTGCACTTTGTGAATCTTTGTGATCTGTGGCTTGAGTCAATCTTTGTGATTTGTGATTGTATTTGTGGTGGGAGCCTCAGATTGTGAGAATCCCCAACGAATCTTGTATTCACTCTTTGTGATAGTGGAAGAACCAAGTTAGGCCCATGTGGTAAACTTGGTGAGGGAAGGGTTGTTGAACCCGATCCTTCGTGGACTCCTCAACGGGGACGTAGATTCCTTCGTGGGATCGAACCTTGGGATAAAATCCTTGTGTCCCTTGTGTTTTTTACTTTCTCTCATTGCTCATTGCTTCTAGGGTTAACTTTATCGGTTTTTTTCATCACTCTTGTTTCATCGTAATCCATAGCTTCATACTTGTCATATAACTTGTTAAGGATCACTAAGTCATTCTAACAAACCTTGCATCACGAGAATTGGACTAAAACTTGTTAGAAACCCTTTTTAGGATTTTCCCTGCAGGAGGACCGGACTAGTCCGCCCCTGGACCGGACTAGTCCGCCCCCTGAGTTCTAATCTCATTTTATTAAGTCATTTCAGGTCGTTTAGCCTATTCACCCCCCTCTAGGAAACTTTCATTCATCTTCAATTGCTTCATAATGGGATGTCATTTGATTATACTTGTTGGGTACACCATGGAGAAAAATCAGTTGTTAAAAATATTGCTGAGCAATCAGCAAATAATGAGGAGATAATTTCTGATGATGCTGCTATGGAAAATATGTTGTCCAATCTACCTAGAGGCGCTGATCATGGTGGTACTTCAGTAGATGTTGATGATCTAGAAAATGCTATAAACCAGCAGGAGCCAACTGGGTGCGCAAAGGCATTCTATGACTTATTAAATGATGTCAAAAAGGAGTTGTATCCAGGTTGTGAGAAGGTGACCCAATTATCCTTCATTGTCATGTTGTACTAGATAAAGTGTTTAACTAGTTTGAGCAAAAAAGCATGTGAGTTGATCCTTCAGCTATTCTCATATGTGCTTCCAGAGGGCCACTGCATTCCTAATACACTTGATAGAGTTCAGAAGGTCTTTCGTGACCTCGAGCTGGGCTACGAAAAGATCGATGCATCTGTCAATGACCGTGTGTTATTCCAGAAGGACTATTCTCTACTGGATCGATGCCCAAAATGTGGTGAATTAAGATGGAAAAATGGTACTGGTGGGGATGCAAGAGAGGCTTTACCTTGTGGAAAAGCCAAGAATCTTGTAGCATGCAAGATTCTACGATACTTCCCTATTATTCCCATCTCCAAAGGTTTTATATGGCAGAATCAACGGCATCAAACATGCGCTGGCACGAAGAAGAACGTATTGATGATGGAATATTACGCCATCCTATAGATTCAAAAGCATGGAAGCATTTTGATAGCATTCACCCAAATTTCTCATTAGATCCTCGCAACATAAGACTTGGGCTAGCATCTGATGGTTTCAACCCTTTTGGAATAATGAATGTTTCTTACAGTACATGGCATGTGATTCTAATCCCTTATAATCTAACACCTTGGTTGTGTATGAAACAACCTTATTGGTTGATGTCAATGATAATTCTTGGGCCAAAGTCACCTGGAAACAACATTGATGTGTATCTGCAGCCTTTGATTGATGAGCTACTGAAATTATGATATGATGGTGTTGAAACATACGACATTTCAAAGAACGAGACATTTCTCATGCGAGCTTCTATATTGTGGACAATAAATGATTTTCAAGCATATGCAATGCTATGTGGGTGGAGCTTAAAAGGTAATCTAGCATGTCCATACTTCCATGTAAACACTGACGCCTTGTGGTTGAAACATGGACGAAAGTATTGATACATGGGTCATCGTCATTTCATACCTTAGAATCAAAGGTGGCACCGAGACAAAGCTTCTGTCAACACCAATGTAGAGAATAGAGAGGCTCCAACATCACTCTGGTGACGAAGTACTCCAATAATACAAGAGTTTTGATCGAGTGAGTTTTGGACAAACGAATAATAAGAGAAAGCGCACTGAGGAAGATGGGTGGCATAGTTGGAAGAAGAAAAATATATTTTTTTCAGCTCCCGTATTGGAAGACATTGCTAATAGGGCATAACTTGGATGTCATGCACATTGAGAAAAACATTTGTGATAGCATATTGGGGACATTGCTTAATATGGATGGTAAAACAAAAGATAGTCTACAAGCTCGTCTTGATATGCAACATATGGGTATACGGCCACAGAGACATCCGGTGGATATAAATGGGAAGTATAATTGTCCATCAGCATCATATACTTTGCATAAAGATGAGAAGACCACCTTGTGCAAGTTTTGGGGGATGTGAAGATGTGCGATGGTTATGCCTCAAACATCAACAGATGTGTAGACATAAAAGCACGTAAGGTATCAGGTACAAAAACTCATGACCGTCCTATTGCAATACGTGACATATTGCCTGAAAAGGTTGTTGCACCTTTAATTGAGTTTAGCAGATTCTTTTCTAGAATTTGTTCTAAAGAATTAGCGTAACCATATTTGGATAAGATGATCAAAAAATTTCTTGAAACAATTTGTAAGCTTGAGATGTTGCTTCCTCCCGCTTTTTTTGATATCATGGTACATCTTCCAATCCATCTTACCGAAGAAGCTCGCTTGGATGGACCTGTTTCTTACAAATGGATGTATCCAATTGAGAGGTATCTTGGTACACTAAAGAGGTATGTACGTAACGGAGCTCACCCGGAGGGTTCTATAGCTGAGGGATATATTATGGAAGAGTGTATGAATTTTTGTAGTTAGTTATTGGATAACATCAGCACCAAGCTTAATTGGCCAGAACATCACGAAGCTGTAGCAAGGAACGAACCTTCTCTCGAGTCTAATATATTTACAGGATTTGATAATTCTAAAAAAATTTAAATGGGGCCAACTTCGTATGGTGGAAATACATAACATCAGGCATTATATTATTTCTAATGTTGAAGAGGCCAATCCATGGATCAAGTACGTATAACTCAGATGTTCTATACTATATTGGATCATGCTTATTATAGATGACTAATTTAATTTTGTACCCTTTTCAGTGAGCATTTTAAAGAGCTGAAAAAGATTCATTCTCGTGATGTTAAAAACGCCATAGAGATAAGTTTGTTTATTGGTTTCAGAAACGAGTAAGTACATGCAAGTTTTTACTTCAATGAAATATTGAACAAATATGTGTTCTGAAGTTGGTTTATCAATGACCCTTTTATACTAATGTGTACAAATTACAACATTACACAAAGAAGTCAAAGTAACCGATTATCTAGAGGACCTGATCGTCGGGCACGTTTTTTAGTCGATCATTCATTAATGGCTTTTTCTTTCGAACTGCAGAGGTGGAAAAATATTTATGGATGCAAAACAATGGTGTTGTTGTTCGGGATGGTGATCATGAGTGGTTTGGAGTAATCATGAAAATGAACTGTTGATTTTGAAAAAATCAAGAGGTTCTGTTATTTGAATGTGACTGGTTTGATCGGCCTCGTTTCGGTCAGAGCCAAAGCAGAGGCTACAAAATGGATTGAAACAGAACGATAGATGTTGTCGGCCTTTGGATCAGATAGATCTCCCGATACTACCGTTAGTAGATCAAGGAGTTGTAGTTCGGTAATGGGCGCGCAGAGATTCAAGAAGGTGAAGGACAAGTGGACACAGAGATTTACGTGGTTCGAGCCGCCTGAGCGTAATACCCTACTCCACGGGGTGTGTTGGTGTTCTATTGACCGTGTAAGTCTAGAAGAAGCTCCAAAAGAAGAAGCTCGTCTAGGTCAAGGAGTCCAGAAGTGGTCTGGAGAGCGGTCCTTTGTTTATCGTCGACCACTCCTTTTATAGTACAAGTACTGGTTGTTACACCGTTAGCCTGGCCCGACATGTGGCCCCGGTGGTTACACATGCTTGATACACAATTAATGAGGTTAATTACCCTTAATATCCTGGTAACGGGCCTTAACAGTGTTGTTACCGGTATTAAGGGCCATCCGATCGTGTGTCATTAATATGGCATTAATGACACTTAATCAGGTCTTGAAGACTTTGATTGCTCCTTGAAGGTCCGAAGCCGTTTGGGGGTCCACCAGCCTGGTTGTTGAAGTTGAAGGTCCGGCGGTTCAGCCACGTGGCAGCTCCGGAGCTTACCGTCGTGGACGGGTAGGTCCAGTTCTGTTGGACACGTGTCAGTACCGGAGCGTCCCTTTGTTTGGGGTTAGGTGCGGGGATGCCATACTGGTATCTAGTCCGGAGCTTTCCCGTGTGTGGGCGATAGCTCCGGTCTTATGATACACGTGGCGGCGCCGGGACTAACCATGTTGGGGAAGCATGTCCGGTTACACCTGACATGTGGGGCCTTCGGAGGTCTTCAAATCTGGTAGATGGAGTTTCCTTGTGATCTTTGCAATCTCAAGGGGTATCCGATACGCCTTTCATTCGAACTTGCGCTCAAACCTTACAAACTTTCGCTTGCTTTCCTCCCTTGCCTCGCTGTGCCGCAATGGAGTTGGGTCTCCGACTGTAACACCCTCATTTTCATGCATCATGCCTTACATACACTCACATACATGTTTAACATTAACCCACATAAAGAGGAACGAGTTTAAAATTGATTTGGAGCAAAAGCGCACTTAAAATGCAGGAAAGTGCAGACTAGTCCGAGTTGACTCAGGACTAGTCCGATTTCTCTCTCACTAAAAATGGACTTGTCCATTTTTGCTGCGGACTAGTCCGATTTTGCCTCTGGAAACCTTCAGACTTGTCCGATTTTGTGCGGACTAGTCCGATATTCCATAAATCCTTGAAAATTTGCTATGTCCCTGGACTTTTTCGGGCTAGTCCGGTGTTCTAGCGGACTTGTCCGTTTTCCTCTTTGACTAAAGTTGGACTTGTCCGATTTTAGGCTAGACTTGTCCGATTTTCTCTCTAGACAACTTCGGAGTAGTCTGGTCCTTTTCGGACTTGTCCGATATTTTGTGACTCCGAGTTGATCTTTCGTTTTACGACTTGTTTCTTGAGTTTCACGTTAAGTGGGCATAGGGACGTTGTGCCTAACGCTTTTAGATCCCATGTGGGACTCTAAACCAGCCTCTACTCATCCCAAACTCGAAATCCATCTAACCCTAGCCTCCACCTCTATATAAACAACCCCACCCCTTGGATTGACAATCTATTTGCCACTTTTCCACCCCACCCAAACCCTAGTTCGTGAAGAGCCACCACCAAGGAGGGAGGAGAAGATCCCAAGCAAGAAGAAGAAGAGGAGGAAACGAAAGTGGATCAATATCTCCACCAAGTTTTCGTCCTTCATCACCAATTCATCTCCAAGTTCATCCCCAACCCTATATCACCAAGATCCAAGTGTTATCTCCAAGTTTCTTGATTCATTGGAGTTCTAAACACCTGGTATACCTTCTATTCTCTTTTCCTAACCAGAATTTAACCCCTAATCTCCAAGTTTACGTTGATCTAGAAAACCCTAATCTGCTGATCTCGCAAAGTGCGGACTTGTCCGGTCCCTAGCCGACTAGTCCAGTCTTTCTGGTTAAATTGTGTTGAATTAATTAGAAAATTTGATCTAATCAACTCCAAACCTGTATAAACTTGTAAAGAGCTATTAGAACTAGTTAGTTGTCATTAAAAGCAATCTATTAACAAATTATAACTTGCATTTGCATTAATCATGCATGTCATGTCATATTGAGTAATATTTGTGCACTCTTTGATTGTGTTTCTTGTCTTGTATGTTTATTGTGTCGATTAGACGGATTTGCGCTAGAGAGTGCCGCGGAGGATCTACAACACCAAGAGTTTTAAGGCTTTGATCCTAATCAACCGCAAGAGCAAGGCAAGTGTCCTTGAAGCATATTGATCCTGTTTTTAAATTCAATGTTTTGTTTGCAAAATTGCATGCTTGTGTCAATTTGATGGGAATCCTATGATAGGATGTTTACTAGCTTTGTTTAACCACCCTTGTCACCTGGAAAACCTGTTAGAGTCGGGATGGGATTTTTACCGTTTGTATCGCTTAATTAATTGGGATGAGAAACAACTATAGCACTCAATCTAATTATGCATGGATGAGATTATGGTTAACATGAACTGGTTAATATGATATGGTAATGGGTGATCTAAGCAAGCCTAGTATGTGGATGGGTTGGACGTATGGTGGTTTGCTTGCTTTAGATCTAAGGATCGGTTCATGCGAGAATAAGCCAGGACTACAGTGCCACCACGAGGCCAAGTATGGGTGCGGCGTAGCTGATTAATTAGGGTTTTGCCAGTGCTCTTTGGACCATTACGGATGCTCGGGGAAGGGGTAGTCGGATTGGGTTTGTTGATGATTGGTGGGACTACCCTGGGATCCGAATGGCTCAAGAGGGGGCCCTTGGTTGAAGATGTGCTCTGTAGGTGACATCGCCACCAGTGAAACCTCAGTGGGGTCTAAATAGGCTAGTAATCCCTTTGTAAAGGCTATTTTGTGATCTCTTGGCCACACACACTGACGGAAGTGTGAGATGGCATAATAGAGGTTCTAGTCATCGAAAGGTGATGAAATCACAAACACGTGGGTAAAGCGGTACAAACTCTTCAGAGTCTACTAAAACTATCATGATAGCCGTGCTCCCGGTTATGAGCACCTGGACAACTTCCATGATTAGAGGGAACTCGGTATTTGGGATGGTTATGGTTTGGTAATGGTTATGGATGGTTATGAATTAATTTCTGGAATTGAATATGGTTATTAGAAATGTTGAAATCTGGTATTATTGATGATGGTAGTGAATTCAGATTGGTATCAGAGCCACAGGTTGATCGTAGGATGCAGCCTAGATAGAATGGACACTTTAGAGCACATAGGAGCACTCAGGAATCAATGTATTTTGGTTGGTGTGTTTTTTGCTATATATTGTTTGCTTGTGTGCTTAATAGAGGATTTTGGGATGCCTTAGCATTGTCATGTCCACCTAGGCTAGTATAGTTAGTTGTTTAGTTTCATATCCCTTGATACATATAGTTGGGGACGTTTTCTAATTCTTACCTATTGCATTTCTCCGGATGGTGAGGACTCGCAACCAGACGGATGGCAATGATGAGGAGGAGAACAATGGAGTGCCTAAGAACAACATTGGACAAGGATATACTCAGGGAGCTATCAACATTGAGTAGCTATTGGCTATGCAAAACCAGCTCATGCAGACCATGATACAAACTATGGGACAACTACAGGCTCGCAATATCAACAATTAGCCCCACATGCCTCCACCGCCACCCGCGCCTCCTCATAACCGGTTCCGAGAGTTTATGAAGACTAGGCCGCCAACCTTTGCTCAAGCTGCTGACCCTATGGATGCGTACGATTGGCTCAAGTTCGTAGAGAAGAAGTTAGCTATTGTCCAATGCAATGACCGGGAGAAGGTGCTATTTGCTTCTCATCAACTCGTTGGAGCAGCTACGGATTGGTGGGATTCTTTGTGCAATGCTCATGAGAACCAAGAGAGGATTACTTGGGCTGAATTTAAAGAGAGCTTCCGTTCTCATTATGTGTCGGAAGGAGTTATGACTTTGAAAAGGCAAGAATTTGAGAACTTAAGGCAAGGAAGATCAAGCGTGAGTGAATATCTAAACAATTTCACTCAACTCTCAAGATATGCGCCTGAGGATGTTAGTCTGGACAGCCGGAAGCAATATTTGTTCATGAGGGGCTTGAACAATGAGATCCAAGTGCAATTGCTCAACTGCGATTATGCCAACTTTTAGAAGCTTATGGACAAAGCAATTGTGGTGGAGAACAAGATTCGTGAGATGGAGCAAGACAATAAGAGAAAGGCGCCATATCAAGGACAGCAACAAGGAAGTAATGTGCGCCCTCGCTTTGTGCCGCTCAATGCGCCTTACTTCAGCCATTTCTGCGCCTGCTCAGCGCCCTGGTTATGCACCGCGCCCAACTCAGTTTGTGCAACAGCGCCCTATCATGCAAGCACCTAGGCCTCCAATGCCTTTTGCACCCCGTGCTAATTTTCCTACTGCAAGTGTTCAAAACCAAGCATGTCCCAATAATTCTGGTGGAGTTAGGAAGTGTTATACTTATGGAGAAGTTGGACACTTTGCGCATCAATGTCCTAAGTCAGGCCTTGGTCACGGAAGCAATACACCGAGGCAAAACCCAAGACCCAATGGAGGACAACCACAAGGGAACCGTGGACAGCAGAATTTTGCTCGTGGCAAAGTGAACCATGTCTCTGCGGAGGATGCTCAACAAGCGGATGACGTGGTCATTGGTATGTTTCTCGCCAACTCCAACCCCGCGACTATGTTATTTGATTCTAGATCATCGCATTCATTCATTGCATCAAAGTATGTCGCCAAGTATAGTTTGCCTATCTCTCATATGAAGTTTACTCTATTGGTTAAGTCTCCTGGAGGAGAGATGAGGACAAATATAGTATGTCCAAAAGTAAGCCTTAGAATAAGGGGGTAGACTTCTCCGCCAACCTCATTGTTTTGGATTCTCAATGATTGGACATTATACTTGGTATGGACTGGTTGAGGAAGCACAATGGAGTTATTGAGTGTGCCACGAAGACGGTGAAGTTGACTAATGAGGAAGGGATCACCGTAGAATTTAAAGCATCTCAAACCACACCGAAGCAATTGGAGTTGAATCATATGGACGGTGCCGCAATTGAGGAGATTCTGGTGGTGTGTGAATTTTTGGATGTTTTTCCAGACGAGTTGCCAGATATGCCACCTGATCGAGACATTGAGTTTTTTATTGATTTGATACCTAGAACTGCACCTATAGCTAAGAGGCCGTATAGGATGCCTCCATTGGAATTAGTGGAGCTCAAGAAACAAATTCAAGAGCAACTAGAGAAAGGTTTTATTCGCCCTAGTTCTTCACCTTGGGGAGTGCCTGTGCTGTTTGTGGACAAGAAGGGTGGATCTCAAAGGATGTGTGTGGATTACCGAGTTCTCCATGAGGTAACAATCAAGAACAAGTACACCATGCCACACATAGAAGACTTGTTTGATCAGATGAAGGGTGCTTGTGTCTTCTCCAAGATTGATTTGAGGTCGGGATATTTTCAAATGAATATTAGACCATCGGACATATCCAAGACAGCTTTTAGGACACGGTATGGATCTTATGAGTACACCGTGATGTCTTTTGGATTGACAAATGCGCCTGCCTACTTTGTGTACCTCATGAATAAGGTCTTCATGGAGTACTTGGATAAGTTCGTTGTGGTGTTTATTGATGATATTATGATCTACTCGAAGGATGAGAAGGAACATGAGGAACACTTGAGGCTTACGTTGCAGAAATTGAGGGAGCATCGATTGTACGCCAAGTTCAACAAGTGTCAGTTTTGGTTGAAAGAGGTGCCATTTTTGGGTCATATCATCTCAGGAGGAGGAGTATCGGTTGACCCAGGAAAAGTGAGAGACGTGTTGAGTGGGAACCACCGCAAACTGTCAAGGAAATAAGAAGTTTTCTTGGGATGGCTGTATATTACCGTCGGTTCATCAAGGACTTTTCCAAGATAGCCAAGCCTATGACGAAGTTGCTAATGAACAGAAAGGCTTTCCAATGGACTCAATCTTGTCAAAATACTTTCGAGGAGTTGAAAAAGAGGTTAACAACAACGCTAGTTTTGGTACTGCCGGATGTGAGCAAGAGTTTTGATATTTATTGCGATGCATCGAGACAAGGACTTGGATGTGTATTGATGCAAGAAGGTCAAGTGGTTGCATATGCTTCGAGACAACTGAAGAAACATGAGCAGAATTACCCAACACATGATTTAGAACTTGCAGCCGTGGTACATGCATTGAAAATTTGGAGACACTACATCCTTGGACATAGGTATGAAATTTATACGGATCATAAGAGTTTGAAGTATATCTTCACACAAATGGATCTGAACTTGAGGCAATGAAGATGGTTGGAGCTCATCAAAGATTATGATTTGGGAGTCAACTATCATCCGGGAAAAGCCAACGTAGTGACCGATGCTTTGAGTAGAAAAGGAGTAAGTCATCAACTCACAGTTTGAGAGTTACCATCCGAGTTATGTAAGGAGTTTGAAAGGTTGAACCTCGGATTTGTAAATGATATGGAGATGATGGAGTTAAATCCGACCTTGGAGCAAGAAATTCGAGAAGCACAAACCACGGATGAGGAGATCAAGGAAATCAAGGACAGTACCGAAGAAGGGAGTGAATTCAGATTTGATGAAGATGAACATGGTACCTTATGGCTTGGAAAGAGAATCATTGTGCCTAATGTGAAGCATATTCGGGAGACGATATTAAAAGAGGCACATGACTCACCTTACTCAATTCACCCTGGTTGTACAAAGATATACAAAGACTTGAAGACTAGCTATTGGTGGGACAGCATGAAGAAGGACATAGCTGAATATGTGGCATTGTGTGATGTGTGTCAACGAGTCAAGGCGGAACATCAAAGGCCAGCTGGATTATTGCAACCATTGAATATCCCGAAATAGAAGTGGGAAGAAATTGGTATGGTCTTCATAGTTGGGTTACCGCGTACTCATTTCGGGTATGACTCAATTTGGGTAATTGTGGATCTCTTAACCAAGTCAGCTCATTTTATCCCTGTGAAGACCAAATATACAGCTGCAAAATTGGTTGAAATATACATGGAGCATATTGTGTGTCGACATGGAGTCCCTAAGAAGATAGTCTCGGATAGAGGTTCTCAATTCACTTCCAGGTTTTGGCGAAAATTGCATGAAGCATTGGGAACAAGGTTGAATTTTAGTTCAGCGTATCATCCTCAAACGGGTGGACAAACCGAGAGGATCAATCAAATTTTGGAGGACATGTTAAGAGCTTGCGATTTAAAGCATGGGAAAAGTTGGGACAAAAGCTTGCCATACGCAGAATTTTCATACACCAATAGCTACCAAGCAAGTTTGAAGATGTCACTATATGAAGCGCTTTATGAAAGGAAGTGGACACCTTTATTCTGGAATGAGGTAGGAGAAACTCAAGTATTTGGTCCAGATGTGTTGCAAGAAGTCGAAAAGCAAGTCCAAATAATTCGTGAAAATTTGAGGGCTGCCCAATCAAGGCAAAAAGGCTATGCAGACAATAGGAGAAGGAAATTAGCCTTTGAAATAGGAGATTTTGTTTACCTCAAGGTTTCACCAATGAGAGGTCATAAGAGGTTTAACATAAGGGGCAAGCTTGCACCTTGTTATATTGGACTATTCAAAATTTTGGACAAAAGAGGAGAAGTAGCGTATAAGTTGGAGATGCTAGCTCATCTTTCGGATGTCCATGATGTCTTTCATGTTTCCCAGCTCAAGAAGTGTTTGAGAGTACCGGAAGAACAAGTGCCAATGGAAGAATTGGAACTAGAGGAAGATTTGACTTATGCCGAACAACCGGTTAAAATTTTGGAAACCAAGGAGAGAGTCACAAGGAACAAGGTGATTCGATGGTGTAAAGTTCAATGGAAGCACCACGCAGAAAAAGAAGCAACTTGGGAATTGGAGGATGATCTCAAGAAGGAATTTCCCTATCTCTTCTCTCCCGCGTTGAATCTTGATGGCGAGATTCGTTTTAAGGGGGGTAGGTTTGTAACACCCTCATTTTCATGCATCATGCCTTACATACACTCACATACATGTTTAACATTAACCCACATAAAGAGGAACGAGTTTAAAATTGATTTGGAGCAAAACCTCACTTAAAATGCAGGAAAGTGCGGACTAGTCCAATTTTACTGAGGACTAGTCCGATTTCTCTCTGAGTAAAAACGGACTTGTCCGTTTTTGCTGCAGACTAGTCCGATTTTGCCTCTGGAAACCTTCGGACTTATCCGATTTTGTGCGGGCTAGTCCAATATTCCATAAATCCTTGAAAATCTGCTAAGTCCCTAGACTTTTCCGGACTAGTCCAATATTCCAGTGGACTTGTCCGTTTTCCTCTCTGACTAAAGTCGGACTTGTCCGATTTTAGGCCAGACTTGTCCGATTTTCTCTCTGGACAACTTCGGACTAGTCCTGTCCTTTCCGGACTTATCCGATATTTCGTGACTCCGAGTTGATCTTTCGTTTTACGACTTGTTTCTTGGGTTTCACGTTAAGTGGGCCTAGGGACGTCGTGCCTAAATCTTTTAGAGCCCATGTGGGACTCTAAACCGGCCTCTACTCATCCCAAACTCGAAATCCATCTAACCCTAGCCTCCACCTCTATATAAACAACCCCACCCCTTGCCTTGACAATCTATTTGCCACTTTTCCACCCCACCCAAACCCTAGTTCGTGGAGAGCCACCACCACAGAGGGAGGAGAAGATCCCAAACAAGAAGAAGAGGAGGAGGAAATGAAAGAGGATCAAGATCTCCACCAAGTTTTCGTTCTTCATCACCAATTCATCTCCAAGTTCATTCTTAACCCTAGATCACCAAGATCCAAGTGTTACCTCCAAGTTTCTTGATTCATTGGAGTCCTAAACACCTAGTATACCTTCTATTCTCTTTTCCTTACAAGAATTTAACCCCTAATCTCCAAGTTTACGTCGATCTACAAAACCCTAATCTGCTGATCTCGCAAAGTGCGGACTTGTCCAGTCCCTAGCAGACTAGTCCGATCTTTCTGGATAAATTGTGTTGAATTAATTCGAAAATTTGATCTAATCAACTTCAAACTTGTATAATCTTGTAAAAAGCTATTAGAACTAGTTAGTGGTCATTAAAAGCAATCTATTAACAAGTTATACCTTGCATTTGCATTAATCATGCATGTCATGTCATATTGAGTAAAATTTTTGCACTCTTTGATTGTGTTTCTTGTCTTGTATGTTTATTGTTTGGATTAGACGGATTTGCACTAGAGAGTGCCGCGGAGGATCTACAACACCAAGAGTTTGAAGGCTTTGATCCTAATCAACCGCAAGAGCAAGGCAAGTGTCCTTGAAGCATATTGATCCTGTTTTTAAATTAAATGTTTTGTTTGCAAAATTGCATGCTTGTGTCAATTTAATGGGAATCCTGTGATAGGAAGTTTAATAGCTTTGTTTAACCACCCTTGGCACCTGGAATACCTGATAGAGAGTCGGGATGGGATTTTTACCTTTTGCATCGCTTAATTAATTGGGATGGGAAACAACTATACCACTCAATCTAATTATGCATGGATGAGATTATGGTTAACATGAACTAGTTAATATGATATGGTAATGGGTGATCTAAGCAAGCCTGGTATGTGGATGGGTTGGACTTATGGTGGTTTGCTTGCTTTAGATCTAAGGACCGGTTCATGCGAGAATAAGCCAGGACTACAGTGCCACCACGAGGCCAAGTATGGGTGCTGCATAGCTGATTAATTAGGGCTTTACCAATGCTATTTGGACCATTATGGATGCTCGAGGAAGGGGTAGTCAGATTGGGTTTGTTGATGATTGGTGGGACTACCCTGGGATCCGAATGGCTCAAGAGGGGGCCCTAGGTTGAAGATTGCTCTGTAGGAGACATCGCCACTGGTGAAACCTTAGTGGGGTCTAAATAGGCTAGTAATCCCTTTGTAAAGGCTATTTTGTGATCTCTTGGCCACAAACCGACGGAAGTGTGAGATGGCATAATAAAGGTTCGAGTCATCGAAAGGTGATGAAATCACAAACACGTGGGTAAAGCGGTACAAACTCTGCAGAGTCTAATAAAACTATCATTATAGCCGTGCTCTCGGTTATGAGCACCTGGACAACTTCCATGATTAGAGTGAACTCAGTATTGGGATGGTATTTGGGATGGTTATGGTTTGGTAATGGTTATGGATGGTTATGAAATAATTTCTGGAATTGAATATGGTTATTAGCAATGGTGAAATCTGGAATTATTGATGATGGTAGTGAATTCAGATTGGTATTATGATATTACTTATGATTCTGATGGGTTTACTTCACATACATATAATATATTGCTTTTCAAATGTTTTAATGTACTTTTCAGCACTTTGCCATTATTATCGTCGTCATTTGAATTAGCCACATGTCATACTTTCCACACTTGCTGAGTACGACATGTACTCACTCTTGCAATCCCCCCCCCAACAGTTGCAAATCAGTATTGGGAGTTTAATGGTGATAATGCATAGTTCTAGGCCGTGTCTACCGTAAGCTTTGTCCGTGGTGTTATTGGAGCTGCGCTATCCATTTTGCTTAGTTGGCTTATTTAGTTTGTTTCCGCTGCATTAGTTGAACTTGTCATAAATATTCATTAGAGCTTGTATTCGAGGATAATATGGTTTGTTTAATAAAATTTGGTTAATAAATCTTGTTCTGTGGTAATGTTTTGTATACTCTTTTGTGATGCACTCGTGTATGTGTGTTGAACTTCCTGGGCACACATATGCGTTAGCTTGGTTCATTTTTTTGGAACCGGGCGTCACACCGCCAGAGCTGACTGAAGACCAACGGTGATTTGAAGAAGGTTCGGGCCCTCATGGGGTGGTCCCCTGACTTCATCAACCACTTGGTCTGCGCCGGCAAGCTTCCATTCGAGAAGGAACACGCCGGCGACATAGTGTACTTCTCCGTGTACGCCATGGTGGGGTTGATCCCACCCTTCTCCTCTTTCTTCATGATGCTACTAGACTTCTATGGTCTGCAGTTGTACCACCATGGCTCCCACTCCATTCTCCTGGTGTCGATCTTTGTCCACTTCTGCGAGATGTGGGTGGGCATTCCCCCTGCATTGAGCTCTTCCGCACCTTCTTCACTGTCCACACTACGGGCAGGAGTGACGAGTACTTGGCTTCTACTATTTTGTGAAGCACAAGAAGTGCCCGTACAAGTACTTGCGGTCGTTCCCTTCTGGGAAGTGGGACGACTGGAAGAAGGATTGGATTGTCATCAGGGTGGAGGAGCACGAGAAGCTGGAGTTGCCAGAAGGCCTCCCCAACATCAACACTGCATTTTGGAGTGAAGCTCCGGTGTTGTCAGACGCCTTCAACCCTGCTCTGACCAAGATCCGCATGTATGTGGAAGGAGGGGTGACTCCTTAGGCGGTGTTTTGCAACTTCCTGACCAACAGGTGGGTTCCGCTGAAGAAGAGGGAGAAGCTTGCTTGGGCCCTCAATAGTATGCTGGACGACGACCGGATCGAGACTGGTTTGAAGTCCAACATGGAGGGTGCAACTTTGGAGTTCCATGTAACACCCTAATTTTCATACATAATGCCCTACATACACTCATATACATGTTTAACATTAACCCACAACAAGAGGAATGAGTTTAAAATTGATTTGGAGCATTTAAAATTGATTCGGAACAAAACCGCACTTAAAACGCAGGAAAGTGCGGACTAGTCCGATTTAACTGAGGACTAGTCCGATTTCTCTGTGACTAAAAATGGACTTGTCCATTTTTGATGCGGACTAGTCCGATTTTGCCTCTGGAAACTTTCGGACTTGTCCGATTTTGTGTAGACTAGTCCGATATTCCAAGGATCCTTGAAGAATTTGCTAAGTCCTTGGACTTTTCCGGACTAGTCCGGTGGTCCAGCGGACTTGTCCGATTTCCTCTCTATTTAAAGTCGGACTTGTCCGATGTTTGGCCAGACTTGTCTGATTTTCTCTCTGGACGACTTCGGACTAGTCCGATCCTTTCCGGACTTGTCTGATCTTTCGCGACTCCGAGTTGATCTTTTGTTTTACGACTTGTTTCTTGGTTTTCACGTTAAGTGGGCCTAGGGACGTCATGCCTAACTCTTTAGAGCCCATGTGGGACTCTAAACCGATCTCTACTCATCCCAAACTCGAAATCCATCTAACCCTAGCCTCCACCTTTATATAAACAACCCCACCCCCTGGATTGACATCTATTTGCCACTTTTCCACCCCACCCAAACTCTAGCTCGTGCAGAGCCACCATCAAGGAGGGAGGAGAAGATCTTAAGCAAGAAGAAGAAGAGGAGGAAACAAAAGAGGATCAAGATCTCCACCAAGTTTCGTTCTTCATCACCAATTCATCTCCAAGTTCACCACCAACCCTAGATCACCAAGATCCAAGTGCTACCTCCAAGTTTCTTGATTCATTGGAGTCCTAAACACCTGGTATACCTTCTATTCTCTTTTCCTTACGTGAATTCAACCCCTAATCTCCAAATTCACATCGATCTAGAAAACCCTAATCTGCTGATCTCGTAAAGTGCAGACTTCTCTGGTCCCTAGCGGACTTGTCCGATCTTTCTGGTTAAATTGTGTTGAATCGATTCTAAAATTTGATCTAATCACATCCAAACCTGTATAAACTTGTTAAATTCTATTAGAACTAGTTAGTGATCATTAAAAGCAATCAATTAACAAGTTCTACCTTGCACTTGCACCAATCATGCATGTCATGATATATTGAGTAATATTTGTGCACTCTTTGATTGTGTTTCTTGTCTTGTATGTTTATTTTGCGGATTAGACGGTTTTGCGCTAGAGAGTGCCCCAGAGGATCTACAGCACCAAGAGTTTGATGTCTTTGACCCTAATCAACAGCAAGAGCGAGGCAAGTGTCCTTGAAGCATATTGATCCTATTTTAAAATAAATTTTTTGTTGGCAAACTGCATGCTTGTGTCAATTTGATGGGAATCCTATGGTAGGAAGTTGACTAGCATTGTTTGACCACCCTTGTCACCTGGGATATATGGTAGAGAGTCGGGAAGGGCTTTTACCTTTTTGCTTCGCTTAATTAATTGGGATGGGAAAACAATACTACACATTTAATTATGCATTAATGGTATTTTGGTTAACATGAACTGGTCAATATGATATGGTAATGGGTGATCTAAGCAAGCCCGGTACGTGGATGGGTTGGATGTCATGGTGGTTTGCTTGCTTTAGATCTAAGGACCGGTTCATGCGAGAATAAGCTAGGACTACAGTGCCACCACGAGGCCAAGTATGGGTGCAATGTAGCTGATTAATTAGGGTTTTGCTAGTGCTGTTTGGACCATTGTGGATGCTCGGGGAAGGGGTAGTCGGATTGGGTTTGTTGATGATTGGTGGGACTACCCTGGGATCCGAATGGCTCAAGAGGGGGCCCTTGGTTGAAGATGTGCTCTGTAGGAGACATCGCCACTAGTGAAACCTTAGTGGGGCCTAAATAGGCTAGTAATCCCTTTGTAAAGGCTATTTTGTGATCTCTGGGCTACACACCAATGAAAGTGTGAGACGGCATAATAGAGGTTCTAGTCATCGAAAGGTGATGAAATCACAAACACGTGGGTAAAGTGGTACAAACTCTGCAGAGTTAAATAAAACTATCACGATAGCTGTGCTCCCGGTTATGAGCACCTGGACAACTTCCATGATTAGAGGGAAATTGGGATTTGGGATGGTTATGGTTATGGTTTGGTACTGGTATTGGCTGGTTATGGATTTATTTCTGGTATTGAATATGGTTATTAGCAATGGTGAAATCTGGAATTATTGATGATGATAGTGAATTCAGATTGGTATTATGATATTACTTATGATTATGATGGGTTTATTTCACATACACATAATATATTGCTTTTCAAATGTTTTAATGTACTTTTCAGCACTTTGCCATTATTATATTCGTCATTTGGATCAGCCACAAGTCATACTTTTCACACTTGCTGAGTACGACATGTACTCACTCTTGCAATCCCCCCCCCCCCCAACAGTTGCAGGTCAGGATTGGGAGTTTAATGGTGATAATGCGGAGTTCTAGGCCGTGTTTACCATCAGCTTTGCCTGTGGTGTTTTTGGAGCTGCGCTATCCCTTATGATTAGTTTGCTTAGTTGCTTAATTAGTTTATTTCCGCTGCATTAGTTGAACTTGTCATAAATATACCTTGGAGCTTGTATTCGAGGATAATATGGTTTGTGTAATAAAATTTGGTTAACTAATCTTGTTCTGTGGTAATTATTTGTATATCGTTTGTGATTGCACTCGTGTATGTGTGTTGAACATCCTGGGCACACATATGCGTTAGCTTGGTTCATTTTTCGGAACCGGGCGTCACAAATTGGTATCAGAGGCACAGGTTGACCGTAGGATGCAGCCTAGATGGAATGGACACTTTAGAGCACATAGGAGCACTCAGGAATCGATTTGATTTTGTTGGCTTGCTGTTTGCTATATATTGGTTGCTTGTGTGCTTAATAGAGGATTTTGGGATGCTTTAGCATTGCCATGTCCACCTAGGCTAGTGTAGCTAGTTGTTTAGTTTCATATCCCTTGATGCATATAGTTGGGGACGTTTTCTAATTCTTACCTATTGCTTTTCTTCAGATGGTGAGGACTCGCAACCAGAGGGATGGCAATGATGAGGAGGAGAACAATGGAGTGTCTCAGAACAACATTGGACAAGGATCTACTCAGGGAGCTATCAACATTGAGCAGCTTTTGGCCATGCAAAACCAGCTCATGCAGACCATGATACAAACTATGGGACAGCTGCAGGCTGGCAATATCACCAATCAGCCCCACATGCCTCCACCGCCACCCCCGCCTCCTCATAACCGGTTGGGAGAGTTTATGAGGACTAGGTCGCCGACCTTTGCTCAAGCTGCTGACCCTATGGATGCGGATGACTGGCTCAAGTCCGTGGAGAAGAAACTTGCTATTGTCCAATGCAGTGACCGGGAGAAGGTGCTATTTGCTTCTCATCAACTCGTTGGAGCAGCTGCGGATTGGTGGGATTCTTTATGCAATGCTCATTAGAACCAAGAGAGAATCACTTGGGCCGACTTCAAAGAGAGCTTCCGTTCTCATTATGTGCCGGAAGGTGTTATGACTTTCAAGCGGCAAGAATTTGAGAACTTAAGGCAAGGAAGATCAAGCGTGAGTGAATATCTCAACAAGTTCACTCAACTCTCAAGATATGCGCCTGAGGATTTTAGTCGGGACAGCCGGAAGCAATATTTGTTCATGAGGGGCTTGAACAATGAGATTCAAGTGCAATTGCTCAATTGTGACTACGCAAATTTCCAGAAGCTTGTGGACAAAGCAATTGTGGTTGAGAACAAGATTCGTGAGATGGAGCAAGACAACAAGAGGAAGGCGCCATATCAAGGACAGCAACAAGTAAGTAATGTGCACCCTCACCTTGCATCACCCAATGCGCCCTATTACAGCTCCTCTATTCCTGCTCAACGCCCTGGATTTGCACCGCGTCCAACTCAGTTTGTGCAGCAGCACCCTGTCATGCAAGCACCTGGGCCTCCAATGCCTTATGCGCCTTGTGCTAATTTTCCTGCTGCAAGTGTTCAAACCCAAGCTCATCCTAATAATTCTGGTGGAGTTAAGAAGTGCTATACTTGTGGAGAAGCTGGACACTTTGCACATCAATGTCCTAAGTCGGGCCTTGGTCAAGGAAGCGGTGCGCTCAGGCAAAACCCAAGACCTAATGGAGGACAGCCACAAGGGAACCGTGGATAGTAGAATTTTGCTCGTGGCAACGTGAACCATGTTTCAACGGAGGATTCTCAACAAGCGGATGACGTGGTCATTGGTATGTTTCTCGCCAACTCCAACCCCGCGACTATGTTATTTGATTCTGGAGCATCGCATTCATTCATTGCATCAAAGTATGTTGCCAACTATAGTTTGCCTATCTCTCATATGAAGTTTACTCTATTGGTTAAGTCTCCTGGAGGAGAGATGAGGACAAATATAGTATGTCCAGAAATAAGCCTTAGAATAAGGGGGTAGACTTCTCCGCCAACCTCATTGTTTTGGATTCTCAAGGATTGGACATTATACTTGTTATGGACTGGTTGAGGAAGCACAATGGAGTTATTGAGTGTGCCACGAAGATAGTAAAGTTGATCAATGAGGAAGGGATCACCGTAGAATTTGAAGCATCTCAAACCACCCCGAAGTAATTGCAGTTGAATCATATGGACAGTGCTACAAAAGAGGAGAAGTAGCGTATAAGTTGGAGATGCCAGCTCATCTTTCGGATGTCCATGATATCTTTCATGTTTCCCAGCTCAAGAAGTGCTTGAGAGTACCGGAAGAACAAGTGCCAGTGGAAGAATTGGAACTAGAAGAAGATTTGACGTATGCCGAACAACAGGTGAAAATCTTGGAAACTAAGGAGAGAGTCACCAAGAACAAGGTTATTAGATGGTGTAAAGTTCAATGGAAGCACCACACAGAAAAAGAAGCAACTTGGGAGCTATAAGATGATCTCAAGATGGAATTTCCCTCTCTCTTCTCTTCTGTGTCGAATCTCGAGGGCAAGAATCATTTTAAGGGGGGTAGGTTTGTAACAACCTAATTTTCATACATCATGCCCTACATACACTCATATACATGTTTAACATTAACCCACAACAAGAGGAACGAGTTTAAAATTAATTTGGAGCATTTAACATTGATTCGGAACAAAACCGCACTTAAAACGCAGGAAAGTGCGGACTAGTCCAATTTTACTGAGGACTAGTCCGATTTCTCTCTGACTAAAAACGGACTTGTCCGTTTTTGCTGCGGACTAGTCCGATTTTGCCTCTGGAAACTTTCAGATTTGTCCGATTTTGTGCGGACTAGTCCGATATTCCAAGAATCCTTGAAAAATTTGCTAAGTCCCTGGACTTTTCGGGACTAGTCCGGTGTTCCAGCAGACTTGTTCGATTTCCTCTGTGTTTAAAGTCGGACTTGTCCGATGTTTGGCCAGACTTGTCCGATTTTCTCTCTGGACGACTTCGGACTAGTCCGGTCCTTTCTGGACTTGTCCGATCTTTCGCGACTCCGAGTCGATCTTTTGTTTTACAACTTGTTTCTTGGGTTTCACGTTAAGTGGGCCTAGGGACGTCGTTCCTAACTCTTTTAGATCCCATGTGGGACTCTAAACCGGCCTCTACTCATCCCAAACTCGAAATCCATCTAACCCTAGTCTCCACCTCTATATAAACAACCCCACCCTTTGGATTGACATCTATTTGCCACTTTTCCACCCCACCCAAACCCTAGTTCGTGGAGAGCCACCATCAAGGAGGGAGGAGAAGATCTCAAGCAAGAAGAAGAAGAGGAGGAAATGAAAGAGGATCAAGATCTCCACCATGTTTTGTTCTTCATCACCAATTCATCTCCAACTTCATCACCAACCCTAGATCACCAAGATCCAAGTGCTACCTCCAAGTTTCTTGATTCATTGGAGTGCTAAACACCTGGTATACCTTATATTCTCTTTTCCTTATGTAAATTCAACCCCTAATCTCCAAATTCACGTCGATCTAGAAAACCCTAATCTGCTGATCTCATAAAGTGCGAACTTGTCCGGTCCCTAGCGGACTAGTCCGATCTTTCTAGTTAAATTGTGTTGAATTGATTCTAAAATTTGATATAATCACATCCAAACCTGTATAAACTTGTTAAAAACTATTAGAACTAGTTAGTGATCATTAAAAGCAATCAATTAACAAGTTCTACCTTGCACTTGCATCAATCATGCATGTCATGACATATTGAGTAATATTTGTGCGCTCTTTGATTGTGTTTCTTGTCTTGTATGTTTATTGTGTGGATTAGACGGTTTTGCGCTAGAGAGTGCCGCGGAGGATCTACAACACCAAGAGTTTGAAGGCTTTGACCCTAATCAACAGCAAGAGCAAGTCAAGTGTCCTTGAAGCATATTGATACTATTTTAAAATAAATGTTTTGTTTGCAAACTGCATGCTTGTGTCAATTTGATGGGAATCCTATGGTAGGAAGTTGACTAGCGTTGTTTGACAACCCTTGTCATCTGGGATATATGGTAGAGAGTCGGGAAGGGCTTTTTACTTTTTTGCTTCGCTTAATTAATTGGGATGGGAAAACAATACTACATATTTAATTATGCATTAATGATATTTTGGTTAACATGAACTGGTCAATATGGTATGGTAATAGGTGATCTAAGCAAGCCTAGTACGTGGATGGGTTGGATGTCATGGTGGTTTGCTTGCTTTAGATCTAAGGACCGGTTCATGCGAGAATAAGCCAGGACTACAGTGCCACCACGAGGCCAAGTATGGGTGCGGCGTAGCTGATTAATTAGGGTTTTGCTAGTGTTGTTTGGACCATTGTGGAGGCTCGGTGAAGGGGTAGTCGGATTGGGTTTGTTGATGATTGGTGGGACTACCCTGGGATTTGAATGGCTCAAGAGGGGGCCCTTGGTTGAAGATGTGCTCTGTAGGAGACATCACCACCGGTGAAACCTCAATGGGGTCTAAATAGGCTAGTAATCCCATTGTAAAGGCTATTTTGTGATCTCTGGGCCACACACCGACGGAAGTGTGAGACGGCATAATAGAAGTTCTAGTCATCGAAAGGTGGTGAAATCACAAACACGTGGGTAAAGTGGTACAAACTCTACAGAGTTAAATAAAACTATCATGATATTCGTGCTCCCGGTTATGAGCACCTGGACAACTTCCATGATTAGAGGGAAATTGGGATTTGGGATGGTTATGGTTTGGTACTGGTATTGGCTGGTTATGGATTTATTTCTGGTATTGAATATGGTTATTGGCAATGGTGAAATCTGGAATTATTGATGATGGTAGTGAATTCAGATTGGTATTATGATATTACTTATGATTATGATGGGTTTATTTCACATACACATAATATATTGCTTTTCAAATGTTTTAATGTACTTTTCAGCACTTTGCCATTATTATATTCGTCATTTGGATCAGCCACAAGTCATACTTTCCACACTTGCTGAGTACGACATGTACTCACTCTTGCAATCCCCCCCCCAACAGTTGCAGGTCAGGATTGGGAGTTTAATGGTGATAATGCGGTGTTCGAGGCCGTGTTTACCGTTAGCTTTGCCTGTGGTGTTATTGGAGCTGCGCTATCCCTTATGCTTAGTTTGCTTAGTTGCTTAATTAGTTTATTTCCGCTGCATTAGTTGAACTTGTCATAAATATACATTGGAGCTTGTATTCGAGGATAATATGGTTTGTGTAATAAAATTTGGTTAATTAATCTTGTTTTGTGGTAATTATCTATATATCGTTTGTGATTGCACTCGTGTATGTGTGTTGAACATCCTGGGCACACATATGCGTTAGCTTGATTTATTTTTCGGAATCGGGCGTCACACATCTCAAGAAGTTCCAGCACGACATCGACATCGCGGGTGATGACTTGGCTCTGCCGGCAGCTTTCCTTCCTCTGAACATGGAGGCAGAGTTCAGTAGGGAGCTCCGGCGGACGATGCCAGTGCTTGACGACCTTGGTATTGCTGAGAGGCGTTCGACCACTGGGTTGGTGATCTCCGGAGATCCTCAAGGTGGCTCCACTCCCGCCCCAAAGCCAAGAACCGAAGTCGTCGACAAGGGCAAGGAATTGGCCGAGCCCTCGAGCCGTAAAAGGAAGCTGAGGCATGCCGAAGGAAGGTCCGCCAGGCCTGCTTCTTCCACGGCAGCTCCTTCTCCCAGAGGCGGAGGTCTTCAACGGCGGCATCTACTCCAGCAGTGGCATCTTCGCGGGGTGCTAGCTCCGGCCAAGTGACTCCAGTACCAGTGCCAGCTGAGGGTATGGGTCCGGAGGTCCTTCCCGGTCGAGGGGTCCTCGATCAAGGCAATGCCGATAGCAGCAGCAAGCTCCGGGGGACCTTCCGGGACTACCACGCCAGTGGCGGCTGGGGCCAGTCCAGAGCGTCTGGAAAAGAAGTTCCGTGCTAACTGGTGCAGAAGCCTTCCGAGGTAATTTTTTATTTTTTACCTCAGCCAATTGTTTTATTGTTATATCTGTATTTTGAGTTTCTTCATCCTTCATCCACAGCGTGCCTAAGAAGAGGGCTGAAGCTCCGGTCTCTGCAGCAGATGTTGAGGCTGTGCAGGCTGAAGCTCCGGCTCCAATTCCAGCGCCGCCTGAAGAGGTGGCTGAGGCTGCAGCAGCCCCGGCGCTGGCTGTCATGGTCTTGGACCTCGACTCATCCCCAGAAGCTCCCCTGGTAGTGCCAGACCACAGGAATTAAGATGTACCAGCGGCACCAGCCCCGAAGGTTGAAGCCCCGGGTTTGGATGCTGAGACGTTGGACGCTCCGGCCACAGAGCCAGAGGTAGATGCGATTCTGGCCCTAGAGTCGGATGTTGTTGAAGCCTCGGTAGTCGAGTCGGTGGTTGATGAGTTCTCGGCGGTGGAGCCGGGTGTTGATGAAGCTCCAACGCTTGAGCCGGTTGTCGAGGAAGCTCCAGCAGTAGAGCCAGTTGGTGCAAAAGTACCGGCGTTAGAGCCGGTCGTTGAAGAGGTTCTGGCGTCCGAGCCAGTTGCTGCGGAGGTGTCGATGCCTGCGCCTATGGTGGTCGGAGCACCTGCACCTGAGCCAGTGGCGGTGGAGGCGCCTGCGCATGAGCCGGAAGTAGCTCCTACTCCGACTGAACCTTCAACACCTGTTCCGGAAGTGGTGATCTTGGAGGCACCGCTGCTGAGCCAGGGTGCCATGATGAAGCTGCTGGCCCCCCGCCTGAGGGGCCAGTTGTTGATGACCTGGCGGCGGGACCTTCAGAGTCAATTCCGATGGTCAGGACTTCTGTTGCAGGACCTTCCTCAGCGGCGGTCGAGGCTATCCCGGAGGATGGCCCTAGTGCCGTTGAATCTCAGGGGACCGCTCTTGTAGAGTGGGACCCAATTTTTGTCAATGAAGATCTGCTGGAGCCAGCGGAGAGGACCCCGGCAGGTCCGGACTGGATCCCCCTATCGTTGTCTATTGACAACGCCTGCTCCAGTCTTCGCCAGGTCCAACTGGCTTTCTACCACGACAGTAAGGCCCTCGAGGAGGAGTGCCAAACCCTTAGGAGGTGGCGCAACTGACTACATTTTGAGACCAAGCTGGCGCAGTCGAGGCTGGCTGACGACAAGGAGTGGGTGCAGAGAGAGAAGGTCCGCCTGGAGTACTGGGGTAAGCTGTTGGATGAGAGGGAAAGCATGAAGCGATCCCTCGAAAACCAATCTCGGGCCATCTATGAGCAGGCCAAAGCTGCCAATAGTGCAACGGATGACCGCAAGGAGAGGCTCGCCGCCATCCACGATAGTCTCGTCAAGCGCCGGGAGGCTCTTGAGGCGCGGGAGAGAAAGCTCGAAGATGAAGAGCAAAAACTCCTAGAGCTGCAGGATGACCTCGTGAAGAGGGAGGAAGAGCTTTTCCAAAAGACAGCTCTGGTTGACAAGAGCCTCGAAGAACGCACCAAGAAATTGGAGGAGCATTGCGAGGAAGAGGAGAAGAAGGCCTCGGAGCGAGGGCAAGATCTCTACAAGCAGGAGAATGCCATCGCCGCCAGGGAGAAGAAAGTGCGAGACTGAGAGAAGGATCTGGTCAACCGCCAGAATGAGATCCACCTCTGGGAGGAAGAGCTCAGTAAACTCGAAAGGCGGGTTGCTGAAAAGATTCAACAGAATGCCAAAGAGGTGGAGCGTCTTGCTCGGGAGAACTCGGAGCTTGCGGCTGCCAAGAGATCTTGGTGGAGATGCGAAGCACAAGGGCTATGGAGTCACAACAAGTTTCGGACTTACTGGGCAAAGCCAATGATGCGCTGACGCCAATGGGCTTCAGTCCCGTGCATCCGGTTGATCCGGAGCCAGAGCTGGACCAGGCGTTGGAGGTGCTGAGTTCAGCAGGCAACAAGCTCACCAAGATGGGCGATGTTATCGTGGACCAACTGGAAACTGAGGGACAGTCCCTGGCAAAGAATGTCGCAGAGTTCGTGCTGACGTGCTACACCAGCCGGGACCCTCTATTCCCTATAGACCCGGTGCTCGAAGGTCCCATCAAAGGAGAGGGTGAAGCCGCCCGAGCCAGCGTGTCGGAGGTTGCCCAGAAGGTCGCCCAGTTCTTCCACGGTGTCTAGGACCATCTCTTTTGTAGCTCCCGCTTGTATTCTCTCTTCTTCTTCTCCAATTTTGTAATCTCTTGTCTCCAGATGAATGAAATCCAAATTTTTTGTGAATTTCGTTTTTTGTCTCCAACACTTTTTTCTCACTTGGCCCCCTGGTAGATGTACACAATTTGATTGTGAACATGTACCAAGAGGATGTAACAGTTGTTGAAGACTTGCGTGCTTCGAACTTGTAGAATCCAAAGTCTTCGATAGTGTGGGCCCCTTGAGGTTGTTGGAGCTTAGTGGCTCTAGCGTTGACCATCGTCGGAGCTTAGTAGCTCCGGCAGTAGTCTCCATTAACGCGTAGAGCATCGACGGTTAGCCCTCTGGGGTGTCGGAGCTTGGTAGCTCCGGCAGTGACCTTTGTCAACACGTGGTGTATGGACATCAGACTCCACTATAGAGTCTTTCCACCATCTTTTCTTCACGTTGACGGCTTGCCTCCTAGCTCTACTAGAGCTGAGTAGCTCCAGCGATGCTTGATGTCAATGTTTGAACATCGACCACAAGCCGCCTAGAGGATGTCGGAGCTTTGGCAGCTCCGGCTTCATTCACCATCATCATGAAATATATTTTTTTCCCTGCACACTGAAGTCAAGAAAAACAGTAAAATCCGCTTCCTATCTATAACTTCATTGCGGCTTACTATTCTCGAGAAACTTTTAGGTCAAACACAATTCTAAATACAATCAAGAGCACCGTTTTGTTTCCTTCAGGTCCGATCGTGTCTGGACTCGCCTTACTTCGGCCTGTCGGGGTGTTGGTAGAGTGGCATACTTAGGGTGCATGACCAGGCTAAGTCAATAGCACACTCTGGCCATAGATTGGCTTGGCAGCATTCAGACGAGTAGACCATCCACAATATTTGGACCCGGAAGAATAGACAATGCAACTCGAAATGTACATGAATTGGTCGAGCTAAAGTTTCTTAAAAATTGCACAACTTTGTTATAGACAAGAAAGAGAAAAATAAAAAATATTGAGCCTGTACAAAGTAAATGCACGTGGAGTCTGTTTTCACATAATGATGTCTTTCATTATGGGTCCGGGGTACAGGGGAAACAAGTACACTCTTAGGGTACGAAACCAGGCTAGCTAGCTATTTGACCCAAGGTAGCTAGCTACACTTTTAGTTCTGAGACTGTGACAAGTTTTGCATGGACGTTGCGGACCCAACGGGGTAGGTTCGACTGCCCTCCCGGAGGAGCTACCCCACTCTGTACCATGACTCTATAACATACATCACATGTAATTACAGACTCACCTGTGATATTATGTGTAGAACTTACAGAGGTGCTCAATGTTCCAAGGATTTGGGAGAGGTGTCCCATCCTCGGTTGCCAAGCGAACGCATCCGGGACGGGATACTTTGATCACTCGGAAGGGTCCCTCCCAGCAGGGGGAGAGTTTGTTTAACCCTTCTCTTGTTGTATTCTCCGTAGCACCAGATCGCCTTCCTCGAGCTGTCAGCTGTGAACATGCCATTGGTGATAGCGCCAAAGAGCTTGGCGGTATCAGGCATTCTGAACAGCTACTCGGCACCTTCCCTCTTCAAGGAGGTCAAGGTCTTCACGCCAGAGCTGGTCCTGCGTGGCTTCGTCGAAGGTCCGGACCCAGAGCGAGCCCAATGTGATTTCCGGAGGAAGGACTGCTTCAGCTCTGTACACCAGGAAGAAGGGTGTCTCTCCATTTGACCGGTTTGGAGTTGTCCTGTTGGCCCATAGAGTGGGCAGAAGCTCTTCGATCCAGTTGGCTCCATGTTTTTTCAGGCGCTCATATGTGCGTGTCTTGAGTCCTTTTGGGATTTTTTGCATTTTCTCTCTCGGCTTGGCCAATGCTTGCTGGGTGACCTACGCAGGCGTAGCTGATTTGGATGTCGAGGTCTTCGTTGTATCCTTGGAAACCAGAGCATGTGAATTGGGTCCCATTATCTGTTATGATTTTTTTCGGGACTCCAAATCTGCATACGATGGACTGCAAGAAGTTGATAGCTGATTGTTTGTTTATTGTCACAACAAGAGTTGCTTTCGGCCATTTGGTGAACTTCTCAATGGCAACATACAGGAACTTGTAACCTCCGACGGCTCTTGGGAAAGGTCCCAAGATGTCCACCCCCCACACAGCGAGAGGCCATGTAGGAGGTACCATTTGTAGAGGCTGAGCCAGTGTGTGAATTCGCTTTGCATGGAACTGGCATGCTTCACATTTCTTCACCAACTCAGTTGCATCCTGGAGCGCTGTAGGCCAATAGAAGCCATGCCGGAATGCTTTATCGACCAGCGTGCGGGAAGATGCTTGGTTCCCACACTCGCCTCCATGGATTTCTGCGAGGGGCTCGCAGCCTTCTTCCCTTGTGAAGCACCGCATTAGGACGCCATTAGCACCGCGCCGATAGAGATCCCCTTCTACCAGCGTGTATCTTTTAGCCAATCTGACTATCTGGTCAGCGGATACATCATCGTCAGGAAGGATATTGTCTTTCATGTAGCTCCGGCTCTTTGAGATCGATGCATCGGAGCTAGCTTGAGCATTTGAGTCTTGCGTGCTGGGTTGCTCGGAGCTTTCGGCAGCACCTACGACCCTTGATTGCTTCCATGGTAATAGGGCCATCGGGACCGCCAGCTTCAAGATGTTGGTCTCGCCCACTTCGCTCAGTTTGGCAGGCTGAGCTGTGGGTTTTGACAACCTCCGGACGAAGGTTCCGTCAGGAGCCGGAGCTCTAGTTGACTCTTTCGTCGAGAGTTCGCCAGCTTCAGTGTTATGGACACGCTGGACATGGTGGAGGTCTAGGACTTCGAAGTCCTTCTGAATCCTCTGGACTTCAAGGAGATAAGCAGCTAGTTGAGGATTGTTACATGAGCATTCACCCTTCACCTGCTTGATGATGAGCTGCAAATCTCCCTTGACCAACAGCTGCTTGACACCATATGATAGTGCCACCTTTAGTCCGTAAATGAGTGCTTCATACTCCGCCACGATGTTGGTCGCCTTGAAGTCAAGGTGGACCATGTATTTTAACTTCTCCCAGGTTGGAGCGAAGAGATGGACTAAAGCTCCAGCCCCCTACTTTTGCATGGAGCTGTCGAAGTAGAGGGTCCAGTGAGGCTCGGTGAAGACTGGAGCCTTGAGTTACAGCTTCTGCTCACTAGGGCCCCCAGGGTTTGATGGAGAAGGGGTCCATTCCGCCATGAAGTCTGCCAATGCTTGACTCTTGATCGCTTGTCTTGGGACGAATTCAAGATCAAATTCGGCCATTTCTACTGCCCACTTTGCAATGTTCCCAGTTGAGTTGGGATTATGCAAGATTGCACGCAGTGGATAAGAAGTCACCAATGAGATCTTGTGAGCTTGGAAGTAATGGCGAAGCTTCATGGAGGCGATGAGAATTGCGTAGAGCAGCTTGTGCACCTCTAGGTATCGAGTCTTGGAATCATGTAGTACTTCACTAATGAAGTACACTGGGCACTGGACTGTCCGGACCCTCCCAGAGGGGCCCGGAGCTTCCTCAACATCGGCTTGGACCCTCCCGGAGTGGTCCAGACCTGCTTCGGGGACCTCCGGGTCCTTGTTGGAGGAACCCGGAGCTTCTACTGGAGCGACCCGGACCCTCCCGGGGTGGTCTAGATCTTCTGGAGTAACTCCTTGTAGATCCAAGTCTAGGGGCTGGGACCCAGACTCACCTTCAGGAACCTCCGGACCCTCTAGGAGGGATCTGGATTCCTGAGCTTGGGATAGTCCTGGTCTCTCCGCAACCAGGACCATGCTAACAACCTCGTCGGTTGCCGAAATGTAAAGCAGTAAGGGCTCACTAGGGTTCGGAGCTACAAGGTTGGTAGAGTGGTGAGGAGATGCTTTAGCTCCTTGAACGCCTTTTCTGCTTCTTCAGACCATTGGAATGGTCCGGACCTCCTCAATAGCTTGAAGAAGGGTAGCGCCCGTTCCGCCATTCTTGAGATGAACCGGCTGAGGGCGGCTAGAAATCTAGTCAGTTTCTGGACGTCCTTCATGCGGGCTGGTGGTCGCATATCCTCAATGGCTTTAATATTCTTCGGATTTGCCTCTATGCCCCGGTGGTTTACCAGGAAACCAAGAAGCTTTCCGGAGCTAACTCCGAAGATGCACTTGTCTGGGTTCAGCTTCGTGCGAGTGACTCGCAACTTGTCGAAGACAGCTTGCAAATTGTCAAGGAGTGACTCCTTGTCTTTAATCTTGGCGACGATGTCATCAACATACACTTCAACTACGTCTCTGATGAGCTCTCCAAAGGTTTTGTACATAGCTCGTACAAATGTTGAAGCTGCATTCTTGAGACCAAATGGCATGGCAGTATAGCAGTACAATCCATCTACTGTGATAAAAGAAGTATGTTCTTCATTTCCCTAGACATTCTGACTTGATGGTACCCAAAATATGCATCTAGGAAACACAGTAATTCACACCCGGAGGTGGAATCCACTATCTGATCTATTCTAGGTAGTGGGAATGGATCTTTTGGGCATGCCTTATTCAGTGTTGTGTAGTCCATACACATCCGAAGCTTCTCGCTGGCCTTGGGTACAATGACTGGGTTTGCCAGCCATTTTGGATGAAAGACTTCTCAGATGAATCCAGCTTTGAGCAACTTCTTCACTTCTTGTCGTAAGAAGTTATGTCGCTCTACTGATTGCTTCCGAAGCTTCTGATGTACAGGCCGAGCGTCAGGATAGATCTTCAGATTATGCTCGATCACTTCCCTAGGGATCCCAGGCATTTGTGACGGTTGCCAAGCAAACACGTCAACGTTAGCCCAAAGGAAAGTGATGAGCGTGAGTTCCTATTTGTCATTCAGACCTCCTGATATACGAGTGGTCTGAGCGGCATCGTAACCGATTTGGACGACTTTGACGGGGATGTCGGCGTCGCCGCTTGGTTGCACACGAGGTGCAGAGGTTGAGCCTCGTTGACGAATGCTCGGGGGTTTTGGAGCTTGTTCCTACCTGGACTCTTCCTCCTGCGCTGTAGCAAGCGCATGAAGTTCTTCCAGAGCAGTCACTCTGGTAGTGTGGTCTCCGTGGATTCGGAGAACACCAGCTAGTGTTGGCATCTTCAACACTAGGTAGCCATAATGAGCAGCAGCCATGAATTTGTACAAGGCGGGCCTGCCCAGAATGGCGTTGAAAGGTAAGTTGATCTGAGCGGCGTCAAAGATCAACTTCTCAGTGTGATAATTCTCTCGAGTCCCGAAGGTCACAGGGAGAGTAATGGCACCGAGTGGGGTTATGGCCCCCGAACCTACTTTGGAGAAAGGTCGAGAGGGGCGAAGGTCCGAAGGTCAGAGCTGAACCTTGACGAAAGCTTCGAAGCTTATGAGGTTCAGCCCCGAACCTCCATCCACCATTACATGGTGGATTTGAATGTTATTGATGGTCGGAGATACCATCAATGGAAGTTGGCCAACTCCGGTCATGTTTCGAGGGCAGTCCGAAGCATCAAAAGTGATGGTGGTGTCCATCCACTTTCGATGAGGCTCCGCCCTGGCTGTAGGATCTACTGAGGCCATGTCCTGCAGCATGGTCTTGAGGACACAGCGGGAGGTGATGTCCCACGAACCACCAAAGATGGTGTTCATGGTCTTCTAACGCTCATTTTCGGAGACGTTGGAGTTGTTGTCGACGGAGGTGTAAACAGCTTTCAGGACCTTTTTAGGGTCCTGAAAGCATAACTCCTCTTCAGGCGGAGATTCATCGACTTTCTGTGTTCCTTCCCTCTCACGGCAAGGAACTTCTTCCCGACGCTTGTTGTAGCGCTCAACAAGGCTTTGTACCTCCCGGCAGTCTTCCAAGTTGTGGATATTCGACTTTTTAATAGGAAACCACACTTTGGAGTTGCCACCGTCTTCAGAGGACGGCCGAGGTCGTTTCTCGGGGCGTGGCCCCCGACCACCCGGAGCTGCAGTAGCTGCAGCAGTAGATGTGCCGGCCGACGGCTTCTTGTTGTCGTTGGACTTTTTCTTCTTTTTTCCACTCCCAGAGGTAGTGGCTTCGCCTTTGGAGGATTTTTTACCATCCTAGGGAGGTGGTTTGGAGTGCATTTCACGGCCCTTCGCATCTTTGGCACACTTGTCTGCAAAGCTAAAGAGCTCCGTGACACTGGTGATCTCCTTGATCGCCAGCTTCTCCAACATCTTCTTATCTTGTACGCCTGGAACCTCTGGATGAATGAGCGTAGGGATTCTCCCCCCTTCTGCACAACAGCAAAAAGGTCCAGTTTGGTGCCTGGTTGGGTGTATGAACTCCCGAAAATGGCGATGAAATGTTAGCACAATTCCTCCCAGCTATTGATGGAGTTGTGAGGAAGGCTCATGAACCAGGACCTGGCGGTCCCAGTCAAGGCCACTGGGAAGTAGTTGGCCATTACGGCTCCGGCCGCAAGGATTGCAGTGGAGTAAATCTAGAGAAACTCAGCGGGGTTAACAGTCCCGTCAAATTTCTCCAGTAGGTGAGGCCGGAACCTTTGTGGCCATCTGACCATGCGTAGGTGCATGGCCAGGGCAGAATAGCCTCCTCCTACTCCCTCAGGAGTAGGACTGTCTCGAGCCTCTTGCCTTTCGCGAGCATGCTCGATATGGACACGACTGTCCTGTTGACGGTAACGGCGATCAAGCTCCGCTCGGAGGTCGTGAGTTGAAAGCCTGGTTACCGTATGAGTGTGTCGTGCCTTGGAAGGTAGCGACGTAACTTGCTGTGATGCAGCACGGCTCCTATTTTGGGAAGCGTGCAGACCAAGTCTGCCAGACACAGTCCGGCGCTGCGACGGGGCCCGCCTCGAAGGGGGAGGACCTTGGTTGCTGATGTGGTCAGCTGCTGCTGCAACCAGATGTTCTACGTCAGCCCTCCATTGCTCCATTGCACCCTGGGATGCACCTGGAGGTGGTGGACGTTGGAGGAGAGCACGCGCTGCATGGAGCGCGTGTTCAGGGTTGTTGTTATTCGCCGATGCGGTGACCGACGCCGATGCACCGTCACGCTGCCCAGCTTGATTTGTTGGTGCAGGCGGTGGCGGCGGAGGCATGACTCCTGCTGGAGCCGTGGCACCTGCAGGTTGCTGCATGTTGGAGGGATTGCCCCCAGCAGGTTCAACAGCAGGATTGCCGTTGGATGATCCAGCAGATGAGTTCACCGTCCTTGAAATCTTGGGCGCCCCCTACCTGGCGCGCCAACTGTCGGCGTTTGGATCCGGCAGATCTCCCGATACTACCGTTGGTAGATCGAGGAGTTGTAGTTCGGTAATGGGCGCGCAGAGATTCAAGAAGGTGAAGGACAAGTGGACACAGAGATTTACGTGGTTCGGGCCTCCTGAGCGTAATACCCTACTCCACGGGGTATGTTGTTGTTGTATTGAGCGTGTAAGTCTAGAAGAAGCTCCAGAAGAAGAAGCTCGTCTAGGTCAGGGAGTCCAAAAGTGGTCTGGAGAGCCGTCCATTGTGTATCGTCGACCAGTCTTTAATAGTACAAGGACTGGTCATTAAGCCGTTAGCCTAGCCCAACATTTGGCCCCGACGGTTACACATGCTTGATACACAAATAATGAGGTTAATTACCCTTAATAGCCTGGTAACGAGCCTTAACAGTGCCGTTACTGGTATTAAGGGCCATCTGATCGTGTGCCATTAATATGGCATTAATGACACTTAATCAGGTCTTGAAGCCTTTGATTGCTTCTTGAAGGTCCGGGGCCATTGGGGGGTCCACCAGCCTGATTGTTGAAGTTGAAGGTCAGGCGGTTCAGCCACGTGGCAGCTCTGGAGCTTATTGTCGTGGACGGGTAGGTCCGGTGCTGTTGGACACGTGTCAGTATTGGAGCTTCCCTCTGTCTGGGGTTAGGTCCGGGGATGCCATACTGGTATCTAGTCTGGAGCTTTCCCGTGTGTGGGTGATAGCTCCGGTCTTATGATACACGTGGCGGCCCTGGGACTAACCATGTCGGGGAAGCATGTCGGTTACACCTGATATGTGGGGCCTTCGGAGGTCTTCAAATCTGGTAGATGGAGTTTCCTTGTGATCTTTGCAATCTCAAGGGGTATCCGGTATGTAGGGTACCGACAGATGTTGACAGTACTCATTCTCAATTTAAGTATGAGCCTTACACTCTAGCCACCCAAGCAGAACAAGTTTTTTACGTTCAAAGTGTGAAACCTAAATGGGATACAGTGGTTAAAACGAAGCCGCAAAACCTTTTTGTCGTGCCCCTGGAGACAGTAAAATAATGTCACTGAGATGATGGAGGTTGAGATATTTGATGATCGACGACTTACTGATATCAAAATGCCACACATAAATGAGGATAGGACCGCACGTGCTAGGAATGACATTGAGCGAGCAACTGGTGATGCTTCCAGTCTTCAAATGAGAACATGTGATCAGTTTGAGGTACATTGAGTTCCATCAGAAAATGAAGATGACGACGACGATGACAATGATACATTTATCAATGATGGTATTGTAACTCCAATATTGGGGGGGGGGGCAGCGAAGATGATGATTTTTTAATATAAGTACTGTGTGAGCTAGCTGTAAATGAACTATTTGATTTTTTTTTGAAAAGATATAAGCCGCTCTTCTATTTAGCAGCAAGCTTGGAAGCAAGCCGATATTGAACAATCCCACCTCTTCAGAAGATACCCAGAATTTAAAATGACACTCTTGTAGAAATTCCTAATGCAACGAACTAGTGATTACTGGAAACAGATCTTAATGCAACGAGTGTGTTCCGTGGCGATAGATCCTAAGGCCACAAACTAGTACGATTGTGGCAACAGATCCTAATGCAACAATTGTACAAGCAAAATGGAGACGCGCTTAATTAGCAGCGAGGTGCGCTTCGTATATGTAAAGCGTGTCCTCCCCACGACGTCTTCTTTTATCTTCGTGATTTTCTACATTTTTCTATGGTTCACTGTTGATATCACACATCACTGAACTTAGAGCACATTCACTTAATAACTGAATCATTCACTTGTCTAGAAAATAAACAAATCCGTCCTTATGATTCCTGAGGAACATGATAAACACACCACACATTCATTCGTTCACACAGTGGCCAACGTTTTGTATTATATTGTGAGGCCAACGATTGTGTTCGGTGACGATAGATCCTAACGCCACGAACTGGTGAATCGAGGCAACAGATCCTAATGCAATGATTGTGCTCTGTGGAGATAGATCCTAACTCCACGAATGGGTGAATTGTGGCAACAGTTCCTAATGCAACGATTGTGTTCCATGGCAATAGATCCTAATGACACCAACTGGTGAATCGTGGCAAAAGATCCTAATGCGACGATTGTATTCTGTGGCAATAGATCCTAACGCCACGAACTGGTGAATCATGGCAAATGTTCCTAATGCAACGACTGTGTTTCGTGGCGATAGATCCTAATGCCACAAACTGGTGAATCGTGGCAAAAGTTTCTAATGCAACGATTGTATTTGGTGGCGATAGATCCTAATGCCAAGAACTGGTAATTCGTGGCAAAAGTTCCTAATGCAACAATTCTGTTCCGTGGCGATAGATCCTAACGCCACAAAATGGTGAATCGTGGCAAAAGTTCCAAATGCAATGATTGTGTTTCGTGGTGATAGATCCTAATGCTACAAACTAGTGAATCGTGGCAAAGTTCCTAATGCAATGATTGTGTTTCGTGGTGATATATCTTAACACCACAAACTAGTGAATTGTGGCAAAAGTTCCCAATGCAACGATCGTATTTAGTGGCGATAGATCCTAACGCCACGAACTGTTAATTTGTGGCAAAACTTCATAATGCAATGATTATGTTTTGTGGCGATAGTTCCTAACACTATGAACTGGTAATTCGTGGCAAAAGTTCCTAATGCAACGATTCTATTCTGTGGCGATAGATCCTAATGCCACGAACCAGTAATTTGTGGCATCGGATCCTAATGCAATGATTATGTGTCGTGGCGATATATCCTAATGCCACGAACTAGTGAATCGTGGCAACAAGTCCTAATGCAACGATCATGTTCTGTAGCGATAGATCCTAATGCCACGCACCGGTAATTCGTGGCATCAGATCCTAATGCAACGACTGTGTGCCGTGGTGATAGATCCTAATGCCACGAACTACTGAATTGTGGCAACAGATCCTAATGCAACAATCATGTTCCATGGCAATAGATTCTAATGCCATGAACTAGTGAATCCTGACAAAAGATTTGTGGCGATAGATACTAATGCCACGATCTAGTGAATCGTGGCAACAGATCCTAGTGCTACGATTGTATTCTGTGGCGGTAGATGCTAATGCCACGAACTAGTGAAATTGTGGCAATAGATTCATGGCGATAGATTCTAATGCCACAAACTAATGAATCGTGGCAACAAATCCTAATGCAATGATCGTATTCCATGACGATAGATGCCAATGCCACGAACTAGTGAGTAAGGGCAAAAGACCAAGCTTACTGCAACAACTTAGTATTCGTTGCAGTACAATCGTTGCAACAGGAGGAATCCTTATAGTGAATGCAAGCACTATACAACCATATAGGCCGATATGCCTATTGAATGTTAGTTTCAAAAAATTCATGAATGTAGCAACAAATATAATTATGGATATAGCTCCAAAGGTGATCAGACCGACGCAAACAAAGTTTATACTTGGGAGAAATATCATGGAAGGAGCAATTGTCTTGCTTGAAATAATTCATGAGTTACATAGAAAGAAAAAATGGAGTGATTTTTAAAATTGACTTTGAAAAAACCTACGATAAAGTCAAATGGTCCTTCGTTAGGAAACATTACAAATGAAAGGTTTCTCGAAAAAATGGAGTAAGTGGATTGATGCGTATATACAGGGTAGTCATGTGGGAATCAAACACTACTACAATAAGCCTCATCACAGGCGGCTCCAAACCTATTATCACAAACGGCTTTTAAAACCGCCTGAAACGAAGAGCCTGTGATAATCCACAATTTCAATGGCGGAGAAGTGATACCGCCTGTGAAGACACATTATCATAGGCGGTTCTTTACTTAGGCTAGCTGTCTGTGAAGATATTTTATCACAGACGGGTCATGCAGCATATATAACCGTCTGTGATAAATGTCTTATCACAGGCGGGTATTGAAGCATAACTAACCGCCTATGATAATGTGTCTTCACAGGCGGGTATTGAAGCATAACTAACTGCCTATGATAATGGTGTTATCACAGGTGGACGTTTACCTACATCAGCCGTCTGTGATGACCTTTTAATGTAGCCGGTTTCTACCATAACAGTCACCGCCTGTGAAAATTAGGTTATCACAGATGGTTCTTCACTTGTATCTAGCCGCCTGTGATAATTGTTTTTCACAGTCATGCCTACCGTTGGTTAATAACCGCCCGTGATAAGGTATAACCTAAGCAGTACTACTGCTGTTATTTCTAATTTCTAGGTCAATTCAATATAATCACTGAACAAAAAACAACAATATCATCACAGAACAAAAGTCAACAATATTATCATCACAGAAGTCAATTTCACTAAAACAATATGCATATGTACAAGTTACAGATACAATTCATCTCAAAGTTTACAAGTTTTCACTAAAAACTGTTTCTATTGGCATAATCGCAAAGTTCTGGCACATCAGCTGCTGCACAATTCTCATCAAAGAACTTCCCTTTTTTGTGCAAAATTTCACGATGAATGAACTGACAGAGTTCAGCAGCAATCCTGTCGGCTCCTCCACTAGGAATACTTCTACAAACCGGCCATTCTTCGTTCAGATTCTTCATGTGCTGCAATATAACACATAACAAGGTTTAGAATTTATTGGTTTGAACAATCTCAAAGTATAGATCAATGTGAGAGTATACAGGAATTTAATTGGTATTTTTGGATCAATTGTACTATGAGCAATTGAATTTTGAAGTTGGAATCAAAATATGAAAATAATGTTTCTGGTAATATTGAACAGTAGAGAATATAAGCATTAAACTATGCTAGTTACAATGAAAATGAAACACAAAAGTAAGAAAATAAGGTATCGACATTAAGGATAACTTACATCCTCACGATTCACTCTATATACGCCGGCGGTCCGAGGATGCTCGCATACATAATACCCGTATAAGACACTCCCAGCAGGCTGCTTCGGACAAGCATAATACATTTTAATGTTCAATGCATTCGTATTAGAAGGTCTCTGACCGCCAAGCTGTTCCGCGTAAAACCGCCAAGCGATGTAATACAAGAAATGTCATATAAAACTTGTCAACACATTCTAAATGTGCGAAAATTAAAATTATTGAATAAACGTATAGTTTCAAAATGGAATGGAAATCTTTGTAACGATCTGGTGAGAAATCGGTCGAGTCCAAGACTGTTGCCATTTTCTGCATTGGCTTGATGAAGATCATTATGTAGTGATTACTGAAAACATACAAACACACGTGTTAACAATTACCAATAATTGCTATTTCAATGTCATGTGTCGAACTTACTCGAAGTGGTACGGAGCCTTTACGAAGTCCTTGCCGTCTCTGACAAAGTTAAACATCGCATGTCCTATGTAAGCTGCAGCTTCTGTCCTTCTATCCTTCTTAAGTATTGCAATTGCTTTTTCAAAATCTCTTTTGTTCATGTGTTTGTACTGTCCTGAGTCTTGATTCGCCTGGACATCGAATAGCGACTTTGCAATCCTAGTAGGGTCAAGGATACCTGTCTTGTGCTCCAACTTTTCATTATCCATGTATTGCATCCTATTGAAGAAGTCCAAAATTGTTATAATCTCATGAAATGCGTATGCGTGTAGTAAGAAAAGCAAATACAAAATATTAGAGCACTTACAAGCACCAGACGAGCAGCAGGTTGATTTTGAGCATGCCCCGATGGAAAAGGGAATGCAGCTCTTCAAATAAAATGACTCGTTTATCTACTCCAGTGCTCCAGAATGCTGCTTTTGGAATACGAAATGTGACGCAATTAAGGCCATATTTTGTGCTGGCAGTGATGTACCACTCATGCATTCTTCTGAGCTGGACGGGTTGTTTGCTAAGTTGTACGGATGTCATGAACGGCTTTCCATTCGCAAATTTAGGAGGAACATCCTCAAGCTTGTATATTGGAACTCCTGGTTTAACTAAAGCCGTCCGCCGATTATACATGACACCGCCTTCTTCCCACTCCTCTATATCTTCTAATGCTGGCTCATGAGAAGAACGAGATGCACTCGATTTTCTAATATTTTCCTTCATAGCTTCCAAATACTTTGACACTTCTGATGAAGGTTTATTAATTTCGTATGAGCTAACTTTGATAGGCACTGATGATCGAGGAGTAGTCGTTGGAAGTTGGACACTAGCTTGTTGATGAACCTTTTGTTCAACTATTGCTCTTTACTCCCAGCAGTTGGCTCTAGTACTACTTCAAGTTGTTGCTCAACTGATTGCTCTTTACTAGCAACAGCTTGCTCTGGTACTGCTTGAAGCTGTTGTCCAACTTGTTGCTCTTGGATATCATCTTTGCTGAGACATAGGGGGAGTGGATCTTCCCGGACTGGGAGTGGATCTTCATGCACTTTCGCCTTAGAAGATGGGGTTGCAGTATTTGGAGATGTGATGGGGCTAGAAATTGGCTCATCGTCCAACACGATATCTCGTCGGTGCCCTCAGGTGTGACGTGGTCTGTTTCATAATCTTCATAATCATTATAAATGATCTGAAGAACTTGCACCACAGCATAATACAACGGAAGTGGATTCCCGTTGAAGTCACGATCAGGCTTTGCCATAGCAGTGGCAACCTGTTTGGTTTTGTTCCCTGCTCTGCCTATTGGGACAAGAAGACGACAAGATTTGTCGTTAGCAATATCATCGACAGGGAACTTATGGGTTGACCCTGAGCCTGGCACGGAACCAACGCTGCTAGGGTAGGCAGTTGGAGATACTAATTGCTCCTTTTGCATCGGAACCATCACTGTACTCGGTGCCACTAATTGTCCTGATTGTCTAAGTTGTTCCATTATTTCTTGCATATTTTCTTTGACCTTTTGAGCAATCGTTTCATCAAGTGTTTTCTTAAACTTCTCACATCTTGTATATGTGTATTTATCTTTAGGGAAACCATCTAGCCAAGACATTTGAGAAGAGACTACTCGAACCCGTCCGCTGTGTTCAGGGTTTCCTAAGATAGCGGTAAGTTGGTCATTCTCCCTCTTCTTCTTGAAGAGACCCTTCTGTTGCTTTTCAATTTTTCAATTACTTCTTTCATTTTATCCTCTACTTCATTCAGAGAGTCGGGCTTTTCAAGTTTGCCCCCGCTGGTCAAACTTGACCGAGCAAAGACCCAGTGTTGAGTTCGCTCATCACACCCTTCTAATGGGTGAGGATTGCCCTTATTGGTAATTTCTTCTAATATCTTATTCCATTTCTGGACTTTGGGGGCATATCCAGCAGACCCCAAGTGATGATGGTATTTGTTCTTTTTTGCAAGCTCTGACCTAGTTGCACTTAGAGCTTTAGCATCAGTTGTGCTCTTTGGACAAACAAACTCTTGCTACTGATCTTGTGTGATTTTTCCCATCTTCCTCGGGCTAGGGACCTTATCGGCCTTAACATAAGCATTCATTCCACTCTTCCAGCATCGAAACTTCTTGCCGCAAGAGACCAATGTTGCTTTCTTTACAGCATCTTCTGTGCCTTTCGGGAACTTGAATTGTTTCTTTATCTTTTCCCACAACTCATTATTGGTCTGCTCGGGTAATTTCCTCCAATTCTCGGTTGTGATCGGCACAACCTCCCTAAGAAGAAAACCACATGCATTACGGTACTTGGTAACTTAATCCAGTGGTTCTTGGGGAAGCCCACCTGGACCGACCCTTGTTATGTACATAATGCGGTCCAATGGACCCTTATTGGGACCTTGTTGCCCTTGTTTCCGCTTGAGTGAAGCTGAGGATTCATCCATTGGAGAACCTTCAGCGGTTTTAGGAGCCGATGTCACCTCATTGTCTTCGCGATTAATCTAGGCAGAAAAAAAATTATAAGACTTTGTATACTTGACAACCAACATTAACTTGAACTGCTGAAGTTAAGATTCGTGATCCATACCTCGTCGGCAGAATTATATTCCGGGTCTAGATCCACTGAAGTCTCTTTAATTCTTATATTCGGAAAAGGATCCGATGGACTGTGATAGGAGCCTGAACTGCTGGAGTCAGTAAACTCCATATTGTCTTCTTTGTTGTTACTACCAGGACCAGTCTTCTTAGGGCTTTCCATGGTAGATCTAATAAGACAAAAAATCTAATAAATGGCATATTAACTCTAATTAAGTGTTGCATGAAGAAAAAGATGGAAGCATTCTAGGATTTGATAAGGCATTCTAGGGTTTAAGGCGACTAATCAAAAGGTTCCTATACATTGCGTGGGTGACAAGCATGTTAAAGTTTATCACCAACAATGGCAATTTTATCTTTTTATTCTAAATAGGCTAGCTTCGTTCAGAGTGGCGACCACATTCTTGAGGTTTACTAGGCGGCGCCTAGCTCCGAACCTATAACTGATCAAGCAAGGGACAAAAAGCAAATCCTCCAGCCTTTTTCTAGTACCAAGAATCGCAAAGTGTGGCACTTGGATTTGGATGGTGAGGTGAGGCGAGGCAAGGTAGCTGCAGGCAAGAAGAGACACTCTTTTTCAGCGATCATCTCTACAACCGTGGGATTTGCACGGTAAAAAAAGATAAAAGACCCACATTCTCAAACGAATCAGGAATCCGGAAACATTCGCCAAAATCTAATCCCGGTGTGCCTGGCCGCACCAAATGGGCTCATCATGGCAGCAGGTTCAGCCATCATGAAAGGCATTACGTACCCCACATATGATGGCACCAAGGATTTCTGGGATGGTCAATTGTCCTGGCTGTTTAGAAAACAGGACAGGGAAGTCGGGGCCTCCTATAGTGATAAACTTGGTGAGTTCGAGAGGTTCACGAGGTTTAGGTGACTTGATCAAGTCTGGGCATATGAAACCTTTGGTGGAATATTTCTGATAGGATGGGATTAACCAGGTCGAGGGGTTGGGGGCTTATTTTTGAAATCCCCCTTCATGTGACTCCAAATCCTATATGGATTGTAACTCAATTAGTACTAGGACTAGGACTGGTTCCTAAACTGAATCTGACTCCTAACTCTATTCAAAGTAGGACTCTACTAATATCGTTATGGACAAAATCTACTTTATCTAGAGCAATCATATACCCCTAGACTGGTGTTTCCGCAACTTTGTTCAAAGTCCAAGTTCGACTCCTCTACTGGGTGCACCAGATACCCAGATCATCCAACAAAAATGAAGTCCCAATATATCTAGTTTGATACAAATGGTGCTAACAAATCATAAATGGGTACATAAACTTTTTTCCTGTGAAATGCCTTAATTTTAAGCTGAGTTCAATAATGGGATATATAATTGTTTTAACGCATGCAATCCTTCTGTAATTCTTCACATCATCATGATTGAATAAGCTATTCAATAAACAAACTCATAGTCATATAACAGCTACACTATCAGCAAGAATTATTCAACATAGTAATATATCATTCTCCAAAGGATAAGATACATATATGTTTATTGTATGTGTTCATGTATTTCAATTTGACCATTGTACTAAAAAATGCAAATCATAGCCACTAATTTCGTTCAATTGTGCCAATATGGCCATTATCATCAGAATCCTATGTATTTGAGTGACACATCATATGTTTGGCATCCAGCACCGCTAGAAGATGGACACACCTACTTCCAATAGAGTTCTCATTGCAGTTACCCCCTCAACCTAACTCTTTTTGTGTATCGAGTGTGAGTCACCATGAATATTCCAGTTCATTACGTATTTGAATTCTGGTCAGGTGAGGACAATGGGTTGTTGGAACTGCTCCTACGTAGAATTGATGGAAGTACACTGACAACCCAAGGATGCCTACCCACCAAACCCAAACCAAAGATGCCATCGAACTTGATAGTTTTTCGCATTCCACCGAACCCTAACCAAGGATGCCTACCATTTTCCAATTCTCGAACCCTAACCAAGGATATGCAAGGCGGCGGCGATGGCGGGGAGGGAGGCGGCACGACGAAGGATGATGGAAGGTCAAAGGGTTTAGGGTTTACCTTGAAGCTCGGCAGCGATGGCAATGGCTTCGCTCGGCGTATCTGGAAGTGACGAGGGCGAAGCTCGGCGGCGATGGCAAAGCTCGGCGACGGCGAAGCTCGGCGACGTACCTGGAAGTGACGAGGGCGAACACTTGGCGGCAAACAAAATTTTGGCAGCCTAAAGGCATCTAAGTCTTTCGCCCGGGTTAGGTTTTTCCAACGCTGCCGAGGGGTATATATAGACTCCCATTTTCTCAGGCGGATTTTAAGTACCGACCGCCTGAGAAGATTGTTACCTCAGGCGGGTTTTACTTACCAACCGCTTGAGAAGATACAATTATCTCAGGCGGTTGGTTAGTAACACCCGTGTGAGATAAACATCTTCTCAGACGGTTATTAATTACCAACCGCCAGTGAAGATATTTACTTCTTCATAATTAATATGTGTTCATAATTTGATGAACACCAACATGAAGACCCCTCACCAACCGCCTGTGAGGTTCATAATTAATATGTGTCGACGACCGTGCACGACCTTTCTTTTCCCCGAGGCGCGACCTTTCAATGCGTGGTAAACCAACTGCTCCATCTTCCACTCTGCGCGGCCTTAAAGATGCGCTATCACCCGTTAGTTCTCCACAACCGCATCGCTCACTTTGAATCCTCTTGTTTTCTTCGTCTTCCTCCGCTCCGATGACCCAACACCACTCTGGCCGACCTTCCGCCGCCAAGCCCTCCGAGGGAGCCACCTTGCAAGAAACTATGTTGCAGCTCCCCCGAGAAGATCAACACCGAGCAGCGCCTCCTCATGGCGCGAGAGGCATACAACAATATGTCTCGCACCATGAGTGCCTTGGGACTGGGTACCCTTCCAGAGTATCCTAGAATGGGTACCATGGGCCACTACCTCTACGCCCTCATGGGGGTGGCTGATCGTCTCGACATTCTGTTCGCGACGATGGCCCAGGTTCTTGGCCCCAAGAGCCGTAGAACGCTGGTGGAGGCGACGGCTAGCAACCTCGGGGTTGCACCGCCGGTGCAGCCGGTGCAGCCGGCCCTGTCTCCTGTTGCACCGGTGTCGGAGTCACCGCCGGAGGACGAGGAGGAGGAGGAGGAGGAGGAAGAGGAGTAGGAGTAGGAGTAGGAGTAGGAGTAGGATTTAATTAGTTTTTCTCTTTTTGTTGTTTTTAGTTGCTTCTGTTTTGTAAATATTGTTAATGGATGAAATCTATCTTTCTTCATCTATGTGATTGAATATTACTTGTGTATCTTGTGTGTTCTTGTGTGTTCTTGTATAAATATTGTGCATCTTGTGTGTTCTTTTGTGAGATGTGTGATTGAATATTGTTAATGAATGAGTATCTTGTGTGTTCTTCAACTGTGTGAATGAATGAATGTGTAGTGTGTGCATCGTTAATTAAAACACGTCTGAGAAGAAGATTATCTCAGACGGTTGGTAAGTAATACCCGCCTGAGATAAACATCTTCTCAGGCGGTTGGTAAGTATCAACCGCCTGTGAAGATATTTACTTCTTCTTAATTAATATTCTTGATTAAATGTGGTCCTTTAAAAAGGCAAAAATCCACTTTCTTGTAATATTATTGATAAGTAAAGGTTACCATTAAATTTCACTTCATTAATCCTTTGAAATTGGTCAGAACATAAAAAACATACAACAAATGCTATTTTTCATTTTTCTATCTTGATGAATATAATGCTTTTTTCATTTATTTTTTCAGTGGACATTTTTACTCATCATACCAACCTCTATGAATTTTTTTAGATTTTTTTTAAATTTTTTTGAATCAATGTGTGTTCATAATTTGATGAATGCCTCATATGTATATGAGCATTTAGTTAGAATGGTGGATAATTTGAAGTTTGACATGTTGGAATGCTTTTAAAAAAATTAAAAAAATTCATTCATGTATAAAATATACAAATATGTTCATACCAACAATTTTGAGTGAAGGAACTTTTTTTTATGAGATACACAAATGTGAATAATATGTGAGTAGAAATTAATTTGATATTTACCAAAACATTACAATGTCAGCTATACAAGTTTTAAAAATCTTTTGTTCAGGTGGTAGATGTTAATTTTATACAAATGTAGAAGAAAGAATCATCAAATTTGGACACAATTTGCAGAATCTAAACATGTTTGAGTATTTATATTGGAATCTAAATAAAAAAGAAGCAAGGGATAAGGAAACTGAAGAACAGTATCGGGCATTATCTCAGACGGTTGGTAAGTAATACCCGCCTGATATAATCATCTTCTCAGGCGGTTGGTAAGTACCAACCGCCGGTTAAGATATTTACTTCTTCTTAATTAATATTCTTGATTAAATGTGGTCCTTTAAAAAGGCAAAAATCCACTTTCTTGTAATATTATTGATAAGTAAAGGTTACCATTAAATTTCACATCATTCATCCTTTGAAATTGGTCAGAACATAAAAAACATACAACACTGCTATTTTTCATTTTTCTATCTTGATGAATATAATGTTTTTTTCATTTATTTTTTCAGTGGACATTTTTACTCATCATACCAACCTCTATGAATTTTTTTCAGATTTTTTTAAATTTTTTTGAATCAATGTGTGTCCATAATTTGATGAATGCCTCATATGTATATGAGCATTTAGTTAGAATGGTGGATAATTTGAAGTTTAAAATGTTGGAATGCTTTTAAAAAAATTAAAAAATTCATACATGTATAAACTATACAAATATGTTCATACCAACAATTTTGAGTGAAGAAACTTTTTTTTATGAGATACACAAATGTGAATAATATATGAGTAGAAATTAATTTGATATTTACCAAAACATTACAATGTCAGCTATACAAGTTTTAAAAATATTTTGTTCACGTGGTAGATGTTAATTTTATACAAATGTAGAAGAAAGAATCATCAAATTTGGACACAATTTGCAGAATCTAAACATGTTTGAGTATTTATATTGGAATCTAAATAAAAAAGAAGCAAGGGATAAGGAAACTGAATAACAGTATCGGGCATTATCTCAGACGGTTGGTAAGTAATACCCGCCTGAGATAATCATCTTCTCAGGCGGTTGGTAAGTACCAACCGCCTGTTAAGATATTTACTTCTTCTTAATTAATATTCTTGATTAAATGTGGTCCTTTAAAAAGGCAAAAATCCACTTTCTTGTAATATTATTGATAAGTAAAGGTTACCATTAAATTTCACTTCATTAATCCTTTGAAATTGGTCAGAACATAAAAAACATACAACAAATGCTATTTTTCATTTTTCTATCTTGATGAATATAATGTTTTTTCATTTATTTTTTCAGTGGACATTTTTACTCATCATACCAACCTCTATGAATTTTTTCAGATTTTTTTAAATTTTTTTGAATCAATGTGTGTTCATAATTTGATGAATGCCTCATATGTATATGAGCATTTAGTTAGAATGGTGGATAATTTGAAGTTTGACATGTTGGAATACTTTTAAAAAAATTAAAAAAATTCATACATGTATAAACTATACAAATATGTTCATACCAACAATTTTAAGTGAAGGAACTTTTTTTTATGAGATACACAAATGTGAATAATATGTGAGTATAATTTAATTTCATATTTACCAAAACATTACAATGTCAGCTATACAAGTTTTAAAAATATTTTGTTCAGGTGGTAGATGTTAATTTTATACAAATGTAGAAGAAAGAATCATCAAATTTGGACACAATTTGCAGAATCTAAACATGTTTGAGTATTTATATTGGAATCTAAATAAAAAAGAAGCAAGGGACAAGGAAACTGAAGAACAGTATCGGGCATTATCTCAAATGGTTGGTAAGTAATACCCGCCTGAGATAATCATCTTCTCAGGCGGTTGGTAAGTACCAACCGCGTGTTAAGATATTTACTTCTTCTTAATTAATATTCTTGATTAAATGTGGTCCTTTATAAAGGCAAAAATCCACTTTCTTGTAATATTATTGATAAGTAAAGGTTACCATTAAATTTCACTTCATTAATCCTTTGAAATTGGTCAGAACATAAAAAACATACAACAAATGCTATTTTTCATTTTTCTATCTTGATGAATATAATGCTTTTTTCATTTATTTTTTCAGTGGACATTTTTACTCATCATACCAACCTCTATGAATTTTTTCAGATTTTTTTAAATTTTTTTGAATCAATGTGTGTTCATAATTTGATGAATGCCTCATATGTATATGAGCATTTAGTTAGAATGGTGGATAATTTGAAGTTTGACATGTTGGAATGCTTTTAAAAAAATTAAAAAAATTCATACATGTATAAACTATACAAATATGTTCATACCAACAATTTTGAGTGAAGGAACTTTTTTTATGAGATACACAAATGTGAATAATATGTGAGTAGAAATTAATTTGATATTTACCAAAACATTACAATGTCAGCTATACAAGTTTTAAAAATATTTTGTTCAGGTGGTAGATGTTAATTTTATATAAATGTAGAAGAAAGAATCATCAAATTTGGACACAATTTGCAGAATCTAAACATGTTTGAGTATTTATATTAGAATCTAAATAAAAAAGAAGCAAGGGATAAGGAAACTGAAGAACAGTATCGGGTATTATCTCTGACGGTTGGTAAGTAATACCCGCCTGAGATAATCATCTTCTCAGGCAGTTGGTAAGTATCAACCGCCTGTTAAGATATTTACTTCTTCTTAATTAATATTCTTGATTAAATGTGGTCCTTTAAAAAGGCAAAAATCCACTTTCTTGTAATATTATTGATAAGTAAAGGTTACCATTAAATTTCACTTCATTAATCCTTTGAAATTGGTCAGAACATAAAAAAACATACAACAAATGCTATTTTTCATTTTTCTATCTTGATGAATATAATGCTTTTTTCATTTATTTTTTCAGTGGACATTTTTCCTCACCATACCAACCTCTATGAAATTTTTCAGATTTTTTTTAAATTTTTTTGAATCAATGTGTGTTCATAATTTGATGATTGCCTCATATGTATATGAGCATTTAGTTAGAATGGTGGATAATTTGAAGTTTGACATGTTGGAATGCTTTTAAAAAAATTTAAAAAATTCATACATGTATAAATATACAAATATGTTCATACCAACAATTTTGAGTGAAGGAAATTTTTTTTATGAGATACACAAATGTGAACAATATGTGAGTAGAAATTAATTTGATATTTACCAAAACATAACAATGTCAGCTATACAAGTTTTAAAAATATTTTGTTCAGGTGGTAGATGTTAATTTTATACAAATGTAGAAGAAAGAATCATCAAATTTGGACACAATTTGCAGAATCTAAACATGTTTGATTATTTATAATGGAATCTAAATAAAAAAGAAGCAAAGGATAAGGAAACTGAAGAACAGTATCGGGCATTATCTCAGACGGTTGGTAAGTAATACCCGCCTGAGATAATCATCTTCTTAGGCGGTTGGTAAGTACCAACCGCCTGTTAAGATATTTACTTCTTCTTAATTAATATTCTTGATTAAATGTGGTCCTTTAAAAAGACAAAGATCCACTTTCTTGTAATATTATTGATAAGTAAAGGTTACCATTAAATTGCACTTCATAAATTCTTTGAAATTGGTCAGAACATAAAAAACATACAACAAATGCTATTTTTCATTTTCTATCTTGATGAATATAATGCTTTTTTCATTTATTTTTTAAGTGGACATTTTTACTCATCATACCAACCTCTATGAATTTTTTTCAGAATTTTTTAAATTTTTTTGAATCAATGTGTGTTCATAATTTGATGAATGCCTCATATGTATATGAGCATTTAGTTAGAATGGTGGATAATTTGAAGTTTGACATGTTGGAATGCTTTTAAAAAATTAAAAAAATTCATACATGTATAAATTATACAAATATGTTCATACCAACAATTTTGAGTGAAGGAACTTTTTTTATGAGATACACAAATGTGAATAATATGTGAGTAGAAATTAATTTGATATTTAACAAAACATTACAATGCCAGCTATACAAGTTTTAAAAATATTTTGTTCAGGTGGTAGATGTTAATTTTATACAAATGTAGAAGAAAGAATCATCGAATTCGGACACAATTTGCAGAATCTAAACATGTTTGAGTATTTATATTGGAATCTAAATAAAAAAGAAGCAAGGGATAAGGAAACTGAAGAACAGTATCGGGCATTATCTCAGACGGTTGGTAAGTATTACCCACCTGAGATAAACATCTTCTCAGGCGGTTGGTAAGTACCAACCGCCTGTGAAGATATTTACTTCTTCTTAATTAATATTCTTGATTAAATGTGGTCCTTTAAAAAGGCCAAAATCCACTTTCTTGTAATATTATTGATAAGTAAAGGTTACCATTAAATTGCACTTCATAAATCCTTTGAAATTGGTCAGAACATAAAAAACATACAACAAATGCTATTTTTCATTTTTCTATCTTTATGAATATAATGCTTTCTTCATTTATTTTTTCAGGGGACATTTTTACTCATCATACCAACCTCTATGAATTTTTTTAGATTTTTTTAAATTTTTTTGAATCAATGTGTGTTCATAATTTGATGAATGCCTCATATGTATATGAGCTTTTAGTTAGAATGGTGGATAATTTGAAGTTTGACATGTTGGAATGCTTTTAAAAAAAATAAAAAAATTCATACATGTATAAATTATACAAATATGTTCATACCAACAATTTTGATTGAAGGAACTTTTTTTATGAGATACACAAATGTGAATAATATGTGAGTAGAAATTAATTTGATATTTACCAAAATATTCAATGTCAGCTATACAAGTTTTAAAAATATTTTGTTCAGGTGGTAGATTTTAATTATACAAATGTAGAAGAAAGAATCATATAATTTGGACACAATTTGCAGAATCTAAACATGTTTGATGTGAGGTTTGCCTTGGGTACAGATGGAATGAATCCGTTTGGTGAAAAAAGGAGCATACACAGCACATGGCCCGTGGTCTTAATGATGTACAACCTACCGATGTGGTTGTGTCACAAAAGGAAATATATCTTATTATCTGTTCTTATCCAAGTTCTGAAACAACCTGACATCAAAATTGATGTGGTCTTGGAACCTTTAATGGAAGATATGGCGAAATTGTGGAATGAAGGGGTACGTACATGGGATGAGTACAAGCGGGAGTATTTCACGCTAAGATCAATGATATTCGTTACCATGCATGATTATCCCGGACTGTTTACATTATCGGGACAAATGAAAGGGAAAAAAGGTTGCGTTAGGTGCGTGGATAGAACTGGATTTCTATACCTCACTTCATCCAGAAAGACGGTGTACATGAGACATCGACGGTTCTTGACAGATACACACAAGTATAGGAAGATGAAAGTACAATTTGATAACAAAATCGAAAAAGATACTGCACAGAAACCTTACAGTGGAAAACTTGTGTTTGAAATGGTCAAGAACATTCATATTGCTTTCGGTAAGGGAAAAATAGTAAAGGAATTAAGAGAAAGAAAAGTACATCTTCGGATGATACAACTGACATGGCTTTCAAGAAACAATCAATTTTTTTCAAGTATCTTCCGTGTTGGAAGAATCTGGAATTTTGCCATAGTATTGATTTGATGCACGTTACAACGAATGTATTTGGCAGCATCATTCGGACCTTGCGGGACATGCCGAGGAAAACAAAGGACGGATTAAATTCACGTATGGACCTAGTAAATCTTGATTTGAGACCAGAGCTTCATCCAGTAGAAAAGGGGAACGGGAAGCATTACCTTCCCCCAGCCAGCTACAACTTGACGCTAGAAGAGCAAAAAGCAATTTGCGAATGCTTGCGTGGGATCAAAGTGCCCACGAGTTTCTCATCCAATATCCGCAAACTAGTCTCGATGAAAGACTTTATTCGGTTATAATTCTCACAGCTGTCACATGATGATGACAGTTTTCCTTGCCATTGCAATAAGAGTAATCAAACCTGAGCATATAAAAGTTATCATCACACGTTTGTGTTACTTCTTCAATGCAGTATCGCAAAAGGTGATAGCACGTGAAGATTTAGACTATCTGAAAACATACATCATCGAGACAATGTGCAAGTTTGAGATGTGTTTCCCACCATCCTTTTTTGATATGCAAGTACACCTAATCATACATCTTGTTGATCAGATAAAAGCATTGGGGCCACTATATTTACATCATATGTTTTCGTTGGAGAGATATTTAGGAGTATTAAAAGGTTATGTGCGGAACCGTGCTCACCCAGAGGGTTCAATTATTGAAGGATACACCACTAAAGAAGTGATTGAGGGTTGCGCTGATTACATCAAAGATGGAAAATCGATAGGTGTGCCTATACCGGTACATGAGGGTAGACTACGTGGGAGAGGCAAAGTGGGTAAGAAAACTTTTATTGTTCAAGATTACAAGAATTTACACTGTGCACATTTTTGTGTACTACAACAGCTCGCAATAGCTGAGCCGTACATCGAGGAACACCAAATTGAGCTTCGTGATAAAAACCAAGACCGCACAGAGGACTGGATCATGAGAGGGCACAGAAGATGTTTCACTGAATGGTTAATGGACAAAAATATATCATACAGAAACACAATAGAAGAGGCAACAATAAAGAAGTTAGCTTCTGGCCCATCTGCTTTGGTAACATCATGGCATGCATATGACATCAATGGTTACACATTTTACACTATAGAAAAAGACGGTAAGAGTGTTGCACAAAATAGTGGTGTTCGTATTGAGGCTTATGATTCACAAGGGCAGAAGATCACATACTTCGGGTTCATAGAGGAAATATGGGAACTCGATTATGGCGAAAGAATGGTAATGCCCGTATTTAAGTGCCAATGGGTCAAACATCCTGATGGTTTGAAAGTGGACAATTACGGGCTGACACTGGTAGACTTGAATAAAGTGGGTTACAAAGATGACCTGTGGGTTCTCGCCAATAATGTTGCACAAGTTTTTTATGTTCAAGATCCAGAAACTGAGAAGTTGCGCGTAGTTGTTTCTGGAAAGCAAAATATTGTTGGGGTTGAGAATGTGGGAGATAATGAAGAGAAATATAATCAGTATGAAGAGATGTACCTTTTCACCGAACCAGAAAACATCAAGCGCGTAGAGAGAAGCATTAAAAAGAACTTGAAACCCTATATGCGAGAAGATGTCAATGCTGGGAAAAATGTATATAGCAATGCGAGATGATATATATTGTATATATTTGTATCTTCTGAAATCAACTTAGAACAATGTTGGTATATTGATTGTGTCCTTTTGCATTTGTGTACATATGAGTTTGGACTCAATAATTTGGAAGTTTGGAAGTTTGGTCTTTCAGATAATGATGTCTCGGGCATGTAGCCGATTGAAGGAGGAGCGCTTGGCGTGGCGTAAGAACCATCCCCATGTATGTACATATGGCACACCGGTCGCATGGTTGTATATATATATGTATCTGTAATGGACTGATGAACTTAACTGTAGTTTGTTTTTCTGTCTTGTTTATTTTTGGTATTTTCAATTTCTCCGCGTAGGGTTTCTTTGCGAAGCCTGAATCAGGAGATTTATTGAAGTGGCAGTGCATCGTCCCCGGTAAAGAAGGGGTAAGTCATGAAGAACAAGCACAATATGAGTTTAACCATCGTCCTCCTATTAATAAATTTCTTTTGCAGACTGAATGGGAAGATGGTTACTACCCCCTGACAATCTCCTTCTCTGAGGACTATCCCTTGGTGCCTCCAAGATGCGCCTTTCCAATTGAGTTCTTCCACCCAAATGTCCATCGTTCGGGAGCACTCTGCATCAGGATTCTTGATCGAGAGACTGTAAGATAGACCTATTTTGTTCATGTAATTATTAATTATAATTGTTGTCAAACTTATTTGAACTGGTTTCTTATATTGCTTAAATTATATTTCGTAGGGGTGCTGCAGTGCTTTTACAATCAAAACTATACTACTTGAAGTTCAGCGTTTGCTGCATCAGCCAAATGTGCCTGATGTTGAAAATGATTGCTATAATCTACTTATCAAGGTTAGATGACACTTTGACTTAGTGACCAATGTAGGTTATTCATTCCTCCTTCGACATTTGTTAATTTAAATAATGTCAATATTTTTAGGATCCAGCGGAATATAAGAGACGTGTTCGGGAGCAAGCAGGACAGTACAATTTAGATTGATTGATGGGAGCTTCATCGTCGATCTACAATGAATGTAGCATGATTTTTGTTCAGTGTGCAAAGAAATTATCTTTGAATAATTGTAAAGCCTCTAATGGTGTATTATCATAATTAAGCCAGCCTCACTGGTGATCGAGCATTTCCTACTAGTATCCGCTCATCTGTGTTTTTTTTCCTGATACAATTTTCCCTGCAGTAACTACATACGGTTGTGATAATTGCAACGACTACATCCCTGTAATTTCAATGAAAACCGCTTGTGATAATTGAACAACTACATATGGTTCTTAAACAATGACCGCCAGTGAAAATACATGATCTTCTCAGGCCGTTGTTAATTAATAACCGTCTGTGAAGTTCATTACATTACAGGCGATTATTAATTAAGAACCGCCTATGAAGATCATGTATTTACCCAGCCGGTTGTTTCTTAAAATCCGTCTGTGAAGTTCATTGTATTACAGACGGTTCTTAATCAAGAACCGCCTGTGAAGATCATGTATTTACCCAGATGGTTGTTCTTTAAAATCCGTCTCTGTTGTTCTTTGTTGTTCTTTCATCACAGGCGGTTATTATATCATTCGTCATTACAGTCGCATATTTTTTAAGGACCGCCTGTGTTTGAAAATTTGAGGCGCCTGTAAAAATGCTTTTTGTAGTAGTGAAAATAAAAGACCGGACATGGGTGAACTTTATTATCAAAAAGGGACTAATACAAAAGGATCTGTTATCCCCGATTCTGTTTAATATAGTGGTCTATATGTTGTTCGTACTGATTAACAGAGCTAAGCGGGGTGGATTGTTAGTTGGCGTAGTTCCAGATCTGGTAGATGACAGATTTTCAATATTGCAATACACGGAGGACACTATTCTCTTTATGGATCACAACCTAGAGCATGCAGCAAACCTTAAGTTAATTCTTTTCGCTTTGGAACAGTTATCAGGTCTCAAAATCAATTTTAAGAAGAGTGAAATAATGTGATTCGAGGAAGCAAAAGGATACATTAATCAGTATTCCAGGCTGTTCAGATGCAAAATGGGATCCTACCCGTTTAGTTATATAGGAATTCCCGTGCACTATAGAAAGTTGAATAATAACGAGTGGAAGATCGTGGAAGAGAAATTTGAAAATAAAATTAAGTTGTTGGAAAGTTAAAACCCTCTCTGTAGGAGGCAGTTTAGTGTTGGTAAACTCAGTCTTAACAAGTATAGCCTTATTTATCTTGTCTTTTTTTGAGATTCCTGGAGGTGTGCTGGAGAGATTGGACTATTTTAGATCAAGGTTTTTCTGGCTGGGAGACGATCATAAAAAGAAATATAAATTGGCAAAATGGAGTGTGTTATGCCAGCCAAAAAATCAAGGAGGCTTGGGTATCATTAATATCGACATACAACACAAATGTTTGCTTAGTAAGTGGTTATATAAATTGGCCATGAGGACGGACTATGACAGTCACTACTGAGGAACAAATATATGAAAAACAAAACAATTGGTCAAGTCCGAAGGAAATCGGGGGACTCACATTTTTGGTCCAGCCTTATGGCAGTGAATAAGGAGTTCTTAAAAATGGGGTACTTCCAAATTAATAGTGGAGAACACACTAGATTTTGGAAGGACGTATTGCTAGGAAAGACTGCCTTAAAACAAAGATTTCCATCACTATATAACACTGTACGGATGAAAAACGTCACCATCGCTACTGTTATGAACTCGATTCCCTTGAATTTGTCCTTCCGTAGAGGACTAGTAGGACACATTCTGGTATGCTGGAACAGACTAGTAGCTGAAGTGGCATATGTATCACTAAACAATAAAAAAAGATGTTTTCAGGTGGAGATTAAAGCATGATGGAGTTTTTACTGTGCATTCGATGTACAATTTCTTAATAACCGATACAAATGTATGCAATGAAAAATTGATTTGGAAAACAGATATACTATTGAAAATTAAAATCTTCTTGTGGTATGTGAAAAGGGGGTGATACTAACAAAAGACAATTTAGCAAGACACAATTGGAAGGGAGATAAAAGTGTGCATTCTGTTCATAGAATGAAACTATCCAACATCTTTTTTTTTTCGAGTGCCACATTGCTAGTTTTATTTGGAGATCTCTACAGGTTGTTTTTAATATTAATATCCCACGATCTGTTAGCCACTTTTTTGAATCCTGGTTGTATAAATTCAATGCTTAAATCAGACATATTATGCTTGCTGCTATAAGTGCAATGATTTGAACCATTTGGCTTTCCAGGAATTGACATGGTATTCATTGCTTGTTCTATGAAAACATATATGTGCAGGTATTTTTCAGAGAAATGCATTGGTGTCGCGCTTGGATAATTCTACAAAAGCGTAACAAAACCCAAAACTTCGTGAGGATGGCATGCAACACTGTGGAGGACATGGTTATGCATGTTTTTAATCAACATGGATGGATCAATAGGAACAGGATTGTTTTTTAAATAATTTAGCCACTCGTTTAAGTGGTAACTGTTATTCTGCTTTCTCATGTTTGCTGCAATATGCTTTCTCAGGCTGGTTGTAGTAACTTTGTAATAATTTTCCTCTAACCTCGCTCTAGGGGAAGGACAGAAGCTTTTTTCCATGATCTAAATTTTTTTTGTCAGCTTTCTAAATAAGTTGTTTTTTCAACAACATCAAACAATATCAAACTTGGCAAAAAAGCTGCCGCCGGTTGTGGCTTGTCCAGTCGTCCGAGGCACCGCAATTCATCTCCGATTGCCGCTCATACGATGGGAAGCAGCTCGCTGTCGAGCATACGACGATCCTCAACCTTCGTCGCTAGCTCATCCTCCGTCAAATCCTTTCCGCTTAGTATTATGCCAACCAAATTCACGCGCGCGACCAGTGCGCGTGTGCGGCAAGTTGGGAATGGGGATCCGCGGTGCTGCTTAAGGACACTCCTTTCTTTCTATAGCCTTCTCAATTTCTAGTCAAGTTTTCTTATTTTTTTATCGGAAAGGATAAAACTCAGGCGCCTGAAATTGGACACAATCACTAATGATGATAAGGCTAAAACTCTGTGATGATGATTGGTAAAAAAGTTTTTTAATTATTAATATTTTGCAAGGATTATGAGAGTTGTAAAATAGTTTAATAAAATATAATTGTAATTGATTAGAATTAATGATTATAGTTAATTATAAGGATTAGTGGTTAATGATAGTAATTAGCTGCTAATTACCGGGTGCCTGAATTTTTTTAAAAATTTCAGGCACGTGAAATCTAGATAGACAAAGGATTTGTCTATTTGTCAAGTGTGTGAAAATTGGAAAATTTTCAGGCGCTGAGTAATTAGCAATTAATTACTTTCATTAACTACTAATCTTATAATTAATCTTTAATCCTTAATTGTATATGTTAATCAATCATAAATTTATTTTGTTTCATTATTTTACAATTGACATAATACTACAAAGAATACAAATTAACAGACTATAAAATCACCTTTTCCCTAGTCACGGCAGGCGTAGCCGGCGCCGCCGCGCTTTGCGCCGCCCATGCGGCCACCTCCGCTCTGTCCCGGTAGAGCCACCACGAGCTCTCGCGCCAGTCACCGCGAGCTCCCGTGCCGCCGCGACCTCCCTTGCCGCCCACTGCGAGCTCTCACGCCAGCCGCCGCGACCTCCCTCCTTCGCCGCCCGCCGCGACCTCCCGCGCCGCCGAGATATTCCGCCCTTGTCGCCGTCGTCTGACCGCACACCACAGAGCTCCTGCTACTGCTCCCGCGCCGCCGCCGCTTGTGTCGGGTGTGGATGGTTAGTGTTTAGGGTTCGGGAGAAAGGAGGAAAATATGTAAAGGTTGTTGCATGAATCTTGAAGTGGAATTGACGGTCGCCTGAAACAATTTTGGATTTGAGGCACATGGATTCTCCTTTAACAAATGCATGATCAACTTGTGGTTGCGAGGCAGCCCGGATTCCAAGAGGATTAGCGGCCATTGGTGACGGATTAGTGACAGGTTAATAATTATAATCACACGTTTCTTACGAAATGGTTTCGTTTAGTGTCACGTCAGCATCCAGCAGGAGCCTGGGTGATGCCATGGAGGCAACGCTTTTTGAGAGTTCTTTTTTTCTTTCAAAAAAATCCTTTTTCAGAGTTCTGAATATAAAGGGGAAAAGCGTCATTAAAGGAGAGAGAAGATAAGGTTTAAGAAAAGTTAGACGGAGCTCGCTTTTGCATGTCATTTGTACTACGCACGATTCTGATCCTTACGACAGAAGAGAGAGGACCGCCTCGAAGTGCAACTTGCTTAAAACTGTAGTCATGAAGGTATTCGTAAATAATGGGTGGTGGTTCACCAAAAAGATCAACTTTCTGTTGGAATTTAAGGGTAAGGCCCATTAAAAAATTCTGAATAAATTCTTAGTAAATCTTAAGATTCATTAGGCGAGAGCAGGGGTGCTAAATATTTATTACCACATGGGAAGTCGAGGTGGAGGCACGCCCACATATAAAGGAGGTTGCTCTTCCACTCCACAATTGAGTGAGAAGAGAAGTGGTTCACGTGCGCTCTTCCTCCTCCTCGCTCGCTTGCCTCGTCACACACGTGCGTGTGTGTTCGTGTCAATTCGTGTTCGGGCAATTCGTGACAATCAATCCGGTCATGACCAAAATTGATAGAGTTTTCTGCTCCATTGGGTGGGAGAAGCATTTCCCAATGGCACACTTGCAGGCACTTCCATCGACATTATCGGATCATTGCCCAGCAACACACAACAAAGGAAATATGCAGGCTTCAGATTTTAAAGTTTTTGGGTGCACATGCCGAACTTTGTCAGCGTGGTACAACAGGCTTGGGAGAGGCCTGTGCATGATACATACCTAATGAAGAGGCTGCATACAAAATTGTGCCGAACGGCAAAAGCTTTAAAAAGATGAAACAAGGAAAATATCGGTAGCATCAAGCTGCAGCTGCTGATAGCAAAGGAAATCATTTGTGCTCTAGACGTAGCCCAGGAGGCAAGAGGGCTTACTGAAGAGGAGAGGAGCTTCAAACAGAGAGTGCAACTGAAATTTCAGAGCTTATTACTAATTGAAAAGATAAAGGCTAAGGAAAGGGTGAGAATATCCAACATTAGAACATCAGACGCTAACACAAAATTATTTTTTCTAAAAGCAAATGGAAGAAAGAGGAAAAAGCATATTCAGACACTGCAAGAAGGTTCTCCTTTCCTGACAGCACACGATCCCAAGGAGGAATATATTCATTGGCATTTTGGCAACCACTTCGGACAGTCAACACCGATTCAACTCACTCTAAATTGGGAGGAAAGAAATGTCAATCGATATCAGCTCCAAGACCTCGAACACGAGATCAGTGAGGAAAAAGCCGAAAAGGTAGTTTTTGAAATGCCTAAAGATAAAGCCCCAGGCCTCGATGGATTCAACGGCCTTTTCTTTACATCATGCTGGGATATTATAAAGGGAGATATTATGCAGGTTCTCAACTCTTTATCCCAGCTAAGAGGACACAGGTTTAACCTCCTTTGTACAGGCCACATTGTTTTGCTACCAAAAAAGGAGGAGGCATCAACAATAGGGGACTACAGGCCGATCAGCCGTATCCACAACATATCAAAAATTTTCTCCAAAATTCTAGCGAACAGGTTGGCGCCCAAGTTGCAAGAAATAATATCGATAAACCAAAGTGCGTTTAGGTGCATCCATGATAGTTACCTGTATGTCCGAGGGCTAGTCAGGGAACAACAAAAGAAAAAGAAAGCCATACTTTTTTCTCAAACTGGACATAGAGAAAGCTTTCGATTCTCTATGATGGGGATACTTGTTGGAGCTCATGAGCAATTTAGGCTTCGGGCCAAAATGGCATGAATGGATTTCCATTCTGCTTTCAGCGAGTTCATCCAAAATCCTCTTGAACGGGATCCCGGGGCAGTCGAAGCACATGAGAAGGCTTCGGCAGGGCGACCAACTTTCACCGCAGCTTTTCATGCTAGCCATGGACCCACTACAAAAAATACTAGAACTTGCCGTGGACCCACTATAGAAAATACTAGAACTTGCCACGGGCAAAAGCATCTTTAAACCAGTCCACCTGATAAGAAACAAAGTGGAAATGTCTCTCTATGCGGATGACATCGCCATCTTTGTAAACCCAGATTTGCAGGAGTTGGGACCACCGAGACAACTGCTTTAATTATTTGGAGATGTCACCAGAATGAAAATAAATTTACAGAAATCTGACATGTACACTCTCAGATGTGACCAAACAGACACTCAACTGCTAACTCAAGCTTTCCCAGCTACCATGCAAGAATTCCCGTGCAAAGATTTAGGCATACACTGCTACAATAAGCCTCATCGCAGGCGGCTCCAAACCTATTATCATACGTGGTTTCTAAAACCGCCTGAAACGAAGAGCCTGTGATAATCCGCAATTTCACAGGCGGAGAAGTGAAACCGCCTGTAAAGACACATTATCACAGACGGTTCTTTACTTAGGCTAGCCGCCCATGAAGATATATTATCACAGGTGGGTCGTGCAGCATATATAACCGCATGTAATAATTTTGTTATCACAGGCGGATCTTGACCTACGTCAAGCCGCCTGTGAAGGCAGTTTATCGCAACCGGTTTATACCATAACAATAGCCGTCTGTGATAATTGGGTTATCAAAGATGGTTCTTTACCTATATCTAGCCGCCTGTGATAATGGTTTTTCACAGGCAGGTCTAGCCGTTGGTAAATAACCATCTATAATAAGTTATAAACTATGCAGTACTAGCTGCTTTTATTTTTAATTTTCAGGTCAATTCAATATAATCACAGAAGTCAACAATATCATCACAGAAGTCAACAATATCACCACATAAGTCATCTTACATAAGTCAATTTCACTGAAACAATATACATATGTACAAGTTACACATACAATTCATCTCATAGTTTACAAGTTTTCACTAAAAATTGTTTCTATTGGCATAGTCGCAAAGTTCTGGCACATCAGCTATTGCACCATTCTCATCATAGAACTCCTCTCTTTTGTGCAAAATTTTGCGATGCACGAATTAACATAGTTCAGCAGCAATCTTGTCGGCTCCTCCACCAGGAATACTTCTACAAACCGGCCATTCTTCATTCACATTCTATGTGTGTTGCAATGAAACACATAACAAGGTTTAGAATGTGTTGGTTTGAACAATCTCAGAGTATAGATCAAAGTGAGAGTATACAAGAATTTATTTGATATTTCTGGAGCAGTTGTACTATGAGAAATTGAATTCTGAAGTTGGAATCAAAATATGAAAATAACATTTATGGTAATATTGAACAGCAGAGAATATAAGTATTAAACTATGCTAGTTACAATGAAAATGAAACTTAAAAGTAAGAAAATAAGATATCTACATTAAGGATAACTTATATCCTCACGATTCACTCTATATTCGCTGGCGGTCCGAAGATGCTCGCATACATAATACCCGCATAAGACACTCCTAACAGGCTGCTTCGGACAAGCATAATACGTTTTAATGTTCAATGCATTCATATTAGAACGTCTCTCACAGCCAAGCTGTTCCGCATAAAACCGTCTAGCGCTGTAATATAAGAAATGTCATATAAAACTTCTCAACACATTCTAAATGTGTGTAAATTAAAATTATTGAATGAACGTATAGTTTCAAAATGGAAAGGAGATCTTTGTAACGATCTGGTGGGTAATCGGCCGAGTCCAAGACTGTTCCCAAACCTGTGTTGGCTTCATGAAGATCATTATATAGTGATTACTGCAAACATACAAACACACATGTTAACAATTAGCAATAATTGCTATTTCAATGTCATGTGTCGAACTTACTCGAAGTGGTACGGAGCCTTTACGAGGTCCTTGCCGTCTCTGACAAAGTTAAACATTGCATGTCCTATGTAAGCTGCAACTTATGTCCTTCTATCCTTCTTAAGTTTTTGCAAATGCTTTTTCAAATTCTTTTTTTTTTCATGTGCTTGAACTGCGTCGAGTCTCGATCCACCTTGACGTCAAATAACGTCTTTGCAATCCATGTATGGTCAAGGATACCTGTCTTGCATTTCATCTTTTCATTATCCATGTATTGCATCCTATTGAAGAAGTCCAGAATTGTTATAATCTCATGAAATGTGTATGCGTGTAGTAAGAAAAGCAAATGCAAAATATTAGAGGCACTTACAAGCATCAGACGAGTAGCAGGTTGATTTCGAGCATGCCCAGATGGAAAAGGGTATGTAGCTCTTCAAATAAAATGAATCGTTTATCTGCTCTAGTGCTCGAGAATGCATCTTTTGTAATACGAAATGTGACACAAGAAAGATCATATTTTGTGCTGGCAAGGTTGTACCACTCGGGCATTCTTTTGAGCAGGGCAGGTTGTTTGCTAAATTGTACGGATGTCATGAATGGCTCCCCATTCTCAAATTTAGGAGGAACATACTCAAGCTTGTATATTGGAACTCCTAGTTTAACTAAAGTCGTATGCCGATTGTACATGACACCGTCTTCTTCCAACTCCTCGATGTCTTCTAATGCTGGCTCATGAGAAGAACAAGATGAACTCGATTTTCTAATATTTTCCTTCATCGTTTCCAAATACTCTAACACTTTTGATGAAGGTTTCTTAATTTTGTATGAGCTAACTTTGATAGGCACTGATGGTTGAGGAGTAGTCGTCAGAAGTTGGACACTGGCTTGTTGTTGAACCTGTTGTTCAACTGATTGCTCTTTACTCCCAGCAGCTGGCTCTTGTACTACTTCAAGTTGTTGCTCAACTAGTTGCTCTTTACTAGCAACAACTTGCTCTGGTACTGCTTGAAGTTGTTGTCCAACTCGTTGCTCTTGGTTATCTTTACTAGCAAGATTACTATCATCCTTGTTGAGACATAGGGGGTAGATCTTCCTGGACTGGAAGTGGATCTTCCTGGACTTTTGCCTTAGTAGATGGGGTTGCAATATTTTGAGATGCGACGGGGCTAGAAATTGGCTCATCGTCCAACACGATACAGTGTCAGTGGCAAAGGATTAATTGGTTGACAGCCTGCCCCAGAGTCGCGATCCCCTCATGTGTGATGTGGTCTATTTCATTATCTTCATAACCAGTATCAATGATCTGAAGAACTTGCACCATAGCATAATACAATGGAAGTGGATTCCTGTTGAAGTCATGATCACGCTTTGCCATAGCAGTGGCAAATTGTTTGGTTTTGTTCCCTACTCTGCCGATCGGGACAAGAAGACGATAAGATTTGTCGTTAGCAATATCATCGATAGCGAACTTATGGGTTGACCCTGAGCCTGGCATAGAACCAACGCTGCTAGGATAGGTAGTTTGAGATACCAATTGCTCCTTTGGTACGGGAACCATCGATGTACTCGGTGCCAATAATTGTCCCTATTGTCTAAGTTGTTCCATTATTTCTTGCACATTTTCTTTGACCTTTTGAGCAATCATTTCATCAAGTGTTTTCTTAAACTGCTCACGTCTTCTATATGTGTCTTTATCTTTAGGGAAACCATCTAGCCAAGACATTTGAGAAGAGATTACTCGAACCCATCCGCTATGTTTAGGGTTTCCTAAGACCGTGGTAAGTTGGTCATTCTCCCTCTTCGACTTGAAGAGACCCTTCTGTTGCTTTTCAATTACTTCTTTCATTTTTTCCTTTACTTCATTCACAGAGTCGGTCTTTTCAAGTTTGCCCTCGCTAGTCAAACCTAACCGAGCAAAGACCAACTGCTGAGTTCTCTCATCGCATCCTTCTAACGGGTGAGGATTGCCCTTACTAGTAATTTCGTCTAATATCTTATTCCATTTATGGACTTTGGGGGCATATCCGGCAGATCCCAAGCGATGATGGTATTTGTTCTTTTTGGCAAGCTCTGACCTAGTTGTACTTAGAGCTTTAGCATCAGGTGTGGTCTTTTGACGAACAAACTCTTGCCACCGAGCTTGTGTGATTTTTCCCATCTTCCTCGGGCTAGGGACCTTATCGGCCTTAACATAAGCATTCATTTCCCTCTTACAACCACAAAACTTCTTACCGATAGAGACCAATGTTGCTTTCCTTACAGCTTCTTCCGTGCCTTTCGGGAACTTAAATTATTTCTTTATCCTTTGCCACAACTCATTCTTGGTCTTCTCTGGTAATTTTCTCCAATTCTCGGTTGTGATCGGCATGAGCTCTCTAACAAGAAAACCACATGCATTTTGGAACTTGGAACTGAATCCAGTGGTTCTTGGGGAAGCCCACCTGGATTGACCCTTGTTATGTACATGATGCGGTCCAATGGACCCTTATTAGGACCTCGTTGCCCTCATTTTCGCTTGAGTGAACCTGAGGATTCATCCATTGGAGAACCTTTTGCGGTTTTAGGAGCCGAAGTCACCTTGTTGTCTTCGCGATTAATCTAGGTAGAAAAGAATTATAAGACTTTGTATACTTGACAACCAACATTAACTTGAACTGCTGAAGTTAAGATTCGTGATCCATACCTTATCGGTAGGATCATATTCTGGGTCGAGATCCTCTGAAGTATTTTTAATTTTTTTATTAGGAAAAGGATCCGATGGACTGTGAAAGGAGCCTAGACTGCTGGAGTCAGTAAACTCCATATTTTCTTCATTGTTGTTACTACCAACACCAGTCTTCTTAGGGCTTTCCATGCTAGAACTAGTTAGACGAAAAATATAATTAATGACATATTAACTCTACATTAAGTGTTACATGAAGAAAAAGATGGAAGCATTCTAGGGTTTGATAAGGCATTCTAGGGTTTAAGGCGACTGACCAAGGTGATTGACCAAGTTCCATTCTAGGGTTTGAGGCGACTGACCAAGGCATTAGCTAGGCATCTGTATTGCTTGTATCAAAAGACCACAAGAACAATTATATCAATAATTAAACAATAACAATTCACAATTCACAATGTTTTCAAGTCGCCTAGTGAACCCTAGTCGCCTACCCACTGGCTAGGTCGACTAGGACGACTAATCGTCGACTAGGGCGACTAATCGATCCTAGTCGACCCTAGTCGGTCCTCTAATCGTCCAGGCCATTTTTTCCTCCGAATCATCTCATGATCACAACATAGCAGTCGACAACATTGCATATATCACAAGCACACAAATAAACCACAAGTTTAGAATTTCATGTTTAAATAGAGCATACAAGAATTAGAATATTATTTTTAAATGTATACAAGTCTATTGGGTAATGATTCGGTTAAACTTGCAAGGAACACAACGTCCACTAAAGGTTCAAGTTCACATTAAACTAGCAACTATGCAGTGAAAATTGGCATTTGAAAACAACAAGAGTCTAACAATGCCTACCCACAACACCATCGGCACCAGTAATGTCATGTGAAAATAACATCTTACAAACACTTCCCAAAATAAAAACTAACTTAGACCTTCGTGGGTCGGCTAGGGTTCAAAACCTTGAGGAAATCAATACACCTATGGCGACATAGTTCATTTTCTTGAGGCGACTGACCAAGGAACCTAGGGTTCCAAAAATTTGATTAAGGAAATCTATGCAAGGCACCATTTGACTCGGCCAGCGGCGAGGGTCAGGATTGCCGGCGGCGAGGGAGAAGAGGGAGGTGGCACGGGGACAAAGGAGGGAAGGCCGAAGGTCGGTGGCAACAACGAGGGCAAAATGGGCGTACCTGTAAGTGGTGATGGTGAAGCACGGCAGCGACGGCGAAGCTCGGCGTACCTGGAAACGGCGACGGTGAAGCTCGGTGGCGACGGGTCATGCTCGGTGGCAAGAGTGACGAAGACTTGGCGGCAAACGAAATTTTGGCAGACTGACGGCGTCTAAACGATTTCGCCCTAGTTAGGTTTTTCCAATGCAACCAAGAGATATATATAGGCGCCTATCTTCACAGGCGGTTATTAAGTACCAACCGCCTAAGAAGATGATTATCTCAGGCGATTGGTAGTTACCAACCACCTGCGAAGATTCACTTACCTCAGACGGTTGGTAATTAATAACCGCCTGAGATAACCTTTTCTCAGGCGGTTATTCAGTACCAACAGCCTGAGAAGAAATTTATGTAAGCTTAATTAATATTCTTGATCAAATGTGGGGCCTTTTGGAAACCCAAATTCCACTTTCTTGTAATATGATTGAGTATTAAAGGTTACCATTAAATTTCACTTCATAAATCCCTTTAAATTGGTGAGAACATAAAAAACATATAACAATTGCTATTTGTCATTTTTCTATCTCGATGAATATAATGATTTTTCCATTTAGTTTTTCAGTAGACCTTTTTAGTCATCATACCAACCTCTATGAATTTTTTCAGATTTTTTAAAAATTATTTGTATCTATGTGTGTTCAAAATTTGATGAAAGCCTCATATGTATATGCACATTTGGGTTAGAACGATGGATAATTTGAATTTTGACATGTTGGAATACTTTAAAAAGTTTAAGAAAATTCATACATGTATAAATAATACAAACATGTTCATACAATCCAATTTTAGTGAAGGATCTCTTTTTTTAGGAGATACATGAATGTGAATAATATGTGAGTATAAATTAATTTTATATTTACCAAAACATTACAATGTTAGCTATACAACTTTTAAAATATTTGGTCCAGGTAGTAGATGTTAATTATTTAAAAAATATAAAATAAAGAATCATTGAATTTGGACTCAATTTGCAGAATCTATACATGTTTTAGTATTTATATTGGAATCTAAATAAAAAAGAAGCAAGGGAAAAGAAAACTGAAGAACAGGCTCAGGCAATTATCTTAGGCGGTTGTTAAGTAACAACCGCCTGAGATAACCTTTCCTCAGGCTGTTATTCAGTACCAAATGCCTGATAAGAAATTTATGTAAGCTTAATTAATATTCTTGATTAAATGTCTGGCCTCTCAAAAGCCCAAATTCCACTTTCTTGTAATATGATTGATATTAAAGGTTACCATTAAATTTCACTTCATAAATCCCTTTAAATTGGTCAGAAAATAAAAAATATATAACAATTGCTACTTGTCATTTTTCTATCTTGATGAATATAATGATTTTTCCATTTAGTTTTTCAATGGACCTTTTTAGTCATCATACCAACCTCTATGATTTTTTTTCAGATTTTTTAAATTTTTTTGTATATATGTGTGTTTAAAATTTGATGAATGCCTCATATGTATATGAGCATTTTGGTTAGAATGATGGATAACTTGAATTTTGACGTATTGGAATGCTTTAAAAAGTTTAAGAAAATTCATACATGTATAAATAATACAAATATGTTCATACACTCTAATTTCAGCGAAGGATCCCTTTTTTAGGAGATACACAAATGTAAATAATATGTGAGTATAAATTAATTTGATATTTACCAAAAAATTTAGATGTTAGCTATACAAGTTTTAAAATATTTGGTCCAAGTAGTAGATGTTAATTTTTGAAAAATATAGAAAAAAGAATCATCGAATATGGACTCAATTTGCATAATCTATACATATTTTAGTATTGATATTGAAATCTAAATAAAAAAGAAGCAAGGGAAAAGAAAACTGAAAAACAGGCTCGCACAATTATCTCAGGCGGTTTGTAATTCATAACCGCTTGATAACTTTTCTCAGGCGGTTATTCAGTACCAACCGCCTGAGAATAAATTTATGTAAGCTTAATTAATATTCTTGATTAAATGTGGGGCCTTTCAAAAACCCAAATTCCACTTTCTTGTAATATGATTGAGTATTAAAGGTTACCATTAAATTTCACCTCATAAATCCCTTTAAATTGGTCAGAACATAAAACACATATAACAATTGCTATTTGTCATTTTTCTATCTTGATGAATATAATGATTTATCCATTTAGTTTTTCAATGGACCCTTTTAGTCATCATACCAACCTCTATGAATTTTTTTAGATTTTTTAAAAATTATTTGTATCTATGTGTGTTCAAAATTTGATGAATGCCTCATATGTATATGAGCATTTTGGTTAGAATGATGGATAATTTAAATTTTGACTTGTTGGAATGCTTTAAAAAGTTTAGGAAAATTCATACATGTATAAATAATACAAATATGTTCATACAATCCAATTTCAGTGAAGGATCCCTTTTTTTAGGAGATACACAAATGTAAATAATATGTGTGTATAAATTAATTTGATATTTACCAAAACATTACAATGTTAGCTATACAAGTTTTAAAATATTTGGTCCATGTAGTAGATGTTAATTTTTGAAAAATATAGAAGAAAGAATTATCAAATTTGGACTCAATTTGCAGAATATATACATGTTTGAGTATTTATATTGGAACCTAAATAAAAAAGAAGCAAGGGAAAAGAAAATTGAAGAACAGGCTCGGGCAGTTACCTCAGGCGGTTATTAAGTAATAACCGCCTGAGATAACCTTCTTATCAGGCGGTTATCCAGTACCAACCGCCTGAGAAGCAGTTAAAAACCGCCTGAAAAAACTGCTTGAACTTTATTAATTTTTATCACAGGAAGTTGTTTCGTTAAAAACCGCCTGTGAAATCCGACGCCATTACAAAGACCCCTTGGGCACCACAGAAAACCTAACCCTGGAAATTTTCCATCGACGCCGCCAGGCTGCCAAAATTTTGCACTGTGCGCTGGCCGATACTACATTCATCGGTTGATCAAGCTTCGAATAGAGAAAAGGTTAGAAGAGACTTCTTCTTCACTATCATGTTTTTAATTTGTTCTGTTTTCAGTTTCATGTTGTGTTTGCATATGCCTCCACCCCCCCCCCCCCCCGGCCCCCCACCACTTAGAGTTGTAGTAGATTTAAATGATTAAAGGTTGAAAGATGTAGTTTAGTCTCCCCTTGATCTCACCCATGAATTTTACAAAACAAGAAGTAGATTACAAGGATTAAAGGTTGAAGATGGATACAAGCACATCATGTGTTTGATGAAATGTTTCAATGAATAAGCCTAACTTAAAAAATTCATTATGGCCACTAAGAAGCTTAGAAAATTATGAAACAAATTTTCTTGGAACCCTTATGAACAGGCCTACATGATACCACTATATATACACTCATATGGTACATGCTTGTTATGTCTCTGTAAATTCATTTTGTAGAAGAACTTTAGGTCATATATGAGGCCAAATTTTGTAAATATTACAAAAATATGGTTTTGAAGCATGGACCATCGAGCGTGGATGTATAACATGCCAAGACCCGGTCCTATGTACATTCATAGTGTTGCATATTTTATTGAAGCATCGAAGAGACATGTGAAGTTACAAAAGATAGATGACATATTATGTTAATGTATTGACTGCGAAAATAAGATTGCTTGGATAGATAATTTAGTAATCCAATCTCTTTTGGTGAAAAGAGGTTTCAAAAAAAAATTCACAATATGGACAGAGCATGGTGAGTTAGATACACATGAAGTGTACAAAGATGATTAGAGAGGTTTAGATGGCGATAATGTTCATATCAATGATGGTAGTGACAATCAAGATGGTGATGATGATGATGAGTTCGATTGTGAGGAGATGTTGCGTCACATTGAACCATATGTATTGACTTCGATGGGATCAAGTAAAGATTTAAGTAAAATGGAGACATTGCAGAATGCGGCGACAGAGCATTTATATGATGAATCAAACTATTGTGATAATGAGTTTACTACATTGCGTGTTGACCTAAAAATACTAAAGTTGAAAGCCACCCACGGATGGTCCGATTGTAGTTTCTCTGATCTTTTGAATCTTTTGACAGAAATTCTTCCAAATCCAAATAAACTGCTTAGAAGAACTTATGAAGCGAAGAAACTTCTTTGCCTGATGGAACTAGGTGTGACAAAAATACATGCTTGTGTGAACCATTGTATTCTGTATCGAAAAGAGCATGAGCTCGCAACTAGATGCCCCATCTGTGTTGTTAGTAGATATAAGAAGGACTACAATCACCAGTATGTTACTGTCGAAGTGTTTGATACGACACTTCCCCCGGACCCGCTGAGAAGCAGCCCGTAGAGGTTCTTTTATGGTTGGGGAACGCAAAGATCAAGATCAAGATGATGACATAGAGGTTTTACGTGGTTCGGGCCGCCTAAGCGTAACACCCTACTCCACGGGGTTTGTGTTGCTGTATTGCGAGCTAGTCAGCTAGGATCAGGTCGAATCAGATGCCCCCCCAAATGTTCGTGCGGTACAACCCTTTTGTAGTTCTAAGGACTGACTGTTACAAAGCTTGCCTGGCCCGACATGTGTCCCTGATGTATTTAATGACCTAATACACTTTCTAAAGAGTATTAAGCATAATTAGTTGTGTGATAACGTGCCTTAATGGGCGTATTAACCCTATTAACAATGCACTGATCGTGTGTCATTAATACGACATTAATGACATGTTATCGAGCCTCATAACTACTACTTTAACCGTCCTTGAATGTTTGTAAAGGATGTGATCTGCTTGTATTTCTGTTGGCGATGAAGGTCTGGAGGCTCCAAAGTGGCAGATCCGGAGCTTTCCCTTGCGGGAGGATAGGTCCGGGGTCGCTGTATACGTGTCAACATCGGAGCTCCTCTCTGACGGGTGCTAAGCCTGGGGCTGTTGTACACATGTAGTCGCCGGAGGTTCCCTTGGTTGGGAGTTCAGTTCCGATCTTATTTTACACGTGTTAACCCAGGAGCCAGCCAGGTGAGGGGAGCGGGTCCGGTGCAGCGTGACATGTGGGACCTGAAAGGGCCTTTGACTCTGGCGGGTGAAACTTTCTTGCACTTTTTGCGGTATCACGGGGTACCCGGTACGTACGGTATCGACAGTGGCCCCCGGGCCCACCTATGGGAGAAACCCTATTGGTTAAGTTATTCTGCCGAAGGTGGGGCCATTCTTGATTTTTGCGCTTTCATTTTCAAAAGTCCTTTGATGCACCGATATAGTGATGGTCCAGAAGTGAACCTTTGACGCGTGGCTTGTTATGAATACGGCAGATGAGATCTTTGAGTGCGGATCTCACGCAATTGAAGGTCGTCGGTTCCCAATATGAAAACCGTATCGGTTTCGCGCACCCTGTCAGAGCGCCGACTTTGGGTTTCCCACCGCTCACAATGACAACGTTTCACCTTGGGTAAGAACCTCGATCTCTTCGTCGAGGTGGCCCCAGACCCACTTGTCATTGACGGGGTAGATTTTTGAAAAGTTCCTTCGATCTCACTGCGGTTTCCATCCAAGCATTGCAGAGGCTTACTTAAGAAGGAAAGTGCGCACGGTTTGAGGACTATTTACACCTTCAATCATCTTTGCGCTCAGAGCCTCCCAAACTCCGCCTAACTTCCCTTCCTTTGCTCCGCTTTGCTGCGATAATGTTGGGTCTCCCCAAGAGCCGCCTCAAGAGTGATGATGATCTGAAGAAAGTTCGGACCTACATGGGGTGGTCCAGTGACTCCTTCAACCATTTGGTCCGCAACGGCAAGCTCCCATTCAAGAAGGAGCGCAATGGCGATATGGTGTACTTCATAGCGTACGCCATGGTGGGGTTCATTCCACCTTTGTCTTCTTCCCTTTTGATGTTGCTAGACTTTTATGGTCTGCAGCTGTATCACCTTGGCCCCCATTCTCTTCTTCTCGTGGCGACATTCGTCCACTTTTGCAAGATGTGGGTGGGTATTCCCCCCTGCGTCGAGCTTTTCCGCACCTTCTTCACCATCCACACCACCGACAAGGGGTCCGAGTTTCTTGTCTTCTACTATTTTGTGAAGCGTAAGAACTGCCCCTACAAATACTTAAAGTCGTTTCTTGCCGGCAAGTGGGACGACTAGAAGAAGGATTGAATCATCATTGCGGTGGAGGAGCACGAAAAATTGGAGCTGCCCGAAGGTCTCCCTAATGTTGACACTGACGCTTGGAGTGTAGTTTCGGTGTTGTGAGATGCCTTCAAACCTGTCTTGACAAGGATCCGCGAGTGCGTGGAAGGTGGAGTGAACCCCCAGATCGTCTTCTGCAACTTCCTGGTCAACAGGTTGGCTCCACTGAAGAAGAGAGAGAAGCTCGCATGGCCCTCAACAGGGTGATGGATGACAACCGTATTGAAACGGGTCTGAAATCCAACTTGGATGATGAATCCTTGGAGTTTCATTTGAAGAAATTCCAGCATGGGATTAATGTCAACGGTGACGACTTGGTTCCGCCAGCAGCCTTCCTCCCCCTGAACATGGAGGTGCAGTTCAGTAGGGAGCTCCAGAGGAGTATGCCGGTGCTTGATGACCTTAGCGAGGTAGAGAGGCGTCCGACCACCAGATTGGTGATCCTTAGAGCTTTCGAGGGTGGACCTGCCTCAGCCCCAAGCCAAAAGACCGAAAACACCAGCAAGGGCAAGGGCAAAGAGCCAGCTGAGCCCTCCAGCCGGAAGAGGAAGTTGAAGCACGCTAACGGGAGGTCCGTCAGACCTGCTCCTTTCACGACGGCTCCTTCTCCCCGGTGGGCGAGGTCTTCTGCGACTACTCCTGCTCCAGTACAAACGTCCTCAAGAGGTGTCAGCTCCGGACAGTCGACACCGGCCTCAGTGCCAGCTAAAAGCTCCAAGCCCGGGAGTTCTTCCCAGCCAAGAGAAGATCCAGCTGAAAAGACTCCGGCTACTACAAGTGGCCCTCAACTGAGGTCCGAAGCTGTAGTCTCACCAGACTTGGTGGGCTCTAGCTCCGGGCCTCAGAAGAAAACATTTCGAGGCAACTGGGGTGGCAGCATCCCTAGGTAAGCATTGATTGCTCACCCTGAAATGCTAGTCTTGTTCTTGACATGTTTTTGATCTTCACTTCCCTTTATTTCAAGGGTGTCAAAGAAGGGGCCGGGAGCTTCAGCTCTTGTTTGCGGCTAGGGTTGCACCCGCCGAAGCTCCGACTTGAAGCGCTGAGCCTCCTCGTCAAGCGGAACCAGAAGTTGCAACAGCCACGGCACTAGCTGTCGTTAGCTTGGACTCGAAGTCCTCGCCCGAAGCTCCTGTGGTAGAGTCGGGCCACAAGAGAGAAGTTGAAGATGTACCCCAAGCGACGGTGGTGGAGGTTGATGCTCCAGTGCTGGTGATGCCAGAAGTTTCAGCTTTTGAGCCGGAAGTTGTCGAAGCCCTGGCTGTTGAGCCAGAAGTGGTTGAAGCCCCGTCTATTGAGCCAGAAATCACCCAAGCTCCGACCCTTGTGCCAGAGGCGGTTGAAAGTCCGGCGGTTGAGCCGGAGGCACCTGGAGCTTCGGTCATTGAACCGGAAGTAGCCGTTGTGCCAAAGCCTGAGCCAGCGGTGGTTGAGGCCCCAGTTGAAGCCCTGATTGATGCTCCAGAGGTGGTGGTCCCAGAGGTACCTGGGCTGGAGCCAGAGCAGCATGAGGAAGTGATGACATGTCCTTCATCCTCAGAGCCTGTGACTGAAAGTCCGAAAGCGGCACCTTCAACTCCCGCACCGGAGGTGGGAATTCCCCAGTGGGTTCTTCCTCCTCTACCACTGAAGGGCTTCCTGAGAGCAGCCCTAGCGCTACAGGAGTCCAGGGGACCACTATTGTAGAGTGAGACCAAATTTTTGTTATGGAAAATCCTATTGAGCCTGCGGAAATGGTCTCAGCAGGCCCAAAACCTATCCCTCTGGCGTTGTCCATAGACAACGCCTGCTCAAGTCTCCAACAGGTCCAACTTGCATTTGACCATGAGAGCGAAGCCTTGGAGGAGGAGCACCACACCTTGAGGCGTTGGCCCAACAGACTCCATTTTGAGACCAAGCTTGCCCAAACGAGGCTGGCTGACCAGAAGGAGTAGATTAAGAGGGAGAAGGTCTGACTGGAATACTGGGACAAGCTGATGGAGGAGAAGGATGCCGCCATTTGGGAACTCAACGCTAACTCAAGGGAGATCCTGGAGCAAGCCAAGGAGAGACGTGATGCTACTGACGAGCATCACGAAAAACTCACTGAATTGAATGAGGTTCTCCTGAAGTGCTGGACGGACCTGGAGGCGAGGGAGGAGAAACTCCTGGAGCAGCAGGAGGATGTGGTGAGGAGAGAGGCGGAGGTCACCCAAAAGTTGACTCTGGGTGAGAAAAATTTGGCAGATCGCAGCAAAAAGTTGGATCTATGGAAGGGAGAAGAAAGGAAGAAGAACTAGAAGGTGGGGCAAGAGCTCTCAAAAAGAGAGTCTGACGTTGCCGCTAGGGAGGAGAAAGTTAAAGGCATGGAAAAATACTTTGCTAAAAGGTATAACTGCATCCACCTCCAGGAGACGGAGCTGGCCGACCGGGAAAAGCAAGTTGCTGAGAACATGCAGTAGCATGCTAAGTTGGGTGAGCGCCTTGCTCATGAAGGTTCGGAGCTTGTGGCTGCCCGGAAGTCATTGGAGGAGCTACGAAGCCTGAAAGAGACTGAAGTCATTCAAGTGTGGGACTTCTTAGGGCGGGCCAATGATGCACTGACACCACTAGGCTTCAGCCCCGTACGTCCGGACAACCAGGAATTGGACTTGGACCGAGCGCTAGTGGCCCTCAATGGTGCTGGCGGCAAACTTGACACAATGGGTGACGTCGTCGTGGACCAGCTAGAGATGGAGGGGAAGAATTTGGCTACAAACATTGCTGAATACATGCTGACATGTTTTGTGAGCCGAGATCCCCAATTCCCACTAGACCTGGCGCTCGATGGTCCTGTTGCTGAAAAGGGAGAAGCCGCCAAGGCCAGCGTCCAAGAAGTTGCCCAAAAAGTCGCTTCATTCTTCCATAGATCTTAGGTCCTCCAGTAGCTAGGGCTTTCTTTCTTTTGCCTTCTGCTGTACTCTCAATTTTGTCATCCAGTATTCTTGATTAATGAAATCCTCCTTTTTTATTGAATTTCACTTTTGTCTTCAATATACTATGCCGTATCTTGTTGGCCCCTAGTACATGTGTATAATTGAAATGTGTACATGTACCAAAGGTTGTGGTAGTATGTTGACGACTTGGATGCTTCACACATCTAGATTTTAGGTCCGAAGTCTTCGATTTTGAGGTGTCTAAGACAGCCAGCCTGGGATGGTCGGAGCTTGGTAGCTACGACGTCATCCACTGTTAACATATCAGACGTTGACAACGGTCTCACCTTGGAGGATGTTGGAGCTTAGTAGCTCCGGCGTCACCCACAATCGCTATGAATTTTTGCTTTTCCTGCACATTAAAGGCAAGAGAAAAAGAAAAATTCATCCTCTTGTCTATAAATTGGTTGTGACTTATTGTTCTTATTTGAACTTTAGGTCTGTAGAAACACAACATGATAACGAGCGTTTTGATATAATCTTTCTAGATCTGCAGGCCCTTTTAGTACTCACCCTACTGAGGCCTGCCGGGATGTAGGTAGAGCGGCGTACTTAGGGTGCAGGACCAGGCTAAGCCAATAGCACACTCCGGACCTATGTTGGCTTGGCGTTCAGGCAAGTAGACTATGTAGCAATGTCAAGATCCCAAAAGAGTATCAATAAAGCTTGTAATGCATGTGAATTACTTGGATCAAAGCTCAAAAAAAATTGCACAACTTTATTATAGACAAGCGGGGTAAAAATAATTTGATATACTGAGCCTTGTACAAAAAGTAAATGCACGTGGAGTCACATAACAATGCCTTTCATTATAGGTCTGGATTACAGGGAGATAAGAACACACTTAGGGTGCTGGACCATGCTAAATGTGCTATACATCTTGTACTAGCCCAGAGCAAGTAGTTACACTTTTAGTGCTGTGACTGTCTCAAGTGTTACTTGAACTTCCCGGACCCTCCCGGAGGGGTCCGGATGTTCTCCCGGAGGACTTGCCCATCTCTGTATAATGACTCTACAACATGCATTGTGTGTAATTACAGACTCACCTCCATGATTCTATGCATAAAACTTACAGAGGTGATCGATGTTCCAAGGATTGGGAAGCGGGATCCCATCCTCAGTTGCCAAGTGAACGCATCCTGGTCGGGATACTTTAATTACTCGGAAGGGACCCTCCTAGCTGGGGGAGAGTTTGTTCATCCCTTCACGAGTTAGTATCTTCCGAAGCACCAGGTCGCCTTCTTCAAGCTGTCGGTTGCGTACATGCCTTTGATGATAGCGCCTGAGCGCTTGTCGATAACGTGCGTTCCGAACAACTGCTTGGCCCTTTCCCTCGCCGACGAGGTCATGGTCTTCACGTCAGAGCTGGTCCTGCGTGGCTTCGTCGAAGGTCCGGACCTGTGGGGACCCCAAGGTGATCTCCGGAGGAAGGGCTGCTTCAGCTCCGTACACAAGGAAGAATGGAGTCTCCCCAGTTGACCGGTAGGGTGTTGTCCTATTCGCCCATAATGTGGATGGAAGCTCCTCAATCCAGTTAGCTTCGTGCTTTTTCAAGCACTCATATGTGCGTGTCTTGAGTCCTTTTAAGATTTCTGCATTTGCTCTCTCGGCTTGGCCATTGCTTGCTGGATGAGCTACTATGGGGACCAGAATCCCGACATCCGAGGAACTCATTGGGTGGTGTCGTGCGATGCGACAACCAACAGTATACAAGAACAGAACGAGAATAAAATACAAGACAAAGTCTTTTATTTATCATACAGCGGAAGTTTTACAATACTAGCGGAAGGAAAGAAACGTATATATCATAGCTACGCTCTCAGCACTAGCTATGAAAAAGCAAAGTCATCCGTGCCCTGGATACTTCGCACTAGCAACAACCAAATTACAGTGGCGTGCAGGTTTCCCACTCGGCTGTACACCCTGAAGGGGGTGCAACCTCATCATCAAACCCTTCATCAATCGTATAACCTGCAAAAACTCGTTAACTGTAGACATGAGCATAAGGCTCAGCAAAAGACTGAGCCGTCTCACTACACATAAGCAAGGGTGAATACTAAGCATTGGTAAGGTGAAGCATAAACGACTCGCCTACAAGTGGATCCTTATAATCAGATTTTAAGTAGCAAATGACATTCTCCAAGCACGACACATCATAGACTCCACAATCAAACAAGAAATGCTTTGTCGATGATATGACATGTGAATGTAGGCCTAGAGGGGGGGGTGAATAGGCCTTTTGAATTTTTGTTGGATCCTGCAACACTCAACAACAAGTTCAATACCAGAGAAATCAGACTAGTTTGGTAAAGTGCGGACTAGTCCGGTGTTCACGCACTAAGTTGATCAAGATTAATCGAATAGGTTGATTCTTAATGTGCGCAGCGGAAATATAGAATCAAACAACAGTTTAACAGTTGTATATTGGATTGTATCACAATTAAGGCTTGTGTTCTACAATTTATTGTAAATTGAACAATGTGTATCAAACCCTATAGTAAGTTGATCAATTTGAGTGATGAACACAAAAAGGACAAGACACACGATTTACCCCGTGGTTCGGCTACCACGAAGGCAACCTACATCCACGTTGAGGAGCCCACAAAAGGATCGGGTCTTCTCCAACCCTACCCCCGTTGGATCGCCACGAAGGACAACCCTCTTCCACTAATCACAAAGGGGTGAATAACCAAATTCAAGGGGCGTTCTCACACGTTGAGAGCTCCCTTAGATTACAAATCACAATGCCACCAAAAACACACTCAAAAATTACAATTGAAATGCAGGAGTGTGTTAGAGATTCAAACCAAGAGCTCAATGATGTGTTCCAAGTGTCTCTCCAATGATCTAGAAGTGATCCTCAAAGGATTGATCGATTTTGCACTTAATTTCGTGGAGAGAAGTGGTTTCTGAGTCTCTTGGGAGGTGTGACGGCGCTAGGGTTCGAGAGATAATAAAAGTGGGCCGTGCACCTCTATTTATATGGTGTTTCTAAAAGTGACCGTTAGGGTTCAGAAAGATTGGACTAGTCCGTGGTGGTCATCGGACTAGTCCGGTGTGCTGTGTGTAGCAAACCCTAAGTGTCTCGAAATATCGGACTAGTCCGGTCGAAAACGGACTTGTCCGATTTCACTACTGGAAATCTTCGGACTAGTCCGATAGCCATCAGACTTGTCCGGCTATGTGAAGCCCTAATTGTGTTGGATGACAAGTCCGCACTTGGAGGACTTGTCCGATTTAGATCAGTGGGTATTTCGGACTAGTCCGTGTCAACATCGGACTTGTTCGAAGTGGATCAGAAGGAATATCGGACTAGTCCGGTTAACAACGGACTTGTTCGATTTTGTGTGACTTGTGAAGTGTGTTGAGAACTAGTCCGCACTGGGGAGAACTAGTCCGTCTTAAGTCAGAAAGATATCGGACTAGTCCGACAGATATCGGACTAGTCCAGTTGATATCGGACTAGTCTGGTCCTGTGTAACTTTGTGCAATGTGTGTGTGTGCTTAAATATGATTGAGCTCTTGGGTGTGTTTCCTTAACACACTCCATACACAATAATCTACTAGTTCTTTTCCTTGAGCTCAAGTTCACTTTGCTCCTCATTATCCCTTCTTTTTGATACTTTGCTCATTTTTCATAATTGGCTTGCATTCATCTCAACAAAAAAGGTTAGGATCCCAATTGCTTGTCATAAATCATCCAAAACCCACAAGGTAGTCCTAGATGCACTTTCAATCTCCCCCTTTTTGGTGATTGATGACAACCAATTGAGATTTCACAAAATATGACAAAAAGAGATGAGATTTTCATAAAGTATGCACATATGACTCAAAAATACATCAAGCAGTAAGAGAAATATCCATATGTGCATTCTTTATGGTGGGATGCATAACTAAGTGCATTGAAACATTGAGAATGACATAATTTACATTGATGAGTCAATACAAAGTATATATAACATTTCAGGAGCAAAATTGCAGATTTCAACACATACTTGCAAATTAATTAAGCATTTCAACACAGAACCATAGTTAACATGAAAACAGCGTTAAAGCATTACAATCACAAAGAAAGATAAAGAGAACTCTCTCCTCGCACCCTACCACAGCTAAAGCTAAGACTCCCCCTCAATCTCTCCCCCTTTGGCATCAAGACACCAAAAAGAAGGAGAGGAGGGTCCTAGGGTCTTCACTCTTCACTGTCAGTCCTCTCGTTGTCGTCTTCGTCTTCATCATCATCAGCTTGACGAGGAGGGGAAGGAGGAGGAGCGGAGCCGCTCGAGCCCCCAATGCCAAAGTAGGCAAGCTCGGAGGGTTTCAGAGGCCCGAGCTCGGTGAAGTCCGGGTCGGACTCCTTAGAAATCACTGGAGATCCAGTGGGGTCGATCTCCAGCATCTGGCATATTTGCTTCATATTGGCCTTTATATACTTCATGTCCTCCTTTCTTCTCTTGTTGAGCTTGTGGACCTTCACTTCGGTCTTTTTGCAGGAGGAGAATATGGTGGTCAAGTACTTGAGGATCCCACTAGCTGATCCTCTCTGAGGGGCTTCCCTAGAGGTAGGGACAGCCCCAGCACCGCTTCTTGATCTTGCCGGTGCCTCGGGACTGGAGGCCGGCGAGGGAGCAGCCTGGACACTCACTGGCTGAGGCTTCTGAGGCCTCAAAGGAGTGTGCTCCACATCCTTCACGAACTCAATACCTGTGACTTTCTCAATCATATACATGAGGTAGGGAGCATAGCCACATGACCTGTTAGGCGTGCAGGATATGTTGACCATGTCATTCCAGATGTATTCCGCCACATCAAATGGGCGGTCCTTGCTTATGACTCTCATCAGAGTCTGGAGGTATCCTTGCACACTCCCTGCATCCCCATCCTTAGGGGCAATAGTCTTCCTCAGCACTCTGTTGAGGACCACAAAGAATGGTTTTATGTTCTTTGTAGAGGGAGGGACATACTTTGAGTTCGGCTCATATAGGAATTTCATCCTATCCTTCTCCATGACACCTATGTTGTGGATGATCAGCCTGTCATGTCCAGAGGTGTCCAGATGGAGCAGATTAGTAAAGTCCTCTTGAGTGATACTATACTTAGATCCGTGTGTCATCCAAGTAACACTCTCTTCATCCTCACTTGAGAAGTGGCAAGTTGTAAAGAACTATGCAATCACTTCATCATTCCAGTTATGCTTGAAGGCAAAGAGATCCTTCAGGCCATGCCTCTCAACTGCTGCAATGACTTCATCAAAAGCTGAGCACTTCTTCTTCTCAGGGTGTGCCCAGTCAATCCACTGACTGTGCACCACCGGTGTCTTCATCGGTAGATACACCAATTTGTAGAAGTCTGCATGGAAGTTGCACCAAAACCTTCCATCGACAGCTTGCTTTGGCCATACCAGTCAATGCTTCTGAACTTGGCTGTAGAATCACTGCCTTTGCCGTTGAACTTCTCCTAAGTAGGGTCCCGGACCCCTTCCCTGGGAGCATGGAGCTTCAAGGGCCCGACTGGCCCCGTTGCTACCCCCTTGCCCTTGCCCTTGGCTTGGCGAGAGGCACCTGAGGATGCTGCTGCCTTTGACATTGGCTTCTTTGCCAGCACCTTCCTCCGAACCTGAGGAGGTGAAGGAGCCGGCTCCGAGGGTCTTTCTTGGCGTTTCTTGCCATGACCCGTCAAGGACCGAGGTGCCACTTCGTGGTCCAACTCAGCCTCAAAGTCGGAGATTTCGTTGTTTGAGCTCGACATGATCTGAGAATGATTTTGCAAGAATGATGGTAAGTGATACAAGGCATAGGTATGAAAAGATAGCAATGAATTGCATTGAGGAATTGAAAATTTTGGTTTTCAGTTCATAAACATCGGACTTGTCCGGTGCACAGGAACGGACTAGTCCGGAGGACCGGACTTGTTCGTGCATGGACCAGACTAGTACGGTGTTCATCCTTAAAAACCTAACAGATTGGTCAAGGAATGATTCCTAATGCAAATCTAGTCTAGCATACACGTAGTACATCAAATAAGCATGTATCTAGTTAAGGATGCTAGGCTATACGATCAACAATGGAGAAAAAACAAGATTTCTAGGGTTTTGAAGAAAGTTACCGAAGAAATTGATTGAAGCTTGAAGGTTTGGGGGTTGGAGGCCGGACAAGTCTGCTAGCTTCAATCCCCAAGAGGTCAAGCTTGATCTCTGCCCAAATGTGGAATTTTTCGACGGAGGGAGCAGAGAATCGCCTTGGCAGCTCGAGCGCAAGAGAGAGGAAGGCGTGAGCAAATGTGGGGATGAGAAGATTAGGGTTTGGTGGTGGCTAGGGTTATGGACACAAAAAATCGGACAAGTCCGGACATGACCGGACTAGTCCGAAGTCATCCAGAGAGCTATATCGGACAAGTCCGGACATGACCGGACTAGTCCGAAGTCATCCAGAGAGCTATATCGGACTAGTCTGTGGTCTATCGGACTAGTCCGGTCTAACCGGCACTCTGCGGACTAGTGTGCAAGAGCGGACTAGTCCGGGTAACCACGGACTAGTCCGTGGTCACCAGGAGAAATTGTATAGCCCATTCATATATATTTGAAGGTTCACTAATAGAGAATAGGAGGGGCAAAACAAATCAATTAATCTTGATGAATTTGACCAGTAAGCATACAACAATCACACAATGATCATAATTCATCAAGATCTAATAATTGACATAGTTTTTCGAGAAAAAATGAAGAGGGATGATTTTCACAATTCAGTCAAAATTTTGAAGAGGTCATACAGGTATGCAACATTTCAAGCCACACTCCGAGAATCAAGGATATTTAGTTCATTTCGGAGTTCGCAAAAACGCTTTTCATCAAGTGGCTTGGTGAATATGTCGGCCAATTGTTTTTGGGTGTTGACATGTGAGATGGTAATGTCTCCTTTCATGGAATGTTCTCTCAAGAAATGATGTCTTATGTCTATGTGTTTAGTTCTAGAGTGCTCAACTGGATTGTGGGCTATTTTAATGGCACTCTCATTGTCACAAAGGAGAGGAACATGGTTCATATTGTAATCGTAATCTCTTAGAGTTTGTCGCATCCAAAGGAGTTGTGCACAAAAACTCCCGGCTGCAACATACTCTGCTTCGGCTGTGGATAAAGCAATGGAATTTTGTTTCTTGGATGACCAAGAAACTAAGGATCTCCCTAGGAATTGGCATGTGCCGGAGGTGATTTTTCTATCTACTTTGCACCCGGCATAATCTGCATCGGAGTAACCAATGAGATTGAATTCTGAGCCTTTTGGGTACCAAAGACCAAGGTTGGGTGTATGAACTAAATATCTCAAGATTCTTTTTACGGCTGTCAAGTGACATTCTTTAGGGTTGGATTGAAATCGTGCACACAAACATACGCTCAACATAATATTTGGCCTAGATGCACATAAGTAAAGTAGAGATCCAATCATGGAGTGATATACCTTTTGACCGACGCTAGGTCCATCTTCATTGAGATCCAAGTGGCCATTCGTTGCCATGGGGGTCTTTATGGGCTTTGCCTTGTCCATGCCAAACTTCTTGAGTATGTCCTGCGTGTACTTGGTTTGGCTTATGAATGTTCCTTCCCTTTGTTGCCGCACTTGGAATCCCAAGAAGTACTTCAATTCTCCCATCATTGACATTTCAAACCTGTCTGTCATGATTCTACTAAATTATTCACAGAAGGATTGGTTAGTTGACCCAAATATTATGTCATCAACATAGATTTGACAGATAAAAAGATCATTATCTAAATTCTTTTTGAATAATGTATAGTCTACTTTGCCAATTTGAAAACCATTTTCAATTAAGAAATCTCTAAGACACTCATACCAAGCTCTAGGAGCTTGTTTGAGGCCGTAGAGAGCCTTACGCAATTTATATACGTGGTTGGGGAATTCTTCGTCTTCAAACCCGGGTGGTTGCTCCACGTACACTTCTTCCTTTATCGGTCCGTTGAGGAAGGCGCTTTTCACGTCCATTTTATACAGCTTGAAATCATGGTGAGTAGCATATGCAAGTAATATTCTAATAGATTCAAGCCTAGCTACTGGAGCAAAAGTCTCATCGAAATCCAAACCTTCGACTTGTGAGTACCCTTTGGCCACAAGTCGCGCCTTGTTTCTTGTTACCACTCCGTGTTCGTCTTGTTTGTTGCGGAAGACCCACTTGGTTCCCACTATGTTTGCATTGGGTCTTGCCACAAGTTCCCACACCTCGTTCCTCTTGAAGTTGTTCAATTCTTCTTGCATTGCCACCACCCAGTCCGGATCCTTCAATGCATCCTCAATCCTGCGTGGTTCCAAAAAGGAGACAAACGAGTAATGCTCACAAAAGTTAGCTATGCGGGATCTAGTGGTTACTCCCTTTTGGATGTCACCGATGATGTTGTTGATTGGGTGATCCCTTTGAATGCATTGATGTACTCTTGGGTGGGGCACTTGGGGAGTTGTATCTTCATGATCGTTTTCTTCTCCCCCTGAGTGGTTGCCCTCGTTGACTTGTTGATCATCTTCATACTCTCGTGCTTGTGTTGAAGCTCCCCCTTGATTGTTGGTCTCCTCTTGTGGTTCATTTTCCTCATTTATGTGTGAAGGTGACTCTTGTGGTCGAACTTCACCTAGAGCCATTCTTTTCAATGCTATACAAGGAGCTTCTTCTTTACCTAATTCACATGGATCAACTTGCTCCTTTTGGGAGCCGTTAGTCTCATCGAACACTACGTCACGTGCTACTTCAACAAGCCCGGAGGCCTTGTTGAAAACACGATAGGCGTAGGTGTTCGAATCGTAACCGAGCAAGAAACCTTCATCGGACTTCGAAGCGAACTTTGAAGTCCTGGGCTTCTTGTTCAGGATATAACATGGAGATCCGAAAACTCGAAAGTATGAAATGTTTGGTTTGTTACCGGTGAGTAGCTCATAGGGAGTTTTCTTGAGTAGTCGATGAAGATAAAGCCGATTTGCATCGTGGCAAGCGGTGTTAATCGCTTCCGCCCAAAATTGATCCGAAGTCTTGTATTCATCGAGCATTGTTCTTGCCATCTCTATGAGTATTCGGTTCTTCCTTTCGGCAACTCCATTTTGTTGTGGTGAGTATGGCACAGAAAATTCGTGTTTGATGCCCTCTTCATCAAGGTACTCCTCCACTTGTATGTTCTTGAACTCCGTGCCATTGTCGCTTCGAATACTCTTGATTGACAATGAAAACTCGTTTTGAGCTCGCTTGAAGAATTTCTTGAGTGTTCCTTGTGTTTCTGACTTATCATGCAAAAAGAAAACCCAAGTGAAGCGAGAAAAATCATCAATGATAACCAAACCGTATTTGTTACCACTGATGCTTATGTAAGCAACTGGACCAAACAAGTCCATGTGAAGTAGTTCGAGCGGTCTTGTTGTAGTCATGATGTTCTTTGCGGGATGATGTGCTCCAACTTGCTTCCCGGCTTGGCACGCGCTACAAGGCCTGTCTTTCTCAAAAACAACATCTTTCAAACCTCGGATGTGATCGCCCTTGAGGAGTTTTTGAAGATTCCTCATACCGACATGCGCTAGCCGTCTATGCCACAGCCAACCCATGTTGGTTTTTGCAATCAAGCATGTGTCGAGTTCGGCTTTATCCTTGTTGAAGTCAACAAGGTAAAGCTTTCCCTTCAACATACCCTTGAATGCAACGGAACCATCACTCCTCCTTGAGACGGTCACGCCCTCGTTAGTGAACAAGCAATTATAACCTTTGTCACATAGTTGAGATATGGACAGCAGGTTATAATCTAAAGATTCAACATGTAAAACATGAGAAAGCGTGTGTTCAGAGGATATTGCAATTTTACTGGTACCGAGCACCTTTCCTTGACTATTATATCCGAAGTAGATGCCTTCGTTTGGGTCCTCGTTTTCTTTATATTCCACGAACATCCTCCTTTCTCCGGTCATGTGGTTGGTGCATCCACTGTCTAGGACCCATTTGGATCAACCGGGGGAATAGGCCTGCAAAAACAAATTATGCTTTGGTTTTAGGTACCCAAGCTTGCTTGGGTCCTTGGAGGTTAGTTACAATACATTTGGGCACCCACACATGGGATTTTGTGTTCCCATGGCGTGGCCCAACATAATAAGCATAAACCTTACCAAGATTGTTTCTCATTAATACATAAGAGGCATCAAAAGTTTTAAATAGAAGCTGCTGTTGTTTATGAATAGGACTAGTCTGGGTGGCCGGACTTGTCCAGATGACCGGACTTGTCCGGACACCGACCGGACTAGTCCGGTATTCATGCGAGTTTAGTTTCTTATTCTTCAACTTATCAGTTTGAGAGGATATTCCCTTCACAAAGGAGATCCTTCCCCTGTTATTCTTATGACTTCCAGCATGTTGCTTTTCATCATAAGAGTAACCAATGCCATATTTGACATTTGGAGGTCTTTGGACCAAGTATGCACTACGTGCATAGTTGATCTTCTCCTTGTCAAATATTCCATACTGGGTAGGATTTTTATCCTTTGTGGAGGTTGACTTCTCCTTCAAACTGGTGTTGATTTTACTACATGTGCACAATGAACAAGATCAGTTTTTGTGGGTTGAGAAGGTGAACTTGAAGAGGAGGAAGGTTCACTTAGCTTGAGTGACTCAACTTGCACTTCAAGGATTTTTTTAACCTTGATTAGGTCAGCAAGTTGGTCCTTGATTGCAGCATTTGAGTCGGTTAACTCCAAGCAAGTTTTCTTGCTTGAAGCTAGCTCAAGCTCTAGTGAACCGTTTTTCTCCTTTTCAAGCTCTAGGAGTTTGTCAAGTTTGACATACTTCTCCTTTTGGGAGATAATCATGTCCTCTTGACGATCAATTAACCTCTCCTTCTCAACAAGTTGGTCAAGTAAAAATTTCATTTTAGTAGCAGTTTTCCTATCTAGTCCATTTAGCATATCCTCATCATCACTATCTAGTTCATTATCACTAGAGTAGGAATGCACGGAAGGGGTTTTGATGTTTACCTTGCGTTTACCTTCCTTGGCCATGAGACAAGTGCCATTTCCCTTCTTTGCACCGAGTGTGGGGAAGAGTGTGGATTTCTTGGATGTGCTTTCTATGGCTATGCTAGCCATCTCTTCTTCATCGGATGATGAGGACTCATCGTTTGAGTCCCACTCCTTCCCAATGTGTGCTTGTTCGGCTTGTTTCTTCTTCTTGAAGAATTTCTTAGGTTGAGGCTTGGTTTCTTTAGTTTTCTTCTTGTTGTCCTCATACGGGCAATCGACTGTAAAGTGGTTATACTCACCACAATTATAGCACGCCCGCCTCATCTTTGGCTTCGTCCTTTCCTTGTACTTTCCTTCACTTGATTTTGTTCCTTGTATCTTCTTCATTATCTTGAACTTTTTCATAAACAAAATCATATCCTCTTCATCTAGCTCACTACTCTCGTCATCACTGTCCTCCTCTTGTTGTGCTTCTCTTGCTTCTTTGGATAGAGGCTTGAGAGTAGATTTTAGGGCAACTCCTTTCTTCTTGGCCGAGGTGAGGTCGGCAATTTCTTTGACGTGCTTGGCTTGTTTCTCCATCATTTCAAAGTTGATAATTTTACCAAGCAATTCATCCGGAGTCATCCTTTTGTAACCGGGGCTTTCTCTGATCATTGATCATAGCGTGACATTGCGAGGCATAAAAGCTCTAAGGATGAGCTTTACCACCTCGTGGTCATTCCACTTCTTGCTCCCATATGATCGAACCTTGTTGACAAGTGTCTTCAATCGATTGTACATATCCTGGGTTGACTTGTCTTCCTCAATTGCGAATCTTCCTAGTTCGCCTTCAATCATTTTAATTTTTGCCTCACGCACATGCCGATCACCTTCATGTGCTGTTTGTAGTGTATCCCATATCTCCTTAGCAATTTCGAGTCCATCCACCTTGGTGAACTCGTCTCGACTGAGAGAGGAGGTGATTACGGCTGCGGCTTGAGCGTTTCTATGGATGGCCTGCTCTTGACTTGGGGTGAGCTCTTCGTCGTCATCCGGAATATCTATCCCTATACATACAACATGCCATAAACTTGGGTTGAGGGAAATCAAATGCATCTTCATATTCTGCCTCCACATGGATTAATCACTCCCATCGAAGTGTGGGGCTTTTCCAAGTGGGATAGATAAGTAGTGATTGTTATTGGAATTTAGACGATCACAATTAAAAGGATATCAGGAGTAGTCGGTGTGACTACTCCCCTTCTTCTTCTCTTCAACTTTCGCTTTCCCTTTTGAATGTGCCTTCTTTCTGAGGAGCGCCTTTAGATCCAGCGTCTCCTCATCGTCGTCCTCGAAGTCTTGAATGGCTTCGAGGTACTTCTCCAGTTTTTGGGTCTTGTCGTTGTTAACTTCCTCTTGGTTGTTGATTTTGTGGACGTCCTTCATGTCCGACATGATCTCTTCGAGTGGTTAAACTCTTTCTTGAAGAACTCGCTCTGATACCAATTGAATGTAGGCCTAAAGGGGGGGGGGTGAATAGGTCTTTGAATTTTTGTCGGATCCTGCAACACTCAACAACAAGTTCAATACCAGAGAAATCGGAGTAGTTCGGTAAAGTGCGGACTAGTCTGGTGTTCACGGACTAAGTTGATCAAGATTAATCGATTAGGTTGATTCTTCAATGTGTGCAGCGGAAATATAGAATCAAACAATAGTTTAACAGTTGTATATTGGATTGTATCACAATTAAGGCTTGTGTTCTACAATTTATTGTAAATTGAACAATGTGTATCAAACCCTAGAGTAAGTTGATCAATTTGAGTGATGAACACAAAAAGGACAAGACACACGATTTATCCCGTGGTTCGGCTACCACGAAGGCAACCTACATCCACATTGAGGAGCCCACAAAAGGATCGGGTCTTCTCCAACCCTACCCTCGTCGGATCGCCACGAAGGCCAACCCTCTTCCACTAATCACAAAGGGGTGAATAACCAAATTCAAGGGGCGTTCTCACATGTTGAGAGCTCCCTTAGATTACAAATCACAATGCCACCAAAAACACACTTAAAAATTACAATTGAAACGTAGGAGTGTGTTAGAGATTCAAACCAAGAGCTCAATGATGTGTGCCAAGTGTCTCTCCAATGATCTAGAAGTGATCCTCAAAGGATTGATCGATTTTGCACTTAATTTCGTGGAGAGAAGTGGTTTCTGAGTCTCTTGGGAGGTGTGACAGTGCTAGGGTTTGAGAGATAATAAAAGTGGGCCGTGCACCTCTATTTATATGGGGTTTCTAAAAGTGACCGTTAGGGTTCAGAAAGATCGGACTAGTCCGTGGTGGTCACCGGACTAGTCCGGTGTGTTGTGTGTAGCAAACCCTAAGTGTCCCGAAATATCGGACTAGTCCGGTCGAAAACGAACTTGTCCGATTTCACTACTGGAAATCTTCGGACTAGTCCGATAGCCATCGGACTTGTCCGGCCATGTGAAACCCTAAGTGTGTTGGATGACAAGTCCGCACTTGGAGGACTTGTCCGATTTAGATCAGTGGATATTTCGGACTAGTCTGTGTAAACATCGGACTTGTCCGAAGTGGATCAGAAGGAATATCGGACTAGTCCGGTTAACAACGGACTTGTCCGATTATTTGTGACTTGTGAAGTGTGTTGAGGACTAGTCCGCACTGGGGAGAACTAGTTCGACTTAAGTCAGAAAGATATCGGACTAGTATGACAGATATCGGACTTGTGTGATCTGGTGCAGAAAAGATATCGGACTAGTTCGGTTGATATCGGACTAGTCCGGTCCTGTGTAACTTTGTGCAATGTGTGTGCGTGCTTAAATATGATTGAGCTCTTGGGTGTGTTTCCTTAACACACTCCATACACAATAATCTACTATTTCTTTATCTTGAGCTCAAGTTCACTTTGCTCCTCATTATCCCTTCTTTTTGGTATTTTGCTCATTTTTTATAATTGGCCTGCATTCGTCTCAAAAAGGTTAGGATCCCAATTGCTTGTCATAAATCATCCAAAACCCACAAGGGAGTCCTAGATGCACTTTCAACATGCCCAGAGGACATAATGCTATTATAGCTAAAGTATAGGGAAAACTGTAAACTTTAATTTTTCTATCTCTAAGTCATACAAGGTTGCAAAGCAATTATAACTGAATCCAACATATTTTTCGGGCTTCTTTAGTATTTACTACGTCACAGCTCAGTGAACAAGTGGTACTCTATTACCGCGAGAGACGGTGATTGCAATCAGGACACACCCGGACAACACGACACATACGCACGTTCGGAAGTGTCAGCGAGTACACCAGTACCTACGTAACACTTCAGTACTAGCCGTATATGGCCACCTTTCACAAGAAATCAAAACGACGAACCCGTCTCACCTCCACAAATAGAAGGTCTCCGCACGAAACACCTCTTGTGTCCGCCGATCGATTTACATCTTACTGTCCTCAACCCACCCCTATCGATGGTGAGTTAATGGGCCTCGACATCCCAGATATCGAGTTACGTCAGTTTACTGGAGTCCATATGTCCAGTATGTCGCTGGTACAAGTCACGCTTGTTCGAAGGGGCCGCATACAGATGGGCCTTAATTGACCAGTCAGAGCTATGCGACCAAGACCACGTCTTGCCGCTTCCCATCTCTGACCATTCTCAAGTTTAGATTAAACAGTTATTTTCTATAAATGTTAACCCAGTGTAGATAAGTGTCAAATTTTTTTATCTCGCGAGTAGATTCCAACTACTCGACTTCTATCGATTCACCTACAACATTAGCATAGCAGTTCTACATGTCGAGCTATCAACCTACCCAATTAACCAATGGGATTGTGGGTCATGCATCTGGAGTGTTCAAGCATCCTGAACGTAATGCACAATTCATATGCTAATCAACATAGCGATAAAGCAAAACTTTATACACGACTTAAATTCAAACCGGGGCTTGCCTGGATGCAGGTCAGAGTCTGTGTTAGTATCCGGCAGGTGTACTTCCAAGGCATCTAGTTCCTCCTCGACTTCGATCACTACAGGATATGCATATAATATGTATATGAATGACTTTGAAAAATAATTACTACAAAGACCATAATTTAATCTATGGTGATCATTATATGATAATGACCTAATTGGCTTTGGAACATTGATGGTAGATACTAGGGAATATGATAGAAGCACTTGCAAAGAACAGGAGATGATCAAAGTAGTTTGTTGTCTCTAAAATTATGGCAAGCAATAAACTCCCAAGAATTTTAGAGAAGAAACTGTAGGTTGAACATAGCTTCCAGTTGATAATCATGATAGAGGAGGTTGTCCTGGTTCTAGCAAAATTGGTTTCATAAATATCTATGCCTTGGTGAAGGAGTTATTGAATTTCAAAGTTGGCAAGAATTTCTGGAATTATTTTATAATTGAGTTTTTAGCTTTTCAATTAATATTCAGTTTGCAACTGAATTAGTACTAGAAGGTTAAGTCAATTAAATCCAAGATTTTTACAGGAACTAGTGTATGACAGAGGGAAGGTTCCGTCCAAATTTGGGACATAATAAAGCAACTGAACATCTGTAAAAATTCAATGACTGAAATAGGTGATTGAACTATACAAACGGTTATACAGGTGCAATGGCTCCTAAACTTTTTCTGGTAAACAAGAATAGGAAAGCGTATTTTATATGAATTTTTGGGATTTTTCCAATGGAAAGTTCACCAAGAAATATTTTATTGGGATTTGGAAAGATTGTTTTATACCGATTTTAAAATTAAGTTTCACAGAACCTATTTGGTACTAACAGAAACTAGAGCTCAAGGGCTTTCAAACAAAATTTGTTTGAATATTTTTGGAGCAGTCTACAGAGAGATATTGATTTTTAAAGCTTGGAAATGGTTCTGCATCAATTTGGGATTTTTAGCTTTTAAAACTGGCGCCTGGGCCCACCAGATTTAAAATCAGCCAACCAGAAGTCAGCCACACCGGAGGCCATAAATATTTCCATGCGGCCACAGAAGATCCCTGGCCACAGGCTGATCCCACCCGCTCTGCGCTCACTGGCAAGTGGGACCCGTGTCCCTGCCTTCTTCAACCTCTGGCCACGGGCTCGGGCGGCGGCGCTCTCGTCGGCGCGCGGCGGTGCTTTCGCCGGCGATGGTTTCCGGCCCACGGGAGGTCTTGGTACTCGCCGCCCCACCCTAGTTTCGCGTGGGGAACACGCTGGAGTAACTCCCAACGGCGATGGGTGATCGGAAAACCACTCCCGACGGCGGTGGCGGGTGCTAGGGTTTCGGTTATGTCGAGACCTTCGATTTCCTAGCGAGAACTCTCATTTGAAAGCTCGAGAAGCATCTTGGAAGCATGGGAAAGAGTTTAGGAGGGTCTAGAGCTCGTGCCATAGCTGGCAACACCAAGGTCGATGGTGAACCGAACTCCATCAATGGCGGAAGGGGAAAACTCGGATAACACGTCAATTAGTCGATGGTTCTTTCTGAATTTTGGAGGGAAGGTGCGCTAGGATACGTAGATCATGTCGTCTAACTGGATCAAAGAATTATTGTGCATACAATCAGAATTAAACCGACGAACTAGCTTCGAAGCTATAAAAGTGCTTCGGTAATTCACGGAATACGAACGCTAGGATGCACGATATGAGTTCAAATTTAACTAGAAGCTACACGGGGTCATGGCGCACCTTTTTCCTATAGATTGCAGAGGACGGGGAGGCTTGTATCAACGGCGAGGCTGAGCGGCATCGGGTGGAACTGAGGTGGTCGTGGCGGCGAGAAATGGCGCGACGCGAGCGAAAAGTGAATCGGGGAGGGACTTCAGTCGACGGTAGAGTGAATATATAGCCTTTACTGCAGTAGATAAGGAGGAGCTGGTCAGCTGGAGGCGACCAATGGCCGAATGGCGCGCTGGCGGCATGCAGCCGTCGCGGTGTCGCGCGGAGAAAGAAAACAGGGCGGTTAAACGGTCTACCTAGCTGACATGCGGGCCCCACCGCTCTCCCTTATCTTTTCCTCTAAATTCCACCTCAAACATTGTCCAAAAATTCCCAAAATTTACAGACAGGCTAAGAAAAATATGAGGAACCCAAATCTGCAGTCAGATTTCAATTTGGACATAGTTTGTTTCAAATTCAAAATCAAATTTGAATACAAACATGTTTACAAACCTTATTGAAATAAATAGTAGCTGAGGTCCATAAATCCCCAAACTTTGAAACAAAGCTCATTGAACCATAAAAGGTCTTAGGAACAATTGTGGGTTGATTTGGGCAAGGTTCAGTGCAAAGCTAAATTTGAGGTCGACGCGAAATGAATCCTTTGTACGTGTCCAACTAAGTGGAAGACGTACTTCAAAAATCTTGAAAATTTTCCGAGAAGCTATTTAAAATATCTAAGAGGCCAAGGAAAAATTTGGAGCCTTGGATTTTAATCTTTTTGACAGGGCCAGATATACATAGCAACATAATCAAATTACATTTGTTTTGATTTTTATATTGCTGCAATATAATTTTGCCCTAGCCATATCATTCAATTAAATTCCCAACTTTGCAGGAAGTTTAGTTAAACTGGTTCTAGGATTAGTGGTGAAGTCCAATCCTCATGTTAATAAAATTAAACATGAGTAGAAAGAAAACTTTTTAGTGAGGTTAAGTTCATGTGCACAACTATATTGACCTCCATTATATTTGATAAACAACTTGTAGCTGAACTTCACATGAAAGGAAAAAGTGGGATTTTACATTCCTCCCCCCTTAAAAGAATCTCGTCCCAAGATTACAAAGGAAAGGCAAAAGGTAAAGATCTACTGAATAAGTGCCGCTAACAAGTCCGGATAGTTCGTTTTAAGACATTCCTCGCTTTCCCACGTGGCTTCTTCAACACTGTGGTTGCTCCACAAGACCTTGTAGAAGCGCAAGGTGCGCCTCCTTGTGGTGCGAGTTTTCTCATCAATGATCTGGGTTGGATGCTAGGAATACGTAAGATCTGGTTGGAGAGCTTCCAAATCCTCAATACGTACATTCGCTGGGGCTTTGAGACATTTTCACAACTGAGAAATGTGAAACACATTGTGGACCCCTGCCAGCGACGACGATAACTCCAATTGATATGCCACAGGTCCACATCTTTTGATTATTGTGAACAGCCCAATGAAATGTGGAGCTAGCTTCCCTTTTCACTCCGAATCGATGAATTCCCTTCATTGGGGATACCCGAAGATAAACTAGATCCCCAACCTCGAAGTAAAGTGGTCAACGACGTTTGTCCGCATAGCTCATCTGATGAGACTGAGCTGCTTTGAGATTTGCTTGAGTAAGGCGTACTTGCTCTTCGGCTTCATTTACCAAGTCAATGCCATATACCACTCGTTCACCAGATTTGCACCAGTTCAAGGGTGTGCAACACTTCCGGCCATAAAGAGCTTCATATGGCGCCATCTGGAAGCAAGCCTGGTAACCGTTGTTGTACCAAAATTCCGCCAATGGTAGATGATCATCCCATTTCCTACCATGGTGGATGGCACAGGAACGAATCATATCCTTTAGCATTTGATTCACCCGTGCGGTTTGTCCATCAGTCTGAGGATGATAAGCCGAGCTCCAAATCAGTTTGGTACCCAATGCATTGTGGAGATGCTCCCAAAATCAAGCAACAAAAATAGATCCACAATCTGAAATGATAGTGCGGGGTACACCATGTAGGCAAGAAATTCTGGAGATATAAAGTTCTGCATACTGCTTTGCATCATAATCGACACTGACTGGTATCAAATGAGCTGATTTAGTCAACCGGTCAACGATCACCCAAATTGAATCGTGCTTATGGAGAGTGGGAGGCAACCCATCAATGAAATCCATGCTGATATCCTCCCATTTCCAAGCCGGTATGCTTAAAGGTTGAAGCTGCCCAGCTGCCTTCATATGGTCGGGCTTAACTCGCCGACACGTATCACATTCGAATACCTATGTTGCTACTTCTCTCTTCATCCGAGTCCACCAGAACTTCTTCCTTAAGTCTTGGTACATTTTGTTACTTGCCGGATGAATGGAATACTTGGATAAATGAGCTTCATCCAGTATCTTCTTCCAAAGTTCCATATTTGGGGTACCACTATGTGGTTTTTAAACCAAAGGGTGCCTTCATCGTCACGTCGGAAACATTTCATCTCCCCCTTCTCCATTCTTTGCCGAATGTGCGACATCCCTTTGTCCTCCTTCTGAGCTTCCATATATCCTCCCTGGTAGTAGGAATGAGAGCTAGGTTGTAGAGTGCCCCATATGGAACCAAGTAGAGACTCGATTCTTCTTCTCCCATTGAGGTGATGGAGAGATTGTTGACATGGGACTTGCGGCTCAGAGCATCTGCGACTACATTCGCCTTGCCTGGATGGTAGTGGATCTCAATCTCATAATCCTTGATTAAGTTCAACCATCCATGCTATCGCATATTTAAGTCCTTTTAGGTGAAGATGTACTTCAGGATCTTGTGATTGGTGTAGAGATGTACTAGATTACCCATTAGATAATGTCTCTACATCTTCAATGCTAGTACCACAGCAGCGACTTCTAGATCATGAGTCAGATAGTGCTGCTCATGGTTCCGAAGCTGCCGTGATCCATAAGCGATCACACGCCTGTCCTGCATCAACACGCAACCCAAACCAACTTGTGATGCATCACAATACACGTCAAATGATTTGGTTGTGTTTGGTTGAGCTAATACTAGTGCCGTTGTGAGGTGTTTTACCAAAGCCCAGAAACCTCCCTCACATGCCTCTATCCATACATAGTTCTTCCCCTTTTTCTGAAGTTCTTTCATTGGTTTAGCAATTTCGGAGAAACTGGGAATGAACCTCGGTTAATACCCATCTAAACCTAGGAAACTTCAAACTTCATGTACAGACTTTGGAGACTCCCATTTGACTACTTGCTTTATCTTGCTTGGATCAACTGCAATCTCTTGTGTGGATATGATGTGCCCTAAAAATGGAACTTGGCTGATCCAGAATTCACACTTGCTGAACTTGGCATATAGCTGGTGGTCCCATAATTGTTGAAGCACAATACGCAAGTGTTGAGCATGTTCTTCTTCGGATTACGAATATACAAGGATGTCGTCAATGAAGACCACGACAAACTTGTCCAATTCCGGAATGAACACCGAGTTCATGAGATACATAAAATGAGCCAGTGCGTTGGTCAATCCGAAGGACATAACAAGGTATTCATACTATCCACACCTCGTCGAGAATGCTGTCTTAGGTATATCTTCTGGCCGGATTCCGATCTGATGATAAACAAAACAAAGATCCATCTTCGAAAATACTTTAGCACCCACTAGTTGATCGAAAAGAATACCAATGCGTGGTAGTGGATACTTGTTTTTGATAGTGACATCATTGAGTGGACGATAGTCCACACATAGTCTCAAGGTCTTATCTTTCTTCTCCACGAACAATGCAGAACAGCCCCATGGTGATGAACTTGGACAAATGAAGCCCTTGTTCTCAAGTTCTGTTAACTGCTCCTTCAGTTCTGCAAGTTCCCTGGGTGCCATCTTGTAGGGTTGCCTTGAGATCAGCACTGTTCCCGGTACAAGCTCAATCTTGAACTCTATGTCTCTTTCTGGTGGCATACCAGGAAGATCTTCGGGAAACACGTCCGGATACTCACATACTACTGGAATATCCTTAAGTTCAATAACCTCGGTATTGTGAGTAGATGGGTTCATTAGAACCATTCTCTCAAGATTGAGGAATTGGGAAGGATGAAGTGGAGAATTTAGATAAATTTTTCGAGGAACGAGATCTAGAATAGGACCATGGTATTGTAACCACGCCATTCCCAAGATGACATCTAGCCTCTGATATTCTAGTATCAGAAGCGAAGTAAGATATATAGTTCCATCTAGCTTAAGTGGTATCCCAGGAACCATCTCATTTGTTACTGTCTTCGCCGTGAGTACGGGTGCACCTTCCGGAACGTCCTCAATGGCGAGGTGGTGGACGTTGCCGAGTGTGGTGACTAGCCTCTTGGGCTGGTTGCGTGGTTGGTTGGCGCCCTGGTACGACGACTGTCCTCCGCCCTGCCTAGTCTACGGGCAGTCCTTGCCGAAGTGCCCCGTGCGTCCACACGTGAAACCCGTATACGGGGTTTGGCCGGTATGAATGGGAGGACGGAATCCCGGTGCACGAGGTGGTGGTGGAAGTGCACGTGGGATCATCCCCTGCTGCTGTTGCGGTTGGAAACCAGTGCTGCCGAACTGGCGACCACTGAACATCGATGGTCGCGATGGCGGTTGCCACCTCTAGCCGGATGGTGATCGATACACCATTCGGTACTTTTGAGGAGCACCACCTCCGTTGCCCTATGGATCACTCCTCTTCTTCTTGTCTGATGACAGCTCTCGAGTAGCGTCCTCTTGTACGATCGTGCGTTGACAATATCGTTGAAGCTGTCGCGGTTGAACAAGGTAAGCTTGTCTTTCATCTTGTGGTTTCAAACACCGGTAGAAGCACTCTCGCTTCCTGTCTTCCGTGTTCATTTGGTCCTGTGCATACTGGGCCAAGTGGTTGAAGGTCTTGGAGTACTCGTAAGCACTCCTTCCTCCCTGCTTTAGCTCCAGGAACTCTTGAAGCTTCCTCCTCATAATCTCGAGAGGAATATGGTAGGCGCGGAACGCCTCACAGAATTCTGCCCAACTCACGACATAGCCTGCGCGGCGTGCAGCGAGGTAGTTTGCCCACCACGCACCAGCAGACCCCAACAAATGTTGAGCTGCAAACAGAGTCTTCTGTTGTTCGGTTACCTCGAGTAAACCGAACTTCCCTTCAATGGAGCGGAGCTAGTTGTCCGCCTCCAAAGGTTCGTCGGCCTCCCTGTAGACCGGCGGATGCGTCGATGTGAAATCTGAGTAGTAATTCGGATATGGCTAATGTGGCCCATCAGCTTGGCGTCCCCCTTGACGGGACGAATGCTGTACAGGGGTCCACAACAACTCGGTTTGCTCGTCGCGCGAGCCAAGCACTGCTGCAAGAACCTCCGCGAGACTTTTGGGAAGTGTAGGTGGAGGTGGTGGAGATGGCTGCGTCTGGGACGTGTTCTGCCCCGGGGGTGGTGTGTCATCCCCCTGACCCCCACTTGAGCCTCCCACTTCCTGGGTTGTACGTGTACGCACCATGCTGCAACACATCGATTAACACCATAAGTCTCATTGCCTCAAGTTCATCCTTTCATACAAATAGTAATGATGTAGACAACAATAGATAATACACAACATTCACATAAATTGATAAAGTACAAGCTTTATACAATCTATATTATCTCGGGTCCAAGTACAATAGAACTCCAAAATGGACAAACTTCATCTACAGAAGTTGTCTCGTCTATGCTTGGTCACCACAAGACGTTATGTCTATGTTGTCATACACACACCCTGCTACTATTCACAAGAAGACTCATAAAGTCACAAAATACTGGTAGTTCTTATTACACCACAGTACTCCCTGCCTATAGTTGTTAATAACACAACCACTATCCCCTAAGGATAGAACTCGACTTCCTCAGGATCTTCTTCTTCGTCTGTAAGACCTATGTGTGCTGAATACATTGGCTGGAGTGAATACACTTGGCTTTGATGATAAAAGTTTTAAATATCACCAAAACACCTTTTTATCAAGGTCTGACTCTAGCTCTGAGCTATAGCAAGGTCCGACGGTAGGTCCGATTTGTTTTGGGTAGCTCCGGTTACGTTCGATGCTAGGTCCGACTAGCTTTGGTTAGCTCCGGTGAGCTTTATCTTTAGCTCTGGCATGTCTTTGATGGCTCCGGCATATATTTGATAGCTCCTACATGTTTTTGCTAAGCTCCGAGTTGATTTTTCTAGCTCCGGCTTTTGGGATTACTAGTTCTGACTAGTTCTGGTTAGCTCCGGCGCTAGGTCTTGCTAGTTTTGTAAGCTCCGGCAGGAGCTTGGTTGTACTAGTTTTGGTAAGCTCCGGCGCTAGGTTCTACTAGCTTTTATTAGCTCCGGCTCAAGGTCCGGGATGATCTGGCAAGGTCCCGAACTTGACCGAAGTGCTTCTTCTTTTCATTTGCAATGTTTCGTACTTGCTTTACATTGTTGGAAAGTTTGCTTAGTATTCTTTTACTAAGTTTTTGGTGCATTTTGGATGATATGGCTGATATCGTGTTACTGTGGTTTTGCAACATGCTTATGTGAGGTTCTCACGTAGGGTGTTGTGTTCGGAACTAACGTGAGTCAAGTCAAGGACTTGGGCTCGTATGGATTGGTTGTTTATTCATGTGCAGGTGTTGCTTGAGTTGAAGACATGGCTGGTGATGGGATCCATTGGACTAGTCTCAGGGAGGAGATGAGGTTCCAACAACCAAGTTCGGGAGGAACTGTGGTTGAGCTGATCAGGAGGTCGCGCAGGATGATTGAATCAAGGGCAGTGCATATGAAGGTTACTGAACGTCGAAGGAAGGTTTTAGCACGTATGCATGCGGTGCATGACGTGGCAACATGGTTCCGAAGATGGTTTATGGATGGGAAGATCTGGTTGGAAGGATCGGATCGTACCGGTTGATGACTTTGGCTGCGGCGGAGTCGATTATGGCTCAGTATGGAAAGTATCAAGTTGGTTATGATAGGATTTCGTGTGGGACATGAATTTGAGTTGTTTAGGAATGTGGGATACGTTAATAAGGTGTTTGGAAGTCTTAAGATTGCTTTTATCTGCGTATAGAAGAATTTTAAGCAGTTATGGAAAGTTACAATTTGTGATTAGAGTAGGATTAGGTTCCTGATCTGAGTTGAGTTGGCTTTCGAGCTGGTTATATTAGCAAGGGAGCCCAGAGCTCATTGTAGACGACTTTGGGGCTGTTCCTCTTGTGTTCTATTGAATAAAATTCGAAGTTTTAAGGAACTTTTGTGCCTTGTTCGTCCGACTTGTTCCAGACAAGTTTTACTCGTCGAGTTTCTGGACAGCACTACCTTTCATTGGTGGTTTTATCATAACTCGAGTTTTACAAATCCAATTGATGTGATTCTTTTTGGGTTGTCTTCACAACTTGATTGTCTATCTTATGTCAAAATTTCACGGTCATTGGATTTGTGGTTTATGATCTACACGAGTTTCTTTACAGCAATCCAGAACTGTTTTTTTTTGGATAGGGCAGATTGACTATTGTTTGATCTTTCGATCATAACTTGAGTTTTTCTCAACGGATTTGAGTGATTCTTTCTGTGTTGTCTTCGTGACTTGATTCTCTCTGATATATATCACTTTTGTCACGGTGAAAAACGTTTAGATTAGTCTCACACACGATTTCTTTAACAGATCATTTTTCTGCCGAAAGGGTTTGGGGTTTAATTGTTTCCGCTGCGTAAGATTTTTAAATCTACCATTCACCCCCCCTCTGGTAGCTTTTCACATGATCTTCAATCCTACAATTGGTATCAGAACCACGATGCTCTAATCTTTGTGATTTGCACGTGTTTTTGACTAATCATCATGGAGAAGTACTCCGCCAAACCTTATGTGTTTGCTGGTATTGATTTTCAGGTTTGGAAGGCACGCATGGAGGCTTTTATCCAGGCACAAGGCTTTGCAATATGGGAGAAGGTGTATAAGCCTTATGAAGTGCCACCCAATGATCAAGTCATGGCCACAAACCTACGGGACGTCGACAACAACAACAAAGCCCGAAACTTGATCATCCAAGGACTCACTCAAAGCGACTTTGATTGTGTTGCGCATCTCCGACCATCATACGATGTTTGGAGAGCTCTCTGTGATTATCATGAAGGCTCCAACACAATCAAGGAGGTAAAACAAGATATGTTCAAAAAGGAATATATGCGCTTTGAGATGCAACCAGGTGAGTCTATCGATGACCTCTTTGCTCGTTTTAATAAAATTCTCAGCAACTTACGTAGTGTCAATGTTAATTTTTCTGATGCTGAGAATGCTAGGCAACTTCTTAGTGCATTAGACATGTCAATTTTGGAGATGAAAGTAACATCTATTCGTGAATCAACTGTCATGAGTTCTCTTACATTAGATGTACTTTATTCTAAACTAAAAACTCATGAAATTGACATCCTAGCACGTAAGAACCCAAACAAGTCTATTGCATTTGTCTCACAACGTGATATGTGTAGCTCCGGCCAATCATCATCCTGCAATACTCTTGCTTTGTTGTCCTCAGTAACCCTGGAGCAGATCTAAGAATTTCCAGAAGAGGAGTTGGCACTCATCTCTACTAGATTCTCAAAAGCATTGCAAAATGTGAGAACTAGGAGGAGAGGAATCTCCGGACCTCAACGCTGTTTTGAATGTGGTAAAACAGGACACTTTCGTACAGAATGCCCTAAACTTTCAGGTCCGACCACCCGAGAAGAAAAACAAAGCAAGGTCCAGACCTCCTCTGAAAATTCCAACAAGAAGAAGAAAGGTACCATAGGACGCAAGATGATCAACAACTTCATCACCGCACTTCAAGAACTTAGTTCAAGTGATGTAGACTTTGAAAGTGATCAAGATGATGACGATCTGGCCAACTTATGCTTCATGGCGGGCAACAAGATCAAGATCAAGTCAGGAGGATGCAGAACACAACAGTGAAGACGATGATGTATGTTCTACCTGCAATGAAATGTGTGACGCTATTTCTCGTGCAACTATTATTGTCAAGAAAAAGGACAAAAAGCTTAGGGATAATGCTGCTAAAATTGAATCACTAGAATATGAAATTAACCGTTTAAAAACTTTGATTCCTAGTGATGATGCATGTCCCTCATGTGACTTAATCTATGAACAATTGTCCACATTAAGAAGTGCACACTCCTCCACTCTAGATAGACTTGATGAAGAAATTGAAAAGAACAAAAAGCTTGCTGCACTTAATATTGGAAACTTAAAAGATGCTAGCTGTTCTACAATTGATTTGCATTGTTCTACTTGTGATGATCTTGATAAGAAACTACAGAATGCTATGAATGAAATTTCTATATTGAACAATGCTTTACGTTCTCATGAAGTTAAATTTTGTTCCAATTGCAAACTAAAAGGAAAAACTTCATGTGAAAATTGCCTTGATCTGTCCAATAAACTTGATGACATGCATAGGACATTAGATCGGTTTTGTAATGGGAATATGAACCTAAACTTACTGCTAAATTCTTCGAAGTCTTGCAATGATAAAACTGGTTTAGGTTTTGATTCTCATGCTCATGCTAAGACACATCCACCTAAAATTGTAAAGTCATTAGGAAGTGGTTTGATTCAAACAGTTCCTAAACAAAAAGGAGTGGTTTTCAAATCTGCAGGAGTGCTGCCTCATTCGGTTTCAAGTAAAAATATTGCTTGCTCATCTAGACATGAGCACAAAGTTAAATTTCATTGTACCTTCTGTGGTAGAGATGGCCATGTCATAGATTTTTGTTATAGACTAGCTAAACAACAAAAAAGGGAAAGAATGGTTGCTAGATCTCATAACTTTCATGCAAAATTTGCTGCACACATTGAACCGAATGTACAACCTGCTGTTTTGAGTCAAAAACATTCAAAGTTTACCTCCGGACCTTCTGTTTTTGCCTCCGGAGCTACTGATTTTTGTGCTACACAAGTAACACCTTATGGGTCAGTAGTCAAGAATAAAAAATCTCAAACTTTGATTCATAAACCTGCTGTTTTGTCTCAGCTTTCGCGTGTTTTTCCTGCTGCACGTCGCGTGACTCAGTACTAGATTCCTAAATGCCTTTTGACTAACCCCAGTATTGAGTCATCGACGTATTGTGCTTCTATGTAGGTTACACGTTTGAGGAGGGAGAACATTTGGATTGTGGATTCAGGTTGCTCACGCCACGTGACCGGTAACAAAGATTGGTTCTCCTCCCTCTCTTTTCTGTCACGTGTAGAGAATGTTACTTTTGCAGATAATTCTTCAACTCCTATAATTGCTAAGGGTTCGGTTAGAGTAAATGATCACTACACTTTGAAGGATGTGGCACTTGTCAAAAATTTGAAATACAACTTGCTTTCTGTTTCACAATTGCTAGATGAAAATCTAGAAATTATTTTCAATAAAAACTGCTCCAAAGTTGTAGGTTCAAATAGTGAGCTTATTTTTAACATGTCTCGGTTTGGAAGAATTTTTAAAGCTGATTTTGATATGTCTTCCTCTAAGCATAGGTGTCTAGTTGCTAATGATTCAAAGGAATTATATTTTTGGCATTGTAGACTTGGTCACGTAGGCTTTGATCACCTAACGCGTGTTAGTGCTCTTGATCGCATACGTGGGCTGCCTAAGCTTAAAGGGGACAAAGAAATTGTGTGCTCTTCTTGTAGACGTGCTAAGATGGTTGCAGGTTCAAATACTCCTCTCACAATGATCATGTCAATTGAACCATGTCAACTTTTGCATCTTGACGCCGTAGGACCTTCACGTGTTCAATCCTTCGGAGGTAAATGGTATGTTCTTGTTATTGTTGATGATTATTCTAAATACTCTTGTTTACTTTATGGCGTCTAAGAATGAAGTTTTTAGTCACTTTAGAACTTTATTTCTTAGATTATCAATTGATTACCCAAGATCTTTAAAAGCAATTAGAAGTGATAATGGAACTGAATTTAAAAATCAATCTTTTGATCACTTTTGTGCTGAAAATAGAATAGATCATCAATTCTCTTCATCATATGTACCTCAACAAAACGGTGTTGTAGAAAGAAAGAACAGAACCTTAGTTGAGATGGCTAGGACTATGCTTGATGAATATCAAACTCCTAGGAAATTTTGGGCTGATGCATTAGCAACCGCTTGTTATGTCTCAAATCGTGTTTTCTTGCGTGCTAAGCTAGGAAAAACACCATATGAGCTTCGGTTTGGACATAGGCCTAGTATTACACACTTTCAGGTCTTTGGTTGCAAATGCTTTGTTAAGAAACATGGTAATCTTGATAAATTTGAACCTAGATCCATTGATGGCATGTTTCTTGGTTATCCATCTCATACTAGAGCCTACCGTGTGCTTTTACTTGACACTAACAAAATTGTGGAGACTTGTGAAGTGTCTTTTGATGAAGCTAGCCCAGGTACTAGCTCCGGTGTTGCAGGACCAGATCCGTATCCTCAGGGGGAGGGTATTTTCGAAGATGAAGAAGAGCCGGTGATACTGCCTAGTAGTTCCGAAGTTGACACGTGTCCAGCTCCGGACATTGAACAAGCTCCGGCTATCACCTATGCTGGTCCTGATCATCCACAAGTCACAAGATCATCAATCTACGATGAACTTAATGAAGAAGAATCTTGTGAGACATCTGTTCCCCTACATTTTTACAAAGATCATCCCCCACAACAAATGATTGGAAGCTTGCACGAATGAGTCACACAGTCCAAGTTTTGCGATCCAAACTCTTATGCTCATTCTGCTTTTGTTGCTTCTTTTGAACCCAAAGATATCTCACACGCACTCACTAATGAATCTTGGATTATTGCCATGCAAGAAGAGTTAGAAAATTTTGAAAGAAATAATGTTTGGAAACTTGTACCTCCACCTCAAGGTCACACTTTAATTGGAACTAAATGGGTATATAAAAATAAACAAAGTGAGGATGGGGTTGTGGTTAGGAATAAGGCTAGGTTGGTTTCTCAAGGTTTCACTCAAGTTGAAGGTCTAGATTTTGATGAAACTTTTGCTCCTGTCGCTAGATTAGAAGCCATAAGAATTTTGTTAGCTTTTGCAGCATCTAAAGGTTTTAAGCTATTTCAAATGGATGTTAAAAGTGATTTTCTTAATGGCTACATAGATGAGGAGGTTTATGTCAAACAACCACCGGGTTTTGAAAATCCAGATTTTCCTAATCATGTTTACAAACTGTCCAAAGCCTTGTACGGTCTCAAACAAGCCCCTAGAGCATGGTATGATAGGTTAAAAACATTCTTACTTGAAAAAGGTTTTACCATGGGCAAGTTTGATAAAACTCTTTTTGTGCTTAAGCATGGCAATGACTCATTATTCGTTCAAGTGTATGTGGATGATATGATCTTTGGTTGCGCTTCTCATGATCTTGTGTCTAAGTATTCAGCAAAGATGAGTTCCAAATTTGAAATGAGTATGATGGGTGAACTCACTTACTTTTTGGGGCTGCAAATCAAGCAAACCAAGGAGGGTACCTTTGTGCATCAAATGAAGTATACCAAAGACCTCCTAAGGAGCTTCAACATGGACAAAAGCAAGCCTCTTCGGACACCAATGGGAACAGCAACAACACTTGAACTTGATGAAGATGGTGAATCTGTGAATCAAAAAGAATATAGAAGCATGATCCGATCACTTTTGTACCTCATAGCATCAAGACCGGACATACAATTCAGCGTATGTCTTTGTGCATGGTTTCAAGCTTCCCCACGTGTTTCACATCGTCAAGCCGTCAAAAGGATTCTCAGGTACTTACATGGGACCCAAGAATTTGGCATTTTTCTTCCTTCTTCCTCAACCGTTACTTTCAAAGTTTTTTCGGATGCTGATTTTGGGGGTCGTAGGATTGATAGGAAAAGTACTTCCGGTGCTTGTCATTTTCTTGGTAATTCTCTTGTTGCTTGGTCCTCTAGAAAACAAAATTCAGTTGCACAATCCACAACCGAATCTGAATATGTAGCTGCTGCTAGTGCTTGCTCACAAACTCTTTGGATTGTTCAAACACTTAAGGACTATGGGGTTGATCTAGATAGTGTTCCACTGTTTTGTGATAACACTAGTGCTATTTGCATTGCCAAAAACCCCGTGCAACATTCTAGAACTAAGCACATTGATATTAGGTATCACTTTCTCCGAGATAACGTTGAAAAAGGAAACATTGTGCTTCACCATGTAGATACCGAACATCAATTGGCTGACATTTTTACAAAACCTTTGGATTTCACTCGTTTTTGTTACATTCGTGGTGAAAAAGGGGTTATGCATCCTCATGGCTTAAATTGAGGGGGAGATTTTTGAAATTTGGGAAGTCTATGTGTGAATCTGAAATTAAAATAATATGAGCATAGTATTTCATACATATATGACTTTGTGATTCCTTTTACATGCTGAAAGTTCTTACTACATTACTCATGTTATACATTTTGTAGTTTTTGCCATGTCTAGTAATTGGAATAATTACTTACACTAAAACTGGTCATGGTCAAACTTTCTTGCTGTTTTGAACTTGTTACATGTTCACAAGTGCTTGTAATCATAAAGAATTAATCAAGTAATCAACTCACATGTTGAGTTTTTATGAACAAATATAAATTGAGAAAAGATCAAGAGAATATGCATGCATCGCACTTCTTCATTTGAGATGGCTTGTCATTGCACTTAGATATGAACTTGGAAGAAGTTGTGTATGACTAAAACCATGTCCTTATGCTTCTGATTGTCAAAAGACATAGGCTTGGCTTGGTTGGTTAGAATAAGGCAGATGCGCATATAATCTCTTGCAAATTTCATATGATCTAAATTTATGGTTTGAAAAATAATAAAATGCAGCAACTAGTGTCATTCTTTCAGGTTTTGAAATAGTTAAGTTTGTGAGATCATGACTTGCTTAAATTGAAAATTACATTTGATCTCTAGCATGGCTTACACTACTTTATGTATTTCATTGATGTGATAATGTAAGGTACTTGATAGTATGACTTGGATGAGCTTTGTTTATATGTATATGCTATAATATGCTCATAAAAACTAAAGGGGGAGAGATAATTTGTTTATATGTTCATGACTTGCTGAATACATTGTCAAAGGGGGAGAGATAAGCATAAAGAGAGAGAGAATATGTGCATAAGAAGAGATAATAAAGGGGGAGAGATAATATGGGATAATTTTTCTTCTCATTTTACTTTTGATTTACAAAGGGGGAGAAATTGCCTTCAAAACTTTTATGTGAATAAGCCAATGTTCGGATTTTAAATGGTGTTGCCAATGCATTCATCAAGGGGGAGATTGTAAGACCTATGTGTGTTGAATACATTGGCTTGTAGTGAATACACTTGGCTTTGATGATAAAAGTTTTAAATATCACCAAAACACCTTTTTATCGTGGTCCGACTCTAGCTCTGAGCTACAGTAAGGTCCGACGGTAGGTCTGGCTTGTTTTGGGTAGCTCCAGTTACGTTCGATGCTAGGTCCGACTAGCTTTGGTTAGCTCCGGTGAGCTTTATCTTTATCTCCGACATGTCTTTGATAGCTCCGGCATATATTTGATAGCTCCGACATGTTTTTGCTAAGCTCCGAGTTGATTTTTCTAGCTCCGGCTTTTGGGATTACTAGTTCCGACTAGTTCTGGTTAGCTCCGGTGCTAGGTCTTGCTAGTTTTGTAAGCTCCGGTGGGAGCTTGGTTGTAATAGTTTTGGTAAGCTCCGGCGCTAGGTTCTACTAGCTTGTGTTAGCTCCGGCTCAAGGTTCGGGATGCTTTGGCAAGGTCCGGAACTTGACCGAAGTGCTTCTGCTTTTCATTTGCAATGTTTCGTACTTGCTTTACATTGTTGGAAAGTTTGCTTAGTATTCTTTTACTAAGTTTTTGGTGCATTTTGGATGATATGGCTCATATCGTGTTACTGTGGTTTTGCAACATGCTCATGTGAGGTTCTCACGTAGGGTGTTGTATTTGGAACTAACTTGAGTCAAGTCGAGGACTTGGGCTCATATGGATTGGTTGTTTATTCATGTGCAGGTGTTGCTTGAGTTCAGGACATGGCTGGTGACAGGATCCATTGGACTAGTCTCAGGGAGGAGATGAGGTTCCAACAACCAAGTTCGGGAGGAACTGTGGTTGAGCTGATCAGGAGGTCGCGCAGGATGATTGAATCAAGGGCAGTGCATATGAAGGTTACTGAACGTCGAAGGAAGGTGTTCACACGTATGCATGCGGTGCATGACGTGGCAACATGGTTCCGAAGATGGTTTATGGATGGGAAGATCTGGTTGGAAGGATCGGATCGTACCGGTTGATGACTTTGGCTGCGGCGGAGTCGGTTATGGCTCGGTATGTAAAGTATCGAGTTGGTTATGATAGGATTTCATATGGGACACGAATTTGAGTTGTTTACGAATGTGGGATACGTTCCTAAGGTGTTTGGAAGTCTTAAGATTGCTTCTATCTGCGTATAGAAGAATCCTAAGCAGTTATGGAAAGTTACGATTCGTGATTATAGTAGGATTAGGTTCCTGATCTGAGTTGAGTTGGCTTTTGAGCTGGTTATATAAGCAAGGGAGCCCAGAGCTCGTTGTAGACGACTTTGGGGCTGTTCCTCTTGTGTTCTATTGAATAAAATTCGAAGTTTGAAGGAACTTTTGTGCCTTGTTCGTCCGACTTGTTCCAGACAAGTTTTACTGGTCGAGTTTCTGGACAGCACTACCTTTCGTCGGTGGTTTTATCATAACTCGAGTTTTACAAATCCAATTGACGTGATTCTTTTTGGGTTGTCTTTACAACTTGATTGTCTATCATATGTCAAAATCTCACGGTCATTGGATTTTTGGTTTATGATCTACACGAGTTTCTTTACAGCAATCCAGAACTGTTTTTTTTTCGGGTAGGGCAGATTGACTATTGTTTGATCTTTTGATAATAACTTGAGTTTTTCTCAACGGATTTGAGTGATTCTTTCTGTGTTGTCTTCGTTACTTGATTATCTCTGATATCTATCACTTTTGTCATGGTGAAACACGTTTAGATTAGTCTCACACATGATTTCTTTAACATATCGTTTTTCTGCCGAAAGGGTTTGGGGTTTAATTGTTTCCACTGCGTAATATTTTTAAATCTACCATTCACCCACCCTCTGGTAGCTTTTCACGTGCTCTTCGATCCTACATCGTCATCCTCAGGATTGGGCACCACCGGTATGGGTGCTGAAGTAGAAGCTGCTGCCTCGACCATTATCGATGCTTTTATGACAGCCAATGCTTGTACATCGGCCTGCACCATAAACATCCTAAAGCCATAGAGTTCCTGCTGGGCCTGTTCACAACTAGTTTTCCAGTCCTGAGCCTCCGCTCTGGACCGATCCCGATCTTCAGTCATCGTGCTCAACTGAGTACCCAGCTGGTGCACATTAAGTAAACTTGCCTCCAACTCAGTCTCCATCTCTTGAGTTGCTCCACGAGCCTCCGACAGATCTTGAGCAATTATCTCATACTGCTCTTCTTTGAAACGGAGACGTCGGTTGAGAGGAGCGATCGAGGTTCTAAGCGAATTATTTTCACGCTCAAAATGATCCCCTCGAATCATGGTTTCCCTCAGATTATCCACCAACTCCTTAATGCACGCCTTCTGGGTGCCATTTTCACGACGTGATGCCGATGCATACACAGCTAAGGCTGTCACCAATGTTCCACCACGGAGTCCATGATCTGCGATCAGTCGGTTAGCCCACTCTTCAGCAGCTCTACCGCTGACCGGAAAGAACTCATACGGAGTACCACTAGCTGACGATGGTGAAGTTTGCAAAACCTCCCCATAGCAACACATGCGGCGAGGCACCAAGTTTCTTCCAACAGAACACCCCTTGTTTTGATAGAAAAGGGGGCCCATCCGTTGCTTGGTGGACAGCAGGCACGTCGACGTAGATGACACACCTCTTCACCCTGTTGTCATGGAATTCCTTTCCCCAATACCTAGGCACCTCCTCATATCCGCACTGGCTTATCAGCAAGACGAACAAATCCGGAAACCCGCCTTGGCCAGTGCACGTCGTGTGCACCCAACCGTTAGGTAATCGGATCATCTCCGCTGCCATCTTCTTGTATAAACACCACAGTTTCATACAGGAATTGTCAGAATCAAATGTGGAGTTGAATACCAAAGTTGTAGTACACTTCACAACCTTTCCAGATTATACCCATACAGCTGCAAGTGAGCTAGGAAATAGAATCTATACAGGTTTTAAGTTGACCCATATTTTCTGGAAATTTTGACAGAACCTCCCCTGTATATGTAGTGATGTCCACAGTTTATACAGGAATATCATGACAATATTTTGAGGTAATGACAAAATAAACTTTTTATAACATCAAGTTAAAAATCCATAAGTAAAAGATTTACCCCCCCGAAAAGTTTGTTATACAGGTATCGCGCGCGAATTCACAAACATGTGCAAACTGCTTCAAGTTCTGGACTGCCAGAACCAAGTTTGCAAATGGAATTAGACACAGCTGTACCCAGATTCAGATCATGAATGCAAAATAAAGTTCATAGAGGAATTCCTAAGCTTTCCAAAAATGTATATATGTGATTATGTCACTATTCTAAATTGAAAGTTATAACTATCCAAACTAAACAGTTGAACTGACTGGTTTGCACCAGCAGTCCTGCAGTTCACTGTATTGATTTCCAAATTCGATTTGTCTCAAATTCGAATTAGGAAAAACTCTAAACATAAAACTTGTATATATTCTTCTGCTATTTCCAGACATATATCACAATAAGGCAGAAGATGATCCTACAGAGAGTTATGGGAATATTACTGGAACTGGTACAATGGGAGGGTCATCTGGAGCAGTTTTAGTATACTCCAGATTTCGACCGATTATCAAACCTTTATGCCCTGATGGTCAACAGAAAAGTTGTAGAGGTCTTCACGTGCTTTCCATCCATATATTATACCCTTATGTTATCTATCAGATGACCAGGATTACAACCCGGCGAAGTCGAGCCAACTTCTGGCAGAAATCAAGAATCTTGATTCTATTTACCCTATCAAGTCGGAGTCCCTTTTACGGAGTCCAAACCTACCAGCATCTGATAGCCGGACTTTTCAAAGCATGATGCATCCATTTTGTCGTTGGGGATGGTCAAGTATCATGTTTGATACTGACGGTACTACGTACCTCACCAAAGAAAATTCTATCTGGTATATCCGGTTACGTCTATAGGTGGTTCCTATATCGTTCTCTCGCAAAAGGTTTCTACACGGTCTTCTACCGTAGTTAATGCTGGAAAAGACAAACAATCCCCTTTCACACTTTCACACCTCAAGGGTGGTACGGGGAAACACGACAGGTAGTCACAATAATACATATGAAAATAAATGCATACGACTCTGGTGTGAGTCGCCCTCGAGCGAGGTCATGTCTCGAGGTACATGGCTGTAAATATGTCTGTACAGCAAAGACTCCCGTATGATCCGGCTTATACACGCTCGGGCATACATGTTTCGCATGCTCCCATAGAACACGAATGGTTCTAGAGATGCATACTATCGGGTTATACACCACTCGACGGGGGCTTCCACTAACTTTGAAGCACGCTGGGGTACCGCGTGTCATAGGTTCCCAGAAACATAGAAAGCTTCAGAGACTCCTATTAACATTTCCGTGCTAAGCCACGGAAAACTTCCATGCTGCCTCTCGCATGGTGAGCTTACCGCAATCGATCCGCTTACGGTGGCGTACCTTACCTCTTACCTGACGTCTAAGCGCTGTTACAGAATTAATAACATGTAAGTTAGTTTACCACCTTTATATCTTATACTAATAATACTCCTTATAAGTGCATATAGCTAAGTCCTCACTCAAATCCTAATTTTTGAAAAATATGTTCTTTTCAAGTACACTGTTCCCAATGATGCTCAGATACCATGTCTATGGGGACCAGAATCCCGACATCCGAGGATCTCATTGGGTGGTGTCGTGCGATGCGACACCCAACAGTATACAAGAACAAAACGAGAATAAAATACAAGACGAAGTCTTTTATTTATCATACAGTGGAAGTTTTACAATACTAGCAGAAGGAAAGAAACGTATATATCATAGCTACGCTCTCGGCACTAGATATGCAAAAGCAAAGTCATCTATGCCCTGGATACTTCGCACTAGCAACAACCAAATTACGCTGGCATGCAGGGTTCCCACTTGGCTGTACACCCTGGAGGGGGTGCAGCCTCATCATCAAACCCTTCATCAATCGTATAACCTGCAAAAACTCGTTAACTGCAAATATGAGCATAAGGCTCAGCAAGACTGACCCATCTCACTAGACATATGCATGGGTGAATACTAAGCATAGGTAAGGTGAAGCATAAACGACCCGCCTACAAGTGGATCCTTATAATCAGGTTTTAAGTAGCAAATGACATTCTCCAAGCACGGCACATCATAGACTCCACAATCAAACAAGAAACGCTTTGCCGATGATATGACATGCCCAGAGCACATAATGCTATTACAGCTAAAGTATAGGGAAAATTGTAAACTTTAATTTTTCTATCTCTAAGTCATACAAGGTTGCAAAGCAATTATAATTCAATCCAACATATTTTCGGGGCTTCTTTAGTATTTACTATGTCACGGCTCAGTGAACAAGTGGTACTGTATTACCGCGAGGGACGGTGATTGCAATCAGGACACACCCGGACAATACGACACATACGCACGTTCGGAAGTGTCAGCGAGTACACCAGTACCTACGTAACACTTCATTACTAGTCGTATATGGCCACCTTTCACAAGAAACCCAAACGCCGAATTCGTCTCACCTACGCGAACAGAAGGTCTCAGCACGGAACACCTCTTGTGTCCGCTGACCGATTTACACCTTACTGTCCTCAACCCACCCCTATTGATGGTGAGTTAATGGGCCTCGACATCCCAGTTATCGAGTTATGTCAGTTTACTTGAGTCCATATGTCCAGTATGTCGCCGGTACAAGTCAAGCTTGTTCGAAGGGGCCACATACAGACGGGCTTTAATTGACCAGTCAGAGCTATGCGACCAAGACCACGTCTTGCCGCTTCCTATCCATCTCTGACCGGTCTCAAGTTTAGATTAAACAGTTATTTTCTATAAATGTTAACCTAGTGTAGATAAGTGTCAAAATTTTTTTATCCCGTGAGTAGATTCCAACTACTCGACTTTTACCGATTCACCTACAACATTAGCATAGAAGTTCTACACGTCGAGCTATCAACCTACCCAATTAACCAATGGGATTGTGGGTCATGCATGTGGAGTGTTCAAGCATCCTGAACGTAATGCACAATTCTTATGCTAATCAACATAGTGATAAAGCAAAACTTTATAAACGACTTAAATGGAAACCGGGGCTTTCCTGGATGCAGGTCAAAGTCTTTGTTAGTATCCGGTAGGTGTACTTCCAAGGCCTCTGGTTCCTCCTCGACTTTGGTCACTACACGATATGCATATAATATGTATATGAATGACTTTGAAAAATAATTACTACCAAGACCATAATTTAATCTATGGTAATCACTATATGATAATGAACTAATTGGCTTTGGAACTTTGATGGTAGATACTAGGGAATATGATAGAAGCTCTTGCAAAGAACAGGAGATGATCAAAGTAGTTTGTTGTCTCAAGCAATAAACTCCCAAGAATTTAGAGAAGAAAATGTTGCTTGAACATAGCTGCCAGTTGATAATCATGATAGAGGAGGTTGTCCTGGTTCTAGAAAAATCAGTTTCATAAATTTCTAAGCCTTGGTGATGGAGTTATTGAATTTCAAAGTTGGCAAGAATTTATGGAATTATTTTATAATTGAATTTTTAGCTTTTCAATTAATATTCAGTTTGCAACTGAATTAGGACTAGGAGGTTAAGTCAATTAAATCCAAGATTTTTACAGGAACTAGTGTATGACTAAAGGAACGTTCAGTCCAAATTTGGGACATAATAAAGCAACTGAACATCTGTAAAAATTCAATGACTAAAAAAGGTAATTGAACTATACAGAGGGTTATCCAGATGCAATGGCTCCCAAACTTTTTCTGGTAAACACAAACAGGACAATGTACTTTATGTGAATTTTGGGGATTTTTCCAGTGGAAAGTTCACTTGGAAAAATTGTATTTGCATTTGGGAAGATTGTTTTCTACCGATTTTAAAAGTAAGTTTCACGGGATTTTTAGCTTTGGAAATGGTTCTGCATCAATTTGGGATTTTTAGCTTTTAAAACATGCGCCTGGGCCCACCAGATTTAAAATCAACCAACCAGGAGTCAGCCACACCGGAGGCCATAAATATTTCCACGCAGCCACAGAAGATCCCTGGCCACAGGCTAATCCCGGCCGCGCTGCGCTCACTGGCAAGTGGGACCCGCGTCCCTGCCTTCTTCAACCTCTGGCAACGGGCTCGGGCGATGGCGCTCTCGTCGGTGCGCGGCGACGCTTTCGCCGGTGATGGTTTCCGGCCCACGGGAGGTCTCGCTACTCGCTGCCCCACCCTAGTTTCACACGGGGAACACGCTGGAGTAACTCCCAACGGCGATGGGTGACAAGAAAACAACTCCCGACGGTGGCGGCGGGTGCTTGTATCGGCGGCGAGGCTGAGCGGCACCGGGCGGAACTGAGGTGGTCGCGGCGGCGAGAAATGGCGCGGCGCGAGCGAAAAGTGAATCGAGGAGAGACTTCGGTCGACGGTGGGGTGAATATATAGACTTTATCGTAGTAGATAAGGAGGAGCAGGGCAGCTGGAGGCCACCAACGGCCGAACGGCGCGCTGGCGGCATGCAGCCTTCGCAGAGAAAGAAAATAGGGCGGTTAAACGGTCTCCCTGGCTGACATGCGGGCCCCACTGCTCTCCCTTATCTGTTCCTCTAAATTCGACCTCAAACGTTGTCCAAAAATTCCCAAAATTTACAGACAGGCTAAGAAAAATATGAGGAACCGAAATCTGCAATCAGATTTCAATTTGGACATAGTTTGTTTCAAATTCGAAATCAAATTTGAATTCAAACATGTTTAAAAACCTTATTGAAATAAATAGTTGCTGAGGTCCATAAATCCCCAAACTTTGAAACAAATCTCACTGAACCATAAAAGGTCTTAGGAAAAATTGTGGGTTGATTTGGGCAAGGTTCAGTGCAAAGCTAAATTTGAGATCGACGCAAAATGAATCCTTTGTACGTGTCCAACTAAGTGGAAGATGTACTTCAAAAATCTTGAACATTTTCCGAGAAGCTATTTAAAATATCTAAGAGGCCAAGGAAAAATTTGGATCCTTGGATTTGAATCTTTTTGACAGGCCAGATATACATAGCAACATAATCAAATTACATTTGTTTTAATTTTTATATTGCTACAATATAATTTTGCCCTAGCCATATCATTCAATTAAATTCCCAACTTTGCAGGAAGGTTTAGTTAAACTGGTTCTAGGATTAGTGGTGAAGTCCAATCCTCATGATAATAAAATTAAACATGAGTAGAAAGAAAACATTTTAGTGAGGTCAAGTTCATGTGCACAACTATATTGACCTCCATTATATTTGATAAACAACTTATAGCTGAACTTCACATGAAAGGAAAAAGTGGGATTTTACAGCTACTGAGGCGTAGCTAAGTTGAATGTCGAGGTCTTCGCAATATTCTTGGAATGCATCACTTGTAAATAGAGTTCTGTTGTCAATTATGACTTTGTTTGGAACTCCAAATCTGCATATAATGGACTTCAAGAACTTGATTGCTGATTGTTTGTTGATTGTTACTACTGGAGTTGCTTACGACCACTTGGTGAACTTGTCGATGATGACATACAGGAACATGTAACCTCTGACGGCTTTTGGGAAAGGTCCCAAGATGTCCATGCCCCACACAGCAAATGGACATGTAGGAGGTATCATTTGTAGTGATTGAGCCGGTGTGTGAATCTGTTTGGCGTGGAACTGACACACTTCAAATTTTTTCACTAGATCAACCGCATCGTGAAGTGTTGTAGGCCAGTAAAAGCCATGCCGGAAGGCTTTACCGACCAGCGTGGAAGAAGAAGCATGGTTCCCGCACTCACCTCCATGGATTTTCCGAGAGGAGCTCGCGACCTTCTTCCCTTGTAATGCACCGCATTAGGATGCCATTGGCACCGCGTTAGTAAAGATCCCCTTCTACCAATGTCTATCTTTTAGCCAATTTGACTATCTGGTCAGCAGATACACTGTCTTCAGGAAGGATGTTGTCTTTCAAGTAACTCCGTATCTCTGAGATCCATGCATTAGAGCTAACTTGAGCTTCTGAGTCTCGCGTGCTAGGTTGCTCGGAGCTTTCGACAGCACCTACGACCCCTGGTGGATGCCAAGGTAGCAGGGCCACTAGGACCGCCAGCTTCAAGGTGCTGGTCTTGCCCCCTTCGCCCAGTTCGGCAGGCTGAGCTGTTGGTTTTGACAACCTTCAGACGAAGATTGCGTCAGGAGCTGGAGCTCCGGTTGAGGCTTTTGTCAAGAGTTCATCAGCTTCAATGTTATGAAGACGCTGAACATGATGGAGATCTAGGACTTCGAAGTCCTTCTGAAGCCTCTAGACTTCAAGGAGATATGAAGCTAATTGAGAATTGTTGTAGGAACATTCAACTTTCACTTGTTTGATGATGAGTTGTAAATCTCCCTTTACCAACAGCTGTTTGACACCATAAGATAGTGCCACCTTGAGTCCATAGATGATGGCTTCATACTCCGCCATATTGTTGGTTGCCTTGAAATCAAGGTGTACCATGTACTTGACCTTCTCCCCTGTCGGAGCCAGAAGAAGGATTCTAGCTCCGGCCCCCTGTTCTGCACAGAGCCGTCGAAGTAGAGAGTCCAGTGAGGCTCCGTGAATACCGGATCTTTGAGCTCTGGTTTCTTCTCACTGTGGCCTTGAGGGTTTGATGGAGAGGGGGTCCATTCCGCCACAAAGTCAGCCAAGGCCTGACTTTTAATTGCTTGTCTTGACACGAATTCTAGATCGAATTCGGCCAATTCCGCTGCCTGCTTTGCAATGTTTCCAGTAGAATTAGGGTTATGAAAAATTGCATGTAGTGGAAAAGAAGTTACCACTGATATTTTGTGGGCTTGGAAGTAGTGACGAAGCTTCCTCGAGGCAATAAGAACTGCGTAAAGCAAATTATGCACCTCAATGTATCTTGTCTTGGCATCGTGGAGTACTTCACTGATGAAGTACACAGGGCGTTGGATGGTCCTAACCCTTTCTGAAGGACCCGAAGCTTCTTCTCCATCAGCCCGGACCTTGCTAGAGGCTCCTGGACCTTCAGGTTGTGCTTCTTGGACCCTCCTGGAGGGGTCCAAAACTTCTTCTTGTTCAACCCGGATCCCACTAGGAGGATCCAAATTATCTTTGTTAGCCAGGTGAACCTCTTCAGACGTAAGAGGTTGATCTCCTAGCACTTCGTTTTGAGGTTCCGTGTCTAGGAGCTGAGACCCAGTCACGTCTTCAGGTGATTCCAGACCCTCCCGGAGGGGTCCGGACGTTTGAATCGGATGTGGCTCTACTCTTTCCGCAACGAGGACCATACTGACAACTTTGGTAGTTGCCGAAATTAAAGCAGTAAAGGCTCACCAGGTTTCAGAGCTACCAAGATTGGTAGCGTGGTGAGGAGTTGTTTCCGTTCTTGAAATGCCTTTTCTGCTTCTTCGGACCAAAGAAATTGTCCGGACTTCTTCAAGAGTTTTAAGAAGGGTAGCGCCTGTTTGCCAGTCTTGATATAAACCGACTAAGCACAGCTAGACATCCAGCTAGCTTCTGGACATGTTTAATGCGGGCTGATGGCTGCATTTCTTCTATAGCCTTGATCTTTGCCGTATTTGCTTCAATTCCTCAGTGAGTCACCAAGAACCCCAGAAGCTTCCCGGAGCTAACCCTAAAGACACACTTGTTCGGGTTCAGCTTGGTGCGCGTGGTGCGAAGCTTGTCGAAGACGGCTTGTAAGTTGTCAAGGAGTGACTCCTTGTTTTTGATCTTCACGACATGTCATCAACATACTCTCCACCAAGTCTCTAATTAGCTCTCCAAATGTTTTGTACATACCTCGCACAAATGTTGAAGCAGCATTTTTAAGACCGAATGGCATGGTAGTATAACAATACAATCTATCTACTGTTATGAAGGAAGTATGCTCTTCATCTTCCTTAGACATTTGGATTTGATGATATCCAGAATATGCATCTAAGAAACACAGTAGCTGACACTTGGAGGTGGAGTCCACTATTTGATCTATTCAAGGTAGTGGAAATTTATCCTCTGGACATGCCTTATTTAAGGTGGTGTAGTCGATACACATCCGAAGCTTCCCACCAGCCTTGGGTACAACAACTGGGTTTGCCAGCCATTTTGAACGGAAGACTTCCCGGATGAATCCAGCTTTGAGAAACTTCTTGATTTCCTGTCGGATGAAGTTTTGTCGCTCGATTGGTTGCTTCCGGGGCTTCTGGTGCACAGGCCGAGCGTCTGGGTAAATCTTCAGATTATGCTCAATCACCTCCTTTGAGATCCCAGGCATTTGTGATGGTTGCCAGACAAACACGTCGACATTAACCCGGAGGAAAGTGATGAGCGCGAGTTCCTATTTGTTGTTCAGACCCCCCCACCATATACTGGTAGTCTGAGCAGCATTGGAACCAATTTGGACGACTTCGACGGGAATGTCAGCGTCGCCGATAGGTTGCACACGAGGTGCGAAGGTAGAGCCTTTGTGACGAATGCTTGGAGGATTCGGAGCTGGCTCCTTACCAGATGTTTCCTCTTGCGCTGTGGTAAGCGCATAGAGTTCTTCCAGTGCAGTAACTCTTGCGGTACGATCTCTAGGGATTCGGAGAACGCATGTGGGTGTTGGCATCTTCAACACCAAATAACCATGATGGGCAGCAACCATAAACTTGTATAAAGCTAGCCTGCCCAAAATGGCATTGAAGGGCAGACTGATCTGCGCGACGTCAAACACCAGTTTCTCGGTTTTGTAGTTCTCTCGGGTCCCGAAGGTCACTTGTAGTGTGATGGAACCGAGAGGAGTAATGGTTCCCGAGCCCACTCTGGAGAAAGGTCGGGATGGGCGAAGGTCCGGAGGCCGGAGCTAAATCTTAACGAAAGCTTTGAAGCTTATGAGGTTTAGCCCGGAACCTCTGTCCACCATTACATGGTGGATTTGAATATTTTTAATGGTGGGTGACACCATAAACGGGAGTTGACCAGCCCCAATCATGTTTCGAGGGCAGTCCGAAGCATCAAAAATGATGGGTGTATCCATCCACTTCTGATGTGGTTCTACCTTAGCAGCGGGAGCTACCACAGCCATGTCCTGTCGCATTGTCTTGAGGATGCAGCGAGAGGTGATGTCCCAAGAACCTCCATAGATGGTGTTCAGGGTCTTCTGACGTTCGTTGTCACAGATGTCGGAGTCGTCGTCGAAAGTCTTGTAAATGGCTTTCAAGACCTTTTTGGGTTTCTAGAAACCTAGCTCCTCTTCAGCCGGAGCTTCGTCAACTTTTTGTTTTCCTTCCCTTTGACGGAAAGGATCTTCTTCCCGACACTTGTTATAGCGCTCGACAAGGTTCTGGACCTCCCGGCACTCTTCCAAGATGTGTCGGCTCATCTTGTGAATCGGACACCATGCTTTGGAACTGTTGCCGTCCTCTGATGAAGGACGAGGTCGCTTCTCGGGGCATGGCCCCCTACTTCCAAGAGCTGCAGCAGTAGCAGCTGGAGCGCCGACCAACAGTTTCTTTTTGCCGTTGGGCTTCTTTTTCTTCTTGACACTACCGGAGGTAGCGGCTTCAGTTTTGGAGGACTTCTGGTTGGCCTCCGGAGCTGGCTTGGAGTGCATTTCATGGCCCTCTGCAGCTCTAGCACATTTGTTGGCTAGGTTGAAGAGTTCTGTGACGTTGGTAACTTCTTTAATGGCCAGCTTATCTAGCATCTTCCTATCTCGAACACCCTATCTAAATGCAACAATAATAGAGGATCTCGAGATTGAAGGAATAGTATTTCGTACCTGAGAGAACCGCTGATAAAGGATCATAGCGATTCCCCAGATGTTTGCTTTACAACAAACAGGTCCAATTCAATGTCGGGCCGGGTGTAGGAGCTCCCAAAGTTGGCAGTGAATTGTTGGCACAGCTCCGCCCAACTATTAATGGAGTCGGATGGGAGACTCATGAACCAGGACCTTGCAGTCGCAGTTAAAGCCACAGGGAAGTAATTGGCCATTACATCCTCATCAACCCCCGCTGCTAGTATGGCGGTGGAGTAGATTTCAAGAAATTCGGCAGGGTTGACAGTCCCGTCGAATTTTCCCGGTAGATGAGGCCGGAACTTTTGTGGCCACCTGACCATATGTAAGTGCATGGCCAGGGCAGAATAGCCTCCTCCTACTCCCTGAGGAGCAGGGTTGTCCCGAGCTTCTCACCTCTCACGAGCGCGCTCAATGTGGACACGGCCGTCCTGCTGCCGGTAACAGCGATCCAGTTCCGACTGCAGGTCATGAGTTTGAATCCTGGTAATTGTGTGGGCACATCGTGCCCCGGGAGGCAACGAAGTCACCTGCTGAGATGCAAAACGTCTCCTCTGTTGTGAGACTTGCGAACCAAGTCAGTCGGACAAGGTCCGTTGTTGTGAAGGTGTTCACCCTGAAGGGGGAGGACCTTGATTACTGATACCTGCAGTCGCAGCTACGACCGAATGGTCGACATCAGCTCTCCACTGCTCCATAACACTCTGGGGTGCACCTGGAGACAGGGGGCGTTGTAGAAGAGCTCGCGCACTAATGAGCGCGTGCTCGGGGTTGTTGTATGTCGATGCAGTGATTGACGCAGATGCTCCATCTTGTTGACCATCATTATTTGCTAGAGCAGATGGTGGTTGTGGTGCCACAGTGCTTGCTCGAACAATGGCACCTGCTGGTTGTTAGACGTTGGAGGGATTGCCTCCAGCAGGTTGTCCAACATGGTTGCCATTGGAGGATCTAGCAGCTGAATTCACCATCTTGTGATCTCGGGATTGCCCCCTACCTGTCACACCAAATGTCGAAGTGTTTGATATGACACTTCCCCCAGACCCGCTGAAAAGTAGCCCGAGGAGGTTCTTTTATGGTTGGGGAATGCAGAGATCAAGATCAAGATGATGACACCAGTGATTTACGTAGTTCAGGCCGCCTGAGCATAACACCATACTCCATGGGGTTTGTGCTGTTGTATTGCGAGCTACTCAGCTAGGATTAGGTCGAATCAGATGTCCCCCCTGATGTTCGTGCGGTACATCCCTTTTATAGTTCTAAGGACTGACTGTTACAAAGCTTGCCTGGCCCAACATGTGGCCCTGGCGTATTTAATGAACTAATACACTGTCTAAAGAGTATTAAGCATAATTAGTTGTGTGATAACGTGCCTTAATGGCTGCGTTACCCCTATTAACAATGCACTAATCGTGTGTTATTTATATGGCATTAATGACACGTTATCAGGCCTTATAACTGCCGCTTTAACCATCCTTGAATGTTTGTAATGGACGTGGTCTGCTTGTATTTCTGTTGGCGATGAAGGTCCGGAGGCTCCACACGTGGCAGATCTGGAGCTTTCCCTTGCGGGAGGATAGGTCCGGGGTCGCTATATACATGTCGGCATCAGAGTACCTCTCTGACGGGGGCTAGGTCCGGGGCTGTTGTACATGTGTAGTCGCTGGAGCTTCCATTGGTTGGGAGCCAGCCATGTGAGGGGAGCGGGTTCGGTGCAGTGTGATATGTGGGACCTGAAAGGGCCTTTGACTTTGGCGGGTGGATCTTTCTTGCACTTTTTGCGGTATCGCGGGGTACCCAGTACGTAGGGTACCGATATTTACCAACATGAAAAAGTCTCAGAAGAATAAGAAGTTTGTTATTGGTCTTGAAGGTGAAGATGACGATACTTCTGGCGATGTAGACGAGAATAATAAGAGAGAAATTCCTTCCTTGGTGATGTGGTACCTTCCAGTAATTGATCGCTTGAAGCGTTTGTTCTCAAACCCTAGGGAGGCTGAACTTATGCATTGGCTTTCTGAGCAGTGCAAGAAGAATGAAAAACATATTCGACACCCTGGTGATGCAACGCAGTGGAAAATTTTTGATATTCAGTATCCAGAATTTGCAAAGGAAATCAGAAATGTAAGGTTTGCCTTGGGTACATATGGAATGAATCCATTTGGTGAAAAAAGGAGCATACACAGCACATGGCCTGGGGTCATAACGATGTACAACCTACCGACGTGGTTGTGTCACAAAAGGAAATATATCTTGTTATCTGTTCTTATCCAAGGCTCGAAACAACCCGACATCAAAATTGATGTGTTCTTTGAAACATTAATGGAAGATATGGCGATATTGTGGAATGAAGGGGTACGTACATGGGATGAGTACACGCAGGAGTATTTCACGCTAAGAGCGATGATATTCGTTACCGTGCATGATTATCCAGGACTGTTTACATTATCAGGACAAATGAAAGGGAAGAAAGGTTGTGTATGGTGCATGGATAGAACTAGATTTCTATACCTCACTTCATCTAGAAAGACGGCGTACAAGAGACACCGGTGGTTCTTGACAGATACACACAAGTATAGGAAGATGAAAGAACAATTTGATAACAAAATCGAAAAAGATACTGCACCAAAACCTTATAGTGGAAAACTTGTGTTCGAAATGGTCAAGAACATTCATATTGCTTTCGGTAAGGGCAAAAAATGTAAAGGAATCAAGAGAAATAAAAGTACATCTTCGGTTGATACAACTGACATGGCTTTCAAGAAACAATCAAATTTTTTCAAGTATCTTCTGTATTGGAAGAATCTGGAATTTTGCCATAGTATTGATTTGATGCACGTTACAAAGAATGTATTTGATAGCATCATTAGGACCGTGCTAGACATGGCGAGGAAAACAAAGGACAGATTAAATTCACCTATGGACCTAGTAAATCTTGATTTGAGACCAGAGCCTCATCCAGTAGAAAAGGCGAACGGGAAGTATTACCTACCCCCAACCAGCTACAACTTGACACTAGAAGAGAAAAAAGCAATTTGCAAATGCTTGCTGTGGGGACCGGAGTCCACACATCCGAGGATCTCATTGGGTGGTACCGTGCGATGCGGCACCTAACAGCACACACAAAAAGGATACCAAAACATATAAAGTTTTCATTTCATAATAAGAAGAGTTTACAAAAGAGTGTACAATAGAAGTACACACGCAGCGGAAAATACATACTCATAATCTCACCTAACTAAGCAGGAGAGAAGACGTCCATGCCCTAGGACGATTCTCACTAGCAACACGAAGAACAAACAGCAGCGGCGTGGCTCACATGAGATTTATCTCGACACCTCGAGTCTCATGTACAACCTGAACAGCAGAAATAAAACTAATACCTGCAAAAATCGTTAAAGCGCAAACGTGAGCATAAGGCTCAACAAGACTTAACCGTCTCGCTAGACAGATGCAAGGGGACACTAAACATAGGTAAGGAATAGCATAAATGGACTCGCCTACAAGTGGATCCTTATAATCAAGTTTTAAGTAGCAAATGACATTCTCCGAGCACGGCACATCATGGGCTCCACAATCAAACAAGAAACGCTTTACCGATGATATGACATGCCCAAAGCACATAATGCTATTACAGCTAAAGTATGGGGAAACTGTAAACTTTTAATTGTACTATCTCTAAATCATACAAGGTTGCAAAGTAATTATAATTCAATACAATATGATTTTCTGGCTTCTTTAGTATTTACTACGTCACCGCTCAGTGAACAAGTGGTACTCTATTACTGCGAGGGACAGTGATTGCAATCAGGACACACCCGGACAACACGACACATACGTCGTTCGGAAGTGTCAGCGAGCACACCCGTACCTACATAACACTTCAGTACTAGGCGTATATGGCAACCTTTCGCAAGACACTCAAATGCCGAACCGGTCGATCCGTCACGGGCAGGAGGTCCCTGCGTGGGGCGTACTCTGACGTGCCCACCAGCGGATTTACACCTTGCTACCCTCAACCCACACCTATAAAACGGAACGGTATGCCTCGACACCCAAGTGACCAAGCTACGTCAGTTTATTGGATTCCATATGTCCATTATGCTGCCGGTACAATTCAAGCTTGTCCGAAGGGGCCGCACACGAAGCGGGCCTTAATCGACACAGGCAGGGCTATGCGACCGAGACTCACTTCTCGCCGCTTCCTAGCCATTCCCTGCCCGGTCTCAATTTCATTATATTAAGCCACTTTCTATCTAACCAATCCTGTGAGATATGTCCTACATCTCTCGCGAGTAGATTCCAACTACTCGACTTCTACCGGATTTCCTATGCATTAGCAAAGCAGTTACTACAGGTCAAACTGTAACTCGTGCCAAATAAACCCTGGGATTTTTGGTCATGCATGAGGAGTATCATTCACCCTAAACGTAATGCACAATTCATATACTACTCATCATAGTGATAAAGCAAAAGTTTATAAATGACTTAAATGCAAACCGGGGCTTGCCTTAGTTTGCGACTGAACAAATGTCAATTGTTAGGGCTTGATCTTCCTCCGGAGGACCTGCCATGGAACCTCAGTGGAAACACCTTGGCCTTCTCCTCCAAGTGAAGCTTCTTGTCGATCACCTATCAGCACGCTCCTATCGACATGATATGCATATAAGTAATTAAGTAATTAAGTAATTTAAGAAAAGACTCCACGGGGTTGTGTAAACTCTAAGAATGAGGAGTTCAACTAGGAAGGACAAATATGCCTTTGTTGTGTGAATGAACAAAGGATGAAGTCAAGTGGTCATAGTAGTATCGAGATGTGAATTGAAAGGTGCAATGTAAGCACACATTGCAACTTGGCATTCAACACTCGACGCTATGCCACTCAAGGACGATACAGCTGAATGGTGTGAAAGTGTTGGACTGGTAGGGTAAGGATGACCTAAGAGTCAAGATGGAGCATCGAAAGCTTGAGTATGAGTGGTGTACAAGACGAAGGTTGCGATTTAGCAATCGACCAATGAACTTGACTTAACTCATACAGGAGTAAACCTAGTTAAGTGAGTAGTGCTGTCGTAGGGTCCTGACTTAGGGTGAACCATGATGGAACCTAACAACACTTGGGACTGAATTGAGATCAACATGGCTTGGACTTAAGAAGTCATTACAAGCACCGTTAACCTAGTATGAGTACCAAGACAACGTTCAAATGACTTTTAGATAAAGTAGTTTCTACGGCAAGCTTCTCGAGCATCGTTCAAGTGCTTACGTGACACTATTGCAGTGTCCTCTGAAAGATTGTCCAGATGAGCTCGGTGAACTCCTAGAACTCGAACATGATGCGAGACCTTGTCGTGACGGTCATGCTTCGCCATCTCGAGAAGATCGGATTAGCCACGTCCACATCGACCCAGACTCGTCAAAGGGGGTGAGCAGAATCCCGAACACCACCTTGTGAGTCTTAAGGCTAGTGATGTCGACTCGGTTGTTGATAAGCGACTCGACGAACCTGCCGTCGAAGAAGGGGTACACCAAGTTAACCAATCCTGTGATCGGCTACGGAACATCCTCGACACAACCAAGGAACTCTTATCCAAGGTCCCCCTTGGTCTAGTTCTCCTTGTTGGTCGCAACGTTATTGCATACCTCTACTCCAAGTCATCGGTGATCACCGAACCACTTGGTTTGACCTAGAAGGCATTTCATCGAGCACCCTAGCTACACCTAGGACTTGACGAGTCTTGCCACGACTAAACCCTAATTTGGCTAAACGACCATTGTACGACGAGTCGTGCTTGTGTTCCAGCATCATGTACGTTACAGGCATCCTTCATCTCGATGTCAGGACACGATGATGGCTCGGAACATCACAACGATGTCATATGGTTAACAACGTCGACGCGACTCATGGTGGAGCATCACGAGCACGCACGGACATGCCAACGTGATACAAACGACAATGGAGGTCGACTTGGGGACTTCTATAGGAATGATATCAATGCGGAACATGGGCGTACAACTTGACGACACATGATTAACCTTAGCGATCACGACGAACGAACGTCGGTGACATCAAGCAAGGTATTTCAGGGTAAGGCTCACCTTGTAGGCATTTCGCCGAACATCTTGGTGTGTACTAGAGTTCCATCACGTCATCACCATCCAAAGGGTATCTTGGCACATGTCCTTGTCGATTGCCACCCCAGAATAGACCTGCATCCATAGACCAGCATTGAACGGCAACACACTTAGTTCTGCCTTGTAACCATTTCATCGAACACCTTGACTGCAATCACTGATCCAATCACTCTTGCAAAATAAGAGCTAACCTTGGACCAGTTGTCGATACCATGGTGTCAAAGGTGTGTTCCTGCATATCCTCCATCACACCCATTACTCGCTTTGCTTCCAGGACATAGACACGGCGCGGAACGCGGACATGGCGTCATGGTGCTCGCGGTCGGCCCGGAAAGGCGCGACCAGTAGCAAGCCGGAACACGACATGCGGTTGGTGTGGCACGGCGCGACAACCATCGTCGTGGCGACGCGGCACGGGGACAGCACGAGCATGGCGGCAGGGCACCGGCGGTGGTGGCGCGCATGCGGGGCACAGCGAGGCAAGCAGCAGCAGGGTGGCATGCTGCACGCGGGCATGCTCGCCACGGGAGCAGGACGCGACGAGGCGCAGAACGGCGACGTAGGCGGTGTGGCAGAGCTGGGAGCGGCGAGGCACGGACGATGGCATCCGCGAGGAGGTGGCCGACGCGAGGAGGCGCGCGGCTAGTGGGGCGCTGGCGTCGGTGGCCGGTGTTGGGTGGGCGCGACGTCGTGGAGGAGCTGCGTGGGTCGGCGGCAAGGCGAGCGGCGCGGTGGTGCGGTTCCGGCCGAGCGGTGTCGGGCGCCGCGCGGGTCGTGCAGCGCCGGGATGGCACCGGAGGCGAGGAGGCGGCCGGCGGGACGCAGGGCCGGCGAGGGAGGATCTGGGGCGCGGTGCTGCTGGGACCAGAGGGCGAGGCGATGCGGGGAGCGGGCCAGCGGAAGAGGCGCGGCCTGGCGCCGGCGGTCGGAGACGCGAGCAGGGGCGAGGTGGTGCGCCGGCGTGGTCAGGCGAGCGGGCGGACCAGCGGGGAAGCTGGGGAGGCAGCCATGGAGGCAACCAGACGCGGAGGAGGCACACGGGGCAGCGGACCCGGAGGTGGCGGCGCGAGTTTCCGTGGGGGCGGGGTAAGCCGGCGGCCGGGAGGTGCTGGAACCGAGGCGGCGGTGGCTGCGCGTCGGAGGAGGCAGCGAGGCGCTTGGCGGCTCGGTGCTGCCCGGCGAGCGGCAGGATGGCCAGGGGCGCGCGCTGCAGGCGACGGGGAGGAGCCGGGCGAGGCAGGGGCTGGCTGGGAGTGAAACGCCGGGGGCGAGCGCGCGGGTCGGACGAGGAGCGGGCGTGACGATAAGGACCGAGAGGATCGGCTCGGCGCGGTGATAAGGACCGGGAACGTCGCAGTGGCCATCGCGGTGGCACATGCACGCGCCTGCGTGGAGGCAGGGGAGGAAAGAGGAAGCCTTGCCGACCTGACTGGTGGGGGCCACCTGTGGGACCCACTTCCCTCTTCTTCTTTTCAAAATTCCAATAGGGCTAGCGAGCATGCTTCAAAAATAGTCAAATTTGGCCCCGTGACTAAATAAAATGTGGAGAATTTTATGGTGCAATCAGATTTCAAAACTGAGCAAGTTGAATTTGAACTCAGATTTGAATTTGAATTCAAGTGGTGATACTTGACTCAAGGAAATAAATAGTAGATTAGGTTCAAAAATCCTGAAACTTTGAAGTTAACCTTTTTGAACCATAAGGGACCTCAGGAAAAATTTGGAGTTGATTTGGACAAGGTTGAGCACAAAGTTTAAATTTAAAGTCGACGTTGATTAAACTCTCAGTACGTGTCCAATAAATGGAAAACGTGCTTCAAAAATTTTGAAACTTTACCGAGAGTCTAATTGGAATATTAGAAGGTCATGGAAAAATTCACGGCATGAGATTTGAATATTTTTGAATGTCCCATTTTAGGGTTGAAATAATTCCTATTAAGATTTTATGTTTTTAACAAGTCCATATTTGTAGTGAACATGGGTTAACGCACGTGATACATGTGAGTTTGGATTTCTAAGTTCATTTTCAAAAATTTTTAAGTTCACATTTTTACATTTTTGTTCTTCCGAAAAGCGGGCTTTTACAATCCTTCCCCCTTAAAGGAATCTCGTCCCGAGATTCTAAGGAAGAGAGAAAGTTAGGCCGAGTTGTTGATGAGACAACCATCTCCTGGCATGTGATTGGAGAAGGTGACTCTTCGTCTTCTTATTGCATCTATGGTTTGGATGCTCGGCGTGACTGGGATCACGCCGTAAAGTTTGGAGCTTAGAAAGCTATATTGATAATTTGGGGTCTTCTTCTTTTCGTCAAAAGGAAGTAAGCTTCTGCATTGGAGGACTTTAGAACTCTAAGATAGTTAGGTGTTCTTAACTCTGGGTGTTTCTCTTACGAAGACTTTGCTGCCCTGGTCTTGTGGCTAAAGCAATGTCACCATGCATTACGAGTCAAGGAGTTCCAAGACCTGATAATTAACTGATAACCTCGCGAAAAGAAAGATGCAGAGTTTTAGCGAGGTCGAGAAGTCCATAGGAAGCTCCTCGCAACTAGAAACAATCAGTTTCCAGGACTCAAGTTGATTTGAGTTTCAACGGGTCAAGGACAAAGGCTCAACTTTGTTTTGGTCACAAGGTGTTAAGTGGTTTCCCTTGTGCCACTCAAGATAATGAAACAAGTCGAAGGCGTTGCGAATGAAAAAGTTGATCACAACTCAAAAATGTTAGGCACTACTTAAGTATCTGAACGGGGTCACATATTCTTGCTCAAAACTCATTAGTAATTACGTTTTATGATGCATCACAAACCGGATGATGTTATGCAGACACAATGCAACTCCGCGGATAATTATGCAAGGTATGGTGCATTCAGTATTATGCTTTGAGCAAAAATAGGTAAGACAATCCAAACACGGTCAGAAGTATCCCAAATACAGGAGGATTGATTAAACTTGGTCATGAAAGGCGCTAGAAAAGACTTGCTACTTTCATATCTCGACCAAGTTCGATGGTTTCAAGGTAAAAGTATTAGCAAGGAATGGTGAGGTTCATCTCAAGGCAACGGAGTGTACAAAATGGAACAAAGTGATTGAACTTCTTGTTGATCGGAAGTTCCCTAAAGCTTGTTAATCACAACCTACAGGTAATTGTGGTTCCTTAACAATGGGTCAGGTTTTTCATCTCGTAGTTTTCTTAAAGTACTATGTCTACCCCTTAAAAGGTGCGGTAGGGTTGCTTTCAGAAGTGGCAAAGAGAGTAACCTTTGAAGAGTAAGGTTCTCCTCACTTCCGTAGGTTGCACTAAGTGGTTGACAAGGTACTGTGCTAGGCACGACCTTGGTTAGTAATCCACGTTTTTGCTAAAGAATTTCCAGCTCATAATACTCACTTATGGCTTCTCGTCTCAAAGACTGAAGCAAATGAGTGGTTTAGCGTGAAGAATCAACTGACTCCTTTAACTCGTTGATAGAGTTTCACAAGAAACGGGGTTCAAGGTAATCCGTTACTTAAGCTTCGCATTGACTTAATGAGTCAATGTTGTACTCCGTCCTACTTACTTGAGCATTGCTCCCAGCACGTTGGTTCGGTGTCGATGTACCTTGGTATGACACCTAGGTGAACGTAACACTTCAATTAATAGATGAACTCCTTCCCCCTTAAGATTCAAGCTAGGTGAGCAAGAAACTTACTCCAAGCAATATTTATGGGGAGGGTCGTCCAACTAAGGGAAGTGTCATACATGCTCAATGCACGATTAAAGTGTGAGATGCAAGGTTGTATAGTCAAAACACTAGCATGTGCATCCGAGCAAAAAGGGATTTGCCTTAGTGTAATACTCAACTCTAAAGGCAAATATTGTTGGGTCGCAACACCTGGGATGTTATGGAACTCCTCGAGTTGAACTCGAGAACCAAATCCATAAACACCCTAAAGGGTCATCACCCGATTAAATCCTGGTGGAGGATGAACAGCTTGGACGCAACTTAGATTTTGGCCAAGTAAATGGCAAAATCATATCTTGAGGTGAACAACAAAGTTAAAGTACACTTCAAGACCTTTCTAAAAAGTATTGGTTTGACTCTAGATCGTCTCTGGTTTGCAGGTTATGCAATTTTAAAGTTAGCAGATTTCTCTGCACTTTCAGCAGAATCTGCTTAAACAGTAGCAGTTTTGATCTAAAGTTTTCAGGCTGTTCTGATGGAAATCTGGAAATATTCTTATTTACAAAGTTGTAGCCAATGTAATAAGCTTTCCATAATGTACTTACTTGTCTTCATATCAGCTCTGGCTCAAAAGATATGAATTTTTGAAGTTAGGTAAAATTTCAGTATTCAGAACTGAATTCAGTTCAGATTGACCACTCTGTATTCAAACTCGATTTGGAAAAGGTAGATGACCGATTCAGGTCTGGAGACAATTGCAAAAATTGTAGCTGACTCTCTAAACTCTCCAACGGTTACTCACGTGACTCCATTGGATCAAAGGCCTGCAAGTTATGGATTAAATTCAGAGGTGTACAGATTGCTGTCCAGTTTGGGTGTGCCTGGACAGTCTCTGCGATTATCCAAATTTCACCCATTTAGAAAAGGATTCTGGTCTGGTGTTGAACAGAAAACATGTAGAGGACTTCCAAATCTTTCTAAAGAGTATTTACTTGTCCTCGTAGCATTTCTGGTTGAGAAGATACGGCATTTGCAAGTTGACAGTTTTTCTGAAAATTTGGACAGCACCTCCTTTGTTTAAGGCTGATTTTGTCCACAATTTCAGATATACAAACATCAATATTTGCAAAAGTAATACATAGCAAACTTGTTGCAAAAATTCTCAGGATCCCAGAAATGTAAAATACGAAGCCATTCGACAATTATACAGCGAGTTATGCGAGAAACAGTAACTGTATACAGGACTGTCCACTCGCTGTCCAGATTTGATCAAGTCTAGAAATCTGAAATTTTGAGTATGTTAGAGATGGTTTCTGCTCTGGAGTTCTGTAGAAATGTTGTAGAGGACTCTCTAAGTTTTCCATACATGTATAAACATGCATAGGTTGCATTTCTAGTTTAACAGTTATGGCTATTTAAAGTTCAAAATTTTTCTGGCTGTTTCAGATAGCATCAATATACATGTACTATCTTCACTCTGTTTTTAATTAGTTTTAAACTGAATTTGAGGTATCACTGAATAACAAAGTTGTAGAATAGCTCTTCCACTTTCCAGAAATGTATCATAATGGAATAGAAGAGCTTTCTCCAAGGAAATATGACAAAAATTCAGATGCTGGTCCGTGTAGTTTCAGAACAGCAGCTGCTGTGATAATGGTGCATTTTCATCACCATAAAAGCATCTTTTGGCTTGGAGGTCAATAGGAAACTATTAGAAGACTCCAAAAGCTTTTCAAAAAGTATTCACTTGCCTCCAAAGCCCTCCAGGTTGAAGAGATATGGAATTTCAAAGTCAGGTCAATTCTGTTCGAAAACAGAACTCACCGGCTTCGAAACACAAGAATTTGGGAACAAACTCAAATTTTGAAACTTAGCTCAAAAATCAAGTCCGATGGCTAGAACTTGATTCACAACTAATCATTTCCTTTAGAACCAAATGGAATCTTAAAAGAGACTTGACGACCTTCTTATCCATAGCATATCACTATGGATCTTCAAACTTAACCAAAGTCTTACTCCGGCGAAGTCGAGCTAAACTCTCGCCAGGAGCAAAGGACTTTGGTTCACCTACTCTTGAAAACAAACATTTTACTTCGTCCACAAGATATCAGCAACTGATACTTGGACTTAATATGAATATGAAGCCATTTCTCTCGTGGGGGATGGTCAAAGTATCAATTGTGATACTGATGGTACTACGTGCCTTACCAAAAGAAAAGTCTAACCCGATACATCCGGATACGTCTATAGGTGGTCCTAATATCGATCACTCGCAAACGTATTCTACACGGGTCGCTACCGGAGTTAGTGTACGTGCAGAAGACAAACAATCCCCTTTCACACCTTCACACCTCAAGGGCGGCACGGGGAAACACGACAGGCAGTCACAATAAGATATAATAAAAAGTAAATGCATACGACTCTGGTGTGAGTCGCCCTCGAGCGAAGTCATGTCTCGAGGTACATGGCTGTATATACGTCTGTACAGCAAAGACTCCCGTACGAACCGGCTTATACACGCTCGGGCATACGTGTTTCGCATGATCCCATAGAACATGAATAGTTCTAGAGATACATATTATCGGGTTATACACCACCCGACGGGGGCTCCCACTAATTTTGTGTCACGCTGGGGTACCGCGTGTCATATGTTCTCAGAAACATGGGAAGTTTCAAAGACTCATATTGACTTTCCATGCTAAGCCACGGAAATTTCGCATACCATATCTCGTATGCAGAGTTTACCGAGATTGATCCGCTCTCGGCGGCGTACCTTACCTCTTACCTTGAAGACAGAGCGTCGTTACAGAATAATATAACAAGTTAGTTCACCACCTTTATAACTTATACTAGTAATAGTCCTTAATGGGCATATATCTAAACCTCACTCGACTACTTCGGAGTTTTCGAAAATAGGCTCTTTTTGAGCGTGCTATTCCCAATGAAGCTCTGATACCATGTCTGTGGGGACCGGAGTCCACACATCCGAGGATCTCATTTGGTGGTACCGTGCGATGCGGCACCTAACAGCACACACAAAAAGGATACCAAAACATATAAAGTTTTCATTTCATAATAAGAAGAGTTTACAAAAGAGTGTACAATAGAAGTACACACGCAGCGGAAAATACATACTCATAATCTCACCTAACTAAGCAGGAGAGAAGACGTCCATGCCCTAGGACGATTCTCACTAGCAACACGAAGAACAAACAGCAGCGGCGTGGCTCACATGAGATTTATCTCGACACCTCGAGTCTCATGTACAACCTGAACAGCAGAAATAAAACTAATACCTGCAAAAATCGTTAAAGCGCAAACGTGAGCATAAGGCTCAGCAAGACTTAACCGTCTCGCTAGACAGATGCAAGGGGACACTAAACATAGGTAAGGAATAGCATAAATGGACTCGCCTACAAGTGGATCCTTATAATCAAGTTTTAAGTAGCAAATGACATTCTCCGAGCACGGCACATCATGGGCTCCACAATCAAACAAGAAACGCTTTACCGATGATATGACATGCCCAAAGCACATAATGCTATTACAGCTAAAGTATGGGGAAACTGTAAACTTTTAATTGTACTATCTCTAAATCATACAAGGTTGCAAAGTAATTATAATTCAATACAATATGATTTTCTGACTTCTTTAGTATTTACTACGTCACCGCTCAGTGAACAAGTGGTACTCTATTACTGCGAGGGACAGTGATTGCAATCAGGACACACCCGGACAACACGACACATACGTCGTTCGGAAGTGTCAGCGAGCACACCCGTACCTACATAACACTTCAGTACTAGGCGTATATGGCAACCTTTCGCAAGACACTCAAATGCCGAACCGGTCGATCCATCACGGGCAGGAGGTCCCTGCGTGGGGCGTACTCTGACGTGCCCACCAGCGGATTTACACCTTGCTACCCTCAACCCACACCTATAAAACGGAACGGTATGCCTCGACACCCAAGTGACCAAGCTACGTCAGTTTATTGGATTCCATATGTCCATTATGCTGCCGGTACAATTCAAGCTTGTCCGAAGGGGCCGCACACGAAGCGGGCCTTAATCGACACAGGCAGGGCTATGCGACCGAGACTCACTTCTCGCCGCTTCCTAGCCATTCCCTGCCCGGTCTCAATTTCATTATATTAAGCCACTTTCTATCTAACCAATCCTGTGAGATATGTCCTACATCTCTCGCGAGTAGATTCCAACTACTCGACTTCTACCGGATTTCCTATGCATTAGCAAAGCAGTTACTACAGGTCAAACTGTAACTCGTGCCAAATAAACCCTGGGATTTTTGGTCATGCATGAGGAGTATCATTCACCCTAAACGTAATGCACAATTCATATACTACTCATCATAGTGATAAAGCAAAAGTTTATAAACGACTTAAATGCAAACCGGGGCTTGCCTTAGTTTGCGACTGAACAAATGTCAATTGTTAGGGCTTGATCTTCCTCCGGAGGACCTGCCATGGAACCTCAGTGGAAACACCTTGGCCTTCTCCTCCAAGTGAAGCTTCTTGTCGATCACCTATCAGCACGCTCCTATCGACATGATATGCATATAAGTAATTAAGTAATTAAGTAATTTAAGAAAAGACTCCACGGGGTTGTGTAAACTCTAAGAATGAGGAGTTCAACTAGGAAGGACAAATATGCCTTTGTTGTGTGAATGAACAAAGGATGAAGTCAAGTGGTCATAGTAGTATCGAGATGTGAATTGAAAGGTGCAATGTAAGCACACATTGCAACTTGGCATTCAACACTCGACGCTATGCCACTCAAGGACGATACAGCTGAATGGTGTGAAAGTGTTGGACTGGTAGGGTAAGGATGACCTAAGAGTCAAGATGGAGCATCGAAAGCTTGAGTATGAGTGGTGTACAAGACGAAGGTTGCGATTTAGCAATCGACCAATGAACTTGACTTAACTCATACAGGAGTAAACCTAGTTAAGTGAGTAGTGCTGTCGTAGGGTCCTGACTTAGGGTGAACCATGATGGAACCTAACGACACTTGGGACTGAATTGAGATCAACATGGCTTGGACTTAAGAAGTCATTACAAGCACCGTTAACCTAGTATGAGTACCAAGACAACGTTCAAATGACTTTTAGATAAAGTAGTTTCTACGGCAAGCTTCTCGAGCATCGTTCAGGTGCTTACGTGACACTATTGCAGTGTCCTTTGCAAGATTGTCCAGATGAGCTCGGTGAACTCCTAGAACTCGAACATGATGCGAGACCTTGTCGTGACGGTCATGCTTCGCCATCTCGAGAAGATCGGATTAGCCACGTCCACATCGACCCAGACTCGTCAAAGGGGGTGAGCGGATTCCCGAACACCACCTTGTGAGTCTTAAGGCTAGTGATGTCGACTCGGTTGTTGATAAGCGACTCGACGAACCTGCCGTCGAAGAAGGGGTACACCAAGTTAACCAATCCTGTGATCGGCTACGGAACATCCTCGACACAACCAAGGAACTCTTATCCAAGGTCCCCCTTGGTCTAGTTCTCCTTGTTGGTCGCAACGTTATTGCATACCTCTACTCCAAGTCATCGGTGATCACCGAACCACTTGGTTTGACCTAGAAGGCATTTCATCGAGCACCCTAGCTACACCTAGGACTTGACGAGTCTTGCCACGACTAAACCCTAATTTGGCTAAACGACCATTGTACGACGAGTCGTGCTTGTGTTCCAGCATCATGTACGTTACAGGCATCCTTCATCTCGATGTCAGGACACGATGATGGCTCGGAACGTCACAACGATGTCATATGGTTAACGACGTCGACGCGACTCATGGTGGAGCATCACGAGCACGCACGGACATGCCAACGTGATACAAACGACAATGGAGGTCGACTTGGGGACTTCTATAGGAATGATATCAACGCGGAACATGGGCGTACAACTTGACGACACATGATTAACCTTAGCAATCACGACGAACGAACGTCGATGACATCAAGCAAGGTATTTCAGGGTAAGGCTCACCTTGTAGGCATTTCGCCGAACATCTTGGTGTGTACTAGAGTTCCATCACGTCATCACCATCCAAAGGGTATCTTGGCACATGTCCTTGTCGATTGCCACCCCAGAATAGACCTGCATCCATAGACCAGCATTGAACGGCAACACACTTAGTTTCGCCTTGTAACCATTTCATCGAACACCTTGACTGCAATCACTGATCCAATCACTCTTGCAAAATAAGAGCTAACCTTGGACCAGTTGTCGATACCATGGTGTCAAAGGTGTGTTCCTGCATATCCTCCATCACACCCATTACTCGCTTTGCTTCCAGGACATAGACACGGCGCGGAACGCGGACATGGCGTCATGGTGCTCGCGGTCGGCCCGGAAAGGCGCGACCAGTAGCAAGCCGGAACACGACATGCGGTTGGTGTGGCACGGCGCGACAACCATCGTCGTGGCGACGCGGCACGGGGACAGCACGAGCATGGCGGCAGGGCACCGGCGGTGGTGGCGCGCATGCGGGGCACAGCGAGGCAAGCAGCAGCAGGGTGGCATGCTGCACGCGGGCATGCTCGCCACGGGAGCAGGACGCGACGAGGCGCAGAACGGCGACGTAGGCGGTGTGGCAGAGCTGGGAGCGGCGAGGCACGGACGATGGCATCCGCGAGGAGGTGGCCGACGCGAGGAGGCGCGCGGCTAGTGGGGCGCTGGCGTCGGTGGCCGGTGTTGGGTGGGCGCGACGTCGTGGAGGAGCTGCGCGGGTCGGCGGCAAGGCGAGCGGCGCGGTGGTGCGGTTCCGGCCGAGCGGTGTCGGGCGCCGCGCGGGTCGTGCAGCGCCGGGATGGCACCGGAGGCGAGGAGGCGGCCGGCGGGACGCAGGGCCGGCGAGGGAGGATCTGGGGCGCGGTGCTGCTGGGACCAGAGGGCGAGGCGATGCGGGGAGCGGGCCAGCGGAAGAGGCGCGGCCTGGCGCCGGCGGTCGGAGGCGCGAGCAGGGGCGAGGTGGTGCGCCGGCGTGGTCAGGCGAGCGGGCGGACCAGCGGGGAAGCTGGGGAGGCAGCCATGGAGGCGACCAGACGCGGAGGAGGCACACGGGGCAGCGGACCCGGAGGTGGCGGCGCGAGTTGCCGTGGGGGCGGGGTAAGCCGGCGGCCGGGAGGTGCTGGAACCGAGGCGGCGGTGGCTGCGCGTCGGAGGAGGCGGCGAGGCGCTTGGCGGCTCGGTGCTGCCCGGCGAGCGGCAGGATGGCCAGGGGCGCGCGCTGCAGGTGACGGGGAGGAGCCGGGCGAGGCAGGGGCTGGCTGGGAGTGAAACGCCGGGCGCGAGCGCGCAGGTCGGACGAGGAGCGGGCGTGACGATAAGGACCGAGAGGATCGGCTCGGCGCGGTGATAAGGACCGGGAACGTCGCAGTGGCCATCGCGGTGGCACATGCACGCGCCTGCGTGGAGGCAGGGGAGGAAAGAGGAAGCCTTGCCGACCTGACTGGTGGGGGCCACCTGTGGGACCCACTTCCCTCTTCTTCTTTTCAAAATTCCAATAGGGCTAGCGAGCATGCTTCAAAAATAGTCAAATTTGGCCCCGTGACTAAATAAAATGTGGAGAATTTTATGGTGCAATCAGATTTCAAAACTGAGCAAGTTGAATTTGAACTCAGATTTGAATTTGAATTCAAGTGGTGATACTTGACTCAAGGAAATAAATAGTAGATTAGGTTCAAAAATCCTGAAACTTTGAAGTTAACCTTTTTGAACCATAAGGGACCTCAGGAAAAATTTGGAGTTGATTTGGACAAGGTTGAGCACAAAGTTTAAATTTAAAGTCGACGTTGATTAAACTCTCAGTACGTGTCCAATAAATGGAAAACGTGCTTCAAAAATTTTGAAACTTTACCGAGAGTCTAATTGGAATATTAGAAGGTCATGGAAAAATTTACGGCATGAGATTTGAATATTTTTGAATGTCCCATTTTAGGGTTGAAATAATTCCTATTAAGATTTTAAGTTTTTAACAAGTCCATATTTGTAGTGAACATGGGTTAACGCACGTGATACATGTGAGTTTGGATTTCTAAGTTCATTTTCAAAAATTTTTAAGTTCACATTTTTACATTTTTGTTCTTCCGAAAAGCGGGCTTTTACACTTGTGTGGGATCAAAGTGCCCACAAGTTTCTCATCCAATATCTGCAAACTAGTCTCGATGAAAGACTTATCTTTATTCGGCTATAATTCTCACGACTGCCACATGATGATGACAGTGTTCCTTGCCATTGAAATAAGAGTCATCAAACCTGAGCATATACATCACACGTTTGTGTTACTTCTTCAATGCAGTATCGCAAAAGCTGTTAGAACGTGAAGATTTAGACTATCTGAAAACATACATCGTTGAGACTATGTGCAAGCTTGAGATGTGTTTCCCACCATCCTTTTTTGATATGCAAGTACACCTAATCATACATCTTGTTGATCATTTAAAAGCACTGGGGTCACTATATTTACATCATATGTTTTCGTTGGGGAGATATTTAGGAGTATTAAAAGGTTATGTGCGGAACCGTGCTCACCGAGAGGGTTCAATTATGGAAGGATACAACACCGAAGAAGTGATTGAGGGTTGCACTGATTACATTAAAGACGGAAAATCGATAGGTGCGCCTATACCAGTACATGAGGGTAGACTGCGTGGGAGAGACAAAGTGGGTAAGAAAACTTTTATCGTTCAAGATTACAAGAATGTACACCGTGCACATTTTGGTGTACTACAACATCTCCCAATAGCTAAGTCGTACATCCAGGAACGCCAAATTGGGCTTCGCGAAAAAAACCAAGGCCGCACAGAGGACTGGATCACGAAAGAGCACAAAAGATGTTTTACTGAATGGTTAATAGACAAAAATATACCATACGGAAACTCTATAGAAGAGGCAACAACGAAGAAGTTAGATTCTAGCGCATCTGCTTTGGTGACATCATGGCAAGCATATGACATCAATGGCTACACATTTTACACTAAAGAAAAAGACAGTAAGAGTGTTGCACAAAATAGTGTTGTTCGTATTGAGGCTTATGATTCACAAGGGCAGAAGACCACATACTTCGGGTTCATAGAGGAAATATGGGAACTCAATTATGGTGAAAGAATAGTAATGCCCGTATTTAAGTGCCAATGGGTCAAACATTCTGATGGTGTGAATGTGGACAACTACAGGCTGACACTGGTAGACTTGAATAAAGTGGGTTATAAAGATGACCCGTGTGTTCTCGCCGATAGTGTTTTATGTACAAGATCCAGAAACTGAGAAGATGCACGTAGTTGTTTCTGGAAAGCAAAATATTATTGGGGTTGAGAATGTGGGAGGTAATGAAGAGGAATATAATTAGTATGAAGAGGTGTACCTTTTCACTGAACCAGAAAACATCAAGCGCGTAGAGAGAAGCATTAAAAAGGATTTGAAACCCTATACGCGAGAAGATGTCAATGCTAGAAAAAATTTATGATATATATTATATATATTTGTATACTCTGAAATCAACTTAGAACAATGTTCTATTTCAGCTTTAGATAGCATGTTTCAAACATTATTAAATTCAACTTCTGTAGAGAAGACTAATTTGGACAAGTGATCCTTTTCGGCTTGTTGACTATCATATTTATCACTTTCACCTGTTCCATAATTTATCAAATTGTATGTGTATATAACTTCTGACCTATGATGATCAGGCTTTCCTTCCAGCAGCTTGGTTCCAAACAACATCTTGAAGCACAACTCTTGAAGCTCCTGTCAAGCTAATCCCTTCACAGCAAGCTCTTGTAGATGCAAGTAACACCCGTGACTCATCATTTGGATTGTTAAAAGCTTCAATTGAAGTCTGACACTACTTCCCATCTATTTGAGGGCTTGTTTGGATAGGAGTGAATCCACTTCAATATAAGTGGTTTGAGGTGGATTGAGGAGAAAATTTTGTTCATTCTTCACTTCAATCCACTTCAATCCAATTAGATTGAGTGCACCCAAACAAGTCCTGAAAGATTTCCTTCTCTTCTCTCCATTTTAAAAACTTACGAAGATGCTACTTTATCAGTTCTAATGGCTGAATATATTGACTACAAATCAGTACCATCTTTCTTAGTTCTTCAAACAAGCGACGAAGCAAACAACTTCAATCACAAATCTTGTTTTTACCCTTTTCATAGGAATTTGACCTTAATGTTTCAAGCATAGATTTATCAATTAATGAAGCTTCCTCATCAGACTTGTTAATAGCAGTTACAAGTGAAGGGTGTGTCGAAGCTAACGAAATCTCAACGGGACCGAAAACAAAGAGATGCTGCATATAAGTGACAATGTCCAGGTTAGACAACATAAAGCTATGATGACAGCCTTCAACAACATGAAAAGTGATGTCAAGGTTATGCTTGCATCAACCAAGGCATGTTGTGAGGGCATAACACTAGTTGGAGCATCACGGTTATGCTTGCCCCAACAAGTGTTATACCCACACAATATGCCTTGGTTGATGCAAGCATAACCTTAACATCACTTTTCATGTTGTTGAAGGTTGCAATCATAGCTTCACACTGTCTAACCTGGACATTGCCACTCATATGCAGATCTCTTTATCTTTAGTACGATTCATATTTCATTAGCTTCATCACATCCTTCACTTATAACTACCATTAACATGTGTGATAAGGAAGCTTCACTTATTTGATAAATCTATGCGTGAAATATTAAGGTTAAATCCCTATAAAAGTGTAAAAACAAGATTTGTGATTGAAGTTCTTCGCTTCCTTGCTTGTGTGAAACACTAAGAAAGTAGGTACTGTTTTTTAGTCAATATATTTAGGCATTAAAACTTAGTAAGGAACATCTTCCTAAGTTTTCAAATGGACAGGAGGGAAATAAATCCTTCAAATGGATGGGAAAATCCTTCCAAGGACCATCAGGCTTCAATTGATTCTTTCAACAATCCAAATGATGAGCCACGGGTGTTACTTGCATCTATAAGAGCTTGCTGCGAAGGAATTAGCTTGACAGGAGCTTATCAGCATCACATGCGATTCTTATTTAACTAGCAGCCTGTGAAAACAATGACTTTCCCTAGGCAGTTCTTCAATAAAAACCGCTTGTGATGATTGAACCAGTACATACGATTCTTAAACAATGACCGCACGTGAAAATCTTGAATTTACCCAGGCGGTTATTAATTAAGAACCGTATGTGATGTTTGCTACATCACAGACGGTTCTTAATTAATAATCGCCTGAGAAAATAATGTACTTACCCAGGCGGTTGTTTCTTAAAATCCGCCTGTGATGTTCTATCATCACAGGTGGTTATTGTATCGTTCGTCACCATAGTTGCATTTTTTACGGAATGCCTGTGTTTGAAAAATCGAGGCGCTTGTGAAAATTCTTTTTGTAGTAGTGATCCCAATACACACTAGAAAGTTAAGGAGGATTGAGATACAACTCCTGATTGACAAGGTGAGAGGGAAACTAGCATCATGGAAAGGAAGTCAGCTGACAAAGGCTGGTCGAGTGACAATGGCGAAAGCAGTCCTCACATCGACGGTGATGCATCAAGCGATAGTGATAGATCTACCAAAGTGGTGCATCAAGAAAATTGACCAGATTGGGGGGAGTTTCATATGGACCGGTGGTGAGGAGGAAAAAAACATCGGGGGACGCTGCTTCGTAAATTGGAAGACAGTGTGCTTTCCAAAACAATTAGGATGATTAGGCCTATTGGACATTCAAAAACATGGGGTTGCACTGTGGATACAATGGTTGTGGCTCGCAAAGATCGGAGGAGAAAGGCCATGGGCAGGGATGCTTTCCGAACACTCGATGCTGAAAAAAAATGTTCACTAAATACACACAAATGATCATAGGAGATGGTAGACAACTTCATTCTGGACAGAATGGTGGGCAGGTCTAAACACACTGCAGGAAAAATTTCCCCTCTTCCATGCATCTTTGCATAAGTCTAGAATAGTGGTCAAAGAACTACAACAAAACAATTGGATAAGGGCATTGAGGAATATTTCAATCCCATAGGAAGTTTCAGAATATGTGAAGCTTTGGGAGTTGCTGGCGTTGGTGAGGCTTGACCACAATCGTCGTGATAAAGCTATTTGAAAACTCACAAACAATGGTGAATATACAGCAAAGTGGGCTTACATGAGACAATTTCAGGGGGTTTCCAGTCAACTTCAAGTCTCTGCACTGTGGAAATCCAAAGCAGAGCCTAAGGTTCTATGGTTTGCATGGCTAGTGTTGCATGAACAAATTCAGATGGTGGACAATCTGGTGAGGAAAGGGCTGGATAACAACATTGTTTGTCCACTTTGTCTGGAAGCAGCAGAAATAACGATGCACTTGATGACAGAGTGCCCTTTTGCAATCCAGACGATGACGACAATTTTTGGGTGGGTCCAGCTGAAAGCACCAGCCATGCAGAACAATCAGGTGAATACCACCCACGAGTGGATACAGAACATAACAAGGAGTATGGGCACTAGGGGAAAATCAGAAGGATGGGGCAGATTTTTTATTCTTGGTGGAACATTTGGAAGGAATGAAATAGAAGAATTTTTCAAGGAGATAATGATGAGCTGCAGGTAGCGTATTTGGCAAAGGAGGAAATAAACTACTACAACCTGGCTTTGCATTTCATTCTGCCGGCACTGGATCCTTGAGGGCCATTGGGAGGCAGCTTGCCTGGGTGCACTGTACTGTTATAATTTTCTTTCATTTTGTGTTTTCTTTTATCTTAGTTGTGATCTTGAGGCAGCACAAGCTGCCTATTTGTACTGGAACTATGTTTCTTTCTCCTTGTTTAATGTATCGACAGTGCACCTTCCTATTTTTGTCAAAAAAAATATTATCGCAGAAAAATCGGGTTGGACTTTTTAACTTCTGAATTGGACTGGGTCAAGGTTGGGTATGGACCGGTCTACAACAACTGAGTCAGTCCATGTTGCGGATTAAATGGATGTTAAACGAACTGCCTCCAAGGGTTCAATAAACAGTGGTCGTGCACGGTAGGGCGGGTATCTCACGAACATATCAAATTTCTCTCTCGTTCCTTGTGCCACCAGCATAGTCTACTTAATCATAAGCGTCAACGTGCACCGACGATCAGAAGAGCAGGTCTCCAGAATCGCTCAGCCTTGCGATCCTGTACTGGGAGAGAGCGAATAATTTTTTTGGAAAGCGCTCTGTGCGACTGCTCTACGACTTCACCATGGGTCGTCTACTGCCGAGATCGAGGGTTGCCGCCTATCATTGTCATCAACGTCTATTGCACATGAAGTGCGTCAATGCTACAATGATAGCAATTTCTCTGGATACATATCAGTCCGCGTACTCTGATCGCCTTTTCTGCTGGTGTTCATCACTATTTTATTCACGTGTTATTTCTGATGACTTTAACTGATGCACTAAGGTCGGAGAAATTCTTTGGTGTGAACTTCAAAAGATGAGAAGTCAAGGCCACACTCTAGCTTAAATCACTGAAGATCTTGTGAGTAACCTAGAGCATGCCTCAAGGTCCCTTTACGGTTGAAGAACATACATAGTTCGAGGGAGCCAATTCTGTCATGATGTTGGTACTTCTTAAAGTCCACATAGCATCCTAGCAATGATTGCTAGAAATGCTTGTTGGTACTAGGATACCCTAGAGCCAAAGAAAGATGAATTCCTTAAGTGCATGGAAAGTACCGTTGTAACATTTCACCCAAGAGTATTTTATAGGATATCGTATTTGTTTAATCTCAAAGGAAGAAAAGTGAAGTGTGGTAAAATTATGGATAGAGTAGGATGTTCTAATGAGGGTTTTAGTAAAATGGATAAATGAATAATGGGGATAGTGTGACACCTACCTAAGCAATCTACTCTAAGAGATCAAGTTATCCTAGTGAGGATTAAACTAAGAAAAGGGTTGTTCTTACTTTGCTCCTTATATACAGATGCATAGCCTAAGAATGTACATATGAATGTGTTAGCAATGAATACTAGGGTTTAGTGGTCCAACATATCAAGCAGGAGCTTACCTATGGCAATACAAGAGAGATTTTTGCTAAGAGCCCGTGGCATAGCCGAACGTGGATGAGTATAAAGGACAGACAGGGCTGTCACCACCTGTCGCGTATCCCTACTATCTTGGATCCACGAGACATCCAATGCTACTTAATGATCCAAGCATCATGCTTGTATGTTCAGTAAATACCTTAAGAGCTATAGTACAAATATCTTCTAAATTGAATGACTAAGCTAAACATCTATGAACCAATGCTGGGACCAAGCACTAACTTATTCATATCAACATATTCATGTTATACCTAATTAGACTATGGTGGAGGCTTATGGTGCTTATGATAATATAATAACAACGTTACTACAACATCATAATAACATATAAACCTACCACATACATGGATTCCACAATCAAACAAGAAACACTTTATCCAAGCATATGAATAATGAGAGACTAATATTATAATAAGGCAAAATATCATAAATATAAAAAAAATATACATGAGGCATACCATTCCCAAAATGGACTTGGAACTAGAGGCTCTTCTTTGCAGCCTAACCTCCACTAAGTACAAGTGTATACAAGAGAGTGTTGCTCAAGTGTTGAGTCCCAAATGAGCAAGATATAGTGGGGCATCCTAGGTCCTTCTTCTTTTCGGGAAGTGTGTTGAGTATAACTAAGTTGCCGTCCTCCATCAACTTAACAATATATGTGAGAGTGACACGTGTCGATTGACCGTGTTTAGTGTCAGTAACAAAACGACCAACAAGGGAGCTTGGTCGACTTGGTCTTGGCCCCTCTCACGATGTGTTTTCTCCAGGTGTCTGACAGGTGGATCCTTACTCCATCTCTGGATATTACACCATTGGATTCTCTCGGATACCCCTAAAAGTGGTTTAGTTGATCCATGGGATCCCATGTGTCTTTATTTGATTGGCTGGAAGGTTACTTTTTAGGATTGCTCCCCACAAATATCCTTGTTCTTGGAATAAAATACCTGCATGCATTATTTCTTCAAGTACTAGTGGAATTATGTTAACTATAAAGATGATGTGTGTAAGAAATATTTATTCTTTCACATAATTAAGTTATATTGACAGTCAAAATTGGTATATAACGACGTCCACACCTCAAAGGATGTATCTTAAGCATTCTTGACACAAAACTTTGTGATGTTTATCTAACACTCACAGATGAGAAAGATCTTTGGGATGAGGGTGTTGGAATACTTCCGCTCTTGGTGTTGACATGATCAATCTGATGTTCATTCCCGAGAAGATTGTCCAGCTAAGGAACATGCATCATGTCCCTACTATGAACAAGAATTTTGTTAGTTCCTTCTAGGTAGAGATGAGTTTAATGTAGTTTTAGAGTCCACTAAAATAGTTGTGTCTAAACGTGGACTATTTATTGGAAATACTATGGATGTGGAGGCCAGTTCCGCTTTTCCCTCTTCAGAGTGTAATAATAAGACAGTGAACCATATTTGTGACAGTGTTAACGATGATGCAAGTATTTCACATTCTTGTTTATGTGACGTTAATTTTGCTTTAATGAATCGGCTATCCAATCTCAAATTAATTCTGGAATTTACCATTGTTAAAATGTTTTAAGTGTTATAGTTGTGTGCAATCAAAGCAGTATTGAAAGCCTCACAAGGCAGCCGAGGAGATGAATGACATGTTCACAAATGATGAAAAGAAATACTTCATAACACTAATAGATGAATCTATTAGATTCTTTTATGTTTACTTGTTGCAAACTAAAGATGAAGCTTTAGACTACTTTAAAAACTACAAAGTTGAAGTAGAAAATTAATTAGAAATAAAGATCAAATGTCTTAGGTCAGATCGTGGTGGCGAGTATTTTTCCATATTATTTAATGAATTATATGAGGAACATGATATTATTTATGAGAGGACGTCTCCCTATTCACCCCAATCAAATGCGGTAGCTTTAATACTTCCAAAGAAGAATAATGAGAAATCTTATAAGGAGTGGGTTGAGAGAAAACCATCACTTTCATTCATACTTGCGCCACTTGGGGATGTCTGGCAAAGGTCAATATTCAACCTCCAAGAAACGCAAGCGTGGAGTAAAGATAGTGGAATGTATCTTTCTAGGGTATGCTTAGCGGAGCATCTCATATAGGTTTATAGTAGTTAAATCTTAGGTATCTGATATGCATGTTGATACTATTATGGAATCTTGTGATGCAACATTTTTTGAGAATATATTTTTCAAGGAAATATACGCATATTACTCTTATGATTTCTTCTAAAATTTGCCTTGAGTCTGAAACAACTAGCAAGTTTCCTGAAACACCATTTGAAAATGTTCTCTAGGAGGCACACAATGAAACTACTCAGATGAGTAAGAGACCAAGGGTCGCAAGATCTTTTTGTGATGGTTTCATTGTGTACCTTGACGATACTCCCAAATTTCTTGCCAAGGCATATGTATCACTAATGCACATGACTTAAAAGAAGCGGTTTGTAGAGAGATAAACTCAATTCTTTCTAATGGAACTTGGGAATTAACTAAATTCCTGTAAAGGTGCAATCCAGTAGGCTATAAATGATGTTCAAAAAGAAGTTTAGGGTGATGGTACTGTTGGAAAGTACGAGGCAAGACTAGTTGCAAAGGGCTATACTAAAAAGAAGATGAAGTCTACTTTGACATCTTTTTACCCCTCGACTGAATGATGACAATTCCTGTACTACTTTCTCTGGCTGCATTTTATGATCTAACCATTCATCAAATGTATGTGAAGACAACTTTCTTTAAAGGAGAGTGGGATGAAGAAATCTATATAGAACAAACTGATGAGATTGTAGTACCGGGTGAAGAGAGAAAGGTGTGCAAATTATTGAAATCTTTGTATGGTCTAAAACAAGCATCTAAATAATGCCATGAGAAGTTCGATAGTACACGGACATCTGTGGGCTTTAACGAACATCGGTGCATGTGCTATCACCATAGTGGGGGCGATAGTGTTATATTATGCTTGTATGTGGATGCTATACTTATTTTTATACAAGCATTAATATAATTTTGAGGTCAAGTCTTTTCTATAAAAAATTCTTTTATATTAAAGATATGAAGAGGCTAATGTTATTTTGAACATTAAGCTGAATAAGGACGAGAGTGGAATTACTTTATTACAATCTTACTATGTTGAGAAAATCTTGAACTGGTTCGTCTTTATGGATAGCAAGATTTATCCAACATCTTATGAACTCAACGTGATACTCAGGAAGAACAAGAGAGAGCCAACAGATCAACTTAAATATTCTAAGATGATCGTTTCACTCGTGTACTTAGCAAGCACAATCCGTCCTGATGTTTCTTTGCTGTGAGCAAATAGAGCAGGTTCATGTCAAACCCGAGTATATATCATTGGCATGCACTTGCAAGGGTTATGTCCTATATGAGAGGTACAATGAGTGACAGAATTCACTACAACAACATTCGGTCGTGTCTGAGGGTTATAGTGACCCAAACTGTATTTCTGATGTTGATGAGCTCTATGCCACGAGTGGATATGTGTTCATAGTTGCTGTTGAAGCCATATCAAGGAGATCTTGCAAACAGACTATCGGCGTTTTGGAAACCGAGTAGTACAAATTTATTGATTCACGTTCGTCTCCACATGGCTTGCTGCAAAGAACAAGAGATTTATCCTGGTTTGGGCAAAAAAGGCCCTACATCCAGAGGGAGTCCTCCGTGATCTTTGTTAGCTTAAAAGGCAAGAGATCAGATTACAAATGGGCCTGGCCCGAGTATATGAACTCTAAGAAAGTAAGAACATCTATGAAAGTAATGTGTAAACATAAACGCGCACAGGCACAGGAAAATAAAGCACGAACGCGACTGCGTTAAAGGAAACGGGTGCAAGAGCACCAAAGGGAAAGATGCGTAAGGTAATCTAGAAAGTAAAATGCATATAGTAACCGCGAATACAGGGTAAATTTGCACCCCCTCCCCCACTGAAGGCCTTGGGGGTCATTTTATAGGTTAGCGAGGCGTCCCCATCTATCTGACATTCCTCATAGTGGGGCTGGGTTTACAGTGTTCGTTCTCTGTATCCAATCTGTGGAAAGCTTCGGCCTTGGGTTTCTTCCTAGTCTGCAAGGCACATTCTTGTGGGTGAAGTTATCGCCCTTCTCACAATGGATGGGACAGATAACAGGCTTATCTGCAATGGGTCACATCATGGGTTTATCTCCCCGGTTGAAGTTACTGGGGCCACCGTCCCGCAACTACCCGCCTCTCCCTGGCTCGAGCCCGAGAGGAATCGTCCGCCCGACCTCTCAGTTGAAACCTGGGTGAGTTAAGTATCCCGACCTCGCGTGGCCGTGGAGTTGGTGGCGGGTCCCCCCTCAATTAGAGAGCAGCTTACGTAGCCGCATAGTTGTCACGTACCGTTGGGTACGTATGTTTGGTATCTCGGGTACAAACTCTATTAGTAGTCTCCGAGCCTTCATTTGAGTCTTCGTGGAGTCGATCTTAGGTTGAACATGTCGTGGTGCCAGGGATCCTGAAAAACAAGAGCTCAAAATTGTGTTAGTATCAATTCAATTACACGTATGACCACTAGTAGCTCGAACTAATTCGGACGAGGCGCAGATTCCCCGTCATTGACTCATTGCTAGCTGAGATCACGTAGCGGACCCTATGTCTCTTACGAGGTCAGGTTATTAGCCGCAAAAAATGCATCCACCGGCGAGCCATTCGTTTGCTCTGAGAGGTGAGAAGGCCAGGAAGTCCTAGGGTAGGGTGAAAAATCATGCACTCAGTGAGCTACCTAACATGTAATCTAGGTAAAACCCGACCGGACCAATTCTTTGGTGTGATTGGAACAAATCCACCGCTGACTGCCAATGATGGTAGTACGTCGTAGCATGAGTGCCCTCATTTTAACAATACACCCAGGACATCATCATAGCTCCCATGTCTCAAAAGACCCGAGCAATCGAGGGACCAACCCCTGATTGGGGATGTAAGGAGTCGCAAACCTAAGACCTGGACAGGAATAGTTGGTGATGTTAGGGGAGCAAGACCCTCGAGTACGCACTTACATCGGCCATCTCGAGTCATTCATCCCTTACTCTTGTTCATTCGAGGTGGCAACACTATGACCCGTAAGACAGGTAGGCACCCCGGACTAAAAATTGGCCCTAAAAGTGAACTGGAACTTACCTACTTACCTTAGACCGCTTGTCTGAAAGCATCACTGCCCACGAGTTCAAGGGGGAGATGCAGGGAGGCCTCACGACTTGGACTCAGTTCCGATTACAAGCAGGCACCCGCCAGGCAAAATTTAAACCCACCACTGTTCAAACACCTCACTTTCACAAGATCTTCGAAGCAGCGCCAGTTACGAGGGGCCAGGGGCGCTAGCACACTCTTTGGTGCTCCAGTCCATGTGCCTTCGACAATGTGTGACTGGCAAGACCAGGCGCCTTAACACCAAGGCCCCCTGCACGCACGTCTCCTTGCACTCGCTTTCCGTAACCTCCCTTCCAAGCACTATAAAAAGTCCCCGGTGTATATGCTAGCCTCCTCCTGCTTACCAATCATCTCAAAACCTTGCGCCCCTCTCCACTTCTTCTGCGATGCCTGAAAGAGTGTAATCATTAAGTAAGAGAAAGAAAGAGTTTTGAGATAACCATTGGTTTTTTCTCGATGTCGTCGTGGTTGAAATGAGGGTTGAGTCCATGGACGACGGTGCCGCGAAGAGGGCCACCATGAGCATGGAGGATGATTCGTCGCTGTACGGGTCTCCTATTGCTGTGGCTCCAGCATTGGTCACAAGTTTGCTTTCTTCGCGACTCACAGACGGAGGTACGAGCCCGTGCGAGGGTTGCAGACTTATCGACTCTCGCCATTGCTCCAGGTTGGGGTTTCTTCGGACCTGTCTGTCGTTGTGAGATCTAGGTGCTACATACATTGGTAATTATGTCAAAAGTGAAGGTTTACATGTAAAGTTTTGAGTATTCCTTAGAAACCCACTTCGAATTGTCCGAACTTGTGGGAATCCATTTTGCACTATCCGAACTCAACATCACCTGAGTAGCACGTGTTTTTCACTTAGGACTGTTCGAACTTTTGAATGCTTTTTTGGGAGTAACGTTACCCTCTATAGTTTTGGACTGTCCAAACTTTCTTGATGTATATCGAGAGTAACAATTTACAGTGCAGAGTTTTCATTTTAAGTTCGGTTGCTCAGTTTTGCTTTGTTTTAACTTGCAACGTACTTTCTTTTGACTTATGGGAAGGTTTGATTAGTACCCTTGGACTATGTTTTCGATGCGTTTTGGCTAATCATGGTGAATATTATCTTTCTATATTTGCAGCTACTACAGGAAAATGGCAATAAGGTGTCAATTTAATTAGAGGCATCGACCTTGATGCACATAAAGGGACTAAGAGTGTCGGTTTAGAGAAACCAACAGCCATAAGTTTAATGCGTTGGTCAAATTTACGAAACCGATGCACATATTAAATGCGTCGGTTACACCAACACTTTTAGCCTAAGTTCCACCAACACTTCTAACATGGGCCCGATCAGCCCAAGCTCTAAGAGCGTCGACCGAGCCCCAACCGATGCTCTTAAGCGGGCCCCACACAAAAACCTAACCCTTCGACACTTCTCTCCACGTGCACGCCTTCCACAATTCGCCTGCCCGCCCTTCGTTCGCCCGCGCGCCGGTAGCCTCACGCGCCGCCAGCCCGCCGCTGTCGTCCGTCCGATCAGTGCGCCTGTCCGCCTCCCGTCGACATCCCCTCCTGTTTCCCCGTGTTGCCCCCTCGGAGAACCCCTTCAGCCCTCCTCCGGTGCCCCCCGTCTGTCCCCCGCTAGCGCCGCAGTCTGCCCCTCCTCAGTGCCCCATCAGCACCCATGTCCCGCGTCCGGCGCCCCCGTCCGACCCCCTTCCAGTGCCCACCGACCGACCCCCCTTGGATCCCCCGTGCACCCCTCCTCGGCACCATATCAACGCCCCCATTTCCCCGTCGGCGCCCCCGTCCGGCCCCCTGTTCTCGGTCCGTGCAGCACCCCTCTCGGTGCCTTTCATCCGGCTCAAGTCAAGGTAAAATGCTTGTTAATTTGTAGGTGTGTTTCAAATTAATGTGTAATTTGTGGGTGGTTGCTAACGCATGAAAGTAGTGCTTTATCGTTATGCAAATTCATATCATGTGATTAGAGTTAAATGGGATTCATATCCATTAAGCTATATAAATTGAATGTGATTCATATCATGTCATATCATGTGATTTATATCTATTAAGCCATATAAATTTAATTTTAACACAATAAATGTTAGTTGAATGTTCAAGTTCATATTATGCGATTACTTCTTTTAAATATGAATTAAAAAGGCTTGTATAGTTTTTCATCTAAATGAATTAAAAGTTCATATTATGCATGTGATTGCTCCTTTTTGGCATTTGTGATACAATGACTAATTATATGTTTGTAATATAGTAAACATCTTTATAATTTTGGTAGCTTTAGAGGCCTGTAGTGAAAGATGATTCTAGTTGTGAAGTATGCGTCAAGACGAGCATAGATGCGTACGGCGACAATAAGGACAAGCAAAGTGGACCCGGACTTAGAACTTTCAACTCTGACCAACTTTACCCCTCTGTCCTGTTCTTTCCTCTCTTGCAAATGATTGAAAAATGAAAATGAGCAACGTAACCTATAGAATTTGATTACCCGTTTCGAATCGGCACGTATCACATGCTATTGGCATGTGAGACCTGAAGGTTCCGAATTGTCCCTTTTTGGACAGCCTAGGAGTGGATGGGGGGGGGGGGAGCGTGGCATGTGACAAGATGCGTGCCTGGATCTGAACGACATTTCGACGGTATAAACCTGATGTTCTCTGCTGCACCATTTTCGGCCGTGCAATAGAGAACATCAGGGTTATGGTGCTGAAATTTCGTCTGGATCCATACTACGCGTGTCGTCATAAGCACGCCCTGCTCGACCACTCTTGGGTGGGTTTAGGACCTATCTGCCTAGTTGTAGTGGCCGACACATAATATAAAAATAAACTAATAATGAATTTTCTGCTTTGAAGGTATAAGATACAAAATGGATGACGACCGTAAGGTGATGTATGATGGCTAGAGTTCATATGGTGTATACACTTTGGAATGGGCACAAATCGCAAATTTGTTCGTGAACCAAGCATTTCCTAGTGGTGCTCGTTTTGTGAAGTGTCCGTGTAGCAGGTGCCAGAATTGTCGATGTTTAGAGAGGTCTGAAATGATGTTGCACCTTTGTGAGCATGGATTTATGCCAAACTATCTTGCGTGGTGTGAGCATAGAGAGATGGATCATGCTAGTGAGTCGGATGGAAACGAGAATGAAGATCGGATGGATGAGATGATGGCGGATGTTGGTCGAGAGTACGAAGAGCAGTCACTGCCAGAGGAGGTGAAGAAGTTTTACGGGCTTCTTACTGCCGCAGATGAAAAAGTGTAGGAGGGCACAAATGTGACCGTTCTGCAGGCGGTCACACGACTTTGGGTTGAAGTCTAAGTTCAATTTTGCAAACAATTGCTACAATGGTACCCTGAAGTTGATCAATGATCTCCTTCCGTCAAAACATAAAATGTCGAAAGACATATATCATTTAAAGAAGATTTTGGAAGGTCTGGGCATCAGTTATGAGAAAATTAATGCGTGCAAGAATAATTGCATGTTGCTTTGGAAAACAACACGAGAACTATACTCATTGTCTGCATTGCAAAGAATCTAGACATGTGAAGGTTTTGAATGATGATGGAGAGGAAATAAGTACGAAGGTACCGGTCAAACAGCTTCGATACATTCCTATCACTTCCAGGCTTAAACGTTGTTTCTTTCTCAAAAAACAGCAAAGCAGATGAGGTGGCATTCGGAAGGGATACGTGAGAGCAATGACAAATATATTATGGTGCATCCTTCGGATGACGCGACATGGCAAACTCTAGACCGTTTCGATCCGGAGTTTGGTAAAGGTCCAAGAAATGTTTGTCTTGGGTTATCAACAGATGGTGTCACTCCTTTCGGCACAAGTAACAGTCCATACTCATGTTGGCCTATTTTTATCTTGTCTTACAATCTCCCTCCCAACATGTGCATGAAAGGATACATATTCCTCGCGACCATCATTCCTGGTCCTAAACATTTCGGGACGAAAATCAATGTGTTTATGCAACCGTTGATTGAGGAGTTGAAAGACTTATGGCAAGGTGTAAAGGCATATGATAGTCGTCTGAAATGTGAATTTACTTTACGTGCTGTGTATCTATGGTCTATACATGATTTGTTGGCATATGGCATTTGGGCAGGTTGGTGTGTCCATGGAAAATTGTGTTGCCCCATATGTATGGTTAACACCGATGCCTTTAGGTTGAAGTATGGAAGAAAACTTAGCTTCTTTGATTGCCACTGATGATTCCTTCCTTCAAATCACCCTTTCAAAAGTGATACACGGTCATTCCAAAAAAGCAAAAGTGTTACAGAAGGACCCCCTCGTCAGTTGACAAGCGAACAAAAAATGTCATGGCATGCAAAGTTAAAAGAGTTCGCTAGAGGTGGTTTCGAAGGGTATGGTACAGAACACAACTCGACTCATATTTCTTTTTTTTTTGGAGCTACCATAAGCAAAGGCATTGCTTTTACCGCACAACATAGATTTGATGCACCAGGAGCGTAATGTCGCTGAAAGCATCATAGGCATGTGTTTTGATTTTACCTGTCAATCCAAAGATAATCTGAGTGCAAGGAAAGACTTAGCTGATATTTGCGATCGTCCTGGGATTGAGGTTATAACAAATGCAAGCGGAAATGAAAGTGGGCCACGAGCTCCACACAGTGTTAGACCAGAAGAAATAAAGCAAATACTTGGTTGAAAACAGTGAGGTTTTTAGACCGCTATCCAGCAAACATAAAACGATGTGTTAATCTCAACACCGGTAAACTAAATTGGTTGAAGAGCCATGGTTACCACTTTATGATGGAGAGACCTATACCGGTAAAGTTCCATGGCTATTTCAAACCTGATTTGTGGAAGATGTTTGCTGAACTTAGCTACTTTTATAGACATATTTGTGCTAAGGAAGTCTCGAAAAGGATGATGCTGCCGTGGGAGAAAAAAATTGTTGTGCTTGTATGTAAGATGGAAAAAGTGTTCCTGCCTGGATTTATGAATGTTATGCAACATTTGCTAGTGCATTTACCTTATGAAACATTGGTAGCGGGTCCTACATAATTTAGGTGGATGTATAGCCAAGAACGAGAATTGAAGAAACTTAGAGCTACAGTGCGCAACAAGGCAAGAGTTGAGGGTTGTATTGTAGAAGCATTTACAGCTAAAGAGATTACTAACTTCTCTAGCAAATATTTTTCACGTGCCAACAACGTGAATGCATCTGTCACACGATATCATAATGTAGAAAAGCAATCTACGAGTGAGCTTAAGATTTTTCAATGGACGGGTAAAGGTGTTGGAGCTGCTAATTCTAATTATATTTCAGCGCAAGAGAGGAACTACACCATGCTTTACATATTTTTCAACATGGAGGAGGTGTACCATATTTTGAAATGTTTGACAAGTTGTATTGGAAATTTTCACGAAGACCCACACAAAGTCAATTGGATAAGATGCATCAGCATGGCATAAACGGTGGAAAATCTTTGTCGACTGGTTCCGTGAACATGTAATTTTCTATCCGTTTTTTTCTTCAATCTTAGTTTGCATGTTTATCATAACATGCTAACTTTGTTTATTTATGTAGTGTATGTGTCGGTACCCTAAAAACCATACACCCCCTGAGGTTGCAAGGATCTCAAGGGAAGGACATCTACTCAAATTAAAGACCCTCGGGGGCCCACCTGTCAGACATAACCGGACCTGCTTCTCCATCATGGTTAACCCCTAGGTTGCCACGTGTACTGTCAGACCGGAGCTATTACCCGCAAGGGTGAAGCTCCGGGCTAGGTACTGAAACGGCACCTCCGGACTTAACCCCTGACCGAGAGAAGCTCCGGACCTGACACGTGCCAGGCCACCCCGGAGCTTCCCGCTTCCCATAAGCAAGCTCCGGAGCTGCCACGTGTCCATACGTCGGAGCTGGCCGCTTTAAACCTCCGAGAGACATTGTAACGGCTCCGGATCTTCAAAGGACAGCCGCGGACTTCAAGACCCGATTAATTATCATTAATTCCACGTTAATGATACTTAATCGGACGATCTTAACACCTGTAACGGCACTGCCGGAGCCGTTACAGGGTTGTTAACAACAATCAATCTCGTGTATCAATACTAGTAACCGCCAGGGCCACATGTCGGGTCAGGCTGACTTGTAACGGTTTGTCCTTGTACTATAAAAGGACAAACCGACGATACACAAAAGGAGAGAACTCTCGAACGCTCGGAAGTTCACAAGTTAATACAACACACACACACACCCGTGGAGTAGGGTATTACGCTTAGGCGGCCCGAACCACGTAAACCACTGTGTCACCCGTGTCCAATTACGTTTTACCTTCTTGAGTCTCCGCGCGCCCAAACCGAACCACAAACTCCTTCAACACTTTCGTAGTGTCAGGAGATCTGCCGACTCCAACAGTCGACAGTTGGCGCGCCAGGTAGGGGCGGCGCTTGAGATCTTCAAGGATGGTGAATTCTGCGGCTGGATCATCCAACGGGCAACCTGCTGTTCAGGCTGTCGGAGGCAATCCCTCCAACATGCAGCCACCGGCAGGAGCCTCAGTTCCAGCAGGAGTCACACTCCCACCACCACCATCTTCTTCGGCAAGACATGCCGGACGACATGATGGTGCACCGGCGTCACATTCTGCGCCGGCAAGTCGTGACAACCCAGAACACGCGCTCCATGCAGCGCGTGCTCTCCTCCAGCGACCACCACCTCCGGATGCATCTCAAGGTGCCATGGAGCAATGGAGAGCTGATATTGAGCATTTGGTCGCAGCAGCGGCCGAACGCCTCAACAACCAGGGTCCACCTCCTTCAGGACGGGCCCCGTCGCAGCGACGAACGTTGACTGGAAGACTTGGTCCACATGTCTCCAACAACCGGAGACGAGCTGCGTCACAGCAAGTGACGTCGTTGCCCTCTGGGGCACGACGTGCCCATACCGCATCTCGGCTTTCGACACACGACCTCCGGGCGGAGCTTGATCGCCGATACCGCCAACAGGATGGCCGTGTCCACATCGAGCGAGCTCGAGAAAGACGAGATGCTCAAGACCTTTCTACTCTGGAAGGAGTAGGAGGAGGCTGTTCCGCCCTAGCCATGCACCTGCGCATGGTTAGATGGCCACAGAAGTTCCGGCCACATTTGCCGGAAAAATTCGACGAGACTGTCAATCCCGTAGAATTTCTGCAGATATACTCCACTGCGATTCTAGCAGCTGGAGGAAACGAGGCCGTAATGGCCAACTATTTTCCAGTGGCTTTAACTGGGACCGCCAGGTCCTGGTTCATGAGCCTTCCACCCAACTCTATTGACAGTTGGGAGGAGCTGTGCCGTCAGTTCACTGCCAACTTTGGGAGTTCATACACCCGACCGGGCACTGAACTGGACCTTTTTGCGGTCGTGCAAAAAGGAGGAGTATCTTTGCGGTCATTCATCCAGAGGTTCTCTCAGGTACGTAACACCATCCCTTCTATCTCAAGCGCTTCTGTCATTGTGGCATTCAGACAGGGTGTACGAGACAAGAAGATGTTGGAGAAGCTGGCGATTAAAGAAATCACCAGCGTCACGGAGCTCTTCAGCCTGGCTGACAAATGTGCCAGAGCTGCGGAGGGCCGTGAAATGCACTCCAAACCAGCCTTGGAGGATCATAAAAAATCCTCCAAAGAAGAAGCCGCTACCTCCGGGAGTGGCAAGAAGAAAAAGAAGACCAACGGCAAGAAGAAGCCGTCGGCCGGCAGATCCAACGTTGCAGCCACTGCAACACCTGGTGGCCGGGGGCCACGCCCCGAGAAGCGACCTCGACCGTCTTCTGAAGACGGTGGCAAATCCAAGATGTGGTGCCCCATTCACAAAACGAGTAGCCACAGACTGGAGGACTGCCGGGAGGTCCAAAACCTTGCCGAGCGCTACCACAAGCGTCGGGAAGGGTCTCCCTTCCGACAGAGGGAGGGAAAACAAAAGGTCGATGAAGCTCCGGCTGAAGAGGAGTTAGGGTTTCAGGACCCCAAAAAGGTTCTGAAAGCCGTCTACACCTCCGTCGACGATGAATCCGACGTCTCCGACAACGAGCGTCGAAAAACCATGAACACCATCTTTGGTGGATCATGGGACATCACTTCTCGTCGTGTCATCAAGACTATGCGACGAGATATGGCTGCTGTAGCTCCTACAGCTAGACCGGAGTCACATCGAAAGTGGATGGACACACCCATCACTTTTGATGCTTTGGACTGTCCTCAAAGCATGGTCGGAGCTGGCCAATTACCCTTGATGGTATCTCCTACCATCAACAACATCCAGCTCCATCATGTCCTGGTAGATGGAGGTTCGGGGCTTAACCTCATCAGCTTCGAAGCTTTCACTAAGCTTCAGCTCCGACCTTCGGACCTCCAGCCCTCTCGACCTTTCTCCGGAGTAGGTCCGAGGGCCATCACTCCACTCGGAGCTATTACTCTCCCCGTTACCTTCGGGACCCGGGAGAAGTATCGCACCGAGAAGTTGGTCTTCGACGTAGCTCAGATCAACTTACCATTCAACGCCATCTTGGGTAGACCTGCCTTGTACAAATTCATGGCAGCTGCTCATTATGGATACCTGGTGTTGAAAATGCCAACACCAGTAGGCGTTCTCCGGATCCGCGGAGATCGCACCGCCGGAGTAACTGCTCTGGAAGAACTCCACGCACTCACCACAGTGCAAGAGGAGGACTCCAGACAGAAGCAAGCTCCGCAAACTCCGAGCATTCGGCAACGAGGCTCGACCTCTGCATCCCGTGTGCAGCCAAGCGGCGACACCGACATTCCCGTCAAAGTCGTCCAAATTGGTTCCGATGTCACTCAAACTACCCGCATATCGGGTGGCTTGAACGACAAATAGGAACTCGCGCTCATCACTTTCCTCCGGGCTAACGTAGACGTGTTTGCTTGGCAACCGTCACAAATGCCTGGGATCCCCAGGGAAGTGATTGAGCACAATCTGAAGATTTACCCCGACGCTCGGCCTGTGCATCAGAAACCTCGGAAGCAATCTGTAGAGCGACAGAACTTCATCCGACAAGAAGTGAAGAAATTGCTCGAAGCCGGATTCATCCGAGAAGTCTACCATCCAAAATGGCTGGCAAACCCAGTCGTTGTGCCTAAGGCCGGCGGGAAACTTCGGATGTGCATCGACTACACCACACTGAATAAGGCATGTCCAAAAGATCCATTCCCACTACCTAGAATAGATCAGATAGTGGATTCCACCTCCGGGTGTGAATTACTGTGTTTTCTAGACGCATATTCTGGATATCATCAAATCAGGATGTCTAGGGAAGATGAAGAACATACTTCATTCATCACAGTGGATGGATTGTATTGTTACACAACCATGCCTTTTGGTCTCAAGAATGCAGCTTCAACTTTTGTACGAGCTATGTACAAAACTTTCGAAGAACTCATCAGAGACATAGTGGAAGTGTACGTCGATGACATCATGGTCAAAGTCAAGAACAAGGAGTCCCTCTTGGACACCTTGCAGGCTGTCTTCGATAAGCTGCGGGCCACCCGCAAGAAGCTAAACCCAGACAAGTGCGTCTTCGGGGTTAGTTCCGGAAAGCTTCTTGGTTTCCTGGTAAGTCACCGGGGCATAGAGGCTAATCCAGCGAAGATAAAAGCCATTGAAGACATGCGGCCACCAACCCGCATCAAAGACGTCCAAAAATTAACCGGATGTCTAGCAGCCCTCAGCCAGTTCATTTCAAGACTGGCGGAAAGGGCAATTCCCTTCTTCAAGTTACTGAGGAAGTCCGGACCATTCCAATGGTCTGAAGAAGCAGAGAAGGCATTCCAGGAGCTGAAACAGTTCCTCACCACCCTACCAGTCTTGGTAGCTCCGAACCCTGGTGAGCCTTTATTGCTTTACATTTCAGCAGCTGACGAAGTCGTCAGTATGGTTCTGGTTGCGGAGAGACAAGAACTATCCAATACTCAGGAATCCAGACCCCTTCGGGAGGGTCCGGAGGTTCCTGAAAGCGGGTCTGGGTCCCAGCTCCTAGACTTGAACCCACAAGAAGCCACTTCAGAGGACCCTGATTCCTCCGAGAGGATCCGGATCAATGAAGAGGAAGCTCCGGACCCCTCCGGGAGGGTCCGGACCATTCAACGCCCGGTATACTTCATCAGTGAAGTGTTACATGATGCCAAGACTCGATACCTAGAGGTGCATAAACTGCTCTATGCAGTTCTTATTGCCTCAAGGAAGCTTCGACACTATTTCCAAGCTCACAAAGTCTCAGTGGTGACTTCATATCCACTTCGAGCGATCCTGCATAATCCCAATTCAACTGGGAATATTGCAAAGTGGGCAGCGGAACTAGCTGAATTCGACCTCGAATTCATTCCAAGACAAGCAATCAAGAGTCAAGCATTGGCAGATTTCGTGGCAGAATGGACTCCCTCTCCATTAAACCCTGGGGGCCCCAGCGAGCAGAAGATGGAACCTCAAGTTCCAGCCTGCACTAAGCCTCACTGGACCCTTTATTTCGACGGCTCCATGCAGAAGCAGGGAGCCGGAGCTGGAATCCTTCTCCTCGCACCAACCGGGGAGAAGGTGAAATACATGGTACACCTTGACTTCAAGGCAACCAACAACATGGCGGAGTACGAAGCACTCATCTATGGATTAAAGGTGGAACTTTCATATGGTGCCAAGCAATTGCTGGTCAAAGGAGATTCACAACTCGTCATCAAGCAGGTGAAGGGTGAATGCTCCTGCAATAATCTCCAGCTGGCTGCTTACCTCCTTGAAGTCCAGAGGCTTCAGAAGGACTTCGAAGTCCTAGACCTTCACCATGTTCAGTGTGCTCACAACGCTGAAGCTGACGAACTCTCGACTAAGGCGTCAACCGGAGCTCCGGTTCCTGACGGAACCTTTGTCCGGAGGTTGTCAAAACCCACAGTTCAGCCTGCCGAACTGAACGAAGGGGGCGAGATCAGCATCCCGAAGCTGACGGTCCCGATGGCCCTGTTACCATGGCAGCCATCAAGGGTCGTAGGTGCTGCTGGAAGCTCCGAGCAACCCAGCACGCAAGACTCAAATGTTCAAGTTAGTTCCGATGCATGGATCTGGGAGATCCGGAACTACTTGAAAGACAACATCCTTCCTGACGATGATGTGTCCGCTGACCGGGTAGTCAGATTGGCTAAAAGATACACGTTGGTAGAAGGGGATCTCTACCGGCGCGGTGCCAACGGCATCCTAATGCGGTGCATCACAAGGGAAGAAGGCTGCGAACTCCTCGCAGAAATCCATGGAGGCGAGTGTGGGAACCACGCATCCTCCCGCACGCTGGTCGGAAAAGCCTTTCGGCATGGTTTCTACTGGCCTACAGCGCTCCAGGATGCCACTGAGCTAGTAAAGAAATGCAAAGCATGCCAATTTCATGCAAAGCAAATTCATACACCTGCTCAGTCCTTACAAATGATACCTCCTACATGGCCTTTCGCTGTGTGGGGGATGGATATCTTGGGACCCTTCCCAAGAGCCGTCGGAGGTTACAAGTTCCTGTACGTCGCCATCGACAAGTTCACCAAGTGGCCGGAAGCTACTCCTGTTGTGACGATCAACAAACAATCTGCAATCAATTTTGTACAATCTATCGTGAGCAGATTCGGAGTCCCAAATAAGATCATCACTGATAATGGGACTCAATTCACAAGCTCCGCATTTCAAGGATATTGCAAAGACCTCGGCATTCAAGTTTGCTACGCTTCCGTAGCTCATCCTGCCAGCAATGGACAAGCCGAGAGAGCAAACGCAGAGATCCTTAAAGGACTCAAAACACGCACTTACGAGCGTTTGAAAAAGCACGGAGCCAATTGGATCGAAGAGCTTCCGCCCACTCTATGGGCCAACAGGACTTCTCCAAGTCGGGCAACCGGAGAAACACCCTTCTTCCTGGTGTACGGAGCTGAAGCGATCCTTCCTCCGGAAATCACCTTGGGTTCCCTCCGAGTCCGGACCTTCGACGAAGCCGCGCAGGACCAGCTCCGGCGTGAAGACCTAGACCTCCTCGAGGAGGGAAGGTGCCAAGCAGCTGTTCGGAATGCCCGATACCGCCAAGCTCTACGGCGCTATCACCAGCGGCATGTACACAACCGACAGCTCGAGGAAGGCGATCTGGTGCTACGGAGAATACTATCCAGAGAAGGGCAAAACAAACTTTCCCCCGGCTGGGAAGGGCCCTTCCGAGTGATCAAAGTATCCCGTCCCGGAAGCGTTCGCTTGGCTACCGAGGATGGGACACTTCTCCCAAATCCTTGGAACATCGAGCACCTCCGTATGTTCTACACTTAATTCCACGGAGGTGAGTCTTAAGTAACTTGAAATGTACGTTATAGAGTCATTGTACAGAATCGGGTAGTTCCTCCGGGAGAACAGCCGGACCTTTCCCGAAAGGTTTGAAGAGCTCATGCAACACTTAATACAGTCTCCGGACTAGAAGTGTGGCTAACTACCCTGGGTCAAACGAGAAATCAAACACACTTAGCCTGGTTCCGTACCCTAAGAGTGTACTTGTTTCCCCTGTACCCCGGACCTATAATGAAAGACATCTTCATGTGAAATAGACTCCACGTGCATTCATTTTTGCATAGGCTCGACATTTTTATTTTTCTCTTTCTTGTCTATAACAGAAACGTGCAATTCTTAAGAAGTTCTAGTTTGACCGGTTTACGTACGATTTGAGTGGAATTGTCGGATTTTTTGAATTTAAATGTTGTCTGTGGCCAACTCACCTGAAAGCCGCCAAGCCATTCTAGGGCCGGAGTGCGCTATCGACTTAGCCTGGTCAAGCACCCTAAGTACGCCACTCTACCTACATCCCGGCAGGCCAAAGTAAGGTGGGTCCATGGACAATTAGATCCAAAAGAAAAAACAATTCATTCAGTCGTATTAAAAATCGCGTTCAACTTAAAATTTTCTTGAGAACCATAAGCCGCGACGAAGTTATAGATAAGGAACGAATTTTACTATTTTTCTTGGCTTAAGTGTGCAGGAAAAATGAACCCAAAGTTGAGGGAGAAAAACCGGAGCTAACCAAGCCCCGACTCCCACCAGGGCGTCAACCGCCGGCGTTAACTTAAAGATGGTGAGAAGACCCTATCACTAGAGTCTGTTGCCAACAAACCAGGCGTGGCAAGGGTCATTGCCGGAGCTACTGAGCTCCGACACCTTGGAGTATTAACTATCGACGCTAAACGTGTTGGTAGAGGCTATTGCCGGAGCTACTAAGCTCCAGCGATGGACAGTGCCGGAGCTTCTAAGCTCCGACGACTTCAAGGGACCTTCACTATCGAAAACTTCGGACCTAAATTATACGAGTTCGAAGCAAATTTGTCTTCAACAAAACTCAACATCATTTTGGTACATGTCCACAATCAAATTGTGCACATCTACCAGGGGGCCAAGTGAAGATAAAGACGTTGAAGACAAAAAAAATGAAATTCGCAAAAAAGTGAAGATTTCATTTCATTTGAAGACCGGAGATTACATCTGGAGACAAGGGATTACAAAATTGAGGAAGAAGAGAAGATACAAGTAAAGGCTAAGAGAGACAGTCCTAGACCCTATGGAAGAACTCAGCGACCTTCTGAGCGACCTCCGACACGCTGGCTCGGGTAGCTTCGCCTTCTCCTTCGACGGGGCCTTCAAGCACCGGGTCCAGAGGGAATCGAGGGTTCCGGCTAGTGTAGCACGTCAACACATACTCTGTGACGTTTCTAGCCAGGGATTGCCCCTCGACCTCCAGCTGGTCCGCGATGACGTCGCCCACCTTGGAGAGCTTGCTGCCCGCGGCGCTCAACGCTTGCAACGCAAGGTCCGGCTCCGGCTCCGGATCGTCCGGGAGCACCGGGCTGAAACCCATCGGCGCCAGCGCATCGTCGACCTTGCTCAGGAACTCCCAAATTTGCAGGGAGTCCGTCTTCCTCAGGCCCTTCATCTCTTCCAGGGATCTCCGGGCCGCCGCCAGCTCCGAATTCTCGCGGGAGAGACGCTCAACTTCTTTGGCGTTTTGCTGAATCTTCGCAGCAACCCGCTTCTCAAGTCTTCCGAGCTCCTCCTCCCGGAGTTGGATCTTATTCCGGCGGTCGACCAGGTCCTTCTCCCTGGCCTCTATTTTCTTCTCCCGGGCGACAAGGGCACACTCGTACTCGTAGAGTTCCTGCCCCCGCACCCACGTCTTCTCCTCCTCCTCGAGGCAGCGCTCTTCCAATTTTTTAGTGCGCTCCTCGAGGCCCTTGTCCGCCAGAGCTGTTTTCTCGGCGAGCTCCTCCTCCCGTCGCAAGACGTCATCCCGTAGCTCCAGGAGTTTTTGCTCCTCATCCTCGAGCCGCCTTTCCCTTCCTTCAAGTGCCTCTCGTCGCTTGATGAGTGCGGTGCTGATGGCCTCGAGTTGATCGAACCGAGCGTTGGCTGCGTCGTTAGCAGCCTTAGCTTGGTCATGGAACTCCCGGGATTGAGCGTCGAGGGCGTGAGTCATGCTCTCCCTTTCGTCCAGCAGCTCACCCCAGAGCTCCAGGCGGACCTTCTCCCGCCTGATCCATTCCTTGTCATCCGCAATCCTCGACTGTGCCAGCTTAGTCTCAAAGTGGAGCCGATTACGCCACCTCCTAAGGGTTTGGCGCTCCTCTTCAAGAGTTTTGCTGTCGTGGAAGAAGGCCAGTTGGACCTGACGTAGACTGGAGCAGGCATTGTCGATGGACATCGACAGAGAGATGGGCTCCGGACCTGCCGGGGTCTCCTCTACTGGTTCCAGCGGGTCTTCACTTACAAAAATTGGGTCCCACTCTACAAGAGTGGAACCCCGAGCTTCCAAAGCACTAGGGCACTCCTCCGGGATGGCCTCAGTCGCCACCGAAGAAGGTCCTGTCACCAAGTCTTCATTTGCCCCCTCAGGCTGGGGGCCGGCGACTTCATTCAGGCACTCTGGCTCCGCCACGGGTACCATCGACGTCGTCGCCTCCACTGGCTCCGGCCGGGACACTTCTTCTGAGGGAGGCTCGAGCTCCCTCGCCTCTTCGACCACCGGCTCTGTGGCCGGTGCTCCAGCAATCACCGGCTCTGCGGCCGGCGCTTCCACAATCACCGGCCCTGCAGCCGGCGCTCCAATAATTACCGGCTCTGCGACCGGAGCTTCGGAAGTAACCGGCTCAACTGCCGGAACCACTTCAACTTCCGGCTCGCATGCCGGGGCTTCAGCTACCTCCGGCTCAACCGCCGGGGCTTCAGCACTTTCCGGCTCCGAAGCCGGGACCGCTGCCTCCTCCGACTCAACAGCCGGAGCTTCTACTTCTGTAGCACCAGGACCCGGAGCTTCAACCTCCGGAACGAGTGCCGCTAGCGCATCTTCAATCCCGTGGTCCGGCGCTACCACGGGAACTTCTGGAGACGAGTCGAGGTCCATGACCACGACAGCCGGCGCCGGAGCTGTCGCAGCCTCCGCTTGGGGCGGCACCGGGGCTGGAGTAGAAGCCCTCGCAGCCTCAGACACTGTGGCTGAGGGCGGAGCTTCACTCCCCTTCTTGGGAACGCTGCAGATAAAGAACAAAGAAATTGAGCAAATAGATGCTATAATTAAAAGTTGATCGAGGTAAGCAAGAAAAATTACCTTGGGAGGCTCACGCACCAGCTTGCGCGGAACCTCTTTCCCGGACGTTCCGGACTGGCCACGGTCGGTGTAGGAGCTCCGGGAGGACTCCCAGGACTTGCCGTGGCCGCGGGCGTTTCCCGGGCCGGAGCTCTCCTTGATCGAGAGGAACTCCTGGACCTGGAGGCCCTCACCGCTTCTCGTACCGGAGTCGCCTGCCCGGAGCTGGCACCTCCGGAGGGATCCACCACGGGGACAGCCGCACTCCGGGAGGATCCCACCGCCGGAACAGTAGCGCTCCGAAAAGACCCCACCACGGGGACAGCCGCAACGGCAGCGGAGGATCTTCCTTCCTGAGGACGGGGAACTGGGGGGGAAGTAGCAAGCCCGACGGACCTCCCGTCAGCATGTCGCAGCTTTCTCTTCCGGCTCTCCGGCTCCTCCGCCAGCTTCTTGCCCTTGCCGATGACCTCAGCTCTTGGCTGAGAGACAGGGACGGAGCCGCCTTCGGACAACCCGGGGATCGCCAACCGGGCGGTTGATCTTCTCTCGACGACGCCAAGGTCGTCAAGCGCGGGCATCTTCCGCCGGAGCTCCCTGCTGAACTCAACTTCCACGTTAAGGGGGAGGAAAGCCGGCGGCGGAGTCAAGTACTCTCCATCAACATCGATGCCGTGCTGGAATTTCTTGAGGTGAAACTCCAAGGACTTCCCCACCATGCTAGACTTCAACCCGGTCTCAACCCGGTCCTCGTCCATCACGCTGTTGAGGGCCCAGGCGAGCTTCTCCCTCCTCTTCAGCGGCGCCCACCTGTTGGACAAGAAGTTGCAGAACACCGCCTGGGGAGTCAATCCTCCCTCCACACATTGGCGGATCCTGGTCAGGACGGGGTCGAAAGCTGCCGCCAGCACCGGAACTTCGCTCCACACCGACGTGTCAATGCCGGGCAGACCGTCTGGCAACTCCAACCGCTCATGCTCCTCCACCCGGACGACTACCCAATCTTTCTTCCAGTCATCCCATTTCCCGGAAGGGAATGACCGGAGGTACTTGAACGGGCACTTCTTGCGCTTCACGAAGTAGTAGAAGCCAAGGTACTCGTCGCTTCGGCCGGTGGTTTGGACGGTGAAGAAGGTTCGGAAGAGCTCGATGCAGGGAGGGATGCCCACCCACATCTCGCAGAAGTGGACAAAGATGGACACAAGGAGAATGGAGTGAGGGCCAAGGTGGTATAGCTGCAGACCATAGAAGTCCAGCAGCATCAAGAAGAAAGAAGAAAACGGGGGGATCAACCCCACCATGGCGTACGATGAAAAGTACACCATCTCGCCGGAGTGCTCCTTTTTAAAGGGAAGCTCTCCGCCGGCGCGGACCGAACGGTTGAAGAAGTCCGACGACCACCCCATGAGGGCTCGGACCTTCTTTAGATCGCTTTCCGTCTTCAAATGACTTTCACGCAGACCCAACTCCATCGTAGCACAGCTAGGCAAGAGAAGAGGAGCAAAGCACGAGTTGGGAGTTTGAGCGCAAGAACAGATGGAAAGCGTAAAGGACTCCCGGCGGTGCGCTTTCCTTCTTAAGTAAGCCCTCGCAACGCTTGGATGGAAACTGCAGGAGAGTCAAGGATACTACTCAAGAATTCAACCCTGCCGATGACAAGAGGGTCCAGGACCACCCTGACGATCAAGTCGAGGTTCTTACCCAGGCGAACAGTTGTCATCACGAGGCGGGAAACCCAAAGGCGGCGGACTGACAAGGCGCGCGGAACCGATACGGTTTTCGTATCGGGAACCGGCGACCTTCAATTGCGAGAGATCTGCACGCCAAAGATCCTATCTGCCGCCTGAGGTGCGCCACGCGTCGAGACTTAACCGTAAAGCCCCGCCGAAGGCACCTCCGAAGACCCTTGAAGACCTAGTTCAAGAGTCGCAAGTGTGGACCCACCTCCGGCGGAATGACTTCATCCCGTTGGCCTTCCCCGGAGGTAGGTCCAGGGGGCCACTGTCGGTACCCTAAAAACCATACACCCCCTGAGGTTGCAAAGATCTCAAGGGAAGGACATCTACTCAAATTAAAGACCCTCGGGGGCCCACCTGTCAGACATAACCGGACCTGCTTCTCCAACATGGTTAACCCCTAGGTTGCCACGTGTACTGTCAAACCGGAGCTATTACCCGCAAGGGTGAAGCTCCGGGCTAGGTACTGAAACGGCACCTCCGGACTTAACCCCTGACCGAGAGAAGCTCCGGACCTGACACGTGCCAGGCCACCCCGGAGCTTCCCGCTTCCCATAAGCAAGCTCCGGAGCTGCCACGTGTCCATACGTCGGAGCTGGCCGCTTTAAACCTCTGAGAGACATTGTAACGGCTCCGGATCTTCAAAGGACAGCCGCGAACTTCAAGACCCGATTAATTATCATTAATTCCACGTTAATGATACTTAATCGGACGATCTTAACACCTGTAACGGCACTGCCGGAGCCGTTACAGGGTTGTTAACAACAATCAATCTCGTGTATCAATACTAGTAACCGCCAGGGCCACATGTCGGGTCAGGCTGACTTGTAACGGTTTGTCCTTGTACTATAAAAGGACAAACCGACGATACACAAAAGGAGAGAACTCTCGAACGCTCGGAAGTTCACAAGTTAATACAACACACACACACACCCGTGGAGTAGGGTATTACGCTTAGGCGGCCCGAACCACGTAAACCACTGTGTCACCCGTGTCCAATTACGTTTTACCTTCTTGAGTCTCCGCGCGCCCAAACCAAACCACAAACTCCTTCAACACTTTCGTAGTGTCAGGGGATCTGCCGACTCCAACAGTCGACAGTATGAAAGATGTCAACATCTATGATGACTTGCGACAGATTTCGCATGGTCAATTGAGAGCAACAAAATTTAACAGATACGATATCAACTGATATCATCTTCGGACGGCAAGTTTAGAAGTAAGTCATCGACTTGCTGCCACTACAAAAAGTGGAGTAATGATAACTGCCGCAGAGGGTAGTGGAGAAGTGACAAAATACTATGGTGTTCTTAAAAAATATAATAGAGTACAAATTTGTGAGTCCAAAAACACATCAAATTGTGATTTTTGACTGTGAATGGTTTGATCTAACATCAGGCACATGAGTTGATGATTTTGGAATGGTGGAGGTCAACCACAAGTCACGGTACACAACCCATAACAACAATGTTGTACTTGCGAATCAAGTGGTACAAGTGTACTATTTAAGTTATCCTCTCCCACATTTGAAAAATTGGTTGGTTGTGTATACAGTTGACCCTGAAGTGCACCCTTATCATTACGATGAGTATATAGAGATTCAAGAAGATCACAGTATTGTTTATCAAGATGAAGTCGAGGAAGCAGACGATTTTATGATATCATGTGGGATAGGACTCGCAGAAAAAAGCTAGTGATTCGCTAGAGTTGATGTATGAAGAACAAGTTGGCCCTTCCAGAAATCGTGTTTGGCAATCACAAAGGATTATGGGAAATAAGAAAAGGATTAGGGAAGAAGAGGAGAGATTTGATGAAGAAGAAGAGATGGAAGAGAGTGAAGAGGAAGACATGGAATAAGAAATACGTGAATATCTTAACGCATGCGTGATAGAAGCAAATTCTGATGCTGATGATTTTTTATTTATATTGTACACATTTTTTAGATATTTATTATTATTGTACACATTCTTCATTTATTATATAATGTTTTATACTAATCATTTCTATAAACTGTGTGCAGATGTTTAAGCTTTTGCCAAGTTTGGGGAAGAAGAAGAGCAAGAAGGATAGTGAATCTTTGCCCTCCACTCCCAGTTCTACTTCGGGCCAGCCGGAGTCATTTCAGGTACTTGTTTTTACATACATTTAAATATTAAAATTAACTATCTATTGTTTCTTACTTCTATATATACTTCTATATTTATATTTTTAGGGTACTACTTACAGTGGGCAGAGGAAGAGGCAGTTTATGTGTTGTGTGGCAGAGCCGACGTCGAGCGAGCCTGCACGAGGTTCGACTCCAACACAGGTGGCAGATCGTTGCTCGATGTACGAGGAGTTATACGGGAGGAACCAAAGACTGTCAGGCAGACGTCGGAGCAAGAAGGTGGTGGCTCAGCAGGAGGCTCAGGACGAGGCTCAGGAGGAGGCTCAGATATTGTTGGGCGGTGGACCTCTTCTGATGGTGGTAATGAGGGGGATGATGAGGATGATGGTGAAGAGCCTGAGGATCCCGAGCGAGATGCCAGGACTGCAAGAAGGGCACAGCTAGAAGAGTTAGGACACCCCGACCGATGCCCCTTTAGGTAATATTTCTAATTAATTAATAAGTTCATTATACCTTCTCAATTAACTAATTTTATGTACCTTTTACGTACAGGCTGCGGAGGCACCTTTTATGTGATGTAAGTAAAAGCATGGACGAGCAGATGATTATAGAGCCGAAGGTACTAGGCGCTGGGTTGAGGTTGATTGGAGTGGCAAGGGGCATCAACGAGTTGTTAACACCAAGTTGGGAAACACCGTCCGGTTTTGCTATCTCGGGGTGGTTTTAGTGCATGCAGTGCATAATTGGGATCACTATGCGCTTCAATAGTATGACGATTCGGGTACATGTCAGGATAGAGTTGGGGAGATCTTCTGGGTAAGTTTGTTTTGATTGTTTCCATTACATTACATCTTGTTTATGTTGACATTAATTGTTACTTCTATGTAGGGTATGTTTCGTTTGGTGGAGGGTGTGAGTCAGGCATATGCTTGTTCGGTTTTTCATAATGCAGCAAAAAGACGTGTCAAGGACTCCTTCTCTAAGGAACAGATCAAAGCTGTGACCGTATACTATAGGACGGTGATGTTCCAGCCCAGGACAAACAAGGAAGCAGCCAAAATTCACCTAACTAGGGAGGAGTACTTGCAGAGTCATGTGGACTGGATTTGTGCGAATATGGAGGCTTGGGAGTGGTTATGCGGGTATTAGCGTTCAACTGAGCTCAGAAATATTTCTGATAGACATCGAAGAAATCGGATGAGCAAGCCAGGAAAGCACTTCTTCGGGCCGCATGGTTATGTTCGGATGGAACAAAGGATGGTATGAATTCTTACATTCATACTTAGATTGCTTCAATTAGTTGTGTTGATTAAATTGTTGAATTTTGATATTGCAGACAGCTGAAACTGGTACGCCTCCTGCGTTTTTCGAGGTTTATCTTAAGGGGCACAAAGGTCCAGACCCAAATCGCCCGCAGGTGCTGTGTGACGAGACATCAACGCATGAATTGGTACGTATGTTGATTGTTTGTTGCTTTTATCCATCAACTCGATTTATCTTGTATTACATTAATCTGTTAACTAAATGTATCACAACAAAAGTATGTTGAGTGTTTTAAGAAGATCTGTAGGATCGAAGAGCACGTGAAAAGCTACCAGAGTGGGGGTGGGGGTGAATGGTAGATTTTAAAAATCTTACGCAGCGAAAACAATTAAACCCCAACCCCTTCTGCAGAAAAACGATCTGTTAAAGAAATCGTGTGTGAGACTAATCTAAACGTGTTTCACAGGGAAAAACGTGATAGATATCAGAGAGAATCAAGTCACAAAGACAACACAACAAGAATCACTCAAACCCGTCGAGAAAAACTCAAGTTATGATCGAAGGATCAAACAAAGGTCAATCTGACCTACTTGAGAAAAAACAGTTCTGGAACGCTGCAAAGAAACTCGAGTAGATCATAGACCACAAATCCAATGACCGTGAAATTTTGGCAGATGATAGATAATCAAGTTGTGAAGACAACCCGAAAAGAATCACGTCAATTGGATCTGTAAAACTCGAGTTATGATAAAACCACCAATGAAAGGTAGTGCTGTCCAGAAACTCGACGAGTAAAACTTGTATGGAACAAGTCAGACGAACAAGGGACAAAAGTTCCTTCAAACTACGAATTTTATTCAATATAACACAAGAGGAACATACCCAAAGTCGTGCATCATGAACTCTGGGCTCCCTTGCTTATATAACCAGCTCGAAAGCCAACTCAACTCAGATCAGGAACCTAATTCTACTCTGTTCACGAATCGTAACTTTCCATAACTGCTTAGGATTCTTTTATACGCAGATATAAGCAATCTTAAGACTTGCAAACACCTTTGGAACGTATCCCACATTCCTAAACAACTCAAATTCATGACCCACACGAAATCCTATCATAACCAACTCAAAACATTCCACATTTGAGTCAAACCCAACTCAGCCGCAGCATGAGTCCATAACCTAGTCGGTTGGACCTTTCCGACCAACTCTTTACGTCTACATCTCTTCAACACGTCTCGGAACCATGTAGACACATCCATGTACTCCTTGCACACGTGCAAACATCTTTCAATGACGTCCATGATACCTTCACATGCATTGTTCTTGATTCAATCAAGCTGCGCAACCTCCTGATCAGCTCAACAACAATTCCTCCTGAATTTGGTTGTTGGAACCTCATCTTCTCCCTGAGACTAGTCCAATGGATACCATCACCAGCCATGTCTTGAACTCAAGCAACACCTGCACATGAATAAACAACCAATCCATACGATCCCAAGTCCTCGACTTGACTCACGTTAGTTCCGAACACAACACCTTACGTGAGAACCTCACATAAGCATGTCGCAAAATCACAGTAACACGATATCATCCTTGTCAACCAAAAACGCACCAAAGACTTAGCAAATGAATACTAAGCAATCTTTTCAGCGATCTATAGCAAGTACGAAACATTGCAAATGAAAAACAGAAGCATTGCGGTCAAGTTCTGGACCTCGCCAGAGCAACCCGGACCTTGAGCCAGAGCTAGAAAAATCAACTCGGAGCTTAGTAAAAACACGCCAGAGCTATCAAAGACATGTCGGAGCTAAAGACAAAACTCACTGAAGCTAACCAAAACTAGTAGGACGTTACCAACAAGTCAGACCTAGCATCTAACGTAGCCGGAGCTACCCAAAACAAGCCGAACCTACCGTCGGACCTTGCTGTAGCTCGGTGCTAGAGTCGGACCTTGAAAAAAAAAGGTGTTTTGGTGATATTCAAAACTTTTATCGTCAAAGCAAATGTATTCACTACAAGCCAATGTATTCAACACACATAGGTCTTACAATCTCCCCCTTGGTGAATGCATTGGCAACACCATTTGAAATCCGAACATTGGCTTATTCTCATAAAAGTTTTGAAGGCAATTTCTCCCCCTTTGTAAATCAAAAGTAAAATGAGAAGAAAATCCAAAAATTATCCCATATTATCTCTCCCCCTTTATTATCTCTCCTTATGCACATATTCTCTTTCTCTTCATGCTTATCCCTCCCCCTTTGACAATGTATTCAGCAAGTCATGAGCATATAAACAAATTATCTCTCCCCCTTTAGTTGTTATGAACATATTATATCATATACATATAAACAAAGCTCATCCAAGTCATACTATCAAGTACCTTACATTATCACATCAATGAAATACATAAAGTAGTGTAAGCCATGCTAGAGATCAAATGTAATTTTCAATTTAAGTAAGTCATGATCTCACAAACATAACTATTTCAAAACCTGAAATCATGACACTAGTTGCTGCATTTTAATATTTTTCAAAGTATAAATTTAGATCATATGATATTTGCAAGAGATTATATTTGCATCTGTCTTATTCTAACCAACCAAGCCAAGCCTATGTCATTTGACAATTAGAAGCTTAAGGACATGGTTTTAGTCATACACAACTTCTTCCAAGTTCATATCTAAGTGCAATGATAAGCCATTTTAAGAGAAGAAGTGTGATGCATGCATATTCTCTTGATCTTTTCTCAATTTATATTTGTTCATAAAAACTCAACATGTGAGTTGATTACTTGATTAATTTTTAATGATTAAAAGCACTTGTGAACATGTAACAAGTTCAAAACAGCAAGAATGTTCGACCATGACCAGTTTTAGTGTAAGTAATTATTCCAATTACTAGACATGGCAAAAACTACAAAATGTATAACACGAGTAATGTAGTAAGAACTTTCAGCATGTAAAAGGAATCACAAAGTCATATATGTATGAAATACTATGCTCATATTATTTTAATTTCAGATTCACACATAGACTTACCAAATTTTAGAACTCCCCCTCAGTTTAAGCCATGAGGATGCATAACCCCTATTTCACTACGAATGTAACAAAAACGAGTGAAATCCAAAGGTTTGTAAAAATGTCAGCCAATTGTTGTTCGGTATCTACATGGTCAAGCACAATATTTCCTTTTTCAACATTATCTCAGAGAAAGTGATACCTAATGTCAATGTGCTTAGTTCTAGAATGTTGCACGGGGTTTTTAGCAATGCAAATGGCACTAGTATTATCACAGAACAGTAGAACACTATCTAGATCAACCCCATAGTCCTTAAGTGTTTGAACAATCCAAAGAATTCGTGAGCAAGCACTAGCAGTAGCTACATATTCAGATTCGGCTGTGGATTGTGCAACTGAATTTTGTTTTCTAGAAGACCAAGCAACAAGAGAATTACCAAGAAAATGACATGCACTGGAAGTACTTTTCCTATCAATCCTACAACCCCCAAAATCAGCATCCGAAAAAGCTTTCAAAGTAACGGTTGAGGAAGAAGGAAGAAAAATTCCAAATTCTTAAGTTCCATGTAAGTACCTGAGAATGCTTTTGATGGCTTGATTATGTGAAGCACGTGGGGAGGCTTGAAACCGTGCACAAAGACATACGCTGAATTGTATGTCTAGTCTTGATGTCGTGAGGTACAAAGGTGATCCGATCATGCTTCTATATTCTTTTTGATCCACGGGTTCACCATCTTCATCAAGTCCAAGTGTTGTTGCTGTTCCCATTGGTGTCCGAAGAGGCTTGCTTTTGTCCATGTTGAAGCGCCTTAGGAGATCTTTTGTATACTTCGTTTGATGCACAAAGGTACCCTCCTTGGTTTGCTTGATTTGCAGCCCCAAAAAGTAAGTGATTTCACCCATCATACTCATTTCAAATTCGGAACTCATCATTGCTGAAAACTTGCACACAAGATCATGATAAGCACAACCAAAGATAATATCATCCACATACACTTGAACGAATAATGAGTCATTGCCATGCTTAAGCACAAAAAGAGTTTTATCAACCTTGCCGATGGTAAACCCTATTTCAAAGAAGAATGTTTTTAACCTATCATACCATGCTCTAGGGGCTTGTTTGAGACCGTACAAGGCTTTGGACAGTTTGTGAACATGATTAGGAAAATCTTTATTTTCAAAACCCGGTGGTTGTTTCACATAAACCTCCTCATCTATGTAGCCACTAAGAAAAGCACTTTTAACATCCATTTGATATAGCTTAAAACCATTTGATGCAGCAAAAGCCAGCAAAATTCTTATGGCTTCTAATCTAGCAACATGAGCAAATGTTTCATAAAAATCTAGACCTTCAACTTGAGTGAAACCTTGAGCAATCAACCTTGCCTTATTCCTAACCACAACCCCATCCTCACTTTGTTTATTTTTAAATACCCATTTAGTTCCAATTAAAGTGTGACCTTGAGGTGGAGGTACAAGTTTCCAAACATTATTTCTTTCAAAATTTTCTAACTCTTCTTGCATAGCAATAATCCAAGATTCATTAGTGAGTGCGTGTGATATATCTTTGGGTTCAAAAGAAGCAACAAAAGCACAATGAGCATAAGAGTTTGAATCGCAAAACCTGGACCATGTGACTCGTTCGTGCAAGCTTCCAATTATCTGTTGTGGGGGATGATCTTTGTAAAATCGAAGGGGAACAGATGTCTCACAAGCTTCTTCTTTTTCATGTTCATCACAAATCGATGAGCTTGTGACTTGATGATGATTTGAATCAGCATTGATGGTTGTCGGAGATGGTTGAGAATTAACATCCGGAGCTGAACCAAAGTCTTCAGCTGCCGAATTTTCGGGCAGCAGCTCCAATTCTTCCTCATCTTCAACGAAAATGCTCCCCCCCTGCGGATATGGATCTGGACCTTCAATGTTTGAGCTAGTACCTGGGCTAGCTTCATCAAAAGACACTTCACAAGTCTCCACAATTTTGTTAGTGTTAAGTAAAAGAACACGGTAGCCTCTAGTATGAGATGGATAACCAAGAAACATGCCATTAATGGATCTAGGTTCAAATTTATCAAGATTACCATGTTTCTTAACAAAGCATTTGCAACCAAAGACCCGAAAGTTTGTAACACTAGGCCTATGTCCAAACCGGAGCTCATATGGTGTTTTATCTAGCTTAGCACGCAAGAAAACACGATTTGAGACATAACAAGCGGTTGCCAACGCATCAGTCCAAAATATCCTAGGAGTTTGATATTCATCAAGCATAGTCCTAGCTATCTCAACTAAGCTTCTGTTCTTTCTTTCTACAACACCGTTTTGTTGAGGTACATATGGTGAAGAAAATTGATGATCTATTCTATTTTCAGCACAAAAGTGATCAAAAGATTGATTTTTAAATTCAGTTCCATTATCACTTCTAATTGCTTTTAAAGATCTTGGGTAATCAATTGATAATCTAAGAAATAAAGTTCTAAAGTGACTAAAAACTTCATTCATAGACGCCATAAAGTAAACCCAAGAGTATCTAGAATAATCATCAACAATCACAAGTATATACCATTTACCTCCGAAGGATTGAACACGTGAAGGTCCTACGGTGTCAAGATGCAAAAGTTGACATGGTTCAGTTGTCATGATCATTGTGAGAGGAGTATGTGAACCTGCAACCATCTTATCATGTATACAAGAAGAGCACACAATTTCTTTGTCTCCTTTAAGCTTAGGCAGCCCACGTATGCGATCAAGAGCACTAACACGCGTTAGGTGATCAAAACCTACGTGACCAAGTGTACGGTGCCAAATAATAAGTCCTTTAAATCATTAGCAACTAGACACCTATGCTTAGAGGAAGACATATCAAAATCAGCTTTAAAAACTCTTCCAAACCGAGACATGTTAAAAATAAGCTCAGTGTTTGAACTTACAACTTTGCAACAGTTTTTATTGAAAATAATTTCTAGATTTTCATCTAGCAATTGTGAAACAGAAAGCAAGTTGTATTTAAAATTTTTGACAAGTGCCACATCCTTCAAAGTGTAATGATCATTTACTCTAACCGAACCCTTAGCAATTATAGGAGTTGAAGAATTATCGGCATAAGTAACATTCTCTACACGTGACACAAAAGAGAGGGTGGAGAACCAATCTTTGTTACCGGTCATGTGGCGTGAGCAACTTGAATCCACAATCCAAATGCTCTCCTTCCTCAAACGTGTAACCTACATAGAAGCATAATACGTTGATGACCCAATACTGGGGTTAGTCAAAAGGTATTTAGGAATCCAGTACTGAGTCACGCGACGTGCAGCAGGAAAAACACGTGAAAGCTGAGACAAAACAGCAGGTTTATGAGTCAAAGTTTGAGATTTTTTATTCTTAACTACTTACCCATAAGGTGTTACTTGTGTAGCACAAAAATCAGTAGCTCTGGAGTCAAAAACAGAAGGTTCGGAGGTAAACTTTGAATGTTTTTGACTCAAAACAGCAGGTTGTACATTCGGTTCAATATGTGAAGCAAATTTTGCATGAAAGTTATGAGATATAGCAACCATTCTTTCCCTTTTCTGTTGTTTAGCTAGTCTATAACAAAAATCTATGACATGACCATCTCTACCACAGTAGATACAATGAAATTTAACTTTGTGTTCATGTCTAGATGAGCAAACAACGTTTTTATTTGAAACCGAATGAGACAATACTCCTGCAGATTTGAAAACCACTTCTTTTTGATTAGGAACTGTCTGAATCAAACCACTTCCTAATGAATTTACAATTTTAGGTGGATGTTCCTTAGCATGAGCATGAGAATCAAAACCTAAACCAGTTTTACCATTGCAATACTTGGATGAATTCAACAGCAAGTTTAGGTTCTTTTTCTTATTACAAAACCGATCAAATGTCTTATGCATGTTATCAAGTTTATTGGACAGATCAAGGCAATTTTCACATGAGGTTTTTCCTTTTAATTTCCAATTGGAACAATATTTAACTTCATGACAACGTAAATCATTGTTCAATATAGAGATTTCATTCATAGCATCTTGCAGTTTCTTATCAAGTTCATCACAACTAGAACAATGCAAATCAATTGTAGAACAAGAAGCATCTTTTAAGTTTCCAATATTAAGTGCAGCAAGATTTTTGTTCTTTTCAATTTCAAGTTCAAGTTTATCAAGTGTGGAGATATGTGCACTTCTTAGGGAGGACAATTGTTCATATATAAAGTCACATGAGGAACAAGAATCATCACTAGGAATCAAGGATTTCAAACGATTGATTTCAGATTCTAGTGACTCAATTTTAACAACATTGTCCCTAAGCTTTTTGTCCTTTTTCTTAACAATAACCATGGCACGAGAAATAGCATCACACATTTCTTCGCAAGTAGGACATACCTCTTCATTGTCGTTGTTGTGTTCTACCTCCTCCATACTTGATCTTGACTTGCCCACCATGAAGCACAAGTTTGCCAAATAATCTTCATCTTCATCACTTCAAATATCCACGTCGCTTGAGCCAAGTTCCTGGAGTGCTGAGATAAAACTGCTCACCAATTGACGTCTTGTAAAACCCTTCTTTTTCTTCGTATCTTTTGCAGAGGGGTGATTTGTTCTTGTTTTCTTTTCATCCTGGGAGGTAGGACCTGAAAGGTTAGGGCAATTTGAAAGAAAATGTCCCGTCTTACCATATTCAAAGCATCGTTGAGGTCCGGAGCTTCCTCTCCTTCTAGTTCTCACATTTTGCAATGCTTTTGAGAACCGGGTAGAGATGAGCGCTAGCTCCTCCTCTGGAAACTCCTCAATCTGTTCAAGGGTTAGAGAGGACAGCAAAACAAGTGTACCACAAGATGATGTTTGACCGGAACTAGGCATGTCATGTTGAGAAACAAAAGCAATAGACTTGTTGGGGTTCTTACGTGAGATTATGTCAATTTCATGAGTTTTTAACTTGGAATATAGCAGATCTAAAGTAAGTGAACTCATGACAGTAGATTCACGAATAGATGTGACTTTCATCTCCCAAATTGACATATCTAATGCACTTAGCAATTCCCTAGCATTTTCAGCATTTGAAAAATTAACATTGACACTACGCAAGTTGCTGAGTATCTTATTAAAGCGAGCAAAAAGGTCATCAATAGACTCACCGGGTTGCATCTCAAAGCGCATGTATTCTTTCTTGAACATGTCTTGCCTTACCTCTTTGATCGTGTTGGATCCTTCGTGGTAGTCACAAAGTTCTTTCCACACATCGTATGCAGATCGGAGGTGTGCAACACGGTCGAAGTCGCTTTGTGTTAATCCTTGTATGATCAAGTTCCGAGCCTTGTTGTTGTTGTCGACATCTCTCAGATTTGTAGCTGTAACTTGATCGTTTGATGGCACTATGTAAGGATTGTATACCTTCTCCCATATTGCAAAGCCTAGTGCCTTGATGAAAGCCTCCATGCGTGCCTTCCAAACCTGAAAAATCAATACGAGCGAACACACAAGGTTTAGCAGAGTACTTCTCCTTGATGATTAGTCAAAAACACGAGCAAATCACAAAGATTAGAGCACCGTGGCTCTGATACCAATTGTAGGATCGAAGAGCACGTGAAAAGCTACCAGAGGGGGGTGAATGGTAGATTTTAAAAATCTTACGCAGCGGAAACAATTAAACCCCAACCCCTTCGGCAGAAAAACGATCTGTTAAAGAAATTGTGTGTGAGACTAATATAAACATGTTTCACTGTGACAAAAGTGATATATATCAGAGAGAATCAAGTAACAAAGACAACACAACAAGAATCACTCAAACCCGTCGAGAAAAACTCAAGTTATGATCGAAAGATCAAACAAAGGTCAATCTGCCCTACTCGAGAAAAAAAACAGTTCTAGAACGCTGCAAAGAAACTCGTGTAGATCATAGACCACAAATTCAATGACCGTGAAATTTTGATAGATTATATATAATAAAGTTTTGAAGAGAAACCAAAAATAATCACTTCAATTGGATCTGTAAAACTCGAGTTATGATAAAACCACCGACGAAAGGTAGTGCTGTCTAGAAACTCGATGAGTAAAACTTGTCTGGAACAAGTTGGACGAACAGGGCACAAAAGTTCCTTCAAACTATGAATTTTATTCAATATAACACAAGAGGAACAGCTCCAAAGTCGTGCAGCATGAACTCTGGTCTCCCTTGCTTATATAACCAGCTCGAAAGCCAACTCAACTCAGATCAGGAACCTAATTCTACTCTGTTCACGAATCGTAACTTTCCATAACTGCTTAGGATTCTTCTATACGCAGATAGAAGCACTCTTAAGATTTCCAAACACCTTAGGAACGTATCCCACATTCCTAAACAATTCAAATTCATGACCCACACAAAATCCTATCATAACCAACTCAGAACATTCCATATTTGAGTCAAACCCAACTCATCCGCAGCCTGAGTCCATAACCTAGTTAGTTGGACCTTTCCGACCAACTCTTTATGTCCACATCTCTTCAACACGTCTCGGAACCATGTAGCCACGTCCATGTACTCCTTGCACACATGCAAACATCTTCCAATGACGTCCATGATACCTTCACATGCATTCCTTCACATGCATTGTTCTTGATTCAATCAAGCTGTGCAACCTCCTGATCAGCTCAACCACAATTCCTCCTGAATTTGGTTGTTGGAACCTCATCTCCTCCCTGAGACTAGTCCAATGGATCCCATCACCAGCCATGTCTTGAACTCAAGCAACACCTGCACATGAATAAACAACCAATCCATACGATCCCGAGTCCTCGACTTGACTCAAGTTAGTTCCGAACACAACACCTTACGTGAGAACCTCACATAAGAATGTTGCAAAACCACAGTAACACGATATCATCCTTGTAAACCAAACACGCACCAAAGACTTAGCAAATGAATACTAAGCAATCTTTCAAAGATGTAATGCAAGTACGAAACATTGCAAATGAAAAACAGAAGCATTGCGGTCAAGTTCCGGACCTTGCCAGAGCAACCCGGACCTTGAGCCGGAGCTAGAAAAATCAACTCGGAGCTTAGCAAAAACATGCCGGAGCTATCAAAGACATGTCGAAGCTAAAGACAAAACTCACCGAAGCTAACCAAAACTAGTCGGACCTTACCAACAAGTCGGGCCTAGCATCTAACTTAGCCGGAGCTACCCAAAACAAGCCGAACCTACCGTCGGACCTTGCTGTAGCTCAATGCTAGAGTCGGACCTTGAAAAAAAAGGTGTTTTGTGATATTCAAAACTTTTATCGTCAAAGCAAGTGTATTCACTACAAGCCAATGTATTCAGCACACATAGGTCTTACAAGATCCATGCACCTGATTCAGACTATTTGATAGAGCCGTTGGATGTCGTTGCGGCATACGATGCCGGCGGAGGTCTACCGCATGGGAGGTATGTGTAAAGATAATGATGATTTGTATGTTATTGACTTGGATTGGGCAACGGGTATGTAGAGCATGAGGTTTATGCTCGACGACGGCAGTCCAATGTTAGCTGTAGTCGATTTCAATCTAATACAGAGGCTGAACTACAAGAAGAATTGAGATGCACCAAGAAGGATATGCAGATGCAGTTGCAACAACAACAGCAATAGACACATATGCTGCTGCAACAGATGCATTATTTGTATATGTCTCAGGTAACATGTAATTTTCTCACTTGAAAATTTTGTTCGATTTAAAAATGTTTCTACTCAAGATATCACAACTAATTCACTTGATCCAGTTCGTTCGTCTAGGTAGCTCCAACTCTCAGTTTGGTCCGCCCCAGCAATCTTACCTCGACATGATGCCTCATCCAATGCAGCCAGCACTACAGGTTGGCTCCTCCACACAGTTAAAACTGCATATCTTATTGACTCGGGATATATAATGCAATATCGTAACCAGTTGTGTTGTTGGATTCTGAGAGTGCTCAAACATGTGTTCGACAACCTTACGGATTCATGTCACTGTTGCCTTCTGGATTGCAGCAAAATAATCTAGGTAAACTGTAATTTTCGCGTTTGACCAATTTATTCGATTTCAAAATGATTCTAATTAGAATCTCACAACATAAAGTAGTTTTCCCACTGATGCCTTAGCGTCCGGTGTAGACTCACCCTTCACAAGTTGGAGACGCGGCGGTAAGTGTGACGCCCGGTTCCGAAAAATGAACCAAGCTAACGCATATGTGTGCCCAGGATGTTCAACACACATACACGAGTGCAATCACAAAAGAGTATATAGAAAATTACCACAGAACAAGATTAATTATCAAATTTTATTACACAAACCATATTATCCTCGAATACAAGCTCTAATGAATATTAATGACAAGTTCAACTAATGCAGCGGAAATAAACTAATTAAGCAACTAAGCAAACTAAGCAAAAGGGATAGCGCAACTCCATGCAACACCACAGGCAAAGCTGACGGTAGACACGGCCTAGATCTCCACATTATCGCCATTAAACTCACAATTCTGACCTGCAACTGTTGGGGGGGGGGGGGTTGCAAGAGTGAGTACATGTCGTACTCAGCAAGTGTGCAAAGTATGACATGTGGCTGATTCAAATGACGACAATAATAATGGCAAAGTGCTGAAAAGTACATTAAGACATTTGAAAAGCAATATATTATAATTATATGAATCTAACCCATCATAATCATAAGTAACACCATAATACCAAACTGAATTTACTACCATCATCCATGATTCCAGATTTCACCATTTCCAATAACCATATTCAATACCAGAAATTAAATCCATAACTGTTACCAAACCATAACCATTCCAATACCAAATTCCCTCTAATCATGGAAGTTGTCCAGGTGCTCATAACCGGGAGCACGGCTATCATGATAGTTTTATTTAACTCTGCAGAGTTTGTACCTCTTTACCCACGTGTTCGTGATTTCATCACCTTTCGGCGACTAAGAATCTCCCTTATGCCCATGACCCGCCAGTCATATTACACACTTCCGTTGGTGTGTGGCCAAGAGATCACAAAATAGCCTTTACAAAGGGATTACTAGCCTATTTAGACCCCACTGAGGTTTCACCAGTGGCGATGCCTCCAACTGAGCACATCTTCAACCAAGGGCCCCCTCTTGAGCCATTCGGATCCCAGGGTAGTCCCACCAATCATCAACAAACCCAATCCGGCTACCCCTTCCCCGAGCATCCACAATGGTCCAAACAGCACTAGCAAAGCCCTAATTAATCAGCTACGCTGCACCCATACTTGGCCTCATGGTGGCACTGTAGTCCTAGCTTATTCTCGCATCAACCGGTCCTTAGATCTAAAGGAAGCAAAACCACCATGACATCCAACCCATCCACATACCAGGCTTGCTTAGATCGCCCATTACCATATCATATTTAACCAGTTCATGCTAACCATAATCTCATCCATGCATAATTAAGTTGAGTGGTATAGTTACTTCCCATCCCAGTTGATTAAGCGAAGCAAAAAGGTAAAAAGTCCATCCCGACGCTCTACCATCAATTCCAGGTGACAAGGGTGGTTTAGCAAGTCTAGTAAACTTCCTATCATAGGATTCCCATCAAATTGACACAAGCATGCAGTTTTGCAAACAAAACATTTATTTTTAAATAGGATCAATATGCTTCAAGGACACTTGCCTTGCTCCGACGGATAGGGTGGCTCAAGCGCTTCGAAGTCTTGGTTCTCGAAATCCTCTTACACGACTTCTTGAGCACTTCCCTCTACTCGCGATCACACATACAAGAAAATGTATACAAATCAACATGATGCACACACATTAATCAACATGCGATGATATGCATGCATGCAAAGATCAATTATTAATTAACTATGGTAGTTTATTAATTAGATGCAACTAGTTCATACGTGTTCATATGAGTTTACGGGGGTTTTAGCGAGGATTAATGCTGCTGAAAATAAAAAGGCGATGCAACAAAAATCAATTTACGTCTATTAGATCTAATACGTCACTAAAATATCGTAGATGTGATGACTTCGAAGATCGCAGGATGATGGCGACGCGACAACAACGATCTCCGGCGGACGACAGCGCCCTCCTCTTTTTCTTCCTCTTCCTCCACTTTTCCTCTCTTTTTCTTCCTCTGGCGGCGCCTCTGTTTTTTTCTACCAAACTAGGGCTTTTTCTACTGCGGCGGCGCTGTTTTCTGGTGCTCTGGTGATAACACACGAGGGCACGATCGCCTTTTATAGGCGCGAGCACAATGAAGCTAGGGCCGATGCGCGGGAGCCAGGAGCGATCGGGCGCGAGGACGCCGGGGCGGGGCATTGTGCTGGGCCAGGGGCGAGCGGCGCGCTGCAGCAGTGCATGGGGCCAGGCGGCGCGCAGTGGGGCCAGCGGGCGGGGTGCGGGGCCGGCACGGGGGTCGCGCGCTGGGGCGCGATGCTGCGGGGCCGGGCGAGCGGCTCGGCCGCTGGGCCATCGGCCTGGCCGGCGGGGCTGCTTTGTTTTCTTTTTTTTTTCTTTTTTCTTTCTTTTATACTTTCTTCTTTTTATTATTATTATATATTTTATTATTTATATTTTTTATATATGATTATTATATATATTATTTATATATATATATATATTTATTATTATTCTTATGCTTATTCCCTATTACAAGTTTTAGGCTATAATTATTATTTTCTTTTTCTTCTTTTGCTATACATATTTTGTATATATGCTCCATCTTTTATTATTATTATTATTCATCTTCTCCTATAATTTTCTTTTCGAATTACTTTTCTATAGTATAAAATTTCTATTTTGATTTTAATAGATGTAGTTACTCATTTTATACATCTAAATATGAATGCATGTGCATAGATGATTTATTTCTTTTCCTTTTCTTTTTATTTATTTTCTTCCATATTCTTTATGCTAATTTAATTTATTTTAATGTACTTACTCTGTTAAACAAATTGCTTTTAGCTTATATATTTTGGTAATAAATTTTCAATACGTGAGGATGAATGCAGAATGCAAAATGCAAAATGCAATATGAGATGCATATATTTTATATTTTTATTTATAAAAATAGTTTCCTCTCATTATTAACTCTAAATTCCTTTTTAAAATTTTAATTTGCCGAAACTCGAGAGTGGGAGAGCGAGTGAGGGTGAGGGAGAGACAGGGAGAGTGAGAGGAAATCAGAGAGCATTGATAAGTTTTAGTCGAAACCAACATGTTTCTCTTTTATTAAGTTATGTTACTAAGTTACTCGAAGTCAACATGTTACGTTATTAGTTAAGTTTCTCTTTTATTTGTTTATCGCAGGGATCTCGTCATGTAACACCCGAAGGTTGTGATGCTTTTCTTAACATCAAAGACGGAGGTGCGAGTGGAGGAGATGGGAGTGCGGGACGTGCGAGTGGAGGCTCCCACGACAACATTTGAATTTCATTTACTAATTTTTGTACTGTTGTGCTTGTGTTTGAAACATTTGAAAACTTGTGTACGGTGCTATGTTTGAAATGTTAGTGAATTATAATCTGTTATTCTGTTTATATTGTTGTTCTATCCGTGGAAAATGGAGGCTCCCCAGTCGGGGAGGGAGAGGAATTAGGTAGTTTTAAAAAAATATGTTATATGCGTCGGTTTTGCCTAAACCGACGGCCATATTCGCCCTCTGTAGGCTGCCCACATGGCGCAGTAAATGCGTCGGTTTCCTTCTAACCGACACACTTAAGTGGAGTAAAAGCATCAGTTTCTGCGGAACCGACGCTCAAAGACGCGCTCGGTGCGCTCGCACGGTCACATTAAGTGAGTCGGTATGGAGGAACTGATAGTCTTAAGTGCTATAAAGGCGTCAGTTCCGCTGGCCGACACATTTGCTGCTAAGGGCGTTGGCTCCCTAAAACCGACGCCCATAACTATAAATGCGTCGGCCCCAACGCACTTACTTGTTAAAGGCATCCAAACTATTTTGTCGAACCGGCGCCTTTAACTTATGGGTGTCGGTTTCTGTAGGCAACCAACGCTCATATGGCCAATGCCCTAATGACGAATTCCTATAGTGAACATGCTTATGTGAGGTGCTCACATAAGATGTTGTGGTTATTAGACTTATGTGAGTCAAGTCGCGAACTTGTGCTTGGAAGAGTTGCTTGTTTATTCATGTGCAGGTGTTTTTTGAGGTCAAGACATGGATGGTGACGGTGATGGTGCTTCTACCCTTGCGCCCGCTGAGGGTGAGACCCCGTGCGCCGGATGTGCCCACAGTCCCCAAGATTCGCCCCCTATGGCTGGGGATGCTTCCGAGCTGGGCGGGACCATGAAGTTGCTCGATGGGAGGGCATCCGTGAGGATGCCCTCGTCCTTGGCTCGCAACTCGCCGATACGAGGGCGAGACTCGAGGTGGGATGTGACAAGATCTTCAAAATACTACGGCGGTTGAGTGCCACGACCTCTGCTAGCCAAGTAATTTTCCTTGGCCATCAGATGTGTTTGCTTTCGATCTTACCCCGGTCTTCTATGCAGGCATTGGCCCAAGAGTCCGTCGAGAGGGTGCGGCTCCTACACGGGGGTGACTCGAGTACCGCATAGGGAGTGCGGGACATTTTGTCTAAAGAGCTCGTGCAAGCCTTGGTGAAAGCGGGAGCTGCCCGTGTGGATGCCGACAGAGCGCGCGCGGAGACGGCACAACTGCATGACGTGATTGTTGCTACTCACGAGGAGTAGTGTGAGCCACTGAGGAGTTCAAGGTTCTTCGTGCCTCCATTTCTACCAATTGTGAGGCCGTGCTTTGTTCGTCCCTGCAGGGCGTAGAGCGGGACGTCCGCATTCGAGAGATTCCAACTCGCTTTGCCATCATTATGGATGAGGTCCCTGTGATCCGTTAGGCTATGGTAGCGGCATTCGACTGGATCCTCAGTCAACTACGGATCGGTATGTTGGACGATGCCACCCTCACGGACAAGCTTTAGGAGGCCTCTCGTCTATGTGGAGGCGGTGGCAGAGCTACATTGGCTCCGTGCCTTTGGGATCATCATCTGCAGGGCAGCATACGGTGCTTCCTCCATGTCACTTCTGGGCAGCCAGATGGCGGAGCATCCGAACACAGTGGCCTCGCTGCTCAATGCCATGGCCACCACTAGGGTGAGTCTCGGGGCGCGCCTTGCCCTCACGATCATGATGTACCACTCCGACAGCGTCTACCTCCACGTCGTGGTAGAGGGCTACACGGGCATCCAGTCGGAGACGGAGCTGAGGGAACTAGAACGGGATTGTGAGCCCGTTGCTTCCTCTGTGCGTCACTTGATTTGCCTGGCATTGCCAGGAGAGCCGGCCTTTAGGATGGGCTGGGTATAGGGTTTGTAGGATTGAAGAGAACGTGAAAGGCTACTATAGGGGGCGAATGGTAGATTAAAACTTTTTCAGCACAAGCAACAAAAACCCCTCGGAAGAAAAACAATCTGATAAATAATTCGTGTGTGCAACTGATCTAGACGTGTTCAACCGTGGGAAAAGTAGTAAATATTATATATAATCAAGTCACAATGACACGACAAAAAGAATCATGAAAAACCATCGAGAAAATCTCAAGTTATGATCAAAAGATTGAACAAGGGTCAATATTTTCTACTCGAGTAAAAACCAGATCTGCAACACTGAAAAGAAACTAGTGTAGATCAGAAACAACAAATCCAATGGTCGTGAAACATTCACAGATGATATACAATTTAGTTTTGAAGACAACAAAAAAAGAATCAGATCGATTGGATATGTAAAACTCGAGTTATGATCAAAACACTGAGGAAAGGTCGTGCTGTCCAGAAACTCAACGAGAAAGACTTGAGGAAAACAAGATTGACGAACAATGCACAAGGGCTTCTCGAAACTACAAATTTTATTGATTAAAACACAAGAGGAACAACCCAAAGTCGTCTTATCATGATCTCTTACCTCCCTTGCTTATATAACCAGCAGTTAGGCCAACCCAATCCTAACTACGACTCTAATCCTACTCAGTTTCAACCGAAACTTTTCATAACTGCTCAAGACTCTTCCATACGCAGATAGAAGCAATCTTAAGACTTCCAAACACCTTAGTAATCTACTAAGAATTTCTAAACCAACCCAACTTCGTGCTCACCATGAAATCTAACCAAAACAAACTCCAAACCTTCCATAAACGAACCATAACCACCTCAAGTCGCAACCTGAGGCATAAACCAGCCGGTTGGACCTTTCCGGCCAAATCTTCATGTACATATCTATTCATCCCGTCTTAGAACCATGTTGCCACGTCCATGCACACCTTGCACTCGTGCAAAAAATTTCCAGTGACATCCACGATACCTTTCTATGCATATTTCTGACCCAAACATGTTGTGCGACCTCCCGATCAACTCAACCACAATTCCTCCCGAACTTTGTTGTTGAACCTCATCTTCTCCCTAAGACTAGTTAAACGGATCCCGTCACCAGCCATGTATTGGCCTCAACCAACACCTGCACATGAATAAACAACCAATCTTTGCGAGCCCAAGTCCTCGACTTGACTCTCGTCAGTCCGAAAAGCACAACACTTTACGTGAGCACCTCACATAAGCATGTTGCAAACTATAGCAAAATGATATCAGCCATAATAAGACATAACACATCAAAAACCCTGTAAGAGAATACTAAGCAAACTTTTCATAAGCCAAAAAGTCAGTTTGAAACATTGCAAGTTAAAAACAGATCCGTCACACAGTTATTTCAGCAAATAAAATTATCAAATCGACCATAAGCGACGCTGCAATGAAAAGGCAAAAGATCGGACACTCCAAGCTCAAAGTCACGTGCAAATCACATGACCAAAAGTTCGGATTGTCCTAACCAAGTAAAGAGTAAATGTTACTCCCAAAAACATGTTTTTAAAGATTGAACACTCTCGACTCACGTGCAGGTCATGTGAGTAAAAGTTTGGACAATCTGAATCAAAAAACACGTGCAAGTCACGTGAGTGAAAGTTCAAACACTCCGAAGAGTGAAACTCGTGCAATTCACATGAGAAAAAGTTCGTACAATATGAAAACATCGAGGGTAACGTTACTCTTCAAAACACATTAAAAAGTTCGGACAGTGCGTATCGGAGTGTATCGGTGTAAGCTTCAAAACATTGCGTGTCAACCACCACTTTTATTCTAATTGCCAATGTATTCAACACACATAGGTCTCACAATCTCCCCATTGATGAATGCATTGGCAACACTACTTAAAATCCGAACATTGGCTCATTCACATGAAAAGTTTTGAAAACAATTCCCCCCCCCTTTTGAAGATCAAAAATCAAATGAGAATGAAATTTCAAAAACAAATTATTCCCTGAAAAGAACGTGGAAAAACTCGTGAATGTGCAATGTGTGACGTATTTATTTCTCCCCCATTGACAATGTATTGGGCAAGGTTCAAAAGATACATCTCAATTGTTATGACCATATTATAACATATACATATAAAACAAAGCTCATCCATGTCATACTATCAAGTAACTTACACTATCACATCAATGAGATACATAAACTAGTGTAAGCCATGTTAGAGATCAAGTGTAATTTTTCAATTTAAGCAAGTCATGATCTCACAAACTTAGCAATTTCAATACCTGGAGGCATGACACTTATTGCTGCATTTTTCATTATCATTTAAAGTACAAATTTTGATCCTATGACATTTGCAAGAGATTATATGCCGCATCAGCCTTATTATAACCAACCAAGCCAAGCCTATGTCATTTGACAATCACAAGCTTAAGAAAATTGTTTTAGTCATATACAACTTTTTCCAAGTTCATATCTAAGTGCAATGATAAGCCATCTCAAAGGAAGAAGTGTGATCCATACATATTCTCTTGACCTTTTCTCAATTTTTTATTTGATCATAAAAGCTCAACATGTCGCTAGTTTAATTATTAATTTTTTATTACTAAAAGCACTTGTGAGCATGGAACAAGTTTGAAAGAGCAAGGAAGTTCAATCATGACCAGATTTAGTGTAAGTAATTATTCGAATTACTAGTCATGGCAAAACCTAAAAAATGTATAACACCAGTGATGTAGTAAGAACTTTCAACATGTAATAGGAATCACAAAGTCATATATGTATGAAATACTATACTCATATTATTTTAAATTCAGATTTACACATAGACTTCCCAAGTTTCAAACCACCCCCCCCCCCAACTTAAGCCATGACGATGCACAACCCCTATTTCACTACGAATGAAACAAAAACGAGTGAAATCCAAAGGTTTTGTAAAAATGTCAGCCAATTGTTGGGTGGTATCTACATGGTGAAGCACAATGTTTCCCTTTTCAACTTTATCACAAAGCAAGTGATACCCAATTTCAATGTGCTTTGTTTTAGAATGTTGCACGGGGTTTTTAGCAATGCAAATGACACTAGTATTATCACAAAATAGTGGAACAATATATAGATCAACCCCATAGTCCTTAAGTGTTTGAACAATCCAAAGAATTTGTGAGTAAGGGCTAGCAGCAGCTACATATTCAGATTCTGCCGTGAATTGTGCAACTAAATTTCGTTTTCTAGAGGACCAACCAAAAAGTGAATCACCAAGAAAATTACAAGCACTTGAAGTACTTTTCCTATCAATCCTACAATCCTCAAAATTAGCATCCGAAAAAAGCTTTTAAAGTAATGGTTGAGGAAGAAGGAAGAAAATGCCAAGTTCTTGAGTTTCATGTAAGTACCTGAGAATTCTCTTGACGTCTTGACGATGTGAAGCATGTGGGGAAGCTTGAAATCTTGCACAAAAACATACGCTGAATTGTATGTACAGTCTTGATGTCGTGAGGTACAAATGTAACCCGATCATGCTTCGATATTCGTTTTGATCCACGGGTTCACCATCTTCATCATGTTCAAGCGTCGTTGCTGTTCCCATTGGTGTCCGAGGAAGCTTGCTTGTGTCCATGTTGAAGTGCTTAAGAAGGTCTTTCGTATACTTTGCTTGATGCACAAAAGTACCCTCCTTGGTTTGCTTGATCTGCAGCCCCAAAAAGTACGTGAGTTCTCCCATGATACTCATCTCTAATTCTGAACTCATCATATCTAAAAACATGGACACAAGACCATGAGAACCACAACCAAAGAGAATATATTCCACATACACTTGAATGAATAATGAATCATTGCCATGCTTAAGCACAAAAAGAGTTTTATCAACCTTGCCCATGGTAAACCCCTTTTTAAGTAAGAATATTTTTAACCTGTCATACCATGCTCTAGGGGCTTGTTTGTGACCATGCAATGCTTTGCACAATTTGTAAACATGAAAAGGAAATTTTGGATTTTCAAGGCCGGTGGTTGCTTGACATAAACCTCCTCATCTATGTAGTCATTAACAAAAGCACTTTTAACATCCATTTGATACAACTTGAATCCTTTAGATGTAGCAAAAGCTACCAAAATTCTTATGGCTTCTAATCTAGCAACAGGAACAAAACTTTCTTCAAAATCTAGACTTTAACTTGTGTGAAACCTTGAGCAACCAACCTAGCCTAATTCCTAACCACAACCCTATCCTCACTTTGTTTATTTTTAAACACCCATTTAGTTCCATTTAAAGTGTGACCTTGAGGTGGCAAATTTTCTAACTCTTCTTGCATGGCAATAATCCAAGATCCATTACTGAGTGTGTGTGATATATCTTTTGGTTCAAAAGAAGCAACAAAAGCAGAATGAGCATGAGAGTTTTTATTGCAAAACCTGGACCATGTGACTCGTTCATGCAAGATTCCAATGATTTGTTGTGGAGGATGACTTTTGAGGATGCGGAGGGGAGTAGACACTTCACAAGCTCCTTCTTCTTCACGTTCATCAAAAATCGAAGAACATGTGGCTCAAGGACGATTTGAACCAACAGTAGTGGTTGTTGGTGCTGGCTGTGGAGCGACATCAAGAGCTGGAACATCATTGTTTAGTTCTTAAATTTCGGGCAGCAACTCCACTCCTACATCTTTAATGAAAATACTCTCCCCCTGCTGATATGGATCTGGACCTACAATATTAGAGATAGTACCTAGGCTGCTTCATCAAAAGAAACCTCACATGGTAGCCTCTAGTATGAGATGGATAACCAAGAAACATGCCATCAACAGATATAAGTTCAAATTTACCAAGATTACCATGTTTCTTAACAATGCATTTGTAATCAAAGACCCTAAAGTGTGTGACACTAGGCCTATGTCCAAACGGACACTCATATGGGGTCTTTCCTAGCTTAGCACGCAAGAAACACTATTTGAGACATAACAAGCGGTGGCAATTGCATCAACCCAAAAGTTTCTAGGATTTCGGTATTCATCAAGCATAGTCCTAGCCATCTCAACTAAGACTTTGTTCTATCTCTCTACGACACCATTTTGTTGAGGTACATAGGGTGAAGAAAATTGATGATCTATTCCTTTCTCAACACCAAAGTGATCAAACGATTGATTTTATAATTTGGGTTAGTTATCACTTCTAATTGCTTTTAAAGATCCTGGGTGATCAATTGATAATCTAAGAAATAAAGTTATAAAGTGACTAAAAGCCTCATTCTTAGATGCCACAAAGTAAACCCAAGAGTATCTAGAAAAGTCATCAACAATTAAAAGCACATACCATTTACCTCCAAAAGATTTAACACGTGAAGGACCTATGGTATAAAGGTGCAAAAGCTGTCCCGGTTCAAATGTCATGGTCATTGTGAGAGGAGGATGTGAACCTGCAACCATCTTAGCATGTCTACAAGAAGAGCAGACAATATCGTTGTCTTCTTTTAGCTTAGGCAACCCACAAATGCGATCAAGACCACTAAAATGCGTCAGATGACCAAAGCCTACATGACCAAGTGTACGATGCCAAAAATATAAGTCTTTTAGAATCATTAGCAACTAGACACCTATGCTTAGAGGATGACATATCACAGCTTTAATAACTCTTCCAAAATGAGACATGTTAAACATAAGCTCACCCTTAGAATCTACAACTTTGCAACAATTTTTAGTGAAAATAATTTCCAGATTTTTATCTAGCAATTGTGATACAGAAAGCAAGTTGTATTTCCATTTTTTGAAAAGTGCCACATCTATCAAAGTGTAGTGATTATTTACTCAAATCAAACCCTTAGCAATTATAGGAGTTGAAGAATTATCGATAAAAGTAAAATTCTCTACACGTCACACAAAAGGGAGGGAGGAGAACCGTTCTTTCTTACCGGTCATGTGGCATGAGCAACCTGAATCTACAACCAAAATGTTCTCCTTCCTAAAGCGTGTAACTTACATAGAAGCACAATACGTCTATGACTCAATACGGAGGTTAGTGAAAAGTCATATAGGACCAGTACTGAGTCACACGATGTTCAGCAGGAATAACACACAAATGTTGAGACAAAACAACAGGTTTATGAGCCAAAGTTTGAGAATTTTTGTACCCAACTACTGACCTATGAGATTTACATGTGTAGCACGACCAACAGTAGGTTTGGGAGCAAACTTTGCATGTTTATGACTCATCAAAGCACTGTGCATGAGAGTTATGAGATCTAGTTTGCATTATTTCATTTTTCTGTTGTTTAGCTAGTCTACAACAAAAATCTATGACATGATCATATCTACCACATTAGGTACAATGAAATTTAAATTTTTTTCAGGTCTAGATGAGCAAGCAACATGTTTATTCGAAACCGAACGAGACAACACTCCTGCAAATTTGAAAACCACTTCTTTTTTATGAACTGTTAGAAACAAACCACTTCTTAATGACTTTACAATTTTAGGTGAATGTGCATTAGCATGAGTATGGGAATCAAAACCTAAACCAGTTTTATCGTTACAAGACTTGGAAGAATCTAGCAGCATGTTTAGGTTCTTATTTGCATTACAAAACCGCTCTAGTGTCCTATGCATGTCATCAAGTTTATTAGAAAAGTCTAGGCAGTTTTCACATTAATTTTTTCCTTTTAATTTTCAATTAGAACAATATTTAACTTCATGAGAATGTAAAGTATTGTTCAAAATAGAAATTTCATTCATAGCATCATGCAATTTCACAGTTAGAACAATGCAAATCAATTGTTCAACAACTAGCATCTTTCAAGTTTTTATCATTAAGTGCAGCAAGCTTTTGGTTTTTTTCAATTTCAATCTCAAGTTTATCAAGTGTGGAGGTGTGTGCACTTCTTAAAGAGGACAATTGTTCATATATTAACTACATGAGGAACAAGAATCATCACTAGGAATCAAAGATTTTATCCTATTAGTTCCAAATTCTAGTGATTCAATTTTAATAGCATTGTCCACAAGTTTTTTGTCCTTTTTCCTAAGTATAACAATGGCACGAGAAATAGCATCACACATTTATGCGCAAGTGGGACATACCTCTTCATTGTCGTTGTTGTGTTCTGCTTCCTCCATACTTGATCTTGAGTTGCCCACCATGAAACACATAGTTGCCAAATTTTCTTCATCCTCATCACTTCTGGAGTCTACATCGCTCAAGTTGTTGTCTAGTAGAGCAGAGAGGATATGGTCCACCACTTGGCATTTTGTGAAAGTCTCCTTTTTCTTGTTGTTGTTGCCAGAAAAGGACTTGAACTTATCTTGCTTATCATCATGGGTAGAAGAACCTGAATGGTTAGGGCAATCAGTACATAAATGTCCTATATTACCACATTCAAAGCATCATTGAGAACCACCACTTCCTCTCCTTCTAGTTCTCACATTTTGCAATGCTTTCGAGAACTGGGTGGAGAGAAGTGCCAGCTCCTCTTCTGAAAATTCTTCAATCTATTCAAGGGTTAGAGAAGACAGCAAAGCAAGTGTACCACATGATGAAGATTGGCTAGAACTAGGCATGTCACGTTGAGAAACAAATGCAAGAGGCTTGTTGGAGTTTTTACATGATATTATGTCAAGTTCATGAGTTTTTATCTTAGAATATAGCACATATAAAGTAAGTTTACTCATGACAGTGGATTCACGAATAGATGTAACTTTCATCTCCCAAATTGACATGTCAAATGCATTTAACAATTGCCTAGCATTTTAAGCATCTGAAAAATTAACATCAACGCTACACAAGTTGCTGAGAATTTTATTAAAGCAAGTAAAAAGATCATCGATGGACTCACCTAGTTGCATTTCAAAGTGCATATATTTTTTCTTGAACATATCTTGTCTTACCTGCTTGATCGTGTTGGATCCTTCATGGTAGTCGCAAAGTTCCTTCCACACATTGTATGCTGATCGGAGGCGTGCAACACGATCGAAGTCACATTGAGTCAATCCTTTTATGATCAAGTTGCAAGCCTTGTTATTGTTGTTGCCATCTCTCATGTTCACAGCCATAACTTGATCGTTTGGTGGCACGTCGAAAGACTTGTATACCTTTTCCCATATAGCGAAGTCTTGCGCTTGTATGTAGGCCTCCATACGAGCCTTCCAAACCTGAAAATCAACGCCATCGAACACACAAGGTTTTGCGGAGTATTTCTCCATGTCAATTAGTCAAAACTACATGCAAATCAATAATATTAGAGCTCCATGGCTCTGATACCAATTATAGGATTGAAGAGCACATGAAAAGCTACCAGAGGGGAGTGAATGGTAGATTAAAACTTTTTCAGTGGAAGCAACAAAAACCCCTCAGCAGAAAAACAATCTAATAAATAAATCGTGTGTGCAACTGATCTAAACGTGTTCAACCGTGGAAAAAGTAGTATATATTATATAGAATCAAGTCACAAAGACAAGACAACAAGAATCAAGAAACACCGTCGAGAAAAACTCAAGTTATGATTGGAACATCGAACAAGGGTCAATCTGTTCTACCAGAGTAAAACCAAATTTGCAACACTGGAAAGAAACTCGTGTAGATCAGAAACCACAAATCTAATGATCATGAAACTTTCACATATGGTAGACAGTTGAGTTTTGAAGACAACACACAATTGGATCAGTAAAACTCGAGTTATGATCAAAACACTGAGAAAAGGTCGTGCTGTCCTGAAACTCCACGAGAAAGACTTGAAGAAAACAAGTTGGACGAACAACACACGAGAGCCCCTCTAAACTATGAATTTTATTGATCAAAACACAGGAGGAACAGCCCAAAGTCGTCTTACCACGAGCTCTGGTCTCCCTAGCTTATGTAACCAGCCGTTAGTCCAACCCAATCCTAACTAGGACTCTAATACTACTCAGTTTTAACCGAAACTTTCCACAACTGCTCAAGACTCTTCCATACGCAGATAGAAGCAATCTTAAGACATCCAAACACCTTAGGAACATACTAAACATTCCTAAAGCAACACAACTTCGTGGTTACCACAAAATATAACAAAAACAAACTGCATACATTCCATAAACGAACCATAACCACCTTAGGCCGCAGTCTGAAGCATAAATCGGCCGGTTGGACCTTTCCGGCTACATCCTCACATCCATATATATCCATCCTGTCGCAGAACCATGTTGCCACGTCCATGCACACCTAGCACACGTGCAAGCACCTTCCAATGACGTCCATGATACCTTTATATGCATTGTTCCTGACCCAAACATGTTGTGCGACGTCCCGATCAACTCAACCACAATTCCTCCCGATCTTGGTTGTTGAACCTCTTCTTCTCCCTAAGACTAGTTCAATGGATCCCTTCACCAACCATGTATTGACCTCTAGCAACACTTGCACATGAATACACAATCAATCTTTGCGAGCCCAAGTCCTTGACTTGACTCTCGTTAGTACGAAAAACACAACACCTTATGTGAGCACCTCACATAAGCATGTTGCAAACCATAGCAAAATAATATCATCCATAACACATCAAAAACTTAGTAAGAGAATAGCAAGCAAACTTTCCATAAGCCAAAAAGCTAGTTTGAAACATTGCAAGCTAAAAACAGATCTACCGCACAATTATGTCAGTAAATAAAATTATCGAATAGACCAAAAGCGGCGCTGCTATGAAAAGGCAAAAGATCGGACACTCCAATCTCAAACTCATGTGCAAATCACGTGACCAAAAGTTCGTACATTCCTAACCATGTAAAGAGTAAATGTTACTCTTGAAAACACGTTTGTAATGATTGAACACTCTCAACTCACGTGCAGCTCATGTGAGTGACAGTATGAATGATCTGAAGCGTAAATCACGTGTGAGTCACGTGAGTGAAAGTTTGGACACTCCGAAGCGTTGAACACATGAAATTAATGTTATAAAAAGTTCAGACAATCTGAAACCATAGAGGGTACACTTACTCCCCAAAAACACATTGAAAAGTTTAGACAATGTGCATCGGGGTGTATTGGTGTAAGCTTCAAAACTTTGCATGTCAACCCTCACTTCTATTCTAATTGCAAATGTATTCAACACACATAGGTCTTATAGTGTGTCCTGCTCATCCTCTTGATGTAAATAGATGCACCCCAGTGTTTTTTGTATTGACGGAATGAAGTACTTTTGTTTGTCTTTTCCTCCTGAGGGTGCTCTATTCTCTAGAACTCCCCGCGCTTGTTTTCCTCTCCTACATCCCTCTCGATTTCCTATCCCGCGTTACCTTCATCGGATAGGTTAGACGGACCGGGTCCTCGATTTCTCACAAGGAGGAGTTCGGATCCCAAGCCTGGGACCTCTCGGAATAAGGAAACTCTGAAGTCCGCATGTCGATTCGGGAGCCCCCGAGCCGGGCGATACACTCAATACCATCAACCTTGCGACATTTTCTTAGGGATGGTGCGAGCCCTGGATCCGAGCCCTGCAGTTCTGATGGTGCAAAATTCAATCTGAGACTATGCTCCAAAAGTTAATTCCACGAAAAGTGACTAACCGGGAGGGGAGACTTAGTTTAACGGTTTCGACGACATGTCAGAGTGGTTGCCGCCTGGTTTGCTTCTGTGTGGGACATGGAAGCGTTTCTTGATCCCTCGAGGTCGCTTGGTTGGTGCACGACTCCAAGTCGGTGCCTGTCACGAGGCGAAGGGGCAGGCACACCATGATTTCGTCTAGTCCCATCATCCTTCAATGTGGCGTGACTCACAAAGAGTCGCGATGGCATGTGACGCGAACCCTTGGGTCGCCACAGGTATTCATTGTGGCGTCAGTTATGGAGTAGCGCAGTGGCGTGGAGTGCAGCGGTAACCCTCTAGACTGATGCGCGGTGCTCCACTATCACCGCTCGGGTCTCTTCGGCTCCCTTGGTGGGGCTACAAATAACCAAGTGTAGTTTTCTCGTTCACCATCGCCTTAGCCTTCCTTCCTTAGAGGTCCTCCCTCTTTCCTCTGCCTCTGCTCGTCCCTTAGTCCTAAGCACTCACTTGGGGTGAGAGAGCGTGGTGGTCGAGGCTCCGTGTCCAGCACATGGACACTGGGGGCACGACCGATGAATCCTTGCAAGGAGGTTCGAAGGGTGAGGGGCTACCTAAATGTTCGAAAAGGGAAGAAACCTCTCGGAGGTTTGCATGCATCATGTGCGGACGGGAGTTCGAAGGGGAGGCTGGTTTGGTGCAGATGCAGTGCGTATATCTGTGTGACCAAAGCCTTCTGACAAGGCATTGGGTTGATTGAGAAATATGAGGAGCTACCTGAAAGTTAAAAAAGGGGAGAAACCTCTCGGAGGATTGCAAGAAGCGTGTACGGATGGGAGTTTGAAGGGCAGGCAGATTTAGTGCGGATGTAGTGCGTATATCCGTGTGACCAAAGCCTTCTGACACAACGTTCAATTAAGAAATACGTGGGTCGCTTAGGCTTCCCTGCCCTTCTCACCATGATGTGACATCCTGACCCACCTCTCCCAGTGGTGAGGCACCGTCGTCTTCGACCTTGAAGATGAGAGGCCCTCTTTCTAGGCAAGGCCATGATGGCCTCTGTATTTTAAGATAAGAGGCTATTCGCCTATCGGAAGATCTGCTCCTCCCAAACAAATATGTTTTTGTTTTTGGTAGATCCTTTCGCTACCGGAAGCCAAATATTCTTTTGTAGAAACCGCGGTCGCCTCCCCGCTGAATGAGAGAAAAAGCAAGACAACTGGTCCTTTGAGGAGTACGATAGTCCTAGGCATGAATTGAATCCGAGATGTAATATTCTTCTTCTTCTTCTTTGCACTCGTCTGAGCAATGATGTATCATGAAACCTTTATAATGAATCAAAAATATTTCTCCTACAATATGTTTTCCACCTCTTCGTCTCAATTGAATCGCGTACTCGGAACATTCATCGTTCGCAAGTAACGGTTCGTATAACGGGGGGGGGGGAACACTTGGGAGAGGGGAGTTTCTATGGAGAGAGTTCCAGGGTGAGGTTGAACTATCAATCGGACGATAGCACTCGAGCCCGGGTGTTCGCGACCATCGGTCGAGTCTCAGTCCTCGGGTCTGACTGTTGTGTTCCGTGTTCTAATGGCGCTGCATCTGGTGTAGTCAATCATCGTCCGCTTTGCCAGTGCTGACGCGCCTTGCCTGGTCCTGATGGCGTGGAGGTCGCGGGAGTTCCAGCTACTGGCGTGCATAAGCCAGGGCGCCAGTCTGACGTAGTCGCCCTAGGTGTGCTCCTCCGTCCTTTGGGCGAAGCAGCATCTTTCGGGCTTCTCACCATTAGTTTTAGAGGGAAGGTAGGCAAGAAGGGGGCATTTGGAGGCTCAAAGATTGCTGTGGCGGCACTAGGGTTTCAAAGTTATCAAGAGTTTTTTCAAAGAACCCAGGGGTCTTCTATTTATAGTGGAACAAGGCCCATTCCGCTGACCTCAGCAGATGGGCGGACTAGTCCGGCCTTTGGGACCACTGATGTCCCTGACAATTGTCACACTATGCGGCAATCGTCATGCTACCCGTCAAACTTCAAATTCAAACTGTCACTTCATAACGGACGACTCCGGTCAACACCAGACTAGTCCGATCTCACACAGAACCTTTTGTTCCGTGTGAAAACGGACTGTTCTGGAGACCACGGACTAGTCCGGACCCCCAAGGCGGACTAGTCCGGCCTCCCAGACTTAGTCGTTGAAGTGCCTAACTCTCACCAATCCGGACTAGTCCGACCTCTAGGGCGAACTAGTCTGATCTCAGTCAGGACCTCTCGGTCCGGACTAAAACGGACAAGTCCGGGGTTCTGGGACTTAGTCCCGAAAACCCACTCCATGACTACCCCAGTCTAGTCCGTCCCACTACGGACTAGTCCAAAGTCAGACAGACCCTTCTGGTCCGCCTAAAAATGGAATAGTTCGGCCAGGAGCGGACTAGTCCGACCACCAGCACGGACTAGTCCGGCCACTCCCGCCAGACTACTCTAACACTCTTCTCTCAATAGGTTTTGATCTCTAAACCGCTTTGAGCTCCTAACTTGATCTCAATGCACTTTACACACACATCCTCATACTTACATGGCTAGTCTAAACTCGACATGCTAGAAACCCTAGTTTCTTCTTTTCGAGTCGACACCGCCATTTTCATCCTTTTCCTTTTTGAGAGTTTGTGTTTCCACTTGAGTCCACACCTGTGCTTAAGATCACTAAGCTCATTAGTTACTTAATTCTTGTCATCAATCATCCAAAACCCACGGGGATCCTAGATGCACTTTCAATCTCCGCCTTTTTGGTGATTGATGACAACACATTAAGTCTTCAACATATAAGAGTATAAGATTTGGTTTTCATAAGTGCGGGTGTATGAGTGACTCCCCCTCAATGAATGCATTATAAAAAGAAGATTGAGGAAGTCTTTCATACACACACACGTTATGGTGGGGTGCCTACGTGTTGTGCTCAACATTTGTGACAAGACATATTAAATATGAATATGATCAAAAGATAGACATTCAAAGCATCATATTGATATTAAAAAACCAAAACATAGTCTTGCACAAAACATTCAAAAGACATAAATATTACATTAAGAAGTGCAACATGTCCAAGGATCCAAAATAAAGTGCTACTACCCCTCCTAACCCCATCAACTCTCCCCCTTTGGCATCAAGACACCAAAAAGGAAAAGAAGAGGGGAACTACGATGCCCAAAGTCTAGTCATCATCCTCATCACTATCGGCTGCCTTATCACCTGTGTCGCTCTCCGTGGCCTCCGGGTCCTCATAGTCCTCGTCGTCGTCGTTGTTGGAAACCCGTGCTGAGGGAGTCGACCGAGAAGAGCTCCAGTCCTCATGGAACTGGGCGAGCTTGTCGGCGGTGAAGTTGGGGAATGGGGTGATCTCGCTATCGCTCTCCTCTAGAGGTGACATGGGGACCTTAAGCTTGTCACACACGGCCTTGAGGAACTTCTCCAGACGCTTGTGTTCCCGCTGATTGCTGACTTCTTGCTTCCGGCAGGAGGTAAAAATGGCCTTGAAGCACTTGAATAAAGCGCTCATTGACTGAGGCGGAGGTGGAGATGGAGGTGCCACGGGGTTAGGTGTTGGCATCGCAGAGTGAAAGGGAGGCTCCGCATTCTTCCGGCGCGGAGGCGGCGACACAAAAGGCGGCGTTTGTGGATGATGTGGGCGATGAGTCACATCCTTGACAAATGTCAAGCTAGACACCTTCTCGATGAGAAACATGATGTATGGTGCATACCCACATGCATGGTTAGGTGTGTGCGAGATGTTGAAGATGTCGTCAAAGATGTAGTCGACGAGATTGAATTTCTCATCACCATCAATAAGAAGGAGCAGGTGCCTTGGGCTTCCTTGGATCACCCCTGCATCACCATTCTTCGGGTCTATGGTCCTCCTCAGAATCCTGTTCAGGATGGTATAGAAGGGCTTGATGTTGCGAGCAAGCCCGACATCATAGGGAACATGACTGGGATACATGTAGGCCAACTCATCTATGTCTACGTCCTTGAGGTTAGAAATAATGATCTCATGATCCAAATGGGCCTCAAGTACGAGAATCTTGGCAAACTTCGCAAAGGTGACTGAGTACTGCACCCCATTAGTTATCCAAATGATCCGTCTATCACCTTGAGTGGTGAAGTAGATGGTAGAGTAAAACTGCAGGATGACTTCAACATTCCAGTTGTACTTGAATCCCATGATATCCTTGAGGTCATGACTCTCAGCAGCTTCAATGACCGCATCAAAAGCAAAGTGCTGCTTCTGGGCCATATAGTGCCAGTCAACTGATTGAGCTTCAATCACCGGCTTCTTCATCGTCTGGTAGACCAGACAGTAGTAGTCATAATGAAAGTCACACCAAAACCATGGGTCATCGGTGCTCCTTTCATACTTGTAGACTCTTTCAGTTCTCAATTTCCTTGCCTTGTCCACTCCTTTCCCATGGAAGACATTTGCAGCCAACTCAGGCTGCCGATTAGGGTTCCTTTCAGGAGTGTGTACTTCCAAGGGAACAATGGGTTTGGCCTGCCCCTTCTCCTTTATGACACGCCCTTGGCCTTCTTGGCCGGAACCTTTACAGAGGGCTTCTTTTTCTTGGGCTCTGCAGGAGCCGGGGCTTTGCCCTTCTTCGAATCTCTCTCGATCTGGCGTTCAGCAACTTCCTCTTGGGCTTGCTCCTTGACCCTTTCCTTTTCTCCAACTGTCACTAGCTTCTTCCGCTTGGAGACTTGTGCTGCGGCAGCCTGAGAGTTATGTGCCTCTCGCTCCTCTCGCTTCTTTTTTCGGAGCTCCCTACGGTACTCCTCAATGGCACAAGCCAATGCTTCATCCTCATTGTAGGGCGTAGATGCGGCCTTGGACGCTGAGAGAGCTTGCAGTTGCTTGGCTGCTTTTCCTTTCTCTCGCTGCTCGAGGTGCTTCTTAGCAGCCTCAACCTCTGCCCGTGCCCGTTCCTCACCAAGGCTAAGCTACTCAGCCTCCCATTCGGGGTCAGTGGGAGGAGAAGCGGATTGGCGAGGAGCTACCATTGCTGCTGAAACGGGAAGAAGGCATAAGATAGAAGGTCAGGAAAGTGGAATAGTGCAAAAGAAATCATGAGAAACATCCGAAGTTAGAGTTTGTCCTATGTAAACCAAACTTGTCCGCCTGGCACCTGACTAGTCCGGGTTGCACAAGATAAACCCTAACCCTAACGGTTTTTTGAGAAATCGTTGAATCAAGTCGCAATACTCCTAGGATAGGATCACAAGGATACTAGGAACAACTTTAATGAAGAGGCACCTATCAAAAACTCTATGAATCAAGAATGAGGTATGTTTTTGAAAAGAGAGGAATACCTCTTCAAATCTTGACAAATTGACAAGATCGAGGATGGATCGCGTCGGGAATGATTGAGAAAAGTCTCCCACGCCTCCAAAGGATCCAATGCATGGATTGGAATCGGTTTTTGGTGGAGGAAGTTGAAAATCGCCCAAAAGTGGAGATTTTCGAGTGTGAGGAAGTGAGAGAGGCATGTGTGAGGGAGAGGAGGGGTCGGGCCGACTCCTGGGGGTTTAAGTCCCCAGGGGCCGGACTAGTTCGGTATAGGGACCAGACTAGTCCGGTCTGCGGACCAGACCCGGACCAGTTCGGATCCGGACTTGTCCGACCATAGGGCGGACTAGTCCGGTCCTAAAAGGCTGAAAACATATATATTTAAGTTTTAACCACTAGTTGATCCTTTTGGACATATTGCCACAACAAAACTTTATGAATATGGCCAGTAAGCAATCAACAATCAAACTATGACCACAACTCACAAAGTCAATAGTTTTTCAAATATTTTGGAGAAAATCGAGATAGAGATGAAATTTTTCAAACACATGCATTCTTTTGAATAAAGTGTATAGTAAACATTCAGATGTGCATGTTTCAAGCCACATTTCGAGAATCTAATATATTGAGCTCACTCCTAAGCTCACAAAAACGTTTCTCATCTAGGGGCTTGGTGAATATATCAGTTACTTGGTTCTCGGTACTTACATGGGAAATCACTATATCCCCTTTCAAGGAATGATCTCTCAAGAAGTGATGCTTGATATCGATGTGCTTTGTCCTCTAATGCTCAACTGGATTATGGGCTATTTTGATGGGGCTCTCATTGTCACATAGGAGTGGAATATGGTGCAAGTTTATACCATAATCCTTCAGAGTTTGTCTCAACCAAAGAAGTTGTGCACAACAACTTCCGGCTGTGACATACTCTGCTTTGGCTGTGGAAAGAGCAATGGAGTTTTGTGTCTTTGAGGACCAAGACACTAAGGATCTACCCGAGAATTGACATGTCCCGGATGTGCTCTTTCTATCAACTTTGCACCCCGCACAATCTGCATCGGAGTAGCCAATAAGGTTAAACTTGGATCCTTTGGGGTACCAAAGTCCTAGGCTAGGTGTGTGAACCAAATATCTAAGAATTCTCTTAACGGCGGTCAAATGACACACCTTAGGTGCAGCTTGAAAACGTGCACACATACACACACTAAGCAAAATGTCGGGTCTAGATGCATAAAGATATAACAAAGAACCAATCATAGAATGATATACCTTTTGGTCCACACTTGGACCATCTTCGTCGAGGTCTAGATGTCCATTAGTTGCCATTGGAGTCTTGATGGGTTTGGCCTTGTCCATGTCAAACTTCTTTAATATATCTTGAGTGTACTTCATTTGACTTATGAACGTGCCTTCTTTGAGTTGCTTGACTTGGAAACCTAAAAAGAACTTCAACTCCCCCATCATGGACATCTCAAATCTCTCTTTCATTATCTTAGAAAACTCATCACAAAACACTTTGTTAGTAGAACCAAATATGATGTCATCGACATATATTTGGCACAAAAAGAGATCATCAGTGCTTTGTAAAGAGAGTATAGTCAGCTTTTCCTATCTTAAAACCATTTTGAATCAAAAAGTCTCTAAGGCACTCATACCAAGCTCTAGGAGCTTGTTTGAGGCCATAGAGAGCCTTACGCAGTTTGAAGACATGGTTTGGGAAGTCTTGGTCTTCAAAGCCCGGTGGTTGCTCCACATAGACTTCCTCCTTGATTGGACCATTTAGGAACACACTCTTGACGTCCATTTGGTAAAGCTTAAAATCATGTTGAGTAGCAAAGGCATGTAATATACGAATTGACTCTAGCCTAGCTACGGGAGCAAAGGATTCAACAAAATCCAAACCTTCGACTTGTGAGTACCCCTTGGCCAGAAGTCGTGCTTTGTTCCTTGTCACCACGCCATGCTCGTCTTGCTTATTGCGGAACATCCACTTGGTGCCCACAATATCTGCTTGTGGACGCTTGACAAGCTCCCAAACTTTGTTCCTCTCAAAGTTGTTGAGCTCCTCTTGCATGGCAACCACCAAATCCGAGTCTCTCAAATTATGGGGCTCCAAAGAGGAGACAAAAGAGTAATGTTCACAAAATTAGCAACACGAGAACGAGTGGTTACCCCTTTTGTAATGTCTCCTAGGATGTTGTCAACAGGGTGATCCCATTGAACAATTTGATGCACATGAGGATGCGGAGGTTGAACTCTTGAGTCATTATCATCCTCTTATTATTCTTGGTCTCCCCCTTGATGTATGCTTCCCTCTTGACTTTCGTCTTCTTGAACATGTTGAGGTGCCACTTGTCCATCTTCAACTTGGTCATGTGGGGGATGACTTGCATCATCTTGCGGTTGATCACTTGAGTTTTGAGGTTGTTCTTGTGGATGAGTATCTCCATGTGCCATCCTTCTATGATCCTCTTGTGGAGAGTCTTCTTGATCTAACACACTTTGATCAAGTTTCTCCACTTGGGAGCCATTAGTTTCATCAAACACCACGTCACGTGCTATTTCAACAATCCTGGAGGATTTGTTGAAGACACGGTAGGCATGGGTGTTTGAATTATAACCAAGCAAGAAACCTCATTAGACTTTGAAGCGAACTTCGAAGTCCTAGGCTTCTTGTTGACAATATAGCATTTGCTACCAAAGACACGAAAGTAAGAAAAATTGGGTTTCTCACAGACTAGAAGCTCGTAGGGGGTCTTCGTGAGGAGGCGATGGAGGTACAATCGGTTGACAGCGTGGCAAGCGGTGTTAACCGCCTCCGCCCAAAACCGGTCCGATGTCTTGTACTCATCAAGCATCGTCCATGACATCTCAATGAGTGTCCTATTCTTTCATTCCGCCACACCATTTTGTTGAGGGGAGTAGGGAGCTGAAAATTCATGCTTGATTCCCTCCTCATTCAAGAACTCTTCACCTTGAGTGTTCTTGAACTCGGTGCCATTGTCACTTCTTATAGCCTTGATTCTTGAGGTGAACTCATTTGGAGCTCTCCTCAAGAACCTCTTGAGGACACCGTGAGTCTCACCCTTATCATGCAAGAAAAATACCCAAGTGAAACGAGTAAAATCATCAACAATAACAAGACCATATTTGTTACCGACAATGCTAATGTAGGTTATTAGCCCGAAAAGGTCCATGTGTAGCAGTTCCAAAGGCCTTGTCATCATCATGATATTCTTGGACGGGTGTTGAGCTCCTACTTGCTTCCCCGCTTGGCAAGCGCTACATGGCATATCTTTTTCAAACACAACATCCTTCAAGCCATAGATGTGCTTGCCCTTAAGAAGCTTTTGTAACTTCCTCATCCCAACATGGGCTAGCCTTCTATGCCAAAGCCATCCCATGTTTTTTTTGACGGGAAAAAGGAGGGGAAGTCCCCTACTGTAATTTTATTGAAATAAAAGTTTAGGGTTATACATTAAGAGGGGTAGGGGGAAAGAAGGAAAAAAAATCACAACTGATCCAGCCATTCCTGGACAAGAGGATCTAGCATATTTCTAGCCCTATGGATAACCAGGAGCATTCCTTTTTTGAAGTTTACTCGAACAGATTCAACTGTCGGAGGAATTGATTCAAAAATCCATCCATTTCTACATTTCCATATGTTCCATGTCATTAGGATTATCACTTCCATGAAGAACGGCACCTGAAGTTGTCGCTTTAATATTTTTACAGCTCTTTGTGCGCATATGGTTCTTGGTGCTAAAATACCAATCGTGTTCCAACATGATCTAGCAAAGTTACACCTAAGAAAGAGATGTGTAGAGTCTCTTCTTTCTGTAGTATGCAGTTTTCACAGGTGTAGGAATCTAATTTCATGTGTCTTCTTCTTAGCATCCCTCTTGTGTTTAATTTGTCTTGAAGAAGCAACCTGAAGAACACTTTATGTTTTGGTTGACATTTGGAGTTCCAGAGCCATCTGAAGGCTGGGTGGACAGATATATGACCTATTAGCGATTTATAATCCTTATCAAATGAGAATTTACCTGAGCCCCAAATATAATGCCATGTATCATGTTGATCTGTTAGGTTGAGATTAGCCATTTCAACCTCCAGAGATAAATATTGTTTGTATGCTTCTGCAGAGAGGGGTAGTTGAAAGATATCTTGTAGTGCTGAAACTTCTACTGTTTGATGAAGATTAATATCCTGCTTCATGGCAAATGAATTGAGCTCTGGGTATTTAAGCTTGTGGACACTCTGGTTCCATATGTCGTTCCATAGTTGTATTGATCTCCCATATTGTACAGTTGGTAACGCTAGCCCCTTGTAAGAGTCTAATAATTTAGGATGCTTCTCCACCAGAATGATCCTTTTTTTTCATTCCAGGCAGTTTACCATTTGTGTAATAATTATCCCAGATGAGCGAAACCCATGGAAGATAAGTCTATTGAAGAACTTGTGAAGATTTTTTATGAGCAGAGCATCATTTTGAGTAGAGATTTTAAGAATACCTAGGCCTCCCTCACTCTTTGGCCTTGTGATAAATTTCCAAGCTGCCACAGGTGGCTTTTTTGCATTCAAATCTGCTCCTCTCCAAAGGCAGTGTTTCCGATATTTATCGATTTGTTTAACTATTGATGGTGGTAACTTCAGAGTACACATGTAATAGGTTGGTAATGCTATGAAGAAAGAGTTTACCATTTCCAACTTTCATGCTTGAGTGAGAAACATTGAGGTGGATGTGAGCCTTTTCTCAATTCTGTGCACAGGAGGTATAAAGTGTTCTATCTTTGGCTTGTTTAGACCAAGCGGAAGACCCAAGTATGTGAAAGGAAATGTCCTGATGCTGCATTTGAATGTTCTTGCTAAAACATCCATCTTGTCTTGATTCACATTGATGGGGTACATGTTTGATTTTGTATAATTGACTCTGAGTCCCGTCGATTCAGCAAAGCTGTTTAATAGAGCCTTGAGGACAAACAACTGTTTTTGGCAGAAAGCCATCCCATGTTGGTTTTCGCCATTAGGCATGTGTCAAGTTGGGCTTTATCCTCGGTAAAATCCAAAGATAAAGCTTTCCTTTGAGCACACCCTTAAAAGCGATTGAGTCATCACTTCTTCTAAGGACGCTTACACCCTTATTAGTAAAAACACAACTATAACCTTTGTCACATAGTTGTGATATGGACAAAAGGTTATAGTCTAAAGAGTCAACATGCAAAACGTGAGAAAGAGTATGTTGGGGAGAAATAGAAATTTTAACGGAGCCAAGGATTTTCCCTTGGCTATTGTCTCCGAAGAAGATCCCTTCACTTGGATCATCATCTTCTTCATACTCCACGAACATCTTTCTCTCTCTGGTCATGTGGTTGGTGCATCCACTATCGAGCACCCATTTGGATCCACCGAAGGAGTATGCCTACAAAACAAGATTATGCCTTCATTTTAGGTACCCAAATGGAGTTGGGTCCTTTGACCTTAGTAGTGATGCACTTGGGCACCCACATGCAAGGCTTGGGGCTCGTGCGGAGTGGCCCAACATTTTTAGCAAAGACATTGCCATACTTGTTCCTCATTAGAACATAAGCTGCATCGAAGTCATGAAAGAGAGGTTGTGGTTCAGTTTTAGGAATATCATTGCTAGTTGAAATGTTCTTCCCAATTTTAGTTGAGGATGTGCTTCCCTTGACAATGACAATCAAGTCTTTGCCATACTTGGAGGCTTTAGCATTTTGCTTTCCGCCTCTAGTATAACCAAGACCATCTTTGACATAGGGAGATCTTGTGTTGGTGTATGCACTTCGTGCATACACCACCTTCTCTTTGTCAAAGATACCACCCTTAGGTTTTTGTTTGCCTTGAGTCAACTTAAGCTCATCCTTTAATTTAAGAATCAAGGTTGAACATTTGCAGGTGGAGATTGTTTCGGATGCAACCTTTGAGGAGGGTGAGCTTTTGGAGGAAGAGGCTACATTAGTCTTGAGGGACTCAACTTGAGTTTCAAGGATCTTGTTAGCTTATGCCAAATTGCCAAGTTTGTCCTTGAGCCCAATGGTTGTCTCCTCAAGACTTGAGCATGTTTTCTTGCTTAGAGCAAGTTCATGCTCTAATGCCTTGCTCTTCTCTCTCTCAAGCTCAAGGAGCTCAATGAGCTCTTTACATCTCTCCTTTTCATGGATAAGCATGTCCTCTTGCCTATCTATGAGCTCCTCCTTGTCAAAGATTTCATCCGAGAGTAATTTCATTCTACGCAAAGTGCTCTTACTTATATCCTTAAACATGTGTTCACTTTCACTAGCACTATCAAATTCATCATGAGAGGATATGGAGGAGGATGAGCGAGAAGTAACCTTTCTCGTTCCTTCTTTTGCCATGAGGCAAGTTGCCTTGTGGTCGTTGAGGTTGGGGAAAAGCTTGCTTCCCTTGGAGCTCCTCTCAATGGCTATGGTTGCCACCTTCTCCTCGTCTTCGGAGGAGGACTCATCGTTAGAGTCCCATTCCTTGCCCAAGTGAGCATTACCGGAGGGCCTCTTCTTCTTGAAGTATTTCTTTTCTTGAGTCCTGCCCTCCTTCTTCTTCTTGCCTTGTTCATGTGGGCAATCCACACTGAAGTGCCTGTACTCGCCACAACTGTAGCAAGCTCTCTTTGTTTTGGCTTTGCTTTTTCCTTGCCCATGCTATCGTGGTTGTATCCTCCTTTCCTTTTCCTCATCATCCTCTTGAACTTGTTGATGAAGAGGGCCTCTTCCTCATCGGTGTCGAGACTCTTCCTCATCATCTTTTTTTTGCTCCTTTGAGGAGGATGTCGCTTTGAGTGCAACATCCTTCATCTTCGAGGCGATGAACCTTTGGAGGTCGTTGTAGAAGAGCGCCTCCTTCTCCATGATCTCGTGGTTGATGATCCTTCCTAGGACCTCCTCCGGGGTCATTTGAGCAAACCCTGGGCTTTCTCGTATCATGGAGCAAAGAGAGACGTTTCTAGGCATGAATGCCCGAATCATCCTCTTCACCACCTCGTGGTCTGTCCAATTGGTGCAGCCATAAGATCTACTCTTGTTGATGAGCAGCTTTAGGCGATTTTACATCTCTTGGGGAGATTCACCATCCATAATGGCAAATCTCTCGAGCTCTCCTTCAATGAGCTCAATCTTTGCCTCCTTCATGACTCGATTGCCTTCATGAGCCATCTTGAGGGTGTCCCAAATATCCTTGGCCACCTCAAGTCCATCTACTCGGTTGAACTCATCTGTTGAGAGGGATGAGATGATCACTCCAGCCGCTTGGGCATTGCGGTGAAGGTGTATGGCTTGCTCTGGAGTGATGTCTTCTTCATTCTTCGGGATATGCACCCCGGTCAACACAATTTGCCACAAAGAAGGGTTGAGTGACACGAGATGGATATTCATGTTGTGCTTCCACATCTCGTAGTCGGTTCCATCTAATTGGGGAGGCTTCCCCAACAGGATGGAAAGGTAGTGGTTGTTGGAGACAAGGCGTTCATAGTTGTAGCCTTGTTGGTTGTAGTTTGTCATGCCACGTGTTGTAGAGGTTGAAGTGTCAACCTTTGGAATCTTCAACTTCTCTCAAAGTTTCGCCTTGAGCTGTCGAGTCTCTTCATCATCCGTCGGTTTGTCTTGGTAGAGAAACATCTCCTCTTGTGTAGCTTGGATCTCATTGGTTGAGACTTCGTCATACCGCACTTCGGCCATCTTCTCTCCGAGTTGTTAGACTCTTTGGGAGAGTCCTTGCTCTGGTACCAATTGAATGTTGCATAGAGGGGGGGGTGAATAGGCTAATCGACCTGAAATGACTTAATAAAACGAGATCAGTACTCAGGGGCGGACTAGTCCGGTCCAGGGGCGGACTAGTCTGGTCCACCTACAGGGAAAACCTAAAAAGCGTTTCTAACAAGTTTTAGTTAGATTTTCGTGATGCGAAAAGTGTTAGAATGATTCAGTGAACCTTAATAAGCTATATGGCAAGTATGAAGCTAAGGATCTGAATGAAACAAGAGTGATGAACTATAACGGTAAAGCTAACCCTAGAAGCAATGTGCGATAAATGAAAGCGAAGTACACAAGGGACACAAGGATTTTATCCCGAGGTTCGATCCCACAAAGGAATCTACATCCCCGTTGAGGAGCCCACGAAGGACCGGTCTCAACAACCCTTCCCTCACCAAGTTTACCACAAGGGCCTAACTTTGTTCTCCACTATCACAAGGGTGAATACAAGATTCGTTGGGGCTTCTCACAATCTAAGGCTCCCACCACAAATATGATCACAAATCACAAAGAACAGCTCAAGCCATAGATCACAAATATTCAACAAGTGCAAGAGATCAAACCAAGAGCCTTTAGCGCTGTTCTTCCTCTTCTTCATCTCACCAAACCCTAATCCACACAAGAATTAGTTTTAGAGGGAAGGTAGGCAAGAAGGAGGCTTTTGGAGGCTCAAAGTTTGCTGTGGCAACGCTAGGGTTTCAAAGTTATCAAGAGTTTTTTCAAATGAACCCAGGGTCCTCTATTTATAAAGGAACCAGGCCCATTCTGCTGACCTCAGCAGATAGGCGGACTCGTCCGGCCTACGGCCCGGACTAGTCTGGCCTTTGGGACCCCTGGCGTCCCTGACAACTGTCACACTGCGCGGCAATCGCACGCTACCCGCCAAACTTCAAATTCAAATGGTCACATCATAATGGACTAGTCCGGTCAACACCGGACTAGTCTGATCTCACATAGAACCTTTTGTTCCTATGAAAACGGACTAGTCTGGAGACCATGGACTAGTCCGGCCCCCAAGGCAGACTAGTCCGGCCTCCGAGACTTAGTCGCTGAAGTGCCTAACTCTCACCAATCCGGACTAGTCCGGCGTCCATGGCGGACTAGTGCGATCTCAGTCAGGACCTCTTGGTCCGGACTAAAACGGACAAGTCCGGGGTTTTGGGACTTAGTCCTGAAAACCCACTCCATGACTACCCCGTACTAGTCCGTCCCACTACGGACTAGTCCAAAGTCAGTCAAACCCTTCTGGTCCGCCTAAAAATGGACTAGTCTGGCCAGGAGCGGACTAGTCCGGCCACCAGCACGGACTAGTCTAGCCACTCCTGCCAGACTACTCTAACACTCTTCTCTCAATAGGTTTTGATCTCTAAACCGCTTTGAGCTCCGAACTTCATCTCAATACACTTTACACACACATCCTCATATTTATATTGCCAGTCTAAACTCGACATGCAAGAAACCCTAGTTTCTTCTTTTCGAGTCGACACCGCCGTTTTCATCCTTTTCCTTTTTGAGGGTTTGTGTTTTCACTTGAGTCCACACATGTGCTTATGATCACTGAGCTCATTAGTTACTTAATTGTCATCATCAATCATCCAAAACCTACGGGGATCCTAGATGCACTTTCAATATCCAAATTCCACCGTCAATATAACTCAATTATGTGAAGGAAAGATCATTTATTGCACACATCACCTTTCTACTTAACCTATTTGCACTTGTCTTTGGAAGAATAGTGCATGCAGACATTTTATGTTGGAAATGAGGTAGAAGAGGGGGAGCGATCCAATAAATTATCATTCCAGCCAATCAAGCACCGACAAGTGGTGTTACATGGATCAAATGGCTCACAAACAGTAGTATCCGAGGCCATCCAGCAGTCTATCAGTCATATCAGCTAATGGGACCCACCTAGAATTCACTCAGAGGAAGCACACTGGGATTGGTCAACATTCTAATTTGACTGAACTGCCTGTTCGACCGAAGTGAATTTTGCGCCAAACTCAGTCAACTTCCATGTGTCAACTCCCTGTGGTTCCCTGATTTGTGCATTTTTGGTGGCGGGAACCGACCCTTCTCCAGCTATAAAAAGGACCCCCTACCCTCACTTCTCACACACACCACTTGAGCATCATTCTATTTTATACACTATATTCCATAGTCTTAGAGAAGTTTAGGCTGTAAAGAGGAGATTCTCTAGTCCTTAGTCCAAATTAGGGAAGGAGTAGAAGGAGTCTCTCTTTCCAATTCCAATTGGGAAAGGTATGGCTCACATATTCCTTATTGTATTTGTGACTTTATGCATAATAAAGATGTTATCTTTAGTCTTCTTTTATTCATATACTTGGATGAAGTGTTTCTTGTTTCATTGTGGATTCCATGTATGTGGTAGGAGTAGTCTTTATTATTATGCCATAACAATCTTATTCTGTCATCCTAAACACTACAAACCTCCATATAGTATAATTAGTAATGATATGATCATGTTAATATGAATAACTTATGCTAGGTCTCAACATTGGTTCAACGATGTTTAGGTTAGTCATTTCCTTAGGATGGCTTGTGCCTAGGCTTTTAAGGTATTTACTTAATAGTCTAGCATGGTGCTAGGATAGTTAAGTAGCATTGGATGTCTCGTAGACCCATGGATTGAAGAGGTAGGTAGTAGGTGATGGTTGTCCTATCTGTCCTTTGTAATCCTCCATGTTCGGCTATGCCACAGGCTCTTTGCGGGAGTGGCCCTAGTATTGCTAGGGGTAAGCCCGTGCCCGATGTGTTGAACAACTTAGCATAAGAATTCACCATTGACATTCTCATTAGTATCTAACTAGGCTATGTATATGTATATTAGAAGCATTGTAGGAGTGACTCACCAACTCATAGTCTAATCTGCATTAGGACCCATCTACTCTCTACAATAGTCTGCTTAGGTGTGTGTCACACTACCCATATTATCAACTTACTACCGTCTTGATAATTGATTAGTATCTCATAGCTTGACCATAAGAGTAGTGTTTACTTTACTACATGGCCTTCCTTTCGGATAAATATGATACCCTTGGGAATACTCATGGGTGAAATGCTACAACGGTATCTTCTGTATGCTTGCGGACCTCATCTCTTACTAGAGATGAACTGTGGTGTTATGAAATACCAACAGCATAGCAGGCTCATGCCATGATGGTGTGGTAGGAGTTGGTGAGGTAGGTGACGTTGAATGTAAGGATCTTCGTACAGGAGTTCGTGCAGCTCCCAAATATGACTGGGAGGTCGATACGTCCGAGGGGCGTCAATCGTACCCCGAGCATGATCCCCTGGAAGGTTCCTTGCGGTGGATAGAGTTGGGAGAGTGGGATCTTCATCAGGTCCAGAGTGGCAACATACAAGATGGTGAGGCTGCTCCGATCGTGTATCAGCACTCGAGTGAGGCGCACGGGTCTCACAACCAGGTCGACCACCAGAGGATATTGTCTCGAATGCGGGATGGAATTGGGATGGTCCGCTCGGTCCTAAGTGACTGCCATTTGGACCATCAGAAATAACTGGGGATAGCTGGAATAGCAGGCCACGTCCTTTGGGGAAGCTTCTCCTGCTTGGGTGGGTTCCGAAGCGTGGCATTGTCTTCATGAATCATGAAGAGTCACTGTCCCCGTCAAGGGTAGATTCTGCCGACTCGAAACCCTGGGCAGCGATCCTCTTTCTCTTGCTACTAGGGGCGCTGAGCTTCCCCTCGAGGTAACTGCAGGGGAGGATGCATTCCTTTAGCGTGTGGTTTGTCGGATTGGCGTGATGAGTGCAAGGCTCCTCAAGCATCTTCTCAAAGTGGGTGCCCGACTGTTTAGTCGGTCTCTGGCATCTGCATTGGTCAAGGATCATAGCTGCGCTTAGGGCCGATGTTTATGGACCGCCTTGGTCAAGGCCTATCTTCCGCCCCCCTTTTCTTTCGAAGATCGGTCGGGCCCCTCCTCGTCTTGGGTCCGTCAGGTCTTGGTTCTGGTGTGCTCATGCCATTCCCCATTGCTTCTTCATTCGGGGCGGTGCGGGAGGTGATGTTCAACTACTTCTTTGCGCACCTCAGTTTTTACGGTCCTTAAATACTAAATATGACCATCAATCCACTACATAAAAATGATAAGATGGAGAACACAACATAGTGGTAGAAGTTAAAACTAACAAATTCCACAAGTGTTAGTGTCTATTTGTATGTATTTAATTAGGCCCCAAAATAATCAAGCATGCAGGGAGCAATCTAAAAAGTTGCCCTTCGATGAATCAGGAAAAGACATGTGGTATCACATGGATCCATGACTCATTCTCAGACGTATCTGAGGGGATCCAACGGTGTTTCACCTGAGACGGGGGTCAGAGCCCACATGGAAGTCACCCTGAGAAAGCACAACCGAGTGGGGGCTAGGACCAGGTCGACCGAACCCACTAGTCGGCCGACTTGGCCCTGGTGCCAAGCTCGGTCAGCTTCCACGTGTTGGCTTCCTGTGGCTCCCTGATGGCAGTAACGACAGATTCACACGCTAATTGTGGCGCCAAACCGACTGAAATCATGTATAAATACCCCCTCACTCCCTCACTTCTCCACACACCACAAGTTTTAGAATAGTACTCCACTCATAAGGTTTACAGCTGCCCTAGTGGCCAGCCAAGTAGAAGGACAGTGAGGAGGAGCTACGAAAAGGAGGCTTGGGCTTGTCAAGTCCCTCTTCCATACTTGTACCTCTACGGAAGTTCTACCGAAATCGAGTATGAAATTTTTGTGAATTCAATACAAGTTTTATATCTATTCCATAGTAGTTTGCTTACATAACTTCTTATGGGTTCACTGCTGTAATTTATTAGAGGCTTTAGTCGTAGCTTGGCATTCAAAATGATTAGAGTTGTGAATTAGAACTTAAGCATGGTGCTTAGGTTATAATTCATCATGGGATATCTTGTAGACCCATTGATTGAAGAGGTAGACAATAGGTAGTGACAGCCCTATCTTTCCTTAGTAATCCTCCAAGTTCGGCTATGCCATAGGCTCTTGGTGGGAATCATCCTGGTGTTGTCAGGGTTAAACCTGTGCCCAAAGCAATTAGCTGCCGTGGACTACTGTGGCCTAGATTTCAAACCATTGAGTTCCTCTCAAATCCTTACCTAACAAACAAATTGTGTGTCATTAGGAGAACAAGCTAGAAGATCTCACACACGTTCCTTGGATTTGATACCCTTGGTAATACTCTTTAAGGGGAAGTGCTACAGCGGTATTTCCGTGTGCTTTCGGATTATTCTATTTTTTGTAAGAACTACCAACAAGCATTTCTAACGCTATTGCCGGGGAACGTTTGTTGTTGATCTTTGAACCTTGTTCACCCTCGTATCTATTTTCTTTTCTTTACTTCTTACTGTAACACCCGATTCTGAAAATGAACCAAGTGAATGCATATGTGCGCCCAAGACGTTCAACACAGATACACGAGTGCATTCACAAAAAGGATATATAGAAAATTACCACATAACAAGATTAATTAAGCACTTTTATTACAAATTCCATAATATCCTCAAATACAAGCTCTAATGAATATTAATGACAAGTTGAACTAATGCAGCGGAAATAACTAATTAAGTAACTAAGCAAACTAAGCAAGATAAGCAAATAGGGTATAGCGCAGCTCCAAACATCACCACAGGCAAAGCTGACGACAGACACGGCCTAGAATTCCGCATTATCATCGATATACTCCCAATCTTAACCTAGAAATGTTGGTGGGGGAATTGCAAGGGTGAGTACATGTCGTACTCATCAAGTGTGGAAAGTATGACATGTAGCTGATACAAATGACGACAATAATAAAGCTAAGTGTTGAAAATTACATTAAAACATTTGAAGAGCAGTATATTATATGTATGTGAAGTAATCCCATCATAAACCATGAAGTTACCATAATACTAGTCCATATCTCAATACCAACATCCATATTTCAGATTTCTCATTACCATTAACCATATATATTGCCATAAACCACGATGCCATCCCATAACCAATACCAAACCATCCCAATACCAAAACCCCTCTAATGATGGAAGTTGTCCAGGTGCTCTTAACTAGGAGCACGGCTATCATGATAGTTTTAATACTTTGCAGAGTTTGTACCACTTTACCCACGTGTTTGTGATTTCATCACCCGTTGGCGACTAAAGGAAACCTCCATTATGCCAAAACACTACCATAAGTGTATGGCCAAAAGATCACAAAATAGCCTTTACAAAGGAACTACTAGCATATACAGACCCACTGAGGTTTCACCGACGGCGATGTCTCCAACTGAGCACATCTTCAACCAAGAGCCCCCTCTTGTGCCGTTCGAATTCCAGGGAGTCCCGCCAACCATATCCAAACCAAATCTGACTCCCCTTCCCCAGTTCCCCAAATAATCCGCTCAATACTAGCAATACTGTAATTAATCAGCAAACGCCGCACCCATACTTGGCCTCGTGGTGGCACTGTTGTCCTGGCATATTCTCGCATGAATCGTTCCTTAGATCTAAAGCAAGCAAACCACCATAATATCCAACGCATCCACATAACAGGCTTGCTTATATCACCCATTACCATATCATATTGACCAATTCATATTAACCATAATCTCATTAATGCATAATTGAATGGCATAGTTGTTTTCCCATCCCAATTAATGAAACAAATCAAAAAGGTAAAAAAAACTTCTCGACTCTCTACCATGAATTCCAGGTGACAGGGGTGGTTGAACAAAGCTAGTAAACTTCCTATCATAGGATTTCCCATCAAATCGACACAAGCATGCAGTTTTGCAAACAAACATTTATTTTTAAAAACTGGATCAATATGTTCAAGGACACTTGCCTTGCTCTTGAGCTTGGTTTGGATCAAAGACTTCAAATTCTTGGTGTTGGAGGTCCTCCGTGGCACTCTCTAGCGGAAATCCATCTAATCCGCACAATAAACATACAAGACAAGAATCACAATCAATAAGTGCACATATATTACTCAATATGTCATGCTATGTATGATTAATGCAAATGCAAAGAAAAACTAGTTAATGAGTTGTTAATGGTTTTTATTAACTAGTTCTAGTAGCTTTTAACATGTTTGAGCAGTTTTGGAATTGATTTCAAATAATTTAGAATTAGTTCAACAGGAAACAAATTGCAAAATTGGACTAGTCCACTGCAGGGCCAAACTAGTTCGCCCTTCACAGAAATGGCGGATTAGGGTTTTCTAGATCGATGTGAATTTGGAGAAACGAGGTTAAATTCTCATGAGAAAAATGAAGTAGAAGGTATACCAGGTGGTTAGAACTCCAATGAATCAAGGGTTTTGGAGGCAATACTTGGATCTTAGAGATCCAGGGTTGATGAAGAACTTGAAGGTGAATTGGTGATGAAGAACGAAACATGGTGGAGATCTTGATCCTCTTTCGTTTCCTCCTCCTCTTCTTCTTGCTCGAGATCTCCTTCTCCCTCCTTGATGGCGGCTCTCCACGAACTAGGGTTTGGGTGTGTTTTAGTTGAAGCAAAGAGGTAAAAAAGGTTGGGTGTTGGGTTGTTTATATAAGGGTGGAAGCTAGGGTTTGATGGATTTCGAGTTTGGGGTGGGTGGAGGCCGGTGTGGGGTCCCACATGGGCTCCAAAAAGAGTTAGACACGATGTCCTTAGGCCCAATTAAGGTAAAACCCAAATACACGTCGTGAAACAAAAGATCAATTCAAAATCAGGATTTACCGAACAAGTCAAAGAAAGGCCGAATTAGTCCGAAGATTGACAGAGGCAAAAATGGACAAGTCCGGACTATATCGGACAAGTTCGCACTTGGTCAGAGGAAAATCAGACAAGTCTGGCTAAAACCAGACAAGTCCGATTTTAGTGAGATGGAAAATGGACATGTTTGCTAGAATACCGGACAAGTCCGCACAAGTTCAGGGACTTAGCAAAATTTCAATGAATTGGAATACCGGAATAGTCCGCAATTCACCAAACAATTCCAAAACTATACAGAGGCAAAAGCCAGAATAGTCTGCATGAAAATGGACATGTCCGAGCGAGGTCAAAGAGAAATCGGACTAGTCCAGACCAAAATCGGACTAGTCAGCACTTCCCGGAATTCTTAAGTGCATTTTGCTCTAATTTGTTTTAAACTTGTTCCTTTTTATGTTGCTTACTATTAAACATGTATAATGATGGATGCAGGGCATGATGCATTAAAATGAGGGTGTTACAAACCTACCCCCCCTTAAAATGAATCTCGCCCTCGAGATTCGACGTGGAAGAGAAGAGATAGGGAAAATCCTTCTTGATATCATCCTCCAGCTCCCAAGTTGCCTCTGATTCTGTGTGATGCTGCCATTGAACTTTACACCATCGAATCACCTTGTTCCTTGTCACTTTCCCCGTTGTTTCCAAGATTTTGACCGGTTGCTTGACATAAGTCAAATCTTCCTTTAATTCCAATTCTTCAATTTGCACTTGTTATTCCGGCACTCTCAAGCACTTCTTGAGCTGGGAAACATGAAAGACATCATGAACATCTGCTAAGTGAGCTGGCATCTCCAACTTATATGCTACTTCTTCTCTTTTGTTCAAAATCTTGAATGGCCCAATGTAGCGAGGTGCTAGCTTGCCTTTTATGTTAAACCTCTTATAAACTCTCATTGGTGACACCTTGAGATGTGACGCCCGGTTCCAAAAATGAACCAAGCTAACGCATATGTGTGCCCAGGATGTTCATCACACATACACGAGTGCAATCACAAAAGGATATACAGAAAATTACCACAGCTCAAATTATTAAATAAGTACTCTTATTACACAATTCATTAAATCCTCGAATACAAGCTCTAATGAATATTAATGACAAGTTCAACTAATGCAGCGGAAATAAACTAATTAAACAACTAAGCAAACTAAGCAACTATGCAGCATAAGCGACAGGGTATGTATATGCGCAGCTCCAATCAACACCACAGGCAAAGCTGACGGTAGACACGGCCTAGAACTCCGCATTATCGCCAATAAAATCCCAGTCCTGACCTGCAACTGTTGGGGTGGGGAATTGCAAGAGTGAGTACATGTCGTACTCAGCAAGTGTGGAAAGTATGACATGTGGCTGATTCAAATGACGACAATAATAATGGTAAAGTGCTGAAAAGTACGGTAAAACATTTGAAAAGCAATATATCCTATGTATGTGAAGTAAACCCATCATAATCATAAATAATACCATAATACCAAATCTGAATTCATTACCATCATAAATAATTCCAGATTTCACCATCATCAATAACCATATTCAATACCAGAAATTAATCCATAACCATCCATAACCATTATCAAACCATGACCATCCCAATTTCCAATTTCCCTCTAATCATGGAAGTTGTCCAGGTGCTCATAACCGGGAGCACGGCTATCATGATAGTTTTAATTAACACTCTGCAGAGTTTGTACCTCTTTACCCACGTGTTTGTGATTTCATCACCCTTCGGCGACTAAGAACCTCCCTTATGCCCATGACCCGTCAGTCATATTACACACTTCCGTTGGTGTGTGGCCAAGAGATCACAAAATAGCCTTTACAAAGGGATTACTAGCCTATTTAGACCCCACTGAGGTTTCACCGGTGGCGATGTCTCCCGCAGAGCACATCTTCAACCAAGGGCCCCCTCTTGAGCCATTCGGATCCCAGGGTAGTCCCACCAATCACCAACAAACCCAATCCGACTACCCCTTCCCCGAGCATCCACAATGGTCCAAACAGCGCTAGCAAAGCCCTAATTAATCAGCTACGCCGCACCCATAACTTGGCCTCGTGGTGGCACTGTAGTCCTGGCTTATTCTCGCATGAACCGGTCCTTAGATCTAAAGCAAGCAAACCACCGTAACATCCAACCCATCCACATACCAGGCTTGCTTAGATCACCCATCGTATTGACCAATTTACATCAAACAGAATATCATTGATGCACAATTAAATGTGTAGTGTTGTTTTCCATCCCAATTAATTAAGCGAAGCAAAAAGGTAAAAACCCTTCCCGACTCTCTACCATAATTCTCGGTGACAAGGGTGGTTTAACAAGTCTAGTAAACTTCCTACCATAGGATTCCCATCAAATTGACACAGCATGCAGTTTTGCAAACAAAACATTTATTTTAAAACAGGATCAATATGCTTCAAGGACACTTGCCTTGCTCTTGCTGTTGATTAGGGTCAAAGCCTTCAAACTCTTGATGCTGTAGATCCTCCGTGGCACTCTCTAGCGCAAATCCGTCTAATCCACACAATAAACATACAAGACAAGAAACACAATCAAAGAGTGCACAAATATTACTCAATATGACATGCATGATTGATGCAATGCAAGGTAGAACTTGTTACTAGATTGCTTTTAATGATCACTAACTAGTTCTAATAGATTTTAACAAGTTTATACAGGTTTGGATTCGATTAGATCAATTTTTAGAACCAATTCTACACAATTTAACCAGAAAGAACGGACTAGTCCGCTAGGGACCGGACAAGTCCGCACTCTGCGAGATCAGCGGATTAGGGTTTTCTAGATCGACGTGAATTTGGAGATTAGGGGTTGAATTCTCGTAAGGAAAAGAGAATAGAAGGTATACCAGGTGTTTAGAACTCCAATGAACCAAGAAACTTGGAGGTAACACTTGGATCTTGATGATCTAGGGTTGGTGATGAACTTGGGGATGAATTGGTGGTGAAGGACGAAACTTGGTGGAGATCTTGATCCTCCTTCGTTTCCTCCTCTTCTTCTTCTCGTTTGGGATCTTCTCCTCCCTCCTTGATGGTGGCTCCCCACGAACTAGGGTTTGGGTGGGTGGAAAAGTGGCAAATAGATGTCAAACCAAGGGGTGGGGTTGTTTATATAGAGGTGGAGGCTAGGGTTAGATGGATTTCGAGTTTTGGGATGAGTAGAGGCCGGTTTAGAGTCCCACATGGGCTCTAAAAGAGTTGGGCACGACGTCCCTAGGCCCACTTGACGTGAAACCCAAGAAACAAGTCGTAAAACAAAAGGTCAATCTCGGAGTCACGAAATATCGGACAAGTCCGGACAGGACCGGACTAGTCCGAAGTCGTCCAGAGAGAAAATCGGACAAGTCTGGCCAAAAATCGGACAAGTCCGATCTTAGTCAGAAAGGAAAACGGACAAGTCCGCTGGAACACCGGACTAGTCCGGAAAAGTCCAGGGACTTAGAAAATTTTCAAGGATTCATGGAATATCGGACTAGTCCGCACAAAATCGGACAAGTCCGAAAGTTTCCAGAGCCAAAATCGGACTAGTCCGCAGCAAAAACGGACAAGTCCGTTTTTAGTCAGAGAGAAATCGGACTAGTCCTCAGTAAAATCGGACTAGTCCGCACTTTCCTGCGTTTTAAGTGCGGTTTTGCTCCAAATCAATTTTAAATGCTCCGAATCGATTTTAAACTCGTTCCTCTTGTTGTGGGCTAATGTTAAACATGTATATGAGTGCATGTAGGGCATGATGCATGAAAATGAGGGTGTTACAAACCTACCCCCCTTAAAATGAATCTCGCCCTCGAGATTCGACGCGGAAGAGAAGAGATGGGGAAATTCCTTCTTGAGATCGTCTTCTAGCTCCCAAGTGGCTTCTTTTTCTGTATGGTGCTTCCATTGGACTTTACACCATCGAATCACCTTGTTCCTTGTGACTCTCTCCTTGGTTTCCAAGATCTTGACCGGTTGCTCGGCATACGTCAAATCTTCCTCTAGTTCCAATTCTTCCATTGGCACTTGATCTTCCGGTACCCTCAAGCACTTCTTGAGCTGGGAAACGTGAAACACATCATGTACGTCTGAAAGATGAGCTGGCATCTCCAACCTATACGCTACTTCTCCTCTTTTGTCCAAAATCTTGAATGGTCCAATATAACGAGGTGCGAGCTTGCCTCTTATGTTAAACCTCTTATGACCTCTCATAGGCGACACCTTGAGGTAAACAAAATCTCCAATTTCAAAGGCTAATTTCCTTCTCCTATTGTCCGCATAGCCTTTTTGCCTTGATTGGGCAGCCCTCAAGTTTCCACGAATTATTTGGACTTGCTTTTCGGCTTCTTGCAACACATCCGGACCAAATACTTGAGTTTCTCCTGCCTCATTCCAGAATAAAGGTGTCCTACACTTCCTCCCATAAAGCGCTTCATATGGCGACATTTTCAAGCTTGCTTGGTAACTATTGTTGTATGAAAATTCCGCGTAGGGCAAGCTTTTGTCCCAACTTTTCCCATGCTTTAAAGCACAAGCTCTTAACATGTCTTCCAAAATCTGATTGGTCCTCTCGGTTTGTCCATCCGTTTGAGGATGATATGCTGAACTAAAATTCAACCTCGTTCCCAAAGCTTCATGCAATTTTTGCCAAAATCTGGAGGTAAATTGAGAACCTCTATCCGAGACTATCTTCTTAGGGACTCCATGTCGACACACAATATGCTCCATGTATATTTCGGCCAATCGTGCAGCTGTATACTTGGTCTTCACAGGGACAAAATGAGCTGACTTGGTTAAACGATCCACAATTACCCAAATTGAGTCATACCCGGACTGAGTACGGGGTAACCCAACTATGAAGTCCATACCAATTTCTTCCCACTTCCATTCCGGAATCTTCAACGGTTGCAATAATCCGGCTGGCCTTTGATGTTCCGCCTTGACTCGTTGGCACACATCACATAATGCTACATATTCAGCTATGTCCTTTTTCATGCTATCCCACCAATAACAAGTCTTCAAATCCTTGTACATCTTCGTACAACCAGGGTGAATTGAGTATGGCGAGTCATGTGCCTCCTTTAATATTGTCTCCCGAATATGCTTTACATTAGGCACAACGATTCTCTTTCCAAGCCATAAGGTACCATGTTCATCCTCGTCAAATCTGAATTCTCTCCCTTCTTCGATCCTTTCCTTGATTTCCTTGATATCCTCATCCGTGGTTTGTGCTTCTCGAATTTCTTGCTCTAAGGTTGGATTTAACTCCATCATCTCCATCTCATTTACAAACCCGAGGTTCAACCTTTCAAACTCCTTACATAACTCGAACGGTAACTCTCGAACGGTAAGTTGATGACTTACTCCTTTCCTACTCAAAGCATCGGCCACTACGTTGGCTTTTCCCGGATGATAGTTGATCCCCAAATCATAATCTTTGATGAGTTCCAACCATCTTCGTTGCCTCAAGTTCAGATCCGTTTGTGTGAAAATATACTTCAAACTCTTATGATCCGTATAAATTTCACACCTATGTCCAAGAATATAGTGTCTCCAAATCTTCAATGCATGTACCACGGCTGCTAGTTCAAGATCATGCGTGGGGTAATTCTGCTCATGTTTCTTCAATTGTCTTGACGCATAGGCGACCACTTGACCTCCTTGCATCAATACACATCCAAGCCCTTGTCTTGATGCGTCACAATAAATGTCAAAACTCTTGCTTACATCTGGCAATACCAAAACTGGGGCTGTTGTCAACCTCTTCTTCAACTCCTCAAAACTATTCTGACAAGCTTCAGTCCATTGGAACGCCTTTCCCTTCATTAGCAACTCCGTCATAGGCTTGGCTATCTTGGAAAAATCCTTGATAAACCGACGGTAATATCCAGCCATCCCAAGAAAACTCCTTATTTCTTTGACGTTTTGCGGTGGTTCCCACTTCAACACGTCTCTCACTTTTCCTGGGTCAACCGATACTCCTCCTCCGGAAATAATATGGCCTAAAAATGGCACCTCTTTCAACCAAAACTGGCACTTGTTGAACTTGGCATACAATTGATGCTCCCTCAATTTCTGCAGCGTAAGCCTCAAGTGTTCCTCATGTTCCTTCTCATCCTTCGAGTAGATCATAATATCATCAATAAACACCACAACGAACTTATCTAAGTACTCCATGAAGACCTTATTCATGAGGTACATAAAGTAGGCAGGTGCATTTGTCAATCCAAAAGACATCACGGTGTACTCATAAGATCCATACCGTGTCCTAAAAGCTGTCTTGGGTATGTCCGATGGTCTAATCTTCATTTGAAAGTATCCCGACCTCAAGTCAATCTTAGAGAAGACACAAGCACCCTTCATCTGATCAAACAAGTCTTCTATGCGTGGCAAGGTGTACTTGTTCTTGATTGTTACCTCGTTGAGAGCTCGGTAATCCACGCACATCCTTTGGGATCCGTCCTTCTTGTCCACAAATAGAACGGGCGCTCCCCAAGGTGAAGAGCTTGGGCGAATAAAACCCTTTTCTAATTGCTCTTGAATCTGCTTCTTGAGCTCCGCTAATTCCATAGGAGGCATCCTATATGGCCTCTTAGCTATAGGTGCAGTTCCAGGTATTAAATCAATAACAAACTCAATGTCTCGATCAGGTGGCATACCTGGCAACTCATCCGGAAACACATCCAAAAATTCACATACAACCGGAATCTCCTCAATTGCGGCACCGTCTATATGATTCAATTCCAATTGCTTCGGTGCGGTTTGAGATGCTTCAAATTCTACAGTTATCCCTTCCTCATTGGTCAACTTCACTGTCTTTGTGGCACATTCAATAACCCCATTGTGCTTCCTCAACCAGTCCATACCAAGTATAATATCCAACCCTTGAGAATCTAAAACAATGAGGTTGGCGGAGAAGTCTACCCCCCTTATTCTAAGGCTTACTTTTGGACATACTATATTTGTCCTCATCTCTCCTCCAGGAGACTTAACCAACAGAGTAAACTTCATATGAGAGATAGGCAAACTATACTTGGCAACATACTTCGATGCAATGAATGAATGCGATGCTCCAGAATCAAATAACATAGTCGCGGGGTTGGAGTTGGCGAGAAACATACCAATGACCACATCATCCGCTTGTTGAGCATCCTCCGTAGAGACATGGTTCACATTGCCACGAGCAAAATTTTGCTGTCCACGGCTTCCTTGTGGCTGTCCTCCATTAGGTCTTGGGTTTTGCTTCGATGCATTGCTTCCTTGACCAAGGCCCGACTTAGGACATTGATTCGCAAAGTGTCCAGCTTCTCCACAAGTATAACACTTCTTAACTCCACCAGAATTATTGGGACGAGCTTGGTTTTGAGCATTGGCTCCAGGAAAATCAGCACGAGGTGCATAAGGCGTCGGAGGCCTAGGTGCTTGCATGACAGGGCGCTGCTGCACAAACTGAGTTGGGCGCGGTGCATATCCAGGGCGCTGAGCAGGAATAGAGGAGCTGTAATTAGGCGCATTGGGTGGCGCAAAGCGAGGGCGCACATTACTTCCTTGTTGTTGTCCTTGATATGGCGCCTTCCTCTTGATTTCTTGCTCCATCTCACGGATCTTGTTCTCAACCACAATTGCTTTGTCCACAAGCTTCTGAAAATTGACATAATCACAGTTGAGCAATTGCACTTGGATCGTATTGTTCAATCCCCTCATGAACAAGTATTGCTTCCGACTGTCCCGGCTAACATCCTCAGGCGCATATCTTGAGAGTTGAGTGAACTTATTGAGATATTCACTCACGCTTGATTTTCCTTGTCTCAAGTTCTCAAATTCTTGCCTCTTCAAGAGCATAACACCTTCCGGCACATAATGAGAACGGAAACTCTCCTTGAATTCCGCCCAGGTAATTCTCTCTTGGTTCTCATGAGCACTGCAATAAGAATCCCACCAATCTGCAGCTGCTCCAACGAGTTGATGAGAAGCAAATAGCACCTTCTCCCGGTCACTGCATTGAACAATGGCTAGCTTCTTCTCCACGGACTTGAGCCAATCATCAGCGTCCATAGGGTCAGCAGCTTGAGCAAAGGTTGGCGGCCTAGTCCTCATAAACTCTCCCAATCGGTTATGAGGAGGTGGGGGTGGCGGTGGAGGCATGTGGGGCTGATTGTTGATATTGCCAGCCTGCAGCTGTCCCATAGTCTGTATCATGGTCTGCATGAGCTGGTTTTGCATGGCCAATAGCTGCTCGATGTTGATAGCTCCCTGAGCCGGTCCTTGTCCATTGTCGTTTTGAGGCACTCCATTGTTCTCCTCTTCATCATTGCCATCCCTCTGGTTGCGAGTCCTCACCATCTGAAGAAAAGCAATAGGTAAGAATTAGAAAACGTCCCCAACTATATGCATCAAGGGATATGAAACTAAACAACTAGCTACACTAACCTAGGTGGACATGGCAATGCTAAAGCATCCCAAAATCCTCTATTAAGCACACAAGCAAGCAATATATATATAGCAAACAGCACTCCAAGTAAAAACATCGATTCCTGAGTGCTCCTATGTGCTCTAAAGTGTCCATTCTATCTAGGCTGCATCCTACGGTCAACCTGTGGCTCTGATACCAATCTGTGACGCCCGGTTCCAAAAATGAACCAAGCTAACGCATATGTGTGCCCAGGATGTTCATCACACATACACGAGTGCAATCACAAAAGGATATACAGAAAATTACCACAGCTCAAATTATTAAATAAGTACTCTTATTACACAATTCATTAAATCCTCGAATACAAGCTCTAATGAATATTAATGACAAGTTCAACTAATGCAGCGGAAATAAACTAATTAAACAACTAAGCAAACTAAGCAACTATGCAGCATAAGCGACAGGGTATGTATATGCGCAGCTCCAATCAACACCACAGGCAAAGCTGACGGTAGACACGGCCTAGAACTCCGCATTATCGCCATTAAAATCCCAGTCCTGACCTGCAACTGTTGGGGTGGGGAATTGCAAGAGTGAGTACATGTCGTACTCAGCAAGTGTGGAAAGTATGACATGTGGCTGATTCAAATGACGACAATAATAATGGTAAAGTGCTGAAAAGTACGGTAAAACATTTGAAAAGCAATATATCCTATGTATGTGAAGTAAACCCATCATAATCATAAATAATACCATAATACCAAATCTGAATTCATTACCATCATAAATAATTCCAGATTTCACCATCATCAATAACCATATTCAATACCAGAAATTAATCCATAACCATCCATAACCATTATCAAACCATGACCATCCCAATTTCCAATTTCCCTCTAATCATGGAAGTTGTCCAGGTGCTCATAACCGGGAGCACGGCTATCATGATAGTTTTAATTAACACTCTGCAGAGTTTGTACCTCTTTACCCACGTGTTTGTGATTTCATCACCCTTCGGCGACTAAGAACCTCCCTTATGCCCATGACCCGTCAGTCATATTACACACTTCCGTTGGTGTGTGGCCAAGAGATCACAAAATAGCCTTTACAAAGGGATTACTAGCCTATTTAGACCCCACTGAGGTTTCACCGGTGGCGATGTCTCCCGCAGAGCACATCTTCAACCAAGGGCCCCCTCTTGAGCCATTCGGATCCCAGGGTAGTCCCACCAATCACCAACAAACCCAATCCGACTACCCCTTCCCCGAGCATCCACAATGGTCCAAACAGCGCTAGCAAAGCCCTAATTAATCAGCTACGCCGCACCCATAACTTGGCCTCGTGGTGGCACTGTAGTCCTGGCTTATTCTCGCATGAACCGGTCCTTAGATCTAAAGCAAGCAAACCACCGTAACATCCAACCCATCCACATACCAGGCTTGCTTAGATCACCCATCGTATTGACCAATTTACATCAAACAGAATATCATTGATGCACAATTAAATGTGTAGTGTTGTTTTCCATCCCAATTAATTAAGCGAAGCAAAAAGGTAAAAACCCTTCCCGACTCTCTACCATAATTCTCGGTGACAAGGGTGGTTTAACAAGTCTAGTAAACTTCCTACCATAGGATTCCCATCAAATTGACACAGCATGCAGTTTTGCAAACAAAACATTTATTTTAAAACAGGATCAATATGCTTCAAGGACACTTGCCTTGCTCTTGCTGTTGATTAGGGTCAAAGCCTTCAAACTCTTGATGCTGTAGATCCTCCGTGGCACTCTCTAGCGCAAATCCGTCTAATCCACACAATAAACATACAAGACAAGAAACACAATCAAAGAGTGCACAAATATTACTCAATATGACATGCATGATTGATGCAATGCAAGGTAGAACTTGTTACTAGATTGCTTTTAATGATCACTAACTAGTTCTAATAGATTTTAACAAGTTTATACAGGTTTGGATTCGATTAGATCAATTTTTAGAACCAATTCTACACAATTTAACCAGAAAGAACGGACTAGTCCGCTAGGGACCGGACAAGTCCGCACTCTGCGAGATCAGCGGATTAGGGTTTTCTAGATCGACGTGAATTTGGAGATTAGGGGTTGAATTCTCGTAAGGAAAAGAGAATAGAAGGTATACCAGGTGTTTAGAACTCCAATGAACCAAGAAACTTGGAGGTAACACTTGGATCTTGATGATCTAGGGTTGGTGATGAACTTGGGGATGAATTGGTGGTGAAGGACGAAACTTGGTGGAGATCTTGATCCTCCTTCGTTTCCTCCTCTTCTTCTTCTCGTTTGGGATCTTCTCCTCCCTCCTTGATGGTGGCTCCCCACGAACTAGGGTTTGGGTGGGTGGAAAAGTGGCAAATAGATGTCAAACCAAGGGGTGGGGTTGTTTATATAGAGGTGGAGGCTAGGGTTAGATGGATTTCGAGTTTTGGGATGAGTAGAGGCCGGTTTAGAGTCCCACATGGGCTCTAAAAGAGTTGGGCACGACGTCCCTAGGCCCACTTGACGTGAAACCCAAGAAACAAGTCGTAAAACAAAAGGTCAATCTCGGAGTCACGAAATATCGGACAAGTCCGGACAGGACCGGACTAGTCCGAAGTCGTCCAGAGAGAAAATCGGACAAGTCTGGCCAAAAATCGGACAAGTCCGATCTTAGTCAGAAAGGAAAACGGACAAGTCCGCTGGAACACCGGACTAGTCCGGAAAAGTCCAGGGACTTAGAAAATTTTCAAGGATTCATGGAATATCGGACTAGTCCGCACAAAATCGGACAAGTCCGAAAGTTTCCAGAGCCAAAATCGGACTAGTCCGCAGCAAAAACGGACAAGTCCGTTTTTAGTCAGAGAGAAATCGGACTAGTCCTCAGTAAAATCGGACTAGTCCGCACTTTCCTGCGTTTTAAGTGCGGTTTTGCTCCAAATCAATTTTAAATGCTCCGAATCGATTTTAAACTCGTTCCTCTTGTTGTGGGCTAATGTTAAACATGTATATGAGTGCATGTAGGGCATGATGCATGAAAATGAGGGTGTTACATGAGATATGCAAAGTCTCCCACTTCGAAGGCTAGTTTCCTTCTCCTATTGTCCGTATAGATTTTTTGCCTTGATTGAGCAACCCTCAAGTTTTCACGAATAATCTGGACTTGTTTCTTAGCTTCTTGCAACATGTTAGGTCCAAACACTTGATTTTCTCCTATCTCATTCAAGAATAAAGGTGTCCTACACTTCCTCCCATATAGTGCTTCGTATGGTGACATTTTCAAACTTGCTTGGTATGTATTGTTGTATTAAAATTCTGCATATGGCAAGCTCTTGTCCCAACTTTTCCCATGCTTTAAAGCACAAGCTCTTAACATATCCTCTAAAATTTGAATGGTCCTCTCAGTTTGTCCATAAGTTTGAGGGTGATATGCTGAGTTGAAATGCCACTTTATACCCAATGCTTCATGCCATTTCTGCCAAAACCTGGAGGTAAATTTAGAACCTCTATCCCATACTATTTTCTTTAGAATCCCATGTCGGCAGACAATATGCTCCATGTATAATTCGGCTAATTGTGCAGCGGTATACTTGGTCTTCACAGGGATGAAATGAGCTGATTTGGTTAACCGATCAACCATTACCCATACAGAGTCATAACCGGACTGAGTATGCGGTAAACCAACTATAAAGTCCATACCGATTTCTTCCTACTTCCACTCCGGAATCTTTAATAGCTGCAATAATCCAGCTGGCCTTTGATGTTCCGCCTTGACTCGTTGGCACACATCACACAACACTACATATTCAGCTATGTGCTTTTTCATGCTAGCCCACCAATAACATGTCTTCAAATCCTTGTACATCTTCATACAACCGGGATGAATTGAGTATGGTGTGTCATGTGCCTCTTTTAATATTGTCTCCTGAATATGCTTCACATTAGGCATGACAATCCTCTTTCCAAGCCATAAAGTACCATGTTCATCCTCATCAAACCTGAATTATGGTCCTTTCTTTGATTTCCTAAATTTCCTCATCCTTTGTTTGACCCTCTCGAGTTTCTTCCTCCAAGGTTGGATTTAACTCCATTATTCCCATCTCATTTGCAAATCCAAGATTCAACCGTTCAAACTCCTTATGTAACTCGGATGGCAGCTTTCGAACCGCGAGTTGATGACTTACACCCTTCCTACTCAAGGCATCGGCCACTACATTAGCCTTCCATGGGTGATAGTTGATTCCCACATCATAATCCGTGATGAGCTCCAACCATCTTTGTTGCCTCAAATTTAGATCCATTTGTGTGAATATGTACTTGAGACTCTTATGATCCGTATAAATCTCACATCTATGCCCAAGGGTGTCGGTACCCTGCGTACTGGATACCCCTTGGAACTGCAAAGAGTGCAAAGGAACTCCACCTATCTGAGTTGAAGACCTTGAAGGCCCTCACGTGTTACTCGTAACCGGACCTGCCTCCCTCATATGGTTAGTCCCAGTGCCGCCACATGTATCATAAAACCGGAGCTACAATCCATATATGGGAATGCTCCAGACTGGATACCTGTGTGGCACCCTCGAACCTAACCCCCGACAAAGGGAAGCTTTGGTACCAACACGTGTACAACGGCACCAGATCTACTCATCCAAGACGGAAAGCTCTGAAGCTGCAACGCGTCCAACTGCCGGACCTTCAACCTCAACAGGCAGATTGGTGGACCTCCAACGGCTCGGACCTTCAAGGGACATTTAAGGCTTCAAGACCTGATTATGTGTCATTAATGCAACCTTAATGACACACGATTGGAGGACCCTTAATACTAGTAACACCACCGTTAAGGCACGTTACCACGCTATTAAGGGGAATTAAGTACATTAAATTGTGTATTAGGCATCAGTAACTGCCAGGGCCACATGTCGGGCTTGGCTAACGATGTAACGGCCAGCCCTTGTACTATAAAAAATAAAAAATTGGCCGAGCGATACACGGGAACGCTCTGGTCTAAGGCTGGCACTCGGGGGTCTTTGGTCTCTCTGACTGGCACTCTCAGACTCTCATACACTCAATACAACAACAACAACATACATGTGGAGTAGGGTATTACGCTCAGGCGGCCCGAACCACGTAAATCCTTGTGTCAAGTCACTATCTTGTTTTGAATCTCCGCGCGCCCTAACCGAACTAAGAAACTCCACGAGCTACTAACAGTAGTACCAGGTGAATTGCCAAAACCAGCATCCGACATTTGGCACGCCTGGTAGGGGATGTCTGAGATGCCAAGATGGTGAATTTTGCTGCTGGATCATCCAACGGTAACCATGCTGAGCAACCTGCTGGAGGCAATCCCTCCAACATGCAGCAGCTAGCAGGTGCTGTAGCCCTAGCAGGAGTCATACCACCGCTGCCAACGTCCGCTCTAGTGAATCAACCCAGACATCGAGATGGGGCGTCTGCGTCGATCACTGCATCGACGAACAACAACCCCGAACACACACTTATTGTTGCGGGTGCTCCTCTCCAATGTCCACCACCTCCAGGAGCACCCTTGGGTGCAATGGAGCAGTGGAGAGCTGATGTGGATCATCTGGTTGCAGCAGCAGCCGATGGAATCAGCAATCAAGGTCCTCCCCCCTCGAGGTGGGCCCCATCACAGCATCAGACCTTATCGGGTAGACTCGGTCCGCAAGCTTCACAGCACAGGAGACGTGCTGCATCTCAACAGGTGATGTCGCTGCCTTTTGGGGCGCGACGTACTCACACAGTAACAAGGCTTTCGACTCACGACCTCCGGGCGGAGCTCGATCGTCGTTACCAGCAACAGGACAGCCGCGTCCACATCGAGCGTGCTCGCGAGAGGCGAGAGGCTCGGGACAATCCTGCTCTTGGGGGAGTAGGAGGGGGCTGTTCTGCCTTGGCCATGCAATTACGCATGGTTAGATGGCCGCAGAAGTTCCGACCTCACTTGCTGGAGAAATTTGACGGGACAGTCAACCTCGTCGAATTTCTTCAAATCTACTCCATCGCTATCATTGCGGCTGAGGGCAATGAGGCCGTGATGACCACTTTTTTTTTCCTGTGGCTTTGACTGGGATCGCTGGGTACTAGTTCATTAGCCTTCCGCCTGACTCCATCAATAGTTTGGTGGAGTTGTGCCAACAGTTCATCGCCAATTTCGGGAGCTCATACACCCGACCGGGCACAAAACTGGATCATTTTTCTATCAAGCAAAAAGGGGGAGAGTCCTTGCAATCTTTCATCCAGAGGTTCTCCCAGGTACAAAATACCATTCCTACTATCTCAAGTGCTTCTGTTATTGTAGCATTCAGGCAGGGTGTTCGAGATAAGAAAATGCTGGAGAAGCTGGCGACCAAGAAAGTCACCAGCGTCACAAAACTCTTCATCTTGGCAAACAAGTGTGCCAATGCTGCGGAGGGCCGTGAAATGCACTCCAACCCACCTCCGGAGGCCAACAAAAAGTCCTCCAATGGTGAAACCACAACCTCCGGGAGTGTCAAGAGGAAGAAAAAGTCCAACGGCAAGAAGCCGTCAGCCAGCACACCTACTAGTGCAGCTTTCGCAGCTTCGGGTGTCCTGGGGCCACACCCTGAGAAACGACCTTGGCCGTCGTCTGAAGATGGTGGCAGCTCCAAGATATGGTATCCCATACACAAGACGGACAGGCACAACCTAGAAGACTGCCGAGAGGTCCAGAATCCTGCCGAGCACTACAACAAGCGACGGGAAGAAGCTCCTTTCTATCAAAGGGAAGGAAAGCAAAAAGTCGACAGAGCTCCGGCTGAAGAGGAGTTAGGCTTTCAGGACCCCAAAAAGGTCTTGAAGGCTGTTTACACCTCCATTGACGACGACTCCGACGTCTCCGACAACGAGCGTCGGAAGATCATGAACACCATCTTTGGTGGTTCGTGGACATCACTTCCCACCGTGTCCTCAAGACAATGCGGCGAGACATGGCCTCTGTAGCTCCCACAGCCAGGGCAGAGCCTCATCGGAAGTGGATGGATACTGCCATCACCATCGATGCTTCGGGCTGCCCTCAGAACATGATCGGAGCTGGCCAACTTCCATTGATGGTATCTCCCACCATCAATAACATACAGCTCCACCACGTAATGGCGGACGGAGGTTTAGGGTTGAACCTCATAAGCTTTGAAGCCTTCGTCAAGCTTCAGCTCCGTCCTTCGGGTCTTTGCCCCTCCCGAACTTTCTCAGGAGTAGGTCCGGGAGCCATAACCCCACTCGGTGCCATTACTCTTCCGGTGACCTTCGGAACTCGGGAGAACTACAGGACAGAGAAGTTGGTCTTCGACGTGGCACAGATCAACTTGCCATTCAACGACATCTTGGGTAGGCCATCTTTATACAAATTCATGGTTGCTGCTCATTATGGCTACTTGGTGTTGAAGATGCCAACACCCACAGGCGTTCTCTGGATCTGCAGAGATCGCACCGCCGGAGTTATGGCTCTGGAAGAACTTCACGCGCTTGCTACAACACAGGAGGAAGAATCTGGAATGGAGCAAGCTCCGAAGCCCCGAAGCATTCATCATCGAGGCTCAACTTCCGCACCCCGTGTGCAACCAAGCAGCGACACCGACATTCTCGTCATAGTCGTCCAAATTGGTTCCGACGCTGCTCAGACCACCTATATATTGGGAGGCCTGAACGACAAATAGGAACTAATGCTCATCAGTTTCCTCCGAGCTAATGTCGACGTGTTTGCCTGGCAACCGTCACAAATGCTTGGGATCCCTAGGGAGGTGATTGAGCACAATCTGAAGATTTATCCTGACGCTCGGCCTGTACATCAGAAGCCCCGGAAGCAATAAGTAGAGCGACGGAACTTCATACATCAAGAATTGAAGAAGTTGCTCGAAGTTGGATTCATCCGGAAAGTCTTCCACCCAAAATGGCTGGCAAACCCAGTCGTTGTACCCAAGGCCGGCAGGAAGCTTTGGATGTGTATCGACTACACAACACTGAATAAGGCATGCCCAAAGGATCCATTTCCACTACCTATAATAGATTAGATAGTGGATTCCACCTTCGGGTGTGAATTACTGTGTTTCCTAGACGCATATTCTGGGTATCATCAAATCAGAATGTCTAGGGAAGATGAAGAGCATACTGCCTTCATCACAGTAGATGGATTATATTGTTACACTGCCTTGCCATTCGGTCTCAAAAATGCTGCTGCGACATTTGTGCGAGCTATGTACAAAACTTTTGGAGAGATCATTAGAGATGTAGTGGAAGTCTACGTCGATGACATCGTCGTCAAGATCAAGAACAAGGAGTCATTTCTTGACACCTTACAAGCTGTCTTCGACAAGTTGTGAATCACATGCATAAAGCTGAACCCAGACAAGTGTGTATTTGGGGTTAGCTCCGGAAAGCTTCATGGATTCTTGGTGAACCACCAAGGAATAGAGGCGAATCTGACAAAGATTAAAGCTATTGAAGACATGCGACCGCCAGCTCGCATCAAGGATGTCCAGAAGTTGACTGGATGTCTAGCTGCCCTCAGCCGGTTCATCTCAAGACTGGCGGAATGGGCGCTACCCTTCTTCAAGTTATTGAGGAATTTCGTACCATTCCAATGGTCTGAAGAAGCAGAAAAGGCATTCCAAGAGCTGAAGCAGCTCCTCACCACTCTACCAACTTTGGTAGCTCCGAATCCTGGTGAGCCACTTCTGCTTTACATTTCAGCAACTGGCAAAGTTGACAGCATGGTCCTGGTTGCGGAAAGACCAGAACCATCCCCAGTTTAGCAATCCAGATCCCTCTGGAAATGTCCAGAGCTACCTGAAGGCCATTCTGGGTCCCAACCCCCAGACCCGGATCCTCAAGGTGAGAAGTCAGAGGATCAACCTCCTTCAAATGCAGGTGTTACTGTTGCTGAACAAGAAGATCTGGATCCACCCGGGAGGGTTCGGGTCACTTTAGAAGAATTTCCAGGTTCCTCTAGCAAGAACCATGAGTTCCCCGAAAAAGGTCCGAACCCCTCCGGGAGGGTCCGGGTTGATGAGGAGGAAGCTCCGGGCTCCTCCGGGAGGTTCCAGAGAATTCAGCGCCAAGTGTACTTCATAAGTGAAGTACTTCACGATGCAAAGAATCGGTACCTAGAGGTGCATAAGCTGCTATACGCAGTTCTTGTCGCATCTAGGAAGCTTCGTCACTACTTCCAAGCTCACAAGATTTCGGTGGTAACCTCTTATCCACTGCGTGCAATCTTACATAACCCCAACTCTACTGGGAACATCACACAGTGGGCAGCGGAATTGACCAAGTTTGATCTTGAATTCGTCCCAAGATAAGCGATCAAGAGTCAAGCATTGGTAGACTTTGTGGCGCAATGGACCCCCTCTCCATCAAATCTCGGGGGCCCCAGTGAGCAGAAACCAGAACCTAAGGTTCGGGTCTTTACTGAGCCTCACTGGACTCTCTACTTTGACAGTTCCGTGCAGAAGTGTAACACCCTCATTTTCATGCATCATGCCTTGCATACACTCATATACATGTTTAACATTAACCAACAACAAGAGGAATGAGTTTAAAATTTATTTGGAGCAAAACCGCACTTAAAATGCAGGAAAGTGCGGACTAGTCGGATTTTACTGAGGACTAGTCTGATTTCTCTCAGACTAAAAACAGACTTTTCCGTTGTTGCTGCGGACTAGTCCAATTTTGCCCCTGGAAACTTTCGGACTTGTCCGATTTTGTGCGGACTAGTCCGATATTCCAAGAATCCTTGAAAATTTGTTATGTCCCTGGACTTTTTCGGACTAGTCCGGTGTTCCAGCGGACTTGTCCGATTTCCTCTCTGACTAAAGTCGGACTTGTCTGATTTTTGGACAGACTTGTCCGATTTTCTCTCTGTACATTTTTGGACTAGTCTGGTCCTTTTCGGACTTGTCCGATAATTCGCGACTCCGAGTTGATCTTTTGTTTTACGACTTGTTTCTTGGTTTTCACGATAAGTGGGCCTAGGGATGTCGTGCCTAACTCTTTTAGAGGCCATGTGGGACTCTAAACCGGCCCCTACTCCTCTCAAACTCGAAATCCATCTAACCCTAGCCTCCACCTCTATATAAACAACCCCACCCCTTGGCTTGACATCGATTTGCCACTTTTCCACTCCACACAAATCCTAGTTCGTGGAGAGCCACCATCAAGGACGGAGGAGGAGATCCCAAGCAAGAAGAAGAAGAGGAGGAAATTAATGAGGATCAAGATCTCCACCAAGTTTTGTCCCTCATCACCAATTCATCTCCAAGTTCATCCCCAACCCTAGATCATCAAGATCCAAGTGTTACCTCCAAGTTTCATGATTCATTGGAGTTCTAAACACTTGGTATACCTTCTATTCTCTTTTCCTTACGTGAACTCAACCCCTAATCTCCAAGTTTACGTTGATCTAGAAAATCCTAGTTCACTAGTTCCGCGAAGTGTGGACTAGTCCGGCCTTCTACAGACTAGTCCGATTTTGTTGACTAAATTGTGTTGAATTAATTCTAAAAATTGATCAAATCAACTCCAAACCTGTATAAACTCATTAAAAGCTATTAGAACTAGTTAGTGATCATTGAAAGAAATCATTTAAGAAGTTCTACCTTGCATTTGCATTAATCATGTATGTCATGACATATTGAGTAATATTTGTGCACTCTTTGATTGTGTTTCTTGTCTTGTATGTTTATTGTGCGGATTAGACAGATTTGTGCTAGAGAGTGCCGCGGAGGATCTACATCACCAAGAGTTTGAAGGATTTGACCCTAATCAACCGCAAGAGCAAGGCAAGTGTCCTTGAAGCATATTGATCCCGTTTTAAAATAAATATTTTGTTTGCAAACTGCATGCTTATGTCAATTTGATGGGAAATCCTATGGTAGGAAGTTTACTAGCATTGTTTAACCACCCTTGTCACCTGGAATTATGGTAGAGAGTTGGGATGGGATTTTTACCTTTTTGCTTTACTTAATTAATTGGGATGGGAAACCAATACTACACATTAATGATGCATTTATGAGATTATGATTAACATCAACTGGTTAATGTAATGTGGTAATGGGTGATCTAAGCAAGGCTGGTATGTGGATGGGTTCGATGTCATGGTGGTTTGCTTGCTTTAGATCTAAGGACCGGTTCATGCGAGAATAAGCCAGGACTACAGTGCCACCACGGGGCCAAGTATGGGTGCGGCGTAGCTGATTAATTAGGGCTTTGCTAGTACTATTTGGACCATTATGGATGCTCAGGGAAGGGGCAGTCGGATTGGGTTTGTTAATGATTGGTGGGACTACCCTGGGATCCGAATGGCTCAAGAGGGGGCACTTGGTTGAAGATGTGCTCAGTTGGAGGCATCGCCACCGGTGAAACCTCAGTGGGGTCTAAACAGTCTAGTAATCCCTTTGTAAGCTATTTTGTGATCTCTTGGCCACACACCAACAGAAGTCTGTAATGTGAACGACGGGTCATGGGCATAAGGGAAGTTCTTAGTCACCGAAAGGTGATGAAATCACAAACACGTGGGTAAAGTGGTACAAACTCTGCAGAGTCTAATAAAACTATCATGATAGCCGTGCTCCCGGTTATGAGCAGCTGGACAACTTCCATTATTAGAGGGAACTCGAAATTGGGATGGTTATGGTTTGGTAATGGTTATGGCTGGTTATGGATTAATTTATGGTATTGAATATAATTATTGGCAAATGGTGAAATCTAGAATTAATGATGATGGTAGTGAATTCAGAATGGTATTATGACATTACTTATGATTATGATGGGTTTACTTCACATACAGGTAATATATTGCTTTTCAAATGTTTTAATGTACTTTTCAGCACTTAGCTTTTATTATATTCGTCATTTGAATCAGCCACATGTCATACTTTCCAAACATGTTGAGTATGACATGCACTCACTCTTGCAATCCCCACCCAACAGTTGCAGGTCGGGATTGGGAGTTTAATGGCGATAATGCAGAGTTCTAGGCCGTGTCTACCGTCAGCTTTGCCTGTGGTGTTGATTGGATCTGTGCTATACCCAATCGGTTATGCTGCCTAGCTGTTTAGTTTGCATATTTAGTTTATTTCCGCTGCATTAGTTGCACTTGTCATTAATATTCTTTAGAGTTTGTATTCGAGGATATTAACGTTTTTGTAATAAAATTTGGTTAATGAATCTTGTTTTGTGGTAATTTTCTATATACTCTTTTGTGATGCACTCGTGTATGTGTGTTGAACATCCTGGGCACACATATGCGTTCACTTGGTTCATTTTCGGAACCGGGTGTCACAGATTGGTATCCGAGCCATAGGTTGACTGTAGGATGCAGCATAGATACAATGGACACTTTAGAGAACATAGGAGCACTCAGGAATCGATGTGTTTTTGCTAGGTGTGTTGTTTGCTATATATTGCTTGCTTCTGTGCTTAATTGAGGATTTTGGGGTGCTATAGCATTGCAATGTCCGCCTAGGCTAGTGTAGCTAGTTGTTTAGTTTCATATCCCTTGATGCATTTAGTTGGGAACGTCTCTAATTCTTACCTATTGCTTTTCTTCAGATGGTGAGGACTCGCAACCAGAGGGATGGCAATGATGAGGAGGAGAACAATGGAGTGCCTCAGAACAACATTGGACAAGGATCTACTCAGGGAGCTGTCAACATCGAGCAGCTATTGGCTGTGCAAAACTAGCTCATGCAGACCATGATACAAACCATGGGACAGCTGCAGGCTGGCAATAACAACAATCATCCCCACATGCCTCCACCGCCACCCCCACCCCCTCATAACCGGTTGGGAGAGTTTATGAGGACTAGGCCGCCAACCTTGTCTCAAGCTGCCGACCCTATGGATGCGGATGATTGGCTCAAGTCTGTGGAGAAGAAACTTGCTATTGTCCAATGCAGTGACCGGGAGAAGGTGCTTTTCGCTTCTCATCAACTTGTTGGAGCAGCTGCGTATTGGTGGGAATCACTATGCAATGCTCATGGGAATCAAGAGAGAATTACCTGGGCAGAATTCAAGGAGTGTTTTTGTTCTCATTATGTGTCGGAAGGTGTTATGATTTTGAAGAGGCGAGAATTTGAGAACTTAAGGCAAGGAAGATCAAGCGTGAGTGAATATCGTAATAAGTTCACCCAACTCTCAAGATATGCGCCTGAGGATGTTAGTCGGGACAGCCGAAAGCAATATTTGTTCATGAGAGGCCTCAACAATGAAATTCAAGTGCAATTGCTCAATTGTGACTATGCAAATTTTCAGAAGCTTGTGGACAAAGCAATTGTGGTTGAGAACAAGGTCCATGAGATGGAACAGGACAACAAGAGGATGGTGCCATATCAAGGACAACAACAAGGAAGTAATGTGCGCCCTCGCCTTGCACCATCTAATGCACCTTACTACAGCTATTATGTTCCTGTATAGCGCCCTAGTTATGCACTGCGCCCAACTCAGTTTGTGTAGCAACGCCCTGTCATGCAAGCACCTAGGCCTCCAATGCCTTTTGCACCTCGTGCTAACTTTCCTGGTGCCAATGCTCAAAACCAAGCTCGTCCCAATAATTCTGGTGGAGTTAAGAAGTGCTATACATGTGGAGAAGCTGGACACTTTGCGCATCAATGTCCTAAGTTAGGCCTTGGTCAAGGAAGCAATGCCTCGAGGCAAAACCCAAGACCCAATGGTAGACAGCCACAAGGGAACCGTGGACAGCAGAATTTTGCTCGTGGCAATGTGAACCATGTCTCTACGGAGGATGCTCAACAAGCGGATGACGTGGTCATTGGTGTGTTTCTCTCCAACACCAACCCCGCGACTATGTTATTTGATTCTGGAGCATCGCATTCGTTCATTGCATCGAAGTATGTCGCCAAGTATAGTTTGCCTATCTCTCATATGAAGTTTACTCTATTGGTTTAAGTCTCCTGGAGGAGAGATGATGACAAATATAGTATGTCCAAAAGTAAACCTTAGAATAAGGGGGGTAGACTTCTCCGCCAACCTCATTGTTTTGGATTCTCAAGGACTGGACATTATATTTGGTATGGACTGGTTGAGGAAGTACAATGGAGTCATTGAGTGTGCCACGAAGATGGTGAAGTTGACCAATGAGGAAGGGATCACCGTAGAATTTGAAGAATCTCAAACCGCACCGAAGCACTTGGAGCTGAATCATATGGACAGTGCCCCAATTTAGGAGATTTTGGTGGTGTGTGAATTTTTGGATGTTTTTCCAGATAAGATGCCAGGTATGCCACCTGATTGAGATATTGAGTTTGTTATTGATTTAATAAATGGAACTACACCTATAGCTAAGAGGCCGCATATGATGCCTCATATGGAATTAGCGGAGCTCAGGAAGCAAGTTCAATAGCAACTAGAGAAGGGTTTCATTCGGCCCAACTCTTCACCTTGGGGAGCGTCCGTTCTAATTGTTGGCAAGACAGATGGATCCCCAAGGATGTGTGTGGATTACCGAGCTCTCAACGAGGTGACAATCAAGAACAAGTACACCTTGCCCCGCATAGAAGACTTGTTTGATCAGATGAAGGGTGCTTGTATCTTCTCTAATATTGATTTGAGGTCGCGATATTTTCAAATGAAGATTAGACCATCGAACATACCCAAGACAGCTTTTAGAACGCGGTATGGATCTTATGAGTACACCGTGATGTCCCTTGGATTGACCAATGCGCCTGCCTACTTTATGTACCTCATGAATAAGGTCTTCATGGAGTACTTGGATAAGTTCGTTGTTGTGTTTATTGATGACATTATGATCTACTCGAAGGATGAGAAGGGACATGAGGAACACTTGAGGCTTACGCTACAGAAATTGAGGGATCATCAATTGTATGCCAAGTTCAACAAGTGTCAGTTTTGGTTGAGAGAGGTGTCGTTTTTGGGTCATATAATCTCAGGAGGAGGAGTATTGGTTGACCCGGGAAAAGTGAGAGACGTGTTGAAGTGGGAACCGCAGCAAAATGTAGAGAAAATAAGGAGTTTCCTTGGGATGGCTGGATATTACCGTCGGTTCATCAAGGACTTCCTCGAGATAGCCAAGCCAATGAAGGAATTGCTAATGAAGGGAAAGGCTTTCCAATGGACTCAAGCTTGTCAAAACAGTTTTGAGGAGTTGAAGAAGAGGTTGACAACAGCCCAAGTTTTGGTACTGCCGGATGTGAGCAAGAGTTTTGATATTTATTGCGACGCATCGAGACAGGGGCTTGGATGTGTATTGATGCAAGAAGGTCAAGTGGTAGCCTATGCGTCGAGACAACTGAAGAAACATGAGCAGAATTACCCAACACATGATTTAGAACTTGCAGCCGTGGTACATGCATTGAAAATTTGGAGACACTACATCCTTGGACATAGGTGTGAAATTTATACGGATCATAAGAGTTTGAAGTATATTTTCACGCTAACGGATCTGAATTTGAGGCAACGGAGATGGTTGGAGCTCATCAAAGATTATGATTTGGGGATCAACTATCATCCAGGAAAAGCCAATGTAATGGTTGATGCTTTGAGTAGAAAAGGAGTAAGTCATCAACTCACAGTTCGAGAGTTACTATCCGAGTTATGTAAGGAGTTTGAACAGTTGAACCTCGGGTTTGTAAATGAGATGGAGATGATGGAGTTAAATCCGATCTTGGAGCAAGAAATTCGAGAAGCACAAACCACAGATGAGGAGATCAAGGAAATCAAGGAAAGGACTGAAGAAGGGAGAGAATTCAGATTTGATGAGGATGTACATGGTACCCTATGGCTCGGAAAAAGGATTGTCGTGCCCAATGTGAATCATATTCGGGAGACAATACTAAAGGAGGCACATGACTCACCATACTTGATTCACTCCGGTTGCACGAAAATGTACAAAGACTTGAAGGCTTGCTATTTGTGGGATAGCATGAAAAAGGACATAGCTGAATATGTGGCATTGTGTGATGTGTGTCAACGAGTCAAGGCAGAACATCAAAGGCCAGCTGGATTATTGCAACCATTAACGATTCCAGAACGGAAGTGGGAAGAAATCGGTATGGACTTCATAGTTGTTTTACCACGTACCCAGTCCGGGTATGACTCAGTTTTGGTAATTGTGGATCGCTTAACCAAGTCAGCTCATTTTGTCCCTATGAAAACCAAATATACAGCTGCACAATTGGCCGAAATATACATGGAGCATATTGTGTTTTGACACGGAGTACCGAAGAAGATAGTCTCGAATAGAGGTTCTCAATTTACCTCCAAATTTTGGCAGAAATTGCATGAAGCTTTGGGAACGAGGTTGAATTTTAGTTCAGCATATCACCCTCAAACGGATGGACAAACCGAGAGGACCAATCAAATTTTGGAGGACATGTTAAGAGCTTGTGCTTTAAAGCATGGGAAAAGTTGGGACAAAAGCTTGCCATATGCGGAATTTTCATACAACAATAGTTACCAAGCAAGCTTGAAAATGTCGCCATATGAAGCGCTTTATGGAAGGAAGTGTAGGACACCTTTATTCTGTAATGAGGCAGGAGAAACTCAAGTATTTGGTCCGAATGTGTTGCAAGAAGCCGAAAAGCAAGTCCAAATAATACGTGAAAACTTGAGGGCTGCTCAATCAAGACAAAAGGGCTATGCAGACAATAGGAGAAGGAAATTAGCCTTTGAAGTGGGAGATTTTGTTTACTTCAAGGTGTCACCGATGAGAGGTCATAAGAGGTTTAACATAAGAGGCAAGCTAGCACCTTGCTATATTGGACCATTCAAGATTTTGGACAAAAGAGGAGAAGTAGTGTATAAGTTAGAGACGACAGCTCATCTTTCGGATGTCCATGATGTGTTTCATGTTTCCCAGCTCAAGAAGTGCTTGAGAGTACCAGAAGAACAAGTGCCAATGGAAGGATTGGAACTAGAGGAAGATTTGACTTATGCCGAACAACCGGTCAAAATCTTGGAAAACAAGGAGAGTCACAAGGAACAAGGTTATTAGATGGTGTAAAGGTCAAAGGAAGCACCACGCAGAAAAAGAAGCAATGTGGGAATTGGAGGATGATCTCAAGAAGGAATTTACCTATCTCTTCTCTTCCGCGTCGAATCTTGAGGGCGTGATTCATTTTAAGGTTGGTAGGTATTGTAACACCCTCATTTTCATGCATCATACCTTGCATACACTCATATACATGTTTAACATTAAACCACAACAAGAGGAACGAGTTTAAAATTGATTTGGAGCAAAACCACACTTAAAATGCAGGAAAGTGCAGACTAGTCCGATCTTACTGAGGACTAGTCCGATTTCTCTCTGACTAAAAACGGACTTGTCCGTTTTTGCTGCGAACTAGTCAGATTTCGCCTCTGGAAACTTTCGGACTTGTCCAATTTTGTGCGGACTAGTCCAATATTCCAAGAATCCTTGAAAATTGGCTAAGTCCCTGGACTTTTCCAGACTAGTACAGTGTTCGAGAAGACTTGTCCGATTTCCTCTCTGACTAAAGTCAGACTTGTCCGATTTTTGGCCAGACATGTGTGATTTTCTCTCTGGACATTTTCAGACTAGTCTAGTCCTTTTCGGACTTGTCCGATATTTCGCGACTCCGAGTTGATCTTTTGTTTTACAACTTCTTTCTTGGGTTTCACGTTACGTGGGCCTAGGGATGTCGTGCTTAACTCTTTTAGAGGCCATGTGGGAACCTAAACCGGCTCCAACTCCTCTCAAACTAGAAATCCATCTAACCCTAGCCTCCACCTCTATATAAACAACCCCACCCTTGGCTTGACATCTATTTGCCACTTTTCCACCCCACCCAAACCCTAGTTCGTGGAGAGCCACCATCAAGGAGGGAGGAGGAGATCCCAAGCAAGAAGAAGAAGAGGAGGAAACGAAAGGGGATCAAGATCTCCACCAAGTTTCGTCCCTCATCACCAATTCATCTCCAAGTTCATCCCCAACCCTAGATCATCAAGATCCAAGTGTTACCTCCAAGTTTCTTGATTCATTGGAGTTCTAAACACCTGGTATACCTTCTATTCTCTTTTCCTTACGTGAATTCAACCCCTAATCTCCATGTTTACGTCGATCTAGAAAACCCTAGTTTGCTAGTTCTGCGAAGTGCAGACTAGTCTGGCCTTCTATAGACTAGTCCGATTTTGCTGACTAAATTGTGTTGAATTAATTCTAAAAATTGATCAAATCAACTCCAAACCTGTATAAACTCATTAAAATCTATTAGAACTAGAGTTATCATTGAAAGAAATCTATTAACAAGTTCTACCTGGCATTTGCATTAATCATGCATTTCATGACATATTGAGTAATATTTGTGCACTCTTTGATTGTGTTTCTTGTCTTGTATGTTTATTGTGCGGATTAGACATATTTGTGCTAGAGAGTGCCGCGTAGGATTTACAGCACCAAGAGTTTCAAGTCTTTGACCCTAATCAACCGCAAGAGCAAGGCAAGTGTCCTTGAAGCATATTGATCCTATTTTAAAATAAATGTTTTGTTTGCAAACTGCATGGTTGTGTCAATTTGATGGTAAATCCTATGGTAGGAAGTTTACTAGCATTGTTTAACCACCCTTGTCACCTGGAATTATGGTAGAGAGTCGGGATGGGCTTTTTACCTTTTTGCTTCTCTTAATTAATTGGTATGGGAAACCAATACTACACATTAATGATGCATTTATGAGACTATGATTAACATGAACTGGTTAATGTAATGTGGTAATGGGTGATCTAAGAAAGCTTGGTATGTGGATGGGTTGGATGTCATGGTGGTTTGCTTGCTTTAGATCTAAGGACCGGTTCATGAGACAATAAGCCAGGACTACAGTGCCACCACGAGGCCAAGTATGGGTGCGGCGTAGCTGATTAATTAGGGCTTCGCCAGTGCTATTTGGACCATTATGGATGCTTGGGGAAGGGGTAGTCGGATTGGGTTTGTTGATGATTGGTGGGACTACCCTGAGATCCGAATGGCTCAAGAGGGGGCCCTTGGTTGAAGATGTGCTCAGTTGGAGGCATCGCCACCGGTGAAACCTCAGTGGGGTCTAAATAGGCTAGTAATCCCTTTGTAAAGGCTATTTTGTAATCTCTTGGCCACACACCAACGGAAGTGTGTAATGTGACCAACGGGTCATGGGCATGAGGGAGATTCTTAGTCACTGAAAGGTGAAGAAATCACAAACACGTGGGTAAAGTGGTATAAACTCTGCAGAGTCTAATAAAACTATGATGATAGCCGTGCTCCCGGTTATGAGCACCTATACAACTTCCATGATTAGAGGGAACTCGGAATTGGGATGGTTATGGTTTGGTAATGGTTATGGCTGGTTATGGATTAATTTCTGGTATTGAATATGGTTATTGGCAAATGGTGAAATCTGGAATTAAGGATGATGGTAGTAAATTCAGACTGGTATTATGACATTACTTATTATTATGATGGGTTTACTTCACATACATGTAATATATTGCTTTTCAAATGTTTTAATGTACTTTTCAGCACTTAGCCTTTATTATATTCGTCATTTGAATCAGCCACATGTCATACTTTCCACACTTGCTGAGTACAACATGTACTCACTCTTGCAATCCCCCCCCCAACAGTTGCAGGTAAGGATTGGAAGTTTAATGGCGATAATGCGGAGTTCTAGGCCGTGTCTACCGTCAGCTTTGCCTATGGTGTTGATCGGAGCTGCGCTATACCCTATCGCTTATGTTGCCTAGCTGTTGAGTTTGCTTATTTAGTTTATTTCCGCTGCATTAGTTGAACTTGTCATTAATATTCATTAGAGTTTGTATTAGAGGATAATAAGGTTTGTGTAATAAAATTTGGTTAATTAACCTTGTTTTGTGGTAATTTCCTGTATACTCTTTTGTGATGCACTCGTATGTGTGTTGAACATCCTGGGCACACATATGTGTTCACTTGGTTCATTTTCGGAATCAGGTGTCACAAGAAGCAAGGGGCCGGAGCTGGAATCCTTCTCCTTGCTCCGACCGAGGAGAAGGTCAAATACATGGTTCACCTTGACTTCAAGGCGACTAACAACATGACGGAGTATGAAGCACTAATCTATGGGCTTAAGGTGGCACTATCATATGGTGTCAAGCAGCTCTTGGTAAAGGGTGATTCGCAGCTCATTATAAAACAAGTTTAAGGTGAACGCTGCTGCAACAACCCTCAATTAGCTGCATAACTTCTTGAAGTCCTGGATCTTTCCATGTCCAGTGTCTCAACAATGCTGAAGCTGACGAACTCTCGACGAAAGCTTCAACCAGAGGTCCAGCTCCCGACAGAACCTTCGTCCGAAGATTGTCAAGACCAACAGCTCAGCCTGCCGAACTGAGCGAAGGGGGCGAGACCAGCAACTCGAAGCTGGCGGTCCCAATGGTCTTGTTACCATGGCGTCGATCAAGGGTCGTAGGTGCTGCAGGAAGCTCCGAGCAACCCAGCATGCAATACTCAGAAGCTCATGTTAGCTCCGATGCATTGATCTCGGAGATCCGGAGCTACTTGAAAGGCAACATACTTCCTGAAGACAATGTATCTACTGACCAGATATTCAGATTGGCTAAAAGATACACACTGGTGGAAGGGGATCTCTATTGGCGTGGTGCCAACAGCGTCCTAATGCGGTGCATTACAAGGGAAGAAGGTTGCGAGCTCCTTTCATAAATCCATGGAGGCGAGTCTGGGAACCACGCGTCTTCCCGCATGTTGGTTGGTAAAGCCTTTTGGCATGGTTTTTACTGGCCAACAGCACTTCAGGGTGCAACCGAGTTAGTGAAGAAATGTGAAGCATGCCAGTTCCTTGCGAAGCTAATTCACACACCAGCTCAACCACTACAAATGATACCTCCGACGTGGCCATTCGTTGTGTGGGGTATGTATATTTTGGGACGTTTCCGAAAAGCCGTCGAAGGTTGCAAGTACTTGTATGTCGCCATCGACAAGTTCACCAACTGGCCAGAAGCAACTCTAGTTGTGACAATAAACAAGCAATCAGCTATCAAGTTCTTACAGTCCATAGTATGCAGATTTGGAGTCCCAAACAAGATCATAACTGACAACGGGACCCAATTCATAAGTTCTGAATTCCAAGGATATTGCAAAGACCTCGGCATTCAAGTCAGCTACACTTCTGTGGCTCATCCGACAAGCAATGGTCAAGCTGAGAGAGCAAATGCAAAAGTTCTAAAAGGACTCAAGACGTGCACATATGAGCGCTTGAAAAAACATGGAGCCAACTGGGTTGAAGAGCTTCTGCCCACCTTGTGGGCAAACAGGACAACTCAAAACCGGTCAACCGGAGAGACACACTTCTTCCTGGTGTTCGGAGCTGAAGCAGTCCTTCCTCTGGAAATCACCTTGGGGTCGCTCCGGGTCCGGACCTTCGACGAAGCCATGCAGGACCAGCTCTGGCATGAAGACCTTGACCTGGTTGAAGAGGGAAGGTGTCGAGCAGCTGTTCGAAATGCACGATACCTCCAAGTGCTCCATCGTTATCACCAAAGGCATGTGCATAGCCGACAGCTTGAGGAAGGCGATCTGGTGCTACGGAGAATAAAAACTCGAGAAGGTTTAAACAAACTTTCCCCCAGCTGGGAAGGACCCTTTCGAGCGATCAAAGTATCCCGTCCTGGATGCGTTCGCTTGGCAACCGAGGATGGGACACCGCTCCCTAATCCTTCGAACATTGAGCACCTCTATAAGTTTTATGCTTAATATCACGGAGGTGAGTCTGTAATTACATATGATGTATGTTATAGCGTCATTGTAAAGAGACGGGTAGCTCCTCTAGGAGGACAGCCGAACCTTTCCAGGAAGGTCTGCAAAGTTCAAGCAACACTTGACACAATCTCAAAACTAAAAGTGTAGCTAGCTACCCTGGGTCGAACAAGAAATGTAGCACACTTAGCTTAGTTCCATACCCTAAGAGTGTACTTGTCTCCCCTGTATCCCGGACCTATAATGAAAGACATCAATATGTGAAAATAGACTCCACGTGCATTTATTTTGTACAAGCTCATTCTTTTTTTTCTCTTTCTTATCCATAAAAAAGTTGTGCAATTCTTAAGAAATTTAGCTCGAACAATTCATATATATTTCAAGTTGCATTGTTAATTATTTTGGGTCTTAACATTGTTGAATGGCCTACTCGCCTGAACGCCAAGCCGACCTAGGTCCGGAGTGTGCTATCGGCTTAGCCTGGACCTGCACCCTAAGTACGCCACTATACCTACACCCCGGCAGGACTATGTAAGGAGAGTCCAAAAAACGATTGGACCTAGAGAAAATAAACAAATGCACTTGATTCTATATAGAATTGATGTCGACCTGAAATTTCATATAGGAATAGTAAGTCGCAAATGAGTTATAGACAAGAAATGAATTTTACTATTTTTCTTGACTTCAGTGTGCAGGAAAAATAAAAATCTCATGATGATGGTGAACGATGCCGGAGCTATCAAAGCTTCGACATCCCCCAAGGGGGCCCGCCGTCGATGTTTTAAACATGGATAGTGGGCGTCGCCGGAGCTATCAAGTTCCGACAAATCCAGGGGGCCAGCCGTCAACGTGAAGAAATAAAGGGAATTGAAGAAAAGATGGTAGAGGACACCCCAATGGGGTCTGCTGACGATGCTCTACGTGTTGACAGTGGTCACTGCTGGAGCTACTAAGCTCCGACAACCCCAGAGGGCTAGCCGTCGACGCTCTACTTGTTGACAGAGGTCGCTGCCGGAGCTACTAAGCTTCGACAACCCCAGGGGGCCCCTGCTCTCGACGCAACAAAACTTCGAACCTATACTCTACAAGTTCGAAGCACTCAAGTCTTCAACAAAATGCTACATCCTTTTTGTACATGTTCGCAATCAAATTGTGTACATCTACCAGGGGCCCGAGTAAGACAAAGGTAGAAGACAAAAAATGAAATTCATAAATTTCTTGGATTTCATTCATCTGAAGACAAGAGATTACAAAATTGGAGAAAGAAGAGAAGATACAAGTGGGAGCTAAAAGGAGAAAGTTCTAAGTTCTATGGAAGAACTAGGCAACCTTCTGGGCAACCTCCGACACGCTGGTCTTGGCGGCGTCTCCCTCTCCGCAGAAAGGGACCTTCAAGCACCGGGTTTAGTGGGAAGTGAGGATCTCGGCTTGTGTAGCACGTTAGCATGTATTCTGCGACGTTCTTCGCCAAGGATTTTCCTTAGTTTCCAACTGATCCGCGATGACATCACCCATCGCGCCAAGTTTGTTGACAATCGAGCTCAGTGCCTCCAACACATGGTCTAGCACCGGCTCTGAATTGTCCTGACGCACGGGACTAAAGCCCAGTGGCGTCACCGCGACATTGGCTTTGCCCAAGAAGTCCCATACTGGTTGGGACTCCGTAGTCCTTGAGTCCCGAATCTCCTGCAAAGACCTCCGAGCCGCCGCAAGCTTCGAACCCTCCCAGGCAAGGCGCTCGACCTCCTTGCCGTGCTGCTGAATACTCTCAGCAACTTGCTTTTCAAGGTCGCCAAGCTCCTTCTCTCGGACGTGGATCTGATTCCGGCGGTCAACCAGGTCTTTCTCCCGGCCTTGCACCTTCTTCTCCCGGGTAGTGACTTCGACCTCCCTTTTAGTAAGGTCCTACCCCGCTGCCATGCCTTCTCCTCTTTGCTCTTGCAGCGCTCCTCCAACTTCTTTGTGCGCTCTACAAGGCTCTTGTCACTCAGAGCCAGCCTTTGGGCGAGCTCCTCCTCCCTCTTCATGAGGTCATCCCTCAACTCCAGGAACTTTTTCTCTTCCTCTTTGAGCTTTTTCTCTCGCTCGCCAAGACCCTCCTGGCGCTTGATGAGGCATTCATGGATGGTATTGAGGTTCTCCTGGTGACTATTTGCCACCTCATTAGGAGCCAGGTCTTGTTCGTATATAGCCCGAGACTGATTGTCGAGGGATCGCACCATGCTTTCCATCTCATCTAGCAGCTGGCCCCAGTACTCCATCCGGGCCTTCTCCCTCTTGACCCACTCCTTGTCGTTGTCCAGCCTTGGTTGCGCCAGCTTGGTCTCGAATTGGAGTCGGTTGCGCCACCTCCCAAGAGTTTGGCGCTCCTCCTCGAGGGCCTTGCTATAGTGATAAAATGCAAGTTGGACCTGACGAAGGCTGGAGCAAGCATTGTCGATGGATAGCAACAAAGGGATTGGCTCCGGACCTACTGGGGTCCTCTCCGCTGACTCCAGCAGGTTCTCCAAAATAAAAATTGGCTCCCACTCTACAAGAGTGGTCCCTGGAGCTTCCGCGACACTAGGGCCGCCCTCTGGGAGTGCCTCGGTCATCGCCGAGGTAGGTCCTACAAAGGGAGTTTCTACCTCCGGAGTCAGCTCCGAAGGTCCCGTCGCCAGGTCATCATCAACTCGTCCCTCAAGTAGAGGACTGGCTGCTCTGTCTTGGCACCCTGGCTAAGGAGCTGGTACCTCCAGAACTACTACCTCCGAGGCAGGCAGTGAAGACCCTGCCGAAGCTGAGGCCATCTCCGACTCCGACATTGGTGCTTCCTCCACTGCCGGTTTAGGCATCAGCGCTTCAACCTCCACTGGATCGGGTGCCGGCACCTCCACGTTAATCGGCTCAAGCACCTGAACTTCATGAACCGCCGGCTCTGCCGCCGGGGCTTCAGTAACATCCGGCTCGAAGGCTGGAACTTCAAGTACCTCTAACTCTGAGGCCGGAGCGTCCATCATCGCAGCATCCAAAACCGGAGCTTCAGCCTCTGGAGTTGGTGCCACTAGTACATCTTCATTCCCGTGGTACGGTGCTACCACGGGAGCTTCGGGAGATGAGTCGAGGTCCAGAACCACGACAGCTAGCGCCAGAGCCGCCGTGACCTCAGCCACCACCTTAGGCGGCCCTAGAATTGGAGCCGTAGCCTCCGCCTACACAGCATCAGCCGCTATCATAGGAACCAGAGCTTCAGCCCCTTTTTTTGGATGCCCTGTGGATGAAGGATAAAGAAACTCAAAATATGGTTACAACAAAAATAACAAACCGAGTTAAAAAAAAAAAGCAAATTTAACTTGGAAGGCTTCCGCTCCAGCTAGCGCGGAACCTCTTCGCTGGATGCTTAGAGCCCGACCCAGTCGCAACTGGTGTAGTGACTCCGGAAGGCTCTTCGCAGCTTGCTGCCACCGTCAGCAACGTCTCGATTGGGGCCCCCCTCAACTAAGAAGGACCCTTAGACCTAGAGCCCTTAGCTGGCCCTGGTGCCGGAGTCACCTGGTCGGAGCTGGCGTTTCGGGGAGACACCAATGCTGGAGTTGGTGTCACCGTCGAAGACCTCCCGCGCCGAGGAGAAGGGAGTGAGGCAGACAGAGCTGGCCTCACAGAGCTTCTATCAGCACGTCTCAGCTTCCTCTTCCAGTCGGAAGGTTCAGCGAGGTCCTTGCCCTTGCCGGTGTCTTCAACCCGTCGGCTCGGAGAAGGAAGGGGCGCTCTTTCAGAAACTCCGGAGATTGCTACCCCGGAGGTTGGTCGTCTTTCCACCAGGCCCAAGTCATCCAACAGCGGCATCCTCCTCCGGAGCTCTCTGCTCACCTCTGGTATCATATTCAGAGGCGGAAAGGCCGCCAGTGGAGACACGTCATCAGGACTGATGTTCCAATGCTGAAATTTCTTGAGATGGATCTTCAGAGCTTCCTCGCATAAGTTGGTCTTCAAACAAACCTCTATGTGATTGTGATCCATCTCACTGTTGAAGGCCCATGCAGGTCGCTCCCTGGCCCTTAGTGGGGCCTGCCTGTTCGCTAAGAAGTTGTCGAGGAGCATTTGGGGGGTCACCCCACCTTCGACGCACTCTTGGATTCTATCCAGAATGGGCCTGTACACCCTCAACAGCTCCGGAACTTCACTCCTAGTGTTGATGTCGACGCGGGGGAGGCCTTCAGGCAGTTCCAGCCTCTCGTGTCCCTCCACAGTGATGACCACTCAGTCTTTCTTCTAATTGTCCCACTTGCCGGATGGAAAAGAACTCAAGTACTTGAGGGGGCAGTTTTTCTGCTTCAAGAAGTAGTAGAAGCCGACGAACTCCTTACTCTTTCCGGTGGAGTGAACCGTCAAGAAAGTTTGAAACAACTCCACGCAAGGAGGCACACTCACCCACATCTCGCAAAAGTGGACGAAAGTCGCCACTAGCAAGATCGAGTGGGGGCCATGATGGTGGAGCTACAGACCATATAAATCTAGCAGCATCAAGAAAAAAGTAGAGAAAGGCGGGATCAAACCCGCCATGGCATACCAAAGGAAGTACACCATATCTCCGGTGCGCTCCTTCTTGAAGGGGAGCTTGCCGCAGCGAATGTCGCGGTCGAAGGAGTCACTGGACCACCCCATGTAGGTCCGGACCCTCGACAACTCCTCCTTGCTCCTGATGCGGCTCTTGGGAAGTCCCAACTCCATCGCAGCACGGCGGGGCGAGAGAGAAAAAACAAGTGAAGGTTTGGAGGATTCGAGCGCATGTTCAAATGAAGGCGTAAGGAACCCTCCAACCATGCGCGCTTTCCCTCTTAAGTAAGCCCCCGCAACGCTTGGATGGAAACCGCAAAAAGGCCAAGGATACATTTCAAAAATTGCACCCTCCCAATGACAAAGGGGCCTGGGGCCACCACGACGATCAAGTCGAGGTCCTTACCCCAGGCGAACAGTTGTCATGATGAGTGGCAGGAAACCCAAGGGCGGCGGCCCGACAAGGCGCGCGGAACTGATACAATTTTTGTTTTGGGAACTGGCGACCTTTAATTTCGTGAGATCCGCACGCGCAAATATCACCTGCCACCTCCAGAAGATGCCACGCGACGATGGTTTAACTACGATCTATCACCTCAACGGTACATCAAAAAACCCTTGAAGACACGGCGCAGAAATCAAAAGATGGACCCACGTCCGGCAGAATGACTTAATCCAAAGGGTCTCTCCCAGAGGTGGGCCCAGGGGCCACTATCGGTACCCTGCGTACCGGATACCCCTCGGAACTGCAAAGAGTGCAAAGGAACTCCACCTATTTGACTTGAAGACCTTGAAGGCTCCACCTATTTGTCATATGGTTAGTCCCAGTGCCGCCACATGTATCATAAAACCGGAGCTACAATCCATACATGGGAATGCTCTGGACTGGATACCTGTGTGGCACCCCTGTACCTAACCCCCGACAGAGGGAAGCTCCGGTACCGACACGTGTACTACGGCACCGGATCTACTCGTCCAAGACGAAAAGCTCTGAAGCTACCACGCGTCCAACCGCCAGACCTTCAACCTCAATAGGCAGATTGGTGGACCTCCAACGGCTCGGACATTCAAGAGACATTTAAGGTTTCAATACCTGATTATGTGTCATTAATGCAACCTTAATGACACACGATCGGAGGACCCTTAATACTATTAACGCCACCATTAAGGTGCGTTACCACACTATTAAGGGGAATTAAGTACATTAAACTGTGTATTAGGCATCAGTAACTGCCAGGGCTACATGTCGGGCCAGGCTAACGATGTAACGGCCAGCCCTTGTACTATAAAAGGACTGGCCGAGTGATACACGGGAGCACTCTGGTATGAGGCTGGCGCTCGGGGGTCTTTGGTCTCTCTGTCTGGCGCTCTCAGACTCTCATACACTCAATACAACAACAACAACACACCCGTGGAGTAGGGTATTATGCTCAGGTGGCCCGAACCACATAAATCCTTGTGTCAAGTCACTATCTTGTTCTGAATTTCAGCGCGCCCTAACTGAACTAAGAAACTCCACGGGCTACTAACAGTAGTACTAGGGGAATTGCCGGAACCAGCATCCAACAAAGGGTATAGTGTCTCCAAATCTTCAATGCATGTACCACGGCTGCTAGTTCCAAATCATGTGTTGGATTATGTTGCTCATGTTTCTTCAATTGTCTTGATGCATAGGAGACCACTTGACCATCCTGTATAAGCACACATCCAAGTCCTTGTCTCGATGCATCATAATAGATATCAAAACTTTTGCTCACATCTGGCAATATCAAGACTGGGGATGTGGTTAACCTCTTCTTTCAACTCCTGAAAACTTTCTTGACAAGCTTGAGTCCATTGGAAAGCCTTCCCCTTCATCAACAACTTGGTCATGGGCTTGGCTATCTTGGAAAAGTCCTTGATGAACCTACGGTAATATCCAGCCATCCCAAGAAAACTCCTTATTTCCTTTACGTTTTGCAGTGGCTCCCATTTCAGCACATCTCTCACTTTTCCTGTGTCAACCGATACTCCTCAAAACACATCCTTGAGAGCTCGGTAATCGACACACATCCTTTGGGATCCATCCTTCTTGTCCATAAACAGCACAGGCGCTCCCAAGGTGAAGATCTTGGGCAAATAAAACCCTTCTCTAGTTGTTGTTGAATCTGCTTCTTGAGCTCCGCTAACTCCTTATGAGGCATCCTATATGGCCTCTTAGCTATAGGTGTAGTTCCAGGTATTAAATCAATAACAAACTCAATGTCTCGGTCAGGTGGCATACCTGGCAACACATCCGGGAACACATCCAAAAATTCACACACCACCAAAATCTCCCCAATCGTGGCACCGTCCATGTGGTTCAGCTCCAACTGCTTCGGTGTGTGTTGATATGCTTCAAACTCTATGGTGATCCCTTCCTCATTGGTCAACTTTACCGTCTACGTGGCACATTCAATGACTCCATTGTGCTTCCTCAACCAGTCCATACCGAGTATAATGTCCAATCCTTGAGAATCCAAAACAATGAGGTTGGCAAAGAAGTCTACCCCCCCCCCCCCCCCCTATTCTAAGGCTTACTTTTAGACATACTATATTTGTCCCCATCTCTCCTCCTGGAGACTTAACAAATAAAGTGAACTTCATATGAGAGATAGGCAAACTATACTTGGCAACATATTTCGATGCAATGAATGAATGCGGTGCTCCAGAATCAAATAACATAGTTGATGGGTTAGAGTTTGCGAGAGACACACCAATAACCACGTCATCCGCTTGTTCAACATCCTCCGTAGAGACATGGTTCACATTGCCACGAGAAAAATTCTGCTGTCCATGGTTCCCTTGTGGCTGTCCTCCATTCGGTCTTGGGTTCTGTCTTTCAGCATTGCTTTCTTTACCAAGGCCTGACTTAGGACATTGATTTGCGAAGTGTCCTACTTCTCCACATCTATAGCACTTCCTTGCTGCACCAGAATTATTTGGACGAACTTGATTCTGCACAATTGCATCAGGAAAATTGGCACGAGGTGCAAAAGGCATTGGAGGCCTAGGTGCTTGCATGATAGGGCGTTGCTGCACAAACTGAGCTGGGTGCAGTGCAAAACCAGGGCACTGTACAGGAGCATAAGAGCTGTAATAAGGAACATTGGATGGCGCAAAGCGAGGGTGAACATTACTTCCTTGTTGCTGTCCTTGATATGGCGCCTTCCTCTTGTTATCCAGCTCCATCTCATGAACCTTGTTCTCAACCACAATTGCTTTGCCCACAAGCTTCTAAAAGTTGGCATAGTCACGGTTGAGTAATTGCACTTGGATCTCATTGTTCAAGCCCCTCATGAACGAGTATTGCTTCCGGCTGTCCCGGCTCACATCCTCAGGCGCATACCTTGAAAGTTTGATTGAATTTGTTGAGATATTCACCCACACTAGATCTTCCCTTCCTTAGGTTCTCAAATTATTGCCTCTTCAAAATCATAGCACCCTCGGGCACATAATGAGAACGGAAGCTCTCCTTGAACTCAGCCCAAGTAATTCTCTCTTGGTTTTCATGGGCGATGCATAGCGAATCCCACTAATCGGCAGCTGCTCCAACAAGTTGATGAGATGCGAATGGCACCTTCTCCCAGTCACTGCATTGGACTATTGCAAGTTTCTTCTCCATGGACTTGAGCCAGTCATCGACATCCATAGGGTAAGCAGCTTGAGTAAAGGTTGGTGGCCTAGTCCTCATAAACTCTCCCAATCGTTTATCAGGTGGTGGGAGTGGGGGTGGAGGCATGTGGGGCTAATTGTTGTTGTTGCCAGCCTGCAGCTGTCCCATAGTCTGTATCATTATCTGCATGAGCTGGTTCTGCATAGCCAAAAGGTGCTCAAGATTGATAGCTCCCTGAGCAGGTCCTTGTCCATTGTTGTTCTGGGGTGCTCCATTGTTCTCCTCCTCAACATTGCCATCCCTCTGGTTGCGAGTCCTCACTATCTATATTATCCTATATGGACATGGCAATGCTAAAGCATCCCAGAATCCTCTACTAAGCACACAAGAAGCAATACATAACAAACAGCACACCAAGCAAAAAAAACACATCAATTCCTGAGTGTTCATATGTGCTCTAAAGTGTCCATTCTATCTAGGTTGCGTCCTACGATCAACCTGTGCCTCTGATACCAATTTGTGACACGCGATTCCGAAAATGAACCAGGTGAACGCATATGTGTCCCAAGACGTTCAACACACGTACACGAGTGCACTCACAAAAGGATATACAAAAAATTACCACAGAACAAGATTAATTAAGCACTTTTATTACAAATTCCATAATATCCTCTAATACAAGCTCTAATGAATATTAATGACAAGTTGAACTAATGCTGCGGAAATAACTAATTAAGCAACTAAGCAAACTAAGCAATATAAGCAAATAGGGTATAGCACAGCTTCAAACAGTACCACAGGCCAAGCTGACGGTAGACACGGCCTAGAATCCGCATTATCTTCGTTATACTCCCAATCCTGACCTGCAACTGTTGGTGGGGGAATTGCAAAGGGTGAGTACATGTCTTACTCAGTAAGTGTGGAAAGTATGACATGTAGCTGATACAAATGACTACAATAATAAAGGATAAGTGTTGAAAAGTACATTAAAACATTTAAAAAGAAGTATATTATATGTATGTGAAGTAATCCCATCATAAACCATGAAGTTACCATAATACCAATCCATATCTCATTACCAACATCCATATTCTAGATTTCTCATTACCATTAACCATATCCATTGCCATAAACCATGATACCATCCCATAACCAATACCAAACAATCCCAATACCAGAACCCCTCTAATCATGGAAGTTGTTCAGGTGCTCTTAACCGGGAGCACGACTATCGTGATAGTTTTAATACTCTGCAGAGTTTGTACCACTTTACCCACATGGTTGTGATTTCATCACCCGTCGGCGACTAAAGGAAACCTCTATTATGACAAAAAACTACCATAGGTGTATGGCCATGAGATCACAAAATAGCCTTTACAAAGGGACTACTAGCATGTACGGACCCACTGAGGTTTCACCAGTGACGATGTCTCCAACTGAGCACATCTTCATCCAAGGGTCCCCTCTTGTGCCGTTCGGATCCCAGGGAGTCCCACCAACCATATCCAAACCCAATACGACTCCCCTTCCCCAGTGCGCCAAATGATCTGCTTAATACTAGCAATACCCTAATTAATCTACACCGCACCCATACTTAGCCTCGAAGTGGCACTGTTGTCCTGGCATATTCTCGCATGAACCAATCCTTTGATATAAAGCAAGCAAACCACCATAACATCCAGCGCATTCACATACCAGGCTTGCTTAGATAACCAATTACCATATCATCTTGACCAGTTCATATTAACCATAATCTCATTAATGCATAATTGAATGGCATAATTGTTTTCCCATCCCAATTAGTTAAGCGAAGCAAAAAGGTAAAAAACCTTCCCGACTCTCTACCATGAATTCCAGGTGACAAGGGTGGTTAAACAAAGCTAGTAAACTTCCTATAATAGGATTTCCCATAACTTTGACACAAGCAAGCAGTTTTGCAAACAAACATTTATTTTTTAAAAACTAGATCAATATGTTCAAGGACACTTGCCTTGCTCTTGAGCTAGGTTTGGATCAAAGACTTCAAATTCTTGGTGCTGGGGGTCCTCTGTGGCACTCTCTAGTGCAAATCTGTCTAATCCGCACAATAAGCATACAAGACAAGAATCACAATCAATACGTGCACATATATTACTCAATATGTCATGATATGCATGATTAATGCAAATGCAAAGCAAAACTAGTTAATGAATTGTTAATGATGTTTACTAACTAGTTCTAATAGCGCTTAACAAGTTTGAACAGGTTTGAAATTGATTCGAAATAATTTAGAATTAATTCAACAGGAAATAAATTGAAAAATCGGTCTAGTTCGCTGCAGGTCCGAACTAGTCTGCCCTTCGCCGAAACAACGGATTAGTGTTTTCTAGATCGACGTGAATTTGGAGAAATGGGGTTGAATTCTCGTGAGAAAAAGGAAGTAGAAAGTATACCATGTGTTTAGAACTCCAATGAATCAAGGGTTTTGGAGGCAACACTTGGATCTTGGAGATCTAGGGTTGATGAAGAACTTGAAGGTGAATTGGTGATGACGAACAAAACTCAGTGGAGATCTTGATCCTCTTTTGTTTCCTCCCCTTCTTCTTCTTTCTCGGAATCTCCTTCTCCCTCCTTGTTGGCGGCTCTCCATGAACTAGGGTTTGGGTGTGTTTCAATTGAAGCAAAGAGGTAAAAAGGTGGGATGTTGGGTTGTTTATATAAGGTTGGAGGCTAGGGTTTGATAGATTTCGAGTTTGGGGTGGGTGGAGGCCGGTGTGGGGTCCCACATGAGCTCCAAAAAGAGTTAGACAAGATGTCCTTAGGCCCACTTAAGGTGAAACCAAAAAACACGTCTTGAAACAGAAGATAAATTCGAAATCGCGATTTACCGAACAAGTCCGAAAAAGGCCGGTCTAGACAGAGGCGAAAACGGACAAGTCCGTACTATATCGGACGAGTCCGAACTTGGTCAGAGGAAAATTAGACAGGTCTGGCCAAAACCGGACAAGTCCGATTTTAGTCAGAGGGAAAACGGACAAGTCCACTGGAATACTAGACAAGTCCAGACAAGTCCAGGGACTTAGCAAAATTTCAATGAATTGGAATACTGGACTAGTCCGCAATAGACTGGACAAGTCTGAAACTGTACAGAGGCAAAAACCAGAATGGTCCGCACAAAAACGGACATGTTCGAGCAAGGTCTGAGAGAAATCGGACTAGCCCGCACCAAAATCGGACTAGTTCGCACTTCCCAGAATTCTTAAGGGCAATTTTCTCTAAATTCATTTTAAACTTATTCCTTTTTATGTTTCTTACCATTGAACATGTATAATGATGGATGCAAGGCATGATGCATGAAAATGAGGGTGTTACACTTACCATTTCACCACCAAAATGGAGCAGCCCACCATTCTTTTTATTTTGCCCCAAAGGGCGAGTTCTGCGAGCTACTGTTGTCGCGAAACCTATTTGCTCAATGAGCCATTAACTCCGCCCTGGCTTTATAGCCATGGTTCGTGCTGACGGCTATTATATACCAATTTCACCCGTCAATATAACTCAATTATGTGAAGGAAATATCATTTATTGCAAACATCACCTTTTTATTTAACCTATTTCCACTTGTCCTTGGAGAAAGTAGTGCATACATGGATTCTATGCAGAATTGAAGTGAAACAAGGGGATGGATCCTATAAAATATCATTCCAGCCAATCAGGCGATAGCACATGGCACCACAAGGATCAAATATCCCACAAATAGAAGTATCCGAGGCCATCCAATGGTGTAACACCCATATCATGGAATGGGACCCACCTGTCAGTCACCTGGAGGAAGAACTATCCGTTTGGAGCCAGGACCAGGTCGGCCGACCCCCCTAGTCGGTCGACTGGTTCCTGGCGACAACATGGTCAAACACCACGTGTTGGCTCCTCTCGGCTTGAAGAGGTCAGGGGTGACTGATTCACGAGCTTTTGGTGGCGGGAACCGACCCTTCTCCAAGCTATAAATAGGACCCCTCACCCCTCTTCAACTCACACCACTTGATATTCATCCATTATATCCACTACTCTCCATAGTTTTAGTGGAGTATAGGCTGTAGAGAGGAGAGTCTCTAGTCCATAGTCCAAGCGGGAGAGTAGTAGGAGTCTCTTCCCAATTTCCAATTGGGAAAGTTATGTCTCTCATATTCCTATTTGTATTTGTGAGTTTATTCATAATAAAGATGATATCTTTAGCTTCTATTGTTTGCTTGGATGAAGCGTTTCTTGTTTGATTGTGGATTCCATGTATGTGGTAGGAATAGTAATTATGATTGTGCTATACCATTCTTATTACATCATCATATACACTATAAACCTCCACTATAGTCTAATTGGCTATGATATGACTACATTGGTTCAACGATGATTTAGTTCATTGCCTTAGGATGGCTTGTGCCTAGGCTATTAAGGTAATTACTCAATATGCTATCACGGTGCAAGGATAGAGAGTAGTGTTGAATTTCTCGTATGCCCACGGATTGAAGAGGTAGGCTATAGGTGGTGACAGTCCAATCTGTCCTTTGTAATCCTCCACGTTCGGCTATGCCACAGGCTCTTGGCGGGAGTCGCCTAGTGTTGCTAGGGGTAAACCTGTGCCCGATGTGTTTATCCACTTAGCATGAGAATTCATAATTAGCATAATCATTTGTAACTAACTTAGGCTATGTATGTGTACATTAGAAGCATAGTAGGAGTATCTACCTAACTCTTAGTCTAGTTCCTCTATTACCTCATTAATACCTTTAGGATAGAATGCTCTTGTGTGTGTTACACAACCTTAATTACCCTTTATCCATTCTTGCTAGAACCCTACCTAGGCCAACCTAGCCTTTCCACTTGATTGTTTTACTTCCATCTAGCCTTGCTTTGGGAAAATATAAATGACACCCTTTGGGAACACTCTATAAAAGGGAAATGCTACATCGATAATTACCGTGTGCTTGCGGATTTACATGTATAATATAAAACCTACCAACAAGCATTTCTGGCACCACTGCTAGGGATGAAATTTTAGTAGTACGTAGGAAATATCAACAAGCATTTCTGGCGCTGTTACCGGGGAAGGCAACTGAAGTATTACATGATTGATTGAATAGGATAGAACCCTGGTAGGTCTTAGTAGGATGACCCTTCTTTGTTTTCGCATTTTATGTAAAAACAGGGTAGTGTATGTCTGGTTTCCGCTTGCTGGAAAACTTTGTTGAAGATCCGGAATCCTTTCTGAGAGATCGACCTCGTGTCGTTACTCCTCAGAAGCTTCGAGCGGTAAATCAAGCCAGCACAACCGCACCAACAACCAAAACACCAATGGCCCAGAAGACCCTTCGTGAGTTTCAGCTCCCTCTGCTAGCAATGTGCCTGTTGGGCCAATTGTTAACACGAGAGACGTGAACTTCAAAATCATGACTGGCCTAATCACTATGGTGCAAGCCAACCCAATTTATGGGAAGGCTAACGACGATGCAAGTGCTCACCTACAACAGCTCCTTGAGATCTGCAGCACTTTTATGATTAAGGACGTATCCCCTGATGTTGTTCGTATTAGGCTGTTCTTGTTCTCTCTTCTTAGGAGAGCGAAACAGTTATTCTATGCGAATTGAAGTGTTGTAGATACTTGGGAGAAATGTTCTACGACATTCCTCGCCATGTTCTTCCCACTGGGCAAAACCAATGCCATACATGGAAGAATTTCCAGCTTCCAGCAAGATGCCAAGGAATCTATTCTCGAGGATTGGGAAAGGCTTCAGGAGTACATCCTAGCCTGTCCCCACCATGGGATGGATGACTATATCATTATCCAAAACATTTACAACGGGCAGATCCCTTCTGCCCGTGACCATGTTGATGTTGCTGCTGGAGGAGCCTTCTTCTCATTAACGGTGCCCAAAGCCAAAGATTTGATTGATAAGATGGTGTCAAACATGGGCTGGAGCGATGAGTGTCTCCATACCCGCTAGCGAGGCATAACATCTTGAGGGAGGTGGACATGATCGCTGCCAAATTCGACCTCCTAATGAAGAAGATTGATGGACAAGGCAATGGTGAGGTATGTGGCAATGCCCATGCCTTATACTCTCACATCACCTATGAAGTCTGTGGCAACACGAGCCATTTGGGCAAGGACTGCCCAGAAACACGTGAGGATGCCTTCTACGTAGCCAACAATGGAAACAACAATGGCTATTGTCCAGGAGGTCAAGGGTGGGGCCAACCACGCCCATTCTTTCAAGGAGGGTACAACAACAATGGCAACAATGGAAATCAACCTAACTTGAGAGAACTTGCCATTGGCCAGCTGAAGATCAATGAGGCCATATCCAAGAAGTTGTCGGCCAATGACAAGACCCTAGAGAGCATAAATTCCAAGATTGAAGGACTATCCTTGGCCTTCAAGAATCAATTAAGTTTCAACAAGATGTTGGAAACTCAATTGGCTCAACTGGCTGCAGTTGTTCCTACAATGGAGAAAGTCAGTGTGATGGCTATGAGAGGTGGCAAGACCACTCGTGACCCACCATATCCAACACAAGAGAGGAGGACAACTACAAAGGAGAAGGTGGATGTCTCTGTTGGCATAAGTGAACAACTTAGTGAGTGAATGGCCAAACACTTTGAGGACACCAACTTATTGCAGTTCCCTCAGAGGCAAAGGAAGACAACAGTGGATGAGCAACTCAACCGCTTTGTTGAGATCATCCAGAAAATCCACATTAATTTGCCCTTGATTGATGCGATGCAAGTACCTACATATGCTCGCTATCTCAAGGACATATTGAATAACAAGCGGTCATTGCCCACCACTGAGGTTGTCAAGCTTACGGAAGACTGCAGCGCAACCATCCTCAATAGGCTTCCAGAAAAGAAGAAGGCCCCTGGATGTCCTACAATATCATGCTCAATTAGGGCACACCACTTTGACAAGTCCCTTTGTGACCTTGGATCAAGTGTGAGTGTGATGCCCAAGGTGGTTTTCGACCAGCTGAACATCAAGGAACTCACTCCAACACGAATGCCGCTCCAACTAGCTGATTCCTTAGTCCGTTATCCAGCTGGTATCGCTGAAGATGTCCTGGTAAAAATCCGGAACTACTTCATACCCGTGGATTTCTTGGTGCTCGACATGGAGGTTGAGAAGGATACGCTGCTCATTCTTGGGCGCCCGTTCCTAAGCACAGCGAAGGCTCACATATATGTGGGAGCGGGAGAAATCCACTTCCATACCAATGGCAAGTAGGAGAAGTTCAACTTTCGCCCAAAGTTGGAGCAATGCTCAATGATCCGCATTGGGGCGAATGTTAAACACATTTAAGAGGTCAAAATCACACCTCCAATGGTGGACCCGTTCATTGCATTTATGAGGTATTTGATCTATGCGGAAAACCCGTCTTATCGTCTACGGCGACAACCCAAGAAGACAGAGAAATTCGGGCCTCCCGAAAGGCCCAAGTCCACCAAGCCGCCAATGAAGGAATGGCGGAAGAAGCAAGACGAGCCGTCCGAGCCCATCCCTTCGGGCCTGGATGTCAAGAAATGAAGAAGGAGGAATGTCCATCTCATTGAATGGTGGTGAGACCTAGCCAATAGGTTAAATTGGTAGTTATCCTTTTCTTTGTTTTTCTTTTCTCTTTATTTGGTTTTCCACATTTAGTTTGATTTTCCCCACTGCATATTTGATTTTCTTATTAAGTTGAGAATCTTATATTCTCATTTATCATTTTTATTTCTTTATTTTTCAAAAAAGGAAAATTGTTGGGTTTTGAAAAAATGAATTTTTATTTGGGAAACAATTTTTCTGAGCTACAAAAGTGGTATTTCACCAACGTGCTAATTTCATAGCCGTTGGGGAACCATCTGCCAAAAGCGTAACAGGGGGGCCCACCTGTCAGGTCGGCCGACCCCCCTGTTCGGCTAACTAGGGGAAAGAGCCATTTTGGCTCTCTCTCCTCCAATGGCTACATTTGGTTCCCTAGTGACTGTTGGGGATTGCACGCTATAAAAGTTGGCCGTGAGGAGCTTTTTTCCTCACACTTCACCTCATTTCTTACATCCCCAAAGTCACTCTTGCTCACATTGTTTCACTCGCTCTTCATTGAAGTGCTCTTTATCAATTCCCAACTCAAAAAGATTTGCTTTGTTTGCATTTGCAATTTGCTCTCAAGTTCTTCAACGGAAAATTCGCCGGGGTTTTTCTTTTCACTAACATCACCTTTTTCGAGTTTTTTCCTTGTTGTGTTCTTGTTTGTTGTGGCCATGAAAGGAATGAAAAGGTTGTTTGGAAAGAGGAAGGAGGCTGCAAGCTCAAGCCATGGTGGAGACTCAAGTGAACGCCCCTCTTCCGTTGCTACACCAAGTTCACGGAGGAGGAGTGTAGGAGAGGACACTCCCATGGGTGAGAGAAGCAACCCACACCAACTTATTCACGACGACGTCCTCGACATTCAAAGTGAAGTTGAAGATCAAGCACCCAAGCTCCTCGAAGATCGTGAGTTTTCTCATACAAAAGCTTATGATCCGGATTTGATCTCCAAAATAGGTATGGGTTCCGAGTTCTTTTCCATTTGGCGTGCATTAGGATGGGAAAACTTTGCTCACATAGAGGACAAAGGTTCACGCCTTCTCTCCATACAATTCCTTTGCACACTAGAAATAGGATTTTATGATATTACTTTTAGATTATTTCAAAAAGAATACAACATCCTATGGAAAGAATTGAGTGAAATCCTAGGCTTCCATAAACGTTGTTTGCTAGATTTAGACACTTTGCCTAAGTTTAATAAACAATGTTGTTTGGAAAGATTTAACTTTTGAGGTTAGATGTAGTTCACCTAGGAATAGCCACTTGCACAACCCTACTTTACGTTTCATGCATAGATGGGTGGCTATGACTATGTTCCTCAGAGGATATGTAAGGATAGTGCATGATGATGAGTTGAAAATTTTATTTGCCATGATTAAAAAGATAAAAGTTGCTCCAGATATTGCCACGATGACACAATGGTTAGATTACATCCCAAGGGTAGGGACAATTGAGTGTACTTCATTGATTACTCGTATTGCTACTAGGGTAGGAGCACTAGAATATTCTTCATTTGAGTATATTGGAAATGAAAGAGAATTAATTGATAAAGATTATTTAGTGCAAGGACATACCATTAAGCATGATCAAGATGGCTCTTTATTATCCTGGCTTTGTCAATGAAATTTGGTTACCTAACTCGGATTATCATTTGTACAAATGTGAGAGGCTAACCATTGACCTCCCTCCCATCGATGAAGCCGGAAGAAGTAATGTCTCTATCAGGGTAACTAGAAGTCGTACAAGGAGAGTGACCATGCCCCCGACAACCTCCACTGTCCATGAGTAAGAAGAGGAAGAGAACCCAACAGGTGATGCACCCGGATGGAATCAACCTCCATCGTATGAGACCGAAGGTCCTTCTTGGCATGGATGGCCAGGTGCTACATGGGAAACACCCCTATCCACTTCAAGCTCTAGCAGCTTGCCTCCAACATCTATGAGAAGATGTCATTCTACTTCGGCTAGAAGTCATCGTGACTATAGCCAAGGAATGACGGACCTCTCTATACGTATGGAGGAGCTTGAAGTAAGGACGGGTGACATCTACAACACTCTACAAGGGCATGTTTAAGGTACCCAAGACTGGTAGGAACACATGGATGCTCAATTAACCAACTTCAACTCCATGCTACAACAACAACAAGCCGATCTCACAACATACTTCCGATCAAGGGTTCAACCCTCGACACGGAGGTGAGTGAATAACAAGCATGGGGGAGGACCCTCACTTGAGTTTAATTGTATCAACCCCTTGCATATTCATTTTCCACATACCCATCATACACCTTGCATTTAAAAAAATATAGGATATGTTTTATTTTCAAATAAAATTAATGATGTGCATTAAGAATGACTTGGAATTCACATATATGAAATGATGAAGAGTTGCTCTATTTTAATTTTCCTAAGTCCCTAGTTTACAACTTACTACTCTCCAACATATTGCTCTCATTGGCTAAAATTGCTTTTGTCATGAGTTTGAAATTGTGGGTAGCGAAATCTTAATCATTCTAAGTTGTTGTGAGATATGATATAGTGATAGGGCTCCTATTCCTAGTTTGATAGTGAAACTTAGATTTCCAGAGAAATTCTAAAAATATTTAAGTTATCCTCATTTGATTGGAAATACCTACCAAAGTCATATGATACATTAAATTGATAGACCTTATGCATATGCTATTTGCGTTCACATTGAGCTTTGTCAAACTAGTATAGACCTATGAGAGATTTCATTTATTACTTTTGAATTCAAGACTTCACTTGCACATGCTATACTTCTACACTAGAAGTAAGCAAATTTCCATCATACCACCATTCCACAATAAAAAGAAAAACTCCATATCATTCATGCTTAGTACTCTCTCCGAAATTCATTGCATAAAAAGGGAGTATAAGACATGGCTACAAGAAAAATAAAACGAAAATACATGCTTACAACATAAGCATTAGAAAAAAAAGATGAAAAAGTAGCCATGTTTCATCCCTACAAAATAAGAGAGTTCGTCAAAAAGCAGTCATCACAAGATCCACATCCACTCCATTCCATCACACATGCACAAGTCTTGAATCAAATTGTTTTGATTTGATTTCTCCTAAGGCTTGCTCTTTTCCCTTAGCAATATTATGTTTGGCAAGTATGCCTACTATATTCCCTACGAAGCTCCACATACAAGCCTTACGTAGAGGTAGGATGAATTTAGGCAGAATGCCTTTGTGAGGATTTATTTCCACTACACAAAAATGAGAGACTTGAGAGAAACAAATTGAGGCACTTAAAATCTAAATTAAATTCTCTGAAATGAGTGGAACTTGATTTCTAGGATATGTGTGCTCCATTTGCTGTTATATCTTTCAACCACCTATGAATAGGAGATGGCATAAGCCCCATAGTGACTTAAGATGGGTGAAGTACCGTTCCAATTTTTGCAATACTAGGTAGAGTATTTTGTTGTGCACATGGTACTTTTAAAAAATACAACATAGTAGCAACTCCTGATCTTCAACCTAATGTCTTGACTTTGCTCGAGACGAGCAAAGGATAAGCTTCGGGGTGTTTGTTGATGGCTATTATATACCGATTTCACCCGTCAATATAATTCAATTATGTGAAGGAAATATCATATCTTGCACACATTACTTTCTATTTAACCTATTTCCACTTGTCCTTGGAGAAAGTAGTGAATGCAGGGATTCTATGCAGAATTGAAGTGAAACAAGGGGATGGATCCTATAAAATATCTTTACAGCAAATCAGGCGACGCCACATAGCACCACATGGACCAAATGGCCCACAAACAAAAGTATCCGAGGCTTTCCAACGGTGTAGCACCCATATCATGGAATGGGACCCACTTGTCAGTCACCTGGAGGAAGAACTGGTCGTTTGGAGCCGGGACCAGGTTGGCCGACCCCACTAGTTGGCCGACTAGTTCCTAGTGCCAAACGCGGTCAAACGACACATGTTGGCTCCTCCCGGCTTGAAGAGGTCAGGGGTGATTGAGTCTCGCGCTTTTGGTGGCAGAAACCGACCCTTTTCCAAGATATAAATAGGACCCCTCACCTATCACTTCAACACACACCACTTCAGTATTGATCCATTGCATTCACTACTCTCGATTATGTTAACATGAATCACTTATGCTATGAATTAACATTGGCTCAACGATGATTTAGTTCATTGCCTTAGGATGGCTTCTGCCTTGGCTCTTATGGTAATTACTTAATATGCTAGCATGGTGCTAGGATAGAAAGTAGTGTTGAATGTCTCGTATGCTCATGGATTGAAGAGGTAGGCAATATGTGGTGACAGGCCTATCTGTCCTTTGTAATCCTCCACGTTCGGCTATGCCACAGGCTCTTGGTGGGAGTCGCCTAGTTTTGCTAGGGGTAAACTTGTGCCTGATGTGTTAATCCACTTAGCATGAGAATTCATAATTAGTATAATCATTTGTAACTAACTTAGGCTATATATATGTACATTAGAAGCATAGTAGGAGTATCTACCTAACTCATAGCCTAGTTCCTCTATTACCTCATTTGTCCCCTTAGGATAGAATGTTCTTGTGTGTGTCACACTACCTCAATTACCCTTTATGCATCCTTGCTAGAACCCTACCTAGGCCAACCTAGCCTTTCCACATGATGATTGTTTTACCTCCATCTAGCCTTCCTTTGTGAAAATATAAAAGACACCCTTTGGGAATACTCTTTAAAGGGGAAATGCTACATCGATAGTTTCTGTGCGCTTGCGGATTTACATGTACAATATAAAACCTACCAACAAGCATTTCTAGCACCACTGCTAGGAATGAATTGTTAGTAGTGCGTACGAAATATCAATAGTTTGGGAACAATCATTCTCAGGAACGGATTGTGAAAACCCATACCACCGTCTTCGAGAGTTTGCACAATTGTGTTCTTGCCTTTTAATTAAAGGCATGATACAAGAAACTCTTAAATGGAAGTTGTTTACTTTTTCTCTCAAAGAAAATGCAAAACAATGGTACACCCATAATGTTGGAAAAAAATGGCGAATGGAGAGAAATATGAGAATTTGTCTTGCATTCTTTCCAATAACCCTATTTCTTTCCCTACAAATCGAAGTACTAGGCTTCCGAGAGATAGACAAGGAATCAATAGGTGCCTGGGATAGGTTTCGCTTCTGCGAAAATTTGGCCCATATTTGTTAATCCCATATCCGTTGTTATTGCAACATTTCTTCATGGGACTTAACAAAGAGTATGCGCTATATCTTGACATTACGGCTGGAGGGTCTTTCCTTCATAGGACGCCAGAAGAAGGGAAGGAACTTCTAGATCGAATTCTAGAAAATGCCTCCTTCATGACAGGTCGTAATGAATCTCCCCAAGAGGAAGCCATGTCGAGTATCGAGGACACTCCTATAGCCAAGGAAGAGCCAGAATCATGCTCATCACCTGCCTTGCCTGTAGAACCCTCTCCCAAACCTAAACCATCGAAGGATGAAGAAATTCAACCTTCGGAGTTCCCATTCTACATTGAAGAAGAGAGTTTTGAAGATTATGGAAATACCTTGAGGTACTATTACGAATGGGAGACATCGTTGCCTCAAACTCCACCCGACCCACCTGATTGAGTATACCACCAACGTTGACCTCTATTTCGAGTTCGGAATGGATAGTAGAAGTTGAGAACTCAATTGATATCCTTCAGATGACCTCACCATTAGCCACCATTATATCTCATATTAGAGGAACAACAATGCGAGTCCTTTATAATCCCTACATTAGAGAAAATTTTTGATACTTGTGCTCTAGCTATTTTGGGCGATGTGCCAGTGGCACCAACTCAAAAATCCTTTCAAGATACATTTTGAAATATTCTTGAAGAATATGGAATTTTGCAAGGAGTGTCAGTAAGACACAAAAGTATTGAGGTCCTCCTTGAATTTCATGTGCTTGAAGTCCAAGAATTTGACGTTATGACTATGGTACCCATTGAGAACTTTCTCATGAAATTCCACTCTAAAGGAAACCTCAACATAAAACTTGGAGGGAACAAAGTTTCCATTCCCATTCTGCATTCCAAGAACACATCTGCAGAACCATCCCTTCAAGATGAGTCAGTTGAGGAGCTTAGAACTCGTAAATACTTGGAACCGCCTAGAAGAGGAAGAAGATTTCATCCAAGAAGAGGATGAACTTCAGGAGTCTTTTGACTTGCCAAAAGAAGAGCCTACACCGAAACCTACTATTGCGCTAAAAATCTTGCCTCTAGGCCTACACTATGCTTCTCTAAATGGAGATTTGGAAGCCCCTGTCATCATATGTGACAAGCTTTTATACGAGGAAACGCTCAAGCTCATAGCCCTGTTAGAAAAGCATAGGACTGTTTTTGGCTACTCACTCCAAGACCTCAAGGGCGTCAGCCCTGCTCTTTGCACCCATCGCATTCCCATTGACCCCGAGAGTACCCCCTCATGGGAAAATCAATGGCGATTGAATAATGCAACACATGAGGTTTTCAATAAGGAGGTCTTGAAACTCCTTCGCGTCGAGATTATTAATCCCATGCCTCATAGTGAGTGGTTCGATCTAGTCCCAGTAGGTCCTAATAAGGGAGGAATGATGGTCGTTCAAAATAAGAAGAATGAATTAATTCCTCAACGCACAGTCATGGGACGGTGGATGTGCATTGATTACCAAAAACTCAACAGGGCAACTAGGAAGGATCATTTTCCACTATTCTTCATTGATGAGATGTTGGAACGGTAGGCAAAACATTCTTTATTTTGTTTCCCTTATGGATATTCAGGCTATCATCAAATTCCTATCCATCTCGATGATCAAAATAAGACCACATTCACATGTCCATATGTGACATACGCCTACCGGCGAATGTCTTTTAGACTATCTAATGCTCCTGCATCCTTTCAAAGGTGTGTGATGTCTATCTTTTACGACATGATTGAGGAAATCATGAAAGTTTTCATGGACGATTCTCTATCTATAAAAAAAATTTTAATCATTGTCTCGAACATTTAGACAAGTTCTTACAAAGATACCAAGTGAAAGACCTGGTGCTTAATTGGGAAAAGTGCCACTTTATGAACCTTGAAGGCATTGTTCTCGGACACTTAGTGTCCAATAGGGGGATAGAGGTGGACAAGGCAAAAATTAAAGATATAGGACAACTTCCACCTCTAGTCAACATAAAGGGGAATCCGCAACTTTTTAGGTCATTGTTGATGTTTCTATAACACCCTCATTTTCATGCATCATGCATTGCATAAGTTCATATACATGTTTAACATTAATCCACATAAAAAGGAATGAGTTTAAAATGAATTTAAACCAAAACCACACTTAAGAATTCTGTGAAGTGCGGACTTGTCTGTTCTCGGTGCGGACTAGTTCGTTTTTCTCTCTGACCTCTCTTCGGACATGTCTGTTTTCGTGCGAACTAGTCCGGTTTTGTCTCTGTACAATTTTTGGACTTGTCCGGTCCATTGCGGACTAGTCTGGTATTTTAATTACTTGAAATATTGCCAAGATCCTGGACTTGTCCGAACTTTTCTGGTGTCTTGCGGACTTGTACGGGTTGCTCTGTGACTAAAGTCGGACTTGTCCGATTTTTGCCAGATTGTTCGTTTCCTTTCTGACTAAGTCCGGACTTGTCCGATTTTGTCCGGACCTAACCATTTTCCCCTGACTAATATCGGACTAGTCCGGCCCTACAACGGACTTGTCCGGTCTCTAGATTCATTTAATAATAAATTAATTCCAATTTGATGTAATATCAACATGAACCTGTGTAAACTTGTTGGTAACCATTATAAATGATTACCGAACATTAATAGTAACTCATTAACTAGTTTTGCTTCGCATTTGCAAGAATCATGCATGGCATAACATATTGAATAATATATGTGCACTTATTGATTGTAATTCCTTTTCTTGTATGTTTATTGTGCGGTTTAGACGGTTTTGCGCTAGAGGGTGCTGTGGAGGACCTCCAGCACGAGGAATTTGAAGACTTTGACCCAAACCAAGCCCAAGAGCAAGGCATGTGCCCTTGAACCTGTTTTTACAATAAATGTTTTGTTTTCAATATGGCATGCTTGTGTCAATTTGATGGGAATCCATGTGATAGGAAGTTTACTAGCTTTGTTTAACCACCCTTGTCACCTTGAATACATGGTAGAGAGTGGGGAAAGGCTTTTTACCTTTGCTTTGATTAATTAATTGGGATGGGAAAACAACTATACCGTTTAATTATGAATTAATGAGATTATGGTTAATATGAAATGGTTAATAGGATATGGTAATGGGTGATCTAAGAAAGCCTGGTATGTGGATGTGTTGGAAGACATGGTGGTTGCTTGATTTATATCTATGGACTGGCTCATGCGAGAATATGCCAGGATAACAGTGCCACCACAAGGCCAAGTATGGGTGCAGCGTAGCCGATTAATTAGGGTATTGCTGGTACTACACGAATCATTTGGCGCTTCGGGGAAGGGGAGCCAAATTGGGTTTGGGTTTGTGGAGGGACTCCCTAGATCCGAATGGCACAAGAGGGGGCCCTTGGTTGAAGATGTGCTCAGTTGGAGGCATCGCCACCAGTGAAACCTCAGTGGGTTAGTACATGCTAGTAGTCCCTTTGTAAAGGCTATTTTGTGATCTCTTGGCCATACACCAAAGGAAGTGTATTGGCATAAGGGAGGTTCTTTAGTCGTTGATGGGTGATGAAATTACAAACAGGTGGGTAAAGCGGTAAAAACTCTTCAGAGTATTAAAACTATCATGATAGTCGTGCTCCCGGTTAAGAGCACCTGGATGACCTACATGATTAGAGGGGTTTTGGATTGGGATGGTTTGGTACCGGCTAAGGTTGGTAATATGGTTATGGTTGTTTATGGATTGATTTATGGTATTGGATATGGTTAATGGTAATGGTGAAATCTCGTATAATGGTGATGGATATGGAATATGGACTTATACTATGATAATCGTTGTGGTATACGATGGGTTTACTTCACATACATATAATATACTACTTTTCCAATGGTTTAATGTACTTTTCAGCACTTAGCTTTTATTAATGTCGTCATTTGTATCAGCTACATGTCATACTTTCCCACACCTGCTGAGTACGACATGTACTCAACCTTGCAATTCCCCCACCAATAGTTGCAAGTCAGGATTGGGAGTACCACGACGTTAATGAGGAGTTGTAGGTTGTGTTCCACCGTCAGCTTTGCCTGCGGTGTTGCCCGGAGCCGTGCTACACTATTTGCTTAGCTTGCTTATTTCATTTACCTCATATTTAGTTTTTTCTGTTGCATTTGTTCAAAACTTGTCATATTCATTAGAGCTTGTATTCGAAGATATTTTGAACTTTGTAATAAAAGTGCTTAATTAATCTTTTTGTATGGTAATTTTTTGTATATCCTTTGTGAATGCACTCGTGTATGCGTGTTGAACGTCCTGGGAACACATATGTGTCACACTTGGTTCATTTTCGGAACCGGGTGTCACAAATTGGTGTCAGAGCCACAGGTTGACTGTATGACACAACCTAGATAGAATGGACACTTTAGAGCACATAGGAACACTTAGGAAACATTGTGGTTTGTTTGGTGTGCTGATTCCTATGTACTGTTGCTTGTGTGCTTAGTAGAGGATTTTGGGATGCTTTAGCATTGCCATATCCATATAGGCTTGTATATGTAGTTTCTTAGTTTCATATCCCTTGATGCATATAGTTGGGGACGTTTTCTAAATTCTTTTCTCTTGCTTTTCTTCAGATGGTGAGGACTCGCAACCAGAGGGATGCCAATGATGAGGAGGAGGGTAGTGAAGCACCTCAGAACAACCAGGGACCTGCCCAAGGAGCTATCAATCTTGAGCAACTATTGGCCATGCAAAACTAGATCATGTAGACCATGATACAAACAATGGGACAGTTGCTGGCTGGTAACAGCAACAATCAGCCTCACATGCCTCCACCGCCACCCCCACCTCCTCATAAATGATTGGTAGAGTTCATGAGAACCAGGCCGCCGACTTTTGCTCAATCTGCTGACCCTATGGATGTCGATGATTGGCTCAAGTACGTGGAGAAGAAAATTGCAACAGTCCAATGAAGTGACCGGGAGAAGGTGATATTCACATCTTATCAACTTGTTGGAGCAGCTGCTGATTGGTGCGACTCTTTGTGCAGTGCCCATGAGAACCACGAGAGGATTACTTGGGCTTAATTCAAGGAGAGCTTCCGTTCTCATTATGTGCCCGAGGGTGTTATGATCTTGAAGAGGCAAGAGTTTGAAAACTTGAGGCAAGGAAGATCGAGTGTGGGTGAATACATCAATAAATTCACTCAACTCTCAAGATATGCGCTTGAGGATGTGAGCTAGGACAGCCGGAAAAAATACTTGTTCATGAGGGGCTTGAACAATGAGATCCAGGTACAATTGCTGAATTGTGATTATGCCAACTTCCAGAAGCTAGTGGACAAAGAAATTGTTGTGGAGAAAAAAGTCCATGAGATGGAGCTGGATAACAAGAGGAAGGCACCATATCAGCGACAGCAACAAGGAAGTAATATGCTCCCTCACTTTGCACCACCCAATGCGCCTTATTACAACTCTTCTGCTCCTGTACAACACTCTGGTTATGCACCGCGCCCGGCTTAGTTTGTGCAGAAACACCCTGTCATGCAAGTACCCAGGCCTCCAATGCCTTTTGCACCTCGTGCCAACCTTCCTGGTGCACATGTTCAGAATCAAGTCCATCCCAGTAATTCTGGTGAAGTTAGGAAGTGCTATACATGTGGAGAAGCAGGACATTTTGCATCTCAATGTCCTAATTCAGGCCTTGGTCAAGGAAGCAATGCTCCAAGACAGAACCCAAGACTGAATGGAGGAGCGCCACAAGGCAACCTTGGACAGTAGAATTTTGCTCATGGCAATGTAACCATGTCTCTATGGAGGAAGCCTCAACAAGCATATGACGTGGTTGTTCGTATGTTTCTTGCAAACTCCAATACGGCGACTATGTTATTTGATTCTGGAGCATCACATTCATTCATTGCATCCAAGTATATTGACAAGTATAGTTTACCTATCTCTCATATGAAGTATACGTTATTGGTCAAATCTCCTGGAGTAGAGATGAGGACAAATATAATATGTCCAAAAGTAAGCCTTAGAATAAGGGGGTAGACTTCTTTGCCAACCTCATTGTCTTGGAGTCTCAAGGATTGGACATTATACTTGGTATGGACTGGTTGAGGAAGCACAATGGAGTCATTGAATGTGCCACGAAGACATTGAAGTTGACGAATGAGGAAGGGATCACCATAGAAGTTGAAGCATCTCAAAATGCATCGAAGCAATTGGAGTTAAATAACATGGATGATGCCACAATTAAGGAGATTCTAGTGGTGTGTGAATTCTTAGATGTGTTTCCAGATGAGTTGTCAGGTATGCCACCTAATCGTGATATCCAATTTGTTATTTATTTAAGACCTGGAACTGCACCTATAGCTAAGAGGCCATATAGGATGCCTCCCAAGGAGTTAGTGGAGCTCAAGAAGCAGAATCAAGAGGAACTAGAGAATGGGTTTTATTCACCCAATCTCTTCACCTTGGGGAGCGCCCGTTCTTTTCGTGGATAAGAAGGATGGATCACAAAGGATGTGTGTGGATTACCGAGCTCTCAATGAGGTGACCATCAAGAACAAGTACACCTTGCCCCACATAGAAGACTTTTTTGATCAGATGAAGTGTGCTTGTGTCTTCTCCAAGATTGATTTGAGGTCGGGATACTATCAAATGAATATTAGACCATCGGACATACCCAAGACAGCTTTTCGGACACGATATGGATCTTATGAGTATACAGTTATGTCCTTTGGATTGACAAACGCACCTGCCTATTTTATGTACCTCATGAATAAGGTCTTCATGGAGTACTTGGATATGCTTGTAGTGGTGTTCATTGACGATATTATGATCTACTCAAAGAGTGAAGAGGAGCATGAGGAACACTTGAGGCTCACATTGCAGAAATTGAGGGAGCATCAATTGTATGCCAAGTTCAGAAAGTGCCAGTTTTGTTTAAAAGAGGTGTCATTTTTGGGGCATATCATCTCCGGAGGAGTATCGGTTGACCCAGGAATAGTGAGAGATGTGCTAAAATGGGGGCCACCACAAAACGTAAAGGAAATAAGGAGTTTCCTTGGGGTGGCTGGATATTATCGTAGGTTCATCAAGGACTTTTCCAAAATAGCCAAGCCAATGACACAATTTATAATGAAGGGGAAAGCTTTTCGATGGACTCAAGCTTTTGCAAGACAACTTTGAGGAGTTTAAGAAGAGTTTAACTACAGCCCCAGTCTTGATATTGCCGAATGTGAGCAAAAGTTTCGATATTTATTGTGATGCATCAAGACAAGGACTTGGATGCGTGCTCATGCAAGAAGGTCAAGTGGTAGCCTATGCATCGAGGCAATTGAAGAGACATGAGCAGAATTATCCAACGGATGATCTCGAACATGCAGCCGTGGTGCATGCCTTGAAGATTTGGAGACATTACATTCATGGTCACAAGTGTGAGATTTATACGGACCACAAGAGTCTCAAGTGCATATTCACGCAAATGGACCTGAATTTGAGGCAACAAAGATGGTTGGAGCTTATCAAGGACTATGATGTGGGAATCAATTATCACCCGGGGAAGGCTAATGTCGTGGTGATGCATTGAGTAGAAAAGGAGTAAGTCACCAGCTCACGGTTCGAGAGCTGCGATCCGAGCTATGCAAGGAGTTTGAATGGTTGAACCTTGGATTTTTAAATGAGATTGGGCTAATGGAGTTAAATCCGACCTTGGATAGGGAGATTCGAGAGGGTCAAACAAAGGACGAGGAAATCCAAGAGATCAAGGAAACAACCCAAGAGGGAAGAGAATTCAGGTTTGATGAGGATGACCATGGTACCTTATGGCTTGGAAAAAGGATTGTCGTGCCTAATGTGAAGCATATTCGGGAGACAATATTAAAAGAGGCACATGACTCGCCATACTCTGTTCATCCTAATTGTACGAAGATGTACAAAGACTTGAAGACATGTTATTGGTGGGCCAGCATGAAAAAGGACATAGACGAATATGTAGTGTTGTGTGATGTGTGCCAACGAGTGAAGGCGGAACACCAAAGGCCAGCTAGATTATTGCAACCATTTAAGAATCCAGAATGGAAGTGGAAAGAAATTGAGATGGACTTTATAGTTGGCTTACCATGTACCCAGTCTGGTTATGACTCCATATGGGTATCTCTGGATTGTTTGACCAAGCCATCTCACTTTATTCCTATCAAGACCACATATACAGCCGCGAAGTTGGTAGAGCTTTATATGGAGTATATTGTGTGCCTACATGGAGTACCAAAGAAGATAGTATCGGATAGAGGTTCTCAATTTACCTCTAGGTTCTGGTAGAAACTACATGAAGCATTGGGAACAAGGTTGAATTTTAGCTAAACATATCACCTACAAACAGATGGACAAACTGAGAGGACCAACCAGATTTCAGAGGACATGTTAAGAGCTTGTGCCTTAAAGCATGGGAAAGGTTGGGACAAGAGCTTGTCATATGTAGAATTTTCATACAACGATAGTTATCAAGCAAGCTTCAAGATGTCACCTTTTGAAGCATTGTATGGGAGGAAGTGTAGGGCACCTTTGTTCTGGAATCAGACAGGAGAAAATCAAGTGTTTTGTCCTGACATACTACAAGAAGCTGAGAAACAAGTTCATATTATCCATGAGAACTTGAGGGATGCTCAATCAAGGCAAAAAGGATATGCGGATAATAGGAGAAGAAAACTATCCTTTGAAGTGGGAGACTTCGTCTACCTTAAAGTGTCACCTATGAGAGGTCATAAGAAGTTTAATATCAGAGGCAAGCTAGCACCTCAATAGATTGGACCATTCAAGATTCTGGACAGAAGAGGAGAAGTAGCATATAAGTTGGAGATGCCAGCTCACTTATTATATGTTCATGATGTCTTTCATGTTTCCCAGCTCAAGAAGTGCTTCAGAGTGCCAGAAGAACAAGTTTCAATGGAAGATTTGGAACTAGAGGCAGATTTGACGTATGCTGAGCAACCGGTTAGGATCTTAGAAACCAAGGAGAGGGTCACAAGAAACAACATTATTAGATGGTGTAAAGTTCAATGGAAGCATCACACCAAAAAAGAAGCAACTTGGGAGTTGGAGGATGATCTCAAGAAGGAATTTCCCTGTCTATTTCCTTCTACGTCGAATCTCGAGGGCGAGATTCATTTTAAGGGGGGTAGGTTCATAACACCCTCATTTTCATTTTCATGCATTGCATAAGTTCGTATATTTGTTTAACATTAATCCACGTAAAAAGGAATGAGTTAAAAATTAATTTAAACCAAAACCACAATTAAGAATTCTGGGAAGTGCGAACTTGTCTGTTCTTGGTACGGACTAGTCCGTTTTGATCTCTGACCTCTCTTCGGACATGTCCGTTTTCGTGCAGATTGTCCGGTTTTGTCTCTGTACAATTTTCGGACTTGTCCATCCATTGCGGACTAGTCCGGTATTCCGATTCCTTGAAATTTTGCCAAGACCCTGGACTTGTCCGGACTTGTCCAATGTCTTGCAGACTTGTCCGGGTTGCTCTCTCACGAAAGTCGGACTTGTCCAATTTTGGCCAGACTTGACCGTTTTCTTTCTAACTAAGTTCGTTTAATAATGAATTAATTCCAATTTGATGCAATATCAAAATGAACCTGTGTAAACTTGTTAATAACCATTGTAAATGATTAGTGAACATTAATAGTAACTCAGTAACTAGTTTTGCTTCGCATTTGCATTAATCATGCATGGCATGACATATTGAGTAATATATGTGCACTTATTGATTGTAATTCTTGTCCTATATGTTTATTGCGCGGTTTAGACGGTTTTGTGCTAGAGGGTGCTGTGGAGGACCTCCAGCACCAGAAATTTGAGGACTTTGACCCAAACCAAGCCCAAGAGCGAGGCAAGTGCCCTTGAACATATTGATTCTATTTTTACAATAAATGTTTTGTTTTCAAAACCGCATGCTTGTGTCAATTTGACGGGAATTCCTATGATAGGAAGTTTACTAGCTTTGTTTAACCACCCTTGTCACCTGGAATACATGGTAGAGAGTCAGGAAGGGTTTTTTACCTTTGCTTCGCTTAATTATTTGGGATAGGAAAACAACTATACCATTTAATTGTGCATTAATGAGATTATGGTTAGTATGAACTGGTTAATAGGATATGGTAATGGGTGATCTAAGCAAGCCTGGCATGTCGACGGGTTTGAAGACATGGTGGTTGCTTGCTTTAGATCTAAGGACCGGTTCATACGAGAATATGCCAGGAAAACAGTGCCACCACGAGGCCAAATATGGTTGCAGCATAGCCGATTAATTAGACTATTGCTAGTAATGCGCAGATCATTTGGCGCACCGTGAAAGAAGAGTCGGATTGGGTTTGGATCTGTGGGGGGTCTCTTTGGGATCTTAATGGCACAAGAGGGGGCCCTTTGTTGAAGACGTGCTCAATTGGAGGCATCGCCACCGGTGAAACCTCAGTGGGTCCGTACATGCTAGTAGTCTCTTTGTAAAGGCTATTTTGTGATCTCTTGGCCATACAATAAAGGAAGTGCATTGGCATAAGGGAGGTTCTTTAGTCGCCGACGGGTGATGAAATCACAAACACGTGGGTAAAGAGGTACAGACTCTGCAGAGCATTAAAACTATCACAATAGCTGTGCTTCCGGTTAAGAGCACCTGGATGACCTACATGATTAGAGGGGTTTTGGATTGGGATGGTTTGGTACCGGTTATGGTTGGTAATTTGGTTATGCCTGGTTATGGATTGAATTATGGTATTGGATATGGTTAATGGTGATGGTGAAATCTGGTATAATGGTGATGGATATGGAATATGGACTTATACTATGATAATCATTATGGAATACAATGGGTTTACTTCACATACATATAATATACTGCTTTTCCAATGTTCTAATGTACTTTTCAGCACTTAGCCTTTATTAATGTCATCATTTGTATCAGCTACATGTCATACTTTCCCACACTTGCTGAGTACGACATGTACTCACCCTTGCAATTCCCCCACCAACAGTTGCAGGTCAGGATTGGGAGTATCACGACGTTAATGAGGAGTTCTAGGTTGTGTGTTGCCGTCAGCTTTGCCTGTGGTGTTGCTTGGAGCCGCGCTATCCTACTTGCTTAGATTGCTTATTTCACTTACCTCATATTTAGTTATTTTCGCTGCATTTGTTCAAAACTTGTCATTAATATTTATTAGAGCTTGTGTTCGAGGATATTCTGATCTTTGTAATAAAAGTGCTTAATTAATCTTAATCCATGGTAATTTTCTGTATATCCTTTTGTGAATGCACTTGTGTATGTGTGTTGAACATCCTGGGCACACATATGAGTCACGCTTGGTTCATTTTTGGAACCGGGTGTCACAATTTCTTAAATCACAAATCATCTCTAGTAGGAGATGAGGTTCACAAGTGCACAAAAACTATCATGTAGCATTTCACCCAAGAGTAAACCCAAGGGTAACGTATTTATCCCAAGGGAAGGAAATGGAGTAAAGTAAATACTACTCTTATGATCAAGCTATGGGATACTAATCAATTATCAAGACAGGGGTAGGTTGATAATATGGGTAGTGTTACACACACCTAAGCAATCTATTCTAAAGGGTAGATGGGTCCTATGGAGATTAGACTAAGAGTTGGGGAGTTTCTCCTACAATGCTTCTAGTATACATATACATAAGCTAAGTTAGATACTAATAAGCATGTCAATGGTGAATCCTTATGCTAAGTTGTTCAACAAATTATGCATGGGTTTACCCCTGGCAATACTAGGATGACTCTCACCAGGAGCCTGTGGCATAGCCGAACATGGAGGATTATAAAGGACAGATAGGGCTGTCACCACCTACTACCTACCTCTTCAATCCGTGGGTCTACGAGACATCCAATGCTACTTAACTACCTTAGCACCATGCTAGCATATTAAGTAAATACCTTAGGAGCCATGACAGAAGCCATCCTAAGGCAATGACTAACCTAAAGATCGTGGAACCAATGTCGAGACATAGCATAAGTTATTCATATTAACATGATCATATCATAACTGCATAGACTATAGTGGGGGTTTATAGTGTCTATGATGATTGTATAATGACATTAAGGCATGATCATAAAGACTATTCCTACCACATACATGGAATCCACAATCAAACAAGAAACCCTTCATCCAAGTATATGAATAAAAGAAGACTAAAGATAATATCTTTATTATGCATAAAGTCAAAAATATAAAAAAGATATATGAGCCATACCTTTCCCAACTCGGACATGGGACTAGAGGCTCTCCTCTCTATAGCCTAACTCCACTAAGGACTAAGACAACTAGTGTATACATTAGAATGATGCTCAAGTGGTGTGTGTTGAAGTGAGGGGTGAGGGGTCCTATTTATTGGCAGAGAAGGGTCGGTTCCCGCCACCAAAAGTGTGCGAATCAGTCACCACTGACTTCTTCAAGTCGGGAGGAGCCACCACGTGGAAGCTGACCAAGTTTGGAGGAAAGATCAGGTCGGCCGACTAGGGGGGTCAGCCGACCAGGTAAGTCCTCCAAACGATATGTGCTATCTTGGGGTGACTTCCAGGTGGGTCCCATCTATTGATATAAGTGCTACACCGTTGGATGGCCTCGAATACTTCTGTTCGTGGGCCATTTGATCCATGTGGTGCCACATGTCAGCGCTTGATTGGCTGGGATGATAATTTATAGGATCCATCCCTTTGTTTCACTTCAGTTCTTTATAAAATACCTACATGCACCATTTTCTCCAATGGCAAGTGGAAATAGGTTAAATAGAAAGGTGATATGTGCAAGAAATGATATTTCTTTCACACAATTGAGTTATATTGACGGGTGAAATTGGTATATAACAGCTGTCAACAAACTCCCCCAACCTTATCCTTTGCTCATCCCGAGCAAAGTCAAGACTCTAGGTTGATGATAGGAGTTGCTACAGTGTTCTATATTTTTAGAAGTACCATGTGCACAGCAAAATACTCTTCCAAGTATTGCAAAAATTGGCATGGTACTTCACCGATCTTAAGTCATCATGGGGCTTATGCCATCTCCTATTCATGGGTGGTTGAAAGATAGAACATCAAATGGAGCACACATACCCTAGAAATCATGGTCGACACAAATTACAGAGAGTTCAATTTAGATTTTAAGTACCTCAATTTGATTCTCTTGGTCTCTCCTTTGTGTGTAGTGGAAATATTTCTTCACCAAGGAATTGTGCCTACACTCATCCTACCACTAAATAAGGCTTGTATGTGACACAATATTGCTAAGTCAAAAAAGCAAACTGTGACACCCAGTTCCAAAATGAACCAAGCGTAATGCATATGTGTGCCCAGGATGTTTAGCACGCACACACACACACATGTGATTCATAAATTATAAAAAGATTTCAACCATGTCTCGAATAATAATACTAATAATAGTACCTTATTACAAACAAAATTGTCTCGAATACAAGCTCTAATGAAACTGCATGGGAAAAACTAAGCACTAAATGACTCCAAACTCCACAGGCAAGCTTGACGGCAAAACACACGCCTAGAACTCCTCAAAGACCTCCTGGTACTCCACCTGGACGCTTGCGTATGGATTTGTTGTGGGAATAGCAAGAGTGAGCACATGTCGTACTCAGCAAGTGTGGGAATGTATGACATGTAGCTTAAACAAGGCATGATAATAAACAATGGCTAATTGCATAAAAGTACATTCAAGACGGTTGAAAATTCAATTATGTATCATTAGTTGTTGTCCTTCCCAAATAACACATATAACATCAATTTCAACTTAAATAACCAAATCTAGCAATAATAAACCATAACCAGCTCATAATTGTTCATTTGTCTCATTTTTCATCAATTCCCTATACCAAAGCCAATTAATTATCCAATACCAGTTCCCAATTAGATTTTAGCCATTAAACCAAGTTAAAGTCCATAACTCTAATCGTGTGACGGTCCAGGTTGTTCATGATATGAGCACAGCTATCATGATAGTTTTAAACACACTCTGCATAGGTTGTACCACTTTACCCAAAAGTTTGTTATTTCATCACCTTCCGATGACTATGGAATCTCAATTATGCCATCTCACACTTCCTTAGGTGTGTGGCCAAGAGATCGCAAAATAGCCTTTACAAAGTGATTACAAGCATATTTAGACCCCATTGAGGTTTCACCAGTGATGATGTCTCCAACTGAGCCCATCCAACCAAGGGAACCCTCTTGAGCCATTCGGATCCTAGGGTAGTCCCACCATCAACTATAAACCCAATCCGACTACCCCTTCCCCAAACATTCTTAATGGTCCAAATAGTACTGGCAATTCACTAATTAGTCAGCTAAGCCGCACACATATTTGGCCCAGTGGTGGTATTGTAATACCTGGATGGTCGCTCGGTCCTTAGATCTAAAGCAAGCAAAACCACCAAAATGGTCCAACCCATTCCACATAACCAACTTTCTTAAATCCCTAGGCACCATGTTGCTAAAGGGTCATTAATATCAATTCTCATCATTATAGTGTTCAATAGTTCACAATTAAGCTATTTCATTGTTTCCCAAACCCAATTGAGATTGCGAAGAAAAAAGTGTAAAATACCCTTCCCGACTCTCTACATTTTGTTCAAGCGACAAGGGTGGTCATACAAAAGTAGTAAACTCCTACAATTGGGTTTTCCCATCAATTTCGACACAAGCATGCAATTTTGCAAACAAAACCTTTAAAATAGGATCAATATGGTCAAGGACACTTGCCTTGCTCCTGAGCTTGATTTGGATCGAAGGCTTCGAAACTCTGGTTCTGCAGGTCCTCGAAAGCACTCTCTACGGCAGCTCCTTCCATTCCAAGCGACAAATATGCACAACACACAATTCAACCAAATAATGTGCATATAGAACCCAATATGCCATGATATGCATGATTAATGCAATTGTGAGGTAAAACTTGTTAAGTAGTTGCTATTAATCTTTACTAACTAGTTACAATAGTTTGTAACAAGTTTGAACAAGTTTGGAATTGATTTCAGTTGATTTGGAATTAATTCAGCACATTCCAGATTCAGACACACGGACTAGTCCGGTTTCAGGGGTCGGACTAGTCCGCCATAGACATAATTGCAATTTAGGGTTTTCTTGATCTGCGAGAATTGGGGTTGAATTTGCATGAAAACTTGAATGTAGAGGGTGTATGACGTGTTTAGATATTCAAGGATTAAGATTTGGGCGTGAGACTTGAATCTTGGCGATTAGGGCTTGATGAAGATGAGTTGATGAAGATTTTGAATGAAGAACGTCAATTGTCGAAGAATCAATGAAGATTTGTCTCGATTGGTCCTTCTCCCTCTTCTCCTCCTTATCCTTGCTCCTAGACTTGATCTTGACGTCGGCAACAAGCAAAAGTGGAAGCAAGGGGTATTCAATTGGGGTGGAAAGATGTGGGGTGTTGGGTTGTTTATATAGGGGCGGGGAATTAGGGTTTTGGGGTGAATTCCAAGTAGAATTCGGTGGGGATGAGTAGGGGCCATGGTGGGGTCCACTTGGGCTCCTCTGAGGTTGGGCACGAAGTTCTTTGGCCAAAATTAGGCAATTACCCAAAAACAGTTTGTGTAGAAATAATGGAATCCAAGTTGATTCCCAAAGGCCGGTCTAGTCCGCATGTGGGACCGGACTAGTCCATTTGGCAATAGAAAAAAATTGAACAAGTCTGATCGGACAAGTCTGGGAAACATCAGAGGCTTAACTGGACTAGTCCGTACATTGTGCCGGACAAGTTCGGACTGTAAAAAATACTGATTTTTCTGAATGTAATTGGGGACACCGGACTAGTCTGGTGTTGTGGTCGGACAAGTCTGCACTTCTGAAGAAAACAGAATTTCCTCTGAAACAGAAAGGAAATACTGGACTAGTCCGGTTCAGAGGCCGAACAAGTCCGCACCTGGACAGACTGAAATTTCCAGTTTAGCTCTAAATTCATTTTAATATGGTTCCTTCTTACATGTCTTAATGTTAAACATATATGAGGATGTATGCAATGCATTGTGCATGAAAATGAGGGTGTTACACAAGCCTTAGGAGAAATTAATTCAAAACAATTTGATTCAAGACTTGTGCATCTGTGATGGAATGGGGGTGGATGTGGACATTGAGATGACTCCTTTTGAGTGGACTCTCCTATTTTGTAGGTATGAAACATGGCTACTTTTCTTTTTCTCTCTTTTTCTTTTTTTCCTCATGTTTTTGAAGTGAGCATGCATTTTCTTTTCCTTTTTTTCTTTTTCTCGTAGCCATGTCTTCTACTCCCTTTTTATGCAATAAATTGTCAGAGAGTACTAAGCAAGAAGGATATGGAGTTTCTCTTTTTTATTATGAAATGGTGGTACGATGGGATTTTACTTACTTCTAGTGTAGAAGTATAGCATGTGCAAGTGAAGTCTTGTATTCAAAAAGTAATGAATGAAATCTCACATAGGTCTATACTAGTTCTACAAAGCTCAATGTGAAGACAAATAGCATATGCATAAGGTCTATCAATGCAATGTATCATATGACTTCGGTTGGTATTACCAATCAAATGAGAGTAACTTAAATCGTTTTAGAATTTTCTCCGAAAAATCCAAGTTTCACTTTCAAACTAGGAATAGCAGCCCTATCACTATATCATATCTCACAACAACTTAGAATCGGATTAAGCTTTTGCTACCCATAATTTCTAAATCAAGGCAAAAGTAATTCTAGACAATGAAAGCAATATTATTAAAGTAGTAAGTTGTAAACTAGGGACTTAGGAAAATTAAAACAGAGCAACTATTCATCATTTTATCTATGTAAATTCCAAATCATTCATTCCACATGCCTTTTTATTTTATTTGAATGCAAATCTATTCTACTTATTATTATTATTATTATTATTATTTTAAGTTTTTTTAATATATGCAAGGTGGTTGATGGGTGAATGGAAATACATATGCAAGGGGTGTGATACAAGTTACCTCAAGTGGGGGTCCTCCCCAAGACTTGTTCTTGTTCAAGATCCGCAATAGGGGTTTAAACCCTAACGTCGGATGTAGGCCAGGAAGTTGGTCTAGCCTTGTTGCAACATGGCTTTAGCATTGGATGGTTGAGTGTCAATGTTGGATTGCCTTCCTGAATGTGGCCTTGAGGGGGTGAATAGGCTTTGAAAATTTCCTGCACACTTAATAGAGTCGTCAAAAACTTGTTTGACCGGACTAGTCCGGTTGTGTGGGCGGACCAATCCGGTGTGCTGAAATATGTGAATTGATTAAATGTTATTTGGGAAACTAGATTCTTTCAGCAGCGGAAATGAGAACAACAGATACTTTGATTTAACATTATTGTAAGAATGCACGTGAAAACTTATAAGCAACTTAAATTGATGTTTAGCAATCAAGTGATCTAATGAACAAAATGTAAAAGAAATAAGGCACAAGAGACACGAATTTTTACCGAGGTTCGATCTCCCCGAGGGATCTACGTCCTCGTTGAGGAAGCTCACACAGAGCCGGGTCTCTAACCCTTTCCCTCTTCATGTCACCACACAAGCCGACTTGATTCCACTAGCACGGGAAATCACGAAGTTTATGGGGCAACCTCACACGTTGAGGGCTCCCACGAGAATTACAACGAAAGAAGCGATCAAATACACTTGAAAATATTACAATGTAGAATATGAGTGTAGAAATATCAAACCCCAAGAGCTCACAACGAAAGAACGATGATCTCCCAATCCCGAATCCAAGTGTTCAATTGACTTCACCCTTTTTGCACTTTAGATGTGTGGGGAGATGTGTTTCGGGCTCCTGGGACAAGGTGGCGGCGCTAGGGTTTATATTTTCAGCAGAATTAGACGTGTATCAACTGAGCAAGGCCGTGGATCCTCTTTTTATAGGGTTTCCAAAAAGTTACCATTGTAAAACCTAATACCAGACTAGTCCGGTACAAGTCCGGACTGGTCCGGTCACAGTGGAACTCGATGTCCAGAGAGTTTGGCGGACAAGTCCAGTTGGAGAACAGACTTGTCCGGCCCTATGTGAAGATAGACTCCAGAATGTTTGGCGGACTAGTCCAGTGGACACGCGGACTAGTGCGGTCACAGTGGAACTCGATGTCCAGAAGTTTGGCGGACAAGTACGGTTGGAAAACGGACTTGTCCAACCCTTTGTGAAGATAGACTCCAAAAAGTCTGGCGGACTAGTCCGGTGGACACGCGGACTAGTCCGTTTAGGCAACATAGGGTTTAGCGGACTAGTCCGGTGCACTGTAAGATGTTAGGTTAATTTTAAAACCCTTACCCATGCGCAAGGTTGTGAGCTCTTGGAGTGTGTCTTTCATACACACCCTATACATTTAAAATCAAATTTTTTCTTCTAAATTCCATCAAAGTATTCTTCTTTGGACACCACTCCATTTTTTACCTTTTTGTGTGCACCGAGCTGTTTCACTTTGTTTGTCCTGCAATAACCTCAATAGTTTCATTAGGATCTCATATGTTCGTCATCAATTAGCCAAAACCCACAAGGGATATCCTAGATGCACTTACAATCTCCCCCTTTTTGGTGATTGATGACAACCATTTGAGATATCGCAATTGAGAATAAAATTTTGATTTTTCATATGGTGTGCACATATGAGAATAACGATTAATTCACAAAAAGCTTCTCACATATGCACACACCTTATGGTGGGGGTGCCTAATAGGTGTGTGATCAACAAAATGTGATGAACTAAAGATAAACAATAATGAACATAGAAGTAAGCATTAGAGCAACAATAAGCATCACACATAGGAAAACAAATATTGCATTACAAAGTTTTAAAAATAGGTACATGACCTCGATCACAAAAGCTTAATAACTAATACTAGATGATAGTTCGAGTCTCAATCTAGTCTCAATCTCTCCCCCTTTGGAATCAAGGCACCAAAAAGGGAAAAATCGAGGGGAATCACTCATTGCTGCTCCCTTCTTCAGTTTCAGTCTGATCTTCATCTTCACCATCATCGTCATTCACCTGAGCGGGATCATCCTCTGAGTCCTCAGATGTGGGCAGTGATCCAACCGGCTCAATCTCATGCTTTGCACAGATAGACTTGATATTGACATTCACATACTGTTGATGTTTCTTCCTTGCCAGTTTTTCTCTATGCTGCCTGTCTTCAATCTTGCGGCAGTAGGCAAAAATGGAGGACAGCATTTGGAAGATGCCACCGGAGGGTTCATGGACAGGAGAGGAGCCAGGAGGGGCAACTGTAGACCTTGTGGCATCTTGAGATTGTTTAGACCTCCTCTCTGCTACAGTGGAGGAAGGAGCAGTTGGTGCTGAGGGAAGGGTGTACTCTGTGGGCTTTTGTGGCTTCAACCCCGTATGAGAAACATCCTTGACAAACTCGAGTCCGGTCACTTTCTCAATCATGAACATGATGTACGGTGCATACCCGCAAGACCTATTGGGAGTGATTGAGTTGTTCACAATGTCATTGTAGATGTACTCAAAAACATTGAACGGTCTCCTTCCACTAATGACCTTCATTAGGGTCCTCAAGGTTCCTTGTATAGTCCCCGCATCTCCATCTTTTGGGGATATTGTCTTCCCCAAGACTGTGTTGAGGACCACAAAAAAAGGCTTAAGATATTTGATGGTAGGAGGAACATAGGGCATCCTTGTGTCATAGAAGAACTTAAGCTCCTCCTTCTCCAAGGGTTTCAAATTGTGGATGACAAGCTCATGATCCAGAGTGTGTTCAAGGTGAAGAATCCTTGCAAATTCATCAAAAGTGACAGTATACCTGGAACCCTGAGTCATCCAAGTAAGACTGTCTCCATCACCACGAGCAAAGTAGAGGGTGGAGTAAAATTGGGTAATGACTTCATTGTTCCAGTTATACTCAAAGGAAAGCAGTTCCTTCAGACCGTGACTCTCCAAAGCCTCAACCACCTCACGAAAAGCAGGATACCTCTTCGACTGCAGGTATCCAACATTCAGCCATTGACTCTCCACTACAGGATTCTTCATCTTCATGTACACGTGCTCGTAGTAGTCTGCATGGAAGTTGCTCCAGAATCTTTGGTCAGAGCACTATTTAGGTTGATTATACACTTCAATCTTCCTGAAGTTATCAGCTAGCTCACCCCCTTTTCCAGTGAAATCCTCACTAGAAGGCTGCCTGTTGCGGTGACTGGGGTTTTTCATCTTCAAGGGCCCAATGGGACCACTGGAAAGTCTCTTCCCTTTATTGAGAACCCTTTTTGGCCCTGATGAGCTCTCAGCAGCAGCTTTTTCTTAAGCCTTTTTGACAATAACCTTCCTCTTCTTAGGCAGATTGTCGTTGGAGGGCTGAGAGTGGGCATTGACATCATGTCTTTTCTTCGTAACTCTATCCTTGGCTCTCCTCACTCTTTCGCGTTGAACTTCTTCATCGAAGTGGAAAGAGCTGTCATCTGAGCCTGAAGACATTGTGCCTGATAAGGAGATCACAGATTAGATAAGAATGAACCAAGCATTGAAGGCAATGTAGGGATTCAGATGTTAGAGACCGGACTTGTCCGGTTTCAGAGTGCGGACTTGTCCTGTGTACCGGACTTGTCCGCATCTGAGCGCCGGACTAGTCTGGCCTGGCATAAGAACCCTAACGATTTCCTTTGAATCGAAACTTCTATCTAAAGATACAAAAGTTCAGGAAAGTGGTAGGAATACATCTTTGAAGCCAATGTACAACCATGGAATCAAGGGAAACGAGCTAGAACAAGAAAAGTTGAGAATTAGGTTTTAGGGTGAAATTTACCAAGATTTGAAGATCCGCGTTGAAGAAACAAGAATCTGTCCGGATGAGTCCGAAGGGGAAAATCTACTCGTTGAGGAGAGGATTTCCCACGGAGAAAACTATGATTTTGAGGGCTCAACCCAAAAATCACTTTGGGGATTGGGTTTAGGAGAGAAGAAGGAGACCAAGTCCTTATGAGTGGAGAGAGAGGTCTGGGCCGGCCAACCGCTTATATACGCGACAGACCGGACTTGTCCGATCAAGGTGGCGGACTAGTCCGGTGCCCCTGGAATAACCCAAGTATTTCATCTGTCCGGACTAGTCCGGAGGTAAGTCGGACAAGTCCGGTTTCGATAGACCTGATACATATAGAAATGATTAATTGTGATCCAAGGACAATAATTTTGCAAATAATCTTGGTAATTACGACCAGTAGGCAAGTAACAATGAAAGTGGTCATAAACTGCAAGATTTCTTCATTAAAATAGTTTTCTTAGAAGAAAAAGAGATGAGGAGTAGTTTTAACAATAAAATGTAACATTTGAAGTTTCAACCAGGTATGCAACGTTTCAAGCCACATTTCGAGAGTCAAAAATGTTAAGCTCATTCCTAAGCTCACAAAACGTTTTCTCATATAATGGTTTGGTAAAAATATCTGCAAGTTGTTTTTCAGTCCTAACATGTGAAACAACAATGTCACCTTTTGATGAACGATCTCTAAGAAAGTGAAGACGGATATCTATGTGCTTAGTTCTTGAGTGCTCTACAGGGTTGTGTGCAATTTTTATAGCACTTTCATTATCACATAGAAGCGGGATATGGCTTAGATTGTAGCCGTAGTCCCTAAGTGTCTGTCGCATCCAAAGTAGTTGTGCGCAACAACTACCGGCTGCAACATACTCTGCTTCTGCTGTGGAAAGATCAATAGAGTTTTTCTTTTTAGATGACCAAGAAACTAGGGACCTACCATGAAATTGACAAGTCTGTGACGTGCTCTTTCTATCAACTTTGCATCCTGCATAGTCAGCGTCGGAATAGTCTATCAAGTTAAACTTGGATCCTTTGGGATACCAAAGGCCCAAGTTGGGTGTGTGCACAAGGTACCTTAGGATTCTTTTTATAGCAATTAAGTGACACTCTTTAGGTGCGGCTTGAAACCTTGCACACAAGCAAACACAAAGCATAGTATCTAGCCTAGATGCACATAAATAAAGTAAGGAGCCGATCATGGACCGATATACCTTTTGGTCCACATTTGGACCGTCTTAATTGAGGTCGAGATGTCCGTTGATGGCCATGGGTGTCTTGATGGGCTTGGCTTTGTCCATATTGAATTTATTTAGAATGTCCTGTGTATATTTGGTTTGGCTAATAAGTGTACCTTCTCTCAGTTGCTTCACTTGGAATCCCAAGAAGAACTTCAATTCGCCCATCATTAACATCTCGAACCTATTTGTCATAATTTTGATAAATTCTTCACAAAAAGTCTTGTTAGTGGATCCAAAGATAATGTCATCAACATAAATTTGACATACGAATAGATGATCATCACAATGTCTAGTGAAGAGTGTATAGTCAGCTTTACCAATTTTGAATCCATTTTGAATCAAAAAATCTCTAAGGCACTCATACCATGCTCGAGGAGCTTGTTTGAGGCCATAGAGAGCCTTACGCAGTCTGTAGACATGGTTGGGATACCTTTGGTCTTCGAATCCTGGTGGCTGCTCCACATAAACTTCCTCCTTTATCAGACCATTTAGGAAGGTGCATTTGACGTCCATTCGATACAGCTTAAAATTATGGTGAGCAGCATATACCAATAAAATACGAATGGACTCAAGTCTAGTTACAGGAGCGAAAGTTTCATCGAAGTCCAAACCTTCGACCTGAGAATAACCTTTGGCCACCAATATCGCTTTATTTATTGTTACTTCTCCATGTTCATCTTGCTTGTTCCGAAAGATCCATTTGGTTCCAACGATGTTCGCCCTTGGTCTCTCCACCAGCTCCCACACTTCATTTCTTTTGAAGTTGTTCAACTCCTCTTGCATTGCAATCACCCAGTCTGGATCCCTTAAGGCTTCTTCGACCCTGTATGGTTCCAGAAAAGACACAAAAGAATAGTATTCACAGAAATTTGGAACTCGAGATCTAGTAGTTACTTGCTTAGCAATATCTCCAATGATATTGTTGACAGGATGGTCTCTTTGCACGCTCTGATGTACTCTTGGGTGTGGAACTTGTGTAGTTGCTTGTTCTCCATTATCTTCATGTGCATTGTCTCCCCCTAGATCACTGCTTCCATGATTGTCTTGATCTTCTTCATCTTGATCTTGTGCAAGAGCTCCCCCTTGATCATTGCCTCTGTGTTGAAGTTCATCTTGTGCATTTGAGTCTAACGTTCGCTCTTGTGGTAAGATATCACCAAGTGCTATTATCTTCAGCGCTTCATATGGAGCTTCCTCTTTATCTAGCATACACTTATCGACTTGCTCCACTTGTGAGCGGTTAGATTCATTGAACACTACGTCACATGCTACTTAAACAAGGCCGGACACCTTGTTGAAGACACGATAGGCATATGCATTCGATATATATCCGAGCAAGAACCCTTCATCGGACTTCGAAGCGAACTTCGAGGCCCTCGGTTTCTTGTTCAGAATAATACATTTACAACCAAAGACTTTGAAATAAGAAACATTAGGCTTTTTACTGGTAAGAAGCTCATATGGAGTTTTCTTCAGTAGTCGGTGAAGGTACAACCGATTTGTGGCATGACAAGCAGTGTTCACCGCTTCTGCCCAAAATTGATCTGATGTCTTGTATTCATCCAACATAGTTCTTTCCATTTCGATCAATGTTTTGTTCTTCCTTTCGGCCACTCCGTTTTGTTTAGGGGAGTAGGGTGCCGGGAAATCATGCTTTATCCCTTCTTCATCGAGATACTCTTCAACTTGGGTGTTCTTGAATTCTGTCTTGTTGTAACTTCTGATATTCTTTATGGTTGATGAGAATTCGTTCTGAGCTCTTTTCAAGAACTTCTTGAGGACCCCTTGAGTTTCTGATTTATCATACAAGAAAAATACCCAGGTAAATCTTGAAAAATCATCAACAATTACTAAACTGTATTTTTTACCACCGATGTTGATGTACGCAATTCGACCAAAGAGATCCATGTGGAGAAGTTCCAGCGTTCTTGCGGTAGTCTTCACATTCTTGGCGGGGTGTGGTGCTCCGACTTGTTTTCCTGCTTGACAAGCGCTGCACGACCTGTCTTTTTCAAAAACCACATCCTTAAGACCACGGATGTGACCACCTTTTAGAAGTTTCTGCAGATTTCTCATCCCAACATGGGCTAACCGTCTATGCCACAACCATCCCATGTTGGCCTTAGCAACCAAGCAAGTGTTGAGTTCAGCTTTATCTTTGTTGAAGTCAACAAGATAAAGCTTTCCTTCAACATTCCCTTGAATGCAATCGAGCCATCGCTTCTTTTAAAAATGGTCACACCCTCATTAGTGAATAAACAGTTGTAACCTTTGTCGCATAGTTGAGATATTGACAAAATATTATAATCTAGAGATTCTACATGTAAAACATTCGATAAGGTGTGTTGAGAGGATATTTCAATGTTACGGCTACCAAAGACCTTTCCTTGGTTGTTGTCTCCAAAGTATATGCCTTCACTAGGATTCTTGTTGTACTCGTACTCCAAAACATACCTCTCTCTCTGGTCATGTGATTTGTGCATCCGCTATCTAGCACCCATTTAGATCCACCAGAGGAGTAAGCCTGCAAAACAGAATTATTCCTTGGTTTTAGGTACCCAAGCTTGCTTGGGTCCTCTCAGGACAGTCACAAGAGTCTTGGGCACCCACACACAAGTTTTCAAGTTCTTGTGGTGTGGCCCTGTATATTTAGCAATGACTTTTCCATATTTGTTTTTAATAAGAACATAGGAAGCATCAAATGTACGAAATAATATTTTTAAATCAGATTCATGGGATTTTTCCTTAGCAAAAGTGATTCTATTCTTAGCATGATTAGGAGTAGACTTGTGTCTGTTCCTGTCAAAACCAATACCATCTTTGACATTAGGAGGTCTAGTGACCATATATGCACTGCGTGCATATTTGATTTTCTCCTTATCAAAGATGCCGCTTGTGGAAGGATGCATATTATGAGAAGTTGAAGTATTAGAAATAACAGTCTTCTTACTAGAGCAAGTGCAGGTTCCGATTGTTGTCGAACTCATATCTTTGGAGGAAGAGGAGTCACTTTGCTTGAGCGACTCAACTTGCACCTCAAGGATCTTGTTAACTTTTGACAAGTTAGCAAGTTCTTCCTTGATTGCAATATGCGAGTCCTCTAGCTTTGAGTAAGTTTCCTTACTCAAGGCTAGCTCAAACTCAAGTGACTCATTCTTCTCTCTTTTAAGCTTAAGAAGATTTTTAACTTCTTGATATCTCTTCCTTTCACGGATGAGCATATCTTCTTGTCGGTTAACAAGTTCCTCCTTTTCAAAGATTTCATTCGACAACATTTCCATTTTCTTTAAATCGATTTTACTTGATCCTCTAAACATTTCTTCATTATCATTAGAGCTATCAAAGTCATCAATAGAGGAATTTAGCGTAGGAGGAGTAAGTTGAACCTTTTTCTTGCCTTCCTTAGCCATAAGGCAGGTGTGGTTGTTCATATCCCGTCCTCCTATGTTTGGGAAGAGTGTGGCTCTCATAGTAGGTTTCTTGACTGTGATAGTGGCCATTTCTTCTTCTTCATCATCGGAGGAGGACTCGTCGTTTGAGTACCACTACTTGCCAATGTGAGATTGATGGGCTTGTCTTCTTTTTCTGAAATTTTTCTTTTCTTGAGGTCTTGTTTCCTTCTTCTTTTTGTTGTCATCATAAGTGTAGTCCACCATGAAGTGACTATACTCTCCGCAGTTGTAGCAAGTGTGTCGAGCCTTGGATTTCCTTTTATCCTTGCTTTTGCCTTCATTTGAATTGTTGCCGTTTCTTCTTTTCATCATGCGCTTGAACTTCTTGATAAAGAGTACCATTTCTTCATCATCAAGATCGGTACTCTCGTCGCTTGTATATCCATCGTCTTGGTCTTCACGAGTTTCTTTGAGTTTAGGTGTGCACGTTGCTTTGAGAGCAACGTCTTTCCTTTTGGAAGAGGTGAGTTCGGCTAAGTCTTTGACGTATTGAGCCTCTTTCTCCATCATTTCATGATTTATGATCTTCCCCAATAACTCATCAGGAGTCATTTTGTGAAATCCGGGGCTTTCTCTAATCATTGAGCAAAGTGTGACATTTCTTGGCATGAAGGCTCTAATCATTCTTTTGACCACCTCGTGATCCGTCCATTTCTTACTTCCATAGGCACAAATTTTTTTGATGAGTGCCTTCATCCGGTTGTACATGTCTTGAGGTGATTCGCCTTCTTCAATAGCAAATCTTCCCAACTCTCCTTCAAGCATCTCAATTTTAGCTTCATGAACTAACCTATTTCCTTCGTGAGCTGTCTTAAGTGTATCCCATATTTCTTTTGCACTTTCTAATCCATCGATCTTGGTGAATTCCTCTCTGCATAGTGATGATGTGATCACCGAGATGGCTTGTGCATTTCTGTGAATCTCTTGTTCTTGTTTTGGAGTGAGTTCCTCATCCGTGTTCGGGATATCTATGCCTGTGCAAACAATGTGCCACAGACTAGGATTCAGAGATATTAGATGCATTTTCATGTTGTACTTCCACATGGTGTAGTCACTTCCATCAAACTGTGGAGTCTTTTCCATAGGAATAGAGAGATAGTGATTGTTTGAATAGAGATGGTTGTAGTTGTAAGGATATTTGGAGTAGTCGTGATGACCACTCCCAGTCGTCTTCTCTTCTTCTTTTCCTTTTTGTGCTAGCAGTTTCTTTCTCAGGAGTGCCTTTAGCTGTCGCACTTCTTCATCATCATGTGGGCTTTCTTTCAGCACATCGGAGGCTTTAGCTTCTTTTTCCTCCTCATTGATGTTCGTCTTCGGGATATCATTGTTCTTCTCAGAGGCCATTGATCTCTCCGAGATGTGAGTCTCGTTGACGGAGAACCTTGCTCTGATACCAATTGAATGTGGCCTAGAGGGGGGTGAATAGGCTTTGAAAATTTCCTGCACACTTAATAGAGTCGTCAAAAACTTGTTTGATCGGACTAGTCCGGTTGTGTTGGCGGACTAGTCTGGTGTGCTGAAATATGTGAATTGATTAAATGTTATTTGGGAAACTAGATTCTTTCAGCGCCGGAAATGAGAACAACATATACTTTGATTTAAGATTATTGTAAGAATGCACGTGAAAACTTATAAGCAACTTAAATTGATGTTTAGCAATCAAGTGATCTAATGAACAAAATGTAAAAGAAATAAGACACAAGAGACACGAATTTTTACCGAGGTTCGATCTCCCCGAGAGATCTATGTCCTCGTTGAGGAAGCTCAAAGAGAGCCGGGTCTCTAAACCTTTCCCTCTTCAAGTCACCACACAGGCCGACTTGATTGCACTAGCATGGGAAATCACGGAGTTTGTGGGGCAACCTCACACGTTGTGGGCTCCCACGAGAATTACAACGAAAGAAGCGATCAAATACACTTGAAAATATTACAATGTAGAATATGAGTGTAGAAAGGTGAAACCCCGAGAGCTCACAATGAAAGAACCCGAATCCAAGTGTTCAATTGATTTCACCCTTTCTGCACTTTAGATGTGTCGGGAGATGTGTTTCGGTCTCTTGGGACAAGGTGGTAGCGCTAGGGTTTGTATTTTCAGCAGAATTAGACGTGTATCAACTGAGGAAGGCCGTGGATCCTCTTTTTATAGGGTTTCCAAAAAGTTACCGTTGTAAAACCTAATACCGGACTAGTCCGGTACGAGTCCGGACTTGTCCGATCACAGTGGAACTCGATGTCCAGAAAGTTTGGCAGACAAGTCCGGTTGGAGAACGGACTTGTTCGGCCCTATGTGAAGATAGACTCCAGAAAGTCTGGCGGACTAGTCCGGTGGACACGTGGACTAGTCCGGTCACAGTGGAACTAGATGTCCAGGAAGTTTGGCGGACAAGTCCGGTTGGAAAACGGACTTGTCCGACCCTTTGTGAAGATAGACTCCAGAAAGTCGAGCGGACTAGTCCGGTGGACACGCGGACTTGTCCGTTTAGGCAACAAAGGGTTTAGCGTACTAGTCTGGTCTATGATCAGACTAGTCCGGTGCACTATGAGATGTTAGGTTAATTTTAAAACCCTTACCCCTGCGCAAGGTCGTGAGCTCTTGGAGTGTGTCTTTCATACACACCCTGTACATTTAAAATCTAATTTGTTCTTCTAAATTCCATCAAAGTATTCTTCTTTGGACACCACTCCATTTTTCACCTTTTTGTGTGCATCGAGTTGTTTCACTTTGTTTGTCCTGCAATCATCTCAATAGTTTCATTAGGATCTCATATGTTTGTCATCAATTAGACAAAACCCCCAAGGGATATCCTAGATGCACTTACACTTCCATGGGTTTCATGAGTGTGGTCGAGGACAGTGTTGTCGATGTCGCTCGTCCATACCTTAAGGTTTCCATAGTTTGGATGTACCTCATTATTCCTTGGCTAAGGTAGTGATAACCCTTAGCACAAAGGCATGACGTGGACTCAACATGCGTTGGGTGTGTTCCGTCATTCTTTGGCTAACGTATATCATACCTTCTTGCCATAAAGGAATAAATTGTACCTCTCATGCATTGGGTGTAATATGTCATTCCTTAGCTAAGGTAATGATACCCTTTAGCCACAAAGGAGTGACAAGTACCCAACATGTGTTGAGTACGATCTGTTATTCATTGGCTAATGTCGGTACCATGCATACCGAATATCCCTTGGAACTGCAAAGAGTGCAAAGGAACTCCACCTATCTGAGTTGAAGACCTCCGAAGGCCCCACGTGTCACATGGAACCGGACCTGCCTCACTTCTATGGTTAGTCCCAGTGCCGCCACATGTATCATAAAATCGGAGCTACATTCCATACAAGGGAAAAGCTCCAAACTAGACACCTATGTGGTTGATGAGTAGGTTTAGGCTCGATCTTCCGAAAGGTATGTTGATTGGGGTGGAGAACTCGACGTTGATGATCCGCGGCACTCGAGCAGTACGAGTACCCCTGCAATCACTACACCACGGCTCCGTTGGTTATCAACCGTGCTGCACACGCTTGACCTTGCCAAGAAGGCTAATCCCTGCAAGTGCAACCGAGAACACGAGCAAGAACGTAGAAGACATGATCTGAAATCGCGAAGTTGGGGACTCACAAACCGTAGAACGGCGATATTGTAAAACCCCACTTTTATGGCATGTGAATTCAGTCATGAGTTTTGTGATCAACTATATTAGAGATCCAATATAGTGGTACACATGAACTTTATACCATCCAAACCATTCTTGCACTCATGGTTAAATTTTATTAACATGAGTATTGGACATCACCACTAATTCTAGAATGATTCTATTCACCCCTCTTCAAATTTTTAGAATTATTTGGATGAAGATTATTAGGGCAATTTAAAGTGCAGTACTAATTGGCCCTGCCACAAATATTCAAATTAGAGGCTCTAAATTTTTCCATGGCCTTCTAATATTCTCAATAGCTTGCCTGCAAAATTTTAAGATTTTGGGAACTCATTTGCTATTTTATTTGAGGCGCTTAACAAATTTGAATCAAATTCAAATCTGAACATTAAATTCTTTTCCAACTTCTTTGAACATAAGATTTGAGTTCACCATTGGGTTCAGAATAATTCATTGACCATCTCCACAAAGTTTCATGATTTTTGGAGTTGATCTTCTATTTTTAAATGAATTATTAACTTTTGTTTTGGGGTCTGGCTGACCTGTGGGCCCCACCGGTCAGCCACTGCTGAATGGGTCAGGTCGGCCGCCTGCCATCTCTGTGCCGGCGCTCGACCGCTCGACAGCGCGTGCATGCAGCTCCAGCGAGCTGCCTGCGTGCTAGCTTGCCGCGGTGCTATAAAAGGCCGCCGCCGCTCCCTTATTTCCCCTCCCCGATCACTGGTTTTCCCCCTCTCGCGAGTTAATCTCCGCCGCGCGCCATCGCCGCCGCCCACCTCTGCTCCGTGGTGTGCCGCCGTCTCGCGCCGTTTCAAGCCATGACTCCAACAGCTTAAAGGTGCGCCTCGTCAAGCTCTAACTCTCGGTGCAAACCGTTTCCTTTTTCTTTGAGAATTGAACAAGTTATCGATCTTCTTTCTTCCAACCGAAGTGAATGAACTCGCTCGGTTTTCGTTTAAATTCCGTTTCTACAAGAAATCATTCTATGCAATTGCTTAGGGATAGTTTCTATAGGTCCTAGCGCTCCTACCTGACCAAAAACCCCTAAAAGTTATCGAGCAACGGCCGAGGAAATCGAGTTTTGTTCGCAGCCGGTGAGGAAACCTCGGTTCGCTGTTGAGCTCATAGACCCGGTTGTTTCCTCCTCTTCCACGTCCAGTTCCTTGATCTGCATCGTCCCAGGAAGGTTTTGAAGAAGATCTCGAGTGGTTTGAGCTACTCTGGAGCGAGTTCCAGGTTGCCCGAGTGCTCAGCGCCGCCGCCGTCGCACGACCACTTCCGGCGAGTTTCTGGTCCCACCGACCTCACCGTCATGCTCAGCGACCCCAAAAACCTCCAGGCGGCGAGTTTGAGCAAGTTTGGCCAGTCGGTTTAGCCGGCGGCGAGCTCTCCGGTGAGTCACCGCCGCGGGCGCCGCCTCGCGCGGACACTGGCGCGAGGTAGAAGACGACCCCGTAGGGTCCCACCTGCCAGCGGCTGCGAGATCACGGTGCGGCAGGGATCTCGTGCGGCCGTGCGTGAATAGTTCTGTGGACTGCGGTGTTGCATTGACCAGAGCACGCCACGTGGCCCATGGGACCCGCCGATTGAAAATTTGAATTCTGGCGCCAATGGGTTATTAAAATAATTCCAAAAAATTATTCAAAATTCTAAATTGAATATCTCTTTGTAGACTACTCCAAAAATCTTCAAACAAATTTTGTTTGAAAGCTCTTAAGCTCTAGTTTCTGTCAATAACAATTAGGTTCTATGAAACTCCAAGTTAAATTCTGTAGAAAATAATCTTTCCAAGTGCAAATGCAATTTTTCCAGACAAGATAGCCACTGGAAAAGTCCCCAAAATTTACATAAAATTTAGTGTTCTATTCTTGACCACCAGAAAAAGTTTGGGAGCCATTGCACCTGTTTAAAACTCTGTATAGTTCAATTTCCTTTTTTAGTTATTGAATTTTTACAGATGTTCAGTTGCTTTATGTCCCAAATTTAAACTGAACCTTCCTTTAGTCATACACTAGCTCCTGTAAAAATCTTGGATTTAATTAACCTACTCTCCTAGTCCTAATTCAGTTACAAACTAAATATTGATTTAATGGCTAGAAATTCAATTATAATGTAAATCCAGAAATTCTTGCCAACTTAGAAATACAATAACTCCTTCCCCAAAGCTTAAATAATTATGAAACAAATTTTGCTAGAACCAGAACCAGTTCCTCTATCTTGATTATCAACTGTTAGCTAGGTTCAAGCTACAGTTTCCTCTCTAGAAATTTTGGAAGTTGATTGCTTGCCATAATTTCTGAGACCACAATCTACTATGATCATCTCCTGTTCTTTGCAAGAGCCTTGATCATATTCCCTAGTACCTAGCATCGAAGTTCCAAAGCCAATTAAGGTCCCTATCATATAGTGATCACCATGAATTAAATTATGGTCTTGGTAATAATTATTTTTCAAAGTCATTTATATACATGTTATATGCATATCGTATAGTGACCGAAGTTGAGGAGGAGCCAGAAATCACCTTGCAATTATTAACTCCGACTCTGACCTGCAACAAGGCAAGCCCCGGTTTGCATTTAAAAGCTTTTCAAAGTTTTCCAGTTTTATTCACTTACGTCTTCAGTTGATATTGTGCATTACGTATAAGGTGTTTGATACTCCACTTGCATGACCAAAAATCCTAGGGATTGATTGGAACGAGTTACAACTTGACCTGTAGTAACTGCTTTGCTAATGCATAGGAAATCCGGTAGAAGTCGAGTAGTTGGAATCTACTCGTGAGAGATGTAGAACATATCTCACAGAATTGGTTAGACAGAAAATGGCATAATATAATGAAATGGATACCGGGCAGGGAATGGATAGGAAGCGGCGAGAATTGAGTCTCGGTCGCATAGCCCTGCCTGTGTCAATTAAGGCCCGTCTGTATGCGGCCCCTTCGGACAAGCTTGAATTGTACCGGCAACATAATGGACATATGGAATCCAATAAACTGACGTAGCTTGGTCACTTGGGTGTCGAGGCATACCGTTCCATTTTATAGGTTTGGGTTGAGGGTAGCAAGGTGTAAATCCGCTGGTGGCCACGTCAGAGTACGCCCCACGCAGGGACCTCCTGCTCGTGACGGATCGACCGGTTCGACATTTGAGTGTCTCGCGAAAGGTGGCCATATACGCCTATTACTGAAGTGTTATGTAGGTACGGGTGTGCTCGCTGACACTTTCGAACGACGTATGTGTCGTGTTGTCCGGGTGTGCCCTGATTGCAATCTTTGTCCCTCGCAGTAATAGAGTACCACTTGTTCACTGCGCCGTGACGTAGTAAATACTAAAGAAGCCAGAAAATCACATTTTATTGAATTATAATTACTTTGCAACCTTGTATGATTTAGAGATAGTATAATTAAAAGTTTACAGTTTCCCCATACTTTAGGTGTAATAGAATTATGTGCTCTGAGCATGTCATATCATCGGTAAAGCATTTCTTGTTTGATTGTTGAGCCTATGATGTGCCGTGCTTGGAGAATGTCATTTGCTACTTAAAACTTGATTATAAGGATCCACTTGTAGGCGAGTCATTTATGCTTCACCTCACCTATGTTTTAGTGTCCCTCTTGCATATGTCTAGTGAGACGGGTTAGTCTTGCTGAGCCTTACACTCACGTTTGCAGTTAACGAGTTTTTGCAGGATATACAGTTGATGAAGGGTTTGATGATGAGGCTGCACCCCCTCCAGGGTGTACAGCCGAGTGGGAACCCTGCACGCCGCCCTAATTGAGTGTTGCTAGTGCAAAGTATCCAAGGCATGGGTAAATTTATTTTTGCATAGCTAGTGCCGAGAGCGTAGCTATGATATGTATATATTCCTTTACTTGTGCTAGTATTGTAAAAACTTCCGCTGTATGAAAAATAAAAGACTTCATCTTGTACTTATTCAGGTTCTATTCTTGTATAATTGTTGGGTGTCGCATCGCACGACACCACCCAATGAGATCCTCGGATGTCGGGATTCCGGTCCCCACAGACATGGTATCAGAGCATCATTGGGAACAGTGTACTTGAAAAGAACATATTTTCAAAAATTAGGACTTGAGTGAGGAATTTGTTATATGCCTTTATAAGGAGTATTATTAGTATAAGGTATAAAGGTGGTAAACTAACTATGTGTTATTATATTCTGTAACGACGCCCCGACGTCAGATAAGAGGTAAGGTACGCCACCGAGAGCGGATCAATCTCTGTAAGCTCAGCATACGAGGAGTGGTATGTGAAATTTCCGTGGCTTGGCACGGGAAGTTAATAGGAGTCTCTGAAGCTTTCCATGTTTCTGAGAACCTATGACACGCGGTACCCCAGCGTGCTTCAAAGTTAGTGGGAGCCCCTGTCGGGTGGTGTATAACCCGATAGTATGCATCTCTAGAACCATTCGTGTTCTATGGGAGCATGCAAGACACGTATGCCCGAGCATGTATAAGCCGGATCGTACGGGAGTCTTTGCTGTACAGACGTATTTACAGCCATGTACCTCGAGACATGACCTCGCTCGAGGATGACTCACACCATAGTCGTATGCATTTATTTTCATATGATATTATTGTGACTGCCTGTCATGTTTCCCCGTGCCTCCCTTGAGGTGTGAAGGTGTGAAAGGGGATTGTTTGTCTTTTGCAGCATTAACTACAGTAGAAGACCGTGTAGAAACCGTTTGTGAGAGAACGATATAGGAACCACCTATAGACGCAACCGGATATACCGGATAGAATTTTCTTTGGTGAGCTACATAGTACTGTCAGTATAAACATGATACTAGACCATCCCCAACGACAGAATGGATGTATAATGTTTTGGAATGTCCAAATATCAGATGCTGGTAGGTTTGGACTCCGTAAAGGTGTTCCGACTCGATAGAATAAATAGAATCAAGATTCTTGTTTTCGGGCAGAAGTTGGCTCGACTTCGCCGGGTTGTAATCTTGGTTATTTACTAGAGAGTATAGGGGTATCATATATGGATGGAAAGTTCGTGAAGATCTCTATAACTTTTCTGTTGACCATAAAGACAGAAAAGCTTTATAATCAGTTGAAATCTGGGGTGTATTGTAACTGATCCAGATGACCTTCCCATTGTACCAGTCTCTGTATTTTTGCCATAACTTGCTGTAGAAAAAACCCACTACCTTGTTTGGATACATGTGTGGAAAGGTTAGAAGGATTTTTACAAGTTTGTTATGGGAGGTTTTTCCTGATTTGGGTTGGAGTTAAACCAAATTGGGAAGTCAATACAGTGAGCTGCAGGACGGCTGGTGCAAACCAGTCAGCTCAACTGTTAAGTTTGGATAGTTATAGCTCTTAATCCAGAATAGTGACATGGTCACATATATACATTTCTGGAAATCTTAAGAAGTTCTCTATCAACTTTATTTGTCACTCCTGACCTGAATATGGGTGTATCTATGCCTAATTCCAATTGTTGCAACTTGGTTCTTGCAGTCCAGAACATGGAACAGTTTGCACAGGGTTGTGAATTTGTGCGCGATACCTGTATAACAAAATTTTTAGGATGGAACTCTTTTATTTCTGGATTGTTAACGCGATGTTATACAATGTTTATTTTGTCATTACCTCGTTATCTTGTCATGATAAACCTGTATAGAATGTGGAAGTAAGCCCATATACAGGAGAGGTTCTGTCAAAATTTCCAGAAAACTTGAGTCAACTTAAAACCTGTATAGATTCCTCATATTAGTTCGCCTAGAGCTGTATGAGTACAATCTGGAAAGGTTCTGAAGTGTACTACAACTTTTGTATTCAACTTAACTTTTAATTCTGATATTTCCTGTATGAAACATTTCGGTTAATACAGGAAGGTCAGTTGAACCAGAACTGTGATCATTTCCAGTTTGCAGATTTGCTTGAATCAATTGATTATGGATAATTTCTTTTGTCCAACATTATCATTGATTGAGTTGAATACTTATACGGTGTATTGACATCCGGGTATGTTTGTCCACAGATGGCAGCACCAAGAATTCAGTTGCCTAATGGATGAGTGTTCTCAACGTGCACCGGGCAAGCCGGTTTCCCGGACGTGTTTGTTAGGTTGCTTCGCCAGTTTGGCTACCAGGTGTTGCCAAGCTATTGGGGCAAGAAGTTCCAAGAAAACGGTATGTGGAGTTGCACCATCTACGTCGATGTACCTGCTGGTCCACCGCACCTTGGATGGGCTCCATACTCCATCAAGACCAAAGGGTTGATATTAGAGGAAACATGGAGCTACGCCGCAAGCATTGCCATAGGGAGGTTTTGCAAACTTCATTACCTTAATCTGGTGGGTACTCCATATGAGTTCTTTCCAGTTAACAGCAGGGCTTCTGAGGCCTGGGCAACCCGCTTGCTTGCGGAGGTGGGCGAGCACGGTGAAACATCCGCAACAGCCTTAGCAGTGTACGCATACGCATCACATCGCGAGAAAGGAAATCAAAGGGCATGCATAAAAGAATTGACGGACAATCTGAAGCAAGCCATGATTCGAGCGAATCACTTTGAGAGGGCAAATGACGGACTCAACCATCGTTTGAACCTCGGGGAGAATCAATGGCATGACGCTGTTATGGATTTAGCCGCATCTCGCCAAGAGACTCTAGAGATGGAAATTGACTTGGAGGCAAGCCTACGCTATGGGCACCAGCGGGACACCCAGTTGGATGCAGTGACTGTAGATCGGGATCAGTCCAGAGTGGAGGCTCAGAGCTGGAAGACCAGCTATGAGCAGGCTCAGCAGGAGAACGAGGCCTGGGGAATGTTTATGGTACAGACGGATTGGCAAACTATGATTGCCAAAAAGACATCACTTTTGAATGAGGCATCATCTTCTGCTCCAGCACCCATACCAGTGGTGCCTAATCCTGAGGATGACGAGGAAGAAGAAGATCCTCAGGAGGTCGAGTTTTATGATTAAAGGGCAGTGATGATGTACTTATCACTTTAGGCCGAGTGTAATGATGTGTAGTAAACACCACGCGTATTTTGCGACTTTATGAGTCTTGTTGTAAATAGTAGTGAGGTGGATGTACAATGATATATACATGAAGACTTGTGGTGACCAAGCATAGATGAGATGACTTCTTTAAATGAAGTCTGTCTATTTTTGGAGTTCTATTGTAAACTTGGGCCCAAGATAATATAGATTGTATAAAGTTTGTGCTTTATCAATATATGTGAATGTTATGCATCATCTATTGTTACCTACTGCATTACTATTTATATGGAAGGATGAACTTAAGGAAGTGAGACTTATGGTGTGAATCGTTGTATTGCAGCATGGTGTGTACATGTGCAGCCCCAAAAGTGGGAGGCTCAAGTGGAGGGCAGGGGGATGACACACCACCCCCGGGGCAGAATACGCCTCAAACGCAACCACCTCCACCACCTCCGCCCACACTTCCGAGGATCCTGGCGGAGGTTCTTGCTGCAGTGCTCGGCTTGCGCGACGAGCAAACCGAGCTACTGCGAACTCTGGTGCGGCATTCGTCCCTTCAAGGGGGAAGACAGGATGATGGACCGCGTCATCAATATCAGAGTTCTTACTCTGATTTCTCATCGACACATCCACCGGTCTTCAGAGAGGCCGATGAACCGTTGGAGGCGGATAATTGGCTCTGCACCATTGAAGGAAAGTTTGGTTTACTCGATGTGACCGAACAGCAGAAGACGCTGTTTGCAGTGCAACAACTGCAGGGGTCTGCTGGCGCATGGTGGGCCAATTACCTTGCCGCACGCCCTGCAGGCCATGTCGTAAGCTGGGCCGAATTCCGGGAGGCGTTCCGCGCCTACCACCTCCCTCCCGGGATTTTGAGGAGGATGCTTCAAGAGTTCTTGGAGCTAAGGCAAGGAGGAAGGACTGCATACGAGTACTCCAAAGCATTCAACCACTTGGCCCAATACGCTCAGGACCAAGTGAATACTGAAGATCGAAAGCGTGAATGCTTCTACCGGGGTTTGAACCCCAAGTTGAAGGACAGGCTTGTCCTGTTCAACCGCGGCAGCTTCAACGACATCGTCAATGCCGCTATCATGCAGGAGGATGCTACGCGCGAGCTGTCCTCAGACAAAAAGAAGAGGAGTGCTCTGCAGGGCAGCAGAGGTGGTGCTCCTCAGAAGTACCGTATGGTGTATCGATCACCATCCGGCCAGAGGTGGCAACCGCCATCACGACCACCAATGTTAAGTGGTCGCCAGTTCAGCAACTCTGGAGCCCGACCGCAACCACAACAGGGGATGATCCCACGTGCACTTCCACCTCCACCACGTGCACTGGGATTCCGTCCTCCCATTCGGACTGGCCAGACCCCGTACACGTGTTTCACGTGTGGGCGCACGGGGCATTTCACCAAGGACTGCCCGCAGAGTAGGCAAGGCGGAGGACAATCATCATACCAGGGGGCCAACCAACCCCGCAACCAGCCCAAGAAGCCAGCCACAAGAACCGGCACATCCACCACCTCGCCATCGAGGACGTTCCGGAAGGCGCACCCGTGCTCACGGGTACGTTCTCTATCTTCAATCAATCCGTAGTCATACTCTTTGACTCTGGAGCTTCCCACAATGTCATTAGTAAATCTGTTGTCATTAAAAATAAGCTGCTTGTTATCTCCACCAAAACTCCATATATGATTTGCAATCCCGCAGGGAAGGTAGTAACATATGAGATGGTCCATAGGGTACCTCTTGACCTAAATGGGAACATCTATCCTACCTCCTTCATTATCTTAGAGACTCAAAACCTAGATATCATCTTAGGAGTGGCATGGTTACAATACCATGGTGCTATTCTTGATATCGTTCCTCGAAAGATTTATCTAAACTCTCCACTCCATTAGCCCCAAGTTCTCAACCTAGAGAACATCATTCCATTGGACCCATCTACTCACAATACCAAGGTTATGGAACTTAAGGATATTCCGGTAGTGTGTGAATACCCGGACGTCTTTCCTGAAGATCTTCCTGGTATGCCCCTATAAAGACATATAGAGTTCAAGATTGAACTTGCACCGGGAACAATGCCAATCTCAAGACCACCCTACAAGATGGAACCCAAGGAACTTGGAGAACTTAAGGAACAATTAACTGAACTTGAGAACAAAGGTTTCATTCGTCCAAGTTCATCACCATGGGGTTGTTCTGCACTGTTCGTAGAGAAGAAAGATAAGACCTTGAGATTGTGTGTAGACTATCGTCCACTCAATGCTGTCACTATCAAGAACAAGTATCCACTACCACGCATTGATATTCTTTTCGATCAATTGGTGTGTGCTAAGGTATTTTCAAAGATGGATCTTCATTCTGGTTATCATCAGATTAGGATCCGACCAGAAGATATACCAAAGACAACATTCTCAACAAGGTATGGACTGTATGAGTACCTTGTTATGTCCTTCGGATTGACCAACGCACCAGCTCATTTCATGTATCTCATGAACTTGGTGTTTATGCCCGAATTGGACATGTTTGTCGTGGTTTTCATTGACGACATACTTGTGTATTCAAAATCCGAAGAAGAACATGCTCAACATTTGCATATCGTGCTTCGACGGCTACACGATCATCAGCTATATGCTAAGTTCAGCAAATGTGAATTCTGGATCAGCCAAGGGTCATTTTTAGGGCACATCATATCAGCGGAAGGGATTGCAATTGATCTAAGCAAGATCAAGCAAGTCCTCAAATGTGATTCTCCAAAGTCTGTGCATGAAGTCCGAAGTTTCCTGGGTTTGGCAGGATATTACCGGAGGTTTATACCCAATTTCTCCAAGATAGCTAAACCAATGACAGAACTTCTGAAGAAAGGGCAGAAGTATGTATGGACTGAGGCATGTGAGGCAGGTTTCAAAGCATTAGTTAAACACCTTACAACAGCACCCGTTTTAGCCCAACTAGACACCACCAAATCATTTGATGTCTACTGCGATGCATCAGGAATTGGTTTGGGATGTGTGTTAATGCAAGATAGACGGGTGATCGCTTATGGATCACGGCAGCTCCGGAACCATGAGCAGCACTACCCGACTCATGATCTTGAGCTCGCTGCTGTGGTACTGGCATTGAAGATGTGGAGGCATTATTTACTGGGTAATCTAGTACACCTCTACACTGATCACAACAGCTTGAAATACATATTCACCCAGAAGGATTTGAATATGCGACAACGGAGATGGTTAGAATTGATCAAGGACTATGAAATTGAGATCCACTACCATCCAGGCAAGGCGAATGTAGTCGCAGATGCTCTGAGCCGCAAGTCCCAGGTCAACTACATTTCCATTACCTCAATGGAAGTAGAAGAAGAACCAAGTCTCTACTTGGTTCCATATGGGGCACTCTACAACCTAGCTCTCGTTCCTACTATCAAGGAGGATATTATGGCAGCTCAGAAGGAAGACAAGGGGATGTCACATATTTGGCAAAGAATGAAAAAGGGGGAGATGAAGTGTTTCCGAAGTGACAATGAAGGTACCCTCTGGTTTAACAACCGTATAGTGGTACCCCGAGACATGGAACTTCGAAAGAAGATACTGAATGAAGCTCATTTGTCCAAATATTCCATTCATCCAGGAAGTAACAAGATGTACCAGGATTTGAAGAAGAAATTCTGGTGGACTCGGATGAAGAGGGAAATAGCTAAATACGTATCCGAGTGTGATACATGCCGGTGAGTGAAGGGCGACCATATGAAAGCGGCAGGACAGCTTCAACCTTTAATCATACCGACTTGGAAATGGGAGGATATCAGCATGGATTTCATTGTTGGGTTGCCTCCCACTCTCCATAAGCACGACTCAATTTGGGTGATCGTTGACCGATTGACCAAATCGGCTCATTTCATACCTGTCAGTGTCAAGTATGATGTAAAGCGGTATGCAGAACTTTATATCTCCAGAATAGTGTGTCTACATGGTGTACCCCGCACTATCATCTCAGATCGTGGGTCTATTTTTGTCGCTCTCTTTTGGGAGCACCTCCACAATGCATTGGGTACCAAGCTGATTCGAAGCTCGGCTTATCATCCTCAGACTGATGGACAAACCGAAAGGGTAAATCAAGTGCTAGAGGATATGCTTCGTGCCTGTGCCCTCCACCATGGTAGGAATTGGGATGATCATCTACCATTGGCGGAATTTTCATACAACAACGGTTACCAGGCTAGCATCCAGATGGCACCATATGAAGCTCTTTATGGCTGGAAGTGTCGCACACCCTTGAACTGGTGCGAATCTGGTGAACGAGTGGTATATGGCATCGACTTAATCAAAGAAGCCGAAGAGCAAGTGCGCATTATTCAAACAAATCTTAAAGCCGTGCAGTCTCGTCAGAAGAGCTACACGGACAAACGACGTCGACCTCTTCACTTCGAAGTTGGGGATCAAGTTTATCTCCAGGTATCCCCTATGAAAGGTATCCATCGATTCGGAGTGAAAGGGAAGCTAGCTCCACGTTTTATTGGGCCGTTCGCAATAATCAAAAGATGCGGACCTGTGGCATATCAATTGGAGTTACCACCGTCACTTTCAGGGGTTCACAATGTATTCCACATTTCCTAGTTACAGAAGTGTCTTAAAACTCCCGCCGATGTCCGTATAGAAGATTTGGAAGCTCTCCAACCAGATCTCACTTATTCCGAGCATCCAACTCAGATCATCGATGAAAAGACTCGCACCACAAGAAGCCACACCTTGCGTTTCTACAAGGTCTTGTGGAGCAACCACAATGCTGAAGAAGCCACGTGGGAAAGTGAGGAGTATCTTAGGATGAACTATCCGGACTTGTTAGCGGCATATGTTCGTTAGATCATTTTCTTTTGCCTTCTTTTGTAATCTCGGGACGAGATTCTTTTAAGGGGGGAGGAATGTAAAACCCCACTTTTATGGCATGTGAATTCAGTCATGAGTTTTGTGATCAACTATATTAGAGAACCAATATAGTGGTACACATGAACTTTATACCATCCAAACCTTTCTTGCACTCATGGTTAAATTTTATTAACATGAGTATTGGACATCACCACTGATTCTAGAATGATTCTATTCACCCCTCTTCAAATTTTTAGAATTATTTGGATGAAGATTATTAGGGCAATTTAAAGTGCAGTACTAATTGGCCCTGCCAAAAATATTCAAATTAGAGGCTCTAAATTTTTCCAAGGCCTTCTAATATTCTCAATAGCTTGCCTGCAAAATTTCAAGATTTTGGGAACTCATTTGCTATTTTATTTGAGGCGATTAACAAATTTGAATCAAATTCAAATCTGAATTTTAAATTCTTTTCCAACTTCTTTGAACATAAGATTTGAGTTCACCATTGGGTTCAAAATAATTCAATGACCATCTCCACAAAGTTTCATGATTTTTGGAGTTGATCTTCTATTTTTAAATGAATTATTAACTTTTGTATTGGTGGTCTGACTGACCTGTGGGCCCCACCAGTCAGCCGCTGCTGAATGGGTCAGGTCGGCCGCCTGCCATCTCTGCGCTGGCGCTCGACCGCTCGACAGCACGCACGCATGCAGCTCCAGCGAGCTGCCTGCGTGCTAGCTTGCCGCGGCGCAATAAAAGGCCGCTGCCGCTCCCTTATCCCCCCCCCCCCCCCCCGATCAGTGGTTTTCCCCCTCTCGCGAGTTAATCTCCGCCGCGCGCCATCGCCGCCGCCCACCTCTGCTCCGTGGTGCACCGCCGTCTCGCGCTGTTTCAAGCCACGACTCCAACAGCTTAAAGGTGGGCCTAGTCAAGCTCTAACTCTCGGTGCAAACCGTTTCCTTTTTCGTTGAGAATTGAACAAGTTATCGATCTTCTTTCTTCCGGCCAAAGTGAATGAACTTGCTCGGTTTTTGTTTAAATTCCGTTTATACAAGTAATCATTCTATGCAATTGCTTAGGGATAGTTTCTATAGGTCCTAGCGCTCCTACCTGAGCAAAAAACCCTAAAAGTTATCGTGCAACGGCCGAGGAAATCGAGTTTTGCTCGCCGCCGGTGAGGAAACATCAGTTCGCCGTCGAGCTCATAGTTCCCGATTGTTTCCTCCTCTTCCACGTCCAGTTCCTTGATCTGCATCGTCCTAGGAAGGTTTTGAAGAAGATACCGATTGGTTTGAGCTACTCTGGAGCGAGTTCTAGGTTGCCCGAGTGCTCACCGCCGCCGCCGCCGTCGCACGGCCACATTCGGCGAGTTTCTGGTCCCACCGACCTCACCGTCGTGCTCAGCGACCCAAAAACCCCCAGGCGGTGAGTTTGAGCAAGTTTGGCCTGTCGGTTTAGCAGGCGGCGAGCTCGCCGGCGAGTCACCGCTGTGGGAGCCGCCTCGCGCGGGCACTAGCCCGAGGTAGAAGACGACCCTGTAGGGTCCCACCTGCCAGCGGCTGCGAGATCACGGTGCGGCAGGGATCCCGTGCGGCCGCGCGCGAATAGTTCTGTGGACTGCGGTGTTGCATTGACCAGAGCACGCCACGTGGCCCATGGGACCCGCCGATTGAAAATTTGAATTCTGGCGCCAATGGGTTATTAAAATAATTCCAGAAAATTATTCAAAGTTCTAAATTGAATATCTCTCTGTAGACTACTCCAAAAATCTTCAAACAAATTTTGTTTGGAAGCCCTTAATCTCTAGTTTCTATCAATACCAATTAGGTTCTGTGAAACTCAAAGTTAAATTCTGTAGGAAATAATCTTTCCAAATGCAAATGCAATTTTTCCAGACAAGATAGCCACTGGAAAAGTCCCCAAAATTTACATAAAATTTGCTGTCCTACTCTCGACCATCAAATAAAGTTTGGGAGCCATTGCACCTGTTTAAACCTCTGTATAGTTCAATTTCCTTTTCCAGTTATTGAATTTTTACAGAAGTTCAGTTGCTTTATTATGTCCAAAATTTAAACTGAACCTTCCTTTAGTCATACACTAGGTCATGTAAAATCTTGGATTTAATTAACCTACTATCCTAGTCCTAATTCAGTTACAAACTAAATATTGATTTAATGGCTAGAAATTCAATTATAATGTAAATCCAGAAATTCTTGCCAACTTAGAAATACAATAACTCCTTCCCCAAAGCTTAGAAAATTATGAAACAAATTTTGCTAGAACCACAACCACTTCCTCTATCTTGATTATCAACTGTTAGCTAGGTTCAAGCTACAGTTTCCTCTCTAGAAATTTTGGAAATTGATTGCTTGCCATAATTTCGGAGACCACAATCTACTATGATCATCTCTTGTTCTTTGCAAGAGCCTCAATCATATTCCCTAGTATCTACCATCGAAGTTCCAATCACCATGAATTTAATTATGGTCTTGGTAATTATTATTTTTCAAAGTCATTTATATACATGTTATATGCATATCGTATAGTGACCGAAGTCGAGGAGGAGCCAGAAGCCTAGGAAGATCACCTTCCAATTATTAACTCAGACTCTAACCTGCAACATGGCAAGCCTCGGTTTGCATTTAAAAGCTTTTCAAAGTTTTCCAGTTTTATTCACTTACGTCTTCTGTTGATATTGTGCATTATGTATAAGGTGTTTGATACTCCACTTGCATGACCAAAAATCCCAGGGATTGATTGGAACGAGTTACAACTTGACCTGTAGTAACTGCTTTGCTAATGCATAGGAAATCCGGTAGAAGTCGAGTAGTTGGAATCTACTCGCAAGAGGTGTAGGGCATATCTCACAGGATTGGTTAGACAGAAAATGGCATAATATAATGAAATGGAGACCGGGCAGGGAATGGATAGGAAGCGGCGAGAATTGAGTCTCGATCGCATAGCCCTGCCTGTGTCGATTAAGGCCCGTCTGTATGCGGCCCCTTCGGACAAGCTTGAATTGTACCGGCAACATAATGGACATTTGGAATCCAATAAACCGACGTAGCTTGGTCACTTGGGTGTCGAGGCATACTGTTCCGTTTTATAGGTGTGGGTTGAGGGCAGCAAGGTGTAAATCTGTTGGTGGGCACGTCAGAGTACGCCCCACGCAGGGACCTCCTGCTCGTGACGGATCGATCGGCTTTGGATTTGAGTGTCTCGCGAAAGGTGGCCATATACGCCTAGTACTGAAGTGTTATGTAGGTACGGGTGTGCTCGTTGACACTTCCGAACGACGTATGTGTCGTGTTGTCTGGGTGTGCCCTGATTGCAATCACTGTCCCTCGTAGTAATAGAGTACCACTTGTTCACTGCGCCGTGACGTAGTAAATACTAAAGAAGCCAGAAAATCACATTATATTGAATTATAATTACTTTGCAACCTTGTATGATTTAGAGATAGTATAATTAAAAGTTTACAGTTTCCCCATACTTTAGCTGTAATAGCATTATGTGCTCTGAGCATGTCATATCATTGGTAAAGCATTTCTTGTTTGATTGTGGAGCATATGATGTGCCGTGCTTGGAGAATGTCATTTTCTACTTAAAACTTGATTATAAGGATCCACTTGTAGGCGAGTCATTTACGCTTCACCTCACCTATGTTTTAGTGTCCCTCTTGCATATGTCTAGTGAGACAGGTTAGTCTTGCTGATCCTTAGGCTCACGTTTGCAGTTAACAAGTTTTTGCAGGTTATACAGTTGATGAAGGGTTTGATGATGAGGCTGCACCCCCTGCAGGGTGTACAGCCGAGTGGGAACCCTGCACGCCGCCCTAATTGAGTGTTGCTAGTGCAAAGTATCCAAGGCATGGGTAACTTTGTTTTTGCATAGCTAGTGCTGAGAGTGTAGCTATGATATGTGTATATTCCTTTACTTCCGCTAGTATTGTAAAAACTTCCGCTGTATGAAAAATAAAATACTTCATCTTGTACTTATTCAGGTTCTATTCTTGTATAACTGTTGGGTGTTGCATCGCACAACACCACCCAATGAGATCCTCGGATGTCGGGATTCCGATCCCCACATATATTATTGATCTAAGCAAAACCCACCGAATATAACCGGCGGCTGCAGTATTTATAGGCTAGGGTTCGACCAAAACACGATTAGACGCGTCCCTAATGGACTCTTACGGGATACAAGGCCCAAAGGCCCGATTCGGTGGCGCAGCACCGGACAGCAACTCGAATTGTTTCGACGATTCCCAATGACTCCGGAGGAATTTTGAGGTGGGACCAGAACCATTGGAAAGTTTATCTTCTTCTCTTACCGTGCATATGTAGAACGTCGAAAACGGAGTCCGTATGCCTCCTGGGCGTCTGTTTTAAGGTGGACTGCTCCTGGACTCCGAGTTGAACTCGAGTCCGAGTTGTAAACTGTTTCCATCAACTTGTGGACGTCCCAGCTTGTTCTCCACGCTCCAAAGGCCTCCTTCCTTCACTTGTTGATCTTCTCCATTATTCCTTTTAACAATTAAATCATCACATAGCAATCTATTCTAAAACTCACATGCAAAAGAAGTTAGAAACGAATTCACCTGCTGATTTAATAAGCATGCTCGTGCTCTTGTGATTGGTCCTTGCAGTTCAATGTGCGTCTCCGCTGTTGTGATGTCCTCATCATCCTCCCCCTCTTGAATTGGAGTCATCCTCGACTCAAGTTCATCTTCTTCTCCCAAGTACGGTCGCAAATCTAAAATGTTAAATGTAGGACTAACCCCATAATCGGGAGGCAATTCAAGCTTATATGCATTATCATTAAACTTTTCAACGATCTTAAAAGGACCAGCAGCTCGTGGCATAAGTTTAGATTTTCTCAAGTCGGGAAATCGCTCTTTTCTCAAATGTAACCACACCAAATCATCCAGTTCAAATTTTACTTCTTTTCTACTTTTACTACCTACAATCCTATACTTCTCATTCATGATTTCAATATTTTTCTTTGTAGTTTCATGCATCTTAAGAATGAATTCAGATCGTTGTGTAGCATCCAAATTTATAGTTTTAGAAGGAGGCAAAGGTAGTAAATCAATAGGAGCACGGGGATTGAAATCATACACTACCTGGAATGGACTTACCTTTGTCGTGGAGTTAACGGATCTGTTGTAAGCAAATTCTATATGTGTTAAACACTCCTCCCAAAATTTCAAATTTGTTTTCAAGACAGCCCGCAACATAGTGGATAAAGTACGATTAACTACCTCGGTCTGTCCATCCGTTTGTGGGTGACATGTAGTTGAAAACAGCAACTTGGTTCCCAATTTATACCACAAAGTTCTCCAAAAATGGCTTAAAAATTTTGCATCACGATCAGAAACGATGGTATTTGGCACACCATGTAAATGAACAATTTCCGTCATAAATAAATCAGCAACGTGTGAGGCATTTTCATTCTTATGACAAGGTATAAAGTGTGCCATTTTGGAAAATGATCAACAACTACAAAAATATTATCCCTCCCCCTCTTAGTCCTAGGAAATCCCAAAACAAAGTCCATAGAGATATCCTCCCAAGGTGCACTAGGAACAGGAAGAGGCATATAAAGACCATGTGGGTTAAGGTGAGACATAGCTTTGTTGCAAGTAGTGCATCGTGACACGTAGTGCTCGACATCACGCCTCATCTTTGGCCAAAAGAAGTGTGTGGACAGCACGTCTTCAGTTTTCTTCACTCCAAAATGTCCCATCAAACCTCCTCCATGTGCTTCCTGCAAAAGTAATAGACGAACGGAGCTAGCTGGAACGCATAGCTTGTTAGCACGATAGAGGAGACCCTCACGCATCACATATTTATTACAAGTTCTTCCTTCTCTACAATTTTCAAAAGCATCTTTGAAGTCCAAATCAGATTTTTATAATGCTTTTATTTTTTCCAAACCAAAGATTTTATGATCAAGTTGGGACAGCATGGTATAACGCCTAGATAATGCATCGGCAATGATATTTTCCTTCCCTTTCTTATGCTTAATGATGTATGGAAACGACTCTATGAACTCAATCCATTTAGCATGTCGTTTATTCAGATTGGTTTGACACTTAAGATACTTCAATGATTCATGATCAGAATGTATGACAAACTCCTTAGACCACAGATAATGTTGCCAAGTTTGTAATACACGCACTAAGGCATACAATTCCTTATCATAAGTAGAATAATTCAGAGAAGGACCATGAAGTTTTTCACTAAAGAAAGCAACGGGTTTACCTCCTTGTATGAGAACGCCTCCAATACCAATGCCGCTCGCATCTCATTCTAGCTCAAAGGTCTTGTCAAAATCAGGAAGTTGTAGCAATGGTGCTTGTGTAAGCTTCGATTTGAGAGCATCAAAAGCGTGTTGCTGCTGTTCTCCCCATCGAAATGGCACTCCCTTCTTTGTTAGCTCATGTAGAGGTGCTGCAATTGTGCTGAAATCCCGCACAAAGCACCGATAAAAACCTGCAAGACCAAGAAAACTACGAACCTGTGTGATGGTTGTTGGGGCTGGCCAGCTGGTGATTGCTTCAATTTTTGCCTCATCCATCTCAATTCCCTGCGAGGAAATGACATAGCCAAGAAACGAGACTTGATTGGTGCAAAAGACACACTTTTTGAGGTTACCAAACAAACGTGCATCTCTCAAAATAGTAAAAACAGCACGTAAATGATCATGATGTTCATCATATGACTTGCTGTAAATGAGTATATCATCAAAGTAAACCACCACAAATTGTCCAATGAAAGCACGTAAAACCTCGTTCATTAATCGCATAAAGGTGCTGGGTGCATTAGTTAAACCAAAAGGCTTGACTAACCACTCATAAAGTCCAAACTTGGTTTTAAATGCAGTTTTCCATTCATCTCCTAGTGCTATTCTAATTTGGTGGTAACCACTATGCAAGTCAATTTTTGTGAAGATGATAGCACCACTCAATTCATCAAGCATGTCATCTAATCGAGGAATAGGATAACGATATCGAATGGTGATGTTATTAATCGCTCGACAATCAACAAACATGCGCCATCTACCATCTTTCTTAGGAACCAAAAGAACAGGAACGGAACAAGGGCTAAGGCTTTCACGAATGTACCCGTGGTCCAAAAGATCTTGGACTTGTCGCTGAATTTCCTTAGTTTCTTGTGGATTCGCCCTGTATGCTGCACAATTTGGTAAACTTGATCCTGGAATCAAATAGATCTTGTGTTCAATGCCTCTCATCGGTGGTAAACCAGGGGGTACCTCGGAGGGAAACACATCCTCAAACTCCTGCAAAAGGTTAGCAACAGCAGGGGGCAATGCAATAGACAATTCATGAAGTGAAAACATGGCTTCTTTGCAAACTAAAGCATAGCACATCCCCTTAGCATCGAATAAATCAGCAAGTTCAGATTTAGGTGCGAGCAACGATGGTGATTTTAACTTAATAACTTGCTGTTTTTCAGATTCTAATTTTGTTGCTTTGCCCTCACGAATTTTACTCTTCTCAAAATGCACAATTTCAGCAGGAGTCATGGGGAGCAAAGTGATTTTCTTTCCCTTATGCATGAGAGCATATTTATTGGTTCTACCATGATGAATAGCATATGTATCAAATTCCCAAGGACGACCCAATAAAAGAGAACAAGCTTCCATAGGAACAACATCAAAATCAGCAAAATTATGGTATGAACCAATTGAAAAATGTATTCTCGCTGTTTGTGTTACTCGAACCTTACCGCTGTTGTTGAACCATTGAATGTGGTATGGATGAGGGTGTGCTCTTGTTGGCAAACCGAGTTTCTTGACGACGTCCGTGTTTACCAAGTTATTGCAGCTACCTCCGTCAATTATAGTGTGTACACGGCAGTCCTTGACGACAAGAAACATGTGGAAGAGGTTGTGTTGTTGTAGCTTGTCATCGGTCTCCACTTTGGAGCTCAAGGCACGCTGCACAATGATGCTCCTATATTGTTCTCCATCGCCGTTGTACCAAGTACCTCTTCTTCGGTGTGTTCGTCATTTGGATCTGTAAAGTCAGTAGCAAGAGAATATTCATCTTCAACATCCGAAGTACTATCATACCGGCCATCTTCGCATGCTATGTATGCTCGTTTGCTTGGGCAATCTCTCATCATATGACCAAGTCTCTGGCAGCGGTGACACTTAATGTCAGAAGTACAACCCGTAGAAGGAGTGGACGACGAAGGATTGAATGATGTCGCCTTGCTGCCTTCCAGCACGCGAGAAGGTGGAGCAGCAGGTATAGTTCGTTGGCCTCCATTGGGTGGTGTAGTCGCAACACGGGGGGTCGAAGATGGTGCTTTTTTGGATGGTGTAGTTGCTGCACACGGCGTGAAGTTGCTCCTCGTGCGTTGTTGCTGTTGTTGTCGGCCCTGCAATTCTTTTTCTGCCAACATAGCAAATTGAAACAATCTGTTAACAATATCATATTCCTTGTAATCAACAATGTCCTGAATTTCACGCCTCAACCCCCCATAAAAACAAGCTATTTTATCATCCATGTCCTCTACTACCCCACAACGCAGCATACCCTTTTGTAACTCTTGATAATACTCCTCTACGGACATGTTACCTTGGTCTAAACGCTGCAATTTTTTGCGAAGATCCTGCTGAAAAGATGGAGGAACAAATCGAACACGCATAGCTTCCTTTAATCTATCACATGTTGGAGGATCAGTTCTAGTTTTAACAAGTTCATTCCACCATATGATAGCAAAGTCCTTAAACTCACTAGTGGCTTGACAAACTCTATGTTGTTCAGGAACAAGATGGGAATTAAATTTTTGCTGTACTGTCATCTCCCAATCAAGATAAGCCTCAGCATCATAAGCACCAGAAAAAAGAGGGTATAGTAAATTTCACTTTAGAAAAAGGATCATCAGGAGGGCGATTATAATTGTTATGATTATTACCTCCCATACCTCAACGATAAAGTTGCAGTCTTGGCTGATTATTGTCATCTTCTAGTTCATCATAAGCATTGTCTTCTTGTCTTCCAGTGAGAGGCAACCGAGCCTCAAAAGTATTCATCCGAAGAGCAAGGTCATCCAGTTGGCGAGTCAAGTTCGCCAATGACTCCTCCGTTGCTACGTTGTATTTGGCGAACATATCCGTCATGGTCTTCATCATATCACGTAACTCAGCATGTTGAACACATTCGTCATCGTTGTCTTCCCCTTCCATTGTTAGTAGGAAACAAAAGACAACAAAAAAAATATGTTATCCCTATCAACTACAGTGACAATGTGGAAGGTGGAAGAAAACAATCTCTCTCGCTCATGCGTCTTACCACGCTCTTACAAGTGTTCTTACCGACATAGCAGGTGGTGTGGACGGTGAGAAGAACCAATGAAGCGTGGGGTGATTGCAAAGGTACCTGTTATGCTCAAGAGAAAGGTGGAGCTTGGATGGCACAATATGGTGGCTAATAAGCAGAAAATCATTAACAGCTAAACAAAGTTGAATAAGTATTCAATGTACGAAACTGTTGCTGGTCAACCGAGTGCCCTAGAGCCTAGCACAACACAAGGAAGTATCAAGGCAAAAGAATGACAGAATGATATAACCAACAAAACAACACCAAGTGGTATAGGCCAATTCCTTTAATATGCGTGCTCTCCACAATTTTTTTCTTTTTTGTAATATTTTTTTGATATTTTTTTCTTTACTCAGGAGCACAAATATAGGAAGCACACAAATTTGCAGCTCAATTGGATGTAATATATGTTGGAATATTTGGGCCTAGGCCCAGCTATTCTCTACTGAATTCACAAGGTGTAAAGGACACATTAATCCCACATTGACTATTTGAGGAGAGTAGAACTTATTTATAAGGGAAGATATTTTCTATGTGTGGAATATGTGTGAGAAGGATGGCTATAGCCACAAACAAATCACACGCATGCGCGCGCGCGTATTCGCGTATTTTTGCGTGAGTTAACGCGTGACTTCTGACTTGCGACGTGGCGACTGGCGCAGTAAATTTGTTCTCTCTCTTTTTGATAAAACTGACACTAATATGACTTTAATTTTCTGCAATTTGTGGCACTTTATGAGTCAGTTTCTGGAAAATAATGGTATGCAGTAACTGACGCAATTATGTTGCAAATACTGAAGTTTATTGTCTTCAGTTACTAGAGTCTAATTGTGTTGTTTTACTTTATACATAATTCTTCCAGTTACTAGAGTATGTCACTATATATACAGAATGAGTGCTTTCATTCCAAAACACAGAGGTGAACAGACTCACTAGTCCACTGTGTTGAGCATCAGCTATAGGCTAGTCCACCCCTCCCGTCGGCGTGTCACCGACGTTTGGGAGAGCAGTGTCTCCGAAACCAAGTCCCAGTGAAGAATCTGCACGGATTGGGGCGAATCAGGTTTTTGGGTAGCGTTCGCACGACTGCTCGATAGAAGATCTGCTTCATCTACAGTCTTCTTCACACACTCCTCTCGTCATTTTTCAAGCTGGAAGCGTCAGCACTGTATGTAAAGATGAGTTTTCTACCCATGAATATGATATATATAATATGCTTTATTTGCATTTTGGTGTTCATGTTCTATGGACAATCTGTCATGCGTACTGTTGTAATTTTAGGAATTAATTTTTGTCTCTAAAGTGCATTATTTTCTAACAATCCAAAAACCTGATAGGCACTTCAAGATGGGTAATAGCTTTGCTGATGCGATGAAACCTGAGAAGTTCGCTGGTTCGAACTTCAAGAGATGGGCTGCAAAACTTGACTTGTGGCTCACTACTATGGACATATCTTATGTTCTAAAGTTCGTCGATCGACCCATGACTGTTGAAAAATAGGCTGAGTTTGATAAGGCTAATGTGATGGCAGTGGGTTGTATTTTAAGTGTGTTGTCCGACAAACTGTGTGATGTTTATATGACTCATAAGAGCGCAAAAGAGCTCTGGGAGGCCATCGAACACAAGTACGGTGCGTCGGATGCTGGACATGAGTTGTATGTCATGGAGCGCTATCATGATTTTAAGATGGCAGACAATCGTTCTATGGTTGAGCAGGCTCATGAAATACAACTTATTGTCGGAGAGCTCCAACAACTTGGACTAAATTTGCCTGATCGATTTGTGGCTGGGGGCATTATTGCCAAATTACCTCCATCTTGGAGGGGATTTGCCACATCTCTAAAACATAAGAGACAGAACATTTCTGTTGAGGATTTGTTGGCTTCTCTTGATGTGGAGGAGGAAGCTCAGGCAAAAGATGGTGCGTCCAAGTTGCATGAAGGACATCCAGTGCTAATGTCATGCAGCATGTTAGACCAAAGAAAGGGAAAAATAAAGTTGTACACACCACCAACTTCAAGAGAGAGGAGAAGAAGAAGATAAACATGGCTGAGGTTGAATGCTATGTCTGTGGCAAGGTTGGGCATTTTGCCAAAAAGTGCACAAATAGAAAAGGCAAGAAAACTCAACAAAAATCTGCCGACATTGTTACTAGCGATGCTGGAACAGCAGGGTATGGTAATACATCTACTGTTTTATCAGCATGTCAACCTACTGAATGGTGGATTGACACAGGGGCTAATATTCATCTTTGTGCTGATGTATCTATGTTTTCATCTTATCAGGCTACCCATGGTGCCTCCGTCCTGATGGGAAACGGCTCAGTGCTTTTGTTCATGGTGTTGGTACGGTCAGTCTGAAGTTCACTTCGAGAAGACCGTGCAGCTGAAGAATGTGCAGCATGACACCTCAATAAATAAAAATCTCGTCAGTTGCTCTTTGTTGTGTCGAGACGGATTTCAGTTGGTGTTTGAGTTTAATAAAGTAGTTGTGTCAAAATGTGGACTCTTTATTGGAAAAGGCTATGACAGCGGAGGCTTGTTCCGTTTTTCTCTTTCACATTCTAGTAGCTCTGTGGTGAATTTTTTGAATAAAGATGATGAAGCGACTGTTTGGCACTCGCGTTTATGTCATATAATTTTTGGATGCATATCACGGCTATCTACCTTGAATTTAATTCCTAAAATTCCTATAGTGAAAAGTTCCAAGTGTCAAGCTTGTGTGCAAGCTAAACAGCCAAGAAAACCTCACTTTGCTGTTGATGAACGAAATACGACACTTTTGGAACTCATTCATTCCGACCTTTGTGAAATGAATGGCATATTAACTAAGGGATAAAAGAAATATTTAATGACATTTATTGACAATTCAACTCGTTACTGTTATGTGTATTTACTCAAATCAAAGGATGAGGCATTAGATCACTTTAAAATCTATAAGGCCGAGGTTGAGAATCAACTAGAAAGGAAAATCAAGAGGATTAGATCTGATCATGGGGGAGAGTATTTCTCCAATGAGTTCACCCAATTTTGTGTTGAGAATGGAGTTGTACATGAAAGAACACCACTCTACTCACCTCAATCAAATGGGGTTGCCGAGAGGAAAAACCGCACCCTAACATACTTGGTGAATGCCATGTTAGATACTGCTGGTTTATCTAAGGAATGGTGGGGGAGGCAGCTTTGACTGCAAACCATGTACTAAATAGAGTTCCCACTAAAAATAGTGAGAAAACTCCATATGAAGGCTGGAAAGGAAGAAAACAATCTCTTTCTTACCTGCGCAAATGGGGGTGTTTGGCTATGGTAAATATACCAATAGTTAAAAAGTGTAAACTCGGACCTAATACTATTGATTGCATTTTTATTGGCTATGCTTCAAATAGTCCTTCTTATAGATTTTTAGTAATCAGATCTGATTCACCACTTGTACTTGTTGATATAATAGTTGAATCCAGAGATGCCACGTTTTTTGAAAGTATTTTTCCTATGAATGATGCACGTAATTCATATGGTTATACGCATGACACAAGTTATCCTTCATTCGAAACCTTAGAACAACCTCTTCTTACACCATCAGAAAATCTATTACAATCGTATGACGGAGAAAATAATGAAACAACTCATAGAATGAGCGAGAGACAGAAGATCCCAAAATCCTTTGGTGATGATTTCATTGTTTAACTTGTGGGTAATACACCTAGATCCATCCAAGAGGCGTTTGCATCTTCTGATACAGATGATTGGAAGGAAGCAGTCCGTAGTGAGATGGAATCCATCATGACTAACAGAACCTGGGATGTAGTGGATCATCCGTTCGGTTGTAAAACGATTGGGTGTAAGTGGGTGTTCAAGAAATAGCTTAGGCCTGATGTTACTATTGAGAAGTACAAGGCCAGGCTGGTGGCGAAAGGTTATACACAAAAAGAAGGAGAAGACTTCTTTGATACTTACTCACCCGTTGCTAGAATGACAACAATTCGGTACATCTTTCTTTGGCTGCCTCACACGGTTTTCTAGTCCATCAAATGGATGTGAAGACGACTTTCCTTAACGGAGAGTTTGATGAGGAGATTTATATGGATCATCCAGAAGGATTTGAGATACCCGGTCAAGAGAATAAGGTGTGTAAGTTAAAGAAATCTTTATACGGTCTTAAACAGGCACCAAATCAGTGGCATGAGAAATTTGATAGTACCATGACACAAGCAGGCTTTGTTGTTAATGAGGCTGATAAATGTGTATATTATCGATATGGTGGGGGTAGAGGAGTGATCATGTGTTTATATGTAGATGATATATTAATTTTTGGAACTGATATTGATATGATAAATGAGGTAAAATCTTTTCTGTTCCAAAAATTTGATATGAAAGACTTAGGGGAGGCTGATGTTATCTTAAATGTCAAGCTGATAAGAAATGAGAATGGGATTACTCTCTTGCAATCCCATTATGTTGAGAAGGTCTTGAGCCGTTTTGGCTATTTGGACAGCAAGCCTTCACCAACACCATACGATCCTAGTATAATTCTTCGAAAGAATAAAAGACTAGGAAGAGACCAACTGAGATATTCTCAGATTATTGGTTCGCTCATGTACCTAGCTGGTGCTACTCGACCAGACATTTCCTTCGCGGTTAGCAAATTGAGCCAGTTTACTGCTAAGCCAGGAGATGATCATTGGTGCGCGCTTGAGTGAGTTATGCGCTATTTATGTGGTACAATGAGCTATGGACTTCACTATACAAGAGACCTCAAAGTTTTAGAGGGTTATAGTGATTCCAATTGGATTTCTGATGCTGATGAGATAAAGGCAACAAGTGGTTATGTCTTTACTCTTGGAGGAGCAGCTGTCTCATGGAGGTTTTGTAAACAGACTATTTTGACGAGGTCAACCATGGAGGCAGAGCTTACATCATTAGATACAACTTCTGTAGAAGCAGAGTGGCTGAAGGAACTATTGATGGATTTACCAGTGGTGGAAAAACCAATTTCTCCAATTCTTATGTACTGTGACAATCAAACAATTCTTGTTAAGGTGTCAAGTACAAAGGATAATATGAAATCCTCAAGACATGTGAAAAGACGGTTAAAATCTGTCAGAGAATTGAGAACCTCTGGAGTGATAGCCATTGATTATGTTCAAACGGCGAAAAATCTGGCAGATCCGTTTACAAAAGGTCTATCAAGAAATGTGATAGATAGTGCATCGAAGGAGATGGGATTGAGACCCACGTGAGTTATACACAGCGGTAACCCAAACCTATGTGATCGGAGATCCCGTGAATTAGAATTTGGGAAGAACAAGATATATGTATAACTAGGATAGTATATAACTATGTAGTACCCACTCCAGTGAAGATGCAACACTCTCCATTTTGTAAGGAAGGCTGACTTTATGTCTTAATGTGTTCGGAGGCTATAGTGTGAGATACTGTCCTACAGAGTATTCTTGTACGAACACACCTATATGAGCTGACTGTTGGTCACAGTCTGTGAGATTTGGGAATTCTCTAAGAAGCTCATGAAAGAGACATGGGAGTATGACTTATAGGCTCCACCCGAGGACTGGCCCAATAGGCGCCTAGTATCAGTTTGGTCTTTAAATGAAACCACCTCGCGCAAAACTACCAATTCAAGGCATAGTCCATTGCGTAGTTGTGAGTTGGCAGATTTTTTAGATCTAGATGGATGTTCAACCGAATAGGCCTCCATCGTTAAACTTATATATCAAATAACATTATGGACATACGACAAGTAGTGTCAGCTACGCCTTTGGAATTTGGTGGGGATTGTTGGAATATTTGGGCCTAGGCCCAACTATTCTCTATTGAATTCCGAAGGTGTAAAGGAGAAATTAATCCCACATTGACTATTTGAGGAGAGTAGCACTTATTTATAAGGGAAGCTGTTTTCTATGTGTGGAATATGTGAGAGAAGGATGGCTATAGCCACAAACAAATCACACGCATGCGCGCGAGCGTATTCGCATATTTTTGCGTGAGTTAATGCGTGACTTGTGACTTGCGACGTGGCGACTGGCGCAGTAAATTTGTTCTCTCTCTTTTTGATAAAACTGACACTAATATAACTTTAATTTGCTGCAATTCGTGGCACTTTATGAGTCAGTTTCTAGAAAATAATGGTATGCAGTAACTGATGCAATTATGCTGCAAATACTGAAGTTTATTGTCTTCAGTTACTAGAGTCTAATTGTGTTGTTTTACTGTATACTTAATTCTTTCAGTTACTAGAGTCTGTCACTATATATACAAAATGAGTGGTTTCATTCCAAAACACAGAGGTGAATAGACTCACTAGTCCACTGTGTTGAGCGTCAGCTACAGGCTAGTCCATCCCTCCCGTCGGCGTGTCACCGACGTGTGGGAGAGTAGTGTCTCCGAAACCACGTCCCAGTGAAGAATCTGCACGTATTGGGGCGAATCAGGTTTTTGGGTAGCATTCACATGACTGCTCGATAGAAGATCTACTTCATCTACAGTCTTCTTCACACGCTCCTCTTGTCATTTTTCAAGCTGGAAGCGTCAGCACTGTAAGTAAAGATGAGTTTTCTACGCATGAATATGATAGATATAATATGTTCTATTTGCATGTTGGTGTTCATATTTAGTGGACTATCTGTCATGCGTACTGTTGTAATTTTAGGAATTAATTTTGTCTCTAAAGTGCATTGTTTTCTAACAATATGCGGCCTATAGAAAATCAAGAAGATTCTTTAAAATTCGTGCTGAAACTTCAGAGGCCGGATAGCCTATCTTCCAAGGGGAATTTGGGCAATCTAATTTTGCCGAATGCGGCTACGCGGCGGAAAATCGGATGCAAAATTTCGCGTAGATGAATTTGAAAAAAAATCGCCCGATTTCGAGTTCGTATGCGAAAGTTATGGCTGTTTTAAGGTAGGCTGTCCGAGTTACATTTTTTTTATGTTGATTCCAACTCGGTTTCAGAACAGAACTCGCAATCGGATATGAAAATGATCGGGAATTCGTACAGCAACTAATTGGGTGGTGTGTGATGATTCAAGGATGAGTGGCACAAAGGTTTGTCATCTAATCTAGGGCTGGCGATGCGGGAGTTGACACAAGGCGGCTAGCTAGGGCAAACCGATGAACGTGGTGGATTGGTTTGTTATTTAGAGATTGTGGAATAGGTGTCGAACAACAAGAAAACAAGGACGAAACACGATAACTAGGACCCAAAACACAAAGCTAAACCAGCAACAAGACTCAACCACACGAATGCAAACTGAAAAACAAAACTGCAGGCACTCTAGTCTGGGAAGCGGTAAAAACGATCTAAATTTTTTGTGGCTTTTCTGTGGATTCTAGGTACGAAACAAAATCGATCTAATGGAAGGAAAAACAAAGATATCTCACGGGCAATCTGGAAATCTGATACCAATTGATGAGTAAGTTTAGGCCCGATCTTCCGAAAGGTATGTCGATTGGGGTGGAGAACTCGACGTTGATGATCCGCACCACTCGAGCAGTACGAGTACCCCTGCAATCACTACACCACGGCTCCGTTGGTTATCAACCGAAGCCACTTCTGCTTTACATTTCGGCAACTAACAAAGTTGTCAGCATGGTCCTGGTTGTGGAAAGACCAGAACCGTCCCCAGTTCAGGAATCCAGACCCCTCTAGGAGGGTTCGAAGCTACCTGAAGGCGAGTCCGGGTCCTAGCCCCAGACTCAGATCCTCAAGGCGAGACGGCAGAGGATCAACTTCCTTCAAATGAAGGAGTTATTGTTGTTGAACAAGAAGATACGAACACCTTCGGGAGGGTCCGGGTAACTTTAGAAGAAGCTCCGGGTTCCTCTAGCAAGAACTTGGAGGTCCCCAAAGAAGGTCCAGACCCCTCCGGGAGGGTCCGGGTTGATGAGGAGGAAGCTCCAGGCCCCTCTGGGAGGGTCCGGACAGTCCAGTGCCCAGTGCACTTCATCAGCGAAGTACTTCATGACACCAAGACTTAGTACTTAGAGGTGCATAATCTGCTCTACGCAGTCCTTATTGCCTCTAGGAAGCTTCGTCACTACTTCCAAGCTCACAAGATTTCAGTGGTAACCTCTTATCCACTGCATGCAATCTTGCATAACCCCAACTCTACTGGGAACATTGCAAAGTGGGCAGTGGAATTGGCCGAGTTCGATCTTGAATTCATCCCAAGAAAAGCGATCAAGAGTCAATCATTGGCAGACTTTGTGGCGGAATGGACCTCCTCTCCATCAAATCATGGGGGGGGCAGTGAACAGAAGCCATAACCCAAGGTTCTGGTCTTCACTGAGCCTCACTGGACTCTCTACTTTGACGGCTCCATGCAGAAGCAGGGGGCCGGAGCTAGAATCCTTCTCCTTGCTCCTACCGGGGGGAAGGTCAAATAGATGGTTCACTTTGACTTCAAGGCGACCAACAACATGGCGGAGTATGAAGCATTAATCTATGGGCTCAGGGTGGCACTATCATATGGTGTCAAGTAGTTGTTGGTAAAGGTTGATTCGCAACTCATTATAAAACAAGTCAAATGTGAATGCTGCTGCAACAATCCTCAACTAGCTGCATATCTACTTGAAGTCTAGAAGATTCAAAAGGATTTCGAAGTCCTGGATCTTTGCCATGTCCAGCGTCTTAACAAAGATGAAGCTGACGAACTCTCGATGAAAGCTTCAACCGGAGCTCTGGCTCCCGACGGAACCTTCGTCCGGACATTGTCAAGACCAACAGCTCAGCCTGCCATACTGAGCGAAGGGGGCGAGACCAGCACCTCGAAGCTGGCGGTCCCGATGGCCCTGTTACCATGGCATCCATCAAGGGTCGTAGGTGTTGCAGGAAGCTCCGAGCAACCCAGCACACAAACTCAGAAGCTCAAGTTAGCTCCAATGCATGGATCTCGGAGATCCGGAGCTACTTGAAAGACAACATCATTTCTGAAGATAATGTATCTGCTGACCGGACAATCAAATTGGCTAAAAGATACACACTGGTAGAAGGGGATCTCTACCGGTGTGGTGCCAGCGGCGTCCTAATGCGGTGCATTACAAGGGAAGAAGGCCACGAGCTCCTCGCAGAAATCCATGGAGGCGAGTGTGGGAACCACGCGTCTTCCCGCACGTTGGTCGGTAAAGCCTTCCGGCATGGTTTTGACTGGCCTACGGCACTCTAGGATGCAACCGAGCTAGTGAAGAAATGTGAAGCATGCTAGTTTCATGCGAAGCAAATTCACAAACCAGCTCAACCTCTACAAATGATACCTCCTACATGGCCATTCGACATGTGGGGGATGGATATCTTGGGACCTTTCCCAAGAGCCGTCGGAGGTTACAAGTTCCTGTATGTCGCCATCTACAAGTTCACCAAGTGGCCGGAAGCAACTCCAGTTGTGACAATAAACAAGCAATCAGCTATCAATTTCTTGCAGTCCATGGTATGCAGATTTGGAGTCCCAAACAAGATCATAACTAACAACGGGACCCATTTCACAAGCTCTGCATTTCAAGGATATTGCGAAGACCTCGACATTCAGGTCAGCTACGCTTCTGTAGCTCACCCGGCAAGCAATGGCCAAGTTGAGAGAGAAAATGCAGAAATCCTAAAAGGACTCAAGACGCGCACAAATGAGCACCTGAAAAAACATGGAGCCAACTAGATTGAAGAGCTTCCGTCCACCTTGTGGGCAAACAGGACAACTCCAAACCGGTCAACTAGAGAGACACCCTTCTTCCTGGTGTACGGAGCTGAAGCAATCCTTCCTACGGAAATCACCTTGGGGTCGCTCCGGGTCCGGGCCTTCGACAAAGCCACGCAGGACCAGCTCCGGCGTGAAGACCTTCACCTCGTTGAAGAGGGAAGGTGCCGAACAACTGTTCGAAATGCACGATACCGCTAAGCGCTTCGGCGCTATCACCAAAGGCATGTGCATAGCCGACAGCTCGAGGAAGGCGATCTGGTGCTATGGAGAATACAAACTCGAGAAGGGTTAAACAAACTTTCCCCCATCTGGGAAGGACCCTTTCGAGTGATCAAAGTATCCTGTCCCGGATGTGTTCGCTTGGCAACCGAGGATGGGACACCGCTCCCTAATCCTTGGAACATTGAGCACCTCCGTAAGTTCTACGCTTAATATCACGGAGGTGAGTCTGTAATTACATATGATGTATGTTATAGCGTCATTGTACATAGTCGGTTAGCTCCTCTGGGAGAACAGCCAGACCTTTCCCAGAAGGTTCGCAAAGTTCAGTAAACACTTGACACAGTCTCAGAACTGAAAGTGTAGCTAGTTACCTTGGGTCAAACAAGAAATGTAACACACTTAGCCTGGTTCCGTACCCTAAGAGTGTACTTGTTTCCCCTATACCCTGAACCTATAATGAAAGACATCATTATGTGAAAACAAACTCAATGTGCATTTATTTTGTACAGGCTCATCAATGTGCATTTATTTTGTACAGGCTCATTCTTTTTGATTTTTCTCTTTCTTCTCTATAACAAAGTTGTGCAATTATCAAGAATCTTTAGCTCGACCAATTCATATATAATTCGAGTTGCTTTGTTAATTCTTTCGGGTCTTAACATTGTTGAATGGCCTACTCGCCTGAACGCCAAGCCAATCTAGGTTCAGAGTGTACTATCGACTTAGCCTGGTCCTGCACCCTAAGTGTGCCACTCTACCTACACCCCGGTAGGCCTGAGTAAGGTGAGTCCAGAAAACGATCGGACCTAGAGGAAATAAGCAAATGCACTTAATTGTATATAAAATTGCGCTCGACCTAAAAATTTCTTTCGGGAATAGTAAGCCGCAAACGAGTTATAGATAAGAAATGGATTTTCTGTTTTTCTTGACTTCACTGTGAAGGAAAAATAAAAATCTCATGGTGATGGTGGATGATGTCGGAGCTATCAAAGCTCAGACGTCCCCTAAGGTGGCCCGCTGTCGATGTTTCAAACATTGATAATAGGCGTCGCCAGAGCTGTCAAGTTCCGACAAGTCCAGGGGGCCAGCCATCAAAGTAAAAAAAAGATGGTGGAAGGACACCCTAATGGGGTCTGCTGTCGACGCTCTACATGTTGACAGTGGTCGCTGCCGGAGCTACTAAGCTCCGACAACCCCAGAGGGCCAACTTTCGACTCCCTACATGTTGACAATGGTTGTTGTCGGAGCTACTAAGCTCCGACAACCTCAGGGAGCCCTGCTGTCGACGACTTCAGACCTACACTATACAAATTCGAAGCACTCAAGTCTTAAACAAAATGCTACATCCTTTTGGTACAAGTTCGCAATCAAATTGTGTACATCTACCAGGGGGGCAAGTGAGACAATGGTTGAAGAAAAAAAATGAAATTCATAAATTTCTTGTTCATTCATCTGAGGACAAGAGATTTCAAAATTGGAGAAAAGAAGAGAAGATACAAGTGGGAGCTACAAGGAGAAAGGCCTAAATCCTACGGAAGAACGAGGCAACCTTCTGGGCAACCACCAACACGCTGGCCTTGGTGGCATCTCCCTCTCTGTCGATGGGACATTCAAGCACCGGATCTAGAGAGAAGTGAGGATCCCAACTTGTGTAGCACGTCAGCATGTACTCTGCGACGTTCTACGCAAGGGGTTTCCCTTCAGTTTCCAACTGATCCGTGATGATATCGCCCATCTCGTTGAGTTTGCTGCCCGCCGAGCTCAACGCCTTCAACGCCTGGTCCAGCTCCGGCTCTGCATCATCCGAACGCATAGGACTAAAGCCCAGCGGCGTCATCGCGTCATTGGCTTTGCCCAAGAAGTCCCATACTTGTTGAGACTCCTCATCCCTTGAGCCTCGCATCTCTTCCAAGGACCATTTGGTCACCGCAAGCTCCGAACCCTCCCGGGCAAGGCACTCGACCTCTTTGGCGTGCTGCTGAATCTTTTAAGCAACTTGCCTTTCAAGTTTAGCAAGCTCCTCTTCCCAGATGTGGATCTTGTTCCGGCGGTCAACCAGGTCTTTCTCCTGAGCCCGCACCTTCTTCTCCATGGCAGCAACTTCATTCTCCCTCTTGGTGAGGTCCTGTCCCCACTGCCAGGCTTTCTTCTCCTCACACTCGCAGAGCTCCTCTAGCTTCTTGGTGCGCTCTGCGAGGCTCTTGGCACCTAGAGCCAGCCTCTGGGAGAGCTCCTCCTCCCTCTTCACGAGTTCATCCCGCAGCTCCAGGGGTTTTTGCTCTTCTTCTTCGAGCTTTTTCTCCCGCTCTTCAAGAGCCTCCCGCCGCTTGACGAGGCTGTCGTGGATCGCACTGAGCTTCTCCTGTCGATTGTTCACTGCTTCATTAGCAGCCATGGACTATTCGTGTATAGCCTAGGACTCGTTTTCGAGGGATCGTACCATGCTTTCCCTCTCGTCCAGCAGCTGACCCTAGTACTCCATCCGGGCCTTCTCCCTCTTGACCCACTCCTTGTCGTCGGCTAGCCTTGTTTGCGCCAGCTTGGTCTCGAATTGGAACCGGTTGCGCCACCTCCTAAGGGTTTCGCGCTCCTCCTCGAGGGCCTTGCTGTCGTAATAGAAAGCAAGCTGGACCTGACGAAGGCTGGAGCAGGCGTTGTCGATGGATAACGACAGGTGGATTGGCTCCGGACCTGCCGGGGTCCTCTCCGCTGACTCCAGTGGGTTCTCCATAACAAAAATCGGGTCCCACTCTACAAGAGCGGTCCCCTGAGCTTCCACGACACTAGGGCCGCCCTCTGGGGTAGCCTCGGTCGCCACCGAGGAAGGTCCAGTAATGGGAGCTTCTACCTTCAGAGTTGGCTCTGAAGGTCCTGCCGCCAGGTCATCAGCAGCTGATCGCTCAAGCAGAGGACCGATCGCTTCGTCTTGGCACCCTGGCTCAGGCGCGGGTACCTCCGGAATCAACTCCTCCAGGGCAAGCGTTGAAGATTCGACCGGAGCTGAGGCCACTACTGGCTCCGATGCTGGTGCCTCCTCTGCCGCCGGTTAAGGCGCTAGCGCTTCAACCTCAACCGGTTCGGCTGTCGGCACCTCCGCGACAATCGGCTCAGGCGCCAGAACTTCAGCAACCACTGGCTCCACCGCCGGGGCTTCAATAACATCCAGCTCTGTCGGTGGTTTTGATCCGGCAGATCTCCCGACACTACTAAAGTGTTAGAGGAGTTTGAGGTTCGGTGTGGGCGCGCAGAGATTCAAGAAGGTGAATTGTAGACAACACAGTAGACACGAAGATTTACGTGGTTCGGGCCGCCTGAGCGTAATACCCTACTCCATGGGTGTGTTGGTGTTGTATTGGCTGTATGAGCTTGTATCGAGCGTCTATGGAACGTCCCCCTACGTATCGTCGCCCTGTCCTTTTATAGTATAAGGGCAGGCTGTTACAAGTTAGCCTGGCCCGACATGTGGCCCCAGCGGTTACTAATATTGATACACATTCGACACGTTTAATTGCCCTTAATGACCGAGTAATGGGCTTCGACAGCACCATTACTGGTAATTAAGGTCGTCCGATCGTGTGTCATTAATATAGTATTAATGACACTTGATCGAGTTTTGAAGTCCTTGATTCCCCTTTGAAGATCAGGAGCCATTGTGGAGTCTTCCGGAGGTTAGAGGCTGAAGATCCGATGGTTGGACACGTGGCATCTCCGGAGCATACTGTGGGAAAGAGGTAGCTCCGGAGCTACCTGACACGTGTCAGTTCCGGAGCTTCCCTCGGTCTAGGGTTAGGTCCGAGGATGCCATTTCGGTACATAGCCCGGAGCTTCCCCCTTGTGGGCGGTAGCTCCGGTTTGATAGTACACGTGGCGACCCTGGGATTAACCATGTTGGAGAAGCGGGTCGGGTTATGTCTGACATGTGGGCCTCTGAAGGTCTTCAAATCAAGTAGATGACTTTCCCTTGAGATCTTTATAATCTCAAGGGGTGTACGGTTCCCAGGGTACCGACAGTGGCCCCCTGGGCCCACCTCTGGGGAAGACCCCTTGGGTGAAGTCATTCTGCCGGAGGTGGGTCCATCCTCGCGACTTTTGAACTGAGTCTTCAAAGGTCTTCGGATGTGCCGTTGGCGATGGTTTGGAGTTAAATCCTCGCCATGTGGCGTATCCCTTGTGCGGCAGATGAGATCTTTGGCGTGCGGATCTCACGCAATTGAAGGTTGCCGGTTCCCGATACGAAAATCGTATAGGTTCCGCGCGCCTTGTCAGGCTGCCGCCTTTGGGCTTCCTGCCTCATGATGACAATCGTTCGCCTGGGTAAGAACCTCGACTTGATCGTCAGAGTGGTCTCGGGCCCTCTTGTCATCGTCAGGGTAGGATTTTTGAGTAGTGTTTTTGACTTCCTTGCGGTTTCCATCCAAGCGTTGTGAGGGCTTACTTAAGAAGGAAGGCGCGCACCGTCTGGAGTTCTTTACGCCTCTCATCTGATCTTGTGCTCAAACTCCCAACTTGTGCTCGCTTTTCCTCTCTTGCCTTGCTGTGCTGCGATGGATTTGGGTCTCCGCGAGAGCCGTTTGAAAACCGACGGTGACCTGAAGAACGTCCGGACCCTCATGGGATTGTCCTCGGATTTCTTCAACCACCTGGTCCGCGCCGGGGGAGAGCTCCCGTTTGAGAAGGAGCACGCCAGCGAAATGGTGTACTTCCCTTCGTACACCATGGTGGGGTTGATCCCACCTTTTTCCTCCTTTTTCTTGATGCTTCTAGACTTTTATGGTCTGCAGCTATACCACCTTGGCCCCCACTCCATTCTTCTTGTGTCTATCTTCGTCCACTTCTGTGAGATGTGGGTGGGCATCCCCCCCTGCATTGAACTCTTCCGGACCTTCTTCACCGTCCACACCACTGGTAGGAGCAATGAGTACCTTGGCTTCTACTACTTCGTGAAGCGCAAGAAGTGCCCATTCAAGTACCTCCGGTCGTTTCCCTCTGGGAAGTGGGATGATTGGAAGAAGGACTGGATAGTCATCCGGGTGGAGGAGCACGAGAGGCTGGAGCTGCCCGAAGGCCTCCCCAACATTGACACAACAATCTGGAGTGAAGCTTCGGTGCTGGCGGACGCCTTCAACCCTGCTCTGACCAGGATCCGCCAGTGCATGGAGGGAGTATTAACCCCTCAGGCGGTGTTTTGTAACTTCCTGGTCAACAGGTGGGCACCACTGAAGAGTAGAGAAAAACTCGCTTGGGCCCTCAACAGCGTGATGGACGATGACCGGGTCGAGACCGGGCTGAAGTCCAACATGGTGGGGACAACCTTGGAGTTTCATCTCAAGAAGTTCCAGCACGACATCGACGTCTTGGGTGATGACTTGATTCCGCCATCAGCTTTTCTCCCTCTGAATGTGGAAGTAGAGTTCAACAGGGAGCTCCGGTGGAAGATGCCTGTGCTTGACGACCTTGGTGTCGTCGAGAGAAGATCGATCTCCAGGGTGGCGATCCCTGGGGTTTCCGAAGGTGGCTCCGACCCTGCCCTGAAGCCAAGGGTCGAGGTCGTCGGTAAGGGCAAGGAGCCGGTGAACCCTTGAGCCGGAAGAGGAAGCTGCAGCATGCTGACGGAAGGTCTGTCAGGCCTGCCACCTCTGCATCGGCTTCTTCTCCCCGGATGGGGAGGTCTTCTACAACCGCGGCGACTGTACCCGCAGCGGCGTCCTTCCGGGGTGCTAGCTCTGGGCATGCGACTCCAGCACCAGGGCCGGTTGAGGCCTCTAGGTCCGGAGGTTCTTCTCGATCGAGGGGGTCCTCGACTAGGGAAACGCCCATGGCTGCAACGAGTTCCAGGGGGCCTTCCGGAGCTTCCACACTCGCGGCGGCTATGATCAGCCCAGAACGCCCGGGAAAGAGGTTCTGCACAAGCTGGTGCGGAATCCTCCCAAGGTAATTTTTAATCTTTACCTTGGACAGTTGTTTAGTTGTAGTAACTGTTTTTTAAGTTTCTTCGTCCATCATCTGCAGCGTTCCCAAGAAGAGGAGTGAGGCTCCACCCTCGGCCACAACAGCTGAAGTTGTGAGGGCGGAAGCTTCTGCTCCTGTCCCGGTGCCGCCCCAAGTGGTGGCTAAAGCTGCGACAGCTCCGACGCCGGCTGTCGTGGTCATGGACCTCGACTCATCCCTAGAGACTCCCGTGGTAGCGCCGGACCGCAGGAGAGAAGATGCGCCAGCGGCACCTGCCCCGGAGGTTGAAGCCCCAGGTCCTGGTGCAGAGATGATTGAAGCCCTGGCCGTTGAGCCGAAGGAAGCTGTAATTCCGGCCCCAGAGCCGGAAATTGTCGAAGCTCTGGCGGTTGAGCCGGAGGTGATTGAAGTCCCGGCGTGCGCGCCGGATGTTGAGGAAGTCCCGGCGGTTGGGTCGACTCCCTCTGAAGCACCGGCCGCAGAGCCGGTCGTTGTTGGAGCTCCGACCGCAGGTTGGTTGATGTTGAAGCTCTTCTGGCTCCCGAGCCAGTTGTTGCTGAGGCGTCAGCGCTCGAGCCCCCAGTAGAGGAGGTGCTCAGGCCAGAGCCAGAAGTAGTTCCTGCTACGGGAGTGACGACACCAGAGGTACCCGCGGCTGAGCCGGAGTGCTCAGAAGAGGTAGTTGGCCCCCTGCCTGAGGGGGCAAATGAAGACCTGGCGGCGGGGCCTCCGGAACCACTTCCGGAGGTCGGAACTTCATCAGCGGGACCTTCTTCGATGGCGACTGAGGCCATCCCGGAGGATAGCCCTAGTGCCATAGAGGCTCAGGGGACCACTCTTGTGGAGTGGGACCCAATTTTTGTAACTGAAAACCCGCTGGAACCAGCAGAGGAGACCCCAACAGGTCCGGAACCCATCCCGTTGTCATTGTCTATTGACAACGCCTGCTCTAGTCTGCGTCAAGTTCAGCTGGCATTCTTCAACGACAGCAAGGCTCTTGAAGAGGAGCGCCAAACCCTTAGGCAGTGGCGTAACCTGCTCTACTTCGAGACCAAGCTGGCGCAGTCGAGGCTAGCAGACGACAAAGAGTGGATCAAGCGGGAGAAGGTCCGCATGGAATACTGGGGAAAATTATTGGATGACAGGGAGAGCACGACTCACGCCCTCGACGCTCAATCCCAGACCATTTATGAGCAGGCCAAAGCAGCTAATAGTGCAGCTAATGAACGCCAGGAAAGGCTGGAAGCCATTAACACTACTCTCATCAAGCGTCGGGAGGCACTTGAGGAGAGGGAGAAGAGGCTCGAAGATGAAGAGCATAAACTCCTTGAGCTGCGGGATGACGTCCTGAAGAGGAAGGAGGACCTCACCGAAAAGGTGGCTCTGGCTGACAAGGGCCTCGAGGAGCGAAATTGGAAGAGCGCTGCACTGAGGAGGAGGAGAAGGCCTGGGTGCGGGGGCAGGAACTCTACGAGCAAGAGAGTGCAATCGCAGCCAGGGAGAAAAAAGTGAGGGGCAGGGAGAAGGACCTGGTTGACCGCCGGAACAAGATCCACCTCCGGGAGGCGGAGCTCGGAAAACTCGAGAAGCGAGTTGCTGAAAAGATTCAGCAAAACGCCAAAGAAGTTTAGCGCCTCGCTCGCGAGAATTCTGAACTGGTGGCGGCCAGAAGATCCTTGGAAGAATTGAAGGGCTTAAGGACTGCGGACTCCCTGCAAATTTGGGAGTTCCTGGGCAAGGCCAACGACGCGCTGACACCGATGGGCTTCAGTCCCGTGCGTCTGGATGATCCGGAGCCGGAGCCGGACCTAGCGTTGTAGGCGTTGAGCTCGGCATGTAGCAAACTCTCCAAGGTGGGCGACATCATCGCGGACCAATTGGAGGTTGAGGGGCAATCCCTGGTGAAGAACGTCGCAGAGTATGTGCTGACGTGCTACACCAGTCGAAATCCCCAATTCCCTTTAGATCCGGTGCTTGAAGGTCCCGTTGAAGGAGAAGGTGAAGCTGCCCGAGCCAACGTGTCGGAGGTTGCCCAGAAGGTCGCCCAGTTCTTCCATATGGTCTAGGACCATCTCTATAGCTCCCACTTGTATTCTCTCTTTTTCTTCATCAATTTTGTAATCCCTTGTCTCCAGATGAATGAAATCCCCAAATTTTTGTGAATTTCACTTTTTGCCTTCAACACTTTTGTCTTCACTTGGCCCCCTGGTAGATGTACACAATTTGATTGTGAACATGTACCAAGAGGATATTGTGTTTTGTTGAAGACTCATTTGCTTTGAACTTGTAGAGTGTAGGTCCGAAGTCTTCGATAGTGAAGGCCCCCTGAGGTTGTCAAAGCTTAGAAGCTCCGGTATTGTCTATCGTCAGAGCTCAGTAGCTCCGGCAATAGTCCCTATCAACGCGTAGAGCATCGACAGTTAGTCCTCCGGGGTGTCGGAGCTAGTAGCTCTGGCAGTGACCTTTGCCAACACGTAGTTTGTCAACAGCAGACTCCGTTTGTGGGGTCTTCTCACCATCTTTTATTTAGCGTCGACGGCTGACCCCCCTAGATATACCGGAGCTTGGTTGCTCTGGTGATGCTCATTTTCAATGCTTAACATCGATTACAAGCTACCTAGGGGAGTCAGAGCTTTGTTAGCTCCGGCTTTTCTCCATCAATGTAGATTTTTTATTTTTCCTGCACATTGAAGCCAAGAAAAATAGTAAAATTCGTTTCTTGCCTATAACTTCGTTGCGGCTTACGATTCTCAAGAAAATTTTAGGTCAAATGCGATTTTAAATACAACCGAATGCGTTGTCTTTTCTTCTAGATCCAATTGTACATGGACCCGCCTTACTTCGGCCTGCCGGGGTGTAGGTAGAGTGGCGTACTTAGGGTGCTTGACCAAGCTAAGTCGATAGCACACTCCGGCCCTAGATTGGCTTGGCGGCATTCAGGCGAGTGGGCCATGAACAATATTTGAATCCAAAAGAATCGACAATACAACTCGAATCATATATGAACCGGTCGAACTAAAATTTCTTAAGAATTGCACGTCTTTGTTATAAACAATAAAGAGAAAAATAAAAAATGTTGAGCCTGTACAAAATAAATGCACGTGGAGTCTGTTTCACATGAAGATGTCTTTCATTATAGGTCCGGGGTACAGGGGAAACAAGTACACTCTTAGGGTACGGAACCAGGCTAAGTGTGTATCATTCCTCATTTGACCCAGAGTAGCTACCCACACTTTTAGTCCTGAGACTGTGACAAGTGTTGCATGAACTTTGCGGACCTTCCGAGAAAGGTCCGGCTATTCTCCCGGAGGAACTACTCGACTCTATACAATGACTCTATAACATACACCTCAAGTTACTACAGACTCACCTCCGTGATATTAAGTGTAGAACTTACGGAGGTGCTCAATGTTCCAAGGATTTGGGAGAGGTGTCCCATCCTCGGTAGCCAAGCGAACGCTTCCGGGACGGGATACTTTAATCACTCGGAAGGGTCCCTCCCGGCTGGGGGAGAGTTTGTTTAACCCTTCTCCGGATTGTATTCTCCGTAGCACCGGATCGCCTTCCTCGAGCTGTCGGTTGTGTACATGCTGCTTATGATAGCGTCGAAGGGCTTGGCTGTATCGGGCATTCCGAACAGCTGCTTGGCACCTTCCCTCCTCAAGGAGGTCTAGGTCTTCACGCTGGAGCTAGTCCTGCGTGGCTTCGTCGAAGCTCCGGACCCGGAGTGACGCCAAGGTGATTTCCGGAGGAAGGATTGCTTCAGCTCCATACACCAGGAAGAAGGGTGTCTCTCGAGTTGACCGGTTTGGAGATGTCCTGTTGGCCCATAAAGTGGGCGGAAGCTCTTCAATCCAGTTGGCTCCATGTTTTTTCTAACGCTCATAGGTGCGCGTTTTGAGTCCTTTAAGGATTTCAACATTTGCTCTCTCGGCTTGGCCATTGCTTGTTGGGTGAGCTACGGAGGCGTAGCAAACTTGAATGCCGAGGTCTTCGCAATATCCTTGAAATGCAGAGCATGTGAATTGGGTCCCATTATCAGTGATGATTTTGTTTGGGACTCCAAATCTACATACAATGGACTGCAAAAAGTTTATAGCAGATTGCTTGTTGATTGTCACAACTGGAGTTGCTTCCGGCCACTTGGTGAACTTGTCAATGGCGACGTACAGGAACTTGTAACCTCTGACGGCTCTTGGGAAAGGTCCCAAGATGTCCATCCCCCACACAGTGAAGGGCCATGTAGGAGGTATCATGTGTGAATTTGCTTTATATGAAATTGACATGCTTCGCATTTCTTCACCAGCTCAGTTGCATCTTGGAGTGCTATAGGCCAGTAGAAGCCATGCCGAAAGGCTTTACCAACCAGCGTGTGGGAAGACGCATGGTTCCCACACTCGCCTCCATGGATTTCTGCAAGGAGCTCGCAGCCTTCTTCCCTTGTGATGCACCGCATTAGGATGCCGTTGGCACCACACCGGTAGAGATCCCCTTCTACCAACGTGTATCTTTTAGCCAATCTGACTACCCGCTCAGCGGATACATCATCGTCAGGAAGGATGTTGTCTTTCAAGTAGTTCCGGATCTCCGAGATCCATGAATCGGAACTAACTTGAGCATTTGAGTCTTGCGTGCTGGGTTGCTCGGAGCTTCCGGCAGCACCTACGACCCTTGATGGCTGCCATGGTAACAGGGCCATCGGGACCGTTGGCTTCGGGATGCTGATCTCGCCCCCTTCGCTCAGTTCGGCAGGCTGAGCTGTTGGTTTTGACAACATCCGGACAAAAGTTCCGTCAGGAGCCGGAGCTCCGGTTGACGCTTTCGTCGAGAGTTCGTTGGCTTCAGCGTTGTGGGAACGCAGGACATGGTGGAGATCTAGGACTTCGAAGTCCTTCTGAAGCCTCTGGACTTCAAGGAGGTAAGCAGCTAGCTGGAGATTGTTGCAGGAGCATTCACCCTTCACTTGCTTAATGATGAGCTGTGAATCTCCCTTGACCAGCAGTTGCTTAACACCGTATGACAGTGCCACCCTTAGTCCGTAAATGAGTGCTTCATATTCCGCCATGTTGTTGGTCGCCTTGAAGTCAAGGTGTACCATATATTTTACCTTCTCCCCGGTTGGTGCGAGGAGAAGGATTCCAGCTCCGGCCCCCTGCTTTTGCATGGAGCCGTCGAAGTAGAGGGTCCAATGAGGCTCGGTGAAGACCGGAGCTTTGTGTTCTAGCTTCTGCTCACTGGGGCCCCCAGGGTTTGATGGAGAGGGAGTCCATTCCGCCACGAAGTCTGCCAATGCTTGACTCTTGATTGCTTGCCTTGGAATGAATTCGAGATCGAATTCGGCCAATTCTGCTGCCCACTTTGCAATATTCCCAGTTGAGTTGGGATTATGCAAGATTGCTCGAAGTGGGTAAGAAGTCACCACTGAGATTTTGTGAGCTTGGAAGTAATGGTGAAGCTTCCTGGAGGCAATAAGAACTGCATAGAGTAGCTTATGCACCTCTAGGTATCGAGTCTTGGCATCATGTAGTACATCACTCATGAAGTACACTGGGCGTTGAATGGTCCGGACCCTCCCGGAGGGGCCCGGAGCTTCCTCTTCACTAACCCGGATCCTCCCAGAGGGATCCGAATTTTCTTTAGGGACCTCCGGGTCCTGGCTGGAGGATCCCGGAGCTTCTTGTGGATTCAAGTCTAGGAGCTGGGACCCAGACTCGCTTTCAGGATCCCCTGGACCCTCCCGAAGGGGTCTGGATTCCTGAGTATGGGATAGTTCTGGTCTCTCTGCGACCAGGACCATACTGACAACTTCGTTTGTGGCTGAAATGTAAAGCAACAAAGGCTCACTAGGGTTTGGAGCTACCAGAATTGGTAGGGTGGTGAGGAACTGTTTTAGCTCCTAGAACGCCTTTTCTGCTTCTTCAGACCATTGGAATGGTCCGGACTTCCTCAATAACTTGAAGAAGGGGAGTGCCCGTTCCGCCAGTCTTGAAATGAACCGGCTGAGGGCTACTAGACATCCAGTTAGCTTTTGGACATCTTTGATGCGGGCTGGTGGCCGCATGTCATCAATGGCCTTGATCTTCGCCGTATTATCTTCTATGCCCCGGTGACTTACCAGGAAACCAAGAAGTTTTCTAGAGCTAACCCCAAAGACACACTTTTCTAGGTTTAGCTTTGTGCGGGTGACCCACAGCTTATCGAAGACAACCTGCAAGGTGTCAAGGAGTGACTCCTTGTTCTTGACCTTGACCATGATGTCATCGACGTACACTTCCACTATGTCTCTAATGAGTTCTTCAAAGGTTTTGTACATAGCTCGTACAAAGGTTGAAGCTGCATTCTTGAGACCAAATGGCATGGCTGTATAACAGTACAATCCATCTACTGTGATGAAAGAGGTATGCTCTCCATCTTCCCTAGACATTCTTATTTGATGATACCCAGAATATGTGTCTAGGAAACACAATAATTCACACCCGGAGGTGGAATCCACTATCTGATCTATTCTGGGTAGTGGGAATGGATCTTTTGGGCATGCCTTATTTAGTGTTGTGTAGTCGATACACATCCGAAGCTTCCCGCCGGCCTTGGGCACAACAACTGGGTTTGCCAGCCATTTTGGATGGAAGACTTCTCGGATGAATCCAGCTTCGAGCAACTTCTTCACTTCTTGCCGAATGAAGTTTTGTCGCTCTATGGATTGCTTCCGAGGCTTCTGATGCACAGGCCGGGCGTCGGGGTAGATCTTCAGATTGTGCTCAATCACTTCCTTGAGGATCCCAGGCATTTGTGACGGTTGCCAGGCAAACACGTCGACATTAGCCCGGAGGAAAGCGATGAGCGCTAGTTCCTATTTGTCGTTCAATCCCCCCGATATACGGGTGGTCTGAGCGGCATCGGAACCGATTTGGACGACTTTGACGAGAATGTCGGTGTTGTCGCTTGGCTGCACACGAGGTGCAGATGTCGAGCCTCGCTGACGAATGCTCGGGGGTTTTGGAGCTTACTCCTGCCTGGAGTCCTCCTCTTACGCCATAGTAAGCGCATGGTGTTCTTCCAGAGCAGTTACTCCGATGGTACGATCTCCGCAGATCCGGAGAACGCCTACTGGTGTTGGCATCTTTAACACCAGGTAACCATAATGAGCAGCTGCCATGAATTTGTACAAGGCAGGCCTACCCAAGATGTCATTGAAGGGTAAGTTGATCTGAGCTACGTCGAAAACCAACATCTCAGTGCGATACTTCTCCCGGGTCCCGAAGGTAACGGGGAGGGTATTAGCTCCGAGTGGGGTAATGGCTCCCGGACCTACTCTGGACAAAGGTCGGGAGGGGTGGAGATCCGAAGGTCGGAGTTGAAGCTTCGTAAAAGCTTCGAAGCTTATGAGGTTGAGCCCCGAACCTCCGTCTACCATGACATGGTGGAGCTGGATGTTATTGATGGTAGGAGATACCATAAAAGGTAACTGACCTGCTCCAACCATGCTTCGAGGGCAGTCCAAAGCATCAAAAGTGATGGCTGTGTCCATCCACTTCCGATGAGGCTCTGCCCTAGCTGTAGGAGCTACAGCAGCCATGTCCCGACGCATAGTCTTGATGACGCGGCGGGAGGTGATGTCCCATGATCCACCAAAAATGGTGTTCATGGTCTTCCGACGCTCGTTGTCGGAGATGTCGGAATCATCATCGACGGAGGTGTAGACGACCTTCATGACCTTTTTGGGATCCTGAAAACCTAACTCCTCTTCAGCTGGAGCTTCGTCGACTTTTTGTTTTCCTTCCCTCTGTCGGAAAGGAGCTTCTTCCCGGCGGTTGTTGTAGCGCTCGGCAAGGTTTTGGACCTCCCGGCAGTCTTCCAAACTGTGGCTGCCCATTTTGTGAATTGGACACCACACCTTGGGTTTGCCACCGTCTTCAGAAGACAGTCGAGGTCGCTTCTCGGGGCGTGGCCCCGGGCCACCCGGAGCTGGAGCAGCTGCATCATTGGATGCACCGACCGACGGCTTCTTCTTGCCGTTGGTCTTCTTCTTCTTCTTCTTCTTGCCACTCCCGGAGGTAGCGGCTTCTCCTTTGGAGGATTTCTTGTGATCCTCTGGAGTTGGTTTGGAGTGCATTTCACAGCCCTCCGCAGCTCTGGCACATTTGTCAGCCAGGCTGAAGAGTTTCGTGACACTAGTAATCTCCTTGATCGCCAGTTTCTCCAACATCTTCTTATCCCGTACACCCAGTCTGAATGCCACAATGACAGAAGCGCTAGAGATAGAAGGGATAGTGTTTCGTACCTGAGAGAATCTCTGGATGAATGAGCGCAGGGATTCTCCCCCTTTTTGCACAACTGCAAAAGGGTCCAGTTCAGTGCCTGGTTGGGTGTATGAACTCCCGAAGTTGGCGGTGAACTGCCGGCACAGCTCCTCCCAACTGTTGATGGAGTTGGGTGGAAGGCTCATAAATCAGGACCTGGCGGTCCCAGTTAAAGCCACTGGGAAATAATTGGCCATTACGGCCTCATTTCCTCCAGCTGCCAAGATAGCAGTGGAGTAAATCTGAAGAAATTTGACAGGATTAACGGTCTCGTCAAACTTCTCCGGCAGGTGAGGTTGGAACTTCTTTGGCCACCTGACCATACGCAGATGCATGGCCAGGGCTGAACAGCCTCCTCCTACTCCTTCAGGAGCAGGAACGTCTTGAGCTTCTCGTCTTTCACGAGCACGCTCAATATGGACTCAGCCGTCCTGTTGGCGGTATCGGCGATCAAGCTCCGCCCGGTGGTCATGAGTTGAAAGCCTTGATACCGTGTGAGTGCGTCATGCCCCGGAGGGCAATGACGTCACCTGCTGTGATGCAGCACATCTCCTGTTGTTGGAAACGTGCGAACCAAGTCTGCTAGACAAGGTCCGCCGCTGCGACGGGGCCCGTCCTGAAGGAGGAGGACCCTGGTTGCTGATGCGGTCGGCTGCTGCTGCAACCAAATGTTCCACATCGGACCTCCACTGCTCCAGTGCATCCAGGGATGCATCCGGAGGTGGTGGGCGTTGGAGAAGAGCATGTGCTGCATGGAGCGTGTGTTCCAGGTTGTCATGATTTGCCGACGCAGTGATTGACGCCGGTGCACCATCGCGTTGTCCAGCTTGATTTGCTGGTGGAGGCGGCGGTGGTGGTAGTGTGACTCCTGCTGGCGCTGAGGCTCCTGCTGGTGGCTGCATATTGGAGGGATTGCCCCCAACAGCTTGAACAGCAGGATGACTGTTGGATGATCCAGCAGCTGAGTTCACCATTCTTGAAATCTCAGGCACCCGTACCGGGCGCGCCAACTATCGGTGGTTTTGATCCGGCAGATCTCCCGACACTACTAAAGTGTTAGATGAGTTTGAGGTTCGGTGTGGGCGCGCGGAGATTCAAGAAGGTGAATTGTAGACAACACAGTAGACACGAAGATTTACGTGGTTCGGGCCGCCTTAGCGTAATACCCTACTCCACGGGTGTGTTGGTGTTGTATTGGCTGTATGAGCTTGTATTGAGCGTCTATGGAACGTCCCCCCTACGTATCGTCGGCATGTCCTTTTATAGTATAAGGGCAGGCCGTTACAAGTTAGCCTGGCCCGACATGTGGCCCCGGTGGTTACTAATATTGATACACATTCAAAACGTTTAATTGCCCTTAATGACCGAGTAATGGGCTTTGACAGCACCGTTACTGGTAATTAAGGTCGTCCGATCGTGTGTCCTTAATAAAGTACTAATGACACTTGATCGAGTCTTGAAGTCGTTGATTCCCCTTTGAAGATCCGGAGCCGTTGTGGAGTCTTCTGGAGGTTAGAGGCTGAAGATCTGACGGTTGGACACATGGCAGCTCTAGAGCATACTGTGGGAAACAGGTAGCTCCGGAGCTACCTGACATGTGTCAGTTCCGGAGCTTCCCTCGGTCTAGGGTTAGGTCCGGTGGTGCCATTTCTGTACATAGCCCGGAGCTTCCCCCTTGTGGGCGGTAGCTCCAGTTTGATAGTACACGTGGCGACCCTGGGATTAATTATGTTGGAGAAGCGGGTCCGGTTATGTCTGACATGTGGGCCTCCGAAGGTCTTCAAATCAAGTAGATGACTTTCCCTTGAGATCTTTGTAATCTCAAGGGGTGTACGGTTCCCAGGGTACCGACAAGCTCTAAGGCCGGAACTGCAGCTACCTCCAGCTCTGAGGCCGGTGCGTCCATCATCAGAGCATCCAAAACCGGAGCTTCAACCTCCGGAGGTGGTGCCGCAAGAAAATCTTCATTCCCGTGGTCCGGCGCTACCACGGGAGCTTCAGGAGATGACTCAAGGTCCATAACCTCGACAGCCGGCGCCAGAGCTGCCGAGACTTCAGCCACCACCTAGGGCGGCGCAGGAACTAGAGCTGGAGCCTCCGCCTGAACAGCATCCACTGCTATCACAGGAACCGGAGCTTCAGTTCCTTTTTTGGAGACCCTATGGATGAAGGACGAAGAAACTCAGAATATAATTACAACAAAAACAATCAACTGAGGTAAAAAAAAATTTACCTTGGGAGACTTCCGTTCCAGCTAGCGCAAAACCTCTTCGTCGGACGTTCGGAGCCTGACTCGGTCGCAACTGGGATAGTAGCTCCAGAAGGCCCTTTGGATCTTACTGCCACCGTCAGCGACGCCTTGGTTGGGGCCTTCCTCGACTGGGAGGGACCCTCGGTCCTAGAGCCCTTTGCTGGGTCTGGTGCTGGAGTGACCTGGGCGGAGCTGGCGTTCCGGGGAGACGCCGATGCTTGAGTGGTTGCCGCCGTAGAAGACCTCCCCCGTCGGGGAGAAGGAGCTGTCGTGGGAGGAGCAGGTCTGATGGGCCTCCTGTTAGAGTGCTTCAACATCCTCTTTGGCTCGAGGGCTTGGCCAACTCTTTGCCCTTGCCTACGACTTCAACTCTCTGTCTTGGGCCAGGAGCAGGGCCACCCTAAGAAGCTCCGGGGATCACCAACATGGTGTATGGACGCCTCTCAACTTCACCGAGGTCGTCAAGCACCGGCATCTTCCGCTAGAGCTCCCTGCTAAACTCTGCCTCCATGTTCAAAGGGAGGAAAGCTGCCAGCATAGTTAAATCATCGCCCTCGACGTCGATGCCATGCTGGAACGTCTTGAGATGAAGCTCCGAAGTAGCACCTTCCAGATTGGACTTCAAAATGGTCTCAATCAGGTCATCGTCCTTCACGCTGTTGAGGGCCTAGGCAAGCTTCTCCCTCTTCGTCAACGAAGCCCACCTGTTTACCAGGAAGTTGTAGAAGACTGCCTAGGGGGTCACTCCTCCTTCCACGCATTGGCGGATCCCGGTCAGGGCAAGTTTGAAGGCCTCCGACAGCACTGGAGCTTCACTCCAGGCGTCAATGTCATCATTTGGAAGGTTTTCGGGCAGCTTCAGCTTCTCGTGCTCCTGTGCGGTGACGACAATCCAATCCTTCTTCCAGACATCCCACTTGCTGGAAGGGAACGACCTCAAGTACTTGTAAGGGAACTTCTTGCGCTTCACAAAATAGTAGAAGCCAAGATACTCGTCACTCTTGTCGGTGGTGTGGATGGTGAAGAAGGTGCGGAAGATCTCGACGCAGGGGGAATACCCACCCACATCTCGCAGAAGTGGATGAAAGTTGACACCAGAAGAATGGAGTGGGGGCCAAGTTGATACAGCTGCAGACCATAAAAGTCTAACAGCATCAAGAGAAAAGTTGAGAAAGGTGGGATCAGTCCCACCATGGCGTACGCGGAGAAGTACACCATGTCACCGGCGTGCTCCTTCTTGAACGGGAGCTTGCCGGCGCGGACCAGGTGGTTGAAGGAGTCGCTAGACCACCCCATGTAGGTCCGTACCTTCTTCAAATTGCAGTCGGTCATGAGATGGCTCTTGCGGAGACCCAACTCCATCGCAGCACAGCGGGGCGAGAGAGGAAAATCAAGCAAAGTTTTGAAGATTCGAGCGCAAGTTCAAATGAAGGCATAAGGAATCACCAAACGGTGCACGCTTTCCTTCTTAAGTAAGGCCCCACAAGGCTTGGATGGAAACCACAGAAGGACCAAGGTTACAGTTCAAAAATTTCACCCTGCCAATGACAAGGGGGCCCGGGGCCACCCTGACGATCAAGTTGAGGTCCTTACCCCAGGTGAACAATTGTCATTATGAGAGGCGGGAAGCCCGAGGGCGGTGGCCTGACAGGGCGTGCGGAACCGATACGGTTTTCGTATTGGGAACCGATGACCTTCAATTGCGTGAGATCCGCACACGCAGATCTCACCTGCCGCATCTTGAAGACGCCACGCGGCGGTGGTTTAACTGCGAACCACCACCTCAACAGCACATCCAAAGACCCTTGAAGACACGGCGCAAAAATCGAAAGATGGACCCACCTCCGGTAGAATGACTTAATCCAAAAAGTCTCTCCCACAAGTGGGCCCAGGGTGGCACTGTCGGTACCATGCATACCGGATATCCCTTGGGACTGCAAAGAGGGTCCGCTGACCTGCCTCCCTTCTATGGTTAGTCCCAGTGCTGCCACATGTATCATAAAACCGGAGCTACATTCCATACATGGGAAGGCTCCAGGCTAGATACCTGTGTGGCACCCCTGGACCTAACCCCCGACAAAGGGAAGCTCCGGTACCGACACGTGTACAACAGCACCAGACCTACTCGTCCAAGATGGTATGCTCCGGAGCTGCCACGCGTCCAGCCACCGGACCTTCAACATCAACAAGCAGACTGGTGGACCTCCAATGGCTCGGACCTTCAAGGAACAATTAAAGCTTCAAGACCCGATTATGTGTCATTAATGCTATCTTAATGACACACGATCGAAGGACCCTTAATACCAGTAACACCGCCATCGAGGCGCGTTATCACACTGTTAAGGGGAATTAAGTACATTAACTGTTTATTAAGCATCAGTAACCACCAGAGCCACATGTCGGGCTAGGCTGATGGTGTAACGGCCAGTCCTTGTGCTATAAAAAGACTGGTCGAGCGATACATGGGAGCGGCTTCCACACGCGCCTAAGACTCCCAGACACTCTGGTCTCTCACACTTAAGCGCTCAGACGCTCAATACAACAACAACACACACCCGTGGAGTAGGGTATTACGCTCAGGCGGCCCGAACCACGTAAATACTCGTGTCAAATCGCCATCTATCCCTGAATCTCTGCGCGCCCTAACCGAACTACAAAACTCCGCGGGCTGCCAATGGTAGTACCAGGAGAATTGTCGGAATCACACTCGGACAGCTAAGGTACAATATACCTATAACCACAAAAGGATGACGTGCACTTAACATGGGTTGAGTGTGATCTGTTGTTCCTTGAGTAAGGTATACATACCATTTAGCCACTTAGGAACAACTTGCACCCAATATACATTGAGTGTGATCTTGTCATTCCTTGGTTAAGGTACACCATTCCTTTTAGCCACAAAGAAATAACTTGCACCCAATGATGGTGGCAATTTCTTTTGAGATTGAATGAGTGCTTACAATAGTCGAGAGCATAATGGTCTCACATATTCGTAGCATCCCATTGGTTGCTCATGGAGGCTTTCCATGACAAACCTCCGGCCTCATATAGTTATGGTTGACCTTCGGGCTTAATTTCCAATAGGTAGCAACCATACTAATTTACTCCTTGGCCAAGAGATGTTGAAATGGATACCTGCATAGTAATATTACTCTTGCAAAACTTCCTCCTTGGGCAACCATCCGATTTTTGGATACATGCATAGTAATATTACTCCTGCAAAACTTCCTCTCTATGATAGAGAGGGATGGTTAGCTCTCGATACTTTTACAAATGAATTTTCGTGTTAGGTAACCGATCCTTCATTTGTACGCACAGGGAAGAGCAAAATCAAAGATGCATTGGGTCCAATTTTTAGTTTATCCATGAATAATGTATGAATCATTGCTAGGAATGGGGCTTTATTGATAAATCAAGTTGAACAATTTCTAAAGCTCCTACTCATAGCAATGCAAGTGATATAAATACAATATATGGATCCCATCATCTTGTAAAGTTTCTAAGCATCATAGTTTTTTACAAGAGCAAATATTTATCATTTGTGTCGTGGCAAACAAGATTCTAAATTTTATCCTCCTGAACACTTTTAACTTCTTGCCTAGGAATTTGAAATTTAGTGATCCATGCATGAATGAGTTTCAAATCAAAATTATGGATATCACTATTCATAGGTTGCTACATATCAATTCAACTATTAAGTCATTCCATAAGCATTACCTGGGCAGAAAATGTCTAAGTCAATTTTAGCAATGCTTATGAAATTCTAGGTACATGTTTAAATTTAATCCAAAGTAAGGTGACATTCCTTTTTGAAGAATGAAAAAGAGTAACACCAGCACTTACTCTCGTGAGGATGCATAAGAACTGAATGTTGAGAAGGTGTAAACCTTCCTTACCAATGTAAGCAAAAATCATTCAATCCTAATGCAATTCAAACGACGAAAATTTTGAACTTGTACCTCAATTGAAGAGCAGTTCGGTTGAAGGTCGTTGTGTGAGAAACTCACAACCATGGATTTTGGTGTAGCCTTCATGTTCAATGTGTCCTCCCAAGTTGAGGTTGGAGTTGAATGAGGTTCATCTTGCTCCTCCATTGAGCCACCATCTTGATCATTCCTCCACCATGAACTCAAAATGAGATTGATGGAGGGATATGCGCCTGATGAGGCCTTCCAACCTCTTTTCCAATTTTGTCTTGGCTGCACTAGAATCAAGAACAAAGAAAACAACTCGAAAACGGGTTATGTTAGCTAAAAAGCATGTCGTACCATTTGTCAAATTGTTTTGCCCAACTTGAAGCAACTTGCAAATGCAATGTATATTAAGGAAAATATTTTTGGTTTGAATTAGGTAGATGAATTCCAATAGTTATGCCCAAGGTTCATATCCAAATAAATTTATTTCCTAAATCAAAATTTTAGTTTTATGATGGTGGGAAATTTTAATTTCCAATCATGCAAGTGTGAAAATTTAAATATGCTAAATACAAATGCAAAGAATCATGGGTAATTTTAATATGCAATTGGCAAATTAAATATGAGATAACTACCAATTAACCAATTGGCATGGACTCACCAAATTTTTCTGAAGTCTGAGGGGTGGGACTTACCTCCATCCTATTCATTGTGATGATTTGTTGTCCTATCCTGGAGTCAAAGATGTGGACAACTTCTCTTAATCGACATGCCAAATCTCCTTTGGCACGTCAGTTGGACATGTGGACCACATGATGGCCCTAGCCTCTCCGTCATCTTGATGAAGACTTGTTGATGTAGTGACAGTTTCTCCCTCTTAAAGATAGAGCATGGTGAGGCTTGTCCTTCTTTAGGGGTGTCACTTCGACCATCTTGATATTATTTAAGGTCAACTCATACTTTGATTATCAAAAGCTTCCTTGGGCATGATGACATGTGGACTCCACAATCAAACAAGAAACGCTTCATCCACAATGTCACTTGTCCATGGTGTCATTGGCTTGGTCGAAGCTTAAGAATCCCAACAAGTAATTGTGGACATCTTGGATCTTGAATGCTCTTTAATTTTCTTGTACTTGGCCAAGGGCTTCATGTGGATGTTGTCTTGATTTCTCACTTGGCCATGGACAAGAAACTTCAAGGTAGGCTAGTTGAACTTAAATCCCTTGAAATCCGCATAGCCTCCTTGATTGCAAGGGTGATGTTGATTTCACCCTTGACCTCCTTGTTGGTGATAGCCATTGGAGTTGTTGTTTAAACGGAAGAATCCTCATGGGTCTTAGTGAAATGATAGTTTCAATTGGCCCATGTTGACATGGATTTTCACAAATCAAGTGAATATCCATGGCTTGGATCATCCAAACACTTCTCCATTGGCTTGACCTTCATGTTACTTCACTGGGAGGTGTAGTTCTATAACTAGCATGTCCACCTTGTTAAGTGGTGTGTATCCCAAGCTAAGGGAACTAGAGCATTCTTCATTCTACCCCTTGAGTGGAGACCATATTCTCATCTATGATGAATGAGAATAGGAATCTTTAGCTCCAACATGAATGTGATCATGGATTGGTGAAGCCAACCCATGACATGAGTGTTGGATGAAGAGGCAACTATCCATCCAATGATGGAGTCAAACCAAGAAGAACTCTTGGAGCCTCCCCCAAGCTTGGGGATGGATGACTTTGGCTCCTACTAGAAGCTAAAATTCTTCCGTGGAAGGAAATGGTGTTGCCTAGTGGACATTTGTTGACGTACGCCTTGAATCATCTCGCAGTTGAGTACTGGCATCTTTGTTGGTCATCCCATGAAATGGGTTAGCCAACACTACCCTGTTTTCACACAAAAGAAGAAAACAAACAAGAGTAATCCTCTCTAATAACTACTAGTACCTATAGCTTAATCACATGTGAAAGCTATCCTTCACTTCCTTTTCCTTCCTAGACAACGGCGCTAGAAATGCTTGTTGACGTTTCTTAACATCAAAGATCATCTCCAGTAAGATATGGGGTCCGCAAGCACACGCAAAACGGTCGTGTAGCATTCACCCAAGAGTATTCCCAAGGGTATCATATTTATCCCAAGGGAAGGCAATGGAGTAAAGTAAATACTACTCTTATGATCAAGCTATGGGATACTAATCAATTATCAAGACAGGAGTAAGTTGATAATATGGGTAGTGTGACACACACCTAAGCAATCTATTCTAAAGGGTAGATGGGTTCAATGGAGATTGGACTAAGAGTTGGGGAGTTGCTCCTACAATGCTTCTACTATACATATACATAGCCTATGTTAGATACTAATAAGCATGTCAATGGTGAATTCTTATGCTAAGTTGTTCAACATATCGGGCAATGGTTTAACCCTAGCAATACTAGGACGACTCCCGCCAAGAACCTGTGGCATAGCCGAACGTGGAGGATTACAAAGGACAGATAGTGTTGTCACCACCTACTGCCTACCTCTTCAATCATTTGGTCTACAAGACATCCAACGCTACTTAACTACCCTAGCACCATGCTAGCATATTAAGTGAATACCTTAGGAGCCATGGCACAAGCCATCCTAAGGCAATGACTGACCTAAACCACTACAGGAATCCCGACGATTTGCAACGGCCGGAGCCGTCGCAAATAAGCCAGATGCCGTCGCAAATAAGCTATTTGCGACGGCTTCGTTTATTTGCGACGGCTTCTGGCCGTCGCAAATATGTCGTCGCAAATAAGCTTATTTGCGACGGCCACCGTCGCAAATAAACTTATTTGCGACGGCTAGGAGAGGCCGTCGCAAGTTATTGCTGCGGGCTGGTGGGCCCCGCGAACTTATTTGTGACGGTCCAGCCGTCGCAATTAAAACTTATTTGCGACAGCATAGCCGTCGTAATTAAGTTCCACTATTTGCGACGGTTAGGCCGTCGCAAATAAGTTCAGAGGGCAGGGCCCACGTGACCTCCTCCGGGACCCACGACTCTATTTGCGACGGCCACGCCGTCGCAATTAATGCTTATTTGCGACGGCCAGGCCGTCGCAAATAACTGTGGCTTAATTGCGACGGCTTCTGCCCTTATTTGCGACGGTACTGTATAAAAAGTCGTCGCAAATAAGGTTTTTTATTTTTTTTTAAAAACAGAAAACTCTAACCGGCTCGATGGCCAGATTCACAACAAACACAATATACACAGCATACACAATATATACACAGCATACACAAAACATCATCACAATCACAAACTAAAATTCCGATACATCTCACATCGTCATCAAGAAAGTAAATAAAAGGGCTCACTCGCCCATCTAACCTCCGAAGCCACCTCCGAAGTCGAAGTCGTCGTCGTCGCGCCTCAATCCAGGCGGCGGTAGCGAAGGCGACGGCGTTTGTGCAGCCGTTGCGGATCCCTGCAATTAATAAAACTTAGAGTTAGAATATATGCATCAACATCTCTCTCCCTCCCTCTCCCTCTATCTTCATCTAGATCACCCTCTCTTCCTCTCTCTTTTCATTTCTCTCTTTGTCTCTCACTCTATCTTTCTTGCTCACTCTATCTCTCTATTGCTATCCTTTTCCCTCTATCTTCCTCCCTCTATCTCCATCTACATCTCCCTCCCTCTATCTTCCCCTCTCTCTATCTCCATCTACATCTTACTCTCTCTTCATTCCCATCCTACTCTATCTATCTTTCACTCTTTCTTCTGTCTCCCTTTCTTCTATCTCTTTCTTTCTTCTATCTCAATCATTTTCTTCTATCTAACTATCTCTCTCTTTCATCTATCTCAATCTTATTACGCTGGAGAAGAAGGATTACATAGAAACTTACCTGACCCGCTGAAGAAGGATCGCCTGGGAGGACCGGTGGTAGTACCGGTAGCTGGATTCCCAGACCCTGCGCCCGAGCGATGGCCTGTCATTGCAAACATTAAATGCTATCTATTAGTAAGTCATTTACGCTGAATTAATGAGAATTTTAGTTTTTAGTTTGTTACCTCCATTGCTTCCCGCATCTGCGCCAACGCTGCTGCCTGTGTTTGGATCGTGGCCTCCATCGCCCTCCTTTCCTCCTCATGTCGCCTTTCATTTTCTTCTACAGTTTCTCGGAGGGACTGCATCTCAATGTCCCTCTGCGAGCGGCGACCTCCCGTACCCGAAGCCTGCGTGGAGCTGCCTCTCGCAGGTTTACCCGCCCTCGAGTCGACAACTCCGTCGAATATGGCGAGCCTATAAAAAAGAGAGTCAGTAATATGAAATTAAAATATCTTGAATACTTTCAATTGAAAACGATAAAATGACATGCAAACTCACCTTCCGTGTGCTTTTCCACCACCGGTTGCATACGTGGCTTGAGGATCGATCGGTTGACGTTCCCAATCGAAATCCTCGCCGTGTATCTTCCTAGCCTCCTCCCCGTACTTAGCCTGCAAAACAATAAAATTGTGTAAGTTCAACAATCTATATAGTTATATGTAATATGAATGGTTTCTAAACTTACCAACCGCTCGGCTGCAGCCTGACTGCACCCCGTCGGCTGAGAAGGGTCCCTGTGACCTCTCTTCCAAACCTCAGCAGGGGTGGGCGGCACCCCCGTCTCGCGCTCCTGTCAATACGTGTTAGTACGAACAATATATTATTAATATATAAACATAAGTTACACACACTTACCATGCGTTTAGCTAAACGCAAGTGGCTGGCCGAGGGCTGCCTCGCCGAAGGCTGGCTCACCGAAGGCGCCGCAGCCTCTGAGTCAGCCGGTGAGGACTACAACATTCAAATGATTCATAAGTAAGTTTAATGTGAATTTGAATTTAAAGAATTTGTCAAAAACGAGTGACATTTACCTGCGACGAAGCTCTAGAGCTAGTCTGAACGTGCCCCAGCAGCTGAGAGCGTCTGCTGCCAGTCGACGAGGCACCAACGAAAGCGTCCTCAGGTCTAGAGGGGTAGAACCCCCTCGTCGGCGGCACCTTCTTACCCTTCTTTGACGCCATCCTATTGTAATTAGATAATTAGTAAATATGCAAATAAAATATATAAAATTCATGTTACTATCTTCAAGAAAACATTACTTGTAGTCACTTTCAAAATTCATCAACATCAATGTCATGTGCCTGTGCCCTACTCCTTAAACCAGCCCAACGATCTTCCATCGTGGCCTGTTCTAATTTTCGTTTTCGTGTATCATCTGCCTCTACATCTTCAACGTCTTCAACATCTCCAACTAATTGATCGAGTCCTGCACCAAGCTCGATGATAAAAGTGTTTGGCAACTCTTCTTCTTGGTACACTTCTTCAACGTCTTCGCTATCATGGTAACCATCATCCCCAGGAGTATATAGCCGCTCACGAGGATTCATCTTATATACCACCCACCAAGAACTGAGCTTCGTGCATGGATAAGGTAGATAATACACTTGTTCAACTTGATGCGCAAGAACAAATGTATCGTAACCCCGTAGTCGGTCCTTATGTTTCACTTCCACCATTCCAAATTGGTTTTCTCGAGTTCCATGAGTACGATCAAACCAGTCACAGTCAAAGAAGACAACTCGAAGGGTCTTATTTCCGGTAAAAGTAAATTCAAGGATTTTGTTAATGATACCATAATAATCGGTTAAATTCCCTTGAGTGTCCATTGCTCTCGTCACAACACCGGAATTTGATGTTGCCGCAAGAGGACGATGAGCTTCAAAATGAGTTGTACAGAATCGGAAGCCATTTACGTCATATCGACCATAGCTTCTAACATTCACCAATCCATAAAATAGCTGCCGCAAATCTTCATGGACACTGTGAGTCCGACACTGTTATAAAAGACGAGAGAATATTACATAATACTTCTTTAATAATAGTAATTTATAATACATAGAAGACGAGAGAATATTACATATTCTCGAAACCAAGATAGAAAACTCTGTCCCCCATTTATTCCTTCCTTTCGCATCGCTTCTACTTGTTTGGCCGTAGGTTGATGCCTATGTGGCCAATATTGTCTGTGGAACTCGCTGAACATGAAAAAACATCTTTTAGAGTACATGTGTAGCAAAATATGTAGATTAGCATAAACATAGGAGAAACACTTACTCGAAGTATTCCTGCATGCCTTCTATATTTGCGTACATGTAGAGTAAAGCAACAGTCCTTTCCTGTTCGGATAGCACATAGGTCGTGTAGCTACCAACGGTGGTGCCTCTCGTTTGAAAAATGGAAAGGTCGCTTAGAGGGGGTGTTTCGTCCACATTGTACCGCATAGCCGAAGTATTGATATTGTTTTCTTCCGCAAAGTAGACACTTGAAAAGTATCCAACTTCTTTAAGAGCATATGCTTCAGCGATGCACCCTTCCACCCTTGCCCTGTTGCCAACCATTGGTTTCAGATATCGTAGCGCTCTTTCAATGTGATACATCCACCTATATTGCACAGGACCGCCAACTTTAGCTTCGAATGGAAGATGGATAAGCAGATGTTGCATTGGATTGAAAAAACCCGGTGGAAAATTTTTTTCCATCTTACATAAAAGTATGGGTATCTCCTTCTCTAACTTATCCATCATCCCGATCTTGATTTCTTTAGCACAAAGCTGTCCATAGAAATAGCTGAGCTCGGCTAAAATCTTCCACACCGCATCATCTAGATAGCCTCGGAACATAACAGGTAGGAGTCTTTCCATTATAATGTGATAATCATGACTCTTCAACCCAGTGAGGTTTCCTGTGTTAACATTTACGGCTCGTTTCAGGCTAGCTGCGTAACCATCTGGGAATTTCAAAGTTTTCATCCATTTCATAACTTCTTTCTTTTCTTTCGATCGAAGACAGAAAGAAGCACGTGGCTTTCCACCACTTTCAGAGATTTCAAGAGTTGGACGGTGACAAATGTCTGCCAAATCTAGTCTAGCTTTGTAATTGTCTTTCGTTTTGCCAGGCATATCCATGCAAGTGCTTATGTTACTTTCGCTCATATTACGCTCCTGATGCATGACATCAATGTTGTGCATTAGAATCAACGACTTCACATATGGTAGCTCCCAAAGTCCACATATGTGAGTCCAATTGTGTTCCTCTCCATAACCTACGAAATATCCAGGACGACCTTCATCAGGCACCAGTTTGTCCAACATATCAGAAATTTCTGACCCGTTGAGACGCTTCGGTGGTCCTTTAGTAGTGTTCTTTCGAAAGACATGTCTCTGCTGCCTAAATATATGATTCGAGGGCAGCCAACGTCTGTGACAATCGAAGTAAGATATTTTGCCTCCATTAGTTAGTCGAAAGCAATCCGTGTCTGAAGCACATATCGGACACGTCAGACGACCGTGAGTGCTCCATCCGGAAAACATGTCGTATGCCGGCAAATCATGGACGAACCACAAATAAGCAGCTCGAAGGTTGAATTTCTGCTTCTTGTAACTGTCGTACGCTTCGACTCCTGTCCACAAGACTTTCAATTCTTCGATCAGCGGTTTTAACATCACGTTGAGACGTGACCCGGGGTGATCAGGTCCAGGTACAATGAGGCTGAGAAACATGAACTCGTTCCTCGTACAAAAAGCAGGTGGCAGGTTGTACGGAATGACAAAGACAGGCCAACATGAGTATGGCGTGGCATTCATACTGAACGGTGAGAATCCGTCTGTCGCTAATCCGATGCGAACATTCCTCGCATCACGAGAAAAGTCTGGATCGAAACGGTCTAGCGCCTTCCATGCATCACCGTCGGACGGATGCGTCAAGAATTCTTTGTTCTCACGTTTACCTTCTTTGTGCCATCTCATGTGTCTTGAGGTTCTTTTTGAAAGAAACATCCGCTTCAACCGAGGTGTCACAGGCAAGTAACGAAGCTGCTTATGTGCGACATCTGTCATCAAATTATCGCCATCGTCATTAACAACTTCGACATACCTCGATTTACCACATTTCAAGCACATCTTCTCATTGGCGTGCTCTTTCCAGAATAGCATGCAGTTGTCTGGGCACACATCAATTTTCTCATACTTCATACCGAGACCAGATATCTTGATCTTTGACTGATACATATCTGGTGGCGCTTTGTGAGGTTGTGGAAGGATATCGCAGATCAATTTCATGAGATCATTGTAGCAGTTGATGGAAAAAAAGTACTTGGACTTAATTGCCATAAATCTGGTCAAGAAAGCAAGTACGGTCACAGTCGTGTGTTCATGCAACGGCTCTTGTGATTTCTTCAGCTCCTCGAAGAACTTCTCTGCCTCATTTGTAAGAGGATCCTCCGCTTCAAGAGCTTCTAGCATCTCATCCATCCTATCAACCTCTGTTATATCATCATCCTCATCCACTTCGGCTATGACTCGAGAATTAGTCTCGCCGTGAAAGGTCCACACTTCATAATGTGGAGTGAAACCGTTTCGACATAAGTGAAACGAAAGCTCCAATCTTCTCAAAAACTTGGTGTTCCGGCACTTTGTACATGGGCACCGCACCATATCTTCCGTTGACAACGAAAATGCTCGATCCAAAAATTGATCTAACTTGATAAACCACTCATCGGAATGACCACCAGTTCTGCTCTTCCAGCCAGTATACATCCAACTGCGGTCTTCACCCATGTTTGACTCTGCATTTTAACGAGAAAGAAATTGTCATTAATGTATTGTTGTGTTAAGTCACGGCCCTACAACCTAGGCAGATAGATCCTAAACCCACCCAAGAGTGACCGAGCGGAGCGTGCCCATGACGAGACGCGTGATCCGGATTCGAACGAAATTTCGGCAGCATAACCCCGCTGTTCTCCACTACACGCCCAAAAATGGTGCAGCAGAGAACAACAGGGTTACGCCACCGAAATCTCGTCCAAATCCGGACCCGCGTCTCGTCACAAGCCACGCCCCCTCGGTCACTCCGAGGCTGTCCAAAAAGGGACAATTCCGAACCTGCACGTCTCACATGCCAATGGCATGTGAGACGTGCCGATCCGAAACGGGTAATACATTGCTATAGGTTACGTTGCTCATTTTCATTTTTAGGTCATTTAAGAGAGAGGAAAGAACTAGAGAAAGAGTGAGAGGAAAGTTGGTCTTAGATGACAATTCCACATCCATTTCCACCGTCCACGCAATCGCGGGTCATTGACGTCCTTACCAACCCGTTCGCTTCCGTGTCGACTTGACGCATACGGTACCACTACAATGGTCTACACGGAACGATCACACTTATTACGTGTCGTGTCCTTCCGGGTTGGTCCGAGCCGACCTAAAACCCCTTTATTTATATATATTAAGTAGTCACTCAAGAACATTATATGAATGCACTAAAGTCCAAACATACACTAAACAGAATAGAAATTCAGAATGACAGACCAAGCTATAGACAAAAATATATAAAGCATATAAAGCATTTACAAAATCTAATTATGCATTTACTACAAAATCTGAATAAAAACATATTAGCCACAATGGACAAGTGTGAAATCACAAGTGTAATACAAGAGAGCATATAAAGCATATTAGTCTATTATGCAAGACAAAAAACATATTAGCAAAAAAGATAGCCTAAAATCCAATCCATTTTTCAAGATATACTGTACTGTATACCTTTATATCGAATGAAATGGAGGACAGTTCTAGGCGTTGATCCCATCCCAGACCGTACGTGTGGTGGTGCTGACTCAAAGACAGCCTGTGTTCATGGAGCTTCGACTACAGAGTCGTGTGTGCAGCGCCAACCTTCCAATTCGTTAACAATGAGAACCACCCACTACTACCCGTATCGAGCCTTGTTAGCCCATGACATTTTTTAACTATAATTAGTTCAAATTTTTTATTTATTTGACGATGTAAGGAGTAAATGTTACTGCTTCCATTCTGAAATAATTGTCGTTTCAAACAATAAAAAAATTAAAAATAAACTAATGAAGGTTGTCCTAATAACAAATAAATTAAATGGAGTATCTCTCTAATACTCCCCCTATTTATTTTTATTTATCACCAACTAGTTTATTTTTAACTAACCATACAGAAAAAGAAAAAACAAGATCTACCGTGTATTAACAAGGCTTCTTCTTCAGATGCTGATCTTTTGTCGTTTACAACATTTTTTGTTTGTTTGTCCAGTTATAGATTTGAGCGGACGGAGAAAATGAATTTGCCTCGGAACTCTAGCTCGATTCATTCACTCGGTGCATGTGGTACGTTTCCCCGAGCACAAACAACAATATCACCTACGTATAACATGGCCCAACTTTCTGGCTTCATTCATCGATCTCTGCAGCCAGTACCCAACCTAGCTATGCAATCATGGAGCGGGCAACCAATGATCGGAGAGAGATATTCCAACAAAAGGGAAAAATTGACACCTATACTAGCTCATCACCATAGGGGTTAGGTTGCAGCAGTTCACAGAACCTGTTCTCACAAAAAGCAAATACACAGGGGTTAGGGTTTAGGGGGCGCTCACCTCGGAGGCGTTGGGGGCCGGGGGCGGCGGGGGCGCAACGGGGACGCGGAGCTCCGGGGCCGGCGAGGCCGGCGGCGGCGACGCCGGGGGCGCGGCGGGACGGGGCGGCGGGGGCGCGGCGGGGGCGCGGCGGGCGCGGAGGCAGGGCCGAGGGCGGCGGGCGCGGAGGCGGGGCCAAGGGCGGCGGGCCGGCGGCGGGCCGGCGGCGGAGCCGGAGGCGCGGCGGCGGGAGCGCGGCGCGGTGGCGGGGGCGCGGCGGCGGTGGCGGGGGCGCGGCGGCGGGGTGTTGAGGAAAATGAAGGGTCGGGGTGGAGCGTCCCGATATAAACCTTAATTTGCGACGGCCGTATTAATTGCGACGGCCTGGACTTACGGCCGTCGCAATTAAATCCTATTTGCGACGGCCTTTTAACCGGCTGTCGCAAATAAGGGTTTATTTGTGACGGCTCTGTTATTTGCGACGGTCCTAGGGTTTGCCGTCGCAAATAACCTCTTATTTGCGACGGCCGGTCCGAAGGCCGTCGCAAATAAGATCTTATTCGCGACGGCCACCTTATTTGCGACGGCCAGAGGCGGGCCGTCGCAATTTAAGCTATTTGCGACGGCTGGCCGTCGCAAATAAAATCGGCCGTCGCAAATGATCGCTTTTCCTGTAGTGAACATCGTTGAACCAATGTTGAGACATAGCATAAGTTATTCATATTAACGTGATCATATCATAACTACATAGACTATAGTGGGGGTTTATAGTGTTTATGATGATAGTATGGTGACATTAAGGCATGATCATAGAGACTATTCCTACCACATACATGGAATCCACAATCAAACAAAAAACGCTTCATCCAAGTATATGAATAAAAGATGACTAAATATAATATATTTATTATGCATAAAGTCACAAATATAAGAAAAGATACATGAGCCATACCTTTTCCAACTTGGACGTGGGACTAGAGGCTCTCCTCTCTATAGTCTAACTCCACTAAGGACTAAGAGAACTAGTTTATACAATAGAACGATGCTCAAGTGGTGTGTGTTGAAGTGAGGGGTGAGGGGTCCTATTTATAGGTGAAGAAGGGTCGGTTCCCGCCACCAAAAGCGTATGAATCAGTCACCACTGACTTCTTCAAGCCAGGAGGAACCAACATGTGGAAGCTAACAGAGTTTGGAGGAATGACCAGGTCGGCCGACTAGGGGGGTCGGCCGACCTGGTAAGTCCTCCAAACGGCCTGTGCTTTCTTGGGCTGACTTCCAAGTGGGTCCCATACCTTGATATGGGTGCTACACCGTTGGATGGCCTCATATACTTCTGTTCGTGGGCCATTTGATCCATGTGGTAGCACATGTCGCGCTTGATTGGCTGGGATGATAATTTATAGGATACATCCCCTTGTTTCACTTCAATTCTGTATAAAATACCTGCATGCACCTTTTTCTCGAAGGACAAGTGGAAATTGGTTAAATAGAAAGGTGATGTGTGCAAGAAATGATATTTCCTACACATAATTGAGTTATATTGACGGGTGAAATTGGTATATAATAGTAGTCAACAGTCATGCAGTGTTCTATCGATGATTATCAAGGATTTCTCAAAATCCACTAGACCCCTTACAAACCTATTAGCTAAGGATGCTCACTTTGATTTCAATGAGGAGTGACTTAAATCCTTTGATACACTCAAAAAGGCATTTGTCTCAGCTCCAATCATTTAACCCCCTGATTGGATGCTTCCATTCGAAATCATGTGTGATGCCACCGATTTTGCTGTTGGTGCAGTCTTAGGCCTAACCCAAGATAAAAAGCATCACACCGTAGCCTATGCTAGAAAGACTCAGACAGGAGCAGTTATGCCACTATGGAAAAAGAGCTCCTTGCAGTAGTCTTTGCTATCGATAAGTTTATGTCCTATTTGGTTGGATCTGAGGTCATAGTCTACGCAGACCATGCTGCCATGAAATTTTTCCTCACCAAAAAAGATGCTAAACCAAGGCTAATCCAATGGATTCTACTACACAAAGAATTTGATTTGGAGATTAAGGATAAGAAATGAGTGGAGAATTCTGTTGCAGATCATCTCTCATGTATGGAAGTCACACAACACATGGACTTACCCATTAATAACTACCTACATGATGACATGTTGCTCAAGGTGACAGACTTTCACCCTTGGTATGCGGATATCATGAACTTCATGGTCACAAGATACATACCGCCAGGGGAAAACAAAAATAAGCTCATTGATGATAGTCATAGACACCTATGGGACGACCCATATCTCTATCGAGTATGTATTGATGGCCTCCTTAGAAGGTGTGTCCCCACAATTGAAGGCACCAAAATCATTGAAAAATGCCATGTTGGCCCCTACAGAGGCCATTACGGTGTTTACCGTACTCAGGCAAAGATCTGGAAAAGTGGATTCTATTGGCCTTCTATGTATGAAGATACAAAGGAATTCATTCGCCGATGTTGGAAATGCCAACAGCATGGAGGAATCACTGCTCGTAATGCCATGTCCCTCATATATATCTCCAAGTTCAATTATTTGATGTGTGGGGTATTGACTTCATGGGACCTTTTACAAGGTCCTATGATTGCGAGTATATTCTGTTGGCCATCGATTACATGTCAAAATGGGTAGAAGCATTGCCTTGCAAAAATGCCAATTCCTGCCAAGCTAGTAAAATGTTTCATGAGATGACTTTCCCACGCTTTGAAACTCCCAAAATGGTCATATGTGATGGAGTGTCTCATTTCATTGATAAGACCTTACAGAGCTTTCTGAAGAAGCTTGGAGTTCAGCATAACATTGCTACTCCCTACCACCCACATACAAGCGGTCAGGCAGAAGCATCGAATAAATAGATCAAGAACATTCTACAAAAGATCGTCTTGGAAATGGAAACGGGTTTGAAGCATAAACTACTTGATGCATTGTAGGCATACTGAACAGCCTACAAGAAACCCATTGGCATGTCTCCTTTCCGACATGTCTATGGGAATACTTGCCATCTTCGTGTAGAGTTGGAACATAGAGCTCATTAGGCCATAAAACGGTGGAAGATGGATTTTAACAAGGCTGGGAAGCACCGTTTGAGGCAAATCTCTGAACTAGAGGAATGGATCGATAAGCCGTACCATAGTGCCAAAATCTACAAGGAAAGAACTAAGAGATGGCATGACAAACGGATTATGCCTAAGGATTTTATGCCTGGAGTTAATGTCCTTCTCTTTAACTCTAGGGTAAAACACTTTGGACATGGAAATTACGAAGTGAATGAGAAGGACCATTTACCGTAATAAAAACTTCATCTCACATGGAGCCATCACACTCCTAGATGATGAAGGTCATCTATTTAAGGTGAACGGCCACCGTATCAAAATCTTTTTAGATTCCCACAAAGACATGGAAAAAGGAAGTTGACGTGATAAATTTAATCGATATTCACGCGATCTTCCAAATTCCACTTGAAACCTCGAATTCCAATAACTGGGCCCATTAGAAAAGTCATCCATATGTCCCACGGAATCCCAACCAATCCCTTGGTGCTACAACATTATTCTAATTTCCACCTTGCTCGAGTCCCTTCTTTTATCTTTGGGTGCTAGTTTTTCAATTCCAGTTTTCATTCAAGCACCCCCATTTTGAATTCAAGAACTTTCCGGTTTGTTTTATTATTGCATTTTGGTCCTATATAGATTCCAGGAAACAAGTGTGGGGGAGTGTTGATGGCTATTATACACCAATTTCACCCGTCAATATAACTCAATAATGTGAAGGAATTATCATTTCTTGCACATCGCCTTTATATTTAATCTATTTCCACTTGTACTTGGAGAAATTGGTGCATGTAGGTATTTTTTTACAGAATTGAATTGAAATAAGGGGATGGATCCTATAAAATATCATCCCAGCCAATCGAGCGCCGACATGTGGCACGACATGGACCAAATGGAGCACAAACAGAAGTATCTGAGGCCATCCAACAGTGTAGCACCCATATCAATGGATGGGACCCACCTAGCATTGACCACGAGAAAGCACACGTAAAACTATGCAAAGACCAAGTCAGCGGACCCCCCTAGTCGGTCGACCTGGTCCTCGCGCCAAACTAGGTCAGCTTCCACATGTTGGCTCCTCCCGGCTTGAAGGGGTTAGTGGTGACTTATTCATGCGCTTTTGATTGCGGGAACTGACCCTTCTCCACCTATTAATAGGATCCCTCACCCCTCACTTCAACAAACACCACTTGAGCATCATTCTATTGTATACACTAGTTCTCTTAGTCCTTAGTGGAGTTAGGTTATAGAGAGGAGATCCTCTAGTCCCAAGTCCAAGCCGGGAAAGGTATGGTTCATGTATCTTTCCTTATATTTGTGACTCTATGCATAATAAAGATATTATCTTTAGTCTTCTTTTATTCATATACTTGGATGAAGTGTTTCTTGTTTGATTGTGGATTCCATGTATATGGTAGGAGTAGTCTTTATGATTACCTTATCACTCCTAATCTATCATCATAAACACTACAAACTCAAATTGTCGTCTAATTAGTTATGATATAATCATATTAATATGAATAACTTATGCTATGCCTCAACATTGGTTCAATAATGTTTAGGTTAGTCATTGCCTTAGAGAGGTACTTGTACTTGAGCCTCTAAGGTATTTACTTAGTATGCTAGCATGGTGCTAGGATAGTAAGTAGCATTGGATGTCTCGTGGATCCACGGATTGAAGAGGTAGGCAGTAGGTGGTGACAGCTCTATCTGTCCTTTGTAATCCTCGATGTTCGGCCATGCCACAGGCTCTTGGCAGGAGTCGCCCTAATATTGGTAGGGATAAACCCGTGCCCGATGTGTTGAAAAACTTAGCATAAGTCTTCACAATTGACATGCTCATTAGTATCTAACCTAGGCTATGTATATATATACTAGAAGCATTGTAGGAGTAACTCGCTTAATCTCCATTAGGACCCATCTACCCTTTAGAACAGATTGCTTACGTGTTTGTCACACTACCCATATTATCAACTTACCCCTGTCTTGATTATTGATTAGTATCCCATAGCTTGATCATAATAATAGTGTGTACTTTACTCCATTGGCTTCCTTTGGGATAAATACAATACCCATGGAAATACTCTTTGGTGAAATGCTACACGACAGTTTCTGTGCGCTTGCGGATTTTATCTATGATGTTAGAAACGTCAACAAGCATTTCTGGCGCCGTTGTCGGGGATGTTTTGTTGATATTTCTTAGTAGCTGTCAACAGGGAGGATTCACTACGCAATTTTGCGACATACAGATTAAACGTTTCATCCGAGAACACATCACAAACAAACACGCGATACGACATTACAAAGTGGAGCACTTGATGAGCCAGCCAGAGGTCGGCCGACCTATTGGTGGCCTCTCTCGGGTCTGTTTTGCTACACAACATCAGTTCGAATCTCTTATCCCCTGCTCTTGGTGATTCAATGCAATTTGTGTTGAAAATTTTGACGCATTCACAAAAATTCAAATTAAAATAACTCAACTAAAATAAACATTGCAAATTGCTTAAATATGAGATTAGTATAACCTATATTTTGATTTCATTACCATGTTTCTGGAACCATATAATTAATTAAGGCAACATGTTATCTATGTTTTTGATTGGTGTGATATGGTGAGTAAAATAAACCCATGGACAAACCTTGCATGAAATTGATTTTGAATTTTGCACGATTTTGAAGTCTTAAGGTTAGCCTTCCTCGCTCATTGGAAATTAAATAGCCACCAAGGGCATATGATATCAATATTGGAAACCACATGCATATGCCACTTCTCATTTTAATTGAACTTTGTCAAACTCTTGACCCTATTGAGTGACTTGCATGAAATTTTTTTATTAGGAAATTTCTTTTGCACTCCACCATATTCCATCATTTTCATTCAACCACCATCGAAATATACTCCATAAGAATTATTGCAAAATCCTCTCTCATTAAAAAGATGCAAAAAAGGATAAGAAGACATGGTTATAAGAGCTCTCGAAAAGAATTAAAAAAAAGAGAGAGCCAATAAGTAGTCATGGTTCATCCTTGCACAAAAAGAGAGTGACTGAATGGGAGTTATCATCAACATTCATCATCCACCTATAATAAGTGCACAAGAATTTCTAGTCGTTGATTTTTGTTGCATGGTCTTCTCATGTGGACTTCGTTTTTGACTTAGTAATATATCAATTGCATGTTTGCTACTATTTATCCCTACCAAGCTCCCCAAAAAGCCATACTTAGTTGTTGGGACAGAAGTGGCAATATTATGCCAAGGTGAGGACTCAAACTCTTTGAGTGACTTGAGAGAATCCAATAGAGGTGGAATAGGCATTCTCCTTTTGATATTCAAAATATAGCAATTTTCGAAGTTACTTTAGGAGGAGGAAGTCCGGGTGAGATATACTCAACCGTGCCACCACTCAAACACCCAAGACATAACTCGTGTATAAATACACCCTCACTCCCTCACTTCTCCACAAACTACAAGTTCGAGAATAGTACTCCACTCATAAGGTTTAGAGCTGCCCTAGTGGCCAGCAAAGCAGAAGGAGAGTGAGGAAGAGCTAGGAGGAGGAGGCTTGAGCTTGTCAAGTCCCTCTTCCACACTTGTACCTCTATGGAAGTTCTATCGGAATCGAGAAAGAAATTTCCGTGAATTCAATACAAGTTTGATTTCTATGTACAAGGGGACTATCACAGAATATGATAGAAAGTGCATCGAGGACGATGGGTTTGAGACCCACAAGTGTGACACCTTATTGGAAAGCCAACCTATGTGATCGGAGAACCCCTTGAAGTAGAATATGGGGAAAACAAGCTAGTGATTCACTAAGTAGAGTAATTTTATGAGACCATGTCTATTTGAAGATGCACAACTATAATCTCTAACTGTAAGGTCGGTTGAAGATGCCTAAATGTGTTCTGTTAGCTATGTGTAGCAAACATGTTGTCCTACATAACAATCTTGAAAGAAACACACCTATATGAGCTCCGATTGTCTTACATTGCAAATAGTGAGATTTGTATGATCTCTTGAAAACTCATAAAGAGACCAGAGAGTACGATGCATATGCTCCACCCGCGAGGTAGACTACTGGTAGTCAAGTACTAGTTATGGTTTTTAGATGAAATTGGTTCGCACGAGACTTGCAATTCAACAAATAGTCTATTGTCCAAGTTGTGAACTGATGTAACTTTAGAATCTAAGCAAAAGTTTATTAACTGTCTCTGATAAAGCTCTAGTATATCAATCAAGGAATGAGAAAAAACACTTCTCTGAGTGGCTTTGAGATCTGGTGGCGGATTGCTAGAATTTAAATGCAATGTATATTAAGAACTTCTTAATAAATTTCCAATAAATATCAAAGCCCCATTAGGGCAAGGGGAGGGGTGCTAAATGTTTAGTCCCACATGAGAAGTGGAGGTGGAGGTACACCTACATATAAGGGTGTGCCGAAGCTAACGAAATCTAAATTGGATTGAAGATATAGAGATCCTGCATATGGTTAGACAGCGTGAAGCTATGATGGCAACCTTCAACAACATGAAAAATGATGCTAAGGTTATGCTTGCATCAACCAAGGCATGTTGTGAGGGCATAACACTTGTTGGAGCAAGCATAACCGTGATGCTCCAACAAATGTTATGCCCTCACAACATGCCTTGGTTGATGCAGGAATAACCTTGGCATCACTTTTTATATCGTTGAAGGCTGCCATCATAGCTTCTTGTTGTCTAACTTGGACATTGCCACTCATATGCTGCATCTCTTTGTCTTCAGTCCCGTTGGGATTTCGTTAGCTTTGACACACACTTCACTTGTAACTGCCATTAACATGTCTGATGAGGAAGCTTCACTTATTGATAAATCTATGCTTGAAAGATTAAGGTCAAATTCCTATGAAAATTGTAAAAACAAGATTTTCGATTGAAGTTGTTCGCTTCGTCGCTTGTGTGAAGCACAAAGAGAGATGGTACTGATTTTTAGCCAATATATTCAGACATTGGAACTGATAAAGTATCATCTTTGTATGTTTTTAAAATGGAGAGAAGAAAAAGAAATCCTTCAAGGATTGTTTGGGTGTACTCAATCTAATTGGATTGAAGTGGATTGGAGTGGAAAATGAACTAATTTTCTCATCAATCCACTTATATTGAGGAGGATCCACTCCTATCCAAACAAGCCATCAAATGGATGGGAAGTATCGTCAGACTTCAATTGAAGATTTTAACAATCCAAATGATGAGTCTCTGGTGTTACTTGCATCTACAAGAGCCTGCTGTGAAGGGGTTAGCTAAACGGGAGCTTCAAGAGTTGTGCTTCTAGATCTTATTTGCATCCAAGCTATTGGAAAGCAAGCCTGATCATCATAGGTCAGAAGAAATTTATATACACATACAATTTTATAACTTATGGAACAGGTGAAGGTGATAAATATGATAGTCAACAAGCCAAAAGGGATAACTTGTCCAAATTAGTCTTCTCTACGGAAGATGAATTTAATAATGTTCGAAACATGTTATCTGAAGCTGAAATGGAGCATTTTTCTAAGTTGATTTCAGAGGATACAAATATATACAATATATATCATACATTTGTTCCAACATTGACATCTTCTCACATATGGGGTTTCAAATCCTTTTAATGCTTCTCTCTACACGCTCGATGTTTTCTGGTTTGGCAAAAAGGTACATCTCTTCAAACTGACTATATTCCTCTTCATTATCTCCACATTCTCAACCCCAACAATATTTTTCTTTCCAAAAACAACTACGTGCATCTTCTCAGTTTCTAGATCTTGTACATAAAAAACTTGTGCAACACGATCGACGAGAACCCACAGGTCATCATTTTAACCCACTTTGTTCAAGTCTACCAGTGTCAGCTCGTAGTTGTTAACTTTCACACAATCAGGATGTTTGACCCATTGGCACATAAATACGGGCATTACCATTCTTTTGTCATAATCGAGTTCCCATATTTTCTCTATGAACCCAAAGTATGTGGTCTTCTGCCCTTGTGAATCATAAGCCTCTATACGAACACCACTATTTTGTGCAACACTCTTACCATCTTTTTCTTTAGTGTAAAATGTGTAACCATTGATGTCATATGCTTGCCATGATGTCACCAAAGTACATGGGCCAGAAGCTAACTTCTTCATTGTTGCCTCTTCTATAGAGTTTCCATATGGTATATTTTTGTCCATTAACCATTCAGTAAAACATATTATGTATTCTTTCATGACCCAGTCCTCTGTGCGGTCTTGGTTTTTTTCGCGAAGCACAATTTGGTGTTCCTCGACGTGCGAATCGGCTATTACGAGTTGCTGTAGTACACCAAAATTTGCACGGTTTACATTCTTGTAATCTTGAATTATAAAAGTTCTCTTACCCACTTTGCCTCTACCATGTAGTCTACCCTCATGTACTGGTACAGGCACACCTATCGGTTTCCCATCTTTGATGTAATCAGCGCAAACCCTCAATCACTTCTTCAGTGGTGTATCCTTCCATAATTGAACCCTCTGGGTGAGCACGGTTCCGCACATAACCTTTTATTACTCCTAAATATTTCTCCAACGGAAACATATGATGTAAATATAGTGGCCCCAATGCTTTTATCTGATCAACAAGATGTATGATTAGGTGTACTTGCATATCAAAAAAGGATGGTGGGAAACACATCTCAAGCTTGCACATAGTCTCGACGATGTACGTTTTCAAATAGTCTAAATCTTCACGTGCTATCACCTTTTGTGATATTGCATTGAAGAAGTAACACAAATGCGTGATGACAACTTTTATATACATGGGTTCGATGACTCTTATTGCAATGGCAAGGAACACTGTCATCATCATGTGACAATCGTGAGAATTATAGCCGAATAAGGACAAGTCTTTCATTGAGACTAGTTTGCGGATATTGGATGAGAAACTCGTGGGAACTTTGATCCCATGCAAGCATTCACAAATTGTTTTTTTCTCTTCTAGTGTCAAGTTGTAGCTGGGTGGGGGAAAGTAATGCTTCCCTTTCGTCTTTTCTACTGGTTGAAGCTCTGGTCTCGTATCAAGATTTACTGGGTCCATACATGAATTTTGTAACACCCTCATTTTTAGCATCATGCATTGCATATATTTTCATGCATGAAGCATTAGTAGAACAAAAGAGAAGAAAAAAAAGATAAAACATATATATAAAAATATGTGTAGCTAATAAGAAAAGTGAATAAGAATATAAAACCTATAATAGGAAACCAATATAAAAAAATGGAAAATATATATAAAAATAATATAAAATAAATGTATATGAAATCTATAAATAAAAAAAATTTCCGGAACCTTCCAGAAGTGTCTGGGGGAAGCTTTGCTTCCACCCCAGAACCTTGCGGGCAAACAGTGGACGAGCGAGCGCTCGGTCCTGGTGCGCCCAAGCCGGACCCGTAGCCAACCGGCGCGACACTAACTCGAACCTGGATGGGGTGGCCAACGCACAGCCTAGCGCGCAGGCGCGCGAGCGCGCCGGACGTACGCGCTCGGTACCGAGCTGGTCTCTGGTACCACGTTCCCTCCGGCTATATAAGGAGCCGCAAGACTCCGCATTTCCAACATCTTCGATCATAGTCTTCCAGTGCCGTCAGAGGGAGAACAAAAAAACCCTAGCTGCCCGTAGAAACAAAGGCTTTGCCAAAGAGAAAAGGAGGAGAGAAAAGGAGAGAAAGAAGAGGAAGTGAAGGAAGGAGTCATCGTCCACCGGATATCGTCGCGCTACCGCCGTCGTGCCGCTGAAGGATCGCTACGCCGTCTACTTCATCTACGCTACGCCTCCGTCCTGCGACCTTCGAAGCCACCGCATCTACGGTAGGAATACGTTTTCCGATCCAAATTTTAGCGATGTATTAAATATAATAACCGGAATTAAATCATAATTGCACCTATCTATTTTATTTCAGCAACCTTATTTCTCGCAAAAACCCCCGTAAACTCGCATGAACACATATGAACTAGTTGCATCTAATTAATAAACAACCATAGTTAATTAATTATTGAACTTTGCATGCATTCATATCATTTCATATTGATTAATATGTGTGTATCATGTTGATTTCTATGTATTTTCTTGTATGTGTGATCACGAGTAGAGGGATGTCCTCAAGAGGCTGTATACGAGGACGTCCAGAACCAAGACTTTGAAGCGCTTGAGCAACCCCCTCCGTCGAAGCAAGGCATGTGTCCTTGATCATATTGATCCCATTTTGTTAAATGTTTTGTTTGCGAAATTGCATGCTCGTGTCAATATGATGGGAAACCCACACGTAAGAATTTACTAGCATTGTATGCCACCCTTGTCGTCGGGATATACATGATGAGTCGGGTATGGGTATTTTTTTCTCTTTACATTGCATCGCTACACGGGTTATATGTAACTTAAATATTGTGTTTAACAACTTTAATTATGAGAATTTGGGATGGTAACAAGATTATTATTTAATTAGCAACATGGAACTTAGGAAATCTAAGCAAGCATGGTTCTCTGGAATGGGTCAGATGGTACGGTGGTTTTGCTTGCCTTAGATCTAAGGAACGGTTCATGCGAGCATATGCCAAGACAACAGTGCCACCACAAGGCCAAGTATGGGTGTGGCGTAGCTGAATAATTAGGAGTGCTGCTAGTATTATATGGACCATTGGATGACGCGGGGAATGGGAGTCGAGTAGGGCTACCCTGGGATCCGCATGGCACACGAGGGGGTCCGTGGGTGCGAGAATGGAGATTCAAGCTTGCCGGTGAAACCTTAGTGGGCCCACGCATACTAGTAGTCCATTTTGAAAGGCTATTTTGTGATCTCTTGGCCACACACCTAAGGAAGTGTGATAAGGCATAATAGAGGTTCTTTAGTCAGCGAAAGGTTATGACATGACGAACACGTGGGTAAAGTGGTACAACCCCTGCATAGTGTTAAAAACTATCATGATAGCCGTGCTCTCGGTCACGAGCACCTGGATGACCTACATGATTATAAGTGGACGTGGGATTTTGGGATTGTTTGGTATGGGTTTGGTTTTCTCACTTGAGTATAGTCGGTTTATGGAAGAATATGGAATTGGCATATGGTACTAAATTAATTGTTGGTTGGTATTAAATGGATTGTGATGGTAAATGAGAATGTTGGATTCATGATATGATAATTACTTGGGTTATGAACAGAAATAAACTCACATAGACATGATAGGATGCTTTTACATGTTTAAAAACTGTACTTTCCAGCAATTAGCCATTTTATTTCCATCTTTTTGTTTAGCTACATGCCATCTATTCCCACACTTGCTGAGTACGACGCGTACTCACCCTTGCAATTCCCCCACCAATAGCAACACGAGATAATTGGGAGTACCTTGAGGATCACGTGAAGTACTAGGTTGCGTACCACCGTCAATTGCCTGTGGAATGGAGTCTTGCTACTTAGTTTACTTTCCGCTGCTATAATTAGAGTCTTTTCATTCATGAACTATTAGATTATTGTAATAAGGTACTTATTTACTATTTGAAATGTGGTTAAATTTTGTATATCGTTTGTGATGCATCCGTGTATGTGCGTTGAACATCCTGGGCACACATATGCATTACGCTTGGTTCATATTCGGAACCGGGTGTCACAAATTTAATCCGTCCTTCGTTTTGCTCAGCATGTTCAGCAAGGTCCCAATTATGCTTTCAATACATTCTTTGTAACGTGCATCAACTTAGTACTATGGAAAAATTCCAGATTCTTTCAATGCGGAAGATACATGAAAAAAATTGATTGTTTCTTGAAAGCCATTTCAGTTGTATCACCCGAAGATGTTCTTTTCTTTCACTTTGTTCCATTACTTTTTTTGCCCTTACCGAAAGCAATATGAATGTTCTTGACCATTTCAAACAAGAGTTTTCCAATGTAAGCTTTTGGTGCAGTATCATTTTCGATTTTGTTACCAAATATCTTCCTATTATTGTGTGTATCTGTCAAGAACCGCCGGTGTCTCATGTACACCGTCTTTCTAGATAAAGTGAGGTATAGAAATCCAGTTCTATCCACACACCTTACACAACCTTTCTTCCCTTTCGTATGTCCCGGTAATGTAAATAGTCTGGGATAATCATGCACGGTAACGAATATCATTGCTATTAGTGTGAAATACTCCCAAATGTACTCATCCCATGTACGTACCTCTTCATTCCACAATTTTGCCATATCTTCCATTAAAGTTTCCAAGAACACATCAACTTCGATGGCAGGTTGTTTCGGACCTTGGATAAGAATAGATAACAAGATATATTTCCTTTTGTCATACAACCACGTCGGTAGGTTGTACATCATTAAGACCACGGGCCATGTGCTGTGTATGCTCCTTTTTTCACCAAAGGGATTCATTCTGTGTGTACCCAAGGCAAACCTTACATTTCTGATTTCCTTTGCAAATTCTAGATACTGAGTATCAAAATTTTTCCACTGCGTTACATCACCATGGTGTCGAATATGTTTTTCATTCTTCTTGCGCTGCTCGAAATGCCAACGCATAAGTTCATCCTCCCTAGGGTTTGAGAACAAACGCTTGAAGTAACCAATTACTGGAAGGTACCACATCACCGAGGCAGGAATTTTTCTCTTATGCTTCCCGTTTGCATCATTAGAAGTATCGTCATCGTCACCTTCAGGGCCAATAATAATCTTCTTATTCTTATAAGACTTTTTCATGTTGGTAACATACTGGTGATGTAGTCCTTCCTATATATACTGACACCACAAATGGGGCATCTAGTTGCGAGCTCATGGTCTTTGCGATATAGAATACAATGGTTTTCACAAGCGTGTATTTTTGTCACACCTAGTGCCACCGGGCAAAGAAGTTTTTTCGCTTTATAAGTGCTTCTGGGCAGTTTATTTGGATTTGGAAGAATTTGTGCCAAAAGATTCAAAAGATCAGGGAAACAACAATCGAACCATCTGTGTGTAGCTTTCAACTTTAGTAGTTCTAGGATTGCACGCAATGTAGTAAACTCTTTATCACAACCGTTTGATTCATCATATAAAAGCGCAGTTGCCGCATTCTTCAATGTATCCATTTTACTTAAACCTTTACTTGCTCCCATAGAAGTGAATACATATTGTTTAATGTAACGCAACATCTCCTCACAATCCCAACTCATCATCATCATCACCATCTTGATTGTCACTACCATCATCGATATGAACATTATCGTCATATGAACATCTCTCATCATCTTTATCCACTTCATGTGTATCTAACTCACCATGCTCTGTATATATTATGTAGTTTTTTTTTAACCTCTCTTCAGCAAATGAGATTGGATTTCTATAGTATCTATCCAAGCAATCTTATTTTCGCAGTCGATACATAGACATAATATGTCATCTATCTTTTGCAACTTTGCAGGTCTCTTGGATGCTTCAATAAAATTTGCAACGTTATGAATGTACATAGGATCAGGTCTTGGCATGTTATACATCCACGCTCGACGGTCCATGCTTCAATAACAGAATTTTTTGTAAGATTTACAAAATTTAGCCACAAATATTCCCTAAAGGTGTTCTTTAAAATAAAATTACAGAGACATAACCAGTCTGTATCATATGAGTGAATACGGGTATCATGTAGGTCTGTTCATAAGGGTTCCAAGAAAATTTGTTTCATAATTTTCTCAGTTTCCTAGTGGCCATAGTGGAGTTTTGAAGTTAGGCTTATTCATTGAAACATTTCATCGAACATGTGATGTGCTTGTATTCATCTTCAACCTTTAATCTTTCAAATCTACTTCTTTTTCTGCAAAATTCATGGGTGAGCTCAAGGGGAGACTCAACTACATCTTTCAACCTTTAATCCTTTAAATTTACTACAAATCTCAAGCGGAGGGGGGGGGGGGGGGGGGGGCTGGAGGCATGCAAACTCAACAAAACGAAACTGAAAATAGGACAAAAAATTAAAACATGACAGAAGAATCTCTTCTAACCTTTTCTCCGTTCGAAGTTTGATCAACTGATGAATACAGGACCGGCCCGCGCACGGTGGAAAATTTTGGCAGCCTGGCGACGTCGATGGAAAATCTCCCAGGTTAGGTTTGCTATGGTACTCGAGGGGCCCTTTATATAGGCGTCCATTTTCACATGCGGGTTTTAACGAAAAAAACCGCCTGAGATAAAATTTAATTAAGTTCAGGCAGTTTTTTTTAGGCGGTTTTGAACTGCTGCACAGGTGGTTGTTCCTAAACAACCGTCTGCGATAGTGGCCCGAGCCTGTTCTTCAGTTTTTTCCATTTCTTCTTTTTTTATTTAGATTCCAATATAAATACTCAAACATGTATAGATTCCACAAATTGAATCCAAATTCGATGATTCTTTCTTCTATATTTTTCAAAAACTAATATCAACCACCTGGACCAAATATTTTAAAACTTTCTATAGCTAACATTGTAGTTTTTTGGTAAATATCAAATTAATTTATACTCACATATTATTCACATTTTTGTATCTCCTAAGAAAAGGGATCCTTCACTAAAAATGGTTTGTATGAACATATTTGTCTTATTTGTACATATATGAATTTTGTAAAAAAATTTTAAGCATTCCAACATGTCAAAATTCAAATGATACGTCATTCTAATCAAATGCTCATAGACATATGAGACATTCTTCAAATATTGAACCCACATTGATTACAAAAAATTTAAAAAAAAAATCTGAAAAAAATTCATAGAGGTTGGTATGATGACTAAAAACTTACATTGAAAAACTAAATGAAAATATCATTATATTCATCAACATAGAAAAATGACACTAGATAGTATTATTTGTTTTTTATGTTTTGACCAATTTCAAAGGCTTTCTGGAGTGAAATTAAATGGAAACCTTAAATACTAAAGCATATTACAAGAAAGTGGAATTTGAGCTTTTAAAAGGCCCCTCATTTTAAACAAGAATATTAATAAAGCCTAGACTCAGTAATTTTTTTTAGGCGGTTTTTAACTGCTGCATAGGCGGTTGTTCCTAAACAACCGCCTGCGATAATGGCCCGAGCCTGTTCTTTAGTTTTTTTTTCCTTTGCTTATTTTTGATTTAGATTCCAATATAAATACCTCAAACATGTATAGATTCTGCAAATTGAGTCCAAATTTGATGATTCTTTCTTCTATATTTTTAAAAAATTAATATCTACCACCTGGACCAAATATTTTAAAATTGTATAGCTACCATTGTAATGTTTTGGTAAATATAAAATTAATTTATATTCACATTTCTGTATCTCTTAAAAAAGATTCTTCACTGAAATTGGTTTGTATGAACATATTTGTCTTATTTATAGATGTATCTATTTTGTTAATTTTTTTAAAGCATTCTAACATGTCAAAATTCAAATTATCCATCATTCTAATCAAATGCTCATATACATATGTGGCATTCATCAAATTTTGAACACACATTGATTCAAAAAAATATAAAAAATCTAAAAAAAATCATAGAGGTTGGTATGATGACTACAAAGTTCCTTTGAAAAACTAATTGAAAAAAATCATTATATTCATCAAGATATAAAATGGTTATTTGTTTTTTATTTTCTGACCAATCTCAATGGTTTTCCCAAGTGAAATTTAATTGTAACCTTTAATACTCAAGCATATTACAAGAAAGTGGAATTTGGACTTTTAAAAGGCCCCTCATTTTAATCAAGAATATTAATTAAGCCTACATAAAGATCTTTTCAGGCGGTTGGTTATGAATAACCGCCTAAGAAAAGTCTTTATCTCAGGCGGGTATTACTTACCAATAGGCTGAGATAAATATATCTTCTCAGGCGGGTGGCAATAAATAACCGCTTGAGAGAAGTCCTCTTCTCAGGCGGTTGGTTCTTAATAACCGCCTAAGAAAATAAACGTCTATATATATCGCTCGACTTCGTTGGAAAAACCTAATCAGGGTGAAATCACTTAGACGCCATCAGGCTGCCAAAATTTCGTTTGTCGCCAAGTCTTCGCCGCCCTCACCGCCGAGCTTCGTCGTCGTCACCGAGCTTCGCCCTCGCCGCTACCTTCCCATATGTCCAGGTACGCCGAGCTTTGCCCTCGCCCGCCGCTGCGCCTGCACTCGCCATCGCCCTCTCTCCCTCCTCCTCGCTAAGTAAGTTCATCTCCCTCTCAACCGCCTCCACAGCGGCCTCCAACCGACCTCACATGAGCCCCCACCCCCTCTTACACGGCCTCACCGAGCCCTCTCCATGGACGCTAGCCGAGCTCCCCTCCACGACGGCCTCCAATTAAGCACCCCCCATCGAGCCCTCCTCCCACCCGGCCTCCTCAGCGCCCCCTCCCTCCCCACCGGCGGCCGTGGCGGCCACCAACACGTCGACACCCATTCTCCTCGCCCACCAACATTTCCCTCCTCATCGGCGACCTGATTATGCTATGCAATGTTGTTTACACTGCAAGGATTCCGGTTCATCACAACGAAAAAATTCGACGCAATAGGTGGTTTTTCATCGCAATGGTTCACTATTGCAACGAATAGAGCGTTGCAATAGTTTTTACGAATCGTCGTAATAATTCCCGCGGTGATAGGTTATTTGCGACGCCTTGGCATCCGTGGCGAATAGTATGGTATTGCAACGATTTTACATCGGTGTCAAATAGGACGCTATTGCAACGTTTTCATGTATTGCGATGATTTAACATATCGCGACGAATTGTACAGTATTGCAACGGGTTCATGATCGTGGCAAATAGTACCGTATTGCAATGATTTCATATTCGTGGCAAATAGTATTTTGTTACAACGATTTAGCGTATTGCGACAATTTAACTTATTGCAACAAATAGCATGGTATTGAAACGATTTCACATTCATGATAATTGTATGTGGTTGCAACGATTTCACAGGCGTGGCAATAGTACGATATTGTAATGATTTCACATTCGTGGCAAATAGTATGTTATTGCAACGGTTTAGCGTATTGTGACGATTTAGCGTATTGCAATGAATAGCATTGTATTGCAACGATTTCGCGTTCGTGGTAATAGTATGTGATTGCAACGATTTTCACATTCGTGGCAAATACTACAGTATTGCAACGATTTTCACGGCCGTGGCAAATAGTAACATATTGCAACGAGTTATGCTGTAGCGACGATTTACCTTATTGTAATGAATATCACGATATTGCAAAGATTTCACATTCGTGGCAAATAGTATGGTACTGCAACGATGTCACATCTCTGGCAAATAGTATGATACTGCGATAGTTTAACGTCCGTGGCAAATACTAGGTTATTGCAACGAGTCAACAAACGTGGTGAATAGTACCATATTGCAATGATTTCAGATCCGTTGGAACTAGTCTGGTACTGCAACAATTCGTATTCGTGGCAAATAGTTGGGTATTGCAACGAGTCCACAAACGTGGCGAATAGTACCGTATTGCAATGATTTCAGATCCCTTGGAACTAGTATGGTACCACAACGATTTCTCATCTGTTTGGTATTGCAACGATTTCTTATCTGTGGCAATAGTGTTTTAATGCAACGTTTATTGAGTCGTTGCCAAATGTTTATACTGCAACGTTTTGTCATCCTATTGCCACGTTTTATCATCCGTATTGGCAATAGCTTCCTATTGCAACAATTTATCATTTGTGACAAGAAATTTATAATGCCACATTTTATAATTAGCAGCAGTAGAACCCGAATGCACCAGGTTTGAAAATTAGTGGCAACAGAATCACGAGTTTAACAACAACTATCCATCAATTGATATTACAACACACATATCAACACTCAAGGATTACTAAAACGACGTGTTTGCATGCTAACAGGTGTCCTAAGCTGACTGGGACTAATTGTTGGAGTAGGTGGCTTTTGGCGGTTCCTTTGGTGGACCTTCTGTGGAGTGGTCGCCATCATCTTTTGTGCATTTCAGCCATTGAGGCGCGCATGTCCTGCATTTCCTTAGCTGTCTGTTCTCGATCAGCTGCTATCTGACCTTGTAAGTTCTGGACTTGAACGATTAACTCTTCATTCTTCTGGTTTATGCAGTCCATCTAGGTGTTTAAGCTATCGTTTCTTCCTTCCAACTCCTGCACTGTTTGATTGAGGCCAACATTTCTATCTTCTAAGTTTCGAACTTGGTCGTTGAGGTGTTCAGACATCTGGATACGGATACATTCACCTTCGGGACCAGTTGGGTTAGCCATATAACCACACCCCCGAACCTGTGATCTTGCACAACCGATTGAGGATCTATAACAACGCTAGAAGATGTGGTTTCTCTCCTCATTTGGAATTGGGTCTCCCTGCTCAGCTTCCATGTCGTCCACTTGGGCACGTGCATGGATCTATATACGAAAAGAAAAGTCACAGGTAATTTGCAAATATTTATTTAATTGGGGATTGTTTGAAGTGTTACTCACATGTACAGTTTCTGCCAGCTTGTTTGCCCAGTTACTGTTCTCCAACAAATGGCTTGCCTCCCACAATTGTATGTCATTGGGTTCTTCTCTGGTCTCTGGGTCTCGCTACATAAAATACAAGTAAACTTCAACATGTCGGTATACATATTGTTTGCAGCGCAAAGTAAAAGCGTGATTTATTTTTCATACCTTCTCGTAACTAAGTTGGGCGTAAGATTTGGAGCCAAGCAAGTGACACGCCTTTTGTCTTCTTCGATTTTGAGAATTGATCCTGCTTATTGACTGCAATAATTTTAAGAATTAATTCCACGAATGAAAGTAAATGAAATATTTTTTGTATGATAAGAAGCTATTAAAAAGTTAGCTAACCTTGAATCGCTTAGACCCAAAATATTCTATTAGGTGCAACCACTCGGGCGCTGTTACGTCAGCAGGCTGGTTTCGTATACGTTCTTCATCGGTAGAATAACTCTTATAGGTGGCATGCAAAGTCAAGCGCCACCCCTTGTAGCGCTCACCAGCAATTTTCAAATTTTTTCTTGCACTCTCCGGTGTATCCTCCATGTCCCAGGAATCCTGTACATTGTATAACAAATTGCTGTAAACGTACAGGATGGAGATTGCAAGAAAAAAAACTTGTGTGGGGGTGTGACAACACTAACTAGAATGTCTCGTACTATATCTCTCTTGTTACTATGGCCAACCTCTGCCCACTTCCTTGCACAACTGAGGGATGCATGTCTTTTTGTAAACATAACCACATCATCGACAAAGTGCTGCTGATTAATACCAACCGCAGCATCCAACCTAGCGGAGATGCATGTCTTTTTGTAAACATAACCACATCATCGACAAAGTGCCGCTGATTAATACCAACCGCAGCACCCAACCTAGCGGAGAACTGAATTGGTAGCTTCACATGCTCTGTTCTACTAACTTGAGATGCATAGCGTATTGTGGCAACCTTAAGTCCTTTAGCCACACTTCTTCCTAGATTCCTTCCTTCTGTTACATTGATTCAAACGGTAAATGATTAAAGCAAATTACCGCCTGAACAAGTTTAGTATCATGTACAAATAGTGTGAAAAGAAGAAAAGTCTGATGTTCATACCATCTTCAGGATGAGTGCGGCAAATACAAGCGTGGGATGACCGTGTCGTGCCAGCACCATTTTGTTTTGTAGTACTCCCTCCTGGTTTATATTAATTGTCGTATCAGACCAACAAATGAATTTGAAATAAACTACTACGGTAGTTAGGACTGTCCGAACGACAACTATTTTGATGGGGGGGGGTTACATTATTGACATCTTTGTTGCTGTTCATACCCTAAAATGGGCCATCAGGTACACATGTCAGTGGCAGTACGCAATCGTAGTACTGCAGAGGATTTTCAGTCCATGAGCGAAGCAGGCAAGACTGTGAGGGGGCATGCAGCTGGCAACGCTAGACTAGACAAAGATAGGGTTCACCGGTTCGATCTGACTGACATCAGCCGGAGCGCATCTCGAAGAGAATTATTAGTTGTTGGGCAAGTAATGAACGCCAGCGGTAGCAGGTGGCGAATGCAAGATAGATAAGGCAGACAACTTGCGGGATTGAAATTCTCCGTAGTACTGCACCTGCATTAGCTGCCACCGACATGTGGGCCCATGAGACATCAGGTCTACTTGTCAGTGGCGGCTACTGCAGGTGTAGTACTGCATAGTGCCAGCTTGCGTTGCTCAACGAAGCGAGGGTTCAGTCTCGCCGAAACTCTCGAGGAGGATTGGTGGCAGGGCGAGTAATGGCCAGGGTTGCGGGCAGCGGGGTAATCATGGCACGCGAAGGATGGGACGTGGCGATGGGCGAGGGAGACGCGTCGAGGAGGACACTGATGTGACCAGCAGCAGGGCGTGGGCGCCGGTGCCGGCCGAAGTGGCCGGCGGCGAGAGAGTACAGCGTGGAGGCATAAAAAAATCATGCCATCACACAGGCTTATGAACTGTTAACTATAAGGACTAAGTACTAAGAATGTTGAATCGCAAGGCATGCTAAAACAATTAGTAGAGCCTAGGAAAGAATGCAAATGACAATGATACACCCATCATCAATACATCTAAAGGACAGAACGTGGTCTCTCAAAATGCTCCAAATTCAATGCCAAATGAGTAAAAAACTTACACGCTCTGCCAAAACAAATGGCACGGTAGAGAGGCAGGTAGTAATGTGATGTGATATGGGTAGTTGGAAGCTACTACCGAGGATAGAGTTGGAGTGGGACATTTTTTAAGTTCCAAAAGTAAAATTACGCTGGGGCGGAAGGAGTATTTCTGCTTTGTATATCTATACCTGTTGTTGGTTTGTGCATCGTAGTACCAGGTTGTGAAGAACCTCGGGGTTCCTAAACATCATGTGCTGCAATATTCTCTGCGTACCATGCAAACAATTTAATGTTGTCTAAATTTGTTTAATTTTGATAGTAAACATATTTATAGTTATACCAGGTGCTTGTTGGCCACCATGAATGCTTGTAGACGATATCACGGTTTGATGTCTTGTTCTTAATGTAAAGAGCATTGTAAGTAGTCATTCCAAATAACAGTGATGACGTCAGATTACATGACCGACATAGATTTTGGATCGGACGGTGTTCTTTCTATAAACTGCAGTGTTTGTTACTAACGGAGGAATTAGAAAAGAAAGAATAGAAAAAACGTACGATCCGAGAAAGCCACAAGAAAGAAAAAAGTGTAAAAACCATGGGAACTAAAAATCTTAGGAATACAAATATATAAAACAGGAATGAGAGTACAACATTTGGAGTGGTTGATCAGATAACCCGTGCATCATTTACTTCTAAATCATGAAATTACGTACTACTACCTCTTGTTTTTAGTATTTGTCGTTCCCGGCCAGGAATTGAACTAGAAATACACTACCGTAATAAGCTGTCGGAGCAACATTTATTTAGGGACAGATGTAGTGTGTGTGTGTGTGTGTGTCTATATATATATATATATATATATATATATATATATATATATATATATATATATATATATATATATATATATATATACATATATATATAACTAAATTCGTGAAACAGAAGACCACATTTCTTCTTTGTTAATTTATTTAATCTTCGTATATCAGGATGGATCGTGTACAACTTAACTAGGCCAAAACTACAAGGATCGTGTAGAACCAAGCCAATATAGCTCTATAAAAAAGACGACATGGATCGTGTAGTTTACCTACTACAAAACTGGAGTCCGGGATGCGATGTCGCAGGGAGGTGTCGGTGACGAAGAGGTTCGGTAGAGCCCGTCAAATTTGGTCGCCCGATGTTGTACCCAGGAGTCAACACCACCAAGAGCTTCGATGCGTCACTACGAGATCCATGGGGGAAAAATTGTAAAAACCATGGGAAATGAAAACATGGGAATTTCTTAGGAATACAAGTATAGAACACAGGACAGAGAGACAACACATTTGGAGTACTGCGAGATTACCGGAAGGGCGGGGCAGCGGTGTGTCGGTAACAGAGGCCAGTGTTTCCATTTATACTCATCGTGGCTGAAATAGGGTTACAATAATAGGCGGGACTGAAACTGGAGTCGCAGGTAGTGAAAATTGAATTGTCAAAATCTCAAATGTGGCGCGCCAAGTAGAACGATAAAATTTTTGCGGGAGTGGAGAATTTGACGCAAGTCGTGCCCTTGTGCACGCATCCAATTGTGATTAGTTACATCTTATGTCGCGTCATTCCTGCACATGGTGCGTGCAGCTAGAGGGGTAGACTTTGTCTTAGGACAACTTGCTTGCTTCTTAACTCATCTTTGTTACCATGCATGGAGATCAAAATCTAAAAGCAGTCATCTGCTAGCTAGTGGGACATTCCAAAAAAATACGAAACAAAAATATGAATCGCCAAATGTATATGTACTAATGCAAACGATATGCAAATACAGCCAAGTCCACGAAAGGACGATGGTAAACAATCAACATTTTGTAACATTAATCACAATGAAATGATAACATGTATTATATACTAATACATACTAAAAATACATTTTCCCATGCGCCGACTACAAATGAAAAAATTGAGTGAAAGAACACAAAAGAGGAGAAACGCAGCCTCAACAACGATCTCAATGTAGTTTCAACCAAGAGTCGTCGATTGTCGCAACACAATGAATTCTTGGCTAGACATTGAACAACAATTATCTCACCCCTTTTTCAGAAATGAGTTGTATTTCCATACTGCATAGGACGCATTGTTCATGAACAGAAAAGACATTTATCATTAAAACAGAAACAACACATATATTACAAACAAGAACTACGAAAGCACATAGAAAACAAGAAAAAGAAAAACTACAAATACTACTCTACTTGGAGTCGGAGGAGATCTGCTCCACCTCCTTCTCCGCCGCCGCCTCCTCCTCCGCCGCTGCTGTCGCCGCTGCCTCCTCCGCCACTGCTGCCGCCTCCTCCGTTACCGCCTCTGCTGCCGCCTCCTCCAGCAATTGAGTCCGAAGCTTCCGGGCGATGGTCCGCATAAGATGCTAGCGGCCCTCCACCCCAGCCACCTCCCCAATCGTCTCGTAGAGGATATTGAGACGACCAGCCACAAACCCTAACCCAAAGAAGTAGTGGACGGCGGTGTCCATGCTGGTGCAGACGGGATGTTTCCCAAGACCCAAATGGTCACACGAGCGAGATGTATCGGAAAATACATCCCGCGCCAATTTGTCGAGCTTTTTTGCTTGCTCGGCGGTGGCGAAAAGGTTCTTAGTGGCCTCCTTCAGGCGCCGACCGAGTTCATTGAAGTGGTGTTCGACGAGGTGGATAGTCTCCTGAACCCAAACAGGATGAGGAGGTGCGGGCACCATGGGCAGAGAAGGGAACGGAGGAGGTGCGGGCGCTGCCTCCAGTTCCACCGGTATTGGCTGCGATGGAAACAGAGACGAAGGAGGTTTGGAGGACATCGACGGCCTGGAGCACTTCGGTGAGGGGCTACCCATTTGTGCGGCAACAGAGGTTCGGAGAAAGAGCGAGAGATGGTCGGCGATGGTGCAGCGGTGAAGGAAGAGAAGTTTGGAGGCTATGATCGATGGAGATGGAGTGGTGCGGCGAAGACGCAAGAGGACGGGTGTGCCTTTATAGCGGTCCCTCGTCTTAAGACCTTCTGCACCAGCGTACTCTAAAGCATACTCTATACACTATTCTCCTTCAGCTTTTACACTATGTACTCTAAATTACACTAGAAACAGTGTATCCAGTATGCTTTACAGTACGCCACTACGGATGGTCCGCACGAGTGGAGATGCTTTACAGACGCTTCGAAACTGCACTTTCGAATTAATCCAAACCGTGGTTGGCTTCCTCTAAGTTGTTGCTTCACAGGAAGTTTTTTAATTTGACATGCAAAGGGTCCAGGGTATGCAGTGGCCCACCTGGCATACTTTGTAGGTCCGTCCGGCGGTGTTTCAGTTTTTTAGTTCCAGTTTTTAATTTTGACACGCAAAGGGCCCACCGGCCCAACCTATATGCAATGTTCCTATTTTTTCCAGTTTGTCACGCAGAAGACCTCGATCATGTTTCATGACATTACGTGTTTTCTCTTATTTTTTTGAAAGATCATCATATATATATATATATATATATATATATATATATATATATATATATATATATATATATATATATATATATAGTTGAAAGATCGTCATAAAACACAAGGAAAAAGTACAAGACGGTGAACACACACCACACACACACACACACACACATATATGTCTATATATATATATATATATATATATATATATATATATATATATATATATATATATATATATATATATATATATCACAAACCCTCGTTCATGTTTTCTCAGTTTGACATGCAAAAGACCTCCATCATGCATTTTTGATGACGTTAGGTGTTTTCTAATTTTGGTGAAAGATCATCATATTTGAGACTCATTGATCATGTTTGGGGTGTAGCAAGCATGCATGGACAAGTAACATATGCACTTGAAAACCTCGCAACGATCATGTTTGATGACAACATTATTACGTGTTTCTCTGTTTTTTGTTGAAACATCATCATATATAGTTTGAGGCTCGTTGATCATGTTTGGGGCGTGAAACTAACATGTTATATATATAGTTTTCTCTTTTTGTTGAAAGATCGTCATATATATATATATATATATATATATATATATATATATATATATATATATATATATATATATATATATATATATATATATATAGTTTGGCTCGTTGATCGTATGTTTGGGGCGTAGGGTAGCATGCATGGACAACTATAACATGCATGTGAGAGAGACGTCGACGGTCATATGTACTCCCCCGTCTCCATGAACTTGTCGCTTTGTCGTAGTTCATTTTTTAACTACAAAAGCCGCATCAGAAGACCTTGTTTATTGGCTCATGGACAAGGAAAATTCTTTGTACGTAGTACAAAAAGTATAAGTTGGTTGGCATTGCCGTTCGTACATGAAGGATGCGTCCATGTAGTTGCTCTTGCAGGTGTATGGTAATTACGTGAGTGTTTCGTCGGGTCACGTGGTTAGTCCACGATGCACCATAAAATCGGTGTTGAGGCCGTGTATTTGTCATTTGTGCATACACTCTAGTGAAATGTGACAAAGTGCTCAGTCAACAATTGCATTTGGTTTGACGTTGAAGTTGGATTGGAGATAGATCGTCCATTTCTTTATGTCTTGGATCATCCAAATTAACGTTTGGTTGGATGGACTGGACGATCCAATTTTTTGTTGGTAGGTTGGATGAAACTTGATTGGATTATTGAATCATCAAAGCTGATAATTTCATAATATTAATTGTTTATATACTAATTATCATATTACTAGCAAATATTAATGTTAATATCATAATTGTAATTATTAATCAACAATAAACAAGGTAATTATCACTAATTACATTTCTAAGAAGCATAATTAGATAAGGTGGATGGAATCACATCCAACCAAATATCCTGGACCATCTCATCCAACATTTGCGAGGAATATTTTATATTCCTCAAACCTGGATCACTCGTCTGACCGTGAAACAAATAACACATGACTGGACCATCCAATTAATCCAAGTCAATTCAATCCAAGACAAGCAACCAAACACAGATCTTTTTGGCCGCGTCGTACGTGCTTGCGTGCATGATGATGGATCGTGCACGTCGAGCGCCGAGTTATTCGGATCGCTGAGCAAAATTCGGATGTGGAGTTCGTGTGCCCGTGCGCGCTGCAAGATTTGATGCGTTCGCGTACAAGGCAATCATCAGGGCAGGGTGGTACAGTCACAAGAACCGTGCAGTGCTTCCTGAGCTGTAAGATTTGGAGCGTGGACGTACATGGCAACCATCTGGGCAGTGTCGCATAGAGATGGCTGTGCAGAAGGGCCGCAGAGAATTTGATTTCCGCACCAAGGGGTTATGAGATAACACCATCTGATTTGCAGGCCAGTAACGGTGTTTGGGAACACGGTATTTTTGGAGTTTTAGAGCAATTAGCAATACCGTGGTATTTGAGGTTACTATGGCATTTTTTACAGAATGGTATTTGTCAACCAAACAGTCCTATGTATTGCAAAATCATGGTATTACAAAACTGTGTTATTGAAATACTTTGGTATTGCCATGTCATTTAAAAACTGTGGTTTCCAAAACTATAGTATTGAAAAACTGTGCTCCCAAACAGAGCCTAAAGATTTACCATGAACCACTGTGGATGGTCTTAAAGGCAGGCCCGGCTCTAGGCCTAGGCAGGCGGAAATAAATTTTTCGCGGCCCTTCCGCACAACGTCGCGCGTGCGCCCCGCCCCGCATGCCAACCCATGGATATCCCGCTGAGATCCTTCGCTTCGCATTGGGTTTGTTGTATGGACAACGAAGGATGGAAATCCCGCGTGTCCTGCTCCCACGATTATACGATTTTGATCGGACGGCGTGCGAGGCGGGGGCTCACGCGCGATGCTGTGCGGCAGGGTCGCAAAAAAATTGTGGGCTACTGCCTAGGGCCAGGCCGGTGGGTGGGGGTGGTGGAGCGGGCACCATGACAGCTGGTAAAGAGAAAAGAAATATAATTAATTAGTGTGTAGATTTTTATTTTCGTAATTTTTTGAAATATAATTCTACTACGTACGTCCTACTAATGTGTTTAATACAGTATTTATTAGATACAGCATAATATTACTAATGTGTTAATTTTCTATATGCGATGTTTTTTGATAAAAGGAGGAGTTTTTCTATAGTGCATGTACTGTAGGACACATTTTTCATGAACATAAAATAAAAGACATTTTTCAGTAACATAAAAATAACACATATATTACAAACAGGAAAAAAACACAAAGAAAACAAAAGAATAAACTACTACTCATCCTACTCTACTCGGAGGAGGACTTGTCCACCTCCGCCGCTGCCACCGCCTCCGCCGGTGGCGCCTCCGCCTCCGCATCCGCCGCCTGTGCCTCTGCCTCCGCCGCAACCGCCAGCGGAGCATCCTCCAACACCAGATCGAACTTCTTCCGGCTGGCGGCGTTCACGAGTTGCTCACAAAACTCCACCCCGGCCTCCTCACTGATCGTCTCGTAGAGGCAGTCTAGACAAGTGGCAACAAAGCCTAACCCGAAGATGTAGTAGCCGGCGAAGTCCATGCTGGTGTGGTGGAGAAGGATACCAAGTCCCAGTCGGCGACAGGAGTGAGATGTATTGTGAAATACATCCTGCGCCATTTTGTCGAGCACTTTTGCTTGCACGTCGGCGACGAACAGGCTGCCAGTGACCTCCTTAAGCTTGTCGTCAAGTTTGTCGATGCTTTCCTCAATGAGGCAGACAGTCTCATCATAGTCGGACGAAAGAGGTGCGGGTGCCACGGGTGAAGACGAGAGTGGAGGAGGTGCGGGCGCCGCCTCCAGTTCCACCGACCTTGGCGGTGATGGAAACAGAGAAGGAGGTTTGGAGGACGTCGATGACCTGGAGCACTTTGGTGCGGGGCTACCCATTTGTGCGGCGACGGAAGTGCGAAAAAAGAGAGAGAGGTGGTCGACGGTGGTGCGGCGGAGAAGCAAGAGGAGAAGTTTGGAGGCTAAAATCGATCGAGAGGTGCGGCGGAGAAGAAGAGGATGGTGTGCCTTTATATCGGGTCGTCTTCTAACCGCGTGTGTGGAGATGATTGGACGCTTCAAAAATTGTGCTTTTGAATCGACGGTCAGAGTTACTCCAAACCGCGATTCGCCTCCTCTCGGTTATCGGAACGGCTCAACACGTCCCATCGGCCAGTTTTTTAATTTGACACACAAAGGTGTGTAGATTGACATGAACGCGCATGGCAATCGACCAAGAGTCCATATTTTTTTAAGGATCTGACCATTGCCGATCGAGAGTCCATATCGAACTGATAATTGTCGTGATCATGGATGATGGTGGACATGAATGTAATGCATGTGAAAGAGACTTGCGATCAAGCATATTTGGTCACGTGTTGAGGATTTTTGTGCCCCCTTTGTTGAGGAACATGTTAATTGGATGACATTGAGGATCGGATGTGGCGTACGTGTTTTCACAAGTGTGTTTATTTTTTCCTAAAATCAGAACACGTAGCGGCTAGCGCCTACGCCTGTCGTTTCTTCAAAAGACGAGTGCAGCTATACATAATGGCAGCATGCAATCGATTAATTTGATGAACCACGTACGTACGTAGTGAGAGCTCTATGCTTATTAGACAATGGTAGTCCACATTCTATCATCGTACCGTCGAGGGAACATCCTTGTGTCAAATTTGTTATCTCTACTGATGACAAGATAATATTCTTCATTAGTGTGGTAGTTAAACAACTGCCATATAGGTTGAGAGCATACACACATGCATGATGGTAGAGAATATGATAAATATAGAAATATATATACATGGTAGGAAATATTATTCTATTCTTGGAATACATGTTTAGGACGTAGCATTCATATGTACTCCAACATCCATGTGAAAGACCTCGATCATGTTTGCTGACGTTACGTGTTCTCTTTTTGTTGAGAGATCGTCATGTTTGAGGCTCGTTGATCATGTTTGGGGTGTAGCATGCATGTCAAAGACCTCGATGCATGTGAAATAACATGCATGTTTTTCAAAGCAAGATATAGTGTTTTCTCAAAAAAAAAAATTTTATGAGAGATTGGGCGCACAACCACAAAAGCTAGAACTTGAGCGATGCACCTAAGAATTCCATTTGGCGGGATGATCGACGGTAGCCGATCCACAAACTCGATGGTAAGATCAGTAGTCACTGGAGAGTAGCTTGCGGCCGACCTCGAAGGAGACGAAGGTGTGGATGCACACATAGCTGATCTGGTCCCGGAGGGATTGTACGCATCCCAGTTGCTCGTCCTCACCCCGTAATGCTTCTCCATGTCGGCGCCCATCACGGCGCTCACGATGTCCTTCAGCCTCGCACGGCGGAGGCTCGGGCGATCCATCTCCTCCACCGCGAGCTGGGCCAGGTCCACCGTTCTGGTCACCTTCAGCTGCTGGTGCTTCCAAAGTCTGTCGGCGTCACCCTCCATGCCGACGCTGACAAATCGATAGTCAGAATCACAGAGGAAATCTTCCAGCTCATCGGGGAAGTAGTCAACATGGATGACCTGTAAGATGAGGCAGCGGCGGTCGACGCAGAGCTACAGAACGGTGATAGGGTTCTGGTCATCGGAGTAGCTGGGGCGCCACTCGACATCGAGCCCGACGAAGAGCTTGTGAAGGCGCCGACGGTGGACGGAGAAGACCTCGTCGAGCCAGTCCTCCATGGCCTCGTCGGAGGACGTCACGGTGGTGGTGATCACGTCTTCCTCGAACGTCATGTTGTACACCTGAGTCCCCGCCATTGGGTCTCTCTCCTTGTCATCCCTACGGTTGCCGTCTGCGGCGATGTGGTGCAACTTCTCTCTTGTGCAAAACCTTCGTCTACACGTTTAGTTTGGATTTTAATTGGAAATAGGCCTAGATATATAACTGATGCAGTTACGATATGAGCGGAGGAGTTTCTGAATTTGATGGGACCGAGCCCGGAGTAAAGAGAGTAATGAAGATTTTTGAATCATATATACTCTTTCTAATTTTTAATTCTTATTGTTATGACCACAAGTTGCATTGTCTCAACCTAACACCATGTACAACAACAACAACAACATTTCTCAGGAGCCCACCCACTGGATATGCCGGGTGGGCCATGGGATACCCTGGGTCCAATCACCAGAGAATAGCTAGTGTGAATACATGCTGGAGAGATCAGCGGAATCGGGAACTGGCCAATGAAGATGGATGTCAGCAGTGTCATGGTTCATGTATCAAAACGCGCGCCATCCTTTTTCTTCTTCTCCTCTTTCTGATAAGTTCGTATTATTTTCCACCAATCTTCTAACCCTCCTTTATTTAAAGTTGTACGGTTGGATCAGGATACGTGGCTGGCGTAAACTTTATGACACACTAGTGAAAGTAAAACACCCGATACATTTTATGACACACTTGTGAAATTAAAATACCCGATACATTTTATTATTATGGAAGTCTATAACTAAGACTCAATCCAAATCGGGCAAAAATTTTGATGACCCTGACTTCTAGTTTGTTTTTGCAAGCTATCCGAATCAAGTCTTTTTTGTCTTCACCCTTTTGTAATGATGCCCACGGGCATCTAATCTGGGCTAAAGTTGATACGTACTCCAAAAACTGTTGTTGCATTTTTTGTGATTTACTACGTGCTTTGCTGTTTGATTGCTTATTATGTTCGATTCGTGTTGGGTTTCAACATAGAGAGTGGGCTTCTCCCTGCTGGTTCTGTCAGATAAACTAGGTGATAGTTACTTTCTGGATCTCCAGCTCAGTAGAGTTAGAACAGCAACATTAGAACTATTTTTGCACACCAATGAACAGGAATATAAAGTTCATTATCTTAAGACGATACATTACAAACAAGAAAAAAGAAAAACACAAACTACAAACAAGAAAAGAAAAACAACACAACTAAGAACAAGAAAAAAAACTACTTCTCCTCCACCTCGCTCCACCTACTTCTCCTTCTCCTTCTCCTCCTCCTTGGGCTCCTGGCTGGGCGGGTGCGCCTCCCGCGGCGGAGACAGGAAGCCCAGTTTCCTGGACGTCTCCGCCACTAGGTTGTCGCGGCCGGCGACGCTGAGCTCGTCAGCCAGCATCTCCCAGAGGACGTTGAGGCGACCGGCCAATTGCGTCATGCCGAAGACGTAGTGGCCCATGGTCCCCATTGCAGCATACTCTGGAAGGGGACCAAGCCCAAGGCGACGCATGAAGCATGATGTATTGTCAAATACATCATGCACCATCTCCCGGAGAGCCCACTCCTTGTCCGGGGGGGGGGGGAGTCCGGTCGGGGATGCTTCCCCTTGGCGTCCTTCGGCGGGCTTGGCGGCGGCGTTGTCTTGTCAGCCATGGTGTTCTTGGCGCAATTTGGGGAAGAGAGGAAGAGTGGCTGTGCAGAGAAGACGATGGTGTGCCCAGGTGATCTTATAGCATAGTAGCAACCTGGCTGGGGTGCTCATCCTCTGCAGTACTGCAGGTGCAGTAGAGGTGGCTGACATGTGGGTCCCACACCCTGTAGGACCCTCATGTCAGCCATCTCTACTGCACCTGCAGTACTGCAGGGGATTTAAACCCGCCTGGCTATTCGTCTCTCGACGCGCGCAGTAGTGGTGATGAGACGCGGAGCGGTTCCAATTGAATTCGAACATGCGCATGCGCTGCGCGCGTTTAAGGCGCCTTGGTGACTGGCGCACACGTAAGCTTGGTGCGCCCGGTCGCATCAGCCGCATGTACAAATGGCTACGGCGGAAGGACCAAACCTTATGTGGCAAACAGCAATGTATAATACTTCCCCCACCCCAACTCAACTCTATTTCTGTTTTGGTCGAACTAATTACCTTTGACCAATGATTTATATGGAATTTATTAACTTCAATAACATGTAGTACTAGATTGTATATTATGGAAATATTTTCATGGTGAATCTAAAAGTATATACTTGTATTGTTAAAACAGATCAAAATTGCGTAAATCTCAAAGATAGATTTGGCGAAACCTAAGACTACCCTTTGAAATAGTTTTATATTTTACAATAGTTTTACATATGTAATATGCACATAGAATATATCACTTGATAGTTTTGCAAAAAAACATGGAGGAGAAATATGTATATCCCATATGCTACTACTACATAATTAGGGGTGGGCAAATAAACCGAGACCGAAAAACTAAAACCGAAAAAACCGAGACCGGAATCGAAAAGACCGAAATATCGGGTATCAGGTACTTTCGGATACCAAATACAAATAACTGAAAAATAAATGTCGGGTTCTGGTACCACTCTCGGGTAACTGAAATAACCGAATAGTCGGTCGATCAAATAATAAGTTAAATTATGCGTGCTAAACTATGAACAATTCAAATTTAGATATTTTATTTTCAAGTTGTGATGTGTGAAGTTGTTGGATTTAAACGTTTATTTTTTATTTTTCATTTGTCAATTTATAATAAATTACCTCATGGGATTAAATTTATCAATGATATTAAATTTGTGCAAACATGACATGGATATAATGTATAATTTGGATATATCGGGTAGGACCGAAGACCGAACCGGAATTTTGGTACCCAAAATGTTTGGGTACCTAATATTAATACAACAATTCGGGTAGTGATTTCAAGAAACCGAATTTTGAAAAAGACCGAAATACCCGAACTGGAATATCGGGTAGACCGAATGCACACCCCTAACGTAAATCCATCCGAAATAATTAGCTAGTTTGAGGATGAATGAAGTTGAGCTTGCGAGCTTGATGAGCACCCTCATTGTTTTGAGCAGCGATTAATTTATGGCATCATCAAATCTGGAGTAATTTCTCTAGATCATTTGGGGCTGAAAATTTAGTTAGCACGCTATATATGAGGAGAAAGATTTGGATATGCTACCTATTGCTTGTGTTGACTAACCCTGCGTCGTGGTCAACATATCCGACACTTCATTCTGGTCGCCAGGATTATTCTGTCCCAAGTCATCTGGGGCGGCAGGCGGAGGACCTTGATGATCAGGATGAGGACCACGCAAGAAATCATTGGTCAAAGGTAAGTTTGACCAAAGCTAAAAATAGAGTTGAGTTGGGACAGAGGGAGGAGTACTTTTTACATACCGCTTTGCAGGCCCCGCTGCGGGCGATCTCCTGCCTGCTGACAACTCCAGCGGCTAAAGTAGCGTACAGCTGCGCTTTAGAAGCCGTAACCCCAGTTTGCATCAAAGGAAACTCACTGGACAGTTTAAAGGAATGGAATCCTCCGGAAGGGAAAGACATTCATACGAGTTTTGCAAGTAGCATTCCAAACAGTGCACTTTAGAAGCCATAACCATCACTGCATGCGTCTCATTGTCTTCTCCATGCGTACTAATAAAGACACACCATTCTCTTCTCCGCAACACACACAGGCCATCCTCTTCTCCGTGCATACTCTTCCTCTTCATCTCCGTCTCGTGCACCCTCATTGGTTCCCTTCGAAGCCCATGGAGTTCCCCTTGCCGCACGATATTGCGGTCCTGATCGTGGGGTGGGTCGCCGGAACCTCCCCGCAGCCCATGGACGACATCTCCAGTCTGCGCGCCACCTGCAAGGCCATGCACGCGGCGTGCCGGGATCTTGCCATGCGCAGGCGCGTGGCACTGGAACGAGAGAGCATCTGGAAGTTTAACTTGAGCTACGACCGCCTCGTGGAGCGCCTGGCAATCGTCGGCAACCCTCATGCGTGCTACGCCACCGGGTTCGACCTTGTCTTCCTGCACAGTCGCGCGTAGCCAGGCACCCAGTTCCTTGCCTAGGCGGCCGCAAACGACCACATGGTGGCGGCCTACATCCTCGCCATGCTACGCTACGACGCTGACTGCGGGGCCCGTGATGCCTTGGAGTATATCCGGCAGGTCGAAGGTGAAGCCCACTGTAAAATCCCACATTTTCCTTCATGCTTAACTTTATTAACATGAGGAATGAACTTCACCAATGAACTTAATTAATTCCTTTGACCTCTCTTCAAAGTATGGAATTGCTAGGCCAAATTAATATGCAGTACCAAATAGATATTCAAATTAAAATAAATTGAATATATACTACTGTATATTTGGCCTTGTCAAAATTAATCAATTCAGAGGCCATAAACTATTCTATGGTTTTCTAATATTCCAAATAGACCTCCTGCAAAGTTTCATAAATTTTTAACTCCATTTGGTATTTTAATTGAGACGCTTAGCGATTTCAAACCATGTTTTGAATTCATATTTTGAATTCTGTTCAACTAGATTGAACATCAATATTTGAACTCACACTCATGGTCAGCATAACATGCTTGACTTATCCCCATAGTTTCACAATTTTTGGAACTCAAAGGCTATTTAAATCAGTGGCACCATTGAATTTCATCCAAATTCAAATTTGAATTTGAAATTCAATTGAAACTTGCTCCAATTAAAATCCAATTGCAGAATCAAATTCTAGATATTTATTTAAGCCTCCCGACAAAAATCTAGAATTTTCGGATCAAGTTTGGTAGGAGAATTGAAGTTACAGAGAAGGAAAGTGGATAAGAGGAGGTGGGGCCCACTGTTAGCCGAAGCACTCAAGTGAAACCCACGCGGGGGGGGGGGGGGGGGGGTGCTCTTTCTCCAGCTCGCCCCGCCGATCGACTCCGGCAGCGCGCGACACCGCGATGCTCATGCATCCACCGAGCTGCTTGCTTGCTTGCGTCGTAGCGCTCTCCTCTCTCCCCTCCGTCCCTATAAATACCCCCCTTAGCCGTCGCCGTTGGACTCCATCCCGGTTCATGCCATTTCCGCCGCCCCTGTTCGATCGAACACTCACCGATGATTGCAGTCGTTTCTTCCCGAGCTGTATGTATATCGAAGGCTTGTCACAAACTCCTCTACGTATTCCATTTGTCGTTGATCATGACATACCTTCTGCTTGGCATATTTTGAAGTTTCCCAGTCGCCGTCGAGGAAGCCGCCGAGAACCATCACTGTATCGCCATTGAACACCACTTCTAGACCATCTCCAGCCTCGATCCTTTAAGCAAAAAGGTTCACAATCCTCTCTAGTTCATTCTCACAGAATCTAAGCTTATGACATGAAGTGTAACTTGAGTTCTTGTTCGACAACCGAACAGTTTCTCAATAGAACAGCAAAGCTTCGCGCTTAAATTCATTTCATTCTTGCAATCATCCTTAAATCAGGTTAGCAGATAGTTTCTATGTGTCCTAAGGAAGCTCCATGCCCAAAAACACTGAAAGTTATCAACCGAGCATCTTAGATTTCGAGTTTTCGCGGCCGTCGGTTGAAAAACTGCACTTCCCCGTCGAACTCAGCCTTGCCGGCAATTTCACCCCAATCTAAACCCCAAATCATACTCCTGGTGCCCCCAGGAACCTTCCCAAATTTTTCTCGAGCCTATTGAGCCATTTCCGAGCATTTTCGACGAAGGCCGAAACCCTAGCTCCGCCGTCACCGTCGCGCCGCCGTCTCCGGCCATCGCCGACGTGATTAGACACCACCATCGGCTTGCGCGGTCAATTTTAGGGTTGAGTGGTCACGGCGAGGCCAAAACAAGGTCGACGCACCTAAGTCCGGTGAAGCACCGCCGTGGTTCCGACGAGAAGCGTCGTCGCGTCGCATGGTAGACGTAGGCCTATGGGCCCCACTTGTCAGCGCCCATTCGAACGCCCTGGGATCAGCTGCGGCACTGGATCCGGTGCGGCTGCGCGGTTGAACCCCGTGGCCCCCGGTGTGGCCCAGATGTGATTGGCCCATTCAAATGAAGTGGGACTGGCCCCTTTTATTTGAAATTTCCAATAGGAAAATAAATCCAGATTCAATCCTAACTTAGAAAATTCATAACTTCCAGTAGAATTATCCAAAATATCTCAAATAAATTTTGTTAGAACCAGCATGAAGAATACTTTCCAGTGGTGCACTTGGATTTGTATGAAAAGCCATAGAAATTTCTCCATAATTCAGATAAGCAAAATGCTTATAGAATTCATTCCTACAATTCTGTTAATTCGAAAATTCTCAATTTTGATCAGAACCCTATAGTTAATACAATTGATCTCCAGTAAAAGTTTCGAGCTCTTTGGACATAAAATACTGGGTTGATCAATGTTCCAAATATCTATGTAGTTATAATTTGAGAAAAATGGAAAATCAATTTCTAAAAATTTACCCGAACTTGAAAAATCAGTTTCTCTTTGTACGAAGCTTAGAAAATAGTGAAATAAATTTTCCTAGAACCAGTAAGACCCCCTCCACATGATACAGCCCTTGGTAGGCATGATACATCTCCAGAAATTTAAACCAAACTTTAGAGAAGATTATTGCTTACAATAATTTTTAAGAATAACAAACATACTTTATCATCTCCTGTTCTTTGCAAGTGTCTTCTCTATAATCTCTAGTATCCACCATAAAATCCCAAAGCCAATTGAGATGCTTATCTTATGTTATCCTAATATACTCACCCCACCTTAAGCACCTTAATTATTCACAAAATCATTTATACCTAGTATATGCATATCGTGTAGTAGCTAAAATCGAGGAGCAGCCGTAAGCTTTGGAAGTCCAGCTACCAGAAACTAACATAGACTCAAACTCGCATTCAGGCAAGCCCTGGTTTGTATTTAAGTTCCTTACAGTGTTTTTACAGTTTTCATTCACCTTACGTCTGTAGATGATTGTGCATTACATTTAAGGTTATTTGACATCCACTTGCATGACCAATAAATCCTATGGAGTCTTGGGTAGGTCTACGGCCTGTAAGTAGACACTGCTATGCTTATATTCATAGGAATTCGGTAGAAGTCGAGTAGTTGGAATCTACTCGCAAGATAGGAATTTTATCACACGGGAGGATATGGAGTCAGAAAATGGTTTATGAATATGAAATTTAGACCGAGCAGTGGGTAGGATGCAGCGAGACGTGGTCTCACGTGTGTAGCCCTGCTTGTGTCGATTGAGGACCATTTCATGTGCGGCCCTGCTAGACAAGCTTGACATGTACCAGCGACATACTGGAGAAATGGGCTCCAATAAACTAACGTAGATTGATACTAGTTTGTCGAGGCATTAAGTTCCGTTTTATAGGCGTGGGTTGAGGGCAGCAACGTGTAAATCAGCTGGTGGGCACGTCAGAGTACGCCCCACGCAATGACCTCCTGCTCGTGACGGATCGACCGGTTCAACATTCGAGTGTCTAGTGAAAGGTGGTCATATACAACTCATGTTGAGATGTTATGTAGGTACTGCTGTGAGTACTCGATGACATTTATGAATGTGCGTATGTGTCGTGTTTGTCCGGGTGAATCCTGATTGCGATTACCATCCCTCGCGGTAATAGAGTACCACTTGTTCACTGCAATGTGACATAGTAAATACTGAAGAAGTCAGGAGAATATGATATATTAGTTTACAAATTGCTTGAACAACCTTGTTTGGCATAGAGATGGTACAATTAAAAGTTTACAGTTTCCCCATACTTTACGTGTAATAGCATTATGTGCTTTGTGCACGTCATATCATCGGCAAAGCATTTATTGTTTGATTGTGGAGTCTATGATGTGCCGTGCCTAAAGAATGTCATGTGCTACTTAAGATATGAACATAAGGATCCACTTGTAGGCGAGTCCTTTGTGCTATTCCTTACCTATGTTAAGTATTCATCCTTGCATATATCTAGTGAGACGGGTTAGTCTTGCTGAGCCTTATGCTCAAGTTTGTAGTTAACGAGTTTTTGCGGATTATACAACTGATGACGGGTTTGATGACGAGGTTGCACCCCCTACAGAGTTTACAGCCGAGTGGGAACCCTGCATGCCGCCGTGAATTGTGTGTTGCTAGTGCAAAGTATCCAGGACATGGATGACTTTGCTTTTGCATAGCTAGTGCTGAGAGCGTAGCTATGATGTATAGTTCTCTTTCCTTCCGCTAGTACTTTTAAAACTTCCGCTGTGCTTTTCAATAAAGACATGGTATTGTAATTTGTTCTCGTCCTTTTCTTGTATATTGTTGGGTGTCGCATCGCACGACACCACCCAATGAGATCCTTGGAGGTCAGGATTCCGGTCCCCACAGTCATGGTATCAGAGCATCATTAGGAACAGTGTACTTGAAAAGAGCATATTTTCAAAAATTAGGATTTGAGTGAGGAATTAGCTATATGCCCTTATAAGGAGTATTGCTTGTATAAGATATAAAGGTGGTAAACTAACTTATATGTTATTTATTCTGTAACGACGCTCCGACGTCAGGTAAGAGGTAAGGAACGCCACCGTAAGCGGATCAATTGCGGTAAGCTCACCATGCGAGAGGTAGCATGGAAGTTTTTATGTGGCATGGCACGGAAATGTTAATAGGAGTCTCGGAAGCTTTCTATGTTTCTGAGAACCTACGACACGCAGTACTCCAGCGTGCTTCAAAGTTAGTGGGAGCCCCCGTCGGGTGATGTATAACCCGATAGTATGTCTCTCTAGAATCATTCATATTCTATGGGGGCATGCAAAACACGTATGCCCGAGCGTGTATAAGCCAGCTCATACGGGAGTCTTTGATGTACAGACGTATTTACAGCCATGTACCTCGAGACATGACATCGCTCCAGGGCGACTCACACCAGAGTCGTATGCATTTATTTTCATATATATTATTGTGACTTCCTGTCGTGTTTCCCTGTGCCACCCTTGAGGTGTGAAAGTGTGAAAGGGGATTGTTTGTCTTCTGCAGCATTGACTACGGTAGCGACCCGTGTAGAATACGTTTGCGAGTGAACGATACTAGGGCCACCTATAAACGTATCCGGAAATACCGGTTAGAATCTTCTTTGGTGAGCCACGTAGTACCGTCAGTATCAACCTTGATACTTGACCATCCCCAAATGAAAAAAATGGATGCATTGTATTTTGAAAAGTCCGACTATCAGGTGTTGGTAGGTTTGGACTCCGCAAAATAAAAATTCGATTCAACATTGGGATAGCACCAAGATTCTTGATTTCTGGCCAAAGTTTTCTCAACATCGCTAGGTTGTAATCTTGGTTAGTTAGAAATAAACATAGGGGTATTCTATATGGATGGAAAGATCTCAAAGTCCTCTACAACTTTTCTGTTGACCATGAAGGCAGAAAAGCTTGATAATCTATTGAAATTTGGGGTATGCTTAAACTGCTCCAGATAACCCTACCATTGTACCAGTCTCTGTATTTTTGCAATAACTCACTGTAGATAAATCTTCTGCCTTATTATAATACATATCTAAAAATGGGAGAAGCAGATATACAGTTTTGTTATTCAAAGTTCCTCTTGATTCGAATTTGAAGCAATTCAAATTTCGAGCTCAAACCAGTGAACTGCAGAGCTGCTGTTGAACAACAGTCAGTTCATCGATCAAGTTTAGTTAGCGCTAGATTTTGATCCAGAATGATGACATGGTCATATATATACATTTCTGTAAATATTAGCAAGTCCTCTATCCACTTTTTGTTGCACTCATGGCCTGAATCTCGGTGTATCTGTGTTTAATTTCTATGTTTGCAAACTTGGTTCTGGCGGATCAGAACTTGGAAGAGTTGCCACATAGATTCGAATTAACGCACTATACTGATGTAACAAATGTTTCATGGCCGAAATTTTTTACCTCTGGATTGTTAGCTTGATGTTATACAATTTTTATTTTGTCATTACCTCCATATATTGTAATGGTATACCTGTATAACTTGTGGGAATCACTACATATACAAGAGAGGTTCTGTCAAAATTTCCAGAAAATATGGGTCAACTTAAAACCTGTATATATTCTATTTCCTAGATCACCTAGAGCTGTATGAGTACAATATGGAAAGGTTGGAAAGTGTACTACAACTTTTGGATTCAAACCAACATCTGGTTCTGATGTTTCCTGTATGAAAATTTTTAATTTATACAGGAAGGTCAGCTGGAACAGAGTGTGATTTCAACTCCAGTTTTAAATTTTCTTAAACTATTGGGAGTTGGAAAACCTTCTCATTATCCCAGTATCTTTTTCACAGATGGCTGATTCTATAGTATACTTACCAAACGGATGGGTGTTCACGAAGTGTACGCTTCTGAAGGGTTTTCCAGATTTGTTGATCGCAATGCTTCAACGGTTCGGGTATCATGAAATACCGGACTGTTGGTGCAAGGAGATCGATGATGGAGGGGTAACGAGGTGCACCATTTATGTCGATGTGATTGCTGCTCCATTGAATACTGGATGGGCTCCTTTTTCCATCCAAGTACAAGGGATTCAATTGGAAGACACGTGGTGTTATGCCGCAAGTGTGGCCATAATGGGGTTTTGCAAACTTCATTACCATGCTATGGCTGGCACTCCATTCGAGCTCTTTCTGGTCGACGGTAGAGCCGGTGACGAGTGGGCAAGTTGGATGGTTGCAGCATATGGGTATACTGAAGAAGTACCCAAGATGATTTTAGCATCATATGCGGCATCAGCGTGTCAGAAGAGCCTTGATCAGCATGTTAGCCTGGGAAAAATGATGAGTGACCTGAAGCAGGCTTTGATTCGAGGGGATCACTTTGAAGGTGCCAACGACTCACTTAGGGCCACGGTTGCTCCCGTAAATCGCTGTTTAAACTTAAGGGAGAAGCAGTGGCACCAGGATGTTCAAGATCGATCAGAGGCTCGCATGAAAACACAACACGCAGAAAGCGCGTTGGAAGCGAGTCAACTCGAGGTGCAACTGTTGGATGAACAACTGAGTGAGGTGACTCAAGAAAGAGATCAATCCAAAGGGGAAACTCAGGATTGGAAGGCCAGTTGCAAAAATGCACATAAGGAACTGGAAGACTTGAGGATGTTTCTTATGCAGGCTGATGTGAAATCTTTAGTTGTCACGACGTCGTCAATGGTGGGTGGGGTAGCAACTCTTGCTCCCGCAACAGCACCTGTGCCACCAACTTCGAATGACGAAGAAGAAGAAGATCCCGAGGAACTCGAGTACGTCGAGTAGGACGTATTGGAGTGGGATGTGGCAGCACTTCTGCCATCACGGGGCAACATATAGTTTAACAGTTGCTCGTGTTTTTCTTTTGTGACCATATTTGGGTTATATTAAGAATAGTATTGGGTATGTCTAAGATGATAAGATGTGTATGACATCTCATGGGAACCAAGTATGGTAGAGATGTATTTCCATAGTGGGAGTCCATCATTTTGGAGTTTACTATTGTAAACATGGTCATGAGATAATATATCTTGTATAAAGTTTGTACTTTATCAATATATATGAATGTTATGCACTTATTCCCTTGTCAATAGTCATGCTACTGAAAAATGATATGGATAAGGGAAAAGAAAACATGTGCTGATTTTAAGTCATCTGGATGCAGAATAGTGCGAACGCGCTCGACGCCAGAAATGGGAGGATCTAGTCGTGGTCGTGAGGACGAATCTCCGACCCAGGAGACAGGTGCAACGCCGCAGCAACAAGTTCCTCCACCACCACCTCCTGAACTTCCAAGGAGTCTAGCGGAGGTTCTATCCGCATTGCTTGGCTCGCGCGACGAGCAAACGGAATTATTGCGAAATTTGGTCCAGCATTCGTCCCGTCAAGGAGGGCGACCAGATGCGGGTCCATGACAACCTTCTCCGAGTTCGTACTCGGATTTCATGTCAACGCACCCGCCGGTTTTCATGGAGGCCGATGATCCATTGGAGGCGGACAACTGGCTCCGCTCCATTGATGGGAAGTTCGGGTTGCTATGAGTGACCGAACATCAGAAGACCCTGTTCGCGGCCCAACAATTACAAGGGTCTACTGGTGCGTGGTGGGCAAATTACCTTGCCGCACGATCAGCCGGCTACGCCGCGAGCTGGGAGGAGTTCCGGGAGACGTTTCGCGCCTATCACATACCTTCCGATGTGATGAGGAGGAAGCTTCAAGAGTTCTTGGAGTTGAAGCAAGGGGGAAGGAGTGCTTACGAGTACTCCAAGATATTCAACCACTTGGCCCAATATGCTCAGGACTAAGTGAGTACTGAAGATCAGAAGCGGGAATGTTTCTATCGGGGTTTGAACCCCAAGATGAAGGACAAGCTTGCCTTGATCAACAACGACAGCTTCAACAACATGGTCAATCCCGCGATCGTGCAAGAGGAAGCTACTAGGGAGCTGTTATACGACAAGAAGAAAAGGAGTGCTCCGCAGGGCAGCGGAGGGGGTACTCCTCAGAAGTACTACATGGTGTATCGATCACCATCCGGCCAGAGGTGGCAGCCGCCATCGCGACCACCGATGTTTCGTGGTCGCCCATTCAATAATGCCGGCTTCCGTCCACAACAGCAGCAGGGGATGATTCTGCATGCACCTCTACCTCCACCGCGTGCACCGGGATTTCGTCCTCCATTCCGTACCAGTCAGAACCCGTACATGTGCTATACGTGTGGACGTACGGGGCACTTCGCCAAGACTGCCCGCAGAGTAGAGGACAGTCATCGTACGAGGGGGCGAACCAGCTTCGCAACCAGCCCAAGAAGCTAGCCACCAGAACCGGCAACGTCCACCACCTCACCATTGAGGATGTTCCGGAAGGCAGACCCGTACTCACGGGTACGTTCTCTCTCATTGGTCATCCTGTAGTCATCCTTTTTGACTCGGGTGGTTCCCATAACTTTTTAGCAAGTCTTATGTCAATCAATACCAATTGCCTATCATTTCCACAAAAATCCCATATATGATTTGTTCACTGGGAGGAAAAGTAGTAGCAGATAAGATGGTCCATAGGGTACCTCTTAATCTGGGTGGGAACATATATCCTATCTCTCTCATTATACTAGAGCATCAGAAGTTAGATGTCATTTTGGGGATGGCATGGTTGCAATACAACGGTGCTATTATTGACATCATTCCTCGGAGGATATATCTATATTCTCCGGTCCACTCTCCCAAACTCTCGCTCTTGAGAGTAATATAAACGTGCCTCCAACTGCTGGTAACACTGAAGCTTGTAAACTCGAAGATATTCCATGAGTATGTGAGTATCTGGACGTTTTCCCCGAAGATCTTCCTAGTATGCCACCAGAAAGAGATGTCGAGTTTAAAATTGAACTTGTACCGGGAACAGTGCCAATCTCGAGAAAGCCGTATAAGATGGCACCTAAAGAACTTGCAGAACTGAAAGAGCAGCTGAAGGAACTTTGGGACAAGGGTTTCATTCGTCCAAGTTCATCACCTTGGGGCTGTTCTGCATTGTTCGTGGAAAATAAGGATAAAACATTGAGACTATGTGTGGACTATCGTCCACTCAATGTTGTGATGATCAAGAACAAGTATCCACTACCCCGTATTGATATTTTGTTCGATCAGTTGGTGGGTGCTCGGGTATTTTCCATGATGTATCTTCGCTCTGGTTATCATCAGATCAGAATTCGACCAGAGGATATACCTAAGACAACATTCTCGACGAGGTATGGATTATATGAGTACCTTGTCATGTCCTTCAGATTGACCAACGCACTGGCCCATTTCATGTATCTCATGAATTCGGTAGATGCCGGATTTGGTCAAGTTTGTCATTATCTTCATCGAAGACATCCTTGTATACTCAGAATCCGAAGAAGAACATGCACAACATTTGCACATCGTACTTCAAAGATTGTGGGACCACAAGTTGTACGCTAAGTTCAGCAAATGTGAGTTATGGATCAACCAAGTGCCACTTCTGGGGCACATCATCTCTGCCAAAAGGATTACAGTTGATCCAAGCAAGATTAAGCAAGTACTCAAATGGGAGTCTCCCAAGTCTGTGCATGAAGTTCGAAGTTTCCTGGATTTAGCTGGATATTACCGAAGGTTCATTCCAAGCTTTTCAAAGATAGCTAAACCAATGACGGAACTTTTGAAGAAAGGAAAGAAGTATGTATGGACAAAGGAATGTGAGGAAGGTTTTCAAGCACTAGTAAAACACCTCAAAACAGCACCAGTATTAGCCCAACCAGACACAACTAGATCATTTGATGTTTATTGTGATGCATCTGGCATAGGTTTGGGTTGCGTATTAATGCAAGACGGAAGGGTGATCGCTTATGGATCACGGCAGCTTCGGAACCATGAGCAGCACTATGCGACACATGATCTTGAACTCGCCGTCGTGGTACTAGCTTTAAAGATGTGGAGACACTATCTATGGGGCAACCTAGTACATCTCTACACCGATCACAAAAGCTTGAAGTACATCTTCACCCAGAAGGATTTAAATATGTGACAACAAATATGGTTGGAATTAATCAAAGACTATGAGATTGAGATCCACTACCATCCCGGAAAGGCAAATGTAGTCGCAGATGCGCTAAGTCGCAAGTCCCATATCAGTAACCTTTCTATCACCTTGGTAGAGGAAGAAGAACCGAGTCTCTACTTGGTTCCGTATGGGGCGCTCTACAACCTAGCCCTCATTCCTACCATAAGTGGGGAAATTATGGAGGCTCAAAAGGAGGACAAGGGCATATCCCATATTCGTCAATGAATGAAAATGGGGAATTGAAGTGTTTCCGAGGTGACGATGACGGTACCATCTCGTTCAAAGACCGCATCGTGGTACCCCGCAATGTGGAACTTCAGAAGAAAATTTTGGGCGAGGATCATTTGTCCAAATATTCTATTCATCTGGGGAGTAACAAATTGTACCAAGACTTTAAGAAGAAATTTTGGTGGACTCGGATGAAGAGGGAAATAGCGAAGTATGTATCCGAATGTGTTATGTGTCGACGAGTGAAAGCCGACCATCTGAAAGCAGTCAGACAACTACAACCTTTAAGCATACGTGCCTGGAAATGGGAGGACATCAGCATGAATTTCATTGTTGGATTTCCTCTCACCTCTCGCAAGAATGACACGATTTGGGTGATAGTCGAACGACTCACCAAGTCGGCTCACTTTATTCCAATCAATGTCATGTATGTGGCACGACAATATGCATAGTTGTATATTGCCAGAATCCTATGCCTACATGGAGTACCACGCACTATCATATCAGATCATGGAACCTTGTTTGTTGCTCGATTTTGTGAGCAGCTCCACGCATCCTTGGGTACCAAGTTGATTCAAAGCTCAGCTTACCACCCACAAACTGATGGTCAAATGGAACGAGTAAACCAAGTGCTAGAGGATATGCTCCGCGCCTGTGCCATCCACCATGGTAAAAATTGGGATGATCATCTACCATTGGCAGAGTTTTCATACAACACTGGTTATCAGACTAGCATCCAGATGGCACCATATGAAGCTCTTTATGGCCGGAAGTGCCGCACACCTTTGAACTAGTGTGAATCCGGTGAACGAGTAACATATGGTATAGACTTGGTAAAAGAAGCCGAAGATCAAGTACGAATTATTCAAGTCAACCTCAAGGCTGCCCAGTCTCGCCAGAAAAGCTATGCGGACAAATGACGTCGACCGCTTCATTTTGATATCGGGGATCACATTTATCTTCGTGTATCTCCAATGAAAGGGATTCATCGCTTCGGAGTAAAAGGGAAGCTAGCTCCATGTTTCATCGGACCATTCGCAATAAGTGAGCAATGCAGACCTGTAGCCTATCGGCTAGAGCTGCCAACATCGCTTTCATGGGTCCACAATGTGTTCCACATTTCACAATTGAGAAAATGTCTCAAGGCCCCAGCGAAAGTCCATATGGAGGATTTGGAAACTCTCCAACCAGATCTTACTTACTCCGAACATCCAACCCAGATAATTGATGAGAAGACTCGTACCATAAGAAACCGCACTTTGCGTTTCTACAAGATCTTGTGGGGAAACCACACGGCTGATGAAGCAACGTGGGAAAGCGAGGAATATCATAAAGCCAATTATCCGGACTTGTTAACATCATATGTTCATTAGGTCTTCTCCTTTTATCCTTCCTTTTGTAATCTCGGGACGAGATTCTTTTAGGGGGGGGGAATGTAAAATCCCACATTTTCCTTCATGCTTAGCTATATTAACATGAGGAATGAACTGCACCAATGAACTTAGATTAATTCTTTCGACCTCTCTTCAAAGTATGGAATTATTTGAAGGAAGATTGCTAGGCCAAATTAATATGCAGTACCAAATAGATATTCAAATTAAAATAAATTGAATATATACTATGTATATTTGGCCCTGTCAAAATTATTCAATTTAGAGTCCATAATTTTTCTATGGTTTTCTAATATTCCAAATAGACCTCCTGCAAAGTTTCATAAATTTTGAACTCCATTTGCTATTTTAGTTGAGATGCTTAGCAATTTCAAACCATGTTTTGAATTCAAATTTTGATTTCTGTTCAACTAGATTGAACATCAAGATTTTAACACGCACTCATGGTCAGCATAACTTGCTTGACTTATCCCCATAGTTTCACAATTTTTGGAACTCAATTGATAATTAAATCAGTGGCACCATTGAATTTCATCCAAATTCAAATTTGAATAGGAAATTCAATTGAAACTTGCTCCAATTCAAAATCCAATTGCAGAATCAAATTCTAGATATTTATTTGAGCCTCCCCACAAAAAGCTAGAATTTTTGGATCAAGTTTGGTAGGAGAATTGAAGTTACAGAGAAGGGAAGTGGATAAGAGGAGGTGGGGCCCACAGTCAGCCGAAGCACTCGAGTGAAACGGGGGGGGGGGGGGGGGGGGTGCTCTTTCTCCAGCTCGCCCCGCCGATCAACACCAGCAGCGCGCGACACCACGACGCGCATGCATCCGCCGAGCTGCTTGCTTGCTTGGGCTTTGGCGCGCTCCCCTCTCCCCTCCGTCCCTATAAATCGTCGTTGTTGGACTCCATCCCGGTTCACGCAATTTTTGCCGCCCCTGTTCGATTGAGCTCTCGCCAACGATTGCAGCCATTTCTTCTCGACCTGTAAGTAGATAAAAGACTTGTCACAAACTCCTCTACATATTCCATTTGGTCGATGATCGTGACATACCTTCTACTTCGCATATTTTGAAGTTTCCCAGTCGTCGTCGAGGAAGCTGCCGAGAACCTTCACTATCTCGCCGTTGAACACCAGTTCTAGACCATCTTCAGCCTCGATCCTTTAAGCAAAAAGGTTCGCAATCCTCTCTAGTTCATGCTCACAGAATCTAAGCTTATGACATGAAGTGTAACTTGAGTTCTTGTTCGAGAACCGAATGGTTTCTCAATAGAACAGCAAAGCTTCGTGCTTAAATTCATTTCATTCTTGCAATCATCCTTAAATCTGGTTAGCAGATAGTTTCTATGTGTCCTAAGGAAGCTCCATGCCCAAAACCCTGAAAGTTATCAACCGAGCATCTTAGATTTCGAGTTTTCGCGACCGCCGGTTGAAAAACCGCACTTCCCCGTCGAACTCAGCCTTGCCGGCAATTTCACCCCAATCTAAACCCCAAATCATACTCCTGGTGCTTCTAGGAACCTTTCCGAGTTTTTCTCGAGCCTATTGAGCCATTTCCGAGCATTTCCGACAAAGGCCGAAACCCTAGCTCCGCTGTCACTGTCGCGCCGCCGTCTTCGGCCATTGCCGACGTGATTGGACACCACCATCGGCTTGCGCGGTCGATTTTAGGGTTGAGCGGTCACGGCGAGGCCAAAAGGAGGTCGACACACCTAAGTTTGGCAAAGCACCGCTGCGGTTCCGGCGAGAAGTGCTATCGCGTCGTAAGGTAGATGAAGGCCTATGGGACCCACTTGTCAGCGCCCATTCGAGCGCCCCGAAATCAGCTGCGGCACTTGATCTGGTGTGGCTACGCGGTTGAACCCCGTGGCCCCCGGTGTGGCCCAGATGCGATTGGCCCATTCAAATGAAGTGGTACTGGCCCCTTTTATTTGAAATTTCCAATAGGAAAATAAATCCATAAGTTCCAGTAGAATTATCCAAAAATTCTCAGACAAATTTTGTTAGAACCAGCATGAAGAATAATTTCCAGTGGTGAACTTGGATTTGTACGAAAGTCCATAGAAATTTCTCCATAATTCAGATAATCAAAATGCTTAAATAATTCATTCGTACAGTTTTGTTAATTGGAAAATTCCCAATTTTGGTCAGAACACTATAGTTAATACAATTGATCTCCAGTCAAAGATTCAAGCTCTTTGGACTTACAATACTAGGTTGATCAATGTTCGAAATCTCTTTGTAGTTATAAATTGAGAAAAATGGAAAATCAATTTCTATAAATTTACCTAAACTTGAAAAATCAGTTCGTACCTGTACGAAGCTTAGAAAATAATGAAACAAATTTTCCTAGAACCAGTAATATCCCCTCCACATGATACAACCCTTGGTAGCCATGATACATCTCCAAAAATTTCAACCAAAATTTAGAGAAGATTATTGCTTACCATAATTTTTAAGAATAACAAACATCCTTTATCATCTCCTGTTCTCTGCATGAATCTTCTCTATAATCTCTAGTATCCACCATAAAAATCCCAAAGCCAATTAAGATGATTATCTTATGTTATCCTAATATACTCACTCCACCTTAAGCGTCTTAATTATTCACAAAATCATTTATACCTAGTATATGCATATCGTGTAGTAGCTGAAATCGAGGAGCTGCCGGAAGCTTTGGAGGTCCAGCTGCCAGTCAAACTCACATTCAGGCAAGCCCCAGTTTGCATTTAAGTTTCTTATAGTGTTTTTACAGTTTTCATTCACCTTACGTCTTCAGATGATTGTGCATTACGTTTAAGGTGTTTGATGTCCACTTGCATGACCAATAAATCCTATGGAGTCTTGGGTAGGTCTATGGCCCATAAGTAGACACTGCTATGCTTATATTCAAAGAAATTCGATAGAAGTCGAGTAGTTGGAATCTACTCGTGAGATAGGAATTTTATCACACGGGAGGATATGGAATCAGAAAATGGTTTATGAATATGAAATTGAGACTGAGCAGTGGGTAGGATGCAGCGAGAAGTGGTCTCATGTGTGTAGCCCTGCTTGTGTCGATTGAGGACCGTTTCGTGTGCGGCCCTGCAGGACAAGCTTGAGATGTACCGGCGACATACTCGAGAAATGGGCTCCAATAAACGAACATAGCTTGATACTAGTTTGTCGAGGCATTCCGTTCCGTTTTATAGGTGTGGGTTGAGGGCAGCAAGGTGTAAATCAGCTGGTGGGCACGTCAGAGTATGCCCCACGCTGTAACCTCCTGCTCGTGATGGATCGACCGGTTCGACATTCGAGTGTCTAGTGAAAGGTGTCCATATATGACTAGTACTGAGATGTTATGTAGGTACTGCTGTAAGTACTCGCCGACATTTCCGAAAGTGCGTATGTGTCGTGTTTGTCCGGGTGAATCCTGACTGCAATCACCGTCCCTCGCGATAATAGAGTACCACTTGTTCACTGCGCTGTGACGTAGTAAATACTGAAGAAGTCAGGAGAATATGATATATTAGTTTACAAATTGCTTGAAAAACCTTGTTTGGCATAGAGATAGTACAATTAAAAGTTTATAGTTTCCCCATACTTTACCTGTAATAGCATTATGTGCTTTGTGCACGTCATATCATCGGCAAAGCGTTTCTTATTTGATTGTGGAGTCTATGATGTGGCGTGCCTAAAGAATGTCATGTGCTACTTAAGATACGAACATAAGGATCCACTTGTAGGCGAGTTCTTTATGCTATTCCTTACCTATGTTTAGTATTCATCCTTGCAAATGTCTAGTGATACGATTTAGTCTTGTTGAGCCTTATGCTCACATTTGTAATTAACAAGTTTTTGCAGATTATACAACTGTTGACGGGTTTGATGACGAGGCTGCACCCCCTACAGGGTTTACAGCCGAGTGGGGACCTGCATGCCACCGTGAATTGTGTGTTGCTAGTGCAAATTATCCAGGACATGGATGACTTTGCTTTTGCATAGCTAGTGCTGAGAGCGTAGCTATGATGTATAGTTCTCTTTCCTTCTGCTAGTACTTTTAAAACATCCGTTGTGCTATTCAATATTAACTTGGTATTGTAAATTGTTCTCGTCCTTTTCTTGTATACTGTTGGGTGTCGCATCGCACGACACCACCCAATGAGATCCTTAGAGGTCGGGATTCCGGTCCCCACACCCACGTCGGCTACAACGCGGCCGGGTCCGTCGCCATGAAGTGGACCAACAAGGAGTGCTGCCGGTGTCAGCATGAAGCCATGAATAGTATCGATGGTGTTGTCTGGGGGTTCCTGGACAGGCCTCGTCCAGAAGCGCCACCGGTGGCGGTGCCCAACATTGATGATGACCCTTGGGCTGCTCAATAGGGGGGAACCAGGGAACTGCCCGCTGCGGCAGGCCTACGTGGGAGGAGTGGATAGTCTTCTGTACAGGAAACTATAGGATTAAGCACGAGCATGACGTGTTCTGCCGTTAGGCGTTGTACTCTATGGGTTATATTTCCTACATTCCCATTTGGATGCACCCCTAGTTCTCCCAACGCCAATTAAAAGAGAACTAAGGGAGTATATAAAATAGACTTGTAGTATATGTATTTCCCCTATGCCCGATCATCTCTGATAAATGTTGCACTTGTTGTATTTCCCCTATGCGCACTCGTCTTATGTTTATCCCTGTTTGCATCAAAGGAAACTCACGAGATAGTTTAAAGAAATGGATTCTTCTAAAAATGAATACATACAATCATACAGTAGTTTGGAACAAAGGAAATCAGTGTTCCCTTCTCTCTGTTCATTGTCTCCACTTTTCATTCCAATCGTCGCTAATCGACAGAACTAGCTGTTACATAATCCCCAATAAACACAAAATAAAATACGGCATATCTAGTCCGCAACACTTCCCTTCAAGCAATGGTAATAACTTATGGACGCGTATAGGAGTAGTGGTAATGATTACACCGCGTATAGGGGCATAGGGCCAGTGGTACGTTGGAGTTCTACCTATCTTTTTCTAACATTTTTCTCGTCCTATATTTTCTTTTCTCTCTGTTGATTACATCCACTTTTCTTTCTAGTCATCGCTACCTGTTAGTACTGTATACTACTTTACAGACCGCTTGCAGGCCCCACTGCAGGCGATGTCCTGGCACCTCTAGCGGCTAAAGTATCGTACAGGCAACTTTACAAGCCACTGGCGGTGCGGAGGTTCGTTCATTAACAAAGAGTACAGATAGAATTGATAGTTCACTAAACAGCAGATAGAAAACAAAATAACAGATGGAACGGACGAACAACATTGAGTTCATTATCATAAAACATTACAGCCTCCTACCTATATTACTTGTCATTAGAACAAGTTTTTTAGTTCATATTTGAACTACAAAACTTGTCCTAATTATTATCACAAGTACTAATATGGGAAGGAGGAAGTACAAAACATGAAAATCAGCATCACGAAACAAGAAAAAATAAAACATCACAAAAACAAGAAGAGAAAAACATCACAACTGAATTAATCAGTGTCAAAAGATTTCCTGTTTTAAAGTTAGGTTGAACTAGAATGTAATAAGATGTTTGGTGCAATCGTGTAATAAACCATCTTTAACCATTAGATTGATCTACATTTCGGTCGTTGAATCTTTTTATTTAACCCCCTCCACCAGGTGGAGGGGTGGTGGTGGGGGTGGTTTAATGAAAAGATGTAATAACAATAGGATGTATAGATCCAACAGATTAAAATCTTTGATTACATGATTGCACAAAAACTTTAATTGCATGTAGTAGCGCTTTCAACGAGTCGAACTCAAGCGAGTTTGTTTCTACCATATATAAAAATTGTGTCCCATAGAACATTTTTAATAGAGTTATATAGTTTAGTTAATCATACGTACATATCATAAAAACAACAACAAATGAGCTTACTCGAACATTTCGAGTGAGCGATTTTGACAAGCTGTGAACGAATTGTCCCACCTGGGAAAGTTGAGCTCGTTGCAACGAGAATATAAGGCAACGCGCGCTATTATAGTTAGACATTCGATTGAAAAAAGATGTCGTACAAGACTCCTGCATGCCATGTTTGATTTCAACGGAGCTCGCCTAGTGAAAATCAAATGGGACGTGTATAAGGCATGTACGGGGCAGATGTTTTTTATATAAAACCCTAGGCCATTTCCGCGTCAAATTAAAAAAACTGCCAACGAAGCTGATGGGACACGTCGAGCCGTTGCGATAACCGAGAGGGAAGCAAACCGCGGTTTTTTATAAGCATAATTTTTACCCGCATACGCTGGACCCTTTCTGTGTCAAATTAAAAATTTCTCCTTTTATCGAAAAATATCTTCTTTAATGACACACCGGAGAGCAAGTGCATACCATTCTCAGATGGTGCCACACGTACTTCCTTCTTGTGTCTTCAATCGTGGTTCACTGATCGTGGAACCATCTATATACAACTGGCCCCAATGTAACACTAGCCCAATGCCCCTATACGTGGTGTAATCATTACCACTACTCCTATACCCGGTGTCCGTAACGAATTCGTGCGAGCGATTTTGACAAGCTGTGAACATTTGACCCACCTCAGAAAGTTGAGCTCTTTGCAATGAGAATATAAGGCAACGCGCGCTATTGTAGTCAGACATCTGATTGAAGAAAATATGTTGTACAGGACTTCTGCACGCTCCGTTCGACATCGTCCGCTCACCCGGTCGAAATTGACCAGAACGTGGAGGAGGCTTGTATGGGGCGGATGTTTTTTAGATAAAGCCCTGGGCCCTTTTCGTGTCAAATTAAAAAACTGCCAGAGAAGCCAATGGGACACGTCGACCCATTGCCACAACCGAGAGGGATGCAAACCGCGGTTTTTTATAAGCATAATTTTTCCCCACATACGCTGGGCCCTCTGCGTGTCAAATTAAAAATTTCTCCTTTTATCAAAAACATCTCCTTTAACGACGCACTGGAGAGGAAGTGTATACCATTCTCAAATGGTGCCACACGTACTTTCTTCTTGTGTCTTCAGCACTTCCCTTGAAGCAGTGATAATAACTTCTGGCCGCGTATAGGAGTAGTGGTAATGATTACACCGCGTATAGGGACATAGGTCCAGTGGTACGTTGGAGTTCTACCTATCTTTTTAAATCAAACTTCAAAAAACTAAGTTTGGTACTTGAACTTTCAAATGGGTCTATTATTTAGTCCATCAACTTCAAAAAACTGTTTCACTTTCATTCTTACTCTGAGTTGGACATCCACATTGGCATGTCACATAAGATAGTTAATGTGTTATTAATCCTGTTAACTTGTTATAGAAGTCTGTTTTATTTAAATGTTTGAAGTATGCATCATTATATGCATGTAAACTCTTTCTCATGTTGAAGCAAGCAGGCAAGAGTTTAAGAAATGATTTGAATCGACCCCTTAGTTGGATAGCTGGGAAGTACAACCGTCGGATCAAAACAAATGGTGGATGGAGCCTTTACTGCATGCATGTAGCAAAATGTCGCTACGTCAGGTGATCCTAGTCCAGGCAGGTATGCTCTGATTCCTATCCTCCAACACCATCTAGGCTTCCGATGACGCAGACGGTTCACCACAGACTATAGAAAGGATAAACACACACACATGTAAGAGTCATTGTTGACTGCGTTGGTCTAACGTCATTGTTTGACTGCCTAGGCCTACGTTTAATCATTAACGCTAGCTTTTGAATCTGTGTGGTGCGAAAGGGTTTTGTTTTGGTTTCACACTACACTAGCTAGCCTATATAAAGTGTATCTGTGTTCTCTGATGAATACACAACAAACATTGTCCATACAGAATGAAACATGCATGCCGCTTTCTTCTGCCGGAGGTTCAAAGGAAACTACTAGTACACGGCTGGTCGGGTACACGTACGGTACGGGTGTGCTGGTGTACCTTAACCCCCCGTACGTCGTCCGCCCCCGGTGGTTGTTGGGAAGAGCCTTACAGGTATGCTCTGATTCCTGTCCTCTTACTTCATCTCCGGTTTTCGATGACGCGGGCGGTTCACCACCAGACAAACCAAAAAAGCCTCGGTGTTGAGTGGCATGCAAGTTTTTTGATGAAAAACTGACTACAGCCCGCTGACTGCGGCCTGTTGACGCATCCATCTCTAGTTTTTTTATGACACTCCCGCTGACGTGTCATCATCTTATTTGTTGTGAAGGTATGGTAGATAAACTAAGCATTAATAAAGGGACCAATAACATTTTGACACATCAGCGGGACGACGCATGGGAGGACAGAACGGGAGGGACACGACTTGTATACTCCCATTATGTAAGACCTATGTGTGCTGAATACATTGGCTTGTAGTGAATACACTTGCTTTGACGATAAAAGTTTTGAATATCACCAAAACACCTTTTTATTAAGGTCCGACTAGTTTTGGTTAGCTCTGACATGTCTTTGATAGCTCCGGCGTGTTTTTGCTAAGCTCCGAGTTGATTTTTCTAGCTCCAGCTTTTGGGTATATTAGTTTTGGTAAGCTCCGGCGCTAGGTTCTAATAGCTTTTGTTAGCTTCAACTCAAGGTCCGAGTTTCTCTGGCAAGATCTAGAACATGACCACAATGCTTCTGTTTTTCATTTGCAATGTCTCGTACTTGCTTTACATCTCTGGAAAAGATTGCTTAGTATTCATTTGCTAAGTCTTTGGCGTGTTTTGGTTGATATGTATGATATCGTGTTATTGTGATTTTGCAACATGCTTATGTGAGGTTCTCACGTAAGGTGTTGTGTTCAGAACTAACTTGAGTCAAGTCGAGGACTTGGGCTCATATGGATAGGTTGTTTATTCATGTGCAGGTGTTGCTTGAGTTCAAGAAATGGCTAGTGATGGGATCCATTGGACTAGTCTCAGGGAGGAGATGAGGTTTTAACAACCAAATTCAGGAGGAATTGTGGTTGAGCTGATCAGGAGGTTGCGCAGCATGATTGAATCAAGAACAATGCATGTGAAGGTATCGTGGATGTCATTGGAAGATGTTTGCACGTGTGCAAGGAGTGCATGGACGTGGCTACATGGTTCCGAGATGTGAGGAAGAGATGTGGACGTAAAGCGTTGGTCGGAAAGGTCCAACCGACTAGGTTATGGACTTAGGCTACGGCTGAGTCGAGTTTGACTCAAATATGGAAAGATTTGAGTTGGTTATGATAGGATTTCGTGTGGGTCACAAATTTGAGTTTTTTAGGAATGTGGGATACGTTCCTAAGGTGTTTGGAAGTCTTAAGATTGCTTCTATTTGCGTATAGAAGAATCCTAAGCAGTTATGGAAAGTTACGATTCGTGAACAGAGTAGGATTAGGTTCCTGATCTAAGTTGAGTTGTCTTTCGAGCTGGTTATATAAGCAAGGGAGCCCAGATCTCATGGTGCACGACTTTGGGGCTGTTTCTCTTGTGTTCTATTGAATAAAATTCATAGTTTGAAGGAACTTTTGTGCCTTCTTCGTCTGACTTGTTTCAGACAAGTTTTATTTGTCGAGTTTCTGTACAGCACTACCTTTTGTCGGTGGTTTTATCATAACTCGAGTTTTACAGATCCAATTTACGTGATTCTTTTTGTATTGTCTTCAAAACTTGATTATCTATCATCTGTCAAAATTTCACGGTCATCGGATTTGTGGTCTATGATCTACACGAGTTTCTTTGCAGCGTTCCAGAACTTTTTTTTCTCGGGTAGGGCAGATTGACCTTTGTTTGATCTTTCGACCATAACTTGAGTTTTTCTCAACGGATTTGAGTGATTCTTGTTGTGGTGTCTTCGTGACTTGATTCTCTTTGATATCTATCACTTTTGTCACGGTGAAACACGTTTAGATTAGTCTCACACACGATTTCTTTAACAGATCGTTTTTCTGCCGAAGGGGATGGGGTTTAATTGTTTCCGCTGCGTAAGATTTTTAAATCTACCATTCACCCCCTGTAGCTTTTCACATGCTCTTCGATCCTACAATTGGTATCAGAGCCATGGTGCTCTAATCTTTGTGATTTGCGCATGTTTTTGACTAATCACAATGGAGAAGTACTCTGCCAAACCTTGTGTGTTCGCTGGAATTGATTTTCAGGTTTGGAAGGCATGCATGGAGGGTTTCATCCAGGCACAAGGCTTTGCAATATGGGAGAAGGTATACAAGCCTTACGAAGTTCCATCAAACGATCAAGTTACAGCTACAAATCTGAGAGATGTCAACAACAACAACAAGGCTCGGAACTTGATCATACAAGGATTAACTCAAAGCGACTTCGACCGTGTTGCACAATTCCGATCTGCATACGATGTGTGGAAAGCACTTTGTGACTACCACGAAGGATCCAACACGATAAAGGAGGTAAGACAAGACATGTTCAAGAAAGAATACATGCGCTTCAAGATGCAACCCGGTGAGTCTATTGATGACCTCTTTGCTCGCTTTAATAAAATTCTCAGCAACTTGCATAGCGTGAATGTTAATTTTTCTGATGCTGAAAATGCTAGGCAATTGTTAAGTGCATTGGACATGTCAATTTGGGAGATGAAAGTTACATCCATTCGTGAATCTACTATCATGAGTTCACTTATTTTAGATGTGCTATATTCCAAGTTAAAAACTCATGAAATTGACATAATCTCACGTAAGAACCGCAACAAGTCTATTGCTTTTGTTTCTCAATGTGACATGCCTAGCTCCGGCCAATCTTCATCTTGTGGTCAACTTGCTTTGCTGTCCTCTCTAACCCTTGAACAGATTGAGGAGTTTCCAGAGGAGGAGCTAGCACTTCTCTCTACAAGGTTCTCAAAAGCATTGCAAAATGTGAGAACTAGAAGGAGAGGAAGCTCCGGACCTCAACGATTCTTCGAATGTGGTAAGACAGGACATTTTCGTTTAGATTGCCCTAACCTTTTAGGTCCTACCTCCCAAGAAGAAAAACAATCAAGGATAAAGCACTCCTCAACAAACGATAAGAAGAAAAAGAAGGGCTTTACAGGTCGCCAACTAGTGAACAGTTTTATCTCCGTACTCCAGGAACTTGGCTCAAGCGACGTGGACATTGGAAGTGACGAAGATGAAGATGATTTGGCAAACTTGTGCTTTATGGCGGGCAAGTCAAGATCAAGTATGGAGGAGGCAGATCACAACAGCGACAATGAAGAGGTATGTCCTACTTGCGAAGAAATGTGTGATGCTATTTCTCGTGCCACTATTATTGTTAAGAAAAAGGGCAAAAAGCTTAGGGATAGTGCTGCTAAAATTGAATCACTAGAATCTGAAATCAACTGTTTAAAAAATTTGTTTCCTAGTGATGATACATGTCCCTCATGTGATTTAATATATGAACAATTGTCTACATTAAGAAGTGTGCACACCTCCACAATTGATAAACTTGAGTCAGAAATTGAAAAGAACAAAGAGCTTGCTGCACTTAATGATAAAAACTTGAAAGATGCTAGTTGTTCTACAATTGATTTGCATTGTTCTACTTGTGATGATCTTGATAAGAAACTTCAGGATGCTATGAATGAAATTTCTATATTGAACAATGCTTTACGTTGTAATGAAGTTAAATATTTTTCCAATTGCAAATTAAAAGGAAAAACTTCATGTGAAAATTGCCTTGATCTGTCCAATAAACTTGATGACATGCATAGGACATTAGATAGGTTTTGTAATGGGAATAAGAACCTAAACTTGCTGCTGAATTCATCCAAGTCTTGCAATGATAAAACTGGTTTAGGTTTTGATTCTCATGCTCATGCTAAGGCACATCCACCTAAAAGTGTAAAGTCATTAGGAAGTAGTTTTATTCAAACAGTTCCTAAACAAAAGAAAGTGGTCTTCAAATCTGCAGGAGTATTGTATCATTCGGTTTCAAATAAAAATGTTGTTTGCTCATCTAGACATGAACACAAAGTTAAATTTCATCGTACCTACTGTGGTAAAGATGGTCATGTAATAGATTTTTGTTATAGACTAGCTAAACAACAGAAAAGGGAAAGAATGGTTGCTAGATCTCATAACTTTCATGTAAAATTTGCTGCACATATTGAAACGAATGTACAACCTGCTATTTTGGGTCGAAAACATTCAAAGTTTACCTCCAGACCTTCTGTTTTTGCCTCCGGATCTACTGATTTTTTTGCTACACAAGTAACACCTTATAGGTCAGTAGTTAAGAATAAAAAATCTCAAACTTTGACTCATAAACCTGCTGTTTTGTCTCAGCTTTCGCGTGTTTTTCCTGCTGCACATCGCGTGACTCAGTACTGGATTCCTAAATGCCTTTTGACTAACCCCAGTATTGAGTCATCGACGTATTGTGCTTCTATGTAGGTTACACGTTTGAGGAAGGAGAACATTTGGATCGTGGGTTCAAGTTGCTCACGCCACATGACCGGTAATAAAAATTGGTTCTCCTCCCTCTCTTTTTTGTCATGTGTAGAGAATGTTACTTTTGCCGATAAATCTTCAACTCCTATAATTGCTAAGGGTTCAGTTAGAGTAAATGATCACTACACTTTGAAGGATGTGGCACTTGTCAAAAATTTGAAATACAACTTGGTTTCTATTTCACAATTGCTAGATGAAAATCTGGAAATTATTTTCAATAAAATCTGTTGCAAAGTTATAGGTTCAAATGGTGAGCTTATTTTTAACATGTCTCAGTCTGGAAGAGTTTTTAAAGCTGATTTTGATATGTCTTGCTCTAAGCATAGGTGTCTAGTTGCTAATGATTCAAAGGACTTATATTTTTGGCATCGTAGACTTGGTCACGTAAGCTTTGATCACCTAACGTGTGTTAGTGCTCTTGATCGCATACGTGGGCTACCTAAGCATAAAGGGGTCAAAGAAATTGTGTGCTCTTCTTGTAGACATCTAAGATGGTTGCAGGTTCACATACTCCCCTCACAATGATCATGACAACTGAACCATGTCAACTTTTGCATCTTGACACTATAGGACCTTCACGTGTTCAATCCTTCGGAGGTAAATGGTATGTACTTGTGATTGTTGATGATTATTCTAGATATTCTTGGGTTTACTTTATGGTGTCTAAGAATGAAGTTTTTAGTCACTTTAGAACATTATTTCTTAGATTATCAATTGATTACCCAGGATCTTTAAAATCAATTAGAAGTGATAATGGTACTGAATTTAAAAATCAATCTTTTGATCACTTTTGTGCTGAAAATAGAATAGATCATCAATTTTCTTCACCATATGTACCTCAACAAAACGGTGTTGTAGAAAGAAAGAACGGAACCTTAGTTGAGATGGCTAGGACTATGCTTGATGAATATCAAACTCCTAGGAAATTTTGGGCTGATGCGTTAGCAACCGCTTGTTATGTCTCAAATCGTGTTTTCTTGCGTGCTAAGCTAGGTAAAACACCATATGAGCTCCGGTTTGGACATAGGCCTAGTGTTACGCACTTTTGCGTCTTTGGTTGCAAATGCTTTGTTAAGAAACATGGTAATCTTGATAAATTTGAACCTAGATCCATTGATGGCATGTTTCTTGGTTATCCATCTCATACTAGAGGCTATCGTGTGCTTTTACTTGACACTAACAAAATAGTGAAGACTTGTGAGGTGTCTTTTGATAAAGCTAGCCCAGGTAATAGCTCGAACATTGCAGGTCCAGATCCATATCCGCAGGGGGAGAGCATTTTCGTTGAAGATGAGGAAGAATTGGAGCTGCTACCCAAAAATTCAGCAGCTAAAGACTTTGGTTCAGCTCCGGATGTTAATTCGCAGCCAGCACCGACGACCACCATTGCTGGTCCAGATTCTCCTCAAGTCACAAGCTCATCGATTTGTGATGAACATAAAGAAGAAGAAGCTTGTGAAGTTTCCACTCCCCTCCGGGTTCTCAAAATTCATCCTGCAAAACAGATTATTGGAAGCTTGCACGAAAGAGTTATACGGTCCAGCGATGATGAGTTTAGAATTTGAGATGAGTATGATGGGAGAACTCACGTACTTTTTGGGGGTGCAAATCAAGCAAACCAAGGAGGGTACCTTTGTGCATCAAACGAAGTATACAAAATACCTCCTAAGGCGCTTCAACATGGACAAAAGCAAGCCTCTTTGGACACCAATGGGAACAGAAACAACACTTGGTCTTGATGAAGATGGTGAATCCGTGGATCAAAAAGAATATAGAAGCATGATCGGATCACTTTTGTACCTCACGGTATCAAGACCAGACATACAATTCAGAATATGTCTTTGTGCACGGTTTCAAGCTTCCCCACGTGCTTCACATCGTCAAGCCGTCAAAAGGATTCTCAGGTATTTACATGGAACTCAAGAATTTGGAATTTTTCTTCCTTATTCCACAACCGTTACTTTGAAAGCTTTTTCGGATGCTGATTTTGGGGTTGTAGGATTGATAGAAAAAGTACTTCCGGTGCTTGTCATTTTCTTGGTAATTCTCTTGTTGCTTGGTCCTCTAGAAAACAAAATTCAGTTGCACAATCCACAGCTGAATCTGAATATGTAGCTGCTGCTAGTGCTTGCTCACAAATTCTTTGGATTGTTCAAACACTTAAGGACCATGGGGTTGATCTAGATAGTGTTCCACTGTTCTGTGATAACAGGCTAAAAACCTTGTGCAACATTCTAGAACTAAGCACATTGACATTAGGTATCACTTTCTCCGAGATAATGTGGAAAAAAGGAAACATTGTGCTTCACCATGTAGATACCGAACAACAATTGGCTGACATTTTTACAAAACCTTTGGATTTCACTCATTTTTGTTTCATTCGTAGTGAAATAGGGGTTATGCATCCTCATGGCTTAAATTGGGGGGGAGTTTTGGAACTTGGGAAGTCTATGTGTGAATCTGAAATTAAAATAATATGAGCATAGTGTTTCATATATATATGACTTTGTGATTCCTTTTACATGCTGAAAAGTTCTTACTACATTACTCATGTTATACATTTTGTAGTTTTTTCCATGTCTAGTAATTGGAATAATTACTTACACTAAAACTGGTCATGGTCGAACTTTCTTGCTGTTTTGAACTTGTTACATGTTCACAAGTGCTTTTAATCATTAAAAATTAATCAAGTAATGAACTCACATGTTGAGTTTTTATGAACAAATATAAATTGAGAAAAGATCAAGAGAATATGCATGCATCACACTTCTTCTTTTGAACCGAGGCTCTGCTGGTTTGTCTGGTGGTGAACCGCATGCGTCATCAGAAACCTAGATGTAGTTGGAGGACAGGAATCAGAACATACCTGCAGGGGTCTTCCAACCACCACCAGGGACGCACGGCGTGAGTTAAGGTACACACCGGCACACCCGGACCGTACATATGTGCTGGTGAAGATGGAACTCAACAGTATCACGGTTATGGATAGAAAAAAGGAAAAAGAAAAATGATGGCCCACATTTCGATCTATGAACCGCGAGACTGCTAACTTCCATTTTAATTGGCTAGTTCCCGATTCCGCTAAGTCAATATTGTTGTACGTGGTGTTTGGTTGAGACAATGCAACTTGTGGTCATAATGATAAGAATTAAAAAGAGGGGTATATCAGATTCAAAAATCTTCATTACGCCAGGTCGTATGATGGCCGGACACTCTCCAATCCACTTAGATTGATGTGGAACCACTCCTACCCAAACGAGGAAAAAAATTTATGGATATGGTATGCATATCCAAGGATGTGCATACCGTTCCACATCTGTGACATGTGTCCATATGAGCAGACGGATGAAGCAGTTGCATGACTGTGACATGTGTGCACATGAACGAACGAGGTCGTATGATGGCCGGACATAACAGGAATAACGCCAAGGAGTTGTATCCTCGTCACTTGCAATCTATGCTCCACCTGGGCCCAGGTTGTGCACTGGTCACCTGGCATATTCCCTACGTCTGCCCCCACGCGTGGTGTTCGTAATGAATTCGTGCGAGCAATTTTGACAAGCTGTGAACGATTTGTCCCACCTCGGAAAGTTGAGCTCGTTGCAACGAGAATATAAGGCAACGCGCGCTATTGTAGTCAGACATCTGATTGAAAAATATGTCATACAAGACTTCTGCACGCTCCGTTCGACATCGTCCACTCGCCCAGTCGAAGTCGAAAGGAATGTGTAGGAGGCGTGTACGGGGTAGATGTTTCTTAGATAAAGCCCTGGGCCCTTTCCGTGTCAAATTAATAAAACTGCCATGCAAACTGCGGTTTTTTATAAGCATAATTTTTCCCCGCATACGATGGGCCCTTCACGTGTCAAATTAAAATTTTCTCCTTTTATCGAAAAACATCTCCTTTAACGACGCACCGGAGAGCAAGTGCATACCGTTCTCAGATGGTGCCACACGTACTTCGTTCTCGTGTCTTCAATCGCTGTTCCCTGATCGTGGCACCATCTATATACCACTGGCCCCAACGTAACACTGGCCCAATGCCCCTATACGCGGTGTAATCATTACCACTACTCCTATACCCGGTGTCTGTAACGAATTCGTGCGAGTGATTTTGACAAGCTGTGAACAACTTGTCCCACCTCGGAAAGTTGAGCTCATTGCAACGAGAATATAAGGCAATGCGCGCTATTGTAGTCAGACATTCGATTGAAAAAAGATGTCGTGCAAGACTCCTGCACGCCACGTTTGATTTCAACGGAGCTCGCCCGATTGAAATCAAAAGGAACGTGTATAAGGCATGTATGGGGCGGATGTTTTTTATATAAAACCCTGGGCCATTTCCGCGTCAAATTAAAAAACTGCCAGTGAAGCTAATGGGACACGTTGAGCCGTTGCAATAACTGAGAGGGATGCAAACCGCGGTTTTTTATAAGCATAATTTTTCTCCGCATACGCTGGGCCCTTTCCGTGTCAAATTAAAAATTTCTCCTTTTATCGAAAAACATCTCCTTTAACGACGCACTGGAGAGCAAGTGCATACCGTTCTCAGATGGTGCCACACGTACTTCTGATGAGATCATGCACATTATTATTGCACCTACAAGCATGATACTATGTTTATTTGTTGGGAACCGTGGCTCAAGTGAATGTGCACTCTTATTTGATGGACAAGATCAAGATGGCGCACTATGTCGTCCACCACCTTAGCCTCCTCCATTCATGCATACAAGAAGATTTGATGGCGTTGCATATTTGGACCAACACATGAGAGGAGATGAACTTGAGTCGAGGACGACTCCAATTCAATAAGGGGAGGATGATGAGGACATCACTTCTATGGATACAAACAACGCTCCATTGAACGTACAAGATGCAATCAATAGAGTTCATACAGAACAATTAATTTCAGAGGTGAGCTCGTTCTTATATATTTCCTTATATGTTTTTGAGCATAGATTGCTACTTAATGATTTAATTGTGATTAGGATCCATGGAGAGGTTCAAGGAGTACTCGGAGGAAGTATTAGGGACGTGGAAGACCAGAGAATTCATTCAAAGAAGATGGAAACCGAACCAAACTCAAAATCGTATCCAACTCGGAGTCCAGGAGAAGTACGCACTAAAATGGACGCCCAAGATGAATACGAACTCCGTTTTAGACGTTCTATATATGCACGAAAAGGGGAGAGGATAACCTTTCCAATGGCGCCGGTCCCATGTCAAAATTCATTCGGAGTCGACGGGAATCGTTGAAACAATATAAAGTACAAAATTTGTCAGGGTGTTGCGCCACCGTATTTGGCCATTGGGCCATGTATCAAGTCTAAGTCCATTATTTTCGTATCGTAGGGTTAGGTCACGACCCCAACACCCCCTTGGACATCCTCCCACCTATATATATACTCCATAGTAGTTGCCATGAATAATTGGGTTTTGCTTAGATTAATCTGTTATACACAGTTTCGCCGTTCATCGGTTTGTGAGACCCCAACTTAGCAATTCAGATTGCTTCTACCTTGTTCTTGCTTGTGTTCTTGGTTGCACTTGCAGAGATTATCCTTCTTGGCGAGGTCAATCGTGTGCAGCATGGTTGATAACCAACAGAGGGGTGGTGTAGTGATTGCAGGGGTTTTTCGTGTTCTACTCGATAGCCTCGGATCATCAACGTCGAGATCTCCACATCAATCGACTTATCCATTACCTTTCGGAAGATCGGGACTCATCTTTTCTTATCAATTGGTATCAGATTTCTAGGTTGCCCATTAGGTAATTCATCTATCTATTACATTAGTTTTGTTTTTCAAACCTAGAGTCCACAAAAAAGCCACAAAAAATTTGCAGTTTAGTAGATTTGTTTATTACTTTGTCCAAACCACCATTAAGCCTTTGCAACTTTCGTTTCATTTTAGTTTTCTTGAGTTTGTGTTCGTTGTTGAGTCATATTGCTGGTTTAGAAAGTGTTTTTGGTCATAGTTTGAGTTTTGGATTGTGTTGATTAATCCTCTTAAATCACGTCATCACGTCCAGATTAGATTTATCTCTGTCTAGTTTGGTATTTTCATCATATCTCACACATACAAAGTCGGATTTTGGAGTTCTTGTACTTTATGGAAATATTTGGATGTTCTCTACAACTTTCGTATCCATAGGTTTCCCAGTAAATGGACATATCATGGTCAAATGTGCATTAGATCTGAATCTATTCTCGACCGAGAATTTCTGAACAGTCTGTATTTCGGGGACAGTATTTCCTATTGTTCTTGTGCAAAATAGGTCTTCCATATATTTAAATTAAAGAGGAGAGATATATCTACAATCTTTCTGTGGTAAGTTTTTCTATTTCGATCCTCTAAGTGTGCCTATTTGTCCTTGGAAGATTGAGCAGAAAATCTGCGACAGACGCACGAGATATCTTTGATTGGTTTTTATTGTGTTCTTCTTTTGCAGCATATTCTAAGAAAATAAATACAAAAGAAAAAGGCAAGGCAAAACAAGATACAAAAGTGGCACAAAAAAAGGAGAAAAAAAAACCAAAAAAAAAAACAGAAGTGCTTGCATCCTTTGTGTCATCTAGTTTTATCTCATGTTTTGCTTGCTTGAACTACTAGGAACACATTTAGGCCAGCATCTTTCACAAGTACTTTGGACACTAATTCAACTTTACTATCTGATTTCATTGTTGTTAATCCTTGCTACATATAAAGTGCCATCCAAGCTACACTTTACTCTTGAGCAAAATCGATACACCATTGCAATCATCTCACGCTTCATTGGTTTCATCATACGGCCATCGTTTGCCACCTGCAGTGTCGGTAAGAACACTTGTAAGAGCGTGGTAAGACGCTTGAGAGTGTGTGATTCTACTTCCAGTTTGCCATTACACTTTGTAGTTGATAGAGATAATATTATTTTTGTTGTCTTCTGTTTGCTACTAACAATGTCAGGTAAAATAAAGAATCATGCATTATATGCTAAGATGATTGACATGATGAAGATGACGATGGAGTTGCTTACTAAAAATCAAACATCAACCAAGGATTCACATGACATTCAGACCACCTTTCCAACACCTTGCACAAGAAGTAATTACATTCTCTCATATCTTCCTTCTTATGATGGTTTTGATTACGATGAATATATTGCTTGGGAAATAGAGTTGGATAAATTTTTTGGACAATGGCATATGTGTGAGAGGAGAAAGATTAGAAATATTGCTAGTGCGTTAGTTGATTGTGCATTAACTTGGGTGGACAACTTAAACGATAAATAAAAACCTCGAACATGGAAAGATATGAAAATTCTTATGCGAGAAACTTTTGCTAATGTATCTAATTGCAAAGATGAAATACATGAACATGAGAAGAATTTTCTTGTTGTACCTCCTTCTTTTCCTAACCTTTTGCAAGAACATGGACAAATAAATGTAGATCCAAATAAGAGTGAGGTGTTGAATAACTCTTCTGAATTTTTTGATGAATCAACTCATAATGCATTTGAATTTCTTGCTGAAAATGAGAGTAGTGTTAATGGACAATGCTCAACAGTTAACCAAGGTATGACATTTTCAGATGTGCTGAATTTTGCTACCAATCATGCTATCGATGAGCAGCAACAAGATGAACCTTTTCATAATACACCTTTACCACTAGTTGATTTTCCTACTGATTCTTACAACAAAAATGAGTTGTGTGCTGATAATTATATTGTACCTATGCTAGAACAACCAAATAAATTTGATACTTTATCACTCACTTGTGCTGAAAGTAAGCATTTGATTCCAACTACATGTGAAAGGGATGAGCTGAAATTATTATCTTCTCTAAATACTTTGGGCTATATTGAATTTGAGACTCTTTGTGATCTAGATATCGTAGAGAAGATAATATTTTCTCAATCTGAATTGCCTTTGTTAAGTAGAAATATTTTTCATGCTATAGGCAAATATGAACATAGTGGTATGTTTATATTGCATAAAGTTTACATATGTTCAAATGAGGAAGCTCCTTTTGTGCTGCAACAACATGGTCAAGTAAATGAATGTACTAATGCTAATAATGTCTTTTCAAATTTTTCTAGTATTTTTTCCTTGCAGCAGGGACAAAAAAAGCATTATTCATTGTGGTTGTGCATTATGGACAGCACTCACTCTACCTCAAAATCAAGCCTCTTTGCTGGACATACGAGCAAGACGAGGACAGCTTGTCATAAAGAAGGGGAGAATGATGAGATCATGCACATTATTATTGCACCTACAAACATGACACAATATTTATTTGTTTGGAATCCTGTCTCAAGTGAATGTGCACTCTTATTTGATGGACAAGATCAAGATGGTGCACTATGTCGTCCACCACCTTGGCCTCCTCCATTCATGCATACAAGAAGATTTGATAGCGTTGCATATTTGGACCAACACATAAGAGGAGATGAACTTGAGTCGAGGACGACTCCAATTCAAGAAGGGGGGATGATGAGTACATCACTTCTGTGGATACAAACAACACTCCATTGAACATACAAGATGCAATCAATAGAGTTCATACACAACAATTAATTTCAGAGGTGAGCTCGTTCTTATATATTTCCTTATATGTTTTTGAGCATAGATTGCTACTTAATGATTTAATTGTGATTAGGATCCATGGAGAGGTTCAAGGAGTACTTGGAGGAAGTATTAGGGACGTGGAAGACCAGAGAATTCGTTCAAAGAAGATGGAAACTGATCCAAACTCAAAATCGTATCCAACTCGGAGTCCAGGAGAAGTACACACTAAAACGGACGCCCAAGATGAATACAAACTCCGTTTTGGACGTTCTACAAATGCACGGAAAGGGGAGAGGATAAAATTTCCAATGGCGCCAGTCCCATGTCAAAATTCCTTCGGAGTCGACGGGAATCGTTGAAACAATATAAAGTACAGAATCTGTCAGGGTGTTACGCCACCGTATTGGGCCATTGGGCCATGTATCAAGTCTAAGTCCATTAATTTCTTATCTTATGGTTAGGTCACGACCCCAACACCGCCTTGGAAGTCCTCCCACCTATATATACTCCATAGTAGCCGCCATGAACAATTATGTTTTGCTTAGATTAATCTGTTATACACAGTTTCGCCGTTCATCGGTTTGTGAGACCCTAACTTAGCAATTCAGATTGCTTCTACCTTGTTCTTGCTTGTGTTCTCGGTTGCACTTGTAGGGATTAGCTCTCTTGGCGAGGTCAATCGCGTGCAGCACGATTGATAACCAACGGAGCAGTGGTGTAGTGATTGCAGGGGTTTTTCGTGTTCTACTCGAGAGCCTCAGATCATCAACGTCGAGATCTCCACATCAATATGAAAGCATCTAGGCCCCCACGAGGTATAGTTTCGGTGATTAATGACAACCATTGAATTTTACTAATGAATTTGTGGATGCAAGGTCTCCCATATCACTCAATCAAATGAAATCAATATGAATATGAACATCAACTAATGATCATTGGAGACCTCCAAACAATCACTTTATGAGATCAATCAATGTTATGAAGATTAGAAGTAAAAGCTCATATGTCAAAGTTATTCAACCATAATTGACAACAGTCAATGCTTGACAATCATCAGAAGTATATTTCCAACAAATGTCTAAGAGGTCAATCGAGCAAAATACAAAAGAAACACGTAGGACAACTCGAAGCAAACAAAATCAACTCACCGGATCAACCGATGTTTCCAGATAACAACACATAGGTCGAGTTGATTCAGCAGAAGAAGAAGACCTCAGAACAAAGTACTCACCGGATCATCCGATGTTAAGGGCAATGTTACATCGGTCCATTAGTACAGTATGCAATATCCTTGGACCAAGTGTAGCACCGGATCATCCGATATACAACAATATACACATCAGTCAATCACTCCAGTAAGCATGAAGTCTGAACCAATTCTGGAGGAAGTGCCACCGGATCATCCGATGAGAAGACAAGAGTAACATCGGTCTAACAACGGTCATATCTGACACAGTGACATCAGCTAAAGTGAACTTGACCGATGATAACTGAAGGGAGAGCATCGGATCATCCGGTGTTCGCAGAGCAGTGATGTCAGCCTACTTTTCAGACGGCTATTTCGTGGAGGCTGACTATTTATACCCCTTCAACCTGTCTATTCGACAAGTCTTGATCACCAAACATACTCTACACATTCTCAAGCATTCAAGACGTTGAGCTACCACTTCTAGATCATCTACACCACCTACACACCAAGAGATAGGCTAGAACTAGCTAGAGATAGTGCTTGTGTGCTTCCATTCTTGGTGAATGGAATCTCTAGTGTAGTGAGAGCTGTAAGGGAGTGTCCCTTGGTGTTTGTAATTAGGAGAGACTTCCGGAGCTTGCCAAGACGATTGTGGAAGCCCGAAGGATCCAAGTTGTACAAGGCTTGAGCTCCACCTTGTCGAGGTTGGCAAACGGAGAAGAATAGTGAAGATCCCTAGTCTCGGTGACTTGGGTGTGGCTATACCCTTTGGTGGGTGCCACAACGTGGACGTAGGAAGATCTTGACGATCTTGCCGAACCACGGGATAAATCCTCTTGTCTCCTCGGGAGTTTGCATCCTCTTCCTCTCCTTTACACTTATGCATTTAGTATATCGCAAAGTTACTATTCACTTTAATGCATAGGTTGTTTGCTTAGGGAATTGGGCTTTTAGTAATTAAGTTTTATTGCCTTAATTTTTGAAAAGAAGCCCAATTCACCCCCCTCTTGGGCATTCGATCCTTACAATTGGTATCAGAGCAAGGTTGCTCATAGGATCATTCTAGCTTCACCGCTAGAGAGCTAAAATGGCCAAGGTTGGGGGTTCGGTTCCTATCTTCGAGGGCAAGAACTTTGCCTATTGGAAAGCACACATGCGCGCTTATCTAGAGGCTATTGCTCCCGAAGTATGGGAAGCGACCCACGCGAAGTTTGGTGAGCACAATTATGTTGGTGATCAAATTAAGTGGGATGCCAGAGCTAGGAATGCAATTTATGAATGCATTAGTCAAGATGTGTTTGCTAGGATTGCTAGCAAAGGAAAGGCATGTGAAATTTGGGCTTGCTTGATAGAAATTCATGAGGGTTCTTCTCGTGTCAAAGAACTAAAATATCACATGCTTAAAGCCAAATATGATGAATTTAAAACGCTACCTCATGAAAATGTCAATGAAATGTTCTCTCGCTTCAATGTGCTTATTGAAGAAATTAATGCTCTTGACATTGCTTCTCTTGGCAAAGGACTCATCAACCGCAAGATTATTAGGCTCCTTCCCAAGGCAAAGTACAAAATCATCAACTCCATGCTCCAAAAAGAATCTCTTGACCACATTGAAGTTTCAGAACTCATTGGAGAGATTCACGCTCATGAGATGAGTGTACTTGGGATGATGGAGCAATTATCTTCAAAAACTATTGCTCTAAAGGCCTCCACCAAGAAAACAAGTCTCAAGAAGAAGAAGGTGGTTGAGCCTAGCTCAAGAGAAGAAGAGCAAGCATCAAGTGAAGATGACGATGATGAGCTTGCATTGATGATGAGAAAGTTCTCACGCTTGAACTCCAAAATTACCAAGAAGGGGTACACCTTTGATCCCAAGAAGAAAGCGTTTCTACCAAGGAGAGACGACCACAAGACTTGCTACAATTGTGGTTATCAAGGCCACATCTCCTATGATTGTCCAAAACTGGACAAAAGAAGAGAGAACTACAAGAGCAAGCATCGCAAGCTTGATGATAGCGAAGATGATGAAGAAGAGGTCAAACCCAAACCAAGATCCTTTGGGAAGAAGAAACATGACAAGGGCAAGAAGGAAAAGCTCTTCCCAAAGAAAAGAAATGGCCCACAAAAGGTGTTCATGTGTGAGGCAAATGAATGGGTCACCGACGAAGAATCAAGTAATGAAGAGAGTGAAGCGGAAGAAGAAAGTTTGGCCGGCCTTGCCATTGCCAACAATGATGACTCACCTCTTCATCCACCACCCATGTGCCTCATGGCTAAAGGTAACACCAAGGTATGTGATGACTCTAGCGATGATGAGCTTCCCCCCGATGATTTAACCTCATTAATAAATGAATATCACACTATCATTAATAGGGAAAAGAGTAAGGTTAAGGCTCTTGAAGAAACTCGTGCTAAGCTTGAGAGTGCTAACCTTGATTTGCTTGACAAGTATGAAGGCATACTTAAAGAGCATGACATGCTCAAATCCCATGTCAAGCAAATTGAGGAGGATAAGGCTAAAATCAAGCTAGACCATCATGACCTTAACTTAGCACACCAAACACTCTTGGGAGAGCACAACAAGTTAATACAAGAACATCAAACACTTAACCTTGCTTATGAAGTGCTTGATCAAGAGTTAAAAATATGAATAAACAAACTCTTAATGATAAGGAATCCATTACTTCTCATGCCACTAATGTCTTGCACAAGTCTTGGCCTTTGAAATAAAATGCTAGGGAGAAGGACTTGTTGGAAGAAATTGAGAGTCTCCGCACTAGTGTGGCAAGACTATCAAAAGGAGAAGTCAAGCACAAGGAAATCCTCTTCCAACAAGCAAAAGCCTTCAACAAGAGAGGACTTGGATCCTTCCCGGTGCCTAACAAAGGAATGGTGCCCTCACCGGAGCTTAGAACTAGCTTCATCAAGGAAGTTGGTTCTTATTGCCAACATTGTGAGGTCACTGGTCACCACACAAGGGAGTGTCCTCTTCCTAACCGGCCTTCTCCAAAATTGCCCATTAACTACAAATCTACTTTCAATGATCATTTTTATCTCTTGAGTAAAGTAGATGGCAAGGTGAAGGCAAGATTCATTGGCAATGATATGAAGGGCATGAAGGGGAAGCTCCCCAAGCAACTTTGGGTCCCAAAAACACTTGTATCACACATACAAGGACCTAAGTTGGCTTGGGTGCCTAAAGTTAAAAATTAAATTCTTGTGTGTAGGTGAACTACAAAGCCGGAGGAAAGCATTGGGTACTCGATAGCGGGTGCACTCAACATATGACCGGCAATGATGGTATGTTCACCACCATAGAAAACCCCGACAATCATGAACAAGTCACCTTTGGTGATAACTCTAAGGGTAAGGTAATTGGGTTAGGTAAAATTGCTATTTCAAATGATTTATCTATTTCCAATGTATTGTACGTCAAGTCACTTAGTTTTATTTTACTTTCTATTGCACAATTATGTGATCTTGGACTAACATGCACCTTTAGCAAAAATGATGTTGTTGTGAGTAGTGAAACAAGCAAAGAACTAATCTTCAAAGGATTTCGGCATGGACATCTCTACCTAGTAGACTTCTCCAACAAGGATGCTAGCTTGACCACTTGTCTTTTCAGTAAGACAAGTTTGGGTTGGCTATGGCATCAACGCATAGCGCACATTGGGATGAGCAAGCTCAAGAAGTCATTCAAGCTTGGGATGGTGACCAGCGTGAAGGATGTCACAATTGAGAAGAACAAGCTTTGTAGCGCTTGTCAAGCCGGGAAGCAAGTTGCTTCACACCACCCAATGAAGACAATGGTGTCAACCTCCGAGCCACTTGAGCTACTTCACATGGACCTCTTCGGACCGTCCACATATCAAAGTCTTGGCGGTAACCTCTATTGTCTTGTTATAGTTGATGACTACTCTCGCTATGCTTGGACTTTGTTTCTAGGTGACAAGAGTGAAACTCCGGAAGTGTTCAAGACCTTCGCTAACCGCGCGCAGAGGGAATTTCAACTTCCTATCATCATGGTCCGGAGTGACAACAGCACCGAATTCAAGAACTACAACATTGGGGAGTGGTGTGACCATGATGGCGTGAAGCGTGAGTTTTCGGCCACATACACTCCTCAAAATAATGGTGTTGTTGAAAGAAAGAACAAGACTCTCATCACTCTTGCGCGAGCAATGCTTGATGACTATTGCACGTCGGAGAAGTTTTGGGCCGAAGCAATAAACACGGCGTGCCATGCCACAAACAGGGTCTACCTACATCGACTACTTCAAAAGACCCCGTACAAACTTTTCATTGGGAGAAAGCCCAACATCTCCTACTTTCGAGTCTTTGGGTGCTAATGCTACATCTACCGCAAGAAAAGGCTCGGTAAGTTTGAAAGAAGATGTGATGTTGGTATATTTCTTGGTTATGCATCAAACTCAAAAGCATATCGAGTATTCAACCAAACCTCCGGTTTAGTTGAGGAAAGTTGTGATGTTGAGTTTGGTGAAACTAATGGCTCCCAAGAGGAGAGTTTTGGTCATGATGAAATAGATGATGAGCCTCTACGAGAAGCTATGAAGAACATGACCATTGGAGACATCAAGCCTAAAGTTGAGGAGAGCCATGATCAAGGGGGAGCTTCAAGTTCCAACATCAACACTTCCATGGCGCCTCAAGTTGGTGAAGAAGAGAAGGATGATCCATTGCCGACTCAAGACTCACAAGCCACACAACATCAAGAAGAAGAAGAAGTCCATGATCAAGTCCAACCACAAGAAGAGCAACACGCATCACCACCGCCAAGTGCTTCACAACCACTTATGAGGCATGGACGCATCTCCAAGGCGCACTCGATGGACCAAATTATCGGAAGTCCGTCAAGGGGAGTAAGTACACGTTCTCGCCATTTCTCTTCATTTTGTGATCACTACTCGTTTGTTTCATATGTAGAACCCACTCACATTGAGGAAGCACTCCAATATCCAAATTGGGTGATGGCCATGCAAGAAGAACTTAACAACTTCATCTGCAATGAAGTTTGGGTGTTGGAGGAGTGACCCAAGGACAAGAACATAATCGGAACAAAGTGGGTGTACTGCAACAAACAAGCTGAGAATGGCGTTGTGGTCCGCAACAAGGCAAGACTTGTGGCCAAGGGGTTCTCGCAAGTTGAAGGACTAGACTTTGGGGAGACATTTGCTTCGGTCGCCCGGCTAGAAGCCATCCGTATACTTCTTGCCTTTGCATCACATCATAACATTAGACTTTATCAAATGGATGCGAAAAGTGCCTTTCTTAATGGTTACATTAACGAGCTTGTTTATGTTTAACAACCTCCCGGGTTTGAAGATCCGAGGAATCCTAATCATGTGTATAGGTTGCACAAGGCGCTCTACGGGCTCAAGCAAGCACCTAGGGCATGGTATGAACGACTACGGGATTTCTTGATCATGCAAGGATTCAAGATCAGGAGGGTGGACACTACACTCTTCATCAAAGACATCAACAGAGAATTATTTATTTGTCAAATTTATGTTTATGACATTATTTTTGGTTCAACTAACGAAGCTCTTAGCCATGAGTTTGAGTCTATGGAATTCGAGATGTCGATGATTGGAGAGCTCAGCTTCTTCCTTGGATTCCAAATCAAGCAACTTCAAGAGGGGACCTTCGTCTATCAAGATAAGTATACCAAGGACCTCTTGAAGAAATTTGAGATGGGAGATTGTAGCTCAAGAAGCACTCCAATGGCAACAAATTGTCATCTCGACGCGGATAAGGACGGTAAACCTATTGATCAATCTAACTATCGTTCTATGTTTGGTTCATTGCTTTACCTTACTGCATCTAGGCCCGATATCATGTTTAGTGTATGCTTGTGTGCTCGCTTTCAAGCGGCACCTAAAGAATCGCATCCGAAGGCGGTCTTTAGGATACTTAGGTATATTAAGCATACCCCTAGTGTGGGCTTGTGGTACCCTAAAGGTGCAAAATTCCATCTCTTGGGATACTCGGATTCGGACTTTGCCGGATGCCGCGTGGATCGCAAGAGTACCTCCGGTGGGTGCCACTTGCTTGGGCGTTCCCTAGTATCTTGGTCTAGCAAGAAGTAAAATTTCGTCCCCTTGTCCACGACGGAAGCGGAATATATCGCGGTCGGTGCATGTTGTGCCCAAATTCTTTATATGAAGCAAACCCTTTTGGACTTTTGTGTTAAACTTGGTTGTGTGCCTCTCCTTTGTGACAATGAAAGTGCGATTAAGATAGCAAAAAACCCTGTTCAACACTCCCGCACTAAGCACATTGATATTCGCCATCATTTCTTAAGGGACCATGAAGCTAAGGGAGACATCTCATTGCGAGGTGTTAGGTCCGAAGAACAATTGGCGGATATCTTCACTAAACCACTTGATGAGAAAACTTTTTCTAGGCTAAGAAGTGAGTTAAATGTGCTAGATGCATTGAACGTCATGTAAGTTGCCATGATCATGTAAGAATGCATCTCATATAGGTCTTGTCTAACTTTCAAAGGATAGGGGTGAGCAAGGGTTAGCTAGGGATGGAGGTTCTTTTGGGTTTCCCCAAGGCTTGGAGAGTGGCTCTCCCTGAAGAAGCCTTTGAAAGGTTCAAACTTGGCAAGATAGATTTACTTTATGTCTTGCATGATACTTGTCATATAGACTTGCACTCATACTTAAATCTCCTGCATTATAAATTGTTTGGCATTGCATACGATAGATTGTCACAAAGGGGAACCCACCTCATGAGAAAGAGACTTGTTTGAAATGCAATATCTCAACTCATATGAGGTGGAAAGAACAAAATGTTAGGTGCGTTAATGCCTAAAGGAACATGCTTTAAAGAGATAGAAGTCTTCATCCTCTAGCTTACAAAGCATGGGCCTTACATTTTATTTGGATAATTTCCTCCCTATTTTTCTCGGTGTTCTATTTGCCCTATGGCTTAGCCAAGTTATTGGCAATTAGCATTTTTGAGGGGTAAGGGGTTGTCCAAAAATTCCTAAGACATGTGTTTCTCATTGTTTGTTTGTTTGGTCAAGGGACATATATGGGATGTTGCTGTGTTGTAGTCATCGGATTATCCGATGCTTAGGCCAGACCATCATCAAATCAGTTGGTGCTCAAAGACCAAGATTTAGCTCAGTCAGTAACACAAATCGACCGACAAGTTCATTCTAAACGACATCGGTGCATCCGATGTTCACATTTATGGAACTGTGCTAAAATCCACCGATGCTATTCCCTTCGACGTCGGACCATCCAATGTCAATGGTACCTTTTTGAATACCCTTACTGTGCCATTCGACCGATGCTCCTATCTTTTAACGTCGGTCCATCCGGTGTTAAATTTTAAGCTAGGGTTTGAGACCCACTTTTTACACGCCCCGCCGCCTCCCTCACTTTCTCTCTCCCCGACCCTGACACCTTCGCTCGTCCTTCCGCCGCTGCCGCTCCCTCACCCTACCGCCATCGCAGCACGCTGGCCGCCGCCACCCTCTGGCCGCCGCCGCTTCCGGCCGCCGCCGCCGCCCTCTAGCGCCGCGCACCACCGCAGCAACGCCGCCGCTGCCGCTCCCCTCTAATGCCATCGTCGCCGCCCTCTTCACCGCCGCCGCTGATCCACCCAGTGCCACCGACGCCGCCTCTGCTCCACCCCGTGCACCACCACCCGTGCAGCGCCTCTACGGCCGCCACTACGCTGCTAGGGTTTCCGGCCGCGATGATCTTCGTGTTGCCGTTCCGTGCGCTTGACTTCGTCGACTTCATTAACGCGTATTGTCACTTGCCTCATCGCAATGGCTCGTGACAAGAATTGAAAGGACAAGGCCATTGCGGAGCCGACCGCAAAGAAGCAAAAGCTATCGAAGGAGGAAAAGAAGGCTTTGATGGCCGCTCGCACCGCCGAGGAGCGAGAGCGTGGCCGAGGAGGATCAATGAGGATCCGCGAGGCTCGTCCGAGGCAGCCTCCCATGCTAGATGAGTCCGAGGCAGAAGAAGAGCCGGAAGTGCTGCTTGTTCACAAGCGCTCAGCCAGGACCCGTGGGGGTCATCCGCCGGCAGTACCTCATTCGAGACCATCTGCTGCCGATCTTCGAGAGGACAGGGTGGCCCAGAGAGTTGTCTACGAGATGGACACCAACGTCCGTGTTGGTGAGGTTTCTGGTTGACAGATTACAGGAAGATGAAGGCCAAGCAGCTCAAAAGACTCAGTTGGAGCGTTTTGCTTGAGGAGTGGCTCCCGCAGCCCAGAGAGGCACTTGTGGACAGCCGTTTTTGGACCGTGACTCAGGCGTCGCTATACGAGACCTACAGTCGCCGAGGCCATATGCTCTTCCAGCACAACATCTTGGACTGGGATCAGCTTGCACTAGCAGTCGAGACGGAGATACGCCCCTACTTTGAGAGGTACAGAGGGCTGGTAGAGCTGATGTCCTATGAGAGGAGTGCCTACGTGGAGGGCTGGGTCTGTGTTTTCTATGCCTCCCTCTACATCTCTGAGGGCCGCAGATCTATAGACTTTATGTTCATGGGCCAGCACCATCACTTGACGAGACAGACTTTGGCACAGCTGCTAGGAGTGGATCTCCACGAAACATGCCTGCACGAGAGAGTGTATGGACAGGCAGACCCGCCGAGGAGGCCGCTCACTGGAGGAGTGGCACCACCACTAGAGGAGATACGCTCTCTGTTTGCACTGTCCTTCTCTACAGACCATCCGAGGGTACCGGCACTGCTGACTCCAGCTGCATGTACAGTGCACCTTGCCTTGCGCCGCACTCTTTTGCCGAGGTCCGGATACCTAGAGGGGTTCACCAGCCTGCAGCAGACCCTCCTGTTCTACATCATGAACAGGATGGAGTTCTATATTGTGGACATCCTCATATGTGAGATGGAGGACGTGATCACTGATGGAGTTGGCATGATGAGGCAGCTTGTGTTTGGACACTTGATCAGCTACTTGCTCTCCATGGTTGTTCCTGAGGAGTCCGCCGTGCGTGACAGTCTCACTGACGAGAGTGTCACACGGTTTAGCCACTACCGTGCTCCAGCTCCTGGAGACCGCCGCCTTGGCCGTCCAGTCGAGCGTCAGGTCCGTGCTCGGCTATCCGAGGAGGATTGGTCTGACCTGGAGAAGGAAGACGAGAGGCTTGCACAGGCAGAGGCTCAGGGTGAGGACCTTCAGCACATTTGGTCCGAGAGTGACACAGACGACAGTGTTGAGGAGTACTTCCCACCTCCTCCCTCACCCAGGCAGCACGATGCGGAGGCTGGAGGCTCGACCGTGCCCCCTCCCACTCCTCCCGTCTCAGAGGCATAGGTCTCTCAGCCGTCCGAGCTCACCTCCCTCCTCCAGCAGATGGTTGAGCAGCAGCGCCTGGACCGGCTTGCATCTGAGCAGGCCCGAGCTGAGAAGGCAGCACGACTTTTGGAGCTCCAGCAGTAGGAGATGCAGCGCCAGATCGCCTGTGAGAGGCGAGAGGATAGTGACAGGCTGACTGGGCTGATAGACCAGAAGCACCAGCGCTCCCTCGACTAGCAGCAGCAGACGCAACAGGCGATGATGGGCATCCTGGGGTTGATCACCAACCTCTACACCCAGACCGGGATTGCCCTACCGTCGCAGCTGCCAGGCTTTTCTCCACTCCCGCCTGTCCTTGCTCCAGCTGCAGCTCCAGTGCCGACCAAGCCGATCCCGACGATCAACATGTCTCCACTGCTTGCTCCAGGCGCACCGATCAACTCTTCGCTGCCCGCTACGACGTTGTTCCAGCAGACGCCGACATCCGTTGTCAGTGCCTCGTTGCCAGTAGCCCTGACTCAGCGGGCACCAACAGCAGCTCCTATAGCTCCTACAGCTCCCTACACTTCCACTCCAGCTTCAGTCGCAGTAGCAGGCAGCAGCTCCGACGACAGCACCCCCGACGGTGACCAGTTCGTCATCGCTCCGAGCACTCAGGGTTCTTAGGCACTCGGATCCCTTTTGGTGTCTTGATGCCAAAGGGGGAGAAGAGTTAGAGTAGAGTCAGGGGGAGGATAGCCTAGCCTCAGGGGGAGTGTCCTAGCTGTAGGGGGAGTCTATCTATATCTTTTGTAATTTTGTGGTTTTGGCTACTCATCCGCTATTCATGAGTATTCATGTGCACTTATTCTCTTGAGTTATTGATCGATTGAGCTTTCGCGTTATTAATCTCTTTTGAGTCTTCAATGTTTAATATGCCATATCTTGTACTCATTGCATATCTTCTTAAGTATCGTACTATCAAATTAATTATTATGCTTCACTCGTTGTGTTGTCATCAATCACCAAAAAGGGGGAGATTGAAAGCATCTAGGCCCCCATGAGGTATGGTTTCGGTAATTAATGACAACCATTGGATTTTACTAATGAATTTGTGGATGCAAGATCTCCCATATCACTCAATCAAATGAAATCAATATGAATATGAACATCAACTAATGATCATTGGAGACCCCTAAACAATCACTTTATGAGATCAATCAATGTTATGAAGATTAGAAGTAAAAGCTCATATGTCAAAGTTATTCAACCATAATTGACAACACTCAATGCTTGCCAATCATCAGAAGTATATTTCCAACAAATGTCTAAGAGGTCAATCGAGCAAAATACAGAATCACTTAGGACAACTCAGAGCAAACAAAATCAACTCACCGGATCAACCGATGTTTCCAGAGAACAACACATAGGTAGAGTTGATTCAGCAGAAGAAGAAGATCTCAGAACAAAGTACTCACCGGATCATCCGATCTTAAGGGCAATGTTACATCGGTCCATCAGTATAGTATGCAATATCATTGGACCAAGTGTAGCACCGGATCATCCGATGTACATCAATATACACATCGGTCAATCACTCCAGTAAGCATCAAGTCTGAACCAATTTTGGAGGAAGTGCCACCGGATCATCCGATGAGAAGACAAGAGTAACATCGGTCTAACAACGGTCATATCTGACACAGTGACATCAGCTAAAGTAAACTTGACCGATGATAACCGAAGGGAGAGCATCGGATCATCCGGTGTTCGCAGAGCAGTGATGTCAGCCTACTTTTCCAACGGCTATTTCGTTGAGGCTGACTATTTATACCCCTTCAACCTGTCTATTTGACAAGTCTTGATCACCAGACATACTCTACACATTCTCAAGCATTCAAGACGTTGAGCTACCACTTCTAGATCATCTACACCACCTACACACCAAGAGATAGGATAGAACTAGCTAGAGATAGTGCTTGTGTGCTTCCATTCTTGGTGAGTGGAATCCCTAGTGTAGTGAGAGCTGTAAGGGAGTGTCCCTTGGTGTTTGTAACTAGGAGAGACTTCCGGAGCTTGCCAAGACGATTGTGGAAGCCCGCAGGATCCAAGTTGTACAAGGCTTGAGCTCCACCTTGCCGAGGTTGGCAAACAGAGAAGAATAGTGAAGATCCCTAGTCTCGGTGACTTGGGTGTGGCTATACCCTTTGGCGGGTGACACAACGTGAACGTAGGAAGATCTTGACGATCTTGCCGAACCACGGGATAAATCCTCGTGTCTCCTCAGGAGTTTGCATCCTCTTCCTCTCCTTTACACTTATGCATTTTGTATATCACAAAGTTACTGTTCACTTGAATGCATAGGTTGTTTGCTTAGGGAATTGGGCTTTTAGTAATTAAGTTTTATTGCCTTAATTTTTGAAAAGAAGCCCAATTCACCCCCCCCCCTCTTGGGCATTCGATCCTTACAAAATCGACTTATCCATTACCTTTCAGAAGATCGGGACTCATCTTTTCTTATCAACTTCTTTCTCGTGTCTTCAATAGTCGTTCCCTGATCGTGGTACCATCTATATATTACTGGCCCCAACATAACACTGGCCCAATGCCCCTATGCGCGTTGTAGTCATTACCACTACTCCTATACCCGATGTCCGTAACGAATTCGTGCGAGCCATTTTGACAAGCTGTGAACGATTTATCCCACCTCGGAAAGTTGAGATCGTTGCAACAAGAATATAAGGCAACGCGCGATATTTTTATCAGACATCCAATTGAAACAATATGTCGTGCAAGACTCTGCCACATTCCTTTCAACATTGTCCGCTCGCCCGGCCGAAGTCAAATGGAACGTGAATGAGGCATGTATCGGGCGGATGTTTTTTTTATATAAGCTTTGGGCCCTTTCCGTGTCAAATTAAAAAACTGCCAGTGAAGCCGATGGGACATGTCGAGCCATCACGATAACCGAGAGGGATGCAAACCGCGGTTTTTTATAAGAATAATTTTTCCACGCATACGTTGGGCCCTTTCCGTTTTATCGAAAAACATCTCCTTTAACGACACCAAATTTTCCCCTTTGATCGGAATACCACCCCCATTGCTACATTAACTTATTTAGATTACAAATTGCCAGAGCCAGAGGGACACGGATCCCCTGACTTTGTGCAGTCCGTAACTTGGTCACTGACATGTGGTCCCAGATCCACATGTTGGTGACTGAAGATTAAGTCAGGGGATCCTGATCCGAGCCGGAGACGTGCGCCTGTACATGGGCTCACGCATCATGGGGACAAACACCAAGTGTTCTAGCGCAATTTTGGCCCAGGAATACAAAGTGACTCAGCGCAGTTTCAGCCCACGAATAACAAGCAGCCCAACGCAGTGTTGGGCTTACTCTGATAGCTTCACGTACGCTTTTTTCCTGGCTGCCTCCCCACCGGACCCTTCGATCCACAACGGCCCCTCTCCCAATTGCATGAAACGCGCCTGGAGGAGCATCCACCAGATGCCACGCTCTTGGAGGAGCATCCGCCGGCCGCCACGCTCTTGGAGGAGCATCCGCCGGCCGCCACGCTCTTGGAAGAGCATCCGCCAGCCACCTGCATGGAGGAGCATCCGCCGGCCACCGCACGTGGAGGAGCAACAGTGCTAGGTACAATTGCTCACATAATGTTATTGTAGTTCAATCCTCTTACGAATATGCTGATTGAATTGTAGGAAGCGATGTCAGAAGATAAGACATGGATGGGAAAAGTCAGGCGTACGAAAGTGTTGCAGGATGGAATGAAATCATTTTTAAATTTAGCATTCCAGGGCACTCGTGAAGAAGAAACTAAGACTTGTCCTTGCACAAAATGTCGTTATATTTGCCTTGGGAGATACAAGGAAGTTCATCTTCACTTGCTTCGTAATGGGATGTCATTTAATTATACTTGTTGGGTACACCATGGAGAAAAACGAGTTGAGAAAAATATTGTTGAGCAATCAACAAATAATGAGGAGATAATTTCTAATGATGCTGCTATGGAAAATATGTTGTCCAGTCTTCTTAGAGGCACTGGTGATCATGGTGGTACTTTAGCAGATGTTGATGATCCAGAAAATGTTATAAACCAGTTGGAGCCAACTGGGTGTGCAAAGGCATTCTATGACTTATTAAATGATGCCAAAAAGGAGTTGTATCCAGGTTGTGAGAAGTTGACCCAATTATCCTTCACTATCAGGTTGTACCAGATAATGTGTTTAACTGGTTTGAGCAAAAAAGCGTGTGAGTTGATCCTTGAACTATTCTCATATGTGCTTCCAGAGGGCCATTGCATTCCTAATACACTTGATAAAGTTCAGAAGGTTGTTCGTAACCTCGGGCTGAGCTACAAAAAGATCGATATATGTGTCAATGACCGTGTGTTATTCCGGAAGGACTATTCTCTACTGGATCGATGCCCAAAATGTGGTGAATTAAGACGGAAAAATAGTACTGGTGGGGAAGCAAGAAAGGCTTTACCTTGTGGAAAAGCCAAGAAGCTTGTAGCACGCAAGATTCTACGATACTTCCCTCTTATTCCCCATCTTCAAATGTTTTATATGGCAGAATCAATGGCACCAAACATGCGCTGGCAGAAAGAAGAACGTATTGATGATGGAATATTACGCCATCTTGCAGATTCGAAAGCATGGAAGCATTTTGATAGCATTCAACCAAATTTCTCATCTGATCCTTACAACATAAGACTTGGGCTAGCATCTGATGGTTTCAATCCTTTTGGAGTAATGAATGTTTCTTACAGTACATGGCATGTGATTCTAATCCCTTATAATCTACCACCTTGGTTGTGTATGAAGCAGCCTTATTGGTTGATGTCAATGATAATTCCTGGGCCAAAGTCACCTGGAAACAACATTGATGTGTATCTGCAGCCTTTGATTGATGAGCTACTGAAATTATGGTCTGATGGTGTTGAAACATACGACAGTTCAAAGAAAGAGACATTTCTCATGCGAGCTTCTATATTGTGGACAAATAAATGATTTTCCAGCATATGCAATTCTATGTGGATGGATCACAAAAGGTAGGCTAGCATGTCCATACTGCCATGTAAACACTGACGTCTTGTGGTTGAAACATGGACGAAAGTATTGCTACATGGGTCATTGTCGTTTCCTACCTCAGGATCACCGGTGGGGTCGGGACAAAGCTTCTTTCAACAACAAAATAGAGAATATAGAGGCTCCAACATCACTCTCTAGACAGACTAATAATAAGAGAAAGCGCATTGAGGAAGATAGGTGGCATAGTTGGAAGAAGAAAAGTATATTTTTTTCAGCTCCCGTATCGGAAGACATTGCTAATAAGGCATAACTTGGATGCAATGCACATTGAGAAAAACATTTGTGATAGCATATTGGGCACATTGCTTAATATGGATGGTAAAACAAAAGATAGTCTACAAGCTCGTTTTGATATGCAGGAAATGGGTATACGGCTAAAGCAACATCCGGTGGGTATGAAAGGGAAGTATGATTGTCCATCAGCATCATATACTTTGCAAAAAGATCAGAAGACCACCTTGTGCATGTTTTTGGCGGATGTGAAGATGCCCGATGGTTATGCCTCAAACATCAAGAGAAGTGTGGACATAACAGCACGTAAGGTATCAGGTCTAAAAACTCATGACTGCCATATTATATTTCAGAAGCTCATTCCTATTGCAATGCGCGACATATTGCCTGAAAAGGTTGTTGAACCTTTAATTGAGTTTAGCAGATTCTTTTCTGGAATTTGTTCTAAAGAATTGGCGGAACCAGATTTGGATAAGATGATTGAAAAATTTCCTGAAACAATTTGTAAGCTTGAGATGTTGCTTCCTCCCGCTTTCTTTGATATCATGGTACATCTTCCAATCCATCTTGGCGAAGAAGCTCGCTTGGGTTGACCTGTTTCTTACAGATGGATGTATCCATTTGAGAGGTACCTTGGTACATTGAAGAGGTATGCACGTAACAGAGCTCACCCGGAGGGTTCTATAGTTGAGGGATATATTATGGAAGAGTGTATGACTTTTTGTAGCCAGTTTATGGATAACATCAGCATCAAGCTTAATAGGCCAGAACATCATGAAGCTGTAGCTAGGAATGAACCTTCTCTCGAGTCTAATATATTGACAGAAGTTGATAATTATAAAAAAAGGTTTAAATGGGGGCAAACTTACTATGGTGGAACTACATAACATACGGCATTATATTATTTCTAATGTTGAAGAGGTCGCTCCATGGATCAACTACATATAACACTCAGATGTTCTATACTATATATTGGATCATGCTTATTGTAGATGGCTAATTTAATTTTGTACCCTTTTTAGTGAGCATTTTGAAGAGCTGAAAAAGATTCATTCTCGTGATGTTGAAAAACGCCATAGAGATGAGTTTGTTTATATGTTTTAGAAACGAGTAAGTACATGCAAGTTTTTACTTTGATGAAATATTGAAGAAATATCTGTTCTGAAGTTGGATTATCGATGACCCCTTTTATACTAATTAATGTGTACAGATTACGACATTAGGCAAAGAAGACAAAGTAATCGATTATTTGTATGCATTATCTAGAGTACCTGATTATTGGGCATGTTTTTTAGTCGATCATTCATAAATGGCTTTTGCTTTCGAACAGCAAAGGTGGAAAAAGATTTACGAACGCAAAACAGTGGTGTTGTTGTTCAGGATGGTGATCATGAGTGGTATGGAGTAATCAAGAAAATGATTTCTGTTGATTTTGAAAAAAAAAATCAAGAAGTTCTGTTATTTGAATGTGAATGGTTTGATCGGCCTCGCTCCGGTCAGAGCCAAAGTAGAGGATACAAAATGGATCGATACGAAATGATAGATGTTGACACTACTATTTCTCAATTTAAGTATGAGCCTTACATTCTAGCCACCCAAGCAGAACAAGTTTTTTACGTTAGAAGTGTGAAGCAACCTAAATGGGCTACATTTGTTAAAACGAAGCCACGAAACCTTTTTGCCATGCCCCCTGAAGACAGTGAAAATAATGTCACTGAGACGATGGAGGCTGAGACATTATTTGATGATCGACGACTTACTGATATAAATGAGGATATGACCGCATGGGATAGGAATGACATTGACGGAGCAACCGGTGATGCTTTCGCTCTTTCAAATGAAGATGATGACGACGACGATGACGATGATGATAAGTATATCAATGATGGTATTGTACCTCCAATATTGGGGGAGGACAGTGAAGATGATGATTTTTTTATATAGGTACTGTGTGAGCTAGCTGTACGTGAACTATGTAATGCAACGTTTGTGTTCCGTGGCGATAGATCTTAATGCCACCAACCGGTATTTTGTGGCAACAGATCTGAATACAATGATTGTGTTTCGTGGCGATAGATCCTATCACCATGAACATGTGAATCATGGCATAAGTTCCTAATGCAACGTTTGTGTTTCGTGGCGATAGATATTAACGCCACGAACTGGTGAATCATGGCAAAAGTTCCTAATGCAACGATTGTGTTCCGCGGCGATAGATGCTAGCACCACGAACAATTGAATCGTGGCAACAGATCCTAATGCAATGATCGCATTCCATGGTGATAGATGCTAATGCCATGAACTAGTTAATCGTGGTAACAGACTCTAATGCAACAATTGGGTTTCGTGGTGATAGATGCTAGCGCCACGAACTATTGAATCGTAGCAACAGATCCTAATGCAACGATCGGGTTCCATGGTGATAGATGCTAATGCAACGAACTAGTAAATCATGGCAACATATTCTAATGCAACGATCAGGTTCCGTGGCAATAGATGCTAATGCCATGAACTAGAGAATCGTGGCAACAAATTCGTGGCGATAGATCCTAATGCCACGAACTAGTGAATCATGGCAACAGATTCTAGTGCAACGATCGTGTTCTGTGGCGATAGATGCTAATGCCACGAACTAGTGAATCGTGGCAACAGATTTGTGGCAATAGATCCTAATGGCACGAACTAGTGAATCGTGGCAACAGATCCTAGTGCAATGATCGTGTTCCGTGGCGATAGATGCTAATGCCACGAACTAGTGAATCATGGCAACAGATTCGTGGCGATAGTTCCTAATGTCACGAACTAGTGAATTGTGGCAACAGATCCTAATGCAACGATCGTGTCCCGTGGCGATAGACGCTAATGCCGCAAACTAGTGAATCATGGCAACAGATTCGTGGCGATAGATCCTAATGCCACGAACTAGTGAATCATGGCAACATATCCTAATGCAACGATCATGTTCCGTGGCTATAGATGCTAATGCCACGAACTAATGAATTGTGGCAACAGATTCGTGGCGATAGATCCTAATGCCACGAACTAGTGAATCGTGGCAACAGATCCTAATGCAACGATCGTGTTCCGTGGCGATAGATGCTAATGGCACGAACTAGTGAATCGTGGTAAAAGACCAAGCTTACTGCAACGATTTAGTATTCGTTGCAGTACAATCATTGCAACAGGGTGGAATCCCTGTAGTGTTAGTTGGTTATTGAATTGTGCATTGTGAATTGTTGTACATAACATTGAGCGTAGATTGTGGATTGTAATTCTTATTGTTTAATTGTTGATTTAATCAACGCGAACTGTGAATTGTGCATTGTTATTGTTTAAATGTCGATATAATTGTTCTTGTCGGCCTTTGATACAAGCAATATGCATGCCTATATAATGTCTTGGTCAGTCGCCTCAAACCCTAGAATGGAACTTGGTCAGTCACCTTGGTCAGTCGTCCTAAACCCTAGAATGCCTTATCAAACCCTATAATGCTTCCATCTTTTTCTTTCACTCAACACTTCATGTAGAGTTAATATGCCATTCATTATATTTCTATTGGGTATCTGCATATTGAAACTTTTGAATATGCCATTCATGCAACCCTAGAATGTAGATTGAACCTTGTGAATTATTTTATCTGCCACTTTCTTCATTCTCTGTGTTAATATCTTTGTAAACCATTTAAAAATACAGTTTAGGAGGCATATTGGTCGCTATATATTTCAACCTTTTGATATCCAGCTTCCCTTCATAAAAATCATGACCTGCTTGATTATGACCCCAACCGTTTCAGAATTTTTATATTTTTCTTAATCTGGACATGAATCTACTCAAAGCCTCTCTATCTCTAGTTGGCTCATACCAGATCTCTTCCACCTTTTTGAGAAATTCAGGATTTCGAGAGCATTTATTTTTGTAGCTTTCATTGAAGTGAGACTTATTTTTTGTCTTATTAGTTCTAGCATCGAAAGCCCTAAGAAGACTGTTGATGGTAGTAACAATGAAGAAGGCAATATCGAGTTTAGTGACTCCAGCAGTTCAGGCTCCTTTCAAAGTCCATCAGATCCTTTTCCGAATATAAAAATTCGAAAAGACTTCTGAGGATCTCGACCCGTAATATGATCCTGCCAACGAGGTATGGATCACAAATCTTAACTTCAGCAGTTCAAGTTAATGTTGTTTGTCAAGTATACGAAGTCTTAAAATCCTTTTCTACCTAGATTAATCGCGAAGACAACGAGATGACTTCGACTCCTGAAACCGCAGAAGGTTCTCCAATGGATGAAAATGAGGGCAACGGGGCCCCAATAAGGGTCCATTGAACCGCATAATGTACATAACTAGGGTTGGTCCAGGTGGGCTTCTCCAAGAACCACTGGATTTAGTTACAAAGTACTGAAATGCATGCGGTTTTCTTGTTAGAGAGCTCGTGCCGATCACAACCGAGAATTGGAGAAAATTACCTGAGGAGAACAAGAATGAGTTGTGGGAGAAACTGTAAAGAGGCTGTAAAGAAAGCAACATTGGTCTCTTGCGGCAAGAAGTTTCATGGCTGGAAGAGTGAAATGAATGCTTATGTTAAGGCTGGTAAGCTCCCTAGCCCAAGGAAGATGCGAAAAATCACACAAGCTCAGTGGCAAGAATTTGTTCATCAAAAGACCACACCTAATACTAAAGCCCTAAGTGCAACTAGGTCAGAACTTGCCAAAAAGAACAAATACCATCATTGCTTGGGGTCTGCCAGATATGCCCCCAAAGTCCATAAATGGAATAAGATATTAGAAGAAATTACCAGTAAGGGCAATCCTCACCTGTGAGAAGGCTGCGATGAGCGAACTCAACGGTGGGTCTTTGCTCGTTCAGATTTGACCAATGAGGGAAAACTTGAAAAGCCCGACTCTGTGAACAAAGTAGAGCAAAAAATGAAAGAAGTAATTGAAAAGCAACAGAAGGGTCTCATCAAGCCGAAGAGGGAGAATGACCAACTTACCACTATCCTAGGAAACCCTGAACACAGTGGATAGGTTCGAACAATCTCTTCTCAGATGTCTTGGCTATATGGTTTCCCGAAAGATAAAGAGACATATAGAAGACGTGAGAAGTTCAAGAAAACACTTGATGACGATTGCTCAAAAGGTCAAGGAAAATGTGCAAAAAATAATAGAACAACTTAGATAATCGAGACAATTAGTGGCACCGAGTACAGCGATGGTTCCCGTGCCAAGGGAGCATTTGGTATCTCAAACTTTCTACCCTATCAGCGTAGGTTCCGCTCCAGGCACAGGGTCAACCCATAAGTTCATTGTCGATGATATTGTTAAGGACATATCTTGTCATGTTCTTGTCCCGATCGGCATAGTAGGGAACAAAACCAAATAGGTTGCCACTGCTATGGCAAAGCCCGATCGTGACTTCAACGGTAATTCACTTCCGTTGTATTATGCTGTGGTGCAAGTTCTTCAAATGATTGATAATAATTATGAAGATTATGAAATAGACCACATTACACATGAGGGGATCATGACTGTGGGGCAGGCTGTCAACCAATTAATCCTTTAGCACTGACACGATATCGCATTGTACGATGAGCCGATTTCTAGCCCCATCGCGTCTCAAAATACTGCAACCCCGTCTTCTAAGGCGAATATCTAGGAAGATCTACTCCCGCTGTGTCTTAGCAAGAATGATAGTAACCTTGCTAGTAATGATAACCAAGAGCAACCTGTTGAACAACAGCTTGAAGCAGTACCAGAGAAAGCTGTTGTTAGTAAAGAGCAACCAATTGAGCAACAGCTTGAAGTAGTACTAGAGCAAGCTGCTGTTAGTAAAGAGCAATTAGTTGAACAACAGGTTCAATAACAAGCTAGTGTCCAACTTCCGACGACTACTCCTCAGTCATCAGTTCCTATGAAAGTGAGCTCATACGGAAATAAGAAACCTTCTAAAGAAGTGTCAAAATATTTGGAAAATTTTAAGGAAAATATTAGAAAATCGAGTGCATCTCGTTATTCACATGAGCTAGCATTAGAAAATATTGAGGAGTGGGAAGAAGACAGTGTCATGTATAATCGGTGGACGGCTTTAGTTAAATCAGGAGTTCCAATATACAAGCCTTAGGATGTTCCTCTTGAATACGAGAATGGCAAGCCGTTCATGACATCGGTACAACTTAGCAAACAACATGTCTCGCTCAAAAGAAAGCACGAGTGGTACATCACTGCCAGCACAAAATATGAACTTTCTACGTCACATTTCTTGTGCCAAAAGAAGAATTCTGGAGCACTGGAGCAGATAAACGAGCCATTTTCTTTGAAGATCTACATACCCTTCACTACAGGAATCCATCGATAGGGCGTCGGCCATATAAGTGTCGGTTGTGTACAGAAACTGACACCCATACTTTAAAAGCATCGGTTGACCGACGCTTTTACCTGACGAAATTTTTTGGACGCATTTAACTATTATGGGCGTCGATACCGACGCTCTTAACTATTATAAGCATCGATTTCCGAAAACCGACATATTTACACTTTATAGTTCTCGGTGCCAATACCCGACGCATTTATGCCTTTGAAGTCATCGGTCCAAATAGAACTGACGCTTTTAGTGTCTGACACAGAAAAAAACTGCACAAAAAAGTTTCTTTCTCCGGTTCCTGAGCAAGCTTCGTATCTAGTTTTCATCAGATTATATTGTTGGACTGGAATGAGAAGAGCAACACAAGATCGAAGGATGCACATGAATCAAATAAGAGAACCATATATTGAATTAAGCAGACACTAGATCAACAAGATTGAACTCGAAAACAAAAACAATCCACAATACATCATTCTAAATCTGACATAAAAAAAACAAAAATGAACATTCACAGAGGACGCCGGAGCCAGCGTCGCTGGAAGTCTGCATCGCCGGGAGGTTTCGTCGTCGGCAGTCCGCATGGCTAGGAGCCCTCTCCGCGCCGCCGGAAGGCCGCGTCACCCGAGCCGCGCCGCTGGAAGGCCGCGTCGCCCGGAGCCGCGCCGCATCGCCGGAAGACCGCACGCCGGGAGGTCGCGCCGCCAGAGCCTGCTTTGCCGAAACTCGCTTCGGAAGGCCGCGTCACGGGAAGGTCACGCGTTGAGGTCGGAGACCACGTCACCGGGAGGTCATGGGCTGGGATCGGAGGCCGCGTGGCCGGAAGGCCTCGCCGCGCCGTGTCGCCTGAAGGCGGCATCGCCGGGAGTGAGCAGCGGCAAGGAAGATATTGGCGGTAGGGTTTCTCTGGTGCGTGTGTTGTTCGGGGGCCGGTATAAAAAATCGGATGGGCTGGGATCTGCGAACGCGGTCACTAAAGGTTTCGATCAAACCGACGATGATAGCTGGCGCGGTAGTTAAAAAATTTCGGGATACCGCGCGCACTGAGCTGCAGAAAAAAAAATTTGAGGAGTTGTATGGTCGTCGGTTCAGCCAACGCCATTATTTAAAGAGTCAGTTGAACCGACGCAGTTATTAAGTGTGACGGTTTATTTAGATTGACCGACACATTTAGTTTATGGGTGTCGGTTTTTTAAACCGACACCTTTAGTCGAATTAAATACGTCAGGGCCGATGCCTATATATAAACCGACACCTTATTCATCGTTTCCTGTAGTGCTTTTCCGTCGATGCATGCTCAAAATCAACCTGCTACTCATCTGGTGCTTGTAAGTTCCTCTAATATTTTGTATTTGCTTTTCTTACTACACGCGTACATATTTCATGAGATTATAACAATTCTAGACTTCTTCAATAGGATGCAATACATGGGTAATGAAAAGATGAAACGCAAGACTGGTATCCTTGACCCTAAACGGATTGCAAAGACATTATTTAACGTTAAGGTGGATCGAGACTCAGAACAGTACAAGCACATGAAAAAAAATTGACAAATCAATCGCAAAACAAAAGAAGGATAAAAGGACAGAAGTTGCAACTTACATAGGACATGCCATGTTTAATTTTGTCAGAGATGGCAAGGACCTCGTAAAGGCTCCGTACCACTTCGAGTAAGTTTAACACATGACATTGAAATAGCAAGTATTAATAATTGTTAACTCAGCACGTGTGTTTGTACATGTGCAGTAAACACTACATAATGATCTTCATCAAGCCAATGCAGGGTTTGGCAACAGTTGTCTTGGACATAGCCAATTACCCACCAGATTGTTACAAAAATTTCCTCTCCATTTTGAAACTATACGTTTATTCGATACTTTTAATTTACACACATTTAGAACGTGTTGACAAGTTTTATATGACATTTCTTGTATTACAATGTTTGGTGGTTTTACGCGGAACGGCTTGGCGATCAGAGACCTCCTAATACGGATGCATTGGATATTAAAATATATTATCCTCGTCCCAAGCAGCCTGTTGGGAGCGTCTTATACGGGTATTATGTATGCGAGCATCTTTGGACCGCCAGCGAATATAGAATGAATCATGAGGATGTAAGTTATCCTTAATGTCAATATCTTATTTTCTTACTTTTGAGTTTCATTTTCATTGTAACTAGCATATTTTAATATTTATATTCCCTGCTGTTCAATATTACCAGAAAAATTATTTTTAGATTTTGATTCCAACTTGAAAATTCAATTGCTCATAGTACAACTGCTCCAAAAATACCAATTCCTGTATACTCACTTTGATCTATACTTTGAGATTTTTCAAACCAACACATTCTGAACCTTGTTATGTGTTTCGTTGCAGCACACGAAGAATGTGAACCAAGTCTGGTCGATTTCTAGAAGTATGCCTGGTGGAGGAGCCGAGTATATTGCCAGTAAGCTGTGTCAATTCATGCATCGCGAAATTTTGCAGAAAAGAGGGGTGTTCTTTGATGTGGATGGTGTAATAGCTGATGTGCTAGAACATTGCGACTATGACAATAGAAACAGTTTTTAGTAAAACTTGTAAACTATGAGATGACTTGTATGTGTAACTTGTACATATGTATATTGTTTTAGTGAAATTGACACTTCTGTGAGATGACTTTTGTGATTATATTGTTTACTTCTGTGATTATATTGTTGACTTCTGTGATTATATTAAATTGACCTAGAAATTAGAAATAACAGCGGGTAGTATTGTATAGGGTATACTTTATCACAGGTGGTTCTTTACCTACGACTAGACCTGCCTGTGAAATTGTATTATCATAGGCGGCTAGAAATAGGTAAAGAACAACATGTCATAACTCCAGTATTACATGCGGTTGCTATTATGGTACAAACCGACTGCAATAAATTATCACCAGAGGCGTCTTGTCATTGGTAAAGATCCGCCTGTGATAACAGAATTATCATAGGCGGTTACATATACTGTAAGACCTGTCTATGATAATGTTTCTTCACAGGTGGCTAGTCCTAAGTAAAGAAACACATGTGATAATACCATTATCATAGACGGTTTCACTTTTCTGCCTGTGAAATTGCATATTATGACAGGCTCTTCGTTTCCGGCGGTTTTAGAAACCACGTGTGATAATACATTTGGAGCCCCCTGAGATGAGGCTTATTCTAGTAGTGGCTACAGCGGTAGCGATTCTTCTGGCTGCAGGTCGGTACACACAATATGATCATCTTTCTGCTGGTGTTCATCATTGTTTTATTCGCATGTTATTTCTAAAATTATTCAGTAAATTGCCTCATTCTCCTAACACTTCCTAGTCTTATTTGTTTACTTGTTTAAAATCCATGGATCAATACTTTGTGTTTTTAATACCATGGAGCAAAAGTTTGATTGAGGTTGTAATAAGAAACTGTTATATGAGACCGATATGTTGATTAATATATTTATTTTTCTAAAAGAATGTTGAATGGAGTGAAACAGGAGAGCGTCAGGTAACCCATGGATTGCAATGTGCAATAGTTTTTATGTGATGAGATGGTTGATTGTCACTGAATCCGGTGATGTCTGGCTTATGCTGACCATCCTCGGTTCAAATGACATTTTTAATTAGTGCAACTGCAAATCTATTATGATGGTCCCGCAACCATTATAGCCCATTTGGCAAAAAAATTACTTGTTGGAAAAACATCTTGATTGAAACGATGGTAAAAAAATAGCTTATGCTTATATTCTAATTTAGTTTATTCTAAGAATTAGCTGAACTAAGACTATCTACAATAGGAAGCCCAACAAAGAGCTCAAATCGATTTTAGGTACTCGAACACCCTCCAATAGGAGATTCATCAATGAAGCCCAAATAGCGTTGCCTTCCTTCCAATACCCAAACATAGGGGCACTACAGGAGCAACCTATCCCAACGGTTCTTAGATAGATAGAGAGCGAAATGACCGAGGTCGGCCGTCTCCAATGAGATCCGCACGAGTTGCAGCCTAACCCTCATTCCAACTGATTAGTGCCGCATTACCTCCTCCACTGTGCCGTTCTATGTGTCATGTGCCCGCCCTTCTGCACTGCCCATCCAGTGCCCGCACCTCCCCGCCGCCGCCACTATAGAAACCTGAACAATTATGCCGGCCAAAATAACTTACATGATCCAACCGATGTAAGTAAATAATTTATATCGGCCGCTGGAAGCCGACGTAAGTAACATAATTTACGTCGGTCAAAAGCCCGCGGCCAACATAAGTTAACTGGCCGACAGCATTAACGCAACTTACATCGGCCCAAGTCCCAGACCGATGTAAGTAATGAGGCTGACGGAAGTAACTATTTAATTACATCGACCCGAAACTAGACCGACCTAAGTTAGAATGACTAACGTAACTAGAGGACTTAACCCTACCCGAGCGGGCCACGCGCTAAGCCCATTTCACCAGTTTCAAGCGCGCACCTTTTCTCTCCTCGGCGTGCCTTCTTCATGTGCGCCACGCCACCCTTCCTCCACACCGCGCCGCACCGCCTCCACACCGCGCCACCGCCGTGCAGGTGACATCCAATTCCAAAATGAACCAAGTGCGATGCATATGTGTGCACAGGAATTTCCAGATTTAGGAGGCCATACTAGTCCACACTGAGACCAGACAAGTCCGCCCTGGACCAGAAAAAAAATCGGACTTGTCCGCACTAGGACTGGACAAGTCCGTTGGCTAGGGTTTTTAGCAAATTTCCAATTAGAACATGATTTAGTTAACTTAGAACCATATTTACTCAGAAAAGATGCATGTCAGATAATTACCGTGAATCCTAGGGTTCAAGGGTCGAGGATTTGAGAATTGAACGTCGAGATCGAAGGAGACGAAGAATTGATGATGATGTCGATGAGTTGATGAAGATCGATCTTGTTTGATCCTTCTCCTTCCTCCTTCTCTTCTCCTAGCTGCGGTTGATGGCAGCTCCCACGAACTAGGCTTTAGTGTTTCTTCAATTGTTACAAAGGGGGTGAGAGGGTGGGTGTTGGGGTGCTTATATAGGGATCGAGAGGTAGTATTTGGGTGAAATTCGTGTATAAGGTGGTGGAGGCCGGGTAGAGGTCCCACATGGGCTCCACAAGGGTTGGGCGCGATGTTCTTGGGCCCAATTAAGGCAAATACCCAATAACATATCGTTGACGAAAAACTGAACCCGAGTTGGGCACACCGGACCAGTCCGCTAGGCACCGGACTAGTCGTTGGGAAGTCAAAAAGTTGAAAGGATAAGTTCCGGTATCAAGCCAGACAAGTCCGTTTGCAGGAAAAACGAAGTTCCAAAGAGTTAAACATATAAGTCCGGTATGAGACCGGACAAGTTCGGAGATTTGTCAAAATTTCCAAAAACCAGACCAAATGGGGTTCGCCGTACAACTCTGAAGAGTTCCAGTAGCGAAGAACGGACTAGTCCGTACTATGGAATGGACAAGTCCGGACAATAACATAAAGGTTTCGGACAAGTACGCAACCAAAAGCAGATAAGTCGGGGAACAACAGAGAGCAAAGTCGGATTAGTTCAGGGTCCAAACTAGACAAGTCCGCACTGCTGTAGAATTTCAAATGATGTTTTGGTTGTAATTTATTTTAAACTTGTTCCTTTTGGTTTTGGTTAATGCTAAACATGTATAAGAATATATGTAATGCATGATGGATGAAAATGAGGGTGTTACAAACCTACCCCCCTTAAAATGAATCTCCCCCTCAAGATTCGACGTAGAAGGAAAGAGATAGGGAAATTCTCTCTTGAGGTCTTCTTCCAGCTCCCAAGTTGCTTCCGATTCTGCATGATGCTTCCATTGTACTTTGCACCATCGAATCACCTTGTTTTTTATGACTATCTCCTTCATTTCCAAAATTTTGACCGGTTGCTCGGCAAAAGTCAAATCTGCCTCTAATTCCAAATCTTCTATTGGTACTTTTTCCACCGGTACCCTTAAGCACTTCTTGAGCTGCGAAGCGTGGAACACATCATGAACTTCAGCAAGAGGTGCCAGCGTCTCCAACTTATATGCCACTTCTCCACGTTTTCCCAAAATCTTGAATGGTCCAATATAGCAAGGTGCCAACTTGCCTCTGACGTTAAATCGCTTATGACCTCGTATAGGTGAAACTTTGAGATATACAAAGTCTCCCACTTCAAAGACTAAGTTTCTTTGCCTATTATCCGCATATCCTTTTTGTCTTGTCTGAGCAGCCCTCAAATTCTTGCAGATTATTTGAACTTGCTTTTCATCCTCTTGCAAGACATCCGGTCCAAACACTTGGTTCTCTCCTGTCTCATTCCAAAACAAGGGTGTCCTACACTTCCTTCCATATAGCGCTTCATATGGTGACATCTTCAAACTAGCTTGGTAACTGTTATTGTAGGAAAACTCCGCATACGGCAAGCTCTTGTCCCAGCTGCGTCCATGCTTCAAGGCACAAACTCTCGATGTCTTCTAATATTTGGTTGGTCCACTTGGTTTGTCTACCGTTTGAGGGTGATATGCAGAGCTGAAATTAAACCCTATACCCATAGGTTCATTCAGTTTATGCCAGGACCTAGAGGTGAATTGAGAACCTCGGTCAAACACTATTTTCATGGGTGCTTCGTGTCGGCATACAATTTTCTCCATATACAACTCAGCTAACTGTGCAGTGGTATACTTGTTCTTGACAGGAAAGAAATGAGCTGATTTTGTCAACTGATCCACAATTACCCATATTGAGTCATAACCGGACTGGGTTCACTGTAATCCAACAATGAAGTTGTTGACGGCTGTTATATACCAATTTCGACCGTCAATATAACTCAACTACGTGAAGGAAATATCATTTCTTGCACACATCACATTTCTCTTTTAACCTATTTACACTTGTCCTTGGAGAAAGTAGTGCATACAAGTATTTTATGCAGAATTAAAGTGAAACAAGGGGATAGATCCGATAAAATATCATTCTAGCCAATCAAGCGATGACATGTGGCACCAAATGGATCAAATGGCCCAAAAACAAAAGTATTTGAGGTCAACCAATGGTCTAGCACCAATATCAGTCAAAGGGACCCACCTGCAAGTCACCCCGAGGAAGCGCACAAGAAATGGTCCAACTTTCTGTTCGGCCGACTAGGGGGTTCGATCGAAACCTTGCTGGTGCCAAACTCGGTCAGCTTCCACGTGTCGACTCCATGTGGTGCCCTGGTCAGGAAGACTGATTTGCGTGCTTTCGGTTGCGGGAACCGACCCTTCTCCAAGCTATAAATAGGACCCCTCACCCCTCACTTCCACACACACCACTTGTGTATTCATCCATTGTACCACTACTCTCCATAGGTTTATAGGAGTATAGGATGTAGAAAGGAGAGTATCTAGTCCATATTCCAAGTAGGAGAGGACTAGGAGTCTCTTCCAAATTCCTAATTGGGAATGGTATGGCTCTTATATTCCTATTTGTATTTGTGACATTGCTCTTAATAAAGATGTTATCTTTAGTCTTCGATTGTTCATATACTTGGATGAAGCGTTTCTTGTTTGATTGTGGATTCCATATATGTGGTAGGAGTAGTATTTATGATTATGCTATACCATACTTATTATATCATCATAAACAGTACAAACCCCCACTATAGTCTAATTAGCTATGATAAGATTATGTTAACATGAATCACTTACGCTATGAGTTAACATTGGTTCAATGGTGATTTAGTTCATTGCCTTAGGGTGTCTTCTGCATAGGCTCTTAAGGTAATTACTTAATATGCTATCATGGTGCTAGGATAGAAAATAGCGTTGAATGTCTCGTAGACCCACAGATATAAGAGGTAGGCAGTACGTGGTGACAGCCATATCTGTTCTTTGTAATCCTCCACGTTCGGTTATGCCACAGGCTCTTGGCGGGAGTCATTCTAGTATTGCTAGGGTAAACCCGTGCCCGATGTGTTAATCTCCATAGCATGAGAATTCATAATTAATATAATCATTGGTAACTAACTTAGGCTATGTATACGTACATTAGAAGCATCGTAAGATTCTCTACCTAGCTCTTAGTCTAGTCCCTCTTTACCCCATTTATCCCCTTAGGATAGAATTCTCTTGTGTGTGTTGTAAAAGCCCGCTTTTCGGAAGAACAAAAATGCACAAATGCGAACTTAAAGATTCTAAAAATGGACTTGGAAATCCAAACTCACCTGAACCATATGAGTTAACCAATGTTCACTAAAAATAGGAACTTGTTAAAATTTTACCTATAGAACATGTTTGCTAATGTATATTGGAACTTAAGGTGTAAAATAATTAAATTTAAAGTATTCACATTTTCAATGAAAAATTAAAGGAGAAAAGAAAACGAAATAGAGAGAAAGAAAAAGGAATTATTCCAACCCTAAAATGGGACATTCACAAAAATTCAAATCTAAGGCTGTAAAATTTTCCATGACCTTCTAATATTCCAAATAGACTCTCGGTAAAGTTACAAAATTTTTGAAGCACGTTGTCCATTTATTGGACACGTACTGAGAGTTTAATCAACGTCGACTTCAAATTTAAACTCTGTGCTCAACCTTGTCCAAATAACCTCCAAATTTTTCGTAAGGTCCCTTATGGTTCAAAAAGGTTAACCTCAAAGTTTCAGGATTTTTGAACCTAATCTACCATTTATTTCATTGAATCAAGTATCACCGCTTGAATTCAAATTCAAACCTGAGTTCAAAATTCAACTTGCTCAGTTTTGAAATCTGATTACACCATAAAATTCTTCACATTTTATTTAGTCATTGGGCCAAAGTTTAATATTTTTGAAGCATGTTTGCTAGCCCTAATTGAAATTGGAAAGAGAAGAGAGGAGAGAGTGGGTCCCACATGTCATGTCTACCCTCATGGCCACAAAAGCAACTTCGATTCTTCCTATCGCGTCCTTATCTTCCCGCTCGCCACCTCCCAGCCGGCCCCTGCCTCCTAGCCCGACCTCGCGCCTCCGCACCTCCCATGTGCCCCTGGCCACGGCTCCGCCCCGCAGCTCGCCCCCACGGCGTCGTTCCCCTGCTCGAGCGCGTTGCTCCGCCTCTGCTCCTCACCAGCGCCGCCGTGTGCCGCTCGCCCTGGCCGTCGCACCGCCTGCGCCGCCACTGGCCCGCTCCCCGCATCGCGCTGCCCGGTCGAGCTGCTTCGTCGCGCCGCTCCTCCCTCCGGCTTGCCCCGCCCCCACGGCACCTCGCCTCACCGGCCGCCATCCGCCCACCGTCCGCGCGCCTCTACCACGCCAGAGCCGCACCACCCCACCAGCCGCAGCGCGCCGCTTCGCCGCCGGCTCGCGCGCCTTTCCCACAGGCGCCCTACATTCCGCTGATGGCTACTCGCGCCCGTACCAGGTCAGCTCCCCTGCTCCCGTCCCTCCGCTTGGCTTGGCTGCGCCGCTCCAGACCGCCGCGGCGTCGCCCCCTTCCGACCCCGTCCGGTCACAGCACCGCGCCGCCAACGCTGCACTCCGCCCTGGCTCCCTGCTCGCAACAGCTACACCGTGTCGTGCCTGCAACACCTTATCCGTGTCGGCAGTGCTGTGTGTGTGTCACATCGACGTCGTCACCTTCAAACCACGTCACGCAGCGTTCTGATCATTTGTTGTGTCCTGGCAGTGAATCAAGTGAAGCATGTGATTTAGGTGATGCAGGAACACGACAATGATACAACAGACAACGGAAATTTGGAAAAGGTTAGTTGCACATGATGCGAGGTTGGTTAAGTCGAAACCGTGGTTAGGATGTTCGATGAAATGCTTACAAGGAAAGAACCAACTTCGTTGATGTTCATAGCTGGTCTTGATGCAGGGGGTATGGTGATGTTGCGACCGACAAGCCTAAGTGCCAAGGTGCCCTTTGAACGGTGATGGAGCGACGGAAATCAAATACACACCCAAGATGTTCGGCGAAATGCCTACAAGGTGAGCCTTTCCCTGAAATACCTTGCTTGACGTCACTGACGTCCGTTCGTCGTGATCGCTAAGGTTACTCATGTGTCGTCAAGCTGCACGTCCATGTTCCACGTTAATATCATTCCTATAGGAGTCCCCAAGTTGACCTCCTTTCTCGTTTGTATCGCGTTAACTTGTTCGTGTGTGCTTGTGATGCTCCACCATGAGTCGCGTCGACGCCGTTGACCATATGACGTCGTCGTGACGTTCCAAGCCATCATCGTGTCCTGGCATCGAGATGAAGGATGCCTGTAATGTACATGATGCTGGAACACACTCACGACACAACGGTCAACAGTCGTTGAGCCGAATTAGGGTTTAGTCGAGGCGAGGCTCGTCAAGTCCTGGGTGTAGCTAGGGTGCTCCATGAAATGCCTTCTAGGTCAAACCATGGGTATTGGTGATCACCGATCACCTAGGGTTGAGTAATGCAAGAACGTTGCGACCAAAAAGGAGAACTAGACCAAGGGGAACCTTGGATAAGAGTTCCTTGGTTATGTCGAGGGTGTTCCCTAACCGATCACAAGATTGGTTAACTTGGTGTACCAATTCATCGACGGTAGGTTCGTCGAGTCGCTTGCCGACGATCGAGTCAACATCACTAAACTTGTGACTCATAAGGTTGTGTTCGGGACTTCGCTCACCCCATTGACGAGTCCGGGTTGTTGTGGATGTCGCTAAGACGATCTTCTCGAGATGGAAAAGCATGCCTTCATGGCAAGGTCTCGCATCATGTTTAAGTCCCGAGAGCTTACCAAGCTCACCTAGACAAGGTTGCAGAAGACACTACATTATTGTCGTTGTGTAAGCACCTGAACAATGCTTGCGACGTTAGTCGTAGCAACTGGTTTACCTAAAAGTCATTTGAACGTTGTCTTGGTACTCATGCTAGGTTAACAGTGCTTGTAATAACTTCTTAAGTCCAAGCCATGTTGATCTCAATTCAGTCCCAAGTGTCGTTAGGTTCCATCATGGTTCATCCTAAGTCAGGACCCTACGACAGCACTGCTCACTTAACTAGGTTTACTCCTTTACGAGTTAAGTCAAGTTCAGTGGTCGATTGCTAAATCGCGATCTTCGTCTTGTAAACCACTCATACTCAAGCTTTCGATGCCACCTTGACTCTTACGTCATCCTTACACTACCAGTCCAACACTTCCACACTATTCAGCTGTATCGTCCTTGAGTGGCATAGCGTCGAGTGTTGAGTGCCAAGTTGCAATGTGTGCTTACATTGCACCTTTCAATTCACATCTCGATACTACCATGACCACTTGACTCCATCCTTTGTTTATCCACACAATAGAGGCATATCTGTCCTTCCTAGTCAAACTCCTCGTTCTTAAAGTTTACACAACCCCGTAGAGTCTATTATTAAATTACTTAATTACTTAATCACTTATATGCATATCATGTCGATAGGAATGTGATGATAGGTGATCGACGAGAAGTTTCGCTTGGAGGATAAGGCCAGGGTGTCCACTTGAAGTCCTTGGCGGAGTCTACACAGAAGGACCACTAACAATTGACATTTATTCGAGTCGCAAACTAAGGCAAGCCCCGGTTTGCATTTAAGGGCTTTTCAAAGTTTTCCAGTTTTATTCACTTACGTCTTCAATTGATATTGTGCATTACGTATAAGGTGTTTGATACTCCACTTGCATGACCACAAATCCCACGGTTTGGTTGGAACGAGTTACAGTTTGACCTGTAGTAACTGCTTTGCTAATGTATAGGAAATCCGGTAGAAGTCGAGTAGTTGGAATCTACTCGCGAGATATGTAGGACATATCTCAAGGGATTGGTTAGATAAACAATGGCTTAATATAATGAATCCGAGACTGGGCAGGGGATGGATAGGAAGCAACGAGAATAGGAGTCTCGGTCGCATAGCCCTGCTTGTGTCGCTTGAGGATCGTGCCGTATGCGGCACCGTTGGGCAAGCTTGAACTGTACCGCTTGCATAATGGTATATGGGCCATTAAACTGATGTAACTCCAGACTGTAGTGTGGAGACTCCTCGGTTGTCCTTGAATGGAGATGCAAAGGCATAAAGGTGTAAATCTTCTAGTGGGCAACTTCGACGTGTCCGTGTAGGGGACCTTTTGCTCGGGATGAAGGGGTTTGTCGACATTGGGGTCTTGGGTGAAAGGTGGCCACGTATGACACGGGGAGGAGAGCACGTATGTGTCTCCCACGCGGGTGTGCGTGTTGTGCAGTCCGGGTGTGTCCTGATTGCAATCACCGTCCCTCGCGGTAATAGAGTACCACTTGTTCACTATGTCATGACGTAGTAAATACTAAAGAAGCCAGGAAAATCATATTGTATGGAATTATCATTGCTTTGCAACCTTGTATGATTTAGAGATAGTACAATTAAAAGTTTACAGTTTTCCCATACTTTAGCTGTAATAGCATTACATTCTTTGGACATGTCATATCATCGGCAAAGTGTTTCTTGTTTGATTGTGGAGTCTATGATGTGCCATGCCGGAAGAATGTCGTTTGCTACTTAAAACATGATTATAAGGATCCACTTGTAGGCGAGTCTATTTATGATATTCCTTACCTATGTGTAGTGTCCCCTTTTGCATATGTCTAGTGAGACGGGTTAGTCTTGCTGAGCCTTATGCTCACGTTTGCGCTTTAATGATTTTTGGAGGTATTATTTTTATTTCTGCTGTTCAGGTTATACATGAGACTCGAGGTGTCGAGATAAATCTCATGTGAACCATGCCGCTGCTGAATGTTCTTCATGTTGCTAGCGAGAAGCGTCCTAGGGCATGGACGTCTTCTCTCCTGCTTAGTTAGGTGAGATTATGAGTATGTATTTTTCCGCTGCGTGTGTACCCCTGTGGTACACTCTTTTGTAAACTCTTCTTATTATGAAATAAAACTTTATATATTTTGGTATCCTTTTCGTGTGTGCTGTTAGGTGCCGCATCGCACGGCACCACCCAATGAGATCCTCGGAGGTGTGGACTCCGGTCCCCACAGACATGGTATCAGAGCTTCATTGAGAATGGCACGCTCGAAAAGAGCCTATTTTCGAAAACTCCAAAGTAGTCGAGTGAGAATTAGCTATATGCCCATTAAGGACTATTACTAGTACAAGTTAAAAAGGTGGTGAACGAACTTGTTATATTATTTCTGTAACGATGCTCCATCTTCAAGGTAAGAGGTAAGGTACGCCGCCAAGAGCGGATCAATCTCGGTAAGCTCTGCATACGAGATGTGGTATGTAATATTTCCGTGGCTTGGCACGAAAAGTCAATATGAGCCTCTGAAACTTTCCATGTTTCTGAGAACATATGACAGGCGGTATCCCAGTGTGACACAAAATTAGTGGGAGCCCCCGTCGGGTGGTGTATAACCCGATAGTGTGCATCTCTAGAACTATTCATGTTCTATGGGATCATGCGAAACACGTATGCCCGAGCGTGTATAAGCCGGTTCGTACGGGAGTCTTTGCTGTACAGACGTATTTACAGCCATGTACCTCAAGACCTGACTTCGCTCGAGGGCGACTCATACCATAGTCGTATGCATTTACTTTTGATTATATCTTATTGTGACTGCCTGTCGTGTTTCCCCGTGCCGCCCTTGAGGTGTGAAGGTGTGAAAGGGGATTGTTTGTCTTCTGCAGGTACACTAACTCCGGTAGAGACCCGTGTAGCAAACGTTTGCGTGTGATCGATATTAGAACCACTTATAGACGTATCCGGATATACCGGGTTAGACTTTTCTTTTGGTAAGGCACGTAGTACCGTCAGTATCCCACATGATACTTTGACCATCCCCCACGAAAGAAATGGCTTCATATTCATATTAAGTTCAAGTATCAGTTGCTGATATCTTATGGACAAGGTAAAATGTTTCTCTTCAAGAGTAGGTGAACCACAGTCCTTTGATCCTGGCGAGAGTTTAGCTCGACTTCGCCGGGGTAAGATTTTGGTTAAGCATGAAGATCCATAGTGATATGCTATGGATAAGAAGGTCGTCAAGTCTCTTTTAAGATTCCATTTGATTCCAAAGAAAATGATTTGTTGTGAATCAAGTTCTAGCCATCGGACTTGAGTTTTGAATTAAGTTTCAAAATTTGAGTTTGTTCCCAAATTCTTGTGTTTCGAAGCCGGTGAGTTCTGTTTTCGAACAAAATTAACCTGACTTTCAAATTCCATATCTCTTCAACCTGGAGGGCTTTGGAAGCAAGTGAAAACTTTTTGGAAAGCTTTTGAAGTCTTCTATAAGTTTCCTACTGACCTCCAAGCCAAAAGATGCTTTTATGGTGATGAAAGTGCACCATTATCACAGCAGCTGCTGTTCTGAAACTACATGGACCAGCATCTGAATTTTTGCCATATTTCCTTGTAGAAAGCTCTTCTATTCCATTATGATACCATTCTGGAAAGGGGAAGAGCTATTCTACAACTTTGTTATTCAATATTACCCCAAATTCAGTTTAAAACTAATTAGAAACTGGAGTTACAGATAGTACATGTATATAGGTGCTATCTGAAACAGTCAGAAAAATTCTGAACTTCGAACGGCCATAACTCTTAAACTACAAATGCAACCTATGCATGTTTATACATGTATGGAAAGATTAAAGAATCCTCTATCAACTTCCTATTCAACACAAAGGCTAAAACTCGCAATGACCAAGTCTAAATTGAAGTATCGTTTAAGGTGTCAAAACAGTTCAGAATATGGACCGTTACCTATTTAGTTACTGTTTCGATTATAATTCCTAGTAGACTTATGGAATGGCTTCGTATTTTACATTTATGGGATCTTGAGAATGTATGCAACAAGTTTGCTATGTATTACTTTTGCAAATATTGATGTTTGTATATCTGAAAATTGTGGACAAAATCAGCCTTAAACAAAGGAGATGCTGTCCAAATTTTCAGAAAAACTGTCAAGTTGCAAATGCCATATCTTCTCAACTAGAAGTGCTAGTAAATACTCTTTAGAAAGATTTGGAAGTCCTCTGAAAGTTTTCTGTTCAGCTCAAGACCAAAATCCTTCTCTAAGTGGGTGAAATTTGGATAATGGCAGAGACTGTCCAGGCATACCCAAACTGGACAGCAATCTGTAGACCTCTGAATTTAATTCATAACTCGCAGAACCTTGATCCAATGGTGTCGCGCGAGTAACCGTTGGAAATTTTAGAGAGTCAGCTACAATTTTTGCAATTGGCTCCAGACCTGAATCGGTCATTTACCTATCCTAAATCAAGTTTGAATGCAGAATGGTCAATCTTAACTGAATTCAAATTCTGAATGCTGAAATTTTGACCAACTTTAAAAACTCATATCTTTTGAACCAGAACTTTTATGAAGACAAGTAAGTACATTCTGGAAAGCTTATTACATTTGATACAACTTTGTAAATAATAATAGTTCCCGATTTCAATCAGAACAGTCTGAAAACTGTAGATCAAAACTGGTACTTTTTAAGCAGATTCGGCTGAAAGTGCAGAAAAATCTGCTAACTTTAAAATTGCATAACATGCAAACCAAAGATCATCTAGAGGCAAACCAATACTTTTTGGAAATTTCTTGAAGTGTACTTTAACTTTGTTGTTCACCTCAAGATCTTATTTTGCCATTTACTTGGCCAAAATCGAAGTTGCATCCAAGCTGTTCATCCTCCAACAGGATTTAATCGGGTGATGACCCATTAGGGTGATTATGGATTTGGTTCTCGAGTTCAACTCGAGAAGTTTCATAACATCCCAGGTGTTCCGACCCAACAATATTTTCCATTAGAGTTGAGTATTACATAAAGTCAAATCCCTTTTTGCTCGGATGCACATGCTAGTGTTTTAACTATGCAACCTTGCACCTCACAGTTTATTTATGCATTGAGCATGTATGACACTTCCCTTAGTTGGACGACCCTCCCCATAAAGATTGTTTGGAGTAAGTTTCTTGCTCACCTATCTTGAATCTTAAGGGGGAAGGAGTTCATGTAGTAATCAAAGTGTTACGTTCACCTAGGTGTCATACCCAGGTACATCGACACCGAACCAACGTGCTGGAAGCAATGCTCAAGTAAGTAGGACCGAGTACAGCATTGACTCATTGAGTCAATGAGAAGCTTAAGTAACGGATCACCTCGAACCCCGTTTCTTGTGGAACTCGATCATCGAGTTAAAGAAGTCAGTTGATTCTTCACGCTAAACCACTCCTTTGCTTCCGTCTCTGAGACGAGAAGCCATATGTGAGTAGTATGAGCTGGAGATTCTTTGGCAAGAACGTGGATCACTAACCAAGGTCGTGCCTAGCACAGTACCTTGTCAACCACTTCGTGTGACCTACGGAAGTGATGAGAACCTTACTCTTCAAAGGTTACTCTCTTTGCAACTTCTGAAGGCAACCCTACCGCACCTTTTAAAGGTTAGACATACTACCTTAGGAATCCTACGTGATGAAACCCTGACCCTTTGTTAAGGAATCACAACTACCTGTAAGCTGTGATTAGCAAGCTTCAGGGAACTTCACATAAACAAGAAGTTCAATCGTTTTGTTCCATTATGTACACTCTGTTGCCTTGAGATGAACCTCATCATCCCTTGCTAATGTTCTTACCTTGAAATTCATGAACTTGGTCAAGACGTGAAAGTGACATTCGTCGTTCGACACTATTAGTGACCAAGTCACATAATCCTTCTTTATATAGGGTATTTCTGTTTGTGTCTGAGTTGTCTTACCTATTTTTGCTCAAAACGTAATACTGAATGCAACATACCTTGCATAATTATCCGCGGAGTTGCATTGTGTCTGCATAACATCATCCGGTTTGTGATGCATCATGAAACGTAATTACTAATGAGTTTTGAGCAAGAATATGTGACCCCGTTCAGATACTAAAGTAGTGCCTAACATTTTTGAGTTGTGATCAATTTTATCATTCGCAACGCCTTTGACTGGTTTCATTATCTTGAGTGGCACAAGGGACACCTTGTGACTGAAACAATGTTGAGTCCTTGTCCCTGACTTGTTGAAACTCAAATTGCCTTGAGTCCTGGAAACTGATTGTTTCTAGTTGCGAGGAGCTTCCTATGGACTTCTCGACCTCGCTAGAACCTTAAAATCTTTCTATTCGCAAGGTTATTATTGATTACATAACTTTGGAACTCTTTGACTTGTACTGCCTGATGGCATTGCTTCGGCTACAAAACCAAAGCAGAAAAGTCTTCATAAGAGAAACATCCAGAGTTAAGGACGCTTAACTATCATAGAACTCTAAGTACCTCCTCAATAAAGAAGGTTACTTCATTTTGACGGAAAGAAGAAGACCTCAACACCTCAACATAACTTTTTAAGACCCAAGTTTTACGATGTGATATTGTCATGTCGAGCCTCCTGTCAAGGTTATCAACCTAAAGACTGGAATCACTTGAAACAAAATTTGGAAGATGCCTGAAGATAATCACTATTTCGTAGAACCCAAGTCTTTAAGGGCATTGCCATTTTCCTTAGTCAATTACTCTCTTTTACGGATCGTTCCCTCATCGTTTCTGTTATTCTACTTGTTAGAATCTTGGGACGAGATTCCTTTAAGGGGGAAGGATTGTAAAAGCCCGCTTTTCATAAGAACAAAAACGCACAAATGCGAACTTAAAAATTCTAAAAATGGACTTGGAAATCCAAACTCACCTGAACCATATGAGTTAACCAATGCTCACTAAAAATAGGAACTTGTTAAAATTTTACCTATAGAACATGTTTGCTAATGTATATTGGAACTTAAGGTGTAAAATCTTTAAATTCCAAGTATACACATTTTCAATGAAAAATTAAAGGAGAAAAGAAAACGAAATAGAGAGAAAGAAAAAGGAATTATTCCAACCCTAAAATGGGACATTCACAAAAATTCAAATCTAAGGCTGTAAAATTTTCCATGACCTTCTAATATTCCAAATAGACTCTCGGTAAAGTTACAAAATTTTTGAAGCACGTTGTCCATTTTTTGGACACGTACTGAGAGTTTAATCAACGTCGACTTCAAATTTAAACTCTGTGCTCAACCTTGTCCAAATCAACTCCAAATTTTTCCTAAGGCCCCTTAAGGTTCAAAAAGGTTAACCTCAAAGTTTCAGGATTTTTGAACCTAATATACCATTTATTTCATTGAATCAAGTATCACCACTTGAATTCAAATTCAAACCTGAGTTCAAAATTCAACTTGCTCAGTTTTAAAATCTGATTACACTATAAAATTCTTCACATTTTATTTAGTCATTGGGCCAAAGTTGAATATTTTTGAAGCATGTTTGCTAGCCCTAATTGAAATTGGAAAGAGAAGGGAGGAGAGAGTGGGTCCCACATGTCATGTCTATCCTCATGGCCACAAAAGCAACTTCGCTTCTTCCTCTCCCGTCCTTATCTTCCCGCTCGCCACCTCCAAGCCGGCCCCTGCCTCCTCGCCCGACCTCGCGCCTCCGCACCTCCCATGCGCTCCAGGCCACGGCTCTGCCCCGCAGCTCGCCCCCACGGCGTCGTTCCCTTGCTCGAGCGCGCTGCTCCGCCTCTGCTCCTCACCGGCACCGCCGTGTGCCGCTCTCCCTGGCCGTCGCACCGCCTGCGCCGCCACTGGCCCGCTCCCCGCATCGCGCCTCCCGGCCGAGCTGCTCCGTCGCACCGCTCCTCCCTCCGGCTTGCACCGCCCCCACAGCACCTCACCTCACCGGCCGCCGTCCGCGCGCCTCTACCGCGCCGGAGCCGCACCACCCCACCAGCCGCAGCGCGCCGCTTCGCCGCCAGCCCGCGCGCCTTTCCCACCGGCGCCCTACCTTCCGCTGATGGCTGCTCGCACCTGTACCAGGTTAGCTCCCCTGCTCCTGTCCCTCCGCTCGGCCTGGCTGCGCCGCTCCCGACCGATGCGGCGTCGCCCCCTCCCGACCCCGTCCGGTCACAGCACTGCGCCGCCAACGCCGCACTCCGCCCTGGCTCCCTGCTCGCAACAGCTACACCGTGTTGTTCCTGCAGCACCTTATCCGTGTCGGCAGTGCTGTGCGTGTGTCACATCGACGTCGTCACCTTCAAACCACGTCACGCAGCGTTCTGTTCATTTGTTGTGTCCTGGCAGTGAATCAAGTGAAGCATGTGATTTAGGTGATGCAGGAACACGACAATGATACAACAGACAACGGAAATTTGGCAAAGGTTAGTTGCACATGATGCGAGGTTGGTTAAGTCGAAACCGTGGTTAGGATGTTCGATGAAATGCTTACAAGGAAAGAACCAACTTCGTTGATGTTCAGAGCTGGTCTTGATGAAGGGGGTATGGTGATGTTGCGACCGACAAGCCTAAGTGCCAATGTGCCCTTTGAACGGTGATGGAGCGACGGAAATCAAATACACACCCAAGATGTTCGTCGAAATGCCTACAAGGTGAGCCTTGCCCTGAAATACCTTGCTTGACGTCACCGACGTCCGTTCGTCGTGATCGCTAAGGTTACTCATGTGTCATCAAGCCGCACGTCCATGTTCCACGTTAATATCATTCCTATAGGAGTCCCCAAGTCGACCTCCTTTGTCGTTTGTATCGCGTTAACTTGTTAGTGCGTGCTCGTGATGCTCCACCATGAGACGCGTCAACATCGTTGACCATATGACGTCGTTGTGATGTTCCGAGCCATCATCGTGTCCTGGCATCGAGATGAAGGATGCCTGTAACGTACATGATGCTGGAACACACCCACGACACAACGGTCGACAGTCGTTTAGCCGAATTAGGGTTTAGTCGAGGCGAGACTCGTCGAGTCCTGGGAGTAGCTAGGGTGCTCGATGAAATGCCTTCTAGGTCAAACCACGGGTATTGGTGATCACCGATCACCTAGGGTTGAGTAATGCAAGAACGTTGCGACCAACAAGGAGAACTAGACCTAGGGAACCTTGGATAATAGTTCCTTGGTTATGTCGAGGATGTTCCCTAACCGATCACAGGATTGGTTAACTTGGTGTACCAATTCATCGACGGCAGGTTCGTTGAGTCACTTGCCGACGATCGAGTCAACATCACTAAACTTGTGACTCATAAGGTGGTGTTCGGGACTTCGCTCACCTCATTGACGAATCCGGGTTGTTGTGGACGTCGCTAAGACGATTTTCTCGAGATGGCAAAGCATGCCTTCATGGCAAGGTCTCGCATCATGTTTAAGTCCCGAGAGCTTACCAAGCTCACCTAGACAAGCTTGCAGAAGACACTACATTAGTGTCGTCGTGTAAGCACCTGAACGATGCTTGTGACGTTAGTCGTAGCAACTTGTTTACCTAAAAGTCATTTGAATGTTGTCTTGGTACTCATGCTAGGTTAACAGTGCTTGTAATGACTTCTTAAGTCCAAGCCATGTTGATCTCAATTCAGTCCCAAGTGTCGTTAGATTCCATCATGGTTCATCCTAAGTGAGGACCCTACGACAGCACTGCTCACTTAACTAGGTTTACTCCTTTATGAGTTAAGTCAAGATCAGTGGTCGATTGCTAAATCACGACCTTCGTCTTGTACACCACTCATACTCAAGCTTTCGATGCCACCTTGACTCTTAGGTCATCCTTACACTACCAGTCCAACACTTCCACACCATTCAGCTGTATCGTCCTTGAGTGACATAGCGTCGAGTGTTGAGTGCCAAGTTGCAAAGTGTGCTTACTTTGCACCTTTCAATTCACATCTCGATACTACTATGACCATTGGACTCCATCCTTTGTTTATCCACACAACATAGGCATATATGACCTTCCTAGTCAAACTCCTCGTTCTTGAAGTTTACACAACCCCATAGAGTCTATTATTAAATTACTTAATTACTTAATCACTTATATGCATATCATGTCGATAGGAACGTGATGATAGGTGATCGACGATAATTTTTGCTTGGAGGAGAAGGCCAGGGTGTCCACTTGAGGTCCTTGGCAAAGTCTGCACAGAAGGACCACTAACAATTGACATTTTTTCGAGTCGCAAACTAAGGCAAGCCCCGGTTTGCATTTAAGAGCTTTTCAAAGTTTTCCAGTTTTATTCACTTACGTCTTCAGTTGATATTGTGCATTATGTATAAGGTGTTTGATACTCCACTTGCATAACCACAAATCCCACGGTTTGGTTGGAACGAGTTACAGTTTGACCTGTAGTAACTGCTTTGCTAATGTATAGGAAATCCGATAGAAGTCGAGTAGTTGGAATCTACTCGTGAGAGATGTAGGACATATCTCACAGGATTGGTTAGATAAACAATGGCTTAATATAATGAATCCGAGACCGGGCAGGGGATGGATAGGAAGCAACGAGAATTGGAGTCTCGGTCACATAGCCCTGCTTGTGTCGCTTGAGGACCGTGCCGTATGCGGCACCGTTGGGCAAGCTTGAACTGTACCGGTTGCATAATGGTATATGGGCCCATTAAAATGATGTAACTCCAGACTGTAGTATGGAGACTCCTCGGTTGTCCTCGAATGGAGATGCGAAGGCATAAAGGTGTAAATCTTCTAGCGGGCAACTTTGACGTGTCCGTGTAGGGGACCTTTTGCTCGGGATGAAGGGGTTTGTCGACATTGGGGTCTTGGGTGAAAGGTGGCCACGTATGACACGGGGAAGAGAGCACGTATGTGTCTCCCACGCGGGTGTGCGTGTCGTGCAGTCCGGGTGTGTCCTGATTGCAATCACCGTCCCTCGCGGTAATAGAGTACCACTTGTTCACTGTGTCGTGACGTAGTAAATACTAAAGACGCCAGAAAAATCATATTGTATGGAATTATCATTGCTTTGCAACCTTGTATGATTTAGAGATAGTACAATTAAAAGTTTACAGTTTTCCCATACTTTAGCTATAATAGCATTACATGCTTTGGGCATGTCATATCATCGGCAAAGTGTTTCTTGTTTGATTGTGGAGTCTATGATGTGCCATGCCCGAAGAATGTCGTTTGCTACTTAAAACATGATTATAAGGATCCACTTGTAGGCGAGTCTATATATGCTATTCCTTACCTATGTGTAGTGTCCCCTTTTGCATATGTCTAGTGAGACGGGTTAGTCTTGCTGAGCCTTATGCTCACGTTTGCGCTTTAACGATTTTTGGAGGTTTTAGTTTTATTTCTGCTGTTCAGGTTATACATGAGACTCGAGGTGTCGAGATAAATCTCATGTGAACCATGCCGCTGCTGAATGTTCTTCATGTTGCTAGTGAGAAGCGTCCTAGGGCATGGACGTCTTCTCTCCTGCTTAGTTAGGTGAGATTATGAGTATGTATTTTTCTGCTGCGTGTGTACCCTTGTGGTACACTCTTTTGTAAACTCTACTTATTATGAAATAAAGACTTTATATGTTTTGGTATCCTTTCCGTGTGTGCTGTTAGGTGCCGCATCGCACGGCACCACCCAATGAGATCCTCTGAGGGGTGGACTCCAGTCCCCACATGTGTCATACTACCTCCATATTATCATTTATCCATCCATGCTAGAACCATACCTAGACCAACCTAGCCTCTCCATTTGATGATTGCTTTACTTCCTTCTAGACTTCATTTTGGAGAATATAAATGACACCCTTTGGGAATACTCTTAGAGGCGAAACGCTACATCGTTAGTTTTCGTGCGCCTGCAGATTTACATGTATAATGTAAAATCTATTAAAAAGCATTTTGGGCACCACTACTAGGGATGAATAGTTAGTAGTGCGTAGGAACTGTCAACAAGCATTTCTGGCGCCGTTGCCGGGGAAGGCAGCCGAAGTATTGCATGATTGAGTGAATAGGATGGGACCCTGGTAGGTTTTAGTAGGGTAATCCTCCTTTGTTTTTACATTTTATGTGAAAACAAGGTAGTGTATGTCTAATTTCCGTTTGCTGGATAACTTTGTGGAAGATCCCGAATCACTTCTAAGAGATCTACCTCGTGTCATTACTCCTCAGAAGCTTCGAGCGGCAAAGCAAGCTAGCGCAACTGCACCAACAACCAAAATGCCAATGGCCCAGAAGACCCTTCGTGAGTTTTCAGCTTACTCTGCTAACAATGTGCATGTTGGGCCGCAGTTAACACAGGAGATGTAAACCTCAAAATCAAGAATGGCCTGATCACTATGGTGAAAGCCAACCAATTGTGTGGGAAGGCTAACGAGGATGCAAGTGCTCACCTGCAACAGTTCCTTGAGATCTGCAGCACTTTTAAGATCAAGGATGTATCTCCTGATGTTGTTCGTCTTAGGCTGTTTCCATTCTCTCTTCTTGGGAGAGCAAAACAGTGGTTCTATGAGAACCTAAGTGCTGTAGACACTTGTTCTACAGCATTCCTCGCCAAATTTTTCCCGTTGGGCAAGACAAATGCCCTAAGTGGAAGAATTTCCAGATTCCAGCAAGGTGCCAAGGAGTCTATTCCCGAGGCTTGGGAAAGGATTCATGAGTATATCCTAGCCTGTCCCTATCATGGGATGAATGATTGGCTAATTATCCGAAAATTCTACAGTGGGTTCATCCCTTCTGCTCGTGACCATGTTGATGCTGCTACTGGAGGTGCCTTCTTCTCATTGACGATGCCCAGAACCAAAGGTTTGATTGAGAAGATGGTGTCAAACATGGGTTGGAGTGACGAGCATCTCCATACCCACCAGCGAGGCATGCTCACCTTGAAGGAGGTGGACATGATCGCTGCCAAATTGGACCTCCTTATGAAGAAAATTGATGGACAAAGCAATGGTGAAGTATGTGGCAATGCCTATGCTCTAGACTCTCACATCACTTGTGAAGTTTGTGGAAACATGGGCCATTCGGGCAACGACTGCCCATAAAGTCGTGAGGATGCCTTATACGTAGCCAACAATGGAAACAACAATGGCTATCGTCTAGGAGGTCAAGGGTGGGGCCAACCATGCCCATTCTTTCAAGGAGGGTAGAACAACAATGGCACTAATGGAAATCAACCCAACTTGAGAGAACTTGCCATTGGCCAGCTGAAGATCAATGATGTTATATCCAAAAATCTGTTGGCTAATGACAATACCCTAGAGAGCATTAATGCCCAGATCAAAGGACTATCCTCAGCCTTCAAGAATCAATTGAGTTTCAACAAGATGTTGGAAACTCAAGTTGCTCAACTGGCAGCTGCTGTTCCTCCAGTAGAGAGCGGCAAGATGCCAGGACAGCCCGAACCTCTAGTAGATAATTTCAACTGATTTCTCTAAAACGAGTCAACTGGTCGAAGGACCCTGGATGTCCTACAATTTCATGATCAATTGGGTCTCACCACTTTGATAAGTACCTTTGTGACCTTGGAGCAAGTCTGAGTGCGATGCTCAAGGTTGTTTTCAACCAGCTAAACATTACGGAACTTACTCCAACACCAATGCAGCTCCAAATGGCTGATTCATTAGTCCATTATACGGCGGGTGTTGCTGAAGATGTTGTAGTGAAAATTAGGAATTGCTTCGTACCCGTGGATTTTGTGTTGCTCAACATGGAGGTTGAGAAGGATACACCACTCATTCTTGGGCGACCATTCCTTAGCACCGCGAAGGCTCGCATAGATGTGGGAGCTGGAGAAATCCACTTCCATATCAATGGCAACGAGGAGAAGTTTAACTTTCGCCCAAAGTTGGAGCAATTCTCCATGATCCATATCAACCATGGGTCGAATGTTAAACACATTCAAGAGGTCGAAATCACACCTCCAATGGTGGACCCGCTCATTGCATTCATGAGGAATTTAATCTATACGGAGAACCCGTCTTATCATCCACACCGACACCCCAAGAAGACAGAGAAGTCCAGGCCTCCCCAAAGGACCATGTCCACCAAGCCACCAAAGAAAGAATGGCGGAAGAAGCAAGACAAGTCGTCTGAGCCCATCCCCCCAGGCCCGGATGTCAAGAAATGAAGAAGGAGGAATGTCCATCTCATCGGACGGTGATGAGACCTAGCCAATAGGTTAAATTGGTAGTTATCCTTTTCTTTGTTCTTCTTTTCTCTTTATTCGGGTTTCCCCTTTTTGTTTAATTTTTCCCCACTGCATATTTGGTTTTTCTTAGCATGTTGAGAATCCTCTATTGTCAGCTATCATTTTTTGTTTCTTTTTTTTCACAAAAAGAAAATTGTTAGGTTTTGAAAAAGGAGTTTTTATTATAAAAACAATTCCTGAGTTGCAAAAGTGCTAATTCCATAGCCGTTGGGGAGCCACATGCCAAAACGAAGAATAGGGGGGCCCACTTGTCAGTGCGGTTGACCCCCCCTGCTCGGCCAACTAGCCGAAAGGGTCATTTTGGCTCTCTCTCCTCCAACGGCTACATTTGATTCCAGTGACTGTTGGAGAGTGCACACTATAAATGGTGGTCGTGAGAGGCACTTCTCCTCAAACTTCACCTCATTTCATACCTCCCCAAAGTCACTCTTGCTCACATTGATTTTCTTGGTCGTCATTGAAGTACTCTTGATCACTTCCCAACTCAAAAAGATTTGCTTTTGTTTGCATTTGCAATTTGCTCTCAAGTTCTTCAGGGGAAAATTCATCGGGGGGTTTTGCTTTTGCTAACATCACCTCATTCAAGTTTTTGCCTTGTTGTGTTCTTGTTTGTCGTGGCCATGAAAGGGATGAAGAGGTTGTTTGGAAATATGAAGGAGGCTGCAAGCTCAATCCATGGAGGAGCCTCAAGTGCACTCCCCTCTTATGTTGCTACACCAAGTTCAAAGAGGAGGAGTGTAGGTGAAGACACTCCCATGGGTGAGAGAAGCAACCCTCATCAATTTCTTCATGATGACGACCTCGATGTACAAAGTGAAGTTGAAGATTAGGCAACCAAGCTCCTCCAATATTGTGACTTTTCTCATACGAAAGCTTATTATCCGTATTTGATCTCAAAAATAGGTCTGGATTCCGAATTCTTTTCCATTTGGTGTGCACTAGGATGGGAAAATTTTGCTCACATATAGGAGAGAGGTTCACGTCTTCTCTCCATACAATTCCTTTGCATACTCAAAATCGGATTTGATGGTATTACTTTTATATTATTTCAAAAAGAATACAACGTCCTATGGAAAGCATTAAGTGAAATCCTAGGCTTCAATAAACGTTGTTTGCTAGATTTTGACACTTTGCCTAAGTTTAACAGACATAGTTTTTGGCAAGATTTAGCTAGTGAGGTCAGATGTAGTGCACCTAGGAATAGCCACTTACACACCTCTACTTTACGCTTCATGCATAGATGGATGGCTATGAATATGTTCCCTAGAGGAGACGTAAGGGTAGTGCGTGATGATGAGCTGAAATTTTTATTTTTCATGATTAAAAAGATAATAGTTGCTCTAGTTATTGCCATGATGACACAATGGCTAGATTACATTCCAACAACAGGGCCAATTGAATGCACTTCATTGATTACACGTATTGCTACTAGGGTAGGAGCACTAGAATATTCTTCATTTGAGTAATTGAAAATGAAAGAGAATTTATTGATAAATATTATTTAGTGCAAGGACATACCCTTAAGCATAATCAAGATGGCTCTTTGTTATTTTATTATTCTGGCTTTATCAATGAAATTTGGTTACCTAACTCGGATTATAATTTGTACAAATGCTGGAGGCTAACCATTGATCTTCTTTCCATCGAGGAAGCACGTAGAGGCAATGTCTCTTGCAGGGTAACTAGAAGCCATGCAAGGAGAGCGGCCATGCCTTCGACAACCTCCAAGGTCCATGAGTACGAAGAGGAAGAGAACCCAACGGGTGATGCACCCAGATGGACTCAACCTCCATCATATGATACCGAAGGTCCGTCTTGGCATGGATGGCCAGGTGCGAAGTGGGAGTCACCCCTATCCACTTCAAGCTCTAGCAGTTTGCCTCGAACGTCCATGAGAAGATGTCGTTCCTCTTCAGCTAGAAGTCATCGTGACTATAGCCAATGAATGACGGATCTCACTAGACGTATGGAAGAGCTTGAAGTGAGAACGGGTGACATCTACAACACTCTCCAAGGGCATGTCCAAGGTACCCAAGACTGGCAAAAATACATGGATGCTCAAAGCACTAACTTCAACTCCACGCTACAAAAACAACAAGCCGCTCTCGCGGCATACTTCTGACATCAAGGGTTCAACCCTCATCATGGAGGTGAGTGAAGAACAAGCTTGGGGGAGGACCCCCACTTGAGGTAAATTGTATCAACTCCTTGCATATTTATTTTCCATTCACCTATCATCCACCTTGCATATAAAAAAATAATAAGTAGGATATATTTGTTTCCAAATAAAATAAATGATGTGCTGTAAGAATGACTCGGAATTCACATAGATGAAATGATGAATAGTTGCTCTACTTTAATTTTCCTAAGTCCCTAGTTCACAAATTACTACTCTCCAACATATTGCTCTCATTGGCTAAAATTGCTTTTGCCTTGATTTGGAAATTGTGGGAAGCAAAAGTTTTATCCATTCCAAATTGTTGTGAGATATGATAGAGTGATAGGGCTGCTATTCCTAGTTTGAAAGTGAAACTTGGATTTCCGGAGAAATTCTAAAAAGATTTAAGTTACTCTCATTTGATTGGAAATACCTACAAAAGCCATATGATATATCACATTGATAGACCTTATGCATATGTTGTTTGCCTTCACATCGAGCTTTGCCAAACTAGTATAGACCTATGTGAGATTTCATTCATTACTTTTTTAATTCAAGACTTCACTTACACATGCTATACTTCTACACTAGAAGTAAGCAAAATTCCACCATACCACCATTCCTCAATAAAAAGAGAAAGTCCATAGCATTCATGCTTAGTAGTCTTCTCATAATTTATTGCATGAAAAGGGAGTAAAAACATGGCTACAAGAAAAAAAAGAAAATGCATGCTTACGTCATAAGCATGAGAAAAAAAAGAAAAAAGTAGTCATGTTTCATCCCGCCAAAACAAGAGAGTCCACACAAAAAGGAGTCATCTCAAATATCCACATCCACCTCCCTTCCATCACACATGCACGAGTCTTGAACAAATTGGTTTGAATTGATTTCTCCTAAGGCTTGCTCTTTTAACTTAGCAATAGTATGTGTTGCAAATATGCCTACTATCTTCCCTACCAACCTCCACATAAAAGACTTATTTAGTGGTAGGATGAATTTAGGCAAAATGCCTTGGTGAGGATATATTTCCACTACACATAGATGAGAGACCAAGAGAATCAAATTCGGATACTTAAAATCTAAATTGAACTCTCCGAAATTTGAGTGGAACTTGATTTCTAGGGTATGTGTGCCCTATAGATGGCATAATCCCCATAATGACTTGAGATTAGTGAAGTACCATGCCAATTTTTGCAATACTAGGTAGAGTATTTTGTTGTGCACATGGTACTTTTGAAAAAGTAGATCATAGAAGCAACTCTAGAACATCAACCTAAAGTCTTGACTTTGCTCGGGATGAGCAAATGATAAGCTTGGGGGGAATTTGTCGACGGATGTTATATACCAATTTCACCCATCAATATAACTCAATTATGTGAAGTAAATATTATTTCTTGCACATATCACCTTTCTATTTAACCTATTTCCACTTGTCCTTGGAGAAAGTAGTGCATGCAGGTATATTATGCAGAATTGAAGTGAAATAAGGGGATGGAGCCTATAAATTATCATTCCAGTCAATCAAGCAATTACATGTGGTACCACATGGATCAAATGGCCCATGAACAGAAGTATCTGAGGCCATCCAATGGTGTAGCACCAATATCCGTCAAAGGACCCACCTGGAAGTCACCCCAAGGAAGCACATAGGAAATGGTCCAACTTTCTGTTCGGCCATCTAGGGGGTTTGACCGAACTCTTCCTGGCGCCAAACTCGGTCAGCTTCCACATGTCGACTCCCTGTGGTGCCCTGATCACAACGAAGATTGATTTGCACGCTTTTGGTGGTGGGAACCGACCCTTCTCCCAGCTATAAATAAGATCCCTCACCCCTCATTTCAAGACACACCACTTTAGTATTCATCCATTGCATCCACTACTCTCCATATGTTTAGAGGAGTATAAATTATAGAAAGGAGAGTCTCTAGTCCATAGTCCAAGTAGGAGAGGAGTAGAAGGAATCTCTTCCAAATTTCAAATTGGGAAAGGTATGGCTCTTATATTCTTATTTGTATTTGTGACTTTTCTCTTAATAATGATGTTATCTTTAGTCTTCTATTGTAGATTCCATATATGTTGTAGGAGTAGTATTTATGATTATGATATACCATACTTATTACATCATCATAAACACTACAAACCCCCACAATAGTCTAATTAGTGATGATATGATTATGTTAACATGAATCACTTATGCTATGAATTAACATTTATTCAATAATGATTTAGTTCATTGCCTTAGGATGGCTTGTGCCTAGGCTCCTAAGGTAATTACTTAATATGCTAGCATGGTGCTAGGATAGAAAGTAGCATTGAATGTCTCATAGACCCACATATTGAAGATGTAGGCAGTAGGTGGTGACAGCCCTATCTGTCCTTTGTAATCCTCCATGTTCGGCTATGCCACACGCTCTTGGCGGGAGTCGTCCTAGTATTGCTAGGGGTGAATCCGTGCTCGATGTGTTAATCCACTTAGCATGAGAATTCATAATTAAATATGATCATTGGTAACTAATTTAGGCTATGTATATGTACATTAGAAGCATCGTAGGAGTCTCTACCTAGCTCTTAGCCTAGTCCCCTCTTAGGATAGAATGCTCTTGTGTGTGTCACACTACCTCCATATTATCATTTATCCATCCTTTTTAGAACCCTACCTAGACCAACCTAGCCTCTCCATTTGATGATTGCTCCATCTAGCCTTCCTTTGGGAGAATATAACTGACACCCTTTGGGAATACTCTTAGAGGGGAAATGCTAAATCAATAGTTTATGTGCACTTGCGGATTCAAATGTATAATCTAAAATCTATTAACAAGCATTTCTGGCACCACTGCTAGGGATGAATTGTTAGTAGTGCGTAGGAACTGTCAACAAAAGTCCATATTGATTTCTTCCCACTTCCACTCCAGAATTTTCAATGGCTGCAATAATCCAGTTGGTCTTTGATGATCATCTTTGACCCGTTGGCACAAATCACATAATGCAACATACTCAGCTATGTCCTTCTTTATGCTATCCCACCAATAACACATCTTCAAGTCCTTGTACATCTTTGTACAGCCAGGATGGATTGAGTAAGGTGAGTCATGTGCCTCATTCAATATTGTCTCTCGGAGATATTTCACATTAGGCACAACAATCCTCTTTCCAAGCCATAGAGTGCCACGGTCATCCTCATCAAATCTGAATTCTCTCCCTTCTTAGGTGCTTTCCTTAATTTCCTGGATTTCCTCATCCTTTGCTTGACCTTCTCGGATTTCTTGTTCTAAGGTCAGATTTAACTCTATTATTCTCATCTCATTCGCAAACTCATGGTTCAACCATTCAAACTCCTTGCATAGCTCAGATGGTATTTCCCGAATCGTGAGTTGGTTGCTCACTCCTTTCCAACTCAAAGCATCGGCCACTACATTAGACTTCCCAGGATGATAATTGATTCCAACATCATAATCCTTGATGAGCTCCAACCATCTTCGTTGCCTCAAATTCAGGTCCATTTGTGTGAAAATCTACTTGAGGCTCTTGTGATCCGTGTAAATATCACACCTATGACCCAGAATGTAGCGCCTCGATATCTTCAAAGCATGCACCACGACTGCAAGTTCGAGGTCAAGGGTAGGATAATTATGATTATATTTATTCAACTACCTCGATTCATAGGCTACCACTTGACCTTCTTGCATAAGCACACATCCAAGTCCTTGTCTTGATGCATCACAATATCAAAGGTTTTGCTCACAATTGGCAATACCAACATAGGTGTTGTCATTAACCTCTTCTCAAGTTCCTCAAAACTTTCCTGACAAGCTTGAGTCTGTTGGAATGCTTTTCCCTTCATCAGCAACTCAGTCATGGGCTTGGCTATTTTTGAGAAATGCTTAATGATCTGACGGTGATATCCATCCATTCCAAGAAAACTCTAGATTTCCTTCACATTTTGTGGTGGCTCCCATTTTAGCACATCTCTAACCTTTCCTTGGTCAAACGACACTCCTCCAGAGGTGGTATGCCCCAAAAATGACACCTCCCTCAACCAATGGCACTTGCTGAATTTGGCATATAATTGGTGCCCTCTCAATTTATGCAATGTGAGCCTTAAATGTTCCTCATGCTCTTCCTCGCTTCTTGAGTAGATCATAATGTCATCAATGAACACCACAACAAATTTATCCATGTACTCCATGAAGACCTTATTCATGATGTACATAAAGTATGCATGTGCATTGGTCAATCCAAAAGACATAACAGTATACTCATAGGATCCATACCATGTCCGAAAAGCTATCTTCAGTGTATCCGACAGTCTAATCTTCATTTGGAGGCATATGGGGTTGCTTATGGTTATTGGCCTGCAGCTGTCCCAAGTTTTGCATCATCGTGTGAGCTGAGTTTGCATAGCCAACATATGCTCAAGGTTGCTAGCCCCAGGTCCAAGTCCATTGTTGTTCTGAGGTGCTCCATTGTTGTCTTTCTCCTCACCATCGGCATTCCTTTGGTTGTGAGTCATCGACATTTGAAGAAAAGAGCAAGAGATAGAAGAATTTAAAAAACGTCCCCAACTATATACATCAAGGGATATGAAACTAAGAACCTACCTATACTAGCCTATATGGATGTGGCAAATGCTAAAGCATCTCACAATCCTCTACTAAGCACACAGGCACACAATCAAAAATTATGTAGCAATCAATACACTAAACAAACAGAAATGATCCTTGAGTGTTCCTATGTGCTCTAAAGTGTCCATTCTATCTAGGCTGCATCCTACGGTCAACCTGTGGCTCTGTGACCAATTTGTGACACCCGGCTCCAAAAATGAACCAAGTGCGATATGACACCCGGTTCCGAAAAATGAACCAAGTGCAGTATATGTGTGTCTAGGATGTCTAACACACATACAAAAGTGATTCACAAATGATAAAAAGATAATTACCATAGCTCAAATTATTAAATAAGTACTTTTATTAAAATATTTAAGAAATCCTCAAATTACAACTCTAATGATCATTAATGATAATACTACTGCAGCAGAAATAATCTAATTAATTAACTAAGCAAACTAAGAAATAGGGTAGCGCGGCTCCAAGCGACACCACAGGCAAGTCGACGGCAGCACACAGCCTAGTACTCCACATTATCATCATGATACTCCCAGACAGCACCTGAAACTGTTGGTTGGGAAATTGCAAGGGTGAGTACATGTCGTACTCAGCAAGTGTGGAAAGTATGACATGTAGCTTAAACAAGGCATTATAATAAACAATGGCTATATGCTGAAAAGTACATTTAAAACTTGTAGAAAGCATTATACTATGTCCATGTGAAGTAATCCCATCATATCCCACATAATTAACATAATACAAAACCATAATCAATTATCCATCCATATACCAGATTATTCCATCATCATCATCCATGTTCATTTATCATAACTCAATCCATAACCATAACCATAACCAACCATGACCCAATCCCAAGTTCCCTCTAATCATGTAGATCATCTAGGTGCTCTTAACCGGGAGCACGGCTATCATGATAGTTTTTAACACTGTACAGAGGTTGTACCACTTTACCCACAAGTTTGTGATTTCATCACCCGTCGACGACTAAAGAAACCTCCCTTATGCCAATTGCACTTTCTTAGGTGTATGGACACGAGATCACAAAATAGCCTTTACAAAGAGACTACCAGCATATTCAGACCCACTGAGGTTTCGCCGGTGGCGATGCCTCCAACTGAGCACATCCTAAACCAAGGGCCCCCTCTTGTGCCGTTCAGATCCCAAGGCAGTCCTGCCACTATTGCAAACCCAACTGACTCCCATTCCCCGCTCCTCCAAATGATTCGAATCGATGCTGGTAATACTCCTAAATAATTGGCTATGCCTCACCCATACTTGGCCTTGTGGTAGCACTGTTGTCCTGGCTTATTCTCGCATGAACCGGTCCTTAGATCCAAGGCAAGCAAACCACCATATCATCCAACCAAATCCACAAACCATGCTTGCTTAGATCTCCCAAGTTCCATATTACCAGTTAACCATGTTAATCAATTTACATCATCCATAAGTGCATTAATTCATAAATTGGGTCATTTAGTTGTTTTCCCATCCCAACTAGTTAGTGCGAAGAAAAAAGGTAAAAAGCCCTTCCCAAATCTCTACAATGTACAAGCGACAAGGATGGTCAAACAAGACTAGTAAACACCTATTTTGGGTTTCCCATCAAATTGACAAGCATGCAATTTTGCATTCAAAACATTTTAAAAATAGGATCAATATGATCAAGGACACTTGCCTTGCTCTTGAGCTTGGTTTGGGTCAAAATCTTCGAAGTTCTGGTACTGGAGGTCCTCAGCAGCACCCTCTAGGGAAAATCCTTCTATTCCGAGCGACGAACATACAAAACAAACAATTCAATCAATTAATGCTCATATAGTACTCAATATACCATGACATGCCTAATTAATGAAATTATGTGGTAAAACATTTTAATGAGTTGCTATTAATATTTACTAACTGGTTCTAATGGTTTTTAACAAGTTTGGACAGGTTTGGAATTGATTCAAGCCAATTTGGAATTAATTCAGCACAATTCAGATTCAGAGGTCGGACAAGTCAAGTACCAGGGCCGAAATAGTCTGCCCTGTCTAGGAATTGCAAATTAAGGTTTTCTTGATCTGCGAGAATTGGTGTTGAATTTGCATGGAAAAGGGAAAGTACAAGGTGTACCACGTGTTTAGAACTCCAAGGATCAAGAATTGAGATGAACTTGAATCTTGACATCTAGGGTTGATGATGAAGAGTTGATGGAGAGTACGGGGTGAATTGGTGATGAAGAACGAAAACTCGATGAAGATCTTGTTCACTTGATCCTCTTCCATTTCCTCCTCTTCTTCTTGTTGTTGGATCTCCTCTTGATGGTGGCTCCCACGAACTAGGGTTTGGAGGTCTTTTCAAAAGCTGCAGAGAGATGAGAAATTGGAGTGTTGGGTTGTTTATATAGGGGTGGAGGTGTAGGGTTTGATGGATTCCGTGTTCAAGGCGGTGGAAGCCGTGTAGGGGTCCCACATGGGCTCCAAAGAGGTTAGACACGACGTCCACGAGCCCAATTAAATTAAATACCCAATAACAAGTCGTGGAGGAAAAGATTGAATCTGAGTCGGGCACACTGGATAAGTCCGCCAGAGAGTCAGACTAGTTCGATGTTGGATAGGGACGAAAATGGATATGTCTGGTAGGGGTTCCGGACAAGTCTGGTCTTGTCCAGTGAGCAAAATGGACAAGTCCATCACAGATCGGACAAGTCTGAGGATTCGACAACTTATTCGAAAACTGTACCAAGGATCGGACTAGTCCGCACTCAATCACGGACAAGTCCGGAATGGAACAGAGACTTAATCGGACTAGCCCGCAGCAAAATGGACAAGTCCGGAGGGGCTTCAGAGGGGATAATTGGACTAGTCCGCGATACCAACTGGACAAGTCCGTACTTCTACATACTTTTAAGTGTAGTTTTGCTTCTAATTCATCTTAACTTGTTCCTTTTTGTGTTGCTTAGTGTTAAGCATGTATTAGAATGTATGCAATGCATGATGGATGAAAATGAGGGTGTTACAAACCTACCCCCCTTAAAATGTATCTCGCCCTCGAGATTCGACGTAGAAGGAAAGAGATAGGGATATTCTTTTTTGAAATCATCTTCCAGCTCCCATGTTGCTTCAAATTATGTATGATGCTTCCATTTTACTTTAAACCATCTAATGACCTTGTTCCTTGTGACCCTCTCCTTGGTTTCCAAGATTTTGACCGGTTGCTCGGCATAAGTCAAATCCGCCTCCAATTTCAATTCTTCCAATGGCACTTGTTCTTCCGGTACCCTTAAGCACATATTGAGCTGTGAAACGTGAAACACATCATGGACATCTAAAAGGTGTGTTGGCATCTACAGTTTATATGCTACTTCTCCTTGTTTGTCCAAAATCTTGAATGGTCCAATATAGCGAGTTGCAAACTTGCCTCTGACATCAAACCTCTTATGACCTCGCATTGGTGACACTTTGAGGTAAACAAAGTCTCCCAATTCAAAGGCTAGGTCTCTCCGTCTAATTCTCACGGATTATCTGAACTTGTTTTTCAGCATCTTGCAAAACATCAGGTCCAAATACTTGGTTCTCCCCTGTCTCACTCCAAAACAAAGGTGTCCTACACTTCCTTTCCGTAGGATCGAAGAGCACATGAAAATCTAGGAGAGGGGGGTGAATGGTAGATTTAAAAAATCTTACGCAGTGGAAACAATTAAATACCAACCCCTTCGGTAGGAAAACGATCTGTTAAAGAAATCATGTGTGAGACTAATCTAAACGTGTTTAACAATGACAAAATAGATAGAAATCATAGAGACTCAAGTCATGAAGATGAAACAACAAGAATCACTCAAATCCGTCGAGAGAAACTCAAGTTACGACTGAAAGATCGAACAAAGGTTTATCTGTCCTACCGGAGAAAAATAGTTTTAGAACGCTGCAAAGAAACTCGTGTAGATCAGAAACTACAAATCCAATGACCGTGAACATTTGACAGATGATAGGTAATCAAGTTGTGAAGACAACCCAAAAAGAATCACGTCAATTGGATTTGTAAAACTCGAGTTATGATAAAACCACCAAAGAAAGGTAGTGTTGTGTAGAAACTCGACGAGAAAGACTTGACAGAAACAAGTCGGACGAACAAAGTACAAAAGTTCCTTTAAACTATGATCTTTATTCAATAGAACACAAGAGGAACAGCCTCAAAGTCTTCTCCCACGAGATCTGTGTAACACCCTCAATTTTTGCATCATGCACTGCATACATGATCATGCATTAAACATTAGTAGGATAAAAGAAAAATGATAAAAGATGGAGCATATATACAAATGTATGTAGCAAAAGAAAAAAAGAAATAATAGCATAAACTTGTAATAAAGAATAAGTATAAAAATAATAAAAATAATATACATAAAAAAATATATATAAATAATATATATAATAATAATAATATATAAAAATATATAAATAAAAAATATATAATAACAGTAGATATATAAAAAAAGAAAGAGAAAAAAAGAAATGCAACTACTGGCCAGGCCAAGCGGCCCAGCCAGCGCGCGCCCCGCCGCTCGCGCCATGCGTCCCCGCCAGCCTCGCTCGCCCGCGCGAGCGCCTCCCGCGCGTCCCGGCCCCAGCGCGTCGCGCGACCCCACCCCGCGCTCCCGCGCCCTGCCGCGCCTCGCACGCCAGCCCCGCTCTCGCCGCCTGGGCCACGTGCCCCGTGCCACGCAACCACGAGCTGCGCCTCTCGTGCGCTAGTCCCGCCGCGTTGACCCGCTCGGCCCGCTGCACTGCGCATCACAGTCCCACGCGCGTTCCAGCGCCGGCCCTAGCGCCCTGCATCGTGATTATAAAAGCCCCGTAGCTCCTCATGTTTCCCAACGCCAGAAGAACAACGCCGCCAGAGCCAGGAACCCTAGCCGCCGATAGGGAAAAAGGGACCAGAGGCTGCCGCCGCCAGGGAAAAAAAAAGAAGAAAAAAAAGGGAAGAAGAGGAAGAAAAAGAGGAGGCTGTCGTCGTGCCGCCGGAGGACTGTTGCATTGTCCACTCCGTCTACGCGTCACCATCATCCCGCGATCTTCGAAGCCGTCACATCTACGGTAGGATTCGTTTTTCCGATGCGAGTTTTAGCGACGTATTAGATCTAATAGACGTAAATTGATTTTTGTTGCATCGCCTTTTTATTTTCAGCAGCATTAATCCTCGCTAAAACCCCCGGAAACTCATATGAACACGTATGAACTAGTTGCATCTAATTAATAAGCAACCATAGATAATTAATGATTGATCTTTGCATGCATGCATATCATCGCATGTTGATTAATGTGTGTGCATCATGTTGATTTGTATGTATTTTCTTGTATGTGATCACGAGTAGAAGGAAGTGCTCAAGAGATCGTGTACGAGGATTTTCAGAATCAAGACTTCGAAGCGCTTGAGCAACCCTATCCGCCGGAGCAAGGCAAGTGTCCTTGAAGCATATTGATCCTGTTTTTAAAATAAATGTTTTGTTTGCAAACTGCATGCTTGTGTCAATTTGATGGGAATCCTATAGTAGGAAGTTTACTAGATTTGTTTAACCACCCTTGTCACCTGGAATATATGGTTGAGAGTCGGGAAGGGTTTTTACCTTTTTGCTTCGCTTAATTAATTGGGATGGCAAACAACACTACACATTTAATTATGCATCAATGATATTGTGGTTAATGTGAACTGGTCAATACGATGGGTGATCTAAGCAAGCCTGGTATGTGGATGAGTTGGATGTTATGGTGGTTTGCTTGCTTTAGATCTAAGGACCAGTTAATGCGAGAATAGGCCAGGACTACAGTGCCACCACGAGGCCAAGTGTGGGTGCGGCATAGCTGATTAATTAGAGCTTTGCTAGTGCTGTTTGGGCCATTGTGGATGCTCGGGGAAGGGGTAGTCGGATTGGGTTTGTTGATGATTGGCGGGACTACCCTGGGATCCGAATGGCTCAAGAGGGGGCCCTTGGTTGAAGTTGTGCTCAGTTGGAGACATCGCCACCGGTGAAACCTCAGTGGGGTCTAAATAGGCTAGTAATCCCTTTGTAAAGGCTATTTTGTGATCTCTTGGCCATACACCAAAGGAAGTGTAATTGGCATAAGGGAGGTTCTTTAGTCGCTGACGGGTGATGAAATCACAAACACGTGGGTAAAGAGGTACAAACTCTGCATAGTGTTAAATAAAACTATCATGATAGCCGTGCTCCCGGTTACGAGCGCCTGGATGACCTACATGATTAGAGGGAAATTTGGTATTGGGATGGTAATTGGTAATGGTTGATATTATGGTTATGGTTATGGTTATGGGATGGAATCATGGTTTATGACATTGATTATGGTTATTGGCAATGGTAAATTATGGACTGGTATTATGATGGTTACATGGTTTATGATGGATTTACATCACATAAATATGATATTGCTTTTCAAATGTTTTACTGTACTTTTCAGCACTTAGCCATTATTACATTCGTCATTTGAATCAACCACATGTCATACTTTCCACACTTGCTGAGTACGACACGTACTCACTCTTGCAAGCCCCCCCCCCCCAACAGTTGCAGGTCAGAATTGTGAGTTAGTTGGCGATAATGTAGAGATCTAGGGCGTGTCTACCATTAGCTTTGCCTGTGGTGTTGCATGGAGTTGCACTATCCCTTTTGCTTAGTTTCCTTAGTTTTTTAATTAGTTTATTTCCGCTGCATTAGTTGAACTTGTCATTAATATTCATTAGAGCTTGTATTCGAGGATAATATGGTTTGTGTAATAAAATTTGATAATTAATCTTGTTCTGTGGTAATTTTCTGTATACTCTTTTGTGATTGCACTCGTGTATGTGTGTTGAACATCTTGGGCACACATATGCATTAGCTTGGTTCAGTTTTCGGAACCGGGCATCATAGATTGGTATCAGAGCCACAGGTTGACCGTAGGACGCAGCCTAGATAGAATGGACACTTTAGAGCACATAGGAGCACTCAGGAATCGATGTGTTTTTGCTTGGTGTGCTGTTTGCTATATATATTGTTTGCTTGTGTGCTTAATAGAGGATTTTGGGATGCCATAGCATTGCCATGTCCACCTAGGCTAGTGTAGCTAGCTGTTTAGTTTCATATCCCTTGATGCATATAGTTGGGGACGTTTCTTAATTCTTACTATTGCTCTCCTTCAGATGGTGAGGACTCACAATCAGAGGGATGTCAATGGTGAGGAGGAGAACCGTGGAGTACCTCAGAACAATACTGGACAAGGACCTGCTCATGGAGCTATCAATATTGAGCAGCTACTGGCTATGCAGAACCAGCTCATGCAGACCATGATACAAACTATGGGACAGCTACAGGCTGGCAATAACAACAATCAGCCCCACATGCCTCCACCGCCACCCCTGCCTCCTCATAACCGATTGGGAGAGTTTATGAGGACTAGGCCGCCAACCTTTGCTCAAGCCGCTGACCCTATGGATGCAGATGATTTGCTCAAGTCCGTGGAGAAGAAGCTAACCATTGTCCAATGTAGTGACCGGGAGAAGGTGCTATTTGCTTCTCATCAACTCGTTGGAGCAGCTGCGGATTGGTGGGATTCTTATTGCAACGCTCATGAGAACCAAGAGAGAATTACTTGGGCCGAATTCAAGGAGAATTTTCGTTCTCATTATGTGCCGGAGGGTGTTATGATCTTGAATAGGCATGAATTTGAGAATTTAAGGCAAGGAAGATCGAGCGTGAGTGAATATCTCAATAAGTTCACTCAACTCTCGCGGTATGCGCCTGAGGATGTTAGTCGGGACAGCCGGAAGCAATATTTGTTCATGAGGGGTTTGAGCAATGAAATCCAAGTACAACTACTCAATTGCGATTATGCCAACTTCCAGAAGCTTGTGGACAAAGCAATTGTGGTGGAGAACAAGGTTCGTGAGATGGATCAAGACAACAAGAGGAAGGCGCCATACCAAGGACAACAACAAGGAAGTAATGTGCGACCTCGCTTTGCACTGCCCAATGCGCCTTACTTCGGCTCTTCTGAGCCTGCTCAACGCCCTGGATTTGCACCGCGCCCAGCTCAGTTTGTGCAGCAGTGCCCTGTCATGCAAGCACCTAGGCCTCCAATGCCTTATGCACCTCGTGCTAATTTCCCAAATGCAAATGCTCAAAACCAAGCTCATCCCAATAATTCTGGTGGAGTTAAGAAGTGCTATACTTGTGGAGAAGCTGGACACTTTGCGCATCAATGTCCTAAGTCAGGACTTGGTCAAGGAAGCAATGCGTCGAGGCAAAACCCAAGACCCAATGGAGGACAGCCACAAGGGAACCGTGGACAACAGAACTTTGCTCGTGGCAACGTGAACCATGTCTCTACGGAGGATGCTCAACAAGCGGATGACGTGGTCATTGGTATGTTTCTCGCCAACTCCAAACCCGCGACTATGTTATTTGATTCTGGAGCATCGCATTCATTCCTTGCATCGAAGTATGTTGCCAAGTATAGTTTGCCTATCTCTCATATGAAGTTTACTCTATTGGTTAAGTCTCCTGGAGGAGAGATGAGGACAAATATAGTATGTCCAAAAATAAGCCTTAGAATAAGGGGGGTAGACTTCTCCGCCAACCTCATTGTTTTGGATTCTCAAGGATTGGACATTATACTTGGTATGGACTGGTTGAGGAAGCACAATGGAGTTATTGAGTGTGCCACGAAGATGGTGAAGTTGACCAACGAAGAAGGGATCACCGTAGAATTTGAAGCATCTCAAACCGCACCAAAGAAATTGGAGTTGAATCATATGGACGGTGCCGCAATTGAGGAGATTCCGGTGGTGTGTGAATTTTTGGATGTTTTTCCAGACGAGTTGCCAGGTATGCCACCTGATCGATACATTGAGTTTGTTATTGATTTAATACCTGGAACTGCACCTATAGATAAGAGGCCGTATAGGATGCCTCCTATGGAATTAGCGGAGCTCAAGAAGCAGATTCAAGAACAACTAGAGAAAGGTTTTATTCGCCCAAGCTCTTCACCTTGGGGAGCGCCCGTTCTATTTGTGGACAAGAAGGATGGAACGCAAAGGATGTGTGTGTATTATCGAGCTCTCAACGAGGTGACCATCAAGAACAAGTACACCTTGCCCCGTATAGAGGATTTGTTTGATCAGATGAAAGGTGCCTGTGTGTTTTCCAAGATTGATTTGAGGTCAGGTTACTTTCAAATGAAGATTAGACCATCGGACAGACCCAAAACAGCTTTTAGGACACGGTATGGATCTTATGAGTACACCGTGATGTCTTTTGGATTGACAAACACGCCTGCCTACTTTATGTACCTCATGAATAAGGTCTTCATGGAGTACTTGGACAAGTTCGTCGTTGTGTTTATTGATGATATTATGATCTACTCGAAGGATGAGAAGCAACAAGGAACACTTGAGGCTTACGTTGCAGAAATTGAGGGAGCATCAATTGTATGCCAAGTTCAACAAGTGTCAGTTTTGGTTGAAAGAGGTGCCATTTTTGGGTCATATCATCTCAGGAGGAGGAGTATCGGTTGACCCCGGTAAAGTGAGGGATGTGTTGAAGTGGGAACCACCACAAAATGTTAAGGAAATTAAGGAAAGGACTGAGGAAGGGAGAGAATTCAGATTTGATGAAGACGAACATGGTAACTTATGGCTTGGAAAGAGAATTGTTGTGCCTAACATAAAGCATATTCGGGAGACAATATTAAAGGAGGCACATGACTCACCGCACTCAATTCATCCCGGTTGTACAAAGATGTACAAGGACTTGAAGACATGATATTGGTGGGCCAGCATGAAAAAGGACATAGCCGAATATGTTGCATTGTGTGATGTGTGCCAACGAGTTAAAGCAGAACATCAAAGGCCAGCCGGATTGTTACAACCATTAAAGATCCCGGAGTGGAAGTGGGAAGAGATTGGTATGGACTTTATAGTGGGATTACCGCAAACTCCGTCTGGCTATGATTCAATATGGGTTATCGTGGATCGATTGACAAAATCAGCTCACTTCATTCCTGTCAAGACCACATATACCACCGCGAAGCTAGCAGAAATGTATATGGAGCATATTGTGTGTCGACATGGAGTTCTGAAGAAGATAGTCTCGGATAGAGGTTCTCAGTTTACCTCCAGATTTTGGCAGAAATTGCATGAAGCAATGGGAACAAGGTTGAACTTCAATTCGGCGTATCACCCTCAAACAGATGGACAAACCGAGAGGACCAACCAAATTTTGGAAGACATGTTAAGAGCTTGTGCTTTAAAGCATGGGAAAAGTTGGGATAAAAGTTTGTCGTATGCTGAATTCTCGTACAACAATAGCTACCAAGCAAGTCTGAAAATGTCACCGTACGAAGCATTGTATGGAAGGAAGTGTAGGACTCCCTTGTTTTGGAATGAAACCGGAGAGAATCGAGTGTTTGGTCCCGACGTGTTACAAGATGCTGAAAGGCAAGTCCAAATAATACGGGAAAACTTAAAGGCTGCCCAGTCTCGACAGAAAAGGTTATGCTAATAATAGGCGAAGGAGTCTGACTTTTGAAGTTGGAGATTTCGTATACCTCAAAGTGTCACCTATCAGAGGCCAGCGACGGTTTAACGTCAAAGGAAAACTGGCACTACGTTACATCGGACCATTCAAAATTTTGGACAAACCAGGAGAAGTAGCATATCGACTTGAGCTACCGACATATCTCTCCGATGTACACGACGTGTTTCACGTCTCTCAACTCAAGAAGTGTCTCAGGGTGCCAGAAGAACAAGTGTCGATGGACGAGTTAGAACTTTAGGAGGATTTGTCTTATGTCGAGCAACCTATCAAGATCTTGGACGTGAAGGAAAGGGTCACGAGAAATAAGAGGATCCGTTGGTGCAAAGTGCAATGGAACCACCATACGGAAGCCGAAGCTACATGGGAACGTGAAGAAGACCTGAAGACGGAATTCCCTCATCTTTTCTCCACGCTGCCAAATCTCGAGGGCGAGATTCATTTTAAGGGGGGTAGGTTTGTAACACCCTCAATTTTTGCATCATGCATTGCATACATGATCATGCATTAAACATTAGTAGGATAAAAGAAAAATAATAAAAGATGGAGCATATATACAAATGTATGTAGCAAAAGAAAAAAAAGAAATAATAGCATAAACTTGTAATAGAGAATAAGTATAAAAATAATAATAATAATAATATACATAAAAATATATATATAAATAATATATATAATAATAATATATAAAAATATATAAATAAAAATATATAATAACAGTAGATATATATAACAAAGAAAGAGAAAAAAAAGAAATGCAACCGCCGGCCAGGCCAAGCGGCCCAGCCAGCGCGCGCCCCGCCGCTCGCGCCACGCGTCCCCGCCAGCCTCAATCGCCCGCGCGAGCGCCTCCCGCGCGTCCCGGCCCCAGCGCGTCGCGCGACCCTACCCCGCGCTCCCGCACCCTGCCGCGCCTCGCATGCCAGCCCCGCTCCCGCCGCCCGGGCCACGTGCCCCGTGCCACGCGACCACGAGCCGCGCCTCCCGTGCGTTAGCGCGCCCGGTCCCGCCGCGTTGACCCGCTCGGCCCGCTGCACCGCGCATCCCAGTCCCACGCGCGTTCCAGCGCCGGCCCTAGCGCCCTGCATCGCGATTATAAAAGCCCCGTAGCTCCTCGTGTTTCCCGACGCCAGAAGAACAACACCGCCAGAGCCAGGAACCCTAGCCGCTGATAGGGAAAAAGGGACCAGAGGCTGCCGCCGCCAGGGAAAAAAAAAGAAAAAAAGAGGGGAAGAAGAGGAAGAAAAAGAGGAGGCTCTCGTCGTGCCGCCGGAGGACTGTTGCATTGTCCACTTCGTCTACGTGTCGCCATCATCCCGCGATCTTCGAAGCCGTCACATCTACGGTAGGATTCGTTTTTCCGATGCGAGTTTTAGTGACGTATTAGATCTAATAGACGTAAATTGATTTTTGTTGCGTCGCCTTTTTATTTTCAGCAGCATTAATCCTCGCTAAAACCCCCGTAAACTCATATAAACACGTATGAACTAGTTGCATCTAATTAATAAGCAACCATAGTTAATTAATGATTGATCTTTGCATGCATGCATATCATCGCATGTTGATTAATGTTTGTGCATCATGTTGATTTGTATGTATTTTCTTGTATGTGTGATCACGAGTAGAGGGAAGTGCTCAAGAGATCGTGTACGAGGATTTTCTGAATCAAGACTTCGAAGCCCTTGAGCAACCCTATCCGCCGGAGCTAGGCAAGTGTCCTTGAAGCATATTGATCCTGTTTTTAAAATAAATGTTTTGTTTGCAAACTGCATGCTTGTGTCAATTTGATGGGAATCCTATAGTAGGAAGTTTACTAGATTTGTTTAACCACCCTTGTCACCTGGAATATATGGTTGAGAGTCGGGAAGGGTTTTTACCTTTTTGCTTCGCTTAATTAATTGGGATGGCAAACAACACTACACATTTAATTATGCATCAATGATATTATGGTTAATGTGAACTGGTCAATACGATGGGTGATCTAAGCAAGCCTGGTATGTGGATGAGTTGGATGTTATGGTGGTTTGCTTGCTTTAGATCTAAGGACCGGTTCATGCGAGAATAGGCCAGGACTACAGTGCCACCACGAGGCCAAGTATGGGTGCGGCGTAGCTGATTAATTAGGGCTTTGCTAGTGCTGTTTGGACCATTGTGGATGCTCGGGGAAGGGGTAGTCGGATTGGGTTTGTTGATGATTGGCGGGACTACCCTGGGATCCGAATGGCTCAAGAGGGGGCCCTTGGTTGAAGATGTGCTCAGTTGGAGACATCGCCACCGGTGAAACCTCAGTGGGGTCTAAATAGGCTAGTAATCCCTTTGTAAAGGCTATTTTGTGATCTCTTGGCCATACACCAAAGGAAGTGTAATTGGCATAAGGGAGGTTCTTTAGTCGCCGACGGGTGATGAAATCACAAACACGTGGGTAAAGAGGTACAAACTCTGCAGAGTGTTAAATAAAACTATCATGATAGCCGTGCTCCCGGTTATGAGTGCCTGGATGACCTACATGATTAGAGGGAAATTTGGTATTGGGATGGTAATTGGTAATGGTTGATATTATGGTTATGGTTATGGGATGGAATCATGGTTTATGACATTGATTATGGTTAATGGCAATGGTAAATTATGGACTGGTATTATGATGGTTACATGGTTTATGATGGATTTAGTTCACATAAATATGATACATTGCTTTTCAAATGTTTTACTGTACTTTTCAGCACTTAGCCATTATTACATTCGTCATTTGAATCAACCACATGTCATACTTTTCCACACTTGCTGAGTACGACACGTACTCACTCTTGCAACCCCCCCCCCCCCCCAACAGTTGCAGGTCAGAATTGTGAGTTTAATGGACATAATGTGGAGATCTAGGCCGTGTCTACCGTCAGCTTTGCCTGTGGTGTTGCATGGAGTTGCGCTATCCTTTTTGCTTAGTTTGCTTAGTTGTTTAATTAGTTTATTTCCGCTTCATTAGTTGAACTTGTCATTAATATTCAATAGAGCTTGTATTCGAGGATAATATGGTTTGTGTAATAAAATTTGATAATTAATCTTGTTATGTGGTAATTTTCTGTATACTCTTTTGTGATTGCACTCGTGTATGTGTGTTGAACATCCTGGGAACACATATGCGTTAGCTTGGTTCAGTTTTCGGAACCGGGCGTCACAATCTAGCCTCCCTTGCTTATATAACCAGCCCTTAGGCCAACCCAGTCTCAACTAGGACTCTAATACTACTCAAATCACAAATCAAAACTTCTCATAACTGCTTAGGACTCTCCTATACGCAGATAGAAGCAATCATAAGACTTCCAAACACCTTAGAAGCGTATGCCACATTCTTAAAACAACTCAAATTCGTGACCCACATGAAATCCTATCATAACTAACTCAAATCTTTTCATATTTGAGTCAAACACGACTCAGCCACAGCTTGAGTCCATAACCTAGTCGATTGGACCTTTCCGACCAATTCTTTACGTCCACATATCTTCATCAAGCCTCGGAACCATGTAGCCACGTCCAGGAACTCTTAGCATACGTGCAAACATCTTCGAACGACGTCCAAAATACCTTTATATACATTGTTCTTGATTCATACATGATGCGCGACCTCGCGATCAACTCAACCACAATTCCTCCTGAACTTGGTTGTTGAACCTCATCTTCTCCCTAAGACTAGTTCAATGGATCCTGTCACCATCCATGTCTTGAACTCAAGCAACACCAGCACGTGAACAAACAACCAATACTTCCGCGCACAAGTCATCGACTTGACTCTCATTAGTTCCGAAACTACAACATCTTACGTGAGCACCTCACATAAGCATGTTGCAAACCATAGCAAAATGATATCAGCGTTAACCACCAAAAACTTAGTAAAATAATACTAAGTAACCTTTCCAAAGTGTAAAGCAAGTTTGAAACATTGCAAGATAAAAGAGAAACACTGCGAGCAAGCACCAAACCTTGACAAAGATAACCGGACCTTGAACCGGAGCTTACCAAAGCTAGTACAACCTAGCATCGGAGCTTACCAAAGCTAGTACAACCTAGCGCCGGAGCTTACCAAACCTAGTACAACCTAGCGCCGGAGCTTGCCAAAGCTAGTCGAAACTAGTCAACCCAAAAGCCGGAGCTAGAAAAACATGTCGGAGCTAACCCACATAAGTCAGACCTAACAAAACATATCAGAGATTAACAACTTCATGCCGGAGCTATCGAAGACATGCCGGAGCTAAAGACGAAGCTCACCGGAGCTACCCAAAAACATGTCGAACCTTGACAAAGCAAGTCGGACCTTCCAGAAGCTCGGAGCTAGAGTCGGACCTTGCTAAAAAGGGTTTTTGGCAGTATTCAAAACTTTTACCGCCGTAGCCATTGTATTCAGCACACATAGGTCTCACAATCCCCCCCCCTTGATGAATGCATTTGCAACACCATTTAAAATTTGAACATTGGCTTATTCACATAAAAAGTTTTGAAAACAATTTCTCCCCCTTTGTAAAACAGAAATAAAATGAGAAAAAAGAAATTCTCCCACTGAAAAGAATCGTGCCAAAACAATTGTAAATATGTGCAATGTGTAATCAATTTCTCCCCCTTGCATACTTATCTTTAAAAATTCACATATCTCTCCCCCTTTGACAATGTATTCAGCAAGGTTCAAAAGAGAAATTTCAAATGTTATGAGCATATTATAACATATACATATAAACAAAGCTTATCCAAGTCATACTATCAAGTAACTTACACTATCACATCAATAAGATACATAAAGTAGTGTAAGACATGCTAGAAATCAAATGTAATTTTCAATTTAAGCAAGTCATGATATCACAAACTTAACTATTTCAAGATCTAAAAGCATGACACTTGTTGCTGTATTTTATTATTTTCAAAGCACAAATTCAGATCATATGATATTTTCAAGAGATTATATGCGCATCTGCCTTATTCTAACCAACCAAGCCATGCCTATGTCATTTGACAACAAGAATCTTAAGGACATGGTTTTAGTCATACACAACTTCTTCTAAGTTCATATCTAAGTGCAATGATAAGCCATCTCAAAAGAAGAAGTGCGATGCATGCATATTCTCTTGATCTTTTATCATTTTTATTTGATCATAAAAGCTCAACATGTAAGTTAATTACTTGATTAATTCTTTATGATTAAAAGCACTTGTGAGCATGCAACAAGTTCAAAACAGCAAGAAAGTTCGACCATGACCAGATTTAGTGTAAGTAATTATTCCAATTACTAGACATGGCAAAAACTACAAAATGTATAACACGAGTAATGTAGTAAGATCTTTCAGCATGTAAAAGGAATCACAAAGTCATATATGTATGAAATACTATCCTCATATTATTTTAATTTCAGATTCACACATAGACTTCTCAAATTTCAAAACTCCCCCTCAATGTAAGCCATGAGGATGCATAACCCCTATTTCACTACAAATGAAACAAAAACGAGTGAAATCCAAAGCTTTTGTAAAAATGTCAGCTAATTGTTGTTCGGTATCTACATGGTGAAGCACAATGTTTCCTTTTTCAACATTATCACGGAGAAAGTGATACCTAATGTCAATGTGCTTAGTTCTAGAATGTTGCACGGGATTTTTAGCAATGGAAATGGCAATAGTGTTATTACAAAAAAGTGGAACACTATCTAGATCAACCCCATAGTCTTTAATTGTTTGAACAATCCAAAGAATTTGTAAGCAAGCACTAGCAGCAGCTACATATTCAGATTCGGCTGTGGATTGTGCAACTGAGTTTAGTTTTCTAGAGGACCAAGCAACTAGTGAATTACCAAGAAAATGACAACCACCAGAAGTACTTTTCCTATCAATCCTACAACCTCCAAAATAAACATCGGAAAAAGCTTTCAAAGTAACGATTGAGGAAGAAGGAAGAAAAATGCCAAATTCTTGAGTTCTATGTAAGTACCTGAGAATCCTTTTGACGGCTTGACGATGTGCACTTGGGAAGGTTTGAAATCGTGCACAAAGACATACGATGAATTGTATGTCCGATCTTGATGTCGTCAGGTACAAAAGTGATCCGAGGATGCTTCTATATTCTTTTTGATCCACTGGTTCACCATCTTCATCAAGTTCAAGTGTTGTTGATGTTCCTATTGGTGTCCGAAGAGGCTTGCTTTTGTCCACGTTGAAGCGCCTTAGGAGGTCTTTTGTATACTTCATTTGATGCACAAAGGTACCCTCCTTAGTTTGCTTGATTTGCAGCCCCAAAAAGTACGTGAGTTCTCCCATCATACTCATCTCAAATTCTGAACTCATCGTAGCTGAAAACTTGGACACAAGATCTGTTAAACAAATCGTGTGTGAGACTAATCTAAACGTGTTTCACCGTCAAAAAAGAGATATAAATCATAAAGAATCAAGTCACGAAGACGACACAACAAGAATCACTCAAATCCGTCAAGAGAAACTCAAGTTACGATTGAAAGATCGAACAAAGGTTAATCTGTCCTACCCGAGAAAAACAGTTCTGGAACGCTGCAAAGAAACTCGTGTAGATCAGAAACTACAAATCCAATGACCGTGAACATTTGAAAGATGATAGATAATCAAGTTGTGAAGACAACCCAAAAAGAATCACGTCAATTGGATTTGTAAAACTCGAGTTATGATAAAACCACAAAAGAAAGGTAGTGCTGTGCAGAAACTCGACGAGAAAGACTTGACAGAAACAAGTCGGACGAACAAAGCACAAAAGTTTCTTTAAACTATGATCTTTATTCAATAGAACACAATAGGAACAGCCTCAAAGTCGTCTCCCACGAGATCTAGCCTCCCTTGCTTATATAAACAGCCCTTAGGCCAACCCAATCTCAACTAGGACTCTAATACTACTCAAATCACGAATCGAAACTTTTCATAACTGCTTAGGACTCTTATATACGCAGATAGAAGCAATCTTAAGACTTCCAAACACCTTAAGAACATATGCCACATTGCGAAAACAACTCAAATTCGTGACCCACATGAAATCCTATCATAACTAACTCAAATCTTTTCATATTTAAGTCAAACACGACTCAGCCACAGCTTGAGTCCATAACCTAGTCGATTGGACCTTTCCGACCAATTCTTTACGTCCACATCTCTTCATCACGCCTCGGAACCATGTAGCCACGTCCATGAACTCCTTGCATACGTGCAAACATCTTCCAATGATGTCCACGATACCTTCATATACATTGTTCTTGATTCATACATGCTGCTCGACCTCGCGATCAACTCAACCGCAATTCCTCTTGAACTTGGTTGTTGAACCTCATCTTCTCCGTAAGACTAGTTCAATGGATCCCGTCACCAGCCATGTCTTGAACTCAAGCAACACCTGCACGTGAACAAACAACCAATACTTCCGCGCACAAGTCATCGACTTGACTCTCATTAGTTCCGAAACTACAACATCTTACGTGAGCACCTCACATAAGCTTGTTGCAAACCATAGCAAAATGATATCAGCGTTAACCACCAAAACACACCAAAAACTTAGTAAAATAATACTAAGCAACCTTTCCAGAGTGTAAAGCAAGTTTGAAACGTTGCAAGATAAAACAGAAACACTACGAGCAAGCACCGAACCTTGACAAAGCTAACCGGACCTTGAACTGGAGCTTACCAAAGCTCGTACAACCTAGCGTTGGAGCTTACCAAAGCTAGTACAACCTAGCGCTAGAGCTTACCAAAGCTAGTACAACCTAGCACCGGAGCTTGCCAAAGCTAGTCGGAACTAGTCAACCCAAAAGTCGGAGCTAGAAAACATGTCGGAGCTAACCCACATAAGTAAGACCTAACAAAACATATCAGAGATTAACAACTACATGCTGGAACTATCAAAGACATGTCGTAGCTAAAGCGAAGCTTGGCAGTATTCAAAACTTTTACCGCCATAGCCAATGTATTCAGCACACATAGGTCTCACAATCTCCCCCTTGATGAATGCATTGGCAACACCATTTAAAATCTAAACATTGGCTTACTCACATTAAAAGTTTTGAAAACAATTTCTCCCCCTTTGTAAAACAGAAATAAAATGAGAAAAAAGAAATTCTCCCACTGAGAAGAATCGTGCCAAAACAATTGTAAATATGTGCAATGTGTAATCAATTTCTCCCCCTTGCATACTTATATTTAAAAATTCACATATCTCTCCCCCTTTGACAATGTATTCAGCGAGGTTCAAAAGAGAAATTTCAAATGTTATGAGCATATTATAACATATACATATAAACAAAGCTTATCCAAGTCATACTATCAAGTAACTTACACTATCACATCAATAAGATACATAAAGTAGTGTAAGCCATGCTAGAAATCAAATGTAATTTTCAATTTAAGCAAGTCATGATATCACAAACTTAACTATTTCAAGATCTAAAAGCATGACACCTGTTGCTGTATTTTATTATTTTCAAAGCACAAATTTAGATCATATGATATTTTCAAGAGATTATATGCGCATCTGCCTTATTCTAACCAACCAAGCCAAGCCTATGTCATTTGACAATAAGAAGCTTAAGGACATGGTTTTAGTCATACACAACTTCTTCTAAGTTCATATCTAAGTGCAATGATAAGCCATCACAAAAGAAGAAGTGTGATGCATGCATATTCTCTTGATCTTTTCTCATTTTTATGTGATCATAAAAGCTCAACATGTAAGTTAATTACTTGATTAATTCTTTATGATTAAAAGCACTTGTGAGCATGCAACAAGTTCAAAACAGCAAGAAAGTTCGACCATGACCAGATTTAGTGTAAGTAATTATTCCAATTACTAAACATTGCCAAAACTACAAAATGTATAACACGAGTAATGTAGTAAGAACTTTCAGCATGTAAAAGGAATCACAAAGTCATATATGTATGAAATACTATGCTCATATTATTTTAATTTCAGATTCACACATAGACTTCTCAAATTTCAAAGCTCCCCCTCAATGTAAGCCATGAGGATGCATAACCCCTATTTCACTACAAATGAAACAAAAACGAGTGAAATCCAAAGGTTTTGTAAAAATGTCAGCCAATCGTTGTTCGGTATCTACATGGTGAAGCACAATGTTTCCTTTTTCAGCATTATCATGGAGAAAGTGATACCTAATGTCAATGTGCTTAGTTCTAGAATGTTGCACGGGGTTTTTAGCAATGAAAATGGCACTAGTGTTATCACAAAAAAGTGGAACACTATCTAGATCAACTCCATAGTCCTTAAGTGTTTGAACAATCCAAAGAATTTGTCAGCAAGCACTAGCAGCAGCTACATATTCAGATTCGGCTGTGGATTGTGCAACTGAGTTTTGTTTTCTAGAGGACCAAGCAACTAGTGAATTACCAATAAAATGACAAGCACCGGAAGTACTTTTCCTATCAATCCTACAACCTCCAAAATCAGCATCGAAAAAAGGTTTCAAAGTAACGATTGAGGAATAAGGAAGAAAAATGCCAAATTCTTGAGTTCCATGTAAGTACCTGAGAATCCTTTTGACGGCTTCACGATGTGAAGCACTTGGGAAGGCTTGAAATCGTGCACAAAGACATACGATGAATTGTATGTACAGTATTGATGCCGTGAGGTACAAAAGTGATCCGACGATGCTTCTATATTCTTTTTGATCCACTGGTTCACCATCTTCATCAAGTTCAAGTGTTGTTGCTGTTCCCATTGATGTCCGAAGAGGCTTGCCTTTGTCCATGTTGAAGCGCCTTAGGAGGTCTTTTGTATACTTCATTTGATGCACAAAGGTACCCTCCTTGGTTTTCTTGATTTGCAGCCCCAAAAAGTACGTGAGTTCTCCCATCATACTCATCTCAAATTCTGAACTCATCATAGCTGAAAACTTGTACACAAGATATGTTAAAGAAATCGTGTGTGAGACTAATCTAAACGTGTTTCACCATGACAAAAGAGATAGAAATAATAGAGAATCAAGTCACGAAGATGACACAACAAGAATCACTCAAATCCGAGAGAAACTCAAGTTACGATTGAAATCGAACAAAGGTTAATCCGTCCTACCCGAGAAAAACAGTTATGGAACGCTGCAAAGAAACTCGTGTAGATCAGAAACCAAAAATCCAATGACAGTGAAAATTTTACAAATGATAGATAATCAAGTTGTGAAGACAACCCAAAAAGAATCACGTCAATTGGATTTGTAAAACTCTAGTTATGATAAAACCACCGAAGAAAGGTAGTGCTGTTCAGAAACTCGACGAAAAAGACTTGACAGAAACAAGTTGGACGAACAAAGCACAAAAGTTCCTTTAAACTATGATCTTTATTCAATATAACACAAGAGGAACAGCCTCAAAGTCGTCTCCCACGAGCTCTGGCCTCCCTTGCTTATATAACCAGCCCTTCGGCCAACCCAATCTCAACTAGGACTCTAATACTACTCAAATAACGAATCGAAACGTTCCATAACTGCTTAGGACTCTTCTATATGCAGATAGAAGCAATCTTAAGACTTCCAAACACCTTAGGAACGTATCCCACATTCCTAAAACAACTCAAATTCGTGACCCACACGAAATCCTATCATAACTAACTCAAATCTTATCATATTTGAGTCAAACACGACTCAGCCGCTGCTTGAGTCCATAACCTAGTCGATTGGACCTTTCCGACCAATTCTTTACGTCTACATCTCTTCATCACGCCTCGGAACCATGTAGCCACGTCCATGAACTCCTTGCATACGTGCAAATTATCATCCAATGACGTCCACGATACCTTCATATACATTGTTCTTGATTCATACATGCTGCGCGACCTCGCGATCAACTCAACCACAATTCCTCTTGAACTTGGTTGTTGAACCTCATCTTCTCCCTAAGACAAGTTCAATGGATCCTGTCACCAGCCATGTCTTGAACTCAAGCAACACCTGCACATGAACAAACAACCAATACTTCCGCGCACAAGTCATCGACTTGACTCTCATTAGTTCCGAAACTACAACATCTTACGTGAGCACCTCACATAAGCATGTTGCAAACCATAGCAAAATGATATCAGCGTTAACCACCAAAACACACCAAAAACTTAGTAAAATAATACTAAGCAACCTTTCCAAAGTGTAAAGCAAGTTGAAAACATTGCAAGATAAAACAGAAACAGTGCGAGCAAGCACCGAACCTTGACAAAGCTAACCGGACCTTGAACCGGAGCTTACCAAAGCTAGTACAACCTAGCGTTGGAGCTTACCAAAGCTAGTACAACCTAGCGCCAGAGCTTACCAAAGCTAGTACAACCTAGCGCCGGAGCTTGCCAAAGCTAGTCGGAACAAGTCAACCCAAAAGCCGGAGCTATAAAAACATGTCGGAGCTAACCCACATAAGTAAGACCTAACAAAACATATCAGAGATTAACAACTACATGCTGGAACTATCAAAGACATGTCGTAGCTAAAGCGAAGCTCACTGGAGCTACCCAAAAACATGTCGAACCTTGACAAAGCAAGTCGAACCTTGCAGAAGCTCGGAGCTAGAGTCGGACCTTGCTAAAAAGGGTGTTTTAGCAGTATTCAAAACTTTTACCGCCATAGCCAATGTATTCAGCACACATAGGTCTCACAATCTCCCCCTTGATGAATGCATTGGCAACACCATTTAAAATTTGAACATTGGCTTATTCACATTAAAAGTTTTGAAAACAATTTCTCCCCCTTTGTAAAACAGAAATAAAACGAGAAAAAAGAAATTCTCCCACTGAGAAGAATCGTGCCAAAACAATTGTAAATATGTGCAATGTGTAATCAATTTCTCCCCCTTGCATACTTATATTTAAAAATTCACATATCTCTCCCCCTTTGACAATGTATTCAGCAATGTTCAAAAGAGAAATTTCAAATGTTATGAGCATATTATAACATATACATATAAACAAAGCTTATCCAAGTCATACTATCAAGTAACTTACACTATCACATCAATAAGATACATAAAGTAGTGTAAGCCATGCTAGAAATCAAATGTAATTTTCAATTTAAGCATGTCATGATATCACAAACTTAACTATTTCAAGATCTAAAAGCATGACACTTGTTGCTGTATTTTATTATTTTCAAAGCACAAATTTAGATCATATGATATTTTCAAGAGATTATATGCGCATCTGCCTTATTCTAACCAACCAAGCCATGCCTATGTCATTTGACAATAAGAAGCTTAAGGACATGGTTTTAGTCATACACAACTTCTTCTAAGTTCATATCTAAGTGCAATGGTAAGCCATCACAAAAGAAGAAGTGCGATGCATGCATATTCTCTTGATCTTCTCTCATTTTTATGTGATCATAAAAGCTCAACATGTAAGTTAATTACTTGATTAATTCTTTATGATTAAAAGCACTCGTGAGCATGCAACAAGTTCAAAACAGCAAGAAAGTTTGACCATGACCAGATTTAGTGTAAGTAATTATTCCAATTACTAAACATTGCAAAAACTACAAAATGTATAACACGAGTAATGTAGTAAGAACTTTCAGCATGTAAAAGAAATCACAAAGTCATATATGTATGAAATACTATGCTCATATTATTTTAATTTCAGATTCACACATAGACTTCTCAAATTTCAAAGCTCCCCCTCAATGTAAGCCATGAGGATGCATAACCCCTATTTCACTACAAATGAAACAAAAACGAGTGAAATCCAAAGGTTTTGTAAAAATGTCAGCCAATTGTTGTTCGGTATCTACATGGTGAAGCACAATGTTTCCTTTTTCAACATTATCATGGAGAAAGTGATACCTAATGTCAATGTGCTTAGTTCTAGAATGTTGCACGGGGTTTTTAGCAATGCAAATGGCACTAGTGTTATCACAAAAAAGTGGAACACTATCTAGATCAACCCCATAGTCCTTAAGTGTTTGAACAATCCAAAGAATTTGTGAGCAAGCACTAGCAGCAGCTACATATTCAGATTCGGCTGTGGATTGCGCAACTGAGTTTTGTTTTCTAGAGGACCAAGCAACTAGTGAATTACCAATAAAATGACAAGCACCGGAAGTACTTTTCCTATCAATCCTACAACCTCCAAAATCAGCATCGAAAAAAGCTTTCAAAGTAACGATTGAGGAAGAAGGAAGAAAATGCCAAATTCTTGAGTTTCATATAAGTACCTGAGAATCCTTTTGACGGCTTCACGATGTGAAGCACTTGGGAAGGCTTGAAATCGTGCACAAAGACATGCGATGAATTGTATGTCCGGTCTTGATGCTGTGAGGTACAAAAGTGATCCGATGATGCTTCTATATTCTTTTTGATCCACTGGTTCACCATCTTCATCAAGTTCAAGTGTTGTTGCTGTTCCCATTGGTGTCCGAAGAGGCTTGCCTTTGTCCATGTTGAAGCGCCTTAGGAGGTCTTTTGTATACTTCATTTGATGCACAAAGGTACCCTCCTTGGTTTTCTTGATTTGCAGCCCCAAAAAGTATGTGAGTTCTCCCATCATACTCATCTCAAATTCTTAACTCATCATAGCTGAAAACTTGGACACAAGATCATGAGAAGCACAACCAAAGATAATATCATCCACATACACTTGAACGAATAATGAGTCATTGCCATGCTTAAGCACAAAAAGAGTTTTACCAACCTTGCCCATGGTAAACCCCTTTTCAAGTAAGAATGTTTTTAGCCTATCATACCATGCTCTAAGGGCATGTTTGAGACCATACAAGGCTTTGGACAGTTTGTAAACATGATTAGGAAAATCTGAATTTCCAAAACCCGGTGGTTGTTTGACATAAACCTCCTCATCTATGTAGCCATTAAGAAAAGCACTTTTAACATCCATTTGATAAAGCTTAAAACCTTTAGATGCAGCGAACGATAACAAAATTTATGGCTTCTAATCTAGCAACAGGAGCAAAAGTTTCATCAAAATCTAGACCTTCAACTTGAGTGAAACCTTGAGCAACAAACCTAGCCTTATTCCTAACCACAACCCCATCCTCACTTTGTTTATTTTTAAACACCCATTTAGTTCCAATTAACGTGTGACCTTGAGATGGAGGTACTAGTTTCAAAACATTATTTCTTTCAAATTTTAGTAACTCTTGTTGCATGGCAATAATCTAAGATTCATTAGTGAGCGCGTGTGATATATCTTTGGGTTCAAAAGAAGCAACAAAAGCAGAATGAGCATGAGAGTTTGGATGGAAGAACCTTGACCGTGTGACTCGTTCGTGCAAGCTTCCAATAATTTGTTGTGGAGGATGACTTTTGAGAACCCGGAGAGGAGTGGACACTTCACAAGCTTCTTCTTCTTCATGTTCATCACAAATCGATGAGCTTGTGACTTGAGAAGAATCTGGACCAGCAATGGTGGTCATCGATGCTGGCTGTGAATCAAAATCGAGAGCTGGAACAATGTCATTAGCTGCTGAATTTTCGGGCAGCAGCTCCACCTCTTCCTCATCTTCAACGAAAATGCTCTCCCCCTACGGATATGGATCTGGACCTGCATTGTTTGAGCTAGTACCTGAGTTAGCTTCATCAAAATACACCTCACAAGTCTCCACAATTTTGTTAGTGTCAAGTAAAAGCACAAGGTAGCCTCTAGTATGAGATGGATAACCAAGAAACATGCCATCAAAGGATCTAGGTTCAAATTTATCAAGATTACCATGTTTCTTAACAAAGCATTTGCAACCAATGACCCGAAAGTGTGTAACACTAGGCCTATGTCCAAACCGGAGCTCATATAGTGTTTTACCTAGCTTAGCGCGCAAGAAAACATGATTTGAGACATAACAAGCAGTTGCAATCGCATCAGCAAAAATTTCCTAGAAGTTTGATATTCATCAGCATAGTCCTAGCCATCTCAACTAAAGTTCTGTTCTTTCTTTCTACAACACCATTTTGTTGAGGTACATATGGTGGAGAAAATTGATGATCTATTCCATTTTCAGCACAAAAGTGATCAAAAGATTGATTTTTAAATTCGATTCCATCATCACTTCTAATTGCTTTTAAAGATCATGGGTGATCAATTGATAATCTAAGAGATAAAGTTCTAAAGTGACTAAAAGCTTCATTCTTAGATGCCATAAAGTAAACCCAAGAGTATCTAGAATAATCATCAACAATCACAAGAACATACCATTTACCTCCGAAGGATTGAACGCGTGAAGGTCCTACGGTGTCAAGATGCAAAAGTTGACCCGGTTCAGTTGTCATGATCATTGTGAGAGGAGTATGTGAACCTGCAACCATCTTAGCATGTCTATAAGAAGAGCACACAATTTCTTTGTCCCCATTAATCTTAGGCAGTCCACATATGCGATCAAGAGCACTAACACGTGTTAGATGATCAAAGCCTACGTGACCAAGTCTACGATGCCAAAAATATAAGTCCTTAGAATCATTAGCAACTAGACACCTATGCTTAGAGGAAGACATATCAAAATCAGCTTTAAAAACTCTTCCAAACCGTGACATGTTAAAAATAAGCTCACTGTTTGAATTTAAAACTTTGCAGCAATTTTTAGTGAAAATAATTTCCAGATTTTCATCTAGCAGTTGTGAAACAGAAAGCAAGTTTGTCAGTACCCTACGTATCGGGTACCCAACGATATCGCAACAAGAGTAAGAAAGTTCCATCCGTCAGAGTCGAAGGCCCTTGCTGGTCTCACATGTCACGTTGCACCGAGCCCGCTTCCCTCATATGACTGGCTCCTGGGTTAACACTTGTAAAATAAGCCCGGAGCAGAACTCCCAACCAAGGGAATCTTCGGCGACTACACGTGTACAACGGCCCCGGACCTAGCCCCCGTCAGAGAGGAGCTCCGGTACTGACACGTGTACAGCAACCCCGGACCCGTTCTCCCACAGGGGAAAGCTCCGGATCCGACACGTGTGGAGCCTCCGGACCTTTGTCATCAACGGAAATACAAGCCGGACAAGACCATTACAGACATTCAAGGATGGTTAAAGTCGCAGTTACATGGTCTGATAATGTGCCATTAATACCATATTAATGACACACGATCAGTGTACCGTTAAAAGCGGTAACGTTGCCATGAAAGCACGTTACCACACCATTAATTGTACTTAATACTCTTTAGACAGTGTATTAGGTCATTAAGCACGCTAGGGCCACATGTCGGGCCAGGCTAGTTTTGTAACGGTCAGTCTTTAGAACTATAAAAGGGTTGCACCACACGAGTACGGGGGTGGATCCAAGCTATCGCAATCGGACCATAGCAAACTCACTCAATACAATTACACCAACCCCGTGGAGTAGGGTGTTACGCTCAGGCCCGAACCACGTAAATCTTTGAGGTCACCATCTTGATATTGATCTTGAGCTCCCTAACCACAAAAGAACCTCCGCGGGTTGTTTCTCAACGGGTCTGGGGGAAGTGTCGTATTCCACACTTTGACATTTGGCGCTCCAGGTAGGGGGGTTTGATCCCGAGATCACAAGATGGTGAATTCAGCTGCTGGATCATCTAACGGCAATCATGCTGAACCACCTGATGGAGGCAACCCCACAAACATTCAGCAACTAGCAGGTGCCAATGCTCTGGCGGATACTGCAGCACCATCTGTTCTGGCTAACAATGTCAGTCAACGAGATGGGGCATCTGCATCGATCACTGCATCGGCAAACAACAACTCCGAGCACGTGCTCATTGCCGCGCGAGCTCTTTTGCAACATCCACCACCTCCAGGAGCACCCCAGGGTGCTATGGATCAATGGAGGGCTGATGTTGACCATCTAGTCGCAGCTGCGTCTGCAGGCATCAGTAACCAAGGTCCACCTCCTTATGGAAGAGCACCTTCACAACGACGGACCTTGTCCGGTCGGCTTTGTCCACAAGCCTCTCAACAAAGGAGGCGTGCCACCTCCCACAGATGAATTCGCTGCCCCCCCCGGGACACGGTGCACCCATACCATCACCAGAATTCTGACCCATGATCTTCGGTCGGAACTGTATCGCCGTTACCAGCAACAGGACAGCCTAGTCCACATCGAGCATGCTCGCGAAAGGAGAGAGGCTCGGGACAACCCTGCTCCTCAAGGAGTAGGAGGAGGTTGTTCTGCCCTGGCCATGCACTTACGTATGGTCAGATGGCCAAAGAAGTTTTGGCCTCACTTGCCAAAAAAATTCGACGGGACAGTCAACCCCGCCGAATTTCTACAAATCTACTCTACTGCCATACTGGCAGCAGGGGGTGATGAGGTTGTAATGGCCAATTACTTCCCTGTGGCCTTAACTGGGACTGCAAGATCCTGATTCATGAGTCTTCCACCTGACTCCATCAATAGTTCGGCGGAACTATGCCAACAATTCACTGCCAATTTCGGGAGCTACTACACCTGACCCGGGACTGAACTGGACCTGTTTGCTGTAAAGCAAATGTCAGGGGAATCGCTACGATCCTTCATTTAGCAATTCTCTCAGGTACAAAATACCATTCCTTCAATCTCGAACTCCTCTATTATTGTTGCATTCAGACAGGGTGTTCGAGATAAGAAGATGTTAGAGAAGCTGGCTATTAAGGAAGTTACTAGCGTCACAAAACTCTTTAGCCTAGCCGACAAATGCGCTAGAGCTGCGGAGGGCCGTGAAATGCACTCCAAACCAGCTCCGGAGGCCAACCAAAAGTCCTCCAAAACTGAAGTTGCTACCTCCGGTAGTTGCAAGAAGAAGAAGAAGCCCAATAGCAAAAAGAAGCCGTCGGCCGGCGCTTCAGCTCCTGCTGCTGCAGCTCCTGGAAGCCGGGGGCCACGCCTCGAGAAGTGACCTCGTACTTCATTAGTGGATGGCAACAGTTCCAAAGCAGGGTGTCTGATTTACAAGACAAATTGACACAGCTTGGAAGAGTGTCGGGAGGTCCAGAACCTTGCCAGCGCTACAACAAGCGTCAGGAAGAAGCTCCTTTCCGAAAATGGGAAGGAAAATAGAAAGTCGACGAAACTCCGGATGCTGAAGAGCTAGGTTTCCAGGACCCTAAAAAGGTCTTGAAAGCTGTATACAACCCTGTCGACGACGATTCCGATGCCTCCGACAACGAACATCAGAAAACCCTGAACACCATCTATGGTGGATCTTGGGAAATCACTTCTCGTCTCATTCTCAAGATAATGTGGTGGAACATGGCCATGGTAGCTCCTGCTGCTAGGGCAGAACCACATTGGAAGTGGATGGACACACCCATCATTTTCGATGCTTCGGACTGTGTCGAAACATGACCGTGGCTGGTCAACTGCCGTTGATGGTGTCACCCACCATTAACAATATCCAAATCCACCACGTGATGGTGGATGGAGGTTTCGGGCTTAACCTCATAAGCTTCTTAGCTTTCGTTAAGCTTCAGCTTCAGCCTTTGGACCTCCGTCCATCCCGGCCTTTCTCCGGAGTAGGTCCGGGAACCATCACTCCTCTTGGCTCTATTACACTCCCGGTGACCTTCAGAACCCAGGAGAATTACAGAACCGAGAAGTGGATCTTCGACGTTGAGCAAATCAGACTGCCTTTCAATGCCATTTTAGGAAGTCCAGCTTTATACAAGTTTATGGCTTCTGCCCTTTATGGTTATTTAGTGTTGAAGATGCCAACACCTACGGGCGTTCTCCGTATCCATGGAGATCGCACCGCAGGAGTTACTGCTCTGGAAGAACTCTATGCGCTTACCACAGCGCAAGAGGAAGTATCTGGAAAAGAGCCAGCTGTGAATCCTCCAAGCATTTGCCACAAAGGCTCTACATCCGCACCTCGTGTGCAACCAAGCGGCGATGCCGACGTTCCCGTCAAAGTCGTCCAAATCGGTTTCGACACTGCTCGGACTACTCGTATATCGGGTGGTTTGAACAACAAATAGGAACTCGCGCTCATCACTTCTCCGGGCTAATGTCGACGTGTTTTCCTGGAAACCATCACAAATTCCTGGGATCCCTAGGGAGGTGATAGAGCACAATCTGAAGATTTACCCAGATGCCTAGCCTGTACACCAGAAGCCCCGGAAACAATCAATCGAGCGACAAAACTTCATCCGACGGGAAATCAAGAAGTTGCTCGAAGCTGGATTCATCCGGGAAGTCTTCCATCCAAAATGACTGCCAAACCCAGTTGTTGTACCCAAGGCCAGTGGGAAGCTTCAGATGTGTATCGACTAAACCACCTTAAATAACTCATGTCCAAAAGGTCCATTTCCACTACCTAGAATAGATCAAATAGTGGATTCCACCTCCGGGTGTGAACTATTGTGTTTCTTAGATGCATATTCTGGATTCATCAAATACAAATGTCTAAGAAAGATGAAGAGCATACTGCCTTCATAACAGTAGATGGATTTTATTGTTACACTGCCTTGTCATTCGGTCAAAAAAATGCTGCTTCAAAATTTGTGCGAGCTATGTACAAAACATTTGGAGAGCTAATTAGAGACTTGGTGGACGTGTATGTTGATGACATCGTTGTGAAGATCAAAAACAAGGAGTCACTCCTTGACAACTTACAAGCCGTCTTCGACAAGTTGCATACTACACACACTAAGCTGAACCCAGACAAGTGCGTCTTCGGGGTTAGCTCTGGAAAACTTCTTGGTTTCTTGGTGACTCATCGAGGAATCGAAGCAAACCCGGCGAAGATCAAGGCTATAGAAGAAATGCGACCCCCAGCCCGCATTAAAGATGTCCAAAAGTCTACTGGATGTCTAGCTGCGCTTAGTCGCTTTATCTCAAGACTGGCAGAACGGACGCTACCCTTCTTCAAACTCTTGAGGAAGTTCGGGCCACTTCATTGGTCTGAATAAGCAGAAAAGGCGTTTCAAGAGCTGAAATAGCTCCTCACCACACTACCAATCCAGGTAGCTCCGAACCCTGGTGAGCCTTTACTGCTTTACATTTTGGCAACTACAGAGGTTGTTTGTATGGTCCTGGTCGCGGAAATACCAGAGCCATCCCCAATTCAGCACTCTAGACCCCTCCGGGAGGGTCCGGAACTACTTTAAGGCGAGTCTAGGGACCAACCCTCAGGCACATATCCTCAAGGCGAGATGTTGGAGGATCAACCTCCTCAAACAAAGAAGCAACTGCTGCTGAACAAAAAGATCTAGACCCCTCTGGGAGGGTCCGGGTCACTCCAGAAGAAGCTCTGAGTTCCTTTGGAAGGAACCGGGAAATTCCAGAAGAAGGTCCAGACCCCTCCGGAAGGGTCCAGGTTGATGAAGAGGAAGCTCCGGACCTCTCCGGGAGGGTTCAGACAGTCCAGCGCCCAGTGTACTTCCTCAGTGAAGTACTCCACGACGCCAAGACAAGATACATTGAGGTGCATAAACTGCTTTACGTAGTTCTCATTGCCTCAAGAAAGCTTCGTCATTACTTCCAAGCCCACAAAATATCAGTGGTAACTTCTTTTCCACTACGTGCAATTTTGCATAACCCTAATTCTATTGGGAATATTGCAAAGTGGGTAGCGGAGCTGGCATAATTCGATCTAGAATTCGTGTCAAGACAAGCAATTAAAAGTCAAGCCTTGGTTGACTTTGTGGCAGAGTGGACTCCCTCTCCATCAAACCCTGGGGGCCATAGTGAACAGAAACCAGAGCTCAAAGTTCCGGTATTCACTGAGCCTCACTGGACCCTCTACTTCAACGGCTCTATGCAAAAGCAAAGGGCCGGAGCTGGAGTCCTTCTCCTAGCTCCGACCGGAGAGAAGGTCAAGTATATGGTAAACCTTGACTTCAAGGCAACCAACAATATGGCGGAGTATGAAGCCCTCATCTTTGGACTCAAGGTGGCACTATCTTATGTTGTCAAACAGTTGTTGGTGAAGGGAGATTCACAACTCATCATAAAACAAGTAAAAGGTGAATGCTCCTGCAACAATTCTCAATTAGCTTCTTATCTCCTTGAAGTCCAAAGGCTTCAGAAGGACTTCGAAGTCCTGGACCTCCATCATGTTCAGCTCCTTCATAACTCCAAAGCTGATGAACTCTCGACGAAAGACTCAGTCGGAGCTCCAGCTCCTGACGGAATCTTCGTATGGAGATTGTCAAAGCAGATAGCTCAGCCCGCCGAACTGAGCGAAGGGGGCGAGACCAGCACCTCAAAGCTGGCGGTCCCAGTGGCCCTGTTACCATGGCGTTCACCAAGGGTCGTAGGTGCTGTCGGAAGCTCCGAGCAACCCAACACGCAAGACTCAGAAGCTCAAGTTGGCTCCGATGCATGGATCTCGGAGATCTGGAGCTACTTGAAAGACAATATGACAGTGTACCCGCTGACTGGATTGTCAGATTGGCTAAAAGATACACGTTGGTAGAAGGGGATCTCTACCGACGCGGTGCCAATGGCATACTAATGCGGTGCATTGCAAGCGAAGAAGGTCACGATCTCCTCGTGGAAATCCATGGAGGCGAGTGAGGGAACCACACATCTTCTCACGCGCTGGTCGGTAAAGCCTTTTGGCATGGTTTTTACTGGCCTACAGCACTCCAGGATGCGGTTGAGCTGGTGAAAAAATGTGAAGCATGTCAGCTCCATGCAAAACAGATTCACACACCAGCTCAATCACTGCAGATGATACCTCCTACATGGCCATTCGCTGTGTGGGGCATGGATATCTTGGGACCTTTCCCAAATGCCGTCGGAGGTTACAGATTCCAATATGTCGCCATCGACAAGTTCACCAAGTGGCCGGAAGCAACTCCAGTAGTAACAATTAACAAACAATCAGCAATCAAGTTCTTAAAGTCTATTATATGTCGATTTGGAGTTCCAAACAATGTCATAACTGACAACGGAACTCAATTCACAAGTGCTGCTTTCCAAGAATATTGCAAAAACCTCGGCATTCAACTTAGTTATGCTTCAGTAGCTCATCCAGCAAGCAATGGCCAAGCCGAGAGAGCAAATGCAGAAATCTTAAAAGGACTCAAGACACACACATATGAGCGCTTAAAAAAGCATGGTGCTAACTGGATTGAAGAGCTTCCATCCACATTATGGGCGAATAGGACAACACCTAATCGGTCAACTGGGGAAACTCCATTCTTCTTGGTGTACGGAGCTGAAGCAGTCCTTCCTCCAGAAATCACCTTCGGGTCCCTCCGGGTCTGGACCTTCGACGAAGCCACGCAGGACCAGCTCCGGCGTGAAGACCTTGACCTCGTCGATGAGGAAAGGTGCCAAGCAGCTGTTCGGACTGCACGTTATCGCCAAGCGCTCCAGCGCTACCATCAAAGGCACGTGTGTGACCGACAGCTCGAAGAAGGTGACCTGGTGCTCTAGAAGATACTAACTCGTGAAGGGATGAACAAACTTTCCCCCTGCTAGGAGGGTCCTTTCCGAGTCATTAAACTATCCCCGCCAGGTTGCGTTCACTTGGCAACTGAGGATGGGATCCCACTCCCTAATCCTTGGAACATCGAGCACCTTCGTAAGTTTTATGCTTAGAACCACGAAGGTGATTTTGTATTTACACACAAAGCATGTTATATATTCATTATATAGAGTCGAACATGTCCTTCGGGAGAACATCCGAACCCCTCCGGGAGGGTCCAGAAAGTTCAAGTAACACTTGACACAGTCACAGTACTAAAAAGTGTAACTACTTGCTCTGGGTTAGCACAAGATGTATAGCACATTTAGCTTGGTCCAGCACCCTAAGTGTGTCCTTGTCTCCCCTGTAATCCGGACCTATAATAAAAAGCATTATTGTGTGAAGGCAGACTCCACGTGCATTTACTTTTTGTACAAGGCTCAATATGATAAATTATTTTTACCCTACTTGTCTATAATAAAGTTGTGCAAATCTTTTTGAATTTTGTTCCAAGTAACTCATATGCATTACAAGACTTATTGATAGTGTTTTTGGATCTTAACACCGCTACATAGTCTACTTGCCTGAACGCCAAGCCAACCTAGGTCCAGATTGTGCTATCGACTTAGCCTGGTCCTGCACCCTAAGTACGCCACTCTACCTACACCCTGGCAGGCCTCAGTCGGGCGAGTACTAGAAAGGCACGTGGATCTAAGAAGATTCTATCAATACGCTTGTTATCCTATCGAGTTTCTTTGAATCTAAAAGTTCAAATAAGAACAATAAGTCACAACAAATTTATAGACAAGAGGACGAATTTTACTTTTTCTCTAGCCTTTAATGTGCAGGAAAAGAAAAAATTCATAGTGATGATGGACAACACCAGAGCTACTAAGCTCCGACATCTCCCAAGATAGGTCTGTCGTCGACATCCAATATGTTGACACCAGAGCTACCAAGCTCCGACCATTCCAGGGGGCCTGTCTTCGATGCTTCAAAATTGAAGACTTCAACATACTGTCATAACCTTTGGTACATGTACACACCTCAATTGTACACATGTACCAGGGGGCCAACAAGACACGACATAGTATATTGAAGACAAAGTGAAATTCAAGGCAAAAAGGAGGATTTCATTAATTAGAAGAATTGGATTACAAAATTGAGATTCCAAGGGATAAAAGGAGAAAAGTCCAAGCTACTGGAAGACCTAAGACCTGCGGAAGAATGAAGCTACATTTTGGGCAACCTCTTCGACGCTGGCTTTGGCGGCGTCTTCCTCTTCAGCAACGGTACCTTCAAGCACCGGGTCCAGTGGAAATTGGGGATCTTGGCTTACATAACACGTCAGCACATACTCTGCAACGTTTGTAGCCAAAGTTTTCCCCTCTATCTCCAGCTGATCTGCGATGATGTCGCCCATTGCATCATGTTTGCCGCCAGCACCGTTGAGGGCCACCAGCGCTCCGTCCAGATCCAGCTCCGGGTTGTCCAGACGTACTGGACTAAAACCCAGCAGTGTTAGTGCGTCATTCACTTGTCCGAGGAAGTCCCATACTTTAATAGTTTTCGTCTCCTTCATGCTCCGTAGCTCCTCCAGTGACCTACGGGTGGCTGCAAGCTCCGATCATTCACGAGCAAGTCGCTCAGCCAGCTTGGCATGTTGCTCCTTGACCTCAGCAACTTGCTTCTCCTGGTCGGCCAGCTCCGTCTCCCGGAGGTGAATGCGGTTCCGCATCTCAGCTAAGTCCTTCTCCCTTCCCTTGACTCTCTCCTCCCTAGCGGCAATGTTAGACTCTCTTTTTGAGAGCTCTTGCTCCACCTTCCAGCTCTTCTTCCTCTCTTCCTCCTTCCATTATCTAGCTTTTTGCTGCGATCCGCCAAATTTTTCTCACCCAGAGCCAACTTCTGGGTGACCTCCGCTTTCCTCCACACTACATCCTCTTGCTGCCCCAGGAGTTTTTCATCCCTCGCCTCTATGTCCGCTTGACGCTTCATGAGAGTTTCATTCAACTCTGCGAGCTTTTCGTAACGCTCGTCAGCTGCATCACGTCTCTCTTTAGCTTGCTCCAGGATTTCCCTGGAGTTAGCATCAAGCACCCTGATGGCGGCCTCCTTCTCCTCCATCAACATGTCCCAGTACTCTAATCGGGCCTTCTCCCCCTTGATCCATTCCTTCTGGTCAGCTAGCCTCGTCTGAGCAAGCTTGGTTTCAAGATGGAGCCTATTGCGCCAACGCCTCAAGGTGTTGCGCTCCTCCTCCAAAGCTTTGCTCTCATGGTCGAAGGCGAGCTGGACCTGCCAGAGGCTCGAGCAGGCATTGTATATGGACAATGCCAGGGGGATAGGTTTCGGTCCTGCTGGGACCATTTCCGCCGGCTCAAGCGGGTTCTCCGTAACAAAAATTGGGTCCCACTCTACAATAGTGATCCCCTGTACTCCTATGACATTGGGGCCGCTCTCCTGGAGCCCTTCAGTGGCAGCAGAAGAACCCACGGGGGGAACTTCCGCCTCTAGAGCAGGTGAAGGCACCATTTCCGAGTCTTCAGTCGACAGCTCTGATGTCGAAGGACTTGCCGTCGGTCCTGCGAGCTGCTCTGGCACTGGCGCTGGTACCTCCTGGACCACCACTTCTAGAGCAGCAGCAGTAGCTTCAACTGGGGCCTTGACCTCTACTGGTTTGGGCCCCGGTGCGGCAACTAACTCCAGCACAGCCACCGGACCTTCAACCACCTCCGGTATTATAGCCGGACCTCCAACCTCCTCTAGCTCAGCAGTTGGACCCTCTATAATTTCCAGCTCTACTGCCGGGTCTTCAACCATTCTCGGCACAAGGGCCGGAGCTTTGATGATCTCCGGCTCAATAGCCGGGGCTTCAGCTACCTCTGGCTCAACAGCCAGGGCTTCGGCAGCTTCTGGCTCAGAAGTCGGAACTTCTGGCATCGTCAGTGTTGGAGCATCAGCCTCTGCCACCAGGGGCACTTCTTCATCTTCCCTCCTGCAGTCCGGCGCTACCACGGGAGCTTCAGGCGAGGACTCTGAGTCCAGGCTCACAACAGCTCGCGTCGGAGCTGTCGCGGCTTCCACCTCCGCTTGACCAGGAGGTTCAACAATCGAAGCCGATGGTGCAACCCCACCCGTTGCAACAGGCGTTGATGCTCCGGGTCCTTTCTTCGACACCCTGGAAACAAAGGGAAGAGAAGATTAAATACACATCCAAAAGCAGGATTAACATTTCAGAGTTAGCAATCAATGCTTACCTTGGGATGCTACCACCTAGTCGCCTCGGAACCTCTTCTTCTGAGGCCCGGAGCTAGAGCCCACCAAATCTAGTGAGACAACTACTTCGGACCTCAGTTGAAAACACTTGCAGCCACCGGAGTCCTATGAGCCGAAGCTTCCCTTCGACGGGAAGAACTTCCAGACTTGGAGCTCCTAGCCGGCACTGCAGCCGGAGTCGACGGCCTGGAGTTGACGCCTCTTGAAGGCGCTGGCACCAAAGCAGGGGTAGTAGCGGAAGACCTCCCCCTGTAAGGAGAAGCAGCCGTCGTGGAAGGGGTAGGCCTGACGGACCTCCTGTCAGCGTGCTTCAACTTCCTCTTACGGCTGGAAGGCTCAGCTATCTCTTTGCTCTTGCCTTTGCCGACGTCTTCAGTCCTTCGGCTTGGGTCGGGGGCAGGACAACCCTCGGAAGCTCCGGGGATCGTCAATCTGGTGGTCAGAATCCTTTCCACCTCACCAAGATCGTCAAGCGCTGGCATACTCCTCCAAAGCTCCCTGCTGAACTGCGCCTCCATGTCTAGAGGGAGGAAAGCCGCCGGCAGAGTTAAGTCGTCGCCTTCGATGTCAATTCCATGATGGACCTTCTTGAGATGAAGCTCCAAAGCTGCGCCCTCCAAATTAGATTTCAAACCGATTTTAATCCGGTCTTCATCCATCACGCTGTTGAGGGCCCACACAAGCTTCTCCCTCTTCTTTAGCAGAGCCCACCTGTTGACCAGGAAGTTGCAGAAGACCATCTGGGGGGTCACTCCACCTTCCACGCATTCGCGGATCCTGGTCAAAGCAGGGTTGAAGGCCTCTGACAGCACCGGAACCACACTCCATGTGTCAGTGTCAACATTTGGGAGACCTTCGGGCAGCTCCAACTTCTCGTGGTCCTCTGCCGTGACGACGATCCAATATTTCTTCCAGTCCCACTTGCCGGAAGGAAACGACCTCAAGTATTTGAAGGGGCATTTCTTGCGCTTCACAAAATAGTAGAAGCCAAGGAATTTGGACCCCTTTGTTGGTGTGGATGGTAAAGAAGGTGCGGAAGAGCTCGACGCAGGGGGGAATACCCACCCACATCTCGCAGAAGTGGACATATGTTGACACAAGAAGAAGAGAATGGGGGCCAAGGTGGTACAGCTGCAAACCATAGAAGTCCAGTAGCATCAAAAGGAAAGTTGAGAAAGGTGGGATCAGCCCCACCATGGCGTACGTAGAGAAGTACACCATGTCGCCACTGCGCTCCTTCTTGAATGGGAGCTTGCGGGCGTGGACTAGATGGTTGAAGGAGTCGCTAGACCACCCCATGTAGGTCGTCATCGCTCTTGAGGCGGCTCTTGGGGAGACCCAACTCCATCGCGGCAAAGTGGAGCAAAAGATGGAAAATTAGGCAGAGTTTGGGAGGCTCTGAGCGCAAAGATGATCGAAGGCATAAAGAGTCATCAACCCGTGCGCACTTTCCTTCTTAAGTAAGCCTTTGCGATGCTTGGATGGAAACCGCAATGAGATCAAGAGTACTTTTCCAAAATCTACCCCGTCAATGGCGAGTGGGCCTGGGGGCCACCCCGACGAAGAGATCGAGGTCTTTACCCAAGGCCAAAAGTTTCCATGATGAGCGGCGGGAAACCCAAAGTCGGCGCTCTGACATGGCCCGCGAAACCGATACGGTTTTCATATTGGGAACCGGCAACCTTCAATTGTGTGAGATCCGCACTCAAAGATCTCATCTGCCATATTCATGACAAGCCACGCGTCGAAGGTTCACCCCCGAACCGCCACTGTATCGGCGCATCAGAGGACTTTCTGAAAATTGAAGCGCGGGATTCGAGAATGGCCCCACCTCCGACAGAACAAGTTAACCCAAGGGGTTTCTTCTAGAGGTGGGCCTGGGGGCCACTGTCGGTACCCTATGTACTGGGTACCCCATGATACCGCAACAAGAGTAAGAAAGATCCATCCGTCAGAGTCGAAGGCCCTTGCTGGTACCACATTTCACGTTGCATCGGGCCCGCTCCCCTCATATGACTGGCTCCCGGGTTAACACATGTAAAATAATCCCGGAGAAGAACTCCCAACCAAGGGAAGCTTCAGCGACTACACGTGTACAACGGCCCCGGGCCTAGACCCCGTCAGAGAGGAGCTCCGGTACTGACACGTGTACAGCAACCCCGGGCCTACTCTCCCACAAGGGAAAGCTCCAGATACGACACGTGTGGAGCCTCCGGACCTTTGTCACTAACGGAAATACAAGCCGGACAAGACCATTACAGACATTCAAGGATGGTTAAAGTGGAAGTTACAAGGTCTGATAATGTGCCACTAAGACCATATTAATGACACACGACCAGTGTATTGTTAATAGCGGTAACGCTGCCATGAAGGCACGTTACCACACCATTAGTTGTACTTAATACTCTTTAGACAGTGTATTAGGTCATTAAGCATGCTAGGGCCACATGTCGGGCCAGGCTAGCTTTGTAACGGTCAGTCCTTAGAACTATAAAAGGGCTACACCACGCGAGCACGGGGGCAGATCCAAGCTATCGCAATCGGACCATAGCGAACTCACTCAATACAATTACACCAACCCCGTGGAGTAGGGTGTTACGCTCAGGCAGCCCAAACCACGTAAATCTCTGAGGTCACCATCTTGATATTGATCTTGAGCTCCCTAACCACAAAAGAACCTCCACAGGCTGTTTCTTAACGGGTCCAGGGGAAGTGTCGTATTCCACACTTCGACAAAGTTGTATTTCAAAATTTTAACAAGTGCCACATCCTTCAATGTGTAGTGATATTTACTCTAACCGAACCCTTAGCAATTATAGGAGTTGAAGAATTATTGGCAAAAGTAACATTCTCTACACGAGACACAAAAGAGAGGGAGGAGAACCATTCTTTGTTACCGGTCATGTGGCGTGATCAACCTGAATCCACAATCCAAATGTTCTCCCTCCTCAAGCGTGCAACCTACATAGAAGAACAATACGTTGATGACTCAATACTGGGTTAGTCAAAAGGCATTTAGGAATCTAGTATTGAGTCACACGACATCCAGTAGGAATAGCACACAAAAGCTGAGATAAAACAGCAAGTTTATGAGCCAAAGCTTGAGAATTTTTGTACCCAACTACTGTCCTACGAGATATTACATGTGTAGCACGAAAAACAGTAGGTTTGGGAGCAAGCATTGCATGTTTTCGACTCATTACAGAAGATTGCATGTTCCTATCATTCGGTTTAACAAGTGCAGCAAATTTTGCATGAAAGTTATGAGATCTGGCAATCATTCTTTCCTTTCTCTGTTGTTTAGATAGTCTATAACAAAAATCTATGACATGCCCACCTCTACCACAGTAGGTACAATGAAATTTTACTTTGAGTTCATGTCTCGATGAGCAAGCAACATTTTTATTTGAAACTGAATGAGACAACACTCCTGCAGATTTGAAAACCACTTCTTTTTGTCTAGGAACTGTTTGGATCAAACCACTTCCTAATGACTTTACAATTTTAGGTGGATGTGCCTTAGAATGAGCATGAGAATCAAAACCTAAACCAGTTTTATCATTGCAAGACTTGGAAGAATTCAGCAGCAAGTTTAGGTTCTTATTCCCATTACGTAACCGATCTAATGTCCTATGCATGTTATCAAGTTTATTGAACAGATCAAGGCAATTTTCACATGAAGTTTTTCCTTAATTTGCATTTGGAACAAAATTTAACTTCATGAGAATGTAAAACATTGTTCAATATAGAAATTTCATTCATAGCATCTTGTAGTTTCTTATCAAGATCATCACAAGTAGAACAATGCAAATCAAATGTAGAACAGCTAGCATCTTTCAAGTTTTTATCATTAAGTGCAGCAAGCCCTCTATTCTTTTCAATTTCTAACTCAAGTTTATCAAGTGGAGGTGTGCGCACTTCTTAATGAGGACAATTGTTCAAATATTAAATTAGACGAGGGACATGCATCATAACTAGGAATCAAAGTTTTTAAACGGTTGATTTAAGATTCTAGTGATTCAATTTTAGCAGCACTATCTCTAAGCTTTTTGTACTTTTTCTTAACTATAATAGTGGCACGAGAAATAGCATCACACATTTATTCACAAGTAGGACATACCTCTTCATTGTCGCTGTTGTGTTATGCATCCTCCATACTTGATCTTGATTTGCCCGCCATGAAGCACAAGTTTGCCAAATTGTCACTTCCAACGTCCACATCGCTTGAGCCAAGTTCTTGGAGTGCAGAGATAAAACTGCTCACCAATTGACATCCTGTAAAACCCTTCTTTTTCTTCTTATCGTTTGCAGAGGATTGCTTCGTCCATGTTTACTTTTCATCCCGGGATGTAGGACCTGAAAGGTTAAGGTAATCTGAACGAAAATGTCATGTCTTGCCACATTCGAAACATCTTTGAGGTCCGGAGCTTCCTCTCCTTCTAGTTCTCATATTTTGCAATGCTTTTGAGAACCTAGTAGAGAGAAGTACTAGCTCCTCCTCTGGAAACTCCTCAATCTGTTGAAGGGTTAGAGAGGACAACAAAGCAAGTGTACCACAAGACGAAGATTGACTGGAGCTAGGCATGTCATGTTGAGAAACAAAAGCAATAGACTTGTTGGGGTTCTTATGTGATATTATGTCGATTTCATGAGTTTTTAACTTGCAATATAGCACATCTAAAGTAAGTGTACTCATGACAGTAGATTCACGAATAGATGTTACTTTCATCTCCCAAATTGACATATCTAATGCACTTAGTAATTGCCTAGCATTTTCAGCATCTGAAAAATTAACAGTGACACTACGTAAGTTGCTGAGAATTTTGTTAAAGCGAGCAAAGAGATCGTCGATGGACTCACCTGGCTGCATCTCAAAGCGCATGTACTTCTTTTTGAACATGTCTTGCTTTACCTCCTTGATCGTGTTGGATCCTTCATGGTAGTTGCAGAGTGCTTCCCACACATTGTATGCAGATCGGAGGTGTGCAACTCGATCGATGTCACCTTCAGTCAATGCTTGTATGATCAAGTTACGAGCCATGTTGTTGTTGTCAACATCTCTCATGTTTGTGGCCGTGACTTGATCGTTTGACGGCGCATCATAAGGCTTGTACACCTTTTCCCATGTGGCGAAGCCTTGCGCCTGGATGAAAGCCTCCATATGTGCCTTCCAAACCTGAAAATCTATACCACTAAACACACAAGGTTTAGCGGAGTATTTCTCCATGATGATTAGTAAAAAAACACGTGCAAATCACAAAGATTAGAGCACTGTGGCTCTGATACCAATTGTAGGATTGAAGATCAGGTGAAAAGCTACCAGAGGGGGGTGAATGGTAGATTTAAAAAATCTTACGCAGCGGAAACAGTTAAATACCAACCCCTTCGGCCGAAAAACGATCTGCTAAAGAAATCATGTGTGAGACTAATCTAAACGTGTTTCACCATGAAAAAAGAGATATAAATCAGAGAGAATCAAGTCACGAAGACGACACAATGAGAATCACTCACATCCGTCGAGAGAAACTCAAGTTACGATTGAAAGATCAAACGAAGGTCAATCTGTCCTACCCGAGAAAACAGTTCTGGAACGCTGCAAAGAAACTCGTGTAGATCAGAAACCAAAAATCCAATGACTGTGAAATTTTTACAGATGATAGATAATCAAGTTTTGAAGACAACACAAAAATAATCACGTCAATTGGATTTGTAAAACTAGAGTTATGATAAAACCACCAAAGAAAGGTAGTGCTGTGCAGAAACTCGACGAGAAAGACTTGACAGAAACAAGTCGGACAAACAAGATACAAAAGTTCCTTTAAACTATGATCTTTATTCAAAAGAACACAAGAGGAACAGCCCCAAAGTCGTCTCCCACGAGCTTTGGCCTCCCTTTCTTATATAACCAGCCCTTAGGGCAACCCAATCTCAACTCGGACTCTAATCCTACTCAAATCACGAAATGGAACTTTCGATAACTGCTTAGGACTCTTCTATACTCAGATAGAAGCAATCTTAATACTTCCAAACACCTTAGGAACATATCTCACATTCCTAAAACAACTCAAATTCTTGACCCACACGAACTCCTATCATAACCAACTCAAATCTTTTCATATTTGAGTCAAACACGACTCAGTCGCAGCTTGAGTCCATAACCTAGTCGGTTGGACCTTTATGACCAATTCTTTACGTCCACATCTCTTCATCACGCCTAGGAACCATGTAGCCACGTCCATGCACTCCTTGAATACATTCAAACATCTTCCAATGACGTCCACGATACCTTCATATACATTGTTCTTGATTCATACATGTTGCGCGACCTCCCGATCAACTCAACCACAATTCCTCTTGAACTTGGTTGTCGAACCTCATCTTCTCCCTAAGACTAGTTCAATGGATCCCGTCACCGGCCATGTCTTGAACTCAAGCAACACCTGCACATGAACAAACAACCAATACTTCCGAGCACAAGTCCTCAACTTGACTCTCATTAGTTCTGAAACTACAACATCTTACGTGAGCACCTCACAGAAGCATGTTGCAAACCATAGCAACATGATATCAGCCTTAACCACCAAAACACACCAGAAACTTAGTAAAGGATACTAAGCAACCTTTCCAAAGTGTAAAGCAAGTTCGAAACATTGCAAGATAAAATCAAAAACACTGTGATCAAGCACTGAATCTTGCCAAAGCTAACCGGACCTTGAACCGGAGCTTACCAAAGCTAGTACAACCTAGCGCCGGAGCTTACCAAAGCTAGTACAACCTAGCGCCGGAGCTTACCAAAGCTAGTACAACCTAGCGCCGGAGCTTACCAAAGCTAGTACAACCTAGCTCCAGAGCTTGCCAAAGCTAGTCAGAACTAGTCAACCCAAAAGCCGGAGCTAGAAAAACATGTAGGAGCTAACCCACATAAGTCGGACCTAACAAAACATATCAGATCTTAACAACTACATGTTGGAGCTATCAAAGACATGCTGGAGCTAAAGACAAAGCTCACCGGAGCTACCCAAAAAAAATGTTGATCCTTGACAAAGAAAGTCGAACCTATTGTCGGACCTTGCAGAAGCTCGCAGCTAGAGTCAGACCTTGCTAAAAAGGGTGTTTTGGCAGTATTGAAAACTTTTACCGCCATAGCCAATGTATTCAGCACACATAGGTCTCACACTTCGATACAGTTTTTCATATGGCGACATCTTCAAGCTAACTTGGTAACTGTTATTGTAGGAAAACTCAGCGTAGCGCAAACTCTTGTCCCAACTTCCTCCATACTTTAGTGCACAAGCTCTTAGCATGTCCTCTAAAATCTGATTTGTTCTCTCGGTTTGTCCATCGGTTTGAGGGTGATATGCCGAACTGAAATTTAACCTTGTACCCATAGCTTCGTGCATATCTTGGCAGAACCTAGAGGTGAATTGAGAGCCTCGATCCGAGACTATTTTCTTAATTTGGAACTCCATGTCGACATACAATATGCTCCATATACAATTATGCTAGCTTCGCGGAGGTAAATGTGGTCTCGACAGGAATGAAATGAGCTGATTTGGTCAAGCGATCCGCGATAAGTCATATTAAGTCATAGCCGAACTGGGTTCGCGGTAATACAACTATGAAGTCCATACCGATTTCTTCCCACTTCCATTCCGGAATCTTCAATGGCTGAAATAGTCCCGCTGACCATTGATGTTCTGCCTTGACTCGTTAGCACACATCACACAAGGCGACATATTCAGCTATGTCCTTTTTCATGCTAGCCCACCAATAACATGTCTTTATGTCTTTGTACATCTTTGTACAGCCGGGATGGATTAAGTAAGGTGAGTCATGTGCCTTCTTCAATATTGTGTCTCGGATATGCTTATCTTTGGGCACAAGAATCCTCTTTCCAAGCCATAGGGTGCCATGTTCGTCCTCATCAAATCTGAATTATCTCCCGTCTTGGGTTCTTTCCTTGATTTCCAGAATTTTCACATCCTTGGTCTGACCTTCCTGAATTTCTTGCTCTAAGGTAAGGATTTAACTCCATTATTCCCATCTCATTCACAAATCCAAGATTCAACCGTTCAAACTCCTTGCATAACTTGAATGGCAACTCTCATACCGTGAGTTGGTGGCTTACTCCTTTCCAACTCAAAGCATCGGCCACTACATTAGCCTTCCCCGGATGATAGTTAATTCCCACATCATAATCCTTGATGAGCTCAAACCATATTCGTTGCCTCAAATTCAGACCCGTTTGTGTAAATATGTACTTGAGGCTCTTGTGATCTGTGTAAATCTCACACCTATGACCGAGAATGTAATGTCTCCATATCTTCAAGGCATGCACTACGGCTGCAAGTTCGAGATCATGGGTAGGATAATTCTTCTCATGTTTCTTTAATTGTCTCGATGTGTAGGCTACCACTTGACCTTCTTGCATCAATACACATCCATGTCCTTGTCTTGATGCATCACAATAAATATCAAAACTTTTACTCACATATGGCAATATCAAGACTGGGGCTGTAGTTAACCTCTTCTTCAACTCCTCAAAACTGTCTTGACAAGCTTGAGTCCATCGGAAAGCTTTATCCTTCATTAGCAATTCTGTCATTGGCTTGGCTATCTTGGAAAAGTCCTTGATGAACCTATGGTAATATCCAGCTATCCCAAGAAAACTTCGGATCTCCTTTGCATTCTGCGGGGGTTCCCATTTCAGCACATCTCTCACTTTTCCTAGGTCAACCGATAGTCCTCCTCGGGAGATGATATGGCCTAAAAATGAAACTTCCCTCAACCAAAACTAGCACTTGCTGAATTTGGCGTACAATTGATGCTCCCTCAATTTCTGCAATGTTAGCCTCAAATGTTCCTCATGCTCCTCCTCGCTTCTCGAGTAGATCATAATGTCATCAATGAACACCACAAGAAATTTATCCAAGTACTCCATGAAGACCTTATTCATGAGGTACATAAAGTATGCAGGTGCATTTGTCAATCCAAAAGACATCATGGTGTACTCATAAGATCCATACCATGTCCGAAAGCTGTTTTGGGTATGTCCGACGGTCTTATCTTCATTTGGAAGTACCCTAACCTCAAATCAATCTTGGAGAAAACACAAGAACCCTTCATCTGATCGAACAAATCCTCTATGTGGGGCAAAGTATACTTGTTCTTGATTGTCACCTAGTTGAGAGCTCGGTAGTCCACGCACATCCTTTTGATCCATCCTTCTTGTCCATGAAAAGTACGGGCGCTCCCCAAGGTGAAGAGCTTGGGCGAATAAAACCCTTCTCTACTTGCTCTTGAATCTGCTTCTTGAGCTCCACTAACTCCTTAGGAGGCATCCTCTATGGCCTCTTAGCTATAGGTGCAGTTCCTGGTATTAATTCAATAGCAAATTCTATGTCTCGGTCAAGTGGCATACTTAGCAATTCATCCGGAAACACATCTAAGAATTCACACACAACTGGAATCTCCTCAATTGCGGCACTGTTCATGTGATTCAGCTCCAATTGCTTCGGTGCATGTTGAGATGCTTCAAATTCTATGGTGATCCCTTCCTCATTGGTGAACTTCATCGTCTTTGTGGCACATTGTATAACTCCATTGTACTTTCTCAACCAGTCCATACCATGTGTAATGTCCAGTCCATGAGAATCCAAAACAATGAGGTTGGCAAAGAAGTCTACCCCCCTTATTCTAAGGCTTACTTTTGGACATATTATATTCGTCCTCATCTCCCCTCCCGGAGATTTAACCAACAAAGTATACTTCATATGGGAGATAGGCAAACTATATTTGGCAACATATTTCGATGCAATGAATGAATGCGATGCTCCAAAATCAAATAACATAGTCGTCGGGTTTGAGTTTGCGAGAAACATACCAATCACCATGTCATCCGCTTGTTGTGCTTCCTCCGTAGAGACATGGTTCACATTGCCATGGGCAAAATTCTGCTGTCCACGGTTGCCTTGTGGCGCTCCTCCATTCGGTCTTGGGTTCTATCTTGGAGCATTGCTTCCTTGACCAAGGCTAGACTTAGGACATTGAGATGCAAAGTGTCCTACCTCACCACAAGTATAGCACGACCTTGCTGCACCAGCATTGTTAGGGCGAACTTGATTTTGGGCATTGGCAGGAAAGTTGGCGTGGGTCACTTGAGGCATTGGAGGACGAGGAGCTTGCACAGATGGGCGTTGCTGCATTGGTTGAGTTGGACGCTGTGGAATAACAGCGCGATATGCAAGATCCGAGGGGTTGTAGTATGGTGCATTGGGTATTGCAAAGCACGGTCGAACATTGCTTCCTTGGGGCTATCCTTGATATGGTGCTTTCCTCTTAGTTTATTGCTCCATCTCACGAACTTTGTTCTGAACCAAAATTGCTTTGTCCACAAGCTTCTGAAAGTTGGCATAATCAAAGTTGAGCCATTGCACTTGGATCTCATTGTTAAGGCCCCTCATAAACAAATATTGCTACCGGCTATCCCGGCTAACATCTTCTGACACATACCTTGAAAGTTTAGTGAATTTACCAAGATATTCACTCACACTTTATCTTCCTTGCCTCTAGTTCTCAAATTCTTGACTCTATAGGATCATAACACATTCCAGCACATAATGAGAACAGAAGCCCTCCTTGAATTCAGCCCAAGTGATCCTCTCCTGATTCTCATGGGCGTTGCATAAAGAATCCCACCAATCCGCAGCTGCTCCAACCAGTTGATGAGAAGCAAATAGGACCTTCTCCCGGTCGCTGCATTGGACAATAGCAAGCTTCTTCTCCATGGACTTCAACCAATCATCCGCCTCATAGGATCAATAGCTTGAGCAAAGGTGGGTGGCCTGGTCCTCATAAACTCTCCCAAGCGGTTATGAGGTGGTGGGGGTGGCGACGGTGGAGGCATGTGGGGCTGATTGTTGTTGCCAACTTGCAGTTGTCCCATAGTTTGTATCATGGTCTGCATCAGCTGGTTTTGCAAAGAAAATAGCAGCTCAAGATTGATAGCTCCCTGAGCAGGTCTCTGGTTGTTCGGAGGTCCTCCATTGTTCTCCTCCTCATCATTGGCATCCCTCTGGTTGTGAGTCCTCACCATCTGGAGAAAAGCAAGACAGAAGAATTTAGAAAACATCCCCAACTATATGCATCAAGGGATATGAAACTAAGCAACTACCTATACTAGCCTATGTGGATGTGGCAAACGTTAAAGCAGCCCACAATCATCTACTAAGCACACAAGCAACATATATAGCAAATAGCACATCAAACAAACCAAAACGCTTCCTAAGTGTTCCTGTGTGCCCTAAAGTGTCTATTTTGTCTACGTTGCGTCCTACAGTCAACATGTGGCTCTGATACCAATCTGTGACACCCGGTTCTGATAAATGAACCAAGTACAGTATATGTGTGCCAAGGATGTTTAACACACATACACAAGTGATTCACAAATGATAAACAGATAATTACCATAGCTCAAATTATTAAATAAGTACTTTATTACAATATTCAAGAAATCCTCAAATTACAACTCTAATGATCATTAATGATAATACTACTGCAGCGGAAATAATCTAATTAATCAACTAAGCAAACTAAGAAAATAGTGTAGCGCGGCTCCAAGCGACACCACAGGCAAGTCGACGGCAGCACACAACCTAGTACTCTGCATTATCATCATGATACTCCCAGACATCACCTGAAACTGTTGGTTGGGGAATTGCAAGGGTGAGTACATGTCGCACTCAGTAAGTGTGGAAAGTATGACATGTAGCATAAAAAAGGCATGATAATAAACAATAGCTATATGCTGAAAAGTACATTTAAAACTTTTAGAAAGCATTATACTATGTCTATGTGAAGTAATCCCATCATATCTCACATAATTAATATAATACGAAACCATAATCAATTATCCATCCATATACCAGATTATTCCATCATCATCATCCATGTTCATTTATCATAACCCAATCCATAACCATAACCATAACAAACCATGACCAAATCCCAAGTTCCCTATAATCATGTAGGCCATCCAGGTGCTCTTAACCGGGAGCACAACTATCATGATAGTTTTTAACACTGTGCAGAGGTTGTAACACTTTATCCACAAGTTCGTGATTTCTTCACCCGTCGGCGACTAAAAAAACCTCTCTTATGCCAATTACACTTCCTTAGGTGTATGGCCAAGAGATCACAAAATAGCCTTTACAAAGGGACTACCAGCATATTCAGACCCACTGAGGTTTCACCAGTGGTGATGCCTCCAATTGAGGACATCGTAAACCAAGGGCCCCCTCTTGTGTCGTTTGGATCCCAGGGCAGTCCCGCCACTATTGCAAACCCAGCTGACTCCCATTCCTCGCTCCTCCAAATGATCTGAATCGATGCTGGTAATACTCCTTATTAATTGGCTAAGCCACACCCATACTTGGCCTTGTGGTGGCACTGTAGTCCTGGCTTAATCTCGCATGAACCAGTCCTTAGATCCAAGGCAAGCAAACCACCATATCATCCAACCCAATCCACAAACCAGGCTTTCTTAGATCTCCCAAGTTCCATATTACCAATTAACCATGTTCGTCAATTTACATCATCCATAAGTGCATTAATTCATAATGGAGGCATTTAGTTCTTTTCCCATCCCAACTAATTAGAGCGAAGCAAAAAGGTAAAAATCCCTTCCCGACTCTCTACAATGTATCCCAAGCGACAAGGATGGTCAAACAAGACTAGTAAACACCTATTTTGGGTTTCCCATCAAATTGACACAAGCATGCATTTTTGCAATCAAAAAATTTTAGAAACAGGATCAATATGATTAAGGACACTTGCCTTGCTCTTGAGCTTGGTTTGGGTCAAATGCTTCGAAGTTCTGGTACTGGAGGTCCTCGGCAGCACCCTCCATGGCAAATCCTTCTATTCTGAGCGACGAACATACAAAACACACAATTCAATTAATGCTCATATAGTACTCAATATGCCATGACATGCATAACTAATTCAATTATGTGGTAACACTTGTTAATGAGTTGCCATTAATGTTTACTAACTAGTTCTAATGGTTTCTAACGAGTTTGGAATGGATTGGATTTGATTCGAGCCAATTTGGAAATAATTCAGCACAATTCAGATTCAGAGGCCGGCAAGTCCGGTACCAGGGCCGGATTAGTTTGCCCTATCCAGGAATTGCGAATTAGGATTTTCTTGATCTGCGAGAATTGGTGTTGAATTTGCATGGAAAAGAGAAAGTAGAAGGTTTACCACGTGTTTAGAACTCCAAGGATCAAGAATTGAAGATGAACTTAAATCTTGACGATCCATGGTTGATGATGAAGAGTTGATGGAGAGTTGGGGTTGAATTTGTGATGAAGAACGAAAACTCGAGGAAGATCTTGTTCACTTGATCCTCTTTCGTTTCCTCCTCTTCTTCTTGATGATGGATCTCGTCTTGATGGCGGCTCCCACAAACTAGGGTTTGGAGTTCTATCAAAAGTGGCAAAGAGATGACAAATTGGGGTGTTGGGTTGTTTATATAGGGGTGGAGGTGTAGGGTTTGACGAATTTCGAGTTAAAGGCGATGGAGGCCATGTAGGGGTACCACATGGGCTCCAAAGTGGTTAGACACGACATCCTTGGGCCCAATTAAGGTAAATACCCAATAACAAGTTGTGGAGGAAAAGATTGAATCCAAGTCGAGCACACTGGATAAGTAAGCTAGAGGGCCGGACTAGTCTGATGTTTGACAGGGACAAAAATGGTTAAGTCCGGTAGGGGTCCGGACAAGTCCGTCACGGATCAGACAAGTCCAAGGATTTGACAAGTTATTCAAAAAATGTACCAAGGATCAAACTAGTCCGCACTCAATCACGGACAAGTACAGAATGGATCAGAGACTTAATCGGACTAGCCCGCAGCAAAACGGACAGGTCCGGAGGGACTTCAGAGGGGATAACCGGACTAGTCTGGGGTACCAACCGGACAAGTCTGTACTTCTACATACTTTTAAGTGTTCCTTTTTGTGTTGCTTAGTGTTAAGCATGTATTAGAATGTATGCAATGCATGATGGATGAAAAAGAGGGTGTTACATGCGACACATATGTGTGCCCAGGAATTTCTAGATTTAGGAGGCCGGACTAGTCCGCACTGGGACCGGACAAGTCCACCCTGGACCAGAAAGAAAATCAGACTAATCCGCACTGGGACTGGACAAGTCCATTGGCTAGGATTTTTGGCGAATTTGACCAATTAGATCATGATTTTAGTTAATTTATAACCATAATTTACTTATAAAAGATGCATCTAAGATAATTAACATGAATTCCTAGGTTCAAGGGTCGAGGATTCGAGAATTGGACGTTGAGATCGAAGGAGACGAAGAATTGACGATGATGTCAATGAGTTGACGGAGATTGATCTTGCTTGATCCTTCTCCTTCCTCCTTCTCTTCTCTTGGTTGTGGTGAACTCCTCTTGATGGCGGCTCCCACAAACTAGGGTTTGGGGTTTCTTCAATTGTGACAAAGGGGGTGGGAGGGTGGATGTTGGGGTGCTTATATAGGGGTGGAGAGGTAGGGTTTGGGAGGAATCCGTGTATAAGGTGGTGGAGGCCGTGTAGGGGTTCCACATGGGCTCCAAGGGGGTTGGGCACAACGTTCTTGGGCCAAATTAAGGCAAATACTCAATAACATATCGTGGAAGATAAACTGAATATGAGTCGGGCACACAAGACAAGTCCGCTAGGGGCCGGACTAGTCTATTGGAAGTTAGGAGCCGGATCAGTCCGGTATCAAGCCGGACAAGTCCGTTCGAAGGCAAAATGAAGTTCCACAGAGTTAAACGGACAAGTCTGGTATGAGACCGGACAAATCTGGAGATTTGTCAAAATTTCCAAAAAAAGCCAGACCAAACGGGGGATCGCTGGGCAACTCCAAAGAGTTCCAGTAGCAAAGAATGGACAAGTCCGAACTATGGAATGGACAAGTCCGGACAACAACAGAAACGGTTTCGGACTAGTCTGCAGCAAAACCGGATAAGTCCGGGGAACAACAGCGAGCAAAACTGGACTAGTCCGGGGTCCAAACAAGACAAGTCTGCACGTTGCAGAATTTTAAATGTTGTTTTTGTTCTAATTCATTTTAAACTTCTAACTTTTTGTGTTTCTTAATGCTAAAAATGTATAAGAATGTATGTAATGCATGATTGATGAAAATGAGGGTGTTAAAGTGGCGCGCTGCCCTCACCCCGCTGCTCTCCCCACCCTGTCGCCCTTCCTCCGTGTCATGCCGCCTTTGACGTCATGGTGCCCCACCGAGCCGGAGTGCCACCGCCAGGTAACCCTGCCGCCGTCTCCCCTCCTCGCCTCGTCTTCCGTCCTCCGCCACCGCACCGCTGCTACCGCACTGCCTCGATGCCGATACCCCCACCTCACCTCAACGGGCATCCCACCCCACCCGACACTCACCACCCCACCCTGACGCCGCCCACCGCCATCTCGATGCCGTCCAGCCCACTCCAATGCCCCCCAACCCCATCCCGACGCCAACACCTAGATTTCCCCATTTTTGTTCATTTGTTTTTCCCCAATGTATGCAAGCATTTGGAAAATGTTATATGTTCCTCAATTAGCATTTTGATAATGTTATATGTTCATCAATTTGTAGTCAAGTTGGGATTGACAAATCACTTTGTAGTCAAGTTGGGATTAATATGCATTTGGAGAATCCAGGCAATTTGATTTCTTATGTAAAATGACACAATGATTATGTCTTGGCCACATATTTTTTCTTATTAGTTTTGAGTAAGGGAAATTAATTCATTAATGTTATTTAGTTAGTTTTGATTTCAAGATTTATGTATATGTTTTTGTTAACTAGTAGTTAAATTGATTAATTGTTCAATTAGTACTTTGATCGATTAAGTGTTTAATTAGTATATGTAAATAAACGGGCTTCGGGCCGACTGGCCCAACACAGCCCATTTAGGGTTTGACACGGCCATTTAGTAGTCACTTATGTGTATAGACGGGCACGGAGACGAATAGCGACGGTGAGGACGACAAGCTCCTGCGCATTTGTGGCTGGTCCAACAGAGCATAAAGTATGACCCCAAAGCTTGAAGAACTGCACCATTTTTTGGGGTGCAGTGTAAAACAAGCGAGGTTATACTGCCGAAATTTTGTTAGAATTCAGGTTTTGTGCCTTGTCATAAACAGGGTGTTGATATTTCCTACGCACTACTAACAATTCATCCCTAGCAGTTATGCCAGAAATGCTTGTTGGTAGGTTTTAATTCTCAAGTGAACGTCCGCAAGCGCACGAAAACTATTGATGTAGCATTTCCCCTTTAAAGAGTATTCCCAAAGGGTGTCATTTATATTTTCCCAAAGGAAGGATAGATGGAAGTAAAACAATCATCAAGTGGAAAGGCTAGATTGGTCTAGGTAGGGTTCTATCAATGATGGGTTAAATGATAAGTTGAGGTAGTGTGACAGACACAAGAGCATTCTATCCTAAGGGGATAACTGATGTAATAGAGGAACTAGGCTAAGAGTTAGGTAGAGACTCCTCCTATGCTTCTAATGTACATATACATAGCCTAAGTTAGTTACTAATGATCATGTTAATTAAGAATTCTCATGCTAAGTGGATTAACACATCAGGCACGGGTTTACCCCTAGCAACACTAGGCGACTCCCGCCAAGAGCTTGTGGCATAGCCGAACGTGGAGGATTAAAAACGACATATAGGAATGTCACCACCTATTGCCTACCTCTTCAATCCATAGGTCTACGAGACATTCAACGCTACTCTCTATCCTAGCACCATGCTAGCATATTAAGTAATTACCTTAAGAGCCTAGGCACAAGGCATCCTAAGGCATGAACTAAATCATTGTTGAACCAATGTTAATTCATAGCATAAGTGATTCACGTTAACATAATCATATCATAGGTAATTATACTATAGTGGAGGTTTATAGTGTTTATGATAATGCAATGAGAATGGTATAGCACAATCATAAACACTACTTCTACCACATACATGGAATCCACAATCAAACAAGAAACGCTTCATCCAAGTATATGAACATATGAAGACTAAACATAACACCTTTATTATGAATAATGTCACAAATACAAATAGGAATATGGAAGGCATACCTTTCCCAATTGGGAAGAATCCTTCTACTCCTCTCCTACTTGGACTATGGACTAGAGACTCTCCTCTCTAGAGCCTATACTCATCTAAAGCTTTCCCAATTGGGAAGAGACTCCTTCGAATCCTCTCCTACTTGGACTATGGATTAGATAATATCCTCTCTACAGCCTATACTCCTCTAAACCTATGGAGAGTAGTGAATACAAAGGTTGAATACTCAAATAGTGTGTGTTGAAGTGAGGGGTGAGGGGTCCTATTTATAGCTTGGAGAAGGGTCGGTTCCCGCCACCAAAAGTGCATGAATTGGTCACCCATGACCACTTCAAGCTTGGAGAAGCCACCACGTGGAGTTTGACCGAGAAAGGTGCCAGGACCTAGTCGACCGACTAGGGGGTCGGCCGACCTGGTCCAGGACCCTTTTGCGGTGTGCTTTCTCAAGGTGACTGATAGATGGGTCCCATTGACTGATATTGGTGCTACACCATTGGATGGCCTCGGGTACTTCTGTTTGTGGGACATATTATCCATGTGGTGCCACGTGTCGTCACTTGATTGGCTGGAATGATATTTTATAGGATCCATCCCCTTGTTTCACTTCATTTCTACATAGAATTCCTGCATGCACTACTTTCTCCAAGGACAAGTGGAAATAGGTTAAATAGAAAGGTGATGTGTGCAAGAAATGACAATTCCTTCACATAATTAAGTTATATTGATGGGTGAATTGGTGTACAACAGCCGTCAACATAGGGTAAATCATGCACAAATTAAAGATAATTTCTCAGGCTTTAAACTTCAGAGTCAAACATGGGTGAGTACTATTGTTTGATGTATACTGGTTGGAAGAGCAGAACTGGTGGTCACTCAGATGAGTGGTACGCCAAGACAGAAGCTTTTGTAGAACAAGCTTTTTCGTTGTCAAATAGCGATAAGGCATGGTGCCCATGGATGAAATGTCGGAACGGGACATTTTTGGACCAAGTGGAACTTTCGATGCACTTGTATCAAAATGGTTACGTGTTACATTATGAGTTGTGGAACTTCCACGATGAGACATCTTCTCAAGCTGTACAAGAAGTGGAAGCAGACAATGATGATGACACGGAGGTTGATATGATGGATGAGATACTGAAAGCTATACGACCAGAGCTTACGGAGGATCCTCCTACAATAGAGGTTAAAAGTTCTTCCAACTTCTCAAAGATACAGAACAGTTGTTGCATGGACACACTGAAATGGTAATCCTCTCTTTTGTGACTAGACTTATGGCAATTAAGTCTAAGTACTTCTTTTTTAGTAATTGTTACAACGACCTCATCAATTTGTTCAACGATGTCGTTCCAGATCCCGACAAAGTGTCTAAAGATATTTATAAGTTGAAGAAAATTCTTTCTGGTCTCGGTATGAACTACGAGAAGATTGATGTATGTCCGAACAACTGCATGCTTTTCTAGAGACAACGTGCCAATGAGAACAAATGTTTAAAATGTGGTCAACCGAGATTTGTCGAAGTTGTAATAACGATGGTGATACGGTGATGGCGGGAGTTGCACATAAGCAGCTTCGTTACTTACCCGTGACACCTAGGTTGAAGCGGTTGTTCCATTCAAAAAAAAAAAACTGCCAGACACATTAGATGGCACAAAGAAGGTGAGCATTAGAACAATGGAGTCATGATGCACCCGTCTGACGGTGAGGCATGGAAGGTGCTGGATCGGATCGATCAAGATTTTGGCCGAGAAGCAAGAAATTTTTGTATCAGGTTGGCGACAGATGGGTTCTCGCCGTTCAGCACAAACACCACAACATACGCATGTTGGTCTGTCTTTGCCATTCCGTACAACCTACCACTGGCTTTTCGCATGAAGTATGAGTTCATGTTTCTTAGCCTCGTTGTACCTGGGTCGGATCATCCCTGGTCACATCTCAACATGATGTTGAAACCATTGATCGAAGAGTTGAAAATGTTGTCAATAGGAGTCAAAGCGTACGATTGTTATAAGAAGCAGAAATTCAACCTTCGAGCTACTTATTTATGGTATGTCCATGATTTTTCAACATACGACTAGTTTTCTGGATGGAGCACTCACAGTTGGTTGATGTGTCTGATATGTTCTTAGGACACCGATTGCTTTTGACTTACCCGTGGAGGCAAGATATCTTACTTCGATTGTCACAGATGCCAATGTCCATGAAGATTTGCGACAAATATCCTATGGAGTGGTCAAAGTTAGAGGCTATGGTCGATATGACATCAACAACTTTTGATATTTTACAACTCATTGTGAATCTCTTCATCCTCTCGCGGCAACACATAATACCAGAATTGTGTTAAGGGCAGTTGACTCTCAAGAACGTGATACTCCTTACTATGGGATTATTAAAAAATCCTTGAATTTGCTTTTGTCGGAAACAAGGATATTCAAGCAATATTCTTTGACTGTGAATGGTTTGGTTCCAGTCGTGGAATTCGACTAAACCAATTTGGCATGGTCGAAGTAAAACACAAGGAACAGTTGAAAGGATTTGATTCATTAGTTCTTGCAAACCAAGTGGGGCAAGTGTACTATCTACCTTATCCATGCAATAAACTCAGAGCTTGGTGGGTGGTACATAAGGTGAATCCTTGTGAGCGGTTATACGCTTCAGGAGATGATGATTACCATGAGGAAGCGGAGGTTGATGACGTGACACCCGGTTTCAAAAATAAACCAAATGCAGTATATGTGTGCACAGGATGTTTATCACACATACACAAGTGATTCACAAATGATAGACAGAAAATTACCACAGAAAAAGATTAATTAAGCACTTTTACTACACAATTCAGAATATTCCTCTAATACAAGCTCTAATGAATATTAACGACAAGTTTGAACTAATGCAGAGGAAATAACTAAATAAAGCAAATATGCAGCTATGCAAATATGGTAGCGCGGCTCCAAGCAACACCACAGGCAAGCTGACGACAGACACAACCTAGAACTCCGCATTATCATTATTATACTCTCAATCCAGACCTGCAACTATTGGTGGGGGAATTGCAAGGGTGAGTACATGTCGTACTCAACAAGTGTGGAAAGTATGACATGTAGATGATTCAAATGATGAATGTAATAATGGCTAAGTGCTAAAAAGTACATTAAAACATTTGAAAAGCAATATATTATATGTATGTGAATAAACCATCATAAACTATAATTACTAATCGTACCAATCCATATTCCATATCCATCACCATTATACCAGATTTCGCCATTACCATTAACCAACACCATAATTCAATTCATAACCAGCCATAATCGTATTGCCAACCATAACCAGTACCAAACCATATTATCAACCATAACAATCCCTATCCCATGTTTCCCTCTAACCATAGAAGTTGTCCAGGTGCTCATAACAGGAGCACGGCTATCATGATAGATTTAAGACTCTGCAGAGTTTGTCCCACTTTACCCACATGTTTGTAATTTCATCACCCGTCGGCAACTAAAAAAAACCTCCATTATGCCAGAATACTGCCATAGGTGTATGACCAAGAGATCACAAAATAGCCTTTACAAAGGGACTAATAGCATGTACAGACCCACTGAAGTTTCACCGATGGTGATGTCTCTCACTGAGCACATCTTCAACCAAGGGCCCCCTCTTGTGCCATTCAGATCCCAAGGAGTCCCGCCAACCATATCCATGCCCAATCCGACTGCCCTCCCCGGTGCGCCAAATGATCCATGCAATATTAGCAATACCCTAATTAATCAGCTACGCCGCACCCATACTTGGCCTCGTGGTGGCACTGTAGTCCTGGCTTATTCTCGCATGAACCGGTCCTTAGATCTAGAGCAAGCGAAACCACCATGACATCCAACCCATCCACATACCATGCTTGCTTAGATCACCCATTACCATATCATATTAACCAGTTCACATTAACCATAATATCATTAATGCATAAATAAATATTATAATTGTTTTCCAATCCCAGTTAGTTAAGCGAAGCAAAGGTAAAAAGCCCTTCCTGACTCTCTACCATGTAAACATTTATTTTAGAAACAGGATCAATATGTTAAAGGACACTTGCCTTGCTCTTGAGCTTGGTTTGGATAAAAGACTTCAAACTCTTGGTGCTGAAGATCCTTCGCAGCACTCTCTAGCGCAAATCTGTCTAATCCGCACAATAAACATACAAGACAAGAATCGTAATCAATAAGTGCACAAATATTACTCAATATGTCATGACATGCATGATTAATGCAATTGTGAAGTAAAACTAGTTAATGAGTTTCTTTTAATGTTTACAATTCAATTACAATGGTCATTAACAGGTCTATACAGGTTTTGAGTTGATTCAACTCGATTTAGAATTAATTCAGCAGGAAATAGATCGCAAAATCGAACAAGTCCGCAGGAGGCCGGACTAGTCCGCCCTTCGCAGAAACAGCGAACTAGGGTTTTCTAGATCGACGTGAATTTGGAGAAACGGGGTTGAATTCACGTGAGAAATAGAGAGTAGAAGGTATACCAGGTGTTTAGAACTCCAAAGAATCAAGAGTCTTGGAGGCAACACTTGGATCTTGATGACCTAGGGTTGATGAAGAACTTGGTGGTGGATTGGTGATGAAGAACGAAACTTGATGGAGATCTTGATTCTCTTTCATTTCCTCCTCTTCCTCTTATTGCTAGGGATCTCCTTCTCCCTCCTTAATGGCGGCTCTCCATGAACTAGGGTTTGGGTGGACTTTCATTTGAGGTAAAAGGATGTAAAGTCAAGGGGGTGGGGTTGTTTATATAGAGGTGGAGGCTAGGGTTTCAATGAAATCGAGTTTAAGATGGGTAGAGACCAGTTTGGGGTCCCACACGGGCTCCAAAAAGAGTTAGATTTGATGTCCTTAGGCCACTTAAGGTAAAACCCAAAAACAAATCCTGAAACCAAAGATCATTTCGGAGTCGCGATTTACTGGACAAGTCCGAAAAAGGCCGGACTAGTTCAAAGTTTGACAAAGGCGAAAATGGACAAGTCCGGACTATATCGGACAAGTCCAAACTTGGTTAGAGGAAAATCAGACAAGTTTGGACAAAACCAGACAAGTCCAATTTTAGCCAGAGGAAAAACGGACAAGTCCATTGGAATATCGGACAAGTCTAGGGACTTAGCAAAATTTCCAAGGAATTGGAATACCGGACAAGTCCGCAATGGACCGGACAAGTCTGAAACTGTACAGAGAGAAAAACAGACTTGCCTGCAGCAAAACAGACTGGTTCGACGGAGGTCAGAGAGAAATCGGACTAGTTCGCACCAAAAACGGACTAGTCCGCACTTTCCAGAATTCTTAAGTGCGGTTTTGCTCTAAATTCATTTGAAACTTGTTTCTTTTATGTTGCTTTATGTTAAAAAAGTATATGAACTTATGCAATGCATGATGCATGAAAATTAGGGTGTTACATATGAGGCCTACCAACAGGAAGAGTTGCCATACTTATTCTCAGTCGAGCCTGGTGTAGGACTCGATGACTTAGTTGGAGACGCTCAAGATATCGAGATGGGCACAGAAACAAAAATGGAAATTGAAGATATTGATGACTTAGTAGAGCCTACTGCTATGCAGAAACGAAAAAAATGCAATCGAGACGGTCACGGAAGAAGAAGATCGACGGACTGGTTTACGGAGTAGGGTGCATGACCGTGACATTCATGAATTTAAAAATTTATGAACTAACATTTTATTCACTAACTTAATATGAATCTTGTATATTATCTTAGCATATTAATCAATTATTCTATCCAACAAGATATCATCGAAGGGGAAGGGGAAGGCAGTGAGAGGGTTTGCGCCAGCACGAGACTCTTTCTCAGGTACATCGTCAGCTGGGAGCAGACGTTCCCAGCTACAAGCACATGTTCTAGAGTTTGCGGCTCGGATCCTGTCAGGTGACGTGCGCACGGAGGTAAATTTTAGGTTACAATCACGTTATTTTAAATTGCACTTATAAATAATTATTTCTTATCAATATTTTTATTTTTTGCAGTCTGACTTAGAGTCATCTGAGTTGGAGTCAGAAGCTAGAAGACCGTCACAGGAGCCGGCTAGCGCTAGCCTCCCTTTGGGCTCCAGTGGTGACCAGCCTTACGGGTCACAGGACATTGTTGCTCCACAGAGGTGATGGACAAGGAGGACCCACTTTGCAGCTCCTCCCCCGGTTCCTGCTCAGCGGATCACTATCCCTCCTATCAGAGATAGGTAAAAAACCATATAGTAAATTAAATATTAGTTTTTGTCTTCCATTACTTAATGAGTTAACATATTTTGCAGATGTTGGTACGACCTTTCATTCATGGGGGCCAGACACACCATAGGCAGGTTTACGGTGTCCTGGGGGCTATAGTTAAGTAGCACTTCCCCAATGTCATCGACGGTTTCCCTGCCCTATCACGGGATGACTACGCTCGTGTCTCTCACGAGGTCCACGGCACCCTTTAGGGAGTCGTGTGGAACGATTTTATGGTAAGTTTAACTGTTTAATTTTTTTGAAGTCGTTTAAAGTGTTATTGCATATCACTTAAATATTTGTTTGCTCACAGCTGAGGTACCAGGTAGAGGAACCGGGCATGGAGGAGCACGCGAGACATGTGTTCCACTACAACGCTCGGAAGCACGTGACAACAGTGTTGTCGAAGGCCCGGATCTAGGCCGTCAACGCGTACCACAAGCTGCACTCTCGGGAGTAGGAGTAGGAAAGGTGTCCATTTAGAAAGGACTCTGACAAGTACTTGACAGAGGAGCTGTATGCGGAGGTAAGTTTTTATTGTTAAATATTTACAGTACCTACGTATGTTAACTGCATTGATGAATTATGAAATATGTGCAGGTTATTATTTCCTGGTTACAGCGTCGACCCGAGGCGTACGTAACTCTCTATCGGCACTGGGCTAGCGATGACTTCTTGCTAGGTCCATAAAAGCAATACAGTGTTGCCTGGGGTCCGAGGGCAAGCACAACTACGGTGGTGACGGTTACTTGTGTTTGTCTAAACACATGGTAAGTACAATTTAAGTTCATTTATGTGTCTCACTAACACGACTATATAGGAGCGAGAGACCGGTCAGGAGCCGACTCCGACCCAGGTTTGGAAGAGAGGTCACAAGGGAAGTGACCCTTCTCAGCCAGGGCAGTGCAGTCAGGTTGTGGCCGATCGATTGGTAAGTATTCAAAATTCATTAATTTCATTATAAGTAATACTACAATTGATACGCTTACAATATTTATTTGTATTTTAGGAAAAGTACATGCAGGAGGTCGCATCGATCGGCCCCCAAGGCGTGTAAGTGAGCGGAGGCGGGAAGGCCCATGGACGATGAGTTGGTCATTTGTTTCATTTTCTTTTCAATCTATCTTCTTCTACTTATTATTTTTCATTCTTTGGCAGGTTTTCCATTTTCGATTGAGTTGTCGACTCGATGTCGGTGTGACCTCCAAGAGGCGCTTCATTGATGCAGGCCTCGTTCGTTGGGCCGTCAAGTGGTCGTCTCTCGCAGACCCAGTTGGAGCTCAATGTCTTGAAGGAGACGCTGGCGCAGACCCAGGCAGAGCTGGAGAGGTCGAGGGCAGAGCAGGAGAGTGCAAGGGCGGAGTAGGAGAGGGCGAGGGAGGAGCAGGAGAGGTCGAGGGCCTTCCAGGCGGTCACAAGCTTGTACATGGTCCAGATGCAAGCAACGATGGCAGTAAGTAATTTAAACTACTGTAGTTTAATTTCATAGAATTTCAGTAACATATATCTTTTAATATTTTCCAACGGCAGCCTCTTGCTTGACAGAGCGGTCAGCAGATCGAGATTCCTCTATTTTCGTCGCCGCAGGTGACCACAGCACAAATGCCTCAGCACAGATGCCCCTGGTGCAGGTAATAAACTTTTTCTTTAATATTGCCATATTCATTTTAGTATTTGACATAGGGAGAGGAGGTAGAACATAGGGTGGGAGAGAGTGAAATAGAGGTGGAGTAAGATAGATAGACATAGGTTGAGAGAGAGAGGTGAGATAGAGGTGGAGTAAGAGAGACATAGATAGGGAGAGATGGAGTGCGAGAGAGAGAGGATGCTAGAGGTGAAGAGGAAGAGAGAGAAAGTGATGGAGAGAAAAAGAGTGAGAGAATGAGAGCAAGGAGAGGAAGAGAGAAATTGCGACAGAAAGAGAGGGAGAGAAAGTGAGAGAGAGGAAGAGAGTGAGAGAATAAGAGAAAGAGAGAGGGAGAGGAAGAGAGTGTGAGAGAAAGAGATAGAGGGACAGGGAGACTGAGAGAAATACAGAGGGAGAGGAAGAGTGTGCGATGAATTTGTAACATATCTAACTCTAATGTTCTTTTGTGGGGTTCGACAATGGTGGCGCAAACTTCTTCGGCACAGCTATCGGCACCCGGAGGGATGCACGGAGACGACCTTTTCTCCTCCGGGGATAGTCGAGGGGCTACCGTGTAGCCCAGTCGAAGTTTGTGTTGTGATTTGATATGTGTTTCAAATACATTGAGAGTGTGTTTGTTGCTGTATATATATTTGTCTGTTTTGTGATCTCGCCACCGAGCGAGGCAGGCAGTTCCTGTTTTTTTTAAAAAATAAAACATAACTTACTCCGGCTATGGTAAGGTCGACGTTAGTTAGCCCAGGTTAACTTACGTCGGCCAGACCATACCGACATAAGTCAGACATCAAAACTTACATCGACCCGGCCATAGCCAACATAAGTTAGACCATGTAACTTACGTCGACTCTGGACAGCCGACATAAGTAGTAACTTATGTCGGATACTGACGGCCGACATAATTAGGAATTGGCTGACGTAATTAAGTAACTTACGTAGGCAACCGACGTAAGTAACCTTAATTACGTCCAAACTGCCACATCAGCCAACAACCAATGTAATTAAGTAACTTACGTCAGTTTTAGGCTTAATTGCGTTGACCCTAGCCGACATAATTGATCATGATTCCTGTAGTGCACGTCGAAAAGGAGAGCCCGTTGAGGCAGCTACCAAACTTGAGATACGAGAGGTGGCAGTATAGGCGCTCGATGCACAGATCACCTCGCCAAACGCTGGGTCTGCACCTTCCCTATTGCCCGTGTTGCAGTTTTTTTCAAGCCACCTGCACGCCTTCTGCTCCCCGCCACCTGCGTCGTGGTCTCCGCGCCACACACGGTAGGCCCACACCTTCGCTCCACCTGAGTCGGGCCTCCACATCGCCTGAGTCATGGACTTTTAAGCCATCTGCGTGGTGGTTGCACCCACCGCTCGCGTTGCGGCCTCCTTCGCGTTGCCCATCGTCGGGCCTCCTTCGTGCTTATTTATGTCCAATGGGTCCTGTCGTTCCACGTCAGCCTAGCTGGGTTGGCGTGACCCAAAAACAAATCAGGCCGTGAAAGGCTGGCCCGACAGGCCTGCACCTCAGCTTGAGCACGACCCGAGCTCATCTTAAGCGTGTCGTGTCGGGCCGGCCCGAAGCCCAATAATGTTAAAATACATTAAAATACATAAAAGTATATCATATGAGCTTATATGGGTCGTGTCGAGCCGGACCCATGTGGGCTAACTGGGCCATACCATTGGGCCAACCTGGCTGACCTTAAACGGGTTGTGTCTGGCCAACCTGTCGGGCTGAAGGCCAAAGCCTGAGCACAAATCGCGTCGGCCTTCAAGCCATCTCGGGCCTGGTCCCCTCCGTGCAGGGCCATGCTCGGGCTGGGCTAATTTAGCCGGGCTTCAGGCTGACCCGTTTAGATCGGCCCATTTGGCCATCTCTATTTGCCCTGCCCTGCTATGGACCTCTATGCTGTGGATCGTCCCCATTCTTTCTCCTCATCCCGGGAACAAGGCCACATCATGCTGGTAGCCTATCCTACACTCCGTCCTTGAGATGTCAATGAAATGGGCTAATTGTCGGGGATAGCCTAATAAACTTCTGTGAGTTGCAGCCTTACCCTCATTCCAACCGGTGAGTGTCGCATTACCTCCTCCCCTTTGTTGTCTTGTGTGTCATGTGCCCGCCCAACTGCATCACCCATCCGGTGGCTGCACCTCCCAATCGCCGCATCAAAGCAGAGCTCATCTAGGCAGGTGCCAACCTCAAGACACAAGAGGTGGCAGTCTAGGCGCTTGATGCACAGATCACCTCGCCTGATGCTGGGCCCGCACCTTCCCTACCACCCACATCACAGTCTTCTTAAAGCCACCCACACGGCTGCTGCTCCCTGCTACTTGCATCATGGTCTCTGTGCCGCACACGGTAGGCCCACAACTTTCCTACCACCCGCACACACCATGAACCTACAAGTAGATATGAAAGCAAACTACTGCTCAACAGAAATCAAACTTGAATTCACGAAGGTTTCTTACTCAATTTTGGTAGAACCTCCATAGAGTTACAAGTGTGGAGGAGCGACTTAACAAGCCCAAGCCTCCTCCTCCTCACTCTCCTTCTACTTGGCTGGCCACCTGGACAGCTCTAAACCTTATGAGTTGAGTACTATTCTCAAACTTGTGGTGTGTGGAGATGTGAAGCCTCTCCCCCCTATTTGTACACAGAGTAGAGGCGGTTCCTGCCATCTTTTCCGCGTGAATCAGTCTCCACCGGCTTCAGGGCACCACAGGGAGTCAACATGTGGCGACTGACCGAGTTTGGCGCCAAGAAGGAGTGGACCGAACCCCTGGTTTGATTGACCTAGTCCTGGTGCCCCTTGAGTTGTGCTTCCTGTAGATCACTGGTAGGTGGGCCCGGTCTTTCCCCGCGTGAATTGCCATTGGATTCCCTTGGATACGCCTGAGAAAGGGTCCATGGATCCATATGATGCCACATGTCATTGCCTGATTGGTCGAATGGTAACTTTTAGAATTAGTCCCATCATTCGTGGGTATTTTGGTGCTTAATTCACCTGCATGCAAATAGACAATGACACTTGTAGAAATAGTTAGTAATAACCCCTACCACTATGTTGTGTTATCAATTTTATAATTTTTACACAGTGAATTGATAGTCAAATTAGCATTTAAGGACCGTCAACAAACTCTCCCACACTAAGTCATTTGCTCGTCTCGAGTGAAGGCAAGAAAAAACTAAGTGCCGACAAAATTTTTTGCCATGAATATGAAAAAGTATACAAAATACAATTCATACCTTTGTTCTTGAACCCTTTTGTGGTGTGGCTACCATGTCATCTGGGGTGTTTGAGAGGTGGAACGATCGAGTGCATCTCACTCGGACTTCCTCCTGCTGAAATAACTTTGAAAATGCTATATTTTGAATGTCAAAAGGATAATGCCTTTTTCCTCTCAATTGTATTCTCTCGATTCACTCAAAGTGTTTGAATCCTCACCTTGGCATAATTTTGCCACTTTTGTCCCTATAACTAAATATAGCTTTTTGTGGAGCTCAGTAGGAATAAAGAGTAGCACACATGCAATTCATATATTACTAAGTCAAAAACGAGATTCATATGAGAAGATCATGCAATAAAAACCGATGACTAAGAAAATCTTGTGGACATATTATGGATGATGGATCGTGGTGATGACTCCCATTTGATCACTCCCTTTTTGTGCAAGGATGAAGCATGGCCACTTATTAGCTCTTTTTTTAATTCTTTTTTAGAGCTCTTATAGCCATGCCTTCTACTCTTTTTTATGCATCTTTCTAACGAGAGGGGATTTTGTAAAAATCTCATGGAGTACCTTATGATGGTGGGTGGATGAATATCATGGGATATGGTAGAGTACACAAGAAATTTCTAATCAGAGATATCATGCAAGTCACTCAATAGGGTCAACAATTTGACAAAGTTCAATGAAAATGCAAAGTGGCATATGCATGTGGTTCTCAATATTTGTATCATATGGCCTTGGTTGGTATTTATATTCCAGTGGGTGGCAAAACCTTAAGACTTCAAAATTGTGCAAAATTCAAAATCAATTTCAATCAAGGATGGTTTTACCCAAGGGTTCATTTTACTCCATATCACACCAATCAAAAACTTAAATGACATGTTGTCCTAATTTAATTATGTGGGTCTAGAAACATGGTAGTGAAATCAAGGATACTAATTTCATGCTTATGAAAATTGCATTGTTTATTTTAATTGAGTTGATTTTAGAGAGATTTATCATGAAAAGATCATTTCAATTTGTAGTGAATCATAGGAGGCAAGGGATAGGAGATCCCAACCGACAATGTGGAGCGAAACAAGGCCGAGATGGGATACCACCACGTCGGCCAAACGAGGGGTTCGGCCGAACCCTGGCTGGCTCATCCAGTGTCCTCCTTCATCCTGTCGTCTCGCGTATTCGTTTGCGACGTTTTCTTGGGTGAAACACATAATCTATACTCACGAAATCTCGGAGGGACTCCTCCCCCGCACTTTTCCCTGGAAAATTTATTGGACACAAGATAACTAAAAAGGGGGAAATTTATCGGTATTAGATTAACCGGTAAGTTCACTTTATTGAATAAAAATTGGGGGCGCTTACATTATTGAATTATAAATATTGAAATGAAAAATAAAATAAGGCAAACTAAGGGGTAAGCACCCAAAGCGTAATAGGACATCTACTCATGGTGCCATGTAGATGTCGGACATCACTACGGCCTCGCATAAGCGCCTAAGTTTGGCACTTATGCCATGGCGGACACCATCAATCTCCTCCTTAAGGAAATCAATATCATCTTTGAATTCCGCCCTATCGATGTGTGCTTCAGCCATCGTGTGCGCTAGCTTTTTGTTATCCAAACAGATATTTGCTATTTCCTTAGCTAGCTGCACGGCATCGGCACTTGGAGATTTCTCATCACTGCTTTGATATTGGCCCGGAGGCCTTATTATATTAGGTGGGGAGAGGTGACGCCTCACCCTAGACGAGCCCGTTGATTCCTCCATGGCCAAGTTGTCTACACACTTGTATGGACCTTTTCCATAACCTTTCAGAATTCTCACGCCTTGGATTATGAAACAATCATTTGTGGGCTCCGGCGAGGTGCGAGTTGGCGAATCGTATTGGTGGCTCACTACGTCGCTCTTCTTCGTCTTGAGCGTGCCCGTGTACTTCTCGCCAGGCTGAAGCGTGGGACGAACTTCGTCCTTCCCATGGAAAAGACAAGTCGCAATGGGTTTGAGATTCGCCGTTGTTGGACATCGCGCCGGAGTTTGTGACTTTACGAGCGCTCTATAAGGCGACAGCGAGCGAGCCACACTGTGACGAGCAAGAGGTGCCACGTTGTTGACATCTCCTAAATAACACAAACAATTCATCCCCGGCAATAGCGCCAGAAATGCTTGTTGACGTTTCTGACGTCACATATCATCTCTCGAAAGAGATGAAGTCAGCAAGTGCATGGAAACTATCGTGTAGCATTTCACCCAAGAGTATTCCCAAGAGTATCGTATTTATCCCAAAGAAAGGCAATGGAGTAAAGTAAACACTACTCTTATGATCAAGCTATGGGATACTAATCAATTATCAAGACAAGGTTAAGTTGATAATATGGGTAGTGTGACACACACCTAAGCAATCTACTCTAAGGTAAGGTTGTCCTAGCGAGGGTTAGACTACGAGACGGAGATACTCCTACTATGCTCTAATTACTCATATACATAGCCTAATAAAGTACACATGAATATGATAATATGGTGAATACTAGGGCTTAGTGGTCCAACATATCGGGCACGGGTTTACCTCTAGCAATACTAGGAGACTCCCGCCAAGAGCTTGTGGCATAGCCGAACGTGGAGGATTACAAAGGATAGATAGGGCTGTCACAACCTACTGCCTACCTCTTCAATATGTGGGTCTATGAGACATCCAACGCTACCTAACTATCCTAGCACCATGCTAGCATATTAAGTAAATACCTTAAGAGCCGCGGCACAAGCCATCCTAAGGCAATGAACTAAATCATCGTTGAACCAATGTTGGGACCAAACACTAACATATTCATAATAACATTATCATATTATTACCTAGTTAGACTATAGTGGTGGTGTATGATGTTTATGATAACATGATAATGGAATTATGTATAGATCATAACAACATCTATACCTAGCACATACATGGACTCCACAACCAAACATGGAATGCTTTGCCCAAGTATATAAGTGTGTAAAGACAAATAATGATATTATCATAAAGCACAAAGTCACAAATACAAGAGAAGATACATGAGCCATACCTTTCCCAATTTGGACTTGGGACTAGGGGCTCCTCTCTACAGCCTAACCTCCACTAAGGACTTGGGGAACTAATGTATACAATAGAATGATGCTCAAGTGGTGTGTGTTGAAGTGAGGGGTCCTATTTATAGCTTGGAGAAGGGTCGGTTCCCGCCACCAAAAGTGCGCGAATCAGTCACCACGGACTTCTTCAAGCTGGGAGGAGCCAACACGTGGAAGTTGACCGAGTTTGGAGGAAAGGCTAGGTCAGCTGACCTAGTATGTCTTCCAAATAGTGTGTGCTTTCTTAAGGTGACTTCCAGGTGGGTCCCATCCCTTGATATGAGTGCTACACTATTGGATGTCCTCGGATACTTCTGTTTGTGGGCCATTTTAACCATGTAGCGCCACATATGGGCTTTTGATTTGTTGGGAGGATATTTTATAGGATCCATCCCCTGGTTTCACTTCAATTCTGTATAAAATACCTGCATGCACCAATTTCCCCAAGTACAAGTCAAAATAGGTTAAATAGAAAGGTCATGTGTGCAAGAAATGATATTTCCTTCACATAATTGAGTTATATTGACGGGTGAAATTGGTATATAACAACCGTCAACAAACTCCCCCAAGCTTATCCTTTGCTCGACCGAGCAAAGTCAAGACTTTAGGTTGATGATCGGGAGTTCCTACTATGTTCTATTTTTTCAAAAGTACCGTGTGCACAACAAAATACTCTACCTAGTATTGCAAAAGTTGGCATGCTACTTTATCCATCTTAAGTCCTTATGAGGCTTATGCCATCTCCTATTCATGGGTGGTTGAAAGATAGAACAGCAAATGGAGCACACATACCCTAGAAATCAAGTTCCACTCAAATTCTGGCGAGTTCAATTTAGATTTTAAGTATCTAATTTTGATTCTCTCAAGTCTCTCCTTTGTGTGTACTGGAAATATATCCTCACCAAGGCACTTTGCCTAAATTCATCCTACCTCTAAATAAGGCTTATATGTGGAGCTTGGTAGGGAATATAGTAGGCATATTTGCAACACATAATATTGCTGAGTCAAAAGAGTAAGCCTTAGGAGAAATCAACTCAAAACAATTTGATTCAAGACTTGTGCATGTGTGATGGAATGGAGTGTATGTGGATAATTGAGATGACTCCTTGGGCTCTCTTATTTTGCAGAGATGAAACATGGCTACTTTTTTTCTTTTTTTTTTCTCATGCTTATGATGTAAGCATGCATTTTTTTCTTGTAGCCATGTATTCTGCTCCCTTTTATGCAATAAATTTTGTAGAGAGTACTAAGCATGAGTGATATGGAGTTTCTCTATTTATTGTGGAATGGTGGTATGATGGGAATTTGCTTACTTCTGTTGTAGAAGTATAGCATGTGCAAGCGAAGTCTTGAATTCAAAAAGTAATGAATGAAATCTCGCATAGGTCTATACTAGTTTGACAAAGCTCAATGTGAAGACAAATAGCATATGCATAAGGTCTATCAATGTAATGTATCATGTGGCTTTGGTAGGTATTTCTAATCAAATGAGAATAACTTAAATCTTTTTAGAATTTCTCCAGAAATCGAAGTTTCACTTTCAAACTAGGAATAGCAGCCCTATCACTATATTATATCTCACAACAACTTAGAATTGGATTAATATTTTGCTACCCACAATTTCTATGTCAAGGCAAAAGTAATTCTAGCCAATGAAAGCAATATTTTGGAGAGTAGTAAGTTGTAAACTAGGGACATAGGAAAATTAAAACAGAGGAACTATCCATCATTTCATCTATGTGAATTCCAAATCATTCTTACCGCACATCTTTTATTTTATTTTGAAAGCAAATCTACTCTACTTATTTTTAAGTTTTTTTATATGCAAGGTGGATGATGGGTGAATGGAAAATAAATATGCAAGGGTGTGATACAAGTTACATCATGTAGGGGTCCTCCCCCAAGCTTGTCGTTTTTCAAGGTTTGCGCTAGGGTCTGAAACCCTAACGACAGATGTAGGGCACGAGGTTGGCCTAACCTTGTTGCAGCATGGCTTTGACATTGGAGGGGTTGAGTGTCGATGTTGGGTTGCCTTCCATGGGTTCCATGTGTGTGGTCGAGGAGAGTTTTGTCGATGTCGCTCATCCACACCTCAAGGTTTCCACATGTTGGAGGTACCTTGTTATTCGTTGGCTAAGGTAATGATAACCCTTGGCTACAAAGGAATGACTTGCACTCAACATGCGTTGAGTGTGTTTCATCAGTCTTGGCTAAGGTGTATCATTCCTTCTTGCCATATAGGAATAAATTGTACCTCTCGTGCATTGGGTGTGATCTGTCACTCCTTGGCTAAGTTAATGATAACCTTTAGCCACAAAGGAGTGACATGTACCCAACATGTGTTGAGTATGATCCATTATTCCTTGGCTAAGGTACAACATACCTACAACCACAAAGGGATGACGTGCACTCAACATGGGTTGAGTGTGATCCGTTGTTCCATGACTAAGGTATGAAATACCTTCTTGCCACATAGGAACAACTTGCACCCGATATACATTGGATGTGATCTTGTCATTCCTTGGTTAAGGTACATCATACCTTTTAGCCACAAAGGAATAACTTACACCCAATTATGGTGGAAACTCCCTTGATCTTAAATGAGTGCTTAGAATTTGAGAGCACAATGCTCTCACATATTCGTAGCAGCCCATTGGTTGCTCATGGAGGGTTTCCATGTCAAATCTCCGGCCTCTTATAGTTATGGTTGACCTTCGGGCTTAATTTCCGATAGGTAGCAACTATCCTAATTTACTCCTTGGCAAAGAGATATTGAAATGGAATCCTCATATGGATTCCAACAATCGGATCTTTGAATGCCTGTATAGTTATTTTACTCCTGCAAACTTCCTCTCAATGATAGAGAGGGATGGTTAGCTCCCAATACTTGTACAAATGAATTTTCGGGTTAGGTAACCGAACCTTCATTTGTACGTACAGGGAAGAACAAAATCAAAGACGCATTGGGTCCAATTTCCAGTGTATTCATGAACAATGTATGAATCATTGCTAGAAGTGGGGCTTTATGGATAAATCAAGTTGAACATTTTCTAAAGCTCCTACCCATAGCAATGCAGGAGATATAAATACACTATAAGGATCCCTTCATCTTATAAAATTCTTAACCATCATAGTTTTTTTTACAAGAGAAAATATTTATCATGTGGTTCATGCAAGCAAGATTCTCAATTTTATCCTCCTGAACATTTTTTATTTCTTGCCTGGGAATTTGAAATTTAGTGATCCATGCATGAATGAGTTTCAATTCAAAATTATGGACATCACTATTCCTAGGTTGCTACATACCAATTCAACCATTAAGTCATTCCATAAGCATTGCCTAGGCAAAAAATGTCTAAGTCAGTTTGAGCAATGCTTATGAAATTCTAGGTACTTGTTTAAATTTATTCCCAAGTAAGGTGACATTCCTTTTTGAAGAATCAAAAAGAGTAATATCAAAACTTACTCTCGTGAGGATGCATAGAATTTAATGATGATAAGGTGTGAATCTTCCTTACTAATGTAAGCAAAAATCATTCAATCCTAATGCAATTTAAACGTTGGAAAATTTTAAACTTGTACCTCAATTAAAGGGCAGTTCAGGTTGAAGGTCGTTGTATGAGAAACTCACGACCATGGATTTTGGTGTAGCCTTCATGTTCAATGTATCCTGCCAAGTTGAGGTTAGAGTTGAAGGAGCTTAATCTTGTTCCTCCATTGGACCACCATCTTGAGCATTTCTCCATCATGAACTCAAAAATGAGATCAATGGAGGGATATGCGCTTGATGGGGCATTCCAACCTCTTACAAATTTTTGTCTTGGCTGCACTAAGATCAATAACAAACAAAACAACTCAAAAACGGGTGACGTTAGCTAAAAAGCATGTTGTATCCTTTGTCAAATTGTTTTGCCCAACTTGAAACAACTAGCAAATGCAATGAATATTTAAGGAAAATATTTTTTGTTTGAATTAGGGAGATGAATTCAAGTGGTTATGCCCAAGGTTCATATCCAAATAAATTTATTTCCTAATTAAAAATTTTAGTTTTATGATGGTAGGAAATTTTATTCTCCAACATGCAAGTGTGAAAATTCAAACATTCAAATGCAAAGATTGATGGGAAATTCAAATATGCAATTGTGAAATCAAATATGAGATAACTGCCAATTAACCTATTGGCAAGGACTCACCAAATTTTTGAAGTCCGATGAGTGGGACTTACCTCCGTCCATTTTAGTGCGATGATTTGTTGTCCAAATACGGAGTTGAAGATGTGGACAACTTATCTTTATTGACATGCCAAATCTCCTTTGGCATGTTAGTTGGACATGTGGGTCACATGGTGGCCCTAGCCTCTTCGTCGTCTTGAGGAAGACTTGTTGATGTAGTGACGACTTTTCCCTCTTGAAGATATCCTTCTTATGAGCATGGTGAGGCTTGTCCTTCTTTAGGGGTGTCACTTCAACCTTCTCGATATTCCTTAAGGTCAACCCATACTTTGATCATGGATCAAAAGCTTCCTTGGGCATGATGACATGTGGACTCCACAATCAAACAAGAAACGCTTCATCCACAATGTCACTTGCCCTAGGTTGCATGGGCTTGGTCGAAGGGTAAGAATCCCAAGAGGTAATTGTGGGAATCTTAGATCTTGAATGCTCCTTAAATTTCTTGTCCTTGGCCAAGAGCTTCATTTAGATGTTGTCTTGATTTCTTGCTTGGCCATGGACAAGATACTTCAAGGTAGGCTAGTTGAACTTATATCCCTTGAAATCCCCATAGCCTCCTTGATTACAAGAGTGATGTTGATTCACCCTTGACCTCCTTGTGGATGGTAGCCATTGGAGTTGTGTTTGGAGGAAGAATCCTCATGGCTCTTTAGGAAATTATTCCTCAAGTGGCCCATGTTGACATGGATTTTCACAAATCATGTGAATCTCCATGGCTTGGATCATCCAAACACTTCTCTATTGGCTTGATCTTCATGATACTTCAATGGGAGGTGTAGTTCCTTAGCTAGCATGTCCACCTTGTTAAGTGGTGTGCATGCCAAGCTAAAAGAACTAGAGCACTATTCAATCCATTCCTTGAGTAGAGACCATATTCTCATTCATGGTGAATGGGAATAGGGCTCCTTCAGCTCCAACAAAAATGTAGTCATGGATTGGTGGAGCCAACCCATGAAATGAGTGTTGGATGAAGAGCCAACTATCCACCCTATAGTAGAGGCAAACCAAGAACAAGTCTTGGAGCCTCCACCAAGCTTGGGGACGGATGATTTTGGCTCATACTAGAAGCTGAAATTCTTCCGCGAAAGGCAATGGTGTTGCCTAGTGGATATTGGTTGAGATACGCTTTGAATCATCTTGAAGATGAGCACTAGCGTCCTCGTTGGCCATCCCATAAAATGAGTTAGCCAACACTACCCTGTTTTCACCACAAAAAGGGGAAAACAAACAAGGGTAATCCTATCTAATAACTACTAGCACCTATAGCTTAATCACAAGTGATAGCTATCCTTCACTTCCTTTGCCTTCCCCGGCAACGGCGCCAGAAATGCTTGTGTTGACGTCTCCTAAGTAACACCAACAATTCATCCCCGGCAACAGCGCCAGAAATGCTTGTTGACGTTTCTTATGTCACAGATCATCTCTCGAAAGAGATGAGGTCCGCAAGCGAACAAAAACTATCGTGTAGCATTTCACCCAAGAGTATTCCCAAGGGTATCATATTTATTCAAGAGGAAGGCAATGGAGAAAAGTAAACACTACTCTTATGATCAAGCTATGGGATACTAATCAATTATCAAGACAGGGGTAAGTTGATAATATGGGTAGTGTGACACACACCTAAGCAATCTACTCTAAGGGTAGGTTGTCCTAGCGAGGTTAGACTACGAGACGGAGATACTCCTACTATGCTCTAATTACTCATATACATAGCCTAATAAGGTACACATGAATATGCCAATATGGTGAATACTAGGGCTTAGTGGTCCAACATATCGGGCACGGGTTTACCCCTAGCAATACTAGGCAACTCCCGCCAAGAGCCTGTGGCATAGCCAAACGTGGAGGATTACCAAGACGGATAGGACTATCACCACCTACTGCCTACCTCTTCAATCTATGGGCCTACGAGACATCCAACGCTACCTAACTATCCTAGCACCATGCTAGTATATTAAGTAAATACCTTAAGAGCCACGGCACAAGCCATCCTAGGCAATGAACTAAATCATTGTTGAACCAATGTTGGGACCAAGCACTAACATATTCGTATTAACATTATCAAATTATTACCTAATTAGACTATAGTGGTGGTGTATGATGTTTATGATAACATTATAATGGAAATATGTATAGATCATAACATCTACACCTAGCACATACATGGACTCCACAACCAAACAAGGATTGCTTTGCCCAAGTATATAAGTAAATAAAGACTAATAATGATATTATTATAAAGCACAAAGTCAAAAATACAAGAGAAGATACATGAGTCATACCTTTCCCAATTTGGACTTGGGACTAGAGGTTCCTCTCTACAGCCTAACCTTCAATAAAGACTTGGAGAACTAATGTATACAATAGAATGATGCTCAAGTGGTGTATGTTGAAGTGAGGGGTGAGGGGTCCTATTTATAGCTTGGGGAAGGGTCGGTTCCCGCCACCAAAAGTGCACGAATCAGTCACCATTGACTTTGTAGGATCAAAGAGCACATTAAAAACTACAAGAGGGGGGTGAATGGTAGATTTAAAAATCTTACGCAGCGGAAACAATTAAATCCCAGCCCCTTCAACAGAAAAATGATCTGTTAGAGAAATCGTGTGTGAAACTAATCTAAACGTGTTTCACCATGACAAAAGTGATATATATCATAGAGAATCAAGTTACGAAGAAATCACAAAAAGAATCACTCAAATCCGTCGAGGGAAACTCAAGTTATGATCGAAAGATCAAACAAAGGTCAATTTGTCCTATCCGAGAAAAACAGTTCTGGAACGCTGCAAACAAACTCTTGTAGATCATAAACCACAAATCCAATGACCGTGAAACTTTGACAGATGATAGATAATCAAGTTTTGAAGACAACCCAAAAAGAATCACGTCAATTGGATTTGTAAAACTTGAGTTATGATAAAACCACTGACAAAAGATAGTGCTGTCCAGAAACTCAATGAGTAAAACTTGTCTGGAACAAGTCGGACGAACAAGACACAAAAGTTCCTTCAAACAACGAATTTTATTAAATATAACACAAGAGGAACAGCCCCAAAGTCTTGCACCACGAGCTCTGGCCTCCCTTGCTTATATAGCCAGCTCGAAAGCCAACTCAACTCAAATCAGGACCCTGATCCTACTCCGTTCACGAATCGAAACTTTCCATAACTGCTTAGGACTCTTCTATACGGAGATAGAAGCAACCTTAAGACTTCCAAACACCTTAGGAATGTATCCCACATTCCTAAAACAACTCAAATTTGTGACCCACACGAAAACCTATCATAACCAACTCAATATTTTCCATACCGAACCATAACCGACTCCGCCGTAGCCAAAGTCATCAACCGATACGATCCGATCCTTCCAACCAGGTCTTCCCATCCATAAACATCTTCGTAAACATGTTGCCACATCATGCACCGCATGCATACGTGCAAACACCTTCCTTCGACGTTCAGTAACCTTCATATGCATTGCCCTTGATTCAATCATCCCGCGCGACCTCCTGACCCGCTCAATCACAATTCCTCCTGAATTTGGTTGTTGGAACCTTATCTCCTCCCTAAGACTAGTCCAAAGGATCCTGTCCCTAGCCATGACTTGAACTCAAGCAACACCTGCACATGAAGAAACAACCAATACGTACGATCCCAAGTTCGCGACTTGACTCAAGTCAGTTCCGAACACAATTCCTTATGTGAGCACCTCACATAAGCATGTTGCAAAACATAGCAAAACGATATCAGTCATATCAACCAAAACGCACCAAAAACTTAGTAAAAGAATACTAAGCAATCTTTCCATCAATGTAATGCAAGTTCGAATCAATTCAAACTAAAAGTAGAACCATCGCAAACTAGCTCCAGACCTTGCCAAAACTAACCGGACCTAGAGCCGGAGCTTACCAAAGCTAACAGGACCTAGCACCGGAGCTTACCAAAGCTAGTACAACCTAGCGCTGGAGCTTTCCAAAGCTAGTACAACCTAGCGCCGGAGCTTACCAAAACTAGTCGGAACTAGTCATCCCAAAAGTCGGAGCTAGAAAAACATGTCGGAGCTAACCAACATAAGTCGGACCTAGCAAAACATACCGGAGCTTAATAAAGACATGCCAGAGCTAAAGACAAAGCTCACCGGAGCTACCCAAAAACATGTCAGATCTAGTCCAAGAAAGTCGGACCTATTGTCGGACCTTGCCGAAGCTCGGAGCTAGAGTCAGACCTTGCTAAAAAGATGTTATGGCAGCATTCAAAACTTTTATTGTCAAAGCCAATGTATTCAGGACACATAGGTCTCACAGACTTCTTGAAGTCGGGAGGAGCCAACACGTCTATGCTTTCTTGGGGTGACTTCCAGGTGGGTCCATCCCCCGATATGGGTGCTACACCGTTCGATGGCCTCAGATACTTTTGTTTGTGGGCCATTTGATCCATGTGGTACCACATGTTGGCGCTTGATTGGCTGGGAGGATATTTAATAGGATCCATCCCCTTGTTTCACTTCGATTTTGTATAAAATACATTCATGCACCAAGTTCCCCAAGTACAAGTGGAAATAGGTTAAATAGAAAGGTGATGTGTGCAAGAAATGATATTTCCTTCACATAATTGAGTTGTATTGATGGGTGAAATTGGTATATAACAACCGTCAACACACGTCCAATGGCCAAGGTGGATCCATTGTTGGCCAGTGTAGGCTTCCCACTAAGGTTGAATGTGGAGCTGGAGGATGCATGGAGAATGATGTCCCATCCGGCCATGGTAGATGGGACTTGGTGGAAGATGGGAGAGGATGTTTATTTTCTGGAACAGTGCAAGTTTCCTCTCTACTCGTGGCTTTTAAATATCATAGAGGTGGAGTTTTAATCTACCGCACCGAGGGTTCTGTTGGGATAACACGGGGGAGATAACCCGCAAAAACTAAATCCAGGGCGGCGCCCTGTTTTGTGGGATGTCTTCGTGGGCCATATGGATCATCTTTATGATGGGCCCACTTATAGGATTCTGAGGAATTATGTGGAATTTTGAAGAAAGGTGTGAAAGTCAATTAAATTTATCACGTCGACATCCTTTTCCAAATCCTCATGGAAATCTAAGAAGATTTTGAGACGGTGCCCATTCACCTTAAATAGATGGCCTTCATTATCTTGGAGTGTGAGGACTCCTTGAGATGAAGTTTCTATTACGGTAAATGGTCCTTCCCAGTTACTTCGTAATTTCCCATGTCCAAAGAGTTTTACCCTAGAGTTAAAGAGAAGGACTTTATCTCCGGGCTTGAACTCCTTGGGTATCATCTGTTTGTCGTGCCATCTCTTAGTTCTTTCCTTGTAGACTTTGGCATTATGATACGCTTTATCCCTCCATTCCTCGAGCTCAAAGATTTGCCTCAAATGGTGCTTCCCAGCCTTGATAAGATCCATGATCCCCTGTTTTATGGCCCAATGAGCTCTATGTTCTAGCTCTACAAGAAGATGGCAAGTCTTCCCATAGACAAGTTGGAATGGAGACATGCCAATAGGTGTCTTGTACACATTTTGGTATGACCACAATGCATCGGGTAGTTTGTTCTTCCAACCCGTTCCTATTTCCAAGACGATCTTTTGTAGAATGTTTTTTTTGTTTATTGGATGTTTCTATCTGGCTATTTATCTGGAAGGTCTTATCAATGAAATGAGACTCTCCATCACTTATGACCATTAGGGGAGTGCAAAAGCGTGGGAAAATGATCTTATGGAACATATTTCTAGCTTGCTTGAAGTCAACATTTTTCCAAGGTAATTCCTCTACCCATTTTGACACGTAATCGATGGCCACCAGATTATACTCGCAATCATGGGACGTTGGAAAAGGTCCAATGAAGTCAATACCTTACATATTGAATAATTCAACTTAAATATTATATGTGAGTGGCATGGCATAAGGAGCAGTGATTCCTCCATGCTTTTGGCATTTCGAACATTGGCAAATGAATTCCTTGGTATCTTCATACATAGAAGGTCAATATAATCCACTTTGCCAGATCTTTGCCTGAGTACGGTAAATATCGTAATGGCCCCCATAGGGGCTAGCATGACATTTCTCAACGATTTTGGTGCCTTCGATTGTGGGGACACACCCTCTAAGAAGGCCACCCGCACATACTCGATAGAGATATGGGTCATCCCATAGGTGTTTATGACTCTCATAAATGAGTTTATTTTTGTTCTCCCCTGGCAGCACGTATCACGTGACCATAAAGTTCACAATAGCCGCGTACCAAGGTGAGAGTGGGTCACTGATGAGTAGGTTTAGGCCCGATCTTCCGAAAGGTATGTCGATTGGGGTGGAGAACTCGACGTTGATGATCCGCGGCACTCGAGCGGTTCGAGTACCCCTGCAATCACTACACCACGGCTCCGTTGGTTATCAACCGTGCTGCACACGCTTGACCTCGCCAAGAAGGCTAATCCCTGCAAGTGCAATCGAGAACACGAGCAAGAACGTAGAAGACACGATCGGAAATCGCAAAATTGGGGTCTCACAAACCGTAGAACGGCGATATTATTGATCTAAGCAAAACCCACCGAATATGACCGGCGGCTGCAGTATTTATAGGCTAGGGTTCGACCAAAACACGATTAGACGCGTCCCTAATGGACTCTTACGGGATACAAGGCCCAAAGGCCCGAGTCGGTGGCGCAGCACCGGACAGAAATCTGGACTTGACTTGTTTCGACGATTCCCAATGACTCCGGAGGAATTTTGAGGTGGGACCAGAACCATTGGAAAGTTTATCTTCTCCTCTTTCATTGCATATGTAGAACGTCGAAAACGGAGTCCGTATGCCTCCTGGGCGTCTGTTTTAAGGTGGACTGCTCCTGGACTCCGAGTTGAACTCGAGTCCGAGTTGTAAACTGTTTCCATCTACTTGTGGACGTCCCAGGTGGTTCTCCACGCTCCCAAGGCCTCCTTCCTTCACTTGTTGATCTTTTCCATTATTCCTAATAACAATTAAATCATCACATAGCAATCTATTCTCAAACTCACATGCAAAAGAAGTTAAGAACGAATTCACCTGCTGATTTAATAACCGTGCCCGTGCTCTTGTGATTGGTCCTTGCAGTTCAATGCGCGTCTCTGCTGTTGTGATGTCCTCATCATCCTCCCCCTCTTGAATTGGAGTCGTCCTCGACTCAAGTTCATCTTCTTCTCCCAAGTACGGTCGCAAATCTGAAATGTTAAATGTAGGACTAACCCCAAAATCGGGAGGCAATTCAAGCTTATATGCATTATCATTAATCTTTTCAACGATCTTAAAAGGACCAGCAGCTCGTGGCATAAGCTTAGATTTTCTCAAGTCGGGAAATCGCTCTTTTCTCAAATGTAACCACACCAAATCGCCTGGTTCAAGTTTTACTTCTTTTCTACCTTTACTACCTGCAATCCTATACTTCTCATTCATCATTTCAATATTTTTCTTTGTAGTTTCATGCATCTTAAGAATGAATTCAGATCGTTGTGTAGCATCCAAATTTATAGTTTCAGAAGGAGGCAAAGGTAGTAAATCAATAGGAGCACGGGGATTGAAACCATACACTACCTGGAATGGACTTACCTTTGTCGTGGAGTGAACGGATCTGTTGTAAGCAAATTCTATATGTGGTAAACACTCCTCCCACAACTTCAAATTTGTTTTCAAGACAGCCCGTAACATAGTGGATAAAGTACGATTAACTACCTCGGTCTGTCCATCCGTTTGTGGGTGACATGTAGTTGAAAACAGCAACTTGGTTCCCAATTTATACCACAAAGTTCTCCAAAAATGACTTAAAAATTTTGCATCACGATCAGAAACAATGGTATTTGGCACACCATGTAAACGAACAATTTCCGTCATAAATAAATCAGCAATGTGTGAGGCATTATCATTCTTATGACAAGGTATAAAGTGTGCCATTTTGGAAAAACGATCAACAACTACAAAAATACTATCCCTCCCCCTCTTAGTCCTAGGCAATCCCAAAACAAAGTCCATAGGAATATCCTCCCAAGGTACACTAGGAACAGGAAGAGGCATATAAAGACCATGTGGGTTTAGACGAGACTTAGCTTTGTTGCAAGTAGTGCATCGTGACACGTAGCGCTCGACATCACGCCTCATCTTTGGCCAAAAGAAGTGTGTGGACAGCACGTCTTCAGTTTTCTTCACTCCAAAATGTCCCATCAAACCTCCTCCATGTGCTTCCTGCAAAAGCAATAGACGAACGGAGCTAGCTGGAACGCATAGCTTGTTAGCACGATAGAGGAGACCCTCTCGCAGCACATATTTATTCCAAGTTCTTCCTTCTCTACAATTTTCAAAAGCAACTTTGAAGTCCAAATCAGTAGGATATAATGCTTTAATTGTTTCCAAACCAAAGATTTTATGATCAAGTTGGGACAGCATTGTATAACGCCTAGATAATGCATCGGCAATGATATTTTCCTTCCCTTTCTTATGCTTAATGATGTATGGAAACGACTCTATGAACTCAATCCATTTAGCATGTCGTTTATTCAGATTGGTTTGACACTTAAGATACTTCAATGATTCATGATCAGAATGTATGACAAACTCCTTAGACCAAAGATAATGTTGCCATGTTTGTAATACACGGACTAAGGCATACAATTCCTTATCATAAGTGGAGTAATTCAGAGAAGGACCATGAAGTTTTTCACTAAAGAAAGCAACGGGTTTACCTCCTTGTATGAGAATGCCTCCAATACCAATGCCGCTTGCATCGCATTCTAGCTCAAAGGTCTTGTCAAAATCAGGAAGTTGTAGTAATGGTGCTTGTGTAAGCTTCGATTTGAGAGCATCAAAAGCTTGTTGCTGCTGTTCGCCCCATCGAAATGGAACTCCCTTCTTCGTTAGTTCATGTAGAGGTGCTGCAATGGTGCTGAAATCCCGCACAAAGCGCCGATAAAATCCTGCAAGACCAAGAAAACTACGAACCTGTGTGACGGTAGTTGGGGCTAGCCAGCTGGTGATTGCTTCAATTTTTGCCTCATCCATCTCAATTCCCTGCGAGGAAACGACATAGCCAAGAAACGAGACTCGATTGGTGCAAAAAACGCACTTTTCGAGGTTACCAAACAAACGTGCATCTCTCAAAACAGTAAAAACAGCACGTAAATGATCAAGATGTTCATCATATGACTTGCTGTAAATGAGGATATCATCAAAGTAAACCACCACAAATTGTCCAATGAAAGCACGTAAAACCTCGTTCATTAATCGCATAAAGGTGTTGGGTGCATTAGTTAAACCAAAAGGCATGACTAACCACTCATAAAGTCCAAACTTGGTTTTAAATGCAGTTTTCCATTCATCTCCTAGTGCCATTCTAATTTGGTGGTAACCACTACGCAAGTCAATTTTTGTGAAGATGATAGCACCACTCAATTCATCAAGCATGTCATCTAATCGAGGAATAGGATAACGATATCGAATGGTGATGTTATTAATCGCTCGACAATCAACACACATGCGCCAACTACCATCTTTCTTAGGAACCAAAAGAACAGGAACGGAACAAGGGCTAAGGCTTTCACGAATGTACCCGCGGTCCAAAAGATCTTGGACTTGTCGCTGAATTTCCTTAGTTTCTTGTGGATTCGCCCTGTATGCTGCACGATTTGGCAAACTTGCTCCTGGAATCAAATCGATCTTGTGTTCAATGCCTCTCATCGGTGGTAAACCAGGGGGTATCTCGGAGGGAAACACATCCTCAAACTCCTGCAAAAGGTTAGCAACAGCAGGGGGCAATGCAATAGACAATTCATGAAGTGAAAACATGGCTTCTTTGCAAACTAAAGCATAGCACATCCCCTTAGCATCGAATAAATCAGCAAGTTCAGATTTAGTTGCGAGCAATGATGGTGATTTTAACTTAATAACTTGCTGTTTTTCAGATTCTAATTTAGTTGCTTTGCCCTCACGAATTTTACTCTTCTCAAAATACACAATTTCAGCAGGAGTCATGGGGAGCAAAGTGATTTTCTTTCCCTTATGCATGAGAGTATATTTATTGGTTCTACCATGATGAATAGCATCTGTATCAAATTCCCAAGGACGACCCAATAAAAGAGAACAAGCATCCATAGGAACAACATCAAAATCAGCAAAATCATGGTATGAACCAATTGAAAAATGGATTCTCGCTGTTTGTGTTACCCGAACCTTACCGCTGTTGTTGAACCATTGAATGTGGTACGGATGAGGGTGTGCTCTTGTTGTCAAACCGAGTTTCTTGACAACGTCCGTATTCACCAAGTTATTGCAGCTACCTCCATCAATTATAGTGTGTACACGGCAGTCCTTGACGACGAGAAACATGTGGAAGAGGTTGTGTCGTTGTAGCTTGTCGTCGGTCTCCACTTTGGAGCTCAAGGCACGCTGCACAATGATGCTCCTATAGTTCTCCGTCGCTGCTGTACCAAGTACCTCTTCTTCGGTGTGTTCGTCATTTGGACCTGTAAAGTCAGTAGCAAGAGAATTTTCATCTTCAACATCCGAAGTACTATCATACCCGCCATCGTCGCGTGCTATGTATGCCCGTTTGCTCGGGCAATCTCTCATCATATGACCAAGTCCCTGGCAGCGGTGACACTTAATTTCGGAAGTACGACCCGTAGAAGGAGTGGACGACGAAGGCTTGAATGATGTCGCCTTGCTGCCTTCCGGCACGCGAGAAGGTGGAGCAGCAGGTATAGTTCGTTGGCCGCCATTGGGTGGTGTAGTCGCTGCACGGGGGGCCGAAGATGGTGCTGTTTTGGATGGTGTAGTTGCTGCACGCGGCGTGAAGTTTCTCCTCGTGCGTTGTTGCTGTTGTTGTTGGCCCTGCAATTCTTTTTCTGCCAACATAGCAAGCTGAAACAATCTGTTAACAGTATCATATTCTTTGTAATCAACAATGTCCTGAATTTCACGCCTCAACCCCCCATAAAAACGAGCTATTTTATCATCCATGTCCTCTACTACCCCACAACGCAGCATACCCTTTTGTAACTCTTGATAATACTCCTCTACGGACATGTTACCTTGGTCTAAACGCTGCAATTTTTTGCGAAGGTCCCGCTGAAAAGATGGAGGAACAAATCGAACACGCATAGCTTCCTTTAATCTATCCCATGTTGGAGGATCAGTTCTAGTTTTAACAAGTTCATTCCACCATATGATAGCAAAGTCCTTAAACTCACTAGTGGCTTGACGAACTCTATGTTGTTCAGGAACAAGATGGGAATTAAATTTTTGCTCTACTGTCATCTCCCAATCAAGATAAGCCTCAGCATCATAAGCACCAGAAAAAGAGGGTATAGTAAATTTAACTTTAGCAAAAGGATCATCAGGAGGGCGGTTATAATTGTTATGATTATTACCTCCCATACCTCGACGATAAAGTGGCAGTCTTGGCTGATTACTGTGATCTTCCAGTTCATCAGAAGCATTGTCTTCTTGTCTTCCAGCGAGAGGCAACCGAGCCTCAAAAGTATTCATCTGAAGAGCAAGGTCATCCAGTTTGCGAGTCAAGTTCGCCAATGACTCCTCCGTTGATGCGTTGTATTTGGCGAACATATCACGTAACTCAACATGTTGAACACATTCGTCATTATTTTCTTCTCCTGCCATTGTTAGTAGGAAACAAAAGACAACAAAAAAAAAATGTTATCCCTATCAACTACAGTGACAATGTGGAAGGTGGAAGAAAAGAATCTCTCTCGCTCAAGCGTCTTACCACGCTCTTACAAGTGTTCTTACCGACACAGCAGGTGGTGTGGACGGTGAGATGAACCAATGAAGCGTGGGGTGATTGCAAAGGTACCTGTTATGCTCAAGAGAAAGGTGGAGCTTGGATGGTATAATATGGTGGCTAATAAGCAGAAAATCGTTAACAGCTAAACAAAGTTGAATAAGTATTCAATGTAGGAAACTGTTGCTGGTCAACTGAGTGCCCTAGAGCCTAGCACAACACAAGGAAGTATCAAGGCAAAAGAAAGACAGAATTATATAACCAAACAAACAGCACCAAGTGGTATAGGCCAATTGCTTTAATATGCGTGCTCTTCACCAATTGATATTTTTTCTTTACTCAGTAGCACAGATATAGGAAGCACACAAATTTGCAGCTCAATTGGATGTAATATGCGGCCTATAGAAAATCAAGAAGGTTCTTTAAAATTCGTGCTGAAACTTCGGAGGCCGGATAGCCTATCTTCTGAGGGGAATTTGGGCAATCTAATTTCGCCGAACGCGGCTATGCCGCGGAAAATCAGATGCGAAATTTCGCGTAGATGAATTTGAAAAAAAAATTCGCCCGATTTCGAGATCGTATGCGAAAGTTATGGCCGTTTTAAGGTAGGCTGTCCGAGTTACGTTTTTTTTTATGTTGATTCCAACTCGGTTTGAGAGCAGAACTCGCAAACGGATACGAAAACGATCGGGAATTTGCACAGCAACTAATGGGGTGGTGTGTGATGATTCAAGGATGAATGGCACAAAGATTTGTTACCTAATCTAGGGCTGGCGATGCGGGAGTTCACGCAAGGCGGCTAGCTAGGGCAAACCGATGAACGTGGCGGATCGGTTTGTTATTTAGGGATTGTGGAATAGGTGTCGAATAGCAAGAAAACAAGGATGAAACACGATAACTAGGACCAAAAAACACAAAGCTAAACCAGCAACAAGACTCAACCACACGAATGCAAACTCAACAATGCAAACTGAAAAACGAAACTGCAGGCACTATAGTCTGGGAAGGGTAAAAACGATCTAATTTTTTTTGTGGCTTTTTTTGTGGACTCTAGGTACGAAACAAAATCGATCTAATGGAAGGAAGGAAAACAAAGATACCTCACGGGCAACCTGGAAATCTGATACCAATTGATGAGTAGGTTTAGGCCCGATCTTCCGAAAGGTATGTCGATTGGGGTGGAGAACTCGACGTTGATGATCCGCGGCACTCGAGCGGTTCGAGTACCCCTGCAATCACTACACCACGGCTCCGTTGGTTATCAACCGTGCTGCACACGCTTGACCTCGCCAAGAAGGCTAATCCCTGCAAGTGCAATCGAGAACACGAGCAAGAACGTAGAAGACACGATCGGAAATCGCAAAATTGGGGTCTCACAAACCGTAGAACGGCGATATTATTGATCTAAGCAAAACCCACCGAATATGACCGGCGGCTGCAGTATTTATAGGCTAGGGTTCGACCAAAACACGATTAGACGCGTCCCTAATGGACTCTTACGGGATACAAGGCCCAAAGGCCCGAGTCGGTGGCGCAGCACCGGACAGAAATCTGGACTTGACTTGTTTCGACGATTCCCAATGACTCCGGAGGAATTTTGAGGTGGGACCAGAACCATTGGAAAGTTTATCTTCTCCTCTTTCCTTGCATATGTAGAACGTCGAAAACGGAGTCCGTATGCCTCCTGGGCGTCTGTTTTAAGGTGGACTGCTCCTGGACTCCGAGTTGAACTCGAGTCCGAGTTGTAAACTGTTTCCATCTACTTGTGGACGTCCCAGGTGGTTCTCCATGCTCCCAAGGCCTCCTTCCTTCACTTGTTGATCTTTTCCATTATTCCTAATAACAATTAAATCATCACATAGCAATCTATTCTCAAACTCACATGCAAAAGAAGTTAAGAACGAATTCACCTGCTGATTTAATAACCGTGCCCGTGCTCTTGTGATTGGTCCTTGCAGTTCAATGCGCGTCTCTGCTGTTGTGATGTCCTCATCAGTCACCTTGAGTAGCATATCATCACGTAGGAAGTCATTAATGGGTATGTCCATGTGTTGTGTGACTTCCATACGTGAGAGATGACCTGCCATGGAATTCTTCACTCCCTTCTTATCCTTAATCTCCAAATTAAACTCTTGGATTAGGAGAATCTATCAGATTGGCCTTGGTTAAGCGTCCTTTTTGGTAAGCAAGAATTTCAAGGCTGCATGGTCTGTGTAGACTATGACCTTCGCTCCAACCAAATAGGACCCAAACTTGTTGATAGCAAAGACTACTACCAGGAGCTCTTTTCGTAGTGGCATAATTGAGTTTTCCTCCTGTTAGGATCTCGTTAGCGTAGTCTATGGCGTGATGCTTCTTATCTTTGGTTTGTCCTAAGACCGCACCAACAGCAAAATCGCTGACATCACACATGATTTTGAATGGAAGCGTCCAATCAGAGGGTTAGATGATTGGAGCTTAGACAAGTGCCTTTTTGAGTGTACAAAGGATTTAAGGCACTCCTCATCAAAATCAAAGGGAGCATCCTTAGCTAATATGTTTGTGAGGGGTCTAGTAATTTTGGAGAAATCTTTGATAAATCGTTGATAGAACCCCGCATGACCTAAAAAACTATGGATTCCCCCAATGTTGACAGGAGGTGGAAGATGTTCAATAACTTTGATTTTCGCTTTGTCCACCTATATCCCCCTGTCGGACAATAAGTGTCTAAGAACGATGTTTTCATTGACCATAAAGTGGCACTTTTCCCAATTGAGTACTAGATCCTTCTCTTGGCATCTTTGTAAGACCTTATCTAAATTTTCCAGACAATGATCGAAATTTTTTCCATAGACAAATAAATCATCCATGAAAACTTTCATGATTTCCTCAATCATGTCGAAAACGATAGACATCATGCACCTTTGAAAAGAGGTGGATGAATTACACAGTCCTAAAGACATCCACCAGTAGACGTATGTTCCATATGGACATGTGAATGTGGTCTTACTTTGATCGTCTATATGGATGGGAATTTGATGGTAGCCCGAATATCAATGAAGGAAACAAAATAAGGAATGTTTTGCCAACCGTTCCGACATCTCATCGATGAAGGGCAGTGGGAAATGGTCCTTCCTAGTTGTCTTGTTGAGTTTTCGGTAATCAATGCACATCCTCCATCTCGTGACGATTTTTTGACTTATCATTTTGAACGATCGTCATTCCTCCCTTCTTTGACACTACTTGGAGTGGACTAACCCACTCACTATGAGGCACAGGATAAATTATCTCGGCATGAAGGAGTTTCAAGACCTCCTTCTTGACGACTTCATCCATCGCATTATTTAACTGCCATTGAGGCTCCCATGAAGGGGTACTCTCGGGGTCAATAGGAATGCGATGGGTCCAAAGAGCAGGGATGATGCGCTTGAGGTCTTGGAGTGAGTAGCCAAAAACAGTCCTATGCTTTTCTAACATGGCTATGAGTTTAGGTATTTCCTCATATGAAAGCTTGTCACTTATGATCACAGTGGCTTCCAAATATCCATTTAGAAAAGTGTAGCGTAGGCCTGGAGGCGAGATTTTTAGCTCAATAGGAGGTTTGGGTGTGGGCTCTTCCTTTGGTAGTTCAAATGTCTACTTAAGTTTATCCAATTCTTGGATGAAATCTTCTTCTCCTTCTACTTCAGAAGGTTCCAAATATTTAATAGTCTAACCTCCTCAATTGGCCCACCATAGAGGGGTGGTTCTCCGGATGTGTTCTCGGAACGCAAAATTGGAATAGAAATCTTCTTCCCTCCAAGATTTATGTTGAGATATCTTTCAGAGGGGATTTCCATACCAGAATCATAATGTCAAAGTCTCGGACTTCGAACACATGGAAATCAAGGAAAACCTCAACATTTTTGTGTCTCACCAACACATTTTGCAAAATCCCATATCCTTCAAGAATATTTCCAAATATATCTTGGAAGGATTTTTGTGTTGGTGCCACTGGCACATCACCCAAAATGGCGAGTGTGCAAATATTAGAAATGTTATTAGCTCCAATATAGGGATTATATAGGACTCGCATCGTTGCTCCTCTAATGTGACATAGAATGGTAGCCAAGGGTAAGATTATCCGAAGGATTTTGGGTAAACTATCAACCTTTGTTGTCTATTTCGAACTCAAAACAGAGGTCAACTCCTTGACTGTCTCTTGGAGGAATTCTCCATCAGGTGGATCAGGTGGAGTTGAAGGCAATGATGCCTTCCTATAATAACAGTACTTCGAGGTGTTTCTGTAATCTTCAAAAATCTCTTCGTCGTAGTAGAACAGGAATTCTAAAGGATGAATATCTTCATCCTTCCATGGTTTAGGTTCGGGAGAGGATTCTAAAGGTAAGTCAGGTGATGGGCGTGCTACAGACTCTTCCTTGGCTATAGGAGTGTCCTCGATGCTCGACGTGGCTTCCTCTAGGGGAGGTTCATTAAGACCCATATCGAAAGAGGTATTTTCTAGAATTTAAGAAAGACCCTCCAGCTATAATGTTGAGATAAACGGTAGACTCTTTGTTAAGTTTGATGAAGAAATGTTGTAATAACAACGGATCAGGGAGTAACAAATCTGGACGGAATTTTGCAAAAACGAAAATCTATCCCAAGTCGTACCTATCGGCTCCTTTCCATCTGTTAGAAGCCTAGTACTTCCATTCGTAGGGAAACAATTTGGTATATTAGAAAGAATGCAAGACAAAATTTGTCTCGTAATTCTCTCCAATAACCGTTTGTTTTCCCAACATTATGGGTGTACCGTTGTTTTGCTTTTTCCTTGAGAGAAAAAGGAAATAACATCCATTTGTGATTTTCTTGTGTCATACATTTAATTAAAAGACAAGAACACAATTGCTCAAACTCTCGTAGATGGTGGTAAGGGTTTTCACAATCTGTTCCGGAGAAGGAATGTTCCCAAACCATGGCTATAAAGCCACGGCCAAGTTCATAGCTAGTTTAGCAAATTGGTTCCACTGATAGCGGTGGCTCGTAGAACTCGGCCTTTGGGGCAGAATAAGAAAAAATGGTGGAATACTCAATGATGGTGGTGGAAAGTAAGATATAAATAAAAGAAAATAGATACGAGGGTGAACAAGGTTCAAAGATCAACAGCAACCGTTCACCAGCAACGGCACCAGAAATGCTTGTTGACAGCTGGTACGTGTAAAGGCCCTAATTTCCATCATGAAAACTTCAGCTTAAACTATAAATTTTGAATGATAAAAAAGAATCAAAAAGGAAATGAGAAAAAACAAATTTATTCAAACTCCAAATGAGGGAATTCAAAAAAGAATAAACATAACTAATGTTCAAATGAAGTTAACATGAAGATTTGAGTTGACCAATGGATTCCAAATGTTTCCAGAGATGTCTTTTGGTTCAAACTAATTAACTTCCAAGTTCCAAAATTTTTGAACTTCATTCGCTATTTTATTTGAGACGCATAGCAAATTCAAGCCATATATAAATTCAAAATTTGAATTCTGTTCAAACTTATTTGAACATAAGATTTGAACACACAACCATGATCAGCATGACTTGCTTGACATATCCACGAAGTTTCACAATTTTTAGAGATCATTTACTATTTTAAATTAAATTTACATGTGAGCTGTACATTGAGGTGGCTGGTGGGACCCACTGGTCAGCTTCTACCTACATGCAGCCGCAAAACAGAGCCCGCTGCTCGCGCCAGCGTGACAGCGTGCGAGCTGCCCCCTCCAGCTGCATACAACCCACCCCAAGGCTCCTCCTTATCATCTTCTCAGTCCCCAAGTTGATTGCTTCGTCGTTGGTTCATCCCTAGCGCAGAAACTTCACTCCCGGCGAGTTCTTCCCTCCCCCTCGAAATCCGGCAAGGATCATCGGTATGGCTCAAGTTTCTTCACACTGGGTTACTCCTCAACCTTTGGCGCAGCTCCTTGATCTATTTCTTTCACAGATTGAGCCTCCCCATCGAAGGACTTGGCGAAAACCCATCAAAGGACTTGGCGATTTTTGGGCCGCCTGCGAACTCCCCTGTTCTTGCTGCCCCTCGTCGATCCGGCGATACAAGCGCCATCTTGCCTCAGTCCTAGAAACAAAAAGGTGCGCCCATACGTCTTCTAGGTTCTGGTAAAATCATTCCATGCCCTATTGCTTTGGTATTTCCATGATTTCTGATGAACTTTGGGTATCAACAGAGCTAGGTCTCGGCCCAAATTTGTCTTCCATGCTTCATTATCTCTCCTGGCCGTGAGATTTTATGTTCCTCATGTTCCCACGCACCATTTTGAAGAAAAGGCAAAGAGAATCATCAAATAGATACTTGGGAAATCAAGATTTCCTAGCTGCCGACCGAAAACCACGACCTCGCCATCGCACTTGAGATTACCAGCCCTTCCACTCAATTTTAGTCCCCTAGCCATGTTCCCCATGCTTCCATGAAGCTTCCAGAAGCCTTCCCGACCGACTTAGCCCATCGTAGACCTCGGCCGACATGGCCGGAACCCTAGCTCCGCCCGCCGCTGTTGCACTGCCAACTCCGGCCGCCAATCGCCGTCGGGAACCGTACCATCATGTTCTCCATCGGATTTTAGGTGGGGTGGTGAGTTTGGAGGGCTAGCGTTCCCTGGAACGGCTGCCGGTGAGTGGCCACCGTCGGATGCCGCCGCGCGGCGCGCCCGAGCGCCGCTGTCACGAGGTTGACGAAGGCCCGTGGGGCCCGGTCGTCAGCGACAGAAGCGGCGCTCCCCGGATCAGTTGCGGCCAAGGATCACTTGTGGATACGCCCTTTAATTCTGCGGCCCCCGTGTTGCTTCAACCCGATTGGTTAGCTTAAATCCTGTGGGCCCAGCCATTATTCAAACTTTTTTCCAATTGGAATTTAATTCCAGTTTTTGCTCCAACTTTGAAAATCCATATCTCTTAGTAGAATTGTCCAAAAATTCCCAAATAAATTTTTTTAGAACCAGAATGAATAATACTTTCCAGTGGAGCACTTGGATCTGTATGAAAATCGATAATTTAAGCTTAATAATTCCCTAAAGCAAAATGCTATTGGAATTAGTAACTGGTGCTCCATTCATCCGAAAATTCTCAAATTTGTCCACACCATTCCAATAATTCCCTTGAGTTCCAGTAAAATTTAAGGGCCATTTGAGTTCATTTGAATAGCCAAATTGTGTTTCCAATCTCTATGTACCTGAAAATTCCAAAATGTCCAGAAACTTTCAGAATAATTATCCAAACTTGTAAATTTAATATCTCATAGTAGAATACCTATAAAATTATGAAACCAGTTTTGTTGAGTCACTCTTTACCTCCTCTAAATATAAAACCAACTTTTGGCCATGTAAAAGTTACAGATTGTTTCTCAAAATTCTAGGAAGTGTTTAGGTTCATTGAAATTTATACAACTGTAACTTGTTTGAATTGATCCCAATTTTGGTCAGAACCTCACCCATAAAACCTAGTGTCCCCTGAAAAATTTCCAGAACCATTGGGATTAAATTCGTATACTTAACTGTCTTTCCATTAAGCTATATCATAATACCGGTATTGATTAACTTGCATAATTCTTTGCATATCGATTAGTTGCCGAGCTCAAGAGGACCCTAGAGCTACTTGAAGTCATCTCTCTGGAGATTAACTTTGATACCATCTCGCAACCAGGCAAGCCCCAATTTGTATTTAAGCGCTATTACCAAATTTTGATTTGCATCACCTATGTCTAGGATGAGTTATGTGCATTAGGGCTAAGGTAATTGAAAATTCACTTGCATGACCAGATCAACCCATGGAGTATTTGGGTAGTTGTTAAATCATCGTGTAGATTATGCTATGCTAAATGTTGTATAGGATTCTATAGAAGTCGAGTAGTTGGAATCTACTCGCATAGCTAGGACTTTTTCACACGGGATTGGTTCAAAGAAATGGAGTAGTAATCTGAAAATGAGACCGAGCAGGGGCGTAGGATGCAGCAAGACGTGGTCTTGGGTGCGTAGCCCTGCTTGTGTCGGTTAAGGACCGATCCGTATGCTGCCCTCCTGAGCAAGTTTGAACTGTACCAGAGTCATACTGGATATATGGGGTCCGGGAAACCGATGTACCTTGGGAAGCTTTTGTTGAGACTTTTCGATCGCCTCAGGCTTTCGGCCGCAGCACAGTAGATGGAAACTCGCTCACGACATCTTCACAGCGGAAGGGTGCACCTGAGTGGGAATACTATCCTAGACGATTGAATCGATTCAACTTGGGCAGAACTTGAGAAAGGTGGCTGCGTACGACGTCCGTGGAGTGCACGTACGTGACTTCTAGTACGGGTGTACGTGTCGTGTATTCTGGGTATTATTGATTCGAATCACCGTCCCTCGCGGATATGAGTACCACTTGTTCACTGAGTTGTGACGTAGTAATACTTGCACTTGAGATGAGAATTATTTGCTCCTATTATGAACATTATATTATCATGGTATTTCTATGTTGTATGTATTAGTATAGTGCTCACTAAATTTATTTTCCACCTTGGGCATGCAGCATCGTGATGAAGCGTTTCTTGTTTGATTGTGGAGTTACGATGTTGCCCCCACACAAGGTTTAAGATGCTGCTATAAATCTGAAAATAAGGACCCACATTTAGGCGAGTCCATTATGCAAATCTGCCATCCTACGTTTATGTCTTTACACTCATGTAGAGTTTCATGTTTAGGTGAGATGGTTAAGTCTTGCTGAGCCTTCGTGCTCACGGTTGCTATATAAGTTGTTTTGCACGTACTAACTGAAAGTTACCTAGAGGGGGGTGAATAGGCTAATCAACCTGAAATGACTTAATAAAACGAGATCAGTACTCAAGGGGCGGACTAGTCCGATCCAGGGGCGGACTAGTCCAGTCCACCTCAGGGAAAACCTAAAAAGTGTTTCTAACAAGTTTTAGTTGGATTTTTGTGATGCGAAAAGTGTTAGAATGACCTTAACAAGTTATATAGCAAGTATGAAGCTAAGGATCACAATGAAACAAGAGTGATGAACAAGGACGGTATAGCTAACCCTAGAAGCAATATGCGATAAATGAAAGTGAAGTACACAAGGTACACAAGGACTTTATCTCGAGGTTCGATCCCACACAGGAATCTATGTCCCCGTTGAGGAGCCCACGAAGGACCGGGTTCAACAACCCTTCCCTCACCAAGTTTACCACAAGGGCCTAACTTGGTTCTCCACTATCACAAAGGGTGAATACAAGATTCATTGGGTCTTTTCACAATCTGAGGCTCCCACCACAAATATGATTACAAATCACAAAGAACGACTCAAGCCACAGATCACAAAGATTCAACAAGTGCAAGAGATCAAACCGAGAGCCTAGAGCGGTGTTCTTCCTCTTCTTCACCTCACGAAACCCTAATCCACACAAGAATTAGTTTTAGAGGGGAAGGTAGGCAAGAAGGAGGATTTTGGAGGCTCAAAATTTGTTGTGGCAGCGCTAGGGTTTCAAAGTTATCAAGAGTTGGTTCAAATGAACCCAGGGGTCCTCTATTTATAGAGGTTTCCAGCCCATACTACTGACTTCAGCAGATGGGCGGACTAGTCCGGCCTTTGGGACCACTGACGTCCCTGACAACTGCCACACTGCGGGGCAATCGTCACGCTACCCGCCAAACTTCAAATTCAAACGGTCACTTCAAAACAGACTAGTCCGGTCCGAACCGGACTAGTCCTATCTCACACAGAACCTTTTGTTCTGTGTGAAAATGGACAAGTCTGGAGACCATGGCCTAGTTCGGCCCCCCAGGGCGGACTAGTCCGGCCTCCCAGACTTAGTCGCTGAAGTACCTAATTCTCACAAATTCGGACTAGTCCGGCCCCCAGGACGGACTAGTCCGATCTCAGTCAGGACCTCTTGGTCCGGGCTAAAATGGACAAGTCCGGGGTTTTGGGACTTAGTGCCAAAAACCCACTCCATGACTACCACGGACTAGTCCGTTCCACTATGGACTAGTCTGAAGTCAGTCAAACCCTTCTGGTCCGCCTGAAAACGGACTAGTCTGGCCAGGAGCGGACTAGTCTGGCCACCAGCACGGACTAGTCCGGCCTCTCCTGCCAGACCACTCTAACACTCTTCTCTTAGTAGGTTTTGATCTCTGAACCGCTTTGAGCTCCCAACTTGATCTCAATGCACTTACACACACATCCTCATACATGTATGGCTAGTCTAAACTCGACACGCTAGAAACTTTGGTTTCTTCTTTTTGTGTCGACACTGCCGTTTTCATCCTTTTCCTTTTTGAGGGTTTGTGTTTCCACTTGAGTCCACACTTGTGCTTAAGATCACTGAGCTCATTAGTTACTTAATTGTCGTCATCAATCATCCAAAACCCACGGGGATCCTAGATGCACTTTCAATCTCCCCCTTTTTGGTGATTGATGACAACACATTAAGTCTTCACATATGAGAGTATAAATATTGGTTTTCATAACGTGCGGGTGTATGAGTGACTCCCCCTCATTGAATGCATCATAAAAGGAAGATTGAGGAAGACCTTCATACACACACGCGTTATGGTGGGGTGCCTACGTGTTGTGCTCCACATTGTGACAAGACATATTAAATATGAATATGATCAAAAGATAGACATTCAAAGCATCATATTGATATTAAACATTCAAAACATAGTCTTGCACAAACTCAACCATCTAAATGACATAAATATTACAATAAGAAGTGCAACATATCCAAGGATCCAACAAAAAATAGAGTGCTACCCCCTCTAACCCCATCCATCTAACTCTCCCCCTTTGGCATCAAGACACCAAAAAGGAAAAGAAGAGGGGAACAACGAGGCCCAAAGTCTAGTCAACATCCGTGTCGCTCTCCTCGCTATCGGCCGCCTTATCATCTGTGTCGCTCTCTGTGGCCTCCGGGTCCTTGAAGTCCTCGTCGTCTTCGTCGTCGGAGACCCGTGCTGAGGGAGCCACCTGGGAAGAGCTCTCGTCATCATGGAACTGGGCGAGCTCGTCGGCGGTGAAGTTGGGGAACAGCGTCATCTCGCCATCGCTCTCCTCCGGAGGTGACATGGGTACCTCACGCTTGTCACACACGGCCTTGAGGTACTTCTCTTGACGCTTATGTGCCCGCTGATTGCGGACCTCTTGCTTCCGGCAGGAGATGAAGATGGCCTTCAAGCACTTAAAGAAAGCGCTCATCGACTGAGGCGGAGGTGGAGATGGAGGAGCCACGGGTCGAGGTGCTGGCATCGCAGAGTGAGAGGGAGGCTCCGCATTCTTCTGGCACGGAGGAGGCGGCACAGAAGGTGGTGTCTGTGGGTGAAGTGGGCGATGAGTCACATCCTTGACAAAGGTCAAGCCCGACACCTTCTCGATGAGACACATAATGTATGGTGCATACCCACATGCACTGTTAGGGGTATGCGAGATGTTGAAGATGTCGTCGAAGATGTAGTCGACGAGATTGAACTTCTCATCACCATCAATAAGAAGGAGCAAGTGCCTCAGGCTTCCTTGGATCACCCCTGCATCACCATCTTTGGGTGCTATGGTCCTCCTCAGAATCCGGTTCAGGATGCTATAAAATGGCTTGATGTTGCGAGCAAGCCCGGCATCATATTGAACATGACTGGGATACATGTAGGCCAACTCATCTCTGTCTACGGCCTTGAGCTTAGAAATAATGATATCATGATCCAAATGAGCCTCAAGTCCGAGAATTTTGGCAAACTCCACATAGGTGACTGAGTACTGCTCCCCATGAGTCATCCAAATGATCCGTCTATCACCTTGAGTGGTGAAGTAGATGGTAGAGTAGAACTGCAGGATGACCTCAACATTCCAGTTATACTTGAATCCCATTATGCCCTTGAGCTCATGACGCTCAGCTGCCTCAATAACTGCATCAAAAGCAGAGTGCTGCTTCTGGGCCATATACTCCTAGTCAACCCATTGAGCTTCAATTACAGGCTTCTTCATCGTCTGGTAGACCAGACGGTAGTAGTCACAATGAAAGTCACACCAAACCTTGGGTCGGCGATGCTCCTCTCATACTTGTAGACTCTTTCAGTCCACAATTTCTTTGCCTTGTCTGCTCCTTTCCCATGGAAGACATTTGCAGCCAACTCACGCTGCTGATTAGGGTTCTTCTCAGGAGTGTGTACTTCCAAGGGACCAATGTGTTTGGCCTACCCCTTCTCCTTTATGACAACGCCCTTGGCCTTCTTAGCCAGAACCTTCACGGAGGGCTTCTTTTTCTTGGGCTCTACAGGAGCCGAGGCCTTTCCCTTCTTCGGATCTCTCTCGATCCGGCGTTCAGCAACTTCTCCTTGGGCTTGCTCCTTAGCCCTTTCCTTCTCTCCCATTGTAACTAGCCTCTTCCGCTTAGAAGCTTGTGCTGCGGCAGCTAAGAGTTATGAGCCTCTCACTCCTCTCACTTCTTCTTCCGGAGCTCCTTGCGGGACTCCTCTAGGGCACGTGCCAAAGCTTCATCTTCATTGTAGGCCATAGTTGCGGCCTTAGACGCTCCGAGGGCTTGCAGTTGCTTGGCTGCTTTTGCTTTCTCTCGCTGCTCTAGGTGCTTCTTAGCAGCCTCAACCTCTGCCCGTGCCCGTTCCTCACCAAGGCAAAGTTGCTCAGCCTCCCACTCGGGGTCAGTGGGGGGAGAAGTGGATCGCCAAGGTGCTGCCATTGCTGCTGAAACAGGAGGAAGGCATAAGATAGAAGGTCAAGAAAGTGGAATAGTGTGAATCATGAGAAACAACCAAAGTTCGAGTTTGTCCTATGTACATTGGACTTGTCCGCCCCAGGGGCGGACTAGTCTGCCGGGCGGACTAGTCCGCTTGGCACCGGACTAGTCCGGGTTGCACAGGATAAACCCTAACCCTAACGGTTTTTCGAGAAATCGTTGAATCAAGTCGCAATACTCCTAGACTATGATCACAAGGGTACTAGAAACAACTTTAATGAAGAGGCACCTATCAAAAACTCAATGAATCAAGAATGAGGAAAGTTGTTGAAAAGAGAGGAATACCTCTTCAAATCTTGGAAAATCGACAAGATCGGGGAAGGGTCACGTCGGGAATGTTTGGGAAAGGTCTCCCTCGCCTCCAAAGTGTCCAATGCACGGATTGGAATCAGTTTTTGGTGGAGGAAATTGAAAATTGCCCAAAAGTGGAGTTTTTCGGGCGTGAGGGAGAGAGGGAGGCAAATGAGCGGGAGAGAAGGGGTCGGCCCACCTCCTGGGGGTTTAAGTCCCCAGGAGCCGGACTAGTCCGGTGTAGCGGCTGGACTAGTCCGGTCAGCGGACTAGACCCGAACTAGACCGGATTCGGACTTGTCCAACCATAGGGCGGACTAGTCCGGTCCTTAAAGGCTGAAAACATATATATTTGAGTTTTAGCCACTATTGTTGATCCTTTTGGACATATTGCCACAACAAAACTTTATGAATATGGTCAGTAAGCAATCATCAATCAAACTATGACCATAACTCACAAAGTCAATAGTTTTTCAAATATTTTGGAGAAAATCGAGATAGAGATTAATTTCTCAAACACATGCGTTCTTTTGAATAAGGTGTAAAATAAACATTCAGATGTGCATGTTTCCATCCACATTTCAAGAATCTAAGATATTGAGCTCACTCCTAAGCTCACAAAAACGCTTCTCATCTAGGGGCTTGGTGAATATATCGGCTAGTTGGTTCTCGGTTCTTACATGGGAAATCACTATATCCCCCTTCAAGGAATTATCTCTCAAGAAGTGGTGTCTAATATCAATGTGCTTTGTCCTCGAATACTCAACCGGATTATGGGCTATTTTGATGGCACTCTCATTTTCACGTGGGAGTGGAATATGGCGCAAGTTTATATAATAATCCCTTAGAGTTTGTCGCATCCAAAGAAGTTGTGCACAACAACTTCCGGCTGTGACATATTCCGCTTCGGCTGTGGAAAGAGCAATGGAGTTTTGTTTCTTGGAGGACCAAGACACTAAGGATCTACCCAAGAATTGACATGTCCCGGATGTGCTCTTTCTATCAACTTTGCACCACGCATAATCCGCATCGGAGTAGCCAATGAGGTTAAACTTGGATCCTTTGGGGTACCAAAGTCCTAGGCTAGGTGTGTGAACTAAATATCTAAGAATTCTCTTAACGGTGGTCAAATGACACACCTTAGGTGCAGCTTGAAAACGTGCACACATACACACACTAAGCATAATATCTGGCCTATATGCACAAGGATATAGCAAAGAACCAATCATAGAACAATATACCTTTTGGTCCACACTTGGACCATCTTCGTTGAGGTCTAGATGTCCATTAGTTGCCATTGGAGTCTTGATGGTTTTGGCCTTGTCGATGTCAAACTTCTTTAATATGTGTTGAGTGTACTTTGTTTGACTTATGAACGTGCCTTCTTTGAGTTGCTTGACTTGGAAACCTAAAAAGAACTTCAACTCCCCCATCATGGACATCTCAAATCTCTCTGTCATTATCTTAGAAAACTCATCACAAAACACTTTTTTAGTAGAACCAAATATGATGTCATCAACATATATTTGGCACACAAAGAGATCATCATTAAAGTGCTTTGTAAAGAGAGTATAGTCAACTTTTCCTATCTTAAAACCATTTTGAATCAAAAAGTCTCTAAGGCACTCATACCAAGCTCTAGGAGCTTGTTTGAGGCCATAGAGAGCCTTACGCAATTTGAAGACATGGTTTGGGAAGTCTTGGTCTTCAAAGCCCGGTGGTTGCTCCACATAGACTTCCTACTTGATTGGACCATTTAGGAACACACTCTTGACGTCCATTTGGTAAAGCTTAAAATCATGGTGAGTAGCAAAGGCAAGTAATATACGAATTGACTCTAGCCTAGCTACGGGTGCAAAGGTTTCATCAAAATACAAACCTTCGACTTGTGAGTACCCTTTGTCCACAAGTCGTGCCTTGTTCCTTGTCACCACGCCATGCCCATCTTGCTTGTTGCGGAACACCCACTTGGTGCCCACAACATTTGCTTGTGGACGCTTGACAAGCTACCAAACTTTGTTCCTCTCAAAGTTGTTGAGCTCCTCTTGCATGGCCACCACCCAATCCAGGTCTCTCAATGCGTCTTCAACCTTATGTGGCTCCAAAGAAGAGACAAAGGAGTAATGTTCACAAAAGATAGCAACACGAGAACGAGTGATTACCCTTTTTGTAATGTCTCCTAGGATTTTGTCAACGGGGTGATCCCGTTGAACACTTTGATGCACACGAGGATGTGGAGGTTGAACTATTGAGTCATTATCATCCTCTTCTTCTTCTTGATCGCCCCCTTGATGTATGTTTCCCTCTTGACTTTCATCTTCTTGATCATGTTGAGGTGCCACTTGTCCATCTTCAACTTGGTCACGTGGGGGATGACTTGCATCATCTTGTGGTTGGTCACTTGAGTTTTGAGGTTGTTCTTGTGGACGAATATCTCCAAGTGTCATCCTCCTAAGAAGTTCTTGTGGAGAGTCTTCTTGATCTAACACACTTTGATCAACTTGTTCCCTTTGGGAGCTATTAGTTTCATCAAACACCACATCGCGTGCTATTTCAACAATCCCAGAGGATTTGTTGAAGACACGGTAGGCGTGGGTGTTTGAATCATAACCAAGCAAAAAACCTTCATCAGACTTTGAAGCGAACTTTGAAGTCCTAGGCTTCTTATTGAGAATATAGCATTTGCCCCCAAAAACACGAAAGTAAGAGACATTGGGTTTCTTACCAACTAGAAGCTCATAGGGGGTCTTCTTGAGGAGGCGGTGAAGGTACAATCGGTTGACGGTGTGGCAAGCGGTGTTAACCACCTCCGCCGAAAACCGGTCCAATGTCTTGTACTCGTCAAGCATCGTCCTTGACATCTCGATGAGTGTCTTATTCTTCCTTTCCACCACCCCATTTTGTTGAGGGGAGTAGGGGGTTGAAAATTCATGCTTGATGCCCTCCTCATCCAAGAACTCTTCCACTTGAGTGTTCTTGAATTCGGTGCCGTTGTCACTTCTTGTGGCCTTGATTCTTGAGGTGAACTCATTCTGAGCCCTCCTCAAGAACCTCTTGAGGACACCGTGAGTCTCACCCTTATCATGCAAGAAAAATACCCAAGTGAAACGAGAAAAATCATCAACAATAACAAGACCATATTTGTTACCGCTAATGCTAATGTAGGTTATTGGCCCGAAGAGGTCCATATGTAGCAGTTCCAAAGGTCTTGTCATCGTCATGATGTTCTTGGAGGGGTGTTGAGCTCCCACTTGCTTCCCCGCTTGGCAAGCGCTACATGGCCTATCTTTTTCAAACACAACATTTTTGAAGCCATAGATGTGCTCGCCCTTAAGAAGATTTTGTAAGTTCCTCATCCCAACATGGGCTAGCCTTCTATGCCAAAGCCATCCCATGTTGGTTTTCGCCATTAAGAATGTGTCAAGTTGGGCTTTATCCGTGGTGAAATCCACAAGATAAAGCTTTCCTTTGAGCACACCCTTAAAAGCAATTGAGTCATCACTTATTCTAAGGACGCTCACACACTCATTAGTAAAAACACAATTATAACCTTTGTCACATAGTTGTGATATGGACAAAAGGTTATAGTCTAAAGAATCAACATGCAAAACATGAGAAAGAGTATGTTGGGCGGAAATAGCAATTTTACTAGAGCCAAGGATTTTCCCTTGGCTATTGTCCCCAAAGAAGATCCCTTCACTTGGATCATCGTTTTCTACATACTCCACGAACATCTTTCTCTCTCCAGTCATGTGGTTGGTGCATCCACTATTGATCACCCATTTGGATCCATCGGAGGAGTATACCTAGAAAACAAGATTATGCCTTCCTTTTAGGTACCCAAGCGGAGTTGGGTCCTTTGACGTTAGTAGTGAGGCACTTGGGCACCCACACGCAAGGCTTGGGGCTCTTGCGGAGTGGCCCAAATACTTAGCAAAGAATTTGCCATACTTGTTCCTCATTAGATCATAAGATGCATCAAAATCATGAAAGAGAGGATCTGGTTCAGTTTTAGGCATATCTTTGATTGTTGAAATGTTCTTCCCAATTTTAGTTGGGGATGTGCTTCCCTTTACAAAGACAATCAAGTCTTTGCCATACTTGGAGGTTTTTGCATTTTTCTTTCCGCCTATAGTATAACCAAGATCATCTTTGACATAGTGAGATCTTGTGTTGGTGTATGCACTTCGTGCATACGCCACCTTCTCTTTGTCAAAGATGCCACCCTTAGGTGCTTGTTTGTCTTGAGTCAACTTAAGCTCATCCTTTAATTTAAGAATCAAGTTAGAACATTTGCAAGTGGAGATTGTTTTGGATGCAACCTTTGAGGAGGGTGAGCTTTTGGATGAAGAGGCTACATTAGTCTTGAGGGACTCAACTTGAGTTTCAAGGATCTTATTAACTTTTGACAAGTTGCCAAGTTGGTCCTTGAGTCCAATGGTTGTCTCCTCAAGACTTGAGCATGTTTTCTTGCTTAGAGCAAGTTCATGCTCTAATGCCTTGCTCTTCTCTCTCAAGCTCAAGGATCTCAATGAGCTCTTTACATCTCTCCTTTTCATGGATAAGCATGTACTCTTGCCTATTTATGAGCTCCTCCTTCTCAAAAATTTCATCTAAAAGCAATTTCATTCTACGAAAAGTGCTTTTACTTATATCCTTAAACATGTGTTCATTTTCACTAGCACTATCAAATTCATCATGAGAGGATATGGAGGACGATGAGCAAGAAGTAACCTTTCTCCTTCCTTATTTTGCCATGAGGCAAGTTGGCTTGTGGTTGTTGAGGTTGGGGAAAAGCTTGCTTCCCTTGGATCTTCTCCCGATGGTGATGGTTGCCACCTTTTCCTCGTCTTCGGTGGAGGTCTCATTGTTAAAGTCCCATTCCTAGCCCAAATGAGCGTCACTGGTGGGCCTCTTCTTCTTGAAGTATTTATTTTCTTGAGGCTTGCCCTCCTTCTTATTCTTGCCCTCTTCGTGTGGGCAATCCACAATGAAGTTCCCGTACTCGCCACAATTGTAGCAAGATCTCTTTGTTTTGGGCTTCGCTTTTTCCTTGCCCTTGCTCTCATGGTTGTATCCTCCTTTCCTTCTCCTCATCATCCTCTTTTACTTGTTGATGAAGAGGGACTCTTCCTCATCGGTGTTTAGACTCTCCTCATCATCTTATTTTTGCTCTTTTGAGGAGGATGTTGCTTTGAGTGCAACATCCTTCATCTTCGAGGCGGTGAACCTTTGGAGGTCGTTGTAGAAATGCGCCTCCTTCTCCATGATCTCGTTGTTGATGATCCTTCCTAGGACCTCCTCCGGGGTCATTTGAGCAAACCCCGAGCTTTCTGGTATCATGGAGCAAAGAGAGACGTTTCTAGGCATGAATGCCCGAATCATCCTCTTCACCACCTCGTGGTCCGTCCACTTGGTGCATCCATAAGATCTTCTCTTATTGATGATCAGATTTAGGCGGTTGTACATCTTCTGGGGAGATTCACCATCCATAATGGCAAACCTCTCGAGCTCTCCTTCAATGAGCTCGATCTTTGCTTCCTTCACGACTCGATTGCCTTCATCAGCCATCTTGAGGGTGTCCCAAATATCCTTGGCCACCTCAAGTCCATCTACTCGGTTGAACTCATCTCTTGAGGGAGACGAGATTATCACTCCGACCGCTTGGGCATTGCGCAGAAGGAGCACGGCTTGCTCCAGAGTGATGTCTTCTTCATTCTTCGGGATATGCACCCCGATCAACACAATTTGCCACAAAGAAGGGTTGAGTGACACGAGATGGATCTTCATTTTGTGCTTCCATATCCCATAGTCGGCTCCACCAAATTGGGGAGGCTTCCCCAATGGGATGGAAAGATAGTGGTTGTTGGAGACAAGGCGTTCGTAGTTGTAGCCTTGTTGATTGTAGTTGGTCGTGCCACCCGTTGTAGAGGTTGAAGTTTCAACCTTTGGAATCTTCAACTTCTCTCGAAGTTTTGCCTTGAGCTAGCGAGTCTCTTCGTCATCCGTCAGTTTGTCTTGGTAGACAAACATCTCCTCTTGGGTTGCTTGGATCTCATTGGTTGAAACTTCATCATACCCCACTCCGGCCATCTTCTCTCCGAGTTGTTAGACTCTTTGGGAGAGTCCTTGCTCTGATACCAATTGAAAGTTGCCTAGAGGGGGGTGAATAGGCTAATCGACCTGAAATGACTTAATAAAATGAGATCAGTACTCACGGGGCGGACTAGTCCGTCTAGGGGCGGACTAGTCTGCTCCACCTACAGGGAAAACCTAAAAGGTGTTTCTAACAAGTTTTAGTTGGATTTTTGTGATGCGAAAAGTGTTAGAATGATTCAGTGAACCTTAACAAGTTATATAGCAAGTATGAAGCTAAGGATCACAATGAAACAAGAGTGATGAACAAGGACGGTATAGCTAACCCTAGAAGCAATATGCGATAAATGAAAGTGAACTACACAAGGGACACAAGGATTTTATCCCGAGGTTCGATCCCACAGAGGAATCTACGTCCCCGTTGAGGAGCCCACGAAGGACCGGGTTCAACAACCCTTCCCTCACAAAGTTTACCACAAGGGCCTAACTTGGTTCTCCACTATCACAAAGGGTGAATAAAAGATCCGTTGGGGCTTCTCATAATCTGAGGTCCCACCACAAATAGGATTACAAATCACAAAGAACGACTCAAGACACAGATCACAAAGATTCAACAAGTGCAAGAGATCAAACCGAGAGCCTAGAGTGGTGTTCTTCCTCTTCTTCACCTCACCAAACCCTAATCCACACAAGAATTAGTTTTAGAGGGGAAGGTAGGCAAGAAGGAGGCTTTTGGAGGCTCAAAGTTTGCTGTGGCGGCGCTAGGGTTTCAAATCAAGAGTTGGTTCACATGAACCCAAGGGTCCTCTATTTATAGAGGTTTCCAGCCCATACTGCTGACTTCAGCAGATGGGCGGACTAGTCCAGCCTGCAACCCGGACTAGTCCGTCCTTTGGGACCACTGACGTCCCTAACAACTGCCACACTGCATGGCAATCGTCACGCTACCCGCCAAACTTCAAATTCAAACAGTCACTTCAAAATGAACTAGTCCGGTCTGAACCGGACTAGTCCGATCTCACACAGAACCTTTTGTTCCGTGTGAAAACGGACTAGTATGGAGACAACGGACTAGTCCAGCCCCCCAGGGTGGACTAGTTCGGCCTCCCAAACTTAGTCGCTGAAGTACCTAATTCTCACCAATCCAAACTAGTCCGGCCCCCAGGGCGGACTAGTCCGATCTCAGTCAGGACCTCTTGGTCCGGACTAAAACGTACAAGTCCGGGGTTTTGGGACTTAGTCCCGAAAACCCACTCCATGACTACCCAGGACTAGTCCGTCCCACTACGGACTAGTCTGAAGTCAGTCACACCCTTCTGGTCTGCCTAAAAATAGACTAGTTTGGCGAGGAGCGGACTAGTCCGGCCACTAGCACGGACTAGTCCAGCCTCTCCTGCCAGACCACTCTAACACTCTTCTCTCAGTAGGTTTTGATCTCTAAATTGCTTTGAGCTCCCAACTTGATCTCAATGCAATTATGGCTAGTCTAAACTCGACACGCTAGAAACCATAGTTTCTTCTTTTCAAGTCGACACTGCTGTTTTCATCCTTTTCCTTTTTGAGGGTTTGTGTTTCCACTTGAGTCCACACCTGTGCTTAAGATCACTGAGCTCATTAGTTACTTAATTGTCATCATCAATCATCCAAAACCCACGGGGATCCTAGATGCACTTTCACTAACCTTTGTGCTTATGCTTATGGTTGTCCGATGAGACTCGGGACTCTCTGAGTGATATACTCATGTGGGAACCATGCCGTTGCTGTTTAGTCTTCATGGCTAGTGAGGAGCGTCTGTGGGCTAGACGACTTCTCTTTTGCTTATTAGACTTAGATACGCGAGTTGTATTCTTATCTTCCGCTGTAGTTTATTTTTATATAAACTATTTGTAAACTGAATATCTTTGCAAATTTCAGCAAATGATTTATGTAATACGTGTTCCTTTACATGTGTGCTATTGGGTGTCGCATCACACGGCAGCACCCAATGCGATTCCTGGAAAGTGTGGACTCCGGCCTCCACATTATGTCACAGATAGAAATCTGCAAGTGCAAGGATAAACCGTTGTAGCACTTCCCCTTAAAGAGTATTTCCAAGGGTATCAAATCCAAGGAACGTGTGTGAGATCTCCTAACTTTTTCTCCCAAGGACACACAATTTGCTTGGTAGGTAAGGATTTGAGAGAAATTCAATGGTTCGATTCTAAGCCACAGTAGCCTACGGCGAATATTTGCTTCGGGCACAGGTTTACCCCTAGCAAAACCGAGGCAATCCTGCCACGAGCCTATAGCATAGCCGAACGTGGAGGATTACTAAGGACAAGTAGGGTTGTCACCACCTACTTCTTACCTCTTCAATCCGTGAGTCTACAAGATATCCACTGATGAATTCAAACCTAAGCACAATGCTTAAGTTCTAATTCACAACTCTAGTCGTTTCGAAGCAAAGCTATGACTAGAGCCTCTAATGAATTAAAGGAGTGAATCTACAAGTAGCTATGAAAGCAAACTACTTTGGAATAGAAATCAAACATGTATTGAATTCATGAAAGTTTCTTACTCGATTCCGGCAGAACTTCCGTAGCCCTAGCCTCCTCCTCCTCCTAGCTCCTCCTCACTCTCCTTCTACTTGGCTGGCAACTTGGGCAACTCAAAACCTTCTGAGTGGAGTACTATTCTCAAACATGTTGTGTGTGGAGAAATTAAGCCTCTCCTCCCTATTTATACACGGGGTAGAGGCAGTTCTCGCCATCTTTTGCACGTGAATCAATCTCCACCGACTTCAGGGCACCACAGGGAGTCGACACTTGGCGGTTGACCGAGTTTGGCACCAGGAAGGAGTCAATTGAACCCCTAGTTTGGCCGACCTAGTCCTAGTGCCCCTTCATGTGTGCTTCCTCCAGGTCACTAGTAGGTAGGCCCATGGTCCTTCCCCGCGTGAATTGTTATTGGATTACCTCGGATACGTCTGGGAAAGGGTCCATGGATCCATGTGATGCCACATGTCATCGCCTGATTGGTCGAATGGTAACTTTTAAGATTACTCAATGCATTCTTGGGTATTTTTTGGGCTTAATTCACTTGCATGCAAATAGACACTAACACTTGTAGAATTGGTTAGTAATAACCCCTACTACTATGTTGTGTTCTCAATTTTATAATTTTTATGTGGTGAATTGACAATCAAATTTAGCATTTAAGGACCGTCAACACCCGTTTAGCCCGACCTATTTGGCCATATATATTCACGCTGCCCTGCTCTGGGCCTCTTTGAAGCGGCTCCTCCCCATTCTTCCTCCTCGCCTCGGTAACAAGGACAAATTGTGCTGGTAGCTTATCCTATGCTCTCTGCTGGTGATGTCTATGAAATGGGCTAATTGTTGGAGATAGCCTAATAAACATTTGTACAATCCTATTTGTCGATACCCTGCGTACCTTGTACCTCTTGGTACTGTAAACAAATTCATGGAGTTCCTATATCTAGGAGGCCGACGTCCAAAGGAGATACGTGTCCCGCAGTACCGGATCTGCCTCCCTTTATAGAGTGGCTCCACGTGTCTAGAAGAGCCAGACCTTCCCCCCTCCTCAGGGAAGCTCCGTTACTGCCACGTGTCCAGTAGCACCGGACCTATCCCCCAGTAGAGGGAATCTCCGAAGACGCCATGTAGCATGTGGTGGGACCTATCTGCAATGGGAAGAATCAGATATCTCCAATGGCACGATCAATAAAGAGTCATTCATCGACAATTACAAGACCTGGGTAATGCGCTATTAATCCCACATTAATAGCACACAATTAGAGGACTGTTAAGGCCAGTAATGCTGCCATTAAGGCACGTTATCACAGTATTAATACACTTTATACACCTAGATCATGTATAGAGTAGTAAACGTAGCTGGGACCACTTGTTGGGTCTCAACACCCGTTGTAACAGCCAGTCCTTGGTATATAAAAGGGTTGCACTGCTCGATAGAAAAGGCTAATCTCAGCTAAGCTCATACACACTCAAGCTATACTCATACAATCAACACACACCATGGAGTAGGGTATTATGCTCAGGCGGCTCGAACCACGTAAAACTCTCTGAGTTCACCCTTGTTCGTGATCTTGATTAGCGCCCATCTAAATACAAACCTCAGTGGACTACATTGTAGTAGTACCGCAGGAACTATCTTAGTCTACACTTTGACATTTGGCATGCCAGGTAGGTAATACTGCTCTTAAGATCTCAAGATGGTGAACTCTGTTGCCGCTTCATCTAACTGACTGGCTGTACAGCCTATTGGAGGAAATCCCTCCAATGTGCAGCAGCCAGCCAATGTTTTTGTCCCAACGGGCATCGTACCACCACCACCATCACCACCTGCTCCAGCAGCCAACACTGGACACCAGGATGGTGAATTCGCATCGGTCACAGAATCGACAAACAACCCAGAGAACAAGCTGAACACAGCGCGGACTCTACTCCAGCATCCTCCAGCGCCAAGAGCTCCTCTGGCCACGCTGGAACAATGGCGCGCTGACGTTAAGCATTTGGTTGCAGCTGCAGCCAATGGGATCAACAACCAAGGTCTACCCCAATGCAGGGCAGGCACCTTCTCGAAACAGGTCCTTGTCTAGTAGACTTGGTCCTCTGGCATTGCAGCTCAGGAGACGTGTGCCCTCCCAGCAAGTGATGTCACTGTCCTTCGAGGCTCGTTGTACTCACACAGCTTCGAGGCTCCTGACTCAGGACCTCCGATCGGAGATTGACTGCCGCTACATGAGGCAGGACGATTGTGTCAACATTGAGTGTGCTCGCGAGAGGCGAGTTGCTCGAGAAAACCCTTCTCCTCTAGGAGTTGAGAGTAGCTGTTTGGCTCTTGCCATGCCTCTTCATATGATCGAGTGGCCACCCAAGTTCTGACCTCATCTGCCAGAGAAATACGATAGGACAGTCAACCTCATCAAGTTTCTTCAAATCTACTCCGTTGCCATCCTCGCGGCTGGAGGCAATGGGGCCATCATGGCCAATTACTTCCCTATGGCTCTAAGTGGGACTGCAAGGTCCTGGTTTATGAGCATACTGTCCGACTCCAACTATAGTTGGGGGGAACTCTGTCGCCAGTTAACCGTCAATTTCGTGAGCTCCGACACCCAGCCTGGCACTGAGCTGGACCTCTTTGCCCTACAGCAGAAGTCGGGAGAGTCATTGCGATTGTTCATCCAGTAATTCTCTCAGGTATGGAACATAATTCCTTCTATCTCCAACGCTTTTGGCGTGGTTGCATTCCGACAGGGAATTAGAGACAAGAAGATGCTTGAGAAGCTGACAACCAAGGATGTCAGCAGCGTCACAGAACTCTTCAGCTTGGCTGACAAATGTGCCAGAGCTGCAGAGGGTCGTGAGATGCACTCTAAACTAGCTGCGGAGGCTGGTCAATCTGCCTTCAAAGCTGAAGGTACTACCACTAGCAGTGGAAAAAAGAAGAAGAAGTCAAGTTGCAAGAAGAAGTCACTTGCCAGTACACCTACTGTTGCTGCTACCGCAGCACCTGGTGGCCGAAGGCTACGACCCGACAAGCGACCCCAACCATCGTCTGAAGACGGCGACAGCAAAAATATGTGGTGTCCGATTCACAAATAGACAAGCCACAATCTTGAAGCCTGTCGTGAGGCCAAGAGGCTTGTTGAACGCAACAACAAGTGCCAAGAAGAATCTCTGTCTGATGAGGAACTAGGCTTCCAAGATACCAAGAAGGCATTAAAGGAGGTCTACAACACCGTCAATGATGACTCCGACATCTCCGACAATGAGCGTCGGAAGACTCTCCATATGATGTATGGAGGTTCCTGGGAAATCACCTCGCGACGCATTCTGAAGACTATGCGTGGAGAGATGGTTGCCGCTACTCCTACTGCCAAAGCAGAACCCCGTCAGAAGTGGATGGATATTTCCGTTACTTTCGATGTGGGGACCAGGTCCACAGATTCCAGGAATCGCAGAGGGTGGTGTCGTGCGATGCGGCACCCAACAGCACACATGAAAAGAATACGACAAAATACAAAGTTTATTTATATAAACAGCGGAAGTCTTTTACAATACTTAATATACAGCGGAAGATAATATTCATAGCTAAACTCTCAGCCTAGCTATGCAAAAGTATAGCCGTGCAGCCCGCGGACGCTGCACACTAGCCACACACAATTTACTGTGGCATGCAGGGCTCCCATTCGGTAGTATACCCCGACGGGGGCATAGCCTCATCCTCGTGCCCTTCCTCATACGTCTCACCTTCAAACAACTTAATATAGCAACCGTGAGCACGAAGGCTCAGCAAGACTTAACCGTCTCACCTAAACATGGAACCCTATATGCAAGGATACTTAACATAGGAATGGATATAGCAGTAAATGACTCGCATATAAATTGATCATCATTTTACAAGTTAATAGCAGCAGCTTTAATGTTCAATAACACTAAATTTAATGAGCCTAATCTATAGAAAACATAGTGGCAAAACAATTATATTTCAATACATCGTATTCTCCTGACTTCTTCAGTATTTACTATGTCATAGCACAGTTAACAAGCGGTACTCAAATAACCGTGAGGGACGGTGAGTTCAGTCAGGACACACCCGAATAACACGTCACGTACACCTGTGCCTAAGGAGTGTGCCATGCTCCTCACCACGTCATACGCAGCCACCTTTCACAAGAGAACTCAAACGCCGAATCGGTCCCACCATCATGGGCATAAGGTTCCCGCACGGAGCGTGTCTGCGCCCACCGATGAATTTACACCTTACTACCCTCAGCTTACCCCTATCGACAATTGGGTATGCCTCGACATCCAGGTTATCAAGTTACTTCGGTTTCTTGGGTTCCATATGCCCAGTATGCATCCGGTACTGTTCAAACTTGTCCACCAGGGCTGCACACGGATCGGTCCTCAATCGACACAAGCAGGGCTACGCACATGAGACCACGTCTCGCTGCATCCTACCCGTTGCTTGGTCTCAATTTCACAATTCTAATCCATTCTTTGATTCAATTCATCCCGTGTGATAAAATTCTATCTCGTGAGTAGATTCTAACTACTCGACTTCTACTGGATTCCTATAAACATTAGCATGGCATTGCCTACTCGTCAAGCTCTAGACCTACCCAATACTCCATGGGATTTGTGGGTCATGCAAGTGGAGTAACATGCACCTTAGCCCTATTGCACAAAATTCATCCTAGAAATAAGTGATACAAATAGAAATTTGAAATGGCACTTAAATGCAAACCGGGGCTTGCCTGGCTGCGAGTCAGAGGGGAAGTTAGCTTCTGGAAGAAGAGTCTTCAAGGGCTCCGGGTCCTCCTCGATCTCGGTCACTATATGATATGCAATATATAAAGTACATGAGTGATATAGAAACTATAGAAAAGCTCTTATAACTACTGATCAGGTATGTAACTGATTTTAATTGGCTTTGTGATTTTTACAGTGGACACTAGGATCTATTAATAATATCTGGACCAAAAATTGGAGATGTTCAAGGAAGCTTGTTGTCTCTAAAATTCCAACAAGTCAAAGGCTTCTCTGAATTTTGGTTGTAATTCTGGAGCTTTGTAATGGCTAGAAGTGGATGACCATGGTATAGGGGGTCTCACTGATTCTGGGAAATTTTGTTTCACATTTTTCTGAGCTTCCTACAGGGAGATACTGATTTTACAGGTTTAGGGAAAAATCTGAAAATGATTCTGTACTTTTCTTAATTTTTTCAACTACATCAAGATTTGGAACACTTATCAGCCCAGTAAATGAAGTCCAATGAACTTGAAATTTTTACTAGAGATCAAGTGTATTTTTATGAGTGCCTGACAAAAATTGGGAATTTTCCAATTAACAGAACAGGAGTAAATAATTTCCCATGCAATTTGCTCAATGGAATTAATTATGCAAATTCTGTGAGTTTCATGTCCAACAAATTGTACCACTGCAAAGTTGAGATCAGTATGAGTCTACCAGAATTTATTTGGAATTTTTTGAGAAAATCTACTAGGAATAATGGATTTTAGAAGTTTGATTGAATTCTGGAATTATTTTCCAATTGGAAAGTTTAAATAAAGCGGCCAGACCCACTTATTTGAATTGGGCCAATCAGCGCTGGGCCGCACCGAGGGCCACGGGTTTAACCCGCGCAGCCGCACCCGATCCGGTGCCGCAGCTGATCCGCTCGGTGGAAACGTCGCTGACAGACTGGACCCGCCGGCCTTCGTCTTCCTCGCGACGCGCCGCTCGGCCGCGGCGGTGCAGCGCCGGCGAGCTCGCCGGGACGGTTGCGTCGACCTCCTCTCAGCTCGGCTGTGACCGCCTGTCCTTAAAATTGACCGCGCAAGACGATGATGGGGTCCAATCGTGGTGGCGACGGCCAGAGATGGCGGCGCGATGAGGACGGCGGAGCTAGGGTCTTGTCGACGGCCGGAATCACTCGGGAATGGCTCAAGAAGCTCGGGAAAAGGTTGGGAACGTTCCTGGAAGCATGAGGAAGATGACTAGGGGGAGAAAAAGGGAATTGCCAGCAAAGTCGACTTCGACGGTGGACCGATGGGTTTTCATTGGCGGCGGGGAAAACTTGAATCGCTCGGCCTTCACTTGATTATCTCCCTTGATTCTTGGCATAGGGGTGTGCTAGGAGGTATAGAATATAATCCTTCTTTGGATTGAAGATTCATTTCAGGTAGAAATGGAATTAAATCGATGACCTAGGAATCTCCAAATGAACTAGCGTCGGTAAAACTCAAACCATGCGCTCGATACTGAAGGAAAGGAGGCACGGCTTTTACCGTGAGAAAGAGCTCATGATGGCGATCTCTTTTGCTGTTGGAGTCGAGGCGTGACACCGCTTGGGGAGTGCTGGCGACGATGGAGCAGAGGCGACGCTCGTCCCCGACTCCGATGGTGTCCGCGGAACTTCAAACTACGGCCGACACAATGAGTAAAACGATGAGCTAATTGGTGTAGATGATAGAGCACAGCCTTGGCGCCATCTTTGCTGTTTGCATCAAAGAGAAATGAGGCAAGAACGAGGCGCTCACCGGGGAGGAAAGGAGGCGACTGTGCTCTGCTTCGCAGGAGGGAAGAAAAGTGGGCGCACTGCAGTCCTCGTCGATGGCGTGAAGAAGGGACCAGGGGGGTAAGGAGCACGACGGGGTGCTCTCAAGCTGGCAAGAAGCTTGCTGGCAATTGCATGCCATGTGGTGTCGAGCGGAGCGGCGACAGAAAAACGGCGTGCAGAGCACTACCGTAGATGTTCCCCTAACCAGTGGGTCCCATTGCCCCTTAAGCCTATCTTCTCTGCTCCTTAAATTCTACCACCAATATTGATCCAAAAATCCTAGATTTTTGTGGAGAGTCCAATTTAAATATGGAGATTGTGATTCTGCAATTGGATTTCCAATTTGGACAAGTTTCAAATGAAATTTAAATTCAAATTTGAATTTGAATGAAATTCAATGGAGTCACTGAATTAAATAGAAAATGAGCTTCCAAAATTATGAAACTTTTCAAAGAGGCTATTTGGAATATTTTGGATTTAATGGTGAGGTCAGATTCCTATTTTAGCAAAGTTTGAACAGGAGCAAATTTTGAATTTTTTGAATCCCTTCTATTGAAGTTTGAATTGGTTTAATTTCCCAATTGCCATTTGATTTCTTTTCCCCATTCAAATTTAAATTCTCCCATATGAACTTTGTACCTTGAATTTAGGGCTTTTACATTCGATGCTTCGTATTGTCCGAAAAACATGGCGGGAGCTGGACAATTGCCCCTGATGGTTTCGCCAACTATCAACAATATCCAGCTCTACCATGTCCTGATGGATGGAGGCGCGGCGCTCAACCTCCTCATCTTCGCAGCTTTTGTGAACCTCCAACTCAACCTCTTGGACATTTGGCCCTCACGCGCATTCTCTAGAGTAGGTACGGGATTTATCATGCCTCTCGGGTCAGTTACTCTCCCGGTGACCTTCGGAACACCAGAGAACTATAGGTTCGAGAAGTTAGTGTTTGATTTGGCACACATAAACCTTCCCTTCAACGTCATCCTAGGCAAGCCATCCCTGTATAGGTTCATGGCGGTGGCCCACTACGGCTACCTCATGTTGAAGATGCCAACTCCGTCAGGCGTCCTCCGGATCTGAGGGGATCGCACTGCCGGAGTCACTGCACTGGAGAAACTTCATGCGCTTGCAACAGTGCAAGAAGATGAATCTGGCAAGGAGCAACCTGCTCAAAAACTACCGAGCTTGCACCAGCACGGCTCATCCTCTGCACCTCATGTGCAACCAAGCGGCGACACTGACATTCCCGTCAAAGTCGTCCAAATTGGTTCTGATGCCGCTCAGACCACTCGTGTATCGGGAGGTCTGACTGACAAATAGGAACTCACACTCGTCACTTTCCTTCAGGCAAATGTCGATGAGTTTGCATGGCAACCGTCACAAATGTCTGTGATTCCTAGGGAGCTGATCGAGCACCGTCTAAAGATATACCCTGATGCACAGCCTACACAAAATAAGCCCCGAAAGCAATCTGTTGAGCGGCAGAACTTCATCAGAGAAGAAGTCAAAAAGCTACTTGACGCTGGATTCATCCGGGGGTTCATCATCCACAGTGGCTGGCAAACCCAGTCGTCATGCCAAAGGCTAGCGGGAAGTTTTGGATGTGCATCGACTACACCACTTTGAATAAGGCATGTCCATAAGACCCTTTTCCACTACCAAGAATAGATCAAATTGTGGATTCTACCTCCGGATGTGAACTACTGTGTTTTCTAGATGCATTTTCTAAAAATCATAAAATTCCAATGTCTATGAAAGATGAAGAGCATACCATCTTCATCACAGTGGATGGGTTGTATTGTTATACTACCATGCCTTTTGGTTTAAAAAATGTTGCCTCTACTTTTGTGCGAGCCATGCACAAAACTTTTGGGAAGTTGATTAAGGACCTGGTGGAAGTCTACATTAATGACATCGTTGTCATGGTGAAGAACAAAGACTCACTGCTTGACAATCTTCAATTCATCTTCTACAAGTTGCACCTGACGCGCACGAAGCTCAACCTCGACAAGTGTGTCTTCGAGGTTAACTCAGGAAATCTTCTTGATTTCTTGGTGACCCACTGAGGAATTGAAGCAAATCCAGCCAAGGTCAAAGCCATCAAAGCGATGTGGCCTCTAGCCTATGTCAAGGATGTCCAGAAGCTTATAGGATGTCTAGCTTCGCTCAGCCAGTTCATCTTAAGGCTGGCAGAGTGGAGCTTCCCTTCTTCAAGCTATTGAGGAAGTCCAGACCATTCCATTTGTCTGAAGAAGAAGAAAAGGCATTTCAAGAGATCAAACAGCTCCTCACCACACTACAAATCATTGTAGCTTCGGAACCTGGTGAGCCTCTTTTGCTTTACATTGCTGCAACTACAGAGGTTGTCAGTATGGTTTTGGTTGCGGAGAGACCAGAAACATCATCAACTCAGGAGCCTAGACCCCTCTGGAAGGGTCCAGAGCTACCTGAAGGCGAGTCTGGGTCCAAGCCCCCAGGCATGGATCCTAAAGGCAAGATGGTTGTGGATCAACATCTCTCATCCGAGGGTGTCTGTAATGCTCAAGGAGATATGAACCCCTCTGGGATGGTCTGGGTTGATGAAGAAGAAGCTCCGGACCCCTACGAGAGGGTCTGAACCGTCCAGTGGCCGGTTGTTGACGGCTGTTATATACCAATTTCATCAGTCAATTTAACTCAATTATGTGAAGGATTTGTCATTTATTGCACATATCACCTTTCTATCTAACCCAATTCCACTTGGACATGGAGAAAAATGTGTATGCTGCATTTTATGCAGGAAATGAGGTAATGTAGAGGGACCAATCCTATAAAATATCATCCCACCAATCAGGCGACGACACCTGGCATCCCATAGATCAAATGGCCCACAAGCAGAAGTATCCGAGGAGATCCAATGGTGTATCACCCATATACATCAAGGAAGCACTCCGCGTTTGGAGTGCTGACCAGGTCGGCAGAACCCCTGGTTCAGCCGACCTCTTCCTGGCGCCAAACGCGGTCAAACGACGTGTGTTGGCTCCTCCTGGCTTGAAGGAGTCAATGGTGACTTATGCGCGCGCTTTTGGTGGCGGGAACCGACCTCAACACTAGTAGAAATAGGACCCCCTACCCCCTCAATTCAAAACACACCACTTGAGCTTCATCTCTATTGTATACACTATCATTCATAGTCTTAGAGGAGTTAGGTTGTAGAGAGGAGAGTCTCTAGTCCCAAGTCCAAATTGGGAAAGGAATAAGGAGTCTCTCTCTTCCCAATCAAACATTGGAAAAGGTATGGCTCCTGTATTCTTTCTTGTATTTCTGACTTTATGCATAATAAAGATAGTATCTTTAGTCTCTACTTATACATATACTTGGGCAAAGCGTTTCTTGTTTGATTGTGGAGTCCATGTATGTGGAAGGTATAGCTTCTATGACTATTTCATCATGAACATATCTCATTATCATAGAACCTATAGACCCCCACTATAGTCTAGTTAATTATAACATAATTAGGTTAGTATGGATAATTATGTTGTGTATCAACATTGGTTCAATGATGATTCAATTCATTGCCTTAGGATGGATTGTTCCTAGGCTCTTAAGGTAATTACTTAATATGCTAGCATGGTGCTAGGATAGCTAAGTAGCATTGGATGTCTCATAGACCCACGAATTGAAGAGGTAGGCAGTAGGTGGTGACAGCCCTATATGTCCTTTGTAATCCTCCACGTTCGGTTATGCCACAGGCTCTTGGCGGGAGTCACCCTAGTATTGCTAGGGGTAAGCCCGTGTGTAAGGATCGAATGCCCAAGAGGGGGGGTGAATTGGGCTTCTTTTTACAAACTAAAGCATTAAAAACTCAACTACTAAAAGCCCAATTCCCTATGCAAACAACCTATGCATTCAAGTGAATAATAAGTTTGCGGTATATGAAATGCATAAGTATAATGGGAAAGGAAGAGTATGCAAACTCACGAGAAGACACGAAGACACGATGATTTATCCCGTGGTTTGGCAAGATCATCAAGACCTTCCTACATCCACGTTGTGGCACCCACCAAAGGGTGTAGCCACTCCCAAGTCACCAAGACCAGGGATCTCACTAAAAGTCTCCATTTGCCATCTCCGGCGAGGTGGAGCTCAAGCCTTGTACAGGTTTGATCTTCCGGGCTTCCACAACCGACTTGGCAAGCTCCGGAAGGATCTCTCCAATCACCGACTGATACACGGTGAATGCAATCACCAAGATACACTCCCTTACAGCTCTCACTAGACTAGAGACTCCAATCACCAAGAATGGAAGCACAAAAGCATCATCTCTAGTAAGTTCTAGCCTATCTCTTGGTGTACAAGTGGTGTAAATGATGTGGAAGTGGTTGCTCAACGTCTTGAATGCTTGGTAATGTGTAGAGTAGCTCAGGGCATCAAGACTTGTCCAAATGACTGGTTGAAAGGGTATAAATAGCCAGCTTCCACGAGATAGCCGTTGGAAAAGTAGACTGACATCACTGTTCTGCAAACACCGGATGATCCGATGTTCTCCCTTCAGCTGTCATCGGTCGAATACAAATTAGTTGAGGTCACTGTGTCAGATATGATCGTTGATCAACCGATGTTGTATACACCTGTACATCGGATAATTCGTTGACACTTGGTCCAGGATGGTCCAGAAATAATGCTTACTGGAGTGATCGACCGATGTGGCATCTTTGTACACTGGATGGTCCGATGTTACTTGGTCTAGGGAAATTGCTTACTGGAATGATCGACCGATGTAACACATTCTTCAACATCGGATGATCTGGTGTATACCCAAGACTGAGGTCTTTTTCTGCTGCAGAGCCAACTCGACCGATGTAGTTTTTTTTCGATACATCGGATGATCCGGTGAGTTGATTTTGTCTGCTTCGAGTTGTTCTAAGTGATTCTTTTGGAATTTGTCCGAGTGACCTCTTAGACATTGGTTTGAAATGTTCTTCTGATGACTACTAAGTCTTGTGTGCTGTCAATTTTGATGGAATAATTTTGACATATATGTTTTTTCTTTTAGTCTTCATGAAAATCGATTGACCTCGTAAAATAGTTTGTTGAGGGGTCTCCAATTGTATCCAATGAGCAGTAGATGATATAAATATAGAGTCCATTAAGTGTGATGAGTTATATGAGAGACCTTGCATCCACAAACTTATTAGTGATATCCAACGGTTGTCATTAATCACTGAAACCATACCTTATGGGGGCCTAGATGCTTTCAATCTCCCCCTTTTTGGTGATTGATGACAACACAACGAGTAAAGCATAACAACAATGAAATTAAGAATACGATACTCAAAAAGATATGTAACAAGTACAAGATCCAGCACACGAAGCTCGAAGACTCAAAAACGATCAATAAAACATAAGAGAATTAAGTAGCACACGGATACTCAAGGATAGAAAAAGAATAGCAAAGCTCCCAAATTATAAAAAAAAAACTCCCAAAATACTCCCCCTGCAACTAGGACTCCCCCTAAGGCTATGCTATCCCTCCCCCTGACTATGACTCTTCTCCCCCTTTGGCATCAAGACACCAAAAAGGGAAGCCGAGTGCCTAAGGATCCTGAGCGCTTGGGGCGATGACGAACTGGTCGCCGTCGGGGGTGCTGTCGTCAGAGATGTTGTCTGCTGCTGCTGATGCTGGAGTGGAGGAGACTGGGGCTGCAGAAGCTGCTGTCGGTACTGAGGGTGCCTGATGAGTCAGAACAGCCGGTAGCGGGGCACTGACAACCGAAGCCAAATTCTACTGAAAGATGGCCGTAGCCGGCAGAGGAGAGTGAATCGGTGCGCATGGGGCAAGCAGTGGTGACATGTTGATAGTCGGTATCGGCGTGTTCGGCACTGGAGCAAAGATTGGTGCTAGGACAGGTGGAACTGGAGCTAGACCAGGAAGCTGTGAGGGCAGGGCAATCCCAGTCTGAGTGTAGAGGTTGGTGATCAACCCCAGGATGCCCATCATGGCCTACTGCGTCTGTTGCTGCTGGTCAAGAGTACGCTGGTGCATCTGGTCAATGAGTCCAGTGAGCCTGTCAGCGTCCTCTCGCCTCTCGCGGTCTATCTGACACTGCATCTCCTGCTGCTGCTGCTGGAGCTCCACAGGTCGTGCAGCCTGCTCAACTCTGGCCTACTCAGCCGCAAGCCGATCCTGTCGCTGCTACTCAATCATCTGTTTTAGTAGAGAAGTAAGATCATAAGGCTGAGAGACCTGTGCCTCGGACACCGAAGGTGTGGTAGGAGGTGGTGGTATAGTCGAGCCTCCAGCCTCCGCGTCGTGCTGCCTGGATGAGGGAGGAGGTGGGAAGTACTCCTCGACACTGTCACTAGTGTCACTCTCTGACCAGATATGCTGTAGATCCCCTCCCTGAGCCTCAGCTTGTGCTAGGATCTCGTCTTCTTTTTCTAAGTCTGACCAGTCTTCTTCTGAAAGTCGAGCTCGGACCTGACGCTCAATTGGGTGGCCAAGGCGGCGATCTCCAGGAGCTGGAGCACGATAGTGTCCGAACCGAGTGACGCTCTCGTCGATGAGACTGTCACGCACAGCGGATCCCTCTGGAGCCAACAGGTAGAGTAGGTGACTGATCCAGTGGCCAAACACGAGCTATCTCATCATCTCAACTCCATTTGTGGTGACATCCTCCATCTCACAGATGTGGATATCCACGATAACAAACTACATCCCGTTCATGGCATAAAACAGGAGGTTATGCTGCAAATTGGTGAAGCCCTCAAGGTATTCGGACATGGGTAGTAGTGTGCGGCGCAAGGCAAGGTGAACAGTACGTGCAGCCGGAGTGAGTAGAGCAGGTACCCTAGGCTGGTTAGGTGAGAAGGGCTGAGCAAATAGTGATCGAATCTCCTCAAAAGGTGGTGCCACACCTCCAGTGAGCAGCCTCCTCGGTGGGTCAGCCTTTCCATAGACTAACTCGTGTAGGCAGGTGTCATGGAGATCCACGCCTAGCAGCAGTCCCAAGGTCTGTCTAGTCAAATGGTGATGTTGGCCCATGAACATGAAGTCAATGGATCTGCGGCCCTCTGAAATGTAGAGTGTGGAATAGAAAACTCAGACCCAATCCTCCACGTAGGCACTCCATTGGAAAGACATTAGCTCCACTAGCCCTCTGTACCTCTCAAAGAAAGGGTGAATCTCAGTGCTGGCTGCAAGTGCGAGCTGATCCCAGTCAAGGAAGTTATGCTGGAAAAGTTTATGGCCCTGACGTCTGTAAGTCTCATACAGCGACGCCTGTGTCAGGGTCCAGAAGCGGTTGTCCACAAGTGGCTCTCTGGGCTACGGGAACCACTCCTCAAGCAGAATGCTCCATCGAAGCTTCCTGGGCTGCTTTGCCTTCATTTTCCTGTAGTCAGTCAAGCGGACACCCTCACCAACCCGGACATTGGTGTCCATCTCATAGACGGCTCTCGCGGCTGCTCTGTCCTCCCAAAGCTCAGGTGCCGATGGTCTCTGACTCGGGGCTGGAGCTGGATGACCTCCACGGGTCCTGACTGTGCACCGGCGAACAAGCAGATCCTCAGACTCCTCTGTCTCCTCTGTCTGTTGTGGTTGTAGCTGCCTCTGTCGGGACTCCCGGATCCTCATGGATCCTCTTCGTCCATGCTCACGCTCCTCAGCGGCGCGAGCGGCCATCTCAGCTTGTCTAGCTTCTTTCATCTCTTTCGACAGCTTTTGCTTCTTAGCTGCCAGCTCCTCAATGGCCTTTCCCTTTCCTTTCTTGTCACGGCCCATCTTGATGAGAAGAGTGACGACGGTGAAGATGAGATCGAGGGACGACGATGTCGGGCGCATGAGACGGTGATGCAAAGGACGACGAGGCCGGGCACGAGGAGCAACGGCTCGGAGGCGCGGAGGGCGGCGGCGCGATGGGGAGCGCGGCGGTCGGGCGCGTGGAGTGGCGGCACTGAGGGTGGTGGCGGTGCTGAGGGCGGCAGCGCTGAGTGCGACGGCGGGCGGCAGCAGGGCGAGGGGCACAGAGCGTCATCGGCAGAGAGAGGAGAGAGAAAAAACAAACGAAAACCGAGAGGCGCTAAATAGGTGCGGCCCAAACCCTAGCTAGATTTTTAACATCGGATGATCTGACGTCAGTTGAGAGGGTGCATCAGTCGAGTGGTTCAGTAAGGTTATTCCAGAGGCGCCTTCAGCCTCAGATGATCCGACGTGGAAAAGTTTATCATCGGTTGAATTTGGCACAACTCCAGAAATGTGAACATCGAATGCTCTGATGTTTCTCAGAATGAACTCAACGGTTGATTTGACTTTCTGTCTGAGCTGACCCTTGTACTTAAGCACAAACTAATCCGATGATGCTTCTGCCCTAAGCATCGGATAATCCGATGACTACAAAAGATCAGCAACAGCCCATATATGTCCTTTGACATAAACAAACAAAGAGAAACGCTAGTTGCCAATAACTTGGCTAAGCCTTAAAGCAAATAGAAGACAAGAAAAACCAAGGAAAAATCCAAACAAAAATTAAGGCTCATGATTTGTGAGCTAGAGGATTAAGACTTCTATCTATTTAAAGCATGTTCCTTTAGGCATTAACACCCTTAACACTTTGTTCTTTCCACATCATATGAGTTGAGATATTGCATTTCAAGCAAGTCTATTTCTCATGAGGTGGGTTCCCCTTTGCGACAATCTACCGTATGCAATGCCAAACAATTTTTAATACAAGATATTAAATGTGAGTGCAAGTCTATATGGCAGGCATCATGCAAGACATAAATTAAATCTATCTTGCCAATTTTGAACCTTTCAAAAGCTTCTTCAGGGAGAGCCATTCTACAAGCCTTGGGGATACCCAAAAAAGGCCGCCATCCCAAGCTAACTCTTGCTCGCCCCTATCCTTTGAAAGTTAGACAAGACCTATATGTGATGCATTCTTACATGACCATGGCAACGTACATGACGTTCGATGCATCTAGCACATTTAATTCACTCCTTAGTCTAGAAAAGGTTTTCTCATCAAGTGGTTTAGTGAAGATATCCGCCAATTGTTCTTCGTACCTAACACCTTGCAAGGACATGTCTCCCTTAGCTTCATGGTCCCGCAAGAAATGATGGTGAATATCAATGTGCTTAGTGCGGGAGTGTTGAACGGGGTTTTTAGCAATCTTAACTGCACTTTAATTGTCACAAAGGAGAGGCACACAACCAAATTTAACACCAAAGTCCAAAAGGGTTTGCTTCATATATAGGATTTGGGCACAACATGCACCAGCCGCTATGTACTCCGCTTCCGCAGTGGACAAGGCAACGGAGTTTTGCTTCTTGCTAGACCAAGATACTAGGGAACGCCCAAGCAAGTGGCACCCTCCGGAGGTACTCTTGTGATCCACACGGCATCCGGCAAAGTCCGAATCCGAGTAACCCAAGAGATGGAATTTAGCACCTTTGGGGTACCACAGGCCTACATTTGGGGTATGCTTGAGATACCGAAGTATCCTAAAGATCGCCTTCCGATGCGATTCTTTAGGTGCCGCTTGAAAGCGAGCACACAAGCATACACTAAACATGATATCGGGCCTAGATGCGGTAAGATAAAGCAATGAACCAATCATGGAACGGTAATTAGATTGGTCAACAGGTTTATTGGTCTTATCCGCGTCGAGATGACAATTTGTTGCCATTGGAGTACTTCTTGAGCTAGTTTCTCCCATCTCAAATTTCTTCAAGAGGTCCTTGGTATATTTTTCTTGATAGATGAAGTTCCCCTCTCGAAGTTGCTTGATTTGAAATCCAAGGAAAAAGTTAAGCTCTCCAATCATCGACATCTCGAATTTCCTAGACATCATTTTGCCAAACTCATGGCTAAGAACTTCGTTAGTTGAACAAAAAATAATATCATCGACATAAATTTGACAAACAAATAATTCTCCATCGATGTCTTTGGTGAAGAGTGTAGTTTCCACCCTCCCGATCTTGAATCCTTGCATGATCAAGAAATCTCGTAGTCATTCATACCACGCTCTAGGTGCTTGCTTGAGCCCGTAGAGCGCCTTGTGCAACCTATACACATGATTAGGATTCCTCGGATCTTCGAACCCGGGAGGTTGTTCAACATAGACAAGCTCATTAATGTAACCATTAAGAAAGGCACTTGTCACATCCATTTGATAAAGCTTTATATTATGATGTGAGGCAAAAGCAAGAAGTATACGGGTGGCTCCTAGTCGAGCGATCGGAGCAAATGTTTCCCCAAAGTCTAGTCCTTCAACTTGCGATAAACCCTTCGCCACAAGTCTTGCCTTGTTGCGGATCACAACACCATTCTCGTCTTGTTTGTTGCAGTACACCCACTTTGTCCCGATGACGTTCTTGTCCTTGGGTCGCTCCTCCAACACCCAGACTTCATTGCAGATGAAGTTGTTGAGTTCTTCTTGCATGGCCATTACCCAATTCGGATCTTGAAGTGCTTCCTCAATGTGAGTGGGTTCTACACATGAAACAAACGAGTAGTGCTCACAAAACGTAGTGAAATGGTGAGAACGTGTACTTACTCCCCTTGACGGACTTTCGATAATTTGATCAATCGGATGCGCCTTGGAGATACGTCCATGCCTCATAAGTGGTTGTGAAGCACTTGCCGGTGGTGATGTGTGTTGCTCTTCTTGTGGTTGGACTTGATCATGGACTTGTTCTTCTTCTTGATGTTGTGTGGCTTGTGAATCTTGTGTCGGCAATGGATCATCTTTTTCTTCTTCGTCAACTTGAGGTTCCATAGATGTGTTGATGTTGGAACTTGAAGCTCCCCCTTGATCATGGCTCTCCTCAACTTTAGGCTTGATGTCTCCAATGGTCATGTTCTTCATAGCTTCTCGTAGAGGCTCATCATCTATTTCATCATGACCAAAACTCTCCTCTTGGGAGCCATTAGTTTCATCAAACTCAACATCACAACTTTCCTCAACTAAACCGGAGGTTTGGTTGAATACTCGATATGCTTTTGAGTTTGATGCATAACCAAGAAAGATACCAACATCACATCTTCTTTCAAACTTACCGAGCCTTTTCTTGCGGTAGATATAGCACTTGCATCCAAAGACTCAGAAATAGGAGATGTTGGGCTTTCTCCCAATGTGGAGTTCATACGGGGTCTTTTGATGTAGTTGATGTAGATAGACCCGATTTGCGGCATGGCATACCGTGTTGATTGCTTTGGCCCAAAAATTTTCGAACGTGCCATAGTCATCAAGCATTGCTCGTGCAAGAGTGATGAGAGTCTTGTTCTTTCTTTCAACGACACCATTTTGTTGAGGAGTGTATGTGGCTGAAAATTCATGTTTCACGCCATCACAATCACACCACTCCCCAATGTTGTAGTTCTTGAATTTGGTGCCATTGTCACTCCAGACCTTGATGATGGGAAGTTGAAATTCCCTTTGAGCAAGTTTAGCGAAGGTCTTAAATACTTCCGGAGTTTCACTCTTGTCACCTAGAAACAACGTCCAAGCATAACGAGAGTAGTCATCAACTATAACAAGACAATAGAGATTACCACCAAGACTTTGATATGTGGACGGTCCGAAGAGATCCATGTGGAGCAACTCAAGTGGCTTGGAGGTTGACACCATTGTCTTCATCGGGTGGTGTGAAGCAACTTGTTTCCGGGCTTGACAAGCGCTACAGAGCTTGTTCTTCTCAAATGTGACATCCTTCACCCCAGTCACCATCCCGAGCTTGAATGACTTCTTGAGCTTGCTCATTCCAATGTGAGCGATGCGTCGATTCCATAGCCAACCCTAACTCGTCTTGGTGAAAATACAAGTGGTCAAGCTAGCATCCTTGTCGGAGAAGTCTACTAAGTAGAGGTGTCCATGCCGAAACCCTTTGAAGATTAGTTCTTTGCTTGTTTCTACTAGTCACAACAACATCATTCTTGCCAAAGGTGCATGTTAGTCCAAGATCACATAATTGTGCAATAGAAAGCAAATTGAAACTAAGTGACTTAACATACAACACATTGGAAATAGATAAATCATGTGAAATTGCAATCTTACCCAAACCAATTACCTTCCCCTTAGAGTTGTCACCAAAGGTGACTTGTTCATGACTGTCGGGGTTCTCTATGGAGGTGAACATACCACCGTTGCCTCTCATGTGTTGAGTGCACCCGCTATCGAGTACCCAATGCTTTCCTCCGGCCTTGTAGTTCACCTACACACATGAATTTAGTTTTTGATTTTAGGCACCCAAGCTAGCTTAGGTCCTTGTATGTGTGATACAAGTGTTTTTGGGACCCAAAGTTGCTTGGGAAGCTTCCCCTTCATGCCCTTCATGTCCTTGCCAATGAACCTTGCCTTCACCTTTCCATCTACTTTACTCAAGAGATAATAGTGATCATCAAAGGTGGACTTGTAGTTAGGAGGCAATTTTGGAGAAGATCGGTTAGGAAGAGGACACTCCCTTGTATGGTGACCGGTGACCTTGCAATGTTGGCAATAAGAACCAACTTCCTTGATGAAGCTTGTTTTAAGCTCCAGTGAGGGCACCTTTCCTTTGTTAGGCACCGGGAAGGATCCAAGTCCTCTCTTGTTGAAGGCCTTTGCTTGTTGGAAGAGGATTTCTTTGTGCTTGAATTCTCCCTTAGATAGTCTTGCCACACTAGTGCGGAGACTTTCAATTTCATCCATCAAATCCTTCTCCCTAGCATTTTCTTTCAAAGGCAAAGACTTATGCAAGACATTAGTGGCATGTGAAACAATGGATACCTTATCATTAAGGGTTTCTTTCTTTATGGTTTTCAATTCTTGATCAATGACTTCATAGGCAAGGTTAAATACTTGATGCTCTTGGATTAACTCATTGTGCTTTCCCAAGAGTTCTTTGTGTGCTAAGTCAAGCTCATGATGATCTAGCTTGATTTGAGCCTTATCTTCCTCAACTTGCTTGACATGAGATTTGAGCATGTCATGCTCCTTAAGTATGCTTTCATACTTGTCAAGAAAATCGAGGTTAGCACTCTCAAGCTTAGCACGAGCTTGTTCAAGAGCCTTGACCTTACTCTTTTCCCTTTTAATGATAGTGTGGTATACATTTATCATTGAAGCTAAGTCATCGGGGGAAAGCTCATCATCGCTAGAGTCATCACATACCTTGGTGTTACCTTTTGCCATGAGGCACATGGGAGGTGGACGAAGGGATGAATCATCATTGTTGGCAATGGCAAGGCTGGCCAAGCTCTCTTCTTCAGCTTCACTCTCTTCATCACTAGATTCTTCGTCAGTGATCCATTCATTTGCCTCACACATGAACACCTTTTGTGGACCTTTTCTCTTCTTTGGAAAGAGTTTTGCCTTTTTTCCTTTGTCATACTTCTTCTTCCCAAAGAATATTGGCTTGGGCTTGACCTCTTCTTCATCATCCTCACTATCCTCAAGCTTGCGATGCTTGCCCTTGTGGTTCTATCTTCTTTTGTCCGGTTTTGGACAATCATAGGAGATGTGGCCTTGATCACCACAGTTATAGCAGGTCTTGTTGTCATCTTTCCTTGGTAGAAATGCTTTCTTTTTGGGATCAAAGTTGTATCCCTTCTTGACAATCTTGGAGTTCAAGCGAGAGAATTTTCTCATCATCAATGCAAGCTCATCATCGTCATCTTCACTTGATTCTTGATCTTCTTCACTTGATCTAGGCTCGATCACTTTCTTTTTCTTGAGATTTGTTCTCTTGGTGGAAGCCTTTAGAGAAATTGTCTTTGAAGATGATTCCTCCATCATCCCAAGCACACTCATCTCATGAGCGCGAATCTCTCCAATAAGTTCAGAAACTTCAATGTGATCAAGAGATTCCTTTTGAAGCATGGAGTTGATGATTTTGTACTTTGGCTTAGGAAGAAGCAAAAGAATCTTGCGGTTGATGAGTCCATTGCCAAGAGAAGCAATATCAAGAGCATTAATTTCCTCAATAAGAACATTCAAGCGAGAAAACATTTCATTGACATTTTCATGAGGTAGCATTTTGAACTCATCATATTTGGCCTTAAGCATGTAGTACTTTAGTTCTTTAACACGAGAAGAACCCTCATGAATTTCAATCAAGCAAGCCCAAATTTCACAAGTATTTTATTTGCTAGCAATCCTAGCAAACACATCTTGACTAATGCATTCGTAAATAGCATTTCTAGCCTTGGCATCCCACTTGATTTGATCACCTATGTAGTTATGCTCACCAAACCCCTCATGGGTCGCTTCCCATACCTCGGGAGCAATAGCCTCTAGATAAGCACGCATACGTGCTTTCCAATATGCAATGTTCTTGCCCTCAAAGATGGGAACCGAACCCCCAATCTTGGCCATTTTGACTCTCTAGCGGTGAAGCTAGAATGATCGAATGAGCAACCTTGCTCTGATACCAATTGTAAGGATCGAATGCCCACGAGGGGGGTGAATTGGGCTTCTTTTTACAAACTAAAGCAATAAAAACTCAACTACTAAAAGCCCAATTCCCTATGCAAACAACCTATGCATTCAAGTGAATAATAAGTTTGCGGTATAAGAAATGCATAAGTATAATGGGAAAGGAAGAGTATGCAAGCTCCCGAGAAGACACGAAGACACGGTGATTTATCCCGTGGTTCGACAAGATCATCAAGACCTTCCTACATCCACGTTGTGGCACCTACAAAAGGGTTTAGCCACTCCCAAGTCACCAAGACCAGGGATCTCACTAAAAGTCTTCGTTCGCCATCTCCGACAAGGTGGAGCTCAAGACTTGTACAAGTTTGATCTTTCGGGCTTCCACAACCGACTTGGCAAGCTCTGGAAGTATCTCTCCAATCACCGACTGATACACGGTGAATGCAATCACCAAGAGACACCCCCTTACAGCTCTCACTAGACTAGAGACTCCAATCAGCAAGAATGGAAGCACACAAGCATCATCTCTAGTAAGTTCTAGCCTATCTCTTGGTGTACAAGTGGTGTAAATGATGTGGAAGTGGTTGCTCAATGTCTTGAATGCTTGGTAATGTGTAGAGTAGCTCAGGGCATCAAGACTTGTCCAAATGACTGGTTGAAAGGGTATAAATAGCCAGTTTCCCAAGATAGCTGTTGGAAAAGTAGGCTAACATCACTGTTCTGCAAATACCAGATGATCTGATGTTCTCCCTTCAGCTGTCATTGGTCGAATACAAATTAGTTGAGGTCAATGTGTCAGATATGACCGTTGATCGACCGATGTTGTATACACCTGTACATCGGATAATCCGGTGACACTTGGTCCAGGATGGTCCAGAAATAATGCTTACTGGAGTGATCGACCGATGTGGCATCTTTGTACATCAGATGGTCGGGTGTTACTTGGTCTAGGGAAATTGCTTACTGGAATGATCGACCGATGTAACACATGCTTCAACATCGGATGATCTGGTGTATACCCAAGACTGAGGTCTTTTTCTGCTGCAGAGCCATCTCGACCGATGTAGTTTTTTTTGATACATCGGATGATCCGGTGAGTTGATTTTGTCTGCTTCGAGTTGTTCTAAGTGATTCTTTTGGAATTTGTCCGAGTGACCTCTTAGACATTGGTTCGAAATGTTCTTCTGATGACGACTAAGTCTCTTTTGCTATCAATTTTGATGGAATAATTTTGACATTTATGTTTTTTCTTTCAGTCTTCATGAAAATCGATTGACCTCGTAAAATAGTTTGTTGAGGGGTCTCCAATTGTATCCAATGAGCAGTAGATGATATAAATATATCCATTAAGTGTGATGAGTTATATGAGAGACCTTGCATCCACAAACTTATTAGTGATATCCAACGGTTGTCATTAATCACTGAAACCATACCTTATGGGGGCCTAGATGCTTTCACCGTGCCCGATGTGTTGAACCACATAGCATAAGTATTCACTATTGATCTAGCTTACGAATAATTAGTTTAGACTATGTATATGTACAATAGAGCATAGTAGGAGTACCTCCATAACTCTTAACCTTAACTAACCTCTAGGATCCTCTTATCCCCCTTAGACTTGAAATCTTTTGTGTGTGTCACACTACCTCCACTATTATTTTATCCATTCTTACTAGATTCTTACCTAGACCTTTCTACCCTTTTCATTTGATGAATGATTGATATATCTCTACCCCGCCTTCCTTTGGGATCATATAAATGACACCCTTGGGAATACTCTTAAGGAGAAATGCTACAATGATACCTCCGTGCGCTTGCGGAATTCACTCTGTGATCCAATAGAACCATTAACAAGCATTTCTAACACATCAGTTGGAGATGTTTGGTTAATGGTGCATAAGTAATACCAACAAGCATTTCTGGCGCCGTTGCCGGGGATGATTTGTTAGTATATCTTAGGAGCCGTCAACAAGCATTTCTGGCGCCGTTGCCGGGAAAGACAAATAGATATATAACATGACTAAGTGAATAGGATAGAACCCTGGGTAGGACTGTAGTAGGATAACCATTCTTTGTTTTCGCATTTTTAATGTGAAAGGAGGGTAGTGTATGTCTGGTTTACGCCTGCCGGAAAACCTTGTTGAACATCCCGAATCTCTTCTGAGAGACCGACCCCATGTCGTTACTCCTCAGAAGATTCGAGTGGCAAGACAAGCCAGCATTTCTGCACCAACAATCCAAATGCCAATGGCTCAGAAGACCCTTCGTGAGTTCTCAGCTCCCTCTGCTAACAATGTGCCTATTGGCCCACTGTTAACACGGGAGATGTGAACTTCGAGATCAAAACTGGCCTTATCACTATGGTGCAAGCCAACCCATTCTGTGGGAAGTCTAACGAGGATGCAAGTGCTCACCTGCAACAATTCCTCGAGATCTGTAGCACTTTTAAGATCAAGGACTTGTCTCCGGATGCGGTCCGTCTGAGACTGTTCCCATTCTCTCTCCTTGGGAGAGCGAAACAGTGGTTCTACGTGAACCGAAGTGTTATAGACACTTGGGAGAAGTGTTCTACGGCATTCCTCGCCAAATTCTTCCCGTTGGGCAAAACCAATGCCCTACATGGAAGGATTTCCAGCTTTCAGCAAGAGCCCAAGGAATCTATTCTCGAGGCATGGGAAAGGCTTCATGAGTACATCCTAGCCTGTCCCCACCAAGGGATGGATGACTGGCTTCTTATTCAAAACTTCTATAACAGGTTGATCCCATCAGCTCGTGACCATTTGGATGTTGTTGCTGGAGGAGCCTTCTTCTCATTGACGGTGCCAAAAGCTAAAGATCTTATTGAGAAGATGGTGTCCAACATGTGATGGAAAGATGAGCGTCTCCATACCCGAAAGCGAGGCATGCACACCTTGAAGGAGGTGGACATGATCGCTGCAAAATTGGACCTCCTAATGAAGAAAATTGATGGACAAGCCAGTGGTGAAGTGTCTGGCAATGCATATGCCTTAGACTCTCACATCACGTGTGAAGTCTGTGGTGACACAGGTCATACGGGCAATGATTGCCTAGAAACTCGTGAGGATGCCTTATACCTTGCCAACGACGAAAATTTCAACAACAACAATGGCTATCATCCAGGAGGTCAAGGGTGGGGTCAACAATGCCCATTCTTTCAAGGAGGGTACAACAACAATGGAAACCCTAGAAATCATCCCAACTTGAGAGAACTTGCCATTAGCCAGCTCAAGATCAATGAGACCCTATCCAAGAAGTTGTCAGCTAATGACAAGACCCTAGAGAATATCAATGCAAAGATGGAAGGACTATCCTCAGGCTTCAAGAATCAACTGAGCTTCAAAAAGATGCTCGAGACTTAGTTGGCTCAGCTGGCAGCTGCTATTCCTCCAATGGAGAATGGCAAGATGCCAGTCCATCCAGAACCCCCAACGGAAAATGCCAACATGATTTCCGTATGAGAGAGCAACTGGCAGAAGGACCCTGGAAGTCCTACCATTTCATGCTCAATTGGGGCTCACCACTTTGACAAGGCACTTTGTGATTTGGGAGCAAGTGTTAGTGTGATGCCCAAGGTTGTGTTCGGCCAGCTGAACTTCATAGAGCTGACTCCAACACTGATGCAACTACAACTGGCTGACTCTTCAATCCGTTATCCAGCGGGTATTGCTGAAGACGTCCCGATAAAGATCTGGAACTGCTTCATACCCGTGGATTTTGTGGTGCTAGACATGGACACCGAGAAGGATACACCACTCATTCTTGGGCGTCCATTCCTAAGCACTGCAAAAGCTCGCATAGATGTGGGAGCTGGAGAAATCCACTTCCATATCAATGGCAAGGAGGACAAGTTTAACTTCCGGACTAGACCAGAACAATGCTCCTTGATTTGAATCAAGTATGGGCCGAATGATAAACACATTAGAGAGGTCGAAGTCACACCTCCAAAGGTGGACTCACTCATTGCATTCTTGAGAAGACTAATCTACGAGGAGAATCCATCGTTTCAACCACGCCGATATCCAAAGGCGACGAAATCTTCTGGACCTTCCTGAAGGCCCAAGTCCACCAAACCGCCAAAGAAGGAATAGCGGAAGAAGCAAGACAAGCCGTCCGAGCCCATCCCTCCGAGCCCGGATGTGAAATGAAGTCGGAGGAATGTCCATCTCATCAGACGGTGGTGAGACCTACGCCAATAGGTCAAATTGGTAGTTATCCCACTTTATTTTTTTCTTTTTCCACCCCATTTGGATTTTTCCCATTGAATATTTGATTTTTCCTAGCAAGTTGAGAATCTTATATGCTCAACTATCATTTTTCTTTCTTTCTTTTCAAAAGAAAATTTTTATTGGATTTGAAAAGGGTTTTTATTTGAAAAACAATTTTTTTCTGAGCTGCACATGTGGCATTTAACCAATGTGCTAACTTTATAGCCGTTGGGGAGCCACTTGCCAAAAGGGGAACCAGGGAGGGCCACCTGTCAGGTCGGTCGAACCCCCTTGTCGGCCGAACAGGGAGTGGAGCTAATTTTGCTCCCCTTCCTCCAACGGCTACCTTTTGAACCCTAAGTGACCGTTGGAAGGTGTACCCTATAAATTGTGGCCATGAGGAGCACTTCTCTTCACACACCACATCATCTTACACCTCCCCAAGTCACTCTATAGCTCACCTTGTTTTTCTTGCTCTTCATTGCAATACTCTTGTTCAAATCCATCCCCAAAAAGATTTTCTTTCGCTTGCATTTGCATTTTACACTCAAGCTTTCAAGAAGAGAAAATTCATTGAGAGTTTTGTTTTCCAAACATTGCTTCTTTCGGATTTTTCTCGCCTTGTTTTGTTCTTGCTTGTTGAACTCAAAAAGACATGAAGAGGTTGTTCGGAAAGAGGAAGGAGGCTGCAAGCTCAAGCCATGGTGAAGGTTCTAGTGCACGCCTCTCTTCCATGGGTACAAGCCCATGGAGGAGAAGTGTGTGTGAGGACACTCCCATGGATGAGAGAAGCAACCCACACGAACTTCTTCATGATAACGACCTCGACATACGAAGCGAAGTTGAAGATCAAGCATGCAGGCTTCTCCAAGATCGTGAGTTCTGCCACACCAAGGCTTACGATCCACATTTCATCTCGAAAATAGGTATGGACTCCGAATTTCTTTCCATTTGGCATGCAATTGGATTTGATGACTTTGCTCACATAGAGGAGAAAGGTTCGCGCCTTCTCACTATCCAATTCCTTTGCACGCTAAGAATAGGATTTGATGGTATTTCTTTTAGATTATTTCAAAATGAATACAACATCCTATGCAAAGAATTAGGTAGCATCATAGGCTTCCATAAACGGTGTTTGCTAGATTTAGACAATTTGCCTAAGTTTAACAGACATAGTTTTTGGCATGAGCCAACTAGTGAGGTCACATGTAGGGCTCCTAGAAATAGCCACATCCAAAACCCTACCTTACGCTTCATGCATAGATGGGTGGCTATGACTATGTTCCCTAGGGGAGATGTTAGGGTTGTGCGAGATGATGAATTGAAAATTTTGTTTGCCATGACTAAAAAGATAAAAGTTGCTCCAGTCAAAGCCATGATGACACAATGGTTAGATTACATTTCAAAATCAGGACCAATTGAATGCACTTCATTGATTACTCATATTGCTGAAAGGGTAGGAGCACTTAAATACTCTTCATTTGAATATATTGAAACTCAAAGAGAATTAATTGATGAAGACTATTTAGTTCAAGGACATACCCTTAAGCATGATCAATATGGGTCCTTGATATTTTTCTATCTCGACTTTGTCAATGAAATTCGGTTACCTAACCCGGATTTTCATTTGTACAAATGTCAGAGGCTAACCATTAACCTTCTTCCCCTTAAGGAAGCAAGAAGAAGTAATGTCTCTGGTAGGGTAACAAGGAATCGTGCGAGGGCTGCAGCCACAGGCATGCCACCGATAATCTCTCCGGTCCATAAATACCAAGAGGAAGAGAACCCAATGGTTTATGCACCCGGATGGACTCAACCTCCGACATATGAGACTGGGGGATCATCTTAGCAAGAATGGCAAAGGGATCCACCCTTATCCTCTTCAAGATCTAGCAGCTTGCCCCAACGTCCATGAGAGGATGTCGTTCCTTTTCGGCTAGAAGTCATCATGACTATAGCCAAGGAATGGCGGACCTCACTAGACGTGTGGGAGAACTTGAAGTGAGAACGGGTGACATCTACAGCACACTCCAAGAGCATGTTCAAGGTACCCAGGATTGGCAACAACACATGGATGCTCAATTCACCGACTTCAACACGGCGCTACAACAACAACAAGCCAATATTGCAGCATACTTCCGTCATCAAGGGTTCAACCCTTATCACGGAGGTAGTTGAAGAACAAGCTTGGGGGAGGACCCCCACTTGAGGTAACATGTATCACATTCCTTGCATATTTATTTTCCATCCATCCATCATCCACCTTGCATTTAAAAAATAATATATAGGTTAGATTTGCTTTCATCAAATAAAAATGTGCGGTAAGAATGATTTAAGAATTCACATAGATGAAATGATGAATAGTTGCTCTGTTTTATTTTCCTAAGTCTCTAGTTTACAACTTGCTACTCTCCCAATATTGCTTTCATTGGTTTGAAATACTTTTACCTTAATTTGGAAGTCGTGAGTAGCAAAAGCTTAATCTAATTCTAGGTTGTTGCAAGGCTAGAATTGGTAATAGGGCTGCTAGTCTTGGTTTGAAAGTAAAACTTAGATTTCTCGAGAAATTATAAAAAGATTTAAGTTTCCCTCAATTGATTGGAAATACCTACCAAAGCCATATGATGTTTATACATAGACAAAACCTTATGCATATGCTATTTGCTTTCACATTGAGCCTAGTCAAACTAGTATAGACCTATGTGAGAAATCATTCAACTCTTTTTGAATTCAAGACTTCACATGCACATGCTATACTTCTACACTAGAAGTAAGCAAAACGTCCATCATATCCACCATACCACAATAAAAAAAGAAACTCCATGCTATTCATAGTTAGCACTCTCTTCAAGTTATTGCAAAGAAAGGAAGTAGAAGACATGGCTACGAAAAGAAAAAGAAAAAAAAAGAAGCATGCTTACATCATAAGCATGAGAAAAAAAAAGAGAAATGAAAAGTAGACATGTTTCATCCCAGCAAAAGAAAGAGAGATTATACCAAAAAGGAGTTATCTCAAGTATCCACATCCACTTCCACTCCATCACACATGCACTAGTCTTGAATCAAAAAGTTTTGATTTGAATTCCCCTAAGGCTTACTCTTTTGACTTAGCAATATATGTGATGCAAATATGCCTACTTACTTTCCTTACCAAGCTCCACATACAAGCCATATTCAATGAGTAGGAATAGTAGAGGCACAATGCTTTGGTGAGAAAATATTTCCACTATCCACAAAAGAGTGATTGAGAGAATCAATTTGAGGTACTTAATAATGAAAATGAATTATGCGGGATTTAAGTGGAACTTGATTTTTAGGCTATGTTTGCCCCATTTGCTATTCTACCTTTCAACTGCTCATGAATATGAGAAAGCATAAGCCCCATCATAACTTAAGAAGGGTAGAGTATCATAGCCAATTTCTGCAATACTAGGTAGAGTATCTTGTTGTGCATTAGATACTTTTGAAAATAAGACATTGTAGCAACTCCTGATCATCAACCTAAAGTCTTGACTTTGCTCGGGACGAGCAAAGGATAAGCTTGGGGGAGTTTGTTGACGGCTATTATATACCAATTTCATCTGTCAATTTAACTCAATTATGTGAAGGATTTGTCATTTCTTGCACACATCACCTTTCTATTAACTCAATTCCACTTGGACATGGATAAAAATGTGTATGCAGCATTTTATGTAGGAAATGAGGAAATGTAGAGGGACCAATCCTATAAAATATCATCCCACCAATCAGGCGACGTCACATGGCATCCCATGGATCAAATGGCCCACAAGCAGAAGTATCGAGGAGATCCAACGGTGTATCACCCATATACATCAACGGGGCCCACCTGGCAGCCACCTGGAGGAAGCACTCTGTATTTGGAGTGCTGACCAGGTCGGCCGAACCGCTGGTTCGGCCGACCTCTTCCTGGCGCCAAACGCGGTCAAACGACCCGTGTTGGCTCCTCCTGGCTTGAAGGAGTCAATGGTGACTGATTCACGCGCTTTTGGTGGCGGGAACCGACCTCAACACTAGTATAAATAGGACCCCCTACCCCTCACTTCAACACACACCACTTGAGCTTCATCTCTATTGTATACACTATCATCCATAGTCTTAGAGGAGTTAGGTTGTAGAGAGGAGAGTCTCTAGTCCCAAGTCAAAATTGGGAAAGGAGTAAGGATTCTCTCTCTTCCCAATCCTACATTGGGAAAGGTATGGGTCATGTATTATTTCTTGTATTTGTGACTTTATGCATAATAAAGATAGTATCTTTAGTCTCTACTTATACATATACTTGGGCAAAGCGTTTCTTGTTTGATTGTGGAGTCCATGTATGTGGAAGGTATAGCTTCTATGACTATTTCATCATGAACATATCTCATTATCATAGAACCTATAGACCCCCACTATAGTCTAGTTAATTATAACATAACTAGGTTAGTATGGATAATTATGTTGTGTATCAACATTGGTTCAATGATGATTCAATTCATTTCCTTAGGATGGATTGTGCCTAGGCTCTTAAGGTAATTACTTAATATGCTAGCATGGTGCTAGGATAGCTAAGTAGCATTGGATGTCTCGTAGACCCACGGATTGAAGAGGTAGGCAGTAGGTGGTGACATCCCTATCTGTCCTTTGTAATCCTCCACGTTCGGCTATGCCATAGGCTCTTGGCGGGAGTCGCCCTAGTGTTGCTAGGTGTAAGCGTATGCCCGATGTGTTGAACCACATAGCATAAGTATTCACTATTGATCTAGCTTATGAATAATTAGTTTAGATTATGTATATGTACAATAGAGCATAGTAGGAGTACCTCCATAACTCTTAACCTTAACTAACCTCTAGGATCCTCTTATCCCCCTTAGACTTGAAAGCTTTTGTGTGTGTCACACTACCTCCACTATTATTTTATCCATCCTTACTAGATTCTTACCTAGACCTTTCTACCCTTTTTATTTGATGAATGATTGTTATATCTCTACCCCGCATTCCTTTGGGATCAAATAAATGACACCCTTTGGAATACTCTTAAGGGGAAATGCTACAATGATACCTTCGTGCGCTTGCGGAATTCACTCTGTGATCCAATAGAACCATTAACAAGCATTTCTGACACATCAGTTGGAGATGTTTGGTTAATGGTGTGTAAGTAATACCAACAAGCATTTCTGGCGCTGTTGTCGGGGATGATTTATTAGTATATCTTAGGAGCCGTCAACACCGGTGTACTTCGTTAGCGAAGAACTTCACGATACCAAGACTCGGTACATTGAGGTGCATAAGCTACTGTACGCAGTTCTTATTGCCTCAAGGAAGCTTCGTCACTACTTCAAAGCCCACAAGATATAAGTGGTAACCTCTTATCCACTGCGAGCAGTTTTACATAATCCCAATTCCAAAAGAAATATCGCCAAGTGAGCAACAGAGTTCGCAGAATTCGACCTTGAATTCCTGCCCCGACATGCAATCAAGAGTCAGGCACTGGCTGAATTTGTGACAGAGTGGACACCTTATTCATCAACTCCAGGAGGCCTCAACGAGCAGAAGCTGGAACCTAAGGTCCCGGTCTTCACAGAGCCTCACTGGACTCTCTACTTCGACGGCTCCGTGCAAAAGCATGGGGGTCGAAGCTGGAATCCTTCTCCTCGCTCCGACCAGGGAGAAGGTTAAGTACATGGTGCGTCTAGACTTCAAGGCAACCAACAACATGGCAGAATATGAAGCACTCATCTTCGGATTCAAGGTGGCACAATCATATCGCGTCCGGCAGCTACTGTTGAAGGGTGACTTGCAACTCATCATCAAACAAGTCAAAGTTGAATGTAGTTGCAATAACCCTCAGCTTGCTGCCTATCTACTTGAAGTCCAGAAGTTGCAGACAGACTTCCTTATCCTAGACCTCTACCATGTTCAGCATCTCAACAATGTTGAAGCTGATGACCTTTCGACGAAGGCTTCAACTGGGGCTCAAGCACCCGACAAGGTTTTTGTCAGGAGATTACCAGCACCTATTGCTCAACCTGCCTAACTGAGTGATGGGGGCAAGTCCAGCACCCCGAAGCTGGCAGTCTCGGTGGCCCTGTTACCATGGCGACCACCAAGGATCGCAGACACTACAGGAAGCTCTGAGCAACCAAGTGCGCAAGATCCAGAAGCTCAAGTCAGTCCTGATAGATGGATCTCTGAGGTCTGGGACTACTTGAAAGACAACATCCTTCCTCAAGATGGTGTATCCGTTGAGCGAATTGTCAGACTGACTAAAAGATACACGTTGGTAGAAGGGGATCTCTACCGACGTGGCGCCAATGGCATTCTAATGCGGTGTGTTTCCCGAGAAGAAGGCTGCGAACTCCTCGCAGAGATCCATGGAGGAGAGTGCAGGAACCACGCATCATCCCGTACACTGGTCCGTAAGCCTTTCCGGCATGGTTTTTATTGGCCTACAACACTCTAGGATGCAGTCAAGCTGGTCAAGAAGTGCAAAGCATGCCAGTTCCACGCGAAGAAGATTCATACACTGGCACAATCACTATAAATGATTCCTCCCATGTGGCCATTCGCTGTGTGGGGGACGGACATTATGGAACCTTTCCCAAAAACCGTCGGAGGGTACCTATATGTCTCAATTGACAAGTTCACTAAGTGGCCAGAAGCAACTCTAGTTGTTACAATCAACAAACAATCGGCTATCAAGTTCTTGAAGTCTATTGTCTGCAGATTTGGAGTTCCGAACAGAGTCATCACTGACAACGGAACCCAATTCACAAGTGCAGCTTTCCAAGAGTAAAGCGAAGAACTCGGCATACAAGTCAACTACGCATCAGTAGCTCATCCGGCAAGCAATGGCTAAGCTGAGAGAGCAAACGCAGAAATACTCATGGGACTCAAGACGCGCACTTATGAGCTCTTGAAGAAACATGGTACCAACTGAATTTAAGAGCTTCCGTCTACGTTGTGGGCGAGTCAAACAACACTCAGTCGGGCAACTGGAGAGACACCCTTCTTCTTGGTGTACGGAGCTGAAGCAGTCCTTCCTCCGGAGATCAACATGCGTACTCTCTAGGTCTGGACCTTCGATGAAGCCACGCAGGACCAGCTCTAGCGTGGAGACCTAGACCTCGTCGTTGAGGCAAGGTGCCAAGCAGCTGTTCGAAACGCGGGATACCGTTAGGTGCTTCAGTGCTATCACCAAAGGCATGTGCGCAACCGACAGCTAGAATAAGGCGACCTGGTGCTGCGGAGAATACTTACTCGTGAAGGGATAAACAAATTGTCCCCCAACTAGTAAGGTCCCTTTCAAGTAGTCAAAGTTCCCCATCCCAGATGTGTCCGCTTGGCAATAGAGGATTGGATACCACTTCCCAATCCCTGGAACATCGAGCACCTTCATAAGTTCTATGCTTAGTTACACGGAGGTGAGTCTGAATTTGCATTATATGTATCTTATAGAGTTATGAATAGAGTAGGGTAGGTCTAGATCAAAAGCGCACTTAACTTGGTCCTGTACTTTAAGTGTGTCTTTATCTTCCCTAGGATAGAACAAGATGAATAGCACACTTAACTTGGTCTTGTACTTTAAGTGTGTCCTTGTCTCCCCTGTTATTCGAACCTATAATGAAATACATTTGTGTGAAAATAGACTCTACATGCATTAATTTTGCATATGCTCAATATTTATATCATCCTTTACCTTCTTGTCTATAGCAATGTTGTGCAATCCGCTTGAAATTTAGTCCTCGATATTCATGTGATATATAAGTTCTATTGATAATCTTCTATTGGATCTTAGTATTGCTAGATGGACTACTCGCCCAAAAACCAAAGCCAAGGACAGATCCGGAGTGCGCTATTAACTTAGCCTGGTCCAGCACCCAAAGTACGCCACTCTACCTATTATGGTGGGTCTCAGTAAGGCGGGTCCGGAAAGCATACGGATCTAAGGAAGTTAAATCAGTATGCTTATTATTTCACATTGAGTTTATTAGGATCTAAAATTCAAAGAAGGGTAATAAGCCGCAAATAAGCTATATACAAGAGGATGAATTTTACTACTTTTCTTGTCTCTTATGCGCAGGAAAAATGAATAATTGTCGGCAATCTGCATGACGATGGTGGACGTTGCCAGAGCACTAAGCTCCGACAACACCAGAGGACCCACAGTCGACATTTCCTGCGTTGACAGTGGGCGCTGTCGAAGCAAACAAGCTCCAACGACCCCCAGGGGGCCTGTCGTAGACGTTTTAAGCGTTGACAGTTGGTGCTATCAAAGCGAACAAGCTCCAACAACCCCCAGAGGGCCCGCCGTTGATGTTTTACGCATTGACAGTGGGCGCCATCGAAGTAAACAAGCTCCGACAATCCCCAGAGGACCCGCCGTTGATGTTTATGCGTTGATAGTGAGCGTTGTCGAAGCGAACAAGCTCCAACAACCCCCAGGGGGCCCGTCGTCGACGTTTTACGTGTTGACAGTGGGTGCCATCGAAGCAAACAAGCTCTGACAACCCCCAGGGGACCCGTCGTTGACGTTTTACTCGTTGACAAAGGGTTTCGTGGAAGCGAACAAGCTCTAACAACCCCCAGGGGGCTCACCATCGATGTTTTAAGCGCTGACAGTGGGCACCGTCGAAGCGAACAAGCTTCGACACCTCCCAGGGGGCCAACCGTTGACGTATCAAAGGGTCATTGGAGATTTCGGAGACAAAACATAGACCTCGGAGCTATCATACTAGCTACGATTTCAGAGCAATCAAGTTGTCAAGGCATTGTCAAATTCTTTATGGTAGATGTCCTCAATCAATTGAGCGCATCTACCAGGGGGCCAACAAGATAAAGGCTATGCATTGAAGAAACAAAAATAGAATTAAAAAGGATTTCATTCATTCAAAATTTGGAGATTAACAAGATAAAAGCAAAAGAGAAAAGTTCTAGCTACTGGAGTTCTGCACGAAGTATGAAGCAACCTTCTGGGTGACTTCTTGGACGTTAGCCCTGGCAGCTTCTTCCTCCTCAGTGGTGGGTCCTTCGACCACCGGAACTAAAGACATCGAGGGGTCTCGGCTCCGTAAGCACGTCAGCACATACTCTGCGACATTTTTAGCCAGAGACTTCCCTTCCGTCTCGAGCTGGTCAACGACCACATCCCTCAGTGCATCCAGCTTAGTGCCGACGGAGTTCAGCGGCACCAAGGCCTTGTCCATCTCCAACTCCGGGTCAGCCGGTCGGACCGGGCTAAATCCCATCAGCACTAGAGACTCATTCGTGCACCCGAGGAAGTCCCATACTTGCTGAGCTTCAATCGCTCTTATGCTCCGGAGCTCCTCCAGCGACCTCCTTGCAGACGAAAGCTCCGCAGAACCTTCCTTTGAGAATCGCTCGACCTCTTTGGCATGCTGTTGGATCCGTTCAGCCAGCAACTTCTCCTGGTCAGCGAGTTTCTTCTCTCGGAGATATATGCGGTCCTGCCTTTACACAAGGTATTTCTCCTCTGCCTTCACTTTGTCCTCCCTGGCAGAGACAACATTCTCTCTTTTGCTGACTCCTTCTCCTACCAGCCATACTTGGTGCTTCTCTTGTTCGCACCAGGACTTGAAATTTTCCACGCGGTCAGCCAAGTCTTGCGCGCCGTGTGTCAGCTTCTGAGAGATTTCATCCTCTCTTTTTTTTGGAGTTCATCCTCCTTATTGTCCAATTCATCCCGACACTTGAGGAGCTATTCCCTCACAATGTTGAGACTCTCCGAGCGGCTTTCGGCCACTTCATTGGCCCTCTGAGCGTGCTTGTAGATCTCCTGGATCTTTTTATCGAGGGCTTTTATAGCAGCCTCTCGTTCATCCAGTGCCTTGTTCAGGCGCGACATCAGCAGCACTGAGCTCTGGGAGCTCATCCACCTCCAACACAGAAGTCAAAGGTCCTGCAGTCGGATCTCCTTGTGCAGGATCGGGCATGGCCACCTCTGGTGCCGTCACCTTTGGAGTTGGCATCGGGACTTTCGTTGAAGCTTCATTAATTTCTGGTATTGATGTCAGAACCTCCGCAGTTGGCTCTGAGACAGTCAGAGCTTGCTCAGGCATTTCTTCCTTCTGGTCCGATGCAACCACGAGCTTTTTGGTTGTCGGCATTGAAGTTGTCTCCACAACAGCCGGCATCGGAGCTGTCGTGTCGTCCGCCACAACCATAGGAGGAGGGGCTTGAGCAGTCGTGTCGTTGGCACAAATCTTCTTCCTTATACGACCAGAGCTAGAGCCCACCGTCGTTGGTGAAGCAGAGGCCCCGGACTTTATCTCGGAGCTTGTAGCAGCCATTGGCATTGCATCAGTCGAGATCTCCCTCGGTTGAGAAGGGACTCCGGACCCAGAGCCCGCCGATAGCACCGGGACCGGAGTCGACTTACCGGACCTAGTGCCCTCTGTGGACACTGGATCCTGGGAGCTGCTGAAGCTGGAGGCACAACCAACAGAGACTTCAACCGGGGCTGAGGATTCGCTTCTCTTGGGGTGTCCCTCATGGAGCTCCTGTCGCCTCTTGTCAACTTCCGCTTGTGACTCGGTGCATCGATGGGATCTTTCTCGTTGCACTGTCTTGGGACCAACTTTCTGGAAGGCGGAGCTGTGGGACCTTTGCCTTTGCCACTAACTGGCGTAGGTCCAGAACCTTCATGTAGACAAGGAGCTCAGAGATCAGCAGAGCTATGGGATCTTTGCCTTTGCTACTGGCTGGTGCAGATCCAGATCCTCCATGTGTACAAGGAGCTCCGGAGATCACGATCCATCCTGGTGGAGCACTTCTACGTCTCTCCACAATGCCCAAGTCATCAAGCGTCGGCTTCTCTTTTCGTAGCTCACTCCTAACCTCTGGAACCATATTCAAGGGTAGGAACTCTGCTGGAGGTGTCAGGTCGTTGGAATTGATGGTTCCATGGTACAACTTTTGGAGATGAAGCTTCAAAGCCTTCTCATCTAAGTTTGACCCAAGACCAACATCAATCCGGTATGGGTCCATTTCTCCACTGAATGTCCATGTAGGCCATTCCCTCTTCTTCAGGGGAGCCCAACAGTTGGTCAGGAAGTTCGCAATCACCATTAGATGGGTCACCCCTCCTTCCACGCAACTCCAGATCCTTAACAAGATCGGGTTGTATTCTTCCGTCAGCTTCCGGAGTACCTCCCAGGTGTCGGTGTCGGTGGTGGGAAGGCCGTCAGGTAGCTCCAGCCTGTCATGGCGATCCACCCTGATGATCACTGTTGACGGATATGATATACCAATTTCACCCGTCAATATAACTCAATTATGTGAAGGAATTGTCATTTCTTGCACACATCGCATTTCTATTTAACTATTTCCACTTGTCCTTGGAGAAAGTGGCACATGCAGGAGTTCTATGCACAATTGAAGTGAAACAGGGGATGGATCCCATAAAATATCATTCCAGCCAATTAGGCGATGCCACATGGCACCACATGGATCAAATGGCCCACAAATAGAAGTATCTGAGGCCATCCAACGGTGTAGCACCCATATCATGGAATGGGACCCACCTGTCAGTCACCTGGAGGAAGATTTGGCCGTTTCGAGCCAGGACCGGGTCGGCTGACCCCCTAGTCGGCCGACTAGTTCCTGGTGCCAAACGCGATCAAACGCCACGTGTTGGCTCCTCCCAGCTTGAAGAGGTCAGTGGTGACTAATTCGCGCGCTTTTGGTGGCGGGAACCGACCCTTCTCCAAGCTATAAATAGGACCCCTCACCCCTCACTTCAACACACACCACTTGAGTATTCATCCATTGTATCCACTACTCTCCATAGGTTTAGAGGAGTATAGGCCGTAGAGAGGAGAGTCACTAGTCCATAGTCCAAGTAGGAGAGGAGTAGAAGGAGTCTCTTCCCAATTTCCAATTGGGAAAGGTATGTCTCCCATATCCCTATTTGTATTTGTGACTTTATTCATAATAAAGATGATATCTTTGGTCTTCTATTGCTCATATACCTGGATGAAGCGTTTCTTGTTTGATTGTGGATTCCATGTATGTGGTAGGAGTAGTAATTATGATTGTGCTATACCATTCTTATTACATCATCATAAACACTATAAACCTCCACTATAGTCTAATTAGCTATGATATGACTATATTAATATGAATCACTTATGCTATGAATTAACATTGGTTCAATGATTATTTAGTGCATTGCCTTAGGATGGCTTGTGCCTAGGTTCTTAAGGTAATTACTTAATATGCTAGCATGGTGCTAGGATAGAGAGTAGTGTTGAATGTCTCGTATGCCAACGGATTGAAGAGGTAGCTAGTAGGTGGTGACAGCCCTATCTATCCTTTGTAATCCTCCATGTTCGGCTATGCCACAGGCTCTTGGCGGGAGTCGCCTAGTGTTGCTAGGGGTAAACCCGTGCTCATTGTGTTAATCCACTTAGCATGAGAATTCATAATTAGTATAATCATTAGTAACTAACTTAGTCTATGTATATGTACATTAGAAGCATAGTAGGAGTATCTACCTAACTCTTAGCCTAGTTCCTCTATTACCTCATTTATCCCCTTAGGATAGAATGCTCTTGTGTGTGTCACACTACCTCAATTACCCTTTATCCATCCTTGTTAGAACCCTACCTAGGCCAACCTAGCCTTTCCACTTGATGATCTTTTTACTTCCATCTAGCCTTCCTTTGGGAAAATAGAAATGACACCCTTTGGGAATACTCTTTAAAGGGGAAATGCTACATCAATAGTTTCTGTGTGCTTGCGGATTTACATGTATAATCTAAAATCTATTAACAAGCATTTTTGGCACCACTGCTAGAGATGAACTGTTAATAGTGCATAGGAACCGTCAACAAGCATTTCTGGCGCCGTTTTCGGGGATGAATTGTTAGTAGTGCGTATGAAATATCAGCAATCACCCAATCCTTCTTCCAGTCATCCCACTTCCCAAAAGGAAACGACTTCAGGTATTTGAAGGGTGGATTCTTGCGCTTCACGAAGTAGTAGAAGCCAAGGAACTCATTCCCTTTCCCAGTTGTGCGGATCGTGAAGAAGGTACGGAAGAGCACGGTGCAGGGTGGCACACCCACCCAAATCTTGCAAAAATGGACGAAAGTCACCACCAGCAAGGAGTGGGGGGCAAAGTGATGGAGCTGCAAACCGTAGAAGTCCAGCAACATCAACAAGAAGCTGGAGAATGGCAGGATGAGCCCCACCATAGCAAACGCTGATAAGTACATGATCTCGCTGGCACTTTCCTTCTTGAAGTGGAGCCTTTCGAAGTGAATTGAGTTCTTGAAGGAGTCACTCGACCACCCCATGTAGGTGCAGACTCTCGACAACTCACTGTCGCTCTTGATCTTGATGGGAGGAAGTCCTAACTTCATCGCCGCAAAGTGGAGCAGAAGTGGAAAAAGTGATGCAAGGGTAGAGAGCTCTAAGCACAAGATCAAATGAAAGCGTAAGGAGTTCTCTTTCCGTGCAGACTTTTTCCCTTTAGTTGGCCTCCGCAAGGCTTGGGTGGAAACTACATCCGGACCTGAATCACGAATAACCACATCAGTGACAAGGAGGTCCTAGGTCCACTTTTCCAAAAAGTTGTATCAGGTGAACCGTTGTCATGATGAGGAGCTGGAAGTTATAGGGTAGAGCCCTGACAGGGCTAAAGAGATTACGTTGTAAATCGATATGAATTTCGTGTTGGGAACCGGCGATCTTCAATTGCGTGAGATCTGCACCCCAGGATCTCACTCACCATATAAAGAAGGACCACGTGGAGATGGCATAACTGTGTGTCGTCGCTTCAACCGTCCAGAAAAAGACTGTGGAGCAGCAGTGCGAGAATCGATGATGGTCCCACCTCCAGTAGCATAACCTCTCGCTGAGGTGGGCCAGGGGGCCACTGTCGGTACCCTGCATACCAAGTAACTCTTGGTACCGTAAACAAAGTCATGGAGTTCCTATATCCAGGAGGCTGATGTTCGAAGGAGATACGCGTCCTGCAGTACCGGATTTGTCTCCCTCCTTAGGGTGACTCCACGTGTCCAAAAGAGTCGGAATTGCCCCCCTCCTCAGTGAAGCTCCGACACTTCCACGTGTCTAGTAGCACTGGACCTATCCCCCAGTAGAGGGAAGCTCCGGAGCCGCGACGTAGCGTGTGGTCGGACCTGTCTGCAACGGGAAGAATCAGAGATCTCCAACGGCACGAGCAATGAAGCACCATTCATTGGCAGTTACAAGACCTCAGTAACGCGCTATTAATCCCACATTAGTAGCACACAATTAGAGGACTATTAAGGCCGGTATTGCTGCCATTAAGGCACGTTATCACAGTATTAATACACTTTATACACCTAGATCAGGTATAGAGTAGTAAACGTAGCTGGGACCACCTGTCGGGTTTCAGTACCCGTTGTAACAGCCAGTCCTTAAAAGGGTTGTGCTGCTTGGTAGAAAAGACCAATCTCATCTAAACTCATACACATTCAAGTTATACTCATACAATCAACGCACCCCACGGAGTAGGGTATTACGCTCAGGCGATCCGAACCACGTAAAACTCTCTGTGTTCACTCTTGTTCTTGATTTTGATTAGCGCCACATCCGAATACGAACCTCCGTGGACTACTTCTTAGTAGTACCGGAGGAAGTGCCTTAGTCTACACTTCGACACTATTGTTTGAGACTTTGCTTAAAAAAAGGACAGACCCAGTGTGAATGCTCCCACACAAGATGGGATTTGGGAAAGAATTGTCTGAGGTCAGTCTTACCAACACAATGTGCAGTGCGAAGAGACGACGTCGAACTCAGGATCACTTGGCATCAGTAGGATGATTTCACCACTGCGCCCAGGACCTCTTTGCTTATTTCTGGAAATGAGTCGTGATAGATGTTCAGCCAAACATGCCCTACATAACCTAATGGATCAAGCATCATTAACAGAAGAATACTTGCTTACACAGTCTTGAAACAACAAGAAAAGCACGCCCCTTCTCAAGGAACATGTTGAGAACATTTTTCAAAGAAGGATATGTCGCAAATTGAGAGCACGGTTGGTTAGACTACTTAGACCGTCCGCGGTGGTATTACTGAAAAGGGTGCTGGACTGTACACATACTGAAAATCTAGTGTACATGTACAGAATGAACGTACTGAAAGAGTAGATGATATACTGAAAAAATAAGGTATAAAGTATGTGTTTAGAGTAAACAAGTGCGGATTGCATTGCTGAAGCCAATCTATCCAGGTTTAAATCTCAAGTCGATCCTGGTGTTATATTAATGGTTAATTGTTCTTTTAAGGGAAAGCGATGTATGTCTCGACAGGAGACCATGAATCTCATGATTACTAGTCCTAGTCTTTCGTGGTTTCTCATAGATGTAGAGTGTACGTTGTTGTTTGTATACGTGCGTCTGTACTTTATAACTGTATTTTGCAAAAAAAAAATAGTGTCCATCTATGTCGAAATTTTAGAAGATTTCAGACGAGAATAATTAACACCTAATTACTTTCATTAATATTAATCCTTATAATTAATAGTTAATACTAACAAATAACAAAATAAACAATTTTCCTGTGGTCTATACAATCACACCATTCTTTTGATTGACTATTATACAACAAACATAATCTTAAAAAATGTATTATTAATAAAAGATTAACAAAATTGCAAACCTTTCTTCTTCTTCGCTGGTCGTCGGCCGGCAGGGGTGCCGCTCGTGCTTGCCACGCACCGCCCGCACGCCATCGTGCCCTGAATTGACGCCCGCCGCCGCGCTGCGTATCATCGCCCATCGCATGTCACGCATCATCCCTGTTACCATCGCACGCAGCCCGCTCGCCACCGTTGCCCGCCGCCGCCTGCGCTCGGTCGCCGTTACCGCCAGCCATCGAGTGAGGTTTGGGAGAGAATTAGGAGTGGGAAGAATATAAGTGCTCAACACGAATCTCAAAGCAAATCAAATGCTGATGTCGTCGTCTAAGATTTAAGACGATTTTAGACATCTGGACCATTGGATTTCTGAAAAAAAAAATAAAGTTATCCGCACCTAGCGTCCTCTAAAGCATACTCTATACACTTACGTACTCTAAATTATACTGCGATATAGTGTATACAGTATTCTTTACAGTATGCCACTGCGGACGGTCTAACGCCCCTTAATACAACCGATTTTGTTTCCATCCAAGAAGAAACCTCTATTGAGGCCCTCCGCTCATTTCCCTACTTCCCTCTACCAGCGGCACCAGCCCGATGGTGATTGATGCATACGGGTAGATTTCCCCTTTTTATACGGGTAAGGAAGCTCAAACCTGTACTCCTACGCATTGTTCATTGCTTCTTCCGAAGAAAAAACGGACGGGCAAATTCAGAACTGCGTAAAGTGAAATGAAGTGGACGTGGCATTGGGTTCAGAACTATTGACCAAAAGTCGTGATTTTTTTCTGAAAAAAAAAAGACTTAGATGTAGGTTAAGTACCATCTGGAAGTCTTAGGTATAGGTTTAAAATCTTCCAGTGATTTATGTGAGTACTTAATTTAGATATCAGTGAAAATGAAGAAAAATCCAAAATTCTTTATGAGAATAAAGGGACTACATGCAATGCGAGTAATTATAGTCCCCAATGAGTGAGGAGAATAGTTAACATAATGACGCTAAATTGTAACAATCGTATAGCAATACACATATATATTGGCCAATAGTATTAGAAGTGTGAAGCAATCACAAATGTGATTGTTAAACTACGCGCCTTCACATATAGTACAGGCACGTTTAAAATGAGACATGCAATCGACCTTGCGTGATAATCAGGTAACAAGGACTGCTAGAGCTGAAAATTAGCCTTTACATATTCATACATCTGTATATCCGGCTTGCTAGAAAAGGAAATGCATCATAAGAAGGTAGCAAGGATTTGGACCTTCGCTTCAAGTCATTTGTCAAACAAAACATGGTTGCCAACATGAAAAATACGATCCCAACGCATTGGCCATACTAGATGACAACTTGGCAACAATACAAATATCATCGGGTTGGTTTGATATAACTTGTGCGGTTCAACTGCAGCTCGTCTCTTACATACTTAAAAGTTCTTAGCTATTACAGGAAGTACCAATACTTTAGGTCTTAGTAACAGAGGCCTCCATCACTCGGACATGACGTAAATATGTAGTTAGCAGAGTAGAATAGTGCCAAACTCTGCATCATTAGACACGGAATTCAACTTCCTCGTACATCTTGAGGATCTCTGAGCACCCAGACAGTCCGACATCCTTCTGGAAACCCAGAGCGTTCGCCATACGAACATTGGACGTGACACCATTGTTGTTGGTGAGGAAGACGGGGGCCCTCTCCCGACCAGCCACAGCCTTAGCACACATCATGTCCGGGCTGCTCACAAGGACGGACTCGCAGAGTTCATGCTCGTGCTCATCAGCAACAAGGATGTTGTACGTGCCAGTGTGGTCAGTGTGCCCCTCAAAGCTGCATGTCTTTTCCCCCGTGGTTTTAGATTTGCATTCAACTCTCACCTTTGCTCCTGCAGTAACAAAGAATATCATACTGTTAACACTTGATAGAAAGAAAAAGACGAGTGGTAAATTGTTACTATTACTATCATAATTTTCGATAAATTTTGATGCACAAGATTAACATATAGCACGAGATGCCAACATAACATGTATATGCATCATACTGCCCTATTTTGAAAGCAATATTTATGAGCTGGGACTTTGCTGCCTAGCCTGGTCCAGCTTACTGTTAGGAAATAGTTTAGGGACCCATTAGCCAGTTTTGGCTCAATTATTACAATAATATGATAAGCTCCAACAATTCCAGACAGATAGCATGATATCTAAATTTCACCAACAAAGTTTTGGAGATCCATTAGGTAATTTTGCCTGAATTATTCCACGATATAAATAAGGTCCATCTATTCCATATGGGTGGCATACTATCTTTGTTCCACAAATAGTCTTTATGTTTTAGTTTGAACAACTCCCAAAAGGCGCACCCAAATCCTGCTGGAAATCTATATCAGTGGTCTATAAGTCTTGAGACCAGACAAACAATCCAACACTTATGTATCCGGCACTGCAAACTCTGACAAGAAGCAAAACTATCAACTAAGAATGAACTATAAAGTATAAACCAGAGTACAGCTAGTATCAACCAATGAAACTCCCGAAGTAATATAAGTTACTATAAACATCACATGAATATTTGGTAAACTGAGAAAATCGACAAACATTCAACTCACCTTACATAATATATCAAAATAGCCTAACAGAGAAGAACAGTAACCCCCTCGATAGCAATAGTATGTTTATAATGAAGCTGGTAATATATAATAAAGTGGAAACTAAAAAGCTTTGTTGCGTGTCCACACAGATGAGTGACAGATTATTAGTAATCAATGTTTTCAAGTCGACCCTAGTCGCCCAGTCGTCGATTAGAGTGACTAATCGACCCTAGACGACTCCTAATAGCTCTCTAGTCGTCCACCATTCTTTTTTATGTTAGTACCTAGTCAATACAAGGTGAACATTACAGCAGCACTGAGAAAGCAGGAACATGACAGCAGCAGGAAGAAGCAACATGATAGCAGCGCTGAGGAAGAACCTTGGCGAGCGCGCGCTGAGGAAGAAGCTTGGCTGTCGAGCACCAAGGAAGTAGAGAGGGGGGGGGGGGGGGGGGGGGGGGGGGGCTGCGCGACGCTGAGGCGGGCAGGGGAGGGGCGGCTGCGCGACGCTGAGGAGGCAGGCATGGGAGGGGCGGTGGCGCGGCGCTTAGGCGGACAGGGGAGGAATGGCGGCACGGCAAGGCGCTGAGCCAACGGCGAGCGACGCGATGGACCAGGGGTGTCAGGCGGCTAAGGGGCAACTGCAGGAACTGGGGATGCAGAGTTGAGGGAGAAAACCTAATGGGCCGTCGGTTGTGAGGCCCAATCATTTCTTTCCTTTTTTAACCCTCACCTTTGTTAGAGGTGTAGGGGTGTATTTTATATTTCCCTTTTGCATAAGGACTTTTATGTTTATTAACCATCCATGTACATCTATTTATAGAGGCCTCGAGCCTCCTGAATAATACAAGCTCATTATTCTTATGATAGTATCAGAGCCAAAACTAGGGTTAGGTTTTCCCCCACAATCTCTTTCTCGACCGGCGTGCTTGTTTGCTCGTGGTCCGTGTGATGTTCTCTCGCTGACCGTCGCACTCGTCTGCCACCTCGTCGTACCGATCTACTCTCGGATCTACTCGTTCCCCGTCGAGCTCCTGTGCGCGTCTTCGTGGCGTCTGCCTGCGTCGAGGCGGCTCGGCCCACTGCGTCACGTCGAGCTGAGCGTCTGGCGTCGAGGCGGCTCGGCCCGGCTGCGTCGAGCGGCTTGGCGCTACTGCACGCGCGCGTTCCGCGTCCACTGTGGTGGCATGCTCGGGCTGCGCAGGTCCGCACGTAAGCCCGTCGTTGTTGCTTGGCAGCAGCCGTCGCGGTTTCGCCTGGTGATTCCACCGCGGGTTACCGAACAGGCGTCTGTAAAAAAAGGGAAAAAAAGAAAAAAAAGAAAAGAAAAAAAGGATAATATCAGAAAAGAAAATATTTTCTTATTATTGTTAATATTTTCTTTCCTTCTTTATTTCTTTCTTCTTTGTTTCTTTTCCTTTGCACTCTCGTCATCGTTAGATCATCTTCATCATGATGAATCATGATGACTTCTTCAGGTGCACTTCTAGTTGTGCGGTGTCTGGTGCTTTTCGATGGCACCAATTACCGTAACTGGGTTCCTCGCATGCGTCTGCATATGCGTGGTCTACGACTCTGGGAGTATCTTACGGGCGATCTCAAATGTCCGTCTTGCCCTGCAGTTCCTTCAGATCCTATTATTTCAGATCAGGCTACTGAGGATGATAAGAAGAAGATGCTGACGGATTATGATGCACGTATCTCTGCATATCAATCTCACATCAGCTTATACAACACTTGGTTGGATGATGATGCTAGAGCTGCTGCTATTCTTGCTGCCAATATGGAGGATCGCCTTGCTGCAGACATAGTTGAGTTTGAGCATGCGTATCAGATGTGGGATTTTCTTCGCTCTCGATACGAGCCTACTGGACAGTCTACCTACCTTGCTGCTATTCGTCAAAAGCAGCTTTTCAAAAAGAAGAAGGCTCAGGCTCGTCGGTCTTCACAGGGTGTTGGTGGCCCCATTGTTTTCAAATCGGACGACTAATCGCGATTAATCGCGATTAGTCGTCCATATCGCTCCGTGGCACACGATCAGGGCTACCGATCCGATTAGAGCGACTAGATCAGGCCTACGCCGTAGCCGAGCTGCCTTTCCTTCGTTGTACTGTCGGCGCCGCCAGGATGCTGCCACCGCCAGGCCATTGGGAACGCCGCCGCCGCCAGACCGCCAGGGATGTAGCCGCTGCCAGGCCGCCGGGGATGCCGCCGCCGCCAGACCGCCAGGGATGCAGCCGCCGCCAGGCCACCGGGGATACTGCCGCTGCTAGTGCGCCGTCGCCAGTCTGCAGCCGCCGCCGCCAGTGCAGCCGCCGCTGCCAGATGAGAGAGAGGTATGGAAGAAAAGAAAGCATGAGGGTTAGGGTATCCTTTTATATACCCCATACGAAATGAGGACCGTTGGATCTCATCCGACGGCTCCAATTTATTATATCATATCAGCTTGCCTGACCCATTAGCTCGCTCGGCCCATTAGCCCGCCCGCTTGTCCAGACTGCTCCACGCCGCCTTCCACGGCATGCTCGACGCCGCCTCCTCTGCCTGGCGGCGCTGCATCCGGTGACCGCGTCCTCCGCCACCAGGCGCCGCCTCCGTTCGACCTACATCCGTGCCCGACTCCTCCGCCAGCCTCCGCCTCGGCCGCCCGACGCCACATTCGAAGTCTGACTCCACCCGCCTCCACCTCTGCCGCCCGCCTTCAGCCTCTGCCGCCGCCTCCAGCCTTCGCTGAAGCTCGCTGCCGCCGTCTGAATGGCCTTTCCTTGTTTGCCGCCGCCTCCTCTCCCCTGTGTGTCGCCTTCTCTCCTCTGTATCGACTTGGTCCTGCTGTAAAAAAACTAGGGGACGACCGGACATCGACTAGGCATCGACTAGGGTCGATTAGTCGCCCTAATCGACGACTAATCGTCCTAGTCGACCTAATCGCCCTTAGGCGACTAGGGTCGACTAGACGATTTGAAAACATTGGGTGGCCCTAGTACTGGAGGATCTCAGGAGAGTTCTGCTCCCTCGGATGCACAGTTGCTCATGCTTATTCATCGCCTTGTTACTTCTGCACCATCAGGTTCTGCTGATTCTATGATTCAGTCTTCTGCACCTTTGAGTATTGCTGCTGGTTCTTTGTCTTCCACTGAGGGACCACCTCCTACTTCTGCTCCAGGTACTTGTCCATGGATTCTTGATTCTGGTGCTTCGTTTCATATAACTCCCTATCGTACCAGTTTGTCTTCCTTGAGTCTTTTGCATCGTCCTTCTACTGTTCATACTGCTGATGGCTCTCCTCTCTCGGTTATTGGACAAGGCACTCTTTTATCTGACTCTTTTGTTGTTCCTGATGTTTCCTTCGTTCCTGAACTTACAATGCAACTTATATCTACTGGTCAACTCACTGATAATGATTGTCGAGTGATTCTTGATCATGATTTTTGCTATGTTCAGGATCGTTACACGGGTCGCCTGCTTAGTACTGGCCCTCGTCGTCGTGATTCACGGCGTCTTTGGGAGCTTGACTGGCTTCGTCTTCCTTCCGCTGCGCCTGCCAACTCAGTTGGCTCCACTCTTGCTACTTCGCCCACTTCGACGATTGCTCAGTGGCACCATCGTTTGGGACATCTTTGTGGCTCTCGCCTCTCCTTTCTAGTTCCTCGTGGTCTTTTAGGATCAGTCTCTAGTTCAGAGTCTTTAGCTCAGTGTCAGGGTTGTCGGCTAGGAAAGCAGATTCAGCTTCCTTATCCTTCTAGTGAGTCAGTGTCTGAGTGTCCTTTTGATCTTGTCCATTCTGATGTATGGGGTCCTGCTACTTTTGCTTCAAAAGGAGGACATCGATATTATATCATTTTTATAGATGATTTTTCTCTCCACACATGGATCTACTTTATGAAACATCGTAGTGCGGCGTTATCTATCTATAAATCCTTCTCGATTACAGTTTGTACTCAGTTTGACACTCCTATTCGTATTTTTCAAGCTGATTCTGCTGGCGAATATCTTTCTGATGCTCAGCGCAAGCATCGACATATCCTTGAGACAGCTCGGACTCTTCAGATTGCCTCTTCTGTTCCACCTCATTTTTAGGTCGAGGCTGTTTCTACTGCCACTTTCTTAATTAACATTCAGCCCTCGTCTAGCCTTAAAAATAGAATTCCCTTTGAGTGCCTCACTGGCAAGATGTCTGATTACACCAGCCTTCGTCTCTTTGGTTGTGTGTGCTACGTGTTGCTTGCACCACGTGAGCGCACTAAGTTGACTGCTCAGTCTGTTGAGTGTGTCTTCCTAGGCTACAACTCGGAGCATAAGGGGTATCGTTGTTGGGATCCGGTTGGTCGACGGATGAGAATTTCACGGGATGTTGTTTTTGATGAGACACGCTCTTTCTATCCCCGATCATCTTCTGATACTTCTTCTGTATCTGTGGTTGATCCTATTTCGTTCCTTTTCCTTCCTGATGCTCCAGTTGTGAGTGTTTCTCCTTCACACTCAGTACCTCAATCTATGACCTCCTCCTCTTCTGAACCTTCTTCGATGGTTCCTGATTATGCCTTGAAGGCCCCGGTGACGCAAGTCTATACTCGACGAGTTGTGCCCCCTACAAATGTGTCATCTTCTTCTGATGAGCCGTCTACTCCAGTTGAGTCGTCCTTTGATGTCTCAGCTTCTCCAGCTCAGTCTGACTCTTCGGATACGCCTTCTTCTCTTGAGGGATCATCTCCTTCTGATGATTCTTCTCCTGAGCAGCCCCTTGGACGAGGTCATTGTTCTCGCCAGCCTCCTGATCGGTACTCTCCTTCTAGCTTTGTTGCTACTGCTCTTCCTGAGCCGGCTACGTATCGTGATGTTGTTCCTCATCAGGAATGGCAGCATGGGATGGCTGAGGAAATTGTTGCTCTCGAGCGCACAGACACGTGGGAACTTGTGCCCTGTCCCCCACGTGTTTGGCCGATCACCTGTAAATGGGTCTATAAGGTTAAGACCCGCTCGGATGGTTCACTTGAGCGATATAAGGCTCGATTGGTCACCCGTGGCTTCCAGCAAGAACATGGCCGTGACTATGATGAGACCTTTGCTCCTGTCGCTCACAAGAACACAGTTCGCACTCTGTTTGTTGTGGCCTCTGTTCGTAATTGGTCTATCTCTCAACTTGATGTAAAGAATGCCTTTCTTAATGGTGAGCTACGTGAGAAGGTTTATATGCACCCACCACCTAGGTATTCTGTTCGTGAGGGTATGGTTTGTCGCCTTCGGCGCTCTCTTTATGGCCTTAAGCAGGCTCCTCGTGCTTGGTTTCAGCGCTTTGCGTCTGTGGTCACTGCTGTTGGTTTCTCTGCCAGTGCTCATGATCCCGCGCTTTTTGTGCATACTTTGTCACGTGGCCACACTCTTCTTCTTCTCTATGTTGATGACATGATCATCACCGGAGAAGATTCAGAGTACATAGCCTTTGTGAAGGCCCGTCTCGGTGAGCAGTTTCTTATGTTTGATCTTGGTCCTCTTCGCTACTTTCTTGGGATTGAGGTTTCCTCCTCCTCTGAGGGAATTTATCTGTCTCAAGAGAAGTACATTCAGGATCTTCTTGATCGGGCTTCTCTTACTGATCACCGTACTGTTGAGACTCCGATGGAACTCAATGTCCATCTTCGAGCCACTGATGGTGAGCCTCTTGATGATCCTACTCGTTACTGTCATATTGTAGGGAGTCTCGTGTACCTTGGTGTCACTCGTCCTAATATCACATACTCTGTTCACATTCTGAGTCAGTTTGTTTCTGCTCCCACCCAGATCCACTATAGTCACTTGCTTCGTGTCTTGCGTTATCTACGTGGGACTATCTCTAGACGCTTGTTCTTTCCACGCTCTAACTCTTTACAGCTCAAAGCATATTCTGATGCTACTTGGGCCAGTGATCCCTCTGATCGTCGATCTCTTTCTGCCTATTGTGTTTTTCTTGGTGGTTCCCTCATTGCTTAGAAGACTAAGAAGCAGGTAGCAGTTTCTCGTTCGAGTGCAGAGGTTAAGTTGCGTGCTATGGCTCTTGTGAGTGCAGAGGTTACTTGGTTGCGGTGGTTGCTTGAGGACTTTGGTGTTTTTGTTGGTATGTTGACTCCTCTTTTATCTGGCAGTACAGGTGCTATCAGCATTGCTCGTGCTCCTGTCAAGTATGAGCTTACCAAGCATATTGGTGTTGATGCTTCTTATATACGAGCACATGTACAGGATGGTGTTGTTGATCTTCAGTATGTGCCTTCAGAGCTTCAGCTAGCAGATTTCTTCACGAAGGCACAGACCAGAGCTCAACATTGTTTTTATCACTCCAAACTCAGTGTTCGTGACACACCTTAAGTTTGAGGAGGGGTGTTAGAGGTGTAGGGGTGTATTTTATATTTCCCTTTAGCATAAGGACTTCTATGTTTATTAACCATCCCTGTACATCTATTTATAGAGGCCTCCAGCCTCCTGAATAATACAAGCTCATTATTCTTATCAACCTTATCTCCATCGACGCGACCAGGGCCCCTAAACCTAATTTCTTTAACCCTCACCCCTCTCCTCTACACCCTGGCGGCGGCGGCTTCGGCTTGGTCACCCCTCTCCACTCCGTCAGCATTGACGCGGCTTCATCAACCCTCTCTACCCCGCCGACCTTGGCGCGGTTTCGTCACCCCTCTCCACCCCGGCATCCTGGCGGCAGCCTGTAATCCCTCTCCACCCCAGCGTGGCGGCATCCTGGTGGGGTCCCGTCGGCGGCCGCGGCAACCTGGCACCCTCCTCTCCACCGTGGCTTTCGTATCCACATCGCTCTTCTCTCCCTTGGTTGATCGACCGGAACTCCTAGTCTAACGACTAGGATTCTAGTTGCCCTGATCTGGTCCCCGGGAGCGATATGGACGACTAATTGCGATTAGTCGTCTGACTTAATAACATTGTTAGTAACTGAAATGAATCATAAAAGGTCTCATACTAAATTACAACAAAACTCTTTACTTCACATTTGCAAACAATCATAAGACACATCAAGCAAAGCTTCCTGGTACTCTGGTTTATGAAATCCTATGATCCAACACTACTATTCAAATGCTACTTTCTCTTCTGACATATGCATGCAAGATGAATAGAAACCACAGTTGCATTTCCTGCTAAATTTAACTAAGAGTGCAGATTTTACATGTGCCAGAATCTTTGTTTATAGTTTACTCGTATTTTGTTACTCTTATATTCTCTTTGTTACTTCTTTTTTTAATAAATAAAATTGTTGGGTTTCATCTTGCCGACCCAAATGCTTGGTTGTTGATTTACATCGAGGGGTTAGTTTCAGATACTAAGATTAATTATCTCATCATCACTTTTCAAGATCAATACCAGTTTCACAGTTGATAATATTTCTTAATGACTGTTCATGTATATCACTATCTGTGTTGATTAATTGCTGCCATCAGATATAGGCACATAATTCGTGTGCAATTCACATGCACATTTGATTCTATGAACATGAAAGAGACTAATTTATTTCAGGACTCAGACAGCAAAAGATGACTCAGTCCAATTATAATTCATAAATAGATTACAGCCAGACATTTCAACCATCGCTGGCTGCTACCGACCAGATACATAAAGTGGTAACAAACTGGTACAGTCATACAAGGGCAGTATGTATGGCCAGATCCCCAGATCCAGGCCCGAGGGTCCAACAATGAACTGCCGATTCCTTGGAACAGTACACCATTCCAAGTTTCAACCGTGCCATCCATGATAAACTGACAATGAGCAGTACTCTCATGGTCTCAAACCTCGATTTTGCACTCAACAACTAAAGATCTCGAGTTTTGTTGCACCCAGCACCGTAACATCTCAGGACCCCGTAACTTGCACATCCATAATTGTTTCGTCGCGTGTCTGCTAGATCCATTAGAAAAACTAGGCATTTCGTCATTACAAAGTGATATCTTTGTAAAGGGATGATTATCGAATCCAAGAGGGGATCTAACTCATAAAAAATCTGGTACCAGGGACACGTGAGGTTACTAGGAAGACGAGAAGGAATAGTAACTACCTATTCGCCGACGCGTCATACATCCAGACAAGATCAAGGGGTAAAAATCAAATCATTTTTTCTTTTCAGTTTGTAGTGGTGTCGTACCAGCAATATAGGTAGATGCGGGGGTCTCGAAGCCAGCCTTGCAAGTGTCGCACCAGACGCGGCCGCGCACGATGAAGCTGGCGCGGGGCGCGGGGAGATACCGGGAGGCGGAGGCAGCCGTGGCCGCGAGCGCGCACAGAGCCGCCGCGAGGAGGAGGGACGCGCGTGGGGAGGCCATCGCCGTTGCTGCCGTCGACACGGACGAGTAGCGGGGATGGAGTGGAGTGAGATGGGGAGAAAGAGACGAGGCGAGGCAGTTGAGTGAGACGGGGGAAGGGTATAATGGTCGCGTTGGGAGTGGTGGCGCGGCGCGGAAAAATAGTGGCATGTGAGGGAGGTGCGCGCACCGGCCGGTCAGCGGAGGACGCGCGGAATCTAGGAGAGCCAGTTGCTTAGACTATGCGCACTCTTGTACTCTAAAAACTTACATTAAAATGTGGGTTTTATAGATTTACAGCAATTTCCTCTAAACTTCCAGTATACTCTCATTTTACAGTGCAATTTTTATAAATTTTACTTTCGATTTTCCAGCATACTCTAAATTTCCAGCACCTGAAGTGGGCCCCACTTAGAAATTTAGAGTAGGGCTCCCAATAGCACTTCGGCCCACTTCCTAGACTCTAAATTTCTAGGTGGGGCTCACTTCAGGTGCTGGAAATTTAGAGTATGCTGGAAAATCGAAGGTAAAATTTATGAAAATTGCGCTGTAAAATTAGGGTATGCTGGAAGTTTAGAGGAAGTTACTGTAAATCTATAGAACCCACATTTTAGAGTAAGTTTTTAGAATACACCAGTGCGGATAGTCTTAGCAGTTTGCGTTTTTTTCCTTTTTTGTTATCTTTCACTAGCCGAAAGAAAACGTGTAGCCGTTAGTAGAAACATTTGATTCTCTTGTGTGAAATATGAAACTTATCACTTAGGTCATAGGTGATAAGATTATCTTTCATCGGAAGTTCTATTTCGCAGATAAGATACTCACAAAATTGCAAAGCCTGATCAAGAATTGTTCAGCTGCGTTTTTTTTGTTACTGATTCACTAGGGTTGGCTAAAGATTTGCTCTCCGAAGATTACCCCATTTTATTTTGTAAAGATTTTTTTACTCGAACGATGTATTTTTTGTTCCCCTGTCAAATATCAGAAAGTTCAATATAATTTGAGTATTATTGTAAATCAAAAGCTATTAAACTACTAAAAGATTAGATTTTAATATATATATATATATATATATATATATATATATAACGTTCCATGTATAATTTCACAATGCTCCATGTGCAAATATTACCAAGTGTAATTTATTTTTTAAACTAAGATTTTATTTAGCACACATGTAATTTTTGAATTTGTAGTAATTCCAACAAATGGATAAAATACACTCGATTCTAAAAAAACAAATGTATATATATGATAAATATTTTTTTGAAAAAACAAACATATTAAATAAAATGGAAATGTTAACTGTTAGTCACCTTGAATCTTGTTAGGAGCAAAGGGCTTACTATGAAGACATGCTACCAAGTGAACACCAAATGGTGAAAATAGATACCTCATTTTGATTTTTCTTGATTAATATTTTTGTAATTATAAAAATTAATTTGATGCCAGACATATATTTTTTTGAGATAATTTGAGAATTACTGAAACTAGGATTTATTAGGTGAGCTGTAGTTCAAGTTGGTGCTGGGACAAGTTTCTTGCCTGGCATTATAAAGATGAGAAATTTAGTCTGAATTGATAGTTCTGGAACTTTACTTACATATAAATTTAAAGATGGTATACCAGTACTGTCATGAATTTGTGACGGTTGCTCGTTGCTGATTGGCCACATATGACAAAAGAATTGTTTGTTACAATACGTTATTAAACTAGTTTATAACAACTTCTCATGGGTCTTAGTGATGAGCATCTCATTTTTGTCACCCAACCGTATCGAGCATATAAAATCTCATAGAACAGAATGACCAGATGACTAATAACCTAGATGTCATGAGGTATTCGTCACGAAGGTCATATATTTTTTTAGTATGGCATCGTGTAACGTATATATCGAAGTGTGGAGTAGGACACTTCCTTCAGTACTACTAAAAAATAGTCCGCGAAGGTTCGTATTGAGTTGGAGTGTGAGTCAAGATCGGCACAAGAGGTGAACACCGAGAATTTTACGTGGTTCGGGCCGCCTCAACGTAATACCCTACTTTACGGGGGTTATTGTATTGTATGAGTGTCTTTAGGCTTGTGTGCGTATCCGATTGTATTGCTTGTCCTTCAACCGTGCAGTGTAATCCTTTTATATACCAAAGACTGACTGTTACAATTTGTGTCTGGCCCAACAAGTGACTCCGGCTGCTACCCTATACACAATCTATAGTGTTAAGGATCGTTAATAGTATGATAACGTGCCTTAATGACAGCGTCACCAGCCTTGATATTCCTTTGATCGTGTGTCATTAATATGGTATTAATGACGCGTTAACCAGGTCTTGTAACGGTCAGTTGATGGCTCTTGAATGTCCGTGCAGTTGGAGATCTCGTTGTCTTCCCGTTGCTGACGTAGGTCCGGGCGTTGGCACGTGGAAGCTCAAGAGCTTTCCTCTTCTGGAGGATAGGTCCGGTACTGTTAGACACGTGGCAGTGTCGGAGCTTCCTTGAGAAGGGAGGCAGGTCCGACTCTACAGGACACGTGGCAGCACCGGAGCTACCCAAATGAGGGAGGTAGGTCCGACTCTTCTAGACACGTGGCTACACCGGAGCTACCCTAAGGAGAGAGGTGGGTTCGGTTACGCGGTGTGTATCTCCTTCGAACGTATGCCACTTGGACATAGGAACTCCTCGACTTTTCTTGCGGTATCAGGGGGTACGCAATACACAGGGTACGTAAAGTGCCCCCTGGGCCCACCTACAGGAGAGGTCCTCAGGTAGAGGTTATGCTACTGGAGGTGGGACCATCATCAATTCCCGCTTTGCGGTTTCAAAGTCTTTTCTTGGGCGGTTGGGACCACAGCACACAGTTATGCCCTCGTCGCGTGGCCCTTCTCAACATTGTGAGTGGAATCCTGGCGTGCGAATCTCACGTAATTGAAGATCGTGAGTTCCCAATATGAAATTTGTATCGGTTTCTAACATAATCTTTATAGCCGTATCAGGCTACCGGCCTCGGGCTTCCAACTTCTCATCATGATAACGGTTCACCTGGTACGACTTTTTAACAAAGTGGACCCAGGCCCCCTTATCATTTACGAGGTCATTTGAGATTCAGGTCTGGAGGTAGTTTCCATCCAAGCGTTGCGGAGGCTTACTAAAGGGAGAAAGTTTGCACGGGGAGAGAGCTGCTTACACTTTCATTTTATCTTGTGCTTAGAGCTCTCTCCCTTTGCAACCTTTCTTCCACTTCTGCTCCACTTTGTGGCAATAGAGTCCGGTCTTCCTCGTAGTCGGATCAAGAGCGACGAAGAGTTGTCGAGAGTCCGCACCTACATGGGGTGGTTGAGCGACTCCTTCAACAACTTGATTCACCTCGGCAAGCTCCCCTTCAAGAAGGAAATCCCCGGCGAGATTGTGTACTTCTCGGCATTTGCCATGGTGGGGCTCATCCCGCCATTCTCCAGCTTCCTGCTGATGCTACTAGACTTTTACGGTCTGCAACTCCATCACCTCAGCCCGCACTCCTTCCTGCTAGTGGCGACATTCACTACAGGAATCCCGACGATTTGCGATGGCCAAGGCCGTCGCAAATAAGGAAAAAATTGTCGCAAATAAGCTATTTATGACGGTTTTCCTTATTTGCGATGGTTTCTGGCCGTCCCAAGTGTCTTATCGCAACTAAGGTTATTTGCTACGGTCACCGTCGCAAATAAGGCTATTTGCGACGGCTCGCGGCGGCCGTCGCAAATAATTGTCTGGACGCTAATGGGCCCCACGCAACAATTTGCGACTACCCGGTCATCGCAATTAAGTTCCTATTTGTGACGGCTCGACCGTCGCAAATAATCCCAGGTGATGGGACCCACCCGACAGTTTGCGATGGTCGCACTGTCGCAAATAAGACATTAATTGCGACGGTCAGGCCGTCGCAAATAACAAAGGTTAATTTGCGATGGCCAGGAGCCTTATTTGCGATGGTACTGTATAAAAAATCGTCTCAAATAAGGTTTTTTGTTTCTTTTAAATAGAAAATGCTACCCAAGGCTTGATGACATGAAACACAGAACAGTCAATAATATCACAATAGTCACAAAAGACATCACAACAGTCACAAAAGACACTATACACATCGTAAATACATCTCATCACCATCAACAAACCGAACAAGGGCTCACTCACCTATCTGACCTCCGAAGCCACCCCCGAAGCCATTAAAGTCATTGTCGCGCCTCACTCCAGGTGGCAGTAACGACAACAGAGTTTGAGCAGCCATCGTCGATCTCTGCAATTAATGAAACTTAGAGTTAGAATATAAATACATCAACATCTCTCTCCTTCCTTCCCCTCCCTCTATCTACATCTCCCTCTCTCCCTCTCCCTCTCCCTCTCCCTCTCCCTCTTCATTCCTCCCTCTATCTCAATCTATCTATCTCTCCACTCTATCTTCCTATTGCTATCCTTTTCCCTCTATCTTCTTCCCTCTTCTAACTCTATCTCTCACTCTATCTAACTATCTCTCACTCTCACTCTCTTTCCTCGCTCTATTTCTAGCTAAGTTGAGGTAAAACTAGAATTGTTAAGTTGACAGAAAATTACCTAAACCGCAGAAGGAGGGTCGCCTGGAAGGACCGGTAGTGGCGGTAGCTGGATCCCCAAACCTTGATCCCGAGCCATGGCCTGTCATTGCAAACATTATATGTTACCTATTAGTAAGTCATTTACGCTGAATTAATGAGAACTTCAGTTTTCATTTTGTTACCTTCATTGTGTCCCGCATTTGCGCCATCCAGGCTGCCTGGGAAGAGATCGTGGCCTCCATTGCGATCCTTTGTCGTTCTGCCTCGTCCTATCGCTTGAGGTTCTCTTCTACAGTTTGTCGGAGGGACTGCATCTCCATGTCTCTCTGCGAGACGCGGCGACCTGACGTGGCCATCGACGAAGCCTGCGTGGAGCTGCCTCTCGCAAGTCTCACCACCCTCGAGTCGACAACTCCTTGGAATATGACGAGCGTTTAAAAAAATCAGTAATATGAAATTTGAAATATCTTGAATACTTTGAATTGAAAAAGATAAAATGACTTATGAACTCACCTTTCGTGGGCTTTTCCAACCTCCGCTTGCATACGCGGCTTGAGGATCGAATGGTTCATGTTCCCAATCGAAATCTTTGCCGTGTATCCTCCTATCCTCCTCCCCGTACTTAGCCTAAAAAAATAAGAAAACAATAAAAGTTAAACAATCCATATAGTTATATTTAATATGAATGATTTCTAAACTTACCAATTGCTCGACTGTGGCCTGACTGCACCCCTGAGGCTGAGAAGGGTCCCTGTAACCTCTCTTCCAGATCTCAGCAAGGGTCGGCAGCACCCCCGTCTCGCGCCCCCGTCAATACATGTTAGTACGAATAGTATATTATGAATATATAAACATAAGTTACATGCACTTATACCATGCATTTAGCTAAACAAGTGGTTATCTTGGTCGTGCCTGCTCTTCCCCTCGACCCCTCTGCACTCTCGAGCCTTCCCGGACTTAGACTTAGACTCATCGCTAGCCCAGTACCGACAAAGGGTCCAGAATGCATCAGACCGACCCTGCAACTAGTTCATGGGGCCCTGCACATAGTTGTAAGTCATTAAAAATACCATTAAGGAAATTTTTAGAAAAAATATTTACTACACCCCACGTACCTGCGCGTACTCCTCCTCCATTAGGTGCCTCTCGCTCTCTTCCCAAAAGTGTAGCACGTGGTGCTAGTTCGCCTTCAATTGCTCATTGATAATTTGAAAACAAGCATTCGACAAAGCTTGTCGAAGCGCCTTCGCAGCATTGACGTGATACACTCTCCTCACATCCTCAAACACGCGAGGGTCCTCCGGGTCCTCTAAAATAGAGATGTTCATTAAAAGAGTTTAAGAGTTAAAACTCAGAAACTTTATTTAACATACTTATAATAAAATCGGACCATACATCCTCCTAAACATTGTCATGCTCTTGGTGATGGATACGTGTGTAGTCATCCCACGAAAGATCAGGCACCCCGTCGATGACCCCAGGATAGTGCAAACGCACTAAGGACCCGAGGACACCGTTCACCGGTCTATGGTGTCCCTCACCGGTGAAAGACGCATCATACCAAGTGCTGCAATATATTTATTGATTCATTACTTAAGTAACAAAAAGAAACCAGAATTGAACACTACGATTTTATTGTTTGTCTTCGACCGGACGAATCATGATCCTTTGTGAAGGGACCGCGGGTGGACTGACAAATTGAGTCCTCCTCATCCTCCGCGTCTGCTCGGGCGCCACGTCTGGTGACGCAGAAGGCTCGTCACTAGCCGATCCAAAGGGCTCTAGAACAGAAGGCTCGCCACCTGAGGGCTGACTGGCTGAGGGCCAGCTCACCAAAGGGAAGCCAAGCTCAACTAGCGTTGTAACCTCTGAGTCAGTCGTTGAGGACTACAACATTGAAATGATTCATAAGTAAGTTTAATTAGAAATTTAATTTGAAGAATTTGTCAAAGACGAGTGGAATTTACCTGTGACGAAGCTCTAGAGCTGCTTAGAACGTGCCCTAGCAGCTGAGAGCGTCTGCTCCCGGTCGACAAGGCACCAACGAAAGCATCCTCAGGTCTAGAGGGGAAGAACCCCCCTCGTCGGCGGCACATTCTTACCCTTCTTTGACGCCATCCTGTTTTAATAGATAATCAGTAAATATGCAAATAACATATACAAAATTCATGTTACTATCTTCAAGAAAATGTTACTTGTAATCACTTTCAAAATTCATCAACATCATTATCATGTGCCCTACTCCTTAAACCAGCCAAATGATCTTCCATCGTGGCCTGTTCTAATTTTCATTTTTGCATATCATCTGTCTCAACATCTTCAATGTCTCCAACTAATTGCTCGAGGCCTGCATCAAGCTCAACGATAAAAGTGTCTGACAACTCTTCTTCTTCGTACACTTCTTCAACGTCTTCACTATCATGGTAACCATCATCCTCAGAAGTATATAACCGCTCACGAGGATTCACCTTATATACCACCCACCAAGCACTGAGCTTTGTACATGGATAAGGTAGATAATAAACTTGCTCCACTTGATGTGCAAGAACAAATGTATCTTAATCTCATAGTCGGTCATTATGTTTCACTTCCACCATTCCAAATTGGTTTTCTCGAGTTCCATGAGTGTTATCAAATCAGTCATAGTCAAAGAAGACAACTCGAAGGGTCTTATATTCGGTAAAAGTAAATTCAAGGATTTTGTTAATGACCCCATAATAATTGGTTAAATTACCTTGGGTGTCAATTGCTCTCGTCACAACACCGGAATTTGATGTTGCCGCGAAAGGACGAAGAGCTTCAAAATGAGTTGTACGGAATCAAAAGCCATTTACGTCATATCGACCATAGCTTCTAACATTCACCAATCCATAAGATAGTTGCCTCAAATCTTCATGGACATTGTGAGTCCGACACTATCAAAAATGATTGTAAGTTAAAATAATACTTCTTTAATAATAGTAACTTATAATATATAGAAGACGAGAGAGTATTAGATAATCTCGAAACTAGGATAGGAAATCCGGCCCTCCATTTATTCCTTCTTTTCGCATCCCTTCTACTTGTTTGGCCGTAGGTTGATGCCTATGTGGCCAACTTTGTCTGTGGAACTCGCTAAATGTGAAAAACCATCTTTTAGAATACATGTGTAGCAAAATATGTCAATTAGCATAAATGTAGGACAAACACTTGCTCGAAGTATTCCTACATGCCTTCTATATTTGCGTACATGTAGAGTAAAGCTACAGTCCTGTCACGTTCGGGTATGACGTAGGTCGTGTAGCTACCAATGGTAGTGCCTCTCGTTTGAAAAATGGAGAGGCCGCTTAAAGGGGGTGCTTCGTCCACATTGTACCGCATCGCCAAATTATTGATATTGTTTTCTTCTGCAAAGTAGACATTTGAAAAGTATCCTACTTCCTTAAGAGCATATGCTTCAGCGATGCACCCTTCCACCCTTGCCCTGTTGCCAACCACTGGTTTTAGATATCTAGCGCTCTTTCAATGTGATACATCCACCTGTATTGCATAAGACCACCAACTTTAGCTTCGTGGAAGATGAATACGCAGATGTTGCATTGGATTGAAGGAACTCGGAGGAAACTTTTTTCCATCTTACATAAAAGTATGGGTATCTCCTTCTCTAACTTATCCATCATCCCTATCTTGATTTCTTTAGGAGAAAGTTGTCTATATAAATAGCTGAGCTCGGGTAAAACCTTCCACACCGCATCATCTAGATAGCCCCGAAACATAACAGGTAAGAATCTTTCCATTATAATGTGATAATCATGACTCTTCAACCCAGTGAGGTTTCCTGTGTTCACACTCACAACTCGTTTCAGGCTAGCTGCGTAACCATATGGGAATTTTAAAGTTTTCAACCATTTCATGACTTCATTCTTTTGTTTAGATCAAAGACAAAAAGAAGCACGTGGCTTACCACCACTTTCAGATATTTCAAGAGTTAGACGATGACAAATGTCTGCCAAATCTAGTCTAGCTTTTATATTATCTTTCGTTTTGCCAGACATATCCATGCAAGTGCTTATGATACTTTCGCTCACGTTATGCTCCTGATGCATGACATCAATGTTGTACATTAGAATCAACGACTTCACATACGGTAGCTCCCAAAGTCCACATATGTGAGTCCAATTGTGTTCCTCTCCATAACCTACGAAACATCCACGACGACCTTCATCTGGCACCAGTTTGTACAACATATCAGAAATTTCTGACCCGTTGAGACGTTTCGGTGGTCCTTTAGTGACAACGGTGTTCTTTCTAAAGACATGCCTCTGTTGCCTAAATATGTGATTCGAAGACAGCCAACGTCTGTGACAATCAAAGTAAGATATTTTGCCTTCATGAGTTAGTCGAAACCAATTTGTGTATGAAGCACATATCGGACACGTCAGACGACGGTGAGTGCTCCATCCAAAAAAACATGTCGTATGCCGACAAATCATGGATGGACCACAAATAAGCAGCTCAAAGGTTGAATTTCTGCTTCTTGTAACTGTCGTACGCTTCGACTCCTGTCCACAACACATTCAATTCTTCGATCAGCGGTTTAAACATCACGTTGAGACGTGACCCGGGATGATTAGGTCCAGGTACAATGAGGCTAAGAAACATGAACTCGTTCTTCGTACAAAGAGTCGGTGGCAGGTTGTACGGAATGACAAAGCTAGGCCAACAGGAGTATGGAGTGGCGTTTGTACTGAATGGTGAGAATCCATCTGTCGCTAACCTGATGTGAACATTTCTCGCATCACGAGAAAAAATTGGATCGAAACAGTCTAGCGCCTTCCATGCATCACCATCGGATGAATGCGTTAAGAATTCTTTGTTCTCACGTTTACCTTCTTCGTGTCATCTGATGTGTCTTGTGGTTCTTTTTGAAAGAAACAACCGCTTCAACCGAGGTGTCATGGGTAAGTAACGAAGCTACTTATGTGCGACATCTGTCATCACATTATTGCCATCGTCATTAAAAACTTCGACATACCTCAGTTTACCAAATTTCAAGCACATGTTCTCGTTGTCGTGCTCTTTCCAGAATAACATGCAGTTGTCTGGGCACACTTCAATTTTCTCATAGTTCATATCGAGACCATATATCTTGATCTTTGACTGATACATATCTTTAGGCGCTTTGTGAGGTTGTGGAAGGATATCACAAATCCATTTTATGAGATCGTTGTAGCAGTTGATAGAAAAAAATACTTAGACTTAATTGCCATAAATCTGGTCAAGAAAGCAAGGACAGTCACAACCGTGTGTTCATGCAACAACTGTTGTGTTTTCTTGAGCTCCTCGAAGAACTCTGCCTCATTTGTAAGAGGATCCTTCGCTTCCAGAGCTTTTAGCATCTCATCCATGCTATCAACCCCTTTTATATCATCATCATCCTCATCTACTTCTACTATGACTCGAGATTTAGTCTCGCCGTGGAAGGTCCACACCTCATAATGTGACATAAAACCGTTTCGACAAAAGTGAAATGAAAGATCCAATCTGCTCAAAAACTTGGTGTTTTGGCATTTTGTACATGGACACTGCACCTTATCATCCGTTGACAACGAATATGCTCGATCCAAAAATTTATCTAACTTGATGTACCACACATCCGAGTGACCACCAGTTCTGCTCTTCCAGCCAGTATACATCCAACTGTGGTCTTCACACACGTTTGACTCTGCAGTTCAAAGTGGAAGAAATTATCGTTAATGTATGCAGCATAGGTCCTAAAATTTCAACAGCATAACATCGCCTACTTAACACTACACCACCCCTATCTGGTGCAGTTCTTCAAGTAAAAAAGGGGGACGACTATATGGTTATAGCCGTCATACGTATGTCAGCCGCTTGCTAGGGGCTGCAGCTCTTCAAGACGAGAGAGGCAGAAAGAATGAGAAAGAGACAGGGAAGCAGGTCCGTCGAGGTCCGCCATCCTCACGCGCGGTGGCTTGCCATCTGCGCTGTCATTGATCGTCTCCGTGTCCGTATAGATTCATACTTTAACTTCTAACTATGCCTTGTCGGACCCTAAATGGGTTGTCGGGTTAAGCCGACCCGAATCCTTTTTTTGTACATATAGTAACACTCAAGCAATCAAATTAAAAATTATAACCATAATCTAAAAAACAAAGCAATTCAATTAAACGTAAACATAACCATTATTAAATTGTAATTTATCAATTAATAAACATAAACCTAAACATAAACAATTTTATCATAAACATAGACATAAGCATTGACCTAAACCTAGCTTAGCAAACTTAATCTCAATTAACAAAATATTGAACCTAGGCATAAATAAACCTAAACATAGTTAAACCTGAACCTAGCTAAGCATGATTAAATATCAATTTATTATAAATAAATAACCAAAGCATGATTAACATAAGTAAATAACCTAAACATGATTCATAATCAAATACAACAATTCTTCCTCTAATCAACAATTTAATCTATGAATTACACAATTCAATCAACTAATCACCAATTTAACCAACGAATTACAAAATTCAATCCTCTAATCAACTAATCACCAATTAACCTAACTAATTCAACACATTAAGCAAAAATTCATGCTCAAAATTAAAATGTAGGGAGTGGGGGCGGCCATGGAGGAGGGGAGGGAGGGAGGGGGCGGCCATGGAGGGGGTGGGGGTGTTGATGGCTGTTATACACCAATTTCACCCGTCAATATAACTCAATTATGTGAAGGAATTGTCATTTCTTGCACACATCACCTTTCTATTTAACCTATTTCCACTTGTCCTTGAAGAAAGTAGTGCATGCAGGGATTCTATGCAGAAATGAAGTGAAACAAGGGGATGGATCCTATAAAATATCATTCCAGCCAATCAAGTGACGACATGTGGCACCACATAGATCAAATGGCCCATAAACAGAAGTATCTGAGGCCATCCAACGGTGTAGCGCCCATATCAGTCAATGGGACCTACCTTTCAGTCACCTGGAGAAAGGACACCACAAAAGGGGCTAGGACCAAGTCGGCCGACCCCCCTAGTCGGCCGACTAGTTCCTGGCGCCTTTCTCGGTCAAACTCCACGTGGTGGCTTCTCCGGGCTTGAAGTGGTCATGGTTGACTAATTCACGCGCTTTTGGTGGCAGGAACCGACCCTTCTCCAACCTATAAATATGAACCCTCACCCCTCACTTCAACACACACCATTTCAATATTCATCCTTTGTATTCACTACTCTCCATAGGTTTAGAGGAGTATAGGCTGTAGAGAGGATAGTCTCTAGTCCATAGTGCAAGTAGGAGGGGAGTAGAAGGAGTCTCTTCCCAATTTCCAATTGGGAAAGGTACGTCTCCCATATTCCTATTTCTATTTGTGATTTTATTCATAATAAAGATGATATCTTTAGTCTTCTATTGTTCATATACTTGGATGAAGCATTTCTTATTTGATTGTGGATCCCTGTATGTGGTAGGAATAGTAATTATGATTGTGCTATACCATTCTTATTACATCATCATAAACACTATAAACCTCCACTATAGTCTAATTATATATGATGTGACTACATTAATATGAATCACTTATGCTATAAATTAACATTGATTCAACGATGATTTAGTTCATTGCCTTAGGATGGCTTCTGCCTAGGCTCTTAAGGTAATTACTTAATATGCTAGCATGGTGCTAGGATAGAGAGTAGCGTTGAATGTCTCATATGCCCACAGATTGAAGAGGTAGGCAGTAGGAGGTGACAACCCTATCTGTCCTTTGTAATCCTCCACATTCGGCTATGCCAAAGGCTCTTTGCGGGAGTCGCCTAGTGTTGCTAGGGGTAAACCCATGCCCGATGTGTTAATTCACTTAGCATGAGAGTTCATAATTAACATGATCATTAGTATCTAACTTAGGCTATGTATATGTACATTAGAAGCATAGGAGGAGTCTCTACCTAACTCTTAGCTTAGTTCCTCTATTACCTCATTTATCCCCTTGTGATAGAATGCTCCTGTGTGTGTCACACTACCTCAACTTATCATTTAACCCATCCTTGCTAGAACCCTACCTAGGCCAAACTAGCCTTTCCACTTGATGATTGTTTTACTTCCATCTAGCTTTCCTTTGGGAAAATGTAAATCACACTCTTTGGGAATACTCTTAAAAGGCGAAATGCTACATCGATAGTTTTCGTGCGCTTGCGGATGTTCACTTGAGAATTAAAACCTACCAACAAGCATTTCTGGCACCACTGCTAGGGATGAATTGTTAGTAGTGCGTAGGAAATATCAACAAGTATTTCTGGCGCTGTGCTGGGGAAGGCAGCCAAAGTATTACATGATTGAGTGAATAGGATAGGACCCTGGTAGGTTTTAGTAGGATGACCCCTCTTTGTTTTCGCATTTTATGTGAAAATGAGGTAGTGTATGTCTGGTTTCCGCTTGTCGGAAAACTTTGTTGAAGATGCTAAATCTCTTCCGAGAGATCGACCTCATGTCGTAACCCCTCAGAAGCATCGAGCGGCAAAGCAAGCTAGCATAACTGCACCAACAACCGAAACACCAATGGCCCAGAAGACCCTTCGTGAGTTTTCGGCTCCCTCTGCTAACAATGTGCCTGTTGGGCCCACTATTAACATGGGAGACGTAAACTTCAAAATCTAGACTGGCATAATCACTATGGTGCAAGTCAACCCATTTTGTGGGAAGGCTAACGAGGATGCAAGTGCTCACCTGGAATAGTTCTTGAGATCTGTAGCACTTTGAAGATAAAAGGCGTATCTTATGATGTTGTCCGTCTTAGGCTGTTCCCGTTCTCTCTTCTTGGGAGAGCGAAATAGTGGTTCTATGCGAACCGAAGTGCTATAAACACTTGGGAGAAATGTTCTACAACATTCCTTGCCAAGTTTTTCTCGTTGGGCAAGACCAATGCCCTACGTGGAAGAATTTCTAGCTTTCAGCAATATGCCAAGGAATCTATTCCTGAGGCTTGGGAAAGGATTCAGGAGCATATCCTAGCCTGTCCCCCACATGGGATGGATGATTGGCTAATTATCCAAAACTTCTACAATGGGCTGATCCCTTCCGCCCATGACCATGTTGATGCTGCTGCTGCTGGAGGTGCCTTCTTCTCATTGACGGTGCCCAAAGCCAAAGATTTGATTGAGAAGATGGTGTCAAACATGGGTTGGAACGACGAGCGTCTCCATACCCGACAGCGAGGCATGCACACCTTGAAGGAGGTGGAAATGATTGCTGCTAAATTGGACCTCCTTCTGAAGAAGATTTATGGACAAGGCAATGGTGAAGTGTGCGACAAAGCCTATGCCTTAGACTCTCATATCACATGTGGAGTTTGTGGCAACACAGGCCATGTGAGCAATGTCTGCCCAGAAACCCGTGAGGATGCCTGTCGAAGTGTTAATGCGACACTTCCCCCAGATCTGCTAAGGAGCAGCCCACATAGGTTCTTGTTCGGCGGGGCTTAGGCCCCAAACTAGTGTTCTAGCGGACGAGTATGTGACACGGTGGTTTTTACGTGGTTTGGGCTGCAGGGAGCGTAACACCCTACTCTACGGTGGATTGTATTGCTGGTGAGTGTGTATGCATGTGTGTGTGTATCGGGGATTCTGAGTCTGGTCCTTGTAGTGATGGTGTTCTGAGCCTTTTATAACCAAGACCGGACACCTTATAGGTGGGGTCTCGGGGCCCGACAGCTCGTCCCAGGGCGATCTTATCCTAAATATCTAAGGCTTCTCGCATAAGATTCCTCTCAGGGTAGCAGTGGAGACTAGCTGTCTCGCCGCCTCCCTTGTCAGTAGCCCACACACCGTTGCTGACGGTGGCAGAAAGTGTCCCGTCAGCTTGTCTTGTTGCCGCAAGCTACCCACTTGGCTGAGTGGGATAGGCCTGCAACACCTTTACTATGATGCAATTGGTCATAGTGGTCTCTGACCGTTGGTGTGCCCCACGTCGTGCGCTAGGGGTGGTTGCGGGTCTTTAATGCTTGACTGGAGCGGAGCGCTCCATCTTTTAACTCCCGCACCTTACCGTCTGGGGCGAGCTGTGGGACACGTGGCAGCGTCGGGGATGGTCCTCAGCGGGAAGGCTTGCCCCAATCTTTCATGACGCGTGGCGGCTCTAGGGCTCCCCAGGGTACGTGGCAGCTCCGTGCTTCTTCCCTTGGGAGGTACTGGCCCTTGCGCTCCGTGTCACATGGCTGTCCTGGGGGCGCTCCCCCAAGGATGGGTGAGGTCTCGTCCATAAAAGTGGCATCTCAGGAGCCCGTCACATCAGAGGGGCCAAGTCCCATCTTCAAGGCTTACGTGGCAGCGCCGCAGCTTGATCTTTGACAGAGGCAAAGGCCTTGGTGCCTATAGAACATGTGGCGCCTCTCGACACGCCCTGCTGTCTTCATCTTGTGTGCGAAGGTACCCCATCTATAGGGTATTGACAGTGGCCCCTGGGTCCACCTTGGGGCATGGTGAAGAGCCCAAAGGTGGAGCCCTTTCCATGTCTTCCCGCACTCTGCTTTAAATTCTGTCTTGGATAGCCGAAGCGGTGCGTGCTTCTGCCAATCGTTGCCACGCGCCCTCTTCCAGTTGAGAGACTACGACGATGGATATTTGCTTGCTGTAATATCTCTGTCTTCTGCTGCGCCTTTAACCGAGACGGTTCCCGATGCAACTATAGTACTTTTGTTCGCTTCACCATTATGGGAGTCACCCTAGTGGCTTCCCCAAACGGCTGACCGACTGGGCCAGGACGTCAGTGTGGGGACATAGGGCCCATTGTCATGGGTGTCGGGTGTTGATAAGTGCGGTCTGAGCCTTCCCCCGGAGTACTCAGGCGTCGCGGGGGTGATAAAAAAGGAAACCTTTGTTAGAGGAACGGTTCCTCCCTTACTCAATTCCCGCAACTTGAGCTTTTGCCTTCTTCCTCGAGCGCCCGATCCTTCTTCACCTCTTTCACCAAAGCCCTTTCCTTAGCTTGCTCCCATGGCTTCCTTGTTGCCTCCTTCTCGCTTTCGATCGGCCAGAGATCTGGTGCCGATGAGGTGGCTCCTTGGCTGGGCGACTTCGGAGTGCGGATGGATGATCCACTACGGATCTCCTGACCTTCGGGATCTGCATAATGACGAGAATGTCCTCTTCGTCACCTACGCCACTGCAGGCGTGCGGTCGGCGGGAGTCGCGCGCTACGCGCGGGAGCGGGAGGCGGGACCCAGCGGGCGGGGTTGGGGCGCGTCGGGCGGCTCGCGCGGGAGGCGCGGTGCGGTTCGGGGCAGGCGGCGGGCTGGGGCCCAGCGCGGGCGGGGCGCTGCACGCTCGGGGCAGGCGGCGGTGCGGTGCTGGGGCCGGGGCGCTGCGGGCTGGGCCGGTTTGGCCTGGCCGGCAGTGGCTTTCTTTTTTTTTAATAAATATATTATTGTTTATTTATTCTTTTTATATTATTATTATAATATATTTTATTATTTATATTTTATTTATTTTATTTATCTTATTTATTTTATTTATTTATTATTTATTTTTTATATATATATTTATATATATATTTATATATATATTTTTATTATTATTTTTATACTTATTCCCTATTACAAATTTTAGGCTATAATTATTATTTTCTCTTCCTTCTTTTTGCTACACCATATATGTATGTTTTATCTTTTATTATCTATCTTTTATCCTACTAATGTTTAATGCATGATAATGTATGCAATGCATGATGCGCAAGTTGAGGGTGTTACAGGTGGCTCCTTGGCTGGGCGGCTTCGGAGTGCGGATGGATGATCCGCTGCGGATCTCCTGACCTTCGGGATCTGCATAATGACGAGACTGTCCTCTTCGTCACCTACGCCACTGCTGGGCTCGCACTCCCATTGTCAAGGTTCTTCCTTGCAGTGCTGGGGGAGTATGGGCTGCAACTTCACCACCTGTTGCTGAACTCCATTGCTCTGGTGGCTGTATTCGTCCACCTATGCGAGGCGTTTGGGGCTGTCCGCCCTCGGTGGAGCTGTTCCGGCATTTCTTCGTGATGAAGACAAATGGAAGGAGCGCGACGACTCAAGTGGGGGCCTACTACTTCTGCCATCGGGACAATACCTCCCGGGGCTACATTGCCTCATTCAAAGGGGGTAAATGGAGCGATTGGAGGGAAGACTGGGCGATTGTGAGGACAGACCCGCATCCCTCACTGAAGATGCCATCCGGTGGTCCAGGCTCCAACCCTACCACCTGGGAGGCATCCCATGGTTTGCCAGCGGAGTACAGGCCCGCCTTGAGGAGGATCCGGTTCTTGGCTGGCAAGGGCTTCACTTCCATGATAGTGTTGGCAGACATCTTGCTCCGTCGTACCGCCCCTCTTCAACAGTGTCTGTACAAGGCTTGGGTCTTCAACAACGAATATGATGAATGCCGGTTGAGTCCAGACTCCCCGACTCCCAAGATGCTGGAGGAGATGCTGAAAACAGTGACCTTCGACGTTGTTGATGATGAGCACGTCTCCATTCTGGATGACTGCCAGCTGCTCTATATGACAAACGACGTGAGGACTGAACTGCGGAGCTCAATGCTGGAGGTCAACGTGTTCGGCCTTGCTCGCCTGCATCCTGAAGATACGGTTGGGGCCTCGACTGTCCTGAAGCGGTGTCGTGAAGCTGCGCATCCAGGGTCAGGGTCTTCCTCGCGTCCTTCAGCAAAGGCGGAGGCACAGCCCTCAGCTACCTTTGACTGGGCAGTGGTCAGCCAGCCGACATCAGCTCCGAAGTCGAGAAAGGGTTCCCGCACGTTGGCCGCGGGCTCCGCTACTTCTATGCCTAAGAAGCGGAAGTTATTTCAGGGGGATGAAACCCCCATCTACCGTCACCAGGGAGCTGACAGGGCTGAAGCTTCTGCCGTAGACTTAGCCTCCGATTCCAGCAGTGGCCCCGGTTCTGGAGGAGGTGCCGAGGGCCCTGCAGAGACTACCACGCCGGCTCGGGTTGATCGGGGGTTAGTACCAGAGACGGTGGCGACGGCCTTGTCGTCAGATCCCGGCGATCTTGATCTATCGCGCAGGGTGGGAGGCCAGGGTCATTGGAGTGTCCCGACTCGCCGGTAAGTTGCAGTTTTCTCCCCTTGCTATTTCTCTTCGTTCCTTTTTCGTTCTTGACAAATCTTTATCTTGGTTTCTTAAGGCTTCGTTAGCCAATTTGGCACCCTTGGTCCTTCTAGGGGTGGGCTTGATAACCCCTGTCCTTCTAGGAGCTGGAACGGGGTCTGCCGCACCGCATCCTACACCCGAAGGTGCACCGGCCATATGTGTCGTTGATGACTCTGCAACCCCATCTGACGAGACAGGTGTGGCAGAAGTGGCGCCAAGCATGGGAGTGCCAGGCAAGGGGGTGCTTGGCGAGAAGGTGCCAGGCGAGGAGGTGCCCGGCAAGGAGGTGCCAGGCGAGGAGGTGCCCAGCGAGGAGGGGCTACCTTGGTCGAGGCTTCAGTGCCTCGCAGCGGCGCGATGGTTCTTGGGGCTCCAGCCGGGAAACCATCTGGTCCCCGGGAGCTGGTGCCTGCCGTGGCACTGGCAGGAGGGGCGGAGGGGCAACCCTCATTGGCGACGGTTGAGCCAATCCCTTTTGCCGACACTATTGCCGCGAACCAATCCATCCTGCACCAAACGCAGGTTGCTTTCGCCCGAGAGTGGGATCAACATGCGGAGGAGCGATACTAAGCTGGTGGATGCAAAGAACAAGGAGCTTGAGGTGAGGGCCTTGAAGGCCCATGCTGCCGCTGATGCCCGCCTGAAGCTGTGCGAGGATCAGCGGCTGGGGTTGGTCCGCCATGAAGTTGTTGTAGCTGACGCGAAACGGGAGTTGGTGGCGAAGGAGGAGGAGGTCTCCTGGGACTTGGAGGAGAAGTGCCGGGCTTTGGCGGACCTGGAGGTCGTCATCAAGCGTCGGGAGGACGATCTGGAGCGTCGTGCTCAGGAGCTCGCCGACAAGGAGGAGACTGCGCGGAGAGAGACGAAGAGCCTTCAAGCCTCCCATACGGCCGAGGCCCAAGGGGTTCAGGACTTCCTGGCCTGTTTTGGGGCGGTGCTGGAACCCCTCATCCTTGGTCCCGTGCCGCGTGGGGAGCCATCTCAGGGGGTGGCCCAGCTGCTTCCTGCCTTGGACTCCCTCTGTTCGTCGTTGGGGTCGGTGAACACCATCCTCGCAAGGCGGTTAAAGGCATGTGACACCCTCATTTTCATGTATCATGCCCTACATACATTCATATACATGTTTAACATTAACCCACATAAAGAGGAACGAGTTTAAAATTGATTTGGAACATTTAAAATTTATTTGGAACAAAACTGCACTTAAAATTCTGAAAAGTGCGGATTAGTCCGATTTTGGTGAAGACTAGTCCGATTTCTCTCTGACTAAAAATGGACTTGTCCGTTTTTGCTGCGGACTAGTTCGATTTTGCCCCTGGAAACTTTCAGACTTGTTCGATTTTGTGCGGACTAGTCTGATATTCCAAGAATCCTTGAAAATTTGCTAAGTCCCTGGACTTTCCCAGACTAGTTCAGTGTTCCAGCGGACTTGTCCGTTTTCCTCTTCGACTAAAGTCGGACTTGTCCGATTTTTTTGCCAGACTTGTCCAATTTTTTCTCTGGACAACTTCGGACTAGTTCGGTCCTTTTCGGACTTGTCCGATATTTCGCGACTCCGAGTTGATCTTTTGTTTTACGACTTGTTTCTTGGGTTTCACATTAAGTGGGCCTAGGGACGTCGTGCCTAACTCTTTTAGAGCCCATGTGGGACTCTAAACCGGCCCCTACTCCTCTCAAACTCGAAATCCATCTAACCCTATCCTCCACCTCGATATAAACAACCCCACCCCTTGGCTTGACATCTATTTGCCACTTTTCCATCCCACCCAAACCCTAGTTCATGGAGAGCGACCACCAAGGAGGGAGGAGGAGATCCCAAGCAAGAAGAAGAAGAGGAGGAAACGAAAGAGGATCAATATCTCCACCAAGCTTTCGTTCTTCATCACCAATTCATCTCCAAGTTCATCATCAACCCTAGATCATCAAGATCCAAGTGTTACCTCCAAGTTTCTTGATTCATTGGAGTTCTAAACACCTGGTATACCTTGTTATTCTCTTTTCCTTACGTGAATTCGACCCCTAATCTCCAAATTTACATCAATCTAGAAAATCCTAGTTCGCTAGTTCTGCGAAGTGCGGGCTAGTCCGGCCTTCTGCAGACTAGTCCAATTTTGCTGACTAAATTGTGTTGAATTAATTCTAAAAATTGACCTAATCAAATCCAAACCCGTATAAACTCGTTAAAATCTATTAGAACTAGTTAGTGATCATTTAAAAGTAATCTATTAACAAGTTCTACCTTGCATTTGCATCAATCATGCATGTCATGTCATATTGAGTAATATATGTGCACTCTTTGATTGTGTTTCTTGTTTTGATGTTTATTGTGCGGATTAGACGGATTTGCGCTAGAGAGTGCCGCGGAGGATCTACAACACCAAGAGTTTGAAGGCTTTGTCTCGAATCAATCCCAAGAGAAAGACAAGTGTCCTTGAAGCATATTGACCCTGTTTTGAAATAAATGTTTGGTTTGCAAACTGCATGCTTGTGTCAATTTGATGGGAAATCCTATGTTAGGAAGTTTACTAGTTTTGTTGACCATCCTTGTCACCTGGAATATATGGTAGAGAGTCGGGAAGGGCTTTTTACCTTTTGCTTTGCTTAATCAACTGGGATGGGAAAACAACTATACCACTCAATTTAATTATGCATGGATGAGATTATGGTTAACATGAACTGGTTAATATGATATGGTAATGGGTGATCTAAGCAAGCCTGGTATGTGGATGGGTTGGATGTTATGGTGGTGTTGCTTGCTTTAGATGTAAGGACCGATTCGTAGAGCGACCATCCAGGATTTACAGTGCCACCACGAGGCCAAGTATGGGTGCAGCGTAGCTGATTAATTAGGGCTTTGCGAGTGCTATTTGGACCATTAAGGATGCTCAGGGAAGGGGTAGTCGGATTGGGTTTGTTGATGATTGGTGGGACTACCCTGGGATTCGAATGGCTCAAGAGGGGGCCTTTTGTTGAAGATGTGCTCAGTTGGAGGCATGGCCACCGGTGAAACCTTAGTGGGGTCTAAATAGGCTAGTAATTTCTTTGTAAAGGCTATTTTGTGATCTCTTGGACACACCTACGGAAGTGTGAGACGGCATAATTGATATCCTATAGTCATCAAAAGGTGATGAAATCACAGACACGTGGGTAAAGCGGTACAACCTCTGCAGAGTGTGTCTAAAACTATCATGATAGCCGTGCTCCCGGTTATGAGCAACCTGGACCCTCACATGATTAGAGAAAACTTGGTATTGGTATGGTTGGTTATGGTTTGGTAATGGTTATGGCTCTTTATGGATTAACTTCTGGCATTGAATATAGTTATTGGCAATGGTGAAATCTGGTATATGGATGATGGCAATGAATTATGGGCTGGTATTATGATGACTATATGGTTTATGATGGGTTACTTCACATACACATAATATATTGCTTTTCAAATGTTTTAATGTACTTTTCAGCACTCAACCATTATTATATTTGTCATTTGAATCAGCCACATGTCATACTTTCCACACTTGCTGATTATGACATGTACTCACTCTTGCAATCCCCCCAACAGTTGCGGGTCAAGATTAGGAGTTTAATGGCGGTAATGCGGAGTTCTAGGCCATATCTACCGTCAGCTTTGCCCGTGGTGTTTTGGAGCTGTGCTATATCCTATCGCTTATGCTTCCTAGCTGTTTAGTTTGCTTATTTAGTTTATTTCCGTGGCATTAGTTGAACTTTTCATTAATGTTCATTAGAGCTTGTATTCGAGGATATTATGGTTTGTGTAATAAAATTCAGTTAATTAATCTTGTTCTGTGGTAATTTTATGTATACTCTTTTGTGAATGCACTCATGTATTGTAACACCCCAGCCACTATGGGCCTGGCGGTCATTACTCCTGGCAGCTCTATAGGATCACAGACTAGCCCCATAGACCAACACTAGTCTTTTCTGCGCACTTCGTCCTCACTCGTGCGCACCCGGGAAAACTTCCCGATCGGTCACCCATCCACAAATTGTTCCGGGCCAAGCACACTTAACCTTGGAGTTCTTTGCAGGTGAGCTTCCGGAAAAGAAGGTATACCTTGATGGTATAAGTATTCTATCAATCCTATTAAGCCTTGAGCCAGAATGTCACAATCCACCCCCCTTAGAAGATCGACGTCCTCGTCGGTCAACTGCCAAGCCAGGAACGTCCCCTCTTGGCCACGTCCATACGTTCAGTACTGGCATACGTACCATACCGTGTCCCTCCTAGAGGACCCACACGTCATGCGTACGTACCCACGTCTCTGACCCGTATGCACCAGTGAAACCACGAGGGTCGGCTCTGATACCATTCTGTAACACCCCAGCCACTACGGGCCTTGCGGTCGTTACTCCTGGCAGCTCTATAGGATCACAGACTAGCCCCACAGACCAACACTAGTCTTTTCTGCGCACTTTGTCCTCACTCGTGTGCACCCGAGAAAACTTCCCGGTCGGTCACCCATCCACAAATTGTTCCGGTCCAAGCACGCTTAACCTCGGAGTTCTTTGCAGGTGAGCTTCCGGAAAAGAAGGTATACCTTGGTGGTCTGAGTATTCTATCAATCCTATTAAGCCTTGAACCAGAATGTCACATGTATGTGTGTTGAATATCCTGGGCACATATATGCGTTCACTTGGTTCATTTTTGGAACCGGGTGTTACAGATTGGTATCAGAGCCAGGTTTGACCGTAGGATGCAGCCTAGATAGAATGAACACTTTAGAGCAGATAGGAGTACTCAAGAACCGATGTGTTTTGTTTGGTGTGCTGTTGCTATATATTGTTTGCTTGTGTGCTTAATAGAGGATTTTGGGATGCTTTAGCATTGCCATATCCACATAAGCTAGTTAGTTGTTTAGTTTCATATCCCTTGATGCACATAGTTGGGGACGTTTTCTAATTCTTTCCTACTGCTTTTCTTCAGATGGTGAGGACTCGCAACCAGAGGGATGCTAATGATGAGGAGGAGTATCGGTTGACCCTGAAAAAGTGAGAGACCTGTTGAAGTGGGAACCGTCGCAAAATGTAAAGGAAATAAGGAGTTTTCATGGAATGGCTGGATATTACCGTCGGTTCATCAAGGACTTTTCCAAGATAGCCAAGCCAATGACAGAATTGCTAATGATGGGAAAGGCATTCTAATGGACTCAAGCTTGTCAAAACAGTTTTGAGGAGTTGAAGAAGAGGTTAACAACAACCCCAGTTTTGGTACTGCCGGATGTAAGCAAGAGTTTTGACATATATTACGACGCATCGATACAAGGACTTGGATGTGTGCTCATGCAAGAAGGTCAAGTGGTCGCCTATGCATCGAGACAATTGAAGAAACATGAACAGAATTATCCAACGCATGATCTTGAACTAGCAGCTGTGGTACATGCATTGAAGATTTGGAGACACTATATTCTTGGACATAGGTGTGAAATTTATACAGACCATAAGAGTTTGAAGTATATATTCATACAAACGGATCTGAATTTGAGGCAACAAAGATGGTTGGAGCTCATCAAAGATTATGATTCTGGGATCAACTATCATCCGGGAAAAGCCAATGTAGTGGCCGACGCTTTGAGTAGAAAAGGAGTAAGTCATCAACTCATAGTTCGAGAGTTACCATCCGAGTTATGTAAGGAGTTTGAAAGGTTGAAACTTGGATTCATAAATGAGATGGAGATGATGGAGCTAAACCCAACCTTGGAGCAAGAAATTTGAGAGGCACAGACCAAGGATGAGGAAATTCAAGAAATCAAGGAAATGACCCAAGAGGGGAGATAATTCAGATTTGATGAGGATGAACATGGTACCTTATGGCTGGGAAAAAGGATTGTAGTGCCTAATGTGAAGCATATTCAGGAGACGATATTAAAAGAGGCACATGACTCACCTTACTCAATTCACCTCGGTTGTACGAAGATGTACAAAGACTTGAAGACTTGCTATTGGTAGGCTAGCATGAAGAAGGACATGGCTGAATACGTAGCATTGTTTGATGTGTGCCAACGAGTCAAGGCGGAACATCAAAGGCCAGCTGGACTATTGCAACCATTAAAGATTCCGGAGTGGAAGTGGGAAGAGATCGGTATGGACTTCATAGTTGGTTTACCACGTACTCAGTCCGGTTACGACTCAATTTGGGTAATTGTGGATCGGTTAACTAAGTCAGCCCACTTTATTCCCGTCAAGACCACCTCAGGAGTGAGTTCGTCCCAAGGGTGGGTTCGAGATATGGATAATGATAGGTTTATCATAATGGAGAGAAATTGGCAGAACTGTACATGGGAAGAAGAGTATGTTTGCATGGAGTTCCAAAGAAGATAGTCTCGGATAGAGGTTCACAATTCACTTCCAGGTTTTGGCAAAAGTTACATGAAGCATTAGGAACAAGGTTGAATTTTAGTTCAGCATACCACCCTCAAACAGATGGACAAACCGAGAGGACCAATTAGATTTTAGAGGACATGTTAAGAGCTTGTGCTTTAAAGCATGGGAAAAGTTGGGAGAAAAGCTTGCCATATGCAGAATTTTCATACAACAATAGTTACCAAGCAAGCTTGAAAATGTCACCATAGGAAGCGCTTTATGGAAGGAAGTGTAGGACACCTTTATTCTGGAATGAGGCAGGAGAAACTCAAGTATTTGGTCCGGATGTGTTGCAAGAAGCTGAAAAGCAAGTCCAAATAATTCGTGAAAACTTGAGGGCTGCCCAATCAAGACAAAAGGGCTATGCGGACAATAGGAGAAGGAAATTAACCTTTGAAGTGGGAGATTTTGTTTACCTCAAGATGTCACCGATGAGAGGTCAAAAGAGGTTTAACATAAGAGGCAAGCTAGCACCTCGCTACATTGGACCATTCAATATTTTGGACAAAAGAGGAGAAGTAGCATATAAGTTGGAGATGCCAACTCATCTTTCAGACGTACATGATGTCTTTCATGTTTCCCAACTCAAGAAATGCTTGAGAGTACCGGAAGAACAAGTGCCCATGGAAGGATTGGAACTAGAGGAAGATTTGACTTATGTCGAGCAACCGGTCAAAATTTTGGAAACCAAGGTGAGAGTCACAAGGAACAAGGTTATTAGATGGTGTAAAGTTCAATGGAAGCACCACACAGAAAAAGAAGCGACGTGGGAATTGGAGGATGATCTCAAGAAGGAATTTCCCTATCTCTTCTCTTTCACGTCGAATCTCGAGGGCGAGATTCATTTTAAGGGGGGTAGGTTTGTAACACCCTCATTTTCATGCATCATGCCCTACATACATTCATATACATGTTTAACATTAACCCACATAAAGAGGAACAAGTTTAAAATTGATTTGGAACATTTAAAATTGATTTGGAACAAAACTGCACTTAAAATGCTAAAAAGTGCGGACTAGTCCGATTTTGGTGAGGACTAGTCCGATTTCTCTCTGACTAAAAACGGACTTGTCCATTTTTGCCGCGGACTAGTCTGATTTTGCATCTGGAAACTTTCGGACTTGTCTGATTTTGTGCGGACTAGTCCGATATTCCAAGAATCCTTGAAAATTTGCTAAGTCCCTTGACTTTTCAAGACTAGTTTGGTGTTCCAACGGACTTGTCTATTTTCCTCTCTGACCAAAGTCGGACTTGTCCGATTTTTTGTCAGACTTGTCCGATTTTCTCTTTGGACAACTTTGGACTGGTCTGATCTTTTTTGGTCTTGTCCAATATTTCGCGACTCCGAGTTGATCTTTTGTTTTACGACTTGTTTCTTGGGTTTCACGTTAAGTGGGCCTAGGGACATCGTGCCTAACTCTTTTAGAGCCCATGTGGGACTCTAAACCGGCCCCTACTCCTCTCAAACTCGAAATCCATCTAACCCTAGCCTCCACCTCTATATAAACAACCCCACCCATTGGCTTGACATCTATTTGCCACTTTTCGGCCCCACCCAAATCCTAGTTCGTGGAGATCCACCACCAAGGAGGGAGGAGGAGATCCCAAGCAAGAAGAAGAAGAGGAGGAAACGAAAGAGGATGAATATCTCCACCAAGCTTTCACTCTTCATCACCAATTCATCTCGAAGTTCATCATCAACCCTAGATCATCAAGATCCAAGTGTCACCTCCAAGTTTCTTGATTCATTGGAGTTCTAAACACTTGGTATACCTTCTATTCTCTTTTCCTTACGTGAATTCGACCCTTAATCTCCAAATTTACGTTAATCTAGAAAACCCTAGTTTGCTAGTTCTACGAAGTGCGGACTAGTTCGGCCTTCTGCAGACTAGTACGATTTTGCTGACTAAATTGTGCTGAATTGATTCTAAAAATTGACCTAATCAAATCCAAACCTGTATAAACTTGTTAAAATCTATTAGAACTAGTTAGTGATCATTTAAAAGCAATCTGTTAACAAGTTCTACCTTGCATTTGCATCAATCATGCATGTCATGTCATATTGAGGAATATATGTGCACTCTTTGATTGTGTTTCTTGTTTGTATGTTTATTGTGCGGATTAGACGGATTTGCGCTAGAGAGTGCCGCGGAGGATGTACAGCACCAAGAGTTTGAAGGCTTTGACTCGAATCAATCCCAAGAGCAAGGCAAGTGTCCTTGAAGCATATTGATCCTGTTTTGAAATAATGTTTGGTTTGCAAACTGCATACTTGTGTCAATTTGATGGGAAATCCTATGGTAGGAAGTTTACTAGTTTTGTTGACCACCCTTGTCACCTGGAATATATGGTAGAGAGTCGGGAAGGGCTTTTTACCTTTTGCTTCGCTTAATCAACTGGGATGGGAAAACAACTATACCACTCAATTGAATTATGCATGGATGAGATTATGGTTAACATGAACTGGTTAATATGATATGGTAATGGGTGATCTAAACAACACTACAGGAATATCGATCACTTACGTCGGCCAGGGCAACTTACGTCGGCCGGCCGACGTAAGTAAGTAACTTACGTTGGTGCCTGGTAGCCAACGTAAGTTAAATAAATTACGTAGGCGGACCGACGTAAGTAAAGGGACCGACAGTAATAAAAAGTACCCACGTCGGCCTTGGCCCATAGCCGACGTAAGTTAAATGACCGACGTAAGTTAAACCTAACTTACGTCGGCCCTGACGTCGGCCGACGTAAGTAAACTTGGCCGACGTAAGTTGTTGTTTAACCTAACCGCGCGAGTGATGCGCGCTCTCATTTCACGCGCGCCATTTCCCAACCGCTGCCGCCGACCCCGAGCCGCCGCCTGCCCCCCGTCGCCGCCCCGCCGCCTGCTCCCCGTCGCCGCCCCGCCGCCGGCACGCCGTCCCGCCGTCGCCGCCCGGCCGCCCGACACCGCCGTCCTATGCCGCCGCCACAAGGTACTCCCCTCCCCTCCTCTCCTCCTCTCCCCTCCCCGACCCCCCCCCCCCCCCCCCCCACGTGCCGCCCTGCCGCTGCCGTCCGCCTCCCCATCCCGAGCGCCACCCTGCCGTCCTGAGCACCGCCCTGCCGTCGCCGTACGCCTCCCCATCACCTCCCCTCCCCCTCCACCTCCCCTCTCCCTCCCCTCCACGGCCGAGCGCTGCCCCCTTCCCCTCCCCTCCCCTCCCGAGCCCCCCCTCCTCGTCCCCTCCCCCTCGACCTCCCCTCCCCCTCCCCTCCACGGCCGAGCGCTGCCCCCCTTCCCCTCCCCTCCCATCCCGAGCCCCCCCTCTCCCCCTCCTCCTCCCCTCCCCCTCGACCTCACCTCCCCATGTGCTTAATTGTTTAATTGCTTAATTGTTTAATTGCTTAACTGTTTGCTGAAATTGCTTAATTTAAATTTGCTGAAATTGCTTAATTGTTTATTTAATTATGGTTAAGTGGTTAATTTGCTTAAATATGCTTAAGTGGTTTATTTTATTATGATTAATTTGCTTAATTATGCATAACTATGCTTAATTTGCTTATTTTTGCTTAATTTGCTTAAATATGCTTCAGTGGTTTATTTTATTATGATTAATTTGCTTAATTATGCATAATTACGCTTATTTTTGCTTAATTTGCTTAATTATGCTTAGGTGGTTTATTTAATTATGTTTAATTATGCTTAAATTGCTTAAATTTGTTTAATTATGCTTAATTGGTTTATTTAAGTTGTTAATTTGCTTATGCGTTTAATTATGCTGAAGTAGTTTATCTATTTATTATTAAGTGCTTAATTGCACCATGAGGAGGGCAGCGTCGGGGCGGCCCACTGTCGGGTGCCACGGCGTCGCCGGTAGCTCCAAGAGAGAGAGAAACCGTGGGTCATGTGTAGGGGTGAGCAGAGGAGATCGGGGCGGCGGAGGAGCTCGAGGCGGTGGGCGGCACGCAAAAGAAGCTAGCGCCGGCGGTGAACTGAGAAACACGGTATATAGTTATTAAGGCGTCGCTTTAGCGTCGCTTTAGCGACGCTAAAGCGGTAAGGCACTCCGACATCATAAGGCGTCCCTGTTGCCTTGCTTTCTAGGGTAAAGCGGCGGCGACCAGGGAAGCCGGCGGCGACAGGGAAAGCTGGCGCCGCGTGAGCAGGGAGATCCGTCGCCTTAAGTTGCCTTACCGCCTTAAGAACGTCAATGACCCGCGATTGTGTGGACGGTGGAAATGGATGTGGAATTGTCATCTAAGACCAACTTTCCTCTCAGTCTTTCTCTAGTTCTTTCCTCTCTCTTAAATGACCTCAAAATGAAAATGAGCAACGTAACCTATAGCAATGTATTACCCGTTTCGGATTGGCATGTCTCACATGCCATTGGCATGTGAGACGTGCAGGTTCGGAATTGTCCCTTTTTGGACAGCCTCGGAGTGACCGAGGGGGCGTGGCTTTTGACGAGACACGGGTCCGGATTTGGACGAGATTTTAGTGGCATAACCCTGTTGTTCTCTGCTGCACCATTTTTGGGCGTGCAGTGGTGAACAGCGGGGTTATGCTGCCGAAATTTCGTTCGAATCTGGATCACGCGTCTCGTCATGAGCACGCTCCGCTCAGTCACTCTTGGGTGGGTTTAGGATCTATCTGCCTAGGTTGTGGGGCCGTGACACATAACATAACAATACATTAACGACAATTTCTTTCGCGTTAAACTGCAGAGTCAAACATGGGTGAAGACCGTAGTTGGATGTACACTGGTTGGAAGAGCGGAACTGGTGGTCACTCAGATGAGTGGTACGCCAAGACATAAGCTTTTGTGGAACGAGCTTTTTCGTTGTCAAATAGCGATAAGGCGTGGTGCCCATGTACGAAATGCTGAAACGGAATGTTTTTGGACAAAGTGGAACTTACGTTGCACTTGTGATGAAACGGTTACGTGTCACATTATGAGTTGTGGAACTTCCACGGCGAGACAGCTTCTCAAGCTGTACAAGAAGTGGAAGCGGACAATGATGATGCTCAAGAGGTTGATATGATGGATGAGATGCTGGAATCTATACGACCAGAGCTTACAGAAGATACTCAAACAGCAGAGGTTAAAGAGTTCTTCAAACGTCTCAAAGATTCAGAAGAGGCTCTGCATGAACACACTAAAATGTCAATCCTCAATTTTGTGACTAGACTTATGGCAATTAAGTCTAAGTTCTTCTTTTCTAACAATTGTTACAACATGCTCATCGATTTGTTCAAAGATGCCCTTCCACAACCCAACAAAGTGCCTAAGGATATGTACAACTCGAAGAAAATTCTTTCTGGTCTCGGGATGAAGCACGAAAAGATTGATGTGTGTCCGGACAACTGCATGCTTTTCTGGAGAGAGCATGCCAATGAGAACAAATGTTTGAAATGTGGTCAACCGAGGTTTGTCAAAGTTGTTAATAACGATGGTAATACAGTGACGACGAAAGTCGCACGTAAGCAGCTTCGTTACTTACCTGTGACATCAAGGTTGAAGCGGCTGTTCCTTAAAAAAAAACGGCCAGACACATGAGATGGCACAAAGAAGGTGAGCGTGAGAACAATGGAGTCATGACGCACCCGTCTGATGGTGAGGCATGGAAGGCTCTGGACTGGTTCGACCCAGAATTTGCTCGTGAAGCGAGAAATGTTTGCATCGGGTTGGCAACAGATGGGTTCACGCCGTTCAGCACAAACGCCGCACCATACTCCTGTTGGCCCGTCTTTGTCATTCTGTACAATCTTCCGCCGACTTTTTGCATGAAGAATGAGTTTATGTTTCTTAGCCTCATTGTACCTGGGCCAGATCATCCTGGGTCACGTCTCAACGTGATGTTGAAACCGTTGATCGAAGAGTTGAAAATGTTGTGGACAGGAGTCGAAGCGTATGACTGTTACAAGAAATAGAAATTCAACCTCCGAGCTGCTTATTTGTGGTCCGTTCATGATTTTCCGGCATACGGCATGTTTTCTGGATGGAGCACTCATGGTCGGTTGACGTGTCCAATATGTGCCTCGGACACTGATTGCTTTCGACTTACCCATGGAGGCAAGATATCTTACTTCGATTGTCGTAGACGTTGGCTACCTCCGAATCACTTGTTTAGACAAAAGAGGAATGTCTTCAGAAAGAACACCGTTGCCACTAAAGGACCACCGAAACGTCTTGACGGGTCAGAAATATCTGATATGTTGGACAAATTGGTGCCAGATGAAGGTCGTCCTGGATATTTCGAAGGTTACGGAGACAAACACAATTGGACTCACATATGTGGACTTTGGGAGTTACCGTATGTGAAGTCGTTGATTCTAAGACACAACATTGATGTTATGCATCAAGAGCGTAACATGGCCGAATGTATCATAAGCACATGCATGGACATGATGGGCAAAACAAAAGACAATTTAAAGGCTCGAAAGGATCTTGCCGAGCTTTGTAACCGTCAAATTCTTGAGCTCTCCGAAAATGGTGGTAAACCACGCGCTCCTTTCTGTCTTCGACCTAAAGAGAAAAAAGAAGTTCTCGAATGGTTGCAAAGGTTGAAATTCCCAGATGGTTACGCAACTAGTCTAAGACGAGCCGTGAATGTGAAAACGGGAAAGCTCATTGGGTTGAAGAGTCATGATTATCACATAATCATGGAAATACTTCTGCCTGTTATGTTTCGAGGCTATTTTGACGATGCAGTGTGGAAGGTGTTAGCCGAGCTTAGCCACTTTTATAGGCAACTCTGTGCTAAAGAAATCACGCCAGAGATGATGACTAAATTGGAAAAGGAGGTTCCGGTACTTTTGTGTAAGATGGAAAAAAATTTTCCTCCGGGATTTTTCAATCCAATGCAACATCTCTTAATTCATCTTCCATTTGAAGCGAAAGTGGGCGGTCCCGTGCAATATAGGTGGATGTATCATATTGAAAGATCACTTAGATATCTGAAACCAATGGTTGGTAACAGGGCAAGGGTTGAAGTTTGCATCGCCGAAGCTTTTACTCTTAAGGAAGTAGGATACTTCTCAAGTGTTTACTTTGCAGAGGAAAACAATGTTAATACTTCGGTAATGCGATACAATATAGATGAGCAACCTCCTTGTAGCGATCTCTCCATTTTTGCAACAAGAGGCACTACTGTTGGTAGTTACACTTCGTATGATGTTAGCGAAAAAGAAAGGCGTGCTGCATTCTTCTACATGTACGCTAATATGGAAGAAATGAATGAATATTTCAAGTAAGTGTTTCTCCTACACTTATGCTTTTCACCATCTTTTCCGACACATGTATTCTAAAAGGTTCTCTTTGTCGTGTAGTATGTTCGACAAGCAAAATTGGAGACATAGACATCAACCCACGAGCAAGCAAATAGAACATATTCGACGGGAAGGAATAAACGGGGGATCTAATTTTCTCTCCTGGTTTCGAGATCATGTAATGTTTTCTCGATAACTAATCAATGTTAACAATGTTTTCTTATAACTTAAGAATGCTTATGTTTTCTAATAACTACATATCTTGGACAGTGCCAAAAAGATGCCAACGTCCATGAAGATTTGCGACAACTATCCCGTGGAGTGGTTAATGTTAGAAGCTATGGTCGATATGACGTCAACGGCTTTCGATTCCGTACAACTCAATTTGAATCTCTTCGTCCTCTTGCGGCAACATGTAATACCGGAGTTGTGATGAGGGCAATCGATTCGCAAGATCATGAAACGCAGTACTACGGGATTATTAAAAAAATCCTTGAATTCACTTTTGTCGCAAACAAGCCAATTCGAGCGGTATTCTTTGACTGCGAATGGTTTGATTTCATTCGTGGAATTCGAGTAAACGAATTTGGCATGGTCGAAGTAAAACACAAGGAACGGTTGAAAGGATTCGATTCATTAGTTCTTGCACACCAAGTAGAGCAAGTGTACTATCTACCTTATCCATGCAATAAATTCAATGCTTGGTGGGTGGTACATAAGGTGAATCCTCATGAGCGGTTATACGCTCTAGGAGATGATGATTATCACGACGAAGCTGAGGTTGATTGTGTCTACCAAGAGGAAGAGTTGCCAGACTCCTTCTCAGTCGACCCGGGGTAGGACTCGATAACTTAGTTGGAGACGCTCAAGATATCGAGGCTGGCACGGAAGCGGAAACAGAATCAGAATCAGAAACTGAAGATATCAATGACATAGTTGAACCTGCTGATTTGCGCAAACGAAAACGATATGCACAAGAAGAAGATCGATGGGCTGGTTTAAGGAGTAGGGTGCATGATCGTGATGTTGATGAATTTTGAAGTAACGTTTTATTCACTAATTTAACATTAATTTTGTAAATTATCTTTACATATTAATCATTTATTCCTTGCAACATGATGTCGTCAAAGGGGAAGGGGAAGGGGAAGCCAGTGAGAGGGTTTGAGCCGCTAGCAGACCCTTGCTCAGGGAGCTCGTTCCTTTCTAGCCGACGTGAGCTCTTTCTGGCACACGCTCTACCCTCAGCTGTCGTGTGCCTTCAGCGGACAGAGGTAAACTTTAGTTACAATAAAGTTATTTTTGAAATTGCAATTGTTATTAATTATTAATTGTCAATCTTTTCTTTTTGTGCAGTCTGACTCAGAGACTTCTGAGTCAGAGTCAGAGTGAGAGGCTAGGGGGCCGCTACAGGAGCCCGACTCAGAGGCTAGGGGGCCACTACAGGAGCCCTCTAGCGCTAGCCTCCCTTCGGAGCCGGCTAGCGCTAGCCTCCTTGGGCAGCCCTCTACCAGCCTTCCTGGAGGCTCCGGGGGATCCGTGGAGCCTTCAGGGTCACAGGACGCGGCAGCATCGCAGCAGAGGCGATGGACGAGGATGACCCACTTTGCGGCTCCTCCTCCGATTACTACTCAGCGGACCACGATCCGTCCTGTTGGAGATAGGTATAAATACTGTATATAATATATTAAATATTAGATGTTGTTTTCCTTTACTTAATGATTTAATATATTTTGTAGATGTTGGTACGACTTTTCGTTCACGGGGGCCGAGAAGCACCACAGGCAGGTTAACAGTGTCCTCGGTGCTATCGTCAAGTTGCACTACCCCGGTGTAATTGACGGTTTTCCTGCCCTGTCGTGGGATGACTACGCTCGGGTCTCTCACCCGGTGCACGGCACGGTTCAGGGAGCCGTGTGGCACGATTTTATGGTAAGTTTAACTGTTTCATTTTTTCAACTTGTTTGAATTCTTAATTGCATATCACTTAAATATTTGTTTGCTTAAAGCTGAGGTACCAAGTAGAGGAACCGGGCATGGAGGACCACGCGAGACGCGGGTTCCATTACAACGCTCGGAAGCTCACGACGGCAGCGTTGTCGTACGCCAGGATATAGGCCGTCAACGCGTACTACAAGCGGCACCCCCGGGAGCAGGAGCAGGAGCAGCAAAGGGGTGTCTTTAGGAAGGACTCGGACTCCTACTTGACAGAGGAGCAGTACACAGAGGTAAGTTTTTAATATTGTTAAATATTTACAATATCTACGTATGTTAACCGCGTTCATGAAAAATGAAATATGTGCAGGTTAGTATTTCCTGGTTACAGGGTAACATCGAGGCGTACTTAGCTCTCTGTCGGTACTGGGCTAGCGACGCTTTTATCAACAAGTCCACGAAGGCTAGACAGTGCCGCATGGGGTCCGAGGGCAAGCACAACTATGGCGGCAACGACTACATGCGTTTGGCTAAACGCATGGTAAGTACCTTTTTATTTTATTTATGTGTTCCTAATATATTATTTATCTCACTAACACGGCTGTACAGGAGCGAGAGATTGGTCATGAGCCGACCCCGACCCAGGTTTGGAAGAGAGGTCACAAGGGAAGTGACCCTTCTCAGCCAGGGCAGTGTAGTCAGGTCGCAGCCGACCGACTGGTAAGTTTTCAAAATTCATCAATTTCATTATAACTAATACTATTATTGACATGCTTACAAGATTTATTTGTTTTATAGACAAAGTACACACAGGAGGTCGTGAAGATACACGGTGCGGATTACGATTAGGAAATCACGCCGATCGACCCCAAGCCGCGTACGCAAGCGGAGGCGAGAAGGCCCACGGACGGTGAGTTCTTCGTGTGTTTCATTTCTTTTTCAATTAATATTCTTCTACTTAGTGTTTTCATTCTTTTGCAGGTTTGCCATTTTCGATGGAGTTGTCGACTCGAGGTCGACGCGACCTTTGAGAGGCGCTTCATCGTCGCAGGCTTCGACCGTTGGGACCAGTGGTCGTCTCTCGCAGACCCAGCTGGAGCTCCAGGCCATGAGGGAGTCGCTGACGCAAACTCAGGCATAGCTGGAGAGGACGAGAGCGGAGGCAAGGGAGGAGCAGCAGAGGACAGCCTTACTGATGGCCCAGATTCAAGCAACGGTGGCGGTAAGTAATTTAAAGTACCGTAGTTAAATTTCACGGCACTTAATAACATATATCTGCTAATATCTTGCAATGGCAGGCTCTTGCTCGACAAAGCGGTCAGGACGTCGAGATTCCTACGCTTCCGCCGCAGCAGACACCGGAGCAGGTAATATTGTCTACCCCTAGGAGTTTGATTCCCTTTTCATTATGTTAAAGAAGTTACTTGCATCACATTTAATTTAGCAAATGTGTTACTCACACTATTGACTAGTTGTTTTATGGACTTCTAATTATGGACTTCTAATTTATCCTAATTATGATTCTTTTGCAGGGTTCCAGAACGCGTCGAGATCCCGGAGGCAGTGGAGGGGCTAGCGTGTAGACACCAGAGCAGGTGATAAACTCTCTATTTAATATTGTTGTATCCATTTTAGTATTTTACATAGAGAGATAAGGAGGTAGAACATAGAGGTAGATCTTGATGACTTGTCAGATATTGATTCCTATAGTGGTGAGGAAGTTAAGTGTATCTAATCAAGCTTTAGTAGTTTTTGACAATGGTAGAAATGATTAGTATATAGTTAATAAGTTGTCAGTGCTTCCATTTAACAAAGGGCTAGTGGTTCATAAGCTTGACCTGTTACCTAAAGTCTCCAACTCTGATACCTGCTAGTTTGCTATTTATATATGCAACATTACTTCATTTGAAACTACATCATGCTTCCTTCTTTTGTCACTGATGTTCTTGGCCTCTTATGTTATCACTGAGTTGACATTGATGCTTACTAGTGATTATGTTTCTTTTGCAGGGTTCGGGAACGCGCCGAGAAGATCCTAGAGGTAGTGGAGGGGCTAGCGTGTAGCCCGGAGGATGTTTTGTTGTTTTTGATGTTTTGGAACTTAATTTTCAACTTTTTTGGTTCTGTATACTATTCTGTATATCTGTGTATATCTGTATATTGTTCTGTGTTCTCGCCATCGAGCGAGGTAGTCAGTTTCTGTTTTTAAAAAAAATTCGAAAACTTAACTTACGTCGGCTATGGAAAGGCCGACGTAAGTTAGCCCAGTTTAACTTACGTCGGTCAGACCATACCGACGTAAGTTAAACCACTTAACTTACGTTGGTTTGCCCTGGCCGACGTAAGTTAGAGCACTTTACTTATGTCGGCTTGCCCAGGCCGACGTAAGTCCTCCGGCCCAGCCCAAGGCCCATTTCGACACTTAACTTATGTCAGCTTCTACAGACTGACGTAATTAAGGTAACTTACGTCGGTGGCCGACGTAAGTCACCTTAATTACGTCCAAATGTCTACGTCAGCCAGAAGCCGACGTAATTAAGGGAAAACCGACATAATTAAGTTACTTACGTCGGTTTATGCCTTACTTACATCGGCTTTGGCCGACGTAAGTGATCGATATTCCTGTAGTGCAAGCCTGGTATGTGGATGGGTTGGATGTTATGGTGGTTTTGCTTGCTTTAGATCTAAGGACCGGTTCATGGAGCGACCATCCAGGATTTACAGTGCCAACACGAGGCCAAGTATGGGTGCAGCGTAGCTGATTAATTAGGGCTTTGTCAGTGCTATTTGGACCATTAAGGATGCTCGGGAAGGGGTAGTCGGATTGGGTTTGTTGATGATTGGGGGGACTACCCTGGGATCCGAATGGCTCAAGAGGGGGCCCTTGGTTGAAGATGTGCTCAGTTGGAGGCATCGCCACCGGTGAAACCTCAGTGGGGTCTAAATAGGCTAGTAATCCATTTGTAAATGCTATTTTGTGATCTCTTGGCCACACACCTACGGAAGTGTGAGATGACATAATTGAGATTCAATAGTCATCGAAAGGTGATGAAATTACAAACACGTGGGTAAAGCGGTACAACCTCTGCAGAGTGTGTCTAAAACTATCATGATAGCCGCACTCCCAGTTATGAGCAACCTGGACCCTCACATGATTAGAGAAAACTTGGTATTGGTATGGTTGGTTATGGTTATCGTTTGGTAATGGTTATGGCTCTTTATGGATTAATTTCTGGTATTGAATATAGTTATTGGCAATGGTGAAATCTGGTATATGGATGATGGTAATGAATTATGGACTAGCGGTCTAGCGGTCGGCCGCACCAACCTCCTGCCAAAGACCCTATCTGGAACGGTGGTTCCTGTGGACGCTATGGTTGACAGGGCATCGGCGATGGAGTTGTCGGCGCAACACATGGCAGTGATCCAAGGCCTCGAATCCAGCTTCTAGCTTCTTGTCATGTATCAGATATGCCACGAGTTGCATGGTCATTGCAGCAGCACTCATCCCAGACTTGCTTAATGATCAGTTGGGAGTCTCCCTTGACCAACATCTGCTGGACAACGATACCCTGCGCAGCTGTGAGTCCGAAGATGAGGGCTTCGTACTCTGCCATGTTGTTGGTAGCCTTGATGTCGAGGCGCATTGCGCACTTGGATTGCTCCCCTGTTGGTAAGGTGAGCAGTATACTGGCTCCTACCCCTTGCTTCCCTAAGGATCCATCGAAGAAGAGCGTCCAGTGAGGTCCGGTAAGCACTGGAGCCCTGGGCTCTGGCTCATTGATAGACCCCCTGGGTTGCTCGGTGAGGGGGTCCACTCGACAACAAAGTCCGCCTGAGCTTGACTCTTGATTGCATGTCGTGGCAAGAAATCAAGCTCGAACTCCGCTAATTCAGCCGCCCACTTGGTGATATTGCCAGTTGCGTTCGGGCTGTGCAACACTGCTCCCAGTGGAAACAAAGTCACCACTGATACTCGGTGTGCCTGAAAATAATGGCAGAGATTCCTCGACGCGATTAGCACCGCATAGAGCAGCTTGTGCACTTTGAGGTACCTTGTCTTTGCCTCATGCATGACTTCACTAATGAAGTAGATCGGGCGTGGATGGTCCGGGACCTTTTTGGGGAATCCGGCTCATCTTCTTCCCTCTACTCCAGGTCCAGTGACTCCATGTCTCCTGGGCCTGACGCTTCCTTTGGGGGCTGCGATCCAAAGGCTTCTTGGCTTCCGAGGCCCCCTAGGGGGACCTGGTCATCCTCTGGGGGCTGTGACCAAGAGGCTCCTTGGTCTCCGGGCCCCCCTTGGGGGACCCGGACGTCCTCTGAGGGTTGGGATGTGACGCCCGGTTCCGAAAACTGAACCAAGCTAACGCATATGTGTGCCCAGGATGTTCAACACACATACACGAGTGCAATCACAAAAGAGTATACAGAAAATTACCACAAAACAAGATTAATTATCAAATTTTATTACACAAACCATATTATCCTTGAATACAAGCTCTAATGAATATTAAGGACAAGTTCAACTAATGCAGCGGAAATAAACTAATTAAGCAACTAAGCAAACTAAGCATAAGGGATAGCGCAGCTCCATGCAACACCACAGGCAAAGCTGACGGTAGACACGGCCTAGAACTCCGCATTATCACCATTAAACTCACAATTCTGACCTGCAATTGTTGGGGGGGATTGCAAGAGTGAGTACATGTCGTACTCAGCAAGTGTGGAAAGTATGACATGTGGCTGATTCAAATGACGACAATAATAATGGCTAAGTGCTGAAAAGTACAGTAAAACCATTTGAAAAAGCAATGAATTATATTTATGTGAAGTAAACCCATCATAAACCATGTAACCATCATAATACCAATCCATAATTTACCATTGCCAATAAGCATAATCAATGTCATAAACCATGATTCCATCCCATAACCATAACCATAATCATAACCATAACCATAATCATAACCATAACCATAACCATCCCAAATCCCAATTTCCCTCTAATCATGGAAGTTGTCCAGGTGCTCATAACCGGAAGCACGACTATCATGATAGTTTTAATTAACTCTGCAGAGTTTGTACCTCTTTACCCACGTGTTCGTGATTTCATCACCTTTCGGTGACTAAGAATCTCCCTTATGCCCATGACCCGTCAGTCATATTACACACATCCGTTGGTATGTGGCCAAGAGATCACAAAATAGCCTTTACAAAGGGATTACTAGCCTATTTAGACCCCACGGAGGTTTCACCGGTGGCGATGCCTCCAACTGAGCACATCTTCAACCAAGGGCCCCCTCTTGAGCCATTCGGATCCCAGGGTAGTCCCACCAATCATCAACAAACCCAATCCGACTACCCCTTCCCCGAGCATCCACAATGTTCCAAACAGTACTAGCAAAACCCTAATTAATCATCTACGCCGCACCCATACTTAGCCTCGTGGTGGCACTGTAGTCTTGGCCTATTCTCGCATGAACCAGTCCTTAGATCTAAAGCAAGCAAACCACCATAACATCCAACCCATCCATATACCAGGCTTGCTTAGATCACCCATCGTATTGACCAGTTCACATTAACCAAAATATCATTGATGCATAATTAAATGTGTAGTGTTGTTTGCCATCCCAATTAATTAAGCGAAGCAAAAAGGTAAAAACCCTTCCTGACTCTCTACCATATATTCCAGGTGACAAGTGTGGTTAAACAAATCTAGTAAACTTCCTACCATAAGATTCCCATCAAATTGACACAAGCATGCAGTTTGCAAACAAAACATTTATTTTAAAAACAGGATCAATATGCTTCAAGGACACTTGCCTTGCTCCGGCGGATAGGGTTGCTCAGGCGCTTCAAAGTCTTGATTCTCGAAATCCTCGTACACAATCTCTTGAGCACTTCCCTCTACTCGTGATCACACATACAAGAAAATACATACAAATCAACATGATGCACACACATTAATCAACATGCGATGATATGCATGCATGCAAAGATCAATTATTAATTAACTGTGATTGTTTATTAATCAGATGCAACTAGTTCATACGATATTACGGGAGTTTTAGAGTGGATTAATGCTGCTGAAAGTAAAAAGACGGTGCGACTACGATCAAACTACGCCTATTAGGTTCAATATGGTCGCTAAAATTTGCATTGGAAACATGGCCTACCGTAGATGCGATGGCTTCGATGATCACGGGATTGGGACAATGCGTAGACGAAGTGGATGGCACAAGGGTCCTCCGGCGGCGCGACGACGGCGACGCGATGGCGACGACGATCTCCGGCAGACGCTGGCGCTCTCGTCTTTTTCCTCCTCTTCTTCCCCTCCTTTTTCTTCCTTTTCTTCCCTGCGGCGCAGCCTCTGGTGCCTTTTTCTTTTCTGTACCGGCGGCGGGGCTTTTTATCGTGGAGGCGGAGGCATTTCTGCTAGGATCGGGAAAAACCCTACGGAGCCTGCGGTGTTTATATAGACAGCGGGACGCGGCATAGGTACCGACTTGTACCGCGGCTCGGGGCGAGCGGCGTCAGGCGTGCGGGGTGGGGTCCAGCGGGGCAGCGGTAGCGCGGGGCGTCGGGATCGGGGCGAGCGGTTCGGCGCTCGCGCGCGGGAGGCGCGGGGCTGGCGGCGGGGGTGGGGCCAGGGGGCAGCGCGCTGCGCGCGGTGCTGGGGCCGAGCGGGAGTCGCGCGGGGCTGCGCGGCGGTTCGGCGCGGGAGGCGCGGTGGTTATCGCGCGAGAGTCGCGCGGAATTCGCGCGTTGCGCGCGGGAATCGGGCGGGGGCGTCGGGGTTGATGGCTGGGCCGGCTCGGCCGCCTGGCCAGCAGTCCTTTTCCCTTTTTTTACTTTCTTTTTCTTTTATTTTTTATATTATTATTGTTATAATATATTTTATTATTTATATTTTATTTATTTTATTTATCTTATTCATTTTATTTATTTATTATATATATATATTTATTATTGTATAATTTATTTATATATATTTCTTTTTATATATTATTATTATTTTATATTTATTCCCTAATACATGTTTTACGCTATTTTTATTCATTTTCCTCTATTAATGTTTAATGCATGAATATGTATGCGATGCATGATGCGAAAATTGAGGGTGTTACAAACCTACCCCCCTTAAAGTGAATCTCGCCCTCGAGATTCGATAGCATGGAGAAAAGGTGAGGGAATTCTGCCTTCAAGTCTTCTTCACGTTCCCATGTAGCTTCGGCTTCCGTATGGTGTTTCCATTGCACTTTGCACCAACAGATCCTCTTATTTCTCGTGACCCTTTCCTTCATGTCCAAAATTTTGATAGGTTGCTCGACATAAGACAAATCCTCGTGAAGTTCTAACTCGTCCATCGGCACTTGTTCTTCCGGCACCCTGAGACACTTCTTGAGTTGAGACACGTGAAACACATCGTGTACATCGGAGAGATACGCCGGCAGCTCAAGTCGATAAGCTACCTCTCCTCGCTTGTCCAAAATTTTAAATGGCCCAATATAGCGAGGTGCGAGCTTGCCTCTTATGTTAAACCTATCATGACCTCTCATAGGTGACACCTTGAGGTAAACAAAATCTCCTATTTCAAAGGTTAATTTCCTTCTCCTATTGTCCGCATAGCCTTTTTGTCTTGATCGGGCAACCCTCAAGTTTTCACGAATCATTTGGACTTGCTTTTCGGCTTCTTGCAACACATCTGGACCAAATAATTGAGTTTCTCCTGCCTCATTCCAGAATAAAGGTGTCCTACACTTCCTCCCATAAAGCGCTTCATATGGTGACATTTTCAAGCTTGCTTGGTAACTATTGTTGTATGAAAATTCTGCATATGGCAAGCTTTTGTCCCAACTTTTCCCATGCTTTAAAGCACAAGCTCTTAACATGTCCTCCAAAATCTAATTGGTCCTCTCGGTTTGTCCGTCCGTTTGAGGATGATATGCTGAACTAAAATTCAACCTCATTCCCAAAGATTTATGCAATTTTTGCCAAAATCTGGAGGTAAATTGAGAACCTCTATCCGAGACTATCTTCTTCGGTACTCCGTGTCAACACACAATATGCTCCATGTATATTTCGGCCAATCGTGCAGCTGTATACTTGGTCTTCACAGAGACAAAATGAGCTGACTTGGTTAAGCGATCCACAATTACCCAAATTGAGTCATAGCCGGACTGAGTACATGGTAACCCAACTATGAAGTCCATTCCAATTTCTTCTCACTTCCATTCCGGAATCTTCAACGGCTGCAATAATATGGCTGGCCTTTGATGTTCTGCCTTGACTCGTTGGCACACATCACACAATGCTATGTATTCAGCTATGTCCTTCTTCATGCTATCCCATCAATAGCAAGTCTTGAAGTCTTTGTACATCTTTGTACAACCAGGGTGAATTGAGTATGGCGAGTCATGTGCCTCCTTTAATATTGTCTCCCGAATATGTTTTACATTAGGCACAACGATCCTCTTTCCAAGCCATAAGGTACCATGTTCGTCTTCATCAAATCTGAATTCTCTCCCTTCCTCGATACTTTCCTTGATTTCCTTGATCTCTTCCTCTGCGGTCTGGGCCTCTCGAATTTCTTGCTCCAAGGTTGGGTTTAACTCCATCATCTCCGTCTCATTTACAAACTCGAGGTTCAACCATTCAAACTCCTTACATAACTCGAATGTTAACTCTCGAACCGTGAGTTGATGACTTACTCCTTTTCTACTCAAAGCATCGGCCACTACATTGGCTTTTCCCGGATGATAGTTGATCCCCAAATCATAATCTTTGATGATCTCCAACCATCTTCGTTGCCTCAAGTTCAGATCCATTTGTGTGAGAATATACTTCAAACTCTTATGATCCGTGTAAATTTCACACCTATGTCCAACAATATAGTGTCTCCAAATCTTCAATGCATGTACCACGGCTGCAAGTTCTAAATCATGTGTAGGATAATTCTGCACATGTTTCTTCAATTGTCTGGATGCATAGGCGACCACTTGACCTTCTTGCATAAGCACGCATCCGATTCCTTGTCTTGATGCATCACAATATATATCAAAACTCTTGCTCACGTCCGGTAATACTAACACCGGCGCGGTTGTCAACCTTTTCTTTAACTCCTCAAAACTATTTTGACAAGCTTCAGTCCATTGGAAAGCCTTCCCCTTCATTAGCAATTCCGTCATGGGCTTGGCTATCTTGGAAAAGTCCTTGATGAATCGACGGTAATATCCAGCCATCCCAAGAAAACTCCTTATTTCCATTACATTTTGCGGCGGCTCCCACTTCAACACGTCTCTCACTTTTCCGGGGTCAACTGATACTCCTCCTCCTGAGATTATATGACTCAAAAATGGCACCTCTTTCAACCAAAACTGGCACTTGTTGAACTTGGCATACAATTGATGCTCCCTCAATTTCTGCAGCGTAGGCCTCAAGTGTTCCTCATGTTCCTTCTCATCCTTCGAGTAGATCATAATATCATCAATAAACACCACAATGAACTTGTCCAAGTACTCCATGAAGACTTTATTCATGAGGTACATAAAGTAGGCAGGCGCATTTGTCAATCCAAATGACATCACGGTGTACTCAAAAGATCCATACCGTGTTCTAAAAGCTGTTTTGGGTATGTACGATGGTCTAATCTTCATTTGAAAGTATCCCGACCTCAAATCAATCTTGGAAAACACACAAGCGCCTTTCATCTGATCAAACAAATCCTCTATACGGGGCAAGGTGTACTTGTTCTTGATTGTTACCTCGTTGAGAGCTCGGTAATCCACGCACATCCTTTGGGATCCATCCTTCTTGTCCACAAATAGAACGGGGGCTCCCCAAGGTGAAGAGCTTGGGCAAATAAAACCTTTCTCTAGTTGTTCTTGAATCTGCTTCTTGAGCTCCGCTAATTCTATAGGAGGCATCCTATACGGCCTCTTAGCTATAGTTGCAGTTCCAGGTATTAAATCAATAACAAACTCAATGTCTCGATCAGGTGGCATACCTGGCAACTCATCTGGAAAAACATCCGAAAATTCACACACCACAGGAATCTCCTCAATTGAGGCACCGTCCATATGATTCAATTCCAATTGCTTCAGTGCGGTTTGAGATGCTTCAAATTCTATGGTGATCCCTTCTTCATTGGTCAACTTCACCGTCTTCGTGGCACACTCAATAACTCCATTGTGCTTCCTCAACCAGTCCATACCGAGTATAATGTCCAACCCTTGAGAATCTAAAACAATGAGGTTGGCGGAGAAGTCTACCCCCCTTATTCTAAGGCTTACTTTTGGACATACTATATTTGTCCTCATCTCTCCTCCAGGAGACTTAACTAACAGAGTAAACTTCATATGAGAGATAGGCAAACTATACTTGGCAACATACTTCGATGCAATGAATGAATGCGATGCTCCAGAATCGAATAACATAGTCACGGGGTTGGAGTTGGCAAGAAACATACCAATGACCACGTCATCCGCTTGTTGAGCATCCTCCGTAGAGACATGGTTCACGTTGCCACGAGCAAAATTCTGCTATCTACGGTTCCCTTGTGGCTGTCCTCCATTGGGTCTTGGGTTTTGCCTCGACGCATTGCTTCCTTGACCAAGGCCTGACTTAGGACATTGATGCGCAAAGTGTCCAGCTTCTCCACAAGTATAGCACTTCTTAACCCCACCAGAATTGTTGGGACGAGCTTGGTTTTGAACATTAGCTCCAGGGAAATCAGCACGAGGTGCATAAGGCATCGGAGGCCTAGGTTCTTGCATGACATGGCGCTGCTGCACAAACTGAGTTGGGCGTGGTGCATAACTAGGGCGCTGAGCAGGAATAGAGGAGCTGTAATGAGGCGCATTGGGTGGTGCAAAGCGAGGGCGCACATTACTTCCTTGTTGCTGCCCTTGATATGGCACCTTCCTCTTGATTTCTTGCTCTATCTCTCGAATCTTGTTCTCAACCACAATTGCTTTATCCACAAGCTTCTGAAAATTGGCATAGTCGCAGTTGAGTAGTTGCACTTGGATCTCATTGTTCAAGCCCCTCATGAACAAGTATTGTTTCCGGCTGTCCCGACTAACATCCTCAGGCGCATACCTTGAGAGTTGAGTGAACTTATTGAGATATTCACTCACGCTTGATCTTCCTTGCCTTAAATTCTCAAATTCTTGCCTCTTCAAGAGCATAACACCTTCCGACACATAATGAGAACGAAAATTCTCCTTGAATTTTGCCCAGGTGATCCTCTCTTGATCCTCATGAGCATTGCATAGTGAATCCCACCAATCCGCAGCTGCTCCAACTAGTTGATGAGAAGCAAATAGCACCTTCTCCCGGTCACTGCATTTGACAATGGCTAGCTTCTTCTCCACGGACTTGAGCCAATCATCCGCATCCATAGGGTCGGCGGCTTGAGCAAAGGTTGGTGGCCTAGTTCTCATGAACTCTCCCAATCGGTTACGAGGAGGCGGGGGTGGCGGTGGAGGCATGTGAGGCTGATTGTTGATATTGCCAGCCTGCAGCTGTCCCATAGTCTGTATCATGGTCTGCATGAGCTGGTTTTGCATGGCCAATAGCTGCTCGATGTTGATAGCTCCATGAGTAGATCCTTGTCCGATGTTGTTCTGAGGCGCTCCATGGTTCTCCTCCTCACCATTGACATCCCTCTGATTGCGAGTCCTCACCATCTGAAGGAGAGCAATAGGTAAGAATTAAGAAACGTCCCCAACTATATGCATCAAGGGATATGAAACTAAACAACTAGCTATACTAGCCTAGGTGGACATGGCAATGCTAAAGCATCCCAAAATCCTCTATTAAGCACACAAGCAAACAATATATATATATATATATATATATATATATATATATATATATATATATAGCAAACAGCAAGCCAACAAAATCAAATCGATTCCTGAGTGCTCCTATGTGCTCTAAAGTGTCCATTCTATCTAGGCTGCATCCTATGGTCAACCTGTGGCTCTGATACCAATCTGTGACGCCCGGTTCCAAAAACTGAACCAAGCTAACGCATATGTGTGCCCAGGATGTTCAACACACATACACGAGTGCAATCACAAAAGAGTATACAGAAAATTACCACAAAACAAGATTAATTATCAAATTTTATTACACAAACCATATTATCCTCGAATACAAGCTCTAATGAATATTAAGGACAAGTTCAACTAATGCAGCGGAAATAAACTAATTAAGCAACTAAGCAAATTAAGCATAAGGGATAGCGCAGCTCCATGCAACACCACAGGCAAAGCTGACGGTAGACACGGCCTAGAACTCCGCATTATCACCATTAAACTCACAATTCTGACCTGCAACTGTTAGGGGGGATTGCAAGAGTGAGTACATGTCGTACTCAGCAAGTGTGGAAAGTATAACATGTGGCTGATTCAAATGACGACAATAATAATGGCTAAGTGCTGAAAAGTACAGTAAAACCATTTGAAAAAGCAATGAATCATATTTATGTGAAGTAAACCCATCATAAACCATGTAACCATCATAATACCATTCCATAATTTACCATTGCCAATAAGCATAATCGATGTCATAAACCATGATTCCATCCCATAACCATAACCATAATCATAACCATAACCATAATCATAACCATAACCATAACTGTCGACTGTCGGAGTCGACAATTCCCCTGACACTACGAAAGTGTTGAAGGAGTTTGTGGTTCGGTTTGGGCGCGCGGAGACTCAAGAAGGTAAAATGTAATTGGACACGGGTGACACAGTGGTTTACGTGGTTCGGGCCGCCTAAGCGTAATACCCTACTCCACGGGTGTGTGTGTGTGTTGTATTAACTTGTGAACTTCCGAGCGTTCGATCCTTTTTGTGTATCGTCGGTTTGTCCTTTTATAGTACAAGGACAAACCGTTACAAGTCAGCCTGACCCGACATGTGGCCCTGGCGGTTACTAGTATTGATACACGAGATTGATTGTTGTTAACAACCCTGTAACGGCTCCGGCAGTGCCGTTACAGGTGTTAAGATCGTCCGATTAAGTATCATTAACGTGGAATTAATGATAATTAATCGGGTCTTGAAGTCCGCGGCTGTCCTTTGAAGATCCGGAGCCGTTACAATGTCTCTCGGAGGTTTAAAGCGGCCAGCTCCGACGTATGGACACGTGGCAGCTCCGGAGCTTGCTTATGGGAAGCGGGAAGCTCCGGGGTGGCCTGGCACGTGTCAGGTCCGGAGCTTCTCTCGGTCAGGGGTTAAGTCCGGAGGTGCCGTTTCAGTACTTAGCCCGGAGCTTCACCCTTGCGGGTAATAGCTCCGGTCTGACAGTACACGTGGCAACCTAGGGGTTAACCATGTTGGAGAAGCAGGTCCGGTTATGTCTGACAGGTGGGCCCCCGAGGGTCTTTAATTTGAGTAGATGTCCTTCCCTTGAGATCTTTGCAACCTCACGGGGTGTATGGTTTTTAGGGTACCGACAGTGGCCCCCTGGACCTACCTCCGGGGAAGGCCAACGGGATGAAGTCATTCCGCCGGAGGTGGGTCCACACTTGCGACTCTTGAACTGGGTCTTCAAGGGTCTTCGGAGGTGCCTTCGGCGGGGCTTTACGGTTAAGTCTCGACGCGTGGCGCACCTCAGGCGGCAGATAGGATCTTTGGCGTGCAGATCTCAATTGAAGGTCGCCGGTTCCCGATACGAAAACCGTATCTGTTCCGCGCGCCTTGTCAGTCCGCCGCCTTTGGGTTTCCCGCCTCGTGATGACAACTGTTCGCCTGGGTAAGAACCTCGACTTGATCGTCAGGGTGGTCCCGGGCCCTCTTGTCATCGGCAGGGTTGAATTCTTGAGTAGTATCCTTGACTCTCCTGCAGTTTCCATCCAAGCGTTGCGAGGGCTTACTTAAGAAGGAAAGCGCACCGCCGGGAGTCCTTTACGCTTTCCATCTGTTCTTGCGCTCAAACTCCCAACTCGTGCTTTGCTCCTCTTCTCTTGCCTAGCTGTGCTGCGATGGAGTTGGGTCTGCGTGAAAGTCGTTTGAAGACGGAAAGCGATCTAAAGAAGGTCCGAGCCCTCATGGGGTGGTCGTCGGACTTCTTCAACCGTTCGGTCCGCGCCGGTGGAGAGCTTCCCTTTAAAAAGGAGCACTCCGGCGAGATGGTGTACTTTTCATCGTACGCCATGGTAGGGCTGATCCCCCCTTTTTCTTCTTTCTTCTTGATGCTGCTGGACTTCTATGGTCTGCAGCTATACCACCTTGGCCCTCACTCCATTCTCCTTGTGTCCATCTTTGTCCACTTCTGCGAGATGTGGGCGGGCATCCCTCCCTGCATCGAGCTCTTCCGAACCTTCTTCACCGTCCAAACCACCGGCCGAAGCGACGAGTACCTTGGCTTCTACTACTTCGTGAAGCGCAAGAAGTGCCCGTTCAAGTACCTCCGGTCATTCCCTTCCGGGAAATGGGATGACTGGAAGAAAGATTGGGTAGTCGTCTGGGTGGAGGAGCATGAGCGGTTGGAGTTGCCAGACGGTCTGCCCGGCATTGACACGTCGGTGTGGAGCGAAGTTCCGGTGCTGGCGGCAGCTTTCGACCCCGTCCTGACCAGGATCCGCCAATGTGTGGAGGGAGGATTGACTCCCCAGGCGGTGTTCTGCAACTTCTTGTCCAACAGGTGGGCGCCGCTGAAGAGGAGGGAGAAGCTCGCCTGGGCCCTCAACAGCGTGATGGACGAGGACCGGGTTGAGACCGGGTTGAAGTCCAGCATGGTGGGGAAGTCCTTGGAGTTTCACCTCAAGAAATTCCAGCACGGCATCGATGTTGATGGAGAGTACTTGACTCCGCCGCCGGCTTTCCTCCCCCTGAACGTGGAAGTTGAGTTCAGCAGGGAGCTCCGGCGGAAGATGCCCGCGCTTGACGACCTTGGCGTCGTCGAGAGAAGATCAACCGCCCGGTTGGCGATCCCCGGGTTGTCCGAAGGCGGCTCCGTCCCTGTCTCTCAGCCAAGAGCTGAGGTCATCGGCAAGGGCAAGGAGCTGGCGGAGGAGCCGGAGAGCCGGAAGAGAAAGCTGCGACATGCTGACGGAAGGTCCGTCGGGCTTGCTACTTCCCCCCCAGTTCCCCGTCCTCAGGAAGGAAGATCCTCCGCTGCCGTGGCGGCTGTCCCCGTGGTGGGGTCTTTTCGGAGCGCTACTGTTCCGGCGGTGGGATCCTCCCGGAGTGCGGCTGTCCCCGTGGTGGATCCCTCCGGAGGTGCCAGCTCCGGGCAGGCGACTCCGGTACGAGAAGCGGTGAGGGCCTCCAGGTCCAGGAGTTCCTCCCGATCAAGGAGAGCTCCGGCCCGGGGAACGCCCGCGGCCACGGCAAGTCCTGGGAGTCCTCCCGGAGCTCCTACACCGACCGTGGCCAGTCCGGAACGTCCGGGAAAGAGGTTCCGCGCAAGCTGGTGCGTGAGCCTCCCAAGGTAATTTTTCTTGCTTACCTCGATCAACTTTTAATTATAGCATCTATTTGCTCAATTTCTTTGTTCTTTATCTGCAGCGTTCCCAAGAAGGGGAGTGAAGCTCCGCCCTCAGCCACAGTGTCTGAGGCTGTGAGGGCTTCTGCTCCAGCCCCGGTGCCGCCCCAAGTGGAGGCTGCGACAGCTCCGGCGCCGGCTGTCGTGGTCATGGACCTCGACTCGTCTCCAGAAGTTCCCGTGGTAGCGCCGGACCACGGGATTGAAGATGCGCCAGCGGCACCCGTTCCGGAGGTTGAAGCTCCGGGTCCTGGTGCTGCAGAAGTAGAAGCTCCGGCTGTTGAGTGGGAGGAGGCAGCGGTCCCGGCTTCGGAGCCGGAAAGTGCTGAAGCCCCGGCGGTTGAGCCGGAGGTAGCTGAAGCCCCGGCATGCGAGCCGGAAGTTGAAGTGGTTCCGGCAGTTGAGCCGGTTACTTCCGAAGCTCCGGTCGCAGAGCCGGTAATTATTGGAGCGCCGGCTGCAGGGCCGGTGATTGTGGAAGCGCCGGCCGCAGAGCCGGTGATTGCTGGAGCGCCGGCCACAGAGCCGGTGGTCGAAGAGGCGAGGGAGCTCGAGCCTCCCTCAGAAGAAGTGTCCCGGCCGGAGCCAGTGGAGGCGACGACGTCGATGGTACCCGTGGCGGAGCCAGAGTGCCTGAATGAAGTCGCCAGCCCCCAGCCTGAGGGGGCAAATGAAGACTTGGTGGCAGGACCTTCTTCGGTGGCGACTGACGCCATCCCGGAGGAGTGCCCTAGTGCTTTGGAAGCTCGGGGTTCCACTCTTGTAGAGTGGGACCCAATTTTTGTAAGTGAAGACCCGCTGGAACCAGCGGAGGAGACCCCGGCAGGTCCGGAGCCCATCTCTCTGTCGATGTCCATCGACAATGCCTGCTCCAGTCTACGTCAGGTCCAACTGGCCTTCTTCCACGACAGCAAAACTCTTGAAGAGGAGCGCCAAACCCTTAGTAGGTGGCGTAATCGGCTCCACTTTGAGACTAAGCTGGCGCAGTCGAGGATTGCGGATGACAAGGAATGGATCAGGCGGGAGAAGGTCCGCCTGGAGCTCTAGGGTGAGCTGCTGGACGAAAGGGAGATCATGAGTCACGCCCTCGACGCTCAATCCCGGGAGTTCCATGACCAAGCTAAGGCTGCTAACGACGCGGCCAACGCTCGGTTCGATCAACTCGAGGCCATCAGCACCGCACTCATCAAGCGCCGAGAGGCACTTGAAGGAAGGGAAAGGCGGCTCGAGGATGAGGAGCAAAAACTCCTGGAGCTACGGGATGACGTCTTGCGACGGGAGGAGGAGCTCGCCGAGAAAACAGCTCTGGCGGATAAGGGCCTCGAGGAGCGCACTAAAAAATTGGAAGAGCGCTGCCTCGAGGAGGAGGAGAAGACGTGGGTGCGGGGGCAGGAACTCTACGAGTACGAGTGTGCCCTTGTCGCCCGGGAGAAGAAAATAGAGGCCAGGGAGAAGGACCTGGTCGACCGCCGGAATAAGATCCACCTCCGGGAGGAGGAGCTCGGAAGACTTGAGAAGCGGGTTGCTGCGAAGATTCAGCAAAACGCCAAAGAAGTTGAGCGTCTCTCCCGCGAGAATTCGGAGCTGGCGGCGGCCCGGAGATCTCTGGAAGAGATGAAGGGCCTGAGGAAGACGGACTCCCTGCAAATTTGGGAGTTCCTGAGCAAGGCCGACGATGCGCTGGCGCCGATGGGTTTCAGCCCGGTGCTCCCGGACGATCCGGAGCCGGAGCCGGACCTTGCGTTGCAAGCGTTGAGCGCCGCGGGCAGCAAGCTCTCCAAGGTGGGCGACGTCATCGCGGACCAGCTGGAGGTCGAGGGGCAATCCCTGGCTAGAAACGTCATAGAGTATGTGTTGACGTGCTACACTAGCCGGAACCCTCGATTCCCTCTGGACCCGGTGCTTGAAGGCCCCGTCGAAGGAGAAGGCGAAGCTACCCGAGCCAGCGTGTCGGAGGTCGCTCAGAAGGTCGCTGAGTTCTTCCATAGGGTCTAGGATTGTCTCTCTTATCCTTTACTTGTATCTTCTCTTCTTCCTCAATTTTGTAATCCCTTGTCTCCAGATGTAATCTCCGGTCTTCAAATGAAATGAAATCTTCACTTTTTTGCGAATTTCATTTTTTTTGTCTTCAACGTCTTTATCTTCACTTGGCCCCCTGGTAGATGTGCACAATTTGATTGTGGACATGTACCAAAAGGATGTTGAGTTTTGTTGAAGACAAATTTGCTTCGAACTCGTATAATTTAGGTCCGAAGTTTTCGATAGTGAAGGTCCCTTGAAGTCGTCGGAGCTTAGAAGCTCCGGCACTGTCCATCGCCGGAGCTTAGTAGCTCCGGCAATAGCCTCTACCAACACGTTGAGCGTCGATAGTTAATACTCCAAGGTGTCGAAGCTTAGTAGCTCCGGCAATGACCCTTGCCACGCATGGTTTGTTGGCAACAGACTCTAGTGATAGGGTCTTCTCACCATCTTTAAGTTAACGCCGGCGGTTGACGCCCTGGTGGGAGTCGGGGCTTGGTTAGCTCCGGTTTTTCTCCCTCAACTTTGGGTTCATTTTTCCTGCACACTTAAGCCAAGAAAAATAGTAAAATTCGTTCCTTATCTATAACTTCGTCGCGGCTTATGGTTCTCAAGAAAATTTTAAGTTGAACGCGATTTTTAATACGACTGAATGAATTGTTTTTTCTTTTGGATCTAATTGTCCATGGACCCACCTTACTTTGGCCTGCCGGGATGTAGGTAGAGTGGCGTACTTAGGGTGCTTGACCAGGCTAAGTCGATAGCGCACTCCGGCCCTAGAATGGCTTGGCGGCTTTCAGGTGAGTTGGCCACAGACAACATTTAAATCCAAAAAATCCGACAATTCAACTCAAATCGTACGTAAACCGGTCAAACTAGAACTTCTTAAGAATTGCACGTTTCTGTTATAGACAAGAAAGAGAAAAATAAAAATGTCGAGCCTATGCAAAAATGAATGCACGTGGAGTCTATTTCACATGAAGATGTCTTTCATTATCGGTCCGGGGTACAGGGGAAACAAGTACACTCTTAGGGTACGGAACCAGGCTAAGTGTGTTTGGTTTCTCGTTTGACCCAGGGTAGTTAGCCACACTTCTAGTCCGGAGACTGTATTGAGTGTTGCATGAGCTCTTTAAACCTTTCGGGAAAGGTCCGGCTGTTCTCCCGGAGGAACTACCCGATTCTGTACAATGACTCTATAACATACATTTCAAGTTACTTAAGACTCACCTCCGTGGAATTAAGTGTAGAACTTACGGAGGTGCTCGATGTTCCAAGGATTTGGGAGAGGTGTCCCATCCTCGGTAGCCAAGCGAACGCTTCCGGGACGGGATACTTTGATCACTCGGAAGGGCCCTTCCCAGCCGGGGGAAAGTTTGTTTTGCCCTTCTCTGGATAGTATTCTCCGTAGCACCAGATCGCCTTCCTCGAGCTGTCGGTTGTGTACATGCCGCTGGTGATAGCGCCGTAGAGCTTGGCGGTATCGGGCATTCCGAACAGCTGCTTGGCACCTTCCCTCCTCGAGGAGGTCTAGGTCTTCACGCCGGAGCTGGTCCTGCGCGGCTTCGTCGAAGGTCCGGACTCGGAGGGAACCCAAGGTGATTTCCGGAGGAAGGATCGCTTCAGCTCCGTACACCAGGAAGAAGGGTGTTTCTCCGGTTGCCCGACTTGGAGAAGTCCTGTTGGCCCATAGAGTGGGCGGAAGCTCTTCGATCCAATTGGCTCCGTGCTTTTTCAAACGCTCGTAAGTGCGTGTTTTGAGTCCTTTAAGGATCTCTGCGTTTGCTCTCTCGGCTTGTCCATTGCTGGCAGGATGAGCTACGGAAGCGTAGCAAACTTGTATGCCGAGGTCTTTGCAATATCCTTGAAATGCGGAGCTTGTGAATTGAGTCCCATTATCAGTGATGATCTTATTTGGGACTCCGAATCTGCTCACGATAGATTGTAGAAAATTGATTGCAGATTGTTTGTTGATCGTCACAACAGGAGTAGCTTCCGGCCACTTGGTGAACTTGTCGATGGCGACGTACAGGAACTTGTAACCTCCGACGGCTCTTGGGAAGGGTCCCAAGATATCCATCCCCCACACAGCGAAAGGCCATGTAGGAGGTATCATTTGTAAGGACTGAGCAGGTGTATGAATTTGATTTGCATGAAATTGGCATGCTTTGCATTTCTTTACTAGCTCAGTGGCATCCTGGAGCGCTGTAGGCCAGTAGAAACCATGCCGAAAGGCTTTTCCGACCAGCGTGCGGGAAGATGCGTGGTTCCCACACTCGCCTCCATGGATTTCTGCGAGGAGTTCGCAGCCTTCTTCCCTTGTGATGCACCGCATTAGGATGCCGTTGGCACCGCGCCGGTAGAGATCCCCTTCTACCAACGTGTATCTTTTAGCCAATCTGACTACCCGGTCAGCGGACACATCATCGTCAGGAAGGATGTTGTCTTTCAAGTAGTTCCGGATCTCCGAGATCCATGCATCGGAACTAACTTGAACATTTGAGTCTTGCGTGCTGGGTTGCTCGGAGCTTCCGGCAGCACCTACGACCCTTGATGGCTGCCATGGTAACAGGGCCATCGGGACCGTCAGCTTCAGGATGCTGATCTCGCCCCCTTCGTTCAGTTCGGCAGGCTGAACTGTGGGTTTTGACAACCTCCAGACAAAGGTTCCGTCAGGAACCGGAGCTCCGGTTGACGCCTTAGTCGAGAGTTCGTCAGCTTCAGCGTTGTGAGCACGCTGAACATGGTGAAGGTCTAGGACTTCGAAGTCCTTCTGAAGCCTCTGGACTTCAAGGAGGTAAGCAGCCAGCTGGAGATTATTGCAGGAGCATTCACCCTTCACCTGCTTGATGAAGAGTTGTGAATCTCCTTTGACCAGCAATTGCTTGGCACCATATGAAAGTGCCACCTTTAATCCATAGATGAGTGCTTCATACTCCGCCATGTTGTTGGTTGCCTTGAAGTCAAGGTGTACCATGTATTTCACCTTCTCCCCGGTTGGTGCGAGGAGAAGGATTCCAGCTCCGGCTCCCTGCTTCTGCATGGAGCCGTCGAAATAAAGGGTCCAGTGAGGCTTAGTGAAGGCTGGAACTTGAGGTTCCGTCTTCTGCTCGCTGGGGCCCCCAGGGTTTAATGGAGAGGGAGTCCATTCTGCCACGAAATCTTCCAATGCTTGACTCTTGATTGCTTGTCTTGGAATGAATTCGAGGTCGAATTCAGCTAGTTCCGCTGCCCACTTTGCAATATTCCCAGTTGAATTGGGATTATGCAGGATCGCTCGAAGTGGATATGAAGTCACCACTGAGACTTTGTGAGCTTGGAAATAGTGTCGAAGCTTCCTTGAGGCAATAAGAACTGCATAGAGCAGTTTATGCACCTCTAGGTATCGAGTCTTGGCATCATGTAACACTTCACTGATGAAGTATACCGGGCGTTGAATGGTCCGGACCCTCCCGGAGGGGTCCGGAGCTTCCTCTTCATTGATCCGGACCCTCTCGGAGGGGTCCAGACTCTCTTCGGAGACCTCCGGGTTCTGGGTGGAGGAACCCGGAGCTTCTTCAGGAATGACCTGGATCCTCTCGGAGGAATCAGGGTCCTCTGAAGTGGCTTCTTGTGGGTTCAAGTCTGGGAGCTGGGACCCAGACCCGCTTTCAGGAACCTCCGGACCCTCCCGAAGGGGTCTGGATTCCTGAGTATTGGGTAGTTCCGGTCTCTCCGCAACCAGAACCATACTGACGACTTCGTCAGCTGCTGAAATGTAAAGCAATAAAGGCTCACCAGGGTTCGGAGCTACCAAGACTGGTAGGGTGGTGAGGAACTGTTTCAGCTCCTGGAATGCCTTCTCTGCTTCTTCAGACCATTGGAATGGTCCGGACTTCCTCAGTAACTTGAAGAAGGGAAGTGCCCTTTCCGCCAGTCTTGAAATGAACCGGCTGAGGGCTGCTAGACATCCGGTTAATTTTTGGACGTCTTTGATGCGGGTTGGTTGCCGCATGTCTTCAATGGCTTTTATCTTCGCTGGATTAGCCTCTATGCCCCGGTGACTTACCAGGAAACCAAGAAGCTTTCCGGAACTAACCCCGAAGACGCACTTGTCTGGGTTTAGCTTCGTGCGGGTGGCCCGCAGCTTATCGAAGACAGCCTGCAAGGTGTCCAAGAGGGACTCCTTGTTCTTGACTTTGACCACGATGTCATCGACGTACACTTCCACTATGTCTCTGATGAGTTCTGCGAAAGTTTTGTACATAGCTCGTACAAAAGTTGAAGCTGCATTCTTGAGACCAAAAGGCATGGCTGTGTAACAATACAATCCATCCACTGTGATGAATGAAGTATGTTCTTCATCTTCCCTAGAAATCCTGATTTGATGATATCCAGAATATGCGTCTAGAAAACACAGTAATTCACACCCGGAGGTGGAATCCACTATCTGATCTATTCTAGGTAGTGGGAATGGATCTTTTGGACATGCCTTATTCAGTGTGGTGTAGTCGATGCACATCCGAAGTTTCCCGCCGGCCTTAGGCACAACGACTGGGTTTGCCAGCCATTTTGGATGGTAGACTTCTCGGATGAATCCGGCTTCGAGCAATTTCTTCACTTCTTGTCGGATGAAGTTCTGTCGCTCTACAGATTGCTTCCGAGGTTTCTGATGCACAGGCCGAGCGTCGGGGTAAATCTTCAGATTGTGCTCAATCACTTCCCTGGGGATCCCAGGCATTTGTGACGGTTGCCAAGCAAACACGTCTACGTTATCCCGGAGGAAAGTGATGAGCGCGAGTTCCTATTTGTCGTTCAAGCCACCCGATATGCGGGTAGTTTGAGTGACATCGGAACCAATTTGGACGACTTTGACGGGAATGTCGGTGTCGCCGCTTGGCTGCACACGGGATGCAGAGGTCGAGCCTCGTTGCCGAATGCTCGGAGGTTGCGGAGCTTGCTTCTGTCTGGAGTCCTCCTCTTGCACTGTGGTGAGTGCGTGGAGTTCTTCCAGAGCAGTTACTCCGGCAGTGCGATCTCCGCGGATCCGGAGAACGCCTACTGGTGTTGGCATTTTCAACACCAGGTATCCATAATGAGCAGCTGCCATGAATTTGTACAAGGCAGGTCTACCCAAGATGGCGTTGAATGGTAAGTTGATCTGAGCTACGTCGAAGACCAACTTCTCGGTGCGATACTTCTCCCGGGTCCCGAAGGTAACGGGGAGAGTAATAGCTCCGAGTGGAGTGATGGCCCCCGGACCTACTCCGGAGAAAGGTCGAGAGGGCTGGAGGTCCGAAGGTCGGAGCTGAAGCTTAGTGAAAGCTTCGAAGCTGATGAGGTTAAGCCCCGAACCTCCATCTACCAGGACATGATGGAGCTGGATGTTGTTGATGGTAGGAGATACCATCAAGGGTAATTGGCCAGCTCCGACCATGCTTTGAGGACAGTCCAAAGCATCAAAAGTGATGGGTGTGTCCATCCACTTTCGATGTGGCTCCGGTCTAGCTGTAGGAGCTACAGCAGCCATATCCCGTCGCATAGTCTTGATGACACGACGAGAAGTGATGTCCCATGATCCACCAAAGATGGTGTTCATGGTTTTTCGACGCTCGTTGTCGGAGACGTCGGAGTCATCGTCGACGGAGGTGTAGACGGCTTTCAGAACCTTTTTGGGGTCCTGAAACCCTAACTCCTCTTCAGCCGGAGCTTCATCGACCTTTTGTTTTCCCTCCCTCTGTCGGAAGGGAGACTCTTCCCGGCGCTTGTGGTAGCGCTCGGCAAGGTTTTGGACCTCCCGGCAGTCCTCCAGTCTGTGGCTGCTCGTTTTGTGAATGGGGCACCACATCTTGGATTTGCCACCGTCTTCAGAAGACGGTCGAGGTCGCTTCTCGGGGCGTGGCCCCCGGCCACCAGGAGTTGCAGTGGCTGCAACATTGGATGTGCCGGCCGACGGCTTCTTCTTGCCGTTGGTCTTCTTTTTCTTCTTGCCACTCCCGGAGGTAGCGGCTTCTTCTTTGGAGGATTTTTTATGATCCTCCAAGGCTGGTTTGGAGTGCATTTCACGGCCCTCCGCAGCTCTGGCACATTTGTCAGCCAGGCTGAAGAGCTCTGTGACGCTGGTGATTTCTTTAATCGCCAGCTTCTCCAACATCTTCTTGTCTCGTACACCCTGTCTGAATGCCACAATGACAGAAGCGCTTGAGATAGAAGGGATGGTGTTACGTACCTGAGAGAACCTCTGGATGAATGACCGCAAAGATTCTCCTCCTTTTTGCACGACCGCAAAAAGGTCCAGTTCAGTGCCCGGTCGGGTGTATGAACTCCCAAAGTTGTCAGTGAACTGACGGCACAGCTCCTCCCAACTGTCAATAGAGTTGGGTGGAAGGCTCATGAACCAGGACCTGGCGGTCCCAGTTAAGGCCACTGGAAAATAGTTGGCCATTACGGCCTCGTTTCCTCCAGCTGCTAGGATCGCAGTGGAGTATATCTGCAGAAATTCTACGGGATTGACAGTCCCGTCGAATTTTTTCGGCAAATGTGGCCGGAACTTCTGTGGCCATCTAACCATGCGTAGGTGCATGGCTAGGGCGGAACAGCCTCCTCCTACTCCTTCCAGAGTAGAAAGGTCTTGAGCATCTCGTCTTTCTCGAGCTCGCTCGATGTGGACACGGCCATCCTGTTGGCGGTATCGGCGATCAAGCTCCGCCCGGAGGTCGTGTGTCGAAAGCCGAGATGCGGTATGGGCACGTCGTGCCCCAGAGGGCAACGACGTCACTTGCTGTGACGCAGCTCGTCTCCGGTTGTTGGAGACATGTGGACCAAGTCTTCCAGACAACGTTCGTCGCTGCGACGGGGCCCGTCCTGAAGGAGGTGGACCCTGGTTGTTGAGACGTTCGGCCGCTGCTGCGACCAAATGCTCAATATCAGCTCTCCATTGCTCCATGGCACCTTGAGATGCATCCGGAGGTGGTGGTCGCTGGAGGAGAGCACGCGCTGCATGGAGCGCATGTTCTGGGTTGTCACGACTTGCCGGCGCAGAATGTGACGCCGGTGCACCATCATGTCGTCCGGCATGTCTTGCCGGAGAAGATGGTGGTGGTGGGAGTGTGACTCCTGCTGGAACTGAGGCTCCTGCCGGTGGCTGCATGTTGGAGGGATTGCCTCCGACAGCCTGAGCAGCAGGTTGCCCGTTGGATGATCCAGCCGCAGAATTCACCATTCTTGAAGATCTCAAGCGCCGCCCCTACCTGGCGCGCCAACTGTCGACTGTTGGAGTCGACAATTCCCCTGACACTACGAAAGTGTTGAAGGAGTTTGTGGTTCGGTTTGGGCGCGCGGAGACTCAAGAAGGTAAAATGTAATTGGACACGGGTGACACAGTGGTTTACGTGGTTCGGGCCGCCTAAGCGTAATACCCTACTCCACGGGTGTGTGTGTGTGTTGTATTAACTTGTGAACTTCCGAGCGTTCGAGAGTTCTCTCTCCTTTTTGTGTATCGTCGGTTTGTCCTTTTATAGTACAAGGACAAACCGTTACAAGTCAGCCTGACCCGACATGTGGCCCTGGCGGTTACTAGTATTGATACACGAGATTGATTGTTGTTAACAACCCTGTAACGGCTCCGGCAGTGCCGTTACAGGTGTTAAGATCGTCCGATTAAGTATCATTAACGTGGAATTAATGATAATTAATCGGGTCTTGAAGTCCGCGGCTGTCCTTTAAAGATCCGGAGCCGTTACAATGTCTCTCGGAGGTTTAAAGCGGCCAGCTCCGACGTATGGACACGTGGCAGCTCCGGAGCTTGCTTATGGGAAGCGGGAAGCTCCGGGGTGGCCTGGCACGTGTCAGGTCCGGAGCTTCTCTCGGTCAGGGGTTAAGTCCGGAGGTGCCGTTTCAGTACTTAGCCCGGAGCTTCACCCTTGCGGGTAATAGCTCCGGTCTGACAGTACACGTGGCAACCTAGGGGTTAACCATGTTGGAGAAGCAGGTCCGGTTATGTCTGACAGGTGGGCCCCCGAGGGTCTTTAATTTGAGTAGATGTCCTTCCCTTGAGATCTTTGCAACCTCAGGGGGTGTATGGTTTTTAGGGTACCAACAATAACCATCCCAAATCCCAATTTCCCTCTAATCATGGAAGTTGTCCAGGTGCTCATAACCGTGAGCTCGGCTATCATGATAGTTTTAATTAACTCTGCAGAGTTTGTACCTATTTACCCACGTGTTCGTGATTTCATCACCTTTCGGCGACTAAGAATCTCCCTTATGCCCATGACCCGTCAGTCATATTACACGCTTCCGTTAGTGTGTGGCCAAGAGATCACAAAATAGCCTTTACAAAGGGATTACTAGCCTATTTAGACCCCACTGAGGTTTCACCGGTGGCGATGCCTCCAACTGAGCACATCTTCAACCAAGGGCCCCCTCTTGAGCCATTCGGATCCCAGGGTAGTCTCACCAATCATCAACAAACCCAATCTGACTACCCCTTCCCCGAGCATCCACAATGGTCCAAACAGTACTAGCAAAACCCTAATTAATCAGCTACGCTGCACCCATACTTGGCCTCGTGGTGGCACTGTAGTCCTGGCCTATTCTCGCATGAACCGGTCCTTAGATCTAAAGCAAGCAAACCACCATAACATCCAACCCATCCACATACCAGGCTTGCTTAGATCACCCATCGTATTGACCAGTTCACATTAACCAGAATATCATTGATGCATAATTAAATGTGTAGTGTTGTTTGCCATCCCAATTAATTAAGCGAAGCAAAAAGGTAAAAACCCTTCCCGACTCTCTACCATATATCCCAGGTGACAAGGGTGGTTAAACAAATCTAGTAAACTTCCTACCATAGGATTCCCATCAAATTGACACAAGCATGCAGTTTGCAAACAAAACATTTATTTTAAAAATAGGATCAATATGCTTCAAGGACACTTGCCTTGCTCCGGCGGATAGGGTTGCTCAAGCGCTTCAAAGTCTTGATTCTCGAAATCCTCGTACACGATCTCTTGAGCACTTCCCTCTACTCGTGATCACACATACAAGAAAATACATACAAATCAACATGATGCACACACATTAATCAACATGCGATGATATGCATGCATGCAAAGATCAATTATTAATTAACTGTGATTGTTTATTAATCAGATGAAACTAGTTCATACATGTTCATACGAGTTTACGGGGGTTTTAGAGTGGATTAATGCTGCTAAAAATAAAAAGACAGTGCGACTACGATCAAACTATGCCTATTAGGTTCAATATGGTCGCTAAAATTCGCATCGGAAACATGGCCTACCGTAGATGCGATGGCTTCGATGATCGCGGGATGGGGACAATGCATAGACGAAGTGGATGGCACAAGGGTCCTCTGGCGGCGCGACGACGGCGACGCGATGGCGACGACGATCTCCGGCGGACGGTGGCGCTCTCCTCTTTTTCCTCCTCTTCTTCCCCTCCTTTTTCTTCCTTTTCTTCCCTGCGGCGCAGCCTCTGGTGCCTTTTTCTTTTCTGTACCGGCGGCAGGGCTTTTTATCGTGGAGGCGGAGGCGTTTCTGCTGGGATCGGGAAAAACCCTACGGAGCCTGCGGTGTTTATATAGACGGCGGGACGCGGCATAGGTACCGACTCGTACCGCGGCTCGGGGCGAGCGGCGTCGGGCGTGCGGGGTGGGGTCCAGCGGGGCAGCGGTAGCGCGGGGCGTCGGGATCGGGCGAGCGGTTCGGCGCTCGCGCGCGGGAGGCGCGGGGCTGGTGGCGGGGTGGGGCCAGGGGGCAGCGCGCTGCGCGCGGTGCTGGGGCCGAGCGGGAGTCGCGCGGGGCTGCGGGGCGGTTCGGCGCGGGAGGCGCGGTGGTTATCGCGCGGGAGTCGCGCGGAATTCGCGCGTTGCGCGCGGGAATCGGGCGGGGGCGTCGGGGTTGCTGGCTGGGCCAGCTCGGCCGCCTGGCCAGCAGTCCTTTTCCCTTTTTTTACTTTCTTTTTCTTTTATTTTTTATATTATTATTATATATTTTATTATTTATATTTTAATAGTTTTATTTATCTTATTCATTTTATTTATTTATTATTTTATATATATATATTTATAATTGTATAATTTATATATATATATTTCTTTGTATATATTATTATTATTATTTTATATTTATTCCCTAATACATGTTTTACGCTATTTTTATTCATTTTCCTCTATTAATGTTTAATGCATGAATATGTATGCGATGCATGATGCGAAAATTGAGGGTGTTACATGGGACCCAGAGTCTCGTTGGTCTTCGGGGCCCCCTTGGGGGACCCGGACGTCCTCTGGGGGCTGGGACAGTGACACCCGGTTCCGAAAAATGAACCAAGTGAACGCATATGTCTGCCCAGGACGTTCAACACACATACACGAGTGCATTCACAAAAGAGTATACAGAAAATTACCACAGAACAAGATTAATTAACCAAACTTTATTAAACAAACCATATTATCCTCGAATACAAACTCCAATTAATATTAATGAAGAGTTCAAAATAATGCAGCGGAAATAACTAATTAAGCAACTAAGCAAAAGGGATAGCGCAACTCCAATCAACACCACAGGCAAGCTGACGGCAAACACGGCCTAGAACTCCGCATTATCGCCATTAAACTCACAATCCTGACCTGCAACTGTTGGGGGGGGGGGTTGCAAGAGTGAGTACATGTCGTACTCAGCAAGTGTGGAAAGTATGACATGTAGCTGATACAAATTACGAATGTAATAATGGCTAAGTGCTGAAAAGTACAGTAAAACACTTGAAAAGGAATATATTATATGTATGTGAAGTAAACCCATCATAATCATAAGTAATATCATAATAACAGTCTGAATTCATTACCATCATCAGTAATTTCAGATTTCACCATTTGCCAATAACCATATTCAATACCAGAAATTAATGCATAACCAGCCATAACCATTACCAAACCATAACCATCCCAATACTGAGTTCCCTCTAATCATGGAAGTTGTCCAGGTGCTCATAACCGGGAGCACGGCTATCATGATAGTTTTATTAGACTCTGCAGAGTTTGTACCACTTTACCCACGTGTTTGTGATTTCATCACCCGTCGGCGACTAAAGAAACCTCCTTTACGCTAATTACACTTCCTTTGGTGTATGGCCAAGAGATCACAAAATAGCCTTTACAAATGGATTACTAGCCTATTTAGACCCCACTGAGGTTTCACCGGTGGCGATGCCTCCAACTGAGCACATCTTCAACCAAGGGCCCCCTCTTGAGCCATTCGGATCCCAGGGTAGTCCCACCAATCATCAACAAACCCAATCCGACTACCCCTTCCCCGAGCATCCATAATGGTCCAAATAGCACTAGCAAAGCCCTAATTAATCAGCTACGCCACACCCATACTTGGCCTCGTGGTGGCACTGCAGTCCGGGCTTATTCTCGCATGAACCGGTCCTTAGATCTAAAGCAAGCAAACCACCATGACATCCAACCCATCCACATACCGGGCTCGCTTAGATCACCCATTACCATATCATATTGACCAGTTCACATTTGCCAGAATATCATTAATGCATAATTAAATGTGTAGTGTTGTTTTCCCATCCAATTAATTAAGCGAAGCAAAAAGGTAAAAATCCCATCCCGACTCTCTACCATGAACTCCAGGTGACAAGGGTGGTTAAACAAAACTAGTAAGCTTCCTATCATAGGATTCCCATCAATTTGACACAAGCATGCAGTTTTGCAAACAAAACATTTATTTTAGAAACAGGATCAATATTCTTTAGGGACACTTGCCTTGCTCTTGCGGTTGATTAGGGTCAAAGCCTTCAAACTCTTGGTGCTGTAGATCCTCCGCGGCACTCTCTAGCGCAAATCCGTCTAATCCACACAATAAACATACAAGACAAGAAACACAATCAAAGAGTGCACAAATATTACTCAATATGACATGACATGCATGATTGATGCAAATGCAAGGTAGAACTTGTTAATAGATTGCTTTTAATGATCACTATCTAGTTCTAATACCTTTTAACAAGTTTATACATGTTTGAATGTGATTAGATCTAATTTTAGAATTAATTCAACAGAATTTAGTTAGCAAAATTGGACTAGTCTGTAGAAGGCCGTACTAGTCCGCACTTCACAGAACTAGTGAACTAGAATTTTCTAGACCGACGTAAATTTGGAGATTAGGGGCCGAATTCACGTAAGAAAAAGATAATAGAAGGTATACCAAGTGTTTAGAACTCCAATGAATCAGGAAACTTGGAGGTAACACTTGGATCTTGATGATCTAGGGTTGGGGGATGAACTTGGAGATTAATTGATGATGAAGAACGAAACTTGATGGAGATCTTGATCCTCTTTCGTTTCCTCCTCTTCTTCTTCTTGCTTGGGATCTCCTTCCCCCTTCTTGATGGTGGCTCTCCACGAACTAGGGTTTGGGTGGGGTGAAAAAGTTGCAATTAGATGTCAAGCCAAGGGGTGGGGTTGTTTATATAGAGGTGGAGGCTAGGGTTAGATGGATTTCGAGTTTGAGATGAGTAGAGGCCGGTTTAGAGTCCCACATGGGCTCTAAAAGAGTTAGGCACGACGTCCCTAGGCCCACTTAACATGAAACCCAAGAAACAAGTCGTAAAACAAAAGATCAACTTGGAGTCGTGAAATATCGAACAAGTCCAAAAAGGACCGGACTAGTCCGAAGTTAGTCAGAAAGAAATCGGATAACTCTGGCCAAAAATCAGACAAGTCTGACTTTAGTTAGAGAGGAAAACGGACAAGTCCGCTGGAACACCGGACTAGCCCGGACAAGTCCAGGGACTTAGCAAATTTTCAAGGATTCTTGGAATATTGGACTAGTCTGCACAAAATTGGACAAGTCCGAAAGTTTCCAGAGGCAAAATCGGACTAGTCCGCAGCAAAAATGGACAAGTCTGATTTTAGTCAAAGAGAAATCAGACTAGTCCTCAGCAAAATCGGACCAGTCCACACTTTTCAATATTTTAAGTGCGGTTTTGTTCGAAATCAATTTTAAACTCATTCCTCTTGATGTGGATTAATATTAAACATGTATATGAATGTATGTAGGGCACGATGCATGAAAATGAGGGTGTTACAAACCTACCCCCCTTAAAATGAATCTCGCCCTCGAGATTCGACGCGGAAGAGAAGAGATAGGGAAATTCCTTCTTTATATCATCCTCCAATTCCCACGTCGCTTCTTTTTCTATGTGGTGCTTCCATTAAACTTTACACCATTTAATAACCTTGTTCCTTGTGACTCTCTCCTTGGCTTCCAAAATTTTGATCAGTTGTTCGACATAAGTCAAATCTTCCTCTAGTTCCAATCCTTCCGTGGGCATTTGTTCTTCCGGTACTCTCAAGCATTTCTTGACCTAGGAAACATGAAAGACATCATGTACGTCTGAAAGATGAGTTGGCATCTCCAACTTATACGCTACTTCTCCTCTTTTGTCCAAAATCTTGAATGGTCCAATGTAGCGAGGTGCTAGCTTGCCGCTTATGTTAAACCTCTTATGACCTCTCATTGGTGACACCTTGAGGTAAAAAAAATCTCCCACTTCAAAGGTTAATTTCCTTCTTCTATTGTCCGCATAACCCTTTTGTCTTGATTGGGCAGCCCTTAAGTTTTCACGAATTATTTGGACTTGCTTTTCGGCTTCTTGCAACACATCTGGACCAAATAATTGAGTTTCTCCTGCCTCATTCAAGAATAAAGGTGTCCTACACTTCCTTCCATAAAGCGCTTCATAAGGTGACATCTTCAAACTTGCTTGGTAACTATTGTTGTATGAAAATTCTGCATATGGCAAGCTCTTGTCCAACCTTTCCCATGCTTTAGAGCACAAGCTCTTAACATGTCCTCTAAAATCTGATTGGTCCTTTCAGTTTGTCCATCCGTTTGAGGGTGGTATACTGAACTAAAATTCAGTCTTGTTCCCAATGCTTCATGCAATTTTTGCCAAAACCTTGAGGTAAATAGAGAACCTCTATCCGAGACTATCTTCTTAGGGACTCCATGTCAACACACAATATGCTCCATGTATATTTAGTCCAATTGTGCAGATGTATACTTGGTCTTGACAGGAACAAAATGAGCTGACTTGGTCAATCGATCCACGATTACCCAAATTGAGTCATACCCGGACTGGGTACGCGGTAAACCAACTATGAAGACAATTCCGATTTCTTCCCAATTTCATTCCGGAATCTTCAATGGCTACAATAACCCAGCTGGCCTTTGATGTTCCGCCTTGACTCATTGACACACATCACACAACGCTACATATTCAACTATGTCCTTTTTCATGCTATCTCACCAATAGCACGTCTTCAAGTCTTTGTACATTTCTGTACAACCAGGATGAAATGAGTAAGGTGAGTCATGTGCCTCCTTTAATATCATCTCTCGAATATGCTTCACATTAGGCACGACAATCCTTTTTCCCAGCCATAAGGTACCATGTTCATCCTTATCAAATCTGAATTCTCTCCCCTCTTGGGTCCTTTCCTTGATTTCCTGAATTTCCTCATCCTTGGTCTGTGGCTCTCGAATTTCTTGCTCCAAGGTTGGGTTTAACTACATCATCTCCATCTCATTTACAAATCCAAGGTTCAACCTTTCAAACTCCTTACATAACTCGAATGGTAACTCTCGAACTGTGAGTTGATGACTTACTCCTTTTCTACTCAAAGCGTCAGCCACTACATTGGCTTTTCCCGGATGATAGTTGATCCCCAAATCATTATCTTTGATGAGCTCTGTAAAATCCCACATTTTCCTTCATATGAGGTTCAGTTGTAAATTGGTTGTTAACCCTAATGGAGACCGATTATAGCCATGCATATAAACTTGATATCATCAAATCTTTTCTTCTACTCATGTTTAAATTTATTAACATGACAAATGAACTTCACCAATAAACTTAGATTAATTCTTTTGACCTCTCTTCAAAGTTTGGAATTATTTGAAGAAAGATTGCTAGGCCAATTTAATATGCAGTACCAAATAGATATTCAAATTAATATAAATTGAATATATACTACTGTATATTTGGCCCTATCAAAATTATTCAATTCAGAGGCCATAAATTTTTCCATGGTTTTCTAATATTCCAAATGGACCTCCTGCAAAGTTTCATAATTTTTGAACTCCATTTGCTATTTTAATTAAGACGCTTAGCAAATTCAAACCATGTTTTGAATTCAAATTTTGAATTCTATTCAACTAGATTGAACATCAAGATTTGAACACACACTCATGGTCAGCATAACTTGCTTGACTTATCCCCATTGTTTCACAACTTTTGGAACTCAATTGCTATTTAAAACAGTGACACCATTGAATTTCATCCAAATTCAAATTTGAATTTGAAATTCAATTGAAACTTGCTCCAATTCAAAATCCAATTGCAGAATCAAATTCTAGATATTTATTTGAGACTCCCACAAAAATCTAGAATTTTGGGACAAAAATTGGTAGGAGAATTGAAGTTACAGAGAAGGGAAGTAGATAAGAGGAGGTGGGGCCCACTGTCAGCCAAAGCACTCGAGTGAAACCCACAGGGGTTGCTCTGTCTCTAGCTCGCCCCGCCGATCGACGCCGGCAGTGCGCGACACCGCGACGTGAATGCATCCACCGAGCTGCTTGCCTGCTTGACGCCGTGGCGCGCTCCCTCTCCCCTCCGTCCCTATAAATACCCCTTGGCCGTCGCCGTTGGACTCCATCCCAGTTCACGCCATTTTCGCCGCCCCTGTTCGATCGAGCTCTCGCTTATGATTGCAGCCGTTTCTTTCTGAGCTGTAAGTAGATAAAAGGCTTGTCACAAACTCCTCTACGTATTCCATTTGGTCATTGATTGTGACATAGCTTCTGCTTGGCATATTTTGAATATTCCCCGTCGCCGTCGAGGAAGCCGTCAAGAACCTTCACTGTCTCGCCGTCGAACACCAGTTCTAGACCATCTCCAGCCTCGATCCTTTAAGCAAAAAGGTTCACAATCCTCTCTAGTTCATGCTCACAGAATTTAAGCTTATGACAGGGAAGTGTAACTTGAGTTCTTGTTCGAGAATCGAACGGTTTCTCAATAGAACAGCAAAGCTTCTCGCTTAAATTCATTTCATTCTTGCAATCATCCTTAAATCTGGTTAGCAAATAGTGTCCTAAGGAAGCTCCATGCCCAAAAAACCTGAAAGATATCAACCGAGCATCTTAGATTTCAAGTTTTCGAGGCCGCCGGTTGAAAAACCGCACTTCGCCGTCGAACTTAGCCTAGCAGGCGATTTCACCCCAATCTGACCCCCAAATCATACTCCTGGTACTCCCAGGAACCTTCCTGAGTTTTTCTCGAGCCTATTGAGCCATTCTCGAGCATTTCCGACGAAGGCCGAAACCCTAGCTTCGCCGTCACCGTCGTGTCGTCGTCTCCGGCCATCGCCGGTGTGATTGGACACCACCATCGGCTTGCGCGGTCGATTTTAGGGTTGAGCGGTCACGGCGAGGCCGAACGGAGGTCGACGCACCTAAGTCCAGCGAAGCACCGCCGCGGTTCCGGTGAGGAGCGCCGTCGCATCGCGAGGTAGACGAAGGCCTATGGGCCCCACTTGTCAGCGCCTATTCGAACGCCCGGGATCAGCAATAGCACTGGACCCGGTGCGGCTTCGCGATTGAACCCAGTGACCCCCGGTGTGGCCCAGATGCGATTGGCCCATTCAAATAAAGTGGGACCGGCCCCTTTTATTTGAAATTTCCAATAGGAAAATAAATCTAGATTCAATCCTAACTTACAAAATCCATAACTTCCAGTAGAATTATCCAAAAATTCCCAAATAAATTTTTTTAGAACCAGCATGAAGAATACTATCCAGTGGTGCACTTGGATTTGTATGAAAAGCCATAGAAATTTCTCCATAATTCAGATAATCAAAATGCTTAAAGAATTCATTCCCACAGTTCCGTTAATTGGAAAATTTCCAATTTTGGTCAGAACCCTATAGTTAATACATTTGATCTCCAGTAAAAGTTTCGAGCTCTTTGGACTTAAAATACTGGGTTGATCAATGTTTCAAACCTCTATGTAGTTCTAAATTGAGAAAAATGGGAAATCAATTTCCAGAAATTTACCCAAACTTGAAAAATCAATTTCTCCCTGTAGGCGACTTAGAAAATGGTGAACCAAATTTTCCTAGAACCAGTGAGACCCCCTCTACATGATACAACCCTTGGTAGCCATAATACATCTCCAAAAATTTCAACCAAAAATTTAGAGAAGATTATTCCTTACCATAATTGTTAAGAATAACAAACATCCTTTATCATCTCCTGTTCTTTGCAAGAGTCTTCTCTATATTCCCTAGTATCCACCATAAAAATCCCAAAGTCAATTAAGATAATTATCTTGTTTTATCTTAATATACTCACCCCACCTTAAGCATATTAATTATTCCCAAAATCATTTATACCTAGTATATGCATATAGTGTAGTAGCCGAAGTCGAGGAGCAGCCGGAAGCCTTGGATGTCCAGCTGCCAGAAACTAACATAGACTCAAACTCGTATTCAGACAAGCCCCAGTTTGCATTTAAGTTCCTTACAGTGTTTTGCAGTTTTATTTCACCTTACGTCTTCAGATGATTGTGCATTACGTTTAAGGTGTTTGACATCCACTTGCATGGCCCACAAATCCTATGGAGTCTTGGGTAGGTCTACGGCTCATTGAGTAGACACTGCTATGCTTATGCTCATAGGAATTTGGTAGAAGTCGAGTAGTTGGAATCTACTCGCGAGATAGGAATTTTATCACACGGGAGATTCTGGACTAAGAAAATGGTTTATGAATATAAAATTGAGACCGAGCAGTGGATAGGATGCAGGGAGATGTGGTCTCACGTGCGTAGCCCTACCTGTGTCAATTGAGGTCCGTTTTGTGTGCGGTCCTGCTGGACAAGCTTGAATTGTATCGGCGACATACTGGAGGAATGGGCTCCAGTAAACTGACGTAGCTTGATACTGGTTTGTCGACGCATTCCGTTCCATTTTATAGGCGTGGGTTGAGGGCAGCAAGGTGTTAATAAGCTGGTGGGCATGTCAGAGTACGCCCCACGCAGTGACCTCCTGCTCGTGACGGATCGACCGGTTCGACATTCGAGTGTTTAGTGAAAGGTGGCCATATACGACTAGTACTGAATTGTTAGGTAGGTACTGCTAAAAGTACTCGCTGGCATTTCCGAAAGTGCGTATGTGTTGTGTTGTTCCAGGTATGTCTTGATTGCAATCACCACCCCTCGCGGTAATAGAGTACCACTTGTTCACTGCGCTGTGACGTAGTAAATACTAAAGAAGTCAGGGGAATATGACATAATGATTTATAAATTGCTTGGACAACCTTGTTTGGCTTAGAGATAGCAAAATTAAAAGTTTACAGTTTCCCCATACTTTACCTGTAATAGCATTATGTGCTTTGTGCACGTCATATCATCGGCAAAGCATTTCTTGTTTGATTGTGGAGTCTATGATGTGCCGTGCCTGAGGAATGTCATGTGCTAATTAAAACATGACTATAAGGATCCACTTGTAGGCAAGTCCTTTATGTTATTCCTTACCTATGCTTAGTATTCATCCTTGCATATGTCTAGTGAGACGGGTTAGTCTTGCTGAGCCTTATGCTCACGTTTGCAGTTAACGAGTTTTTGCAGATTATACGACTAATGATGGGTTTAATGACGAGGCTGCACCCCCTCCAGGGTTTACAGCCGAGTGGGAACCCTGCACTCCGTCGTGAATTGTGTGTTGCTAGTGCAAAGTATCCAGGGCATGGATGACTTTGCTTTTGCATAGCTAGTGCTGAGAGCGTAGCTATGATGTATAGTTCTCTTTCCTTCCGTTAGTACTTTTCCACTTCGGCTGTTCTTGTCAATAAAGACTTGGTATTGTAAATTTGTTCTCGTTCTATTCTTGTATACTGTTGGGTGTCGCATCGCATGACACCACGCAATGAGATCCTTGGAGGTCTGGATTTCGGTCCCCACATACATGGTATCAGAGCATCATTGGGAATAGTGTACTTGAAAAGAACATATTTTCAAAAATTAGCATTTGAGTGAGGAATTAGCTATATGCCCTATTAAGGAGTATTATTAGTATAAGATATAAAGGTGGTAAACTAACTTATATGTTATTAATTCTGTAATGACGCTTTGATGTCAGGTAAGAGGTAAGGTATGCCACCGTAAGCGGATCAACTGCTGTAAGCTCACCATGCGAGAGGTAGCATTTCCGTGGCTTGGCACAGAAATGTTAATAGGAGTCTCTGAAGATTTTTATGTTTCTAAGAACCTATGACATGCGGTACCCCAGCGTGCTTCAAAGTTAGTGGGAGCCCCCGTCGTGTGGTGTATAACCCGATAATATGCCTCTCTAGAATCATTCATATTCTATGGGAGCATGAGAAACACGTATGCCCAAGCGTGTATAAGTCAGTTCGTACGGGAGTTTTTGCTGTACAGACGTATTTACAGCCATGTACCTCGAGACATGACCTCGCTCAAGGGCGACTCACACCAGAGTCGTATGCATTTATTTTCATATGTATTATTGTGACTGCCTGTCGTGTTTCCCCGTGCCGCCCTTGAGGTGTGAAGGTGTGAAAGGGGATTGTTTGTCTTTTGCACCATTAACTACAGTAGCGACCCATGTAGCACACGTTTGCGAGTGAACGATACTAGGACCACCTATAAACGTATCCGGGAATAACCAGTTAGAATTTTCTTTGGTGAGGCACGTAGTACCGTCGGTATCAACTTTGATACTTGACCACCCCCAACAATGACAAAATTGGATGCATTATATTTTGGAAAGTCCGACTATCAGGTGCTAGTAGGTTTGGACTCCGCAAAGATAAAAATTCGATTCAACATGGGGTTAGCACCAAGATTCTTTATTTCTGGCCAAAGTTTGCTCAACTTCGCCAGGTTGTAATCTTGGTTAGTTTAAAATAAAAATAGGGTTAGGATATATGGATGAAAAGTTCTCGAAGTCCTCTACAACTTTTCTGTTGACCATCAAGGCAGAAAAGCTTGGTAATCTATTGAAATTTGGAGTATGCTTAAACAACTCCAGATAACCCTACCGTTGTACCAGTCTCAGTAATTTTGCTATAACTCACTGTAGAAAAATCTTCTGCCTTATTGTGATATATATCTGAAAAGGGGAGAAGCAGATATACAGTGTTGTTATTTAAAGTTCCCCTTGATTCAAATTGGAGGCAATTAAAATTTCAAGCTCAAAACAGTGAACTGCAGGACTGCTGTGGAACAACAGTCAGTTCATCTGTTAAGTTTAGATAGCTTTAGCTTTTGATCCAGAATAGTGACATGGTCATATATATACATTTCTGGAAAATAGCAAGTCCTCTATCAACTTCGTGTTGTACTCGTGGCCTAAATCTTGGTATTGCCGTGTTAAATTGCTATGGTTGCAAACTTGGTTCTGGCGGATCAGAACTTGGAAGAGTTGGCACATAGTTTCAAATTAACACACTATACCTAAGTAACAAATGTTTTATGGACGAAATCTTTTACCTATGGATTGTTAACCTGATATACAATGTTTATTTTTTCATTACCCCCATATATTGAAATGGTATACCTGTATAAATTGTGGAAATCACCACATATACAGGAGGGGTTCTGTCAAAATTTCCTGAAAATATGGGTCAACTTAAACCTGTATAGATTCTATTTCCTAGCTCACCTGGAGCTGTATGAGTACAATATGGAAAGGATGGAAAGTTTACTACAACTTTTGTATTCAAACCAACATCTGGTTCTGACGTTTCCTGTGTGAAAATTTTTAATTTATACAGGAACGTCAGCTGGAACAGACTGTGATTACAACTCCAGTTTTAAATTTTCTTAAACTGTTGAGAGTTGGAAACCTTCTCATTGTTCCAGTATTCTTTTCTATAGATGACGGATGTGATGATGCTATTACCGGACGGATGGATATTTTCCACTTGCGCTAGCCATCCGGGTTTCCCAAGTATGTTGCGGGAAGTACTCCAACAGTTTGGTTTCATCGAGATGCCAGGCTATTGGGGTAGAGAAACGATTGACATGGGTGTTCGGTCCTGCACCATTTGGTTAGACATCCCAGCAAGTCCACGTCGTTATGGATGGGATCCTTTCTCGGTTACCATCGAGGGGGCTCATTTAGAGGACACTTGGGCAATCGCTACGGGCGAAACGCTTATGAAGCTTTGTGAGCTTCATCAAGATGCCATGGCTGGGACTCAATTTGCCCTTATTCCGGTCCGTAGTATGGCTGTATTTGAGTGGCAACGTCGTATGGTTGCTGCCTATACACCATATGGCGACACAACCTCAACGACACTTGGGACATATGCGGATGCTTCCAATATGGTGGTTTCTACGCAAGGCACCATTATTTTGGAGCAAGTCAAAGCCTTGCGGGAAGCGACGGAGCGGGGAGATACACTTGATTATATTAACGAGAATCTACGTTCACTCCTAGCTCCAGCAAATCACCGGTTAAATAAGTGCGAGAGTCAGCTGCATTATGCTCGCATTAGGCTACGGAAAGCTCGTGCCGAACAACGGCAAGCTTGCACCGAACTGCAGCAAGCTCGTGGTGAGTTGCAAGCAAGTCAGTTAGAGGTGCAACAACAGCAGTAGCAGATGTTAGTAGTCACTGAAGAGCGGGACACCGCCATTAAGACAGCTCAGAATTGGGAGTATGAGGTAGAGCAACTTCAGGATAATGTGATTGAGGCCGAAGCACAATTGCAACCAGTGGTGTATCCATCGGCCCATAATATACCACTAATTATGGGTGAACAATTGCCTTCGAATGACAATGAAGAAGAAGAAGATCCCGAGGAACTCGAATACGTCGAGTAGGACGTATTGGAGTGGGATGTGGCAGCACTTCTGCCGTCACGGGGCAACCTATAGTTTAATAGTTGCTCGTGTTTTTCTTTTGTGGCCATGTTTGTGTCATATTAAGAATAGTAGTGGGTATGTCTAAGCTGATAAGATGTGTATGACATCTCATGGGAACCAAGTATGGTAGAGATGTATTTCCATAGTGGGAGTCCATAATTTTCGAGTTTACTACTGTAAACTTGGTCATGGGATAATATATCTTGTATAAAGTTTGTACTTTATCAATATATATGAATGTTATGCACTTATTCTCTTGTCAATAGTCGTGCTACTGAAAAATGATATGGATAAGGGAAAAGAAAACATGTGCTGATTTTAAGTCATTTGGATGCAGAATGGTGCTTACGCGCTCGACGCCAGAAATGGGAGGATCCAGTCGTGGTCATGAGGACGAATCTCCGACCCAGGAGACAGCTGCAACGCCACAACAACAAGTCCCTCCACCACCACCTCTGGAACTTCCAAGGAGTCTAGCGGAGGTTCTCGCCGCAGTGCTTGGCTCGCGCGACGAGCAAACAGAGTTACTACGGACTTTGGTCCAGCATTCGTCCCGTCAAGGAGGGCGACCAGATGCTGGTGCACAACAGCCTTCTCCGAGTTCGTACTCGGACTTTATGTCAACGCACCCGCCGGTCTTCATGGAGGCCGATGAACCGTTGGAGGCGGACAACTGGCTCCACTCCATTGAAGGGAAGTTCGGTTTGCTACGAATAACCGAACATCAGAAGACCCTGTTCGCGACCCAACAACTACAAGGGTCTTCTGGTGCGTGGTGGGATAATTACTTTGCCGCACGACCAGCCAGCTATGCCACGAGCTGGTAGGAGTTCCGGGAGGCGTTTCACGCCTATCACATACCTTCTGGTGTGATGAGAAGGAAGTTTCAAGAGTTCTTGGAGCTGAAGCAAGGAGGAAGGAGTGCTTACGAGTACTCCAAGATATTTAACCACTTGGATCAATATGCTTAGGACCAAGTGAATACTGAAGATCGGAAGCGGGAATGCTTCTATTGGGGTTTGAACCCCAAGATGAAGGACAAGCTTGCTTTGTTCAACAGCTGCAGCTTCAACAACATGGTCAATGCCACAATCGTACAGGAGGACGCTACTAGGGAGCTGTTCTCCAACAAGAAGAAAAGGAGTGCTCCACAGGACAGCGGAGGAGGCACTCCTCAAAAATACTACATGGTGTATCGATCACCATCCGGCCAGAGGTGGCAGCCGCCATCACGACCACCAATGTTTCATGGTCGCCCATTCAATAACGCCGACTTTCGCCCACAACAACAACAGGGGATGATTCCGCATGCACCGGGATTCTGTCCTCCACTCCATACCGGTCAGATCCCGTACACGTGCTATACGTGTGGACGTACGGGTCACTTCGCCAGGGACTGCCCGCAGAGCGGAGGACAGTCATCGTACCAGGGGGAAAACCAGCCTTGCAACTAGCCCAAGAAGCCAGCCACCAGAATCGACAACATTCACCACCTCGCCATCGAGGATGTTCCGGGAGGCGCACTCGTACTCACGGGTATGTTCTCTCTCATTGGTCATCCCGTAGTCATCCTTTTTGACTCGGGTGCTTCCCATAACTTTATTAGCAAGTCTTATGTCAATCAATACCAATTGCCTATCATTTCCACAAAAACCCCATATATGATTTGTTCTCCGTGAGGCAAAGTAGTAGCAGATAAGATGGTCCATAGGGTACCTCTTAATCTGGGTGGAAACATATACCCTATATCTCTCATTATATTGGAGCATCAGAAATTAGATGTCATCCTAGGAATGGCATGGTTGCAATACAACGGTGCTATTATTGACATCATTCCTCGGAGAATATATCTAAATTCTTCGGTCCACCCTTCCCAAATTCTCACTCTTGAGAGTAATATTCACGTACCTCCAACTGTACACTCGAAGATATTCCAGTACTATGTGAATATCTGGAAGTTTTTCCTGAAGATCTTCCTGGTATGCCACCAGAAAGAGATGTCGAGTTTAAGATTTAACTTATACCAGGAAAAGTGCCAATCTCGAGAAAGCCGTATAAGATGGCACCTAAAGAACTTGCAGAATTGAAAGAGCAGCTGAAGGAACTTTTGGACAAGGGTTCAATTCGTCCAAGTTCGTCACCTTGGGGCTGTTCTGCATTGTTCGTGGAAAAGAAGGATAAAACATTGAGACTATGTGTGGACTATCGTCCACTCAATGCTGTCACGATCAAGAACAAGTATCCACTACCCCGTATCGATATTCTATTCGATCAGTTGGTAGGTGCTCGGGTATTTTTGAAGATGGATCTTCGCTATGGTTATCATCAGATCAGGATTCGACCTGAGGATATACCTAAGATAGCATTCTCGACGAGGTATGGATTATATGAGTACCTTGTCATGTCCTTCGGATTAACCAACGCACTGGCCCATTTCATGTATCTCATGAATTCGGTATTCATGCCGGATTTGGACAAGTTTGTCGTGGTCTTCATCGACGACATCCTTGTGTACTCAAAATCCAAAGAAGAACATGCACAACATTTGCACACGGTGCTTCAGCGATTGCAGGACCAAGTTGTACGCTAAGTTCAGCAAATGTGAGTTCTGGATCAACCAAGTGCCATTTCTGGGGCACATCATCTCTGCCGAAGGGATTGCAGCTGATCCAAGCAAGATTAAGCAAGTACTCAAATGGGAGTCTCCCAAGTCTGTGCATGAAGTTTGAAGTTTCCTGGGTTTAGCTGGATATTACCAGAGGTTCATCCCAAGCTTTTCCAAGATAGCTAAACCAATGACGGAACTTCTGAAGAAAGAAAAGAGATATACCTAGACAAAAGAATGTGAGGAGGGTTTTCAAGCATTGGTAAAACACCTCACAACAGCACGAATATTAGCCCAACCAGACACAACAAGATCCTTTGATGTTTATTGTGATGCATCTGGAATTGGTCTGGGCTGCATATTAATGCAAGACAGAAGGGTGATCACTTATGGATACCGGCAGCTTCGAAACCATGAGCAGCATTATCCAACTCATGATCTTGAACTCGCTGCCGTGGTACTAGCATTAAAGATGTGGAGACACTATCTATGGGGCAACCTAGTACATCTCTACACCGATCATAAAAGCTTGAAGTACATCTTCACCCAGAAAGGATTGAATATGCGACAATGAAGATGGTTGGAGTTAATCAAAGACTATGAGATTGAGATCCACTATCATCTCGGAAAGGCAAATTTGGTCGCAGATGCACTAAGTCACAAGTCCCATATCAATAACCTTTCTATCACCTTGGTAGAGGAAGAAGAACCAAGTCTCTACTTGGTTTCGTATGGGGCGCTCTACAACCTAGCCCTCATTCCTACCATAAGGGAGGAAATTATGAAGGCTCAGAAGGAGGACAATGGCATATCTCATATTCGTCAACGAATGAAGAAGGGAGAAATGAAGTGTTTCCGAGGTGACGATGACGGTACCATCTGGTTTAAAGACCGCATCGTGGTACCCCACAATGTGGCACTTCGGAAGAAAATTTTGGACGAGGCTCATTTGTCCAAATATTCTATTCATCCGGGGAGTAACAAATTGTACCAAGACTTGAAGAAGAAATTTTGGTGGACTCAGATGAAGAGGGAAATAGCGAAGTATGTATCCGAATGTGATACATGTCGACGAGTGAAAGCTGACCATCTGAAAGCAGCCGGACAATTTCAACCGTTAAGCATACCTGCCTGGAAATGGGAGGACATCAGCATGGATTTCATTGTTGGATTACCTCTCACTTTTCACAAACATGACTCGATTTGGGTGATAGTCAACTGACTCACCAAGTCGACTCACTTTATTCCAGTCAATGTGAAGTATGTGGCATGGCAATATGCAGAGCTAGATATTGCCAGGATCTTATGCTTACACGGAGTACCCCACACTATCATATCAGATCGTGGAACCTTGTTTGTTGCTCGATTTTGGGAGCAGCTCCACACATCTCTGGGTACCAAATTGATTCGAAGCTCAGCTTACCATCCACAGACTGATGGTCAAACGGAATGAGTAAACCAAGTACTAGAGGATATGCTCTGTGCCTGTGCCATCCACCATGGTAAGAACTGGGATGATCATCTACCATTGGTGGAGTTTTCATACAACAATGGTTATCAGACTAGCATTCAAATGGCACCATATGAAGCTCTTTATGGCCAGAAGTGCCGCACACCGTTGAACTGGTGTGAATCCGGTGAACGAGTAACATATGGTATAAGACTTGGTAAAGGAAGCCGAAGATCGAGTACGAGTTATTCAAGCCAACCTCAAGACTGCTCAGTCTCACCAGAAAAGCTATACGGACAGACGACGTCGACCGCTTCATTTTGATATCAGGGATCACGTTTATCTTCGTGTATCTTCAATGAAAGGGATTCATCGCTTTGGAGTAAAAGGGAAGCTAGCTCCACGTTTCATCGGACCATTCACAATAAGTGAGCAGTGCGGAATTGTAGCCTATCGGATAGAGCTGCCAACATCGCTTCTAGGGGTTCACAATGTGTTCCACGTTTCACAATTGATAAAATGTCTCAAGGCCCCAGCAGAAGTCCGTATGGAGGATTTGGAAGCTCTCCAACCAGATCTTGCTTACTCCGAACAACCAACCAAGATAATTGATGAGAAGACTCGTACCACAAGGAACCGCACCTTGCGTTTCTACAAGATCTTGTGGGGAAACCACACCGCTGATGAAGCAACGTGGGAAAGCGAGGAATATCTTAAAGCCAATTATCCAGACTTGTTAACATCATATGTTCATTAGGTATTTTCTTTTTATCCTTCCTTTTCTAATCTCAGGACGAGATTCTTTTAAGGGGGAGGAATGTAAAATCCCACATTTTCCTTAATATGAGGTTCAATTGTAAATTGGTTGTTAACCCTAATGGAGACCAATTATAGCCATGCTTATAAACTTGATATCATCAAATCTTTTCTTCTACTCGTGTTTAAATTTATTAACATGAGGAATGAACTTCACCAATAAACTTAGACTAATTCTTTTGACCTCTCTTCAAAGTTTGGAATTATTTGAAGAAAGATTGCTAGGCCAATTTAATATGCAGTACCAAATAGATATTCAAATTAATATAAATTGAATATATACTACTGTATATTTGGCCCTGTCAAAATTATTCAATTCAGAGACCATAAATTTTTCTATGGTTTTCTAATATTCAAAATGGACTTCCTGCAAATTTTCATAAATTTTGAACTCCATTTGATATTTTAATTGAGACGCTTAGCAAATTCAAACCATGTTTTGAATTCAAATTTTGAATTCTGTTCAACTAGATTGAACATCAAGATTTGAACACACACTCATGGTCAGCATAACTTGCTTGACTTATCCCCATAGTTTCACAATTTTTGGAACTCAATTGCTATTTAAAACAGTGACACCATTGAATTTCATCCAAATTCAAATTTGAATTTGAAATTGAATCGAAACTTGCTCGAATTCAAAATACAATTGCAGAATCAAATTCTAGATATTTATTTGAGCCTCCCCCAAAAAATCTAGAATTTTCGGACAAAATTTGGTAGGAGAATTGAAGTTACAGAGAAGGGAAGTAGATAAGAGGAGGTGGGGCCCACTGTCAGCCAAAGCACTCGAGTGAAACCCACGGGGGGGGGGGGGGGGGGGTGCTCTGTCTCCAGCTCGCCCCGCCGATCGACGCAGGCAGCGCGCGACACCATGACGCACATGCATCCACCGAGCTGCTTGCCTGCTTGACGCCGTGGCGCGCTCCCCTCTTCCCTCTGTCCCTATAAATACCCCTTGGTCGTCGCCGTTGGACTCCATCCCAGTTCACGCCATTTTTGCCGCCCCTGTTCGGTCGAGCTCTCACCGACGATTGCAACCGTTTCTTCCCGAGCTATAAGTAGATAAAAGTCTTGTCACAAACTCCTCTACGTATTCCATTTGGTCATTGATTGTGACATAGCTTCTGCTTGGCATATCTTGAAGATTCCCAGTCGTCATCGAGGAAGCCGTCGAGAACCTTCACTGTCTCGCCATCGAACACCAAATCTAGACCATCTTCAGCCTCGATCCTTTAAGCAAAAAGGCTCGCAATCCCCTCTAGTTCATGCTCACAGAATCTAATCTTATGACAGGGAAGTGTAACTTGAGTTCTTGTTCGAGAACCGAACGGTTTCTCAATAGAACAGCAAAGCTTCTCGCTTAAATTCATTTCATCCTTGCAATCATCCTTAAATCTAGTTAGCAGATAGTTTCTATGTGTCCTAAGGAAGCTCCATGCCCAAAAACCCTGAAAGTTATCAACTGAGCATCTTAGATTTCAAGTTTTCGAGGCCGCCGGTTGAAAAACCGCACTTCGCCGTCGAACTCAGCCTTGCCGGCGATTTCACCCCAATCTGACCCCCAAATCATACTCCTGGTACTCCCAGGAACCTTCCTGAGTTTTTCTCGAGCCTATTAAGCCATTCCCGAGCATTTCCGACGAAGGGCGAAACCCTAGCTCCGCCGTCACCGTCGCGCCGCTGTCTCCGGCCATCGCTGGCGTGATTGGACACCCCCATCGCCTTGCGCGGTCGATTTTAGGGTTGAGCGGTCACGGTGAGGCCGAACGGAGGTCGACGCACCTAAGTGCAGCGAAGCACCGCCGCGGTTCCGGCGAGGAGCGCCGTCGCATCGCGAGGTAGACGAAGGCCTATGGGCCCCACTTGTCAGCGCCTATTCGAACGCTCGGGATCAGCAGCAGCACTGGACCCAGTGTAGCTGCGCGACTGAACCCAGTGACCCCCGGTGTGGCCCCGATGCGATTGGCCCATTCAAATAAAGTGGGACCGGCCCCTTTTATTTGAAATTTCCAATAGGAAAATAAATCTAGATTCAATCCTAACTTACAAAATCCATAACTTCCAGTAGAATTATCCAAAAATTCCCAAATAATTTTTTTAGAACCAGCATGAAGAATACTATCCGGTCGTGCACTTGGATTTGTATTAAAAGCCTTAGAAATTTCTCCATAATTCAGATAAGCAAAATGCTTAAAGAATTCATTCCCACAGTTCTGTTAATTGGAAAATTTCCAATTTTGGTCATAACCCTATAGTTAATATATTTGATCTCCAGTAAAAGTTTCAAGCTCTTTGGACTTAAAATAGTGCGTTGATCAATGTTTCAAACCTCTATGTAGTTATAAATTGAGAAAAATGGAAAATCAATTTCTAGAAATTTACCCAAACTTGAAAAATCAATTTCTCCCTGTAGGAGGCTTAGAAATTGGTGAACCAAATTTTCCTAAAACCACTGAGACCCCCTCTACATGATACAACCTTGGTAGCCATAATACATGTAAAACCCCACTTTTATGGCATGTGAATCCAATTATGAGTTTTGTGATCAACTATATTAAAGATCCAATATAGTGGTACACATGAACTTAATATCCTCCAAACCTTTCTTGCACTCATGGTTAAATTTTATTAACATGAGTATTGGACTTCATCACTAATTCTAGAATGATTCTATTCACCCCTCTTCAAATTTTAGAATTATTTGGATGAAGTTTATTAAGGCAATTTAAAGTGCAGTACTATTTGGCCCTGCCAAAAATATTCAAATTAGAGGCTCTAAATTTTTCCTTGACCTTCTAATATTCTCAATAGCTTGCCTGCAAAATTTCAAGATTTTAGGAACTCATTTGCTATTTTATTTGAGGCTCTTGGAGAATTTGAATCAAATTCAAATCTGAATTTTAAATTCTTTTCCAACTTCCTTGAACATAAGATTTGAGTTCACCATTGTGTTCAGAATAATCATTTACCATCTCCACAAAATTTCATGATTTTTGGAGTTGATCTTCCATTTTTAAATGAATTATTAACTTTAGTGTTGGGGTCTGACTGACCTGTGGGCCCCACAAGTCAGCCTCTGCTGAACGGGTCAGGTCGGCCGCCTGCCATCTCTGCACCGGCGCTCGCCCACTCGACAGCGCGCGTGCATGCAAGCTCCAGCGAGCTGCTTGCTTGCTTGCCGCGGCGCTATAAAAGGCCGGCCGCTGCCCCGGTATTTCCCCTTCCCCGACCGGTGGTTCCCCCTCTCGCGACTTCTTCGCCGCCGCGCGCCATCGTCGCCGCTCGCCTATGCTCTGTGGTGTGCCGCCGTCTCGTGCAGTTTCAAGCCACGATCCCAACAGCTTAAAGGTGCGCCTAGTCCAGCTCTAACTCGCGGTGCAAACCGTTTCCCTTTTCATTGAGAAATGAGCAAGTTATCCGTCGTCTTCTTTCCGGCCGATGTGAGGGAGCTCGCTCGATTTTCGTTTAAATTCCGTTTCTACAAGTAATCATTCTATGCAATTGCTTAGAGATAGTTTCTATAGGTCCTAGCGCTCCTACCTGAGCAAAAACCCCTAAAAGTTATCGAGCAACGGCCGAGGAAATCGAGTTTTGCTCGCCGCCAGTGAGGAAACCTTGGTTCACCGTCGAGCTCATAGTTTCCGGTTGTTTCCTCCTCTTCCACGTCCAGTTCCTTGACCTGCATCGTCCCATGAAGGTTTTGAAGAAGATACCGAGTGGTTTGAGCTACACTAGAGCGAGTTCCAGGTTTCCGAGTGCTCACCGCCGCCGCCGCCGTCGCACGGCCATTTCCGGCGAGTTTCTGGTCCCACCGACCTCACCGTCGTGCTCAACGACTGCAAAAACCCCCAGGCGGCGAGTTTGGGCAAGTTTGGCCCGTCGGTTTAGCCGGCGGTGAGCTCGCCGGCGAGTCACCGCCGCGGGTGCCGCCTCGCGCGGGCGTTGGCCCGAGGTAGAAGACAACCCGGGGGCCCCACCTGCCAGTAGCTGCGGGATCACGGTGCGGCTGGGATTCCGTGCGTCTACGCGCGAATAAATTTGTGGACCACGGTGTTGCATCGACCAGAGAACGCCACGTGGCCCATGGGACCCGCCCGATTGAATTTGAATTCTGGCGCCAATGGGTTATTAAATTAATTCCAGAAAATTGTTCAAACTTCTAAATTGAATATCTCTCTGTAGACTAATCCAAAAATCTTCAAACAAATTTTGTTTGAAAGCCCTTGTACTCTAGTTTATTTTAGTACCAGATTGGTTCTATGAAACTTAATATTAAATTCTGTAGGAAATAATCTTTCCAAATGCAAATACAATGCTTCCAGACAAGATAGCCACTGGAAAAATCCCCAAAATTCACATAAAATTTAGTGTCCTATTCTTGACTACCAGAAAAAGTTTGGGAGCCATTGCACCTGTTTAACCCTCTGTATAGTTCAAATTTCTTTTTTCAGTTATTGAATTTTCACAGGTGTTCAGTTGCTTTATTATATCCCAAATTTGGACTGAATATTCCTTTAGTCATACACTAATGCCTGCAAAAATCTTAGATTTAATTGACCTAATATCATAGTCCTAATCCAGTTACAAACTGACTATTTATTTAAAAGCCAAAAATTCAGATATAAATAATTCCAGAAAGTATTGCCAACTTAGAAATTCAATAACTCCTTCACCAAAGCTTAGAAAATTATGAAACAAATTTTGCTAGAACCAGGACAACTTCCTCTATCTTGATTATCAACTGGTAGCTAGGTTCAAGCTACAGTTTCCTCTCTAGAATTTTTGGAAATTAATTGCTTGCCTTAATTTTGGAGACCACAATCTACTTTGATCATCTCCTGTTCTTTGCAAGAGCCTTGATCATCTTCCCTAGTATCTACCATCGATGTTCCAAAGCCAATTAAGGTCCCTATCATATAATGATCACCATGGATTAAATTTTGGTCTTGGTAATAATTATTTTTCAAAGTCATTTATATACATATTATATGCATATCGTATAGTGACCGAAGTCGAGGAGGAGCCAGAAGCCTTGGAAGAGCCTCTTTCAAATTTTAACTCAGACTCTGACCTATAACCAGGCAAGCCCCGATTTGCATTTAAGTCGTGTATAAAATTTTACTTTATCATTATGATGAGTAGTATATGAATTGTGCATTACGTTTAGGATGATTGATACCCCACATGCATGACGAAAAATCCCAGGGATTGGTTGGAACGAGTTACAGTTTGACCTGTAGTAACTACCTTGCTAATGCATAGGAAATCCGGTAGAAGTCGAGTAGTTGGAATCTACTCGCGAGAGATGTAGGACATATCTCACAGGATTGGTTAGATACAAAGTGGTAGAATATAATGAAATGGAGACCGGGCAGGGAATGGATAGGAAGCAGCGAGAATTGTGTCTCGGTCGCATAGCCCTGCCTGTGTCGATTAAGGCCCGTCTGTATGCAGCCCCTTCGGACAAGCTTGAAATGTACCGGCAATATAATGGACATATGGAATCCAATAAACTGATGTAACTTGACAACTGGGGTGTCGAGGCCCATTAACTCACCATCGATAGGGGTGGGTTGAGGATAGTAAGGTGTAAATCGGTCGACGGACACATGAGGTGTTCCGTGCGGAGACCTTCTATTCGCGGAGGTGAGACGGGCTCAGCGTTTGAGTTTCTTGTGAAAGGTGGCCATATACGCCTAGTACTGAAGTGTTATGTAGGTACAGGTGTGATCGCTGACACTTCCGAATGACGTATGTGTCATGTTGTCCGGGTGTGTCCTGATTGCAATCACTGTCCCTCGCAGTAATGAGTACCACTTGTTCACTGAGCGGCAACGTAGTAAATACTAAAGAACCCAGAAAATACCATTGTATTGAATTATCATTACTTTGCAACCTTGTATGATTTAGAGATAGTACAATTAAAAGTTTACAATTTCCCCATACTTTAGCTGTAATAGCATTATGTGCTCTCAGCATGTCATATCATCGGTAAAGCGTTTCTTGTTTGATTGTGGAGCCCATGATGTGCCGTGCTTGGAGAATGTCATTTGCTACTTACAACATGACTATAAGGATCCACTTATAAGCGAGTCATTTATGCTTCACCTTAACTATGTTTCAGTGTCCCCCTTGCATATGTCTAGAGAGACGGGTTAGTCTTGCTGAGCCTTATGCTCACGTTTGCAGTTAACGAGTTTTTGCAGGTTATACAGTTGATGAAGGGTTTGATGATGAGGTTGCACCCTCTCCAGGGTGTACAGCCGAGTGGGAACCCTGCACGCCGCCCTAATTGAGTGTTGCTAGTGCAAAGTATCCAAGGCATGGATAACTTTGCTTTTGCATAGCTAGTGCTGAGCGCGTAGCTATGATATGTATATATTTCTTTACTTCCGCTAGTATTGTAAAAACTTCCGCTGTATGTTAAATAAAAGACTTCGTCTTGTACTTATTCAGGTTCTATTCGTGTATAACTGTTGGGTGTCGCATCGCACGACACCACCCAATGAGATCCTCGGATGTATGGATTCCGGTCCCCACAATACATCTCCAAAAATTTCAACCAAAAATTTAGAGAAGATTATTTCTTACCATAATTGTTAAGAATAACAAACATCCTTTATCATCTCCTGTTCTTTGCAGGAGTCTTCTCTATATTCTCTAGTATCCACCATAAAAATCCCAAAGTCAATACAAATAATTATCTTGTTTTATCTTAATATACTCACCCAACCTTAAGCATATTAATTATTCACAAAATCATTTATACCTAGTATATGCATATCGTGTAGTAGCTGAAGTCGAGGAGCAGCCGGAAGCCTTGGATGTCCAGCTGCCAGAAACTAACATAGACTCAAACTCGCATTCAGGCAAGCCCCGGTTTGCATTTAAATTCCTTAGAGTGTTTTGCATTTTTATTTCACCTTACATCTTGAGATGATTGCGCATTATGTTTATGGTGTTTGACATCCACTTGCATGGCCCACAAATCCTATGGAGTCTTGGGTAGGTCTATAGCCCGTTGAGTAGACACTGCTATGCTTATGCTCATAGGAATTCGGTAGAAGTCGAGTAGTTGGAATCTACTCGCGAGATAGGAATTTTATCACACGGGAGATTCTGGACTAAGAAAATGGTTTATGAATATAAAATTAAGACCGAGCAGTGGATAGGATGCAGTGAGACGTGGTCTCACGTGCGTAGCCCTGCTTGTGTCGATTGAGGACCGTTTCGTGTGCGGTCCTGCTGGACAACCTTGAATTGTACCAGCAACATACTGGAGGAATGGGCTCCAGTAAACTGACGTAGCTTGATACTGGTTTGTCGAGGCATTCCGTTCTGTTTTATAGGCTTGGGTTGAGGGCAGCAATGTGTAAATCAGCTGGTGGGCACGTCAGAGTACGCCCCATGCAGTGACCTCCTGCTCGTGATGGATCGACCGTTTCGACATTTGAGTGTTTAGTGAAAGGTGGCCATATACGACTAGTACTGAATTGTTAGGTAGGTACTGCTGAAAGTACTCGCTGGCATTTCCGAAAGTGCGTATGTGTCGTGTTGTTTCGGGTATGTCCTGATTGCAATCACCGTCCCTCGCAGTAATAGAGTACCACTTGTTCACCGCGCCGTGACGTAGTAAATACTAAAGAAGTCAGGAGAATATGACATATTGGTTTATAAATTGCTTGGACAACCTTGTTTGGCTTAGAGATAGCACAATTAAAAGTTTACAGTTTCCCCATACTTTACCTATAATAGCATTATGTGCTTTCTGCACGTCATATCATCGGCAAAGCGTTTCTTGTTTGATTGTGGAGTCTATGATGTGCCGTGCCTGAGGAATGTCATGAGCTAATTAAAACATGACTATAAGGATCCACTTGTAGGCGAGTCCTTTATGCTATTCCTTACCTATGCTTAGTATTCATCCTTGCATATGTCTAGTGAGACGGGTTAGTCTTGCTGAACCTTATGCTCACGTTTGCAGTTAACGAGTTCTTGCAGATTATACGACTGATGATGGGTTTAATGACGAGGCTGCACCCCTCCAGGGTTTACAGCCAAGTGGGAACCCTGCACGTCGCCGTGAATTGTGAGTTGCTAGTGCAAAGTATCCAGGGCATGTATGACTTTGCTTTTGCATAGCTGGTGCTGAGAGCGTAGCTATGATGTATAGTTCTCTTTCCTTCCGTTAGTACTTTTCAACTTCCGCTGTGCTTGTCAATAAAGACTTGGTATTGTAAATTTGTTCTCGTTCTATTCTTGTATATTGTTGGGTGTCGCATCGCACGACACCACCCAATGAGATCCTTGGAGGTCGGGATTTCGGTCCCCACAAGCTCCAAACATCTCTGTTGCCTCAAATTCAGATCCGTTTGTGTGAAAATATACTTCAAACTCTTATGATCAGTATAAATTTCACACCTATGTCCAAGAATATAGTGTCTCCAAATCTTCAATGCATGTACCACGCCTGCTAGTTCAAGATCATGTGTAGGATAATTCTGCTCATGTTTCTTCAATTGTCTCGATGCATAGGCGACCACTTGACCTTCTTGCATCAATACACATCCAAGTCCTTGTCTTGATGCATCGCAATATATGTCAAAACTCTTGCTTACATCCGACAGTACCAAAACTGGGGCTGTTGTCAACCTCTTCTTTAACTCCTCAAAACTGTTTTGACAAGCTTCAGTCCATTAGAACGCTTTTCCCTTCATTAGCAATTCCGTCATTGGCTTTGCTATCTTGGAAAAGTCCTTGATGAGTCTACGGTAATATCTAGCCATCCCAAGAAAACTCCTTATTTCCATTACATTCTGCGGAGTTTCCCATTTCAACACGTCTCTCACTTTTCTGGGGTCAATCGATACTCCTCCTCCTGAGATGATATGACCCAAAAACGACACCTCTCTCAACCAAAACTGACCCTTGTTGAACTTGGCATACAATTGATGCTCCCTCAATTTCTTCAACGTAAGCCTCAAGTGTTCCTCATGTTCCTTCTCATCCTTCGAGTAGATCATAATGTCATCAATAAACACCACAACGAATCTATCCAAGTACTCCATGAATACCTTATTCATGAGGTACATAAAGTAGGCAGGTGCACTTGTCAATTGAAAGGACATCACGGTGTACTCATAAGATCCATACCGCGTCCTAAAAGCTGTTTTGGGTATGTCCGATGGTCTAATCCTCATTTGAAAATATCCCGACCTCAAATCAATCTTAGAGAAGACACAAGCACCCTTCATCTGATCAAACAAGTCCTCTATGCGTGGCAAGGTGTACTTGTTCTTGATTGTCACCTCGTTGAGAGCTTGGTAATCCACACAAATCCTTCGGGTTCCATCCTTCTTGTCCACAAACAGCACGGGCGCTCCCCAAGGTGAAGAGCTTAGGCGAATAAAACCCTTCCCTAGTTGCTCTTGAATCTTCTTCTTGAGCTCCGCTAAATCCATAGGACGCATCCTATACGGCCTCTTAGCTATAGGTGCAGTTCCTGGTATTAAATACATAACAAACTCAATATCTCGATCAGGTGGCATACCTAGCAACTCATCCGGAAAACATCCAAAAATTGACACACCACCGGAATCTCCTCAATTGTGGCACCATCCATATGATTCAGCTCCAATTGCTTCGGTGCGGTTTGAGATGCTTCAAATTCTACGGTGATCCCTTCTTCATTGGTCAACTTCACTGTCTCATGGCACACTCAATAACTCCATTGTGCTTCCTCAACTAGTCCATACCAAGTATAATGTCCAATCCTTGAGAATCCAAGACTATAAGGTTGACAAAGAAGTCTACCCCCCTTATTCTATGGCTTACTTTTGGACATACTATATATGTCCTCATCTCTCCTCCAGGAGACTTAACCAATAGAGTAAACTTTAATGAGAGATAGGCATACTTGGCAACATACTTCGATGCAATGAATGAATGCGATGCTCCAGAATCAAACAACATAGTCGCAAGGTTGGAGTTGGCGAGAAACATACCAATGACCACGTCATCCGCTTATTGAGCATCCTCCGTAGAGACATGGTTGACGTTGCCACAAGCAAAATTCTACCATCCATGGTTCCCTTGTGGCTATCCTCCATTGGGTCTTGGGTTTTGCCTCGGCGCATTGCTTCCTTGACCAAGGCCTGACTTAGAACATTGATATGCAAAGTGTCCAACTTCTCCATAAGTATAGCACTTCTTAACTCCACCAGAATTTGGACGTACTTGATTTCGTGCATTGGCAAAAAGGAAATTAGCACGGTGTGCATAAGGCATTGGAGGTCTAGGTGCTTGCATAATAGGGCGCTGCTGCACGAACTGAGTTGGGCGTGGTGCATAACCAGGGCGCTGTACAGGAGCAGAGGAGCTGTAATATGGCGCATTAGGAGGCGCAAAGCAAGGCGCACATTACTTCCTTGTTGCTGTCCTTGATATGGCACCTTCCTCTTGTTGTCTTGCTCCATCTCACGGACCTTATTCTCCAACACAATTGCTTTGTCCACAAGCTTCTGAAAATTGGCATAATCACAGTTAAGCAATTGCACTTGGATCTCATTGTTCAAGCCTCTCATGAACAAGTATTGCTTTTGGCTGTCTCGACTAACATCATCAGGCGCATATCTTGAGAGTTGAGCGAATTTGTTGAGATATTCACCCACGCTTGATCTTCCTTGCCTCAAGTTCTCAAATTCTTGCCTCTTCAAAATCATAAATCCCTTCGGCACTTAATGAGAACGAAAGCTCTCTTTGAATTTGGCCCAAGTGATCCTCTCTTGATTCTCATGAGCATTGCAATAAGAATCCCACCAATCGGCAGCTGCTCCAACTAGTTGATGAGATGCAAATAGAACCTTCTCCCGGTCACTACATTGGACAATAGCAAGCTTCTTCTCCATGGACTTGAGCCAATCATCCGCATCCATAGGGTCAGCGACTTGAGCAAAGGTTGGCGGCCTAGTCCTCATAAACTCTCCCAACCGGTTATGAGGAGGCGGGGGTGGCGGTGGAGGCATGTGGGGCTGATTATTGATGTTACCAGCCTGCAGCTGTCCCATTGTCTGTATCATGGCCTGCATGAGCTGGTTCTGCATAGCCAATAGCTGCTCAATATTAATAGCTCCTTGGACAGGTCCTTGTCCATTGTTGTTCTGAGGTACTCCATGGTTCTCCTCCTCATCATTAGCATCCCTCTGGTTGTGAGTGCTCACCATCTGAAGGAAAGCAATAGGTAAGAATTAGAAAACATCCCCAACTATATGCATCAAGGGATATGAAACTAGACAACTAACTAGCCTACATGGACATGGCAATGCTAAAGCATCCCAAAATACTCTATTAAGCACACAAGCAAACATTATATATAGCAACCAACACACCAAACAAAAACACATTGATTCCTGAGTGCTCCTATGTGCTCTAAAGTGTCCATTCTATCTAGGCTGCATCCTACGGTCAACCTGTGGCTCTGATACCAATCTGTGACACTCGGTTCTGAAAAATGAACCAAGTGAACGCATATGTGTGCCCAGGACGTTCAACACACATACGCGAGTGCATTCACAAAAGAGTATACAGGAAATTACCACAGGACAAGATTAATTAAACAAACCATATTATCCTCGAATACAAACTCTAATTAATATTAATGACAAGTTCAAATTAATGCAGCAGAAATAACTAATTAAGCAACTAAGCAAAAGGGATAGCGCAACTCCAATCAACACCACAGGCAAGCTGATGGTAGACACGGCCTAGAACTCCGTATTATCGCCATTAAACTCACAATCCTGACCTGCAACTGTTGGGGGGGGATTGCAAGAGTGAGTACATGTCGTACTCAGCAAGTGTGGAAAGTATGACATGTAGCTGATACAAATGACGAATGTAATAATGGTTAAGTGCTGAAAAGTACAGTAAAACACTTGAAAAGCAATATATTATATGTATGTGAAGTAAACCCATCATAATCATAAGTCATATCATAATACCAGTTTGAATTCATTACCGTCATCAGTAATCCCAGATTTCACCATTTACCAATAATCATATTCAATACTAGAAATTAATCCATAACCATCCATAACCATTACAAAACCATAACCATCCCAGTACCGAGTTCCCTCTAATCATGGAAGTTGTCCAGGTGCTCATAACCGGGAGCACGGCTATCATGATAGTTTTATTAGACTCTGCAGAGTTTGTACCACTTTACCCACGTGTTTGTGATTTCATCACCCGTCGGCGACTAAAGAAACCTCCCTTATGCCAATTACACTTCCTTTGGTGTATGGCCAAGAGATCACAAAATAGCCTTTACAAAGGGATTACTAGCTATTTAGACCCCACTGAGGTTTCACCGGTGGCGATGCCTCCAACTGAGCACATCTTCAACCAAGGGGCCCCCTCTTGAGCCATTTGGATCCCAGGGTAGTCCCACCAATCATCAACAAACCCAATCCAACTACCCCTTCCCTGAGCATCCATAATGGTCCAAATAGCACTGGCAAAGCCCTAATTAATCAGCTACACTGCACCCATACTTAGCCTCGTGGTGGCACTGTAGTCCTGGCTTATTCTCGCATGAACCGGTCCTTAGATCTAAAGCAAGCAAACCACCATGAAATCCAACCCATCGACATACCGGGCTCACTTAGATCACCCATTACCATATATATTGACCAGTTCACATTAACTAGAATATCATTAATGCATAATTAAATGTGTAGTGTTGTTTTCCCATCCCATTTAATTAAGCGAAGCAAAAAGGTAAAAATCCCATCCCGACTCTCTACCATGAACTCTAGGTGACAAGGGTGGTTAAACAAAACTAGTAAACTTCCTATCATAGGATTCCCATCAATTTTACACAAGCATGCAATTTTACAAACAAAACATTTATTTTAGAAACAGGATCAATATGCTTCAAGGACACTTGCCTTGCTCTTGCGGTTGATTAGGGTCAAAGCCTTCAAACTCTTGGTGCTGTAGATCCTCCGCGGCACTCTCTGGCACAAATCCGTCTAATCCACACAATAAACATACAAGACAAGAAACACAATCAAAGAGTGCACAAATATTACTCAATATGACATGACATGCATGATTGATGCAAATGCAAGGTAGAACTTGTTAATAGATTGCTTTTAATGATCACTATCTAGTTCTAATACTTTTAACAAGTTTATACATGTTTGAATGTGATTAGATCTAATTTTAGAATTAATTCAACAGAATTTAGTCAGCAAAATTGGACTAGTCTGCAGAAGGCCGGTCTAGTCCGCACTTCTCAGAACTAGCGAACTAGGGTTTTCTAGATCGACGTAAATTTGGAGATTAGGGGTCGAATTCACGTAAGAAAAAGAGATAGAAGGTATACCGGGTGTTTAGAACTCCAATGAATCAAGAAACTTGGAGGTAACACTTGGATCTTGATGATCTTGGGTTGGGGGATGAACTTGGAGATGAATTGGTGATGAAGAATGAAACTTGATGGAGATCTTGATCCTCTTTCGTTTCCTCCTCTTCTTCTTCTTGCTTGGGATCTCCTTCCCCCTTCTTGATGGTGGCTCTCCATGAACTAGGGTTTGGGTGGGGTGAAAAAGTGTCAAATAGATGTCAAGCCAAGGGGTGGGGTTGTTTATATAGAGGTGGAGGCTAGGGTTAGATGGATTTCGAGTTTGAGATGAGTAGAGGCCGTTTTATAGTCCCACATGGGCTCTAAAAGAGTTAGGCACGACGTCCCTAGGAATAAAATATCAATTTGGAGTCGCGAAATACCGGACAAGTCCGAAAAGGATCAGACTAGTCCGAAGTTAGTCAGAAAGAAATCGGACAAGTCTGGCAAAAAATCGGACAAGTCCGACTTTAGTCAGAGAGGAAAACGGACAAGTCCGCTGGAACACCGGACTAGTCCGGACAAGTCCAAGGACTTAGCAATTTGTCAAGGATTCTTGGAATATTGGACTAGTCCATACAAAATCAAACAAGTCCGAAAGTTTCCAGAGGCAAAATTGGACTAGTCCGCAGCAAAAACGGACAAGTCTGATTTTAGTCAGAGAGAAATCGGACTAGTCCTCACCAAAATTGGACTAGTCTGCACTTTTCAGCATTTTAACTACAATTTTGTTGCTAATCAATTGTAAAATCATTCCTCTTGATGTGGCTTACTGTTAAACATGTATATGAATGTATGTAGGGCATGATGCATGAAAATGAGGGTGTTACAGGGACCCAGAGGCTCCTTGGTCTTCGGGGCCCCTAGGGGGACCCGGACGTGCTCTGGGGCTGGGACCCAGAGGCTCCTTGGTCTCTGGGGCCCCCTAGGGGGACCCAGACGTCCTTTGGGGGCTGTGACCCAAAGGCTCCTTGGTCTCCGGGGCCCCCTAGGGGGACCGGAACGTTCTCTGGGGGCTGGGACCTGGACATCCTCTAGGGGCTGGGACCCAGAAGCTCCTTGGTCTCCGAGTCCCCCATGGGGGACCCAGACGTCCTCTGGGGGCTGGAACCGAGAGGCTCATATGTCGTTGGGGCCCCCTACGAGCTCCAAGCCCTGGGACTCAGAATCAGGTGCAGGGGCCCCTTCCTTTAGTCGATGCTGCTGCGGGCCGACCTGTTCTGCAACCAAAACCATACTTACCACCTCGGTTGTGGTGGCGATGTAGCGGTACAGGGGCTCCCCAGGCTCTAGTGCCACCATTATTGGTAGCAATGTCAGTTGCTGCTTCAACTCGTGGAATGCCTGCTCCGCGTCTTCAGTCTAGATGAATGGTTCAGATTGGCACAAGAGTTTGAAGAACGGGAGAGCCCGCTCGGCCAGCCTAGAGATAAACTGGTTGAGTGCTGCCAAGCATCCTGCAAGCTTCTGCACGTCCTTGACGCGGGCTGGAGGCCGCATCAGCTCTACCACTTTGATTTTTTCTAGGTTGGCCTCGATTCCTCGGTGTGAGACCAAGAACCCGAGGAGCTTCCTGGCTTTGACTCCGAACACACACTTGTCTGGGTTGAGCTTTGTGCACGTGGTTCATAGTCTATCAGACACTAGGGCGAGTTTTTCTAGCAGTGATGTTTGTAGTTGGATTTTTACTACAATATCATCAACATATACCTCTACTAGGCCCTGAATGAGGTCCCCAAATGTTTTATGCATGTCACGTACAAAGGTTGGGAGGGCATTCTTAAGACCGTAAGGCATGAAGACATAGCAGTAAAGGCCATCTACAGTTATGAAAGCGGTACGTTCTTCATCCTCTCTAGACATTTGGGTTTGGTGGAATCTTGAATACGCATCTGGAAAGCATAGCATATCGCACCCCGAAGTTGAATCAATGATTTGATCAATTCTAGGGAGAGGGAAAGGATCTTTAGGACATGCCTTGTTGAGGTTGGTGTAGTCAATGCACATCTGAAGCTTACCGCCAGCCTTAGGGACAACAATAGGATTGGCCAGCCATCTGGGATGGTGGACCTCCTGTATGAAGCCAGGATCGAGGAGCTTCTTGATCTCCTCGGGGATGAAGTTCTGCCGCTCGATGGACTGCTTACGGGGCCTCTGTTGCTGCGGCCATGCGTCAGGGTAGATCTTCAGACGGTGCTGGATCACTTCCCTAGGGATGCCTGGCATCTGCGACGGTTGCCAGGCGAAGACGTCCACGTTAGCTCGCAGGAAAGTAGTGAGCGCCGATTCTTGCTCGCTGTCCAGACTCATCGCGATACGAGTGGTCTGAGCCACATCAGATCCAATCTAGATTGTCTTGATGGGTATGTCATGTTCGTCAGAAGGCTGCACTCGTGGTGCAGCAACACGGCTGCATGCGCGTGGGTCTGGCAAATGCTCACTCGACCCAGCATCACTCAGGAAAGTTGCTGGGGCCGTTGCCAATGCTCGAAGCTTCTCCAAAACTTTCACCACAACAGCATGATCACCGCAGATCTTGAGGACGCTGGAGGATGTCGACATCTTGAGGACGAGGTACCCGTAATGGGCTACAGCCATAAACCGGTACAGGGATGGCCTGCCGATAATGGCGTGATAGGGGAGGCTAACCTCTGCGATGTCGAATAGGATATTCTCCGTCAAAGTTGTCAGGTGTACCTAAGGTCACCCGGAGGTGGATGCATCCATACGGGATAACACTCTCTGGACCTACTCCCGAGAATGATCTTGATGGGGCGAGCTCAGACAAAGGGATCTTCAGATTGCCGAAGGCCGCGCAGCTTATGAGGTTGAGGCCGGCTCCACCATCTACCAGAACATGGTAAAACTTTACATTAGCGATGGTGGGGGTGATGAGGAGGGGTAGCTACCCGGCCCCCGCCATGTTCTCGGGGCAGTCGGAGGCGTCGAAGCTGATCGGCGTCTCCATCCATTTGTGATGCGGCGCTGGGGCATGCGTAGAGGCTGTCGAAGCCATTGCCCGGCGCAGTGTCTTGACCGCATTCCTGGATGCGGGTTCCCAAGATCCTCCATTGATGATGTGGAGTGCTTTGCAACACTCGTGGTCGCTGTTGAGGTCGAAGTTCAAAGCCTAGTGTACCGTTTCCATGGCGTGTTCCGGCCTTTAGAACTCCTCCACGTGATTGTTGACATGATGGTTGACCTTTTGCGGCTTGATCTCACCGCAGCTCGCGGGCTTGATGAATACCATGGTGGTGAAAGCGCTACCACTTTTTTGAGGGAAAAAGCCCCTACCTGACACGCCAAATGTCGAAGTGTTAATGCGACACTTCCCCCAGATCTGCTAAGGAGCAGCCCGCGAAGGTTCTTGTTCCGCGAGGCTTAGGCCTCAAACTAGTGTTCTAGCGGAAGAGTATGTGACACGGTGGTTTTTACGTGGTTCGGGCCGCAAGGAGCGTATCACCGTACTCCACGGTGGATTGTATTGCTGGTGAGTGTGTATGCATGTGTGTGTATCGGGGATTCTGAGTCTGGTCCTTGTAGCGATGGCAGTCCAGACCTTTTATAACCAAGACCGTACGCCTTACAGGTGGGGTCCTGGGGCTCGACAGGTGGTCCCAGAGTGATCTTATCCTAAAGATCTAAGGCTTCTCGCATAAGCTTCCTCTGAGTGTGGCAGTGGAGACTCTCCGTCTTGCCGCCTCCCTTGTTAGTAGCCCATGTGCCGTTGCTGACGGTGGCAGAAGGTGTCCCGTCAGCTTGTCTTGTTGCCACAAGCTACCCACTTGGCTGAGTGGGATAGGCCTGCAGCGCCTTTACTGTGATGCGATTGGTCATAGCGGTCTCTGACCGTTGGCGTGCCCCACATCGTGCGCTAGGGGTGGTTGCGGGTCTTCAATGCTTGACTGGAGCGGAGCGCTCCACCTTTTAACTCATGCACCTTACCGTCTGGGGCGAGCTGTGGGACACGTGGCAGCATCGAGGTAGGTCCTCGGCGAGAAGGCTTGCCCCCGGTCCTTTGTGACGCGTGGCATCTCTGGGGCTCCCCAGGGTACATGGCAGCTCCGTGCTTCTTCCCTTGGGAGGTACTAGCCCTTGCGCTCCGTGCCACGTGGCTGTCCCGGGGGCACTCCCCCAAGGATGGGTGAGGTCCCATCCCTACACGTGACATCTCGGGAGCCCGTCACACCGAAGGGGCTAGGTCCCATCTTCAAGGCTTACGTGGCAGCGCCGCAGCTTGATCTTTGAGGAAGGCAAAGGCCTTGGCACCTATAGAACACATGGTGCCTCTGGACACGCCCTGCTGTCTTCATCCTGTGTGCGAGGGTACCCCATTTGCAGGGTACCGACAATGCGTGATGATGAGCTGAAAATTTTATTTGCCATGATTAAAAAGATAAAAGTTTCTCCAGTTATTGCCATGATGACACAATGGTTATGTTACATTTCATGGGTAGGGCCAATTGAATGCACTTCATTGATTACCCGTATTGCTACTAGGGTAGGAGCACTTGAATATTCTTCATTTTGAATACATTGAAAAGGAAAGAAAATTGATTGATGAAGAATATTTAGTGCAAGGACATACCCTTAAGCATGATCAAGATGGCTCTTTGATATTATATTATCCCGACTTTGTCAATGAAATTTGATTACCTAACCCGGATTATCATTTGTACAAATGCCGGAGGCTAACCATTGACCTACTTCCCATCGAGGTAGCCGAAAGAAGTAATGTCTCTAGCAGGGTAACTAGAAGCCACACAAAGAGAGTGGCCATGCCCACGACAACCTCCACGGTCCATAAGTACGAAGAGGAAGAGAACCCAATGGGTGATGCACCCGGATGGACTCAACCTCCATCGTATGAGACCGAAGGTCCATCTTGACATGGGTGGCCAGGTGCTACATGGGAGACACCCCTATCCACTTCAAGCTCAAGCAGCTTGCCTCCAACATCTATGAGAAAATGTCATTCCACTTCGGCTATAAGTCATTGTGACTATAGCCAAGGAATGACAAACCTCTCCAGATGTATGGAGGAGCTTGAAGTAATGACGGGTGAAATATACAACACTCTCCAAGGGCATGTCCAAGGTACCCAAGACTGGCAACAACACATGGACGCTCAATTCATCAACCTCAACTCCACGCTACAACAACAACAAGCCAATCTCACGGCGTACTGTTGACGGCTCCTAATATATACTAACAAATCATCCCCGACAACAGCACCAAAAATGCTTGTTGGTATTTCTTAACACCATAGATCATCTCCGGTAAAGAGATGAGATCTGCAAGCACACGGAAGATATCGTTGTAGCATTTCAACCATGAGTATTCCCAAGGGTATTGTATTTCATCCCAAAGGAAGGCAATGGAGTAAAGTATATACTACTCTTATGGTCAAGCTATGGGATACTAATCCATTATCCGGACAGGGGTAAGTTGATAATAGGGGTAGTGCGACACACACCTAGGCAATCTATTCTAAAGGGTAAAATGGGTCCTATAGGGAGATTGGATTGAGAGTTAGAGAGTTGCTCCTACAATGCTCCTAATACATATACATAGCCTAAGGTAGATACTAATGGTCATGTCAATGTTGAATTCCTATGCAATGCTATTCAACACATCGGGCATGGGCTTACCCCTAACAATTACTAGGGTGACTCCCGAGCCTGTGGCATAGCCGAACGTGGAGGATTACAAAGGACAGATAGGGCTGTCACCACCTACTGCCTACCTCTTCAATCCATGGGTCTACGAGACATCCAACGCTACTTAAGTACCCTAGAACCATGCTAGCATACTAAGCAAATACCTTAGGAGCCATGGCACAAGCCATCCTAAGGCAATGACTAACCTAAACATCGGTGAACCAATGTTGAAGCATAGCATAAGTCATTCATATTAACATAATCATATCATAACTACATAGGCTATAGTGGGGGTCTATAGTGTTTATGACCATAAGATGTGATCATGAGAGTGAAATCATAAAGACTATACCTTCCACATACATGGACTCCACAATCAAACAAGAAATGCTTTGTCCAAGTATACGTACAAAAGAAGACTAGAGATAATATCTTTATTGAGCACAAAGTCACAAATACAAGAAGGATTACATAAGCCATACCTTTCACAATGTGGAATTGGGAAGAGAGACTCCTTCTACTCCTTTCCCAATTTGGACTTGGGACTAGAGGCTCTCTTCTCTACATCCTAACTCCTCTAAGGACTATGGAAGATAGTGTATACAATAGAATGATGCCCAAGTGTTGTGTGTTGAAGTGAGGGGTAGGGGGTCCTATTTATACTAGTGTTGAGGTCGGTTCTTGCCACCAAAAGCGCGCAAATCAGTCACCATTGACTCCAGGGAGCCGGGAGGAGCCAACATGTGGAGGCTGACCGAGTTTGGTGCAAAGACCAAGTCGACCGACCCCCTGGTTCGGCCGACCTTGTCATTGCACCGTTTCTCGTGTGTTTTCTCCAGGTGGCTGCCAGGTGGGTCCCATTGATGTATATGGGTGATTTACCGTTGGATCTCCTCGGATACTTTTGTTTGTGGGCCATTTGATCCATGCGATGCCACGTGTTGTCGCCTGATTGGCTGGGATGATATTTTATAGGATTGGTCCCTCTACATTTCCTCATTTCCTGCATAAAATGCTGCATACACATATTTCTCCAAGTCCAAGTGGAATTGGGTTATATAGAAAGGTGATGTGTGCAATAAATGACAAATCCTTCACATAATTGAGTTAAATTGACGGATGAAATTGGTATATAACATCCGTTAACACGTACTTCCATCATCAAGGGTTCAACCCTTGACACGGAGGTGAGTGAAGAACAAGCTTGGGGAGGACCCCCACTTGAGGTAAATTGTATCAACCCCTTTCATAATTATTTTCCACTTACCCAACATCTACCTTGCATTAAAAAAATTAGGATATATTTTATTTTCAAATAAAATAAAAGATGTGCAGTAAGAATGACTTGGAATTCACATACATGAAATGATGAATAGTTGCTCTGTTTTAATTTTCCTAAGTCCCTAGTGTACAACTTACTACTCTCCAACATATTGCTCTCATTGTCTAGAATTGCTTTCGCCTTGATTTGGAAATTGTGGGTAGCAAAAGCTTAATCCATTCTAAGTTGTTGTGAGATATGATATTGTGATAGGGTTGTTATTCCTTGTTTGATAGTGAAACTTAGATTTCTGGAGATATTATAAAAAGATTTAAGTTATCCTCATTTGATGGGAGATACCCACCAAAGCCATATGATACATTACATTTATAGACCTTATGCATATGCTATTTGCTTTCACTTTGATCTTTGTCAAACTAGTATAGACCTATGCGAGATTTCTTTCATTACTTTTTGAGGACTTCACTTGCACATGCTATACTTCTACACTAGAAGTAAGAAAATTTCCATCATACCACCATCCCACAATAAAAAGAGAAACTCCATATCATTCATGCTTCATGGCATAAAAAGGGAGTAGAAAACATGGCTACAAGAAAAAAAGAAAATGCATGCTTACATCATAAGCATGAGAAAAAAAAGAGAAAAGTAGCAATGTTTCATCCCCGCAAAATAAGAGAGTCCACTCAAAATATCTACATCCACTCCATTCCAACACACATGCACAAGTCTTGAGTCAAATTGTTTTGAATTTATTTCTTCTAAGGCTTACTCTTTTGACTTAGCAATATTATGTGTTGCAAATATGCCTACTATGTTCCCTACCAAGCTCCACATACAAGCCTTATGTAGAGGTAGTATGAATTTAGGCACAATGCCTTGGTGAAGACATATTTCCACTACAAACAAAGGAGAGACTTGAGAGAATCAAGTTTAGATACTTAAAATCTAAATTGAACTCTCCAGAATTTAAGTGGAACCTGATTTCTAGGGAATGTGTGCTCAATCTGCTGTTCTATCTTTCAATGACCCATGATTAGGAGATGGCATAAGCACCATAATAACCTAAGATGGGTGAAGTACCGTGCTAATTTTTGAAATACTAGGAAGAGTATTTTGTTGTGCACGTGGTACTTTTGAAAAGTAGAACATAGTAGCAACTCCTGATCATCAACCTAAAGTCTTGACTTTGCTCGGGACGAGCAAAGGATAAGCTTGGGGGAGTTTGTTGACGGCTGTTATACACCAATTTCACCCGTCAATATAACTCAAATATGTGAAGGAATTGTCATTTCTTGCACACATCACCTTTCTATTTAACCTATTTCCACTTGTCCTTGGAGAAAGTAGTGCATGCAGAGATTCTATGCAGAAATGAAGTGAAACAAGGGGATGGATCCTATAAAATATCATTCCAGCAAATCAAGCGATGACACGTGGCACCACAAGGATCAAATGGCCCACAAACAGAAGTATCTGAGGCCATCCAACGGTGTAGCACCCATATTAGTCAATGGGACCCACCTGTCAGTCACCTGAAGAAAGCACACAGCAAAAGGGGCCAGGACCAAGTCGGACGACCCCCCTAGTCGGCCGACTAGTTCCTGGCGCCTTTCTCGGTCAAACTCCACATGGTGGCTTCTCGCGGCTTGAAGTGGTCTTGAGTGAGTGATTTGCACGCTTTTGTTGGCGAGAACCGCCCCTTCTACAAGCTTTAAATAGGACCCCTCACCCCTCACTTCAACACACACCATTTGAGTATTTATCCTTTGTATTCACAACTCTCCATAGGTTTAGAGGAGTATAGGCTTTAGAGAAGATAGTCTCTAGTCCATAGTCCAAGTAGGAGAGGAGTAGAAGGAGAGTCTATTCCCAATTGGGAAAGGTATGTCACCAATATTCCTATTTGTATTTGTGACATTATTCATAGTAAAGATGTTATCTTTAGTCTTCATATGTCCATATACTTGGATGAAGCGTTTCTTATTTGATTGTGGATTCCATGTATGTGGTAGGAGTAGTATTTATGATTGTGCTATACCATACTCATTACATTATCATAAACACTATAAACCTCCACTATAGTCTAATTAGCTATGATATGGTTATGTTAAAATGAATCACTTGTGCTATGAATTAACATTGGTTCAACAATGATTTAGTTCATTGCCTTAGGATGTCTTGTGCCTAGGCTCTTAAGGTAATTACTTAATATGCTAGCATGGTGATAGGATAGAGAGTAACATTGAATGTATCGTAGACCCACGAATTGAAGAGGTAGGCAGTAGGTGGTGACAGCGCCATCTGTCCTTTGTAATCCTCCACGTTCGGCTATGCCACATGCTCTTGGCGGGAGTCGCCTAGTGTTGCTAGGGATAAACCCGTGCCCAATGTGTTAATCCACTTAGTATGAGAATTCATAATTAACATGATCATTAGTAACTAACTTAGGCTATGTATATGTACATTAGAAGCATAGGAGGAGTCTATACCTAACTCTTAGCTTAGTTCCTCTATTACCTCATTTATCCCATTAAGATATAATGCTCTTGTGAGTGTCACACTACCTTAACTTATCATTTAACCCATCCTTGATAGAACCCTACCTAGGCCAAACTAGCCTTTCCACTTGATGATCGTTTTACTTCCATCTAGCCTTCCTTTGGGAAAATATAAATGACACCCTTTAGGAATACACTTAAAAGAGAAAATGCTACATCGATAGTTTTCGTGCGCTTGCGGACGTTCACTTGAGAATTAAAACCTACCAACAAGCATTTTTGGCACCACTGCTAGAGATGAATTGTTAGTAGTGCGTAGGAAATATCAACAGGGGACAGCCATGGAAGGGGGGCGGGTCGACTAGGAGGGAGGGGAAGGGGGGCAGTGTAAGTGCATCTAGGTCCCTTGTGGGTTTTGGTGGATTGATGATGAACCATTAAAGTGCTAATGAACTTGGTTGAGCATGAGCGCAGATCCGGAGTACGGAATGGAGCTTTGAAGAAAGACGGCAAAAGGAGAAAAGTTGTGGCAAAGAAGAATAGAAATAGGATTTTCTATTTTTTCCTTGAGTCGTAGGAAAAACCGTACTATTAAGAGGGACACGACGCGTAGACACTTAGTGAGTCATTCGGGTGCTCAACCCCTTAGTAGAAGATTTTAGTAGGGCCTTTGTGGCTTGGGCGGACTTGTCTGACTTGTAATGTCAGACATGTCCGAATTCCCTCTGTTGGAATTCGGACATGTCCGAATATGTAAGTCAGACTTGTCCGAATTGGCACTGGAAAGGTTCCAGTGAGAGTTCCAGTGAAGTTTCGGACTTGTCCGAACCTGGGGGTCGGACATGTCCGAAATGGATCTGTTCCCAGGGACTAAGAAAAATTTTCTAAGTCCTAGAGAGTCAGACTTGTCCGAGGTCTATCTGCAGAATTTCAGACATGTCCGAGATTGTATGTCAGACATGTCTGAAGTGGTTTTGGTCAGACAAGTCTGAAGTGAAAGGCCTGACCTTTGAGGTCAGACATGTCCGACATTGTGTCAGACATGTCCGACGCGGGATGTGTTCAACGGCTCTAATGACTTTTTGGAGTATAAATAGGTGGTGGTTTCGACCCACCAACTATGCCTAACACCCCTAAACAGTTCTGAACGCCCATTTGAACTCAAGAACCTCTCTCCACTTGTTCTTCACCTCTAGAGCCCAAATTCAAATTTTTGGGAGAGCGAAGAGTGCTTTGTGAGGATTGGGAGAAACGGTTTGTTGAGGGGTTGAGCAACATGTGATTCACTAAGTTTCTTCGTGATTGCGTGTTTGTTGCTCTTGGGGTTCTCCCCTAGACGGTTAGGCGTCGCCCCGCGATTTCTTTGTGATCTCTTGTAATCGGGGAGTTTGTAACAATCTTTGTGATAGTGGAAGATCAGGAGTTGGCCCTTGTGGCAACTCGTGAGGGGAAGGCTAGAGAAGCCTGGTCCCTTGTGGACTCCTCAACGGGGACGTAGGATCCTTTATGGTTCCGAACCTCGGGATAAAATCGTTTGTCTCTTGTTGTTCTTTCGTTCTCTCAAGTTTTGATTCTAGTGTTTTTCCGCGTGCTATCTCTCCCTCAACTTTCTTTCTACTCCATACTTCGTGTAGAACTGCTAGGGATCGATATCTCTCACTAGATCGCTTAAAAATTGGATTTTTGGTCTGATCGTGCAGGTAATCTCGGACTTATCCGACCCAGGTCAGACTTGTCCGACTTAGGTCAGACAAGTCCAACTAGAAGTCAGACAAGTCCGACTTCTCTGTTTTCATAACTCTGAATTAGGTTTAAATTATCTATTATCGCCTATTCACCCCCTCTAGGCCGCCTTTCAATTGGTATCAGAGCAGGTTTCTCCGGAAGAGACTAACATCTCTGAGAATCGATGGCGGAAGAAAGGAACAAGGATGATACCTCATATGTCGAGGGTGAAGGCTCAATTGACAAGAACTACGACGTTCTTCTTGATGATCCGAAGGACGACGAAGAAACTCGCCAACTCAAGGCGAAGCTTCGAGAGAAGCTAGGGAAACAACCCAAGATCAACAAAGAGAAGGAGAAGAGTAACGATGACTATACTCAAACTCACTTTGATTATGATCGTCTTCATGCTAACAATCACTATTTGTCTATTCCACTTGGCAAACCTCCTCAATTCGATGGAAATGACTATTCAATGTGGAAACACAATATGAAGATGCATTTAATCTCTTTGAATCCTAGTTTGTGGCAGATTGTGCAAACCGGAGTTCAAATGCCAAGGAATGAGGAAGACGTCACTCCACAACAAGCTATCCTACTTCATCGCAATGCTCAAGCCGTGGGAGTCATAACCTCATCTTTGACTCGGGATGAATTCAACCGAGTCGAAGGTTTGGAAGTGGCCAAAGATATTTGGGATACACTCAAGACGGCGCACGAGGGCAACCGGGTCATCCGGGAGGCGAAGATTGAGATGATCGAAGGAGAGCTTGGGAGATTTACCATCATGGATGGTGAGTCGCCCCAAGACATGTACAACCGCCTCAAGGTGCTCGTGAACAAGATTCGTGCCTATGGAAGCACTCGATGGACGGACCATGAAGTGGTGAAGAGGATGCTTCGGGCATTCATGCCTCGAAACATCGCTCTTTGCTCCTTGATCCGTGAAAGCCCCGACTACACCAAGATGACTCCGGAAGAAGTGCTTGGGAGGATAATCAACAATGAGATGATGGAGAAGGAAGCTATGTTCTACAACGATCTCCAAAAGCTTGCCTCATCAAAGAAGAAAGACATAGCTCTCAAAGCAACTTCCACATCCTACAATGAAGATGCAAGTGATGATGAGAGCATGGACTCCGATGAGGAAGAGGCTTTCTTCATCAACAAGTTTAGAAGGATGATGAGAAGGAAGAAGGGAGGCTATCACCAAGAAGGCAAGAGCAAGGAGAAGCTAAAGAAGAAGACTTGCTACAAGTGTGGTGAACATGGGCACTTCATTGCGGATTGCCCATACAATGAAGGCAAGAAGAAGGAGGGCAAGACCCAAGATAAGAAGCTCTTCAAGAAGAAGAAGCCATCGGGACATGCCCACCTTGGAAGAGAATGGGACTCAAATGAAGACTCATCTTCCGACGATGTAGAGAAGGTGGCAACCATTGCCATCGGAAAGAGCTCAAGTGCAAGCAAGCTCTTCCCAAACCTTGATGATTTCAAGTCCACATGTTTCATGGCAAAGGAGGGAAGAAGAAAGGTCAAATCTAAACCCACTCCCTCTATAACTTCTTGTGATGAATTTGATAGTGGTAGTGAACTTGAATCCATGCTTAAAGGCTTAAGTAAGAGTGCCATGAGAAAGATGAACTTTTTTATGGATGAAATCTCCAAGAAGGAGGATCTCCTTGAGCGTCAAGAGGGCATGCTCATCCAAAAATTGGAGAGATGTCAAGAGCTTGAGGAGCTCCTCGAGCGCGAGAGAGAAAGAAGCAATGCATTGGAGCATGACCTTGCCATGAGCAAGGAAGCATGCTCAAATCTTAAGGACAAGACCGTTGAGCTCAAGGATGAACTTGTTAACTTGACAAAGGTTAACAAGATTCTAGAGACAAAGGTTGAGTCACTTAAAATCAATCCACCTTCTTCCTCAAAGAGCTCATCTTCTCAAAAGATTTCATCCGAGGAAGTTCACACTTGCATGTGCTCAAGCTTGATCCTAAAACTTAAGGATGAACTTAACTTGGCACAAAACAAGCAAGCACCGAAAGGTGGCATCTTTGACAAGGAGAAGGTGGCCTATGCACGTAGTGCATATACCAATGTGAGACCTCCCCATGTCAAGGATGGTCTTGGTTATTCTCGGGAGCGGAGACAAAATGCCAAAGCCCCCAAGAATAACAAAGAATTGATTGTTTTTGTCAAGGAAGGTTCATCCACTCAAGATAAAGGAAAGAACATTGTCTCAACATCTTATATGCGTAAAAATGAACCTCATCCTTTGTTCCATGACTTTGATGCTTCTTATGTTTTATTGAGGAACAAATTTGGCAAGACTTATGCTAGATATGTTGGGCCACTCCGCAAGAGCCCAAAGACTTGCGTGTGGGTGCCCAAATGTCTTGTGACTAACATCAAAGGACCCAACTCCGTTTGGGTACCTAAAGGAAAGGCATCTCTTTTGTAGGCATACTCCTCCGGTGGATCAAATTGGGTTCTTGACAGTGGATGCACTAATCATATGACCGGAGAGAGGAAGATGTTTGTAGAGTACAAGGAGAATGAAGATCCTAGTGAAGGAATCTTCTTTGGGGATAATAGCCAAGGGAAAATCCTTGGCACCGGTAAAATTGCTATCTCCTCAAAACACACTCTTTCCAATGTACTTCATGTTGATTCACTTGATTACAACCTCTTGTCTATTTCTCAATTATGTGATAATGGTTATGATTGTCTTTTCACTAACAACGGTGCGACCGTCTTAAGAAGATGCAACAACTCAATCGCCTTTAAGGGCGTACTCAAGGGAAAGCTTTACCTTGTGGATTTCTCCACGGATAAAGCCCAACTTGATACGTGCTTAATGGCGAAAACTAACATGGGATGGCTATGGCACCGAAGGCTAGCCCATGTTGGGATGAGAAACTTGCAAAAACTTCTTAAGGGGGATCATATCCGTGGACTAAAAGATCTTGTATTTGAGAAAGATAGACCATGTAGCTCATGTCAAGCCGGAAAGCAAGTAGGAGCTCCACATCCATCCAAGAACATCATGACAACCTCAAGACCCTTGGAGCTACTACACATGGACCTATTCGGACCGATCGCCTACATTAGCATTGGCGGTAACAAGTATGGTCTAGTTATCGTTGATGATTTTTCTCGCTTCACGTGGGTATTTTTCTTGCATGACAAAGGTGAAACCCAAGGAGTTCTCAAGAAGTTCTTGAGGAGAGCTCAAAACGAGTTTTCCTTAAGAATCAAGAAGATTAGGAGCGACAACGGGACGGAGTTCAAGAACACTCAAGTTGAAGACTTCTTGGATGAAGAAGGAATCAAGCATGAGTTCTCCGCTCCCTACTCCCCTCAACAAAATGTAGTAGCAGAGAGGAAGAATAGGACTCTAATTGAGATGTCAAGGATGATGCTTGATGAGTACAAGACGTCCGACCAGTTTTCGGCGAAAGCGGTTAACACCGCTTGCCATGCCATAAACCGGTTGTATCTTCATCGACTCTTGAAGAAGACCTCATACGAACTCCTAACCGGTAACAAACCCAACATCTCATACTTTCGTGTTTTCGGGAGCAAGTGCTATATTCTCAACAAGAAGCCTAGGAATTCGAAGTTCGCTTCGAAATCCGATGAAGGTTTCTTGCTTGGCTATGACTCAAACACCTACGCCTATCGTGTCTTCAACAAGTCCTCCGGGATTGTTGAAGTAGCACATGACGTAGTGTTTTATGAGACTAATGACTCTCAAGTGGAGCAAGTTGATAAGTGTGTGCTAGATCAAGAGGAGACTCCACAAGAAGCACTTAGGAGAATGGCACTTGGAGATGTGCGACCACATGATCCAAATGATCTTCAAGCAAGCGAAGAAGATGCAGATCCCCCACATGAACAAGATCAAGACCCTCAAGATGAATCTCAACAAGATCAAAATCAAGGAGGAGGCTTGGATTAAGGGGGAGATCAAGAAAATGATCAAAATGAAGACAATGATCGAGAAGCTCAACCACCACACCCAAGAGTTCATCAAAGCGTTCAACGGGACCATCCCGTTGACAACATACTTGGAGACATCTCCAAAGGGGTAACTACTCGCTCACGTATGGCTAACTTTTGTGAACACTATTCCTTTGTTTCCTCTCTAGAGCCACGGAAAGTACAAGAAGCTCTACAAGACCCGGATTGGGTAATGGCGATGCAAGAAGAGCTCAACAACTTCAAGAGGAACAAGGTGTGGGAACTCGTGAGAAGACCAAATGCCAATGTTGTTGGAACCAAGTGGGTGTTCCGCAAAAAACAAGATGAACACGGGGTGGTAACAAGAAACAAGGCAAGACTTGTAGCAAAAGGATACGCTCAAGTCGAAGGTTTGGATTTCGATGAAACCTTTGCTCCCGTAGCTAGGCTTGAATCTATTCGCATATTATTGGCTTTTGCTACTCACCATGATTTCAAGTTATATCAAATGGATGTGAAAAGTGCATTCCTCAATGGTCCAATCAAGGAGGAAGTGTATGTGGAGCAATCGCCCGGATTTGAAGATGAAGAGCATCCCGATCACGTCTACAAGTTGTGTAAGGCTCTCTATGGCCTCAAACAAGCACCTAGAGCTTGGTATGAGTGCCTTAGGGATTTTCTCACTCAAAATGGTTTTAAGATTGGGAAAGCCGATTATACTCTCTTCACTAAGCATTTTGATAATGACTTGTTCGTATGCCAAATTTATGTTGATATCATATTTGGTTCTACTAACAACACTTTTTGTGATGAATTTTCCAAAATCATGACGGAGAGATTTGAGATGTCTATGATGGGGGAGTTGAAGTTTTTCCTAGATTTCCAAGTAAAGCAACTCAAGGAAGGGACCTTCATATGCCAAACCAAGTACACTCATGACATTCTCAAGAAGTTTGGCATGGAGAAGGCGAAGCCCATCAAGACACCTATGGGAACAAATGGGCATCTAAGACTAAACGAAGAAGGAGCGAGCGTGGACCAAAAGGTATACCGTTCTATGATTGGCTCTTTGCTTTATCTTTGTGCTTCTAGACCCGACATTATGCTTAGTGTGTGCATGTGTGCTCGATTCCAAGCCACTCCAAAAGAGTGTCACTTGACAGCGGTTAAGAGGATCCTTAGGTATTTAGTTCACACTCCTAATCTAGGTCTTTGGTACCCTAAAGGATCCAAGTTTGATCTCGTCGGTTATTCCGATGCGGATTATGCGGGCTGTAGGGTAGATAGAAAGAGCACATCCGGGACATGCCAATTTCTTGGTAGGTCCTTGGTTGCGTGGTCTTCCAAGAAACAAAACTCCATTGCCCTTTCCACAGCTGAAGCGGAGTACATTGCAGCTGGAAGTTGCTGTGCGCAGCTTCTTTGGATGCGACAAACTCTTAGGGATTATGGTTACAATCTGAGCCATATTCCTCTCCTATGTGACAATGAGAGCGCCATCAAGATTGCTCACAACCCCGTCGAGCATTCTAGAACCAAACACATAGACATCCGTCACCATTTCCTGCGAGACCACTCTATCAAGGGAGATATCGTTATCTCTCATGTTAGAAGTGAGAAGCAATTGGTGGATATCTTCACCAAACCCCTTGATGAGAGACGCTTTTGTGACCTAAGGAGTGAGCTAAATATCTTGGATTCTCGAAACATTGCTTGAGTCGTGCACATCTGATTGCTACTAATTTTCAACTTCAAAATGTTGTGTGTTCTTCGAAAATCTCATCTATTTTTCCTAAAAACTATGTTCTAAACTTCTCTTTGGTGAAAATGATACTAGTTTGAGTGTTGGTTGCTTACTGATCATTTTTGTCAAAGATATTTGCAAAAACTTGTCCAAAATGTCCATATATTCTCTTCTTTAGATCCCCAAGTGTTTGCACATTGCATACACTCAGGGGGAGTCGGACAAGTCTGACAAAAGTCAGACATGTCCGAAGTGGGTTTTAAGTCTGCAGAGAGAACTCAGACTTGTCCGAAGTCAAACTCGGACATGTCCGACGTGGGATGTCCGAGCCCCTTCAAAGAGTCCGACGGTTTCCATCCCCTCTCTCACTCCTCACTTCAAACCCTAATCTCCATCTCTCTCAAACCTCCCAAAGCAATCCACATTGCTTTTGAGGCTCTTGTGAGGAGTTTTTGAGGGAAAATCTCCCTCGGAGTTGGAGGATTCTCATCCCCTTCGGAGTTCTTCAATCTTTTTTCCATCCGAAGGTATTTTTTCCGCATCTTTCCTCTCAATTCTAAATCTAGCGGCAAGATTGCAAATTTATGCCCTTGAAATTGTTCCTAGGCATGTTTACAACCTTGGTGCAAAATTTGGTCGGTAGAAAAATTGATTTGCTTAGTTTCCTTAGCAATTAGGGTCAATTCTGTACAGGTCGGACACGTCTGACTCTGAAATTCGGACATGTCCGAAATTCCTGAGTCAGACAAGTCCGACTTTCCAGTCAGACATGTCCGATCCTGTATAACTCTGAGTCCTAATTTCTATCGAAACTATCAAATTAATTGCTCTATCTCTATTGCTTTGACTCTTACCTATCCGTGTATCTCTTCTTCAGCTATGGGTCACGACAAGAGAGGCAAGGAGCCCGCGGGTCCCGATTCTTCGGCTCAACCATCAAAGCGACCAAAGAAAGTGACTGTCAAGTGACCCACAAGCGGTCAGCTCACTATTCACAGCGGTCAGGGGGGGCAGATCGAGCTCCCAAGGGCAACAAGAGATCGGACCATTGGTCGTGCACTCTCCAGTGGGTGACACTCGACGCACGGCCGACAGAGTGAACTACCGGAGGAACATTCTCGACACCATGCACATGAGAGATGTGCGGTGCTACGACCAGCCAAGGGAGAGCAGGGATCCCCGTTTCTGGTGCTTCTTCCACATGGATTACTACCGGCCAGTCCTCAAGACCAAGAAGAACCCGGTCACGGAGATGCAGTGGGTGGATTGGAAGGCTGCATTGAAGAAGAAGGACTGCTACCTTCTCTTCAAGGGGGTGCTCGACGCTTGCGAGCACCACGGAGTCAGCGAGATCATGGGCCTCCAATACCCATGGAACAAGGAAGTCATCCTCCAACTCTATGCCACAGTTTTCTATTGGGTCGACAAGCTCGGGTTCACCTGGATGACCAATGGGGTGAAGTACGAAGTCAACTATGAGGAGTTTGCCCGCATTCTCGGGATGGAGGACAGCCTGCAGCACTCACTGAAGATCCATGAGATGGATATAGTGAACCTCCTGGAGATGGAGAGTTTCTATGAGGATGGGTATCCAGCCAACCCTCCTCATATCCACGGCCTCAAGCCATTCCATGCCGTGGTGAACCGTCTAATCAGAAAGACCCTCTCGCCCAAGGATGGGGATGCCAATAGGATCAACCACAACAGCAGAAATTTGATCTAGCTTTTGGCAGGGCAGCAGCAGTTCAATGCCTTCGACTATATCTACGAGGAGATTTACCTCGCCTCAGAGACACCGGCTAGGTCCTGCTGCTATGCCCCGTACTTGATGAAGCTAATTGAGACGGTGTCCGGGAAGAAGTTTGTGAAGGATGTGCCTCATAGGCGCCTTGTGCCTCAGAAGCCTTCCAAGCTTCACCGCCCGATTCGCGCGGCTGCACCGGCACCAGCAGAGGGAGGACCCAGCTCCTCAAGGAGGAAGTCTGCTCAGCCTCCCAGCTCATCCTCCGTGCTCCAGCAGCAGCCATCTTGCTCCTCAGGACTGCTCAAGATCCTGATGTCAATCTTCACCGTCTGCCGGTCGACTCACCGCTTGGCAAAGAGGAACCAGAGGGACCTCGCGGCCATCAGGGAGCACCTCCAGCTTCCTCCAGTCGACGACGCCAGCTCAGACGAGGAGCCACCGGAGTTTCTGGAGCTTACCGAGGCGGAGATGGCATTCTTCACCGGCATCGGCACCTCTTCCTCAGCACCCCCTGCAGCTCCCAATGACTCCAGCGAGGAGAGCGACTACGAGGAGGAGAGCGGCGACGATGACAGCGACGACGACGAGGACGACACCGAGTAGACTAGGTCTTAGTGTCCACTTTTCTCCTTTTTGGTGCCTTGATTCCAAAGGGGGAGAAGTATTAGTCTCTAGTGCTTTTTCTTGGACATGGACATGTATCTAGTCATATTTTCTATCGTGGTGTGTCTTGTACTTATTTGTTACTCGTTTATGGCTGTTAATGCTTAATGATGTTTATTGATGCCTTATGATGATGTTTATTGATGCCTTATGATAATCATTATGATGCTTCATTGATCTCGTGTGCATTTCTTCATTTGTATCACGTTATTGCACACACACGAGCATATAGGCACCCCACGACGATTGAGTGTATATGAGTTGTTTTTATTGTTATTCCAAAAGCTCATATACACTTGAGACTCAAAACTTCTATCAAATCTTATTTTTGTCGAAGACTTTAATTGGTTGTCATCAATCAACAAAAAGGGGGAGATTGTAAGTGCATCTAGGTCCCTTGTGGGTTTTGGTGGATTGATGATGAACCATTAAAGTGCTAATGAACTTGGTTGAGCATGAGCGCAGATCCGGAGTATGGAATGGAGCTTTGAAGAAAGACGGCAAAAGGAGAAAAGTTGTGGTGAAGAAGAATAGAAATAGGATTTTCTATTTTTTCTTTGAGTCGTAGGAAAAACTGTACTATTAAGAAGTACACGACGCGTAGACACTTAGTGAGTCATTCGGGTGCTCAACCCCTTAGTAGAAGATTTTAGTAGGGCCTTTGTGGCTTGGGTGGACTTGTCTGACTTGTAATGTCAGACATGTCCGAATTCCCTCTGTTGGAATTCGGACATGTCCGAATATGTAAGTCAGACTTGTCCGAATTGGCACTGGAAAGGTTCCAGTGAGAGTTCCAGTGAAGTTTTGGACTTGTCCAAACCTGGGGGTCGGACATGTCCGAAATAGATCTGTTCCCAGGGACTAAGAAAAATTTTCTAGGTCCCAAAGAGTCAGACTTGTCCGAGGTCTATCTGCAGAATTTCAGACATGTCCGAGATTGTATGTCATACATGTCTAAAGTGGTTTTGGTCAGACAAGTCTGAAGTGAAAGGCCTGACCTTTGAGGTCAGACATGTCCGACATTGTGTCAGACATGTCCGACGCGGGATGTGTTCAACGGCTCTAATGACTTTTTGGAGTGTAAATAGGTGGTGGTTTCGACCCACCAACTATGCCTAACACCCCTAAACAGTTTTGAACGCCCATTTGAACTCAAGAACCTCTCTCCACTTGTTCTTCACCTCTAGAGCCCAAATTCGAATTTTTGGAAGAGCGAAGAGTGCTTTGTGAGGATTGGGAGAAACGGTTTGTTGAGGGGTTGAGCAACGTGTGATTCGCTAAGTTTCTTCGTGATTGCGTGTTTGTTGCTCTTGGGGTTCTCCCCTAGACAGTTAGGCGTCGCCCCGCAATTTCTTTGTGATCTCTTGTAATTGGGGAGTTTGTAACAATCTTTGTGATAGTGGAAGATCAGGAGTTGGCCCTTGTGGCAACTCGTGAGGGGAAGGCTAGAGAAGGCCTGGTCCCTTGTGGACTCCTCAACGGGGACGTAGGATCCTTTGTGGTTCCGAACCTCGGGATAAAATCGTTTGTCTCTTGTTGTTCTTTCGTTCTCTCAAGTTTTGATTCTAGTGTTTTTCCGCGTGCTATCTCTCCCTCAGCTTTCTTTCTACTCCATACTTCGTGTAGAACTGCTAGGGATCGATATCTCTCACTAGATCGCTTAAAAATTGGATTTTTGGTCTGATCGTGCAGGTAATCTCGGACTTATCCGACCCAGGTCAGACTTGTCCGACTTAGGTCAGACAAGTCCGACTAGAAGTCAAACAAGTCCGACTTCTCTGTTTTCATAACTTTGAATTAGGTTTAAATTATCGATTATTGCCTATTCACCCCCCTCTAGGCCGCCTTTCAGGCGGTCATGGAGTGGGGGAGGTAGGGGGATCGGCTAGGAGGGGGCGGCCACGAAAGGGGGGTGGGGAGGGGGCAATCATGGAAGGCGGTGGGGCGGCCTTGGAGGGTGAGAGAGGGGGGGCGACCATGGAAGGGGAGGGGGGCCAGCTGGAGGGGAGGTTGGCTATGGAGGGAGGGGGAGGATGGAGGGGGCGGCCATGGAGGGGGGCGGCCATGGATAGAGGGAGGGAGAGAGGGGAGGGGGAGCTTACCTCGAGGCGACGGCGGCAGCAGCGAGCTGTGGTAGCGGAGCGTGATTTGTAAACGAGTCAGGTGAAGGGAGGACAGTGGTATAAGGCTTTAATTTGCGACGACCCCGTTAATTGCGACGACCATAGGGTTGGCCATCGCAATTAACCCTATTTGCGATGGCTTCGTAACCTGGCCATCGCAAATTACTCTTATTTGCGACGGCTTTCGTGGCGGCCGTCGCAAAATAACCACCTATTTGTGACGATCCTCATTATTTGTGATGGCTCGTTGTGGGCCGTGGCAAATAACTTTGGCCGTCGCGAATGATCGCGTTTCCTGTAGTGATTCGTCTACTTTTGCTGGATGTAGGTGGGTGTGCCGCCCTGCGTCGAGCTCTTCCGGACCTTCATCAAGGTCCACACCACCGGAAAAGGGAATGAGCTTCTTGGCTTCTACTACTTCGTGAAGCACAAAAACTCGCCCTTCAAGTACTTGAAGACATTCCCTTCCGAGAAGTGGGATGGCTGGAAGAAGGATTGGGTGGTCATCAGGGTGGATCACCATGACATGCTGGAGCTGCCTGATAGCCTTCCTGCTGTTGACACTGATGCCTCAGAGGTGGTCCCGAATCTTTCGGAGGCATATAACCCAATCTTGACAAGGATCTGGGAGTGCGTTGAAGGAGAAATGACTCCCCTTATGGTGATTGCCATCTTCCTCACCAACCGACGGGCTTCGCTGAAGATGAGGGAATGGCCTGCATGGGCATTCAGTGGACAGATGGACCCATACCATATTGATACTGGTATCGGTCCAATTTTAATTAAAAGTCTTTGAAGCTTCATATTCAAAAGCTGCACCATGGATCCATCAACCCCAACGATCTGACACCTTCGGCAGAGTTCCTGCCGCTGAATATGGTTCCAGAGTTCAGGAGGGAGCTACATAAGAAGATGGTAATGCTTGATGACTTGGGCGTTGTCGATAGGCATCAGAGCATTCCTCCAGCGGGTATTGTGATCCTTGGAGCTCAAATCCCTCATGAAGGCTCTGGACCTATGCCAATTAGCGGCAAAGGTAAAGGTCCCATGGCTTCGCCTCCCAAGAAATTAGTCTCAAGCTGAGGCAAGGAGAAAGCTCCCATCGAAGCTCCGAGTCGCAAGCAAAAGTTGACAAGAAGCAATGGAAGAAATGTTAGGGACACTACGAAAGAAGTGACCCCTCAGCCTCGGTTGAGGTCTGTGGTGGTTGTGCCCCCAGATCCGACTGATCCTTTGGCTCCAGCATCCATAATGGGCGTTGGGTCCCGCAAGTCGACTCCAGCCCCGGTGCCAGCAGAGAGCTCTGGGTCCGGAGTAAGTCCCCCAACAATGGAGGTATTGGCTAAGGCAGCGGCGGCAGCTGCCCCAATGCCTCACCGACGATGGCAGGCTCCTGCTCCAAGCGTCCAAACAAGAAGATCTGTGCTGACTGGAGCGACAATGTCCCTAGGTAAGGGCCGGGTCTATAGCTTTTGTCTTGATTTTGTTTCCTGCTTCATCTTAATTATCTACTCTCTGTTTCCAGAGTGTCAAGAACAAGTACAACAGCTCCACTACCTACTGCAGCCCTGGAGACTGCATCGGATGAAGCTCCCGCCCCTCCTCCTATGGTTGCGGCGGACGACACGACAGCTCTAGCGCCGGCTGTCGTGGAGACTACTTCCGTACCATCGACTGAAGAACCCATAGTGACTAGGACACTTCCCCCGATACTAATAAGAAGTATTTCACGGAGGTTCGTATTCGGTTGGGGTGCGAGTCAAGATCTAGACAAGAGGTGAACACCAAGAGTTTTACGTGGTTCAGGCCGCCCGAGCGTAATACCCTACTCCACGAGGTGTGTGTTTATTGTATGAGCTTGAATGGCTTGAGATAAGTTCAGATTTCTTGTCCTTCTACCGTGCAGTGTAGCCCTTTATATGCCAAGGACTGGCTGTTATAATTTATGCCTGGCCCGACAAGTGGACCCGGCTGTATTAACTACCCTGTACACGATCTATAGTGTTAAGGATGGTTAATAGTGTGATAACTTACCTTAATGACAACATTACCAGCCTTGATATTCCTCTGATCGTGTGTTATTAATATGGCATTAATGACACATTAACCAGGTCTTGTAATGGTCAATTGATGGCTCTTGAATATCTGTGCCATTGGAGATCCCGCTATCTTCCCGTTGCCGACGTAGGTCTGGGAGTTGACACGTGGAAGCTCCAGAGCTTCCCTCTTCTGGGGGATAGGTCCGGTACCGTTAGACAGGTGGCAGTGCCGGAGCTTCCCTGACGAGGGAGGCAGGTCCGGCTCTGCAGGATACGTGGTAGCACCAGAGCTACCAAAATGAGGGAGGTAGGTCTAGCTCTGCTAGACACATGGATACCCTGGAGCTACCCTAAGGAGGGAGGTAGGTCCAGTTACGCAGGATGCGTATCCCCTTTGGAGTCTGCAAATTGGACATAGGAACTCTTCGGCTTTGCTTGCGATGTCAGGGGGTACCCGGTATGCAGGGTACCGACAGTGGCCCCCGAGCCCACCTCAGGGGGAGGTCCTCAGGTAGAGGTTATGCTACCGGAGGTGGGGCCATCATCAATTCCCACGTTGTGGCTTCAAAGTCTTTTCCTGGGCAATTGGGACGACGACACACATTTATGCCCTTGCCGCATGGCCCTTCTCGATATGGTGAGTGGGATCCTGGTGCATGGATTTCATGCAATTGAAGGTCGCCGGTTCCCAATATGAAATTCGTATCGGCTCCCAAAGTAATCTTTGTAGCCCTGTCGGGCTTCTGCCGCCCTCAGGCTTCCAACTTCCCATCATGACAACGGCTCACCTGGTACGACCTTTCAACAAATTGGACAAGGGCCCCCTTGTCACTGATGAGGTCATTTGAGATTTAGGTCTGGAGGTTGTTTCCATCCAAGCGTCGCAGAGGCTTACTAAAGGGAGAAAGTTTGCACGGGGAGAGAACTCCTTACGCTTTCATTTGATCTTGTGCTTAGAGCTCTCCTCCTTTGCAACCTTTCTTCCACTTTTCCTCCACTTTGCGGCGATGGAGTTGGGTCTTCCTCGCAGTCGGATCAAGAGTGACAAAGAGTTGTCCAGAGTCCGCACCTACATGGGGTGGTCGAGCGACTCCTTCAACAACTCGATTTGCCTTGGCAAGCTCCCCTTCAAGACGGAAAGCCCCACTGAGATTGTGTACTTCTCGGCATTTGCCATGGTGGGGCTCATCCCGCCATTCTCCAGCTTCCTGCTGATGCTACTGGACTTCTATGGACTGTAACTCCACCACCTTGGCCCTTACTCCTTCTTGCTAGTGGCAACATTCGTCCACTTTTGTAAGATGTGGGTGGGCGTGCCGACCTGCGTCGAGCTCTTCTGGATCTTCTTCAAGGTCCACACCACCAGAAAAGGGAATGATCTTCTCGGCTTCTACTACTTTGTGAAGCGCAAGAACTTGCCCTTCAAGTACTTGAAGATGTTCCCTTCCGAAAATTGGGATGGTTGGAAGAAGGATTGGCTGGTCATCAGGGTGGATCGCCATGACATGCTAGAGCTGCCTGATAGTCTTCCCGCTATTGACACTGATGCTTGGGAGGTGGTAGCAAAGCTATCAGAGGCATATAACCCGATCTTGACAAGGATCCGTGAGTGCATTGAAGGAGGAGTGACTCTCCTTATGGTGAATGCCAACTTCTTGACCAACCGGTGGGCTCTGCTGAAGAAGAGGGAATGGCATGTATGGGCATTCAGCGGAGAGATGGACCCATACCAGATTGATACTGGTATCGGGTCATGAAAATTCTTTGAAGCTTCATCTCCAAAAGATGCACCGGAGCCATCAACCCCGACAATCTGACCCCTCCGGTGGATTTCCTACCCCTGAACATGGTTTCAGAGTTCAGGAGGGAGCTGCGGAAGAAGATGCCAATGCTTGATGACTTGGGCGTTGTGGATAGGCGTCCGAGCATTACTCCAGCAGGTATTGTGATCCCTGGAGCTCCTTGCCCTCATGAAGGCTCCGGACCTACGCCAGTAGCAGCAAAGGCAAAGGACCCGCGACTTCGCCTCCCAAGAAAACAGTCTCAAGTCGAGGCAAGGAGAAAGCTCCCCTCAAAGATTCAAGTCACAAGCAGAAGTTGACAAGAGGCGACGGAATCAATGTGAGAGATGCCTTGAAAGAAGTGACCCCTCAACCTCGGTTGAAGTCTGTGGTGGTTGTGCCCCCAACTCCGGCTGATCCTTCAGCTCCAGCGTCCACAATGGACGTTGGGTCCGGCAAGTCGACTCCATCCCCGCTACCAGCATAGGGCTCTAGGTCTGGAGTTAGTCCCCCAACGATACAGGTACTGGCTGAGGCAGCAGTAGTGGCTGCCCCAACGCCTGGTACAGAGCTCGGAGCTTTTGCCTCACCGATGATTGCAGGCTCTAGCTCCAAGCGTCCAAAGAAGAAGATTCGTGCCGACTGGTGTGACAATATCCATAGGTAAGGGCCGAGTCTTTAGCTTTTGTCTTGATTTTGTTTCCTGCTTTTTCTTGAATTCTCTACTCTCTGTTTCCATAGTGTCAAGAATAAGTACAGCATCTCTGGTGCCTACTGCAGCCCCAGACACTGCATCGGTTGAATCTCTCGACCCTCATCTTGTGGTTGTGACGGACAACACGATAGCTTCGACGTCGACTGTCGTGGAGACTACTTCTATACTGTCGACTGAAGAACCCATGGTAGCGCCAGACCACGAGGAAGAAATGCTTGAGCAAGATCTGGCTGACTCGGAGCTAGCTGTGGAGGTTCCGGCATCGCCGGAAATTGATGAAGCTCTGATGGGAGTCCCAACGCCAGCTCCGGAGGTGGCAACACCGGAAGTGTCCATGTACGATCCTACACAAGGGGATTTGGCTGTAGGACCTTCAACTTCTATGCCGATGGACGAAGTTCTGGCTGCGGGACCCTCCTCATCAACTCCGGAGGAAGAAAATCCGACTGTCGTACCTTCCTCACCCACACCGGAGATGGATGAATTGCCAGTGATTGACCCCGCCAATGTCAAGCTGCTGGAGTCGATGCTCGTACCATGGGCTCCAACGCCCGTCCTGGAAGACTTGAAGGAGCTGGAGGACGGCCGTCAAGTAGATCCGAAGCCAATCCCCCTAGAGCTATCAATTGACAATGCTTGTTCCAGCCTCCGACAACTCCAGCTTGCCTTCGACTACGAGTGGAGGTCTCTCGAGGAAGAGCGCATCATGCTAGGGCGCTGGCGCTAAAAGCTCTTCTTCGAGACAAAGATGATGCAGTACTGGCTCGCCGACCCGAAAAAGTGGGTGGCATTGGAGAAGGCCTAGCAGTCGCGCCTGAACAATGCGCTGGATGAATGGGAGGCCACTATTAATGCCCTCGACAATAAGACTCAAGAGATCTACGAGCATGCGTAGAGGGCCTGTGAAATGGCCGACAACCACTCGGAGAGTCTCGAAGAGTTCAGGGATAGTCTCCTCAAGCCCTGGGACGGGCTTGATAATAAGGAGGTTAACCTCCAAGAAAAAGAAGATAAGATCTAGCAGAGGGAGGATGAGCTCTCCTAAAAGCTGGCTTGCGGTGAGCAAGACTTGGCTAACCGTGTGAAATAATTTGAGGCTTGGTGCGAACAAGAGAAGCGCTGGTTGTGGCAGGCGGTTCAAGATGTCAACGAAAGAGAAATTGTTGTCTCTACCCGGGAGTGATGAGGACATCACAACAGCAGAGACGCGCATTGAACTGCAAGGACCAATCACAAGAGCACGGGCACGGTTATTAAATCAGCAGGTGAATTCGTTCTTAACTTCTTTTGCATGTGAGTTTGAGAATAGATTGCTATGTGATGATTTAATTGTTATTAGGAATAATGGAGAAGATCAACAAGTGAAGGAAGGAGGCCTTGGGAGCGTGGACAACCACCTGGGACGTCCACAAGTAGATGGAAATAGTTTACAACTCGGACTCGAGTTCAACTCGGAGTCCAGGAGCAGTCCAGCTTAAAACAGACGCCCAGGAGGCATACGGACTCCGTTTTCGACGTTCTACATATGCACGGAAAGAGGAGAAGATAAACTTTCCAATGGTTCTGGTCCCACCTCAAAATTCCTCCGGAGTCATTGGGAATCGTCGAAACAAGTCGAGTCCAGATTTCTGTCCGGTGCTGCGCCACCGAATCGGGCCTTTGGGCCTTGTATCCCGTAAGAGTCCATTAGGGACGCGTCTAATCGTGTTTTGGTCGAACCCTAGCCTATAAATACTGCAGCCGCCGGTCATATTCGGTGGGTTTTGCTTAGATCAATAAAATCGCCGTTCGACGGTTTGTGAGACCCCAATTTCGCGATTTCCGATCGTGTCTTCTACGTTCTTGCTCGTGTTCTCGATTGCACTTGCAGGGATTAGCCTTCTTGGCGAGGTCAAGCGTGTGCAGCACGGTTGATAACCAACGGAGCCGTGGTGTAGTGATTGCAGGGGTACTCGAACCGCTCGAGTGCCGCGGATCATCAACGTCGAGTTCTCCACCCCAATCGACATACCTTTCGGAAGATCGGACCTAAACCTACTCATCAATTGGTATCAGATTTCCAGGTTGCCCGTGAGGTATCTTTGTTTTCCTTCCTTCCATTAGATCGATTTTGTTTCGTACCTAGAGTCCACAAAAAAGCCACAAAAAAAAATTAGATCGTTTTTACCGCTTCCCAGACTATAGTGCCTGCAGTTTCGTTTTTCAGTTTGCATTGTTGAGTTTGCATTCGTGTGGTTGAGTCTTGTTGCTGGTTTAGCTTTGTGTTTTTTGGTCCTAGTTATCGTGTTTCGTCCTTGTTTTCTTGCTATTCGACACCTATTCCACAATCCCTAAATAACAAACCGATCCGCCACGTTCATCGGTTTGCCCTAGCTAGCCGCCTTGCGTGAACTCCCGCATCGCCAGCCCTAGATTAGGTGACAAATATTTGTGCCATTCATCCTTGAATCATCACACACCACCCCATTAGTTGCTGTGCAAATTCCCGATCGTTTTCGTATCCGTTTGCGAGTTCTGTTCTCAAACCGAGTTGGAATCAACATCCAAAAAAAACGTAACTCGGACAGCCTACCTTAAAACGGCCATAACTTTCGCATACGAACTCGAAATCGGGCGAATTTTTTTTTCAAATTCATCTACGCGAAATTTCGCATCTGATTTTCCGCGGCATAGCCGCGTTCGGCGAAATTAGATTGCCCAAATTCCCCTCGGAAGATAGGCTATCCGGCCTCCGAAGTTTCAGCACGACTTTTAAAGAACCTTCTTGATTTTCTATAGGCCGCATATTACATCCAATTGAGCTGCAAATTTGTGTGCTTCCTATTATATTGCTACTGAGTAAAGAAAAAATATCAAAAAAATATTACAAAAAAGAAAAAAAATAGTGAAGAGCACGCATATTAATGCAATTGGCCTATACCACTTGGTGCTGTTTGTTTGGTTATATCATTCTGTCTTTCTTTTGCCTTGATACTTCCTTGTGTTGTGCTAGGCTCTAGGGCACTCAGTTGACCAGCAACAGTTTCCTACATTGAATACTTATTCAACTTTGTTTAGCTGTTAACGATTTTCTGCTTATTAGCCACCATATTATACCATCCAAGCTCCACCTTTCTCTTGAGCATAACAGGTACCTTTGCAATCACCCCACGCTTCATTGGTTCATCTCACCGTCCACACCACCTGCTGTGTCGGTAAGAACACTTGTAAGAGCGTGGTAAGACGCTTGAGCGAGAGAGATTCTTTTCTTCCACCTTCCACATTGTCACTGTAGTTGATAGGGATAACATTTTTTTGTTGTCTTTTGTTTCTTACTAACAATGGCAGGAGAAGAAAATAATGACGAATGTGTTCAACATGTTGAGTTACGTGATATGTTCGCCAAATACAACGCATCAACGGAGGAGTCATTGGCGAACTTGACTCGCAAACTGGATGACCTTGCTCTTCGGATGAATACTTTTGAGGCTCGGTTGCCTCTCGCTGGAAGACAAGAAGACAATGCTTATGATGAACTGGAAGATCACAGTAATCAGCCAAGACTGCCACTTTATCGTCGAGGTATGGGAGGTAATAATCATAACAATTATAACCGCCCTCCTGATGATCCTTTTGCTAAAGTGAAATTTACTATACCCTCTTTTTCTGGTGCTTATGATGCTGAGGCTTTTCTTGATTGGGAGATGACAGTAGAGCAAAAATTTAATTCCCATCTTGTTCCTGAACAACATAGAGTTCGTCAAGCCACTAGTGAGTTTAAGGACTTTGCTATCATATGGTGGAATGAACTTGTTAAAACTAGAACTGATCCTCCAACATGGGATAGATTAAAGGAAGCTATGGGTGTTCGATTTGTTCCTCCATCTTTTCAGCGGGACCTTCGCAAAAAATTGCAGCATTTAGACCAAGGTAACATGTCCGTAGAGGAGTATTATCAAGAGTTACAAAAGGGTATGCTGCGTTGTGGGGTAGTGGAGGACATGGATGATAAAATAGCTCGTTTTTATGGGGGGTTGAGGCGTGAAATTCAGGACATTGTTGATTACAAAGAATATGATACTGTTAACAGATTGTTTCAGCTTGCTATGTTGGCAGAAAAAGAATTGCAGGGCCGACAACAACAGCAACAACGCACGAGGAGCAACTTCACGCCGCGTGCAGCAACTACACCATCCAAAACAGCACCATCTTCGGCCCCCCGTGAAGCGACTACACCACCCAATGGCGGCCAACGAACTATACCTGCTGCTCCACCTTCTCGCGTGCCGGAAGGCAGCAAGGCGACATCATTCAAGCCTTCGTCGTCCACTCCTTCTACGGGTCGTACTTCTGACATTAAGTGTCACCGCTGCCAGGGACTTGGTCATATGATGAGAGATTGCCCGAGCAAACGAGCATACATAGCACGCGACGATGGCGGGTATGATAGTACTTCGGATGTTGAAGATGAATATTCTCTTGCTACTGACTTTACAGATCCAAATGACGAACACACCGAAGAAGAGGTACTTGGTGCAGCGGCGACGGAGAACTATAGGAGCATCATTGTGCAGCGTGCCTTGAGCTCCAAAGTGGAGACCGACGACAAGCTACAACGACACAACCTCTTCCACATGTTTCTCGTCGTCAAGGACTGTCGTGTACACACTATAATTGATGGAGGTAGCTGCAATAACTTGGTAAACACGGACATCGTCAGGAAACTCGGTTTGACAACAAGAGCACACCCTCATCCGTACCACATTCAATGGTTCAACAACAACGGTAAGGTTCGGGTAACACAAACAGCGAGAATCCATTTTTCAATTGGTTCATACCATGATTTTGCTGATTTTGATGTTGTTCCTATGGATGCTTGTTCTCTTTTATTGGGTCGTCCTTGGGAATTTGATACAGATGCTATTCATCATGGTAGAACCAATAAATATACTCTCATGCATAAGGGAAAGAAAATCACTTTGCTCCCCATGACTCCTGCTGAAATTGTGCATTTTGAGAAGAGTAAAATTCGTGAGGGCAACACAACTAAATTAGAATCTGAAAAACAGCAAGTTATTAAGTTAAAATCACCATCATTGCTCGCAACTAAATCTGAACTTGCTGATTTATTCGATGCTAAGGGGATGTGCTATGCTTTAGTTTGCAAAGAAGCCATGTTTTCACTTCATGAATTGTCTATTGCATTGCCCCCTGCTGTTGCTAACCTTTTGCAGGAGTTTGAGGATGTGTTTCCCTCCGAGATACCCCCTGGTTTACCACCGATGAGAGGCATTGAACACAAGATCGATTTGATTCCAGGAGCAAGTTTGCCAAATCGTGCAGCTTACAGGGCGAATCCACAAGAAACTAAGGAAATTCAGCGACAAGTCCAAGATCTTTTGGACCGCGGGTACATTCGTGAAAGCCTTAGCCCTTGTTCCGTTCCTGTTCTTTTGGTTCCTAAGAAAGATGGTAGTTGGCGCATGTGTGTTGATTGTCGAGCGATTAATAACATCACCATTCGATATCGTTATCCTATTCCTCGATTAGATGACATGCTTGATGAATTGAGTGGTGCTATCATCTTCACAAAAATTGACTTGCGTAGTGGTTACCACCAAATTAGAATGGCACTAGGAGATGAATGGAAAACTGCATTTAAAACCAAGTTTGGACTTTATGAGTGGTTAGTCATGCCTTTTGGTTTAACTAATGCACCGAGCACCTTTATGCGATTAATGAACGAGGTTTTACGTGCTTTCATTGGACAATTTGTGGTGTTTTACTTTGATGATATCCTCATTTACAGCAAGTCATATGATGAACATCTTGATCATTTACGTGCTGTTTTTACTGTTTTGAGAGATGCACGTTTGTTTGGTAACCTCGAAAAGTGCGTTTTTTGCACCAATCGAGTCTCGTTTCTTGGCTATGTCATTTCCTCGCAGGGAATTGAGATGGATGAGGCAAAAATTGAAGCAATCACCAGCTGGCCAGCCCCAACTACCATCACACAGGTTCGTAGTTTTCTTGGTCTTGCAGGATTTTATCGGCGCTTTGTGCGGGATTTCAGCACCATTGCAGCACCTCTACATGAGCTAACGAAGAAGGGAGTTCCATTTCGATGGGGCGAACAGCAGCAACAAGCTTTTGATGCTCTCAAATCGAAGCTTACACAAGCACCATTACTACAACTTCCTGATTTTGACAAGACCTTTGAGCTAGAATGCGATGCAAGCGGCATTGGTATTGGAGGCGTTCTCATACAAGGAGGTAAACCCGTTGCTTTCTTTAGTGAAAAACTTCATGGTCCTTCTCTGAATTACTCCACTTATGATAAGGAATTGTATGCCTTAGTCCGTGTATTACAAACTTGGCAACATTATCTTTGGTCTAAGGAGTTTGTCATACATTCCGATCATGAATCATTGAAGTATCTTAAGTGTCAAACCAATCTGAATAAACGACATGCTAACTGGATTGAGTTCATAGAGTCGTTTCCATACATCATTAAGCATAAGAAAGGGAAGGAAAATATCATTGCCGATGCATTATCTAGGCGTTATACCATGCTGTCCCAACTTGATCATAAAATCTTTGGTTTGGAAACAATTAAAGCATTATATCCTACTGATTTGGACTTCAAAGTTGCTTTTGAAAATTGTAGAGAAGGAAGAACTTGGAATAAATATGTGCTGCGAGAGGGTCTCCTCTATCGTGCTAACAAGCTATGCGTTCCAGCTAGCTCCGTTCGTCTATTGCTTTTGCAGGAAGCACATGGAGGAGGTTTGATGGGACATTTTGGAGTGAAGAAAACTGAAGACGTGCTGTCCACACACTTCTTTTGGCCAAAGATGAGGCGTGATGTCGAGCGCTACGTGTCATGATGCACTACTTGCAACAAAGCTAAGTCTCGTCTTAACCCACATGGTCTTTATATGCCTCTTCCTGTTCCTAGTGTACCTTGGGAGGATATTTCTATGGACTTTGTTTTGGGATTGCCTAGGACTAAGAGGGGGAGGGATAGTATTTTTGTAGTTGTTGATCGTTTTTCCAAAATGGCACACTTTATACCTTGTCATAAGAATGATAATGCATCACACATTGCTGATTTATTTATGACGGAAATTGTTCGTTTACATGGTGTGCCAAATACCATTGTTTCTGATCGTGATGCAAAATTTTTAAGTCATTTTTGGAGAACTTTGTGGTATAAATTGGGAACCAAGTTGCTGTTTTCAACTACATGTCACCCACAAACGGATGGACAGACCGAGGTAGTTAATCGTACTTTATCCACTATGTTACGGGCTGTCTTGAAAACAAATTTGAAGTTGTGGGAGGAGTGTTTACCACATATAGAATTTGCTTACAACAGATCCGTTCACTCCACGACAAAGGTAAGTCCATTCCATGTAGTGTATGGTTTCAATCCCCGTGCTCCTATTGATTTACTACCTTTGCCTCCTTCTGAAACTATAAATTTGGATGCTACACAACGATCTGAATTCATTCTTAAGATGCATGAAACTACAAAGAAAAATATTGAAATGATGAATGAGAAGTATAGGATTGCAGGTAGTAAAGGTAGAAAAGAAGTAAAACTTGAACCGGGCGATTTGGTGTGGTTACATTTGAGAAAAGAGCGATTTCCCGACTTGAGAAAATCTAAACTTATGCCACGAGCTGCTGGTCCTTTTAAGATCGTTGAAAAGATTAATGATAATGCATATAAGCTTGAATTGCCTCCCGATTTTGGGGTTAGTCCTACATTTAACATTTCAGATTTGCGACCGTACTTGGGAGAAGAAGATGAACTTGAGTCGAGGATGACTCCAATTCAAGAGGGGGAGGATGATGAGGACATCACAACAGCAGAGACGCGCATTGAACTGCAAGGACCAATCACAAGAGCACGGGCACGGTTATTAAATCAGCAGGTGAATTCGTTCTTAACTTCTTTTGCATGTGAGTTTGAGAATAGATTGCTATGTGATGATTTAATTGTTATTAGGAATAATGGAGAAGATCAACAAGTGAAGGAAGGAGGCCTTGGGAGCGTGGACAACCACCTGGGACGTCCACAAGTAGATGGAAATAGTTTACAACTCGGACTCGAGTTCAACTCGGAGTCCAGGAGCAGTCCAGCTTAAAACAGACGCCCAGGAGGCATACGGACTCCGTTTTTGACGTTCTACATATGCACGGAAAGAGGAGAAGATAAACTTTCCAATGGTTCTGGTACCACCGCAAAATTCCTCAGGAGTCATTGGGAATCGTCGAAACAAGTCGAGTCCAGATTTCTGTCCGGTGCTGCGCCACCGAATCGGGCCTTTGGGCCTTGTATCCTGTAAGAGTCCATTAGGGACGCGTCTAATCGTGTTTTGGTCGAACCCTAGCCTATAAATACTGCAGCCGCCGGTCATATTCGGTGGGTTTTGCTTAGATCAATAAAATCGCCGTTCGACGGTTTGTGAGACCCCAATTTCGCGATTTCCGATCGTGTCTTCTACGTTCTTGCTCGTGTTCTCGATTGCACTTGCAGGGATTAGCCTTCTTGGCGAGGTCAAGCGTGTGCAGCACGGTTGATAACCAACGGAGCCGTGGTGTAGTGATTGCAGGGGTACTCGAACCGCTCGAGTGCCGCGGATCATCAACGTCGAGTTCTCCACCCCAATCGACATACCTTTCGGAAGATCGGGCCTAAACCTACTCATCAGGGAGGACAAGATGAAAGCAAAGTAGAAGGACCTTGCAGACAGGCAATGCCGCATCCACCTCTGAGAGAAGAACGTTGCTGACCAGGAAAAGCTACTGGCTGAGCGAATTCAACATCATGCCAAGGAGGTCGAACGCTTCTTAAAGGAGGGTTCTATGGAGCTATCTTCTGCAAGGAGGTTACTAGAGGAGCTCCAAAGTGCGAGAGCGATTGAGTCCCACCAGATCTGGGACTTCCTCGAATGAGCATATGAAGCTATGGTACCTTTTGGATTAAGCCCGGTTCGACCAGCTGATCCAGAGCCAGAGATGGACAAGGCTCTGGTGGCACTCAAATCCGCCGGTGCGAAGATGGAAGCTATCACAGATGTGGTCATCGATGAGATCGAGATTTAAGGGAAAACCCTGGCTCGGAACGTAGTTGTGTACGTGCTGATGTGCTTCCAAAGCCGGGACTCTTCAATGTCTCTAGCTCCCGTGTTCAAGGGACCCATCGCCGAAGAGGAGGGAGTTGCCAAGGCTAGCGTCCAAGAAGCCGCCGAGAAGGTTGCTTCGTTCTTCATGAGGAACTCCAGTAGCTAGGACCTTTTTCATTGTACTTCACCTTGTAATTCTCTACTTTTGAATGAATGAAATCCTTCCGAATTCATTTTTTGTGTCTTCAATGCATTGGCTTTTAATTGTTGGCCCCATGGTAGATGTGTTCAATTGATTGAGGACATCTACCATGAGGAATTTGACAATGTCTTGAAAACTTGTTTGTTCCAACTCGTAGCCACTATGATAGCTCCGAAGTCCGAGTCTTGTTTCCGATATCTCCATGGATCCTTTGTAATGTCGATGGTGACCCCCCTGAGAATTGTCGGAGCTTGATTCTTTGACAGTGCCCACTGTCAATGCGTAATACGTCGACGGCAGGCCCCCTGGGAGTTGTCGGAGCTTGATGCTTCAACGCCGTCCGCTGCCAACACATAAAACATCGATGGTGGCCCCCCTCGGATTTGTCAGAGCTATGCTTCGACAACGTCCACTATCAACGCATAAAACATCGACGGCGGGCCCCTTGGGGGTTGTTGGAGCTTGATGCTTTAATGGAGCCCATTGTCAACGCAAAAATGTCAATGGTGGGCCCCCTGGGGGTTGTTCGAGCTTGGTAGCTTCAACGGTGCCCACTGTCAACACGCAATACGTCAACGGCAGGCCCCCTGGGGGTTGTCGGAGCTTGATGCTTCGATAGTGCCCACTGTCAACGGATAGAAACATCAACGGTGGGCCCCCTGGGGGTTGTCGGAGCTTGGTAGCTTCCACGGCGGCCACTGTCAATGCATAGAATGTCGACGACAAGCCTCCTGGGGGTTGTCAGAGCTTGATGCTCCGACAGCATCCACCATCGTCCATGTAATTTGCCGTCAATTCTTCATTTTTCCTGTACATGAAAGACAAGAAAAGCAGTAAAATTCATCCCCTTTCCTATAGCTTAGTTGCATCTTATTATTCTTACTTGAATTTTAGGTTCCAACAAATTCATTGAAAATGCAAGTTTTATGATTAACTTCCCAATGGTTCGTACGCTTTCTGGACCCACCTTACTAGGACCTACGAGAATAGGTAGAGTGGCGTACTTAGGGTGCTGGACCAGGCTAAGTCGATAGCGCACTTTGGACATATGTTGGCTTTGGTTTTCAGGCGAGTAGACCATCTAGCAATGACCGGAATCCAATTGACAATCATCATTAAAACTTACATATTTCCAATGAAAATTTAGGACCTTGTTTCAAGTGGATTGCACAACATTATTATTGACAAGAAGGTCTAAAATGAAATGATCTTGCACAAATGAAATGCACGTAGAGTCTATTTGTATAAAATGTTTGTCATTAAGGTTCGAATAACAAGGGAATACAAGGACACAATTAAAGTACATGACCAAGTTAAGTGTGCTATTCATCTTGTAATACCCAGGGAAGGTAAGGACACACCTAAAGTATAGGACCAAGTTAGGTGTGCTTTTGACCTAAGACCCTCCCTACTCTGTCATAGATTCTAAGAGATACAACTTATACAAATACAGACTAACCTCCATGAACTAGGTGTAGAACATACAGAGGTGCTCGATGTTTCAGGGATTGGGAAGTGGTATCCCATCCTCTGTTGCCAAGTGGACGCATCTAGAGCGGGATACTTTGATAACCCGGAAAGGACCCTCCCAGCTGGGGGAGAGTTTGTTCATCCCTTCTTGAGTTAGTATTCTCCGTAGCACCATATTTCTTTCTTCGTGCTGTCGGTTATGCACATGCCTTTGTTGATAGCTAAAAGCGCCTGGCGGTATCGCGCGTTCTGAACAGCTGCTTGGCACCTTGCCTCGTCGACAAGGTCTAGGTCTTCACGTCGAAGCTGGTGCTGCGTGGCTTCGTCTAAGGTCCGGACCCGGAGGGAACCCATGGTGATCTCCGGAGGAAGGACATCTTCAACTCCGTACACCAAGAAGAAGGATGTCTCTCTTGTGGCCCGACTCGGTGTAGTCCGGCTTGCCCATAATGCAGACAGAAGCTCTTCTATCCAGTTGGTGCCATGTTTCTTCAAGCGCTCATAAGTGCGCGTCTTGAGTACCTTGAGTATCTCTTCGTTTGCTCTCTCAGCTTGGCCATTGCTTGTCGGATGAGCTACTGATGCGTAGCTGACTTGTATGTCTTGATGGTTGTTATACACTAATTTCACCCGTCAATATACCTCAATTATGTGAAGGAACTATCATTTCTTGCACGCATCACCTTGTCCTTGGAGAAAGTAGTGCATGCAGGGATTCTATGTAGAAATGAAGTGAAACAAGGGGATGGATCCTATAAAATATCATTCCATCCAATCCAGCGATGACACGTGGCATGTAACACCCTCATTTTCATGCATCATGCCTTGCATACATTCATATACATGTTTAACATTAACCCACAACAAGAGGAACAAGTTTAAAATTTATTTGGAACAAAACCGCACTTAAAACGCAGGAAAGTGCGAACTAGTCCGGTTTCGCTGCGGACTAATCTGATTTCTCTCTGACTAAAAACGGACTTGTCCGTTTTTGCTGCGGATTCGTCCGATTTTTGGCACTGGAAACTTTTGGACTTGTCCGATTTTGTGCGGACTAGTACGATATTCCAAGAATCCTTGAAAATTGCTAAGTCCCTGGACTTTTCCGGACTAGTCCGGTGTTCCAGCGGACTTGTCCGTTTTCCTTTCTGTTCAAATTCGAACTTGTCTGATGTTTGGCGAGACTTGTCCGATTTTCTCTCTGGACGACTGCAGACTAGTCCGTTCCTGTCCGGACCTGTCCGATATTTCGTGACTCTGAGTTGATCTTTTGTTTTACGACTAGTTTCTTGGATTTCACGTTAAGTGGGCCTAGGGACGTCGTGCCCAACTCTTTTAGAGCCCATGTGGGACTCTAAACCGGCCTCTACTTATCTCAAACTCGAAATCCATCTAACCCTAGCCTCCACCTCTATATAAACAACCCCACCCTTTGGTTTGACATCTATTTGCCACTTTTCCACCCACCCAAACCCTAGTTCGTGGGGAGCCGCCATCAAGGAGGGAGGAGAAGAGCCCAAGCAAGAAGAAGAAGAGGAGGAAACGAAAGAGGATCGAGATCTCCACCGAGTTTCGTCCTTCACCACCAATTCATCTCCAAGTTCATCACCAACCCTAGATCATCAAGATCCAAGTGCTACCGCCAAGTTTCTTGATTCATTGGAGTCCTAAACACCTGGTATACCTTCTATTCTCTTTTCCTTATGTGAATTCGACCCCTAATCTCCAAATTCACGTTGATCTAGAAAACCCTAATATGCTGATCTCGCAGAGGGCGGACTTGTCCGGTCCCTAGCGGACTAGACCGATCTTCCTGGTTAAATTGGGTTGAATTAATTCTAAAATTTGATCTAATCGAATCCAAACCTGTATAAACTTGTTAAAATCTATTAGAACTAGTTAGTGATCATTAAAAGCAATCAATTAACAAGTTCTACCTTGCATTTGCATTAATCATGCATGTCATGTCATATTGAGTAATATTTGTACACTCTTTGATTGTGTTTCTTGTCTTGTATGTTTATTATGTGGATTAGACGGATTTGCGCTAGAAAGTGCCGCGGAGGATCTACAACACCAAGAGTTTGAAGGCTTTAACCTTAATCAACAGCAAGAGCAAGGCAAGTATCCTTGAAGCATATTGATCCTGTTTTTAAAATAAATGTTTTGTTTGCAAAACTGCATGCTTGTGTCAAATTGGTGGGAATCCTATGGTAGGAAGTTTACTAGTTTTGTTTGACCACCCTTGTCACTTGGAATTTATGGTAGAGAGTCGAGAAGGGCTTTTTACTTTTTGCTTCGCTTAATCAACTGGGATGGAAAACAACTATACCACTCAATTTAAATATGCATGAATGAGACTATGGTTAACATGAACTGGTTAAATATGATATGATAATGGGTGATCTAAGCAAGCCTGGTATGTGGATGGGTTGGATGTTATGGTGGTTTGCTTGCTTTAGATCTAAGGACTGGTTCATGCGAGAATAAGCCAGGACTATAGTGCCACCACGAGGCCAAGTATGGGTGCGGCGTAGCTGATTAATTAGGAATTTGCTAGTGCTATTTGGACCATTATGGATGCTCGGGGAAGGGGTAGCCGGATTGGGTTTGTTGATGATTGGTGGGACTACCCTAGGATCCGACTGGCTCAAGAGGGGGCCCTTGGTTGAAGATGTGCTCTGCGGGAGACATCGCCACCGGTGAAACCTCAGTGGGGTCTAAATAGGCTGGTAATCCTTTTGTAAAGGCTATTTTGTGATCTCTTTGCCACACACCAACGGAAGTTTGTAATATGACCGACGGGTCATGGGCATAAGGGAGGTTCTTAGTCACCGAAAGGTGATGAAATCACGAACACGTGGGTAAAGAGGTACAAACTCTGCAGAGTCTAAATAAAACTATCATGATAGCCGTGCTCCCGGTTATGAGCACCTGGACAACTTCCATGATTAGAGGGTACTCTGTATTGGTTTAGTTATGGTTGGTTATGGTTTGGTAATGGTTATGGATGGTTATGGAATAATTTCTGGTATTGAATATGGTTATTGGTAAATGGTGAAATCTGGAATTATGGATGAGGATGGTGAATTATGGACTGGTATTATGATATTACTTATGATTATGATGGGTTTATTTCACATACATATAATATATTGCTTTTCAAATGTTTTACTGTACTTTTCAGCACTTTGCCATTATTATTGTCGTCATTTGAATCAGCCACATGTCATACTTCCACACTTGTTGAGTACGACATGTACTCACTCTTGCAACCCCCCCCCCCCCCCCCCCAACAGTTGCATGTCAGGATTGGGAGTTTAATGGTGATAATGCGGAGTTCTAGGCCGTGTCTACCGTCAGCTTTGCCTGTGGTGTTGATTGGAGCTGCGCATACATACCCTATCCCTTATGCTTAGTTGCTTAGTTTGCTTAATTAGTTTATTTCCGCTGCATTAGTTGAACTTGTCATTAATATTCATTAGAGCTTGTATTCAAGGATAATATGGTTTGTGTAATAAAATTTGGTTAATTAATCTTGTTCTGTGGTAATTTTATGTATACTCTTTTGTGATTGCACTCGTGTATGTGTGATGAACATCCTGGGCACACATATGCGTTAGCTTGGTTCATTTTTCAGAACCGAGCATCACAGATTGGTATCAGAGCCACAAGTTGACCGTAGGATGCAGCCTAGATAGAATGGACACTTTCGAGCACATAGGAGCACTCAGGAATCAATTTGGTTTTGTTGGTGTGCTGTTTGATATATATATATTGCTTGCTTGTGTGCTTAATAGAGGATTTTGGGGTGCTCTAGCATTGCCATGTCCACCTAGGCTAGTGTAGCTAGCTGTTTAGCTTCATATCCCTTGATGCATATAGTTGGGGACGTTCTCAAATTCTTACCTATTGCTTTTCCTCAGATGGTGAGGACTCGCAACCAGAGGGATGGCAATGATGAGGAGGAGAACAATGGAGTGCCTCAGAACAACATTGGACAAGGTTCTACTCAGGGAGCTATCGACATTGAGCAGCTATTGGCTATGCAAAACTAGCTCATGCAGACCATGATACAAACAATGGGACAGCTGCAGGCTGGCAATATCAACAATCAGCCCCACATGTCTCCACCGCCACCCCCGCCTCCTCATAACCGATTGGGAGAGTTTATGAGGACTAGGACGCCAACCTTTGCTCAAGCCGCTGGCCCTATGGATGCGGATGATTGGCTCAAGTCCGTGGAGAAGAAGCTAGCTATTGTCCAATGCAGTGACCGGGAGAAGGTGCTATTTGCTTCTCATCAACTAGTTGGAGCAGTTGCGGATTGGTGGGATGCTTATTGCAATGCTCATGAGAACCAAGAGAGAATTACTTGGGCCGAATTCAAGGAAAATTTCCGTTCTCATTATGTGCCGAAGGGTGTTATGCTCTTGAAGAGGCAAGAATTTGAGAATTTAAGGCAAGGAAGATCAAGCGTGAGTGAATATCTCAATAAATTCACTCAACTCTCAAGATATGTGCCTGAGGATGTTAGTCGGGACAGCCGGAAGCAATACTTGTTCATGAGGGGATTGAACAATGAGATCCAAGGGCAATTTCTCAATTGTGATTATGTCAATTTCCAGAAGCTTGTGGACAAAGCGATTGTGGTTGAGAACAAGATCTGTGAGATGGAGCAAGAAATCAAGAGGAAGGCGCCATATCAAGGACAGTAACAAGGAAGTAATGTGCTCCCTCGCTTTGCGCCGCCCAATGCGCCTCATTACAGCTCCTCTATTCCTGCTCAGCGCCCTGGTTATACACCACGCCCAACTCAGTTTGTGCAGCAGTGCCCTGTCATGCAAGCACCTAGGCCTCCGATGCCTTATGCGCCTCGTGCTAATTTTCCTGGAGCCAATGCTCAAAACCAAGCTCGTCCCAATAATTCTGGTGGAGTTAAGAAGTGCTATACTTGTGGAGAAGCTGAACACTTTGCGCATCAATGCCCTAAGTCAGGCCTTGGTCAAGGAAGCAATGCGCCGAGGCAAAACCCAAGACCCAATGGAGGACAACCACAAGGGAACCGTGGACAGAAGAATCTTGTTCGTGGCAACGTGAACCATGTCTCTACGGAGGATGTTCAACAAGCGGATGACATGGTCATTGGTATGTTTCTCGCCAACTCCAACCCCGCGACTATGTTATTTGATTCTGGAGCATCACATTCATTCGTTGCATCGAAGTATGTTGCCAAGTATAGTTTGCCTATCTCTCATATGAAGTTTACTCAGATGAGGACAAATATAGTATGTCCAAAAGTAAGCCTTAGAATAAGGGGGGTAGACTTCTGCGCCAACCTCATTGTTTTAGATTCTCAAGGGTTGGACATTATACTTGGTATGGACTGGTTGAGGAAGCACAATGGAGTTATTGAGTGTGCCACTAAGACGGTGAAGTTGACCAATGAAGAAGGAATCACCGTAGAATTTGAAGCATCTCAAACCGCACCGAAGCAATTGGAGTTGAATCATATGGACGGTGCCGCAATTGAGGGGATTCCGGTGGTGTGTGAAATTTTGGATGTTTTTCCGGACGAGTTGCCAGGTATGCCACCCGATCGAGACATTGAGTTTGTTATTGATTTAATCCCTGGAACTGCACCTATAGCTAAGAGGCCGTATAGGATGTCTCCTTTGGAATTAGCGGAGCTCAAGAAGCAAATTCAAGAGCAACTAGAGAAGGGTTTTATTCGCCCTAGCTCTTCACCTTGGGGAGCGCCCATTCTATTCGTGGAAAAGAAGGATGGATCCCAAAGGATGTGCATGGATTACCGAGCTCTCAACGAGGTAACAATCAAGAACAAGTACACCTTGTCGCGCATAGAAGACTTATTTGATCAGATGAAGGGTGCTTGTGTCTTCTCTAAGATTGACTTGAGGTCAGGATACTTTCAAATGAAGATTAGACCATCGGACATACCCAAGACAGCTTTTAGGACGCGGTATGGATCTTATGAGTACACCGTGATGTCTTTTGGATTGACAAATGCGCCTGCCTACTTTATGTACATCATGAATAAGGTCTTCATGGAGTACTTGGATAGATTTGTTGTGGTGTTTATTGATGATATTATGATCTACTCGAAGGATGAGAAAGAACATGAGGAACACTTGAGGCTTACGTTACAGAAATTGAGGGAGCATCAATTGTATCCCAAGTTCAACAAGTGTCGGTTTTGGTTGAGAGAGGTGTCGTTTTTGGGTCATATAATTTCAGGAGGAGTATCGGTTGACCCCGGGAAAGTGAGAGATGTGTTGAAGTGGGAACCGCCGCAAAATGTCAAGGAAATAAGGAGTTTTCTTGGGATGGCTGGATATTACCGTAGATTCATCAAGGACTTTTACAAGATAGCCAAGCCTATGACGGAGTTGCTAATGAAGGGGAAGGCGTTCCAATGGACTAAAGCTTGTCAGAATAGTTTTGAGGAGCTAAAGAAGAGGTTGACAACAGCCCCAGTTTTGGTATTGCCGGATGTAAGCAAGATTTTTGATATTTATTGCGACGCATCGAGACAAGGACTTGGATGTGTATTGATGCAAGAAGGTCAAGTGGTCGCCTATGCGTCAGGACAATTGAAGAAACATGAGCAGAATTACCCAACACATGATTTAGGACTTGCAGCCGTGGTACATGCATTGAAGATTTGGAGACACTATATCCTTGGACATAGGTGTGAAATTTATACGGATCATAAGAGTTTGAAGTATATTTTCACACAAAGGATCTGAACTTGAGGCAACGAAGACGGTTGGAGCTCATCAAAGATTATGATTTGGGAATCAACTAACATCCGGGAAAAGCCAATGTAGTGGTCGATGCTTTGAGTAGGAAGGGAGTAAGTAATCAACTCACATGTCGAGAGTTACCATCCAAGTTATGCAAGGAGTTTGAACGGTTGAACCTCGGGTTTGTAAATGAGATGGATATGATGGAATTAAACCCAACCTTGGAACAAGAAATTCGAGAGGCACAAACCGCAGATGAGGAGATCAAGGAAATAAAGGAAAGGATCGAGGAAGGGAGAGAATTCAGATTCGATGAGGACGAACATGGTACCTTATGGCTTGGAAAGAGGATAGTTGTGCCTAATGTAAAGCATATTCGGGAGACAATATTAAAGGAGGCACATGACTCGCCTTACTCAATTCACCCTGGTTGTACAAAGATGTACAAAGACTTGAGGACTTGCTATTGGTGGGATAGCATGAAAAAGGACATAGCTGAATATGTGGCATTGTGTGATGTGTGCCAACGAGTGAAGGCGGAACATCAAAGGCCAGTCGGATTATTGCAGCCATTAAAGATTCCGGAGTGGAAGTGGGAAGGGATTGGTATGGACTTTATAGTTGGATTACCGAGAACCCAGTCCGGGTATGACTCAATTTGGGTAATTGTGGATCGCTTAACCAAGTCAGCTCATTTTGTACCCGTGAAGACGAAATATACAGCTGCACAATTGGCCGAGATATACATGGAGCATATTGTGTGTCGACACGTAGTCCCGAAGAAGATCGTGTCGGATAGAGGTTCTCAATTTACCTCAAGATTTTGGCAAAAATTGCATGAAGCTTTGGGAACGAGGTTGAATTTTAGTTTAGCGTATCATCCTCAAACGGACGGACAAACCGAGAGGACCAATCAGATTTTGGAGGACATGTTAAGAGCTTGTGTTTTAAAGCATGGGAAGAGTTGGGACAAAAGCTTGCCAGACGCAGAATTTTCATACAATAATAGTTACCAAGCAAGTTTGAAGATGTCACCATATGAAGCACTTTATGGGAGGAAGTGTAGGACACCTTTATTCTGGAATGAGGCAGGAGAAACTCAAGTATTTGGTCCGAATGTGTTGCAAGAAGCCAAAAAGCAAGTCCGAATAATTCGTGAAAACTTGAGGGCTGCCAAATCAAGACAAAAAGGCTATGCGAACAATAGGAGAAGGAAACTAGCCTTTGAAGTGGGAGATTTTGTTTACCTCAAGGTGTCACCAATGAGAGGTCATAAGAGGTTTAACATAAGAGGCAAGCCCGCACCTCGTCATATTGGACCGTTCAAGATTTTGGACAAAAGAGGAGAAGTAGCATATAAGTTGGAGATGCCAGCTCATATTTCGGATGTACATGATGTCTTTCATGTTTCCCAGCTTAAGAAGTGTTTGAGAGTACCGGAAGAGCAAGTGCCAATGGAAGAATTGGAACTAGAGGAAGATTTGACTTACGCCGAACAACCGGTCAAGATCTTGGAAACCAAGAAGAGAGTCACAAGGAACAAGGTAATTAGATGGTGTAAAGTTCAATGGAAGCACCACACAGAAAAAGAAGCTATGTGGGAATTGGAGGATGATCTCAAGAAGGACTTTCCCTATCTCTTCTCTTCCGCATCGAATCTCGAGGGCGAGATTCATTTTAAGGGGGGTAGGTTTGTAACACCCTGATTTTCATGCATCATGCCTTGCATACAATCATATACATGTTTAACATTAACCCACAACAAGAGGAACAAGTTTAAAATTTATTTGGAACAAAACCGCACTTAAAACGGAGGAAAGTGCGGACTAGTCTGGTTTCGCTGCGGACTAGTCCGATTTCTCTCTGACTAAAAACAGACTTGTCCGTTTTTGCTGCAGATTCGTCCGATTTTTGGCACTGGAAACTTTTGTACTTGTCCGATTTTGTGCGGACTAGTCCGATATTCCAAGAATCCTTGAAAATTGCTAAGTCCCTGGACTTTTCCGGACTAGTATGGTGTTCCAGCGGACTTGTCCATTTTCCTTTCTGTTCAAATTCGGACTTGTCCGATGTTTGGCCAGACTTGTCCGATTTTCTCTCTGGACGACTTCGGACTAGTCCGTTCCTGTCCGGACCTGTCCGATATTTCGTGACTCCGAGTTGATCTTTTGTTTTACGACTAGTTTCTTGGATTTCACGTTAAGTGGGCCTAGGGACGTCGTGCCCAACTCTTTTAGAGCCCATGTGGGACTCTAAACCGGCCTCTACTTATCCCAAACTCGAAATCCATCTAACCCTAGCCTCCACCTCTATATAAACAACCCCACCATTTGGTTTGACATCTATTTGCCACTTTTCCACCCACCCAAACCCTAGTTCGTGGGGAGCCGCCATCAAGGAGGGAGGAGAAGAGCCCAAGCAAGAAGAAGAAGAGGAGGAAATGAAAGAGGATCGAGATCTCAACCGAGTTTCGTCCTTCACCACCAATTCATCTCCAAGTTCATCACCAACCCTAGATCATCAAGATCCAAGTGCTACCTCCAAGTTTCTTGATTTATTGGAGTCCTAAACACCTGGTATACCTTCTATTCTCTTTTCCTTACGTGAATTCAACCCCTAATCTCCAAATTCACGTCAATCTAGAAAACCCTAATCTGTTGATCTCGCAGAGGGCGGACATGTCTGGTCCCTAGTGGACTAGTCCGATCTTCCTGGTTAAATTGGGTTGAATTAATTCTAAAATTTGATCTAATCGAATCCAAACCTGTATAAACTTGTTAAAATCTATTAGAACTAGTTAGTGATCATTAAAAGCTATCTATTAACAAGTTATACCTTGCATTTGCATTAATTATGCATGTCATGTCATATTGAGTAATATTTGTACACTCTTTGATTGTGTTTCTTGTCTTGTATGTTTATTATTTGGATTAGACGGATTTGCGCTAGAAAGTGCCGCGGAGGATCTACAGCACCAAGAGTTTGAAGGCTTTGACCTTAATCAACAGCAAGAGCAAGGCAAGTGTCCTTGAAGCATATTGATCCTGTTTTTAAAATAAATGTTTTGTTTGCAAAACTGCATGCTTGTGTCAAATTGATGGGAATCCTATGGTAGGAAGTTTACTAGTTTTGTTTGACCACCCTAGTCACCTGGAATTTATGGTAGAGAGTCGAGAAGGGCTTTTTACTTTTTGCTTCGCTTAATCAACTGGGATGGAAAACAACTATACCACTCAATTTAAATATGCATGAATGAGACTATGGTTAACATGAACTGGTTAAATATGATATGATAATGGACGATCTAAGCAAGCCTGGTATGTGGATGGGTTGGATGTTATGGTGGTTTGCTTGCTTTAGATCTAAGGACCGGTTCATGCGAGAATAAGCCAGGACTACAGTGCCACCACGAGGCCAAGTATGGGTGCGGCGTAGCTGATTAATTAGGGCTTTGCTAGTGCTGTTTGGACCATTATGGATACTCGGGTAAGGGGTAGTCGGATTTGGTTTGTTGATGATTGGTGGGACTACCCTGGGATCCGAATGGCTCAAGAGGGGGCCCTTGGTTGAAGATGTGCTCTGCGGGAGACATCGCCACCGGTGAAACCTCAGTGGGGTCTAAATAGGCTAGTAATCCCTTTGTAAAGGCTATTTTGTGATCTCTTGGCCACACACCAACGAAAGTGTGTAATATGACTGACGGGTCATGGGCATAAGGGAGGTTCTTAGTCACCGAAAGGTGATGAAATCAAGAACACGTGGGTAGAGAGGTACAAACTCTGTAGAGTCCAAATAAAACTATCATGATAGTCGTGCTCCCGGTTATGAGCACCTGGACAACTTCCATGATTAGAGGGTACTCGGTATTGGTTTAGTTATGGTTGGTTATGGTTTGGTAATGGTTATGGATGGTTATGGAATAATTTCTGGTATTGAATATGGTTATTGGTAAATGGTGAAATCTGGAATTATGGATGAGGATGGTGAATTATGGACTGGTATTATGATATTACTTATGATTATGATGGGTTTATTTCACATACATATAATATATTGCTTTTCAAATGTTTTACTGTACTTTTCAGTACTTTGCCATTATTATTGTCGTCATTTGAATTAGCCACATGTCATACTTTTCACACTTGCTGAGTACGACATGTACTCACTCTTGCAACCCCCCACCCCAACAGTTGCAGGTTAGGATTGGGAGTTTAATGGTGATAATGCGGAGTTCTAGGTCGTGTCTACTGTCAGCTTTGCCTGTGGTGTTGATTGGAGCTGCGCATACATACCCTATCCCTTATGCTTAGTTGATTAGTTTGCTTAATAAGTTTATTTCCGCTGCATTAGTTGAACTTGTCATTAATATTCATTAGAGCTTGTATTCAAGGATAATCTGGTTTGTGTAATAAAATTTGGTTAATTAATCTTGTTCTGTGGTAATTTTATGTATACTCTTTTGTGATTGCACTCGTGTATGTGTGATGAACATCCTGGGCACACATATGCGTTAGCTTGGTTCATTTTTCGGAACCGGGCATCACATGGAACCACATGGATCAAATGGCCCACAAACAGAAGTATCCAAAGCCATCCAATGGTGTAGCACCCATATAAAGGAATGGGACCCACCTGCCCGAGACCTGGAGGAAGCATAACCCCGACGGGGCCAAGACCAGGTTGGCCGACCCCCCTAGTCGGCCGACTTGTTCTTGCCTCCAAACGTAGTCAAACGCCATGTGTTGGCTACTCCCGGCTTGAAGAGGTCATGGGTGACTGATTCACACGCTTTTGGTGGCGGGAACCGACCCTTCTCCAAGCTTTAAATTGGACCCCTCACCCCTCACTTCAACACACACCATTTGAGTATTCATCCATTGTATCTTCTACTCCCCATCGGTTTAGAGGAGAATAGGCTGTAGAGAGGAGAGTCTCCAGTCTATAGTCCAAGTAGGAGAGGAGTAGAAGTCTCTTCCCAGTTGTAAAGGTATGTCTCCCATGTTCCTATTTGTATTTGTAATTTTGTTCATAAGAAAGATGATATCTTTAGTCTTTTAGTGTTCATATAGTTGGATGAAGTGTTTCTTGTTTGATTGTAGATTCCATGTATGTGTAGGGGTAGTATTTATGATTGCGCTATACCATTATCAATATATCATCATAAACACTATAAACCTCCACTATAGTCTAATTAGCTATGATATTATTATGTTAACATGAATCACTTATGCTATGAATTAAGATTGGTTCAACGATGATTTAGTTCATTGCCTTAGGATGGCTTGTGCCTAGGCTCTTAAGATAATTACTTAATATGCTAGCATGGTGCTAGGATAGAGAGTAGCGTTGAATGTCTTGTAGATCCACAGATTGAAGAGGTAGGCAGTAGGTGGTGACAGTCCTATCTGTCCTTTGTAATCCTCCACGTTCGGCTATGCCACAGGCTCTTGGCGGGAGTCACCTAGTGTTGCTAGGGGTAAACCCGTGCCCGATGTGTTAATCCACTTAGCATGAGAATTCATAATTAGCATAATCATTAGTAACTAGCTTAGGCTATGTATATGTACATTAGAAGCATAGTAGGAGTCTCTTCCTAACTCTTAGCTTAGTTCCTCTATTACCTCATTTATCCCCGTAGGATAGAATGGTATTGTCTATGTCACACTACCTCAACTTATCATTAAACCCATCCTTGCTAGAACTCTACCTAGGCCGACCTAACTTTTCCACTTGATGATTTTATTACTTCCACATAGCCTTCCTTTGAGAAAATATAAATAACACCCTTTGGGAATACTCTTTAAAGGGGAAATGCTGCATCGATAGTTTCCGTGCGCTTGCAGACGTTCAATTAAGAATCAAAACCTACCAACAAGCATATCTGACACCACTGCTAGGAATGAATTGTTAGTAGTGCGTAGGAAATATCAACAAGCATTTATGGCCCGTTGCCGGGAAAGGCAGCCGAAGTATTGCATGATTGAGTGAATAGGATTGGACCCTAGTAGGTTTCAGTAGGATGACCCCTCTTTGTTTTTGCATTTTATGTGAAAACAGGGTAGTGTATGTCTGGTTTCCGCTTGCCGAAAAACTTTTTTGAAGATCTCGAATCTCTTCTGAGAGATCAATGTCGTGTCGTTACTTCTCAGAAGCTTCAAGCGGCAAAGCAAGACAGCACAACTGCACCAACAACCGAAACACCAATGGCCCAGAAGACCCTTTGTGAGTTTTTGGCTCCCTCTACTAACAATGTACCTGTTGGGCCCACTGTTAACACGTGAGATGTGAACTTTGAAATCAAGACTAGCCTTATCACTATGGTGCAAGCCAACCCATTTTGTAGGAAGGCTAACGAGGATACAAGTGCTCATCCACAATAGTTCCTTAAGATCTGTAGCACTTTTAAGATAAATGTCGTATCTCCTGATGTTGTCTGTCTTAGGTTGTTCCCGTTCTCTCTTCTTGGGAGAGCAAAACAGTGGTTCTATGCGAACTGAAGTGCTATAGATACTTGGGAGAAGTGTTCTACGACATTCCTTGCCAAGTTTTTTTCGTTGGGCAAGACCAATGCCCTACGTGGAAGAATTTCCAGCTTCCAGCAAGATGCCAAGAAATCTATTCCTGAGGCTTGGGAAAGGCTTTAGGAGTACATCCTAGCATGTCCCCACCATGGTATGGATGATTGGCTCATAATCCAAAACTTCTACAATAGGCTAATCTCTTCTACCCTTGACCATGTTGATGTTGCTGCTGGAGGTGCCTTCTTCTCATTGACGGTGCCCAAAGCCAAAGATTTGATTGAGAAGATGGTGTCAAACATGGGTTGGAGCGACGAGTGTCTCCATACCCACCAGGAAGGCATGCACATCTTGAAGGAGGTGGACATGATCGCTGCCAAATTGGACCTCCTAATGAAGAAGATTGATGCACAAGGCAATGGTGAAGTATGCGACAATGCCTATGCCTTGTACTCTCACATCACTTGTGAAGTGTGTGGTAACTCGAGCCATTTGGGCAATGACTACCTAGAAACCCGTGAGAACGCCTTGTACATAGCCAACAATGGAAACAACAATGGCTATCGTCCAGGAGGTCAAGGGTGGGGCCAACCATGCCCATTCTTGCAAGGAGGGTACAACAACAATGGCAACAATGGAAATCAACCCAACTTGAGAGAACTTGCCATTGGCCAACTGAAGATCAATGATGCTCTATCCAAGAAGCTGTCGACCAATGACAAGACCCTAGAGAGCATAAATGCCAATATTTATGTACTATCCTCAGCCTTCAAGAATCAATTGAGTTTCAAAAAGATGTTGGAGATTCAATTGGCTCAACTGGCTCTAGTTATTCCTCCAATGGAGAAAGTGAGTACGGTGGCTATGAGAGGTGGCAAGACCACTCGTGACCCACCGTATCCTGCACAAGAGAAGAGGACAACTACAAAGGAGAAGGAGAATGTCCCAGTTGGCACAAGTGAACCACTTAGTGAGAGAATGGCCAAACACTTTGAGGACACCAACTTATTGCCATTCCCTCACAGGCAAAGGAAGCCAACAATGGATGAGCAATTCAACCGCTTTGTTGAGATCATCCAGAAAATCCACATCAATGTGCCCTTGATTGATGCGATGCAAGCACCCACTTATGCTCGCTATCTCAAGGACATATTAAATAACAAGCGACCATTGCCCACCACTGAGGTTGTCAAGCTTACGGAAGACTGCAGTGCATCCATCCTCAATAGGCTTCCGGAAAAGAAGAAGGACCCCGGATGTCCTACAATCTCATGCTCAATTGGGGCACACCACTTTGACAAGGCCCTTCGTGACCTTGAAGCAAGTGTGAGTGTGATGCCTAAGATAGTTTCTGACCAGCTAAACTTCACGAAGCTTACTCCAACACCAATGTAGCTCCAACTGCAGATTCTTCAGACCGTTATCCGATGGGTATTGCCGAAGATGTCCTGGTGAAAATCCGGAACTGCTTCATACCGGTGGATTTCGTGGTGCTCGACATAGAGGTCGAGAAGGATACATCGCTTATTCTTGGGCGCCCATTCCTACACTACAGGAACCATGATCATTTGCGACGACCGCATTAATTTGCAAAGGACAGCAACTGGTCGTGGCAAATAATAGAAGTGGTCGCAAAAAGGCGGCTAATTTGCGATGGCCGCCGTCGCAAATGGACAGGCCATCGCAAATTAGGCTAATTTGCGACGACATGTTTCTTAAGCCGTCACAAACAACTTTAATTGCGACGAACAACCCTAGGGCCGTCACAATTAACGCAGCCGTCGCAAATTAAGGCCCTATACCCATCGAGGTCGACTCATTTCCAAACTGAGCGCCATTTTCTTCCTTCGCCCGCTGTCGCTCAACGCGCCTGCCGCCACTGACACCGCCGCCGACGCTGCCGTTGCTCCACCACCGCCATCGCTCCACCGCCGCCGTTGCTCCGCCGCCGCCGTTGCTATGCCGCCGCTGTTGCTCTGCTGCTGCAAGGTATGGCCGCCCCCTCCTCTTCTCCCTCCTATCCATAGCTGCCCCCTCCATGGCCGCCGCCTCCCCCTCGCTCCACTCCATAGCCGGTCCTCCTCCTCCTCCATGGCCGACCCCCCCCTCTCCCCCCCATCCATGGCCGCCCCCTTCCATTGCCGCCCCCCCTCCTAACCGACCCCATACCTCCCCCCCCCCCTTGTCCATGGCCGCCCCTCGCCATCCCCTTCCTCCTAGCCGACCCCCACCTCTCCACCCTCCATGGCCGCCCCCCTTCCTACCTCCCCTCCTCCGTGGTTTAATGTGTTGAATTAGTGTTGAATTAATGTGTTGAAGTTTTGCTTAATGTGTTGAATTAGTTATGTTAATTGGTGATTTGTTGATTAGAGTATTGAATTGTTTAATTTGTTAGTTAAGTTGGTGATTAGTTGATTAAATTGTGTTATTCGTAGATTAAATTGTTAATTAGTAGAAGAATTACAACAACAACAACAACAACAACAACCAAGCCTTTGTCCCAAACAAGTTGGGGTCGGCTAGAAATGAAACCCAACAATTTTGAAGAAAAGTAATAGAAAATAAGATGAAAGTAAAAAAATAATAACAATAAAAAATATAATAATAATATTAAATACAAATAAAATAAGATTCTATATTTCATTTATTTTAGAAATGGGTTAATAAGAAAGAAGATAAGAGTAACAAAATACGAATAAACTAAGACTCTGGCACTGAATTGCTAATTTCCATGCAGTCCTATCATGAGCCAAATCTATAGGTATGTCCCACTCTTTTAACTCTTGTTCCACCGCCTCCTGCCATGTCAACCTTGGTCGCCCTCTACCCCTCCTAAAATTTTCTCTATGATTAGTAGAAAAATTGTTCTATTAAATTGATAATGCTTATGTCTATGTTAATCATGCTTAGCCAGGTTTAGGTTTAATTATGTTTTGGTTTATTTATGCCTATGTTCAATTTTTCGTTAATTGAGATTAAGTTTGCTAAGCTAGGTTTAGGTCAATGCTTATGTCTATGTTTATAATAAAATTGTTTATGTTTAGGTTTATGTTTATTAATTGATAAGTTAATATTTAACAATTGTTATGTTTACATTTAATTGAATTGCTTTGTCTTTTTGATTATGTTATAATTTTTAATTTAATTGCTTGAGTGTTACTATATGTACAAAAATGGGATTCGGGTCGGCTTGACCCGACACAACCAATTTAGGGTCCAACAAGGAACATTTAGTTAGAAGTTAAAGTATGCGTCTAAACGGACACGGAGACGAATGACGATGGTGCAGACAGCAAACACCCACAAGTGAGGATGGTGAACCTCGACGGACCCACTTCCCTGTCTCTCTCTCTCGTTCTTTCCTCTTCTCTCGTCTTGAAGAGCTGCAGCCTCCAGCGAGCGACTGACATACGTATGATGACTATAAACGTATAGTCATGCCCCTTTTTACTTTAAGAACTGCAACGAATAGGGGGTGTAGTGTTAAATAGGCGGTGTTATGCTGTCGAAATTTTAGGACCTATCATGTTGTACAAAAATAGGATTCGAGTCGTCTTGACTTGACACGACCCATTTAGGGTCCGACAAGACCCATTTAGTTAGATGTTAAAGTATGCGTCTAAACGGACATGGAGATGAACAACGATGGTGCAGACATCAAATACCCGCGCGTGAGGATGGTGGACCTCGACAGACCACTTCCCCGTCTCTCTCTCATTCTTTCCTCCTCGCTCGTCTTGAAGAGCTACAGCCTCCGGCGAGCGGCTGCCATACGCATGATGAATATAACTGTATAGTCATGCCCCTTTTTACTTTATGAACTGCAGCAGATTGGGGGGTGTAGTGTTAAATAGGCGGTGTTATGCTGTCGAAATTTTCTTTCCTCCTCGCTCGTCCTGAAGAGTTGCAGCCTCCGGCGAGTGGCTCACATATGTATGATGACTATAACTGTATAGTCATGCCCCTTTTTACTTTAAGAACTGCACCAAATTGGGGGTGTAGTGTTAAATAGGCGGTGTTATGTTGTCAAAATTTTAGGACCTATCCGTCATATATTAATGATAATTTCTTTCGCTTTAAGCTGCAGAGTCAAACATGGGTGAAGACCGCAATTTGATGTATACTAGCTGGAAGAGCAGAACTGGTGGTCACTCGGATGAGTGGTACATCAAGTTAGATAAATTTTTGGATTGAGCATTTTCATTGTCAACGGATGATAAGGTGCGGTTCCCATCTACGATATGCCCGGACACCAAGTTTTTAAACAGAATGGAACTTTCGTTTCACTTATGTCAAAATGGTTTCATGCCACATTATGAGTTGTGGACCATACACGGCGAGACTAAATCTCGAGTCGTAGAAGAAGTGGATGAGGATGATGATATAACAGGGGTTGATAGGATGGATGAGATGCTAGAAGCTCTGAAAGCGGAGGATCATCTTACAAATGAGGCAGAGGAGTTCTTCAAGGAGCTCAAGAAATCACAGCAGCCGTTGCATGAACACAAAGCTGTGACCGTCCTTGCTTTCTTGACAAGATTTATGATAGTGAAGTCTAAGTACTTTTATCCATCAACTGCTACAGTGATCTCATGAAATTGATCTGTGATATCCTTCCACATCCTCACAAAGCGCCTAAAAATATGTATCAGTCAAAGATCAAGATATCTGGTCTCGGTATGAACTACGAGAAAATCGATGTGTGCCCAGACAATTGCATGTTATTCTAGAAAGAGCACGACAACAAGAACATGTGCTTGAAATGTGGTAAACTGAGGTATGTCGAAGTTGTTAATGACGATGGAGATAATGTGATGACAGATGTCACACATAAGCAGCTTCTTTACTTGCTTGTGACACCTCGGTTGAAGCGGTTGTTTCTTTCAAAAAGAACCGCAAGACACATGAGATGGCACAAAGAAGGTAAACGTGAGAACAAAGAATTTTTGACGCATCCGTCCAATGGTGATGCATTGTAACACCCTCATTTTCATCCATCATGCATTGCATACATTCATATACATGTCTAATATTATTCTACACAAAAAGAAATAAGTTTAAAATGAATTTAGAGTAAAACCGCACTTGAGAATTCTGGGAAGTGCAGATTAGTCCGATTTCTCTCTGACTTTGATCGGGCTTGTCCGTTTTGCTCCAGAGTAGTCTGTTTTTTCCATCTGGATGTTTTTGGACTTGTCCGGCCCATAGTGGACTAGTCCGGTATCCCAAATTGCTTGAAATTTTGCTAAGTCCCTGGACTTGTCCGGTATTCCAGCAGACTTGTCCATTTTCCCCTCTGACTAAAATTGGACTTGTCCGGTTTTGGCCAGAATTGTCTGATTTTCCTCTGAACAAGTTCAGACTTGTCCGATATAGTCCGGACTTGTCTGATAAATCGTGACTTTGAGTTAATCTTTTGTTTCACGAATTTTTTTCGGGTTTTACCTTAATTGGGCCTAGGAACGTCGTGCCTAACTCTTTTAGAGCCCATGTGAGACCGTAAAACCAACACCTACTCATCTCTAACTCGAATTCATTGAAACCCTATCCTCCACCTCTAGATAAAAAACCCCACCCCTTGGCTTGACATCTATTTGCCACTTTTCCACCTCACCCAAACCCTAGTTCCTGGATAGCCGCCACCAAGGAGGGAGAAGGAGATCTATAGCAAGAAGAAGAAGTGGAGGAAATGGAAGAGGATCAAGATCCCCATCAACTTCGCGTTCTTCGTCAACAATTCACCATCAAGTTTTTTCATCAACCCTAGATCTTCAAGATCCAAGTGTTGCCTCCAAACCCCTTGATTCTTTGGAGTCTTAGACACCTGGTATACCTTCTACTTCCTTTTCCTTACATGAATTCAACCCCGTTTCCCCAAATTCACATTGATCCAGAAAACCCTAGATCGCTAGTTCCGCGAAGAGCAGATTAGTCCGATCCCTAGCAGACTAGTCTGATTTTCCTGGTTAATTTCTGTTGAAGTAATTCTAAAATTGACTCGAATCAATTCCAAACCTGTCCAAACTTGTAAATAACTATCAGAACTAGTTAGTAAACATTAATAGTGACCCATTAACTAGGTTTTCTTCACAATTACATTAATCATGCATATCATGTCATAATGAGTAATATTTGTGCACTATTTAATTGTGTTTCTTGTTTTGTATGCTCGTTGCGCGAATTAGACAGATTTGCGCTAGAGATCATTGCGAAGGACCTTCGACACCAAGAGTTTGAAGGCTTTGACCCGAACCAATCCCAAGAGCAAGGCAAGTGTCCTTGAACATATTGATCCCGTTTTTACAATAAATGTTTTGTTTGCAAAACTACATGCTTGTGTCAATTTGATGGGATTCCTATGATAGGAAGTTTACTAGCTTTGTTTGACCACCCTTGTCACCTGGAATACATGTAGAGAGTCGGGAAGGGCTTTTTACCCTTTTTGCTTCACTTAATTAATTGGGATGGGACAACAACTATACCACTCAATTTAATTTTGCATTTATGAGATTTGATTAACATGAACTGGTTAATATGATATGGTAATGGGTGATCTAAGCAAGCCTGGTATGTGGATGGGTTGGATGTTACGGTGGTTTGCTTGCTTTAGATCTAAGGACTGGTTCATGCGAGAATAAGCCAGGACTACAATGCCACCACAAGGCCAAGTATGGGTGCGTCGTAGCTGATTAATTAGGGCTTTGCTAGTGCTGTTTTGACTATTAAGGATGCTCAGGGAAGGGGTAGTCGGATTGGGTTTGTTGATGATTGGTGGGACTACCCTAGGATCTGAATGGCTAAAGTGGGGGCCCTTGGTTAAAGATGTGCTCAGTTGGAGGCATCACCACCGGTGAAACCTCAGTGGGGTCTAAATAGGCTAGTAATCCCTTTGTAAAGGCTATTTTGTGATCTGTTGGCCATACACCAATGGTAGTGTTTTGGCATAATGGAGGTTTTCTTTAGTCGCCGACGGGTGATGAAATCACAAACACGTGGGTAAAGTGGTACAAACTCTACAGAGTCTAATAAAACTATAATGATAGCGGTGCTCCCGGTTATGAGCAACCTAGACAACTTTCATGATTAGAGGGAAATTGGAATTTGGGATGGCTATGGTTTGGTAATGGTTATGGTTAATAATATGGTTATGACTGGTTATGAACTGAATTATGGTATTGGATATGGTTAATGGTAATGAGAAATCTGGCATAATGCGATGGATATGGAATATGGACTGGTATTATGGTAACTTTATGGTTTATGATGGGTTTACTTCACATACATACAATATATTGCTTTTCAAATGTTTTAATGTACTTTTCAGCACTTAGCCATTATTATATTCATCATTTGAATCAGCTACATGTCATACTTTCCACACTTGCTGAGTACGACATGTACTCACCCTTGCAATTCCCCCACCAACAGTTGCAAGTCACAATTGGGAGTATATCGATGATAATGCGGAGTTCTAGGCCGTGTTCGCCGTCAGCTTTGCTTGTGGAGTGTTGGAGCTACGCTATCCCTTTTGCTTAGTTGCTTATTAGTTTATTTCCGCTGCATTAGTTCAAACTTGTCATTAATATTCATTAGTTCTTTTATTCGAGGATATTATGAATTCTGTAATAAAATGGTTAATAAATCTTGTCTTGTGGTAATTTTCTCTATATCCTTTTGTGATTGCACTCGTGTATGTGTGTTGAATGTCTTGGGCACACATATGCGATCACTTGGTTCATTTCTAGAACCGGGTGTCACATGCATGTAAGGCGCTAGACTGTTTCGATCTAGGTTTTTCTCGTGATGCGTGAAACGTTCACATTGGATTAGCGACATACGGATTCTTATCGTTCAGTACAAACGCCACACCATACTCCTGTTGGCTCGTCTTTGTCATTCCATACAACCTGCCACCGACTCTTTGTACGAAGAATGAGTTCATGTTTCCCAGCCTCATTGTACGTAGACCTGATCATCCCGGGTAACGTCTCAACGTGATGTTGAAACCGCTGATCGAAGAATTGAAAGTGTTGTGGACAGGAGTCGAAGCGTACGACAGTTACAAGAAGTAGAAATTCAACCTTCGAGCTGCTTATTTGTGGTCCGTCCATGATTTGCTGTCATACAACATGTTTTCCGGATGGAGCACTCACGGTCGTCTGGTGTGTCTGATATGTGCTTCGGACACGGATTGCTTTCGACTAACTCATGGAGGAAAAATATCTTACTTCGATTGTCCCAGACGTTGGCTGTCTTCGAATCACATATTTAGGCAATAGAGGCATGTCTTTAGAAAGAACACCGTTGTCACTAAACGACGATTGAAACGTCTGCAACAGGTCAGAAATTTCTGATATGTTGGACAAACTGGTACAAGATGAAGGTCGTCCTAGATATTTCGTATGTTATGGAGAGGAACACAATTAGACACACATATGTGGACTTTGGGAGCTACCGTATGTGAACTTGTTGATTCTAATGCACAACATTGATGTCATGCATCAGGAGCATAACATGAGCGAAAGTATCATAAGCACTTGCATGGATATGCCTGGCAAAACGAAAGATAATATAAAAGCTAGACTAGATTTGGCAGACATTTGTCATCGTCCAACTTTTGAAGAGTCATGTGAACACAGGAAACCTCACTGGTTGAAGAGTCATGATTATCATATTATAATGGAAATACTCTTACCTGTTATGTTTTGGGGCTATCTAGATGATGCGGTGTGGAAGGTTTTAGTCGAGCTCAGCTATTTCTATAGACAGCTTTGTGCTAAAGAAATCAAGATAGGGATGATGGATAAGTTAGAGAAGGAGATACCCATACTTCTATGTAAGATGGAAAAAAATTTTCCACCGGGTTTCTTCAATCCAACACAACATCTGCTTATCCATCTTCCATTCGAAGCTAAAGTTGGTGGTCCTCTGCAATACAGGTGGATGTATCACATTGAAAGAGTGCTACGATATCTGAAACCAATGGTTGGCAACAAGGCAAGGGTGGAAGGGTGCATCGCTGAAGCATATGCTATTAAGGAAGTAGGATACTTTTCAAGTGTCTACTTTGCAGAAGAAAACAATATCAATACTTCAGCGATGTGGTACAATGCGGACGAAGCACCCCCTTTAAGTGACCTCTTCATTTTTCAAACGAGAGGAACAACTGTTGGTAGCTACAAAACCTACGTGCTACCTGAACGTGATAGGAGTGTTGCTTTACTCTACATGTACGCAAATATGGATGGCATGCAGGAATAATCGAGTAAGTGTTTGTCCTACATTTATGATAATCAACATATTTTACTACACATGTATTCTAAAGATGGTTTTTCACGTTCAACGAGTTCCACATACAATGTTGGCCACATAGGCATCAACCTACAGCCAAACAAGTAGAAGGGATGCGAAAAGAAGGAATAAATGGAGGGTCGGGTTTCCTATCCTGGTTTTGTGATTACGTAATACTCTCTCCTTTTCTATATATATAAGTTACTATTATTAAAGAAGCATTATTTTAACTTACGATCATTTTTGATAGTGTCAGACTCACAATATCCATGAAGATTTACGACAGCTATCTTATGGATTAGTGAATGTTAGAAGCTATGGTCGATATGATGTAAATGGCTTTCAATTCTGTACAACTCATTTTGATGCTCTTCGTCCTCTCGCGGCAACATCAAATTCTGGTGTTGTGACGAGAGCAATTGACACTCAAGGGAATGTAACTAATTATTATGGGATCATTAACAAAATCCTTCAATTTACTATTATCGGAAATAAGACCCTTCGAGTTGTCTTCTTTGACTGTGACTGGTTTGATAGCACTCATGGAACTTGAGAAATCCAATTTGGAATGGTGAAAGTAAAACATAAGGACCAACTACGAGGTTACGATACATTTGTTCTTGCACATCAAGTGGAGCAAGTGTATTATCTACCTATCCATGCATGAAGCTCAGTGAGTGGTTATATAAGGTGAATCCTCGTGAGTGGTTATATAATCCTGGGGATGATGGTTACCATGATAGTCAAGATGTTGAAGAAGTGTACCAAGAAAAAGAGTTGCTAGACACTTTTATCGTCGAGCTTGGTGCAGGACTCGATCAATTAGTTGGAGATGTTGAAGATGTAGAGCTAGATGATATGTGAAAACGGAAATTAGAACAGGACACGATGGAAGATCGTTGGGCTGGTTTAAGGAGTAGAGTACATAATAATGATGTTGATGAATTTTGAAAGTGATTACAAGTAATGTTTTCTTGAAAAGATAGTAACATGAATTTTGTATATCTTATTTGCATATTTACTGATTACCTATTGAAATAGTATGGAATCAAAGAAGGGTAAGAAGGTGCCACCGACAAGGGGGTTCTACCCCTCTTGACCTGAGGACGCATTCACTGGTGCCTCGTCGACCGGAAGCAGACACTCTTAGATGCTGGGGCACGTTCCGAGCAGCTCTAGAGCTTCGTCACAGGTAAATTTCACTCATTTTTGACAAATTCTTCATATTCAATTTCCAATTAAACTTACTTATGAATCATTTAAATGTTGTAGTCCTCACCGACTGACTCAGAGGCTACGGCCCCAGTTGAGCTTGGCTACCCTTCGGTTAGCCAGCCTTCGGCCAACCAGCCCTTGTGGTGACCGGAGTCCGCACGTTCCAGGAATCGCATTGGGTGGTGCCGTGCGATGTGGCACCCAACAGCACACAAGAAAAGTCTTACAAAATAACCAACACAAATATTTTTTCACAAGATAATCCTCTTTTACAACATAATATACAACGCAGCAGAAAATATATACTCATACTCTCAACTAGCTATGCACAAGAGAAGTCGTCCATGCCCACAGACGCTTCTCACTAGCAACACAAAACAGAGAGCAGCGGCAAGGTTTCCGTGAGAGATACATCTCGACATTCTCGAGATCTCACGGACAACCGCAACATAAGCGTAAGCTAATAATACCTGCAAAAACCACAATATAGCAACCGTGAGCTCAAGGCTCAACAAGACTTAACCGTCTCACCTAAACATGAAACTCTACATGCTGGAAACTTTAAAGATTGGGAAGCTTAATATGCAGGAATGGACTCGCCGAAAGTAAATCCTTAGTGGTCGGTTTTAAAGTAGCATACGCGATCCATGGGCATAGCATCATTGCGAATTCCACAATCAAACAAGAAACGCTTTACCCACGATGATACTTGCTCAAGGTTGCATAAGCCTTACCCAAGTTAAATGTTTCGAAATTGTAAATTTGATTATGCTATCTCTATAGCAGCCAAGATTTCATAGAAAGAATTATTCATAGCAGCATATTCATAATCTTTCCATTTCTCTTTCTTACTACGTCAAGACTCAGTGTCCAAGTATGCTCAATCAATAACCGTGAGCGACAGTGATTTGAATCAAAAACTACCGGTCTGCACGACGCGTACGCCCATACTCGGAGTTGCCTCAACACACTCCACTGATGTCGCAAGCAGCCACCTTTCCCTAAATTCAACCACATCGAAACAGTTCAATCGACCCGAACAGTGAGCTCCCCTCAAGGTGCACCTCCGCCGTGAGATGTTCATGAGTGAGTTACCTCCCACTGTACTAACAACCGACAGCTTAAGCCGATTGAAAAGGTTCCAACATAGGTCCCTCAAGGTACATCGGTTTCCTGGGTTCCATATAGCCAGTATGCACCGGTACAGTTCAAACTTGTCCAACAGGACCAAGCACGAGATGGGCCTTAACCGACACAGACGGGGCTACCAATCCATCTCCCAACACCTGCCTCGTCATTACCGACCCAGGCACGATGTGAGCAAACCAACCTACACAAATCCCCGTCGACGTCTCATATTAAAGAGTTAACGTTATGGTAACAACTCGAGTCGATTTCCCTCACTCGACTTCTCTCGCAAGTAGAATTCCACTACTTGACTTGTGATTAACAAAATGTGACCAATCTCGCGCGTAGTATCCAACATACTCGACTTCTACTGATATTCTAACTAAACATTAAGCATAGCAATATAACTTGAGGGAGTCTTATACTACCCATCCACTTCAAGGATTATTTGGTCATGCATGTGGGGTATCAATCAACATAGACCTAATGCACATATCAAGTATATTCAATACAGTGTGTATAAAAGCAAAATTTTAAAAGGCACTTAAATGCAAACCGGGGCTTGCCTTTCGGTTGTGATAAAAGTCAGCGACGATCAGTTCCAATAGAGAATTCCACTCCTACAGGTTGTGCCGTTGGCCACCTTCGTCGCGAACACTATCGAAATGATATGCAATTAAGAGATTGCAATTTATTAATATACAATTGAAGTTGATTATAACTCAAGAAGGATTAATATTAGTTAGGACTTGAAGTTCTGTTGCTAGACTGGACAGCAACAGAAAGGAAACAATGTGAATTTAGGCAATGAACATATGAGGTGAAATAGATTTTGTTTTGTACATAGGGATGTGATCTCAATTTATACAGATTCAACAGATTCCTTGAGCCTAAGGAAATTACAGGGAGTTCACATGGTCATGTAGGAATAACCAGGTAAGTTACAGGTACAGCAATTGAATATAGTGGTCTACAAAATTTCTTAAGTGTTTAGACTTATCTGAATTTTGGTTGTAATTCTGGAGGTGTATCATGGCTACTAGTGGTTGTATCATACATAGGGGCTCTCACTGGTTCTATGAAAATTTGTTTCAAAATTTTATAAGCATTATATTGTGAGATATTGAATTTACAAGTGGGGATATTTTACTGATTTGTCTCTGTTGTTTTTGGGCATTATGTGACCAGTTAGGAAAATCTTCAGATTGAACTATGTTAATAAAGTCCAATGAATCTGAAGGGTTTACAGGACTTCAGAAACTTACTAACGAACATTTTGGCAAAATTTCAGATTTTTTATATGAAGTGAATCATCAGATAAAAATCAAACATGATTTTGCTTTGAAGGGCTCTACAGGAAAAACTAGGGTCTCTCATGAAGATTGGGTTGTAGTTCTGGTTAGTGTGGATAAAGATCAAACCAATAAAGTTGGTTTGACAAATTTTGAATCTTTATACTGTGAGATATTCAATTTAAAAGTTTGCACAAGTTTCTGTACAAATTTTAAATGAATTTGACTATTTTTATGTGGATAGAGAATACACAGGTGATTTGACCATGTAAATGAAGTCTAATGACCCTGAGAGTTTTACTGGATTTCAAGGATATTCAAATGAAAGTTCTGGAGAAATTTGGAAATTTTCTAAAGAGCAGAACTATAGGAATCAATTCTATAAGAATTTTGCTTATTTGAATTATGGAGAAGTATATATGGACTTTAATACAATTCCAAGTGCACCACTGGAAATTATTCCTCATGCTGGTTCTATCAAAATTTATTTGGGAATTTTTGGACAATTCTGCTAGGAGATATGGATTTTTGAAGTTGGATCTAAATCTGGAATTTAAATTTCAATTGGAAAAGGTTTGAATAATGGCTGGGCCCACAGGATTTAAATTGGTCCAATCGGGATTCAGCAACACCGGGCCACAGGGTTCACGGATGCAGCCACACGGGATCCTTGTCCGCACCAGATCCAGGCGCGCATTGGTTAGACTGACGACCGGGGCCCACCCCGAGTCGTCTTCAACCTTGCGCCGGCGGCGCTTGGGAGGCGCCCGACGGCGGCCCCTTGCTGCAGATTGCTCCAGCGCATGGCGGCATTCCCCTCTCACAGCCCGCACCTAAAATCAGGCGAGGAACTCGATGGTGATCCTCCCAACGGTGATGGATGGCCGGAAAAGCTCGCGCGACGGCGGCGGCAGCGATTAGGGTTTCGGTCAACACGAAATCACCTCGGCAAGGGCTAAAACCACTTGGAAATTGATCCGAGAGCATCCTGAGATCACGAGGATAACCAAATTGAACTCCTATCCCGGTGGCAATGGCTGCATATACATGTTCGACGGTGACCCGTGGCTTTTCAACCGGCGGCCATAAGAACTTCGGTTCCTATGCGTATGGTCGATAACTTTTGGGCATTTTTTGGCTAGGGTGTTCGCGAGAATGTTTAGAAGCTACTGGCTAAGCAAGTCGAATAATTATTGCACGTGTAAACCGAATTTGGGTGAAGATCCAAGGTGGGCAAAAGAACTAAGCGTCGGTTCTTTATGGAAAACCCGAGCTACAAGCTATGACAAAAGTTGAAACTTTGCAAGCATGAACTAAGCGTGATTGCAAACCTTTTTCCTTAAAGGATCAAAGCACGAAGACGCTTGTATCACCGGGGCGTCGAGGGAGCAGAGGCGGCAGAACAGGGGAGTTCACCGGCGGTCCGCGGAACTTCAAAATACGGGCAGCACACTGAGCAAAACGATAGACCAAAGGGTGGATATGATAGAGCAATGAGTTGGGTTACTTTTCTCTTCTTGGAGCATGGCTCAACACTGCTTCTTTTTGGCCGGCAATCTTGAACGATGGTGAGGTGGTGCGGTGCGGGCGGGAGGACGACGAACAGGGAAGAAATGCCGACCAGAGGCAATGGGATGAAGAAAACGGCACCCGACTCGGTTTATAAAGGCAAGGGCAGCTGTGGACAGGCTATGGAGGAGAGGTGGCACATGCAGAAGGAGTGGTGTCGCCATGGGAGAAGCAGAGAAGTGAAATACATTCAGCTTAGCTCCATGTTTGTATGACAAGTGGGTCCCACAGCCCCTCCACTCATACCTTCTCTGTACAAAGAAATATCCCACATATTGTGTCCAAAATTCATGAAACTTTGTAGATAGGCTCAACAAATATCTAGGATCTGATTCTGAAATTGGATTTCAAGTTTGGATATGTTTCATGTGAAATTCAAATTCAAATTTGAATTTGAGTGGAATTCAATGTACCCATTGAATTAAATACAATTAGTGCTCCAAATATTATGAAAATTTGCAGAGGTGCTAATTGGAATATTTGCAATTAAATGGTGAACTCAGATTTTTATCTTGGCAAAGTTTGAACATGAGCTAAATTTGCATTTTTGAATTCTCTCAATTGAGGTTTGAATTGGTTTGAATTTTTCAGATTCTAGTTAAATTTCTTTTTTTCCCCGCTAAATTTCAACATCTCCCATCTGAACTTTGCTTTTGTAATTTAGGGCTTTTACATCCTTCAACTGGCGAGCCTTCTGTTCCTGAGCCCTTTGGCTCAGCTGGTGACGAGCCTTCTATGTCACCTGACGTGGTGCCCCAGCAGACACGGAGGACGAGGAGGACTCACTTTGTCTGTCCTCCTACGGTCCCTTCACAGAGGATCGTGATTCATCCAGTCAGAGACAGGTAATAAAATCATAGTGTTCAATTCTAGTTTCTTTTGGTTACATAAGTAACGAATCAATAAATATCTTGCAGGCTTTGGTACGACGCGTCTTTAACCGGTGAGAGACACCACAGACCAGTGAATGGTGTCCTCGGGTCCTTAGTATGTTTGCACTACCCCGGGGTCATCGACGTGGTGCCTTCTCTTTCGTGGGAGGTTTGCGCACACGTCCAGCACCGGGAGCACGACAACCTTCAGGAGGCCGTATGGGCTGATTTTATGGTAAGTATGTTAAATAAAGTTCCTAAGTTTTAATCCTTAAACTCTTTTAACAAACATCCATTCAATATATTCTTTATCACAGGCAAGGTATATTTTAGAGGGCCCGAACGTCCATCGCATGTTTGAGGATCCGTGTAGAGTGTTCCACTACAATGCTGCCAAGGCGCTTCGACAAGCTTTGTCCAACGCTTGTACTCAAATTATCAATGAACACTTGAAGGCGAACTAGCACCACATGCTACACTTCCGGCAAGAGAGCAAGAGGCACCTAACGGAGGAGGAGTACGCGCAGGTACGTGAGGTGTAGTAAATATTTTTCTGATAATTTCCTCAATGGTATTTTTAACGACCTACAACTATGTGCAGGGCCACGTGAGCTGGTTGCAGGGTTGTTCCGATGCATTCTGGGCCCTTTGTCGGTACTAGGCTAGCGATGAGTTTAAGGCTAAGTCCGGGAAGGATCGAGAGTGCAGAGGGGTCGAGGGGAAGAGTAGGCACGGCCAAGATAATCACTTGCATTTAGCTAAACGCATGGTAAGTCTATGTAACTTATGTTTATATATTCATAATATTTTGTTCGTACTAACATGTATTGACAGGAGCGCAAGACGGAGGTGCAGCCGACCCCTGCTGAGATCAGGAAGAGAAGTCAGAGGGACCCTTCTCAGCCTCAGGGGTGCAGTTAGGCCGCAGGCGAGCGATTAGTAAGTTTAGAAATCATTCATATTAAATATAACTATATGGATTGTTAAACTTACACGGCTTTCTTGTTTTCCAAGCTAAGTACAGGGAGGAGGCTAAGAAGATACGAGGCGAAGATTTCGATTGGGAACATGAACCAATCGATCCTCAAGCCGCGTATGCAAGTGGAGGTGGAAAAGCACATGGAAGGTGAGTTCATAAGTCATTTTATTGTTTTCAATTCAAAGTATTCAAGATATTTCAATTTCGTATTACTGAATCTTTTTTTATAGGCTCGCCATATTCGACGGAGTTGTCGACTCGAGGGCGGCGATACCTGCGAGAGGCAGCTCCACGCAGGCTTCATCAGTTGGCATGTCAGGTCGCCGCATCTCACAGAGAGACATCGAGATGTCGTCCCTCCGACAAACCGTAGAAGAGAACCTCAGGCGACAGGAGGAGGCAGATCGACAAAGGATTCAAATGGAGGCCACAATCTCTTCCCAGGAAGCCTGGATGGTGCATATGCGAGACACAATGGAGGTAACAAAATGAAAACTGAAGTTCTCATTATCTCAACGTAATTGACTTACTAATATGTAATATCTAATGTTTGCAATGATAGACCCTAGCTCGGGCGCAAGGTCTGGGGGTCCAACTACCGCCACTACAGGTCCTTCCAGGCGACCCTTCTTCTACGGGTCAGGTAATTTTCTATGTAAACTTAACAATTCTTGTTTTACTTCAACTTAGCCAAAATAAAGCGAGGAAAGAGAGTGAGAGTGAGAGATAGTTAGATAGAATGAGATATAGAGTTAGAAGAGGAAGGAAGATAGAAGGAAAAGGATTGAGACAGAGTGGGAGAGGAATGAAGAGGGAAAGGGAGATGTAGATGGAGATAGAGGGAGGAAGATAGAGGAAAAAGGATAGCAATAGGGAGATAGATTGGGAGAGAGAGATAGATTGAGATAGAGAGAGACAGGAATGAAGAGAGAGAGGGATATGTATATGGAGATAGAGCGAGAGGAAGGGAGGGAGAGAGATGTTGATGCATTTCTATTCTAACTCTACGTTTCATTAATTGCAGGGATCTGTGACGGCTGCTCAAACTCTGTCGTCATCGTTACCGCCACCTGGAGTGAGGCGCGACGACGACTTCGATGGCTTCGGAGGTTAGACGAGTGAGTGAGCCCTTGTTTGGTTTGTTGATGGTGATGTGATGTATCTACAAAGTGTTGTGATGCTAATTTTCGACTGTTATGATCTGTGTTGGCTTGTTGTGAACTGTTTAGTCTGCTGTGTTTCTGGCCATCGAATCGGGTAGCATTTTCTATTTATTTTTAAAAAAATAAAAAACCTTATTTGCGATGGCTTTTTATACAGTACCATCGCAAATAAGGCTCCTGGCCGTCGCAAACTAGCCTTTGTGTATTTGCGATGGCCAGGCCGTCGCAGTTAATATCCAATTCAGGACGGCCAGACCGTCACAAATGGCCAGGTGGGTCCGTCTGGATGGTCGCGTGGGTCCCATCGGCTAGTAATATTTGCGATGACCTGGCCGTCGCAAATTGGATCTGATTTGCGATTGCCTGGCCGTCACAAATAGATGTGTGGGGCCCACCGGTGTCGGGGCAATAATTTGCTATGGCTGCAGCCAGCCGTCGTAAATAGCCTTATTTTCAACAGTGGCCATCGCAAATAAGTTTAATTGCGACAAGAAATTTGTGACGGCCGAAAACCGTCGCAAATAAGCGGAGCCATCGCAAATAGCTTATTTGTGACAGTTTCTCCCTTATTTGCAATGCCTGGCCATCTTAAATCGTTGGGATTCCTGTAGTGCTATGCACCACGAAGGCTCGCATAGATGTGGGAGCTGGAGAAATCCACTTCCATATCAATGGGAAGGAGGAGTTCAACTTTCTTCCAAAGTTGGAGCAATGCCCAATGATCCGCATTGGGGCGAATGATTAAACACATTCAAGAGGTCGGAATCACACCTCCAAAGGTTAACCCGCTCATTGCACTCATGAGGAAATTGATCTATGCGGAAAACCCCTCTTATCGTCCATGCCGACACCCTAAGATGACAGAGAAGTCCGGGCCTCCTCAAAGGCTCAAGTCCGCCAAACCACCAAAGAAGTTATGGTGGAAGAAGCAAGACAAGCCATACGAGCTCATCCCTCCGGGCCCGGATGTCATGAAATAAAGAAGGAGGAATGTCCATCTCATCGGGTGGTGGTGAGACCTAGTCAATAGGTTAATTTGGTAGTTATCCTTTTCTTTGTTTTTCTTTTCTCTTTATTTGGATGTCCCCATTTAGTTTGATTCTCCCACTGCATATTTGATTTTCTTAGCAAGTTGAGAATCTTATATTCTCAACCATCATTTTTATTTCTTTATTTTTTTCATAAAAGAAAATTGTTGGGTTTTGAAAAAGGAATTCTTATTTGGAAAACAATTTTTTTGAGCTGCAAAAGTGGTATTTCACCAACGTGTTGATTTCATGAACAGGGGGCCCACCTATCAGGTCGGCCGACTAGGGGAAAGAGCCATTTTTTCTCTCTCTCCTCCAACGGCTACATTTGATTCCCTTGTGACCGTTGGGGAGTGCACACTCTAAATGGTGGTGGTGAGGGACACTTCTCCTCACACTTCACCTCATTCCATACATCTCCAAAGTCACTCTTGCTCACATTGTTTTTCTTGATCTTCATTGAACCGCTCTTGATCAATTCCCAAACCAAAATGATTTGCTTTTGATTGCATTTGCAATTTTCTCTCAAGTTTTTCAACGGAAAATTTGTCGGGGTTTTGTTTTCACTAGCATCACCTCTTTTGAGATTTTGCGTTGTTGTGTTCTTGCTTGTTGTAGCCATGAAAGGAATGAGGAGCTTTTTTGGAAAGAGGAAGGAGGCTGTAAGCTCAAGCCATGGTGGAGACTCAAGTGCACGCCCCTCTTCCGTTGCTACACCAAGTTCACGAAGGAGGAGTGTAGATGAGGACACTCCCATGGGTGAGAGGAACAACCCTCACCAATTTCTTCATGACGGCGACCTCAACATCAGAAGTGAAGTTGAAAATATTAAGCACGCAAGCTCCTCCAATATCGTGTTTCTCATATGATAGCTTATGATCCATATTTGATTTCCAAAATACTTATGGATTCCGAATTTATTTCCATTTGGCGTGCAACAGGAGAAAGGTTCACACCTTCTCTCCATCAATTCCTTTGCACACTCAAATAGGATTTGGTGGTATTACTTTTATATTATTTCAAAAACAATACAACATCCTATGGAAAGAATTGATTGAAATCCTACGCTTCCATAAATGTTGTTTGCTATATTTAGACACTTTTCCTAAGTTTAACAAACGAAGTTTTTGGCAAAATTTAACTGGTGAGGTTAGATGTAGTGCACCTAGGAATTGCCACTTGTACTACCTTACTTTATGCTTCATGCATAGATGGGTGGCTATGACTATGTTACCTAGAAGAGATGTAAGGATAGTGCGTGATGATGAGCTGAAAATTTTATTTGCCATGATTAAAAAGATAAAAGTTGCTTCAGTTATTGCCATGATGACAAAATGGTTAGATTACATTCCAAGGGTAGGGTCAATTGAGTGTACTTCATTGATTACCCATATTGCTACTAGGGTAGGAGCACTAGAATATTCTTCATTTGAGTATATTGGAAATGAAAGATAATTAATTGATGAAGAATATTTAGTGCAAGGACATACCCTTAAGTATGATCAAGATAACTCTTTGATATTTTATTATCCTGGCTTTGTCAATGAAATTTGGTTACCTAACCCGGATTATCATTTGTACAAATGCCAGAGGCTAACCATTGACCTACTTCCCATCAAGGAAGCCGGAAGAAGTAATGTCTCTGACAGGGTAACTAGAAGTTGTACAAGGAGAGCGACCATGCCCCCGACAACCTCCACGGTCCATGAATATGAAAAGGAAGAGAACCCAATGGGTGATGCACCCGGATGCACTCAACCTCCATCGTACGAGACCGAAGGTCCGTTTTGGCATGGATGGCCAGGTACTACATGGGAGACACCCCTATCCACTTCAAGCTCTAGCAGCTTGCCTCCAACATCTATGAGAAGATGTCATTCCACTTTGGCTAGAATTCACTGTGACTATAGCCAAGGAATGACAGACCTCTCTAGACGTATGGAGGAGCTTGAAGTGAGGACAGGTGATATCTACAACACTCTCCAAGGGCATGTCCAAGGTGCCCAAGACTGGCAACAACACATGGACGCTCACTTCACCAACTTCAACTCCATGCTACAACAACAACAAGCCGATCTAGCGGCATACTTCCGTCATCAAGGGTTCAACCCTCATCACGGAGGTGAGTGAAGAACAAGCTTGGGGGAGTACCCCCACTTGAGGTAAATTGTATCAACCCCTTGCATATTTATTTTCCACTTACCCATCATCCACCTTGAATTTTAAAAAAATAGGATAGTTTTATTTTCAATAAAATAAAAGATGTGCGGTAAGAATGACTTGGAATTCACATAGATGAAATGATGAATAGTTGCTCTGTTTTAATTTTTCTAAGTCCCTAGTTTACAACTTACTACTCTCCAACATATGTCTCTCATTGGCTAGAATTGCTTTTGCCTTGATTTGGAAATTGTGGGTAGCAAAAACTTAATCCATTCTATGTTGTTTTGAGATATGATATAGTGATAGGGCTGCTATTTCTACTTATAGTGAAACTTAGATTTCGGGAGAAATTCTAAAAAGATTTAAGTTACTCTCATTTGATTTGGAGTACCCACCAAAGCCATATGATACAATATATTTATAAACCCTATGCATATGCTATTTGTCTTCACATTGAGCTTTGTCAAACTAGTATAGAACTATGTGAGATTTCTTTCTTTACTTTTTGAATTAAAGACTTCACTTGCACATGCTATACTTCTACACAAGAAGTAAGCAAAATTTCCATCATACCACCATTCCACAATAAAAAGAGAAACTCCATATCATTCAAGCTTAGTACTTTCTCCAAAATTCATTGCATAAAAAGGGAGTAGAATACATGGCTACAAGCAAAAGAAAAAGAAAAAGAAAATGCATGCTTACATTATAAGCATGAGATAGAAAAAAAAAGAAAGAAGTATCCATGTTTCATCCTACAAAATAAGAGAGTCCACTCAAAAAGGAGTCATCTCAAAATCCACAACCACTCCATTCCATCACACATGCACAAGTCTTGAATCAAATTGTTTTGAGTTGATTTCTCCAAAGGTTTGCTCTTTTGACTTAGCAATATTATGTGTTGCAAATATGCCTACTATATTCCCTACCAAGCTCCACATACAAGCCTTATGTAGAGGTAGGATGAATTTAGGCACAATGCCTTGGTGAAGACATATTTCCACTACAAACAAAGGAGAGACTTGAGAGAATCAAGTTTAGATACTTAAAATCTAAATTGAACTCTCCAGAATTTAAGTGGAACTTGATTTCTAGGGAATGTGTGCTCAATCTGCTGTTCTATCGTTCAACGACCCATGAATAGGAGATGTCATAAGCACCATAATAACCTAAGATGGGTGAAGTACTGTGCTAATTTTTGCAATACTAGGAAGAGTATTTTGTTGTGCACATGGTACTTTTGAAAAGTAGAACATAGTAGCAACTCCTGATCATCAACCTAAAGTCTTGACTTTGCTCGGGACAAGCAAAGGTTAAGCTTGGGGGAGTTGTTGACGGCTGTTATACACCAATTTCATTCGTCAATATAACTCAATTATGTGAAGGAATTGTCATTTCTTGCACACATCACCTTTCTGTTCAACCTATTTCCACTTGTCCTTGGAGAAAGTAGTGCATGCAGGGATTCTATGCAGAAATGAAGTGAAACAAGGGAATGGATCCTATAAAATATCATTCTGGCCAATCAATTCATGACACGTGGCACCACATGGATCAAATGGCCCACAAACAGAAGTATCTGACGCCATCCAATGATGTAGCACCCATATAAAGGAATGGGACCCACCTGGCAGAGACCTGGAGGAAGCACAACCACAACGGGGCCAAGACCAGGTCAGCCGACCCCCTAGTCAGTCGACTTGTTCTTGCCCCCAAACGCGGTCAAACGCCACGTGGTTGCTCCTCTCGGCTTGAAGAGGTCATGGGCGACTGATTCGTGCGCTTTTAGTGGCGCGAACTGACCCTTCTCCAAGCTATAAATAGGACCCCTCACCCCTCACTTCAACACACACCACTTGAATATTCATCCATTGTATCCACTACTCTCCATAGGTTTAGAGGAGAATAGGCTGTAGAGAGGAGAGTCTCTAGTCCATAGTCCATGTAGGAGAGGAGTAGAAGGAGTCTCTTCCCAATTGGGAAAGGTATGTCTCCCATATTCCTATTTGTATTTGTGATTTTATTCATAATAAACATGATATCTTTAGTCTTTTATTGTTCATATACTTGTATGAAGCGTTTCTTGTTTGATTGTGGATTCCATGTATCTGGTAGGGGTAGTATTTATGATTGTACTATACCATTATCAATATATCATCATAAACACTATAAACCTCCACTATAGTCTAATTAGCTATGATATGATTATGTTAACATGAATCACTTATGCTATGAATTAAAATTGGTTCAACGATGATTTATTTCATTGCCTTAGGATGGCTTTTGTCTAGGCTCTTAAGGTAATTACTTAATACGCTAGCATGGTGCTAGGATAGAGAGTGGCATTGAATGTCTCGTAGATCCATAGATTGAAGAGGTAGGCAGTAGGTGGTGGCAGCCCTATCTGTCCTTTGTAATCCTCCACGTTCGGCTATACCAAAGGCTCTTGGCGGGAGTCGCCTAGTGTTGCTAGGGGTAAACCCGTGCCTTATGCGTTAATCCACTTAGCATGAGAATTCATAATTAACATAATCATTTTTAACTAACTTAGGCTATGTATATTTACATTAGAAGCATAGTAGGAGTCTCTACCTAACTCTTAGCCTAGTTCATCTATTACCTCATTTATCCCCTTAGGATAGAATGCTCTTGTGTGTGTCACACTACCTCAACTCATAGTTAAACCCATTGTAGGATCGAAGAGCACGTGTAAAGCTACCAGAGGGGGGGGGGTGAATGGTAGATTAAAACTTTTCAGTCGAAGCAACAAAAAGACCCCTCGGCAAAAAACTGATCTGTTAAAGAAACGGTGTGTGCGACTAATCTAAACGTGTTCATTTGTGAAAAAACTATTACAGATTGTATAGAATCAAATCACAAAGATGTCACAACAAGAATCACGAAAATCCGTCAAGAGAAACTAAAGTTACGATTGAAAATCGAACAAAGGTCAATCTGTCCTACCCAAGAAAAACAGTTCTGGAACACTGCAAAGAAACTCATGTATATCAGAAACCACAAATCCAATGACCATGACATTTTCACAGATGATAGTAAATTAAGTTATTAAGACAACCCAAGGAAAATCACATCAATCAGATCTGTAAAACTCGAGTTATGATAAAACCACCGAAGCAAGGTAGTGCTGTGCAGAAACTCGACGAGAAAAACTTGTCTGAAAACAAGTCGGACGAACAAGGCACAAAAGTTCCTTCAAACTACGAATTTTATTGATCAAAGCACAAGAGTAACAGACCTAAAGTCGTCTACTACGAGCTCTGGCCTCCCTTGCTTATATAACCAACCTGAAGGCCAACTCAACTCAAACTAGGACCCTAATCCTACTCAATTCACGAACCGAAACTTTCCATAACTGCTCAAGACTCTTCTATACATAGATAAAAGCAATCTTAAGACTTTCAAACACCTTAGGAATGTATCCCACACTCCTAGAACAACTCAAATTCATGACCCACGTGAAATCCTATCATAACCAACTCAAAACTTTCCATATTTGAGTCAAACACGACTCAGCCGCAGCCTAAGTCCATAACCTAGTCAGTTGGACCTTTCCGACCAATTCTTTATGTCCACATCTCTTCATCATGCCTCGGAACCATGTAGTCACATCCATGCACTCCATGCACACATGCAAACACCTTCCGACGATGTCCACGATACCGTCACATGCATTGTTCTAGATTCAAACATGCTGCACAACCTCCTGATCAACACAACCACAATTCCTCCAGAACATGGTTGTTGAACCTCATCTTCTCCCTAAGACTAGTTCAATGAATACCGTCACCAACCATGTCTTGAACTCAAACAAAACCTGCTCATGAATAAACAACCAATACTTCGGAGCACAAGTCCTCGACTTGACTCTTGTTAGTTCCAATAACCACAACACCTTACATGAGAACCTCACATAAGTATGTCGTAAACCTTAGCAAAAAGATATCAACCATAACCTCCAAAACACAACAAAAACTTAGTAAAAGAAAACTAAGCAAACATTCCATAATCCAAAAAGCAAGTTTGAAACATTGCAAATTAAAAGCAGAACCACTGCTATCAAGCTCGAACCTTGCCAAAGCTAACTGGACCTTGAACCGGAGGTTACCAAAACTAACAGGATGTAGTGCTGGAACTTACAAAAGCTGGCAGGACCTAGCATTGGAGCTAACCAATGCTTGTTGGACCTAGCTCCGGAGCTTACCAAAGCTAGTCGAACCTAGAGCTGGAGCTAACCAAAGCTAGTCGGACCTTATGTTGAACCTTGTCAAAGCTACCCAAAACAAGTTCGCGTAATCACAGTTGAGCAATTGCACTTGGATTTCATTGTTCAAGCCTCTCATGAACAAGTATTGCTTCCGGCTGTCCTGGCTCACATCCTCAGGTGCATACCCTCAAAGTTGAGTGAACTTATTGAGATGTTCACCCACCCTCGACCTTCCTTGCCTCAAGTTCTCAAATTCTTGCCTTTTCAAGATCATAACATCTTACAGCACATAATGAGAGCGAAAGCTTTCCTTGAATTTGGCCCAAGTAATCCTTTCTTGATTCTCATGAGCATTACATAACGAATCTCACCAATCGGCAACTGCTCCAACGAGTTGATGAGAAGCAAATATGACCTTCTCCCGATCACTGCACTGGACAATAGCAAGCTTCTTCTCTACGGACTTGAGCCAATCATCGGCATCCATAGGGTCAGAAGCTTGAGTAAAGGTCGGCGACCTAGTCCTCATGACTTCTACCAACCGGTTATGAGGAGGCGGGGGTGGCGGTGGAGGCATGTGGCGCTGATTGTTGATGTTACCAGCCTGCAGCTGTCCCATAGTCTGTATCATGGTCTACATGAGCTGGTTTTGCATGGCCAATAGCTGCTCAATGTTGATAGCTCCCTGGGCAGGTCCTTCTCCATTGTTTTTTTGAGGCACTCCATTGTTCTCCTCCTCATCATTGCCATCCCTCTGGTTGCAAGTACTCACCATCTGAATAAAAGCAAGAGATAAGAATTTAGAAAACATCCCCAACTATGTGCATCAAGGGATATGAAACTAATCAACCAACTATACTAGCCTAGGTGGACATGGCAATGATAAAGCATCCCAAAAATCCTCTATTAAGCACACCAGCAACCAATATATAGCAAACAACACACCAAACAAAAACACATCAATTCCTGAGTGCTCCTATATGCTCTAAAGTGTCCATTCTATCTAGACTGCGTCTTATGGTCAACCTGTGGCTCTGATACCAATTTATGACACCCAGTTTCGAAAATGAACCAAGTGCAGTATATGTGTGCCCAGGATGTTCAACACACATACACAAGTGCATCACAAATGATATACAGACAATTACCACATCTCATATTATTAAATAAGTACTTTTATTACAGAATTCATAATATCCTCGAATACAAGCTCTAAAGAATACTGTCAGTACCCTAAAAACCATACACCCCCTGAGGTTGCAAAGATCTCAAGGGAAGGACATCTACTCAAATTAAAGACCCTCGGGGGCCCACCTGTCAGACATAACCGGACCTGCTTCTCCAACATGGTTAACCCCTAGGTTGCCACGTGTACTGTCAGACCGGAGCTATTACCCGCAAGGGTGAAGCTCCGGGCTAGGTACTGAAACGGCACCTCCGGACTTAACCTCTGACCGAGAGAAGCTCCGGACCTGACACGTGCCAGGCCACCCCGGAGCTTCCCGCTTCCCAGAAGCAAGCTCCGGAGCTGCCACGTGTCCATACGTCGGAGCTGGCCGCTTTAAACCTCCGAGAGATATTGTAACGGCTCCGGATCTTCAAAGGACAGCCGCGGACTTCAAGACCCGATTAATTATCATTAATTCCACGTTTATGATACTTAATCGGACGATCTTAACACCTGTAACGGCACTGCCGGAGCCGTTACAGGGTTGTTAACAACAATCAATCTCGTGTATCAATACTAGTAACCGCCAGGGCCACATGTCGGGTCAGGCTGACTTGTAACGGTTTGTCCTTGTACTATAAAAGGACAAACCGACGATACACAAAAAGAGAGAACTCTCGAACGCTCGGAAGTTCACAAGTTAATACAACACACACACACACCCGTGGAGTAGGGTATTACGCTTAGGCGGCCCGAACCACGTAAACCACTGTGTCACCCGTGTCCAATTACGTTTTACCTTCTTGAGTCTCCACGCGCCCAAACCGAACCACAAACTCCTTCAACACTTTCGTAGTGTCAGGGGATCTGCCGACTCCAACAGTCGACAGTTGGCGCGCCAGGTAGGGGCGGCGCTTGAGATCTTCAAGAATGGTGAATTCTGCGGCTGGATCATCCAACGGGCAACCTGCTGCTCAGGCTGTCGGAGGCAATCCCTCCAACATGCAGCCACCGGCAGGAGCCTCAGTTCCAGCAGGAGTCACACTCCCACCACCACCATCTTCTCCGGCAAGACATGCCGGACGACATGATGGTGCACCGGCGTCACATTCTGCGCCGGCAAGTCGTGACAACCCAGAACACGCGCTCCATGCAGCGCGTGCTCTCCTCCAGCGACCACCACCTCCGGATGCATCTCAAGGTGCCATGGAGCAATGGAGAGCTGATATTGAGCATTTGGTCGCAGCAGCGGCCGAACGCCTCAACAACCAGGGTCCACCTCCTTCAGGACGGGCCCCGTCGCAGCGACGAACGTTGACTGGAAGACTTGGTCCACATGTCTCCAACAACCGGAGACGAGCTGCGTCACAGCAAGTGACGTCGTTGCCCTCTGGGGCACGACGTGCCCATACCGCATCTCGGCTTTCGACACACGACCTCCGGGCGGAGCTTGATCGCCGATACCGCCAACAGGATGGCCGTGTCCACATCGAGCGAGCTCGAGAAAGACGAGATGCTCAAGACCTTTCTACTATGGAAGGAGTAGGAGGAGGCTGTTCCGCCCTAGCCATGCACCTACGCATGGTTAGATGGCCACAGAAGTTCCGGCCACATTTGCCGGAAAAATTCGACGGGACTGTCAATCCCGTAGAATTTCTGCAGATATACTCCACTGCGATTCTAGCAGCTGGAGGAAACGAGGCCGTAATGGCCAACTATTTTCCAGTGGCTTTAACTGGGACCGCCAGGTCCTGGTTCATGAGCCTTCCACCCAACTCTATTGACAGTTGGGAGGAGCTGTGCCGTCAGTTCACTGCCAACTTTGGGAGTTCATACACCCGACCGGGCACTGAACTGGACCTTTTTGCGGTCGTGCAAAAAGGAGGAGAATCTTTGCGGTCATTCATCCAGAGGTTCTCTCAGGTACGTAACACCATCCCTTCTATCTCAAGTGCTTCTGTCATTGTGGCATTCAGACAGGGTGTACGAGACAAGAAGATGTTGGAGAAGCTGGCGATTAAAGAAATCACCAGCGTCACGAAGCTCTTCAGCCTGGCTGACAAATGTGCCAGAGCTGCGGAGGGCCGTGAAATGCACTCCAAACTAGCCTTGGAGGATCATAAAAAAATCCTCCAAAGAAGAAGCCGCTACCTCCGGGAGTGGCAAGAAGAAAAAGAAGACCAACGGCAAGAAGAAGCCGTCGGCCGGCACATCCAACGTTGCAGCCACTGCAACTCCTGGTGGCCGGGGGCCATGCCCCGAGAAGCGACCTCGACCGTCTTCTGAAGACGGTGGCAAATCCAAGATGTGGTGCCCCATTCACAAAACGAGCAGCCACAGACTGGAGGACTGCCGGGAGGTCCAAAACCTTGCCGAGCGCTACCACAAGCGCCGGGAAGAGTCTCCCTTCCGACAGAGGGAGGGAAAACAAAAGGTCGATGAAGCTCCGGCTGAAGAGGAGTTAGGGTTTCAGGACCCCAAAAAGGTTCTGAAAGCCGTCTACACCTCCGTCGCCGATGACTCCGACGTCTCCGACAACGAGCGTCGAAAAACCATGAACACCATCTTTGGTGGATCATGGGACATCACTTCTCGTCGCGTCATCAAGACTATGCGACGGGATATGGCTGCTGTAGCTCCTACAGCTAGACCGGAGCCACATCGAAAGTGGATGGACACACCCATCACTTTTGATGCTTTGGACTGTCCTCAAAGCATGGTCGGAGCTGGCCAATTACCCTTGATGGTATCTCCTACCATCAACAACATCTAGCTCCATCATGTCCTCGTAGATGGAGGTTCGGGGCTTAACCTCATCAGCTTCGAAGCTTTCACTAAGCTTCAGCTCCGACCTTCGGACCTCCAGCCCTCTCGACCTTTCTCCGGAGTAGGTCCGGGGGCCATCACTCCACTCGGAGCTATTACTCTCCCCGTTACCTTCGGGACCCGGGAGAAGTATCGCACTGAGAAGTTGGTCTTCGACGTAGCTCAGATCAACTTACCATTCAACGCCATCTTGGGTAGACCTGCCTTGTACAAATTCATGGCAGCTGCTCATTATGGATACCTGGTGTTGAAAATGCCAACACCAGTAGGCGTTCTCCGGATCCGCGGAGATCGCACTGCCGGAGTAACTGCTCTGGAAGAACTCCACGCACTCACCACAGCGCAAGAGGAGGACTCCAGACAGAAGCAAGCTCCGCAACCTCCGAGCATTCGGCAACGAGGCTCGACCTCTGCATCCCGTGTGCAGCCAAGCGGCGACACCGACATTCCCGTCAAAGTCGTCCAAATTGGTTCCGATGTCACTCAAACTACCCGCATATCGGGTGGCTTGAACGACAAATAGGAACTCGCGTTCATCACTTTCCTCCGGGCTAACGTAGACGTGTTTGCTTGGCAACCGTCACAAATGCCTGGGATCCCCAGGGAAGTGATTGAGCACAATCTGAAGATTTACCCCGACGCTCGGCCTGTGCATCAGAAACCTCGGAAGCAATCTGTAGAGCGACAGAACTTCATCCGACAAGAAGTGAAGAAATTGCTCGAAGCCGGATTCATCCGAGAAGTCTACCATCCAAAATGGCTGGCAAACCCAGTCGTTGTGCCTAAGGCCGGCGGGAAACTTCGGATGTGCATCGACTACACCACACTGAATAAGGCATGTCCAAAAGATCCATTCCCACTACCTAGAATAGATCAGATAGTGGATTCCACCTCAGGGTGTGAATTACTGTGTTTTCTAGACGCATATTCTGGATATCATCAAATCAGGATGTCTAGGGAAGATGAAAAACATACTTCATTCATCACAGTGGATGGATTGTATTGTTACACAGCCATGCCTTTTGGTCTCAAGAATGCAGCTTCAACTTTTGTACGAGCTATGTACAAAACTTTCGAAGAACTCATCAGAGACATAGTGGAAGTGTACGTCGATGACATCGTGGTCAAAGTCAAGAACAAGGAGTCCCTCTTGGACACCTTGCAGGCTGTCTTCGATAAGCTGCGGGCCACCCGCACGAAGCTAAACCCAGACAAGTGCGTCTTCGGGGTTAGTTCCGGAAAGCTTCTTGGTTTCCTGGTAAGTCACCGGGGCATAGAGGCTAATCCAGCGAAGATAAAAGCCATTGAAGACATGCGGCCACCAACCCGCATCAAAGACGTCCAAAAATTAACCGGATGTCTAGCAGCCCTCAGCCGCTTCATTTCAAGACTGGCGGAAAGGGCACTTCCCTTCTTCAAGTTACTGAGGAAGTCCGGACCATTCCAATGGTCTGAAGAAGCAGAGAAGGCATTCCAGGAGCTGAAACAGTTCCTCACCACCCTACCAGTCTTGGTAGCTCCGAACCCTGGTGAGCCTTTATTGCTTTACATTTCAGCAGCTGACGAAGTCGTCAGTATGGTTCTGGTTGCGGAGAGACCGGAACTACCCAATACTCAGGAATCCAGACCCCTTCGGGAGGGTCCGGAGGTTCCTGAAAGCGGGTCTGGGTCCCAGCTCCCAGACTTGAACCCACAATAAGCCACTTCAGAGGACCCTGATTCCTCCGAGAGGATCCAGGTCATTCCTGAAGAAGCTCCGGGTTCCTCCACCCAGAACCCGGAGGTCTCCGAAGAGAGTCTGGACCCCTCCGAGAGGGTCCGGATCAATGAAGAGGAAGCTCCGGACCCCTCCGGGAGGGTCCGGACCATTCAACGCCCGGTATACTTCATCAGTGAAGTGTTACATGATGCCAAGACTCGATACCTAGAGGTGCATAAACTGCTCTATGCAGTTCTTATTGCCTCAAGGAAGCTTCGACACTATTTCCAAGCTCACAAAGTCTCAGTGGTGACTTCATATCCACTTTGAGCGATCCTGCATAATCCCAATTCAACTGGGAATATTGCAAAGTGGGCAGCGGAACTAGCTGAATTCGACCTCGAATTCATTCCAAGACAAGCAATCAAGAGTCAAGCATTGGCAGATTTCGTGGCAGAATGGACTCCCTCTCCATTAAACCCTGGGGGCCCCAGCGAGCAGAAGACGGAACCTCAAGTTCCAGCCTTCACTAAGCCTCACTGGACCCTTTATTTGGATGGCTCCATGCAGAAGCAGGGAGCCGGAGCTGGAATCCTTCTCCTCGCACCAACCGGGGAGAAGGTGAAATACATGGTACACCTTGACTTCAAGGCAACCAACAACATGGCGGAGTACGAAGCACTCATCTATGGATTAAAGGTGGCACTTTCATATGGTGCCAAGCAATTGCTGGTCAAAGGAGATTCACAACTCGTCATCAAGCAGGTGAAGGGTGAATGCTCCTGCAATAATCTCCAGCTGGCTGCTTACCTCCTTGAAGTCCAGAGGCTTCAGAAGGACTTCGAAGTCCTAGACCTTCACCATGTTCAGCGTGCTCACAACGCTGAAGCTGACGAACTCTCGACTAAGGCGTCAACCGGAGCTCCGGTTCCTGACGGAACCTTTGTCCGGAGGTTGTCAAAACCCACAGTTCAGCCTGCCGAACTGAACGAAGGGGGCGAGATCAGCATCCCGAAGCTGACGGTCCCGATGGCCCTGTTACCATGGCAGCCATCAAGGGTCGTAGGTGCTGTCGGAAGCTCCGAGCAACCCAGCACGCAAGACTCAAATGTTCAAGTTAGTTTCGATGCATGGATCTCGGAGATCCGGAACTACTTGAAAGACAACATCCTTCCTGACGATGATGTGTCCGCTGACCGGGTAGTCAGATTGGCTAAAAGATACACGTTGGTAGAAGGGGATCTCTACCGGCGCGGTGCCAACGGCATCCTAATGCGGTGCATCACAAGGGAAGAAGGCTGCGAACTCCTCGCAGAAATCCATGGAGGCGAGTGTGGGAACCACGCATCTTCCCGCACGCTGGTCGGAAAAGCCTTTCGGCATGGTTTCTACTGGCCTACAACGCTCCAGGATGCCATTGAGCTAGTAAAGAAATGCAAAGCATGCCAATTTCATGCAAAGCAAATTCATACACCTGCTCAGTCCTTACAAATGATACCTCCTACATGGCCTTTTGCTGTGTGGGGGATGGATATCTTGGGACCCTTCCCAAGAGCCGTCGGAGGTTACAATTTCCTGTACGTCGCCATCGACAAGTTCACCAAGTGGCCGGAAGCTACTCCTGTTGTGACAATCAACAAACAATCTGCAATCAATTTTCTACAATCTATCGTGAGCAGATTCGGAGTCCCAAATAAGATCATCACTGATAATGGGACTCAATTCACAAGCTCCGCATTTCAAGGATATTGCAAAGACCTCGGCATACAAGTTTGCTACGCTTCCGTAGCTCATCCTGCCAGCAATGGACAAGCCGAGAGAGCAAACGCAGAGATCCTTAAAGGACTCAAAACACGCACTTACGAGCGTTTGAAAAAGCACGGAGCCAATTGGATCGAAGATCTTCCGCCCACTCTATGGGCCAACAGGACTTCTCCAAGTCGGGCAACAGGAGAAACACCCTTCTTCCTGGTGTACGGAGCTGAAGCGATCCTTCCTCCGGAAATCACCTTGGGTTCCCTCCGAGTCCGGACCTTCGACGAAGCCGCGTAGGACCAGCTCCGGCGTGAAGACCTAGACCTCCTCGAGGAGGGAAGGTGCCAAGCAGCTGTTCGGAATGCCCGATACTGCCAAGCTCTACGGCGCTATCACCAGCGGCATCTACACAACCGACAGCTCGAGGAAGGCGATCTGGTGCTACGGAGAATACTATCCAGAGAAGGGCAAAACAAACTTTCCCCCGGCTGGGAAGGGCCCTTCCGAGTGATCAAAGTATCCCGTCCCGGAAGCGTTCGCTTGGCTACCGAGGATGGGACACTTCACCCAAATCCTTGGAACATCGAGCACCTCCATAAGTTCTACACTTAATTCCATGGAGGTGAGTCTTAAGTAACTTGAAATGTACGTTATAGAGTCATTGTACAGAATCGGGTAGTTCCTTCGGGAGAACAGCCGGACCTTTCCCGAAAGGTTTGAAGAGCTCATGCAACACTTAATACAGTCTCCGGACTAGAAGTGTGGCTAACTACCCTGGGTCAAACGAGAAATCAAACACACTTAGCCTGGTTCCGTACCCTAAGAGTGTACTTGTTTCCCCTGTACCCCGGACCTATAATGAAAGACATCTTCATGTGAAATAGACTCCACGTGCATTCATTTTTGCATAGGCTCGACATTTTTATTTCTCTCTTTCTTGTCTATAACAGAAACGTGCAATTCTTAAGAAGTTCTAGTTTGACCGGTTTACGTACGATTTGAGTTGAATTGTCGGATTTTTTTAGATTTAAATGTTGTCTGTGGCCAACTCACCTGAAAGCCGCCAAGCCATTCTAGGGCCGGAGTGCGCTATCGACTTAGCCTGGTCAAGCACCCTAAGTACGCCACTCTACCTACATCCCGGCAGGCCAAAGTAAGGTGGGTCCATGGACAATTAGATCCAAAAGAAAAAACAATTCATTCAGTCGTATTAAAAATCGCGTTCAACTTAAAATTTTCTTGAGAACCATAAGCCGCGACAAAGTTATTGATAAGGAACGAATTTTACTATTTTTCTTGGCTTAAGTGTGCAGGAAAAATGAACCCAAAGTTGAGGGAGAAAAACCGGAGCTAACCAAGCCCCGACTCCCACCAGGGCGTCAACCGCCGGCGTTAACTTAAAGATGGTGAGAAGACCCTATCACTAGAGTCTGTTGCCAACAAACCAGGCGTGGCAAGGGTCATTGCCGGAGCTACTAAGCTCCGACACCTTGGAGTATTAACTATCGACGCTCAACGTGTTGGTAGAGGCTATTGCCGGAGCTACTAAGCTCCGGCGATGGACAGTGCCGGAGCTTCTAAGCTCCGACGACATCAAGGGACCTTCACTATCGAAAACTTCGGACCTAAGTTATACGAGTTCGAAGCAAATTTGTCTTCAACAAAACTCAACATCCTTTTGGTACATGTCCACAATCAAATTGTGCACATCTACCAGGGGGCCAAGTGAAGATAAAGACGTTGAAGACAAAAAAAAATGAAATTCGCAAAAAAGTGAAGATTTCATTTCATTTGAAGACCGGAGATTACATCTGGAGACAAGGGATTACAAAATTGAGGAAGAAGAGAAGATACAAGTAAAGGCTAAGAGAGACAGTCCTAGACCCTATGGAAGAACTCAGCGACCTTCTGAGCGACCTCCGACACGCTGGCTCGGGTAGCTTCGCCTTCTCCTTCGACGGGGCCTTCAAGCACCGGGTCCAGAGGGAATCGAGGGTTCCGGCTAGTGTAGCACGTCAACACATACTCTGTGACGTTTCTAGCCAGGGATTGCCCCTCGACCTCTAGCTGGTCCGCGATGACGTCGCCCACCTTGGAGAGCTTGCTGCCCGCGGCGCTCAACGCTTGCAACGCAAGGTCCGGCTCCGGCTCTGGATCGTCCGGGAGCACCGGGCTGAAACCCATCGGCGCCAGCGCATCGTCGGCCTTGCTCAGGAACTCCCAAATTTGCAGGGAGTCCGTCTTCCTCAGGCCCTTCATCTCTTCCAGGGATCTCCGGGCCGCCGCCAGCTCCGAATTCTCGCGGGAGAGACGCTCAACTTCTTTGGCGTTTTGCTGAATCTTCGCAGCAACCCGCTTCTCAAGTCTTCCGAGCTCCTCCTCCCGGAGGTGGATCTTATTCCGGCGGTCGACCAGGTCCTTCTCCCTGGCCTCTATTTTCTTCTCCCGGGCGACAAGGGCACACTCGTACTCGTAGAGTTCCTGCCCCCGCACCCACGTCTTCTCCTCCTCCTCGAGGCAGCGCTCTTCCAATTTTTTAGTGCGCTCCTCGAGGCCCTTGTCCGCCAGAGCTGTTTTCTCGGCGAGCTCCTCCTCCCGTCGCAAGACGTCATCCCGTAGCTCCAGGAGTTTTTGCTCCTCATCCTCGAGCCGCCTTTCCCTTCCTTCAAGTGCCTCTCGGCGCTTGATGAGTGCGGTGCTGATGGCCTCGAGTTGATCGAACCGAGCGTTGGCCGCGTCGTTAGCAGCCTTAGCTTGGTCATGGAACTCCCGGGATTGAGCGTCGAGGGCGTGAGTCATGCTCTCCCTTTCGTCCAGCAGCTCACCCCAGAGCTCCAGGCGGACCTTCTCCCGCCTGATCCATTCCTTGTCATCCGCAATCCTCGACTGCGCCAGCTTAGTCTCAAAGTGGAGCCGATTACGCCACCTCCTAAGGGTTTGGCACTCCTCTTCAAGAGTTTTGCTGTCGTGGAAGAAGGCCAGTTGGACCTGACGTAGACTGGAGCAGGCATTGTCGATGGACATCGACAGAGAGATGGGCTCCGGACCTACCGGGGTCTCCTCCACTGGTTCCAGCGGGTCTTCACTTACAAAAATTGGGTCCCACTCTACAAGAGTGGAACCCCGAGCTTCCAAAGCACTAGGGCACTCCTCCGGGATGGCCTCAGTCGCCACCGAAGAAGGTCCTGCCACCAAGTCTTCATTTGCCCCCTCAGGCTGGGGGCCGGCGACTTCATTCAGGCACTCTGGCTCCGCCACGGGTACCATCGACGTCGTCGCCTCCACTGGCTCCGGCCGGGACACTTCTTCTGAGGGAGGCTCGAGCTCCCTCGCCTCTTCGACCACCGGCTCTGTGGCCGGCGCTCCAGCAATCACCGGCTCTGCGGCCGGCGCTTCCACAATCACCGGCCCTGCAGCCGGCGCTCCAATAATTACCGGCTCTGCGACCGGAGCTTCGGAAGTAACCGGCTCAACTGCCGGAACCACTTCAACTTCCGGCTCGCATGCCGGGGCTTCAGCTACCTCCGGCTCAACCGCCGGGGCTTCAGCACTTTCCGGCTCCGAAGCCGGGACCGCTGCCTCCTCCGACTCAACAGCCGGAGCTTCTACTTCTGCAGCACCAGGACCCGGAGCTTCAACCTCCGGAACGAGTGCCGCTGGCGCATCTTCAATCCCGTGGTCCGGCGCTACCACGGGAACTTCTGGAGACGAGTCGAGGTCCATGACCACGACAGCCGGCGCCGGAGCTGTCGCAGCCTCCGCTTGGGGCGGCACCGGGGCTGGAGCAGAAGCCCTCGTAGCCTCAGACACTGTGGCTGAGGGCGGAGCTTCACTCCCCTTCTTGGGAACGCTGCAGATAAAGAACAAAGAAATTGAGCAAATAGATGCTATAATTAAAAGTTGATCGAGGTAAGCAAGAAAAATTACCTTGGGAGGCTCACGCACTAGCTTGCGCGGAACCTCTTTCCCGGACGTTCCGGACTGGCCACGGTCGGTGTAGGAGCTCCGGGAGGACTCCCAGGACTTGCCGTGGCCGCGGGCGTTTCCCGGGCCGGAGCTCTCCTTGATCGGGAGGAACTCCTGGACCTGGAGGCCCTCACCGCTTCTCGTACCGGAGTCGCCTGCCCGGAGCTGGCACCTCCGGAGGGATCCACCACGGGGACAGCCGCACTCCGGGAGGATCCCACCGCCGGAACAGTAGCGCTCCGAAAAGACCCCGCCACGGGGACAGCCGCCACGGCAGCGGAGGATCTTCCTTCCTGAGGACGGGGAACTGGGGGGGAAGTAGCAAGCCCGACGGACCTCCCGTCAGCATGTCGCAGCTTTCTCTTCCGGCTCTCCGGCTCCTCCGCCAGCTCCTTGCCCTTGCCGATGACCTCAGCTCTTGGCTGAGAGACAGGGACGGAGCCGCCTTCGGACAACCCGGGGATCGCCAACCGGGCGGTTGATCTTCTCTCGACGACGCCAAGGTCGTCAAGCGCGGGCATCTTCCGCCGGAGCTCCCTGCTGAACTCAACTTCCACGTTCAGGGGGAGGAAAGCCGGCGGCGGAGTCAAGTACTCTCCATCAACATCGATGCCGTGCTGGAATTTCTTGAGGTGAAACTCCAAGGACTTCCCCACCATGCTAGACTTCAACCCGGTCTCAACCCGGTCCTCGTCCATCACGCTGTTGAGGGCCCAGGCGAGCTTCTCCCTCCTCTTCAGCGGCGCCCACCTGTTGGACAAGAAGTTGCAGAACACCGCCTGGGGAGTCAATCCTCCCTCCACACATTGGCGGATCCTGGTCAGGACGGGGTCGAAAGCTGCCGCCAGCACCGGAACTTCGCTCCACACCGATGTGTCAATGCCGGGCAGACCGTCTGGCAACTCCAACCGCTCATGCTCCTCCACCCGGACGACTACCCAATCTTTCTTCCAGTCATCCCATTTCCCGGAAGGGAATGACCGGAGGTACTTGAACGGGCACTTCTTGCGCTTCACGAAGTAGTAGAAGCCAAGGTACTCGTCGCTTCGGCCGGTGGTTTGGACGGTGAAGAAGGTTCGGAAGAGCTCGATGCAGGGAGGGATGCCCACCCACATCTCGCAGAAGTGGACAAAGATGGACACAAGGAGAATGGAGTGAGGGCCAAGGTGGTATAGCTGCAGACCATAGAAGTCCAGCATCATCAAGAAGAAAGAAGAAAACGGGGGGATCAGCCCCACCATGGCGTACGATGAAAAGTACACCATCTCGCCGGAGTGCTCCTTTTTAAAGGGAAGCTCTCCGCCGGCGCGGACCGAACGGTTGAAGAAGTCCGACGACCACCCCATGAGGGCTCGGACCTTCTTTAGATCGCTTTCCGTCTTCAAACGACTTTCACGCAGACCCAACTCCATCGCAGCACAGCTAGGCAAGAGAAGAGGAGCAAAGCACGAGTTGGGAGTTTGAGCGCAAGAATAGATGGAAAGCGTAAAGGACTCCCGGCGGTGCGCTTTCCTTCTTAAGTAAGCCCTCGCAACGCTTGGATGGAAACTGCAGGAGAGTCAAGGATACTACTCAAGAATTCAACCCTGCCGATGACAAGAGGGCCCGGGACCACCCTGACGATCAAGTCGAGGTTCTTACCTAGGCGAACAGTTGTCATCACGAGGCGGAAAACCCAAAGGCGGCGGACTGACAAGGCGCGCGGAACCGATACGGTTTTCGTATCGGGAACCGGCAACCTTCAATTGCGAGAGATCTGCACGCCAAAGATCCTATCTGCCGCCTGAGGTGCGCCACGCGTCGAGACTTAACCGTAAAGCCCCGCCGAAGGCACCTCCGAAGACCCTTGAAGACCGAGTTCAAGAGTCGCAAGTGTGGACCCACCTCCAGCGAAATGACTTCATCCCGTTGGCCTTCCCCGGAGGTAGGTCCAGGGGGCCACTGTCGGTACCCTAAAAACCATACACCCCCTGAGGTTGCAAAGATCTCAAGGGAAGGACATCTACTCAAATTAAAGACCCTCGGGGGCCCACCTATCAGACATAACCGGACCTGCTTCTCCAACATGGTTAACCCCTAGGTTGCCACGTGTACTGTCAGACCGGAGCTATTACCCGCAAGGGTGAAGCTCCGGGCTAGGTACTGAAATGGCACCTCCGGACTTAACCCCTGACCGAGAGAAGCTCCGGACCTGACACGTGCCAGGCCACCCCGGAGCTTCCCGCTTCCCATAAGCAAGCTCCGGAGCTGCCACGTGTCCATACGTCGGAGCTGGCCGCTTTAAACCTCCGAGAGACATTGTAACGGCTCCGGATCTTCAAAGGACAGTCGCGGACTTCAAGACCCGATTAATTATCATTAATTCCACGTTAATGATACTTAATCGGACGATCTTAACACCTGTAACGGCACTGCCGGAGCCGTTACAGGGTTGTTAACAACAATCAATCTCGTGTATCAATACTAGTAACCGCCAGGGCCACATGTCGGGTCAGGCTGACTTGTAACGGTTTGTCCTTGTACTATAAAAGGACAAACCGACGATACACAAAAAGAGAGAACTCTCGAACGCTCGGAAGTTCACAAGTTAATACAACACACACACACACCCGTGGAGTAGGGTATTACGCTTAGGCGGCCCGAACCACGTAAACCACTGTGTCACCCGTGTCCAATTACGTTTTACCTTCTTCAGTCTCCACGCGCCCAAACCGAACCACAAACTCCTTCAACACTTTCGTAGTGTCAGGGGATCTGCCGACTCCAACAGTCGACAAATACTAATTAAAGTTTTGAACTAATACAACAGAAATAACTAATTAAAAAACTAAAAAACTAAGCAGCATAAGCAAAAGGGTAGCGCTCCAAGCAACACCACAGGCAAGCTGACGGTAGACACGGCCTAGAACTCTGCATTATCACCGTTAAACTCACAATCCTGACCTGCAACTATTGTTGGGGGAATTGCAAGAGTGAGTACATGTCATACTCAGCAAGATGAAAAAGCCCTAATTTCCATATGCAAACTTCAGTTTGGACTAAAAATTTTGAATGATAAAAAGAATTAAAAAGGAATTGAGAAAAACAAATTTATTCAAACTTGAAATGAGTGATTTCAAAAAAATAAATTTAACTAATGTTCAAATGAAGATAACATGAAGATTTGAGTTCACCCATTGTTTCCCAATATTCCAAATACTCTCTCTTCGAAGTTTCAAGATTTTTGAACTTCATTTGCTATTTTATTTGAGACACATAGCAAATTCAAGCCATATTTAAATTCAAATTTTAAATTCTGTTCAAACTTATTTGAACATAAGATTTGAACACACCATATGGATCAGCATGACTTGCTTGACTTATCCACAAAGTTTCGCAATTTTTAGAGCTCATTTACTATTTTAAATTGAATTTACAAATGAGCTATACATTGAGGTGGCTGGTGGGACCCACTGGTCAGCTTCTGCCCACGTGCAGCTGCAAAACAGAGGCCGCTGCGTGCGCCAGCGCGAGCGCCCATGCTCCAGCGCGACAGCATGCGAGCGACCGCCTCCAGCTGCATACAACCACCCCAAGGCTCCTCCTTATCGTCTCCTCAGTCCCCAAGTCGAGTCCCTCATCCTTGTTTCGTCCCTGGCGCAGAAACTCCACTCCCGGTGAGTTTTTCCCCGCCTCTCTGTTCTTCAGTTTTGCCAGCGATTGAGCCTGTGTTGCGCTGAGGTACAAACAGAGAATAGTGGCACAACCTTCCTATCTATCTTCTCCATCGATTGGTTCATTGTTTCATGTCTTGTGTTGGTTGTATTTCGAGGTTTTCTCGCCGCCGACGGGGAGGTTGCCGAGAGAGTCCTCTGCTGCTCCATGGAACCGCAGCTACGACCACTATCAAGCTTTGATCCTTTAAGGAAAAAGGTCCGCAATCATGTCTAGCTCATGCTCGCAAAGTTTCAGCTTTTGTCATAGCTTGTAGCTCGGGTTTTCCTCGAAGAACCAACGCTTAGTACTTTCGCACGCCTTGGTTCTTCACCCAAATTCGGTTTGCACGTGCAATAATTCTTTGATTTTCTTAGCAAGTAGCTTCTAAACAGTCTTGCGCACACCCTTGCCAAAAATGTCCAAAAGTTATCAACCACACGCATAGAAATCGAAGTTCTTGCAGCCACTAATTGAAAATCCGCGGGTCGCTGTCGAACTTGTCTTTGCGGTCATTTCCACCTCAATAGGAGTTCATTTTGGTCATCCTCGTGATCCCAGGATGCTCTCCGATCAATTACCGAGTGGTTTTAACCCTTGCTGAAGCGAATTCGTGTTGGCCGAAACCCTAATCGCCGCTGCCGCCGTCGCGCGAGCTTTTCTGGCCATCCATCGCTGTCGTGAGGATCTCCATCGTGTTCTACGGCCAAATCTAGGTAGGGGCGGCAAGTTTAGAGGGCCGGCGTGCCCTGGAATGGTCGCCGGTGAGCCATCGCCGTCGGGCATCGCCGCGGGTCCAGCGAGGGCGCCGCTGGCTCGAGGTGGAAGATGACACCGCGGGGTCCAGCGTTCAGCCTAATACGGCGCGCCCCGGATCAGCTTCGGCCGAGGATCCCGTGTGGCTACATCCGCGAACTTTATAACACCGGTGTTACTTCAGCCCGATTGGCCCATTTTAAATCCTGTGGGCCCAGCCAGTATTCAAACCTTTTCAATTGAAATTTAATTCCAGATTTAGTTCCCACTTTGAAAATCCATATCTCCTATAAGAAGTGTCCAAAAATTCACAAATAAATTTGGTTAGAACCAGAATGAAGAATAATTCCCAGTGGTGCACTTGGATTTGTATTAAAGTCCATATAATTTCAACATAATTCAAATAAGCAAAATGCTTATAGAATTAATTCCTATAGTTCTACTCTTTGAAAAAATACAAAATTTATCCAGAACCTTCATTTGAATATCCTTGACACCAGTAAAAATCTCAGGTTCATTAGACTTCATTTACATGGTCAGATCACCTGTGTATTCTCTATGCACATAAAAACAGCCAATTCATTTAGAATTTGTACAGAAACTTGTGCAAGCTTCTAAATTGAATATCTCTCAGTATAAAGCATAAAAAATTGTCAAACTAACTTTGTTGGTTTTATCTTTATCTACATTAACGAGAATTACAATCCAATCTTCCTAAAAATCCCAAGATTTTCCTGTAGAGCCCTTTAAAGAAAATTCATATTTGATTTTTATCTGATGATTCACTTCATAGAAAAATCTGCATTTTTGCCAAAATGTTACATGGTAAGTTTATGAATTTCTGTAAAAATTTCATATTCATTGGACTTTCATAACCTTGTTCAATCTGGAGATTTTTCCTAACTGGTCATACCATGCCCAAAAACAATAGAATCTTTTTCAGTAAATTATCCAACCTTGTAAAATCAATTTCTCCCTATAGGAAGCTTAGAAAATTTTGAAACAAATTTTCCTAGAAGCAGTGAGACCCCCTCTGTATGGTACAACCACTGGTAGCCATGATAGACTCCCATAGTTACAATGAAAAATAAGAGAAGGCCAAACACTTAAGAAATTTTGTAGACCAATATGTTCAATTGCTGTATCTGAAACTTACCTGGTTATTCCTACATGACCATGTGAACTCCCTATAATTTTCTCAGGCTCAGGTAATCTGTTGAACCTGTATAGAATTGAGATCACATCCCTATGTACAAAACATTATCTATTTCACTTTATATGTCCATTGCCTAAGTTCATCTTGTTTCCCTTCTGTTGCTGTCCAGTCTAGCAATAGAACTTCAAGTCCAAACTAATATAAATCCTTATTGAGTTATAATCAAGTTCAATTGTTATTTTAATAAATTGCAATCTCTTAATTGCATATCATTTCGATAGTGTTCGCGACGAAGGTGGCCAACAAGAAGCACAACCTGGAGGAGTGGCATTCTCTATTGGATCTGCTGTGGCGTGAATTCTTGACGAAGGCTACTATATGATCATCGCTGACTTTTATTTCAACCGAAAGGCAAGCCCCGGTTTGCATTTAACTGCCTTTTAAAGTTTTGCTTTATACACACTGTACTAAATAGACTTGATATGTGCATTAGGTCTATGTTGATTGAATACTCCACATGCATGACCAAATAATCCTTGGAGTGGATGGGTAGTATAAGACTCCATCGTATTTGTCGGATCAGGCTGACTTGTAACGGTTTGTCCTTGTACTATAAAAGGACAAACCAACGATACACAAAAAGGAGGGAGAACTCTCGAACGCTCGGAAGTTCACAAGTTAATACAACACACACACACACCCGTGGAGTAGGGTATTACGCTTAGGCGGCCCGAACCACGTAAACCACTGTGTCACCCGTGTCCAATTACATTTTACCTTCTTGAGTCTCCGCGCGCCCAAACCGAACCACAAACTCCTTCAACACTTTCGTAGTGTCAGGGGAACTGTCGACTCCAACAGTCGACAGTTGGCGCGCCAGGTAGGGGCGGCGCTTGAGATCTTCAAGGATGGTGAATTCTGCAGCTGGATCATCCAACGGGCAACCTGCTGCTCAGGCTGTCGGAGGCAATCCCTCCAACATGCAGCCACCGGCAGGAGCCTCAGTTCCAGCAGGAGTCACACTCCCACCACCACCATCTTCTCCGGCAAGACATGCCGGACGACATGATGGTGCACCGGCGTCACATTCTGCGCTGGCAAGTCGTGACAACCCAGAACACGCGCTCCATGCAGCGCGTGCTCTCCTCCAGCGACCACCACCTCCGGATGCATCTCAAGGTGCCATGGAGCAATGGAGAGCTGATATTGAGCATTTGGTCGCAGCAGCGGCCGAACGCCTCAACAACCAGGGTCCACCTCCTTCAGGACGGGCCCCGTCGCAGCGACGAACGTTGACTGGAAGACTTGGTCCACATGTCTCCAACAACCGGAGACGAGCTGCGTCACAGCAAGTGACGTCGTTGCCCTCTGGGGCACGACGTGCCCATACCGCATCTCGGCTTTCGACACACGACCTCCGGGCGGAGCTTGATCGCCGATACCGCCAACAGGATGGCCGTGTCCACATCGAGCGAGCTCGAGAAAGACGAGATGCTCAAGACCTTTCTACTCTGGAAGGAGTAGGAGGAGGCTGTTCCGCCCTAGCCATGCACCAACGCATGGTTAGATGGCCACAGAAGTTCCGGCCACATTTGCCGGAAAAATTCGACGGGACTGTCAATCCCGTAGAATTTCTGCAGATATACTCCACTGCGATCCTAGCAGCTGGAGGAAACGAGGCCGTAATGGCCAACTATTTTCCAGTGGCCTTAACTGGGACCGCCAGGTCCTGGTTCATGAGCCTTCCACCCAACTCTATTGACAGTTGGGAGGAGTTGTGCCGTCAGTTCACTGCCAACTTTGGGAGTTCATACACCCGACCGGGCACTGAACTGGACCTTTTTGCGGTCGTGCAAAAAGGAGGAGAATCTTTGCGGTCATTCATCCAGAGGTTCTCTCTGGTACGTAACACCATCCCTTCTATCTCAAGCGCTTCTGTCATTGTGGCATTCAGACAGGGTGTACGAGACAAGAAGATGTTGGAGAAGCTGGCGATTAAAGAAATCACCAGCGTCACAGAGCTCTTCAGCCTGGCTGACAAATGTGCCAGAGCTGCGGAGGGCCGTGAAATGCACTCCAAACCAGCCTTGGAGGATCATAAAAAATCCTCCAAAGAAGAAGCCGCTACCTCCGGGAGTGGCAAGAAGAAAAAGAAGACCAACGGCAAGAAGAAGCCGTCGGCCGGCACATCCAACGTTGCAGCCACTGCAACTCCTGGTGGCCGGGGGCCACGCCCCGAGAAGCGACCTCGACCGTCTTCTGAAGACGGTGGCAAATCCAAGATGTGGTGCCCCATTCACAAAACGAGCAGCCACAGACTGGAGGACTGCCGGGAGGTCCAAAACCTTGCCGAGCGCTACCACAAGCGCCGGGAAGAGTCTCCCTTCCGACAGAGGGAGGGAAAACAAAAGGTCGATGAAGCTCCGGCTGAAGAGGAGTTAGGGTTTCAGGACCCCAAAAAGGTTCTGAAAGCCGTCTACACCTCCGTCGACGATGACTCCAACGTCTCCGACAACGAGCGTCGAAAAACCATGAACCCCATCTTTGGTGGATCATGGGACATCACTTCTCGTCGTGTCATCAAGACTATGCGACGGGATATGGCTGCTGTAGCTCCTACAGCTAGACCGGAGCCACATCGAAAGTGGATGGACACACCCATCACTTTTGATGCTTTGGACTGTCCGCAAAGCATGGTCGGAGCTGGCCAATTACCCTTGATGGTATCTCCTACCATCAACAACATCCAGCTCCATCATGTCCTGGTAGATGGAGGTTCGGGGCTTAACCTCATCAGCTTCGAAGCTTTCACTAAGCTTCAGCTCCGACCTTCGGACCTCCAGCCCTCTCGACCTTTCTCCGGAGTAGGTCCGGGGGCCATCACTCCACTCGGAGCTATTACTCTCCCCGTTACCTTCGGGACCCGGGAGAAGTATCGCACCGAGAAGTTGGTCTTCGACGTAGCTCAGATCAACTTACCATTCAACGCCATCTTGGGTAGACCTGCCTTGTACAAATTCATGGCAGCTGCTCATTATGGATACCTGGTGTTGAAAATGCCAACATCAGTAGGCGTTCTCCGGATCCGCGGAGATCGCACTGCCGGAGTAACTGCTCTGGAAGAACTCCACGCACTCACCACAGCGCAATAGGAGGACTCCAGACAGAAGCAAGCTCCGCAACCTCCGAGCATTCGGCAACGAGGCTCGACCTCTGCATCCCGTGTGCAGCCAAGCGGCGACACCGACATTCCCGTCAAAGTCGTCCAAATTGGTTCCGATGTCACTCAAACTACCCGCATATCGGGTGGCTTGAACGACAAATAGGAACTCGCGCTCATCACTTTCCTCCGGGCTAACGTAGACGTGTTTGCTTGGCAACCGTCACAAATGCCTGGGATCCCCAGGGAAGTGATTGAGCACAATCTGAAGATTTACCCCGACGCTCGGCCTGTGCATCAGAAACCTCGGAAGCAATCTGTAGAGCGACAGAACTTCATCCGACAAGAAGTGAAGAAATTGCTCGAAGCCGGATTCATCCGAGAAGTCTACCATCCAAAATGGCTGGCAAACCCAGTCGTTGTGCCTAAGGCCAGCGGGAAACTTCGGATGTGCATCGACTACACCACACTGAATAAGGCATGTCCAAAAGATCCATTCCCACTACCTAGAATAGATCAGATAGTGGATTCCACCTCCGGGTGTGAATTACTGTGTTTTCTAGACGCATATTCTGGATATCATCAAATCAGGATGTCTAGGGAAGATGAAGAACATACTTCATTCATCACAGTGGATGGATTGTATTGTTACACAGCCATGCCTTTTGGTCAAGAATGCAGCTTCAACTTTTGTACGAGCTATGTACAAAACTTTCGAAGAACTCATCAGAGACATAGTGGAAGTGTACGTCGATGACATCGTGGTCAAAGTCAAGAACAAGGAGTCCCTCTTGGACACCTTGCAGGCTGTCTTCGATAAGCTGCGGTCCACCCGCACGAAGCTAAACCCAGACAAGTGCGTCTTCGGGGTTAGTTCCGGAAAGCTTCTTGGTTTCCTGGTAAGTCACCGGGGCATAGAGGCTAATCCAGCGAAGATAAAAGCCATTGAAGACATGCGGCCACCAACCCGCATCAAAGACGTCCAAAAATTAACCGGATGTCTAGCAGCCCTCAGCCGCTTCATTTCAAGACTGACGGAAAGGGCACTTCCCTTCTTCAAGTTACTGAGGAAGTCCGGACCATTCCAATGGTCTGAAGAAGCAGAGAAGGCATTCCAGGAGCTGAAACAGTTCCTCACCACCCTACCAGTCTTGGTAGCTCCGAACCCTGGTGAGCCTTTATTGCTTTACATTTCAGCAGCTGACGAAGTCGTCAGTATGGTTCTGGTTGCGGAGAGACCGGAACTACCCAATACTCAGGAATCCAGACCCCTTCGGGAGGGTCCGGAGGTTCCTGAAAGCGGGTCTGGGTCCCAGCTTCCAGACTTGAACCCACAAGAAGCCACTTCAGAGGACCCTGATTCCTCCGAGAGGATCCAGGTCATTCCTGAAGAAGCTCCGGGTTCCTCCACCCAGAACCCGGAGGTCTCCGAAGAGAGTCTGGACCCCTCCGAGAGGGTCCGGATCAATGAAGAGGAAGCTCCGGACCCCTCCGGGAGGGTCCGGACCATTCAACGCCCGGTATAATTCATCAGTGAAGTGTTACATGATGCCAAGCCTCGATACCTAGAGGTGCATAAACTGCTCTATGCAGTTCTTATTGCCTCAAGGAAGCTTCGACACTATTTCCAAGCTCACAAAGTCTCAGTGGTGACTTCATATCCACTTCGAGCGATCCGGCATAATCCCAATTCAACTGGGAATATTGCAAAGTGGGCAGCGGAACTAGCTGAATTCGACCTCGAATTCATTCCAAGACAAGCAATCAAGAGTCAAGCATTGGCAGATTTCGTGGCAGAATGGACACCCTCTCCATTAAACCCTGGAGGCCCCAGCGAGCAGAAGACGGAACCTCAAGTTCCAGCCTTCACTAAGCCTCACTGGACCCTTTATTTCGACGGCTCCATGCAGAAGCAGGGAGCCGGAGCTGGAATCCTTCTCCTCGCACCAACCGGGGAGAAGGTGAAATACATGGTACACCTTGACTTCAAGGCAACCAACAACATGGCGGAGTACGAAGCACTCATCTATGGATTAAAGGTGGCACTTTCATATGGTGCCAAGCAATTGCTGGTCAAAGGAGATTCACAACTCGTCATCAAGCAGGTGAAGGGTGAATGCTCCTGCAATAATCTCCAGCTGGCTGCTTACCTCCTTGAAGTCCAGAGGCTTCAGAAGGACTTCGAAGTCCTAGACCTTCACCATGTTCAGCGTGCTCACAACGCTGAAGCTGACGAACTCTCGACTAAGGCGTCAACCGGAGCTCCGGTTCCTGACGGAACCTTTGTCCGGAGGTTGTCAAAACCCACAGTTCAGCCTGCCGAACTGAACGAAGGGGGCGAGATCAGCATCCCGAAGCTGACGGTCCCGATGGCCCTGTTACCATGGCAGCCATCAAGGGTCGTAGGTGCTGCCGGAAGCTCCGAGCAACCCAGCACGCAAGACTCAAATGTTCAAGTTAGTTCCGATGCATGGATCTCGGAGATCCGGAACTACTTGAAAGACAACATCCTTCCTGACGATGATGTGTCCGCTGACCGGGTAGTCAGATTGGCTAAAAGATACACGTTGGTAGAAGGGGATCTCTACCGGCGCGGTGCCAACGGCATCCTAATGCGGTGCATCACAAGGGAAGAAGGCTGCGAACTCCTCGCAGAAATCCATGGAGGCGAGTGTGGGAACCACGCATCTTCCCGCACGCTGGTCGGAAAAGCCTTTCGGCATGGTTTCTACTGGCCTACAGCGCTCCAGGATGCCACTGAGCTAGTAAAGAAATGCAAAGCATGCCAATTTCATGCAAAGCAAATTCATACACCTGCTCAGTCCTTACAAATGATACCTCCTACATGGCCTTTCGCTGTGTGGGGGATGGATATCTTGGGACCCTTCCCAAGAGCCGTCGGAGGTTACAAGTTCCTGTACGTCGCCATCGACAAGTTCACCAAGTGGCCGGAAGCTACTCCTGTTGTGACGATCAACAAACAATCTGCAATCAATTTTCTACAATCTATCGTGAGCAGATTCGGAGTCCCAAATAAGATCATCACTGATAATGGGACTCAATTCACAAGCTCCGCATTTCAAGGATATTGCGAAGACCTCGGCATACAAGTTTGCTACGCTTCCGTAGCTCATCCTGCCAGCAATGGACAAGCCGAGAGATCAAACGCAGAGATCCTTAAAGGACTCAAAACACGCACTTACGAGCGTTTGAAAAAGCACGGAGCCAATTGGATCGAAGAGCTTCCGCCCACTCTATGGGCCAACAGGACTTCTCCAAGTCGGGCAACCGGAGAAACACCCTTCTTCCTGGTGTACGGAGCTGAAGCGATCCTTCCTCCGGAAATCACCTTGGGTTCCCTCCGAGTCCGGACCTTCGACGAAGCCGCGCAGGACCAGCTCCGGCGTGAAGACCTAGACCTCCTCGAGGAGGGAAGGTGCCAAGCAGCTGTTCGGAATGCCCGATACCGCCAAGCTCTACGGCGCTATCACCAGCGGCATGTACACAACCGACAGCTCGAGGAAGGCGATCTGGTGCTACGGAGAATACTATCCAGAGAAGGGCAAAACAAACTTTCCCCCGGCTGGGAAGGGCCCTTCCGAGTGATCAAAGTATCCCGTCCCGGAAGCGTTCGCTTGGCTACTGAGGATGGGACACCTCTCCCAAATCCTTGGAACATCGAGCACCTCCGTAAGTTCTACACTTAATTCCACGGAGGTGAGTCTTAAGTAACTTGAAATATATGTTATAGAGTCATTGTACAGAATCGGGTAGTTCCTCCGGGAGAACAGCCAGACCTTTCCCGAAAGGTTTAAAGAGCTCATGCAACACTCAATACAGTCTCCGGACTAGAAGTGTGGCTAACTACCCTGGGTCAAACGAGAAACCAAACACACTTAGCCTGGTTCCGTACCCTAAGAGTGTACTTGTTTCCCCTGTACCCCGGACCTATAATGAAAGACATCTTCATGTGAAATAGACTCCACGTGCATTCATTTTTGCATAGGCTCAACATTTTTATTTTTCTCTTTCTTGTCTATAACAGAAACGTGCAATTCTTAAGAAGTTCTAGTTTGACCGGTTTACGTACGATTTGAGTTGAATTGTCGGATTTTTTGGATTTAAATGTTGTCTGTGGCCAACTCACCTGAAAGCCGCCAAGCCATTCTAGGGCCGGAGTGCGCTATCGACTTAGCCTGGTCAAGCACCCTAAGTACGCCACTCTACCTACATCCCGGCAGGCCAAAGTAAGGTGGGTCCATGGACAATTAGATCCAAAAGAAAAAACAATTCATTCAGTCGTATTAAAAATCGCGTTCAACTTAAAATTTTCTTGAGAACCATAAGCCGCGACGAAGTTATAGATAAGGAACGAATTTTACTATTTTTCTTGGCTTAAGTGTGCAGGAAAAATGAACCCAAAGTTGAGGGAGAAAAACCGGAGCTAACCAAGCCCCGACTCCCACCAGGGCGTCAACCGCCGGCGTTAACTTAAAGATGGTGAGAAGACCCTATCACTAGAGTCTGTTGCCAACAAACCAGGCGTGGCAAGGGTCATTGCCGGAGCTACTAAGCTCCGACACCTTGGAGTATTAACTATCGACGCTCAACGTGTTGGTAGAGGCTATTGCCGGAGCTACTAAGCTCCGGCGATGGACAGTGCCGGAGCTTCTAAGCTCTAACGACTTCAAGGGACCTTCACTATCGAAAACTTCGGACCTAAATTATACGAGTTCGAAGCAAATTTGTCTTCAACAAAACTCAACATCCTTTTGGTACATGTCCACAATCAAATTGTGCACATCTACCAGGGGGCCAAGTGAAGATAAAGACGTTGAAGACAAAAAAAAATGAAATTCGCAAAAAAGTGAAGATTTCATTTCATTTGAAGACCGGAGATTACATCTGGAGACAAGGGATTACAAAATTGAGGAAGAAGAGAAGATACAAGTAAAGGCTAAGAGAGACAATCCTAGACCCTATGGAAGAACTCAGCGACCTTCTGAGCGACCTCCGACACGCTGGCTCGGGTAGCTTCGCCTTCTCCTTCGACGGGGCCTTCAAGCACCGGGTCCAGAGGGAATCGAGGGTTCCGGCTAGTGTAGCACGTCAACACATACTCTGTGACGTTTCTAGCCAGGGATTGCCCCTCGACCTCCAGCTGGTCCGCGATGACGTCGCCCACCTTGGAGAGCTTGCTGCCCGCGGCGCTCAACGCTTGCAACGCAAGGTCCAGCTCCGGCTCCGGATCGTCCGGGAGCACCGGGCTGAAACCCATCGGCGCCAGCGCATCGTCGGCCTTGCTCAGGAACTCCCAAATTTGCAGGGAGTCCGTCTTCCTCAGGCCCTTCATCTCTTCCAGGGATCTCCGGGCCGCCGCCAGCTCCGAATTCTCGCGGGAGAGACGCTCAACTTCTTTGGTGTTTTGCTGAATATTCGCAGCAACCCGCTTCTCAAGTCTTCCGAGCTCCTCCTCCCGGAGGTGGATCTTATTCCGGCGGTCGACCAGGTCCTTCTCCCTGGCCTCTATTTTCGTCTCCTGGGCGACAAGGGCACACTCGTACTCGTAGAGTTCCTGCCCCCGCACCCACGTCTTCTCCTCCTCCTCGAGGCAGTGCTCTTCCAATTTTTTAGTGCGCTCCTCGAGGCCTTTGTCCGCCAGAGCTGTTTTCTCGGCGAGCTCCTCCTCCCGTCGCAAGACGTCATCCCGTAGCTCCAGGAGTTTTTGCTCCTCATCATCGAGCCGCCTTTCCCTTCCTTCAAGTGCCTCTCGGCGCTTGATGAGTGCGGTGCTGATGGCCTCGAGTTGATCGAACCGAGCGTTGGCCGCGTCGTTAGCATCCTTAGCTTTGTCATGGAACTCCCGGGATTGAGCGTCGAGGGCGTGAGTCATGCTCTCCCTTTCGTCCAGCAGCTCACCCCAGAGCTCCAGGCGGACCTTCTCCCGCCTGATCCATTCCTTGTCATCCGCAATCCTCGACTGTGCCAGCTTAGTCTCAAAGTGGAGCCGATTACGCCACCTCCTAAGGGTTTGGCGCTCCTCTTCAAGAGTTTTGCTGTCGTGGAAGAAGGCCAGTTGGACCTGACGTAGACTGGAGCAGGCATTGTCGATGGACATCGACAGAGAGATGGGCTCCGGACCTGCCGGGGTCTCCTCCGCTGGTTCCAGCGGGTCTTCACTTACAAAAATTGGGTCCCACTCTACAAGAGTGGAACCCCGAGCTTCCAAAGCACTAGGGCACTCCTCCGGGATGGCCTCAGTCGCCACCGAAGAAGGTCCTGCCACCAAGTCTTCATTTGCCCCCTCAGGCTGGGGGCCGGCGACTTCATTCAGGCACTCTGGCTCCGCCACGGGTACCATCGACGTCTTCGCCTCCACTGGCTCCGGCCGGGACACTTCTTCTGAGGGAGGCTCGAGCTCCCTCGCCTCTTCGACCACCGGCTCTGTGGCCGGCGCTCCAGCAATCACCGGCTCTACGGCCGGCGCTTCCACAATCACCGGCCCTGCAGCCGGCGCTCCAATAATTACCGGCTCTGCGACCGGAGCTTCGGAAGTAACCGGCTCAACTGCCGGAACCACTTCAACTTCCGGCTCGCATGCCGGGGCTTCAGCTACCTCCGGCTCAACCGCCGGGGCTTCAGCACTTTCCGGCTCCGAAGCCGGGACCGCTGCCTCCTCCGACTCAACAGCCGGAGCTTCTACTTCTGCAGCACCAGGACCCGGAGCTTCAACCTCCGGAACGGGTGCCGCTGGCGCATCTTCAATCCCGTGGTCCGGCGCTACCACGGGAACTTCTGGAGACGAGTCGAGGTCCATGACCACGACAGCCGGCGCCGGAGCTGTCGCAGCCTCCGCTTGGGGCGGCACCGGGGCTGGAGCAGAAGCCCTCGCAGCCTCAGACACTGTGGCTGAGGGCGGAGCTTCACTCCCCTTCTTGGGAACGCTGCAGATAAAGAACAAAGAAATTGAGCAAATAGATGCTATAATTAAAAGTTGATCGAGGTAAGCAAGAAAAATTACCTTGGGAGGCTCACGCACCAGCTTGCGCGGAACCTCTTTCCCGGACGTTCCGGACTGGCCACGGTCGGTGTAGGAGCTCCGGGAGGACTCCCAGGACTTGCCGTGGCTGCGGGCGTTCCCCGGGCCGGAGCTCTCCTTGATCGGGAGGAACTCCTGGACCTGGAGGCCCTCACCGCTTCTCGTACCGGAGTCGCCTGCCCGGAGCTGGCACCTCCGGAGGGATCCACCACGGGGACAGCCGCACTCCGGGAGGATCCCACCGCCGGAACAGTAGCGCTCCGAAAAGACCCCACCACGGGGACAGCCGCCACGGCAGCGGAGGATCTTCCTTCCTGAGGACGGGGAACTGGGGGGGAAGTAGCAAGCCCGACGGACCTTCCGTCAGCATGTCGCAGCTTTCTCTTCCGGCTCTCCGGCTCCTCCGCCAGCTCCTTGCCCTTGCCGATGACCTCAGCTCTTGGCTGAGAGACAGGGACGGAGCCGCCTTCGGACAACCCGGGGATCGCCAACCGGGCGGTTGATCTTCTCTCGACGACGCCAAGGTCGTCAAGCGCGGGCATCTTCCGCCGGAGCTCCCTGCTGAACTCAACTTCCACGTTCAGGGGGAGGAAAGCCGGCGGCGGAGTCAAGTACTCTCCATCAACATCGATGCCGTGCTGGAATTTCTTGAGGTGAAACTCCAAGGACTTCCCCACCATGCTGGACTTCAACCCGGTCTCAACCCGGTCCTCGTCCATCACGCTGTTGAGGGCCCAGGCGAGCTTCTCCCTCCTCTTCAGCGGCGCCCACCTGTTGGACAAGAAGTTGCAGAACACCGCCTGGGGAGTCAATCCTCCCTCCACACATTGGCGGATCCTGGTCAGGACGGGGTCGAAAGCTGCCGCCAGCACCGGAACTTCGCTCCACACCGACGTGTCAATGCCGGGCAGACCGTCTGGCAACTCCAACCGCTCATGCTCCTCCACCCGGACGACTACCCAATCTTTCTTCCAGTCATCCCATTTCCCGGAAGGGAATGACCGGAGGTACTTGAACGGGCACTTCTTGCGCTTCACGAAGTAGTAGAAGCCAAGGTACTCGTCGCTTCGGCCGGTGGTTTGGACGGTGAAGAAGGTTCGGAAGAGCTCGATGCAGGGAGGGATGCCCGCCCACATCTCGCAGAAGTGGACAAAGATGGACACAAGGAGAATGGAGTGAGGGCCAAGGTGGTATAGTTGCAGACCATAGAAGTCCAGCAGCATCAAGAAGAAAGAAGAAAACGGGGGGATCAGCCCCACCATGGCGTACGATGAAAAGTACACCATCTCGCCGGAGTGCTCCTTTTTAAAGGGAAGCTCTCCGCCGGCGCGGACCGAACGGTTGAAGAAGTCCGACGACCACCCCATGAGGGCTCGGACCTTCTTTAGATCGCTTTCCGTCTTCAAACGACTTTCACGCAGACCCAACTCCATCACAGCACAGCTAGGCAAGAGAAGAGGAGCAAAGCACGAGTTGGGAGTTTGAGCGCAAGAACAGATGGAAAGCGTAAAGGACTCCCGGTGGTGCGCTTTCCTTCTTAAGTAAGCCCTCGCAACGCTTGGATGGAAACTGCAGGAGAGTCAAGGATACTACTCAAGAATTCAACCCTGCCGATGACAAGAGGGCCCGGGACCACCCTGACGATCAAGTCGAGGTTCTTACCCAGGCGAACAGTTGTCATCACGAGGCGGGAAACCCAAAGGCGGCGGACTGACAAGGTGCGCGGAACCGATACGGTTTTCGTATCGGGAACCGGCGACCTTCAATTGAGATCTGCACGCCAAAGATCCTATCTGCCGCCTGAGGTGCGCCACGCGTCGAGACTTAACCGTAAAGCCCCGCCGAAGGCACCTCCGAAGACCCTTGAAGACCCAGTTCAAGAGTCGCAAGTGTGGACCCACCTCCGGCGGAATGACTTCATCCCGTTGGCCTTCCCCGGAGGTAGGTCCAGGGGGCCACATGTCGGATCAGGCTGACTTGTAACGGTTTGTCCTTGTACTATAAAAGGACAAACCGACGATACACAAAAAGGAGGGAGAACTCTCGAACGCTCGGAAGTTCACAAGTTAATACAACACACACACACACCCGTGGAGTAGGGTATTACGCTTAGGCGGCCCGAACCACGTAAACCACTGTGTCACCCGTGTCCAATTACATTTTACCTTCTTGAGTCTCCGCGCGCCCAAACCGAACCACAAACTCCTTCAACACTTTCGTAGTGTCAGGGGAACTGTCGACTCCAACAGTCGATAGTATTATTATTGCTATGCTTAATGTTAAGTTAGAAGATATGTAGAAATCGAGTTTGTTGGATAGTACTCGCAAGATTGGTCACATTTTATTGATCACAAGTCAAGTAGTTGAATTCTACTTGCGAGACAAGTCAAGTGAGGGAAACCTACTCGTGAGTTGTTACCATAACATTAACTCTTTAATATGAGACATGGACGAGGATTTGTGTAGGTGGTTTGCCCACACCATGCCTGGGTCAGTAATGACGAGGCAGGTGTTGGGGTGATGGATTGGTAGCCTTGTCTATGTCGATTAAGGCCTCTCTCGTGCTTGGCCCTATTGAGCAAGTTTGAACTGTACCGGAAAGCATACTGGCGATATGGGACCCAGGAAACTGAAGTACCTTGAGGATCCTATGTTGGAACCTTTGCAATCGGCTTAAGCTGTCGGTTGCTAGTATAGTGGGAGGTAACTTACTGAAGAACATCTCATAGCAGAGGTGCACCTTGAAGTGAGCACACCGTTCGGGTTGATCAAACTGTTTCGATGTGGTTAAATATGGGGAAAGGTGGCTGCGTGCGACATCAGTGGAGTGTGCCGATGCAACTCCGAGTATGGGCGTACGTGTCGTGCAGTCCGGGTGTTTTTGATTCGAATCACCGTCGCTCGTGGTTATGGATTGAACATACTTGGTCACTGAGTCTTGACGTAGTAAGAAAGAAAAATGTAAAGATTATGAATATGTTGCTATAAATAATTCTTTGTATTGCAACCTTGGCTGCTATAGAGATAGCATAATTATATTTACAAATTTCCAAACATTTAACTTGAATAAAGCTTATGCAACCTTGAGTAAGTATCGTTGTGGACGAAGCGTTTCTTGTTTGATTGTGGAATTCACAATGATGGTATGCCCATGGATCGTGTATGCTACATTAAAACTGACCACTAAGTATTTACTTTCGATGAGTTCATTCCAGTAAATTAAGATTTCAAGTCTTTAAAGTTTCTAGCATGTACAGTGCCATGCTTTAGGTGAGACGGTTAAGTCTTGCTGAGCCTTGTGCTCACGGTTGATATATTGTGGTTTTTGCAGGTATTATTAGCTTACATTTATGTTGTGGTTGTCCGTGAGATCTCGAGAAGGTCGAGATGTATCTCTCATGGAAGTCTTGCCGCTGCTTTCTGTTTCGTGTTGCTAGTGAGAAGCGTCCGTGGGCATGGACCACTTCTCTTGTGCATAACTAGTGGAGATTATGAATATGATATTCCGTTGCGTTGTATATTACGTTATAAAAGAGAATCATCTTGTGAAATAAAATATTTGTGTTGGTTATTTTGTATGGCTTTTCTTGTGTGTTGTTGGGTGCCGCATCGCATGGCACCACCCAATGCGATTCCTGTAATGTGCCGACCCCGATCCCCACATCTTGGTATCAGAGTTGTATTGGGAATAGCACGCTTGAAAATCATCTATTTTTTAAAACTACAATGTAGTCGAGTGAGGATTAGTTATTATTCCCACATAAGGTCTATTATAGTATTAGTTACTTAAGGTGGCAAAGCTAACATATGTGTTAATATATTTTGTGACGACACTCCGACGTCAGGTAAGAGGTAAGGTACGCCACCGCAAGTGGATCAATTGCTGTAAGCTCACCATGCGAGAGGTAGAATGTGATTATTTCCGTGGCTTGGCACAGAAATGTTAATATGAGTCTCTAAAACATTTCATGTTTGTGAGAACATATGACACACGGTACCCCCGCGTGCTTCAAAGTTAGTGGGAGCCCCCGTCGAGTGGGACATAACCCGATGCGCCCCCTACTGGTGCAACACTATGCAAAGACGTGGGACCCTGTCGGGTGGTAGAAAACCCGGTCATGTACCTCGAGACCTGGCTTAGCTCGGGGCGGCCCGTATGGAATGATACGAGACAAATGTTTTCACTTTCATATATATAATTGTGAATTGATCGCCCACGCGGGCTGTGCCGTACGGTACCATATGATTAATTAGTAGTTTGGGTGTAGAGGAAGGTACACTAACCACGTTATTCGTAGATCGAGTAGAAAACATTTGTGAGTGAACGTTATTAGTGTCACCGTTGAGACGTATGCCGGTATACCGGCTTAGGATTTTTATTTGGTGAGGACGTAGTACCGTTGCATTCGGGTTACATGGGCACATCGACGGTTAAAATTTGTGCCGGAGGTGTAGCTTGCAACACAAGTGTCATGTTGATTTCCAAAGCAGATTCCTATCTTGAAATCATAAACATGAAATTTGAACCAAAACTGTAAACCTCAGTTCTTCCCTGTGTTATTCTGGCAGAAACTTAGCTTCAGTTTGAAAAGTCATATATCCTGTTAGAATTATCCCATGAAGTTGTTCCATACATGGTTGAAAATGTATGTGATTATTCTAAATAATTTCTGTTCATGACCGGAGCAGAATTCCCCTAGATCATAGCTAAAATTTGAAAATTCCAAAACCTGTCAAAACTGGACAGAAACTGGAACTGTTTCTGTACGTACTTCTTTTGATCATAACTCTCAGTAGAAACATCGAATGAGGGCATATGATATATTTCTGGAAACTTGATGAGATATGTGACAATGTTGTAATTTACAGTTTTGGCAGATTTGGATATTTTGTATATGAAAAACTGTGGACAAAACAGGCATATACAAAGGAGGTGCTGTCAAAATTTCTCAGAAAATCTGGGAACATTGTCAACTTTGGAAATTCATATCTCATTAACCAGAACTTATATTGAGGCAATAAATACATTTTGAAAAGGCCAGGAAGTGAGCTACGACTCTATTGTTCACCTCGAGGCAGGATTTTGCCTCTAACTGGATGAAATTCTAAAATTTCTCCAGACTGGTCATTTCTGGCAGAACAGTTCATCATTGAAGCATAAGTTCGAAAATTTGCGCGAACATGAATATTGTTATACTTTAACAAAGTTCCTGACATGTTCATGTTTTCCTTATCTTCACTTATTGCTGAGATCGAACTTTGGCTCATCCCAAATTCATTGTGCAGTATGGTTCGTACTCGCTCATCGAGTAAGGTCGGAAGTTCTCGTCAAGACGGTGATGATTCGGATCCACCACAGGCACCACTGTCAACGGTATTGGTGGATGTCATGTAAAAACGTTCGAGTCTCACCAAGAGAACACTAAATTACTTCAAGCTTTGGTGCAGCAAGGCCTAATTCATCAAATGCAGCAAGTTATTCTACGACGAAACAGTTATTTGGATTTCTTGGCAACGCAACCGCCAATCTTCACGGAAGCAACTGAACCTTTAGAATCAGATCATTGGCTTTGTGTAATGGAATCCAAATTTGGTGTGTTTCCTTGTGATGATTATCAGAAGACATTGTTCGCTGCTCAACAACTCCATGGAGCTGCCGGAGCTTGGTGGGCAGAATATAGTGCGACTATGTGAATACAGGAAGGTTAAGATGTGATCACTTCTTCAATGGGCTAAGAGTCACACTTCAAGCTAGGTTGGTGTTGTTCAATCACGGCAAGTACAACGGATTTGTCAATGCCGCTATCTTACAAGAAAAGGAAGATCTTTGTCTTCAAGCGGAGAAGAAAAAGCGGAGTATTCCGCATGACAACACTAGTGTTGTTGCTCAGAAATATCGGTTGGTATATCATTCGCCATCCTATCAAGAATGGCAGCCATATGTCCGACCATCATATCCAAGTCGCATGCTGCTTGCATCAGGTTTTGAATCACCCCTGCAGAAGCAGCACATAAATTCTTATCCATCTCCACTGCAGCCAGAGATACCCAGTTTTCATCCACAAGTCAGCGCTGAACCGACTAAATATTCGTGCTTCACTTGTGGTCTTGTGGGTCACTTTACTGGATATTGTCCAAAGAGAAATCAAAGATGCAGCCAGTCATCATTTCAACATTCAAGTCAGTTTCCCAATCAGCAGCAAAAGAAATCAAAGCTTGGTAGTGTCCACTATATTACCATTGAGGGTGTACCGGAAGGAGAACCCGTGTTAGCGAGAATATTCACTCTCAACCATATACCTATATTGATTCTCTTTGATTCCAATGCTACACATAATTTCATAAGTCAATCCTTTGTGATCAAGCACCAGCTTCCAACCACTACCACAAAACATCGGATCTTATATCTTCACCCGGAGGTAATATTACCGCAAGTGATGTTATCTCCCGAGCACCATTATGTATGGGTGGTAGAATATATCCCACTACTCTCATCATCCTTGAAGGTCAAAAGATTGTAATCTTGGGAATGTCATGGTTAAGCAACCATGAAGCTGTTCTAAAGATCAGTCCTCGCACCGTTGAGCTCAACTCCTAAACTCACGGCCACCACACCTTAATTCTTGAGAACATGGTTCAAGAAAGTGCAGCAGTGTATCATTCTCAAACAAGTAAGTTGGAAGACATTCCAGTGCTCTGTGAATTCCCGGATGTATTCCTTGATGATCTGCCGGGTATGCCGCCCGACCGAGATGTGGAATTCAAGACTGAATTAATACCGGGAACTACAACTATCTCTCGACAACCATATAGAATGCCACCCAAGGAGTTAGCTGAATTAAAGGAGCAGCTGAATGACTTATTGAGTAAAGGTTTCATTCGCCCGAGCTCATCACCTTGGGGATGCTCGGCTCTCTTTGTCAAAAATAAGGACAAACATTACGACTATGCATGGGTTACCGACCGCTTAATGTCGTGACTATCAAGAACAAGTATCCACTACCACATATTGATCTGCTCTTCGATCAATTAGTAGGTGCTAAAGTATTCTCTAAAATGGATCTTCGTTCTGGTTATCATCAGATTAAGATACGACTGGAGGATATACTGAAGACGGCATTCTCAACTAGATATGGACTTTATGAGTATTTGGTTATGTCTTTTGGTCTCACAAATGCTCCAGCGCATTTCATGTACTTTATGAACTCAGTATTCATGCCAGAGTTAGACAAGTCCGTCGTGGTGTTCATCGACGATATTTTGGTCTACTCCAAGTCAGAAGGGGAACATACTGAACATCTCAAGATCGAGCTTCAACGACTGCGTGATCACAAGTTATATGCCAAGTTGAGTAAATGTGAGTTCTGGATTAATCAAGTTCCATTCCTTGGTCATATTATTTCAGCGGAAGTCATAGCTGTGGATCCGAGTAAAGTGGAACAAGTGCTGAAATGGCAATCTCCCACCTCTGTACATGAAGTCCGTAGTTTCTTGGGTTTAGCAGGCTATTATCGGAGATTTGTTCCAAGTTTCTCAAAGATTGCTAAACCTATGACAGATTTATTAAAGAAGGGCAGCAAGTATGTATGGAGTGAATTGTGTGAGGAAGCCTTCAAAACTCTAGTGAAGCATCTCACAACAGCCCCAATCTTGGCTCAACCCGATACGACGAAATCGTTTGATGTTTATCATGATGCATCCGGCATCGGATTGGACTGCGTATTTATGCAAGATGGAAGAGTAATTGCATATGGATCAAGACAACTCCGAAATCATGAACACAATTATCCGACACATGATTTAGAGTCGGCAGCAGTAGTTCTTGCACTGAAGATGTGAAGGAACTACTTAATGGAAAATCTAGTGCATCTCTACACAGATCATAAAAGTTTGAAATACATATTCACTCAGAAAGAATTAAATATGAGACAATGGAGATGGTTAGAGTTAATCAAAGACTATGAACTTGAGGTTCATTATCATCCCGACAAGGCCAATGTGGTTGTCGATGCACTTAGTCGAAAGTCTCACGTTCATAATTTGACCATCGGTCCTTTGGAAGAAGATGAACCAAGTCAACGTGTGATTCTTATGGAGCTTTGTATAACCTTGCTATCATACCTACAATCAGAGAGGAGATTGTAGAGGCTCAGAAGAAAGACAAGGGAATGTCTCATATTCAGAGAAGACTTAAAAGTGGAGAAATGAAATGTTTCTGGGAAGACGAACAAGGAACTTTATGGTTCAAAAATCAAATAGTGGTACCCCGGGACATGGAATTGCGGAAAAAGATTTTTGATGAGGCTCACTTGTCCAAATATTCGATCCACCCTAGCAGCAATAAAATGTACCAAGATCTCCATACTAAATTTTGGTGGACACGTATGAAGAGAGAAATAGCAAAGTATGTGTCCGAGTGTGACACATGTCAGAGAGTGAAAGCTGACCACATAAGAAAAAGCAGACTGTTGCAACCATTGAAAATACTGGCATGGAAATGGGAGGATCTGAGTATGGATTTCATTGTCGGATTGCCTCTCACCTTTCACAAGCACGATTCCATTTGGGTGATCGTTGACCGGTTAACTAAGTCAACATATTTTATTCCAGTGCATATGGCGTGCAATGTGAAGAAATATTCGGATTTATACATATCAAGAATTATGTGCTTACATGGAGTTCCCCACACCATTGTATCGGATAGAGGATCATTGTTTGTTGCTCATTTTTTGGAGTAGCTACATGCATCATTGGGGATGAAGTTAATTTGTAGTTCCACATATCACCCTCAAACCAACGGACAAACTGAGAGGGTAAATCAGATACTTGAGGATATGTTAAGAGCATATGCCATACACCATGGTAAAAATTGGGATGATCAATTAACATTGGCGTAATTCTTGTACAACAACGGATATCAATCTAGTATCCAAATGGCACTCTATGAAGCTCTCTATGGCAGGAAGTGTCGCACACCATTCAACTGGTGCAAATCTGGTGAATGAGTGGTGTATGGAATTGATCTAGTAAATGAAGCTGAAGAGCAAGTAAAAGTTATTCAAGCTAATCTTAAAGCCGCTCAGTCTCGGCAAAAGAGTTATGCCGATAAAAGGCGTCGTCCTTTAAGCTTCACCATCGGAGACCATGTGTATCTCCGTGTCTCTCTGATGAAAGGAATTCATTGATTTGGAGTAAAACGAAAGTTGGCTCCACGATTCATCAGTCCATTTGCTATCACTGAAAGATGTGGTCCTGTTGCTTACATATTGGAGTTACCAATAACTCTAGCTGGTGTTCATGACATTTTCCACATATCCCAATTACGGAAATGTCACAAACCATCTACCGACATCCGCATTGAAGAACTGGAAGAATTGAAACCGCATCTCACCTACGTCGAGCATCCAATCCGGATTATTGATGAAAAGTCTCGTGTCACAAGGAATCAGACGATGTGGTTTTATGAAGTTCTATGAATTAACCACACCGTCTAGAAGGCAACATGGGAGAGTGAAGATTTTCTCCGCACAACGTATCCGGACATGTTATCGTCATATCTTCGATAATCTTTTACTTCCGTCTCTTTCATTTGTAATCTCGGGACGAGATTCTTTTAGGGGGGGCAATGTAAAAGCCCTAATTTCCATAATGCAAACTTAAGTTTGGACTAAAAATTTTGAATGATAAAAATAATTAAAAAGGAATTGAGAAAAACAAATTTATTCAAACTCCAAATGAGGGATTTCAAAAAAATAAATTTAACTAATGTTCAAATGAAGTTAACATGAAGATTTGAGTTCACCCATTGTTTCCCAATATTCCAAATACTCTCTCTGCAAAGTTTCAAAATTTTTGAACTTCATTTTCTATTTTATTTGAGACGCATAGAAAATTCAAGCCATATTTAAATTCAAATTTTGAATCTGTTAAAACTAATTTGAACATAAGATTTGAACACACCATCTGGATCATAATGACTTTCTTGACTTATCCACAAAGTTTCACAATTTTTAGAGCTCATTTACTATTTTAAATACATTGAGGCGGCTGGTGGGACCCACTGGTCAGCTTCTGCCCATGTGCAGCCGCAAAACAGAGGCCGCTGCGCGCACCAGTGCGAGCGTGGCATGCTCCAGTGCAACAGCGCACGAGCGACCGCCTCCAGCTGCATACAACCACCCCAAGGCTCCTCCTTATCGTCTCCTCAGTCCCCAAGTCGGGTCCCTCATCCTTGTTTTGTCCCTGGCACAGAAACTCTAGTCCCGCTGAGTTTTTCCCTGCCTCTCTATTCTTCGGTTTTGCCGGCAATTGAGCCCGTGTTGCACCGAGGCACAAACAGAGAATAGTGGCACAACCATCCTATCTATCTTCTCCATCGATTGGTTCATAGTTTCATGCCTTGTGTCGGTTGTATTTCGAGGTTTTCTCGCCGTCGACGGGGAGGCCGCCGAGAGAGTCCTCTGTTGCTCCGTGGAACCGCAGCCACGATCACTATCAAGCTTTGATCCTTTAAGGGAAAAGGTTCACAATCATGTCTAGCTCATGCTCGCAAAGTTTCAGCTTTTGTCATAGCTTGTAGCTCGGGTTTTCCTCAAAGAACTGACGCTTAGTTCTATTGCACGCCTTGGTTCCTAACCCAAATTCGGTTTGCACGTGCTAGCAAGTAGCTTCTAAGTAGTCTTGCGCACACCCTTGCCAAAAACGCCCATAAGTTATCGACCACACGCATAGAAATCGAAGTTCTTGTGGCCGCCGGTTGAAAATCCGCGGGTCGCCGTCAAACTTGTCTTTGCGGCCATTTCCACCTCAGTAGGAGTTCATTTTGGTCATCCTCGTGATCCCAGGATGCTCTCCAATCAATTACCAAGTGGTTTTAACCCTTGCCGAAGCGAATTCGTGTTGGCCGAAACCCTAATTGCCGCCGCCGCCGTCGTGCGATCTTTCCGGCCAACCATCGCCGTCGTGAGGATCTCCATCGTGTTCTATGGACAAATCTACGTAGGGGCAGCGAGTTTAGAGGGCTGGCATGCCCTGGAACAGTCGCCGGTGAGCCATCGCCGTCGGGCGCCGCCGCGGGTCCAGCGAGGGCGACGCTGGCTCGAGGTAGAAGATGACACTGCGGGGCCCACCGGTCAGCCAAATATGGCGCGCCCCAGATCAGCAGCGGCCGAGGATCCCGTGTGGCTACATCCGTGAACTTTATAACTCCAGTGTCGCTTCAGCCTGATTGGCCCATTTTAAATCCTGTGGGCCCAGCCAGTATTCAAACCTTTTCCAATTTAAATTTAATTCCAGATTTAGTTCCCACTTCGAAAATCCATATCTCCTAGCAGAAGTGTCCAAAAATTCCCAAATATTTTTTTTAGAACCAGCATGAAGAATACTTTCCAGGGGTGCACTTGGATTTGTATGAAAGTCAATATCAATTTCTGCATAATTCAACTAAGCAAAATGCTTATAGAATTAATTCCTATAGTTCTGCTCTTTGGAAAATATCAAATTTTTCCAGAACCTTCATTTGAATATCCTTTAACTCCAGTATAAATCTCAGTGTCATTAGACTTCATTTACATGGTCAGATCACCTGTGTATTCTCTATGCACATAAAAACAGTCAATTCATTTAGAATTTGTACAGAAACTTGTGCAAGCTTCTAAATTGAATATATCTTAGTATAAAGCTTCAAAATTTGTCAAACTAACTTTGTTGGTTTGCTCTTTATCTATACTAACCAGAACTACAATCCAATCTTCCTAAAAATCGCAAGATTTTCCTGTAGAGCCCTTTAAATAAAATTCATGTTTGATTTTTATCTGATGATTCCCTTCCTAGAAAAATCTGCAATTTTGCCAAAATTTTCTTTAGTAAGTTTCGGAATTCACGTAAAAATTTCAGCTTCATTGGACTTTAATAACCTAGTTTAATCTGGAGATTTTTCTTAACTGCTCATACAATGCCCAAAAATAATAGAATCTTTTTCAGTAAATTATCCAACCTTGTAAAATCAATTTCTCCATGTAGGAAGCTTAGAAAATTGTGAAACAAATCTCCTAGAACCAGTGAGACCCCCTATGTATGGTACAACCACTGGTAGCCATGATAAACCTCCATAATTACAATGAAAATTCAGAGAAGGCTAAACACTTATGAAATTTTGTAGACCAATATTTTCAATTGCGGTATCTGAAACTTACCTGGTTATTCCTACATGACCATGTGAACTCCCTGTAATATTCTCAGGCTCAGGGAATCTGTTGAACCTATATAAAATTGAGATCACATCCCTATGTACAAAACAATATCTATTTCACTTCATATGTCCATCGCCTAAGTTCATCTTGTTTCCATTCTGTTGCTGTCCAGTCTAGCAACAGAACTTCAAGTGCTAACTAATATAAATCCTTCTTGAGTTATAATCAACTTCAATTGTTATATTAATAAATTTCAATCTCTTAATTGCATATCATTTCAATAGTGTTCGCGACGAAGGTGGCCAACAAGAAGCACAACCTGGAGGAGTGGAATTCTCTATTGGATCTGCTGTGGCGTGAATTTTCGATGAAGACTACTAACTGATCATCGCTGACTTTTATTTCAACCGAAAGGCAAGCCCCGGTTCGCATTTAAGTGCATTTTAAAGTTTTGCTTTATACACGCTGTACTGAATAGACTTGATATGTGCATTAGGTCTATGTTGATTGAATACTCCACATGCATGACCAAATAATCCTTGGAGTGGATGGGTAGTATAGGACTCGATCGTATGATTATTGCTAGGCTTAATGTTAAGTTAGAAGATCGGTAGAAATTGAGTTTGTTGGATAGTACTCGCGAGATTGGTCACAAGTCAAGTAGTTGAATTCTACTTGCGAGACAAGTCGAGTCAGGGAAACCTACTCGCGAGTTGTTACCATAACATTAAATCTTTAATATGAGATGTGGACGGGTATTTGTGTAGGTTGGTTTGCCCAAATCGTGCCTAGGATAGTAATGACGAGGCAGGTGTTGGGGAGATGGATTGGTAGCCACGTCTATGTCGGTTAAGGCCCGTCTCGTGCTTGGCCCTGTTGAGCAAGTTTGAACTGTACCAGAAAGCATGCTAGCAATATGGGACCCAGGAACCGATGTACCTTGAGGATCCTATGTTGGAACCTTTTCAATCGGCTTAAGCTATCGACTGTTAGTACAGTGGGAGGTAACTTACTCAAGAACATCTCACAGCAGAGATGCACCTTCAAGTGAGCTCACCGTTCGGGTCGATCGAACTGTTTTGATGTGGTTAAATCTATAGAAAGGTCGTTGCGTGCGAGAACAGTGGAGTGTGCCAATGCAACTCTGAGTATGGGCGTACATGTCGTGCAGTCCGGTTGTTTTTTATTCGAATCACCGTCGCTCACGGTTATGGATTGAGCATACTTGGTCACTGAGTCTTGACGTAGTAAGAAAGAAAAATGGAAAGATTATGAATATGTTGCTGTAAATAATTCTTTGTAATGCAACCTTGGCTGCTATAGAGATAGCATAATTAAATTTACAAATTTCCAAACATTTAACTTGAATAAAGCTTATGCAACCTTGAGCAAGTATCATCGTGGATGAAGCATTCCTTGTTTGATTGTGGAATTCACAATGATGCCATTCCCATGGATCGCGTATGCTACATGAAAACTGACCACTAAGGATTTACTTTCGACGAGTCCATTCCTGCAAATTTAGCTTTCTAGTATTTAAAGTTTCCAGCATGTAGAGTTCCATGCTTTAGGTGAGACGGTTAAGTCTTGCTGAGCCTTGTGCTTACGGTTGCTATATTGTGGTTTTTACAAGTATTATTAGCTTACGCTTATGTTGTGGTTTTCCGTGACATCTCGAGTACGTCGAGATGTATCTCTCACGGAAACCTTGGCACTGCTTTCTGTTTTGTGTTGCTAGTGAGAAGCGTCCGAGGGCATGGACCGCTTCTCTTGTGCATAGCTAGTGGAGATTATGAATATGTATATTCCGCTGCGTTGTATATTATTTTATAAAAGAAAATCATCTTGTGAAATAGAATATTTGTGTTGGTTATTTTGTATGGCTTTTCTTGTCTGCTGTTGGTTGCCGCATCGCACGGCACCACCCAATGCGATTCCTGGAATGTGCAAACCCCGGTCCCCACAACAAGTGTGGACAGTATGACATGTAGCTGATTCAAATGACGAATGTAATAAAGGCTAAGTGTTGAGAATTACATTGAAACATTTGGAAAGCAATATATTATATGTATGTGAAGTAAACCCATCATAAACCATAATGATTATCATAGTATAAGTCCATATTCCAAATCCATCATCATTAAACCAGATTTCACCATTACCATTAACCATATTCCATACCATAAACCAATCCATAACCAGCCATAACCATATTACCATTCATAACTAGTACCAAACCATGACCATTACCAAACCATAACCATAACCATAACCATAACCATCCCAATACCAAAATCCTCTAATCATGTGAGTCATCCAGGTGCTCTTAACCGAGAGCACGGCTATCATGATAGTTTTATTAGACACTCTGCAAGGTTTGTACCACATTACCCACAAGTTTGTGATGTCATCACTTTTCAGTGACTAAGAACCTCCCTTATGCCCATGACCCGTCGATCACATTACACACTTCCGTTGGTGTGTGGCCAAGAGATCACAAAATAGCCTTTACAAAGGGATTACTAGCCTATTTAGACCCCACGGAGCTTTCACCGGTGGCAATGCCTCCAACTGAGCACATATTCAACCAAGGGCCCCCTCTTGAGACATTCGGATCCCAGGGTAGTCCCACCAATCATCAATAAAACCAATCCAACTACCCCTTCCCCTAGCATCCTTAATGGTCCAAACAGCACTGACAAAGCCCTAATTAATTAGCTAAGCCGCACCCATACTTGGCCTCGTGCTGGCACTGTAGTCCTGGCTTATTCTCGCATGAACTGGTCCTTAGATCTGAAGCAAGCAAAACCACGATAACATCCAACCCATCCTCATACCAGCCTTGCTTAGATCACCCATTACCATACCATATTAACTAGTTCATGTTAACCATATTCTCATTAATGCATAATTAAGTGCATAGTTGTTTTCGCATCCCAATTGATTAAGCGAAGCAAAAAGGTAAAGAGTCCTTCCCAACTCTCTACCATATATTCCAGGTGACAAGTGTGGTTAAACAAAGCTAGTAAACTTCCAATCATTGGATTCCCATCAAATTGACACAAGCATGCAGTTTTGCAAATAAAACATTTATTGTCAAAACAGGATCAATATGTTCAAGGACACTTGCCTTGCTCTTGGGCTTAATTAGGATCAAAGGCTTCAAACTCTTGGTGTTGGAGATCCTTCGCAGCACTCTCTAGCATAAATCCATCTAATCCACGCAATAAACATACAAGACAAGAATTACAATCAAAGAGTGCACAAATATTACTCAATATGTTATGACATGCATGATTAATGCAAATGCAAGGCAAAACCAGTTAATAAGTTGTTAATAATGTTTACCAACTAGTTCTAATAGTTTTTAACAAGTTTGGACAGGTTTGGAATTGATTTAGATCAAATTTAGAATTAATTCGACACAAATTAACCAAGAAAATCGGACTAGTCCGCCAGGGACCGGACAAGTCCGCACTTCGCAGAACTAACGAACTAGGGTTCTCTAGATCGACATAAATTTGGAGATTTGGGGTTGAATTCTCGTAAAGAAAAGAGAATAGAAGGTATACCAGGTATCTAAGACTCCAAAGAATCAAGGGTTTTGGAGGCAACACTCGAATCGTGATGATCTAGGGTTGATGAAGAACTTGATGATGAATCATTGATGATGAACGCAAAGTTGATAGAGATCTTGATCCTAGTTCGTTTCCTCTTCTTCTTCTTCTTGTTCTAGATCTCCTTCTCCCTCCTTGGTGGTGGCTATCCACGAGCTAGGGTTTGGGTGAGGTGAAAAAGTGGCAAATAGATGTCAAGCCAAGGGGTGGGGTTGTTCATATAAAGGTGGAGTCTAGGGTTAGATGGATTTTGAGTTTTGAGATGAGTAGGGGTCGGTTTGGAGTCCCACATGGGCTCTAAGATAGTTAGGCACAACGTTCGTAGGCCCACTTAACGTAAAACACAAGAAACAAGTCGTGAAACAAAATATCAATTCGTTGTCACGACTTATCAGACAAGTCCGAAAAGGGTTGGACTAGTCCAAAGTTGGACAAAGAGATATCGGACAAGTTTGAACTTATCCAGAGGGGATAAACAGACGAATCTGGCCAACAATCGGACAAGTCTGACTTTGGTTAGAGGAAAAAACAGACAAGTCCGCTGGAACACCGGACAAGTCCGGAAAAGTGCAGGGACTTAGCAAAAATTCCATGGAGTTGGAATACCGGACTAGTCCGCACTGGACCAGACAAGTCTGAAAGTGTCCAGAGAGAAAAATAGACTAGTCCGCAGCAAAACAGACAAGTCCGATGGAAGTGAGAGAGAAATCAGACTAGTCCACACTAAAATCGGACTAGTTCGCACTTTCCAGATTTCTTAAGTGCAGTTTTGCAATTAATTCATTCTAAACATGTTCCTTTTTACATGGTTTAATGTTAGACATATTTAATGATGGATGTAGGGCATGATGCATGAAAATGAGGGTGTTACAATGAGGTCATGTGCGATTCGGGTCCGGCGGTAGTTTCCATCCAAGTGTTGTGGAGGCTTACTAAAGTGAGAAAGTGCGCAGAGGGAGAGAACTCTTTACGCCTTCATCTAATCTTTCGCTAAGAGCTCCTCGCCCTTGCAATCTTTCTTCCTCCTCTGCTTCACTTTGGGGCGATGGAGTTGGGACTTCCTCGGAGCCAGATCAAGAAAAATGAAGATTTGTCAAAGGTCCGCACCTACATAGGGTGGTCAAGCGACTCCTTCAACAACTTGATCCGCGTCAGCAAGTTCCCCTTCAAGAAGGAGAATCCCAGCAAGATCGTCTACTTCTTGTTGTATGCCATGGTGGGGCTCATCCCACCCTTCTCAAGCTTCTTGTTGATGCTGTTAGACTTTTACGGTCTGTAGCTTCATCATATTGGCTCCCACTCCTTCTTGCTAGTAGTGACATTTGTCCACTTTTGCGAGATGTGGGTGGGTGTGCCACCCTGCATCGATCTTTTTTCGAACCTTCTTCACAGTCCATGCAACCAGGAAGACCAACGAGTTTCTTGGCTTCTACTACTTTGTGAAGCGCAAGAACTTGCCCCTCAAGTACCTGAATACATTCCCTTCCGGGAAATTGGACAGCTGGAAGAAGGACTGGGTGGCCACCACGGTGGATCACCACGATATGTTGGAGCTACCTGACAGCCTTTCAGTCATCGACACCGATGCTTGGGAGGTGGTTCCGACGCTATCAGAGGAGTACAACCCGATCTTGACAAGGATTCGAGAGTGCGTCGAAGGAGGAGTGACTCCCCTGATGGTCATTGCCAACTTCTTGACTAACCAGTGGGCTCCGCTGAAGATGAGGGAGTGGCCCGCATGGGCATTCGGTGGAGAAATGGATCACAACCGGATTGAGACAGACATCTGGTCCAATTTGAATGAAGAGGCTTTGAAGCTTCATTTTCAAAAGCTGCAGTATGGAACCATTCGCCCTGAGGATCTGACTCCTCCGGCAGAGTTCCTGCCCCTAAAAATGGTGCCAGAGGTCAGGAGGGAGCTACGGAATAATATGCCAGCACTTGATGATCTCGGCCTTGTGGACAAGCATCGGAGCACTTCTCCAATATGGATTGTGATCCCCGAAGCTCCTTGCTCCCACGAAGGCTTCAGACCTCCGTCAGTCAGTGGCAAGTGCAAAGGTCTCGCAACTTCTCCTCCCAAGAAATCAACATTCAGCTGAGGCAAAGAGAAAGCCCCCGTCGAAGTTCCGAGTCGCAAGCGGAAGCTGGCAAGGAGCGATGGAAGTAGTGTGAGGGAAGCTCTGCCAGTAAAGACACCTCAACCTCGGCTTAGGTCCGTGGTGATCGTGCCTCCAGCCTTGGCTGGTGCTTCGGCTCCAGTGCCCGTAGGGGGTGCTGGCTTCGGAGATAAACTCCCGCCCCGATGCCAATTGGTGGCTCTGGGTCTGGAGTACATCCTCCGACTGCGAGGGTAACAGAGGTGGCAGCGCTGGTGGCCGCCTCATGTCCAAGTTCGGGTCCTCGAGCGTCCGCCACACTGACGACATTTGGCCCTAGCTCTAGGCACCCAAGGAGAAGATCCGCGCCAATTGGAGTGGTAATACTCCAAGGTAAGTATTGACTCCTTAACTTTTGTTTTGATTTTGTTCCTTGCTTTGTCTTGAATTCCCTACTTTCTATTTCCAGAATGTCGAGAACAAGCACAGCAACTCTGGTGCCTACTGCGGCTCTGGAGGCTACATCAGCTGAAGCCCCCGCCTCGGCTCCTGCCTCTCCCCCAGTGGTGGTGGAGGATGACATGATAGCTCCGGCACCAGCTATCATGGAGGCAAGTCTAGAGCCAGCATCCGCAGAACTTGTGGTAGTGTCGGACCACGTGGAGGAAGAGTTTGTAGAAGCTTCGGCATTTCCGGGGCCTACAATGGAAGCTTCGGTTAATGCTTCAGTGCCAGCTCTAGAAGTGATAGCTCCGGAAGTGGTTATGTCTGAGCTAGTGCAGCCAGAGGATTCGGATGTGGGTCCTACATCTTCTGGGCTAATGATTGAAGATCCGGTGGAGGAGCCTTCGTCATCAGCTCTGGAGGTTGAAGCTCCCGCGTCGGGACCTTCTTCCGCTGCGATAAATATTGAGCTCCCGGAGATCGGCACCAGTGATGTGGAGCTCTTGGAGAACAAGCTCACGTCGTGGGGTTCGAAAGTAATTTTGGAAGACCCAATGGATCCTGCAGGGGCACCTCAGGCAGGCTCGAAACCGATTCATTTGGTGTTGTCTATCGACATTGCCTGCTCAAGTCTCTGCTAGGTCCAACTTGCCTTCAACTACAAAAGAAAGACTCACAAAGAAGAGAGCTACACCCAAAAGCGTTAGCGCAATAGACTTCATTTAGAGACAAAGCTGACGTAGTCTCGGCTGGCTAACTAGAAGGAGTGGGTAGCCAAGGAGAAGGCCCGACTGGCACGGTTAGATCACACACTTAATGAAAGAGAGGCCATGATTAAGGCTCTCAATGATAAAACCCGGGAGTTGTTTGAGCATGCTAAGGAGGCCAGTAATGTGGCCGACAATCGCTCAGATAGCCTCAACGAGCTGAATGAGCAACTTCTCAAGAACTGGGAAGCCCTCGATCAAAAGGAGGATTAGCTCTGGAGAAATAGGAAGACCTCGTGAAGAGGGAGGAAGAGCTCGCCCAGAGGCTATCGCTGGGAGAGAAAAGCTTGGCTGATTGCGCCAAACAGTTCAATCTGTGGTGCGATCAAGAGAAGGATCGAATATGGCAGGTGGGGGTAAATGTCTCTAGAAGAGAGATTGATATATCCACCAGGGAGGATAAGGTGAAGGACAAGGAGAAAGACTTGGTAGATCGGTGGAACCGCATTCACCTCTGAGAGAGGGAGCTCAAAGACCAAGAGAAGCAGGTGGCTGAGATGATTCAGCAGCATGCAAAGGAAGTTGAGCGCTTCTCCAAGGAAGGTTCTGCAGAACTTTCGGCTGCTAGAAAGTTGCTGGAGGAGCTTAGGAGCTTGAGATCAACTGAGTCCCAACAAGTCTAGGATTTCTTGGAGCAAGCTAATGAAGCCTTGGTGCCATTTGGTTTCAGCCCGGTACGTCCGGATGACCCTGAGCTGAAGATGGACAAGGCACTGGTGGCATTGACCTCCACCGGCAAGAAGCTTGAAGCTGTGGGTGACATGGTTGTCGACGAAATGGAGATGGAAGGAAGGAACATGGCCATGAACATTGTCGAATATGTGTTGGCATGTTTCAAGAGCCGGGACCCCCATATGTCTTTAGCTCCGGTGTTCTAAGGACCCGTTGCCGAGAAGGAAGAAGCTGCCAGGGCCAGCATTCAAGAATCTACCCAAACAGTTGCCTCATTTTTCAATAGGAACTCCAGTAGTTAGGACTTTTCCCTTTTTTGCCTTCAACTTGTAATCCTCTAATTTTGATGAATGAAATCTGAAACCCTTCCGAATTCCAGTTTTTGTGTCTTCAATGCATTGCCTTTTATATTGTTGGCCCCCGAGCAGATGTGTTCAATGAGTTGAAGGCATCTACCATGAGGATTTAGACAATGTCATGAAACCTTGATAGCCCTGAATTCGTAAATAGTATGATAGCTCCGAATTCTGAGTCTTGCCACCGATATCTATGGGGACCCTTTGTTACGTCAATGACGGGCCACCTGGGGGTTGTCGGAGCTTGGTAGCTTCGACGATGCCCACTGTCAACGCATAGAACATTCATGACGGGCCCCCCGGGGGTTGTCGGAGCTAGTGCTCCGGTAGCATCCACCATCACCGAGCAAATAGCCATCGAATATTCATTTTTTTGTGCATAAAAAACAAGAAAAACAGTAAAATCCGTCCTTTTGTCTATAACTTATTTGCGGCTTATTATCCTTCTTTGAATTTTAGATCCTGAGGAATTTAACATGACTAGTGTATTGATTAAATCTCTTTAGGTCCGAATGCCTCCCGAACCCACCCTACTGGGACTTGCAAGGATATAGGTAGAGTGACGAACTTAGGGTGCATGACCAGTCTAAGTCGATAGCACACTCCAGACCTGTCATTGACTTTCGTTTTCAGGTGAGTAGACCATACAACAATGCTAAAACCCAAAAGAATATTACTAATACGACTTATATATCACATAAATACCTTGGATTAAATTTCAAAAGGATTGCACAACATTTTTATAGATGAGAAGGTAAAAAATTATTGAGCTTGTACAAATGAAATGCACGTAGAGTATGTCCGTATAAAATGATTTCTCATTAAGCTCTGAATTATAGGGTAAGACAAGGACACACTTAAAGTACAATGACCAAGTTAAGTGTGCTATTCATCTTGATCTAACCAGGGAGGGTAAAGACACACCTAAAGTACAGGACCAAGTTAAGTTCGCTAGGACCCTTCTTGACTCTGTCCATGGACTATTAGAGATACAATTTATACAAATAGACTCACCTCCATGTAGCTATACATAAAACTTACGGAGGTGATCGATGTTCCATGGATTTGGAAGCGGAGTCCCATCCTCTGTCGCCATGAAAATGCATATGGGGTGGGAAACTTTGATAACCCGAAGGGGACCTTCCCAGCTTGGGGAGAGTTTGTTTATCCCTTCTCGAGTCAGTATTCTCCACGGCACAAGATCGCCTTGTTCCATCTCTCGATTGCGCACAAACCTTTGATGATAGAGTCGGAGCACCTGGCGGTATGGTTGTAGGATCGAAGAGCACGTGAAAAGCTACTAGAGGGGGGGTGATTGGTAGATTTAAAAATCTTACGCAGCAGAAACAATTAAATCCCAACCCCTTCGGCAGAAAAACGATCTGTTAAAGAAATCATGTGTGAGACTAATCTAAACGTGTTTCACCATGACAAAAGTGATATATATCAGAGAGAATCAAGTAACGAAGAAAACACAAGAAGACTCACTCAAATCCGTCAAGAGAAACTCAAGTTATGATCGAAGGATCGAACAAAGGTCAATCTGTCCTACTCGAGAAAAACAGTTCTGGAACGCTGCAAAGAAACTCGTGTAGATCAGAAACCACAAATCCAATGACCGTGAAATTTTACAAGATGATAGATAAACAAGTTGTGAAGACAACACAAAAGGAATCACGTCAATTGGATCTGTAAAAATCGAGTTATGATAAAACCACCAACAAAATGTGTTCCTGTCCAGAAACTCGATGAGTAAAACTTGTCTGGAACAAGTCGGACGAACAAGGAACAAAAGTTCCTTCAAACTATGAATTTTATTCAATAGAACACAAGAGGATCAGCCCCAAAGTCGTGCACCACGAGCTTTGGCCTCCCTTGCTTATATAACCAGTCCTTAGGCCAACCCAATCTCAACCAGGACTCCAATCCTACTCCGATCACAAATCGAAACTTTCCATAACTGCTTAGGACTCTTCTATACGCAGATAGAAGCAATCTTAAGACTTCCAAACACCTTAGGAACATGTCCCATATTCGTAAAACAACTCAAATTCATGACCCAGACAAAATCCTATCATAACCAACTCGATACTTTCCATACCGAGCCATAACCGACTCTCTCGTAGCCAAAGTCATCAACCGACACGATCTGATCCTTCCAATCAGATCTTTCCACCCATAACCCATCTTCGGAACCATGTTGCCACGTCATGCAGCACATGCATACGTGCAAACACCTTCCTTCGACGTCCGATAACCTTCATATGCACTGCCCTTGATTCAATCATCCTACGCGACCTCCTGACCCGCTCAACCACAATTCCTCCTGAATTTGGTTGTTGGAACCTCATCTCCTCCCTGAAACTAGTCCAAAGGATCCCGTCACCAGCCATGTCTTGAACTCAAGCAACACCTGCACATGAACAAACAACCAATCCGTACGAGCCCAAGTCCACGACTTGACTCAAATTAGTTCCGAACACAACACCTCACGTGAGCACCTCACATAAGCATGTTGCAAAACCACAGTAAAACGATATCAGCCATATCAACCAAAACGCATCAAAAACATAGTGCCGAAGCTAACCAAAGCTAGTCGGAACTAGTCATCCCAAAAGTCGAAGCTAGAAAAACATGTCGGAGCTAACCAACATAAGTCAAACCTAGCAAAACATATCGGAGCTTAACAAAGACATGCCGGAGCTATCAAAAGCATGCCGGACCTAAAGACAGAGCTTACCGGAGCTACCCAAAAACATGTTGGACCTAGACAAAGAAAGTCGGAGTTAGGGTCGGACCTTGCTAAAAAGATGTTATGGCAACATTCAAAACTTTTATTGACAAATCCAATGTATTCATCACACATAGGTCTCACAATCTCCCCATTGATGAATGCATTGGCAACACCACTTAAGATCCGCACATTGGCTTATTCACATTAAAAGTTTTGAAAACAATTTCCCCCCCTTTGTAAAACAGAAATAAAATGAGAAAAAGAAATTCTTCCCCTAAGAAGAATCGTGCCAAAAACAATAGTGAATATGTGCAATGTGTAATCAACATCTCCCCCTTGCATATTTGTTTTTAAAAATTCACATATTCAGCAAGGTTTATAAGACAAATTTTAATTGTTATGAGCATATCATAACATATACATATAAAACAAAGCTCATCCAAGTCATACTATCAAGTAACTTACACTATCACATCAATAAAATACATAAAGTAGTGTAAGCCATGCTAGAGATCAAATGTAATTTTCAATTTAGCAAGTCATGATCTCACACACTTAACTATTTCAAAACCTGAAAGCATGACACTTGTTTCTGCATTTCATTATTTTTCAAAGCACAAATTTAGATCATATGATATTTGCAAGAGATTATATGCGCATCTGCCTTATTCTAACCAACCAAGCCAAGCCTATGTCATTTGACAATCAGAAGCTTAAGGACATGGTTTTAGTCATACACAACCTCTTCCAAGTTCATATCTAAGTGCAATGATAAGCCATCTCAAAAGAAGAAGTGTGATGCATGTATATTCTCTTGATCTTTTCTCAACTTATATTTGTTCACAAAAACTCAACATGTGAGTTGATTGCTTGATTAATTATTTATGATTAAAAGCACTTGTGAGCATGCAACAAGTTCAAAAGAGCAAGAAAGTTCGACCATGACCAGATTTAGTGTAAGTAATTATTCTAATTACTAGACATGACAAAAACTACAGAATGTATAACACGAGTAATGTAGTAAGAACTTTCAGCATGTAAAAGGAATCACAAAGTCATATATGTATGAAATACTATGCTCATACTATTTTAATTTCAGATTCACACATAGACTTCTCATGTTTGAAAACTCCCCCTCAATTTAAGCCATGAGGATGCATAACCCCTATTTCACTATGAATGAAACAAAAACAAGTGAAATCCAAAGGTTTAGTAAAAATGTTAGCCAATTGTTGTTCGGTATCTACATGGTGAAGCACAATGTTTCCTTTTTCAACATTATCATGGAGAAAGTGATACCTAATTTCAATGTGCTTATTTCTAGAATGTTGCACAGGGTTTTTAGCAATGCAAATCGCACTAGTGTTATCACAAAACAGTGGAACACTATCTAGATCAACCCCATAGTCCTTAAGTGTTTGAACAATCCAAAGAATTTGTGAGCAAGCACTAGCAGCAGCTACATATTCCGATTTGGCTGTGGATTGCGCAACTGAATTTTGTTTTCTGGAGGACCAAGCAACAAGTGAATTACCAAGAATATGACAAGCACCGGAAGTACTTTTCCTATCAATCCTACAACCTCCAAAATCAGCATCGGAAAAAGCTTTCACAGTAATGGTTGAGGAAGAAGGAAGAAAAATGCCAAATTCTTGAGTTCCATGTAAGTACCTGAGAATCCTTTTGACGGCCTGACGATGTGAAGCACGTGGGGAGGCTTGAAACCGTGCACAAAGACATACGCTGAATTGTATGTCCGGTCTTGATGCCGTGAGGTACAAAAGTGATCTGATCATGCTTCTATATTCTTTTTGATCCACGACTTCACCATCTTCATCAAGTTCAAAGGTTGTTGTTGTTCCCATTGGTGTCCGAAGAGGCTTGCTTTTGTCCATGTTGAAGCGCCTTAGGAGGTCTTTTGTATACTTCGTTTGATGCACAAAGGTACCCTCCTTGGTTTGCTTGATTTGCAGCCCCAAGAAGTACATGAGTTCTCCCATCATACTCATCTCAAATTCTAAACTCATCATAGCTAAAAACTTGGACACAGGATCATGAGAAGCACAACCAAAGATAATATCATCCACATACACTTGAACGAATAATGAGTCATTGCCATGCTTAAGCACAAAAAGAGTTTTATCAACCTTGCCCATAGTAAACCCCTTTTGAAGTAAGAATGTTTTTAACCTATCATACCATGCTCTAGGGGCTTGTTTGAGACTGTACAAGGCTTTGGACAGTTTGTAAACATGATTAGGAAAATCTGAATTTTCAAAACCCGGTGGTTGTTTGACATAAACCTCCTTATCTATGTATCCAAGCACTTTTAACATCCATTTGATATAGCTTAAAACCTTTAGATGCAGCAAAAGCTAAAAAAATTCTTATGGCTTCTAATGTAGCAACAGGAGCAAAAGTTTCCTCAAAATCTAGACCTTCAATTTGAGTGAAACCTTGAGCAACCAACCTAGCCTTATTCCTTACCACAACCCCATCCTCACTTTGTTTATTTTTAAACACCCACTTAATTCCAATTAAAGTGTGACCTTGAGGTGGAGGTACAAGTTTCCAAACATTATTTCTTTCAAAATTTTCTAACTCTTCTTGCATGGCAATAATCCAAGACTCATTAGTGAGTGCGTGTGATATATCTTTGGGTTCAAAAGAAGCAACAAAAGCAGAATGAGCATGAGAGTTTGGATCACAAAACCTGGACCGTGTAACTTGTTCGTGCAAGCTTCCAATAATCTGTTGTGGAGGATGAATTTTGAGAACCCAGAGGGGAGTGGACACTTCACAAGCTTTCTTCTTCTTCATGTTCATCACAAATTGATGAGCTTGTGACTTCAGGAGGATCTGGACCAGCAACAGTGGTCGTCGGTGCTGGCTGTGAATCAAAATCAGGAGCTCGAACAATGTCATTAGCTGCTGAGTTTTCAGGCAGCAGTTCCACCACTTCCTCATCTTCAACGAAAATGCTCCCCCCCTGCGGATATGGATCTAGTCCTGCAATGTTTGATCTAGTACCTGGGCTAGCTTCATCAAAAGGCACTTCACAAGTCTCCACAATTTTGTTAGTGTCAAGTAAAAGCACATGGTAGCCTCTAGTATGAGATGGATAACCAAGAAACATGCCATAAATGGATCTAGGTTCAAATTTATCAAGATTACCATGTTTCTTAACAAAGCATTTGCAACCAAAGACCCGAAAGTGCGTAACACTAGGCCTATGTCCAAACCGGAGCTCATATGGTGTTTTACGTAGCTTAGTGCGCAAGAAAACACGATTTGAGACATAACAAGCGGTTGCAATCGCATCAGCCCAAAATTTCCTAGGAGTTTGATATTCATCAAGCATAGTCCTAGCCATCTCAACTAAGGTTCTGTTCTTTCTTTCTACAACACCATTTTGTTGAGGTACATATGGTGAAGAAAATTGATGATCTATTCCATTTTCAGCACAAAAGTGATCAAACGATTTATTTTTAAATTCAGTTCCGTTATCACTTCTAATTGCTTTTAAAGATCCTGGGTGATCAATTGATAATCTAAGAAATAAAGTTCTAAAGTGACTAAAGCTTCATTCTTAGACGCCATAAAGTAAACCCAAGAGTATCTAGAATAATCATCAACAATAATAAGAACATACCATTTACCTCCGAAGGATTGAACACATGAAGATCCTACGGTGTCAAGGTGCAAAAGTTGACCCGGTTCAGTTGTCATGATCATTGTGAGAGGAGTATGTGAACCTGCAACCATCTTAGCATGTCTACAAGAAGAGCACACAATTTCTTTGTCCCCTTTAAGCTTAGGCAGCCCTCGTATGCGATCAAGAGTACTAACACGCGTTAGGTGATCAAAGCCTATGTGACCAAGTCTACGATGCAAAAATATAAGTCCTTTGAATCATTAGCAACTAGACACCTATGCTTAGAGGAAGACATATCAAAATCAGCTTTAAAAACTCTTCCAAACCGAGACATGTTAAAAATAAGCTCACTATTTGAACCTACAACTTTGCAGCAGCTTTTGAAAATAATTTCCAGATTTTCATCTAGCAATTGTGAAACAGAAAGCAAGTTATATTTCAAATTTTTGACAAGTGCCACATCCTTCAAAGTGTAGTGATCATTTACTCTAACCGAACCCTTAGCAATTATAGGAGTTGAAGAATTATCGACAAAAGTATCATTCTCTACACGTGACACAAAAGAGAGGGAGGAGAACCATTCTTTGTTACCGGTCATGTGGCGTGAGCAACCTGAATCCACACTCCAAATGTTCTCCTTCCTCAAGCATGTAACCTACGTAGAAGCACAATACGTCGATGAATCAATACTGGGGTTAGTCAAAAAGGCATTTAGGTATCCAATACAGAGTCACACGACGTGCAGCAGGAAAAAAACGCGAAAGCTGAGATAAAACAGCATGTACAGAGTCACACGACGTGCAGCAGGAAAAAAACGCGAAAGCTGAGATAAAACAGCATGTTTATGAGTCAATGTTTGAAGTTTTTTATTCTTAACTACTGACCTATAAGGTGTTACTTGTGTAGCACAAAAATCAGTAGTTCCGGAGGTAAACTTTGAATATTTTTTACTCATAACAGCAGGTTGCATGTTTCTGGCATTCGGTTTAATATGTGCAGCAAATTTTGCATGAAAGTTATGAGATCTAGCAATCATTCTTTCCCTTTTCTTTTGTTTAGCTAGTCTATAACAAAAATATATGACATGACCATCTCTACCACAGTAGTTACAATGAAATTTAACTTTGTTTTCATGTCTAGATGAGCAAGCAATATTTTTATTTGAAACCGAATGAGACAACACTCCTGCAGGTTTGAAAACCACTTCATTTTGTTTAGGAACTGTTTGAATCAAACCACATCCTAATGACTTTACAATTTTAGGTGGATGTGCCTTAGCATGAGCATGAGAATCAACGCCTAAACCAGTTTTATCATTGCAAGACTTGAAAGAATTCAGCAGCAAGTTTAGGCTCTTATTCCCATTACAAAACCGATCTAATGTCCTATGCATGTTATCAAGTTTATTGGACAGATCAAGGCAATTTTCACATGAATTTTTTCCTTTTAATTTGCAATTGGAACAAAATTTAACTTCATGAGAGCGTAAAGCATTGTTCAATATAGAAATTTCATTCATAGCATCTTGTAGTTTCTTATCAAGATCATCACAAGTCAAACAATGCAAATCAATTGTAGAACAGCTAGCATCTTTCAAGTTTTTATCATTAAGTGCAGCAAGCGCTTTGTTCTTTTCAATTTCTAACTCAAGTTTATCAAGTGTGGAGGTGTGCGCACTTCTTAATGAGGACAATTGTTCATATATTAAATCACATGAGGGGCATGCATCATCACTAGGAATCAAAGTTTTTAAACGGTTGATTTCAGATTCTAGTGATCCAATTTTATCAGCACTATCCCTAAATTTTTTGTCCTTTTTCTTAACAATAATAGTGGCACGAGAAATAGCATCACACATTTCTTCCCAAGTAGGACATACCTCTTCATTGTCGCTGTTGTGTTCTGCCTCCTCCATACTTGATCTTGACTTGCCTGCCATAAAGTACAAGTTTGCCAAATCATCTTCATCTTCGTCACTTCCAATGTCCACATCGCTTGAGCCAAGTTCTTGGAGTACGGAGATAAAACTGTTCACCAGTTGACCTGAAAAGCCCTTCTTCTTCTTCTTATCATTTGTTGAGGAGTGCTTCGTCCTTGATTGTTTTTCTTCTCAGGATGTAGAACCCGAAAGGTTAGGACAATTTGTACGAAAGTGTCCTGTCTGACCACATTCGAAGCATCGTTGAGGTCCGGAGCTTCCTCTCTTTCTAGTTCTCACATTTTGCAATTCTTTTGAGAACCTAGTAGAAAGAAGTGCTAGCTCCTCCTCTGGAAATTCCTCGATCTGCTCTAGGGTTAGCGAGGACAACAAAGCAAGAGTATTGCAAGATGATGATTGGCCGAAGCTAGGCATATCATGTTGTGAGACAAATGCAATAGACTTATTTGGGTTCTTACGTGATAAGATGTCAATTTCATGAGTTTTGAGTTTAGAGTAAAGCACATCTAAAGTAAGTGTACTCATGATAGTAGATTCACAAATAGATGTAACTTTCATCTCCCAGATTGACATGTCTAATGCACTAAGAAGTTGCCTAGCATTTTTAGCTTCAGAAAAATTAACGTTGACACTACGCAAGTTACTGAGAATTTTGTTAAAGCGAGCAAAGAGATCATCGATGGACTCATCGGGTTGCATCTCGAAGCGCATGTATTATTTCTTGACCATGTCTTTCCTTACCTCCTTGATCGTGTTGGATCCTTCGTGATAGTCACAAAGTGCTCTTCATACATTGTATGCCGATCGGAGATGTGCAAAGCGGTCGAAGTCGCTCTGAGTGAGTCCTAGGATGATCAAGTTTCGGGCTTTGTTGTTATTGTCGACGTCTCGTAGGTTTGTAGCCGTAACTTGATCGTTAGGTGGCACTTCGTAAGTCTTGTACACCTTCTCCCATATTGCAAAGCCTTGCGCCTGGATGAAAGCCTCCTTGCATGCCTTCCAAACCTGAAAATCGATACCAGCAAACACACAAGGTTTGGTGGAGTATTTCTCTATGATGATTAGTCAAAAACACGTGCAAATGACAAAGATTTGAGCACCGTTGCTCTGATACCAATTGTAGGATCGAAGATCATGTGAAAAGCTACCAGAGGGTGGGGTGAATGGTAGATTTAAAAATCTTACGCAGCGGAAACAATTAAATCCCAACCCCTTTGGCAGAAAAATGATCTGTTAAAGAAATCGTGTGTGAGACTAATCTAAACGTGTTTCACCGTGAAAAAAGTGATATATATCAGAGAGAATCAAGTCACTAAGAAAACACAAGAAGAATCACTCAAATCCGTCGAGAGAAACTCAAGTTATGATCGAAAGATCGAACAAAGGTCAATCTGTCCTACCCGAGAAAAACAGTTCTGGAACGCTGCAAAGAAACTCGTGTAGATCAGAAACCACAAATCACATGACCGTGAGATTTTCATAGATGATATATAATCAAGTTTTCAAGACAACCCAAAAGGAATCACGTCAGTTGGATCTGTAAAACTCGAGTTATGATAAAACCACCGACGAAAGGTAGTGCTGTACAGAAACTCGACGAGTAAAACTTGTCTGGAACAAGCCGGACGAACAAGGCACAAAAGTTCCATCAAACTATGAATTTTATTCAATAGAACACAAGAGAAACAGCCCCAAAGTCGTGCACCACGAGATTTGGCCTACCTTGCTTATATAACCAGTCCTTAGGCCAACCCAATCTCAACTAGGACTCCAATCCTACTCCGATCACGAATCAAAACTTTCTATAACTGCTTAGGACTCTTCTATACGCAGATAGAAGCAATCTTAAGACTTCCAAACACCTTAGGAACATATCCCATATTCCTAAAACAACTTAAATTCGTGACCCACACAAAATCCTATTATAACCAACTCGATACTTTCCATACCGAGCCATAACCGACTCTGCCGTAGCCAAAGTCATCAACCAATATGATCCGATCCTTCCAATCAGATCATTCCATCCATAACCCATCTTCGGAACCATGTTGCCACGTCATGCACCGCATGCAAACATGCAAACACCTTCCTTCGATGTCTAGTAACCTTCATATGCACTGCCCTTGATTCAATCATCCTGCGCAACCTCCTGACCCGCTCAACCACAATTCCTCCTGAATTTGATCATTGGAACCTCATCTCCTCCCTGAGACTAGTCCAAGGGATCCCGTCACCAGCCATGTATTCAACTCAAGCAACACCTGCACATGAACAAACAACCAATCCGTACGAATTCAAGTCCGCGACTTGACTCAAACTAGGTCCAAACACAACACCTCACGTGAGCACCTCACATAAGCATGTTGCAAAACCACAGTAAAACAATATCAGCCATATCAACCAAAACGTATCAAAAACTTAGTAAAAGAATACTAAGAAAACTTTCTATCAATGTAAAGCAAGTTCGAAACATTTCACATGAAAATTTGGAACATTACGATCAAGCTCCGAACCTTGCCAAAGCTAACCGAAGCTTGAGCCGGAGCTTACCAAAGCTAGTACAACCTAGCGCCGGAGCTTACCAAAGCTAGCCGGACCTAGTGCCAGAGCTAACCAATGCTAGTCGGACCTAGCGCCGGAGCTAACCAAAACTAGTCGGAACTAGTCATCCCAAGAGTCGAAGCTAGAAAAACATGTCGGAGCTAACCAACATATGTCGGACCTAGCAAAACATATCGGAGCTTAACAAAGACATGCCAGAGCTATCAAAGACATGTCGGAGCTAAAGACAAAGCTCACCAGAGCTACCCAAAAACATGTCATAACTAGACAAAGAAAGTCGGGGCTAGGGTCGGACCTTGCTTAAAAGATGTTATGGAAGCATTCAAAACTTTTATTGTCAAAGCTAATGTATTCAACACACATAGGCTGCACAATCGTGCGTTCCGAATAGCCGCTTTGCACCTTGCCTCGTCTACGAAGTCCAGGTCTTCACGTTGGAGCTTGTCCTGCATGGCTTTGTCGAAGGTCCAGACTCGAAGAGAACCCATGGTGATCTCCGGAGGAAGAACTGCTTCAGCTCCGTACACCAAGAAGAAAGGTGTCTCTCCAGTTGCCCGGCTATGTGTTGTCCTGCTTGCCCACAATGCAGACGAAAGCTCCTCTATCCAGTTGGCACCATGTTTTTTCAGGCGCTCATATGTGCGCGTCTTGAGTCCCTTGAGTTTTTCTGCATTAGCTCTCTCAGCTTGGCCATTGCTTGCAGGGTGAGCTACTAGTGCATAGTTGACTTGTATGATGAGATCTTCGCAGTACTCTTGGAATGTTGCACTTGTGAATTGGGTTTTGTTGTCGATAATAACTCTGTTCAAAACTCCAAATCTGCAATTATAGACTTCAATAACTTAATAGCTGATTGCTTATTGATTGTCACAACTGGGGTAGCTTTCAACCACTTGGTGAACATGTCAATGGCGACATACAGGAACTTGTAACCTCCGATGGCTTTTGGAAAAGTTCCTAAAATGTCCACCCCCCACACACCGAAAGGGCACGTGGGAGGTATCATTTGCAGTGACTGAGCCGGTGTGTGAATCTGCTTCGCATGGAACTGGCACGCTTCACACTCCTTTACCACCTCAACTGCATCCTGGAGTGTTGTAGGCCAGTAAAAGCCATGTCGAAAGGCTTTACCGACCAACATGCGAGAAAATGCGTGGTTCCCGCACTCGCCTCCATGGATTTCCACGAGAAGTTCGCGACCTTCTTCCTAGGAAATACATCGCATTAGAATGCCATTGGCACCACGTCAGTAGGATCCCCTTGTACCAACGTGTATCTTTTAGCCAATATGGCAATTTGATCAGCGGAAGCACCATCTTCAAGAAGGATATTATCCTTCGAGTAGCTCTGAATCTCCAAGATCCATGCATTAGAGCTTACTTGAGCTTCTAGATCTTGCGGTCTGGGCTGCTCGGAGCTGCCTACAATGCCTACGATCCTTCGTGGGTGCCATGGTAATAGGGCCACCAGGACCGCCAGCTTCGAGTTGCTAGTCTTGCCCCCATCACTTAGTTCGGCATGCTAAGCGGCAAGTCCTGACAATCTTCTGACAAAAACTCTGTCTAGAGCTTGAGATCCCATTGAAGCCTTCGTCGAGAGATCATCAGCTTCAGCGTTGTCGAGATGCTGGGCATGAAAGAGATCCAAGACGTGGAAGTCCTTCCGCGGCTTCTGGACTTCAACTAAATAAGAGGCGAGTTTGGTATTGTTGCAACTGCATTCACCTTTGACTTGCTTGATGATGAGTTGCAAGTCACCCTTAACCAGTAGCTGCGTGACGCCATATGATAGTGCCACCTTGATCCTGTAGATGAGAGCTTCGTACTCTGTCATGTTGTTTGTTGCCTTGAAGTTAAGGTGTATCATATATTTGACCTTCTCCCCGATCAGAGCAGGGAGAAGGATCCGGCCCCCTGCTTCTGCATGGAGCCATCAAAGTAGAGTGTCCAGTGAGGCTCAGTGAATACCGATACCTTAGGTTCCGGCTTCTGCTCACTAAAGCCCCCTGGAGTTGGTGAAGAAGGAGTCCACTCCGCCACGAAGTCAGCCAGCGCCTGACTATTGATAGCATGTCGAGGTAGGAATCCGAGATCGAATTTTGCTAGCTCCGCAGACCACTTGGCGATATTTCCAGTAGGATTTGGATTATGCAATATAGCACGTAGTGGAAAGAAAGTTACCACTGATATCTTGTGGGTCTAGAAGTATTGACGTAGCTTTCTTGAGGCAGTAAGGACTGCATATAGCAGCTTATGCACCTCAATGTAGCGAGTCTTGGCATTGTGTAGCACTTCACTGATGAGGTACACTGGCTGTTGGACGGTCTGGACCCTCCCTGAGGGTCCCAGAGTTTCTTCTCCATCATATTGGACCCTCCCGGAAAGGTCCAAATCTTCTACTTGAGCAACCCGGACCCTCCCAGAGGTGTTCGGATTTTGTTCTTCATCAGCCCGGACCTCCTCGAAGGGATCGGGGCCTTCATGTTGTACTGCGGGAACTCCCTCGATTGAGAGAGGTTGATCCTCAGGCCTCTTGCTTTTAGGATACATGCATGGGGGCTGGGACCCAGACTCACCTTCAGGTAGCTGCAGGCCCTCCCGGAGTGGTCTAGGCTCTTGAGCTGAAGATGGCTCCGGTCTCTCCGTGACCAAGACCATTCTAACAACCTCCGTAGTTGCCGAAATGTAAAGTAGAAGATGATCACCAGGCTCCGGGGCTACCATAACTGGGAGTGTGGTAAGGAGCTGCTTGAGCTCTTGGAACACATTCTCTGCTTCATCGAACCAATGAAATGGTTCGGTCTTCCTCAATAGCTTGAAGAAGGGAAGAGCACGCTCTGCCAGTCTTGTAATGAACCAGCTGAGCGCAGCTAGACACCTAGTTAGCTTCTGGACGTCCTTCACGAGGGATGGGGGCCGCATATTTCAATGGCCTTGATTCGCTGGTTGCCTCAATTCCTCGGTGAGTTACCAAGAATCCAATGAGCTTTACTGAGTTAACCACAAAGACACACTTGTCTGGAGTGAGCTTAGTACACGTCAAGCGCAGCTTGTCGAAGATGGCTTGTAGATTGTCAAGAAGTGACTCCTTGTTCTTCACCATGACGACGATGTCATCGACATATACCTCCACCAAGTCCCTCCTGAGCTCTCCTAATGTTTTGTGCATGGATCACACAAAAGTTGAAGCAGCGTTTTTGAGACCAAAAGGCATAGTAGTGTAACAATATAACCCATCTACGTAATGAAGGCAGTGGGCTCTTCATCTTACCTAGTCACTTGAATCTGATGAGATCCAGAATAGGCATCTAGGAAACACAGTAACTCACGGCCGGGGGTAGAATCCACTATTCGATCTATTCTAGGAAGTGGAAATGGGTCTTTTGGGAATGCCTCATTTAAGGTGGTGTAGTCAATGCACATCCGAATCTTCCCGGTGGCCTTTCGTACAACGATTGGGTTTGCCATCCATTGAGGATGGTGCACCTCCTAGATGAAACCAACGTCGAGCATCTTCTTAATTTCTTGTCTGATGAAGTTCTACCGCTCGACAGATAGCTTAAGGGGCTTCTGATGTACTGGCCATGCATCGGGGTATATCTTCAGGTTGTGCTCGATCACCTCCCTAGGGATCCCAGGCATCTGTGATGGTTTCCATGCAAACACGACAACATTCGTTTGGAGGAAAGTGGCGAGCACGAGTTCCTATTTGTCGTCTAGACCTCCCAATATATGAGTGGTCTAGGCAGCATCAGAACCAATCAGGACGACTTTGACGGGGATGTCGGTGTCGCTGCTTGGTTCCACACGAGGTGAAGAAGTTGAGCCACGCTGATGTGAGCTCGAAGGTTGTTGAGCTGGTCGCTCCTTGCTAGATTCTTCTTCCTACGTCGTTGCGAGCACATGAAGTTCTTCTAGCGTAGTGACTCCAGCGGTGTGATCCCCACGGATCCGGAGGACGCCTGAGGAGTCGGCATCTTCAATACCACGTAGCTGTAATGAGCTATGGCCATGAATCTATACAGGGCTGGCCTGCCTAGGATGGCATTGAAGGGAAGGCTGATGTGTGCCACATCAAAGACCAACTTCTCAGACTTATAGTTGTCCCTAGTCCCAAAGTTCACCGGGAGTGTAATTGATCCGAGAGGAGTGATATCTCCCGGACCTACTTCAGAGAACGGACGTGAGGGCCTAATGTCTGATTGCCTGAGCTGGAGCTTCATAAAAGCCGCGAAGCTGAGGAGGTTGAGTGTCGCGCCTCCGTCCACCAGAACATGATAGATTTGGATATTATTGATGGTAGGAGATAACCTCAAAGGCAACTGACCAGCTTCAGTCATGTTCTTAGGACAATCCGAAGCATCAAAGGTGATGGCAGTGTCCATCCACTTCCGATGAGGTTATTCCTTGGTAGTGGGAGCTGCGAGAGCCATCTCTCGAGGCACAGTCTTGAGGATACGCCGAGAGGTAATATCCCGGGACCCTCCATATTTCATATGGAGAGTCTTCTGACGCTCATTGGCGGAGATGTCAGAGTCGTAGTCCACAATGTTTTAGACGGCCTTCAGGGACTTGTTGGTGTCCTGGAAGCCAAGCCCCTGTTCTGACATATCTTCTCCAACTTTCTGTTTCCCCTCCTATTGGTGGTATGGGGCTTCTTCTTGGCGCTTGTTGTTGCATTCAACAAGACGCTGAACCTCGTGACAGTCTTCAAGATTATGGGTGTTCAATTTATGAATCGGACACCACATCTTCTCACCGTCGACATCCTGAAATGATGGTCGGGGTCATTTTTCGAGGTGTGGCCCCCGACCACCAGGAGCTGTAGCTGCAGCGGTAGGTGTGCCGGCCAACGACTTCTTCTTGCCGTTGGACATCTTCTTCTTGTTTCCACTACCGGAGGCAGTAGCTTCAGCCTTGGAGGAAGATTTACCAGCCTCCGTAGCTGGTTTGGAGTGCATCTCATGGCCCTCTGCAGCCTTCATGACGCTGCTGACATCTTTGGTTGCTAGCTTCTCTAGCATCATCTTATCTCTAACTCCCTGTCTCAACGCAACAATGACATAGGCGTTGGAGATTGAAGGAATGGTGTTCTGTACCTAAGAAAACCGCTGGATGAATGATCGCAGTGATTCCCCCCGATTTCTACTATACGGCAAACAGATCCAGCTCTGTGCAAGGTCGAGTGTAGGAGCTCCCGAAGTTGGCAGTGAACTGGCGACAAAGTTCCCCCCAAATATAGATGCAGTCAGGAAGGAGACTCATGAACCAGGACCTTGCTGTCCTAGTTAGAGCCACGGGGAAGTAGTTAGCCATCATGGCCTCATTGCCTCCAGTCGCGAGGATGGCGGTGGAGTAGATTTGAAGAAATGTGACGGGGTTGACTGTCCCATCATACTTCTCTAGCAGATGAGGCCAGAACTTATGTGGCCAGTTGGCCTTGCGGAGATGCCTGGGAAGGGGCGAACATCCGCCCCCACTCCTAATGGAGAAGGTTTTTCCCGAGCCTCTCGCCTCTCGCGAGCGCGCTCGATATGGACGCGACCATCCTGTCTCATGTACGGGTTGTCGAGCTCAAACCAGAGATCATGCATCGAGAGCCTCGATGTTGTATGAGTGCGGCGTGCCGTGGAGGGTAGTGATGTCACTTGCTGGGAGGGCGCACGTCTCCTCTGTTGTGACGCCTGAGGACCAAGTCTGCCAGACAAGGTCCTATTCCTTGAAGGTTCCTGCCCAGTAGGGGCGAACCTTGATTGCTGATGGCATTGGCTGTAGCGGCAACCAAATGTTCCACATCAGCGCGCCACTGTTCCATCGCGCCCTGAGGTGCTCTGGGCACTGGAGGACGCTGAAGCAGAGTCCGCGCTGCGTTCAGCATGTTCTAAGGATTGTTCGTCGATGCAGTGATAGACGCGAATACACCATCTTGCTGAGATAGTGGAGGTGGTGATGGAACCACACCCGCCGGGACAACAGCATTGGATGGCTGCTGTACGTTGGAGGGATTTCCTCCAGTAGGATGCTCAGCCAAACCATTGCAAGAAGTTGCGGTGGAGTTCACCATCTTGAGATCTTAGCCCCCCCTACCTGGCACGCCGAATGTCGAAGTGTAGCAACCACACTCCTCCCGGTACTACTAAAGCATATTACGCAGAGGTTCGTATTCGGATGGGCGCGTAAGATCACGAATAATATGATGACACGGGAGTCTTTATGTGGTTCGAGCCGCCTGAGCATAATACCCTACTCCACAGGGTGGATGTTGATTGTATGACGAGTGTCTGTGGTTGCTTGTATGCATGTGAGCTTTGTTGTCCTCTACCGTGCGACACAACCCTTTTATATGCTAAGGACCGACCGTTACAGTATATGTCTGGCTCGACAAGTGGCTCCGGCTATAATTAACCACCTATACATGATCTACATGTATGATATTGATTTACAATGTGATAATGCGCCTTAATGGCGGCATTACATGTCTTGATAGTCCTCTGATCTTGTGTCATTAATACTGAGTTAATGACACGTTAATCAAGTCTTGTAATGGCTGTTTAATAGCATCTTGAATGTCCACACCATTGGAAATCCTGTAGTCTTCCCGTTGCAGGCTTAGGTTCGGAGGTCCAACACGTGGTAGCTCCTGAGCTTCCCTCTGTGGGAAGGCAGGTCCGGAGCCACTTGACACATGGTGGCACCGGAGCTTACCTCTACTGGGAGTTAGGTCCGGGACCGCTGGACACGTGGTAGTACAAGAGCTTCCATGTGAAGGAAGGTAGGTCTGGCACCGCAAGACACGTGGCAGCAGCGGAGCTACCCAAACAACGGATGTGGTCCCATTGCTTTTGGATGTGTGTTGCCTTCAGAAGTCTTCAACACGGACATAGGAACTCCTTGGTTTTATGTGCGGTATCAGTGGATAACTGGTATCCAGGGTACCAACAAGTTCCATTGTCAGTGATAACTCTATTCAAAACTCCAAATCTGCAGACAATAGACTTCAAGAATTTGAAGGTTGATTGCTTTCTGATAGTCACAACTGGAGTTATGTCAGGCCACATCATGAACTTGTCAATGGAGACATACAAGTACTGATAACCTCCAACAGCTTTTGGGAAAGGTCCCAAAATGTCCATCCCCCACACAGCGAATGGCCACGCAGGAGGAATCATCTGCAATGACTGCACCGATGTATGAATCTGCTTTGCGTGGAACTGGCACGCTTCACACTTCTTTACCAGCTCGACTACATCCTGGAGTGCTGTAGGCCAATAAAATCCATGTTGAAAGGCCTTATCGACTAATGTGCGAGAAGACGCGTGGTTCCCGCACTCGCCTCCATGGATCTCCGCGAGAAGCTCGCGGTCCTCTTTCTGGGAAATGCAACGCATTAGAACATCGTTGGCACCACGTCGGTAGAGGTCCCCTTCTACCGACATGTATGTTTTAGCCAACCTGACAATTTGCTCAGCGGATACACCGCCTTCGGGAAGGATATTGTCTTACAAGTAGTCTCCGACCTCCAAGATCCATGCATTGGGACTAACTTGAGCTTCTGGATCTTGCGCGCTTGGTTGCTCAGAGCTTCCTATAGCACCTACAATCCTTGGTGGGCGCCATGGTAATAAGGCCACCAGGACCGCCAGCTTCAGGGTGCTAGTTTCACCCCCATCACTCAGTTTGGCAGGCTGAGCGGTAGGTGATGACAATCTCCTGACAAAAACCCTGTCGGGTGCTTGAGCCTCGGTTGAAGCCTTCGTCGAGAGGTCTTCAGCTTCAACGTTGTTGAGACGCTAGACATGGCAAAGATCGAGGACGTGGAAGTCCTCTAGCTTCTAGACATCAAGTAAATATGCAGCAAGTTGAGGGTTATTGCAACTACATTCACCTTTAAGTTGCTTGATGATGAGTTGTGAGTCACCCTTCACCAGGAGTTGCCGGACGCCATATGATAGCGCCACCTTCAATCCGAAGGTGAGTGCTCCATATTCCACCATGTTGTTGGTTGCCTTGAAGTCGAGGCGTACCATGTACTTGACCTTCTCCTCAGTCAGAGCGAGGGGAAGTATTCCAGCTCCGGCCCCCTGCTTCTGCACGGAGCCGTTGAAGTAGAGAGTCCAGTGAGGCTCGGTGAAGACCAGGACCTTAGGTTCCGGATTCTGATCATCGAGGCCCCTTGGAGTTGATGAAGAGGGTGTTCACTCTGCCACAAAGTCAGCCAGTGCTTGACTCTTGATTGCATGTCGTGGCAGGAATTCGAGGTCCAAGTCTGCCAACTCGGCTACCCACTTGGCGATATTTCCCGTAGAATTGGGATTATGCAAAATAGCTTGCAGTGTATAAGAAGTTACTACTGATATCTTGTGGGCTTGGGAGTAGTGATGAAGCTTGCTTGAGGCAACCAGGACTGCGTACAATAGTTTATACACCAAAATGTACCGAGTCTTGGCATTGTGCAGTACTTTGTTGATGAAGTACACCGGCCGCTGGATAGTCCGGACCCTCTCAGAGGTGTCCAAAACTTCTTCTCCATCAACTCAGACACTCCCGGAGGGGTCCGGAGCTTCTTCTTCTTGAGTAGGTACTCCCTGAGATGAGGGATGTTGACCCACAGGCATCTTGCCTTTCGGATCCGTGCCTGGGGGCCGGGACCCAGACTCGCCTTCAGGTAGCTCCGGACCCTCCCGGAGGGATCTAAGATCCTGAGTTGAAGATGTTTCTGTCTCTCCACAACCAGAACCATGCTGACAACCTACGTAGTTGCAGCGATATAAAGCAGAAGAGGGTCACCAGGCTCCGGAGCAACCAAGATTGGTAGTGTAGTGAGGAGCTGCTTGAGCTCTTGGAATGTCTTCTCTGCTTCTTTGTACCAATGGAATGACTTGGACTTCCTCAACAGCTTAAAGAATGGAAGTGCCCGCTCTGACAGCCTTGAGATGAATCAGTTGGGCGAAGCTAGACGTCCTATTAGCTTCTGGACGTCCTTGATACGAGCTGGAGGCCGCATCTCTTTAATGGATTTAATTTTGACCAAATTTGCCACAATTCCTCAATGAGTCACCAAGAAACCAAGGAGCTTTCCGAAGCTTACCTGAAAGACACGCTTGTTCGGGTTATGCTTCGTGCATGTCAAGCATAGCTTGTCGAAGACAGCTTGAAGATTGTCCAGTAGTGAGTCCTTGTTCTTCACCTTGACGATGATGCCATTGAAGTAGACTTCCACCAAGTCCCTAATCAGCTCCCCAAAGGTTTTGTGCATGGCTCACACAAAAGTGATGTAGCATTTTTAAGACCAAAAGACATAACATTGTAACAATACAACCCATCTACTGTGATGAAGGCAGTATGCTCTTCATCTTCCTTAGATATTGGAATTTGATGATATCTAGAATATGCATCTAAGAAACACAGTAAATAAAATCCGGAGGTAGAATCTACTATCTGATCTATCCTTGGTAGTGGAATAGGGTCTTTTGGGCATGCCTTATTTAAGGTGGTGTAATCGATGCAGATCCGAAGCTTCCCGCCAGCTTTTGGTACAACAACTGGGTTTTCCAACCACCATGGATTGTGAACCTCTCGGATGAATCCAGTGTTGAGCAGTTTCTTGACTTCTTGTCTGATGAAGTTCTGCTGCTCAACAGATTGCTTTCGGGGCTTCTATTTTATGGGATGTGCGTCAGGGTATTTCTTCAGACGGTGCTCGACCACTTCCCTATATATCCAAGGCATTTGTGACAGTTGCCATGCAAACACGTCGACATTTGCAAGGAGGAAAGTGACGAGCGCGAGTTTCTATTTGTTACCCATACCTCCCGATATACGGGTGGTCTGGTTGGCATCATAACCGATTTGGATGACATTGATGGGGATGTCAGTGTCATCGCTAGGTTGCACACGACACTGCAAGGATTCCGGTTTATCGCAACGAAAAAATTCGTCGCAATAGGTTACTGTTGCAACGAAAAAAAATGTGGCGATAGTTTTAACGAATCGTCAAAATAAGTCCCATGGCGATAGGTTATTGCGATGACTTGACATTCGTGGCAAATAGTATGGTATTGCAACGATTTCACATTGGTGGCAAATAGTATGCTATTGCAACAATTTCACGTATTGTGATGATTTAACGTATTGCAACAAATAGTACGATATTGCAATGATTTCACAATTGTGGCAAATACTACAGTATTGCAACGATTTCACATTCGTGGCAAATAGTATGTTATTGCAATGATTTAGCATATTGCAACAATTTAACGTATTACAATGAATAGCATGGTATTGCAACGATTTCACATACGTGGCAAATAGTATGGTATTGCAACGATTTTGTATCGGTGGCAAATAATATAGTATTGCAATGATTTAGCATTGTTGAATTGTTAGAGCAACACTTTCCCCGATCTGTTAAGTAGCAGCCCGCGGAGGTTTTTTGTTCGGCGGGGCTTAGGCCTCAATCAAGTGTTCTAGTGGATGGAAATATCAGACAGTGGTTTTTACGTGGTTCGGGCCGCAAGAAGCATAACACCCTACTCCACGGTGAGTGGTATTGCTGGTATATGTGTGTGTGTGTGATGTTCGATATGGGGGTCCCTTGTAACAGTGGCGCTCCGGGCCTTTCATAGACAAGATCAGACGCCTTACAAGTGGGGTCCCAGGGCCCTACAGGTGGTCTCAGGATGATCTTATCATAAAGATCTAAGGCTTCTTCCGTAACCTTGCTCCAACCGTGGTCTTCAAGACCCACTGTCTTTCCACCTGCGTCGTCAGTAGCCCACGCGCCGTTGCTGACGGTGGCAGAAGGTGTCACGTCGGCCTGTCTTGTTGCCACAAGCTATCCACCTTGCCAAGTGGGGTAGGCCTGCGGCGCCTTCACTGTGACGCGATTGGTCATAGAGGCCTCTGACCTTTGGCGTGCTCTGCGTTGGGCGCCAGAGGTGGGTGCGCGTCTTCAATGCTCGACTTGAGCATGGAGTACCATCCCTGGGCACCAGCATCTTACCGATCGAGGTGAGCCGCGGGACACGAGGCAGCCCCGTGACTGGTCTCCGCTGGGGAGGTCAGACCTGATCCTCTGTGACGCATGGTAGCTCCAAGGCTCGTCAGGGAATGTGGCAGCTTCGGGCCCTTTCCCTTGGGGGGTGCTGGTCCTTGCGCTCCGTGCCACGTGTCTGTACCGGGGGCGCTCCCCCATGGTTGTGTGAGTTCACAACCCTATACGTGGCATCTTGGGAGCCCGTCACACCGGAGGGGCCAAGTCCCATCTTCAAGGATTACGTGGCAGAACCGCAGCTCGATCATGAGGGAGGCAAAGGCCTTGGCGCCTATAGGACACATGACAACTCCGAACATGCTTTGATGTCTTCATCCTGTGTGCGAGGGTACCCCATCTGCAGGGTACCAACAGTTGCCCTGGGTCCATGTTGGGGCGTGGTGAAGAGCCCAAAGGTGGAGCCCTTTCAATGTCTTCCAACACTCTGCTTTGAATTTTGTCTTGGACAGCCGAAGAGATTGGCGCTTCGGTCAATCATCGCCAGACGTCCTCTTCTGGTTGATAGACTGCGGTGACGAGATCTTTGCTTGCTGTAATATCTGGGTCTTCTGCAGCGCCTTTAACCACGACAGTTGTCGATACTGCTATAGCACTTTTATTCGCTCCGCCATTATGGGAGTCGCCTCAGCAGCTTCGCCAGGCGGCTAACCGACTGGGCCAGCGCGTTAGTGCCAGGACATAGGACCCATTGTCATGGGTGTCGGGTGTTGAGCGGTGCGGTCTGAACCTTCAGTCGTAGTACCTAGGCATCGCGGGGGTGATCAAAAAGGAAACGGTTCCTCCCTTACTCAATCATCACAGCCTGAGTTTTTCACCTTCTTCCTCGAGCGCCCGATCCTTCTTCACCCCTTAGCCAAAGTTCTCACCTTAGCTCGCTCCAGTTGCTTCCCCACTGCCTCCTTCTCGCTTCTAATCAGCTGACAACCTGTTGTCGATGCGGCGACTGCTTGGCTGGTTGGCGGTGGAGTATGCGTGGATGATCTGCAGTGGATTTCCAACCCTTGAATACCTGCGCGAAGACAAGACCGTCTTCTTCGCCGCGTACGTGTCTGCGGGGCTTGGGCTTCCTCCGTCTAGGTTCTTCCTCGCACTGCTAGAGGAGTACGGGCTGCAACTTCACCATCTGTTGCCAAATTCCATTGCAGTGCTCGCGGTGTTTGTCCACTTCTGCTAGGCGTTCTTGGGATGCAAGCCGACGGTGGAGATGTTCCAGTTCTTCTTCGTAATGAAGACCACTATGAAGAGCGAGACGACCTAGGTGGGTGCTTACTACTTTGGGCACCGGGACAAGAACTCCCATTCCTACATTCCTTCGCTCAAGGGAGGCATGTGGAAGACATGGAGGGAAGATTGGGCGATCGTTCGGTCGAGGCCCATCTCGTGCTGAAGATTCCTTATGAAGGTTCGACCTTTGATCCCACCACCTGTGAAGCATTCCAAGGCTTGACGAATGAGTAAATGCTGATATTTGGGAGGATCAAGTCCCTGGTGCGTAAAGGCTTCACTTCCCTGATGGTGCTGGCTGACTTCTTGTGCTGCCGCACCGCCCATCTTCAAAAGTACCAGTACAGGGCCTGGTACTATCTCGGCACCCATGATCTGTGCCGGTTGGATCTGGATGACCCCACCCCAGAGGTGTTGGAGGGCTTGTTGAAGGTGGTAACCTCTGATACGGTCGACGACAAGCACATCTCCATTCTGGACGACTGCCAACCGCTCTTCATGACTCCAGAATTGAGAGACAATCTGATGAGCTTGAGGCCGGCGGTCAATGCGTACGGTGTTACCCGTCCACATCCTGAGGAGACGTCTGGGGCTTCTGCGGTCTTGGCGTGGTGCAGTGCCATGACGCGACCAAGGTCGGGGTCCTCCTGGCATTCTTCAAAAAGGGCGGAGGTAGGGCCCCAAACATCTTCTGTCAGGCTGCACGGCAGCCAACCAGATCCAGCTCTGTCGCCAGGAAAGCGTTCTCGCCTTCCGGCTACGTATTCCAATACCACTGTGTCGAAGAAGCGGAAGGTATTGCGGGGGGATGATACCCCCATCTCCCCTCATGATGGGGTGAGTGCGGCCGATACTCCCGTTGTCGACTTGGTTTCTAACTCCAGCGGTGGCTCTAGTTCCGTAGGAGGCGCAGAGGGGTCTGCACAGGGGATCATGCCGACTCAGGTCAATCACGAGCCGGAGCCAGAGACGACGGCGTCGGCTTTGTTGATAGGCCCTGGTGACCTCGATCTATCATTCGGAGTGGAGGGCCAGGGTCACTGGAGCAGTCCGACCCGCCGGTGAGACGCAACTTCTCCCTCTGCCTTTTCCCTTCTTTCCTTTTTCTGTTCTGACGCAGTTTTATCTTGGCTTTTCAGGGCGTTGTCAGCCGACTTAGTGCCCTTGGTGCTTCTAGGGGTGATCTTGATAGCCTCTGCCCTTCCCGTAGCTAGAATAGGATCTGCCATCCTGCATCGTTCGCCCGAGGGTGCTTTGGCCTTAGGTTCCTTCGGTGACTCTGCACCCTCATCCTTCAAGGCAGGTAGGGCTGGAATGGCGTCAGACATGGAAGTGCCAGGCGAGAAGGTGCCCGGGAAGGCGGTGCCAAGCGAGGGGGTGCCTGGTGTGGAGGCGCCCGATGAGGAGGTGCCTGGCGAGGAGGGGACTACATTGGTTTCGACTGCTTCCCTTGGTGAGGCCGACCCGCCCGTCATTGAAGCAGCGTCAGCGATTGACGTTATTGGTGCACAAGTCGGCTACTCACCACTGGCGACTGGCGATGCCCTGTAGTGGGAGAGGGGACATCAGCACCAGGCGGCAGCGCGGAGGTTCCAGGAGCTCCAGCTGGGGTACCATCTGGTCCCAGGCACTGGTGTCTGTCGCGATATCGGCGGAAGAGGTGGAGGGGCAGCCGTCTATGGTGACGGTCACACCGATTGCTCTTGCCAATGTTGCCAGACATAAGCTGCTTTCGCTCGGGAGTGGGATCAGCTTGCAGAGTAGCGACGTTCGATGAAACTGGTCGATGCCAAGAATAAGCAGCTCAAGCTGGAGGCTCTGAAGGCCCATGCCACCGATGATGCCCGCCTGAGGCTGTATGAGGATCGGCGGCTGGAGTTGGTCCACCGCGATGTTACTGTCGCTGAAGCTAAAGGGGACTTGGTGGCGATGGAGGAGGAGGTCTCCTAGGGCCTGGAGGAGAAGCGCCAGGCTTTGCAGGACTTGGAGCTCGCCATCAAGCACCGGGAGGACAATCTAGAGCGTCGTGCTCGGGAGCTCGCCGACCGGGAGGAGACTGCGAGGAGAGAGGTGGAGAGCCTCCAGGCCTCCCGTACGGCCGAGGCCCAAGGGATACGGGACTTCCTGGCCTGTGCTAGGACGATGCTAGAACCCCCCGGCCTTGGTCCCGTGTCGCGTTGGGAGCCATCTCAGTGGGTTGCCCTGCTACTTGCTTCCTTGGACTCCCTCTGTTTGTCGTTGGGGTCGGTGAACACCATCCTTGCAAGGCGGCTGGAGGCCAAAGGAAAGGAGATGGCTGAGGTGGTGGCGTGCCACGTCCTGGTATGCTTCCAAAGCTGGTACTCGAAGATCCCGCTGGAGGCGGTGGAGAAAGGTCCCTTGATGAGCGGGAGGATGAGGCTAGGGACAAAGTCCAAGACCTTTCCAAGAAGGTTGTCTCTTTGTTCCGGCGGAATTGAGGCCGGAAGCACCTAGGTGCAATGTTTTTGTATCCGGGGCTGACCCCCTTGCGTAAAAAACTGTTTACGAATTTGGATTCATGTTGTTTTGGTTGTTGTCTTGTCGTGTCCTTTCAAATTGTTGCCCCAATTCCTTCTCTAGAGAAAGGTCTTGAAGAGCCTTTGTTGATGCCATTAGCCTTTTAGGGACCAACGCTTGCACAATTGACATGGCCTGTTTGTCGCTAGATGATGTCCTTCCTATGGAACCCCCCACAAAGGCCCATTTGTAGGCGTGGCCAGATTGTTGGGTACGCCTGCCACTTGAATGCAGGATGTCTTCGACTGGCCCCCAACGGAGTGGGGGAGCATGAGTGTTGTCGTTGCTAGTAGCCGGAGCTGGCTACTCCGACGCCACCCTCCGTCGTTGTGAATTCGTCGACGGCAGGCCCCCTGGGAGGCGCCAGAGCTGGGTGCTCTAGCATCGCCCACCATCGTTGTGAAGTCATGGAATACGAGCGCCTGGTGCACAGGATACCACAAGCGAACTTTGTTAGCAACAAAAGCAGGGCAGTAGAGTGCACTCAGTTGTCCACTCTTGTTGTTGTCGCTGACGTGTTGGGACGTCGATGGCAGGCCCCCTGGGAGGTGCCGGAGTTGTATGCCCCGGCGACACCCACCATCCTTGTAGGTACATCGGCGGCAGGCCCCTTGGAAGGTGCTGGGGCTAGATGCTCCGGCGTCAACCACCATCGTCGTAGGTACGTCAGTGGCAAGCCCCCTGGGAGGTGCTGGAGCTGTATGCTCCGACATCACCCACCATCTTTGTAGGTACGTCGATGGCAGGACCCCTGGGAGGTGCCGAAGCTGGATGCTCCAACGTCGTCCACCATCGTCGTAGAGTCGTCGATGGCAGGCCCCTGGTGTACAGGCTATCGCAGGAGGACCCCGTTAGCAACAAGAGCGGGGAAGGAGAGTTTACTCACTTATCCGCGCTTGGTGCTATCGTTGGCGTGCCGGGACATCGACAGTAGGCCCCTTGCGAGGTGCCAGAGTTTGATGCTCTAGCGTCGCCCACCATCTTCGTAGAAACGTCGACGGCAGGCTCCTTGGGAGGTGCCGGAGCTGTATGCTCTAGTGTCGCCCAACATCGTTGTAGGTACATCCACGGCAGGCCCTCTGGGAGGTGCCGAAGCTTTATGCTTTGGCGTCGTCCACCATCGTCGTTGAGACGTCGACGGTAGGCCCCTTGGGGGGTGCCGGAGCTGGATGCTTTGGCATCGCCCAACATCTTCATAGGTACATCGACGACACGCCCCCTGGGATGTGCCGGATCTGTATGCTCTGACGTCACTGCCATCTTTGTACGTATGTCAACGGCAGGCCCCTGGGAGGTGCCGAAGCTGTATGCTCCAGCGTCGTCCACAATCGTCATTGAGATGTCGACGGTAGGCCCGTTGGGAGATGCTGGAGCTGGATGCTCCGACATCGTCCACCATCGTCGTAGAGTCGTCGACGATAGGCCCCTAGTGTACAGGCTATAGCGAGAGAACCCCGTTAGCAACAAGTGTGGGGCAGGAGAGTTTACTCACTTCTGCGTGCTTGGTTCTGACATTGATGTTCTAGGACATCGATGGCAGGCTCCTTGTGAAGTGCCGGAGCTGAATGCTCTGGCGTCATCCAGCGTCATCGTTGTGCCGTCAACGGTAGGCCCTTTGTGAGGTGCCGGAGATGGATGCTTTGGTGTCGCCCACCATCTTCGTAGAAACATCAACGGCAGGCCCCTTGGGGAGTGCCGGAGCTAAACGTTCCGTCGCAACCTGCTTTGTATGTCCTGCACACAAAACAGAGGTGCATATTGTTTTGCTCGCCGGTGATCTTTTCCTATTCTTAAGTATTGTCATGTCTTACAGTCCTGGGCTGGTACACGGGATTTGGATAATTCTGTGCATTGGAGCTCGGGGTCCGGCATCCTTCTTATTCTGGGTGTGAGCGTCCTGGCCCCTAGTACTTAGTCACAACACTGGGAGGTAAAGCGCACACGCTTAGGGTACAGGACCAAGCTAAGCATGTTGCGCACTCTGGACCTCCAGCTCAGCGTTGGCCTTTCACGGGGAACCATTTGGCACCAAAGGACCCCAAGTAAGAGGGTAGCCGTGAGATTCCAAGACACCTTGCAGGTACCTTAAATACGTCCGCCTGCAGCAGGGTTGCATAACTGTACTAGGGGCAATATAGAAAATTTTTCACCAAGTATATGAAGACAGTATACGAAAGACGAGACTAGCTTGATTGATCACAAAATTAACAGGTAATTTCAAGTGAACATAAGAGAAGCACATCGTAAGACAGTGAATTCTTCTCATTGGATTGGCTTTACAATAAGGCAATGACCCACTCCAGTTGGATAGGGAGGCAGAGTGTTCATGCTTAGGGTACGGGACCAAGCTAAATGGCTTAACACTCTGAACCTTCCCCCTAGAGCTTGGTTGTCCTAAGTGTCGTTCCCTGGTTTCACGACACCCTACATTGTCCTACAATTTATGCTTAAGGATAGAACTTACGGAGGTTCTCTATGTTCCAAGGTTTGGGAAGGGGCTCTCCTTCTTCTGTGGCCAGGCGGACACACCCAGAGCGGTATACTTGCGTTACTTAGAAGGGGCCCTCCGAGCTGGGGGAGAGTTTGTGCGACCCTTCTCGAGAAAGTATGCACTGCATCACTATGTCACGTCCCTAGAGCTTTCTACTCCACATGAACCACTCCTTGTAGTGCCTCAACGCCTGTCAGCAGCGTGCATTTCGGATGGTCGACATCTTCTCGTTGGAGCTGGTCGACGAGGTCGACATCTTCTCGTTGGAGCTGGTCCTGTGAGGCTTAATCGAATGCTCAGACTCCTAGTGAGCCTACTGCGATCTTCAGGGGGGGAGGACGGCCTCTGCCCCGTACACCAGGAAGAAAGGTGTTTCTCTAGTGGCGCGGCTGGGTGATGTCCGCCTTGCCCAAATTGCACAGGGGAGCTCGTCGACCCACCTGGCACCATGCTTGTCCAGGTTGTTATACATGCTTCTCTTGAGGCCTCTGAGGACTTAGCAATGGCCCTTTCGACTTGGCCGTTGCTCTTTGGATAAGCCACAGATGCATAACAAACATGGACGCCGAGGTCTTCGCAGTACTCCTGGAAAGCTGCACTGGTGAATTGGGTCCCGTTGTCGGTGATGATCCTGTTCGGGACCCCAAACCTGCACACGATCGACTTGATGAACTTGACTGCATACTCCTTGTTGATGTTGATCACTGGGGCTGCCTCACGCCACTTGGTGCACTTGTCTACAGCGATGTGAGGAACCGGTACCCTCCGACTGCCCTGGGGAAGGGTCCCAGGATATCCACCCCCCAGACCGCAAAAGGCCAGGAGGGCGGGATCATCTGTAGCGACTGCGCTGAAGTGTGAATTTGATTGGCGTGGAACTGGCATGCCTATCATTTCTTGACCAACTTGACGTCGTCTTTTAGTGCTTTTGGCCAGCAGAAGCCATGTCGGAAGGCTTTGCAAACCAGCATGCGGGAGGTTGCGTGACTTCCGCACTCTCCTTCATGGATCTCTGCGAGCAAGTCGCAACCTTCCTTCTGAGTTATGCACCGTAGCAGTACACCGTTGGCGCGACGCCAGCAGAGGTCACCTTCTACTAGTGTGTAGAGCTTCGCCATCCTCATGATCCTCTCAGCGGATATTGGGTCCTCCGGGAGCATGTTGTCCTTCAGACCTGGATCTCCGTGATCCACGTATTAGGACTCTCCTGAGCTTCTAGATCTTGGACGCCTGGTAATATGGGGTCCCCGATGTCGCACAAGATCCTTGTGGAGGCCCATGGTTGTAGGGCCGCCGTGGTCACCAACTCTGTGGTGTTGGGCTCGCTTTCTTCATTAGGCCACGCGGGCCTTGCAGTTGGCCGCACCAACCTCCTACTGAAGACCCCTTCAGGGATCAGGGCTCCTGTGGACGCCATGGTTGACAAGGCGTCGACAATGGAGTTGACAGCGCGTGGCACATGGCAGAGGTGCAAGGCCTCCAAGCTAGCTTCCAACTACTTGACGTGTAGTAGGTACGTCGCGAGTTGTGGGTCGTTGCAGCAGCACTCTCCTCGGACCTGCTTGATGAACAGCTGGGAGTATCCCTTGACCAGCATCTACTGGACATCGAGACTCTACACAGCTGTGAGTATGAAGATGAGAGCCTCGTACTCCGCCATGTTGTTGGTCACCTTGAAGTCGAGGCGCACTGCGTACTTGGACTACTCCCCTGTTGGAGAGGTGAGCAGTACATGAGCTCCAGCTCCTTGCTTCCGCAAGGATCCATCGAAGAAGAGTGTCCAGTGGGGCCCCGTAAGCACCTTTGCTCTGGGCTCTAGCTCCCTGATTTCCCGGCCTCCTGGATTGCATGGTGAAGGAGTCCACTCAACAACAAAGTCTGCCAGAGCTTGGCTCCTGATTGCATGTCGTGGTATGAAGTCATGCTCGAACTCTGCTAATTCGGCAGCCCATTTGGCGATATTGCATGTTGCGTTGGGGCTGCGCAGCACCGCCCCAGTGGGAACGAAGTCACCACCGAGACTCTGTGTGCCTGAAAGTAATAGCGAAGCTTCCTCGACGCAATTAGTACTTCATTGTAAAAGCCCTCTTTTCGGAAGAACAAAAACGCAAAAATGCGAACTTAAAAATTTTGAAAGTGGACTTGGAAATCCAAACTCACATGAACCATATGAGTTAACCAATGTTCACTAAAAATAGGAACCTGTTAAAAATTTACATATAGAACATGGTTACTATTGTATATTGGAACTTAAGGTGTAAAATCCTTAAATTACAAGTATTTACATTTTCAATGAAAAAAAAAAATTAAAGGAGAAAAGAAAACAAAATAGAGGGAAAGAAAAAGGAATTATTCCAACCCTAAAATGGGTCATCCAAAAACATTTAAATCTCATGTTGTAAATTTTTCCATGACCTTCTAATATTCCAAAAAGACTCTCGGTGAAGTTTCAAAATTTTTGAAGCATGTTTCCCATTTTGTGGACACGTACTGAGAGTTTAATCAACGTCGACTTCAAATTTAAACTTTGTGCTCGACCTTGTCCAAATCAACTCCAAATTTTTCCTGAGGTCCCTTATGGTTCAAAAAGGGTAACTTCAAAGTATTTAGGATTTCTATTGATTTTTAGAAAAGAAAATAGATAAAGAATAAAAGCAAAACCCTAGGGTGTTTTCAAATTCAAAGTTGAATTTGAAATTCAATTGAATCAATTCTCAAATTTGATTCAAAATTTGGATTTTTAATATCTCAAATAACCACCCCCAGCTTACTGTGCTTTGAGATTATTTATATATGATTTTAATCTGAAAAAAAGAAGAGGATAATATCCATTGGTGGGGCCCATGTGTCAGTCTTATCCTTATAAGAGAAGTGTTCTGTTTGTTCTTCTTTACGTATCTTTCACTCCGCATTGACTTGGTCAGCTCACCTCTGAGCTACGATCCTCCCGACCCCGTCCGGCCATAGAGCCCCCTCACCGCCGCTAGCGCCACGCCTCCTTCTCGTCGGCTCTGCTCGCGCCGCTGCTCGCCCTGACTGCTCCCGACGGCGCCCTGCCCCGCGCTGCCGCCATGCCCGTGCCCGCTGCCGCGCGCCCTGGGCGCTGAAGCGCCAGCACCACGCCACCAACGCCGGGTGTGCCTCCTCCCTACACCGCCTGCGCCGCCGCCGACCCAGCTTCCTCATGGTCGCGCCGCTCCCGCCGAGTCCCCCCTGCTCGCGCGCGTGCCCCTTCCTGGTCGTGCTTCCTCACCGGTGCCGCCTCCAGCTCGTTCCCCTCTGTGCCCGTCCACGCGCCGCCGATGCCGGCGCTCCACCTCCAGTCCACCACGGCACCGCGTTGCTGCGCCCCGCGCTCGGCCGCTCCACGACGGCCGCGGCCCAGCTGCCTCCTTGCCGTAGCCGCACCTCCACCCCGCTGCTTCCCCAGCGCCACGCCACCGCCGTTCTTGCGCCTTCCTTTCGCCTACCTTGCCGCGCCCCAACCAGTGGTCGACACCCGTCATCGTCGCCCCGTTCCGCGCCATGGCTGCACCCAACCAGCGAAGCGAGTGACCTGTGAGATGTATGAGATGCAAGAACATGTTGATGACACAACAGCGATGACAATTGGTTCAAGGTTAGCTCTTAATTGTGCAAAGATTAGTTGGGACAATGCTGCAACTAAGGTGTTCGATGAAATGTTCACGAGGAAAGAACCAACTTTGTTGATGTTTAGAACTGGTCTGTGATGCAGGGGTAGGATGATGTCGCAACCGACAAGCCTAAGTTCCAAGGTGCTCTTTGAATGATGATGAGGCGACAGAAATCAAGTACGCACCCAAGATGTTCGGCAAAATTCCTACAAGGTGAGCCTTGCCCTAAAATGCATTGTTTGACACCCTGAAGTCCATTAGTCGTGACCCCTAATGGTACTCGTGTGTCATCAAGCTGTACGTCCATGTTCCGCGTTAATATCATTCCTATAGGAGTCAACACGTCGACCTCCTTTGTCGTTCGTATCACGATGGCTAGTCCGTGCGTGCTCGTGATGCTCCACCATGAGCTGTGTCAACATGACGTTGTCGTGACGCTCAGAGCCATCATCGTGCCCTGGCATCGAGATGAAGGATGCTTGTGATGAGTGTGGTGCTAAAACACCAGCTTGACTCGTCGGCCAATGGTTGTCAATCCAAATAAGGTTTTAGTCGATGAGAGAGTGATCAAGTCCTAGGTATAATCTAGATGCTCGATGAAATGCCTTCTAGGTCAAACTAGGTGGGTCGGTGATCACCGATGACCTAGGGTTGAGTAATGCAAGAACGTTGCGACCAACAAGGAGAACTAGACCAAGGGGAACCTTGGATAAGAGTTCCTTGGTTGTGTCGAGAATGTTCCCTAACCGATCACAGGATTGGTTAACTTGGTGTACCACTTCATCAATGACAGGTTCGTCGAGTCGCTTATCAACAACCGAGTCAACATCACTAGCCTTAAGAATCACATGGTGGTGTTCGAGATTCCGCTCAACCCATTGATGAGTCCGGGTTGATGTGGACGTTGCTAAGACGATCTTCTCGAGATGGCAAATGAATGCCTTCACGGCAAGGTCTCGCATCATGTTTAAGTCCCGAGAGCTTACCGATCTCACCTGGACAATCTTGCGGGAGACACTACATTAGTGTCGTCGTGTAAGCACCTAAACAATGCTTGCGATGTTAGTCGTAGCAACTGGTTTACCTAAAAGTCATTTGAACGTTGTCTTGGTACTCATGCTAGGTTAACAGTGCTTGTAATGACTTCTTAAGTCCAAGCCATGTTGATCTCAATTCAGTCCCAAGTGTCTTTAGGTTCCATCATGGTTCATCCTAAGTCAGGACCCTACGACAGCTCTGCTCATATAACTAGGTTTACTCCATTATGAGTTAAGTCAAGTTCAGTGGTCGATTGCTAAATCGCGACCTTTTTCTTGTACACCACTCATACTCAAGCTTTCAATGCCACCTTGACTCTTAGGTCATCCTTACACTACCAGTCCAACACTTCCACACCATTCAACTTTATCGTCCTTGAGTGGCATAGCATCGAGTGTTGAGTGCCAAGTTGCAATGTGTGCTTACATTGCACCTTTCAATTCACATCTCGATACTACTATGACCACTTGACTCCATCCTTTAATTATCCACACAACAGAGGCATATCTGTCCTTCCTAGTCAAACTCCTCGTTCTTAAAGTTACACAACCCCGTAGAGTCTATTATTAAATGACCTAATTACTTAATCACTTATATGCATATCATGTCGATAGGAACGTGATGATAGGTGATCGACGAGAAGTTTAGCTTGGAGGAGAGGGCCAGGATGTCCACTTGAAGTCCTTGGCGGAGTCTGCACAGAAGGACCACTAACAATTGACATTTATTCGAGTCGCAAACTAAGGCAAGCCCCAGTTTGCATCTAAGAGCTTTTCAAAGTTTTCCAGTTTTATTCACTTACGTCTTCAGTTGATATTGTGCATTACGTATAAGGTGATTGATACTCCACTTGCATGACCACAAATCCCACAGTTTGGTTGGAACGAGTTACAGTTTGACCTGTAGTAACTGCTTTGCTAATGTATAGGAAATCTGGTAGAAGTCGAGTAGTTGGAATCTACTCGCGAGAGATGTAGGACATATCTAACAGGATTGGTTAGATAAATAATGGCTTAATATAATGAATCCAAGACCGGGCAGGGGATGGATAGGAAGCGACGATAATTGAGTCTTGGTCGCATAGCCCTACCTGTGTCGCTTGAGGACCATGCCGTATGTGGCACCGTTGGGCAAGCTTGAACTGTACCGGTTGAATAATGGTATATGGGCCCATTGAGCTGATGTAACTCCAGACTGTAGTGTGGAAACTCCTCGGTTGTCCTTGAATGGAGATGCGAAGGCATAAAGGTGTAAATCTTCTAGTGGGCAATTTCGACGTGTCCGTGTAGGGGACCTTTTGCTCGGGATGAAGAGGTTTGTCGATATTGGGATCTTGGGTGAAAGGTGGCCACGTATGACGCGGGGTGGAGAGCACGTATGTGTCTCCCACGCGGGTGTGCGTGTCGTGCAGTCCGGGTGTGTCCTGATTGCAATCACCGTCCCTCGCGGTAATAGAGTACCACTTGTTCACTGTGTCATGATGTAGTAAATACTAAAGAAGCCAGAAAAATCATATTGTATTGAATTATAATTGCTTTGCAACTTTGTATGATTTAGAGATAGTACAATTAAAAGTTTACTGTTTCCCCATACTTTAGCTATAATAGCATTACGTGCTTTGGGCATGTCATATCATCGGCAAAGCGTTTCTTGTTTGATTGTGGAGTCTCTTATGTGCCGTGGCCGAAGAATGTCGTTTGCTACTTAAAACATGATTATAAGGATCCACTTGTAGGCGAGTCTATTTATGCTATTCCTTACCTATGTTAGTATTCACCTTGCATATGTCTAGTGAGACGGTTAAGTCTTGCTGAGCCTTATGCTCACGTTTGCGCTTTAATGATTTTTGCAGGTATTAGTTTTATTTCTGCTGTTCAGGTTGTACATGAGACTCGAGGTATCGAGATAAATCTCATGTGAGCCACACCGCTGCTGAATGTTCTTCATGTTGCTAGTGAGAAGCGCCCTAGGGCATGGACGTCTTCTCTCCTGCTTAGTTAGGTGAGATTATGAGTATGTATTTTTCCGCTGCATGTGTACCCCTGTCGTACACTCTTTTGTAAACTTTTCTTAATATGAAATGTAAACTTTATATGTTTTGGCAACCTTTTTGTGTGTGCTGTTAGGTGCCGCATTGCACGGCACCACCCAATGAGATCCTCGAATGTGTGTACTCCGGTCCCCACAGACATGGTATCAGAGCTTCATTGGGAATAGCATGCTCGAAAAGAGCCTATTTTTGAAAACTCCGAAGTAGTCGAGTGAGGATTAGCTATATGCCCATTAAGGACTATTACTAGTATAAGTTAAAAAGGTGGTGAACTAACTTGTTATATTATTTCTGTAACGACGCTCCGTCTTCAAGGTAAGAGGTAAGGTATGCCACCGAGAGCGGATCAATCTCAGTAAGCTCTGCATACGAGATGTGGTATGTAATATTTCCGTGGCTTGGCACGGAAAGTCAATATGAGTCTCTAAAACTTTCCATGTTTCTGAGAACATATGACACGCGGTACCCCAACGTGATACAAAATTAGTGGGAGCCCCCGTCGGGTGGTGTATAACCCGATAGTATGCATCTCTAGAACCATTCATGTTCTAGGAGAGCATGCGAAACACGTATGCCCGAGTGTGTATAAGCCGGTTCGTACGGGAGTCTTTGCTGTACAGACGTATTTACAACCATGTACCTCGAGACATGACCTCGCTCGAGGGCGACTCACACCAGAGTCGTATGCATTTACTTTCATATTTATTATTGTGACTGCCTGTCGTGTTTCCCCATGCCGCCCTTGAGGTGTGAAGGTGTGAAAGGGGATTGTTTGTCTTCTGCAGGTATACTAACTCCGGTAGCGACCCGTGTAGCATACGTTTGCGAGTGATCGGTATTAGAACCACCTATAGACGTATCCGGATATACCGGGTTAGACTTTTCTTTTAGTAAGACACGTAGTACCGTCAGTATCCCACTTGATACTTTGACCATCCCCCATGAAAGAAATGGCTTCATATTCATATTAAGTACAAGTATCAGTTGCTGATATCTTATTGACAAGGTAAAATGTTTCTCTTCAAGAGTAGGTGAACCAAAGTCCATTGATCCTGGCGAGAGTTTAGCTCGACTTCGCCGGAGTAAGATTTTGGTTAAGCATGAAGATCCATAGTGATATGCTATGGATAAGAAGGTCGTCAAGTCACTTTTAAGATTCCATTTGGTTCCAAAGAAAATGATTTGTTGTGAATCAATTTCTAGCCATCGGACATGAGTTTTGAGCTAAGTTTCAAAATTTGAGTTTGTTTCCAAATTCTTGTGTTTCGAAGCCGGTGAGTTCTGTTTTCAAACAGAATTGACCTGACTTTGAAATTCATATCTCTTCAACCTGGAGGGCTTTGGAGGCAAGTGAATACTTTTTGGAAATATTTTGAAGTCTTCTATAAGTTTCCTATTGACCTCCAAGCCAAAAGATGCTTTTATGGTGATGAAAATGCACCATTATCACAGCAGCTGCTGTTCTGAAACTACACGGACCAGCATCTGAATTTTTGCCATATTTCCTTGTAGGAAGCTCTTCTATTCCATTATGATACATTTCTGGAAAGGGGAAGAGCTATTCTACAACTTTGTTATTCAGTAATACCTCAAATTCAGTTTATAACTAATTAGAAAACAGAGTTGAATATAGTACATGTATATAGGTGCTATCTGAAACAGTCAGAAAAATTCTAAATTTTTAACGGCCATAACTCTTAAACTAGAAATGCAAACTATGCATGTTTATACATATATGGAAAGCTTGAAGAGTCCTCTATCAACTTCCTATTCAACACAAAGGCTAAAAGTCATATTAACAAGGTCTAAATTGAAGTGTCGTTTAAAAGGTTCTGACAGCCCGGAAGAGGGGACAGAATCTGAACTCTTCACCAATTGAATCATAACATTTTGCAGACTTCACCTCTGCAGGCCTAATTTATGGGGTTGGAAAGTAAAGAGAGTCCTCTACAACCTTTCTATAGAACTCCAGAGCAGAATCCATCTCTAACATTCACAAAATTTCAGATTTCTAAACTTGATTTAATCTGGACAGCGAGTGGACAGTCCTGTATGCAGTTACTGTTTCTCGCATAACTCGCTGCAGAATTGTCGTATGACTTCTTGTGATGCATTTTTGGAATACTGAGAAAGGAGGCAGCAAGTTTGCTATGTATAATTTTTGCAAATGTTGATGTTTGTATATCTGAAAATTCTGGACAAAATCAGCCTTAAACAAAGGAGGTGCTGTCCAAATTTTCAGAAAAAACTGTCAATTTGCAAATGCCATATCTTCTCAACCAGAAGTGCTATGAGGGCAAGGAAATACTCCTTAGAAATATTTGTAAGTACTTTACGAGATATCTATTCAGCTCGAGACCAAAATCCTTTTCTAAGTGGGTGAAATGTGGAGAATCGCAGAGACTGTCCAGGCATATCCAAACTGGACAGAAATCTGTACACCTCTGAATTTAATCCATAACTCGCAGACCCTTGATCCAATGGTGTCGCGCAAGTAACCATTGGAAAGTTAGAGAGTCAGCTACAATTTTTGCAATTGGATCCAGACCTGAATCGATCATCTACCTATTCCAAATCAAGTTTGAATACAGAGTGGTCAATCTGAACTGAATTCAATTCTGAATACTGAAATTTTACCCAACTTCAAAAATTCATATCTTTTGAACCAGAACTGATATGAAGACAAGTAAGTACATTCTGGAAATATTATTACATTGGCTACAACTTTGTAGATAAGAATATTTCCAGATTTCCATCAGAACAGCCTGAAAAATTTAGATCACAACTGGTACTTTTAAGCAGGTTCTGCTGGAAATGCAGAAAATTCTGTTAACTTTAAAATAGCCTAACATACAAACAAGAGATGATCTAGAGGCAAACCAATACTTTTTGGAATGGCCTTGAAGTGTAATTTAACTTTGTTGTTCACCTCAAGATCTGATTTTTCCACTAACTGAATAAAAATCGAGTTTGCGTCCAGGCTGGTCGTTTGTCACCATAGCCTGACCAGTTTGAACCTTTTGGTTTTTATTAGGCATTCGGCTCTAGATTTCAATTCGAGGAGTGTCGTAACCAATAAAGAGTTAGAACTCAACTAATTACCAAGTTGAATAGAGTGTTTAACTCATTTGAAGCCTTTTCCCTTGATAGGCACACTAGTGTCTGATTTATGTGACTTGCCATATCACATCTTATGATGTTGAACGCAGGTCGCAATTACTCGAGTTGCATCTCATCTTCCCATGAGGATTGTTTGAAGTAGGCTTCAACATCCTGGTTTGGAAATTTAAGGGGGAAGGCGAGCACTCAAGTAATGGTGGTATTCAACCATCAACCTTGGTTACAACGAGTCATGTCAACATGAAGACGATCAAGTAAGATTACATCTTCAAGAGGATCCAACCTCCACCACCAGATTGAGTTACTCAAAGAAGACGTATGACTTCAACTCCACTAATGTCATCACTAAGGATATCAGTTTCTCTTGCCAGATCGAAGCGAAGGTTAAGTGAAGCATCACTAGAGACATATAGTTAGTTGTTTTTCTTCTGATGAAGATACTCCTCAAGTCAACTGGTAACTCTAAGACCTAGTCGAAGATACAATCAATTGGAGTAGTACATGAACAAGCTTTCGAAAGGTCAAGGTAACATGGTATATTTCCCACATTCCTTGTTAATCGTTCTGTTATGAATTCCTTAACTGTGGTCGAGTCATGAAAGTAACGCTACTCATTGAGTGTCTTTCACGACCACGGTATCCAATCTTTGCAAATCATCAGATAGTACTTGAGTTTTGTGGGTGTGGTTCATTTAGTCTTGCTCAAACTATAAAAGCTACTGCACCATGCATGTGCACCATTTGCACCATACATGTGCATCATTTGCACCATACATATGCACCATTTGCACCATACCTTGTGCGTATTCATTGCACCATACAACATATGACGCATCATGAAGCATCACTACCAATGTAACACCAATGATGGAATGCATGATAATACTAAAATTTAGAGCAAGATTGTGTACCCCATTCAAACTATTCTAAGGTGTCTATTGACTACGATCATTTCACCATATTCATTTGACTTCTTACATTGTTGATTTTCTTTCTATCGAGTGATACCTGGGCAACCGATCACTCAACCCCCCTTGCAACTAAACAAAAACTTGAACTTCCATCCTTGACTTGTTTTAGTTCAAGTACCTTGATTGTTGCAACTATACCGTTCGTCATCGAGTGGTCATCAGTTCGATGATCAACCTTGTAGAATCCATGAAATCTCCTTCCTTGCGAGGATACCGTTCGATTGTCAACCTTGTGAAACTCTTTGGGTCCATCTAAGATCTTGTGGTATTATATGGCAACCTTGCTACACTAACTACCTTGTAGTTACCATATGATTGAGTTCTTTGCTTTGTTGAAACATCTGAGGATGCTGAATCCTTAAATCCTCGTGTGCCACCGCAAAGGGTCTTCATCTTCTATTTCTATTGTTTGAAGATGTTGATAAACCCAAAAACCTTGTAGTCGCCATAATTTCAGTATTCCTGCTGTTTTCATCACATAAGAGTGTTGAGTGCTTTGCTACTCTTATGATACAGCTAAGGGATCTTGTGGTTGGCTAAACATAAAGCGAGGTTAATAATTGTAGTTTAACCTCGTAACCTATCTTAACTCATGTCATGGGATATACCACATCGAGTTATAAGGACCTATACAAAACCAAGCAAGCAACCAAGAATCCATGCAAGGATAGTTCCAAACTATCGAGGTAACCCAGAGAAGCAAGGAACAAGTCCTGATTCTTCCAGACAAGACTAGGACAAAACAAGATGTCATGTCAATGTAAGAGTACAACAATAAAGGTTCAGTAACAGACATGAAAGTTTTACGATGTGATATTGTCATGTCGAGCATCCTGTCAAGGTTATCAACTTAAAGACTGGAATCACTTGAAGCAGACTTTAGAATTTCTTCAAGATGCCTGAAGATAATCACTATTTCATAGAACCCAATTCTTTAAGGGCATTGCCATTTTCCTTAGTCAATGACCCTCTTTTACGGATCGTTCCCTCATCATTTCTGTTATTCTACTTGTTAGAATCTCGGGACGAGATTCCTTTAAGGGGGAAGGATTGTAAAAGCCCGCTTTTCGGAAGAACAAAAACGCAAAAATGCGAACTAAAAAATTTTGAAAGTGGACTTGGAAATCCAAACTCACATGAACCATATGAGTTAACCAATGTTCACTAAAAATAGGAACCTTTTAAAAATTTACATATAGAACATGGTTACTATTGTATATTGGAACTTAAGGTGTAAAATCCTTAACTTCCAAGTATTTACATTTTCAATGAAAAAAATTAAAGGAGAAAAGAAAAAAAAATAGAGAGAAAGAAAAAGGAATTATTCCAACCCTAAAATGGGACATCCAAAAATATTCAAATCTCATGCCGTAAATTTTTCCATGACCTTCTAATATTCCAAATAGACTCTCGTGAAGTTTCAAAATTTTTGAAGCACGTTTCCCATTTTGTGGACACGTACTGAGAGTTTAATCAACGTCGACTTTAAATTTAAACTTTGTGCTCAACCTTGTCCAAATCAACTACAAATTTTTCCTGAGGTCCCTTATGGTTCAAAAATTGTAACTTCAAAGTATTTAGGATTTATATTGATTTTTAGAAAAGAAAATAGATAAAGAATAAAAGAAAAAGCCTAGGGTGCTTTCAAATTAAAATTTGAATTTGAAGTTCAATTGAATCAATTCTCAAATTTGATTCAAAATTTAGATTTTTAATATCTCAAATAACCACCCCAGCTTACTGTGCTTTGAGATTATTTATATATGATTTGAATCTGAAAAAAAAGAAGAGGATAATATCCATTGGTGGGGCCCATGTGTCAGTCTTATCCTTATAAGAGAAGTGTTCTATTCGTTCTTCTTTACGTATCTTTCACTCCGCATCGACTTGGTCTGCTCACCTCCGAGCTACGATCCTCCCGACCCCGTCCGGCCATAGCGCCCCCTCACCGCCGCCAGCGCCGCGCCTCCTCCTCGTCGGCTCTGCTCGCAGCGCCGCTCGCCCTGACCGCTCCCGACGGCGCCCTGCCCCGCGCTGCCGCCATGCCCGCGCCCGCTGCCACGCGCCCTGGGCGCTGAAGCGCCAGCGCCACGCCACCATGCGCCGCCAACGCCGGGTGCGCCTCCTCCCTACACCGCCTGCACCGCCGCCGACCCAGCTTCCTCATGGTCGCGCTGCTCCCGCCGAGTCCCCCCTGCTCGCGCGCGTTCCCCTTCCTTGTCGTGCTTCCTCACCGGCGCCGCCTCCAGCTCGCGCCCCTCTGCGCCCGTCCACGCGTCGCCGACGCCGGCGCTCCACCTCCTGGCCACCACGGCGCCGCGTTGCTGCGCCCCGCACTCGGCCGCCCCACGACGGTTGCGGCCCAGCTGCCTCCTCGCCGGAGCCGCACCTCCACCCTGCTGCTTCCCCAGCGCCACACGACCGCGATTCTTGCGCCTTCCGTGCCCCTGCCTTGCCGCGCCCCAACCTGTGGTCGACACCCGGCATCGTCGCCCCGTTCCACGCCATGGCTGCACCCAACCAGCTAAGCGAGTGACCTGTGAGATGTATGAGATGCAAGAACACGTTGATGACACAACAACGACGACAACTGGTTCAAGGTTAGCTCTGAATTGTGCAAAGATTAGTTGGGACGGTGCTGCAGCTAAGGTGTTCGATGAAATGTTCACGAGGAAAGAACCAACTTTGTTGATGTTTAGAACTGGTCTGTGATGCAGGGGTAGGATGATGTCGCAACCGACAAGCCTAAGTGCCAAGGTGCTCTTTGAATGATGATGAGGCGATGGAAATCAAGTACACACCCAAGATGTTTGGCAAAATGCCTAGAAGGTGAGCCTTTCCCTGAAATGCATTGCTTGACGCCCCGAAGTCCGTTAGTCGTGACCCCTAATGGTACTCGTGTGTCGTCAAGTCGTACGTCCATGTTCCACGTTAATATCATTCCTATAGGAGTCCCCACGCCGACCTCCTTTGTCGTTTGTATCATGATGGCTAGTCCGTGCGTGCTCGTGATGCTCCACCATGAGCCGCGTCAACATCGTTGACCACATGACATCGTCGTGACTCTCCGAGCCGTCATTGTGCCCTGGCATCGAGATGAAGGATGCTTGTGATGAGTGTGGTGCTGAAACACCAGCACGACTCGTCGACCAATGGTTGTCAATCCAAATTAGGTTTTAGTCGATGAGAGAGTGATCAAGTCCTAGGTATAATCTAGATGCTCGATGAATTTCCTTCTAGGTCAAACCAGGTGGGTCGGTGATCACCGATGACCTAGGGTTGAATAATGCAAGAACGTTGCGACCAACAAGGAGAACTAGACCAAGGGGAACTTTGGATAAGAGTTCCTTGGTTGTGTTGAGAATTTTCCCTAACCGATCACAGGATTGGTTAACTTGGTGTACCACTTCATCGACGACAGGTTCGTCGAGTCACTTATCAACAACCGAGTCGACATCACTAGCCTTAAGACTCACATGGTGGTGTTCGAGATTCTGCTCACCCCATTGACGAGTCCGGGTTGATGTGGACGTCGCTAAGATGATCTTCTCGATATGGCAAATGCATGCCTTCAAGGCAAGGTCTCGCATCATGTTTAAGTCTCGAGAGCTTACCGAGCTCACCTGGACAAGCTTGCGGGAGACACTACATTAGTGTCGTCGTGTAAGCACCTGAACGATGCTTGCGACGTTAGTCGTAGGAACTGGTTTACCTAAAAGTCATTTGAATGTTGTCTTGGTACTCATGCTAGGTTAACAGTGCTTGTAATGACTTCTTAAGTCCAAGCAATGTTGATCTCAATTCAGTCCCAAGTGTCGTTAGGTTCCATCATGGTTCATCCTAAGTCAGGACCCTACGACAGCTCTGCTCACTTAACTAGGTTTACTCCTTTATGAGTTAAGTCAAGTTCAGTGGTCGATTGCTAAATCGCGACCTTCATCTTGTACACCACTCATACTCAAGCTTTCGATGCCACCTTGACTCTTAGGTCATTCTTACACTACCAGTCCAACACTTCCACACCATTCAGCTATATTGTCCTTGAGTGGCATAGCGTCGAGTGTTGAGTGCCAAGTTGCAATGTGTGCTTACATTGCACCTTTCAATTCACATCTCAATACTACTATGACCATTTGACTCCATCCTTTGTTTATCCACACAACAAAGGCATATATGTCCTTCCTAGTCAAACTCCTCGTTCTTAAAGTTACACAACCCCCTAGAGTCTATTATTAAATTACTTAAGTACTTAATCACTCATATGCATATCATGTCGATAGGAACGTGATGATAGGTGATCAACGAGAAGTTTCGCTTGGAGGAGAAGGCCAGGGTGTCCACTTGAAGTCCTTGGCGGAGTCTACACAGAAGGACCACTAACAATTGACATTTATTCGTGTCGCAAACTAAGGCAAGCCCCAGTTTGCATTTAAGAGCTTTTCAAAGTTTTCCAGTTTTATTCACTTATGTCTTCAGTTGATATTGTGCATTACGTATAAGTTTTTTGATACTCCACTTGCATGACCACAAATCCCACAGTTTTGTTGGAACGAGTTACAGTTTGACCTGTAGTAACTGCTTTGCTAATGTATAGGAAATCTGGTAGAAGTCGAGCAGTTGGAATCTACTCGCGAGAGATGTAGGACATATCTCACAGGATTGGTTAGATAAACAATGGCTTAATATAATGAATCCGAGACCGGGCAGGGGATGGATAGGAAGCGGCGAGAATTGAGTCTCGGTCGCATAGCCCTGCCTGTGTCGCTTGAGGACCGTGCCGTATGCGGCACCGTTGGGCAAGCTTGAACTGTACCGGTTGCATAATGGTATATGGGCCCATTAAATTGATGTAACTCCAGACTGTAGTGTGGAAACTCATCGGTTGTCCTTGAATGGAGATGTGAAGGCATAAAGGTGTAAATCTTCTAGCGGGCAACTTCGATGTGTTCGTATAGGGGACCTTTTTCTCAGGATGAAGAGGTTTGTCGACATTGTTGTCTTGGGTGAAAGGTGGCCACGTATGACATGGGGAGGAGAGCACGTATGTGTCTCCCACGCGGGTGTGCGTGTCGTGCAGTACGGGTGTGTCCTAATTGCAATCACCGTCCCTCGAGGTAATAGAGTACCACTTGTTCACTATGTTGTGACGTAGTAAATACTAAAGAAGCCAGAAAAATCATATTGTATTGAATTATAATTTCTTTGCAACCTTGTATGATTTAGAGATAGTACAATTAAAAGTTTACCGTTTCCCCATACTTTAGCTGTAATAGCATTACATGCTTTGGGAATGTCATATCATCGGCAAAATGTTTCTTGTTTGATTGTGGAGTCTATGATGTGCCGTGGCCGAAGAATGTTGTTTGTTACTTAAAACATGATTATAAGTATCCACTTGTAGGCGAGTCTATTTATGCTATTCCTTACCTATGTTAGTATTCACCCTGCATATGTCTAGTGAGACGGTTAAGTCTTGCTGAGCCTTATGCTCACGTTTGCGCTTTAACGATTTTTGCAGGTATTAGTTTTATTTCTGCTGTTCAGGTTGTACATGAGACTCGAGGTGTCGAGATAAATTTCATGTGAGCCACGCCGCTACTGAATGTTCTTCATGTTGCTAGTGAGAAGCGTCCTAGGGCCTGGACGTCTTCTCTCATGCTTAGTTAGGTGAGATTATGAGTATGTATTTTTCCGCTGCGTGTGTACCCCTGTGGTACACTCTTTTGTAAACTCTTCTTATTATGAAATGAAAACTTTATATGTTTTGGCATCCTTTTCATGTGTGCTGTTAGGTGCCGCATCGCACGGCACCACCCAATGAGATCCTCGGATGTGTGGACTCCGGTCCCCACATTCATAGAGCAACTTGTGCACCTCAAGGTACCTTGTTTTTGCTTCATGTAGGACTTCGCTAATGAAGCAGACCGGTCATTGGATGGTCCACGATCTCCTTGGAGAAAGCGGTGTATCCTCTTCCATCTGTTCTGGGCCTGGTGATTCCACGTCTCCAGGGCACGTCGCGTCCTTTGGGGGCTGGGATCCAAAGGATCCTTGCTCTCCGGGGCCTTCTAGGGGGGCCCGGTCATCCTCTGGGGGTTGGGACCTAGATGCTCCTTGCTCTGCGGCGCCCCCAAGCAGGACTCGAGCCTCCTCTGGGGCTGGGACCCAGAGGCTTCTTGTCCTCTGGGGCCCCCTAGGGTGACCTGGACCTCGTCTGGGGACTGCGACCCAGAGGCTTCTTGCTCTATGGGCCCCCCCTAGGGGGACCTGGACCTCCTCTGGGGGCTGGGACCCAGATGCTTCTTTGTTGTCGGGGCTCCCGGCAAGCTCCAAGCCTGGGGCTCAAAATCAGCAGCAGGGGCCCCTCCCATCCGTTGAGGCTGTTAGGCATTGGCCCACTCTACAACCAAAAGCATGCTCACCACCTCTGTTGTGGCAGCGATGTAGAGGTACAATGGCTCCTTGGGCTCTGGTGCCACCATTATTGGCAGCGTCGTCAGCTGCCGCTTCAGCTTGTAGAACGCCTTCTCCACTTCATCAGTCCAGACGAATGGTCTGAAGTAGCGCAGGAGCTTGAAGAACGAGAGGGCCCGCTGAGCCGGCCTAGAGATAAATCGGTTGAGCACTTCCAAGCACCCTGCAAGCTTCTGTAAGTCCTTGATGCGGGCTAGAGGTCGCATCAGTTCCACCGCCTTGATCATCTCTAGGTTGGCCTCAATCCCTCAGTGTGAGACCAAGAAACCGAGGAGCTTCCCAGCTTTGACCCCGAGCATGCACTTGTCGGAATTGAGCTTCCTGCATGTGGTTCGCAGTCTATCAAATACTAGGGCAAGGTTTTCTAGCAATGATGTATGGGTCTAGATCTTAACTACAATGTCATCAACCTATACCTCAACCAAGGCCCGAATGAGGTCCCCGAATGTTTTATGCATGGTGCGAACAATGGTTAGGAAGGCATTCTTAAGACCGTAAGGCATGGAGACATAGCAGTAAAGGCCATCTACGGTTATTAATGCGGTATGTTCTTCGTCCTCTCTAGACATTGGGATTTGGTGAAACCCTAAGTAGGCATCTAGAAAGCACAGCATATCGTATCTCGAGGTTGAATCTACCATTTGATCGATTCTAGAGAGAGGGAAAGGATCTTTAGGACATGGCTTATTGAGGTTAGAGTAGTAGATGCACATCCAGAGCTTACCACCGGCCTTGGGGATAACAACAGGATTGGCCAGCCATCTGAGATGGTGGACCTCCCATATGACGCCGCGATCAAGGAGCTTCTTGATTACTTCGCTGATGAAGTTCTGCCGCTCGATGGACTGCTTACGGGGCCTTTGTTGTTGTGGACATGTGTCGGGGTAGATCTTCAGACGGGGCTCGATAACTATCTTGGGGATGCCAGACATCTGCGATGGTTGCCTGGTGAAGATGTCAAGGTTAGCTTGCAGGAAAACAGTGAGCTGATTCCTGCTCCCTGTCCAGACTCCCCACGATATGGGTGGTCTGAGCCGCATCAGAGCCAATCTGGATTTTCTTGATGAGTACGTCATCGTCGTTAGTGGGCTGCACTCATGGTGCAGCAGCGTGGCTGCGTGCGCCTGGGTCTGGCGAAGGCTTATTCGACCCAACATCGCTCGGGACAGGTGTTGGGGCCATTGCCAGCACTCGGAGCTTCTCCAAATCCATCACCGCAGTAGCACGATCTTCGCACATCTTGAGGACGCCAGAGGATGTTGGCATCTTGAGGATGAGGTAGCCGTAATGGGCTACAGCCATAAACTGGTACAGGGCTGGCCTGCCGATAATGGCGTGGTAGGGGAGGCGAACCTCCGCGACGTCGAATAAGATATTCTCCGTCTTGAAGTTCTTGGGTTTCCCGAGGGTCACTCGGAGGTGGATGCAGCTGTACGGGATAACACTCTCCGATCCTACCCCCGAGAATAGTCTTGACGGGGCGAGCCCAGACACAGGAATCTTCATCTTATCAAAGGCCGCACGGCTAATGAGGTCAAGGCCAGCTCCATCATCTACCAGGACATGGTAGAACTTTACATTGGCGATTGTGGGGGCGACAAGGAGGGGCAGCAGCCCGGCTCCCGCCATGTTCTCAGGGCATTCGGAGGTGTCGAAGCTAATCAGTGTCTCCATCCAATTGTGATGCGGCGCTCGGGCATGCATAGAGGTTGTCAAAGCCATTGCCCGACGCTGGGTCTTGACCGCATTCCTAGATGCGAGTTCCCAAGATCCTCCACAGATGACATGGAGTGTTTTGCGATGCTCATGGTCGCTGTTGAGGTCTAAGTTCACACCCTGGTGGACCGTTTCCACAGCATGTTCCGGCCTTTGGAACTCCATCTCAGCGTCTTTGTCGACACGCTGGTCGACATCTTGCAGCTTGATCTTGCCACTACTCGAAGGCTTTATGAACGCCATGATTGGTGAAAACGCTACCACTTTTTTGAGGGGAAAATCCCCTACATGGCGTGCCAAATGTCGAAGTGTTAGAGCAACACTTCCCCCAGATCTGCTAAGTAGCAGCCCGTGAAGGTTCTTTGTTTGGCAGGTCTTAGTCCTCAAACAAGTGTTCTAGCGGATGGAAATATGAGACAGTAGTTTTTATGTAATTCCAGTCGCAAGGAGCATAACACCCTACTCCACGGTGAGTGGTATTGTTGGTATGTGTATGTGTGTGATGCTCGATTTGGGGGTCCCTGTTAATGGTGGGGGTCCGAGCCTTTATAGACAAGACCGGGCGCCTTACAAGTGGGGTCCAAGAGCCCGACATGTGGTCCTAGGACGATCTTATCCTAGAGATCTACAACTTCTTCTTTAAGCTTGCTCTGACCTTGGTCTTCAAGACCCGCCATCTTGCCGCCTGCGTGTCAGTAGCCCACGCGCCGTTGCTGACGGTGGCAGAAGGTGTCCCGTTGGCATGTCTTGTTGCCGCAAGCTACCCACGTGGCCAAGTGGGGAAGGCCTGCGGCGCCTTCACTGTGACGCGATTGGTCGTAGTTGCCTCTGACCGTTGGCGTGCTCCGCGTTGGGCGTGGAGGTGGGTGCGCGTCTTCATTGCTCGACTTGAGCAGGGCGTACCATCCCTGGACACCCGCATCTTACCGTCCAAGGCGAGCCGCGGGACACGCGGCAGCCCCAGGGCTGGTCTCCGCTGGGGAGGTCAGACCTGATCCTCTGTGACGCGTGGCAGATCTAGTACTCGTCAGGGGACGCGGCAACTCTGGGCCGTTTCCCTTGGGGGGTGCTGGTCCGTGCGGTCCGTGCCACGTGGCTGTACCGGGGCCGCTCCCTCAAGGTTGGGTGAGGTACCATTCCTACATGTGGCATCTCGGGAGCCCGTCACACCGGACGGGCCAAGTCCCATCTTCAAGGATTACGTGGCAGCACCGCAACTCGATCTTGAGGAAGGCAAAGGCTTTGGCGCCTATAGGACACATGACGGCTCTGGACGTGCCTCGGTGTCTTCATCCTATGTGTGATGGTACCATGTCTGCAGGGTACCGACAAGCGTATTGCGACAATTTAAGGTATCACAATGAATAGTACGGTATTGCAACGATTTCACAATCGTGGCAAATAGTACGGTATTGCAACGATTTCACTTTCGTGGCAAATAGTATGTTATTGCAACAACTTAGCGTATTGTGATGATTTAGTGTATTGCAACAAATAGCATGGTATTGCAACGAGTCCACATTCGTGGTAATAGTACGTGATTGCAACGATTTCACATTCGTGGCAAATAATACAGTATCATGATGATTTAACATATTGCAATGAATAGCAGGGTATTGCAACGATTCCGCATTTGTGGCAATAGTATCTTACTGCAACGATTTCACAGTCGTGGCAAATATTGTGGTATTGCAACGATTTAAGGTATTGCTACAATTTAATGTATTGCAACAAATATCATGGTATTGCAACGATTTCACATTCATGGCAAATAGTATGGTACCGCAATAATGTCATAGCCGCGACAAATAGTATGGTACTACGACGGTTTAACGTCCGTGGCAAGTAGTATGTTATTGCAACGAGTTCACAAATGTGGTGAATAGTACTATATTGCAACGATTTCGGATCCATGGGAACTAGTATGGTACTACAAAGATTTCGCATCCGTGGCGCATATTTTGGTATTGCAACGATTTATTATCTGTGGAAATAGGTTCGTAATGCAACATTTCCTGATCTGTGGCAATAGGTTTCTAATGCAACATTTCCTGATCTATGGCAATAGGTTCGTAATGCAGCGTTTTCTTATCTGTGGCAGTACGGTTGTAATGCAACGTTTAAGGATTTGTGGTGATAGAGGTGTAATGCAACATTTTCTCATTTGTGGCAATAGTGTTGTAATGCGACGTTTTCTGCGTGGTGGCAATAGCAGTCTAGTGCAACATTTTTTGAGTTGTGACCAAATGTTTATACTGCAACATTTTGTAATTCATGGCAATAGCTTCCTATTGCAACAATTTATCATTCATGACCAGAAATTCGTAATGCCACATTTTATAATTAGCGGCAGTAGAACTCTAATTCACCAGGTTTGAAAATTAGTGGCAACAGAATCATGAGTTTAACAATAAACATCCATCAATTGATATTGCAACACGCATAACAACACTTAGGGATTACTAAAGCGACATGTATGCATGTTAAGAGTTTTCCTAAGATGACCAGGACTAATTGTTGGAGCAGGTGGCTTTTGGCGGCTCCTTTGTTCGACCTTTTGTGTGTGGTCTCCATCATTTTGCGCATTGAAGCCCTCATTGAGAGGCGCATGTCCTCCATTTCCCGAGTTCTCTGTTCATGATCAGTTGCTATCTGACCTTCTAAGTTCTGGATTGAAGGTTTAACTCTTCATTCTTCTGGTTTATGCAGTCCATCTGGGTGGTTAAGCTATCATTTCTTTCTTCCAACTCCTGCACTATGTGACTGAGGCCTGCATTTCTATCTTCTTAGTTTCAAACTTGGTCGTTGAGGTGTTCAGACATCTGGATATGCATACGTTCACGTTCGGGACCAGTAGAGTTAGCCATATAACCACGCACCCGAACCTATGATCTTGCACAACTATTGAGGATCTATAACAACACTGGAAGATGTGGTTTCTCTCCTCCACCCCTTGTAGCGCTCACCAGCAATTTTTAAAATTTTTCTTGCGCTCTCCTGTGTGTCCTCCATGTCCCAGGAATTATGTACATTGTATAACAAGTTGCTGTAAACTTACAAGATGGAGATTGCAAGAAAAAAAAATACTTGTGTGGGGTGTGACGACACTAACCAGAATGTCTCGTACTATATCTCTCTTGTTACTATCGCCAACCTCTGCCCACGTCCTTGCACCACTGGGAGATGCATGTTTTTTTATAAACATAACCACATCATCAACAAAGTACCGCTGATGAATACCAACCGCAACACCCAACTGAGTGGAGAATAGAATTGGTAGCTTCACATGCTGCGTTCTACTAACTTAGGATGCATAGCGTATTCTGGTAACCTTAATGTGGGGACCGGAGTCCACACATCCGAGGATCTCATTGGGTGGTGTCGTGCGATGCGACACCCAACAGTTATACAAGAATAGAACCTGAATAAGTACAAGACAGAGTCTTTTATTTTTCATACAGCGGAAGTTTTCACAATACTAACGGATGTAAAGAAATATATACATATCATAGCTACGCTCTCAGCACTAGCTATGCAAAAAGCAAAGTTATCCATGCCGGGGATACTTTGCACTAGCAACACTCATTTAGGGCGGCGTGCAGGGTTCCCACTCGGCTGTACACCCTGGAGGGGGTGCAGCCTCATCGTCAAACCCTTCATCAACAGAAAAACCTGCAAAAAACTCGTTAACTGCAAACATGAGCATAAGGCTCAGCAAGTCTTAACCGTCTCACTAGACATATGCAAGGGGACACTAAACATAGGTAAGGAATAGCATAAATGGACTCGCCTACAAGTGGGTCCTTATAATCAGGTTTTATGTAGCAAAATGACATTCTCCAAGCACAGCACATCATGGGTTCCACAATCAAACAAGAAACGCTTTACCGATGATATGACATGCTCAGAGCACATAATGCTATTACAGCTAAAGTATGGGGAAATTGTAAACTTTTAATTATACTATCTCTAAATCATACAAGGTTGCAAAGTAATTATAATTCAATACAATATGACTTCCTGGCTTCTTTAGTATTTACTACGTCACCGCTCAGTGAACAAGTGGTACTCTATTACTGCGAGGGACAGTGATTGCAATCAGGACACACCCGGACAACACGACACATACGCACTTTCGGAAATGCCAGCGAGCACTTCGCGCAGTACCTACGTAGCACTTCAGTACTAGTCGTATATGGCAACCTTTCGCGAGACACTCAAATGCCGAACCGGTCGATCCGTCACGGGCAGGAGGTCCCTGCGTGGGGCGTACTCTGACGTGCCCACCAGCGGATTTACACCTTGCTACCCTCAACCCACACCTATAAAACGGAACGGTATGCCTCGACACCCAAGTGACCAAGCTACGTCAGTTTATTGGATTCCATATGTCCATTATGTTGCCGGTACAATTCAAGCTTGTCCGAAGGGGCCGCACACGAAGCGGGCCTTAATCGACACAGGCAGGGCTATGCGACCGAGACTCACTTCTCGCCGCTTCCTAGCCATTCCCTGCCCGGTCTCAATTTCATTATATTAAGCCATTTTCTATCTAACCAATCCTGTGAGATACATCTCTCGCGAGTAGATTCCAACTACTCGACTTCTACCGGATTTCCTATGCATTAGCAAAGCAGTTACTATAGGTCAAACTGTAACTCGTTCCAACCAATCCATGGGATTTTTGGTCATGCAAGTGGAGTATCAATCACCCTATACGTAATGCACATATCAAACTTATGACGTAAGGTGATAAAGACTGTAAAAACTCTGTAAAGCTTTTAAATGCAAACCGGGGCTTGCCTTGTTGCAGGTCAGGTTCTGAGTTAAAAATCGGAAGGTTCTCTTCCAAGGCTTCTGGCTCCTCCTCGACTTCGGTCACTATACGATATGCAGATAACATGGATATATAAATGACTTTGAAATTTATTTATTTTATGACCATAAATTAATTCATGGTGATCACTATATGACAGAGACCTTAATTGGCTTTGGAACTTCGATGGTAGATACTAGGGAATATGATCAAGGCTCTTGCAAAGAACAGGAGATGATCATAGCAGATTGTGGTCTCCGAAAGTATGGCAAGCAATCAACTTCCAAAAATTTCCGAGAGGAAACTGTAGCTTGAACCTAGCTAACAGTTGATAATCAAGATAGAGGGAGTGGTGCTGGTCTTAGCAAAATTTGTTCCATAATTTTCTAAGCTTGTGGGGAAGGGGTTATTGTATTTCTAATTCGGCAAGAATTTCTGGATTTACTTTATAATTGAGTTTCTAGACATTAAATCAATATTTAGTTTGTAGCTGATTTAGGACTAGTATAGTAGGTTAATTAAATCCAAGATTTTAACAGGAGCTAGGGTATGACTAAGGGAAGACTCAGTAGAATTTTGGGACCTAATAAAGCAACCTAATAGCTGTGAAAATTCAATAACTGAAAAAGGAAATTGAATTATCCAGAGAGTTAAACAGGTGTTATGGCTCCTAAACTTTGCCTGATAATCAAGAATAGGACAATAAATTTTATGTGAATTTTGGGGAATTTTCCCGTGGATATCTTGTCTGGAAAAATTGCATTTGCATTAGGAAAGATTATTTTCTACAGAATTTAACTCTGAGTTCCACAGAACCTAATTGGTATTGACAGCAACTAGAGCTCAAGAGCTTTCGAACAAAATTTGTTTGAAGATTTTTGGAGTATCCTACAGAAAGATATTCAATTTAGAAGTTTGGATAAATTTCTGGAATTAAATAAATCCCAAAGACCACGTGGCACATTCTGGTTGAGGCAGCACCGGGGTCCACAGAATTAAAGCGTGCAGCCACACTAGATCTCAGCCGCACCGTGATCCCGCAGTGAATGGCAGGTGGGACCCGATGGGGTCATCGTCTACCTCGGGCCGGTGCTCGCGCGGAGCGGCACCCGCGACGGTGGCTCGCCGGCGAGCTCGCCGCCGGCCAATCCAACGCACCAGATTCGCGGAAACTTGCCGCCTGGGGGTTTTTGGGGTCGCTGAGCACGATGGTGAGGTCAGTGGGTCTTGAAGCTCGCCGAAAAAGGTCGTGCGACGGCGGTGGCGGCGATGAACGCTCGGGCAACATAGAACTCTCTATAGAGTAGCTCAAATCACTTGGGAATTGCTCCAAAACCTTTCTGGGATGATGGAGTTCAAGGATATGGGCGCAGAAGGGGAGTGAGTTGCCGGGAATCATGAGTTCGACGGTGAACCGAGGTTTTCTCACCGGCGGCGAGCAAAACTCGAAATTCAGAGCCGTTGCTTGATGATTCTTAAAGGTTTTTGCTCAGACAGGAGCGCTAGGGCCTATAGAAACTGTCTCTAAGTAATTGCAAAGGATGATTGCTTGCCGAAAAGGAATTGACATGAAATCATAGCTAGTTATCTACTCTCGGCCGTAGGGGAAACGAACAATAACTCGCTCAAGCTTCAACGATAAGGGAAACGGTTTGTACCATGAGCTAGAGTTTGATCAGGCGCACCTTTTTGCTCTTTGGAGCTTGGCTTGAAACGGCGCGGAACGGCGGCACGCCGCGGAGCAGTGGCGAGCGGCGGCGATGGCGCGCGGCGGAAGAATAGTTGCGAGGCAGTGGAGCTGTGATCGGGGATGAGGAGTAAAGGGAGCTTCGGCCGGCCTTTTATAGGGCCGCGGCGAGCAGGCAGGCAGTTCGCTGGAGCTGCATGCGCGCGCGCGGTGTCGAGCGGGGGCGCGGCGGTGCAGAGGTGGCGGGGTTGAGCTGATCCGTTTAAAAAGGGGAGCTGACCTGTGGGGCCCACTGTCCAGTGATTCTCCCCACAATTCAGTTACTAATTAATTTAAAAATAGAAGATCAACTCCAAAAATCATGAAATTTTGTGGAGATGGCAAATGAATTATTCTGAACACAACGGTGAACTCAATTCTTATGTTTAAAGAAGTTGGAGAAGAATTAAAAATTCAGATTTGAATTTGATTCAAATTTGCCAAGCACCTCAAAAAATAGTAGATGAGTTTCTAAAATCTTGAAACTTTGTAAGCATGCTATTGAGGAATTTAGGAGCTCATGGAAAAATTTAGAGCCCTTAATTTGAATATTTGGTTTAGAGCTTATTAGGGCTTCATTGTGCATTGCTTACTAAATCTTATCCAAAAATTCTTATTCTTAAAAAGGTGAATAGAATATAATTTGGATTCATGGTGAAGTCTAATACCCATGTCAAAAGAACCTAACAAGGAGTGCAAGAAAAGTTTTGGATGGCATAGTTCATGTGCACCATTATAGTGGATATCTAAAATAGTTGATCACAAAACCCATATGAACTTAACATGCCATAAAAGTGGGGTTTTACATTCCTCCCCCCTTAAAACAATCTCGTCCCGAGATTACAAAAGGAGGTAAAGGAAAAAGGATCTATCGAACATATGCCGCTAACAAGTCCGGATAGTTCGTTCTAAGATACTCCTCGCTTTCCCACGTGGCCTCTTCGGCACTGTGGTTGCTCCACAAGATCTTGTAGAAACGCAAGGTGCGGCTTCTTGTGGTGCGAGTCTTCTCATCGACGATCTGAGTTGGACGCTCGGAATAAGTGAGATCTGGTTGGAGAGCTTCCAAATCATCTACACGGACATCAGCGGGAGTTTTAAGACACTTTCGTAACTGAGAAATGTGGAACACATTGTGAACCCCTGAAAGTGACGGTGGTAACTCCAATTGATATGCCACAGGTCCGCATTGTGCTAGGATTGCGAATGGCCCAATAAAACGTGGGGCTAGCTTCCCTTTCACTCCGAATCGATGGATACCTTTCATAGGGGATACCCGAAGATAAACTTGATCTCCAACTTCGAAGTGAAGAGGTCGACGTCGTTTGTCCGCGTAGCTCTTCTGACGAGACTGAGCAGCTTTGAGATTCGCCTGAATAGTGCGAACTCGATCCTCGGCTTCATTTACTAAGTCGATGCCGTACACTGCCCGTTCACCTGATTCGCACCAGCTCAAGGGTGTGCGACACTTTCGGCCATAGAGAGCTTCATATGGCGCCATCTGGATGCTAGCCTGGTAACTGTTGTTGTACGAAAATTCCGCCAATGGTAGATGATCATCCCAGTTCTTGCCATGGTGGATGGCACAGGCACGAAGCATGTCTTCTAGCACTTGATTCACCCGTTCGGTCTGACCATCGGCCTGAGGATGATAGGCCGAGCTCCGAATTAACTTGGTTCCTAGTGCAGCGTGGAGATGCTCCCAGAATCGCGAAACAAATACAGCTCCACGATCTGAGATGATGGTACAGGGTACACCATGTAGACATATTATTCTGGAGATATAAATTTCCGCGTATCGCCTCGCATCGTATGCCACGCGGACCGGTATGAAATGAGCCGATTTGGTCAATCGGTCAACGATCACCCAAATGGAGTCGTGTTTATGGAGAGTGGGAGGCAACCCAACAATGAAATCCATACTGATATCTTCCCATTTCCAAGCTGGTATGCTTAAAGGTTGAAGCTGTCCTGCTGCTTTCATATGGTCGGCCTTCACTCGCCGGCACGTATCACACTCGGATACATATTTAGCTACTTCCCGCTTCATCCGAGTCCACCAGAACTTCTTTCTTAAATCTTGGTACATTTTGTTACTTCCCGGATGAATGGAATACTTGGATAAATGAGCTTCATCCAGTATCTTCCTCCGAAGTTCCATGTTTCGGGGTACCACTATACGGTCGTTAAACCAGAGGGTACCTTCATCGTCACTTCGGAAGCATTTCATCTCCCCCTTCTTTATTCTTTGCTGAATATGTGACATCCCCTTGTCCGCCTTCTGAGCTGCCATAATATCCTCCCTGATGGTAGGAATGAGAGCGAGATTGTAGAGCGCCCCATATGGAACCAAGTAGAGACTCAGTTCTTCTTTTCCCTCCATCGAGGTAATGGAAAGATTGTTGATATGGGACTTGCGGCTCAGAGCGTCTGCGACTACGTTTGCCTTGCCGGGATGGTAGTGGATCTCAATCTCATAATCCTTGATCAATTCTAACCATCGCCTTTGTCGCATATTCAAATCCTTCTGGGTGAAGATGTATTTCAAGCTTTTGTGATCAGTGTAGAGGTGTACTAAATTACCCAGTAGATAATGCCTCCACATCTTCAATGCTAGCACCACAGCAGCCAGTTCAAGATCATGAGTCGGGTAGTGCTGCTCGTGGTTCCGAAGCTGTCGCGATCCATACGCGATCACTCTTCGCTCTTGCATTAACACACAACCTAAACCAATCCCAGATGCATCGCAATAGACATCAAATGCTTTGGTAGTGTCTGGTTGGGCTAAAACTGGTGCCGTTGTAAGGTGTTTCACCAATGCTTTGAAACCTGCCTCACATGCCTCAGTCCATACATACTTTTGTCCTTTCTTCAGAAGTTCTGTCATTGGTTTAGCTATTTTGGAGAAACTGGGTATAAACCTCCGGTAATATCCTGCTAAACCCAGGAAACTTCGGACTTCATGTACAGACTTTGGAGACTCCCATTTGAGGACTTGTTTGATCTTGCTTGGATCAACTGCAATACCTTCTGCTGAAATGATGTGCCCTAAAAATGGCACCTGGTTGATCCAGAATTCACACTTGCTGAACTTAGCATACAACTGATGGTCCCGTAATCGCTGAAGCACAATATGCAAGTGTTGAGCATGTTCTTCTTCGGATTTTGAATACACAAGTATGTCGTCAATGAAGACCACGACGAACTTGTCCAATTCCGGCATGAACACTGAGTTCATGAGATACATGAAATGAGCCGGGGCGTTGGTTAATCCGAAGGACATAACCAGATACTCATACAGTCCATACCTTGTTGAGAATGCTGTCTTGGATATATCTTCTGGTCGGATTCTAATTTGATGATAACCAGAACGAAGATCCATCTTCGAAAAAACTTTAGCACCCACTAATTGATCGAAAAGAATATCAATGCGCGGTAGTGGATACTTGTTCTTGATGGTGACAGCATTAAGTGGACGATAGTCTACACACAGCCTCAAGGTCTTATCTTTCTTTTCTACAAACAGTGCAGAACAACCCCATGGTGATGAACTTGGACGAACAAAACCTTTGCTCTCAAGTTCAGTTAATTGTTCCTTCAGTTCTGCAAGTTCCTTAGGTGCCATCTTGTAGGGTGGTCTTGAAATTGGCACTGTTCCTGGTGCAAGTTCAATCTTGAACTCTATATCTCTCTCTGGGGGCATACCAGGAAGATCTTCAGGAAATACGTCGGGGTATTCACATACTACCGAAATATCCTTAAGTTCCATAACCTCGGTGTTGTGAGTGGATGGGTCTAATGGAATGATGTTCTCAAGATTGAGAACCTGGGGCGGATGGAGTGGAGAGTTCAGATAAATTTTTCGAGGAACGATATCAAGAATAGCACCATGGTATTGCAACCATGCCACTCCTAAGATGATATCTAGCTTTTGAGTCTCTAGGATAATGAAGGAGGTAGGATAGACGTTCCCATCTAGGTCAAGAGGCACTTTATGGGCTACCTCATATGTTACTACCCTCCCTGCTGGAGTGCAAATCATATATGGAGTTTTTGTGGAGATAACAGGCAATTGACTCTTAACGACAAAAGATTTACTAATGACATTGTGTGAAGCTCCGGAGTCAAAAAGTATGACTACGGAATGATTTAAGACAGAGAACGTACCCGTGAGCACGGGTGCGCCTTCCGGAACGTCCTCGATGGCGAGGTGGTGGATGTTGCCGGGTCTGGTGGCTGGCTTCTTTAACTGATTGCGGGGTGGGTTGGCCCCCTGGTAGGATGATTGCCCTCCGCCTTGTCGATTCTGCGGACAATCCTTGGCGAAGTGCCCCGTACGTCCACACGTGAAACACGTGTACGGGGTTTGGCCAATACGAAGGGGAGGACGGAATCCCGGTGCACGTGGTGGAGGTGGAAGTGCACGTGGGACCATCCCCGGTTGTTGTTGTGGCCGGAATCCGAAGTTGCTGGTCTGGCGACCACTGGACATTGATGGTCGTGAGGGCGGTTGCCACCTCTGGCCGGATGGCGATCGATACACCATACGGTACTTCTGAGGAGCACCACCTCCGCTGCCCTGCGGAACACTCCTCTTCTTCTTATCTGAGGACAGCTCGCGCGTAGCGTCCTCCTGCATGATAGCGGCATTGACTATGTCGTTGAAGCTGCCGCGGTTGAACAGGACAAGCTTGTCCTTCAACTTGGGGTTCAAACCCCGGTAGAAACATTCCCGCTTCCGATCTTCGGTATTCACTTGGTCCTGAGCATATTGGGCCAAGTGGTTGAATGATTTGGAGTACTCGTATGCACTCCTTCCTCCTTGCTTTAGCTCCAAGAACTCTTGAAGCTTCCTCCTCATAATCCTGGGAGGGATGTGGTAGGCGCGAAACGCCTCCCGGAATTCGGTCCAGCTTACGACCTGGCCTGCGGGGCGTGCGGCAAGGTAATTGGCCCACCACGCACCGGCAAACCCCTGCAATTGTTGTGCTGCAAACAACGTCTTCTGCTGTTCGGTTACCTCGAGTAAACCGAACTTTCCTTCAATGGTGCGGAGCCAGTTATCCGCGTCCAACGGTTCATCGGCCTCTCTGAACACCGGTGGGTGTGTCGATGAGAAATCAGAGTAGGAACTCTGAAATTGCTGACGCGGCCCATCATTTTGTCGTCCCCCTTGACGGGACGAGTGCTGCACCAGAGTCCGCAGTAGCTCGGTTTGCTCGTCGCGCGAGCCGAGTACTGCAGCGAGAACCTCCGCGAGACTCCTGGGAAGTGTGGTTGGAGGTGGTGGAGGTGGTTGCGTCTGAGGCGTATTCTGCCCCGGGGGTGGTGTGCCATCCCCCTGTCCTCCACTAGATCCTCCCACCTCTGAGGCTGTACGAGTACGCACCATACTGCAATACAATGATTAACACGGTAAGTCCCATGGCCACAAGTTCATCCTCCCTTAGAAATGCGGTAGATAATAATAGACGATGCATAACATTTACATATATTGATAAAGCATAAACTTTATACAAAATATACCATCTCATGACCAAGTTTACAGTAGTAAACCCAAAATGATGGACTCCCTTTATGGAAATACATCTCTACCATACTTGGTCTTCCTGACATGTCATACTCATCTAATTATCTATACACCACAACCATTACTCTTAATATGACACAAACATGGTCACAAAAGAGAGACACTAGCAACCATTTAACTATATGTTGCCCTGTGTTGGCGGAAGTGCTACCACATCTAACTTCAATACGCTCTACTCGACGTATTCAAGTTCCTCTGGGTCTTCTTCTTCTTCTTCATCTTCATGGCTAGGCACCTCTGATACGGGTGCTGGAGTAGAAGTTGATACATCGTTCAACATCAACGTCTTCTTGGCAGCCATAGCTTGCCAATCTGCCTGTATCATAAACATCCCCCAGGCCTCATTCTCTTGCTGAGCCTGCTCACAGCTGGTCTTCCAGCTCGGAGCCTCTACTCTGGACTGATCCCTGTCTGCAGTCACCACGTTCAACTGGGTGTCCCGTTGATGCCCATAGAGTAGGCTTGCCTCCAGATCAGTATCTCTCTCTAGAGTCTCCTGGCGAGACGCGGCCAAATCCATAACAGCGTCATGCCACTGATTCTCCCTAAGGTTCAAACGATGATTGAGAGGAGCCATCATATCCCTAAGTCCGTCATTTCTCCATTCAAGGTGATTTGCTCGCATCATGGCTTGCTTCAGATTGTTTGTCAATTCTTTTATGCATGTCCTTTGATTACCCTTCTCGCGATGTGATGCTGCTGCATACATCGCTAAGGCTGTTGCGGATGTTTCACCATGCTCTCCCACCTCCGCAAGCAAGCGGGTTGCCCAGGCTTCAGAAGCCCTGCCGTTAACTGGAAAGAACTCATACGGCGTACCCACCAGATGACGGTAATGGAGTTTGGAGAACCTCCCTATGGAACACTTGCGGTGTAGCTCCATGTTTCTTCTAATATCAATCCTTTGATCTTGATGGAGTATGGGGCCCATCCGAGGTGCGGTGGACCGGCAGGCACATCGACTTAGATGGTGCAACTCCACATACCGCCCTCCTGGAACTTCTTGCCCCAATAGCTAGGTAACACCAAATAGCCAAACTGGCCGAGCAACCGTGCAAACACGTCCGGAAAACCGGCGTGCCCGGTGCATGTTGAGAACACCCATCCATTAGGCAACTGAATTCTTGGTGCTGCCATCTGTGGACAAATATACCCGAATGTCAATACACCGTTTAAGTATTCAACCCAATCACTGAGGATGTGGGACAAAAAGAAACATCCATAATCAATTGGTTCAGTCAAAGCTGCAATCTGGAAATGAGCACAGTTCTGGTTTATCTGACCTGTCTGCATTAACCCGTAAGTTTCATACAGAAGAAGTCAGAACTAAACTTTATGTTGAATACAAAAATTGTAGTACACTTCAAAACCTTTCCAGATTGTACTCATACAGCCACTGTTGAACTATTATGAACAATCTATACCGGTTTCGAGTTGACTCAAGGGTCCTGGAAATTTCGACAGAACCTCCCCTGTATATGGGCTTATCTCCACATTCTATACAGGTTCATTATGATAAGATATTGAGGTAATGTCAAAATAAACATTGAGTGACATCGTGTTAACAATCCAGAACTAAAGAAGTTCCACCACGAAAACCTTGTCATGAAGGTATTATGCATCAATTCACAATCATGTGCAAACTGTTCCAAGTTCTGGACTGCAGGAACCAAATTTGCGACAAATGGAATTAGGCATAGCTATACCCAGATCCAGGTCAGGAGCGGTAAATAAAGTTGATAGGTGACTTCCTAATCTTTCCAGAAATGTATACGTGCAACCATATCACTGTTCTGGATTAGGAGTTATAACTACCCAAACTTAACAATAAAACTGACTGGTTTGCATCAGCAGTCATGCAGTTCACTGTGCTGACTTCCCAATTTGGTTAAACTCCAATTAAAATCAGGAAAGACTCCCCATAACAAACTCGTAAATCTCCACCTACCCTTCTCAAACATATATCCCAATAAGGTAGTGGATTTTTCTACAGTGAGTTATGGCAAGAATACAGAAACGGTACAAAGGTGGGTTCATATGGAGTAATTACAGTAAACCCCAGTTTTCAACAGATTAACAAGCTTTTCTGTCTTTATGGTCAACGGAAAAGTTGGAGAGACCTTCACGAGCTTTCCATCCATGTAGGATACTCTTATGTTATCTAATTGCTAACCAAGATTACAACCTGGCGAAGTTGAGCCACTTCTACCAGAAAGCAAGAATCTTGGTTCAATCTACCTTATCAAGTTGAGCCCGAAATTATCAGTATCTGATAGTCGGACTTTCTCAAAACACAATGCAACCATTCTGTCGGTGGGGAGGGTCTAGTATCATGTTTGATACTGATGGTACTACGTGCCTCACGAAAGGAAATTCTATCCGGTACATCCGGTCACGTCTATAGGTGGTTCCTATATCGTTCCCTCGCAAACGGTTTCTACACGGTCCTCTACCGAAATTAGTATCCCTGCAGAAAGCAAACAATCCCCTGGCACAGGCACGCCGTACGGCAGTGGGGAAACAGAACAGGTAACCACAATATACAATTATATTTGAAAGTAAAAGCATACGACTCTGGAGTGAGTCGCCCTCGAGCGAAGTCATGCCTCGAGGTACATGGCTGTAAATACGTCTGTACAGCAAAGACTCCCGTACGATCTGGCTTATACACGCTCGGGCATACGTGTTCGCATGTTCTCATAGATATGAGAACACACTATCGGGTTACACACCACCCGACGGGGTTTCCCTCTAACTTTGTGTCACGCTGGGGTACCGCGTGTCATATGTTCTCAGAAACATGGAAAGTTTCAAAGACTCATATTGACTTTCCGTGCCAAGCCACGGAAATTTCACATACCACCTCTCGTATGCTGAGCTTACCGAGATTGATCCGCTCTCGGTGGCGTACCTTACCTCTTACCTGATGTCGGGGCGTCGTTACAGAATATAATAACACATAGTTAGTTTTCCACCTTTATATCTTATACTAATAATACTCCTTATAAAGGCATATAACTAATTTCCTCACTCAAGTTCCTAATTTTTGAAAATATGTTCTTTTCCGGTACACTGTTCCCAACGAAGCTCTGATACCATGTCTGTGGGGACCGGAGTCCACACATCCGAGGATCTCATTGGGTGGTGTCGTGCGATGCGACACCCAACAGTTATACAAGAATAGAACCTGAATAAGTACAAGACAGAGTCTTTTATTTTTCATACAGCGGAAGTTTTCACAATACTAACGGATGTAAAGAAATATATACATATCATAGCTACGCTCTCAGCACTAGCTATGCAAAAAGCAAAGTTATCCATGCCGGGGATACTTTGCACTAGCAACACTCATTTAGGGCGGCGTGCAGGGTTCCCACTCGGCTGTACACCCTGGAGGGGGTGCAGCCTCATCGTCAAACCCTTCATCAACAGAAAAACCTGCAAAAAACTCGTTAACTGCAAACATGAGCATAAGGCTCAGCAAGTCTTAACCGTCTCACTAGACATATGCAAGGGGACACTAAACATAGGTAAGGAATAGCATAAGTGGACTCGCCTACAAGTGGGTCCTTATAATCAGGTTTTATGTAGCAAAATGACATTCTCCAAGCACGGCACATCATGGGTTCCACAATCAAACAAGAAACGCTTTACCGATGATATGACATGCTCATAGCACATAATGCTATTACAGCTAAAGTATGGGGAAATTGTAAACTTTTAATTATACTATCTCTAAATCATACAAGGTTGCAAAGTAATTATAATTCAATACAATATGACTTCCTGGCTTCTTTAGTATTTACTACGTCACCGCTCAGTGAACAAGTGGTACTCTATTACTGCGAGGGACAGTGATTGCAATCAGGACACACCCGGACAACACGACACATACGCACTTTCGGAAATGCCAGCGAGCACTTCGCGCAGTACCTACGTAGCACTTCAGTACTAGTCGTATATGGCAACCTTTCGCGAGACACTCAAATGCCGAACCGGTCGATCCGTCACGGGCAGGAGGTCCCTGCGTGGGGCGTACTCTGACGTGCCCACCAGCGGATTTACACCTTGCTACCCTCAACCCACACCTATAAAACGGAACGGTATGCCTCGACACCCAAGTGACCAAGCTACGTCAGTTTATTGGATTCCATATGTCCATTATGTTGCCGGTACAATTCAAGCTTGTCCGAAGGGGCCGCACACGAAGCGGGCCTTAATCGACACAGGCAGGGCTATGCGACCGAGACTCACTTCTCGCCGCTTCCTAGCCATTCCCTGCCCGGTCTCAATTTCATTATATTAAGCCATTTTCTATCTAACCAATCCTGTGAGATACATCTCTCGCGAGTAGATTCCAACTACTCGACTTCTACCGGATTTCCTATGCATTAGCAAAGCAGTTACTATAGGTCAAACTGTAACTCGTTCCAACCAATCCATGGGATTTTTGGTCATGCAAGTGGAGTATCAATCACCCTATACGTAATGCACATATCAAACTTATGACGTAAGGTGATAAAGACTGTAAAAACTCTGTAAAGCTTTTAAATGCAAACCGGGGCTTGCCTTGTTGCAGGTCAGGTTCTGAGTTAAAAATCGGAAGGTTCTCTTCCAAGGCTTCTGGCTCCTCCTCGACTTCGGTCACTATACGATATGCAGATAACATGGATATATAAATGACTTTGAAATTTATTTATTTTACGACCATAAATTAATTCATGGTGATCACTATATGATAGAGACCTTAATTGGCTTTGGAACTTCGATGGTAGATACTAGGGAATATGATCAAGGCTCTTGCAAAGAACAGGAGATGATCATAGCAGATTGTGGTCTCCGAAAGTATGGCAAGCAATCAACTTCCAAAAATTTCCGAGAGGAAACTGTAGCTTGAACCTAGCTAACAGTTGATAATCAAGATAGAGGGAGTGGTGCTGGTCTTAGCAAAATTTGTTCCATAATTTTCTAAGCTTGTGGGGAAGGGGTTATTGTATTTCTAATTCGGCAAGAATTTCTGGATTTACTTTATAATTGAGTTTCTAGACATTAAATCAATATTTAGTTTGTAGCTGATTTAGGACTAGTATAGTAGGTTAATTAAATCCAAGATTTTAACAGGAGCTAGGGTATGACTAAAGGAAGACTCGGTAGAATTTTGGGACCTAATAAAGCAACCTAATAGCTGTGAAAATTCAATAACTGAAAAAGGAAATTGAATTATCCAGAGAGTTAAACAGGTGTTAAGGCTCCTAAACTTTGCCTGATAATCAAGAATAGGACAATAAGTTTTATGTGAATTTTGGGGAATTTTCCCGTGGATATCTTGTCTGGAAAAATTGCATTTGCATTAGGAAAGATTATTTTCTACAGAATTTAACTCTGAGTTCCACAGAACCTAATTGGTATTGTCAGAAACTAGAGCTCAAGAGCTTTCGAACAAAATTTGTTTGAAGATTTTTGGAGTATCCTACAGAAAGATATTCAATTTAGAAGTTTGGATAAATTTCTGGAATTAAATAAATCCCAAAGACCACGTGGCACATTCTGGTTGAGGCAGCACCGGGGTCCACAGAATTAAAGCGCGCAGCCACACTAGATCTCAGCCGCACCGTGATCCCGCAGTGAATGGCAGGTGGGACCCGATGGGGTCATCGTCTACCTCGGGCCGGTGCTCGCGCGGAGCGGCACCCGCGACGGTGGCTCGCCGGCGAGCTCGCCGCCGGCCAATCCAACGCACCAGATTCGCGGAAACTTGCCGCCTGGGGGTTTTTGGGGTCGCTGAGCACGATGGTGAGGTCAGTGGGTCTTGAAGCTCGCCGGAAAAGGTCGTGCGACGGCGGTGGCGGCGATGAGCGCTCGGGCAACATAGAACTCTCTATAGAGTAGCTCAAATCACTTGGGAATTGCTCCAAAACCTTTCTGGGATGATGGAGTTCAAGGATATGGGCGCAGAAGGGGAGTGAGTTGCCGGGAATCATGAGTTCGACGGTGAACCGAGGTTTTCTCACCGGCGGCGAGCAAAACTCGAAATTCAGAGCCGTTGCTTGATGATTCTTAAAGGTTTTTGCTCAGACAGGAGCGCTAGGGCCTATAGAAACTGTCTCTAAGTAATTGCAAAGGATGATTGCTTGCGGAAAAGGAATTGACATGAAATCATAGCTAGTTATCTACTCTCGGCCGTAGGGGAAACGAACAATAACTCGCTCAAGCTTCAACGATAAGGGAAACGGTTTGTACCATGAGCTAGAGTTTGATCAGGCGCACCTTTTTGCTCTTCGGAGCTTGGCTTGAAACGGCGCGGAACGGCGGCACGCCGCGGAGCAGTGGCGAGCGGCGGCGATGGCGCGCGGCGGAAGAATAGTTGCGAGGCAGTGGAGCTGTGATCGGGGATGAGGAGTAAAGGGAGCTTCGGCCGGCCTTTTATAGGGCCGCGGCGAGCAGGCAGGCAGCTCGCTGGAGTTGCATGCGCGCGCGCGGTGTCGAGCGGGGGCGCGGCGGTGCAGAGGTGGCGGGGTTGAGCTGATCCGTTTAAAAAGGGGAGCTGACCTGTGGGGCCCACTGTCCAGTGATTCTCCCCACAGTTCAGTTACTAATTCATTTAAAAATAGAAGATCAACTCCAAAAATCATGAAATTTTGTGGAGATGGCTAATGAATTATTCTGAACACAATGGTGAACTCAATTCTTATGTTTAAAGAAGTTGGAGAAGAATTAAAAATTCAGATTTGAATTTGATTCAAATTTGCCAAGCACCTCAAAAAATAGTAGATGAGTTTCTAAAATCTTGAAACTTTGTAAGCATGCTATTGAGGAATTTAGGAGCTCATGGAAAAATTTAGAGCCCTTAATTTGAATATTTGGTTTAGAGCTTATTAGGGCTTCATTGTGCATTGCTTACTAAATCTTATCCAAAAATTCTTATTCTTAAAAAGGTGAATAGAATATAATTTGGATTCATGGTGAAGTCTAATACCCATGTTAAAAGAACCTAACAAGGAGTGCAAGAAAAGTTTTGGATGGCATAGTTCATGTGCACCATTATAGTGGATATCTAAAATAGTTGATCACAAAACCCATATGAACTTAACATGCCATAAAAGTGGGGTTTTACACTTAAGTCCTTTAGACACACTTCTTCCAAACTTCTTTCCTTCTGTTACATTGATTCAAATGATAAACGATTAAAGCAAATTACCGCTTGACCAAGTTTAGTATCATGTACAAATAGTGTGAAAAGAAGAAAAGTATGATGTTCGTACCATCTTCAGGACGAGTGCGGCAAATACAAGCGTGGGATGACCGCATTCCAGCAGCATTTTGTTCTATATTACTCCCTCCTAGTTTATATTAATTGTCGTATCAGACCAACGAATGAATTATAAATGAACTAATTAGGATTGCCTGAATGACAACTATTTTAATCGCGGGGGGGGGGGGGGGGGGTACATTGTTGACTTCTTTGTTGCTGTTCATACCCTAAAATGAGCCATCAGGTACACATGTAAGTGGTGCTACTGCATTCGCTGTATTGTAGAGGATTTTCAGTCCAGCAGCGAAGTAGGAAGGACTGAGGGGGCGGGTATGCAGCTGGCAACACTAGACTAGACAAAGATAGAGTTCGCCGGTTCAGTCTGACTGACATCAGCCGGAGCGCGTCTCGAAGAGAATTGGTTGCAGGGCGAGTAATGAACACTAGCAGTAGAAAGTGGTGAATGCAAGACAGATAAGGTAGGAAGCTTGCGGGATTGAAATCCTCTAGAGTACTGTACCTGCAGTAGCTACCACTGACATGTGGGCCCATGAGACATCGAGTCCACTTGTCAGTGGTGGCTACTATAGGTGCAGTACTACATAGTCCTAGCTTGCGATGCTTAACAGAGCGTGGGTTCGGTCTGGCCGAGATCACCAGGAGCAACTCCCAAGGAGGATTGGTGGCAGGGCGAGTGATGGCTAGGGATTTGCGGGCGGCGGGGTCATCATGGCACGCAAAGGATGGGATGTCGCGATGGGCGAGGGGGATGCGTCGGGGAGAACACTGAAGTGGCTAGAAGTATGGCGTGGGCGCCGCTGCCAGTCGGAGTGGCCGACAGCGAGAGAGCACAGCGTGGAGGAATAAAAAAACCTCGCCATCACACAGGCTGATGAACTGTTAACAATAAAGACTAAGAAAGTAGAATTGCAAGGCATGCTAAAACAATTAGTAGAGCCAAGGAAAGAATGCAAATGACCATGATACACCTATCATCAATACATTCAAAAGACATAACGTAGTCTCTCAAAATTCTCCAAATGCAATGCCAAAGGAATAAAAAACTAACACGCTCTACCAAAAGAAATGGCATGGTAGAGCGGCAGGTAGTAATGTGATGTGATATGGTAGTTGGAAGCTACCGATAGAGTTGGAGTGGAACATTCTTTAAGCTCCAAAAGTAAAGTTACGCTGGGATGGAAGGAGTATTTCTAGTTTGTATATCTATACCTATTATTGGTTCATGCATCGTAGTACCAGGGAATGAAGAATCTCGAGGTTCCTGAACATCATGTGTTGCAATATTCTCTGCATAACATGCAAAGGAATTAATGTCTTCTAATAAATTTTAATTTTTATAGTAAATACATTTATAGTTATACCAGGTGCTTGTTGGCCACCATGAATGCTTGTAGACAACATAACGGTTTGATGTCTTGTTCCTAAAGTAAAGAGCATTGTAAGTAGTCATTCCAAATAACAGTGATAACGTTAGATTACATGACCGATGTAGATTTTGGATCGGACGGTGTGGTTTCTATAAACTACAGTGTTTGTTTGGAATGGAGAAATTAGAAAAGAAGGAATAGGAAAAAACGTACGATCCAAGAAAGCCACTAGAAAGAAAAAAGTGTAAAAACCGTTGGAACTGAAAATCTTAGTAAGACAACTTTGTAAAACAGGAATGAGAGTACAACATTTGGAGTGGTTGATTAGATAACCCATGCGTCATTTACTTCTAAATCCAGAAATTACATATTACCTTCGGTTTTTAATATTTGTCGTTCCCGGCCAGGAATTGAACTAGAAATACTCTACCGTAATAAGCTATCGGAGCGACATTTATTTCGAGACAGATGTAGTATTATATATATATATATATATAACTAAATTCGTGAAACATGAGACCGCATTTCTTTTTTGTTAATTTATTTAATCTTTGTATATCTGCATGGATGGTGTAGAACTTAACTAGCCCAAAACTGTATGGATCGTGTAGAACGTAGCCAATATAGCTCTATAAAAAATCGGCATGGATCGTGTAGAACTTACGTAGCACAAAAGTGGAGTCCGGGATGTCGCAGGAAGGTGTCAGCGATGAAGAGGTTCGGTAGAGCCCGTCAAACTTGGTCACCCGACGTTGTACCCACAAGTCACCACCACCAAGATCTTCGATGCATCACTGCGAGATCCATGGGGAAAAAAATTGTAAGAACCATGGGAAATGAAAACAAAGGAATTTCTTAGGAATACAAGTTTGGAACTCAGGACAAAGAGACAACACATTTGGAGTACCGTGAGATCACCAGAAGGGCGTGGCAGCAGTGTGTCGGGAACGGAGGCCAGTGTTTCCATTTATACTCATTGTGGCTGAAATAGGGTTACAATAGGCGGGACTAAAATTGGAGGCGCAGGGAGTGAAAATTGAATTGTCGAAATATCAAATTTGGAGCGCCAAGAAGAACGAAAAAATTTCGCAAGTGTGGATAATTTAACACTAATCATGCCCTTGTTCACGCATGCAATCGTGATTAATTACATGTCATGTTGCGTCGATTCCTGCACATGGTACGGGTAGATAGAGGGGTAGACTTCTTCGAACAACTTTCTCGCTTCTTAATTACAGTATGGCCTAGCTGCTTGTTCGCCGTGCGACCGCTAGCTCCCCTTCATCTTTGTTGCCATGCATGGAGATCAAAATCTAAAAGCAGTTATCTGCTAGCTAGTGGGACATTCCAAAAAATACGAACAAAAATATGAATCGCCAAATGTATATGTGCTAATGCAAACAATATGCAAATACAGAACACCCAAGTCCACGAAAGAACAATGGCAAACAATTAGCATTATATAACATAATCACAATGAAATGATAACATATAGTATATACTACTACTAAAAATACATTTTCACATGCGCCACAATTTTTTGCCAATGTATGAGCTATAGAAAAAAAATCTCGTCAATTATGAAATTTTACCGGATTAGTGTTACCTAAGGTTGCCTGAATTTTTACCGGATTTCAGTCTTCTCAGACACATGCAATACAAACGATCCCAAGTTACAAACAAACAAGAGATATTTTTTTATACTGCATAGGACACATTGTTCATGAACATAAAAGACATTTTTCATTAACATAAAAGTAACACATATATTACAAACAAGAAATACCAAAACACATAGAAATCAAGAAACAGAAAAACTACTCCTAATCCTACTCTACTCGGAGGAAGGGTCTCCTCAACCTCCGCCGCAACCACCGTCGCCTCTTCCTCCTCGTCCGACACCTGAGTCCGAAGCTTTCGGGTGATGCTGCGTGCAGAAGGTGCCGGCGGCCCTCCACCCCAGCCACCTCCACGATCGACTCGTGGAGGACGTCGAGACGAGCGACCACAAAGCTTAACCCGAAGCAGTAGTGATCGGCGCTGCGGAGTTTATGCTGGTGTGGATGGGAAGGGTCCCAAGAACCAGACATCGACACGAGCAACTACTTGAAATCGTGTCCTTGAAGAGATCATTGAAATCCTTAGAATCCGATGCATGACAGGGATGTCACAATCTGTGGCTCCACGCGTCAGAGGCAATAACTAAAATTTTATTGTAGACATGCACATATGAGAACATTGGGAGCCCGATTCGGAGATCGAACCGCAAACAGATAAGTGGCCACCCATACTTAATGTTGATCCATGAGTATGTTCTCTCCATGAGCTTTTAGTATGAAGTACAACAGTTATCTTAGCCTTGGAGATGTTTGATCGCCAGATCAATCACGGGCTAAGATTATGTAAAATCGGTCACCATCAGTCTTCTTTTTGTAAACATGATGAGAACAATTGCAGTACGTAAAACGCCGACTACAAATGAAAAAATTGAGTGAAAGAACACAAAAGAGGAGAAATGCAGCCTCAACCATGATCACAATGGAGTTTCAACCAAGAGTCATCGATTGTCACAACACAACGAATTCTTGGCTAGACATTGACACCAGTTATCTCGCCCCTTTTTCAAAAAGGAGTTGTTTTTAGATACTGCATACGACGCATTGTTCATGAATAGAAAAGACATTTTTCATTAACATAAAAACAACACATATATTACAAATAAGAACTACGAAAGCATATAGAAAACAAGAAAAAGAAAAACTACAAATACTACACTACTCGGAGTCGGAGGAGATCTCCTCCACCTCCTTCTCCACTGCCGCCGCCTCCTCCGCCGCCGCCTCCTCTACCGCCGCTGCTGCCGCCGCCTCCACCTCTGTTGCCGCCGCTGCTACCATCGCCTCTGGAAATTGAGTTCAAAGCTTCCGGGCAACAGTCTGCAAAAGATGCTGGCGACCCTCCACCCCTGCCACCTCGTGGAGGTCGTCGATACGACTGGCCACAAAGCCTAACCCGAAGCAGTAGTGACTTGTGGTGTCCATGCTGGTGTAGACGAGAAGTTTCCCAAGACCCAGACGGTCACACAGGCGAGATGTATTGGAAAATACTTCCCGCACCAATTTGTCGAGTTTTTTTGTGCGCCCGGCGGTGGCGGACAGGTGCTTGGTGGCCTACTTTATGCACCGATCGAGTTCATCAATGCGGTGTTCGAGGAGGCAGACAGTTTCCTGAACCCAAACGGGATGAGGAGGTGCCGCCGCCACAGGCGGAGAAGGGGACGGAGGAGGTCTGGGTATGCCATTGTACCTTAACCCTAGTCGTGCATCCCCGGTGGTGGTTGGGAAGAGCTAGCCTTGCAGGTATGCTCTGATTCATGTCCTCCAACTCCATCTAGGTTTTCGATGACGCAGGTGGTTCACCCACCAGACAAACAAGCAATTCCTGTCATGCATGCATGCCGGGGGCCGCCCCGCAGTCAGTTTCTCATCAAGAAAGTTGCATGCCACTCATAACTGAGGCTTTGCTGGTAGGATGTTCCTCGGAGGTTTGAGGATAAAATGTATACCGTACCATCGTCTAGGCAGCCAGACCGAGGTTCGAACGAAGCTACACGAAACTACAAGAAGTTGCCTAGATGGCTGCCTACACGAAGCTACATGAAGCATAGTTCAAACCTCTGGCTGGCTGCCTAGACGATGGTATATATTTTATCCTCAAACCCTCGAGGGAACATCCTTCCTTTCAAACATGCATGTCGGGGGCCACCACCGCAGACCGTTTCTCATCAAGAAACTTGCATGCCGCTCAACACCGAGGCATTGCTGGTTTGTGTGGTGATGAACCACCTGCACCATCGGAAACCTAGATGGAGTTGGAGGCCAGGAATCAGAGCATACCTACAAGGCTTTTCCCGACCACCACCGGGGACACACGATGGGGGTTAGACCGTCTATAGTGGCACGCTATAGAGCATATTTCATACACTGTAGCGCAGTGGAAGTTTAGAGTATGTACTATAAAAAGAGAAAAATAATAGTGTATAGAGTATGCTTTAGAGTACGCTGGTGCGGACAGCCTTAAGGTACACTGGCACACCCGGACCGTACGTGTACCAGGCCAGCCGTGTAGCTTCGTTCAAACCTTTAGCTGGTGCCTAGACGATGATATACCTTTTATCCTCAATCCCTCGAGGGAACATCCTTCCTGTCAAACATGCATGCCGGGGGATGCCCCCGCACTCAGTTTCTCATCAAGAAACTTGAATGACGTGCGTCACCGAGGCTTTGTTACTTTGTATGGTAGTGAATCGCCTGTGTCATCAGAAACCTAGATGGACTTGGAGGCAAGGAATTAGAGCATACCTGCAGTGCTCTTCCACACCATCGGGGATGCAGGATGGCAGTTAAGGTACACTGGCACACCCGGACAGTTACGTGTACGCGGCCAGCCGTGTAGCTTCCTTGAAACCTCCGGTTGGCTGCCTAGATGGTATACCTTTATCCTCAAACCTTCGAGGGAACATCCTTCCTACAAAACATGCATGCCGGGGGCCGCCCCTGCAATCATTTTCTCATCAAGAAACTTGCATGCCGCTCATCACCGAGGCTTTGCTGGTTTTGGACTCGACGCCATGGCAGAAGAAAGCAGAATCATGCAGGGAAAGATTATTGTTCTTGTGATACCATATAGAGAATGGTTACTAGACAATTCTGTATGGAGATTATTTTTCATCAGGGAACACAGGTACACTTTATATAGGCTAGCTAGTGAAGTGTGAAACAAAAACTAAACCCTTTGACACTACACAGATTCAAAGGCTAGTGTTAATGACTAAACGTAGGCCAACACAGTCAAACAATGACTGTTAACGTAGACCAACGCAGTCAACAATGACTATTACATGTGTGCGCACATATCCTTTCTACAGTCTTGTGGTGAACTGCCTACGTCATCGGAAGGCTAGATGGAGTTGGAGGACAGGAATCGAAGCATAGCTGCAAGGGTCTTCCCAACAACCACTGGGGATGCATGATGGGGGTTAAGGTGCATCGGCACATCAGCCCAGACCATACGTGTACCAGGTCAGCCGTGTAGCTTCATTTTATATTTTATTCCCTAGGTTTGAAAGTTTACTCTTCCTCTTTGTTTGCTCTGTTTGCTCTTCCCTAGGCTTAAAATTTTTATATTTTACGATATTTTACATATGTAATATGACATAGGATATATCACTTGATAGTTTTGCAAAAAAGATGAGGAGAAATATGCATATCCCATGCAACTACGTAAATCCGGCCCAATTAATTAGCTAGTTATTTTTTAAGATGATAAAAAATTATTATCTTTTTCTTAGTGAGGTGGCCGGGGTAGATGATGTGGCATAATAGCTTATGTGGCATGCCAATGTGGATGTCCAACTCAGACTAAGGATGAAAATGAAACAGTTGTGTGAAGTTGAGGGACTAAATAATTGAACCATTTGAAATTTCAAGGACCTAACTGGGTTTTGATTGAAATTTTGAGGATGAAGTTGAGTATTGTGCCAATTCTAAATGAGCCAATCTCGAGCTTGCGAGCTTGATGAGCTCAAGCTCAAAAACCTCGAATAAGCTCATTTATTGTTGTCATCTAAGATATGTACGTATGGTTAACTAAACTATATAATTCTATTAAAAATGTTTTATGGGACACAATTTTTATATATGACAGAAGGGAACAACTATTGTGCAATCTGGTGTTTTATGCAAGCATGCAATCTCCACATCTCAACCGTTCGCTATAGATCCAAGAGTGGCTGCATACAGGGTTCTTTTTGCATATTGTCAGCAGCACCAGGTGGAGGGATTTAAGTGTTAAAAGTGCAGCACCTTTGGATCGGTAGGGAACGGTTGAGATGTGAAGATTGCACGCTTGCACAAAACAGCAGATTGCATAGCAGTTATTCCCATGACAGAAACAAATAATGTGCAACATCGAACACCTTCCTACTCCATTTGTTGTGAACCAAAATTTAGTAGATTCTATTGTATATACATGAATTCTTGGCTCGACTCGAGATTGACTCAGTGTTTTATCAAACTCAAGCTTAGAAAGAAAAGCTCGCTCGAGTTCGACTCGTTGACTGCCCTATATGCAATTAAAGGTTTGGTGCAATTGTGTAATTAAATATTTCATCCGTTGGATCTACATATTACGGTTATTACATCCTTTCATTTAACCCCTTCCACCTGGTGGAGGGGGTTAAATAAAAAGATTCAACGACCGTAATGTAGATCAATCCAACAGTTGAAGATGGTTGTTTGCACGATTGCACCAAAATCTGATTACATTCTAGTTGAACCCAACTTTAAAACATGAAATCTATTGACACAAAGTAATCCAGTCGTGATGTTTTTCTTTTCTTGTTTTGTGATGTTTTATTTTTTCTTGTTTTGTGATGTTTTTTTTCTTGTTTTGTACTTTCTCCTTCCCATATTACTTGTCGTTAATAATTAGGAAAAGTTTTCTAGTTCAAAAATGAACTAAAAAACTTGTTCTAACGACATGTAATATAGGAAGGAGGGAGTAATGTTTTATGATAATGAACTCAATGTTGTTCATTTGTATCATCTGTTATTTTTTTTTCTATCTGCTGTTTAGTAAACTATATGTTCTATCTGTATTCTCTATTAATGAACGACCCCCACACCGCCGGTGGCCTCTAAAGTGGTTTGTACGATACTTTAGCCGCTGGAGGTGCTAGGAGATCGCCCGCAGCGGGGCCTGCAAAGAAGTTTGTAAAGTATAGTAGTATATAGAAAAACGCAACAGGTAGCGACGACTCGAAAGAAAAGTGGAGACATTGAACAGAGAGAAACGAAAAAAAGGACGGGAAAAATGTTAGAAAAAGATAGGTAGAACTCCAACGTACCACTAGCCCTATGCCCCTATATGTGGTGTCATCATTACCACTACTCCTATACGCGGCCAGAAGTTATTACCACTGCTTGAAGGGAAGTGATGCGGACTAGATATGCCGATTAATTTATTTTTTGTTTATTGGGGATTATGTAACAGCTAGTTCCGCCGATTAGCAATGACTAGAATGAAAACTGGAGACAATGAACAGAGAGAAAAGAAAAGAAAGGACGATAAAATGTTAGAAAAAGATAGGTAGTACGTATGAATTAAGGTGGAAGAGTGTGGAGAACCAAACTATAACATAGAAAATGTTTGGCGCGGATTACTGTCAAACATAGTAAGTTATCTCTACTGATGATAGGATATTATTCTTGTTCTGATGTTGAAAACAGAGCGGTTCCATCACTTGGCGAGTTGCATCAATGCATGGGTGAAGCGTGGGTCCCATAGGTTGTGGTGTTCACATGTCGGTCACCCTTAATGCACCTGCAGTACTGGAGAGGATGTGAATCCGCCACCGCCAGAAGCCGAACCATCACTGCGCACGACCCCCATCAATACACGCAGAGAAGACGATGGCGTGTGTCTTTATATAATGCCTCCATCGTCTTCTCCGCGCGTACTCTATAAAGACACACCACCGTGTTCTCCGCATGTACTCTAGCTAGCTTCCTCTTTGTCTCCACCATGCGCAACCTCATTGGTTCCCTTCGCAGCACGGTGACGCTGAAGCCTATGGAGTTGCCGTTTACGCACGATATTGCGGTCGAGATCGCAGGGCGCGTCGCTATTGACGGCTGTTATACACCAATTTCACTCATCAACATAACTCAATATGTGAAGGAATTGTCATTTCTTGCACACATCACCTTTCTATTTAACCTATTTCCAGTTGTCCTTGGAGAAAGTATTGCATGCAGGGATTCTATGCAGAAATGTAGTGAAACAAGGGCATGGATCCTATAAAATATAATTCCAGTCCATTAGGCAACGCCACATGGCACCACATGGATCAAATGGCCCACAAACAGAAGTATCTGAGGCCATTCAACGGTGTAGCACCAATATCAGTCAATGGGACCCACCTGTCAGTCACCTAGAGAAAGCACACCGCTAAAGGGGCTAGGACTAGTACGGCCGACCCCCCTAGTCGGTCGACTAGTTCCTGGCGCCTTTCTTGGTCAAACTCCATGTGGTGGCTTCTCCCGGCTTGAAGTGGTCATGGGTGACTAATTCGCGAGCTTTTGGTGGTGGGAACCAACCCTTCTCCAAGCCATAAATTGGACCCCTCACCACTCACTTCAACACACAACACTTGAATATTCATCCATTGTATACACTACTCTCCACAGGTTTAGAGGAGTATAGGCTGTAGAGAGGAGAGTCTCTAGTCCATAGTCCAAGTAGGAGAGGAGGAGAAGGAGTCTCTTCCCAATTTGGAAAGGTATGTCACCCATATTCCTATTTGTATTTGTGACATTATTCATAAGAAAGATGATATATTTAGTCTTCTATTGTTCATATACTTGGATGAAGCGTTTCTTGTTTGATTGTGGATTACATGTATGTGGTAGGAGTAGTATTTATGATTGTTCTATACCATACTCATTACATTATCATAAACACTATAAACCTCCACTATAATCTAATTAGCTATGATATGACTATCTTAATGTGAATCACTTATGCTATGAATTAACATTGGTTCAATGATGATTTAGTTCATTGCCTTAGGATGGCTTGTGCCTAGGCTCTTAAGGTAATTACTTAATATGCTAGGATGGTGCTAGGATAGAGAGTAGCGTTGAATGTCTCGTAGACACACGGATTGAAGAGGTAGGCAGTAGGTGGTGATAGTCCTACCTGTCCTTTGTAGTCCTCCACGTTCGGCTATGCCACAAGCTCTTGGCAGGAGTCGCCTAGTGTTGCTAGGCGTAAACCTGTGCCCATTGTGTTAATTCACATAGCATGAGAATTCATAATTAATATAATCATTAGTAACTAACTTCGGCTATGTATATGTACATTAGAAGGATAGGAGGAGTCTCTATCTAACTCTTAGCCTAGTTCCTCTATTACCTCATTTATCCCCTTAGGATAGGATGCTCATGTGTGTGTCACACTAACTCAACTTATCATTAAACATATCCTTGCTAGAACCCTATCTAGGCCAACCTAGCCTTTCCACTTGGTGATTATTTTAGTTCCATGTAGCCTTCCTTTGGGAAATTATAAATGACACCCTTTGAGAATACTCTTTAAAGAGGAAATGCTACATTGATAATTTCCGTGCGCTTGCGGATGTTTACTTGAGAATTAAAACATATCAACAAACATTGCTAGCACCCCTGCTAGGGCTGAATTGTTAGTTGTGACACCCGGTTCCGAAAATGAACCAAGTAAACGCATATGTGTGCCAAGGATGTTCAACACACATACACGAGTGCATTCACAAAAGAGTATACCGAAAATTACCGCATAACAATATTAATTAACCAATTTTTATTACACAAACCATATTATTCTCGAATACAAGCACTAATGAATATTAACGACAAGTTCAACTAATGCAGCGGAAATAAACTAAATAAGCAAAGTAAACAGCTAGGCAGCATAAGCAATATGGTATAGCGCAACTCCATGCAACACCACAGGCAAAGCTGACAGTAGACACGACCTAGAACTCCGCATTATCGCTGTTAAACTCCCAATCCTGACCTGCAACTCTTGGGGGGTGGGATTGCAAGAGTGAGTACATGTCGTATTCAGCAAGTGTGGAAAGTATGACATGTGGCTGATTTAAATGACGAATATAATAATGGTTGAGTGCTGAAAAGTACATTAAAACAAAAAGCAATATATTACATGAATATGAAATAAACCCATCATAAGCCATGTAGTTATCATAATACCAGTCCATATTCCATATATATCATCATATACCAATATCCATATTCAATACCAGATTTCTATTCATAACCATCCATAACCATAATACCAACCATAACCATTCCAAAATCCCAATTTTCCTCTAATCATGTGAGGGTCTAGGTTGCTCATAACTGGGAGCACGGCTATCATGATAGTTCTATTAGACACTCTTCAGAGGTTGTACCACTTTACCCACATGTTTGTGATTTCATCACCTTTCGATGACTATAGAATCTCAATTATGCCGTCTCACACTTCCTTAGGTGTGTGGCCAAGAGATAACAAAATAGCCTTTACAAAGGGATTACTAGGCTATTTAGACCCCACTGAGGTTTCACCGGTGGCGATGTCTCCAACTGAGCACATCTTCAACCAAGGGCCCCCTCTTGAGCCATTCGGATCCCAGGGTAGTCCCACCAATCATCAACAAACCCAATCCGACTACCCCTTCCCCGAGCATCCTTAATGGTCCAAAAAGCACTGGCAAAGCTCTAACTAATCAGCTTCGCTGCACCCATACTTTGCCTTGTGGTGGCACTATAAATCCTGGATGGTCGCTCCACGAACCGGTCCTTAGATCTAAAGCAAGCAAAACCACCATACATCCAACCCATCCACATACCAGGCTTGCTTAGATCACCCATTACCATATCATATTAACCCGTTCATGTTAACCATAATCTCATTCATGCATAATTAAATTGAGTGGTATAGTTATTTTTCCATCCCGATTAATAAAGCGAAGCAAAAAGGTAAAAAGCCCTTCCCGACTCTCTACCATAAATTCCAGGTGACAAGGGTGGTTTAACAAAGCTAGTCAACTTCCTATCATATGATTTCCCATCAAATTGACACAAGCATGTTGTTTGCCAACAAAACATTTATTTCAAAACAGGATCAATATGCTTCAGGACACTTACTTTGCTCTTGCGGTTGGTTCGGGTCGAAGCCTCCAAACTCTTGGTGTTGTAGATCCTTCGCGGCACTCTCTAGCACAAATCCGTCTAATCTACACAATAAACATACAAGACAAGAAACACAATCAAAGAGTGCACACATATTACTCAATATGACATGATATGCATGATTGATGCAAATGCAAGGTAGAACTTGTTAATAGATTGCTTTTAATGATCATTAACTAGTTCTAATAGATTTTAACAAGTTTATACAGGTTTGGAGTTGATTAGGTCAAATTTTAGAATTAATTCAACATAATTTAGTCAGCAAAGTCGGACTAGTCCGCAGAAGGCCGGACTAGTCCGCACTTCGCAGACCTAGCGAAATAGGGTTTTCTGGATCAACGTAAATTTGGATATTAGAGCTTGAATTCTCATAAGGACAAGAGAATAGAAGGTATACCAGGTGTTTATAACTCTAATGAATCAAGAAACTTGGAGGTAACACTTGGATCTTGATGATCTAGGGTTGATGATGAACTTGGAGATGAATTGGTGATGAAGAATGAAAGCTTGGTGGAGATCTTGATCCTCTTTCGTTTCCTCCTCTTCTTCTTTTTGCTTGGGATCACCTCCTCCCTCCTTGATGGTGGCTCTCCACGAACTAGGTTTTGGGTGGGGTGGAAAAGTGGCAAATAGATGTCAAGCCAAGGGGTGGGGTGGTTTATATAGAGGTGGAGGCTAGGGTTAGATGGATTTCGAGTTTGAGAGGAGTAGAGGCCGGTTTAGAGTCCCACATGGGCTCTAAAAGAGTTAGGCACGACGTCCCTAGGCCCACTTAATGTGAAACTCAAGAAACAAGTCGTAAAACAAAAGATCAATTCGGGGTCGCAAAATATTGGACAAGTCCGAAAAGGACCGGACTAGTCCGAAATTGTCTAGAGAGAAAATCGGACAAGTCTGGCCTAAAATCGGACAAGTCCGACTTTAGTCCGAGTGGAAAACGGACAAGTCCACTTGAACCATGGACTAGTCCAAAAAAGTCCAGAGACTTAGCAATTTTCAAGGATTCGCGGAGCATCGTACTAGTCCGCACAAAATCGGACAAGTCCGAAAGTTTTCACTGCCAGAAATCGGACTAATCCGCAGCAAAAATGGACAAGTCCGTTTTTAGTCAGAGAGAAATCGGACTAGTCCTCAGTAAAATCGGACTAGTCCGCACTTTCCTGTGTTTTAAGTGCGGTTTTGTTCCAAATCAATTTTAAATGTTCCAAATCAATTTTAAACTCGTTCCTCTTTATGTGAGTTAATGTTAAACATGTATCTGAATGTATGTAGGGCATTATGCATGAAAATGAGGGTGTTACAAACCTACCCCACTTAAAATGAATCTCGCCCTTGAGATTCGACGTGGAAGAGAAGAGATAGGGAAATTCCTTCTTGAGATCATCCTCCAATTCCCACATTGCTTCTTTTTCTGTGTGGTGCTTCCATTGAACTTTACATCATCTAATAACCTTGTTCCTTGTGACTCTCTCCTTGGTTTCCAAGATTTTGACCGGTTGCTTGGCATAAGTCAAATCTTCCTCTAGTTCCAATCCTTTCATGGGAACTTATTCTTCCGGTACTCTCAAGCACTTTTTGTGTTGGGAAATATGAAAGACATCATGGACATCAGATAGATGAGCTGGCATCTCCAACATATACGCTACTTCTCCTCTTTTGTCCAAAATCTTGAATGGTCCAATGTAGCGAGGTGCTTGCTTGCCTCTTATGTTAAACCTCTTATGACCTCTCATCGGTGACACCTTGAGGTAAACAAAATCTCCCACTTCAAAGGTTAATTTCCTTCTTCTATTGTCCGCGTAGCCCTATTCTTGATTGGACAGCCCTCAAGTTTTCACGAATTATTTGGACTTGCCTTTTGGCTTCTTGCAACACATCCGGACCAAATACTTGGGTTTCTCCTGCCTCATTCCAGAATAAAGGTGTCCTACACTTCCTTCCATAAAGTGCTTCATATGGTGACATTTTCAAGCTTGCTTGGTAACTATTGTTGTATGAAAATTCTGCATATGGCAAGCTCTTGTCCCAAATTTTCCCATGCTTTAAAGCACAACCTCTTAACATGTCCTCTAAAATTTGATTGGTCCTTTCGGTTTGTCCATCCGTTTGAGGGTGATACGCTGAACTAAAATTCAACCTTGTTCCAAAGCTTCATGCAATTTTTGCCAAAACCTGGAAGTGAATTGTGAACCTCTATCCGAGACTATCTTCTTCGGAACTCCATGCAAACATACTATTCTTCCCATATACATTTCCGCAAATTTCTCTCGATTATAGGTGGTCTTGACGGGAATAAAGTGGGCTTACTGAGTTAAACCGATCCACAATTACCCAAAGTGAGTCGTAACCGGACTGAGTACGTGGTAAACCAACTATGAAGTCCATACCGATCTCTTCCTACTTCCATTTCGGAATCTTCAATGGTTGCAATAATCCAGTTGGCCTTTGATGTTCCGCCTTGACTCGTTGGCACACATCACACAATGCTACGAATTCAGCTATGTCCTTTTTCATGCTATCCCACCAATAGCAAGTCTTCAAGTCTTTGTACATCTTCATACAACCAGGATGAATTGAGTATGGTGAGTCATGTGCCTCTTTTATTATTGTCTCCCGAATATGCTTCACATTAGGCACGACAGTCTTTTTCCTAGCTATAAGGTACCATGTTCATCCTCATCGAATATGAATTATCTACCTTCTTGGGTCCTTTCCTTGATTTCTTGAATTACCTCATCCTTAGTTTGGCCCTCCCGAATTTCTTTCTCTAAGGTTGGGTTTAACTCCATCATCTCCATCTCATTTGCGAACCCAAGGTTCAACCGTTCGAACTCCTTACATAACTCGGATGGTAATTCTGGAACTGTGAGTTGATGACTTACTCCTTTTCTACTCAAAGCATCGGCCACTACATTGGCATTTCCCATATGATTGTTGATCCCCAAATCATAATCTTTGATGAGCTCCAACCATCTCCGTTGCCTCAAATTCAGATCCGTTTGTGTGAAAATATACTTCAAACTCTTATGATCCGTATAAATTTCACACCTATGTCCAAGGATGTAGTGTCTCCAAATTTTCAACGCATGTACCACGGTTGCGAGTTCCAAATCATGCGTTGGGTAAGTCTGCTCATGTTTCTTCAATTGTCTCGATGCATATGCAACCACTTGAACTTCTTGCATAAGCACACATCCAAGTCCTTGTCTTGATGCGTCGCAATAAATATCAAAACTCTTGCTTACATCTGGCAGTAACAAAACTAGTGCTGTTGTCAACCTCTTCTTCAACTCCTCAAAACTGTTTTGACAAGTTTGAGTCCATTGGAAAGCCTTCCCTTCATTAGCAATTCCGTCATTGGCTTGGCTATCTTGGAAAAGTCCTTGATGAACCGACGGTAATATCCAGCCATCCCAAGAAAACTCCTTATTTCCTTTACATTTTGCGGTGGTTCCCACTTCAACACGTCTCTCACTTTCCTGGGGTCAACCGATACTCCTCCTTCTGAGATGATATGACCCAAAAATGACACCTCTTTCAACCAAAACTGACACTTGTTGAACTTGGCATACAATTGATTCTCCCTTAATTTCTGCAGCGCAAGCCTCAAGTGTTCCTCATGTTCCTTCTCATCCTTCGAGTAGATCATAATGTCATCAATAAACACCACAACAAACTTATCCATGTACTCCATGAAGACCTTATTGATGAGGTACATAAAGTAGGCAGGCGCATTTGTCAATCCAAAAGACATCACGGTGTACTCATAAGATCCATATCGTGTCCTAAAAGCTGTTTTGGGTATGTATGATGGTCTAATCTTCATTTGAAAGTATCCCGACCTCAAATCAATCTTAGAGAAGACACATGCACCCTTCATCTGATCAAACAAGTCTTCTATGCGTGGCAAGGTGTACATGTTCTTGATTGTTACCTTGTTGGGAGCTCGGTAATCTACACACATCCTTTGGGATCCATCCTTCTTATCCACAAACAGCACGGGCGCTCCCCAAGGTGAAGAGATTGGGCGAATAAAACCTTTCTCTAGTTGCTCTTGAATTTGCTTCTTGAGCTCCGCTAATTCCATAGGAGGCATCCTATATGGCCTCTTAGCTATAGGTGCAGTTCCAGGTATTAAATCAATAACAAACTCAACATCTCGATCATGTGGCATACCTGGCAACTCATCCGGAAAAACATCCAAAAATTCACACACCACCGGAATCTCCTCAATTGTGTTACCGTCGATATGATTCAGCTCCAATTGCTTCGGTGCGATTTGAGATGCTTCAAATTCTACGGTGATCCCTTCCTCATTGGTCAACTTCACCATCTTTGTGACACACTCAATAATTCCATTGTGCTTCCTCAACCAGTCCATACCATGTATAATGCGAATCCTTAAGAATCCAAAACAATGAGGTTGGCGGAGAAGTCTACCGCCCTTATTCAATTGCTTACCTTTGGACATACTATATTTGTCCTCATCTCTCCTCCAAGAGACTTAACCAATAGAGTAAACTTCATACGAGAGATTGGCAAACTATACTTGGCAACATACTTCAATGCAATGAATGAATGTGATGCTCAAGAATCAAATAACATAGTCGCGGGGTTGGAGCTGGCGAGAAACATACCAATGAACACATCATCCGCTTGTTGAGCGTCCTCCGTAGAGACATGGTTCACGTTGCCACGAGCAAAATTCTGCTGTCCACGGTTCCCTTGTGGCTGTCCTCCATTGGGTCCTGGGATTTGCCTCGGCGCATTGCTTCCTTGACCAAGGCCTGACTTAGGACATTGATGCGCAAAAGTTCCAACTTCTCCACAAGTATAGAACTTCTTAACTCCACCATAATTATTGGGACGAGCTTGGTTTTGAACATTTGCACTAGGAAAATTAGCACAGGGTGCATAAGGCATTGGAGGCCTAGGTGCTTGCATGACAGGGCGCTGCTGCACAAACTGAGCTGGGCATGGTGCATAAATAGGGCGATGTATAGGAGTAGAGGAGCTATAATATGGCACATTAGGTGGCGCAAAGCGAGGGCGCACATTACTTCCTTGTTGCTGTCCTTGATATGGCGCCTTCCTCTTGTTGTATTGCTCCACCTCACGGTCCTTATTCTCCACCACAATTGCTTTGTCCACAAGCTTTTGGAAATTTGCATAATCATAGTTGAGAAATTGCACTTGGACCTCATTTTTCAAGCCCCTCATAAACAAGTATTGCTTCCAGCTGTCCCGACTAACATCTTCAGGTACGTATCATGAGAGTTGAGTGAATTTGTTGAGATATTCACTCACACTTGATCTTCCTTGCCTTAAGTTCTCAAATTCTTGCCTCTTCAAGATCATGACTCCCTCGGGCACATAATGAGAATGGAAGTTCTCCTTGAATTCCGCGCAGGTGATCCTCTCTTGATCCTCATGAGCATTGCATAGGGAATCCCACCAATCCGCAGCTGCTCCAAATAGTTGATAAGATGCAAATAAGACTTTCTCCTGATCACTGCATTGGACAATAGCAAGCTTCTTCTCCATGGACTTGAGCCAATCATCTGCATCCATAGGGTCAGCGGCTTGAGCAAAGGTCAATGGCCTAGTCCTCATAAACTCTCCCAATTGGTTATGAGGAGGCGGGGGTGGTGGTGGAGGCATGTGGGGCTGATTGTTGATGTTGCCAGCATGCAGCTGTCCCATAGTTTGTATCATGGTTTGCATGAGCTGGTTCTGCATAGCCAATAGCTGCTCAATGTCGATAGCTCCATGAGCAAATCCTTGTCCATTGTTGTTTTGTGGTGCTCCATGGTTCTCCTCCTCATCATTAGCATCCCTCTGGTTGCGAGTCCTCACCATCTGGAGAAAAGAAATAGGTAAGAATTAGAAAATGTCCCCAACTTTATGCATGAAGGGATATGAAACTAGACAACTAACTAGCCTACTTGGACATGGCAATGCTAAAGCATCCCAAAATCCTCTATTAAGCACACAAGCAAACAATATATAGCAACAACACACCAAACAAAACACATCAGTTCCTGAGTGCTCCTATGTGCTCTAAAGTGTCCATTCTATCTAGGCTGCATGTAAACCAATTTGTGACACCCGGTTCCGAAAATGAACCATGTAAACGCATATGTGTGCCCAGAATGTTCGACACACATACACGAGTGCATTCACAAAAGAGTATACAGAAAATTACCACAGAACAAGATTAATTAACCAATTTTTATTACACAAACCATATTATTCTCAAATACAAGCACTAATGAATATTAACGACATGTTCAACTAATGCAGCGGAAATAAACTCAATAAGCAAACTAAACAGCTAGGTAGCATAAGCAATATGGTATAGCGCATCTCCATGCAACACCACAGGCAAAGCTGATGGTAGACACAACCTAGAACTCCGCATTTTTGCCATTAAACTCCCAATCCTGACCTGTAACTGTTAGGGGGGGGGGGGGGGGGTTGCAAGAGTGCGTACATGTCGTACTCAGCAAGTGTGGAAAGTATGACATGTGGCTGATTCAAATGACGAATATAACAATGGTTGAGTGCTGAAAAGTACATTAAAACATTTGAAAAGCAATATATTACATGTATATGAAATAAACCCATCATAAGCGATGTAGTTATCATAATACCAGTCCATATTCCATATCCATCATCATATACCAATATCCATATTCAATACCAGATTTCAATTCATAACCATCCATAACCATAATACCAACCATAACCATTCCAAAATCCCAATTTTCCTCTAATCATGTGAGGGTCCAGGTTGCTCATAACCGGGAGCACGGCTATCATGATACTTTTATTACACACTCTACACAGGTTGTACCGCTTTACGCATGTGTTTGTGATTTCATCACCTTTCGATGACTATAGAATCTCAATTATGCCGTCTCACATATCCTTAGGTGTGTGGCCATGAGATCACAAAATAGTCTTTACAAAGGGATTACTAGCCTATCTAGACCCCACTGGGGTTTCACCAATGGCGATGTCTCAGACTGAGCAGATCTTCAACCAAGGGACCCCTCTTGAGCCATTCGGATCCCAGGGTAGTCCCACCAATCATCAACAAACCCAATCCGACTACACCTTCCCCGAGCATCCTTAATGGTCCAAATAGCACTGGCAAATCCGTAATTAATCAGCTATGCCGCACCCATACTTGGCCTCGTGGTGGCACTGTAAATCCTGGATGGTCGCTCCACGAACCGGTCCTTAGATCTAAAGCAAACAAAACCACCATACATCCAACCCATCCACATACCAGGCTTGCTTAGATCACCCATTACCATATCATATTAACCAGTTCATGTTAACCATAATCTCATTCATGCATAATTAAATTGAGTGGTATAGTTATTTTTTCATCTCGATTAATTAAGCGAAGCAAAAAGGTAAAAAGCCCTTCCCGACTCTCTACCATAAATTCCAGGCGACAAGGGTGGTTTAACAAAGCTAGTCAACTTCCTATGATAGGATTTCCCATCAAATTGACACAAGCATGCAGTTTGCAGACAAAACATGAATTTCAAAACGGGATCAATATGCTTTAAGGACACTTGCCTTGCTCTTGCGGTTGGTTCGGGTTGAATCCTTCAAACTCTTGGTGCTGTAGATCCTCCGCGGCACTCTCTAGCGCAAATCCATCTAATCCACACAATAAACATACAAGACAAGAAACACAATCAAAGAGTGCACAAATATTACTCAATATGACATGATATGCATGATTGATGGAAATGCAAGGTAGAACTTGTTAATAGATTGCTTTTAATGATCACTAACTAGTTCTAATAGATTTTAACGAGTTTATACAGGTTTGGAGTTGATTATGTCAAATTTTAGAATTAATTCAACATAATTTAGTCAGCAAAATCGGACTAGTCCGCACTTCGCAGAACTAGCGAACTAGGGTTTTCTAGATTGACGTAAATTTGGAGATTAGGGGTTGAATTCTCGTAAGGATAAGAGAATAGAAGGTATACCAGGTGTTTAGAACTCCAATGAATCAAGAAACTTGGAGGTAACACTTGGGTCTTGATGATCTAGGGTTGATGAAGAATTTGGAGATGAATTGGTGATGAAGAACGAAAGCTTGGTGGAGATCTTGATCCTCTTTCATTTCCTCCTCTTCTTGTTCATGCTTGGGATCTCCTCCTCTCTCCTCGATGGTGGCTCTCCACGAACTAGGGTTTGGGTGGGGTGGAAAAGTGGCAAATAGATGTCAAGCCAAGGAGTGGGGTGGTTTATATAGAAGTGGAGGCTAGGGTTAGATGGATTTCGAGTTTGAGAGGAGTAGAGGCCAGTTTAGAGTCCCATATGGGCTCTAAAAGAGTTAGGCACGACGTACCTAGGCCCACTTAATGTGAAACCCAAGAAACAAGTCGTAAAACAAAAGATCAATTCGGGGTCGCGAAATATCGAACAAGTCCGAAACGGACCGGACTAGTCCGAAGTTGTCCAGAGAGAAAATCGGAAAAGTCTGGCCTAAAATCGGACAAGTCCAACTTTAGTCAGAGAGGAAAACAGACAAGTCCGCTGGAACACCGGACTAGTCCGGAAAAGTCCAGGGACTTAGCAAATTTTCAAGGGTTCTTGGAATATCGGACTAGTCTGCACAAAATCGGACAAGTCCGAAAGTTTCCAGAGGCAAAATCGGACTAGTCCGCAGCAAAAACGGACATGTCCATTTTTAGTCAAAGAGAAATCGGACTAGTCCTCACTAAAATCGGACTAGTCCGCACTTTTCAGCATTTTAAGTGCGGTTTTGTTCCAAATCAATTTTAAATGTTCCAAATCAATTTTAAACTCATTCCTCTTTATGTGGGTTAATGTTCAACATGTATATGAATGTATGTAGGGCATGATACGTGAAAATGAGGGTGTTACATTAGTAGTGCGTAGGAATTATGAACAAACACTTCTGGCGCTGTTGCCGGGGAACGCAATCGAAGTATTGCATGATTGAGTTAATAGGATAGGACCCTGGTAGGTTTTAGTAATATGACCCTTCTTTATTTTCGCATTTTATGTGAAAATAGGGTAGTATATGTCTGGCTTCCGCTTGGTATAAAACTTTGTTAAAGATCATGAATACCTTCTTAGAGATCCACCTCGTGTCGTGACCCCTCAGAAGCTTCGAGCGGCAAAGCAAGCAAGCACAACCGCACGAACAACCGAAACACCAATGGCCCAGAAGAACCTTCATGAGTTTTCGGCCCCCTCTGCTAAAAATGTGCCTGTTGGGCCAACTGTTAACACGGGAGATGTGAACTTCGAAATCAAGACTGGCCTAATCACTATGGCGCAGCCAACCCATTTTGTGGGAAGGCTAATGAGGATGCAAGTGCTCACCTGCAACAGTTCCTTGAGATGTGTAGCACTTTTAAGATAAAGGACGTATCTCTTGATGTTGTCCGTCTTAGGCTGTTCCAATTCTCTCTTCTTGGAAGAGCGAAGCAGTGGTTCTATGCGAACCGAAGTGCTGTAGACACATGGGAGAAATATTCTACGGCGTTCCTCGCCAAGTTTTTCCTGTTGGGCAAGACCAATGCCCTATGCGGAAGAATTTCCAGCTTCCAGCAAGATACCAGGGAATCTATTCCTGAGGCTTGGGAAAGGCTGCAGGAGTACATCCCAGCTTGTCCCAATCATGGGATGGGTGACTGGATTACAATCCAAAACTTTTACAACGGGCTAAACCCTTCTGCCTGTGACCATGTCGATGCTACTGCTGGAGGAACTTTCTTCTCAATGATGGTGCCCAAAGTCAAATATTTGATTGAGAAGATGGTGTCAAACATGGGTTGGAGCGACGAGCGTCTCCATACCCACCAGCGAGGTGTGCACACCTTGAAGGAGGTGGATTTGATCGTTGCTGAATTGGACCTCCTTATGAAGAAAAATGATAGATAAGGCAATGGTGAAGTATGTGGCAATGCCTATGCCTTATACTCTCACATCACTTGTGAAGTCTTTGGCAACACGGACCATTTGGGCAATGACTGCCCAAAAACCCGTGAGGATGCCCTATACCTAGCCAATAACGGAAACAATAATGGCTATCATCCAGGAGGTCAAGGGTGGGGCCAACCGCACCCATTCTTTGATGGAGGGTACAAAAACAATTGCAACAATGGAAATCAACCCAACTTGAGAGAAATTGCCATTAGCCAGCTGAAGATCAATGGTGCTCTATCCAAGAAGCTGTTGGCTAATGACAAGACCCTAGAGAGCATTAATGCCAAGATGAAGGACTATCCTCAGCCTTCAAGAATCAATTGAGTTTCAACAAGATGTTGGAGACTCAGTTGGCTCAACTGGCAGTTGCTGTTCTCCATTAAAGAATGGCAAGATGCTAGGACAGCCCGAACCTCCAGTGGAAAGTGCCAACATTATTTCTCCACAAGGAGGCAACTGGCTGAAGGCCCTCGGATGTCCTACAATCTCATGCTCAATTTGGGGCACCACTTTGACAAGGCCCTTTGTGACCTTGGAGTAAGTGTGATTGTGATGCCCAAGGTGGTTTTTGACTCGCTGAACATCACGGAGCTTACTCTGACACCAATGCAGCTCCAACTGGCTGATTCCTCAGTCTGTTATCTGGCGGGTATTGTTGAAGATGACCCGGTGAAAATCTGGAACTGCTTCATACCTGTGGATTTTGTGGTGCTCAACATGGATGTTGAGAAGGATACGCCGCTCATTCCTGGGTGCCCGTTCATAAGCACCGTGAAGGCTCGTGTAGATGTGAGAGCTGGAGAAATCCACTTCCATATCAATGGCAAGGAGGAGAAGTTTAACTTTCACCCAAAATTGGAGCAATGCTCCATGATCCATATCAAGTATGGGCCAAATGTTAAACACATTCAAGAGGATGAAATCACACCTCCAAAGGTGGACCCGCTCATTGCATTCATGAGGAATTTGATCTATGCGGAAAACTCGTCCTATCGTCCACGTCAACACCTTAAGATGACGGAGAAGTCCGGGCCTCCCCGAAGGCCCAAGTCCACCAAGCCGCTAAAAAAGGTATGGCGGAAGAAGCAAGACAAGCCGTCCAAGCCCATCCCTTCGGGCCCGTATGTCAAGAAATGAAGAAGGAGGAATGTCTATCTCATCGGACGGTGGTGAGACCTAGCCAATAGGTTAAATTGGTAGTTATCCTTTTCTTGTTTTTCTTTTCTCTTTATTTTGATTTCCCCATTTAGTTTGATTTTCACCACTGCTTGTTTTGATTTTCTTAGCAAGTTGAAAATCTTATATCCTCAACTATCATTTTTATTCCTATTTCTTTATTTTTCACAAAAACAAAATTGTTGGATTTTGAAAAAGGAATTTTTATTTGGAAAACAATTTTTTTGAGCTGCAAAAGTGGTACTTCACCAACGTACTGATTCTATAGCCGTTGGAGAGCCACCTGCCAAAAGGGAAAACTGGGGGGCCCACCTATCAGGTCGGCTGACCCCCTTGCTCGGCCTACTAAGGGAAAGAGCCAATTTGTCTCTCTCGCCTCCAACGACTACATTTGGTTCCCTAGTGACCGTTGGCGATTGCACACTATAAATGATGGCCATGAGGAGCTCTTCTCTTCACACCTCACCTCATTTCATACATCCCCAAAGTCCCTCTTGCTGAAGTTGTTTTTTGCGCTCTTCATTGAAACACTCTTGCTTAAAATCTGACCCAAAAAGATTTGCTTTTGTTTGCATTTGAAATTTGCTCTCAAGTTCTTTAAGGGAAAAATCGTTGGGCTTTGGTTTTAACTAACAACACCTCTTTCGAGTTTTTTCCTTGTTGTGTTCTTGTTTGTTGTGGCCATGAACAGAATGTAAAGGTTATTTGGGAAGAGGAAGGAGGTTGCAAGCTCAAGCCATGGCGGAGACTCAAGTGCACACCCCTCTTCCGTTGTTACACCAAGTTCACAGAAGACGAGTGTATGAGAGGACACTCCCATGGGTGTGAGGAGCAACCCACACCAACTTCTTCACGACGACGACCTCGACATCCGAAGTGAAGTTGAAGATCCCGCACGCAAGCTCCTCCAAGATCGTGAGTTTTCTCATATGAAAGCTTATGATCCGGATTTATGGATCCCGAATTCTTTTCCATTTGGCATGCATTAGGATGGGAAAACATTGCTCACATAGAGGAGAAAGGTTCATGCCTTCTCTCCATGCAATTCCATTGCACACTCAAGATAGGGTTTGATGGTATTACTTTTTGATTATTTCAAAAGGAATACAACATCCTATGGAAAGAATTAAGTGAAATCCTAGGCTTCGATAAACGTGTTTGCTAGAATTAGACACTTTGGCTAAGTTTAACAAACAAATTTTTTGGGAAGACTTAACTGGTGAGGTCAGATGTAGTGCACCTAGGAATAGCAACATGCACAACCCCACTTTATGCTTCATGCATAGATGGGTGGCTATGACTATGTTCCTAGAGAAGATGTAAGGATAGTGCGTGATGATGAGCTGAAAATTTTATTTGCCATGATTAAAAAGATAAAAGTTGCTCCAGTTATTGACATGATGACACAATGGTTAGATTACATTCCAAGGGTAGGGTCAATTGAATGCACTTCATTGATTACCCATATTGCTACTGCGACGTGATCAAAATGGCTCTTTGATATTTTACTATCCCGGCTTTGTCAATGAAATTTGGTTACCTAACCCGGGTTATAATTTGTAGAAATGCCGGAGGCTAACCATTGACCTACTTCCCATCAAGGAAGCTGGAAGAAGTAATGTCTCTGGCAGGATGACTAGAAGTCGCACAAGGAGAGCGGCCATGCCTCCGACAACCTCCACGGTCCATGAGTACGAAGAGAAAGAGAACCCAACGAGTGATGCACCCGGATGGACTCAACTTCCATCATATGAGACCGAAGGTCCGTCTTGGCATGGGTGGACAGGTGCTACATGGGAGACACCCCTATCCACTTCAAGCTCTAGCAGTATGCCTCCAACATCTATGAGAATATGTCATTCCACTTTGGCTAGAAGTCATCGCGAATAGATCCAAGGAATGATGGAACTCTCTAGACGTATGGATGAGCTTGAAGTAAGAATGGGTGAAATCTACAACACTCTTCAAAGGCATATCTATGGTATCCAAGAATGGCACCAACACATGGATGCTCAATTCATCATCTTCAACTCCATGCTACAACAACAACAAGGCGATCTCACGGCATACTTCTGTCATCAAGGGTTCAACCCTCATCACGGCGGTGAATGAAGAACAAGCTTGGGGGAGGACCCTCACTTGAGGTAAATTGTATCAACCCATCTGCATATTTATTTTCCACTTACCCATCATCCACCTTGCATCTAAAAAAAATAAATATATAAATATAGGATATATTTATTTTTAAATAAAATAAAAGATGTGCGGTAAGAATGACTTGGAATTCACATTGATGAAATGATGTATAGTTGCTCTGTTTCAATTTTCCTAAGTCCCTAGTTTACAACTTACTACTCTCCAACATATTGCTCTCATTGGCTAGAATTGCTTTTGCCTTGATTTGGAAATTGTGGGTAGCAAAAGCTTAATCCATTCTAAGTTATTGTGAGATATGATATAGTGATAGGGCTGCTATTCCTAGTTCGATAGTGAAACTTAGATTTCCGAAGAAATTCTAAAAAGATTTAAGTTATCCTCATTTGATTGGAAATATCCACCAAAGCCATATAATACATTATATTGATAGACCTTATGCATATTATATTTGTCTTCATGTTGAGCTTTGTCAAACTAGTATAGACCTATGTGAGACTTCTTTCATTACATTTTGAATTCAATACTTCACTTGCACATGCTATACTTCTACACTAGAACTAAGCAAATTTCCATCATACCCACCGTACCACAATAAAAAGAGAAACTCCATATCATTCATGCTTAGTACTCTCTCCAAAAAAATCATTGCATAAAAAGGGAGTAGAAGACATGGCTTCAAGAAAAAAAATAAAAATAAAAAGAAACTGCATGCTTACATCATAAGCATGATAAAAAAAAAGAGAAAGGTAGCCATGTTTCATCCCTGCAAAATAAGAGAGTCCACTCAAAAAGGAGTCATCACAAAATATACACATCCACTACATTCCATCACACATGCACAAGTCTTGAATCAAATTGTCTTGAAATTGATTTCTCCTAAGGCTTGCTCTTTTGACTTAGCAATATTATGTGTCGCAAATATGCTTACTATATTCCATACCAAGCTCCACATACAAGCCTTATGTAGAGGTAGGATGAATTTAGGCACAATTTCTTGGTGATGACATATTTCCACTACACAAAAAAGGAGACACTTGAGAGAATCAATTTGAGATACTTAAAATCTAAATAGAACTCTCAAGAATTTGAGTGAAACTTGATTTATAGAGTATGTGTGCTCCATTTGCTGTTCTATCTTTCAACCACACATGAATAGGAGATGGCATAAGCCCCATAATAACCAAAGTTGGGTGAAGTACCGTGCCAATTTTTGCAATACTAGGTAGAGTATTTCGTTGTGCACATGGTACTTTTGAAAAATACAACATAGTAGCAACTCTCGATCATCAACCTAAAGTCTTGATTTTGCTAGGGAAGAGCAAAGGATAAGCTTGGTGGAGTTTGTTGACGACTATTATATGCCAATTTAACCTATCAATATAACTCAATTATGTGAAGGAATTGTCATTTCTTGCACACATCACATTTCTATTTAACCTATTTCCACTTGTCCTTGGAGAAAGTAGTGCATGCAGGGATTCTATGTAGAAATGAAGTGAAACAAGGGGATGGATCCTATAAAATATCATTCCAGCCGGTCAGGCGATGCCACGTGGCATCACATGGATCAAATGACCCACAAACAGAAGTATCTGAGGCTATCCAATGGTGTAGCACCAATATCTATCAATGGGATCCACCTGTCAGTCACCTGGAGAAAGCACACCGCAAAAGGGGCCAGGACCAGGTCGGTCGACCCCCCTAGTCGGCCGACTAGTTCCTGGTGCCTTTCTCGGTCAAACTCCACGTGGTGGCTTCTCCCAGCTTGAACTGGTCATGGGTGACTGATTCGCACACTTTTGGTAGCGAGAACCGACCCGTCCCCAAGCTATAAATAGGACCCCTCACTTCAACACACACCACTTGAGTATTCATCCATTGTATCCACTACTCTCCATAGGTCTAGAGGAGTATAGGCTGTAGAGAGAAGAGTCTCTAGTCCATAGTCCATATAGGAGAGGAGTAGAAGGGGTCTCTTCCCAATTGGGAAAGGTATGTCTCCCATATTCCTATTTGTATTTGTGACATTATTCATAATTAAGATGATATCTTTAGTCTTCTATTGTCCATATACTTGGATGAAGCGTTTCTTGTTTGATTGTGGATTCCATGTATGTGGTAGGAGTGGTATTTATGATTGTTCTTTACCATGCTCATTACATTATCATAAACACAATAAACCTCCACTATAGTCTAATTAACAATGATATGACTATGTTAATGTGAATCACTTATGCTATGAATTAACATTGGTTCAACAATGATTTAGTTCATTGCCTTAGGATAACTTGTGTCTAGGCTCTTAAGGTAATTATTTAATATGTTTGCATGGTGCTAGGATAGAGACTAGCGTTAATTGTCTCATAGACCCACAGATTGAAGAGGTAGGCAGTAGGTGGTGACAGCCCTACCTGTCCTTTGTAATCCTCCACGTTCGGCTATGCCACAGGCTCTTGGCGGGAGTCGCCTAGTGTTGCTAGGGGTAAACCCGTGCCCGATGTGTTAATTCACTTAGCATGAGGATTCATATTTAATATAATCATTAGTAGCTAACTAGGGTATGTATATGTACATTAGAAGGATAGGGGGAGTCTCTACCTAACTCTTAGCCTAGTTCCTCTATTACCTCATTTATCCCCTTAGGATAGGATGCTCATGTGTGTGTCACACTACCTCAACTTATCATTAAACACATCCTTGCTAGAACCCTATCTAGGCCAACCTAGCCTTTCCACTTGATGATTGTTTTACTTCCATATAGCCTTCCTTTGAGAAAATTAAAAATGACACCCTTTGGGAATACTCCTTAAAGGGAAATGCTACATCGGTAATTTTCATGAGCTTGCGGACGTTTACTTGAGAACTAAAACCTAACAAAAAACATTTCTAGCACCACTGCTAGGGATGAATTGTTACCAGTGCATAGGAAATATCAATAGTCGCGGAAAGCTCCCTGCGACCCTTGGACGACCTCTCCAGTCTGTGTGCCACCTACAAGGCTATGCATGCAGCGTGCTAGGATGGCGCCGTGGGCAGGTGCGTTGCGCTAGAGCGGGTGACCCGGAGGATGTGGCACGACCTGGGGTGCTACAAAGCCCTCGTGGAGAATCTGGCCATCGTCGGCCACCCTCATGCGTGCTACATCATCGGGCTCAAGCTCGTCTTCACGGTTGATCGCGCGCAGTAGGGTGCCTAGTTTCTCGCCCAGGCGGCCAGGACCGGCCACATGGAGGTGGCCTACATCCTTGGCCTCCTCCGCTATGACGCTAACAGTGGGGCCCACAACACCGTCGTGTATATCTGGCAGGTCGAAGGCGAGGTCGACGTCGGTGAGAAAGCGGTCGGGTCCATCGCCATCATGAGGACCAACAATGTGTGCAGGCAATGTCGGATTCAAGCCCTGGCTGAAATCGATAGTCTGGGCGCATCCGTGCTCGCCTCCGAGACCACTGATGGTGTCATTGCCCAATAAGGAGGTTGACCCGTGCACGGCTGCCGGCTGCGGGAAGCAAGGGTGGAGCGGATGTGGGGTCTCTGTAGTGAATACTATAAGATTAGACACGAGCACTTCACATTCTGTTGTGAGATGTTACACGGTATGGGCTATATACTTATAAGGTTGTGATGATGTTTTCTTGTTTCATGATGTCGTTTTTCTTGTTTTGTAGTAATGTTTTATGTTGATGAACTCAATGTTGTTCATCTGTTCCAACTGTTATTTTGTTTTCTATCTGTTTGTTTAGTGAACTATTTGTTCTATCTGTATTCTATGTTAATGAACGACTCTCCACACCGCCGGTAGCCTCTAAAGTGGTCGGTATGGTACTTTAGCTGCTAGAGGTGCCAGAGCAGATCGCCTGTAGCGGGGCCTGCAAAGCAGTCTGTAAAGTAGTATACAATACTCGTACATAGTAACATAAAAACGCAACAGGTAGCTACGACTGGAAAGAAAAGTGGAGACAATGAACAGAGAGAAAAGAAAAGAAATGATGAGAAAAATGTTAGAAAAAGATAGGTAGAACTCCAACGTACCACTGGCCCTATGCCCCTATACGTGGTGCCATCATTAACACTACTCCTATACGTGGCCAGAAGTTATTACCACTGCTTGAAGGGAAGTGATGCGGACTAGATGTGCTGATCATTTTATTTTGTGTTTATTGGTAATAATGTAACAACTAGTTCTGTCGATTAGTTTGTTGCCTTGAATGGTACGTTGAACACTACTGTTTGTTTCCGTTGATGTTTATTTCTAGTATTTAATCCTTGTTGATATCACTGTGTTGTTGCGATTCAAGAGATTTTATGTGTATGCTTTATTCTGATTGGAATACCACCCCCATTGCTACATTAACTTATATAGATAACAAATGACACGTTCCGGTAGATGGGCTCACGTGTCATAGGGACGAATACCAAGCGTCCCAACGCAATTTCGGTCCACGAATACAAAGTGACTCAGTGCAATTTCAGCCCACGAATAACATGTGGCCCAGCGTAGTGTTGGGCCTGCTCCGATAGCTTCACGTACGCTTTGTCCTGGCTGCCTGCCCGCGGGACCCTTCGATCCACAACGGCCCCTCTCCTGACTGTATGAAATGCTCTTGGAGGAGCATACGCGGGCCGCCACACTCTTGGAGGAGCATCCATCAGCAGCCACGCTCTTGGAGGAGCATCCGCCGGCCACCGCGCGTGGAGGAGCATCCGTCAGTTGCCGCACGTGGAGGAGCAACAACACTAGGTACAATTTCTCATATAATGTTATTGTAGTTCTATACCCTCTTACAGATAAGCTGATTGAATTGTAGGAAGAGATGTCAGAAGATAAGACATGGATGGGAAAAGACAGGTGTACGAAGGAGAGGCAGGATGGAATGAAGTCATTTTTAAATTTTGCATTCCAAGGCACTCGTAAAGAAGAAACTAGGCCTTGTCCTTGCATGAAATGTCGTAATATTTGCCACGGGACACGCAAGGAAGTTCATCTTCACTTGCTTCGTAATGGGATGTCATTGGATTATACTTGTTGGGTACACCATGGAGAAAAACGAGTTGACAAAAATATTGCTGAGCATTCAGCAAATAATGAGGAGATAATTTCTGATGATGCTGCTATGGAAAATATGCTGTCCAGTCTACTTAGAGGCACTGATCATTGTGGTACTTCAGTAGATGTTGACGATCCAGAAAGTGCTATAAACCAGCAGGAGCCAACTAGGTGGGCAAATGCATTCTTGGACTTATTAAATGATGCCAAAAAGGAGTTGTATTAAGGTTGAGAGATGGTGACCCAATTATCCTTCATTGTCAGGTTGTAGCAGATAAAGTGTTTAACTAGTTTGGGCAAAAAAGCATGTGAGTTGATCCTTGAACTATTCTCATATGTCCTTCCAGAGGGTCACTGCATTCCTAATACACTTGATAAAGTTCAGAAGGTTGTTCGTGACCTCGGGCTGGAACCAAAAGATTGATGCATGTGTCAATGACTGTGTGCCATTACGGAAGGACTATTCTCTGCTGGATCGATGCCCAAAATGTGGTGAATTAAGATGGAAAAATAGTACTGGTGGGGATGCAAGAGAGTCTTTACCTTGTGGAAAAGCCAAGAATCTTGTAGCACGCAAGATTCTACGATACTTCCCTCTTATTTCCCGTCTTCAAAGGTTTTATATGGCAGAATCAACAACATCAAACATGCGCTGGCACAAAGAAGAACGTTTTGATGATGGAATATTACACTGTCCTACAGATTCGAAAGCATGGAAGCATTTTGATAGCATTCACCCAAATTTCTCATCTGATTCTTGCAACATAAGACTTGGTCTAGCATCTCATGGTTTCAATCCTTTTGAAATAATGAATGTTTCTTACAGTACATGGCCTGTGATTCTAATCCCTTATAATCTACCACCATGGTTGTGTATGAAGCAGCCTTATTGGTTGATGTCAATGATAATTCCTGGGTCAAAGTCACCTGGAAACAACATTGATGTGTATCTGCAGCCTTTGATTGATGAGCTACTGGAATTATGGTCTGATGGTGTTGAAACATACGACATTCAAAGAAAGAGACATTTCTCATGCGAGCTTCTATATTGTGGACAATAAACGATTTTCCAGCATATGCAATGCTATGTGGATAGAGCGCAAAAGGTAACCTACCATGTCCATACTGCCATATAAACACTGATGCCTTGTGGTTGAAACATGGATGAAAGTATTGCTACATGGGTCATCGTCGTTTCCTACCTCAGAATCACAGGTGGCGTCGAGACAAGGCTTCTTTCAACAACAAGATAGAGAATAGAGAGGCTCCAACATCACTCTCTGGTGACGAAGTACTCCAACAATATAAGAGTTTTGATCAAGTAAGTTTTGGACGAACAAATAATAAGAGAAAGCGCACTGTGAAAAATAGGTGGCATAGTTGGAAGAAGAAAAGTATATTTTTCCAGCTCCCGTATTGGAAGACATTGCTAATAAGCCATAACTCGGATGTCATGCACACTCAGAAAACACATTTGTGATAGCATATTGGGTACATTGCTTAATATGAATGGTAAAACAAATTATAGTCTACAAGCTCGTCTTGATATGCAGGATATGGGTATACGGCCACAACAACATCTGGTGGCTATAAAAGGGAAATATGATTGTCCATCAACATCATATACTTTGCATAAAGAAGAGAAGACCACCTCGTGCAAGTTTTTGGGGGATGTGAAGATGCCCGATAGTTATGCCTCAAACATCAAGAGATGTGTGGACATAAAAGCATGTAAGGTAAAAGGTCTCAAAACTCATCACTTCCATATTATATTTTAGAAGATCCTTCCTATTGCAATACGTGAAATATAGCCTGAAAAGATTGTTGCACCTTTTATTGAGTTTTGCATATTCTTTTCTGGAATTTGTTCTAAAGAATTGGCAAATCCAGATTTGGATAAGATGATCAAACAATTTCCTGAAACAATTTGTAAGCATGAGATGTTGCTTCCTCCTGCTTTCTTTGATATCATGGTACATCTTCCAACCCATCTTGCCGAAGAAGCTCGCTTGGGTGGACCTGTTTCTTACAGATGGATGTATCCAATTGAGAGGTACCTTGGTACATTGAAGAGGTATGCACGTAACAGAGCTCACTCGGAAGGTTCTATAGCTGAGGGATATATTATGGATGAGTGTATGACTTTTTGTAGTCAGTTTTTGGATAACATCAGTACCAAGCTTAATAAGCCAGAACGTCATGAAGCTACGGCTAGGAATGAACCTTCTCTCGAGTCTACTATATTTACAGAAGTTGATAATTCTAAAAAAGGGTTCAAATGGGTCCAACTTACTATGGTGTAACTACATAACATGAGGCATTATATTATTTCTAATGTTGAAGAGGCCGCTCCATGGATCAAGTACGTATAACTCAAATGTTCTATACTATATTGGATCATGCTTATTGTAATTGGCTAATTTAATTTTGTACCCTTTTCAGTGAGCATTTTGAAGAGCTGAAAAAGATTCATTCTCTTGATGTTGAGAAACGCCGTAGAGATGAGTTTGTTTATTGGTTTCAGAAACGAGCAAGTACATGCAAGTTTTTACTTTGGTGAAATATTGAACAAATATGTGTTCTGAAGTTTGTTTATTGATGACCCCTTTATACTAATGTCTAAAGATTACAACATTACAAAAAGAAGGCAAAGTAACGGATTATTTGTATGCATTATCAAGAGGACCTAATCGTCGGCACGTTTTTTTTGTCATTCATTCATAAATGGCTTCTTCCTTTGAACTGCAGAGGTGGAAAAGGATTTACGGACACAAAACAGTGGTGTTGTTGTTCGAGATGGTGATCATGAGTGGTTTGGAGTAATCAAGAAACTGATTTCTGTTGATTTTGAAAAAAATCAAGAGGTTTTGTTATTTGAATGTGACTGGTTTGATCAGCCGTTCTGATCAGAGCCAAAGTAGAGGCTACAAAATAGATCAATACGGAATGATAGATGTTAACACTACTCTTTCTCAATTTAAGTATGAGCCTTACATTCTAGCCACCCAAGCAGAACAAGTTTTTTAGTTCAAAGTGTGAAGCAACCTAATTGGCTACAGTTGTTAAAACGAAGACACAAAACCTTTTTGCCATGCCCCTTGGAGACAGTGAAAATAATGTCACTGAGACGATGGAGGCTGAGACATTTGATGATCGACGACTTACTAATATAAATATGCTACACATAAATGAGGATAGGACCGCATGGGCTAGGAATGACATTGAGGTAGCAACCGGTGATGCTTCCGCTCCTCAAATGAGAACATGTGATCAGCTTGAGGCACATGGAGTTCCATCAGAAAATGAAGATGACGACGATGATGATGATACATATATCAATGATGGTGTTGTAGCTCCAATATTGGGGGGGGGGCAACAGCAAAGACGATACTTTTTTATATTAAGTTATGTGTGAGCTGGCTTTGAACTATTTTTTTTTGAAAAGATAGAAGCCGCTCTTCTATTTAGCAGCAAGCTTAGAAGCAAGCTGAGATTGAATAATCCCACCTCATTAGAAGATACCCAGAATTTGAAATGACAATCCTGTAGAAATTCCTAATGCAATGAACTAGTGATTCCTGGCAGCAGATCCTAATGCAACGAGTGTCTTCCGTGGCGATAGATCCTAAAGCCAAGAACTAGTACAATTGTGGCAACGAATCTAATGCAATGATTGTGTTTCGTGGTGATACATAACAGTTGAACACACAAAATTATTTATCACACAGATGAACGCAGATAACACATTCAGTCATTAAAAAATATATTACAAAACACAAGAAAAAAGTACAAGACACGAGAAAATAAAAACAACATCAACTAAAAAACAACAAAAGAAAACCTAAATCCTCCTCCTCCCCCCCCTCCTCCTCCTCTGGCTTGTCCAGATCCGGCATTGCAACCTCGCGACCGAGGTTCCTCGCCATCGCCGCCACCAGGATACCGCGGCCCTCGGCGCCGAGCACCTCGGCCATCGTCTCGAGCAGCCTCTAGAACCGGTCAAACAGCCTGTCGAACAACATCTCGAGCAGCTCGTTGTTTAGCCTCTCGGGGGAGCGGCAACACTGTTTCTTGTAGGGCGGCTCCCTCGGTGGGCTTGACAGCGGAACGTTGGCCATGGTGGGTTGTATGTGCATAGAATACGAATGAAGAGAGAAGAGGAGAGACTGATGGCGCCTTAGTCTATGCGGACAAGCAGAATGGAGATGCGCTTAATTAGCAACAAAGTGCATTTCTTATATGAAAAGTGCATCCTCCCCATGATGTCTCCTTTTAGCTTCGTGATTTTCTATATTTTGTTTCGATTCATTGTTGATATCACACATCGCTGAACTTAGAGCACTTCATGATAACTGAATCATTCACTTGTCCAGAAAATAAACAAATATGTACTTATGATTCCTGAGGAACACGAAGAACACACCACACATTCATTCAATCACACAGTGGCCAACGTTCTGTAACATATCATGAGGCCAACGATTGTGTTCCATGATGATAGATCCTAACGTCACAAATTTGTGAATCGTGGCATTCAGATCCTAATGCAGCGATTGTGTTTCGTGGCAATAGATCCTAATGCCACGAACTAGTGAATCGTGGCAACGGATCCTAATGGAATGATTGTGTTCCCTAGCGATAGATCCTAAGGCCACGACCTGGTGAATCGTGGCAACAAATCCTAATGCAATGATTGTGTTCTATGGCGATAGATCCTAACACCACGAACTGGTGAATCGTGGCAACAAATAACGAACAAGATGATGAAATGGGAGTTTTTACGTGGTTCAGGCCGCCTGAGCGTAATACCCTACTCCATGAGGTAGTTCTTGATTGTATGGCGGGTGTATGTGGTTTCTTGTATGCGTGTGAGCTTAGTTGTCCTCTACCGTGCGGCGTAGCCCTTTTATATGTTAAGGACCGGCCGTTATAGTGTATGTATGGCCCGACAGGTGGCCCTGGCTATAATTAACCACCTATACATGATCTACATGTATAATCTTGATTAATAGTGTGATAACGTGCCTTAATGGTGGCGTTACCTGTCTTGATAGTCCTCTGATCGTGAGTCATTAATACTTAATTAATGACACGTTAATAAGGTCTTGTAACGGTTGTTTAATAGTCCCCTGAATGTTCGCACCGTTGGAGATCCTTTAGTCTTCCCGTTGCAGGCTTAGGTTCAGAGGTCCAACATGTGGCAGCTCTAGAGCTTCCCTCTGTGGGGAGGCAGGTATGGAGCCACTTGACGCGTGGCGGCACTGGAGCTTCCCTCTACTGGGAGTTAGGTCCAGGGCTGCTCGACGTGTGGCAGTACTGAAGCTTCCATGTGAAGGAAGGTAGGTCCGGCCCTGTAGGACACATGGCAGCACCAGAGCTACCCAAATGAGGGATGCGGGGCCAGTGCTTTTGGATGTGTGTTGCCTTCAGAGGTCTTCAACTCGGACATAGGAACTCTTTTGTTTTATGTGCGGTATCAGGGGGTACCTGGTATCCAGGGTACCGACAAGTTCCATTATCAGTGATAATTCTATTTTGAACTCCAAATCTGCAAACAATGGACTTCAAGAATTTGATGGTTGATTGCTTGTTGATAGTCACAACTAGAGTTGCATCCGGCCACTTCGTGAACTTGTCGATGGCGACATACAAGAACCGATAACATCTGACGGTTTTTGGGAAAGGTCTCAAGATGTCCATCCCCCGCACAGCGAATGGCCATGTGGGAGAAATCATCTGTAGTGGAGCTGGCATGCTTCACACTTCTTTACCAGTTCGACTGCATCCTTAAGTGCTATAGGCCAATAAAATCCATGTCGAAAGGCCTTATCGACCAACGTGTGAGACAACATGGTGTTCCCCCACTCGCCTCCACGGATCTCCGCAAGAAGCTCACGGCCCTCTTCGCGGGAAATGCACCACATTAGAACGTCGTTGGCACCACGTCGGTAGAAATCCCCTTCTACCAACATGTATCTTTTAGCCAACCTCACAATTCGCTCAGCGGATACACCATCTTCTGGAAGATATTGTCTTTCAAGTAGTCTCGAACCTCCGAGATCCACGCATCAAGACTAACTTGAGCGTCTGGATCTTGCGCGCTTGGTTGCTCGGAGCTTCCTGTAGCACCTACGATTCTTGATGTGCAACATGGTAATAAGGCCGTCGAGACTGCCAGCTTCGGGGTGCTGGTCTTGCCCCCATCACTCAGTTCGGCGGGCTGAGCGGCAGGTGATGACAATCTCCTGACAAAAACCCTGTCGGATGCTTGAGCCCCGATTGAAGCCTTCGTCGAGAGGTCATCAGCTTCAGCACTGTTGAAACATTGGACATCGCGATGATCTAGGATGTGGAAGTCCTGCAGCTTCTGGACTTCAAGTAAATATGCAGCAAGTTGAGGGTTATTGCAACTACATTCATCTTTGACTTTCTTGATGATGAGTTGCGAGTCACCCTTCACCAGGAGTTGCCGGATGCCACATGATAGCGCCACCTTGAGTCCGAAGATGATTGCTTCATATTCTTCCATGTTGTTGGTTGCCTTGAAGTCGAGGCATACCATGTACTTGACCTTCTCCCCAGTGGGAGCAGGGAGAAGTATTCCAGCTCCGGCCCCCTGCTTTTGCACAGAGCCGTTGAAGTAGAGAGTCCAGTGAGGCTCGGTGAAGACCGGGACTTTAAGTTCTGGATTCTTCTCGTCGAGGCCCCATGGAGTTGATGAAGAAGGTTTCCACTCCGCCACAAAGTCAGCCAACGCCTGACTCTTGATCGCATGTCGTTGCAGGAATTCGAGGTCCAATTCTGCCAACTCCGCTGCCCACTTGGCGATATTTCCAGTAGAACTGGGATTATCCAAAATAGCTACAGTGGATAAGAAGTTACCACTGATATCTTGTGGGCTTTGAAGTAGTGATGAAGCTTCCTTGAGTCAATCAAGACTGCGTACAATAGTTTATACACCTCAACGTACAGAGTCTTGGCGTCGTGCAGTACTTCGCTGATGAAGTACACCGACTGTTGGGCAGTCTGAACCCTCTTAGAGGGGTACAAAACTTCTTCTTCATCAACCCAGACCCTCTCAGAGGGGTCCGGGCCTTCTTCTTCTTGAGTAGGTACTACCTCAGATGAGGAAGGTTGACCCACAGGCATATTGCCTTTAGGATCCAAACTGAGGGTTGGGACCTAGAATCGCCTTCGGGTAGCTCCGGACCCTCCCGGAGGGACCTAAGATCCTGAGTTGAAGATGTTTCTGGTCTCTCCACAGCAAGAACCATGCTAACAACCTACCTAGTTGCAGTGATATAAAGCAGAAGAAGCTCACCAGGCTTCGGAGCTACCATGATTGGTAGTGTGGTGAGGAGCTACTTGAGCTCTTGGAATGTCTTCTCTGCTTCTTCGGACCAATGGAATGGCCCGAACTTCCTCAACAGCTTGAATAATGGAAGTGCCCACTCTGTCGGCCTTGAGATGAATTAGCTGAGCGAAGCTAGACATCCAGTTAGCTTCTAGACATCCTTGATACGGGCTGGAGGCCTCATCTCTTCAACGGCTTTAATTTTGGCCGAATTTGCCTCAATTCCCTTGTGAGTCACCAAGAAACCAAGGAGCTTTCTGGAGCTTACCCAGAAGACACACTTGTCCGGGTTGAGCTTCGTGAGTGTCAAGCGCAGCTTGTCAAAGACGGCTTGAAGATTTTCCAGGAGTGAGTCCTGGTTCTTCACCTTGATGACGATGTCATCAACGTAGACTTCCACCATGTCCCTAATCAGCTCCCCAAAGGTTTTGTGCATGGCTCGCACAAAGGTTGATGTAGTATTTTTAAGACCGAAAGGCATAACTGTGTAACAATACAATCCATCTACTTTGATGAAGGCAACATGCTCTTCATCTTCCTTAGATATTGGAATTTGATGATATCTAGAATATGCATCTAAGAAACACAGTAAATCACTTCCAGAGGTAGATTCTACTATATGATCTATCCTCGGTAGTCGAAATGGGTCTTTTGGGCATGCCTTATTTAAGGTGGTGTAGTCAATGCACATCCGAAGCTTCCCGCCAGCCTTTGGTACAACAAATGGGTTTGCCAACCACCATGGATGGTGAACCTCCCATATGAATCCAGTGTCGAGCAGCTTCTTGACTTCTTGTCTGATGAAGCTATGCCGCTCAACAGATTGCTTCCGGGGCTTCTGTTGTTTGGGCCGTGCGTCAGGGTAGATCTTCAGATGGTTCTCGATCACTTCCCTGTGGATCCTAGGCATTTCTAATGGTTGCCATGCAAATACGTCGACATTTTCCTAGAGGAATGTGAGAAGCGTGAGTTCCTATTTGTTATCGAGACCTCCCGATATACGGGTGGTCTGGTTGGCATCATAACCAATTTGTACGACTTTGAAGGGGATGTCAGTGTCGTTGCTTGGTTGCACATGAAGCACAGAAGATGAACCACGCTGACGTGAGCTTGGAGGTTGAGCAGCTTGCTCCTTGCCGGATTCTTCTTCTTGCGCTTTTGCAAGTGCATGAAGTTCCTCTAGAATAGTAACTCTATCAGTGCGGTCCCCTCGGATCCGAAGAATGCAGGACGGAGTTGACATGTTTAACACGAGATAGCCATAGTGGACCACGACCATGAACCTATACAGGGCTGGCCTACCTAGGATCGCGTTGAAGGGTAGGTTGATGTGAGCCGCATCGAACACGAGCTTCTCGGACCAGTAGATGTCTGGTTTCCCGAAGGTCACACGTAAAGTAACTGACCGAAGAGGTGAGATAGCTCCCGGACCTACTCCGGAGAATGGACGTGAGGGCCGAAGTTCTAAGAGGTTGAGCTGGAGCTTCACAAAAGCTGCGAAGCTAAGGAGGTTGAGCATCATGCCCCCATCCACCAGGACATGGTAGAGCTAGATGTCATTGATAGTCAAGGATACCATCATGGGCAATTGTCTCGCTCTGAACATGTTCTTTGGATAGTTCGAAGCGTCGAAGGAGATGGAAGTATCCATCCACTTCCATTTAGGTTCCGCCTAGGCGATAGGAGCAGCAGTGGCCATCCCCCCACGCATGGTCTTCAAGATGCGCCGGGAGGTGATATCCCAAGACCCTCCAAAAATCATATGGAGAGTCTTCCGACGCTCATTGTCGGAGATGTCGGAGTTGTCATCGATGGTGTTGTAGACCGCCTTCAATGCCTTCTTGGCGTCTTGGAAGCCTAGCTCCTGATCAGACGGAGCTTCGTTGACTTTGTGCTTCCCTTCTCGCTGACGAGAAGGGGTCTTGTCTTGACACTTGCTGTTGCATTTAGCAAGCCTTTTGACCTGGCGATAGTCTTCAAGATTGTGGATCATCGATTTGTGGATAGGACACCATATCTTTTCACCATCGCCATCTTCAGATGAAGGTCGAGGTCATTTGTCGGGGCGTGGCCCCCGGCCACCCAGAGCTGTGGTAGCGGTAGCACTAGGTGTGTTGGCAAGTGACTTCTTCTTGTACTTGACTTTTTCTTATTCATATTTCCATGCCAGAGGTAGTAGCTTCAGCTTTGGAGGATTGCCTTACCTCCGCAGCTGGTTTGGAGTGCATCTCTCAGCCCTCCGCAACTCTGGCACATTTGTCTGCCAGGCTGAAGAGCTCTATGATGCTTCTGACATTCTTGTTTGCTAGCTTCTCCAACATCTTCTTATCTCAGATCCCCTGTCAAAATGCTACAACGACAGAAGCGTTGGATAAAGAAGGGATGGTATTTCGTACCTGATCGAATCGTTGGATGAAGGGTTGCAGCGACTCCCCCGACTTTTGTTGTATAGCGAAGAGGTGCGGCTCGGTGCCCGGTCTGGTGTAGGAGCTCCTGAAGTTGGCGGTGAACTGGCAACAGAGTTCCGCCCAACTGTAGATGGAGTCGGGCGTTAAGCTCATGAACTAGGACCTTGTAGTCCCAGTTAAGTTCACGGGGAAGTAGTAGGCCATCACGGCCTCATTGCCTCCAGCCGCGCTGATGGCAGTGTAGTAGATCTGAAGAAATTCAACGGGGTTAACTATCCCGTCGTATTTCTCTAGCAAATGAGGTCGGAACTTGGGTGGCCACTCGACCATGCATAGGTTCATGGCAAGGGTCAAACAGCCACCCCAACTCCAAGAGGAGAAGGGTTTTCTCTTGCAATGTGTATCTCGCGAGCACGCTTGATATTTACATGGCCGCCTTGCTGCATGTAGTGACAATCGAGCTCCGACTGGAGATCCTGAGTCAGCATCCTCATCACCGTGTGAGTACGGCGAGCCCCTAAGGGCAGTGATATCATTTACTGGGGGGGCGCATGTCTCCTGAGCTGTGACGCCTGAGGACCAAGTCTACCACACAAGGTCCTGTTCCATGAAGGTGCCTGTCCTGCATGGGGCAGACCTTGATTGCTAATCGCATTGGTTGCATCTGCAACCAAATGCTCCACATGCTCCACATCACCGTGCCACTGTTCTAGCGTGGCGGGAGGAGCTCCCGGTGCTAGTGGACACTGGAGTAGAGTCCGCGCTGCATTCAGCGTGTTCTCGTGGTTGTTTGTCGATGCAGAGACCGACGCGAATACACCATCCAGCTGAGATGGTGGTGGTGGTGGAGGAACCACACCTGCTGGGATGACGATGTTGGCTGGATGCTGCACATTGAAGGGATTTCCTCCAGTAGGCTGTACAGCTGGTTCGTTGGATAAAGCAGCGGTGGAGTTCACCATCTTGAAAGCTTGAAAGCACCCCTACCTGACACGCCAAATGTCGAAGTGTGGACTAGGACACTTCCCCCGGTACTACTAAGAAGTAGTCCGCGGAGGTTCGTATTCGGCTCGAGCGCGAGTAAAGATCGGGACAAGAGGTGAACACCAAGAATTTTACGTGGTTCAGGCCGCCTAAGCGTAATACCGTACTCCACGAGGGATTGTGTATTGTATGAGTGTCTCTAGGCTTGTGTGTGTATCCGAATTATTCGAGATCAGTTTAGATTGCTTGTCCTTCTATCGTGCAGCACAACCCTTTTACATGCCAAGGACTGGCTGCTAAAATTTGTGCCTGGCCCAACAAGTGGCCATGGTTTTATTAACTACCCTGTACATGATCTGTAGTGTTAAGGACGATTCATAGTGTGATAACGTGCCTTAATGACAGCGTTATTAGGCTTGATATTCCTCTGATCTTGCGTCATTATTATGTCATCAATGACGTGTTAACCATGTCTTGTAACGGCCAATTGATGGCTCTTGAATGTCGTGTCGTTGGAGATCCTGCTGTCTTCCCATTGCTGACGTAGATCCGGTCGTTAACACTTGGAAGCTCTGGAGCTTCCCTCTTCTGGGGGATAGGTCCGGTACTGTTAGACACGTGGCAGTGTGAGAGCTTCCCTGGGGAGGGAGGCAAGTCCAGCTCTGCAAGACACATGGCAGCACCAGAGCTACCCAAACGAGGGAGGCTGGTCCGGCTGTTCTGACGTGGCTACACCGGAGCTACCCTAAGGAGGGAGGTAGATCCGGTTACACGGGAAGCATATCCCCTTCGAACGTCTGGCACTTGGACATAGGAACTCCTCGGCTTTGCTTGTGGTGTCAGGGGGTACTCGGTACGCAGGGTACATATAGTATAGATTAAATTCGTTGTTTTGCTAATTTCATATGGATCTAGTGAGGAAATAAAAAAGAATAGTTTACAAGTTGAAAACACTTTTGATAGTGTTACATACTTGGCATCTCTAAAGTAGACAAAAACGAAAAATCTAATTAATTATTAGCGTTGTGACACACTTTTGATAGTGGTTTGTACTTAGGGCCTGTTTGGTGTCTGGCCAGAAACTGCCACGCCGCAAGTGCGGCAACGCCGCAGCTGTGGCGGCCGAAATCGGCGCCGCACTTGCGGCGCGCCATGGCATTGAAAATGAATGGGAGTCATTCTAGAGGAGTTGTGGCAGCCTAACGTTCGGTGGCAAAGCAAACACACGCCAAACCATGGCGAACTGTGGTGTTGACCGACTATGGCGGATTGCGGCGTTGATCCAAACAGGCCCTTGGATATAAAATATCATAGGCATGTAATTAAATTGCAAGAACCTCAAAAAGTTGCGAGGACGTAATAAGGATTTTCTTGGAACGTATATTTGTCAAGTACAATGTATCATTACATGGAATCTGGTGGTAGATAGGAGCAGTATATGTTGTCTGGCGTTTTGACATTAGCTCGGGCGCGACTGAGAACCGGTGTGGCTAGCTTGTCCAGGTAAGATGGCTACTCTTGAGATTTTCGTAGTTTACCCTTCTTTCTTAAGGAAAAATTCTATTTTATTACCCTTAAGCATCAGTGTTGTTCACTTAACCCCCTAAATAAAATTTTAGTTCAGTTTACCTCTCAAACTATTTACATTGGTTCAGTTCATCCCCTAGTAATTTTTTTATTTTTTATTTCTCTTTGTAAACATCATTTCTAAAAGTAAAATTCCATGAGACTAATGCTATAACAGAATATACATTCAAAAAATATTTTCAAAATATGTATATATTATTTTGTATTTTTAAACTATGTAAACAAATCTCGTTTGGAAGATGAAATAATACATGAAAAAAGTTTATGAAAAATTATAAAATTATTTTTTTGCATAGTTTATGATATCATCTACCATTCCACAAATTTTTTACTTCAAATATAACTCATACATAGAGAAACAAAAAAGAGAAATTTCTGTAGGAGGTGAATTGAACCAATCTAAATAGTTTAGAGGGTAAACTAAACCAAAAACATACTTTAAGGGGTTAAGTGAACAAAACTGATACTTGAATATAGTAAAATAGACTTTTTCCCTTTCTAAAAGTATCGGACGCTATTTCATATTAAAAAACTCAGGCGCGGCTGTTGCCTGTCGCGGTCCAACACAAGCAGATCACATGCACATCGCACTACCACCAGTGGCACACTGTATGGTTACCGTGCTCCATGTGCCACCATGTGGTTTCCTACGCTCATCAACCTGGTTGTGGCTTTCGGCTTTCTGGTCCCATGCCGTGCCACTAAGGTTGTGTTTGGTTTAAGGGATATGGTAGGAAGGGACGGGACGATCCTACTTTTCTGTTGTTTGGTTTGGAGACACATAGGATGAAGTCATCCATCAAAAGAGAATATTCCACCCAGATACGGGATGGAACCATCCCACCGAAAACATGGGGACGGATCCGTCTCACCTCCGTGGAGGCAAGCGCGCGGCCCTCCGGAAGTACTCATACTCACGTGTCACTATCTTATCCTTTCATTCAAATATGAGATAGAATCATTCCGTCCCACACCATCACACAAAAGAAACAAGAAACAGAGATCGTCCCATCCCTCTAGACAAACAGAAAATAGGACCATACCATTTTTAAAAACTGGGATGAATCCATCTCATTTCACTTTGACTTCCAACCAAACACATTCTTAACCATTAACGCAGACACACGTCAGTCCAGCTCTCTGCGTGACCAGAGGATCTATGCATTATGCTGCGACTGGTGTTGCAACTGCACCTGTACGTTCCATAGAGAAACAACTGCATGAAGAAACCGTGGAAAGGATGACCGGGAGCGATCAGGAGCAGCATGGGATGCAACAAAGACTTTGTTGCTTTCTCCAGGTCACAGGTTGGCCATGCCTGATCTGCAATCATCCGGATCATGTCAACGTGACTGCTCTTTTTCTATACAACAACAAACAACACCAACTAAGCCTTTGTCCCAAATAAGTTAAGATCGGTTAGAAATGAAACCTAACAACTTTTTAAGAAAAGTAATAGAAAATAAGATGAGAGTAAAAAAATACAAATAAAATAAGATTCTACATTTTACTTATTTTTAAAATGGATTAATAAGAAAGGATTTAAGAGTAACAAAATACAAATAAACTAAGATTGTCACATAAATTGCTAATTTCCACGCAGTACTATCATGATTTAAATCTCTAGGTATGTCCCACTCTTTAAGTCTCATTTCACAGCCTCTTGCCATATCAACCTTGGTCGACCTCTACCCCTCCTAAAATTTTCTCTACTTTTTATAATCCCACTGTTAACTAGTGCTTCTAGAGGTCTCTGTTGGATATGCCCAAACCACCGTACCCGATGTTGGACTAGCTTCACCTCAATAGGTGTCACCCCTACCCTATCACGTATTACCTCGTTCCTAATTTTGTCTCTTTTGTGTGACCGCACATCCACCGTAGCATGCGCATCTCAGCAACACTCATTTGTTGGACATGTTGCCTTTTAGTTTGCCAACATTCTGCTCCATACAGCATCGCAGGTCTGATTACCGTCCTATAGAATTTTCCTTTCAATTTTTTTGGAACTTTCTTATCACATAAGATTCTAGATGCTTGCCGCCACTTCATCCACCCCATCTTAATCATGTGGCAAACATCTTCGTCAATATCACCATTGCTTTGTAATATTGATCCTAAATATCAAAATGTCCCTCCTAGGTACTACTTGTCCTTGTAAACTAACATTTCCGTCCTCGCACGTGAAATCACTAAAGTCGCATCTCATATACTCGGTCTTGTTTATACTAAGACTAACCCCTTAGACTCTAAGGTCTGCCTCCATAGCTCCAATTTTCTATCAACACCATCACTAGTTTCATCTACCAATAATACATCATCAGTAAAGAGCATACACCAAGGGATATCCCCTTGTATATCATTCAACACCTCATCAATCACTAAGGAAAAGATGTTGGACTTAAGGTTGATCCTTGGTGTAGCCCTATTGTGATAGGAAAAGTATGGGTCTCACTATCTCTTACGCGCACACTTGTCACCACATTAGCGTACATATCCTTGATAAGGTTAATGTACTTTGTTGGAACTTAGTTTTTCTCTAGCGCCCACCACATGACCGGCCTTGGTACCTTATTGTATGTCTTCTCCAAGTCAATGAACACCATATGTAGATCCTTCTTTTGCTCCCTATACCTCTTTATAAGACGATGGAGTAAGAAAATCGCCTCCATAGTGGACCTCTTATGCATAAAACCAAACTAGTTTTTAGTGACATTGGTCACTTTCCTCAAGCGTTGTTCAATCACTCTCTCCTAGAGCTTCATAGTATGACTCATAAGCTTAATTTCTCGGTAATTAGTACAACTTTGAACATCTCCATTATTTTTTAAGATGGGTACTAAAATAATTTTCAGTACTTTTCCGCCACTTTTCAGGAATTTTTTTGACTAAAAAATGCAGTTGAATAGTTTAGTGAGCCATACTATTGCTATATCCTCCAAACATCTCCACACCTCAATGGGGACATCATCGGGGCCCAGGGTCTTTCCTCCTTTCATCCTTTTTATGGCCTCTCTAACCTTAGACTCATGTATCCTTCGCACGAATCGTCTGTTGGTGTCATCAAATGAGTCATCCAACTCGAACCTAATGCTCTCATTCCCATCATTAAATAGTCCATTGAAGTAGTCCCGCCATCTGTTCCTAATCTCTTCATCCTTCAATAGAATTCGGTTTGTCTAATCCTTAATGCATTTGACTTGGTTGAGATCCCTCACCTTCCTCTCGCGAAGTTTTGCCATCGTGTATATATCCTTTTTGCCTTCTTTTGTCCCTAGTCTCTCATATAGCGCATCATAGGCCTGCCTCCTTGATTTACTCGCAACACGCCTTGCATTTTTTTAGTCTCTTTATACTTCGCCATATTACTTGCGCTTCTCTCATGATGCCAGCTCTTATAAGACTCCTTCTTTTCCTTAATAGCTTTTTGTACATCCTCATTTCACCACCAAGTCTCTTTATCTACAAGTTTCTTACCTTTTGTCCACCCAAGAACCTCCCTAGCTACCTTACATAGTGACGACTCTTTTTCCATGCTTAAAAAACTCTGGTAATCGCCACCGCTGCTTGGCAGTGGCAGCACACCTCGCCGCCCCAGCCACCGACGGACTAGCCGTCTTGATCGACTTTATATGGACGGAGGAATAGAAGGAGACCCTGCTTATCACTACAAGGATCTGCTTATCAGTACAACAATCTGATTCATTTACGACGGTCCAAAGCCATCATAAATAACTTATGTACGACGACATTTTGTTATTTACGATGGAATTTTACTGTCGACAGAAAGTGGTCGTAAATAGCTTATTTACAACGACAACCGTCGTAAAGAAAATTATTTACGGCGATCAGATCTAGCTGTCATAAGTAAGTGGCTTCAAGTCATGTGGGGCCGGAGGCTTCTTATTTACGAAGACCATGGGCCAGACTATCGTAAATAAATTTGGTTTATTTACGATGGTCTTTTTGGTCGTTGTAAATCAATATAGCTTATTTACGATGGTCTGGCACATGACGTTGTAAATAGGAGTTTCTTTGTTTTTTTAAATATAAAAACAGGCTAATCTGACACGATGATCAGCTTATAGGCAGACATATAATACACATATTATATCAACAACACATAATGTCACGTATCACATCACAAATAGAATACAAAACTTCATCACAACTAAACAGTACACTAGCACCTCCGCTACTCTGGAGCTAAAGAAGTCATCCTGACACCTTGATCCCAGTGTCGGTAGGTGTGGTGGAGTATGAGCCTCTGTCGTTGATCCCTGTAATGCACAACTGCAGTTAGACACGTTTATATCTTTAAAAGTGTATTTTTGACTGAATTGATTTAATTGGGCATGGTTACCTATATTTGGCTAAATTGATCTAATTTAACTACGTTAGGTTAGGTTTGGTTATGTTAGACTAAATTTGTCTCAATTTGATTAAGTTTGACCAAATTAAGTTTAACTGAATTTGGCTAAGTCTGTCTAAGTTTGTTATGTTTGACTAAGTTTGTCTAATTTGACTAAGTTGAGCTTACATGTGCTCCCAAAGATGCTACATGTGGCTCCACTGGCACCTGTGACTCCACCGACAACTGCCATGAGGGAATGGCAACCTGCTGCCCATGTTGCTCGGCTAAGGTCTGTCATCACAAAGTATTAGCACATGTGTATCATTAAAACACTATGAATGTTAATTATTTTACATTACTTACTTGTATATCATTAAATCGCTAGATAGTTTGCTTGATATCCTTTCTCACCTTGGCAAGAGCTTCTTGCATCTAGAGCTTCTCCTGTGCCAGCCTGAGCTCCTCCTGAACATTTTGGAGCTCCAGGTCTCTTTGCGAGAGACGGGAGTTCGATCCAGCTGATGAAGCCTACGATGAAGAGCCTCTCGAAGGGCACACCTCATTCGAGTTGACCACTCCATCAAATATATCAAACCTATAAAAGAGTAAAGATTAAGAGTAATATTTCTTATCTTGAATTAAAAAAAATTATAACAACTCACCGTCTATGGGCTTTTCCTCCTTCCTCCATGAACGTTGGCTTGTCATTGTCATCACATGATCCATATACTGTTGACAGCAGGAAACCCTCATCTATTCCTTGAAACTTCATCGTCATTGAAAGGATATGCTGGCCTTTGATAGATTCCGACACCGTTATCAAGTTAGGGTCGCAGGCCAGGATAATGCCCCCACGAGAGACTATTGCAGGGATCTGATCAATCTCCGCTAGCCGCGCTCCCAGTACTTCGCGGAAAACAAACATTGATTGATTTTGTATCTTAGTCTATTGAAGACAAATCACTTATGGTGTCGTGAGGATAGAAGTTGTTGAACTGCTGCCCACTTAGTCAGATTATTAAGCCCACAAACATATCAAGATAACAGATTGAACTGGCTAGCCGCCATTGAGAACACTGATGCACCAACACAAAATGACATCGTTAAGACTTACCAATTGAAGCAAACATACAAAACCCCCGACACAAGCACCAAAACACAGACAATGATCAGACTGACCACTTGAGACGAACATACGAGACCAAGAAACACCATAACACTGACGCACAAACTGACTACTGAAGTCGACAGAAGACTAGTACCACCCGTGAAAATGATGAGATGCCTAGAATAAGACTCATCAAAGATAGGTAAACCACCAGGGATGAGGTAGTTGGAGCCCATGCCGCGGTCGTTGCCTCCTCTACTGCAAGGAAGCTGCAGCGTCGGTGAGAGCTTTATTCTCCAAGTGCAGTGCATCCCGGATGGTCGCAATGGCCAGAGCAGTCAGCGACTTCTTGAATAACTCCTTGTATTTTGCAACAGCCGCATCCTCACTGATCCCATCTGTAGCGTCTATGATGTGCATCAGGCGCAGCTGGGCGCACTTGGACAACAGGATCACGAACGGAGACGCAGCCTATCGAGCATTGTGGCGGGTGGCCCGCAACGGGGCGTCCTTCATCCTGCGTGTACCCCTTTTTCCCCGTAGGAGGTGGTGCAGGGGCGTCCAGGAGGGGAGCCAGCATTTGCTGGAATAGCTCACATAAGAGTCTTGAGCCATGCATAGGCTCAGGCGTGGATTGGCCAGTTGTCCCATTCTGCATGGCATGCTCCGGGGGGGTGAGCCGACTGGTCTCCTGGCGCCTCCGTGCCGAAACCCAGGGCCTGCACGTCCAGTGTAGATGAGGTCGGAAGGGCCCACCCCCGTAGCATCGATCTGTGGACCGCAGCCTAACCTCCCATTGGTCCGTAGACCATCACCAGGGCCCATCTCGGCAGCTCATCGAGCATCGGGTTGGTAATGTCCCGAATTGGAAAGGGGTCTCCTCCTCTTTTGATGTTACACAGTATCACAACCGGGTCGACAACCACCTGTAGGTTAGTTCCTTTGGCAGTTTGGACAGGTCGCAGGAGGCTGGCCACGGTAGGTGTTCCTTCCCACACCGAGACAAAGGTGGCATGCCTCGCCGTGGCCAATGTGGCAGTGGCACGCTCTTCATGGTTGTCCTCGCCCTTGTCGGAGCGACTTGGAAGGATCCGCCCATGCATGCTTGCCCCTTTTTCCGTGCTCGGCGGGCCCACTAGCACGTCTGGAACCAGCTTGGCTCCCCTGGTTGGTGCTTGGTGGGGCTCACTGCTGTTCGGGAGAGGGTGGGCAATCCAGATGGATCCCATCCATTTGGCCATTCAAGCATCGCTCGAAGCCAGGTGGTGGGCCCTAGTCATCCCAGTCCTGGTGAAAGGCGGCGCAAGACAGTCGCCAGTGGCCGGCAGCCCACACGGCGAGGGTGTTGAGAAGCTCCCCTAACTTCATCGGGTACACCAGGAAAAGAGCTGCAGCGATGGTAACATGGCGCACCGTCGTTCGTCGGGTTCGACGACACGGAGGAAAGTCGATCGATGCCATCGGAGGAAGACAAATCTGGGCGAACTGGGGTAATATCATAAAAATGGTCAATGTGAATAAAAATATCCACCTTGTTCCCCTCCAGCGGAACATCTGCCTTTGGGCTGGCAGGTGGAGCATCGGATGAGCTGGAGCAGCCATCGTCGGAGGGGAAGAATGTCACCATCTTCACACATGGAAGCAGGTTGGGCTCGGACATCTAGCCCACGAAAGCGAACTCATCTGCGTGGGCTTGGATGAGCATTAAACGATCGATGTGCTCGAAGAGGCAGGCATCTCCTAGGATCTGTTGAACATCTTCCGCGGACCGAGCAAACCACGGGAGGTGCTCAATGACAATCTTGACCTGGAAGAGCCAAGCAGTGCCGCGGGTGGTGGCGCCGAGGCTCCATGGCACCACCAAGAACTCTGCCCCTCCGGTGAAGATATTGCCTTGGTGGAGGATCGTGTCGCTTTGTTCCAGATGGTCCAGCTAAGCAACGAATGAGCTTTTATCGTGGATGCTCACCGAGACATTCCAGAGTGACCATAGTGACGAGGAACACCCGCGGTCGTGCCTAACTCTTTTAGAGCCCATGTGAGACCCTAAAATCAACCCCTACTCATCTCAAACTCGAATTCATTGAAACCCTAGCCTCCACCTCTAGATAAACAACCTCACCCATTGGCTTGACATCTATTTGCCACTTTTCCACCTCACCCAATCCCTAGCTCGTGGATAGCTACCACCAAGGAGGGAGAAGGAGATCTATAGCAAGAAGAAGAAGTGGAGGAAATGAAAGAGGATCAAGATCTCCATCAACTTCGCGTTCTTCATCAACAATTCACCATCATGTTGTTCATCAACCCTAGATCGTCAAGATCCAAGTGTTGCCTCCAAAACCCTTGATTCTTTGGAGTCTTAGACACCTGGTATACCTTCTACTTCCTTTTCCTTACGTGAATTCATCCCGTTTCCCTAAATTCATGTCGATCTAGAAAACTCTAGTTTGCTAGTTCTGCGAAGAGCGGATTAGTCCGGTTCCTAGCGGACTAGTCCGATTTTCCTGGTTAATTTCTATTGAATTAATTCTAAAATTGACTCGAATTAAATCCAAACCTGTCAAAACTTGTAAATAACTATCAGAACTAGTTAGTAAACATTAATAGTGACCCATTAACTAGTTTTACTTCACAATTCCACTAATCATGCATATCATGTCATATTGAGTAATATTTGTGCACTATTTGATTGTGCTTCTTGTTCTGTATGTTCGTTTCGCAAATTAGATAGATTTGCGCTAGAGAGTGTTGCAGAGGACCTCCAGCACCAAGAGTTTGAAGGCTTTGACCTGAACCAATCTCAAGAGCAAGGCAAGTGTCCTTGAACCTATATCTAAGAGGCCATATAGGATGCTTCCTAAGGAATTAGCAGAGCTCAAGAAGACATTTCAAGAGCAACTAGAGAAGGGTTTTATTCGCCCCAGTTCTTCACCTTGGGGAGCGCATGTTCTCTTCGTGGATAAGAAGGATTGATCACAAAGGATGTGTGTAGATTATCGAGCTCTCAATGAGGTGACTATCAAGAACAAGTACACCTTACCACACATAGAAGACTTGTTTGATCAGATGAAGGGTGCTTGTATTTCCTCTGAGATTTATTTGAGGTCGGGATACTTTCAAATGAAGATTAGACCATCAGACATACCCAAGACCGCTTTCAGGACACGATATGGATCCTATGAGTACGCCATGATGTCCTTTGGATTGACAAACGCACCTACCTATTTCATGTACCTCATGAATAAGGTCTTCATGGAGTACTTGGATAAGTTCGTCGTGGTGTTTATTGATGACATTTTGATCTACTGGAAGAATGAGAAGGAACATGAGGAACACTTGAGGCTTACATTGCAGAAATTAAGGGAGCATCAATTAATTGCCAAGTTCAACAAGTGCCAGTTTTGATTAAGGGAAGTGTCATTTTTGGGTCATATCATCTCAGGAGGAGGAGTCTCGGTCAACCCCGGCAAAGTGAGGGATTCGTTGAAATGGGAGCCACCACAAAACGTAATGGAAATAAGGAGTTTCCTTGGGATGGCTAGATATTACTGTAGGTTCATTAAGGACTTTTCCAAGATAGCCAAGCCAATGACTGAGTTGTTAATGAAGGGAAAAGCTTTCCAATGGACCCAAGCTTGTCAAGAAAGTTTGAAGGAGTAGAAGAAAAGGTTATCGACAGCCCCAGTTTTGATATTGCCGGATGTGAGCAAGAGTTTTTATATTTATTGTGATGCATCGAGACAAGGACTTGGATGTGTGCTCATGCAAGAAAGTCAAGTGGTAGCCTATGCATCGAGACAATTGAAGAAACATGAGCAGAATTACCCAACGCATGATTTGGAACTTGCAGCCGTGGTACATGCATTGAAGATTTGGAGGCATTATATCCTTGGACATAGGTGTGAAATTTATACGGATCATAAGAGCCTTAAGTATATTTTCATGCAAACGGACCTGAATTTGAGGCAACGAAGATGGTTGGTGCTCATCAAGGATTATGATTTGGGAATCAATTATCATTCGGGAAAAGCCAATGTTGTGGCCGATGCCTTGAGCCGGAAAGGAGTAAGTCATCAAGTCGCGGTTCAAGGGCTGCCATCCAAGCTATGCAAGGAGTTTGAACGGTTGAACGTCGGATTTGTGAATGAGATGGAGATGATGGAGTTAAAATCCAGCTTTGGAGCAAGAGATTCGATAGGGCCAAGCAAAAGATGAGGAAATCCAAGAGATCAATGAAAGAACCCAAGAAGGGAGAGAATTCAGATTCGATGAGGACAGACATGGCACTCTATGGCTTGGTAAGAGGATTGTCGTGCCTAATGTGACACATATCCGGGAGACAATATTAAAGGAGGCACATGACTCACCATATTCAATTCACCGAGGTTGTACGAAGATGTAGAAAGACTTGAAGAAATGTTATTGGTGGGCTAGCACGAAAAAGGACATAGTTGAATATGTGGCATTATGTGATGTATGCCAGCGAGTTAAGGCGGAACATCAAAGGCCAGCGGGATTATTGCAGCCATTGAGGATTCCGGAGTGGAAGTGGGAAGAGATCGGTATGGACATTATAGTTGGATTACCACAAACTCAGTCCGGTTATGACTCCATATGGGTAATTGTGGATCGGTTGACTAAGTCAGCTCATTTCATCCCTATCAAGACTAAGTATACAGCTGGACAATTGGCCAAAATATACATAGAGCATATTGTGTGCCGACATGGGGTTCCGAAGAAGATAGTATCAGATAGAGGTTCTCAATTTACCTCTAGGTTCTGGCAAAAATTGCATGAAGCATTGGGAACATGGTTAAATTTCAGCTCAGCATATCACCCTCAAATGGATGGACAAACTGAGAGGACCAATCAAATTTTGGAGGACATGCTAAGAGCTCGTGCCTTGAAGCATGGGAAGAGTTGGGACAAGAGCTTGCCATATGCGGAATTCTCATACAACAATAGTTACCAAGCAAGTTTGAAGATGTCACCTTATGTAGCACTATATGGGAGGAAGTGTAGGACACCTTTGTTCTTGAATGAGACAGGAGAAACTCAAGTATTTGGTCTGAATGTGTTGCTAGAAGCTGAAAAACAAGTTCGAATTATTCGAGAAAACTTGAGGGCCGCTCAATCAAGGCAAAAAGGCTATGCGGACAATAGTTGAAGGAAACTAGCCTTTGAAGTAGGAGACTTCATTTACCTCAAGGTGTCACCAATGAGAGGTCCTAAGAGGTTTAATATCAGAGGCAAGCTAGCACCTCGATACATTAGATCATTCAAGATTCTGGACAAAAGAGGCGAAGTAGCATATAAGTTGGAGATGCCATATCATCTTTCAAATGTCCATGATGTTTTCATGTTTCCCAGCTCAAGAAGTTCTTGAGAGTACCGGAAGAACGAGTGTCAATGGAAGAATTTGGAATTAGAGGCAGATTAGACTTATGTTGAGGAACCGGTGAAAATCTTGGAAATCAAGGAGAGGGTCAAATGGAACAAGATTATTAGATGGTGTAAAGTTCAATGGAAGCATCACACAAAATCAGAAGCAACATGGGAGTTGGAGGATGATCTCAAGAAGGAATTTTCCCATCTCTTCTCTTCCTCGTCGAATCTTGAGGGCGAGATTCATTTAAGGGAGGTAGGGTTGTAACACCGTCATTTTCATCCATCATGCATTGCATACATTCATATACATGTCTAATATTATTCTACACAAAAAATAAGTTTAAAATGAATTTTGCTAAGTCCTTGGAGTTGTCCGGACTAGTCTGGTATTTCAGCGGACTTGTCCGTTTTCCCCTCTGAATAAAATCGGACTTGTCCGGTTTTGGCCAGGCTTGTCTGATTTTCATCTAACCAAGTTCGGACTTGCCCGATATAGTCTGGACTTGTCCGATATCTCTTTGACTAACTTCGTACTAGTCCGGCCTTTTGCGGACTTGTTCGATAAATCGCGACTCCGAGTTGATCTTCTGTTTTGCCACATGTTTTTTGGTTTTACCTTAAGTGGGCCTAGGGACGTCGTGCCTAACTCTTATATAGCCCATGTGAGACCCTAAAACCGACCCCTACGCATCTCAAACTCAAATTCATTGAAACCCTAGCCTCCACCTCTATATAAACAACCTCACCCCTTGGCTTGACATCTATTTTCAACTTTTCCACCCAAACCTAGCTCGTGGATAGCCACCACCAAGGAGGGAAAAGGAGATCTATAGCAAGAAGAAGAAAAGGAGGAAACAGAAGAGGATCAAGATCTCCATCAACTTTGTGTTCTTCGTCAACAATTCACCATCAAGTTTGTCATCAACCCTAAATCGTCAAGATCCAAGTGTTGCCTCCAAACCCCATGATTCTTTGGAGTCTTAGACACCTGGTATACCCTCTACTTCCTTTTCCTTACGTTAAGTCAATCCCATTTCCCCAAATTCACGTTGATCCAGAAAACCCTAGTTCGCTAGTTCCACGAAGAGTAGATTAGTTCGGTCCCTAGCGGACTAGCCCAATTTTCCTGGTTAATTTCTGTTGAATTAATTCTAAAATTGACTAGAATCAATTTCAAACCTGTCCAAACTTGTAAATAACTATCAGAACTACTTAGTAAACATTAATAGTAACCCATTAACTAGGTTTACTTCACAATCGCATTAATCATGCATATCATGTCATATTGAGTAATATTTGTGCACTATTTAATTGTGTTTCTTGTTCTGTATGTTCGTTGCGCGAATTAGACGGATTTGCTCTAGAGAGCGTTGCGGAGGACCTCCGGCACCAAGAGTTTGAAGGCTTTGACCCGAACCAATATCAAGAGCAAGGCAAGTGTCCTTGAACATATTGATCCCGTTTTTACAATAAATGGTTTGTTTGCAAAACTACATGCTTGTGTCAATTTGATGGGATTCCTATGATAGGAAGTTTACTAGCTTTGTTTGACCACCCTTGTCACCTGGAATACATGTAGAGAGTCGGGAAGGCTTTTTACTCTTTTTGCTTCGCTTAATTAATTGGGATGGGACAACAACTATACCACTCAATTTAATTTTGCATTTATGAGATTTGATTAAGATGAACTGGTTAATATGATATGGTAATGGGTGATCTAAGCAAGCCTGGTATGTGGATGGGTTGGATGTTACATTGGTTTGCTTGCTTTAGATCTAAGGACTGGTTCATGCGAGAATAAGCCAGGACTACAGTGCCACCACGAGGCCAGGTATGGGTGCGTTGTAGCTGATTAATTAGGGCTTTTCTAGTGTTGTTTCGACTATTAAGGATGCTCAGGGAAGGGGTGGTCGAATTGGGTTTGTTGATGATTGGTGGGACTACCCTAGGATCCGAATGGCTCAAGAGGAGACCCTTGGTTCAAGATGTGCTCAGTTGGAGGCATCACCACTGGTGAAACCTTAGTGGGGTCTAAATAGGCTAGTAATCCCTTTGTAAAGGCTATTTTGTGATCTCTTGGCCATACACGAATGGTAGTGTTTTGGCATAATGGAGGTTTTCTTTAGTCGCCGACGGGTGATGAAATCACAAACACGTGGGTAAAGTGGTACAAACTCTGCAAAGTCTAATAAAACTATAATGATAGCCGTGCTCCCGGTTATGAGCAACCTGGACAACTTTCATGATTAGAGGGAAATTGGAATTTGGGATGGCTATGGTTTGGTAATGGTTATGGTTAATAATATGGTTATGACTGGTTATGAACTGAATTATGTTATTGGATATGGTTAATGGTAAATCTGGCATAATGTGATGGATATGGAATATGGACTGGTATTATGGTAACTTTACGGTTTATGATGGGTTTACTTCACATACATACAATATATTGCTTTTCAAATGTTTTAATGTACTTTTCAGCACTTAGCCATTATTATATTCGTCATTTGAATCAGCTACATGTCATACTTTCCACACTTGCTGAGTACGACATGTACTCACCCTTGCAATTCCCCCACCAACAGTTGCAGGTCAGGATTGGGAGTATATTGATGATAATGCGGAGTTCTAGGCCGTGTCCGCTGTCAGCTTTGCTTGTGGAGTGTTGGAGCTGCGCTATCCCTTTTGCTTAGTTGCTTATTAGTTTATTACCGCTACATTAGTTCAAACTTGTCATTAATATTCATTAGTTCTTATATTCGAGGATATTATGAATTCTGTAATAGAAATGGTTAATAAATCTTGTCTTGTGGTAATTTTCTGTATATCCTTTTGTGATTGCACTCGTGTATGTGTGTTGAACATTTTTGGCACACATATGCTATCACTTGGTTCATTTTCTGAACCGGGTGTCACATACATGTAAGGCGCTAGACCGTTTTGATCCAGATTTTTCTCATGATGCATGAAACGTTCACATCGGATTAGCGACAGACGAATTCTTATCGTTCAGTACAAATGCCACAACATACTCCTGTTGGCCCGTCTTTGTCATTCCGTACAACCTGCCACCTGCTCTTTGTACGAAGAACGAGTTCATGTTTCCAAGCCTCATTGTAAGTTGACTTGATCATACCGGGTCATGTCTCAACATGATGTTGAAACCGCTGATCGAAGAATTGAAAGTGTTGTGGACAAGAGTCGAAGCGTACGACAGTTACAAGAAGCAGAAATTCAATCTTCGAGCTGCTTATTTGTGGTCCGTCCATGATTTGCCGACATACGACATGTTTTCCGGATGGAGCACTCACGGTCGTCTGGTGTGTCTGATATGTGCTTCAGACACAGATTGCTTTCGACTAACTCATGGAGGCAAAATATCTTACTTCGATTGTCCCAGACGTTGGCTGCCTTCGAATCACATATTTAGGCAATAGAGGCATGTCTTTAGAAAGAACGTCGTTGTCACTAAACGACCATTGAAGCGTCTGCAACGGGTCAGAAATTTCTGATATGTTGGACAAACTGGTACAAGATGAAGGTCGTCCTGGATATTTCGTATGTTATGGAGAGGAACACAATTAGACTCACATATGTGGACTTTGGGAGCTACCGTATGTGAACTCGTTGATTCTAATGCACAACATTAATGTCATGCATCAGGAGCGTAACATGAGCGAAAGTATCATAAGAACTTGCATGGATATGCTTGGCAAAACGAAAGATAAAATAAAAGCTAGACTAGATTTGGCAGACATTTGTCACCGTCCAACTTTTGAAGAGTCATGTGAACACAGGAAACCTCACTGGTTGAAAAGTCATGATTATCACATTATAATGGAAAGACTCTTACCTGTTATGGTTTGGGCCTATCTAGATGATGCGGTGTGGAAGGTTTTAGTCGAGCTCAGCTATTTCTATAGACAGCTTTGTGCTAAAGAAATCAACATAGGGATGATGGACAAGTTAGGGAAGGAGATACCCATACTTTTGTGTAAGATGGAAAAAAATTTCCACCGGGTTTCTTCAATCCAATGCAACATCTGCTTATCCATCTTCCATTCGAAGCTAAAGTTGGTGGTCCTGTGCAATACATGTGGATGTATCACATTGATAGAGTGGTACGATATCCAAAACCAATGGTTGGCAATAGGGCAAGGGTGGAAGGGTGCATCGCTGAAGCATATGCTATTAAGGAAGTAGGATACTTTTCAAGTGTCTACTTTGCAGAAGAAAACAATATCAATACTTCAGCGATGTGGTACAATGTGGACGAAGCACCCCTTTTAAGTGACCTCTTCATTTTTCAAACGAGAGGAACAACTGTTGGTAGCTACACGACCTACGTGCTACCTGAACGTGACAGGAGTGTTTCTGTACTCTACATGTACGCAAATATAGATGGCATGCAGGAATACTTCGAGTAAGTGTTTGTCCTACATTTATGCTAATCAACATATTTTACTACACATGTATTCTAAAGATGGTTTTTCACGTTCAGCGAGTTCCACAGACATTGTTGGCCATATAGGCATCAACCTACGGCCAAACAAGTAGAAGGGATGCAAAAAGAAGGAATAAATGGAGGGTCAGGTTTCCTATCCTGGTTTTGTGATTATGTAATACTCTCTCGTCTTCTATATATTATAAGTTACTATTATTAAAGAAGTATTATTTTAACTTACGATCATTTTTGACAGTGTCGGACTCACAATGTCCATGAAGAATTGCGACAACTATCTTATGGATTAGTGAATGTTAGAAGCTATGGTTGATATGACGTAAATGGCTTTCGCCTGTACAACTCATTTTGAAGCTCTTCGTCCTCTCGCGGCAACATCAAATTCTGGTGTTGTGACGAGAGCAATTGACACTCAAGACAATGTAAACGATTATTACAGGATCATTAACAAAAACCTTCAATTTACTATTATTGGAAATAAGACCCTTCGAGTTATCTTCTTTGACGGTGACTGGTTTGATAGCACTCATGGAACTTGAGAAAACCAATTTGGAATGGTGGAAGTGAAACATAAGGACCAACTACGAGGTTACGATACATTTGTTCTTGCACATCAAGTGGAACAAGTGTATTATCTACCTTATCCATGCAAGAAGCTCAGTGCTTGGTGGGTGGTATATAAGGTGAATCCTCGTGAGTGGTTATATACTCCTGAGGATGATGGTTACCATGATAGTCAAGATGTTGAAGAAGTATACCAAGAAGAAGAGTTGCCAGACACTTTTATCATCGAGCTTGGTGCAGGACTCGATCAATTAGTTGGAGATGTTGAAGATGTAGAGCCAGATGATATGTGAAAACGGAAATTAGAACAGGACACGATGGAAGATCGTTGGGCTGGTTTAAGGAGTAGGGTACATAATAATGATGTTGATGAATTTTGAAAGTGATTATAGGTAATGTTTTCTTGAAGATAGTAACATGAATTTTAGATATCTTATTTGCATATTTACTGATTACCTATTAAAATAGGATGGCATCAAAGAAGGGTAAGAAGGTGCCGCCGACGTGGGGGTTCTACCCCTCCAGACCTGAGGACGCTTTCGCTGGTGCCTCGTCGACCGGAAGCAGACGCTCTTAGCTGCTTGGGCACGTTCTGAGCAGCTATAGAGCTTCGTCACAGGTAAATTTCACTCATTTTTGACAAATTCTTCAAATTCAATTTCCAATTAAACTTACTTATGAATCATTTGAATGTTGTAGTCCTCACCGACTGACTCAGAGGCTACAGCCCCAGTTGAGCTTGGCTACCCTTCGGTGAGCGAGCCCTCGGCTGGCGAGCCTTCTGTTCCTGACGCCTTTGGCTCGGCTGGTGACGAGCCTTCTATGTCACCTGACGTGGTTCCCCAGCAAACGCGGAGGACGAGGAGGACTCACTTTGTCTGTCCTCCTGTGGTCCCTTCACAGAAGATCATGATTCGTCTAGTCAGAGACAGGTAATAATATCATAGTGTTCAATTCTAGTTTCTTTTGGTTACTTAAGTAATGAATCAATAAATATCTTGTAGGCTTTGGTACGACGCGTCTTTCACCGTTGAGAGACACCAAAGACCGGTGAACGGTGTCCTCGGGTCCTTAGTACGTTTGCACTATCCCGGCGTCAGCGACGTGGTGCCTGCTCTTTCGTGGGAGGACTACGCACGCGTCCAGCACCAGGAGCGCGACAACCTTCAGGAGGCCGTATGGGCCGATTTTATGGTAAGTATGTTAAATAAAGTTTCTAAGTTTTAACCCTTAAACTCTTTTAATAAACATCTCTTCAGTATATTCTTTATCACAGGCAAGGTATATTTTAGAGGGCCCGAACGACCCTCGCATGTTTGAGGATCCGAGGAGAGTGTTCCACTAGAATGCTGCCAAGGCGCTTTGACAAGCTTTGTCCAACGCTCGTACTCAAATTATCAATGAACACTTGAAGGCGAACCAGCACCACATGCTACACTTCCGGCAAGAGAGCAAAAGGCACCTGATGGAGGAGGAGTGCGCGCAGGTACGTGAGGTGTAGTAAATATTTTTTTTCTGATAATTTCCTCATTGTTATTTTTAATGACCTACAACTATGTGCAGGGCCACGTGAGCTGGTTGCAGGGTTGGTCCGATGCATTTTGGGCCCTTTGTCGGTACTAGGATAGCGATGAGTTTAAGGCTAAGTCCGGGAAGGCTCGAGAGTGCAGAGGGGTCAAGGGGAAGAGCAGGCACGGCAATGATAATCACTTGTGTTTAGCTAAACGCAAGGTAAGTCTATGTAACTTATGTTTATATATTCATAATATACTGTTCGTACTAACACGTATTGACAGGAGCGCGAGACGGGGGTGCAGCTGACCCCTGCTAAGATCTGGAAGAGAAGTCACAGGGACCCTTCTCAGCATCAAGGGTGCAGTTAGGCCGCAGCCGAGCGATTAGTAAGTTTAGAAATCATTCATATTAAATATAACTATATGGATTGTTAAACTTACACGGTTTTCTTGTTTTCCAGGCTAGGTACGGGGATGAGGCTAAGAAGATACACGGTGAAGATTTCGATTGGGAACATGAACCAATCGATCCTCACGCCGCTATGCAAGCGGAGGTGGAAAAGCACACGGAAGGTGAGTTCATAAGTAATTTTATCGTTTTCAATTCAAAGTATTCAATATATTTCAATTTCATATTACTGACTCTTTTTTTATAGGCTTGCCATATTTGACAGAGTTGTCGACTCGAGGGTGGCGAGACCTACGAGAGGCAGCTCCATGCAGGCTTCATCAGCGGGCATGTCAGGTCGCTGCGTCTCGCAGAGAGACATCGAGATGCAGTCCCTCCGACAAACCATAGAAGTGAACCTCAGGTGACAGGAGGAGGCGGATCGACAAAGGATTCAAATGGAGGCCACAATCTCTTCCCAGGAAGCCTGGATGGCGCATATGCGGGACACAATGGAGGTAACAAAATGAAAACTGAAGTTCTCATTAATTCAACGTAAATGGCTTACTATTAGGTAACATCTAATGTTTGCAATGATAGACCCTGGCTCGGGCGCAAGGTCTGGGAGTCCAACTTCCACCACTACAGGTCCTTCCAGGCGACCCTTCTTCTACGGGTGAGGTAATTTTCTATGTAAACTTAACAATTCTTGTTTTACCTCAACTTAGCCAAAATAAAGCGAGGAAAGAGAGTGAGAGTGAGAGATAGTTAGATAGAATGAGAGATAGAGTTAGAAGAGGAAGGAAGATAGAGTGAAAAGGATTGAGACAGAGTGGGAGAGGAATGAAGAGGGAGAGGGAGATGTAGATGGAGATAGAGGGAGGAAGATAGAGGAAAAAGGATAGCAATAGGGAGATAGATTGGGAAAGAGAGATAGATTGACATAGAGAGAGACAAGAATGAAGAGAGAGAGGGAGATGCATATGGAGATAGAGCGTGAGGAAGGGAGGGAGAGAGATGTTGATGCATTTCTATTCGAACTCTAGGTTTCATTAATTGCAGGGATCTGCGACGGCTGCTCAAACTCCTTCATCGTCGTTACCGCCACCTGGAGTGAGGTGCGACGACGACTTTGATGACTTCGGAGCTGGCTTCGGAGGTTAGACGGGTGAGAGAGCCCTTGTTTGGTTTGTTGATGGTGATACGATGTATCGACGATGTGTTGTGATGCTAATTTGTGACTGTTATGATCTGTGTTGGCTTGTTGTGAACTATTTAGTCTGCTGTGTTTCTGGCCATCTAGTCGGGTAGCATTTTCTATTTATTTTTTAAAAAATAAAAAACCTTATTTGCAACGGCTTTTTATACAGTACCGTTGCAAATAAGGCACCTGGCCGTCGCAAACTAGCCTTTGTTATTTGCGATGGCCAGGCCGTCGCAATTAATATCCAATTTGGGATGGCCAAACCATTACAAATGGTCAGGTGGGTCCCTCTAGATGGTCGTGTGGGTCCCATCGGCTAGTAATATTTGCGACGACCTGGCCGTCGCAATTTGGATATAATTTGCGATAGCTTGGCCATGGCAAATAGACGTGTGGGGCCCACCGATGTTGGGGCAATAATTTTCTATGGCTGCAGCCAGCTGTCGCAAATAGCCTTATTTGCAACAGTGGCTGTCGCAAATAAGCTTAATTGCGACGAGAAATGTGCGACAGCTGAAAACTGTCGCAAATAAGCGGTGCCGTTGCAAATAGCTTCTTTGCGACAGTCTCTCCCTTATTTGCAATATATGGCCGTCTCAAATCGTTGGGATTCCTGTAGTGCTATGCACCACAAAGGCTCGCATAGATGTGGGAGCTGGAGAAATCCACTTCCATATCAATGGCAAGGAGGAGTTCAACATTCGCCCAAAGTTGGAGCAATGCTCAATGATCCGCATTGGGGCCAATGATTAAACACATTCAAGTGGTCGAAATCACACCTCCAAAGGTTGACCCGCTCATTGCATTCATGAGGAAATTGATCCATGCGGAAAACCCCTCTTATCGGCCACGCCGACACCCTAAGAAGACAGAGAATTCCAAGCCTCCTCGAAGGCCCAAGTCCACCAAACTGCCAATGAAGGTATGGCGGAAGAAGCAAGACAAGCCGTCTGAGCTCATCCCTTCGGGCCCGTATGTCAAGAAGTGAAGAAGTAGGAATGTCCATCTCATCAGGCGGTGGTGAGACCTAGCCAATAGGTTAATTTAGTAGTTATCCTTTTCTTTGTTTTTCTTTTCTGTTTATTTGGATGTCCCCATTTAGTTTGATTCTCCCACTGCATATTTGATTTTCTTAGCAAGTTGAGAATCTTATATTCTCAACCATCATTATTATTTCTTTATTTTTTTCATAAAAGAAAATTGTTCGGTTTCGAAAAAGGAATTTTTATTTGGAAAAAAATTTTTTTGAGCTGCAAAAGTGGTATTTCACCAACGTGTTGATTTCATTAACAGGGGGCCCACCTATTAGGTCGGCCGACTAGGGGAAAGAGCCCTTTTTTCTCTCTCCTCCAACAGCTACATTTGATTCCCTTGTGACCGTTGGGGAGTGCACACTCCAAATGGTCGCCGTGAGGGGCACTTCTCCTCACACTTCACCTCATTTCATACATCCCCAAGGTCACTCTTGCTCAAATTGTTTTTCTTGCTCTTCATTAATGCGCTCTTGATGAATTCCCAACCCAAAATGACTTGCTTTTGATTGCATTTGCAAATTGCTCTCGAGTTTTTCAATGGAAAATTTACCGGGGTTTTGTTTTCACTAGCATCACCTCTTTCGTGTTTCTGCCTTGTTATGTTCTTGGTTGTTGTGGCCATGAAAGGAATGAGGAGGTTTTTTGGAAAGAGGAAGGAGGCTGTAAGCTCAAGCCATGGTGGAGACTCAAGTACACGCCCCTCTTCCGTTGCTACACCAAGTTCACGGAGGAGGAGTGTAGGTGAGAACACTCCCATGGGTGAGAGGAACAACCCTCACCAACTTCTTCATGACGACGACCTCAACATCAGAAGTGAAGTTGAAGATCAAGCACACAGGCTCCTCCAAGATCGTGTTTCTCATACGATAGCTTATGATGCAGATTTGATTTCCAAAATAGTTATGGATTCTGAATTCTTTTCCATTTGGCGTGCAATAGGAGAAAGGTTCACACCTTCTCTCCATACAATTCCTTTGCACACTCAAATATGATTTGATGGTATTACTTTTATATTATTTCAAAAAAATACAACATCCTATGGAAAGAATTGAGTGAAATCCTACGCTTCCATAAACGTTGTTTGCTATATTTAGACACTTTGCCTAAGTTTAACAAACGAAGTTTTTGGCAAGATTTAACTGGTGAGGTCAGATGTAGTGCACCTAGGAATTGCCACTTGTACAACCCTACTTTACACTTCATGCATAGATGGGTGGCTATGACTATGTTACCTAGAAGAGATGTAAGGATAGTGCGTGATGATGAGCTGAAATTTTTTTTTGCCATGATTAAAAAGATAAAAGTTGCTTCAGTTATTGCCATGATGACACAATGGTTAGATTACATTCCAAGGGTAGGTTCAATTGAGTGTACTTCATTGATTACCGGTAATGCTACTAGGGTAGGAGCACTAGAATATTCTTCATTTGAGTATATTGGAAATGAAAGATAATTAATTGATGAAGAATATTTAGTGCAAGGACATACCCTTAAGTATGATCAATATAACTCTTTAATATTTAATTTTCCTTGCTTTGTCAATGAAATTTGGTTATCTAACCCGGATTATGATTTGTTCAAATGCCGGAGGCTAACTAGTGACCTACTTCCCATCGAGGAAGTCGGAAGAAGTATGTCTCTGGCAGGGTAACTAGAAGTCGTACAAGGAGAGCGGCCATGCCCCCGACAACCTATACGGTCCATAAGTACAAAAAGGAAGAGAACCCAATAGGTGATGCACCCGGATGGACTCAACCTCCATCGTATGAGACCGAAGGTCCGTCTTGGCATGGATGGCCAGGTGCTACATGGGAGACACCCCTATCCACTTCAAGCTCTAGCAGCTTGCCTCCAACATCTATGAGAAGATGTCATTCCACTTTGGCTAGAAGTCACCGTGACTATAGCCAAGGTATGACAGACCTCTCTAGACGTATGGAGGAGCTTGAAGTGAGGACAGGTGACATCTGCAGCACTCTCCAAGGGCATGTCCAAGGTGCCCAAGACTGGCAACAACACATGGACGGACACTCACTTCACCAACTTCAACTCTGTCGGTGTTTGGAACCAGCAGATCTCCTGACACTACCTTTGGTAGGTCGAGGAGTTGTAGTTCGGTAATGGGCGTGCAGAGATTCAAGAAGGTGAAAGACACGTGTAGCAGATATTTACGTGGTTCGGGCCGCCTAAGCAAAATAACCTACTCCACGGGGTGTGTTGGTGATGTATTAATCTTGTGAGTCTAGAAGAAGCTCCAGAAGAAGAAGCTCATCTAGCTCAAGTTATTCAGCCGTGGTCTGGAACCGTCCCTTGTGTATCATCGAGCAGTCCTTATATAGTACAAGGATTGGTCGTTACAACGTTATCCTGGCCTGATAGGTGGCCCCGGCGATTACACATGCTTGATACACAATAAATGGAGTTAATTATCCTTAATAGCATGGTAACGGGCTTTAATAGTGCTGTTACCAGTATTAAGGACCATCGGATCATGTGTCATTAATATGGAATTAATGACACTTACGGAGCCGTTGGGAGGTCCACCGGCCTGATAGTTGAAGTTTAAGGTCTGGCGGTTGCCACGTGGCAGCTCTGGAGCTCACCGTCGTGGACGGGTAGGTCCGGTGCTGTTGGACACGAGTCAGTACCGGAGCTTCCCTCTGTCTGGGGTTAGGTCCGGGGGTGCCATATTGGTATTCTGTCCAGAGCTTCCCAGGTGTGGGTGATAGCTCCGGTCTTGTGATACACGTGGCAGCCCCAGTACTAACCATGTCGGGGAAGCAGGTACGGTTACGCCTGGCATGTGGGGCCTTCGGAGGTCTTCAAATCTGGTAGATGGAGTTTCCTTGTGATCTTTACAACCCCATGGGGTATCCAGTACGGTGGGTACCGACAGTGGCCCCCTGGACTCACCTCCGGGAGAGACCTTTTGTATGAAGTCATTTCGCCAGAGGTGGGTCCATTTATCGGTTTCTGAACCGTGTCTTCAGGGTCTTTGGTTGTGTCGTTGGCGGTAGTTCACAGTTAAACTTCCGCTGCGTGGTGTATCTTGAAGGCGGCAGGTGAGATCATAGCATGCAGATCTCACGCAATTGAAGGTCGCCAGTTCCCAATGTGAAAATCGTATCGGTTCCGCGCGCCCTGTCAGACCGCTGACTTCGGGTTTCCCGCCTTTCATGATGACAACTGTTCGCCTGGGGTAAGAACCTCGGCTTGATCGTCGGGGTGGCCCTGGGCCCCCTTGTCATTGGCGGGGTGAAAATTTTGACTAGTATCATCGGCTCCCCTGCGGTTTCCATCTAGGCGTTGCAGGGGCTTACTTAAGAAGGAAAGCATGCACCGTTTGGGGTTCTATACGCCTTTCAATCGATCTTGTGCTCAAACCTTTCAAACTTTTGCTTGCCTTTCCTCTCCTGCCTCGCTGTGCTGCAATGGAGTTGGGTCTCCGCTAGAGCCGACTGAAGACCGATGACAATTTAAATAAGGTCCGGGCCCTTATGGGATGGTCCCCTGACTTCTTCAACCACCTGGTCTGCACTGGCAAGCTTTCGTTCGAGAAGGAACAGGCCGAAGACATGGTGTACTTCTTCGCGTACGCCATGGTTGGACTGATCCCACCTTTCTCCTCCTTCTTCTTGATGCTGCTAGACTTATATGGTCTGCAGCTTTACCACCTTGGCCCCCACTCCATTCTGCTGTTGTCCATATTTGTCCACTTCTGCGAGATGTGGGTGGGTATTCCCCCCTACATTGAGAATCTTCTGCACCTTCTTCACTATCCAAACCACGGGTCAGAGTGACGAGTACCTTGGCTTCTACTATTTTATGAAGCGCAAGAAGTGCCCGTACAAGTACCTGCGGTCGTTCCCTTCTGGGAAATGGGATGATTGGAAGAAGGATTGGATTGTAATCAGGGTGGAGGAGCACGAGAAGCTGGAGCTGCCGGAAGGCCTCCCCAACATCGACACTGCAGTTTGGAGTGAAGCTCCGGTGCTGTCGAATGCCTTCGATCCTGCTCTGACCAGGATCCGCCTGTGTGTGGAAGGAGGGGTGACTCCCCCGACGGTGTTTTGCAACTTCCTAACCAATAGGTGGGCTCCGTTGAAGAGGAGGGAGAAGTTGGCTTGGGCCCTCAACAGTATGCTGGACGACGAAAGGATCATGACCGGTTTGAAGTCCAACATGGAGGGTGCAAGTTTGGAGTTCCACCTGAAGAAATTCCAGCATGGCATCGATGTCGAGGGCGACGATTTGGCTCCTCCGCCATCTTTCCTCCCACTGAACATGGAGGCAACATTCAGTAGGGAGCTCCGGCGAACGATGCCGGTGCTTCACGACCTTGGTGTCATCGAGAGCCTGTGACGCCCGGTTCCGAAAAATGAACCAAGCTAACGCATATGTGTGCCCAGGATGTTCATCACACATACACGAGTGCAATCACAACCAAATTTTATTACACAAACCAGATTATCCTCGAATACAAGCTCTAATGAATATTTATGACAAGTTCAACTAATGCAGCGGAAATGAAATAATTAAGCAAACTAAACAGCTAGGCAGCATAAGCAATAGGGTATAGCGCATCTCCAATCAACACCACAGGCAAGCTGACGGCAGACACGGTCTAGAACTCCGCATTATCCCCATTAAACTCTCAATCCTGTCCTGCAACTGTTGGGGGGGGATTGCAAGAGTGAGTACATGTCGTACTCAGCAAGTGTGGAAAGTATGACATGTGGCTGATTTAAATGATGACAATAATAATGGAAAAGTGCTGAAAAGTACATTAAAACATTTGAAAAGCAATATATTACATGTATGTGAAGTAAACCCATCATAATCATAAGTAATATCATAATACCAATCTGAAATTACTACCATCATCAATAATTCCAGATTTCACCATTGCCAATAACCATATTCAATACCAGAAATTAATCCATAACCATCCATAACCATAATAGCGAACCATAACCATCCCAAATACCATCCCAATACCGAGTACCCTCTAATCATGTAGGTCATCCAGGCGCTCATAACCGGGAGCACGGCTATCATGATAGTTTTATTTAGACTCTGCAGAGTTTGTACCACTTTACCCACGTGTTTGTGATTTCATCACCCGTCGGCGACTAAGAACCTCCCTTATGCCAATTACACTTCCTTTGGTGTATAGCCAAGAGATCACAAAATAGCCATTACAAAGGGATTACTAGCCTATTTAGACCCCACTGAGGTTTCACCGGTGGTGATGTCTCCCGCAAAGCACATCTTCAACCAAGGGCCCCCTCTTGAGCCATTCAGATCCCAGGGTAGTCCCACCAATCATCAACAAACTAAATCCGACTACCCCTTCCCCGAGCATCCACAATTGTCCAAACAGTACTAGCAAATCCCTAATTAATCAGCTATGCTGCACCCATACTTGGCCTCGTGGTGGCACTGTAGTCCTGGCTTATTCTCGCATGAACCGGTCCTTAGATCTAAAGCAAGCAAACCACCATAACATCCAACCCATCCACCTACCAGGCTTGCTTAGATCACCCATTACCATATCATATTTAACCAGTTCATGTTAACCATAATCTCATCCATGCATAATTAAATTGAGTGGTATAGTTGGTTTCCCATCCCAGTTGATTAAGCGAAGCAAAAAGATAAAAACCCTTCCCGACTCTCTACCATGTAATCCAGGTGACAAGGATGGTTAAACAATTCTAGTAAACTTCCTACCATAGGGTTCCCATAAATTTGACACAAGCATGCAGTTTTGCAAACAAAACATTTATTTTAAAACAGGATCAATATGCTTCAAGGACACTTGCCTTGCTCTTGCTGTTGATTAGGATCAAAACCTTCAAACTCTTGGTGCTGTAGATCCTCCGTGGCACTTTCTAGCGCAAATCCGTCTAATCGACACAATAAACATACAAGACAAGAAACACAATCAAAGAGCGCACAAATATTACTCAATATGTCATGACATGTATGATTAATGCAAATGCAAGGTAGAACTTGTTAATAGATTGCTTTTAATGATAACTAACTGGTTCTAATAGCTTTTAACAAGTTTATACAGGTTTGGATTCAATTAGATCGATTTTTAGAATTAATTCAACCCAATTTAACCAGAAAGATCGGACTAGTCCGCTAGGGACCGGACAAGTACGCACTCTGCGAGATCAGCAGATTAGGGTTTTCTAGATCGACGTAAATTCGGAGATTAGGGGTTGAATTCACGTAAGGAAAAGAGAATAGAAGGTATACCAGGTGTTTAGAACTCCAATGAATCAAGAAATTTGGAGATAACACTTGGATCTTGACGATCTAGGGTTGGTGATGAACTTGGGGATGAATTGGTGGTGAAGGACGAAGCTTGGTGGAGATCTTGATCCTCTTTCATTTCCTCCTCTTCTTCTTGCTTGGGATCTTCTCCTCCCTCCTTGATGGCGGCTCCCCACGAACTAGGGTTTGAGTGGGTGGAAAAGTGGCAAATAGATGTCAAACCAACGGGTGGGGCTGTTTATATAGAGGTGGAGACTAGGGTTAGATGGATTTCTAGTTTTGGGATGAGTAGAGGCCGGTTTAGAGTCCCACATGGGCTCTAAAAGAGTTAGGCACGACGTCCCTAGGCCCACTTAACGTGAAACCCACGAAATAAGTCATAAAACAAAAGATCAATTCGGAGTCACGAAATATCGGACAGGTCCGGACAGGACCGGACTAGTCTGAAGTCGTCCAGAGAGAAAATCGGACAAGTCTGGCCAAACATCGGACAAGTCCGACTTTGAACAGAGAGGAAAACGGACAAGTCTGCTGGAACACCGGACTAGTCTGGAAAAGTACAAGGACTTAGCAAATTTTTCAAGGATTCATGGAGCATCGGACTAGTCCGCACAAAATCAGACAAGTCCGAAAGTTTCCAGTGCCAAAAATTGGACTAGTCCGCAGCAAAACGGACAAGTCCGTTTTTAGTCAGAGAGAAATCACACTAGTCCTCAGTAAAATCGGACTAGTCCGCACTTTCCTGCATTTTAAGTGCGGTTTTGTTCCAAATCGATTTTAAACTCATTCCTCTTGTTGTGGGTTAATGTTAAACATGTATATGAGTGTATGCAGGGCATGATGCATGAAAATGAGGGTGTTACAAACCTACCACCCTTAAAATGAATCTCGCCGTCGAGATTCAATGCGGAAGAGAAAAGATAGGGAAATTCCTTCTTGAGATCATCCTCCAATTCCCACGTTGCTTCTGTTTCTGTGTGGTGCTTCCATTGAACTTTACACCATCTAATAACCTTGTTCCTTGTGACTCTCTCCTTGGTTTCCAAGATTTTTATGGGTTGCTTGGCATAAGTCAAATCTTCCTCTAGCTCCAATCCTTTCATTGGCACTTGTTCTTCCGGTACTCTCAAGCACTTCTTGAGCTGGGAAACATGAAAGACATCATGTACGTCCGAAAGATGAGCTGACATCTCCAACTTATACGGTACTTCTCCTCTTTTGTCCAAAATCTTGAATGGTCCAATATAACAAGGTGCGAGCTTCCCTCTTATGTTAAACCTCTTATGACCTCTCATTGGTGACACCTTGAGGTAAACAAAATCTCCTATTTCAAAGGCTAATTTCCTTCTCCTATTGTTCGCATAGCCTTTTTGCCTCGATTGGGCAGCCCTCAATTTTTCACGAATTATTCGGACTTGCTTTTCGGCTTCTTGGAACACATCTGGACCAAATACTTGAGTTTCTTGTGCCTCATTCCAGAATAAAGGTGTCCTACATTTCCTCCCATAAAGCGCTTCATATGGTGACATCTTCAAACTTGCTTGGTAACTATTGTTGTATGAAAATTCCGCGTATGGCAAGCTTTTGTCCCAACTTTTCCCATGCTTTAAGGCACAAGCTCTTAACATGTCTTCCAAAATTTGGTTGGTCCTCTCGGTTTGTCCATCCGTTTGAGGATTATATGCTGAACTAAAATTCAACCTTGTTCCCATTGCTTCAGGCAACTTTTGCCAAAACCTAGAAGTAACTTGAGAACCTCTATCCGAGACTATCTTCTTCGGGACTCCATGTCGGCACACAATATGCTCCATATACAATTCTGTTAGCTTCGCGGTGGTATATGTGGTCTTGACATGAATGAAGTGGGCTGATTTTGTCAACCGATCTACAATGACACATATTGAATCATAGCCAGACTGGGTTCGCGGTAATCCAACTAAGGTCCATACCGATATCTTCCCACTTCCACTCCGGAATGTTTAATGGCTGCAATAATCCTGCTGGCCTTTGATGTTCAACCTTGACTCGTTGGCACACGTCACACAATGCAACATATTTGGCTATGTCCTTCTTCATGCTATCCCACCAATAGCAAGCCTCCAAGTCTTTGTACATCTTCGTACAACTGGGGTGAATCGAGTATGGCGAGGCATGTGCCTCCTTTAATATTGTCTCCCAAATATGCTTTACATTAGGCACAACGATTCTCTTTCCAAGCCATAAGGTACCATGTTCGTCCTCATCAAATCTGAATTCTCTCCCTTCTTCGGTCCTTTCCTTGATTTCCTTGATCTTCTCATTCGTGGTTTGTGCCTCTCGAATTTCTTGCTCCAAGGTCGGATTTAACTCCATCATCTCAATCTCATTTACAAACCCGAGGTTCAACCGTTCAAACTCCATGCATACTCGGATGGTAACTCTCGAACTGTGAGTTGGTGGCTTACTCCCTTTCTACTCAAAGCATTGGCCACTACGTTGGCCTTTCCCGGATGATAGTTGATCCCCAAATCATAATCTTTGATGAGCTCCAACCATCTTCGTTGCCTCAAGTTCAGATCCGTTTGTGTGAAAATATACTTCAAACTCTTATGATCCGTATAAATTTCACACCTATGTCCAAGAATATAGTGTCTCGAAATCTTCAATGCATGTACCATGGCTGCAAGTTCCAAATCGTGCGTGGGGTAATTCTGCTCATGTTTCTTTAATTGTCTTGATGCGTAGGCGACCACTTGACCTTCTTGCATCAATACACATCCAAGTCCTTGTCTCGATGCATCACAATAAATATCAAAACTCTTGCTCACATCCGGCAGTACCAAAACTGGGGCTGTTGTCAACCTCTTCTTCAACTCCTCAAAACTCTCTTGACAAGCTTGAGTCCATTGGAATGCCTTTCCCATCATTAGCAACTCTGTCATAGGCTTGGCTATCTTGGAGAAGTCCTTGATGAATCTACGGTAATATCCAGCCATCACAAGAAAACTCCTTATTTCCTTTACATTTTGCGGTGGTTCCCACTTCAACATGTCTCTCACTTTTCCAGTGTCAACCGATACTCCTCCTCCTGAGATTATATAACCCAAAAATGGCACCTCATTCAACCAAAACTGACACTTGTTGAACTGGGCATACAATTGATGCTCCCTCAATTTCTGCAATGTAAGCCTCAAGTGTTCCTCATGTTCCTTCTCATCCTTTGAGTAGATCATAATATCATCAATAAACACCACAACGAACTTATCCAAGTACTCCATGAAGACCTTATTCATGAGGTACATAAAGTAGGCAGGCGCATTTGTCAATCCAAAAGACATCACGGTGTACTCATAAGATCCATAACGTGTCCTAAAATATTTCTTGGGTATGTCCGATGGTCTAATCTTCATTTGAAAGTATCCAGACCTCGAATCAATCTTAGAGAAGACACAAGCACCCTTCATCTGATCAAACAAGTCTTCTATACGTGGCAAGGTGTACTTGTCCTTGATTGTTACCTCATTGAGAGCTCGGTAATCTACGCACATCCTTTGGGATCCATCCTTCTTGTCCACAAATAGCACGGGCCCTCCCCAAGGTGAAGAGCTAGGGCGAATGAAACCTTTCTCTAGTTTCTCTTGAATTTACTTCTTGAGCTCCACTAATTCCATAGGAGGCATCCTATACGGCCTCTTAGCTATAGGTGCAGTTCCAGGTATTAAATCAATAACAAACTCAATGTCTCGATCGGGTGGCATACCTGGCAACTCGTCCGGAAAAACATCCAAAAATTCACACACCACCGGAATCTCCTCAATTGTGGCACCGTCCATATGATTTAACTCCAATTACTTCGGTGCGGTTTGAGATGCTTCAAATTCTACAGTGACCCTTCCTCGTTGGTCAACTTCACCGTTTTCGTGGCACACTCAATAACTCCATCGTGCTTACTCAACCAGTCCATACCAAGTATAATATCCAACCCTTGAGAATCCAAAACAATGAGGTTGGCGGAGAAGTCTATCCCCCTTATTCTAAGGCTTACTTTTGGACATACTATATTTGTCCTCATCTCTCCTCCAGGAGACTTAACCAATAGAGTAAACTTCATATGAGAGATAGGAAGACTATACTTGGCAACATACTTTGATGCAATGAATGAATGCGATGCTCCAGAATCAAATAACATAGTCTTGAGGTTGGAGTTGGCGAGAAACATACCAATGACCACGTCATCTGCTTGTTGAGCATCCTCCGTAGAGACATGGTTCACGTTGCCACTTGAAAAATTCTGCTGTCCATGGCTTCCTTGTGGCTGTCCTCCATTGGGTCTTGGGTTTTGCCTCGGTGCATTGCTTCCTTGACCAAGGCCTGACTTAAGACATTGATGCGCAAAGTGTCCAGCTTCTCCACAAGTATAACACTTCTTAACTCCACCAGTATTATTGGGACGAGCTTGGTTTTGAACATTTGCAGCAGGAAAATTAGCACGAGGTGCATAAGGCATTGGAGGCCTAGGTGCTTGCATAACAGGGCGCTGCTGCACAAACTGAGTTGGGCGTGGTGCATAACCAGGGTGCTGAGCAGGAATAGAGGAGCTGTAATGTGGCGCATTGGGTGGCACAAGGCGAGGGCGCACATTACTTCCTTCTTGTTGTCCTTGATATGGCGCCTTCCTCTTGATTTCTTGCTCCATCTCACGAATCTTGTTCTCAACCACAATTGCTTTGTCCACAAGCTTCTAAAAATTTGCATAGTCACAATTGAGTAGTTGCACTTGGATCTCATTGTTCAATCCCCTCATGAACAAGTATTGCTTCCGGCTGTCCCGACTAACATCCTCAGGCGCATACCTTGAGAGTTGAGTGAATTTATTGAGATATTCACTCATGCTTGATCTTCCTTGCCTTATATTCTCAAATTCTTGCCTCTTCAAGATCATAACACCCTCCGGCACATAATGAGAACGAAAATTCTCCTTTAATTCGGCCCAAGTAATTCTCTCTTGGTTCTCATGAGCATTGCAATAAGAATCCCACCAATCCGCAGCTGCTCCAGCTAGTTGATGAGAAGCAAACAAGGCCTTCTCCCGGTCACTGCATTGGACAATAGCAAGTTTCTTCTCCACGGACTTGAGCCAATCATCTGCATCCATAGGGTCAGCGGCTTGAGCAAAGGTTGGCGGCCTAGTCCTCATAAACTCTCCCAATCGGTTATGAGGAGGCGGGGGTGGCGGTGGAGGCATGTGGGGCTGATTGTTGATGTTGCCAGCCTGTAGCTGTCCCATTGTTTGTATCATGGTCTGCATGAGCTGGTTTTGCATAGCCAAAAGCTGCTCCATGTTGATAGCTCCCTGAGTAGATCCTTGCCCATTGTTGTTCTGAGGTACTCCATTGTTCTCCTCCTCATCATTGCCATCCCTCTGGTTGCGAGTCCTCACGATCTGAAGAAAAGCAATAGGTATGAATTGGAGAACGTCCCCAACTATATGCATCAACGGATATGAACTAAACAGCTAGGTACACTAGCCTAGGTGGACATAGCAATGCTAAAGCACCCCAAAATCCTTTATTAAGCACACAAGCAAACAATATATATAGCAAACAGCACTCCAAGCAAAAACACATCGATTCCTGAGTGCTCCTATGTGCTCTAAAGTGTCCATTCTATCTAGGTTGCGTCCTACGGTCAACCTGTGGCTCTGATACCAATCTGTGATGCCCGGTTACGAAAAACAAACCAAGCTAACGCATATGTGTGCCCAGGATGTTCATCACACATAAACGAGTGCAATCACAAAAGAGTATACAGAAAATTACCACAGAACAAGATTAATTAACCAAATTTTATTACACAAACAAGATTATCCTTGAATACAAGCTCTAATGAATATTTATGACAAGTTCAACTAATGTAGCGGAAATGAACTAATTAAGAAAACTATACAGCTAGGCAACATAAGCAATAGGGTATAGCGCAGCTCCAATCAACACCATAGGCAAGCTGACGGCGGACACGGCCTAGAACTCCGCATTATCACCATTAAACTCTCAATCCTGTCCTGCAACTGTTGGGGGGGATTGCAAGAGTGAGTACATGTCGTACTCAGCAAGTGTGGAAAGTATGACATGTGGCTGATTCAAATGGCAACAATAATAATGGCAAAGTGCTGAAAAGTACATTAAAACATTTGAAAAGCAATATATTACATGTATGTGAAGTAAACCCATCATAATCATAAGTAATATCATAATACCAATCTGAATTCACTACCATCATGAATAATTCCAGATTTCACCATTGCCAATAACCATATTCAATACCAGAAATTAATCCATAACCATCCATAACCATAACCATAATACCGAACCATAACCATCGCAAATACCATCCCAATACCGAGTACCCTCTAATCATGTAGGTCATCCAGGCGCTCATAACCGGGAGCACGGCTATCATGATAGTTTTATTTAGACTCTGCAAAGTTTGTACCACTTTACCTACGTGTTTGTGATTTCATCACCCGACGGCGACTAAGAACCTCCCTTATGCCAATTACACTTCCTTTGGTGTATAGCCAAGATATCACAAAATAGCCTTTACAAAGGGATTACTAGCCTATTTAGACCCCACAGAGGTTTCACCGGTGGCGATGTCTCCCGCAGAGCACATCTTCAATCAAGGGCCCCCTCTTGAGCCATTCACATCCCAGGGTAGTCCCACCAATCATCAACAAACCCAATCTGACTACCCCTTCCCCGAGCATCCACAATGGTCCAAACAGTACTAGCAAAGCCCTAATTAATCAGCTACGCCGCACCCATACTTGGCCTCGTGGTGGCACTGTAGTCCTGGCTTATTCTCGCATGAACCGGTCCTTAGATCTAAAGCAAGCAAACCACCATAACATCCAACCCATCCACCTACGAGGCTTGATTAGATCACCCATTACCATATCATATTTAACCAGTTCATGTTAACCATAATCTCATCCATGCATAATTAAATTGAGTGGTATAGTTGGTTTCCCATCCCATTCGATTAAGCGAAGGAAAAAGGTAAAAACCCTTCCCGACTCTCTACCATGTAATCCAGGTGACAAGGACGGTTAAACAATTCTAGTAAACTTCCTACCATAGGGTTCCCATCAATTTGACAGAAGCATGCAGTTTTGCAAACAAAACATTTATTTTAAAACAGGATCAATATGCTTCAAGGAAACCTTCCTTGCTCTTGCTGTTGATTAGGATCAAAGCCTTCAAACTCTTGGTGCTGTAGATCCTCCGCGGCACTTTCTAGCTCAAATCCGTCTAATCCACATAATAAACATACAAGACAAGAGACACAATCAAAGAGTGCACAAATATTACTTAATATGTCATGACATGTATGATTAATGCAAATGCAAGGTAGAACTTGTTAATAGATTGCTTTCAATGATAACTAACTGGTTATAATAGCTTTTAACAAGTTTATACACGTTTGGATTTGATTAGATCGATTTTTAGAATTAATTCAACTCAATTTAACTAGAAAGATCGGACTAGTCCGCTAGGGACCGGACAAGTCCGCACTCTGCGAGATCAGCGGATTAGGGTTTTCTAGATCGACGTAAATTTCGGAGATTAGGGGTTGAATTCACATAAGGAAAAGAGAATAGAAGGTATACCAGGTGTTTAGAACTCCAATGAATCAAGAAACTTGGAGATAACACTTGGATCTTGACGATCTAGGGTTGGTGATGAACTTGGAGATGAATTGGTGGTGAAGGACGAAACTTGGTGGAGATCTTGATCCTCTTTCATTTCCTCCTCTTCTTCTTGCTCGGGATCTTCTCCTCCCTCCTTGATGGAGGCTCCCCACGAACTAGGGTTTGGGTGGGTGGAAAAGTCGCAAATAGATGTCAAACCAAGGGGTGGGGCTGTTTATATAGAGGTGGAGGCTAGGGTTAGATGGCTTTCGTGTTTTGGGATGAGTAGAGGCCGGTTTAGAGTCCCACATGGGCTCTAAAAGAGTTAGGAACGACGTCCCTAGGCCCACTTAATGTGAAACCCACGAAACAAGTCATAAAACAAAAGATCAATTCAGAGTCACGAAATATCGGACAAGTCCGGACAGGACCGGACTAGTCTGAAGTTGTCCAGAGAGAAAATCGGACAAGTCTGGCCAAACATCGGACAAGTTCGACTTTGAACGGAGAGGAAAACGGACAAGTCCGCTGGAACACCGGACTAGTCCGGAAAAGTCCAAGGACTTAGCAAAATTTTCAAGGATTCATGGAGCATCGGACTAGTCCGCACAAAATCGGACAAGTCCGAAAGTTTCCAGTGCCAAAAATCGGACTTGTCCACAGCAAAAATGGACAATTCCGTTTTTAGTCAGAGAGAAATCGGACTAGTCCTCAGTAAAATCGGACTAGTCCGCACTTTCCTGCATTTTAAGTGTGGTTTTGTTCCAAATCGATTTTAAACTCGTTCCTCTTGTTGTGGGTTAATGTTAAACATGTATATGAGTGTATGCAGGGCATGATGCATGAAAACGAGGATGTTACAGAGCCAAAGCTCCGGAAGGTGGCTCAATTCCCGCCCCTAAGTAAAGAACCGAAGTCGTCGGCAAGGGCAAGGAATTGGCCAAGCCCTCGAGCCATAAGAGGGAGCATGCCGACAGAAGGGCCAGACATACTTCTTCAGCGTCATCTCCTTCTCTCCGAAGGGGAAGGTCTACAACAGCGGCGCCTACTCCAGTTGCGGCATCTTCCAAGGGTGCTAGCTCCAGCCAAGTGACTCCGGTACCAGGGCCAGCTGAGGGCTCCGGGTCCGGAGGTCCTTCCCGGTAGAGGAGGGCCTCGACCAGAGCAACGCCGACAGCAGCAGCAAGCTCCGGGGGGCCCTCCGGGATTACCACGCTAGTGTCGATTGGGGCTAGTCTGGAGCGTCCAGAGAAGAGGTTTCGCGGGAACTGGTGCAGAAGCCTTCTGAGGTAATTTTTGATTTTTTACCTCAGTCAGTTGTTTTATTGTTAACTGTATTTTGGGTCTCTTCGTCCTTCATCCATAGCGTGCCCAAGAAAAGGGCTGAAGCTCCGGTCCCTGCAGCAGCTGTTGAGGCCGTGCAGGCTGAAGCTCCGGCTTCGATTCCAGCGCCGCCCCAAGAGGTGGCTGAGGCTGCAGCACACCCGGCGCCGGCTGTCATGGATTTGGATGACTCATCCCCAGAAGCTCCCGTGGTAGCGTGGATGACTCATCCCCAGAAGCTCCCGTGGTAGCGCCGGACCACGGGATTGAAGATGTACCAGCAGCGCCAGCCTTGGAGGTTGAAGCTCCGTGCTTGGATGCTGTGATGTTGGACGCTCCGGCCGCAGATCCGGAGGAAGCTGTGATTCCGGCCTGAGAGCCGGATGTTTTTGAAGCCCCAGCAGTCGAGCCGGTGGTTGAGGAGGTCCCAGCGGTAGAGCCGGGTGTTGATGAAGCTCCAGCACTTGAGCGGTCGTCGAGGAAGCTCCGGCGGCAGAGCTGGTTGCTGCAAAAGTTCCGGCTGTGGAGCCGGCTGTTGAAGAGGTTCCGGCGTCCGAGCCAGTTGCCGCAGAGGCGTCGGCGCCTAAGCCTATGTCGGTCAAAGCGCCAGCGCCGGAGCCCGTTATGGCTGAAGCGCCAGCACCTGAGCCAGAGGCGGAGGAAGTGCCTGCGCTGGAGCTTGAAGCGGTTTCTGCTCCGACTGAACCTTCAACACCCGCTCCGAAAGCAGTGATCCCGGAGGTGCCCTCTGTTGTGCCAGGGTGCCGTGATGAAGCTGCTGGCCCACCGCCAGAGGGGCCAGTTGTTGATGACCTGTCTGCTGGGCCTTCGGAATCAATTCCGGAGGTTGGAACTTTGGCTATAGGTACTTCCTCGACAGCGGCCGAGGCTATCCCGGAGGACGGCCCTAGTGCCGTTAAAGCTCAGGGGACGGCTCTCGTAGAGTGGGACCCAATTTTTGTTGTTGAAGATCTGCTGGAGCCAGCAGAGATGACCCCGGCAGGTCCGTACCCGATCCCCCTATTGTTGTCTATCGACAACGCCTGCTGCAGCCTTCGCCAGGTTCAACTGGCCTTCTACCATGACAGCAAGGCCCTCGAGGAGGAGCGCCAAACCCTTAGGAGGTTGCACAACCGACTCCATTTCGAGACCAAGCTGGCATAGTCAAGGCTGGCTGACGACAAGGAGTGGGTGCAAAGGAAGAAGGTCTGCCTGGAGTACCGGGGAAAGTTGTTGGATGAGAGGGAAAGCATGATGCGGACCCTCAACAACCAATCCTAGGCCATCTATGAGCAGGCCAAGGCTATGAATAGCATGGCGGATGATCGCCAGGAAAGGCTCACAGCCATCCACGATTGTCTCATCAAGCGTCGGGAGGCTCTTGAAGCGCGGGAAAGACGGCTCGAAGATGAAGAGCAGAAATTCCTGGACCTGCGAGATGACCTCGTGAAGAGGGAGGAGGAGCTTGTCCAAAAGACCGCTCTGGCTGACAAGAGCCTTGAAGAACACACCAAGAAGTTGGATGAGCGTTGCAAGGAGGAGGAGAAGAAGGCCTGGGAGCGAGGGCAGGAACTCTACAAGTAGGAGAATGCCACCGCCGCCCGGGAGAAAAAAGTGCGGGGCCGGGAGAGAGATCTGGTCAGCCGCCGGAACGAGATCCACCTTCAGGAGGAAGAGCTCAGCAAGCTCGAAAGGCAATTTGATAAAATGATTCCGCAGAATGCCAAAGAGATGGAGCATCTTGCTCAGGAGAGCTCAGAGCTGGCGGCGGCCAAAAGATCCTTGGCGGAGATGCGTGGTGCAAGGGCTGCGGAGTCCCAACAAGTCTGGGACTTCCTGGTCAAGGCCAATGACACGCTGACACCAACGGGCTTCAGTCGCGTGCGTTCGGATGATTTGGAGCCGGAGCTAGAACAGGTGTTGGAGGCGCTGAGGTCAGCAGGCAACAAACTCTCCAAGGTGGGCGATGTAATCGCAGATCAATTGGAAACGGAGGGTCAGTCCCTGGCAAAGAACGTCGCAGAGAGGGTGAAGCTGCCCGAGCCATCGTGTCGAAGGTGGCCTAGAAGGTTGCCCAGTTCTTCCATAGGGTCTAGGATTGTCTCCCTGTAGCTCCCGCTTGTACTCTCTCTTCTTCTTCTCCAATTTTGTAATCTCTTGTCTTCAGATGAATGAAATCCAAATTTTTGTGAATTCGAAATTCATTTTTTGTCTTCAACACCTTTGTCTCGCTTGGCCCCCCAGTAGATGTACACAATTTGATTGTGAACATGTACCAAGAGGATGTAACAGTTGTTGAAGACTTGCATGCCTCGAACTCATAGAATGTAGGTTCGATGTCTTCAAAAGTGTAGGCCTCCTGAGGCTGTCGGGGCTTAGTGGCTCCGACATTGACCATCGCCGGAGCTTAGTACCTCCGAAGCATTGATGGTTAGTCCTCTGGGGTGTCAGAGCTTTGGCAGCTCCGGCAGTGACCTCCGTCAACACGTGTTGTGTCAACATTAGACTCCACTTTAGAGTCTTTTTACCATCTTCACGTTGACGACTTGCCCCCTAGCTTTAACAGAGCTGAGTAGCTCCGAAGATGCTCGATGTTAATGTTTGAACATAGAGCGCAAGCTATCTGGAGGATGTCGGGGATTTTAATTTTTCTTGCACACTGAAGTCAAGAAAAACAATAAAATTCGTTTCTTATCTATAACTTCACTGCGGCTTACTGTTCTCGAGAAAGTTTTAGGTCGAACACAATCCTAAGTACAATCAAGAGCACCGTCTTGCTTCCCCCAGGCCCGATCGTTTCAGGACTCGCCTTACTTCGGCCTGCCGGGGTGTAGGACTAGGCTAAGTCGATAGCACACTCCGGTCCTATATTGGCTTGGCGACATTCAGACAAGTTGGCTATCAACAATGCTTGAACATGGGAGGATAGACAATGCAACTCGAATTGTACATGAACTGGTCGAGCTAAAGTTTCTTAAGAACTGCACAACTTTGTTATAGATAAGAAAGAGAAAAATAAAAAATATTGAGCCTGTACAATGTAAATGCACATGGAGTCTATTTTCACATAATGATGTCTTTCATTATAGGTCCAGGGTACAGGGGAAACAAGTACACTCTTAGTGTACGGAACTAGGCTAAGTGTGTTTCATTTCTCGTTTGACCCAAGGTAGCTAGCTACACTTTTAGTTCTCAGACTGTGACAAGTGTTGCATGGGCTTTGCTGACCTAACAGTAGATCCGGCTGCCCTCTCGGAGGAGCTACCCGACTCTGTATAATGACTCTATAACATACACCACATGTAATTACAGACTCACCTCCATGATACTAAGCGTAGAACTTACGGAGGTGCTCAATGTTCCAAGGATTTGGGAGAGGTGTCCCATCCTCGGTTGCCAAGCGAATGCGTCCGGGTCAGGATACTTTGATCACTCGGAAGGGTCCCTCCCAGCTGGGGGAGAGTTTATTTAACCCTTCTCTGGATTTTATTCTCCATAGCACTAGATCGCCTTCCTCGACCTGTCGGCTGTGAACATGCCGTTGGTGATAGCGCCGAAGATCTTGGCGGTATCGGACATTCCGAACAGCTGCTCAACACCTTCTCTCTTCAAGGAGGTCAAGGTCTTCACGTCGGAGCTGGTCCTGCGTGGCTTCGTCGGAGGTCTGGACCCAGAGCGATCCCAAGGTGATTTCCGGAGGAAGGACTGCTTCAGCTCCGTACACCAGGAAGAAGGGTGTCTTTCCGGTTGACCGGTTTGGAGTTGTCCTGTTGGCCCATAGAGTGGGCGGAAGTTCTTCAATCCAGTTGGCTCCATGTTTTTTCAGGCGCTCATATGTGCGCGTCTTGAGTCCTTTCAGGATTTCTGCATTTGCTCTCTCGGCTTGGCCATTACTTACCAGGTGAGCTACGGAAGCGTAGCTAACTTGGATGTCGAAGTATTCGCAGTATCCTTGGAAAGTAGAGCTCGTGAATTGGGTCCCATTATCTGTTATGATTTTGTTTGGGTCTCCAAATCTGCATACTATGGACTAAAAGAAATTGATAGTTGATTGCTTGTTTATTGTCACAACTGGAGTTGCTTCCGGCCATTTGGTGAACTTGTCGATGGCAACATACAAGAACTTGTAACCTCTGATGGCTCTTGGGAAAGGTACCAAGATGTCCATCCCCCACACGGCGAATGGCCATGTAAGAGGTATCATTTGTAGAGGCTAAGCTGGTGTATGAATTTTCTTTGCATGGAACTGGCATGCTTTGCATTTCTTCACCAGCTCAGTTGCATCCTGGAGCACTATAGGCCAGTAGAAGCCATGCCGGAAGGCTTTACCGACCAGCGTGCGGGAAGACAAGTGGTTCCCACACTCGCCTCCATGGATTTCTGCGAGGAGCTTGCAGCCTTCTTCCCTTGTGATACACCGCATTAGGACGCCATTGGCACCACGCCAGTAGAGATCCACTTCTACTAGCATGTATCTTTTAGCCAATCTGACTATCCGGTCAGCGGATACATCATCGTTAGGAAGGATATTGTCTTTCAAGTAGCTCCGGATCTCTGAGATCCATGCATCGGAGCTTGCTTGAGCATTTTAGTTTTGCGTCCTGGGTTGCTCGGAGCTTCCGGCAGCACCTACGACCCTTGATGGCTGCCATGGTAACAGGGCCATCGGGACCGCAAGTTTTAGGATGCTAGTCTCGCCCCCTTCGCTCAGTTCGGCAGGCTGAGCTGTGGGTTTTGACAACCTCCGGACAAAGGTTCCGTCTGGAGCCGGAGCTCCGGTTGACGCTTTCATCGAGAGTTCGTCAGCTTAATCGTTATGGACACGCTGGACATGGTGGAGATTCAGAACTTCGAAGTCCTTCTGAAGCCTATGGACTTCAAGGAGATAATCAACTAGCTGAGGGTTGTTACAGGAGCATTCACCCTTCATCTGTTTAATGATGAGCTGTAAATCTCCTTTGACCAGCACTGCTTGACACCGTATGATAGTGCCACCTTTAGTCCATGAATGAGTGCTTCATACACCACCATGTTGTTGGTTGCCTTGAAGTCAAGGTGGACCATGTATTTTACCTTCTCCCCGGTTGGAACGAGGAGAATGACTCTAGCTCTGGCCCCCTGTTTTTGCATGGAGCCATCGAAGTAGATGGTCCAGTGAGGTTTGGTGAAGATCAGAGCCTTGAGTTCCAACTTCTGCTCACTAGGGCCCCCAGGGTTTGATGGAGAGGGGGTCCATTCCGCCACGAAATCTGCCAATGCTTGACTCTTGATCGCTTGCCTTGGGACGAATTCAAGATCGAATTCTGCCAATTCTGCTGCTCACTTTGCAATGTTCCCAGTAGAGTTGGGATTATGCAAGATCGCACGCAGTGGGTAAGAGGTCACCACTGAGATCTTGTGAGCTTGGAAGTAATGGCGAAGCTTCCTGGAGGCAATGAGGACTGCGTAAAGCAGCTTGTGCACCTCTAAGTATCGAGTCTTGGCATCATGTAGTACTTTGCTGATGAAGTAGGCTGGGCGTTGGACTGTCCGAACCCTACCGGAGGGGCCCGAAGCTTCCTCCACATCGACCCGGACCCTCCCGGAGGGGTCCGGACCTGCTTCTTCGACCTCCGGGTCCCTGCTAGAGGAACCGGGAGCTTTTACTGGAGTGACCCGGACCCTCCCGGAGGGGTCCAAGTCTTCTAGGATACCTCCCTGTTGATCCAAGTCTGGGGGCTGGGACCCAGACTCACCTTCAGGAACTTTCGGACCCTCCCAGAGGGGTCTGGATTCCTGAGCTTGTGATGGTTCTGGTCTCTCCGCGACCAGGACCATGCTGACAACCTCGTCAGTTGCTGAAATGTAAAGCAGTAAGGGCTCACTGGGATTCGGAGCTACCAAGGTTGGTAAAGTGGTGAGGAGCTGCTTTAGCTCTTGGAACGCCTTTTCTACTTCTTCAGACCATTGAAATGGTCCGGACTTCCTCAATAGTTGAAGAAGAGTAGCGCCCATTCATGAACCGGCTGAGGGTGGCTAGACATCTAGTCAGTTTTTGGACATCTTTGATGCGAGCTGGTGGCCGCATCTCCTCAATAGCCTTAATCTTCGCTGGATTTGCCCCTATGCCCCGGTGGTTGACCAGGAAACCAAGAAGCTTTCCGGAGCTAACCCCGAAGACGCACTTGTCTGGGTTCAGCTTCGTGCGGGTGACCCGCAGCTTGTCGAAGACAGCTTGTAAGGTGTCAAGGAGTGACTCCTTGTCCTTGATCTTGACGACGATGTCATCAACATACACTTCCACTACGTCTCTGATGAGCTCTCCAAAGGTTTTGTAAATAGCTCGTACAAATGTTGAAGCTGCATTCTTGAGTCCAAATGGCATGGCAGTATAATAGTACAATCCATCTACTCTGATAAAAGAAGTATGTTCTTCATCTTCCCTAGACATTCTGATTTGATGGTACCTAGAATATGCATCTAGGAAACACAGTAATTCACACCCGGAGGTGGAATCCACTATCTGATCTATTCTAGGTAGTGGGAATGGATCTTTTGGGCATGCCTTAATTAGTGTTGTGTAGTCGATACACATCCGAAGCTTCCCGCCGGCCTTGGGTACAACGACTGGGTTTGCCAGCCATTTTGGATGGAAGACTTCTCGGATGAATCTAGCTTCGAGCAACTTCTTCACTTCTTGTCGCATGAAGTTCTGTCGCTCTATGAATTGCTTCCGAGGCTTCTGATGTACGGGTGAAGCGTCGGGATAGATCTTCAGATTATGCTCGATCACTTCCCTAGGGACCCCAGGCATTTGTGACGGTTGCCAGGCAAACTCGTCGACGTTAGCCCAGAGGAAAGTGATGAGCACGAGTTCCTATTTGTCATTCAGACCTCCCGATATACGGGTGGTCTGAGCGATATCGGAACTGATTTGGATGACCTTGACGTGGATGTCGGTGTCGTCGCTTGGTTGCATGCGAGGTGCGGAGGTTGAGCCTCATTGACGAATGCTCGGGGGTTTCGGAGCTTGCCCCTGCCTGAATTCTTCCTCCTGCACTGTAGCAAGCGCATGCAGTTCCTCCAGAACAGTAACTCTGGCAGTACGATCTCCGCGGATCCGGAGAACGCCAGATGGTGTTGGCATCTTCAACACTAGGTAGCCATAATGAACTGCAGCAATGAATTTGTACAAGGTGGGCCTGTCCAGAATGGTGTTCAAAGATCAACTTCTCAGTGCGATAATTCTCCTGAGTCTCGAAGGTCACGGGGAGAGTAATGGCACCGAGTGGTGTTATGGCCCCCTGACCTACTCCGGAGAAAGGTCGGGAGGGGCGAAGGTCCGAAGGTCAGAGCTGAAGCTTAACAAAATCTTAGAAGCTTATGAGGTTCAGCCCTGAACCTCCGTCCACTATTACATGGTGGAGTTGAATGTTGTTGATGGTAGGTGATAACATCAAAGGTAGCTGGCCAGCTCCGATCATGTTCCAAGGGCAGTCCGAAGCATCAAAAGTGATGGTAGTGTCCATCCACTTTCGATGAGGCTCCACCCTAGCTGTAGGAGCTACTGAGGCCATGTCCCATCGCATGGTTTTGAGGACACGGTGAGAGGTGATGTCCCACGAACCACCAAAGATGGTGTTCATGGTTTTCCGACGCTCACTGTCAGAGACATGGGAGTCGTCGTCGACGGAGGTGTAAACAGCCTTCAGGACCTTTTTGGGGTCCTAGAAGCCTAACTCCTCTTCAGCTGGAGCTTCATTGACCTTCTATTTTCCATCCCTCTGTCGGAAAGGAAATTCTTCTCGGCGCTTGTTGTAGCGCTCGGCAAGGTTTTGGACCTCCCGGCAGTCCTCCAAGTTGTGGCCGTTCGACTTGTGGATAGGACACCACATTTTGGAGTTGCCACTGTCTTCAGAGGATGACCGAGGTCGTTTCTCGGGGCGTGGCCCCCGACCACCAGGAGCTGCTGCAGCTGCAGGAGTGGATGTGCCGGCCGACGGCTTCTTGTTGCCGTTGGGCTTTTTCTTCTTTTTGCCACTCCCGGAGGTAGTGGCTTCGCCTTTGGAGGATTTTTTTCCATCCTCCGGAGGTGGTTTGGAGTGCATTTCACGGCCCTCCGCAGCTTTGGCACACTTGTCTGCCAAGCTGAATAGCTCCATGACGTTGGTGATCTCCTTGACCGCTAGCTTCTCCAGCATCTTCTTATCCCGTACGCCCTTTCTAAATGCCACGATGATAGAAGCGCTAGAGATAGAAGGAATGGAGTTTTGTACCTGGGAGAACCTCTGGATGAATGAGCGCAGGGATTCTCCCCCCTTTTGCACAACTGTAAAAAGGTCCAGTTCGGTGCCTGGTCAGGTGTATGAACTCCCAAAATTGGCGGTGAACTGTTGGCACAATTCCTCCCAACTATTGATAGAGTTGTAAGGAAGGCTCATGAACCGGGACCTGGTGGTCCCAGTCAAAGCCACTGGGAAGTAGTTGGCCATTATGGCCTCGTTAACTCCGGCTGCAAGGATTGCAGTGGTGTAAATTTGGAGAAATTCGGCGGGGTTAACAGTCCCGACAAATATCTCCGGCAGGTGCGGCCGGAACTTTTGTGGCCATCTGACCATGCGTAAGTGCATGGCCAGTGCAGAACAGCCTCCTCCTACTCCCTCAGGAGCAGGGCTATCTCGAGCCTCTCGCCTTTCACGAGCGCGCTCGATATGGACACGGCCGTCCTGTTGACTGTAATGGCGATCAAGCTCCGCCCGGAGGTCATGAGTTGACATCCTGGTTACCGTATGAGTACGTCGTGCCCCAGAGCGTAGCGACGTAACTTGCTGTGATGCATCATGCCTCCTAATTTGTGAAGCATGCGGACCAAGTCTGCCAAACACGGTCTGGCGCTGCGATGGGGCCCGCCCCGAAGGAGGAGAACCTTGGTTCCTGATGCGGTCGGCTGCTGCTGCAACCAGATGCTCCACATCAGCCCTCCACTTCTCCATTACACCCTGGGATGCACCTGGAGGTGGTAGACATTGGAGGAGAGCACGCGCTACATGAAGCGCATGTTCAGGATTGTTGTTGTTTGCTGATGCAGTGACCGACACAGATGCACCATCACGCTGCTCAGCTTGACGTGCTGGTGCAGGCGGTGGTGGTGGAGGCATGACTTGTGCTGGAGCCACGACACTTGCTGGTTGCTGTAGTTGGAGGGATTGCCTCCAGCGGGTTGAGCAGCAGGGTTGCTGTTGGACGATCCAGCAGCTGAGTTCACCATACTCAAAATCTCGGGCGCCCCTACCTCGCGCGCCAACTGTCGGTGTTTGGAACCGTTAGATCTCCCGACACTACCTTTGCTAGGTCGAGGAGTTGTAGTTCGGTAATGGGCGCGCAGAGATTCAAGAAGGTGAAAGACACGTGTACACAGAGATTTACGTGGTTCGGGCCGCCTGAGCGTAATACCCTACTCCACGGGTTGTGTTGGTGATGTATTAAGCTTGTGAGTCTAGAAGAAGCTCCAGAAGAAGAAGCTCATCTAGCTCAAGGTATTAAGCCGTGGTCTGGAACCGTCCCTTGTGTATCGTCGACCAGTCCTTTTATAGTACAAGGACTGGTCGTTACAACGTTAGCCTGGCCCGACAGGTGGCCCCGGCGGTTACACATGCTTGATACACAATAAATGGAGTTAATTATCCTTAATAGCCTGGTAACGAGCCTTAACAGTGCCATTACCAGTATTAAGGACCATCCGATCGTGTATCATTAATATGGCATTAATGACACTTAATCGGGTCTTGAAGTTTTTATTGATCCTTGAAGGTCCAGAGCCGTTGGGGGTCCACCGGCCTGGTAGTTGAAGTTGAAGGTCCGGCGGTTGCCATGTGGCAGCTCTGGAGCTCACCGTCGTGGACGGGTAGGTCCGGTGCTGTTGGACACGTGTTAGTACCGGAGCTTCCCTCTGTCTGGGGTTAGGTCCGGGGGTGCCATATTGGTATTCTGACCGGAGCTTCCCAGGTGTGGGTGATAGCTCCGGTCTTGTGAAACACGTGGCGGCCCCGGGACTAACCATATCGGGGAAGTAGGTCCGGTTACGCCTGACATGTGGGGCCTTCGGAGGTCTTCAAATCTGGTAGATGGAGTTTCCTTGTGATCTTTGCAATCCCAAGGGGTATCCGTTACGGAGGGTACCCACAAACTCCATTCTACAACAACAACAAGCCGATCTAGCGGCATACTTCCGTCATCAAGGGTTCAACCCTCATCACGAAGGTCAGTGAAGAACAAGCTTTGGGTAGTACCCCTACTTGAGGTAAATTGAATCAACCCCTTGCATATTTATTTTCCACTTACCCATCATCCACCTTGCATTTTTTTTAAAAAAATAGGATAGTTTTATTTTCAATAAAATAAAATATGCGCGGTAAGAATGACTTGGAATTCACATAGATGAAATGATGAATAGTTGCTCTGTTTTAATTTTCCTAAGTCCCTAGTTTACAACTTACTACTCTCCAACATATTGCTCTCATTGGCTAGAATTGCTTTTGCCTTGATTTGGAAATTGTGGGTAGCAAAAGCTTAATCCATTCTAAGTTGTTGTGAGATATGATATAGTGATAGGGCTGCTATTTCTAGTTTGATATTGAAACTTAGATTTCTGGAGAAATTCTAAAAAGATTTAAGTTACTCTCATTTGATTTGGAGTACCCACCAAAGCCATATGATACAATATATTGATAAACCTTATGCATATCCTATTTGTCTTCAAATTGAGCTTTGTCAAACTAGTATAGAACTATGTGAGATTTCTTTCATTACTTTTTGAATTCAAGAGTTCACTTGCACATGCTATACTTCACCACTAGAAGTAAGCAAAATTTCCATCATACCACCATTCCACAATAAAAAGAGAAACTCCATATCATTCAAGCTTAGTACTTTCTCCAAAATTCATTGCATAAAAAGGGAGTAGAAGACATGGCTACAAGCAAAAGAAAAAGAAAATGAAAATGCATGCTTACATTATAAGCATGAGAAAGGAAAAAAATAAAGAAGTAGCCATATTTCATCCCTACAAAATAAGAGAGTCCACTCAAAAACGAGCCATCTCAAAATCCACAAACACTCCATTCCATCACACATGCACAAGTCTTGAATCAAATTGTTTTCAGTTGATTTATCCAAAGGCTTGCTCTTTTGACTTAGCAATATTATGTGTTGCAACTATGCCTACTATATTCCCTACCAAGCTCCACATACAAGCCTTATGTAGAGGTAGGATGAATTTAGGCACAATGCCTTGGTGAGGACATATTTCCACTACACAAAAAGGAGAGACTTGAGAGAAACAAATTGAGATACTTAAAATCTAAATTGAACTCTTCAGAATTTGAGTGGAACTTGATTTCTAGGGTATGTGTGCTCCATTTTCTATTCTATCATTCAACCACCCATGAATAGGAGATGGCATAAGCCCCATAATAACCTAAGATGGGTGAAGTACCATGCCAATTTTCGCAATACTAGGTAGAGTATTTTGTTGTGCACATGGTACTTTTGAAAAATAGAACATAGTAGCAACTCCTGATCATCAACCTAAAGTCTTGACTTTGCTCGGGACAAGCAAATGTTAAGCTTGGGGGAGTTGTTAACGGTTGTTATACACCAATTTCACCCGTCAATATAACTCAATTATGTGAAGGAATTATCATTTCTTGCACACATCATCTTTCTGTTTAACCTATTTCCACTTGTCCTCGGAGAAAGTAGTAGTGCATGCAGGGATTCTAGACAGAAATGAAGTGAAACAAGGAAATGGATCCTATAAAATATCATTCTGGCCAATCAAGCGATGACATATTGCACCACATGGATCAAATGGCCCACAAATAGAAGTATCTGAGGCCATCCAACGGTGTAGCACCCATATAAAGGAATGGGACCCACCTGGCAGAGACCTGGAGGAAGCACAACCCCAGCGGGGCCAAGACTAGGTCGGCCGACCCCCCTAGTCAGCCGACTTGTTATCGCCCCCAAATGCGGTCAAACACCACATGTTGGCTCCTCCCGGCTTGAAGAGGTCATGGGTGACTGATTCATGCGCTTTTAGTGGCGGGAACCGACCCATATCCAAGCTATAAATAGGACCCCTCACCCCTCACATATGATAGAAAATTAACTTATGAAGACAACCCAAGAAAAATCACGTCAATCGGATCTGTAAAACTCGAGTTATGATAAAACCACCGAAACAAGGTAGCGCTGTGCAGAAACTCGACGGGAAAACTTGTCTGAAAACAAGTCGGACGAACAAGGCACAAAAGTTCCTTCAAACTATGAATTTTATTGACCAAAGCACAAGAGGAACAGCCCTAAAGTCGTCTACTACGAGCTCTGGTCTCCCTTGCTTATATAACCAGCCTGAAGGCCAACTCAACTCAAACTAGGACTCTAATCCTACTCAATTCCATAACTGCTCAAGACTCTTCTATACGTAGATAAAAGAAATCTTAAGACTTCCAAACACCTTAGGAACATATCCCACATTCCTAGAACCACTCAAATTCGTGACCCACGCGAAATCCTATCATAACCAACTCAAAACTTTCCATATTTGAGTCAAACACGACTCAGTCGCAGCCTGAGTCCATAACCTAGTCGGTTGGACCTTTCCGACCAATTCTTTATGCCCACATCTCTTCATCATGCCTTGGAACCATGTAGTCACGTCCATGCACTAAATGCACAAATGCAAACACCTTCTGACGACGTCCACGATACCGTCACATGCATTGTTCTTGATTCAAACATGCTGCACAACCTCCCGATCAACACAACCACAAATCCTCTAGAACTTGGTTGTTGAACCTCATCTTCTCCCTAAGACTAGTTCAATGAATACCATCACCAGCCATGTCTTGAACTCAAAAAACACCTGCACATGAATAAACAACCAATACTTTGGAGCACAAGTCCTCGACTTGACTCTCGTTAGTTCCGATAACCACAACACCTTACATGAGAACCTCACATAAGTATGTCGCAAACCTTAGCAAAAAGATATCAACCATAATCTCCAAAACAAAGAAAAAACTTAGTAAAATAAAACTAAGCAAACTTTCCATAATCCAAAAAACCAAGTTCGAAACATTGCAAATTAAAAGCAGAACAACTGCTATCAAGCTCTGAACCTTGCCAAAGCTAACCGGACCTTGAACCGGAGCTTACCAAAACTAACAGGATGTAGCGCCGAAACATACCAAAGCTGGCAGGACCTAGCATTGGAGCTAACCAATGCTTGTTGGACCTAGCGCTGGAGCTTACCAAAGCTAGTCGGACATAGAGCCAGAGCTAACCAAAGCTAGTCGGACCTTACGTCGAACCTTGTCGAAGCTACCCAAAACAAGTTCGCGTAATCACAGTTGAGCAATTGCAGTTCGATTTTATTATTCAAGCATCTCATGAACAAGTATTGCTTCCGGCTGTCCTGGCTCACATCCTCAGGCGCATACCCTGAAAGTTGAGTGAACTTATTGAGATATTCACCCACCCTCAACCTTCCTTGCCTCAAGTTCTCAAATTCTTGCCTTTTCAAGATCATAACATCTTCCGACACATAATGAGAGCGAAAGCTTTCCTTTATTTCGGCCCAAGTAATCCTTTCTTGATTCTCATGAGCATTACATAACGAATCTCACCAATCGGCAACTGCTCCAACGAGTTGATGAGAAGCAAATAGGACCATCTCCCGATCACTGCACTGGACAATAGCAAGCTTCTTCTCCACGGACTTGAGCCAGTCATCGGCATCCATAGGTTCAGCAGCTTGAGCAAAGGTTGGCGACCTAGTCCTCGTGACTTCTCCCAACCGGTTATGAGGAGGTCGGGGTGGCGGTGGAGGCATGTGGGGCTGATTGTTGATGTTACCAGCCTGCAGCTATCCCATAGTATGTATCATGGTATGCATGAGCTGGTTTTGCATGGCCAATAGCTGCTCAATGTTGATAGCTCCCTGGGTAGGTCCTTCTCCATTGTTGTTCTGAGGCACTTCATTGTTCTCCTCCTCATCATTGCCATCCCTCTGGTTGCGAGTCCTCACCATCTGAAAAAAAGCAAGAGATATGAATTTAGAAAACATCCCCAACTATGTGCATCAAGAGATATGAAACTAATCAACTAACTATACTAGCTTAGGTGGACATGGCAATGATAAAAGCATCCAAAAAATCCTTTATTAAGCACACCAGCAACCAATATATAGCAAACAGCACACCAAACAAAACACATCGATTCCTGAGTGCTCCTATATGCTCTAAAGTGTCCATTCTATCTGGACTGTGTCTTATGGTCAACCTGTGACTCTGATACCAATTTATGACACCCAGTTTCGAAAATGAACCAAGTGCAGTATATGTGTGCCCAGGATGTTCAACACACATACACAAGTGCATCACAAATGATATACAGACAATTACCACAGCTCAGATTATTAAATAAGTACTTTTATTACAGAATTCATAATATCCTCGAATACAAGCTCTAAAGAACATTAATGACAAGTTTGAACTAATACAACGGAAATAACTAATTAAAAAACTAAACAACTAAGCAGCATAAGCAAAAGGGTAGTGCTCCAAGCAACACCACAGGCAAGCTGACGGTAGAAACGGCCTAGAACTCCGCATTATCACCGTTAAACTCACAATCCTGACCTGCAACTGTTGTTGGGGGAATTGCAAGAGTGAGTACATGTCATACTCAGCAAGATGAAAAAGCCCTAATTTCCATAATGCAAACTTCAGTTTGGACTAAAAATTTCGAATGATAAAAAGAATTAAAAAGGAATTGAGAAAAACAAATTTATTCAAACTCGAAATAAGTGATTTCAAAAAAATAAATTTAACTAATGTTCAAATGAAGATAACATGAAGATTTGAGTTCACCCATTGTTTCCTAATATTCCAAATACTCTGTCTGCAAAGTTTCAAGATTTTTGAACTTCATTTGCTATTTTATTTGAGACACATAGCAAATTCAAGCCATATTTAAATTCAAATTTTGAGTTTTGTTCAAAATTATTTGAACATAAGATTTGAACACACCATATGGATCAGCATGAGTTGCCTGACTTATCCATAAAGTTTCACAATTTTTAGAGCTCATTTACTATTTTAAATTGAATTTACAAATGAGCTATACATTGAGGTGGCTGGTGGGACCCACTGGTCAGCTTCTGCCCACGTGCGGCTGCAAAACAGAGGCCGCTGCGTGCGCCAGTGCGAGCACTGCATGCTCCAGCGCGACAGCGCGCGAGCGACCGCCTCCAGGTGCATACAACCACCCCAAGGCTCATCCTTAACGTCTCCTCAGTCCCCAAGTCGAGTTCCTCATCCTTGTTTCGTCCCTGGCGCAGAAACTCCAATCCCAGTGAGTTTTCCCCGCCTCTCTGTTCTTTGGTTTTGCCGGCAATTGAGCCCGTGTTGTGCTGAGGTACAAACAGAGAATAGTGGCACAACCTTCCTATCTATCTTCTCCATCGATTGGTTCATTGTTTCATTTCTTGTGTTGGTTGTATTTCGAGGTTTTCTCGCCGCCGACGGGGAGGCCGCCAAGAGAGTCCTCTGCTGCTCCGTGGAACCGCAGCTACGACCACTATCGAGCTTTGATCCTTTCAGGAAAAAGGTTCACAATCATGTCTAGCCCATGCTCGCAAAGTTTCAACTTTTGTCATAGCTTGTAGTGTGACGCCCAGTTCCGAAAAATGGACCAAGCTAACACATATGTGTGCCCAGGATGTACATCACACATACAAAAGTGCATTCACAAAAGAGTTTACAGAAAATTACCACAAAACAAGATTAATTAACCCAATTCTATTAAAAAAACCATATTATCCTCAAATACAAGCTCCTATGAAGATTAATGACAGGTTCAAGTTAATGCAGCAGAAATAAACTAAATAAGCAAACTAAACAGCTAGGCAGCATAAGCAATATGGTATAGCGCAGCTCCAATCAACACCACAGGCAAAGCTGACGGTAGACACGGCCTAGAACTCCATATTATCGCCATTAAACTCCCAATCCTGACCTTCAACTGTTGGGGGGGGGATTGCAAGAGTGAGTACATGTCGTACTCAGCAAGTGTGGAAAGTATGACATGTGGCTTATCCAAATGACAACAATCATAATGGTTATGTGCTGAAAAGTACATTGAAACATTTGAAAAGCAATATATGTTACATGTACATGAAATAAACCCATCATAAGCCATATAGTATCATAATACGAGTCCATATTCCATATCCATAATCATATACCAATATCCATATTCAATACCAAAATTCATTTCATAACCATCCATGACCATAATTCCAACCATAACCATCCCAAATACCATCCCAATACTAAGTTCCCTCTAATCATGGAAGTTGTCCAGGTGCTCATAACCGGGAGCGCGGCTATCATGATAGTTTATTTAGACTATGCAGAGTTTGTACCGCTTTACCCACGTGTTTGTGATTTCATCACCCGTCGGCGACTAAAGAAAACTCCCTTATGCCAATTACACTTCCTTTGTTGTACGGCCAAGAGATCACAAAATAGCCTTTACAAAGGGATTACTAGCCTATTTAGACACCACTGAGGTTTCACCGGTGGCGATGTCTCTCACTGAGCACATCTTCAACCATGGGCCCCCTCTTGGGCCATTCGGATCCCAGGGTAGTCCCACCAATCATCAACAAACCCAATCCGACTACCCCTTCCCCGAGCATCCTTAACTGTCCAAATAGCACTGGCAAAGCCCTAATTAATCAGTTACACCGCACCCATACTTGTCCTCGTGGTGGCACTGTATTCCCGGCTTATTCTCGCATGAACCAGTCCTTAGATCTAAAGCAAGCAAACCACCATATCATCCAACCCATCCACATACCAGGCTTGCTTAGATCACCCATTATCATATCATATTGACCAGTTCACATTTACAGAAATATCATTAATGCGTAATTGAATGTGTAGTGAGGTTTTCCCATCCTAGTTAATTAAGCGAAGCAAAAAGGTAAAAAGCCCTTCTCGACTCTCTATCATAATTCCAGGTGACAAGTGTGGTCAAACAAAGGTAGTAAACTTCCTATCATAGGATTCCCATCAAATTGACACAAGCATGCAATTTTGCAAACAAAACATTTATTTTAATACATGATCAATATGCTTCAAGGACACTTGCCTTGCTCTTGGGATTGGTTAGGGTCAAAGCCTTCAAACTCTTGGTGCTGTAGATCCTCCGCGACACATTCTAGCGCAAATCCATCTAATCCGAATAATAAACATACAAGACAAGAAACACAATCAAAGAGTGCACAAATATTACTCAACATGACATGACATGCATGATTAATGCAAATGCAAGGTAGAACTTGTTAATTGATTGCTTTTAATGATCACTAACTAGTTCTAATAGATTTTAACAAGTGTATACAGGTTTGGAGTTGATTAGATCAAATTTTAGAATCAATTCAACACAATTTAGTCAGCAAAATCGGACTAGTCCGCTAGGGACCGGACAAGTCCGCACTTTGCGAGATCAGCAAATTAGGGTTTTCTAGATCGACGTAAATTTGGAGACTAGGTGTTGAATTCACATAAGGAAAAGATAATAGAAGGTATACCAGGTGTTTAGGGCTCCAATGAATCAAGAAACTTGGAGGTAGCACTTGGATCTTGATGATCTAGGGTTGGTGGTGAACTTGGAGATGAATTGGTGATGAAGAACGAAACTTGGTGGAGATCTTGATCCTCTTTCATTTCCTCCTCTTCTTCTTCTTGCTTGGGATCTTCTCCTCCCTTCTTGGAGGTGGCTCTCCACGAACTAGGGTTTGGGTGGGGTGGAAAAGTGGCAAATAGATGTCAAGCCAAGGGGTGGGGTCGTTTATATAGAGGTGGAGGCTAGGGTTAGATGGATTTCGAGTTTGGGATGAGTAGAGGCCGGTTTAGAGTCCCTCATGGGCTCTAAAAGAGTTAGGCACGACGTACCTAGGCCCACTTAACGTGAAACACAAGAAACAAGTCGTAAAGCAAAAGATCAACTCGGAGTCACAAAATATCGGACAAGTCCGAAAAGGACCGGACTAGTCCGAAGTTGTCCAGAGAGAAAATCGGACAATTTTGGCCTAAAATCGGACAAGTCCAACTTTAGTCAGAGAGGAAATCGGATAAGTCCGCTGGAACACCGGACTAGTCTGGAAAAGTCCAGGGACTTAGCAAATTTTCAAGGATTCTTGGAATATCGGACTAGTCCGCATAAAATCGAACAAGTCCGAATGTTTCCAAAGGCAAAATCGAACTAGTCCGCAACAAAAACAGACAAGTCTATTTTTAGTCAGAGAGAAATCAGACTAATCCTCAATAAAATCGGACTAGTCCGCACTTTCCTACATTTTAAGTGCGGTTTTGTTCCAAATCAATTTTAAATGCTCCAAATCAATTTTGAACTCGTTCCTCTTTATGTGGGTTAATGTTAAACATGTATATGAGTGCATGCAAGGCATGATGCATGAAAATGAGGGTGTTACAAACCTACCCCCCTTAAAATGAATCTCGCCCTCGAGATTCGACGCAAAAGAGAAGAGATAGGGAAATTCCTTCTTGGGATCATCCTCCAATTCCCACGTCGCTTCTTTTTCTGTGTGGTGCTTCCATTGAACTTTACACCATCTAATAACCTTGTTCCTTGTGACTCTCTCCTTGGTTTCCAAGATTTTGACCGGTTGTTCGGCATAAGTCAAATCTTCCTCTAGTTCCAATTCTTCCATTGGCACTTGTTCTTCCGGTACTCTCAAATACTTCTTGAGCTGGGAAACATGAAAGACATCATGGACATCCGAAAGATGAGCTGGCATCTCCAACTTATACGCTACTTCTCCTCTTCTGCCCAAAATCTTGAATGGCCCAATGTAGCGAGATGCTAGCTTGCCTCTTATGTTAAACCTCTTATGACCTCTCATTGGTGACACCTTGAGGTAAACAAAATCTCCCATTTCAAAGGCTAATGTCCTTCTCCTATTGTCCACATAGCCTTTTTGGCTTGATTGAACGGCCCTCAAGTTTTCACGAATTATTTGAACATTCTTTTCGGCTTCTTGCAACACATCCGGACCAAATACTTGAGTTTCTCCTGCCTCATTCTAGAATAAAGGTGTCCTACACTTCCTCCCATAAAGCGCTTCATACGGTGACATTTTCAAGCTTGCTTGGTAACTATTGTTGTATGAAAATTCTGCGTATGGCAAGCTTTTGTCACAACTTTTCCCATGCTTCAAAGCACAAGCTGTTAACATATCATCCAAAATATGGTTGGTCCTCTCGGTTTGTCCATCCGTTTGAGGATGATATGCTGAACTAAAATTCAACCTTGTTCCCAAAGCTTCATGCAATTTTTGCCAAAATCTGGAGGTAAATTGAGAACCTCTATCCGAGACTATCTTCTTAGGGACTCCATGTCAACACACAATATGCTCCATGTATATTTTGGCCAATCGTGCAGCTTTATATTTGGTCTTCACAGGGACAAAATGAGCTAACTTGGTTAAGCGATCCACAATTACCCAAATTGAGTCATACCCGGACTGAGTACGTGGTAACCCAACTATGAAGTCCATTCCAATTTCTTCCCACTTCCATTCCGGGATCTTCAATGGTTGCAATAGTCCTGCTGGCTTTTGATGTTCCGCCTTGACTCATTGACACACATCGCGCAATGCCACATATTCAGCTATGTCCTTTTTCATGCTATCCCACCAATAGCGAGTCTTCAAGTCTTTGTACATCTTTGTACAACATGGTGAATTGAGTAAGGTGAGTCATGTGCCTCTTTTATTACTGTCTCCCGAATATGCTTGACATTAGGCACAACAATCCTTTATCAAGCCATAGGGTACCATGTTCAGCCTCATCAAATCTGAATTCTCTCCCTTCTTCGGTCCATTCCTTGATTTCCTTGATCTCTTCATCTGTGGCTTGTGCTTCTCGAATTTCTTGCTCCAGGGTTGGATTTAACTCCATTATTCCCATCTCATTCACAAATACGAGGTTCAACCATTCGAACTCCTTACATAATTCGGATGGCAACTCTCGTGCTGTGAGTTGATGACTTACTCCCTTTCTACTCAAAGCATCGGCCACTACATTGGCTTTTCCCGGATGATAGTTGATCCCCAAATCATAATCTTTGATGAGCTCCAACCATCTCCGTTGCCTCAAGTTCAGATCCGTTTGTGTGAAAATATAGTTCAAACTCTTATGATCTGTATAAATTTCACACCTATGTCCAAGAATATAGTGCCTCCAAATCTTCAATGCGTGTACCACGGCCGCGAGTTCCAAATCGTGCGTGGGGTAATGCTGCTCATGTTTCTTCAATTGTCTTGACGCATAGGCGACCACTTGACCTTCTTGCATCAATACACATCCAAGCCCTTGTCTCGATGCATCTTAATAAATATCAAAACTCTTGCTCACATCTGGCAGTACCAAAACTGGGGCTGTTGTCAACCTCTTCTTCAACTCCTCAAAACTATTTTGACAAGCTTGAGTCCATTGGAAATCCTTTCCCTTCATTAGCAACTCCGTCATAGACTTGGCTATCTTGGAAAAGTCCTTGATGAATCTACGGTAATATCCAACCATCCAAAGGAAACTCCTTATTTCCTTTGCATTTTGCGGTGGTTCCCACTTCAACACGTCTCTCACTTTTCCAGGGTCAACCGAAACTCCTCCTCCTGAGATTATATGACCCAAAAATGACACCTCTCAACCAAAACTGACACTTGTTGAACTTGGCATACAATTGATGCTCCCTCAATTTCTGCAACGTGAGCCTCAAGTGTTCCTCATGTTCCTTCTCATCCTTCGAGTAGATCATAATGTCATCAATAAACACCACAACAAACTTATCCAAGTACTCCATGAAGACCTTATTCATGAGGTACATAAAGTACGCAGGTGCATTTGTCAATTCAAAAGACATCATGGTGTACTCATAAGATCCATACTATGTCCTAAAAGCTGTCTTGGGTATGTCCGATGGTCTGATCTTCATTTGAAAGTATCCCGACCTCAAATCAATCTTAGAGAAGACACAAGCACCATTCATCTGATCAAACAAGTCTTCTATGCGTGGCAAGGTGTACTTGTTCTTGATTGTTACCTCGTTGAGAGCTCGGTAATCCACACACATCCTTTGGGTTCCATGCTTCTTGTCCACAAACAGCACGAGCGCTTTCCAAGGTGAAGAACTAGGGCGAATAAAACCTTTCTCTGGTTGCTCTTGAATTTGTTTCTTGAGCTCCACTGATTCCAAAGGAGGCATCCTATACGGCCTCTTAGCTATAGGTGTAGTTCTAGGTATTAAATCAATATCAAACTCAATGTCTCGATCAGGTGGCATACCTGGCAACTCTTCCGGAAAAACATCCAAAAATTCACACACCACCGGAATCTCCTTAATTGTGGCACCGTCCATATGATTCAGCTCCAATTGCTTCGGTGTAGTTTGAGATGCTTCAAATTCTACGGCGATCCCTTCCTCATTGGTCAACTTCACCGTCTTTGTGGAACACTCAATAACTCCATTGTGCTTCCTCAACTAGTCCATACCAAGTATAATGTCCAATCCTTGAGAATCCAAAACAATGAGGTCGGCAGAGAAGTCTACCCCTCTTATTCTAAGGCTTACTTTTGGACATACTCTATTTGTCCTCATCTCTCCTCCAGGAGACTTAACCAATAGAGTAAACTTCATATGAGTGATAGACAAACTATACTTGGCAACATACTTTGATGCAATGAATGAATGCGATGCTCCAGAATCAAATAACATAGTCGCGGGGTTGGAGTTGGCGAGAAACATACCAATGACCACATCATCCGCTTGTTGAGCATCCTCCGTAGAGACATGGTTCACATTGCCACGAGCAAAATTCTGCTGTCCATGGTTCCCTTGTGGTTGTCCTCCATTGGGTCTTGGGTTTTGTCTCGGTGCATTGCTTCCTTGACCAGGGCCTGACTTAGGACATTGATGTGCAAAGTGTCCAGCTTCTCCACAAGTATAACACTTCTTAAATCCACAAGAATTTTTGGGACGAGCTTGGTTTTGAACACTTGCAGCAGGAAAATTAGCACGAGGCGCATAAGGCATTGGAGGCCTAGTTGCTTGCATAACAGGGTGCTGCTGCACAAACTGAGTTGGGCGTGGTGCATAACCAGGGCGTTGAGCAGGAATAGAAGAGATGTAATAAGGCGCATTGGGTGGCGCAAAGCGAGGGTGCACATTACTGCCTTGTTGTTGTCATTGATATGGTGCCTTCCTCTTGTTGTCCTGTTCCATCTCACGGACCTTGTTCTCAACCACAATTGCTTTGGCCACTAGCTTCTGAAAATTTGCATAGTCACAATTGAGCAATTGCACTTGAATTTCCTTGATTGAGGCCTCTCATGTATAAATATTGCTTCCGGCTGTCCCGACTCACATCCTCAGGCACATACCTTGAGAGTTGACTGAACTTGTTGAGATATTCACTCATGCTTGATCTTCCTTGAATTAAATTCTCAAATTCTTGCGTTCAAAATCATAACACCTTCCGGCACATAATGGGAATGGAAACTCTCCTTGAATTCTGCCCAGGTAATTCTCTCTTTGTTCTCATGAGCATTGCATAGTGAATCCCACTAATCTGCAGCTGCTCCAGCTAGTTGATGAGAAGCAAATAGCACCCTTTCCCGGTCATTGCATTGGACAATAGCTAACTTCTTCTTCATGGACTTGAGCCAATCATCCGCATCCATAGGGTCGGCAGCTTGAGCAAAGGTCGGTGGCCTAGTCCTCATAAACTCTCCCAATCGGTTATGAGGAGGTGGGGGTGGCGGTGGAGGCATGTGGGGCGGATGGTTGGTGTTGCCAGCTTGCAGTTGACCCATAGTCTGTATCATGGTCTGCATGAGCTGGTTTTGCATGGCCAAAAATTGCTCAATGTTGATAGCTCCATGAGCAGGTCCTTGCCCATTGTTGTTCTGAGGTACTCCATGGTTCTCCTACTCATTAGCATCCCTCTGGTTGCGAGTCCTCACCATCTGAAGAATAGCAATAGGTAAGAATTACAAAATGTCCCCAACTATATGCATCAAGGGATATGAAACTAGGCAACTAACTAGCCTACGTGGACATGGCAATGCTAAGGCATCCCAAAATCCTCTATTAAGCACACAAGCAAACAATATATAACAAACAACACACCAACCAATATACATCAATTCCTGAGTGCTCCTATGTGCTCTAAAGTGTCCGTTCTATCTAGGTTGCATCCTACGGTCAACCTATGGCTCTCATACCAAATTGTGATGCCCGGTTCCGAAAAATGAACCAAGCTAATCCATATGTGTGCCCAGGATGTACATCACACATACACGAGTGCATTCACAAAAGAGTATACATAAAATTACCACAGAACAAGATTAATTAACCCAATTTTATTAAACAAACCATATTATCCTCGAATACAAGCTCCTATGAAGATTAATGACGAGTTCAAATTAATGCAGCTGAAATAAACTAAATAAGCAAACTAAACAGCTAGGCAGCATAAGCAATATGGTATAGCGCAGCTCCAATCAACACCACAGGCAAAGCTGACGGTAGACACGGCCTAGAACACCGCATTATCGCCATTAAACTCCCAATCCTGACCTGCAACTGTTTGGGGGGATTGCAAGAGTGACTACATGTCGTACTCAGCAAGTGTGGAAAGTATGACATGTGGCTTATTCAAATGACGACAATAATAATGGTTAAGTGTTGAAAAGTACATTAAAACATTCGAAAAGCAATATATGTTACATGTACATGAAATAAACCCATCATAAGCCATATAGTTATCATAATACCAGTCCATATTCCATATCCATCATCATATACCAATATCCATATTCAGTACCAGAATTCATTTCATAACCATCCATGACCATAATTCTAACCATAACCATCCCAAATACCATCCCAATACTAAGTTCCCTCTAATCATGGAAGTTGTCCAGATGCTCATAACCGGGAGCACGGCTATCATGATAGTTTATTTAGACTCTGCAGAGTTTGTACCGCTTTACCGACGTGTTTGTGATTTCATCACCCGTCGGCGACTAAAGAAACCTCCCTTATGCCAAATACACTTCCTTTGGTGTACGGCCAGGACATCACAAAATAGCCTTTACAAAGGGATTACTATCCTATTTAGACCCCACTGAGGTTTCACCGGTGGTGATGTCTCCCACTGAGCACATCTTCAACCAAGGGCCCCCTCTTGAGCCATTCAGATCCCAGGGTAGTCCCACCAATCATCAACAAACCCAATTCGACTACCCCTTCCCCGAGCATCCTTAATGGTCCAAATAGCACTGGCAAAGCCCTAATTAATCAGCTACGCCACACCCACACTTGGCCTCGTGGTGGCACTGTATTCCTGGCTTATTCTCGCATGAACCGGTCCTTAGATCTAAAGCAAGCAAACCACCATATCATCCAACCCATCCACATACCAGGCTTGCTTAGATCACCCATTATCATATCATATTGACCATTTCACATTAACCAAAATATCATTAATGCATAATTGAATGTGTAGTGAGATTTTCCCATCCTAGTTAATTAAGTGAAGCGAAAAGGTAAAAAGCCCTTCCCGACTCTCTATCATAATTCCAGGTGACAAGGGTGGTCAAAGAAAGCTAGTAAACTTCCTATCATAGGATTCCCATCAAATTCAAGCATGCAATTTTGCAAACAAAAAAATTATTTTAAAACAGGATCATTATGCTTCAAGGACACTTGTCTTGCTCTTGGGATTGGTTAGGGTCAAAGCCTTCAAACTCTTCGTGCTATAGATCCTCCGTGGCACTTTCTAGCGCAAATCCGTCTAATCCGCACAATAGACATACAAGACAAGAAATACAATCAAATATTCCACAAATATTACTCAACATGACATGACATGCATGAGTAATGCAAATGCAAGGTAGAACTTGTTAATTTATTGCTTTTAATGATCACTAACTAGTTCTAATAGATTTTAATAAGTGTATACAGGTTTGGAGTTGATTAGATCAAATTTTAGAATCAATTAAACACAATTTAGTCTGCAAAATGGGACTAGTTCGCTAGGGACCGGACAAGTCCGCACTTTGCGAGTTCAGCAGATTAGGGTTTTCTAGATCGACGTAAATTTGGAGATTAGGTGGTGAATTCACGTAAGGAAAATATAATAGAAGGTATACTAGGCGTTTAGGACTCCAATGAATCAAGAAACTTGGAGGTAGCACTTGGATCTTGATGATCTAGGGTTGGTGGTGAACTTGGAGATGAATTGGTGATGAAGAACAAAACTTGGTGGAGATCTTGATCCTCTTTCATTTCCTCCTCTTCTCCTTCTTGCTTGGGATCTTCTCCTCCCTCCTTGGTGGTGGCTCTCCACGAACTAGGGTTTGGGTGGGGTGGAAAAGTTGCAAATAGATGTCAAGCCAAGGGGTAAGGTTGTTTATATAGAGGTGGAGGCTAGGGTTAGATGGATTTCGAGTTTGGGATGAGTAGAGGCGGGTTTAGAGTCCCTCATGGGCTCTAAAAGAGTGAGGCACGACGTCCCTAGGCCCACTTAACGTGAAACCCAAGAAAAAAGTCGTAAAAAAAGATCAATTCGGAGTCACGAAATATCGGACAAGTCCAAAAACGACCGGACAAGTCTGAAGTTGTCCAGAGAGAAAATCGGACAAGTCTCACCTAAAATATGACAAGTCCGACTTTAGTCAGAGTGGAAATCGGAATAGTCCGCTGGAACACCGGACTAGTCCGGAAAAGTCCAGAGACTTAGCAAATTTTCAAGGATTCTTGGAATATCGGACTAGTCCGCACAAAATCGGACAAGTACGAAATTTTCTAGAGGCCAAATCGGACTAGTCCGCAGCAAAAATGGACAAGTGCATTTTTAGTTAGAGAGAAATCGGACTAGTCCGCACTTTCCTGCATTTTAAGTGCGGTTTTGTTCCAAATCAATTTTAAATGCTCAAAATCAATTTTAAACTCTTTCCTCTTTATGCGGGTTAATGTTAAACATGTATATGAGTGCATGCAGGGCATGATGCATGAAAATGAGGGTGTTACATGTAGCTCGGGTTTTCCTCGAAGAACCAATGCTTAGTACTTTTGCATGCCTTGGTTCCTCACCCAAATTCGGTTTGCACGTGCAATAATTCTTTGATTTGCTTAGAAAGTAGCTTCTAAACAGTCTTGCGCCCACCCTTTCCAAAAACGCCCAAAAGTTATCAACCACACGCATAGAAATCAAAGTTCTTGCGGCCGCCGGTTGAAAATCTGCGGGTCATCATCGAACTTGTCTCTGCCGTCATTTCCACCTCAATAGGAGTTCATTTTGGTCATACTTGTGATCCTAGGATGCTCTTCGATCAATTACCGAGTGGTTTTAACCCTTGCCGAAGCGAATTCGTGTTGGCCGAAACCCTAATCGCCGCTGCCGCCGTTGCACGAGCTTTTCTTGCCATCCATCGCTGCCGTGAGGATCTCCATCGTGTTCTACGACCAAATCTAGGTAGGGGCAGCGAGTTTAGAGGGCCGGTGTGCCCTGGAACGGTCGTCGGTGAGCCATCACCGTCGGGTGCTGCCGCGGGTGCAGCGAGGGTGTCGCTGGCTCGAGGTGGAAGATGACACCGCGGGGCCCAGCGGTCAGCCTAATACGGCGCACCCCGGATCAGCTGCAGCCGAGGATCCCGTGTGGCTACATCCGTGAACTTTATAACACCGGTGTTGCTTCAGCCCGATTGGCCCATTTTAAATCCTGTGGGCCCAGCCAGTATTCAGACCTTTTCAATTGAAATTTAATTCCAGATTTAGTTCCCACTTCGAAAATCCATATCTCCTAGCAGAAGTGTCCGAAAATTCTGAAATAAATTTCGATAGAACCAGCATGAAGAATATTTCCCAGTGGTGCACTTGGATTTGTATTAAAGTCCATATGAATTTCTCCATAATTCAACTAAGCAAAATGCTTATAGAATTAATTCCTATAGTTCTGCTCTTTGGAAAAATACAAAATTTATCCAGAATCTTCATTCGAATATCCTTTAACACCAGTAAAAATTTTAGGTTCATTAGACTTCATTTACATGGTCAGATCACCTGTGTATTCTCTATGCACATAAAAACAGCCAATTCATTTAGAATTTGTACAGAAACTTGTGCAAGCTTCTAAATTTAATATCTCTCAGTATAAATCTTCAAAATTTGTCAAACTAACTTTGTTGGTTTTCTATTTATCTACACTAACCAGAACTAAAATCCAATCTTCCTAAAAATCCCAAGATTTTCCTGTAGAGCCCTTTAAAGAAAATTCACGTTTGATTTTTATCTGATGATTCACTTCATAGAAAAATCTGCAATTTTGCCAAAATTTCCTATAGTAAGTTTCAGAGTTACTGTAAAAATTTCAGCTTCATTAGTAATACATAATCTAGTTCAATCTGGAGATTTCTCCTAACTGGTCATACCATGCCCAAAAACAATAGAATCTTTTTCAGTAAATTATCCAACCTTGTAAAATCAATTTCTCCCTGTAGGAAGATTAGAAAATTGTGAAACAAATTTTCCTAGAACCAGTGAGACCCCCTCTGTATGGTAAAACCACTGATAGTCATGATAGACCCCCATAGTTACAATGAAAATTCAGAGAATGCTAAACACTTAAGAAATTTTGTAGACCAATATGTTCAATTGCTGTATCTGAAACTTACCTGGTTATTCCTACATGACCATGTGAACTCCCTGTAATTTTTTCAGGCTCAGGTAATCTGTTGAACCTGTATAGAATTGAGATCACATCCCAATGTACAAAACAATATCTATTTCACTTCATATGTCCATTGCCTATGTTCATCTTGTTTCCCTTCTGTTGCTGCCCAGTCTAGCAACAGAACTTCAAGTCCTAACTAATATAAATCCTTCTTGAGTTATAATCAACTTCAATTCTTATATTAATAAATTGCAATCTCTTAATTGCATATCATTTCGATAGTGTTCGCGACGAAGGTGGCCAACAAGAAGCACAACCTGGAGGAGTGGCATTTTCTATTGGATCTTCTGTGGCGTGAATTCTCGACGAAGGCTACTAACTGATCGTCGCTGACTTTTATTTCAACCGAAAGGCAAGCCCCGGTTTGCATTTAACTGCCTTATAATGTTTTGCTTTATACACACTGTACTAAATAGAATTGATATGTGCATTAGGTCTATGTTGATTGAATACTCAACATGCATGACCAAATAATCCTTGGAGTGGATGGGTAGTATAAGACTCCATCGTATTATTATTGCTATGCTTAATGTTAAGTTAGAAGATCTGTAGAAATTGAGTTTGTTGGATAGCAATCGCAAGATTGGTCACATTTTATTGATCACAAGTCAAGTAGTTGAATTGTACTTGCGAGACAAGTCAAGTGAGGGAAACCTACTCGTGAGTTGTAACCATAACATTAACTATTTAATATGAGACGTGGACGAGGATTTGTGTAGGTTGGTTTGCCCACATCGTGCCTGGGTCAGTAATGACAAGGCAGGTGTTGGGGAGATGGATTGGTAGCCCCGTCTGTGTCAATTAAGGCCCCTCTCGTGCTTGGCCCTATTGAGCAAGTTTAAACTATACCAGAAAGCATACTGGCGATATGGGACCCAGGAAACCGATGTACCTTGAGGATCCTATGTTGGAACCTTTTCAATCGGCTTAAGCTGTCGGCTCTTAGTACAGTGGGTGGTAACTTACTCAAGAACATCTCACAGCAGAGGTGCACCTTGAAGTGAGCTCACCGTTTGGGTTGATCGAACTGTTTCGATGTGGTTAAATCTGGGGAAAGGTGGTTGCGTGCGACATCAGTGGAGTGTGCCGATGCAACTTCGAGTATGGGCGTACTTGTCGTGCAGTACGGGTGTTTTTGATTCGAATCACCATCGCTCGCGGTTATGGATTGAGCATACTTCATCACTGAGTCTTGACGTAGTAAGAAAGAAAAATGGAAAGATTATGAATATGTTGCTATAAATAATTCTTTGTATTGCAACCTTGGCTGTTATAGAGATAGCATAATTAAATTTACAAATTTCCAAACATTTAACTTGAATAAAGCTTATGCAACCTTAAGCAAGTACCATCTAGGATGAAGCATTTCTTGTTTGATTGTGGAATTCACAATGATGGTATGCCCATGGACCGCGTATGCTACATTAAAACTGACCACTAAGGATTTACTTTCGACGAGTCCATTCCAGCAAATTTAGGTTTCAAGTCTTTAAAGTTTCTAGCATGTACAGTTCCATGCTTTAGGTGAGACAGTTAAGTCTTGCTGAGCCTTGTGCTCACGGTTGCTATATTGTGGTTTTTGCAGGTATTATTAGCTTACGTTTATGTTGTGGTTGTCTGTGAGATCTCGAGCATGTCGAGATGTATCTCTCATGGAAGCCTTCCCGCTGCTTTCTGTTTCGTGTTGCTAGTGAGAAGCGTCCGCGGGCATGGACCGCTTCTCTTGTGCATAGCTAGTGGAGATTATGAATATGTATATTCCGCTGCGTTGTATATTACGTTATAAAACAGAATCGTCTTGTGAAATAAAATATTTGTGTTGGTTATTTTGTATGGCTTTTCTTGTGTGTTGTTGGGTGCCACATCGCACGACACCACCCAATGCGATTCCTGGAATGTGCGGACCCCAGTCCCCACAGCTTGGTATCAGAGCTGTATTGGAAATAGCAGGCTTGAAAAGCATCTATTTTTGAAAACTACGTAGTAGTCGAGTGAGGATTAGTTATTATGCCCACATAAGGCCTATTATAGTATTAGTTACTTAAGGTGGCAAAGCTAACATATGTGTTAATATATTTTGTGACGACACTCTGACGTCAGGTGAGAGATAAGGTACACCACCGCAAGCGGATCAATTGCGGTAAGCTCACAATGCGACAGGTATCATGTGATTATTTCCTTGGCTTGGCACGGAAATGTCAATATGAGTCTCTGAAACTTTTTATGTTTGTGAGAACATATGACATGCGGTACCCCAGCGTGCTTCTAAGTTAGTGGGAGCCCCTGTCGGGTGGGACATAACCCGATGCGCCCCCTACTGGTGCAACACTATGCAAAGACGTGGGACTCCGTCAGGTGGTAGAAAACCCAGTCATGTACCTCGAGACCTTGCTTAGCTCGGGGCGGCCAGTATGGAATGATACGGGACGAATGTTTTTACTTTCATATATATTATTGTGAATTGATCGCCCATGCGGGCTGTGCCGTACGGTACCATATGATTAATCAGTAGTTTGGGTGTAGTGGCAGGTACACTAACCATGTTATTCATAGATCGAGTAGAAAACGTTTGTGAGTGAATGTTATTAGCGTCACCGTTGAGACGTATGCCGGTATACCGGCTTAGGATTTTTATTTGGTGAGGACGTAGTACCGTTGCATTCGGGTTACATCGGCACATCGATGGTTAAAATTTGTGCCAAAGGTGTAGCTCGCAACACAAGCATCAAGTTGATTTCCAAAGCAGATTCCTATCTTGAAATCATAAACATGAAATTTGAACCAAAACTGTAAACCTCAGTTCTTCCTTGTGTTATTCTGGCAGAAACTTAGCTTCAGTTTGAAAAGTCATATATCCTGTTAGAATTATCCCATGAAGGTGTTCCATACATGGTTTAAAATGTATGTGAGTCTTCTAAATAATTTCTGTTCATGACCGGAGCAGAATTCCCCTGGATCATAGCTAAAATTTGAAAATTCCAAAACCAGTCAAAACTGGACAGAAACTGGAACTATTTCTGTACGTACTTCTCACTAATTTGATCATAACTCTCAGTTGAAATATCAAATAAGGGCACATGATATATTTCTTGAAACTTGATGAGATATTTCACAATGTTGTAATTCACAGTTTTGGCAGATTTGGATATTTTGTATATGAAAAACTGTGGACAAAACAGGCATATACAAAGGAGGTGCTGTAAAAATTTCTCAGAAAATCTGGGAACATTGTCAACTTTGGAAATTCATATCTCATTAACCAAAACTTATATTTAGGCAAATAAATACATTTTGAAAAGGCCAGGAAGTGAACTACAACTTTATTGTTCACCTCGAGGGAGGATTTTGCCTCTAACTGGATGAAATTCTTAAATTTCTCCAGACTGGTCATTTCTGGCAGAACAGTTCATCATTGAAGCATAAGTTTGAAAATTTGCGCGAACATGAATATTGTTATACTTTCACAAAGTTCTGACATGTTCATGTTTTCCTTATCTGCACTTATTGCTGAGATTGAACTTTGACTCATCCCAAATTCATTGTGCAGTATGGTTCGTACTCGCTCATCGAGTAAGGTCGGAAGTTCTCGTCAAGACGGTGATGATTCGGATCCACTGCAGACACCGCTGTCAACGGTATTGGTGGATTTCATGTAAAAAATGTTCGAGTCTCACCAAGAGAACACTAAGTTACTTCAATATTTGGTGCAGCAAGGCCTGATTCATCAAATGCAGCAAGTTATTCCACCACGAAATAGTTATTTGGAATTCTTGGCAACGCAACCGCCAATCTTCACGGAAGTAACCGAACCATTAGAATCAGATCATTGGCTTTGTATAATGGAATCCAAATTTGGTGTGTTTCCTTGTGATTATTATCAGAAGATATTGTTCGCTGCTCAACAACTCCATGGAGCTGTCGGAACTTGGTGGGCAGAATATAGTGCGACTATGTGAATACAGGAAGGTTAAGATGTGATCACTTCTTCAGAGGGCTAAGAGTCACACTTCGAGCTAGGTGGGCATTGTTCAATCATGGCAACTACAACGAATTTGTCAATGCCGCGATCCTACAAGAAAAGGAAGATCTTTGTCTTCAAGCGGAGAAGAAAAAGCAGAGTATTCCGCATGACAACACTAGTGTTGTTGCTTAGAAATATCGGTTGGTATATCGTTCGCCATCCGGTCACGAATGACAGCCATATGTACGACCATCATATCCAAGTCACGTGCTGCTTGCATCAGGTTTTGAATCAACCCCGCAGCAGCAGCACATAAATTCTTATCCATCTCCACTGCAGCCAGAGATACCCAGTTTTCATCCACAAGTCAATGCTGAACCGACTAAATAACCGTGCTTCACTTGTGGTCTTGTGGGTCACTTTACTAGATATTGTCCAGAGAGAAATCAAAGATGCAGCCAGTCATCATTTCAACATTCAAGTCAGTTTCCCAATCAGCAGCAAAAGAAATCAAAGCTTGGTAGTGTCCACTATATTACCATTGAGGGTGTACCGGAAGGAGAACCGTGTTAGCGGGCATATTCACTCTCAACCATATACCTATACTGATTCTCTTTGATTCCAATGCTACACATAATTTCATAAGTCAATCCATTGTGATCAAGCACCAGCTTCCAACCACTACCACAAAACATCGCTATCTTATATCTTCACCCAGAGGTAATATTACCGCAAGTGATGTTATCTCCCGAGCACCATTATGTCTAGGTGGTAGAATATATCCCACTACTCTCATCATCCTTGAAGGTCAAAAGATTGTAATCTTGGGAATGTCATGGTTAAGCAACCACAAAGCTGTTCTAAACATCAGTCCTCGCACCGTTGAGCTCAACTCCACAACTCACGGCCACCACACCTTAATTCTTGAGAACATGGTTCAACAAAGTGCAGCAGTGTATCATTCTGAAACAAGTAAGTTGGAAGACATTCCAGTGGTCCTTGAATTTCCGGATGTATTCCTTGATGATCTGCCGGGTATGCCGCCCGACGGAGATGTGGAATTCAAGATTGAATTAATACCGGGAACTACAACTATCTCTCGACGACCATATAGAATGGCACCCAAGGAGTTAGTTGAATTAAAGGAGCAGTTGAATGACCTATTGAGTAAAGGTTTCATTCGCCCGAGCTCATCACCTTGGGGATGCTCGGCTCTCTTTGTAAAAAAGAAGGACAAAACATTACGACTATGAATGGATTACCGTCCGCTTAATGTCGTGACTATCAAGAACAAGTATCCACTACCACATATTGATCTGCTCTTCGATCAATTAGTGGGTGCTAAAGTATTCTCTAAAATGAATCTTCGGTCTGGTTATCATTAGATTAAGATACGACTGGAGGATATACCGAAGACGGCATTCTCAACTAGATATGGACTTTATGAGTATTTGGTTATGTCTTTTGGTCTCACAAATGCCCAGCGCATTTCATGTACTTGATGAACTCAGTATTCATGCCAGAGTTAGACAAGTTTGTCATGGTGTTCATTGATGATATTTTGGTCTACTCCAAGTCAGAAGAAGAACATACTGAACATCTCAAGATCGTGCTTCAACGACTGCGTGATCACAAGTTATATGCCAAGTTCAGTAAATGTAAGTTCTGGATTAATCAAGTTCCATTCCTTGGTCATATTATTTCAGCAGAAGTCATAGCTGTGGATCCGAGTAAAGTGGTATAAGTGCTGAAATGGCAATCTCCCACCTCTGTACATGAAGTCCGTAGTTTCTTGGGTTTAGCAGGCTATTATCGAAGATTTGTTCCAATTATCTCAAAGATTGCTAAACCTGTGACAGATTTATTAAAGAAGGGTAGCAAGTATGTATGGAGTGAATCGTGTGAGGAAGCCTTCAAAACTCTAGTGAAGCATCTCACAACAGCCCCAATCTTGGCTCAACCTGATACGACAAAATTGTTTGATGTTTATCGTGATGCATCCGGCATCGGATTGGGCTGCATACTTTTGCAAGATGGAAGAGTAATTGCATATGTATCAAGACAACTCCGAAATCATGAACACAATTATCCGACACATGATTTAGAGTTGGCAGCAGTAGTTCTTGCACTGAAGATGTGGAGGAACTACTTAATGGAAAATCTAGTGCATCTCTACACATATCATAAAAGTTTGAAATACATATTCACTCAGAAAGAATTAAATATGAGACAATGGAGATGGTTAGAGTTAATCAAAGACTTTGAACTTGAGATTCATTATCATCCCTGCAAGGCCAATGTGGTTGCCGATGCACTTAGTCGAAAGTCTCACGTTCATAATTTGACCATCGGTCCTATGGAAGAAGATGAACCAAGTCTACGTGTGATTCCTTATGGAGCTTCGTATAACCTTGCTCTCATACCTAAAATCAGAGAGGAGATTGTATAGGCTCAGAAGAAAGACAAGGGAATGTCTCATATTCAGAGGAGACTTAAAAGTGGAGAAATGAAATGTTTCTGGGAAGACAAACAAGGAACTTTATGGTTCAAAAATCAAATAGTGGTACCCCGGGACATGGAATTGCAGAAAAAGATTTTGGATGAGTCTCACTTGTCCAAATATTCGATCCACCCTGGCAGCAATAAAATGTACTAAGATCTCCGTACTAAATTTTGGTGGACACGTATGAAGAGAGAAATAGAAAAGTATGTGTCCGAGTGTGACATATGTTCGAGAGTGAAAGCTGACCACATGAGAAAAAGTGGACTGTTGCAACCATTGAAAACACCGGCATGGAAATGGGAGGATCTGAGTATGGATTTCATTGTCGGATTGCCTCTCACCTTTCACAAGCACGATTCCAATTGGGTGATAATTGACCGGTTAACCAAGTCAGCACATTTTATTCCAGTGCATACGGCGTGCAATGCGAAGAAATATGCGGATTTATACATATCAAGAATTATGTGCTTACATGGAGTTCCCCACACCATTGTATCGGATATAGGATCGTTGTTTGTTGCTCATTTTTGGGAGCAGCTATATGCATCATTGGGGACGAAGTTAATTTGTAGTTCCGCATATCACCATCAAACCGACGGACAAACTGAGAGGGTAAATCAGATACTTGAGGATATGTTAAGAGCATATGCCATACACCACGGTAAAAATTGGGATGATCAATTACCGTTGGCATAATTCTCATACAACAACGGATATCAATCTAGTATCAAAATGACACCCTATGAAGCTCTCTATGGCAGGAAGTGCCGCACACCACTCAACTGGTGCGAATATGGTGAACGAGTGGTGTATGGAATTGATCTTGTAAATGAAGCTGAAGAGCAAGTAAAAGTTATTCAAGCTAATCTCAAAGCCACTCAGTCTCGGCAAAAGAGTTATGCGAATAAAAAGCATCGTCCTTTAAGCTTCACCATCGGAGACCACGTGTATCTCCGTGTCTCTCTGATGAAAGGAATTCATCGATTTGAAGTAAAAGGAAAGTTGGCTCCACGATTCATCGGTCCATTTACTATCACTGAAAGATGTGGTCCTATTGCTTACAGATTGGAGTTACCAATAACTCTAGCTGGTGTTCATGACATTTTACACATATCCCAATTACGGAAATGTCTCAAACCATCTACCGACATCCGCATTGAAGAATTGGAAGAATTGAAACCGGATCTCACCTATGTCGAGCATCCAATCCGGATTATCGATGAAAAGTCTCGTGTCACAAGGAATCAGACGATGTGGTTTTATGAAGTTCTATGGATTAACCACACCGTCGAGAAGGCAACATGGGAGAGTGAAGATTTTCTCCGCACAAAGTATCCAGACATGTTATGGTCATATCTCCGATAATCTTTTGCTTCCGTCTCTTTCATTTGTAATCTCGGGACGAGATTCTTTTAAGGGGGGAGAAATGTAAAAGCCCTAATTTCCATAATGCAAACATCAGTTTGGACTGAAAATTTTGAATGATAAAAAGAATTAAAAAGGAATTGAGAAAAACAAATTTATTTAAACTCCAAATGAGGGATTTCAAAAAAATAAATTTAACTAATGTTCAAATGAAGTTAAATTGAATATTTGAGTTCACCCATTGTTTCCCAATATTCCAAATACTCTCTCTGCAAAGTTTCAAGATTTTTGAGCTTCATTTGCTATTTTATTTGAGACGCATAGCAAATTCAAGCCATATTTAAATTCAAATTTAGAATTCTGTTCAAACTTATTTTAACATAGGATTTGAACACACCATCTGGATCATAATGACTTTTTTGACTTATCCACAAAGTTTCACAATTTTTAGAGCTCATTTACTATTTTAAATTGAATTTACAAATGAGCTATACATTTTGGCAGCTGGTGGGACCCACTGGTCAGCTTCTGCCCATGTGCAGCTGCAAAACAGAGGCAGCTGCACGCGCCAGAGCGAGCGCAGCATGCTCCAGCCCAACAGCATGCGAGCGACTGCCTCCAGCTGCATACAACCACCCCAAGGCTCCTCCTTATCGTCTCCTCAGTCCCCAAGTTGGGTCCCTCATCCTTGTTTCGTCCCTGGCGCAGAAACTCAAGTCCCGGCAAGTTTTTCCCTGCCTCTCTGTTCTTTGATTTTGCCGGCGATTAAGCCCGTGTAGCGCCGAGGCACAAACAGAGAATAGTGGCACAACCTTCTTATGTATCTTCTCCATCGATTGGTTCATTGTTTCATGCCTTGTGTTGGTTGTATTTTGAGGTTTTATCGCCGTCGACGGGGAGGCCGCCGAGAGAGTCCTCTGCTGCTCTGTGGAACCGCAGCCACGAGCACTATCAATCTTCGATCCTTTAAGGAAAAAGGTTCGCAATCATGTCTAGCTCATGCTCACAAAATTTCAGCTTTTGTCATAGCTTGTAGCTCGGGTTTTCCTCGAAGAACTGACACTTAGTTCTTTTGCACGCCTTGGTTCTTCACCCAAATTCGGTTTGCACGTGCTAGCAAGTAGCTTCTAAACATTCTTGCGCACACCCTTGCCAAAAATGCCCAAAAGTTATCGACCACAGGCATAGAAACCGAAGTTCTTGCGGCCGCCTATTAAAATCCGCGGGTCGCCGTCGAACTTGTCTTTGCGGCCATTTCCACCTCAATAGGAGTTCATTTTGGTCATCCTCGTGATCCCAGGATGCTCTCCGACCAATTATTGAGTGTTTTTAACCCTTGCCGAAGCGAATTCGTGTTGGCCGAAACCCTAATCACTGCCTCCGCCGTCGCGCGATCTTTCCGGCCATCCATCGCCATCGTGAGGGATCTCCATCGTGTTCTACAGCCAAATCTACATAGGGGCGGCGAGTTTAGAGGGCCGGCATGCCCTGGAACGGTCGCCGGCGAGCCATCGCCATCAGGCACCGCCGTGGTCCAGCGAGGGCGCCGCTGGCTCGAGGTGGAAGATGACACCGCGGGGCCCAGCGGTCAGCCTAATATGGCGCGCCCCGGATCAGTAGCGGCCGAGGATCCCGTTTGTCTACATCCGTGAACATTATAACCCCAGTGTTGCTTCAGCCCGATTGGCCCACTTTAAATCCTGTGGGCCCAGCCAGTATTCAAACCTTTTCCAATTGAAATTTAATTCCAGATTTAATTCCCACTTCGAAAATCCATATCTCCTAGAAGAAGTGTCAAAAACTTCCCAAATAATTTTTTTAGAACCAGCATGAAGAATTCTTTGAAGGGGTGCACTTGGATTTGTATGAAAGTCGATATGAATTTCTGCATAATTCAACTAAGCAAAATGCTTATAGAATTAATTCCTATAGTTCTGCTCTTTGGAAAATATCAAAATTTTCCAGAACCTTCATTTGAATATACTTGAACTCCAGTATAAATCTCAGTGTCATTAGACTTCACTTATATGGTCAGATCACCTGTGTATTCTCTATGCACATAAAAACAGCCAATTCATTTAGAATTTATACAGAAACTTGTGCAAGCTTCTAAATTGAATATCTCTTAGTATAAAGCTTCAAAATTTGCTAAAATAACTTTATTGGTTTTCTCTTTATCTATAATAACCAGAACTACAATCCAATCTTCCTAAAAAACCCAAGATTTCCCCGTAGAGCCCTTTAAAGAAAATTCATGTTTGATTTTTATCTGATGATTCCCTTCCTAGAAAAATCTGCAATTTTGCCAAAGTGATCTTTAGTATGTTTCAGAATTCACGTAAAAGTTTCAGATTCATTGGACTTTCATAACCTAGTTTAATCTGGAGATTTTTCCTAACTGGTCATACCATGCCCAAAAATAATAGAATCTTTTTCATTAAATTATCCAACCTTGTAAAATCAATTTCTCCATGTAGGAAGCTTAGCAAATTGTGAAACAAATCTCCTAGAACTAGTGAGACCCCCTATGTATGTTACAACCACTGGTAGCCATGATAGACCTCCAGAATTACAATGAAAATTCAGAGAAGGCTAAACACTTAAGAAATTTTGTAGACCAATATTTTCAATTGCTGTATCTGAAACTTACCTGGTTATTCCTACATGACCATGTGAACTCCCTGTAATTTTCTCAGGCTCAGGGAATCTGTTGAACCTGTATAAAATTGAGATCACATCCCTATGTACAAAACAATATCTATTTCACTTCATATGTCCATCGCCTAAGTTCATGTTGTTTCCTTTCTGTTGCTGTCCAGTCTAGCAACAGAATTTCAAGTCCTAACTAATATAAATCCTTCTTGAGTTATAATAAACTTCAATTGTTATATTAATAAATTGCAATCTCTTAATTGCATATCATTTCGATAGTGTTCGCGACGATGGTGGCCAACAAGAAGCACAACCTGGAGGAGTGGCATTTTCTATTGGATCTGCTATGGCGTGAATTCTCGACGAAGGCTACTAACTGATCGTCGCTGACTTTTATTTCAACCGAAAGGCAAGCCCCGGTTTGCATTTAACTGCCTTTTAATGTTTTGCTTTATACACACTGTACTAAATAGACTTGATATGTGCATTAGGTCTATGTTGATTGAATACTCAACATGCATGGCCAAATAATCCTTGGAGTGGATGGGTAGTATAAGACTCCATCGTATTATTATTGTTATGCTTAATGTTAAGTTAGAAGATCGGTAGAAATTGAGTTTGTTGGATAGTACTCGCGAGATTGGTCACATTTTATTGATCACAAGTCAAGTAGTTGAATTCTACTTGCGAGACAAGTCCAGTGAGGGAAACATACTCGTGAGTTGTTACCATAATATTAACTCTTTAATATGAGACGTGGACGGGGATTTGTGTAGGTTGGTTTGCCCACATCGTGCCTGGGTCATTAATGACGAGGCAGGTGTTGGGGAGATGGATTGGTAGCCCCGTCCGTGTTGGTTAAGGCCCGTCTCGTGCTTGGCCCTATTGAGCAAGTTTGAACTGTACCAGAAAGAATACCGGCAATATGGGACCCAAGAAACCGATGTACCTTGAGGATCCTATGTTGGAACCTTTTCAATCGGCTTAAGCTGTTTGCTATTAGTAGAGTGTGAGGTAACTTACTCAAGAACATCTCACATCATAGGTGCACCTTGAAGTGAGCTCACCGTTCGGGTCGATCGAACTGTTTTGATATGGTTAAATCTGTGTAAAGGTGGCTGCATGCGATATCAATGGAGTGTGCCGATGCAACTCCGAGTATGGGCGTATGTGTCGTGCAGTCCGGGTGTTTTTGATTCGAATCACCGTCGCTCGCGGTTATGGATTGAGCATACTTGGTCACTGAGTCTTGACGTAGTAAGAAAGAAAAATTAAAAGATTATGAATATGTTGCTATAAATAATTCTTTGTATTGCAACCTTGGCTGCTATAGAGATAGCATAATTATGTTTACAAATTTCCAAACATTTAACTTGAATAAAGCTTATGCAACCTTGAGCAAGTATCATCGTGGACGAAGCATTTCTTGTTTGATTGTGGAATTGACAATGATGCTATGCCCATGGATCGCATATGCTACATGAAAACTGACCACTAGGGATTTACTTTCAGCGAGTCCATTCCTGCAAATTTAGCTTTCTAGTCTTTAAAGTTTCCAGCATGTAGAGTTCCATTCCTTAGGTGAGACGGTTAAGTCTTGCTGAGCCTTGTGCTCACGGTTGCTATATTGTGATTTTTGCAGGTATTATTAGCTTACACTTATGTTGTGGTTTTCCGTGACATCTCGAGTATGCCGAGATGTATCTCTCACGGAACCCTTGCCACTGCTTTCTGTTTCATGTTGCTAGTGAGAAGCGTCCGAGGGCATGGACCACTTCTCTTGCACATAGCTAGTGGAGATTATGAATACGTATATTCCACTGCATTGTATATTATGTTATAAACAAGAATCATCTTCTAAAATAAAATATTTGTGTTGGTTATTTTGTATGGCTTTTCTTGTGTGCTGTTGGGTGTTGCATTCGCACGGCACCACCCAATGCGATTCCTGGAATGTGCAGACCCCGGTCCCCATAGCAAGTGTGGACAGTATGACATGTAGCTGATTCAAATGATGAATGTAATAAAGGCTAAGTGCTTAAAATTACATTAAAACATTTGGAAAGCAATATATTATATGTATGTGATGTAAACCCATCATAGACCATAATGATTATCATAGTATAAGTCCATATTCCATATTCATCATCATTAAACAAGATTTCACCATAACTATTAACCATATTCAATACCATAAACCAATCCATAACCAGCCATAACCATATTGCCATTCATAACTAGTACCAAACCATGACCATTACCAAACCATAACCATAACCATAACCATCCCAATACCAAAATCCTCTAATCATGTGAGTCATCCAGGTGCTCTTAATCGAGAGCACGGCTATCATGACAGTTTTATTAGACACACTGCAAGGTTTGTACCACTTTACCCACGAGTTTGTGATGTCATCACTTTTCAGTGACTAAGAACCTCCCTTATGCCCATGACCTGTCGGTCACATTACACACTTCCGTTGGTGTGTGGCCAAGAGATCACAAATTAGCCTTTACAATGGGATTACTAGCCTATTTAGACCCCACGGAGGTTTCACCAGTGGCGATGCCTCCAACTGAGCACACCTTCAACCAAGGGCCCCCCTCTTGAGCCATTTAGATCCCAGAGTAGTCCCACAAATCATCAACAAACCCAATCCGACTACCCCTTCCCCGAGCATCCTTAATGGTCCAAACAACACTAGCAAATCCCTAATTAATCAGTTACGCCGCACCCATACTTGGCCTCGTGGTGGCACTGTAGTCCTGGCTTATTCTCGCATGAACCGGTCCTTAGATCTAAAGCAAGTAAAACCATGATAACATCCAACCCATCCTCATACCAGGATTGCTTAGATCACCCATTACCATACCACATTAACTAGTTCATGTTAACCGTATTCTCATTAATGCAAAATTAAGTGCATAGCTGTTTTCGCATCCCAATTGATTAAGCAAAGCAAAAGTTAAAGAGTCCTTCCCAACTCTCTACCATATATTCCAGGTGACAAGGGTGGTTAAACAAAGCTAGTAAACTTCCTATCATTGGATTCCCATCAAATTGACACAAGCATGTAGTTTTGCAAACAAAACATTTATTGTCAAAACAGGATCAATATGTTCAAGGACACTTGCCTTGCTCTTGGGCTTGATTAGGATTAAAGGCTTCAAACTCTTGGTGTTGGAGATCCTCCGTAGCACTCTCTAGTACAAATCCGTCTAATCCACGCAATAAACATACAAGACAAGAATTACAATCAAAGAGTGCACACATATTACTCAATATGTTATGACATGCATGATTAATGCAAATGCAAGGCAAAACCAGTTAATAAATTGTTAATAATGTTTACCAACTAGTTCTAATAGTTTTTAACAAGTTTGGACAGGTTCGAAATTGATTTAAATCAAATTTAGAATTAATTCGACACAAATTAACCATGAAAATCGGACTACTCCGCTAGGGTTTGGACAAGTCCGCACTTCGCAGAACTAACGAACTAGGGTTTTCTAGATTGACGTGAATTTGGAGATTTGGGGTTGAATTCTCGTAAACAAAAGAGAATAGAAGGTATACCAGGTAACTAATACTACAAAGAATCAAGGGTTTTAGAGGCAACACTCGAATCTTGATGATCTAGGGTTGATGAAGAACTTGATGATGAATCGTTGATGATGAACGCAAAGTTGATGGAGATCTTGATCCTATTTTGTTTCCTCCTCTTCTTCTTCTTCTTGTTCTAGATATCCTTCTCCCTCCTTGGTGGTGGCTATCCACGAGCTAGGGTTTGGGTGAGGTGAAAAAGTGGCAAATAGATGTCAAGCCAAGGGGTGGGGTTGTTCATATAGAGGTGGAGTCTAGGGTTAGATGGATTTTAAGTTTTGAGATGAGTAGGGGCTGGTTTGGAGTCCCACATGGCTCTAAGATAGTTAGGCACGACGTCCCTAGGCCCACTTAACGTAAAACCCAAGAAACAAGTCATGAAACAAAATATCAATTGGGAGTCACGACTTATCAGACAAGTCTGAAAAGGGCCAGACTAGTCCAAAGTTGGACAAAGAGATGTCGGACAAGTTCGGACTAAATCAGACAAGTTCGAACTTATCCAGTGGGGATAAAAGGACGAATCTGGCCAAAAATCGGACAAGTCTGACTTTGGTCAGAGGGAAAAACAGACAAGTCTGCTGGAACACCAGACAAGTCCGGAAAATTCCAAGGAGTTGGAATACTGGACTAGTCCGCACTGGACCAGACTAGTCCGAAAGTGTCCAGAGAGAAAAACAGACTAGTCCATAGCAAAACAGACAAGTTCGATGGAAGTCAGAGAAAAATCAGACTAGTCCACACTAAAATCGAACTAGTTCGCACTTTCCAGATTTCTTAAGTGCGGTTTTGCAATTAATTCATTCTAAACATGTTCTTTTTTATGTGGTTTAATATTATACATATTTAATGATGGATGTGGGGCATGATGCATGAAAATGAGGGTGTTACAATGAGGTCATGTGCAATTCGGGGCGGTAGTTTCCATCCAAGTGTTGTGGAGGCTTACTAAAGGGAGAAAGTGCGCAGAGGGAGAGAACTCTTTACGCCTTCATCTAATCTTGTGGTTAGAGCTCCCCGCCCTTGCAATCTTTCTTCCTCCTCTGCTCCTCTTTGTGGTGATGGAGTTGGGACTTCCTCAGAGCCGGATCAAGAAAAATGAAGATTTGTCAAAGGTCCGCACCTACATAGGGTGGTCAAGCGACTCCTTCAACAACCTGATCCGCATCAGCAAGTTCCCCTTCAAGAAGGAGAATCCCAGCAACATCGTCTACTTCTTGTTGTATGTCATGGTGGGGCTCATCCCACCCTTCTCAAGCTTCTTGTTGATGCTGTTGGACTTCTACGGTCTGTAGCTTCATCATCTTGGCTCCCACTCCTTCTTGCTAGTAGTGAAATTTGTCCACTTTTGCGAGATGTGGGTGGGTGTGCCACCCTGCATCAAGATTTTTCCGAACCTTCATCACAGTCCATGCAACCAGGAAGAGCAACGAGTTTCTTGACTTCTACTACTTTGTGAAGCGCAAGAACTCGCCCCTCAAGTACCTGAAGACATTCCCTTCCAGGAAGTGGGACAGTTGGAAGAAGGATTGGGTGGCCATCACGGTATGTTGGAGCTTCCTGACAGCCTTTCGGTCATCGACACTGATGCTTGGGAGGTGGTTCCCACGCTATCGGAGGAGTACAACCCGATCTTGACAATGATTCGGGAGTGCATCGAAGGAGGAGTGACTCCCCTGATGGTCATTGCCAACTTCTTGAATAACCGGCGGGCTCTGCTGAAGATGAGGGAGTGGCCCACATGGGCGTTTGGTGGAGAAATGGATCACAACTGGATTGAGACAGGCATCTGGTCCAATTTGAATTAAGAGGCTTTGAAGCTTCATTTTTAAAAGCTACAGTACGGGACCATTCGCCCTGAGGACCTGACTCCTCTGGCAGAGTTCCTGCCCCTAAAAATGGTGCCAGAGGTCAGGGGGGAGCTACGGAAGAATATGCCATCACTTGATGATCTGGGCCTCGTGGACAAGCATCGGAGGACTCCTCCAATAGGCATTGTGATCCCCGGAGCTCCTTGCTCCCACGAAGGATTCAGACCTCTGTCAGTCAGTGGCAAGTGCAAAGGTCTCGTAGCTTCTCCTCCCAAGAAATCAACCTTCAGCTGAGGCAAAGAGAAAGCTCTCGTCGAAGTTCCGAGTCGCAAGCAGAAGCTGGCAAGGAGCGATGGAAGTAGTGTGAGGGAATCTCCGCCAGTAGAGACCCCTCAACCTCGACTTAGGTCTGTGGTGATCGTGCCTCCAGCCTCAACTCGTGCTTTGGCTCCAGTGCCCGCAGGGGGTGCTAGCTTCGGAGATCAACTTCCGCCCTGATGCCAACTGGTGGCTCTGGGTCCAGAGTACATGCTCCGACTGCGGAGGTACCAGAGGTGGCAGCGCTGGTGGCCGCCTCAACTCCAAGTTCGGGTCCCATAGCGTTCGCCACACCGACGACATTTGGCCCTAGCTCTAGGCACCCAAGGAGAAGATCCGCGCCGATTGGAGCGGTAATACTCCAAGGTAAGTATTGACTCCTTAACTTTTGTTTTGATTTTGTTCCTTGCTTTGTCTTGAATTCCCTACTTTCTATTTCCAGAATGTCGAGAACAAGCACAGTGGCTCTAGTGCCTTCTGCCGCTCTGGAGGCTGCATCAGCTGAAGCCCCCGCCTCGGCTCCTGCCTCTCCCCCAGTGGTGGCGGAGGATGACATGACAGCTCTGGCACCGGCTGTCGTGGAGACAAGTCTAGAGCCAGCATCCGCAGAACTCGTGGTAGTGCTGGACCACGTGGAGGAAGAGTTTGTAGAAGCTTCAGCAGTTCCGGGGCCTGCAATGGAAGCTTCAGTTGATGCTTCAGTTCCAGCTCCGGAAGTGACAGCTCCGGAGGTGGTTATGTCTGAGCTAGCGCAGACAGAGGATTTGGCTGTTGGTCCTACATCTTCTGGGCTAATGATTGAAGATCCGGTGGAGGGACCTTCGTCATCAGCTCTGGAGGTTGAAGCTCCCGCGGTGGGACCTTCTTCAGTTGCGATAAATATTGAGCTCCCGGAGACCGGCCCTAGTGATGTGGAGCTATTGGAGAACAAGCTCGCGTCGTGGGGTCCGAAAGTAGTTTTGGAAGACCCACTGGATCCTGCAGGGGCACCTCAGGCAGGCTCGGAGCCGACTCCTTTAGTGTTGTCTATCGACATTGCCTGATCAAGTCTCCTCCAGGTCCAGCTTGCCTTCAACTACAAAAGCAAAACTCTCGAAGAAGAGCGCAACACCCAAAAGCGTTAGCGCAATAAACTTCATTTCGAGACGAAGCCGACGCAGTCTCGGCTGCCTAACTAGAAGGAGTGGGTAGCCAAGGAGAAGGCCCGACTGGCACGGTTAGATCACACACTTAATGAAAGAGAGTCCATGATTAAGGCTCTCAATGATAAAACCTGGGAGTTGTTTGAGCATGCTAAGGAGGCCAGTAAAGAGGCCGACAATCGCTCGGATAGCCTCAATGAGCTGAATGAGCAACTTCTCAAGAACTAGGAAGCCCACGATCAAAAGGAGGATAAGCTCTGGAGAAAGAGGAAGACCTCGTGAAGAGGGAGGAAGAGCTCGCCCAGAGGCTATCACTGGGAGAGAAAAGCTTGGCTGATTGCACCAAACAGTTCAATCTGTGGTGCGATCAAGAGAAGGATCGGATATGGAAGGTGGGGGTAAACGTCTCCAAAAGAGAGACTAATATATCCACCAGGGAGGATAAGGTGAAGGACAAGTTGAAAGACTTGGTAGATCGGTGGAACCGCATTCACCTCCGAGAGCGGGAGCTAAGAGACCAAGAGAAGCAGGTGGCTGAGATGATTCAGCAGCATGCAAAGGAAGTTGAGCACTTCTCCAAGGAAGGTTCTGCAAAACTTTCGGCTGCTAGAAAGTCGCTGGAGGATCTTAGGACCTTGAGATCAACTTAGTCCCAACAAGTCTAGGATTTCTTGGAGCAAGCTAATGAAGCTCTGGCGTCGTTTGGTTTCAGCCCGGTACGTCCGGCTGACACATGCGACGAATGGACCTTAGCCACGAGTTGTCCGGCCTAGACGCTGATAACGCGAAGACACCTGGGGAAGATCGGCTAAAAAGGTCTGAGTTGAAGATGGACAAGGCACTGGTGGCATTGACCTCCGCCGGCAAGAAGCTTGAAGCTGTGGGTGACGTGGTTGTCAACAAACTAGAGACGGAAGGAAGGATCGTGGCCAAGAACATTGCCGAATATGTGTTGGCATGTTTCAAGAGCCAGGACCCCCATATGTCTTTAGCTCCGGTGTTCGAAGGACCCGTTGCCGAGAAGGAAGAAGTTGCCAGGGCCAGCATTCAAGAAGCTGCGCAAACAGTTGCCTTATTTTTCAATAGGAACTCCAGTAGTTAGGACTTTTCCCTTTTTGCCTTCAACTTGTAATCCTCTAATTTTGAATGAATGAAATCTGAAACCCTTCCGAATTCCAGTTTTTCTTTCGTTAATGCATTGCCTTTTATATTGTTGGCCCCCTAGTAGATGTGTTCAATGAGTTGAAGGCATCTACCATGAGGATTTAGACAATGTCTTGAAACCTCGATAGCTCGGAATTCATAACCAGTATGATAGTTCCAAATTCTGAGTCTTGCCTCCGATATCTCCAGGGACCCTTTGTTACGTCAATGACGGGCCACCTGGGGGTTGTCGGAGCTTGGTAGCTTCGACGGTGCCCACTGTCAACGCATAGAACATTGACGACGAACTCCCGGGGGTTGTCGGAGCTAGTGCTCTGGCAGCATCCACCATCACCGAGCAAATAGCCGTCGAATATTCATTTTTCCTACGCATAAAAAACAAGAAAAAAGTAAAATCCATCCTCTTGTCTATAACTTATTTGCGGCTTATTATCCTTCTTTGAATTTTAGATCCTGAGGAATTTAACATGACTAGTGTATTGATTAAATTGCTTTAGGTCCGAATGCCTCCCGAACCCACCCTACTAGGACTTGCAAGGATATAGGTAGAGTGATGAACTTAGGGTGCATGACCAGTCTAAGTCGATAGCACACTCCAGACCTGTCATTGGCTTTTGTTTTCAGGTGAGTAGACCATACAACAATGCTAAAACCCAAAAGAAGATTACTAATACGGCTTATATATCACATAAATACCTTGGGTTAAATTTCAAAAGGATCGCACAACATTTTTATAGACAAGAAGGTAAAAAATTATTGAGCTTGTACAAATGAAATGCACGTAGAGTATGTCCGTATAAAATGTTTTCTCATTAAGGTCCGAATTACAGGGGAAGACAAGGACACATTGCAAGTACAATGACCAAGTTAAGTGTGCTATTCATCTTAATCTAACCAGGGAGGGTAAGGACACACCTAAAGTACAGGACCAAGTTCAGTGCACTAGGACCCTTCCTGACTCTGTCCCTGGACTATTAGAGATACAATTTATACAAACAGAATCACCTCCATGTATCTATACATAAAACTTACGGAGGTGCTCGATGTTCCATGGATTTGGAAGCGGAGTCCCATCCTCTGTCGCCAAGCAAATGCATCTAGGGCGGGAAACTTTGATAACCCTGAGGGGACCTTCCCAGCTTGGGGAGAGTTTGTTTGTCCCTTCTCGAGTTAGTATTCTCTACGGTACCAGATCGCCTTGTTCCATCTCTCAATTGCGCACAAACCTTTGATGATAGCGTCGGAGCGCCCGGTGGTATCGTTGTAGGATAGAAGAGCACGTGAAAAGCTGCAAGAGGAGGGGTGAATTGTAGATTTAAAAATCTTACACAGCGGAAACAATTAAATCCCAACCCCTTCGGCAGAAAAACAATCCGTTAAAGAAATCGTGTCTGAGACTAATCTAAATGTGTTTCACCGTGACAAAAGTGATATATATCACAAAGAATCATGTGGCGAAGAAAACACAATAAGAATCACTCAAATCCGTTGAGAGAAACTCAAGTTATGATCGAAAGATCGAACAGAGGTCAATCTGTCCTACCCGAGAAAAACAGTTCTAGAACGCTTCAAAGAAACTCGTGTAGATCAGAAAATGCAAATCCAATGACCGTGAAATTTTGAAAGATGATAGATAATCAAGTTGTGAAAACAACCCAAAAGGAATCACGTTAATTGGATCTGTAAAACTCGAGTTATGATAAAACCACCAACAAAAGGTAGTGCTGTCCAGAAACTCAACGAGTAAAACTTGTCTGGAACAAGCCGGACGAACAAGGCACAAAAGTTCCTTCAAACTACGAATTTTATTTAATAGAACATAAGAGGAATAGCCCCAAAGTCGTGCACCACGAGCTTTGGCCTCCCTTGCTCATATAACCAGTCCTTAGGCCAACCCAATCTCAACTAGGACTCCAATCCTACTCCGATCATGAATCGAAACTTTCCATAACTGCTTAGGACTCTTCTATACGGAGATAGAAGCAATATTAAGACTTACAAACACCTTTGGAACATATCCCATATTCCTAAAACAACTCAAATTCGTGACTCACACAAAATCCTATCATAACCAACTCGATATTTTCCGTACCGAGCCATAACCGACTCCGCCGCAGCCAAAGTCATCAACCGATACGATCTGATCCTTCCAATCAGATCTTTCCATCAATGACACATCTTCGGAACCATGTTGCCACGTCATGCAGCGCATGGATACGTGCAAACACCTTCCTTCGACGTCTAGTATCCTTCCTATGCACTGCCCTTGATTCAATCATCCTGCGCGACCTCCTGACCCGCTCAACCACAATTCCTCCTGAATTTGGTTATTGGAACCTCATCTCCTCCCTGAGACCAGTCCAAAGGATCCCGTCACCAGCCATGTCTTGAAATCAAACAACACCTGCACATGAACAAACAACCAATCCGTACGAGCCCCCATGACTTGACTCAAATTAGTTCCGAACACAACACCTCACGTGAGCACCTAACATAAGCATCTTGCAAAACAACAGTAAAACGATATCAGCCATATCAACCAAAACGCATCAAAAACTTAGTAAAAGAATACTAAGCAAACTTTCTATAAATGTAAAGCAAGTTCGAAACATTTCACATGAAAATTTGGAACATTACGATCAAGCTCCGAACCTCGCCAAAGCTAACCGGAGCTTGAGCTGGAGCTTACCAAAGCTAAAACAACATAGCACCGGAGCTTACCAAAGCTAGCCGGACCTAGCGCCGGAGCTAACCAAAGCTAGTAGGACCTAGCGCTAGAGCTAACCAAAACTAGTCAGAACTAGTCATCCCAAAAGTCGAAGCTAGAAAAACATGTCGGAGCTAACCAACATAAGTTGGACCTAGCAAAACATATTGGAGCTTAACAAAGACATGCCAGAGCTATCAAAGACATGCCAGAGCTAAAGACAAAGCTCACCGGAGCTACCCAAAAACATGTTGGACCTAGACAAAGAAAGTCGGAGCTAGGGTTGGACCTTGTTAAAAAGATGTTATGGCAGCATTCAAAACTTTTATTGTCAAAGCCAATGTATTCAGCACACATAGGCCTCACAATCTCTCCCTTGATGAATGCATTGGCAACACCACTTAAGATCCGAACATTGGCTTATTAGCATTAAAAAATTTAAAAACAATTTCTCCCCCTTTGTAAAACATAAATAAAATGAGAAAAAGAAATTCTTCCCCTGAGAAGAATAGTGCCAAAAACAATAGTGAATATGTGCAATGTGTAATCAACGTCTCCCCCTTGCATATTTGTTTTTAAAAATTCACATATTATCTCTCCCCCTTTGACAATGTATTCAGCAAGGTTTATAAGACAAATTTTAATTGTTATGAGCATATTATAACATATACATATAAAACAAAGCTCATCCAAGTCATACTATCAAGTAACTTACACTATCACATCAATGAAATACATAAAGTAGTGTAAGCCATGCTAGAGATCAAATGTAATTTTCAATTTAGCAAGTCATGATGTCACAAACTTAATTATTTCAAATTCTGAAAGCATGACACTTGTTGCTGCATTTCATTATTTTTCAAAGCACAAATTTAGATCATATGATATTTGCAAGAGATTATATGCGCATCTGCCTTATTCTAACCAACCAAGCTAAGCTTATGTCATTTGACAATCAGAAGCTTAAGGACATGGTTTTAGTCATACACAACTTCTTCCAAGTTCATATCTAAGTGCAATGATAAGCCATCTCAAAAGAATAAGTGCGATGCATGGATATTCTCTTGATCTTTTCTCAACTTATATTTGTTCACAAAAACTCAACATGTGAGTTGGTTGCTTGATTAATTCTTTATGATTAAAAGCACTTGTGAGCATGCAACAAGTTCAAAAGAGCAAGAAAGTTCGACCATGACCAGATTTAGTGTAAGTAATTATTCTAATTACTAGACATGACAAAAACTACAAAATGTATAACATGAGTAATGTAGTAAGAACATTCAGCATGTAAAAGGAATCACAAAGTCATATATGTATGAAATACTATGCTCATATTATTTTAATTTCAGATTCACACATAGACTTCTCAAGTTTGAAAACTCCCCCTCAATTTAAGCCACGATGATGCATAACCCCTATTTCACTATGAATGAACAAAAACGAGTGAAATCCAAAGGTTTAGTAAAAATGTTAGCTAATTGTTGTTCGGTATATACATGGTGAAGCACAATGTTTCCTTTTTCAACATTATCACGGAGATAGTGATACCTAATATCAATGTGCTTAGTTCTAGAATGTTGCACAGGGTTTTTAGCAATGCAAATGGCACTAGTGTTATCACAAAACAGTGGAACACTGTCTAGATCAACCCCATAGTCCTTAAGTGTTTGAACAATCCAATGAATTTGTGAGCAAGCACTAGCAGCAGCTACATATTTTGATTCGGCTCTGGATTGTGCAACTGAATTTTGTTTTCTAGAGGACCAAGCAACAAGTGAATTACCAAGAAAATGACAAGCACCGGAAGTACTTTTCCTATCAATCCTACAACCTCCAAAATTAGCATCGGAAAAATCTTTCAAAGTAACGGTTGAGGAAGAAGGAAGAAAAATGCCAAATTCTTGAGTTCCATTTAAGTACCCGAGAATCCTTTTGACGGCTTGACGATGTGAAGCATGTGGGGAAGCTTGAAACTGTGCACAAAGACATACGCTGAATTGTATGTCCGGTCTTGATGCCGCGAGGTACAAAAGTGATCTGATCATGCTTCTATGTTCTTTTTGATCCACGAGTTGACCATCTTCATCAAGTTCAAGTGTTGTTGTTGTTCCCATTGGTGTCCGAAGAGGCTTGCTTTTGTCCATGTTGGAGTGCCTTAGGAGGTCTTTTGTATACTTCGTTTGATGCACAAAGGTACCCTCCTTGGTTTTCTTGATTTGCAGCCCCAAAAAGCATGTGAGTTCTCCCATCATACTCATATCAAATTATGAACTCATCATAGCTGAAAACTTGAAAACAAGATCATGAGAAGCACAACCAAAGATAATATCATCCACATACACTTGAACGAATAATGAGTCATTGCCATGCTTAAGCACAAAAAGAGTTTTATCAACCTTGCCCATAGTAAACCCCTTTTGAAGTAAGAATGTTTTTAACCTATCATACCATGCTCTAGGGACTTGTTTGAGACTGTATAAAGCTTTGGACAGTTTGTAAATATGATTAGGAAAATCTGATTTTTCAAAACCCTGTGGTTGTTTGACATAAACCTCCTCATCTATGTAGACATTGAGAAAAGCACTTTTAACATCCATTTGATATAGCTTAAAACCTTTAGATGCAGCAAAATCTAACAAAATTCTTATGGCTTCTAATTTAGCAACAGGAGCAAAAGTTTCATTAAAATCTAGGCCTTCAATTTGAGTGAAACCTTGAGCAACCAACCTGGCCTTATTCCTAACCACAACCCCATCCTCACTTTGTTTATTTTTAAACACCCATTGAGTTACAATTAAAGTGTGACCTTGAGGTGGAGATACAAGTTTCCAAACATTATTTCTTTCAAAATTTTCTAACTCTTCTTGCATGGCAATAATCCAAGATTAATTAGTCAGTGTGTGTGATATATCTTTGGGTTCAAAAGAAGCAACAAAAGCAGAATGAGCATGAGAGTTTTGATTGCAAAACCTGGACTGTGTAACTCGTTCGTGCAAGCTTCCAATAATCTATTGTGGAGGATGAATTTTCAGAACCCGGAGCGGAGTGGACACTTCACAAACTTCTTCGTCTTCAAGTTCATCCCAAATCGATGAGCTTGTGACTTTAGGAGGATCTGGACCAGCAATGGTGGTCATCAGTGCTGGCTGTGAATCAAAATCAGGAGCTCGAACAATGTCATTAGCTGCTGAATTTTCGGGCAGCAGTTCCACCACTTCCTCATCTTCAACGAAAATGCTCCCCCCCTGCGGATATGGATCTAGTCCTGCAATGTTTGAGCTAGTACCTGGGCTAGCTTCATCAAAAGACACTTCACAAGTCTCCACAACTTTGTTAGTGTCAAGTAAAAGCACATGGTAGCCTCTAGTATGATATGGATAACCAAGAAACATGCCATCAATAGATCTAGGTTCAAATTTATCAAGATGACCATGTTTCTTAACAAAGCATTTGCATCCAAAGAACCGAAAGTGCATAACACTAGGCCTATGTCCAAACCGGAGATCATATGGTGTTTTGACTAGCTTAGCACGCAAGAAAACACGATTTGAGACATAACAAGCGGTTGCAATTGCATCAGCCCAAAATTTCCTAGGAGTTTGATATTCATCAAGCATAGTCCTCGCCATCTCAACTAAGGTTCTGTTCTTTTTTTTTCTACAACACCATTTTGTTGAGGTACATATGGTGAAGAAAACTGATGATCTATTCCATTTTCAGCACAAAAGTGATCAAAAGATTGATTTTTAAATTCAGTTCCGTTATCACTTCTAGTTGCTTTTAAAGATCCTGGGTGATCAATTGATAATCTAAGAAATAAAGTTCTAAAGTGACTAAAAGCTTCATTCTTAGACGCCATAAAGTAAACCCAAGAGTATCTAGAATAATCATCAGCAATAACAAGAACATACATTTACCTCCGAAGGATTGAACACGTGAAGGTCCTACGGTGTCAAGGTGCAAAAGTTGACCCGGTTCAGTTGTCATGATCATTGTGAGAGGAGTATGTGAACCTGAAACCATCTTATCATGTCTACAAGAAGAGCACACAATTTCTTTGTCCCCTTTAAGCTTAGGCAGCCCACATATGCGATCAAGAGTACTAACACGCGTTAGGTGATCAAAGCCTACGTGAACATGTCTACGATGGCAAAAATATAAGTCCTTTGAATCATTAGCAACTAGACACCTATGCTTAGAGGAAGACATATCAAAATCAGATTTAAAAACTCTTCCAAACCGAGACATCTTAAAAATAAGCTCACTATTTGAACCTACAACTTTGCAGCAGTTTTTATTGAAAATAATTTCCAGATTTTCATCTAGCAATTGTGAAACAGAAAGCAAGTTGTAATTCAAATTTTTGACAAGTGCCACATCCTTCAAAGTGTAGTGATCATTTACTCTAACCGAACCCTTATCAATTATAGGAGTTGAAGAATTATCAGCAAAAGTAACATTCTCTACACGTGACACAAAAGAGAGGGAGGAGAACCATTCTTTGTTACTGGTCATGTGGCGTGAGCAACCTAAATCCACAATCCAAATGTTCTCCTTCCTCAAGCATGTAACCTACATAGAAGCACAATACATCGATGACTCAATGCTGGGGTTAGTCAAAAGGCATTTAGGTATTGAGTACTGAGTCACACGACGTGCAGCAGGAAAAACACGCGAAAGCTGAGATAAAACAGCATGTTTATGAGTCAAAGTTTGAAGTTTTTTATTCTTAACTACTGACCTATAAGGTGTTACTTGTGTAGCACAAAAATCAGTAGTTCTGGAGGAAAAAACAGAAGGTCCGGAGGTAAACTTTGAATGTTTTTGACTCATAATAGTAGGTTGCATGTTTCTGGCATTCGGTTTAATATGTGCAGCAAATTTTGCATGAAAGTTATGAGATCTAGCAATCATTCTTTCCCTTTTTTGTTGTTTAGCTAGTCTATAACAAAAATATATGACATGACCATCTCTACCACAGTTTGTGTTCATGTCTAGATGAGCAAGCAATATTTTTATTTGAAACCGAATGAGACAACACACCTGCAGGTTTGAAAACCACTTCTTTTTGTTTAGGAACTGTTTGAATCCAACCACTTCCTAATGACTTTACAATTTTAGGTGGATGTGCCTTAGCATGAGCATGAGAATCAAAGCCTAAACTAGTTTTATCATTGCAAGACTTGGAAGAATTCAGTAGCAAGTTTAGGTTCTTATTCCCATTACAAAACCGATATAATGTCCTATGCATGTTATCATGTTTATTGGACAGATCAAGGAAATTTTCACATGAAGTTTTCCCTTTTAATTTGCAATTGGAACAAAATTTAGCTTCATGAGAGCGTAAAGCATTGTTCAATATAGAAATTTCATTCATAGCATCTTGTAGTTTCTTATCAAGATCATCACAAGTAGAACAATGCAAATCAATTGTATAACAGCTAGCATCTTTCAAGTTTTTATCATTAAGTGCAGCAAGCTCTTTGTTCTTTTCAATTTCTAACTCAAGTTTATCAAGTGTGGAGGTGTGCGCACTTCTTAATGAGCACAATTTTTCATATATTAAATCACATGAGGGACATGCATCATCACTAGGAATCAAAGTTTTCAAACGGTTGATTTCAGATTCTAGTGATTCAATTTAGCAGCACTATCCCTAAGCTTTTTGTCCTTTTTCTTAACAATAATAGTGGCACGAGAAATAGCATCACACATTTCTTCGCAAGTAGGACATACCTCTTCATTGTCGCTGTTGTGTTCTGCCTCCTCCATACTTGATCTTGACTTGTCCGCCATAAAAAGCACAAGTTTGCCAAATCATCTTCATCTTCGTCACATCCAATGTCCACGTCGCTTGAGCCAAGTTCTTGGAGTGCGCAGATAAAACTGTTCACCAGTTGACGACCTGAAAAGCCCTTCTTCTTCTTCTTCTTATAATTTGTTGAGGAGTGCTTCGTCCTTGATTGTTTTACTTCTCGGGGAAGTAGAACCTGAAAGGTCAGGAAAATCTGTACGAAAGTGTCATGTCTTACCACATCCGAAGCATCGTTGAGGTCCGAAGCTTCCTCTCCTTCTAGCTCTCAAATTTTGCAATGCTTTTGAGAACCAAGTAGAGATGTGCTAGCTCCTCCTCTAGAAATTCCTCGATCTGCACTAGGGTTAGTGAGGACAACAAAGCAAGAGTATTGCAAGATTGATGATTGGCCGGAGCTAGGCATATCACATTGTGAGACAAATGCAATAGACTTATTTGGGTTCTTACGTGATAAGATGTCAATTTCATGAGTTTTGAGTTTAGAGTAAAGCACATCTAAAGTAGGTGTACTCATGACAGTAGATTCACGAATAGACGTAACTTTCATCTCCCAGTTTGACATGTCTAATGCACTAAGAAGTTGCCTAGCATTTTCAGCATTAGAAAAATTAACGTTGACACTATGCAAGTTACTAAGAATTTTGTTAAAGCGAGCAAAGAGATCATCGATGGACTCATCGGGATGCATCTCGAAGTGCATGTATTCTTTCTTGAACATGTCTTTCCTTACCTCCTTGATCGTGTTGGATCCTTCATGATAGTCACAAAGTGCTCTCCATACATCGTATGCCGATCAGAGATGTGCAACGCGGTCGAAGTCGCTCTTAGTGAGTCCTTGGATGATCAAGTTTCGGGCTTTGTTGTTGTTGTCGACGTCTCGTAGGTTTGTAGCCATAACTTGATCATTAGGTGGCACTTTGTAAGGCTTGTAAACCTTCTCCCATATTGCGAAGAGTTGGGCCTGGATGAAAGCCTCCATGCATGACTTCCAAACCCGAAAATCGATACCAGCAAACACACAAGGTTTGGCGGAGTATTTCTCCATGATGATTAGTCAAAAACATGTGCAAATCACAAAGATTAGAGCACCGTTGCTCTGATACCAATTGTATGATCGAAAAACACGTGAAAAGCTACCAGAGGGGGGGGGGGGTAAATGGTAGATTTAAAAATCTTACGCAGCAGAAACAATTAATTTCCAACCCCTTCGGCAGAAAAACGATCTGTTAAAGAAATCGTGTGTGAGACTAATCAAAACGTGTTTCACCATGACAAAAGTGATATATATAATAGAGAATCAAGTCAAGAAGAAAACACAAGAAGAATCACTCAAATCCATCAAGAGAAACTCAAGTTATGATCGAAAGATCGAACAAAGGTCAATCTGTCCTACCCGAGAAAAACAGTTCTGGAATGCTGCAAAGAAACTCGTGTAGATCAGAAACCATAAATCCAATGACTGTAAAATTTTGACAGATGATAGATAATCAAGTTGTGAAGACAACCCAAAAGGAATCGCGTCAATTGGATCTGTAAAACTTGATTTATGATAAAACCACCGACGAAAGGTATCTGTCCAGAAACTCGACGAGTAAAACTTGTCTAGAACAAGTCGGATGAACAAGGCACAAAAGTTCCTTCAAACTACGAATTTTATTCAATAGAACACAAGAGGAACAGACCCAAAGTCGTGCACCACGAGCTTTGGCCTCCCTTGCTTATATAACCAGTCCTTAGGCCAACCCAATCTCAACTAGGACTCCAATCCTACTCCGATCACGAATCGAAACTTTCCATAACTGCTTAGGACTCTTCTATACGCAGATAGAAGCAATCTTAAGACTTCCAAACACCTTAGGAACATATCCCATATTCCTAAAACAACTCAAATTCGTGACCCATACAAAATCCTATCATAACCAAATCGATACTTTCCATACCGAGCCATAACCAACTCTGCCGCAGCCAAAGTCATCAACCAATACGATCCGATCCTTCCAATCAGATCTTTCCATACATAACCCATCTTTAGAACCATGTTGTCATGTCATGCACCACATGCGTACGTGCAAACACCTTCCTTCGACGTCCAGTAACCTTCATATGCACTGCCCTTTATTCAATCATCCTGCGCAACCTCCTGAACCGCTCAACCACAATTCCTCCTGAATTTGGTTGTTGGAACCTCATCTCCTCCCTGAGACTAGTCCAAGGGATCCCGTCACAAGCCATGTCTTGAAGTCAAGAAACACCTGTACTTGAACAAACAACCAATCCGTACGAGCCCAAGTCCACGACTTGACTCAAATTAGTTCCGAACACAACACCTCATGTGAGCACCTCACATAAGCATGTTGCAAAACCACAGTAAAACGATATCAGCCATAACAACCAAAAAGCATCAAAAACATAGTAAAAGAATACTAAGCAAACTTTCTATCAATGTAAAGCACGTTCGAAACATTTCACATGAAAATATGGAACATTATGATCAAGCTCCAAACCTTGCCAAAGCTAACTGGAGCTTGAGCCGGAGCTTACCAAAGCTAGTACAACCTAGCACCGGAGCTTACCAAAGCTAGTCGGATCTAGCGCCAGAGCTAACCAAAGCTAGTTGGACCTAGTGCCGGAGCTAACCAAAACTAGTCGGAACTAGTCATCCCAAAATTCAAAGCTAGAAAAACATGTCGGAGCTAACCAACATAAGTCGGACCTAGCAAAACATATCAGAGCTTAACAAAGACATGTCGGAGCTATAAAAGACTTGCTGGAGCTAAAGACAAAGCTCATCGGAGCTACCCAAAAACATGTCGGACCTAGACAAAGAAAGTCGGAGCTAGGGTCGGACCTTGCTAAAAGGATGTTATGGCAGCATTCAAAACTTTTATTGTCAAAGCCGATGTATTCAGCACACATAGGTCTCACAATCCTGCGTTCCGAACAACCGCTTGGCACCTTGCCTCGTCTACGAGGTCCGGGTCTTCACATTGGAGCTTGTCCTACGTGGCTTGGTCGAAGGTCCGGACTCGAAGAGAACCCATGGTGATCTCCGGAGGAAGAACTGCTTCAGCTCTGTACACCAAGAAGAAAGGTGTCTCTCCGGTTGCCCAGCTAGGTGTTGTCCTGCTTGCCCACAATGCAGACGGAAGCTCCTCTATCCAGTTGGCACCATGTTTTTTCAGGCGCTCATATGTGCGTGTCTTGAGTCCCTTGAGTTTTTTCTGCATTAGCTCTCTCAGCTTGGCCATTGCTTGCCGGGTGAGCAACTAATGCATAGTTGACTTGTATGCTGAGATCTTCGTAGTACTCTTGGAATGTTGCACTTGTGAATTGGGTTTCGTTGTCGGTAATAACTCTATTTGAAACTCCAAATCTGCAATTATAGACTTCAATAACTTAATAGCTGATTGCTTATTGATTGTCGCAACTGGGGTAGCTTTCAGCCACTTGGTGAACATGTCAATGGCAACATACAAGAACTTGTAACCTACGATGGCTTTTGGAAAAGTTCCTAAAATGTCCACCCCCACAGACCCAAAGGCCACGGGTGGAGGTATCATTTGCAGTGACCGAGCCAGTGTGTGAATCTGCTTCGCGTGGAACTGGCATGCTTCACACTTGTTTACCAACTCAACTACTTCCTGGAGTGTTCTAGGCCAGTAAAAGCCATGTCGAAAGGCTTTACCGACCAACATGCGAGAAGATGCGTGGTTCCCGCACTCGCATCCATGGATTTTTGCGAGAAGTTCGCGACCTTCTTCCTAGGAAATGCATTGCATTAGAACGCCATTGGCACCACATCAGTAGGAATCCCCTTGTACCAACGTGTATCTTTTAGCCAATCTGGTAATTCGATTAGCGGAAGCACCATCTTCAGGAAGGATATTATCCTTCAAGTAGCTCTGAATCTCCGAGATCCATGCATCAGAGCTTACTTGAGCTTCTAGATCTTGCGGTCTGGGCTACTCGGAGCTTCCTACAACGCCTACGATCCTTCGTGGGTGCCATGGTAACAGGGCCACCAGGACCGCCAGCTTTGAGTTGTTAGTCTCGCCCCCATCACTCAGTTTGGTAGGCTGAGTGGCAGGTCCTGACAATCTTCTGACAAAAACTCTGTCTAGAGCTTGAGCTCCTGTTGAACCCTTCGTCGAGAGATCATCAGCTTCAGCATTGTTGAGACGCTGGACATGAAAGAGATCCAAGACGTGGAAGTCCTTCCGCAGCTTCTGGACTTCAAGTAAATAAGCGACGAGTTTGGTATTGTTGCAACTGCATTCACCTTTGACTTGCTTGATGATGAGTTGTAAGTCACCCTTCACCAGTACCTGTGTGACGCCATATGATAGTGCCACCTTGATCTTATGGATCAGGCCTTCGTACTTTGTCATGTTTTTTGTTGCCTTGAAGTTAAGGTGTATCATATACTTGACCTTCTCCTCGGTCAGAGTAGGGAGAAGAATTCCAGCTCCGGCCCCCTGCTTCTGCATGGAGCCATCAACATAGAGTGTCCAGTGAGGCTCAGTGAAGACCGGTATCTTAGGTTCTGGCTTCTGCTCAATAAAGCCCACCTGGAGTTGGGGAAGAAGGAGTCCATTCCGCCACGAAGTCAGCCAGCACCTGACTCTTGATAGCATGTCGAGGTAGGAATCCGAGATCGAATTCTGCTAGCTCCACAGACCACTTGGCGATATTTCCAGTAATATTTGGATTATGCAATATAGCACGCAGTGGAAAGAAAGTTACCACTGATATCTTGTGGGCTTGGAAATAGTGACATAGCTTTCTTGAGCAATAAGGACTGCATATAGCAGCTTATGCACCTCAATGTAGCGAGTCTTGGCATTGTGTAGAACTTCACTTATGAGGTACACTGGCCGATGGACGGTCCGGACCCTCCTTGAGGGGCCCAGAGTTTCTTCTTCATCATACCAGACCCTCCGAGAAAGGTCCAAATCTTCTTCTTCAGCAACCCGGACCCTCCCAGAGGTGTTGGGATTTTGTTCTTCATCAGCCCGAACCTCCTCGAAGGGATCCGAGCCTTCTTGTTGTACTGCAGGAACTCCCTCGATTGAGAGAGGTTGATCCTCGGGCCTCTTTCTTTTAGGATCCATGCCTGGGGGCTGGGACCCAGACTCACCTTCAGGTAGCTCCAGGCCCTCCCGGAGTGGTCTAGGCTCCTGAGCTGAAGATGGCTCCGGTCTCTCCGTGACCAAGACCATGCTAACAACCTTCGTAGTTGCCGAAATGTAAAGTAGAAGAGGCTCACTAGGCTCCGGGGCTACTAGAACTGGTAGTGTGGTAAGGAGCTGCTTGAGCTCTTGGAACACATTCTCTGCTTCTTCGGACCAATGAAATGGTCTGGAGTTCCTCGATAGCTTGAAGAAGGGAAGTGCACGCTCTGCCAGTCTTGAAATGAACCAGCTGAGCGCAGCTAGAAACCCAGTTAGCTTCTAGACATCCTTCACGCGGGCTGGGGGCCGCATCTTTTCAATGGCCTTGATTCGCTGGTTGCCTCAATTCCCTGGTGAGTTACCAAGAATCCAAGGAGCTTTACTGAGTTAACGACAAAGACACACTTGTCTGGAGTAAGCTTCGTACATGTCAAGTGCAGCTTGTCGAAGATGGCTTGTAAATTGTCAAGAAGTGACTCCTTGTTCTTCACCTTGATGGCGATGTCATTGACATATACCTCCATCAAGTCCCTGATGAGCTCTCCTAATGTTTTGTTCATGGCTCGCACAAAAGTTGAAGTAGTGTTTTTGAGACCAACAGGCATAGTAGTGTAACAATATAACCCATCTACATAATGAAGGCAGTGGTCCCTTCATCTTCCCTAGTCACTTGAATCTGATGAGATCCAGAATAGGCGTCTAGGAAACACAATAACTCACACCCGGAGGTAGAATACACTATCCGATCTATTCTAGGAAGTGGAAATGGGTCTTTTGGGCATGCCTCATTTAAGGTGGTGTAGTCAATGCACATCCGAAGCTTCCTGTTGGCCTTTGGTACAACGATTGGGTTCGCCAGCCACCGAGGATAGTGAACATCTAGGATGAAACCAACGTCGAGTAGCTTCTTAATTTCTTGTCTGATGAAGTTCTCCCGCTCGACAGATAGCTTCTGGGGCTTCTGATGTACTGGTCATGCATCGGGGTATATCCTCAGGCTGTGCTCGATCACCTCCCTAGGGATCCCAGGCATCTGTGATGGTTGCCATGCAAACACGTCAACATTCATCCGGAAGAAAGTGGCGAGCACGAGTTCCTATTTGTCGTCCATACCTCCCAATATATGAGTGGTCTAGGCAGCATCAGAACCAATCTGGACGATTTTGATAGGGATGTCTGTGTTGCCGCATGGTTATACACGAGGTGAAGAAGATGAGCCACACTAACGTGAGCTCGAAGGTTGTTGAGCTGGTCGCTCCTTGCTAGATTCTTCTTCCTGCGTTGTTGCGAGCGCATGAAGTTCTTCTAGTGTAGTGACTCCAGCAGTGTGATCCCCACAGATCTAGAAAACGCCTGAAGGAGTCGACATCTTTAATACCACATAGCCGTAATGAGCTATGTCCATGAACCTATACAGGCCTGGCCTGCCTAGGATTGCATTGAAGGGAAGGCTGATGTGTGCCACATCAAAGACCAGCTTCTCAGACTTATAGTTGTCCATAGTCCCAAAGTTCACTGGGAGTGTAATTGATACGAGAGGAGTGATAGCTCCCGGACCTACTCCGGAGAATGGACGTGAGGGCCTAATGTCTAATTGGATGAGCTGGAGCTTCACAAAAGCCGCGAAGCTGAGGAGGTTGAGTGTCGTGCCTCCGTCCACCAGAACATGATAGATTTGGATATTATTGATGGTAGGAGATAACCTCAAAGGCAACTGACCAGCTTCAGTCATGTTCTTAGTACAATCCGAAGCATCAAAGGTGATGGCTGTGTCCATCCACTTCTGATGAGGTTCTTCCTTGGCAGTGGGAGCTGCGACAACCATCTCTCGAGGCACAGTCTTGAGGATACGCTGAGAGGTAATATCCTAGGACCCTCCATATTTCAAATGGAGAGTCTTCCGACGCTCATTGTCGGAGATCTCGAAGTCGTAGTCCACAATGTTGTAGACGGCCTTCAAGGACTTCTTGGCATCCTGGAAGCCAAGCCCTGTTCTGATGGATCTTGTCCGACTTCTGTTTCCCCTCCTGTTGGTGGTATGGGGCTTCTTCTTGGCGCTTGTTGCTGCATTCAACAAGCCGCTAAACCTCGTGACAGTCTTCAAGATTATGGGTGTTCGATTTATGAATTAGACACCACATCTTCTCACCGTCGCCGTCCTCAAATGATGGTCGGGGTCATTTTTCAGGGTGTGGCCCCCAGCCACCAGGAGCTGCAGCTGCAGCGGTAGGTGTGCCGACCAACGACTTATTCTTGCCATTGGAATTCTTCTTCTTATTTCCACTGCTGGAGGCAGTAGCTTCAGTCTTGGAGGAAGATTTACCAGCCTCCGCAGCTGGTTTGGAGTGCATCTCTTGGCCCTCCGCAACCCTAGCACATTTGTCGGCTGGGTTGAAGAGCTTCGTGACGCTGCTGACATCTTTGGTTGCCAGCTTCTCCAACATCATCTTATCTCCAACTCCCTGTCTCAACGCAAAAATGACATAGGTGTTAGAGATTGAAGGGATGGTGTTCTGTACCTGAGAAAACCGCTGGATGGATGATCACAGCGACTCCCCCGATTTCTGCTATACGGCAAACAGATCCAACTCTGTGCAAGGTCGAGTGTAGGAGCTCCCAAAGTTGGCAGTGAACTGGCGACAAAGTCCCCCCCAACTATAGATGCAGTCAGGAAGGAGACTCATGAACCAGGACCTTGTTGTCCTAGTTAGAGCCACGGGGAAGTAGTTGGCCATCGTGGCCTCACTGCCTCCAGCCGCGAGGATGGCGGTGGAGCAGATTTGAAGAAATTTGATGGGGTTGACTGTCCCATCGTACTTCTCTGGCAGATGAGGCCGGAACTTATGTGGCCAGTTAGCCTTGCGGAGATGCCAGTCAAGGGGAAAACATCCACCCCCACTCTCTCGCCTCTCGCGAGCGTGCTCGATATGGACGCAGCCATCCTGTCTCATGTACCGGTTGTAGAGCTTTGACCAGAGATCGTGCATCGATATCCTCGATGATGTATGAGTGCGGCGTGCCGTGGAGGGTAGTGATGTCACTTGCTGGGAGGGCACACGTCTCCTGTGCTGTGATGCCTGAGGACCAAGTCTGCCAGACAAGGTCCCATTCCTTGAAGGTGTCTGCCAAGTAGGGACGAACCTTGATTGCTGATGGCATTGGCTGCGGCGGCAACCAAATGTTCCACATCAGCGCGCCACTGTTCCATTGCGCCCTGAGGTGCTCCAGGCGCTGGAGGACGCTGAAGTAGAGTCTGCACTGCGTTCAGCGTGTTCTATGGACTGTTTGTCGATGCAGTGATAGACGCGAATACACCATCTTGCTGAGATGGTGGAGGTGGTGATGGAACGACACCCACCAGGACAACAACATTGGATGGCTGCTGTACATTGGAGGGATTTCCTCCAGTAGGCTGCTCAGCCAAACCGTTGCAAGAAGCTGCGGTGGAGTTCACCATCTTGAGATATTAGCCCCCCCCCTACCTGGCGCGCCAAATGTCGAAGTGTAGCAATCACACTTCCCCCGGTACTACTAAAGCATATTACGCTGTGGTTCGTATTCGGATGGGTGCGTAAGATCATGAAAAATAAGATGACACAAGAGTCTTTACGTGGTTCGAGCCGCCTGAGCGTAATACCCTACTCCACAGGGTGGTTGTTGATTTTATGGCGAGTGTTTGTGGTTGCTTGTATGCATGTGAGCTTAGTTGTCCTCTACTGTGCGACACATCCCTTTTATATGCTATGGACTGACCATTACAGTATATGTCTGGCTCGACAAGTGGCCCCAGCTATAATTAACCACCTATACATGATCTACATGTATAACCTTGATTTACAATGTGATAACGCACCTTAATGGCTGTGTTACCTGTCTTGATAGTCCCCTAATCTTGTGTCATTAATATTGAGTTAATGACACGTTAATCGGGTCTTGTAATGGCTGTTTAATAGCATCTTGAATGTCCACACCATTGGAAATCCTGTCGTCCTCCCGTTGCAGGCTTAGGTTCGGAGGTCCAACATGTGGTAGCTCCTGAGCTTCCCTCTGTGGGAAGGCAGGTCCGGAGCCACTTGACACATGGCGGCACCGGAGCTTCCCTCTACTGGGAGTTAGGTCCGAGCCTGCTGGACACGTGGTTGTACTGGAGCTTCCATGTGAAGGAAGGTAGGTCCGGCCCCACAAGACATGTGGCAACACCAGAGCTACCCAAACGAGGGATGTGGGCCCAGTGCTTTTGGATGTGTGTTGCCTTCGGAAGTCTTCAACTCGGACATAGGAACTCCTTGGTTTTATGTGCGGTAACAGGGGATAATTGGTATCCAGGGTACCAACAGGTTCCATTATCAGTGATAACTCTATTCGGAACTCCAAATCTGCAGACAATAGACTTCAAGAATTTGATGGTTGATTGCTTTTTGATAGTCACAACTGGAGTTGCGTCAGGCCACTTCATGAACTTGTCGATGGAGACATAAAAGAACTGATAACCTCCAACAGCTTCTGCGAAAGGTCCCAAAATGTCCATCCCCCACAAAATGAATGGCCACGCGGGAGGAATCATCTGCAATGATTGCGCCGATGTATGAATCTGCTTGGCGTGGAACTGGCACGCTTTACACTTCTTTACCAGCTCGACTGCATCCTTGAGTGCTAAAGGCCAATAAAATCCATGTTGAAAGGCCTTATCGACCAACGTGCGAGAAGATGCGTGGTTCCCGTACTCGCCTCCATGGATCTCCGGGAAATGCAACGCATTAGAACGTCATTGGCACCACGTTGGTAGAGATCCCCTTTTACCAACGTGTATATTTTAGCCAACCTGACAATTTGCTCAGCGGATACACCGTCTTCAAGAAGGATATTGTCTTACAAGTAGTCTCGGACCTCCGAGATCCATGCATCGGGACTATCTTGAGCTTCTGGATCTTGCGCACTTGGTTGCTCGGAGCTTCCTGTAGCACCTACAATCCATGGTGGGCGCCATGGTAACAGGGCCACGGGACCACCAGCTTCAGGGTGCTAGTCTCGCCCCCATCACTCAGTTTGACAGGCTGAGCGGCAGGTGATGACAATCTCCTGACGAAAACCCCGTCGGGTGCTTGAGCCTCGGTTGATGCCTTCGTTGAGAGGTCTTCATCTTCAGCATTGTTGAGACGCTGGACATGGCAAAGATCGAGGACGTGGAAGTTCTGCAGCTTCTGGACATCAAGTAAATATGCAGCAAGTTGAGGGTTATTGCAACTACATTCACCTTTAAGTTGCTTGATGATGAGTTGCGAGTCACCCTTCACCGGGAGTTGCCAGACGCCATATGATAGCGCCACCATCAGTCCGAAGATGAGTGCTCCATATTCTGCCATGTTGTTGGTTGCCTTGAGGTCGAGGCATACCATGTACTTGACCTTCTCCCCAGTTAGAGTGAGGAGAAGTATTCCAGCTCCGACCCCTTGCTTCTGCACGGAGCCGTTGAAGTAGAGAGTCCAGTAAGGCTCATTGAATACTAGGATCTTAGGTTCCCGATTCAACTTGTCGAGGCCCCTTGGAGAGTATGAAGATGGTGTTCACTCCGCCACAAAGTCTGCCAGCACTTAACTCTTGATTGCCTGTCGTGGCAGGAATTCGAGGTTTAAGTCTGCCAACACGGCTGCCCACTTGGCGATATTTCCCGTAGAATTGGGATTATGCAAAATAGCTCGCAGTGTATCAGAAGTTACCATTGATATCTTGTGGTCTTGCAAGTAGTGATGAAACTTGCTTGAGGCAATCAGGACTGCGTACAACAGTTTATACACCTCAATGTATCGATTCTTGGCGTTGTGCAGTACTTTGTTGATGAAGTACACCGGCTGCTGGACAGTTCGGACCCTCTCAGAGGCGTCCGAAACTTCTTCTCCATCAACCCAGACCCTCCCGAAGGGGTCTGGACCTTCTTCTTCTTGAGTAGGTACTCCCTCAGATGAGGGAGGTTGACCCACAGGCATCTTGCATTTCGGATTCGTGCCTGGGGGCGGTGACCCAGACTCGCCTTCAGGTAGCTCCAGACCCTCCCGAAGGGATCTAAGCTCCTGAGTTGAAGATGTTTCTTTTCTCTCCGCAACCAGAACCATGCTGACAACCTACGTAGTTGCAGCGATATAAAGCAGAAGAGGCTTACCAGGCTCCGACACTACCATGGTTGGTAGTGTAGTGAGGAGCTGCTTGAGCTCTTGGAATGTCTTCTCTGCTTCCTCAAACCAATGGAATGACTTGGACTTCCTCAACAACTTGAAGAATGGAAGTGCCCGCTCCGACAGCCTTGAGACGAATCGGTTGGGCGAAGCTAGACGTCCTATTAGCTTCTGGATGTCATTGATATGATCTGGAGGCCGCATCTCTTCAATGGCTTTAATTTTGACTGAATTTGCCACAATTCCTCAATGAGTCACTAAGAAACCAAGGAGCTTTCCGGAGCTTACCCGGAAGAAACACTTGTTCGGGTTATGCTTCATGCATGTCAAGCATAGCTTGTCGAAGACGGTTTGAAGATTGTCCAGGAGTAAGTCCTTGTTCCTCACCTTGACGATGATGCCATCGATGTAGACTTCCACTAGCTCCCTAATCAGCTCCCCAAAGGTTTTGTGCATGGCTCGCACAAAAGTGATGTAGCATTTTGAAGACCAAAAGGCATAATTTTGTAACGATACAACCTATCTACTGTGATGAAGGCAGTATGCTCTTCATCTACCTTAGATATTGGAATTTGACGATATCCAGAATGTGCATCTAAGAAACACAGTAAATAATATCCGGAGGTAGAATCTACTATTTGATCTATCCTCGGTAGTGGAATAGGGTCTTTTGGGCATGCCTTATTTAAGGTGGTGTAATCGATGCACATCCGAAGCTTCCCGCCAGCCTTCGGTACGACAACTGGGTTTTCCAACCACCATGGATAGTGAACCTCTCGGATGAATCCAGTGTCGAGCAGCTTCTTGACTTCTTGTCTGATGAAGTTCTGTTGCTCAACAGATTGGTTTTGGGGCTTCTGTTGTATGGGCTGTGCATCGGGGTATTTCTTCAGACGGTGCTTGATCACTTCCCTATGGATCCAAGGCATTTGTGACGGTTTCCATGCAAACACGTCGACATTTGCACGGAGGAAAGTGGCGAGCGCGAGTTCCTATTTGTTACCCAGACCTCCCGATATATGGGTGGTCTGGTTCGCATCATAACCGATGTGGATGACATTGGCGGGGATGTCAGTGTCGTTGCTTGGTTGCACACGACACTGCAAGGATTCCGGTTTATTGCAACGAAAAAATTCGTTGCAATAGGTCAATTTTCGTCGCAATAGGTTACTGTTGCAACAAAAAAAAGTGTGGCGGTAGTTTTTACGAATCGTCAAAATAAGTCCCATGGCGATAGGTTATTGCGATGACTTGACATCCGTGGCAAGTAGTATGGTATTACAACAATTTCACATTGGTGGCAAATAGTATTCTATTGCAACGATTTCACATATTGTGACGATTTAACGTTTTGCAACGAATAGTACGGTATTGCAGTGATTTCAAAATCGTGGCAAATACTACAATATTGCAACGATTTCACATTCGTGGCAAATAGTATGTTATTGCAACGATTTAGCGTATTGTGGCGATTTAACGTATTACAATGAATAGCATGGTATTGCAACGATTTCACATACATGGCAAATAGTACGGTATTGCAACGATTTTGCATCGGTGGCAAATAATACAGTATTGCAACAATTTAGCGTTGTTGAAGTGTTAGAGCGACACTTTCACCGATCTGCTAAGTAGCAGCCCGCGGAGGTTCTTTGTTCAGCGGGGCTTAGGCCTCAATCAAGTGTTCTAGCAGATGGAAATATCAGACAGTGGTTTTTACGTGGTTCGGGCCGCAAGAAGCATAACACCCTACTCCACGGTGAGTGGTATTGCTGGTATATGTGTGTGTGTGTGTGTGTGTGTGTGATGTTCGATATTGGGTCCCTTGTAACAGTGGCGGTCCGGGCCTTTCATAGACAAGATCGGACGCCTTACAAGTGGGGTCCCGGGGCCCGACAGGTGGTCCCAGGATGATCTTATCATAAAGATCTAAGGCTTCTTCCGTAAGCTTGCTCCAACCATGGTCTTCAAGACCCACTATCTTGCCACCTACGTCGTCAGTAGCCCACGCGCCGTTGCTGACGGTGGCAGAAGGTGTCACGTCGGTCTGTCTTGTTACCGCAAGCTATCCACCTTGGAAGGTGGGGTAGTCCTGCAGCACCTTCAGTGTGACGCGATTGGTCATAGCAGCCTCTGACCTTTGGCGTGCTCTGCGTTGGGCGCCAGAGGTGGTTGCGCATGTTCAATGATCGACTTGAGCATGGTGTACCATCACTGGACACCAGCATCTTACCGTCCGAGGTGAGCCGCGGGACATGAGGCAGCCCCGGGACTGGTCTCCGCTGGGGAGGTTAGACCTGATCCTCTGTGACGCGTGGCAGCTCCAGATCTCATCAGGGAATGTGGCAGCTCCAGGCCCTTTCCCTTGGGGGTGCTGGTCCTTGCGCTCCGTGCCACGTGTTTGTAACGGGGGCGCTCCCCCAAGGTTGGGTGAGGTCCCAACACTACACGTGGCATCTTGGGAGCCCGTCACACCGGAGGGGCCAAGTGCCATCTTCAAGGTTTACGTGGCAGCACCGCAGCTCGATCTTGAGGGAGGCAAAGGCCTTGGCGCCTATAGGACACGTGATAGCTCCGGACATGCCTCGGTGTCTTCATCCTGTGTGCGAGGGTACCCTGTCTGTATGGTACCGATAGTGGCCCTTGGGTCCACCTTGGGGCGTGGTGAAGAGCCCAAACGTGGAGCCCTTTCAATGTCTTCCAGCACTTTGCTTTGAATTTTGTCTTGGATAGCCGAAGCGGTTGGCGCTTCGATCAATCGTCGCCACACGTCCTCTTCTGGTTGAGAGACTGCGGCGATGAGATCTTTGCTTGTTGTAATCTGGGTCTTCTATTGTGCCTTTAACCGCGACGGTTCCCGATACTGCTATAGCACTTTTGTTCGCTCCGCCATTATGGGAGTCGCCTCAGCAGCTTTGCCAGGCGGCTGACCGACTAGGCTAGCGTGTTAGTGCCAGGACATAGGACCCATTGTCATGGGTGTCGGGTGTTGAGCGATGCAGTCTGAACCTTCAGTCGTAGTACCTAGGTGTCGCGGGGTGAATAAAAAGGAAATGGTTTCTCCCTTACTCAATCATCGCAGCCTGAGTTTTTCGCCTTCTTCCTCGAGCGCCCGATCCTTCTTCACCCCTTAGCCAATGTTCTCACCTTAGCTCGCTCCAATTGCTTCCCCGCTGCATCCTTCTCGCTTCCAATCGGTTGACGACCTGTTGTCGATGTGGCGACTGCTTGGCTGGTTGTTGGCGGAGTATGCGTGGATGATCTGCTGCGGATTTCCAACCCTTGAAGACCGGAGCGAAGACAAGACCGTCTTTTTTGCCGCGTATGTGTCTGCAGGGCTTGGGATTCCACCGTCGAGGTTCTTCCTTGCACTGCTAGAGGAGTACAGGCTGCAGCTTCACCATCTATCGCCAAGTTTCATCGCAGTGCTCGCTGTGTTTGTCCACTTCTGCTAGGCGTTCTTGGGCTACAAGCTGACGATGGATATGTTCCGGTTCATCTTCGTAATGAAGACCACTGGGAAGAGTGAGACGACCCAGGTGAGTGCTTACAACTTTGGGCACCGGGACAAGAACTCCCATTCCTACATTCCTTCGGTCAAGGGAGGCATGTGGAAGACCTGGAGGGAAGATTGGGCGATCGTGCGGTCGATGCCCATCTCGTGCTGAAGATGCCTTAGGAAGGTTCAACCTTTGATCCCACCACCTGGGAAGCCTTCCAGGGGTTCACGAACAAATAAACGCTGATATTGGTGAGGATCAAGTCCCTGGCGCGTAAAGGCTTGACTTCCCTGATGGTGCTAGCTGACTTCTTGCACCGCCGCACCGCCCCTCTTCATAAGTACCAATACAGGGCTTGGTACTATCTTGGCACCCATGATCGGTGCCGGTTGGATCTGGATGACCCCACCCCAGAGGTGTTGGAGGGCTTGTTGAAGTTGGTAACCTCTGATATAGTCGACGACGAGCACATCTCCATTCTGGACGACTGCCAACCGCTCTTCATGACTCCGGAATTGAGAGACAAACTAATGAGCTCGAGGCCGGCGGTCAATGCGTTCGGTGTTACCCGTCTGCATCCTGAGGAGACGTCTGGGGCTTCTGCGGTCATGGCGCGGTGCAGTGCCATGACACAATCAAGGTCGGGGTCCTCCTCGCATTCTTCATAAAGGGTGGAGGTAGGGCCCCAAACATCTTCTGTCAGGCTGGACGGCAGCCAACCAGAGCCAGCTCCATCGCCAGGAAAGCGTTCTCGCCACCCGGCTACAGATTCCAATACCACTATGTTGAAGAAGAGAAAGCTGTCGCGGGGGGACGATACCCCAATCTCCCCTCGTGATGGGGTGAGTGCAACCAATACGTCTATTGTCGACTTGGTTTCTAACTCCAACGGTGGCTCTAGTTCCGTAGGAGGTGCAGAGGGGTCTTTGCAGGGGATCATGCCGACGCAGGTCAATCACGAGCTGGAGCCGGTGACTATGGCACCAGCTTTGTTGATAGGCCCCGGTGACCTCGATCTATCGTTCGGTGTGGAGGGCCAGGGTCACTAGAGGGGTCCGACTCGCCGGTGGGACGCAACTTCTCCCTCTGCCTTTTCCCTTCTTTCCTTTTTCTATTCTGGCGGAGTTTTATCTTGTCTTTTCAGGGCATCGTCAGCCGACTTGGTGCCCCTGGTGCATTCAGGGGTGGGCTTGATAGCCTCTGCCCTTCCCGTAGCTGGAATAGGATCTGCCATCCCGCATTGTTCGCCCGAGGGTGCTTTGGCCTTAGGTTCCTTTGGTGACTCTGCACCCTCATCCTTCAGGGTAGGTAGGGCTGGAATGGCGTCAGACATGGAAGTGCCAGGCGAGGAGGTGCCCGGCAAGGCGGAGCGAGGGGGTGCCCGGTGTGGAGGCGCCTGACAAGGAGGTGCTTGGCGAGGCAGAGACTACATTGGTTATGACTGCCTCCCTTGGTGAGGACAACCCACCCGTCATTGAAGCAGCGTCAGCGATTGACGTTATTGGCGCACAAGTCGGCTACTCACCACTGGCGACCGGCGATGCCCTGCAGTGGGAGAAGAGACATCAGCACCGAGCGGCAGCGCAGAGGTCCCAGGAGCTCCAGCCGGGGCACCATCTGGCCCCCAAGCACTGGTGTCTGCCGCAATATCAGCAGAAGAGGTGGAGGGGCAGCCGTCTGTGGCGACGGTCACACCGATTCCTCTTGCCGATGTTGTTGCCGCGACCCAGTCGACCTTGCGCCAGACGTAAGCTACTTTCGCTCGGGAGTGGGATCAGCATGCAGAGGAGCGATGTTTGGTGAAACTGGTCGATGCTAAGAATAAGCAGCTCGAGGTGGAGGCTCTGAAGGTGGGCTTTGTTTCCGGTGAGAATATTGTGATTTTTGACCTGCACCACTGATGCCCGCCTGAGGCTGTATGAGGATCAGCGGCTGGACTTGGTCCACTGCGATGTTGCTGTCGCTGATGCTAAAGGGGACTTGGTGGCGATGGAGGAGGAGGTCTCCCAGGGCCTGGAGGAGAAGCGTCGGGCTTTGCAGGACTTGGAGCTCGGCATCAAGCACCGGGAGGACAATCTAGAGCGTCGTGCTCGAGACCTCGCCGATCGGGAGGAGACTGCGGGGAGAGAGGTGGAGAGCCTTCAGGCCTCCCGTATGGCCGAGGCCCAAGGAGTCTAGGACTTCCTGGCCCATGCTGGGGCGATGCTGGAACCCCCCGGCCTTGGTCCCGTGTCGCGTGGGGAGCCATCTCAGTGGGTAGCCCTGCTGCTTCCTGCCTTGGACTCCCACTGTTTGTCGTTGGGGTCGATGAACACCGTCCTTGCAAGGCGGCTGGAGGCCGAAGGAAAGGAGTTGGCTGAGGTGGTGGCATGCCACGTCCTAGTATGCTTCCAAGCTGGTACTCGAAGATCCCGCTGGAGGCGGTGGAGAAAGGTCCCTTGATGAGCGGGAGGATGAGGCTAGGGCCAAAGTCCAAGACCTTGCCAAGGAAGTCGCTTCTTTGTTCCGGCGGAGTTGAGGCTGGCAGCACCTAGGCGCAATGTTTTTGTATCCGGGGCTGACCCCCTTTGCGTAAAAAACTGTTTACGAATTTGGATTTATGTTTTTTTGGTTGTTGTCTTGTCGCGTGCTTTCAAATTGTTGCCCCAGTTCCTTCTCTCGAGTAAGGTCTTGAAGAGCCTTTGTTGATGCCATTAGCCTTTTAGGGACAAAAGCTTGCACAATTGACACAGCCGGTTTGTCGCTAGATGACGTCCTTCTTATGGAACACCCCACAGAGGCCCATTTGTAGGCGTGGCCAGATTGTTGGGTACGCCTGCCACTTGAACACAGGATGTCTTCGACTGGCCCCAACGGAGTGGGGGAGCATGAGTTTGTTGTTGCAGGTAGCCGCAGCTGGCTACTGTGGTGCCGCCCTCTGTTGCTGTGAAGTCGTCGACAGCAGGCCCCTTGGGAGGCGCCAGAGCTGGGTGCTCCAGCGTCGCCCACCATCGTTGTGAAGGCATGGAATACAGGCGCCTGGTGCACAGGATACCACAAGCGAACTTTATTAGCAGCAAAAGTAGGGCAGGAGAGTGCACTCACTTGTCCGCTCTTGTTGTTGTCGCTGACGTGTTGGGACGTCGACGGCAGGCCCCCTGGGAGGTGCTGGAGTTGTATGCTCCGGCGTCACCCACCATCTTCAAAGGTACATCAGGGGTAGGCCCCTTCGAAGGTTCCGAAGCTGGATGCTCCAGCGTCGACCGCCATCTTCGTAGGTACGTCAATGGCAAGCCCCCTGGGAGGTGCTGGAGCTGTATGCTCTGACGTCACCCACCATCATCGTAGGTACGTCGACGGCAGGCCCCCTGGGAGGTGCTGGAGCTGGATGCTCTGGCGTCATCCACCATTGTTGTAGAGTCGTTGACGGCAGACCCCTGGTGTACAGGCTATCGCAAGAGGACCCTGTTAGCAACAAGAGCGGGGGAGGAGAGTTTACTCACTTATCCGCGCTTGGTGCTATCGTTGACGTGCTGGGACATCGACGGTAGGCTCCTTGCGAGGTGTCAGAATTTTATGCTCCAGTGTCGCCCACCGTCTTTGTAGAAACGTCGACGGCGGGTGTAACACCCTCAATTTTCACATCATGCATTGCATACATGTTCATGCATTAAGTATTAATAGAATAAAAGATAGATAATAAAAGATAAACATACATGTATGGTGTAGCAAAAAGAGGCGAAAAGAAAATAATAGCGTAAACATGTATTAGGGAATAAATATAAAAATAATAATAATAATATATAAAAAAGTATATATATAAAAGAAAAGAAAACAAAATCAACGCCGCTGGCCAGGCCGAACCGGCCCAGCCAGCGGGCACCTCCCGCGCTCGCCCCGGCCCCACGCGACCCCGCCCACACCGCAGCCCCGACGTGCCGACCGCGAGCCGCCCGACGCGCCCCGACCCTACCGCGCCTGGGCCGCACCCCGCCGCCTGCCCCGAATCGCGCACGCGCCCCCGTGAATCGCCCGCTCCCGCGCGCGATTCCCGCGCCTCGCCCCGATCCGCGCGACTCCCGCGCCCTCACGCACGCGCTCAAGCCCCGACTGACTCGGTCCCTGGCCAGTCCGCCTATAAATACGTAAGGTATCCGTAGGGTTTTTCCACGATCCCAGAAATGCCGCCGCCTAGCTCCAAAAACCGCCCTAGCCGCCGGTACAGGGAAGAAGGAGACCAGAGGCTGCGCTGCAGGGAAGAAAAGGAAGGAAAAGGAGGGGAAGAAGAGGAGGAAAAAAAAGAGAGCGCCGCCGTCCGCCGGAGATCGTCGTCGTCATCGCATCGCCGTCGTTGTGCCGCCGGAGGACCTTGCGCATCTACTTCGTCTACGCATCATCCCCATCCTGCTATCATCGAAGCCATCACATCTACGGTAGGCCATGTTCCCGATGCGAATTTTAGCGACCATATCGATTCTAATAGACGTAAATTGATCATAGTTGCGTCATCTTTTTATTTTCAGCAGCATTAATCCACCCTAAAACCCCCGTAAACTCATATGAACACGTATGAACTAGTTGCATCTAATTAATAAACAACCATAGTTAATTAATAATTGATCTTTGCATGCATGCATATCATCGCATGTTGATTAATGTGTGTGCATCATGTTGATTGTATATGCTTTCTTGTATGTGTGACCACGCATAGAGGAACGTGTTCAAGAGGCCGCATACGAGGATTTCCAAAATCAAGACTTTGAAGCGCTTGAGCAACCCCATCCGTCGGAGCAAGGCAAGTGTCCTTGATCATATTGATCCCGTTTTATTAAATGTTTTGTTTGCGAACCTGCATGCTTGTGTCAATATGATGGGAAACCCATACGTAGGAGTTCACTAGCGTGGTTTGCCACCCCTTGTTGCCGGGATATATACGATGAGTCGGGTATGGGTATTTTTATTTTTGCACCGCATCGCTACATGGGTTATGGGTAACTTAAATAATGTGGTTGACAACTTTAATTACGACAACTTGGGATGGTAATAAGATGATGATTAATTTAGCAACCTGGAATTTAGGAGATCTAAGCAAGCATGGTTTTGTGGATGGGTTGGATGATATGGTGGTTTGCTTGCCTTAGATCTAAGGACCGATTCATGCGAGAATATGCCAGGTCAACAGTGCCACCACAAGGCCAAGTATGGGTGCGGCGTAGCTGAATAATTAGGAGCGCTGCTAGTATTGTATGGACCATTGGATGGCGCGGGGAATGGGAGTCGAGGAGGACTGCCCTGGGATCCGCATGGCACACGAGGGGGCTCGTGGGTGGGAGAATGGAGATTCAAGCCTGCCGGTGAAACCTTAGTGGGCCCGTACATACTAGTAGTCCCTTTTGAAAGGCTATTTTGTGATCTCTTGGCCACACACCTACGGAAGTGTGAGATGGCGTAATGGAGGCTTCTTAGTCACCGAAAGGTGATGAAATCACGAACATGTGGGTAAAGTGGTACAAACTCTGCAGAGTGTTAAAAAAACTATCATGATAGCCGTGCTCCAGGTTATAAGAGCCTGGATGACCTACATGATTAGAGGATTTTGGTATTGGGACGGTTGGTGTATGGTTATGGGTTGGTAATGGTTATGGATGGTTTATGGATTATGGTTATGGATATGAATTTGAGTTATGGTAACTGGACATGGATAATGATGATGTTGGCAATAATTGGATATGGTTTATATTTTGTTAATATGATGGTTATGACAGGATTGTTTCACATAGACATAGTATAATGGTTTTCAAATGTTTTACTGTACTTTTCAGCACTTAGCCATTATTACATTCGTCATTTGAATAAGCCACATGTCATACTTTCCACACTTGCTGAGTACGACATGTACTCACCCTTGCAATCCCCCCCCCCAACAGTTGCAGGTCAGGATTGTAAGTTTAATGGCGATAATGTGGAGTACTAGGTTGCGTACCGCCGTCAATTGCCTGTGGATTGGAGTCGTGCTACTTAGTTTATTTTCCGCTGCATTATTTAGAGTTTTATCATTCGTGAACTATTGGATTATTGTAATAAAATACTTATTTAATAGTTAAGACGTGGTTAAATTCTGTATATCGTTTGTGATGCAACCGTATATGTGTGATGAACTTCCTGGGCACACATATGCATTACGCTTGGTTCATATTCGAAACCGGGTGTTACAAATTGGTAACAGAGCCACGTTGACCGTAGGACACAGCCTAGATAGAATGGACACTTTAGAGCACATAGGAGCACTCAGGAATCAATGTGCTTTTGCTTAATGTGCTGTTTGCTATATATATAATGTTTGCTTGTGTGCTTAATAGAGGATTTTGGGATGCTCTATCATTGCCATGTCCACCTAGGCTAGTATAGCTAGATGGTTAGCTTCATATCCCTTGATGCATATAGTTTGGGACGTTTCTAAATTCTTACCTATTTGCTCTCCTACAGATGGTGAGAACTCGTAACCAGAGGGATGCCAACGATGAGGAGGAGCGCAATGAAGTACCTCAGAACAACCAGGGACATGCTCATGGAGCTATCAATATTGAACAACTGTTAGCTATGCAGAACCAGCTCATGCAGACCATGATACAGACAATGGGACAGCTGCAAGCTGGCAACAACAATCAGCCTCATATACCACCACCGCCACCACCCCAGCCACACCACAACCGTTTGGGAGAGTTCATGAGGACCAGACCGCCTACCTTTGCACAAGCCACAGACCCAATGGAAGCTGATGATTGGCTAAAGTCCGTTGAAAAGAAACTTGCTATTGTCCAATGCACTGATAGGGAGAAGGTTCTCTTTGCATCACATCAACTAGTTGGAGCAGCCACTGACTGGTGGGAAGCTCTTTGCAACGCTCATAATAATCAGGAGGCAATCACTTGGGCTGAGTTTAAGCAGAGTTTCCGTTCCCACTATGTACCTGAAGGAGTTATGATACTGAGAAGATAGGACTTTGAAAATCTCAGGCAAGGAAGGATGAGCGTGAGTGAGTATCTCAACAAATTCACTCAATTACCAAGATATGCTCCAGAAGACATCAAAACTGATAGTAGGAAGCAATATCTGTTTATGAGGGGTCTCAACAATGAAATTCAAGTCCAGTTGCTCAATACTGATTATCCAAACTTCAAAAAGCTTGTTGACAAGGCTATTGTGGTTGAGAACAAGATTCGTGAGATGGAGCAGGACAACAAGAGGAAGATGCCACATCATGGACCGCAGCAAGGAAGCAATGTTCGCCCCCGCTATGCACCACCTACTGCACCACACTACAACCCATCTGCTCCTGCATACCGCGCTGCTTATCCGCCCCGCCCAAATCAGCCACCGCAGCAACGCCCCGCCATGCAAGCGCCTCGCTATCCTGTGCCACCTGCGCTGCGTCCTAACATGGCGTCAAATGCTCAAAACCAGCTATGCCCAAACTTCCCTAATGCTACGGGCGGTAAGACATGCTATGTGTGTGGAGAGCCCGGGCACTTTGCAAGTCAATGCCCCAGAAGAAACTATGGACCTATGAACAATACACAAAGGACAAATTACCCGCGACCAAATGGAGGAGCACCACAAGGCAATCGTGGACAACAGAATTTTGCTCGTGGCAATGTGAATCATGTCTCTACTGAGGAAGCCCAGCAAGCTGATGACGTCGTGATTGGTATGTTTCTTGCCAACTCCAACCCCGCGACTGTTTTATTTGATTCGGGAGCATCTCATTCATTCATCTCGTCAAAGTATGTTGCCAAGTACAATTTGCATATATCTCATATGAAGCAAACTATGCTAGTAAGTTCTCCTGGCGGAGAGATGAGGACAAATATAGTATGTCCAAAAGTAAGCATTAAAATAAGGGGGGTAGACTTTCTCGCAAACCTCATAGTCTTGGACTCCCAAGGAATAGACATAATACTTGGAATGGACTGGCTGAGCAAGTATAATGGAGTCATTCAATGTGCTGAGAGGATTGTGCAGTTGACAAGTGAACACGGTACACACATCGAAGTTGAGGCAGCCCAACCTACAAGAGAGAAGGCAATGCTCAATCAATTGGAATGAGTGACATTGGAAAGCATTCCGGTCGTTCGCGAGTATCCGGACGTGTTTCCAGATGAGTTGCCATGTATGCCACCTGATCGTGACATAGAATTCACTATTGAGTTGATACCCGGAACTACACCTATAGCTAAGAGGCCGTATAGGATGCCTCCTAAGGAATTAGCAGAGCTCAAGAAGCAAATTCAAGAGCAGCTAGAGAAAGGTTTTATACGCCCAAGCTCATCCCCGTGGGGAGCCCCAGTGCTCTTCGAAGATAAGAAGGATGGAACCCAGAGGATGTGTGTGGACTATAGGTCTCTCAACGAAGTGACAATTAAGAACCAGTACTCACTGCCCCGTATAGAGGATTTGTTCGACCAAATGAAGGGTGCCTCTATCTTCTCCAAGATTGACTTGCGGTCAGGATACTTCCAAATGAAGATTAGACCATCAGATATACCCAAGACAGCATTTTGGACACGATATGGATCTTATGAGTACACCGTCATGTCATTTGGATTGATGAACGTGCCTGCGTACTTTATGTATCTCATGAATAAGGTCTTCATGGAATATCTGGATAAGTTCGTTGTAGTGTTCATCGATGACATTATGATATACTCGAGAAGCGAGGAAGAACATGAAGAACACTTGAAGCTCACATTGCAGAAGCTACAGGAACACCAATTGTATGCCAAGTTCAGTAAATGTCAATTCTGGTTACGGGAAGTTTCTTTCTTAGGCCATATTATTTCCGAAGGAGGAGTATCAGTTGACCCACGGAAGGTGAGAGATGTGCTTAAGTGGGAACCGCCACAGAATGTCAATGAAATTCGGAGTTTCCTTGGAATGGCTGGATATTACCGCCGATTCATCAAGGATTTCTCCAAAATAGCCAAGCCTATGACCGAATTACTCATGAAAGGGAAGGCATTCCGATGGACTCAAGCTTGTCAGGATAGCTTTGAGGAGTTAAAGAAAAGGTTGACAACCGTGCCGGTGTTAGTATTACCAGACGTGAGCAAGAGTTTTGATATATATTGTGATGCATCAAGATAAGGATTAGGATGTGTGCTCATGCAAGAAGGACAAGTGGTAGCTTATGCATCGAGGCAACTAAAGAAACATGAGTTGAATTATCCTACACACGACCTTGAACTCGCAGCCGTGGTACACACCTTGAAGATATGGAGACACTATGTTTTTGGTCACCGATGTGAGATTTATACGGATCACAAGAGTCTCAAGTACATATTTACGCAAATGGATCTGAATCTGAGGCAACACCGATGGTTGGAGCTCATCAAGGATTATGACGTGGGGATCAACTATCACCCAAGGAAGGCCAATGTAGTGGCCGATGCTTTGAGCCGAAAAGGAGTAAGCCACCAACTTACAGTCCGGGAGCTGCCATCCGAGTTATGCAAGGAGTTTGAACGGTTGAACCTTGGATTCATAAATGAGATGGGAACAATGGAAGTCAACCCAACATTAGAGCAGGAAATACGGGAAGGACAAACAAAGGACAAGGAAATACAGGAAATCAAGGAAAAGATCTAAGAAGGAAGAGAATTCAGATTTGATGAGGACGAACAGGGTACCTTATGGCTTGGAAAGAGGATTGTGGTACCTAATGTCAGGCATATTCGGGAAAAAATATTGAAGGAGGCACATGACTCACCTTACTCAATTCATCCTGGCTGTACGAAGATGTACAAGGACTTAAAGACATGCTATTGGTGGGCCAGCATGAAAAAGGACATAGCCGAATATGTTGCACTTTGTGATGTGTGCCGACGATTTAAAGCTCAACATCAAAGGCCAGCCGGATTGTTACAACCATTGAAGATCCCGGAGTGGAAGTGGGAAGAGATTGGTATGGACTTTATAGTTGGATTACCGCGAACTCAGTCTGGCTATGATTCAATATGGGTTATTGTGGATCGGTTGACAAAATCAGCTCACTTCATCCCTGTCAAGACCACATATACCACCGCGAAGCTAGCAGAATTGTATATGGAGCATACTGTGTGTCGACACGGAGTACTGAAGAAGATAGTCTCGGATAGAGGTTCTCAGTTTACCTCCAGATTTTGGCAGAAATTGCACGAAGCAATGGGAACAAGGTTGAACTTCAGTTTGGCGTATCATCCTCAAACAGATGGACAAACTGAGAGGACCAACCAAATTTTGGAAGACATGTTAAGAGCTTGTGCTTTAAAGCATGGGAAAAGTTGGGATAAAAGTTTGTCGTACACGGAATTCTTGTACAACAATAGTTAACAAGCAAGTCTGAAAATGTCACCCTACGAAGCATTGTACGGAAGGAAGTGTAGGACTCCCTTGTTTTGGAATGAAACCGGATAGAATCAAGTGTTTGGTCCCGACGTGTTACAAGATGCTGAAAGGCAAGTCCAAATAATACGGGAAAACTTAAAGGCTGCCCAGTCTCGACAGAAAGGTTATGCTGATAATAGACGAAGGAGTTTGACTTTTGAAGTTGGAGATTTTGTATACCTCAAAGTGTCACCTATCAGAGGTCAGCGACGGTTTAACGTCAATGGAAAACGGGCACCACGTTACATCGGACCATTCAAGATTTTGGACAAACGAGGAGAAGTGGCATATCTACTTGAGCTGCCGACGTATCTCTCTGATGTACACGACGTATTTCACGTCTCTCAACTCAAGAAGTGTCTCAGGGTACCGGAAGAACAAGTGCCGATGGACGAGTTGGAACTTCAAGAGGATTTGTCCTATGTCGAGCAACCTATCAAAATTTTGGACATGAAGGAAAGGGTCACAAGGAATAAGAGGATCCATTGGTGCAAAGTGCAATTGAAACACCATACGGAAACCGAAGCTACATGGGAACATGAAGAAGACTTGAAGACAAAATTCCCACACCTTTTCTTCACGCTATCGAATCTCAAGGGCGAGATTCACTTTAAGGGGGGTAGGTTTGTAACACCCTCAATTTTCGCATCATGCATTGCATACATGTTCATGCATTAATAGAATAAAAGATAGATAATAAAAGATAAACATACATGTGTGGTGTAGCAAAAAGAGGAGAAAAGAAAATAATAGCGTAAAACATGTATTAGGGAATAAATATAAAAAAAATAATAATATATAAAAAAGTATATATATAAAAGAAAAAAAAAGAAAAAAAAAACAAAATCACCGCCGCTGGCCAGGCCGAACCAGCCCAGCCAGCGGGCACCTCCCGCGCTCGCCCCGGCCCCACGTGACCCCGCCCGCACCACAGCCCCGACGCGCCGACCGCGAGCCGCCCGATGCGCCCCGACCCTGCCGCGCCTGGGCCCCACCCCGCCGCCTGCCCCGAATCGCGCACGCGCCGCCGCGAATCGCTCGCTCCCGCGCGATTCCCGCGCCTCGCCCCGATCCGCGTGACTCCCGCGCCCTCACACACGCGCTCAAGCCCCGACCGACTCGGTCCCTGGCCAGTCTGCCTATAAATACGTAAGGTATCCATAGGTTTTTCCACGATCCCAGAAATGCCGCCGCCTAGCTCCAAAAACCGCCCTAGCCGCCAGTACAGAGAAGAAGGAGACCAGAGGCTGCGCTGCAGGGAAGCAAAGGAAGGAAAAGGAGGGGAAGAAGAGGAGAAAAAAGAGGAGAGCGCCGCCGTCCGCCGGAGATCGTCGTCGTCATCGCATCGCCGTCGTCGTGCCGCCGGAGGACCTTGCGCATCTACTTCGTCTACGCATCGTCCCCATCCCGCGATCATTGAAGCCATCGCATCTACGGTAGGCCATGTTCCCGATGCAAATTTTAGCGACCATATTGAATCTCATAGACGTAAATTGATCGTAGTTGCGTCGTCTTTTTATTTTCAGCAGAATTAATCCACCATAGAACCCCCGTAAACTCATATGAACACGTATGAACTAGTTGCATCTAATTAATAAACAACCATGGTTAATTAATAATTGATCTTTGCATGCATGCATATCATCGCATGTTGATTAATGTGTGTGCATCATGTTGATTGTATATGTTTTCTTGTATGTGTGACCATGCATAGAGGAACATGTTCAAGAGGCCGCATACGAGGATTTCCAAAATCAAGACTTTGATGCGCCTGAGCAACCCCATTCGTCGGAGCAAGGCAAGTGTCCTTGATCATATTGATCCCGTTTTATTAAATGTTTTGTTTGCGAACTTGCATGCTTGTGTCAATATGATGGGAAAACCATACGTAGGAGTTTACTAGCGTAGTTTGCCACCCCTTGTCGCCGGGATATATACGATGAGTCGGGTATGGGTATTTTTATTTTTGCACTGCATCGCTACATGAGTTATGGGTAACTTAAATAATGTGGTTGACAACTTTAATTACGACAACATGGGATGGTAATAAGATGATGATTAATTTAGCAACCTGGAATTTAGGAGATCTAAGAAAGCATGGTTTTGTGGATGGGTTGGATGATATGGTGGTTTGCTTGCCTTAGATCTAAGGACCGGTTCATGCGAGAATATGCCAGGTCAACAGTGCCACCACAAGGCCAAGTATGGGTGCGGCGTAGCTGAATAATTAGGAGTGCTGCTAGTATTGTATGGACCATTGGATGGCGCAGGGAATGGGAGTCGAGGAGGACTGCCCTGGGATCCGCACGGCACACGAGGGGTCCCGTGGGTGGGAGAATGGAGATTCAAGCCTGCCGGTGAAACCTTAGTGGGCCCGTACATACTAGTAGTCCCTTTTGAAAAGCTATTTTGTGATCTCTTGGCCACACACCTACGGAAGTGTGAGATGGCGTAATGGAGGCTTCTTAGTCACCGAAAGGTGATGAAATCACGAACATGTGGGTAAAGTGGTACAAACTCTGCAGAGTGTTGAAAAAACTATCATGATAGCCGTGCTCCCGGTTATGAGCGCTCGGATGACCTACATGATTAGAGGATTTTGGTATTGGGATGGTTGGTGTATGGTTATGGGTTGGTAATGGTTATGGATGGTTTATGGATTATGGTTATGGATATGAATTTGAGTTATGGTAACTGGACATGGATAATGATGATGTTGGCAATAATTGGATATGGTTTATATTTTGTTAATATGATGATTATGACGGGATTGTTTCACATAGACATAGTATAATGCTTTTCAAATGTTTTACTGTACTTTTCAGCACTTAGCCATTATTACATTCGTCATTTGAATAAGCCACATGTCATACTTTCCACACTTGCTGAGTACGACATGTACTCACCCTTGCAATCCCCCCCCCCAACAATTGCAGGTCAGGATTGTGAGTTTAATGGCGATAATGCGGAGTACTAGGTTGCGTACCGCCGTCAATTGCCTGTGGATTGGAGTCGTGCTGCTTAGTTTATTTTCCGGTGCATTATTTAGAGTTTTATCATTCGTGAACTATTGGATTATTGTAATAAAGTACTTATTTAATAGTTAAGACGTGGTTAAATTATGTATATCGTTTGTGGTGCAACCGTATATGTGTGATGAACTTCCTGGGCACACATATGCATTACGCTTGGTTCATATTCGGAACCGGGTGTCACAGCAGGCCCCTTGGGAGGTGTCGGAGCTGTATGCTCCGGCGTTGCCCACCATCTTTGTAGGTACGTCGACGATAGGCCCCCTGGGAGGTGCTGGAGTTGTATGCTCCGGCATCATCCACCATCTCCGCTGAGGCGTCGACGGCAGGCCCCTTGGGGAGTGCCGGAGCTGGATGCTTTGGTATCGCCCAACATCTTCGTAGGTACGTCGACCGCAGGCCCCCAGGGAAGTGCCGGAGCTGTATGCTCTGACGTCACTACCATTTTTGTAGGTACGTCGACGGCAGGCCCCCTGGGAGGTGCCGGAGTTGTATGCTCCGGCGTCGTATACAATCGTCATTGAGATGTCGACGGTAGACCCCTTGGGAGATGCCGGAGCTGGATGCTCTGGCATCGTCCACCATCGTCGTAGAGTCATCGACGGTAGGCCCTTGGGGTACAGGCTATCGCGAGAGAACCCCGTTAGCAACAAGTGTGGTGCAGGAGAGTTTACTCACTTGTACGTGCTTGGTTCTGACGTTGACGTTTTGGAACGTCAGCGGCAGGCCCCTTGTGAAGTGCTGGAGCTGAATGCTCTGGCGTCATCCACCATCATCGTTGAGTCGTCAACGGTAGGCCCATTGGGAGGTGTCGAAGATGGATGCCTTGGCGTCGCCCACCATCTTCGTAGAAACGTCGACGACAGGCCCCTTGGGGAGTGTCGGAGCTAACCGCTCCGTCGCAATCTGCTTTGTATGTCCTGCACACCAAACAAAGGTGCATATTGTTTTGCTCGCTGGTGATCTTTTCCTATTCTTATGTATTGTCATGTCTTACAGTCCTGGGCTGGTACACGGGATTTGGATAATTTTGTGCATTGGAGCTCGGGGTCCGGCTTCCTTCTTATTCGGGGTGTGAGCGTCCTGGCCCCTAGTACTTAGTCACAGAACTAGGAGGCAAAGCACACACACTTAGGGTACAGGACTCAACTAAGCATGTTGTGCGCTCTAGACCTCCAGCTCAGCGTTGGCCTTTCGAGGGGAACCATTTGGCACCACAGGACCCCAAGTAAGAGGGTAGCTGTGAGATTCCAAGACACCTTGCAGGTACCGTAAATATGTCCACCTGCAGCAGGGTTGCATAACTCTACTAGGGGCGATATAGAAAAATTTTCACCAAGTATATGAAGACAATATACGAAAGACGAGACTAGCTTGATTGATCACAAAATTAATAGGTAATTTTAAGTGAACATAAGAGAAAGCACATCGTAAGATAGTGAATTCTTCTCATTGGATTGGCTTTACAATAAGGCAACGACCCACTCCAGTTGGCTAGGGAGGCAGCGTGTTAATGCTTAGGGTACGGGACCAAGCTAAATGGCTGAACACTCTGGACCTTCCCCTAGAGCTTTGTTGTCCTAAGTGTCGTTCCCTGGCTTCATGACACCCTACATTGTCCTACAATATATGCTTAAAGATAGAACTTATGGAGGTGCTCTATGTTCCAAGGGTTGGGAAGGGGCTCTTTTTCATATGTGGCTAGGCGGACACACCCGGGCCGGTATACTTGCGTTACTCAGAAGGGGCCCTCCGAGATGGGGGAGAGTTTGTGCGACCATTCTCAAAAAAGTATGCGCCACAGCACTAGGTCACCTCACTGGAGCTTTCTACTCTGCACGAACGCTCCTTGTAGCGCCTCAACGCCTGTCAGTAGCATGCATTTCGGATGGTGTCGTGCCACCTTGCTTTGTCAACGAGGTCGATATCTTCTCGTCGGAGCTGGTCCTATGAGGCTTCATCGAATGCTCGGACTCCTAGGGAGCCTACTGCGATCTTCAAGGGGGGGGGGGGCTCGGCCCCGTACACCAGGAAGAAAGGTGTTTCTCCAGTGGTGCGGCTGGGTGATGTCCGCCTTGCCCAAAGTGCGCAGTGGAGCTTGTCGACCCACCTGGCACCATGCTTGTCCTCGTTGTTATACATGCATGTCTTGAGGCCTCTGAGGATCTCAGCGTTGGCCCTTTCGACTTGGCCGTTGCTCTTTGTACGAGCCACGGATGCATAACAAACTTGGATGCCGAGGTCTTCGCAGTAGTCGTGGAAAGCTGCACTGGTGAATTGGGTTCCGTTGTCGGTGATGATCCTGTTCAGGACCCCAAACCTGCAGACAATCGACTTGATGGACTTGACTGCAGACTCCTTGTTTATGTTGATCATTGGGGCTGCCTCACGCCACTTGGTGCACTTGTCTATAGCGCCGTGATGAACCGGTACCCTCCGACTGCCCTGGGGAAGGGTCCCAGGATATCCAGCCCCCAGACCACAAAAGGCTAGGAGGTCGGGATCATCTGTAGCGACTGCACCGAAGTGTGAATTTGATTGGCGTGGAACTGGCATGCCTAGCATTTCTTGAACAACTTGACGTCGTCTTTTAGTGTTGTTGGCCAGTAGAAGCCATGCCGGAAGGCTTTGCCAACCAGCATGCAGGAGGTTGTGTGACTCCCGCACTCTCCTTCATGGATCTCTGCGAGCAAGTCCCAGCCTTCCTTCTGCGTTATGCACCGTAGCAGTACGCCGTTGGTGCCATGCCGGCAGAGGTCACCTTCTTCTAGCGTGTAGCGCTTTGCCATCCTCATGGTCCTCTCAGCGGATATTGGGTCCTCCGGCAGCATGTTGTCCTTCAGATAGTCCCAGATCTCCATGATCCACGTATCAGGACTCTCCTGAGCTTCTGGATCTTGGGCGCCCGATAATATGGGGTCCCCAGTGACGCACAAGATCCTCGTGGAGGACCATGGTTGCAGGGCCGCCGTGGTCACCAACTCTGTGGTGTTCCGCTCACCTTCTTCATTTGGCCCCGCAGGCCTTGCAGTTGGCCACACCAACCTCCTGCCGAAGACCCCTTCAGGGATCGTGGCTCATGTGGATGCCATGGTTGACAAGGCGTTGGCGATGGAGTTGTTAGCGCGTGGCACATGGCAGAGGTGCAAGGCCTCCAAGCTAGCTTCCAACTTCTTTACGTGTAGTAGGTACGTCACGAGTTGTGGGTCGTTGCAGCAGCACTCTCCACGGACCTGCCTGATGATCAGCTGGGAGTATCCCTTGACCAGCATCTGCTAGACATCGAGACTCTGCACAGCTGTGAGTTTGAAGATGAGGGCCTCGTACTTCGCCATGTTGTTGGTCGCCTTGAAGTCGAGGCGCACCGCGTACTTGGACTGCTCCCCTGTTGGAGAGGTGAGCAGTACACGAGCTCTAGCTCATTGCTTCCACGAGGATCCATCGAAAAAGAGTGTCCAGTGGGGCTCCGTAAGCACCTGTGCTCTAGGCTCTGGCTCGCTGATTTTGCGGCCCCCTGGATTGCTTGGTGAAGGAGTCCACTCGACAACAAAGTCTACCAGAGCTTAGCTCCTGATTGCATGTCGTGGTATGAAGCCAAGATCGAACTCCTCTAATTCGGCAGCCCATTTGGAGATATTGCATGTTGTGTTGGGGCTGCGCAGCACCGCCCCAGTGGGAACGAAGTCATCACCGAGACTCTGTGTGCCTAAAAGTAATAGCGGAGCTTCCTCGATGCAATTAATACTTCATAGAGCAGCTTGTGCACCTCAAGGTACCTTGTTTTTGCTTCATGTAGGACTTCGCTAATGAAGTAGACCGGTCGTTGGATGGTCCATGATGTCCTTGGAGAAAGCGGCGTATCCTCTTCCATCTGTTCTGGGCCTGGTGATTCCATGTCTCCAGGGCACGGCGCGTCCTTTGGGGGCTGGGATCTAAAGGATCCTTGCTCTCCGGGGCCCTCTGGGGGGACCCGATCATCCTCTGGGGGCTGGGACCTAGAGGCTCCTTGCTCTCTGGGGCCCCATAGGGGGACTCGGGCCTCCTCTGGGTCTGGGACCCAGAGGCTTCTTGTCCTCCAAGGCCCCCTAGGGGGACTTGGACCTCGTCTGGGGGCTGGGATCTAGAGGCTTCTTGCTCTCTAGGCCCCCCTAGGGGGACTCGGACCTCCTCTAGGGCTGGGACCCAGATGCTTCTTTGTTGTCGGGGCTCCCTGCAAGCTCCAAGTCCTGGGGCTCAAAATCAGCAGCAGGGGCCCCTCCCGTCCGTTGAGGCTGTTGGGGATTGGCCCACTCTGCAACCAAAACCATGCTCACCACCTCTGTTGTGGTAGTGATGTAGAGGTACAATGGCTCTTTGGGCTCTGGTGCCACCATTATTGGCAGCATCATCAGCTGCCGCTTCACCTCGCAGAACGCCTTCTCCGCTTCCTCAATCCAGACGAATGGTCCGGACTAGCGAGGGAGCTTGAGGAACGGGAGGGCCCGCTCAACCAGCCTAGAGATAAATCGGTTGAGCGCTGCCAAGCACTCTGCAAGCTTATGTAAGTCCTTGATGTGGGCTAGAGGTCGCATCAGTTCCACCACCTTGATCTTCTCTGAGTTGGCCTCAATCCATCAGTGTGAGACCGAGAAACCGAGGAGCTTCCCAGCTTTGACCCCGAGCATGCACTTGTCGGAATTGAGCTTCCTGCATGTGGTTCGCTGTCTATCAAAGACTAGGGCGAGGTTTTCTAGCAATGACATATGGGTCTGTATCTTTACTACATTGTCATCGACATAGACCTCTACCAGGTCACAAATGAGGTCCCCAAATGTTTTATGCATGGTGTGAACAAAGGTTAGGAAGGCATTCTTAAGACCGTAAGGCATGGAGACATAGCAAGAAAAGGCCATCTACGGTTATAAATGCGGTATGTTCTTCGTCCTCTCTAGACATTGGGATTTGGTGAAACCCTGAGTAGGCATCTAGAAAGCACAACATATCGTATCTTGAGGTTGTATCTACCATTTGATCGATTCTAGGGAGAGGGAAAGGATCTTTAGGACATGCCTTATTGAGGTTGGAGTAGTCGATGCACATCCAGAGCTTACCATCGGCCTTGGGGATAACAACAGGATTGGCCAGCCATCTGAGATGGTGGACCTCCCGTATGACGCTGCCATCAAGGAGCATCTTGATTACTTCGCGGATGAAGTTCTGCCACTCGATGGACTACTTACGGGGCCTCTGTTGTTGTGGCCGTGTGTCGGGGTAGATCTTCAGATGAGTCTCGATCACCTCCTTAGGGATGCCTGACATCTGCGACGGTTGCCAGGCGAAGATGTCGAGGTTAGCTCGCAAGAAAATACTGAGCGCCGATTCCTGCTCGCTGTCCAGACTCCCCACGATACGGGTGGTCTGAGCTGCATCAGAGCCAATATAGATTGTATTGATGAGTACGTCGTCATCGACATACTCGACCCAGCATCAGAGAAAATAGCAGCGTGGCTGCGCGCGCGCGGGTCTGGCTAAGGGTTACTCGACCCAACATCGCTTAGGACAGGTGTTGGGGTTGTTGCCAGTGCTTAAAGCTTCTCCAAAACCGTCACCGCAGCAGCACGACATCGGCACATCTTGAGGACGCCAGAGGATGTCGGCATATTGAGGACGAGGTAGCCGAAATGGGCTACATCCATAAACCGGTAGGGGCTGGTCTACCGATAATGGCTTTGTAGGGGAGGCAAACCTCCGCGACGTCGAATAAGATATTCTCCGTCCTGAAGTTCTCGGGTTTCCCAAGGGTCACCGGAGGTGGATGCAACCATACGAGATAACACTCTCTGGTCCTACCCCCGAGAATGGTTTTGATGGGGTGAGCACAGACACGGGGATCTTCAGCTTGTCGAAGGCCGCACGGCTGATGAGGTTGAGGCCAGCTCCACCATCTACCAGGACGTGGTAGAACTTTACATTTGCGATGGTGGGGGCGATGAAGAGGGGCAGCTACCCGGCTCCCTCCATGTTGTCAGGGCAGTCGGAGGCGTCGAAGCTAATCGGCGTCTCCATCCATTTGTGATGCGGCGCTCGGGCATGCGTAGAGGTTGTCAAAGCCATTGCCCGACGCAGGGTCTTGATCACATTCTTGGATGCAGGTTCCCAAGATTCTCCACAGATGACATGGAGTCCTTTGCGATGCTCGTGGTCATTGTTGAGGTCTAAGTTCACAGCCTGGTGGACCGTTTCCACGGCATGTTCCGGCCTTTGGAACTCCGTCTCTGCGTCTTTGTCAACATGTTGGTCGACCTCTTGCGGCTCGATCTTGCCGCTACTCAAAGGCTTTATGAACACCATGAATGGTGAAAACGCTACCACTTTTTTGAGGTAAAAATCCCCTACCTGGCATGCCAAATGTCGAAGTGTTAGAGCAACACTTCCCCAGATCTGCTAAGTAGCAGCCTGTGGAGGTTCTTTGTTTGGCAGTGCTTAGGCCCCAATCAAGTGTTCTAGCGGATGGAAATATGAGAAAGTTGTTTTTACGTGGTTCCGGCCGCAAGGAGCATAACACCCTACTCCACGGTGAGTGGTATTGTTGGTATGTGTGTGTGTGTGATGTTCGATGTGGGGGTCCCTTGTAACGGTGGCAGTCCGGGCCTTTAATAGACAAGACCGGACGCCTTACAAGTGGGATCCCAGAGCCCGACAGGTGGTCCTAGGATGATCTTATCCTAGAGATCTAAGGCTTCTTCTGTAAGCTTCCTCTGACTGTGGTCTTCAAGACCCGCCGTCTTGCCACCTGCGTATCAGTAGCCCATGCGCCGTTGCCGACGGTTGCAGAAGGTGTCCCGTTGGCATGTCTTGTTGCTGCAAGCTACCCACTTGGCCATGTGAGGAAGGCCTGCGGCGCCTTCACTGTGACGCGATTGGTCGTAGCGGCCTCTAACCGTTGGCGTGCTCCGCGTTGGGCGCGGAGGTGGGTGCGCGTCTTCATTGCTTGACTTGAGCAGGGCGTACCATCCCTAGACACCCGCATCTTACCGTCCAAGGCGAGCCGCGGGACACGCGACAGCCCCGGGGCTGGTCTCCGCTGGGGAGGTCAGACCTGATCCCCTGTGATGCGTGGCAGATCCAGGACTCGTCATGGGACGTGGCAACTACGGGCCGTTTCCCTTGGGGGGTGCTGGTCCGTGCGCTTCGTGCCACGTGGCTGTACCAGGGGCGCTTCCTTAAGGTTGGGTGAGGTACCGTCCCTACACCTGGCATCTCGGGAGCCCGCCACACCGGAGGGGCCAAGTCCCATCTTCAAGGATTACATGGCAGCACCGCAACTCGATCTTGAGGGAGGAAAACGCCTTGGCGCCTATAGGACACATGACGGCTCCGGACGTGCCTCGTTGTCTTCATCCTGTGTACGAGGGTACCCCGTCTGCAGGGTACTGACAAGCGTATTGAGACAATTTACCGTATCACAATGGATAGTACGGTATTGCAATGATTTCACAATCGTGGCAAATAGTACGGTATTGCAACGATTTCACTTTCGTGGCAAATAGTATGTTATTGCAACGATTTAGCGTATTGTGATGATTTAGTGTATTGCAACAAATAGCATGGTATTGCAACGAGTCCACATTCGTGGTAATAGTACGTGCTTGAAACGATTTCATATTTGTGGCAAATAATACAGTATCGTGACGATTTAACATATTGCAACGAATAGCAGGGTATTGCAATGATTCCACATTTGTGGCAATAGTATCTTACTGCAACAATTTCACAGTCATGGCAAATAGTGCGGTATTGCCACTATTTAAGTTATTGCTACGATTTAACATATTGCAATGAATATCACGGTATTACAACGATTTCACATTCATGGCAAATAGTATGGTACCGCAATAATGTCACAGCCGCGGCAAATAGTATGGTACTACGACAGTTTAACGTCCGTGGCAAATAGTATGTTATTGCAACGAGTTCACAAATGTGGTGAATAGTACTATATTGCAATGATTTCAGATCCATGGGAACTAGTATGGTACTGCAACGATTTTGCATCCGTGGTGAATATTTTTGTATTGCAATGGTTTATTATCTGTGGAAATAGGTTCGTAATGCAACATTTCCTGATCTGTGGCAATAGGTTTCTAATGCAACATTTCCTGGTCTGTGGCAATAGGTTCGTAATGCAGCGTTTTCTTATCTGTGGCAGTACGGTTGTAATGCAACGTTTAAGGATTTGTGGTGATAGAGGCGTAATGCAACATTTTCTCATCTGTGGCAATAGTGTTGTAATGCGACGTTTTCTGCGTGGTGGCAATAGCAGTCTAGTGCAATGTTTTTTGAGTCGTGAACAAATGTTTATACTGCAACATTTTGTAATTCATGGCAATAGCTTCCTATTGCAACAATTTATCATTCGTGACCAGAAATTCATAATGCCACATTTTATAATTAGCGGCAACAGAATTCTAGTTCACCAGGTTTGAAAATTAGTGGCAATAGAATCACGAGTTTAACAATAAACATCTGTCAACTGATATTGCAATACGCATAACAACACTCAAGGATTACTAAAGCGACATGTATGCATGTTAAGAGTTTTATTAAGCTGACCGGGACTAATTGTTGGAGCAGGTGGCTTTTGGCGGCTCCTTTGTTCGACCTTTTGTGTAGTGGTCTCCATCATTTTGCGCATTTCAGCCCTCATTGATAGGCGCATGTCCTCCATTTCCCGAGTTCTCTGTTCACGATCAGCTGCTATCTAACCTTCTAAGTTCTTGACTTGAAGGTTTAACTCTTCATTCGTCTGGTTTATGCAGTCCATCTGGGTGGTTAAGCTATCATTTCTTTCTTCCAACTCCTGCACTATGTGACTGAGGCCTGCATTTCTATCTTCTAAGTTTTGAACTTGGTCGTTGAGGTGTTCAGACATCTGGGTACGCACACGTTCACGTTCGGGACTAGTAGAGTTAGCCATATAATCACGCCCCCGAACCTATGATCTTGCACAACTATTGAGGATCTATAACAACACTGGAAGTTGTGATTTCTCTCCTCATATGGAATTGGGCCTCTCTGCTCAGCTTCCTTGTCATCCACTTAGGCACGTGCCTGGCTCTATATACGAAAACAAAAGTCACAGGTACATTGCAAATATTTATTTAATTGGGTATTGTTTGAAGTGTTACTCACATGTACAGCTTCTGCTTGCTTGTTTGCCTAGTCACCGTTCTTCAAATGGCTTGCCTCCCACAGTTGTATGTCATCAGGTTCTTCTCCGGTCTCTGGGTGTCCCTACATAAAATATAAGTAAAATTCAACATGTAGGTATACATATTGATTGCAGCGCAAAGTAAAAGTGTGATTTATTTTTCATATCTTCTCGTAACTAAGTTGGGCGTAGGATTTGGAGCCAAGCAAGTGATTCATCTTTTGTCTTCTTCAAGTTTGAGAATTGGTCCTGCTTATTGATTGCAATAATTTTAAGAATTAATTCCACGAATGAATGTAAATAAAATTGTATTTGTATGATGCAAAGCTATTAAAAAGTTAGCTGACCATGAATCACTTAGACCCAAAATATTCTATTAGGTGCAACCACTCGGGCACCGGTACGTCAGCAGGCTTGTTTCGTATACGTTCTTCATCGGTCGAATAACTCTTATAGGTGGCATGCAAAGTCGAGCGCCACCCCTTGTAGCGCTCACCAGCAATTTTTAAAATTTTTCTTGCGCTCTCCTGTGTGTCCTCCATGTCCCAGGAATTATGTACATTGTATAACAAGTTGTTGTAAACGTACAAGATGGAGATTGCAAGAAAAAAATACTTGTGTGGGGTGTGATGACACTAACCAGAATGTCTCGTACTATATCTCTCTTGTTACTATCGTCAACCTCTGCCCACTTCCTTGCACCACCGAGAGATGCATGTTTTTTTGTAAACATAACCACATCATTGACAAAGTGCCGCTGATTAATACCAACCGCAACATCCAACCGAGTGGAGAATTGAATTGGTAGCTTCACATGCTGCGTTTTAACTTAGGATGCATAGCGTATTCTGGCAACCTTAAGTCCTTTAGACACACTTCTTCCAAACATCTTTCCTTGTGTTACATTGATTCAGACGATAAACGATTAAAGCAAATTACCGCTTGACCGAGTTTAGTATCATGTACAAATAGTGTGAAAAGAAGAAAAGTATGATGTTCGTACCATCTTCAGGATGAGTGCAGCAAATACGAGCGTGGGATGACCGCATTCCGGTAGCATTTTGTTCTGTATTACTCCCTCCTGGTTTATATTAATTGTCGTATCAGACCAACAAATCAATTAAAAATGAACTAATGAGGATTGTCTGAATGACAACTATTTTAATCGCGGGGGGGGGGGGGGGGGGGGGGGCGGTACATTGTTGACTTCTTTGTTGCTGTTCATACCCTAAAATGAGCCATCAGGTACACATGTAAGTGGTGCTACTGCACTCGTCGTACTGTAGTGGATTTTCAGTCCAACAGCGAAGTAGGCAGGACTGAGGGGGCGTGGATGCATCTGGCAACGCTAGACTAGACAAAGATAGAGTTCGCCGGTTCAGTCTGACTGACATCAGCCAGAGCACGTCTCAAAGAGAATTGGTTGCAGGGCGAGTAATGAACGCCAGCAGTAGCAAGTGGGAAATGCAGGACAGATAAGGTAGGAAGCTTGCGGGATTCAAATCCCTTGCAGTACTGCACCTGCAGTTGCAGCCACTGACATGTGGGCCCATGAGACATCAGGTCCACTTGTCCGTGGCGGCTACTATAGGTACAATACTGCATAGTCCTAGCTTGCGACGCTTAACAAAGCAAGGGTTTGGTCTGGCCGAGATCACCAGGAGCAACTCCCAAGGAGGATTGGTGGCAGGGCGAGTAATGGCCAGGGATTTGCGGGCGGCGGGGTCATCATGGCACAGAAAGGATGGGATGTCATGATGGGCGAGGGGGACACGTCGGGAAGGACACTGAAGTGACTAGAAGTAGGGCATGGGCGCTGCTGCCAGTCAGAGTGGCCAGCAGCGAGAGAGCACAGCGTGGAGGCATCAAAAAATCTCGCCATCACACAGGCTGATGAACTGTTAACAATAAAGACTAAGAAAAAGTAGAATTGCAGGGCATGTTAAAACAATTAGTAGAGCCAAGGAAAGAATGCAAATGACCATGACACCCATCATCAATACATTCAAAAGACATAATGTAGTCTCTCAAAATTCTCCAAATGCAATGCAAAAAGAATAAAAAACTAACACACTCTGCCAAAAGAAATGGCATGGTAGAGCGGCAGGTAGTAATGTGATGTGATATGGTAGTTGGAAGCTACAGATAGAGTTGGAGTGGGACATTTTTTAAGCTCCAAAATTAAAGTTACGCAGGGGCGGAAGGAGTATTTCTAGTTTGTATATCTATACCTGTTATTGGTTCATGCATCGTAGTACCAGGGAGTGAAGAATCTCGGGGTTCCTGAACCTCATGTGCTGCAATATTCTCTGCATAACATGCAAAGGAATTAATGTCCTCCAATAAATTTTAATTTTTATAGTAAATACATTTATAGTTATACCAGGTGCTTGTTGACCACCACGAATGCTTATAGACGACATCACGATTTGATGTCTTGTTCCTAAAGTAAAGAGCATTGTAAGTAGTCATTCCAAATAACAGTGATACGTCAGATTACATGACCGATGTAGATTTTGGATCGGACGGTGTGGTTTCTATAAACTACAGTGTTTGTTTGGAATGGAGAAATTTGAAAGGAAGGAATAGGAAAAAATGTACGATCCGAGAAAGCCACAAGAAAGAAAAAGTGTAAAAACCGTGGGAACTGAAAATCTTAGGAATACAAATTTGTAAAACAGGAATGAGAGTACAACATTTGGAGTGGTTGATTAGATAACCCGTGCGTCATTTACTTCCAAATCCAGAAATTACATATTACCTTCGGTTTTTAATATTTGTCGTTCCTGGCCAGGAATTGAACTAGAAATACACTACCATAATAAGTTATCAAAGCGACATTTATTTCGGGACAGATGTAGTATATGCTATATATATATATATATATATATATATATATATATATATATATATATATATTTATAAAACTAAATTCGTGAAACATGAGACCACATTTCTTTTTTGTTAATTTATTTAATCTTTGTATATCTGCATGGATCGTGTAGAACCTAGCCAATATAGCTCTATAAAAAATCGGCATGGATCGTGTAGAACTTACCTAGCACAAAACTGGAGTCTGGGATGTCGCAGGGAGGTGTCAGCGATGAAGAGGTTTGGTAGAGCTCGTCAAACTTGGTCACCCAGCGTTGTACCCACGAGTCACAACCACCAAGAGCTTCGATGCGTCACTGCGAGATCCATGGGGAAAAAATTGTAAGAACCGTGGGAAATGAAAACACGAGAATTTATTAGGAATACAAGTTTGGAAATCAGGACAAAGAGACAACACATCTGGAGTACTGTGAGATCACCGGAAGGGCGGGGCAGCGGTGTGTCGGGAACGGAGGCCAGTGTTTCCATTTATACTCATCATGGCTGAAATAGGGTTACAATAGGCGGGACTAAAATTTGAGGTGCAGGGAGTGAAAATTGAATTGTCAAAATCTCAATTGTGGAGCGCCAAGAAGAACGAAAAAAAATTTCGCGCGCGTGGATAATTTGACGCTAATCGTGCCCTTGTGCACGCATGCAATCGTGATTAATTACATGTCATGTCGCATCGATTCCTGCACGTGGTACAGGTAGCTAGAGGGGTAGACTTCTTTGAACAGCTTTCTCGCTTCTTAATTACAGTATGGCCTAGCTGCTTGTTCGCCGTGCGACCACTAGCTCCCCTTCATCTTTGTTGCCATGCATGGAGATCAAAATCGAAAAGCTTGGTGCTATCGTTGACGTGCTGGGACATCGACGGTAGGCTCCTTGCGAGGTGTCAGAATTTTATGCTCCAGTGTCGCCCACCGTCTTTGTAGAAACGTCGACGGCGGGTGTAACACCCTCAATTTTCACATCATGCATTGCATACATGTTCATGCATTAAGTATTAATAGAATAAAAGATAGATAATAAAAGATAAACATACATGTATGGTGTAGCAAAAAGAGGCGAAAAGAAAATAATAGCGTAAACATGTATTAGGGAATAAATATAAAAATAATAATAATAATATATAAAAAAGTATATATATAAAAGAAAAGAAAACAAAATCAACGCCGCTGGCCAGGCCGAACCGGCCCAGCCAGCGGGCACCTCCCGCGCTCGCCCCGGCCCCACGCGACCCCGCCCACACCGCAGCCCCGACGTGCCGACCGCGAGCCGCCCGACGCGCCCCGACCCTACCGCGCCTGGGCCGCACCCCGCCGCCTGCCCCGAATCGCGCACGCGCCCCCGTGAATCGCCCGCTCCCGCGCGCGATTCCCGCGCCTCGCCCCGATCCGCGCGACTCCCGCGCCCTCACGCACGCGCTCAAGCCCCGACTGACTCGGTCCCTGGCCAGTCCGCCTATAAATACGTAAGGTATCCGTAGGGTTTTTCCACGATCCCAGAAATGCCGCCGCCTAGCTCCAAAAACCGCCCTAGCCGCCGGTACAGGGAAGAAGGAGACCAGAGGCTGCGCTGCAGGGAAGAAAAGGAAGGAAAAGGAGGGGAAGAAGAGGAGGAAAAAAAAGAGAGCGCCGCCGTCCGCCGGAGATCGTCGTCGTCATCGCATCGCCGTCGTTGTGCCGCCGGAGGACCTTGCGCATCTACTTCGTCTACGCATCATCCCCATCCTGCTATCATCGAAGCCATCACATCTACGGTAGGCCATGTTCCCGATGCGAATTTTAGCGACCATATCGATTCTAATAGACGTAAATTGATCATAGTTGCGTCATCTTTTTATTTTCAGCAGCATTAATCCACCCTAAAACCCCCGTAAACTCATATGAACACGTATGAACTAGTTGCATCTAATTAATAAACAACCATAGTTAATTAATAATTGATCTTTGCATGCATGCATATCATCGCATGTTGATTAATGTGTGTGCATCATGTTGATTGTATATGCTTTCTTGTATGTGTGACCACGCATAGAGGAACGTGTTCAAGAGGCCGCATACGAGGATTTCCAAAATCAAGACTTTGAAGCGCTTGAGCAACCCCATCCGTCGGAGCAAGGCAAGTGTCCTTGATCATATTGATCCCGTTTTATTAAATGTTTTGTTTGCGAACCTGCATGCTTGTGTCAATATGATGGGAAACCCATACGTAGGAGTTCACTAGCGTGGTTTGCCACCCCTTGTTGCCGGGATATATACGATGAGTCGGGTATGGGTATTTTTATTTTTGCACCGCATCGCTACATGGGTTATGGGTAACTTAAATAATGTGGTTGACAACTTTAATTACGACAACTTGGGATGGTAATAAGATGATGATTAATTTAGCAACCTGGAATTTAGGAGATCTAAGCAAGCATGGTTTTGTGGATGGGTTGGATGATATGGTGGTTTGCTTGCCTTAGATCTAAGGACCGATTCATGCGAGAATATGCCAGGTCAACAGTGCCACCACAAGGCCAAGTATGGGTGCGGCGTAGCTGAATAATTAGGAGCGCTGCTAGTATTGTATGGACCATTGGATGGCGCGGGGAATGGGAGTCGAGGAGGACTGCCCTGGGATCCGCATGGCACACGAGGGGGCTCGTGGGTGGGAGAATGGAGATTCAAGCCTGCCGGTGAAACCTTAGTGGGCCCGTACATACTAGTAGTCCCTTTTGAAAGGCTATTTTGTGATCTCTTGGCCACACACCTACGGAAGTGTGAGATGGCGTAATGGAGGCTTCTTAGTCACCGAAAGGTGATGAAATCACGAACATGTGGGTAAAGTGGTACAAACTCTGCAGAGTGTTAAAAAAACTATCATGATAGCCGTGCTCCAGGTTATAAGAGCCTGGATGACCTACATGATTAGAGGATTTTGGTATTGGGACGGTTGGTGTATGGTTATGGGTTGGTAATGGTTATGGATGGTTTATGGATTATGGTTATGGATATGAATTTGAGTTATGGTAACTGGACATGGATAATGATGATGTTGGCAATAATTGGATATGGTTTATATTTTGTTAATATGATGGTTATGACAGGATTGTTTCACATAGACATAGTATAATGGTTTTCAAATGTTTTACTGTACTTTTCAGCACTTAGCCATTATTACATTCGTCATTTGAATAAGCCACATGTCATACTTTCCACACTTGCTGAGTACGACATGTACTCACCCTTGCAATCCCCCCCCCCCAACAGTTGCAGGTCAGGATTGTAAGTTTAATGGCGATAATGTGGAGTACTAGGTTGCGTACCGCCGTCAATTGCCTGTGGATTGGAGTCGTGCTACTTAGTTTATTTTCCGCTGCATTATTTAGAGTTTTATCATTCGTGAACTATTGGATTATTGTAATAAAATACTTATTTAATAGTTAAGACGTGGTTAAATTCTGTATATCGTTTGTGATGCAACCGTATATGTGTGATGAACTTCCTGGGCACACATATGCATTACGCTTGGTTCATATTCGAAACCGGGTGTTACAAATTGGTAACAGAGCCACGTTGACCGTAGGACACAGCCTAGATAGAATGGACACTTTAGAGCACATAGGAGCACTCAGGAATCAATGTGCTTTTGCTTAATGTGCTGTTTGCTATATATATAATGTTTGCTTGTGTGCTTAATAGAGGATTTTGGGATGCTCTATCATTGCCATGTCCACCTAGGCTAGTATAGCTAGATGGTTAGCTTCATATCCCTTGATGCATATAGTTTGGGACGTTTCTAAATTCTTACCTATTTGCTCTCCTACAGATGGTGAGAACTCGTAACCAGAGGGATGCCAACGATGAGGAGGAGCGCAATGAAGTACCTCAGAACAACCAGGGACATGCTCATGGAGCTATCAATATTGAACAACTGTTAGCTATGCAGAACCAGCTCATGCAGACCATGATACAGACAATGGGACAGCTGCAAGCTGGCAACAACAATCAGCCTCATATACCACCACCGCCACCACCCCAGCCACACCACAACCGTTTGGGAGAGTTCATGAGGACCAGACCGCCTACCTTTGCACAAGCCACAGACCCAATGGAAGCTGATGATTGGCTAAAGTCCGTTGAAAAGAAACTTGCTATTGTCCAATGCACTGATAGGGAGAAGGTTCTCTTTGCATCACATCAACTAGTTGGAGCAGCCACTGACTGGTGGGAAGCTCTTTGCAACGCTCATAATAATCAGGAGGCAATCACTTGGGCTGAGTTTAAGCAGAGTTTCCGTTCCCACTATGTACCTGAAGGAGTTATGATACTGAGAAGATAGGACTTTGAAAATCTCAGGCAAGGAAGGATGAGCGTGAGTGAGTATCTCAACAAATTCACTCAATTACCAAGATATGCTCCAGAAGACATCAAAACTGATAGTAGGAAGCAATATCTGTTTATGAGGGGTCTCAACAATGAAATTCAAGTCCAGTTGCTCAATACTGATTATCCAAACTTCAAAAAGCTTGTTGACAAGGCTATTGTGGTTGAGAACAAGATTCGTGAGATGGAGCAGGACAACAAGAGGAAGATGCCACATCATGGACCGCAGCAAGGAAGCAATGTTCGCCCCCGCTATGCACCACCTACTGCACCACACTACAACCCATCTGCTCCTGCATACCGCGCTGCTTATCCGCCCCGCCCAAATCAGCCACCGCAGCAACGCCCCGCCATGCAAGCGCCTCGCTATCCTGTGCCACCTGCGCTGCGTCCTAACATGGCGTCAAATGCTCAAAACCAGCTATGCCCAAACTTCCCTAATGCTACGGGCGGTAAGACATGCTATGTGTGTGGAGAGCCCGGGCACTTTGCAAGTCAATGCCCCAGAAGAAACTATGGACCTATGAACAATACACAAAGGACAAATTACCCGCGACCAAATGGAGGAGCACCACAAGGCAATCGTGGACAACAGAATTTTGCTCGTGGCAATGTGAATCATGTCTCTACTGAGGAAGCCCAGCAAGCTGATGACGTCGTGATTGGTATGTTTCTTGCCAACTCCAACCCCGCGACTGTTTTATTTGATTCGGGAGCATCTCATTCATTCATCTCGTCAAAGTATGTTGCCAAGTACAATTTGCATATATCTCATATGAAGCAAACTATGCTAGTAAGTTCTCCTGGCGGAGAGATGAGGACAAATATAGTATGTCCAAAAGTAAGCATTAAAATAAGGGGGGTAGACTTTCTCGCAAACCTCATAGTCTTGGACTCCCAAGGAATAGACATAATACTTGGAATGGACTGGCTGAGCAAGTATAATGGAGTCATTCAATGTGCTGAGAGGATTGTGCAGTTGACAAGTGAACACGGTACACACATCGAAGTTGAGGCAGCCCAACCTACAAGAGAGAAGGCAATGCTCAATCAATTGGAATGAGTGACATTGGAAAGCATTCCGGTCGTTCGCGAGTATCCGGACGTGTTTCCAGATGAGTTGCCATGTATGCCACCTGATCGTGACATAGAATTCACTATTGAGTTGATACCCGGAACTACACCTATAGCTAAGAGGCCGTATAGGATGCCTCCTAAGGAATTAGCAGAGCTCAAGAAGCAAATTCAAGAGCAGCTAGAGAAAGGTTTTATACGCCCAAGCTCATCCCCGTGGGGAGCCCCAGTGCTCTTCGAAGATAAGAAGGATGGAACCCAGAGGATGTGTGTGGACTATAGGTCTCTCAACGAAGTGACAATTAAGAACCAGTACTCACTGCCCCGTATAGAGGATTTGTTCGACCAAATGAAGGGTGCCTCTATCTTCTCCAAGATTGACTTGCGGTCAGGATACTTCCAAATGAAGATTAGACCATCAGATATACCCAAGACAGCATTTTGGACACGATATGGATCTTATGAGTACACCGTCATGTCATTTGGATTGATGAACGTGCCTGCGTACTTTATGTATCTCATGAATAAGGTCTTCATGGAATATCTGGATAAGTTCGTTGTAGTGTTCATCGATGACATTATGATATACTCGAGAAGCGAGGAAGAACATGAAGAACACTTGAAGCTCACATTGCAGAAGCTACAGGAACACCAATTGTATGCCAAGTTCAGTAAATGTCAATTCTGGTTACGGGAAGTTTCTTTCTTAGGCCATATTATTTCCGAAGGAGGAGTATCAGTTGACCCACGGAAGGTGAGAGATGTGCTTAAGTGGGAACCGCCACAGAATGTCAATGAAATTCGGAGTTTCCTTGGAATGGCTGGATATTACCGCCGATTCATCAAGGATTTCTCCAAAATAGCCAAGCCTATGACCGAATTACTCATGAAAGGGAAGGCATTCCGATGGACTCAAGCTTGTCAGGATAGCTTTGAGGAGTTAAAGAAAAGGTTGACAACCGTGCCGGTGTTAGTATTACCAGACGTGAGCAAGAGTTTTGATATATATTGTGATGCATCAAGATAAGGATTAGGATGTGTGCTCATGCAAGAAGGACAAGTGGTAGCTTATGCATCGAGGCAACTAAAGAAACATGAGTTGAATTATCCTACACACGACCTTGAACTCGCAGCCGTGGTACACACCTTGAAGATATGGAGACACTATGTTTTTGGTCACCGATGTGAGATTTATACGGATCACAAGAGTCTCAAGTACATATTTACGCAAATGGATCTGAATCTGAGGCAACACCGATGGTTGGAGCTCATCAAGGATTATGACGTGGGGATCAACTATCACCCAAGGAAGGCCAATGTAGTGGCCGATGCTTTGAGCCGAAAAGGAGTAAGCCACCAACTTACAGTCCGGGAGCTGCCATCCGAGTTATGCAAGGAGTTTGAACGGTTGAACCTTGGATTCATAAATGAGATGGGAACAATGGAAGTCAACCCAACATTAGAGCAGGAAATACGGGAAGGACAAACAAAGGACAAGGAAATACAGGAAATCAAGGAAAAGATCTAAGAAGGAAGAGAATTCAGATTTGATGAGGACGAACAGGGTACCTTATGGCTTGGAAAGAGGATTGTGGTACCTAATGTCAGGCATATTCGGGAAAAAATATTGAAGGAGGCACATGACTCACCTTACTCAATTCATCCTGGCTGTACGAAGATGTACAAGGACTTAAAGACATGCTATTGGTGGGCCAGCATGAAAAAGGACATAGCCGAATATGTTGCACTTTGTGATGTGTGCCGACGATTTAAAGCTCAACATCAAAGGCCAGCCGGATTGTTACAACCATTGAAGATCCCGGAGTGGAAGTGGGAAGAGATTGGTATGGACTTTATAGTTGGATTACCGCGAACTCAGTCTGGCTATGATTCAATATGGGTTATTGTGGATCGGTTGACAAAATCAGCTCACTTCATCCCTGTCAAGACCACATATACCACCGCGAAGCTAGCAGAATTGTATATGGAGCATACTGTGTGTCGACACGGAGTACTGAAGAAGATAGTCTCGGATAGAGGTTCTCAGTTTACCTCCAGATTTTGGCAGAAATTGCACGAAGCAATGGGAACAAGGTTGAACTTCAGTTTGGCGTATCATCCTCAAACAGATGGACAAACTGAGAGGACCAACCAAATTTTGGAAGACATGTTAAGAGCTTGTGCTTTAAAGCATGGGAAAAGTTGGGATAAAAGTTTGTCGTACACGGAATTCTTGTACAACAATAGTTAACAAGCAAGTCTGAAAATGTCACCCTACGAAGCATTGTACGGAAGGAAGTGTAGGACTCCCTTGTTTTGGAATGAAACCGGATAGAATCAAGTGTTTGGTCCCGACGTGTTACAAGATGCTGAAAGGCAAGTCCAAATAATACGGGAAAACTTAAAGGCTGCCCAGTCTCGACAGAAAGGTTATGCTGATAATAGACGAAGGAGTTTGACTTTTGAAGTTGGAGATTTTGTATACCTCAAAGTGTCACCTATCAGAGGTCAGCGACGGTTTAACGTCAATGGAAAACGGGCACCACGTTACATCGGACCATTCAAGATTTTGGACAAACGAGGAGAAGTGGCATATCTACTTGAGCTGCCGACGTATCTCTCTGATGTACACGACGTATTTCACGTCTCTCAACTCAAGAAGTGTCTCAGGGTACCGGAAGAACAAGTGCCGATGGACGAGTTGGAACTTCAAGAGGATTTGTCCTATGTCGAGCAACCTATCAAAATTTTGGACATGAAGGAAAGGGTCACAAGGAATAAGAGGATCCATTGGTGCAAAGTGCAATTGAAACACCATACGGAAACCGAAGCTACATGGGAACATGAAGAAGACTTGAAGACAAAATTCCCACACCTTTTCTTCACGCTATCGAATCTCAAGGGCGAGATTCACTTTAAGGGGGGTAGGTTTGTAACACCCTCAATTTTCGCATCATGCATTGCATACATGTTCATGCATTAATAGAATAAAAGATAGATAATAAAAGATAAACATACATGTGTGGTGTAGCAAAAAGAGGAGAAAAGAAAATAATAGCGTAAAACATGTATTAGGGAATAAATATAAAAAAAATAATAATATATAAAAAAGTATATATATAAAAGAAAAAAAAAGAAAAAAAAAACAAAATCACCGCCGCTGGCCAGGCCGAACCAGCCCAGCCAGCGGGCACCTCCCGCGCTCGCCCCGGCCCCACGTGACCCCGCCCGCACCACAGCCCCGACGCGCCGACCGCGAGCCGCCCGATGCGCCCCGACCCTGCCGCGCCTGGGCCCCACCCCGCCGCCTGCCCCGAATCGCGCACGCGCCGCCGCGAATCGCTCGCTCCCGCGCGATTCCCGCGCCTCGCCCCGATCCGCGTGACTCCCGCGCCCTCACACACGCGCTCAAGCCCCGACCGACTCGGTCCCTGGCCAGTCTGCCTATAAATACGTAAGGTATCCATAGGTTTTTCCACGATCCCAGAAATGCCGCCGCCTAGCTCCAAAAACCGCCCTAGCCGCCAGTACAGAGAAGAAGGAGACCAGAGGCTGCGCTGCAGGGAAGCAAAGGAAGGAAAAGGAGGGGAAGAAGAGGAGAAAAAAGAGGAGAGCGCCGCCGTCCGCCGGAGATCGTCGTCGTCATCGCATCGCCGTCGTCGTGCCGCCGGAGGACCTTGCGCATCTACTTCGTCTACGCATCGTCCCCATCCCGCGATCATTGAAGCCATCGCATCTACGGTAGGCCATGTTCCCGATGCAAATTTTAGCGACCATATTGAATCTCATAGACGTAAATTGATCGTAGTTGCGTCGTCTTTTTATTTTCAGCAGAATTAATCCACCATAGAACCCCCGTAAACTCATATGAACACGTATGAACTAGTTGCATCTAATTAATAAACAACCATGGTTAATTAATAATTGATCTTTGCATGCATGCATATCATCGCATGTTGATTAATGTGTGTGCATCATGTTGATTGTATATGTTTTCTTGTATGTGTGACCATGCATAGAGGAACATGTTCAAGAGGCCGCATACGAGGATTTCCAAAATCAAGACTTTGATGCGCCTGAGCAACCCCATTCGTCGGAGCAAGGCAAGTGTCCTTGATCATATTGATCCCGTTTTATTAAATGTTTTGTTTGCGAACTTGCATGCTTGTGTCAATATGATGGGAAAACCATACGTAGGAGTTTACTAGCGTAGTTTGCCACCCCTTGTCGCCGGGATATATACGATGAGTCGGGTATGGGTATTTTTATTTTTGCACTGCATCGCTACATGAGTTATGGGTAACTTAAATAATGTGGTTGACAACTTTAATTACGACAACATGGGATGGTAATAAGATGATGATTAATTTAGCAACCTGGAATTTAGGAGATCTAAGAAAGCATGGTTTTGTGGATGGGTTGGATGATATGGTGGTTTGCTTGCCTTAGATCTAAGGACCGGTTCATGCGAGAATATGCCAGGTCAACAGTGCCACCACAAGGCCAAGTATGGGTGCGGCGTAGCTGAATAATTAGGAGTGCTGCTAGTATTGTATGGACCATTGGATGGCGCAGGGAATGGGAGTCGAGGAGGACTGCCCTGGGATCCGCACGGCACACGAGGGGTCCCGTGGGTGGGAGAATGGAGATTCAAGCCTGCCGGTGAAACCTTAGTGGGCCCGTACATACTAGTAGTCCCTTTTGAAAAGCTATTTTGTGATCTCTTGGCCACACACCTACGGAAGTGTGAGATGGCGTAATGGAGGCTTCTTAGTCACCGAAAGGTGATGAAATCACGAACATGTGGGTAAAGTGGTACAAACTCTGCAGAGTGTTGAAAAAACTATCATGATAGCCGTGCTCCCGGTTATGAGCGCTCGGATGACCTACATGATTAGAGGATTTTGGTATTGGGATGGTTGGTGTATGGTTATGGGTTGGTAATGGTTATGGATGGTTTATGGATTATGGTTATGGATATGAATTTGAGTTATGGTAACTGGACATGGATAATGATGATGTTGGCAATAATTGGATATGGTTTATATTTTGTTAATATGATGATTATGACGGGATTGTTTCACATAGACATAGTATAATGCTTTTCAAATGTTTTACTGTACTTTTCAGCACTTAGCCATTATTACATTCGTCATTTGAATAAGCCACATGTCATACTTTCCACACTTGCTGAGTACGACATGTACTCACCCTTGCAATCCCCCCCCCCAACAATTGCAGGTCAGGATTGTGAGTTTAATGGCGATAATGCGGAGTACTAGGTTGCGTACCGCCGTCAATTGCCTGTGGATTGGAGTCGTGCTGCTTAGTTTATTTTCCGGTGCATTATTTAGAGTTTTATCATTCGTGAACTATTGGATTATTGTAATAAAGTACTTATTTAATAGTTAAGACGTGGTTAAATTATGTATATCGTTTGTGGTGCAACCGTATATGTGTGATGAACTTCCTGGGCACACATATGCATTACGCTTGGTTCATATTCGGAACCGGGTGTCACAGCAGGCCCCTTGGGAGGTGTCGGAGCTGTATGCTCCGGCGTTGCCCACCATCTTTGTAGGTACGTCGACGATAGGCCCCCTGGGAGGTGCTGGAGTTGTATGCTCCGGCATCATCCACCATCTCCGCTGAGGCGTCGACGGCAGGCCCCTTGGGGAGTGCCGGAGCTGGATGCTTTGGTATCGCCCAACATCTTCGTAGGTACGTCGACCGCAGGCCCCCAGGGAAGTGCCGGAGCTGTATGCTCTGACGTCACTACCATTTTTGTAGGTACGTCGACGGCAGGCCCCCTGGGAGGTGCCGGAGTTGTATGCTCCGGCGTCGTATACAATCGTCATTGAGATGTCGACGGTAGACCCCTTGGGAGATGCCGGAGCTGGATGCTCTGGCATCGTCCACCATCGTCGTAGAGTCATCGACGGTAGGCCCTTGGGGTACAGGCTATCGCGAGAGAACCCCGTTAGCAACAAGTGTGGTGCAGGAGAGTTTACTCACTTGTACGTGCTTGGTTCTGACGTTGACGTTTTGGAACGTCAGCGGCAGGCCCCTTGTGAAGTGCTGGAGCTGAATGCTCTGGCGTCATCCACCATCATCGTTGAGTCGTCAACGGTAGGCCCATTGGGAGGTGTCGAAGATGGATGCCTTGGCGTCGCCCACCATCTTCGTAGAAACGTCGACGACAGGCCCCTTGGGGAGTGTCGGAGCTAACCGCTCCGTCGCAATCTGCTTTGTATGTCCTGCACACCAAACAAAGGTGCATATTGTTTTGCTCGCTGGTGATCTTTTCCTATTCTTATGTATTGTCATGTCTTACAGTCCTGGGCTGGTACACGGGATTTGGATAATTTTGTGCATTGGAGCTCGGGGTCCGGCTTCCTTCTTATTCGGGGTGTGAGCGTCCTGGCCCCTAGTACTTAGTCACAGAACTAGGAGGCAAAGCACACACACTTAGGGTACAGGACTCAACTAAGCATGTTGTGCGCTCTAGACCTCCAGCTCAGCGTTGGCCTTTCGAGGGGAACCATTTGGCACCACAGGACCCCAAGTAAGAGGGTAGCTGTGAGATTCCAAGACACCTTGCAGGTACCGTAAATATGTCCACCTGCAGCAGGGTTGCATAACTCTACTAGGGGCGATATAGAAAAATTTTCACCAAGTATATGAAGACAATATACGAAAGACGAGACTAGCTTGATTGATCACAAAATTAATAGGTAATTTTAAGTGAACATAAGAGAAAGCACATCGTAAGATAGTGAATTCTTCTCATTGGATTGGCTTTACAATAAGGCAACGACCCACTCCAGTTGGCTAGGGAGGCAGCGTGTTAATGCTTAGGGTACGGGACCAAGCTAAATGGCTGAACACTCTGGACCTTCCCCTAGAGCTTTGTTGTCCTAAGTGTCGTTCCCTGGCTTCATGACACCCTACATTGTCCTACAATATATGCTTAAAGATAGAACTTATGGAGGTGCTCTATGTTCCAAGGGTTGGGAAGGGGCTCTTTTTCATATGTGGCTAGGCGGACACACCCGGGCCGGTATACTTGCGTTACTCAGAAGGGGCCCTCCGAGATGGGGGAGAGTTTGTGCGACCATTCTCAAAAAAGTATGCGCCACAGCACTAGGTCACCTCACTGGAGCTTTCTACTCTGCACGAACGCTCCTTGTAGCGCCTCAACGCCTGTCAGTAGCATGCATTTCGGATGGTGTCGTGCCACCTTGCTTTGTCAACGAGGTCGATATCTTCTCGTCGGAGCTGGTCCTATGAGGCTTCATCGAATGCTCGGACTCCTAGGGAGCCTACTGCGATCTTCAAGGGGGGGGGGGGCTCGGCCCCGTACACCAGGAAGAAAGGTGTTTCTCCAGTGGTGCGGCTGGGTGATGTCCGCCTTGCCCAAAGTGCGCAGTGGAGCTTGTCGACCCACCTGGCACCATGCTTGTCCTCGTTGTTATACATGCATGTCTTGAGGCCTCTGAGGATCTCAGCGTTGGCCCTTTCGACTTGGCCGTTGCTCTTTGTACGAGCCACGGATGCATAACAAACTTGGATGCCGAGGTCTTCGCAGTAGTCGTGGAAAGCTGCACTGGTGAATTGGGTTCCGTTGTCGGTGATGATCCTGTTCAGGACCCCAAACCTGCAGACAATCGACTTGATGGACTTGACTGCAGACTCCTTGTTTATGTTGATCATTGGGGCTGCCTCACGCCACTTGGTGCACTTGTCTATAGCGCCGTGATGAACCGGTACCCTCCGACTGCCCTGGGGAAGGGTCCCAGGATATCCAGCCCCCAGACCACAAAAGGCTAGGAGGTCGGGATCATCTGTAGCGACTGCACCGAAGTGTGAATTTGATTGGCGTGGAACTGGCATGCCTAGCATTTCTTGAACAACTTGACGTCGTCTTTTAGTGTTGTTGGCCAGTAGAAGCCATGCCGGAAGGCTTTGCCAACCAGCATGCAGGAGGTTGTGTGACTCCCGCACTCTCCTTCATGGATCTCTGCGAGCAAGTCCCAGCCTTCCTTCTGCGTTATGCACCGTAGCAGTACGCCGTTGGTGCCATGCCGGCAGAGGTCACCTTCTTCTAGCGTGTAGCGCTTTGCCATCCTCATGGTCCTCTCAGCGGATATTGGGTCCTCCGGCAGCATGTTGTCCTTCAGATAGTCCCAGATCTCCATGATCCACGTATCAGGACTCTCCTGAGCTTCTGGATCTTGGGCGCCCGATAATATGGGGTCCCCAGTGACGCACAAGATCCTCGTGGAGGACCATGGTTGCAGGGCCGCCGTGGTCACCAACTCTGTGGTGTTCCGCTCACCTTCTTCATTTGGCCCCGCAGGCCTTGCAGTTGGCCACACCAACCTCCTGCCGAAGACCCCTTCAGGGATCGTGGCTCATGTGGATGCCATGGTTGACAAGGCGTTGGCGATGGAGTTGTTAGCGCGTGGCACATGGCAGAGGTGCAAGGCCTCCAAGCTAGCTTCCAACTTCTTTACGTGTAGTAGGTACGTCACGAGTTGTGGGTCGTTGCAGCAGCACTCTCCACGGACCTGCCTGATGATCAGCTGGGAGTATCCCTTGACCAGCATCTGCTAGACATCGAGACTCTGCACAGCTGTGAGTTTGAAGATGAGGGCCTCGTACTTCGCCATGTTGTTGGTCGCCTTGAAGTCGAGGCGCACCGCGTACTTGGACTGCTCCCCTGTTGGAGAGGTGAGCAGTACACGAGCTCTAGCTCATTGCTTCCACGAGGATCCATCGAAAAAGAGTGTCCAGTGGGGCTCCGTAAGCACCTGTGCTCTAGGCTCTGGCTCGCTGATTTTGCGGCCCCCTGGATTGCTTGGTGAAGGAGTCCACTCGACAACAAAGTCTACCAGAGCTTAGCTCCTGATTGCATGTCGTGGTATGAAGCCAAGATCGAACTCCTCTAATTCGGCAGCCCATTTGGAGATATTGCATGTTGTGTTGGGGCTGCGCAGCACCGCCCCAGTGGGAACGAAGTCATCACCGAGACTCTGTGTGCCTAAAAGTAATAGCGGAGCTTCCTCGATGCAATTAATACTTCATAGAGCAGCTTGTGCACCTCAAGGTACCTTGTTTTTGCTTCATGTAGGACTTCGCTAATGAAGTAGACCGGTCGTTGGATGGTCCATGATGTCCTTGGAGAAAGCGGCGTATCCTCTTCCATCTGTTCTGGGCCTGGTGATTCCATGTCTCCAGGGCACGGCGCGTCCTTTGGGGGCTGGGATCTAAAGGATCCTTGCTCTCCGGGGCCCTCTGGGGGGACCCGATCATCCTCTGGGGGCTGGGACCTAGAGGCTCCTTGCTCTCTGGGGCCCCATAGGGGGACTCGGGCCTCCTCTGGGTCTGGGACCCAGAGGCTTCTTGTCCTCCAAGGCCCCCTAGGGGGACTTGGACCTCGTCTGGGGGCTGGGATCTAGAGGCTTCTTGCTCTCTAGGCCCCCCTAGGGGGACTCGGACCTCCTCTAGGGCTGGGACCCAGATGCTTCTTTGTTGTCGGGGCTCCCTGCAAGCTCCAAGTCCTGGGGCTCAAAATCAGCAGCAGGGGCCCCTCCCGTCCGTTGAGGCTGTTGGGGATTGGCCCACTCTGCAACCAAAACCATGCTCACCACCTCTGTTGTGGTAGTGATGTAGAGGTACAATGGCTCTTTGGGCTCTGGTGCCACCATTATTGGCAGCATCATCAGCTGCCGCTTCACCTCGCAGAACGCCTTCTCCGCTTCCTCAATCCAGACGAATGGTCCGGACTAGCGAGGGAGCTTGAGGAACGGGAGGGCCCGCTCAACCAGCCTAGAGATAAATCGGTTGAGCGCTGCCAAGCACTCTGCAAGCTTATGTAAGTCCTTGATGTGGGCTAGAGGTCGCATCAGTTCCACCACCTTGATCTTCTCTGAGTTGGCCTCAATCCATCAGTGTGAGACCGAGAAACCGAGGAGCTTCCCAGCTTTGACCCCGAGCATGCACTTGTCGGAATTGAGCTTCCTGCATGTGGTTCGCTGTCTATCAAAGACTAGGGCGAGGTTTTCTAGCAATGACATATGGGTCTGTATCTTTACTACATTGTCATCGACATAGACCTCTACCAGGTCACAAATGAGGTCCCCAAATGTTTTATGCATGGTGTGAACAAAGGTTAGGAAGGCATTCTTAAGACCGTAAGGCATGGAGACATAGCAAGAAAAGGCCATCTACGGTTATAAATGCGGTATGTTCTTCGTCCTCTCTAGACATTGGGATTTGGTGAAACCCTGAGTAGGCATCTAGAAAGCACAACATATCGTATCTTGAGGTTGTATCTACCATTTGATCGATTCTAGGGAGAGGGAAAGGATCTTTAGGACATGCCTTATTGAGGTTGGAGTAGTCGATGCACATCCAGAGCTTACCATCGGCCTTGGGGATAACAACAGGATTGGCCAGCCATCTGAGATGGTGGACCTCCCGTATGACGCTGCCATCAAGGAGCATCTTGATTACTTCGCGGATGAAGTTCTGCCACTCGATGGACTACTTACGGGGCCTCTGTTGTTGTGGCCGTGTGTCGGGGTAGATCTTCAGATGAGTCTCGATCACCTCCTTAGGGATGCCTGACATCTGCGACGGTTGCCAGGCGAAGATGTCGAGGTTAGCTCGCAAGAAAATACTGAGCGCCGATTCCTGCTCGCTGTCCAGACTCCCCACGATACGGGTGGTCTGAGCTGCATCAGAGCCAATATAGATTGTATTGATGAGTACGTCGTCATCGACATACTCGACCCAGCATCAGAGAAAATAGCAGCGTGGCTGCGCGCGCGCGGGTCTGGCTAAGGGTTACTCGACCCAACATCGCTTAGGACAGGTGTTGGGGTTGTTGCCAGTGCTTAAAGCTTCTCCAAAACCGTCACCGCAGCAGCACGACATCGGCACATCTTGAGGACGCCAGAGGATGTCGGCATATTGAGGACGAGGTAGCCGAAATGGGCTACATCCATAAACCGGTAGGGGCTGGTCTACCGATAATGGCTTTGTAGGGGAGGCAAACCTCCGCGACGTCGAATAAGATATTCTCCGTCCTGAAGTTCTCGGGTTTCCCAAGGGTCACCGGAGGTGGATGCAACCATACGAGATAACACTCTCTGGTCCTACCCCCGAGAATGGTTTTGATGGGGTGAGCACAGACACGGGGATCTTCAGCTTGTCGAAGGCCGCACGGCTGATGAGGTTGAGGCCAGCTCCACCATCTACCAGGACGTGGTAGAACTTTACATTTGCGATGGTGGGGGCGATGAAGAGGGGCAGCTACCCGGCTCCCTCCATGTTGTCAGGGCAGTCGGAGGCGTCGAAGCTAATCGGCGTCTCCATCCATTTGTGATGCGGCGCTCGGGCATGCGTAGAGGTTGTCAAAGCCATTGCCCGACGCAGGGTCTTGATCACATTCTTGGATGCAGGTTCCCAAGATTCTCCACAGATGACATGGAGTCCTTTGCGATGCTCGTGGTCATTGTTGAGGTCTAAGTTCACAGCCTGGTGGACCGTTTCCACGGCATGTTCCGGCCTTTGGAACTCCGTCTCTGCGTCTTTGTCAACATGTTGGTCGACCTCTTGCGGCTCGATCTTGCCGCTACTCAAAGGCTTTATGAACACCATGAATGGTGAAAACGCTACCACTTTTTTGAGGTAAAAATCCCCTACCTGGCATGCCAAATGTCGAAGTGTTAGAGCAACACTTCCCCAGATCTGCTAAGTAGCAGCCTGTGGAGGTTCTTTGTTTGGCAGTGCTTAGGCCCCAATCAAGTGTTCTAGCGGATGGAAATATGAGAAAGTTGTTTTTACGTGGTTCCGGCCGCAAGGAGCATAACACCCTACTCCACGGTGAGTGGTATTGTTGGTATGTGTGTGTGTGTGATGTTCGATGTGGGGGTCCCTTGTAACGGTGGCAGTCCGGGCCTTTAATAGACAAGACCGGACGCCTTACAAGTGGGATCCCAGAGCCCGACAGGTGGTCCTAGGATGATCTTATCCTAGAGATCTAAGGCTTCTTCTGTAAGCTTCCTCTGACTGTGGTCTTCAAGACCCGCCGTCTTGCCACCTGCGTATCAGTAGCCCATGCGCCGTTGCCGACGGTTGCAGAAGGTGTCCCGTTGGCATGTCTTGTTGCTGCAAGCTACCCACTTGGCCATGTGAGGAAGGCCTGCGGCGCCTTCACTGTGACGCGATTGGTCGTAGCGGCCTCTAACCGTTGGCGTGCTCCGCGTTGGGCGCGGAGGTGGGTGCGCGTCTTCATTGCTTGACTTGAGCAGGGCGTACCATCCCTAGACACCCGCATCTTACCGTCCAAGGCGAGCCGCGGGACACGCGACAGCCCCGGGGCTGGTCTCCGCTGGGGAGGTCAGACCTGATCCCCTGTGATGCGTGGCAGATCCAGGACTCGTCATGGGACGTGGCAACTACGGGCCGTTTCCCTTGGGGGGTGCTGGTCCGTGCGCTTCGTGCCACGTGGCTGTACCAGGGGCGCTTCCTTAAGGTTGGGTGAGGTACCGTCCCTACACCTGGCATCTCGGGAGCCCGCCACACCGGAGGGGCCAAGTCCCATCTTCAAGGATTACATGGCAGCACCGCAACTCGATCTTGAGGGAGGAAAACGCCTTGGCGCCTATAGGACACATGACGGCTCCGGACGTGCCTCGTTGTCTTCATCCTGTGTACGAGGGTACCCCGTCTGCAGGGTACTGACAAGCGTATTGAGACAATTTACCGTATCACAATGGATAGTACGGTATTGCAATGATTTCACAATCGTGGCAAATAGTACGGTATTGCAACGATTTCACTTTCGTGGCAAATAGTATGTTATTGCAACGATTTAGCGTATTGTGATGATTTAGTGTATTGCAACAAATAGCATGGTATTGCAACGAGTCCACATTCGTGGTAATAGTACGTGCTTGAAACGATTTCATATTTGTGGCAAATAATACAGTATCGTGACGATTTAACATATTGCAACGAATAGCAGGGTATTGCAATGATTCCACATTTGTGGCAATAGTATCTTACTGCAACAATTTCACAGTCATGGCAAATAGTGCGGTATTGCCACTATTTAAGTTATTGCTACGATTTAACATATTGCAATGAATATCACGGTATTACAACGATTTCACATTCATGGCAAATAGTATGGTACCGCAATAATGTCACAGCCGCGGCAAATAGTATGGTACTACGACAGTTTAACGTCCGTGGCAAATAGTATGTTATTGCAACGAGTTCACAAATGTGGTGAATAGTACTATATTGCAATGATTTCAGATCCATGGGAACTAGTATGGTACTGCAACGATTTTGCATCCGTGGTGAATATTTTTGTATTGCAATGGTTTATTATCTGTGGAAATAGGTTCGTAATGCAACATTTCCTGATCTGTGGCAATAGGTTTCTAATGCAACATTTCCTGGTCTGTGGCAATAGGTTCGTAATGCAGCGTTTTCTTATCTGTGGCAGTACGGTTGTAATGCAACGTTTAAGGATTTGTGGTGATAGAGGCGTAATGCAACATTTTCTCATCTGTGGCAATAGTGTTGTAATGCGACGTTTTCTGCGTGGTGGCAATAGCAGTCTAGTGCAATGTTTTTTGAGTCGTGAACAAATGTTTATACTGCAACATTTTGTAATTCATGGCAATAGCTTCCTATTGCAACAATTTATCATTCGTGACCAGAAATTCATAATGCCACATTTTATAATTAGCGGCAACAGAATTCTAGTTCACCAGGTTTGAAAATTAGTGGCAATAGAATCACGAGTTTAACAATAAACATCTGTCAACTGATATTGCAATACGCATAACAACACTCAAGGATTACTAAAGCGACATGTATGCATGTTAAGAGTTTTATTAAGCTGACCGGGACTAATTGTTGGAGCAGGTGGCTTTTGGCGGCTCCTTTGTTCGACCTTTTGTGTAGTGGTCTCCATCATTTTGCGCATTTCAGCCCTCATTGATAGGCGCATGTCCTCCATTTCCCGAGTTCTCTGTTCACGATCAGCTGCTATCTAACCTTCTAAGTTCTTGACTTGAAGGTTTAACTCTTCATTCGTCTGGTTTATGCAGTCCATCTGGGTGGTTAAGCTATCATTTCTTTCTTCCAACTCCTGCACTATGTGACTGAGGCCTGCATTTCTATCTTCTAAGTTTTGAACTTGGTCGTTGAGGTGTTCAGACATCTGGGTACGCACACGTTCACGTTCGGGACTAGTAGAGTTAGCCATATAATCACGCCCCCGAACCTATGATCTTGCACAACTATTGAGGATCTATAACAACACTGGAAGTTGTGATTTCTCTCCTCATATGGAATTGGGCCTCTCTGCTCAGCTTCCTTGTCATCCACTTAGGCACGTGCCTGGCTCTATATACGAAAACAAAAGTCACAGGTACATTGCAAATATTTATTTAATTGGGTATTGTTTGAAGTGTTACTCACATGTACAGCTTCTGCTTGCTTGTTTGCCTAGTCACCGTTCTTCAAATGGCTTGCCTCCCACAGTTGTATGTCATCAGGTTCTTCTCCGGTCTCTGGGTGTCCCTACATAAAATATAAGTAAAATTCAACATGTAGGTATACATATTGATTGCAGCGCAAAGTAAAAGTGTGATTTATTTTTCATATCTTCTCGTAACTAAGTTGGGCGTAGGATTTGGAGCCAAGCAAGTGATTCATCTTTTGTCTTCTTCAAGTTTGAGAATTGGTCCTGCTTATTGATTGCAATAATTTTAAGAATTAATTCCACGAATGAATGTAAATAAAATTGTATTTGTATGATGCAAAGCTATTAAAAAGTTAGCTGACCATGAATCACTTAGACCCAAAATATTCTATTAGGTGCAACCACTCGGGCACCGGTACGTCAGCAGGCTTGTTTCGTATACGTTCTTCATCGGTCGAATAACTCTTATAGGTGGCATGCAAAGTCGAGCGCCACCCCTTGTAGCGCTCACCAGCAATTTTTAAAATTTTTCTTGCGCTCTCCTGTGTGTCCTCCATGTCCCAGGAATTATGTACATTGTATAACAAGTTGTTGTAAACGTACAAGATGGAGATTGCAAGAAAAAAATACTTGTGTGGGGTGTGATGACACTAACCAGAATGTCTCGTACTATATCTCTCTTGTTACTATCGTCAACCTCTGCCCACTTCCTTGCACCACCGAGAGATGCATGTTTTTTTGTAAACATAACCACATCATTGACAAAGTGCCGCTGATTAATACCAACCGCAACATCCAACCGAGTGGAGAATTGAATTGGTAGCTTCACATGCTGCGTTTTAACTTAGGATGCATAGCGTATTCTGGCAACCTTAAGTCCTTTAGACACACTTCTTCCAAACATCTTTCCTTGTGTTACATTGATTCAGACGATAAACGATTAAAGCAAATTACCGCTTGACCGAGTTTAGTATCATGTACAAATAGTGTGAAAAGAAGAAAAGTATGATGTTCGTACCATCTTCAGGATGAGTGCAGCAAATACGAGCGTGGGATGACCGCATTCCGGTAGCATTTTGTTCTGTATTACTCCCTCCTGGTTTATATTAATTGTCGTATCAGACCAACAAATCAATTAAAAATGAACTAATGAGGATTGTCTGAATGACAACTATTTTAATCGCGGGGGGGGGGGGGGGGGGGCGGTACATTGTTGACTTCTTTGTTGCTGTTCATACCCTAAAATGAGCCATCAGGTACACATGTAAGTGGTGCTACTGCACTCGTCGTACTGTAGTGGATTTTCAGTCCAACAGCGAAGTAGGCAGGACTGAGGGGGCGTGGATGCATCTGGCAACGCTAGACTAGACAAAGATAGAGTTCGCCGGTTCAGTCTGACTGACATCAGCCAGAGCACGTCTCAAAGAGAATTGGTTGCAGGGCGAGTAATGAACGCCAGCAGTAGCAAGTGGGAAATGCAGGACAGATAAGGTAGGAAGCTTGCGGGATTCAAATCCCTTGCAGTACTGCACCTGCAGTTGCAGCCACTGACATGTGGGCCCATGAGACATCAGGTCCACTTGTCCGTGGCGGCTACTATAGGTACAGTACTGCATAGTCCTAGCTTGCGACGCTTAACAAAGCAAGGGTTTGGTCTGGCCGAGATCACCAGGAGCAACTCCCAAGGAGGATTGGTGGCAGGGCGAGTAATGGCCAGGGATTTGCGGGCGGCGGGGTCATCATGGCACAGAAAGGATGGGATGTCATGATGGGCGAGGGGGACACGTCGGGAAGGACACTGAAGTGACTAGAAGTAGGGCATGGGCGCTGCTGCCAGTCAGAGTGGCCAGCAGCGAGAGAGCACAGCGTGGAGGCATCAAAAAATCTCGCCATCACACAGGCTGATGAACTGTTAACAATAAAGACTAAGAAAAAGTAGAATTGCAGGGCATGTTAAAACAATTAGTAGAGCCAAGGAAAGAATGCAAATGACCATGACACCCATCATCAATACATTCAAAAGACATAATGTAGTCTCTCAAAATTCTCCAAATGCAATGCAAAAAGAATAAAAAACTAACACACTCTGCCAAAAGAAATGGCATGGTAGAGCGGCAGGTAGTAATGTGATGTGATATGGTAGTTGGAAGCTACAGATAGAGTTGGAGTGGGACATTTTTTAAGCTCCAAAATTAAAGTTACGCAGGGGCGGAAGGAGTATTTCTAGTTTGTATATCTATACCTGTTATTGGTTCATGCATCGTAGTACCAGGGAGTGAAGAATCTCGGGGTTCCTGAACCTCATGTGCTGCAATATTCTCTGCATAACATGCAAAGGAATTAATGTCCTCCAATAAATTTTAATTTTTATAGTAAATACATTTATAGTTATACCAGGTGCTTGTTGACCACCACGAATGCTTATAGACGACATCACGATTTGATGTCTTGTTCCTAAAGTAAAGAGCATTGTAAGTAGTCATTCCAAATAACAGTGATAACGTCAGATTACATGACCGATGTAGATTTTGGATCGGACGGTGTGGTTTCTATAAACTACAGTGTTTGTTTGGAATGGAGAAATTTGAAAGGAAGGAATAGGAAAAAATGTACGATCCGAGAAAGCCACAAGAAAGAAAAAGTGTAAAAACCGTGGGAACTGAAAATCTTAGGAATACAAATTTGTAAAACAGGAATGAGAGTACAACATTTGGAGTGGTTGATTAGATAACCCGTGCGTCATTTACTTCCAAATCCAGAAATTACATATTACCTTCGGTTTTTAATATTTGTCGTTCCTGGCCAGGAATTGAACTAGAAATACACTACCATAATAAGTTATCAAAGCGACATTTATTTCGGGACAGATGTAGTATATGCTATATATATATATATATATATATATATATATATATATATATATATATATTTATAAAACTAAATTCGTGAAACATGAGACCACATTTCTTTTTTGTTAATTTATTTAATCTTTGTATATCTGCATGGATCGTGTAGAACCTAGCCAATATAGCTCTATAAAAAATCGGCATGGATCGTGTAGAACTTACCTAGCACAAAACTGGAGTCTGGGATGTCGCAGGGAGGTGTCAGCGATGAAGAGGTTTGGTAGAGCTCGTCAAACTTGGTCACCCAGCGTTGTACCCACGAGTCACAACCACCAAGAGCTTCGATGCGTCACTGCGAGATCCATGGGGAAAAAATTGTAAGAACCGTGGGAAATGAAAACACGAGAATTTATTAGGAATACAAGTTTGGAAATCAGGACAAAGAGACAACACATCTGGAGTACTGTGAGATCACCGGAAGGGCGGGGCAGCGGTGTGTCGGGAACGGAGGCCAGTGTTTCCATTTATACTCATCATGGCTGAAATAGGGTTACAATAGGCGGGACTAAAATTTGAGGTGCAGGGAGTGAAAATTGAATTGTCAAAATCTCAATTGTGGAGCGCCAAGAAGAACGAAAAAAAATTTCGCGCGCGTGGATAATTTGACGCTAATCGTGCCCTTGTGCACGCATGCAATCGTGATTAATTACATGTCATGTCGCATCGATTCCTGCACGTGGTACAGGTAGCTAGAGGGGTAGACTTCTTTGAACAGCTTTCTCGCTTCTTAATTACAGTATGGCCTAGCTGCTTGTTCGCCGTGCGACCACTAGCTCCCCTTCATCTTTGTTGCCATGCATGGAGATCAAAATCGAAAAGCAGTTATCTGCTAGCTAGTGGGACATTCCAAAAAATACGAACAAAAATATGAATCACCAAATGTATATGTGCTAATGCAAACAATATGCAAATACAGAACACCCAAGTCCACGAAAGGACGATGCCAAACAATCAGTATTTTGTAACATAATCACAATGAAATGATAACATATAGTATATACTACTACTAAAAATACATTTTCACATGCGCCACGATTTTTTGTCAATGTATGAGCTATAGAAAAAAAATCTCGTCAATTATGAAATTTCACCAGATTAGTGTTACCTAAGGCTGCCTGAATTTTTACCGGATTTTAGTCTTCTCAGACACATGCAATACAAACGATCCCAAGTTACAAACAAACAAGAGATATTTTTTGACGCTACATAGGACACATTGTTCATGAACATAAAAGACATTTTTCATTAACATAAAAGAAACACATATTACAAACAAGAAATACCAAAACACATAGAAATCAAGAAAATGAAAAACTACTCCTAATCCTACTCCACTCAGAGGAGGGGTCTCCTCAACCTCCGCCGCAGCTGCCCTCACCTCTTCGTCCTCGTCCGACACCTGAGTCTGAAGCTTTTGGGTGATGGTGTGTGCAGAAGGTGCCAGCGGCCCTCCACCCCAGCCACCTCTCCGATCGACTCATGGAGGACGTCGAGACGAGCAGCCACAAAGCTTATCCCGAAGCAGTAGTTGTTGGCGATGTGGAGTCTATGCTGGTGTGGACGGGAAGGGTCCCAAGAACCAGACGTCGATACGAGCAACTACTTGAAATCGCGTCCTTGAAGGGATCATCGAAATCCTTAGAATCTTATGCGTGACAAGGATGTCACACTCTGTGATTCCATGCGTCAAAGCAATAACTAAAATTTTGTTGTAGACATGCACACATGAGAACATTGGGAGCCCGATTCAGAGATCGAACCCCAAACTGATAAGTGGCCACCCATTCTTAATGTTGATCCATGAGTATGTTCTCTCCATGAGCTTTTAGTATGAAGTACAACAGTAATCTTTGCCTTGGTGAAGTTTGATCGCCAGATCAATCACGGGCTAAGATTATGTAAAATCGTTCACCATCGGTCTTCTTTTTGTAAACATGATGAGAACAATTGTAGTAGGTAAACCGCCGACTACAAATGAAAAAATTGAGTGAAAGAACACAAAAGAGGAGAAACGCAGCCTCAACCACGATCACAATGGAGTTTCAACCAAGAGTCGTCGATTGCCACAACACAACGAATTCTTGGCTAGACATTGAATACCAGTTATCTCACCCTTTTTCAGAAAGGAGTTGTTTTTAGATACTGCATAGGATGCATTGTTCATGAACAAAAAAGACATTTTTCATTAACATAAAAACAACACATATATTACAAATAAGAACTACGAAAGCACATAGAAAACAAGAAAAAGAAAAACTACAAATACTACACTACTCAGAGTCGGAGGAGATCTCCTCCAATTCCTTCTCCACTGCTGCCGCCTCCTCCGCCACCTCCTCCTCTACCGCCACCGCTGCCGCCGCCTCCTCCTCCATTCCCGCCGTTGCTACCACCGCCTCTGGCAATTGAGTTCAAAGCTTTCAGGCAACAGTCTACAAAAGATGCTGGCGACCCTCCACCCAGCCACCTCGTGGAGGACGTCGATACGATAGGCCACAAAGCCTAACCCGAAGCAGTAGTGACTTTTGGTGTCCATGCTGGTGTAGACAGGAAGTTTCCCAAGACCCAGACGGTCACACGAGCGAGATGTATTGGAAAATACTTCTCGCGCCAATTTGTCGAGTTTTTTGTGCGCCCGGCGGTGGCGGACAGGTGCTTGGTGGCCTACTTCAGGCACCGATCGCATTCATTGACATGATGTTCGAGGAGGCAGATAGTTTCCTGAACCTAAACAGAATGAGGAGGTGCCGGCACCGCAGGCGGAGAAGGGGACGGAGGAGGTCTGGGTATGCCAATGTACCTTAACCCCTGTCGTGCATCACCGGTGGTGGTTGCGAAGAGCAGCCTTGCAGGTATGCTCTAATTCATGTCCTCCAACTCCATCTAGGTTTTCAATGACGCAGGTGGTTCACCCACAAGACAAACCAGCAATTCCTGTCATACATGCATGCCGGGGGCCCCCCTAGTCAGTTTCTCATCAAGAAACTTGCATGCCACTCATCATAGAGGCTTTGCTGGTAGGATGTTCCTCGAAGGATTGAGGATAAAATGTATATCGTACCATCTTCTAGGCAGCCAGACCGAGGTTCAAACAAAGCTACACGAAACTACAAGAAGTTGCCTAGATGGCTGCCTACACGAAGCTTAGTTCGAACCTCCGGCTGGCTGCCTAGACGATGGTATACCTTTTATCCTCAAATCCTCGAGGGAACATCCTTCCTTTGAGACATGCATGTCGGGGGCCACCACTGCAGTCCGCTTCTCAGCAAGAAACTTGCATGCCGCTTAACACCAAGGCATTGCTGGTTTGTCTGGTGATGAACCGCCTGCATCATCGGAAACCTAGATGGAGTTGGAGGCTAGGAATCAGAGCATACCTGCGAGGCTTTTCCCGACCACCACCGGGGACGCACGATGGGGGTTAGACTGTCTGTAGGGGCATGCTATAAAGCATACTGTATACACTGTAGCACAGTGGAAGTTTAGAGTATGTACTATAAAAAGAGAAGAAGAATAGTGTATAGAGTATGCTTTAGAGTACGCTGGTGCAGACATCCTTAAGGTACACCAGCACACCCGGACCGTACGTGTACCAGGCCAGTCGTGTAGCTTCGTTCAAACCTTTGGCTGGCTGCCTAGATGATGATATACCTTTTATCCTCAATCCCTAGAGGGAACATCCTTCCTGTCAAACATGCATGCTGGGGGATGCCCCCGCAGTCAGTTTCTAATCGAGAAACTTGCATGTCGTGCATCACCGAGGCTTTGTCGGTTTGTCTGGTGGTGAACCGCCTGTGTCATCAGAAACCTAGATGGACTTGGAGGCAAGGAATCAGAGCATACATGCAATGCTCTTCCACACCATCGGGGAAGCAGGATGGCGGTTAGGGTACACCGGCACACCCGGACAGTACGTGTACCCGGCCAACCGTGTAGCTTCCTTTAAACCTCCGTTTGGCTGCCTAGATGGTATACCTTTATCGTCAAACCTTCGAGGGAACATCCTTCCTGCCAAACTTGCATGCTGGGGGCCGCCTCTGCAATCATTTTCTCATCAAGAAACATGCATGCCGCTCATCACCGAGGCTTTGCTGGTTTTGGACTCTATGCCATGGCAGAAGAAAGCATAAGCATGTAGGGAAAGATTATTGTTCTTGTGATACCACATAGAGAATGGTTACTAGACAATTCTGTATGGAGATTATTGTTCATCAGGCAACACAGATACACTTTATATAGGCTAGCTAGTGAAGTGTGAAACCAAAACTAAATCCTTTGACGCTACAAAGATTCAAGGGCTAGCGTTAATAACTAAACGTAGGCCAACACAGTCAAACAATGAGTGTTAACGTAGACCAACGCAGTCAACAATGACTGTTACATGTGTGCGCGCATATCCTTTCTAGAGTCTGGTGGTGAACCGCCTACGTCATCGGAAGCCTAGATGGAGTTCAAGGACAGGAATCGGAGCATAGCTGCAAGGGTCTTCCCAACAACCACTGGGGATGCATGATGGGGGTTAAGGTGCATCGGCACACCGGCCCGAACCATACATGTACCCAGTAAGCCGTGTAGCATCATTTTATATTTTATTCCCTAGGCTTGAAAGTTTACTCTTCCTCTCTGTTTGCTCTATTTACTCTTCCCTAGGCTTAAAGTTTATATTTTACGATATTTTTACATATGTAATATGACATAGGATATATCACTTGATACTTTTACAAAAAAATGAGAAATATGTATATCCCATGCAACTACATAAATCCGCCCCAATTAATTAGCTAGTTATTTTTTAAGATGATAAAAAATTATTATCTTTTTCTATGTGAGGTGGCCGGGGTAGATGATGTGGCATAATAGCTTATGTGGCATGCCAATGTGGATGTCCAACTCAGACTAAGGATGAAAGTGAAACGGTTGTGTGAAGTTGAGGGACTAAATAATTGACCCATTTGAAAGTTCAAGGACCTAACTGAGTTTTGATTGAAAGTTTGAGGATGAATTTGAGTATTGTGCCAATTCTAAACGAGCCAAGCTTGAGCTTGCGAGCTCTATGAGCTCAAGCTCAAAAACCTAGAGTAAGATCATTTATTGTTGTCATCTAAGATATGTACGTATGATTATTAAACAATATAATTCTATTAAAAATGTTTTATGGGACACAATTTTTATAAATGACAGAAACAAATAATGTGCAACATCGACCACCTTCCTACTCCATTAGTTGTGAACCTAAATTTAGTAGAGTCTATTGTATATACATGAATTCTTTGCTCGACTCGAGATCGACTCGGTGTTTTATCAAACTCAAGCTTAGAAAGAAAAGCTCGCTCGAGTTCGACTCGTTGACAGCCCTATATGCAATTAAAGTTTTGGTGCAATTGTGTAATTAAATATTTTCTTCTGTTGGATGTACATCTTATGGTTATTACATCTTTTCATTTAACCCCTTCCACCTGGTGGAGGGGTTAAATAAAAAGATTCAACGACCGTAATGTAGATCAATCCAACGGTTGAAGATGGTTGTTTGCACGATTGCACCAAAATCTGATTACATTCTAGTTAAACCCAATTTTAAAATAGGAAATCTTTTGACACAAAGTAATCCAGTCGTGTTGTTTTTCTTTTCTTGTTTTGTGATGTTTTATTTTTTCTTGCTTCCTGATATTGTTTTTCTTGTTTTGTACTTCCTCCTTCCCATATTACTTGTCGTTAATAATTAGGACAAGTTTTCCAGTTCAAAAATGAACTAAAAAACTTGTTCTAACGACAAGTAAAATAGGAAGGAGGGTGTAATGTTTTATGATAATGAAGTCAATGTTGTTCATTTGTTTCATCTGTTATTTTGTTTTCTATCTGCTGTTTTGTGAACTATCTGTTCTATCTGTATTCTCTATTAATGAACGACCCTCCACACCGCCGGTGGCCTCTAAAGTGGTATGTACGATAGTTTAGCCGCTAGAGGTGCTAGGAGATTGCCCGCAGCGGGGCCTATAAAGTAGTGTGTAAAGTACAGTAGTAAACAGCAAAACGCAACAGGTAGCGATGACTCGAAAGAAAAGTGGAGACATTGAACAGAGAGAAACGAAAAGAAAGGACGGGAAAATGTTAGAAAAATATAAGTAGAACTCCAACGTACCACTAGCCCTATGCCCCTATACGCGGTGTCATCATTACCACTACTCTTATATGCGGGCAGAAGTTATTACCACTGCTTGAAGGGAAGTGTGTGCACTAGATATGCCGATTAGTTTATTTTGTGTTTATTGGGGATTATGTAACAGCTAGTTATGCCGATTAGCGATGACTGGAATGAAAATTGGAGACAATGAATAGAGAGAAAAGAAAAGAAAGGATGAGAAAATGTTAGAAAAAGATAGGTAGTACGTACGAATTAAGGTGAAAGAGTGTGGAGAACCAAACTATAACATAGAAAATGTTTGGTGCAGATTACTGTCAAACATAGTATGTTATATCTACTGATGATAGGATATTATTCTTGTTCTGATGTTGAAAACAGAGCAGTTCCATTACTTCGCGGGTTGCATCAATGCATGGGAGAGGCGTGGGTCCCATAGGCTATGGTGTTCACATGTCAGCCACCCTTAATGCACTTGCAGTACTGGAGAGGATGTGAATCCGCCACCGCCAGAAGCCAAACCATCACTGCGCACAACCCCCATCAATACACGCGGAGACGACGATGGCGTGTGTCTTTATATAATGCCTCCATCGTCTTCTCCGCGCGTACTCTATAAAGACACACCACCGTCTTGTCCGCACGTACTCTAGCTAGCTTCCTCTTTGTCTCCACCATGCGCACCCTCATTGGTTCCCTTTGCAGCACGGTGACGCTGAAGCCTATGGAGTTGCCGTTTACGCACGATATTGCGGTCGAGATCACGGGGCGCGTCGCTATTGATGGCTATTATACACCAATTTCACCCGTCAACATAACTCAATATGTGAAGGAATTGTCATTTCTTGCACACATCACCTTTCTATTTAACCTATTTTCACTTGTCCTTGGAGAAAGTATTGCATGCAGGGATTCTATGCAGAAATGTAGTGAAACAAGGGGATGGATACTATAAAATATAATTCCAGTCAATGAGGCAACACCACGTGGCACCACATGGATCAAATGGCCCACACACAGAAGTATCTGAGGCCATCCAATGCTGTATCACCAATATCAGTCAATGGGACCCACCTGTCAGTCACCTAGAGAAAGCACACCGCAAAAGGGGCTAGGACCAGTACAGCCGACCCCCCCTAGCCGGTCGACTAGTTCCTGGCGCCTTTCTTTATCAAACTCCACGTGGTGGCTTCTCCCGGCTTGAAGTGGTCATGGGTGACTGATTCGCGAGCTTTTGGTGGCGGGAATCAACCCTTCTCCAAGCCATAAATTAGACCTCTCACCACTCACTTCAACACACAACACTTGAGTATTCATCCATTGTATACACTACTCTCCACAGGTTTAGAGTAGTAAAGGTTGTAGAGCGGAGAGTCTCTAGTCCATAGTCCAAGTAGGAGAGGAGTAGAAGGAGACTCTTCCCAATTGGGAAAGGTATGTCACCCATATTCCTATTTGTATTTGTGACATTATTCATATGAAAGATGATATATTTAGTCTTCTATTGTTCATATACTTGGATGAAGTATTTCTTGTTTGATTGTGGATTACATGTATGTGGTAGGAGTAGTATTTATGATTGTTCTACACCATGCTCATTACATTATCATAAACACTATAAACCTGCACTATATTCTAATTAGCTATGATATGACTATCTTAATGTGAATTACTTATGCTATGAATTAACATTTGTTCAATGATGATTTAGTTCATTGCCTTAGGATGGCTTGTGCCTAGGCTCTTAAGGTAATTACTTAATATGCTAGCGTGGTGCTAGGATAGAGAGTAGGTCTCGTAGACCCACGGATTGAAGAGGTAGGCAGTAGGTGGTGACAGTCCTATCTGTCCTTTGTAGTCCTCCACGTTCGGCTATGCCACAAGCTCTTGGCAGGAGTCGCCTAGTGTTGCTAGGGGTAAACCCGTGCCCGATGTGTTAATTCACATAGCATGAGAATTCATAATAAATATAATCATTAGTAACTAACATAGGATATGTATATGTATATTAGAAGGATAGGAGGAGTCTCTACCTAACTCTTAGCCTAGTTCCTCTATTACCTCATTTATCCCCTTAGGATAGGATGCTCATGTGTGTGTCACACGAGCTCAACTTATCATTAAACATATCCTTACTAGAACCCTATCTAGGCCAACCTAGCCTTTCCACTTGATGATTATTTTAGTTCCATATAGCCTTCCTTTGGGAAATTATAAATGACACCCTTTGGGAATACTCTTTAAAGGAGAAATGCTACATCGATAATTTCCGTTCGCTTGCGGATGTTTACTTGAGAATTAAAACATATCAACAAACATTGCTAGCACCCCTGCTAGGGCTGAATTGTTAGTTGTGACACCCGGTTCCAAAAATGAACCAAGTAAACGCATATGTGTGCCCAGGATGTTCAACACACATACACGAGTGCATTCACAAGAGTATACAGAAAATTACCAGAGAACAAGATTAATTAACCAATTTTTATTACACAAACCATATTATTCTCAAATGCAAGCACTAATGAATATTAACGACAAGTTCAACTAATGCAGTGGAAATAAACTAAATAAGCAAACTAAACAGCTAGGCAGCATAAGCAATATGGTATAGCGCAGCTCCATGCAACACCACAGGCAAAGCTGATGGTAGACGCGACCTAGAACTCCGCATTATCGCCATTAAACTCCCAATCCTGACCTGCAACTGTTGGGGGGATTGCAAGAGTGAGTACATGTCGTACTCAGCAAGTCTGGAAAGTATGACATGTGGCTGATTCAAATGACAAATATAATAATGATTGAGTGCTGAAAAGTACATTAAAACATTTGAAAAGCAATATATTACATGTATATGAAATAAACCCATCATAAACTATGTAGTTATCATAATACCAGTCCATATTCCATATCCATCATCATATACCAATAGCCATATTCAATACCAGATTTCAATTCATAACAATCCATAACCATAATACCAACCATAACCATTCCAAAATACCAATTTTCCTCTAATCATGTGAGGGTCCAGGTTGCTCATAACCGGGAGCAACGGCTATCATGATAGTTTTATTACACACTCTGCAGAGGTTGTACCACTTTACTCACATGTTGTGATTTCATCACCTTTCGATGTATAGAATCTCAATTATGACGTCTCACACTTCCTTAGGTGTGTGGCCAAGAGATCACAAAATAGCCTTTATAAAGGGATTACTAGCCTATTTAGACCCCACTGAGGTTTCACCGGTGGCGATGTCTCCAACTGAGCACATCTTCAACCAAGGGCCCCCTCTTGAGCCATTCGAATCCCGGGGTAGTCCCACCAATCATCAACAAACCAATCCGACTACCCTTCCCCGAGCATCCTTAATGGTCCAAATAGCACTGGCAAAGCCCTAATTAATTCAGCTACGCCGGACCATACTTGGCCTCGTGGTGGCACTGTAAATCCTTGATGGTCGCTCCACGAACCGGTCCTTAGATCTAAAGCAAGCAAAACCACCATACATCCAACCCATCCACATACCAGGCTTGCTTAGATCACCCATTACAATATCATATTAACCATTTCATGTTAACCATAATCTCATTAATGCATAATTAAATTGAGTGGTATAGTTGTTTTTCCATCCTGATTAATTAAGCGAAGCAAAAAGGTAAAAAACCCTTCCCGACTATCTACCATAAATTCCAGGTGACAAGGGTGGTTTAACAAAGCTAGTCAACTTCCTATCATAGGATTTCCCATCAAATTGACACAAGCATGTAGTTTGCAAACAAAACATTTAATTCAAAACAGGATCAATATGCTTCAGGACACTTGCCTTGCTCTTGCAGTTGGTTCGTGTCAAAGCCTTCAAACTCTTGGTGTTGTAGATCCTTTGCGGCACTCTCTAGCGCAAATCCGTCTAATCTGCACAATAAACATACAAGACAAGAAACACAATCAAATAGTGCACAAATATTACTCAATATGACATGATATGCATGATTGATGCAAATGCAAGGTAGAACTTGTTAATAGATTCATTTTAATGATAACTAACTAGTTCTAATAGATTTTAACAAGTTTATTACAGGATCGGAGTTGATTAGGTCAAATTTTAGAATTAATCAACATAATTTAGTCAGCAAAATCGGACTAGTCCGTAGAAGGTCGGGCTAGTCCGCACTTCACAGAACTAGCAAACTAGGGTTTTCTAGATCGACGTAAATTTGGAGATTAGGGGTTGAATTCTCGTAAGGAAAAGAGAATAGAACGTATACCAGGTGTTTAGAACTCCAATGAATCAAGAAACTTGGAGGTAACACTTGGATCTTGATGATCTAGGGTTGATGATGAACTTGGAGATGAATTGGTGATGAAGAACGAAAGCTTGGTGGAGATCTTGATCCTCTTTCATTTCCTCCTCTTTTTTTTTCTTGCTTGGGATGTCCTCCTCCGTCCTTGATGGTGGCTCTCCATGAACTAGGGTTTGGGTGGGGTGGAAAAGTGGCAAATAGATGTCAAGCCAAGGGGTGGGGTGGTTTATATAGAGGTGGAGGCTAGGGTTAGATGGATTTCGAGTTTGAGAGGAGTAGAGGCCGGTTTAGAGTCCCACATGGGCTCTAAAAGAGTTAGGCACGACGTCCCTAGGCCCATTTAATGTGGAACCCAAGAAACAAGTCGTAAAACAAAACATCAATTCAGGGTCGCGAAATATCGGACAAGTCCAAAAAGGACCGAACTTGTCCGAAGTTGTCCAGAGAGAAAATCGAACAAGTCTGGCCTAAAATCAGACAAGTCTGACTTTAGTTAGAGAGGAAAACGGACAAGTCTGCTGGAACACCGGACTAGTCTGGAAAAGTCCAGGGACTTAGCAAATTTTCAAGGATTCTTGGAATATCGGACTAGTCCGCACAAAATTGGACAAGTCCAAAAGTTTCCAGAGGCAAAATCAGACTAGTCCGCAGCAAAAATGGACAAGTCCGTTTTTAGTCAGAGAGAAATCGCACTAGTCCTCATTAAAATCAGACTAGTCCACACTTTTCAGCATTTTAAGTGCGGTTTTGTTCCAAATCAATTTTAAATGTTCCAAATCAATTTTAAACTCCTTCCTCTTTATGTTGGTTAATGTTAAACATGTATATGAATGTATGTAGGGCATGATGCATGAAAATGAGGGTATTATAAACCTACCCCCCTTAAAATGAATCTGGCCCTCGAGATTCGACGCGGATGAGAAGAGATAGGGAAATTCCTTCTTGAGATCATCCTCCAATTCCCACGGTTCTTTTTTTTTCTGTGTGGTGCTTCCTATGAACTTTACACCATCTAATAACCTTGTTCCTTGTGACTCTCTCCTTGGCTTCCAAGATATTGACCGGTTGCTCGGCATAAGTCAAATCTTCCTCTAGTTCCAATCCTTCCATGGGCACTTGTTGTTCTGGTACTCTCAAGCACTTTTTGAGTTGGGAAATATGAAAGACATCATGGACATCCGTGAGCTGGCATCTCCAATTTATGCGCTACTTCTCCTCTTTTGTCCAAAATCTTGAATGGTCCAATGTAGCGAGGTGCTAGATTGCCTCTTATGTTAAACCTCTTATGACCTCTCATCGGTGACACCTTGAGGAAACCAAAATCTCCCACTTCAATGGTTAATTTCCTTCTTCTATTGTTCGCATAGCCCTTTTGTCTTGATTGGGCAGCCCTCAAGTTTTCACGAATTATTTGGACTTGCTTTTTGGCTTCCTGCAACACATCTGGACCAAATACTTAGGTTTCTCCTGCCTCATTCCAGAATAAAGGTGTCCTACACTTCCTTCCATAAAGTGCCTCATATGGTGACATTTTCAAGCTTCCATGGTAACTATTGTTGTATGAAAATTATGTATATGGCAAGCTCTTGTCCCACCTTTTCCCATGCTTTAAAGCATAAGCTCTTAACATGTCCTCTAAAATCCGATTGGTCCTCTCGGTGTGTCCATCCGTTTGAGGGTGATACGCTGAACTAAAATTCAACCTCGTTCCCAAAGCTTCATGCAATTTTTGCCAAAACCTGGAAGTGAATTGTGAACCTCTATCCGAGACTATCTTCTTCGGAACTCCATGCAAACATACTATTCGTCCCATATACAGTTCCGCCAATTTCTCTCCATTATAGGTGGTCTTGATGGGAATAAAGTGGGCTGACTTAGTTAACCGATCCACAATTTCCTAAATTGAGTCGTAACCGGACTGAGTACGTGGTAAACCAACTATTAAGTCCATACCGATCTCTTCCAACTTCCATTCCAGAATCTTCAATGGTTGAAATAATCCAACTGGCATTTGATGTTCCGCCTTGACTCGTTGGTACACATCACACAATGCTATGAATTCAGCTATGTCCTTTTTCATGCTATCCCACCAATAGCATGTCATCAAGTCTTTGTATATCTTCATACAACCAGGATGAATTGAGTATGGTGAGTCATGTGCCTCTTTTATTATTATCTCCCGAATATGCTTCACATTAGGCATGACAATCCTTTTTCCCAGCCATAAGGTACCATGTTCATCCTCATCGAGTCTGAATTCTCTCCCCTCTTGGGTCCTTTCCTTGTTTTCTTGAATCTCCTCATCCTTAGTTTGGCCCTCCCAAATTTCTTCTCTAAGGTTGGGTTTAACTCCATCATCTCTATCTCATTTGTGAACCCAAGGTTCAACCGTTCGAACTCCTTACATAACTCAGATGGTAATTCTTGAACTGTGAGTTGATGACTTACTCCTTTTCTACTCAAAGCATCAGCCACTACATTGGCTTTTCCCGGATGATAGTTGATCTCCAAATCATAATCTTTGATGAGCTCCAACCAACTCCTTTGCCTCAAATTCAGATACGTTTGTGTGAAAATATATTTCAAACTCTTATGATCCGTATAAATTTCACACCTATGTCCAAAGATGTAGTGTCTCCAAATTTTCAACTCGTGTACCACGGCTGCGAATTCCAAATCATGCGTTGGGTAATTCTGCTCATGTTTCTTCAATTGTCTCCATGCATATGCAACCACTTGACCTTCTTGCATAAGCACACATCCAAGTCCTTGTCTTGATGCGTCGCAATAAATATCAAAACTTTTGCTTACATCCGGCAGTACCAAAACTGGGGCTGTTGTCAACCTCTTCTTCAACTCCTCAAAACGGTTTTGACAAGCTTGAGTCTATTTGAAAGCCTTTCCCTTCATTAGCAATTCTGTCATTGGCTTGGCTATCTTGGAAAAGTCCTTGATGAACCGACGGTAATATCCAGCCATCCCAAGAAAACTCCTTATTTCCTTTACATTTGCGGTGGTTCCCACTTCAACACGTTTCTCACTTTCCCGGGGTCAACCGATACTCCTCCTCCTGAGATGATATGACCCAAAAATGACACCTCTTTCAACCGAAACTGACACTTGTTGAACTTGGCATACAATTGATGCTCCATTAATTTTTGCAGCGTAAGCCTCAAGTGTTCCTCATGTTCCTTCTCATCCTTCGAGTAGATCATAATGTCATCAATAAACACCACAACGGACTTATCCAAGTACTCCATGAAGACCTTATTCATGAGGTACATAAAGTAGGCAACCGCATTTTTCAATCCAAAAGACATCATGGTGTACTCATAAGATCCATACCGTGTCCTAAAATCTATTTTTGGTATGTCCGATGGTCTAATCTTCATTTAAAAGTATCCCGACCTCAAATCAATCTTAGAGAAGACACAAGCACCCTTCATCTGGTCAAACAAGTCTTCTATGCGTGGCAAGGTGTACTTGTTCTTGATTGTTTCCTCATTGAGAGCTCGGTAATCTACGCACATCCTTTGGGATCCATCCTTCTTATCCACAAATAGCACGGGCGCTCCCCAAGGTGAAGAGCTTGGGCGAATAAAACCTTCCTCTAGTTGCTCTTGAATTTGCTTCTTGAGCTCCGCTAATTCCATAGGAGGCATCCTATACGGCCACTTAGCTATAGGTGCAGTTCCAAGTATTAAATCAATGACAAACTCAATATCTCGATCAGGTGGCATACCTGGCAACTCGTTTGGAAAAACATCCAAAAATTCACACACCACCAGAATCTCCTCAATTGTGGCACCGTCCATATGATTCAGCTCCAATTGCTTCGGTGCGGTTTGAGATGCTTCAAATTCTACGGTGATCCCTTCCTCATTGGTCAACTTCACCATCTTCATGGCACACTCAATAACTCCATTGTGCTTCCTCAACCCGTCCATACCAAGTATAATGTCCAATCCTTGAGAATCCAAAACAGCGAGGTTGGCGGAGAAGTCTACCCCGCTATTCTAGGGCTTACCTTTGGACATAATATATTTGTCCTCATCTCTCCTCCAGGAGACTTAACCAAAAGAGTAAACTTCATATGAGAGATAGGAAAACTATACTTGGCAACATACTTCGATGCAATGAATGAATGCGATGCTCCAGAATCAAATAACATAGTCGCGGGGTTGGAGTTGGCGAGAAACATACCAATGACCACGACATCCGCTTGTTGAGCATCCTCCGTATAGACATGGTTCGCGTTGCCACGAAAAAAATTATGCTGTCCACAGTTCCCTTGTGGCTGTCCTCCATTGGGTCTTGGGTTTTGCCTCGACGCATTGCTTCCTTGACCAAGGCCTGACTTAGGATATTGATGCACAAAGTGTCCAGCTTCTCCACAAGTATAGCACTTCTTAACTCCACCAGAATTATTGGGACGAGCTTGGTTTTGAACATTTGCACTAGGAAAATTAGCACGGGGTGCATAAGGCATTGGAGGCCTAGGTGCTTGCATGACAGGGCGCTGCTGCACAAACTGAGTTGGGCGCGGTGCATAACCAGGGTGCTGTCTAGGAGTAGAGGAGCTATAATATGGTGCATTAGGAGGCGCAAAGCGAGGGCGCACATTACTTCCTTGTTGCTGTCCTTGATATGGCGCCTTCCTCTTGTTGTCTTGCTCCATCTAACGGACCTTATTCTCCACCACAATTGCTTCGTCCACAAGCTTCTAGAAATTTACATAATCACAGTTGAGCAATTGCACTTGGATCTCATTGTTTAAGCCCCTCATGAACAAGTATTGCTTCTAGCTGCCCCGACTAACATCTTCAGGTGCGTATCTTGAGAGTTGAGTGAATTTGTTGAGATATTCACTCACGCTTGATCTTCCTTGCCTTAAGTTCTCAAATTCTTGCCTCTTCAAGATCATGAATCCCTCGAGCACATAATGAGAAGGAAGTTCTCCTTGAATTCCGCCCAGGTGATCCTCTCTTGATCCTCATGAGCATTGCATAGGGAATCCCACCAATCCGCAGCTGCTCCAACTAGTTGATGAGATGCAAATAAGACCGTCTCCCGATCACTGCATTGGACAATAGCAAGCTTCTTCTCCACGAACTTGAGCCAATCATCCGCATCCATAGGGTCAGCGGCTTGAGCAAAGGTAAGTGTCCTAGTCCTCATAAACTCTCCCAATCGGTTATGAGGAGGCGGGGGTGGCGGTGGAGGCATGTGGGGCTGATTGTTGATGTTGCCAGCCTGCAGTTGTCCCATAGATTGTATCATGGTCTCCATGAGCTGGTTCTGCATAGCCAATAGCTGCTCAATATTGATAGCTCCATGAGCAGATCCTTGTCCATTGTTGTTCTGTGGTGCTCCATAGTTTTCCTTCTCATCATTAGCATCCCTCTGGTTGCAAGTCCTCACCATCTGGAGAAAAGCAATAGGTAAGAATTAGAAAACGTCCCCAACTATATGCATCAAGGGATATGAAACTAGACAACTATCTAGCCTACGTGGACATGACAATGCTAAAGCATCCCAAAATCCTTTATTAAGCACACAAGCAAACAATATCTAGCAACAGCACACCAAACAAAACACATTGGTTCCTGAGTGCTCCTATGTGCTCTAAAGTGTCCATTCTATCTAGGTTGCGTCCTACGGTCAACCTGTTGCTTTGATACCAATCTGTGACACCTGGTTCCGAAAATGAACCAAGTAAATGCATATGTGTGCCCAGGATGTTCAACACACATACACGAGTGCATTCACAAAAGAGTATACAGAAAATTACCACAGAACAAGATTAATTAACAAATTTTAATTACACAAACCATATTATTCTTGAATACAAGCACTAATGAATATTAACGACATGTTCAACTAATGCAGCGGAAATAAACTAAATAAGCAAATTAAACAGCTAGGTAGCATAAGCAATTTGGTATAGCGCAGCTCCATGCAACACCACTGGCAAAGCTCGATCACCTCCCAGGGTATCCTGATCATCCGTGACAGTTTCTAATCAAACACGTAGACATTAGCCTGCAGGAAGGTAACAAGTGCATATTCCTATTTGCTGTCTAGACTCCCCGCTATATATGCAGGTGGTCTGTGCAGCATTAGAACCAATCTAGACAGCCTTGACGGGGATGTCATTGCTGTCAGAGGGATGCACACGGGGTGCAGCAGTTGAGCCGCCCTGGCGCGAGCTTGGTAGAGACTGACTCGTTCCAGCACCACCCGGGGCGGGTGCTGGGGTCGCTGCAAGTGCTTGGAGCTTCTCCAAGGCTGACACTACAGCAGTGCGGTCCCTGCGGATCTCGAGGACGCCGGAAGGAGTTGTCATTGTAAAAGCCTTAACTTTCATAATACAAACTTTAGTTAGAAGGACTAAAATTTTTGAATGATAAAAAGAAATAAAAAGGAAATGAGAAAAACAAAGTAATTCAAACTTCAAAAGAGAGAATTCAAAAAAATAAACTTAACTACTGTTCAAATGAGTTTAACATGAAGATTTGAGTTGACAATTGGATTCCAGATATTCAAATAGTATCCCTGCAAATATTTATAGTTTTTGAAGCAAGTTTGCTCTTTAATTCAATAGCTACATTGAATTCAACTCAAATTCAAATTCAAGTTTGAACTCGAATGCAACTTGGGCAAATAAAAAATTTGATTTCAGAATCAAATTCTCCACATTCAATTTGGCCTTCCCACAAATATCTAAAAATTTTTGGACTGAAATAAGTGCTGGAAATTAATGAGTAGAGTTGTGGATGAGGGAGAGCAAGTGGGACCCAACTGTCATGCTTACAGTACTCTGTTCTTTTCATCCCAGGTCAACACCTCACGGCATGCAAATTGCCACAGAGCTGCTTGCTTCTCTGCTTGCCTCAATCTGCATACAGCACGACCAGGGCTCCTCCTTGTCTGCCTCCAAGCCCCAAAGTCGAGCACTTCACCTTTGTTTCGTTCCCTGGAGCAAGATTTTGCCCCCAGACGAGTTCTTCCCCTTTCACTCGAAATCCAGCAAGGATCATCAGTATTGATCAGTTTTCTTCACAGCCTATTGTTCCTCGACACCTTGCGCAGCTGTTTTAACAATTTTTTTGCTCAGTTGGAGCCTCTCTGCTGAGGAACGTGAAGAATTTGGGCCGCCATCCTCTGTTTTTCAAGTGCCGCCCGTCGGTGCACCGTCGCCCCCTCGATACAAGCAAGTTCTCACATCGGTCCTTGAAGCAAAAAGGTTTGCCTATTCATATACTAGCTTCTAATAAAATTTCAGCCCATGTCATGGACCATAGCCCCCGTATTTCCATTTCTTCCGGCAATCTTTGTGTATGAACTTAGCTAGGTCTCTGATTAAATTCGCTTTCTACGTGTAACAATTCTTCGTGGACGTCAGGCTTTATCTTCTACACATCCAGGCGCTTCACCTCGAAGAAGAATCATCGAGTTTCATCGAGTAATTAAGCTGGACTTCGAGTTTTTCCCCTCTGCTTTTGAAAACGCATCGGTTCACCGTCGAGCTCATAATTTCAGGCTGTTCCACCCATTTTACACCTTCTATTCGTCCTCAGCATGATTCCAGGAAGATTTTAGATTGATTCCCGAGCGGTTTGAGCATGGTTTTGGCAGTTTTGACCTCGCCAGAACCCTAGTTCCGCCCGCCGCTGTCGCACCTCCCACTCCGGCCATCTATTGCCAGTGCCACCTAGGGCAAGTTGTTCCCCATTCGATTTTAGGCCCTGGTGGCCAGTTCCGAGGCCCCCCGTGCCCTAGTGCGTGCTCCGGACCGTCGGGCGCCGCCCGATCGCTGCCGGCGCGAGGAAGAAGATGACTCGGGGTGAGGCCCAGATGTCAGCCAGAGAAGGATTTTCCTCAGGATCTTTTGTGGCTTTGGGATCCGATGTGGCTGGGGGTAGGAACTTTGTGGCCCCGTGTCACTTAAATTGACTGGTCCATTTTAAACACGTGGACCCCCCCTTTCTTTATTAAAACATTCCCATTTAAATTTAATTCCAGATTCGGTTCCAAATTTAAAAATCAATATCTCCTAGAATCCTTGACCAAAAATTATGAAATAAATTCTATTAGAACCAGGATGATCTATACTTTCAAGTGGAGCACTTGGATCTGTATGAAAATCAGTAATTTCTCTTCAATAATGCCATGAAGCAAAATGTTGTTGAAATTAATTACTGATGCTCCATTCATTCAAAAATTCCCAAACTTGGCCAAATAATTCCAATTAATTCCATTAACTCCAGTAAAAGTTTCAGGTACATTTGAGTTGATTTGAATAGACAAATTTTGTTTCCAATCTCTATGTACCTGAAAATTCCAAAATGTCTAGAAACATTTCAGCAAATTGTCCATACTTCTAAATTTTATATCTCACTCCAGAAAGCTTTGCAAAATGTGCAATACATTTTGTTAGAACCAGGACAACCCCCTATGCATGATACAACTATTGGTAGCCATGATACCACTCCAAAAATTGAATGAAAATTCATAGAAGTGGAAACACATATGGAATTGTTGTGACCACGTACAACGTCTAGAAATCAAATTTCGCTCAATTTCAACATTATCCATTGAAGCTGCTCTTAAAGTTTCAGCTTCATTGGACCTCTGTAGCATCAGCAATCCTTTTATATATGTCTATGTGCATATAAACTCTAAATCAAATGTGGAGTTAATCTTTTTCCATTTCACATCAATATTCCTTTATTCCTGTAGATCACAACAACAGGAACTCCATTCTCAATCACTTAGTTTCTGTATTAAACTTGTTACAACAGAATTAAATATTTTGGTATCTCATGCTTATATATGCACTTGCATTTCGATAGTTCAGGTGACGTCGGAACTCGACTAGGAGCATTCCTTGGAGGAGAAGGCCAGAGTGTCGACTTGAAGTCCTTGGCGGAGTCTCCGGAGCAAGACCACTGACTATTGACATTTAATCGAGTCGCAAGCTAAGGCAAGCCCCGGTTTGCATTTAAGCGCTATTACAAAATTTTTATTTGTATCACCTATGCCTAGGGTGAGTTTTGTGCATTAGGGCTAAGGTGATTGAAAATCCACTTGCATGACCAGATTACCCCATGGAGTATTTGGGTAGTTGTTAAGTCATCGTGTAGACCATGCTATGCTAAATGTTGTATAGGATTCGACAGAAATCGAGTACTTGGAATCTACTCGCATGGCTAGGACTTTTTCACACGATATTGGTTCAAAGAAACGGAGTAGTAATCTGAATATGAGACCGGGCAGGGGCGTAGGATGCAGCAAGACGTGGTCTTCGTTGCACCCTGCTGAGCAAGTTTGAACGGTACCAGTGTCATACTGGATATATGGGGTCCAGGAAACCGATGTACATTGGGAAGCCATTGGTGAGACTTTTTTTATTGCCTCATGTGACACCCGGTTCCGAATATGAACCAAGCGTAACTTATATGTGTGCCCAAAAAGTTCATCACACATATACGGTTGCATCAGAAATGATATATAGAATTTAACCACGTCCTAACAATTAAATAAGTACTTTATTACCATAATGCAATAGTTCAAAAATGACAAAACTCTAATTAATGCAGCGGAAAATAAACTAAACAGCACGACTCCATTCCACAGGCAATTGATGGCGGTACGCAACCTAGTATTCCCCGTGATCCTCAGGGTACTCCCAATTATCTCCAGTAGCTGTTGGAGGCATTGCAAGGGTGAGTACGTGTTGTACTCAGCATGTGTGGAAATAGATGACATGTGGCTAAACAAATGATGGAATAAAATGGCTAATTGCAAAAAAGTACATTTCATAAACATGTAAAAGCAGCCTATCATGTCTCTGTGAGTTTATTTCCCTTCATGACCCAGGTAATTATTATACCATAAATCCAACAATTCTTATTCACCATCACAATCCATTTAATACCAGCCAACCATTAATTTAATACCATATGACAATTCTATATTCTCTCATGTACCGACTATCCGCAAGTGACAAACCAAAACCATACCAACCATCCCAATATTCCAAATCCAATTCTAATCATGTATGTCATCCAGGTGCTCTTAACCGGGAGCACGGCTATCATGATAGTTTTTAACACTCTACAGAGGTTGTACCACTTTACTCACATATTCGTGATTTCATCAACTTTCGGTGACTAAGAACCTCTATGTTGCCCTGTCACACTTCCGTTGATGTGCGGCCAAGAGATCACAAAATAACCTTTCAAAAGGGACTACTAGTATGTATGGGCCCACTAAGGTTTCATCGGCAGGCTTGAATCTCCATTCTCCCACCCACGGGCCCCCTCGTGTGCCATGCGGATCCAAGGGTAGCCCTCCTCGACTCCCATTCCCCGCGCCATCCAATGGTCCATACAATACTAGATGCGCTCCAAATTATTCAGCTACGCCGCACCCATGCTTGGCCTTGTGGTGGCACTGTTGTCCTGGCATATTCTCGCATGAACCGGTCCTTAGTTCTAAGGAAAGCAAAACCACCGTATCCTCCAACCCATTCCACAAAACCATGCTTGCTTAGATCTCCTAAATTCCATGTTTCTAAATTAATCATCATCTTATTACCATCCCATGTTCTCATAATTAAAGTTGTCAAACACATTATTTAAGCTACCCATAACCCATGTAGCGATGCGGTGCAAAAAGAAAAATACCCATACCCGACTCATCATGTATATCTCGGCGACAAGTGGTGTCAAAGAATGCTAGTCAACTGCTAAGTATGGGTTTCCCATCTTATTGACATGAGCATGCAAGTTCGCAACAAAACATTTAATAAAACGGGATCAATATGATCAAGGACACTTGCCTTGCTCCAACGGATGGGGTTGTTCAAGCGCTTCAAAGTCTTGGTTTTGGAAATCCTCGTATGCGGCCTCTTGAGCACATCCCTATACGCGTGATCACACATACAAGAAAATACATACCAATCATCATGATGCGCACATATTTATCAACATGCAATGACATGAATGCAAGCAAGGCTCAATAATGAATTAGCTACGGTTGTTTATTAATTAGATGCAGCTAGTTTGTGCGTGTTCATATGAGTTTACGGGGGGTTTTAGCGGGGATTAATGCTGCTGAAAATAAAAAGATGGTGCGACTACGATCAAATTGCGTCTATTAATTTTAATACGTTCGCTAAAACTTGCATAAAAAATGAATCCTACCGTAGATGTGATGGCTCTGAAGATCGCAGGATGATGGCGACTCATAGACGAAGTGGATGGCGCAAGGGTCCTCCGGCGGCACGCGCGGGGTCACGCTGGGCGTGAGCGGGAGGCGCGGTGCGGGGGCGCTCCGGTTGGGCCGGCTCGGCCGGGCCGGCGGGGCGGTGGTTGATCTTTTTTCTTTTTTTTCTTTTTTTCCTTTACATATATTATTACTATATATATTATTTATTTATATTATATTTTATTTATTATTATTATTTTTTGTTTAGGTTTCACATATATATATATATTTCTATATATATTATTATTATTATTATTTTTATATTTGTCCCCTAATACATGTTTTATATTTATATTTTCTTTTTCTTCTTTTGCTACACATGTTTGTACATGTTTGTTTTATATTTTATTATCTTTCTTTTATTCTATTAATGTTGAATGCATGAACATGTATGCAATGGATGATGCAAAAATTGAGGGTGTTACACCTCAGGCTTTCGACCGCAATACAGTAGACGAAAACTCGCTCATGACATCTTCACAGCGGAAAGGTGCACCGTGAGATGGAATACTGTCCTAGAACGGATGAATTGATTCAACTTGGGCGGTACTTAAGAAAGGTGGCTGCGTACGACGTCCGTTGAGTGCACCACGTGACTTCCATTACGGGCGTACGTGTCATGTATTCCGGGTATCTTTGGTTCGAATCATTGTCCCTCGCGGTTATGAGTACCACTTGTTCATTGAGTTGTGACATAGTTAATACTTGCACTTGAGATGAGAATTAATTGCTGCTGTTATGAACATTACATTATCATTGTATTACTATGTTGTATGTATTAGTATTGTGCACACTAAATTTATTTTTCCACCTTGGGCATGCAGCATCGTGACGAAGCGTTTCTTGTTTGATTGTGGAGTTATGATGTTGCCCACACAAGGTTTAAGCTGCTTCTAATAAATCTGAAAATAAGGACCCACATTTAGGTGAGTCCACTATGCAAATCTGCCATCCTATGTTTATGTCTTTAACCTCATGTAGAGTTTCATGTTTAGGTGAGACGGTTAAGTCTTGCTAAGCCTTTGTGCTCATGGTTGCTATATAAGTTGTTTTTCAGGTACTAACCTCTATGCTTATGATTATGGTTGTCCGATGAGACTCGGAACTCGTCGAGCGGTATACTCATGGGGAACCACGCTACTGCTGTTTGATATTCGTGGCTAGTGAGGAGCATTCATGGGCAGGACAACTTCTCTTTTGCTTATTAGACTTGAGTACAAGAGTTGTAATCTTATCTTCCGCTGTAGTTTATCTTTACATAAACTATTTGTGGACTGAACATCTTTGTAAATTTTAGCAAATGATTTATGTAATACGTGTTCCATTACATGTGTGCTGTTGGGTGCCGCATCGCACGGCACTAGCCAATGCGATTCCTAGAAAGTGTGGACCCGGTCCAAATAGGCATCTTCAAGACCAGGTACCCTAATGGGCTATGGCCATGAATTGGTACAAGGCGGGCCTACCGATGATGGCGTTCAAGTGGAGGTTTACCTTCGCAATGTCGAACAGGATTTTCTCCGTCCTGGAGTTCTCGGGTGTCCCAATGGTCACCCGGAGGTGGATGTTTCTGTATGGGGTGATGTTCCCCGGTCCCACCCCCGGGAACGGGCTCGAGGGGGTGATCCTGGGCACGGGGATCTACAGCTTCTCAAAGGCCACACAACTGATGAGGTTGACGCTGGCCCGACCATCGATCAAGACATGGTAGAGCTTGATGTTGGCGATGGTGGGGGTGACGAGGAGGGACAGGAGCCCAACTCCTGCCATGTTCTAGGGACAGTCCGAGGCGTCGAAGCTGATTGGCATCTCCATCCACTTGTGGTGTGGCACCAGACTAGGGGTACGAGCTACCGAGGCCACTGCCCGGCGTAGGCTCTTGATCACATTTCTAGACGCGGGATCCCAAGACTCCCCCCCAGATGATCTGGAGCATCTTGCAACATTAGTGGTCGCTGCTAGAGTCAGAGTCCTCGCCCTGGAGGACTGCCTTGACAGCCCGTTTGGCTCCTGGTACTCCATCTCCTTGTCCTCATTGACCTGGTGGTCGACCTTCTTCTTGCCCTCCCACTGGTGGAACGGTGCGCCGTTAGGGTGCTGCTGTGATCGCTCACAACATTTTTCCATGAACTTCTTGATCTCCCAACAGTCACTAGCACTGTGGCCGCTAGTGTCGTGCACTAGGAATTGCTCGTCACTATCGCCACTAGATGGTGGTTGTCACGGGCGCTTGTCGGGGTGTGGTGGCCTTCTAAATCCCTGACGAATCGGTCGGCGATGGAAAAGAGCTCGGAGACATCTTGCACGTTGTGCATGGCTAACTTCTCGAGCATCTTCTTATCTCGCACACCCTACCGGAATCCTACAATGACAGAAGCATTTGGGATGTTAGGGATGGAGTTGCGTACCTGGGAGAAACGTTGGATGAATGATCGCGGTGTCTCCGCGGGATGCTATTGCACGACATGGAGGTCAGGCTCTATGTTGGGACGCGTGTAGGAGCTGCCAAACACTACAGGAAACAATAACACTTACGTTGGCCAGCTTAATTTACGTCGGCCAACCGACATAAATAAACTAACTTACGTCGGTCAAAAAAACCAACGTAAGTTAAACTAACTTACGTCAGCGACCGACGTAAGTCAGCAGACCGACAACAGTAAATGTGAACATACGTCGGTCTGAGCAACTAGCCGACGCAAATAAAAGACCGACGTAAGTTAGGCTTAACTTACGTCGGCTGGGGGGTTGGCCGATGTAAGTTTAGTCAGCCGACATAAGTTTACTATTTAGCCGACGTAAGTTATGTATTTTAACCTACCCCCGCGCGCGCCTTCTCTTTTCTTCCTTACCCGCCGCGTGCCGCTTTCTTCTGTCCCTCCCCGCCACCGCGCTCGACGCCGTCTCTCACTGCCGCCGCGCCGCCGCCGTCCAACGCTGCCGCCACAAGGTACTCCTTCCCTCCCCTCCTCTCCTCCCCTCCCCTCCTCGACCACCCCCCCCCCCCCCGCCCCTCCCCAAGCGCGCCCTGCTAGGCCGACCGCCACCGTCCGCCTCTCCATCCCCTCCCCCTCCACCTCCCCTCCCCCTCCCCTCCACGGCCGAGCGCCGCCCCCTTCCTGTCCCCTCCCGAGCCCCCCCTTCTCCCCCTCCTCCTCCCCTCCCCCTCGACCTCCCCTCCCTGGCCTCCCCTCCCCCACCCTCACCCTGCTCCCCGCCTCCCCCCCACCCTCACCCTGCTCCCCGAGGCCCCCCCCCCCCAATTGAAAGTCATATTTCAATTTGAATTGAAATCAAAATCATTTTTGAATTTGAATTTTTTTAAATTTTGCTGAAATTGCTTAATTGTTTATTTAATTATGGTTAAGTGGTTAATTTGCTTAAATATGCTTAAGTGGTTTATTTTATTATGATTAAATTGCTTAATTATGCATAATTATTCTTAATTTGCTTATTTTTTCTTATTTGCTTAATTATGCTTAGGTGGTTTATTTAATTATGTTTAATTATGCTTAAATTGCTTAAATTTGTTTAATTATGCTTAAGTGGTTTATTTAAGTTGTTAATTTTCTTATGCGTTTAATTATGCTCAAGTGGTTTATCTATTTATTCTTAAGTGGTTAATTGCACCATGAGGAGGGCAGCGTCGGGGGTGGCCGACTGTCGGGTGCCACGGCGTCGCCGGTAGCTCCAATAGAGAGAGAGAGGAGGTGGGTCGTGTGTAGGGGTGAGCAGAGGAGATCGGGGCGGCAGCGCAGCTTGGTGCATCATGCAGCATGTGGATGAGTTCGCGCTGAGAGGAGCTCACGCCGGCGGAGGAGCTCGAGGCGGTGGGCGGCACGCAAAAGAAGCTCGCGCCGGCAGTGAATTGAGAAATGCAGTATATTTTGACATTGAACATAGTTATTAAGGCATCGCTTTAGCGTCGGTAAAGCGACGCTAAAGCGGTAAGGCGCTACGGCACCACAAGGCGTCCCTGTCGCCTTGCTTTCTAGGGTAAGGCGGCAGTGGTGGACGGAGAAGCCGGCGGCGGCGGCGGGGAAAGATGGCGCCACGAGAGCAGTGGGATCCGTCGCCTTAAGTCACCTTACCGCCTTAAGAACATCAATGACCCACGATTGCGTGGACGGTGGAAATGGATGTGGAATTGTCATCTAAGACCAACTTTCCTCTCAGTCTTTCTCTAGTTATTTCCTCTCTCTCAAATGACCCCGAAATAAAAATGAGCAACGTAACCTATAGCAATGTATTACCCATTTCGGATCGGCACGTTTGACATGCCATTGGCATGTGAGACGTGCAGGTTCGGAATTGTCCCTTTTTGGACAGCGTCGGAGTGACCGAGGGGGCGTGGCTTTTGACGAGATGCGGGTCTGGATTTGGACGAGATTTCGGTGGCGTAACCCTGTTGTTCTCTGCTGCACCATTTTGGGGCGTGCAGTGGAGAACAGCGGGGTTATGCTGCCGAAATTTCATTCGAATCCGGATGATGCGTCTCATCATGAGCACGCTCCTCTCGGTCACTCTTGGGTGGGTTTAGGATCTATCTTCCTAGGTTGTAGGGCAGTGATACATAACATAACAATACATTAATGACAATTTCTTTCGCTTTAAACTGCAGAGTCAAACATGGGCGAAGATCGTAGTTGGATGTACACTGGTTGGAAGAGCAGAACTGGTGGTCACTCAGATGAGTGGTACGTCAAGACAGAAGCTTTTGTGGAATGAGCTTTTTCATTGTAAAATAGAGATAAGGCGCAGTGCCCATGTACGAAATGCCGAAATGGAACGTTTTTGGACAAAGTGGAACTTACGTTGCACTTGTGTCGAAACGGTTACGTGTCACATTATGAGTTGTCGAACTTCAACGGCGAGACAGCTTCTCAATCTATACAAGAAGTGGAAGCGGACAATGATGATGCTGAAGAGGTTGATATGATGGGTGAGATGCTGGAAGCTATATGACCAGAGCTTACAGAAGATACTCAAACAGCAGAGGTTAAAGAGTTCTTCAAACGTCTCAAAGATTCAGAAGAGGCTCTGCGTGAACACACTAAAATGTCAATCCTCAATTTTGTGACTAGACTTATGGCAATTAAGTCTAAGTTCTTCTTTTCTAATAATTGTTACAACATGCTCATCGATTTGTTCAAAGATGCCCTTCCACAACCCAACAAAGTGCCTAAGGATATGTACAACTCGAAGAAAATTATTTTCGGTCTCAGGATGAAGCACGAAAAGATTGAAGTGTGTCCGGACAACTGCATGCTTTTCTAGAGAGAGCATGCCAATGAGAACAAATGTTTGAAATGTGGTCAACCGAGGTTTGTCGTAGTTGTTAATAACGATGGTAATACTGTGACGACGGAAGTCGCACATAAGCAGCTTCATTACTTACCTGTGACACCGAGGTTGAAGCGGTCGTTCCTTTCAAAAAAAAAAAAACGGCCAGACACATGAGATGGCACAAAGAAGGTGAGTGTGATAACAATGGAGTCATGACGCACCCGTCCGATGGTGAGGCATGGAAGGAGCTGGACCGGTTCGACCCAGAATTCACTCGTGAAGCGAGAAATGTTCGCATCAGGTTGGTGACAGACGGGTTCATGCCGTTCAGCACAAACGCCGCACCATACTCCTGTTGGCCCGTATTTGTCATTCCGTACAATCTTCCAATGGCTTTTTGCATGAACAATGAGTTTATGTTTCTTAGCCTCATTGTACCTAGGCCAGATCATCTTGGGTCATGTCTCACCGTGATGTTGAAACCATTAATCGAAGAGTTGAAAATGTTGTGGACAGGAGTCGAAGCATACGACTGTTACAAGAAACAGAAATTCAACCTCTGAGCTGCTTATTTGTGGTCCATTCATGATTTTCCGGCATACAACATGTTTTCTGGATGGAGCACTCATGGTCGGTTGACGTGTTCGATATGTGCCTCGGATACCGATTGCTTTTGACTTACCCATGGAGGCAAGATATCTTACTTTGATTGTCATAGACGTTGGCTACCTTCGAATCACTTGTTTAGACAACAGAGGAATGTCTTCAGAAAGAACACCGTTGCCACTAAAGGACCACCAAAACGTCTTGACGGGTCAGAAATATCTGATATGTTGGACAAATTGGTGCCAGATGAAGGTCGTCCTGGATATATTGAAGGTTACGGAGACAAACACAATTGGACTCACATATGTGGACTTTGGGAGTTACCATATGTGAAGTCGTTGATTCTAAGGCACAACATTGATGTTATGCATAAAGAGCGTAACATGGCCGAACGTATCATAAGCACATGCATGTACATTACGGGCAAAACAAAAGACAATTTAAAGGCTCGAAAGGATGTTGCCGAGCTTTGTAACTGTCAAACTCTTGAGCTCTCCAAAAATGGTGGTAAACCACACATTCCTTTCTGTCTTCGACCTAAAGAAAAAAAAAAAGTTCTCGAATGGTTGCAAAGGTTGAAATTCCAAGATGGTTATGCAGCTAGTCTGAAACGAGTCATGAATGTGAAAATGGGAAAGCTCATTGGGTTGAAGAGTCATGATTATCACATAATCATGGAAAGACTTCTGCCTGTTATGTTTCGAGGCCATTTTGACGATGCAGTGTGGAAGGTGTTATCCGAGCTTAGCCACTTCTATAGGCAACTCTGTGCTAAAGAAATCACGCCAGAGATGATGACTAAATTGGAAAAGGAGGTTCCGGTACTTTTGTGTAAGATGGAAAAAAATTTCCTCCAGGATTTTTCAATCCAATGCCACATCTCTTAATTCATCTTCCATTTGAAGCGAAAGTGGGGGGTCCCGTGCAATATAGGTGGATGTACCATAATGAAAGATCACTTAGATATCTGAAACCAATGGTTGGTAACAGGGCAAGGGTTGAAGGTTGCATCACCGAAGCTTTTACTCTTAAGGAAGTAGGATACTTGTCAAGTGTTTACTTTGTGGAGGAAAACAATGTTAATACATCGGTAATGCGGTACAATATAGATGATCAACCTCCTTGTAGCGATCTCTCCATTTTTGCAACAAGAGGCACTAATGTTGGTAGTTACACTTCATACGATGTTAGCGAAAAATAAAGGCGTGCTGCATTCTTCTACATGTACGCTAATATGGAAGAAATGAATGAATATTTCAAGTAAGTGTTTCTCCTACACTTATGCTTTTCACCATGTTTTCTGACACATGTATTCTAAAAGGTTATCTTTGCTGTGTAGTATGTTCAACAAGCAAAATTGGAGACGTAGACATCAACCCACGAGCAAGCAAATAGAACATATTTGACGGGAAGGAATAAACGGGGGATCTAATTTTCTCTCCTGGTTTCGAGATCATGTAATGTTTTCTCGATAACTAATCAATGTTAACAACGTTTTCTTATAACTTAAGAATGCTTATGTTTTCTAATAACTCCATATCTTGGACAGTGCCAAAAAGATGCCAACGTCCATGAAGATTTGCGAGAACTATCCCATGGAGTGGTTAATGTTACAAGCTATGGTCGATATGACGTCAACGGCTTTCGATTCTGTACAACTCAATTTGAATCTCTTCGTCCTCTCACGGCAACATGTAATACCGGAGTTGTGATGAGGGTAATCTATTCGCAAGATCATGAAACGCAGTACTACGGGATTATTAAATAAATCCTTGAATTCACTTTTGTCGCAAACAAGCCAATTCAAGCGGTATTCTTTGACTGCGAATGGTTTGATTCCATTCGTGGAATTCGAGTAAACGAATTTGGCATGGTCGAAGTAAAACACAAAGAACGGTTGAAAGGATTCGATTCATTAGTTCTTGCACACCAAGTAGAGAAAGTGTACTATCTACCTTATCCATGCAATAAATTCAAAGCTTGGTGGGTGGTACATAAGGTGAATCCTCGTGAGCGATTATACGCTCCAGGAGATGATGATTACCACGACGAAGCTGAGGTTGATTGTGTCTACCAAGAGGAAGAGTTGCCAGACTCCTTCTCAGTCGAGCCCGGTGTAGGACTCGATAACATAGTTGGAGACGCTCAAGATATGGAGGCTGGCACGGAAGCAGAAATAGAATCAGAATCAGAAACTGAAGATATCGATGACCTAGTCGAACCTGCTGATTTGCATAAACGAAAACGATATGCGGAAGAAGAAGATCGATGGGCTGGTTTAAGGAGTAGGGTGCAAGATCGTGATGTTAATGAATTTTGAAGTAACATTTTTTCACTAATTTAACATTAATTTTGTATATTATCTTTGCATATTAATCATTTATTCCTTGCAACAGGATGTCGTCAAAGGGGAAGGGGAAGGGGAAGGGGAAGGGGAAGGGGAAGCCAGTTAGAGGGTTTGAGCCGCCAGGAGACCCTTGCTCAGGGAGCTCGTTCCTTTCCAGCCGACGTTCCCTCTTTCTGGCACACGCTCCACCCTCAGCTGTCGTGTTCTTTGAGCGGACGGAGGTAAATTTTAGTTACAATAAAGTTATTTTTGAAATTGCAATTGTTATTAACTATTAATTGTCAATATTTTCCTTTTGTGCAGTCTGACTCAGAGACTTCTGAGTCAGAGTCAGAGACTAGGGGGGCGCTACAGGAGCCCGACTCAGAGGCTAGGGGGCCACTACAGGAGCCCTCTAGCGCTAGCCTCCCTTCAGAGCCGGCTAGCGCTAGCCTCCTTGTTAAGCCGGCTACCACTAGGCTTCCTGGAGGCTCCGATGGTTCGGTAGAGACTTTAGGGTCACAAGACGCGGCAGCGTCACAGCAGAGGCGACGGACGAGGAGGACCCACTTTGCGGCTCCTCCTCCGGTTACTACTCAGCGGACCATGATCCGTCCTGTTGGAGGTAGGTATAAATACTGTATATAGTATATTAAATATTAGATGTTGTTTTCCTTTACTTAATGATTTAATATATTTTGTAGATGTTGGTACGACTTTTCGTTCACGGGGGCTGAGAAGCACCACAGGCAGGTTAACAGTGTCCTGGGTGCTATCGTCAAGTTGCACTACCCCTGTGTAATTGACGATTTTTCTACCCTGTCATGGGATGACTACGCTCGTGTCTCTCACCCGGTGCACGGCACGGTTCAGGGAGCCTTGTGGCACTATTCTATGGTAAGTTTAACTGTTTCATTTTTTCAACTCGTTTCAATTGTTAATGCATATCACTTAAATATTTGTTTGCTTAAAGCTGAGGTACCAAGTAGAGGAACCGAGCATGGAGGACCATGCGAGACGCGTGTTCCATTACAACGCTCGGAAGCTCACGACGGCGGTGTTGTCGTACGCCCGAATTTAGGCCGTCAACGCGTACTACAAGCGGCACCCCCGAGAGCAGGATCAGGAGCAGCAAAGGGGTGTATTTAGGAAGGACTCCGACTCGTACTTGACAGAGGAGTAGTACGCGGAGGTAAGTTTTTAATATTGTTAAATATTTACAATATCTACGTATGTTAATTGCGTTGATGAAAAATGAAATATGTGCAGGTTAGTATTTCCTGGTTACAGGGTAACGTCGAGGCGTACTTAGCTCTCTGTCGGTACTAGGCTAGCGATGCTTTCATTAATAAGTCCACAAAGGCTAGACAGTGCCGCATGGGGTCCGAGGGCAAGCACGACTATGGCGGCGACGGCTACTTGCGTTTGGCTAAACGCATGGTAAGTACCTTTTCATTTTATTTATGTGTTCCTAATATATTATTTATCTCACTAACATGGCTGTACAGGAGCGAGAGATGGGTCATGAGCCGACCCCGACCCAGGTTTGGAAGAGAGGTCACAAGGGAAGTGACCCTTTTCAGCCAGGGCAGTGTAGTCAGGTCGCAGCCGACTGACTGGTAAGTTTTCGAAATTCATCAATTTCATTATAACTAATACTATTATTGACATGCTTACAAGATTTATTTGTTTTGTAGACAAAGTACGTGTGGGAGGTCGCGAAGATACACGGTGCGGATTACGATTGGGAGAGCGCGTTGATCGACCCCCAAGCCGCGTATGCAAGCAGAGGCAGGAAGGCCCACAAACAGTGAGTTCTTCGTGTGTTTCATTTCTTTTTCAATTAATCTTCTTCTACCTAGTGTTTTCATTCTTTTGCAGGTTTGCCATTTTTGATGGAGTTGTCGATTCGAAGTCGACACGACCTTTGAGAGGCGATTCATCGTCGCAGGCTTCGACCGTTGGGACCAGTGGTCGTCTCTCGCAGAACCAGCTGGAGCTCCAGGCCATGAGGGAGACGCTGACGCAAAACCAGGCAAAGCTGGAGAGGACGAGAGCGGAGGCAAGGGAGGAGCAGCAGTGGGCGGCCTTAATGATGGCCCAAATGCAAGCAGCGGTGGCGGTAAGTAATTTAAAGTACCGTAGTTAAATTTCACAGCACCTCAATAATATATATCTTCTAATATTTTGCAATGGCAGACTCTTGCTTGACACAGCGGTCAGGATATCGAGATTGATGAGGACATCATAACAGCGGAGACGCACATTGAACTGCAAGGACCAATCACAAGAGCACGAGCACGGTTATTAATCAGCAGGTGAATTCGTTCCTAACTTCTTTTGCATGTGAGTTTGAGAATAGATTGTTATGTGATGATTTAATTGTTATTAGGAATAATGGAGAAAATCAACAAGTGAAGGAAGTAGGCCTTGGGAGCATGGAGAACCAGCTGGGACGTCCACAAGTTAATGGAAACAGTTTACAACTCGGACTCGAGTTCAACTCGGAGTCCAGGAGCAGTCCAACTTAAAACAGACGCCCAGGAAGCATACGGACTCTGTTTTCAACGTTCTACATATGCATGGAAAGAGGAGAAGATGAACTTTCCAATGGTTCTGGTCCCACCTCAAAATTCCTCCGGAGTGATTGGGAATCGTCGAAACAAGTTGAGTCATTGTCCGGTGCTGCGCCACCGAATCGGGCCTTTGGGCCTTGTATCCCGTAAGAGTCCATTAGGGACACGTCTAATCATGGTTTGGTCGAACCCTAGCCTATAAATACTGCAGACACCGGTCATATTCAGTGGGTTTTCCTTAGATCAATAATAACGCCGTTCTACGGTTTGTGAGACCCGAACTTCGCGATTTCAGATCGTGTCTTCTATGTTCTTGCTCGTGTTCTCAGTTGCACATGCAGGGATTAGCCTTCTTCGCAAGGTCAAGCGTGTGAAGCACAGTTGATAACACCCGGAGCCGTGGTGTAGTGATTGCAGGGGTAATCGTACCGCTCGAGTGCCACAAATCATCAACATCGAGTTCTCCACCCCAATCGACATACCTTTCGGAAAATCGGGCCTAAACCTACTCATCAATTGGTATCATATTTCCCGGTTGCCCGTGAGGTATCTTTGTTTTTCCTTCCATTAGATTGATTTTGTTTCGTACATAGAGTCCACAGAAAAGCCACAAAAAAATTATATCTTTTTTACCGCTTCCCATACTATAGTGCCTGCAGTTTCTTTTTTCAGTTTGCGTTGTTGAGTTTGCATTCATGTGGTTGAGTCTTGTTGTTGGTTTAGCTTTGTGTTTTGGGTCCTAGTTACCGTGCTTCGTCCTTGTTTTCTTGCTGGTCGACACCTGTTCTACAATCCCTAAATAACAAACCGATCCACCATGTTCATCGGTTTGCCCTACCTAGCCGCCTTGCGTGAACTCCCGCATCGCTAGCCCTAGATTAGGTGACAAACCTTTGTGCCACTCATCCTTGAATCATCACACACCACCCCATTAGTTGCTGTGTGAATTCCCGATCGTTTTCATATCCGATTGCGAGTTCTGTTCTCAAACCGAGTTGTAATCAATATCCAAAAAAACGTAACTCGGACAGCCTACCTTAAAACGGCCATAACTTTCGCATACGAACTCAAAATCGGGCGATTTTTTTTTTCAAATTCATCTACACGAAATTTTGCATCCGATTTTTGCGGCATAGCCGCGTTCGGCGAAATTAGATTGCCCAGATTCCCCTTGGAAGATAGGCTATCCGGCCTCCGAAGTTTCAGCACGAATTTTAAAGAATCTTCTTGATTTTCTATAGGCCGCATATTACATCCAATTGAGCTGCAAATTTGCGTGCTTCCTATATTTGTGCTCCTGAGTAAAGAAAAAAAATCAAAAAAATATTACAAAAAAGAAAAAAAATAGTGAAGAGCACGCATATTAAAGCAATTGGCCTATACCACTTGGTGCTGTTTTGTTGGTTATATCATTCTGTCTTTCTTTTGCCTTGATACTTCCTTGTGTTGTGCTAGGCTCTAGGGCACTCGGTTGACCAGCAACAGTTTCCTACATTGATACTTATTCAACTTTGTTTAGCTATTAATGATTTTCTGCTTACTAGCCACCATATTATGCCATCCAAGCTCCACTTTTCTCTTGAGCATAACAGGTACCTTTGCAATCACCCCATGCTTCATTGGTTCATCTCACCATCCACACCACCTGCTGTGTCGGTAAGAACACTAGTAAGAGCGTGGTAAGACGCTTGAGCGAGAGAGATTGTTTTCTTCCACCTTCCACATTGTCACTGTAGTTGATAGGGATAACATATTTTTTTTGTTGTCTTTTGTTTCCTACTAACAATGGCAGGAGAAGACATTGATGACGAATGTGTTCAACATGCTGAGTTACGTGATATGATGAAGACCATGACAGATATGTTCGTTAAATACAACGCAGCAACAGAGGAGTCATTGGCGAACTTGACTCGCCAACTGGATGACCTTGCTCTTCGGATAAATACTTTTGAGGCTCGGTTGCCTCTCGCTGGAAGACAAGAAGACAATGCTTATGATGAACTGGAAGATCACAATAATCAGCCAAGACTGCCACTTTATCGTCGAGGTATGGGAGGTAATAATCATAACAATTATAATCGCCCTCCTGATGATCCTTTTGCTAAAGTGAAATTTACTATACCCTCTTTTTCTGGTGCTTATGATGCTGAGGCTTATCTTGATTGGGAGATGACAGTAGAGCAAATATTTGATTCCCATCTTGTTCCTGAACAACATAGAGTTCGTCAGGCCACTAGTGAGTTTAAGGACATTGCTATCATATGGTGGAATGAACTTGTTAAAACTAGAACTGATCCTCCAACATGGGATAGATTAAAGGAAGCTATGCGTGTTCGAATTGTTCCTCCATCTTTTCAGCAGGACCTTCGCAAAAAATTGCAGCGTTTAGACCAAGGTAACATGTCCGTAGAGGAGTATTATCAAGAGTTACAAAAGGGTATGCTGCGTTGTGGGGTAGTAGAGGACATGGATGATAAAATAGCTCGTTTTTATGGGGGTTGAGGCATAAAATTCAGGACATTGTTGATTACAAGGAATATGATACTGTTAACAGATTGTTTCAGCTTGTTGTGTTGGCAGAAAAAGAGTTGCAGGGCCGACAACAATAGCAACAACGCACGAGGAGCAACTTCACGCCGCGTGCAGCGACTACACCATCAAAAACAGCACCATCTTCGACCCCCGTGCAGAGACTAAACCACCCAATGGTGGGAAACGAACTATACCTGCTGCTCCACATTCTCGCGTGCCGGAAGGCAGCAAGGCGACATCATTCAAGCCTTCGTCATCCACTCCTTCTACAGGTCGTACTTCCGACATTAAGTGTCACTGCTGCCAGGGACTTGGTCATATGATGAGAGATTTCCCGAGCAAACGAGCATACATAGCACGCGACGATGGCGGGTATGATAGTACTTCGGATGTTGAAGATGAATATTCTCTTGCTACTGACTTTACAGATCCAAATGACGAACACGCCAAAGAAGAGGTACTTGGTACAGCGGCGACGGAGAACTATAGGAGCATCATTGTGCAGCGTGCCTTGAGCTCCAAAGTGGAGACCGACGACAAGCTACAACGACACAACCTCTTCCACATGTTTCTCGTCGTCAAGGACTGCCGTGTACACACTATAACTGAAGGAGGTAGCTGAAATAACATGGTAAACACGCACGTCGTCAAGAAACTCGGTTTGACAACAAGAGCACAACCTCATCCGTACAACATTCAAAGGTTCAACAATAGTGGTAAGGTTCGAGTAACACAAACAGCGAGAATACATTTTTCGATTGGTTCATACCATGATTTTGCTGATTTGGATGTTGTTCCTATGAATGCTTGTTCTCTTTTATTGGGTCGTCCTTGGGAATTTGATATAGATGCTATTCATCATGGTAGAACCAATAAATATACTCTCATGCATAAGGGAAAGAAAATCACTTTGCTCCCCATGACTCCTGTTGAAATTGTGCATTTTGAGAGAGTAAAATTCTTGTGGGCGAAGCAACAAAATTAGAATCTGAAAAACAACAAGTTATTAAGTTAAAATCACCATCGCTGCTCGCAACTAAATCTGAACTTCCTGATTTATTCGATTCTAAGGGGATGTGCTATGCTTTAGTTTGCAAAGAAGCCATGTTTTCACTTCATGAATTGTCTATGGTATTGCCCCCTACTGTTGCTAACCTTTTGTAGGAGTTTGAGGATGTGTTTCCCTCAGAGATATCCCCTGGTTTACCACCGATGAGAGGCATTGAACACAAGATCGATTTGATTCCAGGAGCAAGTTTGTCAAATCGTGCAGCATACCGCACGAATCCACAAGAAACTAAGGAAATTCAGCGACAAGTCCAAGATTTTTTGGACCGCAGGTACATTCTTGAAAGCCTTAGCCCTTGTTCCGTTCCTGTTCTTTTGGTTCCTAAGAAAGATGGTAGTTGGCGCATGTGTGTTGATTGTCAAGCGATTAATAACATCACCATTCGATATCGTTATCCTATTCCTCGATTAGATGACATGCTTGATGAATTAAGTGGTGCTATCATCTTCACAAAAATTGACTTGCGTAGTGGTTACCACCAAATTAGAATGGCACTAGGAGATGAATGGAAAACTGCATTTAAAACTAAATTTGGACTTTATGAGTGGTTAGTCATGCCTTTTGGTTTTACAAACACACCCAGCACCTTTATGCGATTAACGAACGAGGTTTTACGTGCTTTCATTGGACAATTTGTGGTGGTTTACTTCGATGATATCCTCATTTACAGCAAGTCATATGATGAACATCTTGATCATTTATGTGCTGTTTTTACTGTTTTGAGAGATGCACGTTTGTTTGGTAACCTCGAAAAGTGCGTATTTTGCACCAATCGAGTCTTGTTTCTTCGCTATGTCGTTTCCTCGCAGGGAACTGAGATGGATGAGGCAAAAATTGAAGCAATCACCAGCTGGCCAGCCCCATCAACCGTCACACAAATTTGTAGTTTTCTTGGTCTTGCAGGTTTCATCGGTGCTTTGTGCGGGATTTCAGCACCATTGCAGCACCTCTACATGGGCTAACAAAGAAGGGAGTGCCATTTCGATGGGGAGAACAGCAGCAACACGCTTTTGATGCTCTCAAATCGAAGCTTACACAAGCACCATTGCTACAACTCGGAGGCATTGGTATTGGAGGCATTCTTATACAAGGAGGTAAACCCGTTGCTTTCTTTAGTGAAAAACTTCATGGTCCTTCTCTGAATTATTCTACTTATGATAAGTAATTGTATGCCTTAGTGCGTGTATTACAAACTTGGCAACATTATCTTTGGTCTAAGGAGTTTGTCATACATTCCGATCATGAATCATTGAAGTATCTTAAATGTCAAACCAATCTGAATAAACGACATGCTAAATGGATTGAGTTCATAGAGTCGTTTCCATACATCATTAAGCATATGAAAGGGAAGGAAAATATCATTGTCGATGCATTATCTAGGCGTTATACCATGCTGTCCCAACTTGATCATAAGATCTTTGGTTTGGAAACAATAAAAGCATTATATCCTACTGATTTGGACTTCAAAGATGCTTTTGACAATTGTATAGAAGGAATAACTTGGAATAAATATGTGATGCGAGAGGGTCTCCTCTATCGTGCTAACAAGCTATGCATTCCAGCTAGCTTCGTTCGTCTATTACTTTTGCAGGAAGCACATGGAGGAGGTTCGATGGGACATTTTGTAGTGATGAAAACTGAAGACGTGCTGTCCACACACTTCTTTTGGCCAAATATGAGGCATGATGTCGAGCGCTACGTGTCATGATGCACTACTTGCAAAAAAGCTAAGTCTCGCCTTAACCCACATGGTCTTTATATGCCTCTTCCTGTTCCTAGTGCACCTTGGGAGGATATTTCTATGGACTTTGTTTTGGGATTGCCTAGGACTAAGAGGGGGAGGGATAGTATTTTTGTAGTTGTTGATCGTTTTTCCAAAATGGCACACTTTATACCTTGTCATAAGAATGATAATGCCTCACACATTGCTGATTTATTTATGACGGAAATTGTTCGTTTACATAGTGTGCCAAATACCATTGTTTCTGATCGTGATGCAAAAATTTTTAAGTCATTTTTGGAGAACTTTGTGGTATAAATTGGGAACCAAGTTGCTGTTTTCAACTACATGTCACCCACAAACGGATGGATAGACCGAGGTAGTTAATCGTACTTTATCCACTATGTTGCGGGCTGTCTTGAAAATTTTTTTGAAGTTGTGGGAGGAGTGTTGACCACATATAGAATTTGCTTACAACAGATCCGTTCACTCCACGACAAAGGTAAGTCCATTCCAGGTAGTGTATGGTTTCAATCCCCGTGCTCCTATTGATTTACTACCTTTGCCTCCTTCTGAAACTATAAATTTGGATGCTACACAACAATATGAATTCATTCTTAAGATGCATGAAACTAGAAAGAAAAATTTTGAAATGATGAATGAGAAGTATAGGATTGCAGGTAGTAAAGGTAGAAAAGAAGTAAAACTTGAACCGGGTGATTTGGTGTGGTTACATTTGAGAAAAGAGCGATTTCCCGACTTGAGAAAATCTAAACTTATGCCACGAGCTGCTGGTCCTTTTAAGATTGTTGAAAAGATTAATGATAATGCATATAATCTTGAATTGCGTCCCAATTTTGGGGTTAGTCCTACATTTAACATTTCAAATTTGCGACCGTACTTGAGAGAAGAAGATGAACTTGAGTCGAGGACGACTCCAATTTAAGAGGGGGAGGATGATGAGGACATCACAACAGTGGAGACGCACATTGAACTGCAAGGACCAATCACAAGAGCACGAGCACGGTTATTTAATCAGCGGGTGAATTCATTCCTAACTTCTTTTGCATGTGAGTTTGAGAATAGATTGCTATGTGCTGATTTAATTGTTATTAGGAATAATGGAGAAGATCAACAAGTGAAGGAAGGAGGCCTTGGGAGCGTGGAGAACCAGCTGGGACGTCCACAAGTTGATGGAAACAGTTTACAACTCGGACTCGAGTTCAACTCGAAGTCCAGGAGCAGTCCACCTTAAAACAGACGCCCAGGAGGCATACGGACTCCGTTTTCGACGTTCTACATATGCACGGAAAGAGGAGAAGACAAACTTTCCAAAGGTTCTTTTCCCACCTCAAAATTCCTACGGAGTCATTGGGAATCGTTGAAACAACTCGAGTTGCTGTCCGGTGCTGCGCCACCGAATCGGGCTTTTGGGCCTTGTATCCCGTAAGAGTCCATTAGGGACGCGTCTAATAGTGTTTTGGTCGAACCCTAGCCTATAAATACTGCAGCCTCCGGTCATATTCGGTGGGATTTTCTTAGATCAATAATATCGCCGTTTTACGGTTTGTGAGACCCTAACTTCGCGATTTCAGATCGTGTCTTCTACGTTCTTGCTCGTGTTCTCGGTTGCACTTGCAGGGATTAGCCTTCTTGGTGAGGTCAAGCGTGTGCAGCACATTTGATAACCAACGGAGCCGTGGTGTAGTGATTGCAGGGGTACTCATGCCGCTCGAGTGCCGCGGATCATCAACGTCGAGTTCTCCACCCCAATCGACATACCTTGCAGAAGATCGGGCCTAAACCTACTCATCAGATATTCCTACGCTTCCGCCGCAGCAGACACCGGATCAGGTGATAAACTCTCCCTTTAATATTATTGTATCCATTTTAGTATTTTACATAGAGATATAAGGAGGTAGAACATAGAGGTAGATCTTGATGACTTGTCAGATATTGATTCCTATAGTGGTGAAGAAGTTAAGTGTATCTAATCAAGCTTTAGTAGTTTTTGACCATGGTAGAAATGATTAGTATATAGTTAATAAGTTGTCAGTGCTTCCATTTAAAAAAGGGCTAGTGGTTCATAAGCTTGACCTGTTACCTAAAGTCTCCAACTCTAATACCTGCTAGTTTTCTATTTATATATGCAACATTACTTCATTTGAAACTAAAACATGCTTCCTTCTTTTGTCAATGATGTTCTTGGCCTCTTATGTTATCAATGAGTTGACATTGATGCTTACTAGTGACTATGTTTCTTCTGCCGGGTTCGGGAACACGCCGAGAAGATCGCGGAGGTAGTGGAGGGGCTAGTGTGTAGCCCGGTGGAACTTATTTTGCAAATTGTGTTGTTGTCGATGTTTTGGACTATATTTTGTAACTGTTATGCTGTGTATATGTTATCTGTCTGTTCTGTGTTCTCGCCATCAAGCGAGGTAGTCAGTTTCTGTTTTTAAAAAAAATTCGAAAACTTAACTTACGTCGGCTATGGAATTGCCGACGTAAGTTAGCCCAGTTTAACTTACGTCGGTCAGACCATACCGACATAAGTTAAACCACTTAACTTATGTCGGTTTGGAACAACCGACGTAAGTTAGAGCACTTAACTTACGTCGGTCTGCAACAACCGATGTAAGTACTCTGGCCCAGCCCATGTGACTTAAGTCGGCTGCTGCAAACTGACGTAATTAAGATAACTTACGTCGGTGGCTGATGTAAGTTAGCTTAATTACGTCCAAACCGCTACGTCGGCCAACCGCCGACGTAATTAAGGGAAAACCGACGTAATTAAGTTACTTATGTTGGTTTAGGCGTTACTTACGTCGGCCAAAGCCGACGTAATTGATCGATATTCCTGTAGTGAAAGTTCACCGTGAACTGCTGGGAGAGCTCTTCCCAAGAGGTTATGGACCCCACAGGCAAGTTCATGAGCCATGACTGGGCGGAGCTGGTCAGGGCGATGGGGTAGTAGTTCGCCAGGATGGACACATCTACTCCCACAACAGTGTCGTGGTGTACATCTATAGGAACTCAGCTGGGTTGACACACCTTCAAACTTTCCTGGCAAGTGCAGCCGGAACTTGCACGGCCACACCGTCATGCGAAGGTCCGGAGCAAGTGTTGTGCACCCTCTGATGGCTTTCGACGGAGGTGGGTACGGTGCAGCATATATCTGGGGTGCTTGCTGCACGCCGTATGTCGCCTCTGCCGCTGCCGCTCTTTGGTGACACGGTTGTCTTCATTTGCTCGACCGCGGTCGAGCTCAGCCCTAAGGTCGGTCGTGGGGATCCTGGTGGAGCAGGAGTCGACCGTGTATGTAACACCCTCATTTTCATCCATCATGCATAACATACATTCTTAGACATGTTCAGCATTAAGCAACATAAAAGGAATAAGTTTAAAATAAACTATAATCGTGCAAGCAAATAAAAACCTGATGTTGTGCGGACTTGTCCGGATTTGTACCCCAGACTAGTCTGTCTAACTCTCTTTTGTTCGACCTGGGTAGGGCAGACTTGTTCGGTTTGGACCCTGGACTAGTCCGGTTTTGCTCTCTGTTGTCTTCTTGGACTTTTCCGTTAATGCTACGGACTAGTCCAAAAATGTTTCTAGTGTTTTCCTAAGTCATACCCCGAAGTTGTCCATCCTAGCACCGAACTTGTCCGTTCAACTTTTTGTAACTTCAAAATAACTCTGAACGGACTTGTCCGGCTTGACACTGGACTTATCCGTTTAACTTTCTGACTTCCATTGGACTAGTCCGACCCCTAGCCGACTTGTCTGGTGTGCCCGACTCGGATTCAAATTTTCCTCCACGTTATGTTATTGTGTATTTGCCTCAATTGGCCCCAAGAATGTTGTGTCCAACCCCTGTGAGCCCATGTAGGACCCCAGCCCGGCCTCCACCACCTTAAACTCGAAATCCATCAAACCCTACCACCTTTACCTCTATATAAACACACCACCACCCCAACCTTTGATCTCTTTTTCAAGTTCAGAGAAAACCCCAAACGCTAGTTCGTGGGAGCCGCTGTCAAGAAGACTCTACCATAGCCAGGAGAAGGGAAGGAGTATGGAGAAGGCTCAAGCAAGATCGATCTTCGTCAAACCATCAACGTCGACATCAATTCTCTACCGATTCTCCATCTCCTTTGAATCTAGAAGTCAATCCTCGAATCCCTCAACCTTTGGACCCCTGGACTCGTGGTAAATATCTTAGATGCATCTTTTTTACGTAAAATATGGTTCCATAATTAATCAAACTATGCTCTAATTGGAAATTCGCCAAAAAACTTAGCTGAAAGGACTTGTTCGCTATAGTGCGGACTAGTCCAGTTTACTTTCTGGTCCTGGGCGGACTAGTTCGGTCCCCTGTACGGACTTGTCCAGCCACCTGAATCTGAAGTTGCCGAATTAATTCCAATTTGACTTCAATCAACTCGAAACCAGTTCAAACTTGTTAAACTCCATTATAACTAGTTAGTAAACATTAATAGAAACATATTAACAAGTTTTACCTGATAAATCCATTATTCATGCATGTCACGGAATATTGAGTAATATATGAGCATTTATTGATTGTAACGTCTGTTTTGTATGTTTGTTGCGCGGAATAGAAGGTGCTGCGCTAGAGGGTGCTGTCGTGGACCTCCAATACCAAAACTTCAAAGCGTTTGACACAAAGCAAGCTCAAGAGCAAGGTGAGTGTCCTTGAACATTTTGATCCTGTTTTTAAATTTTTTGTTTGCAAAACATCATGCTTGTGTCAAATTGATGGGAAACCCAAGATAGGAGTTTAATAGACTTGTTTGAGCATCCTTGTTGTTTGGAATATGTTGTAGAGAGTTAGCAAGGGTATTTTACCTTTTTGTTTTGCTCTAATTAATTCAGATGGGAAAACAACCTAATGGCTTAACTATGAATTAATGAATTTATGGATGATATGAATTGATGAGCATCATTAATTAGTAATATGGGACTTGGGAGATCTAAGTAAGCATGGTTTGTGGAATGGGTTGGATGATATGGTGGTTTGCTTACCTTGGATCTAAGGACCGGTTCATGCGAGAATAAGCCAGGACAACAGTGCCACCACGAGGCCAAGTATGAGTGCGGCTTAGCCAATTAATTAGGTGTATTGCTAGCATTGTTCGAATCATTTGGGGGAGCGGGGAATGGGAGTTGATTGGGTTTGCAATAGTGGTGGAACTGCCCTAGGATCTGAATGACACAAGAGGGGGCCCTCGGTTGGATGTGCTCAGTTGGAGGCATCACCACCGGTGAAACCTCAGTGGGTCTAAATATGCTGGTAGTCCCTTTGTAAATGCTATTTTGTGATCTCTTGGCCATACACCCAAGGACGTGTAATTGGCATAAGGCAGGTTTCTTTAGTCGTCGACGTGTGAAAAAATCACGAACTTGTGGGTAAAGTGGTACAACCTCTGCAGAATGTTAAAAACTATCATGATAGCTGTGGTCCTGGTTAAGAGCACCTGGATGACCTACATGATTCGAGTTGAACATGGGATTTGGTTTATGATTTTGTTATGGTTATGTATTGGATGGTGATAAATGATTATGATTAATGAGGATGGTAAGGACAAGGTATGTGGATGGATAATGAATGACGGATATGAATTATTATGTTTGTTTGGGATATGATGGGATTATTTCGCATAGACATTGTAGGATGTTTTTTACATATTGTAAATGTACTTTTAGACAAATAGCCATTATTTATAATCAATTCCTTGGTTAAGCTACATGTCATTGTTTTTCCACACTTGCTGAGAATGACATGTGCTCACCCTTGCAATTCCCCAAACAACAGCTTCAGGTGATGTTTTGGAGTACCCTGAGGATAATGCGGAGTACTAGGCAGTGTGCTACCGTCGACTTGCCCGTGGTGTTGCTTGGAGCCGCGTTATGCCCCTATGCTCAGTTGCTTAGTTTCTTAATTAGATTATTTCCGTTGCATTAGTTTTCAGAACTATTAATATTGATCATTAGAGTTGTAATTCGAGGATTACTTGAATATTGTAATAAAGGTACTAATTTAACTTGTGTTGTGGTAATTTTTCTATATCATTTGTGATGCACTCGTGTATGTGCGTTGAGCGTTGAACATCCTGGACACATATATGCGTAGCACTTGGTTCTTTTTTTGGAACCAGGTGTCACAAATTGGTATCAGAGCCGTCGGTTGACTGAATTACTCAACGTAGATAGAATGGACACTTTAGAGCACATAGGAACACTTAGGAATGGTTGGAATTTGCTTGGTGTGCTAATTGCTAAGTAATGTTGCGGGAATGCTTCTGTGCTTAGTAGAGGATTGTGGGATGCTTTAGTGTTTGCAACATCCATATAGGCTAGTATAGGTAGTTGCTTAGTTTCATACCCTTGATGCATATAGTTGGGGACATTTTCTAAATTCTTTTATCTCTTGCTCTTTGTTCAGATGCTGAGGACTCGCAACCCAAAGGATGCCAATGAGAATAAGGAGAACAATGGAGCACCTCAGAACTACAACAATGGCCCTAGACCTGAGGTGGTCAACCTTCAGCAGTTGTTGGCTATGCAGAATCAGCTTATGCAGATGGTGATGCAAACCTTGGGACAGTTGAAGGTCAACAATCAAAACCAGCCCCATATGCCTCCAGCACTACCACCCCTACTGCTTCATAACAGGTTGGGAGAGTTTATGAGGACTAGACCACCTACTTTTGCTCAAGCCGCAAATCCTATGGAAGCTGATGATTGGCTGAAATATGTGGCGAAGAAGCTCACTATTGTGCAATGCAGTGACAGGGAGAAGGTTCTCTTTGCTTCCCATCAACTAGTTGGAGCAGCTACGGATTGGTGGGACTCACTATGTAATGGCCATGCAAATGAAGAGAGGATCACTTGGGCCGAATTCAAGGAGAGCTTCCGTTCTCATTTTGTGCCAGAGGGTGTTATGATGTTAAAAGGCAAGAATTTGGGATCCTAAGGCAATGGAAGTAAAGTGTGAGTGAGTATCTCAATAAATTCACTCAACTCTCAAGGTATGCTCTAAAGGATGTCATACGGGACAGCTGCAAGCAATATTTGTTTATGAGGGACCTAAACAATGAGATTCAAGTCCAATTGCTCAATTGTGACTATGCAAATTTCTAGAAGCTTGTGGACAAAGATATTGGGGTTGAGAACAAGGTCCGCGAGATGGAGCAAGATAATAAGAGGAAGGTGCCATATCAAGGATAGCCACAAGGAAGCAATGTTCGCCCCGCTTTGCACCACCAAATGCACCATACTACAACCCCTCTGCTCCTGCATATCGCGTTGTTGTTCCACCGTGCCCAGCTGAGCCTATGCAGCAACGCACCGCCCATGCAAGCACCTCGCCTTCTAATGCCTCATGCGCCTTCGCAAATTTTTCTGCTAAAGCTCAAAACCAAGCTTGCCCAAACAATTCTGGTGTATCAAGGTCATGCTATACTTATGGTGAGGTAGGACACTATGCATCTCAATGTCCTAAGCCATGCCTTGGTCAAGGGAACAATGCTCCAAGACAGAAACCCAAGACCGAATGGAGGAGCACCACAAGGCAACTGTCGACCACATAATTTCGTTCGTGGCATGGTGAACCATGTCACTAAGGAGGAAGCACAACAAGCGGATGACGAGGTTATTGGCATGTTTCTCGCAAACTCCAACTCGGCGACTATTTTATTTGATTCTAGAGCATCACATTCATTCATTGTAGCCAAGTATGTTGCCAAGTATAGTTTGCTCATATCTCGTATGAAGTATACCTTGTTGGTTAAGTCTCCTGGAGGGGAGATGGGGACGAATATAGTATGTACAAAAGTAAGCCTTAAAATAAGGGGGTAGACTTCTTTGCCAACCTTATCATTTTGGATTCGCAAGGACTGGACATAATACTTGGTATGGACTGGTTAAGTAAGTATAATGGAATATTTCAATGCGCCACAAAGACGATGAAGTTTACAAATGAGGAAGGGGTCAGCAAAGATTTTGAATCATCTCAAGACACACCATAGCAAGTGGAGCTGTATCAAATGAACGGTGCAGCAATAGAGGAGATTCCAATGGTGTGTGAATTTTTGGATGTGTTTTCGGATGAGTTGCCAGGTATGCCGCCTGATCGTGATATTGAGTTTGTTATTGTTTTGATACCTGGAACTGCACCTATAGCTAAGAGGCCTCCTATGGAATTAGCAGAGCTCAAGAAGCAAATTCAAGAGCAGCTAGAAAAGGGTTTCATTCACCCAAGCTCTTCGCCTTGGGGAGTGCCAGTGCTATTCATGGATAAGAAGATGGATCACAAAGGATGTGTGTGGATTACCAGGCTCTCAACGATGTGATGATTAAGAACAAGTACATGTTGCCCCAAATAGAGGATTTATTCGACCAGATGAAGGGTGCTTGTGTTTTCTTCGAGGTTGACTTGAAGTCAGGTTACATCCAAATGAAAATTAGACCATTAGACATACCCAAACGACAGTTCGGACACAATATGGATCCTATGAGCACACCTTGATGTCTTTTGGATTGACGAATGCACCTGCATACTTCATGTACCTCATGAATAAGGTATTCATGGAGTATTTGGGTAAATTCGTGATGGTGTTCATTGATGTCATTATGATCTACTCGAGGAGCGAGGAGGAGCATGAGGAGCATTTAAGGTTAACATTGCAAAAATTGAGAGAACACGAATTATATGACAAATTCAGCAAGTGCCAATTCTGGTTAAGGGAGGTGTTGTTTTTGGGCCATATTATCTTCGGAGGAGGAGCATTGATTGACCCAGGAAAAGCAAGGGACGTGCTGAAATGGAAGCCACCGCAGAATGTAAAGGAACTTTAGAGCTTTCTTGGAATGGCTGGATATTACCATCGGTTCATCAAGGACTTTTCCAAGATAGCCAAGCCTATGACTATGTTTTTAATGAAAGGAAAAGCATTACAATGGACTCAAGCTTGTCAAAACAGCTTTGATGAGCTTAAGAAGAGGTTAAGAACAGCACCTGTCTTGGTTTTTCCAGGTGTGATCAAAAGTTTGTTATTTATTGTGATGCCTCGAGGTAGAGACTTGGATGTGTGCTCATGCAAGAAGGTGAAATAGTAGCCTATGCATCGAGGCAATTGAAGAAACATGATCAGAATTATCCTACGCATGATCTCGAACTTGCAACCGTAGTGCACGCTTTGAATATATGGAGGAACTACATTCTTGGTCACAGGTGTGAGATTTATAAAAATCATAAGAGCCTCAAGTACATTTTCACAAAAACGGACCAGAATATGAGGCAAAGAATATGGTTGGAGCTCATCAAGGATTATGATGTTGGAATCAATTATCAGCCGGGGAATGTAGTGGTTGATGCTTTAAGTCAAAAAGGATCAAGAAACTTGTATAAATGAGATGGGATGAGATGGGAATAATGTAGAGTTACCATCCGAGCTATGCAAGGAGTATGAACGGCTGAAACTTGGAATTGTGAATGATATGGGAATAATGGAGTTAAATCAGACCTTGGAGCAAGAAATTCAAGAAGGTCAGACCAAGGATGAGGAAATTCAAGAAATTAAGGAAAGGACCCATGAAGGGAGAGAATTCATATTTGATGAGGATGATCTATGGCTTGGGAAAAGAATTGTCGTGCCTAATGTCAAGCATCTCCGCGAGACGATATTAAAGGAGGAACACGACTCGCCTTACTCAATTCATCCCGGCTGTACAAAGATGTACAAGGACATGAAGACATGTTATTGGTGGGATTGCACGAAATAGGACATAGCTGAGTATGTTGCTTTATGCAATGTGTGCCAACAAGTCAAAGCTGAACATCAAAGGCCAGCTGGATTATTGCCGCCTTCGAATATTCTGGAGTGGAAGTGGGAATAAATTGGTATGGACTTCATAGTTGGATTACCGTGCACCCAGTCCGAGAATGACTACATACGGCTGATTGTGGATCGGTTGACCAAATCAGCTCATTTCATCCCTGTCAGGACAACCTATACCACCACGAAGCTAGTAGAATGGTATAAGGAGAATATCATATGTCAACATGGAGTTTCTAAAAAAAATAGTGCCTGACCAAGGTTCTCAATTTATCGCTAGGTTCTGGGAGAAACTGCACGAAGCTATGGGTGCTAAGTTAAATTTCAGCTCAGCATACCACTTGCAAACCGATGGACAAACTGAGAGGACAAATCAAATGTTGCAAGATATGTTGAGAGCTTGTGCTTTGACTCATGGACGCAGCTGGGACAAAAGCTTGTCGTATGCTAAATTTTCCTACAATAACAATTATCAAGCAAGTTTGAAGATGTCAATGTATGAATCACTATATGGAAGAAAGTGTAGGACATCCTAGTTTTGGAGTGAGACAGGAGAGAACCAAGTATTTGGACCTGATGTGTTGCACGAAGCTGAAAAGCAAGTTCAGAAAATATGCGAGAATTTGAGAGCCGCTCAGTCGAGATAAAAAGGTTACACACATAATAGGCGGAGAAACTTAGTCTTTGAAGTGGGAGACTTTGTATATCTCAAAGTGTCACCTATGCGAGGTCATAAGTGATTTAACGTCAGAGGCAAGTTGGCACCTCGCCATATTGGACCATTCAAGATTTTGGGCAAACGTTGAGAAGTGGCATATAAGTTGGAGATGCAAGCACATCTTTTTTATGTTCATGATGTGATCCACGTTTCTTAGCTCAAGAAGTGCTTAAGGGTACCAAAGTAATAAGTACCAATGGAAGAATTGGAATTGGAAGAAGATTTGACTTATGCCTAGCAACTGGTCAAAATCTTGGAAACCAAGGAGAGACTCACAAGAAACAAGGTGATTCGATGGTGCAAAGTACAATGGAAACATCATGTAGAATCGGAAGCAACTTTGGAGCTGCAATATGATCTCAAGAAAGAATTTCCATATCTCTTTCCTTCTACGTTGAATCTTGAGGGCGAGATTCATTTTAAAGGCGGTAGACTTGTAACACCCTCATTTTCATCCATCATGCATTGCATACATTCTTATACATGTTTAGCATTAAGCAACACAAAAGGGATAAGTTTGAAATAAATCATAATGATGCAAGAAAATAAAAACCTGTTATTGTGCGGACATGTCCGGATTTGTACCTCGGACTAGTCCATCTAACTATCTGTTGTTCTCCCAGGTAGGGCGGACTTGTCCGGTTTGGAGCCCGAACTAGTCCAGTTTTGCTCTCTGTTGTCTTTCCGGACTTTTCCGTTAATGCTACGGACTAGTCCGAAAATGTTTCTGATGTTTTCGAGAGTCAAACCCCGGACTTGTCCAGCCTAGCACCGAGCTTGTTCGTTCAACTTTCTGTAACTTCAAAATAACTCCAAACGGACTTGTCCAGCTTGACATTGGACTTATCCATTCAGCTTTCTCACTTCCAACGGACTAGTCCGGCCCCTAACGGACTTTTCCTGTGTGCCTAACTCGGATTTAGTTTTCCTCCACGATATGTTATTGGGTATTTGCCTTAATTGGGCCCAAGAACTTTGGGTCCAACCCTTGTGAAGCCCATGTGGGACCCCACTGCGGCCTCCACCACCTTAAACTCAAAATCCATCAAACCCTACTACCTCCACCTCTATATAAACACCCCACCACCCTAACCTTTAATCTCTTTGTCAAGTTGAGAGAAAATCCCAAACTCTATTTCGTGGGAGCCGCCATCAAGAAGACTCTACCACAACCAGGAGAAGGGAAGGAGGAAGTAGAAGGCTCAAGCAAGATCGGTCTTCATCAACCCATTGATGTCGGCGTCAATTCTCCACCAAGTCTTCTTCTTCTTTTGATTTAGAAGTCAATCCACAAAGCCCACCTTTGGACCCTTGGACTCGTGGTAAATATCTTAGAAGCATATTTTCTACATAAAATATCGTTCCATAATTAATCAAACTATGCTCTAATTGGAAATTCGCCAAAAACCCTAGCTGAACGGACTTGTCCGGTCCAGCGCAGAATAGTCCTGTTTACTTTATGGTCTAGGACGGACTAGTCTTGTCCCCTGTACGAACTTGTCCGTCCACCTGAATCTGAAGTTGCTGAATTAATTCCAATTTGACTCCAATCAACTCGAAACCTGTTCAAACTTGTTAAACTCCATCGTAACTAGTTAGTGAACATTAATAGCAACATATTAACAAGTTTCACCTCATAATTGCGTTATTCATGCATGTCATGGCATATTGAGTAATATATGAGCATTTATTGGTTTTAATATCTGTTTTGTATGTTTGTTGTGTGGAATAGAAGGTGTTGCGCTAGAGGGTGCTGTTGAAGACCTAAAGCACCAGAACTTCGAAGCGTTTGACCCAAACCAAGCTCAAGAGCAAGGAAAGTGTCCTTGAACATTTTGATCCTGTTTTTAAATGTTTTGTTTGCAAAACTGCATGCTTGTGTCAAATTGATGGGAAACCCGAGATAGGAGTTTACTAGACTTGTCTGACCATCCTTGTCGCTTGGAATATGTTGTAGAGAGTTAGGAAGTACATTTTACCTTTTTGCTCCGCTTTAATTAATTGGGATGGGAAAACAACCAAATGGCTTAACTACGTATTAATGAATTTATGGATGATATGAATTGATGAACATGATTAATTGGTAATATGGGAATTGGGAGATCTAAGCAAGCATGGTTTGTGGAATGGTTTGGATGATATGGTGGTTTGCTTGCCTTGGATCTAAGGACCGGTTCATGCGAGAATAAGCCCGAACCACTGTGCCACCACAAGGCCATGTATGGGTGTGGCTTAGCCAATTAATTAGGTGTATTGCCAACATTGTTCGGATCATTTGGGAGAGCGGGGAATGGGATTCAATTGGGTTTGCAATAGTGGCGGGACTGCCCTGGGATCTGAACGACACAAGAGAGGGCCCTTGGTTGGATGTGCTCAGTTGAAGGCATCACCACTGGTGAAACCTCAGTGGGTTTGAATATGCTTGTAGTCCCTTTGAAAAGGCTATTTTTTGATCTCTTGGCCATACACCTAAGGAAGTGTAATTGACATAAGGGAGGTTTTTTAAATCTTTGACGGGTGATGAAATCACAAAATTGTGGGTAAAGTGGTACAACCTTTGCAGAGTGTTAAAAACTATCATGATAGCCGTGAACCTGGTTAAGAGCACCCGGATGACCTACATGATTAGGGTGGAACTTGGGATTTGGGTTATGGTTATGGATTGAATAGTGATAAATTAATATGGTTAATGTGGATGGTAAGGATATGGTATATGGATGGATAATGAATGATGGATATGAAATATTATGTTTATTTGGGATATGGTGGGATTATTTCACATAGACAATGTAGGATGCTTTTTACATGTTTCAAATGTACTTTTTAGTAAACAGCCATTATTTATAATCAATTCCCTGTTTAAGCTACATGTCATTATTTTCCCACGCTGAGTACGACATGTGCTCACTCTTGGAATTTCCCCACCAATAGTTTCAGGTGATGATTTGGAGTACCTTGAGGATAATGCAGAATACTAGGTTGTGTGCTGCCGTCGACTTGCTTGTGGTGTTGCTTGGAGGCACGCTATTCCCCTACGCTCAGTTGCTTAGTTTGTTTAGTTTCTTAATTTGATTATTTTTACTGCATTAGTTTTTATAACTATTAATATTGATCATTAGAGTTGTAATTTGAGGATTAATTGAATATTGTAATAAAAGTACTTATTTAACTTGTGTTGTGGTAATTTTCTGTATATCGTTTGTGATACACTCGTGTATGTGTGTCGAACATCCTGGGAACTGGGTTCATTTTTTAGAACTGGGTGTCACAGTGTAGCAGTCTATGATCCACTGCTGGACACACACACGAAAAATGACACGTGAAGGTTCCCTTTGGCGGGAGAGTTGATGGCCCCAACGACGAGGTGGTCGACGTCAATGATTCACTGCTATGCCACTCCCAAGGAAGCATTCATGGAAGGTGGGCTATGGAGGAGAGCTCTGGCTACCGCTAGAGCACTCTCCAAACTTGCAGCCAGTGGCTCTATGGGTGCTAACAGGGCCGGCATGTGTCGGGAAGCACCGGCCTGGCCAGCTGCAACTATGCAGGGGCTCGATGGACTAGACCGCGCTCTGGAGCGAGATCTGGTCTCGACACCGCCCGCCGTGTGGCGAAGGCTCTGAGGATTGTCCAAAGGCCTGATGTTTACCATAGCGGTGATGGCGCAACTTCTTGAGAGAAAAAGCCCCTACACGTGCGCCAATGGTCAAAGTGTGCAAACGACACTTCCCCCGAACCTGCTTTGAGAGCAGCTCACGGAGGTTCTTTTTTAGGAGGGAGCTTAGTCTCCAGTGAGGTCGCGCGTATGAGGTATGGCGAGTGTTGATGTTTCTTACGTACAGAATAAATTCTGCGAGGGCACGGAAACTATCAATGTAGCATTTCCCCTTAAAAGAGTATTCCAAGGGTGCCATTTATTTTATCCCAAAGGAAGGCTAGGTGGAAGTGTAGCAATCATGAACGAAAAGGGTACTGTAAGTACTTTTCCTATCAATCCTACAACCCCCAAAATTAGCATCCGAAAAAATCTTTCAAAGTAACCGTTAAGGAAGAAGGAAAAAAAATGTGAAATTCTTGAGTTTCATGTAAGTACCTAGGAATCCTTTTGACGGCTTGACGATGTGAAGCACGCGGGGAAGATTGAAGCCATGCACAAAGACATACGATGAATTGTATGTCCTGTCTTGATGCCCCGAGGTACAAAAGTGATCCAATCACGCTTCTATATTCTTTTTGATCAACCAGGTCACCATCTTCATCAAGTTCAAGTGTTGTCGTTGTTCCCATTGGTGTCCGAAGAGGCTTGCTTCTGTCCGTGTTGAAGCGCTTTAGGAGGTATTTTTATACTTTTTTTGATGCACAAAGGTCCCCTCCTTGGTTTGCATGATTTGCGGCCCCAAAAAGTATGTGAGTTCTCCAATCATACTCATTTCAAATTCTGAACTCATCATAGCTGAAAGCTTGGACACAAGATCATGAGAAGCACATCCAAATATAATGAGTCATTGCCATGCTTAAGCACAAAAATGGTTTTATCAACCTTTCTCATGGTAAAACCCTTTTCAAGTAGGAACGTTTTTAACCTATCATACCATGCTCTAGAGCCTTGTTTGAGACCGTACAAGGCTTTGGACAGCTTGTAAACATGATTAGGAAAATCTGGATTTTCAAAACCTAGTGGTTGCTTGACATAAACCGCCTCATCTATATAGCCATTAAGAAAAGCACTTTTAACATCCATTTGATATAACTTGAAACCTTTAGATGCAGAAAAATCTAACAAAATTCTTTTGGCTTCTAATCTAGCAATAGGAGCAAAAGTCTCATCAAAATCTAGACCTTCAACTTGTCTGAAACCTTGAGCAACCAACCTAGCCTTCTTCCTAACCACAACCCCATCCTCACTTTGATTATTTTTATGCACCCATTTAGTTCCAATTAAAGTGTGACCTTGTGGTGGAGGTACAAGTTTCCAAACCCCATCCTCATCGTGGCTCTTATACCAATTGTAGGGCCAAAGAGCACGTGAGAAGCTACCAGAGGGGGTGAATGGTAGATTAAAACTTTTTCAGAAGAAGCAACAAAAACCCCTTGACAGAAATTTGATCTGCTAAAGAAATTGTGTGTGAGACTAATCTAAATGCGTTCAAACATGAAACAATTGGTAGATATTATAGAGTATCAAGTCACGAAGAGATGACAACAAGAATCACTGAAATTCGTAGATAAAAATTCAAGTTACGATCGAAAGATCGAACAAACGTTAATCTGTTCTACCCGAGTAAAAACAGATCTGCAACACTATAAAAAAACTCGTGTAGATCAGAAACCACAGATCCAATTACTGTGAAATTTTCACAGATGGTATATAATCAAGTTGATAAGGGAACCCAACAAGAGTCACGTCGATTGGATGTGTAAAACTCGAGTTATGGTAAAACCGCCGAAGCAAGGTAGTGGTGTGCAGAAACTCGATGAGAAAGATTTGACGAAAACAAGTAGGACGAACAAGACACGAAAGCTCCTTAAGACTACGGATTTTATTAATCAAAACTCAAAAGGAACAGCCCAAAGTCGTTTAAGCTGAGATGTGGCCTCCCTTGCTTATATAACCAGCCATGAGGCCAACCCAAACCAAACTAGGACTCGTATCCTACTCAATTTCCACCAAAACTTTCCATAACTGCTCAAGACTGTTCTATAAGCAGATAGAAGCAATTTTAAGACTTCCAAACACCTTAGGAACATATCCCACATTTCTAAAACAACTCAACTTCGTTACCCACACGAAATCTCATCATAACCAACTCAAATCTTTCCATATTTGAGTCAAACACGACTCAGCCGCGGCCTGAGTCCCCAACCTAGTCGGTTGGACCTTTCCGACCAATTATTTACATCCACATCTCTTCATTACGCCTTGTAACCATGTTGACACATCCATGCACTCCTTGCACATGTGCAAACATATTCCAACGACGTCCATGATACCTTCATATGCATTGTTCTTGATTCAAACATGTTGCATAACCTCCTGGTCAACTCAACCATAGTTCCTCCCGAACATGGTTGTTGAACCTCATTTTCTCCCTAAGACTAGTTCAATGGATCCAGTCACTAGCCATGTCTTGAACTCAAGAAACACCTGCACTCGAAAAAACAACCAATACTTCCGAGCAGAAGTCCTCGACTTGACTCTTGTTAGTTCCGATAACCACAACACCTTACGTGAGCACCTCATATAAGAATGTTGCAAACCATAGCAAAAAATTATCAATCATAACCACCAAAACACACCAGAACTTAGTAAATGAATACTAAGCAAACTTTCGATAGATGTAAAGCAAGTTTGAAACATTACATGGTAAAAGCAGAACAATTGCAATCTAGCTCTGGACCTTGAGCCGGAGCTTACCAAAGCTAGTCGTACCTAGCGCCAAAGCTTACTAAAGCTTAGTCGGACCTTGCCAAAAAGAGTCGGACCTAGACAAAGAAGTCATACCTAGAAAAAGTAAGTCGGACCTAGACAAAGCAAGTTGGAACCTACGTCGGACCTTGCCGGAGCTAACAAAAACAAGTCAGACCTATTGTCAGACCTTGCTGGAGCTCAAACCTAGAGTCGGACCTTTTTAAAAGGGTGTTTTGGTAGCATTCAAAACTTTTTATTGTCATAGCCAATGTATTCAGCACACACAGGTCTCACAACAATAACTGGAGCAACTTTTATCTTCTTAATCATGACAAATAAATTTTTCAATTCATCATCACGGACTACTCTAATATCTCGTCTACGGAACATAGTCATAGTCACCCATCTATGCATGAGACAAATAGTAGAACTTTGCACATGGCTGTTACTAGGAGCACTACATGTGACCTCACTAGTCAATTCATGTCAGAAATTTTGTTTTTTAATTTAGGCAAAGTGTCTAAATCTAGCAAACAACATTTATGGAAGCCTAGGATTTCACTTAATTCTTTCCATAGGATGTTGTATTCTTTTTGAAATAATATAAAAGGAATACCATCAAATCATATTTTGAGGGCGCAAAGGAATTGTATAGTGAGAATGCATGAACTTTTCTCCTCTATGTGGGCAAAATTTTCCCATCCTAATGCATGCCAAACGGAAAGGAATTCGGAATCCATACCTATTTCAGAGATCAAATTCGGATCATAAGCTTTGGTGTGATAAAACTCACGATCCCGGAGGATCTTGCGAGCTTGATCTACAACTTCACTTTGTATGTCGAGGTCATGGTCGTAGAGAAGTCGATGCAGGGTTCTCCTCTCATCCATGGGCGTGTCTTCACACACACTCCTTCGTGGACTTGGTGTAGCAATGGAGGAGAGATGTGCACCTGAGTCCCATGGCTCAAGCTTGCAACCCCCTACCTCTTCCCAAACAATCTCTTCATTCCTTTCATGGTCACAACAAGCAAGAACACGACAAGGAAAAAACTCGAAAAGAAGTGATGTTAGTGAAAACAAAACCCTCGATGAATTTTCCCTTGAAGATCTTGAGAGCAAATTGCAAAATACAAACGAAAGCAAATATTTTTGAGTTGAATTTGAGCAAGAGTGCTTCAATGAAGAGCAAGAAAAACAATTGGAGCAAAAGAGTGACTTGGGGAGGTGTAAAATGAAGTGAAGTGTGAAGAGGGGTGCTCTCCACGGCCTCCATTTATAGTGTACACTCCCAACCGGTCATAAGATACACAAATGTAGCCATTGGAGGAGAGAGAGCCACTTTAGCCCTTTCCCCATGTCGGCTGAACAGGTGGTTCGACCGCACTGCAAGGTGGGCCCCCCTATTCCCTCTCTTGGCAGGTGGCTTTCCAACGGCTATAAAATTAGCACGTTGGTGAATTGCCACATTTGCAACTCAAAAAAATTGTTTTTCGAATAAAACTTATTTTTCAAACCCAACAATTTTCTTTTTGAAAAAATAAATAAATAAAAATGATGGTTGAGAATATAAGATTCTCAACTTGCTACGAAAAATAAAATATGCAGTGGGAAAAATCAAACTAAGTTGAAAAAACATAATGAAGAAGAAAAATCTAACAAAGATAACTACCAATTATCCTATTGGCTAGGTCTTACCACAGTCCGATGGGCGTCCTCATTTCTTGGCATCTGGGCTCGGGGGAATGGGCTTGGATGGCTTGTATTCCTTCTTCCGCCACTCCATCTTTGGCGGTTTGGTGGACTTGGGCCTTAGGAAAGGCCCGGGTTTCTCCGTTTATTGTGATGTCGGCGTGGACGGTAAGACAAGTTCTCTGCATAGATTAAGTTTCTCATGAATGCGATGAGCAGATCCACCTTTGTAGGTGTGACTTTGACCTCTTGAATTTGTTTATCATTCATCCCATACTTTATCCGAATCATGGAGCATTGCTCCAACTTTGGATGAAAATTAAACATCTCCTCCTTGCCATTGATATGGAAGTGGATTTCTCCAGCTCCCACATCTATTCGAGCCTTCGCGGAGCTAAGGAATGGGCGCCCAAGAATGATCGGCGTATCCTTCTAAACATCCACATCGAGGACCAATAATTCCAGGGATATGAAACAATTTTGGATTTTCACCAGAACGTCTTCGGCCATACCCGCTGGATAACAGACTGAAGAGTTAGCCAGTTGGAGTACATTGGTGTTGGAGTGAGCTCCATGAAGTTCAGCTGTTCGATGACCTCCTTGGGCATAACACTCACAATTGCTCTAAGGTCACAAGGTGACTTGTCAAAGTAGTGAGCCCCAATTGAGCAAGATATAGTAGGACATCCAAAGTCCTTCTTCTTCTTCGGAAGCATATTGACGATGGTTGCACTGCAGTCCTTCGTAAGCTTGACAAACTCAGTGGTGGCAATGGTCGCTTGTTATTCAATATTTTCTTGAAATAGCGAGCATAAGTGGGTACTTGCATCACATCTATCAAGGGCAAATTGATGTGAATACTATCAATAACTTCAACAAAGTCGTTGAATTGCTCATCCACTGTTGACTTCCTTTGTCTGTGAGGGAATGGCATAAAATTGGTGTCTTCAAATTTCTTGGACATTCCATCATTGAGTGGTTCACTTATGCTAGTTGGGACATCCTCTTTCTCTTTCTCTTTCTCAGTTGTCCTCTTTTCTTGTATGGGATACGGTGGGTCACTAGTGGTCTTGCCACCTTTTAGGTAACGCATTCACATTTTTCACTGGGGCTTCTTGCTGTTCCGGAATCTTGTTACTTTCCAATGGAAGAACAACTGCAGCAAGTTGAAAAAGTAGGGTATCCAACATCTTGTTGAAGCTGAACTGGTTCTTGAAGGCTGAGGATAGTCCTTCAATCTTGGCATTGATGCTTTCTAGGGTCTTGTCCTTTGCTAATAGTTTCTTGGACAAGGCATCATTGATCTTCAATTAGCTAGTAGCAAGCTTTCTCAATTTGGGTTGATTGCCATTGTTACTATTGTTGTTGTTGTACCCTCCCTGAAAGAAAGGGTGTGGTTGGCCCCACCCATGACCTCTTGGACGATATCCATTGTTGTTGTTAAAGTTTCCGTTGTTGGCTATGTATAGGGCATCCTCACAAGTTTCCGGGCAGTTATTGCCCATGTGACCCATGTCGCCACAGACTTCACAGGTGATGTGAGAGTCTAAGGCACATGCATTGCCACATATTTCACCACTGTCTTGTCCATCAATTTTCTTCTTGAGGAGGTCCAATTTGGCAGCGATCATCTCCACCTTTTTCAACATGTGCATGCCTCGTTGACAGGTTTGGAGATGCTCATCGCTCCAACCCATATTAGATACCACCTTCTCAATCAAATCTTTGGCTTTGGGCACCGTCAATGAGAAGAAGGCTCCTCCAGCAGCAGCATCCACATGGTCACATGCGGATGGGACAACCTGTTGTAGAAATTATGGATAATAAGCCAGTTGTCCATCCCAAGGTGGTGACAGGCCAGGATGTACTCCTGCAGCCTTCCCCATGCCAATGGAATAGACTCCTTAGCATCTTGCTGGAAGCTGGAAATTTTTCCACGTAGGGCATTGATCTTGCCCAACGGAAAGAACTTATCAAGCAATGCCATACAACACTTCTCCCAAGTGTCTACAATAGTTCTGTTTGCGTACAACCACTGCTTCGCTCTGCCAAGAAGGGAGAACGGAAATAGCCTAAGACGGATGGCATCAGGAGAGATGTCCTTGATCTTGAAAGTGCTGCAAATATCAAGGAATTGTTGCAGGTGATCACTTGCATCCTTGTTATCCTTCCCACAAAATGCGTTGCTTGCACCATAGTGATCAGGCTAGTCTTGATTTCAATGTTCATGTCTCCCGTGTTAACAGTGGGCCCAACAGGCATATTGTTAGCAGAGGGAGCTGAAAACTCAAGAAGGGTCTTCTGGGCCATTTGTGTTTCGGTTGGTTGTGCAGAAGAGCTGGTTTTATTTGCCGTACGAAGCTTCTAAGGAGTAACAACACAAGGTTGATCTCTCATAATAGATATGAGATATTCTATAAATTTTTCCATTAAGCGGAAACAAGACATACACTACTCTATTTTCACGTAAATGTGAAAACAAAGAAGGGTTATCCTACTAAAACCTACTGAGGGTCCTATCATATTCACTCAAACATGCAATACTTCAGATGCCTTCCCCGACAACGGCGCAAGAAATGCTTGTTGTTCTTACGTATAGAATAAATTCTGCAAGTGCACGGAAACTATCGATGTAGCATTTCCCCCTTATAAGAGTATTCCAAGATGTCATTTATTTTATCCCAAAGGTAGGTTAGGTGGAAGTGTAGCAATCATCTAATGAAAATGGTAGAATGTCTAGGTAAGGTTCTAGTGAGGATGCATAATAGATAAGTTGAGGTAGTGTGACACACACAAGAGCATTATGTTCCAAGGGGGGTAAATGGGTCTAAGGGAGATTAGACTAAGAGTTAGGGAGTTGCTCCTACAATGCCTCTAATACACATTATCGGAGTCTTGTTCCGGCAATTCTCCCGGTACTACTGTTGATAGCCCGCAGAGTTCGTAGTTCGGTATTTGGCATGTAGAGATTCAAAACACGATGGCAAATAGACACGAAGGTTTACGTGTTTCGAGCCGCCTAAGCGTAATACCCTACTCCACGGGGTGTGTAGTTGTTGTATTGAGCATCTGAACACTTGTGATGTGTGTTAGAGCCGAGTATGGAAGAGGTCTGGAAGAACCGTCCCTGTGTATCGCTCGACCAGTCCTTTTATAGTACAAGGACTGGTCGTTACACCACTAGCCTGGCCCGACATATGGCCTTGGCGGTTACTGATGCTTAATACACAATTAATGCAGTTAATTACCCTTAATAGTGTGGTAGCGGGCCTTGACTGTGCCGTTACTGGTATTAAGGGCCCTCCGATCGTGTGACATTAATATGGTATTAATGAAACTTAATCGGGTCTTGAAGTCCTTGATTGTCCCTTGAAAGTTCGAGCTGTTGGGGGTCCACCAGTCTGATTGTTGAGGCAGAAGGTCCGGCGGCAGCACTCGTGGCAGCTTCGGAGCTTACTGTCTGGGACGGTAGGTCTGGTGCCATTGTACACCTGTCGGTACCAGAGCTTCCCTCTATCAGGGGTTAGGTCTGGGGTTGCCGCGCAGGTGTTTGGCCTGGAGCTATCCCATGTGTGGGATGTAGGTCCGGTTGCAGTATACACATGGCAGCACCAGGACAAACCATAGATGGGAGGCAGGTCTGGTCCCATATGACACGTGGGGCCTTTGCAGGTCTTCAACTCAGACAGATGAAGTTCCTTTGGTCTTTTTGTAGTCCCAAGGGGTATACGGTACGGAGGGTATCGACAATGGCCCCCTGGGTTCACCTCTGGGTGAGACCTTTTGGATGAAGTCGTTCTGCCGAAGGTGGGTCCATCCTTTGGTTTTTGAGCCGTGTCTTCAAGGGTCTTCGGATGTGCCATTGGTGGTAGTTCGCAGTTAAACCAACGCCGCGTGGCATATCCAGGATACGGCAGGTGAGATCTGAGCGTGCGGATCTCACGCAATTGAAGTTCGTCGGTTCTCAATACAAAAACCGTATCGGTTCCGCGCGCCCTGTCAGGCCGCCGCCCTCGGGTTTCCCACCTTTTATGATGACAACCGTTCGCCTGGGGTAAGGACCTCGACTTGATCGTTGGGGTGGCCCCGAGCCCCCTTGTCATTGGCAGGTTGAAGTTTTTGAACTGTATCATCGGCTCCTTTGTGGTTTCCATCCAAGCGTTGCAGGGCCTTACATAAGAAGGAAAGCGCGCACCGTTTGGGGATCCTTTACGCTTTCATTTGAACTTGCGCTCGAATCCTCCAAACTTTAACCTTTTCATCTCTCGCCCCGCTGTGCCGCGATGGAGTTGGTACTCCACATGAGATGCCTTAAGACCGAAGGTGATTTGATGAAGGTTCGGGCCCTCATGAGGTGGTCCAATGACTCCTTCAATCACCTGGTCCATGCCAGAAAGCTTCCGTTCAAGAAGGAGCACGCCGGAGACATGGTGTACTTCTCCGCGTACGCCATGGTGGGACTGATCCCACCCTTCTCCACTTTTCTCTTGATGCTGCTAGACTTCTATGGTCTGCAGCTGTACCACCATGGCCCCCACTCCAATCTTCTGGTGTTGATCTTTGTCCACTTTTGCGAGATGTGGGTGGGTATTCCCCCCTACGTCAAGCTCTTTCGCACCTTCTTCACCATCCACACCATCGGCAAAAGTGACGAGTACCTTGGCTTCTATTATTTTGTGAAGTGCAAGAAGTGCCCGTACAAGTACTTGCAGTCGTTCCCTTCTGGCAAGTGGGACGATTGGAAGAAAGATTGGATTGTCATCAGGGCAGAGGAGCATGAGAAGCTGGAGCTGTCCGAAGGCCTCCCCAACATCGACACTGAAGCTTGGAGCGAAGTTCAGGTGCTATCAGACGCCTTCAACCCTGCTCTAACCAGGATCCGCCAATGTGTGGAGGGAGGGGTGACTCCCCAGGCGGTATTCTGCAATTTCCTGGTCAATAGGTGGGCTCCGCTGATGAAGAGGGAGAAGCTTGCCTGGGCCCTCAACAGCGTGATGGACGACGACTGGATCGAGACCGATTTGAAGTCCAACATGGAAGGCGCAGCTTTGGAGTTTCACCTCAAGAAGTTCCAGCGTGACATCGACGTCGAGGGTGACGACTTGACTCCGCTGGCGGCTTTCCTCCCTCTGAACATGGAGGCAGAATTCAGTAGTGAGCTCCGGCAGAAGATGCCGGTGCTTGACGACCTCGGTGAAGTTGAGAGGCGTTCGACCACCAGGTTGGCGATCCTTGGAGCTACCGAGGGTGGTCCCCCTTCCGCCCCGAGACAGAGAGTTGAAATCGTGGGCAAGGGCAAAGAATAGGCCGAGCCCTCAAGCTGTAAGAGGAAGTTGAATCACTCTGACGGGAGGTCCGTCAGACCGGCTCCTTCTGCAGCAGCTCCTTCTCCCCGCAGGGGAAGGTCTTCAACAGCGGCAACTAATCCAGCATCGGCATATCCCTGGGGTGCTAGCTCCGGCCATGTGGCTCTGGTATCAGGGCCTGCTGAGGGCTCCAGGTCCGAGGGTCCTTCTTAGTCGAGGGGGGCCTCAACCAAGGTGACGCCGACGGTAGGAACAAGCTCCGGGGAACCTTCCGGAGCTACCACGCCAGTGGCGACAGGGTCCGGGCCCGAGCGTCCGGGAAAGAGGTTCTGCGCTAGCTGGAGCGGAAGCCTTCCGAGTTATATTTGGTTTTTTACCTAAGTTGGTTATTTTTGTTGTAACTGCGTTTTGAATGTCTTCATCCTTCATCCACAGGGTACCCAAGAAAGGGACTGAAGCTTTGGTTCCTGCATTAGCAGCTGAGGCTGTGCAGGCGGAGGCTCCGGCTCCAATCCCAGCGCCGCCTCAGGTGGTGGCTGAGGTCGCGGCAGATCCAGCGCCTGTTGTCGTGGTCCTGGACCAAGACTCATCTCCAGAAGCTCACGTGGTAGCACCGGACAATGGGAATGAAGATGTACCAGCAGCACCAGCTCCGGAGGTTGAAGCTCTGGGTTCGGATGCTAAGATGATGGACGCTCCAGCATTGGAGCTGGAGGTAGCTGCTGTGACGCCCGGTTCCGGAAAATGAACCAAGCTAACTCATATGTGTGCCCAGGATGTTCATCACACATACACGAGTGCAATCACAAACGATATACAGAAATTTACCACATAACAAGATTAATTAACCAAATTTTATTACACAAACCAGATTATCCTCGAACACAAGCTCTAATGAATATTAACGACAAGCTCAACTATGCAGCGGAAATAAACTAATTAAGCAAACTAAGCAACTAAGCAGCATAAGCGATAGGGTATGTATGCGCAGCTCCAATCAACACCACAGGCAAAGCTAATGGTAGACACGGCCTAGAACTCCGTATTATCACCATTAAACTCCCAATCCTGACATGCAACTGTTGGGGGGATTGCAAAGGTGAGTACATGTCATACTCAGCAAGTGTGGAAAGTATGACATGTGGCTGATTCAAATGACGACAATAATAGTGGCAAAGAGCTGAAAAGTACATTAAAACATTTGAAAAACAATATATATATTATATGTATGTGAAGTAAACCCATCATAATCATAAGTAATACCATAATACCAATCTTAATTCACTACCATCATCAATAATTCCAGATTTAACCATTGTCAATGACCACATTCAATACCAGAAATTAATCCATAACCATCCATAACCATTACCAAACCATAATCATCCCAAATTCCAATTTCCCTCTAATCATGGAAGTTGTCCAGGTGCTCATAACCGGGAGCACGGCTATCATGATAGTTTTATTTAACCCTGCAGAGTTTGTACCTCTTAACCCACATGTTCGTGATTTCATCACATTTCAGTGACTAAGAATCTCCCTTATTCCCATGACCCGTCGGTCATATTACACACTTCCATTCGTGTGTGGCCAAGAGATCACAAAATAGCCTTTACAAAGGGATTACTAGTCTATTTAGACCCCATTGAGGTTTCACCGGTGGCGATGTCTCCCGCAGGGCACATCTTCAACCAAGGGCCCCCTCTTGAGACATTCGGATCCCAGGGTAGTCCCACCAATCCTCAACAAACCCAATCCGACTACCCCTTCCCCGAGCATCCACAATGGTCCAAACAGCACCAGCAAAGCCTAATTAATCAGCTACGCCGCACCCATACTTGGCCTCGTGGTGGCACTGTAGTCCTGGCTTATTCTTGCATGAACCGGTCCTTAGATCTAAAGCAAGCTAACCACCATAACATCCAACCCATCCACATACCAGGCTTGCTTAGATCATCCATTACCATATCATGTTTAACCAGTTCATGTTAACCATAATCTCATCCATGCATAGTTAAATAGAGTGGTATAATTGTTTTCCATCCCAGTTGATTAAGCGATGCAAAAGGTAAAACCCTTCCCGAATCTCTACCATATATTCTAGGTGACAAGGGTGGTCAAACAAAACTAGTAAACTTCCTACCATAGGATTCCCATCAATTTGACACAAGCATGCAGTTTTGCAAACAAAACATTTATTTTAAAAACAGGATCAATATGCTTCAAGGACACTTGCCTTGCTCTTGCGGTTGATTAAGGTCAAAGCCTTCAAACTCTTGGTGCTGTAGATCCTTCGCAGCTCTTGCGGTTGACTAGTCCGCTAGGGACCGGACAAGTCCGCCCTCTGCGGAATCAGCAGATTAGGGTTTTCTAGATCGACATGAATTTGGAGATTAGGGGTCGAATTCACGTAAGGAAAAGAGAATAGAAGGTATACCAGGTGTTTAGGACTCCAATGAATCAAGAAACTTGGAGGTAGCAGTTGGATCTTGATGTTCTAAGGTTGGTGATGAACTTGGAGATGAATTGGTGGTGAAAGACAAAACTCGATGGAGATCTCAATCCTCTTTCGTTTCCTCCTCTTCTTCTTCTTGCTTGGGCTCTTCTCCTCCCTCCTTGATTGTGGCTCCCCACGAACTAGGGTTTGGGTGGGTGGAAAAGTGGCAAATATATGTCAAACCAAAGGGTGGGGTAGTTTATATAGAGGTGGAGGCTAGGGTTAGATGGATCTCGAGTTTTGGGATGAGTAGAGGCCGGTTTAGAGTCCCACATGGGCTCTAAAAGAGTTGGGCACAACGTCCCTAGGCCCACTTAACATGAAACCCAAGAAACAAGTCGTAAAACAAAAGATCAACTCGGAGTCACGAAATATCGGACAAGTCCGGACAGGACCGTACTAGTCCGAAGTCGTCCAAGAGTAAATCGGACAAGTATGGCCAAACATCGGACAAGTCCGAATTTGAACAGAAAGGAAAACGGACAAGTCCGCTGGAACACCAGACTAGTCAAGAAAAGTCCAGGGACTTAGCAAATTTTTCAAGGATTCACTGAGCATCGGACTAGTCCGCACAAAATCGGACAAGTCCGAAAGTTTCCAGAGCCAAAAATTGGACTAATCCGCAGCAAAAACAGACAAGTCTGTTTTTAGTCACAGAGAAATCGGACTAGTCTGCAGCAAAACCGGACTAGTCTGCACTTTCCCGTGTTTTAAGTGCGGTTTTGTTCCAAAACAATTTTAAACTCGTTCCCCTTGTTGTGGATTAATGTTAAGCATGTATATGAATGTATGTAGGGCATGATGCATGAAAATGAGGGTGTTACAAACCTACACCCCCTGAAAATGAATCTCGCCCTCGAGATTCGACGCGGAAAAGAAGAGATAGGGAAAGTCCTTCTTGAGATCATCCTCCAATTCCCATGTCGCTTCTTTTTCTGTGTGGTGCTTCCATTGAACTTAACACCATCTAATGACCTTGTTCCTTGTGACTCTCTCCTTGGTTTCCAAGATTTTGACCGGTTGATCGGCATAAGTCAAATCTTCCTCTAGTTCCAATTCTTCCATTGGCACTTGTTCTTCCGGTACTCTCAAGCACTTCTTGAGTTGGGAAACATGAAAGACATCATGTACATCTGAAAGATGAGCTGGCATCTCCAACTTATACGCTACTTCTCCTCTTTTGTCCAAAATCTTGAATGGTCCAATGTAACGAGGTGCGAGCTTACCCCTTATGTTAAACCTCTTATGACCTCTCATTGGCGACACCTTGAGGTAAACAAAATCTCCTATTTCAAAGGCTAATTTCCTTCTCCTATTGTACGCATATCCTTTCTGTCTTGATTGGGCAGCCCTCAAGTTTTCACGAATTATTTGGACTTGCTTTTCGGCTTCTTGCAACACATCCGGACCAAATACTTGAGTTTCTCCTGCCTCATTCCAGAATAAAGGTGTCCTACACTTCCTCCCATAAAGCGCTTCATATGGTGACAATTTCAAGCTTGCTTGGTAACTATTGTTGTATGAAAATTCTGCGTATGGCAAGTTTTTGTCCCAATTTTTCCCATGCTTCAAAGCACAAGCTCTTAACATGTCCTCCAAAATCTGATTGGTCCTCTCGGTCTGTCCATCCGTTTGAGGATGATATGCTGAACTAAAGTTCAACCTCGTTCCCAAAGCTTCATGCAATTTTTGCCAAAATCTGGAGGTAAATTGAGAACCTCTATCCGAGACTATCTTCTTTGGGACTCCGTGTCAACACAAAATATGCTCCATGTATATCTCGGCCAATTGTGCAGCTGTATATTTGGTCTTCACAGGGACAAAATGAGCTGACTTGGTTAAGCGATCCACAATTACCCAAATTGAGTCATACCCGAACTGGGTTCGCGGTAATCCAACTATAAAGTCCATACCAATCTCTTCCCACTTCCACTCCGGAATCTTTAATGGTTGCAATAATCCTACTGGCCTTTGATGTTCTGCCTTGACTCGTTGGCACACGTCACACATTGCAACATATTCGGTTATGTCCTTCTTCATGCTATCCCACCAATAGCAAGTCTTCAAGTCTTTGTACATCTTTGTACAACCGGGGTGAATCGAGTATGGCAAGTCATGTGCCTCCTTTAATATTGTCTCCCAAATATGCTTTACATTAGGCACAACGATTCTCTTTCCAAGCCATAAGGTACCATGTTCGTCCTCATCAAATCTGAATTCTCTCCCTTCTGCGGTCCTTTCCTTAATTTCCTTGATCTCCTCATCTGTGGTTTGTGCCTCTCGAATTTCTTGCTCCAAGGTTGGGTTTAACTCCATCATCTCCACCTCATTTACAAACCCGAGGTTCAACCGTTCAAACTACTTACATAACTCGAATGGTAGCTCCCGGACCGTGAGTTGATGACTTACTCTTTTTCTACTCAAAGCATCGGCCACTACATTGGCCTTTCCTGGATGATAGTTGATCCCCAAATCATAATCTTTGATGAGCTCCAAACATCTTCGTTGCCTCAAGTTCAGATCCATTTGTGTGAAAATATACTTCAAACTCTTATGATCCGTATAAATTTCACACCTATGTCCAAGAATATAGTGCCTCCAAATGTTTAGTGCATGTACCACTGCTGCTAGTTCAAGATCATGCTTGGGGTAATTCTGCTCATGTTTCTTCAATTGCCTTGATGCATAGGCGACCACTTGACCTTCTTGAATCAATACACATCCAAGTCCTTGTCTCGATGCGTCGCAATAAATGTCAAAACTCTTGCTTACATCCGGCAATACCAAAACTGGAGCTGTTGTTAACCTCTTCTTCAACTCCTCAAAACTATTTTGACAAGCGTGAGTCCATCAGAAAGCCTTTCCCTTCATTAGCAACTCTGTCATAGGCTTGGCTATCTTGGAGAAGTCCTTAATAAACCGACGGTAATATCCGGCCATCCCAAGAAAACTACTTATTTCCTTTACATTTTGCAGCGATTCTCACTTCAACACGTCTCTCACTTTTTCGCGGTCGACCGATACTCCTCCTCCTGAAATTATATGACCCAAAAACGACACCTCTCTCAACCAAAACCGACACTTGTTGAACATGGCATACAATTGATGCTCCCTCAATTTCTGTAACATAAGTCTCAAGTGTTCCTCATGTTCCTTCTCATCCTTCGAGTAGACCATGATGTCACCAATAAACACCACAACGAACTTATCCAAGTACTCCATGAAGACTTTATTCATGAGGTACATAAAGTAGGCAGGCGCATTTGTCAATCCAAAAGACATCACGGTGTACTCATAAGATCCATACCGTGTTCTAAAAGCTGTCTTGGGTATGTCCGATGGTCTATTCTTCATTTGAAAGTATCCTGACCTCAAATCAATCTTAGAGAAGACACAAGCACCCTTCATTTGATCAAACAAGTCTTCTATGCGTGGCAAGGTGTACTTGTTCTTGATTGTTACCTCGTTGAGAGCTCGGTAATCCACACACATCCTTTGGGATCTATCCTTCTTGTCCACAAACAGCACGGGCTCTCCCCAAGGAGAAGAGCTAGGGCGAATAAAACCCTTCTCTAATTGCTCTTGAATTTGCTTCTTGAGCTCCGCTAATTCCAAAGGAGGCATCCTATACGGCCTCTTAGCTATAGGTGCAGTTCTAGGGATTAAATCAATAACAAACTCAATGTCTCGATCGGGTGGCATACCTGGCAACTCGTCCGGAAAAACATCCAAAAATTCACACACCATCGGAATCTCCTCAATTGCGGCACCGTCCATATGATTCAACTCCAATTGCTTCGGTGCGGTTTGAGATGCTTCAAATTCTACGGTGATTCCTTCTTCATTGGTCAACTTCACCGTCTTCGTGGCGCACTCAATAACTCCATTGTGCTTCCTCAACCAGTCCATACCAAGTATAATGTCCAATCCTTGAGAATCCAAAACAATGAGGTTGGCGGAGAAGTCTACCCCCCTTATTCTAAGGCTTATTTTTGGACATACTATACTTGTCCTCATCTCTCCTCTAGGAGACTTAACCAATAGAGTAAACTTCATATGAGAGATAGGCAAACTATAATTGGCAACATACTTCGATGCAACGAATGAATGCGATGTTCCAGAATCAAATAACATAGTCACGGGGTCGGAGTTGGCGAGAAACATACCAATGACCACGTCATCTGCTTGTTGAGCATCCTCCGTAGACACATGGTTCACATTGCTACGAGCAAAATTCTGTTGTCCACGGCTTCCTTGTGGCTGTCCTCCATTAGTTCTTGGGTCTTGCCTCGGTGCATTGCTTCCTTGACCAAGGCCTGACTTAGGACATTGATGCGCAAAGTGTCCAGCTTCTCCACAAGTATAGCACTTCTTAACTCCACCAGAATTGTTGGGACGAGCTTGGTTTTGAGCATTGGCTCCAGGAAAATCAGCACGAGGTGCATAAGGCATCGGAGGCCTAGGTGCTTGCATGACAGGGCGCTGCTGCACAAACTGAGTTGGGCGTGGTGCATAACCAGGGTGCTGTATAGGAGCAGAGGAGTTGTAGTATGGCGCATTGGGCAGTGCAAAGCGAGGGCGCACATTACTTCCTTGTTGCTGTCCTTGATATGGCGCCTTCCTCTTGATTTCTTGCTCCATCTCACGAATCTTGTTCTCCACCACAATTGCTTTGTCCACGAGCTTCTGAAAATTGGCATAATCGCAGTTGAGTAGTTGCACTTGGATCTCATTGTTGAGGCCTCTCATGAACAAATATTGCTTCCGGCTGTCCCGACTAACATCCTCAGGCACACATCTTGAGAGTTGAGTGAATTTATTGAGATATTCACTCACGCTTGATCTTCCTTGCCTAAAATTCTCAAATTCTTGCCTGTTCAAGATCATAACACCTTCCGGCACATAATGGGAACGAAAATTCTTCTTGAATTCGGCCCAAGTAATTCTCTCTTGGTTCTCATGAGCATTGCAATAAGAATCCCACCAATCCGCAGCTGCTCCAACTAGTTGATGAGAAGCAAATAGCACCTTCTCCCGGTCATTGCATTGGACAATAGCTAGCTTCTTCTCCACGGACTTGAGCCAATCATCCACATCCATAGGGTCGGCGGCTTGAGCAAAGGTTGGCGGCCTAGTCCTCATAAACTCTCCCAATCGGTTATGAGGGGGTGGGGGTGGCGGTGGAGGCATGTGGGGCTGATTGTTGATATTGCCAGCCAGCAGCTGTCGCATTGTTTGTATCATGGTCTGCATGAGCTGGTTTTGCATAGCCAATAGCTGCTCAATGTTGATAGCTCCCTGAGTAGAACCTTGTCCAATGTTGTTCTGAGGCACTCCATTGTTCTCCTCCTCGTCATTGCCATCCCTCTGGTTGCATGTCCTCACCATCTGAAGAAAAGCAATAGGTAAGATTTAGAGAACGTCCCCAACTATATGCATCAAGGGATATGAAACTAAATAGCTAGCTACACTAGCCTAGGTGGACATGACAATGCTAGAGCACCCCAAAAACTCTATTAAGCACACAAGCAATCAATATATATAGAGCAAACAGCACACCAACAAAATCAAATCGATTCCTGAGTGCTCCTATGTGCTCTAAAGTGTCCATTCTATCTAGGCTGCATCCTACGGTCAACCTGTGGCTCTGATACCAATCTGTGATGCCCGGTTCCGAAAAAAGAACCAAGCTAACGCATATGTGTACCCAGGATGTTCATCACACATACACGAGTGCAATCACAAACGATATACAAAAATTTACCACTGAACAAGATTAATTAACCAAATTTTATTACACGAACCAGATTATCCTCGAATACAAGCTCTAATGAATATTAACGACAAGCTCAACTAATACAGCGGAAATAAACTAATTAAGCAAACTAAGCAACTAAGCAGCATAAGCGATAGGGTATGTATGCGCAGCTCCAATCAACACCACAGGCAAAGCTGACGGTAGACACGACCTAGAACTCTGCATTATCACCATTAAACTCCCAATCCTGACCTGCAACTGTTGGGGGGGATTGCAAGAGTGAGTACATGTCATACTCAGCAAGTGTGGAAAGTATGACATGTGGCTGATTCAAATGACAACAATAATAATGGCAAAGTGCTGAAAAGTACATTAAAACATTTGAAAAGCAATATATATATTATATGTATGTGAAGTAAACCCATGATAGTCATAAGTAATACCATAATACCAATCTGAATTCACTACCATCATCAATAATTCAAGATTTCACCATTGTCAATAACCATATTCAATACCAGAAATTAATCCATAACCATACATAACCATTACCAAACCATAATCATCCCAAATTCCAATTTCCCTCTAATCATGGAAGTTGTCCATGTGCTCATAACCGGGAGCACAACTATCATGATAGTTTTATTTAACCCTGCAGAGTTTGTACCTCTTTACCCACGTGTTCGTGATTTCATCACCTTTCAGTGACTAAGAATCTCCCTTATGCCCATGACCCGTCGGTCATATTACACACTTCCATTGGTGTGTGGCCAAGAGATCACAAAATAGCCTTTGCAAAGGTATTACTAGTCTATTTAGACCCCACTGAGGTTTCACCGGTGGCGATGTCTCCCGCAGAGCACATCTTCAACCAAGGGCCTCCTCTTGAGCCATTAGGATCCTAGGGTAGTCCCACCAATCCTCAACAAACACAATCCGACTACCCCTTCCCCGAGCATCCACAATGGTCCAAACAGCACCAGCAAAGCCCTAATTAATCAGCTACGCCGCACCCATACTTGGCCTCGTGGTGGCACTGTAGTCCTGGCTTATTCTCGCATGAACCGATCCTTAGATCTAAAGCAAGCAAACCACCATAACATCCAACCCATCCACATACTAGGCTTGCTTAGATCATCCATTACCATATCATATTTAACCAGTTCATGTTAACCATAATCTCATCCATGCATAGTTAAATTGAGTGGTATAATTGTTTTCCATCCCAGTTGATTAAGCGAAGCAAAAGGTAAAAACCCTTCCCGACTCTACCATATATTCTAGGTGACAAGGGTGGTCAAACAAAACTAGTAAACTTCCTACCATAGGATTCCCATCAATTTGACACAAGCATGCAGTTTTGCCAACAAAACATATATTTTAAAAATAGGATCAATATGCTTCAAGGACACTTGCCTTGCTCTTGTGGTTGGTTAAGGTCAAAGCCTTCAAACTCTTGGTGCTGTAGATCCATCACAGCACTTTCTAGCACAAATCCGTCTAATCCACATAATAAACATTCAAGACAAGAAACACAATCAAAGAGTGCACAAATATTACTCAATATGTCATGACATGCATGATTAATGCAAATGCAAGGTAGAACTTGTTAATAGATTGCTTTTAATGATTTCTAACTAGTTCTCATAGCTTTTAACAAGTTTATACAGGTTTGGATTCGATTAGATCAAATCTTAGAATTAATTCAACATAATTTAATCAGAATGATCGGACTAGTCCGCTAGGGACCTGACAAGTCCACCCTCTGCGAGATCAGCAGATTAGGGTTTTCTAGATCGACGTGAATTTGGAGATTAGGGGTCGAATTCACATAAGGAAAAGAGAATAGAAGGTATACCAGGTGTTTAGGACTTTAAAGAATCAAGAAACTTGGAGGTAGCACTTGGATCTTGATGATCTAGGGTTGGTGATGAACTTGGAGATGAATTGGTGGTGAAGGATGAAACTCGGTGGAGATCTTGATCCTCTTTCATTTCCTCCTCTTATTCTTCTTGCTTGGGCTCTTCTCCTCCCTCCTTGATGGCGGCTCCCCACGAACTAGGGTTTGGGTTGGGTGGAAAAGTGGCAAATAGATGTCAAACCAAAGGGTGGGGTTGTTTATATAGAGGTGGAGGCTAGGGTTAGATGGATCTCGAGTTTTGGGATGAGTAGAGGCCGGTTTAGAGTCCCACATGGACTCTAAAAGAGTTGGGCACGACGTCCCTAGGCCCACTTAATGTGAAACCCAAGAAACAAGTCGTAAAACAAAAGATCAACTCGGAGTCACGAAATATCGGACAAGTCCGGACAGGACCGGACTAGTCCGAAGTCGTCTAGAGAGAAAATCGGACAAGTCTGGCCAAACATCGGACAAGTCCAAATTTGAACAGAAAGGAAAATGGACAAGTCCGCTGGAACACCAGACTAGTCCGAAAAAGTCCAGGGACTTAGCAAATTTTTCAAGGATTCACGGAGCATCGGACTAGTCCGCACAAAATCAGACAAGTCCGAAAGTTTCCAGAGCAAAAAATCAAACTAATCCGCAGCAAAAACAGACAAGTCTGTTTTAGTCAGAGAGAAATCGGACTAGTTCGCAGCGAAACCGGACTAGTCCACACTTTCCTGCATTTTAAGGGCGGTTTTGTTCCAAATCAAATTTAAACTTGTTCCTCTTGTTGTGGATTAATGTTAAGCATGTATATGAATGTATGTAGGGCATGATGCATGAAAATGAGGGTGTTACAGCTGCAGTCCTGGTCCTAGAGCCAGACGTTGTTGAAGCCCCGACAGTGGAGCTGGTGGTTGATGAAGCCCCGGCGGTAGAGCCGGGTGTTGATGAAGTTTCGGCGGAAGAACTGGTGGTTGATGAAGTTCCAGCGGTAGAGCCGGTCGTCAAAGAAGTTCCAGCGCCTGAGACGATTGCTGCAGAGGTGCCGGCGCCCGAGCCCATGATGGTCGAAGTGCCAGCGCCTGAGCCGGCGGTGGAAGAGGCGCCAGCGTTGGAGCCAGAAGTGGCTTCAGCTCTGGTCGAACCTTCAATGCCTGCCCCGAAGGTGGTGGTCCAGGAGGTGCCCGCGCCTGAGCCAGGGTGCCAATACGAAGCCGCCGGCCCCCCGCCTGGCGGACCAGTTGTTGATGAACTGGTGGCGGGACCTTCGGAGCCAACTCCAGAGGTTGAAACTTCAGTTGCAGGACCTTCCTCGATGGCAGCCGAGGCTATCCCAGAGGGTCGCCCTGGTGCTGTGGAGGCTCAGGGGACCACTCTTGTAGAGTGGGACCTGATTTTTGTTGTAGAGGACCCGCTGGAGCCAGCGGAGAGGACCCCGGCAGGTCCGGAGGTGATCCCTTTGTTGTTGTCTATTGACAACGCCTACTCCAGCCTGCGTCAAGTGTAGCTGGTCTTCTTCCACGACAGCAAGGCCCTCGAGGAGGAGCTCCGAACCTTTAGGAGGTGGCGCAACCGGCTCCAATTGGAGATCAAGCTGGCCCAAACCAGGCTGACTGACGAAAGGGAGTGGGTGAAGAAGGAGAAGGCCCGGATGGACTACTGGGGCCAGCTGCTGGACGAGACGGAAAGCATGGTGTGATCCCTCGATAACCAGTCTTGGGCCATCCATGAGCAGGCCGTAGCTACTAATAATGCAGCGAATGATCGCGAAGAGAGGCTCAGCGCCATCCACGAGAGCCTCGTCAAGCACCGGTAGGCTCTTGAGGAGCGGGAGAAAATGCTCGAAGATGAAGAGCAAAAACTCCTGGAGCTGCAGGATAACCTCGTGAAGAGGGAGGAGGAGCTCACTCAGAGGCTGACTCTGGGTGACAAGAGTCTAGCAGAGTGCACCAGGAAGCTAGAGGAGCGCTGCGAGAAGCAGGAGAAGAAGGCTTGGCAGCGAGGACGGGACCTCCACAAGAGGGATGATGAAATTGCTGCCGGAGAGAAGAAGGTGCGGGGCAGGGAGAAGGACATGGTCGACCGGGGAAAAAGATCCACCCCCGGGAGAGGAGATCAGTAAGCTTGAAAGGCAGGTTGCTGAAAAGATTAAGCAGAACGCCAAAGAGGTTGAGCACCTTGCCCGTGAGAATTCGGAGGTTGCGGCGACAATAAGATCCTTGGAGGAGGTACAAGGCTCGAGGTCTCAGAGTCCCAACAAGTTTGGGACTTCTTGGGCAAAGCCAACGACGCGCTGACGCCAATGGGTTTTAGTCCCTTGCGTCCAGATGACCCGAAGCCGGAGCTGGACCAGGCGTTGCAAGCGTTAAGCTCGGCGGGCAACAAGCTCACCAAATGGGCGATGTCATCGCGGACCAGCTGGAAGCTGAAGGACAATCCCTAGTGAAGAACGTCGTAGAGTTCATGCAGACGTGCTACACAAGCTGGGACCCTCACTTCCCACTAGACCCGGAGCTTGAAGGCCCCATCGATGGAGAGGGAGAAGCCGCCAAAGCCAGCGTGCCGGAGGTTGCCCACAAGGTTGCCTCGTTCTTCCATAGGGTCTAGGACTCTCTCTTTGTAGCTCCCGCTTGTATTCTCTCTTCTTTTCCTCCAATTTTGTAATCTCTTGTCTCCAGATTAATGAAATCCAAGTTTTTCTGAATTTCATTTTTTGTCTTCAACACCTTTGTCACAACTGGAATTGCTTCTGGCCATTAGTTGAACTTGTCAATGGCAATGTAGAGGAACTTGTAACCTACGACGGCTCTTGGGAAAGGTCCCAAGATATCCATCCCCCACACAGCAAAAGGCCATGTAGGAGGTATCATTTGTAGAGGCTGGGCTGGTGTGTGAATTTGCTTTGCATGGAACTGGCATGCTTCGCATTTCTTCACTAGCTCAGTTGCATCCTGGAGCGATATAGGCCAGTAGAAGTAATGCCGGAAGTCTTTACCGACCAGCGTACGGGAAGACGTGTGGTTCCCACACTCGCCTCCATGGATTTTTGCGAGGAGCTCGCAGCCTTCTTCCCTTGTGATGCACCGCATTAGGACGCCAATGGCGCCACGTCGGTAGAGATCCCCTTCTACTAGTGTGTATCTTTTAGCCAATCTGACTATCTGATCAGCGGATACATTATCTTCAGGATGGAAATTGTCTTTCAAGTAGCTCCGGATCTCTGAGATCCATGCATCGGAGCTAACTTTAGGATTTGAGTCTTGCGTGCTGGGTTGCTCGGAGCTTCCGGCAGCACCCGACCCTTGATGGACACCGTGGTAACAGGGCCATTGTGACCGCCAGCTTCGAGGTGCTGGTCTTGCCCCCTTCGCTCAATTCGGCAGGCTGAGCTGTAGGTTTGGACATCCTTCGGACGAAGGTTCCGTCGAGAGCCGGAGCTCCAGTTGAAGCTTTTGTCGAGAGTTCGTCGGCTTCAGCATTGTTGAGACGCTTGACATGGTAAAGATCCAGGACGTCGAAGTCATTCTGAAGCTTCTGGACTTCAAGTAGGTATGCAACTAGTTGAGGGTTATTGTAGCAACATTCACCTTCGACTTGTTTTACAACAAGCTATGAATCACCCTTTACCAACAGCTGCTTGACACCATACGATAGTGCCACCTTGAGCCCATAGATTAGTGCTTCATACTCCGCCATGTTGTTGGTCGCCTTTAAGTCAAGGTGAACCATGTATTTGACCTTCTCCCCGGTTGGAGCAAGGAGAAGGACTCCAGCTCCGGCCCCCTGCTTTTGCATGGACCCATCGAAGTAGAGAGTCCAGTGAGGCTCGGTGAAGACCGAAACCTTGGGTTCTGGCTTCTGCTCACTAGGGCCCCCAGGATTTGATGGAGAAGAAGTCCATTCTGCCACGAAGTCCGCCTATGCTTGACTCTTAATCGCTTGTCTTGGGACGAATTCAAGATCGAACTCGACAAGTTCCGCTGCCCACTTTGCAATGCTTCGAGTAGAGTTGGGATTATGCAAGATTGCACGCACTGGATAAGAAGTTACCACTGAAATCTTGTGAGCTTGGAAGTAGTGTCAGATCTTCCTAGAGGCAATAAGAACGGTGTAGAGCAGCCTATGCACCTCCAGGTACCAAGTCTTGGCGTCATGGAGTACTTCGCTGATGAAGTACACTTGGTGTTGGACTGTCTGGACTCTCCTGAAGGGGCCTGGAGCTTCCTCCTCAGCAACCCAGACCCTCTAGGAGGGGTCCGGACCTTGTTCGGGGACCTCCGGGTTCCTGCTGGAGGAACCCGGAGCTTCTTCTGCAGTGACCCAGACCTTCCCAGAGGGGTCCGGATCTTGTTGCTCAGCAGCAGTGACTGCTCCACTTGATGGACGTGGCTCCTGTGGCATCTCGCCTTGAGGATCTGGGTCTGGGAGCTGGGACCCAGACTCAACTTCTGGTAGCTCTGGACCCTCCCGAAGGGGTCTGGATTCCTGAACTGGAGATGATTCTGGTCTTTCCGCAACCAGGACCATGCTGACAACCTCGTCAGTTGCGGAAATGTAAAGCAGTAATGGCTCACCAGGATTCGGAGCTACCAAGGTTGGTAGAGTGGTGAGGAGTTGCTTCATCTCCTGGAATGCCTTTTCTTCTTGTTCAGACCATTGGAATGATCCAGACTTCCTCAATAACTTGAAGAAGGTTAGCGCCCATTCCGCCAGTCTTGAGATAAACCGGCTGAGGGCAGCTAGACATCCAGTCAGCTTTTGGACGTCCTTGATGCGGGCTGGTGGCCTCATGTCTTCAATAGCTTTTATCTTCATCGGGTTTGCTTCTATTCCTCGATGGTTCACCAGGAATCCAAGAAGCTTTCTGGAGCTAACCCCAAAGACAGACTTGTTCGAGTTCAGCATCGTGCGTGTGACCCACAACTTGTCGAAGACAGCTTGCAAGGTGTCAAGGAATGACTCCTTGTTCTTGATCTTGACGACAATGTCATCAGCGTACACTTCCACTACGTCTCTGATAAGCTCTCCAAAAGTTTTGTACATAGCTCGTGCAAATGTTGAAGTAGCATTTTTGAGACCGAATAACATGGCAGTGTAACAGTATAATCCATCTACTGTGATGAAGAAAGTATGCTCTTCATATTCCCTAGCATTCTGATTTGATGATACCTAGAATATGTGTCTGGGAAACACAGTAATTCACACCCGGAGGTGGAATCCACTATCTGATCTATTCTAGGTAGTGGGAATGGATCTTTTGGACATGCCTTTTTCAGTGTAGTGTAGTCGATACACATCCGAAGCTTCCCGCTGGCCTTGGGTACAACGTCTGGGTTTGCCAGCCATTTTGGATGGAAGACTTCTCGGATGAATCCAGCTTCGAGCAACTTCTTCACTTCTTGACGTATGAAGTTTTGTCGCTCTACGGATTGCTTCTGAGGCTTCTGGTGTACAAGCCGAGCGTTGGGATAGATCTTCAGATTGTGCTCGATCATTTCCTAGGGATCCCAGGCATTTGCAACGGTTGACAAGCAAAAATGTCAATATTAGCTCGGAGGAAAGTGACTAGAGCGAGTTCCTATTGTCGTTCAGACCTCCCGATATATGGGTTGTCTGAGCAGCGTCAGAACCGATTTGGACGACTTTGACGGGGATGTTGCTGTCGCCGCTTGGTTGCACATGAGGTGCATAGGTTGATCCTCGATGACGAATGCTCGGGGGTTTTGGAGCTTGCTCCTTTCTGGGGTCTTCCTCTTGCGCTATAGCACGCGCATGGAGTTCTTCCAGGGTAGTCGCTCCGGCTGTGCGATCTCCACAGATTCGGAGAACGCTAGCTGGTGTTAGCATCTTCAACACCAAGTAGCCATAATGTGCAGCTGCCATGAATTTGTAAAAGGCTAGCCTGCCCAAAATGACGTTGAATGGTAAGTTGATCTGCACCACGTCGAAGACCAACTTCTTAGTGTGGTAATTCTCCCGGGTCCCGAAGGTCAACGGAAGAGTAATGGCACCATGTGGGGTTCTGGCCCCCGAACCTATTCCGGAGAAAGGTCGGGAGGGGTGAAGATCCGAAGGTCAGAGCTAAAGCTTCACGAAAGCTTCGAATCTTATGAGGTTCAACCCTGAACCTTCGTGGTGGAGTTGGATGTTATTGATGGTAGGAGATACCATCAGTGGAAGTTGGCCAGCTCCGATCATGTTCTGAGGGTAGTCCGAAGAATCGAAGGTGATAGCAGTGTACATCCACTTCTAGTGCGGCTCCGCCCTGGCAGTAGGAGCTACTGAGGCCATGTCCCACCGCATGGTCTTGAGGACATGGCGGGAGGTGATGTCCCACGAACCACCAAAGATGGTGTTCATGGTTTTCCGACGTTCATTGTCGGAGACGTCGGAGTCGTCATCGACGGAGGTGTAAACAGCCTTCGAGCTTTTTAGGGTCCTGAAAGCCTAACTCCTTTTCAGCCGGAGCTTTGTCGACTTTCTGTTTCCCTTCCCTTTGACGGAAAGGAACTTCTTCCCGGCACTTGTTGTAGCGCTCGGCAAGGTTCTGGACCTCTCGACAACCTTCCAAGTTGTGGTTGTTTGTCTTGTGTATAGGACACCACATCTTGGAGCTACCTCCGTCTTCACATGACGGCCGAGGTCGTTTCTCGGGGCGTGGCCCCCGGCTACCAGAAGCTGCGGCAACAGCGGTTGTAGGTGTGCCGGCCGATGGCTTCTTTTTGACGTTGGAATTTTTCTTCTTCTTGCCACTCCCTGAGGTAGTGGATTAACCCTTGGAGGAATTTTTGTTGTCCTCCGGAGGTGGTTGGGAGTTTATTTCACCTTCTTGTCTCGTACGCCCTGTCTAAATGCCACAGTGACAGAAGTGCTTGAGATAGAAGTTATAGTGTTTCGCACCTGGGAGAACCTCTGGATGAAGGATCGCAGGGACTCTCCCCCCTTCTGCTTGATAGCAAAAAGGTCCAGTTAGGTGCCTAGTCGGGTGTATGGACTCCCGAAATTGGCGGTGAACTGTTGGTAGTGTTCCACCCAACCGTTGATGGAGTCGGGTGGAAGGCTCAGAAACCAGGACCTGGTGGTCCCAGTTAAAGCCACGAGGAAGTAGTTGGCCATCACAACCTCATTGCCTCCAGCCACAAGGATTGCGGTGGAGTAGATTTGGAGAAACTCAGCAGGATTGACAGTCCCGTCAAATTTCTCCGAAAGGTGAGGCCCGAACTTTTGCGGTCATGTGACCATGCGTAGGTGCATGGCCAGGGCAGAACAGCCTCCTCCTACTCCTTCGGGAGCAGGATAGTCCTGAGCCTCTCGCCTTTCGCGAGCGCGCTCGATATGGACGTGGCCATCCTGTTGACGGTAACAGCGATCAAGCTCCGCCCGGAGGTCGTGAGTTGAAAGCCGGGTTACCGTATGGGTACGTCGCACCGCGGAAGGCAGCGCCATCGCTTGTTGAGACGCAGCATGCCTCCTTTGTTGGGAAGCATGCGGACCAGGTCTACCCGACACGGTCAGATGCTACGATGGGGCCCGCCGCAAGGGGGGAGGACCTTGATTGCTGATGCGATCGACTGCTGCTGCAACCAGGTGTTCCACATCAGCCCTCCAATGCTCCATTGCACCCTGGGATGCTTTTGGAGGCGGTGGACGTTGGAGAAGAGCACGTGCGGCATGGAGGGCGTGTTCAGGGTTGTTGTTCGCCGATGCCGTGACTGAAGCAGATGCCCCATCTCGCTGTCCAGCTTGATTTGCCGGTCCGAACGGTGGCGGCGGTGGCATGACTCTTGCTGGAGCCACAACACCTGCTGGCTAATGCATGTTGGAGGAATTGCCTCCAGCAGGTTGTGCAGCAGGGTTGCTGTTTGACGATCCAGCAACGGAGTTCACCATCCTTGTATCTCGAGGGCCCCTATCTGGTGCGCCAACTGTCGGAGTCTTGTTCCGGCAATTCTCCCGGTACTACCATTGATAGCCCATGGAGTTCGTAGTTCGGTATTGGGCGCGCAAGGATTCAAAACACGATGGCAAATAGACACGAAGATTTATGTGGTTCGGGCCGCCTAAGCGTAATACCCTACTACAGGAGGTGTGTAGTTGTTGTATTGAGCATCTGAACACTTGTGAGTGTGTGTCAGAGCCGAGTATGGAAGAGGTCTAGAAGAACCGTCCCTGTGTATCGCTTGACCAGTCCTTTTATAGTACAAGGACTGGTCGTTAAAACCGTTAGCCTGGCCCGACACGTGGCCTTGGCGGTTACTGATGCTTAATACACAATTAATGCGGTTAATTACCCTTTATAGTGTGGTAATGGGCCTTGACAGTGTTGTTACAGGTATTAAGGGCCCTCCGATCGTGTGTCATTAATATAGTATTAATGACACTTAATTGGGTCTTGAAGTCCTTGATTGTCCCTTGAAAGTCTGAGCCGTTGGGGGTCCACCAGTCTGATTGTTGAGGCTGAAGATCCGGCGGCTGCACTCGTGGTAGCTCCGGATCTTACTGTCTAGGACGGTAGGTCCGATGCCATTGTACACGTGTCAATACTGGAGCTTCCCTCTGTCGGGGGTTAGGTCCGGGGGTGCCGCACAGGTGTTTGGCCTGGAGCTATACCATATGAGGGATGTAGGTCCGGTTGCAGTATACACGTGGCAACACCGGGACTAACCATAGATGGGAGGCAAGTCCGGTCCCCGTATGACACGTGGGGCCTTCGCAGGTCTTCAACTTAGAAAGATGAAGTTCATTTGGTCTTTTTGTAGTCCCAAGGGGTATACGGTACGCAGGGTACCGACACACATATACATGGCCTAGGTTAGATACTAATGAACATGTCAATGGTGAATCCTTATGCTAAGTTGTTCAACACGTCGGGCACGGGCTTACCCCAAGAAATACTAGGGCGACTCCCACCAAGATCCTGTGGCATAGCCGAACATGGAGGATTACAAAGGACAGATAGGATTGTCACCACCTACTGCCTACCTCTTCAATCTGTTGGTCTACGAGAAGTCAAACGCTACTTACTATGCTAGCATCATGCTAGTATACTAAGCAAATACCTTAGGAGCCGCGTCACAAGTGATCCAAAGGCAAGGACTAACCTAAACATCGTTGAACCAATGTTGAGACATAGCATAAGTTATTCATATCAACATGATCATATAATAGCTACGTAGACTATAGTGGGGGTTTATAGTGTTTATGATGATAGTATAATGACATTAAGGCATAATCCTCAAGACTGTTCCTACCACATACATGGAATCCACAATCAAACAAGAAACCCTTCCCCCAAGTATATGAATAAAACAAGACTAAAGATAACATATTTATTATGCATAAAGTCACAAATACAAAAATGAATATGTGACGCATACTTTTCTCAATTTGGAATTGGGAAGAGAGAGACTCCTTCTACTCCTTTTCTAATTTGGACTAAGGACTAGATACTCTCCTCTCTACAGCCTAAACTCCTCTAAGACTATGGAAGATAGTGGATACAATAGAATAAACTCAAGTTGTGTGTGTGAGAAGTGAGGGGTAGGGGTCCTATTTATAGCTAAAGAAGTGTCGGTTCCCACCACCAAAAGCATGTGAATCAGTCTTCATTGTTATCAGGAAGCCACAAAAGAGTGACACGTGCAAGTTGACCGATAATGGGGCTTTTACCATTTTAGTAGAACCACCACTTCAGCCAAACTGGTCTTCTGACCAATTCCAGTGTGCTTTCTCTCGGTGACTTCCAGATGGGTCCCATTGACTTAAATGGGTGATACACCATTGGGTCTCCTCGGATACATCTGTTTGTGGGCCATCTGATCCATGTTATGCCACGTGTCGGCGCTTGATTGGCTGGGATGATAATTTATAGGATTTCTCCCCCTCTTTTATCTCATTTCCTGCATAAAATGCCTGCATGCACTATTCTTCCAAGGACAAGTGGAAATAGGTTAAGTAGAAAGGTTATTTGTGCAAGAAACAATTTTTCCTTCATATAATTGAGTTATACTGATGGATGTAATTGGGATATAACAGCTGTAAACAGTGAGAAGGTCGTTTAACGTGGTTCAGGGTGCTAGAGCGTAACACCCTACTCCACGCTGGAAGTTGTACTGCTTATGAGTGCTTGAGTGGCTTGTGTGTATCTAAGATTGGATTCTTTGTAACGGTCGCTACCCCGGTCCTTTTATAGTAAGGTCAGGCACCTTACAAGTGGGGTCTGGGACCCAACAGGTGGCCCTGGGGTGATCTTATCCTGTACAAGATCTAAGGCTTCTTGCATAGGTTGCCTCTGATCGTGGCTTGAAGACCCGTTGTCTTGCCGCGATAGACGCCAATGGCCATGAGTAGTCGTTGATGATGACAGGGAATGTCCCATCCGTCTTGTCGTTGTAAGCTACCCACACAGCAGCGTGGGCTAGCCCCGCGGTGCATTCACTTCGATGGGATTGGACGCAATGGTATCTGACAGGGGCCGTGCGCTGCGTCGTGCATCTAGGGAAATCTCGTACCTTGAAAGCCTGACTTTGATAAGGCGCACCGCCCATTTACTGCAGCAACCTACCGGTCTTGGCAAGTGGCAGCACATGTAGCAGCACCGAAACTTGCCTCTTCGAGGCTGGGGGGGGGGGGGAGGCCGAGTCCTGCGCTGCAGGCCACATGGCAATCCTGAAGCCCAACTCCAAGGGTAGTCGGGGGTTCGAGACTGCTGCACATGTGGTGGTTCCAGAGCCCTCCTCTGTGGGGGAGGCTAGTCTGAAGCTACGGTCCACATGGCGTCACTAGAGCCCACTCCTGTGGAGGAGCGAGGTCCCATCCTGCTGGACACATGGCAGCCTGGGTGCCTGTCTCTTCGGGGGACTGGGTCTCATGTTGAGGTCCACGTGGTAGTTTTGGAGCCTGCTCCTTGGAAGGGACAAGATCTGGCCTGCTGGATGCGTGGCGTCACGAAACCCTACCTCAGCGGGGAGGCAGGGCACTTAGGCATTTTTATCCTATGCGTGGGGCACCCAGTATGTTGGGTACCAACAGACCCCCTGTGCCATGTATGCCAGCAGAGGCAAGAAGGCTATCGAATGGTGAGTAACTCGACAATCTATTTAAATATTTATCGATTCAAGATACAAAATCTTAATTGTATTTTTGTTCTTTTTGTAGATTTGGAGTCTTCGATGGAGTGGTTGACTTGAGAGAGTCACGCCTTCCTCAAGGGCCTATTCATCGTAGTCATCCAGATTGAGTTCTCATCCCTCGGAGAGAGATCTGGAGATCCAGAGTGTCCAAGAGGATCTTCAATGGCAAGAGGAGGATGCTAGGGCACGGGACGAGTATATGGTACACATGCAAGAGGCCATTCAAGTAAGTAATGTAAAATACACAATTTTTTTAGCATTTTAATGACATAAATGTTCTAATGCTTTGTAATCATAGGCCTTAACCTCTGGGTAGCAGCAGGTCGTTGTTCCCACATGGCAGCTGCCAATTTCACAGCCACATGTGCCTACTCCAAAAGGATAGGTAAATTTTTATCAATTCTAGCTCTTCATAAGTGTTGAAACTGTAAATTTGTCTAACTACACTTGTGCATCACAGGAATCGGCAGCGGAGCTCATACATAGAGTAGTGTAAGCTATGCTAGAGATCAAGTATAATTTCAATGTTAACCAAGTCATAATGTTCCTGTCTCAATTGTTTCAAAACTTGAAAGCATGACACATGTTGCTCTTTTTTATTAACTTTTAAATCACGAACTTAAATCATATGAACTTTCCAAGAGCTTATGCAACATCAGCCTTATTCTAACCAACCAAGCCAATCCTAAACCATTTGATAGTCAGAAGCTTAAGGACATGGTTTTAGTCATACACAACTCCCTCGAAGTTCATATCTAAGTGCAATGATAAGCAATTTCAAAAGAATAAGTACGATGCATGCATATTCTCTTGATTTTCAGATTTTTCATTGATCATTAAAAGCTCAACATGTGGGCTATTGATTGATTAGTTTTTCTTGACAAAAAACACTAGTGATAAAAAGCTCAATAAGTTCAAACCAGCAAGAAAGTTCAATCATGGCAAGATTCAGTGTAAGTATTTATTCAATTACTAGTCATTGCGAAAACCACAAAATGTATAACATGATCAATGTAGTAAGAAATTTCAGCATGTGAAAGGAATAAAAAATTCATATATGTATGAAACAGTTATGCTCAAATTATCATTTAATTTCATATTCACAAATAGACTTCTGCAGTTTCAAAACTCTCCCTCAATTTAATCTATGAGGATGCATAACCCCTATTTTACTACGAATGAATGAAAAACGAGTGAAATCCAAAGGTTTTGCGAAAAATATCATCCAATTGTTACTGGTCATTAAAGAGAGCGAGAAGAACTATTCTTTGTTACATGTCATGTGGCGTAAGCAACTTGCATCCACAAGCCAAATGTTTTACTTTCTCAAGTGTGTAACCTATATAGAAACACTATACGTCAATGACTCAATACTAGGATTATTCAAAAGGCATTTAGTAATCCAGTACTAAGCCACATGACGTCCAACAGGAATAACACGCGAAAGTTGAGATAAAACAGCCGGTTTATGAGCCAAATTTTGAGAATCCTTGCATCCAACTACTGATCTACGTGGTTTGTTATGTGTAGCATGAAAAATTGTAGGTTTGGGAGCAAACTTTGCATGTTTTGGACTCATCACAGCAAGTTGCAAGTATATAACATTCGGTTCAGCACGGGCAGCAAGTTTTCCTTGGTTGTTGCGTGATCTATCAAGCATTATTTGCTTCTTTTCTTTTTTTAGCTAGTCTATAACAAAAATCTATGACATGACCATCTCTACCAAAGTAGGTACAATGAAATTTAACCTTATGTTCATGTATAGATTAGCAAGAAACATGTTTGTTAGCACCCAAATGAGACATCATTCCTGTAGACTTAAAACCATATCTTTTTGTTTAGGAACTATTTGAATCAAACCACTTCCTAATGACATAACAGCCTTAGGTGGATGTGCCTTAACATGTGCATGAGAATCAAAACCTAAACCAGTTTTATCATTGCATCTCTTGAAAGAATTCAGCAGCAAGTTTATTCTTATTCCCACTACAAAACTGCTCTTGTGTCCTATGCATGTGATAAAGTTTCTTCGACAAGTCTAGGCAGTTTTCACATGAAGTTTTTCCTTTTAGTTTGATATTAGAACAATTTTTAACTTCATGAGAATATAAAGCATTGTTCGAAATAGAAATATCATTCAAACCATCATGTAGTTTCTTATTAAGATAATCAAAGCTAGAACAATGCAAATCAATTGTAGAACAGCTTGCATATTTTATGTTTTTATCATTAAGTGCAGCAACGTTCCGGTTCTTTTCAATTTCAAGTTCAAGTTAATCGAGTGTGGAGGTGTGCACACTTCTTAGAGAGGACAATGTTCATATGAAAGTTCACACGTGGAACAAGAATCATCACTAGGAATCAAAGATTTTAGCCAATTAATTTTAGATTCTAATTATTCAATTTTAGCAGCATTTTTACTAATTTTTTTCTTTTTTCTTAAGCACAAAAGTGACATGAGAAATAGCATCACACATTTGTCCACAAGTGGGACACATTTCTCCACAAGTGGGACATACCTCATCATTGTCGCTGTTAAATTCAGCTTTCTCCATTCTTGAACTTGAGTTGCTCGCCATGAAACATGTATTTGCCAAAGTGTATTCATGTTCATCACTTGTGATGTCTACATCGCTCAAGTGGAAATCTTGAAGCGCTGAGATAAAGCTATGCGCCATTTGGTGCATTGATGAGTTCCTCTTTTTCTTGTTGACGTTCATAGAGGTGGGCTTGAACGTAGATTGCTTTTCATCACGGAAAGTAGAACATGAAAGGTTAGGGAAAACTGTATGAAAATGTCTTACCACATTCAAAGCATCTTTGTGAACCACCACTTCCACTCCTTCTAGTTCTCACATTTTGCAATGCTTTTGAGAACCGAGTAGAGAGAAGTGCTAGCTCCTCCTCTGAAAACTCTTCAATCTGTTCACAGGTTAGAGAAGACAGCAAAGCATGTGTACCACATGATGAATATTTCCTAGAACTAGGCGTGTCATGTTGTGAAACAAATGCAAGAGACTTGTTGGTGTTTTTACGTGAGATAATGTCAAGTTCATGTGTTTTTAACTTGGAATATAGCACGTCTAAAGTAAGTGTACTCATGACACTAGATTCACAAATAGATAAAACTTTTGTCTCCCAAATTGACATGCCTAATGCATTTAATAATTGCCTAGCATTTTCAGCATCAGAAAAATTTATAATGACACTACGCAGTTTGCTAAGAATTATATTAAAGCGGGCAAAGAAGTCATCGATCGACTCATCTGTTACATTTCAAAGCGCATGTACTCGCCTAGAACATATTTTGGTGTACCTCTTTGATTGTGTTGGTTCCTTCATGATAGTTGCATAATGCTTTCCACACATCATATATGGATCGGAGCTGTGCACCACGATCGAAGTCGCTTTGAGTCAATTTTTGTATAATCAAGTTCCGCGCCTTGTTGTTGTTGTTGTTGTCGATGTCCCTCATATTTGCAGCCGTAACTTGATCGATTGATGGATTGTGGAAGGTCTTGCACACCTTTTCAAATATGACGAAGCCTTGCACCTATATGTAAGCCTCAACAAGAGCCTTCCAAACCTGAAAATCAATGCCATTGAACACACGAGGTTTTAGGGAGTATTTCTCTATGTTGATTAGCAAGAACACATGCAAATCACAATGATTAGAGCACCATAAAACTTATAGCAAACTATAGGATCAAAGAGCATGTGAAAAGGAACCAGAGGGGTGAATAGTAGATTAAAACTTTTTATGCAGAAGCAACAAAAGCCCTCTGTAGAAAACTAAAATGAAGAAACCAGTGTGTGCGACTGATCTAAACGTGTTCAGCCATGATAAAAATAGTAGAGATTATAGAGAATCAAGGCACAAAGACACTGCAACATGAATAACTTAAAAATGTCGAGTAAAACACAAGTTATAACCAAAAGCCTAAGCAATGTCAATCTGTTCTAAGAGAAGAAAAAACAGATCTGCTACACTACAAAGAAACTCATGTAACTCAAAAAATATGAAAACAATGACCTTGAAATTTTCCCATATTATAGACATTTTAGTTGGAAAGACAACGAAAGAATAATCATGTCAATTGGATCAGTAAACTCGAGTTATGATCAAAACATCAAAGCAACGTTCACTACAGGAAACTGGCCCATAAACAACAGCCATATTTATTGGCGACGGGGCTGTTGTTTATAACATAATTGGTGACGGATACACCCAGCTGTCAATTACATGACCTATATTGGCGACGGTATCCCTATGACCATCGCCAATAAACTTATAAACGATAGTGGGCCATCTTCAATAATGGGCCATTGGTAATATGGCCCCATACCCGGCCCACCCGTGACAGTACAGGCGATGGTAACTCTAGCCTTTGCCAATAATCTAATGAACAACGGTAACCGTCATTCACGCCTCAATTAAACCGTCATTCACGCCTCAATTAAAACCTGCAAAGAGCCCAATGGCTCAGTTCAGCCCTGGCCTCTCACTTCCACCCGATGCTCCCGCTGTGCTCCAACTCCACCGACACCCGCGCGCCACAGCCACTGAAGCTCGTTGCGACCGCAATCGGCTCAGGTAAGCAGCCCTCCTCCTCCTCTCTCCCACCCCCCTCATCCACGGCCCCACCCCCCTCATCCACAGCGGCTGCGAGCCCCCTCCCCACACCCTCCCATGGCCGAGTGCCCACCCTCTCCCTCCCTCCCATGGCCGGTGCCGCCCCACACCCTCCATGGCCGATCGCCCCCACCCCCCCCCCCCCCCCTTCGGATGGCCAAGCCTCCTCCCCATTGTCCCTCCCCCTCACATGGCAGGCGGCCAACACACCCCTCCCCCTCCCTCCCTCCCATGGTCGGTGCCACCCCTCACCCTCCATGGATGAGTGCCCACCACCCCCACCCCCAGCCCCCTCCCATGGCCGAGCGCCCCCCCCCCCCCCCCCCGACTACACCCTGCATCCCCCTCCCATGGACGAGCCTCCTCCCCACCCTACCCCCCCCCTCCCATGGCTGAAGGCCAACCCACCCCCTCCCCCACCTTCCTTCCCATGCATGGCTGAGGCCCCCCTCCTTGAATTAAATTGAAATTTGAATGCAATTGATTTTTTGATTATGCAATTGAATGTTGAAATGCATTTGAATTGTTGATTATGCAATTGAATTTTTGATTATAAAATTGAATTTTGAAATGCAACTAAATTTAGAAATGCAATTAAATTTATTGATTATACAATTGAATTTTGAAATGCAATTGAACTTATAAATGCAATTGAATTGTTGGTTATGCAATACAATATTATGTTTATATTATATTGTTTATTATGCAATTGAATTTCCTATGCTTTTTTATATTATATTGTTTATTATGTTGTTTTGTTAGGATAATTGTTTATTAGTTAGTTAATTATCTTCATAAATTGGTACTTATTATTTGTTTATATTTAATGTTTTTTAGTGATTACATAATATATGTAAGGAAACGGGCTTCGGGCCTGCCCGCCACGGCACGGCCTGACCCGACACGACACGACACGCATTAAATGTGTTCGCGCCGTATATATAGTTGTAGTGGTAACGTATGCATCGAGACGGCACATAAGAGAACGACGATGGCGAGGACGGCACAAAAGCGAACTATGGCGGTAACCCTAGGCTGTCGCCAATAATGTCTTGGAGCCGTAATTGGCGACAGTAATCGTCATTCATCCATAGTCGAGCTTGCATGGACGGTGGATCCGGATGTGGAAATGTCATTGTCGGTACCCTGGATACCAGGTACCCCCTGATACTGCACTTAAAATCAAGGAGTTCGTATGTCCGAGTAGAAGAGTTCCGATGGGAACACCCATCCAACAGTACTGGGCCCGTATCCCTTGCTTGGGTAGCTTCGGTGCTACCATGTGTCCTGCGGGACCGGACCTACATCCCTTTACATGGATGTTGTGGTACCGCCATGTGTCCAACAACCTCGGACCCAACCCCCGATAGAGGGAAGCTCCGGTGCCACCACGCGTCAAGTGGCTCTGGACCTGCCTCCCCACAGTGGGAACCTCTAGAGCTGCCACGTGTTGGACCTTCGGACCTAAGCCTGCAACGGAAAGACTACAGGATCCCCAACGGCGCGGACATTCAAGGGGCTATTTGTGACACCCTCATTTTCTTGCATCATGCCCTATATCCATCATTAAATATGTCTAACATTAATCCACATAAAAAGGAACAAGTTTAAAATGAATTAATAGCAAAACCGCACTTAAGAAATCTGGGAAGAGCATACTAGTTCGATTTTGGTGCGGACTAGTCTGATTTCTCTCTGACCTCGCTCGGACTTGTCCGTTTTGCTGCGGGCTAGTCTGTATTTTCTCTTTGGACACTTTTGGACCTGTCCGGTCCAGTGCAGACTAGTCCGATGTTCTAATTCCATGGAAATTTTGCCATGTCCCTGGACATGTCCGGACTTGTCCCGTATTCCAGCGGACTTGTCTGTTTTCCCCTCTGACTAAAGTCAGACTTGTCCAATTTTTTGCCAGACTTGTCTGTTTTTCCCCTCTGGATATGTTCGGACTTGTCCGATGTCCAGTGCGGACTTGTCCGATATCTCTCTGTCCAACTTCGGACTAGTCCAACCCTTTTGCGGACTTGTCCGATAAGCCATGACTCAGAGTTGATATTTTGTTCACGACTTGTTCCTTAGGTTTTACGTTAAGTGGGTCTAGGGACGTCGTGCCTAACTCTTTTAGAGCCCATGTGAGACTCTAAACCGGCCCCTACTCATCTCAAAATCGAAATCCACCAAAACCCTCGTCTCCACCTCTATATAAACAACCCCACCCCTTGGCCTGACATCTATTTGCCACTTTTCCACCACACCCAAACCCTAGCTCGTGAATAGCTGCCACCAAGGAGGGAGAAGGAGATATAGAGCAAGGAGAAGAAGAGGAGGAAATGAAAGAGGATCAAGATCTCCATTAACTTTGCGTTCTTCATCGCCAATTTGCCATCAAGTTCTTCATCGACCCTAGATCATCAAGAAATCGAGGTTGCCCCCAAAACTCTTGATTCTTTGGAGTCTTAGACACCTGGTATACCTTCTACTTCCTCTTCGTTGCGTCAATTCAACCCCAAATCTCCAAATTCACGTCGATCTAGAAAACCCTAGTTCGCTAGTTCCGCGAAATGCGGACTAGTTCGGTCCCTAGCGGACTAGTCAAATTTTTCTGGTTAAACTGTGTTGAATTAATTCTAAAATTGATTTGAATCGATTCCAAACCTGTCCAAACTTATTAAAAACTATTAGAACTATTTGGTAGACATTATTAACAACTTATTAACTAGTTTTTCCTTGCATTTGCATTAATCATGCATGTCATGTCATATTGAGTAATATTTTTGCACTCTTTGATTGTAATTCTCGTCTTGTATGTTTATTGCACGGATTAGACGGATTTGCGCTAGAGAGTGCGGCGGAGGATCTCCAGCACCTGGAGTTTGAAGCCTTTGATCCTAATCAAGCCCAAGAGCGAGGCAAGTGTCCTTGAACATATTGATCCTGTTTCTAAAATAAATTTTTTGTTTGCAAAACTGCATGCTTGTGTCAATTTGATTGGAAATCCTATGATAGGAAGTTTACTAGCTTTGTTTAACCAACCTTGTCACCCGAAATATATGGTACAGAGTCGAGAAGGGTTTTTTACCTTTTTGTTTCACTTAATTAATTGGGATGGGAAAAAAACTATACCACTTAACCTAATTATGCAGTTATGAGATTATGATTAACATGAATTGGTTAATATGATACGGTAATGGGTGATCTAAGCAAGCCTAGTGTGTGGATGGGTTTGATGATATGGTGGTTGCTTGCTTTAGATCTAAAGACCAGTTCATGCGAGAATATGCCATGACTACAGTGCCACCACGAGGTCAAGTATGGGTCCGGTGTAGCTGATTAATTTGGGCTTTGCCAGTGCTGTTTGGACCATTAAGGATGCTCAGTGAAGGAGTAGTCGGATTCGGTTTGTTGATGATTGGCGGGACTACCCTAGGATCCGAATAGCTCAAGAGGAGCCCTTGGTTGAAGATGTACTCAGTTGGAGGCATTGCCACCGGTGAAACCTCAGTGGAGTCTAAATAGACTAGTAATCCCTTTGCAAAGGCTATTTTGTGATCTCATAGCCATGCACCAAAGGTAGTGTAATTGGCATAAGGGAGGTTCTTTAGTCGCCGACGGGTGATAAAATCACAAACCTGTGGGTAAAGTGGTATAAACTCTCATAGTCTTAAAAACTATCGATAGCCGTGATCCCGATTAAGAGCTACATGATTAGAGGGATTTTGTTATTGGGATGGTTTGGTATTGGTTATGTTATGGTTATGGTTACGAATATGGTTAATGGTAATGGTGAAATCTGGAATATGGATGTTGGTAATGAAACATGGACTGGTATTATGATAATTACATGGTTTATGATGGGTTTACTTCACATACATAAAATATATTGCTTTTCAAATGTTTTAATGTACTTTTCAGCACATGAATTAGCTACATGTCATACTTTCCACACTTGTTGAGTACGACATGTACTCACTCTTGCGATTCCCCCACCAACAGTTGCAGGTCAAGATTTGGAGTTTAACGGTGATAATGCGAGTTTTAGGCCGTGTCTGCCGTCAGCTTTGCCTATGGTGTTGCTTGGAGCGCTACCCTATTGCCTATGCTGGCTAGCTGTTTAGTTTGCTTAATTAGTTTATTTCTGCTGCATTAGTTTAAACTTTTCATTAACATTCATTAGAGCTTGTATCCGAGATTATTATGAATTATGTAATAAAGTACTTATTTAATAATTTGAGTTGTGGTAATTGTCTGTATATTGTTTCTGATGCACTTGTGTATGTGTGTTGAACATCCTGGACACACATATATTGTACTTGGTTTATTTTTGGAAACGGGTGTCACAAATAGGTATCAGAGCCATAGGTTGATCGTGGGATGCAGCCTAGATAGAATGGACACTTTAGAGCACATAGGAGCACTCAGGAATCGATATGCTTTTGCTTGGTGTGCTATTTACTATATATATTGGGTTCTTGTGTGCATAATAGAGGATTTTGGGATGCTTTAGCATTGCCATGTCCATCTATGCTAGTATAGCTAGTTGTTTAGTTTCATATCCCTTGATGCAAATAGTTGGGGGTGTTTTCTAAATTCTTATCTCTTGCTTTCCATCAGATGGTGAGGACTCGCAACCAGAAGGATGGCAATGATGAGGAGGAGAACAATAGAGTGCCTCACAACAACAATGGACATGGACCTGCCCAGGGAGCTATCAACATTAAGCAGCTATTGGCTATGCAAAACCAGATCATGCAGACCATGATACAAACTATAAGACAACTGCAGGCTGGTAACAACAACAATCAGCCTCACATGCCTCCGCCGCCAACCCCGCCTCCTCATAACCGGTTGGGAGAGTTTATGGGGACTAGGCCACCAACCTTTGCTCAAGTTGCTGACCCTATGGATGCTGACGAATGACTCAAGTCCGTGGAGAATAAGCTAGCTATAGTCCAATGCAGTGACCGGGAGAAGACTTTATTTGCTTCTCATCAACTTGTTGTAGCAGCTGCGGATTGGTGGGATTCGCTATGAAATGCCCATAAGAATCAAGAGAGGATCACTTGGGCGGAATTCATGGAGAGTTTCCATTCTCACTTCCTGCCGGGATGTGTTATGACACTGAAGAGGCAAGAATTTGAGAAATTGAGGCAAGGAAGATTGAGTGTGGGTGAATACCTCAATAAATTCACTCAACTCCCAAGGTATGCAATGGAAGATGTCAATCGGGACAAGTGAAAGCAATATTTGTTCATGAGAGGCTTGAACAATTAAATCCATGTGCAATTGCTCAACTGTGATTATGCCAACTTCCAAAACCTTGTGGACAAAGCAATTGTGGTGGAGAACAAGGTCTGTGAGATGGAGCAAGACAATAAGAGGAAGGTGCAATATGAAGGACAACAACAAGGAAGCAATATGCGCTCTCACTTTGCGCCACCTAATGCGCCTTATTATAGCTCTTCTACCCCTGTGCAGCGCCCTAGATATGCACTATGCCCAGCTCAGTTTGTGCAGCAGCTCCCTATCATGCAAGCACCTAGGCCTCCAATGCCATTTGCACCCCATGCCAACTTTCCTGGAGCAAATGTTCAGAATCAAGCTCGTCCCAATAATTCTGGGGCAGTTAAGAAATGCTATACATGTGGAGAAGCTGGACACTTTGCAAATCAATGCCCTAAGTCAGGCCTTGGTCAAGGAAGCAATGCCCCAAGATAGAACCCAAGACCCAATGGAGGACAGCCGCAAGGAAACCGTGGACAACATAATTTTGCTCGTGGCAATGTGAACCATGTCTCTACGAAGGATGCTCAACAAGCGGATGACGTGGTGATTGGTATGTTCCTCGCAAACTCCAACACGGCGACTATGTTATTTGATTATGGAGCATCTCATTCATTCATTGCATCAAAATATGTTGCCAAGAACAGTTTTCCTATCTCTCATATGAAGTTTACTCTATTGGTTAAGTCTCCTGGAGGAGAGATGAGGACAAATATCATATGTCCAAAAGTAAGCCTTAGAATAAGGGGGGTAGATTTCCTCGCCAACCTCATTGTCTTGGATTCTCAAGGATTGGACATTATACTTGGTATGGACTGGTTGAGGAAGCACAAGAAAGTTATTTAGTGTGCCATGAAAATGGTGAAGTTAACCAATGAGGAAGGATCATCGTGTAATTTGAAGCATCTCAACACTCACCGAAGCAATTGGAGCTGAATCATATGGATGGTGCCGCAATTGAGAAGATTATGGTGGTATGTGAATTTTGGGACGTGTTCCCGGATGAGTTGCCAGGTATGCCACCTGATCGAGACATTGAGTTTGTTATTGATTTAATACCTAAAACTGCACCTATAGCTAAGAGGACATATAGGATGTCTCCTAAGGAGTTAGCGGAGCTCAAGAAGCAGATTCAGGAGCAATTAGAGAAGGTCTTTATTCGACCAAGTTCTTCAACTTGGGGAGTTCTCGTTCTATTTGTGGACAAGAAGGATGGATCGCAAAGGATGTGTGTGGATTATCGAGCTCTCAACGAGCCGACCATCAAGAACAAGTACACCTTGCCGCGTATAGAAGACTGGTTTGATCAGATGAGGGGTGCTTGTGTTTTCTCCAAGATTGATTTGAGGTCGGGATACTTTCAAGTGAAGATTAGACCATCAAATATAACCAAGACAACTTTCAGGACACGGTATGGATCCTATGAGTACACCGTGATGTCCTTTGGATTGACCAACGCACCTACTTATTTTATGTACCTCGTGAATAAGGTCTTCATGGAGTACTTGGATAAGTTTTTAGTGGTGTTCAATGATGACATTATGATCTACTTGAAGTATGAGAAGGAACATGAGGAACACGTGAGGCTTACACTGCAGAAATTAAGGGAGCATCAACTGTATGCCTAGTTTAGCAAGTGCCAGTTTTGGTTAAGGGAAGTGTCATTTTTGGGTCATATCATATCGGGAGGAGGAGTATCAGTTGACCCCAGAAAAGTGAGAGACGTTTTGAAATGGGAACTGCCACAAAACGTAAAGGAAATAAGAGTTTTCTTGGGATGGCTGGATATTACCGACGATTCATCATGGACTTCTCCAAGATATCCAAGCCCATGATGGAATTGCTAATGAATGGGAAGGCTTTCCAATGGACTCAAGATTGTCATGAAAGTTTTGAGGAGTTGAAGAAAAAGTTAACCACAACCCTAGTTTTGGTATTGCCGGATGTAAGCAAGAGTTTTGATATATATTGTGATGCATCAAGATAAGGACTTGGATGCGTGCTTATGCAAGAAGGTCGAGTGGTAGCCTATGCATCGAGACAGTTGAAGAAACATGAGCAGAATTACCCAACGAATGATATGGAACTCGCAGCCGTGGTACACGCATTGAAGATTTGGAGACACTACATTCTTGGTCATAGGTGTGAGATTTATACGGGTCATAAGAGCCTTAAGTATATTTTCACACAAACGGACCTAAATTTGAGGCAACGAAGATGGTTGGAACTCATCAAGGATTATGATGTGGAGATCAACTATCATCCAGGGAAGGCTAATGTAGTGGCCGATGCTTTGAGTCGGAAAGGGGTAAGTCACCAACTCACAGTTCGAGAACTGCCATCCGAGCTATGTAAGGAGTTTGAACGGTTGAACCTTGGAATTGTGAATGAGATGGGGATAATGGTGTTAAATCCAACGTTGGAGCAAAAAATTCGGGAAGGTCAGACAAAGGATGAGGAGATTCAAGAAATCAAGGAAAGGACTCAAGAGGGAAGTGAACTCGGATTTGATGAGGATGAGCATGGTACCCTATGGCTTGGAAAAAGAATTGTCGTGCCTAATGTGAAGCATATCCGAGAGACAATACTAAAAGAGGCACATGACTCTCCATACTCAATTCACCCCGGTTGTACGAAGATGTACAAGGATTTGATGAATTGTTATTGGTGGGCTAGCATGAAGAAGGACATAGCTGAATATGTAGCTATATGCGATGTGTGCCAATGAGTCAAGGCGGAACTTCAATGACCAATTGCATTATTGCAGCCATTGAAGATCCCGGAGTGGAATTGGGAAGAAATTGGTATGGGCTTCATAGTTGGTTTACCGTGAACTTAGTCTGGTTATGGCTCAATATGGGTAATCATGGATTGATTGACCAAGTTAGCTCATTTTGTTCCTGCCAAGACCACCTATACCACCCCAAAGCTAGCAGAGCTATACATGGGGCACATTGTGTGCCTACATGGAGTACCAAAGAAAATAGCCTCGAATAAAGGTTCTCAATTTACCTCCAGGTTCTGGCAAAAATTGCATGATGCTTTGGGAACAAGGTTAAACTTTAGCTCAGCATATAACCCTCAAATGGATGGACAAACTGAGAGGACCTATCAGATTTTAGAGGATATGTTAAGAGCTTGTGCTTTGAAGCATGGGAAAAGTTGGGACAAGAGTTTGTTGTATGCCGAATTCTCATATAACTATAGTTACCAGGAAAGTTTGAAGATGTCACCATACGAAGCACTATATGGAAGGAAGTGTAGGATGCCCTTGTTTTTGAGTGAGACGGTGGAGAATCAAGTATTTGGCCCAGATGTGTTGCTAGAAGCTCAAAAACAAGTTCAGATTATTCGGGAAAATTCGAGGAGTACTCAATCAACACAAAAAGGCTATGCGGATGATAGAAGAAGAAAATTATCCTTTGAAGTAGGATATTTCGTTTACCTCAAGGTGTCGCCAATGAGAGGTCATAAGAGGTTTAACATAAGAGGAAAGCTAGCACCTCGATACATTGGACCATTCAAGGTTTTGGACTAAAGAGGAGAGGTAGCATATAAGCTGGAGATGCCAGCTCGTCTTTCCGATGTTCATGATGTGTTCCATGTTTCCCAGCTCAAGAAGTGCTTCAGAGTGCAAAAGAACAAGTGCCAATGGAAGAATTGGAATTAGAGGTAGATTTGACTTATGCCGAACAACTGGTCGAAATCTTGGAAACCAAGGAGAGAGTCACAAGGAACAAGGTTATTAGATGGTGTAAAGTTCAATGGAAGCATCATACAGTGTCAGAAGCAACATGGGAGCTAGAAGATGATCTCGAGAAGGAATTCCCCTTTCTGTTCTCTTCCGCATTGAATCTCGAGGGCGAGATTCATTTTAAGGAGGGTAGGTTTGTAGCACCCTCATTTTCATGCATCATGGCCTGCATCCATCATTAAATATGTCTAACGTTAATCCACGTAAAAAGGAACAAGTTTAAAATGAATTAATAGCAAAACCGCACTTAAGAGATCTGGGAAGTGCGGACTAGTCCGATTTTTGTGCGAACTAGTCCGATTTCTCTCTAACCTCGCTCAGACTTGTCCGTTTTGCTATGGACTAGTCTGTATTTTCTACATGGACACTTTCGGACTCGTCCGGTCCAGTGCGTACTAGTCCAGTGTTCCAATTCCTTGGAAATTTTGCTAAGTCCGTGGACATGTCGGACCTGTCCGGTATTCCAACGGACTTGTCCGTTTTCCCCTCTGACTAAATTCAGACTTGTCTGATTTTTTGCCAGACTTGTCTTTTTTTCCCCTCTGGATATGTTCGGACTTGTCCGATGTCCAGTCCCAACTTGTCCAATATCTCTCTGTCCAACTTCGGACTAGTCCGACCCTTTTGCGGACTTGTCCGATAAGTCATGACTCTGAGTTGATCTTTTGTTTACGGCTTTTTCCTTGGGTTTTACGTTAAGTGAGCCTAGGGACATCATGCCTAACTCTTTTAGAGCCCATGTGAGACTCCAAACCGATCTCTACTCATCTCAAAATCGAAATCTACCAAAACCCTAGTCTCCACCTGTATATAAACAACCCCACCCCTTGGCTTGACATCTGTTTGCCACTTTTCCACCACACTCAAACCCTAGATCGTCAATAGCCGCCACCAAGGATGGAGAAGGAGATCTAGAGCAAGGAGAAGAAGAATAGGAAATGAAATAGCATCAAGATCTCCATCAACTTCGCGTTCTTCATCACCAATTCGCCATGAAGTTGTTCATCAACCCTAGATCATCAAGAAATCGAGTGTTGCCCCAAAAACCCTTGATTCATTGGAGTCTTAGAACCCTGGTATACCTTCTACTTCCTCTTCCTTACGTGAATTCAACCCCAAATCTCCAAATTTACGTCGATCTAGAAAACCCTAGTTCCGCGAAGTGCGGACTAGTCCGGTCCCTAGCGGACTAGTCCAGTTTTCCTGGCTAAACTATGTTGAATTAATTTTAATATTGATTTGAATCAATTCCAAACCTGTCCAAACATGTTAAAACTATTAGAACTAGTTGGTAGACATTATTAACAATTTATTAACTAGTTTCACCTTGCATTTGCATTAATCCTGCATGTTATGTCATATTGAGTAATATTTGTGCACTCTTTGATTGTAATTCTTGTCTTGTATGTTTATTGCATGGATTAGATGGATTTGCGCTACAGAGAGCGATGGAGGATCACCAGCTACAGGAGTTTGAAGCCTTTGATCCTAATCAAGCCCAAGAGCAAGGCAAGTGTCCTTGAATATATTGATCCTTTTTCTAAAATAAATGTTTTGTTTGCAAAACTGCATGCTTGTGTCAATTTGATGGGAAATCCTATGATAGGAAGTTTACTAGCTTTGTTTAACCACCCTTGTCACACAGAATATATGGTAGAGAGTCGGGAAGGGCTTTTTACCTTTTTGCTTTGCTTAATTAATTGGGGTGGGGAAACAACTATATCACTTAACTTAATTATACAGTTATGAGCTCATGATTAACATGAACTGGTTAATATGATATGGTAATGGGTGATCTAAGCAAGCCTGCTATGTGGATGCGTTGGACGATATGGTGGTTGCTTGATTAGATCTAAGAACAGGTTCATGTGAGAATATGCCAGGACTACAGTGCCACCACGAGGCCAAGTATGGTTGCGGCGTAGCTGATTAATTAGGGCTTTGCCAGTGCTTTTTGGACCATTAACGATGCTCGGGGAACGGGTAGTTAGATTGGCTTTGTTACGATTGGTGGGACTACCCTGAGATTTGAATGGCTCAAAAGGAGGCCCTTGGTTGAAGATGTGCTCAGTTGGAGGCATTGCCACCGGTGAAATCTCAGTGGGGTCTCAATAGAATAGTAATCCCTATATAAAGGCTATTTTGTGGTCGCCTGGCGATGCACCAAAGGTAGTGTAATTGGCATAAGGGAGGTTGTTTGGTCGCCGGCGGGTGATGAAATCACAAACACGTGGGTAATGTGGTACAAACTCTGTAGATTCTTGAAAACTATGATGATATCCGTGCTCCCGGTTAAGAGCGCCTGGATGACCAACATGATTAGAGGAATTTTGGTATTGGGATTGTTTGGTACTGGTTATGGTTAATGGTAATGGTGAAATCTGGAATATGGTTGATGGTAATGAAACATGGACCGGTATTATGATAAATACATGGTTTATGATGGGTTTACTTCAACTACATATAATATATTGCTTTTCAAATGTTTTAATTTACATTTTAGCACTTATCCATTATAACTGTCGTCATTTGAATCAGCTACATGTCATACTTTCCACACTTGCTGGGTATGACATGTACTCACTCTTGCAATTCCCCCACCAACAGTTGTAGGTCAGTATTGGGAGTTTAACGGTGATAATGCGGAGTTTTAGGCCGTGTCTGCCGTCAGCTTTGCTTGTGGTGTTGCTTGGAGCACTATCCTATTGCTTATGCTGCCTAGCTACTTAGTTTGCTCAATTAGTTTATTTCTGCTGCATTAGTTGAAACTTCTCATTAATGTTCATTATAGCTTGTATATGAGATTATTATGAATTTTGTAATAAAGTACTTATTTAATAATTTGAGTTGTGGTAATTGTCTGTATATCGTTTGTGATGCACTTGTGTATGTGTGTTGAACATCTTGGGCACACATTTACTGCACTTGGTTCGTTTACGGAACTGGGTGTCACACTATTAAACAGACGTTACAAGATCTGATTAACGTTTCATTAATTCAGTGTTAATGACACACGATCAGAGGACCATCAAGACATGTAAGGCTTCCATTAAGGCGCGTTATCACACTATTAATTACACGTTGTACATGTAGATTCTGTTTAGGTGGTTAATTACAGCCGAGGCCACCTGTCGGGCCAGGCACATACTGTAACAGCCAATCCTTAGCATATAAAGGGGTTGTCTCGCACGATAGAGGACAACCAAGCTCACACGCATACAATCAACTACAGACTCTCGCCATACACACATACTCAATCAACAACCACCCCGTGGAGTAGGGTATTACGCTTAGGCGGCCCGAACCACGTAGTGTAATCATCTTGTTCTTGATCTTACGCGCCCCATCTGAATACGAACATCCACGGACTACATTTTAGTTGCACCAAGGGAAGTGTCGTTGCTACACTTCGACATTTGGCGCCATTTGGCGCGCCAGGTAGGGGGCTCTAAGATCTCAAGATGGTGAACTCCGCCGCATCTTCATCAAACAGTTTGGCTGAGCAGCCTACTAGAGGAAATCCCTCCAACGTGCAGCAGCCAACCAATGTTGTTGTTCCGGCGTGTGTAGTTCCGCCACCACCTCCACCATCTCAGCAAGATGATGTGTTCGCGTCAGTCAATGCATCGATGAACAATCTTGACAACGCGCTGAACACAGCACGAACTCTGCTTCAGTGTCCTCCAACGCCCGGAGCACCTCACGGCGCGGTGGAATAGTGGCACACTGATGTGTAGCAGTTGGTTGCAGCCGCAGCTAGTGCCATCAACAATCAAGGTCTGCCCCTGTTGGGCAGGCACCTTTAAGGAACATGACCTTGTCTAGTAGACTTCGTCCTCAAGCGTCACAAAATAGGAGACGTGCGCCCTCCCAGCAAGTGATGTCACTGCCCTCTGGGGCATACCACACTCATAAGGCATCGAGGCTCTCAACACATGATCTCCAGCCGGAGCTCGACCGCCGATACATGAGGCAGGACGATCGCGTCCATACCGAGCGCGCTCGCAAGTGGCGAGAGGCCCGAGAAAACCCTTCTCCATTAGGAGTGGGGAATGGATGTTCGACCCTTGCCATGCATCTCCGGATGGCCAACTGGCCACCTATGTTCTGGCCTCATCTGCCAGAGAAGTACGACAGGACAGTCAACCCCGTCAAATTTCATCAAATCTACTCAACTGCCATCCTCGCAGCTGGAGGCAATGAGGCTGTGATGGCCAACTACTTCCCCGTGGCTCTAACCAGGACAACGAGGTCCTGGTTCCTGAGTCTACCTCCTGACTCCATCTACAGTTGGGGGAACTTTGTCGCCAGTTCAATGCCAACTTCGAGAGCTCCTACACCCGACTTGGCAGAGAGCTAGACCTGCTTGCCGTACAACAGAAGGTTGGAGAATTGCTACGATCATTCATCTGGCGGTTTTCTAAGGTAGGAAACACCATTCCTTCAATGTCCAACGCTTCTGTCGTTGTTGCATTCCGTCAGGGAGTTAGAGATAAGAAGATGCTGGAGAAGCTGGCAATAAAAGATATCAGCAGCGTCAAGAAGCTCTTCAGCCTAGCTGACAAATGTGCTAGGGCTGTGGAGGGCCGAGAGATGCAGTACAAACCAGCTGCAGAGGCTGGTCAATCTTCCTCCAAGGCTGAAGCTACTGCCTCGAGCATTGGAAAAAAAAAGAAGAAGTCTAACGGCAAGAATAAGTCGTCGGCTGGCACACCTACTGCTGCAAGTGGAGCTGCAGCTCCTGGTGGCCGGGGGCCATGCCCGGAAAAATGACCCCGACCATTGACTGAGGACGGCGACTGATAGAAGATGTGGTGTTCGATACATAAATCGAACACCCCTAACCTCGAAGACTGTCACGAGGACCAGCGGCTTGTTGAACGCAACAATAAGAACCAAGAAGAAGCCCCATATCGCTAACGGGAGGGGAAACAAAAAGTAAGAGAAGATTCATCAGAATAGGAGCTTGGCATCTATGACGCCATGAAGTCCCTAAAGGCTGTCTACAAGACTGTGGATGACAACTCCGACATCTCTGACAATGAACGTCGGAAGACTCTCCATATGATATATGGAGGGTCGTGGGATATCACCTCGCGTCACTATCATTAAGACTATGCGTCGAGAGATGGTTGTCGCAGCTCCCACTACTGAGGCAGAACCAGATCGTAAGTGGATGGATACTGCCATCACTTTCGATGCTTCGGATTACCCGAAGAACATGATCGGAGCTGGTCAGTTGCCCCTGGTGGTCTCTCCTACCAGCAACAACATCCAGCTCTATCATGTACCGACGGATGGAGGTGCGGCGCTCAACCTCCTCAGTTTCGCGGCTTTCACGAAGCTCCAACTTAGCCTATCGGACCTTAGTCCCTCACATCCTTTCTCCGGATTAGGTCCGATAGACATCACTCCTCTCGGATCAATTTCACTGCCATTGACATTCGAGACTAGGGACAACTATAGGTCCGAGAAGCTAGTCTTTGATGTGGCCCACATCAGCCTTCCTTTCAATGCCATCCTAGGTAGGCCAACCCTGTATAGGTTCATGGCCATAGCTCATTACAGCTACCTAGTGTTGAAGATGCCAACTCCTTCAGGCATCCTGCAGATCTGTGGGCATTGCACTGTTGGAGTCACTACGCTAGAAGAACTTCATGCACTTGCAATAGCGCAAGAAGAAGAATCTGGAAAGGAGTGACCAACTCAACAGCCTTCGAGCTCACGTCAACATGGCTCAACCTCAGCACCTCGTGTGCAACCAAGCAGCGACAACGACATCCCCGTTAAAGTCATCCAAATCGGTTCTAATGCTGCCTAGACCATAGTTATATGTGGAAGTCTGGATGATAAATAGGAACCCGCACTCGTCAATTTCCTCTGTGCGGATGTTGACGTGTTTGCATGGCAACCATCACATATGCCTGGGATCCCTAGTGAAGTGATCGAGCAATCCGTCAAGCGGCAGAACTTCATCAGACAAGAAATCGAGAAGCTGCTCGATGCTGGTTTTATCCGGGGGGCTCATTATCCTCTAGGCCTGGCAAACCCAGTCGTCATACCAAAGGCTAGCAGGAAGCTTCGGATGTGCATCTACTACACCGCCTTAAATAAGGCATGCCCAAAAGATCCATTTCCACTTCCCTAAATAGATCAGATAGTGGATTCTACCTCTGGGTGTGAGTTACTGTGTTTCCTAGACGCATATTCTGGATATCATCAATTTCAAATGTCTAGGGAAGATGAAGGGCACACTGCCCTCATTAGTAGATGGGTTATATTGTCACACCACTATGCCTTTTGGTCTCAAAAACACTGCTTCAATTGTTGTGCGAGCCATGCACAAAACATTTGGAGAGCTCATCAGGGACTTGGTGAAGGTCTATGTCGATGACATCATCATCAAGGTGAAGATCAAGGAGTCATTCCTTGACAATCTGCAAGACATCTTCGACAAGTTGCGCTTGACGCGTATGAAGCTCAACGTAGACAAAGTGCATCTACGGGTTTTATTCCGGAAAGCTCCTTGGTTTCCTGGTAACTAACAAAGGAATTGAGGCAAATCTGGCGAAGATAAAGGCCATTGAAGAGATGTGGACCCCAACCCATGTCAACGACGTCCATGAGCTAACTGGGTGTCTAGCTGATCTCAACCGGTTCATTTCAAGGCTGGCAGAGCGTGCGCTTCCCTTCCTTAAGCTATTTAGGATGTCCGGGCCATTTCATTGGTCTGAAGATGTAGAGAAGGCGTTTCAAGAGCTCAAACAGCTTGTTACCACACTACCAGTTCTGGTAGCTACGGAGCATTGTGAGCCTCTTCTGCTTTACATTTAAACAACTATGGAGGTTGTCAGCATGGTCCTGGTCGCGGAGAGACTAGAGCCATCTTCAGCTCAGGAGCCTAGACCCCTGCCGGAGGGTCTAGAGCTACCTGAAGGCGAGTCTGGGTCCCAACACCCAGGCACAAATCCTAAAGGCAAGAGGCATGAGGATCAACCTCTTTCAATTGAGGTAGTTCTCGCAATTCAAGAAGAAGGTCCGAACCTCTCCGAGAAGGCCTGGGCTGATGAAGAACAAAATCTTGACCCCATTGGGAGGGTCCGAGTTGCTCAAGAAAAAGATCTGGACCCCTCCGGGATGGTCCGGGTTGATGGAGAAGAAGCTCTGGGCCCCTCTAGGAGGGTTCGGGCTGTCCAGCGGCAAGTTTACTTCATTAGTGAAGTGCTACATGATGCCAATACTCGCTACATTGAGGTGCATAAGATGCTATATGCAGTCCTCATCGCCTCAAGAAAGCTACGTCACTACTTCCAGGCCCATAAGATATCAGTGGTAACTTCTTTTACATTGCATGCTATACTACATAATCCAAATTCAACTAGAAATATCACCAAGTGGGCAGTGGAGCTAGCAGAATATCAATATCGAATTCATGCCTCGGCATGTTAACAAGACTCAGGTGCTGGCTGACATCATGGTGGAATGGACTCCTTCTAAGTCAGAGCCTAAGGTTCTGATCTTCATTGAGCCTCACTGGAAGGCTCTGTGCAGAAGCAGGGGGCCAGAGCTGGAATCCTTCTCCTCGCTCCGACCGGGGAGAAGGTCAAGTACATGGTACACCTTGACTTCAAGGTAACCAATAACATGGCGGAACTCAAGGTGCTCTCACCTACAGACTCAAGGTGGCGCTATCATATGGCATCACGCAGGTACTAATGAAGGGCAACTCGCAACTCATCATCAAGCAAGTTAAAGGTGAATGCAGTTGCAACAATCCCCAACTCGCTTCTTATTTACTTGAAGTCCATAAGCCGCGAAAAGACTTCCACGTCATGTATCTCTTTCATGTCCAGCGACTCAACAATGATGAAGCTGATGATCTCTCGATGAAGGCTTCAACAGGAGCTCAAGCTTCAGACGGAGTTTTTGTCAGAAGATTATCAGGACCTGTCGCTCAGCCCACCGAACTGAGTGATGGGGGCGAGATCAGCACCTCGAAGCTGGTGGTCCCAGTGGTCCTGTTACCATGGAGCCGACTAAGTATCGTAGGCGTTGTAGGAAGCTCTGAGCAACCCAAAGCGCAAGATCCAGAAGCTCAAGTTGGCTCTGATGCATGGATCTCCAAGATCTGGAGCTACTTCAAGGACAATATCCTTCGTAAAGAGGGTGCTTCACTGAACAAAAACCCAGATTGGCTAAAAGGTACATGTTAGTAGATGGGGATCTCTACTGACGTGGTGCATTTCCCAAGAAGAAGGACGCGAACTTCTCGTAGAAATCCATGGAGGTGAGTGCGAGAATCACGCGTCTTCTCCCACATTGGTCGGTCAAGCCTTCTGGCATGGCTTTTAGTGGCCCACAACACTCTAGGATGAAGTTGAGTTGATAAAGAAGTGTGAAGCATGCCAGTTCCACGGAAAGAAGATTCACACACTGGTTCAGCTAATGCAAATGATACCTCCCACGTGGCCATTCGCTGTGTGGGGGTGGACATTTTGGGACCTTCCCAAAAGTGTTCGGAGGTTAGAGGTTCCTGTATGTCGTCATCGACATGTTCACCAAGTGGCCGGAAGCTACCCCAGTTGTGAAAATCAACAAGCAATCAGCTATTAAGTTCTTAAAGTCCATAGTATACAGATTTGGAGTTCCGAATAGAGTCATCACCAACAACGAAACCCAATTCACAAGTGCAACATTCCAAGAGTACTGCAAAAATCTCGGCATACAAGTCAGCTATGCATCAGTAGCTCACTCGGCAAGCAATGGCCAAGCTAAGAGAGCTAATGCATAAATACTCATGGGACTCAAGACTGGCACATATGAGTGCCTGAAAAAACATGGTGACAACTGGATAGAGGAGCTTCCATTTGCATTATGGGCAAGCAGGACAGCACCTAGCCAAGCACCCGGAGAGACAACTTTCTTCTTGGTGTACGGACCTGAAGCAATCCTTTCTCAGGAGATCACCATGGGTTCTCTTTGACTCCTGACCTTAGACGAAGCCACGTAGGAAAAGCTCCAACGTGAAGACCTGGACCTCGTAGATGAGACAAGGTGCCAAGCGGCTGTTAGAACGCACGATACCGCTAGGCGCTCCGGCGCTATCATCAAAGGTTTGTACGCAACCGGTAACTTGAAGAAGGCGATGTAGTGCTGCAAAAAATACTAACTCAAGAAGGGATGAACAAACTTTCCCCAAGTTGGGAAGGTCCCTTCCGGCTTATCAATGTTTCCCGCCAAAGATGCGTTGGCTTGGCGACAGAGGACTGGACTTCGCTTCCCAATCCATGGAACATCGAGCACCTCCATAAGTTTTATGGTTATCTACAAGGAGGTGAGTCTGTTTGTATAAATTGTATCTCTAATAGTCCATGGATAGAGTCGAGAAGGGTCAGAGCGCACTTAACTTTGTCATGTACTTTAGGTGTGTCTTTACCATCCCTTGGTCAGATCAAGATGAATAACACACTTAACTTGGTCATTGTAGTTTAAGTGTGTCCTTGTCTTCCCCTCTATCTCAGAACTTCATGAGAAACCATTTTATACAGACATACTCTACGTGCATTTCATTTGTACAAGCTCATTACATTTTTACCTTCTTGTTTATAACAATGTTGTGCAATCCCTTTGAAATTTAGTCGGGTATTTATGTGATATATAATTTGTTTTGGTAATCTTTTTTTTGGGTTTTAGCATTGTTGTATGGTCTACTCGTCTGAAAACTAAAGCCAATGATAAGTCTGGAGTGTGCTATCGACTTAGACTGGTCAGGCACCCTAAGTATGCAAATGTACCTATATCCTGGCAGGTCCCAGTAGGGCAGGTCCAGAAGGCATTCGGACCTAAAGAGATTTCATAAGTACATTTATGTCATCATGTTAAAATCTAAAATTCAAAGAAGGATAATAAGTCGCAAATAAGTTAAAGACAAGAGGACAAATTTTAATGTTTTTCTTGTTTTTTATGCGTAGGAAAAGTTAATATTCAAAAGCAATTTGTTGGGTGATGGTGGATGATGTCGGAGCACTAGCTCCGACAACCCCTAGGGGGCTTGCCACTGACATTCTAAGCGTTTACACTGGGCGCCGTCGAAGCTACCAAGGGCCCGCCGTCGACGTTCTATGCATTGACAATTGCCGCCTTTGACGCTACCAAGCTCCGACAACACTCAGGGGGCCTACCGTCAACATTATATGCGTTGATAGTGGCCGCCGTCGAAGCTACCAAGCTCTAACGCCCCTAGGGGGCCCGCCATCGATGTTCTATGCGTTGATAAGGGGCGCCATCGAATCTACCAAGATCTGACAACCCCCAAGGGGCCCGCTGTCAACGCTCCAAGCATTGACCGTGGGTGCCGTCGAAGCTACCATGCTCTGACAACCCCCAGGGGCCCGCTGTCGATGTTCTATGCGTTGACAGTGGGCGCCATCGAAGCCACCAAGCTCCAACAACCCCCATAGGGCCCGCCATCGATGTTCCATGCGTTGATAGTGGGCGCCGTTGAAGCTACCAAGCTCTGACAACCCCTAGGGCGCCACTATCGATGTTCTATGCGTTGATCGTGGGCGGTGTCGAAACTACCAAGCTTTGACAACCCCCAGGGGGCCCGACGTCGATGCTCTATACGTTGATAATGGGCGCTGTGGAAGACACTAAGCTCCGACAACCCCCAGGGGGCCCGCCGTCGACGTTCTATGCATTGATAGTGGGCGTTGTCGAAGCTTCCAAGCTCCGACAACCCCGAGAGGGCCCGCCGTCAACGTTATGTGCATTGATGGTGGGCACCTTCGAAGCTACCAAGCTCCAACAACCCCCAGGGGGCCTGCCGTCGACGTTCCTAGCGTCTAAAGTGGGCACTGTCAAAGCTACCAAGCTCCAACAACCCCCAGGTGACCCGCTGTCGATGTTCTATGCATTGACAGTGGACACCTTTGAAGTTACCATGCTTTGACAACACCCAGGGTGCCCGCCATTGATGTTCCATGCATTGATAGTTGGCACCGTCAAAGCTACCAAGCTCCGACAACCCCCAGGGGGCCTGCCGTCGACATTCTATGCGTTGATAGTAGGCACCGTCAAAACAACCAAGCTCCGACAACCCCTAGGGGGCCCACCGTCAATGTTCTATACATTGATAGTGGGCTCTCTCGAACACACTAACCTCCAACAGCTCCCAAGGGGCCCACCGTCGACATAACAAAGGATCCATGGAGATATCGGAGGCAATACTCGGAACTCAGAGCTATAATACTAGCTACGAATTCAAAGCTATTGAGTTTTAAAGACATTGTGTAAATCCTCACGGTAGATGCCTTCAACTCATTGAACACATCTACTAGGGGGCCAAAAATATAAAATGCAATGCATTGAAGACACAAAAAATGGAATTCGGAAGGATTTCAGATTTCATTCATTCAAAATCAGAGGATTACAAGATGAAGGAAAAAAAGGAAAAGTCCTAACTACTAGAGTTCCTATTGAAGAATGAGGCAACTGCTTGGGCAGCTTCTTGAATGCTGGTCCTGGCGGCTTCTTCCACCTTAGCAACAGGTCCTTCGAACACTTGAGCAATATACATTTGGTTTCCCGACTCTTGAAATATGCCAACACATATTCGACAATGTTCTTGGCCAGAGTCCTTCCTTCCGTCTCTAGTTCGACAATGACCACGTCACCCATGGCTTCAGGCTTCTTGCCGCTGGAGGTCAATGCCACTAGTGGCTTGTCCATCTCCGGCTTCGGGTCAGCCAGATGTAACGTGTTGAAACCAAACGACACCAGAGCTTCACTAGCTTGCCCCAAGAAATCCCAGACTTGCTGGGACTCAGTTGCTCTTAAGCTCCTAAGTTCCACTAGTGACTTTCTGGCAGCCGAAAGTTCCGCAGAACCTTCCTTGGAGAAATGCTCGACTTCCTTAGCGTGCCGCTGGATACTTTCACCCATCCGCTTTTCTTTGTCGCTGATCTCTTTCTCTCGAAGATGCATATGGTTCCTCCCCTTTGTAAAGTCCTTCTCCTTGGCCTTCACCTTATCCCCCCTGATGGAGATATCAGTCTCTCTATTTGAGATGTTTACCCCCACCTGCCATATCCGATCCTTCTCTTGATTGCACCACAGATCGAATTGTTCGGTGCGATGACCCAAGCTCCGCTATCCAAACAACAGCCTCTAGGCGATCTCCTCCTCTCTCTTCACGAGGTCTTCCTCTTTCTCCTGGAGCTTATCCCCCCTTTTGATCGAGGGCTTTCTGGCGCTTGAAAAGTTGCTCATTCAGCTCATTGAGGCTATCTGAGAGACTGTCGGTCGCTTCATTGGCCTCCTTAGCATGCTCATACACCTCCTAGGTCTTCTCATCAAGAGCCTTAATCATGGCATCTCTCTCATTGAGCGCACGGTCTAACCGCGCCAATCGGGCCTTTTCCTTGGCCACCCACTCCTTCTGGTCAGCCAGCTGAGACTGCGTAAGCTTCATCTCGAAATGAAGTCTATTGCGACAATGCCTTAGTGTGTTGCACTCTTCTTCGAGAGTCATGCTTTCGTAGTTGAAGGCAAGTTGGACCTGACAGAGACTTCAGCAGGCGTTGTAAATAGACAACGCCAAAGAATCGACTTTGGGCCCGCCTGAGGTGCCTCCACAGGCTCCAGTGGTTCTTCCAAAATCACTATCGGATCCCATGGCGCGAGTGTGTTCTCCAACAGCTCCACATCGCCAGGGTCGATCTTCGGGAGCTCATCAATATTTATCGCGGCATAAGAAGGTCCCACCGCGGGAGCTTCAACCTCTGGAGCTGATGAAGAGGGTCCCATAGCCGGATCTTCAATCATCAGCCTAAAAGGTGTATGATCCATAGCTGGATCCTCGGGTTGCGCCGGCTCAGACATAACCACGTCCGGAGCTATCTCTTTTGGAGCTGGCACTGAAGCATTTGCCGGAGCTTCACCCACTTCTGCACCGAAGCTAGAGCTTCCACAACAGTCTCCGAAACTACCAGAGCTCCTACAAATTCTTCCTCCGCGTGGTTCGGCGCTACCACGGGACCTTCTGTTGCTGGCTCTAGACTTGTCTCCACGACAACCGGCACCGAAGCTATCATGTCATCTGCCACTACAACTGGGGGAGAGGCAGGTGCCGGGGCGGGAGCTTCAGCCGATCCAACCTTTGGAGCCTTAGTAGGCACCGAAGCTGTTGTGCTTATTCTCGAAAATTTTGAAACAGAAAGTAGGGAATTCAAGACAAAGCAAGGAACAAAATCAAGACAAAAGCTAAAGAGTGTGTCCTAACATAGGAGTATTACTGCTCCAAATCGGCGCGGATCTTTTCCTTAGGCGCTTGGAGCTAGAGCCCGCCATCGTCATGGTGGCAGATGCTCCGGGACCCGAACCTGGAGTTGAGGCGACCTTCGGTGCTGCCACCATTAGTACCTTCATCATCAGAGGATGTACTCTGGACTTAGAGCCACCAGTTGGCATCAGGGCGGGAGTTGACTCGTCGGAGCCAGCACCCTCTGCGGGTATTGGTGCTGAAGAACCAACCGGAGCTGGAGACACAATCACAACGGACCTAAGTCGGGGTTGAGGGGTCACTGAGCTTCCCTCACACTGCTCCCATCGCTCCTTGTCAGCTTCCACATGCAACTCAGAACTTTGACGGAAGCTTTCTCCTTGCCTCGGCCAGAAGCTGACTTCTTGGGAGGTGAAGTTGCAGGACCATTGCCTTTGCCACTGACTGACGCTGGTCTAGAGCCATCATGGGAGCAGCGAGCCCCAAGGATAAAAATCCTCACCAGAGGAGTGCTGCGACGCTTATCCATGAGGCCCAGATCATCAAGTGCTGACATCTTCTTCCACAACTCCCTCCTGACCTCTGACACCATGTTCAGGGGTAGGAACTCTGCCAGAGGAGTCAGGTCATCAGGGCGAATGGTTCCGTGCTGTAGTTTTTAGAGATGAAGCTACAAATCTTCTTCATTCAAGTTGGAACTTATGCAAGTCTCAATCCATTTGTGATCCATTTCTTCACCGAACGCCCATGCGGGCCACTCCCTCATCTTCAGCGGAGCCCACTGGTTAGTTAGGAAGTTCGTGATGACCATCAGGGGAGTCACTCCTCCTTCTACGCACTCCCAAATCCTTGTCAAGATCGGGTTGTACTCCTCTGATAGCATCGGAACCACCTCCCAAGCATCGGTGTCGACGGCCAGAAGGCTGTCAGTCAGCTCCAACATATCGTGGCGGTCCACTATGATGGCCACCCAGTCCTTCTTCTGGCTGTCCCACTTCTCGTAAAGGAACATCTTGAGGTACTTGAGGGGCATGTTCTTGCGCTTCACAATGTAGTGGAGGCCAAGAAACTCGTTGCTCTTCCCGGATGTATGGACCGTGAATAAGGTCCGGAAAATCTCGATGCAGGGAGGTACACCCACCCACATCTTGCAAAAGTGGACATATGTCGCCACCAGCAAGAAGGAGTGGGGGCCAAGGTGATGAAGCTACAAACTTTAAAAGTCCAGCAGCATCAGCAAGAAGCTTTAGAAGGGTGGGATTAGCCCCATCATAGCATAAAACAAGAAGTAGATGATCTCGCCAGGATTCTCCTTCTTGAAGGGGAACTTGCTGACGTGGATCAGGTTGTTGAAGGAGTCGCTTGACCTCCCCATGTTGGTGCGGACCCTCGACAAATCTTCATTTTTCTTGATCTGGCTCCGAGGAAGTCCCAACTCCTTTGCTGCCAAATGTGTAGGATCGAAGAGCACGTGAAAAGCTACCAGAGAGGGGGTGAATGGTAGATTAAAACTTTTTTAGCGGAAGCGAAGACAAGACAATAAGAATAACACAAAATCATCAAGAAAAACTCAAGTTACGATCGAAAGATCGAATGAAGGTCAATCTGTTCTACCTGAGAAAAATCAGATCTGCAATGCTGGAAAGAAACTCGTGTAGATCCAAAAACACAAATCCAATTACTGTGAAATTTTTACAGATGATAGATAATCAAGTTTTGAAGACAACCCAAAAAAGTATCACGTCAATTGGATCTGGAAAACTCAAGTTATAATAAAACCACAAAAGCAAGGTAGAGTTGTGCAGAAACTCGATGAGAAAGACTTGATAGAAACAAGTCAGACGAACAAGGCACAAAAGCTCCTTTATACTATGAATTTTATTGATCAAAACAAAAAAAGAACAGCCCTCAATTCATGACCAACGATCCCTCACATCCCTTGCTTATAAAACCAGCCATGGGGCCAACCCAAACAAAACTAGGACTCGTATCCTACTCCATTTCCACCGAAACTTTCCATAACTGCTCAAGACTCTTATATACGCAAATAGAAGCAATCTTAAGACTTCCAAACACCTTATGAACGTACCAAACATTCCTAATACAACTCAACTTCGTGACCCACATGAAATCTAACCAAAACAACCTTGAAACTTTCCATAAACAAATCATAACCACCTCAACCGCAGCCTGAGGCATAATTAAGCCGGTTGGACCTTTCTGACAAATTCATTACGTCCACATCACTTCATCACTCCTTGGAACCATGTTGCCAAGTCAATGCACTCCTTTAACAAGTGCAAACACCTTCCAACGACGTCCATGAAACCTTCATAAGCATTGTTCTTGATTCAAACATGTTGCGCAACCTCCCGATCAACTCAACCACAATTACTACCGAACATGGTTGTTGAACCTCTACTTCTCCCTAAGAATAGTTCAATGGATCCTGTCACCAACCATGTATTGAGCTCAAGAAACACCTGCACATGAATAAACAACGAATACTTCCGAGCACAAGTCCTTGAATTGACTCATGTTAGTTCTAAAACTACAACACCTTACGTGAGCGCCTCACATAAGCATGTTGTGAACCATAGCAAAACATTAACCACCATGATCAGCCAAAACGCATAAAAAACGTAGTAAAAGAATACTACGCAAACTTTCTATAAGTGTCAAGCAAGTTTGAATCATTGCAAGATAAAAGCAGAACCACTGCAATCTAGCTCCGGACCTTGCAAAAACTAACCGGACCTTGAGCCGGAGCTTACCAAAGCTAGCAGCACCTAGCATCGAAGCTTACTAGCTTACTAAAGCTAGTCAGACCTAGCGTCGGAGCTTATCAAAGCTAGTCGGACATAGCCACAGCATGTTGTACCTAACAAAAATAAGTCGGACCTAGACAAAGAAGTCGGACCTTTTGTCGGACCTTGCCGGAGCTATCCAAAACAAGCGAGACCTATCGTCGGACCTTGCAGGAGCTTAGACCTAGAGTCGAACCTTGTTGAAAAAGGTGTTTTGGAAGTATTCAAAACTTTTATCGACAGAGCCAATATATTCCGCACACATAGGTCTCACAATCTCCCCCTTGATGAATGCATTGGCAACACCACTTAAAATCCGAACATTGGCTTATTCACATGAAAAGTTTTGAAACAATTTCTCCCCCTTTTTGAAAATCAAATGAGGTAGAAATAAATTTCTCCCCCTATACATATTTCTGCCCCTTGCATACTTCTCCCCCTATACAAATTTAGCAAGGTACAAAAGGCAAATTTTATTTTGTTATGAGCACATTAAAACATATACATATAGCTCATCCAAGCCATACTATCAAGTAACTTACACTATCACAATAATGAGATACGTAAAGTAGTGTAAGCCATGTTAGATATCAAATGTAATTTTCAATTTAAGCAAGTCATGATCTCAGAAACTTAACTATTTCAAGACCTGAAAGCATGACACTTGTCGCTGCAAATTATTTTAAGTACAAATTTTGATCATATAAAATTCGCAAGAGATTATATTCCGCATATGCATTATTCTAACCAGCCAAGCCAGACCTATGTTATTTGACAATCACAAGCTTAAGTACATGGTTTTAGTCATACACAACTTCTTCCAAGTTATTATCTAAGTGCAATGATAAGCCATCTCAAAAGAAGAAGTGTGATGCATGCATATTCTCTTGATCTTTTCTCATTTTTATTTGATCATAAAAGCTCAACACGTGGATAGTTGATTGATTAATTTTTCATTATTAAAAGCACTTGTGAGAATGCAACAAGTTTAAAACAGCAAAAAAGTTCGATCGTGACCAGATTTAGTGTAAGTAATTATTCCAATTGCTAGTCGTGGCAAAAACTACAAAATGTATAAAACGAGTAATGTAGTATGAACTTTTAGCATGAAAAAGGAATCACAAAGTCATATATGTACGTAATACTATGCGCATATTATTTTAAATTCATTCACACATAGACTTCCCAAGTTTCATAACTCCCCCTCAATTTAAACCATGAGGATGCATAACCCCTGTTTCACTACGAATGAAACAAAAACGAGTGAAATCCAAAGATTTTGTGAAAACATCAGCCAATTGTTGTTCGGTATCTACATGGTTAAGCACAATGTTTCCTTTTTCAACATTGTCACGGAGAAAGTGATACCTAATGTCAATGTGCTTTGTTCTCGAATGTTGCACAGGATTTTTAGCAATGCAAATGGCACTAGTGTTATCACAAAATAGTGGAATACTATATAGATCAACCCCATAGTTCTTAAGTGTTTCAAAAATCCAAAGAATTTGTGGGCAAGCGATAGCAGCAGCTACATATTGAGATTCGGCTGTGGATTGTGCAACTGAACTTTATTTTCTAGAGGACCAAGCAAAAAGTTAATTACCAAAAAAATGACAAGCACCTGAAGTACTTTTCCTATCAATGCTACAACCCCCAAAATCAGCATCCGCAAAAGCTTTGAAAGTAACAGTTGAGGAAGAAGGAAGAAAAATGCCAAATTCTTGAGTTCCATGTAAGTACCTGAGAATCCTTTTGACAGCTCGACGATGTGAAGCATGTGGGGAAGCTTGAAATCATGCACAAAGACATACGCTGAATTGTATCTCCAGTCTTGATGTCATGAGGTACAAAAGTGATTCGATCATGCTTCTATATTATTTTTGATCCACGAGTTCGCCATCTTCATCAATTTCAAGTTTCATTGATGTTCCCAGTGGTGTTCGAAGAGTTTTGCTTTTGTCCATGTTGAAGCGCTTTAGTAGGTCTTTTGTATACTTTGTTTGATGCACAAATGTCCCCTCCTTGGTTTGTTGGACCGTGTGACTCGTTCGTGCAAGCTTCCAATGATTTGTTGTGGAGGATGACTTTTGACAATCCGGATGGGAATAGACACTTCACAAGCTCCTTGTTCTTCATGTTCATAACAAATCGATGAGTGTGTGACTTGATGATGATCTGGACCAGCAATGGTGCTTGTCGGTGCTGGTTGTAAATAAAAATCAGGAGCTGGAAAAATGTCGTTAGCTGCTGAATTTTCAGGCAGCACCACTTCTTCCTCATCTTCAACGAAAATACTCTGCCCCTGCGGATATAGAACTGGACCTTCAATATTTGAGCTAGTACCTGGGCTAGCTTCATCAAAAGAAACCTCACAAGTCTCCACGTTAGTGTCAAGTAAAAGCACACGGTAGCCTCTAGTATGAGATGGATAACCAAGAAACATGCCATCAACAGATCTAGCTTCAAATTAATCAAGATTACCATGTTTCTTAACAAAGCATTTTTCAAACAAAGATCCTAAAGTGTGTGACACTAGGGCTATGTCCAAACCGAAGCTCATATGGTGTTTTTCCTAGTTTAGCACGCAAGAAAACACGATTTGAAACATAACAAGCAGTTGTAATTGCATCTGCCCAAAATTTCTAAGGAATTTGATATTCATCAAGTACAGTACTAGCCATCTCAAAATGTTCTATTCTTTCTTTCTACAACACCGTTTTGTCGAGGTACATATGGTGAAGAAAATTGATGATCTATTCCTTTTTCAGCACAAAAATGATCAAAGGATTGATTTTTAGATTTAGTTCCATTATCACTTCTAGTTGCTCTTAAAGATCCTGAGTGGTCAATTGATAATCTAAGAAATAAAGTTCTAAAGTGACTCAAAGCTTCATTTTTAGATGCCATAAAATAAACCGAAGAGTATGTAGAATAGTCATCAACAATGACAAGAACATACCATTTACCTCCGATGGATTGAACACGTGAAGGTCCTATGGTGTCAAGATGCAAAAGTTGACCCGGTTCAGTTTTCATGGTCATTGTGAGAGGAGCATGTGAACCCGCAACCATCTTAGCATGTCTACAATAAGAGCACACAAATTATTTATCCCCTTTCAGCTTAGGCAGCCCACGTATGCGATCAAGAGCACTAACATGTGTGAGATGATCAAAGACTACGTGACCAAGTCTACGATGCCAGAAATATAAGTATTGGAATCATTAGCAACTACACACCTTTGCTTAGAAGAAGACATATCAAAATCAGCTTTAAAAACTCTTCCAAACCGAGACATGTTAAAAATAAGCTCACTATTTGAACCTACAACTTTACAGCAATTTTTTTTAAAAAATAATTTCCAAATTTTCATCTAGCAATTCTGAAACAGAAAGCAAGTTTGTAGAATCGAAGAGCACGTGTAAAGCTACTAGAGGGTGGGTGAATGATAGATTAAAACTTTTTCAGCAGAAGCTACAAAAACCCCTTGGTAGAAAAACCAATCTAACAAGAATACATGTGTGCGACTATTCTAAACGTATTCAACCGTGACAAAAGTAGTAGATATTATAGAGAATCAAGTCACGAACACACGAAAAAAGAGTCACAAGAAACCGTTGAGAAAACTCAAGTTATGATCGAAAGATTGAACAAAGGTCAATCTGATATACACGAGAAAAACAGTTCTGGAACACTGTAAAGAAACTCGTGTAGATCCAGAACCACAAATCCAATGACCGTGAAATTTTCATGAATCATAGATAATCAAGTTTTGAAGACAACCCAAAAAGAATCACGTCGATTTGATCTGTAAAGCTCGAGTTATGATAAAACCACCGAAGAAAGATTGTGCTGTGGAGAAACTCGACGAGAAAGACTTCAAGAAAACAAGTCGGACGAACAAGGCACAAAAGTTCCTTTAACTACAAATTTTATTGATAAAAACACAAAGGAACAGCCCCCAAAGTCCTTCACCACGAGATCTGGCCTCCCTTGCTCATATAACCAGCCCTTAGGCCAACCCAAACCTAACTAGGACTCTAATCCTACTCAATATATCAATCGAAACATTCCATAACTGATCAAGACTCTTCCATACGCAGATAGAAGCAATCTTAAGACTTCCAAACACCTTAGAAGTGTACTCCTAATTTGTAAAACAACTCATTCGTGACCCACACAAAATCATATCATAACCAACTAAAAACTTTCCATATTTGAGTCAAAACCAACTCAGCCGCAGCCCAAGTCCATAACCTAGTCAGTTGGACCTTTCCGACCAATTTTTTATGTCCGCATCTCTTCATCACGCCTCGGAAAAATGTTTCCACGTACATGCACTCCTTGCACACGTGCAAACATCTTCCAACAACATCCATGATACCTTCATACGCAATGTTCTTGATCCAAACATGGTGCACAACCTCCCGAGCAACTCAACCACAATTCCTCTCGAACTTGGTTATTGAACCTCATCTTCTCCCTAAGACTAGTTCAATGGATCCCGTCAGCAGCCATGTCTTGAACTCAAGCAACACCTACACATGAATAAAGAACCAATACATCTGAGCACAAGTCCTCGACTTGACTCTCGTTAGTTCCGAAACCACGACACCTTACGTGAGTACCTCACATAAGCATGTTGCAAACCATAGCAAAGTGATATCAACCATAACCACCAAAACACAGAAAAAACTTAGTAAAAGAGAACTAAGCAAACTTTCCATAATCCAAGAAAGCAAGTTCGAAACATTGCAAATTAAAAGCATAACCACTCTGATCAAGCACCTATCCTTGCCAAAGCTAAACGGACCTTGAACCAGAGCTTACCAAAGCTAGCAGGACCTAGCGCTGGAGCTTACCAAAACTAGTCAGACCTAGCACCGGAGCTAGCAGAAACGTGTTGGACCTAGCCATAGCAAGTCGGACCTATCGTCGGACCTTGCAGGAGCTCGGACCTATAGTCATATTATGGTGAAAAGGTGTTTCGGCAATATTCAAAACTTTTATCGCCATAGCCAATATATTTAGCACACATAGGTCTCACAATCTCCCCCTTGATGAATGCATTGGCAACAACACTTATAATCCGAACATTGGCTTATTCACGTGAGAAGTTTTGAAAAAAATTTCTCCCCCTTTTTGAAAATCAAATGAGAAATTTTTAAACTTCTTCCCCTTGCATACTTCTCCCCCTGAGAAGAAATAATTTTGAATATGTGCAATGTGTGATCAATTTCTCCCCCTTTGACAATGTATTCAGCAAGGTACAAAAGAACAATTTAATTTGTTATGAGCACATTATAAGATATACACATAAAACAAGGCTCATCCAAGTCATACTATCAAGTAACATACACTATCACAACAATGAGATACATAAAGTAGTGTAATCCATGCCAGAGATCAAGTGTAATTTTCAATTTAAGCAAGTCATGATCTCACAAACTTAACTATTTCAAGACCTGAAAGCATGACACTTGTTGCTACAATTTTATTTTCTTTTAAGCACACATTTTTGATCATATGATATTTGCTAGAGAGTATATGTGCATCTACCTTATTCTAAACAACCAAGCCAAGCCTATGTCATTTGTCAATCAGAAGCTTAAGGACATGGTTTTTGTCATACACAACTTCTCTCAAGTTCATATCTAAGGGAAATGATAAGCCATCTCAAAAGAAGAAGTGCGATGCATGCATATTCTCTTGAACTTTTCTTAATTTATATTGGACCATAAAATATCAACATGTAAGTTAATTACTTGATTAATTCTTTATGATTAAAAGCACTTGTGAGCATGCAACAAGTTTAAAATAGCAAGAAAGTTCGATAATGAACAGATTTGTTGTAAGTAATTATTCAAATTACTAATCATGGCAAAAACTATAAAATGTATAACATAAGTAATGTAGTAAGAACTTTCATCATGTGAAAGGAAACACAAATTCATATATGTATGAAATATTATGCTCATATTACTTTTAAATTCAGATTCACACATAGACTTCCCAAGTTTCAAAACTCCCCCTCAATTTAAGCCATGATGATGCATGAAAGTGCATCTAGGACTCCCTTGTGGGTTTTGGATGATTTATGACAAGCAATTGGGATCCTAACCTCTTTGTTGAGATGAATGCAGGCCTATAATAGAAAATGAGCAAAATGCCAAAAAGAAGGGATGAAGAGGAGCAAAGTGGCAATGAGCTCAAAGAAAAAAAAAAGAATAGCAGATTATTGTGTATGGAGTGTGCTAAGGAAACACACCCCAATAGCTCAATGATAATGAAACACACACATTGCACACAGTTAGACAGGACCAGACTAGTCCGTTCACCACCGGACTAGTCCGATAACCCTTTCTACACCAGATCGGACAAGTCCGATATCTGTCGGACTAGTCCGATATCTTTCTGACTAGAATCGGACTAGTCCTCCCCAGTGCGGACTAGTACTCAAAACACTACACAAGTAACACAAAATCGGACAAGTCCGTTATCAACCGGACTAGTCCGATATTCTTTCTGATCCACTTCGAACAAGTCAGATATTTCCACGGACTAGTCCGAAAAACCCACTGATCTAAATCGGACAAGTCTTACCCAGTGCGGACTTGTCATTCAACACACTTAGGGTTTCACATGTCCGGACAAGTCCGATGGACATCGGACTAGTCCGAAGATTTCTAGTAGCGAAATCGGACAAGTCCGTTTTCATCCGGATTAGTCCGATATTTTGGGACACTTAGGGTTTGCAACACACAGCACACCGGACTAGTCCGGTGACCAACACGGACTAGTCCGAACTTTCTGAACCCTAACAATCACTTTTAGAAACCCCATATAAATAGAGGTGCAAGGCCCACTTTTACTCACTCTCGAACCCTAGCGCTGTCACACCTCCTAAGAGCCTAAAAAATGATCTCTCTCCACGAAATTAAGTGCAACATCGTCCAATCCTTTGAGGATTCACTCTAGATCATTGGAGAGACACTTGCTACACCACATTGAGCTCTTGGTTTGATTCTCTAACACACTCCTGCGTTTCAATTGTAACTTTTGAGTGTGTTTTCGGTGGCATTGTGTTTTGTAATCTAAGGGAGCTCTCAAAGTGTGAGATCGCCCCTTGAATTCGGTTATTCACCGCTTTGTGATTAGTGGAAGAGGATTGGCCTTCGTGGTGATCCAACGAGGGTAGGGTTGGAGAAGACCCGGTCCTTTTGTGGACTGCTCAACGTGGATGTAGGTGGCCTTTTGTGGTAGCCGAACCACGGGATAAACACTTGTGTCTTGTTTTAGTGTTCATCATTCAAGTTAATCAACTTAATCTAGGGTTTCATACACATTGTTCATGTTACGTTAAATTGTTGAACATAAGAATTAATTGTAATATAATCTAGTATATAACTATTAAACTGTTGTTTGATTCTATATTTCCGCTGCACACATAAAAGAATCAAACCAATCAATCAATTTTAATCAACTTAGTCCGTGAAAACCGGACTAGTCCGATATCTCTGGTATTAAAGTGGTTGTTGCATGTTGCAGGACCCGACAATTTTCAAGAAGGCCTATTCACCCCCCTCTAAGCCTACATTCAATTGGTATCAGAGCATGTTCTTCAAGAAAGAGTTCAACCACTCGAAGAGATCATGTCGGACATGAAGGACGTCCACAAAATCAACAACCAAGAGGAGGTTAACAACGACAAGACCCAAAAACTGGAGAAGTACCTCGAAGCCATTCAAGACTTCGAGGACGACGATGAGGAGAAGCTGGAGCTGAAGGCACTCCTCAGAAAGAAGGCACTTTCCAAAGGGAAAGCAAAAGTTGAAGAGAAGAAGAGGGGGAGTAGTCAGACCGACTACTCCCGATATCCTTTTAACTATGATCGTTTAAATTCCAATAACAACCATTACTTATCTATCCCATTTGGAAAAGCCCCACACTTTGATGGAAGTGATTACTCTATGTGGAGGCAGAATATGAAAATGCATTTGATTTCCCTCAACCCAAGTTTATGGCATATTGTATGCACAGGGATAGATATTCCGGATGACGACGAAGAGCTCACCCCAAGTCAAGAGCAGACCATTCATAGAAATGCTCAAGCCGCAGCTGTAATCACCTCCTCACTCAGTCGAGACGAGTTCACCAAGGTAGATGGACTCGAAATTGCTAAGGAGATATGGGATACAATACAAACTGCACATGAAGGTGACCGGCATGTGCGTGAAGCAAAGATTGAGATGATCGAAGGCAAACTAGGAAGATTTGCAATCGAGGAAGACGAGTCACCTCAGGATATGTACAATCAATTGAAGACATTTGTCAACAAAGTTCGATCATATGGGAGCAAGAAGTGGAATGACCACGAGGTGGTAAAGCTCATCCTTAGAGCTTTTATGCCTCACAATGTCACGCTATGCTCCATGATTAGAGAAAGCCCCGAATACAAAAGGATGACTCCGGATGAATTGCTTGGTAAAATTATCAACTTTGAAATGATGGAGAAACAAGCAAAGCACATCAAGGAAATTGCCAACCTCACCTCGGCTAAGAAGAAAGGAGTTGCTTTAATGTCCACCCTCAAGCCTCTATCCAAAGAAGCAAGAGAAGCACAACTAGAGGAGGACAGTGATGACGAGAGCAGTGAGCTAGATTAAGAGGATTTGATATTGTTCATGAAAAAGTTCAATAGAATAATGAAGAAAAAGCAAGGGACAAAATCAAGTGAAGGCAAGTACAAGGAAAGAACGAAGCCAAAGTTGAGGCGGGCATGCTATAATTGTGGTGAGTATAACCACTTTATAGTTGATTGCCCATATGAGGAGAACAAGAAGAAGACCAAAGAAGCCAAGCCTCAACCTAAGAAATTCTTCAAGAAGAAGAAACAAGCCGAACAAGCACACATTGGGAAGGAGTGGGACTCAAACGATGAGTTCTCATCATCCGATGAAGAAGAGATGGCTAGCACAGCCATCGAGAACACGTCCAAGAAATCTACACTCTTTCCCACACTCATTGCAAGAAAGGGAAATGGCACTTGCCTTATGGCAAAGGAAGGTAAACGCAGGGTAAACATCAAAACCTCCTCCATGCATTCCTACTCTAGTTATGATGAAATGGATAGTGATTGTGATGATATGTTTAGTGGACTAGATAAGAAAACTGCAACAAAAATGAAATTTTTACTTGACCAACTTGTTGAGAAGGAAAGGTTAATTGATCATCAATAGGACGTGATTATCTCCCAAAAGGAGGAGTATGTCGAACTTGACAAACTTCTAGAGCTTGAAAAGGAGAAAAACAGTTCACTAGAGCTTGAGTTAGCTTCAACCAAGAAAGCTTGCTTGGAGTTAACTGACTCAAATGTTGCAATCAAGGACCAACTTGCTGACCCGATCAAGGTTAACAAGATCCTTGAAGTGCAAGTTGACTCACTCAAGCTGAGTGAACCTTCCTCCTCTTTAAACTCACCTTCTCAACCCACTAAAACCGAATTTGCTCATATGTGCACATGTAGTAAAACTGACACCAGATTGAAAGGGAAATCAACCTCCACAAAGGATAAAAATCCTATCCAATCTGGGATATTTGACAAGGAGAATATCAACTATGCATGTAGCGCATACTTGATCCAAAGACCTCCAAATGTCAGATACGGCATTGGTTACTCCTATGATGAAAAGCAGCATGCTGGAAGTCATAAGAATAACAAGGGAAGGATTTCTTTTCTGAAGGGAAGACCCTCTCAAACTGGTAAGTCGAAGAATAAAAACTTGAACTCACACGAATACCAGACTAGTTCGGTTGGTGTTCGGACAAGTCCGGTCTTCCAGACAAGTCCGACTCCTCAGACTAGTCCGGCTCATAAACAACGGCAGCTATTATTCAAAACTTTTGATGCCTCCTATGTATTAATGAGAAATAATCTTGGCAATGTCTGTGCTCACTATGTTGGGCCACGCCATGGTAACACAAAATCCCATGTGTGGGTGCCCAAATGCATTGTAACTAACCTCCAAGGACCCAAGCAAGCTTGGGTACCTAAAACCAAAGCATAATTTGTTTTTGCAGGCCTATTCCTCCGGTGGATCCAAATGGGTGCTAGACAATGGATGCACCAACCACATGACCGGAGAAAGGAGGATGTTCGTGGAATATGAAGAGAATGAGGATCCAAATGAGGGCATCTACTTCGGATATAATAGTCAAGGAAGGGTGCTCGGTACTGGTAAAATTGCAATATCCTCTGAACACACACTTTCTCATGTTTTACATGTTGAATCTTTAGATTATAACCTGCTGTCCATATCTCAACTATGTGACAAAGGTTATAATTGCTTGTTCACTAACGAGGGTGTGACCGTCTCTAGGAGGAGTGATGGTTCCATTGCATTCAAGGGTATGTTGAAGGGAAAGCTTTACCTTGTTGACTTCAACAAGGATAAAGCCGAACTCAACACATGCTTGATTGAAAAAACCAACATGGGATGGCTGTGGCATAGACAGCTAGCGCATGTTGGTATGAGGAATCTTCAAAAACTCCTCAAGGGCGATCACATCCGCGGTTTGAAGAATGTTGTTTTTGAGAAAGACAGGCCTTGTAGCGCGTGCCAAGCCGGGAAGCAAGTTGGAGCACATCATCCCGCGAAGAACGTCATGACTACAACAAGATCGCTCGAACTACTTCACATGGACTTGTTTGGTCCAATTGCTTACATAAGCATTGGCAGTAACAAATACGGTTTAGTTATCATTGATGATTTTTCTCGCTTCACTTGGGTTTTCTTTTTACATGATAAGTCAGAAACACAAGGAACACTCAAGAAGTTCTTCAAGCGAGCTCAAAATGAATTTTCATTGACAATCAAGAGTATTCGAAGTGACAATGGCACAGAATTCAAGAACACAGAAGTGGACGAATACCTTGATGAAGAGGGAATCAAGCACGAATTTTCAGCGCCATACTCGCCACAACAAAACGGAGTTTCCGAAAGAAAGAACCGAACACTCATAGAGATGGCAAGAACAATGCTCGATGAGTACAAGACTTCGGATCGATTTTGGCAGAAGCAATTAACACCGCTTGCCACGCCGCAAATTGACTCTATCCTCATCGACTAGTCAAGAAGACTCCCTATGAGCTACTCACCGGTAACTAACCGAACATTTCCTATTTTTGAATTTTTGGTTCTCCATGTTATATCCTGAACAAGAAGCTTAGGACTTCAAAGTTCGCTTCAAAGTCCGATGAAGGTTTCTTGCTTGGTTATGATTCGAACACTTACGCCTATCGTGTTTTCAATAAGGCCTCCGGACTTGTTGAAGTAGCACGTGACGTAGTGTTCGATGAGACTAATGGCTCCCAAAAGGAGCAAGTTGATCCATGTGAATTAGGTAAAGAAGAAGCTCCATGTCAAGCATTGAAAAGAATGGCTCTAGGCGAAGTTCGACCACAAGAGCCACCTTCACACGTACATGAGGAAAATGAACCACAAGAGGAGACCATCAATCAAGGGGGAGCTTCGACACAAAATCAACCACAAGAGTACGAAGATGATCAACAAGTCAATGAAGGCGACCACTTAGGGGGAGAAGCGGACAATCATGAAGACACAACTCCTCAAGTGCCACACCCAAGAGTACACCAATGCGTCCAAAGGGATCACCCAATCGACAACATCATCGGTGAGATCCAAAAGGAGTAACCACTAGATATCGCATAGCTAACTTTTGTGAGCATTATTCGTTTGTATCCTTTTTGGAACCACGCAGGATTGAGGATGCATTGAAGAATCCGGACTGGGTGGTGGCAATGCAAGAAGAATTTAACAACTTCAAGAGAAACGAGGTGTGGGAACTTGTGTCAAGGCTCAATGCAAACATCGTCGGCACCAAGTGGGTCTTCCGCAATAAACAAGACAAACACGGGGTGGTGATAAGGAACAAGGCACGACTTGTGGCCAAAGGGTACTCACAAGTCAAAGGTTTGGATTTCGATGAGACTTTTGCTCCAGTAGCTAGGCTTGAATCTATTAGAATATTACTTGCATATGCTACTCACCACGATTTCAAGTTGTATCAAATGGATGTGAAAAGCGCCTTCCTCAACGGATCGATCAAGGAAGAGGTGTACGTGGAGCAACCACCCGGATTTGAAGATGAAGAGTTCCCCGACCATGTATTCAAATTGCGTAAGGCTCTCTACGGCCTCAAACAAGCTCCTAGAGCTTGGTATGAGTGTCTTAGATATTTCTTAATTGAGAATGGTTTTCAAATTGGCAAAGTAGATTATACATTATTTACAAAGAATTTAGATAATGATCTTTTTATTTGTCAAATTTATGTTGACGATATAATCTTTGTGTCAACTAACCAATCTTTTTTTGAGGAATTTAGCAAAATCATGACAGACAGGTTTGAGATGTCAATGATGGGAGAATTGAAATACTTCTTGGGATTCCAAGTGCGGAAACAAAAGGAAGGAACGTTCATAAGACAAACCATGTACACGCAGGACATACTTAAGAAGTTTGGCATGGACAAGGAAAAGCCCATAAAGACCCCCACAGCAACAAATGGCCACTTGGATCTCAATGAAGATGGTCCTAGCGTCGACCAAAAGGTATATCGCTCCATGATTGGATCTCTACTCTATTTATGTGCATCTAGGCCAGATATCATGTTGAGTGTATGTTTTTGTGCAAGATTTCAAGCCAACCCTAAGGAATGTCACCTGACAGCCGTAAAAAGGATCTTGAGATATTTAGTTCATACACCCAACCTTGGTCTTTGGTACCCAAAAGGCTCAAAATTCAATCTCATTGGTTACTCCGATGAAGATTATGCCGGGTGCAAAGTAGATAGAAAAAAACACCTTTGGCACATGCCAATTCCTAGGGAGATCCTTAGTTTCTTGGTCCTCCAAGAAACAAAATTCCATTGCCCTATCCACAGCTGAAGTGGAGTATGTTGCAGCCAGGAGTTGTTGTGCACAACTCCTTTGGATACGACAAACTCTAAGGGATTACGGTTACAATATGAACCGTATTCCTCTCCTTTGTGACAATGAGAGTGCCATTAAAATTGCCCACAATCCAGTTAAGCACTGTAGAACTAAACACATAGACATAAGAAATCATTTTTTGAGAGACCATTCCATGAAAGGAGATATAACCATCTCACATGTCAACACCCAAAAGCAATTGGCCGACATATTCACCAAGCCACTTGATGAAAAGTGTTTTTGCGAACTCCAAAATGTACTAAATATCCTTGATTCTCAGAGTGTGGCTTGAAAGGTTGCATACCTGTATGAATTCTTCAAAAATGTTGATTGAATTGTGAACATCATCTCCCTCAATTTTTCTCGAAAATGTCAATTACTAGATCTTGATGAATTATGATCATTGTGTGATTTTTGTATGCTTACTGGTCAAATTCATCAAGATTTATTGATTTTTTTGCCCCTCTATCCTCTATCTATGAACCTTCAAATATATATGAATGGGCTATGCAAATTTCTCCCGGTGACCACGGACTAGTCCGTGGTTACTAGGACTAGTCCGCCCTTGCAGACTAGTTCGCTGAGTGCCGGTTAGTCCGGACTAGTCCGCTAGACCACGGACTAGTCCGATATAGCTCTCTAGATGACTTCGGACTAGTCCGTTCATCTCCGGACTTGTCTGATTTTTCGTGTCCATAACCCTAGCCGCCACCAAACACTAATTCCCCTCATCACCACTGTTGCTCACGCACTCTCTCTCTTGCGCTCGAGCTCCCAAGGCGATTCATTCCACCCTCCATCAAAAAGGTGCGCATTTGGGCGGAAATCAAGCTTGACCTCGTGCAGATTGAAGCTAGCGGACTTTTCCGGGCTCCAACTGCCTAATCTTCAAGCTTCAATCGATTTCTTCGGTAATTTTCTCCCAAACCCTAGAAATCTTGTTTTTCTCCATTGTTGATCGAATAGCCTAGCATCTTTCACTAGATACATGCTTCTTTGATGTACTATGTGTATGCTAGACTTGTTATGCATTAGGAATCAGCCTTTGTCCAGTCTGTTAGGTTTTTGAGGATTAACACCGGACTAGTCTGGTCCATGCACGGACAAGTCCGGTCCCCCGGACTAGTCCGTGCCTATGTACCGGACAAGTCCGATGTTTCTGAACCTAAAACCTAATTCCTCAATTCCTCAATGCAATTCCTTGCTATCTTTTCATACCTATGCCTTGTATCACTCATCATCATTTTTGCAAATCATTCTCAGATCATGTCGAGCTCAAATGATGAAATCTCCGACTTTGAGGACGAGATGGGCCACGAGGTGGCACCTCGGACATCAACGGGTCTTGGCAAGAAGCGCCAAGAAAGACCTATCGAGCCAGCTCAATCCCCTCCACAAGTTCGGAGGAAAGTGCTAGCGAAGAAGCCGGCCTCCAAGGTGCCAGCTTCTAGGGCTACCGCCAGTGGTGGCGCTAGCTCGGCAAGTGCCCGCCAAGTAAAGGGAAAGGGCAAAAGTATCGCGATGGGTCCAGTCGGGCCTTTGAAGCTGCATGCTCCTAGGGAAGCGGTCCGGGACCCTACTGAGGAGAAGTTCAATGGCAAGGGCAGTGACTCCGCGGCAAAATTCAGAAGCATTAACTGGTATGATAGGCCGAAGCAAGCTGCTAATGGAAGGTTCTGGTGTAACTTCCATGCTGATTTCTACAGATTGGTGTATCTACCAATGAAGACACCGGTGGTGCGCAGTCAGTGGATTGACTGGGCACACCTTGAGAGGAAGAGGTGCTCAGCTTTTGATGAAGTAATTGCAGCAGCTGAGAGACATGGCTTGAAGGATCTATTTTCCTTCAAGTACAACTGGAATGATGAAGTGGTGGCTCAATTCTATGCCACCTGCCACTTTGCAAACGATGAGCAAGAAAGAGTGACTTGGATGACCCATGGATCCATGTACACTATCACTTATGAAGAGTTTGCTAGGATGCTGCATCTTGACACCTCCAGCAATGGTAATGTGGTCATCCACAATGTTGGTGTCATCGACAAGGAGAGGATGAAGTTTCTCTATGAGCCAAATTCAAAGTTCATCCCTCCCTCCACAAAGAACATGAAGTCATTCTTTGTGGTGCTGAACAGGGTCTTGAGGAAGACCATTGCCCCTAAGGATGGGGATGCAAGAAGTGGACAAGGGTACCTCCAGACCCTAATGAAGATCATAATAAAGAACAGAATGTTCGATGTGTTGGACTACATATGGAATGATATGGTCAACATCTCCAGCACCCCCAACAGGTCATGTGGCTATGCTCCCTATCTCATGTTTATGATTGAGAAAGTCACAGGAATTGAGTTTGTGAAGGATGTGGAGCATCTCCTCTTGAGACCTCAAATGCCTCAAAAGTCGAGTGTGCAGGCTGCTCCTTCGCTGGCCTCTAGTCCCGAGGCACCGGCAAGATCAGGTGAAGGTGCCAGAGCTGTCCCTACTTCTAGGGAAGCCCCTCGTAGAGGATCAGCTAGTGGGATCCTCAAGTATCTGGCTGCCATATTCTCCTCCTGCAAGAAGGCCGAAGTGAAGGCCCACAAGCTCAACCAGAAGAGAAAGGAGGACATTAAGTACATAAAGGCCAACGTGAAGCAAATCTGCCAAAAGCTGGAGATCGACCCCATTCGATCTCCAGTGATTTCTGAAGACTCGGACCCAGACTTCACAGAGCTCGCGCCCTTGAACCCCTCCGAGCTTGCCTACTTTGGCATTGGGGGCTCGAGTGGCTCCGTCCCTCCTTCTTCTCTTCCTCGTCAAGCTGATGATGAAGAAGACGAAGACGACGATGAGAGGACCGACAGTGAAGAGTGAAGACCCTAGGACCCTCCTCTGCTTCTTTTTGGTGTCTTGATGCCAAAGGGGGAGAGATTGAGGGGGGTCTTATCTTTAGCTATAGGATGCGAGGAGAGAGCTCTTTTTATCTATCTTTGTGATTGTAATGATTTAACGGTGTTTCTAAGATTAACTTTGGTTCTGTGAGGCAATGCTTACTTAATTTGAGAAGTTTTTGTTAAAATCTGTAATTTTGCTCCTGGAATGACATATGTGCTTTGTTTTGGTTCATTAATGTAAATTATGTCACCCTCAATGTCTTAATGTACTTAGTTATGCATCCCACCATAAGGAATGCACATATGGATAATTCTGTCACTGCTTGATGTATTTTGATTCATATGTGCATACTTTGTGAAAATCTCAATTTTTTGTCATATTTTGTGAAATCTCAATTGGTTGTCATCAATCACCAAAAAGGGGGAGATTGAAAGTGCATCTAGGACTCCCTTGTGGGTTTTGGATGATTTATGACAAGCAATTGAGATCCTAACCTCTTTGTTGAGATGAATGCAGGCCTATAATAGAAAAATGAGCAAAATACCAAAAAGAAGGGATGAAGAGGAGCAAAGCAGAAATGAGCTCAAAGAAAAAAAGAATAGCAGATTAATGTGTATGGAGTGTGTTAAGGAAACACACCCCAAGAGCTCAATGATAATGAAACACACACATTGCACAGAGTTACACAGGACCGGACTAGTCCGTTCACCACCGGACTAGTCCGATAACCCTTTCTGCACCAGATCGGACAAGTCTGATATCTGTCGGACTAGTCCGATATCTTTCTGACAAGAATCGGACTAGTCCTCCCCAGTGCAGACTAGTCCTCAAAACACTACACAAGTCACACAAAATCGGACAAGTCCGTTATCAACCGGACTAGTCCGATATCCTTTCTGATCCACTTCGGACAAGTCCAATATTTCCACAGACTAGTCCGAAAAACCCATTGATCTAAATCGGACAAGTCTTACCCAGTGCGGACTTGTCATCCAACACACTTAGGGTTTCACATTTCCGGACAAGTCCGATGGACATCGGACTAGTCCGAAGATTTCCAGTAGCGAAATCGGACAAGTCCGTTTTCAGCCGGATTAGTCCGATATTTCGGGACACTTAGGGTTTGCAACACACAGCACACCGGACTAGTCCGATGACCACCACGGACTAGTCCGAACTTTCTGAACCCTAACGGTCACTTTTAGAAACCCCATATAAATAGAGGTGTAGGGCCCACTTTTACTCACTCTCGAACCCTAGCGCCGTCACACCTCCCAAGAACCTCAAAAATGATCTCTCTCCACGAAATTAAGTTCAACATCATCCAATCCTTTGAGGATTCACTCTAGATCATTGGAGAGACACTTGCTACACCACATTGAGCTCTTGGTTTGATTCTCTAACACACTCCTGCATTTCAATTGTAACTTTTGAGTGTGTCTTCGGTGGCATTGTGTTTTGTAATCTAAGGGAGCTCTCAAAGTGTGAGATCGCCCCTTGAATTCGGTTATTCACCCCTTTGTGATTAGTGGAAGAGGATTGGCCTTCGTGGCGATCCAACGAGGGTAGGGTTGGAGAAGACCAGGTCCTTTTGTGGACTCCTCAACGTGGATGTAGGTGGCCTTTTGTGGTAGCCGAACCACGGAATAAACACTTGTGTCTTGTTTTAGTGTTCATCATTCAAGTTAATCAACTTAATCAAGGGTTTCATACACATTGTTCATCTTACGTTAAATTGTTGAACATAAGACTTAATTGTAATATAATCCAGTATATAACTGTTAAACTGTTGTTTGATTCTATATTTCCGCTGCACATATAAAAGAATCAAACCAATCAATCAAGTTTAATCAACTTAGTCCGTGAAAACCAGACTAGTCCGCACTTTACCGGACTAGTCCGATATCTCTGGTATTAAACTGGTTGTTGAGTGTTGCAGGATCCGACAATTTTCAAGAAGGCCTATTCACCCCCCTCTAGGCCTACATTCAATGTATAACCCCTATTTCACTACGAATGTAACAAAAACGAGTGAAATCCAATGGTTTTGTGAAAATGTCAGCAAATTGTTGTTCGGTATCTACATGGTGAAGCACAATGTTTCCTTTTTTAACATTATCACAGAGAAAGTGATACCTAATGTCAATGTGCTTAGTTCTAGAATGTTGCACGGGGTTTTAGCAATGCAAATGGCAGTAGTGTTATCACAAAACAATGGAACGCTATCTAGATCAACCCCATAGTCCTTAAGTGTTTGAACAATCCAATGAATTTGTGAGCAAGCACTAGCAGCAGCTACATATTCAGATTTGGTTGTGGATTGTGCAACTAAGTTTTGTGTTCTAGAGGACCATGCAACAAGTGAATTACCAAGAAAATGACAAGCACACGAAGTACTTTTCCTATCAATCCTATAACCCCCAGAATCAGCACCCAAAAATCATTCAAAGTAACGGTTGAGGAAGAAGGAAGAAAAATGCCAAAATTTTTAGTTCTATATATGTACCTAAGGGATGAGGGCCTGATGATGTGAAGCACGTGGGGAGGCTTAAAATTGTGCACAATGACATACGCTGAATTGTATGTCCGGTCTTGATGCCGTGAGTTACAAAAGTGATCCGATGATGCTTCTATATTCTTTTTTATCCAAAGGTTCACCATCTTCATCAAGTTCAAGTGTCGTTGCAGTACCCACTGGTGAGCTTGATTTTTTCCATGTTGAAGTGCTTGAGAAGGTCTCTTGTATACTTCGTTTGATGCACAAAGGTACCTTCCTTAGTTTGCTAGATTGTACGTGAGTTCTCCCGTCATACTCATCTCAAATTCTGAACTCATCGTAGCTGAAAACTTGGACACAATATCATGAGAAGCACAACCAAAGATAATATCATCCACATACACTTGAACAAATAATGAGTCATTGCCATGCTTAAGCACAAAAAGAGTTTTATCAACCTTGCCCATGGTAAACCCCTTTTCAAGTAAGAATGTTTTTAACCTATCATACCATGCTTTAGGGGCTTGTTTGAGACCATACAAGGCTTTGGACAGTTTGTAAACATGATTAGGAAAATCTGGATTTTCAAAACCCGCTGGTTGTTTGATATAAACCTCCTCATCTATGTAACCATTAAGAAAAGCACTTTTAACATCCATTTGATATAGCTTAAAAACTTTAGATGCATCAAAAGCTAAGAAAATTCTTGTTTCTTCTAATCTAGCAACAGGAGCAAAAGTTTCATCAAAATGTAGACCTTCAACTTGAGTGAAACCTTGAGAAACCAACCTAGCCTTATTCCTAACCACAACCCCATCCTCACTTTGTTTATTTTTTAACACCCATTTAGTTCCAATTAAAGTGTGACATTGAGGTGGAGGTACAAGTTTCCAAACATTATTTCTTTCAAAAAAAATTTAACTCTTCTTGCATGGCAATAATCCAAGATTCATTAGTGAGTGTGTGTGATATATCTTTGGGTTCAAAAGAAGCAGCAAGAGTAGAATGAGCATGAGAGTTTGGATCGCAAAACCTTGGCCGTGTGACTCGTTCATGCGAGCTTTCGATGATTTGTTGTGGACGATGACTTTTGAGGATTCGGAGGGGAGTGGATACTTCACAAGCTTCTTTCTCTTTAGGTTCATCGTAAATCGATGAGCTTGTTATTTGAGGACGATCTGGACCAGCAATGGTAGACGTTGGTGCTGGATGTAAATCAACATCCGGAGCTGAAACAATGTCATTAGCTGCTGAATTTTTGGGCACCAGCTCCACTTCTTCCTCATCTTCAACAAAAATGCTCTCGCCCTACTGATATGGATCCAGACCTGCAATATTTGAGCTAGTACCTAGGCTAGCTTCATTAAAAGACACCTCACAAGCCTCCAAAATTTTGTTAGTGTCAAGTAACGGTAGCCTCTAGTATGAGATGGATAACCAAGAAACATGCCATCAACGGGTCTAGATTCAAATTTATCAAGATTACCATGTTTCTTAACATAGCATTTGCAACCAAAGACCCGAAAGTGTGTAACACTAGGCCTATGTCCAAACCGGAGCTCATATGGTGTTTTACCTAGCTTAGCGCACAAGAAAACACGATTTGAGACATAACAAGCAGCTGCAATCGCATTAGCCCAAAATTTCCTAGGAGTTTGATATTCATCAAGCATAGTCCTAGACATTTCAACTAAGGTTCTGTTGTTTCTTTCTACCACACCGTTTTGTTGAGGTACATATGGTGAAGAAAATTGATGATCTATTCCATTTTTGGCACAAAAGTGATAAAAAATTGGTTTTTAAATTCAGTTCCGTTATCACTATTAATTTCTTTTAAAGATCCTGGGTGATCCATTGATAATCTAAGAAATAAAGTTCTAATGTGACTAAAAGGTTCATTCTTAGATGCCATAAAGTAAACCCAAGATTATCTAGAATAATCATCAACAATCACAAGAACATACCATTTACCTCTGAATGATTGAACACGTGAAGGTCCCACGGTGTCAAGGCACAAAAGTTGACCCGGTTCTATTGTCATGATCATTGTGAGAGGAGTATGTGAACCTGCAACCATGTTAGCATGTCTACAAGAAGAGCACACAATTTCTTTGTCCCCTTTAAGCTTAGGCAGCCCACGTATGCGATCAAGAGCACTAACACGCGTTGGATGATCAAAACCTACGTGACCAAGTCTACGATGACAAAAATATATGTTCTTTGAATCATTAGCAACTAGACACATATGCTTAGACGAAGACATATCAGCATTAGCTTTAAAAACTGTTCCAAACTGAGACATGTTAAAAATAAGCTCACTGTAGGAATTTACAACTTTGTAGCAATTTTTATTGAAAATAATTTCCAGATTTTCATCTAGCAGTTGTGAAACAGAAAGCAAGTTGTATTTCAAATTTTTAACAAGTGCCACATCCTTCAAAGTGTAGTGGTCATTTACTCTAACAGAAACCTTAGCAATTATAGGAGTTGAAGAATTATCGGCTAAACTAACATTCTCTACACGTGACACAAAAGAGAGGGAGAAGAACCATTCTTTGTTACCGATCATGTGGCGTGAGCAACCTGAATCCACAACACAAATGTTCTCCTTCCTCAAGCGTGTAACCTACAAAGAAGCACGATACGTCGATGACTCAATACTGGGGTTAGTCAAAAGGTACTTAGGAATACAGTACTGAGTGGCACGATGTCCAACAAGAATAACACACGAAATGTGAGATAAAACAGCAGATTTATGAGCCAAAATTTGAGGATTTTTGTATCTAACTACTGACCTACGAGATGTTACATGCGTAGCACGAAAACAGTAGGTCTGGGAGCAAACTTTGCATGTTTTCGACTCATTACAGCAGATTGCATGTTCCTATCATTCAGTTAGCAAGCGCAGCAAATTTTGCATGAAAGTTATGAGATTTAGCAATCATTCTTTCCTTCTTTTAGATAGTTTATAACAAAAATCTATGACATGACCATCTCTACCACAGTAGGTACAATGAAATTTAACTTTGTGTTCATGTCTAGATGAGCAAGCAACATTTTTATTTGAAACTGAATGAGACAACACTCCTGTAGATTTGAAAACCACTTCTTTTTGTTTAGGAACTGTTTGAATCAAACCACTTCCTAATGAATTCACAATTTTAGGTGGATGTGTCTTAGCATGAGCATTAAAATCAAAACCTAAACCGGTTTTATCATTGCAAGACTTGGAAGAATTCAACAGTAAGTTTAGGTTCTTATTCCCATTATAAAACCGCTCTAGTGTCCTATTCATGTTATCAAGTTTATTACACAAATCAAGGCAATTGTCACATGAAGTTTTTCTTTTTAATTTGCAATTAGAACAATTTTTAACTTCATGAGCACGTAAAGCATTGTTCAATATAGAAATTTCATTCATAGCATCTTGTAGTTTCTTATCGAGGTCGTTACAAGTAGAACAATGCAAATCAATTGTAGAACAACTAGCATCTTTCAAGTTTTAATCATTAAGTGCACCAAGCTCTCTGTTCTTTTCAATTTCTAACTCAAGTTTATCAAGTGTGGAGGTGTGCGCACTTCTTAATGAGGACAATTGTTCATATATTAAATCACATGAGGGACACGCATCATCACTAGGAATCAACATTTTTAAACGGTTGATTTCAGATTCTATTAATTCAATTTTAGTTGTACTATCCCTAAGCTTTTTGTCCTTTTTTCTTAGCTATAATAGTGGCACGAGAAATAGCATCACACATTTCTTCACAAGTAGGACATACCTCTTCATTGTCGCTGTTGTGTTCTGCATCCTCCATACTTGATCTTGATTTGCCCACCATGAAACACAAGTTTGCCAAATCATTTTCATCTTCGTCACTTCCAATGTCCACGTCGCTTGAGCCAAGTTCTTGAAGTGCGGAGATAAAATTGCTCACCAATTGACGTCTTGTAAAACCCTTCTTTTTCTTCATATCGTTTGTAGAGGAGTGCTTCGTCCTTCTTTGCTTTTCATCCCGGGAAGTAGGACCTGAAAGGTTAGGGAAATCTGAACGAAAATGTCATGTCTTACCACATTCAAAACATCATCGAGGTCCGAAGCTTCCTCTCCCTCTAGTTCTCACATTTTGCAATGCTTTTGAGAACCTAGTAGAGAGAAGTACTAGATCCTCCTCTGGAAACTCCTCAATATGTTCAAGGGTTAGAGAGGACAACAAAGCAAGTGTAACACAAGATGAAGATTGGCCGGAGCTAGGCATATCACGTTGTGAAACAAATGCAAGAGACTTGTTGGGGTTCTTACATGAGATTATGTCAATTTCATGAGTTTTCAATTTAGAATAAAGAACATCTAATGTAAGTGTACTCATGACATTAGATTCAAGAATGGATGCGACTTTCATCTCCCAAATTGACAAGTCTAATGCACTTAGTAATTGCCTAGCATTTTCACCATCTGAAAAATTAAAATTGATGCTACGCAAGTTGCTGAGAATTTTATTAATGCGAGCAAAGAGGTCATCAATGGACTCACCGAGTTGCATCTTAAAATGCATGTATTCCTTTTGGAACATATCTTGTTTTGCCTCCTTGATCGTGTTAGATCCTTCGTGGTAGTCGCAAAGTGCTTTCCACACATCGTATGCAGATCATAGGTGTGCAACACGGTCGAAGTTGCTTTGAGTTAATCCCTGTATGATCAAGTTCCGAGCCTTGTTGTTGTCGTCGACTTCTCTCAGATTTGTAGCTATAACTTGATCGTTTGACGACACTTCGTAAGTCTTGTACACCTTCTCCCATATTGCGAAGCCTTGTGCCTAGATGAAAGCTTCCATACGTGCCTTCCAAACCTGAAAATCAATACCACTAAACACACAAGGTCTGGCAGAGTATTTCCCCATGATGATTAGTCAAAAACACGTGCAAATCACAAATATTAGAGCACCGTGGCTCTGATACCAATTGTAGGATTGAAGAGCACGTGTAAAGCTACCAGAGGGGGGTGAATGGTAGATTAAAACTTTTTCAGCGGAAGCTACAAAAACCCCTTGGCAGAAATACCAAACAAATAAGAATACATGTGTGCGACTATTCTAAATGTATTCAATCGTGAAAAAAGTAGTAGATATTACAGAGAATCAAGTAACGAAGACACGACAACAAGAACCACAAGAAACCGTCGAGAAAAACTCATGTTATGATCAAAAGATTGAACAAAGGTCAATCCGTTCTACCCGAGAAAACAATTCTAGAACACCGCAAAGAAACTCGTGTAGATCCAAAATAACAAATCCAATGACCGTGAAGTTTTCACAGATGATACATAATGAAGTTTTGAAGACAACCCAAAAAGAATCATGTAGATTGGATCTGTAAAACTCGAGTTATGATAAAACCACCGAAGAAAGGTAGTGCTGTGCAGAAACTCGACGAGAAAGACTTGAAGAAAACAAGTCGGACGAACAAGGCACAAAAGTTCCTTTAACTATGAATTTTATTGATCAAAACACAAGAGGAACAGACCCTAAGGTCGTGCACCGGGAGCTCTGGCCTCCCTTTCTTATATAACCAGCCCTTAGGCCAACCCAAACCTAACTAGGACTATAATGCTACTCAATTCATGAATCGAAACTTTCCATAACTGATCAAGACTCTTCCATACGCAGATAGTAGCAATCTGAAGACTTCCAAACACCTTAGAAGTGTATCCCACATTCCTAAAACAACTAAAATTTGTGACCGACACGAAATCCTATCATAACCAACTCAAAACTTTCCATATCTGAGTCAAAACATCCTCAGCCGCAGCCTGAGTTCATAACCTAGTCGGTTGGACCTTGCCGACCAAATTTTTATGTCGACATCTCTTCATCATGCCTCGGAAACATGTTGCCACGTCCATGCACTCCTTGCACACGTGCAAACATCTTCCAACAACATCCATGATACTTTCATATGCAATGTTCTTTATCCAAACATGTTGCGCGACCTCCCGACCAACTCAACCACAATTCCTCCCGAACTCGGTTGTTGAAACTCATCTTCTCCCTAAGACTAGTTCAATGTATCCCGTCACCAGCCATGTCTTGAACTCAAGCAACAGCTGCAGATGAATAAACAACCAATCCGAGCACAAGTCCTCGACTTGACTCTCGTTAGTTCCAAAACCACAACACCTTACGTGAGCCCCTCACATAAGCATGTTGCAAACCATAGCAAAGTGATATCAACCATAACAACCAAAACACACCAAAAACATAATAAAAGAAAACTAAGCAAACTTTCCATAATCCAAAAAAGCAAGTTCGAAACATTGCAAATTAAAGCAAAACCACTGCAATCAAGCTCCGGACCTTGCCAAAGCTAACCGGACCATGAACCGGAGCTTACCAAAGCTAGCAGGACATAGCGCCGGAGCTTACCAAAGCAAGTCGGACCTAGCGCTGGAGCTTACCAAAGGTAGTCGGACCTAGTGCTGAAGCTAGCAAAAACGTGTCGGACCTAGCCATAGCATGTTGGACCTATCGTCTGACCTTGCAGGAGCTCGGACCTAGAGTCGTACCTTGGTGAAAAGGTGTTTTTGCAGTATTCAAAACTTTTATCGCCATAGCCAACGTATTTGGCACACATAGGTCTCACAAAGTTGTATTTCAAATTTTTTACAAGGGCTGCATCCTTCAAAGTGTAGTGATCGTTTATTCTACCTGAACCCTTATCAATTATAGGAGTTGAAGAATTATCGGCAAAAGTAACATTTTGTACACGTGATACAAAAGAGAGGGAGGAGAACCATTCTTTGTCACCGGTCCTGTGGCGTGAGTAACCTGAATCCACAATCCAAATGTTCTCCTTCCTCAAGCGTGTAACCCACATAGAAGCACCATAAGTCGATGACTCAATACTGGGGTTAGTCAAAAGGCATTTAGGAATCCAGTACTGAATCACACAACTTCTAGCAGGAATCACACGCGAAAGCTGAGATAAAACAACAGGTTTATGATCCAAAGCTTGAGGATTTTTGTACCCAACTACTGACCTACGAGGTGTTACACGTGTAGCACAAAAAATAGTAGGTTTGGGAGCAAACTTTGCAAGTTTTCGACTCTGAAAGCATCTAGGCCCCATGAGGTACGGTTTCGGTGATTAATGACAACCATTCGATATTAATAATGAATTTGTGAATGCAAGGTCTCAATGACACTCAATCAAATGAAATCAAAATTACATTGGAGACCCATATAAAATCAACGAATGAGATCAAATCAAAACATATGATGACAAGAAGTGAAAGCTCTAACTTGATATCATTCCATACTTGAAGACAATCAAAACAACACTTCAAACAAATGTCAAAGAGGTCACAAGTTCAAAATTCCAAAAGAACAACTCAAAACAACTCGAAGTCAACAAGTTGAACACACCGGATCATCCGATGGTCTTGGAGTTGACTGCGTCGGTCAAGTTTGTTCAACTGAAGAAGAAGACCTCAGACAAATGCACTCACCGGATCATCCGATGTGAGTGGCTCAGTGCATCGGTCCATCATCACAGATTGCAATACCATTGGACCAAGAGAAGCACCGGATCATCCGATGTACAGACTTACACACATCGGTCAATCACTCCAGTAAGCCTCAAGATCAAGCAAAATCCTGGAGGAAGAGCCACCGGATCATCCGATGAGTAGAGAGATCAACATCGGTCTAACAACGGTCATATCTGACACAGTGACATCAGCTAATTTGGCTTTGACCGATGATAACTGAAGGGGAGACATCGGATCATCCGGTGTTTGCAGACAAGTGATGTCAGCCTACTTTTCCAACGGCTATCTCGTGGAGGCTGGCTATTTATACCCCTTCAACCTGTCAAATCGATAAGACTTGAAGCCCAGACATACTCTACACATCCTAGAGCATTCAAGCAAGAGAGCTACCACTTTCACATCATTTACTCATCATTTGCACACCAAGAGATAGGCTAGAACTAGCAAGAGATAGTGCTTGGGTGCCTCCACTCTAGGTGATTGGAGTCTCTAGCGTAGTGAGAGCCATAAGGGAGTGTCCCTTGGTGTGTGTAACTTCCGGAGCTTGCCAAGTGGATTGTGGAAGCCCGGAGGATCCCAAAGTGTACAAGGCTTGAGCTCCACCTTGCCAAGGTTGGCGAACGGAGAAGAATAGTGAAGAAGCCCCTAGTCTCGGTGACTTGGGAGTGGCAAAACCCTTCGGTGGGTGCCACAACGTGGACGTAGGAAGATCCTTGTGATCTTACCAAACCACGGGATAAACTACGTGTCCCTTCGAGCGTTTGCATCCCTCTCCCTTTTACTCTTATGCAATCTTCATTCCGCAACTTTAATTTACATTGATTGCATAGTTTAATTGCATAGGGAATTGGGCTTTAAGTTGTAAGTGTTTAATTGTCTTAAAATTTGAAAGAAAGCCCAATTCACCCCCCCTCTTGGGCGTTTCGATCCTTACAATTGGTATCAGAGCCTTGTTGCTCATTGGATCATTCTAGCTTCACCGCTAGAGAGCTTAAAATGGCCAAGAATGGGGGTTCGGTTCCTATCTTCGAGGGCAAGAACTTTGCCTATTGGAAAGCACGCATGCGTGCCTACCTAGAGGCCATTGCTCCCGAAGTGTGGGAAGCGACCCATGCGGGATTCGGAGATCTTAATTATGTTGGGGATCAACTAAAATGGGATGCTAAGGCTAGAAATGCCATCTATGAATGCATTAGTCAAGATGTATTTGCAAGAGTAGCTAGTAAAGAAAAAGCTTGTGAAATTTGGGCATGCTTAATTGAAATTCATGAGGGTTCCTCTCGTGTTAAAGAACTCAAATATCACTTGCTAAAATCCAAGTATGATGAATTCAAAATGCTTCCTCATGAGAATGTTAACCAAATGTTTTCACGCTTAAATGTTCTTATTGAGGAGATTAATGCTCTTGACATTGCATCTCTTGGCAAGGGACTTATCAACCGAAAGATCCTCATGCTCCTTCCCAAGCCTAAGTACAACATCATCAACTCCATGCTCCAAAAGGAATCACTTGACAACATTGAAGTTTCGGAGCTCATTGGAGAAATACACGCTCATGAAATGAGCGTACTTGGAATGATGGAGGAGTCATCATCAAAAACTATTGCTCTCAAGGCTTCAACCAAGAAGACAACTCCCAAGAAAAAGAAAGTGGTTGAGCCGAGCTCAAGCGAAGAAGAGCAAGCAACAAGCGAAGATGACGATGATGAGCTTGCATTGATGATGAGAAAATTCTCACGTCTAAACTCCAAAATCGCAAAGAAGGGATACTCCTTTGATCCAAAGAAGAAAGCCTTCCTCCCGAGAAAAGATGAAAACAAAACATGCTACAATTGTGGTGATCAAGGCCACATATCATATGATTGTCCAAGACCCGACAAGAGGAAGGACAACCACAAAGGAAAGTATAGAAAGCTAGAAGAAAGTGATGAAGATGAAGAAGAGGTCAAACCCAAGCGCGCCTTTGGAAAGAAGAAATTTGACAAAGGCAAGAAAACCAAGCTCTTTCCAAAGAAGAGAAGAGGGCCTCAAAAAGTCTTCATGTGCGAGGCAAATGAGTGGATCACGGATGAAGAGTCAAGCGATGAAGAAAGTGAAAATGAAGAAAACTTGGCGGGCCTTGCCGTCGTCGACAAAGACAACTCACCTCTTCATCCACCTCCTATGTGCCTCATGGCTAAAGGTAACTCTAAGGTATGTGATGATTCTAGCGATGATGATAATGAGCTCTCCCCCGATGAACTAGCATCAATGATTAATGAATACCATGTCATCATAAAAAGGGAAAAGAGCAAGGCCAAAGCACTTGAACAAGCTTATGCTAAACTTGAGAGTGCGAAGCTCGACTTGCATGACAAGTATGTAACCATACTTCAAGAGCATGACACGCTCAAAACACATGTCAAGCAAGTCGAGGAGGAAAATGCTCAAATCAAGCTTGATCATCATGAGCTTGACTTAGCAAACCAAGCACTCTTGGGAAAGCACAATGACTTGGTTCAAAAACATGAAGTGCTTAACCTTGCTTATGAGAAAATTGAACTAAAAATGAAGAACATGAAAAAGGAAACCCTTGATGACAAAGTATCAACTATTTCACATGCCACTAATACCTTGGATAAGTCTTTGCCTTTGAAAGCAAGCCTTAGGGAGAAGGAATTGATGGACGAAATTGAAAGTCTCCGCACTAGTGTGGTGAGACTCTCCAAGGGAGAGGACAAGCACAAGGAAATCCTCTACCAACAAGCCAAAGGCTTCAACAAGAGAGGACTTGGATCCTTCCCGGTGCTCAACAAAGGGAAGGTGCCCTCACCGGAGCTTAGGACGAGCTTCATCAAAGAAGTTGGATCCTATTGCCAACATTGTGAGGTCACCGGACACCACACGAGGGAGTGTCCTCTTCCCAACCGTCCTTCTCCCAAATTGCCTCCTAACTACAAATCTACTTTCCATGATTATCACTATCTCTTAAGCAAAGTAGGTGGCAAGGTGAAGGCAAGGTTCATCGGCAAAGACATTAAGGGCATGAAGGGGAAGCTCCCCAAGCAACTTTGGGTCCCAAAATCACTTGTATCACACATACAAGGACCTAAGTTAGCTTGGGTGCCTAAACTCAAAAACTAACTTCATGTGTGTAGGTGAACTACAAAGCCGGAGGAAAACATTGGGTACTCGATAGCGGGTGCACTCAACATATGACCGGCAATGATGGTATGTTCACCACCATAGAGAACCCCGATAATCATGAACAAGTCACCTTTGGTGACAACTCAAAGGGGAAGGTAATTGGTTTAGGTAAAATTGCTATTTCGCATGATTTGTCCATTTCTAATGTACTATATGTTAAGTCACTTAGTTTCAATTTACTTTCCATTGCACAACTATGTGATCTTGGACTAACGTGCACCTTTGACAAGAATGGTGTTGTAGTAACTAGTGAATCAAGCAAAGAACTAATCTTCAAAGGATTTCGGCATGGACATCTTTACTTGGTGGACTTCTCCAACAAGGATGCTAGCTTGACCACTTGTCTTTTCACTAAGACGAGCTTGGGTTGGCTATGGCATCGACGCATTGCTCACATTGGGATGAGCAAGCTTAAGAAGTCGTTCAAGCTTGGGATGGTGACCGGTGCAAAGGATGTCACATTTGAGAAGAACAAGCTATGTAGCGCTTGTCAAGCCGGGAAGCAAGTTGCTTCACACCACCCAATGAAGACAATGGTGTCAACCTCCAAGCCGCTTGAACTACTCCACATGGACCTCTTCGGACCGTCCACATATCAAAGTCTTGGTGGTAACTTCTATTGTCTTGTTATCGTTGACGATTATTCTCGATATGCTTGGACTTTGTTTTTAGGTGACAAGGGTGAAACTCCGGAAGTGTTCAAGACCTTTGCCAAACGTGCTCAAAGGGAATTTCAACTTCTCATCATCAAAGTCCGGAGTGACAACGGTACCGAGTTCAAGAACTACAACATTGGGGAGTGGTGTGATCGTGAAGGAGTAAAGCATGAGTTTTCGGCCACATACACCCCCCAACAAAACGGTGTCGTTGAAAGGAAGAACAAGACCCTTATCACCCTTGCAAGAGCAATGCTTGATGACTATGGCACGTCGGAGAAGTTTTGGGCCGAAGCAATCAACACGGCGTGCCATGCTGCAAATAGGGTCTATCTTCACCGACTGCTCCAAAAGACCCCATATGAGCTCCTCATTGGGAGAAAGCCCAACATCTCCTACTTTAGAGTCTTTGGGTGCAAATGCTACATCTACCGCAAGAAAAGGCTCGGTAAGTTTGAAAGAAGATGTGATGTTGGTATTTTTCTTGGTTATGCATCAAACTCAAAAGCATATCGAGTATTCAACCAAACCTCCGGTCTAGTTGAAGAAAGTTGTGATGTTGAGTTTGATGAGACTAACGGCTCCCAAGAGGAGAGTTTTGGTCATGATGAAATAGATGATGAGCCTCTACGAGAAGCCATGAAGAACATGACCATTGGAGACATCAAGCCGGAAGTTGAAGAGGGCCATGATCAAGGGGGAGCATCAAGTCCCAACATCAACACCTCCATGATGCCTCAAGTTGATGAAGAAGAAGAAGAAAAAGATGATCCATTGCCAATGCAAGATTCACAAGCCACACAACACCAACGACAAGAAGAAGTCCATGATCAAGTCCAACCACAAGAGGAACAACAAGCTTCACCACCGCCAAGTGACTCACAACCACTTATGAGGCATGGACGCATCTCCAAGGCGCATCCAATGGACCAAATCATTGGAAGTCCTTCAAGGGGCGTAAGTACTCGTTCCCGCCATGTCGCCTCATTTTGTGAGCACTACTCCTTTGTTTCGTGTGTAGAACCCACTCATATAGAGGAAGCACTCCAAGATCCAAATTGGGTGATGGCCATGCAAGAAGAACTCAACAACTTCACCCGCAATGAAGTTTGGGTATTGGAGGAGCGACCCAAGGACAAGAACGTCATCGGTACGAAGTGGGTATACCGGAACAAGCAAGACGAGAATGGCGTCGTGGTCCGCAACAAGGCAAGACTTGTGGCCAAGGGTTTTTCACAAGTTGAAGGACTAGACTTTGGAGAAACATTCGCTCCGGTCGCTCGGTTAGAAGCTATTCGCATACTCCTTGCTTTTGCTTCACATCACAATATAATGCTTTATCAAATGGATGTTAAAAGTGCTTTTCTCAATGGTTATATTAACGAACTTGTTTATGTTGAGCAACCTCCCGGGTTTGAAGATCCGAGGAATCCTAATCATGTGTATAGGTTACACAAGGCGCTCTACGGGCTCAAGCAAGCACCTAGGGCGTGGTATGAACGACTAAGGGATTTCCTAGTCATGCAAGGATTCAAGATCGGGAGGGTGGACACTACACTCTTCACCAAGCACATCGACGGGGATTTATTCATTTGTCAAATTTATGTCGATGATATCATTTTTGGCTCAACTAACAAATCTCTTAGCCATGAGTTTGGCACCATGATGTCTAGGGAATTCGAGATGTCAATGATTGGAGAGCTCAACTTCTTCCTTGGATTCCAAATCAAGCAACTTCAAGAGGGGACCTTCATCTATCAAGAGAAGTACACAAAGGACCTCTTGAAGAAATTTGAGATGGGAGATTGTAGCTCAAGAAGCACTCCAATGGCGACAAATTGCCATCTCGACGCGGACATGGACGGTAAACCTATTGATCAATCTCATTATCGTTCTATGATTGGCTCATTGTTATATCTTACCGCATCTAGGCCCGACATTATGTTTAGTGTGTGCTTGTGTGCTCGCTTTCAAGCGGCACCTAAAGAATCGCACAAGAAGGCGGTCTTTAGGATACTTCGGTATCTCAAGCATACCTCAAGTGTAGGTTTGTGGTACCCCAAGAACGCTAGTTTCCATCTCTTGGGATACTCGGATTCGGACTTTGCCGGATGCCGTGTGGATCGCAAGAGTACCTCCGGTGGGTGCCACTTACTTGGGCGTTCCCTAGTATCTTGGTCGAGCAAAAAGCAAAATTCCGTTGCTTTGTCCACCGCGGAAGCGAAGTATATAGCGGCCGGTGCATGTTGTGCCCAAATTCTATATATGAAGCAAACCCTTTTGGACTTTGGAATTAAAATTGGTTGTGTGCCTCTCCTTTGTGACAATGAAAGTGCGGTTAAGATAGCTAGAAACCCCGTTCAACACTCCCGCACTAAGCACATTGATATTCGTCATCACTTCTTGCGTGATCATGAGGCTAAAGGAGACATCTCTTTGCAAGGTGTTAGATCCGAAGAACAATTGGCGGATATCTTCACAAAACCACTTGATGAGAAAACCTTTTCTAGACTTAGAAGTGAATTAAATGTGCTAGATGCATCTAACGTCATGTAAGTTGCCATGTTCATGTAAGGATGCATATCATATAGGTCTTGTCTAACTCCCAAAGGATAGGGGCAAGCTAGAAGTAGTTTTCCCTGAGGAAGCCTTTGGAAGGTTCAAACTTGGCAAGATAGATTTATTTTATGCCTTGCATGATCCCTGCCATATAAAGTTGCACTCATTCAATATCTTGCATTATAATTTGTTTGGCATTGCATAACGGTAGATTGTCACAAAGGGGAACCCACCTCATGAGAAGGAGACTTGTTTGAAATGCAATATCTCAACTCATATAAGGTGGAAAGAACAAAATGTTAGGTACGTTAATGCCTAGAGGAACATGCTTCATTGAGATAGTAGTCTTCATACTCTACCTCACAAAGCATGGGCCTTACATTTTATTTGGATATTTTTTTTTCCATTTTTTCTTGGTGTTCCGTTTGTGTTAAGGTCTAGCCAAGCTATTGGCATATTAGCTTCTTGAGGGGTAAGGGGTTGCCCAAAAAGTCCTAAGACATGTGTTTCTCCTCGTTTGTTTGTTTGGTCAAAGGACATATATGGGATGTTTTCGTTCTGTTGTCATCGGATTATCCGATGCCCCTGTCAATCCCTCATCGGTCAAATAGGTGTTCAATCCTCAAAGCCCAACTCTGTCAGAACCTCAAGTGATCCGACGCGTTCATCCTGGAAAACATCGGTCCATCCGATGTTCACTCTTCTGGAGCTGTGATCTATTCAACCGATGTCTACCTCCCTCTAACGTCGGATCATCCGGTGTCAATATCACTCGGTTGAACACCCTTACTGTGCTATTCGACCGATGTTCAAAACCCTAATCATCGGTTCATCCGATGTCAACAGCAATTCTTGAATATCCTTACTGTTGCAATTGACCGATGTGCACTGCATCTATCATCGGTCCATCCGGTGTTTAAAAAACGGCTAGGGTTTGGGCCCCACTATTTAAACACCCGCGCCGCCGCCGTTCGTTCTCTCTCCCCGATCCTTCTCTCTCGCCGCCGCCGCTCGCCCTACTCGCCACCACCTCCGCCGCCGCACCCAAGCACCGCCTCCCTAGGTGCCGCCGCCGCCGTCCCCGGCCGCCGCCGCCCACAGCGCCGCCGCCCAGCACCGCCACCATTCGCAGCGCCGCCGCCGCACGCCCGCGCCGCCTCCTCCACCCTCGCGCCCAAACATCACTGCCGCCACTCACCACCGCGCTCAAGCCTCGCCGCCGCCCTTCTCCACCACCAACGTGCGCCATCTCCGGGCCATCTCCTCCTCGCTAGGGTTTCTCGGCCCGGTTGATCATCGTCGCTAAGGTGAGCTTCGTGTCGCGCGACGTCTCTCGTTGCTTCTCTCGCCGTTCTTCCTTCATCGTCGCCTAACCCTAGCTCTCCGTCGTCTAGATGGGTCGCGACAGGAAGAACAAGGGCAAGGCCATCGCGGAGCCCGCCGCTAAGAAGCAGAAGCTATCCAAGGAGGAGAAGAAGGCCTTGATGGCCGCTCGCGCCGCCGAGGAGCGTGAGCATGGCCGAGGAGGGTCCTTGAGGATCCGTGAGGCCTGTCCGAGACCGCCTCCAGTGATCGACGACTCCGACGCCGAAGAGGAGCCAGTTGCGCCCCTCGTCCGCCGGCGCTCAGCCCGGACGCGTGGGGGTCACGCCGAGGCTCCTCATCGTCCGAGACCGACGGCTGCCGACCGTCGTGAGGACAGGGAGGTTGAGAGGGACATCCATGAGATGGACACGGCCGTCCGGGTCGGTGAAGGAGTCCGTCTTGTGGACTACCGGAAGATGAAGGCGAAGCAACTCCGGAAGCTCAGATGGAGTATTCTTCTTGAGGAGTGGTTCCCACAGCCCCGAGAGCTTCTTGTTGACAGTCGCTTCTGGACTGTCACCCAGGCGTCTCTCTATGAGACCTACAAGCGCCGGGGGCACAAGCTCTTTCAGCACAACCACTTGGACTGGAGGCAGCTTGCAGTGGCAGCGGAAACTGATGTCCGCCCCTTCTTTGAGCGATACAGAGGCTTGGTGGAGCTATTGGATTATGAGAGAAGTGCCTATGTGGAAGAGTGGGTCCGTGTCTTCTACGCGACCCTATACATCTCAGAGGGCAGAAGATCAATTGCCTTCATGTTCAATGGTCAGCACTACCATCTCTCGAGGCAGACATTGGGGCATATTCTTGGCTTGGACCTGCACGACACCAGCATTCACGAGAAAGTCTATGGGCAGGCAGATCCACCGAGGAGGCCACTTACTGGAGGGGTAGCACCTCAGCTGGACGAGATCCGCTCCTTGTTTGGCCCCACGTTCTCTCCAGATCAGCCGAGAGTCCCAGCACTCCTGACCCCAGCTGCGCGCATTGTGCACCTCGCCTTGCGCCGCACGCTCCTGCCGAGGTCAGGATACTTGGAGGGGTTCACGAGTCTCCAGCAGACGCTCCTGTTCTACATAATGAATGGGATGGATTTTGATATAGTGGACATACTCCTCTGCGAGATGGAGGACGTCATTACAGATGGAGTGGGCATGATGAGGCAGCTAGCATACGGGCACTGGATCAGTTATATTTGTTCTATGGTGGTGCCAGAAGGACATACAGCACAGGCCCGACTTGCTGAAGAGAGCGTGACCCGCTTCGGTCACTACCGTGCGTCCGCTCCTGGAGACCGCCGCCTTGGCCGTCCAGTTGAGCGCCAGGTCAGGGCCCGCTTGACTGAGGAGGATTGGTCTGACCTCGAGAAGGAAGATGAGCGTCTGGCTGAGGCAGAAGCTCAAGGTGGAGACTTGCAGCACGTCTGGTCCGAGAGCGACACAGACGAGAGTGTTGAGGAGTACTTTCCTCCACCCCCACCCTCACCGAGACAGCACGACGCCGAGGCAGGAGGATCAGCTGCTCCTCCACCGACACCACCTCCTGTGTCCGAGGCGCAGGTGTCACAGCCGTCGGAGCTGTCCTCCCTTCTCCAGCAGATGATCGAGCAGCAGCGCCAGGACAGGCTCGCTGCTGAGCAGGCCAGGGCGGAGCAGGCTGCTCACCTGGCACAGCTGCAGCGGCAGCAGCAGGAGCTCCAGCTGGAGATCGCCCGTCATTGGCGAGAGGATACGGACCGGTTCACCAACCTGGTCGATCAGATGCACCGCCGTACCCTCGACCAGCAGCAGCAGACCCAGCAGGCCATGATGGGGATCCTAGGGTTGATCACCAACCTATACACTCAGACCGGGATCGCCCTTCCTTCACAGCAGCCTGGACTGGGACTGGCTCCAGGTGTCGCTCAGGTGCCTACTACTCCTATCCCTTCGATCAGCATGTCACCACTTCTGGCACCTAGCGCACCGATTCACTCACCACTGCCGGCGACGACCTTGTTCCAGCAGACACCGGCGTCCGTGGTGAGCGCTCCACTTCCTCCAGCTCCTCCAGCATCTTCAGTATCTGCTCCCTCTCCTCCAGCACCGGCAGCGGACCCTCCAGTTCCCACCGCTCCGGCAGCTCCTTCGACCGGCGACTCCAGCTCCGACGACTGCGACGGTGCTCAGTTCGTCCTCGCGCCTAGCTCTCAGGGTCAGTAGGCGTTCTGATCCCTTTTTGGTGTCTTGATGCCAAAGGGGGAGAAGATGTAGGAGAGTCAGGGGGAGTAGCAGTCTCAGGGGGAGTACGTGTTTAGGGGGAGTGTGTGAGTGTGTGTTTATCTTTTGTATTCTTGCTTGAGTACTCTTTTGTAATTTTAATTAAGCACTCTTTCGCTTGTCTCATTTGTTTATGATTTTAATCAATTGAGCTTTTCGCACCATAATTTTCATTTGCCCTTTACAAGATTCATGTGTCCTATGTTGTACTTATTGCATATCTACTTGTGTATTATCATCAAATTCATTATTATTGCGCTTTAAATTATTGTGTTGTCATCAATCACCAAAAAGGGGGAGATTGAAAGCATCTAGGCCCCATGAGGTACGGTTTCGGTGATTAATGACAACCATTCGATATTACTAATGAATTTGTGAATGCAAGGTCTCAATGACACTCAATCAAATGAAATCAAAATTACATTGGAGACCCATATAAAATCAACGAATGAGATCAAATCAAAACATATGATGACAAGAAGTGAAAGCTCTAACTTGATATCATTCCATACTTGAAGACAATCAAAACAACACTTCAAACAAATGTCAAAGAGGTCACAAGTTCAAAATTCCAAAAGAACAACTCAAAACAACTCGAAGTCAACAAGTTGAACACACCGGATCATCCGATGGTCTTGGAGTTGACTGCGTCGGTCAAGTTTGTTCAACTGAAGAAGAAGACCTCAGACAAATGCACTCACCGGATCATCCGATGTGAGTGGCTCAGTGCATCGGTCCATCATCACAGATTGCAATACCATTGGACCAAGAGAAGCACCGGATCATCCGATGTACAGACTTACACACATCGGTCAATCACTCCAGTAAGCCTCAAGATCAAGCAAAATCCTGGAGGAAGAGCCACCGGATCATCCGATGAGTAGAGAGATCAACATCGGTCTAACAACGGTCATATCTGACACAGTGACATCAGCTAATTTGGCTTTGACCGATGATAACTGAAGGGGAGACATCGGATCATCCGGTGTTCGCAGACAAGTGATGTCAGCCTACTTTTCCATCGGCTATCTCGTGGAGGCTGGCTATTTATACCCCTTCAACCTGTCAAATCGATAAGACTTGAAGCCCAGACATACTCTACACATCCTAGAGCATTCAAGCAAGAGAGCTACCACTTTCACATCATTTACTCATCATTTGCACACCAAGAGATAGGTTAGAACTAGCTAGAGATAGTGCTTGGGTGCCTCCACTCTAGGTGATTGGAGTCTCTAGCGTAGTGAGAGCCATAAGGGAGTGTCCCTTGGTGTGTGTAACTTCCGGAGCTTGCCAAGTGGATTGTGGAAGCCCGGAGGATCCCAAAGTGTACAAGGCTTGAGCTCCACCTTGCCAAGGTTGGCGAACGGAGAAGAATAGTGAAGAAGCCCGTAGTCTCGGTGACTTGGGAGTGGCAAAACCCTTCGGTGGGTGCCACAACGTGGACGTAGGAAGATCCTTGTGATCTTACCGAACCACGGGATAAACTCCGTGTCCCTTCGAGCGTTTGCATCCCTCTCCCTTTTACTCTTATGCAATCTTCATTCCGCAACTTTAATTTACATTGATTGCATAGTTTAATTGCATAGGGAATTGGGCTTTAAGTTGTAAGTGTTTAATTGTCTTAAAATTTGAAAGAAAGCCCAATTCACCCCCCCTCTTGGGCGTTTCGATCCTTACAGACTCATTACAGTAGGTTGCATTTTCCTATGATTTGGTTTAGCATGTGCAGCAAATTTTGCATGAAAGTTATAAGATCTAACAATCATTCTTTTCTTTTTTTCTGTTGTTTAGCTAGTCTATAACAAAAATCTATGACATGACCATCTCTACCATGGTAGGTACAATGAAATTTAACTTTGTGTTCATGTCTATATGAGCAAGCAACATTTTTATTTGAAACCGAATGAGACACACTACATGAAACGCGATCATTTGCGACAGCTGGATATATTTGCAACGACATGTCGTTGGCCGTCGCAAATAAAGTAGTCGTCGCAAATAACCACTTATTTGCGACGGCCAACCCTAGGGCCATCACAAATAAGGAAACCGTCGCAATGAAAACCTTATTTGTGACGGCTTTGAAAAAGACCGTCACAAATAAACTTAATTGTGACGGCCATATTTTAAGGTTGTCGCAATTATGGATGCCGTCACAAATGAGGGCTTTTATCAGCCGCCCCCGACCCTGACGGTTCATTCACCTCCACAATCCCAACCACCGCCATCGCCGCCGCGCCCCCGCCACCCTGTCGTGCCCCCGACGCGGGCCCACCGTCGTCGCCCCGCCGCCGCCGCTGCCCCCGCTCTCGCAGTCGGCCTGCCGCGGCCCCGCCCCCGCGGCACCACCCCGACCCCAAGCTGCGCCCTCGCCCCGCGCGCGGCACCGCCCCCTCACGCTGCCGGCCCGCCGCGGCACCGGCCCCGCCCGCCCCGCCCCTGCAGCGCTGCCCCTCTAGCCGCCGGCCCGCAGCGCCACCGGCTCCGCCCCCGCAGCGCCGCCCCTCCGGCCGCTGACCCGCAGCGCCACCGGCTCCGCCCCCGTAGCGCCACCCCTCCGGCCTCGCCTCCGACCCTGCCCGCACTGGCCCCTCTGGCCGCCCCGCAGCGTCGCCCCACCGCGCCCTGCCCCCATCGTCGTCCCTGCCCCTAGCCACGGACAGCAGCGCTGCCGTCCCTCCGACATCGCCGGCCGCCGACCTCCTCCAACCCCGCCTCCTCCAACGCCGCCGTCCCTCCAACGCCTCTGCTGACTAGGTATGGGAATGCGTTGAATGATGGAATGTTTAGATGATGTAATGTTTAGATGATGGACGTTTCATGCAATAGTAAAATTTTCAAGTTTTGTTTGTTAGTGCATGATGGACGTTTGAATGATGGAATGTTTAGATGATGAAATGTGGTAATGTTTAGATGATCCTACTTTATTGCTAGTTATGTTTAGATGATGCAATGTTTTAAATTGTGAGTGCTCATATACGTGCTCATATATGCTCATACATTGCTAGTTATGTTTAGATGATCCTACTTCATTGCTACTGCATTGCCAATGATCATACACATGTTCATATAACATATTGTCTATTGTTTTATATTTATTTTTTTATTGGTGCTTATTGTTTATTGATATTTAATATTTTTGAGTGACTACTTAATATATGTAAATAAAGGGGTTTTGGGACGGCTCGGACCAACCCGGAAGGGCACGACACGCAATAAGTGTGATCGTGTCGTATAGACCATAGTAGTGGTACCGTATGCGTCAAGGCGACATGGAAGCGAGTGGGTTGGTTAGGATGTCCATGACCCGCGATTGCCTGGACGGTGAAAATGGATGTGGAATTGTCATCTAAGACCAACTTTCCTCTCACTCTTTCTCTAGTTCTTTCCTCTCTCTTAAATGACCTCAAAATGAAAATGAGCAACAAAACCTATAGCAATGTATTACCTGTTTCGGATCAGCACGTCTCACATGCCATTGGCATGTGAGATGTGCAGGTTCGGAATTGTCCCTTTTTGGACAGCCTGTGAGTGACCGAGGGGTCGTGGCTTGTGAAGAGACGTGGGTCCGGATTTGGACGAGATTTCTGTGGCGTAACCCTGTTGTTCTCTGCTGCACCATTTTTGGGCGTGCAGTGGAGAACAGCGGGGTTATGCTGCTGAAATTTCGTTCGAATCCGGATCACGCATCTCGTCGTGAGCACGCTCTGCTCGGTCACTCTTGGGTGGGTTTAGGATCTATCTTCCTAGGTTCTAGGGCTGTGACATAACATAACAATGAAACTAATAATGATTTGTCTGCTTTAAACTGCAGAGCCAAACACGGGTGAAGACCGCAGTTGGATGTATACTGGCTGGAAGAGCAGAACTAGTGGTCACCCGGATGAGTGGTTTATCAAGTTAGGTCAATTTTTGGATCGAGCATTTTCATTGTCAACAGAAGATATGGTGCGGTGCCCATGTACAAAATGTCGGAACACCGAGTTCTTGAGAAGATTAGAGCTTTTGTTTCACTTATGTCGAAACGGTTTCACTCCACATTATGAAGTGTGGACCTTTCACGGCGAGACTAATTCTTGAGTTATAGCCAAAGTGGATGAGGATGATGATATAACAGAGGTTGATAGGATGGATGAGATGCTAGAAGCTCTAGAAGTGGAGGATCCTCTTACAAATGAGGCAGAGAAGTTCTTCGAGGAGCTGAAGAAATCACAAGAGCCATTGCATGAACACACGGTTGTGACCGTACTTGCTTTCTTGACCCGATTTATGGCAATTAAGTCCAAGTACTTTTTTCCATGAACTGCTACAATGATCTCATGAAATTGATCTGCGATATCCTTCTACAACCTCACAATGCACCACCAGATATGTATCATTCAAAGATCAAGATATCTGGTCCCGGTATGAATTATGAGAAAATTGATGTGTGCACAGACAACAGCATGCTATTCTGGAAAGAGCATGACAATGAGACCATGTGCTTGAAATGTGGTAAATCGAGGTATGTCGAAGTTGTTAATGACGATGGCGATAATGTGATGATAGATGTCGCACATAAGCAGCTTCGTTACTTGCCTGTGACACCTCGGTTAAAGCGGTTGTTTCTTTCAAAAAGAACCGCAAGACACATGAGATGGCACAAAGAAGGTAAACGTGGGAACAAAGAATTCTTGACGCATCCGTCCGACGGTGATGCATGGAAGGCGCTAGACCGTTTCGATCTAGAATTTTCTCGTGATGCGAGGAATGTTCGCATCGGATTAGCAACAAACGGATTCTCACCGTTCAGTACGAACGCCACACCATACTCATGTTGGCCCGTCTTTGTCATTCCGTACAACCTTCCACCTACTTTTTGTACGAAGAACGAGTTCATGTTTCTCAGCCTCATTGTACATGGACCTGATCATCCCGTGTCACATCTCAACGTGATATTAAAACCGCTGATCGAAGAATTGAAAGTCTTGTGGACAGGAGTCGAAGCGTATGACACTTACAAGAAGCAGAAATTCAACCTTTGAGCTGCTTATTTGTGGTCCGTCCATGATTTGCCAGCATACGACATGTTTTCTGGATGGAGCACTCACAGTCGTCTGACGTGTCTGATATGTGCTTCAGACACGGATTGCTTTCGACTAACTCATGGAGGCAAAATATCTTACTTCCATTGTCACAGATGTTGGATGCCCTCGAATCACATATTTAGGCAGCAGCGGCATGTCTTTCGAAAGAACACTGTTGTCGCTAAAGGACCACCAAAGCGTCTCAACGGGTCAGAAATTTTTGATATGTTGGACAAACTGGTGCCTGATGAAGGTCGTCCTGGATATTTCAAAGGTTATGGAGAGGAACACAATTGGACTCACATATGTGGACTTTGGGAGCTTCCGTATGTGAAGTCATTGATTCTAATGCACAACATTGATGTCATGCATGAGGAGCGTAACATGAGCAAAAGTATCATAAGCACTTGCATGGATATGCCTGCCAAAACGAAAGACAATTATAAAGCTAGACTAGATTTGGCAGACATTTGTCACCGTCCAACTCTTAAAATCTCTGAAAGTGGTAGAAAGCCATGTGCCTTCTTTATGTCTTCGATTGAAAGAAAAGAAAGAAGTTATGAAATGGATGAAAACTTTGAAATTCCCAGATGGTTATGCAGCTAGCCTGAAATGAGCCGTAAATGTTAACACAGGAAACCTCACTGGGTTGAAGAGTCATGATTATCACATTATAATGGAAATACTCTTACCCATTATGTTTTGAGGCTATCTAGATGATGTAGTGTGGAAGGTTTTAGCTGAGCTCAGCTATTTCTATAGACATCTTTGTGCTAAAGAAATCAAGATTAGGATGATGGATAAGTTAGAGAACGAGATACCAATACTTTTATGTAAGATGGAAATTTTTTTTCCATCGGGTTTCTTCAATCCAATGCAACATCTGCTTATCCATCTTCCATTCGAAGCTAAAGTTGGCGGTCCTGTGCAATATAGGTGGATGTATCACATTAAAAGAGCGCTACAATATCTGAAACCAATGGTTGTCAACAGGGCAAGGGTGGAAGGGTGCATTGCTGAAGCATATTCTCTTAAGGAAGTAGGATACTTTTCAAGTGTCTACTTTGCGAAGAAAACAATATCAACACTTCAACGATGCGGTACAATGTGGACGAAACACCCTCTCTAAGCGACCTTTCCATTTTTCAAACGAGAGGCACCACCGTTGGTAGCTACACGACCTACGTGCTATCCGAACATGAAAGGATTGTTGCTTTACTCTACATGTACGCAAATATAGCAGGCATGCAGGAATACTTCAAGTAAGTGTTTGTCCTACATTTATGCTAATTGACATATTTTGCACCACATGTATTCTAAAAGATGTTTTTTCATGTTCAGCGAGTTCCACAGACAATGTTGGCCACATAGGCATCAACCTACGGCCAAACAAGTAGAAGCGATGCGAAAAGAAGGAATAAATGGGGGGTAGTGTTTCCTATCCTGGTTTCGAGATTATGTAATATTCTCTCATGTTCTATGTATTATAAGTTACTATTATTAAAGAAATATTATTTTAACTTACAATCATTTATGACAGTGTCGGACTCGCAATGTCCATGAAGATTTGCGGCCCATATATTATGGATTGGTGAATGTTAGAAGCTATGGTCGATATGACGTAAATGGCTTTCGATTCCGTACAACTCATTTTAAAGCTCTTCGTCCTCTCGCGGCAACATCAAATTCTAGAGTTCTGACGAGAGCAATGGACACTCAAGGGAATTTAACCGATTGTAATGGGATCATTCGCAAAATCCTTGAATTTACTTTTATTAGAAATAAGACCCTTCGAGTTGTCTTCTTTGACTGTGACTGGTTTTATCGCACTCATGAAACTCGAGAAAACCAATTTGGAATGGTGGAAGTGAAACATAAGGACCGACTACGAGGTTACGATACATTTGTTCTTGCACATGAAGTGGAACAAGTGTATTATCTACCTTATCCATGCACGAAGCTCAATGCTTGGTGGGTGGTATATAAGGTGAATCCTCGTGAGCGGTTATATACTCCTGGGGATGATGGTTACCATGATAGCGAAGACGTTCAAAAAGTGTACCAAGAAGAAGAGTTGCCAGACACTTTTATCGTCGAGCTTGGTGCAGGACTCGATTAGTTTGTTGGAGATGTTGAAGACATTGAAGATGTAGAGGCAGATGATATGCGAAAACGGAAATTAGAACAAGCCACGATGGAAGATCGTTGGGCTGGTTTAAGGAGTAGGGCACAGACACATGATAATGATGCTGATGAATTTTGAAAGTGATTACAAGTAATGTTTTCATGAAGATAGTAAAATGAATTTTGTATATTTTATTTGCATATTTACTGATTATCTAATTAAAACAGGATGGCGTCAAAGAAGGGTAAGAAGGTGCCGCCGTCGAGGGGGTTCTACCCCTCTAGACCTGAGGATGCTTTCGTTGGTGCCTCGTCGACTGGGAGCAGACGCTCTCAGCTACTCGGGCACATTCTGAGCAGCTCTAGAGCTTCGTCACAGGTAAATGTCACTTGTTTTTGACAAATTCTTTAAATTCAATTTCACATTAAACTTACTCATGAATCATTTTAATGTTGTAGTCCTCACCGGCTAACTCAGAGGCTACGGCGCCAGTTGACCTTCGCTACCCTTCGATGAGCCAGCTCTCGGCCAGCCAGCCCTCGGCTGGCGATCCTTCTCTTCCTGAGGCCTTTGGCACGGCTGGTGACGAGCCGTCTGAGTCACCTGACGTAGCGCCCCAACAGATGCGGAGGACGAGGAGGACTCACTTTGTCAGTCCTCCTGTGGTCCCTTCACAGAGGATCATGATTCGTCCAGTGGGAGACAGGTAATAAAAATTATAGTGTTCAATTTTAGTTTCTTTTGGTTACCTAAGTAATGAATCAATAAATATCTTCTAGGGTTTGGGACGAAACGTCTTTCACCGGTGAGAGACATCAAAGACTGGTGAACGGTGTCCTCATGTCCTTAGTGCGTTTGCACTATCTCGGGGTCATCGATGGGGTGCCTGCTCTTTCGTGGGAGTACTAGCACGCGTCCATCACCAGGAGCACGACAACCTTCAGGAGGCCGTATGGGCTGATTTTATGGTAAGTATGTTAAAAATAGTTTCTACGTTTTAACTCTTAAACTCTTTTAATGAACATCTCTTTAATATATTCTTTATCGCAGGCAAGATATACCTTAGAGGACCCGAACGACCCACGCCTGTTTGAGGATGCGAGGCGAGAGCACTACAACGCTACCAAGGCGCTTCGACAAGCTATATCAAACGCCCGTGTTCAGATTATTAATGAGCACTTGAAGGCGAACCAGCAGCACGTGCTGCACTTCCGGCACCCGACGGAGGAGGAGTACGCGCAGGTACGGGGGGTGTAGTAAGTATTTTTTCTGATATTTTCCTCGATGGTATTTTTAACGTCTTCCGACTATGTGCAGGGCCATGTGAGCTGGTTGCAGGGTTGCACCGATGCATTTCGGGTCCTTCGTCGCTATTGGGCTAGCGATGAGTTTAAAGCTAAGTCCGAGAAGGCTCGAGAGTGTAGAGGGGTCGAGGGGAAGAGAAGGCATGGCCAAGATAACCACTTGCGTTTAGCTAAACACATGGTAAGTGTATGTAACTTATGTTTATATATTCATAATATATTGCTCGTACTAACACGTATTGAAAGGAGCGCGAGACGGGGGTGCCGCCGACCCCTGCTGAGATTTGGAAGAGAGGTCACAGGGACCCTTCTCAGCCTGAGGGGTGAAGTGAGGCTGCAGCCGAGCGATTGGTAAGTTTAGAAATCATTCATATTATATATAACTATATGTATTGTTCAACTTACACGGTTTTCTTGTTTTGCAGGCTAAGTACGGGGAGGAGGCTAGGATGATACACGGTGAAGATTTCGATTGGGAACGTGAACCAATCGATCCTCAAGCCGCGTATGCAAGCGAAGGTGGAAAAGCACACGGAAGGTGAGTCTATATGTCATTTTATCATTTTCAATTCAAAGTATTCAAGATATTTCAATTTGATATTACTGACTCTCTTTTTTATAGGCTCGCCATATTCGACGGAATTGTCAACTCGAGAGCGGGGAGACCTGCGAGAGGCAACTCCACGCAGGCTTCTTCGGTGGGCATGGCAGGTCGTCACGCCTCACAGAGGGACATTGAGATGTAGTCCCTCTGACAAACTGTAGAAGACAACTTCAGGCGACAGGAGGAGGTAAGGAGGGAGGCAGAACGCCAAAGGATCGCGATGGGGGCCACGATCCAAACCCAGGTAGCGGCGTTGGCGCAGATGCGGGAAGCAATGGAGGTAACAAAATAAAAACTAAAGTTCTTATTAATTCAGCGTAAGTGACTTACTAATAGGTAACATTTAATGTTTGCAATGACAGGCCATGGCTCGGGCGCAAGGTCTGGGGGTCCAGCTACTGGTACTACCACCGGTCCTTCCAGGCAATCCTTCTTCTGCGGGTCAGGTAATTTTCTATGTCAACTTAACAATTTTAGTTTTAACTCAACTTAATGAAAATAAAGCGAGGAAATGGAGTGACAGTGAAAGATAGATAGAGTGAGAGATGAAGTTAGAAGAGGGAGAAAGATAGAGAAAAAAGGATTAAAATAGAAGAGAGAGGAGATAGTTAGAAGAAAAGGGTTGAGATGGAAGAAAGAGAGATATAAGAAAGAGTGAGAGATAGTTAGATAGAGTGGGAGAGGAATAATGAGAGAGAGGGAGATTGGAGATAGAAGGAGAGGGAGAGATAGAGAGAGAAAGGGAGATGTAGATTGAGATAGAGGCAGAAAGATAGAGGGAAAATGATAGCAATAGAGAGATGAAATTGTAAGACCTATGTGTGCTGAATACATTGGCTTGTAGTGAATACACTTGGCTTTGATGATAAAAGTTTTTAATATCACCAAAACACCTTTTTATCAAGGTCCGACTCTAGCTCCGAGCTACAGCAAGGTCCGACGATAGGTCCGGCTTGTTTTGGGTAGCTCCGGCTACGTTAGATGCTAGGTCCGGCTTCTTGGTAAGGTCCGACTAGCTTTGGTTAGCTCCGGTGAGCTTTATCTTTAGCTCCGACATGTCCTTGTTAGCTCCAGCATGTCTTTGATAGCTCCGGCATATACTTGATAGCTCCGGCATGCTTTTGCTAAGCTCCGGATCCAGGATCTACTAGTTTTGATAAGCTCCGGATCCAGGATCTACTAGTTTTGGTAAGCTCCGGCGCTAGGTTCTACTAGCTTTTGTTAGCTCCGGCTCAAGCTTCGGGTTGCTCTGGCAAGGTCCGGAACTTGACTGCAGTGTTTCTTGTTAGCTCCGGCTCAAGCTCCGGGTTGCTCTGGCAAGGTCCGGAACTTGACCGCAGTGCTTCTGCTTTGCATTTGCAATGTCTCGTACTTTCTTTACTTGATTGGAAAGATTGCTTAGTTTTCATTTGCTAAGTTTTTGGTGTGTTATGGATGATACGGTTGATATCGTTTCTACTGTGGTTTTGCAACATGCTTATGTGAGGTTCTCACGTAAGGTGTTGTGTTTGGAACTAACGTGAGTCAAGTCGAGGACTTGGGCTCGTATGGATTGGTTGTTTGTTCATGTGCAGGTGTTGCTTGAGTTCAAGTCATGGCTGGTGACAGGATCCATTGGACTAGTCTCAGGAGGAGATGAGGTTCCAACAACCAAGTTCGGGAGGAACTGTGGTTGAGCGGGTCAGGAGGTCGCGCAGGATGATTGAATCAAGGGCAGTGCATATGAAGGTCGAAGGAAGGTGTTCGCACGTATGCATGCGGTGCATGACGTGGCATTATGCTTCTAGAGACGGATTATGGAAGGAAGATCTGATCGGAAGGATCGGATCGTATCGGTTGATGACTTCGGCTGCGGCGGAGTCGGTTATGGCTCGGTATGGAAATATCGAGTTGGTTATGTTAGGATTTCGTGTGTGTCACGAATTTGAGTTTTTTAGGAATGTGGGATACGTTCCTAAGGTGTTTGGAAGTCTTAAGATTGCTTCTATCTGCGTATAGAAGAATCTTGAGCAGTTATGGTAAGTTCCGATTGTGATCGGATTAGGATTGGAGTCCTAGTTGAGATTGGGATGGCCTAAGGGCTGGTTATATAAGCAAGGGAAGGCCAAAGTTCGGTGAGACGACTTTGGGGCTGTTCCTCTTGTGTTCTATTGAATAAAATTCATAGTTTGAAGGAACTTTTGTGCCTTGTTCGTCCGACTTGTTCCAGACAAGTTTTACTCGTCGAGTTTCTGGACAGCACTACCTTTCGTCGGTGTTTTTATCATAACTCGAGTTTTACAGATTCAATTGACATGATTCTTTTTGGGTTGTCTTCACAACTTGATTTTCTATCATTTTTCAAAATTTCACGGTCATTGGATTTGTAGTTTCTGAGCTACACGAGTTTCTTTGCAGCATTACAGAAACTGTTTTTCTCGGGTAGGTCAGATTGACCATAGTCTGATCTTTCGATCATAACTTGAGTTTTTCTCGACGGATCTGAGTAATTCTTTTTGTGTTGTCTTCGTGACTTGATTCTCTCTGATATATATCACTTTTGTTACGGTGAAACACGTTTAGATTAGTCTCATACACGATTTCTTTAAGAGATCGTTTTTCTACCGAAGGGATTAGGGTTTTATTGTTTCCGCTGCGTAAGATTTTTAAATCTACCATTCACCCCCCCTCTGGTAGCTTTTCACGTGCTCTTCGATCCTACAATTGGTATCAGAGCCACGGTGCTCTAATCTTTGTGATTTGCACGTGTTTTTGACTAATCATCATGGAGAAGTACTCCGTCAAACCTTGTGTGTTTGCTGGTATTGATTTTCAGGTTTGGAAGGCACGCATGGAGGCTTTTATCCAGGTACAAGGCTTTGCAATATGGGAGAAGGTGTATAAGCTTTATGAAGTGCCACCCAATGATCAAGTCACGGCCACGAACCTCCGGGACGTCGACAACAACAACAAAGCCCGAAACTTGATCATCCAAGGACTCACTCAAAGCGACTTTGATCGTGTCGCGCACCTCCGATCAGCATACGACGTTTGGAGAGCTCTCTGTGATTATCATGAAGGCTCCAACACAATCAAGGAGGTAAAACAAGATATGTTCAAGAAAGAATATATGCGCTTTGAGATGCAACCAGGTGAGTCAATCGATGACCTCTTTGCTCGGTTCAATAAAATTCTCAGCAACTTACGTAGTGTCAATGTTAATTTTTCTGATGCTGAGAATGCTAGACAACTTCTTAGTGCATTAGACATGTCAGTTTGGGAGATGAAAGTAACATCCATTCGTGAATCAACTATCATGAGTTCTCTTACATTAGATGTACTTTATTCTAAACTAAAAACTCATGAAATTGACATCCTAGCAAGTAAGAACCCAAACAAGTCTATTGCATTTGTCTCACAACGAGATATGTCTAGCTCCGGTCAATCATCATCCTGCAATACTCTTGCTTTGTTGTCCTCACTAACCCTGGAACAGATCGAAGGATTTCCAGAAGAGGAGTTGGCACTCATCTCTACTAGATTCTCAAAAACATTGCAAAATGTGAGAACTAGAAGGAGAGGAAGCTCCGGACCTCAACGTTGTTTTGAATGTGGTAAAACAGGACACTTTCGTACAGAATGCCCTAACCATTCAGGTCCGACCACCCGGGAAGAAAAACAAAGCAAGGTCCGGACCTCCTCTGGAAATTCCAACAAGAAAAAGAAGGGTACCATAGGACGCAAGATGATCAACAGCTTCATCACCGCGCTTCAAGAGCTCAGTTCAAGTGACATTGATTTTGAAAGTGATGAAGAGAATGATGACTTGGCCAACTTATGCTTCATGGCGGGCAAAGCAAGATCAAGATCAAGTCAGGAGGAAGCAGAACACAACAGTGACGATGATGAGGTATGTTCTACCTGCAATGAAATGTGTGATGCTATTTCTCGTGCAACTATTATTGTCAAGAAAAAGGACCAAAAGCTTAGGGATAATGCTGCTAAAATTGAATCACTAGAATCTGAAATTAATCGTTTAAAAACCTTGATTCCTAGTGATGATGCATGTCCCTCATTTGACTTGATCTATGAACAATTGTCCTCTCTAAGAAGTGCACATTCCTCCACTCTAGACAGACTTGATGAAGAAATTGAAAAGAACAAAAAGCTTGCTGCACTTAATAATAAAAACTTAAAAGATGCTTCTTGTTCTATAGATGACTTGCATTGTTCTGCATGTGAAAATCTTGATAAGAAACTGCAAGATGCTATGAATGAAATTTCTATGTTGAACAATGCTTTACGTTCTCATGAAGTTAAATTTCGTTCCAATTGCAAACTAAAAGGAAAAACTTCATGTAAAACTGCCTAGACTTGTCCAAGAAACTTGATGACATGAATAGGACACTAGGTCGGTTTTGTAATGGGGATAAGAATCTAAACTTGCTGCTGAATTCTTCCAAGTCTAGCAAAGATAAAACTGGTTTTGGTTTTGATTCTCATGTTCATGCTAAGGCACATCCACCTAAAATTGTAAGGTCATTAGGAAGTGGTTTGATTCAAACAGTTCCTAAACAAAAAGAAGTGGTTTTCAAATCTGCAGGAGTGTTGCCTCATTCGGTTTCAAATAAAAATATTGCTTGCTCATCTAGACATGAACACAAAGTTAAATTTCATTGTACCTTCTGTGGTAGAGATGGTCATGTCATAGATTTTTGTTATAGACTAGCTAAACAACAGAAAAAGGAAAGAAAAATTGCTAGATCTTATAACTTTCATGCAATTAGAAAAACACAACCTGCTTTAGTGAGTCAGAAATTTGAGAAGGTAGCTTCCGGACCTTCTGGTAAGAAATCCGCAAAAGCAGCTCCGATAGTTCCGATAGCTCTGAGAGCTACCGGATCTTCTGTTGTTCCCTCTGGAGCTTCAGTTTTTGCCTCCGGACCTTCTGCTTTTACCTCCGGAGCTACCGGTTTTCACTCTAAACAAGTAACAACTTCTAAATCAACTGTTAAGAACAGAAAACCTCAATCTTTGACTCATAAACCTGCTGTTTTATCTCAGCATTCGCGTGTTTTTCCTGGTGCACGTCGCGTGACTCAGTACTGGATTCCTAAATGCCTTTTGACTAACCCCAGTATTGAGTCATCGGCGTATTGTGCTTCTATGTAGGTTACACGCTTGAGGAAGGAGAATATTTGGATTGTGGATTCAGGTTGCTCACGCCACATGACCGGTAACAAAGATTGGTTCTCCTCCCTCACCTTTGTGTCACGTGTAGAGAATGTTACTTTTGCCGATAATTCTTCAACTCCTATAATTGCAAAGGGTTCGGTTAGAGTAAATGATCACTACACTTTGAAGGATGTGGCACTTGTCAAAAATTTGAAATATAACTTGCTTTCTGTTTCACAATTGCTAGATGAAAATCTAGAAATTACTTTCAATAAAAACTGCTGCAAAGTTGTAGATTCAAATAGTGAGCTTATTTTTAACATGTCTCGGTTTGGAAGAGTTTTTAAGGCTGATTTTGATATGTCTTCTTCTAAGCATAGGTGTCTAGTTGCTAATGATTCAAAGGACTTATATTTTTGGCATCGTAGACTTGGTCACGTAGGCTTTGATCACCTAACGCGCGTTAGTGCTCTTGATCGCATACGTGGGCTGCCTAAGCTTAAAGGGGACAAAGAAATTGTGTGCTCTTCTTGTAGACATGCTAAGATGGTTGCAGGTTCACATACTCCTCTCACAATGATCATGACAACTGAACCATGTCAACTTTTGCATCTTGACACCGTAGGACCTTCACGTGTTCAATCCTTCGGAGGTAAATGGTATGCTCTTGTTATTATTGATGATTATTCTAGATATTCTTGGGTGTATTTTATGGCGTCTAAGAATGAAGTTTTTAGTCACTTTAGAACTTTATTTCTTAGATTATCAATCGATCACCCAGGATCATTAAAAGCAATTAGAAGTGATAATGGAACTGAATTTAAAAATCATTTCTTTGATCACTTTTGTGCTGAAAATAGAATAGATCATCAATTTTCTTCACCATATGTACCTCAACAAAACGGTGTTGTAGAAAGAAAGAACAGAACCCTAGTTGAGATGGCTAGGACTATGCTTGATGAATATCAAACCCCTAGGAAATTTTGGGCTGATGCATTAGCAACCGCTTGTTATGTCTCAAATCGTGTTTTCTTGCGTGCTAAGCTAGGTAAAACACCATATGAGCTCCGGTTTGGACATAGGCCTAGTGTTACACACTTTCGGGTCTTTGGTTGCAAATGCTTTGTTAAGAAACATGGTAATCTTGATAAATTTGAACCTAGATCCAATGATGGCATGTTTCTTGGTTATCCATCTCATACTAGAGGCTACCGTGTGCTTTTACTTGACACTAACAAAATTGTGGAGACTCGTGAAGTGTCTTTTGATGAAGCTAGCCCAGGTACTAGCTCCGGTGTTGCAGGACCAGATTCATATTCTCAGGGGGAGGATATTTTCGAAGATGAAGAAGAGCCGGTGATACTGCCTGTTAGTTCCGAAGTTGACACGTGTCCAGCTCCGGACATTGAACAAGCTCCGGCTGTCACCACTGCTGGTCCTGATCATCCACAAATCACAAGCTCATCAATCTACAATGAACCTAATGAAAAAGAAGCTTGTGAGACATCTGTTCCCCTGCGTTTTTACAAAGATCATCCCCCGCAACAGATGATTGGAAGCTTGCATGAACGAGTCACACGGTCCAGGTTTTGCGATCCAAACTCTCATGCTCATTCTGCTTTTGTTGCTTCTTTTGAACCCAAAGATATATCACACGCACTCACAAATGAATCTTGGATTATTGCCATGCAAGAAGAGTTAGAAAATTTTGAAAGAAATAATGTTTGGAAACTTGTACCTCCACCTCAAGGCCACACTTTAATTGGAACCAAATGGATGTTAAAAGTGCTTTTCTTAATGGCTACATAGATGAGGAGGTTTATGTCAAACAACCACCAGGTTTTGAAAATCCAGATTTTCCTAATCATGTTTACAAACTGTCCAAAGACTTATATGGTCTCAAACAAGCACCTAGAGCATGGTATGATAGGTTAAAAACATTCTTACTTGAAAAGGGGTTTACAATGGGAAAGGTTGATAAAACTCTTTTTGTGCTTAAACATGGCAATGACTCATTATTCGTTCAAGTGTATGTGGATGATATTATCTTTGGTTGTGATTCTCATGATCTTGTGTCTAAGTTTTCAGCAATGATGAGTTCCGAATTTGAAATGAGTATGATGGGTGAACTCACTTACTTTTTGGGGCTGCAAATCAAGCAAACCAAGGAGGGTACCTTTGTGCATCAAACAATGTATACCAAAGATCTCCTAAGGCGCTTCAACATGGACAAAAGCAAGCCTCTTCGAACACCAATGGGAACAGCAACAACACTTGAACTTGATGAATATGGTGAATCCGTGGATCAAAAAGAATATAGGAGTATGATCGGATCACTTTTGTACCTTACAGCATCAAGACCGGACATACAATTCAGCATATGTCTTTGTGCACGGTTTCAAGCTTCCCCACGTGTTTCACATCGTCAAGCCGTCAAAAGGATTCTCAGGTACTTACATGGAACTCAAGAATTTGGCATTTTTCTTCCTTCTTCCTCAATCGTTTCTTTGAAAGCTTTTTCGGATGCTGATTTTGGGGGTTGTAGGATTGATAGGAAAAGTACTTCCGGTGCTTGTCATTTTCTTGGTAATTCTCTTGTTGCCTGGTCCTCTAGAAAACAAAGTTCAGTTGCACAATCCACAGCCGAATCTGAGTATGTAGCTGCTGCTAGTGCTTGTTCACAAATTCTTTGGATTGTTCAAACACTTAAGGACTATGGGGTTGATCTAGATAGTGTTCCACTGTTCTGTGATAACACTAGTGCTATTTGCATTGCTAAAAACCCCATGCAACATTCTAGAACTAAGCACATTGACATTAGGTATCACTTTCTCCGTGATAATGTTGAAAAAGGAAACATTGTGCTTCACCATGTAGATACCGAACAACAATTGGCTGACATTTTTACAAAACCTTTGGATTTCACTCGTTTTTGTTACATTCGTAGTGAAATAGGGTTTATGCATCCTCATGGCTTAAATTGAGGGGGAGTTTTTGAAACTTAGGAAGTCTATGTGTGAATCTGAAATTAAAATAATATGAGCATATTATTTCATACATATATGACTTTGTGATTCCTTTTACATGCTGAAAGTTCTTACTACATTACTCGTGTTATACTTTTTGTAGTTTTTGCCATGTCTAGTAATTGAAATAATTACTTACACTAAATCTGGTCATGGTCGAACTTTCTTGCTGTTTTGAACTTGTTGCATGCTCAGAAATGCTTTTAATCATTAAGAATTTATCAAGTAATCAACTCACATGTTGAGTTTTTATGAACAAATATAAATTGAGAAAAGATCAAGAGAATATGCATGCATCGCACTTCTTCTTTCGAGATGGCTTGTCATTGCACTTAGATATGAACTTGGAAGAAGTTGTGTATGACTAAAACCATGACCTTAAGCTTCTGATTGTCAAATGACATAGGCTTGGCTTGGTTGGTTAGAATAAGGCAGATGAGCATATAATCTCTTGCAAATCTCAAATTATCTAAATTTATGCTTTGAAAAATATTAAGATGCAGCAACAAATGTCATGCTTTCAGGTTTTGAAATAGTTGAGTTTGTGAGATCATGACCTGCTAAAATTGAAAATCACACTTGCTTTCTAGCATGGCTTACACTACATTATGTATCTCATTGATGTGATAGTGTAAGTTACTTGATAGTATGACTTGGGTGAGCTTTGTTTATATGTATATGTTATAATATGCTCATAACAACTAAAGAAGGAGAGATAATTTGTTTATATCTCATGACAATTAAAATTTCTCTTTTACCTTGCTGAATACATTGTCAAAGGGGGAGAGATTAATCACACATTCAAAAAGGAAGAGATAAGCATGAAGAGAATATGTGCATTAGGAAAGTTAATAAAGGGGGAGAGATAATATGGGATAGATATTTCTTTTTCCTTCTCATTTTATTTTTTATTTAAACAAAAAGGGGAGAAATTGTTTTTTCAAAACTTTTATTTGAATAAGACAATGTTCGGAATTTTAAATGGTGTTGCCAATGCATTCATCAAGGGGGAGATTGTAAGACCTATGTGTGCTGAATACATTGGCTTGTAGTGAATACACTTGGCTTTGATGATAAAAGTTTTTAATATCACCAAAACACCTTTTTATCAAGGTCCGACTCTAGCTCCGAGCTACAGCAAGGTCCGACGATAGGTCCGGCTTGTTTTGGGTAGCTCCGGCTACGTTAGATGCTACGTCCGGCTTCTTGGTAAGGTCCGACTAGCTTTGGTTAGCTCCGGTGAGCTTTATCTTTAGCTCCGACATGTCCTTGTTAGCTCCGGCATGTCTTTGATAGCTCCGGCAAATACTTGATAGCTCCGGCATGCTTTTGCTAAGCTCCGGATCCAGGATCTACTAGTTTTGATAAGCTCCGGATCCAGGATCTACTAGTTTTGGTAAGCTCCGGCGCTAGGTTCTACTAGCTTTTGTTAGCTCCGGCTCAAGCTCCAGGTTGCTCTGGCAAGGTCCGGAACTTGACTGCAGTGTTTCTTGTTAGCTTCGGCTCAAGCTCCGGGTTGCTCTGGCAAGGTCCGGAACTTGACCGCAGTGCTTCTGCTTTGCATTTGCAATGTCTCGTACTTGCTTTACTTGATTGGAAAGATTGCTTAGTTTTCATTTGCTAAGTTTTTGGTGCGTTATGGATGATACGGTTGATATCGTTTCTACTGTGGTTTTGCAACATGCTTATGTGAGGTTCTCACGTAAGGTGTTGTGTTCGGAACTAACGTGAGTCAAGTCGAGGACTTGGGCTCGTATGGATTGGTTGTTTGTTCATGTGCAGGTGTTGCTTGAGTTCAAGTCATGGCTGGTGACAGGATCCATTGGACTAGTCTCAGGAGGAGATGAGGTTCCAACAACCAAGTTCGGGAGGAACTGTGGTTGAGCGGGTCAGGAGGTCGCGCAGGATGATTGAATCAAGGGCAGTGCATATGAAGGTCGAAGGAAGGTGTTCGCACGTATGCATGCGGTGCATGACGTGGCAATATGCTTCTAGAGACGGATTATGGAAGGAAGATCTGATCGGAAGGATCGGATCGTATCGGTTGATGACTTCGGCTGCGGCGGAGTCGGTTATGGCTCGGTATGGAAATATCGAGTTGGTTATGTTAGGATTTCGTGTGTGTCACGAATTTGAGTTGTTTAGGAATGTGGGATCCGTTCCTAAGGTGTTTGGAAGTCTTAAGATTGCTTCTATCTGCGTATAGAAGAATCTTGAGCAGTTATGGTAAGTTCCGATTGTGATCGGATTAGGATTGGAGTCCTAGTTGAGATTGGGATGGCCTAAGGGCTGGTTATATAAGCAAGGGAAGGCCAAAGTTCGGTGAGACGACTTTGGGGCTGTTCCTCATGTGTTCTATTGAATAAAATTCATAGTTTGAAGAAACTTTTGTGCCTTGTTCGTCCGACTTGTTCCAGACAAGTTTTACTCGTCGAGTTTCTGGACAGCACTACCTTTTGTCGGTGTTTTTATCATAACTCGAGTTTTACAGATTCAATTGACGTGATTCTCTTTGGGTTGTCTTCACAACTTGATTGTCTATCATTTGTCAAAATTTCACGGTCATTGGATTTGTAGTTTCTGAGCTACACGAGTTTCTTTGCTGCATTACAGAAACTGTTTTTCTCGGGTAGGTCAGATTGACCATAGTCTGATCTTTCGATCATAACTTGAGTTTTTCTCGACGGATCTGAGTAATTCTTTTTGTGTTGTCTTCGTGACTTGATTCTCTGTGATATATATCACTTTTGTCACGGTGAAACACGTTTAGATTAGTCTCATACACGATTTCTTTAACAGATCGTTTTTCTACCGAAGGGATTAGGGTTTTATTGTTTCCGCTGCGTAAGATTTTTACATCTACCATTCACCCCCCCCTCTGGTAGCTTTTCACGTGCTCTTCGATCCTACAGAAATAAGAGAGGAAGAGAGGGGATCTAGATAGAGATAGAGGTAGAGGGAGGGAGAGATGTTGATGCATTTATATTCTAACTCTAAGTTTCATTAAATGCAGGGATCTGCGACGGCTGCACAAACTCCGTCGCTGTCGCTACCGCCACCTGGAGTGAGGCGCGACGACGACTTCGATTTCGGAGGTGGCTACAGAGGTCAGACGGGCGAGTGAGCCCTTGTTTGCTTTGTTGATGATCATGTGCGATGTATCGAAAATGCTGTTTGTGATTATGATGATGTTTGTGTGTGATATACTATTTATGTTCTGTGATTCTGTCCATTGAGCGGGGTAATATTTTTTTTTTTAAAAATAAAAAACCTTATTTGCGACGACTTTTTATACAGTACCATCGCGAATAAGGTTCCAGGCCATCGCAATTAAGCCACTGCTATTTGCGACGGCCTGGCCATCACAAATAACAGCGTAGGTCCCGGAGGAGGACACGTGGGCCCTGCCGGCTGAACTTATTTGAGACGGCCTGGCCGTCGCAAATAAGATTTAATTGCGACGGCCGGGCCGTCTCAAATAATGTGGTGGGGCTCACCAGCCCCCGGGAAATAACTTGCAACGGCCGCTGCGAGCCATCGCAAATAGGGTTATTTGCAACGGTGGTCGTCACAAATAAGCTTAATTGCGACGACTAATTTGCGACGGCCCTGGCCATCGCAAATCGTCGGGTTTCTTGTAGTGACAACACTCTTGTTGATTTGAAAATCACTTCTTTTTTTTAGGAACCGTTTTAATCAAACCACTTCCTAGTGACTTTACAATTTTGGGTGGATGTGTCTTAACATTAGCATGAGAATCAAAACCTAAACATGATTTATCATTGCAAGACTTGGACGAATTCACCAGCAAGTTTAGGTTCTTATTTGCATTACAAACCCGATCTAATGTGCAATGCATGTCATCAAGTTATCGGACAGATCAAGGCAATTTTCACATGAAGTTTTTCCTTTTAATTTGCAATTAGAACAATTTTTAACTTCATGAGCACCTAAAGCATTGTTCAAAACAGAAATTTCATTCGTAGCATCTTGTAGTTTCTTATCAAGATTATCACAAGTAGAACAATGCAAAACAATTGTAGAACGGCAAGCATCATTCAAGTTTTTATCATTAAGTGCAGCAAGCTCTCTGTTATTTTCAATTTCTAACTCAAGTTTATCACGTGTGGAGGTGTGCGCACTTATTAATGAGGACAATTGTTCATATATTAAATTACATGAGGAACAAGAATCATCACTAGGAATCAAGGATTTCAAACGATTAATTTCAGATTTTAATGACTCAATTTTAACAGTATTATCCCTAAGCTTTTTGTCCTTTTTCTTAACTATAACAGTGGCACGAGAAATAGCATCACAAATTTCTTCGCAAGTAGGACATACCTCTTCATTGTCGTTGTAGTGTTCTGCCTCCTCCATACTTGATCTCTATTTGCCCGCCATGAAGCACAAGTTTGCCAAATCATCTTCATCTTCGTCACTTCCAATGTCCATGTCGCTTGAGCCAAGTTCCTGAAGTACGGATATAAAGATGTTCACCAGTTGGCGACCTGTAAAACCCTTCTTCTTCTTTTTATCGTTAGCAGAGGAGTGCCTTGTCCTTGTTTGTTTTTCTTCCCTGGAAGCAGGACCTGAAAGGTTAGGACAATCCGAACGAAAATTTCCTGTCTTACCACATTCGGAACATCATTGAGGTCCGGAGTTTCCTCTCCTTCTAGTTCTCACATTTTGCAATGCTTTTGAGAACCTAGTGCAGAGAAGTGCTAGCTCCTCCTCTGGAAACTCCTCAATCTGTTCAAGGGTTAGAGAGGACAACAAAGCAAGTGTACCACAAGATGAAGATTGCTTGGAGCTAGTCATGTCACATTGAGAAACAAATGCAAGAGACTTGTTGGGGTTCTTATGTGAGATTATGTCAATCTCATGAGTTTTCAATTTAGAATATAGCACATCTAATATGAGTGTACTCATGACAATAGATTCATGAATAGATGTGACTTTTATCTCCCGAATTGACATGTCTAATGCACTTAGTAATTGCCTAGCATTCTCAGCATCTGAAAAATTAACATTGACGCTATGCAAGTTGCTAAGAATTTTATTAAATTGAGCAAAGAAGTCATCAATGGACTCACCGGGTTGCATCTCAAAGCGCACGTATTCTTTCTTGAACATGTCTTGCATTCCCTCCTTGATCGTGTTGGATCCTTCACTGTAGTCACAAAGTGCTTTCCAAACATCGTACACAGATCGGAGGTGTGCAACACGGTCGAAGTCACTTTGAGTTAATCCTTGTATGATCAAGTTTTGAGCCTTGTGATTGTTTTCGACATATCTCATATTTGAAGTTGTAACTTGATTGTTTTGAGGCACATCGTAAGGCTTGTACACCTTTTTCCCATATGGAGAAGCATTGTGCCTGGATAAAAGCTTCCATTCGTGCCTTCCAAACCTGAAAATAAATACCACTAAACACACAAAGTTTTGTAGAGTATTTCTCCATGATGACTAGTAAAAAACATGTGCAATTCACAAAGATTTGAGCAACGTGGATCTAATACCAATTTTAGGATCAAAGAGCACGTGAAAAGCTACCAGAGGGAGGTGTATGGTATAGTAAAACTTTTTTAGCGGAAGCAACAAAAACCCCTCAGCAGAAAATCAATCTGTTAAAAACTTATGTGTGCCACTATTCTAGACGTGATCAATTGTGAAAAAACCAATATAGATTGTGAGAATCAAGTCACAAAGACAAGAAAACAAGAATCACGGAAAATCGTCGAGAAAAACTCATGTTAAGATCGAAAGATCGAACAAAGGTCAATCTGTTCTACCTGAGAAAAATCAGATTTGCAACACTGCAAAGAAACTCGTGTAGATCCAAAACCATGAATCCTACGACTGTGAAATTTCTACAGATGATAGATAATCAAGTTTTGAAGACAACTCAAAAAGAATAACATCAATTGGATCTGTAAAACTCGAGTTATAATAAAACTACTGAAGCAAGATAGTGCTGTGCAGAAACTCGACGAGAAAGACTTGACAGAAACAAGTCGGTCGAACAAGGCACAAAAGCTCCATTAGACTACGAATTTTATTAATCAAAACACAAAAGGAACAACACTCAAGTCGTGTCCAACGAGCTCTTGCATACTTTGCTTATATAACCAGCCATGAGGCCAACCCAAACAAAACTTGGACTCGTATCCTACTCAGTTTCCACCGAAACATTCCATAACTACTTGAGACTCTTCTATACGCAGATAGAAGCAATCTTAAGACTTGCAAACATCATAGGAACGAACCAAACATTCCTAAAACAACTCAACTTCGTGACCCACATGAAATCTAACCAAAACAACCTCGAAACATTCCATAAACGAACCATAACCACCTTAGCCGCAGCCCGAGGCATAATTCAGCCAGTTGGACCTTTCCGACCAATCCTTTACATCCACTTCTCTTCATCATGCCTTGGAACCATGTTTCCACGTCCATTCACTCCTTGCACACGTGCAAACATCTTCCAACGATGTCCACGATACTTTCATATGCAATGTTCTTGATTCAAACATGTTGCGCAACCTCCCGATCAACTCAACCACAATTCCTCCCGAACTTAGTTGTTGAACCACTTCTTCTCCCTAATACTAGTTCAATGGATCCCATCACCAGCCATGTCTTGAACTCAAGTAACACCTTCACATGAATAAACAACCAATACTTCCGAGCAATGTCCTTGACTTGACTCATGTTAGTTCTGAAACTACAACAACTTATTTGAGCGCCTAAAATAAGCATGTTGCGAACCATAGCAAAACATTAACCACCATGATCAGACAAAACGCATCAAAAACATAGTAAAAGAATACTAAGAAAAGTTTCTATAAGTGTAAAGCAAGTTTGAAACATTGCAGAACCACTGCAATCTAGCTCTGGACCTTGCTAAAACTAACCGGACCTTGAGCCGGAGCTTACCAAAGCTAGCACGACCTAGTACTGAAACTTACCAAAGCTAGTCGGACCTAGCGCCGGAGCTTACAAAAGATAGTCGAACCTAGCCACAGCAAGTTGAACCTAACCAAAATAAGTTGGACCTAGACAAAGAAATTGGACCATTCATCGGACCTTGCTAGAGCTACCCAAAACAAGCCGGACCTATTGTCGAACCTTGCAGGATCTCGGACCTAGAGTTGGACCTTGTTGAAAAAGGTGTTTTGGAAGTACCAAAACTTTTATCAACAAAGCCAATGTATTCAGCACACATAGATCTCACAAACTGGAGCAGAGGAGGAAGAAAGATTGCAAGGGCGGAGAGCTCTAAGCGCAAGATCAGATGAAAGCGTAAAGAGTTCTCTCCCTCTGCAAGCTTCCTCCCTTTAGTGAGCCTCCGCAACGCTTGGATGGAAACTACCTCTGGACCCGAATCGCAGATGACCTCATTAGTGACAAGGGGGCCCGAGTCCACTTTGCTCAAAAAGTTACACCAGGCGAAGTTGTCATGATGAGATGTTGGAAGCCTAAGGGTGGCAGCCTGACAGGGCTATAGAGATTACGCTGGGAAACGATACATAATTCGTATTGGGAATCGGCGACCTTCAATTGCGTGAGATCCACGCCAGGATCCCACGTGTCGTGTCAAAAAGGGCCATGTGGTGATGACATAACACTTTGCCGTCATCTCAACCGCCCAGAAAAAGACTTTGAAGACGCAACGCGGGAATTGAAGATGGCCCCACCTCTGGTTGTATAACTTCACCCAGAGGGTCTCTCCCGGAGTTGGGCCCGGGGGCCACTATCGGTACCCTGGATACCAGGTACCCTCTGATACTGCACTTAAAACCAAGGAGTTCCTATGTCCGAGTGAAAGGCGCCTAGACGGGGTGAATAGGAAATAATACCTAAAAACTTGGTTTCTACACGTTATTTGCGGAATTTAAGTTCACTAAAGAGATAAGCAGTATGTGGTAAACTAGTACAATTCAGATTGTGAAGTTAAAGCACTTAGATCACAAGTTTTCAACAAAGATCAAAAGTGAAAGGCAATGTGAATAATATGAACCCTAATAGGAATGCTAGTGATCACAAGAAGTAAAAGACAAGTGAGACAAGATTTATCACTTGGTTCAGCTCCACGAAGAAGCCTACATCCCTGTTGAGAAGTCCACACAAGGATTGGGTCTCACTTGACCCTTCTCTCACCATGCCACCACAATGGCCGGCTTGGTTTCCCTATATCAATTGGTAATCACCAAGTTTGATGGGGCTTCTCATGAGTTGAGGCTCCCACAAATCAATACAATGAGGAGCACATGAAGCTCAACTCAAACAAGCCACAAAACACAACGCAATGTGCAAGAGATCAAACCAAGAGCCAAAGCGCGATGATCTTCCTTTACTCTCCTCCCCAAACCCTAATCTCTTCAATATTTGCTCTTAGGGGGTTAGTGGGATAATTAGAAGGCTTTGGAAGGCTCTAGGATGCTTGTGGAGGCGCTAGGGTTCAAGACGTCTTCAAATGAGGTCGGGGTCCCCTTTTTATAGGGGTCCTGAGCCCCCTTCTGCTGACCACAGCAGAGGGGCAGACTAGTCCGGCCTATGGACCCAGACTAGTCCGGCCTTATGGGACCACTAACCTCTGGTCAGTTCCTGACAAGCACCGCACTGCGCGGTGATCGTCGCGCTACCCGCCAAATTTCCAAATTCAAAGAGTCACTAGACAACGGACTAGTCCAATCCAAACCGGACTAGTCTGTAGTAGGACAGAAATGATTAGTCCATCCCAAAATGGACTCAACTGGACAGGCAAGGACTAATCCAGCCACAGATGGCAGACTAGTCCGCCCCACTTGGGTTTCTCTCGGATGATCTCACTAAGTCTCAAACGGACTGGTTTGTGCCCAAACGGACAGGTCCAAACATTTCGGAGAGCTTTGGTCCGTCCAAAAACGGACAAGTTCGGACTCTCGGACTTAGCTCCAAATTCACTCAGATTCACTCCAGAGAAGTTTGGCTCGTCTCAAAATGGACTTGTCTGCCTGGCCGGACTAGTCTGGCCTTAAGGATCGGACTAGTCCGACCTCCTAGGGTTTCTCTCATTTTTGGCTTCTCACTTAAGTGTTTCACTAAACCACCACTTTGAGCCCCTTAGTATGATCTCATTGCACATGACACATCCACCCTTTTACATGACGCGGCTCATATAATCTCAACTTCATAGAAGCCCTAATTTATACTCTTGAGCCTTTGACGCCCGTTGCATCCTTTTCCTTTTTGGAGGGTTTCATCTTATTTCAATCATTGTACCTGTGCTTAAGATCAACTTAGCTCATTAGACTCATAGTTGTCGTCATTAGTCATCCAAAACCCACGGGGATGCCTAGATGCACTTTCAATCTCCCCCTTTTTGGTGATTGATGACAACACATTAAGACTTCAACAAAAAAAGGATAATAATTTGTTTTTCATAACATCTATTTGTATGAGTGACTCCCCCTTGATGTATGCATCATTAGTAAGAGAGATTTGAGTGAGTTCTCATACATATACATGGTATGGTGGGATGCCTAAGCGATGTGCTCATGGGTGGTGATAAAGCAACAAATATGCAATACAAGCATGTAACTCAAGCATAACGTCACAATTCATATAAATTAAGTCTTACAACAATTTAAGCAAGAGTTTTAAACATACAAACATAAGTCCAATCTTGGATCAATTAAACTCTCCCACTCAATCTCTCCCCCTATCTAAGTGCCCCATCGACTAATCTCTCCCCCTTTGGCATCAAGACACCAAAAAGGAAAAGAAGAGAGGAAGATCCCTTAGGACTACTCATCATCGGAGTCGTCATCATCATCTCCACCTTGGCGCCCGCTAGCGCTCTCCGTGGCCTCCTGATCAACAATTGCATCATCATCATCTGTCAAGGCCGCGGTGGAAGTACCATCTTCACCAAATTGCGCGAGCTCCTCGGCAGTGAACTCCAGGAATGGAGTGACCTCCCCATCACTTTCCTCTGCGGGATACATGGGAATGTCCAACTTGTCACACACCGCCTTGAGATACTTCTCTTGGCGATACTCTATGCGACGTTGTCGAACTTCCGCCTTCCGACAAGAAGAGAAAATGGCCTTGAAGAACTTGAGAAAGCCACTCCCGCATTGTGATGAAGGTGGTGGTGGCGGAGGAGATGGCACAAAGGGAGAGGAAGAAGGGGGAGGATCCACATTCTTCCTACTAGGAGCAGTCGGCTCTGGAGGAGGGAGTTGAGGTCAAAGCCTCCGGTGAATTATGTCTTTCTTGAAGGTGAGTCCGGAGATCTTCTCGATCATGTACATAATGTACGGAGTGTATCCACATGATTGGTTGGGGGTATGGGAGATGTTGAAGGTGTCGTCAAGGATGTAGTCAACCACATTGAAGTAGACATCTCCATCAATGGGGACCATTATGTGCCTCAAATTCCCTTGAATTATCCGCGCATCTCCATTCTTAGCGGAAATGGTCTTCCTGAGCACCGTGTTGAGGACACTGTAGAAGGGCTTGATGTTCCTTATGTGCCCCGCCTCAAAGGGTACATGGCTAGGATACATGTACTCTAGGGTATCGCGATCAACTGGCCTCAAGTTGGAGATAATGATTTCATTGTCCAATTGATCCTCTAGGTCAAGCAGCTGAGCAAACACCCAGTAGGTGGTGGAGTATTGCTCTCCATGGGTCATCCAGGTAATCCTCCTGTCCCCATCGGTGTGGAAGTAGATAGTGGAATAGAACTAAGTGATGACTTCCACATTCCAGTTATACTGGAAAGCCATGCACTTCTTCAAACCATGCCGCTCGATGGCCGCAATCACGGCATTGAAGGCCACATGATCCTTTTGAGCCATATAGTTCCAGTTAATCCACTGAGCATTGGTGATTGGAGTCTGCTTGGTCATGTAGACCATCCTGTAATAGTCACAGTGGAAGTCACACCAAAAACGGGGATCCAATGTGCTCCTATCTCGCTGATAGACATTCATCTTCCTTAGCTTGTGTGCCTTCTCAGCCCCTTTGCCCTTGAAGATGTTAGTGTCAAAGGCAGCTGCACGGTTTGGGTTCCGTGCAGGAGAAAACATCCTCCAGGGGCCTATGGGTTGCGAGGCACCCTTCTTAACCTTGCTAGTAGCCTTCTACTATCACCCTCTTCTTGGGTGCAGCATCGACCGGGGCCTCTACCATATCCTTGGAGGACCTCGCCTCTTGGGCTCTAGCCTGATCCCCTAATGTCACAAGTCTCTTTTTCCTTGGGGCTATCTCAGCTGCTGCAGAGTTATGTGCTTCTTGCTGCGTCTTCTTTGCTCACTTGGATGCAAAGTATGCAGCAGCCATTTCCTGATCCTCGCGCCTCCAACGAAAAAGAGCTTGATTCTCAGCTTTGGCCTTGGAGTTGGAAGGTGGAACATACTCGTTATCCGACATGGTAGCTGATAAGAGAAGCGAGGGAGTGTGTATGAGTCCACGGAGTCAAGACAAAGTGATAGAATTCACAAAATCGATCCAGGCTAGGGTTTTCACTATGTAATCCGGACTTGTCCGCCCAGGGACCAGACTAGTTCGTACCCATTCGGACATGTCCGCCCTGAAGCTGGACTAGTCCGGTTCACACAGCAAGAACCCTAATCTAGAGAAATTTTGTGAAAACTACGGATCCTACCACAAAAATGTAGGTACATGATCACAATGGTGTGCACAACAACATTTGTGAAGAGGTTTAATCAATAGACCTAAAAGAATTGAATTATGGAGATTTTTGGGTTAGGTCAAGAATACCTCTTCAAATCTTAGATTCGACGAAATGTGGGTGAGGAATCGGCCTCCGATGCTTGGGGAAGAGTTCCAACGCACCTTAGGGCTTCAATACACTGATTGAAATCAAGATTTTGTGGTTGGAATCGAAAATCACCATTTGGGAGGCGGTTTTCGAGCGTTTTTATGAGAAAGATTGTTTGAAAGGAAGTGGAGAGGTCGAGGGCTCCCTGGGGAGGTTAAGTCGCCAAGGGACGGACTTGTCTGGCTATTGGACTTGGTTCGTACTGTTCTGAGCCACAAGACTAGTCCGGTCCCAGGGTAGACTAGTCCGGTCCTAAGGCTGAAATCTCCTATATATTGAGTTTTCAGTGGAGATTTGATCCTTTTGGACTAGATTTCACAAAATATCTTTGTAAACATGGTCAGTAAGCAATCAACAATCAAACTATGACCATGATTCACAAGGATTCAATAATTTCAAATAATTTGTAGAAAAATCGAGGAGGATGAGTTTTTCCCAAGCATGTGTGAATTTTGAATATAACAATCAGATATGCAAGACTTAAGCCACATTTCGAGAATCTAGGATATTTAGATCACTCCTAAGTTCGCAAAATCTTTTCTCATCTAGGGGCTTGGTAAAGATATCGGTCCATTGTTTTTCGGTTCTCACATGGAAAATTGCAATGTCTCCTTTGATGGAGTGATCTCTCAAGAAATGGTGGCGAATATCGATGTGCTTGGTGCTTGAGTGTTCAACTGGATTGTGGGCTATTTTGATGGCACTCTCATTGTCACATAGGAGAGGGATATGGCGCAAGTTTATTCCATAGTCCCTAAGAGTTTGTCGCATCCAAAGAATTTGTGCACAACAACTTCCGGCAGCGACATACTCCGCTTTGGCTGTGGAAAGAGCAATGGAATTTTGTTTCTTTGAGGACCAAGACACTAAAGATCTAGCAAGGAATTGGCAAGTTCCCGATGTACTCTTCCTATCAACTTTGCACCCGCATAGTCCGCATCGGAATACCCAATGTGGTTAAACTTAGAGCCTTTGGGGTACCAAAGTCCTAGGCTTGTTGTGTGAGCCAAATATCTAAGAATTCTCTTAACAGCAGTCAAATGACACACCTTTGGAGCAGCTTGAAATCTATAACACATACACACACTAAGCATGATATTGGGCCTAGATGCACATAAGTAAAGCAATGAGCCTATCATGGAACGATATACCTTTTGGTCCATACATGGACCATCTTCATTGAGATCAAGATGCCCATTGGTTCCCATAGGAGTCTTGATGGGTTTGGCCTTGTCCATGTCAAACTTCTTGAGTATATCTTGTGTGTACTTGGTTTGACTAACAAACGTCCCTTCCTTGAGTTGCTTCACGTGAAAGCCTAGGAAGAACTTCAACTCCCCCGTCATGGACATCTCAAATCTTTCCGTCATTATCTTAGAAAACTCATCACAAAAGGCTTTGTTAGTAGAACCAAATATAATGTCATCGACATATATTTGGCAAACAAACAAATCATCATTGAAGTGCTTAGTGAATAATGTATAGTCTGCCTTCCCAATTTTGAAACCATTTTGAGTTACAAAATCTCTAAGGCACTCATACCAAGCTCTAGGAGCTTGTTTGAGTCCATAGAGAGCCTTATGCAATTTGTACACATGGTTTGGGAATTCTTCATCTTCAAATCCGGGGGGTTTCTCCAAATACACCTCTTCTTTGATTGGACCTTTGAGGAATGCACTTTTGACGTCCATTTGATATAGCTTAAAATAATGGTTAGTAGCAAAGGCAAGTAATATATGAATTGATTTAAGCCTAGCTATGGGAGCAAAGCTTTCTTCGAAATCCAAACCTTCGACTTGTGAATACCCTTTGGCCACAAGTCGTGCCTTGTTCCTTGTAACCACCCCGTGTTCATCTTGTTTGTTGCGGAACACCCATTTGATGCCTACAACATTAGCATTAGGCCTCTTCACAAGCTCCCATACTTGATTTCTTTCGAAGTTGTTGAGCTCTTCTTGCATGGCCATCACCCAATCCGGATCTCGTAGTGCTTCTTCAACCTTGTAGGGCTCCAAGAAAGAAACAAAAGAATAACATTCACAAAAGTTTGCAACACAAGATCAAGTAGTTACCCCCTTGGAGATGTCTCCATGTATATTGTAATTTGGATGGTCCCGTTGGACGCTATGATGCACTCTTGGGTGAGGCGCTTTAGGTCTTGAGTCATCATATTGGTCTTCCTCATCCTCATTGTCTCCCCCTTGATTGATGCCTCCATTTTCATCTTCTTGGAGCGCATCTTGGGGAACTTGATCTTGATCATTTGAGGAAGAGCTTGCTTGATGTGTAGGATGGTCACTTGCATCTTGAGGTTGTTCTTGTGGTCGTATATCTCCAAGTGCCATCCTTCCTATCACCACTTGTAGATCTTCTTCTTGATCTAGCAAATTACGATCAACTTGCTCCACTTTGGAGCCATTAGTCTCATCAAACACTACGTCACGTGGTACTTCAACAATTCCGGAGGATTTGTTAAAGACATGATAGGTGTAAGTATTTGAGTCATAACCGAGTAAGAAACCTTCATCGGACTTAGAAGTGAATTTCGAAGTCCTAGGCTTCTTGTTAAGAATGTAGCATTTGCTCCCAAAAACACGAAAGTAAGAGATGTTGGGCTTGTTACCGGTTAGGAGCTCATACGACGTCTTCTTAAGTATGCGGTGAAGATACAACTGGTTTATGGCATGGCAAGCGGTGTTGACCACTTCCGCCCAAAACCGGTCCGACGTCTTGTACTCATCAAGGTTCTTGACATCTCAATTAAGGTCCTATTCTTCCTCTCAGCCACTCCATTTTGTCGAGGGGAGTAGGGGGCCGAGAACTCATGCTTGATGCCTTCTTCATCAAAAAATTCTTCAACTTGAGTATTCTTGAATTCGGTGCCGTTGTCACTCCTTATGGTCTTGATACTCAAGGAGAACTCATTTTGAGATCTCTTCAAGTATCTCTTGAGAAAACCTTGATTCTCGCTCTTATCATGCAAAAAGAATACCAAAGTGAAACGTGAAAAGTCATCAACAATAACAAGACCATATTTGTTACCACCATTACTTAGGCAATTGGACCGAAGAGATCCATGTGTAGAAGCTCCAATGGTCTTTATGTTGTCATAATGTTCTTGGTTGGATGTGGTGCTCCAACTTTCTTTCCGGCTTGGCATGTGCTACATGGACTATCCTTTTCAAACACAACATTCTTTAATCCGCGGATGTGCTCGCCCTTAAGGAGTTTTTGCAAATTTCTCATCCCAACATGGGCTAGCCTCCTATGCCACAGCCATTCCATGTTAGTTTTTGCAATTAAGCATGTATCAAGTTGGGCTTTATCCGCGGAGAAATTCACAAGATAGAGCTTTTCCTTGGGTACACCCTTAAAGGCAATTGAGCCATTGCTTCTCCTTGTGTTCGTCACACCCTCATTAGTGAATAAAAAATTATAACCTTTGTCACATAGTTGTGATATAGACAAGAGGTTATAATCAAGTGAATCAACATGTAAAACATTTGAAAGAGTATGATTAGGGTATATAGCAATTTTACCGGTGCCAAGGATTTTTCCTTGGCTATTGTCCCCAAAATAGATTCATTCACTTGGATCTTCATTTAGCTCATACTCCACAAACATCTTCCTCTCTCCGGTCATATGATTAGTGCACCCGCTATCAAGAACCTATTTGGTTCCACCGGAGGAGTATGCCTACAAGAAAGATTTAAGCCTTGGCTTTAGGTACCGAAGAGGTGTTGGGTCCATTGATGTTAGTCAAGAGGCACTTGGGCACCCACACACAAGGTTTGGGACTCTTGCGGTGTGGCCCAACATACCTAGCATATGCCCTTCCAAACTTGTTCCTCAATAAAACATATGATGACTCGAAGTCATGGAACAATGGATGAGGTTCTTTCTTAGGCATTTTGGGTGAAGTAGCAATGTTCTTTCCTTTATTGTTGTATCAGCCTCCTTTGACAAAAACAATCAAGTCTCTGCCATTCTTGGGAGTTTTGGCGATTTGCCTCATCTCCCTACAATAACCAAGACCATCCTTGACAAGGGGATGTCTTGTGGTGGTATATGCACTACGTGCATATGCCACCTTCTCCTTGTCAAAGATGCCACCCTTGGATGCTTGATTGGTTTGTGCCAACTTAAGCTCATCTTTATGTTTTATGATCAAGTTTGAGAATTTACAAGGTTGGGATGCTTCGGATTTAACATTTGTGGAAGATGAGCTTATAGAGGAAGAATGTGCATTGACCTTGAGTGACTTCACTTGTGTCTCAAGGATCTTGTTAGCTTGTGTCAAACTAACAAGTTCATCCTTTAGTACAATTGTAGTGTTCTCAAGGTTTGAGCAAGTTTCCTTGCTCAAAGCGAGTTCACGCTCAAATTCCTTGCTTATTTCTCTTTCAAGCTCCAAGAGCTCCTCAACCTCTTGACATCTATCCTCTTGTTGGATGAGAATGTCCTCCTGACGGTTAATGAGATCCTCCTTCTAAAATATTTCCTCCATCAACAATCTCAACCTTTTCAAGGTACTTTTACTCATGTCCTTAAGCATATGTTCATTTTCACTACTACTATCAAAATCATCATGAGAAGAAATTGAAGAAGAGGATTTAGATTTAACCTTATTTCTTCCCTCCTTGGCCATGAGACAAGTTGGCCTTGAAGTCTCCATGTTTGGGAAGAGCTTGTTCTCCGTAGTTTTCTTCTTCATAGCAATAGTTTCTATCTTCTCTTCTTCATCAGAGGAGGATTCCTCAATTGAATCCCACTCCTTTCCAAGGTGGGAATGTACGGATTGCTTCTTCTTCTTGAAGTACTTCTTTTCCTTGGACTTTCCCTCCTTCTTCTTCTTGTTTTCTTCATGTGGACAATCCACAATGAAGTGGCCATACTCCCCACAATTGTAGCAAGCCCTCTTTGATATTGTCTTGGGCTTGTTTTGCTCTTTCTTTCATTTTGGTAACCCCCCCTCCTTCTTCTAAACATCATCTTAAAGTTGTTGATGAAGAGAGCTTCTACCTCATCGGTGTCGAGACTCTTTTCATCACTCTCTTCCTTTTCTTGTGATCTTGAGGATGTTGCCTTTAATGCAACATCCCTTTTCTTGGAGGAGGAAAGATTTTGTAGATCATTGTAAAACATGACTTCTTGCTCCATCATCTAATGGTTGATGATCCTCCCTAGCACTTCTTCGGGAGTCATCTTGTGGAAGCCCGAACTTTCACGAATTAGTGAGCAAAGAGTGACATTTCGAGGCATGAATGCTCGAATCATCCTGTTTACCACCTTGTCGTCGGTCCACCGAGTGCTTCCATATGACCGACTCTTGTTGATGAGAGTCTTGAGACTGTCATACATATCTTGTGGAGACTCACCATCCATGATGGTAAACCTCCCAAGCTCTCCTTCGATCATCTCAATCTTCGCCTCCCAAATGAAGCGGTTGCCTTCATGCGCCGTCTTGAGGGTATCCCATATTTCCTTGGGAACCTCCACCCCTTCAATGCGGTTGAACTCCTCTCGAGTCAATGAGGAGGTTATCACTCAAACGACTTGAGCATTGCAATATAGAAGAACGGCTTGCTCCGGAGTGATGTCTTCCTCATTCTTCAGAAGATGAACACCTGTCATAACAATTTGCCACAAGCTAAGGTTTAAGGAAATGAGGTGCATCTTCATATTATGCTTCCACATAGAGTAATCATTTCCGTCAAATTGAGGAGGTTTGCCAATGGGAATAGACAAATAATGGTTTCTCGTGGTAAGTTGCTCATAATTGTAAGGATACCGAGAGTAGTCTTGTGAACTACTCCCATTGTCGATGTTGACGGAAGCAATTGGCTTGATCTCCTTCTTGGGCACATTGAGCTTCTCACAAAGCCGTGCCTTGAGCATTCGAACTTCTTCGTTGCCGTTTGAATCATCTTGAAGAACATCGACGTTCTTCATCTTGGTGTCATCGACGACCACCGGAACATCATTATCACCCCTTCCAGCCATTTCTTCTCCGAGTTGTTAGATTCTTGTGGAGAAACCTACAATGATACCAATTGAAAGTCGCCTAGAGGGGGGTGAATAGGCAATAATACATGAAATGACTTAATCAAACAAGATTAAATTCCTGAGGCCGGATTTTTCTGTACAGGGCCAGACTAGTCAGCTCAGCACAGGGTGAAAACCTAAAAACTTGGTTTCTACAAGTTGTTTGTGGAATTTAAGTTCACTAAAGAGATAAGCAATATGTGGTAAACTATTACAATTCAGACTGTGAAGTTAAAGCACTTAGATCACAAGTTTTCAACAAAGATCAAAAGTGGAAGGCAATGTGAATAATAGGAACCCTAATAGCAATGCTAGTGATCACAAGAAATAAATACAAGTGAGACAAATTTTATCCCGCGGTACAGCTCCATAAAGAAGCCTACATCCACGTTGAGAAGTCCACACAAGGACCAGGTCTCACTTGACCCTTCTCTCACCAGCCACCACACTGGTCGGCTTGGTTTCCACTATATCAATGGGTAATCACCAAGTTTGATGGGGCTACTCACAAGTTGAGGCTCCGACAAATCAATACAATGACGAGCACATGAAGCTCAAATCACACAAGCCAAGAAACACAACACAATGTGCAAGAGATCAAACCGAGAGCCAAAGTGCGATGATCTTCCTTTACTCTCCTTCCCAAACCCTAATCTATTCATGATTGGCTCTTAGAGGGTTAGTGGGACGAGTAGAAGGCTTTGGAAGGCTTTAGGAAGCTTGTGGCAGTGCTAGGGTTCAAGACGTCTTAAAATGAGGCCGGGGTCCCCTTTTTGTAGGGGTCCCAAGCCCCTTTTGCCAACATCAGCAGAAGGGCGGACAAGTCCGGCCTTTGGACCCGGACTAGTCCGGCCTTATGGGACCATAGACCTCTGGTCAGTTCCCGACAACTGGCGCACTGCGCGGTGATTGTCACGCTACCCGCCAATTTACCAAATTCAAACGATCACTAGACAACGGACTAGTCCGGTCCAAACTGGACTAGTATGAAGTAGGACAGAAAGGTTTAGTCTGTCCCAAAACAGACTCAACTGGAGTGGCACAGACTAGTCCGGCCACAGGGGCGGACTAGTCCGCCCCACTAGGGTTTCTCTCAGATGATCTCTCTAAGTCTCAAACGGACTGGTCCGTACCCAAAAGGACAAGTCTGAACTTTTCAGATAGCTTTGGCCCGTCCAAGAACGGACAAGTCCGGACTTCTCGGACTTAGCTCCAAATTCACTCAGATTCACTCCAGAGAAGTTTGGTCCGTCTCAAAACGGACTTGTCTGCCTGGCCGGACTAGTCCAGCCTCCTAGGGTTTCTCTCATTTTTGGCTTCTCACTTAGGTGTTTCACTAAACCACCACTTTGAGCCCCTTAGTATGATCTCACTGCACATGATACATCCACCCTTTTACATGACACGGCTCATATAAGCTCAACTTCATAGAAGCCCTAATTTCTACTCTTGAGCCTTTGAGGCCCGTTGCATCCTTTTCCTTTTCGGGGGGTTTCATCTCATTTCAATCATTCTACCTGTGCTTAAGATCAACTTAGCTCATTAGACTATTAATTGTCATCATTAATCATCCAAAACCCACGAAGATGCCTAGATGCACTTTCACCAAGTTGAAGTGTTCTGGATGGAACACCCATCCAATAGTAATGGGCCCGCATCCCTCATTTGGGTAGCTCCGGTGCTACCACGTGTCCTGCGGGACCGGATCTACCTCCCTTCACAGGGAAGCTCTGTTATTGCCACTTGTTTAGCAACCTCGGACCTAACCCCCAGTAGAGGAAAGCTCTGGTGCCGCCACGCTTCAAGTGGCTCCGGACCGGCCTCCACACAGAGGGAACCTCTCGAGCTACCACATGTTGGACCTCGAGTCATAAGCCTGCAACGGGAAGACTACAGGATATCCAATAGCATAGACATTCAAGGGGCTAATAAACAACAGTTACAAGACATGATTAATGAGTCATTAATTGAGTATTAATGACACATGATTAGAGGACCATCAAGAAAGGTAACATCGCCATTAAGATGCGTTATCACACTATTAATAACATATTGTACATGTAGATCATGTATAGATGGTTAATTATAGCCAGGGCCACCTGCCAAGCATGGCATATACTATATTGGCCAGTCCTTAGCATATAAAAGGATTGTGTCACACGGTAGAGGACAACCAAGCCCACACGCATACAAGCAACCACGAACACTCACCATACACACATGCTCAATCAACAACCACCTCGTGGAGTAGGGTATTACACTCAGGTGGCCTGAACCACGTAAAAACTCCAGTGTCATCATCTTGTTCTTGATCTTACGCGCCCCATCCGAATACAGACCTTCGCGGACTACATTTTAGTAGTACCGAGGGAAGTGTCGTTGCTACACTTCGACAGTCATCTAATACCAACTTTCCTCTCTCTCTCTCTCTCTCTCTCCCTCTCTGTCTCTCACATTCTTTTCTTTTTCGTAAATGACTTAAAAATGAAAAGAAAATATGTAACCTATAGAAATGCGTCACCAGTTTCGGATCGGCATGTATCACATGCGATAGGCATGTCAGACGTGCAGGTTCAGAATTGTCCCTTTTTGGACAGCCTTGGAGTTATTGAGGGCGTTCTTATGCCGAGCTAGGTATGGGGTCTGGATGCGGACGTGAGTTCGATAGCATAATCCTGTTGTTCTCTGCTGCACCATTTTTCGGCATGCAGTTGGAGAACAGCAGGTTTATGCTGCCAAAATTTCATCCGGATTCAAAACTTAAGTTCGTCATAAGCACATTGCCTCGGTCACTCTTGGGTCGGTTTTGGACCTATCTTAGTTTTAGGGCCGTGACATAACATTAAAAAAACTAATAATGATTTGTCTTCTCTGAATGTATACCCTCAGAGGAGTGGTTCACCAGACTGCACTTGGATGTATACTGGTTGGAAAAAAGGATGGGAGACACTCAGAAGAGTGGTTCACCAATGTTGACGTTTCTCACGTCACAGATAAAAAATCTGCAAGCACATGGAAACTGTCGTGTAGCATTTCACACAAGAGTATTTCCAAGGGTATCATATTTATCCCAAAGGAAGGCAATGGAGTAAAGTAAACACTACTCCTATGATCAAGCTATGGGTTACTAATACATTATAAAGACAAAGGTAAGTTGATAATATATGGGTAGTGTGACACACACCTAAGCAATCTATTCTAAGGGGTAAATGGGTCCTATGGAGATTAGACTAAGAGTTGGGGAGTTGCTCCTACAATGCTTCTAGTATACATATGCATAGCCTAAGTTAGGTATTAATGAGCATGTCAATGGTGAATACTTATGCTAAGTTGTTCAACATATCGGGCACGGTTTTACCCCTAGCAATACTAGGACGACTCCCGCCAAGAGCCTGTGGCATAGCCGAACGTGGAGGATTATAAAGGGTAGATAGGGTCGTCACCACCTACTGCCTACCTCTTCAATCCGTGGGTCTACGAGACATCCAATGTTACTTAACTACCCTAGCACAATGCTAGCATATTAAGTAAATACCTTAAGAATCATGACATCTTAAGGCAATGACTAAACTAAACATCGTTGAACCAATGTTGAGACATAGCATACGTTATTCATATTAACATGATCATATCATAACTAATTTGACTATATTGGGGGTTGGTAGTGTTTATGATGATAGATTAAGAGTGATACGGCAAAAACAGAAAGACTACTCCTACCACATACATGGAATCAACAATCAAACAAGAAACGCTTCATCCAAGTATATGAATAAAAGAGGACTAAAGATCATATCTTTATTATGCATAAAGTCACAAATATAAGAAAAGATACAAGAGCTATAGCTTTTCCAACTTGGACATGGGACTAGAGTCTCTTTTCTCTATAGCCTAACTCCACTATGGACTAAGAGAACTAGTGTATACAGTAGAACAATGCTCAAGTGGTGTGTGTTGAAGTGAGGGGTGAGGGGTCCTATTTGTAGCTTGGAGAAGGGTCAGTTCCTGCCACCAAAAGTTAGCGACACAGTCACCACTGACTTTTTCAAGCCAGGAGGAGCTAACACGTTGAAGTTGACCAAGTTTGGCGCCAGAAGCACTTTGGCCGAACCACCACTTCGTCCAAACAGAAAAGTGGATCAATTCCACTATGCTTTCTCTGGGTGACTTCCAGTTGGGTCCCATTACTGTTATAGGGTGTACACCGTTGGATGGTCTCAGATACTTCTGTTTGTGGGCCATTTGATCTATGTGGTGCCACGTGTCAACGCTTGATTGGCTGGGATGGTATTTTATAGGATTGCTCCCTTCCTTTTACCTCAATTGCTGCATAAACTGTCGTCATACACAAAGTATCCAATGACAAGTGAAAATAGGTTAAATAGAAAGGTGATGTGTGCAAGAAATGATAATTTCTTAACATAATTGAGTTATATTAACAGGTGAAATTGGTAAATAACAGCCGTCAACAAACTCCCCCAAGCTTATCCTTTGCTCGTCCTGAGCAGATGATCAGGAGTTGCTACTATGTTCTATTTTTCAAAAGTACCATGTGCATAACAAAACACTCTACCTAGTATTGCAAAAATTGGCATGGTACTTCACCCATCTCAAGTCATTATGGGGCTTATGCCATCTCCTATTCATGGGTGGTTGAAAAGATAGAACAACAAATGGAGCACACATACCCTACAAATCAAGTTTCACTCAAATCCTGGAGAGTTCAATATAGATTATAAGTACCTCAATTTGATTCTCTCGGTCTCTCCTTTGTCAGTCGTGGAAATATTTCCTCACCAAGGCATTTTGCCTACACTCATCCTACCACTAAATAAGGCTTGTATGTGGAGCTTGGTAGGGAATATAGTAGGCATATTTGCAATACATAATATTGCTAAGTCAAAAGAGCAAGCCTTAGGAGAAATCAATTCAAAACTATTTGATTCAAGACTTGTGCATGTGTGATGGAATGGAGGTGGACGTGGATATTTGAGATGACTCCTTCTTGAGTGGACTCTCTTATTGTAAGACCCCACTTTTATGGCATGTGAATCCAGTTATGAGTTTTGTGATCAACTATATTAAAAATCCAATATAGTGGTACACATGAACTTAATACCCTCCAAACCATTCTTGCACTCATGGTTAAATTTTATTAACATGAGTATTGGACTCCACCACTAATTCTAGAATGATTCTATTCACCCTTTTCAAACATTAGAATTATTTGGATGAAGTTTAGGAAGGCAATTCCAAGTGCAGTACTAAATGGGCCCTGCCAAAAACATTCAAATTAGAGGCCCTAAATTTTTCCGTTGCCTTCTAATATTCTCAATAGCTTTCCTGCAAAATTTCAAGATTTTAGGAACTCATTTGTTATTTTATTTGACACGCTCAGCGAATTTGAATCAAGTTTAAATTCAAATTCAAAAGCTGATCAAAATATACTTGAACATAAAGATCTAAACACACCATTATGTTCATCACAATTTTTTTGACTTAGCCCTGAAGTTTCATGATTTGGAGTTCATTCACTATTTTAAGTGAATTACTAAAATAGCAGTAGCTGTGGGGCTGACTGGCGGGGCCCACCAGTCAGCAGCCCACGTGCAGACGCATTTGAACGCACGCTGCGCGCGCCACCGCGACGGCGTGCATGCCCAGCGCGACAGCAGCAATCCACCGCCGGTTGAGCTCTATAAATGGTGCCCTGGCTCTCCCTTATCACTTCCCAGTCGCCCTTATCGCCTCCCCTCTCGCTGAGCCGACGGATTGCACTGTTTTCGTTCCACGCGCGAGCTTCCGCTCGCCGGCGCCGCGCGCCCGTTGCTGGCCAACCGGAGGCCACTCGCGCCAAGCCTCCAACAGCTAGGTTGTTCCTCTCTTCCTCCTCTGTCCTCTGGATCAATCCTTTCGTCGCATAGTTGACGGTTTGGCTGATAATTTGGGGCTACACCGAAGGTCGCCGTCGTGTTCACCGCACGCCGTCCCTGCTCCACGTTGCCAGTCCGTTGCACGCGGTTTTGTGCTTCGACTCCAATAGCAAATTGGTGCACCGGGACACGCTCTACGCAACGGTTGTAAGACCTATGTGTGCTGAATACATTGGCTTGTAGTGAATACACTTGGATTTGATGATAAAAGTTTTAAATATCACCAAAACACCTTTTTATCAAGGTCCGACTCTAGATCCGAGCTATAGCAAGGTCCGACCATAGGTACGACTTGTTTTGGGTAGCTCCGGCTATGTTAGATGCTAGGTCCGGCTTCTTGGTAAGGTCCGACTAGCTTTGGTTAGCTCCGGTGAGCTTTATCTTTAGCTCCGGCATGTCTTTGATAGTTCCGGCATATATTTGATAGCTCCGGAATGCTTTTGCTAAGCTTCGACGTACTTTGCCTAGCTCCGGTTTTGGGTTGACTAGTTTTGACTAGTTTTTGGTAAGCTCCGGTGCTAGGATCTACTAGTTTTGGTAAGCTCCGGTGCTAGGTTCTACTAGCTTTTGTTAGCTCTGGCTCAAGCTCCGGGTTGCTCTGGCAAGGTCCGGAACTTGACCGTAGTGCTTCTGCTTTTCATTTGCAATGTTTCGTACTTGCTTTACATGATTGGAAAGATTGCTTAGTATTCATTTGCTAAGTTTTTGGTGCGTTTTGGATGATATGGATGACATCGTGTTACTATGGTTTTGAACATGCTTATGTGAGGTTCTCATGTAGGATGTTGTGTTCGGAACTAACTTGAGACAAGTCGAGGACTTGGGCTCGTATGGATTGGTTGTTTATTCATGTGCGGGTGTTGCTTGAGTTCAAGTCGTGGCTGGTGACGGGATCCATTGGACTAGTCTCAGGAAGGAGATGAGGTTCCAACAACCAAGTTCGGGAGGAACCGTGGTTGAGCTGATCAGGAGGTCGCGCAGGGTGATTGAATCAAGGTCAGTGCATATGAAGGTTACTGGACGTCGAAGGAAGGTGTTCGCACGTATGAATGCAGTGCATGACGTGGCAACATGGTTCCGAAGATGGGATAAGGAAGGAAAGATCTGGTTGGAAGGATCGGATCGTACCAGTTGATGACTTTGGCTGCGGCGGAGTCGGTTATGGCTCGGTATGGAAAGTATCGAGTTGGTTATGTTAGGATTTCGTGTGTGTCACGAATTTGAGTTGTTTAGGAATGTGGGATACGTTCCTAAGGTGTTTGGAAGTCTTAAGATTGCTTCTATCTGTGTATAGAAGAATCTTGAGCAGATATGGAAAGTTATGATTCGTGATCTGAGTAGGATTGGAGTCCTAGTTGATATTGGGTTGGCCTAAGGGCTGGTTATATAAGCAAGGGAGCCCAAAGCTCGTGAGAGACGACTTTGGGGCTGTTCCTCTTGTGTTCTATTGAAAAAAATTCGTAGTTTGAAGGAACTTTTGTTCCTTGTTCGTCCGACTTGTTCCACACAAGTTTTACTCATCGAGTTTCTGGACAGAACTACCTTTCGTCGGTGGTTTTATCATAACTCGAGTTTTACAGATCCAATTGACGTGATTCTTTTTGGGTTGTCTTCACAACTTGATTATCTATAATATATCAAAATTTGACGGTCATTGGATTTGTGGTCTATGATCTACACGAGTTTCTTTGCAACATTCCAGAACTATTTTTTCTCGGGTAGGACAGATTGACCATTGGTTGATCTTTCGATCATAACTTGAGTTTTTTCTCGACGGATTTGAGTGTTTCATTTTGTGTTGTATTCATGACTTGATTATCTCTGATATCTATCACTTTTGTCACGGTGAAACACGTTTAGATTAGTCTCACACATGATTTCTTTAACAGATCAGTTTTCTGCCGAAGTGGTTGAGGTTTAATTGTTTCCGCTGCGTAAGATTTTTAAATCTACCATTCACCCCCCTCTGGTAGCTTTTCACGTGCTCTTCGATCCTACAATGGTGAAAGCCGTTCCTTGTTTACATATGTATCGAGCAAGTTAGCTAGGTTTTTCTCTTGGCCGAAGCTTATGAACGCGCTCGGTTTTTCATTCAATTCGAGTTCCACACTTAATCACTCTCCACAATTGCTAGCAAATAGTTTCTACACTTCTTTGCGCACCCTCTCAAACTGGAATCACCGAAAATGATAGACCGTAGCTCAAGAATCGCGAGTTCTCCCCTCCGCCGTTAAGAAGTGCCTCTGTCGCCGTCGACGACTGCTTTGTCGACCGTTACACAACGATGTCACCTGCCCATCACGTTCCTTGTGGTTCCAGGAGACTTCCCCAGCCTTTTTAGAAGGGTTTTAGCCACGCAGCGGCAGTTCCGACATGGCCGGAACCTTAGCGGCCGCCGCCACTGATGCGCCGTTGTTTCCGACCGTCGGCAGACCTCCCCGACCCCACCATCGTGCTCAGTGCGTGATTTTACGGTTGGGTGCCCAAGGGTAGGAGCTGCGGTGGCCGGGAACTTAGATTCCCGCGTGTCAGCGTCTGTCAACACCGTCGGATCGGGTGTGGCCACGGGATCTGTTGTGGCTACACGGTGTATATCTGTGGTCCCCGTGTGGTTTAAATGCCATTGGTCCATTTTAAATCGGTGGAGCCCATGGTTTAATTCAAATTAGAAATTAATTCCAGATTTGGCTCCAACTTAGAAAATTCATAACTTTCTATAGGATGCTCCGAAAATCTTCAAACAAATTTTATTTGAAAGCACATGAGCTCTAGTTTTTGTCAGTACCAGTTAGGTTCTGTGAAACTCAGAGTTAAATTCTGTAGTATATAATCTTTCCAAATGCTAATACAATTTTTCCAGACAAGGTAGCCACTGGAAAAATCCCCAAAATTTACATAAATCTTTATGTCCTATTCTTGACTGCCAGCAAAAGTTTGGGAGCCATTTCACCTGTTTAACCCTCTGTATAGTTCAATTACTTTTTTCAGTTATTGAATTTTCACAGATGTTCAGTTGCTTTACTATGTCTCAAATTTGGACTGAACCTTCCTTTTGTCATATACTAGTTCCTGTAAAAATCTTGGATTTAATTGACCTAATATCATAGTCCTAATCCAGTTACAAACTGACTATTTATTTAAAAACCAAAAATTCAAATGTAAATAATTCCAAAAATTATTGCCATCTTAGAAATTCATTAACTCCTTCACCAAAGCTTAGAAAATTATGAAACAAATTTTGCTAGAACCAGGACAACTTCCTCTATCATGATTATCAACTGGCAGCTATGTTCAAGCTACAATTTCTTCTTTAAAATTTTTGGAATTGTAATACTTGTCATAATTTTAGAGACAACACTATACTTTGATCATCTCCTGTTCTTTGCAAGAGCCTTGATCATATTCCCTAGTATCTACCATCGATGTTCCAAAGCCAATTAAGGTCCCTATCATATAATGATCACCATGGATTAAATTTTGGTCTTGGTAATAATTATTTTTCAAAGTCATTTATATACATATTATATGCATATCGTATAGTGACCGAAGTCGAGAAGGAGCCAGAAGCCTTGGAAGAGCATCTTCCAAATTTTAACTCAGACTGTGACCTTCAACAAGGCAAGCCCCGGTTCGCATTTAAGAGCTTTTCAAAGTTTTCCAGTTTTATTCACTTACGTCTCCAGTTGATATTGTGCATTACGTATAAGGTGTTTGATACTCCACTTGTATGACCACAAATCCCAGGGATTGGTTGGAACGAGTTACAATTTGACCTGTAGTAAATGCTTTGCTAATGTATAGGAAATCCGGTAGAGGTCGAGTAGTTGGAATCTACTCGCGAGAGATGTAGGACATATCTCACAGGATTGGCTAGATAGAAAATGGATTTATATAATGAAGTTGAGACCGGGCAGGGAATGGATAGGAAGCGGTGAGAAGTGAGTCTCGGTCGCGTAGCCCTGCCTGTGTCGATTAAGGCCCGCTTTGTGTGCGGCCCTGCTGAACAAGCTTGACTTGTACCGACAATATAATGGACATATGGAATCCAATAAACTGATGTAACTTGATAACTGGGTTGTCGAGGCCCATTAACTCACCATCGATAGGGGTGGGCTGAGGACAGTAAGGTGTAAATCGGTCGGCGGACACATGAGGTGTTCCGTGCGGAGACCTTCTGTTCGCGGAGGTGAGACAGGTTCGGCGTTCGAGTTTCTTGTGAAAGGTGGCCACATACGCCTAGTATTGAAGTGTTATGTAGGTACGGGTGTGCTCGCTGACACTTCCGAACGACGTATGTGTCGTGTTGTCCGGGTGTGTCTTGATTGCAATCACTGTCCCTCACAGTAATAGAGCACCACTTGTTCACTATGTCGTGACGTAGTAAATACTAAAGAAGCCAGCAAATTATATTGTATTGAATTATAATTACTTCGCAACCTCGTATGATTTAGAGATAGTACAATTAAAAGTTTACAATTTCCCCATACTTTAGCTGTAATAGTATTATGTGCTCTGAGCATGTCATATCATCGGTAAAGCGTTTCTTGTTTGATTGTGGAGCCCATGATGTGCCGTTCTTGGAGAATGTCATTTGCTACATAAACCTTGATTATAAGGATCCACTTGTAGGCGAGTCATTTACGCTTCACCTCACCTATGTTTTAGTGTCCCCCTTGCATATGTCTAGTGAGACGGGTTAGTCTTGCTGATCCTTATGCTCACGTTTGCAGTTAATGAGCTTTTGCAGGTTATACAGTTGATGAAGGGTTTGATGATGAGGCTGCACCCCCTCCAGGGTGTACGGCCGAGTGGGAACCCTGCACGCCACCCTAATTGAGTGTTGCTAGTGCAAAGTATCCAAGGCATGGATAACTTTGCTTTTGCATAGCTAGTGCTGAGAGCGTAGCTATGATATGTATATATTCCTTTACTTCCGCTGTATCAAAAATAAAAGACTTCGTCTTGTACTTATTTAGGTTCTTTTCTTGTATAACTGTTGGGTGTCGCATCGCACGACACCACCCAATGAGATCCTCGGATGTCGGGATTCCGGTCCCCACACTTATTTTGCAGGGATGAAACATGGCTACTTTTTTTTTTCTCTTTCTCTCCTTTTTTTCTCATGCTTATGATGTAAGCATGCATTTTCTTTCTTTCTTGTAGCCATGTCTTGTACTCCCTTTTTATGCAAGAGATTTTGTAGAGAGCACTTTAGCATGAATGATATCGAGTTTCTCTTTTTATTGTGGAATGGTGGTATGATGGAATTTTACATACTTCTAGTGTACAAGTATAGCATGTCTAAGTGAAGTCTTGAATTCAAAATGTAATGAATGAAATCTCACATAGGTCTATACTAATATGACAAAGCTCAATGTGATTACCAATAGCATATGCATAAGGTCTATCAATGTAATGTATCGTATGGCTTTGGTATGTATTTCCAATCAAATGAGGATAACTTAAATCTTTTTAGTTTTTTTCTGGAAATCCAAGTTTCACTTTCAAACTAGGAATAGTAGCCCTATTACTATATCATATCTCACAACAACTTAGAATTGATTAAGCTTTTGCTACCCACAATTTCTAAATCAAGGTAAAAGCAATTCTAGCCAATGAAAGCAATATTTTGGAGAGTAGTAAGTTGTAAACTAGGGACTTAGGAAAATTAAAATAGAGCAACTATTCATCATTTCATCTATGTGAATTCCAAACCATTCTTAACGCACATCTTTTATTTTATTTTGAAAGCAAATCTACTCTACTTATTTTTATGTTTTTTATATGGAAGGTGGATGATGGATGAATGTAAAATAAATATGCAAGGGGTGCGATACAAGTTACCTCAAGTGGGGGTCCTCCCCCAAGCTTGTTCTTGTTCAAGGTCCACGCTAGGGATGAAACCCTAACGACAGATGTAGGTCATGAGGTTGGCCTAACCTTGTTGCAGCATGGCTTTGGCATTGGAGGTATGAGTGTCGATGTTGGATTGTCTTCCATGGGTTCCATGACTGTGGTCGAAAAGGGTGTTGTCGATGTTGCTCATCCACACCTCAAGGTTTCCATAGGTTGGATGTACCTTACTATTCCTTGGCTGAGGTAATGATAACCCTTCTCACAAAGTCATGATGCACACTCAACATGCGTTGAATGTGTTCCGTCATTCTTTGGCTAAGGTGTATCATACCTTCTTGCTGTAAACGAATAACTTGTACCCCTCATGCATTGGGTTTGATTCGTCATTCCTTGGCTAAGGTAATGATACCTTTTAGCCACAAAGTAGTGACATGTACCCAACATGTGTTGAGTATGATCTTATTCCTTGGCTAATGTACAATATACATATTACCACAAAGGGATGACGTACACTCAACATGGGTTGAGTGTGATATGTTGTTCCTTGGCTAAGGTATAAAATACCTTCTGGCCACATAGGAACCACATGCACCGAATATACATTGGATGTGATCTTTCATTCCTTGGTTAAGGTACATTATACCTTTTAGCTACAAAGGAATAACTTACACCCAATGATGGTGGCAATTCCCTTGAGCTTGAATGAGTGCTTGGTATAGTTGAGACATAATGCCCTCACATATTCGTAGCAGCACATTGGTTGCTCACGGATGGTTTTCATGTCAAATCTACGGCCTCGTATAGTTATGGTTGACCTTCGGGCTTAATTTCTGATAGGTAGCAACCATCCTAATTTACTCCTTGGCCAAGAGATATTGGAATGAAATCCTCTTAGGGTTTTCAACAATCGGTTCTTCGAATGCCTGCATAGTTATTTCACTCCTGCAAACTTCCTTTCCATGATAGAGAGGGATGGTTAGCTTCTGATACTTGTACAAATGAATTTTCGGGTGAGGTAGACGAATCTTCATTTGTACGTATGGAGAAAAGCTAAATCAAAGATGCATTGGGTCCAATTTCAAGTGTACCCATAAACAATGTATGAAATATTGCTAGGAGTGCGGCTTTATGGATAAATCAAGTTGAACATTTTTAAAGCTCCTACTCATAGCAATTCAAGTGATATAAATACACTATATGGATCCATTCATCTTGTAAAATTTCTAACCGTCATAGTTTTTTTTACAAGAGTAGATATTTATCATTTGGGTCATGGCAAACAAGATTCTCAATTTTTATCCTCCAAAACATTTTTAATTTATTGCCTAGGAATTTGAAATTTAGTGATCCATGGATGAATGAGTTTCAAATTTAAATTATGGATTTCACTATTCCTAGGTTGCTAAACACCAATTCAACCATTAAGTCATTCAATAAGCATTACCTAGGCAGAAATTGTCTAAGTCAATTTTAGCAATGCTTATGAAATTCTAAGTACTTGTTTAAATTTATTCCTATGTAAGGTGACATTCCTTTTTGAAGAATCAAAAAGTGTAATGCTAGCAGTTACTCTCGTGAGGATGCATAAGAGTTGAATGGTGAGAAGGTGTAAAACTTCCTTACCAATGTAAGCAAAAATGATTCAATCCTAATGCAATTCAAACGACGAAAAATTTGAACCTGTACCTCGATTGAAGAGTAGTTTTGGGTGAAGGTCGTTGTGTGGGAAACTCATGACCATGGATTTTCGTGTAGCCTTCATGTTCAATGTGTTCTCTCAAGTTGAGGTTGGAGTTGAATGGGCTTCGTCTTGCTCCTCAATTGGACCACCGTCTTGAGCATTCGTCCACCACGAACTGAAAATGAGATCTACATAGGGATATGTGCTTGATGGGGTCTTCCTACCTCTTTACAAATTATGTCTTGTATGCACTAAAATCAAGAACAAAGAAAACAACTCAAAAATGGGTTACGTTAGCTGAAAAGCATGTTGTACCCTTTGTCAAATTGTTTTGCCCAACTTGAAGCAACTTGCAAATGCAATGAATATTGAGGGAAATATTTTTGGTTTGAATTAGGTGGATGAATTCAAGTGGTTATGCCCAAGGATCATAACCAAAAAAATTTATTTCCTGATTCAAAATTTTAGTTTTAAGATGGTTGGAAATTTTACTTTCCAACATGGAAGTGTGAAAAATTCAAACATGCTAAATGCAAATGCAAATATGGATGGGGAATTTCAATATGCAACTAACAAAACAAATATGAGATAACTACCAATTTACATAATAGCAAGGACTCGCTGAATTTTTAAAATTCCATGAGTGGGACTTACCTTCATCCTGTTTGGTTTGATGATTTGTTGTCCAATCCCAGAGTTGAAGGTGTGGACAACTTCTCTTGATTGACATGCCAAATATCCTTTGGCCTGTTAGTTGGACATGTGGGCCACATGATGGCCCTAGCCTCTCCGTCATCTTGATGACAACTTGTTGATGTAGTGACGACTTCTCCTTCTTGAAGATATTCATTATGAGCATGGTGAGGCTTTTCCATCTTTAGGGTGTGACTTCGACCTTCTTGATGTTCTTTTGAGTTAACCCATACTTTGATCATGGATCAAAAGCTTCCTTGGGCATGGTGACACGTGGACTCCACGATCAAACAAGAAATGCTTCATCCACAGTGTCACTTTCCCTAGGTTGCATGTGCTTGGTCGAAGGGTAAGAATCCCAATAAGTAATTGTGGAAATCTGTGATCTTGAATGCTCTTTAAATTTCTTGTCCTTGGCCATGACCTTCATGTATATGTTGTCTTCATTTCTTGCTTGTCCATGGACAAGATACTTCAAGGTAGGCTAGTTTATCTTAAATCCCTTGAAATCCTCATAGCCTCCTTGATCTCAAGGGTGATGTTTGATTCCACTTTTCACCTCCTTGTGTTTGATAGGAAGAATCCTCATGGGTCTTAGGGAAATGATTCCCCAAGTGGCCCATGTTTGACATGGATTTTCACAAATTATGTGAATATACATGGCTTGGATAATTCCAAACACTTCTCCATTGACTTGATTTAACATGATACTTTAATGGGAGGTGTAGTTCCATAGCTATCATGTCCACCTTGTTAAGTGGTGTGCATGCCAAGCTAAGGGAAGTAGAGCATTCTTCAATCCACTCAATCCACCCCTTGAGTAGAGACCATATTCTCATCCATGATGAATGAGAATAGGGATTCTTCAGCTCCAGCATGAATGTGGTCATGGATTGCTGGTGCCAACCCATGAAATGAGTATTGGATGAAGAACCAACTATCCAGCCCAAGATGGAGGCAAACCAAGAGGAACTATTGGATCCTTCCCCAAGCTTGGCGATGGATGACTTTGGTTCAACCGGAAGCTGAAATTCTTCTGCGAAAGTCAATGGTGTTGCCCAGCAGAAATTTGTTGAGGTACGCCTTCAATCATCTTGCAGTTGAGCACTAGCGTCCTCGTTGGCCATCCCATGAAATGGTTTAGCCAACACTACCCTGTTTTCACCGCAAAAAAGAGAAAACAAATAAGGGTAATCATGTCTAATAACTACTAGTACTTATAGCTTAATCACAAGTGATAGCTATCCTTTACTTCATTTGCCTTCCTCGGCAATAGCGCCAGAAATGCTTGTTGATGTTTCTTACATCACAGATAAAAATCCGCAAGCGCCCGGAAACTTTCATATAGCATTTCACCCAAGAGTATTCCCAAAGGTATCGTAATTATCAAAGGAAGGCAATGGATTAAAGTAAACACTACTCTTATGATCAAGCTATGGGATACTAATCAATTATCAAGACAGGGGTAAGTTGATAATATATGGGTAGTGTGACACACACCTAAGCAATCTATTATAAGGGGTAAATGGGTCTTATGGAGATTAGACTACGAGTTGGGGAGTTGGTCCTACAATGCTTCTAGTATACATATACATAGCCTAAGTTAGATAATAAAGAGCATGTCAATGGTGAATTCTTATGCTAAGTTGTTCGACATATTGGGCACGGTTTACCCCTGGCAATACTAGGACGAGTCCCACCAAGAGCTTGTGGCATAGCCGAACGTGGAGAATTAAAAAGGACACATAGGGATCACCATCTACTGTCTACGTCTTTAAACCGTGGGTCTACGAGACATCCAACTTTACGTAACTACCCTAGCACCATGATAGCATATTAAGTAAATACCTTAAGAATCCTGACATCTTAAGGCAATGACTAACCTAAACATCGTTGAACCAATGTTGAGACATAGCATAAGTTATTCAAATTAACATGGTCATATCATAACTAATTAGACTATAGTGGGGGTTGGTAGTGTTTATGATGATAGATTAAGAGTGATATGGCATAATCATAAAGACTACTCCTACCACATACATGGAATCCAAATCAAACAAGAAATGCTTCATCCAAGCATATGAATAAAAGAGGACTAAAGATAATATCTTTATTATCCATAAAGTCACAAATATAAGAAAAGATACATGAGCCGTACCATTCCCAACTTGGACATGGGACTAGAGGCTCTCCCCTCTATAGCCTAACTCCGCCAAGGACTAAGAGAACCAGTGCATACAATAGAATGATCTTCAAATGGTGTCTTGTTGAAGTGAGGGGTGAGGGGTCCTATATATTGCTTGGAGAAGGGTTGGCTCCCATCACCAAAAGTTAGCGACTCAGTGACCACTGACTTCTTCTAGCCAGGAGGAGCCAACACATGGAAGTTGACCGAGTTTGGCACCAGAAGCACTTCGTCCGAACCACCACTTCGGCCGAACATAAAAGTGGACCAATTCCATTGTGCTTTCTCTGGGAGACTTCCAGGTGGATCTCATTGACTGTTATAGGGTGTGTAGGATCGAAGAGCATGTGAAAAGATACAAGAGGGGGGTAGTGAATGGTAGATTTTAAATCTTTTTTCAGCGGAAGCAATGATAACCCCTTAGCAGAACAACAATCTGTTAAAGAAATTGTGTGTGAGACTAATCTAAACGTGTTACACCGTGCAAAGAGTGATATATATTAGAGAGAATCAATTCACGAAGACGACACAACAAGAATCACTCAAATCCGTTGAGAGAAACTCAAGTTATGGTCGAAAGATCGAACAAAGGTCAATCTGTTCTACCGAGTAAAAAACAGATCTGCAATACTGCAATGAAACTTGTGTACATCAGAAACCGCAAATCCAGTGACCGTGAAATTTTTACAGATGATAGATAATCAAGTTGTGAAGACAAACCAAAAAGAATCATGTCTATTGGATCTGTAAAACTCGAGTTATGATAAAATCACCAAAAAAGGTAGTGCTGTGCAGAAAACTCGACGAGAAAAACTTGTCTGCAACGAGTCGGACGACCAAGGCACAAAAGTTCCTTTAAACTATGATCTTTATTCAATAGAGCACAAAAAGAACAGAACAAAAGTCGTCTACTACGAGCTCTGGCCTCCCTTTCTTATATAACTAGCCTGAAGGCAAACTCAACTCAAACGAGGACTCTAATCGTACTCAATTCATGAATCAAAACATTCCATAACTACTCGAGAATCTTCTATACACAGATAGAAGCAATCTTAAGACTTTAAAACACATTGGGAACATATCCAACATTCCTAAAACAACTCAAATTCGTGACCCACACGAAATCCTATCATAACCAACTCAAATCTCTCCATATTTGAGTCAAAACCAACTCAGCCGTAGCCTGAGTCCGTAACCTAGTAGGTTGGACCTTTTCAACGAATTCTTTATGTTCACATATCTTCATCACGCCTTGGAACCGTGTAGCCACATCCATGCACTCCTTGCACACATGCGAACACCTTCCAACGACGTCCATGATACCTTCATATGCATTGTTCTTGATTCAAACATGATGCGCAACCTCCCGATCAACTCAACAACAATTCCTCCCGAACTTGGTTGTTGAACATCATCTTCTCCCTAAGACTAGATCAGTAGATCCCATCACCAGCCATGTCTTGAACTCAAGCAACACCTGCACATGAATAAACAACCAATACTTCCGAGCACAAGTCCTCGACTTGACTCGTTAGTTCTGAAACTACAACATCTTACGTGAGCACCTCACATAAGCATGTTGTAAACCATAGCAAAGTTATATCAGCTATAACCACCAAAACACACCAAAATCTTAGTAAAAGAATACTAAGCAAACTTTCCATAATAAAAGAAAAACAAGTTGGAAACATTTCAAGTTAAAAGCAGAACCGCTGCGATCAAGCTATGAACTTTGCCAAAGCTAGCCGGACCTTGAACCGGAGCTTACCAAAGCTAACAGGACCTTGCACCAGAGCTTAATAAAGCTATTCAGACCTAGGGCCAGAGCTTACCAAAGCTAGTCGGACCTAGCGGCGGAGCTTACCAAAGCTAGTCGGACCTAGCGCCGGAGCTAGCAAAAACATGTTGGATCTAGCCATAGCAAGTCGGACCTAGACAAAGAAGTCGGACCTAGTCAAAGCAAGTCGGACTTTGCCGAAGCTACCCAAAACAAGTCGGACCTATCGTCGGACCTTGCAGGGGCTCGGACCTAGAGTCGGACCTCGGTGAAAAGGTGTTTTGCCAGTATTCAAAACTTTTATCGCCATAGCCAATGTATTCAACACACATAGGTCTCAGAATCTCCCCCTTGATGAATGCATTGGCAACACCACTTAAATCCAAACATTGGCTTATTCACATGAAAAGTTTTGAAAATGATTTCTCCATTTTTTTGAAAATCAAATGAGAAATTTCTAAATTTCTTCCCCTTGCATACTTCTCCCCCTGAGAAGAAACACTTGTGAATATGTGCAATGTGTGAACAATTTCTCCCCCTTTGACAATGTATTCAACAAGATACAAAAGAGCAATTTTAATTTGTTATGTGCACATTATAACATATACATATAAAACAAAGCTCATCCAAGTCATACTATCAAGTAACTTACACTATCACGACAATGAGATACATAAAGTAGTGTAAGCCATGCTAGAGATCAAGTGCAATTTTCAATTTAAGCAAGTCATGATCTCACAAACTTAACTATCTCAAGACTAGAAAGCATGACACTTGTTGCTGCAATTTTATTTTCTTTTAAGCACAAATTTTGATCATACGATATTTGCAAGAGATTATATGCGCATCAGCCTTATTCTAACCAACCAAGCCAAGCCTATGTCATTTGACAATCAGAAGCTTAAGGACATGGTTTTAGTCATACACAACTTCTTTCAAGTTCATATCTAAGTGCAATGATAAGCCATCTCAAAAGAAGAAGTGCGATGCATGCATATTCTCTTGATCTTTTCTCAATTTATATTTGACAATAAAAGCTCAACATGTAAGTTAATTACTTGATTAATTCTTTATGATTAAAAGCACTTGTGAGCATACAACAAGTTAAAAACAGCAATAAAGTTTGATCATGACAGGATTTAGTGTAAGTAATTATTCCAATTACTAATCATGGAAAAAACTACAAAATGTATAACATGAGTAATGTAGTAAGAACTTTCAACACGTAAAAGGAATCACAAAGTCATATATGTATGAAATACTATGCTCATATTACTTTTTAATTTAGATTTACACAAAGACTTCCCATGTTTCAAAACTCCCCCACAATTTAAGCCATGAAGATGCATAACCCCTATTCAATACGAATGTAACAAAAACGAGTGAAATCCAAAGGTTTTGTGAAAATATCAGCCAATTGTTGTTCGATATCTACATGGTGAAGCACAATGTTTCCTTTTTCAACATTATCCCACAGAAAGTGATACCTAATGTCAATGTTCTTTGTTCTAGAATGTTGCAAGGGGTTTTTAGCAATGTAAATGGCACTAGTGTTATGACAAAACAATGGAACGCTATCTAGATCAACCCCATAGTCCTTAAGTGTTTGAACAATCTAAAGAGTTTGTGAGCAAGCACTAGCAGCAGCTACATATTCAGATTCGACTATGGATTGTGCGACTGATTTTGGTTGTCTAGAGGACCAAGCAACAAGTGAATTACCAAGAAAATGACAAGCACCCTAAGTACTTTTCCTATCAATCCTACAACCCCCAAATCAGCATCCGAAAAAGCTTTCAAAGTAAAGGTTGAGGAAGAAGGAAGAAAAATGTCAAAATCTTGAGTTCAATGTAAGTACCTGAGAATCCTTTTGACAGCTTGACGATGCGAAGCATGTGGGGAGGCTTGAAACCGTGCACAAAGACATACGCTGAATTGTATGTCCGGTCTTGATGCTGTGAGGTACAAAAGTGATCCGATCATGCTTCTATATTATTTTCGATCTACAAGTTCACCATCTTCATCAAGTTCAAGTGCTTTTGCTGTTCCCATTGGTGTCCGAAGAGGGTTGCTTTTGTCCATGTTGAAGTGCCTTAGGAGGTATTTTGTATACTTCGTTTGATGCACAAAGGTACCCTCTTTGGTTTGCTTGATTTGCAGCCCCAAAAAGTACATGAGTTCTCCTATCATACTTATCTCAAATTTTGAAATCATCATAGCTGAAAACTTGGACACATGATCATGAGAAGCACAACCAAAGATAATATCATCCACATACACTTGAATGAATAATGAGTCATTGCCATGCTTAAGCGCAAAAAGAGTTTTATCAACCTTGCCCATGGTAAAATCTTTTTTAATTAAGAAAGTTTTTAACCTATCGTACCATGCTCCAGGAGCTTGTTTTAGACCATACAGGGCTTTAGTCAGTTTGAAAACATTGTTAAGAAAATCTGAATTTTCAAAACCAGGTGGTTGCTTGACATAAACCTCCTCATCTATGTAGCCATTAAGAAAGGAACTTTTAACATCCATTTGATATAGCTTAAAACCTTTAGATGCAGCAAAAGCTAACAAAATTCTTATGGCTTCTAATCTAGCAACAGGAGCAAAAGTTTCGTCAAAATCTAGACCTTCAACTTGAGTGAAACCTTGAGCAACTAACCTAGCTTTATTCCTAACCACAACCCCATCCCCACTTTGTTTATTTTTAAGCACCCATTTAGTTCCAATTAAAGTGTGACCTTGAAGTAGAGGTACATGTTTCCAAACATTATTTCTTTCAAAATTTTCTAACTCTTCTTGCGTGGCAATAATCCAAGATTCATTAGTGAGTGCGTGTGATATATCTTTGGGTTCAGAAGAAGCAACAAAAGCAGAATGAGCATGAGAGTTTGGATCGCAAAACCTGGACCATGTGACTCATTCGTGCAAGCTTCCAATAATTTGTTGTGGAGGATGACTTTTGAGATCCCGGAGGGGAGTGGACATTTCACAAGCTTCTTCTTCTTCATGTTCATCACAAATCGATGAGATTGTGACTTGAGTAGGATCTGCACCAGCAATGGTGGTCATCGGTGCTGGCTGTGAATCAAAATCAGGAGTTGGAACAATGTCATTAGCTGTTGAATTTTCGTGCAGCAGCACCACTTCTTCCTCATCTTCAATGAAAATGATCTCACCCTGCGGATATGGATCCGGACCTGCAATGTTTGAGCTAGTACTTGTGCTAGCTTCATCAAAAGAAACCTCACAAGTCTCCTCGATTTTGTTAGTGTAAAGTAAAAGCACACGGTAGCCTCTAGTATGAGATGGATAACCAAGAAACATGCCATCAATGGATCTAGTTTCAAATTTATCAAGATTACCATGTTTCTTAACAAAGCATTTGCAACCAAAGACCCGAAAGTGTGTAACACTAAGCTTATGTCCAAACCGGAGCTCATATGGTGTTTTACCTAGCTTAGCGTGCAAGAAAACACGATTTGAGACATAACAAGCGGTTGCTATCACATCAGCTCAAAATTTCCTAGGAGTTTGATATTCATCAAGCATAGTCCTAGCCATCTCAACTAAGGTTCTGTTTTTTCTTTCTACAACACTGTTTTGTTGAGGTACATATGATGAAGAAAATTGATAATCTATTCCATTTTCAGCACAAAAGTGATCAAAAGATTTATTTTTAAATTTGGTTGCATTATCACATCAAATTGCTTCGAAAGATCCTGGGTGATTAATTGTTAATAAATAAATAAATGTCTAAAGTGACTAAAAGCTTCATTCTTAGATGCCATAAAGTAAACCAAAGAGTATCTAGAATAATCGTCAACAATCACAAGAACATACCATTTACCTCCGAAGGATTGAACACGTGACCATGGTACAAAAGTTGTCCCGATTCATTTGTCGTTATCATTGTGAGAGTTGTATGTGAACCTACAACCATCTTAGCATGTATACAAGAAGAGCACACGATTTCTTTGTCCCCTTTAAGCTTAGGTCCCCCACGTATGCGATCAAGAGCGCTAACACGTGTTAGATGATCAAAGCCTACGTGACCAATTCTACGATGCCAAAAATATAAGTCCTTTGAATCATTAGAAACTAGACACGTATGCTTAGACGAAGACATATCAAAATTAGCTTTAAAATCTCTTCCAAACCGAGACATTTTGAGAATAAGCTCACTATTTGAACCTACAACTTTGCAGTAGTTTTTATTGAAAACGATTTCCAAATTTTCATCTACCAATTGTGAAACAAAAAGCAAGTTGTATTTCAAATTTTTGACAAGTGCGACATCCTTCAAAGTGTAGTTATCATTCACTCTAAACTAACCCTTAGTATTTATAAGAGTTAAAGAATTATCGGCATAAGTAACATTCTCTACACGTTACACAAAAGAGAGGGAGGAGAACCATCCTTTGTTACTGGTCACGTGGCGTGAGCAACCTGAATCCACAATCCAAATTTTCTCCTTCCTCAAGCGTGTAACCTACATAGAAGCACAATACGTCGATGACTCAATACTGGGGTTAGTAAAAAGGCATTTAGGAATCATGTACTGTGTCACACGATGTCCAACAGGAATAACACGCGAAAGCTGAGATAAAACAGCAGGTTTATCAGCCAAAGCTTGAGGATTTTTGTACCCAACTACTGTCCTACGAGATGTTACATGTGTAGCACGAAAAAAAAGTAGGTTTGGGAGCAAACTTTGCATGTTTTAGACTCATTACAGCAGATTGCATGTTCCTATCATTCGGTTTAGCAAGTGCAGCAAATTTTGCATGAAAGTTATGAGATCTAGCAATCATTCTATCCTTTTTCTGTTTTTTAGCTTGTCTATAACAAAAATCTATGACATGACCATCTCTACCACAGTAGGTACAATGAAATTTAACTTTGTGTTCATGTCCAGATGAGCAAACAACATTTCTATTTGAAACTGAATGAGACTACACTCCTGTAGATTTGAAAACCACTTCTTTTTGTTTAGGATCTGTTTAAATCAAACCACCTCCTAATGACTTTACAATTTTAGGTGGGTGTGCCTTAGCATGAGCATGAGAATCAAATCCAAAACCAGTTTTATCATTGCAAGACTTGGAAGAATTCAGCTGCAAGTTTAGGTTCTTATTCTCATTATGAAACCGATCTAATGTCCTATGCATGTCATCAAGTTTATTGGACAGATCAGGGAAATTTTCACATGAAGTTTTTCCTTTTAATATGCAATTGGAACTATATTTAACTTCACGAGAACGTAAAGCATTGTTCAATATCGAAATTTCATTCATAGCATCTTGTAGTTTCTTATCGAGATTATCACAAGTAGAACAATGCAAATCAATTGTAGAACAGCTAGCATCTTTCAAGTTTTTATCATTAAGTGTAGGAAACTCTCTATTTCTTTTAATTTCTAACTCAAGTTTATCAAGTGTGGAGGTGTGCGCACTTCTTAATGAGGACGATTGTTCATATATTAAATCACGTGAGGAACAAGAATCATCACTAGAAATCAAGGATTTCCAATGATAAATTTTAGATTCTAGTGACTCAATTTTAACAACATTGTCCCTAAGCTTTTTGTCCTTTTTCTTAACTATAACAGTGACACGAGAAATAGCATCACATATTTCTTTGCAAGTAGAACATACCTCTTCATTGTCGCTGTTGTGTTCAGCCTCCTCCATACTCAACCTTGACTTGCCCGCCATGAAGCACATGTTTGCCAAATCATCTTCATCTTCGTCACTTCCAATGTCCACATTGCTTGAGCCAAGTTATTGAAGTGCAGAGATAAAACTGCTCACCAATTGACGTCTTGTAATACCCTTCTTTTTCTTCATATCTTTTGCAGAGGAGTGCTTCGTCCTTGTTTGCTTTTCATCCAGGGAAGTAGGACCAAAAATATTATGGCAATATGAACGAAAATGTTCTGTCTTACCACATTCGAAACATCGTTGAGGTCCAGAGCTTCCTCTCCTTCTAGTTCTCACATTTTGCAATGCTTCTGAGAATATAGTAGAAAGAAGTACTAGCTCATCCTCTGCAAACTCCTCAATCTGTTCAAGGGTTAGAGAGGACAACAAAGCAAGTTTACGACAAGATGAAGATTGGCCGGAGCTAGGCATACAGCGTTGAGAAACAAATGCAAGAGACTTGTTGGGGTTCTTATGTGGGATTATGTCAATTTCATGAGTTTTCAATTTAGAATATAGTACATCTAAAGTAAGTGTATTCATGACAGTAGATTCACGAATAGATGTAACCTTCATCTCCCAAATTGACATGTCTAATGCACTTAGTAATTTTGTAGCATTCTCAGCATCTGAAAAATTTACATTGACGCTACGCAAGTTGCTGAGAATTTTATTAAAGCGAGCAAAGAGATCATCAATGGACTCACCGGGTTGCATCTTGAAGCGCAGTTATTTTTTCGTGAACATGTACTGCCTTACCTCCTTGATCGTATTGGATCCTTCATGGTAGTTACAATGTGCTTTTCACACATCGTATGCAAATCCGAGGTGTGCAACACGGTCGAAGTCGCTTTGAGTTAATCCTTGTATGATCAAGTTCTGAGCCTTGTTGTTGTTGTCGACATCTCTCATATTTGTAGCTGTAACTTTATCGTTTGATGGCACTTCGTAATGCTTGTATACCTTCTCCCATATTGCGAAGCCTTGTGCTTGGATTAAAGCTTCCATACGTGCCTTCCAAACCTGAAAATCCATACCACTAAACACACAAGGTTTGGCGGAGTATATTTCCATGATGATTAGTCAAAAACACGTGCAAATCACAAATATTGGAGCACTGTGGCTCTGATACCAATTTTAGGATCGAAGAGCACAAGAAAATCTAACGGAGGGGGGTGAATGGTAGATTTTAAAACTTTTTCAGCAGAAGCAATGTAAAGCCCTCAGAAGAAAAAACGATCTATTAAAGAAATCATGTGTGAGACTAACCTAAACGTGTTATGATCAAAAGATCGCAATACTGCAATACTAACCTAAAAGTGATAGATATCTGAGAGAATCAAGTAACGAAGACGACACAGCAAGATTCACTCTAATCCATCGAGAAAACTCAAGTTATGATCAAAAGATCGCACAAAGCTCAGTCTGCTCTACCGAGTAAAAAACAGATCTGCAATACTGCAAAGAAACTTGTGTAGATCAAAAACCGCACATCCAATGACCGTTAGGTTTTTACAGATGATAGATAATAAAGTTGTGGTAAAAACCCAAAAAGAATTACGTCATTGGATCTGTAAAACTTGAGTTATGATAAAACCACCAAAGAAAGTAGTGATGTGCAGAAAACTCGACGAGAAAAAAACTTGTTTGGAACAAGTCAGACGAACAAGGCACAAAAGTTCCTTTAAAACTACGATATTTATTCAATAGAGAACAAAAATTTTGTGACCCACATGAAATCCTATCATAACCAACTCAAATCTTTCCATATTTGAGTCAAAACCAACTCAGCTGCAGCCTGAGTCCATAACCTAGTCGGTTGGACCTTTTCGACCAAGTCTTTACGTTCACATCTCTTCAACACGACTTGGAACCATGTAGCCACGTCCATGCACTCCTTGCACACGTGCAAACACCTTCCATTGATGTCCATGATACCTTCATATGCATTGTTTTTGATTCAAACATGTTGCGCAACCTCCCGATCAAGTCAACCACAATTCCTCCCGAACTTTGTTGTTGAACCTCATCTTGTCCGTAAGACTAGTTCAATGGATCCCGTCACCAGCCATGTCTTGAACTCAAGCAACACCTTCACATGAATAAACAACCAATACTTCCGAGCACAAGTCCTCGACTTGACTCTCGTTAGTTCTGAAACTACAACATCTTACGTGAGCACCTTTCATAAGCTTGTTGTAAACCATAGCAAAGTGATATCAGCCATAACCACCAAAACACACCAAAAACTTAGTAAAATATTACTAAGCAAACTTTCAATAATCCAAAAAAAAACAAGTTAGAAACATTTCAAGTTAAAAGCAGAACCACTGTGATCAAGCTCTGAACTTCGCCAAAGCTAGGCGGACCTTGAACTGGAGTGTACCAAATCTAGCAGGACCTAGCACCAGAGCTTAACAAAGCCAGTCGGACCTAGCGCTGGAGCTTACCAAAGCTAGTTGGACCTAGCACTGGAGCTAGCAAAAACATGTTGGACCTAGCCATAGCAAGGCGGACCTAGACAAAGAAGTCGGACCTAGTCAAAGCAAGTCGGACCTTACGTTGGACCTTGCCGAAGCTACCCAAAACAAGTCGGACCTATCGTCAGACCTTGCAGGAGCTCGGACCTAGAGTCAGACCTTGGTGAAAAGGTGTTTTGGCAATATTCAAAACTTTTATCGTCATAGCCAATGTATTCTGCACACATAGGTCTCACGGGGTGTACATCGTTGGATGGCCTCGGAAACTTCTGTTTGTGGGCCATTTGATCCATGTGGTGCCACGTGTCAATGCTTGTTTGGCTGGGATGGTATTTTATAGGATTGCTCCCTCCCTTTTACCTCAATTCCTGCATAAAATGTCTGCATACACAAATTCTCCAAGGACAAGTGGAAATAGGTTAAATGGAAAGGTGATGTGTGCAAGAAATGATAATTCCTTCACATAATTGAGTTATATTGACTGGTGAATTGGTATATAACAGCCATCAACAACCAAGACGGATGCTTTTATACAGCGAGCTTTTTTTTGTCAAACAACAGTAAAGTGCGGTGCCCATGTACTAAATGTCAAAATGCCAAGAGTTTCGATAATGTGACGATGGCGTTTCACTTGTATTGAAATGGTTTCATGCAACATTATGAGTTATGGACTTTTCACGGCGAGACACCTTCTCAAGACATAGAAGATCGAGATGAGGCTGACAACATGGGTATCGATAGGATGGATGACATGCTTGAAGCCATAAATCCTGAATTGATGGAGGATCCTCCTACAACGGAGGTTGAAACATTCTTCACGCTTCACAGAGCTTCAAAAGAGTCATTGCATGAACACACAAAGTGACGATCCTCAGTTTCATGACTAGATTTATAGCAATTAAATCTATGTATTTTTGTCCAATAACTGCTACAACGATCTCATCGAATTGATCAGTGACGTCCTTCCACGGTCAAATAAATTGTCTAAAGATATGTATCAGTATAAGAAATTGATTTTTGGACTTGGTATGAACTAAGTGAAGATTGATAAGTATAGGATCGAAGAGCACGTAAAAATCTACCAGGGGGTGAATGGTAGATTTAAAACTTTTTCTAGGGAAGCAACAAAAACCGCTCGGCAGAAAATCAATTTGTTTAAGAAATCATGTTTGCAACTGATCTAAACATGTTCAACCTTGACAAAAGTAGTATATATTATATAGAATCAAGTCACGAAGACACGACAACAAAAATTACAGAAAACCGTTGAGAAAAACTCATGTTATGACCGAAAGACCAAAAAAAGATCAATCTGTTCTACACAATTAAAACAGATCTGAAACACTGCAAAGAAACTCGTGTCAATCAGAAACCACAAATTCAATGACTGTGAAATTTTCATAGATGACAGATAATCATGTTTTGAAGACAACCCAACAATAATAACATCAATTAGATCTGTAAAACTCGACTTATGATAAAAACACCATAGCAACATAGTGTTGCGTAGAAACTCAACGAGAAAAACTTTTCTGAAACAAGTCGGAGGAACAAGGCACAAAAGCTCCTCTAGACTATGAATTTTTATTGATCCAGACACAAGAGGAACAGCCCAAATTCGCATCACCGCGGTCTCTGGCCTCCCTTGCTTATATAACCAGCCCTAAGGCAAATCCAATCCTAACTCGAACTCTAATCCTACTCAATTTCAACTGAAACTTTCCATAACTTCTCAAGACTCTTCCATACGCAGATAGAAGCAATCTTAAGACATGCAAACATGTTAAGAACGTATCCCACATTCCTAAAACAACTCAACTTCGTGACTCACACAAAATTCTATCATAACCAACTCAAATCTTTCCATATTTTAGTGAGAACCAACTCAGCCGCAGCCTGAGTCCATAATCCAGCCGGGTGAACCTTTCCGACCAATTCTTTATGTCCACTTCTCTTCATCAAGCCTTGGAACCATGTTGCCACGTCAATGCACACCTTGCACACTTGCAAACACCTTCCAACAACATCCATGATACCCCCATATGCATTGTTCTTGACCCAAACATGTTGCGTGACCTTCCGATCAACTCAACCACAATTCCTCATAGACTTGGTTGTTGAACCTCATATTCTCCCTGAGACTAGTTCAATGGATTCCATCACCTGCCATGTCTTGACCTCAAAGAAACACCTGCACATGAACAAACAACCAATTCTTCTGAGCACAAGTCCTCGACTTGACTCTCGTTAGTCCAGTAATCACAACACCTTACATGAGCACCTCACATAAGCATGTTGCAAACCATATCAAAACATTAACTGCTGTAAACAGCCATAACCTTTCAAAAACATAGTAAAAGAATACTAAGCAATCTTTCCAAAAGTGTAAAGCAAGTTAGAACCAGTGAGTCAAAAGCAGGACCACTGCGATCTTACACCGGATCTTGCCAAAACTAACCGGACCTTGCTCCGGACCAAGCAAAAGCTAACTGGACCTTGCGAAAGCTAACCGGACCTTGCGCTGGACCTAGCCAAAGTTTGTCGGACCTCACATCAGACCTTGTCATAGCTACCCAAAACAAGTCAAACATGATGTCAGACCTTGTCGGTGCTACCCAAAGCATGTCGGGCCTATTGTCGGACCTTGCCGGAGCTATCCAAAGCATGTTGGACCTATTGTAAGACCTTGCCAGAGCTCATACCTAGAGTCGAACCTCGATGAAAAGGGTGTTTTGGCAATATTCAAAACTTTTGTCTAGTAGCCAATATATTCAACACACATAGGTCTCACAATCTCCCCCTTGATGAATGCATTGGCAACACCACATAAAATCCGAACATTGGCTTATTCACATAAAAAGTTTGGAAAAAAAATATTCTTCCCTTTTGGAAAATCAAATGAGAAAGAAATTTCAAAAAAAAATATTTCTCCCCTATACATATTTCTACACATATTTACCCCTTTTGACAATGTATTCAACAAGGTTTAAAAGAGAGAAATTTCAAGAGTTATGAGCATATTATAACATATACATATAAAACGAAGCTCATCCAAGTCATACTATCAAGTAATTTATAGTATAACATCAATGAGATACATAAAGTAGTGTAAGCCATGCTAGAGATCAAGTGAATTTTTAATTTAAGCAAGTCATGATATCACAAACTTAACTATTTCAAAAACTGAAAGCATGACACTTGTTGCTGCATTTTTATTTCCATTTAAAGCACAAATTTTGATCATATGACATTTGCAAGAGATTATATGCCACATCAGCCTTCTTCTAACCAACTGAGCCAAGCCTATGTCATTTGACAATAAGGATCCTAAGGACATGGTTTTAGTCATACACAACTTTTTCCAAGTTCATATCAAAGTACAATGATAAGCCATCCCAAAAGAAGAAATGCGATGCATGCATATTCTATTAGTGTTTTCTCAATTTTTTTTTATTTGAACATAAAAGCTCAACATGTGAATAGTTGATTGATTTATTTTTCATTACTAAAAGCACTTGTGAGCATGAAACAAGTTTAAAACAGCAAGAAAGTTCAATCATGACCAGATTTAGTGTAAGTAATTATTCCAATTACCAGTCATGGCAAAAACTACAAAATGTATAACATGACTAATGTAGTAAGAACTTTCAGCATGTAAAATGAATCACAAAGTCATATATGTATGAAATACTATGCTCATATTTTTTTAAATTCAGATTCACACATAGACTTCCCAAGTTTGAAAACTCCCCCTCAATTTAAGACGTTAAGATGCATAACCCCTATTTCACTACAAATGAAAAAAAACGAGGGGAATGTCAGCCAATTGTTGTTCGATATCTACATGGGAAGCACAATGTTTACTTTTTCAACATTATCACAGAGAAAGTGATACCTAATGTTAATATGTTTTGCTCTGAAATGTTGCACAGGGTTTCTAGCAATGCAAATGGCACTAGTGTTATCACAAAAAAGTGGAACACTATCTAAATCAACCCCATAGTCCTTAAGAGTTTGAACAATCCAAAGAATTTATGAGCAAGCGCTAGCAGCAGCTATATATTTAGATTCGGTTGTGGATTGTGCAACTGAACCTTATTTTCTAGAGGACCAAGCAACAAGTGAATTACCAAGAAAATGACAAGCACCTGAAGTACTTTTTGTATCAATCCTACAACCCACAAAATCAGAATCTGAAAAAGCTTTCAAAGTAACTGTCGAGGAAGAAGGAAGAAAAATGCCAAATTCTTGAGATCCATGTAAGTACCTGAAAATTCTTTTGACGGCTTGACGATGTGAAGCACGTGGGGAAGCTTGAAAATGTGCACAAAGACATACGATGAATTGTATGTCCGGTCTTGATGCCGTGAGGTACAAAAGTGATCCAATCATACTTCTATATTCTTTTTGACCGGGTCACCATCTTCATCAAGTTACAGTGTTGTCATTGTTCCCATTGGTGTCCGAAGAGGCTTGCTTTTGTCCATGTTGAAGCGCTTAAGAAGGTCTCTTGTATACTTTGTTTGATGCACAAAAGTATCATCCTTGGTGTGCTTGATTTGCAGCCCCAAAAAGTACGTGAGTTCTCCCATCGTACTCATCTCAAATTCTGAACCCATTATAGCCGAAAACTTGGACACAAGATCATTAGAAGCACAACCAAAGATAATATCATCAACATACACTTGAACGAATAATGAGTCATCGCCATGCTTAAGCACAAAAAAGGTTTTATCAACCTTGCCCATGATAAACTCCTTTTCAAGTAAGAATGTTTTTAACCTATCATACCATGCTCTAGGAGCTTGTTTGAGACCGTACAAGGCTTTGGACAGTTTTAAACATGATTAGGAAAATTTAGATTTTCAAAACTTGGTGGTTGCCTGACATAAACCTCCTCATATATGTAGCCATTAATAAAAGCACTTTTGACATCCATTTGATATAACTCGAATCCTTTAGATGCAGCAAATGCGAACAAATTTATTATGGCTTCTAATCTAGCAACAGGAGCAAAAGTTTCATATAAATCTAGACCTTCAACTTGTGTGAAACCTTGAGCAACCAACCTAGCCTTATTCCTAACCACAACCCCATCCTCACTTTGTTTATTTTTAGACACCCATTTAGTTCCAATTAGAGTGTGACCTTTAGTCGGAGGTACAAGTTTCCAAACATTATTTCTTTCAAAATTTTCTAACTCTTCTTGCATGGCAATAATCCAAGATTCATTAGTGAGTGTGTGTGATATATATTTGGGTTCAAAACAATCAACAAAAGCAGAATGAGCGTGAAAGTTTGGATCGCAAAATGTGGACTGTGTAACTCGTTCGTGCAAGCTTCCAATGATTTGTTGTGGAGGATGACTTTTGAGGACGCGGAGGGAAGTAGACACTTCACAAGCTCCTTCTTCTTTATGATCATTATGGATTGAATAATTTGTGGCTTGAGGACGATCTGTACCAGATGCAGTAGTTGTTGGGGCTGGTAGTGGTGCAAAATTAGCAGCGTGATCAATGTCATTTTCTTCCGAATTTTCGGGCAGTAGCACCACTTCTTCATCTTATTCGATGAAAATATTGTCCCCCCAAAGATATGGATCTAGACCTGTAATATTAGAGATAGTACCTGGGCTAGCTTCATCAAAAGAAACCTCACAAGTCTCTACAATTTTTTTGTGTCATGTAAAAGAACACGGTAGCCTCTAGTATGAGATGGGATAACCAAGAAACATGCAATCAGTAGATCTAGGTTCAAATTTATCAAGATTACCATGTTTCTTGACAAAGCATTTGCAACCAAAGACCCGAAAGTGTGTGACACTAGGCCTCTGTCCAAACCAAGGTTCATATGGTGTTTTACATAGCTTAGCACGCAAGAAAACACGATTTAACACATAACAAGCGATTGCAATTGCATCGGCCAAAAATTTCCTAGGAGTTTGATATTCATGAAGCATAGTCCTAGCTATCTCAAATAAAGTTCTGTGCTTTCTCTCTACGACACCATTTTTAACAAGTGCCACATCCTTCAAAGTGTAGTGATTACATACTCTAACTGAACCCTTAGCAATTATAGGACTTGAAGAATTATCGGCAAAAGTAACATTCTCTACATGTCACACAATAGAGAGGGAGGAGAACCATTCTCTGTTACCGGTCAAGTGGCATGAGCAACCTGAATCCACAATCCAAACGTTCTCCTTCGTCAAGCGTGTAAGCTACATAGAAGCACAATACATCGATCACTCAATACTGGGGTTAGTCAAAAGGAATTTAGGAATCTAGTACTGAGTCACTTGACGTGCAGCAGGAATAATACGCGGAAGCTGAGATAAAATAGCAGGTTTATGAGCAAAAGTTTGAGGATTTTTGTATCCAACTACTGACCTACGAGGTGTTACATGTGTAGCACTAAAAACAGTAGGTTTTGGAGCAAACTTTGCTTGTTTTTGACTCAATACAGCAGGTTGCATGTTTCTAACATTTGATTCAGCATGTGCAGCAAATATTCTATGACAGTTATGAGATCTAGCTTGCATTCTTTCCTTTTTATATTGTTTAGCTAGTCTGTAACAAAAATCTATGACATGGCCATCTCTAACACAGTAGTACAATGAAATTTAGATTTGTGTTCATGTCTAGATGAGCAAGCAACATGTTTATTAGAAACTAAATGAGACTACACCCCTGCAGTTTTGAAAACCACTTATTTATGTTTAGGAACTATTTGAATCAAACCACTTCCTAATGACTTGACAATTTTAAGTGGATGTGCCTTAGAATGTTCATGAGAATCAAAACCTAAACTAGTTTTATCATTGCAAGAATTGGAAGAATTCAGTAGCAAGTTCAGATATTTATTACCATTACAAAACCGCTCTAGTGTCCTATTCATGTCATCAAGTTTCTTAGATAAGTCTAGGCAGTTTTCACATGAAGTTTTTCCTTTTAGTTTGCAATTAGAACAATATTTAACTTCATGAGAACGTAAAGCGTTGTTCAATATAGAAATCTCATTCGTAGCATTGTGTAGTTTCTTATCAATATCATCACAAGTAGAACAATGCAAATCAATTGTAGAAGAGCAAGCATCTTTCAAGTTTTTATCATTAAGTGCATCAAGCTTTTTGTTCTTTTTAACTTCAAGTTCAAGCTTATTAAGAGTGGAGGTATGCGCACTTCTTAAAGAGGACAATTGTTCATATATAAGCTCACATGAGGAATAAGAATCATCACTAGGAATCAAAGACATTAAATGGTTAATTCCAGATCCTAGTGATTCAATTTTTATAGCATTGTCCCTATGTTTTTGTCATTTTTCAAAACTATAACAATGGCACGAGAAATAGCATCACACATTTCATCGCAAATGGGATATACCTCTTCATCATCGTTGTTGTGTTGTTCCTCCTCCATACTTGATCTTGAGTTGCCAGCCATGAAACATAATTTTACCAAGTTCTCTTCATCTTTGTCACTTCCGATGTCCACATCGCTCGAGACAAGTTCTTAAAGTGCAGAGATAAAACTGTTCAACAATTGGCGACCTATAAAACACTTCTTCTTCTGATTTTTTGCAGAGGAGTGCTTTGTCCTTGTTCGCATTTCATCACGGGAAGTAGGACCTGAAAGGTTAGGGCAATTCGTAAGAAAATGTCATGTCTTACCACATTCGAAGCATCGTTGTGTACCGACACTTCCTCTCCTTCTAGTTCTGACATTTTGCAATGTTTCTGAGAACCGAGTAGAGATGAGTGCAAGTTCCTCCTCTGGAAACTCTTCAATCTATTAGAGGGTTAGAGAAGACAGCAAAGAGAGTGTACCACATGATAAAGATTGGCTAGAGCTAGGCATGTCACATTGGGAAACAAATGCAAGAGACTTGTTGGGTTTCATACGTGAGATTATGTCAATTTTATGTGTTTTCAGCTTGGAATATAGCACATCCAAAGTAAGGATACTCATGACAGTAGATTCACGAATAGATGTAACTTTTATCTCCGAAATTGACATGTCTAAAGCACTTAGCAATTTCCTAGCATTCTCAGTATCTGGAAAATTAACATTGATGCTACGCAAGTTGCTGAGAATTTTATTAAAGTGAGCAAATAAATCGTCGATGGACTCACCTGGCTGCATCTCAAAGCACCTATATTCTTTCTAGAACATATCTTGCCTTACCTCTTTGATCATGTTGGATCCTTCGTGGTAGTCACAAAGTGCCTTCCACACATCGTACGTTGACCGGAGGTGTGCAGCACGATCGAAGTCGCTTTGAGTCAATCCTTGTATGATCAAGTTGCAATCCTTGTTATTGTTTTCGACATCTCTCATGTTCATAGGCATGGCTTGATCGTTTGTCAGCACCTCGTAAGGCCTATACACCTTTTCCCATATTGTGAAGCCTTGCGCCTGAATGAAAGCCTCCATATGTGCCTTCCAAACCTGAAAATCAATGCCACTGAACACACAAGGTTTTACAGAGTATTTATCCATGATGATTAGTCAAAACACGTGCAAATCACAAATATTAGAGCACCGTGGTTTGGATACCAATTTTATGATAGAAGAGAATGTGAAAAGCTACCAGAGGGGGTGAATGGAATATTTAAAACTTTTTCAGCCCTCGGTAGAAAATCAATCTGATTAAGAAACTGTGTGTGCAACTTATCTAAACATGTTCAACCATGACAAAAGTAGTGTATATTGTATATAATCAAGTCACGAAGACATGACAACAAGAATTACGGAAAATCGTCGAGAAAAGCTCAAGTTATGATCGAAAGACTGAACAAAGGTCAATCCGTTCTATCGAGTAAAAACGGTTCTGTAACACTGCAACGAAACTCGTGTCGATCAGAAACCAAAAATCCAATGACTGTGAAATTTTCACACGTGATAGATCATAAAGTTCTGAAGACATCCCAAAATGAATCACGTCAATTGGATCTATAAAACTCGAGTTATGGTAAAAAAACACCATAGTAACATAGTGCTGTGCAGAAACTCGACGAGAAAAACATGTCTGAAACAAGTCGGACGAACAAGAAACAAAATCTCGTCTAAACTACAAACTTTTATTGATCAAAACACAAGAGGAAAATCCCAAAGTCGTCTTTCCTCAAGCTCTTGTCTCCCTTGCTTATATAACCAGCCCTAAGGCCAACCCTATCCTAACTAGGACTCTAATATTACTCAGTTTCAACCAAAACTTTCCATAACTTCCGAAGAATCTTCCATACGCAGATAGAAGTAATATTAAGGCTTACAAACATCTTAGGAACATCTCCCACATTACTAAAAAAACTCAACTTCGTGAACCACACAAAATCCTATCATAACCAACTCAAATCTTTCCACATTTGAGTCAAAACCATCTCAGCCGCAGTCTGAGTCCATAATCCAGCTGGTTGAACCTTTCCGACCAATTCATTACGTCCACTTCTTCTCGTCACACCTTGAAACCATGTTTCCACGTCCATGCACTCCTTGCAAATGTACAAACACCTTCCAACGATGTCCATGATACCCTCAGATGCATTGTTCTTGACTAAAGCATGTTGTGTGACCTCCCGATCAACTCAACCACAGTTCCTCCCGAACTTGGTTGTCGAACCTCATCTTCTGCCTAAGAATAGTTTAATGGATCCCGTCACCAGCCATGTCTTGAACTCAAGCAACACCTGCACATGAACAAACAACCAGTTCTTCCGAGCACAAGTCCTCGACTTGACTCTCATTAGTCCAATAATCAGAACACCTTATGTGAGCATGTTACATAAGCATGTTGCAAACCATATAAATACATTAACCACCATAACAAGCCATAACACTTCAAAAACCTAGTAAAGGAGTACTAAGCAAACTTCCCATAAGTGTAAAGCAAGTTTGAAACAGCAAGTCAAAAGCAGAACCACTGCAATCTTGCACCTGACCTTGCCAATACTAACCGGACCTTGCCCTGGACCTAGCCAAAGTTTATCGGACCTCACGTCAGACTTTGTTGGAGCTACCCAAAACAAGTCGGACTTAATGTTGGTCCTTGCCAAAGCTACCCAAAACATGTTAGACCTATTGTCGGATCTTGCCAGAGCTACCTAAAGCATGCCGGACCTATCATCGGACCTCGCTGGAGCTTGGACCTAGAGTCGGACCTCGATGAAAAGGTGGTTTCGGCAATATTCAAAACTTTTATCATAATAGCCAATGTATTCAATGCACAAAGGTCTAACAATAAGTGCCCAGACAACTGCCTGCTTTTCTGCAAAGAGCATGCCAATGAGAACGACTGCTTAAAATGTGATAAAGGGAGATTTGTTGAAGTCATTAATGATGATGGTCAAATAGTAATGATTGAAGTTGTACAAAAGTAGCTTTCCTACTTGCCTACCACACATATGTTGAAGCGCTTTTTTCTCTAAAAAAATAGCCAGGCACATGAGGTGGAACAAAGAAGGTGTATGTGAGAACAACGGAATGATGGTGCACCCTTCCGACGGTGAGCCATGTAAAGCGCTTGACCGCTTCGATCCAAATTTCACCAATAATGAGAGAAATATTCGCACCGGGTTGGCGACAGATGGCTTCTCACCATTCAATACAAATGCAACAGCATACTCTTGTTGGCCCGTGTTTGCTATTCCGTACAACTTACCACCATCTCTATGTATGAAGTATGAGCTCATATTCCTTTGCCTTATTGTACCTAGACCGGATCATCCTGGTTCATGAGTGAATGTGATGTTGAAGCCGTTGATTCATGAGTTGAAATGTTATGGTGAGGAATCGAAGCGTACGACTGTTACCAAAAATAGAAATTTAACTTTCGAGCTGCATACTTGTGGTATGTCCATGATTTCCCAGCTTGGGGCATGGTTTCTGGCTGGAGCACTCATGGTCGTTTGACAGGTTCGATATGTGCGTTGGACACTGATTGTTTTTTGTCTAAACCATGGTGGAAAGATTTGCTACTTTGATTGCCACGGACTTTGGTTATAGCCCAATCGCGTATTTCGGCACTAGAGAAATGCCTTCAAGAAGGACACCATTGTTGAAAAAGGACCACCTCAACATCTCAATGGGTCGGGGATTGCTGAACAATTGAACAACCATGTGGCAAATGAATGACTCAGAGGCAAGGGCTCCTCTTGGGCCACCGCAGGCTGACCAAGCTTCGGAGCCTGCTTTGGAGCCCACTAGCGAGCCAGTCCAGTCAGGTGACCCCTCTTGTGGGTCACCTGATGTGGAGCCGGCTCCAAGGCAGCAGACTAGGAGGAGCCACTACGTGCCTCCTCCTCCAGCTCCTGAAAACTAAGACGATCAGATCGATATTCGTCCAGTTGGTGATAGGTAACTAACTATCTAACACTTCAATTTAGATATTTTTAGACTTATATATGTACTAATTGAGAATCATCTATGAGGTCTTGGTACGATTCCTCGTTCACGAGTCAGGGACACCACCAGTAGGTGAACGGTGTCCTGGGCCATCTAGTCCGTTTGCACTACCCCGATGTAGTGAATGGAGTCGCAGCTACGTCTTGGAAATATTATGCTATGGCCAAGGACGTTGCGCACGACAACCACCAGGAGACTGTGTGGCATGACTTCTTTGTAAGTTTGAGGAATATTTGTGTGATACAAATCTATTATAGGTTAAATGCATTAACTGTTATATTTCTTCTTTTAGGCACGATACCGTTTCGAGGATGAGGTCTGACAGATGGATCATGCTCGTTTCATCTTCCATAGGAATGCTAGGAAGCTCATGGCACAGTCAATATCGAACAACCACATTCAAGCTACGAAGGTGTACTTCAAGTTGTATCCGGATGAGGGTGAGTTGGGGCAGTACAGGGAGGTGGTCGACAAGTACATGACAGAGGCAAAGTACGCAGAGGTAAATTGTTTATTTTACTTTGCTTCATTATCCGATTCTGTTATCAATTTTCTCATCCAATAAAAAAATGTGTGCAGGTTGGCATAGCATGGCTTGACAGCCGTTCGAATGCGTACCATGCCCTATGCGCCCTTTGTTGAAGCCATGGCTTCCAGGGCGTGTCTACGACCCGTTGAGAGAGTCGAGGGACGGACGGGAAACACCTGTTTTGTATGGACGGCTACCTACGTCTTGCTAAACGGATGATAAGAGTGACTTGATCTATATTTAAGTAGTCTTCTAATCATCATTGTGCTAACATGTATCAATAGGTGCGCGAGAGCGGTCAGGAGCTGACACCTATGAAGGTGTGGAAGAGGGGTCACTTGGGAAGTGACCCATCACATCCTGAACAGTTGTCTTCCCAGGCGGTGTCGGGGGCGTTGTTGAGTTTTTGTTAACTTAATTATATTCTCTTTAATTGTTTTGATGACATTATTTTTCTGTATTTCCATACAAGGTACAGGCAGGAGTCGTGGAGGCTTCGAGACAAAGAGTACGATTCGCAGAGCACGCCAATCATCCCCGAAGCCGCGTATGCATGCGGTAGTGGGAAACCTCATAGACGGTGAGTTTTGTTATTATTAATTTACTGCCATGAACTTTGAGATACAAAAATTTAATAATCTTACTTCTTTGTGTAGCTTAGCCATCTTCGATGGAGTGGTCAACTCGAGGCAGGCGCGGCCTTCCTCGAGAGGCTCTTCATCACAGGCGACTGGGTCCAGTAGCCGTAGTAGCCAAGACCTGGAGCTCCAGAGTGCCCGAGAGGAGCTCTAAAGGATGCAGGAAGAGCTGCGACAGACGAACCAACGGCAAGCAGCCACCCTTAGGTCTAGGACGAGTATTATAACTCGTACCTTCTACAGTTGCAAGTTGCCATGCAGGTAAGTTTTGACCGTTGTACCTAAAATTTCTAATATCTAAATGACTTTTATATGATAATGCTTTGCTTTGTACTTGCATGCTATGAACTCGGGACAACAGGCGGTCTTTCCCGAGTTTCAGCCGCCACCGATGGACCTGCGACTGGTGCCGACGACTAGAGTACAGGTACAAAATTACACAAAATAGCTAAAATTAGTTTAAACTTGCTCAAAATTAGAAAAATTTGATCAAACTTACTCAAACATAGCCAAAATAGTTAAACTTGGTCAAACATGGTGAAATATGATGAAACTCACTCAAACTTAGCCAAAACTAGTTGAACTTGCTCCAACTTAGTCAAATATGATGAAACTTACTTAAACATAGCCAAAACTAGTTGAACTTGCTTAAACTTTCTTAAACGTAGCCAAAACTAGTAGATCTTGGTCAAACTAAGTAAAATATGACCAAACTTACACAAACGAAGCCAAATGTAGCTTGTAATAAGCAAATTTAGTCAAATATGCATTTTGAAACATATAACTTGTCTAACTACATTTGCAATTCACAGGGATCGGCTACGGAGGCTCAAACTCCATCGCCAAAGCTTTTGAAACTTGGACGACGGCTCGAGGACAACTTCACGGGCTCCGGAGGCAGCGGACGCGGTAGTGTTTAGCGTGGCATGTGTACATGTGTGTAATGTTTTGTGAATTAGTGTTTTGCTACTACTGTGATTCTATATATCTATTTTTATTATGCCTATGTGAGTTAACCATCAAGCCTTTCTGTTACCTGGATGTTGCCAATAAGCCATAATTATTGGCGACGGGGGGCCGTACCATCTCACTTATTGGCGAGGACAGTTGTACCATCATCAATAAGCCTCACTTATTGGCGATTACCGGCTTTACCGTTGCCAATAAGCCTCAACTACGGCCACGTGGCACGGTGATCTAATTGGCGACGGGCTACTGTGGCCATTGCCAAATAGCTTAAAGATGACAAATTATCGGAGACGGCCGAAAATCGTCGTCTATAAGCTTCTGCCATCGTCTATGGCTTATAGACGACGGTAGGGACCTTATAGATGACACTTTCTGGCCGCCGTCTATTGTCGGGATTCCTGTAGTGGTTGTGCTGCGCAAAAACTCGATGAGAAAAAAACTTGCCAAAACCAAGTCGGACGAATAAGGTGCAAAGGCTCCTATAAAACTACAAATTTTATTTAATGAAACACAAGAGGAATAGCCACAAGTCGTCTACCCACGAGCCCTGACCTCCCTTGCTTATATAAACTGCTCTAAGGCAACTCCAATCCAACTAGGAGTTCCTACTCCTACTTGGATTAGACTATTTTCCAGCTTCAACGCCGCGCCCTGGCCGAGCTACACCACCCCCTGCTGCTCGTATGTTTCCTGTGTGCACAGCATGCTGTGCTGCCATTGCTGCCATTGTCTGCGCTACCGCACCAGCTCACGGCGCCATTGCCCACCTCGTCGTGCTGACCACAGCGAGTGCTTTCCTTTGTTCGCGCCGTTCACGGACGACGCTGATTCTGCTTGCAGTGTCTCCGCATCGCCACCATCCAACAACCCCATCTTGTGGTCGATGTTGCCTCGTCGCCCGTTCCTCGCCGCTGCGCCTCCCGTGCTTCGTTGATCGCTTTCCACGCCATTCCCTCCACGGCTTTGACTGCTCGAGCCGTCGCAGCTGAGTCTCCACCTCACGGCACACCTGCAGTGCATTCCAAGTTTACCTCCATGCCATCGACAAGCGCGTGCACGTGCTCGTGTTGGTTCGACTTGTGCTGTCCCAATGCTATCGCCTTCATGGCATCATCGCGACGTTCCGCGCCGTGGGCGAATCGAACCAGTGAGTCAAGTGACGCGAGTGATGTATGAGATGCAGGAACACATTGATGATGCAATGGCACCGAAAGTTTGACCAAAGTTAGCACTGATTCTATGCAAACTTGTTCGGGTCAAGGGTGCAGCCAAACTGTTTGATGAAATATCTACAAGGCCCAATCAAGTGTGTTGATGTTCAGTGATGGTCTGTGATGTAGGGACATGGTGGCGTCACAACCTGCATGCAATTTAGGTCATGACGATCTCTGAATTCTGCAAGACTGACCAAATCAAAGACGCAGCCAAGGTGTTCGATGAAATGCTTCCAAGGCACAATCAGTTGTGTTGATATGCAGCACTACCCTGTGATGCGGGAATACGAGAATGTCGCAACTGGCAAGGAGATTTGGACCAAGGTGAGCCTTGGATGATGATTGCTTGGTTAGGTCGAAGACGCGTCTAAGGTGCTCACTAAAATGCTTGAAAAGGTGTAACCATTTATGATGAGGTTCAACATTGTACACCGGCAAATTGGAATGACCTGTGACACTATGATAGAGATGAGAAGATGAAGATCACCAAGCATGAGGAGCTGTGCAAGAAAGGCCATAGAGATGATGCAGAGCACCTTCTGGAATAGATGATTGGCTAGGATCCAAATACAAGGTCGGCATGAGTTTACTAGGAAGAGGTAGGCACAATTTAAATTGCATGAGGTTATTCTTGTATTAGCCCTACTGTGAGAAATTCTAAGTACATAGACCCTATATTGCTATTGAATCTGTTATGACCTCTTTGGACCTCCTCTTTTAAGATTATCCATTCCAATTGTACATACAAATTCTAGAGTATCGTGTATTGTTTATATTTTTCTGAATATGTGCATAATCATATCGCTAGATGACGTGATGGATATCAACGAGAAGCATGACTCGAAGAAGAAGGACTAGAGTGGACCCCATAACAAGACAATATTTGATCAAGCAAAACATGAGAACAAGATCCGGCCAAGTAGCATCTAAGACAAGAAAAGGAGGAGAACGACGAGAAGCTTTGCCTAGAAGATCAAGGTCTGAGTATTGACATTTACACTAGTCGCAACCTAAGGCAAGCCCCAGTTTGCATTTAAGTTGTTAATATGTTTTACATTTATAATCTATATGATGGTAATTGTGCATTAAGTCTAGGGATGTATGATACTCCACATACATGACCCAAAAATCTAGAGTTTGGGTAGTACTGGTCTTTACATAACTGTCAATAGGATCCATAATATGGATACAGGATTAAGTGGTATGGCTCGAGTAAACAGATCTACTCGTGAACAATAATACGTGGGATCAATTGGGAAGGAACTAGAGACCGGTCAGGAAGATTAGGATGCTCAAGAACGTGGTTCTGGGAGCATAGTTCCTGCCTTTGTCGATTGAGGAAAGTATCGTGGCTGGCCCCGCTGGAGAAGTTTGAATTTGTACCGGATGCATACTGGCTCTAGTGGACCCAGAAAACCAATGTAACTTGTTAACCTGGGTTTTGAGGTGATCCCCACTTTCCTAGGCCGGTAGTTGACAGCGGATAGTAGTGACCACTGCAACGATCCCGTATGTGGGGCATGCTTCCGGGACGGTGGGACCGCTTCACCATTTTGGTATCGTGTGAAAGGTTGTCACTTATGGCGTCACAGGGAAGGAACATAAGTCTTTTTTGGACTGGCATATGTGATGTGCAAGCCAGGTGTTTCATTATTCGAATCATCATCCCTCGCGGAAGGGAGCATACATGTTCACTACATTGTGACGTAGTAACAACTTGAACTGGGTGGAAGCTTTTGGATGGTTAAGCAACTTGGTTGAAGTAGTTGATAGAAGAACTAAAGTTATGATTCTAAGAAATTATCTTGCTAAGACATGTGTAACCTTGGGCCCTGCAACATTGTGGATGAAGCATTTCTTGTTTGATTGTGGAGTTCATGATGTTGCCGCGCTCAAGGAAGCACATGCTTTTATGTACTTGAAACAAGGATCTACTAATAGTGAACATTTACTTTCTACTGTTTAAATTCAAGTTCCAGCATGTAGAGTTTCATGTTCTCAGGTGAGACGGGCAAGTCTTGCAGAGCCTTGTGCTCACGGTTGCATTTATACGAGTTTTGCAGGTATATAGTTATGATGGGTTTCTAACAATAGCGAGTATGTAGCCTAATGAAAGCCCTGGACACTGCTGTTGTCTCCTCTCATGCTAGGCTGGAGTATTTGTTGGTTGGATACGACCACTACTGCTGTAGTGTAGGTTCGAAAGTGTGCCATGATAACTTCCACTGATGTAAGCTCTTTTGTATAAAACTTCAAGAAATAATATAAGATGCTCACTTATGTTATGAGTCCTTTGTTCTTTTCTGTATTGTGCTATTGGGTGTCGCATCACACGACACCACCCAATGTGATTCCTTGTTTGTCTAGACCCTCATTTTAACAGCATGGTGTCAGAACTACATTAGGAATAATGCATCTGAAAAGGAACATATTTTGAAAACTATAAACTTACGAGTGAGGATTCGGTACTACACTCACATAAGGACTGATATTAGCATAGTTACTTAAGATGTCAAGCTAACATATGTGTTATTAATTTTGTAACAACACACCTACGCTCAGGTAAGAGGTAAGGTATGCCATCGCAAGCGGATCAATTGCTGTAAGCTCTTTGTACAAGAGGTAGTACAATGGTTGTCCCCCATGGCTTGGCACAGGAGTTAATATGAGTCTCTGAACCTTCACATGGTTCTGGGAACATATGAAAACGCTGCTCCCCAGCGTGCTTCAGGAAAAAGCGTGGATACCCCATCATGTGGTCAAAAATGTTATAGTATGCAACTCTTGAACGTTCAATATTTAAAGGACCATACGTGGTGCTTTCCATTGGCGCGCCTCAACTCTTATGTGGCAGTAGGTAGTATCTGTCGGGTCGATAAAATTTCCAACCATGACGACCCATTCGCGCTCTACTCCGGTCCCCCGTCATGTGGTGCTGAAACACGATCACATTTCTTGAGGCGTATTCTCCTCGAGGACGGCCTGTTGGAACGATACAGGGCGTTATATTGGAACTGATATATTATTATGAATGCTTGAAATGATCACTCGTGCAGGCTATGCCGTACGGCACCATAATGATTGTTCTGTAAAATGTGTGTCTTATGCAGGTACACTAACCACGTGAACATATAGCGAGTAGAAACATTTGCGAGTGCTCGATTTTTAGTGCCACCTATGAGACGTATATGCCGGAGGTAATCCGGTTAGGATTTCTATTTTGTGAAGAACATATTACCGCCATGAATTTTGTGATGCATCAATCTTGAAATCGATTGGACTAATCACAAGTGTTACAAAGGAAATAAAATGGGTATACAAATCAGTGGTTTAAATTGATTCCACCAAATTTGAATTTAAATCAACCTAAGCGAGGAAAAGTGGATTGCTCTGTTTTTGGCAGTTGCGCTGCTGAATTTTTTTCGGGGCATAACTCCGTGAGTTTTCCCTTGATGGTTTCGGATTGTTTGAACTTTTTGTAACGTGATTCGCACGTGTTTTTCGCTTCGGACTCTCTGAACTTTCACTCACATGAGCTGCATATCAGTCGACGTGGTGGGAGTGTTTTCAGGAGTAACATTTACTCTCTACTTGGCTAGGACTAACCGAACTTTTGGTCACATGTTTTGCACGTGAATTTGGGATTGGAATGTCCGATCTTTTGCATTTACATTGCAGCACCGCTTTTGGTCTATTCTATACTTTTTTGTTTGCTGAAATAATTGTGCGGCGGATCTGTTTTTAACTTTCATTGTTTTAAACTTGCTTTTTGGCTTATGGAAAGTTTGCTTAGTATTCTCTTCCTAAATTTTTGATGTGTTATGACTGATTATGATGGTTAATATTTCGCTATGGTTTGCAACATGCTAATGTGACGTGCTCACGTAAGGTTTTGTGTTTTTCGGACTAACAAGAGTCAAGTCAAGGACTTGGGCTTGCAGAGATTGGTTGTTTATTCATGTGCAGGTTTTGCTTGAGGTTAAGACATGGATGGTGCCGGGATCCGTTGAACTACTCTTAGGTAAAAGATGAGGTTCAACAACCATGTTCGAAAGGAATTATGGTTGAGTTGATCGGGAGGTCATGCAACATGTTTGGGTCAAGAACAATGCATATGATGGCATCATGGACGTTGTTGGAAAGTGTTTGCACCTGTGAAAGGTGTGCATGGACGTGGCAACATGGTTCCAAGACGTGATGAAGAGATATGGGTGCGAAGATGTGGTCGGGAGGGCCAACTGGCTGGATTACAAACTCAGGTTGCGGCTGAGTCGATTATGGCTCAAATATTGAAAGATTTGGGTTGATTTCTGTTAGATTTCATGGTGAGCATGAAGTTGAGTTGTTTTAGGAATGTTTGGTACGTTCCTAAGGTGTTTGGAAGTTTTAAGATTGCTTCTATCTGCGTATAGAAGAGTCTTAAGCAATTATGGTAAGATTGAGTTAGAGTCCAAGTAGGATTAGTGTCCTAGTTAGGATTGGGTTGGCCTATGGGCTGGTTATATATGCTTGGGAGGCTAGAGCTCGCTGAAAGATGGCTCTGAGCTGTTACTCTTGTGTCCTATTTAATAAAGGTCGTACTTTTAGAGTAGCTTTTATGTCTTGTTTGTGCGACTTGTTTTCGTCAAGTCTTTATCGTCGAGTTTCTGGACAGCACGACGTTGCCTCGAAGTTTTGATCATAACTCGAGTTTTACTGATCCCATCTATGTGATTTTTTTGTGGTGTGTTCACAATTCAAATGTTTATTATATGTGAGTACACGAGTTTCTTTGCAGTGTTCCAAATCTGATTTTTACTCTGGTAGAATAGACTGACCCTTGTTCGATCTTTCAATCATAACTTGAGTTTTTCTAGACGGTTTTTCGTGATTCTTGTTGTCATGTCTTTGTGACTTGATTCTCTATAACATCTACTACCTTTTCACGGTTGAACATGTTTATATCAGTTGTATACACGATTTCTTTATCAGATTGTTTTTTTGCCAAGTGGTTTTTGTTGCTTCCGCTGAAAAAGTTTTAATCTACCACCCCCCCTGGTAGCTTTTCACGTGCTCCTCGATCCTACAAACAGCCATATCTCCTAAGTTATAAAAGTAACATAGGCATATATATATATATATATATATATATATATACATTTCTAAAAATCTTTAAAAGTCCCCTATCAGGTTTCTATTCAACTCTAAGGCTAAATCTCGTTGTAACTGGTTGTAAATTAAATTATCATTGTCAAAGTCATGGTTGTACAGAATCTGGACAGAATGAGCACATTGTGAAGACTTTGCGACTAACTGCTGGTACGAATGTTGTAAAGGCTGAATGGATGCATTCTTGGGAAGCTGAAATGATGTACTACAATGTTGTAATTGAAATATTGAGCATAAGTTGTATATTTGTGACTGTTTAAACCATGGCCAAAATCTCTACTTTTAGAGGAGGTTCTGTCAAAATGGCCCCAGAAAACTGTCAGCTTAAAACAACCATAACTCTTAAACCCTTGATGCAATAGAGACATGTGGGTAACTGTTGGAAAGGCATGACAGTCAGCTACAACACTGCTAATTTGCTCATGTCATGGAAATGATATTTACATTGTCAAATTCAAGTTTGAGTGTTAAAGTTGTGTAGAGGGGGTGAATAGGTGGAAAACCTGAATTTTAAGTTAATAAAAGCTAATCAGTAAGCAAAGTGCAGACTGGTCCGGCCTTAGGGTGGAGTAGTCCGGTCACAAAAGGATAATGCGCAGAATGTGAGATTTTTAGGAGTTTCTCAACGATCTACGAAATGAACTATGTAGAATAACAACCTAGCAATCTAGTGGTGAAGATGCACGAAGAATGAAAGACTAGATATAGGTGGATCACAAGATTAGGGCGAAGAATGTAAAGAAACCTAAAGTTTAACTATGGAAGAAAGGAAGACAAATCAAGATCATAAGACACAAGATTTATCCCGTGGTTCAGCTTCATAGAGAAGCCTACATCCACGTTAGGAGCCCACAAAGGGTCGGATTTTGCTCAACCCTTTCCTCTCCAGGCCACCACGAAGGCTAGCTTGTTCTTACACTAAATCACAGGGAAATCAAACGATCCATGGGGCAACTCACAACCTAATACTCCCACAAAGTTATAGCTCAAAGAGATCAAGAATCAACACCCATAGGAACTCAAATCGACGAATCAAACTGAGAAAATAAACCAAGAGCTCGAGTCAAAGCACACCCTTCTCTCTTTTCTCCCAAATCTCCCAAATCCTCAAGATTCGCTCTTAGCGCTCATGGAATCAAAGAGAGAAGGCTAGGAGGTCTGTTGGAAGGCTTTGGCGGTGCTAGGGTTCGAGAGACGGCCTTTGAGGCTTGGGGAATACCTTTTTATAGGGGTCCCGACAAATAGCCATTGTCACAAGAAAAAGTTCGGATTAGTCCGGTCTTGGACCCAGGACTAGTCCGACCTGTGGGGACTAGTGATGTCACCCATGACCAACCACAAAGTCCTCCGCCACTAAAGTTCATCTAGGCAATCCCTTATCGGTTTTGGGTGATTGATGACAAACAAATGAGATCCTAATGAACTTGTGAAGTTAACTGCAGGTTAATCTAAATGAGATAGTTTGGTGCACTCAAAAAAGGTGAAAAATGAAGTGGTGTACAAAAGAGAAAAGCCCAACTGACGGCTGAAGCGCAAAGTAGATTTAAGTGTATAGGATGTGTGTGAGAGACACATCCCAAGAGCTCAAGTCTTTGCGTAAGGGGTAAGGGCTTAAAATCAACCCAAAAATTCACTAAGCATCGGACTAGTCTGCTCATGGACCGGACTAGTCCGTTCAACTCTCTATTGTCCAATTTCACATGGCATCAGACTAGTACGATCATATACTGGACTAGTTCGATAGACTTTCTGGAACCAAATAACACAGTGCATCGAACTAGTGCGTTCATGGACCAGACTAGTCCGTTCAAGTCTCTGTAAACCCTTTTCAGTACACTCCAGACAAGTCCGTCTCCAGGATAGGACTAGTCCGTTGACTCTCTGATGTTCAATAAAACATAGCACTGGAAAAGTCCGTTCTTGGATCAGACTAGTCCGTTCGACTCTCTGGAGTTCAATTTCACTTGGCCCCGGACAAGTCCGGACGCCAACCGAACTAGTCCAGTATACCTCAAACAATTAGGTTTCTAGTGTGCTGCACATTTCAAGCTGACTTTTACACAACACACCAGACAAGTTCGGAGCCCACGCCGGACTCGTGTGGTCGTTTGGATCTCTAACAGTAACTTCTTAGGAAACCCTATAAATAGGAGATCCACGGCCCCACAAGAATAACTGTCGTATTCTACTGTTCAGAACTCAAACCCTAGAGCTGCCACTTGTCCCAAGAGCCCCAAAACACATCTCCCCACGCATCTAAAGTGTAATATGTGAAAATCAATTGAACACTAGGATTTGGGGTTGGGGATCGTTGTCTACACGCCATTGAGCTCTTGGGGTTTGATCTCTTTACACTCGTTCTCTTCTTTGTAATATTTTCAAGTGTATTTGATCATCTTTTCATTGTAATTCTTGTGGGAGCCCTCAACGCGTGAGGTTGCCCCATAAACTTGGTGATTACCCGTGATAGTGGAATCAAGTCGGCCTTGTGTGGTGACTTGACGAGGGAAAGGGTTTGAAGAGATCTGGCTCTGTGTGGGCTTCCTCAACGAGGAGTAGATCTCTTTTTTGAGATCGAACCTCGGTAAAAATCGATGTCCCACATGCTTATTTGTTTTTGCATCTTAATTGATTAGGGCACATAGTTGATCAATATTAGAATTTGAATTGGAAATTGCTTATCAGTGTAACTCCACAACATCAATTGTTAATTCAAGTGATCATACTTGTTGTTCACATTTCCGCTGCTTTAAATTTTAAATCCTAAATCAACACTTAGTCAAATCGACACACACCTAGCACACCGAACTAGTTCGCACATACAACCGGACAAGTCCGGTCTACCAAGTATTTGACCATTTGATTAAGTGTGCACGAAATTTTCGAAGCCTATTCACCACCCTCTAGGCCGCATTCAATTAGTATCAAAGTAGGTTCTCCATCAACCAGACTCACCGCTCAGAGAGATCAATGGCCTCTGAGAAGAACAACGAGATCCAAAAGGTGCTCAACATGGAGGAAGAGCAAGATACAAAAGCCTCCGATGTACTGATGGAAAATACACATGATGATGAAGAAGTGCCTCATCTGAAGGCACCTCTGAGGAAGAAACTTTGAGCCAAAGCGAAAAGAGGACGAGAAGACAACGGGGAGTGGTCATCATGACTACTCCCGATATCCTTACAATTACAATTGTCTTAACTAAAATAATCATTATCTTTCCATTCCCATGGGAAAGCCTCCGCAATTCGACAGAAACGACTAAACCATGTGGAAATAAATTATGAAAATGCATCTAATCTCTTTGAATCCGAGTCTTTGGCATATCGTGTGCATAGGTGTAGATATCCCAGATACAGATGAACTCACTCCAGAGCAAGAACAAGAAATTCACCACAACGCACAAGCCATTGCAGTGATCACCCCATCACTAAGCTGGGAGTAGTTCACTAATATTGATGGATTAGAAAGTGCAAAAGAAATCTAGGACACACTCAAAACATCCCATGAAGGAAATAGGTCAGTCCGAGAAGCCAAGATTGAGATGCTTCAAGGAAAGTTGGGGATATTTGCCAATGAAGAAGGCGAATCATCTCAAGACATGTACAACCGGATGAAGGCGCTTATCAACAAGATTTGCGCCTATGGAAGCAAGAAGTGGACTGACCATGAGGTGGTCAAAAGTATGATTGGAGCCTTTATGCTAAGAAATGTCACCTTATGCTCAATGATCCGAGAAAGCCCCGGGTTTCACAAAGTGACTCCGGATGAAATATTGGGCAAAATCATAAACCATGAGATGATGGAAAAGTAAGCCCAACACATCAAAGATCTAGCTGAGCTCACCTCCTACAAAAAGAAGGAAGTTGCTCTCAAAGCAACCTGCAAGCCTAAAGGAAAGGAAACTCTTGAAGCTCAAGACGAAGGAGATACAAGTGATGTGAGCACTGACCGAGACGATGAAGAGATGGTACTCTTCATCAAGACATTCAAGCACATGATGAAAAGAAGACATGGCAACAACTCAAATGAAGCGAAGAGCAAAGAGAAAGGAAAATCCAAGGCTCGACACACTTGCTATAACTGTGGTAAGTACGGTCACTTCATGGTTGACTGCACCTACGAAGAGAATAAGAGGAAGAAGGAAATGAAGCCTCAAGAAAAGAAGATCTTTAGAAAAAGGCAGCAAGCTCATCAAGCGCATATTGGCAAGGAGTTGGACTCAATCGACGAGTCCTCCTCCGATGAAGAAGATGAAATGTCCACCATTGCCATCAAGAAACCCACCAAGAGGTCTACACTCTTCCCGAACATGGGAGGACGGGAGACACACGATCACACGTGCCTTATGGCTAAGGAAGGCAAGAAAAAGGTTCCACTTACCCCCCCCCCCCCCCCTCACTAAATTCCTCCATTGATGATTTTGATAGCTATAGTGAAAATGAGGAGATGTTTAGGGGATTAAGGAAAACTGCATTGAAGAAAATGAAAATGATGTCGGACGAAATCTTTGAGGAGGAGGAGCTTGTCAACCGACAAGAAGATATGCTCATCCTTGAAAGGAAGAGGCATCAAGAGGTTGAGAAACTCCTTGAGCTCAAAAGAGACAAGAGCAAGTCACTTGAGCATGAGCTAGCCTTGAGTAAGGAAACTTACTCAAAGCTAGAAGACTCACACATGCAATCAAGGATGAACTTGCTAACTTGTCAAAAGTTAACAAGATTCTTGAAGTGCAAGTTGAGTCACTCAAGCAAAGTGACTCCTCCTCCTCCAAAAGCTAACCTTCCAAAGGTGTAAGTCTGACAACTATCGCAACTTTCACATGTTCCAGTAAGAAAAATGTTGTCAAACCTGATTCCTCAATTTCTCATGTTAAGCATCCTTCCCAAAGTGGCATCTTCGACAAGGAGAAGATCAATTATGCACATAGTGCTTATATGGTCACTAGACCTCCTAACGTCAAAGATGGTCTTGGGTTTAACAGGAACAAACACATGTCCGCAAATCTCCATGCTAAGAAGAAAATTACTTTTGTTAAAGAAAAATCGCATGAATCTAACTTGCAAATACTATTTCGTACTTTTGATACTTCCTATGTACTTATGAAAGACAAACTTGGAAATTTATTTGCTAATATGCAGGACCACGCCACAAGAATTTCAAAACATTTGTGTGGGTGGCCAAGAATCTTGTGACTAACCTGAGAGGACCCAAGCAAGCTTGGGTACCTAAAACCAAGGAATAATTCTGTTTTGCAAGCCCACTCCTCCGGTGGATCAAAATGGGTGCTAGACAATGGATGCACAAATCACATGACCGGAGAGAGGAATACGTTCATGGAGTATGATCGCAACGGAGATCCAGGTGAAGGGATATACTTTGGAGACAACAGCCAAGTAAAGGTCCTTGGTAGCGATAAAATTGAAATTTCTTCTCAACATACTCTCTCGAGTGTTTTACATGTAGATTCTTCAGATTATAACCTTTTGTCAATATCTCAACTATGCAACAAAGATTATAACTGTTTATTCACTAATGAGGGTGTGACCGTTTTTCGAACAAGCGATGGCTCGATTTCTTTCAAGGGAATGTTGAAGGGAAAGTTTTATCTTGTTGACTTCAACAAGGATAAAGCTGAACTCAACACTTGCTTGGTTGCTAAAACTAACATGGGATGGTTGTGGCATAGACGGCTAGCAAATGTTGAGATGAGAAATTTGTAGAAACTTCTAAAAGGTGGTCACATTCGAGGTTTAAAGGATGTTGACTTTGAGAAAGACATGCCGTGCAGCACATGCCCGGCGACAAACAAGTTGGAGCACAGCACCCTGCCAAGAACGTGATGACTACCACGAGACCGTTGTAACTTCTTCACATGGACATTTTCGATCCAATTGCTTATATAAGCATCGTCCATAACAAATAAGGTTTAGTTATTGTTGATGACTTTTCAAGATTCACATGTGTATTTTTCTTGTATGATAAATCAGAAACTCAGGGAATCCTCAAAAAATTCCTTAAAAGAGTTCAAAAAAAATTCTCCTCAACTGTGAAGAAGATTAGAAGTGACAATGGGACAAAATTGAAGAATACACAAGTTGAGGAGTACCTAGATGAAGAAGGAATAAAGCACGAATTTTCGCTGCTCAACAAAACGGGGTGGCTGAAAGGAAAAATAGAACACTTATTGAGATGGCAAGGACAATGTTGAACAAATACAAGACATCGGGCTGGTTTTAGACTGAAGTGGTGAACACCGCTTGTCATGCCACAAATCGGTTGTATCTTCACCGACTCAAGAAGAAAATGTCATATGAGCTTCTCCTCGGTAACAAACCAAATATTTCATATTTTAAAGTACTTGGTTGTAAATGTTTTATTCTAAATAAGAAACCTAGGACTTTGAAGTTCGCTTCAAAATATAATGAAGGGTTCTTGCTCGGTTATGATTCGAACGCCTACGCCTATCGTGTCTTCAACAAAGTTTCAGGTGTTGTTGAAGTAGCACGTGACGTAGTGTTCGATGAAACTAACGGCTCCCAAGTGGAGAAAGTTGATAAGTGTGTGCTAGATCAAGAAGAAGCCCCATGTGAAGCATTGAGGAAAATGGCACTTGGTGATATTGTACCTCAAGAGCAACCACAAGACTCAAGTGCACAAGATGAACCTCATTAAGGAAGTAATGATCAAGGGGGAGGTCATGCACAAGATCAAAATCAGGAAGATCAAGAAGATCCATATAACCACGAAAGCAATGACTTAGGGGGGGACAATGAACATGAAGACAATGAAGAGCAAGCAACTTCACAAGTCCCTCACCCAAGAAGACATTCGAGTGTACAAAGAGATCATCCCGTTAACAACATCATTGGAGATATTGAAAAGGGAGTAACTACTAGATCTCGCATAGCAAATTTTTGTGAATATTACTCTTTTGTCTCTTTTTTGGAACCATACAGGGTAGAAGAAGACTTAAAGGATCCAGATTGGGTGATTGCAATGCAAGAGGAGTTGATCAACTTCAAGAGAAATGAAGTGTGGGAACTGGTTGAAAGACCAAAGGCGAACATTGTTGGAACCAAATGGGTCTTTCGGAACAAACAAGATGAACATGGAGTGGTAACAAGATATAAGGCGAGACTTGTGGCTAATGGTTACTCACAAGTCGAAGGTCTGGACTTCGACACAACTTTTCTCCGGTAGCTAGACTTGAGTCCATTGGTATTTTATATGCATGTGCTACTCACCATAATTTCAAGTTGTATCAAATGGATGTCAAAAGTGCCTTCCTCAATGGTCCAATTAAGGAGGAAGTGTACGTGGAGCATCCACCAGTATTTGAAGATCAAGATTACCCCAACCATGTTTATAAACTACGTAAGGCTCTATATGACCTCGAACAAGCTCCTCAAGATTGGTATGAGTGCCTTAGATATTTTATGAATCAAAATGGTTTTAAAATTGGAAAAGCTGATTATACTCTGTTCACAAAACACTTTGATGATCATCTATTTGTATGTCAAATCTATGTTGATGATATTATCTTTGGTTCTACTAAAAAGTCATTTTGTGAAGAGTTTAGCAACATTATGATGGATAGGTTCAAGATGTCGATGATGGGTGAACTGAAGTTCTTCATGGGATTCCAAGTGAGGCAATTAAGAGAGGGCACGTTCATAAGCCAAACAAAGTACACGCAGGACATCCTCAAGAAGTTCAATATGGATTAGGTCAAGCCCATCAAGACACCCATGGCAACTAACGGACACCTCGACCTCAACGAAGATGGTCCAAATGTTGATCAAAAGGTATATCGGTCCATGATTTTCTCATGACTCTACTTATGTGCATCCAGGTCAGATATTATGCTTAGTGTGTGTATGTCTGTGAGGTTTCAAGCCGCACCTAAAGAGTGCCATTTAATAGTTGTAAAAAGAATCCTAAGATACATTGTGCACACACCCAACTTGGTCCATTGGTATCCCAAAGGATCCAAGTATAATTGGATTGGTTATTCTGATGCCGACTATGCAGGATGCAAAGTCGATAGAAAGAGCACGTCAGGGACTTGTCAATTCCTTGGCAGATCACTAGTTTCATGGTCATCTAAAAAGAAAAAGTCCACTGCTCTTTCCACAGCCGAAGCGGAGTATGTTGCAGCTGGTAGTTGTTGCACACAACTACTTTGGATGCGACAAACTCTAAGGGGCTATGGTTACAATCTGAACCATATTCCACTCCTATGTGATAAAGTGAGTGCTATAAAAATTGTACACAACCCAGTAGAGCACTCAAGAACTAAGCACATAGATATTCATCACCATTTTCTGATAGATCATTCATTAAATGGTGACATAGTAGTCTCACATGTTAGGACTAAAAAAAACTTGCAGACATTTTCACCAAGCCACTAGATGAAAATAGGTTTTGTGAGCTAAGAAACGAGCTAAATATACTTGACTCTAGAAATGTGGCTTGAAACAATGCATACCTGATTGTGGTTTCAAAGATTACACATTCTTGCAAAACTTTACCCCTTATCTCGATTTTCTCTTGAAAACTATTTAAATGAGTAAATCTTGGTGAATTATGGTCATTGTATGATTGTTGATTGCTTACTGGTCATTTTCATCAGGATTTTTGTAAAATAATGTCCTTTAGATCACTATTAGATCAAACAACTAAAATCTAGTTGTTTCTGTTTAGTTCTGTCCTGCTGACACCATACTTATCCAGCGTTAGCACCGGACTAGTCCATTGTTACAGACTAGTCCAGCCCTAGTCCGACACACCGAACATGTTGTCCGGTGCCCACTAGACTAGTCCAGATTTGTCAGGGTTAACCCTAATCTGCCGCCAGGAGCTCATCCTCCACCCTACACAACCTCCTTTGCATTCTCTCTCGTAGTCCGTGAGCTCCAAAGGGGATTTCCATATCTAGCCACCAAAAATGTGGATTTCTCTAATGGAAATCTCCTCCTCAGCATGGATCTTGTCCACCCCGGACCAATCCAGCCCCCATTCCGCTCCATCAACGCAAATCTTCACCCGTTCGGTAAAATCTCTCGAAAACCCTAGCTCTCAACTTTTCTTGATTCTTGCTTAGTTTACTTGTCTCCTAGGGCATGAATTACTCTTCTAGATGAAATCTTACTATTTCCTAGTCCATGTGAATCGATTCAAGCTAGATTTGTTGTAAATAGGAAAGTTAGATTTTTTATGCCAGAATGGACTAGTCCGGTATCCATGTGAGGACAAGTCTGGTACACCGGACAAGTTCCCACTCTGAAAACAGACTAGTTCGGTACGTGACATTTTGAACTTCTAAATTCCTATTTGCACATAGTCTCAAATTAATTCTTATCTAATCCTTGAACCTCCTTGTCAGGCATGATGTCTTCAGGTTCAGAGGACATTTCTTTTCACTATGATGAAGAGGTATAGCGTGCTCAAGTGCAAAGAGCTAAGGAGAGGGTGATGAAGAAAAGGCATGATGTCAATGTTCACTCTCCTCCTTCTGACAACACTCTTCCTCAAAGAAGAAGAGTGGTAGTGAAGAAAGCACAGGGCAAGCATGCTGCTGGGAGTTCATCGCGGCCCAAGAGAGCCCTAAAAAAGGGAAAAGGACTTGCTAGTGTCCCTATTGGCCCTCTGAAGACGAAAGCACCAACTCACCACAACAGACAACCATCGAGTGCTTATTTCACTGGCAAAGGGGGTGAGCTAGCTGATAAATTCAGAAAGGTGGAGGTCTATGGTCAGCCCAAACAGTCAGCTGGTCCCAGATTTTAGAGCAATTTCCATGCTGACTACGGTGACCATGTGTATGCGAAGATGAGGAACCCAGTTATCGAGAGTCAATGGGTTGACATCACTCCCCTCCAGTCCAAGAGATGCCAAGCCTATCAAGAGGTTTTGGAAGCTTTGGAGCTTCATGGACTGAAGGATCTAGTTTCTTTCCAATGGGACTGGAACATTGAGGTCATCAATAAATTCTACTCCACACTTTACTTTTCTCGTGATGACGCTGAAATAATGATTTGGATGACACGTGGAGCATAGTATAGTGTCACATATGAAGAGTTTGCTAGAATTCTTCACCTAGGAGATTCTTTGGAAAATGACATCATAATCCACAACCTGAAGCCTCTGGAGAAAGATTAGCTTGACATTCTCTGGGATACAAAGATGCCATTCAAGTCTCCAACTACAAAGTACTTGAAGCCTTTCTTTGCTGTTCTTAACATGATCCCGAGGAAGACCATAGCTCCCAAGGAGGGAGATGCAGGAACTATTCAGTGCACCCTCAGGACATTGATGAAGGTCATTATCAAGAAAAGGACTTTCAATGTCTTTGAGTACATGTACAATGACAATGTGAACATCTTTACTCCAAACAGGTCATGTGGCTCTGCACCCTACATCATGTATATGATTGAGAAGGTGACAGGACTTGAATTTGTGAAGGATGTGCCTCCTACAAGACTCAGGCCTCAGATGCCTACTATCTAAACTTTCTCTCTGCACCTACCCCACCTGTAGAGGAAAGAAGATCTAAGAGGGCTGAAGAATGGACAAGATCTGAGGCTGCTGATCCTACTCCTTCACCTTCCAGTGGATCCTCCAGTGGAATAATGAAGATTCTCTCATCCATTGTTGCTTCTTGTCACAGAGTGGAAATCAAGCAGCATAAGGAGAGTCTGACAAGAAAGAAGCATCAAAGATATGTGAAAGTCAATATCAAAGCAATTTGTGAGAAGATGGAAATAGAGCCACTGGGGTTACCTCAGTTCTCAGAAGACTCTAAAGAAGATTTCACTGAGATGGCTCCTCTAACTGACCAAGAGTTGGCCTCATTTGGACTGGCTGGTGCCTTTGCTCCTCCTCCTCCTCCTCCTCCTTAGGCACCTGAAGATGATGAAGAGAGGATTGAGTGTGAGAGAGGCAGTGACGATGAGTGATTCCACTCAATTTTTCCCTTTTTTGTGCCTTGATGCCAAAGGGGGAGAGATTGAGAGTAGTTGTCTATTTTGTATCTATTAATCCATTAATGAATAGTGATCAAGGACATGTACTAGATATCAAACTATTGTAACTCATCTTGGATGTGCCTACTTTACTTATTGTGTGATGCTTAGTTAATGGTAATGTGATTATTGTTGCTATAACTGTCAAGTGCTTATGTATTGCTCATCACATCTTTTGATCACACACTTGTTAGGCACCCCACCATAAAGAGTGCATATATGTGAGAAATTTTTTTGTTACTCATTCATTATTCTCATATATGCACACTTTATGAAGATTGATTTTTTACTCTTAATTGTGAAATCTCAATCGGTTGTCATCAATCACCAAAAAGGGGGGATCGAAAGTGCATCTAGGCAATCCCTTGTGGGTTTTGGACGATTGATGACAAACAAATGAGATCCTAATGTACTTGTTGAGATGACTACAGGTTAATCTAAATAAGATAGTTTGGTGCACTCAAAAAAGGTGAAAAATTAAGTGGTGTACAAAAGAGAAAAGCTCAACTGAGGACTGAAGCGCAAAGTAGATTTAAGTGTATGGGATGTGTGTGAGAGACACATCCCAAGAGCTAAAGTCTTTGTGTAAGGGGTAAGGGCTTAAAAACAACCCAAAGATTCACTGAGCGTCGGACTAGTCCGTTCATGGATTGGACTAGTCCGTTCAGCTCTCTGTTGTCCAATTTCACTTGGCACCAGAGTAGTCCGATCATATATTGGACTAGTCCGATAGACTTTCTGGAACCAAATAACATAGTGCACCGGACTAGTCAGTTCATGGACGGGACTAGTCCGTTCAAGTCTCTATAAACCCTTTTCACTACACTCTGGACATGTCCGTCTCCAGGACAGGACTAGTCTGTTGAACTCTCTGATGTTCATTAACACATAGCATCAGACAAGTCCATTCTTGGATCGGACTAGTCCATTCAACTCTCTGGAGTTCAATTTCACTTGGCTCCGGACAGGTCTGGACACCAATAGGACTAGTCAGGTATACCTCACACAATTAGGGTTTCTAGTGTGCTGCACATTTCACACTGACTTTTACACAACACACCGGACAAGTCTAGACCCCAGGGCGGACTAGTCCGGTCGTCGGGATCTCTAATTGTAACTTCTTTGGAAATCCTATAAATAGGAGATCCACGGCCCCACAAGAATAACTATCGTATTCTACTGTTTAGAACTCAAACCTTAGCGCCGCCACTTGTCCCAAGTACCCAAAAACACATCTCCCCACACATCTAAAGTGCAAAAAGGTGAAAATCAATCGAACACTCAGATTTGGGGTTGGGAGATCGTTGTCTACACATCGTTGAGCTCTTGGGGTTTGATCTATTTACACTCGTGCTCTTTTTGTAATATTTTCATGTGTATTTGATCATCTTTTCATTGTAATTCTTGTGGGATCCCTCAACATGGGAGATTGGCCCAGAAACTCGGTGATTACCCGTGATAGTGAAATCAAGTCGGCCTTGTGTGGTGACTTGATGAGGGAAAGGGTTTGAAGAGACCCGACTCTGTGTGGGCTTCCTCAACGAGGACTAGATCTCTTTTGCGAGATCGAACCTCAATAAAAATCAGTGTCCTGCATGCTTCTTTGTTTTTGCATATTAGTTGATTAGGGCACATAGTTGATCAATATTAGAATTTGAATTGCAAATTGCTTCTCACGTGTAACTCCACAACATCAATTGTTAATTCAAGTGATCTTACTTGTTGTTGACACTTCTGTAGCTTTAAAGTTTAAATACTGAATCAACACTTAGTCAAATCGACACACACCTAGCACATCAGACTAGTCCGCACATACAACCGGACAAGTTCAGTCTATCAAGCATTTGACCATTTGATTAAATGTGCAAGTAATTTTCGAACCCTATTCACCCCCCTCTAGGCCACATTCAGCCACCTTTTGAATTCAAACGACCACAACACCACGGACTAGTCAGTCCAAGAACCGACAAGTCTGATCTCACACAGAACATTTTATCTCAGTTGAGATCGGACAAGTCTGGTCCACGGTACTAGTCCGACCATAAAGGATGGACAAGTTCGACCATCCAGGACTTTGTCCCAGCAGCCACCTCTATGCCCACAATGGACTAGTCTAACTAAAAACGGACTAGTCCGAACTCACAAAGAAACTTCTTTTTTGGTCAGAAACAGACTAGTCTAATTGGGCAGATGAGTCCGGCCCCCTGGGCGGACTAGTCTGGTCCTTCGGGACTTAGTCTCAGAAGAACTCAGACACACTCACAACGGACTTGTCCATCCCCAAACCGACTAGTCTGAACTTACACAAAACCTCTTGGTCCGCCTAACATCAGATCAGTCCGATGTGGCGGGACTAGTCCGGCCTTCCAGCCGGGACAAGTCTGACCCTGTCCTTAGTGATGCCTCAACTCATCTCTCAATCTAATCTAACTAGGACTAAGATCTCTTACGAGATTCTCAACACTTTGACACATTGAACACTCTCAATCTATGAGGTTAAACTCGATGCAAAGAAATTTTAAATCATAAATTCTACTCTTCGAGTTTTCTGCCTTTTCTCCTCTTTTTCCTTTTTGAGTGTATCCAACTACGTCCATTACTTAATCACCTGTACCCATACTTGTAATGCTCATTAGTCCCTTAAGTGTTGTCATTAATCATCAAAACCCACTCGGATTAGCCTAGATGCACTTTCAGAGTCCCACATGGTCTAGCTAGAATAGATTTCACACAGCTAAAAGGGAATAAGAGAACAATGTTGCAACTATGTCTGGGATCATTATTTCACTCGATATAAGTGGTACCCGAGCCAGAAGTAAAGGAGGAGATTCCAACCCGAAGTATCTTGAAGTTCGAGTAAGTGAGACACCTCTCATATTGTCTCATCGATAAGGATGCTAGAACTACCGTCAACTTCAAGAGGAAGTATCTTTTGAATGTGGCGTTGATCAAAGCACATGTAAGTGATCAATGGAAGATGATGGAAGTTATTAGGCTAACACTTAAGGGGGAAGCAGTGCAGCCTTGTAACCAAGGTGTTACTCCCACCAAGGTATCATGCCTAGCTCCTATAAACTAGTCTTTGACTGGTTGTTTGACCAACTTTTGAGTGCAGTATGACTTTGAGATTATTCAGTCGGGACATAGGTCATCTAATATGGTAATTGGTCAAACACAGTCCCTTGTCAACCACGTATTGCAGCCTACTGATGTGAATGTTAGATACCTGATCTTCCAAGGTTACTTTCTTTGCTACTTTGGAAGGCAAATCCACCGCACCTACTAGAAGGTAGACATAGTAAGTTAATAATACTACAAGATGAGAAACCTTATTCTTTGCAAAGAAACCACAACACTATTATAAGTTGTGATTAGCATGTTTCAGTGAACTTCAAATCAGTAATTGGATCAATCACTCAATTATGTGTAGACCATTCCTTGCTAACGCTATTCCTTGAAATCATCAAGCTTGGTTTAGACAGGAAAGTTCCATCCCTTGTTCAACACCTTTCATGACCAAGTTATTCGAGCCTTGTAAATTTGTAGATATTTCTTAGCGTGATTAAGCTATCTTACCAATTTTTGCTCAAGTGTGTGCACACATTTCAGCAAGAATTTGTGTCCTCATTCGATTACATAGGAAATGCCGGTTATTCTTGAGTCGTGAACCTCTTTATCGTTCACAACGCCATTTGCTTAATTCATTATCTTAATTACTACAAGGGAAACCTAGTACTTAAAACCCTTGCAACGTAATCACAATTGAGTCGTTATCCTATTCGTGTTGAGATTCAATCACCTTGATTGTTAGAAACTACTGACCTGTAGTTGCGAGGAGTTTCCTTATGACTCTACAATCTTGTGAGAACCTTATATTGTCTCTACTCGCGAGACTATCGCTTGATTGCCAAGCTGATAGAACCCTTTGACTTGTAATGCATGGTGACATGGTTTTGTCCAACAACTTTGTAGTCACCATTTATTGAGTGTCTTGTATGTTGAGGACATAAAAGAAATAGAACCTTATGTCCGTACAAAGTGTTTCATATTTTGACTCATTTACTGAGATCACAATTCCTTGCGAGTTGATCATTGTTTGTTTGGATCTCAATAGACCTTGATTCTTATTCTGAAAAGATGCTAAGTTAAATCCTTAAGGATACAACCAAAGAAAAGTAAGCCACAAGAAACGCTATATCTTCTGTTGCAAGACATCATTGTGATCTAGGAAATCAGAGATCAGAGAGCAAAGATTGGGTATTGGAATCAAGGTTTGGACAGTAATGTCATTGAAAGAGGACACCAAAGACTAAAGACAAAGACTATAGAGATGAATGCACCTTTCTTATGGAAAAAGGATACATCATTTAAGGATAAAGATGAAGGTTTCCAAAAAAAGCATTTAGAGATTCACATGTAAAAGACATAGACTATATAGTTCAACCTCGCCAACACCACGTAGTTGAATCCAGATCACTCAGAGGGAGAGTCATATCAGTAGGAAATCTGATTCATCTTTACATGGATTAAAAGAGCCTCAAGTAAAACCTTAATCATAAGGAGTTGGTTTTGAGACAGCAAAGACAGTTGGAGTTGGTCTAGGTTTTGGAACTTGAGATTCAATATCATTAAAGCATGGCAACATGGTGGACGATGCATTAAGATGCAAAGCTCAAGTTTATAACGTGACCCTAATATCGTTGGAAACGGAAGTACCATGTATACACTTGGTTCCCTATAGATCACTGTGTCAGCTTACCCATGCCTACACTCCGAGTGAGGATAGTAGAGGATCAGAAGAAGGATTATACAATGTGTACAATTGAAATTGGAGTTAAGGGGAAAGGAAAATGTTATACTTGTAGGAGGATGAACAAGGAACTAGACATTGTGGTTTTGTAAGGAGTTATGAAGTAACAATACTATTGAGTGAATTAGGTGGGAAGATGAAAAATATCTTCTAAACAATTCTCCGGACATGTTATTGTCATACCTACGATAACATTCTTTACCACCACGGTTCTTCACTTCTAATCTCGGGATGTGATTTCTTTAAGGGGAAAGGGTTGTAAAAGTCCACATTTGGAAAAGAGCATGGACACAAAATTCCAAACATAAATTTTTTAAGTTAAAGTCAAAGTTCAAGCACGTAGAAAGTAATTCCAATTCAAAGATCAAGTTCAAATCCAAATGTAAGATCAAATCAGGGAAAAATAGACTAAACCCTAAAGGGGAGGAATCAAATTATAATTCATAACATCACTTAAATTTAAAGACTTCAAATACAATCAATTCAGCACTAAATTTATTTCAGAAGGAGTTAGGAAAAATCAGAAGTTATTAGATAGAAAAAGGGAACAATAGTTAATGTAGTTTCATTTTCAAATATGCACTTATTAAAACTACCAATCGGATTGCACCATTCTGTTGGTCATATTCAAAGTTAGTCAACCTGCAAATTTTGAAGATTTTTAGACTTGTTTGCTATTTTGTTTTGCACTTCAAAGTTTGCTGTTGTGTTGTGTCTGCCTGACAGGTGGGCCCCGCCTGTCAGTGGGCCTACCAGTCAGTCTTATCCAAGCCACGCCCTTGCCCTATGTTTCTGATAGCCCACAGCACAAGCCCCACCAACTAGCCGAGAGAAGCTGGGCATTGCTCCTCTGTTCCAGTGCGTGTACGCCATGTGCTGACCCCACCTGTCGGGGCTAAGAGAGAGAGAACTGCCAGTTCAATCGTTCCCCACCGCTCCTATTCCGTACCCGTCCCTATCCTCTTTTTTTTTGGAAAAAGACTAAATAACCCCACCAACTATTGCCTAGAGAGTAATTTACCCCCTTCCCCCCTTAGATAGTTTTCCCAGGGTGGTTTTGCCACATAAGATGCTGACCTGGCATTGTTTGCATGAATCCAATGGTGGGACCAATCTGTCATTGAAGAGGATCCCTAATACTGATCTGCTCTCGAAGCCAGGATCATGCGCTGCTGTCCCTGGCGGTAGAGGCGGACGTTCTTCTGAGGGAGCGATTTGATGATGGTGTGTCGGCCCCTAATACCGTTCTGTTGATCGCCCAGATCGCCCTCCCTTGCCAAGGCGCGCTTGTCGCCCTCTTTGTGGCGTTCTCTGCTCCTCCTTCCCTGGCCAAGCCATCCTCAGTTCCTCCTCTCCTGGCTGCAGTTGATCAGGTATGCAGTCCATGATCTGCACCTTGCCCCCTTCTGTAGCACTGCATATTCAGGAAAAAAATGTGAAGGCATGCCATAAATGTTGGATTGTGCGTATGTGATCCTCTCAAAACCTGACTGTAGCACAGCATAGGAAGCAACATAAATTGGAACAGTTGTGTAGTATAATGTTGTTGCCTATTTATATTGTGCAGTTTTAATTGTGTGAGTGTTTCTCTATATGCAGGATCGACAATGGATCCTTCCGAAATTCTGATGATTAAGTTCCATTATGTTGGACAATTTTTATCCGTGGGCGGTCAAATGCAGTACTTTGGAGGTACCACATGGATTTCACACGTAGAATCGGATAAATTGTCATTACCTGAGATGGAAGGTCAGCTTGGTGATCATATAAAGTTTGCTCATCCCGTACAACTTAATTAGATGCCGCCGAGAAATCAGATTTCTGATGGACTCAAATTGATTTTTGATGATGCTTCCCGTAATGTGATTGCTCAACACATATCTGCTAATGGAGTGACTGAAATTTTTGTTGAAGAAATCGATGATAAGAACAAGGAGGAGAAAAACTATGAGACAGATGTGCTTGAAGCTGATGATGAAGCTGATGGTAGAGGTGATGATTAATTGCAGGAGATATATTTTGATATACCTTCATCTATGTTGAGTATTGGTGAGGATGATGATGAGTGTGATAGTGTTGATTTAGATTATCAACCAAATGATATAAATAGTTAAGAAGATGATGAAGAAGGGGAAAAGTTAATGAACTTTGCGAAGCAGATCAAGATGGACATGAGGGAAAAAAAGGATGGACAAAGTCGTACCAGTCATTGATCCTAGTAGATGCAAATATTCCAGAGTTGCATAATTGTCTAGATGATGATAGTCCATACTACAACTCAAGTGATGATTACTCTCATGAGGAGAACACTGAAGGTGAGACAACAAGATGGCTTAGCACAGAAAAAAGGATTGATAATAGTGTTCCAATTCTTGTTTTCTCTCTTGGTATGGCATTCAGGTGCAGTAGGCAATTCAAGAAAGCACTCATCAAGTACGGTTTAAAGACTCATAAGCATCTTTTGTTTCCGATGGATGAAAAGGATAAGGTTAAGTGTATGTGTTCATGGAAAGGTTGTAAGTGGATGATATACAGTTCACATACAAGTAGATCTGAATGGTTGAAAATTGTCACTTTTGTTGATGAGCATTGTTGTCCACAACTAAGGAACAACAAGTTAATGACATCAAGAATGCTGAGAGGTATTGGGATCAGATTAGAGATAATCTAACATGGAAGGCTAATTTGAATAAAAAAACTGTTTTGAAGGACATGCATTGTGATGAGACATTATCTAAATGCAAGAGAGCCAAGGCTCTAGTCCTGCAAGAAGCACAATCATCTAGAAAATATGAATACTCAAGAGTTTTTTTACTACCAAATGGAGTTACTAAGGATCAATCCATGTAGTACAGTAATTCTGACTTTAAATCCAGATATTCTTCATGAAAATGTTTTTCAAAGGATGTATGTATGTTTTGATGCTTACAAAAAAGGGTTCCTTGCTGGATGTAGGCGAGTAATAGGACTTGATGAATGTTTTTTCAAAGGTGCCACTAATGGAGAGTTATTGTGTGCCATTACTAGATATCCTAATAACTACATGTATCCTGTTGCTTGAGCATCTGTGGAGAAATAAACTTAGGATTCCTGGTTCTAATTTCTAGGATTATTACAAAAGGACCTCAACATTAATGATGTTGGGGAAGGATGGGTACTCAATTTTGATCAGCAAAAGGTACGCCTTTTTATGAAAAAAATTACTTTGCTGATTTGAAGTGGTCTGAAATGTCACTTTTTTAACAAGGTTTGATAAAGGCTGTAACTGAGCTAGTACCTAAAGATGAACATAGAATGTGCATGAGACACATCTATGCAAATTGGAAAAAGAAACATCCTGGGCAGAAGTTACAAAGAAAATTTGGGAAATGTGCAAAGAGATCATGTAGAATACTATTCAACTACAACAAGGCAAAGCTAGCTCAAGAAACTCCTCATGGAGCCAAGGACATGTTATCTACTTCACTTGAGCACTGGTGTAGAGCCTTCTTCCAGCTTGGTTATAATTGTGATTCTCTTGATAACAATATGTGTGAGAGTTTCAATAATGCTATGGATTCTAGATTGTTACCGGTTATTTCAATATTCAAAACATAAGATGCAAGGTCATGCTTAGGATTCAGGAGAACGGGACAACGTCTGAAAAATGGCAAGGTACAATATGTCCCAACATCTTCATAAAGCTTAAATTGAACATTGAGATATCTGGGAAGTGTTATGTCCTTTGGAATGGCCAAGATGGATTTGAGGTTAAGGAGAAGGACAAGAAAATTTATACAGTTAAATTAGAGGCAAGGGAGTGTAGTTTTTGATTTGAGGTTAAGGAGAAGTCTTGGAAATCCTGTTCCCAAACTATTGTTTCATGTTTCCAAGAGTCTTTGAAGCCACTATATTATTCCTTTTCAATTCAGAAACTTTGTTTCCTTAGATAGTATATTGTAATTCAATAACTCATAACACTGAGAAGTTTGCATAGTTTCTGATGCTACAGATTAAGATTGACATACATTTTGATGGTGTTGATGGATAGTTTCAGATTTACATTGACTTATAGATTCAATGTACATCTACCCGTCCACAAAATATTTATTGACTCCAAACAAGCTAGGTTTAGAGCTGCACATATACTTACTACAATTAGAAGAAATAGTTCATGTGAGTGAATTTTCCTGCAAGTAGAAAACACAAGTACCTCCAGATGCTCCTGTCTCTACCTCGTTGTTCATGTCATTGCTACTTGATCTCCACTTCAAGTTCTGACATGCTACTTGATCTCCACTTCAAGGTCTGACATGCTACTTGATCTCCACTTCAAGGTCTTAGGGTTTAGTTTCTTCTGCCTCAATGTTGCCTCGTGATCTCCACCTTCAGTCTTGTTCGTGTTACCATCTGGAGACAATATGCAGGGACAATTTGTAACGCCCCAACAACTACGAGCCTGGTGATTGTTACTTCTGGTAGCTCTTTAGGATCACAGACTATCCCCACAGACCAACACTTGATTTTTCTGCGCATTTTGTCCTCACTCGTGTGCACTCCGGGAAGACTTCCCGATCAGTCACCCATCTGTAAATCGCTTCGGGCCAAGCACGCTTAACCTGAGAGTTCTTTGCAGGTGGACTTCTAGAAAAGAAGGTATACCTTTGTGATATGAGTATTCTATCAATCCTACTAACCCTTGAGTCAGGATGTCACAATCCACCCCCCTTAGAAGTCTGACGTCCTCGTCGGTCAACGTACGATAACATTCTTTACCGCCACAGTTCTTCACTTCTATTCTCGTGATGTGATTTCTTTGAGGGGGAAGGGTATTAAAAGTCCACATTTGGAAAAGAGCAAGGACACAAAAATGTAAACTTAAAATTTTTAAGTTAAAGTCAAAGTTCAAACACGTAGAAAGTAATTCCAATTCAAAGATCAAGGTCAAATCCAAATGTAAGATCAAATCAGGGAAAAATAGACTAAACCCAAAAGGGGAGGAATCAAATTATAATTCATAACATCACTTAAATTCAAAGACTTCAAATACAAGCAATTCAGCACTAAAATTATTTCAAAAGGACATAGGAAAAATTAGAAGTTATTAGATAGAAAAAGGGAACAATAGTTACTTTAGTTTCATTTTCAAATATGCACTTATTCAAACTACCAATCGGATTGCGCCATTCTGTTGGCCATATTCAAATTAGTCAACCTGCAAATTTTGAAGATTTTTATACTTTGTTTGCTATTTTATTTTGCACTTCAAATTTTCCTGTTGTGTTGTGTCCGCCTGACAGGTGGGCCCCACCTATCAGTGGGTCTACCAGTCAGTCTTATCCAAGCCACGCCCTTGCCCTATGTTTCAGATGGCCCACAACACAAGCCCCACCAACTAGCCGAGAGAAGCTGGGCATTGCTCCTCTGTTCCAATGCTTGTGCGCCACGTGCTGACCCCACCTGTCAGGGCTAAGAGAGAGAGAGAACCACCAGTTCAATCGTTCCCCACTGCTCCTATTCCGTACCCGTCCCTATCCTCTTTTTTTTTGGAAAAAGTCTAAATAACCCTACCAACTATTGCCTAGAGAATAATTTACCCCCCCCCCCACCCCTAAGATGGTTTTCCCAGGGTGGTTTTGCCACGTAAGATGCTGACCTGGCATTGTTTGCATGAATCCAATGGTGGGACCCATCTGCCATTGAAGAGGATCCCTAATACCGATCTTCTCTCAAAGCGAGGATCATGCGCTGCTGTCCCAGGCGGCAGAGGCGGATTTTCTTCAGAGGGGGCAATTTGTTGATGGTGTGTCGGCCCCTAATACCGTTCTGCTGATCCCCTTGATCGCCCTCCTTTGACAAGGCGCGCTGGTCGCCCTCTTTGCGGCGTTCCCTGCTCCTCCTCCCCTGGCAAGTCGTCCTCGGCTCCTCCTCCCCTGGCTGCAGTTGATCAGGTATGCAGTCCACGATCTGCACCTTGCCCCCTTCTGTAGCACTGCATATTCAGGAAAAATTGAGAAGGCATGCAATAAATGTTGGATTGTGCGTATGTGATCCTCTCAAAACATGACTCTAGCACAACATAGGAAGACACATAAATTGAAACTGTTGTGTAGTATACTGTTGTTGCCTATTTATATTGTGCAGTTTTAATTGTGTGAGTGTTTCTCTATATGCAGAATCAACAATGGATCCTTCCGAATTTCTGATGATTAAGTTCCATTATGGTTCGACAATTTTTATCCGTGGGCAGTCATTTGCAGTACTTTGGAGGTACCACAGGGATTTCACACGAAGAATTGGATAAACTGTCATTACCCGAGATGGAAGGTCAGCTTGGTGATCATATGAAGTTTGCTCATCCCGTACAACTTCATTAGATGCCGCCGAGAAATCAGATTTCTGATGGACTCAGATTGATTTTTTAATCATGCTTCCTGTAATGTGATTGCTCAACACATATCTGCTAATGGAGTGGCTGGAATTTTTGTTGAAGGAATTGGTGAGAAGAAGAAGGAGGAGAAGAACTATGAGACGAAGGTGCTCGAAGCTGATGGTAGAGGTGACGATCAATTGCAGGAGATAGATTTTCATATACCTTCATCTATGTCGAGTTTGGGTGAGGATGATGATGACTGTAACAGTGTTGATTTAGATTATCAACCAAAAGAAATAAATAGTTCAGAAGATGATGAAGAAGTGGAAAAGTTAATGAACATTGCAAAGCAGATCAAGATGGACGTGAGGGCAAAAAAAGGAAGTACAAAGTCGTAACCATTCATTGATCCTAGTATATGCAAATATTCCAGAGTTGCATAATTGTCTAGATGATGATAGTCCATACTACAACTCAAGTGACGATTACTCTTATGAGGAGAACAGTGAAGGTGAGACAACAAGATGGCTTAGCACAGAAAACAGGTTTGATAATAGTGCTCCAATTCCTGTTTTCTCTCTTGGTATGGCATTCAGATGCAGTAGACATTTCAAGAAAGCACACATCAAGTACGGTTTAAAGACTCATAAACATCTTTTGTTTCCGAAGAATGAAAAGGATAAGGTTAAGTCTGTGTGTTCATGGAAAGGTTGTAAGTGGATGATATATGGATCACAGATGAGTAGATCTGAATGGTTCAAAATTGTCACTTCTATTGTTGAGCATGGTTGTCCACCAGTAAGGAACAACACGTTAATGACATCAAGAAGGATAGCTGAGAGGTATTGGGATCAGATCAGCCAACATGGAAGGCTGATTTGAATAAAAAAGTTGTTCCGAAGGACATGCTTTGTGATGTGACATTATCTAAATGAAAGTGAGCCAAGGCTCTAGTCCTGCAAGAAGCACTGTCATCTACAAAATGTGAATAATTAAGAGTTTTAGACTACCAGATGGAGTTACTAAGGACAAATCCAGGTAGTACAGTGATTCTGGCTTTAAATCCAGATATTCTTCATGAAAATGTTTTTCAAAGGATGTATGTATGTTTTGATGCTTGCAAAAAAGGGTTCCTTGCTGGATGTAGGCGAGTAATAGGACTTGATGAATGTTTTTTCAAAGGTGCCACTAATGGAGAGTTACTGTGTGCCATTACTAGATATTCTAATAACCAGATGTATCCTGTTGCTTGGGCATCCGTGGAGAAAGAAACTTAGGATTCTTGGTTCTAGTTTCTGGGATTATTACAAAAGGACCTCAATATTAATGATGTTGGGGAAGTATGGGTACTCATTTCTGATCAGCAAAAGGTATGCCTTTTTTATGAAAAAAATACTATGCTGATTTGAGGTGTTCTGAAATGTGTCACTTTTGTGACAGGGTTTGATAAAGGTTGTAACTGAGCTAGTACCTAAAGCTGAACATAGAATGTGCACGAGACACATCTATGCAAATTGGATAAAGAAACATCCTGGACAGAAGTTACAAAGGAAATTTTGGAAATGTGCAAAGAGTTCATGTAGAATACTATTTAACTACAACAAGACAAAGCTAGCTCAAGAAACTCCTCAAGGAGCCAAGGACATGTTATCTACTTCACTTGAGCACTGGTGTAGAGCCTTCTTCGAGCTTGGTTATAAGTGTGATTCTCTTGATAACAATATGTGTGAGAGTTTCAATAATGCAATTATGGATTCTAGATTGTTACCGGTTATTTCAATATTGAGAACATAAGATGCAAGGTCATGGTTAGGATTCAGGAGAACGGGACAAAGTCTGAAAAATGGCAAGGTACAATATGTCCCAACATCTTCAGAAAGCTTAAATTGAACATTGAAAGATTTGGGAAGTGTTATGTCCTTTGGAATGGCTAGGATGGATTTGAGGTTAAGGAGAAGGACAAGAGAAGATATACAGTCAAATTAGAGGCAAGGGAGTGTAGTTGCAGATTTGATGTTAAGGAGAAGTCTTGGAAATCCTGTTCCCAAACTATTGTTTAATGTTTTCAAGAGTCTTTGAAGCCACTATGTTATTCTTTTTCAATTCATAAACTTTGTTTCTTTAGCTAGTATATTGTAATTCAATAACTCATAAAATTGAGAAGTTTGCATAGTTTCTGATGCTACAGATTCAGATTGACATACATTTGATGGTGTTGATGGATAGTTTCAGATTTACATTGACTTATAGATTCAATGTACATCTACCCGTCCACAAAATATTTATTTATTCCAAGCAACCAAGGTTTAGAGCTACACATATACTTACTACAACTAGAAGAAATAGTCCATGTGAGTGAATTTTCCTGCAAGTAGAAAAAACAAGTACCTCCAGACGCTCATGTCTCTACCTTGTTGTTCAAGTCATTGCTACTTGATCTCCACTTCAAGGTATGACATGCTACTTGATCTCCACTTCAAGGTATTAGGGTTTAGTTTCTTCTGCCTCAATGTGGCCTTGTGATCTCCACCTTTAGTCTCGTTCGTGTTACCATCGAAAGACAATATGCAAGGACAATTTGTAACATCCCAGCAACTACGAGCCTAACGGTCGTTACTTCTGGTAGCTCTTTAGGATCACAGACTATCCCCACAGACCAACACTTGTCTTTTCTATGCATTTTGTCCTCAGTCGTGCGCACCCCGGGAAGACTTCCCGATTGGTCACCCATCCGTAAATCGCTCAGGGCCAAGCATGCTTAACCTCAGAGTTCTTTGCAGGTGGACTTCTGGAAAAGAAGGTATACCTTTGTGATATCAGTATTCTATCAATCCTACTAACCCTTGCATCAGGATGTCACAATTCACCCCCCTTAAAAGACCGACATCCTCGTCGGTCAACCCAAGCGACGAGCGTCCCCTCTTGGCCACATCTGTACGTTCAGCTCAACTGACCCATACACGCCTATGGAACCGCGAGGGTCGGCTCTGATACCATTTGTAACACCCCAGCCACTACAAGCCTGGCAATCGTTACTTCTGGTAGCTCTTTAGGATCAAAGACTATCCCCGCAGACCAACACTTGTCTTTTCTGCACATTTTGTCCTCACTCGTGCGCTCCTTGAGAAGACTTTCGGTCGGTCACCCATCTGTAAATTGCTCTGGGCCAAGCATGCTTAACCTCAGAGTCCTTTGCATGTGGACTTCCGTAAAAGAAGGTATACCTTGGTGGTATGAGTATTCTATCAATCCAATTAAGCCTTGAGTCAGGATGTCACACAATTGACGTTACAAAACCATGAGGTAATTTAGCAGGTAAAACAACTATATGCACAGGTTGTCACCTGTCCATATGCGCATTTGGATCTTCTTAAAAGTAGAAAACATGTGATGCAAATCATTTCCTGAAAAGTTCAGGTATATCACTTCTATACTCGGAAAATAACATAGCAATACAGAAAATCATTAAAAGAAATTGAGGAAGGAGCATTAGAAGATTAGGAAGGAGTACCTTACGTTGTCTCCCCATCACCATCCTCATCTGTCATCCCAAGCCCCCCCCCCCTGCGCAGGAATCTACATCCTCCTACATCCAGCATAAATGTCGACTACAAAAGAATGGAGGAAAAGAAGAAGGACTAGAAGATTGGGGAGGAGTGCTCAGCTCTCACCGTCGAAGCTGGAGGAACTGAAGATGTCAGATATTGGCTCTGTGCGACGCCGCGCGCAGGCCGCACGAGGCCACCCAATCCCCCGCTGCTAGCTGCTTGCTTGGCTGTGAGGCCACACGGTTGCCGTGCTCGCGGTGCCATATCCGTCGGTGCACGGTCCTCGCCCTGGCTCGACCATAGAGGCGAGTACGAGGAGTTCGGCCATCGCTGCCCTATTTGCTTCGGATCCAACGCTCCTACCTCCCCCTGCTACTCTCCTGTGCTACCGGAAGCCCGCCGTGGAGCTCCTCGGTCGCCGCTCGTCGGGTGGAGAGGACAGAGACCTTGATGCGTCGTCCGACAGTGAATTGGGTTGACAGCCTGACAATAAGTTAAGGGTCTTTATTGTTATGTTACTAAAATAGTGAAGGAACCTCATGCGTTTTTGGAAAACCTCAATGACAATCCGGGTCCAGATGTCATATTCATGCAACCATGCCACTTAGGCATCTGATGTGTCAAAACCATTCTGCAAAACCACTATGAGCGTTTGGTTTGAAGTCAAAGTTGGATTGGATTGGATCATCCATGTTTTTCTGCACCGGATCATCCAAGTTGATGTTTGGTTGGATGGATTGAACGATCCAATTTTTTATTGGTAGGTTGGATGAAACTTGGATATATTGAACCATCTAAGTTGATAATTTCACATAATACTAATTATTTATATACTAATTATCATATTACTAGTAAATATTAATACTAATATCATAAATATAATAATTAATCAACAACAAACAAGTTAATTATCACTAATTATATTAATAAGAGCATAAATAAACAAGATGGATGGACTCATCTAACCAAAATATCTGGATCATGTCATTCAGCATCTGGAAGGAATATTTCTCGAAGCTAGATGACTCTGTCCATCTGACCGTAAAACAAACACGTGACTGGATCATCCAATCCAAATCAATCCAATCCAATCCAGCCTACAAAACACACTGTAGGTAACTGGTTTTATAGTTGCAGGAGTAAATTACTCCCTAGGCAATAGTTGGTATATTTATTTAGACTTTTTTCTTTTTTATCTCCCACAGCGCTGCGTGCTTCTTCCTCGTTGGCTCCCAAGCAGCATGGCAGCTCCGCTCCCCATCTCCTGCGCGCATGCCGCCGAGCGCCCGCGCAGCTGCTCCCGCCCGCGCGTCCTGCCTCCCGGCCATGCTGCGCTCGCCCCAGCCCTGCTGTCGCCCGCACCGTCACTCACTCTCCCGCTTGCGCGCCACGCCGGCGCAGGCAGCGCGTGCGCCTCGCGTATAGCTCCGCCCCGCCGCCCAGACCCAGCTCCACCATAGCGATTACGCAAATACCGCCTACATGCTCCTCTGCTTGCGCGCACCATGCTCACCTCTGCCTTGCAGCGCCTAGTCGCGCACCGCACCGTCGGTCTGCTCCTCTCTACAGCTTTAGCACGGCGTCCAAGCTTCCGCCTGCGCCCTAGCCCGGCTTGCTGCACCCTGCGCGCCTTCGCTGCACCTGCGCCCGATCCCTGCACCTCGTCGGCCATTCTCTTTGCCGCCGCCCTGCTCCCGTGCAGCACCTCGGCCGTGCTCACCAGCCCAGCTCGGGCCGTGGCCCTCCATGGGCCCCAACATGCGTCCTGGCCACCACAGCGCGCTCGCACCGCACCCCGCCTCGTCTGCTCACCAGCCCGGTCTGCTCCCACTCTCTTTTTCAGCTTCAATGTCGTGCCCTGGCAGAGCTACGCCACTGCCTGCTGCTCGTCCATGCCCTGCGCCTGCAGCATGCCGTGCTGCCGTTGCTGCCGCTGCTGTGCGCCAGCACCTGGTGTGGTGGTGCTCTTCGCCATGCTGGCCGCGGTGAGCGTGTTCCTTTGTCCGTAACGTATGCGGACAGCGCTCAGTCTGCTTGCCGTGTGTCCGTGAATCGCCGCTGTCCAACAACCCCATCCGGTGGTCGACGTCGCCTCGTCGCCCGTTCCTCGCCGCTGTTCCTCCCGTGCCGCGGTGACCGCTGTCCACACCATTCCCTCCATGGTGCGGACCGTTCGCGCCATTGACGTCGTGTCTCCACCTCACGGCACACCTGCAGTGCCTTCCAAGTTTAGCTCCGCGTCACCGACATGCCCGTCCGCGTGCTCATGTTGGTTCGACTTGTGCTGCCCCGATGATATCGCCTTCATGGTGTCATCGCGATGTTACGCGCCGTGAGACGAGTGATGCGAGTGATTTATGAGATGCAGGAACACATCGATGATGCAACGGCAATGACAATTCTACCAAGGTTAGCTTTAATTTGCTGCAAGTTTGTTTGTTTCAAGGTGCAGCCAAGCCGTTTGATGAAATGTATACAAGGCCAAATAAAGTGTGTCGATGTTCACTGATGGTCCGTGATGCAGAGACATTGTGGTGTCGCAACCGGCATGCAATTTAGGTCATGAAAAGGTCTTTATTGTGCAAGACTGACCAAATCGAATATGCAGCCAAGTTGTTCGATGAAATGCTTACAAGGCAGAATCAGTTGTGTTGATATGCAGTACTACCCTGTGATGTAGGATTGTGAGAACGTCGCAACTCGAAAGCAGAATTGGACCAAGGTGAGCCATGGATGATGATTGCTTGGTAGGTTGAAGACGCGTCCAAGGTGCTTGCTGAAATGCTTGACAAGGTGTAACCATCTATGATGAGGTTCAACACTGTACACCGGTGAATTGGAATGACCTGTGAGACTGTGCTAGAGATGAGAAGATGAAGATCACCAAGCATGAGGAGTTGTGCAAGAAAAGCCATAGAGATGATGCAGAGCACCTGATGGAATAGATGGTTGGCCAGGATGCAAATACAAGGTCAACATGAGTTTACTAGGAAGAGGTAAGCACAATTTAGATTGCATGAGTTGATTCATATATTAGCCCTAATGTGTGAAATTCTAAGTACATAGACCATATATTGCTATTGAATCTGTTATGACCTCTCTGGACCTCTGCTTTTATGATTACCCGTTCCAATAGTATATACGAATTCTAGAGTATCAAGTATTGAATTTATATTGTTTTGTATATTGCATAATCATATCTCTAGATGATGTGACGGAGATCGACGAAGCATGGCTCAAAGGAGAAGTACTAACGTGGAGCCCATAACAAGACAAGATTTGGTCAAGCAGCACACGAGTAGCAGATTCGGCCAAGCAGCATTAAAGGCAAGAAAAGGAGGAGAACGGCGACAAGGTTTGCCTTGAAGATCAAGCTCTGACTATTGACATTTACACTAGTCGCAACCTAAGGCAAGCCTCGGTTTGCATTTAAGCTATTAATATATTTTGCTTTTGTAATCAATGTGATGGTAATTCTGCATTAAGTCTAGGGATGTATGATACTACACATGCATGACCCAAGAATCTCTGGAGTTTGGGTATTACATGTCTTTCCATAACTATTAATATGATACTCAATATGGAAAGAGGATTAAGTGGTATGGCTCGAGTAGATGGATCCTCATAAGTGGGATCAAATGGGAAGGAACTAGAGATCGCGCAGGACGATTCGGACGCCCAAGAGCATGGTTCTGGGGCCATAGTTCCTGCCTTTGTGGATTGTGGATTGTATCGTGTGCGGCCCGCTAGACAAGATTGAATTTATACCGGATGCATACTGGCTCTAGTGGACCAACCGATGTAACATGTTAACCTAGGTGCTGAGGTGATCCCCACTTTCCTAGGCCGGTAGCTGACAGCGGATAGTAGCGACCACTGCGGCACTCAGATATGTGGGGCATGCCTTAGAGATGGTGGAACCGCTTTGCCATTTGGGTGTCTTGGGAAAGGTTGTCACCTATGGCCTCATAGTGGAGGACCGTAAGTCCTTTCTGGATGGGCGTATGTGACGTGCAACCCGGATGTTTCATGATTTGAATCACCATCACTCGCAGAAGGGAGCATACTTGTTCACTGCGTTGTGACGTAGTAACAACTTGAACTGGGTGGAAGCTGCCTGATGGTTAAGCAACTTGGTTGAGGTAGCTGATAGAAGGACTAAATTTATTATTCTAAGCTATTAACTTGCTAAGGCATGTGTAACCTTGGGCCCTGCAACATCGTGGATGAAGTGTTTCTTGTTTGATTGCTGAGTTCGTGATGTTGCCGTGCCCATGGACGGCACATGCTATTATATACTTGAAACAAGGTTCTACTAATAGTGAACATTTACTTTTTGTAGTTTAAATTCAAGTCTTTTGTTCTCAGCATGTAGAGTTTCGTGTTCATAGGTGAGACAGGTAAGTCTTGCTGAGCTTTGTGCTCACAGTTGCATTTATACGAGTTTTGCAGCTATATACCTATGACGCACTTCTAGGCAGTACCCTTTGCGGGTATGTAGCCTAATGGAAGCCCTGGACGGCGTTGCTTTCTTCTGTGATGCTAGAGTAAAGTATTTGTGGGCTGGATATGACCGCTGGTGCTGTAGTGTACGTCCAAGAGTTTATTATGAAGACTTCCACTGATGTAAGCCTTTTTGTATAAAACCTTGAGAAATAATATAAGATGCTCACTTATGTTATGAGTCTGTTGTTCTTTTCTGTGTTGTGCGATTGGGTGTCACATTGCATGACACCAGTCAATGTGATTCCTGGTTTGTCTGGACCCTAGTCCTCACAAACCATATGAGTTTCAACAAGATGTTGAAAACATAATTTGCTCAACTGCCAGCTTCGTTCCTCCATTGGAGAATGTCCAGAGTCTAGGGCAATCTGAACCTCTCGTAGAGAATGTCAACTTGATTTGTATACAAGAGGGCAAATGGTTGAATGACTCAGGGTGTCCCATGCTACCTCGCTCAATTGGAACACGACACTTTGACAAGGAACTTTGTGTGCTTGGCGCAATAATTAGTTTCATGCCAAAGGTGGTCTTTGACAAGATCAACTTCACTAAATTGTCTTCTGTGCCAATGCAACTCTAGCTCGCTGACTCGTCGGTTCGCTACTTTGCGGGTATTGCCAAAGATGTTTTGGTGATAATCTGGAACTTCATCATACCTGTGAATTTTGTGGTACTCGACATGAAGGTTGAGAAGGAAACTCTTCTCATTCCTGGGCGATCATCCCTTAGCACCGCGGATGTGCGCATCGATGTGGGAACCGAAGAAATCCGTTTCTATATCAATGGTAAGGAGGAAAATTTGACTTTCGATCAAGGAAGGAACAATGCTTCATGATCAAGATCAAATATGGCTCGAATGTCAAACACATCAAGGAGGTTGAAGTTATACCACCGCAAGTGGACAACCTCATTGCATTGAAGAGGAAGTTAATTTATGAGGAGACTCCATCATTCCATCCATGACAACATTTAAAAAAGACAAAGAAGCCAGGACCATCTGAACTGCCCAAGTCCGCTAAGCCGCCAAAAAGAGAATGGCAAAAGAAGCAAGCCACGCCATTCAAGTCTGCTTCTCAAAGCTGGAGGATGAGAATTGAAGCTACGCAAGATGGAGAAAATCCATCTCATTAGATTTTTAGCTGAGACCTCGTCACTAGGATAATTTGGTACTTATCTCAAATTTGCTTTTTAGAAACTCATTTGATTTTTTCTTCCATTTTGTTTGCATTTTCCACATCATATTCAAATTTTTTTTCTTTAGGGCGTTGATAATTTTGTATTTTCAACCTAGAATTTTTTTTATATTTAAAAAAAACAAAAAATATTCTATTTGAGAATGTTTTATTTGAAAAACTATTTTTTGGTGCAAATTTGTGGCCAGTTCACCCAACAGCTAGAAATATAGCCTTTGGGAAGCCACTTGCCAAAAGAGCAACCAAGGGCGCTCACCCATCAGGTCGGCTGAACCCCCTAGTCGACCGACTTGGGGGAGTGCCATTTTGTTTCTTTTTCCTTCAACTGCTATATTGTAACACTCACATTTTCATGCATCATGCATTGCATAAGATCATTAAACATGATTAACATTAATCCACATAAAAAAGGAATGATTTTAAAATGAATTTAGAGTAAAACCGCACTCAAAAGTTCTGAGGAGTGCAGACTAGTCCATTTTTTGCACGGACTAGTCCGATTTCTCTGTGACCTCGCTCGGACATGTCCATTGTAGAGCGAACTATTCTGGTTTTTGCCTCTGTACGATTTCGGACTTGTCCGATCCACTATGGACTAGTCCGGTGACCCCCAACCTTGAAAATTTTGCTAAGTCCCTAGACTTGTCCGATATTCTAGTGGACTTGTCTATTTTTCCTCTAACTAAAATTGGACTTGTCCGGTTTCGGCCAGACCTTTCTGATTTTCCTCTGACCAAGTTCGTACTTGTCCGATACAGTCCGGACTTGTTCGATATCCCTCTTTCTAACTTTGGACTAGTCTGTCCCTTTTCGGACTTGTTCGATAAATCGCAATTCTGAGTTGATCTTTTGTTTCACGCTGTGTTTTTGGGTTTTACCTTAAGTGGGTCTAAGGACGTCGTGTCTAACTCTTTTTGGAGCCCATGTGGGACCCCACACCGGCCTCCACCCACCCCAAAGTCTAATTCATTAAAACCCTTACTCTCCACCTCTATATAAACAACCCGACCCCTTGACTTTACATCCTTTTAAATCAATTGAAAGACCCCAAACCCTAGTTCGTGGAGAGCCGCCACCAAGGAGGGAGAAGGAGATCTCGAGCGAGAAGAAGGAGAGGAGGAAACGAAAGAGGATCAAGTGATAAAGATCTCCATCAAATTTTTGTTATTCATCAACAATCCACCATCAATTTCGTCATCAACCCTAGATCGTCAAGATCCAAGAGTTGCTTCAAAATCCTTGACTCATTGGAGTCAAAAACACCTAGTATACCTTCTAATCTCTATTTCTCACGTGAATTCAATCCCGTTTCTCCAAATTCACGTCGATATAGAAAACCCTAGTTCGTTGTTTCCGCAAAGGGCGGACTAGTCCGGTCCCAAGCGGACTAGTCCGATCTTGCTGACTGTTTTCTACTAGATAACATCTAAATTTATTCGAATCAATTTCAAACCTGTCCAAACATGTTAAAAGCTATTAGAACTAGTTAGTAAAGATCATTAAAAACTAACTAAAAAGTGTTACTTCATAATTGCATTAATCATGCATATCATGACATATTGAGTAATATATGTGCACTTATTGATTGTAATTCTTGTCTTGTATGTTTGTTGCGAGGTTCAGAGGATTTGCACTAGAGAGTGCTGCGGAGGACCTCCATCACCAGGAGTTTGAAGTCTTTGACCCTAACCAAGCCCAAGAGCAAGGCAAGTGTCCTTGAACATTTTTATCCTGTTTTTACAATAAATGTTTCTTTTTCAAAATTGTATGCTTGTGTCAATCTGATGGGAACCCTATGATAGGAAGTTTACTAGCTTTGTTTAATCACCCTTGTAACCTAGAATACATGGTAGAGAGTCGGGAAGGGCTTTTTACCTTTTTGCTTCGCTTAATTAATTGGGATGTGAAAACAACTATATCATTTAATTATGCATTAATGAGATTTTGGTTATATGAAATGGTTAATATGATATGGTAATGGGTGATCTAAGCAAGCTTGGTATGTGGATGGGTTGCAAGACATGGTGGTTGCTTGCCTTAAATATAAGGACCGGTTCATGCGAGAATATGCCAGGACAAAAGTGCCACCACGAGGCCAAGTATGGGTGCAGCGTAGCTGATTAATTAGGGTATTGCTAGTATTGCATGGATCATTTGTCGTACCAGGAAAGGGGAGTCAGATTGGGTTCCGATTTGAGGCGGGAGTCCCTGGGATCCGAATGGTATAAGAGGGGGCCCTTGGTTGATGATGCGCTCAGTTGGAGACATCACCACCGGTGAAACCTTATTGGTTCTGTACGTGCTAGTAGTCTCTTTGTAAAGTCTATTTTGTGATCTCTTGGCCATACACCTATGGTAGTGTGTTCGCATAATGGAGGTTTCCTTTAGTCGCCGACGGGAGATGAAATCACAAATGCGCGGGTAAAGTGGTACAAATTCTGCAGAGTATCAAAACTATCATGATAGTCATGCTCCTGGTTGAGAGCACCTGGATGACCTACATGATTAGAGTGGTTTTTGTATTGGGATGGTTTGGTACTGGATATTGAATGGTATTATGGTTTATGGCAATGGATATGGTTAATGGTAATAATCTGGAATATGGATGATGGTAATAGAGTATGGACTGGTAGTACGGTAACTACATGGGTTATGATGGGTTTAATACTGCTTTTCAAATGTTTCAATGTACTTTTCAGCACTTAGCCTTTATTATATTCATCATTTGTATCAACTACATGTCATACTTTCCACACTTGCTCAGTACGACATGTACTCGCCCTTGCAATCCCCCTACCAACAGTTGCAGGTCAGGATTGGGAGTATAATGGTGATAATGCGGAGTTCTAGGCTGTGTCTGCCGTCAGCTTTGCCTGTGGTGTTGTTTGAAGCTACACCATATATCCCTTTTGCTTAGCTACTTAGTTTTCTTTTTTAGTTTCTTTCTGCTGCATTAGTCAAACTTGTCATTATTATTCATTAGAGCTTGTAGTCGAGAATATTTTGAATTCTGTAATAAAAGTGTTTAATAAATCTTGTTCTGTGGTAATTTTCTATATACCCTATTGTGATTGCACTCGTGTATGTGTGTTGAACATCATGGGCACAGGTTGACCGTAGGACACAACCTAGATAGAATGGACACTTTAGAGCACATGGGAGCACTCAGGAATCAATGTGTTTTTGCTTGGTGTGCTGATTGGTATGTATTCCTGCTTGTGTGCTTAGTAGAGGATTTTGGGATCCCATAGCATTGCCATGCCCATATAAGCTAGTATAGGTAGTTGCTTAGTTTTATATCCCTCGATGCATATAGTCGGGGACGTTTTCTAAATTCTTATCTATTGCTTTTCTTCAGATGGTGAGGAATCATGACCAGAGAGATGCTAATGATGAGGAGGAGAACAATAGAGCACCTCAGAACAATAATGGACAAGGAGCTGCTCAGGGAGCTATCAATATTGAGCAGCTATCGGCTATGTTGAACTAGCTCATGCAGACCATGATACAGACCATGGGACAACGGTAGTCTGGTAATAACAACCATCAACCCCACATGCCATCAGCCCCACATGCCTCCACCGCCACCCCCACCTCCTCATAACCGGTTGGGAGAGTTCATGAGGACTAGGCCATCGACCTTTGCTCAAACTGCTGACTCTATGGACGCCGATGATTGTCTCAAGTCCGTGGAGAAGAAACTTGCAATAGTCAAATGCAGTGACTGGGAGAAGGTGCTATTTGCTTCCCATCAACTTGTTGGAGCAGCTGCAGATTTGTGGGATTCGCTATGCAACACCCATGAGAACCAAGAGAGGATTACTTGGGGTGAATTCAACGAGAGATTCCGTTCTCATTATGTGCCCGAGGGTGTTATGATCATGAAGATGCAAGAATTTCAAAACTTGAGGCAAGGAAGATCGAGTGTGGGTGAATACCTCAATGAATTCACTCAACTCTCAAGATATGTGCCTGAGGATGTTAGCTGGGACAGCCAGAAGCAATACTTGTTCATGAGGGGTTTGAACAATGAAATCCAAGTGCAATTGCTCAATTATGATTATGTCAATTTCCAGAAACTAGTGGACAAAGCAATTGTTGTGGAGAACAAGGTCCGTGAGATGAAGCAAGACACTAAGAGGAAGGCGCCATATCAAGGACAGCAACAAATAAGTAATGTGTGTGCTTGCTTTGCAACATCCAATGCGCCTTATTACAGCTCATCTGCTCCAGCACAACGCCCTGGTTATGCACCGCGCCCAGCTCAGTTTGTGCAGCAACGCCCTGTCATTCAAGCACCTAGGACTCCAATGCCTTTTGCACCTCGTTCCAACCTTCCTGGTGCAAATGTTAAGAACTCAGTCTGTCCAAATTTTGGTGCAATTAGGAAGTGCTATACATGTGGAGAAGTAGGACACTTTGCAGATCAATGTCCTAAGTCAGGCCTTGGTCAAGGAAGCAATGATCAAAGACAAAACCCAAGACTCAATGGAGGACAGCCACAAGGGAACCATGGACAGCATAATTTTGCTCGTGGCAATGTGAACCATGTCTCTATGGACGATGCTCAACAAGCGGATGACGTAGTCATTGGTATGTTTCTCGCAAACTCCAACCTGGCGACTATGTTATTTGATTGTGGAGCATCACATTCATTCATTGCATCGAAATATGTTGCCAAGTATAGTATTCCTATCTCTCATATGAAGTTTACTCTATTGGTTAAGTCTCCTAGAGGAAAGATGAGGACAAATATAGTTTGTCCAAATGTAAGCCTTAGAATAAGGGGGTAGATTTCTTTGCCAACCTCATTTTATTGGATTCTCAAGGATTGGACATTATACTTTGTTTGGACTAGTTAAGAAAGCGCAATGGAGTCATTGAATGTGCCACGAAGACGGTGAAGTTGACCAATGAGGAGGGGATCACCATAGAATTTGAAGCATCTCAACTGGCACCGAAGCAATTGGAGTTGAATCACATGGATGGTGCCACAATTGAGGATCTTCTGGTGGTGTGTGAATTCTTGGATGTGTTTCCAGACGAGTTACCAGGTATGCCACCTGATGGAGACATCGAATTTGTTATTGAATTAATACTTGGAACTGCACCTATAGCTAAGAGGCCATATAGGATGCCTCCTACGGAGTTAGCAGAGCTCAAGAAGCAGATTCAAGAGCAACTAGAGAAGGGTTTCATCCGCCCAAGCTCTTCACCTTGGGGAGTGTCTGTTCTTTTCGTGGATAAGAAGGACAGATCACAAAGGATGTGTGTCGATTACCGAGCTCTCAATGAGGTGACCATCAAGAACAAGTACACCTTGCCACACATAGAAGACTTGTTTCATCAGATGAAGTGTGCTTGTGTTTATAGAAGACTTGTTTGATCAGATGAAGGGTGCTTGTGTTTTCTCCAAGATTGATTTGAGGTCAGGATATTTTCAAATGAAGATTAGACCATCAGACATACCCAAGACATCTTTTCGGACGCGATATGGATCTTATGAGTATATCGTGATGTCCTTTGGATTGACGAACACACCTGCCTATTTTATGTACCTCATGAATAAGGTATTCATGGAGTACTTGTATACGTTTGTTGTGGTGTTCATTGATGACATTATGATCTACTTGAGAAGCGAGGATGAACATGAGGAACACTTGAGGCTTACGTTGCAGAAATTGAGGGAGCATCAATTATATGCCAAATTCAGCAAGTGTCAGTTTTAGTTAAAAGAGGTGTCATTTTTGGGTCATTTCATCTCAGGCGGAGGAGTATCGGTCGACCCTGGGTAGGTGAGGGACGTGTTGAATTGGGAACCGCCCTAGAATGTAAAGTAAATAAGGAGCTTTCTTGGAATGGCTGGATATTACCGTAGGTTCATCAAGGATTTCTCCGAGATAGCCAAGCCAATGATGGAAGTTAATGAAGGGGAAGGCTTTCCGACGGACTCAAGCTTGCCAAGACAGCTTTTAGGATTTGAAAAGTTTAACAACAACCTCAGTCTTGATATCGCTAGATGTAAGCAAAAGTTTTGATATTTATTGTGATGCATCAAGACAAGGACTTGGATGTGTATTGATGCAGGAAGGTCAAGTGGTTGCATATTCACTGAGACAAATGATGAAGCACGAGTAGAATTATCCAACACATGATTCGGAACTTGCATCCGTGGTACACGCATTGAAGATTTGGAGACATTACATCCTTGGACATAGGTGTGAGATTTATACGGTACACAAGAGTTTAAGGTACATATTCACACAAACGGTTCTGAATTTAGGGCAACGAAGGTGGTTGGAGCTCATTAAGGATTATGATGTGGGAATCAACTATCGTCTAGGAAAGGCTAATGTAGTGGCTGATGCTTTGAGTAGGAAAGGAGTAAGTCACCAACTCGCGGTTCGAGAGCTACCGTCCGAATTATGTAAGGAGTTTGAACGGTTGAACCTTGTATTTTTGAATGAGATGGGGATAATTGAGTTAAATCCAACCTTGGAGCAAGATATTCGAGAGGGTCAAACCAAGGATGAGGAAATCCAAGATATCAAGGAAAGGACCAAAGAGGGAAGAGAATTCAGGTTTGATGAGGATGATCATGGTACTTTATGGTTTGGGAAAAGGATTGTCGTGCCTAATGTGAAGCATATTCGGGAGACAATATTAAAAGAGGCACATGACTCACCATACTCAATTCATCCCAGTTGTACAAAGATTTACAAAGACTTGAAGACATGTTATTGGTGGGCTAGCATGAAAAATGATATAGCTGAATATGTAGCTTTGTGTGATGTGTGCCAACGAGTCAAGGCTGAACACCAAAGTCCAGCTGGATTATTGCAGCCATTAAAGATTACATAATGGAAGTGGGAAGAAATCGGTATGGACTTCATAGTTGGATTGCCGCGTACCCAGTCCGGTTATGACTCCATATGGGTAATTGTGGATCGGTTAACCAAGTCAGCTCACTTTATTCCTGTCAAGACCACCTATACCACCGCAAAGCTGGCAGAGCTATATATGGACACAATCGTGTGTCGACATGGAGTTCCAAAGAAAATAGTCTCAGATAGAGGTTCTCAATTTACCTCCATGTTCTGGTAGAAATTGCATGAAGCATTTGGAACAGGGTTGAATTTCAGCTCAACATATCACCTTGAAACGGATGGACAGACTTAGAGGACCAATCATATTTTAGAGGACATGTTAAGAGCTTGTGCTTTGAAGCATGGGGAAGGATGGGACAAGCTTGCCACATGCGGAATTTTCATACAACAATAGTTATCAAGAAAGTATGAAAATGTCACCCTATGAAGCATTATATGTAGGAAGTGTAGGACACCCTTGTTCTGGAATGAGATAGAAGAAAATCAAGTATTTGGACCTGACATTCTGCAAGAAGCTGAAAAACAAGTTTAGATTATTCGTGAAAACTTGAGGGCTGATCAACCAAGGCAAAAAGGCTATGCGGACAATAGGAGATGGAAACTAGCCTTTGAAGCAGGAGATTTTGTTTACCTCAAGGTGTCACCAATAAGGGGTCATAAGAGGTTTAATATCATAGGCAAGCTAACACCTCGATACATTGGACCATTCAAGATTTGGGACAAACAAGAAGAAGTAGCATATAAGTTGGAGATGTCAACTCGCTTATCAGATGTTCATGATGTCTTTCATGTTTCACAGCTAAAGAAGTGTTTAAGGGTACCATAAGAACAAGTACCAATGGAAGAATTGGAACTAGAGGCACATTTGAGTTATGCCGAGCAACTGGTCAAAATTTTGGAAACCAAGGAGAGGGTCACAAGAAACAAGGTTATTAGATGGTGTAACGTTCAATGGAAGCATCACACCAAAAAACATCACACAAAGTCAGAGGCATCTTGGGAGTTGGAGGATGATCTCAAGAAGGAATTTCCCTATCTTTTCTCTTCCGCGTCGAATCTCGAGGGCGAGATTTTTTTTAAGGGGGTAGGTTTGTAACACCCTCATTTTCATGCATCATGCATTGCATTAGTTCATTAAACATGTTTAACATTAATCCACATAAAAAGGAATGACTTTAAAATGAATTTAGAGTAAAACCGCACTCAAAAGTTCTGAGGAGTGCGGACTAGTCCGTTTTTGGTGCGGACTAGTCTGATTTCTCTCTGACCTTGCTCAGACATGTCCGTTTTAGTGCGGACTATCCGGTTTTTTCCTCTGTACGATTTTGGACTTGTCCGGTCCATTGCGGACTAGTCCCGTCATCGCAACCTTGAAAATTTTGCTAAGTTCCTCGACTTGTCCGGTATTCCAGCGGACTTGTCCGTTTTTCCTCTGACTAAAATGGGACATGTTTGGCTTTTGTCAGACATTTCTGATTTTCCTATGACCAAGTTTGGACTTGTCCGATATAGTCTAGACTTGTCCGATATCCCTGTGCCTAACTTCGGACTAGTCCGACCCTTTTTGGACTTGTACGATAAATCGCGATTCCGAGTTGATCTTTTGTTTAACGCTGTGTTTTTTGGTTTTACCTTAAGTGGGACTATGGAATTCATGTCTAACTCTTTTTGGAGCCCATGTGGGACCCCATACCGGCCTCCACCCACCCCAAACTCAAATTCATTGACACCCTAACTGTCCATCTCTATATAAACAACCCCACCCCTTGACTTTACATCCTTTTGCCTCAATTGAAAGACCTAAAACCTAGTTCGTGGAGAGCCACTACCAAGGAGGGAGAAGGAGATCCCGAGCGAGAAGAAGAGTTGGAAATGGAAGAGGATCAAGTGATCAAGATTTCTATCAAGTTTTCGTTCTTCGTCAACAATCCACCATCAAGTTCCTTCGTCAACCCTAGATCGTCAAGATCCAAGTGTTGCCTCCAAAATCCTTGACTCATTAGAGTCCTAAACACCTCGTATACCTTCTACACTCTATTTATCACATGAATTCAACCCCGTTTCTCCAAGTTCACGTCGATCTATAAAACCCTAGTTCGTTATTTCTGCGAAGGGCAGACTAGTCCGGTCCCAAGCGGACTAGTCTGATCTTAATCACTGTTTTCTGTTGAAATACATCTAAATTTATTTGAATCAATTTCAAACCTGTCCAAACATGTTAAAAGGTATTAGAACTAGTTAGTAAACATCATTAACATGTTTTACTTCATAATTGCATTAATCATGCATATCATGACATATTGAGTAATATATGTGCACTTATTGATTTTAATTCTTGTCTTGTATTTTTGTTGCGCGGTTTAGATGGATTTGCGCTAGAGAGTGCTGTAGAGGACCTCCAGCACTAGGAGTTTGAAGTCTTTGACCCTAACCAAGCCCAAGATCAAGGCAAGTGTCCTTGAACATATTGATCCTATTTTTACAATAAATGTTTTGTTTTCAAAATTGCATGCTTGTGTCAATCTAAGGGGGACCCTATGATAGAAAGTTTACTAGCTTTGTTTAACCACCCTTGTCACCTGGAATACATGGTAGAGAGTCGTGAAGGGCTTTTTACCTTTTTGCTTAGCTTAATTAATTGGGATGGGAAAACAATTATACCATTTAATTATGCATTAATTAAATTTTGGTTATATGAACTGGTTAATATGATATGGTAATGGGTGATCTAAGCAAACCTAGCATGTGGATGGGTTGGAAGACATGGTGGTTGCTTGCCTTAGATCTAAGGACTGGTTCATGTGAGAATATGTCAGGACAACAGTGCCACCACGAGGCCAAGTATGGGTGCAGTGTAGCTGATTAATTAGGGTATTGCTAGTATTGTCTTGATCATTTGGCGCACTGAGGAAGGGGAGTCGGGATGGGTTTGGATTTGAGGCGGGACTCCCTAGGATCCAAATGGCACAAGAGGGGGCCCTTGGTTGAAGATGTGCTCAGTTGGAGACATCGCCACCGGTGAAACCTCAGTGGGTCCGTACATGATAGTAGTCCCTTTATAAAGGCTATTTTGTGATCTCTTGGCCATACACCTATGGTAGTGTTTTGGCATAATGGAGGTTTTTTTTAGTCGCCGGCGGATCATGAAATAACAAACACGTGGGTAAAGTGGTACAAACTCTGCAAAGTATTAAAATTGTCATGATAGTCGTGCTCCCGGTTAAGAGCACCTGGATGACCTACATGATTAGAGTGGTTTTGGTATTGGGATGGTTTGGTACTTGTTACGGAATGGTATTATGGTTTATGACAATGGATATGGTTAATTGGAATAATCTGAAATATGAATGATGGTAATGGAGTATGGACTGGTAGTATGGTAACTACATGGGTTATGATGGGTTTAATTCATATACATATAATATACTGCTTTTCAAATGTTTTAATGTACTTTCCAGCACTGAGCCTTTATTATATTCGTCATTTGTATCAGCTACATGTCATACTTTCCACACTTGCTGAGTACGACATGTACTCACCCTTGCGATTCCCCCACCAATAGTTGGAGGTCAGGATTAGGAGTATAACGGTGATAATGCGGAGTTCTAGGCCGTGTCTGCCGTCAGCTTTGCCTGTGTTGTTGTTTGGAGCTGTGCCATATATCCCTTTTGCTTAGCTGCTTATTTTCTTTATTTAGTTTATTTTTGCTGCATTAGACAAACTTGTCATTGTTATTCATTAGAGCATGTAGTCGAGGATATTCTGAATTATGTAATAAAAGTGGTTAATAAATCTTGTCATGTGGTAATTTTCTGTATATCCTTCTGTGATTGCACTCGTTGATGTGTGTTGAATGTCTTGGGCAACCATATGCCTTCACTTGGTTCATTTTCGGAACAAGGTGTCACATATATTTTTTCTTCTTGTGATCATTGGGTGCAACACTATTTATACATGCCCGAGTGAGTGTGTTGTTTCACACTTCACTCCATTTTCTCCTCCTCAACTCACTCGCACTCTTGCTCACATTATTTTGCTCTTCATTGAAGCACATCTCTCAAATTTAAATCCAAAAAGATTTGCTTCCATTTCCATTTGTGTCGGTACCCTGTGTACCGTATACCCCCTGACACCGAAAGCAAAGCTGAGTAGTTCCTATGTCCAAGTGGCGGATATACAAAGGAGATACGCATACCACGGAACCGGATCTACCTCCCATCGTATGGTGGCTCCGGTGTAGCCACGTGTCTAGAAGAGCCGGACCTGCCTCCCTCATTTCGGTACCTCTGGTGCCGCCACGTGTGCTGCAGTGCCGGACCTGTCTCCCTCTTCCGGGAAGCTCCAACACTGCCACGTGTCCAATGGCACCGGACCTATACCCCAGTAGAGGGAAGCTTTGGAGCTTCCGCGTGTCAACGCTCGAAACTACGTCAGCAACGGGAAGACAGCAGGATCTCCAACGGCACAGAAATTCAAGGGCTATCAATTAGCCGTTACAAGATCTGGTTAATGCGTCATTAATGCTATATTAAGAACGCATTACTAGAGGACTATCAAGGCCAGTATCGCTGCTATTAAAGCACGTTATCATGCTATTAATTGCCCTTAACAATGTAGATCGTGTATAGGGTAGGTTATTACAGCCGGGGCCACTTGTCGGGCTAGAGACATAGTGTATCAGCTAGTCGTTGGCATATAAATGGGTTGCTCTGCACGGTAGAAAGTACAAGCTATATGATCCCAAGCTACCTGAAGCCAACGTATACAAGCTGATACACACTGAAACAATCAACGCACACACACCCCATGGAGTAGGGTATTACGCTTAGGCGGTCTGAATCATGTAAAACTCTTGGTGTTCACCTCTTGTCTCGATCTTGACTCGCGCCCCAACCTAATACGAACCTACACAGACTACTTTTTAGTAGTACCGAGGGAAGTGTCCTAGTCCATACTTCGACATTTGGCACACCAGGTAGGAGAGCTTTCAAGCTTTCAAGATGGTGAACTCTGCCGTCGCTTCATCCAACAGACCGACTGTGCAGCCTACTGCAGGAAATCCCTCCAATGTGCAGCAGCCAACCAATGGCGTAGTTCCGGCGGGTGTCGTTCCTCCACCACCGACACCATCTCAGCAGGATGGTGTATTCGCGTTGGTCTCTGCATTGATGAAAAACCCGGAGAACACGCTGAATGCAACACAACTCTATTCCAGCATCCACCGGCGCCGGGAGCTCCTCCCGCCGCGCTAGAACAGTGGTGCGCTGATGTGGAGCATTTGTTTGCAGCTGCAGCCAATGCAATCAACAACTGTTGATGGCTGTTATACACCAGTTTCACCCGTCAATATGCCACAATTATGTGAAGGAATTTTCATTTCTTGCACACATCACCTTTCTATTTAACCTATTTCCACTTGTCCTTGGAGAAAGTAGTGCATGCAGGGATTCAATGTTGAAATAAAGTGAAACAAGGGGATGGATTCTATAAAATATCATTCAAGCCAATCAAGCGATGACACATGGCACCACATGGATCAAATGGCCCACAAACAGAAGTATCTGAGACCATCCAATAGTGTAGCACCAATATAAGGTAATGGGACCCACTCGTCAGTCACCTAGAGAAAGCACACTGCAAAAGGGGCCAGGACCATGTCGGCCAACCCCCCCCCCCCCCCCCTTAGTCGGCCGACTAGGTCCTGGCACCTTTCTCTGTCAAACTCCATGTGGTGGCTTCTCCCGGCTTGAAGTGGTCATGGGTGACTGATTCACGCACTTTTGGTGGCGAGAACCGACCCTTCCCCAAGCTATAAATAGGACCCCTCACCCATCACTTCAGTATACACCACTTGAGTATTCATCCTTTGTATTCATTACTCTCCATATGTTTAGAGGACTATAGGATGTAGAGTGGAGAGTCTCTAGTCCATAGTCCAAGTAGGAGAGGAGTAGAAGGAGTCACTTACCAATTGGGAAAGGTAAGCCTTCCATATTCCTATTTGTATTTGTGACATTATTGATAATAAAGATGATATCTTTAGTCTACTATTGTTCATATACTTGGATGAAGCGTTTCTTATTTGATTGTGGATTCCATGTATGTGGTAGGAGTAGTATTTATGATTGTGCTATACCATGTTCATTACATTATCATAAACACTATAAACCTCCACTATAGTGTAATTAGCTATGATATGGTTATGTTAACATGAATCATTATGCTATGAATTTACATTGGTTCAACGATGATTTAGTTCATTGTCTTAGGATGGCTTGTGCCTAGGCTCTTAAGGTAATTACTTAATATATTAGCATGGTGCTAGGATAGATAGTAGCGTTGAATGTCTCGTAGACCCACGGATTGAAGAGGTAGGCAGTAGGTGGTGACAACCCTATCTTTCCTTTGTATTCCTCCACGTTCGGCTATGCCACAGGCTCCTGGCGGGAGTCGCCTAGTGTTGCTAGGGGTAAACCCGTGCCCGATGTGTTAATCCATTTAGCATGAGAATTCGTAATTAATATGATCATTAGTAACTAACTTAGGCTATGTATATGTACATTAGAAGCATAGGAGGAGTCTCTACATAACTCTTAGCCTAGTTCCTCTATTACATCATTTATCTCCTTAGGATAGAATGCTCTTGTGTGTGTCACACTACCTCAAACTTATCATTTAACCCATCTTTGCTAGAACCCTACCTAGACCAACCTAAGCCTTTCCAATTGATGATTGTTTTAGTTCCATCTAGCCTTCATTTGGGAAAATATAAGTGACATCCTTTGGGAATACATTTTAAAGGGGAAATTCTACATTGATAGTTTTCGTGCGCTTGCGGACGTTCAATTAAGAATCATAACCTACCAACAAGTTTCTCTGGCACCCCTGCTAGGGATGACTTGTTAGTAGTGCATAGGAAATATCAACAAGCATTTCTGGCGCCGTTGCCGGGGAAGGCAGTCGAAGTATTACATGATTGAGTGAATAGGATAGGACCCTGGTAGGTTTTTGTAGGATGACCCTTCTTTATTTTTGAATTTTATGTGAAAACATGATAGTGTATGTCTGGTTTCCGCTTGCCGAAAAACTTTGTTGAAGATCCTGAATCCCTTCTGAGAGATCGACCTCTTATTGTAACCCCTCAGAAGCTTCGAGCGGCAAAGCAAGTTAGCACAACTACACTAACAACCGAAACACCAATGGCCCAGAAGACCCTTTTTGAGTTTTCAGCTCTCTCTGCTAACAATGTGTCTATTAGGCCCACTGTTAACACGGGAGACGTAAACTTCGAAGTCAAGACTGGCCTGATCACTATGGTGAAAGCCAACCGATTTTTTGGGAAGGCTAACGAGGATCCAAGTGCTCATTTGAAACAGTTCCTTGAGATCTATAGCACTTTTATGATAAAGGATGTATCTCCAGATGTTGTCCGTGTTAGGCTGTTCCCGTTCTCTTTTCTTGGGAGAGCGAAACACTGGTTCTACGCGAACCAAAGTACTATAGACACTTGGAAGAAATGTTCTATGGCGTTCCTCGCCAAGTTTTTCCCGTTGAGCAAGACCAATGCCCTACGTGGAAGAATTTCCAGCTTCGAGCAAGATGCCAAGGAATCTATTTTCGAGGCTTGGGAAAGGCTTCAGGAATACATCCTAGCTTGTCCCCACCATGGTATGGATGACTGGCTCATACTCCAGAACTTCTGCAACGGGCTGATCCCTTTTGACCGTGACCATGTTGATGATGATGCTGAAGGTGCCTTCTTCTCATTAACGGTGTCCAAAACCGAAGATTTGATTGAGAAGATGGTGTCAAACATGGGTTGGAGCGATGAGCATCTCCATACCCGCCAGCAAGGCATGCACACCTTGAAGGAGGTAGACATGATCGCTGCTAAATTGGACATCCTTATGAAGAATATTGATTGACAGGGCAATGGTGAAGTATGTGGCAATGCCTATGGCTTAGACTCTCACATCACTTGTGAAGTCTGTGGCAACACGGGCCATTTCGGCAATGGCTTCCCAGAAACCCGTGAGGATGCCCTATACCTAGCTAATAATGGAAACAATAATGGTTATCGTCCACGAGGTCAAGGGTGGGACCAACCACGCCCATTCTTTCGAGGAGGGTACAACAACAATGGCAACAATGGATAACAATCCAACTTGATAGAACTTGCCATTAGCCAGCTGAAGATCAATGATGCTCTATCCAAGAAGTTTTCGGCTAATGACAAGACCCTAGAGAGCATTAACGCAAGGATTGAAGGACTATCCTCAGCCTTCAAGAATCAATTGAGTTTCAACAAGATGTTGGAGACTCAGTTGGCTCAACTGGCAGCTGCTGTTCTTCCAATAGAGAATGGCAAGATGCCAGGACAGCCCGAACCTCTTGTGGAAAGTGCCAATATAATTTCTCTACAATGAGGCAACTGGCTGAAGGACCCCGGATGTCCTACAATCTCCTGCTCAATTGGGGCACACCACTTTGAGAAGGCCCTCTGTGACCTTGGAGCGAGTGTGACTGTGATGCCCAAGGTGTTTTTCGACTAGTTGAACTTCACGGAGCTTACTCCAACGCAATGGAGCTCCAACTGGATGATTCTTCAGTATGTTACTTGGCGGGTATTGCTGAAGATGTCTCGTTGAAAATCCGGAACTACTTCATACCCGTTGATTTTGTGGTGCTCGACATGGAAGTCGAGAAGGATATGCCGATCATTCTTGGGCGCCCGTTCCTAAGCACCGCGAAGGCTCGCATAGATGTGGGAGCTGGAGAAATCCACTTCCATATCAATGGCAAGGAGGAGAATTTTAAATTTCGCCCAAAGTTGGGGCAATGCTCCATGATCCATATCAAGTATGGGCAAAATGTTAAACACACTCAAGAGGCCAAAATCACACCTCCAAAGGTGGACCCGCACATTACATTCATGAGGAATTTGATCTATGCGGAGAACCCATCTTATCGTCCACGCCGACACCCCAAGAAGACAGAGAAGTTCGGGCCTCCACAGAAGCCCAAGTCCACCAAGCCGCCAAAGAAGGTATGGCGGATGAAGAAAGACAAGCCTTCTGAGCCCATCCCTCCAGAAGGTGGTGAGACCTAGCCAATAGGTTAAATTGGTTGTTATCCTTTTCTTGTTTTTCTTTTCTCTTTATTTGAATTTCCCGATTTAGTTTGATTCTCCCACTGCATATTTGATTTTCTTTGCAAGTTGAGAATCTTATATTCTCAGCTATCATTTTTATTTCTCTATTTTTTCACAAAAACAAAATTGTTGATTTTTTAAAAAGGAATTTTTATTTGAAAAACAATTTTTCTGAGCTACAAAAGTGGTATTTTCACCAACATGCTGATTTCATAGCCGCTGGGGAGCCACCTGACAGAAGGGAGAATAGGGGGCCCACCTGTCAGGTCGACCGACCCCCCTGTTCGGCCGACTAGGGGAAAGAGCCATTTTGGCTCTCTCTCCTCCAACGGCTACATTTGGTGCCCTAGTGACCGTTAGGGATTGCACACTATAAATTTTGGCTGTGAGGAGCTTTTGTCTTCACACTTCACCTCATTTCATACATCCCCAAAGTCACTCTTGCTCAAATTGTTTTTCTTGCTCTTAATTGAAACACATTTGCTCAAAATCCAACCCAAAAAGATTTGCTTTCGTTTGCATTTGCAATTTGCTTTGATGTTCTTCAAGGGAAAATTCCAAGGGGTTTTGTTTTCGCTAACATCACCTCTTTCGAGTTTTTTTCCTTGTTGTGTTCTTGTTTGTTGTGGCCATGAAAGGAATGAAAAGCTTGTTTGGAAAGAGGGAGGAGGCTGCAATCTCAAGCCATGGCAAAGACTCAAGTGCACGCCCCTCTTCTGTTGTTACACCAGGTTCAGGGAGGAGGAGTTTAGGAGAGGACACTCCCATGGGTGAGAGAAGCAACCCTCACCAACTTCTTCACATCGACGACCTTGACGTCCAAAGTGAAGTTGAAGATCAAGCACGCAAGCTCCCCCAAGATTGTGAGTTTTGTCATACGAAAGCTTATGATCTGGATTTGATCTCCAAAATAGGTATGGATTCCGAATTCTTTTCCATTTGGCGTGCATTAGGATGGGAAAACTCTGCTCACATAGAGGAGAATGTTTCACGACTTCTCTCCATACAATTCCTTTGTACACTCAAAATAGAATTTGATGGTATTACTTTTAGATTATTTCAAAAAGAATACAAGATCCTATGGAAAGAATTAAGGAAATCCTAGGCTTCCATAAACGTTGTTTGCTAGAATTAGACAATTTGCCTAAGTTTAACAAATAAAGTTTTGGCAATATTTAACTAGTGAGGTCATATGTAGTGCACCTAGGAATAGCCACGTGCACAACCCCACTTTACGCTTCATGCATAGATGGGTGGCTATGACTATGTTCCATAGAGAAGAGGTAAGGATAGTGCGTGATGATGAGTTGAATATTTTATTTACCATAATTAAAAACATAAAAGTTGCTACAGTTATTGCCATGATGGCACAATAGTTAGATTACATTCCAAGGGTAGGGCCAATTGAATGCACTTTATTAATTACCCGTATTGCTACTAGGGTAGGAGCACTAGAACATTCTTCATTTGAATACATTGAAAATGAAAGAGAATTAATTGATGAAGATTTTTTAGTGCAAGGACATACCCTTAAGAAATGATCAAGATGACTCTTTTATATTTTATTATCCCGGCTTTGTCGATAAAATTTGGTTACCTAACCCGGATTATCATTTGTACAAATGTCGGAGGCTAACCATTGACCTACTTCCCATCGAGGAAGCTGGAAGAAGTAATGTCTCTGGCAGGGTAACTAGAAGCTGTACAAGGAGAGTGGTCATGCCCTCGACAACCTCCACAGTCCATGAGTATGAAGAGGAAGAGAACCCAATGGGTGATGCACCTGGATGGACTCAACCACCATCGTATGAGACCGAGGGTCCGTCTTGGCATGGATGGCCAGGTAATACAAGGGAAACACCCCTATCCACTTCAAGCTCTAGCAGCTTGCCTCCAACATCTATGAGAAGATGTCATTACACTTCGGCTAGAAGTCATCGCGACTATAGCCAAGGAAATACGAACCTCTCTAGACGTATGGAGGAGCTTGAAGTAAGGACGGGTGAGATCTACAACACTCTCCAAGGGCATGTCCAAGGTACACAAGACTGGCAAAAACACATCCACGCTCAATTCATCAACCTCAACTCCAAGTTACAACAACAACAAGCCGATCTCGCGGCATACTTCCGTCATCAAGGGTTCAACGCTCATCACGGAGGTTAGTGAAGAACAAGATTGGGGGAGGACCCCCACTTGAGGTAAATTGTATCAACCCCTTGCATATTTATTTTACACTTACCCATCATCCACCTTGCATCACAAAAAATAGGATAGGTTTCATTTTCATGTAAAATAAAAGATGTCTGGTAAGAATGACTTTGAATTCACATAGATAAAATGATGAATAGTTGCTCTGTTTTAGTTTTCCTAAGTCCCTAGTTTACAACTTACTACTCTCCAACATATTGCTCTCATTGGCTAAAATTGCCTTTGCCTTGATTTGGAAATTGTGGGTAGAAAAAGCTTTATCCATTCTAAGTTGTTGTGAGATATGATATAGTGATAGGGCTGCTATTCCTAGTTTGATAGTGAAACTTAGATATCGCGAGAAAGTCTAAAGAATTCAGTTATCCTCATTTGATTGGATATACCCACTAAAGCCATATGATACATTAAATTGATAGACCTTATGCATATGCTATTTGCTTCCACATTGAGCTTTGTCAAACTAGTATAGACCTATGTGAGATTTCTTTCATTACTTTTTGAAGACTTCACTTGCACATGCTATACTTCTACATTAGAAGTAAGCAAATTTCCATCATACCGCCATTCCACAATAAAAAGGGAAACTCCATATAATTCATGCTTAGTACTCTCTCCAAAAATTCATTGCATAAAAAGGGAGTAGAAGACATGGTTACAAGGAACAAAAACAACAGCAACAACAACAACCAAGCCTTTGTCCCAAATGAGTTGGGGTCGGCTAGAAATGGAACCCAACAATTTTTGAAGAAAAGTAATAGAAAATAATATGAAAGTAAAAAAATAAAAATAAAAAATACAAATAAAATAAGATTCTACATTTTATTTATTTTAGAAATGGATTAATAAAAAAGAAGATAAGAGTAACAAAATTCGAATAAACTAAGATTCTGGCACATGAATTGCTCATTTCCATGCAGTCCTATCATGAGCCAAATCTCTAGGTATGTCCCACTCCTTTAAGTCTCGTTTCACCGCCTCCTGCCTTGTCAACCTTGGTCGACCTCTACCCCTCCTAAAATTTTCTATAGTCTTTATAATCCCACTGTTAACCGGTGCTTCTAGAGGTCTCCGCTCGATATGCCCAAACCACCATAGACGATGATGGACTAGCTTCTCCTCAATCTCTGCCACCCCTAGCCTATCACTTATCACTTCGTTCCTAATTTTGTCTCTTCTTGTGTGACCGCACATCCACCATAGCATGCGCATCTTTGCAACACTCATTTGTTGGACATGTTGCCTTTTAGTTGGCCAACATTCTGCTCTATCCAACATCGCAGGTTTGATCACCGTCATATAGAATTTTCCTTTCAATTTTCGTGGAACTTTCTTATCACATATGATTCCAAATGCCTATCGCCACTTCATCCACCCAGTCTTGATCCTGTGGCAAACATCTTCGTCAATATCACCATTGCTTTGTAACATTGATCCTAAATATCAAAATGTGTCCCTCCTAGGTACTACTTGTCCTTGTAAACTAACATTTCCATCCTCACACCTGTCATCACTAAAGTTGCATCTCATATACTCGTTCTTTGTTCTACTAAGTCTAAACCCCTTAGACTCTAAGGTCTGCCTCCATAGCTCTAATTTTCTATCAACACCATCCCTAGTTCCATCTACCAATAGTACATCATCAGCAAAGAGCATACACCAAGGGATATCCCCTTATATATCCTTCGACACCTCATCCATCACTAAGGAAAAGATGTATGGACTTAAGGCTGATCCTTGGTCTAGCTCTATTGTGATAGGAAAAGTATCGGTCTCACTATCTCTTACGCGCACACTTGTCACCATGGTATTGTACATATCCTTGATAAGGTTAATGTACTTTGTTGGGACTTTATGTTTCTCTAGCGCCCACCATATGACCAGCCTTGGTACCTTATCGTATGCCTTCTCCAAGTCAATGAACACCATATGTAGATTCTTCTTTTGCTCCCTATACCTCTCCATAAGATTACAAAGTAAGAAAATCGCCTCCATAGCGGACCTCCCAGGCATAAAACCAAACTTGTTTTTAGTGACATTGGTCACTTTCCTCAAGCGGTGTTTAATCACTCTCTCCCAGAGCTTCATAGTATGACTCATAAGCTTAATTCCTCGATAATTAGTACAACTTTGAACATCTCCTTTATTTTTGAAGATGGGTACTAAAATACCTTTCCACCACTCTACATGCATTTTGTTTGACTGAAAAATGTGGTTGAATAGTTTAGTGAGCCATACTATTGCTACATCCCCCGGACATCTCCACACCTCAATGGGGACATCATCGGGTCCTAGGGACTTTCATCCTTTCATACTTTTTATTGCCACTCTAACTTCAGACTCTTGTATCCTCCGCACAAATCGTCTGTTGGTGTCATCAAATGAGTCATCCAACTCAAACCTAATGCTCTCATTCCCGTCATTGAATAGTCCATTGAAGTAGTCCCGCCATCTGTTCCTAATCTCTTCATCCTACAATAGAATTCGATCTGCCTCATCCTTAATGTAATTAACTTGGTTGATATCCCTCACCTTTTCGGCTTCTTTTGTCCCTAGCCTCTCATATAGCACATCATAGGCCTGCCCCCTTGCTTTATCACAACACGCCTTGCATTTTTCCTAGCCTCTTTATACTTCGCCATGTTACTTGCGCTTCTCTCATGATGCCAGCTCTTATAAGACTCTTTCTTATCCTTAATAGCTTTTTGTACATCATCATTCCACCGCCAAGTGTCTTTATCTACAAGTTTCTTACCTTTTGTCCACCCAAGCACCTCCCTAGCTGCCTTCCTAATTTAAGTCGCCATCTTTACCCACATACTATCTGCATCTTCATCTTCGCTCCAAGGTCCTTCTGCGATCATCCTCCTTTTAAATTATTGTTGCGCTTCATCCTTCAACTTCCTCCACTTTGTTCATGCGGTTTTAACACCTTTGTATCGTGACACATGCACGTGGAAACGAAAGACGGCTACCACAAGTTTATGTTGTGGGACAACACATTCCCCAAGAATCACCTTACAATCTAAACATGCCCCCTTCTCCCTTCTCCTGGTGAGGATATAGTCGATTTGACTTGAATGTTGGGAACTAGTTAACGACAAAGTCTAGGATATCCTTACCCTCCTGGTTTCAATCGCCACACCCAAAACCTCCGTGTACCCCCTCAAAACCTACGTTGGTTGTACCTACATGGCCAATTAGATCTCCTCCTATGAAGAGCTTCTCAGCTATCGGTACACTACTAACCATATCCTCCAAGTCCTCCCAAAATTGTCTCTTAGTGCTCATGTCGAGCCCAACTTGTGGGGCATAAGCACTAATGACATTCAAGATAAGGTCACCCACAACTACCTTGACTAGGATGATCCTGTCCCCACGTCTACGGACATCCACTACTCCATCCTTGAGGCTCTTATCTATTAGGATGCCTACGCCATTCCTAGTCCCAGTTGAGCCAGAATACCAAAGCTTGAAACCGGTATTCTCAACCTCTCTCACTTTTTGACCTACCCATCTAGTCTCTTGTACACAAAGGATATTTACCCGCCTCCTAATCGCAACAACCACTAACTCTCGCAACTTTCCCATCAAGGATCCTACATTCCAACTACCCACTCGAATCCTAGTTTCCTCAGCTAGCTTCCTTACCCTTCATATCCATCGAGTAAGATGCAAAGACCCTTGCTCACCTAACACTACATTCGGGCGATGATGTAGCGCGCCACTAAGGTGGTGGCAATCTGGCCCTTGTCCATTTAACACCACATCCGGGTTCCAATATGGCGCACCACTAAGGTGGTGGCCACCCGGCCCTTGCCCACTTAACACCATACTAGAGTTCAGCTATGGCGTGTCGCTATGAGGGTTACGCCCCAACGAATTTCCAATGGGTTTCATTTCCATGAGAATGGCTAAGTATAGTTGCTGGCTCGCCAAGCCTATCACAACCCCTCCTCCTTTATCCGGGCTTGGGACCAGCTATGTTATTACAACGTAGGTGGAGTTACATGGCTACAAGGAAAAGAAAAAGAAAATGCATGCTTACATCATAAGCATGAGAAAAAAGTAGCCATGTTTCATCCCTGCAAAATAAGAGAGTCCACTCAAAAAGGAGTCATCTCAAAATATCCACATCCCCTCCATTTCACCATACATGCACAAGTCTTGCTCTTTTGATTTAGCAATATTATGTGTTGCAAATATGCTTACTATATTCCATACCAAGCTCCATATACAAGCCTTATATATAGGTAGGATGAGTTTAGGCACAATGCCTTGGTGAGGACATATTTCCACTACATAAAAAGGAGAGACTTGAAAGAATCAAATTGAGATACTTAAAATCTAAATTGAACTATCTGGAATTTGATTTATAGGGTATGTGTGCTCCATTTGATGTTATATATTTCAGCCACCCATGAATAAGAGATGGCATAAGACCCATAATAACCTAAGATGGGTGAAGTACCGTGCCAATTTTTGCAATACTAGGTAGAGTATTTTGTTGTGCACATGGTACTTTTGGAAAATAGAACATAGTAGCAACTCCTAATCATCAACCTAAAGTCTTGTCTTTGCTCGAGACGAGCAACGGATAAGCTTGGGGGAGTTTGTTGACGGCTGTTATACACCAATGTCACCCGTTAATATGACTAAATTATGTGAAGGAATTGTCATTTCTTGCACACATCACCTTTTAATTAATATGGTCATTAGTAACCAACTTAGGCTATGTATATGTACATTAGAAGCATAGGAGGAGTCTCTACCTAACTCCTAGCCTAGTTCCTCTATTACCCCAATTATCCCTTTAGGATAGAATGCTCTTGTGTGTGTCACACTACCTCAAACTTATCATTTTGCCCATCATTGATTGAACCCTACCTAGACAAACCTAAGCCTTTCCACTTGATGTTTTTTTTACTTCCATATAGCCTTCCTTTGGGAAAAATATAAATGACACCCTTTGGGAATACTCTTTAAAGAAGAAATTCTATATCGATAGCTTTCGTGCACTTGCGGACGTTCAATTAAGAATCATATCCTAACAAAAAGTATTTTTGGCATCCCTGCTAGGGATCAATTGTTAGTAGTGTGTAGGAAATATAAACAGTAACGAAAGTCCGCTCCATACTGGGCAGGCACATTCACAGAACAGGAGTCGTAGCATAGGAGACGTGCGCTGTCCCAGCAAGTGATGTCACTGCCCTCCGGGGCTTGCCGTACTCACACGGTGACAAGGCTTCGAACTCAGGATCTCTGGTCGGAGCTCGATCGTCGTTACATGCGGCAAGAGCTGTGTCAACATCGAGCATGCTCGCCAGAGGCATATTGCTCGAGAAAACCCTTCTCCTCTTGGAGTTGGGTGCGGCCGTTCGGCCCTCGCCTTGCACCTTCGTATAGTTGAGTGGCCGCCCAAGTTCCGGCCTCATCTGCTGGGGAAGTATGACAGGACAGTCAACCCTGTTGAATTTCATCAGATCTACTCCACCGCCATTCTCGTAGCTGGAGGCAATGAGGCTGTAATGGCCAACTACTTCCCCGTGGCCTTAACTGGAACTGCAAGGTCCTGGTTCATGGGCTTACCGCCCGACTCCATCAACAGTTGGGCGGAACTCTGTCGCCAGTTTGCTGCCAACTTCGGGAGCTCCTGCACCCGGCCTGGCACCGAGCTGGACCTCTTCGCCGTACAACAGAAGTCGGCGAAGTCATTGTGATCCTTCATCTAGCGATTATCTCAGGTACATAATACCGTCCCTTCTATCTTCAATGCTTCTGTCGTTGTCGCATTTCGACAGGGGGTCGGAGAGAAGAAGATGCTGGAGATGCTGACAACCAAGAATGTCAACAGCGTCCCGGAGATCTTCAGCCTCGTAGACAAATGTGCCAAAGTTGCGGAGGGCCGTGAGATGCACTCCATACCAGCTGTGGAGGCCCGACAATCCTCCAAATATGAAGCAACTGCCTCAAGCAGTGGTAAAAAGAAGAAGAAGAAGTCAAGTGACAAGAAGAAGTCACTTCTCGGCACACCTACAGCTGTTGTAGCTCTAGGTGTCCGAGGGCCAAGCCCTGACAAACGACCTCGACCATCATCTGAAGATGGTGACGATGAAAAGATGTAGTGTCCGATCCACAAGTCGACAACCCACAATCTTGAAGACTGTCAAGAGGTCAAGAGGCTTGCTGAACGGAACAACAAGTGTCAAGATGAAACCCCTTTTCCCCCATCAGGAAGGGAAGTAAAAAAGTCGACAAAGCTCCATCTAATCAGAAGCTAGGCTTCCGGGACGCCAAGAAGGCGTTGAACGCAGTCTACAACCTCGTCAACGATGGCTATGACATCTCTGACAATGAGCGTCATAAGACTCTCCATATGACGTATGGAGGGTCCTGGGATATCACTTCTCGGTGAATCCTGAAGACCATGCATCGACAGATGGCTGCTGCTACTCCTACTGCCAAGGCGGAGCCTCATCGGAAGTGGATGGATACTTCCATCACCTTTGATGCTTTGGACTGTCCGAAGAACATGGCAGAAGCTGGACAATTGCCTATGATGGTCTCCCCGACTATCAACAACATTCAGATCTACCATCTCCAGGTGGATGGAGGCGCGACGCTAAACCTCCTCAGCTTCGTAGCTTTTATGAAGCTCCAGCTAAACCTCTTGGACCTAAGACCCTCACGCCCATTCTCTGGGGTTGGTCCGGGAGGTATCACACCTCTTGGATCGGTTTCTTTACTTGTGACCTTTGGGACACGGGACAACTACCGATCTGAAAAGCTGGTGTTTGATGCAGCTCGCATCAACCTACCCTTCAACGCAATCCTAGGCGGGCCAGCCCTATATAGGTTCATGATCATAGTCCACTACGGCTACCTCGTGTTGAAGATGCTGACTCCTTCAGGAGTCCTTCAGATCCGAGACTGCATTGCTGGGTCACTGCACTGGAAGAACTTCATGTGCTTGCCATAGCACAAGAAGGATCCGGCAAGGAGCAAGTTGCTCAACAACCCCCGAGCTCGCGTTAGTGCGGCTCATCTTCTGCACCTCATGTGCAACCAAGCGGTGACACCGACGCTCCCGTCAAAGTCATCCGAATCAGTTCTCATGCCAGCCAGATCACTCATATATTGGGAGGTGTGGGTGACAAATAGGAACTCGCACTCGTCACTTTCCACCGGGCAAATGTCGTTGTGTTTGCATGGCAACCGTCACAAATGGCTGGTATCCCTAGGGAGGTGATCCACCACCATCTGAAGATCTACCCCAACGCATGGCCCATACAATAGAAGCTGCAGAAGCAATCTTTAGGATTGAAGATCACGTGTAAAGCTACCAGAGGGGGGGGGAATGGTAGATTAAAACTTTTCAGTAGAAGCAATAGAAAACCCCTCACCAGAAAAATGATCTGTTAAATAAATCGTGTGTGCGACTAATCTAAAGGTGATCAATTGTAACTAAGCAAGTATAGATTGCAGAGAATCAAGTCACGAAGACATCACAACAAGAATCACGAAAATCCTTCGAGAAAAACTTAAGTTACGATCGAAAGATCAAACAAAAGGTCAATCTGATTTAATCAAGAAAAACAGTTCTGGAATACTACAAAGAAACTCGTGTAGATCAGAAATCACAAATCCAATGACCGTGGAATTTTCATAGATGATAGAAAATCAAGTTGTGAAGACAAACCAAAAAGAATCATGTCAATCGGATCTGTAAAACTCGAGTTATGATAAAACCACATAAGAAAGGTAGTGTTAGGTAGAAACTTGACGAGAAAGACTTGACGAAAACAAGTCAGACGAACAAGGCACAAAAGTTCCTTCAAACTACAAATTTTATTGATCAACACACAAGAGAAACAGCCCCAAAGTCATGCACCACGAGCGCTGGCCTCCCTTGCTTATATATCAAGACCTTAGGCCAACCCAAACCTAACTAGGCCTTTAATCCTACTCAATTCACGAATTGAAACTTTCCATAACTGCTCAAGACTCTTCTATACGCAGATAGAAGCAATCATAAGACTTCCAAACACCTTAGGAACGTATCCCACATTCATAAAACAACTCAAATTCCTGACCCACACGAAATCCTATCATAACCAACTCAAAACTTTCCATGTTTGAGTCAAATACGACTCAGCCGCAGCCTGAGTCCTTAACCAAGTCGGTTGGATCTTTCCGACAAATTTTTTACGTCCACTTCTCTTCATCATGCCTCGGAGCCATGTAGCCACGTCCATGCACTCCTTGCACACGTGGAAACATCTTCCAATGACGTCCACGATACCTTCATATGCATTGTTCTTGATTTAAGCATGCTACACAAGTCCTCGACTTGACTCTCGTTAGTTCTGATAACCACAACACCTTACGTGAGAACCTCACATAAGTATGTTGCAAACCATAGCAAATTGATAACAGCAATAACCACTAAAACACACAAAAAACTTAGTAAAAGAATACTAAGCAAACTTTTCATCGATGTAAAGGAAGTTCAAAATATTTCAATGTAAAAGCATAACCATTGCAATCTAGCTCCGGACCTTGCCAAAACAAACCGGACCTTGAGTTGGAGCTTACCAAATCTAGCAGGACCTAGCACTGGAGCTTATCAAAGCTAGTAGGACCTAGCGTCGGAGCTAACCAAAGCTAGTATGATCTAGCGTCGTACCTTTCTGGAGCTACCCAAAATAAGTTGGACCTATCGTCGGATTATGCTGGAGCTCGGACCTAGAGTCGTACCTTGAAGATAAAGGTGTTTCGATAGTATTCAAAACATTTATCGTCGAAGCCAATGTATTCAGTACAATGTATTCAGCACAAGCCAACTTATTCAGCACACGTAGATCTCACAATCTCCCCCTTGATGAATGCATTGGCAACACCACTTAAAATTCGAACATTGGCATGAAAAGTTTTGAAAACAATTTCTCCTCTTTTTGAAAATCAAATGAGATTGAAATAAATTTCCCCCCTATACAGATTTCTCCCCCCTGCATACTTCTCCCCCTTTGATAATGTATTCAGCAAGGTACAAAAGAGAAATTTTAATTTGTTATGAGCACATTATAACATATACATATAAAACAAAGCTCATCCAAGTCATACTATCAAGTAACTTACACTTTCACAATAATGAGATACATAAAGTAGTGTAAGCCATGCTAGAGATCAAATGTAATTTTAAAGTTAAGCAAGTCATGATCTCACAAACTTAACTATTTCAAGACCTGAAAGCATGACACTTGTTGCTGCAATATTATTTTCCTTTAAGCACAAATTTTTAACATATGACATTTGCAAGAGATTATATGCGCATCTCCCTTATTCTAATCAACCAAGCTAAGCCTATGTCATTTTACAATCAGAAGCTTAAGGACATGGTTTTAGTCATACACAACTTCTTCCAAGTTCTTATTTAAGTGCAATGATAAGCCATCTCAGAAAAAGAAGTGCGATGCATGCATCTTCTCCTGATCATTTCTCAATTTATATTTGTTCATAAAGCTCAACATGTGAGTTGATTACTTGATTAATTCATTATGATTAAAAGCACTTGTGATCATGCAACAAGTTCAAAACAGCAAGAAAGTTTGTTCATGACCAGATTTAGTGTAAGTAATTATTCCAATTACTAGTCTTGGCAAAAACTACAGAATGTATAACATGGGTAATGTAGTAAGAACTTTTTGCATGTAAAAGGAATCACAAAGTCATATATATATGAAATACTATGGTCATATTATTTTAAGTTCAGATTGACACATAGACTTCCCAAGTTTCAAAACTCCCACTCAATTTAAGACATGAGGATGCATAACCCCTATTTCACTACAAATGTAACAAAAACGAGTGAAATTCAAAGGTTTTGTAAAAATGTCAGCCAACTGTTGTTCGGTATCTACATGGTGAAGCACAATGTTTGCTTTTCAACATTACCACGGAAAATGTGATACCTAATGTCAATGTGCTTAGTTCTAGAATGTTGCACGGGGTTTTTAGCAATGCAAATGGCACTAGTGTTATAAAAAATAGTGGAACACTATCTAGATTAACCCCATAGTCATTAAGTGTTTGAACAATCCAAAGAATTTGTGAGCAAGCACTAGTAGCAGCTACATATTCAGATTCAGCTGTGGATTGTGCAACTGAGTTTTGTTTTCTAGAGGACCAAACAACAAGAGAATTACCATGAAAATGACAAGCACCGGAAGTATTTTTCCTATCAATCCTACAACCACCAAAATCAGCATCCAAAAAAAGCTTTCAAAGTAACAGTTGAGGAAGAAGGAAGAAAAATGCCAAATTCTTGAGTTCCATGTAAGTACCAGTGAATCCTTTTGACGACTTGATGATGCGAAGCACGTGGGGAAGCATGAAACCGTGCACACAGACATACGATGAATTGTATGTCTGGTGCCGTGAGGTACAAAAGTGATCCGATCATGCTTCTATATTTTTTTGATCCACGGGTTCACCATATTCATCAAGTTGAAGTGTTGATGTCGTTCCCATTGGTGTCTGAAAAGGCTTTCTTTTGTCCATGTTGAAGCGCTTGAGAAGGTCCCTTGTATACTTCGTTTGATGCACAAAGGTACCTTCCTCAGTTTGCTTGATTTGCAGCCCCAAAAAGTAAGTGAGTTCACCCATCATACTCATTTCAAATTCTGAACTCATCATTGCTAAAAACTTGAATACAAGATCATGAGAAGCACAACCAAATATTATATCATCCACGTACACTTGAACGAATAATTAGTAATTGCCATGTTTAAGAACAAAAAGAGTTTTATGAACCTTTCCCATGTTAAACCCCTTTTCAAGTAAGAATGTTTTTATCCTATCATACCATGCTCTAGGGGCTTGTTTGAGACCGTACAAGGCTTTGGACAGTTTGTAAACATGATTAGGAAAATCTGGATTTTAAAAACATGGTGGTTGCTTGACATAAACCTCCTCATCTATTTAGCCATTAAGAAAAGCACTTTTAACATCCATTTGATATAACTTGAAACCTTTAGATGCAGCAAAAGCTAATAAAATTCTTATGGCTTCTAATCTAGAAACGGGAGCAAAAGTTTCATCAAAATCTAGATGTTCAATTTGTGTGAAACCTTGAGCAACCAACCTGGCCTTATTCCTAACCACAACCCCATCCTCGCTTTGTTTATTTTTAAACAGCCATTTAGTTACAATTAAAGTGTGACCTTGAGGTGGAGGTACAGGTTTCCAAACATCATTTCTTTCAAAATTTTCTAACTCTTTTTCCATGGCAATAATTCAAGATTCATTAGTGAGTGCCTGTGATATATCTTTGGTTCAATAGAAGCGACAAAAGCAGAATGAGCATGAGAATTGGGGTCGAAAAACCTAGATCATGTAACTCGTTCATGCAAGCTCCCAATTATCTATTGCGGAGGATGATTCTTGTAAATCCGTAGGGGAACAAATGTCTCACAAGATTCTTCTTCATCAGGTTCATTCCAGATTGATGAGCTTGTGGCTTGTGGATGATCAGGACCAGCAGAGATGGTAGTCGGAGCTTGTTTAAAGTTCGGAGCTGGACACGTGTCAGCTTCGGAACTATCAAGCAATATCATCAACTCTTCTTCTTCTTTAAAAATACCCTCCCCTGAGGATATGGATCAGGACCTGCAATGTTTGAGCTAGTACCTGGGCTGGCTTCATCAAAAGACACCTCAAAAGTCTCCACAATTTTGTTAGTGTTAAGTAAAAGCACACGGTAGCCTCTAGTATGATATGATAACCAAGAAACATGCCATCAATAGATCTAGGTTCAAATTTATCAAGATTACCATGTTTCTTAATAAAGCATTTGCACCCAAAGACCCTAAAGTGTGTAACACTAGGCCTATGTCCAAACCGGAGCTCATATAGTGTTTTACCTAGCTTAGCACGCAAGAAAACACGATTTGAGACATAACAAGCGGTTGCAATTGCCTCAGCCCAAAATTTTCTAGGAGTTTGATATTCATCAGTCATAGTCCTAGCCATCTCTACTAAGGTTCTTTTCTTTCTTTCTACAACACCATTTTGTTGAGGTACATATGGTGAAGAAAATTGATGATCTGTTCCATTTCAGCACAAAAGTTATCAAAAGATTGATTTTTAAATTCGGATCTGTTATCACTTCTAATTGCTTTTAAGGATCCTGGGTGATCAATTGATAATCTAAAACAAAGTTCTAATGTGACTAAAAGCTTCATTCTTAGATGCCATAAAGTAAACCCAATAGTATCTAGAATAATCATCAACAATCACAAGAACATACCATTTACCTTTAAAGGATTGAACACGTGAAGGTCCTATGGTGTCAAGTTGCAAAAGTTGACCCGGTTCAGTTGTCATGATAACTGTGAGAGAAGTATGTGAACCTGCAACCATCTTAGTATGTCTACAAGAAGAGCACACAATTTCTTTGTCCCTTTTCAGCTTTGGCAGCCCACATATGCGATCAAGAGCACTAACCCGCGTGAGATGATCAAAGCCTACGTGACCAAGTCTACGATGCCAAAAATATAAGTCTTTGGAATCATTAGCAACTAGACACCTATGCTTAGATGAAGACATATCAAAATCGGCTTTAAAAACTCTTCCAAACCGAGACATGTTAAAATAAGCTCACTATTTGAATCTAAAACTTTGCACCAATTTTTATTGAAAATAATTTCCAAATTTTTATCTAGCAATTGTGAAACAGAAAACAAGTTGTATTTCAAATTTTTTACAAGTGCCACATATTTCAATGTGTAGTGATCATTTACCGTAACCGAACCCTTAGTAATTATAAGAGTTGAAGAATTATTGGCAAAAGTAACATTCTCTACACGTGACACAAAAGAGAGGGAGGAGAACCATTCTTTGTTACCGGTCCTGTGGCATGAGCAACATGAATCCACAATCCAAATGTTCTCCTTTCTCAAGCGTGTAACCTACATAAAAGAACAATACGTCGATGACTCAATATTGGGGTTAGTCAAAAGGCATTTAGGAATCCAGTACTGAGTCACACGACGTGCAGCAGGAAAACACATGCAAAAGCTGAGATAAAACAGCACATTCATGAGTCCAAGTTTGAGATTTTTTGTTCTTAACTACTGACCTATAAAGTGTTACTTGTGTAGCACAAACATCAGTAGCTCCAGAGGCAAAAGCAGAAGATCCAGAGGTAAACTTTGCATGTTTTTGACTCATAACAGCAGGTTGCACGTTCCTAACATTCGGTTTAGTATGTGCAGCAAATTTTGCATGAGAGTTATAAGATCTAGCTTGCATTCTTTCCTTTTTATGTTGTTTAGCTAGTCTATAACAAATATCTATGACATGACCATCTCTACCACAATAGGTACAATGAAATTTAACTTAGTGTTCATGTCTAGATGAGCATGCAATATGTTTATTTAAACTCGAATGTGACAACACTCCTGCAGATTTAAAAACCACCTCTTTTGGTTTCAAAACTGTTTTAATCAAACCACTTCCTAATGGCTTTACAATTTTTGGTGGATGTGCTTTAGCATGAGCATGGGAATCAAAACCTAAACAAGTTTTATCATTGCTAGATTTGTATCAATTCCGTAGCAAGTTTAGATTTTTGTTCCCAATACAAAATTGCTCTAGTGTCCTATTCATGTCATTAAGTTTCTTAGACAATTCTAGGCATTTTTCACATGATGTTTTTCCTTTTAATTTGCATTTAGAACATATTTAACTTCATGAGAATGTAAAGCATTTTTCAGTATTGAAATTTCATTCATAACATGTTTTAGTTTATTTTCAAGATCATTAAAGGTAGAACAATGCAAATCAATTGTAGAATGAGAAGCATCTTTTAAGTTTTTGTCATTAGGTGCAGCATGATTTTTGTTCTTTTCATTCTCTAACTCAAGTTTCTCAAGAGTGGACGAGTGTGCACTTCTTAAGGAGGACAATTGTTCATATATTAAATTGCATGAGGAACAAGAATAATCACTAGGAATCAAGGTTTTCAAACTATTAATTTCAAATTGTATTGACTAAGTTTTAACAGCATTGTCCCTAAGCTTTTTTTCCATTTTCTTAACAATAACAGTTGCTCGAGAAATAGCATCACACATTTCATCACAGGTAGGACATACCTCTTCGTTGTAACTGTTGTGTTCTGCATCCTTCATACATGATTTTGATTTACCCGCCATGAACCACAAGTTTGCCAGATCATCTTCATCTTCGTCACTTCTAATGTCTACATCACTCGAGCCAAGTTCTTGAAGTGCGGTGATGAAACTGTTATCAGTTTGCGTCCTATAAAGCCCTTGTTTTTCTTGTTGATGTTGCCAGAAGAGGACTTGACTTTATTCTGCTTTTCATCACGGGTAGAAGGACCTAAAAGGTTAGAGCAATCTGTATTAAAGTGTCCTGTCATACCACATTCAAAGTATTGTTGAGGTCCGAAGATTCCTCTCCTTTTAGTTCTCACATTTTGCAATGCTTTTGAGAACCGAGTAGAGATGAGTGCTACCTCCTCTTCCTGAAATTCATCAATTTGTTCCAAGGTCAGTGAAGATAGTAAAGCAAGTGTACTGCTAGATGAATATTGGCCAGAGCTATGCATATCACGTTGAAAAACAAATGCAAGAGACTTGTTGGGGTTCTTACGTGAGATTATGTCAATTTCATGAGTTTTAAATTTAGAATATATCACATCTAATGTAAGTGTACTCATGACAGTAGATTCACGAATAGATGTGACTTTCATCTCCCAAATTGACATGTCTAATGCACTTAGTAATTGCTTAGCATTTTCAGCATCTGAAAAATTAACATTGACGCTACGCAAGTTGCTGAGAATTTTGTTACAGTGGGCAAAGATGTCATCAATGGACATAACGGGTTGCATCTCAAAACGCATGTATTCTTTCTTGAACATATCCTGTCTTACCTCCTTGATCATGTTGGTTCCTTCGTGGTAGTCACAAAGTGCTCTCCACACATCGTACGCCGATCGGAGGTGTGCAACACAGCTGAAGTCGCTCAAAGTTAGTCCTTGGATTATCAAGTTGTGGGCTTTGTTATTGTTGTCAACATCTCTTAAGTTTGTATCCATGACTTGATCGGTCGGTGACACATCGTAATGCTTGTACACCTTTTCCTATATTGTGGAGCCTTGTACCTGAATGAAAGCTTCCATGCGTGCCTCCAAACCTGAAAATCAATACCAATGAACACACAAGCTTTTGCCGAGTATTTCTCCATGAGGATTAGTCAAAAACACGTGTGAATCACAAAGATTAGTGCAACCTCGGTCTAATACAAATTTTAGGATCGAAGACCACGTGTAAAGCTACCAGAGGTGGGATGAATGGTAGATTAAAACTTTTCAGTGGAAGCAACAAAAAACCCCTCGGCACAAAAATGATATGTTAAAGAAATCGTGTGTGCGACTAATGTAAAGGTGATCAATTGTAACTAAACAAGTACATATTGTGTAGAATGAAGTCACGAAGACATCACAATAAAATCACAAAAATCCGTTGAGAAAAACTCAAGTTACGATCGAAAGATCAAACAAAAGGTCAATCTGTTTTACCTAAGAAAAACAATTCTGGAATACTACAAAGACACTCGTGTATATCGCAAACCACAAATCCAATGACCGTGAAATTTTTACAGATGATAGAAAATCAAGTCATGAAGCCAACTCAAAAAGAATCACGTCAATCAGATCTATAAAACTTGAGTTATGATAAAACAACCAAAGAAAGATAGTGCTGTGCAGAAACTCAATGAGAAAGACTTGACGAAAACAAGTCGGACGAACAAGGCACAAAAGCTCCTTCAAACTACAAATTTTATTGATCAACACACAAGAGGAACAGCCCCAAAGTAATGCACCATGAGCTCTGGCCTGCCTTGCTTATATAACCAGCCCTTAGGCCAACCAAAACCTAACTTGGACTCGAATCCTACTCAATTCACAGATCGAAACATTCCATAAATGCTCAAGACTCTTATATACGCAGATAGAAGCAATCTTAAGACTTACAAACACATTAGGAACGTATCCCACATTCCTAAAACAACTCAAATTTGTGACCCACATGAAATCCTATAATAACCAACTCAAAACTTTCCATATTTGAGTCAAACACGACTCAACTGCAGTCTTGAGTCCTTAACCTAGTTGGTTGGACCTTTGTGACCAATTATTTACGTCCACTTCTCTTCATCACGCCTCGGTACCATGTAGCCACGTCCATGCACTCCTTGCACACATGTAAACATCTTACAAAGACGTCCACGATACCTTCATATGCATTGTTCTTGATTCAAACATGTTGCGCAACCTCCCGATCAACTCAACCACAATTGCTTCCGAACTTGGTTGTTGAACCTCATATTTTCCCAAAGACTAGTTCAAAGGATCCCGTCACCAGGCATGTCTTGAACTCAAGCAACACCTACATATGAATAAACAACCAATACTTCTGAGCACAAGTCCTCGACTTGACTCTTGTTAGTCCTGATAACCACAACACCTTACGTGAGAACTGGACATAAGTATGTTGCGAACCATAGCAAATTTGATAACAGCAATAACCACTAAAAACACACCAAAACATAGTAAAAGAATACAAATCATACTTTCTATTGATGTAAAACAAGTTCAAAATATTTCAAAGTAAAAGTAGAACCATTGCAATCTAGTTCCGGACCTTGTCAAAACTAACCGGACCTTGAGTCGGAGCTTACCAAAGCTAGCAGGACCTAGCACCGGAGCTTACCAAAGCTAGTTGGACCTAGCGCCAGAGCTGACCAAAGCTAGTCAGACCTAGTGTCGGACCTTGTCGGAGCTACCGAAAATAAGCCGGACCTATCGTCGGACCTTGCTGGAGCTCGAACCTTGAGTCGGACCTTGATCATAAAGGTATTTTGATAGTATTCAAAACTTTTATCGTCAAAGCCATTGTATTCAGCAGAAGCCAATGTATTCAGCACAATGTATTCAGCACACGTAGGTCTCACACAATCCGTTCAGCGACAGAACTTCATCAGACAAGAAGTCAAGAAGCTGGTCGACGCTGGATTAATCCAAGAGGTTCACCATCCACGATGGCTGGCAAACCTAGCTATTTTACCAAAGGCCGGCGGAAAGCTTCGGATGTGCATCGACTACACTATATTGTAAGGCATGCCCAAAAGACCTTTTTCCACTACCTAGAATAGATTAGATAGTGGATTCTACCTCCGGGTGTGAGTTACTATGTTTCTTAGACGCTTATTATGGATATCATCAAATTCCAATTTCTAAGGAAGATGAAGAGCGTACTGCATTCATCACAGTAGATATGTTGTATTGTTACATAACTATGCCTTTTGGTCTAAAAAATGTTGCCTCAACTTTTGTGCGAGCCATGCACAAAACCTTTTGGGAGCTAATTAGGGACCTAGTGTAAGTCTACGTTGATAACATCTTCATCAAGGTGAAGAACCAGGACTCACTCCTGGACAATCTTCAAGCTGTATTCAACAAGTTGTGCCTGATGTGCACGAAGCTCAACCCGAACTAGTGTGTCTTCGAGGTTAGCTCCGGAAAGCTCCTTGGTTTCTTAGCGACTCACTGAGGATTTGAGGCAAATCGGGCAAAAATCAAAGCCTTCGAAGAGATGCGGCCTCTAGCACGTATCAAGGACATCGGAAAGCTAACTGGATGTCCAACCTCGCTCCAGTTCATCTCAAGGCTGGTAGGGTGGGTGCTACCCTTCTTCAAGTTGTTGAAAAAGTCCGGGCCATTCCATTGGTCTGAAGAACCATAGAAGGCATTCCAAGAGCTTAAGTAGCTCCTCACCACACAACCAATCATGGTAGCTCCGGAGCTTGGTGAGCCCCTTCTGCTTTATATTGCTACAACTACGGAGATTGATAGCATGGTTCTAGTTGCAAAGAGACAAGAAACATCTTCAACGTAGGAGCTTAAACCCCCCACCAAAAGGGTCCGGAGCTACCTAAAGGCGAGCCTGGGTCCCAGCCCCCAGGCACGGATCCTAAATACAGGATGCTTGTGGATCAACCTCTCCCATCCGAGGGATTACCTACTCAAGAAGAAGAAGGTCCGGACCCCTCCGAGATAGTCCGGGTTTATGAAGAAGAAGCTTTGGACCCCTCTGAGGGTGTCTGAACTGTCCTGTGGTCGGTGTACTTCATTAGCGAAGTACTGAATGATGCCAAGACTGTATATATTTAGGTGCATAGGCTGCTATACGCAGTGCTTATTGCCTCAAGGAATCTTTGTCACTACTTCCAAGCCCACAAGATATCAGTGGTAACTTCTTATCCACTGCGAGCTATTTTACATAATTCTACATGAAATATCGCCAAGTGGGCAGTGGAGTTGGCAGATTTCGACCTTGAAGTCCTACCCCAACATGCGATAAAGAGTCAAGTGCTGGTTGACTTCGTGGCGGAGTGGACACCCTCTTCATAAACGCCAGGGGGCGCCGATGAGCAGAAGTCAAAACCTAAGGTCCCGATCTTCACCAAGCCTCACTAGACTCTCTACTTTGACGACCCCGTGCAGAAGCAGAGGGCCAGAGCTGAAATCCTACTCCTTGCTCTAATTGCGGAGAAGTTCAAGTACATGGTGCGCCTTGACTTCAAGGCAACCAACAGCATGGCAGAATATAAATATCTGATCTTCGGACTCAAGGTGGCGTTATCATATGGCTTCCAGCAGCTCCTAGTGAAGGGTAACTCGCAACTCATCATCAAGAATGTCAAATGTGAATACAGTTGTAACAACCCTCAACTCGCAACATATTTACTTGAAGTCCAGAAGCTGCAGAAGGACTTCCACGTCCTTGACCTTCGCCATGTCCAACATCTCAACAATGCTGAAGCTGACGACCTCTCGACGAAGGCTTCAACCGGGGCTCAAGCTCTTGACGGGGTTTTGTCAGGAGATCATCATCACCTGCCGCTCAGCCTGCCAAACTGAGTGATGGGGGTGAGACTAGCACCTCAAAGTTGGCGATCCCGATGGCCCTGTTTCCATGGCGTCCACCAGGGATCGTAGGCGCTATAGGAAGCTCCGAGCAACCAAGCGCGCAAGATCCAGAAGCTCAAGTCAGTTCCGATGCATGGATCTTGGAGGTCTGGAACAGCTTGAAAGACAACATCCTTACTGAAGACGGTGTATCCGCTAAGAGAATTTTGGGATTGGCTAAAGGATACACATTGGTAGAAAGGGGATCTCTACCGACATGGTGCGAATGGCGTTCTAGTGCGGTGCATTTCCTGAGGAGAAGGTCGTGAGCTTCTTACGGAGATCCATGGAGGCGAGTGCGGGAACCACACGTCTTCTCGCACGTTGGACGGTAAGGCCTTTTGGCATGGTTTTTATTGGCCTACAACACTCCAGGATGCAGTCGAGCTGGTCAAGAAGTGTGAAGTGTGCCATTTCCACGTGAAGCAAATTCACACACTGGCGCAATCACTGCAGATGATACCTCCCACATGGCCATTCGCTGTGTGGGGATGGACATTTTGGGACTTTTCCCAAAAGTTATCGGAGGTTATCGGCTTTTGTATATCGCCATCGACAAGTTCACAAAGTGGCCGGAAGCAACTCCAATTGTGAAAATAAACAAGCAATCAACCTTCAAATTCTTGAAGTCCATTGTCTGCGGATTTGGAGTTTCGAATAGAATCATCACTGACAACAGAACCCAATTCACAAGTACAGCTTTCCAAGATTACTGCGAAGAACTCGACATTCAAGTCAGTTATGCATCAGTAGCTCATCCGGCAAGCAATGGCCAAGCTGAGAAAGCAAACGCAGAAATACTTAAGGGACTCAAGACGCACACTTATTTGCGCTTGAAGAAACATGGTGCCAATTGGATAGAAGAGCTTCCGTCTGCATTGTGGGCGAGCCGGACTACACCGAGTCGGGCCTCACGAGGGACACTCTTCTTGGTGTACGGAGCTGAAGTTGTCCTTCCTCCGGAGATCACCATAGGTTCCCTCCGGGTCCAAACATTTGATGAAGCCACACAAGACCAGATCCGGCGTGAAGACCTAGACCTCATTGACCAGGCGAGGTGCCAAGCAAATGTCCAGAACTCCTGATACTGCCAGGCACTCTGTCCCTATCAACAAAGGCATGTGCGCAACTAACAGCTAGAAGAAGGCAAACTAGTGCTTCGGAGAATGTTGTCTCGAGAAGTGATGAACAAACTCTCCACTACCTGGGTGGGTCCTTTCCGGGTTATCAAATTTTCCCGCCCTGCATGTGTCCACTTGGCAACAGAGGATGGAATACCACTTCCCAACCCCTAGAATATTGAGCACCTTCATAAGTTCTACACCTAGTTCACAGAGGTGTGTCTGTATTTGTATAAGTTGTATCTCTTAGAGTATATGAATAGAGTCGAGAGGGTGATAGGCCAAAAGCACACTTAACTTGGTCCTATACTTTAAGTGTGTCTTTACCTTCTCTGGGTCATTACAAGATGGATAGCACGCTTAACTTGGTCCTCTACTTTAAGCGTGTCCTTGTATTCCCCTGTTATTCAGACCTTAATCAGAAACATTTTATACAAACAGACTCTACGTGCATTTCATTTGTGCAAGCTCATTTCATTTTATACCTTCTTGTTAATAGTAATGTTGTGCAATCCGCTTGAAATATGGTCCTAAATTTTCATTTGGAATATGCAAGTCTAAATGATGATTTTCCATTGGATTCGAGTCATTGCTAGATGGTCCACTCGACTAAAAACCAAAGCCAACACAGGTCTGGAGTGCGCTACCGACCAAGCCTAGTCCAGCACCCTAAGTACGCCACTCTACATATTCTGGCAGGTCTTAGTAAGGTGGGTCTTGAAAGCGCATGAACCTTTAGGAAGTTAATGATAAAATTTGTATTTTTAATGAATTCGTTGGACCTAAATTTCAAGTAAGGACAATAAGCCACAACTAAGCTATAGGCAAGGGGATGAATTTTACTGTTTTTCTTATCTCTTATCCGTCAGAAAAATGAATAATTAACCGCAAGCAACATGGGTGATGAAGGATGCTACCGGAGCAACTAGCTCCAACAACCCCCAGGGGGCCCGCTGTCGATGTTTTACGCGTTGATAGTGGGCATTGTCGAAGCAACTAGCTCTGACAATCCCCAAGGTGCCCGCTGTCCACGTTTTATGCATTGACAGTGGGCCCCATTGAAGCATCAAGCTCCGAAAACCCTAGGGGCCCACTGTCGACGTATTACATGTTGATGTTGGGCACCGTCGAAGCCAACAAGCTCCAAAACCTCCCAAGGGGCCCGCCGTCGACGTTCTATGCATTGAGAGTGGGCACAATCGAAGCTACCAAGCTCCAACAACCCCAAGGGGGCCTGTCGTCGATGTTCTATGCATTGACAGTGGGCTCCGTCAAAGCTACCAAGCTCTGACAACCCCCAGGGGCCCGTCGTCGACATTCCAAGCATTAACAATGGGAGCCACCAAAGCAAACAAGCTCCAAAAACTCCTAGGGGGCCCGCCGGCAATGCAACAAAGGGTCCTTAGAGATTTTGAAAGCAAGACTCAGACCTCGGAGCTATCATAGTGGATACGAGTTCGGATATATTCAAGTTTACAAGGCATTGTCTAAATTGTGACACACGATTCCGAAAATGAACAAAGTGCGACGCCAATGTGTTCCCAGGATGTTCAACATACATACACGAGTGCATCACAAACGATATACAGAAAATTACCACAGCACAAGTCAATCAAGTACCTTTATTACAATATTCAAATAATCCTCAAATTACAACTCTAATGATCATTATTAATAAGTCTAAAACTAATGCAGCAGAAATAATCTAAACTGAGCAAATTAAGCATAGGGGAGTATCACGGCTCGAAGCAACACCATAGGCAAGTTGATGGCAGCACACAGCCTAGTATTCCGCATTATCCTCAGGGTATTCCCAAACATCACTTAAAACTGCTGGTGGGGGAACTGCAAGGGTGAACACATGTTGTACTCAACAAGTGTGGGAAAATAATGACTTGTAGCTTAAACAAGGAATTGATAATAAATAATGTCTATTTGCTGAAATCTATATTTAAAACATGTAAAAAGCATCCTACAATGTCTACGTGGAATTTATCCCAGGTTTTCGATATAAATATTATAATTCATATCCATCATTCATTATCCATCCATATTCCATATTCTTACAATCATCATTAACCATGACCATTTATCACCATCCAATCCATAATCATAACCATAACAATTACCATAACCCAACCATAACCATCCCGAGTCCCAAGTTCCACTCTAATAATGGAATTTGTCCAGGTGCTCATAACCGGGAGCATGACTATCATGATAGTTTTTAACACTCTGCAGAGGTTGTACCACTTTACCCATAAGTTCGTTATTTTGTTACCCGTTGGCGACTAAACAAACCTCTCGTATGCCAACTACACTTCCTTTGCTGTATGGCCAAGAGATCACAATATAGCCTTTACAAAGAGACTACCAGCATATTCTGACCCACTAACGTTTCACCGGTGATGCTGCCTCCAACTGAGCACATCCAACCAAGGGCCCCATCTTGTGCCGTTCGAGTCCTAGGGCAGTCCCATCACTATTGCAAACCACACTGACTCCCATTCCCCACTCCTCCAAATGATTTGAATCAATTCTAGTAGTACTCCTAATTAATTGGCTAAGCCGCACCCATACTTGGCCGTGTGGTGGCACTGTATTCCTGGCTTATTCTCACATGAAACAGTCCTTAGATCCAAGGCAAGTGAACCACCATATCATCCAACCCAATACACAAACCATGATTGCTTAGATCTCTCATGTCCCATGTTACCAATTAATCATATTCTTAAATTCTCATCATCCATAAGTGCAATAATTCATAGTTAAGCCAATTTGGTATTGTCCCATCTCAATTAATTAGAGCAGAGCAAAAAGGTAAAAATACCTTTCCTGACTCTCTACAATGTATTCCAAGCGACAAGGATGGTCAACCAAGTCTAGTAAACACCTATAAATGGGTTTCCCTTCAAGTTGACACAAGCATGCAGTTTTGCAAACAAAACATTTAAAAACAAGATAAAAATGTTCAAGGACACTTGCCATGCTCCTTAGATTGATTAGGGTCAAAAGCTTCAAAGTTCTGGTGTTGATGGTTCTCGACAGCACACTCTAGAGCAACACCTTCTATTCCGCACAATAGACATACAAAACAAACATTGCAATCAATAGATGCTCATATATTAGTAAATATGCCATGACATGCATGATTAATGCAATTATGTGGTGAAAGTTTTTAATGAATTTCTATTAATGTTTACTCACTAGTTATAATGGTTTTCAACAAGTTTGAACATGTTTCGAGTTGATTTGAGTCAATTTGGGATTAATTCATCAACTTCACATTCAAGTGGCTAGATTGGGGACCGGACTAGTCCGCCCTGGACCAGAAAGTCAATCGGACTAGTCCGCACAAGGACCAGACAAGTTTGTTAGGCTAGGGTTTTTGGTGAATTTCCAATTGGAGTATAGTTTGAGTTCAATTATGGGACCAAGATTGAACTAGAAAGATGATCTAAGGTAATTACCATAAATTCAACAACTCAAGGGTTGAGAATTCGATAAAACTCAAGATCTTGCCGTCCAGATCCAAGGAAGATGGAGAATTGGTGGAGCATTGACGATTATGTTGATGAGTTGATGAAGATCGATCTTGCTAGATCCTTCTCCTTCCTCCTTCCTCTGCCCTAGCTGCGGTAAACTCCTCTTGACGGCAGCTCTTATGAGCTAGGGTTTTGGGTTTCTTCAACTGTTGCAAAGAGGTGAAGGGATGGGTACTGGGGTGCTTAGATAGAGTTGGAGGTGGTAGGGTTTGCTGGATTTTGAGTTCAAGGTGGTGGAAGCTATGCAGGGGTCCCACATGGGCACCACAGGGGTTGGGCATGACGTTCTTGGGCCCAATTAAGGTAAATACCCAATAGCAAGTCATGGAGGAAAACATTGAATCCAGGTCGGGCACAGCGAACAAGTCTGTCAGGGGCCGGACTAGTCCGTAGGAAGTCGGAGAGATGAACAGATAAGTTCAGTGTCAAGTCGAACAAGTCTGTTTGGAGTTATTCCAAAATACAGAAAGTTGAATGCACACGTCAGTTCCTAGGCCGGACAAGTCTGGGGAATGACTTAGAAAAACATCAAAAACATTTTTGGACTAGTCCGTAGCATTAACGGAAAAGTTTGGAAAGACAACTGAGAGCAAAACCGGACATGTCTCGAGTCCAAACCAGACAAGTCCTCCCTACCCAGGGAGAACAACAGAGAGTTAGACGGACTAGTTCGGGGTACAAATCCGTAAAAGTCCGCACAAAAACAAGTTTATATTTCCTTGCATGATTATAATTTATTTTAAACTTATTCCTTTGTGTTGCTTAATGCTAAACACGTATAAGAATGTATGCAATCCATGATGGATGAAAATGAGGGTGTTACATAAATCCTCATGGTAGATGTCGTCAATCCATTGAACACATCTACTAGGGGGCCAACAAGATAACGGGCAATGCATTGAAGACACAAAAATGTAATTCTGAAGGATCTCATTCATTCAAAATTGGAGAATTACAAGTTGAAGACTGAAGCAACCTTCTCGGCAGCTTCTTGGATGCTAGCCTTGGCAGCTCCCTCCACTTCGGTGATGGGTCCTTCGAACATCGAAGCTAGAGACCGAAGAGTCCCGGCTTCGGAAGAGGGTCAGCATGTACTCTGCGATGTTCCGAGCCAACAACATTCATTTAGTCTCAATCTCGTCGATGTCCACATCTCCGATAGCTACCAACTTTGCGCCAGCGGAGTTGAGTGCCACCAGGGCCTTGCCACTCTCTGGCTCCGAATCAGCCGGTCGAACTGGACTGAATCCGAAAGGTACTAGAGCTTCATTAGCCCATCCGAGGAAGACCCAGATCTGCTAGGAATCGATCACTCTCGCACATCGGAGCTCCTCCAGTGACCTCCTTGTAGAAGATAGCTCCGCAGAACCCTCCTTTGAGAAGCACTCGACCTCCTTGGCATGATGCTGAATTCGGTCAGCCAACAGTTTTTCTTGGTCATCAACGTTTTTCTCTCGGAGGTGAATGCGTCCTCGCCGGTCTACAAGGTCCTTCTCCTTTGCCTTCATCTTGTCCTCCCGGCAGAGACAACAATTTCTCTTTCGCTGACATCTTGACCCGCCTGCCAAAACGGTGCTTCTCTTGTTCGCACCAAGCCTCAATTCTTTCACATGGTTAGCCAAGTCTTCCTCTCCGTGGCCAGCTTCTGGGAGAGCTTATCCTCCCTCTGCTGGATCTTATCTACTTTCTCTTGGAGGATAACCTCCTTATTATCGAGCTCACCCTAGCGCTTGAGGAGAGTTTCCCTCAACTCTTGGAGACTCTCCGAGCGTCCATCGGCAATTTCATGGGCTTTCTACGCGTGCTCGTAGATATCTTGAGTCTTCTTGTCGAGGGCATTAATAGCGACCTCTCGCTCATCCAAAGCCTTGTTCAGGTGCGACTGCCAGGCCTTCTCAGATGCCACCCACTCCTTCTGGTCAGCGAGCTGGGCCTGCGTCAGCTTCGTCTCGAAGAAGAGCTTTTGGCGCCAACACCCTAGAATGGCACGCTCTTCCTCAAGAGACCTCCACTCGTAGTCGAAGGCAAGCTGGACCCGTCGGATGTTGGAGCAAGCATTGTCAATTGATAGCTCCAGATGATTGGCCTCGAGCCTGCTTGAGGGCCGCCCTACGGTACCTCCATGTCTTCCGGGACGGTCGTTGGAGCCCATGTCACGAGCATGGACTCCAACAGATCAACATCGGCGGGGCCAGTCTTCGGCAATTCATCCATCTCTAGTGCGGGTGATGAAGGTCCCGCAACCTGATCTTCTGCTTTCGGAGTTAATGAGGAGGGTTCTGCAGGCGAAACTTCATCCATCAGCGCAAAAGTCGATGGTCCCAAAGCCAGATCCCTTTATGCAGGATTAGGCATTGGCAGCTGCGGTGTTGCCACCTCCGGAGCTGGTGCTGGAACTTCCATCGCAGCTTCATCAGCTTCCAACATTGTTGTTGGAACCTTCATAGCTGGCTCTAAGACAGCCAGAGCTTGCTAAAGCATTTCTTCCTCGTGGTCTGGCACTACCATAGGCTCTTCGGCCAATGGTACATAAGTCGTCTCAATGACAACCGACGTCAGAGCTATCTTGTCGTTCACCATGACCGCAGGAGGTTTGGGAGCTTCAGTCGACTCAGTCTCCGGGGCTGCAATAGGCACCGTAGCTTCCGTACTTGTCCTCGACACTCTGGAAACATAGGGTAGAGAATTCAAGACAAAGTGATAAACAAAATCAAGACATAAGCTAAAGATTCGGCCCATACCTAGGGAGGTTGCCGCTCCAGTCGCCGCGTATATTCTTCTTCAAATGCATCGAGCTAGAGCCCACTGTTGTCGATGTGGCGAAAGCTCAGTGCTCCGTGCCAGGCATTGAGGCAGCCACTGGCACAGTCTCAGCTAGTACCTCCATCGTCAGAGGACTTGCTTCGGACCCAGAGCCCATATGCTGGCACTAGGGCCGGAGTCGACTCGGCGGACCTAGCGCCCGTGGTGGACACTGGAGCCGAAGGATCAGCCTGAGCTGGGGGCACAACCACCATAAACCTTAACCGAGCATGACGGTCACTTCTTTTAGAGCGTCCCTCACATTGCTTCTGTCGCTTCTTGTCAGCTTCCGCTTGCAACTCCGAGCATGAGACAGTAGCTTTCTCCTTGCCTCTGCATGAGGCTGATTTCTTTGGAGGCGAAGCCGTGGGACTTTTGCCTTTGCTGCTGACTGCTGTAGGCTCGGAGCCTTCATGAGGGCAAGGAGCTCTGGGGATCACAATCGGCGCAGGGGGAGTGCTCCTACACCTATCCATAATGCCCAAGTCATCAAGAATTGGCATCTTCTTCTGCAACTCCCTCCTGAACTCCGGAACCATGTTGAGGGGCCGAAACTGCGTCAGAGGTGTCAGATTGTCGGGGTTGATGGCTCTGTGGTGCAGCTTTTGGAGATGAAGCTTCAAAGCCTTTTCATCCAAATTGGACCCGATACTAGTATCAATCTGGTATGGTTCCATCTTTCCACTGAATGCCCATGCAGGCCATTCCCTCATCTTCAGCGGATCCCACCGGTTGGTCAAGAAGTTGGCAATCACCATCAGGGGAGTCACTCCTCCTTCAACGCACCCCGAATCCTTCTCAAGATTGGGTTATATGCCTCTGACAGCTTCAGAACCACCTCCCAAGCATCGGTGTCAACGGTGGGAAGGTTGTCAGGCAGCTCTAGCATGTCATGGTGATCCACCCTGATGACCACCCAATCCTTCTTCCAGCCATCCCACTTCCCGGAAGGGAACGTCTTCATGTACTTGAAGGATGAGTTCTTGCACATCACAAAGCAGTAGAAGCCGAGAAGCTCATTCTATTATCTGGTGGTGTGGACCTTGAAGAAGATCCGGAAGAGCTCGACACAGGGCGGCACACCCACACACATCTCGCAAAAGTGGACGAATGTCGCCACTAGCAAAAAGTAGTGGGGGCTGAGGTGGTGGAGCTGTAGGCCGTAGAAGTCCAGTAGCATCAGCAGGAAGCTGGAATGGCGAGATTAGCCCCACCATGGCAAACGTCGAGAAGTACACAATCAAGTTGCTTTCCTTCTTGAAGGGGAGCTTGCCGAGACGAATCAAGTTGTTGAAGGAGTTGCTCGACAACCCCATATAGGTGCAGACTCTCAACAACTCTTCTTCGCTCTTAAACTGGCTACGAGGAATACCGAACTCATCACCGCAAAGTGGAGCAAAAGTGGAAGAAAGGTTGCAAAGGCGGAGATCTCTAAGCGCAAGATCAAACGAAAGCGCAAAGAGTTCTCTTACTGTGCAAACTTTCTCCCTTTAGTAAGACTCTACAACACTTGGATGGAAACTACCTCCAGACTCAAATCTGAAATGACCTCATCGATGACAAGGGGGCCCAGGTCGACATTGTTAAAAGGTCCTATCAAGTGAACCGTTATCATGATGGGAAGTTGGAAGCCCGAGGGCAGCAGCATGACCAGGATACAAAGATTACGTTGGGAACCGATACAAATTTTGTATTGAGAACTGGTGACCTTCAATTGCGTGAGATCCGCATGCTAGGATCCCACTTAACATATCGAGAAGGGACACACGACGATGTTATAACTGCGTACTATTGTCCCAACTGCCCATGAAAAGACTTTGAAGCCAAATCGCGGGAATTGATGATGGCCTCACCTCCAGTAGCATAACATCTACCTGAAGACCACTCCCTCAGGTGGGCACGGGGGCCACTGTCGGTACCCTTCGTACCAGGGTACCGGGTACCCCTGACACCGCAAGCAAAGCCGAAGAGTTCCTATGTCCAAGTGGTGGACGTCCAAAGAGGATACGCATCCCGCGGAACTGGATCTACCTCCCACCTTAGGGTGGCTCTGGTGTAGCCACGTGTCCAGAGGATTCGGACATGCCTCCCTCATTTGGGTAGCTTTGTGGCTGCCACGTGTGCTACAAAGCTGGACCTGCGGCCCTCCTCAGGGAAGTTCTAGCACCGCCATGTGTCCAATGGCACCAGACCTATCCCCCAGTAGAGGGAAGGTCCAGAGCTTCCATGTGTCAATGCTCGGACCTACGTCAGCAACGGGAAGACAACGGGATCTCTAACAGCATGGACATATAAGGGCTATCAATCAACCGTTATAGAACCTGGTTATAGCGTATTAATGTTATATTAATGATGCGTTACTAGAGGACTATCAAGGCCAGTAACACTGCTATTAATGCACGTTATCACGCTATTAACTACCCATAACACTGTAGATCGTGAATAGGGTAGTTTATTACAGCCGGAGCCACATGTCGGGCCAGGCACATACTGTAACAGCCAATCCATGGCATATAAAAGGGTTGCGCTGCACGGTAGAAAGGACAAGCTATCTGATCCCAAGCTACATGAAGCCAACATATACAAGCTGATATACACTCATAAATTCAATACACACACCCCGTCGAGTAGGGTATTACGCTCACCTGAACCACGTAAAAATCTCGGTGTTCACCTCTTGTCTTGATCTTTAATTGCGCCCTAAACGAGTACGAACCTCTGGGACTACTCCTTAGTAGTATCGGGGGAAGTGTCCTAGTCCACACTTAAATAATTTGCATTTGCATTTTAAAGTTGTTCTAAAGTTGGCAAGGCAACTCGTAACCTATTTGAGTTTGTTTTGTTGTTGGTTCTAAAGTTGTGCAGCCATGAAGAGAGGTATGAAGAGGTTGTTGTGGAAGAGAAAGGAAGCTTCATGAAGCTCAAGCCATGGGAGAGACTCAAGCTTGCACCTCTCCTCCGAGCCTTCAACATGTCCACGGTGGGAAGGTGTGGACGAGATGTTCCGATGGAAGAAGGTGATGCATTATCCTGCCTTCTCAGCATCGATGACCTCAACCTTGAGCAAGACGTCGAACACCAAGCCTACAACCTCCTCCGAGATCGTGAGTTTTCTCACACGAAGGCCTAGAATCCGTCACTACTCTCTAAAATTTTTTACCATTTGGTATGCATTAGGATGGGACATATTTGCTCAATAGATTTGGAAAGTTCATGCCTCCACACCTTCAATTCCTATGAACCTTTAAAATAGGATGTGAACGTAATACTTTTAGGTTTTTCAAAACAAAAACTCTATCCTTTGGAAAATATTAAGTGAAATCCTTGGATTTTATATATGTTGTTTAATAATTTTAGACACTTTGCCTAAATTTAATAAACAAGTTTTCTGGCAAGAATTCACTAGTGAGGTATCTTGTAGGTACAAAATCCTACTTTACGCTTCATGAATAGATGGGTGACTATAGACAATCCTTCAATGCTAAATTTGATCGTTAATCCACTACATAAAGATTACAAAATGCAGAGCACAACATAGTGGTAGGAGTTAAAAGTAAACATATTCCACAAGTGTTAGTGTCTATTTCCATGCAGGTGAATTAAGAACAAAAATACCCAAGAATGTAGAGAGCAATCTTAAAAGTTGCCATTCGACCAATCAGGGATCACACATGGCATCACATAGATCCATGACTCATTCCCACTCGTATCCGAGGAGATCCAACGGTGATTCACATAGGAAGAGGGTCAAGGCCCACTTGGCAGCAACCTCGATAAAGCACAGCCGAGGGGGGCCAGAACTAGGTTGGTTGACCCTCTGGCTCGGCCGACTTGGCCCTTGCGCGAAATGCGGTCAAACAACATATTTCAGCCTCCTGTGGCTCCCTTATGGGGGTAATGACTTATTCATGCGCTAATTGTGGCGCCAACTGACTGAATTCGTGTACAAATACCCCTTCACTCCCTCACTTCTCCACACAACACAAGTTTGAGAATAGTATTTCACTCATAAGGTTTAGAGCTGTCCAAGTGGCTAGCCAAATAGGGGGAGAGCGAGGAGGTGCTAGGAGGAGGTGGAAGAGGATGCTTGGGCTTTTCAAGTCCCTCTTCCACACTTGCGCCTCTACAGAAGTTCTCCCGGAATCGAGTAAAAAATTTTCATGAATTCAATACTAGTTTGATTTATATTTCATAGTAGTTTGCTTATGTACTTGCTTGTGGGTTCACTGCTTTAATTTATTAGAGGCTCTAGTCATAGCTTTGAATTCGAAATGATTAGAGTTTTGAATTAGAACTTGTGTGGTGCTTAGGTTATGATGACGACGTCAGAACAGTGGAGATGCACATTGAACTGCAAGGACCAATCACCAGAGCACGAGCACAGTTAATAAATCAGCATGTGAATTCGTTCCGAACTTATTTTGCATGTGAGTTTTAGAATAGATTGCTATGCGATGATTTAATTGTTATTAGGAATAATGGAGAAGATCAACAAGTGAAGGAAGGAGGCCCTGGGAGTGTGGAGAACCAGCTGGGACGTCCACAAGTTGATGGAAACAGTTTACAACTCGGACTCGAGTTCAACTCGGAGTCCAGGAGCAGTCCCCCTTAAAACGGACGCCCAGGAGGCATACAGACTCCGTTTTTGACGTTCTACATATGAACGGAAAGAGAAGAAGATTTCCAATGGTGATGGTCCCACCTCAAAATACATAAGAAGTCACTGGGAATCGTCAAAACAAATTGATTCCAGATATCTGTCCAGTGCTACGCCACCGAATCGGGCCTTTGGGCCTTGTCTTCCGTAAGGGTCCATTAGGGACGCGTCTAATCATGTTTTGGTCGAACCCTAGCCTATAAATACTGCAGCCGCCGGTCATATTCGGTGGATTTTGCTAAGATCAATAATATCACCGTTCTTCAGTTTGTGAAACCCAACTTCGCAATTTCAGATCGTGTCTTCTACGTTCTTGCTTGTGTTCTTAGTTGCACTTGCAGGGATTAGCCATCTTGGTGAGGTCAATCGTGCGCAGCATAGTTGATAACCAATGGAGCAGTGGTGTAGTGATTGTAGAGGTTTTTCGTGTTCTACTCGAGAGCCTTGGATCATCAACATCGACATCTCCATCAATCGACTTATCCATTACCTTTCGGAAGATCGGGCCTAAACCTTTTACTCATCAATTGGTATCAGATTTCCAGGTTGCCCATGAGGTATCTTTGTTCTCCATCCATTAGATTGATTTTGTTTCATACCTAGAGTCCACAGAAAAGCCACAAAAAATATAGATCATTTTTACCGCATCCCAGACTATAGTGCCTGCAGTTTCGTTTTTCATTTTGCATTGTTGAGTTTGCACTCTTGTGGTCAAGTCTGGTTGCTGGTTTAGCTTTGTGTTTTGGTTTTCTTTCTGTTCGACACCTATTCCACAATCCCTAAATAACAATCCGATCCACCACATTCATCGGTTTGCCCTAGTTAGCCGCCTTGCGTGAACTCCCGCTTCGCCAGCCCTAGATTACGTGACAAACCTTTGTGCCACTCATCCTTGAATCATCACACTCCACCCATTAGTTGCTGTGCAAATTCCCGATCATTTTCATATCAGATTGAGAGATCTGTTCTCAAAACGAGTTGGAGTCAACATCCAAAAAAAACGTAACTCGGACAGCCTACCTTAAAACAGCCATAACTTTTGCATACGAACTCGAAATCGGGCGATTTTTTTTCAAATTCATCTACACGAAATTCGGCAGCTGGTTTTCTGCCGCGTAGCCGTGTTAGACGAAATTAGATTGCCCAAATTCCCCTCGGAAGATAGGCTATGCGGCCTTCAAAGTTTCAACACAAATTTTAAAGAATCTTCTTGATTTTCTATAGGCCGCATATTACATCCAATTGAGATGCAAATTTGTGTGCTTCATATCTTAGTGCTCCTGAGTAAAGAAAAAAATATCAAAAAAATTTACAAAAAAGAAAAAAAATAGTGAAGAGCACGCATATTAAAGCAATTGGCCTATACTACTTGTGCTGTGATTGTTGGTTATATTATTCTGTCTTCCTTTTGCCTTGCTACTTCCTTGTGTTGTGCTAGGCCCTAGAGCACTTGGTTGACCAGCAACACTTTCCTGCATTGAATACTTATTCAACTTTGTGTACCTGTTAACGATTTCCTGCTTATTAGCCACCATATTATGCCATCCAAGCTCCACCTTTCTCTTGAGTATAACAGGTACCTTTGCAATCACCTCACGCTTCATTGGTTTATCTCACCGTCCACACAACCTGTTGTGATGGTAAGAACACCTGTAAGAGCGTGATAAGACGCTTGAACGAGAGAGATTGTTTCTTCCACCTTTCACATTGTCACTGTAGTTGATAGGGATAACATATATTTTTTGTCGTCTTTTGTTTCCTTAACAATGGTAGGAGAAGACATTGACGACGAATGTGTTCAACATGTTGAGTTACGTGATATGATGAAGACCACGAAGGAGTCATTGGCGAATTGACTCGCCAACTTGATTACCTTGCTCTTCGGATGAATACTTTTGAGGCTCGATTGCCTCTCGCTGGAAGACAAGAAGACAATGCTTATGATGAACTGGAAGATCACAATAATCAGCCAAGACTGCCACTTTATCGTCAAGGTATGGGAGGTAATAATAATAACAATTATAATCGTCCTCCTGATGATCCTTTTGCTAAAGTGAAATTTACTATACCCTCTTTTTCTAGTGCTTACGATGTTGAGGCTTATCTTGATTGGGAGATGACAGTAGAGCAAAAATTTAATTCCCATCTTGTTCCTGAACAACATAGAGTTCCTCAAGCCACTAGTGAGTTTAAAGACTTTGCTATCATATGGTGGAATGAACTTGTTAAAACTAGAACTGATCCTCCAACATGGGATAGATTAAAGGAAGCTATGCGTGTTCAATTTGTCCCTCCATCTTTTTAGTGGGAATTTCGCAAAAAAATTGCAGCGCTTAGACCAAGGTAACATGTCCGTAGAGGAGTATTATCAAGAGTTACAAAAGGGTATGCTGCGTTGTGGGGTAGTACAGGACACGGATGATAAAATAGCTCGTTTTTATGGGGGGTGGAGGCGTGAAATTCAGGACATTGTTGATTACAAGGAATATGATATTGTTAACAGATTGTTTCAGCTTGCTATGTTGGCAGAAAAAGAATTGCAGGGCCGACAACAACAGCAACAACGCACGAGGAGCAACTTCACACTGCGTGCAGCGACTAGACAATCCAAAACAGCACCATCTTCGACCAACCGTGCAGCGACTACACCATCCAATGGTGGCCAACGAACTATACCTGCTGCTCCACCTTCTCGCATGCCGGAAGGCAGCAAGGCCACATCATTCAAGCATTTGTCGTCCACTCCTTCTACGGGTCGTACTTCCGACATTAAGTGTCACCGCTGCCAGGGACTTGGTCATATGATGGGAGATTGCCCGAGCAAACGAGCATACATAGCACGTGACGATGGTGGGTATGATAGTACTTCAGATGTTGAAGATGAATATTTTCTTGCTACTGACTTTACAGATCCAAATGACGAACACACCGAAGAAGAGGTACTTGGTACAGCGGCGACGAAGGACTATAGGAGCGTCATTGTGCAGCGTGCCTTGAGCTCCAAAGTGGAGACTGATGACAAGCTACAACGACACAACCTCTTCCACATATTTCTCGTTGTCAAGGACTGTCGTGTACACACTATAATTGATGGAGGTAGCTGCAATAACTTGGTAAACACGAACGTTGTCAAGAAACTCGGTTTGACAACAAGAGCACACCCTCATCCGTACCACATTCAATGGTTCAACAACAGCGGTAAGGTTCGGGTAACACAAACAGCAAGAATACATTTTTCAATTGGTTCATACCATGATTTTGCTGATTTTGATGTTGTTCCTATGGATTCTTGTTCTCTTTTATTGGGTTGTCCTTGGGAATTTGATACAGATGCTATTCATCATGGTAGAACCAATAAATATACTCTCATGCATAAGGGAAAGAAAATCACTTTGCTCCCCATGACTCCTACTGAAATTGTGCATTTTGAGAAGAGTAAACTTCGTGATGGCAAAGCAACAAAATTAAAATCTGAAAAATAGCAAGTTATTAAGTTAAAATCACCATCGTTGCTCGCAACTAAATCTGAACTTGCTGATTTATTTGATGCTAAGGGGATGTGCTATGCTTTAGTTTGCAAATAAGCCATGTTTTCACTTCATGAATTGTCTATTGCATTACCCCCTGCTATTGCTAACCTTTTGCAGGAGTTTGAGGATGTATTTCCCTCCGAGATACCCCCTGGTTTACCACAGATGAGAGGCATTGAACACAAGATCGATTTGATTCCAGGAGCAAGTTTGCCAAATCGTGCAGCATACAGGGCGAATCCACAAGAAACTAAGGAAATTCAGCGACAAGTCAAAGATCTTTTGCACCGCAGGTACATTCTTGAAAGCCTTAGCCCTTGTTCCGTTCCTGTTCTTTTGGTTCCTAAGAAAGATAGTAGTTGGCGCATGTGTGTTGATTGTCGAGCGATTAATAAGATCACTATTCGATATCGTTATCCTATTCCTCGCTTAGATGACATGCTTGATGAATTGAGTGGTGCTATCATCTTCAAAAAAATTGACTTGCGTAGTGGTTACCACCAAATTAGAATGGCACTAGGAGATGAATGGAAAACTGCATTTAAAACCAAGTTTGGACTTTATGAGTGGTTAGTCATGCCTTTTGGTTTAACTAATGCACCAAGCACCTTTATGCGATTAATGAACGAGGTTTTACGTGCTTTCATTGGACAATTTGTGGTGGTTTACTTCGATGATATCCTCATTTACAGCAAGTCATATGATGAACATCTTGATCATTTACGTACTGTTTTTACTGTTTTGAGAGATGCACGTTTGTTTGGTAACCTCGAAAAGTGCATCTTTTGTACCAATCAAGTCTCGTTTCTTGGCTATGTCGTTTCCTCGCAGGGAATTGAGATGGATGAGGCAAAAATTGAAGCAATCACCAGCTGGCCAGCCCCAACAACCGTCACACTAGTTCATAGTTTTCTTGGTCTTGGAGGTTTTTATCAGCGCTTTGTGCGGGATTTCAGCACCATTGCAGCACCTCTACATGAGCTAACGAAGAAGGGAGTGCCATTTCGATGGGCGAACAACAGCAACAAGCTTTTGTTGCTCTCAAATCCAAGCCTACACAAGCACCATTGCTACAACTTCCTGATTTTGACAAGACCTTTGAGCTATAATGTGATGCAAGCGGCATTGGTATTGGAGGCGTTCTCATACAAGGAGGTAAACCTGTTGCTTTCTTTAGTGAAAAACTTCATGGTCCTTCTCTGAATTATTCTACTTATGATAAGGAATTGTATGCCTTAGTGCGTGTATTACAAACTTGGCAACATTATCTTTGGTCTAAGGAGTTTGTCATACATTCCGATCATGAATCATTGAAGTATCTTAAGTGTCAAACCAATCTGAATAAACAACATGCTAAATGGATTGAGTTTATAGAGTCATTTCCATACATCATTAAGCATAAGAAAGGGAAGGAGAATATCATTGCCGATGCATTATCTAGGTGTTATACCATGCTGTCCCAACTTAATCATAAAATCTTTGGTTTGGAAACAATAAAAGCATTATATCCTACTGATTTGGACTTCAAAGATGCTTTTGAAAATTGTAGAGAAGGAAGAACTTGGAAAAAATATGTGTTGCGAGAGGGTCTCCTCTATCGCGCTAACAAGCTATGCGTTCCAGCTAGCTCCGTTCGTCTATTACTTTTGCAGGAAGCACGTGGAGGAGGTTTGATGAGACATTTTGGAGTGAAGAAAACTGAAGACGTGCTGTCCACACACTTCTTTTGGCCAAAGATGAGGCGTGATGTCGAGCGCTACGTGTCACGATGCACTACTTACAACAAAGCTAAGTCTCGCCTTAACCCACATGGTCTTTATATGCCTCTTCCTGTTCCTAGTGTACCTTGGGAGGATATTTCTATGGACTTTGTTTTGGATTGCCTAGGACTAAGAGGGGGAGGGATAGTATTTTTGTAGTTGTTGATTGTTTTTACAAAATGACACACTTTATACCTTGTCATAAGAATGATAATGCCTCACACATTGCTGATTTATTTATGACGGAGATTGTTTGTTTACATGGTGTGCCAAATACCATTGTTTCTGATCATGATGCAAAATTTTTAAGTCATTTTGGAGAACTTTGTGGTATAAATTGGGAACCAAGTTGCTGTTTTCAACTACATGTCACCCACAAACGGATGGACAAACTGAAGTAAGTAATCATACTTTATCCACTATGTTGCGGGCTGTCTTGAAAACAAATTTGAAGTTGTGGGAGGAGTGTTTACCACATATAGAATTTGCTTACAACAGATCCGTTCACTCCACAACAAAGGTAAGTCAATTTTGGGTAGTGTATGGTTTCAATCCCCGTACTCCTATTGATTTACTACCTTTGCCTCCTTCTGAATCTATAAATTTGGATGCTACACAATGATCTGAATTTCATTCTTAAGATGCATGAAACTACAAAGAAAAATATTGAAATGATGAATGAGAAGTATAGTATTGCAGGTAGTAAAGGTAGAAAACAAGTAAAACTTGAACCGGGTGATTTGGTGTGGTTACATTTGAGAAAAGAGCGATTTCCTGACTTGAGAAAATCTAAACTTATGCCACGATCTGCTGGCCCTTCTAAGATTGTTGAAATGATTAATGATAATGCATATAAGCTTGAATTGCTCCCCGATTTTGGGGTTAGTCCTACAATTAACATTTCAGATTTGCGATTGTACTTGGGAGAAGAAGATGAACTTGAGTCGAGGACGACTCCAATTAAATAGGGGGAGGATGATGAGGACATCACAACAGCGGAGACGCACATTGAACTGCAAGGACCAATCACCAGAGCACGAGCACGGTTAATAAATCAGCAGGTGAATTCGTTCCTAACTTCTTTTGCATGTGAGTTTGAGAATAGATTGCTATGTGATAATTTAATTGTTGTTAGGAATAATGGGAAGATCAACAAGTGAAGGAAGGAGGCCTTAGGAGTGTGGAGAACCAGTTGGGACGTCCACAAGTTGATGGAAACAGTTTACAACTCAGACTCGAGTTTAACTCGGAGTCCATGAGCAGTCCACCTTAAAACGGACGCCCAGGAGGCATACGGACTCCGTTTTTGACGTTCTACATATGCACAGAAAGAGTAGAAGATAAACTTTCCAATGGTTTTGTTCCCACCTCAAAATTCATCCCGAGTCATTGGGAATCGTCGAAACAACTTGACTCCAGATATCTGTCCGGTGCTGCGCCACTGAATCGGGCCTTTGGGCCTTGTGTCGCATAAGAGTCCATTAGGGACGCGTCTAATCATGTTCTGGTCGAACCCTAGCCTATAAATACTGCAGCCGCTGGTCATATTTGGTGGGTTTTGCTTAGATCAATAATATCGCCGTTCTTCGGTTTATGAAACCCCAACTTCGCGATTTCAGATCGTGTCTTCTATGTTCTTGCTTGCGTTCTCGGTTGCACTTGCAGGGATTAGCATTCTTGGCGAGGTCAATTGTGTACAGCACGATTGATAACCAACGGAGCAGTGGTGTAGTGATTGCAGGGGTTTTTTGTGTTCTACTTGAGAGCCTCGGATCATCAACGTCGAGATCTCCATCAATCAACATATCCATTACCTTTCGGAAGATCGAGCCTAAACCTTTTACTCATCATGTCAGAGTTCATCAGTGGATATGTCATAGACCCACAAATTGAAGAAGTAGACAGTAGGTGGTGACAACCCTTCTATCCTTAGTAATGCTCCATGTTCTGCTATGCTATAGGTCCTACTGTGACCTAGATTTCAAACCATTGAATTTCTTTTAAACCCTTGCCTACCAAACAAACTGCGTGTGCTTGGTAGAACAAGCTAGAAGATCTCTCACACATTCCATGGATTCGATACCCTTGGGAATACTCTTTAAGGGGCAGTGCTACGACGATATTTCCGTGTGCTTGCGGATTATTCTTTATTCGTAAGGATACAAACAAGCATTTCTATCGCCGTTGCCGGGGAGTGGTTGTTGTTGATTTCGAACCTTGTTCACCCTCGTATCTATTTTCTTTTCTTTACTTCTTAAATTTTCAACACCAATATGGAGCAGCCCACCATCCTTTCCTATTCTGTCACAAAGGGCGAGTTATGTGAGCCACCGCCGTCGGCAGAACCTATTTGCTCAACCATCTATCAACTCTATCCTGTCTTTATAGCCATGGTTCGGGAATAATCCTTTTTAGTAACGGATTGTGAAAACCCTTACCACCATCTGCGGGAGTTTGAACAATTGGGTTCTTGTCTTTTAGTTAAAGGTATGACAGAAGAAACTCTCAAATAGATGTTTTTTCTTTCTCTCTCAAAGAAAAAGCAAAACAATGGTGCACCCATAATGTTGGAAAAATAAACAATGATTGGAGATAATTACGATATACAAGGGGATATCCTTGGTGTATGCTCTTTGCTGATGATGTAGTGTTGGTAGATGAAACTAGTGATGGTGTTGATAGAAAATTGGAGCTATGGAGGCAGACCTTAGAGTCTAAGGGGTTTAGACTTAGTAGAACCAAGACCGAGTATATGAGATGCGACTTTAGTCATGTCGGGTGCAAGGATGGAAATGTTAGTTTACAAGGACAAGTAGTACCTAGGAGGGACACATTTCAATATTTCGGATCAATGTTACAAAACAATGGTGATATTGACGAAGATGTTTGCCATAGGATCAAGATCGGGTGGATGAAGTGGCGACAAGCATCTGGAATCTTATGTGATAAGAAAGTTCAACAAAAATTGAAAGGAAAATTCTATAGGACGGTGATCAGACCTGCGATGCTGTATAGAGCAGAATGTTGGCCAACTAACAACATGTCCAACAAATGAGTGTTACGGAGATGCGCATGCTACGGTGGATGTGCGGTCACATAAGAAGAGACAAAATTAGGAACGAGGTGATACGTAATAGGGTAGGGGTGGCACCGATTGAGGAGAAGCTAATCCAACATCGCCCACGGTGGTTTGGGCATATCCAGCAGAGACCTCCAGAAGCACCGGTTAATATTGGGATTACAAGGAGTAGAGATAATTTTAGGAGGGTTAGAGGTCGACCAAGGTTGACATGGTAGGAGGCGGTAAAACGTGACTTAAAGGAGTGGGACATACCTAGAGATTTGGCTCATGATAGGACTGCATGGAAATTAGCAATTCATGTGCCAGAATCTTAGTTTATTCGTATTTTGTTACTGTTATCTTCTTTCTTAGTAACCCATTTATAAAATAAATAAAATGTAGAATTTTATTTTTTGTATTTATTATTATTATATTTTTTCCTTTCATCCTATTTTCTAATATTTTTCTTCAAAATTTTTGGGTTTCATTTCTAGCCGATCCAGCTTGTTTGGGACAAAGGCTTGGTTGTTGTTGTTGTTGTTGTTGTATTGGAGAGAATTACGAGACAATAGGTTTCCAACGAATGGAAGTACTAGGCTTCCAACAGATGGAGAAGGAATCAATAGGTACAACATGGGATAGGTTTTTGCATTTGCGAAACTCCAGCCCAAATTTGTTAATCCCTAATCCGTTGTTTTTACCACACTTTTGTATGGGACTTAATAAAGAATCTTCCCTATGTTTCGACATTACAGCCAGAGGGTCTTTCCTTCATAAGACGCCGGAGGAAGGGAAGGAACTTCTGTATCAAATTCTAGGAAATGCCTCTTTCATTATGGGTATTAATGAACCACCCCCAGAGGAAGCCACATAGAGCATCGAGGACACTCCTATAGCAAAGGTAGAGCCTGAACATGCCAATCACTTGCCTTGCCTATAGAGTCCTCTCACGAACCTAAATAATTGAAGCATGAAGAAATTCAACTTTCAAAATTCCCACCTAAATAATACTTCGAGGAAAAGATTTTTGAAGATTATGGAAAAACCTCAAAGTACTATTACTAAAGGATGCCATCGTTGCCTCCAACTCCACCTGATCCACCTAATGGAGTATTCCTCCAAGAGACTCAAGGAGTTCACCTCTATTTTGAGTTCGGAATGGATGGTAGGGGTTGAGAACTCACCCGATATCTTTCGGATGACCTCACCCTTAGCCACCATTCTATGTCATATTAGAGGAGCAACAATGAGAGTCCTTTACAATCCCTAGGTTGGAGCAAATATTATTTATGATACTTGTGCTCTCGCCATTTTGGGCGATGTGCCAGTGGCACCAACGCAAAATCCATTCGAGATACATTTGGAAATATTCTTGAAGGATATGGGATTTTGCAAGAAGTGTCAGTACGACACAAAAATGTTGAGGTTCTCCTTGATTTCCATGTGTTCAAAGTCCGAGACTTCGACATTATGATTGGGGTACCCATTGAGAAATTTCTCATGGAATTCCCCTCTGAAGGAAACCTCAACATAAATCATGGAGGGAACAAAATTTCCATTTCCATTCTGTGTTCCAAGAACACATATGTGGAACAATCCCTCCAACATGGGCCATTGAGGAGGTTAGGACTCTTAAATACGTGGAACCTCCTGAGTTAGAAGGAGAAGAACAATTCATTCAGGAAGAGGACGAACTTTAGGAGACTTTTGAATTGCCAAAAGAAGAGCCTACACTCAACCTCCTATTGAGCTCAAAATCATGCTACCAGGCCTACGCTATGCTTTTATAAATGGAGACTTGGAAGACCCTGTGATCATAAGTGACAAGCTTTCACATGAGGAAACACATAAACTCATACCCATGTTAGAAAAGCAAAGGACTGTCTTTGGCTACTCACTCCAAGACCTCAAGGGCATCTGCCCTGCTCTTTGCACCCATCGCATTCGCATTGACCCCAAGAGTACCCCATCACGGGAGCCTCAACGGCGGTTGAATAATGCGATTCGTGAGGTTGTCATGAAGGAGGTATTGAAACTCCTTCATGCCGGGATTTTTTTCCCGTGCCTCATAGTTTGCGGGTCAGTCCAGTCCAAGTAGTGCCAAAGAAGGGAGGAATGACTTTCGTTCAAAATGAGAAGAATGAATTAATTCCTTAACGAACTGTCACGGGATGGAGGATTTGCATTGACTACCGAAAACTCAACAAGGCAACTAGGAAGGATCATTTTCCACAACCCTTCATAGATGAGATGTTGGAATGGTTGGAAAACACTCCTTCTGTTTCCTTGATGGATATTCGGGCTGTTAAGAAATTCTCATCCATCCCAACAATCAAAGTAAGATCACATTCACATGTCCATATTGGACATACACCTATTGGCGAATATCTTTTGGACTGTGTAATGCACCTGCCTCTTTTCAAATGTTCATGATGTCTATCTTCTCTGACATGATTGAGAAAATCATGGAAGTTTTTATAGATTATTTCTCCGTCCATGGAAAATCTTTGGATCGTTGTTTGGAAAATTTAGACAAGGTCTTACAAAGATGCCAGGAGAAGGACCTGGTGCTAAAATGGGAGAAGTGCCACTTTATGGTCCGTGAAGGCATCGTTCTTGGACACATAGTGTCCGGGAGGGGGGTAGAGGTGGACTATGCAAAAATTGAAGTTATTGAACAACTTCCACCTCCTGTCAACACAAGTGGAATCCGCAGCTTTTAAGGTAATGCGGGGTTCTATCGACGATTTATCTAGGATATCTCGGAAATCGTGAGACCCCTCATAAACCTATTAGCTAAGGATGCTCCCATTGATTTCGATGAGGAATGCCTTAAATCCTTTGATACACTAAAAAAGGAACTTGATTCGGCTCCCAATTATCCAACCCATTGAATGGATGTTTCCATTTGAAATCATGTGTGATTCCAACGATCTTGCTATTGGTGCGGTCTTAGGCCAAACTAAAGATAAATAGCATCACGCAATAGCCTACACTAGCAAGACTCTAACAGGAGCATAGCTCAATTATGCCACCACGGAAAAGAGCTCCTGGCAATACTCTTTACTATCGATAAGATTAGGTCCCATTTGGTTAGAGCCAAGGTCATTGTCTACACATACCATGTAGTCTTGAAATTTTTTCTCACCAAAAAGGATGCTAAACCAAGGCTTATATGATGGATTCTCCTACTCCAAGAATTCGCTTTGGAGATTAAGGATAAAATAGGAATGGAGAATTCAATTGCGGATCATCTCTCATGTATGGAAGTCACACAACACATGGATGTACCCATCAATGACTTCCTACGTGATGACTCGTTGCTCAAGGAGATCGAATCTCACCCTTGGTATGTGGATACTGTGAACTTCATGGTCACAAGGTACACCCCACCATGGGAAAAAAAGAAGCTCATTTATGAGAGTAGTAGCCACATATGGGATGACCCATATCTCTATCGATTTTGTGTCGATGGCCTTCTTAGAAGGTGTGTCCCCAGAATCGAGGGTACCAAAATCATTGAAAAAAGTCATGCTAGACCCTATGGAGGCCATTACGATGTTTACCGTACTCAGGCAAAGATCTAGCAAAGTGGATCATATTGGCCTTCTATGTATGAATATACCAATGAATTCATTCGCCAATGTTCGAAATGCCAAAAGCATAGAGGAATCACTGCTCTTATGCCATGCCACTCACATATAATCTCTAAGTCGAATTGTTCGATGTGTGGGGAATTGACTTTATGGGACCTTTTCCAAAGTCCCATCATTGCGAGTATACTCTGGTGGCCATCGATTATGTGTCAAAATGGCTAGAGGCATTGCCTTGTAGAAATGCCGACTCCAAGCAAGCTAGGAAAATGTTCTATGAGATCATTTTCCCACGCTTTGGCTTTCCTCGAATGGTCATAAGTTATGGCGGGTCTCATTTCATTGATAAGACCTTCAGGAGCTTTATGAGGGAGCTTGGAGTTCTGCATAACATTGCTACTCCCTACCACCCACCAACAAGCGGTCAAGCAAAAACATCTAGCAAGCAGATCAAAAATATACTGCAAAAGACCATCATGGAAACGAGAACGAGTTGGAAGCATAAACCACCTGACACATTTTGGGCATACTGAACTACCTACAAGACACCCATTGGCATGTCTCCGTTCCAACATGTCTATGGGAAGACTTGCCATCTTTTTGTAGAACTGGAACATAGATCTCATTGGGCCATAAAACGGTGGAATGTTGATCTTAAAAAAGTTAAGAAGCACCGTTTGAGGCAAATCTCTGAACTTGAGGAATGGAGGGAGAAGGCGTACCATAGTGCAAAAATTTATAAGGAAAGAACCAAGAGATGGCACGATAAAAGGATTACAACAAATGAGTTTAAGTTTGGAGATAAAGTCTTCTTTAACATTAGGGTAAAACTCTTTGGACATGGGAAATTACGAAGTGAATGGGTAGAACCATTTATCGTAATAGAAACTTCATCTCATGGAGCCATCACACGCCAAGATGATGAAGGCCATATATTTAAGGTGAATGGGCACCGTATCAAAATCTTCTTAGATTCTCAAGAGGATTTGGAAAAGGAAGTCGACGTGGTAAATTTAATCAATTGTCATGCCATTATTCCAAACTCCACGTATTTCCTCAATGTCCAACAAGTGGGCCCATTATAAAGATAATCCACATGGCCCACGGAGACAACCCACAAAACAGCAAGCCAAACGGGGCCCAGCAAAGGTCAGCTGAGCCCTAGGGTCGGCCGACTCCTGATTGGCGCCGCTAGGGTTTAGTTTTTGCAACTTATCACCTCTGTATTATCCCAACTGAACTCTCGGTGCGATAGGTTCAATCTCTACCTCGGCAACATTAAAAAGCCACGAACAGAGAGGAAACATGCACCATTCTAGAAAAGAAACATCCTCTCCCATCTTCCACCACGTCCCATCTACCATAGTCGGCAAAGGCATAATTCTCCATGCATCCTCCAGCTCCACATTCAACCTTAGTTGGGAACCTACGCCGACAAACAATGACTCCACCATGGCCATGTAGGCGGTCATGGCTTTGGATGCGGCACCGCTCACCGTGATCCCGCCTCTTGGGACACCTCGTGGACGTAGCCTTGCTCATTGCAGCATGGTGTGCTCGCTCTCCCCATGCATAGCACCCATGAAGTCACAAACTCCAATGCGACGTACAATTACGGCGGCTCTCAAGCCCATCGCGACTCATCTTTTCCATGGAAAAGATGAAGTCCATCTCAGGCTCTAGCCTGGCGAGAACTACATGAGCAGGCTCAAGAAGAAGAAGGGCAAAGTAGTGACCACCACTACGAGTCGCCAACTCGTGCCTCACCAGAGCCCACAAACAACCATTTCATAATCCAAGGAGTGAGAACGCCGAAAGTTTATGGAAAAGGTCTCTACAAGCATGTGGACAACATAGCCTTGGAGGATTCGACAGGCTCGTGTCCCTCTAGGGTGAGGCGACACCTCTCACCACCTGTTATAAAAAGGTCTCCGGGCAAATAACAAAGCAGTGATCAGAAATCTCCTCGTGCCGATGCAGCGCGGCTTGCTAAGGAAATAGAAAATCTCCAAACGGAGAACAAAAATCTAGCATGCACGATAGTTGAAGCACGCATTGAGAAGGTGAAATTATAGGACGAGATTGATGCCCTTAAGGAGGAGATTGATGGTGTTCGCCGTGGCATAAGTGCTAAAGTCAAGCGCTTATGCAAGGCTGTTGGGATGTCCAACATTTACAAGGTGCCATAAGTAGATGTCCGTTTAGGCTATTGTGTGCTTAACCCTAGCTTGCTTGTTTTATTTTCATTCCAAGATTTTGTAATTTAATAATTTAATAAGCCACCATTTTATGTTCAATAAAGTTAACTTACCAGTTAATCTAGCACTGCTAGAGTTCCCCTTTTCAGTCTATCTTGTGTCAAATAATGTCTCTAGGAACAGATGTGGGGGAGGAGTCCCTCCGCGATTTCGTGATGTATAGATCACGCGTTTCAGCCAAGGACACGTTGAAAATGTACACGCGAAACAACGCAACAAAGGGGAGCCCCAGGGGAGCAAACTAGAGGTTGGCCGAGCCAGGATGGTGGCCCTTCTCATGTCTGTTTTGCTACACAACGTCGATTCAAATCTCTTATCCCCTGCTCTTGTTAACTCAGTGCAAATTGAGTTGAAAAATTTGACGCATTCATGAAAAATCAATTTAACATCAACTTAATAATGCAATTTTATTAAATATGAGATTAGTATACCCTGTATTTTGATTTCAATACCATGTTTCAGGACCAATATAATTAATTAGGACAATATGTCATCTACGTTTTTTATTGGTGTGATATGGTGAGTAAAATGAACCCTTGGACAAACCCATCCTTGCTTGAAATTGATTTTGAATTTTGCAAAATTTTGAAGTCTTAAAGTTGTTCCTTCCTCTCTCGTTGGAAACTAAATACCCACCATGGCCATATGATACAATTATTGAAAACCACATGCATATGCCACTTTGCACTTTCATTGAACTTTGTCAAACTCTTGACCCTATTGAGGGACTTGCATGAAATCATTGATTAGGAAATTTCATGTGCACTCCACCATACTCCATCATTCTCATCCATCCACCATCAAAAGATACTCAATGAGATTATTACAAAATCCTTTCTCAATTTAGAAAACATGCATAAAAGGAGTAGAAGGCATGGCTATAAGAGCTCTAAAAAAGAATTCAAGAAAAAAGAGAGAGGCAATAAGTAACCATGTTTCATCCTTGCACAAAACGGGAGTCATCAAATGAGAGTTATCATCACCATTCAACGCCCACCATCCACCCGTAATTTGTGCCCAAGAATTTCCATAGTCATTGATTTTTATTGCATGATCTTCTCATATGGATCTCATTTTTTACTTTAGTAATATATGAATTGCAAGTGTGCTACTCTTTATCCCTACCAAGCTCTACAAGAAGCCATACTTAGTTGTAGGTACAAAAGTGGCAAAACTATGCAAAGGTGAGGATCCAAACAATTTGAGTGACTTGAGAGAGTCCAATTGAGAAGGAAAAATCATCGTCCTTTCGATATTCGGAATATAGCAATTTTCAAAGTTATTTCAGCAGGAGGAAGTTCGGGTGAGATGCACTCAACCGTTCAACCTCTCAAATGGCCAAGATGATGTGGTAGCCACACCACAAAGAGGGTTCATGAGCAAAGGTATGAATTAAAATATTTTGTATACTCCTTTCATATCCAAAGCAATAATTTATCTTAGCACTTAGTTCTTCTTGCCTTCACTCGAGGATGAGCAAAGGACTAAGTGTGGGAAAGTTTGTTGACAGTCCTTAAATACTAAATTTGACCGTCAACCGACTGCATAAAGATTACAAAATGGATAACAAAACATAGTGGTAGGAGTTAAAACTAACAAATTCCACAAGTGTTAGTATCAATTTGCATGCAGGTGAATTAAGCCCCAAAATACCCAAGAACGCAGGTAGCAATCCTAAAAGTTGCCATTCGACCAATCAGTCAATGACACGTGCCATCACATGGATCCATGACTCATTCCTAGGCGTATTCGAGGAGATCCAACGGTAATTGACGCGGGAAGGGGGTCAGGGCCCACCCGGCTGCCACCTCAGGAAAGAACAGCCGAGGGGGGGGGGGGGGGGGGGCGGCAAGACCAGGTCAGATGACACCCCAGCTTGGCTGACCTGGCCCTGGCGCCAAACGTGGTCAAACAACGCAAGTCACCCTCCTGTAGCCCCCTAATGGTAGTAACGACTGATTGGCGCGCTAATTGTGGTGCCAAACTGAATGAATTAATGTATAAATACCCCTTCACTCCCTCACTTCTCTACACTCCAAAAGTTTGAGAATAGTACTCCACTCATAAGGTTTAGAGCTGCCAATTTGGCCAGCCAAATAGAGGGAGAGTGAGGAGGAGCTAGGAGGAGGCTTGAGCTTGTCAAGTCTCTCTTCCACACTTGTACCTCTATAAAAGTTCTGTTCGAGTAAGAAATTTATGTGAATTCACTACTAGTTTGATTTTTATTTCATAGTAGTTTGCTTATGTAACTGCTTCTGGGTTCACTGCTTTATTTATTAGAGGCTCTAGTCGTAGCTTTGCATTCAAAACTATTAGAGTTGTGAATTAGAACTTAAGCGTGGTGGTTAGGTTAGAGTTCCTTAATGTATATCTCGTAGACCTACGGATTGAAGAGGTAGACAGTACACTGCAAGGATTCCTGTTTATCGCAACGAAAAAAATCATCACAATAGGTCTTTTTTCATCACAATGGGTCACTGTTGTAACAAAAAAGAGCGTGGTGATAGTTTTTACGAATCTTTGTAACAATTCCCGTGGTGATAGGTTATTGTGACGTCTTGACATCCGTGACAACAAGTATGGTATTGTAATGATTTCATATTGGTAGCAAATAGTATGCTATTGCAATGATTTCACGTATTGAGACGATTTAACGTATTGCAACGAATAGTACAGAATTGTAACGATTTCACAATAGTGGCAAATAGTATTGTATTGCAACGATTTCATATTCATGGCAAATAGTATGTTATTGCAACGATTTAACGTATTGCAACGAATAGCATGGTATTGCAACGATTTGACATATGTGGCAAATAGTATGGTATTGCAACGATTTAACATTTGTGGCAAATAGTACGGTATTGCAACGATTTCACATTCACGACAAATAGTATGTTATTACAACGATTTAGAGTATTGCAATGATTTAACGTATTACAACGAATAGTGTGGTATTGCAACGATTTCACATTCATGGTAATAGTATGTGATTGCAATAATTTCACATTCATGGCAAATACTACAATATTACAACGATTTAGCATATCGCGACGATTTAACGTATTGCAACGAATAGCAGGGTTTCGCAATGATTCCACATTTGTGGCAATAGTATGTTACTGCAATGATTTCACAACTGGCAAATAGTACGGTATTGAAACGATTTAAGATATTGCGACGATTTAACGTATTGCAATGAATATAACGGTATTGCAACAATTTCACATTCGTGGCAAATAGTATGGTGCTGCAACAATGTCACAACCGTGGCAAATAGTATGGTACTGTGACGGTTTAACGTCCGTGGCAAATAATATGTTATTGCAACGAGTTCACAAACGTGGTGAATAGTACTGTATTGCAACAATTTTAGGTCTGTGGGAAATAGTATGGTACAGCAATGATTTCACATCTGTGGCAAATAGTTCGGTATTGCAACGATTTCTTATCCGTGGCAATAGGTTCGTAATGCAATATTTCTTGATCTATGGCAATATGTTTCTAATGCAACATTTCTTGATCTGTGGCAATAGGTTTGTAATGCAGTGTTTTCGGATCTCTGGCAGTACAGTTGTAATGCAACATTTAATGATTTGTGGTGATAGAGGTGTAACGCAAGTTTCTCATCTGTGGCAATAGTGTTGTAATACAACGTTTTCTGCGTGGTGGCAATAGTAGTCTAGTGCAATATTTTTTGAGTCGTGGCCAGGATGCCACTCTTTAAAATGAAAAAAAAAGGAGTAATCAGCTGTGACACGAAAAAACGAATCCTTTTGTAGCTCGTCATTTATTGACCAAAATCGAAAAGGTCAATAGGAAGGTATTTGTATTATGATCCTGGAAATACATTGAGCAAATTTGGCCCCGTCGGTTCTAGATAATCTTATTTTTTTGCACATAAATAAATAAAGAAGACATTGCAATTGCCGAAAAGAGTAAGCCTACTAAAGGCTTTTCCCAAATTTTCCTTTTAGCAATCCTGACATTAGAAGTAGCACATTTTGTGATAAAATCGTGAATTACAAATAGCTGAAATTTTTTTCTTTATCGTTAGTAAAAAACTATAGGATTTTGCTAACAAAAAAATCCTAGTACCTAGTAATCAGTAATCGTTCTTGAATTTGAAGGTTTTTATTCGTCTATTTTACTTTGAGGCGAATTCCTAATTGTTTGAATTGTGTAATACTTCAACATTTTGTAATTTGTGTCAATAGCTTCCCATTGCAACAATTTATCATTCGTGACAAGAAATTTGTAATGCCATATTTTATAATTAGCGGCAGTAGAATCCTAATGCACCAGGTTTTAAAATTAGTGGCAACAGAATCATGAGTTTAACAACAAACATCCATCAATTAATACTGCAACATGCATAACAACACTCAAATATTACTAACACGACGTGTTTGGATGACAAAATTTTTCCTAAGTTAACCAGGACTAATTGTTGGAGCAGGTGGCTTTTGACGGTTCTTTTGTTGGACCTTTTGTGGACTGGTCTCCATCATTTTGCGCATTTCAGCCATTGAGATGTGCATGTCCTCCTTTTCCATATCTCGCTATTCACGATCAGCTGCCATCTGACCTTCTAAGTTCTGGACTAGAAGGTTTAACTCTACATTCTTCTGGATTATGAAATCCATCTGGGTGGTTAAGCTATCATTTCTTCCTTCCAACTCCTGCACTTGGTTATTGAGGCCTGCATTTCTATCCTCTAAGTTTTGAACTTTGTCGTTGAGGTGTTCAACTATTTGGATATTCATACCTTCACGTTTAGGACCAGTAGGGTTAGCCATATAACCACCCCAACGAACCTGTGATCTTGCACAATCGATTGAGAATCTATAACAACTCTGGAAGATATGGTTTCTCTCCTCATTTGGAATTGGGCCTCCCCGCTTAGCTTCCATGTGGTCCACTTGGGCACGTGCCTGCCTCTATATACAAAAAGAAAAGTCACGGGTACATTGAAAATATTTATTTAATTGGAGATTGTTTGAAGTGTTACTCACATGTATAGCTTTCACCTGCTCGTTTGCCCAGTCACGGTTCTTCAAATGGCATGCCTCCCACAGTTGTATGTCATCAGGTTCTTCTCCGGTCTCTGAGTCTCGCTACATATAATACAAGTAAAATTCAACATGTAGGTATACATATTGATTGCAGCGCAAAGTAAAAGCGTGATTTATTTTTCTTACCTTCTCATAACTAAGTTCAGCATAGGATTTAGAGCCAAGGAAGTGATTTGCCTTTTGTCTTCTTCGATTTTGAGAATTGGTCCTGCTTATTGACTGCAATAATTTTAGGAATAAATTCCACAAATGAATGTAGATCAAATAGTTTTTTTATAATGTGAAGCTATTAAAAAGTTAGCTGACCTTGAATCACTCAGACCCAAAATATTCTATTAGGTGCAACCACTCGGGCGCCAGTACGTCAGCGGGCTTGTTTCGTATACGATCTTCATCAGTAGAATAACTCTTATAGGTGGCATGCAAAGTCGAGCACCACCCCTTGTAGCGCTCACCAGCAATTTTCAAAATTTTTCTTGTGTTCTCCAGTGTTTCCTCCATGTCTCAGGAATCCTGTACATTGTATAACAAGTTGCTGTAAACATAGAAGATTGAGATTGCATGAAAAAAATACTTGTGTGGGGTGTGACAACACTAACCAGAATGTCTTGTACTATATCTCTCTCGTTACTATCGCCAACCTCTGCCCGCTTCCTTCCACCGCTGAGGGATGCATGTTTTTTTTTAAACATAACCATATCATCAACAAAGTGCCGCTGATTAATACGAACCACAACACCCAACCTAGTGGAGAACTGAATTGGTAGCTTCACATGCTCCGTTCTACAAATTGGTATGCATAGAGTATTCTGGCAACCTTAAGTCCTTTAGCCACACTTCCTCCAAACTTCTTTCCTTCTGTTACATTGATTCAAATGGTAAACGAATAAAGCAAATTACTGCCTGACCAAGTTTAGTATCATGTACAAATAGTGTGAAAAGAAGAAAAGTCTGATGTTCGTACCATCTTCACGATGAGTGCGGCAAATACAAGCGTGGGAGGATCGCGTCCCAGCAGCATTTTGTTTGACGAGTGAGACATTTGATGATTGACGACTTACTGATATCAATCTGCCACAAATAAATGAGGATAGGACCGCATGGGCTAGGAATGACATTGAGGGAGCAGCTGGTGATGCTTCCGCTCTTCAAATGAGAACATGTGATCAGTTTGAGGCACATAGAGTTCCATTAGAAAATGAAGATGATAACAACGACGATGATACATATATCAATGATGGTATTGTACCTCCAATACTGGGGGGGGGGACAAGAACGAAGATGATGATTTATTTATATAAGTATTTTGTGAGCTAGCTATGAACTATCTGATTTTTCGAAAAGATAGAAGTCGCTCTTCTATTTAGCAGCAAGATTAGAAGCAAGCCGATATTGAATAATCACACCTCTTTAGAAGATACCCAAAATTCGAAATGAGGATCCTGTAGAAATTCCTAATGCAACGAACTATTGATTCCTGGCAACAGATCCTAATCCAACGAGTGTGTTTCCTGGAAATAGATCCCAAGGCCATGAACTAGTACAATCATGGCAATATATCCTAATGCAACGATTGTACAAGCAAAATGGAGACGCGTTGAATTAGCAGTGAAGTGCGTTTCTTATATGAAAAGTGTGTCCTCCCCACGACGTCTCCTTTTAGCTTTGTGATTTTCTACATTTTGTTTCGGTTCACTATTGATATCACACATCACTGAACATAGAGCACATTTACTTGATAAATGAATAATTCACTTGTCCAGAAAATAAACAAATTCATCCTTATGATTCCTGGGGAACACGATGAAAACACACCACACATTCATTCGTTCACACAGTGGCCATTGTTTTGTAATATATCGTGAATCATGGTAGCAGATCCAAATGTAATGATTGTATTCTGTGACGATAGATCCTAACGCCACAAACTGCTGAATCGTGGCAATAGATCCTAATGCAACGATTGTGTTCCGTGGCAATAGATCCTACTACGACGAACTAGTGAATCATGGCAGAAAATCCTAATGCAATGATTGTGTTCCATGACGATAGATCCTAATGCCACGAACTAGTGAATCGTGGCAAATGTTCCAAACGCAACGATTGTGTTCCATGGCGATACATCCTAACGCCACAAACTCGTGAATCATGGCAAAAGTTACTAATGCAATGATTGTGTTTGCTCTGTAGCGATAGATACTAATGCCACAAACTTGTGAATCGTGGAAAAAGTTCCGAATGCAACGATTTTGTTCCATGGTGATAGATCCTAACACCACGAACTCGTGAATCATGGCAAAAGTTCCTAATGCAAAGATTTTGTTCCGTGGCAATAGATCCTAACACCACGAACTTGTGAATCATGGCAAAAGTAATGCAACTATTGTGTTCCGTGGCGATAGATCCTAATGCCGCGAACTTGTGAATCGTGGCAAAGTACCTAATGAAACAATTGTGTTCCGTGGCGATAGATCCTAATGCCACGAACTGGTGAATCGTGGCAAAAGTTCCTAATGCAACGATTTTGTTCTGTGTTGATAGAACCTAACTCTATGAACTTGTGAATTGTGGCAAAATTCCAAATGCAACGATTGTGTTCCATGGCGATAGATCCTAATGCCACGAACTGGTGAATTGTGGAAAAAGTTCCTAATGCAACGATTGTCTTCCGTGGTGATAGATCCTAACACCACGAACTGGTGAATTATGGAAAAAGCTCCTAATGCAACGATTATGTTCCTTGGCGATAGATCCTAAGCAACGAACTTGTGAATTATGGCAAACGTTCCTAATGCAATGATTGTGTTCCGTGGCGATAGATCCTAATCCACGAACTGGTGAATCATGGCAAAAGTTCCTAATGCAACAATTGTGTTCCCTGGCGATAGATCCTAATCCACGAACTTGTGAATCATGGCAAAAGTTCCTAATGTAACGATTGTGTTTCGTGGCGATAGATCCTAACACCAGGAAGTGGTGAATTGTGGCAAAAGTTTGTAATGCAACGATTGTGTCCTGTGGTGATAGATGCTAACGCCACAAACTGGTGAATCGTGGCAAAAGTTCCTAATGCAACCATTGTGTTCCGTAGCGATAGATCGTGATGCCACGAATTGGTGAATTGTGGCAAAAGTTCCTAATGCAATGATTGTGTTCCTTGGCGATAGATCCTAAAGCCACGAACTGGGGAATTGTGGAAAAAGTTCCTAATGCAACGATCGTGTTTCGTGGCGATAGGTGCTAATGCCACGAACTAGTTAATTGTGGCAATAGATCCTAATGCAACGATCGTGTCCCATGGCGATGGATGGTAATGCCACGAACTAGTGAATCGTTGGAACATATTCATGGCGATAGATCCTAATGCCATGAACTAGGGAATCATGGCAACATATCCTAATGCAACGATTGTGTTCCGTGGCAATAGATCCTAATGCTACAAACTAGTGAACCGTGGCAAAAGACCAGGCTTACTGCAATGATTTAGTACAATCGTTGCAACTGGGCGGAATCCTTGTAGTGGTAGGTGCTGACAGTTCTATCTATCCTTAGTAATACTCCACATCCAGCTATGCCATAGGCCCGTGGCGAGAATCATCTTGGTGTTGCCAAGAATAAACCTGTGCCCGAAGCATGCAACTGTATTACACTATTCTGGCCTAGATTTAAACCATTGAATTCCTCTCAAATCCTTGCCTACCAAAGAAACTTTGTGTCCTTGGGAGAACAATATAGAAGATCTCTCACACGTTCCTTGGATTCGATACCCTTGGGAATACTTTTTAAGGGGAAGTGCTACAATTGTATTTCCGTGCGCTTGCAGATTATTCTATTTTCGTAAGAAATACCAACAATTACTATGTCTATGTTCCCTAGAGGTGATGTTAGGATTCTGCGTGATGATGAATTTAGGATCCTTTTTGCAGTGGTTAATAAGATTAAAATTTCTCCTACCTGATGTCTCAATGGTTAGAAAACACTAAAATGGCAGGACCAGTAGAATGTACTTGATTAATTACCCGCATTGCTACAAAGGCTTTAGAAAATTCTTTCATTCAGTGTATTTCAACAAGCCGGTACTTAGTAGACGAGGATTATCTAATGCAAGGACACAATCTTAAACATTATATAGATGGATCCTTAGTGTTTTTCTATCCGGCTTTGTAAAATGAAATTTGATTACGTAACCCGGATTTTCATCAAATATAAATGTCGGCAACTAACCATTGCTCTTCAGCATATCAAAGAGACCTGTAGGAGTAATTTTTCTTGCACGATCACGAGGAACCGTTCAAGAATAGCAGCCATGGAGATGCCTCTACGATCTACTCCGGCCTATGAATACCAAGAGGATGTGGATCCGGCGGGTGATGCACCCGTTGGACCCAACCTCAAATGTATGAGGCCGGAGGATCATTGTGGCATGAGTGAGCTACTAGAAGATTAATATGGGACCCATACAGATCCTCTCAAGATCAAGTAGTGTGCCACCTCTACTTATAAGTACCCATCGTTCCTTCTCAGCCAAAGGTTCTAGTGACCTTGGTCAAGGAATGGAAAATCTTACTCAATGGATGGGAGACCTTGAAGTGAGGATAGATGATGTCCTCAACACTCTTCAAGGTCACAACAGGCTGACATCATGGCCTACTTCTGTCATCAAGGGTTCAACCCTTATCATGGAGATTGACGTAGGACAAGTTTGGGGGAGGGCGTCAAGTAACTCGTATCACATCCCATTTGAATTCATTTTTTATTTTTTTCCACATCATTTGCATCTAAAAAGGAGATAGTTCAAATAAAATAAAATTGTGCGGAAGAATATTTTTACTTTGCTCAAAGTTAAATGATGAATAGTTGCTCTATTTTATTATTTCTTAGTCTCTAGTATACCACTTAGTATTCTCCAAGTATTGTGTTTATTGGATTAGAATACTTTTGCCCTAATGTGGGGACCGGAGTCCACACATCCGAGAATCTCATTGGGTGGTGCCGTGTGATGCGACACCTAAGAGCACACACAAAAAGGATACCAAAACATATAAAGTTTTCATTTCATAATAAGAAGAGTTTATAAAAGAGTGTACAATAGAGGTACACACGCAGTGGAAAATACATACTCATAATCTCACCTAACTAAGCAGGAGAGAAGACGTCCATGCCCTAGGACGCTTCTCACTAGTAATAAGAAGAACATTCAGCAGCGGCGTGGTTCACATGATATTTATCTCGATACCTCGAGATCTCATGTACAACTGAACAACGGAAATAAACCTAATACCTGCAAAAATCGTTAAAGCACAAACATGAGCATAAGGCTCAGCAAGACTAACTCGGCTCACTAGACATATGCAGGGTGAATACTAAGCATAGGTAAGGAATAGCATAAATAGACTCGCCTACAAGTGGATCCTTATAATCATGTTTTAAGTAGCAAATGACATTCTTCAAGCATGGAACATCATGGACTCCACAATCAAACAAGAAACACTTTGCCGATGATATGACATGCCCAAAGCACATACTGCTATTACAGGTAAAGCATGGGGAAGCTGTAAACATTTAACTGTACTATCTCTAGGTCATACAAGGTTGCAAAGCAATTATAATTCAATATATCATATTCTTCTGACTTCTTCAGTATTTACTACGTCACGACGCAGTGAACAAGTTGTACTCTATTACCGCGAGGGACGGTGATTGCAATCAGGACACACCCGGACAACACGACACATACGCACGTTCGGAAGTGTCAGCGAGTACATCAGTACCTATGTAACACTTCAGTACTAGTATTATATGGCCACCTTTCACAAGAAACCCGAATGCCGTATTTGTCTCACCTCCGCGAACAGAAGGTCTCCACACGGAACACCTCTGTGCCCGCCAACCGATTTACACCTTACTGTCCTCAAACCACCCCTATTGATGGTGAGTTAATGGCCTCGACATCCCAGTTATCGAGTTACATCGGTTTACTAGAGCCCATATATCCAGTATGTCGCCGGTACAATTCAATCTTGTCCACGGGGCCGCATACAGTGCGGACCTTAATCGACATAGGCAGGGCTATGCGACCGAGACTCCAGTTCTCGTTGCTTCCTATCCATCCCTTGCCCAGTCTCAGATTCATTATATTAAGCCATTTTCTATCTAACCAATCCTGTGAGATATGTTCTACATCTCTCGCGAGTAGATTTCAGCTACTCGACTTCTATCGGATCACCTACAACATTAGCATAGCAGTTCTACACATCGAGCTATCAACCTACCCAGTTAACCAATGGGATTGTGGGTCATGCATCTGGAGTATTCAAGCATCCTGAACGTAGTGCACAATATCAAGTGAAGATGTAAATGAATAAAACTGGAAAACTTTGAAAAGCTCTTAAATGCAAACTGGGGCTTGCCTTGTTTGCTTGTCAGTTGTTATTGGCTTGGTCTTCCTTCGAAGAGTCCGCCATGGAACTTCAAGCTGGAACACCCTGGCCTTCTCCTCCAAGCGAAGCTCCTCATCGATCACCTACCATCATGTTCCTACCAACATGATATGCATATAAGTACATAATGTAATATAATTCAGATTAAACAAGTTAAACAAACTCTAAGACTGGTGAGACTAACTAGAAGAAAGAGGTATGCGTCTGTTGTGTGGATAAACAAAGTATGGAGTCAAGTGGTCATAGTAGTATCGAGATGTGAATTGAAAGGTGCAATGTAAGCACACATTGCAACTTGGCACTCAACACTCGACGCTATGCCACTCAAGGACGATAAAGCTGAATGGTGTGGAAGTGTTGGACTGGTAGTGTAAGGATGACCCAAGAGTCAAGGTGGCATCAAAAGCTTGCGTATGAGTGGAGTGTACAAGACGAAGGTCATGACTTAGTAGTCGACCAATGAAGTTGTTCCAACTCGTAAAGGAGTAAAGCTAGTTATAGCTGAGAAGTGTTGCCACAGGGTTCAAGAATAGGATGAGTCAAGGTGGAACCCTAGCGATACTTGGGAGTGAAGTGAGATCGACATTGCTTGGATTCAAAGAGTCATAACAAGCCCTGTTAACCTGATGTGAGTACCAAGACAACATTCAAATGACTTTTAGGTAAAGTAGTTTCTACGGCGATCTTCTCGAGCATCGTCCAAGTGCTTACATGATGACACTAATGTAGTGTCTTCTGCAAGATCGTCCAGGTGAGCTCGGTAAGCTACTGGGACTTGAACATGATGCGAGACCTTGCCGTGACGGCATGCTTTGCCATCTCAAGAAGATCAGATTAGAGAGGACAACATCGAGCCGATCTCGTCAACGGTGGTGAACAGACTCCCGAACACCACCTCTTGAGTCTCAAGGTTAGTGATGTCGACTCGGTCGCCGGCAAGTGACTCAACGACCTTGCCAGCTATGAATAGGCACATCTAGGTAAGCAATTACTCCAATGGTTAGGAGGCGTCATCGACTCAACCAAGAAACTCTTATCCAAGGTTCCCCTTGGTCTAGTTCTCCTTGTCGGTCACGACATTCTCGCATTCCTCTACCACAGGTCATCGGTGATCACTGACCCACCTGGTTTGACCTAGAAGGCATTTCATCGAGCATCTAGATTACACTTAAGACTCGATCTCTCTGGCATTGAATCAACTTAATTTGGCTTGACAACTATTGTCTAATGAGTTGTGCTGGTGTTCCAACACCACACACATCACAAGCATCCTTCATCTCGATGCCAGGGCACGATGACGGCTCGGAATGTCACGACGACGTCACATGGTCAACGACGTCGACGCGGCTCATGGTGGAGCATCACGAGCACGGACAGACAGGCCAACGCGATACAAAAGACAAATGAGGTCACCGTGGGGATTTCTATAGGAATGGTATCAATGAGGAACATGGACCAGAGGGCGAAGGACGACGGAAGTGACTGACCTTGGAAGCATTTTAGCAAACATCCTGGTTGTGTTCTTGATCCGGTTATTTCATCAACACTCCAAGAGCACCTTGGCACATGTCTTTGTCGATTGCTACCCCACAACAGACCTGCATCCATTGACTAGCATGGAACATCAATACATCTGGTTTCTTCCTTGTAAACATTTCATCGAACAAGTTGATTGCAGCATTGATCTGACCAATCTTTGCACAGATCAGAGCTAACCTTGATTCAATTGTCGATGCTGGTGTGTCAATGACGTGTTCCAGCATTTCATACATCGCACCAATCATTCGCCTTGCTTCCAGGACATAGCCACGACGCGGAACATTGTGACGATGTACCGAGGGCGGCGAGCACAAGCAGGGACGACACGGTGGGCAGCAAGGAGTCTCGCCGGCGGACGCGCGGACATATAGTCATGGCGCTCGCGGTCGACGCGGCAAGGCAAGGCCAGCAGGGACACGGCGGCGGCATCTACACTTGGTGCTTGTCCTGGACAGCGGCAAGGGCAGACGACCGTCGGGGCGCCGTGGCGTAGGAGCGCGGCGAGCAACAGGCCGACGCACGTCGGGGCACGTGCAGGGCGGGGGCTAGGCTAGCCGGAGGTCAGGGACGTGCGGCCAGGGCGGCGAAACGCGCACGAACAGGGGGGCGACGGCCATCGCACGACGGCCGTGGACACGAGCTAGGAGGGCCGACGTGGTGGATGGTTGGCAACGCCAGCAAACTGAGCAGGGGCGGGGCGATCCGGCGGCCGTCAGAAGTAGAGGCGCGTGGTGGCGCGTCGGAGGAGCGGGGCAGAGGCGGGCGCGTCGGGGCGAGCTGGGACGTGGGCCAATGGCGGGTGGCTTTGGGCGCTGGGGCATAGCTGGCGGCAGTGGTGGTGTGCAGCTAGGAGCGCGATGAGCAGGCGCTGGAGGCCAGGTCGGGGCGCACTGTGGATGGAAGGCGGCGAGCGGCGCTCGTCGGGAGCGGTAAGGGCGAGCGGCGGCCAATGAGGAGGCGTGCGCGACTGCGTCAAGGCAAGCAGCAGCGGGGCGTAGAGGGAGTCGGGCGTTGTGGATAAGAACCAGGAGAGGAAGAAGCGAACTCGGTTTTGTGGCAATGAATATAAACATGACATGTGGGACCCACTTCACTCTCCTCCCTTCTCCTTTCCAATTTCAAATAGAGCTAACAACCATGCTTCAAAAATATTCAACTTCGGCCTAATGACTAAATAAAATGTGAAGAATTTTATGGTGCAATCATATTTCAGAACTGAGTGAGTTGAATTTTTAACTCAGGCTTGAATTTGAATTCAAGCGGTGATACTTGATTCAATGAAATAAATAGTAAATCAGGTTCAAAAATCCTAAAACTTTGAAGTTAACCTTTCTGAACCACAAGGAACCTTGGGAAAAATTTGGAGTTGATTTGGACAAGATTAAGTACAAAGTTTAAATTTGAAGTCAACTTTGATTAAACTCTCAATACGTGTCCAATAAATGGAAAAAGTGCTTCAAAATTTTTTGAAACTTTATCGAGAGTCAATTTGGAATATTAAAAGGTCATGGAAAAATTTACAGCCTTAGATTTAAATATTTTTTACAGGGTCAAATGTACAGTAGCATATTCAATTTGTATTAATTTGAATATATATTTGGTATTGCATATTAATTTGACCTAGCAATCCCCATCTATTGAGTAGCTTAAATCTTCATGTGAACCTAGTTTGAACAGTAGCTTAAATTGAGTTTTTGAATGTCCCATTTGTGGGTTGGAATAATTCCTTTTTGTTTCTCTCTATTTTGTTTCCTTTTCCTCCTTTAATTTTCACAGAAAATGTGAATACATGGAAATTAAGGATTTTACACCTTAAGTTCTAATATACATTAGCAACCATGTGCTATATGTACAATTTTAACAAGTTCCTATTTTTAGTGAACATTGGTTAACTCATATGGTTCATGTGATTTTGGATTTCCAAGTCCACTTTCAAAATTTTTAAGTTCGCATTTTTGTGTTTTTGTTCTTCTGAAACGCGGGCTTTTACAATCCTTCCCCCTTAAAGGAATCTTGTCCCGAGATTCTAACAAGTGGAATAACAAAAACGATGAGGGGACCATCCGTAAAAGAGGGTCATTGACTAAGGAAAATGGCAATGCCCTTAAAACCTTGGGTTCTACGAAATAGTGATTATCTTCAGCATCTTAAGAAATTCTAAAGTTTGCTTCAAGTGATTCCAATCTTTAGGTTGATAACCTTGACAGGATGCTCGACATGACAATATCATATCATAAAACTTTCACGTCTGTTACTAACCCTTTATTGCTATACTCTTACACTGATATGACATCTTGTCCTGTCCTAGTCTCGACTGGAAGAATCAGGACTTGTTCTTTGCTTCTCTGGGCCACCTCGATAGTTTGAAACTATCCTTGCATGGATTCTTGGTTGCTTGCATGGTTTTGCATCGGTCCTTATAAATTAATGTGGTATTTCCCTTGACATGAGTTAAGATTGTTTACGAGGTTAAACAACAATCAGAGGTTAAACAAAAATCATTGACCCCATTTGATGCATAGCCAACCATAGGATCCCGTAGCTGTAGCATAAGAGTAGCAAGGCACTCAATACTCTTATGTGGGCAAAACCGCAGGAATACTGAAGATATGGCGACTACAAGGTTTTTGGGTATATCAACATCTTCAAACAATAGAAATAGAAGTTGAAGACCCTTTGCGGTGGCACACGAGGATTTAAAAATTCAGTATCCTCATATGTTTCCAACACAGCAAAGAACTCAATTATATGGTAACTACAAGGAAATTAGTGTAGCAAGGTTGCCATATAACAATGCAAGGACCTGGATGGAACCCGAGGCTTTTCGCGAGGTTAACAATCAAACGGAATCATTGCGAGTAATGAGAATCATCTAACCGGTGATCACACGATGAAGAACAATATAATTGCAACAATCAAAGCACATGAACCTAAACAAGTCAAGGACGGAAGTTCAAGTGTCTGTTTAGTTACAAGGGAGGTTGGGTGATCGGTTGCCCAGGTATCACTCAATGAAAGAGAGATCAACCACATAAGAAGTCAAATAAAGATGGTGAAATGATTGTAGTCATCAGACACCTTGGAATAGTCTGAATGGAAGTACATAATCTTGCTCTGAATTTTAGTATTATCATGCATTCTATCATTCATACTTCATTGGTAATGGTGATTCATGATGCATCATATGTTGTATGGTGCAATGAATATGCACATGGTATGGTGCAAATGGTGCATATGTATGGTGCAAATGATGCATATGTATGGTGCAGATGGTTCAAATGCATGGTGCAGTAGCTTTTATAGATTGAGCAAGACTAAATGAACCACGCACACACAACTAAACAACTAACTCATGATGTGCAAGGTTTGGATACCATGGTCGTGACAGACACTCAATGAGTAGCGTTCCTTTCATGACTCGACCACAGTTAAGGAATTCATAACAGAACGATTGACAAGGAATGTGGGAAACATACCACGTTACCTCGAACTTTCAAAAATTTGCTCATGTACTACTCAACTTGAATGTATCTTCAACTAGGTCTTAGAGTTACCATTGACTTGATGAGTATCTTCATCAGAAGAAAAACAACCAACTATATGTCGAAGGTTATCCCTAGACACCTGGTCGAGATGACTAGACACATCTCTAGTGATACTTCACTTAACCTTCGCTTCAATCAGTCAGGGGGAACGGATATCCTTCTCCATCTTTTTAGTGGAGCTGAAGTCACACTCTTCTTAGAGTAACTCAATCTGGTGGTGGATGTTGGATCCTCTTGAAGATGTAATCTTAATTGATCGCCTTCTTGTTGACACGACTCGTTGCAACCAAGGTTGATGGTTGAACACCACCATTACTTGAGTGCTCACCTTCCCCCTTAGAGTTCCAAACCAGGATTTCGAAGCGTATTTCAAACAATCCTCATGGGAACATGAGATGCAACTCAAGTAATTGCGACCTGCGTTCAACATCACAAGATGTGATCTGGCAAGTCACATAAATCAGACACTAGTATGCCTATCCAAGGGAAAAAACTTCAAATGAGGTAAACACTGTATTAAACTTGGTAATTAGTTGAGTCCTAACTCTTGGTTGGTTACGACACTCCTCGAATTGAAATCGAGAGCCGAATGCCTAACAAAAACCAAAAGATTCAAACTGGCCAGGCTATGGTGACAAATGACCAGTCTGGACTCAAACTCGATCTTGATCCAGTTAATAGCAAAATCAGATCTTGAGTTGAATAAAAAAGTTAAATTACACTTCAAGACATTTCCAAAGAGTATTGGTTTGCCTCTAGATCATCTTTGGTTTGCATGTTATGCTAGTTTAAAGTCAGCAAAATTTTATGCACTTTCAGCAGAACCTGCTTAAAAAGTAGCAGTTATGATCTAACGTTTTCAGGCTATTCTGATGGAAATCTGGAACTATTCTTATTTACAAAGTTGTATCCCATGTAATAAGCTTTTCAGAATGTACTTACTTGTATTCATATCAGTCCTGGTTTAAAAGATATGAATTTTTGAATTGGGAAAATTTCAGCATTCAGAATTTGAATTCAGTTCAGATTGACCACTCTGCATTCAAACTCGATTTGGAATAGGTAAATGACAGATTAAGATCTGGAGACAATTACAAAAATTGTAGCTGACTCACCATCCTTTCCAACAGTTACTCGTGCGACACCATTGGATCAAGGGTCTAAGAGTTATGGATTAAATTCAGAGGTGTACAGATTGCTGTCCAGTTTGGGTGTGCCTCCACAGTCTCTGCGATTATCCTAATTTCACCCACATAGAAAAGGATTTTGGTCTTGAGCTGAATAGAGAACTTGTAAAGTACTTCCAAAACATTCTATGGAGTACTTACTTGACCTCTTAACACTTCTGGTTGAGAAGATATGGCATTTGCAATTTGACAGTTTTTTCTGAAAATTTGGACAGCACCTCCTTTGTTTAAGGCTGATTTTGTCCACAATTTTCAAATATAGAAATATCAACGTTTGCAAAAATAACACATAGCAAACTGGTTTCATACATTCTCAGGATTCCAGAAATGTAAAACCCGAAGCCAATCGATGAGTCTACTAGAAATTACGATCCGAACAGTAACTGAATATATAGCGGTCCATATTCGGGACTGTTTCGACACCTTAAACGATACTTCAATTTAGACTTGGTTGTTGCGAGTTTTAGCTTTTGAGTTGAATAGGAAGTTGATATAGAACTCTTTAATATTTCCAGGAATGTATAAATATGCCTATGTTGCATTTCTAGTTTAAGAGTTATGGCTTTTCAAAGTTCAAAAATGTTTTTTTTTGGCTATTTCAGATAGTACTGTACACATGTACTAACTTCAACTCCAGTTTATAATTAGTTCTAAACCGAATTTGAGGTAACATTGAATAACAAAGTTGTAGAATAGCTCTTCCACTTTCCATAAATGTATCATAATGGAATTGGAGAGCTTTCTACAAAGAGATATGGCAAAAATTCAGATGCTGTCTTACACAGTTTCAAAACAGCAGCTGAGTTAGTTAGAGAGGATTTTCACCATCTTACAAAGGCCTTTTGGCTTGGGGGTCATCAGAAATCTTATAGAAGACTTCAATAGTTTCCAAAAAGTATTCATTTTCCTTCATAGACCTCCACGTCGAAGAGATATTGAATTTCAAAGTCAGGTCAAATTCTGTTAGAAAACAGAACTCACCGGCTTCGAAACACAAGAATTGCGAACAAACTCAAATTTTGAAACTTAGCTCAAAACTCAAGTCCGATAGCTAGAACTTGATTCACAACTAATCATTTGCTTTGGAACTAAATGGAATCTTAAAAGAGATCTTGACGACCTTTTTATCCATAGCATATCACTATGGATCTTCATGCTTAACCAAAGTCTCACTCCGGCGAAGTCGAGCTAAACTCTCGCCAGGAACAAAGAACTTTGGTTCACCTACTCTTGAAGAGAAACATTTTACCTTGTCCACAAGATATCAGCAACTGATATTTGGACTTAATATGAATATAAAGCCATTCTTTCGTGGGGAGTGGTCAAAGTATCACGTGGGATACAGACGGTACTACGTGCCTTACCAAAAGAAAAGTCTAATCCGCTATAACCGGATACGTCTATAGGTGTTCCTAATATCGATCACTCACAAACGTTTGCTACACGGGTCGCTACTGGAGTTAGTGTACCTGCAGAAGACAAACAATCGCCTTTCACACCTTCACACCTCAAGGGTGGTATGGGGAAACACGACAGGCAGTCATAATAATATATATAATCAAATGTAAAAGCATACGACTCTGGTGTGAGTCACCCTTGAGCGAAGTCATGTCTCGAGGTACATGATTGTACTACGTCTGTACAGCAATGACACCCGCACGAACCGGCTTATACATGCTCGGGCATACGTGTTTTGCATGCTCCCATAGAACATGAATGGTTCTAGGGATGCATACCATCGGGTTATACACCACCCGACGGGGGCTCCCACTAATTTTTTGTTACGCTGGGGTACCGCGTGTCATATGTTCTCAGAAATATGGAAAGTTTCAGAGACTCATATTGACTTTCCGTGCTAAGCCACGGAAATATCACATACCACATCTCGTATGCAGAGTTTACCAAGATTGATTCGCTCTCGGTGGCGTACCTTACCTCTTACCTTGAAGATGGAGCGACGTTATAGAATAATATAACAATTAAGTTAGTTCACCACCTTTATAACTTATGCAAGTAATAGTCCGTAATGGGCATATAGCTAATCCTCACTTGACTACTTTAAAGTTTTCGAAAATAGCCTCTTTTCGAGCGTGCTATTCCCAATGAAGCTCTGATACCATGTCTTTGGGGACCGGAGTCCACACATCAAAGGATCTCATTGGGTGTTGTCGTGCGATGCGGCACCTAATAGCACACACAAAAAGGATACCAAAACATATAAAGTTTTCATTTCATAGTAAGAAGAGTTTACAAAAAAGTGTACAACAGGGGTACAGACGCAGCAGAAAATACATACTCATAATCTCACCTAACTAAGCAGGAGATAAGACGTCCATGCCCTAGGACGCTTCTCACTAGCAACAAGAAGAACATTCAGCAGCGGCGTGGTTCACATGAGATTTATCTCGATACCTCGAGATCTCATGTACAACCTGAACAGCAGAAATAAACCTAATACCTACAAAAATCGTTAAAGTGCAAACGTGAGCATACACTATAGGAAACCCGACGATTTGCGATGTCCAGGGCCGTCGCAAATAAGCCAAATGCCATCGCAAATAAGCAATTTGCGACGACTTTTCTTATTTGCGATGGTTTCTAGCTGTCGCAAATAAGAAGTCGCAATTAAGCTTATTTGTGATGGCCACCGTCGCAAATAACCTTATTCGCGACGGCTAGCAGCGGCCGTCGCATGTTATTACCAGGGGCTGGTGGGCCCTGCAACAATATTTGAGACGGCCAGGCCGTCGCAAATAAGTGCCCTATTTGCGATGGTCGGGCTATCGCAAATAAGTTTAGCGGGCAGGGCCCACGTGTCCTGCTCTGGGACCCACGCTGCTATTTGCGACGGTCGGGCCGTCGCAATTAATGCTTATTTGAGACAGCCGGGCCGTCGCAAATACCAGTGGCTTAGTTGCGATGGCCTGGAACCTTATTTGCGACGATACTGTATAAAAAGCCGTCGCAAATAAGGTTTTTTATTTTTTTTTAAATAGAAAATACTACCCGGCTTGATGGCTGGAATCGCAGAATAGAAACAATATATCACACAATATATCACACACAAACATCATCACAATAAAAAACTAACATTCTCGATACATCTCAAATCGTCATCAACAAAGCAAACAGGGGCTCACTCGCCCGTCTCACCTCCGTAGCCACCTCCGAAGTCGAAGTCGTCGTCGCGCCTCATTCTGCGATAGTGACGGCGATGGCGTTTGTGCAGCCGTCGCGGATCCCTACAATTAATGGAACTTAAAGCTAGAATATAAATGCATCAACATCTCTCTCACTCCCTTACTCTTCCTCTATCTTCATCTAGATCCCCCTCTCTTCCTCTCTCTTTTCATTTCTCTCTTTCTCTCTCCCCCTATCTTTCTCTCTCACTCTATCTCTCTATTGCTATCCTTTTCCCTCTATATTCCTCCCTCTATCTCCATCTACATCTCCCTCCCTCTATATCCATCTACATCTTCCTCTCTCTCCTCATTCCTCTCCTACTCTATCTAACTATATTTCACTATTTCTTATGTCTCTCTCTTTCTTCTGTATCTATCTTTCTTCTATCTCAATCATTTGCGACGGATCTAACTATCTCCCTCTTTACTCTATCTCAATCTTTTTATGTTGAGAAGAAGGATTACATAGAAAATTACCTGACCCGCAGAAGAAAGATCGTCTGGAAGGACCGGTGGTAGTACCAGTACCTGGATCCCCAGACCTTGTGCCCAAGCCATGGCCTGTCATTGCAAACATTAAATGCTATCTATTAGTAAGTCATTTACGCTGAATTAATGAGAACTTTAGTTTTTATTTTGTTACCTCCATTGCTTCCCGCATCTGCGCCAACGCTGCTGCCTAGGTTTGGATCGTGGCCTCCATCGCGATCCTTTGGCATTCCGCCTCCTCCTGTCGTCTGAAGAGGGACTGCATCTCAATGTCCCTCTACAAGGCGCGACGACCAGTCGTGCACACCGAAGAAGCCTGCGTGGAGCTGCCTCTCGCAGGTCTCCCCGCCCTCGAGTCGACAACTCCATCGAATATGGCGAGCCTATAAAAAAGAGAGTCAGTAATATGAAATTGAAATATCTTGAATACTTTGAGTTGAAAATGATAAAATGACTTGTAAACTCACCTTCCGTGTGCTTTTCCACCACCGCTTGCATACGCGGCTTGAGGATCGATTGGTTGACATTCCCAATCGAAATCTTTGCCATGTATCTTCCTAGCGTCCTCCCCATACTTAGCCTGCAAAACAAGAAAATCGTATAAGTTCAACAATCTATATTGTTATATTTAATATGAATGATTTCTAAACTTACGAATAGCTCAGCCGAGTCAAAGGCCTCAGGAACAGAAGGATCGACAGCCGAGGGCTGGCTAGCCGAGTGCTGGCTCGCCAAGGGCTGGCTGGCCGAGGGATGGCTCACCGAAGGGTAGCCAAGGTCAACTGGCGCCGCAGCCCCTGAGTCAGCCAGTGAGGACTACAACATTCAAATGATTCATAAGTAAGATTAATGTGAAATTGAATTTAAAGAATTTGTTAAAAGCGAGTGAAATTTACCTGTGACGAAGCTCTAGAGCTGCTCAAAACGTGCCCTAGCAGCTGAGAGCGTCTGCTCCCAGTCGACGAGGCACCAGCAAAAGCATCCTCAGGTCTAGAGGGGTAGAACCCCCTCGTCGGCGGCACCTTCTTACCCTTCTTTGATGCCATCCTGTTTTAATTAGATAATCAGTAAATATGCAAAAAAATATACAATATTCATGTTACTATCTTCAAGAAAACATTACTTGTAATCACTTTCAAAATTCATCAACATCATTATCATGTGCCTGCGCCCTACTCCTTAAACCAGCCCAACGATCTTCCATCGTGGCCTGTTCTAATTTCCTTTTTCGCATATCATCTGCCTCTACATCTTCAACGTATTCAACATCTCCAACTAATTAATTGAGTCCTGCACCAAGCTCGACGATAAAAGTGTCTGACAACTCTTCTTCTTGGTGCACTTCTTCAACGTCTTCGCTATCATGGTAACCATCATCCCCAGGAGTATATAACTGCTCACGAGGATTCTCCTTATATACCACCCACCAAGCACTGAGCTTCGTGCATGGATAAGATAGATAATACACTTGTTCCACTTGATGTGCAACAACAAATGTATCGTAACCTCGTAATCGGTCCTTATGTTTCACTTCCACCATTCCAAATTGGTTTTCTCGAGTTCGAAGAGTGCGACCAAACCAGTCACAATCAAAGAAGACAACTCGAAGGGTCTTATTTCCGGTAAAAGTAAATCCAAGAAATTTGTTAATGATCCCATAATAATCTGTTAAATTCCCTTAAGTGTCCATTGCTCTCGTCACAACACCGAAATTTGATGTTGACGCGAGAGGACGAAGAGCTTCAAAATGAGTTGTACGGAATCGAAAGCCATTTACGTCATATCGACCATAGCTTCTAACATTCACCAATCCATAAGATAGCAGCCGCAAATCTTCATGGACATTGTGAGTCCGACACTGTCATGAATGATCGTAAGTTAAAATAATATTTCTTTAATAATAGTAACTTATAATACATAGAAGACGAGTGAATATCACATAATCTCGAAACCAGGATAGGAAAGTCTGCCCCCCATTTATTCCTTCTTTTCGCATTGCTTCTACTTGTTTGGTTGTAGGTTGATGCCTATGTGGCCAACATTGTCTGTGGAACTCGCTGAACATGAAAAAACATCTTTTAGAGTACATGTGTAGCAAAATATGTCGATTAGCATAAATGTAGGACAAACACTTACTCAAAGAATTCCTGCATGCCTTCTATATTTGTGTACATGTAGAGTAAAGCAACAGTCCTTTCATGTTCGGATAGCACGTAGGTCGTGTAGCTACCAACGGTAATGCCTCTCGTTTGAAAAATGGAAAGGTCGCTTAGAGGGGGGTGTTTTGTCCACATTGTACCGCATCACTAAAGTATTGATATTGTTTTTTCCGCAAAGTAGACACTTGAAAAGTATCCTACTTCCTTAAGAGCATATGCTTCAGCGATGCACCCTTCCACTCTTGCCCTGTTGCCAACCATTGGTTTCAGATACCATAGCGCTCTTTCAATGTGATACATCCACCTATATTGCACAGGACCACCAATATTAGCTTTGAATGGAAGATGGATAATCAGATGTTGCATTGGATTGAAGAAACCCGGTGGAAAATTCTTTTCCATCTTACATAAAAGTATGGGTATCTCCTTCCCTAACTTATCCATAACCCGATCTTGATTTCTTTAGCACAAAGCTGTCTATAGAAATAGCTGAGCTCGGCTAAAACCTTCCACACCGCATCATCTAGATAGCCTCGAAACATGACAGGTAAGAGTCTTTCCATTATAATGTGATAATCATGACTCTTCAACCCAGTGAGGTTTCCTGTGTTAACATTTACGACTCGTTTCAGGCTAGCTGCGTAACCATCTGGGAATTTCAAAGTTTTCATCCATTTCATAACTTCTTTCTTTTCTTTCGATCGAAGACAGAAAGAAGCACGTAGCTTTCCACCACTTTAGAGATTTCAAGAGTTGGACGGTGACAAATGTCTGCCAAATCTAGTCTAGCTTTATAATTGTCTTTCATTTTGCTAGGCATATCCATGCAAGTGCTTATGATAATTTTGCTCATGTTACGCTCCTAATGCATGACATCAATGTTGTGCATTAGAATCAACGACTTCACATACGGTAGCTCCCAAAGTCCACATATGTGAGTCCAATTGTGTTCCTCTCCATAACCTACAAAATATCCAGGACGACCTTCATCGGGCACCAGTTTGTCCAACATATCAGAAATTTCTGACCCGTTGAGACGCTTCAGTGGTCCTTTAGTGACAATAGTGTTCTTTCGAAAGACATGCTTCTCCTGCCTAAATATATGATTCGAGGGCAGACAACATCTGTGACAATCAAAGTAAGATATTTTGCCTCCATGAGTTAGTCTAAAGCAATCCGTGTCTGAAGCACGTATCGGACACGTCAGACCATGAGTGCTCCATCCGGAAAACATGTCGTATGCCGGCAAATCATGGACAAACCACAAATAAGCAACTCGAAGGTTGAATTTCTGCTTCTTATAACTCTCGTACGCTTCGACTCCTGTCGACAAGACATTCAATTCTTCGATCAGCGGTTTTAACATCATGTTGAGACGTGACCCGGGATGATCAGGTCTAGGTACAATGAGGCTGAGAAACATGAACTCGTTCTTCATACAAAATGTAGGTGACAGGTTGTACGGAATGACAAAGACGAGCCAACATGAGTATGGCGTGGCGTTCGTACTGAATGGTGAGAATCCGTCTATCGCTAATCCGATGCGAACATTCCTCGCATCATGAGAAAAGTCTGGATAGAAACGGTCTAGCGCCTTCCATGCATCACCGTCGAACGGATGCATCCAGAATTCTTTGTTCTCACGATTACCTTCTTTGTGCCATCTCATGTGTCTTGCGGTTCTTTTTGAAAGAAACATCCGCTTCAACCGAGGTGTCATAGGCTACTAACAAAGCTGTTTATGTGCGACATCTGTCATCACATTATCGCCATCATCATTAACTACTGCGACATACCTCGATTTACCACATTTCAAGCACATCTTCTAATTGGCGTGCTCTTTCCAGAATAGCATGCAGTTGTCTGGGCACACATCGATTTTCTCATACTTCATACCGAGACCAGATATCTTGATCTTTGAATGATACATATCCGCCGGCGCATTGTGAGGTTGTGGAAGGATATCGCAGATCAATTTCATGAGATCATTGTAGCAGTTGATGGAAAAAAAAGTACTTGGACTTAATTGCCATAAATCTGGTCAAAAAAGCAAGTACGGTCACAACCGTGTGTTCACGCAACGGCTCTTGTGATTTCTTCAGCTCCTCAAAGAACTTCTCTGCCTCATTTGTAAGAGGATCTTCCGCTTCCAGAGCTTCTAGCATCTCATCCATCCTATCAACCTCTGTTATATCATCATCCTCATCCACTTCGGCTATGACTCGAGAATTAGTCTCGCCATGAAAGGTCCACACTTCATAATGTGGAGTGAAACCATTTTGACATAAGTGAAACGAAAGATCCAATCTTCTCAAAAAACTTGGTGTTCCGGCATTTTGTACATGGGCACCGCAACATATAATCCGTTGACAATGAAAAAGCTCGATCCAAAAATTGATCTTACTTGATAAACCACTCATCCGAGTGACCACTAGTTCTGCTTCTCCAGCCAGTATATATCCAACTGCGGCCTTCACCCATGTTTTGCTCTGCAGTTTAACGCGAAAGAAATTGTTGTTAATGTATTGTTATGTTATGTCACAACCCTACAACCTAGGCAGATAGATCCAAAACCCACCCAAGAGTGACCGAGCGGAGCGTGCTCATGACGAGATGGGTGATCCGGATTCGAACGAAATTTTGGCAGCATAACCCCGTTGTTCTCCACCGCACACCCAAAAATGGTGCAGCAGAGAACAATAGGGTTACGCCACCGAAATCTCGTCCAAATCCAGACCTGCGTCTCGTCACAAGCCACGCCCGCTCGGTCACTCCGAGGCTGTACAAAAAGGGACAATTCCGAACCTGCACGTCCCACATGCCAATGGCATGTGAGACGTGCCTATCCGAAATGGGTAATCCATTGCTATAGGTTACGTTACTCATTTTCATTTTCTGGTCATTTAAGAGAGAGGAAAGAACTAGAGAAAGAGTGAGAGGAATGTTGGTCTTAGATGACAATTCCACATCCATTTCCATCGTCCACGCAATCGCGAATCATTAACGTCCTTACCAACCGGTTCGCTTCCGTGTCGACTTGACGCATACGGTACCACTACAATGGTCTACACGGCACGATCACACTTACTACGTGTCATGCCCTTCCGAGTTGGTCAGAGCCGACCCAAAACCCCTTTATTTATATATATTATGTAGTCACTCAAAAACATTATATGAATGCACTAAAGTCCAAACATACACTAAACGGAATATAAAAAATTATTAATTCTAAACACTCACACAATCAAAAGAACAAGAGAAAAAAATTATTAATTCTAGTAACCTGCATAATAAACATATTTACCAAAACATGACAAAAAATTATCTAAACCTAAAAAAACATAATCATCTAGCAACATCTAGATCACACACTTGACATAGGCTGAACTAGTAACATGGTGATGCAAATCTAAAGAAAATGTGTTACATCATTAAAAGTTTGATAAAAAAACAGTTGGAACATTATACATATCAGGGCAGCTACTATAGGAGCAACAAGTCGTCATATACAGCTCAAAGGACTGTACTACGTCATATGTCATATACAATATGAGAAGAATTATGGTGCCATACCTGAGCAGTAAAGTGGATCTGAGTGTGCACGGTGGGGAGGGGACCTGAGCAATGTAAAAAAATGCATTATGTCAAGACCGATTAGATAAAAACAGCTAGAAAACTCAAAGAACTGAATATAATTGGGCCAGCTAGATCACCATATTATGATGCTTTTGGTTGATCTAGAAACAAGTCCCTCACTTGCTAAAACAAAATCAGGGTTCAGAAAGGCGGTATATGGCGGCCGCCTCCGCGCGCCTGGGCGCGAGGCGCAGCCCTTCCGCCTCGCCTAGGGGGCTAGGCAGCCATTCCGCGGGGGGTAGTGCCAATCTCGAACAAATCCGGAGGAGCGGCAGAGGGAGCAGGTCCCAGACGGGTGGATCCAGGAGAGCGGCAGCGGGAGGTGGTCCTAGGCAGCCCGATCCGGAGGTGCGGCGATAGGAGCAGATCCCAGGAAGCCATATCCGGAAGTGCGACAACAGAAGCGTTCCCCGGCAGCCGGATCCAAAAGAGCGGCAACGGGAGTAGGTTGACAGGGGCTGGATCTTGAGGACCGCCGGCAGGAGATATCGGGTGCAACGTGTCGATCTAGAGGGTCGGGGAGTCGATCCTCGTATCGGGGTTTGGTGTGCTATGAACTGGTTTGACCGAAAGTGGGCTAAGAGAGAAGCGGTGGTGGGCTGGGAGTGGCCCAACGTGACTGGAAGTGGATAAGACAGAGTAGGGTATACAATTATAACTGGTCAGGTAAAAATGACAGAAAAAATGACATATAATTCTATATTTTAAAATTCTTGTAATCTATTATTGCTACAGTGCATAACGCCTAGGTGCCGCCTAGGAACGCCTAGGCACATAACGCCTAGGAATTATATTTTTGTACATAAAACCTAATCGTTCATATGCAGATTACATTAGTGCACCACTAAGAGCATCACCAAGGACAATTGTCCATTATCTCTAGCTAGCTGGTCTTGTTAATTTATATACCATCCATCCATATGTTTAATCCATGATTAATAATACAGTGGTGATGGGCTCCATGCAACAAAACAATGCAAGCAGAAGTAGAAGTGTGTCAAGAGAACGAATTGAAGTGTGTACCTAGTGATCAATGGGTGCCCGACGGACGGACGGCCGGGGGTGAGCCGACAGCGTGGGCGCAGGGGCGGCGGGGCCTGGGGCGGGCCGGCAGCGGCGGCGCAGGGGCGGTGAGGCCGAGCGGCGGCTGGGGCGTAGGGGGGGCAGGGGTGCGGCGGGCCGGCAGCGGAGCCGGGGGCGCGGCAGTGGGCCGGCGGCGGGGGCGCGGCAGTGGGCCGGCGGCGGCGGAGTGAAGTGAATGAAGAGTCGGGGCTGGAGGGTCCCGATATTATCCCTAATTTGCAACAGCGAACTTAATTGCGATGACCTTAACTTACGGCCGTCGCAATTAAAGCCTATTTGCGACGGCCGTTTGACTGGTCGTCGCAAATAAGAGTTTATTTGCGATGGCTCCGTTATTTGCGACGACCCTAGGGTTGGCCGTCGCAAATAAACTCTTATTTGCGACGGCTAGTCCGACGGCCGTCACAAATAATGCCTTATTCTCGACGGCCATGTTATTTGCGATGGCCATGGACAAGCCGTTGCAATTTAAGTTATTTGCGACAGTTGGCCGTCGCAAATAAATATATCCGTCGCAAATGATCACGTTTCCTGTAGTGATAACGCTCAGCAAGACTGACCCGTCTCACTAAACATATGCAGGGTGAATACTAAGCATAGGTAAGGAATAGCAAAAATAGACTCACCTACAAGTGGATCCTTATAATCATGTTTTAAGTAGCAAATAACATTCTTCAAGCACGACACATCATAGACTCCACAATCAAACAAGAAACACTGTGCCGATGATATGACATGTCCAAAGCACATAATGCTATTACAGGTAAAGTATGGGAAAACTATAGACTTTTAATTGTACTATCTCTAAGCCATACAAGGTTGCAAGGAAATTATAATTCAATATATCATATTCTTCTGACTTCTTCAGTATTTACTACGTCACGACGCAGTGAACAAGTGGTACTCTATTACTGCGAGGGACGGTGATTGCAATCAGGACACACCCGGACAACACGACACATACGCACGTTCGGAAGTGTCAGCGAGTACATCAGTACCTACGTAACACTTCAGTACTAGTCGTATATGACCACCTTTCACAAGAAACCCTAATGCCGAACCCGTCTCACCTCCGCGAACAGAAGGTCTCCGCATGGAACACCTCTGTGCCCACCGACCGATTTACACCTTACTGTCCTCAACCCACCCCTATCAATGGTGAGTTAATGGCCTCGACATCCAAGTTATCGAGTTACGTCAGTTTACTGGGTCCCATATATCCAGTATGTCGCTGGTACAAGTCAAGCTTGTCCAAGGGGCCGCATACGGTACGGGTCTTAATCGACACAGGCAGGGCTATGCGACCGAGACTCCAATTCTTGTCGCTTCCTAGCCATCCCCCGCCCGGTCTTAGATTCATTATATTAAGCCATTGTCTATCTAACCAATCCTGTGAGATATGTTCTACATCTCTCGCGAGTAGATTCCAGCTACTCGACTTCTACCGGATCACCTAAAACATTAGCATAGCAGTTCCACAAGTCGAGCTATCAACCTACCCAATTAACCAATGGGATTGTGGGTCATGCATCTGGAGTATTCAAGCATCCTTAACGTAATGCACAATATCAACTGAAGACATAAATGAATAAAAGTGGAAAACTTTGAAAAGCTCTTAAATGCAAATCGGGGCTTGCCTTGTTTGCAATTCTATAGCAATGTTTGTTGTTATTGGCTTTGTCTTCCTTCAAAGAGTCCGCCATGGAACTTCATGCTGGAACACCCTGGCCTTCTCCTCCAAGCAAAGCTCCTCATCGATCACCTACCATCACGTTCCTACCGACATGATATGCATATAAGTACATAATGTAATATACTTGAAATTAAACAAGTTAAACAAACTCTAAGACTGGTGAGACTAACTAGAAGGAAGAGGTATGCCTCTATTGTGTGGATAAACAAAGGATGGAGTCAAGTGGTCATAGTAGTATCGAGATGTAAATTGAAAGGTGCAATGTAAGCACACATTGCAACTTGGCACTCAACACTCGACGGAATGCCACTCAAGGACGATAAAGCTCAATGGTGTGGAAGTGTTGGACTGGTAGTGTAAGGATGACCCAAGAGTCAAGGTGGCATGGAAAGCTTGCGTATGAGTGGAGTGTACAAGGCGAAGGTCGTGACTTAGCAGTTGACCAATGAAGTTATTCCAACTCGTAAAGGAGTAAAGCTAGTTATAGCTAAGAATTGTTGCTGCAGGGTTCAAGAATAGGATGAGTCAAGGTGGAACCCTAACGATACTTGGGAGTGAAGTGAGATCGACATTGCTTGGACTCAAAGAGTCATAACAAGCCCTGTTAACCTGATGTGAGTACCAAGACAACATTCAAATGAATTTTAGGTAAAGTAGTTTCTACGGCGAGCTTATCGAGCATCGTTCAAGTGCTTACATGATGACACTAATGTAGTGTCTTCTGCAAGATCGTCCAGGTGAGCTCGGTAAGCTACTGGTTCTTGTACATGATGCGAGACCTTGCCGTGACGGCATGCTTTGCCATCTCGAGAAGATCGGATTAGCGAGGTCCACATCGACCCAAACTCGACAACAATGATGAACAGACTCCCGAACACCACCTATTGAGTCTCAAGGTTAGTGATGTCAACTTGGTCGCCGGCAAGTGACTCAACAACCTTGCCAGCTATGAATAGGCACATCTAGTTAAGCAATTACTCGAATGGTTAGGAGGCGTCATCGACTTAACCAAGAAACTCTTATCCAAGGTTCCCCTTGGTCTAGTTCTCCTTGTCGGTCACGACGTTCTCGCATTCCTCTACCACAGGTCATCGGTGATCACCGACCCACCTGGTTTTACCTAGAAAACATTTCATCGAGCATCCAGATTACACCTAGGACTCGATCACTCTAGCATCGACTCAACTTAATTTGGCTTGACAACTATTGTCCGATGAGTCGTGCTAGTGTTCCAGCACCACACACATCACAAGCATCCTTCATCTCGATGCCAGGGCACGATGACGGCTCGAAACATCACGACGACGTCACATGGTCAACGACGTCGACGCGGCTCATGGTGGAGCATCACGAGCACGCACGGGCAGGCCAACGCAATACATAAGACAAAGGAGGTCACCGTGGGGATTTCTATAGGAATGATATCAATGCAGAACATGGACTAGAGGGTGAAGGACGACGGTAGTGACTGACCTATTATGCATTTTAGCAAACATCTTGGTTGTGTTCTTGATCCGGTTATTTCATCAACATTCCAAGAGCACCTTGGCACATGTCCTTGTCGATTGCCACCCCACAACAGACCTGCATCCATCGACTAGCATGGAACGTCAATACATCTGGTTTCTTCCTTGTAAACATTTCATCGAACAAGTTGATTGCAGCATTGATCTGACCAATATTTGCACGGATCAGAGCTAACCTTGGATTAATTGTTGATGCTGGTGTGTCAACGACGTGTTCCAGCATTTCATCCATCGCACCAATCATTCGCCTTGCTTCTAGGACATAGCCACGGCGCGAAACATCGCGACAACGTACCGAAGGAGGCGAGCACAAGCAGGGACGACACGTTGGGCAGTAAGGAGTCTTGCCGGTGGACGCGCGGACATGGCGTCATGGCGCTCGCGGTCGACGCGGCAAGGCAAGGCCAGCAGGGACACAGCAGCGGCATCTACACTTGGTGCTTGGCCTGGACAGTGGCAAGGGCGGATGACCGTCAGGCGCCGTGGTGCAAGAGCACGGCGAGCAGCATGCTGGCGCACGGCGGGGCACGTGCAGGGCGGGGGCACGGCTAGCCCGAGGTCAGGGACGTGCGGCCAGAGCAGTGAAACGCGCGCGAGCAGGGGGGCGACAGCCATCGCTCGGCGGACGTGGACACGAGCTAGGAGGGCCGACGTGGTGGACGGTGGGCAGCGTCGGCAGACTGAGCAGGGGCGGGGCGAGCCGGCACCCGTCAGAAGCAGAGGCGCGTGGTGGCGCGTCGAAGGAGCGGGGCAGAGGCGGGCGCGTCGGGGCGAGCTGGGACGCGGGCCAGCGGCGGGTGGCTTCGGGCGCTTGGGCGTAGCTGGCGGCAGCGGTGGAGCGCGACGAGAAGGCGCTAGAGGCCAGGTCGGGGCGCGCTCCGGATGGAATGCGGCGAGTAGCGCTCGTCAGGAGCGGTCAGGGCGAGCGGCGGCCGGTGAGGAGGCGCGTGCGGCTGCATCAAGGCAAGCAGCAGCGGGGCGCAGAGGGAGTCGGGCGCTGTGGATAAGAACTGGGAGAGGAAGAAGCTAACTCGGTTTTGTGGCGAAGATAAACATGACATGTGGGACCCACTTCACTCTCCTCCCTCCTCCTTTCCAATTTTAAATAGAGCTAGCAAACATGCTTCAAAAATATTCAACTTCGGCCTAGTGACTAAATAAAATGTGAAGAATTTTATGGTGCAATCAGATTCCAGAACTGAGCAAGTTGAATTTTTAAGTCAGGTTTGAATTTGAATTCAAGCGGTGATACTTGATTCTATGAAATAATTAGTAAATCAGGTTCAAAAATCCTAAAACTTTGAAGTTAACCTTTCTGAACCATAAGGAACCTCGGGAAAAATTTGGAGTTGATTTGGACAAGATTAAGTACAAAGATTAAATTTGAAGTCGACTTTGATTAAACTCTCAGTACATGTCCAATAAATGGAGAACGTGCTTCAAAAATTTTTGAAACTTTATCGAGAGTCAATTTGGAATATTAAAAGGTCATGAAAAAATTTACAGCCTTAGATTTGAATATTTTTGACCTGGTCAAATGTACAGTAAGATATGCAATTTGTATTAATTTGAATATATATTTGGTACTGCATATTATTTTGACCTAGCAATCCCCATCTATTGAGTAGCTAAATCTTCATGTGAACCTAGTTTGAACAGTAGCTTAAATTGAGTTTTTGAATGTCTCATTTTTGGGTTGGAATAATTCCTTTTTCTTTATCTCTATTATGTTTTCTTTTCCTCCTTTAATTTTCATAGAAAATGTGAATACTTGGAAATTAAGGATTTTACACCTTAAGTTCTAATATACATTAGCAACCGTGTTCTATATGTAAAATTTCAACAAGTTCCTATTTTTAGTGAATATTGGTTAGCTCATATAGTTCATGTGAGTTTCGATTTCCATGCCCACTTTCAAAATTTTTAAGTTCGCATTTTTGCGTTTTTGTTCTTCCGAAACGCGGGCTTTTACACCTAAACTTGGAAATTGTGGGTAGAGTAAGCTTAATCTAATTGTAGGTTGTTGTGACACCCGGTTCCGAAAAATGAACCAAGTGAACGCATATGTGTGCCCAGGACGTTCAACACACATACACGAGTGCATTCACAAAAGGATATACATAAAATTACCACAGAACAAGATTAATTAAGCACTTTTATTACACATTTGATAATATCTTTGAATACAAGCTCTAATGAATATTAATGACATGTTTGAACTAGTGAAGTGGAAATAAACTAAATATGAGCTAAACGAAATATGCAAGCTAAGCAAATAGGGTAGCGCGGCTCCAAGCAACACCACGGGCAAAGCTGACGGCAGCACACAGCCTAGGACTCATCATTAACGTTGTGATACTCCCAATCCTAACCTGCAATTGTTGGTGGGGGAATTGAAAGGGTGGCTACATGTTGTACTCAGCAAGTGTGGAAAAGTATAACATGTAGTCGATACAAATGACAAACATAATACATGCTAATAGCTGAAAAGTACATTAAAACATTTGAAAAGCAACATATTGTATATATGTGAGGTAAACCCATCATAAACCATGCAGATATCATAATACTGGTCCATATTTTATTACCATCATCCATATACCAGATTTCTCATTACCATAATCTGTATCCATTGCCATAAACCATAATACCATCCCATAACCAGTACCAAACCATCCATAATCCCATGTTTCCCGCTAATCATGTGACGGTCCAGGTTGCTCATGACCGGGAGCACGACTATCATGATAGTTTTTTAGACACTCTGCAGAGGTTGTACCACTTTACCTAGGTGTTTGTGATTTCATCACCTTTCGATGACTATGGAACCTCTATTATGCGGTGTCACACTTCCTTAGGTGTGTGGCCTAGAGATCACAAAATAGCCTCTACAAAGGGACTACTAGCATGTACAGACCCACTGAGGTTTCACCGGTGGCGATGCCTCAAACTTAGCACATCTTCAACCAAGGGCCCCCTCTTGTGCTATTCGGATCCCAGGGAGTCCCGCCTCATATCGAAACCCAATCTGAGTCCCCTTTCCCGGTGTGCCAAATGATCCACGCAGTACTAGCAATACACTAATTAATCAGCTATGCTGCACCCATACTTGTCCTCGTGGTCGCACTGTAAATCTTGGATGGTTGCTCCACGAACCGGACCTTAAATCTAAAGAAAGTGAAACCACCATAGCATCAACCCAATCCAAATACCATCCTTGCTTAGATCACCCATTACCATGTCATATTAACCAGTTAATGTTAACCATAATCTTATTAATGCATAATTAAATAGTATAGTTGTTTTCCCATCCCAATTAAGTAAGCGAAGCAAAGGTAAAAAGTCCTTCCCGACACTCTACCATGTATTCCAGGTGACAAGGATGGTTAAACAAAGCTAGTAAACTTCCTATCATGGGTATTCCCATCAAATTGACACAAGCATGCAGTTTTGAAAACAAAACATTCATTGTACAAACAGGATCAATATGTTCAAGGACACTTGTCTTGCTCTTGGGCTTGCTTGGGATCAAAGACTTCAAAATTCTGGTACTGGAAGTCTTCCGCGGGACTCTCTAGCGCAAATCCATCTAAATGGCGCAATAAACATACAAACCAAGAATTACAATCAATAAGTGCACATATATTACTCAATATGTCATGACATGCATGATTAATGAAAATGCAAAGAAAGACTAGTTAATGAGTTGTTAATAATGTTTATTATCTAGTTCGAATAGTTTTTAGCAAGTTTTGACAAATCTGGAATTGATTCGAAACAATTTAGAATTAATTCACCAGAAAACAGACAGCCAAACCGGACTAGTGCGCCCTTCGCAGAACTGGCGAATTAGGGTTTTCTAGATCGACATGAATTTGTAGAAAACAGGGTTCAATTAACGTGAGAAAGAGGAAGTAGAAGGTATACCAGGTGTTTAGAACTCCAATAAATCAAGGGTTTTGGAGGCAACACTTGGATCTTGACGATCTAGGGTTGATAAAGAGAACTTGATGGTGAATTGTTGACGAAAAACACAAGGTTGATGGAGATCTTGTCCTCTTGATCTTCTTTCGTTTCCTCCTCCTCTTCTTCTTGCTCTGGATCTCCTTCTCCCTCCCTAGCGGTGGCTATCCACAGGCTAGTGTTTGGGTGTGATTTAAGAGTTGCAAGAGATGTAATGTTGGGGTGTTGGGTTGTTTATATAAGGGTGGAGGGTTGGGGTTTGATGGAGGTCCGTCTTAGAGAGGGTGGAGGCTTGTTTGGGGTCCCACATGGGCTCCAAAAGAGTTAGACACAACGTCCTTAGGCCCACTTAAGGTAAAACCCAAAAGCACGTCGTGGAAAAAGATCAACTTGGAATCGCGATCACCGGACAAGTCCGCAGTAGGCTGGACTAGTCCAAGATTAGTCAGAGAGAAATTGGATAAGTTCGCACTATATTGGACAAGTCCAAAATTACTCAAAGAGAAAACAGACAAGTCCGACAGACATCAGACAAGTTTGGACAAGTCTAGGGACTTGGAAAAATTTCAAGGAATCAGGATACCAGACTGGTCTGCAATGGACTGGACAAGTCCAAAAATTGTACAGAGTCGAAACCGGACTAGTCCGCAGCAAAAGCGGACATGTCCGAGGGAGGTCGGAGAGAAATCGGACTAGTCCGCACCAAAAACGGACTTGTCCGCACTTCTTAGAACTTTTGAGTTCGGTTTTTCTACTAATTCATTTTAATCTCATTCCTTTTTATGTGGATTAATGTTAAACATGTATATGAACTTATGCAATGCATGATGCATGAAAATGAGGGTGTTACAAACCTATCGCCCTTAAAATGAATCTCGCCCTTGAGATTTGAGGTGAAAGAGAAGAGATAGGGAAATTTCTTCTCGAGATCATCTTCCGGCTCCCAAGTTGCCTTTGATTTGTATGATGCTTCCTATGCACTTTACACCATCGAATCACCTTGTTCCTTCTGACTCTCTCCTTGGTTTCCAAGATTTTGACCGGTTGCTCAGGATAAGTCAAATCTACCTCTAGTTCCAACTCTTTCATTGGCACATGTTCTTCCGGTACTATTAAACACTTCTTGACATGGGAAACATGTAACACATAATGCACATCTAAAAGATGAGCTGCCATCTCCAACTTATATGCTACTTCTCCTCTTTTGTCCAAAACCTTGAACGGCCCAACGTATCGAGGTGCTAGCTTGCCTCTGATATTAAACCTCTTATGATCTCTCATTGGTGACACCTTGAGGTAAACAAAGTCTCTGACTTCAAAGGGTAGTTTCCTTCTCCTATTGTCTGCATAGCCTTTTTGCCATGATTGAGCAGCCCTCAAGTTTTCACGAACAATCTGGACTTGTTTCTCAGCTTCTTGCAGCATGTCAGGTCGGCATGAACCAAGTATTTGGACCTCATTTCTTGGGTACTCCATGTCGGCACACGATATTCTCCATATACAATCTTCTAGCTTTGCTGTTTTATAGGTTGTCCTGTTCCCATTTCCATTCTGGAATCTTCAATGGCTGCAATAATTCAGCTGGTCTTTGATGTTCAGCTTTAACTCATTGGCACATATCACATAATGCAAGGTTGTTGAACACATGACTAAACACGTTGCATTATGTCCTTCGATGTTTACTATGACACATCAATTTCAAGGTTGACTCCCTCATCATTGTCAATTTCACAGTCTTGGTGGCACACTGAATTTCTCCATCGTGCTTCTGTATCTAATCCATTTGAAGTATGATGTCACAATCCACCCCTCCCCCTTAGAACACCGATGTCCTCGTCGGTCAAACTCCCAAGCCAGGAACATCCCCTCTTATCCAATCCTTGTGAATCCAAAACATTAAGGTCGACGAGGAATTCTACCCCCCTTATGGAAATACTTACTTTTGGACATACTATCTTTGTTCTCATCTTCCATATAGCTTCGTCTGAAATGTTTAATCTTCTAGATGTGTCCATCTTCCATTGAGAGAGGTTGAACGAGATAGAAAAGAGAGATCGAAAGAATTCCCAACTATATGCATCAAGGGATATGAAACTAAGCAACTACCTATACTAGCCTATGTGGATGTGGCAAACGCTAAAGCATCCCAAAATCGTCTACTAAGAAAACAAGCAGCAATACATAGCAAACAACACACCAAACAAACCACAATGTTTTCAGTGCTCCTATGTGCTCTAAAGTGTCCATTCTATCTAGGCTGCATCCTATGGTCAACCGGTGGCTCTGATACCAATTTGTGACACCAGGTTCCGAAAAATTAACCAAGTGAACGCATATGTGTGCCCAGGACGTTCAACACACATACATGAGTGCATTCACAAAAGGATATACATAAAATTACCACAGAACAATAGTAATTAAGCACTTTTATTACACAATTCATAATATCATCGAATACAAGTTCTAATGAATATTAATGACATGTTCGAACTAATGTAGTGGAAATAAACTAAATATGAGCTAAATGAAATAAGCAAGCTAAGCAAATAGGGTAGCGCGGCTCCAAGCAACACCACAGACAAAGCTGACGGTAGCACACAGCCTAGGACTGCTCATTAATGTCGTGATGCTCCCAATCCTAACCTGCAATTGTTGGTGGGAGAATTGTAAGGGTGGGTACTTGTTGTACTCAGCAAGTGTGGAAAAGTATAACATGTAGTTGATACAAATGACAAACATAATACAGGCTAATTGCTGAAAAGTACATTAAAACATTTGAAAAGCAACATATTGTATATATGTGAGGTAAACCCATCATAAACCATGCAGATATCATAATACCGGTCCATATTTTATTACCATCATCCATATACCAGATTTCTCATTACCATAATCTGTATCCATTGCCATAAACCATAATACCATCCCATAACCAGTACCAAACCATCCATAATCCCATGTTTCCCGCTAATCATGTGACGGTCCAGGTTGCTCATGACTGGGAGCACGACTATCATGATAGTTTTTTAGACACTCTGCAGAGGTTGTACCACTTTACCTAGGTGTTTGTGATTTCATCACCTTTCGATGACTATGGAACCTCTATTATGTGGTGTCACACTTCCTTAGGTGTGTGGCCCAGAGATCACAAAATAGCCTCTACAAAGGGACTACTAGCATGTACAGACCCACTGAGGTTTCACCGGTGGCGATGCCTCAAACTTAGCACATCTTCAACCAAGGGCCCCCTCTTGTGCTATTCGGATCCCAGGGAGTCCCGCATCATATCGAAACCCAATCCGAGTCCCCTTTTCCCGGTGTGCCAAATGATCCACGCAATACTAGTGAAAGCATCTAGGCCCCATGAGGTACGGTTTCGGTGATTAATGACAACCATTCGATATTACTAATGAATTTGTGAATGCAAGGTCTCAATAACACTCAATCAAATGAAATCAAAATTACATTGGAGACCCATATAAAATCAACGAATGAGATCAAATCAAATCATATGAAGACAAGAAGTGAAAGCTCTAACTTGATATCACTCAATGCTTGAAGACAATCAAAACAACATTTCAAACAAGTGTCAAAGGGGTCACAAGTTCAAATTCCAAAAGAACAACTCGAAGTCAACAAGTTGAACACACCGGATCATCTGATGGTCTTTGAGTTGACACACATCGGTCGAGTTGGTTCAACTGAAGAAGAAGACCTCAAACAAATGCACTCACCGGATCATCCGATGTGAGTGGCTCAGTGACATCGGTCCATCATCACAGATTGCAATACCATTGGACCAAGTGAAGCACCGGATCATCCGATGTGCAGACTTACACACATCGGTCGATCACTCCAGTGAGCCTCAAGATCAAGCAAAATTCTGGAGGAAGAGCCACCGGATCATCCGATGAGAAGACAGATCAACATCGGTCTAACAACGGTCATATCTGACACAGTGACATCAGCTAATTTGGCTTTGACCGATGTTAACAGAAGGGGAGACATCGGATCATCCGGTGTTCGCAGAGAAGTGATGTCAGCCTACTTTTCCAACGGCTATCTCGTGGAGGCTGGCTATTTATACCCCTTCAACCTGTCAAATCGACAAGACTTGAAGCCCAGACATACTCTACACATCCTAGAGCATTCAAGCAATAGAGCTACTACTTTCACATCATTTGCTCATCATTTGTACACCAAGAGATAGGCTAGAACTAGCTAGAGATAGTGCTTGGGTGCCTCCACTCTTGGTGATTGGAGTCTCTAGTGTAGTGAGAGCCCTAAGGGAGTGTCCCTTGGTGTGTGCGACTTCCGGAGCTTGCCAAGAAGATTGTGGAAGCCCGGAGGATTCCAAAGTGTACAAGGCTTGAGCTCCACCTTGCCGAGGTTGGCGAACGGAGAAGAATAGTGAAGAACCCCCTTGTCTCGGTGACTTGGGAGTGGCAAAACCCTTTGGTGGGTGCCACAACGTAGATGTTGGTAGATCCTTGTGATCTTACCGAACCACGGGATAAACTCCGTGTCCCTTGAGCGTTTGCATCCCTCTCCCTTTTTACTCTTATGCAATCTTCATTCCGCAACTTTAATTTACATTGATTGCATGGTTTAATTGCATAGGGAATTGGGCTTTAAGTTGTTAGTTTTTAATTGTCTTAAAATTTGAAAGAAAGCCCAATTCACCCCCCTCTTGGGCGTTTCGATCCTTACAATTGGTATCAGAGCAAGGTTGCTCATAGGATCATTCTAGCTTCACAGCTAGAGAGCTTAAATGGCCAAGAATGGGGGTTCGGTTCCTATCTTCGAGGGCAAGAACTTTGCCTATTGGAAAGCACACATGCGTGCCTACCTAGAGGCTATTGCTCCCGAAGTTTGAGAAGCGACCCATGCGGGATTTGGAGATCTCAATTATGTTGGTGATCAACTAAAATGGGATGCTAAGGCTAGAAATGCCATCTATGAGTGCATAAGTCAAGACGTTTTTGCTAGAATTGCTAGTAAAGAGAAAGCTTGTGAATTTTGGGCATGTCTAAATGAAATTCATGAGGGCTCATCTCGTGTTAAAGAACTCAAATATCACTTGCTAAAATCTAAGTATGATGAATTCAAAATGCTTCCTCATGAGAATGTTAACCAAATGTTTTCTCGCTTAAATGTGCTCATTGAGGAGATTAACGCACTTGACATTGCTTCTCTTGGTAAGGGCCTTATCAACCGCAAGATCCTCATGCTTCTACCTAAGCCCAAGTACAACATTATCAACTCAATGCTCCAAAAGGAATTACTTGACAACATTGAAGTCTCGGAGCTCATTGGAGAAATTCATGCTCATGAGATGAGCGTACTTGGAATGATGGAGGAGTCATCGTCAAAAACTATTGCTCTCAAGGCTTCAACCAAGAAGACAACTCCCAAGAAAAAGAAAGTTGTTGAGCCTAGCTCAAGCGAAGAAGAGCAAGCAACAAGTGAAGATGACGATGATGAGCTTGCGTTGATGATGAGAAAATTCTCACGTCTAAACTCCAAAATCGCAAAGAAGGGATACTCCTTTGATCCAAAGAAGAAAGCCTTCCTCCCAAGAAAAGATGAAAACAAGACATGCTACAATTGTGGTGATCAAGGCCACATATCATATGATTGTCCAAGACCCGACAAGAGGAAGGACAACCACAAAGGAAAGTATAGAAAGCTAGAAGAAAGTGATGAAGATGAAGAAGAGGTCAAACCCAAGCGCTCCTTTGGAAAGAAGAAATTTGACAAGGGCAAGAAGACCAAGCTCTTTCCAAAGAAGAGAAGAGGGCCTCAAAAAGTCTTCATGTGCGAGGCAAATGAGTGGATCACGGATGAAGAGTCAAGCGATGAAGAGAGTGAAGATGAAGAAAACTTGGCGGGCCTTGCCATCGTTGATAAGGACAACTCACCTCTTCATCCACCTCCTATGTGCCTCATGGCTAAAGGTAACACTAAGGTATGTGACGATTCTAGCGATGATGATGATGAGCTCTCCCCCGATGAACTAGCATCTATGATTAATGAATACCATGTCATCATAAAAAGGGAAAAGAGCAAGGTTAAAGCACTTGAACAAGCTTGTGCTAAACTTGAGAGTGCGAAGCTCGATTTGCATGACAAGTATGTAACCATACTTAAAGAGCATGACACGCTCAAAACACATGTCAAGCAAATCGAGGAGGAAAATGCTCAAATCAAGCTTGATCATCATGAGCTTGACTTAGCAAACCAAGCACTCTTGGGAAAGCACAATGACTTGGTTCAAAAACATGAAGTGCTTAACCTTGCTTATGAGGCAATTGAACTAAAAATGAAAAACATGAAAAAGGAAACCCTTGATGGCAAAGTATCAACTATTTCACATGCCACTAATACTTTGGATAAGTCTTTGCCTTTGAAAGCAAGCCTTAGGGAGAAGGAATTGATGGACGAAATTGAAAGTCTCCGCACTAGTGTGGTGAGACTTTCCAAGGGGGAGGACAAGCACAAGGAAATCCTCTACCAACAAGCCAAAGGCTTCAACAAGAGAGGACTTGGATCCTTCCCGGTGCTCAACAAAGGGAAGGTGCCCTCACCGGAGCTTAGGACGAGCTTCATCAAAGAAGTTGGATCCTATTGCCAACATTGTGAGGTCACCGGACACCACACGAGGGAGTGTCCTCTTCCCAACCGTCCTTCTCCCAAATTGCCTCCTAACTACAAATCTACTTTCCATGATTATCACTATCTCTTAAGCAAAGTAGGTGGCAAGGTGAAGGCAAGGTTCATCGGCAAAGACATTAAGGGCATGAAGGGGATGCTCCCCAAGCAACTTTGGGTCCCAAAATCACTTGTATCACACATACAAGGACCTAAGTTAGCTTGGGTGCCTAAACTCAAAAACTAACTTCATGTGTGTAGGTGAACTACAAAGCCGGAGGAAAACATTGGGTACTCGATAGCGGGTGCACTCAACATATGACCGGCAATGATGGTATGTTCACCACCATAGAGAACCCCGATAATCATGAACAAGTCACCTTTGGTGACAACTCAAAGGGGAAGGTAATTGGTTTAGGTAAAATTGCTATTTCGCATGATTTGTCCATTTCTAATGTACAATATGTTAAGTCACTTAGTTTCAATCTACTTTCCATTGCACAACTGTGTGATCTTGGACTAACGTGCACCTTTGACAAGAATGGTGTTGTAGTAACTAGTGAATCAAGCAAAGAACTAATCTTCAAAGGATTTCGGCATGGACATCTTTACTTGGTGGACTTCTCCAACAAGGATGCTAGCTTGACCACTTGTCTTTTCACTAAGACAAGCTTGGGTTGGCTATGGCATCGACGCATTGCTCACATTGGGATGAGCAAGCTTAAGAAGTCATTCAAGCTTGGGATGGTGACCGGCGTGAAGGATGTCACATTTGAGAAGAACAAGCTTTGTAGTGCTTGTCAAGCCGGGAAGCAAGTTGCTTCACACCATCCAATGAAGACAATGGTGTCAACCTCCAAGCCGCTTGAACTACTCCACATGGACCTCTTCGGACCATCCACATATCAAAGTCTTGGTGACCTTCGCTAAACGTGCTCAAAGGGAATTCCAACTTCCCATTATCAAGGTCCGGAGTGACAACGGCACCGAATTCAAGAACTACAACATTGGGGAGTGGTGTGACCGTGAAGGTGTGAAGCATGAATTCTCCGCCACGTACACTCCTCAACAAAACGGTGTTGTTGAGAGGAAGAACAAAACCCTCATCACTCTTGCAAGAGCAATGCTTGATGACTACGGCACGTCAGAGAAGTTTTGGGCCGAAGCAATCAACACGGCGTGCCATGCCGCAAATAGGGTCTATCTTCACCGACTACTCCAAAAGACCCCATATGAGCTCCTCATTGGGAGAAAGCTCAACATCTCCTACTTTAGAGTCTTTGGGTGCAAATGCTACATCTACCGCAAGAAAAGGCTCGGTAAGTTTGAAAGAACATGTGATGTTGGTATTTTTCTTGGTTATGCATCAAACTCAAAAGCATATCGAGTATTCAACCAAACCTCCGGTCTAGTTGAAGAAAGTTGTGATGTTGAGTTTGATGAGACTAATGGCTCCCAAGAGGAGAGTTTTGGTCATGATGAAATAGATGATGAGCCTCTACGAGAAGCCATGAAAAACATGACCATTGGAGACATCAAGCCGGAAGTTGAAGAGGGCCATGATCAAGGGGGAGCATCAAGTTCCAACATCAACACCTCCATGATGCCTCAAGTTGATGAAGAAGAAGAAGAGAAAGATGATCCATTGCCAATGCAAGATTCACAAGCCACACAACACCAACAACAAGAAGAAGTCCATGATCAAGTCCAACCACAAGAGGAACAACAAGCTTCACCACCGCCAAGTGCCTCACAACCACTTATGAGGCATGGACGCATCTCCAAGGCACATCCAATGGTCCAAATCATTGGAAGTCCTTCAAGGGGCGTAAGTACTCGTTCCCGCCATGTCGCCTCATTTTGTGAGCACTACTCTTTTGTTTCCTGTGTAGAACCCACTCATATAGAGGAAGCACTCCAAGATCCAAATTGGGTGATGGCCATGCAAGAAGAACTCAACAACTTCACCCGCAATGAAGTTTGGGTGTTGGAGGAGCGACCCAAGGACAAGAACGTCATCGGTACGAAGTGGGTATACCGGAACAAGCAAGACGAGAATGGCGTCGTGGTCCGCAACAAGGCAAGACTTGTGGCCAAGGGTTTTTCACAAGTTGAAGGACTAGACTTTAGAGAAACATTCGCTCCGGTCCCCCGGTTAGAGGCAATTCGTATACTCCTTGCTTTTGCTTCACATCACAATATAATGCTTTATCAAATGGATGTTAAAAGTGCCTTTCTCAATGGCTATATTAACGAACTTGTTTATGTTGAGCAACCTCCTGGGTTTGAAGATCCGAGGAATCCTAACCATGTGTATAGGTTACACAAGGCGCTCTACGGGCTCAAGCAAGCACCTAGGGCGTGGTATGAACGTCTAAGGGATTTCTTGGTCATGCAAGGATTCAAGATCGGGAGGGTGGACACCACACTCTTCACCAAGGACATAAACGGAGATTTATTTCTTTGTCAAATTTACGTTGATGACATTATTTTTGGCTCAACTAACAAAGCTCTTAGCCATGAGTTTGGCGAAATGATGTCTAGGGAATTCGAGATGTCAATGATTGGAGAGCTCAACTTCTTCCTTGGATTCCAAATCAAGCAACTTCAAGAGGGAACTTTTGTCTACCAAGAGAAGTACACAAAGGACCTCTTGAAGAAATTTGAGATGGGAGATTGTAGCTCAAGAAGCACTCCAATGGCAACAAATTGCCATCTCGACGCGGATAAGGACGGTAAACCTATTGACCAATCTCACTACCGCTCTATGATTGGTTCATTGCTTTATCTTACAGCATCTAGGCCCGATATAATGTTTAGTGTGTGCTTGTGTGCTCGCTTTCAAGCGGCACCTAAAGAATCGCATAAGAAGGCGGTCTTTAGGACACTTCGGTATCTCAAGCATACCTCAAGTATGGGCTTGTGGTACCCTAAAGGTACAACCTTCCAACTCTTGGGATACTCGGATTCGGACTTTGCCGGATGCCGCGTAGATCGCAAGAGTACCTCCGGTGGGTGCCACTTGCTTGGGCGTTCCCTAGTGTCTTGGTCTAGCAAAAAGCAAAATTCCGTGGCTTTGTCCACCGCGGAAGCGGAGTATATAGCGGCCGGTGCATGTTGTGCCCAAATTCTATATATGAAGCAAACCCTTTTGGACTTTGGAATTAAAATTGGTTGTGTGCCTCTCCTTTGTGACAATGAAAGTGCGGTTAAGATAGCTAGAAACCCCGTTCAACACTCCCGCACTAAGCACATTGATATTCGCCATCAGTTCTTGCGGGATCATGAGGCTAAAGGAGACATCTCTTTGCAAGGTGTTAGATCCGAAGAACAATTGGCGGATATCTTCACAAAACCACTTAATGAGAAAACCTTTTCTAGACTTAGAAGTGAATTAAATGTGCTAGATGCATCTAACGTCATGTAAGTTGCCATGTTCATGTAAGGTTGCATATCATATAGGTCTTGTCTAACTCCCAAAGGATAGGGGTGAGCTAGAAATAGTTTTCCCTGAGGAAGCCTTTGGAAGGTTTAAACTTGGCAAGATAGATTTATTTTATGCCTTGCATGATCCCTGCCATATAAACTTGCACTCATTTAATCTCTTGCACTATATTTTGTTTGGCATTGCATACGGTAGATTGTCACAAAGGGGAACCCACCTCATGAGAAGGAGACTTGTTTGAAATGCAATATCTCAACTCATATAAGGTGGAAAGAACAAAATGTTAGGTACGTTAATGCCTAGAGGTTCATGCTTCAAAGAGATAGAAGTCTTCATACTCTACCTCACAAAGCATGGGCCTTACATTTTATTTGGATATTTTCCTCCATTTTTCTCGGTGTTCCATTTGCGTTAAGGCCTAGCCAAGCTATTGGCATATTAGCTTTTTGAGGGGTAAGGGGTTGCCCAAAAAGTCCTAAGACATGTGTTTCTCCTCGATTGTTTGTTTGGTCAAAGGACATATATGGGATGTTTTCGTTCTGTTGTCATCGGATTATCCGATGCCTATGTCAATCCCTCATCGGTCCAATAGGTGTTCAATCTTCAAAGCTCAATTCTGTCTGAATTTCAAATGATCCGACGCGTTCATTCCGAGAAACATCGGTCCATCCGATGTTCACTCTTCTGGAGCTGTGGTCAATTCAACCGATGTTCACTTCCTCCAACGTCGGACCATCCGGTGTCAACTTCACTCTTTTGAACACCCTTACTGTGCCATTCGACCGATGACCCAAACCCTAAACGTCGGTCCATCCGATGTCAACAGCAATTTTTGAATACCCTTACTGTGGAATTCGACCGATGTGCACTTCACTTATCATCGGACCATCCGGTGTTAAATTTTCGGCTAGGGTTTGGGGTCCACTATTTAAATCCGCGCGCCGCCGCCTCCTTCTTTCTCCCCGACGCCATCGCCCTCCCGTGCCTTCGCCGCCGCCTCTCGCCCACCTCGCCGCAGTCAACCGCGCCGCCACCTCCGCCGCCGGCAGCCGCCGCCGTCCACTCGCGCCGCCTCACCGCGCCGCGCCACCGTGCTCCACCCGCGCCCAAACGCCGCGCCACCGTGCTCCACCCGCGCCCAAGCGCCACCGCCGCCTCCACGCACCTCTCCACCGCATCCAAGCACCGCCACCGCTCCTCCCTCCATCGAAGCACCTTCACCCGAGCAACGCCGTCTTCTCCGGCCACCTCGCTAGGTTTTCCCGAGCTCCATCGTCGCTAAGGTTTGCTCCGTGCCGTGCGACGTCCATCGGTGTTTCCGCTATCCTTTCTTTGTTCGTCGCTAACCCTAGCTCTCCTTTGCATCTAGATGGGTCGTGACCGCAAAGGAAAGGGAAAAGCGATCGCGGAGCCCACCGCGAAGAAGCGTAAACTTTCGAAGGATGAGAAGCAGGCTCTAATGGCCGCTCGCGCCGCCGAGGAGCGTGAGCGCGGCCGAGGGGGTTCCCTGAGGATTCGCGAGGCCCGTCCGAGGCAGCCTCCCGTGATAGACGACTCCGACGCCGAGGAGGAGCCAGTTGAGCCTCTCGTCCGCCGGCGCTCAGCCCGGACGCGTGGGGGTCACGCCGAGGCTGCTCCTCGTCCGAGACCGACGGCTGCCGACCGTCGTGAGGACAGGGAGGCCGAGAGGGACATCTACGAGATGGACACGGCCGTCCGTGTCGGTGAGGGAGTCCGGTTGACGGACTACAGGAAGATGAAGGCCAAGCAACTCCGAAAGCTCAGATGGAGTGTATTGCTTGAGGAGTTGTACCCGCAGCCCCGGGTAGCTTTGGTGGACAGTCGGTTCTGGACGGTCACGCAGGCGTCTCTCTACGAGACCTACAGACGCCGTGGCCACAAGCTGTTCCAACACAACTACATGGATTGGGCTCAGCTTGAAGTGGCCGCAGGGACAAAGATCAGGCCGTTCTTTGAGAGGTACAGAGGTCTGGTGCAGCTGCTATCTTATGAGAGAAGTGCTTATGTGGAAGAGTGGGTCCGTGTCTTCTACGCGACCCTGTACATCTCAGAGGGCAGGAGGTCGATTGCCTTCATGTTCAATGGTCAGCGCTACCACCTCACGAGGCAGACTTTGGGGCATATTCTTGAGTTGGACCTGCACGACACCTGCTTGCACGAGAAGGTCTATGGGCAGGCAGATCCACCGAGGAGGCCACTTACTGGAGGGGTAGCACCACAGCTTGACGAGATCCGCTCTTTGTTTGGCCCCTCGTTCTCTCCAGACCAGCCGAGAGTTCCAGCTCTCCTGACCCCAGCTGCGCGCATTGTGCACCTCGCCTTGCGCCGCACGCTCCTGCCGAGGTCAGGTTACTTGGAGGGGTTCACGAGTCTGCAGCAGACCCTCCTGTTCTACATAATGAACGGGATGGATTTTGATATCGTGGACATTCTCCTCTGTGAGATGGAAGACGTAATCACGGATGGGATTGGCATGATGAGGCAGATGGTCTACGGGCACTGGATCAGTTACATTTGCTCTATGGTGGTGCCTGAGGGACATACAGCACAAGCCCGGCTAGCTGACGAGAGTGTGACTCGCTTTGGTCACTATCGTGCCTCTGCTCCTGGAGACCGTCGCCTTGGTCGTCCAGTTGAGCGCCAGGTCCGGGCCCGTCTGTCAGAGGAAGACTGGTCCGACCTAGAGCGGGAGGACGAGAGGCTTGCTGAGGCTGAGGCTCAGGGGGAGGACCTGCAGCACATCTGGTCCGAGAGCGACACAGACGAGAGTGTCGAGGAGTACTTCCCTCCGCCTCCACCTTCACCGAGGCAGCACGACGCCGAGGCAGGAGGATCAGCTGCTCCGCCACCGACACCACCTCCTGTGTCCGAGGCGCAGGTGACGCAGCCGTCTGAGCTGACGTCGCTCCTCCAGCAGATGATCGAGCAGCAGCGCCAGGACAGGCTCGCTGCTGAGCAGGCCAGGGCAGAGCAGGCTGCTCACCTGGCACAGCTGCAGCGGCAGCAGCAGGAGCTCCAGCTGGAGATCGCCCGTCAGAGGCGAGAGGATACGGACCGGTTCACCAACCTGGTAGATCAGATGCACCACCGTACCCTCGACCAGCAGCAGCAGACCCAGCAGGCCATGATGGGGATCCTAGGGTTGATCACCAACCTTTACACTCAGACCGGGATCGCCCTTCCTCCACAGCAGCCTGGACTGGGGCTGGCTCCAGGTGTTGCTCAGGTGCCTACTACTCCTATCCCTTCAATCAGTATGTCACCACTTCTGGCATCTAGCGCACCGATTCACTCACCACTGCCGGCGACGATCTTGTTCCAGCAGACGCCGGCGTCCGTGGTGAGCGCTCCACTTCCTCCAGCTCCACCGGCTCCTCCAGTACCCGCTTCCTCTCCTCCAGCACCGGCAGCGGACCCTCCAGCTCCCGCCGCCCTGGCAGCTCCTACGTCTGGCGACTCCAGCTCCGACGACTGCGACGGTTCTCAGTTCGTCCTCGCGCCCAGCTCTCAGGGTCTATAGGCGTTCTGATCCCTTTTTGGTGTCTTGATGCCAAAGGGGGAGAAGATGTAGAAGAGTCAGGGGGAGTGGTAGTCTCAGGGGGAGTGTAGGGGGAGTGTGTGTGTGTGCTTATCCTTTGTATTCATGCTTGAGTACTCTTTTGTAATTTTAATTAAGCACTCTTTCACTTGTCTCATTTGCATATGATTTTAATCAATTGAGCTTTTCGCACCACAAATTTCTTTTGCGTTTTACAAGCTTAATGTGTCCTATGTTGTATTCATTGCATATATACTTGAGTATTATCATCAAATTCATTATTATTGCGCTTTAAATTATTGTGTTGTCATCAATCACCAAAAAGGGGGAGATTGAAAGCATCTAGGCCCCATGAGGTACGGTTTCGGTGATTAATGACAACCATTCGATATTACTAATGAATTTGTGAATGCAAGGTCTCAATAACACTCAATCAAATGAAATCAAAATTACATTGGAGACCCATATAAAATCAACGAATGAGATCAAATCAAATCATATGAAGACAAGAAGTGAAAGCTCTAACTTGATATCACTCAATGCTTGAAGACAATCAAAACAACATTTCAAACAAGTGTCAAAGAGGTCACAAGTTCAAATTCCAAAAGAACAACTCAAAACAACTCGAAGTCAACAAGTTGAACACACCGGATCATCCGATGGTCTTTGAGTTGACACACATCGGTCGAGTTGGTTCAACTGAAGAAGAAGACCTCAGACAAATGCACTCACCGGATCATCCGATGTGAGTGGCTCGGTGACATCGGTCCATCATCACAGATTGCAATACCATTGGACCAAGTGAAGCACCGGATCATCCGATGTGCAGACTTACACACATCGGTCGATCACTCCAGTGAGCCTCAAGATCAAGCAAAATTCTGGAGGAAGAGCCACCGGATCATCCGATGAGAAGACAGATCAACATCGGTCTAACAATGGTCATATCTGACACAGTGACATCAGCTAATTTGGCTTTGACCGATGTTAACAGAAGGGGAGACATCGGATCATCCGGTGTTCGCAGAGAAGTGATGTCAGCCTACTTTTCCAACGGCTATCTCGTGGAGGCTGGCTATTTATACCCCTTCAACCTGTCAAATCGACAAGACTTGAAGCCCAGACATACTCTACACATCCTAGAGCATTCAAGCAATAGAGCTACTACTTTCACATCATTTGCTCATCATTTGTACACCAAGAGATAGGCTAGAACTAGCTAGAGATAGTGTTTGGGTGCCTCCACTCTTGGTGATTGGAGTCTCTAGTGTAGTGAGAGCCCTAAGGGAGTGTCCCTTGGTGTGTGCGACTTCCGGAGCTTGCCAAGAAGATTGTGGAAGCCCGGAGGATTCCAAAGTGTACAAGGCTTGAGCTCCACCTTGCCGAGGTTGGCGAACGGAGAAGAATAATGAAGAACCCCCTTGTCTCGGTGACTTGGGAGTGGCAAAACCCTTTGGTGGGTGCCACAACGTGGATGTAGGTAGATCCTTGTGATCTTACCGAACCACGGGATAAACTCCGTGTCCCTTGAGCGTTTGCATCCCTCTCCCTTTTTACTCTTATGCAATCTTCATTCCACAACTTTAATTTACATTGATTGCATAGTTTAATTGCATAGGGAATTGGGCTTTAAGTTGTTAGTTTTTAATTGTCTTAAAATTTGAAAGAAAGCCCAATTCACCCCCCCTCTTGGGCATTTCGATCCTTACAACTAGCAATACATTAATTAATCAGCTATGCTGCACCCATACTTGTCCTCGTGGTCGCACTGTAAATCCTGGATGGTTGCTCCACGAACTGGACCTTAAATCTAAAGAAAGTGAAACCACCATAGCATCAACCCAATCCACATACCATCCTTGCTTAGATCACCCATTACCATGCCATATTAACCAGTTAATGTTAACCATAATCTTATTAATGCATAATTAAATAGTATAGTTGTTTTCCCATCCCAATTAAGTAAGCGAAGCAAAGGTAAAAAGTCCTTCCCGACACTCTACCATGTATTCCAGGTGACAAGGATGGTTAAACAAAGCTAGTAAACTTCCTATCATGGGTATTCCCATCAAATTGACACAAGCATGCAGTTTTGAAAACAAAACATTCATTGTACAAACAGGATCAATATGTTCAAGGACACTTGTCTTGCTCTTGGGCTTGCTTGGGATCAAAGACTTCAAAATTCTGGTACTGGAAGTCTTCTGCAGGACTCTCTAGCACAAATCCATCTAAATGGCGCAATAAACATACAACCAAGAATTACAATCAATAAGTGCACATATATTACTCAATATGTCATGACATGCATGATTAATGAAAATGCAAAGAAAGACTAGTTAATGAGTTGTTAATAATGTTTATTATCTAGTTCGAATAGTTTTTAGCAAGTTTTGACCAATCTGGAATTGATTCGAAACAATTTAGAATTAATTCACCAGAAAACAGACAGCCAAACCGGACTAGTGCGCCCTTCGCAGAACTGGCGAATTAGGGTTTTCTAGATCGACATGAATTTGTAGAAAACAGGGTTCAATTAACGTGAGAAAGAGGAAGTAGAAGGTATACCAGGTGTTTAAAACTCCAATAAATCAAGGGTTTTGGAGGCAACACTTGGATCTTGACGATCTAGGGTTGATAAAGAGAACTTGATGGTGAATTGTTGATGAAAAACACAAGGTTGATGGAGATCTTGTCCTCTTGATCTTCTTTTGTTTCCTCCTCCTCTTCTTCTTGCTCTGGATCTCCTTCTTCCTCCCTGTCGGTGGCTATCCACAGGCTAGTGTTTGGGTGTGATTTAAGAGTTGCAAGAGATGTAATGTTGGGGTGTTGGGTTGTTTATATAAGGGTGGAGGGTTGGGGTTTGATGGAGGTCCGTCTTAGAGAGGGTTGAGGCTTGTTTTGGGGTCCCACATGGGCTCCAAAAGAGTTAGACACAATGTCCTTAGGCCCACTTAAGGTAAAACCCAAAAGCACGTTGTGGAAAAAGATCAACTTGGAATCGCGATCACAGGACAAGTCCGCAGTAGGCTGGACTAGTCCAAGATTAGTCAGAGAGAAATCGGATAAGTTCGCACTATATCGGACAAGTCCAAAATTACTCAAAGAGAAAACAGACAAGTCCGACAGACATCAGACAAGTTTGGACAAGTCTAGGGACTTGGAAAAATTTCAAGGAATCAGGATACCAGACTGGTCTGCAATGGACTGGACAAGTCCAAAAATTGTACAGAGTCGAAACCGGACTAGTCCGCAGCAAAAGCGGACATGTCCGATGGAGGTAGAGAAATCGGACTAGTCCGCACCAAAAACGGACTTGTCCGCACTTCTTAGAACCTTTGAGTGCAGTTTTGCTACTAATTCATTTTAAACTCATTCCTTTTTATGTGGATTAATGTTAAACATGTATATGAACTTATGCAATGCATTATGCATGAAAATGAGGGTGTTACAAACCTATCGCCCTTAAAATGAATCTCGCCCTTGAGATTCGAGGCGAAAGAGAAGAGATAGGGAAATTTCTTCTCGAGATCATCTTCCGGCTCCCAAGTTTCCTTTGATTTGTATGATGCTTCCTATGCACTTTACACCATCGAATCACCTTGTTCCTTCTGACTCTCTCCTTGGTTTCCAAGATTTTGACCGGTTGCTCAGGATAAGTCAAATCTACCTCTAGTTCCAACTCTTTCATTGGCACATGTTCTTCCGGTACTATTAAATACTTCTTGACACGGGAAACATGTAACACATAATGCACATCTAAAAGATGAGCTGCCATCTCCAACTTATATGCTACTTCTCCTCTTTTGTCCAAAACCTTGAACGGCCCAACGTATCGAGGTGCTAGCTTGCCTCTGATATTAAACCTCTTATGATCTCTCATTGGTGACACCTTGAGGTAAACAAAGTCTCTGACTTCAAAGGGTAGTTTCCTTCTCCTATTGTCTGCATAGCCTTTTTGCCTTGATTGAGCAGCCCTCAAGTTTTCACGAACAATCTGGACTTGTTTCTCAGCTTCTTGCAGCATGTCAGGTCGGCATGAACCAAGTATTTGGACCTCATTTCTTGGGTACTCCATGTCGGCACACGATATTCTCCATATACAATCTTCTAGCTTCGCTGTTTTATAGGTTGTCCTGTTCCCATTTCCATTCTGGAATCTTCAATGGCTGCAATAATTCGGCTGGTCTTTGATGTTCAGCTTTAACTCATTGGCACATATCACATAATGCAAGGTTGTTGAACACATGACTAAACACGTTGCATTATGTCCTTCGATGTTTACTATGACACATCAATTTCAAGGTTGACTCCCTCATCATTGTCAATTTCACAGTCCTGGTGGCACACTGAATTTCTCCATCGTGCTTCTGTATCTAATCCATTTGAAGTATGATGTCACAATCCACCCCTCCCCCTTAGAACACCGATGTCCTCGTCTGTCAAACTCCCAAGCCTGGAACATCCCCTCTTATCCAATCCTTGTCAATCCAAAACATTAGGGTCGGCGAGGAATTCTACACCCCTTATGGAAATACTTACTTTTGGACATACTATCTTTGTTCTCATCTTCCATATAGCTTCGTCTGAAATGTTTAATCTTCTAGATGTGTCCATCTTCCATTGAGAGAGGTTGAACGAGATAGAAAAGAGAGATCGAACGAATTCCCAACTATATGCATCAAGGAATATGAAACTAAGCAACTACCTATACGAGCCTATGTGGATGTGGCAAACGCTAAAGCATCCCAAAATCGTCTACTAAGCACACAAGCAGCAATACATAGCAAACAACAAACCAAACAAACCACAATGTTTTCAGTGCTCCTATGTGCTCTAAAGTGTCCATTCTATCTAGGCTGCGTCCTACGGTCAACCTGTGGCTCTGATACCAATTTGTGACACCAGGTTCCGAAAATTAACCAAGTGAACACATATGTGTGCCCAGGACGTTCAACACACATACATGAGTGCATTCACAAAAGGATATACATAAAATTACCACAGAACAAAAGTAATTAAGCACTTTTATTACACAATTCATAATATCATCGAATACAAGTTCTAATGAATATTAATGACATGTTTGAACTAATGTAGTGGAAATAAACTAAATATGAGCTAAATGAAATAAGCAAGCTAAGGAAATTGGGTAGCGCGGCTCCAAGCAACGCCACAGACAAAGCTGACGGTAGCACACAGCCTAGGACTGCTCATTAATGTCGTGATGCTCCCAATCCTAACCTGCAATTGTTGGTGGGAGAATTGTAAGGGTGGGTACATGTTGTACTCAGCAAGTATGGAAAAGTATGAGATGTAGCTGATACAAATGACAAATATAATAATGGCTATTTGCCGAAAATTACATTAAAACATTTGAAAAGCAATATATTGTATATATGTGAGGTAAAACCATCATAAACCATGTAGTTATCATAATACCTGTCCATATTTTATTACCATCATCCATATACCAAATTTCTCATTACCAATATCCATATCCATTGCCATAAACCATAATACTGTGACGCCCGGTTCCGAAAATGAACCAAGCTAACGCATATGTGTGCCCAGGATGTTCAACACACATACACGAGTGATTCACAAATGATAAACAGATAATTACCACAGCTCAAATTATTAAATAAGTACTCTTATTACATAATACATTATATCCTCGAATACAAGCTCTAATGAATATTAATGACGAGTACAACTAATGCAGCGGAGATAAACTAATTAAACAACTAAGCAAACTAAGCAAAAGGGATAGCGCAGCTCCATGCAACACCACATGCAAAGCTGACGGTAGACACGGCCTAGAACTCCGCATTATCACCATTAAACTCACAATTCTGACCTGCAAGTGTTGGGGTGGGGGATTGCAAGAGTGAGTACATGTCGTACTCAGCAAGTGTGGAAAGTATGACATGTGGCTGATTCAAATGACGACAATAATAATGGCTAAGTGCTGAAAAGTACAGTAAAACATTTGAAAAGCATTATACTATGTCTATGTGAAACAATCCCATCATAACCATCATATTAACATAATATAAACCATATCCAATTATTGCCAACATTACCATTATCCATGTCCAATTACCATAACTCAAATTCATATCCATGACCATAATCCATAAACCAGCCATAATCATTACCAAACCATAACCATCCTTAACCATCACCTTTAACCATAAACCAACCATAACCATCCCAAATCCCAATTTCCAACTCTAATCATGTAGGTCATCCAGGCGCTCATAACCGGGAGCACGGCTATCATGATAGTTTTAAACACTCTGCAGTGGTTGTACCACTTTACCCACATGTTTGTGATTTTATCACCTTTCGATGACTAAGAAACCTCCATTGTGCCATCTCACACTTCCGTAGGTGTGTGGCCAAGAGATCACAAAATAGCCTTTCAAAAGGGACTACTAGTATGTACGGGCCCACTAAGGTTTCACCGGCAGGCTTGAATCTCTATTCTCCCACCCACGGGCCCCCTCGTGTGCCATGCGGATCCCAGGGCAGTCCTCCTCGACTCCCATTCCCCGCGCCATCCAATGGTCCATACCATACTAGCAGCGCTCCTGATTATTCAGCTACGCCGCACCTATACTTGGCCTTGTGGTGGCACTGTTGACCTGGCATATTCTCGCATGAACCGGTCCTTAGATCTAAAGCAAGCAAACCACCATGACATCCAACCCATCCACAAAACCATGCTTGCTTAGATCACCCATCATATTGACCAGTTCACATTAACCAGAATATCATTGATGCATAATTAAATGTGTAGTGTCGTTTGTCATCCCAATTAATTGAGCGAAGCAAAAAGGTAAAAACCCTTCCCGACTCTCTACCATAAATTCCAGGTGACAAGGGTGGTCAAACAAAACTAGTAAACTTCCTATCATAGGATTCCCATCAATTTGACACAAGCATGCAAGTTCGCAAACAAAACATTTAATTCAAAATAGGATCAATATGCTTCAAGGACACTTGCCTTGCTCTGGCGGATGGGGTTGCTCAAGCGCTTCGAAGTCTTGGTTTTGGAAATCCTTGTATACGATCTCTTGAGCACTTCCCTCTATTCGTGATCACACATACAAGAAATTACATACAATTCAACATGATGCACACATAATAATCAACATGCGATGATATGCATGCATGCAAGGTACATTAATTAATTAACTACGGTTGTTTATTAATTAGATGCAACTAGTTCATACGCGTTCATATGAGTTTACGGGGATTTTAACGTGGATTAATGCTGTTGAAAATAAAATTATGGTGCAAAATCAATTTATGTCTATTAGATCTAATGCGTCGCTAAAATTCGCATCGGGAACATGGCCTACCGTAGATGCGATGGCTTCGATGATCGCGGGATGGGGACAATGCGTAGACGAAGTAGATGCGTTCTCCGGCGGCACGACGACGGCGATGCGATGGCGACGACGATCTCCGGCGAACGGTGGCGCCCTCCTCTTTTTCTTCCTCTTCTTCCCCTTCTTTTACTCCTTTTTCTTCCCTGGGCGCAGCTCTCTGGACTCCCTTTTTTTTCCTCTGTTCCGGCGGCTGCGTTTGGCGGCTGGGAACAACTCGAGTCCTTCGGTCATTTATATAGGGCGGCGGGAGCGATCGGGGCCGAGTCGGTTGGGAGGCGGTTAGCGGGATACGCGGCATTGGAGGCGGGACGCGTTACGGCGGGCGGGACCGGAAAAATCGGAGGCGGGAGCGGGAGAAATCGGAGGCATTACGGTGTCGGGGCGGGACCGGGAATCGCGGGAGCGGGCGCCGAGCCGGGCGGGAGGCGGGGCGTGCGGGGGCGGGCGCTGGCGGGGTGGGGCCCGGTAGTTTTTTTGTTTTCTTTTTTTTCATTTAGTATTATTATTATTTTATAATTTATATTTATTTATTTTACTTACTTTTTTTATACCCTTTTTTATATTATGTTATTTATTATATATATATTATATATATATATATTATTCATGTTATATATTTATTATTTATTATTATTATAAAGTATATTATTAATATTAATATTTTATCTATTTTTATATATTGTTATATATATTATTTATATATATACTTATATATATTTTTATTATTATTTTTATACTTATTCCTTATTACAAGTTTTAGGCAATAATTATTATTTTCTATTTCTTCTTTTGCTACATACATTTGTACATTTTATCATTTTTCTTTTATCCTACTAATGTTTAATACATGATCATGTATGCAATGCAGGATGCGAAAATTTAGGGTGTTACAAATACCATCCCATAACCAGTACCAAACCATCCACAATCCTAGGTTTCACGCTAATCATGTGAGGGTCCAGGTTGCTCATGACCTGGAGCAGGGCTATCATGATAGTTTTTTAGACACTCTGCAGAGGTTGTACCACTTTACCCACATGTTTGTGATTTCATCACCTTTTGATGAGTATCGAACCTGTATTATGCCGTCTCACACTTTCTTAGGTGTGTGGCCCAAAGATCACAAAATAGCCTTTACAATGGGACTATTAGCATGTACAGACCCACTGAGGTTTCACCGGTGGCGATGCCTCAAACATAGCACATCTTCAACCAAGGGCCCCCTCTTGTGCAATTCGGATCCCACGGAGTCTCGCCTCATATCGAAACCCAATCCAAGTACCCTTCCCCAGTGTGCCAAATGATCCATGCAATACTAGCAATACCCTAATTAATCAGCTATGCTGCAACCATACTTGGCCTCGTGGTCGCACTGTAAATCCTGGATGTTTGCTCCACGAACCGGACCTTAAATCTAAAGAAAGTGAAACAACCATAGCATCCAACCCAATCCACATACCATCCTTGCTTAGATCACCCATTACCATGTCATATTAACCAGTTCATGTTAACCATAATCTTATTAATGCATAATTAAATAGTATAGTTGCTTTCCCATCCCAATTAAGTAAGCGAAGCGAAGGTAAAAAGTCCTTCCCGACACTCTACCATGTATTCCAGGTGACAAGGGTGGTTAAAAAAAGCTAGTAAACTTCCTATCATGGGTATTCCCATCAAATTGACACAAGCATGCAGTTTTGAAAACAAAACATTCATTGTACAAACAGGATAAATATGTTCAAGGACACTTGTCTTGCTCTTGGGCTTGCTTGGGATCAAAGACTTCAAAATTCTTGTACTGGAGGTCTTCCGCAGGACTCTCTAGCGCAAGTCCATCTCAAGTGCGCAATAAACATACAAGACAAGAATTACAATCAATAAGTGCACATATATTACTCAATATGTCATGACATTCATGATTAATGAAAATGCAAAGAAAGACTAGTTAATGAGTTGTTAATAATGTTTATTATCTAGTTCGAATAATTTTTAGAAAGATTGGACAAATCTGGAATTGATTCGAAACAATTTAGAATTAATTCACCAGAAAACAGACAGCCAAACCGGACTAGTGCGCGCTTCGCAGAACTGGCGAATTAGGGTTTTCTAGATCGACATGAATTTGTAGAAAACAGGGTTCAATTAACGTGAGAAAGAGGAAGTAGAAGGTATACCAGGTGTTTAGAACTCCAATGAATCAAGGGTTTTGGAGGCAACACTTGGATCTTGACGATCTAGGGTTGATAAAGAGAACTTGATGGTGAATTATTGATGAAAAACACAAGGTTGATGGAGATCTTGGCCTCTTGATCTTGATTCATTTCCTCCTCTTCTTCTTCTTGCTCTGGATCTCATTCTCCCTCCCTGGCGGCGGCTATCCACAGGCTAGTGTTTGGGTGTGATTTAAAAGTTGCAAGAGATGTAATGTTGGGGTGTTGGGTTGTTTATATAAGGCTGGAGGGTTGGGGTTTGATGGAGGTCCGTCTTAGAGAGGGTAGAGGCTTGTTTGGGGTCCCACATGGGCTCCAAAAGAGTTAGACACAACGTCATTAGGCCCACTTAAGGTAAAACCCAAAAGCACGTCGTGGAAAAAAGATCAACTTGGAATCGTGATCACCGGACAAGTCCGCAATAGGCTGGACTAGTCCAAGATTAGTCAGAGAGAAATCGGATAAGTCCGCACTATATAGGACAAGTCCAAAATTACTCAAAGAGAAAACAGACAAGTCCGATAGACATCGGACAAGTCCGAACAAGTATAGGGACTTGGAAAAATTTCAAGGAATCAGGATACCAGACTAGTCTGCAATGGACCGGACAAGTCCGAAAATTGTACAGAGTCAAAACCGGACTAGTCCGCAGCAAAAGCGGACATGTCTGAGGGAGGTCAGAGAGAAATCGGACTAGGTCGCACCAAAAACGAACTAGTCGGCACTTCTTAGAACTTTTGAGTGTGGTTTTGCTACTAATTCATTTTAAACTCATTCCTTTTTATGTGGATTAATGTTGAACATGTATATGAACTTATGCAATGCATGATGCATGAAAATGAGGGTGTTACAAACCTATCACCCTTAAAATGAATCTCGCCCTCGAGATTCGACGCGAAAGAGAAGAGATAGGGAAATTTCTTCTTGAGATCATCTTCTGGCTCCCAAGTTGCCTTTGATTTGTATGATGCTTCCATTGCACTTCACACCATTGAATCACCTTGTTCCTTCTGACTCTCTCCTTGGTTTCCAAGATTTTGACCAGTTGCTCAGGATAAGTCAAATCTACCTCTAGTTCCAACTCTTCCATTGGCACATGTTCTTTCGGTACCATTAAACACTTCTTGAAGTGGGAAACATGTAACACATAATGCACATCTGAAAGATGAGCTGCCATCTCCAACATATATGCTACTTCTCCTCTTTTGTCCAAAACCTTGAACGGCCCAACGTATCGAGGTGCTAGCTTGCCTCTGATATTAAACCTCTTAAGATCTCTCATTGGTGACACCTTGAGGTAAACAAAGTCTCCGACTTCAAAGGGTAGTTTCCTTCTCCTATTGTCTGCATAGCCTTTTTGCCTTGATTGAGCAGCCCTCAAGTTTTCACGAACAATCCAGACTTGTTTCTCAGCTTCTTGCAGCATGTCAGGTCAGCATGAACCAAGTATTTGGACCTCATTTCTTGGGTACTCCATGTCGGCATACGATATTCTCTATATACAATCTTCTAGCTTCACTGTGGTATAGGTTGTCCTCTTCCCATTTCCATTCTGAAATCTTCAATGGCTGCAATAATCCGGCTGGTCTTTGATGTTCAGATTTAACTCATTGGCACACATCACATAATGCAAGGTTGTTGAACACATTACTAAACACATTGCATTATGTCCTTCGATGTTTACTATGACACATCAATTTCAAGGTTGACTCCCTCATCATTGTCAATTTCATAGTCTTGGTGGCACACTGAATTTCTCCATCGTGCTTCTGTATCTAATCCATTCGAAGTATGATGTCACAATCCACCCCCGCCCCTTAGAACACTGACGTCCTCGTCGGTCAAACTCCCAAGCCAGGAACATCCCCTCTTATCCAATCCTTGTGAATCCAAAACATTAAGGTCGGCGAGGAATTCTACCCCCCTTATGGAAATACTTACTTTTGGACATACTATCTTTGTTCTCATCATCCATATAGCTTCGTCTGAAATGTTTAGACTTCTAGATGTGTCCATCTTCCATTGAGAGAGGTTGAACGAGATAGAAAATAGAGATCGAACGAATTCCCAACTATATGCATCAAGGGATATGAAGCTAAGCAACTACCTATACTAGCCTATGTGGATGTGGCAAACACTAAAGCATCCCATAATCGTCTACTAAGCACACAAGCAGCAATACATAGCAAACAACACACCAAACAAACCATAATGTTTTCAGTGCTCCTATGTGCTCTAAAGTGCCCATTCTATCTAGGTTGCATCCTACGATCAAACTGTGGCTCTGATACCAATTTGTGACACCCGGTTCCGAAAAAATAACGAAGTGAACGCGTGTGCCCAGGACGCTCAACACACATACACGAGTGCATTCACAAAAGGATATACATAAAATTATCACAAAACAATAGTAATTAATCACTTTTATTACATAATTCATAATATCATCGAATACAAGTTCTAGTGAATATTAATGACATGTTCGAACTAATGCAGTGGAAATAAACTAAATATGAGCTAAATGAAATAAGCAAGCTAAGCAAATAGGGTAGCGCGGCTCCAAGCAACACCACAGACAAAGATGACAGTAGCACACAGCCTAGGACTCCTCATTAATGTCGTGATGCTCCCAATCCTAACCTGCAATTGTTGGTGGGAGAATTGTAAGGGTGGGTACATGTTGTACTCAGCAAGTATGGAAAAGTATGAGATGTAGCTGATACAAATGACAAATATAATAAAGCCTAATTGCTCAAAATTACATTAAAACATTTGAAAAGCAATATATTGTATATATGTGAGGTAAACCCATCATAAACCATGTAGTTATCATAATACCAGTCCATATTTTATTACCATCATCCATATACCAGATTTCTCATTACCATTATCCATATCCATTGCCATAAACCATAATACCATCCCATAACCAGTACCAAACCATCCACAATCCCAAGTTTCCCGCTAATCATGTGAGGGTCCAGGTTGCTCATGACCTGGAGCACGGCTATCATGATAGTTTTTTAGACACTCTGCAGAGGTTGTACCACTTTACCCACATGTTTGTGGTTTCATCACCTTTCGATGAGTATGGAACCTCTATTATGCCGTCTCACACTTCCTTAGGTGTGTGGCCCAGAGATCACAAAATAGCCTTTACAATGGGACTACTAGCATGTACAGACCCCTTGAGGTTTCACTGGTGGCGATGCCTCAAACTTAGCACATCTTCAACCAAGGGCCCCCTCTTGTGCCATTCGGATCCCAGGGAGTCCCGCCTCATATCCAAACCCAATCCGAGTCTCCTTCCCCAGTGTGCTAAATGATCCGCGCCATACTAGCAATACCCTAAATAATCAGCTATGCCACACCCATACTTGGCCTTGTGGCCGCAATGTAAATCCTAAATGGTCGCTCCATGAACCGGTCCTTAAATCTAAAGAAAGTGAAACCACCATAGCATCCAATCCAATCCACATACCATCCTTGCTTAGATCACCCGTTACCATGTCATATTAACCAGTTCATGTTAACCATAATCTTATTAATGTATAATTAAATAGTATAGTTGTTTTCCCATCCCAATTAATTAAGCGAAGTAAAGGTAAAAAGCCCTTCCCGACGCTCTACCATGTATTCCAGGTGACAAGGGTGGTTAAAAGAAGCTAGTAAACTTCCTATCATAGAAATTCCCATCAAATTAACACAAACATGCCGTTTTGAAAACAAAACATTGATTGTAAAAACAAAATAAATATGTTCAAGGACACTTGTCTTTCTCTTGGGCTTGATTGGGATAAAATACTTCAAAATTCTGGTACCGGAGGTCTTCCGCAGCACTCTGTAGCACAAATCCATCTAAACGGCGCAATAAACATACAAGACAAGAATTACAATCAATAAGTGCACATATATTACTCAATATGTCATGACATGCATGATTAATGCAAATGCAAAGAAAAACTAGTTAATGAGTTGTTAATAATGTTTATTATCTAATTCGAATAGTTTTTAGCAAGTTTGGACAAGTTTGGAATTGATTCGAAACAATTTAGAATTAATTCAGCAGAAAACAGACAGCCAAACTGGACTAGTCCGCTTGGGACCAGACTAGTGCGCCCTTCGTAGAACTGGCGAATTAGGGTTTTCTAGATCGACATGAATTTGGAGAAAATGGGGTTGAATTCACGTGAGAAAGAGGAAGTAGATGGTATACCAGGTGTTTAGAACTCCAATGAATCAAGGGTTTTGGAGGAAACACTTAGATCTTGACGATCTAGGGTTGATGAAGAGAACTTGATGGTGAATTGTTGATGAAAAACACAAGGTTGATGGAGATCTTGGCCTCTTGATCTTCTTTCGTTTCCTCCTCTTCTTCTTCATGCCCTGGATCTCCTTCTCCCTCCCTGGCGGCGACTATCCACGGGCTAGTGTTTGGGTGTGATTTAAAAGTGGCAAGAGATGTAATGTTGGGGTGTTGGGTTGTTTATATAAGGGTGGAGGGTTGGGGTTTTATGGAGGTTGGTCTTAGAGAGGGTGGAGGCTTGTCTGGGTTCCCACATGGGCTCCAAAAGAGTTAGACACAACGTCCTTAGGCCCACTTAAGGTAAAACCCAAAAACACGTCGTGGAAAAAAGATAAACTTGGAATCACGATCAGCGGACAAGTCCGCAATAGGCTAGACTAGTACAATATTAGTCAGAGAGAAATCGGATAAGTCCGTACTATATCGGACAACTCAAAAATTACTAAAAGAGGAAAACAAACAAGTCCGATAGAAATCGGACAAGTCTAGGGACTTGGAAAAATTTCAAGGAATCGGGATACCAGACTAGTTTGCAACGGACCGGACAAGTCCGAAAATTGTACAGAGACGAAACTGGACTAGTGCCTAGAAAAAACGAGCATGTCCGAGGGAGGTCAAAGAGAAATCGGACTAGTCCGCACCAAAAACGGACTAGTCCGCATTTCTCAAAACTTTTGAGTGCGGTTTTGCTACTAATTCATATTAAACTCATTCCTTTTTATGTGGATTAATGTTAAACATGTATATGAACTTATGCAATGCATGATGCATGAAAATGAGGGTGTTACAAACCCATCGCCCTTAAAATGAATCTCGCCCTTGAGATTCGACGCAAAAGAGAAGAGATAGGAAAATTCCTTCTTTAGATCATCTTCTGGCTCCCAAGTTGCCTCTGTTTTGTATGATGCTTCCATTGCACTTTACACCATCGAATCACCTTGTTCCTTCTGACTCTCTCATTGGTTTCCAAGATTTTGACCTGTTGCTCGGCATAAGTCAAATCTGCCTCTATTTCCAACTCTTCCATTGGCACATGTTCTTCCGGTACCATTAAACACTTCTTGAGGTGGGAAACATGTAACACATAATGCAGATCTAAAAGATGAGCTGTCATCTCCAACTTATATGCTACTTCTCCTCTTTTGTCCAAAACCTTCAACGGCCCAACGTATCGAGGTGCTAGGATTCCTCTGATATTAAACCTCTTATGACCTCTTATTGGTGACACCTTGAGGTAAACATAGTCTCCGACATCAAAGGGTAGTTTTCTTCTCCTATTGTCTGCATAGCAATTTTGCCTTGATTGAGCAACCCTCAAGTATTCACGAACAATCTAGACTTGTTTCTCAGCTTCTTGCAGCATGTCAGTTCGGCATGAACCAAGTATTTGGTCCTCATTTCTTGGGTACTCCATGTCGGCATAAGATATTATCCATATGCAATCTTCTAGCTTCGCTGTGGTATAGGTTGTCCTCTTCCCATTTCCATTCTGGAATCTTCAATGGCTGCAATAATTCGGCTGGTCTTTGATTTCAGCTTTAACTCATTGGCACACATCACATAATGCAAGGTTGTTGAACACGTTGCTACACACGTTGCATTTTGTCCTTCGATGTTTACTGTGACGCATCAATTTCAAGGTTGACTCCCTCATCATTGTACTTTTCACAGTCTTGGTGGCACACTGAATTGCTCCATCATGCTTCTGTATCTAATCCATTTGAAGTATGATGTCACAATCCACCCCCCCCCCCCTTAGAAAACCGACGTCCTCGTCGGTCAAACTCCCAAGCCAGGAACATCCCATCTTATCCAATCCTTGTGAATCCAAAACATTAATGTAGGCGAGGAATTCTACCCCCCTTATGGAAATACTTACTTTTGGACATACTATCTTTGTTCTCATCTTCCATATAGCTTCGTCTGAAATGTTTAATCTTCTAGATGTGTCCATCTTCCATTGAGATAGGTTGAACGAGATAGAAAAGAGAGATAGAACGAATTCCCAACTATATGCATCAAGGGATATGAAACTAAGCAACTATCCATACTAGCCTATGTTGATGTGGCAAACACTAAAGCATCCCAAAATTGTCTACTATGCACACAAGCAGCAATACATAGCAAACAACACACCAAACAAACAACAACGTTTTCCTGAGTGCTCCTATGTGCTCTAAAGTGTCCATTCTATCTAGTTTGTGTCCAACGGTCAACCTGGGGCTCTAATACCAATTTGTGACAACCGGTTCTGAATAATGAACCAAGTGAACACATATGTGTGCCCAGGATGTTCAACACACATACACGAGTGCATTCACAAAAGGATATACATGAAATTACCACAGAACAAGATTAATTAAGCACTTATATTACACAATTCATAATGTCCTCAAATACGAGCTCTAATGAATATTAATGACAAGTTCGAACTAATGCAGTGGAAATAAACTAAATATGAGCTAAACGAAATAAGCAAGCTAAGCAAATAGGGTAGCGCGGCTCCAAGCAACACCACAGGTAAAGCTAACGGCAGCACACAGCCTAGGAGTCCTCATTAACGTCATGATACTCCCAATCCTAACCTGCAATTGTTGGTGGGAGAATTGCATGGGTGGGTACATGTACTCAGCAAGTGTGGAAAAGTATGACATGTAGCTGATAGAAATGACAAATATAATAAAGGATAATGGCTGAAAAGTACATTAAAACATTTGAAAAGCAATGTATTGTATATACGTGAGGTAAACTCATCATAAACCACGTAGTTATCATAATATCAGTCCATATTTTATTACCATCATCCATATAATAGATTTCTCATTACCATTATCCATATCCATTGCCATAAACCATAATACCATCCCATAACTAGTACCAAACCATCCAAAATCCCAAGTTTCCAGCTAATCATGTGAGGGTCCAGGTTGCTCATGAACGGGAGCATGACTATCACTATAGTTTTTTAGACACTCCGCAGAGGTTGTACCACTTTACCCACGTGTTTGTGATTTCATCACCTTTCAATGACTATGGAACCTCTATTATGATGTCTCACACTTCCTTAGGTGTGTGGCCCAAAGATCACAAAATAGCCTTTACAAAGGGACTACTAGCATGTACAGACCCACTGAGGTTTCACCGGTGGCGATGCCTCCAACTTAGCACATCTTCAACCAAGGGCCCCCTCTTGTGCCATTCGGATCCCAGGGAGTCCCGCCTCATATCCAAACCCAATTCGAGTCTCCTTCCCCGATGTGCCAATTGATCCGCACAATACTAGAAATACCCTAATTAATCAGCTATGTCGCGCCCATATTTGGCCTCATGGTCGCACTGTAAATCTTGGATGGTCGCTCCGCGAACCGGTCTTTAGATATAAAGAAAGCGAAACCACCATAGCATCCAACCCAATCCACATACCATCCTTGCTTAGATCACCCATTACCATGTCATATTAACCAGTTCATGTTAACCATAATCTTATTAATGCATAATTAAATAGTATAGTTGTTTTCCATCCCAATTAATTAAGCGAAGCAAAGGTAAAAAGCCCTTCCCAACACTCTACCATGTATTCCAGGTGACAAGGGTGGTTAAACAAAGCTAGTAAACTTCCTATCATAGGAATTCCCATCAAATTGACAAAATCATGCAGTTTTGAAAACAAAACATTCATTGTAAAAAGAAGATCAATATGTTCAAGGACACATGTCTTGCTCTTGGGCTTGATTGGGATCAAAGACTTCAAAATTCTGGTACAGGGGGTGTTCCGCAGCACTCTCTAGCGCAAATCAATCTAAACGGCGCAATAAACATACAAGACAAGAATTACAATCAATAAGTGCACATATGTTACTCTATATGTGATGACATGCATTATTAATGCAAATGCAAAGAAAAACTAGTTAATGAGTTGTTAATAATGTTTATTATCTAGTTCGAATAGTTTTTAGCATGTTTGGACAAGTCTGGAATTGACTGGCAAATTAGGGTTTTCTAGATCGACATGAATTTGGAGAAAACAGGGTTGAATTCATGTGAGAAAGTGGAAGTAGAAGGTATACTAGGTGTTTAGAACTCCAATGAATCAAGGGTTTTGGAGGCAACACTTGGATCTTGACGATCTAGGGTTGATGAAGAAAACTTGATGGTGAATTGTTGATGAAAAACACAAGGTTGATGGAGATCTTGACCTCTTGATTCATTTCCTCCTCCTCTTCTCTTGCTCTGGATCTCCTTCTCCCTCCCTGGCGGCGGCTATCCACGGGCTGGTGTTTGGGTGTGATTTAAAAGTGGCAAGAGATGTAATGTTGGGGTGTTGGGTTGTTTATATAAGCATGGAGGGTTGGGGTTTGATGGAGGTCGGTCTTAGAGAGGGTGGAGGCTTGTTTGGGGTCCCACATGGGCTCCAAAAGAGTTAGACACAACATTCTTAGGCCCACTTAAGGTAATACCCAAAAACACGTCGTGGAAAAAAGATCAACTTGGAATCGCGATCACCGAACAAGTCCGCAATAGGCTGGATTAGTCCAATATTAGTCAGAGAGAAATCGAATAAGTCCAGGCTATATCGGACAAGTCCAAAATTACTCAAAGAGGAAAATGGACAAGTACGATAGAAATCGGACAAGTCCGATAGAAATCGGACAAGTCCGGACAAGTCTAGGGACTTGGGAAAATTTCAAGGAATCGGGATACTAGACTAGTCTACAATGGACCGGACAAGTTCGATAATTGTACAGAGACGAAACCGTAGTAGTCCGCAGCAAAAACGGACATGTCCGAGGGAGGTCAGAGAGAAATCGGACTAGTCCGCACCAAAAATGGACTAGTCTGCACTTCTTAGAACTTTTGAGTCCGGTTTTGCTACTAATTCATTTTAAACTCATTCCTTTTTATGTGGATTAATGTTAAATATTTATATGAACTTATGAAATGTATGATGCATGAAAATGAGGGTGTTACAAACCTATCGCCCTTAAAATGAATCTTGCCCTCGAGATTCAACGCGAAAGAGAAGGGATGGGGAAATTCCTTCTTGAGATCATCTTCTGGCTCCCAAGTTGCCTCTGATTTGTATGATGCTTCCATTGCACTTTACACCATCGAACACCTTGTTCCTTCTGACTCTCTCCTTGGTTTCCAAGATTTTGACCGGTTGCTCGGCATAAGTCAAATCTGCCTCTAGTTACCACTCTTCCATCGGCACATGTTCTTCCGATACCATTAAACACTTCTTGAGGTGGGAAACATGTAACACATAATGCAGATCTAAAAGATGAGATGCTATCTCCAACTTATATGCTACTTCTCCCCTTTTGTCCAAAACCTTCAACGGCCCAACGTATCGAGGTGCTAGCTTGCCTCTGATATTAAACCTCTTATGACCTCTCATTGGTGACACCTTGCGGTAAACAAAGTCTCCGACTTCAAAGGGTAGTTTCCTTCTCCTATTTTCTGCATAGCTTTTTTGCCTTGATTGAGCAGCCCTCAAGTTTTCACGAACAATCTGGACTTGTTTCTCAGCTTCTTGCAGCATGTCAGTTCGGCATGAACCAAGTATTTGGACCTCATTTCTTGGTTACTCCATGTCGGCATACTATATTCTCCATATACAATCTTCTAGCTTCGCTGTGGTATAGGTTGTCCTCTTCCCATTTCCATTCTAGAATCTTCAATGGCTGCAATAATTCGGCTGGTCTTTGATGATCAGCTTTAACTAATTAGCACACATCACATAATGCAAGGATGTTGAACACATTGCTAAACACTTTGCATTATGTCCTTCGATGTTTACTGTGATGCATCAATTTCATGGTTGATTCCCTCATCATTGTCAATTTCACAGTCTTGGTGGCACACTGAATTGCTCCATCGTGCTTCTGTATCTAATCCATTCGAAATATGACGTCACAATCCACCCCGCCCCCCCTTAGAACACAGACGTCCTCATCGGTCAAACTCCCAAGCTCAGAACATCCCCTCTTATCCAATGCTTGTGAATCCAAAACATTAAGGTAGGCGAGGAATTCTACCCTCCTTATGGAAATACTTACTTTTGGACATACTATCTTTGTTCTCATCTTCCATATAGCTTCGTCTAAAATGTTTAATCTTCTAGATGTGTCCATCTTCCATTGAGAGAGGTTGAACGAGATAGAAAAGAGAGATAGAACGAATTCCCAACTATATGCATCAAGGGATATGAAACTAAGCAACTACCTATGCTAGCCTATGTGGATGTGGCAAACGCTAAAGCATCCCAAAATCGTCTACTAAGCACACAAGTAGCAATACATAGAAAACAACACACCAAACAAACCACAACATTTTCCTGAGTTCTCCTATGTGATCTAAAGTGTCCATTCTATAGAGGTTGTGTCCTACGGTCAACCTGTGGCTCTAATACTAATTTGTGACACCCAGTTCCGAAAAATGAACCAAGTGAACGCATATGTGTTCCCAAGACGTTCAACACATACACTAGTGCATTCACAAAAGGATATACATAAAATGACCAAAGAACAATATTAATCAAGCACTTTTATTACACAATTCATAATATCCTCGAATATGAGCTCTAATGAATATTAATGACAACTTTTAACTAGTGTAGTGGAAATAAACTAAATATGAGCTAAACGAAATAAGAAAGCTAAGCAAATAGGGTAGCGCGGCTCCAGGCAACACCATAGGCAAAGCTAATGGCAGCACACAGCCTAGGACTCCTCATTAACGTCGTGATACTCCCAATCCTAACCTGCAATTGTTGGTGGGGGAATTTCAAGGGTGGGTACATGTTGTACTCAGCAAGTGTGGAAAAGTATGACATGTAGCTGATACAAATGACAAATATAATAAAGGCTCATGGCTGAAAAGTACATTAAAACATTTGAAAAGCAATGTATTGTATATATGTGAGGTAAACCCATCATAAACCACATAGTTATTATAATACCAGTCCATATTTTATTACCATCATCCATATACCAGATTTCTCATTACCATTATTCATATCCATTGCCATAAACCATAATACCATCCCATAACCAGTACCAAACCATGCAAAATCCCAAGTTTCCCACTAATCATGTGAGGGTCCAGGTTGCTCATGACCGGGAGCACGGCTATCACTATAGTTTTTTAGACACTATGCAGAGGTTGTACCACTTTACCCACGTGTTTGTGATTTCATCACCTTTCAATGACTATGGAACCTCTATTATGCTGTCTCACACTTCCTTAGGTGTGTAGTCCAGAGATCACAAAATATCCTTTAAAAGGGGACTACTACCATGTACAAACCCACTGAGGTTTTACCGGTGGCGATGCCTCCAACTTAGCACATCTTCAACCAAGGGCCCCCCTCTTGTGCCATTCGGATCCCAGGGAGTCCCGACTCATATCCAAACCCAATCCGAGTCTCCTTCCCCAGTGTGCCAAATGACAAGCGCAATACTAGCAACACCCTAATTAATCAGCTATACCGCACCCATATTTGGCCTCGTGGTCGCACTGTAAATCCTAGATGGTCGCTCCACGAACTGGTCCTTAAATATAAAGAAAGAGAAACCACCATAACATCCAACCCAATCCACATATCATCCTTGCTTAGATCACCCATTACCATGTCATATTAACTAGTTCATGCTAACTATAACCTTATTAATGCATAATTAAATAGTATAGTTGTTTTTCCTTCCCAATTAATTAAGCGAAGCAAAGGTAAAAAGCCCTTTCCGACACTCTACCATGTATTCCAGGAGACAAAGGTGGTTAAACAAAGTTAGTAAACTTCCTATCATAGGAATTTCCATCAAATTGACAAAAGCGTGCCGTTTTGAAAACAAAACATTGATTGGCAAAACAGGATCAATATGTTCAAGGACACTTGTCTTGCTCTTGGGCTTGATTGGTATCAGAGACTTCAAAATTCTGGTACTAGGGGTATTCCGCAGCACTCTCTAGCGCAAATCCATCTAAACAGCGCAATAAACATACAAGACAAGAATTACAATCAATAAGTGCACATGTATTACTCTATATGTCATGACATGCATTATTAATGCAAATGCAAAGAAAAACTAGTTAATGAGTTGTTAATAATGTTTATTATCTAGTTCAAATAGTTTTTAGCAAGTTTGGACAAGTTTGGAATTGATTTGAAACAATTTAGAATTAATTCAGCAGAAAATAGACAGCCAAACCAGACTAGTCCGTTTGGGACCGGACTACTGCGCCCTTCGCAGAACTAGCGAATTAGGGTTTTCTAGATCGACATGAATTTTGAGAAAACGGGGTTGAATTCATGTGATAAAGAGTAAGTAGAAGGTATACTAGGTGTTTAGAACTCCAATGAATCAAGAGTTTTGGAGGCAACACTTAGATTTTGACGATCTAGGGTTGATGAAGAGAACTTGATGGTGAATTGTTGATGAAAAACACAAGGTTGATGGAGATCTTGGCCTCTTGATTCATTTCCTCCTCTTCTTCTTCTTGCTCTGGATCACCTTCTCCCTCCCTGGCAGCGGCTATCCACGGGCTAGTGTTTGGGTGTGATTTAAAAGTGGCAAGAGATGTAATGTTGGGGTGTTGGGTTGTTTATATACGGGTGGAGGGTTGGGGTTTGATGGAGGTCGGTCTTAGAGAGGGTGGAGGCTTGTTTGGGGTCCCACATGGGCTCCAAAAGAGTTAGACACAACATCCTTAGGCCTACTTAAGGTAAAACCCATATGCAATCTTCTAGCTTTGCCGTGGTATAGGTTGTCCTCTTCCCATTTCCATTTTAGATTCTTCAATGGCTGCAATAATTCGGCTGGTCTTTGATGTTCATCTTTAACTCATTGGCACACATCACATAATGCAAGGTTGTTGAACACATTGCTAAACACGTTGCATTTTTTCCTTCGATGTTTACTGTGACGCATCAATTTCAAGGTTGACTCCCTCATCATTGTCAATTTCACAGTTTTGGTGGCACATTGAATTGCTCCATCGTGCTTCTATATCTAATCCATTCGAAGTATGATGTCACAATCCACCCCCCCCCCCTTGGAACACCGACATCCTCGTCGGTCAAACTCCTAAGCCAGGAACACCCCTCTTATCCAATCCTTGTGAATCCAAAACATTAAGGTCGGCGAGGAATTCTACCCCCCTTTTGGAAATACTTACTTTTGGACATACTATCTTTGTTCTCATCTTCCATATAGCTTCGTCTGAAGTAGTTAATCTTCTAGATGTGTCCATCTTCCATTGAGAGAGGTTGAACGAGATAGGAAAGAGAGATAGAATGAATTCCCAACTATATGCATCAAGGGATATGAAACTAAGCAACTACCTATACTAGCCTATGTGGATGTGGCAAACGCTAAAGCATCCCAAAATTGTCTACTAAGCACACAAGCAGCAATACATAGCAAACAACACACCAAACAAACCACAACGTTTTCCTGAGTGCTCCTATGTGCTCTAAAGTGTTCATTCTATCTAGGCTGCGTCCTACGGTCAACCTGTGGCTCTGATAAAAATTTGTGACACCCGATTCCGAAAAATGAACCAAGTGAACGCATATGTGTGCCCAGGACGTTCAACACACATACACGAGTGCATTCACAAAAGGATGTATAGAAAATTACCACAGAACAAAATTAATTAAGCACTTGTATTACACAATTCATAATATTCTCGAATACAAGCTCTAATGAATATTAATGACAAGTTCGAACTATGCAGCAGAAATAAACTAAATATGAGCTAAACAAAATAAGAAAGCTAAGCACATAGGGTAGCGCGGCTCCAAGCAACACCACTGGCAAAGCTGACGGCAACACACAGCCTAGGACTCCTCATTAACGTCGTGATACTCTCAATCCTGACCTGCAACTGTTGGTGGGGTAATTGTAAGTGTGAGTACATGTCGTACTCAGCAAGTGTGGAAAAGTATTACATGTAGCTGATACAAATGATGAATATAATAAAGGCTAAGTGCTGAAAAGTACATTAAAACATTTGAAAAGCTATATATTGTATATATGTGAAGTAAACCCATCATAAACCATGTAATTATCACAATAATCGTCCATATTTCATTACCATCATCCATATACCAGATTTCTCATTACCATTATCCATATCCATTGCCATAAACCATAATACCATCCCATAACCAGTACCAAACCATCCCAAATCCCAAGTTTTCATCTAATCATGTGAGGGTTCAGGTTGCTCATGACCGGGAGCACGACAATCATGATAGTTTTTTAGACACTCTGAAGAGGTTGTACCACTTTACCCACGTGTTTGTGATTTTATCACCTTTCAATGACTATGGAACCTCTATTATTCCGTCTCACACTTCCTTAGGTGTGTAGTCAAGAGATCACAAAATAGCCTTTACAAAGGGACTACTATCATGTACGGACCCACTAAGGTTTCACAAGTGGCGATGTCTCCAACTGAACACATCTTCAACTAAGGGCCCCCTCTTGTGCCATTCGGATCCCAGGGAGTCCCGCCTCATATCCAAACCCAATCCGACTCCCCTTCACCTCTATTCCAAATGATCTGCGCAATACTAGCAATACCCTAAGTAATCAGATATGTCGTACCCATACTTGGCCTTGTGGTGGCACTGTAAATCCTCTATGGTCGCTCCATAGATCGATCCTTAGATCTAAAGCAAGCAAAACAACCATAGCATCAACCCCATTCCACATACCATGCTTGCTTAGATCACCCATTACCATGTCATATTAACCATAATCTTATTAATGCATAAGTAAATATTATAGTTGTTTTCCCATACAAATTAATTAAGCGAAGCAAAGGTAAAAAGCCCTTCCAGACTCTCTACCATGTATTCTAGGTGACAAGGGTGGTTAAACAAGCTAGTCAACTTCCTATCATAGGAATTCCCATCAAATTGACACAAGCATGCGGTTTTGAAAACAAAACATTTATTGTAAAAACAGGATCAATATGTTCAAGAACACTTGCCTTGCTATTGGGCTTCATTGGGATCAAAGACTTCAAAATTTTTTTACTAGAGGTCTTCCACAGCACTCTCTAGCGCAAAACCGTCTAAACCGCACAATAAGCATACAAGACAAGAATTACAATCAATAAGATGACATATATTACTCGATATGTCATGACATGCATGATTAATGCAAATGTGATGTAATACTAGTTAATGAGTTGTTAATAATGTTTACTATCTAGTTCTAATAGTTTTTAACAAGTTAGGACAAGTCTGGAATTGATTCGAAACAATTTAGAATAAATTCAGTTGAAAACAGACAGCCAAACTGAACTAGTCCGCTTGGGACTGGACTAGTCCGCTCTTTGCAGAACTGGCGAATTAAGTTTTTCTAGATTGACATGAATTTGGAGAAAACAGGGTTGAATTCACGTGAGAAAGACGAAGTAGAAGGTATACCAGGTGTTTAGAACTGCAATGAATCAAGGGTTTTGGAGGCAACACTTGGATCTTGACGATCTAGGGTTGATGAAGAGAACTTAATGGTGAATTGTTGATGAAAAACACAAGGTTGATGGAGATCTTGGCCTCTTGATCTTCTTTCGTTTCCTCCTCTTCTTCTTCTTGCTCTGGATCTTTTTCTCCCTCCCTGGCGCTGGCTATCCATGAGCTAGGGCTTGGGTATGATTCAAAAGTGGCAAGAGATGTAAAGTTGGGGTGTTGGGTTGTTTATATAAGGGTGGAGGGCTAGGGTTTGATGGAGGTCGGTTTTAGAGAGCGTGGAGGCTGGTTTGGGGTCCCACATTGGCTCCAAAAGAGTTAGACACGACGTCCTTAGGCCCACTTAAGGTAAAACCCAAAAACACATCGTGGAACATAAGATCAACTCGGAATCGCGATCACCGGACAAGTCCGCAATAGGCTGGACTAGTCCGACATTAGCCAGAGAGAAATTGGATAAGTTCGAACTATATCGGACAATTCCAAACATAGTAAGAGAGGAAAATAGACAAGTGTGCTACACATCGGACAAGTCCGCTACACATCGAACAAGTCTAGGGACTTGGTGAAATTTCAAGGAATTGGGATACCGGACTAGTCCGCAATGTACCGCACAAGTCCGAAAATTGTACCGAGATGAAACCGGACTAGTCCGCAGCAAAAACGGACATGTCTGAGGGAGGTCAGAGAGAAATCGGACTAGTCCGCACCAAAAACGGACTAGTCCGCACTTCTTAGAACTTTTGAGTGCGGTTTTTCTACTAATTCATTTTAAACTCATTCCTTTTTATGTGGATTAATGTTAAACATGTATATGAACTTATGTAATGCATGATGCTTGAAAATGAGGTTGTTATAGTTGTTGTGGGATATGATATAGTAATAAGAGCTACTAAGTTCCTAATTAAAAGTGAAACTTTTTTCTCTCGGGTATTTCTAAATTTGATTAAAATAAAGTTCCTCATTCAATTTGAAATTCCTACCAAAGCCATATGATGATAAAAATCGATAAACCCCATGCATATGCTATTTGCTTTCACATTGAGCCTAGTCAAACTAGTATAGACCTTTATGAGAATCTTTTCTCACTTTTAAGATCAAGATTTCACGAGCACATGCTATGCTTCTACACTAGAAGTTAGCAAAATTCCATTATTCCATTCCACAACGACAAAAAGATACTTCATATTCTTTATGCACAGTATTCTCTTCCAAATTATTTAAAGGCGGGTAGAAGACATGGCTACAAAGAAAAAAGAACAAGTAACCAAGTTTCATCTTCAAAATAAAGAGAGTCCACACAAAAAGGAGTATTTTTCAAAATTTCCACTCCACTACATTCCATCGCACATGAACATTCTTGATCAAAGTATGATTTGTTTTCGCCTAAGGCTTACTCTTTTGACTTAGCGATATATGTGTTGCAAATATGCCTACTCTTGATCCCTGCCAAGCTCCACGTAAAGCCTTATTTAGATGTAGGATAAGAAATGCATTACCTTTGTGAGGAAAACTCCACTTACCACATAGAAGTGATCGAGAGCATTATTTGAGGAACTTGAAATTAAACACCATTTGAAACTCTTCAAAATTCAGGTGGAACATAGACATTAGGTAATGCATGCTCACTTTGCTATTCTATCCTTCAACCACCCAAGGAAAAGAAGAGTTATAAGACACATAATGACTAAGAAAAAGGGTGAGGTACCATATCCAATTTATTCAATTCAAGGTAGAATATTTTGTTGTGCACTTGGTACTTTTGAAACGTAAGACATTATAGCAACTACTGATCAACAAACTAAGTCTTCATGTTTGCTTCAGGACGAGCAAAGGGTAAGCTTGGGAGAGTTTCTTACATCAATTTCATATTTGACATAATTCCACTTCTACATGGAGAAATAGTGTATGCAAGTATTTTATTGCAAGGATGAGGAGAATTGTAGGGAGCAATCCTAAAAAGTGACATCCCGACCAATCAGGCAATGATATGTTGCATCGCATGGATCCATGGACCCATTGCCAAGTGTATCTGAGGGAATCCAATCTAACATCAATTCACGCAAGAAGGGAACCAAGGTCCACATGTCAATCACCAGGAGAGAGTACAACGCGGGAGGGGTCAGGACAAGGTCGGCCAAACCCCTAGCCAGCTGACTTATTCCTAGCACCAAACTCAACCTCCTTCCATGTGTCGATTCCTTGTGGTGCACAAGGCAGGTCTGTCCACTTCGCGCACAAAAGACGGCGAGAGTCGAGTGAACTTCATGTAGAAATAGGACCCTACACCCTCACTTCTCCACACACACCACTTGAGAATCACTCTCTTGTTTACACTAGTTCTCTTAGTCCTTAGTAGAAGTTAGGATGTAGAGAGGAGCCCCTAGTCCCAACTCCAAATTGGGTAAGGTATGGCTCATGTATCTTTTCCACATTTTGTGACATTATGCTATTTAAATATTTATTAGTCTCTATTTATTCATGTACTTGAAAAAGCATTTCTTGCTTGACAGTGGAGTCCATGTACATGATAGGTGTAGATGTCATTATGGTTCATAGTAATGTTGTTATTATGCTATCATGAACACCATACACCTCCACTATATTCTCATTCGTTAATAACATGCATCTGTTGATAGGAATAATTTAGTGCTTGGTTCCAACATTGGTTCAACGATGTTTAGATTAGTCATTGCCTTAGATTTATATTTGTATTTGTATTCTTAAGGTAATTACTTAACATGAAAGCATCATGATTAGATAGTTAAGTAGCGTTGGATTTCTCGTAGACCCACAGGTTGTGGGGGTAGGTGGCAGGTGGAGCACTACTCGTCCTCTGCAACCTACTTTCCACGTTAGGCTACGCCACAGGCTCTTAGCGGGTATCGTTATGGTTTTACCAAAGGTACACTCGTGCTCGATGTGCTGGATCAGTAAGCCCTAGTTATCACCGTTAACATGTTCATGTGTACATTATTAGGCTATGTATATGAGTAACTAGAGCACGGTAGGAGTAGCCCTTCTCGTAGTTTAACCCTCATCAGGACAACTTTACCCCTTAGAGTAGATTGCTATGTGTGTGTCATACTATCCGATCCATCATTTATGCATCCTCTTAGAACCATTACTAGAACATTCTACTCTACCCTTGATTTTGCCCCACTTCACATTCCTCCAGTTAACATTAAATAAATACAATACCCTAGGGAATACTCTCGAGTGAAATGCTACAACGGTACTTTTCATGCGCTTGCTGAACTCATCTTGCTTTGGCTTTAGGTTAGACTAGTGCAAACTACATGTCTAGTATTCATTGCTAGGATGTACTGTAGACATTAAGAAATACCAACAGGGCCCTCTGCACCACCACTTCAGAGTATGCGTGGAGGTGCTTGGTCCGCTCGAATCACACGTCGGGCTCGATGCTTGCTTGCAGAGATCCCGACTCACTTCCTCATTGTCTTTGGAGAGATCGTGGAAGTGCGAGAAACGAAGACATACCGACATGCAACTTGGTACTCAGCCAACCAGAGCTCAGTGCGTCGGGCCATGTCTATCTGCCGAGCTGTAGGATTGAAGAGAACGTGAAAAGCTACCAGAGGGGGGTGAATGGTAGATTTAAAAATCTTACGCAGCGGAAACAATAAAACCCCAAACCCTTCCGGCAGAAAAACGATATGTTAAAGAAATTGTGTATGAGACTAATCTAAACGTGTTTCACCGTGACAAAAGTGATAGATATCAGATAGAAACAAGTCAAGAAGACAACACAAAAGGAATTACTAAAATTCGTCGAGAAAAACTCAAGTTATGATCAAAAGATCAAACACTGGTCAATCTGACCTACCCGAGAAAAACAGTTTCTGGAATGCTGCAAAGAAACTCGTGTAGCTCAGAAACCACAAATCCAATGACCATGAAATATTGACAGAAGATAGACGATCAAGTTTTGAAGACAACCCAAAAAGAATCACGTCAATTGGACCAATAAAACTCGAGTTATGATAAAACCACCGACGAAAGGTAGTGCTGTCCAGAAACTCGATGAGTAAAACTTGTCTGGAACAAGTCGGACGAACAAGGCACAAAAGTTCCTTCAAACTATGAATTTTATTCAATAGAACACAAGAGGAACAGCCCCCAAAGTCGTCTACCATGATCTTTGGCCTTCCCTTGCTTATATAACCAGCCCTTAGGCCAACCCAATACAACTAGGACTCCAATCCTACTCAGATCACGAATCGTAACTTTCCATAACTGCTCAAGATTCTTCTATACGCAGATAGAAGCAATCTTAAGACTTCCAAACACCTTAGGAAAGTATCCCACATTCCTAAACAACTCAAATTCGTGACACACACGAAATCCTAACATAACCAACTCGATACTTTCCATACCGAGCCATAACCGACTCCGCCGCAGTCGAAGTCATCAACCGGTACGATCCGACCGATCAGATCTTCCTTCCATAATCCGTCTCTAGAAGCATATTGCCACGTCATGCACCTCATGCATACGTGCGAACACTTTCCTTCGACCTTCATATGCACTGCCCTTGATTCAATCATTATGCGCGACCTCCTGATCAGCTAAACCACAGTTCCTCCTGAACTTGGTTTTTGGAACCTCATCTCCTCCCTGAGACTAGTCCAATGGATCCTGTCACCAGCCATGACTTGAACTCAAGTAACACCTGCACATGAATAAACAACCAATCCATACGAGCCCAAGTCCTTGACTTGACTCAAGTTAGTTCTGAACACAACACCTTACGTGAGAACCTCACATAAGCATGTTGCAAAAACATAGTAACACGATATCATCCATATCATCCAAAACGCACCAAAAACATAGCAAATGAATACTAAGCAATCTTTCCAATCATGTAAAGCAAGTATGAAACAAGGCAAATGAAAAGCAGAAGCACTTCGGTCAAGTTCCGGACCTTGCCAGAGCAACCCAGAGCTTGAGCTGGAGCTAACAAAAGCTAGTAGAATCTAGCGCCGGAGCTTACCAAAACTAGTAGATCCTAGCACCGGAGCTTACCAAAAATGAGTCAAAACTAGTCAACCTAAAACCGGAGCTAGACAAAGTACGTCGGAGCTTAGCAAAAGCATGTCGGAGCTATCAAATATATGCCGGAGCTATCAAAGACATGCCGGAGCTAAAGATAAAGCTCACCGAAGCTAACCAAAGCTAGTCGGACCTTACCAAGAAGCCGGACCTAGCATCTAACATAGCCGGAGCTACCCAAAACAAGCCAGACCTGCCGTCGGACCTTGCTGTAGCTCAGAGCTAGAGTCGGACCTTGACAAAAAATGTGTTTTGGTGATATTTAAAACTTTTATCATCAAAGCCAAGTGTATTCACTACAAGCCAATGTATTAAGCACACATAGGTCTTACAATCTCCCCCTTGATGAATGCATTGGCAACACCATCTAAAATCCGAACATTGGCTTATTCACATAAAAGTTTTGAAAGCAATTTCTCCCCCTTTGTAAATTATCCCATATTATTTGTCATCTCTCCCCCTTTATCATCTCTCCTTATTCTCTTTCTTTTCATGATTATCTCTCCCCCTTTGACAATGTATTCAGCAAGTCATGAGCATATAAACAAATTGTCTCTCCCTCTTTAGTTGTTATGAGCATATTATAACATATACATATAAAACAAAGCTCATCCAAGTCATACTATCAAGTACCTTACATTATCACATCAATGAAATACATAAGGTAGTGTAAGCCATGCTAGAGATCAAATGTAATTTTTCAATTTAAGCAAGTCATGATCTCACAAACTTAACTATTTAAAAACCTGAAAGCATGACACTAGTTGCTGCATTTTATTATTTTTTAAAGCATAAATTTAGATCATATGATATTTGCAAGAGATTATATGCACATCTGCCTTAATCTAACCAACCAAGCCAAGCCTATGTCATTTGACAATCAGAAGCTTAAGGACATGGTTTTAGTCATACACAACTTCTTCCAAGTTCATATCTAAGTGCAATGACAAGCCATCTCAAAAGAAGAGGTGCGATGCATGCATATTCTCTTGATCTTTTCTAAATTTATACTTGTTCATAAAAACTCAACATGTGAGTTGATTACTTGATAAATTCTTAATGATTAAAAGCATTTGTGAGCATGCAACAAGTTCAAAACAGCAAGAAAGTTCGACCATGACCAGATTTAGTGTAAGTAAATATTCCAATTACTAGACATGGCAAAAACTACAAAATGTATAACACGAGTAATGTAGTAAGAACTTTCAGCATGTAAAAGGAATCACAAAGTCATATATGTATGAAATACTATGCTCATATTATTTTAATTTCAGATTCACACATAGACTACCCAAGTTTCAAAAACTCCCCCTCAATTTAAGCCATGAGGATGCATAACCCCTATTTCACTACGAATGTAACAAAAACGAGTGAAATCCAAAGGTTTTGTAAAAATGTCAGCCAATTGATGTTCGGTATCTACATGGTGAAGCACGATGTTTCCTTTTTCAACGTTATCTCGGAGAAAGTGATACCTAATATCAATGTTCTTAGTTCTAAAATGTTGCACTGGGTTTTTGGCAATGCAAATGACACTAGTGTTATCACAAAACAGTGGAACACTATCCAGATCAACCCCATAGTCCTTAAGTGTTTGAACAATCCAAAGAATTTGAGAGCAAGTACTAGCAGCAGCTACATATTCAGATTCGGCTATGGATTGTGCAACTGAATTTTGTTTTCTAGAGGACCAAGTAACAAGAGAATTACCAAGAAAATGACAAGCACCGGAAGTACTTTTCCTATCAATCCTACAACCCCCAAAATCAGCATCCGAAAAAGCTTTCAAGGTAACGGTTGAGGAAGAAGGAAGAAAAATGCAAAATTCTTGAGTTCCATGTATGTACCTGAGAATCCTTTTGACGGCCTGACGATGTGAAACACGTGGGGAAGCTTGAAACCGTGCACAAAGACATACGCTGAATTGTATGTCCGGTCTTGATGCCGTGAGGTACAAAAGTGATCTGATCATGCTTCTATTTCTTTTTGATCCACGGGTTCAGCATCTTCATCATGTTCAAGTGTTGTTGCTGTTCCCATTGGTGTCCGAAGAGGCTTGCTTTTGTCCATGTTGAAGCGCCTTAGGAGGTCTTTGGTATACTTCGTTTGATGCACAAAGGTACCCTCCTTGGTTTGCTTGATTTGCAGCCCCAAAAAGTAATTGAGTTCACCCATCATACTCATTTCAAATTCGGAACTCATCATTGCTGAAAACTTGGACACAAGATCATGAGAAGCACAACCAAAGATAATATCATCCACATACACTTGAACAAATAATGAGTCATTCCCATGTTAAAGCACAAAAAGAGTTTTATCAACCTTGCCCATGGTAAACCCCTTTTCAAGTAAGAATGTTTTTAACCTATCATAACATGCTCTAGGGGCTTGTTTGAGACCGTATAAGGCTTTGGACAATTTGTAAACATGATTAGGAAAATCTGGATTTTCAAAACCCGGTGGTTGTTTGACATAAACCTCCTCATCTATGTAGCCATTAAGAAAAGCACTTTTAACATCCATTTGATATAGCTTAAAGCCTTTAGATGCTGCAAAAGCTAACAAAATTCTTATGGCTTCTAATCTAGCAACGGGAGCAAAAGTTTCATCAAAATCTAGACCTTCAACTTGAGTGAAACCTTGAGCAACCAACCTAGCTTTATTCCTAACCACAACCCCATCCTCACTTTGTTTATTTTTATATACCCATTTAGTTCCAATTAAAGTGTGACCTTGAGGTGGAGGTACAAGTTTCCAAACATTATTACTTTCAAAATTTTCTAACTCTTCTTGCATGGCAATAATCCAAGATTCATTAGCGAGTGCGTGTGATATATCTTTGGGTTCAAAAGAAGCAACAAAAGCAGAATGAGCATGAGATTTTGGATCGCAAAACCTGGACCGTGTGACTCGTTCGTGCAAGCTTCGAATAATCTGTTGTGGGGGATGATCTTTGTAAAAAACGTAGGGGAGCAGATGTCTCACAAGCTTCTTCTTCATTAGGTTCATCGTAGATTGATGAGCTTGTGACTTCTGGACGATCAGGACCAGCAGAGGTGATAACCGGAGCTTGTTCAATGTCCGGAGCTGGACATGTGTCAGCTTCGGAACTACCAGGCAGTATCACCGGCTCTTCTTCATCTTCGAAAATACCCTCCCCCTGAGGATATGGATCTGGTCCTGCAACACCGGAGCTAGTACCTGGGCTATCTTCATCAAAAGACACTTCACAAGTCTCCACAATTTTGTTAGTGTCATGTAAAAGCACACGGTAGCCTCTAGTATGAGATGGATAACCAAGAAACATGCCATCAATGGATCTAGGTTCAAATTTATCAAGATTACCATGTTTCTTAACGAAGCATTTGCAACCAAAGACCGGAAAGTGTGTAACACTAGGCCTATGTCCAAACCGGAGCTCATATGGTGTTTTACCTAGCTTAGCATGCAAGAAAACACGATTTGAGACATAACAAGCGGTTGCTAACGCATCAGCCCAAAATTTCCTAGGAGTTTGATATTCATCAAGCATAGTCCTAGCCATCTCAACTAAGGTTCTGTTCTTTCTTTCTACAACACCGTTTTGTTGAGGTACATATGGTGAAGAAAATTGATGATCTATTCCATTTTCAGCACAAAAGTGATCAAAAGATTGATTTTTAAATTCAGTTTCATTATCACTTCTAATTGCCTTTAAAGATCCTGGGTGATCAATTGATAATCTATAAAATAAAGTCCTAAAGTGACTAAAAGCTTCATTCTTAGACGCCATAAAGTAAACCCAAGAGTATCTAGAATAATCATCAACAATAACAAGAACATACCATTTACCTCTGAAGGATTGAACACGTGAGGGTCCTACGGTGTCAAGATGCAAAAGTTGACATGGTTCAGTTGTCATGATCATTGTGAGAGGAGTATGTGAACCTGCAACCATCTTAGCATGTCTACAAGAAGAGCACACAATTTCTTTGTCCCCTTTAAGCTTAGGCAGCCCACGTATGCGATTAAGAGCACTAACACGCGTTAGGTGATCAAAGCCTACGTGACCAAGTCTACGATGCTAAAAATATAAGTCCTTCGAATCAGCAACTAGACACCTATGCTTAGAGGAAGACATATCAAAATCAGCTTTAAAAACTCTTCCAAACCGAGACATGTTAAAAATAAGCTCACTATTTGAATCTACAACTTTGCAGCAGTTTTTGTTGAAAATAATTTCTAGATTTTCATCTAGCAATTGTGCAACAGAAAGCAAGTTGTATTTCAAATTTTTGACAAGTGCCACAACATTCAAAGTGTAGTGATCATTTACTCTAACCGAACCCTTAGCAATTATAGGAGTTGAAGAATTATCGGCAAAAGTAACATTCTCTACACGTGACACGAAAGAGAGGGAGGAGAACCAATCATTGTTACCGGTCATGTGGCGTGAGCAACCTGAATCCACAATCCAAATGTTCTCCTTCCTCAAATGTGTAACCTCATCGTCTTCACTGCTGTGTTCTGCATCCTCCTGACTTGATCTTGATCTTGTTTTGCCCACCATGAAGCATAAGTTGGCTAGATCGTCATCATCTTCATCACTTTCGAAGTCTACATCACTTGAACTAAGTTCTTGAAGTGCGGTGATGAAGCTCTTAATCATCTTGCGTCCTATGGTACCCTTCTTCTTCTTGTTGGAGTTTCCAGAGGAGGTCCGGACCTTGCTTTGTTTTTCTTCCCGGGTGGTCGGACCTGAAAGGTTAGGGCATTCTGTACGAAAGTGTCCTATTTTACCACATTCAAAACAGCGTTGAGGTCCGGAGCTTCCTGTCCTTCTAGTTCTCACATTTTGCAATTCTTTTGAGAATCTAGTAGAGATGAGTGCCAACTCCTCTTCTGGAAATTCTTCGATTTGTTCCAGGGTTATCGAGGACAACAAGGCAAGAGTATTGCAGGATGATGATTGGCCGGAGCTAGACATATCACGTTGTGAGACAAATGCAATAGACTTGTTTGGGTTCTTACATGCTAGGATGTCAATTTCATGAGTTTTTAGTTTAGAATAAAGTACATCTAATGTAAGTGAACTCATGACAGTTGATTCACGAATAGATGTTACTTTCATCTCCCAAATTGACATGTCTAATGCACTAAGAAGTTGTCTAGCATTCTCAGCATCAGAAAAATTAACATTGACACTACGTAAGTTGCTGAGAATTTTATTGAAACGAGCAAAGAGGTCATCGATAGACTCACCTGGTTGCATCTCAAAACGCATGTATTCCTTTTTGAACATATCTTGTTTTACCTCCTTGATTGTGATGGAGCCTTCATGATAATCACAGAGAGCTCTCCAAACATCGTATGCTGACCGGAGGTGCGCGACACGATCAAAGTCGCTTTGAGTGAGTCCTTGGATGATCAAGTTTCGGGCTTTGTTGTTGTTGTCGACGTCCCTTAGGTTTGTGGCCGTGACTTGATCATTGGGTGGCACTTCATAAGGCTTATACACCTTCTCCCATATTGCAAAGCCTTGTTCCTGGATGAAAGCCTCCATGCGTGCCTTCTAAACCTGGAAATCAATACCAGAAAACACACAAGGTTTGGCGGAGTACTTCTCCATGATGATTAGTAAAAAACACGTGCAAATCACAAAGATTAGAGCACCGTGGCTCTGATACCAATTGTAGGATCGAAGAGCATGTGAAAAGCTACCAGAGGGGGGGTGAATGGTAGATTTAAAAATCTTACGCAGCGGAAACAATAAAACCCCAAACCCTTCCGGCAGAAAAACGATCTGTTAAAGAAATCGTGTATGAGACTAATCTAAACGTGTTTCACCGTGACAAAAGTGATAGATATCAGAGAGAAACAAGTCAAGAAGACAACACAAAATAAATTACTAAAATTCGTCGAGAAAAACTCAAGTTATGATCAAAAGATCAAACACTGGTCAATCTGACCTACCCGAGAAAAACAGTTTCTGGAATGCTGTAAAGAAACTCGTGTAGCTCAGAAACCACAAATCCAATGACCATGAAATTTTGATAGAATATATACAATCAAGTTGTGAAGACAACCCAAAAAGAATCACGTCAATTGGATCAATAAAACTCGAGTTATGATAAAACCACCGACGAAAGGGAGTGCTGTCCAGAAACTCGACGAGTAAAACTTGTCTGGAACAAGTCGGACGAACAAGGCACAAAAGTTCCTTCAAACTATGAATTTTATTCAATAGAACACAAGAGTAACAGGCCCCAAAGTTGTCTATCACGAGCTTTGGCCTTACCTTTCTTATATAACCAGCCCTTATGCCAACCCAATACAACTAGGACTCCAATCCTACTCAGATCACGAATCGTAACTTTCCATAACTGCTCAAGATTCTACTATACGCAGATAGAAGCAATCTTAAGACTTCCAAACACCTTAGGAACGTATCCCACATTCCTAAACAACTCAAATTCGTGACACACACGAAATCCTAACATAACCAACTCGATACTTTCCATACCGAGCCATAACCGACTCTGCCGCAGCCGAAGTCATCAACCGGTACGATCCGATCCTTCCGATCAGATCTTCCTTCCATAATCCGTCTCTAGAAGCATATTGCCACGTCATGCACCTCATTCATACGTGCGAACACCTTCCTTCGACCTTCATATGCACTGCCCTTGATTCAATCATCCTGCGCGACCTCCTGATCAGCTCAACCATAGTTCCTCCTGAACTTGGTTGTTGGAACCTCATCTCCTCCCTGAGACTAGTCCAATGGATCCTGACACCAGCCATGACTTGAACTCAAGTAACACCTGCACATGAATAAACAACCAATCCATACGAGCCCAAGTCCTCGACTTGACTCAAGTTAGTTCCGAACACAACACCTTACGTGAGAACCTCACATAAGCATGTTGCAAAAACATAGTAACACGATATCATCCATATCATCCAAAACGCACCAAAAACATAGCAAATGAATACTAAGCAATATTTCCAATCATGTAAAGCAGGTATGGAACAAGGCAAATGAAAAGCAGAAGCACTTCGATCAAGTTACGGACCTTGCGAGAGCAACCCGGAGCTTGAGCCGGAGCTAACAAAAGCTAGTAGAACCTAGCGCCGGAGCTTACCAAAACTAGTAGATCCTAGCACCGGAGCTTACCAAAAACGTGTCAAAACTAGTCAACCCAAAACCGGAGCTAGACAAAGTACGTCGGAGCTTAGCAAAAGCATGCCGGAGCTATCAAATATATGCCGGAGCTATCAAAGACATGTCGGAGCTAAAGATAAAGCTCACCGAAGCTAACCAAAGCTAGTCGGACCTTACCAAGAAGCCGGACCTAGCATCTAACGTAGCCGGAGCTACCCAAAACAAGCCAGACCTACCGTCGGACCTTGCTGTAGCTCAGAGCTAGAGTCGGACCTTGACAAAAAAGGTGTGTTGGTGATATTTAAAACTTTTATCATCAAAGCCAAGTGTATTCACTACAAGCCAATGTATTCAGCACACATAGGTCTTACACGACCAAGCTTCAGGAGGTTCCCCGACAACATGGGGAGGTGATGGCGGAGATTCACGGGCTTTGTACTGTTGGGCTCGCCATGTGCGTGGTAGTGTACAAGGTTCTTCTGCGTCACAGCTTGGTGCTCAAATGGCAAAGCTCCCAAATGAAGTGGCCTCTTAACTCCATGTCGTGGCCATCACTGAGATGAACCTCGGGTCATGCATCGCCCTCACGGTCGTGGTGTCCCACAATGATGGCATCAACTTTCACAACATTAGGGAAACATGGGCAGTGTTGATGTCTCTTACGTATAGAATAAATTCAACAAGCGCACGGAAACTATCGATGTAACATTTCCCCTAAAAGAGTATTCCAAGGGTGTCATTTATTTTGTCTTAAAGGAAGGCTAGGTGGAAGTGTAGCAATCATCAAATGGAAAGGGTAGAGTGGTGTAAGTAGGGTTCTAGTGCGGATGGATAATAGATATTTGGAGGTAGTGTGACACACACAAGATCATTCTATTTTAAGGGGGGCGAACAGGTCCTATGGAGATTAGACTAAGAGTTAGTGAGTTGCTCCTACAATGTCTCTAATATACATATACACAGCCTAGGTTAGATACTAATGAGCATGTCAATGGTGAATCCTTATGCTATGTTTTTTATCAGATTGGGCATGGGTTTACACCTAGCAAAACGAGGACGACTTCTGCCAAGAGCCTGGGGCATAACCAAACGTGGAACATTACAAAGGACATATAGGGCTGTCACCACCTACTGCCTGTCACACCCGGTTCCAAAAATGAACCAAGTGAACGTATATGTGTGCCCAAGATGTTCAACACACATATACGAGTGCATTCACAAAAGAGAATACAAAAAATTACAACAGAACAAGATTAATTAATAGATTTTATTACACAATTCATAATAGCCTCAAATACAAGCACTAATGAATATTAATGACAAGTTCAACTAATGCAGCGAAAATAAACTAAATAAGCAACTAAGCAAACTAAACATCATAAGCAAAAGGGATATATGTGCAGCTCCAATCAACACCACTCGCAAGTTGACGGTAGACACGGCCTAGAATTGCACGTTATCATCGTTAAACTCCCGACCCTGACCTACAACTGTTGGGGGGATTGCAAGGATGAGTACATGTCCTACTCAGCAAGTGTGGAAAGTATGACATGTAGCTGATTCTAATGACAAATATAATAATGCCTAAGTGCATAAAAGTACAATAAAACATTTGGAAATCAATCTTTATTATGTATGTGAAATAAACCCAACATAAACCATGTAATCATCATAATACCAGTCCATGTTCATTACCATCATCCATATTCCAGATTTCACCATCATATCAATAACCATAATCAATATAAGAATTTAATCCATAACCAGACATAACCATTACCAAACCATAACCAATACCAAGTTCCCTCTAATCATGTAAGTTGTCCAGGTGCTCATAACCGGGAGCACGACTATCATGATAGTTTTATTAGACTCTGCAGAGTTTGTACCGCTTGACCCACGTGTTTGTGATTTCACCACCTTGTAGTGACTAGAACCTCTATTATGCCGTCTCACACTTCCATTGGTGTGGGGCCAAGAGATCACAAGATAGCCTTTACAAAGGGATTACTAGCCTATTTATACCCCACTGAGGTTTCACCGGTGGTGATGTCTCCTATAGAGCACATCTTCAACAAAGGGCCCCCTCTTGAGCCATTCGGATCCCAGGGTAGTCCCACCAATCATCAACAAACCCAATTGGACTACCCCTTCCCCGAGCATCCTTAATGGTCCAAATAGCACTGGTAAAGCCCTAATTAATCAGCTAAGCTGCACCCATACTTGGCCTCATGGTGGCACTGTAATCCTGGCTTATTCTCGTATGAACCGGTCATTAGATCTAAAGCAAGCAAACCACCATATCATCAAACCCATCCACATACCAGGCTTGCTTAGATCACCCATTATAATATTACATTAACCAGTTCATATTAATCATAATCTCATAAATGCATAATTAAATAGTATAGTTGTTTTCCCATCCCAAGTAGTTAAGCGAAGCAAAGGTAAAAAGTCCTTCTCGACTCTCTACCATGAATTCCAGGTGACAAGGGTGGTTAAACAAAACTAGTAAACTTCCTATCATTGGATTCCCATCAAATTGACACAAGAATGTAGTTCTGGAAACAAAACATTTATTTCAAAACAGAATCAATATGCTTTAAGGACACTTGCCTTGCTCTTGGGCTTGGTTAGGGTCAAAGCCTTCAAACTCATGATGCTGGAGATCCTCCGCGGCACTCTCTATCGCAAATCCGTCTAATCCGCACAATAAACATACAAGACAAGAATACAATCAAGGAGTGCACAAATATTACTCAATATGACATGACATGCATGATTAATGCAAATACAAAGTGGAACCTGTTAATGAGTTGCTTTTAACGATCACTAACTATTTCTAATAGTTTTTAACATTTTTATACATGTTTGGAGTTGATTAGATCAAATTTTAGAAGTAATTCAACATAATCTAACCAGGCAAAACGGACTAGTCCGCTAGGGACCGGACAAGTCTGCACTGCGCGAGAACAGCAAATTAGGGTTTCCTAGATTGACGTGAATTTGGAGATGTTGGGTTGAATTCACGTAAGGAAAAGAGAATAAAAGGTATACCAGATGTTTAGGACTCCAATGAAACAAGAAACTTGGAGACAACACTTGCATCTTGATGATCAAGTGTTGATGATGAACTTGGAGATGAATTGGTGATGAAGAACGATACTTGATTGAGATCTTGATCCACTTTCTTTTCCTCCTCTTCTTCTTCTTGCTTGGGATCTCCTCCTCCCTCCTTGATGGCGGCTAATCACGAGCTAGGGTTTGGGTGAGGTGGAAAAGTGGCAAATAGATGTCAAGCCAAGGGGTGGGGATGTTTATATAGAGGTGGAGGCTACGATTAGATGGATTTCGAGTTTGGGGGTGAGTAGAGGCCGGTTTAGAGTCCCTCATGGGCTCTAAAAGAGTTAGGCACGACATCCCTAGGCCCACTTAACGTAAAACCCATTAAACAAATCGATCCTACAATTGGTATAAGAGCCACGGTGCTCTAATCTTTGTGATTTTCACATGTTTTTACTAATCATCATAGAGAAATACTCTGTAAAACCTTGTGTGTTTAGTGGCATTGATTTTCAGGTTTGAAAGGCACGTATCGAGGCTTTCATCCAGGTGCAAGGCTTTGCAATATGGGAAAAGGTGTAGAAGCCTTATGACATGCCGCCAAACGATCAAGTCACGGCTATGAACATTAGAGATGTCGACAGCATCATCAAAGTGTGGAACTTGATCATACAAGGATTGATTCAATATGAATTTGATCTAGTTGCACACCTCCGATCTGTGTATGATGTTTGGAAAGCTCTATGTGATTATCATGAAGAATCCAACACTATCAAGGAGGTAAGACAAGACATGTTCAAAAAAGAATACATGCGCTTCGAGATGCAACCCAGTGAGTCTTTCGATAACCTCTTTGCTCGGTTTAACAAAATTCTCAGCAACTTGCGTAGTGTAAACATTAATTTTTCAGATACTGAGAATGCTAGGCAATTACTAAGTATCTTAGACATGTCAATTTGGGAGATGAAAGTTACATCTATTTGTGAATCCACTGTCATGAGTACACTTACATTAGATGTGTTACATTCTAAGTTAAAAACTCATGAAATTGACATAATCTCACGTAAGAATCCCAATAAGTCTCTTGCATTTGTTCCACAATGTGATATGACTAGCTCTAGTCAATCATCATCAGGTGGTACACTTGTTTTGCTGTCCTCCCTAACCCTTGAATAGATTGAAGAGTTTCCAGAGGAGAAACTTGCACTCATCTCTACTCGGTTATCAAAAGCATTGCAAAATGTGAGAACTAGAAGGAGAGGAAGTACCGGTTCTCAATGATGCTTCGAATGTGGTAAGACAAGACATTTTCGTATGGATTGCCATAACCTTTCAGGTCCTACTTCCCGTGAAGAAAAGCAAACATGGAAAAAGCACTACTTTGCAAATGATAAGAAGAAGAAGAGTTTTACATGTCACCAATTGGTAAACAGTTCTATCTCCACACTTCAAGAACTTGGCCCAAGCAATGTGGACATCGAAAGTGATGAAGATGAAGAGAATTTGGCAAATATATGCTTCATGGCGGCCAACTCAATATCAATTATTGAAGAGGTAGAACACAATAGCAACAACGAAAAGGGATGTCCCACTTGCAAATAAATGTGTCATGCTATTTCTCGTGCTACTGTGATACATAAGAAAAAGAACAAAAATTTTAGGGATAATGCTGTGAAAATTGAATCACTAGAATCTAAAATTAATCGTTTAAAAACTTTGATTCCTAGTGATGATTGTTGTTCCTCATTTGAGCTTATATATGAACAGTTGTCCTCTTTTAAGAAATGCGCAAACCTCCACACTTGATAAACCTTAACATAAAATTCAAAAGAACAAAAAGCTTTCTACACTTAATGATAAAAACATTAAAGATGCTAGTTGTTCTACAATTGTTTTGGATTGTTCTACTTGTGATGATCCTGATAAGAAACTACATGATGATATGGATGAGATTTCTATTTTGAATAATGCTTTATGTTCTCATGAAGTTAAATATTGTTCTAATTGCAAACTTGTCGGTACCCTACGTACCGGGTACCCTGCGTTACCGCAAAAAGTGCAAGAAAGTTCCATCCGCCCAAGTCAAAGGCCCTTTCAGGTCCCACATGTCACGTTGCACCAGACCCGCTTCCCTAACATGGCTATCTCCCAGGTTAACACGTGTAAAAGAAGACTGGAACTGAACTCCCAACCAAGGGAAGCTCCGACAACTACACGTGTACAACAGCCCCTGACCTAGCCCCCGTCAGAGAGGAGCTCCGATGCTGATATGTATACAGTGACCCCGGACCTACCCTCCCGCAAGGGAAAGCTCCGGACCTGCCACATGTGAAGCCTCCGTACCTTCATCGCCAACAGAAATACAAGCAGATCACGTCCATTACAGATATTCAAGGACGGTTAAAGCGGCAGTTACAAGGCCTGATAACATGTCATTAATGCTGTATTAATGATACACGATCAGTGCATTGCTAGTAGTGGTAGCGCGGCCATTAAGGCACGTTATCACACAACTAATTATGCTTAATACTCTTTAGACTGTGTATTAGGTCATTAAATATGCTAGGGCCACATGTCGGGCCAGGCAAGCTTTGTAACAGTCAGTCCTTAGAACTATAAATGGGTTGTACCACACGAACATAGGGGAACATCGGATTTGACCTGATCCCGGCTGACTAGCTCAAAATTCAGCAACACAAACCCCGTGGAGTAGGGTGTTACGCTCAGGCGGCCCGAACCACATAAATCTCTAGTGCCATCATCTTGATCTTGATCTCTGCATGTCCCAACCACAAAAGAACCTCCTCGGGCTGCTTCTTAGCGGGTCCGGTGGAAGTGTCATAGAAAACACTTCGACATTTGGCGCGCCAGGTAGGGGGTCGTAATCCCAAGATCACAAGATGGTGATTCAGCTGTTGGATCCTCGAATGGCAACCAAGATGGGCAACCTGTCGGAGGTAATCCCTCCAACGTCCAACAACCAGCAGGTGCCATTTTTCCAGCAGGCACTAGGGCACCACAACCACCATCTGTTCTAGCAAAAAATGTTGGTCAACAAGATGGAGCATCTGTGTCGATCACTGCATCAACAAACAACAACCCCGAGCATGCGCTCATTGCTGTGCGAGCTCTTCTACAACACCCACCGCCTCTAGGTGCACCCCAGGGTGCTATAGAGCAGTGAAGAGCTGAAGTTGACCACCTGGTCCTAGCTGCGGCTGTGGACATTAGCAATCAAGGTCCTTCCCCTTCGGGACGAGCACCTTCACAACGACGGACCTTGTCCGACCAACTTGGTCCGCTAGTCTCAAGACAGAGGAGACGTGCTACATCTCAACAGGTGACTTCGTTGCCTCCCGGCGCGCGATGCACCCACAAAATTACCAGGATTCTGACTCATGACCTGCGGTCAGAACTGGACTGCCGTTACCGGCAGCAGGACGACCGTGTCCACATTGAGCACGCTCGTGAGAGGCGAGAAGCTCGGGACAACCCTACTCCTCAGGGAGTAGGAGGAGGCTGTTCAGCCCTGGCCATGCGCTGGCGTATGGTCAGGTGGCCACAGAAGTTCTGACCCCACTTACTAGAGAAATTCGACGAGACTGTCAACCGCGCTGAATTTCTTCAAATCTACTCTACTGCCATACTAGCAGCAGGGGGTGATGAGGATGTAATGGCCAACTACTTCTCGGTGGCTTTAACTGGGACTGCAAGGTCCTGGTTCATGACTCTTCCACCCGACTCCATTGATAGTTGCACAAAGCTATGCCAAGAATTCACTGCCAACTTCGGGAGCTCCTACACCCGACCCGCCACTGAATTGGACTTGTCTGCCAAAAAGCAAACATCTGGAGAATCGCTACGATCCTTTATCCAGCAGTTTTCTTAGGTACGAAATACCATTCCTTCAATCTCAAGCTCCTCTGTTATCGTTGCATTCAGACAGGGTGTTCGAGATAAGAAGATGCTAGAGAAGCTAGCTGTTAAAGAAGTTACCAGCGTCACGGAACTCTTCAGCCTAGCCGACAAATGTGCTAGAGCTGTGGAGGGCCGTGAAATGCACTCCAAGCCAGATACAGAGGCCAACAAGAAGTCCTCCAAAACTGAAGCCGTTACCTACGGTAGCGGCAAGAAGAAAAAGAAGCTCAACGGCAAAAAGAAGCCGTCGGCCGGCGCTTCAGCTGCTGCTGCTGCAGCTCCTGGAAGCCGGGGACCACGCCCCGAGAAGCGACCACGACCTCCATCAGAGGATGGCAATAGTTCCAAAGCATGGTGTCCGATTCAAAAGATGAACCGACACAGCTTGGAAGAATGCCGGGAGGTTCAGAACCTTGCCGAACGCTATAACAAGCGCCAGGAAAAAGCTCCTTTCTGTCAAAGGGAAGGAAAACAAAAAGTCGACGAAGCTCCGGCTGAAGAGGATCTAGGTTTCCAGGACCCCAAAAAGGTCTTAAAAGCCATTTACAACACTGTCGATGATGATTTCGACATCTCTGACAACGAACGTCGGAAGACCTTGAACACCATCTATGGTGGTTCTTCACCTCTTCACCTCTTGATTACTTGATAAATTCTTAATGATTAAAAGCATTTGTGAGCATGCAACAAGTTCAAAACAGCAAGAAAGTTCGACCATGACCAGATTTAGTGTAAGTAAATATTCCAATTACTAGACATGGCAAAAACTACAAAATGTATAACACGAGTAATGTAGTAAGAACATTCAGCATGTAAAAGGAATCACAAAGTCATATATGTATGAAATACTATGCTCATATTATTTTAATTTCAGATTCACACATAGACTACCCAAGTTTCAAAAACTCCCCCTCAATTTAAGCCATGAGGATGCATAACCCCTATTTCACTACGAATGTAACAAAAACGAGTGAAATCCAAAGGTTTTGTAAAAATGTCAGCCAATTGATGTTCGGTATCTACATGGTGAAGCACGATGTTTCCTTTTTCAACGTTATCTCGGAGAAAGTGATACCTAATATCAATGTTCTTAGTTCTAAAATGTTGCACTGGGTTTTTGGCAATGCAAATGACACTAGTGTTATCACAAAACAGTGGAAAACTATCCAGATCAACCCCATAGTCCTTAAGTGTTTGAACAATCCAAATAATTTGAGAGCAAGTACTAGCAGCAGCTACATATTCAGATTCGGCTATGGATTGTGCAACTGAATTTTGTTTTCTAGAGGACCAAGTAACAAGAGAATTACCAAGAAAATGACAAGCACCGGAAGTACTTTTCCTATCAATCCTACAACCCCCAAAATCAGCATCCGAAAAAGCTTTCAAGGTAACGGTTGAGGAAGAAGGAAGAAAAATGCCAAATTCTTGAGTTCCATGTAAGTACCTAAGAATCCTTTTGACGGCCTGACGATGTGAAACACGTGGGGAAGCTTGAAACCGTGCACAAAGACATACGCTGAATTGTATGTCCGGTCTTGATGCCGTGAGGTACAAAAGTGATCTGATCATGCTTCTATTTCTTTTTGATCCACGGGTTCAGCATCTTCATCACGTTCAAGTGTTGTTGCTGTTCCCATTGGTGTCCGAAGAGGCTTGCTTTTGTCCATGTTGAAGCGCCTTAGGAGGTCTTTGGTATACTTCGTTTGATGCACAAAGGTACCCTCCTTGGTTTGCTTGATTTGCAGCCCCAAAAAGTAATTGAGTTCACCCATCATACTCATTTCAAATTCGGAACTCATCATTGCTGAAAACTTGGACACAAGATCATGAGAAGCACAACCAAAGATAATATCATCCACATACACTTGAACAAATAATGAGTCATTCCCATGTTAAAGCACAAAAAGAGTTTTATCAACCTTGCCCATGGTAAACCCCTTTTCAAGTAAGAATGTTTTTAACCTATCATACCATGCTCTAGGGCCTTGTTTGAGACCGTATAAGGCTTTGGACAATTTGTAAACATGATTAGGAAAATCTGGATTTTCAAAACCCGGTGGTTGTTTGACATAAACCTCCTCATCTATGTAGCCATTAAGAAAAGCACTTTTAACATCCATTTGATATAGCTTAAAGCCTTTAGATGCTGCAAAAGCTAACAAAATCCTTATGGCTTCTAATCTAGCAACGGGAGCAAAAGTTTCATCAAAATCTAGACCTTCAACTTGAGTGAAACCTTGAGCAACCAACCTAGCTTTATTCCTAACCACAACCCCATCCTCACTTTGTTTATTTTTATATACCCATTTAGTTCCAATTAAAGTGTGACCTTGAGGTGGAGGTACAAGTTTCCAAACATTATTACTTTCAAAATTTTCTAACTCTTCTTGCATGGCAATAATCCAAGATTCATTAGCGAGTGCGTGTGATATATCTTTGGGTTCAAAAGAAGCAACAAAAGCAGAATGAGCATGAGATTTTGGATCGCAAAACCTGGACCGTGTGACTCGTTCGTGCAAGCTTCGAATAATCTGTTGTGGGGGATGATCTTTGTAAAAAACGTAGGGGAGCAGATGTCTCACAAGCTTCTTCTTCATTAGGTTCATCGTAGATTGATGAGCTTGTGACTTCTGGACGATCAGGACCAGCAGAGGTGATAACCGGAGCTTGTTCAATGTCCGGAGCTGGACATGTGTCAGCTTCGGAACTACCAGGCAGTATCACCGGCTCTTCTTCATCTTCGAAAATACCCTCCCCCTGAGGATATGGATCTGGTCCTGCAACACCGGAGCTAGTACCTGGGCTAGCTTCATCAAAAGACACTTCACAAGTCTCCACAATTTTGTTAGTGTCATGTAAAAGCACACGGTAGCCTCTAGTATGAGATGGATAACCAAGAAACATGCCATCAATGGATCTAGGTTCAAATTTATCAAGATTACCATGTTTCTTAACGAAGCATTTGCAACCAAAGACCGGAAAGTGTGTAACACTAGGCCTATGTCCAAACTGGAGCTCATATGGTGTTTTACCTAGCTTAGCATGCAAGAAAACACGATTTGAGACATAACAAGCGGTTGCTAACGCATCAGCCCAAAATTTCCTAGGAGTTTGATATTCATCAAGCATAGTCCTAGCCATCTCAACTAAGCTTCTGTTCTTTCTTTCTACAACACCGTTTTGTTGAGGTACATATGGTGAAGAAAATTGATGATCTATTCCATTTTCAGCACAAAAGTGATCAAAAGATTGATTTTTAAATTCAGTTTCATTATCACTTCTAATTGCCTTTAAATATCTTGGGTGATCAATTGATAATCTAAGAAATAAAGTCCTAAAGTGACTAAAAGTTTCATTCTTAGACGCCATAAAGTAAACCCAAGAGTATCTAGAATAATCATCAACAATAACAAGAACATACCATTTACCTCTGAAGGATTGAACACGTGAAGGTCCTACGGTGTCAAGATGCAAAAGTTGACATGGTTCAGTTGTCATGATCATTGTGAGAGGAGTATGTGAACCTGCAACCATCTTAGCATGTCTACAAGAAGAGCACACAATTTCTTTGTCCCCTTTAAGCTTAGGCAGCCCACGTATGCGATTAAGAGCACTAACACGCGTTAGGTGATCAAAGCCTACGTGACCAAGTCTACGATGCTAAAAATATAAGTCCTTCGAATCAGCAACTAGACACCTATGCTTAGAGGAAGACATATCAAAATCAGCTTTAAAAACTCTTCCAAACCGAGACATGTTAAAAATAAGCTCACTATTTGAATCTACAACTTTGCAGCAGTTTTTGTTGAAAATAATTTCTAGATTTTCATCTAGCAATTGTGCAACAGAAAGCAAGTTGTATTTCAAATTTTTGACAAGTGCCACATCATTCAAAGTGTAGTGATCATTTACTCTAACCGAACCCTTAGCAATTATAGGAGTTGAAGAATTATCGGCAAAAGTAACATTCTCTACACGTGACACGAAAGAGAGGGAGGAGAACCAATCATTGTTACCGGTCATGTGGCATGAACAACCTGAATCCACAATCCAAATGTTCTCCTTCCTCAAATGTGTAACCTCATCGTCTTCACTGCTGTGTTCTGCATCCTCCTGACTTGATCTTGATCTTGTTTTGCCCACCATGAAGCATAAGTTGGCTAGATCGTCATCATCTTCATCACTTTTGAAGTCTACATCACTTGAACTAAGTTCTTGAAGTGCGGTGATGAAGCTCTTAATCATCTTGCGTCCTATGGTACCCTTCTTCTTCTTGTTGGAGTTTCCAGAGGAGGTCCGGACCTTGCTTTGTTTTTCTTCCCGGGTGGTCGGACCTGAAAGGTTAGGGCATTCTGTACGAAAGTGTCCTATTTTACCACATTCAAAACAGCGTTGAGGTCCGGAGCTTCCTCTCCTTCTAGTTCTCACATTTTGCAATTCTTTTGAGAATCTAGTAGAGATGAGTGCCAACTCCTCTTCTGGAAATTCTTCGATCTGTTCCAGGGTTATCGAGGACAACAAGGCAAGAGTATTGCAGGATGATGATTGGCCGGAGCTAGACATATCACGTTGTGAGACAAATGCAATAGACTTGTTTGGGTTCTTACATGCTAGGATGTCAATTTCATGAGTTTTTAGTTTAGAATAAAGTACATCTAATGTAAGTGAACTCATGACAGTTGATTCACGAATAGATGTTACTTTCATCTCCCAAATTGACATGTCTAATGCACTAAGAAGTTGTCTAGCATTCTCAGCATCAGAAAAATTAACATTGACACTACGTAAGTTGCTGAGAATTTTATTGAAACGAGCAAAGAGGTCATCGATAGACTCACCTGGTTGCATCTCAAAACGCATGTATTCCTTTTTGAACATATCTTGTTTTACCTCCTTGATTGTGATGGAGCCTTCATGATAATCACAGAGAGCTCTCCAAACATCGTATGCTGACCGGAGGTGCGCGACACGATCAAAGTCGCTTTGAGTGAGTCCTTGGATGATCAAGTTTCGGGCTTTGTTGTTGTTGTCGACGTCCCTTAGGTTTGTGGCCGTGACTTGATCATTGGGTGGCACTTCATAAGGCTTATACACCTTCTCCCATATTGCAAAGCCTTGTGCCTGGATGAAAGCCTCCATGCGTGCCTTCTAAACCTGGAAATCAATACCAGAAAACACACAAGGTTTGGCGGAGTACTTCTCCATGATGATTAGTAAAAAACACGTGCAAATCACAAAGATTAGAGCACCGTGGCTCTGATACCAATTGTAGGATCGAAGAGCATGTGAAAAGCTACCAGAGGGGGGGTGAATGGTAGATTTAAAAATCTTACGCAGCGGAAACAATAAAACCCCAAACCCTTCCGGCAGAAAAACGATCTGTTAAAGAAATCGTGTATGAGACTAATGTAAACGTGTTTCACCGTGACAAAAGTGATAGATATCAGAGAGAAACAAGTCAAGAAGACAACACAAAAGAAATTACTAAAATTCGTCGAGAAAAACTCAAGTTATGATCAAAAGATCAAACACTGGTCAATCTGACCTACCCGAGAAAAACAGTTTCTGGAATGCTGTAAAGAAACTCGTGTAGCTCAGAAACCACAAATCCAATGACCATGAAATTTTGATAGAATATATACAATCAAGTTGTGAAGACAACCCAAAAATAATCACGTCAATTGGATCAATAAAACTCGAGTTATGATAAAACCACCGACGAAAGGGAGTGCTGTCCAGAAACTCGACGAGTAAAACTTGTCTGGAACAAGTCGGACGAACAAGGCACAAAAGTTCCTTCAAACTATGAATTTTATTCAATAGAACACAAGAGTAACAGGCCCCAAAGTTGTCTATCACGAGCTTTGGCCTTACCTTTCTTATATAACCAGCCCTTATGCCAACCCAATACAACTAGGACTCCAATCCTACTCAGATCACGAATCGTAACTTTCCATAACTGCTCAAGATTCTACTATACGCAGATAGAAGCAATCTTAAGACTTCCAAACACCTTAGGAACGTATCCCACATTCCTAAACAACTCAAATTCGTGACACACACGAAATCCTAACATAACCAACTCGATACTTTCCATACCGAGCCATAACCGACTCTGCCGCAGCCGAAGTCATCAACCGGTACGATCCGATCCTTCCGATCAGATCTTCCTTCCATAATCCGTCTCTAGAAGCATATTGCCACATCATGCACCTCATTCATACGTGCGAACACCTTCCTTCGACCTTCATATGCACTGCCCTTGATTCAATCATCCTGCGCGACCTCCTGATCAGCTCAACCATAGTTCCTCCTGAACTTGGTTGTTGGAACCTCATCTCCTCCCTGAGACTAGTCCAATGGATCCTGACACCAGCCATGACTTGAACTCAAGTAACACCTGCACATGAATAAACAACCAATCCATACGAGCCCAAGTCCTCGACTTGACTCAAGTTAGTTCCGAACACAACACCTTACGTGAGAACCTCACATAAGCATGTTGCAAAAACATAGTAACACGATATCATCCATATCATCCAAAACGCACCAAAAACATAGCAAATGAATACTAAGCAATATTTCCAATCATGTAAAGCAAGTATGGAACAAGGCAAATGAAAAGCAGAAGCACTTCGATCAAGTTACGGACCTTGCGAGAGCAACCCGGAGCTTGAGCCGGAGCTAACAAAAGCTAGTAGAACCTAGCGCCGGAGCTTACCAAAACTAGTAGATCCTAGCACCGGAGCTTACCAAAAACGTGTCAAAACTAGTCAACCCAAAACCGGAGCTAGACAAAGTACGTCGGAGCTTAGCAAAAGCATGCCGGAGCTATCAAATATATGCCGGAGCTATCAAAGACATGTCGGAGCTAAAGATAAAGCTCACCGAAGCTAACCAAAGCTAGTCGGACCTTACCAAGAAGCCGGACCTAGCATCTAACGTAGCCGGAGCTACCCAAAACAAGCCAGACCTACCGTCGGACCTTGCTGTAGCTCAGAGCTAGAGTCGGACCTTGACAAAAAAGGTGGGTTGGTGATATTTAAAACTTTTATCATCAAAGCCAAGTGTATTCACTACAAGCCAATGTATTCAGCACACATAGGTCTTACACGACCAAGCTTCAGGAGGTTCCCCGACAACATGGGGAGGTGATGGCGGAGATTCACGGGCTTTGTACTGTTGGGCTCGCCATGTGCGTGGTAGTGTACAAGGTTCTTCTGCGTCACAGCTTGGTGCTCAAATGGCAAAGCTCCCAAATGAAGTGGCCTCTTAACTCCATGTCGTGGCCATCACTGAGATGAACCTCGGGTCATGCATCGCCCTCACGGTCGTGGTGTCCCACAATGATGGCATCAACTTTCACAACATTAGGGAAACATGGGCAGTGTTGATGTCTCTTACGTATAGAATAAATTCCACAAGCGCACGGAAACTATCGATGTAACATTTCCCCTAAAAGAGTATTCCAAGGGTGTCATTTATTTTGTCTTAAAGGAAGGCTAGGTGGAAGTGTAGCAATCATCAAATGGAAAGGGTAGAGTGGTCTAAGTAGGGTTCTAGTGCGGATGGATAATAGATATTTGGAGGTAGTGTGACACACACAAGATCATTCTATTTTAAGGGGGGCGAACAGGTCCTATGGAGATTAGACTAAGAGTTAGTGAGTTGCTCCTACAATGTCTCTAATATACATATACACAGCCTAGGTTAGATACTAATGAGCATGTCAATGGTGAATCCTTATGCTATGTTTTTTATCAGATTGGGCATGGGTTTACACCTAGCAAAACGAGGACGACTTCTGCCAAGAGCCTGGGGCATAACCAAACGTGGAACATTACAAAGGACATATAGGGCTGTCACCACCTACTGCCTGTCACACCCGGTTCCAAAAATGAACCAAGTGAACGTATATGTGTGCCCAAGATGTTCAACACACATATACGAGTGCATTCACAAAAGAGAATACAAAAAATTACAACAGAACAAGATTAATAAAAAGATTTTATTACACAATTCATAATAGCCTCAAATACAAGCACTAATGAATATTAATGACAAGTTCAACTAATGCAGCGAAAATAAACTAAATAAGCAACTAAGCAAACTAAACATCATAAGCAAAAGGGATATATGTGCAGCTCCAATCAACACCACTCGCAAGTTGACGGTAGACACGGCCTAGAATTGCACGTTATCATCGTTAAACTCCCGACCCTGACCTACAACTGTTGGGGGGATTGCAAGGATGAGTACATGTCCTACTCAGCAAGTGTGGAAAGTATGACATGTAGCTGATTCTAATGACAAATATAATAATGCCTAAGTGCATAAAAGTACAATAAAACATTTGGAAATCAATCTTTATTATGTATGTGAAATAAACCCAACATAAACCATGTAATCATCATAATACCAGTCCATGTTCATTACCATCATCCATATTCCAGATTTCACCATCATATCAATAACCATAATCAATATAAGAATTTAATCCATAACCAGACATAACCATTACCAAACCATAACCAATACCAAGTTCCCTCTAATCATGGAAGTTGTCCAGGTGCTCATAACCGGGAGCACGACTATCATGATAGTTTTATTAGACTCTGCAGAGTTTGTACCGCTTGACCCACGTGTTTGTGATTTCACCACCTTGTAGTGACTAGAACCTCTATTATGCCGTCTCACACTTCCATTGGCGTGCGGCCAAGAGATCACAAGATAGCCTTTACAAAGGGATTACTAGCCTATTTATACCCCACTGAGGTTTCACCGGTGGTGATGTCTCCTACAGAGCACATCTTCAACAAAGGGCCCCCTCTTGAGCCATTCGGATCCCAGGGTAGTCTCACCAATCATCAACAAACCCAATTGGACTACCCCTTCCCCGAGCATCCTTAATGGTCCAAATAGCACTGGCAAAGCCCTAATTAATCAGCTAAGCTGCACCCATACTTGGCCTCATGGTGGCACTGTAATCCTGGCTTATTCTCGTATGAACCGGTCATTAGATCTAAAGCAAGCAAACCACCATATCATCAAACCCATCCACATACCAGGCTTGCTTAGATCACCCATTATAATATTACATTAACCAGTTCATATTAATCATAATCTCATAAATGCATAATTAAATAGTATAGTTGTTTTCCCATCCCAAGTAGTTAAGCGAAGCAAAGGTAAAAAGTCCTTCTCGACTCTCTACCATGAATTCCAGGTGACAAGGGTGGTTAAACAAAACTAGTAAACTTCCTATCATTGGATTCCCATCAAATTGACACAAGAATGTAGTTCTGGAAACAAAACATTTATTTCAAAACAGAATCAATATGCTTTAAGGACACTTGCCTTGCTCTTGGGCTTGGTTAGGGTCAAAGCCTTCAAACTCATGATGCTGGAGATCCTCCGCGGCACTCTCTATCGCAAATCCGTCTAATCCGCACAATAAACATACAAGACAAGAATACAATTAAGGAGTGCACAAATATTACTCAATATGACATGACATGCATGATTAATGCAAATACAAAGTGGAACCTGTTAATGAGTTGCTTTTAACGATCACTAACTATTTCTAATAGTTTTTAACATTTTTATACATGTTTGGAGTTGATTAGATCAAATTTTAGAAGTAATTCAACATAATCTAACCAGGCAAAACGGACTAGTCCGCTAGGGACCGGACAAGTCTGCACTGCGCGAGAACAGCAAATTAGGGTTTCCTAGATTGACGTGAATTTGGAGATGTTGGGTTGAATTCACGTAAGGAAAAGAGAATAAAAGGTATACCAGATGTTTAGGACTCCAATGAAACAAGAAACTTGGAGACAACACTTGCATCTTGATGATCAAGTGTTGATGATGAACTTGGAGATGAATTGGTGATGAAGAACGATACTTGATTGAGATCTTGATCCACTTTCTTTTCCTCCTCTTCTTCTTCTTGCTTGGGATCTCCTCCTCCCTCCTTGATGGCGGCTAATCACGAGCTAGGGTTTGGGTGAGGTGGAAAAGTGGCAAATAGATGTCAAGCCAAGGGGTGGGGATGTTTATATAGAGGTGGAGGCTACGATTAGATGGATTTCGAGTTTGGGGGTGAGTAGAGGCCGGTTTAGAGTCCCTCATGGGCTCTAAAAGAGTTAGGCACGACATCCCTAGGCCCACTTAACGTAAAACCCATGAAACAAATCGATCCTACAATTGGTATAAGAGCCACGGTGCTCTAATCTTTGTGATTTTCACATGTTTTTACTAATCATCATAGAGAAATACTCTGTAAAACCTTGTGTGTTTAGTGGCATTGATTTTCAGGTTTGAAAGGCACGTATCGAGGCTTTCATCCAGGTGCAAGGCTTTGCAATATGGGAAAAGGTGTAGAAGCCTTATGACATGCCGCCAAACGATCAAGTCACGACTATGAACATTAGAGATGTCGACAGCATCATCAAAGTGTGGAACTTGATCATACAAGGATTGATTCAATATGAATTTGATCTAGTTGCACACCTCCGATCTGTGTATGATGTTTGGAAAGCTCTATGTGATTATCATGAAGAATCCAACACTATCAAGGAGGTAAGACAAGACATGTTCAAAAAAGAATACATGCGCTTCGAGATGCAACCCAGTGAGTCTTTCGATAACCTCTTTGCTCGGTTTAACAAAATTCTCAGCAACTTGCGTAGTGTAAACATTAATTTTTCAGATACTGAGAATGCTAGGCAATTACTAAGTATCTTAGACATGTCAATTTGGGAGATGAAAGTTACATCTATTTGTGAATCCACTGTCATGAGTACACTTACATTAGATGTGTTACATTCTAAGTTAAAAACTCATGAAATTGACATAATCTCACGTAAGAATCCCAATAAGTCTCTTGCATTTGTTCCACAATGTGATATGACTAGCTCTAGTCAATCATCATCAGGTGGTACACTTGTTTTGCTGTCCTCCCTAACCCTTGAATAGATTGAAGAGTTTCCAGAGGAGAAACTTGCACTCATCTCTACTCAGTTATCAAAAGCATTGCAAAATGTGAGAACTAGAAGGAGAGGAAGTACCGGTTCTCAATGATGCTTCGAATGTGGTAAGACAAGACATTTTCGTATGGATTGCCATAACCTTTCAGGTCCTACTTCCCGTGAAGAAAAGCAAACATGGAAAAAGCACTACTTTGCAAATGATAAGAAGAAGAAGAGTTTTACATGTCACCAATTGGTAAACAGTTCTATCTCCACACTTCAAGAACTTGGCCCAAGCAATGTGGACATCGAAAGTGATGAAGATGAAGAGAATTTGGCAAATATATGCTTCATGGCGGCCAACTCAATATCAATTATTGAAGAGGTAGAACACAATAGCAACAACGAAAAGGGATGTCCCACTTGCAAATAAATGTGTCATGCTATTTCTCGTGCTACTGTGATACATAAGAAAAAGAACAAAAATTTTAGGGATAATGCTGTGAAAATTGAATCACTAGAATCTAAAATTAATCGTTTAAAAACTTTGATTCCTAGTGATGATTGTTGTTCCTCATTTGAGCTTATATATGAACAGTTGTCCTCTTTTAAGAAATGCGCAAACCTCCACACTTGATAAACCTTAACATAAAATTCAAAAGAACAAAAAGCTTTCTACACTTAATGATAAAAACATTAAAGATGCTAGTTGTTCTACAATTGTTTTGGATTGTTCTACTTGTGATGATCCTGATAAGAAACTACATGATGATATGGATGAGATTTCTATTTTGAATAATGCTTTATATTCTCATGAAGTTAAATATTGTTCTAATTGCAAACTTGTCGGTACCCTACGTACCGGGTACCCTGCGTTACCGCAAAAAGTGCAAGAAAGTTCCATCCGCCCAAGTCAAAGGCCCTTTCAGGTCCCACATGTCACGTTGCACCAGACCCGCTTCCCTAACATGGCTATCTCCCAGGTTAACACGTGTAAAAGAAGACTGGAACTGAACTCCCAACCAAGGGAAGCTCCGACAACTACACGTGTACAACAGCCCCTGACCTAGCCCCCGTCAGAGAGGAGCTCCGATGCTGATATGTATACAGTGACCCCGGACCTACCCTCCCGCAAGGGAAAGCTCCGGACCTGCCACATGTGGAGCCTCCGTACCTTCATCGCCAACAGAAATACAAGCAGATCACGTCCATTACAGATATTCAAGGACGGTTAAAGCGGCAGTTACAAGGCCTGATAACATGTCATTAATGCTGTATTAATGATACACGATCAGTGCATTGCTAGTAGTGGTAGCGCGGCCATTAAGGCACGTTATCACACAACTAATTATGCTTAATACTCTTTAGACTGTGTATTAGGTCATTAAATATGCTAGGGCCACATGTCGGACCAGGCAAGCTTTGTAACAGTCAGTCCTTAGAACTATAAATGGGTTGTACCACACGAACATAGGGGAACATCGGATTTGACCTGATCCCGGCTGACTAGCTCAAAATTCAGCAACACAAACCCCGTGGAGTAGGGTGTTACGCTCAGGCGGCCCGAACCACATAAATCTCTAGTGCCATCATCTTGATCTTGATCTCTGCATGTCCCAACCACAAAAGAACCTCCTCGGGCTGCTTCTTAGCGGGTCCGGTGGAAGTGTCATAGAAAACACTTCGACATTTGGCGCGCCAGGTAGGGGGTCGTAATCCCAAGATCACAAGATGGTGATTCAGCTGTTGGATCCTCGAATGGCAACCAAGATGGGCAACCTGTCGGAGGCAATCCCTCCAACGTCCAACAACCAGCAGGTGCCATTTTTCCAGCAGGCACTAGGGCACCACAACCACCATCTGTTCTAGCAAAAAATGTTGGTCAACAAGATGGAGCATCTGTGTCGATCACTGCATCAACAAACAACAACCCCGAGCATGCGCTCATTGCTGTGCGAGCTCTTCTACAACACCCACCGCCTCTAGGTGCACCCCAGGGTGCTATGGAGCAGTGAAGAGCTGAAGTTGACCACCTGGTCCTAGCTGCGGCTGTGGACATTAGCAATCAAGGTCCTTCCTTTTCGGGACGAGCACCTTCACAACGACGGACCTTGTCCGACCAACTTGGTCCGCTAGTCTCAAGACAGAGGAGACGTGCTACATCTCAACAGGTGACTCCGTTGCCTCCCGGCGCGCGATGCACCCACAAAATTACCAGGATTCTGACTCATGACCTGCGGTCAGAACTGGACTGCCGTTACCGGCAGCAGGACGACCGTGTCCACATTGAGCACGCTCGTGAGAGGCGAGAAGCTCGGGACAACCCTACTCCTCAGGGAGTAGGAGGAGGCTGTTCAGCCCTGGCCATGCGCTTGTGTATGGTCAGGTGGCCACAGAAGTTCTGACCCCACTTACTAGAGAAATTCAACGAGACTGTCAACCGCGCTGAATTTCTTCAAATCTACTCTACTGCCATACTGGCAGCAGGGGGTGATGAGGATGTAATGGCCAACTACTTCTCGGTGGCTTTAACTGGGACTGCAAGGTCCTGGTTCATGACTCTTCCACCCGACTCCATTGATAGTTGCACAAAGCTATGCCAAGAATTCACTGCCAACTTTGGGAGCTCCTACACCCGACCCGCCACTGAATTGGACTTGTCTGCCAAAAAGCAAACATCTGGAGAATCGCTACGATCCTTTATCCAGCAGTTTTCTTAGGTACGAAATACCATTCCTTCAATCTCAAGCTCCTCTGTTATCGTTGCATTCAGACAGGGTGTTCGAGATAAGAAGATGCTAGAGAAGCAAGCTGTTAAAGAAGTTACCAGCGTCACGGAACTCTTCAGCCTAGCCGACAAATGTGCTAGAGCTGTGGAGGGCCGTGAAATGCACTCCAAGCCAGATACAGAGGCCAACAAGAAGTCCTCCAAAACTGAAGCCGTTACCTACGGTAGTGGCAAGAAGAAAAAGAAGCTCAACGGCAAAAAGAAGCTGTCGGCCGGCGCTTCAGCTGCTGCTGCTGCAGCTCCTGGAAGCCGGGGACCACGCCCCGAGAAGCGACCACGACCTCCATCAGAGGATGGCAATAGTTCCAAAGCATGGTGTCCGATTCAAAAGATGAACCGACACAGCTTGGAAGAATGCCGGGAGGTTCAGAACCTTGCCGAACGCTATAACAAGCGCCAGGAAAAAGCTCCTTTCTGTCAAAGGGAAGGAAAACAAAAAGTCGACGAAGCTCCGGCTGAAGAGGATCTAGGTTTCCAGGACCCCAAAAAGGTCTTAAAAGCCATTTACAACACTGTCGATGATGATTTCGACATCTCTGACAACGAACGTCGGAAGACCTTGAACACCATCTATGGTGGTTCTTCACCTCTTCACCTCTTGATTACTTGATAAATTCTTAATGATTAAAAGCATTTGTGAGCATGCAACAAGTTCAAAACAGCAAGAAAGTTCGACCATGACCAGATTTAGTGTAAGTAAATATTCCAATTACTAGACATGGCAAAAACTACAAAATGTATAACACGAGTAATGTAGTAAGAACGTTCAGCATGTAAAAGGAATCACAAAGTCATATATGTATGAAATACTATGCTCATATTATTTTAATTTCATATTCACACATAGACTACCCAAGTTTCAAAAACTCCCCCTCAATTTAAGCCATGAGGATGCATAACCCCTATTTCACTACGAATGTAACAAAAACGAGTGAAATCCAAAGGTTTTGTAAAAATGTCAGCCAATTGATGTTCGGTATCTACATGGTGAAGCACGATGTTTCCTTTTTCAACGTTATCTCGGAGAAAGTGATACCTAATATCAATGTTCTTAGTTCTAAAATGTTGCACTGGGTTTTTGGCAATGCAAATGACACTAGTGTTATCACAAAACAGTGGAACACTATCCAGATCAACCCCATAGTCCTTAAGTGTTTGAACAATCCAAATAATTTGAGAGCAAGTACTAGCAGCAGCTACATATTCAGATTCGGCTATGGATTGTGCAACTGAATTTTGTTTTCTAGAGGACCAAGTAACAAGAGAATTACCAAGAAAATGACAAGCACCGGAAGTACTTTTCCTATCAATCCTACAACCCCCAAAATCAGCATCCGAAAAAGCTTTCAAGGTAACGGTTGAGGAAGAAGGAAGAAAAATGCCAAATTCTTGAGTTCCATGTAAGTACCTGAGAATCCTTTTGACGGCCTGACGATGTGAAACACGTGGGGAAGCTTGAAACCGTGCACAAAGACATACGCTGAATTGTATGTCCGGTCTTGATGCCGTGAGGTACAAAAGTGATCTGATCATGCTTCTATTTCTTTTTGATCCACGGGTTCAGCATCTTCATCACGTTCAAGTGTTGTTGCTGTTCCCATTGGTGTCCGAAGAGGCTTGCTTTTGTCCATGTTGAAGCGCCTTAGGAGGTCTTTGGTATACTTCGTTTGATGCACAAAGGTACCCTCCTTGGTTTGCTTGATTTGCAGCCCCAAAAAGTAATTGAGTTCACCCATCATACTCATTTCAAATTCGGAACTCATCATTGCTGAAAACTTGGACACAAGATCATGAGAAGCACAACCAAAGATAATATCATCCACATACACTTGAACAAATAATGAGTCATTCCCATGTTAAAGCACAAAAAGAGTTTTATCAACCTTGCCCATGGTAAACCCCTTTTCAAGTAAGAATGTTTTTAACCTATCATACCATGCTCTAGGGGCTTGTTTGAGACCGTATAAGGCTTTGGACAATTTGTAAACATGATTAGGAAAATCTGAATTTTCAAAACCCGGTGGTTGTTTGACATAAACCTCCTCATCTATGTAGCCATTAAGAAAAGCACTTTTAACATCCATTTGATATAGCTTAAAGCCTTTAGATGCTGCAAAAGCTAACAAAATTCTTATGGCTTCTAATCTAGCAACGGGAGCAAAAGTTTCATCAAAATCTAGACCTTCAACTTGAGTGAAACCTTGAGCAACCAACCTAGCTTTATTCCTAACCACAACCCCATCCTCACTTTGTTTATTTTTATATACCCATTTAGTTCCAATTAAAGTGTGACCTTGAGGTGGAGGTACAAGTTTCCAAACATTATTACTTTCAAAATTTTCTAACTCTTCTTGCATGGCAATAATCCAAGATTCATTAGCGAGTGCGTGTGATATATCTTTGGGTTCAAAAGAAGCAACAAAAGCAGAATGAGCATGAGATTTTGGATCGCAAAACCTGGACCGTGTGACTCGTTCGTGCAAGCTTCGAATAATCTGTTGTGGGGGATGATCTTTGTAAAAAACGTAGGGGAGCAGATGTCTCACAAGCTTCTTCTTCATTAGGTTCATCGTAGATTGATGAGCTTGTGACTTCTGGACGATCAGGACCAGCAGAGGTGATAACCGGAGCTTGTTCAATGTCCGGAGCTGGACATGTGTCAGCTTCGGAACTACCAGGCAGTATCACCGGCTCTTCTTCATCTTCGAAAATACCCTCCCCCTGAGGATATGGATCTGGTCCTGCAACACCGGAGCTAGTACCTGGGCTAGCTTCATCAAAAGACACTTCACAAGTCTCCACAATTTTGTTAGTGTCATGTAAAAGCACACGGTAGCCTCTAGTATGAGATGGATAACCAAGAAACATGCCATCAATGGATCTAGGTTCAAATTTATCAAGATTACCATGTTTCTTAACGAAGCATTTGCAACCAAAGACCGGAAAGTGTGTAACACTAGGCCTATGTCCAAACTGGAGCTCATATGGTGTTTTACCTAGCTTAGCATGCAAGAAAACACGATTTGAGACATAACAAGCGGTTGCTAACGCATCAGCCCAAAATTTCCTAGGAGTTTGATATTCATCAAGCATAGTCCTAGCCATCTCAACTAAGGTTCTGTTCTTTCTTTCTACAACACCGTTTTGTTGAGGTACATATGGTGAAGAAAATTGATGATCTATTCCATTTTCAGCACAAAAGTGATCAAAAGATTGATTTTTAAATTCAGTTTCATTATCACTTCTAATTGCCTTTAAAGATCCTGGGTGATCAATTGATAATCTAAGAAATAAAGTCCTAAAGTGACTAAAAGTTTCATTCTTAGACGCCATAAAGTAAACCCAAGAGTATCTAGAATAATCATCAACAATAACAAGAACATACCATTTACCTCTGAAGGATTGAACACGTGAAGGTCCTACGGTGTCAAGATGCAAAAGTTGACATGGTTCAGTTGTCATGATCATTGTGAGAGGAGTATGTGAACCTGCAACCATCTTAGCATGTCTACAAGAAGAGCACACAATTTCTTTGTCCCCTTTAAGCTTAGGCAGCCCACGTATGCGATTAAGAGCACTAACACGCTTTAGGTGATCAAAGCCTACGTGACCAAGTCTACGATGCTAAAAATATAAGTCCTTCGAATCAGCAACTAGACACCTATGCTTAGAGGAAGACATATCAAAATCAGCTTTAAAAACTCTTCCAAACCGAGACATGTTAAAAATAAGCTCACTATTTGAATCTACAACTTTGCAGCAGTTTTTGTTGAAAATAATTTCTAGATTTTCATCTAGCAATTGTGCAACAGAAAGCAAGTTGTATTTCAAATTTTTGACAAGTGCCACATCATTCAAAGTGTAGTGATCATTTACTCTAACCGAACCCTTAGCAATTATAGGAGTTGAAGAATTATCGGCAAAAGTAACATTCTCTACACGTGACACGAAAGAGAGGGAGGAGAACCAATCATTGTTACCGGTCATGTGGCATGAGCAACCTGAATCCACAATCCAAATGTTCTCCTTCCTCAAATGTGTAACCTCATCGTCTTCACTGCTGTGTTCTGCATCCTCCTGACTTGATCTTGATCTTGTTTTGCCCACCATGAAGCATAAGTTGGCTAGATCGTCATCATCTTCATCACTTTCGAAGTCTACATCACTTGAACTAAGTTCTTGAAGTGCGGTGATGAAGCTCTTAATCATCTTGCGTCCTATGGTACCCTTCTTCTTCTTGTTGGAGTTTCCAGAGGAGGTCCGGACCTTGCTTTGTTTTTCTTCCCGGGTGGTCGGACCTGAAAGGTTAGGGCATTCTGTACGAAAGTGTCCTATTTTACCACATTCAAAACAGCGTTGAGGTCCGGAGCTTCCTCTCCTTCTAGTTCTCACATTTTGCAATTCTTTTGAGAATCTAGTAGAGATGAGTGCCAACTCCTCTTCTGGAAATTCTTCGATCTGTTCCAGGGTTATCGAGGACAACAAGGCAAGAGTATTGCAGGATGATGATTGGCCGGAGCTAGACATATCACGTTGTGAGACAAATGCAATAGACTTGTTTGGGTTCTTACATGCTAGGATGTCAATTTCATGAGTTTTTAGTTTAGAATAAAGTACATCTAATGTAAGTGAACTCATGACAGTTGATTCACGAATAGATGTTACTTTCATCTCCCAAATTGACATGTCTAATGCACTAAGAAGTTGTCTAGCATTCTCAGCATCAGAAAAATTAACATTGACACTACGTAAGTTGCTGAGAATTTTATTGAAACGAGCAAAGAGGTCATCGATAGACTCACCTGGTTGCATCTCAAAACGCATGTATTCCTTTTTGAACATATCTTGTTTTACCTCCTTGATTGTGATGGAGCCTTCATGATAATCACAGAGAGCTCTCCAAACATCGTATGCTGACCGGAGGTGCGCGACACGATCAAAGTCGCTTTGAGTGAGTCCTTGGATGATCAAGTTTCGGGCTTTGTTGTTGTTGTCGACGTCCCTTAGGTTTGTGGCCGTGACTTGATCATTGGGTGGCACTTCATAAGGCTTATACACCTTCTCCCATATTGCAAAGCCTTGTGCCTGGATGAAAGCCTCCATGCGTGCCTTCTAAACCTGGAAATCAATACCAGAAAACACACAAGGTTTGGCGGAGTACTTCTCCATGATGATTAGTAAAAAACACGTGCAAATCACAAAGATTAGAGCACCGTGGCTCTGATACCAATTGTAGGATCGAAGAGCATGTGAAAAGCTACCAGAGGGGGGGGTGAATGGTAGATTTAAAAATCTTACGCAGCGGAAACAATAAAACCCCAAACCCTTCCGGCAGAAAAACGATCTGTTAAAGAAATCGTGTATGAGACTAATCTAAACGTGTTTCACCGTGACAAAAGTGATAGATATCAGAGAGAAACAAGTCAAGAAGACAACACAAAAGAAATTACTAAAATTCGTCGAGAAAAACTCAAGTTATGATCAAAAGATCAAACACTGGTCAATCTGACCTACCCGAGAAAAACAGTTTCTGGAATGCTGTAAAGAAACTCGTGTAGCTCAGAAACCACAAATCCAATGACCATGAAATTTTGGTAGAATATATACAATCAAGTTGTGAAGACAACCCAAAAAGAATCACGTCAATTGGATCAATAAAACTCGAGTTATGATAAAACCACCGACGAAAGGGAGTGCTGTCCAGAAACTCGACGAGTAAAACTTGTCTGGAACAAGTCGGACGAACAAGGCACAAAAGTTCCTTCAAACTATGAATTTTATTCAATAGAACACAAGAGTAACAGGCCCCAAAGTTGTCTATCACGAGCTTTGGCCTTACCTTTCTTATATAACCAGCCCTTATGCCAACCCAATACAACTAGGACTCCAATCCTACTCAGATCACGAATCGTAACTTTCCATAACTGCTCAAGATTCTACTATACGCAGATAGAAGCAATCTTAAGACTTCCAAACACCTTAGGAACGTATCCCACATTCCTAAACAACTCAAATTTGTGACACACACGAAATCCTAACATAACCAACTCGATACTTTCCATACCGAGCCATAACCGACTCTGCCGCAGCCGAAGTCATCAACCGGTACGATCCGATCCTTCCGATCAGATCTTCCTTCCATAATCCGTCTCTAGAAGCATATTGCCACGTCATGCACCTCATTCATACGTGCGAACACCTTCCTTCGACCTTCATATGCACTGCCCTTGATTCAATCATCCTGCGCGACCTCCTGATCAGCTCAACCATAGTTCCTCCTGAACTTGGTTGTTGGAACCTCATCTCCTCCCTGAGACTAGTCCAATGGATCCTGTCACCAGCCATGACTTGAACTCAAGTAACACCTGCACATGAATAAACAACCAATCCATACGAGCCCAAGTCCTCGACTTGACTCAAGTTAGTTCCGAACACAACACCTTACGTGAGAACCTCACATAAGCATGTTGCAAAAACATAGTAACACGATATCATCCATATCATCCAAAACGCACCAAAAACATAGCAAATGAATACTAAGCAATATTTCCAATCATGTAAAGCAAGTATGGAACAAGGCAAATGAAAAGCAGAAGCACTTCGATCAAGTTACGGACCTTGCGAGAGCAACCCGGAGCTTGAGCCGGAGCTAACAAAAGCTAGTAGAACCTAGCGCCGGAGCTTACCAAAACTAGTAGATCCTAGCACCGGAGCTTACCAAAAACGAGTCAAAACTAGTCAACCCAAAACCGGAGCTAGACAAAGTACGTCGGAGCTTAGCAAAAGCATGCCGGAGCTATCAAATATATGCCGGAGCTATCAAAGACATGTCGGAGCTAAAGATAAAGCTCACCGAAGCTAACCAAAGCTAGTCGGACCTTACCAAGAAGCCGGACCTAGCATCTAACGTAGCCGGAGCTACCCAAAACAAGCCAGACCTACCGTCGGACCTTGCTGTAGCTCAGAGCTAGAGTCGGACCTTGACAAAAAAGGTGTGTTGGTGATATTTAAAACTTTTATCATCAAAGCCAAGTGTATTCACTACAAGCCAATGTATTCAGCACACATAGGTCTTACACGACCAAGCTTCAGGAGGTTCCCCGACAACATGGGGAGGTGATGGCGGAGATTCACGGGCTTTGTACTGTTGGGCTCGCCATGTGTGTGGCAGTGTACAGGGTTCTTCTGCGTCACAGCTTGGTGCTCAAATGGCAAAGCTCCCAAATGAAGTGGCCTCTTAACTCCATGTCGTGGCCATCACTGAGATGAACCTCGGGTCATGCATCGCCCTCACGGTCGTGGTGTCCCACAATGATGGCATCAACTTTCACAACATTAGGGAAACATGGGCAGTGTTGATGTCTCTTACGTATAGAATAAATTCCACAAGCGCACGGAAACTATCGATGTAACATTTCCCCTAAAAGAGTATTCCAAGGGTGCCATTTATTTTGTCTTAAAGGAAGGCTAGGTGGAAGTGTAGCAATCATCAAATGGAAAGGGTAGAGTGGTCTAAGTAGGGTTCTAGTGCGGATGGATAATAGATATTTGGAGGTAGTGTGACACACACAAGATCATTCTATTTTAAGGGGGGCGAACAGGTCCTATGGAGATTAGACTAAGAGTTAGTGAGTTGCTCCTACAATGTCTCTAATATACATATACACAGCCTAGGTTAGATACTAATGAGCATGTCAATGGTGAATCCTTATTCTATGTTTTTTATCAGATTGGGCATGGGTTTACACCTAGCAAAACGAGGACGACTTCTGCCAAGAGCCTGGGGCATAACCAAACGTGGAACATTACAAAGGACATATAGGGCTGTCACCACCTACTGCCTGTCACACCCGGTTCCAAAAATGAACCAAGTGAACGTATATGTGTGCCCAGGATGTTCAACACACATATACGAGTGCATTAACAAAAGAGAATACAAAAAATTACAACAGAACAAGATTAATTAATAGATTTTATTACACAATTCATAATAGCCTCAAATACGAGCACTAATGAATATTAATGACAAGTTCAACTAATGCAGCGAAAATAAACTAAATAAGCAACTAAGCAAACTAAACATCATAAGCAAAAGGGATATATGTGCAGCTCCAATCAACACCACTCGCAAGTTGACGGTAGACACGGCCTAGAATTGCACGTTATCATCGTTAAACTCCCGACCCTGACCTACAACTGTTGGGGGGATTGCAAGGATGAGTACATGTCCTACTCAGCAAGTGTGGAAAGTATGACATGTAGCTGATTCTAATGACAAATATAATAATGCCTAAGTGCATAAAAGTACAATAAAACATTTGGAAATCAATCTTTATTATGTATGTGAAATAAACCCAACATAAACCATGTAATCATCATAATACCAGTCCATGTTCATTACCATCATCCATATTCCAGATTTCACCATCATATCAATAACCATAATCAATATAAGAATTTAATCCATAACCAGACATAACCATTACCAAACCATAACCAATACCAAGTTCCCTCTAATCATGGAAGTTGTCCAGGTGCTCATAACCGGGAGCACGACTATCATGATAGTTTTATTAGACTCTGCAGAGTTTGTACCGCTTGACCCACGTGTTTGTGATTTCACCACCTTGTTGTGACTAGAACCTCTATTATGCCGTCTCACACTTCCATTGGTGTGCGGCCAAGAGATCACAAGATAGCCTTTACAAAGGGATTACTAGCCTATTTATACCCCACTGAGGTTTCACCGGTGGTGATGTCTCCTACAGAGCACATCTTCAACAAAGGGCCCCCTCTTGAGCCATTCGGATCCCAGGGTAGTCCCACCAATCATCAAAAAACCCAACTGGACTACCCCTTCCCCGAGCATCCTTAATGGTCCAAATAGCACTGGCAAAGCCCTAATTAATCAGCTAAGCTGCACCCATACTTGGCCTCATGGTGGCACTGTAATCCTGGCTTATTCTCGTATGAACCGGTCATTAGATCTAAAGCAAGCAAACCACCATATCATCAAACCCATCCACATACCAGGCTTGCTTAGATCACCCATTATAATATTACATTAACCAGTTCATATTAATCATAATCTCATAAATGCATAATTAAATAGTATAGTTGTTTTCCCATCCCAAGTAGTTAAGCGAAGCAAAGGTAAAAAGTCCTTCTCGACTCTCTACCATGAATTCCAGGTGACAAGGGTGGTTAAACAAAACTAGTAAACTTCCTATCATTGGATTCCCATCAAATTGACACAAGAATGTAGTTCTGGAAACAAAACATTTATTTCAAAACAGAATCAATATGCTTTAAGGACACTTGCCTTGCTCTTGGGCTTGGTTAGGGTCAAAGCCTTCAAACTCATGATGCTGGAGATCCTCCGCGGCACTCTCTATCGCAAATCCGTCTAATCCGCACAATAAACATACAAGACAAGAATACAATCAAGGAGTGCACAAATATTACTCAATATGACATGACATGCATGATTAATGCAAATACAAAGTGGAACCTGTTAATGAGTTGCTTTTAACGATCACTAACTATTTCTAATAGTTTTTAACATTTTTATACATGTTTAGAGTTGATTAGATCAAATTTTAGAAGTAATTCAACATAATCTAACCAGGCAAAACGGACTAGTCCGCTAGGGACCGGACAAGTCTGCACTGCGCGAGAACAGCAAATTAGGGTTTCCTAGATCGACGTGAATTTGGAGATGTTGGGTTGAATTCATGTAAGGAAAAGAGAGTAAAAGGTATACCAGATGTTTAGGACTCCAATGAAACAAGAAACTTGGAGACAACACTTGCATCTTGATGATCAAGTGTTGATGATGAACTTGGAGATGAATTGGTGATAAAGAACGATACTTGATTGAGATCTTGATCCACTTTCTTTTCCTCCTCTTCTTCTTCTTGCTTGGGATCTCCTCCTCCCTCCTTGATGGCGGCTAATCACGAGCTAGGGTTTGGGTGAGGTGGAAAAGTGGCAAATAGATGTCAAGCCAAGGGGTGGGGATGTTTATATAGAGGTGGAGGCTACGATTAGATGGATTTCGAGTTTGGGGGTGAGTAGAGGCCGGTTTAGAGTCCCTCATGGGCTCTAAAAGAGTTAGGCACGACGTCCCTAGGCCCACTTAACGTAAAACCCATGAAACAAGTCGATCCTACAATTGGTATAAGAGCCACGGTGCTCTAATCTTTGTGATTTTCACATGTTTTTACTAATCATCATAGAGAAATACTCTGTAAAACCTTGTGTGTTTAGTGGCATTGATTTTCAGGTTTGAAAGGCACGTATCGAGGCTTTCATCCAGGTGCAAGGCTTTGCAATATGGGAAAAGGTGTAGAAGCCTTATGACATGCCGCCAAACGATCAAGTCACGACTATGAACATTAGAGATGTCGACAGCATCATCAAAGTGTGGAACTTGATCATACAAGGATTGATTCAATATGAATTTGATCTAGTTGCACACCTCCGATCTGTGTATGATGTTTGGAAAGCTCTATGTGATTATCATGAAGAATCCAACACTATCAAGGAGGTAAGACAAGACATGTTCAAAAAAGAATACATGCGCTTCGAGATGCAACCCAGTGAGTCTTTCGATAACCTCTTTGCTCGGTTTAACAAAATTCTCAGCAACTTGCGTAGTGTAAACATTAATTTTTCAGATACTGAGAATGCTAGGCAATTACTAAGTATCTTAGACATGTCAATTTTGGAGATGAAAGTTACATCTATTTGTGAATCCACTGTCATGAGTACACTTACATTAGATGTGTTACATTCTAAGTTAAAAACTCATGAAATTGACATAATCTCACGTAAGAATCCCAATAAGTCTCTTGCATTTGTTCCACAATGTGATATGACTAGCTCTAGTCAATCATCATCAGGTGGTACACTTGTTTTGCTGTCCTCTCTAACCCTTGAATAGATTGAAGAGTTTCCAGAGGAGAAACTTGCACTCATCTCTACTCGGTTATCAAAAGCATTGCAAAATGTGAGAACTAGAAGGAGAGGAAGTACCGGTTCTCAATGATGCTTCGAATGTGGTAAGACAAGACATTTTCGTATGGATTGCCATAACCTTTCAGGTCCTACTTCCCGTGAAGAAAAGCAAACATGGAAAAAGCACTACTTTGCAAATGATGAGAAGAAGAAGAGTTTTACATGTCACCAATTGGTAAACAGTTCTATCTCCACACTTCAAGAACTTGGCCCAAGCAATGTGGACATCGAAAGTGATGAAGATGAAGAGAATTTGGCAAATATATGCTTCATGGCGGCCAACTCAATATCAATTATTGAAGAGGCAGAACACAATAGCAACAACGAAAAGGGATGTCCCACTTGCAAATAAATGTGTCATGCTATTTCTCGTGCTACTGTGATACATAAGAAAAAGAACAAAAATTTTAGGGATAATGCTGTGAAAATTGAATCACTAGAATCTAAAATTAATCGTTTAAAAACTTTGATTCCTAGTGATGATTGTTGTTCCTCATTTGAGCTTATATATGAACAGTTGTCCTCTTTTAAGAAATGCGCAAACCTCCACACTTGATAAACCTTAACATAAAATTCAAAAGAACAAAAAGCTTTCTACACTTAATGATAAAAACATTAAAGATGCTAGTTGTTCTACAATTGTTTTGGATTGTTCTACTTGTGATGATCCTGATAAGAAACTACATGATGATATGGATGAGATTTCTATTTTGAATAATGCTTTATGTTCTCATGAAATTAAATATTGTTCTAATTGCAAACTTGTCGGTACCCTACGTACTGGGTACCCTGCGTTACCGCAAAAAGTGCAAGAAAGTTCCATCCGCCCAAGTCAAAGGCCCTTTCAGGTCCCACATGTCACGTTGCACCAGACCCGCTTCCATAACATGGCTATCTCCCAGGTTAACACGTGTAAAAGAAGACTGGAACTGAACTCCCAACCAAGGGAAGCTCCGACAACTACACGTGTACAACAGCCCCTGACCTAGCCCCCGTCAGAGAGGAGCTCCGATGCTGATATGTATACAGTGACCCCGGACCTACCCTCCCGCAAGGGAAAGCTCCGGACCTGCCACATGTGGAGCCTCCGTACCTTCATCGCCAACAGAAATACAAGCAGATCACGTCCATTACAGATATTCAAGGACGGTTAAAGCGGCAGTTACAAGTCCTGATAACATGTCATTAATGCTGTATTAATGATACACGATCAGTGCATTGCTAGTAGTGGTAGCGCGGCCATTAAGGCACGTTATCACACAACTAATTATGCTTAATACTCTTTAGACTGTGTATTAGGTCATTAAATATGCTAGGGCCACATGTCGGGCCAGGCAAGCTTTGTAACAGTCAGTCCTTAGAACTATAAATGGGTTGTACCACACGAACATAGGGGAACATCGGATTTGACCTGATCCCAGCTGACTAGCTCAAAATTCAGCAACACAAACCCCGTGGAGTAGGGTGTTACGCTCAGGCGGCCCGAACCACATAAATCTCTAGTTCCATCATCTTGATCTTGATCTCTGCATGTCCCAACCACAAAAGAACCTCCTCGGGCTGCTTCTTAGCGGGTCCGGTGGAAGTGTCATAGCAAACACTTCGACATTTGGCGCGCCAGGTAGGGGGTCGTAATCCCAAGATCACAAGATGGTGATTCAGCTGTTGGATCCTCGAATGGCAACCAAGATGGGCAACCTGTCGAAGGCAATCCCTCCAACGTCCAACAACCAGCAGGTGCCATTTTTCCAGCAGGCACTAGGGCACCACAACCACCATCTGTTCTAGCAAAAAATGTTGGTCAACAAGATGGAGCATCTGTGTCGATCACTGCATCAACAAACAACAACCCCGAGCATGCGCTCATTGCTGTGCGAGCTCTTCTACAACACCCACTGCCTCTAGGTGCACCCTAGGGTGCTATGGAGCAGTGAAGAGCTGAAGTTGACCACCTGGTCCTAGCAGCGGTTGTGGACATCAGCAATCAAGGTCCTTCCCCTTCAGGACGAGCACCTTCACAACGACGGACCTTGTCCGACCAACTTGGTCCGCTAGTCTCAAGACAGAGGAGACGTGCTACATCTCAACAGGTGACTTCGTTGCCTCCCGGCGCACGATGCACCCACAAAATTACCAGGATTCTGACTCATGACCTGCGGTCAGAACTGGACTGCCGTTACTGGCAGCAGGACGACCGTGTCCACATTGAGCACGCTCGTGAGAGGCGAGAAGCTCGGGACAACCCTACTCCTCAGGGAGTAGGAGGAGGCTGTTCAGCCCTGGCCATGCGCTTGCGTATGGTCAGGTGGCCACAGAAGTTCTGACCCCACTTACTAGAGAAATTCGACGAGACTGTCAACCGCGCTGAATTTCTTCAAATCTACTCTACTGCCATACTGGCAGCAGGGGGTGATGAGGATGTAATGGCCAACTACTTCTCGGTGGCTTTAATTGGGACTGCAAGGTCCTGGTTCATGACTCTTCCACCCGACTCCATTGATAGTTGCACAAAGCTATGCCAAGAATTCACTGCCAACTTCAGGAGCTCCTACACCCGACCCGCCACTGAATTGGACTTGTCTGCCAAAAAGCAAACATCTGGAGAATCGCTACGATCCTTTATCCAGCAGTTTTCTTAGGTACGAAATACCATTCCTTCAATCTCAAGCTCCTCTGTTATCGTTGCATTCAGACAGGGTGTTCGAGATAAGAAGATGCTAGAGAAGCTAGCTGTTAAAGAAGTTACCAGCGTCACGGAACTCTTCAGCCTAGCCGACAAATGTGCTAGAGCTGTGGAGGGCCGTGAAATGCACTCCAAGCCAGCTACAGAGGCCAACAAGAAGTCCTCCAAAACTGAAGCCGTTACCTACGGTAGTGGCAAGAAGAAAAAGAAGCTCAACGGCAAAAAGAAGCCGTCGGCCGGCGCTTCAGCTGCTGCTGCTGCAGCTCCTGGAAGCCGGGGACCACGCCCCGAGAAGCGACCACAACCTCCATCAGAGGATGGCAATAGTTCCAAAGCATGGTGTCCGATTCAAAAGATGAACCGACACAGCTTGGAAGAATGCCAGGAGGTTCAGAACCTTGCCGAACGCTGTAACAAGCGCCAGGAAAAAGCTCCTTTCTGTCAAAGGGAAGGAAAACAAAAAGTCGACGAAGCTCCGGCTGAAGAGGATCTAGGTTTCCACAACCCCAAAAAGGTCTTAAAAGCCATTTACAACACTGTCGATGATGATTTCGACATCTCTGACAACGAACGTCGGAAGACCTTGAACACCATCTATGGTGGTTCTTCACCTCTTGTCGCATCCTCAAGACAATGTGGCGAGACATGGCCGTGGCAGCTGCCGCTGCTAAGGCAGAACCGCATCGGAAGTGGATGGATACACCCATCATTTTTGATGCTTCGGACTGCCCTCGAAATATGATCGGGGCAGTCAAACTCCCGTTGATGGTGTCACCCACCATGAACAATATTCAAATCCACCATGTAATGGTGGACGGAGGTTCCAAGCTAAACCTCATAAGCTTCAAAGCTTTTGTTAAGCTTCAGCTTCGGCCTTCAGACCTTCGCCCATCCCGACCTTTCTCCGGAGTAGGCCCGTAACCATTACTCCTCTCAGTTCAATTACACTCCAAGTGACTCTCGGGACCTGGGAGAACTATAGAACTGAGAGACTGGTTTTCGACGTTGCACAGATCAGTCTGCCTTTCAATGCCATTTTGGGTACACCAGCTTTATACAAGTTGATGGCTTCTGCCCATTATGGTTACTTGGTGTTGAAGATGTCAACACCCACGGGCGTTCACCAAATCCGCGGAGATCGTACCATAGGAGTTACTGCACTGGAAGAACTCTATGCGCTTACCACAGTGCAAGAGGAAGTATCCGGTAAGGAGCCAGCTCCAAATCCTCCAAGCATTCGTCACAAAGGTTCCACCTCCGCACCTCGTGTGCAACCAAGCGGCGACGCCGATATTCCCGTCAAGGTCGTCCAAATTGGTTCCGATGCTGCTCAGACTACCCGTATATCGGGGGGTTTAAACAATAAATAGGAACTCGCACTCATCACTTTCCTCCGGGCTAATGTTGACGTGTTTGCCTGGAAACCGTCACAAATGCCTGGGATCCCTAGCGAGGTGATTGAGCACAATTTGAAGATTTACCCAGACGCACGGCCTGTACACTAGAAGCCCCGGAAGCAATCAATCGAGCGACAAAACTTCATCCGACAGGAAATCAAGAAGTTGCTCGAAGCTGGATTCATCCGGGAAGTCTTCCATCCAAAATGGCTAGCAAACCCAGTTGTTGTACCCAAGGCGGGTGGGAAGCTTCAGATGTGTATCGACTACACCACCTTAAATAAGGCATGTCCAAAGGATCCATTTCCACTACCTAGAATAGATCAGATAGTGGACTCCACCTCCCAGTGTGAGCTATTGCGTTTCTTAGATGCATATTCTAGATATCATCAAATTTAAATGTCTAAGTAAGATGAAGAACTTACTGCCTTCATAACGGTAGATGAAGAACTTACTGCCTGGTTGCGGAAAGAACAGAGCCATATCCAATTCAGATGTCGGGACACCTCCGGGAGGGTCCAGAATATCATGAAGACGTGATTGGGTCTCAGCTCCTAGACACGGAACCTCAAAATGATGTGCTAGGGGATCAACCTATTTTGGCTGAAGAGGTTCACCTGGCTAACCAAGATAATTTGGATCCTCCTAGTGAGATCCGGTTTGAACAAGAAGGAGTTTTGGACCCCTCCAGGAGGGTTCAAGAAGCACAACCTAAAGGTCCAGAACGCTCCAGCAGGGTCCAGGTTGATGGAGAGGAAGCTTCGGGTCCTTCTGAAAGGGTCCGGACAATCCAACGCCCTGTGTACTTCATCGATGAAGCACTCCACGACGACAAGACAAGATACATTGAGGTGCATAAACTGCTTTACGCAGTTCTTATTGCCTCAAGGAAGCTTCGTCACTACTTTCAAGCCCACAAAATATCAGGGTTAACTTCTTTTCCGCTACGTGCAATTTTGCATAACCCTAATTCTATCGGGAATATTGCAAAGTGGGCAGCGGAACTGGCCGAATTCGATCTAGAATTCGTGTTAAGACAAGCCATTAAAAGTCAAGCCTTGGCTGACTTTGTGGCGGAATGGACTTCCTCTCCATCAAACCCTGGGGGCCATAGTGAGCAGAAAGCAGAGCTTAAAGTTTTGGTATTCACTGAGCCTCACTGGATCCTCTACTTCGACGGATCCGTACAGAAGCAGGGGGCTGGAGCTGGAATCCTTCTCCTGGCTCCGACCGGGAAGAAGGTCAAGTACATGGTACACTTTGATTGCAAGGCAACCAACAATATGGCGGAGTATGAAGCCCTCATCTATGGACTCAAGGTGTCACTATCTTATGGTGTCAAACAGTTGTTGGTAAAGGGAGATTCACAACTCATCATCAAACAAGTGAAAGGTGAATGTTCCTGCAACAACTCTCAATTAGCTGCATATCTCCTTGAAGTCTAGAGGCTTCAGAAGGACTTCGAAGTTTTGGATCTCCATCATGTTCAGTGTCTTCACAACTCTGAAGCCGACGAACTCTCGACGAAAGCCTCAACCGGAGCATCGGCTCCTGACATAATCTTCGTCCGGAGGTTGTCAAAACCAACAGCTCAGCCTGCCGAACTAAGTGAAGGGGGCGATACCAACACCTTGAAGCTGGCGGTCCTTGTGGCCCTGCTACCATGGCGTCCACCAAGGGTTGTAGGTGCTGTTGGAAGCTCCGAGCAACCCAGCACGCAAGACTCGTAAGCTCAAGTTAGTTTGGATGCATGGATCTCGGAGATCCGGAGCTACTTGAAAGACAACATCCTTCCTGAAGACAGTGTATCCGCTGACCGGATAGTCAGATTGGCTAAAAGATACACATTGGTAGAAGGGGATCTCTACCGACGCGGTGCCAATGGCATCCTAATGCGGTGCATTGCAAGGGAAGAAGGCCGCGACCTCCTCACAGAAATCCATGGAGGCAAGTGCGGGAACCATGCTTCTTCTCGCATGCTGGTCGGTAAAGCCTTCTGGCATGGCTTTTAATGGCCTACAACACTCCAGGATGCAGTTGAGCTAGTGAAAAAAATGTGAAGCGTGTCAGTTCCACGCCAAACAGATTCACACACTGGCTCAATTGCTACAAATGATACCTCCTACATGGCCATTCATTGTGTGGGGCATGGACATCTTGGGACCTTTTCCAAAAGCCGTCGGGGGTTACAGGTTCCTGTATGTTGCCATCGACAAGTTCACTAAGTGGCCGGAAGCAACTCCAGTAGTAACAAACAATAGACAATCATCAATCAAGTTCTTGAAGTCCATTATATGCAGATTTGGAGTTCCCAACAAAGTCATAACTGACAACGGAACTCAATTTACATGTGCTGCATTTCAAGATTATTGCGAAGACCTCAACATTCAACTTAGCTACGCCTCAGTAGGTCATCCAGCAAGCAATGGCCAAGCTGAGAGAGCAAATGCAGAAATCTGAAAAGGGCTCAAGACGCGCACATATGAGCGCTTGAAAACATGGAACTTCCATCCACATTATGGGCAAACAGGACAACTCCAAATTGTCAACCGGGAAAACTCCATTCTTTCTGGTGTACGGAGCTGAAGCAGTCCTTCCTCCGGAGATCACCTTGGGGTCCTTAAGGGTCCGGACCTTCGACGAAGCCATGCAGGACCAGCTCTGGCGTGAAGACCTTGACCTCATCGACGAGGGAAGGGGAAGAGTAGCTGTTCTGAACGCACATTATCGCCAAGCGCTCCGGTGCTATCATCAAAGGCACGTGCGAGACAGACAGCTTGAAGAAGGCGACCTGGTGCTTCGGAAGATACTAAGCCGTGAGGGAATGAACAAACTTTCCCCCAGCTGGGAGGGTCCCTTCTGAGTAATTAAAGTATCTCAATGTTTGTATTTCTTAACACCACAGAGTTATCTGCAAGCGCACGGAAATACCATTGTAGCACTTCCCCTAAAAGAGTATTCCCAAGGGTATCGAATACAAAGAATGTGTGTGCTAATCTTTCGAACTAGCTCACCAAAGGACACGAAGTTATTTGGTAGACAGTGAACAAAGAGGAATTCACTGTATTGATCCTAATTCAAGGTAGTTTGCAGTAGATGCTTTCTTCGGGCACGGGCTTACTCCTAGCAATACTAGGACGACTCCCGCCAAGAGCCTATGGCATAGCTGAACGTGGAGGATTACGAAGGACAGATAGGGTTGTCATCACCTACTGCCTACCTCTTCAATCCGCGGGTCTACGAGATATCCACTGATGATTCATAACCTAAGCACCACGCTTACGTTCTAAATCACTACTCTAGTTGTTTCAAACACAAAGCTACAACTAGCGCCTCTGATAAATTAAAGCGGTGAACCCAAAAGTAATTACTTGTGCAAACTACTAAGAATAAAAGATCACACTTGTATTGAATTCACAAAGGCTTACTAGATTGAGTAAAATCATTGTAGGGGTACAAGTGTAGAAGAGGGACTTGACAAGCCCAAGCCTCCTTCTCCTAGACTCTTCACCACACTCTCCTTCTACTTTGGTAGCCTCTAGGACTACTCTAAACCTTTGGAGTGTAGCACTATTCTCAATTTTGGTACGTGTGAGAAGTGAGGTGAGGGGGTCTATTTATAGGTGGAGAAGGGCCGGTTCCCGCCACAATTAACGCGCGAATCAGTCACCATTGACTCCAGGGAGTCGGGAGGAGCCAACACGTGTCATTTGACCGAGTTTGGCGCCAGGAAGAGGTCGGCCGAACCCCTGGTTTGGCCGACCTTGTCAAGGATCCCCTCGGGGAATGCTTCCTCCAAGTGGCTTCCAGGTGGGCCCCCTTGATATATATGGGTGCAACACTGTTGGATCTCCTCGTATTCTTTGTTGGTGGGCGATTTGATCCATGTGTTGCCACGTGTCATCCCCTGATTCATTGAAATCCATTTTCATGGATTCATCCCTACATGTTTTGGTATTTTGGATAATAATTCACCTGCATACAAATAAACACCAACACTTGTGGAATTGGGTTAGTGTATAACCCTACCACTATGTTTTGTGTTTCTTTTATGCACATTATGAGGTGAATTGATGGTCAAGATGTGGTACTTAAGGACCATCAACACCCGACCAGGATGCGTTCGCTTGGCAACAGAGGATGGGACCCCGCTTCCCAATCCATGGAACATTGAGCACCTCCATAAGTTTTATGCTTAGAATCACGGAGGTGAGTCTTTAATTACACACAATGCATGTTGTAGAGTCATTATACAGAGACGGGCAAGTCCTCCGGGAGAACATCCGAACCCCTCTGGGAGGGTCCGAGAAGTTCAAGTAACACTTGAGATAGTCACAACACTAAAAGAGTAACTACTAGCTCTGGTCTAGTACAAGATGTATAGCACATTTAGCATGGTCCAACACCCTAAGTGTGTCCTTAATAAAGTTGTGTGAAAGGCATTGTTGTGTGAAAACAGACTCCACGTGTATTTACTTTTTGTGCAAGGCTCAATATATCAAAATATTTTCACCCCGCTTGTCTATAATAAAGTTTGCAAATCTCTTTGAGCTTTGTTCCAAGTAATTCACATGTATTACAAGCCTTATTGATAGTATTTTTGGATCTTAATATTACTACATAGTCTACTTGCCTGAACGCGAAGCTAAGATGGGTCCGGAGTGTTAGCCTGGTCCTGCACCCTAAGTACGCCGCTCTACCTACACCCCGGCAGGCCTCAGGAGGGTGAGTACTAAAAAGACATGCAGATCTAGAAAGATTATATCAAAACGCTCGTTATCATGCTGAGTTTCTTCGGACCCAAAGTCCAAATAATAACAATAAGTCACAACCAATTTATAGACAAGAGGACGAATTTTACTTTTTCTCTTGCCTTTAATGTGCAGGAAAAGCAAAAATTCATAGCAATGGTGGATGACGCCGGAGCTACTAAGCTCCGGCATCCTCCGAGAGGGGTCCGCCGTCAACGTCTAATATGTTGACAGTGGAAGACGTAGGAGCTACCCAGCTCCGACCATCTCAGGGGGTCTGTCTTCGATGCCCAAAAAATTGAAGACTTCGGACCAAAAATCCACAAGTTTGAAGCATCCAAGTCGTCAACATACTGCCACAACCATTGGTACATGTACACACTTCAATTGTACACATGTATTAGGGGGCCAACAAGATACGACACAATATATTGAAGACAAAGTGAAATTAAAGACAGAAAGGAGGATTTCATTAATCAAGAATATTGGATTACAAAATTGAGAGTACAGTAGAAGGCAAAAGGAAGAAAGCCCTAGCTACTGGAGGACCTAAGACCTGCGGAAGAATGAAGCGACTTTTTGGGCAACTTCCTGGACATAGGCCTTGGCGGTGTCTTCCTCTTCGGCAACGAGACCTTCGAGCACCGGCTCTAGTGGGAATTGGGGATCTCGGCTCACATAAAACGTCAGCACGTATTTTGCGATGTTTGTAGCCAGAGTCTTCCCCTCCGTCTCCAGCTGGTCCGCGATGACGTTGCCCATGGCGTCAAGTTTGCCGCCAACACCGTTGAGGGCCACCAGCGCTCGGTCCAAGTCCAGTTCCGGGTCATCCGAATGTAAGGGACTGAATCCTAGTGGTGTTAGCGCTTCTTTGGACCGCCCTAAGAAGTCCCACACTTGAATGGCTTCAGTCTCCTTCAGGCTTCGTAGCTTCTCCAGCGATTTCAGGGCAGCCGCAAGTTCCGAACCTTCACGGGCAAGACGCTCAGCCAACTTAGCATGTTGCTACATGTTCTCAGCAACATGCTTTTCCTGGCCAGCCAGCTCCGTTTCCCGGAGGTGGATGCGGTTTTGCCTTTCAGCAAGGTCTTTTTCCCTTCCTTTGGCTCTCTCCTCCCTAGCGGCAACGTCAGACTCTCTTTTCAAGAGCTCTTGCCCCACCTTCCAGTTCTTCTTCCTTTCTTCCTCCTTCCATAGATCCAGCTTTTTGCTGCGATCTGCCAAATTTTTCTCACCCAGAGTCAACTTCTGGGTGACCTCCGCCTCTCTCTTCACCACATTCTTCTGCTGTTCCAGAAGTTTTTCCTCTCTCACCTCCAGGTCCGCCCGCGCTTCAGGAGAACCTCACTCAATTCAGTGAGCTTTTCGTGACGCTCGTCAACGGTGTCACGTCTCTCCATGGCTTGCTCCAGGATTTCCCTGGAGTTAGCATCAAGTGCCCGGATGGCGGCTTCCTTCGCCTCCATTAGCTTATCCCAATACTCTAACCGGGCTTTCTCCCCCTTGATCCGTTCTTTTGGTCAGCCAACCTCGTCTGGGCAAGCCTGGTCTCAAAATGGAGTTTGTTGCGCCAACGCCTCAAGGTGTTGTGCTCCTCCTCAAGGCTTTGCTCTCATGATCGAAGGCAAGCTGGACCTGTCGGAGACTTGAGCAAGCGTTGTCTATGGACGACCTTAGAGGGATAGGTTCTGGGCCTGGTGGAACCATTTCCGTAGGCTCAAATGGATTTTCCATCACAAAAATTGGGTCCCACTCCATAATAGTGGTCCCCTGAACTCCTGTAGCGCTAGGGCCACTCTCCTCGAGCCATTCAGCAGAAGCAGAAGAACACACTAAGGGAACTTCCACCTCCGGAGCAGTTGAAGGCACCGCTTCAGGGTCATCAATCACAGAATCTCAGGATGGGGGACCTGCCGCCACTTCTTCAGGCTACTCCGACTCTAGCCCAGGTACCTCTGTGACCTCTACTTCTGGAGCGGCAGTCGGGGTTTCAACTGGGGCCTCAACCGTTGCTGGCTTAGGCTCCGGCAGGACAGCTACCTCCAGTTCAATGACCAGAGCTTCAGGCGCCTTCGGCTCAACCGTCGGACTTTCAACCGCTTCCAGCACAAGGGCTGTAGCTTGGTTGATTTTTGGCTCAATGGTCGGGGCATCAACTACTTTTGGCTCAGCAGCCAAGGCTTCGACAACTTCCAGCTCGAGAGCCGGAACTTCTGGCATCACTGGTGCTGGAGCATCAGCCTCCGCTGCCAGGGGTACATCTTCAACTTCTCTCTTGTGGTCTGGCACTACCACTGGAGCTTTAGGCGAGGACTTTGAGCCCAAGCTCCCAACAGTTGGCGCCAGAGATATCGTGACTTCCACCTACTCTTAACGAGGAGGCTCAGCGCTTGAAGCCAGAGCTTCGGCAGTCACAGCCTTGGCTGCTGCAACAGGCGCTGAAGCTCCCAACCCCTTCTTTGACACCCTAGAAATAAAGGGAAGAGAAGATTAAAAACATGTCAAGAATAAGACTGGGATGTTAGGGCGAGCAATTAATGCTTACCTAGGGATGCTACCACACCTGTCACCTCGGAACCTCTTCTTCTTGGGACCGGAGGTAGAGCCCACCAAATCTGGTGAGACAAATGCTTCAGACCTCAGTTGAGGACCACTCGCAACAGCCGGAGTTCTTTTGGCCGGAGCTTTACTTGGCTTGGAAGAACTCCCAGGCATGGAGCCTTTAGCGGGCACTAAGGTCGGGTTTGATTTCCTAGAGCTGACGCCTCTTGAAGGTGCTTGCACAGGGGCAGGCGTAGTTGCAAAAGACCTCCCCCGCCAGGGAGAAGGAGCCTTCATGGAAGTAGCAGGTCTGACGGACCTCCCGTCAGCTTGCTTCAACTTCCTCTTCCAGCTGGAGGGCTCAACTGGATCTTTGCCCTTGCCCTTACTGGTGTCTTTAGTCTTTTGGCTCGAGGCGGAGGTAGGACCACCCTTGGAAGCTTCGGGGATCACCAATCTGGTGGTCAGACGCCTCTCTACCTCGCCAAGGTCGTCAAGCACCGACATACTCCTCCGGAGCTCCCTACTGAACTGCGCCTACATGTCCAGGGGGAGGAAGGCTGCTAGCAGAACCAAGTCGTCACCATTGATGTTAATCCCGTGCTGGAATTTCTTCAAATGAAATTCCAAGGATTCATCATCCAAGTTTGATTTCAGACTGGTTTCAATCCAGTCATCATCCATCACGCTGTTGAGGGCCCACGTGAGCTTCTCCCTCTTCTTCAGCGGAGCCCACCTGTTGACCAGGAAGTTGCAGAAGACCATCTGGGGGGTCACTCCACCTTCCACGCACTCGCGGATCCTTGTCAAGAAAGGTTTGAAGGCATCTGACAGCACCGGAACTACACTCCAAGGGTTAGTGTCAAAATTGGGGAGACCTTCTTGTAGCTCCAATTTCTCGTGCTCCTCCGCCGCAATGATGATCCAATCCTTCTTTCAGTCGTCCCACTTGCCAGAAGGAAATGACTTCAAGTATTTGTAGGGGCAGTTCTTGCGCTTCAAAAAATAGAAGCCAAGAAACTCGGACCCCTTGCCGGTAGTGTGGATGGTGAAGAAGGTGCGAAAAAGCTCGACACGGGAGGGAATACACACCCACATATCGCAAAAGTGGACGGATGTCGCCACGAGAAGAAGAGAATGGGGGCCAAGGTGATACAGCTGTAGAACATAAAAGTCTAGCAGTATCAAAAGGAAAGAAGAGAAAGGTGGAATGAATCCCACCATGGCATACGCTGTGAAGTACACCATATTGCCATTGCGCTCTTTCTTGAACGGGATCTTGCCGGCACAGACCAAATGGTTGAAGGGGTCGCTGGACCACCCCATGTAGGTTCGGACATTCTTTAGATCATCATCGCTCTTGAGGCGGCTCTTGGGGACCCAACTCCATCGCAGCAAAGCAGAGCAAAGGAAGGGAAGTTAGGCAGATTTTGAAGGCTCTGAGCGCAAAGATGATCGAAGGCGTAAGAGTCCTCAAACCGTGTGCACTTTCCATCTTAAGTAAGCCTCCGCGATGCTTGGATGGAAACCGCAGTGATATCGAAGGCACTTTTCAAAAATCTACCCTGTCAATGACGAGTGGGCCTGGGGCCACCTCAACGAAGATATCGAGGTTCTTACCCAAGGCAAACCGTTGTCATGATGAGCGGTGGGAAACCCATAGTCGGTGCTCTGACAGGGTGCGCGGAACCGATATGGTTTTCGTATTGGGAACCGGTGACCTTCAATTGCGTGAGATCCACAATCAAATATCTCATTTGTCATATTCAGAACAAGCCACGCGTCGAAGGTTCACTCACGAAACGTCACTCTATCGGTGCATTAGAGGACTTTTGAAAATAGAAGCACGGGAATCAAGAATGGCCCCACTTCTGGCATAATAACTTAACCAAAAGGGTTTCTCCCAGAGGCGGGCTCGGGGGCCACTGTCAGTACCCTACGTACCGGGTACCCCGCGATACCGCAAAAAGTGCAAGAATGTTCCATCCGCCAGAGTCAAAGTCCCTTTCAGGTCCCACATGTCACGCTGCACTGGACCCGCTTCCCTCACATGGCTGGCTCCCGGGTTAACACGTGTAAAAGAAGACTGGAACTGAACTCCCAACCAAGGGAAGCTCTGGCAACTACACGTGTACAACAGCCTCGGACCTAGCCGCCGTCAGAGAAGAGCTCCGATGCCGACACGTATACAACGACCCCGGACCTACCCTCCCGCAAGGGAAAGCTCCGATCTACCACGTGTGGAACCTCCGTGCCTTCATTGCCAATAGAAATACAAGCAGATCACGTCCATTACAAATATTCAAGGACAGTTAAAGCGGCAGTTACAAGGCATCATAATGTGTCATTAATGCCGTATTAATGACACACAATCAGTGCATTGTTAATAGTGGTAATGCGGCCATTAAGGCACATTATCACACAACTAATTATGCTTAATACTCTTTAGACAGTGTATTAGGTCATTAAATACGCCAGGGCCACATGTCGGGCCAGGCAAGCTTTGTAACGGTCAGTCCTTAGAACTATAAAAGGGCTATACCGCACGAACATAGGGGAACATCGGATTCGACCTGATCCCGGCTGACTAGCTCACAATACAACAACACAAACCCCGTGGAGTAGGGTGTTACGCTCAGGCGGCCCGAACCACGTAAATCTCTGGTGTCATCATCTTGATCTTGATCTCTGCGTGTCCCAACCACAAAAGAACCTCCGTGGGCTGCTTCTTAGCAGGTCTGGGGGAAGTGTCGTAGCAAACACATCGAAAAAACTAAATGGAAAAACTTCATGTGAAAATTTCCTATACTTGTCTAAGAAACTTGATGACATGAATAGGACACTAGAGCGGTTTTGTAATGGGAATAAGAACCTAAACTTGCTGCTGAATTCTTCCAAGTGTTGCAATGGTAAAACTGGTTGAAGTTTTGATTCTCATACTCATGCTAAGGCACATCCACCTAAAATTGTAAAGTCATTAGGAAGTGGTTTGATTCAAACATTTCCTACACATAAAGAAGTGGTTTTCAAATCTGCAGGTGTGCTGTCTCATTAAGTTTTTAATAAACATGGCGCTTGCTCATCTAGACATGAACACAAAGATAAATTTCATTGTACCTATTGCGGTAGAGATGTTCATGTCATAGATTTTTGTTATAGACTATCTAAACAACAAAAAAGGAAAAAAATCCAAGCTAGATCTGATAATTCTCATGCAAAATTTGCTGCACATGCTAAACCGAGTGTCAGGAGCATGCAACATGTTGTTATGAGTCAAAAACATGCAAGGTTTGCTCCCAAATCTAATGTTTTTAGTGCTACACATGTAACACCTCGTAGGTCAGTAGTTGGGTACAAATATCCTGAAACTTTGGCTCATAAACCTGCTATTTTATCTCAGCTTTCGCGTGTTATTCCTGCTGAACATCATGTGACTTAATACTAGATTCCTAAGTGCCTTTTGACTAACCCCAGTATTGAATCATCGACGTATTGTGCTTCTATGTAGGTTACATGCTTGAGGAAGGAGAACATTTGGATTGTGGATTGAGGTTGCTCACGCCACGTGACCAGAAACAAAAAATGGTTTTCATCCCTCTCTTTTGTGTCACGTGTAGAGAATGTCACTTTCACTGATAATTCTTTGACTCTTATAATTGCTAAGGGTTCGGTTAGAGTAAAGAATCACTACACTTTGAACGATGTGGAACTTGTTAAAAATTTGAAAAACAACTTGCTTTCTGTTTCACAATTGCTACATGCAAATTTGGAAATTATTTTCACTAAAAATTGCTCCAAGCTCGTCGATTCAGATAGTAAGCTCATTTTTAACATGTCTTAGTTTGGAAGAGTTTTCAAAGCTAATTTTGATATGTCATCATCTAAGCATAGGTGTCTAGTTGCTAATGATTTGAAAGGCTTATATTTTTGGCATCATAGACTTGGTGACGTAGGCTTTGATCATCTCACGCGTGTTAGTGCTCTTGATCACATACGTGGGCTGCCTAAGCTTAAAGGAGACAAAGAAATTGTGTGCTCTTCTTGTAGACATGCTAAGATGGTTGGAGGTTCACATGCTCCTCTCACAATGACCATAAAAAGTGAACAGGGACAACTTTTGCACCTTGACACCGTAGGTCCTTCACGTGTTCAATCTTTTGGAGATAAATAGAACTCTATTTCTTAGAATATCAATTGATCACCCAGGATCTTTAAAAAATAGAAGTGATAATGAAATTGAATTTAAAAATCAATAGATTGATCACTTCTATGTTGAAAATGGAATAGATCATCAATTTTCTTCACCCTCTGTACCTCAACAAAATGGTGTCGTAGAGAGAAAGAACAGAACCTTAGTTGAGATGGCTAGGACAATGCTTGATGAATATGAAACTCCCATGAAATTTTGGGCTGATGCAATTGCAACCGCTTGTTAAGTCTCAAATCGTATTTTCTTTCGTACTAATCTAGGAAAAACACCATATGAACTTAGGTTTGGACATAGGCCTAATGTCACACACTTTACGGTCTTTGGTTGCAAATGCTTTGTTAAGAAACATGGTAATCTTGATAAATTTGAACCTAGATCAATTGATGGTGTGTTTCTTGGTTATCCATCTCATACTAGAGGCTACCATGTGCTTTTACTTGACACTAACAAAATCGTGGAGACTTGTGAAATTTCTTTTGATGAATCTAGCCCAGGTACTAGCTCTAATATTGCAGATCCAGAACCATATTCACAGGGGGAGAGTATTTTCATCGAAGAAGATGAAGAAGTGGTGCTGCTGCCCAAAAATTCAGAAGCAAATGATGTTGATCTTACTGCTGATGTTTCACCACTACAAGCATCAACAGCTATTGGAGCTAGTACAGATCGACCTCAAGCACCTTGACACAGTAGGTCCTTCACGTGTTCAATCTTTTGGAGATAAATATAACTCTATTTCTTAGATTATCAATTGATCACCCAAGATCTATAAAAAAATAGAAGTGATAATAGAATCGAATTTAAAAATCAATCGATTGATCACTTCTGTGTTGAAAGTGGAATAGATCATCAATTTTCTTCACCCTATGTACCTCAACAAAATGGTGTCGTAGAGAGAAAGAACAGAACCTTAGTTGAGATGGCTAGGACAATACTTGATGAATATCAAACTCCTAGGAAATTTAGGGCTGATGCAATTGCAACCGCTTGTTATGTCTCAAATCGTATTTTCTTGCGTACTAAGCTAGGAAAAACACCATATGAACTTCGGTTTGGACATAGGCCTAATGTCACACACTTTACGGTCTTTGGTTGCAAATGCTTTGTTAAGAAACATTGTAATATTGATAAATTTGAACCTAGATCTATTGATGGTGTGTTTCTTGGTTATCCATCTCATACTAGAGGCTACCGTGTGCTTTTACATGACACTAATAAAATCGTGGAGACTTGTGAAGTTTCTTTTGATGAATCTAGCCCAGGTACTAGCTCTAATATTGCAGATCCAGAACCATATTCGCAGGGGAGAGTATTTTCATCGAAGAAGATGAAGAAGTGGTACTGCTGCCCGAAAATTCAGAAGCAAATGATGTTGATCTTACTGTTGATGTTTCACCTACAAGCATCAACAACTATTGCAGCTGGTACAGATCATCTTGAAGCCACAAGTTCTTCAATCTGTGATGAGCATGAAGAAGAAGGAGCTTGTGAGGTGTCTACTCCCCTTCGCGTCCTCAAAAGTCATCCTTCACAACAAATCATTCAAAGCCTGCACGAACAAGTTACACGGTCCAAGTTTTGCGATCCAAACTCTCACGCTCATTCTGCTGTTGTTGCTTCTTTTGAACCCACAGATATATCACACGCACTCACTAATGATACTTGGATTATAGCCATGCAAGAAGAGTTATAAATTTTTCTAAGAAATAATGTTTGGAAACATGTACCTTCATCTCAAGGTCACACTTTAATTGGAACTAAATGGATGTTTAAAAATAAACAAAGTGAGGATGGGGTTCATGTTAGGAAAAAGGCTAGGTTGGTTGCTCAAGGTTTGACACAAGTTGAAGGTCTAGATTTTGATGAAACTTTTGCTCCTGTTGCTAGATTAGAAGCCATAATAATTTTGTTAGCTACATAGATGAGGAGGTTTATGTCAAGCAACAACCGGGTTTTGAAAATCCAAATTTCCCTAATCATGTTTTCAAACTGTCCAAAGCCTTGTACGATCTCAAACAAGCGCGTAGAGCATGGTATGATAGGTTAAAAGCATTCTTAGTTGAAAAGGATTTTACCATGGGCAAGGTTGATAAACTGTTTTTGTGCTTAAGCATCATAATGACTCATTCTTCGTTCAAGTGTATGTGGATGATAATATATTTGGTTGTGCTTCTCATGATCCTGTGTCCATGTTTTCAGCTATGATGATTTTAGAATATGATATGGGTATGATAGGAGAACTCACATACCGCTTGTGGACGCAAATCAAGAAAACCAAGGAGGGTACTTTTGTGCATCAAACAAAGTATACAAGAGAACTTATTAAGCGCTCCAACATGGACAAAAGCAAGTCTCTTCGAACACCAATGGGTACAACAACGACACTTGAACTTGATGAAGATGGTGAACCCGTGGATCAAAAAGAATATAGAAGCATGATCGGGTCACTTTTGTACCGCACGACATCAAGACTGACATACAATTCAGTGTATGTCTTTGTGCACAGTTTCAAGTTTCCCCACGTGCTTCACATCGTCAAGACGTCAAATGAATTCTTAGACACTTACATGGAACTCAATAATTTGGCATTTTTCTTTTTTTCCTCAACCGTTACTTTAAAAGCTTTTTTGGATGTTGATTTTGGGGGTTGTAGGATTGATAGGAAAAGTACTTCGGATGCTTGTCATTTTCTTGGTAATTTACTTGTTGCTTGGTCCTCTAGAAAACAAAATTCAGTTGCACAATCCACGGCCGAATTTGAATATGTAGCTACTGCTAGCAGTTGTTCAAAAATTATTTGGATTGTTCAAAGGCTTAAGGACTATGGGGTTGATCGATATAGTGTTCCACTATTTTGTAATAGCACTAGTGCCATTTGTATTGCTAAAAATCTCGTGCAACATTTGAGAACAAAGAACATCGAAATTAGGTATCACTTTATCCGTGATAATGTTGAAAAAGGAAACATTGTGCTTCACCATGTAGATACTGAACAATAATTGGTTGACATTTTTACAAAACCTTTGGATCTCACTCGTTTTTGTTTCATTCGTGGTGAAATATGGGTTATGCATCCTCATGGCTTCAATTGAGGTGGAGTTTTCAAACATGGGAAGTCTATGTGTGAATTTGAATTTAAAATAATATGAGCATATGTATTTCAAAAATATATGACTTTGTGATTCCTTCTACATGTTATAAGTTCTTACTACATTACTCGTGTTTGCCATGACTAGTAATTGGAATAATTACTTACACTAAATCTCGTCATGATCGAACTTTCTTGCTGTTTTGAACTTGTTGCATGCTCACAAGTTCTTTTAATAATGAAAAATTAAATTAATCAACTATCCACATGTTGAACTTTCATGATCAAATAAAAATTGAGAAAAGATCAAGATAATATGCATGCATTGCACTTCTTCTTTTGAGATGGCTTATCATTGCACTTAGATATGAACTTGGAAGAAGTTGTGTATGACTAAAACCATGTCCTCAAGCTTCTGATTGTCAAATGACATAGGCTTGGCTTGGTTTGTTAGAATAAGGCTGATGCGGCATATAATCTCTTGCAAAATTCATAAGGTGAATTTCGTTCTTTAAAAGAAAATAAAAATGTAGCAACAAGTGTCATACTTTCAGGTCTTTAAATAGTTAAGTTTGTGAGATCATGACTTTCTTAAATTGAAAATTACAATTGATCTCAAGCATGGCTTACACTACTTTATGTATTTTGTTGATGTGATAGTGTATGTTACTTGATAGTATGACCTGGATGAGCTTTGTTTTACATGTATATGTTATAATATGCTCATAAAAATTGAAATTTCTCTTCTGAACCTTGCTGAATACGTTGTCAAAGGGGGAGAAATATGTATAGGGGGGAATATGTCACACATTGCACATTCACGAGTTTTACACAATATTTTCAGGGAGATACTTTGTTTATGAAATTTCTTTCTCATTTGATTTTTGAGTTTTAAAAGGGGGAGAAAATTGTTTTCAAAACATTTCATGTGAGCCAATGTTCGAATTTTAAGTGGTGTGCCAATGCATTCATCGAGGGGGAGATTGTGAGACATATGTGTGCTGAGTACATTGGCAATTTAAATAAAAGTGACAGTTCACACGCAAAGTTTTGAATATTGCTGAAAATCCCTTCTCCTCACGTGAGTTGCACGTGATTTTAAGCTTGGAATGTCCAAACTTTTCTCATACATGGCATAGCGGTTGCGTTGGACTGTCTGATCTTTCAATTGCTAAAATAATCGTGTGGCTGCTATGTTTTTTATTTGCAATGTTTCAAACTTTCTTTACACTTATGAAAAGATTTTCATAGTACTTTTGGACTAAGTTTTTGATGTGTTTTGGCTGATCATGGTGGACATTATCTTGCTATGTTTGCAAAATTCTTATGTGAGGTGATCAAGTAAGGTGTTGTGGTTTTCGAACTAATGAGAGTCAACTCGAGGACTTGTGCTCGAAAGAATTGGTTGTTTATTCAAGTAAAGGTGCTGCTTGATGTCAATACATGGCTGGTGACGTGATCCATTGAACTAGTCTTAGGGAGAAGATGAGGATCAACAACCAAGTTCGGGAGGAATTGTGGTTGAGTTGATCGGGAGGTCACGTAGCATGTTTGGGTCAAGAACAATGCATATAAATGTATCGTGGACATTGTTGGAAGTTGCTTCTACGAGTGCAAGGAGTACATGGACGTGTCAACATGGTTCCAAGATGTGATGAAGAGAAGTGGACGTAAAGAATTGGTCGCAAAGGTCCAACCGACTAGATTATGTCTGAGGCTGTGGCTAAGGTGGTTATGATTCGTTTATGGAAGGTTAAGAGTTTGTTTTGGTTAGAATTCATGGTGAGTACGAAGTTGAGTTGTTTTGGGAATGTTTGGAACGTTCCTAAGGTGTTTGGAAGTCTTAAGATTGCTTCTATATGCGTATAGAAGAATCTTGAGCAGTTATGAAAAGTTTCGGTTGAAACTGAGTAGGATTAGAGTCCTAGTTAGGATTGGGTTGGCCTTAGGGCTGGTTATATAAGCAAGGAAGGCCAGAGCTCATGGTAAGATGACATTGGGTTGTTTCTATTGTGTTTTAATCAATAATATTCATAGTTTAGAGGTGCTTTTGTTTCTTGTTTGTCTGAATTGTTTCAAACAAGTTTTTCTCATCAAGTTTCTGCACAACACTACGTTGCTTTGATAGTTTTATCATAAATCGAGTTTTACAGATCCAATTGACGTGATTCTTTTTGGATTCTCTCCACAACTTGATTATCTATTATCCGCGGAAATTTCAGGGTCATTGGATTTGTGGTTTTTGATGTACATGAGTTTCTTTGCAGTGTTGCAGATCTGGTTTTTACTCAAGTAGAACAGATTGACCCTTGTTCGATCTTTTGATCATAACATGAGTTTTTCTCGACGGTTTTTCGTGATTCTTGTTGTCACATCTTCATGAATTGATTATTCACAATATATACCGGTTTTGTCATGATTGATCACGTTTATATTGGTCACACACATTGTTTCTTTAAGAAATCGATTTTCCGCTGAGGGGTTTTTGTTGCTTCCGCTGAAAATGTTTAAATCTACTATTCACCCCCCCCTCTAGTTGCTTTTCACGTGCTCTTAGATCCTAAAATCATTATGGAATAATCATAAAGGCTATTCCTACCACATACGTGGACTCCACAATCAAAAAATAAACGCTTCATCCAAGCATATGTATAAAGGAAGACTGAAGATAACATCTTTATTATGCATAAAGTCACAAATACAAGAAGGAATACATGAGCCATTGATTTCCCAATGTGGTTTTGAGAAGTGAGACATTGTCTACTCCTTTCCTAATTTGGAGTAAGGACTAGAGACTCTCCTCTCTACAGCCTAAACTCCTCTAAGACTATGGAAAGTAGTGAATAAAATAGAATGAAGCTCAAGTGGTGTGTGTTGAAGTGAGGGGTAGGGGGTCCTATTTATAGCTGAAGAAGGGTCAGTTCCCGCTACCAAACGCGAGCAAATAAGTCTTCATCGTTATCAAGACACCACAGGGAGTCAACATGTGGAAGTTGACCACGTTTGGTGCCAGGAACTAGTTGGTCGAATAGGGTGTTCGGTCGACCTGGTCTTGGCTCCGTTTCTGATGTTCTTTCTCTAGGTCACATCCAGGTGGGCCCTATTGACTGGTATGGGTGATACACTGTTGGATCTCCTCGGATATGTCTGCTTGTGGGCCATTTGATCCATGTGATACCACGTGTGAGCTCTTGATTGTCTGGGATTATACCTTTTAGGATTGCTCTCCCTCTTTTACCTCAATTCCTGAATAAAAAGCTTGCATGCAGTATTCTTCTAAGGACAAGTGGAAATAGGTTAAGTAGAAAGGTGATGTGTGCAGGAAATGACTTATCCTTCACATAATTGAGTTATAATGATGGGTGAAATTGGGATATAACAGCCATCAACAAGCGGTCAGACGCAAAGCTAGAGGCCCCTGACCGAGAGTGTGAGCTCGCCGCCTCTTCGCTATGTCCGTTTGTTTCATTTGCGACAGTTGTGGAGCTGGACCGATGTTGATGGTTGGTATGTCACAGATGAAAATTAACAAGCACATGTAGAAAATGTTGTAGCACTTCCCTTTAAGAGTATTCCCAAGGGTATAAAATCCAAGAAACATGTGTGAGATCTCCTAATATTGTTCCCCCATGGACAAACAGTTTGTTTGGTAGATAAGGAATCGAGAGGAATTCAATGGTTTGATTCTTAGCCACCGCAGCCTATGGTAGATACTTGCTTTGGGCACAGTTTTACCCTTTGCAAAACAAAGACGATTTCCACTAAGAGCCTATAGCGTGGCCGAACATGCAGGATTACTAAGGAGAGATAGGGTTGTCACCATCGACTGCCTACCACTTCAGTCTTTGGGTCTACGAGTGATGCACTGATTAATTCTAACCTAAGCACCACACTTAAGTTCTAATTCACAACTCTAATCATTTTGAATGCAAAGCTACGACTAGAGCCTAAATAAGTGAACCTACAAGCAGCTATGAAAGCAAACTACCATGGCATAGAAATGAAACTTGTATCGAATACACAAAAGTTTCTTACTCGATTATGGCAAAACACTCATAGAGGTACAAGTGTGGAAGAGGGACTTGACAATCTGAAGCCTCCTCCTCCTAGCTACTCCTCAATCTCCTTCTACTTGGCTGGCCACTTTGGCAACACTAAACCCTTGGAGTGGACTACTATTCTCAAACTTGTAGTGTGCAAAGTGAGGGTGTGAGGGCGGGCTATTTATACACGATTTGAGTCAATTCAGCGCCATAATTAGTGCACCTGTCGATCATTACTGCCATCAGGGAGCCACATAGAGTCGATACATGTCGGCTGACCAAGTTTGGCGCCCAGACCAAGTCGGCCAGTCAGGGGGTCGATCGACTTGGTCATGTCCCCTACTCGACTGTTTTTTTCTTGGTCACTAGTTTGTGGACCCAGGGCCCTTCCAAGCATAAATTGCCATTGGATTCCCTAGAATACGCATGCGAAAGGGTCCATGGATCCATGTGATGCCACGTGTCATCGCCTGATTGGTCAAATGGTAACTTTTAGGATAGTTTCATGCATTCTTGGGTATTTTAGGCCTTAAATCACCTGCATGCAAATAGACACTAACACTTGAGGAACTCGTTAGTATTAACCCCTAACACTATGTTGCGTTAGGGCGGACTAGTCAGGCCCTGGTAGCGGACTAGTTCGGTTTTCATATCTGTTTCAGACTGAATTAATCTCAAATTGACTCAAATCATTTCGAAACTTGTTCAAACATGTTAAAACCTATTGTAACTAGTTGGTAAACATTAGCAGCAACTCATTAACAAGTTTTACCTCATAATTGCATTAATCATGCATGTCATGACATATTGAGTAGTATATGAGAATTTATTGATTGTAATATCTGTTTTTTATGTCTTTCGCGCGAAATAGAAGGTGTTGCACTAGAGGTTGATGTTGAGGACCTCTAGCACCAAAACATCAAAGCTTTTGACCCTAATCAATCTCAGGAGCAAGGCATGTGTCCTTGACCATTTTGATCTTGTTTTTAAACATTTTGATTGCAAAACTGCATGCTTGTGTCAATTTGATGGGAAACCCATTTATAGGTGTTTACTAGACTTGTTGACCATCCTTGTCGCTTGGAATAGATTGTAGAGAGTTGGGAAGGGTATTTTACCTTTTTGCTTCGCTCTAATTAATTGGGATGGGAAAACAACCAAATGACCTAATTATGAATTAATCGATGATGAGAATTGGTGAACATGGTTAATTGGTAATCCCTTTGTAAAGGCTATTTTGTGATCCCTTGGCCATACACCTAAGGAAGTGTAAATGTCGTAAGGGAGGTTTCTTTAGTCGCCGACGGGTGACAAAATCATGAACTTGTGGGTAAAGTGGTACAACCTCTGCAGAGTGTTAAAAACTATCATGATAGTCGTGCTCCAAGTTAAGAGCACCTGAATGACCTACATGATTAGAGGAACTTGGGATTTGGGATGGTAATGGTTTGGTTATGGTTATGGATTGGATGGTGATAAATGGACAAGGTTAATGATGATGGTAAGAACATGGCATATGCATGGATAATGAATGATGGACATGAATTATTATGTTCATTTGGGTTATGATGGGATTATTTCACATAGACAATGTAGTATGCTTTTCATGTGTTTTTAATGTATTTTTCAGCAATTAGCCATTGTTTATTATCAATTCTTTGTTTAAGCTACATGTCATTATTTTCCCACACTTGCTGAGTATGACATGTGCTCACCATTGCAATTCCCCTACCAACAGCTTCAGGTGATGTTTGGGAGTACCCTGAGGATAATGCGGAGTACTAGGCTGTCAGTTGCCGTCAACTTGCCTGTGGTGTTGCTTGGAGCCACGCTATCCCCTATGCTTAGTTGCTCACTTTAGATTATTTCCGCTGCATTGGTTTCAGATTTATTAATTTTGTATTAAAAGTACCTTCTTAATTAATCTGTGATGCAGTAATTTTCTGTATATCGTTTGTGAAGCACTCGTGTATGGTTCATTCTCGAAATCAGGTGTCACAGTAATGTAGTGCCTTATTCCAAAATTGGTTTCAACGATGTTTAGGTTAGTCATTGCCTTAGGATGGTGCTTGTTCCTAGGCTCTTAAGGTATTTACTTGTTATGTTAGCATGGTGCTTAGATAATTGAGTAGCATTTGTAGGAGTAGGCGGCAAGTGGTGACAATCCTGTCTGTCCTTCGTAAACACGTGCCCGATGTGTTGGACCGCTAAGCCCTAGTACTCATAGTTAGTATAGTCATATGTACATTAGTTGACTATGTATACGAATACCTAAAGCACAACAGGAGTAGCTCTCTCTCTCTCTCTATACTTAACTTATCCTCCACTAGGACATTTTTACCCCTTAGAGTAGTTTGCTTAGGTTTGTGTCACAGTACCTCATCACTTCATTTATCTATCCTACTAGATCTCTCACTAGAAGACCGTTTTCTACCCTTGACCTTGTAGCTGTTCTACCTTGCCTTCTTTTGGGATAAAGAAATACGATACCCTAGGTTAGCCTAGTGCCTCTGTAGAACTAGCCTTGCTGCTAGGATGACTTGTAGACATTAAGAAATAGCAACAAGCATTTCTAGCGCCGTTGCTGGGGAAGGCACAAAAGATTTTCATGATCATGTGGTAGATAGGATTCTAGTAGTTATTTAGTAGGATAGCCCTCCTTTTTTTCACATTCTTTAGTGTGAAAATAAGGTAGGGTATGACTGGTTTCCATTTGCTGGCTAACTACGTGGAAGATCCCAGGTCACTATTGAGAAGAGTTCGACCTCGTGTCGTTCCTCCTCAGGTGATCTTGTTGGCTAGGAAAACCATAACCCCTGCACAATCACGCTGCATATCAATGGCCCAGATTACCCTTCGTGAGTTCTCGGCTCCCTCTGCTGAATGTGCCTACTGGCCCAATTTCAACACGGGAGACATGAACTTCGAGATCAATGCTGGCCTAATCACTTTGGTGCAGGCTAAACCCTTCTATGGGAAATCCAACGAGGATGCCAGTGCTCATTGCAACAATTCCTCGAGATTAGTAGCACTTTAAAGATTAAGGATGTCACTCCCGATGACATCCATCTAAGACTGTTTCCATTCTCCCTCCTTGGGAGAGCTAAGCAGTGATTCTACACGAACCAAAGTGCTATAAGTACCTGGGACAAATGTTCCTCTGCATTCGTCGCCAAGTTCTTCCTGTTGCGCAAGACACATGCCCTACGTGGATGAAATTCAAGCTTCCAACAAGAGACCAAGGAATCCATTCCCGAGGCTTGGGAGAGGCTACAGGAGTATATCCTAGCCTGTCCCCACCATGGGATGGATGATTGGCTTAATCATCCAAAAATTATACAATGGGTTGACTTCATCGGGCCATGACCATGTGGATGCTGCTGCTAGAGGAGCCTTCTTCTCGCTTATGGTGCCCAAAGCTACGAAGCTGATTGAGTAGATGGTTTCCAATATGGGTTGGAGCAATGAGCGTCTCCATACCCGACAACGAGGCATGCACACCATGAAAGAGATGGACATGATCACTGCCAAATTGGACAGCCTTATGAAGAAGTTGGACTGTCAAGCCAGTGCAAAGCATTTAACACCGTCCAAGCCTTGGACCCTCACATGACCTGTGAAGTCAGTAGAAACGTAGGTCATATGGGGAGTAACTTCCTCAAGACCCATGAGGATGCCTTATACTTGGCCAACAACGAGAATTACAACAACAACAATGGCTATCGTCCAAGAGGTTGGGAGTGGGGCCAACCACGCCCTTTCTTTCAAGGAAGATACAACAACAACAACGACGACAATGGGAACTAGTCTCACTTGAGGGAACATGCCATTAGCCATCTCAAGATCAACGATGCCTTACCCAAGAAGTTGTCGGCTAATGACAAGACCCTAGAGAACGTCAACGCTAAGCTTGAAGGCTTAGCTTCTCCCTTTAAGAACCAGTTCAGCTTCAACAAGATGTTGGAGACCTAGTTAGCTCAATTAGCAGCTATTATCTCTCTATTGGAGAATGGGAAGATTCCGGGGCATCCCGAGGCTTCCCTAGAGAATTTGAGTGCGGTGGCTACAAGAGGTGAAAGGACCACTCATGACCCACCGTACCCCACTCAAGAGGAGATAGTAGATGTAAAGAAGAAAGAAGAGGTTTCTCCTAAGAAAGGAGAAAATCATAGTGAGAGAACTACAATGGAATTTGAGGATACTACCTTTATGCCATTACCTCAAATAAATCGAAAGCCAACTGTGGATAGATACGATGCAACACTTATGCTCGCTATCTCAAGGACATTTGAACAACAAGCGACCTTTGCCCACCACAGAGGTTGTCAAGCTCACTAAGAATTATAGTGCTGCTATCCTCAACACGCTTTCGGGGAAGAACAAAGATTCAGGATGTCCTACTAAATCTGCTCCATTGGCTCACAACACTTTGACATGGCACTGTGTGACCTGGGTGCCAGTGTTAGTGTCATGACAAAGGTGGTCTTTGACCAGCTGAACTTCACCACGCTCTCTCCAACACCCATGCAGCTCCAGCTAGCCGATTCATTAGTCCGCTAGCCCGCGGATAAGGCCGAAGACGTCCCGGTGAAAATCCAAAACTGCTTCATACTCGTGGGTTTCGTGGTGCTTGACATGGAGGTCGGGAAGGAAACCCCACTCATTCTTGGGCGCCCTTTCCTTAGCACCGTGGATGCTCGCGTTGATGTGAGAGCCAGAGAAATCCGCTTCTATATCAATAGCAAGGAGGAGAAGTTTGACTTTTGGCCAAGGAAGGAGCAATGCTCTATGATCAAAATTAAGTTGGCCCGAACGTCAACCACATCAATGAGGTCGAAGTTACACCACCTCAAGTGGACTCCCTCATTGCATTTATGAGAAAATTGATTTATGAGGAGAATATGGTAAAGTCGGGGCCGTCCGAACAGCCAATGTCCACAAAGACACCGAGGAAGGTGTGGTAGAAGAAGCAAGGCAAGTCCACTTTGTCCACTTCTCCGGGGCCGAAGGCTGGAAAATGAGCGTCAAGACAACAGAGAAAATTCCATCTCATAAGATATTGGATGTGACTTCGCCAATAGGTTAATTTGGTAGCTATCCCATTTTTATTTTTTCACCATCATTTGGATTTTTCTATTTGGATTTTTGAATTTTTCCCATATCATGTTTTGATTTTTCTTAGAGAGTTGGCAATTTGGTAGTCTCAACTTAGATTTATTTTTTATTTTTTAGAAAAGTCAAAATTAAAATTATTGAATTTGGGGAAGTTTTATTTGAAAAAAAAATCGGAGCAAATTTGTGGTTGATTCACCCAAAGGCTCAAAATATAGCCGTTGGGGAGCCACTGGCCAAAAGGGGAGACAAGTGGGGCCCACCTACAGGTCAGCCGAGCTGGGGAGAGTACCATTTCGGCTCTCTCTCCTCCAACAGCTATATTTTTGTCTCTAATGAAAGTTGGGGGTCCTACGGTATTTATACATGTCTGGGTGAGTAGTTTGCTTCACACTTCACCTCATTTTCACCTCCCCAACTCACAGTCACATTTGCTCAAGAACTGCTGTGCACTTTGTTGCAACACTTCTCCTAAGTTCAAGCCAAAAAGATTTGCTTTGATTCTCATTTGCATTTGCATGTTCCTCTGAAATTGGCAAAACAATTCGTCGAGGGTTTTTGTTTGTTTTTTGCTAACATAACCCATTATGAGTTTGTTTTGTTTTGCTCTCAAGTTGTGGAGCCATGAAAATCATTAAGAAGATGTTTGGGAAGAGGAAGGGAACTTCATCAAGCTCAAGCCATGGGAGGAACTCAAGCTCACACCACTCCCCGAGCCTACACCAAGTCAACATCCCGATGGAGGAAGATAATGCTCCACTCCACCTCCTCGACGATTATGACCTCGACTTGGGGCATGACGTTGAACGACAGACCTACAACATCCTCCGAGATCATGAGTTCACCAACACTAAGGCCTACGGTATGGCACTACTCTCCAAAATAGGTATGGATTCTGAATTCTTCACCGTTTGGCATGCATTAGGATGGGATAATTTTGCTCAAGTACATGAGGAAAGTTCACGCCTCCCCACTATTCAATTCCTATGCACCCTTAAAATAGGATTTGAAGGTGTTTCTTTTAGTTTTGCACGAAAAGAATATTTTGTCCTATGGAAACAATTTAGTGAGCTCCTAGGCTTCCATAGATGTTGTTTGATAGATTTTGATGATTTGCCTCAATTTACCAACCACAGTTTTTGGCGAGATTTAACTGCTGAAGTAGTATGCAAGGACCCTTGAAATAGACACTTTTACAATCCCACTTTACGTTTCATGCATAGATGGGTGGCTATGACTATGTTTCCTAGAGGGAATGTTCGGATTGTGCATACTGATGAACTTAGGACCCTTTATGTCATGGTTTAAAAGATTAAAATTGCTCCTGGTAAAGCTATGATGTCATAATGGTTAGAGAACACTAAAATGACGGGACCAATTTATGTACTTTAGAAAATAGGGGCTTTAGAAAATTCTTTAATTGAATATGTTCCAACATCCCGCTACTTAATAGATGAGGATTATCTAGTGCAAGGACACACTCTTAAACATGACCTAGATGGATCTTTAGTATTTTTCTATCCCGGACATGTAAATGAGATTCGGTTACCTAACCCGGATTTTCATTTATATAAGTGTCGGTAACTAACCATTGCTCTTTAGCCTATCTAAGAGGCTTGTAGGAGTAATGCCTCTGGCAGGGTCACAAGGAGCAATTCAGGTAGAGCAGCCATGGAGATGCCACCACGTTACCCTCCCGCCTATGAGTACCAAGAGGAAGTGGATACAATGGGTGATGCACCCGGTGGGACCCAACATCAAACGTATGAGGCAGGAGGATCGTCGTGGCAAGAGTGGTCTACCACTGGAGGAATCTCAAGCTCTAGTAGCTTGCCTCCTCCACCGATGGGTACACAACGTTCCTTTTTGGTATGAGGTTACCGTGACCTTGGCCAAGGAATGGCGGAAATCACCCAAAGGATGGGAGATCTTGCACTGAGGACCGGCAACATCTTCAACACAATTCAAGAACACATCCAAGGTACCCATGGCTGGCAGGAATAGATCGATACGCAAGTCAACAACGTCAACACCACGCTGCATCAACAAAGGCCGACCTCATGGCCTATTTCCGTCATCAAGGGTTCAACCCTTGTCACAAAGATTGAGAAGAGCAATCTTGAGGGAGGACCCCCAACTTGAGGTAACTTGTATCACACCCCATTGCATTCCTTTATTTTATTTCTTTCTTTCCACCACCATTGCATCTAAAAAAATAATGTAGTATAGGTTATGTTAATGAAATAATAGATGTTTGGTAAGAATATTTTTACTTTGCATAAGTTGAAATGATGAATAACTGCTTTATTTTTATTTTCTCTAGTCCCTTGCATACAACATAGTATTCTCCAAGCATTGTGTTTATTGGCTTAGAATATTCTTTCCCTTAACATGGAATTTGTTAGTAGCAAAAGCTAAGTCCAACTCTATGTTGTTGTGGGATATGATATAGTGATAAGAGCTTCTAATATCCTAGTTAAAAGTGAAACTTAATTTCTCGAAGAATATTTAAAATGGGAGTTCCTCATTTGATATAAATTCCTACCAAAACCATATGATGATTTGAATTAGGTAAAACCTTATGCATCTGCAATTTGCCTTCATATTGCGCCTAGTTAAATTAATTAGACCTATGTGAGAATCTTTTCATACTTTTAAGATCTAGATTGCACGGGCACGTGCTAAACTTCTACACTGGAAGTTAGCAAAATTCCATCATACCATTCCACCACCATCAAAAATATACTCCATGATTTCTTTGCATAATACCCTCTCCAAAATATTTGAAAAGGAAAAGAGGAGTAGAAGACATGGATACAATAAAAGAAAAAGAAAAATGCATGCTCATATACAAGAGCATGAGAAAAAAAAAAGAGAATAAGTAGCCACGTTTCATCCTCACAAAAAGAGAGTGCATATAAAGGAGTTATCTTTGTATTTCCACTCCAAAAATATTCCATAACACTTGCACAAATCTTGATCAAAAGTATGATTTTTTTCTTCTAAGCCATACTCTTTTGACTTAGCAATATATGTGTTGTGAATATGCCTATTCTTATTCCTACAAAACTCCACATATAAGCTTTACTTAGATGTAGGACAAGAAAGGCATTGCCTTAGCGAGGATACAAATACCACTTCCACATAGGAGTGATTGAGTGCATCATTTGAGGAACTTAAATTAAAAAACCATTTGAGTGGAACTTAAACATTAGGTGACGCATGCTCATTTTGCTGTTCTATCTTTCAACCACTTAAGAAAAGCATGAGGCATAAGCCCCATATTGACTAAGAAAAGGGTGAGGTACCATATCCAATTTATTCAATGCAAGGTAGAATATTTTGTTGTGCACTTGGTACTTTTGCAAAATAGAACACTATAGCAACTCCTGATCAACAACCTAAATGCTTATCTTTGCTTCGTGATGAGCAAAGCGTAAGCATGGGAGAGCATGTTGACGGTCATTATATATCAATTTTGAACGTCAATATAACTCAATTATGTGGTGGAATAAATATTTTTTACACACATCATAGTTAGATTTAACATAATTCCACTTGTACTAGGAGAAATAGTGCATGAAGGAGTTTTTGCAAAAATGATGGAGAATGAGGGGAGCAATACTAAAAAGTGCCACCCCAGCAAATCATGGGATGACATGTGGCACCACATGGATCCTGACTCATTCCAAAGCGTATTCGAGGAGATCCAATGGTGTATAACCCAGAAAGGGGATAAGGGCCCACCTAGAAGTCACCTTGAGGAAGCACTCCCGAAGGGGGCCAGGACCAGGTCGGCCACCCCCCCCCCCCTAGTCGGCCGACTTGGCCCTGGCTCCAAACTTGGTTTTCCTCCACATGTTGGCTCCTCATGGCTCGCTGGAGGCCGTGAAGACTGATTTGTGCGCCAATTGTGAGGACCGGGGTCCACACCTTCCAAGAATCGCATTGGGTGGTGTCGTGCGATGTGGCACCCAACAGCACACAAGAAAAGCCATATAAAATAACCAGCACAAATATTTTATTTCACAAGGTGATTCTATTTTACGACATAATATACAACGCATCGGAATATTGTATACTCACACTCTCAACTAACTATGTACAAGAGAAGCCGTCCGCGGACGCTTCTCACTAGCAACACGAAGAAGAGAACAGCAGCAAGGTTTCTGTGTGAGATACATCTTAACAAGCTCAAGGTCTCACGGACAACCACAACATAAGCATAAGCTAATAATACCTACAAAAACCACAATATAGCAACGGTGAGCACAAGGCTCAACAAGACTTAACCGTCTCACCTAAAGCATGAAACTCTACATGCTAATAACTTTAAAGACGGGAAAGCTGAATTTGCATGAATGGACTCGCCGAAAGTAAATCATTAGTGGTCGGTTTTAAAGTAGGATGCACGATCCATGGGCATAGCATCATTGTGAATTCCACAATCAAACAATAAACGCTTCATCCATGATGATACTTGCTCAAGTCTACATAAGCCTTATTCATGTTAAATGTTTGGAAATTGTAAATTTAATTATGCTATCTCTATAGAAGTCAAGATTTCAATACAAAGAATTATTCATAGCAGCATATTCATAATATTTCCATTACTCTTTCTTACTACGTCAAGACTCAGTGACCAATTATGCTCAATCCATAATCGCGAGTGATGGTGATTCGAATCAAAATACCCGGATTGCATGACACGTACGCCCATACTTGAGTTGCATCGGCACACTCCACTGATGTCGCACGCAGCCACCTTTCCCCAGATTCAACCACATTGAAACAGTTCGATCGTCCCGAACAGTGAGCTCCCCTCAAGGTGCACCTCCGCTGTGAGATGTTCATGAGTGAGTTAACTCCCACTGTACTAACAGCCGACATCTTAAGCCGATTGAAAAGGTTCCAACATAGAATTCTCAAGGTACATCGGTTTCTTGGGTCCCATATAGCCAGTATGCTTTTTAGTACAGTTCCAACTTGCTCAACAGGGACAAGCATGAGACGGGCCTTAACCGACACAAACGGGGCTTCCAATCCATCTCCCAACACCTGCCTCGCCATTACCAACCCAGGCACGATGTGGGCAAACCAACCTATACAAATCCCCATCCACGTCTCATATTAAAGAGTGAATGTTATAGTAACATCTCGCGAGTAGGTTTCCCTCACTCGACTTCTCTCGCAAGTACAATTCAACTACTTGACTTGTGGTCGATAAAATGTGACCAATCTCGCGAGTAGTGTCCAATATACTCGAGTTCTACCGATTTTCTAACTAAATATTAAGCATATCAATATCATCCGAGGGAGTCTTAAACTACCCATCCACTCCAAGAATTATTTGGTCATGCAGGTGGAGTATCCAATCAACATAGACCTAATGCACATATCAAGTCTATTCAATACAATGTGTATAAAGCAAAACTTTAAAAAGGCACTTACATGCAAACCGGAGCTTGCCTTGGGTTGCGAATATATAAATGTCAATAGTTAGGAGGCGTGGGGTTCCAGACCACGACAGCAATGGGAGGCGCAGCCGCCGGCACGCTAGGGTTTGGTCCAGCGGAGATTGAAGCTTCATCAGAGTGGGCTACAAGGGGGTTTCGGAGGGCGTCGACCTTAATGGTGGGGATGGCGGCAGCAAGAAATTGCCGGAATAGGGCTGGCGGCGAGTGGCGGCGGAGGTCAAACTTCGGCCATGGATTTCTCGACGCACATACTGTGAAACGCATCTACATTTCTTCTTCAATACTTGTGGGAAGGATTATAACATTGGCAACTACTCTGTTTATGCTAATAATGGCCGAAGAAGAAGGCGCGTCATGAGGAACATGGTGTTTCATGACGGCAGCGTCAAGAACCATGACTACGACCTTCATGGTCGTGGATCAAGAGATAAAAACGTTTGGGGAGTGTGGCACGACACTTGGTAAGCTAGAAAACCAATAAACTCCTTGCGAGACTCGCCGAGACTCTCGAATTTTGCTGGGATTGGTGTGAAGGTCTCAGCGGCGGAATTTGGGGAAGAACCCGAAATTCGTTTCAGACGAGGGGGTAGCCGGCGAGTGGATGGCTCGGGATGGTATAGTAAAGTCGCTAGGGCCTATTTGTGTGCTTAGCTGGGACAGAGGTGGGACGGAGAACGTCGGCAACGGTGGTGCTCTATGCGGGTGTGTGTGGCGCTAAGAAAAATTGGCGGAAAAAAACACGGAATAACATGCGGTTATGCCATGGGGAAGGAAGAAACATGGAGAGAAACTTCACAGGAGGATTGCCAACCATTTTGAAGGCTCGATGGGACGGAAAGACCGTCGTGGACGCCGTGCGTTGGGGAGTTGATGAGGGTGGCAGGAAGGAAACAGTGATCATCTCTATTTCCTTCAGGACGGCACAACAACAAGATGGGGCAGGCCGGGGACGTATAGGACTGGCCGGCAGCTTGCTCAGAGGTCACCGCAGAGCTGAAACACGGCAGCAGAGCGGGACACTGTCGTCCTGGGTTGAGCAGCGAGGCGCAAGAAAAACCAGGCGCGTTGGTGCATTGATGAGCAGAAACATAGCATTGTGACCTTTGGGTTTGAGGAGGTAAGGGTGAGGGAATAGCTGTTCCCTGCTGTTTTGGACTGCGGCAAGGCAGCAAGAGGTGGCAATGCGGTGCCTCGGTGGCGCACAGAGAGAAGCTGCCAACCCGGTAGCAAAACAGAGCACGCTTTGTGGTGTGCTGCTTTGTATGACAAGTGGAACCCACTAAATTTCTTCACCTTATCCTCTCTTGACTCAGCTGCAAATATCATCACTCAACTTACTTATTTTTTATTAATACAGGGACACTTATCTGATTAGGAGGAAGGATTATAATACAATTAACTCTGACTTTGGACTTGGTTGAATAATTGACATTCAAATTTAAATTGAAATTTACATTTAAGCTTTTGCTTTAAATTTTCTCCCTTTCTCCAAAATGATATGAACTAATCTAAATATAAAAGTTCCATTGTGGTCTTTTATTTTTCCCTTTGATTAACTTAAATTTGAACATTAATTGAGTTAGAAATTTTAATTTGAATTTGAAGGCCTCACATGGCTCAATCTAATTATTTAGCATATAAGCACTAATATTAATTAGCTTTGGCAAGGATGCTAATTGAATTATGGAAAATATATTCGTGACTTACATTAGTCATTTGACTTAATTTGAATATGACTTGTGATTAAAAAAATTAAACCTCCTTTTTAGGGTTTGCTTTTAACTCATTCTCAAGTTTGCACTATTATCCATTTGTTTTTATTCCTCTTTTTAATTCTCTTTGCTAAAATAAACATAATGATTTTCGGTCTATTACTTTATTGTAACATCCTGGCTCAAGGCTCAATAGGATTGATAAAATAACTCATACCACCAAGGTTTACCTTCTTTTCCCGGAGCCCACCTGTAAAGAACTTCGAGGTTAAGCGTGCTTAGCCCGGAGCAATTTACGGATGGGTGACCGATCGGGAAGTCTTCTCAGATGCGCACGAGTGAGGAAAAAATGCGTAGAAAAGACTAGTGTTGGTCTGTGGGGCTAGTGTGTGACCCTAAAGATATGCCAAAAGTAACAACCGTCAGACCTGTAGTGGCTGGGGTGTTACAAAATGGTATCAGAGCCACCTGTAGTGGCTGGGGTGTTACAAAAATAGTATCAGAGCCGACCCTCGCGGTTTCATGGGTGTGTACGGGTCCGGAACGTCGGTATGTACGCATGATGCATTGTCCCTCTAAGAGGGACACTGTATGGTACCTATGCAAGTACTGAATGTATGGACGTGGCTAAGGGGGGACGTTCCTGGCTTGTGAGTTGACCGATGAGGACGTCGGTCTTCTAAGGGGGTGGATTGTGAAATCCTGGCTCAAGGCTTAATAAGAATTATAGAATAACTCATACCACAAAGTTATACCTTCTTTTTTGGGAGCTCACCTGCAAAGAACTTCGAGGTTAAGCGTGCTTGGCCCGCAGCAATTTACGGATGGCTGACCGACCGGGAAGTTTTCCCGGGTGGGCACGGGTGAGGACAAAATGCGCAGAAAAGACTAGTTTTGGTCTTTAGGGATACTCTGTGATCCTAAAGAGCTATCAGAAGTGACGACCGCCATGACAAAATTGTGGCGGTAACCGCCTCTACTCCCTGTATAAATAGGGGGGTGCCTCACTTGTCACACACACCACTCAAGTATTCTCTCTTGTGCTCTTAGTCCTTTAGTGGAGGTTAGGCTCTAGGGAGGACCCTCTAGTACCAAGTCCAAATTGGTAAAGGTATGGCTCCTGTATCTTCTGTTTTATTTGTGACATTATGCTTTATAATATTATTATTAGTCTTTATTTATTTATATACTTGGATGAAGCGTTCCTTGTTTGGTTGTGGACTTCATGCAAGTGTTAGGTATAAATGTCATTGTGGTCTAGTTATAATGCCCTTATTATTATATCGTAAACATCTTATACCTCCACTATAGCCTAATTATGTATTAATATGATTATGTTAATATGAGTAATGTAGTTCTTGGTTCCATCATTGGTTTCAACGATGTTTAGGTTAGTCATTGTCTTAGAATTGTTCTTGTACCTTGGCTCTTAAGGTATTTACTTGTTATGTAAGCATGGTGCTTAGATAATTAAGTAGTGTTGGATGTCTCAAAGACCCACGGTTCATAGAGGTAGGCGGTAGATGGTAAGAGCCCTATCAGTCCTTCGTAATCCCCCATGTTTGGCTATGCCACAGGCTCGTGGCGGGAATCGTCCTGATATTCTCATGGGTAAACCTGTGCCCGATGTGTTGGACCGCTAAGCCCTAGTACTCGTAGCTAGCGTAGTCATATGTACACTAGTTGACTATGTATATGAATACGTAAAGCACAGTAGGAGTAGTGTTAACGGTTGTTATATACCAATTTCATCCGTCAATTTAACTCAATTATGTGAAGGATTTGTCATTTCTTGCACACATCACCTTTCTATCTAACCCAATTCCACTTGGACTTGGAGAAATATGTGTATGTAGCATTTTATGCAGGAAATGATGAAAGGTAGGGGACCAAACCTATAAAATATCATCCCAGCCAATCAGATGATGACACGTGGCATCCCATGGATCAAATGGCCCACAAACAGAAGTATACGAGGAGATCCAACGGTGTATCACCCAGATACATCAATGGGGCTCACCTGGTAGCCACCTGGAGGAAGCACTCCACGTTTCGAGTGGTGACCAGGTCGACCGAACCAGGGGTTCAGCCGACCCCTTCCTGGCGCCAAATGTGGTCAAACGATGCATTTTGGCTCCTCCTGGCTTGAAGGAGTCAATGGTGATTGATTCACGCGCTTTTGGTGGCGGGAACCAACCTCAACACTAGTATAAATAGGACCCCCTACCCCTCACTTCAACACACACCACTTGAGCTTCATCTCTATTGTATATACTATCATGCATAGTTTTAGAGGAGTTAGGTTGTATAGACGAGAGTCTCTAGTCCCATGTCCAAATTGGGAAAGGAGTAAGGAGTCTCTTTCTTCCCAATCCTACATTGGGAAAGGTATAGCTCATGTATTCTATCATGTATTTGTGACTTTATGCATAGTAAAGATGGTATCTTTAGTCTCTACTTATAAATATACTTGGGCAAAGCGTTTCTTGTTTGATTGTGGAGTCCATGTATGTGGAAGGTACAGCTTCTATTACTGTTTCATCATGAATATATATCACTATCATAGAACATATAGACCCCCACTATAGTCTAGTTAATTATAACATATCTAGGTTAGTATGGATAATTATGTATTGTATCAACATTGGTTCAATGATGGTTCAATTCATTGCCTTAGGATGTCTTGTGCCTAGGCTCTTAAGGTAATTACTTAATGTGCTAGCATGGTGCTAGGATAGCTAAGTAGCATTGGATGTCTCGTAGACCCACAGATTGAAGAGATAGGCAGTAGGTGGTGACATCCCTATCTGTCATTTATAATCCTTCACGTTCGGGTATGCCACAAGGTCTTGGCGGGAGTCGCCCTAGTATTGCTAGGGGTAAGCCCGTGCCTGATGTGTTGAACCACATAGCATAAGTATTCACTATTGATCTAGCTTATGGATAATTAGATTAGACTATGTATATGTACAATAGAGCGTAGTAGGAGTTCCTCCATAACTCTCAACCTTAACTAACCTCTAGGATCCTCTTATCCCCCTTAGACTTGAAAGCTTTTGTGTGTGTCACACTACCTCCACTATTATTTTATCCATTCTTACAAGATTCATACCTAGACCTTTCTACCCTATCCACTTGATGATTGTTATATCTCTTCCCTGTCTTCCTTTGGGATCAAATAAATGACACCCTTGGGAATACTCTTAAGGGGAAATGCTACAATGATATTTCTATGCACTTGCGGAATTCACTCTGTGATCCAATAGAACCATTAACAAGCATTTCTAACACATCAGTTGGAGATGTTTAGTTAATGGTGCATAAGAAATAACAACAAGCATTTCTGGCGCCGTTGCCGGGGATGATTTGTTAGTATATCTTAGAAGTCATCAACAAGCATTTCTGGCGCCGTTGCCGGGGAAGGCAAATAGATATATAACATGACTGAGTGAACAGGATAGAACTCTGGGTAGGATTTTAATAGGATAACCATTCTTTTTTTTTCACATTTATTTTAAATGTGAAAACAGGGTAGTGTATCTCTGGTTTCCGCCTACCGAAAAACTTTATTGAAGATCCCGAATCTCTTCTAAGAGACCGACCCCGTGTCGTTACTCCTCAGAATATTTGAGCGGCAAAGCAAGCCAACATTTTTGTACTAACAATCCAAACGCTAATGGCTCAGAAGACCCTTCGTGAGTTCTCAGCTCCCTCTGCTAACAATGTGCCTATTGGGCCCACTGTTAACACGGGAGATGTGAACTTTGAGATCAAAACTGGCCTTATCACTATGGTGCAAGCTAACCCATTCTGTAGGAAGCCTAACGAGGATGCAAGTGCTCACATGCAATAATTCCTCGAGATCTACAGCACTTTTAAGATCAAGAACGTGTCTCCAGATGCGGTCCGTCTGAGACTGTTCCCGTTCTCTCTCCATGGGAGAGCGAAACAGTGGTTCTACTCGAACCGAAGTGTTGTAGACACTTGGGAGAAGTGTTCTACGGCATTCCTCACCAAATTCTTCCCATTGGGCAAAACTAATGCCCTATGTGGAAGGATTTCCAGCATTCAGCAAGAGCTCAAGGAATCTATTCCCGAGGCATGGGAAAGGCTTTAGGAGTACATCCTACCCTGTCCCCACAATGGGATGGATGACTGGCTCCTTATTCAGAATTTCTATAACGGGCTGATGCCATCAGCTTGTGACCATTTGGATGCTGCTGCTGGAGGAGCCTTCTTCTCATTGACGGTGCCAAAAGCTAAAGATTTTATTTTGAAGATGGTGTCCAACATGGGATGGAATGATGAGCGTCTCCATACCCGATAGCGAGGCATGCACACCTTGAAGGTGTACATGATCGCTGCAAAATTGGGCCTCCTAATGATCGAAATTGATGGACAAGCCACTGGTGAAGTGTCTGACAATGCCTATGCCCTAGACTCTCACATCACGTGTGAAGTCTGTGGCAACACGAGTCATATGGGCAATGATTGTACAGAAACTCGTGAGGATGCCCTATACCTCGCCAACAACGGACTTTCAAGGAGGGTACAACAACAATGGCTCCCCTTCCTCCAACGGCTATATTTTGAACCCCAAGTGACCGTTGGAGGGTGCACCCTATAAATTGTGGTCGTGAGGAGAACTTCTCTTCACACACCACATCATTTTACACCTCCCCAAGTCACTCTCTAGCTCACCTTGTTTTTCTTGCTCTTCATTGCAACACTCTTGCTTAAATCCATCCCCAAAAAGATTTTCTTTTGTTTGTATTTGCATTTTACACTCAAGATTTCAAGAGGAGAAAATTCGTTGAGAGTTTTGTTTTCCAAACATCGCTTCTTTTCGGATTTTTCTCGCTTTGTTTTGTTATTGCTTGTTGAACTCGAAAAGACATGAAGAGGTTGTTCAGAAAGAGGAAGGGGGCTGCAAGCTCAAGCCATGGTGAAGGTTCTAGTGCACGACTCTCTTCCATGGGTACAAGCCCAAGAAGGAGAAGTGTGTGTGAGGACACTCCCATGGAAGAGAAAAGCAACCCACACAAACTTCTTCATGACAACGACCTCGACATACGAAGCGAAGTTGAAGATCAAGAACGCAGGCTTCTCCAAGATTGTGAGTTCCGCCACACCAAGGCTTACGATCCACATTTGATCTCCAAAATAGGTATGGACTCTGAATTTCTTTTCATTTGGCATGCAATTGGATTTGATGACTTTGCTCACATAGAGGAGAAAGGTTCACGCCTTCTCACTATCCAATTCCTTTGCATGCTAAGACTAGGATTTGATGGTATTACTTTTAGATTATTTCAAAAAAGAATACAACATCCTATGGAAAGAATTAGGTAGCATCCTAGGCTTCCATAAACGGTGTTTGCTAGATTTAGAAAATTTGCCTAAGTTTAACAAACAAAGTTTTTGGCATGAGCTAACTAGTGAGGTCACATGTAGGGCTCCTAGGAATAGCCACATCCAAAACCCTACCTTACGCTTCATGCATAGATGGGTGGCTATGAATATGTTCCCTAGGGGAGATGTTAGGGTTGTGCGAGATGATGAATTGAAAATTTTGCCATGACTAAAAAGATAAAAGTTGCTCCAGTCAAAGCCATAATGACACAATGGTTAGATTATATTTCAAAATCAGGACCAATTGAGTGCACTTCATTGATTACTCATTTTACTGATAGGGTAGGAGCACTTAAATACTATTCATTTGAATATATTGAAACTGAAAGAGCATTAATTGATGAAGACTATTTAGTGCAAGGACATACCCTTAAGCATGATCATGATGGCTCCTTGATATTTTTCTATCCTGGCTTTGTCAGTGAAATTCGGTTACCTAACCCGGATTTTCATTTGTACAAATGCCGAAGACTAACCATTAATCTTCGTCCCCTTGAGGAAGCAAGAAGAAGTAATGTCTCTGGCAGGGTAATAAGGAATCGTGCGAGGGCTGCAGCCACAGGCATGCCACCGATAATCTCTCTGGTCCATGAATACCAAGAGGAAGAGAACCCAACGGGTTATGCGCCCGTATGGACTCATCCTCCGACGTATGAGACTGGGGGATCATCTTGGCAAGTATGGCAAAGTGATCCACCCTTATCCACTTCAAGCTCTAGCAGCTTGCCCCCAATGTCCATGAGAGGACGTCGTTCCTTTTCGGCTAGAAGTCATCATGACTATAGCCAAGGAATGACGGACCTCACTAGACGTATGGGAGAACTTGAAGTGAGAACGGGTGACATCTACAACACAGTCCAGGAGCATGTTCAAGGTACACAGGATTGGCAACAAAACATGGATGCTCAATTCACCAACTTCAACACGGCGCTACAACTACAACAAGCCGATCTCGCAGCGTACTTCCGTCATCAAAGGTTCAAACCTTGTCACGGAGGTAGTTGAAGAACAATCTTGGGGGAGGACCTCCACTTAAGGTAACATGTATCACATTCGTTGCATAGTTATTTTCCATCCATCCTTCATCCACCTTGTATTTAAAAAAATATATATAAAAATAGGTTAGATTTGCTTTCATCAAATAAATATGTGCGGTAAGAATGATTTAGAATTCACATAGATGAAATGATGAATAGTTGCTCTATTTTATTTTCCTAAGTCTCTAGTTTACAACTTGCTACTCTCCAAATATTGCATGCATTGGTTTGAAATACTTTTACCTTAATTTGGAAGTTGTGGGTAGCAAAAGCTTAATCTAATTCTAGGTTGTTGCAAGATGAGAAGTAGTAATAGGGCTGCTGGTCCTAGATTGAAAGTAAAACTTAGATTTCCGTAGAAATTTTAAAAAGATTTAAGTTTCCCTCAATTGATTGGAAATACCTACCAAAGCCATATGATGTTCATACATAGACAAACCCTTATGCATATGCTATTTGCTTTCACATTGAGCCTAGTGAAACTATTATAGACCTATGTGAGAAATGATTCAACTCTTTTTGAATTCAGGACTTCACTTGCATATGCCACACTTCTACACTAGAAGTAAGAAAAACGTACATCATATCCACCATACCACAACAAAAAGAGAAACTCCATGTTATTCATGTTTAGCACTCTCTTCAAAATTCATTACAAAGAAAGGGAGTAGAAGACATGGCTACAAAAAGAAAATGACAAAAAGCATGCTTACATCATAAGCATGAGAAAAAAAAGGAGAGAAAAGAAAAGTAGCCATGTTTCATCCCTGCAAAAGAAAGAGAGATTATACCAAAAAGGAGTTATCTCAAGTATCCACGTCCACTTCCACTCCATCACACATGCACTAGTCTTGAATCAAAAGTTTTGATTTGAATTCTCCTAAGGCTTACTCTTTTGACTTAGCAATATATGTGATGCAAATATGCCTACTTACTTTCCTTACCAAGCTCCACATACAAGCCATATTCAATGAGTAGGAATAGTAGAGGCGCAATGATTTCCTGAGAAAATATTTCCACTATCCACAAAGGAGTGATTGAGAGAATCAATTTGAGGTACTTAATATCTAAATTGAATTCTCCGGGATTCAAGTGGAACTTGATTTCTAGGTCATGTTTGCTCCATTTGCTATTCTACCTTTCAACTACTCATGAATATGAAAAGGCATAAGCCCCATGATAACTTAAGAAATGTAGAGTATCATAGCCAATTTATGCAATACTAGGTAGAGTATCTTGTTGTGCATTAGATACTTTTGAAAATAAGACATTGTAGCAACTCCTGATCATCAACCTAAAGTCTTGACTTTGCTCGGGACGAGCAAAGGATAAGCTTGGGAGAGTTTTTGGCGGCTGTTATATACCAATTTCATTCGTCAATTTCACTCAAAATGTGAAGGATTTGTCATTTCTTGCACACATCACCTTTCTATCTAACCCAATTCCACTTGAACTTGGACAAATATGTGTATGCAGCATTTTATGAAGGAAATGAGGAAATGTAGAGGGACCAATCCTATAAAATATCATCCCAGCCAATCAGGCGATGACACGTGGCATCCCATGGATCAAATGGTCCATAAACCGAAGTATCCGAGGAGATCCAACGATGTGTCACCCAGATACACCAAGGGGGCCCGGCTAGCAGCCACCTGGAGGAAGCACTCCACGTTTGGAGTGCTGACCAGGTCGGCCGAGCCACGGGTTCGGCCGACCCCTTCCTGGCGCCAAACGCGGTCAAACGACACATGTTGGCTCCTCCCGGCTTGAAGGAGTCAATGATAACTGATTTGCACGCTTTTGGTGGCGGGAACCGACCTCAACACTAGTATAAATAGGACCCCCTACCCCTCACCTCAACACACACCACTTGAGTTTCATCTCTATTGTATATACTATCATCCATAGTCTAAGAGGAGTTAGGTTGTAGAGAGGAGAGTCTCTAGTCCCAAGTCCAAATTGGGAAAGGAGTAAGGAGTCTCTCTCTTCCCAATCCTACATTGGGAAAGGTATGGCTCATGTATTCTTTCTTGTATTTGTGACTTTATGCATAATAAAGATAGTATATTTAGTCTCTACTTATACATATACTTGGGCAAAGCGTTTCTTGTTTTATTGTGGAGTCCATGTATGTGGAAGGTATAGCTTCTATGACTGTTTCATGATGAATATATCTCATTATCATAGAACCTATAGACCCCCACTATAGTCTAGTTAATTATAACATAACTAGGTTAGTATGGATAATTATGCTGTGTATCAACATTGGTTCAATGATGATTCAATTTATTGCCTTAGGATGGCTTGTGCCTAGTCTCTTAAGGTAATTACTTAATATGCTAGCATGATGCTAAGATAGCAACGTAGCATTGGATGTCTCGTAGACCCACGGATTGAAGAGGTAGGCAGTAGGTTGTGATAGCCCTATCTGTCCTTTGTAATCCTTCACTTTCGGCTATGCCACAGGCTCTTGGCGGGAGTCACCCTAGTATAGCTAGGGGCAAGCCAGTGCCTGATGTGCTGAACCACATAGCATAAGTATTAACTATTGATCTAGCTCATGGATAATTAGATTAGACTATGTATATGTACAATAGAGCATAGTTGGAGTACCTCATAACTCTCAACCTTAACCAACCTCTAGGATCCTCTTATCCCCCTTATACTCGAAAGGTTTTGTGTGTGTCCGACTACCTCCACTATTATTTTATCCATCCTTACTAGATTCTTACCTAGACCTTTCTACCCATTCCACTTGATGATTGTTATATCTCTTCCTTGCCTTCCTTTGGGATCCAATAAATGACACCCTTGGGAATACTCTTAAGGGGAAATGCTACAATCATATTTCTGTGCACTTGCAGAATTCGCTCTGTGATCCAATAGAACCATTAACAAGCATTTCTCACACATCAGTTGGAGATGTTTAGTTAATGGTGCATAAGAAATACCAACAAGCATTTCTGGCGCCGTTGCCGGGGATGATTTGTTAGTATATATTAGGAGCCTCAACAAGTAGCTGTAGGATCGAAGACCACGTGAAAAGCTACCAGATGGGGGTGAATGGTAGATTTAAAACTTTTTTCAGCAGAAGTAATGAAAACCCCTCAGCAGAAAATTGATGTGTTAGAGAAATCGTGTGTTGTGACAAAAGTAGTATATCTTATATATAATCAAGTCACAAAAACATGATAACAAGAATCACGAATATCCGTAGAGAAAAACTCAAGTTATTATTAAAAGATTAAACGAAGGTCAATCTGTTCTACCAGAGAAAAAAAATTCAGATCTGCAACACTGCAAAGAAACTCATGTAGATCCAAAACCACAAATCTGATGACCATGACATTTTGACAGATGATATATAATCAACTTGTGAAGACAATCCAAAAAATAATCACATCAATTGGATCTGTAAAACTCGAGTTATGATAAAACCACCGGAGAAAGGTAGTGCTGAGCAGAAACTCAACGAGAAAGACATGACAAAAATAAATCGGACGAACATGAGCAGAAAATCGTAGTGCTGTAGACACTTGGGAGAAGTTTTCTACGGCATTCCTCCCCAAACTCTTCCCATTGGGAAAAACCAATGCCCTACGTGGAAGGATTTCCAGCTTTCAGCAAGAGCTCAAGGAATCTATTCCCGAGGCATGGGAAAGGCTTTAGGAGTACATCCTAGCCTGTCCCCACCATGGGATGGATGACTGGCTCCTTATTCAAAATTTCTATAACGGGCTGATCCCATTAGCTCGTGACCATTTGGATGCTGCTACTGGAGGAGCTTTCTTCTCATTGATGGTGCCAAAAGCTAAAGATCTTATTGAGAAGATGGTGTCCAACATGGGATGGAACGATGAGCGTCTCCATAACCGATAGCGAGGCATGCACACCTTGAAGGAGGTGGACATGATCGCTGCAATATTGGACCTCCTAATGAAGAAAATTGATGGACAAGCTAGTGGTGAAGTGTTGGGCAATGCCTATGCCCTAGACTCTTACATCACGTGCGAAGTATGTGGCGACATGGGTCATATGGGCAATTATTGCCCAGAAACTCGTGAGGATGCCCTATACCTCACGAACAACGGAAATTTCAACAACAACAATGGCTATCGTCCGGGAGGTCAAGGGTTGGGTCAGCAACGCCCATTCTTTCAAGGAGAGTACAACAACAATGGCAACCCTGGAAATCAGCGCAACTTTACAAAACTTGCCATTAGCCAGATCAAGATCAACAAGGCCCTATCCAAGAATCTGTCAGCTAATGACAAGATCCTAGAGAATATCAATGCAAGGATTGAAGGACTATCCTCAGCATTCAAGAATCAACTGAGCTTCAACAAGATGTTGGAGACTTAGTTGGCACAACTTGCTGCAGTTGTCCCTCCATTAGAAAACAAAAAAATTCTAGGGCAGCCAGATGCCCCAGTGGAGAACGTCAGTGCAGTGGTTACAAGAGGAGGAAAGACCACTCGTGACCCACCATATCCCACACAAGAAAAGAGGACAACTGAGCCTTAGAAGGGGGATGACCTAAGTGAATTACTTGGTGAGAGAATGGCCAAAACACTTTGAGGACACCAACTTATTGACATTCCCTCACAGACAAAGGAAGCCAACAGTGGATGAACAATTCAACCATTTTGTTGAGATCATCCATAAGATCCACATCAATGTTCCCATGATTGATGCGATGCAAGTACCCACTTATGCTCACTATCTCAAGGACATATTGAACAACAAACGGCCATTGCCCACCACTGAGGTCATCAAGCTTACGGAAGATTGTAGTGCAGCCATCCTCGATGGGCTTCCTGAAAAGAAGAAGGACCCCGGATGTACTACCATTTCATGCTCAATTCGGGCTCACCACTTTAACAAGGCACTTTGTGATTTGGGAGCAAGTGTTAGTGTGATGCCCAAGGTTGTGTTCGACCAGCTGAACTTCACGGAGCTGACTCCAACACCAATGTAGCTACAACTGCCTGACTCTTCAGTCCGTTATCCAGCGAGTAATGCTGAAGACGTCCCGGTGAAGATCCAGAACTGCTTCATACCCGTGGATTTTGTGGTGCTAGACATGGACACCGAGAAGGATACACCACTCATTCTTGAGCGCCCATTCCTAAGCACTGCAAAAGCTTGCATAGATGTGGGAGCTGGAGAAATCCACTTCCATATCAATGGCAAGGAGGAAAGGTTTAACTTTCAGCCAAAATCAGAACAATGCTCCATGATTCGAATCAAGTATGGGCCGAATGATAAACACATCAGAGAGGTCGAAGTCACACCTCCAAATGTGGACTCACTCATTGCATTAATGAGAAGATTAATCTACGAGGAGAATCCGTCGTTTGAACCTCGCCGATATCCAAAGGCGACAGAATCGTCTGGACCTTCCCGAAGACCCAAGTCCACGAAGCCGCCAAAGAAGGAATGGCGGAAGAAGCAAGACAAGCCTTTGTCCCTCCAGGCCCAGATGTGAAATGAGGACGGAGGAATGTCCATCTCATCGGATGGTGGTGAGACCTACGCCAATAGGTTAAATTGGTAGTTATCCCACTTTATATTTCTTTCTTTCTTTTTCCACCCCATTTGGATTTTTCCCATTGCATATTTGATTTTTCCTAGAAAGTTGAGATTCTTATATTCTTAGCTATCATTTTTCTTTCTTTCTTTTCAAAAGAAAATTTTTTATTGTATTTGAAACAAGGTTTTTATTTGAAAAACATTTTTTTCTGAGCTGCACATGTGGCATTTCACCAACGTGCTAACTTTATAGCCGTTGGAGAGCCACTTGCCAAAAGGGGAAACAGGGGGGCATCTGCCAGGTCGGCCGAACCCCCTGGTCGGCCGAACAGGGAGTGGAGCCAAATTGGCTCCCCTTCCTCCAACGGCTACATTTTGAATCCCAAGTGACTGTTGGAGGATGCACCCTATAAATTGTGGCTGTAAGGAGCACCTCTCTTCACACACCACATGATTTTACACCCCCCCCCAAGTCACACTCTAGCTCACCTTGTTTTTCTTGCTCCTCATTCACTACAGGAATCACGATAATAGACGACGGGCAAGAACCGTCGTCTATAAGGACATTACCGTCGTCTATAACTTATAGACGACGGTATACTCTTATAGACGATGGTTCCTGACCGTCTACGATAATTTGTCATCTATAACCTTATAGACGACGGTTACCGTTGTCAATTAGTTAATTGACGACGGCCAAATATAGCTGTCGTCAATAAGTTAGCTCAAGCTACGTGGCAGCATGGAAACATTATAGACGACGACTGTCGTGGAACCGTCGTCTATAAGGTCCAATATTGACGACGGTCACAGGCAAATCATCGTCCATTAGGACCCCAAGAGACGACGGTTTCATTTTGCCCGTCGTCTATAAGAGTTCTTTATAGACGACGGTGTGAGTACAACCGTCATCTATAAGTTTTGCTTTAAAAAAAAACAGAAAACAGATGTTACACAAATATCACAGTGCAGATTTTACAGATATCACAGTAAACAGAATCACAGTAGACAGATTTCACACATATCACAGATTTCACATATAAGAGTTCACAAGAAGTGCTAGAAGTGCCTCGTCCCCGACTGCAGCGCGTCATCCCACAAGATTGCCGTCCCGGCCTCCGAGTGCTCCAAGGAAGCAACACTGGTCACACACCACAAAAGCAGTATCAGCAGGCTCAAGTGTTTGAGTAAAACTTACAGGAAATGTGATAATCAGCAATCAATAGAAAGCATGTCAAAAGAAAATGTAGCACAGAATTGTATAGGCAACATCCTGGGTGAAAAAGTTTATTCCCTGGTCTTATGTTTTGCTGCTGCCTTTTGCAGCAAGCATCACTGGTTGAATGCAGTAGAAGAGCAGAATTCAATGCGCTCCTACAACTTGAAGAGCAGAGCAGGGTAAGGGTAGTAGGCGCTCGTGCAATCATCGAATTCTACTGCTGTTTCTTTTCTGGGATGGGTGGGATGCATTACTTCAATTTCGGACCTGCAACCTCAACTGATCTAATCCAATGCAGTAACTATCAAGTGTAGTGATCAGAGCAAGTTGTAGTGATCAACAATTTTTTTTTTTCAAATACTTTAGCTCTTCCTTTTATCCCTAATTCCGTATCTTCCTAAAAAGGAAGCAAATAGATTTCAAATCGGCTAACCTGACTATCACACGCTACCCCGTCCGCTGCCGCCGGAGTTTAGAAAATCTTCCTCCGGCAGTCGTCCAAGCGCCAGAATCTGGGGCGACGGAGTTTGAGCCTCTGTCCCCGATCCCTGTGATATGCAAGTGTGGTTAGACAAGTTATAAGTACAAAAATTCATATTTTACTAAATTTGAACAAGTTTAACTAGTTTCAGTTATTTTGAATAATTTTGTACCTGTGCTCCTATCGTCGGGACCCGTGGCATCTCCGTCGATGGCGGCACCCACTGCAGAAACACAACCGGCTGTCTTGCGCTCATAGCCTGCGAATACAAATCAAATCATTATAACTGTCATTTGTATATTACAAATGTTAAGTACAACATTCAGAACTTATCTGGAAGGCAGCTTGCCACTGTAGCATGTACGAGTTTTGATACTCGTCCCCAGCCTTGAGCGCCGCTGCCTGCATCTCGTCCCTAGTCCGGAGCGCTTCTTGCGTCCTCTAGAGCTCCACCCGGAGGCTCTGGAGCTCCAGATATCGTCCCGTACGGCTGCTATTGGACCCGCCCTGCTGCGATGAAGAGGCTCTCGAGGAAGCCTGCGCCTGCCTCGAGTCGACCACTCCATCGAAGATAGCCAACCTGCACAACGAAGTATGATGATTAAATTTTTGTAACTCAAAGTTCATGACAGTAAAATAAAATTAACAAAACTCACTGTCCATGAGGTTTCCCGCCACCGATTGCATACGCTGCTTCGGGGACAATTGGCGCGCTCTGCCAATCGAACTCTTCGTCGTGAAGCCTCCGCGTCTCCTACCTGTACTTTGCCTGGAAACACAGTAAAATAACATTATTGAAAATATTAAAGAAAATTCAATTAAGTTAACGAAATAACTCACTAACGTCTGAGTCGCCGTCTGAGAAGACAGCTGCTCAGGCTGCGACGGGTCACTTCCCAAGTGACCCCTCTTCCACACCTCAATAGGTGACGGCTCCTGACCCTCTCGTGTTCCTATCGATACATGTTAGCATAATGAAAGATTATAAAATTACTTAAATAGAATTCAAGTCACACTTACCATCCGTTTAGCGAGACGTATGTAGCCGTCCCCACCAATATGGTGTTTTTCGTCTGTCCCTCTACTCTCTCGATGGGTTTTAGACACGCCCTGGAAGTTTTGGCTCCCCCAACGAGCACACAAGGCATGGTACGCATCCGGACGGCTATCAAGCCACGCTACACCGACCTGCACACATTTTATTATTAAATGAAAGCATTGATCACAATCATATAATGAAGTAAAGTACAATAAACACTTTACCTCGGTGTACTGCGCCTCCACCAAGTACTTGTCGGCCCCTTACCTGTACTTCCCCGGCTAACCCTCCTCCAGATGCAACTTGAAATACACCTTCGTAGCTTGAATGCGAGCCATCGATAGTGACTGAGTCACGAGCTTCCTGGCGCAGTTATGGAAGACGAGACGAGCTTGATGCGTCTGCTCGGCCTAGTTCTCCAAACAGTACCGTGCCTGGAAGAACAAATATACAAGTAAATGTATTTAATTTATAATAAATATGTATTACACAAATATTTCTTCATACTTACCATAAAGTCATGCCACACAGCCTCCTGGTGGTTGCCGTAAGCAAGGTCATGGGCCATAGCGTAATGGTCCCAAAACGTGGCAGGCTGTCCGTTCACTACACCGGGGTAGTGCAAACGGACTAGACTGCCCAAGACACCATTCACCTGATTGTGGTGTCCCTGCCCTGTGAACGAACAATCCTCCCAAGCCCTGATACATGATTCTCAATTAGTATATATATATAAGCCTTTAAATATCTGAATTGTTAAAGATTTACTTACTTCTCGCCAATAGGACGAATAACGATCCGATCGTTTGGGTTTGCAGGAGACGGAGGAGGAGCCACATAGTGGATCCTCCTAGTCCGTCACTGTGCAGCTGGCTCCACATCAGGTGACCCAGAAGTGGGGTCACCCGACTGCACTGGCTCAAAACAAGGTGGCACCGAAGAAGAAGGCTCTGAAGCAGGCACCAAAGAAGGAGGCTCCAAAGCAGGCACCGAAAGAGGTATCCTAGCCTCTGTGTCCTCAGACATAGAGTCGTCCTGACAATTTCAAAGATTCATATTAGAGAATAAAGAATTAATTATATAATTTATGTAATTAAATGTTCTTTAACTGGCCACGTGACGACTGCGGTACATGGCTCACCAACTGAGCCCGTTTACCTCCGTTAAGCCGACTGCCCTGGAAGACCTCGTCTCCTCTAGTGGCTCTCGGTGGCAAAAAGCTCCGTGCCTCTGTCCCTCATCTGCTGCTGCTGCTCGACGACATCCTGTTTAATAAAAAATTGTGAATAAAATGGAAAATATAGAAGAAGAAAGAAGAGATGAAGCAAACGTTACTTGTACTCAATTTCAAAATTCATCAGCATCACGCTCATGTACTCTACTCCGTAAACCAGACCATCGATCTTCTGTCGTGGAAGTTGCCCATTTTCGTTTTTGTTTTCGCATCTTAGGAGTTTCTACATCTTCTGCATCTCCAACAAAGTCATCGAGTCCTAAACCAGGCTCGACGACAAAAGAGTCTGGCAACTCTTGTTCTTGGTAAACAACATCAACCTCATCATCAAGGTATCCATCATTGTCTGGTGTATATAACCACTCACAAGGATTCACCTTGTGTACAACCCACCAAGCATTAAGCTTTTTGCATGGATAATGTAGATAATAAACTTGCTCGACTTGGTGTGCAAGGACGAAGGTGTCACATCCTTGTAGCCGGTCCTTGTGTTTTACTTCTACCATGCCAAATTGGTTTTGTCGAGTTCCATGGTTATGATCAAACCAATCGCAGTCAAAGAAGAATACTTTAAGGACCTTACTCCGCGCAAAACTGATTTCAAGGATATTTTTAATGATCCTATAATAATTAGTTTCACGTCCTTCGGCGTCAACTACCCTCGTCACAACTCCAGTGTTACATGTTGCCCAGCAAGGACGTTGAGTTTCAAATTGAGTGGAACGAAATCAGAACCCATTGACGTCGTATCGACAATAACTTTTAATTTTGATGGATCCATAGGACAGTTGTCGCAAATCTTCATGGACACCGGCTCGTTTTTTGCACTGTTCAACATACGAAGATAGAAAACTATTTTATGCTATACATGTAATTACTAAGAGAAACAAAACATGAACATGTTACTTGTGCCTGAAACCAGGATAGGAAGTTAGGCCCTCCTTGTACTCCATAATATCGCATTGATTGTATTTGTTGAAGCGTAGGTTGCTGCTTTGATTTCCAATTTTGTTGATCGAACTCACTAAATAAGGAAAAAAAGAATAATTAGCATAGTTGTATAACACAACACGCTAATTATTATAGATGTTGAACAAACACTCATAGAAAATATTTTTTAAACGAAAACATTTCGAGTCCGAAGCACATATTGGACATTGTCGGTACCCTAGAAACCGCACACCCCTTGAGGTTACCAAGATCTCAAAGGAAAATCATCTACTTGGTTTGAAGACCCTCGGAGGCCCACATGTCAGACATAACCGGACCCGCTTCTCCATCATGGTTAATCCCTGGGTCGCCATGTGTACTACCAAACCGGAGCTACCGCCCACAAAGGGGAAGCTCCGGGCCATGTACCAAAATGGCACCTCTGGACTTAACCCCAGACCGGGAGAAGCTCCGGACCTGACACATGTCGGTTAGCCCCAGAGCTTCCTGTTTCCCACAGTATGCTCCGGAGCCGCCACATGTCCAACCGTCGGATCTTCAACCCCTAACCTCCGGAAGACCTCACAGCGGCTCCAGATCTTCAAAGGGGAATCAAGGACTTCAAGACCCGATTAAGTGTCATTAATGCCATATTAATGACACTTAAACAGACGATCTTAACACCAGTAACGGTGCTGTAAAAGCCCATTACAGGGTCATCAGGAGTAATTAAATGTGTTAAATAAGTGTCAATACTAGTAACCGCCGGGGCCACATGTCGGGCCAGGCTAATTTGTAACGACCTGCCCTTGTACTATAAAAGGACAGGCCGACGACACGTTCAGGGGGCTACACACAGACATACAGACACACACTGACGCCAGAGTCACACACGCCATTGACGCTCAACACAAGCTCAAACAGCTAATACAACCAACACACCCATGGAGTAGGGTATTACGCTCAGGCGGCCCGAACCACGTAAACTCTTGTGTCTCCTGTGTCATTTTCTACTCACCTTCTTGAATCTCCGCGCGCCCATACCGAACATCAAACTCCCCTATCACTTTAGCAGTGTGGGGAGATCTGCCGGTTCCAAACCTTCGACAGTTGGCGCGCCAGGTAGGGGGAGCGCCTGAGATGTTTAGAATGGTGAACTCAGTTGCTGGATCATCCAACAGTCAACCTGCTGCTCAGGCTGTTGGGGGCAATCCCTCCAATAGGTAGCCACCAGCAGGAGCCTCAGCACCAGCAGGAGTCACACTCCCACCACCACCGTCTCCTCCAGCAAATCGTGTTGGGCAACGTGATGGTGCGCCGGCGTCAATTACTGCGTCGGCAAATCATGACAACCCGGAACATGCGCTCCATGCAGCGCGTGCTCTTCTCCAATGCCCACCACCTCCGGATGCATCCCGAGATGCACTGGAGCAGTGGAGGGCCGATGTGGAGCATTTGGTTGCAGCAGCAGCTGAACGCCTCAGCAACAAGGGTCCTCCTCCTTCAGGAAGAGCCCCTTCGCAGCGGCGGACTTTGTCTGGAAGACTTGGTCCGCACGTTTCCAATAGCAGGAGACATGCTGCATCACAACAAGTGATGTCATTGCCCTCCGGGGCACGACACACTCACACGGTATCCAGGCTTTCAACTCACGACCTCCGGGCGGAGCTTGATCGCCGATACCGCCAACAGGACGGCCGAGTCCATATTGAGCGTGCCCGTGAAAGACGGGAAGCTCATGACCTTTCTACTCCTGAAGGAGTGGGAGGAGGTTGTTCAGCCCTAGCCATGCACCTGCGCATGGCTAGGTGGCCACAGAAGTTCCGGCCTCACCTGCCAGAAAAATTCGACGGGACTGTCAATCCCGCCGAATTTCTTCAGATATACTCCACTGCAATTTTAGCAGCCGGAGGAAACGTGGCCGTGATGGCCAATTACTTTCCAGTGGCCTTAACTGGGACTGCCAGGTCCTGGTTTATGAGCCTTCCACCCAACTCTATCAATAGTTGGGAGGAGTTGTGCCGTCAGTTCACTGCCAACTTCGGGAGTTCATACACCCGACCAGGCACTGAACTAGACCTTCTTGCGGTCGTGCAAAAAGGGGGAGAATCCTTGTGATCATTCATCCAGAGGTTCTCTCAGGTACGAAACACTATCCCTTCTATCTCTAGTGCCTCTGTCATCGTGGCATTTAGACAGGGTGTACGAGACAAGAAGATGTTGGAGAAACTGGCGATCAAGGAGATCACCAGTGTCACAGAACTCTTCAGCTTGGCTGACAAATGTGCCAGAGCTGCGGAGGGCCGTGAGATGCACTCCAAACCAACCTCGGAGGGTCACAAGAAATCTTCCAAAGAAGAAGCCGCTACCTCCGGGGGTGGCAAGAAGAAAAAGAAGACCAACGGCAAGAAGAAGTCGTCGGTCGGCACATCCAACGTTGCAGCTACTGCAGCTTCGGGTGGCCAGGGGCCACGCCCCAAGAAGCGACCTCGACCATCTTCTAAAGATGGTTGCAAACCCAAAGTGTCGTGTCCCATTCACAAAACGGGCAGCCACAGTTTGGAAGACTGCCGAGAGGTCCAAAACCTTGCCGAGCGCTACAACAAGCGTCGGGAAGAATCTCCTTTCCGACAGAGGGAAGGAAAGCAAAAAGTTGACGAAGCTCCGACTGGAGAGGAGTTAGGGTTCCAGGATCCCAAAAAGGTCCTGAAGGCCATCTACACCTCCGTCAACAATGATTCTGACGTCTCTGACAACGAGCGTCGGAAGACCATGAACACCATCTTTGGTGGATCATGGGATATCACCTCCCGTCGTGTCATCAAGACTATGCGTCGGGAGATGGCCGCTGTAGCTCCTACAGTCAGGCCAGAACCTCACCGAATGTGGATGGACACAACCATCACTTTTGATGCTTCGAATTGTCCCCGGAGCATGGTTGGAGCAGGACAGTTACCCTTGATGGTATCTCCTACCATCAACAACATCCAGCTCCACCACGTCATGGTAGACGGAGGTTTGGGGCTTAACCTCATCAGCTTCGAAGCTTTCACTAAGCTTCAGCTCCGACCTTCGGATCTCCACCCCTCTCGACCTTTCTCCAGAGTAGGCCCGGGGGCCATCACCCCACTCGGAGCTATTACTCTCCCTGTTACCTTTGGGACACGGGAGAAGTACCGCACCGAGAAGTTGGTCTTCGATGTCGCCCAGATCGACTTACCCTTCAATGCCATCTTGGGTAGACCTGCCCTGTATAAATTCATGGCAGCTGCTCATTATGGCTATCTGGTGTTGAAGATGCCAACGCCAGTAGGCGTTCTCCGGATCCGCGGAGATCGCACTGCCGGAGTAACTGCATTGGAGGAACTCCATGCGCTCACCACAGCGCAAGAGGAGGACTCCAGGCAGGAGCAAGCTCCAAAACCCCCGAGCATTCGTCAACGAGGCTCGACTTCTACACCTCGAGTGCAGCTAAGCGGCGACACCGACATTCCTGTCAAAGTCGTCCAAATTGGTTCCGATGCCGCTCAAACCACTCGTATATCGAGAGGATTGAACGACAAATAGGAGCTCGCGCTCATCACTTTCCTCCAGGCTAACGTTGACGTGTTTGCTTGGCAACCGTCACAAATGCCTGGGATCCCCAGGGAAGTGATTGAGCACAATCTGAAGATCTACCCCGATGCCCGGCCTGTGCATCATAAGCCTCGGAAGCAATCCGTAGAGCGACAGAACTTCATCCGACAAGAAGTGAAGAAGTTACTCGAAGCCGAATTCATCCGAGAAGTCTTCCATCCAAAATGGCTGGCAAACCCAGTCGTTGTGCCCAAGGCCGGCGGGAAGCTTCGGATGTGTATCGACTACACCACACTAAATAAGGCATGTCCAAAAGATCCATTCCCACTACCTAGAATAGATCAGATAGTGGATTCCACCTCCGGGTGTGAATTACTGTGTTTCCTAGATGCATATTCTGGATATCACCAAATCAGGATGTCTAGGGAAGATGAAGAGCATACTTCGTTCATCACAGTAGATGGATTGTATTGTTACACAGCCATGCCCTTTGGTCTCAAGAATGCAGCTTCAACTTTTGTACGAGATATGTACAAAACTTTTGAAGAACTTATTAGAGACATAGTGGAAGTGTACGTCGATGACATCGTTGTCAAGGTCAGGAACAAGGAGTCACTCCTTGACACCTTGCAGGCTATCTTCGACCAGTTGCGGGCCACCCGCACAAAGCGAAACCCAGACAAGTGTGTCTTCAGGGTTAGCTCCGGAAAACTTCTTGGTTTCCTGGTAAGTCACCGTGGCATAGAAGCTAATCCGGCTAAGATTAAGGCCATTGAAGACATGCGGCCACCAACCCGTATCAAGGACGTCCAGAAATTAACTGGATGTCTAGCAGCCCTCAGCCGGTTCATCTCAAGACTGGCGGAACGAGCACTCCCCTTATTCAAGTTATTGAGGAAGTCCGGACCATTCCAATGGTCCGAAGAAGCAGAAAAGGCATTCCAGGAGCTGAAACAGTTCCTCACAACCCTACCAATTCTGGTAGCTCCGAACCCTGGTGAGCCTTTGTTGCTTTATATTTCAGCTCTGACGAAGTCGTCAGTATGGTTCTGGTTGCGGAGAGACAAGAACTACCCCATACTCAGGAATCCAGACCCCTTCGGGAGGGTCCGGAGGTTCCTGAAAGCGAATCTGGGTCCCAGCTCCCAGATTTGAATCCACAAGAAGTCGCTTCAGGAGACCTAGACCCCTTCGGGAGGGTCCAGGTCATTTCTGAGGAAGCTCCGAGTTCCTCCAGCCAGAACCCGGAGGTCCCTGAAGAAAATCCAGACTCATCCAAGAGGATCCGGGTTAGTGAAGAGGAAGCTTCGGACCCCTTCGGGAGGGTCCGGACCATTTAGCGCCCAGTGTACTTCATTAGTGAAGTGCTACACGATGCCAAGACTCGATACCTAGAGGTGCATAAGCTGCTCTATGCAGTTCTTATTGCCTCCAGGAAGCTCCGCCATTACTTCCAAGCTCATAAAGTCTTAGTGGTGACCTCTTACCCACTTCGAGCAATTTTGCATAATCCCAATTCAACTGGGAATATTGCAAAATGGGCAGCAGAATTGGCTGAATTTGATCTTGAATTTATACCAAGGCAAGCAATCAAGAGTCAAGCATTGGCAGATTTTGTGACAGAATGGACTCCCTCTCCATCAAACCCTGGGGGCCCCAGTGAGCAGAAGACGGAGCATCAAGCTCCAACCTTCACCGAGCCTCACTGGACCCTCTACTTTGATGGCTCCATGCAAAAGCAGGGGGCCGGAGCTGGAATCCTTCTCCTTGCACCGACTGGGGAGAAGGTGAAATACATGGTACACCTTGACTTCAAGGCAATCAACAACATGGCAGAGTACGAAGCACTCATCTACGGACGAAAGGTGGCACTGTCATATGGTGTCAAGCAATTGCTGGTCAAGGGAGATTCACAGCTCATCATTAAGCAGGTGAAGGGTGAATGTTCCTGCAATAATCTCCAGTTAGCTGCTTACCTCCTTGAAGTCCAGAGGCTTCAGAAGGATTTTGAAGTCCTAGATCTCCACCATGTTCAGCATGCTCACAACACTGAAGCCGACGAACTCTCAACGAAAGCGTCAACCGGAGCTCCAGCTCCTGACGGAACTTTTGTCTGGAGATTGTCAGAACCCATAGCTCAGCCTGCCGAACTGAGCGAAGGGGGCGAGATCAGCATCCCAAAGCTGACGGTCCCAATGGCCCTGTTACCATGGCAGCCATCAAGGGTCGTAGGTGCTGCCGGAAGCTCCGAGCAACCCAGCACGCAAGACCCAAATGCTCAATTTAGTTCTGATGCATGGATCTCGGAGATCCAGAACTACTTGAAAGACAATATCCTTTCTGATGATGACGTATCTGCTGACCGGGTAGTCAGATTGGCTAAAAGATACACGTTGGTAGAAGGGGATCTCTACCGGCGCGGTGCCAACGGCATCCTAATGCGGTGCATCACAAGGGAAGAAGGCTGCGAGCTCCTCGCAGAAATCCATGGAGGCGAGTGTGGGAACCACGCGTCTTCCCGCACGCTGGTTGGTAAATCCTTTCGGCATGGCTTCTACTGGCCTACAGCACTCCAGGATGCAACTGAGCTGGTGAAAAAATGCAAAGCATGCCAATTTCATGCAAAGCAAATTCACACACCAGCTCAGCCCTTAGAAATGATACCTCCTACATGGCCCTTCGCTGTGTGGGGGATGGACATCTTGGGACCTTTCCCAAGAGCCGTCGGAGGTTACAAGTTCCTGTACGTCGCCATTGACAAGTTTACCAAGTAGTCAGAAGCAACTCTAGTTGTGTCAATCAACAAACAATCTGCTATCAACTTTCTGCAGTCCATTGTATGCAGATTTGGAGTCCCAAACAAAATCATCACTGATAATGGGACCCAATTCACAAGCTCCGCATTCCAAGGATATTGCGAAGACCTCGGCATACAAGTTTGCTACGCCTCCGTAGCTCATCCATCCAGCAATGGCCAAGCCGAGAGAGCAAATGCTGAAATCCTTAAAGGACTTAAAACGTGCACTTATGAGCGCTTGAAGAAACATGGAGCCAACTGGATCGAAGAGCTTCCGCCCACTCTATGGGCCAACAGGACATCTCCAAACCGGTCAACCGGAGAGACACCCTTCTTTCTGGTGTACGGAGCTGAAGCAATCCTTCCTTCGGAAATCACCTTGGGTTCACTCCGGGTCCGGACCTTCGACGAAGCCACGCAGGACCAGCTCCGGCGTGAAGACCTAGACCTCCTTGAGGATGGAAGGTGCCAAGCAGCTGTTCGGAATGCCTGATATCGTCAAGCCCTACGGCGTTATCACCAGCGGCATGTACACAACCGACAGCTCGAGGAAGGCGATCTGGTGCTACGGAGAATACAATCCAAAGAAGGGTTAAACAAACTCTCCCCCGGCTAGGAGGGGCCCTTCCGAGTGATTAAAGTATCCCGTCCCAGAAGCGTTCTCTTGGCTACCGAGGATGGGACACCTCTCCCAAATCCTTGGAACATCGAGCACCTCCGTAAGTTCTACACTTAATACCACGGAGGTGTAGGAAAAATAAAATCTACGTTGATGGAGAAAAGCCGGAGCTAACTAAGCTCCGACTCCCCTAAGGAGCCAACCGTTGACGCTGAATAAAAGATGGTGAGAAGACCCTGTAAATGGAGTCTGTTGCCAACCAACTGAGTGTTGGCAAAGGTCACTGCCGGAGCTACTAAGCTCTGACACCCCAGAGGAATAACTATCGATGCTCTACGCGTTCATAGAGACTATTGCCGGAGCTATTAAGCTCCAACGATATACAATGCTGGAGCTTCTAAGCTCCCACAACCTCAGGGAGCCTTCACTATCGAAGACTTCGAACCTAAATTCTACAAGTTCGGAGCGAAAGAGTCTTCAACAAAACACAATATCCTCTTGGTACATGTTCACAATCAAATTGTGTACATATACCAGGGGGCCAAGTGAAGATAAAAGTGTTGAAGACAAAAAGTGAAATTCACAAAATTTGGGGATTTCATTTATCTGGAGACAAGGGATTACATCTGGAGACAAGGGATTACAAAATTGAGGAAGAAGAAGAGAAAATACAAGTGAGAACTATAGAGATGGTCCTAGACCCTATGGAAGAATTGGGCGACCTTCTGGGCAACCTCTGATATGCTGGCTTGGGTAGCTTCGCCTTCTCCTTCGATGGGGCCTTCAAGCACCGGGTCCAGAGGAAATTGGGAGTTCCGGCTGGTGTAGCACGTCAGCACATACTCAACGACATTCTTCACCAGGGATTGCCCCTCAACCTCCAGTTGGTCCACGATGACATCGCCCACCTTGGAGAGCTTGCTACCTGCTGCGCTCAACGCCTGCAGCGCTAGGTCCGGCTCCGGCTCTGGATCATCCGGGCGCACGGGGTTGAAACCCATCGGTGTCAGTGCATCATTGGCCTTGCTCAAGAACTCCCAAATCTGTAGGGAGTCCTCGGTCCTGAAGCCCTTCATCTCTTCCAGGGATCTTCTGGCCGCCACCAGTTCAGAATTCTCATGGGCAAGGCGCTCAACTTCTTTGGCGTTTTGCTGAATCTTCTCAGCAACCTGCCTTTCGAGTTTCCCGAGCTCCTCCTCCCGGAGGTGAATCTTGTTCCGGCGGTCAACCAGGTCCTTCTCTCTACCCCTCACTTTCTTCTCTCTGGCAGTAAGGGCACACACTTGTTCATAGAGTTCCTGCCCTCGCACCCAGGCCTTCTCCTCTTCCTCTTGGCAGCGCTCTTCCAATTTCTTGGCGCGCTCCTCAAGGCCCTTGTCAGCCAGAGCCACCTTCTCGGTGAGCTCATCCTCCCTCCTCAGGACGTCATCCCGCAGCTCTAGGAGTTTCTGCTCTTCATCCTCGAGCCGTTCATCCCTCTCTTCAAGTGCCTCCCAGCGCTTGATGAGTGCAGTGTTAATGGCCTCAAGCTGCTTGTGGCGTGCATCAGCCGCATTATTGGCAGCTTTGCCCTGATGGTAGATCTCCTGCGATTGAGCGTCGAGGGAACGAGTCATACTCTCCCTGTCATCCAGTAACTTGCCCCAGTACTCCAGGCGGATCTTCTCCCGCTTAATCCATTCCTTGTCATCCGCTAGCCTCGACTGCGCCAGCTTGGTCTCGAAGTAGAGCCGATTACGCCACCACTTAAGGGTTTGGCGCTCCTCTTCAAGAGCCTTGCTGTCGTGGAAGAAGGCCAGTTGGACTTGACGTAGACTGGAACATGCGTTGTTAATGGACAGCGACAACGGGATGGGTTCCAGACTTGTTGGGGTCTCCTCTGTTGGTTCCAGCGGGTCTTTGGATACAAAAATTGGGTCCCACTCTACAAGAGTGGTCCCCTGGGTCACCATGGCACTAGGGACGTCCTCCGGGATGGCCTCAGTCACCATCGAGGAAGGCCCCGCCGCCAAATCATCGTTCACCCCCTCAGGCTGGGGGCCAGCGACTTCGATGGGGCACTCCGGCTCTGCCGCAGGTACCTCCGATGTCGTTGCTTCCGGAGCAGGAGCCGCTACTGGCTCCAGTCTGGGCACCTCTTCCGATGAGGGCTCAAGCTCCGTCACCTCTTCAACAACCGGCTCAGGAGCCGGAAGATCTTCAACATCGACCGGCCCTGTGGCTGGAGCTCCAACAATAACCGGCTCAGCAGCCGGTGCTTCGGAGGTAATCGGCCCAACTGCCGAAACTACCTCAGTTTCCGGCACGCACGCCGGAGCTTCAATCACCTCCGGCTCAACCGCCGGGGCTTCAACAATTTACGGCTCAGAGGCCGGGATTACTGCATCCTCCGGCTCAACAGATGGAGCTTCCATCATTGCAGCACCAGAACCCGGAGCTTCAACCTCCGAGACAGGTGCCGCTGGCGCATCTTCACTCCCGTGGTCCGGCACTACCACGGGAACTTCTGGCGATGAGTCGAGGTCCATGACCACGACAGCCGACGCCGGAGCTGTCGCAGCTTCAGCCACCACTTGGGGTGGCACCGGGACAGGAGCAGAAGCTCCCGCTCTCACGGCTTCAGCCACTGTGGCTGAGGGTGGAGCCTCACTCCCCTTCTTGGAGACGCTGCAGATGATGAACGAAGAAAATTAAAATAGTTGCTTCAATTAAAACAACTATCCAAGGTAGAAATCAAAAATTACCTTGGGAGGCTTCCACACCAACTTGCGCGGAGCCTTTTTCCCGGGTGTTCTGGGCTAGACATAGCTGGCGTGGAAGCTTCGGAAGGCCCCCCAGAACTCGTCGCGGCCACGGGTGTTTCCCGGGTTGAGGCTCCCCTCGATCGGGAAGAACCCCCGAACCTGGAGACCTCCACCGGCCCAGGAGCTGGATTTACACGCCCGGAGGTAACACCCCAGGAGGACCCCACTGCGGGAACAGCCGCGCTCCAAGAGGACCCCACTACGGGAACAGTTGCCGCAGCTGCAGAGGACCTTCCCCTCCTGGTAGAAGGAGCCAACGCAGAAGTAGCGGGCCTGACAGACCTTTCGTCGGTATACTGCAACTTCCTCTTCCGGCTCACTGGTTCATCCGCCAGCTCCTTGCCCTTGCCGACGACTTCTCCCCTCGGCTTAGGAGCAGAGCCGGAACCATCCTTGGGAACTCCGGGAATCGCTACCCCAGAGGTTGGTCTTCTCTCGACGACACCAAGGTCGTCAAACATGGGCATCTTTCGTCGGAGCTCCCTGCTGAACTCCACTTCCATGTTCAGAGGAAGGAAAGCTGATGGCGGAGTCAAGTCGTCGCCTTCGACGTCGATGCCGTGCTGGAACTTCTTGAGGTGGAACTCCAAGGTTTTCCCCACCATGTTGGACTTCAACCCGGTCTCGACCCGGTCTTCATCCATCACGCTGTTGAGGGCCCAAGCGAGTTTCTCCCTCTTCTTCAGTAGCGCCCACCTGTTGACCAAGAAATTGCAAAATACCGCCTGAGGAGTCAATCCTCCCTCCACGCATTGGCGGATCCTGGTCAAAGCAGGGTTGAAGGCATCCGCCAGCACCGGAGCTTCACTCCAGATCGTCGTGTCGATGCCGGGAAGACCATCGGGCAGCTCCAACCTCTCGTGCTCCTCCACCCTGATGACTATCCAGTCTTTCTTCCAGTCATCCCACTTCCCAGAAGGAAATGACCGGAGGTACTTGAATGGGCACTTCTTGCGCTTCACAAAGTAGTAGAAGCCAAGGTACTCATTGCTCCGGCCAGTGGTGTGTACGGTGAAGAAGGTTCAGAATAGTTCAATGCAGGGGGGGATGCCCACCCACATCTCACCGAAGTGGACGAAGATGGACACGAGGAGAATGGAGTCAGGGCCAAGGTGGTATAACTGCAGACCATAAATGTCTAGCAGCATCAAGAAAAAGGAAGAAAAAGGTGGGATCAACCCCACCATGGCGTACGAGGAGAAGTACACCATTTTGCCGGCGTGCTCCTTCTCGAATGGGAGCTCTCCACCAGCGCGGACCGAACGGTTGAAGAAGTCTGAGGACCACCCCATGAGGGCCCGGACCTTCTTCAGGTCGCCGTCGGTCTTCAAGTGACTCTCGCGGAGACCCAACTCCATCGCGGCACAGCTAGGCAAGAGAAGAAAAGCGAAGCACAAGTTGGGAGTTTGATCGCAAGAAAAGTTGAGAGGCGTAAAGAACTCCCGACGGTGCGCACTTTCCTTCTTAAGTAAGCCCTCGCAACGCTTGGATGGAAACCGCAAGGAAGTCGAAGGTACCACCCAAAAATTCCACCCAGCCGATGACAAGCAGACCCGGGACCACCCCGACGATCAAGTCGAGGTTCTTACCCATGTGAACGCTTGTCATCAAGAGGCGGGAAGCCCAAAGGCGGCGGCCTGACAAGGCGCGCGGAACCGATACGGTTTTCGTATCGGGAACCGGCGACCTTCAATTGCATGAGATCCGCACGCCAAAGATCTCATCTGCCGCACGCGGGATACGCCACGCGGTGAGGATTTAATTCCAAGTCCTTGCCAATGGTATCCTCAAAGACCCTTGAAGACTCAGTTTAAAGGTCGCGAGGATGGACCCACCTCTGGCGGAATGACTTCCCCGGAGGTAGGTCCAGGGGGCCACTGTCGGTACCCTAGAAACCGCACACCCCTTGAGGTTATAAAGATCTCAAAGGAAAATCATCTACTTGGTTTGAAGACCCTCGGAGGCCCACATGTCAGACATAACTGGACCCGCTTCTCCAACATGGTTAATCCCTGGGTCGCCACGTGTACTACCAAACCGGAGCTACCGCCCACAAAGGGGAAGCTCCAGGCCATGTACCGAAATGGCACCTCTGCACTTAACCCCAGACCGGGAGAAGCTCCGGACCTGACACATGTCGGGTAGCCTCGGAGCTTCCTGTTTCCCACAGTATGCTCTGGAGCCGCCACATGTCCAACCGTCAGATCTTCAACCCCTAACCTCCGGAAGACCTCGCAACGGCTCCGGATCTTCAAAGGGGAATCAAGGACTTCAAGACCCGATTAAGTGTCATTAATGCAATATTAATGACACTTAAACGGACGATCTTAACACCAGTAACGGTGCTGTCAAAGCCCATTACAGGGTCATCAAGAGTAATTATATGTGTTAAATAAGTGTCAATACTAGTAACCGCCGGGGCCACATGTCGGGCCAGGCTAACTTGTGTAGGATCGAAGAGCACGTGAAAAGCTACCAGAGGGGGGGTGAATGGTAGATTTAAAAATCTTACGCAGCGGAAACAATAAAACCCTAATCCCTTCGGTAGAAAAACGATCTGTTAAAGAAATCTTATATGAGACTAATCTAAACGTGTTTCACCGTGACAAAAGTGATATATATCAGAGAGAATCAAGTCACGAAGACAACACAAAAAGAAATACTCAGATCCGTCGAGAAAAACTCAAGTTATGATCGAAAGATCAGACTATGGTCAATCTGACCTACCCGAGAAAAACAGTTTCTGTAATGCTGCAAAGAAACTCGTGTAGCTCAGAAACTACAAATCCAATGACCGTGAAATTTTGACAAATGATAGACAATCAAGTTGTGAAGACAACCCAAAAAGAATCACGTCAATTGAATCTGTAAAACTAGGGTTATGATAAAAACACCGACGAAAGGTAGTGCTGTCCAGAAACTCAACGAGTAAAACTTGTCTGGAACAAGTCGGACGAACAAGGCACAAAAGTTCCTTCAAACTATGAATTTTATTCAATAGAACACAAGAGGAACAGCCCCAAAGTCGTCTCACCGAACTTTGGCCTTCCCTTGCTTATATAACCAGCCCTTAGGCCATCCCAATCTCAACTAGGACTCCAATCCTAATCCGATCACAATCGGAACTTACCATAACTGCTCAAGATTCTTCTATACGCAGATAGAAGCAATCTTAAGACTTCCAAACAACTTAGGAACGTATCCCACATTCCTAAACAACTCAAATTCGTGACACACACGAAATCCTAACATAACCAACTCGATATTTCCATACCGAGCCATAACCGACTCCGCCGCAGCCGAAGTCATCAACCGATACGATCCGATCCTTCCGATCAGATCTTCCTTCCATAATCCGTCTCTAGAAGCATATTGCCACGTCATGCACCGCATGCATACGTGCGAAGACCTTCCTTCGACCTTCATATGCACTGCCCTTGATTCAATCATCCTGCGCGACCTCCTGACCCGCTCAACCACAGTTCCTCCCGAACTTGGTTGTTGGAACCTCATCTCCTCCTGAGACTAGTCCAATGGATCCTGTCACCAGCCATGACTTGAACTCAAGCAACACCTGCACATGAAAAAACAACCAATCCATACGAGCCCAAGTCCTCGACTTGACTCACGTTAGTTCCGAACACAACACCTTACGTGAGAACCTCACATAAGCATGTTGCAAAACCACAGTAGAAACGATATCAACCGTATCATCCATAACGCACCAAAAACTTAGCAAATGAAAACTAAGAAATCTTTCCAATCAAGTAAAGCAAGTACGAGACATTGCAAATGCAAAGCAGAAGCACTGCGGTCAAGTTCCGGACCTTGCCAGAGCAACCCGAAGCTTCAGCCGGAGCTAACAAGAAACACTGCAGTCAAGTTCCGGACCTTGCCAGAGCAACCCGGAGCTTGAGCCGGAGCTAACAAAAGCTAGTAGAACCTAGCGCCGGAGCTTACCAAAACTAGTAGATCCTGGATTCGGAGCTTATCAAAACTAGTAGATCCTGGATCCGGAGCTTAGCAAAAGCATGCCAGAGCTATCAAGTATATGCCGGAGCTATCAAAGACATGCCGGAGCGAACAAGGACATGTCGGAGCTAAAGATAAAGCTCACCGGAGCTATCCAAAGCTAGTCGGACCTTACCAAGAAGCCGGACCTAGCATCTAACGTAGCCGGAGCTACCCAAAACAAGCCGGACCTATCGTCGGACCTTGCTGTAGCTCGGAGCTAGAGTCGGACCTTGATAAAAAGGTGTTTTGGTGATATTAAAAACTTTTATCATCAAAGCCAAGTGTATTCACTACAAGCCAATGTATTCAGCACACATAGGTCTTACAATCTCCCCCTTGATGAATGCATTGGCAACACCATTTAAAATTCCGAACATTGGCTTATTCAAATAAAAGTTTTGAAAAAACAATTTCTCCCCTTTTTGTTTAAATAAAAAATAAAATGAGAAGGAAAAAGAAATATCCCATATTATCTCTCCCCCTTTATTAACTTTCCTAATGCACATATTCTCTTCATGCTTATCTCTTCCTTTTTGAATGTGTGATTAATCTCTCCCCCTTTGACAATGTATTCAGCAAGGTAAAAGAGAAATTTTAATTGTTATGAGATATAAACAAATTATCTCTCCTTCTTTAGTTGTTATGAGCATATTATAACATATACATATAAACAAAGCTCACCCAAGTCATACTATCAAGTAGCTTACACTATCACATCAATGAGATACATAATGTAGTGTAAGCCATGCTAGAAAGCAAGTGTGATTTTCAATTTTAGCAGGTCATGATCTCACAAACTCAACTATTTCAAAACCTGAAAGCATGACATTTGTTGCTGCATCTTATTATTTTTCAAAGCATAAATTTAGATAATATGAGATTTGCAAGAGATTATATGCTCATCTGCCTTATTCTAACCAACCAAGCCAAGCCTATGTCATTTGACAATCAGAAGCTTAAGGACATGGTTTTAGTCATACACAACTTCTTCCAAGTTCATATCTAAGTGCAATGACAAGCCATCTCGAAAGAAGAAGTGCGATGCATGCATATTCTCTTGATCTTTTCTCAATTTATATTTGTTCATAAAAACTCAACATGTGAGTTGATTACTTGATAAATTCTTAATGATTAAAAGCATTTGTGAGCATGCAACAAGTTCAAAACAGCAAGAAAGTTCGACCATGACCAGATTTAGTGTAAGTAATTATTTCAATTACTAGACATGGCAAAAACTACAAAAAGTATAACACGAGTAATGTAGTAAGAACTTTCAGCATGTAAAAGGAATCACAAAGTCATATATGTATGAAATAATATGCTCATATTATTTTAATTTCAGATTCACACATAGACTTCCTAAGTTTCAAAAACTCCCCCTCAATTTAAGCCATGAGGATGCATAACCCCTATTTCACTACGAATGTAACAAAAACGAGTGAAATCCAAAGGTTTTGTAAAAATGTCAGCCAATTGTTGTTCGGTATCTACATGGTGAAGCACAATGTTTCCTTTTTCAACATTATCACGGAGAAAGTGATACCTAATGTCAATGTGCTTAGTTCTAGAATGTTGCACGGGGTTTTTAGCAATGCAAATAGCACTAGTGTTATCACAGAACAGTGGAACACTATCTAGATCAACCCCATAGTCCTTAAGTTTTTAACAATCCAAAGAATTTGTGAACAAGCCCTAGCAGCAGCTACATACTCAGATTCGGCTGTGGATTGTGCAACTGAACTTTGTTTTCTAGAGGACCAAGCAACAAGAGAATTACCAAGAAAATGACAAGCACCGGAAGTACTTTTCCTATCAATCCTACAACCCCCAAAATCAGCATCCGAAAAAGCTTTCAAAGAAACGATTGAGGAAGAAGGAAGAAAAATGCCAAATTCTTGAGTTCCATGTAGGTACCTGAGAATCCTTTTGACGGCTTGACGATGTGAAACACATGGGGAAGCTTGAAACCGTGCACAAAGACATACGCTGAATTGTATGTCCGGTCTTGATGCTGTAAGGTACAAAAGTGATCCTATCATACTTCTATATTCTTTTTGATCCACGGATTCACCATCTTCATCAAGTTCAAGTGTTGTTGCTGTTCCCATTGGTGTCCGAAGAGGCTTGCTTTTGTTCATGTTGAAGCGCCTTAGGAGATCTTTGGTATACTTTGTTTGATGCACAAAGGTACCCTCCTTGGTTTGCTTGATTTGCAGCCCCAAAAAGTAAGTGAGTTCACCCATCATACTCATTTCAAATTCGGAACTCATCATTGCTGAAAACTTGGACACAAGATCATGAGAAGCACAACCAAAGATAATATCATCAACATACACTTGAACGAATAATGAGTCATTGCCATGTTTAAGCACAAAAAGAGTTTTATCAACCTTTCCCATTGTAAACCCCTTTTCAAGTAAGAATGTTTTTAACCTATCATACCATGCTCTAGGTGCTTGTTTGAGACCATATAAGGCTTTGGACAGTTTGTAAACATGATTAGGAAAATCTGTATTTTCAAAACCTGGTGGTTGTTTGACATAAACCTCCTCATCTATATAGCCATTAAGAAAAGCACTTTTAACATCCATTTGATATAGCTTAAAACCTTTAGATGCTGCGAAAACTAACAAAATTCTTATGGCTTCTAATCTAGCGACAGGAGCAAAAGTTTCATCAAAATCTAGACCTTCAACTTGAGTGAAACCTTGAGCAACCAACCTAGCCTTATTCCTAATCACAACCCCATCCTCACTTTGTTTATTTTTATGTACCCATTTAGTTCCAATTAAAGTGTGGCCTTGAGGTGGAGGTACAAGTTTCCAAACATTATTTCTTTCAAAATTTTCTAACTCTTCTTGCATGGCAATAATCCAAGATTCATTAGTGAGTGCGTGTGATATATCTTTGGGTTCAAAAGAAGCAACAAAAGCAGAATGAGCATGAGAGTTTGGATCGCAAAACCTGGACCGTGTGACTCGTTCATGCAAGCTTCCAATCATCTGTTGCGGGGGATGATCTTTGTAAAAACGCAGGGGAACAGATGTCTCACAAGCTTCTTTTTCATTAGGTTCATTGTAGATTGATGAGCTTGTGATTTGTGGACGATCAGGACCAGCAGAGGTGACAGCCGGAGCTTGTTCAATGTCCGGAGCTGGACACGTGTCAACTTCGGAACTACCAGGCAGTATCACCGGCTCTTCTTCATCTTCGAAAATATCCTCCCCCTGAGAATATGAATCTGGTCCTGCAACACCGGAGCTAGTACCTGGGCTAGCTTCATCAAAAGACACTTCACAAGTCTCCACAATTTTGTTAGTGTCAAGTAAAAGCACGCGGTAGCCTCTAGTATGAGATGGATAACCAAGAAACATGCCATCATTGGATCTAGGTTCAAATTTATCAAGATTACCATGTTTATTAACAAAGCATTTGCAACCAAAGACCCAAAAGTGTGTAACACTAGGCCTATGTCCAAACCGGAGCTCATATGGTGTTTTACCTAGCTTAGCACACAAGAAAACATGATTTGAGACATAACAAGCGGTTGCTAATGCATCAGCCCAAAATTTCCTAGGGGTTTGATATTCATCAAGCATAGTCCTAGCCATCTCAACTAGGGTTCTGTTCTTTCTTTCTACAACACCGTTTTGTTGAGGTACATATGGTGAAGAAAATTGATGATCTATTCTATTTTCAGCACAAAAGTGATCAAAGAAATGATTTTTAAATTCAGTTCCATTATCACTTCTAATTGCTTTTAATGATCCTGGGTGATCGATTGATAATCTAAGAAATAAAGTTCTAAAGTGACTAAAAACTTCATTCTTAGACGCCATAAAATACACCCAAGAATATCTAGAATAATCATCAACAATAACAAGAGCATACCATTTACCTCTGAAGGATTGAACACGTGAAGGTCCTACGGTGTCAAGATGCAAAAGTTGACATGGTTCAGTTGTCATGATCATTGTGAGAGGAGTATGTGAACCTGCAACCATCTTAGCATGTCTACAAGAAGAGCACACAATTTCTTTGTCCCCTTTAAGCTTAGGCAGCCCACGTATGCGATCAAGAGCACTAACACGCGTTAGGTGATCAAAGCCTACGTGACCAAGTCTACGATGCCAAAAATATAAGTCCTTTGAATCATTAGCAACTAGACACCTATGCTTAGAAGAAGACATATCAAAATCAGCCTTAAAAACTCTTCCAAACCGAGACATGTTAAAAATAAGCTCACTATTTGAATCTACAACTTTGCAGCAGTTTTTATTGAAAGTAATTTCTAGATTTTCATCTAGCAATTGTGAAACAGAAAGCAAGTTATATTTCAAATTTTTGACAAGTGCCACATCCTTCAAAGTGTAGTGATCATTTACTCTAACCGAACCCTTAGCAATTATAGGAGTTGAAGAATTATCGGCAAAAGTAACATTCTCTACACGTGACTCAAAGGTGAGGGAGGAGAACCAATCTTTGTTACCGGTCATGTGGCGTGAGCAACCTGAATCCACAATCCAAATATTCTCCTTCCTCAAGCGTGTAACCTACATAGAAGCACAATACGCCGATGACTCAATACTGGGGTTAGTCAAAAGGCATTTAGGAATCCAGTACTGAGTCACGCGACGTGCACCAGGAAAAACACGCGAATGCTGAGATAAAACAGCAGGTTTATGAGTCAAAGATTGAGGTTTTCTGTTCTTAACAGTTGATTTAGAAGTTGTTACTTGTTTAGAGTGAAAACCGGTAGCTCCGGAGGTAAAAGCAGAAGGTCCGGAGGCAAAAAATGAAGCTCCAGAGGGAACAACAGAGGATCCGGTAGCTCTCGGAGCTATCGGAACTATCGGAGCTGCTTTTGCGGATTTCTTACCAGAAGGTCCGGAAGCTACCTTCTCAAATTTCTGACTCACTAAAGCAGGTTGTGTTTTTCTAATTGCATGAAAGTTATAAGATCTAGCAATTTTTCTTTCCTTTTTCTGTTGTTTAGCTAGTCTATAACAAAAATCTATGACATGACCATCTCTACCACAGAAGGTACAATGAAATTTAACTTTGTGTTCATGTCTAGATGAGCAAGCAATATTTTTATTTGAAACCGAATGAGGCAACACTCCTGCAGATTTGAAAACCACTTCTTTTTGTTTAGGAACTGTTTGAATCAAACCACTTCCTAATGACCTTACAATTTTAGGTGGATGTGCCTTAGCATGAACATGAGAATCAAAACCTAAACCAGTTTTATCTTTGCTAGACTTGGAAGAATTCAGCAGCAAGTTTAGATTCTTATCCCCATTACAAAACCGACCTAGTGTCCTATTCATGTCATCAAGTTTCTTGGACAAGTCTAGGCAGTTTTCACATGAAGTTTTTCCTTTTAGTTTGCAATTGGAACAAAATTTAACTTCATGAGAACGTAAAGCATTGTTCAACATAGAAATTTCATTCATAGCATCTTGCAGTTTCTTATCAAGATTTTCACATGCAGAACAATGCAAGTCATCTGTAGAACAAGAAGCATCTTTTAAGTTTTTATCATTAAGTGCAGCAAGCTTTTTGTTCTTTTCAATTTCTTCATCAAGTCTGTCTAGAGTGGAGGAATGTCCACTTCTTAGAGAGGACAATTGTTCATAGATCAAGTCACATGAGGGACATGCATCATCACTAGGAATCAAGGTTTTTAAACGATTAATTTCAGATTCTAGTGATTCAATTTTAGCAGCATTATCCCTAAGCTTTTTGTCCTTTTTCTTGACAATAATAGTTGCACGAGAAATAGCATCACACATTTCATTGCAGGTAGAACATACCTCATCATCGTCACTGTTGTGTTCTGCTTCCTCCTGACTTGATCTTGATCTTGCTTTGCCCGCCATGAAGCATAAGTTGGCCAAGTCATCATTCTCTTCATCACTTTCAAAATCAATGTCACTTGAACTGAGCTCTTGAAGCGCGGTGATGAAGCTGTTGATCATCTTGCGTCCTATGGTACCCTTCTTTTTCTTGTTGGAATTTCCAGAGGAGGTCCGGACCTTGCTTTGTTTTTCTTCCCGGGTGGTCGGACCTGAAAGGTTAGGGCATTCTGTACGAAAGTGTCCTGTTTTACCACATTCAAAACAACGTTGAGGTCCGGAGTTTCCTCTCCTTCTAGTTCTCACATTTTGCAATGCTTTTGAGAATCTAGTAGAGATGAGTGCCAACTCCTCTTCTGGAAATCCTTCGATCTGTTCCAGGGTTAGTGAGGACAACAAAGCAAGAGTATTGCAGGATGATGATTGACCGGAGCTAGACATATCTCGCTGTGAGACAAATGCAATAGACTTGTTTGGGTTCTTACGTGCTAGGATGTCAATTTCATGAGTTTTTAGTTTAGAATAAAGTACATCTAATGTAAGAGAACTCATGATAGTTGATTCACGAATGGATGTTACTTTCATCTCCCAAACTTACATGTCTAATGCACTAAGAAGTTGTCTAGCATTCTCAGCATCAGAAAAATTAACATTGACACTACGTAAGTTGCTGAGAATTTTATTGAACCGAGCAAAGAGGTCATCGATTGACTCACCTGGTTGCATCTCAAAGCGCATATATTCTTTCTTGAACATATCTTGTTTTACCTCCTTGATTGTGTTGGAGCCTTCATGATAATCACATAGAGCTCTCCAAACGTCGTATGCTGATCGGAGGTGCGCGACACGATCAAAGTCGCTTTGAGTGAGTCCTTGGATGATCAAGTTTCGGGCTTTGTTGTTGTTGTCGACGTCCCGGAGGTTCGTGGCCGTGACTTGATCATTGGGTGGCACTTCATAAGGCTTATACACCTTCTCCCATATTGCAAAGCCTTGTGCCTGGATAAAAGCCTCCATGCGTGCCTTCCAAACCTGAAAATCAATACCAGCAAACACACAAGGTTTGACGGAGTACTTCTCCATGATGATTAGTCAAAAACACATGCAAATCACAAAGATTAGAGCACCGTGGCTATGATACCAATTTTAGGATCGAAGAGCACGTGAAAAGCTACCAGAGGGGGGGGGTGAATGGTAGATTTAAAAATCTTACGCAGCGGAAACAATAAAACCCTAATCCCTTCGGTAGAAAAATGATCTGTTAAAGAAATCGTGTATGAGACTAATCTAAACGTGTTTCACCGTGACAAAAGTGATATATATCAGAGAGAATCAAGTCACGAAGACAACTCAAAAAGAATTACTCAGATCCGTCGAGAAAAACTCAAGTTATGATCGAAAGATCAGACTATGGTCAATCTGACCTACCCGAGAAAAACAGTTTCTGTAATGCTGCAAAGAAACTCGTGTAGCTCAGAAACTACAAATCCAATGACCGTGAAATTTTGACAAATGATAGACAATCAAGTTGTGAAGACAACCCAAAAAGAATCACGTAAATTGAATCTGTAAAACTCGAGTTATGATAAAAACACCGACGAAAGGTAGTGCTGTCCAGAAACTGGACGAGTAAAACTTGTCTGGAACAAGTCGGACGAACAAGGTACAAAAGTTCCTTCAAACTATGAATTTTATTCAATTGAACACAAGAGGAACAGCCCCAAAGTCGTCTGACCGAACTTTGGCCTTCCCTTGCTTATATAACCAGCCCTTAGGCCATCCCAATCTCAACTAGGACTCCAATCCTAATCCGATCACAATCGGAACTTACCATAACTGCTCAAGATTCTTCTATACGCAGATAGAAGCAATCTTAAGACTTCCAAACACCTTAGGAACGTATCCCACATTCCTAAACAACTCAAATTCGTGACACACACGAAATCCTAACATAACCAACTCGATATTTCCATACCGAGCCATAACCGACTCCGCCGCAGCCGAAGTCATCAACCGATACGATCCGATCCTTCCGATCAGATCTTCCTTCCATAATCCGTCTCTAGAAGCATATTGCCACGTCATGCACCGCATGCATACGTGCGAACACCTTCCTTCGACCTTCATATGCACTGCCCTTGATTCAATCATCCTGCGTGACCTCCTGACCCGCTCAACCACAGTTCCTCCCGAACTTGGTTGTTGGAACCTCATCTCCTCCTGAGACTAGTCCAATGGATCCTGTCACCAGCCATGACTTGAACTCAAGCAACACCTGCACATGAACAAACAACCAATCCATACGAGCCCAAGTCCTCGACTTGACTCACGTTAGTTCCGAACACAACACCTTACGTGAGAACCTCACATAAGCATGTTGCAAAACCACAGTAGAAACGATATCAACCGTATCATCCATAACGCACCAAAAACTTAGCAAATGAAAACTAAGCAATATTTCCAATCAAGTAAAGCAAGTACGAGACATTGCAAATGCAAAGCAGAAGCACTGCGGTCAAGTTCCGGACCTTGGCAGAGCAACCCGGAGCTTGAGCCGGAGCTAACAAGAAACACTGCAGTCAAGTTCCGGACCTTGCCAGAGCAACCCGGAGCTTGAGCTGGAGCTAACAAAAGCTAGTAGAACCTAGCGCCGGAGCTTACCAAAACTAGTAGATCCTGGATCCGGAGCTTATCAAAACTAGTAGATCCTGGATCCGGAGCTTAGCAAAAGCATGTCGGAGCTATCAAGTATATGCCGGAGCTATCAAAGACATGCCGGAGCTAACAAGGACATGTCGGAGCTAAAGATAATGCTCACCGGAGCTAACCAAAGCTAGTCGGACCTTACCAAGAAGCCGGACCTAGCATCTAACGTAGCCGGAGCTACCCAAAACAAGCCGGACCTATCGTCGGACCTTGCTGTAGCTCGGAGCTAGAGTCGGACCTTGATAAAAAGGTGTTTTGGTGATATTAAAAACTTTTATCATCAAAGCCAAGTGTATTCACTACAAGCCAATGTATTCAGCACACATAGGTCTTACAACTTGTAACGGCCTGCCCTTGTACTATAAAAGGACAGGCCGACAACACGTTCATGGGGCTACACACAGAAATACAGACACACACTGACGCCAGAGTCACACATGCCATTGACGCTCAACACAAGCTCAAACAGCTAATACAACACCAACACACCCGTGGAGTAGGGTATTATGCTCAGGCGGCCCGAACCACGTAAACTCTTGTGTCTCCTGTGTCAATTCCTACTCACCTTTTTGAATCTCCGTGCGCCCATACTGAACATCAAACTCCCCTATCAATTTAGTAGTGTGGGGAGATCTGCCGGTTCCAAACCTCCGACAGACATGTCAAACGACCATTAGTGCTCCAGCCAGAAACCATGTCGTAAGCTGGAAAATCATGGACAGACCACAAGTATGCATCTCGAAGGTTGAATTTCTGTTTTTTGTAACAGTCGTATGCTTCAATTCCTGTCCATAACATTTTCAACTCTTCAATCAACGGCTTCAACATCACATTTAGTCGCGAACCGGGATGATCCGGTCCAGGTATAATAAGGCAAAGGAACATGAACTCGTACTTCATACAAAGAGATGGTGGTAAGTTGTACGGAATAGCGAACACGGGCCAACAAGAGTAAGGTGTTGCGTTTGTACTGAACAGTGAAAAGCCATCTGTCGCCAACCCGATGCGAACATTTCTCGCGTCATTGGCAAAATCCGGATCGAAGCGGTCAAGCGCTTTCCATACCTCACCGTCGGACGGGTGCACCATCATTCTATCATTCTCGCGTACACCTTCTTTGTGCCACCTCATGTGTCTGGATGTTTTTTTTTTGAGAGAAACAGGCGCTTCAACCTAGGTGTGACAGGCAAGTTGCGAAGCTGCTTCTGTGCAACTTCAGTCATTACTTTTGTACCGTCTTCACTAATAACTTCGACAAATCTCGCCTTATCACATTTTAAGCACTTGTTCTCTTTGGCATGCTCTTTCCAGAAAAGCATGCATTGGTCTAGACACATATCAATCTTCTCATAGTTCATACCAAGATCAGAAATCAATTTCTTAGAATGATACATATCCTTAGGCAATTTATGGGGCTGCAGAAGGACATCGCTGATCAATTTGATGAGGTCGTTGTAGCAATTATTGGAGAAGAAATACTTAGACTTAATTGCCATAAATCTAGTCATGAAATTGATGATCGTCACTTTGGTGTGTTCATGCACCAGTTGTTCTGATGTCTTGAGACGCTCGAAGAACTCCTTTGCCTCCGTTGTAGGAGAATCCTCCGTAAATTCAGTATTTATGGCTTCAAGCATCTCGTCCATCCTATCGACATCAGTGCTATCATCCCCATCTCGATATTCTATGGCTTGAGAAGGTGTCTTGCCGTGAAAGGCCCACAACTCATAACGTTGCATAAAACCATTTCGACACAAGTGGAACATCAATGTCACTTTGTCAAAACACTTCGCATTTTGACATTTGATACATGGGCACCACACCTTGCTGTTTTTTGACAACGAAAAAGCTTGTTGTATGAAAGCATCCTTCTTGGTGAACCACTCATCTGAGTGACTGCCATCCCTTTTCCAACCTGTATACATCCAAGTGCGGTCTTCAGTCATGTTTGAGGGTATACCTTCAAAGCAGATAAATCATTATTAGTTTCATTGTTATGTTATGTCACGGCCCTACAACTAGGTAGATAGGTCCTAAACCCACCCAAGAGTGACCGAGCAGAGCGTGCTCATGACGGGACGTGTGGTCTGGATCTGGATGAAATTTTGGCAGCATAACCCCGCTGTTCTCCACTGCACGCCCGGAAATGGTGCAGCAGAGAACAACAGGGTTATGCCGTCGAAATCTCGTCCAGATCTAGACCCGCGTCTCAACACAAGCTATGCCCCCTCAGTCGCTCCCAGGCTGTCCAAAAAGGGACAATTCCAAACCTTCACGTCTCACATGCCAATAGCATGTGAGACGTGCCGATCCGAAACGGGTGATGCATTGTTATAGGTTACGTTCCTCATTTTCATTGTTAAGTCATTTACAAGAGGAAAGAACGAGAGAAAGAGGAGGAAACTTGGTCTTAGATGACAATTCCACGTCCGGATCCACCGTCTGCGCAATCGCAAGTGAGCGGCGCGCGTGGAGTGTTAGGTTTTCCCGTTGTGCACGCGATGTGAAGGGCTCTAAAGTCGTCAGTTACAGAGCACCGACGGTCTTAGTTGAGGTCCGCGGGGCCCACTTTATGGCCGTTGGCCGGAGCACTAATGCCGACGATCATAGCCTAGTAGGGTGGGGCCGACACTTCTTTGCCCGATTCTTGTAGTGATTGCATATTCGCAATCATGAGAAGAAACAAAGACAATCAATATGAAGCATATGATACAATGATAATCCTACATATAAAGAGTAGTGAATGGTAATATTTCATGAAAATACTATGTTGTGCATTTTAAGCCTGGCTAAATATTTTGCATTCTTTTGAAGAACAAATTATTCAAAACTTGAAGATAGTACTATATATACACTTCTCCCTGGACCTATAGAGTGATGACTAATGACTTTGTGGTGAGAGGTAAACAGCTAATGAAATTCAGAATAGTTTAAATACTTGTTTTGATTTGGAGATAAAGAAACTTGCTATCTTAACTAGTCGATGGTTCAAAGTGCCATAGTCAACAATTAAAAGAGTTTTAGAGCTCACTAAAGTTAGAAAATGCATGCCAAGGCACCAGGAGTAAGTCAAGTAACTATGCATTGGCAGCTGGTAGTTCAGTTCATGTAACTCAACAGTTCTGAAATCATTAACTTCATACAATGCAGCAACCAGCTATAAAGTTGAAACTTAATTTCAATTATCATGTGACTATGGTATTCACACCAATTTAAGAAAATATTTATATTCCTATATATTCTAATTTGTGATGCAATTCTTTTCTTGTCCCTGTCTTAAAGGTAGTATATAGTAAAATTTCTAGGTTTAGCGAGCTAGGGATCCAGGATTTCACCCGATAATTGGACACTAGTTGAAATATCTTCTGACTTCAATTCGTCACTGAAGAATCATATGCTGGAGAACATACAACATTGAGAAACCTCAAAGTTATCATCTTCGACAGCTCAAAAGACATTTGTTTTCCTAACGAAAATCAAGCTGGGCATGATGAACTGACCCTGTACTTGCTGCTAACTCACACTTACACAGACAAAAACAATGGAATTTAGTGTTTCCTCAGGAACAGAAGATCAAAACCAATGACATCTCCATGGATAGCAGTATAGCACCAATACTACTCTACTGAATATGCAAGACCTCTCTCTCTCTCTCAAAGAAAAAAAGGGGAGCCGGCGGCGTACAGGGGCGGAGGCGGCGGGGAGGGGCGTCGCAACGTGGGGAGGGGGCGGCGGAGAAGGGCGGCGGCATACCTCGACTCGTCAGGTCCTTCTCGGTTGATGGCGGCAGCGCGACGCTGGGGCAATGGCGCGGGGCGCGCGGCGGCGCGGCGCGGCTTGGCGGTGGCGGCGGCTAGCTTCGCAGCGGGGGCGCACGGGGGCGATATGCAAACGAAAATCTGCGCGGCAGGGAAATAATCCCTAGCTCTTATAAATGACGGTAATATGATAACCGTCGCCAATAAATGCCTAATTGACGACAGTTCTTTTTAGCTGTCATCTATAACGACTCGGGTGGGCCCGGTTTCGGCCCATATTGTAGACGAGCTTTAATTGACGATGGTCCGCCGTCGTCAATAAGTAATTGACGACGGTACTAGGTCAACCGTCGTCAATTACGGGCTAACTGACGATGGCAAGATTTAGCCGTCATCAATTATGTAGAAGATGACGGGGCCGTCGTCTATTATATTGGCCATCGTCTATTGTCGTGATTCATGTAGTGATTGCAACACTGTTGCTCAAATCCATCCCCAATAATATTTTCTTTTGTTTGCATTTGCATTTTACACTCAAGCCTTCAAGAGGGGAAAATTCATCGAGAGTTTTGTTTTCCAAACATCGCTTCTTTTCGGATATTTCTTGCCTTGTTTTGTTCATGCTTGTTGAACTCAAAAAGACATGAAGAGGTTGTTCGAAAAGAGGAAGGTGGCTGCAAGCTCAAGCCATGGTGAAGGTTCTAGTGCACACCTCTCTTCCATGGGTACAAGCCCAAGGAGGAGAAGTGTGTGTGAAGACACTAAAGTGGAAGAGAGAAGCAACCCACACCAACTTCTTCATGACACTGACCTCGACATACGAAGTGAAATTGAAGATCAAGCACACAGACTTCTCCAAGATCGTGAGTTCCACCACACCAAGTCTTACGATCCACATTTGATCTCCAAAATAGGTATGGACTCCGAATTTCTTTCCATTTGGCATGAAATAGGATTTGATGACTTTGCTCACATAGAAGAGAAAGGTTCACGCCTTCTCACTATCCAATTCCTTTGCACGCTAAGAATAGGATTTGATGGTATTGCTTTTAGATTATTTCAAAAATAATAATACATCCTATGGAAAGAATTAGGTAGCATCCTAGGCTTCCATAAACGGTGTTTGCTAGACTTAGACAATTTGCCTAAGTTTAACAAACAAAGTTTTTGGCATGAGCTAACTAGTTAGGTCACATGTAGGGCTCCTAGGAATAGCCACATCCAAAACCCTACCTTACGCTTCATGCATAGATGGGTGGCTATGACTATGTTCCCTAGGGGAGATGTTAGGGTTGTGCGAGATGATGAATTTAAAACTTTGTTTGCCATGACTAAAACGATAAAAGTTGCTCCAGTCAAAGCCATAATGACACAATGGTTAGATTACATATCAAAATCAGGGCCAATTGAATGCACTTCATTGATTACTCATATTGCTAATAGGGTAGGAGCACTTAAATACTCTTCATTTGAATATATTGAAACTGAAACAGAATTAATTGATGAAGACTATTTAGTGCAAGGACATACCCTTAAGCATGATCAAGATGGGTCCTTGATATTTTTCTATCCTGGCTTTGTCAATGAAATTCGGTCACCTAACCTGGATTTTCATATGTACAAATGTCGGAGGCTAATTTCTTCCCCTTGAGGAAGCAAGAAGAAGTAATGTCTCTGGCAGGGTAACAAGGAATCGTGGGAGTGCTGCAGCCACAGGCATGCCACCGATAATCTCTCCGGTCCATGAATACCAAGAGGAAGAGAACCCAACGGGTTATGAGCCCGGATGGACTCAACCTACGACGTATGAGGCTGGGGGATCATCTTGGCAAGAATGGCAAAGGGATCCACCCTTATCCACTTCAAGCTCTAGCAGCTTGCTCCCAACGTCCATGAGAGAACGTCGTTCCTTTTCGGCTAGAAGTCATCATGACAATAGCCAAGGAATAATGGACCTCACTAGACGTATGGGAGAACTTGAAGTGAAAACGGGCGACATCTACAGCACACTCCAAGAGCACGTTCAAGGTACCCAGGATTGGCAACAACACATGGATGCTTAATTCACCAACTTCAACATGGCGCTACAACAACAAGAAGCCGATCTTGCAGCATACTTCCGTCATCAAGGGTTCAACCCTTATCACAGAGGCAGTGTAAGAAAGAGCTTGGAGGAGGACCCCCACTTGAGGTAACATGTACCACATTCCTTGCATATTTATTTTCCATCCAACATCCACCTTGCATTTAAAAAAATATAGGTTAGATTTGCTTTCATCAAATAAAGATGTGCGGTAAGAATGATTTAGAATTCACGTAAATGAAATGATGAATAGTTGCTCTGTTTTATTTTCCTAAGTCTCTAGTTTACAACTTGCTACTCTCCGAATATTGCTTTCATTGATTTGAAATACATTTACCTTAATTTGGAAGTTGTCGGTACCAAAAGCTTAATCTAATTCTAGGTTGTTGCAAGACTAGAATTGGTAATAGGGCTACTAGTCCTAGTTTGAAAGTAAAACTTAGATTTCCGGAGAAATTCTAAAAAGATTTAAGTTTCTCTCAATTGATTGGAAATACCTAACAAAGCCATATGATATAAATACATAGACAAGAACTTATGCATATGCTATTTGCTTTCACATTGACCCTAGTCAAACTAGTATACACCTATGTGAGAAATCATTCAACTCTTTTTGAATTCAAGACTTCACTTGCACATGCTATACATCTACACTAGAAGTAAGTAAAACGTCCATCATATCCACCATACCACAATAAAAAGAGAAACTCCATGTTATTCATGTTTAGCACTCTCCTCAAAATTCATTGCAAAGAAAGGGAGTAGAAGACATGGCTACAAAAATAAAATAAAAAAAGTGGCATGCTTACATAATAAGCATGAGAGAAAAAAAGAGAAAAGAAAAGTAGCCTTGTTTCATCCCTGCAAAAGAAAGAGAGATTATACCAAAAAGGAGTTATCTCAAGTATTCACATCCACTTCCACTCCATCACACATGCACTAGTCTTGAATCAAAAAGTTTTGATTTGAATTCTCCTAAGGCTTACTCTTTTGATTTAGCAATATATGTGATGGAAATATGCCTACTTACTTTCCTAACCAAGCTCCACATATAAGCCATATCCAATAAATAGGAATAGTAGAGGCACAATGCTTTGGTGAGGAAATATTTCCACTATCCACAAAGGAGTGATTGAGAGAATCAAATTGAGGTACTCAATATCTAAATTGAATTCTCCGGGATTTAAGTGGAACTTGATTTCTAGGCTATGTTTGCTCAAATTGCTATTCTACCTTTCAACTACTCATGAATATGAAAAAGCATAAGCCCCATGATATCTTAAGAAAGGTAGAGTATCATAGCCAACTTCTGCAATACTAGGTAGAGTATCTTGTTATGCATTAGATACTTTTGAAAATAAGACATTGTAGCAACTCATGTCATCAACCTAAAGTCTTGACTTTGCTCAGGACGAGCAAAGGATAAGCTTGGGGGAGTTTGTTTACGGCTGTTATATACCAATTTCATCCATCAATTTAACTCAATTATGTGAAGGATTGATCATTTCTTCCACACATCACCTTTGTATCTAACCCAATTCTACTTGGACTTGGAGAAATTTGTGTATGCAGCATTTTATGTAGGAAATGAGGAAATGTAGAGGGACCAATCCTATAAAATATCATCCCAGCAAATCAGGCGACGACACATGGCATCCCATGGATCAAATGGCCCACAAACAGAAGTATCGAAGGAGATCCAACGGTGTATCACCCATATACATCAATGGGACCCACCTGGCAGCCACCTGGAGAAAGCACACGAGAAACGGTGCAATGACCAGTTCAGCCGAACCAGGGGGTCGGCCGACCTTGTCTTTGCACCAAACTCGGTCCGCTTCCACGTGTTGGCTCCTCCCGTCTCCCTAGAGTCAATGGTGACTGATTCGCGCGCTTATGGTAGTGGGAACCAATCTCAACACTAGTATAAATAGGACCCCCTACCCCTCACTTCAACACACACCACTTGAGCTTCATCTCCATTGTATATACTATCATCCATAGTCTTAGAGAAGTTAGGTTGTAGAGAGGAGAGTCTCTAGTCCCGTGTCCAAATTGGGAAAGGAGTAAGGAGTCTCTCTCTTCCCAATCCTACATTGGGAAAGGTATGGCACATGTATTCTTTCTTGTATTTGTGACTTTATGCATAATAAAGATAGTATCTTTAGTCTATACTTATACATATACTTGGGCAAAGCGTTTCTTGTTTGATTGTGGAGTCCATGTATGTGGAAGGTGTAAAAGCCCGCTTTTCAGAAGAACAAAAACGCAAAAATGCGAACTTAAAAATTTTGAAAATGGACTTGGAAATCCAAACTCACATGAACCATATGAGTTAACCCATGTTCACTAAAAATAGGAACTTGTTAAAATTTTACATATAGAACATGGTTGCTAATGTATATGGAACTTATGGGGTAAAATCCTTAATTTTCAGGTATTCACATTTTCAATGAAAAATGAAAGGAGAAAAGAAAACAAAATGGCGAGAAAGAAAAAGGAATTATTCCAACCCTAAAATGGGACATTCAAAAAAATTCAAATCTAAGGCTGTCAATTTTTCCATGACCTTCTAATATTACAAATAGACTCTCGGTAAAGTTTCAAAGTTTTTGAAGCACATTTTCTATTTATTGGACACGTACTGGGAGTTTAATCAGGGTCGACTTCAAATTTAAAATTTGTACTTAATCTTGTCCAAATCAACTCCAAAATTTTCCTGAGATCCCTTATTGTTCAACAAGGGTAACTTCAAAGTTTCAGGATTTTTGAACCTAATCTACTATTTATTTCCTTGAGTCCAGTATCACCGCTTGAATTCAAATTCAAACCTGAGTTCGAAATTCAACTTGCTTAGTTTTGAAATCTGATTGCACCATAAAATTCTTCACATTTTATTTGGTCATTGGGCCAAAGTTGACTATTTTTGAAACATGTTTGCTAGCCCTATTTGAATTTTGGAAAGAAGAGTGAGGGAGGTGGGTCCCACAAGTGGTCCCCACAGCTCAGGTCGGCACATGCCTTCTCTTTCCTCCCCTGCCTCCACGAAGACGCGCTGCATGCGCCACCGCGACGTTTCATCGGCCCTTATCTACCGCGCCAGCCTTCTCCCGGTCTTATCCACGGCCGCCGCTCACCTCCCCGATGCGCCTCACTCCCGCTCGCCTTGCCCCCGGCTGTGCGCGCCTCCCCGCCGGTCGCCTCCTCACCGGCGCCGTCCGTGCCTACCGGCCTGCGCGCGTCGCCCCGGCCCCTCCCGTCGGCTGACCTGCTCGCCGGCTCGCGCCACCACCGCCTGTGGCCTGCCGTCCATGCTTCGGCTCCCTCGCCGGCCCTCGTTTCCCTCCGGTGCCTCACGACCACCGCGTCGGCTCTGCCCCGGCCGCCGCAGCAGGGCAACCACAGCGCCCGACACACCGCTCTGCTCTGCGCCACCGATGCCGAGCCGCCTTGGCGCTCCTGCTCGTCGCACTCCGATGCCCGTCCATGCGTCGCCGATGCCGCGCTCGCACCCACACCAGCGCCGACTCGCCCCGGTCTTGCCTCTCCCCGTCCGGCCGAGCTGCTCCGTCGTCGCGCCTCCCTGTCACCCAGCCGCATCACCCCGCCTGTAGCGCTCGCCCCCGGCCACCCTGCTACTCGCCTGGTCGCGTCCCAGCTCCGCCCGGCGCGCTCACCGCCGCCCAGTGCCGTGCACCGGCTTGCCACCTCCTTGTCGCAGCGCTCCACCGCTGCAGCGCCGTTCCCCATGGCCGCAATGCCGTCCAAGCCTGTTCCTTCCGCGGCGCCAATCATTCGCGCCGTCGCCGTCGTATCTCCACCCCACGGCACTGCTACAGCATGTTCTAAGTCCACCTCTAGGCAACCAGCAAGGCTATGCCCGCGTTCGAAGTTAGGCCACATCTGCTATGCATCGATGTCGTCGCCTACTTTCCGTCGTCGTGGCGTTTTGCTCATAGGTCCTGTTCTAGCAGAGCAGCAAGTGATAAGAGTGATAGAGGGTATGCAGGAACACGCCTTTGACAACGGTGATGACAATTGGTTCAAGGTTATCTCTGATTTGTGCAAAGATTAGTTGGGACGGTGCTGCAGCCAAGGTGTATGATGAAATGTTCACGAGGAAAGAACCAACTTTGTTGATGTTTAGAACTGATCTGTGATGCAGGGTATGGTGATGTTGCAACCGACAAGCCTAAGTGCCAAGATGCTCTTTGAACAGTGATGAAGTGACGGAATCAAGTACACACACAAGATGTTCGGCGAAATGCCTACAAGGTGAGGCTTGCCTTAAATGCCTTGCTTGACGCACCGAAGTCCGTTCATCGTAATCGCTAAGGGTACTCATATGTCATCAAGCCGTACGCCCATTTTCCGCATTGATATCATTCCTATAGGAATCCCCAAATTGACCTTGGACTTTTGAATCGTGTTAGCCTGTCCGTGCGTGCTCGTGATGCTCCACCATGAGTCGCGTCGAAGTTGTTGACCACATGACGTCGTCGTGATGCTCCGAGCCATCGTCGTGCCCTGGCATCGAGATGGAGAATGCTTGTGATGTGTGTGGTGCTGAAACACCAGCACGGCTCGTCGGACAATGGTTGTCAAGCCAAATTAGGTTTAGTCGTTGTCAGAGCAGTCGAGTCCTAGGTATAGCCAATTTCCTTGACAAAATGCCTTCTAGGTCAAACCAAGGTGGTTGGTGATCACCGATGACCTATGGTTAAGTAAAGCGAGAACGCTGCGACCGACAAGGAAAACTAGAGCAAGGCAAAACCTTGGATAAGGATTTCTTGTTCGTGTCGACGATGTTCCCAAACCGCCCGCAGAATTGCTTAACTAGGTGTGTTGTTTCTTCGACGACAGGTTCGTCGAGTCGCTTGCCGACGATCGAGTCAACATCACTAAACTTGTGACTCATAAGGTGGTGTTCGGGATTTTGCTCACCACCATTGACGAGTCCGAGTTGATGTGGATGTCGCTAAGATGATCTTCTTGAGATGGCAAAGCATGCCTTCACGGCAAGGTCTCACATCATGTTTAGGTCCCGAGAGCTTACCGAGCTCACCTGGACAGGCTTGCGGGAGACACTACATTAGTGTCGTCATGTAAGCACTTGAACGATGCTCGAGAAGCTTGCCGTGGAAACTACATTACCTAAAAGTCATTTGAACGTTGTCTTGGTACTCATGCTAGGTTAATAGTGCTTGTAATGACTTCTTAAGTCCAAACCATGTTGATCTCACTTCACTCCCAAGTGTCGCTAGGGTTTCACTTTGATTCATCCTAAGTCAGGACCCTATGACAGCACTGCTCACTTAACTAGGTTTACTCCTTTATGAGTTAAGTCAAGTTCATTGGTCGACTGCTAAATCGCGACCTTCATCTTGTACACTCCACTCATACTCAGGCTTTCGATGTCCCACCTTAATTTTTGGGTCGTCCTTACACTTCTCCCCCCAACACTTCTTCACCATTCAGATTTGTCAATCTCGCATGGCATAGCTTAAAGTGTGGTGTGCTAAGTTGCAATGTAGCTTTATGTTTTACCTTTCAGTTCATATTGACACTTCTATTTCCACCTTGACTCATCCTCTGGTTACCCCCACAACAGAGGCATATATGTCCTTCCTAGTCAAACTCCTTGTTCTTAAAGTTTACACAACCCCATGGAGTCTATTATTAAACTACTTAATTACTTAATTACTTATATGCATATCATGTTGATAGGAACGTGACGATAGGTGATTGACGAGAAGTTTCGCTTGGAGAAGAAGACAAGGGTGTCCACTTGATGTCCTTGGCAGAGTTTGCACAGAAGGACCACTAACAATTGACATTTATTCGAGTCGCAAACTAAGGCAAGCCCCGGTTTGTATTTAAGAGCTTTTCAAAGTTTTGCAGTATTTCTCACATTACATCCTCAGTTGATATTGTGCATTTACGTATAAGGTGATTGGTACTCCACTTGCATGACCACAAATCCCAGGGTTTGGTCGGAACGAGTTACAGTTTGACCTGTAGTAACTTCTTTGCTAATGTATAGGAAATCCGGTAGAAGTCGAGTAGATGGAATCTACTCACGAGATAGGAATAACAGTTCACATGAGGGTGGAACATTAAAAATGGCTTATGTAATGAACACGAGACCGGGCAGGGGGAATAGGAGTCAACGAGATGGAGTCTCGGTCGCATAGCCCAGCCTGTGTCGCTTGAGGACCGTGTCGTATGCGGCACCGTTGGGCAAGCTTGAACTGTACCGGTTGCATAATGGTATATGGGCCCATTAAACTTATGTAACTCCAGATTGTAGTGTGGGGACTCCTCGATTGTCCTTGAATGGAGATGCGAAGGCAGAAAGGTGTAAATCTCCTAGCGGAACGTTTTGACGTGTCCGTGTAGGGGACCTTTTGCTCGGGATGAAGGGGTTTGTCGACATTGGGGTCTTGGGGGAAAGGTGGCCACGTATGACGCGGGGAGGAGAGCACGTATGTGTCTCCCACGCGGGTGTGCATGTCGTGCAGTCCGGGTGTGTCCTGATTGCAATCACCGTACCTCGCGGTAATAGAGTACCACTTGTTTGTCACTGTCGTGACGTAGTAAATACTAAAGAAGCTAGAAAATTATATTGTATTGAAATATTACTTGCTTTGCAACCTTGTATGATCTAGAGATAGTCACATTAAAGTTTACAGTTTCCCCATACTTTAGCTGTAATAGCATTATGTGCTCTGGGCATGTCATATCATCGGCAAAGTGTTTCTTGTTTGATTGTGGAACCCATGATGTGCCGTGCTTGGAGAATGTCATTTGCTACTTAAAACTTGATTATAAGTATCCAATTGTAGGCGAGTCATTTATGCTTCACCTTACCTATGTTTAGTGTCCCCCTTGCATATGTCTAGTGAGACAGGTTAGTCTTGCTGAGCCTTATGCTCACGTTTGCGCTTTAACGATTTTTGCAGGTATTTGGTTTATTTCCATTGTTCAGGTTGTACATGAGATCTCGAGATATCGAGATAAATCTCATGTGAACCACGCCGCTGCTGAATGTTCTTCTTGTTGCTAATGAGAAGCGTCCTAGGGCATGGACGTCTTCTCTCCTGCTTAGTTAGGTGAGATTATGAGTATGTATTTTCCACTGCGTGTGTACCCCTGTGGTACACTCTTTTGTAAACTCCTCTTATTATGAAATGAAAACTTTATATGTTTTGATATCCTTTTCGTGTGTGCTGTTAGGTGCGCATCGCACGGCACCACCCAATGAGATCCTCAGATGTGTGGACTCCGGTCCCCACAGACATGGTATCAGAGCTTGGTTGGGAATAGCACGCTCGAAAAGAGCCTATTTTCGAAAACTCTGAAGTAGTCGAGTGAGGATTAGCTATATGCCCATTAAGGACTATTGCTAGCATAAGTTATAAAGGTGGTGAACTAACTTCTTATATTATTCTGTAACGACGCTCCGTCTTCAAGGTAAGAGGTAAGGTACGCCGCCGAGAGCGGATCAATCTCGATAAACTCTGCATACGAGATATGGTATGTGAAATTTCCATGGCTTAGCATAGAAAGTCAATATGAGTATCTGAAACTTTCCATGTTTCTGAGAACATATGACACGCGATACCCCAGCGTGACACAAAATTAGTGGGAGCCCCCATCGGGTGGTGTATAACCCGATAGTATGCATCTCTAGAACCATTTATGTTCTATGGGAGCATGCGAAACACGTATGGCCGAGCGTGTATAAGCCGGTTCGTACGGGAGTCTTTGCTGTGCAGACGTATTTACAGCCATGTACCTCGAGACATGACATCGCTCGAGGGTGACTCACACCAGAGTAGTATGCATTTACTTTTGATTATATCTTACTGTGACTATCTGTCATGTTTCCCCGTGCCGCCCTTGAGGTGTGAAGGTGTAAAAGGGGATTGTTTGTCTTTTGCAGGTACACTAACTCCGGTAGCGACCCGTGTAGCAAACGTTTGCGAGTGATCGATATTAGGACCACCTATAGACGTATCCGGGTTAGACTTTTCTTTTGGTGAGGCACGTAGTACCGTCAGTATCACAATTGATACTTTAACCATCCCCCAGGAAAGAATGGCTTCATTATCATCTTATAAGATCCAACTTCCAGATACTGGTAAGATTTGGATCAAAGTTTCGACATGGAACGTACAATGTGAAGAAGGATGAAGATTAAGACTTTTGTGTACTCTTGGCGGAATCTAGCTCGATTATGTCAAGATGTGCTTCTAGTTAAATTTCATAGGACATCGTGGTATGCTATAGGGATGGGGGAGATCTTCAGGTCGTCAACGATTTCTCTATGGACGAGTTGGACAGAACAACACTGGGTAAACTCGTCCAAATCATTAGAAACCAGCATTTCTTCACCTCTTTGATATAATGATCTAGCCTCAGCATTTCAACCATAACTTTTTGTAGAATCATCGAATACCTTGGAGTAATACATTTCCGGAAACCTTGCGACTTGTACAACAAGTTTGTAATGGGACTTGCTGTCAAATTGTGAGGTTATCCATCTGAAAATCAGTGGTCAAATCAGTTTTAAACAACCATGATCTATCCAACTAAATTCTGAAACCTGAACCGATTGTTCCACTTCAAATCTGTATCTCTTCAACCTGGAGGGCTAGGGAGGCAAGTGAATACTTTTTGGAAAGTTCTTGAAGTCTTCTATAAGTTTTCTATTGACCTTCAAGCAAAAGATGCTTTTATGGTGATAAAAATGCACCGTTATCACAGCAGCTGCTTTTCTGAAACTACCTGGACCAGTATCTGAATTTTTGCCATATTTCCTTGTAGAAAGCTCTTCTATTCCATTATGATACATTTCTGGAAAGGAGAAGAGCAATTCTACAGCTTTGTTATTCAATGTTTCCTCAAATTCAGTTTAGAACTAATTAGAAACTGGAGTTGAAGATAGTACATGTATATAGGTGCTATCTGAAACAGTCAGAAAAATTCTGAACTTTGAATAGCCATAACTCTTAAACTAGAAATGCAACCTATGCATGTTTATACATTTATGGAAAGCTTAAAGAGTCCGCTATCAACTTACTATTCAACACAAAGGCTAAAACTTGCAATACCATGGTCTAAATCGAAATATCGTTTAAGGTGTCGTGACATTTCCGAATCTGGCAGATTTGGGTTTAGTTGTTGTTTAGACCCTAGCTTTGAGTAGGATCATCGATTGGCTTCGGGTTTTACCTTTCTGGAATCTTGAGAATGTATGAAACAAGTTTTCTATGTATTATTTTTGCAAATGTTGATGTTTGTATATCTGAAAATTGTGGACAAAATCAGCCTTAAACAAAGGAGGTGCTGTCCAAATTTTCAGAAAAACTGTCAACTTGCAAATACCATATCTTCTCAACCAGAAGTGCTACAAGGGCAAGTAAGTACTCCATAGAAATTTTTGGAAGTACTTTACAAGTTCTCTATTCAGCTCAAGACCAAAATCCTTTTCTAAGTGGGTGAAATTTGGATAATCGCAGAGACTGTCCAGGCACACCCCAAACTGGACAGCAATCTGTACACCTCTGAATTTAAACCATAACTAACAGATTTTGCATCCAATGGTGTCACGCGAGTAACCGTTGGAAAGGTTAGTTAGTCAGCTACAATTTTTGTAATTGGCTCCAGACCTGAATCTGTCGTCTACATTTTCCAAATCGAGTTTGAATACAATGTGGTCAATCTAAACTGAATATAAAAGTCTGAATGCTGAAATTTTAGCAAACTTTAAAAATGCTTGTCTCTTAAATAAAAACTGATATGAAGACAAGTAGGTACATTCTGGAAATCTTATTACATTGGCTACAACTTTGTAAATAAGAATATTTCCATATTTCCAGCAGAACAGCCTGAAAAATTTAGATCAAAACAACTACTTTTTAAGCAGGTTCTGCTGAAAGTGCAGAAAAATTCTGCTGACTTTAAAATAGCATAAATTGCAAACCAGGTATGATCTAGAGGCAAACCAATACTTTTTAGAAAGGTCTTGAAGTGTAATTTAACTTTGTTCTTCACCTCGATATATAATGTTGCCATTAACTGGATCAAAATCGAGTTTGTGTCCAGGCTGCTCATTTGTCACCATAACCTGGCCAGTTTGAACCTTTTGGTTTTTGTTAGACATTCGGCTCTCGATATCAATTCGAGGAGTGTCGTAACCGATAAAGAGTTAGTACTTAACTATTTACCAATTTGAATGGAGTGTTAAACTCATTGAAGCCTTTTTTCCCTTGCATAGGCATACTAGTGTCTGATTTATGTGACTTGCCACATCACATCTTGTGATGTTGAACGCAGGTCGTAATTACTCGAGTTGCATCTCGTCTTTCCATGAGGACTGTTTGGAGTACGCTTCGACATCCTGATTTGGAATTTTAAGGTGGAAGGAGAGCACTCAAGTAATGGTGGTATTCAACCATCAACCTTAGTTACAACGAGTCGTGTCAACAAGAAGACGATCAAGTAAGATTACATGTCAAGAGGATCCAACATCCACCACCAGATTGAGTTACTCAAAGAAGAAGTGTGACCTCAACTCCACTAAAGTGATCGCTAAGGATATCAGTTCCTCTTGCCAGATCGAAGCGAAGGATAAGTGAAGCATCACTAGAGACATATAGTTAGTTGTTTTTCTCCTGATGAAGATACAATCACGTTGAGTAGAACATGAACAAGCTTTCGAAAGGTCGAGGTAATGTGGTATGTTTCCCACATTCCTTGTCAATCGTTCTGTTATGAATTCCTTAACTGTGGTCGAGTCATGAAAGTAACGCTACTCATTGAGTGTCCTTAAAGACCACGGTATCCAATCCTTGCAAATCATCAGACAGTACTTGAGTTTTGTGGGTGTGGTTCATTTCGTCTTGCTCAAACTATAAAAGCTACTGCACCCTGCATGTGCACATTTGCACCATACATCTGCATCATTTGCACCATACATATGCACCATTTGCACCATACCATGTGCATATTCATTGCACCATACAACATATGATGCATCATGAAGCATCATTACCAATGTAACACCAATGATGGAATGCATGATAATACTAAAATTTAGAGCAAGATTGTGTACCCCATTCAAACTATCCTAAGGTGTCTAATGACTACGATCATTTCACCATATTCATTTGACTTCTTACATTGTTGATCTTCATTCTATTGAGTGATACCTGGGCAACCGATCACTCAACCTCCCTTGCAACTAAACAAACACTTGAACTTCCATCCTTGACTTGTTTAGGTTCAAGTACCTTGATTGTTGCAACTATACCGTTCATCATCGAGTGGTCATCAGTTCGATGATCAACCTTGTAAAATCCATGAAATCTCCTTCCTCGCGAGGATACCGTTCGATTGTCGACCTCGTGAAACTCTTTGGGTCCATCTAAGATCTTGCGTTGGTATATGGTAACCTTGATACTCCAAGAACCTTGTAGTTACCATATGATTGAGTTCTTTGTTGTGTTGAAATATATGAGGATGCTGAATCCTTAAATCCTCGTGTGCCACCGCAAAGGGACTTCATCTTCTATTTCTATTGTTTGAAGATGTTGATATACCCAAAAATCTTGTAGTTGCCATATCTTCAGTATTCCTGCTGTTTTGCTCACATAAGAATGTTGAGTGCTTTGCTACTCTTATGATACAGCTAGGGATCCTATGGTTGACTAAACATCAAACGAGGTTAATGATTGTTGTTTAACCTTGTAAACCAACTTAACTCATGTCAGGGGAAATACCACATACCCTAAGGCGACAAGGGACTGAATTATCGATGAGAACCTCGAGTAATCGCGGAGTTATAAGGACCTATGCAAAACCAAGCAAGCAACCAAGAATTCATGCAAGGATAGTTTCAAACTATCATGGTGACCTAGCGAAGCAAAGAACAAGTGCTGATTCTTCAAGTCAAGACTAGGACAAAACAAGATGTCATGTCAATATAAGAGTACAACAATAAAGGTTCAGTAAGAGACGTGAGAGTTTTACGACGTGATATTGTCATGTCGAGCATCCTGTCAAGATTTTCAACCTAAAGACTGGAATCACTTGAAGAAAACTTTAGAATTTTTTTAGATGCTTGAAGATAATCACTATTTCGTAGAACCCAAGTCTTTAAGGGCATTGTCATTTTCCTTAGTCAATGACCCTCTTTTACGGAACGTTCCCTCATCGTTTCTGTTATTCTACATCTTAGAATCTCGGGACAAGATTCCATTAAGGGGGAAAGATTGTAAAAGCCTGCTTTTCAGAAGAACAAAAACGCAAAAATGTGAACTTAAAAATTTTGAAAATGGACTTGGAAATCCAAACTCACATGAACCATATGAGTTAACCCATGTTCACTAAAAATAGAAACATGTTAAAATTTTACATATAGAACATGGTTGCTAATGTAATTGGATCTTAAGGGGTAAAATCCTTAATTTTCAGGTATTCACATTTTCAATGAAAAAATAAAGGAGAAAAGAAAACAAAATGGCGAGAAAGAAAAAGGAATTATTCCAACCCTAAAATGGGACATTCAAAAAAATTCAAATCTAAGGCTGTCAATTTTTCCATGACCTTATAACATTCCAAATAGACTCTCGGTAAAGTTTTAAAATTTTTGAAGCACGTTTTCCATTTAATGGACACGTACTAAGAGTTTAATCAGGGTCGACTTCAAATTTAAACTTTGTACTTAATCTTGTCCAAATCAACTCCAAATTTTTCATGATATCCCTTATGGTTCCAAAAGGGTAACTTCAAAGTTTCAGGATTTTTGAACCTAATCTACTATTTATTTCCTTGAGTCAAGTATCACCTCTTGAATTCAAATTCAAACATGAGTTCGAAATTCGACTTGCTCAGTTTTGACATCTGATTGCACCATAAAATTCTTCACATTTTATTTGGTCATTGGGCCAAAGTTGACTATTTTTGAAGCATGTTTGCTAGCCCTATTTGAATTTTGGAAAGAAGAGTGAGGGAGGTGGGTCCCACAAGTGGACCCCACAGGTCAGGTCGGCACATGCCTTCTCTTTCCTCCTTTGCCTCCACACAGATGCGCTGCATGCGCCCCCGCGACGTTTCATCGGCCCTTATCTACCGCGCCGGCCTTCTCCCGGTATTATCCACGGCCGCCGCTCACCTCCCCGATGCGCCTCACTCCCGCTCGCCTTACCCTCAGCTGTGCGCGCCTCCCCGCCGGTCGCCTCCTCACCGGCGCCGTCCGTGCCTACCGGCCCGCGCGCGTCACCTCGGCTCCTCCGGTCGGTCGACCTGCTCGCCGGCTCGAGCCACCACCGCTGGTGCCCTGCCGTCCATTTTTCGGCTCCCTCGCCGGCCCGCGTTTCCCTCTGGCACCTTACGACCACCGCACCAGCTCTGCCCCAGCCGCCGCAACAGGGCAACCACGGCACCCGACACACCGCTCTGCCCTTCGCCGCCGATGCCGAGCCGCCTTGGCGCGCCTGCTCGTCTCTCTTTGATGCCCGTCCACGCGCCACCGATGCCGCGCTCGCCCCCACACCGGCGCCGACTCGCCCCGATCGTGCCTCTCCTCGCCCGGCCGAGCTGCTCCATCGCCGTGCCTCCCTATCACCCAGCCGCATGGCCCCGCCTATAGCACTCTCCGCCGGCCACCCTGCTACTCGCCTGGTCACGTCCCAGCTCCGCCCGGCGCGCTCACCGCCGCCCAGTGCCGTGCGCCGGCTTGCCACCTCTAGGAAACCAGCAAGGCTATGCCCGCTTTCGAAGTTAGGCCACATCTGCTATGCATCAACGTTGTCGCCTACTTTCCGTCATCGTGGCGTTCTGCTCATAGGTCCTGTTCTAGCAGAGCAGCAAGTGATAAGAGCGATAGAGGGTATGCAGGAACACGCCTTTTACACAACGGCGATGACAATTGGTTCAAGGTTAGCTCTGATTTGTGCAAAGATTAGTTGGGACAGTGCTGCAGCCAAGGTGTTCAATGAAATGTTCACGGGGAAAGAACCAACTTTGTTGATGTTTAGAACTGATCTGTGATGCAGGGGTATGGTGATGTTGCAACCGACAAGCGTAAGTGCCAAGATGCTCTTTGAACGGTGATGAAGTGACGGAATCAAGTACACACACAAGATGTTCGGCGAAATGCCTACAAGGTGAGCCTTGCCCTAAAATGCCTTGCTTGACGCACCGAAGTCCGTTCGTCGTAATCGCTAAGGGTACTCATATGTCGTCAAGCCATACGCCCATTTTCTGCATTGATATCATTCCTATAGGAATCCCCAAATTGACCTTGGTCTTTTGAATCGTGTTAGCCTGTCCGTGCGTGCTCGTGATGCTCCACTATGAGCCACGTCGATGTTGTTGACCACATGACGTCGTCGTGACGCTCCGAGCCGTCGTCGTGCCCTGGCATCGAGACGGAGGATGCTTGTGATGTGTGTGGTGCTGAAACACCAGCACGACTCGTCGGACAATGGTTTTCAAGCCAAATTAGGTTTAGTCGTTGTCAGAGCAGTCGAGTCCTAGGCATAGCCAATGTCCTCGACAAAATGCCTCCTAGGTCAAACCAAGGTGGTTGGTGATAACCGATGACCTATGGTTAAGTAAAGCCTGAACGTTGCGACCGACAAGGAAAACTAGACCAAGGAAAAACCTTGGATAAGGATTTCTTGTTCGTGTCGACGATGTTCCCGAACCGCCTGCAGAATTTCTTAACTAGGTGTGTTGTTTCTTCGACGACAGGTTCGTCGAGTCGCTTGCCGACGATCGAGTCAACATCACTCAACTTGTGACTCATAAGGTGGTGTTCGGGATTTTGCTCACCACCATTGACGAGTCCGGGTTGATGTGGACGTCGCTAAGACGATCTTCTCAAGATGGCAAAGCATGCCTTCACGGCAAGGTCTCGCATCATGTTTAAGTCCCGAGAGCTTACAGAGCTCACCTGTACAGGCTTGCGGGAGACACTACATTAGTGTCGTCGTGTAAGCACTTGAACGATGCTCGAGAAGCTTGCCGTCGAAACTACTTTACCTAAAAGTCATTTGAACGTTTTCTTGGTACTCATGCTAGGTTAACAGTGCTTGTAATGACTTCTTAAGTCCAAACCATGTTGATCTCACTCCACTCCCAAGTGTCGCAAGGGTTTCACTTTGATTCATCCTAAGTCAGGACCCTACGACAGCACTGCTCACTTAACTAGGTTTACTCCTTTATGAGTTAAGTCAAGTTCATTGGTCGACTGCTAAATCGCGACCTTTGTCTTGTACACTCCACTCATACTCAAGCTTTCGACGTCCCACCATAATTTTTGGGTCGTCCTTACACTTCTCCCCCCAACACTTCTTCACCATTCAGATTTGTCAATCTCGTGTGGCATAGCTTGGAGTGTGGTGTGCTAGTTTGCAATGTAGCTTTATGTTGTACCTTTTAGTTCATACTGACACTTCTATGTCCACCTTGACTCATCCTCTGGTTACCCCCACAACAGAGGCATATATGTCCTTCCTAGTCAAACTCCTCGTTCTTAAAGTTTACACAACCCCATGGAGTCTATTATTAAACTACTTAATTACTTATATGCATATCATGTCGATCGGAACGTTATGATAGGTGATCCACGAGAAGTTTCACTTGGAGGAGAAGGCCAGGGTGTCCACTTGAAGTCCTTGGCGGAACCTGCACAGAAGGACCACTAATAATTGACATTTATTCGAGTTACAAACTAAGGCAAGCCCCGGTTTGCATTTAAGAGCTTTTCAAAGTTTTGCAGTATTTATCACATTACGTGCTCAGTTGATATTGTGCATTTACGTATAAGGTGATTGATACTCCACTTGCATGGCAACAAATCCCAAGGTTTGGTCGGAACGAGTTACAGTTTGACCTGTAGTAACTGCTTTGCTAATGTATAGGAAATCTGGTAGAAGTCGAGTAGATGGAATCTACTCGCGAGATAGGAATAATAGTTAACATGAGGGTGGAACATTAAAAATGGCTTATGAAATGAACACGAGACCGGGCAGGGGCAATAGGAGTAGACGAGATGGAGTCTCGGTCGCATAGCCTCGCTTGTGTCGCTTGAGGACCGTGCCGTATGCGGCACCGTTGGGCAAGCTTGATCTGTACCTGTTGCATAATGGTATATGGGACCATTAAACTGATGTAACTCTGGACTGTAGTGTGGAGACTCCTCGGTTGTCCTTGAATGGAGATGTGAAGGCAGAAAGGTGTAAATCTCCTAGCGAAACGTTTTGACGTGTCCGTGTAGGGGACCTTTTGCTCGGGATGAAGGGGTTTGTCGACATTGGGGTCTTGGGTGAAAGGTGGCCACGTATGACGTGGGGAGGAGATCATGTATGTGTCTCCCACGTGGGTGTGCGTGTCGTGCAGTCCAGTTGTGTCCTGATTCCAATCACCGTCCCTCGCGGTAATAGAGTACCACTTGTCCGTCACTGTCGTGACGTAGTAAATACTAAAGAAGCCAGAAAACTATATTGTATTGAAATATTACTTGCTTTGCAATCTTGTATGATCTAGAGATAGTCTAATTAAGGTTTACAGTTTCTTCATACTTTAGCTGTAATAGCATTTTGTGCTCTGGGCATGTCATATCATCGGCAAAGCGTTTCTTGTTTGATTGTGGAACCCATGATGTGCTGTGCTTGGAGAATGTCATTTGCTACTTAAAACTTTATTATAAGGATCCAATTGTAGGCGAGTCATTTATGCTTAACCTTACCTATGTTTAGTGTCCCCCTTGCATATGTCTAGTGAGACGGGTTAGTCTTGCTGAGCCTTATGCTCACGTTTGTGCTTTAACGATTTTTGCAGGTATTTGGTTTATTTCCGCTGTTCAGGTTGTACATGAGATCTCGAGATATCGAGATAAATCTCATGTGAACCACGCCGCTGCTGAATGTTCTTCTTGTTGCTAATGAGAAGAGTCCTAAGGCATGGACGTCTTCTCTCCTACTTAGTTATGTGAGATTATGAGTATGTATTTTCCGTTGCGTGTGTACCCCTGTGGTACACTCTTTTGTAAACTCTTCTTATTATGAAATGAAAACTTTATATGTTTTGGTATCCTTTTCATGTGTGCTGTTAGGTTCCGCATCACACAGCACCACCCAATGAGATCCTCGGATTGTGGACTCCGGTCCCCATAGAAGGTATGGCTTCTATGACTGTTTCATCATAAACATATCTCATTATCATACAACCTATAGACCCCCACTATAGTCTAGTTAATTATAACATAACTAGATTAGTATGGATAATTATGTTGTGTATCAACATTGGTTCAATGATGATTCAATTCATTGCCTTAGGATGGATTGTGCCTAGGCTCTTAAGGTAATTATTTAATATGCTAGCATGGTGCTAGGATAGCTAAGTAGCATTGGATTTCTTGTAGACCCACGGATTGAAGAGGTATGCAGTAGGTGGTGACAACCCTATCTGTCCTTTGTAATCCTCCATGTTCGGCTATGCCACAGGCTCTTGGCGGGAGTCGCCCTAGTATTGCCAGGGGTAAGCCCGTGCCCGATGTGTTGAACCACATAGCATAAGTATTGACTCTTGATCTAGCTTATGAATAATTAGTTTAGACTATGTATATGTACAATAGAGCATAGTAGGAGTACCTCCATAACTCTCAACATTAACTAACCTCTAGGATCCACTTATCCCCCTTAGACTTGAAAGCTTTTGTGTGTGTCACACTACCTCCACTATTATTTTATCCATCCTTACTAGATTCTTACCTAGACCTTTCAACCCTTTCCATTTGATGATTGTTATATCTCTACCTCGCCTTCCTTTGGGATCAAATAAATGACACCCTTGGAAATACTCTTAAGAGGAAATGCTACAATGATACCTTCGTGCGTTTGCGGAATTCACTCTGTGATCCAATAGAACCATTAACAAGCATTTCTGACACATTAGTTGGAGATGTTTAGTTAATGGTGCATAAGAAATACCAACAAGCATTTTTGGCACCGTTGCCAGGGATGATTTGTTAGTATATCTTAGGAGCCGTCAACATACCCATTGGTGCCCAAGAGGCTTGCTTTTGTCCATGTTGAAGCGCTTGAGAAGGTCTCTTGTATACTTCGTTTGATGCAAAAACGTATCTTCCTTGGTTTGCTTGATTTGCAGCCCTAAAAAGTACGTGAGGTCTCCCATCACACTCATCTCAAATTCTAAACTCATCATAGCTGAAAACTTGGACACAAGATCATGAGAAGCACAACCAAAGATAATATCATTCACATACACTTGAACGAATAATAATTCATTGCCATGCTTAAGCACAAAAAGAGTTTTATCAACCTTGCCCATGGTAAGCCCCTTTTAAAGTAAGAATGTTTTTAACCTATCATACCATGCTCTAGGGGCTTGTTTGAGACCATACAAGGCTTTGGACAGTTTGTAAACATGATTAGGAAAATCTGGATTTTCAAAACCCGGTGGTTGCTTGACATAAACCTCCTCATCTACGTAGCCATTAAGAAAAACACTTTTAACATCCATTTGATATAGCTTAAAACCTTTAGATGCAGCAAAATCTCACAAAATTCGTATGGCTTCTAATCTAGCAATAGGAGCAAAAGTTTCATCAAAATCTAGACCTTCCATTTGTGTGAAACCTTGAGCAACCAACCTAGCCTTATTCCTAACCACAACCCCATCCTCACTTTTTTTTATTTTTAAACACCCATTCTGTTCTAATTAAGGTGTGACCTAGAGGTGCGGTAGAAGTTTCCAAACAATATTTCTTTCAAAATTTTCTAACTCTTCGTGCATGGAAATAATCCAAGATTCATTAGTGAGTCCGCGTGATATATCATTGGGTTCAAAAAAAGCAACAAAAGCAGAATGACCATGAGAGTTTGGATCGCAAAACCTGGACCGTATGACTCGTTCGTGCAAGCTTCTAATAATTTGTTGTGGAGGATGACTTTTGAGAGCCCGGAGGGGAGTGGACACTTCACAAGCTTCTTCTTCTTCTTCATGTTCATCAAAAATCAATGAGCTTGTGACTTGAGGACGATCTAGACTAGCAATAGTTGTCGTCGGTGCTGGTTGTGAATCAAAATCAGGAGCTGGAACAATATCATTAGTTGATGAATTCTCTGGCAGCAGCACCACTTCTTCCTCATCTTCAATGAAAATAATCTCCCCCTACGGATATGGATCCGTACCTGCAATATTTGAGCTAGTACCTGGGCTAGCTTCATCAAAAGAAACATCACAAGTCTCCACAATTTTCCTAGTGTCAAGTAAAAGTACACGATAGCTTCTAGTATGAGATGAATAACCAAGAAACATGCCATCAACAGATCTAGCTTCAAATTTATCATGATTAATATGTTTCTTAACAAAGCATTTGCAACCAAAGACCCTAAAGTGTGTGACACTAGGCCTATGTCCAAAACGAAGCTCATATGGTGTTTTTACCTAGCTTATCATGCAAGAAAACACGATTTGAAACATAATAAGCGGTTGCAATTGCATCTGCCCAAAACTTTCTAGGAGTTTGATATTCATCAAGCATAGTCCTAGCCATCTCTACTAAGGTTCTATTCTTTCTCTCTACAACACCATTTTGTTAAGGTACATATGGTGAAGAAAATTGATGATGTATTCCTTTTTCAGCACAAAAATGATCAAAAGATTTATTTTTAAATTCAGTTCTATTATCACTTTTAATTGCTCTTAAAGATCCTGGGTGATAAATTGATAATCTAAGAAATAAAGTTCTAAAGTGACTAAAAGCTTCATTCTTAGATGCCATAAAATAAACCAAAGAGTATCTAGAATAGTCATCAACAATCACAAGAACATACCATTTACCTCTGAAGGATTGAACACGTGAAGGTCCTACGGTGTCAAGATACAAAAGTTGACCCGGTTCAGTTGTCATGGTCATTGTGAGAGGAGCATGTGAACCTGCAACCATGTTAGCATGTCTACATAAAGAGCACACAATTTATTTGTCCCCATTAAGCTTGGGCAGACCACGTATGCCATCAAGAGCACTAACACGCGTGAGATGATCAAAGCCTACATGACCAAGTCTACGATGCCAAAATTGTAAGTGTTTTGAATCATTAGCAACTAGACACCTATCCTTAGAAGAATACATATCAAAATCAGCTTTACAAACTCTTCCAAACCGAGACATGTTAAAAATAAGCTCACTATTTGAACATTTAACTTTGCAGCAATTTTTATTGAAAATAATTTCCATATGTTCATCTGGCAATTGTGAAACATAAAGCATGTTGTATTTCAAATTTGTGCCACATCCTTTAAAGTGTAGTGATCATTTACTTCAACCGAACCCTTAGCACTTATAGGAGTTGAAGAATTATAGGCAAAAATAATATTCTCTACACGTGACATAAAAGAGAGGGAGGAGAACCATTCTTTGTTACCGGTCATGTGGCGTGAGCAATCTGAATCCACAATCAAAATTTTCTCCTTCCTCAAGCATGTACCCTACATATAAGCACAATACGTCGATGACTCAATACTGGGGTTAGTAAAAAAGCATTTAGCAATCCAGTACTAAGTCACACGACGTCCAACAGGAATAACACGCGAAATCTGAGATAAAACAACAGGTTTATGAGCCAAAGATTGAGGATTTTTGTACCCAACTACTGACCTACGAGGTGTTACATGTGTAGCACGAAAAACAGTAGGTTTGGGAGCAGACTTTGCATGTTTTCGACTGATTACAGCGGGTTGCATGTTCCTATCACTCGGTTTAGCATGTGCGGCAAATTTTGCATGAAAGTTATGAGATCTAACAATCATTCTTTCCTTTTTCTGTTGTTTTGCTAGCCTCTAACAAAAATCTATCACATGACCATCTCTAACATAGTATGTACAATGAAATTTAACTTTGTGTTCATGTTTAGATGAGCAAGCAACATTTTTATTTGGAACCGAATGGGACAACACTCCTGCAGATTTGAAAACCACTTTTTTTTGTTTAGGATCTGCTTAAATCAAACCACTTCCTAATGAATTTACAATTTTAGATGCATGTGCCTTAGGATGAGCATGAGAATCAAAACCTAAACCAGATTTATCATTGCAAGATTTAGAGGAATTCAGAAGGAAGTTTAGGTTCTTATTTGCATTACAAAGCCGATCTAATGTCCTATGCATGCCATCAAGTTTATTTGACAGATCAAGGCAATTTTCACATGAAGTTTTTCCTTTTATTTGCAATTGGAACAATATTAACTTCATGAGAACGTAAAGCATTGCTCAATATAGAAATTTCATTCATAGCATCTTGTAGTTTCTTATCAGGATCATCACAAGTAGAACAATGCAAATAAATTGTAGAACAACAAGAGTCTTTCAAGTTTTTATCATTAAGTGCAGCAAGCTTTTTGTTCTTTTCAATTTCTAGTTCAAGTTTATGAAGTGTGGAGGTGTGTGCACTTCTTAGAGACTACAATTGTTCATATATTAAATCACATGAGGAACAAGAAGCATCAATAGGAATCAAAGATTTCAAACGATTAATTTCAGATTCTAGTGACTCAATTTTAAAAGCATTGTCCCTAAGTTTTTTGTCCTGTTTCTTAACTATAACAGTGGCACGAGAAATAGCATCACACATTTCTTCGCAAGTAGGACATACATCTTCATTGTCGCTGTTGTGCTCTGCCTCCTCCATACTTGATCTTGACTTGCCCGCCATGAAACACAAGTTTGCCAAATCATCTTCGTCTTCATCACTTCCAATGTCCACATCGCTTGAGCCAAGTTCTTGGAGTGCAGAGATAAAAATATTCACCAATTTGTGTCCTGTAAAACCCTTTTTCTTATTCTTCTCATTTGTAGAGGAGTGCTTCGTCCTTGTTTGCTTTTCATCACGGGAAGTAGTACCTGAAAGGTTAGGGCAATCAATGCAAAAATGTCCTGTCTTACCACATTCGAAGCATCATTGAGGTCCGATACTTACTCTCCTTCTAGTTCTCACATTTTGCAATTCTTTTGAGAACCAAGTAGAGATGAGTGCAAGTTCTTCCTGTGGAAACTCTTCAATTTGTTCAAGGGTTAGAGAGGAAAACAAAGCAAATGTTCCACAAGGTCAAGATTGGCCGGAGCTAGGCATGTGACATTGAGAAACAAATGCAAGAAACTTGTTGGGGTTCTTAGATTATGTAAATTTCATGAGTTTTCAATTTAGAATATAGAACATCTAAAGTAATGTAATTATGACAGTAGATTCACGAATAGATGTGACTTTCATCTCCCAAATTGACATGTCTAATGCACTAATTAATTGCCTAGCATTATAATCATCTGAAAATTTAACATTGACGCTACGCAAGTTGCTGAGAATTTTATTAAAGCGAGCAAAGAGATCGTTGATGGACTCATCCGGTTGCATCTCAAAGCGCATGTACTCATTTTTTAACATGTCTTGCCTTACCTCCTTGATCGTGTTAGATCCTTTGTGGTAGTCGCAGAGTGCTTTCCACACATCATGTGCAGATCGGAGGTGAGTAACATGGTTGAAGTCCCTTTGAGTTAATCCTTGTATGATCAAGTTGCAAGCCTTGTTGTTGTTGTCGACATCTCTCATGTTTGTTTCCATGACATGATTGTTTGATGGCACATCGTAAGGCTTGTAAACCTTTTCCCATATTGCGAAGCCTTGTTCCTGGATGAAAGCTTCCATACATGCCTTCCAAACCTAAAAATCAATACCACTAAAGACACACGGTTTTGCATAGTATTTCTCTATGATGATTAGTCAAAACACGTGCAGATCATGAAGATTAGAGCAACTTGGCTCCGATACCAATTGTAGGATCGAAGAGCACGTGAATAGCTACCAGAGGGGGGTGAATGGTAGATTTAAAACTTTTTCAGCGGAAGCAATGAAAACCCCTCGGCAAAAAATCGATCTGTTAAAGAAACAGTGTGTAATGACAAAAGTAGTATATCTTATAGAGAATCAAGTCAAAAAGACATTACAACAAGAATCACGAAAATCCATCGAGAAAAAACTCAAGTTATGATTGAAAGATTGAACGAATGTCAATCTGTTCTACCAGAGAAAAAAATAGATCTGTAACACTGCCAAAAAAATCATGTATATCACAAATCCAATGACTGTGAAATTTTTACAGACGATAGATAATCTAGTTGTGAAGACAACCCAAAAAGAATCACGTAAATTGGATCTGTAAAACACGAGTTATGATAAAATCAACGAAGAAAGGTAGTGCTGAGCAGAAACTCGACAAGAAAAACATGACAGAAACAAGTCGGAGACGAACAAGGCACAAAAGCTCCTTTAGACTACGAATTTTATTGATCAAAACACAAAAGGAACAGCCCCAAAGTCGTGCACCACGAGCTCCGGCCTCCCTTGCTTATATAACCAGCACTTAGGCCAACCCAATCCAAACTAAGACTCGAATCCTACTTAAGTTCAACCGAAACTTTCCATAACTGCTCAAGACTCTTCCATACGGAGATAGAAGCAATCTTAAGACTTCCAAACACCTTAGGAACATATCCCACAATCCTAAATCAACCCAACTTCGTAACCCACACGAAATCCTATCATAACCAACTCAAATCTTTCCATATTTGAGTCAAACCCGACTCAGCCGCAGCCTGAGTCCATAACCTCGTCGGTTAGACCTTTTCGACCAATTTCTTACATCCACATATCTTCATCACGCCTCGGAACCATGTAGACACGTCCATGCACATCTTGCACACATTCAAACATCTTCCAACGACGTCCACGATACCTTCATATGCATTGTTCTTGATCCAAACATGTTGCGCGACCTCCCGATCAACTCAATCATAATTCCTCCCGAACTTGGTTGTTGAACCTCATCTTCTCCCTAAGACTAGTTCAATGGATCCCGTCACCAGCCATGTCTTGAACTCAAGCAACACCTGCACATGAACAAACAACCAATACTTCCGAGCACAAGTCCATGATTTGACTCTCGTTAGTTCCAATAACCACAACACCTTGCGTGAGCACCTCACATAAGCATGTTGCAAAGCATAGCAAAAAGATATCAACCACAACCACAAAACCCCCCAAAAACTTAGTAAAAGAATACTAAGTAAATTTTTCATAGATGCAAAGAATGTTCCGGTCATTTCAAAGTAAAAGCACAACCATTGCAATCTAGCTCCGGACAATGCCAAAACTAACCAGACTTTGAGCCGGAGCTTACCGAAGCTAGCATTACCTAGCGCCAGAACATACCAACGCTAGTATGACCTAAAGTCGGAGCTTACCAAAACTAGTAGGAACGAACACCGGAGCTTACCAAAGCTAGTCGGACATAGCTAACATAAGTCAGACCTTGCATCAGACCTTGCAAGATCTACACAAAGCAAGTTGGACCTATCGTCGGACCTTGAAGGAGCTCGGACCTACAGTCAGACCTTGTTAAAAAGGTGTTTTGGTATATTCAAAACTTTTATCGTCAAAGCCAATGTATTCAGTACACATAGGTCTCACAGTAGCTCTCTCTCTACTTAACTTATACTCCACTAGGACATTCTTACCCCTTAGAGTAGTTTGCTTAGGTGTGTGTCACACTACCGCATCACTTCATTTATCTATCCTACCGGGTCTCTCACTAGAACACCCTCTTCTACCCTTGATCTTGTTACTCTTCTACCTTGCCTCCTCTGGGATAAACAAATATGATACCCTAGGGAATACTCTCGGGTGAAATGCTACAGCAGTACTTTTCATGCGCTTGCGGAACTCATCTTGCTTTGACTTATATTAGCTTAGTGCCTCTGCAGAACTAGCATTGCTCCTAGGATGACCTGTAGACATTTAGAAATACAAACAGTACTCATTCACATTAAATGGATGGCCTTCACCATCTTGGAGTGTGATGGCTCCATGAGGTGAAGTTTCTATCACGGTAAATGGTCCTTCCCATTTGCTTTGTAATTTTCTAGTTCCAAAGATTTTACCCTTTAGTTAAAGAGTAGGACTTTATCTCTAGGCTTAAACTCTTTCAGCGTAATCCGTTTGTCGTGTCATCTCTTAGTTCTTTCCTTATAGGTTTTGGCACTATGATATGCCTTATTCCTTCATTCCTCAAGTTCAGAAATTAGCCTCAAACGGTGCTTCCCAGCCTCGATAAGATTCATGTTCCACCTTTTGATGACTCAGTGAGCTCTATGTTCCAATTCTATAGGAATATGGCAAGTCCTCCCATTGACAAGTGGAATGGAGACATGCCAATGCGTGTCTTGTAGGAAGTTCTATATATCAACAATGCATCAGGTAGTTTATGCTTCCAACCTATTCCCATATCCAAGATGGTCTTTTGAAGAATGTTTTTGATTTGCTTATTAGATGTTTCTACCTGACCGCTTGTTTGTGGGTGGTATGGAGTAGCAATGTTATGCTAGACTCCAAGCTTCCTTAGAAAGTTCTGGAAGGTATTATCAGTGAAATGAGACCCACCATCACTTATGACCATCCGGGGAGTGGCAAAGCGTGGGAAAATGATCTCACGGAACATTTTCCTAGCTTGCTTAGGGTCGGCATTTTTGCAAGGCGATGCCCCTACCCATTTTGACACATAATTAATGGCCAGCATAATGTACTCGCCATCACAGGACTTTGAAAAAGGTCACATGAAGTTAATACCCCACACATCGAATAATTCAACTTGGAGATTATATGTGAGGAGCATGGCATTACAAGCAGTGATTCCTCCATGCTTTTGGCATTTCCAACATCAACAAATGAATTATTTGGTATCTTTATACATAGAAGGCCAATAGAATCCACTTTGTTAGATCTTTGCCTGAGTACATTATACACCACAATGGCCTCCATAGAGGCCAACATGACATTTTCAATGATTTTGGTGCCTTCGATTATGGGACACACCTAAGAAGGCCATCAACACATACTCGATAGGGATATGGGTCATCTCATAGGTGTCTACAACTCTCATATATGAGTTTCTTTTAGTTTTCCCCTGGCGTTATGCACCCCGTGACCATGAAGTTCACGATATTCGCGTACCAAGAGTAAAAGTCGGTCACCTTAAGCAACATGTCATCATGTAGGAAGTCATTAATGGGTGTACATGTGTTGTTTGACTTCCATATGTGAGTGATGATCCGCGATGGAATTCTCTACTCCCTTGTTATCCTTAATCTCCAAATCAAATTCTCGGAGTAGGAGAATCCATCAGATTAGCATTGGTTTACCGTCCTTTTTGGTAAGCAAAAATTTCAAAGCTGCTTGGTCCATGTAGACTATGACCTTAGCTCCAACCAAATAGGACCTAAACTTGTCGATAGCAAAGACTACTGTAGGAGCTCTTTTCTGTAGTGGCATAATTGAGTTATGCTTCTATTAGAGTCTTGCTAGCGTAGGCTACGGTGTGATGCTTCTTATCTTTGGTTTGGCCTAAGACCACACAAACAGCAAAATCGTTGGCATCACACATGATTTTGAATGGAAGTGTCCAATCAGGGGGTTCAATGATTAGAGCTGAGACAAGTGCCTTTTTTAGTGTATCAAAGAATTTCAGGCGCTCCTCATCAAAATCAAAAGGAGCATACTTAGCTAAAAGGTTTGTGAGGGGTCTCGCGATTTCTGAGAAGTCCTTGATAAATCATCGATAGAACACCGCATGACCTAAAAATTCGCGGATTCCTCTAATGTTGACAGGAGGTGGTAGTTGTTCAATAACTTCAATTTTCACTTTGTCCACCTCTATCCCCCTATTGGATACTAAGTGTTAAAAAATGATGCCTTCACAGACAATAAAATGGCACTTCTCCCAATTAATTACTAGGTCCTTCTCTTGGTGTCTTTGTAAGTCATTGTCTAAATTTTACAGACAATGATCAAAAGTTCTTCCATAGACGGAGAAATCATTCATTAAAATTTCCATGATTTTTAAATCATGTTAGAAAAGATAGACATAATGAACCTTTGAAAGGAGGCATGTGCATTACAAAGTCCAAAAGACATTCATCGGTAGGCATATATATGAATGTGGTCTTACTTTGATTGTCGGGATGTATAAGGATTTGATGATAGCCCGAGTATCCATCAAGGAAACAAAAGAAGGAGTGTTTCACAAACCGCTCTAACATCTCATCGATGAAGGGCAGCAGAAAATGATCCTTCCTAGTTTTCTTGTTGAGTTTTTGGTAGTCTATGCACATCCTCCATCCCATGATGGTGTGTTGAGGAAATAATTAATTCTTCTCATTTTGAATGATCGTTATTCCTCCCTTCTTTGGCACTACTTGGACTCAGCTGACCCACTTACTAAGAGGCACGAGATAAATAATCTCGGCATTAAGGAGTTTCAAGACCTCCTTCTTGACAACATCAAGCATCGCATTAGGTACTCTCGAGTTCAATGGGAATGTGATGAGTGCAAAGAGCAGGGTTGATGCCCTTGAGGTCTTGGAGTGAGTAGCCAAAGAATGTACTATGCTTTTCTAACATCGGTATGAGTTTGAGCGTTTTCTCATCTGAAAGCTTGTCACTTATGATGACAGGGGCTTCCAAATCTCCATTGAGAAAATCATAGCGTAGGCCTAGAGGCAAGATTTTGAGCCCAATAGGAAGTTTTGGTGTGGGATCTTCCTTCGGCAATTCAAATGTCTCCTGAAGTTCATCCTCTTCTTGGATAAAATCTTCCTCTCCTTCTACTTTAGGAGTTTCCAAATATTGAAGTCATAACCTCCTCAATTGGCCCATCTTGGAGGTGTGATTCTGAAGATGTGTTCTTGGAATGCAGAATGGAAATAGAGATCATCTCCCCTCTACGATTTATGCTGAGTTTCCATTCTGAGGGGATTTCCATGAGAAATTTCTCAATGGGAACCCCAACCACAATATCGAAGTCACGTATTTCAAACGCATGGAAATCAAGGAATACCTCACCATTTTTGTGTCTCGCCGACACATGTTGCAAAATCCCATATTATTCAAGAATATTTCCATATGTATCTCAAAAGGATTTTTGTGTTGGTGCCACTGGCACATCGCCAAAGATGGCGAGGGCACATGTATCCGAAACGATATTAGCTCCAACGGTGGGATTATATAGGACTTGCATCGTTGCTCCTCTAAGGTAACAGAGAATGGTAGCCAAGGGTGAGGTCATTCGAAGGAAATCGGTGAGTTCTCAAACTTTGTTGTCCATTCTAAACACAAAATAGAGGCCAACTCCATGATCGTGTCTTGGAGGAATACTCCATCAGTTGGGTTAGGAGGAGTTGAAGGCAATGATGGCTTCCTAAGGAAAAAAATACTTTGAGGTATTTCTATAATCTTCAAAAATCCTTCCCTCGAAGTAGAACGGGAATTCCGAAGGTTTAATTTTTTCATCATTCGAAGGTTTAAGTTTGGGAGAGGATTCTACAGGCAAGGTAGATGATGGACGTGCTACATGATCTTCCTTGGCTACAGGAGTCTCCTTGATGCTCGACTTGGCTTCCTCCTGATGACGTTCAGTAAGACCCATAATGAAGAGGCATTTTCTAGAATTCGATCTAGAAGTTCCTTCCCTTCTTCTTGCATCTTATGAAGGAATGACCCTCCAACCGTAATGTCTAGATATAGGGTAGACTCTTTGCTAAGTCTCATGAAGACATGTTGCAATAACAACGGATCAGAGATCAACAAATCTGGGCCAGAATTTCGCAAAAGCGGAAATCTCTCCCAAGCTGCACCTATTGATTCCTTCTCCATCTGTTGGAAGCCTAATTCTTTAATTCTTAGGGAAACAAGTAGTGATATTGGAAAGAAGGAAATACAACATTTATCTTGTAATTCTCTCCCATCACCGTTTGTTTTCCCAACATTACGGGTGTACCATTGTTTCGCTTTTTCCTTGAGAGAAAAAGGAAACAACTTCCATTTGAGAGTTTCTTGTGTCATGCCTTTAGTTAAAAGGCAAGAACACATTTTTCAAACTCGTGCAGATGGTGGTAAGGGTTTTCAAAATCCATTCCGAAGAACGATTGTTCCTGAACCATGGCTATAAAGCCACGGAGAAGTTCATAGCTAGTTGAGCAAATTGGTTCCACCGACGGTTGTGGCTCGCAGAACTCGCCCTTTGGGGCAGAATAACAAAGAATGGTGGGCTGCTCCATATCGGTAGATAGAAGCCTACAGTAAATACTTGCTTCAGGCACGGGTTTACCTATGGCAAAACCAAGACGACTCTAGCTAAGAGCCTGTGGTGTGGCCGAACGAGGAGGATGAGACACCCGATTCCAAAACTGAACCAAGTGAAAGCATATGTTTGCCCAGGATGTTCATCACACATACACGAGAAGTTCACAACTGATATTCAGAAAATAAGCACATCTCAAAAGTAAATGAATACCTTATTACAATAACTCAATGGTTCTCGAATTACAAATCTCTAATTATTGCAGCGAAAAAAAAACTAAGTAGTGCGACTCCAATCCACAGGCAATTGACGATAGCACGCAACCTTGTACTGTACGTGATCCTCGTGGTACTCCCAAGCGTCTCCTGTAGCTGTTTTAGTGAGGGGAATAGCAAGGGTGAGTACATGTCGTACTCAGCAAGTTTGGGAAAGTATGACATGTAGCTAAAAACAAAGATGGTAGTAAATGGCTAATTGCATAAAAGTACATTTCATAAACATGTAAAAGCATCCAATAATATCTATGTTAGTTTAATTACCATCATATCCCACATAAACATCATAATCCATATCCATCATTCTCAATTATAATCTTAATTCATTTATACCCAGCCAACAATTGATATCGTAACATATGCTAATTTCATACCTCCTCATGACCGACCATGCTCATATAACATAACCTGATTCATAACCATATCCAAACCATCCCAATTCCCAAGTCTCACTCTAATCATGGAAGTTATTCAGGTTCTTGTAATCAGGAGCACGGCTATCATGATAGTTTTTAACACTATGCAGAGTTTGTACTGCTTTACCCACATGTTTGTGATTTCATCACCTTTCTGTGACTAAGAACCTGCATTATGCCTTATCACACTTCCATTGGTGTGTGGCCAAGAGATCACAAAATAGCCTTTCAAAAGGGACTACTAGTATGTACGGACCCACTAAGGTTTCACCTGCAGGCTTGAATCTCCATTCTCCCACCCACAGACCTCCTTGTGTGCCATGCAAATCCCAGGGTAGCCCTAATCAACTCCCATTCCACGCACCATCTAATGGTCCATACAATACCATCAACACACATAATTATTCAGCTATGCTGCACCCATACTTGTCTTTGTGGTGGCACTATTGTCTAGGCTTATTCTCGCATGAACCGGTCCTTAGATCTAAGTCAATCGAAACCACCATATCATGCAACCCAGTCCACAACCCATGCTTACTTAGATCACCCCAGATCCATGTTACTTAAGTCATCATTATCATCAGTTCACATAGTCCATACATATATTAGTTCATAATTAGTCATTTGGCAATTTCCAATCCCAATTAAGCAAAGTGAAGCAAAACGGAAAAATATCCTTCCCGACTCTCAACAATATGTCCTAAGCGACAAGGGTGGTCATACAAGTATACTAAACACATATCATGGGTCTCCCATCAATTTGACACAAGCATGCAGCTTTGCGAACAAAACATTTGAAAACAGGATCCAAATGATCAAGGACACTTGCCTTGCTACTGCGGCTGGTTTGGATCAAAAGCTTCAAAGTTTTGGTGCTGAAGGTCCTTTTAATAACCTTCTAGAGCGTTACATTCTATTCCATGCAACAATCATGCAAAACAAACATTACAATCAATAAATGCTCATATAGTACTCAATATGCCATGATGTGCATGAATGATGCAATTACGATGTAGCACATGTTATTAAGTTGCAACTATTGCTTACTGACTAGTTAAAATTGAGTTTTACATGTTTGAACATGTATTGAGTCATTTCGGGCAAAACTATGGAAGTTACAGGGATTTCAGAATCAGAGGTCAGACTATTCCACACAATGGGCCGGACATGTCCGCTGTGGATTAGAAGGTTCAACAGACTAGTCCGCATAAGGCCGGACAAGTCCGCTATGCTAGGGTTTTGCGAACTTCCCATCTAGGGCATGATTTAAATCAAAATTGGGATCAAAATTTATATGGAAAGTAAGATCTAGGGAAATGACCGTGAATCCAATGGTTTAATGGTCGAGGATTAGGTGTAATGCGAGAATCTTGACGTCTAGATCTGAAGAAGATGAAGAATTGGCAAAGAAGAATGTTGACGTAGAAGAATTGGTGAAGAAGATCGCCGCAACAACGACGATGATCTTGCTTGATTCCTTCCTCTCCTTCTTCCTCCTCTTCCCTTCCTTCTTCTCCCTTCAAGAGCAGTGACTATGAGGAGAGGAGGCGATGGGGTTCGCCTAATGTGGCCGAAGGGGTAAAGGGTGGGTGTTGGGGGTGTTTATTTAGGAGAAGAGGTGATGAGATTGTGGTGGGATCCAAGTAGGAAGCAGTGGGTATGAGTATGGCCTTGGTGGGGTCCCACTTGGGCTCCTTAGCGTTGAGGCACGACGTTCTTGGGCCCAATTAAGGCAATTACCCAATAACTCATCGTGGGGGGAAAATAGAATCTTAGTCAAAACCCTAAATACCGGACTAGTTTGTAGGAAGGACGGACAAGTCCGTTTGAGGTATAGAGAGCTGATCGGACAAGTCTGGTCTCTTGCCAGACAAGTCCGTCCAAGGAACAGAAAGTTCAACAAACAAGTCTGATGCTATGTCGGACAAGTTCGGGGGTTGTACAGTTTCAAACTGGACTAAGTTTTGGGATTTTCTGGATTACTCCAAAGAGTTCCAGTAGCAATTGTCGGACTAGTCCGTATATGGTAACAGACAAGTCCGGATGAGAACAGAAACAAAACTGGATTAATCCGTAGCAATTAACGGACTAGTCCGAGGGACAGCTGTTGCGAAACTAGACTTCCAGGTTCACATCCAGACAAGTTCGTACCAAATATTGATTTTAACTTCTGGTTTGCCTCTAATTCAGTTTAATTTTCTTCCTTTTTGAGTTGCATTATGTTAGACATGTATAAGAATGAATGCAATGAATGATGGGTGAAAATGAGGGTGTTAAAGAGGATTACTAAGGATAGATAGGGCTGTCACTACCTACTGCTGCCTCTTCAATCTGTGGGTATACGAGATTGTAGGATCGAAGAACACGTCAACACGAAAACCCCTCAGTAGAAAATCAATACGATAAAGAAACCAGTGTGTGCGACTGTACTAAACGTGTTAAACTATGGCAAAACTTGTATATATTGTATAGAATCAAGTCACGAAGACACCACAACATGAATCACGAAAAACCGCCTTGTAAAACTCAAGTTATGATTAAAAGATTGAGCAAAGGTAAATCTGTTCTACCCGAGTTAAAATAGATCTTCTATGCTGTAAATAAACTCGTGTAGGTCAAAAATCACAAATCCAATGATCGTGAAATTTTCACATATAATAGATAATTGAGCTGTGAAGACAACACAAAAAGAATGACATCAATTTGATCAGTAAAACTCGAGTTATGATGAAAACACACAAGAAACAGCAGGCAAAGCACAAACTCGACAAGAAAGACTTGATGAATACAAGTAGGACAAACAAGTCACAAAAGATCCTCGAAAATATGAATTTAATTCACCAAATAAACAAGAGAAACAGCCACAAGTTGCATCACCATGAGCCCTGGCCTCCAAATATTATACAAACAGCCTTAAGGCCAACCCAATCAAAGGTAGGACTCCTACTCCCACTCAGATTCAATCAAAACTTTCTATAATTGCTCAAGACTCTTCCATACACAGACAAAAGGAATCATAATACAGCCGAACACCTTAGGAATATCCAAAACATTCCTAAAACAACTCAACTTCATGACCAACAAGAAGTCTAACCATAGCCAACTCAAAACTTTCCATAAATGAACCATAAACATCTCAGACGCAGCCCGAGGTATAATTTGGTCGGTTGGACCATTTCGGCCAATTCTTCACATCCATAACTCTTATTCATGCCTTGGAACCATGTTGCTACATCCTTGCACACCTTGCACATGTGTAAACACGTTCCAATGACGTGCACGATAACTTCATATGCATTGTTCTTAACCCAAACATGCTGTGTGACCTCTCGATCAACTCAAGCACAATTCCTCCTGAACTTGGTTGCTGAAACTCATATTCTCCCCAAGACTAGTTCAATAGATCACCATCACCATCCATGTCTTGACCTCAAGCAACACCTGCACATGACAAACAACCAATTCTTCCGAACACAAGTCCTCGACTTGACTCACGTTAGTCTAAAAATCACAACACCTTATGTGAGCACCTCACACAAGCATGTTGCAAATATAGCAAGATAATATCCATAATGATTAGCCAAAACACATCAAAAACATAGTAAATGAATATTAAGCAAATATCCCATAAGCAAAAAAGCAAGATTGGAACATTGCAAGTTAAATCAGTGCAGCCGAAGATAATCATTAAGATCGCACAATCTGAAATGTCCGAGCAGTAACAGTTAACCCCGATATGCATAGATTAAGTTCAGATAGTCTGAACTGATGAAGGTATCTATTACTCCCAAAACATTTGAAAGTTCGGAGAGTCTGAACTTATTGACAGTAACTGTTACTCTCGATACATAGTAAAAAGTTTAGATGGTTCAAAGTATGTTGTGCAGTTCAAATAAAGGTAACCTATTACTCCCAAAACCACATTTTAGATAATCTGGTATTCCGAAGTGGGTTTCTCAGATATATTCAAAACTTTGCATGTAAGCCCTTACTTTTAACCTAATTTTCCAATATATTCAGCACTTAGGTCTCAATATCTCCCCCTTGATGAGAGCCACCTATGCGATCAAGACCACTAACACATGAGAGGTGATCAAAGCCTATGTGACCAAGTCTATGATGCCAAAAATATAAGTCTTTTGAATTATGAGCAACTAGACACGTATGCTTAGAGGATGACATATAAAAATCAGCTTTAAAAACTCTTAAAAACCAAGACATGTTAAACATAAGCTCATCATTTAAATCTAAAACCTTGCAGCAATTTTTAGAGAAGCTAATTTCTAGATTCTAATCTAGCAATTGTAAAATAGAAACCAAGTTGTATTTAAAATTTTTAACAAGTGCCACATCCTTCAAAGTGTAATGGTTATTAACTCTAAACAAACCCTTAGCAATTATAGGAGTTAAAGAACTATCAGAAAAAGTAACATTATCTACACGTGACACAAAAGAATGGGACGAGAACCATTCTTTGTTACCTGTCATGTAGTGTGAGCAACCTGAATCCACAAGCCAAATGTTCTCCTTCCTCAAGCGAGTAACCTACATATAAGCACAATACATCGATGTAATACTGGGTTAGTCAAAAGGCATTTAGAAATCTAGTACTGAGTCATATGACGTCCAATAGGAATAACAAGTGAAAGCCAAGAAAATACAGCAGGTTTATGAGCCGAAGTTTGAGAATTCTTGCACCCAACTACTGACCTATGAGGTGTGACTTAGCATGAAAAACAGTAGATTTGAGAGCAATATTTGCATGTTTTCAACTCATCACAGTAGATTGCAAGGTTCTAACATTCCATTCAGCACATGCAACATGTTTTGCTGGGTTGTTACACGATATAGCTAGCATTTTTGCTTCTTTTCTTGTTTAGCTAATCTAAAGAAAAGAATCTATAACATGACCATGTCTACTGTAGTAGGTACAATGGAATTTAACTTATATTCATGTCTAGATGAGCAAGCAACATGTGTATTAGCAACCGAATGGGACAACGTCCCTGCGGACTTAAAAACTGTGAGACCTATGTGTGCTGAATACATTGGCTTTGAAAATAAAAGTTTTGAATGCTGCCATAACAACTTTTTAGTAAGGTCCAAATCTAGCTCCGAGCTTCTGCAAGGTCCAACAATAGGCCTGACTTGCTTTGTCTAGGTCCAACATGTTTTTGGGTAGCTCTGGTGAGCTTTTGTCTTTAGCTTCGGCATGTCTTTGTTAAGCTCCGACATGTTTCTCTAGCTCCGGCTTTTAGGTTGACTAGTTCCGACTAGTTTTGGTCAGCTCCGGCGCTAGGTTCGACTAGCTTTGGTTAGTTTTGGTACTAAGTCCTGCTAGTTTTGATAAGCTCTGGTGCTAGGTTGTACTACCTTTGATAAGCTCCGGCTCAAGCTCCAGTTAGCTTTTTCTAGGTTCGGAGCTTGATCGCAGTGGTTCTTCTTTTATCTTGCAATGATTCGTACTTGCTTTACATTGATGGAAAGATTGCTTAGTATTCATTTTTTATGTTTTTGGTGTGTTTTGGTGGTTATGGTTGATATCGTTTTTATATGCTTTGCAACATGCTTATGTGAGGTGATCACGTAAGGTGTTGTGTTCGGAACTGACTTGAGTCAAGTCGCGGACTTGGGCTCGTACAGATTGGTTGTTTGTTCATGTGCAGGTGTTGCTTGAGTTCAAGTCATGGCTGGTGACAGGATCCATTGGACTAGTCTCAGGGAGGAGATGAGGTTCCAACAACCAAGTTTAGGAGGAACTGTGGTTGAGCGGGTCACGAGGTCGCACAGGATGATTGAATCAAGGGCAGTGCATATGAAGGTTATTGAACGTCGAAGGAAGGTGCTCGCACGTATGCATGCAGTGCATGATGTAGCAACATGGTTTCGAAGATGGTTTATGGATGGGAAGATCTGGTTGGAAGGATCAGATCGTATCAGTTGATGACTTTGACTGCGGCGGAGTCGGTTATGGCTCGGTATGGAAAGTATCGAGTTGGTTATGATAGGATTTCATGTGGGTCACGAATGTGAGTTGTTTTAGGAATGTGGGATACGTTCCTAAGGTGTTTGGAAGTCTTAAGATTGCTTCTATCTGCGTACAAAAGAGTCTTAAGCAGTTATTGAAAGTTTCGATTCTTGAACGGAGTAGGATTGGGTTCCTGATTTGAGTAGAGTTGGCTTTCGAGCTGGTTATATAAGCAAGGGAGGCCAAAGCTCGTGGTAGACGACTTTGGGGCTTTTCCTCTTGTGTTATATTAAATAAAATTCGTGGTTTGAAGGAACTTTTATGCCTTGTTCGTCCGACTTGTTCCAGAAAAGTTTTACTCGTTGAGTTTCTGGACAGCACTACCTGTCATCGGTGGTTTTATCATAACTCGAGTTTTACAGATCCAATTGATGTGATTCTTTTTGGGTTGTCTTCACAACTTGATTATATATCATATGTTAGAATTTCACGGTAATTGGATTTGTGGTTTCCGATATACACGAGTTTATTTGCAGCATTCCAGAACTGTTTTTCTCGGGTAGGACAGATTGACCTTTGTCCGATCTTTCGATCATAACTTGAGTTTATCTCAACAGATTTGAGTGATTCTTGTTGTATCATCTTCGTGACTTGAGTCTATCTGATATCTAAAATTTTTGTCAAGATAAAACACGTTTAGATTAGTCTCACTCACGATTTTTTAACAGATCATTTTTCTGCCGAAGGGGTTGGGATTAAATTGTTTCCGCTGCGTAAGATTTTTAAATATACCATTCACCCCCCTCTGATAGCTTTTCACGTGCTCTTCGATCCTACAATTGGTATCAAATCCACGATGCTCTAATTATTGTGATTTGCACGTGTTTTTGACTAATCATCATGGAGAAATACTCTGCCAAACCTTGTGTGTTTGCTGGTATTGATTTTCAGGTTTGGAAGGCACGTATGGAGGCTTTCATCCAGGCGCAAGCCTTCGCAATATGGGATAAGGTGTACAAGCCTTACGAATTTCCACCAAATGATCAAGTTACGGCTACAAACCTACGGGACGTCGACAACAACAACAAAGCTCGCAACTTTATCATATAGGGACTCACTCAAAGCGACTTTGATTGTGTCGCGCACCTCCGATCAGCATACGATGTTTGGAGAGCTCTATTTGATTACCATGAAGGCTCCAACACAATCAAGGAGGTAAAAAAAGATATGTTCAAAAAGGAATATATGCGTTTCGAGATGCAACCCGGTGAATCTATTGATGACCTCTTTGCTCGCTTCAATAAAATTCTCAGCAACTTACGTAGTGTCAATGTTAACTTTTCTGATGCTGAAAATGCTAGAAAACTTCTTAGTGCATTAGACATGTCAATTTGGGAGATGAAAATAACATCTATTTGTGAATCAACTGTCATGAGTTCTCTTACATTAGATGTGCTTTATTCTAAACTAAAAGCTCATGAAATTTACATTTTATCACGTAAGAACCCAAATAAGTCTATTGCATTTGTCTCACAACGTGATATGCCTAGCTCCGGCCAATCATCATCTTGCAATACTCTTGCTTTGTTGTCCTCACTAACCCTGGAGCAGATTCAGGAATTTCCAGAAGAGGAGTTAGCACTAATCTCTACTAGGTTCTCAAAAGCATTGCAGAATGTGAGAACTAGAAGGAGAGGAAGCTCCAGACCTCAACGTTGTTTTGAATGTGGTAAGATAGGACACTTTCGTACAGAATGCCCTAACCTTTTAGGTCCTACTACCCGTGAAGAAAAACAGAACAAGGTCAAGACCACCTCTGGAAATCCCAACAAGAAAATGAAGGGTACCATAGGACGCAAGATGATTAACAGCTTCATCACCGCACTTCAAGAACTCAGTTCAAGTGATGTAGACTTTGAAAGTGATGAAGATGATGACGATCTGGCCAACTTATGCTTCATGGCATGCAAAACAAGATCAAGATCAAGCCAGGAGGATGCAGAACACAACAGTGATGATGATGAGGTATGTTGTACTTGTAATAAAATGTGTGATGCTATTTCTCGTGCAACAATTATTGTCAAGAAAAAGGACAAAAAGCTTAGGGATAATGCTGCTAAAATTGAATCACTAGAATCTGAAATCAACTGTTTAAAAACTTTGATTCCTAGTGATGATGCATGTCCCTCATGTGACTTAATCTATGAACAATTGTCCACATTAAAAAGTGCACACCCCTCCACTCTAGATAGACTTGATGAAGAAATTAAAAAGAACAAAGAGCTTGCTGCATTTAATGATAAAAACTTAAAAGATGCTTCTTGTTCAACAGATGATTTGCATTGTTCTGCATGTGATAATCTAGATAAGATACTAAAAGATGCAGTGAATGAAATTTCCATTCTGAACAATGCTTTACGTTCTTATTAAGTTAAATATTGTTATAATTGCAAATTAAAAGGAAAAACTTCATGTGGAAACTGCCTAGAATTGTCTAAAAAGCTTGATGACTTGAATAGGAAATTAGATCGATTTTGTAATGGGAATAAGAACCTAAACTTGCTGCTAAATTCTTCCAAGTCTTGCAATAATAAAACTGGTTTAGGTTTTGATTCTCATGCTCATGCTAAGGCACATCCACTTAAAATTGTAAATTCATTAGGAAGTGATTTGATTCAAACTGTTTCTAAACAAAAAAAATGGTTTTCAAATCTGCAGGAGTGCTTTCTAATTCTGTTTCTAATGTTGGGTGCTCATATAGACATGATTACAAAATTAAATTTCATTGTACTTATTGTGATAAAGATGGTCATGTCGTAGATTTTTGTTATAGACTAGCTAAACAAATTAAAAAGGATAAAATGTTTGCTACATCTCATAACTTTCATGCTAAACCTAAAATTAGAAACATGCAACCTGCATTAATGAGTCAGAAATTTGAAAAGGTAGTTTTCGGACCCTCTCGTAAGAGACTTGCAAAGACAGCTCCGATAGTTCTAATAGCTCCAAAAGCTCCCGGGCCTTCAGTTGTTCCCTCCAGAGCTTCAGTTTTTTTGCATTTGGACCTTCGGTTTGTGCATGCAGAGCTTCAACTGGTTCTTTCAAAACAAATGTTCTCACCTCCAGAGCTACTGGTTTTTGCTCTAAACGAGTAACAACTTCTAAATCAATTGTTAAGAACAGAACACCTCAACCTTTGACTCATAAACCTGCTATTTTGTCTCAGCTTTCGCGTGTTTTTCCTGCTGCACGTAGTGTGACTCAGTACTGGATACCTAAATGCCTTTTGACTAACCCCAGTATTGAGTCATCGACGTATGGTTCTTCTATGTGGGTTACACGTTTGAGGAAGGATAACATTTGGATTGTGGATTCAAGTTGCTCACGCAACATGACTGGTAACAAAGATTGGTTCTCCTCCCTCTCTTTCGTGTCACGTGTAGAGAATGTTACTTTTGCCGATAATTCTTCAACTCCTATAATTGCTAAGGGTTCGGTTAGAGTAAATGATCACTACACTTTGAAGGATGTGGCACTTGTAAAAAATTTGAAATATAACTTGCTTTCTGTTTCACAATTGCTAGATGAAAATCTAGAAATTATTTTCAATAAAAACTGCCGCAAAGTTATAGGTTCAAATAGTGAGCTTATTTTTAACATGTCTCGGTTTGGAAGAGTTTTTAAAGATGATTTTGATATGGCTTCCTCTAAGAATAGGTGTCTAGTTGCTAATGATTTAAAGGACTTATATTTTTGGCATCGTAGACTTGGTCACGTATGCTTTGATCACCTAATACGTGTTAGTGATCTTTATTGCATATGTGGGTTGCCTAAGCTTAATGGGGACAAAGAAATTGTGTGCTCTTCTTGTAGACATGCTAAGATGGTTGCAGGTTCACATACTCCTCTCACAATGATCATGACAACTGAACCGGGTCAACTTTTGCACCTTGACACCGTAGGACCTTCACGTGTTCAATCCTGCGGAGGTAAATGGTATGTTCTTGTTATTGTTAATGATTATTCTAGATATTGTTGGGTTTACTTTATGGCGTCTAAGAATGAAGCTTTTAGTCACTTTAGAACTTTATTTCTTATATTATCAATTGATTACCTAGGATCTTTAAAAGCAATTAGAAGTGATAACGGAACTAAATTTAAAAATCAATCTTTTGATCACTTTTGTGCTGAAAATGGAATAGATCATCAATTTTCTTCACCATATGTACCTCAACAAAATGGTGTTGTAGAAAGAAAGAACAGAACCTTAGTTGAGATGGCTAGGACTATGCTTGATTAATATCAAAATCCTAGGAAATTTTGGGCTGATGCAATTGCAACTGCTTGTTATGTCTCAAATCGTGTTTTCTTGCGCGCTAAGCTAGGTAAAACACCATATGAGCTTCAGTTTGGACATAGTCCTAGTGTTATGCACTTTTGGGTCTTTGGTGGCAAATGCTTTGTTAAGAAACATGGTAGTCTAGATAAATTTGAACCTAGATCCATTGATGGCATGTTTCTTGGTTATCCATCTCATACTAGAGGCTACCGTTTGCTTTTACTTGACACTAACAAAATTGTGGAGACTTGTGAAGTGTCTTTTGATGAATATAGCCCATGTACTAGCTCAAACACTGCAGGTCCAGATCCATATCCGCAGGGGGAGAGCATTTTCGTTGAAGATGAGGAAGAGGTGGAGTTGCTGCCCGAAAATTCAGCAGCTAATGACATTGTTCAAGCTCCTGATTTTGATTCACAGCCAGCACCGACGACCACCATTGCTGGTCTAGATCCTCCTCAAGTCACAAGCTCATCGATTTGTGATGAATATGAAGAAGAAGAAGCTTGTGAAGTGTCCACTCCCCTCCGAGTTCTCAAAATTCATCCTCCACAATAGATTATTAGAAGCTTGCATGAACGAGTTACACGGTCCAGGTTTTGCGATCCAAACTCTCATGCTCATTCTGCTTTTGTTGCTTCTTTTGAATCCAAAGATATATCACACGCACTCACTAATGAATCTTGGATTATTGCCATGCAAGAAGAGTTAGAAAATTTTGAAAGAAATAATGTCTAGAAACTTGTACCATCACCTCAAGGTCACACTTTAATTGGAACTAAATGGGTGTTTAAAAATAAACAAAGTGAGGATGGGGTTGTGGTTAGGAATCAGGCTAGGTTTGTTGCTCAAGGTTTCACTCAAGTTGAAGGTCTAGATTTTGATGAAAATTTTGCTCCTGTTGCTAGATTAGAAGCCATAAGAATTTTGTTAGCTTTTGCTGCATCTAAAGGTTTTAAGCTATATCAAATAGATGTTAAAAGTGCTTTTCTTAATGGCTACATAGATGAGGAGGTTTATGTCAAACAACCACCGGGTTTTGAAAATCCAGTTTTTCCTAATCATGTTTACAGACTGTCCAAAGCCTTGTACCGTCTCAAACAAGCCCCTAGAGCATGGTATGATAGGTTAAAAACATTCTTACTTGAAAAGGGGTTTACCATGGGCAAGGTTGATAAAAATCTTTTTGTGCTTAAGCATGGCAATGGCTCATTATTCGTTCAAGTGTATGTGGATGATATTATCATTGGTTGTGCTTCTCATGATCTTGTGTCCAAGTTTTCAGCTATGATGAGTTCAGAATTTGAGACGAGTATGATGGGAGAACTCACGTACTTTTTGGGGCTGCAAATCAAGCAAACCAAGGAGGGTACCTTTGTGCATCTAATGAAGTATACAAAAGACCTCCTAAGGCGCTTCAACATGGACAAAAGCAAGCCTCTTCAGACACCAATGGGAACAACAACAACACTATAACTTGATGAAGATGGTGAACCCGTGGATCAAAAAGAATATAGAAGCATGATCGGATCACTTTTGTACCTCACGGCATCAAGAACGGACATACAATTCAGCGTATGTCTTTATGCACGGTTTCAAGCTTCCCCACGTGCTTCACATCGTCAAGCCGTCAAAAGGATTCTCAGGTAATTACATGGAACTCAAGAATTTGGTATTTTTCTTCCTTCTTCCTCAACCGTTACATTGAAAGCTTTTTTGGATGCTGAATTTGGGGGTTGTAGGATTGATAGGAAACGTACCTCCGGTGCTTGTCATTTTCTTGGTAATTCTCTTGTTGCTTGGTCCTCTATAAAACAAATCTCAGTTGCACAATCCACGGTTGAATCTGAATATGTAGCTGCTGCTAGTGCTTGCTCACAAATTCTTTGGATTGTTCAAACACTTAAGGACTATGGGGTTGATCTACATAGTGTTCCACTGTTTTGTGATAACACTAGTGCCATTTGCATTGCTAAAATCACCATGCAGCATTCTAGAACTAAGCACATTGACATTAGGTATCACTTTCTCCGTGATAATGTTGAAAAAGGACACATTGTGCTTCACCATGTAGATACTGAACAACAATTGGCTAACATTTTTACAAAACCTTTGGATTTCACTCGTTTTTGTTACATTCGTAGTGAAATAGGGGTTATGCAACCTCATGGTTTAAATCGAGGGGAGTTTTGAAATTTGGGAAGTCTATGTGAGAATCTGAACTTAAAATAATATGAGCATAGTATTTCATACATATATGGCTTTGTGATTCTTTTTACATGTTGAAAGTTCTTACTACATTACTCATGTTATACATTTTGTAGTTTTTGCCATGTCTAGTAATTGGAATAATTACTTACACTGAATCTGGTCATGGTCAAACTTTCTTGCTGTTTTGAACTTGTTGCATGCTCACAAGTGTTTTGAATCATAAAGAATTAATTATGTAATCAACTCACATGTTGAGTTTTTGTGAACAAATATAAGTTGAGAAAAGATCAAGAGAATATGCATGCATCGCACTTCTTCTTTTGAGATGACTTATCATTGCACTTAGATATGAACTTGGAAGAAGTTGTGTATGACTAAAACCATGTCCTTAAGCTTCTGATTGTCAAATGACATAGGCTTGGCTTGGTTGATTAGAATAAGGCAGATGCGCATATAATCTCTTGCAAATATTATATTATCTAAATTTGTGCTTTGAAAAATAAAAAAATGCAGCAGCAAGTGTCATGCTTTCAGGTATTGAAATAGTTAAGTTTGTGAGGTCATGACTTGCTAAATTGGAAAATACATTTGATCTCTAGCATGGCTTACACTTCTTTATGTATTTCATTAATGTGATAGTGTATGTTACTTGATAGTATGACTTGGATGAGCTTTGTTTATATGTATATGTTATAATATGTTCATAACATTTGAAATTTCTCTTTTGAACCTTGCTGAATACATTGTCAAAGGGGGAGAGATAATAATGTGATTTAAAAAAAAACAAATATGCAAGGGGGAGACATTGATTACACATTGCACATATTCACAATTGTTTTTGGCACGATTCTTCTCAGGGGGAGAATTTTTTTTCTCATTTTATTTCTGTTTTACAAAGGGGGAGAAATTGTTTTCAAAACTTTTAATGTGAATAAGCCAATCTTCAAATTTTAAATGGTGTTGCCAATGCATTCATCAAGGGGGAGATTGTGAGACCTATGTGTGCTGAATACATTGGTTTTGACAATAAAAGTTTTGAATGCTGCCATAACATCTTTTTAGTAAGGTCCGAATCTAGCTCCGAGCTTCTGCAAGGTCCGACAGTAGGTCCGACTTGCTTTGTCTAGGTCCGACATGTTTTTGTGTAGCTCCGGTTAGCTTTTGTCTTTAGCTCCGGCATGTCTTTGTTAAGCTCCGACATGTTTCTCTAGCTCCGGCTTTTGTGTTGACTAGTTCCGGCTAGTTTTGGTCAGCTCCGGCGCTAGGTTCGACTGGCTTTGGTTAGCTCCAGTACTAGGTCCTGCTAGTTTTGATAAGCTCCGGCGCTAGGTTGTACTAGCTTTCGTAAGCTCCAGCTTAAGCTCCGGTTAGCTTTTTCTAGGTTCGGAGCATGATCGTAGTGGTTCTGCTTTTATCTTGCAATGATTTGTACTTGCTTTACATTGATGGAAAGATTGCTTAGTATTCATTTGCTAATTTTTGGTGTGTTTTGGTGGTTATGGTTGATATCGTTTTGATATGCTTTGCAACATGCTTATGTGAGGTGCTCGCGTAAGGTGTTATGTTCGGAACTGACTTGAGTCAAGTCGCGGACTTGGGCTCATACGAATTGGTTGTTTGTTCATGTGCAGGTGTTGCTTGAGTTCAAGTCATGGCTAGTGACAGTATCCATTGGACCAGTCTCAGGGAGGAGATGAGTTTCCAACAACCAAGTTCGGGAGGAACTGTGGTTGAGCGGGTCAGGAGGTCGCGCAGGATGATTGAATCTAGGGCAGTGCATATGAAGGTTATTGAACGTCGAAGGAAGGTGCTCGCACGTATGCATGCAGTGCATGACGTAGCAACATGGTTTCGAAGATGGTTTATGGATGGGAAGATCTGGTTGGAAGGATCAGATCGTATCGGTTGATGACTTTGGCTGCGACGGAGTCGGTTATGGCTCGGTATGGAAAGTATCGAGTTGGTTATGATAGGATTCCATGTGAGTCACAAATTGGAGATGTTTTAGGAATGTGGGATACGTTCCTAAGGTGTTTGGAAGTCTTAAGATTGCTTCTATCTGTGTATAGAAGACTCTTAAGCAGTTATTGAAAGTTTTGATTCTTGAACGGAGTAGGATTAGGGTCCTGACATGAGTAGAGTTGGCTTTCGAGCTGGTTATATAAGCAAGGGAGGTCAAAGCTCGTGGTAGACGACTTTGGGGCTGTTCCTCTTGTGTTCTATTGAATAAAATTTGTGGTTTGAAGGAACTTTTGTGCTTTGTTCGTCCGACTTGTTTCAGACAAGTTTTATTTGTCGACTTTCTGGACAGCACTACCTGTCGTTGGTGGTTTTATCATAACTCGAGTTTTACAGATCCAATTGACGTGTTTCTTTTTGTGTTGTCTTGACCACTTGATTATCTATCATCTGTTAAAATTTCACAGTCATTGGATTTATGGTTTTTTATCTACACGAGCTTCTTTGCAGCGTTCCAGAACTGTTTTTCTCGGGTAGGACAGATTGACATTTGTCCGATCTTTCGATCATAACTTGAGTTCCTCTCGACGGATTTGAGTGATTCTTCATGTATCATCTTCGGGACTTGATTCTCTCTGATATCTATCATTTTTGTCACGATAAACCTTGTTTAGATTAGTCTCACTCATGATTTCTTTAACAGATCATTTTTCTGCCAAAGAGGTTAAGATCATCATAGCTAGAACAATGCAAATCATTAGTAGAATAGCTAGCATCTTCTATGTTCTTAACATTAAGTGCAACAAATTTTTTGTTCTTTTCTATTTCAAGTTCTAGTTTATCAAGTGTGGAGGCATGTGCGCTTCTTAAAGAGGACAAATGTTCATATATGAGTTCACATGAGGAACAAGGATCATGAAACACATAGTTGCCAAATTGTCTTCATCTTCATCACTTTTGGAGTCCACATCGCTCGAGTTGTTATCTAGGAGTGCAGAGAGAATGTCTTTCATAACTCGCCGTTTTGTAAAAGTCTTCTTTTTCTTGTTGTTATTGCAAGAAGAGGGTTTGAACTTTGTTTACTTTTCATCATGAGTAGTAGGACCTGAAAGGTTAGGGCAATCTGTACGGAAATGTCTCGTCTTACCTACATTCAAAGCACCGTTGCGAACCTGCACTTCCTCTCCTTCTAGTTCTCAAATTTTGCAATGCTTTTGAGAACCGAGTAGAGAGAAGTGATAGCTCCTCCTTTGGAAATTTGTAAATATGGTCAAGGTTTAGAGAAGACAGCAAATCATGTGTTCCACATGATGAAGATTAGATAGAACTAGGCAGGTCATGTTGTGAAACTAATGCAAGAGACTTGTTGGGATTTTTACATGATATTATTGCAAGTTCATGAGTTTTCAATTTAGAATATAACACATCTAAAGTAATTGTACTCATGATAGTGGATTCATGAATAGGTGTAACTTTCACCTCCCAAATTGATATGTCTAATGAACCTAACAATTGCCTAGCATTTTCAGCATCTGAAAAATGAACATTAACACTAAGCAAGTTGCTGAGAATTTTATCAAAGCGAGCAAAGAGATCATCTATCGACTCACCGGGTTGAATCTTGAAGCGCATGAACTATTTCTTGAACCAATCTTGACTGACCTCCTTGTTCGTGTTGGAGCCTTCGTGTAGTCGGACAGTGCTTTCCACATGTCAAACGCAGATTGGAGGTATGCAACACGATCAAAGTCGCTTTGAGTAAATCCTTGTATGATCATGTTCCGTGACTTGTTGTTGTCGACGTCCTTAAAGTTTGCAGCCGTGACTTGATCATTTGGTTGCATTTCAAAGGGCTTGTACACCATTTCCCATATGTTGAAGCCTTGGGCCTGTATGTAAGCCACCATATGTGCCTTCCATACCTGAATATTAATACCATTGTACACACAAAGTTTTGCGGAGTATTTATCCATGATGATTATCAAAAGCACATGCAAATCACGAAGATTAGATCACCATGGCTATGATAATAATTGTAGGACTGAAGAAGACGTGAAAATCAACCAGGGGGGTGAACGGTAAATTAAAACTTTTTCAGCGGAAGCTACAAAAAATCCTCGGTAGAAAATCAATCGGATAAAGAAACTAGAGTGTGTCACTGATCTAAACATGTTCAACCATGAAAAAACTAATATATATTGTTGAGAATCAAGTCACAAAGACACCACAACAGAATCAGGAAAATCCGTCGAGTAAAAATCAAGTTATGACCAAAAGATTGGGCAAAGGGCAATCTGTTCTACCCGGGTTAAAAACATATCTTCTATGCCGTAAATAAACTCGTGTATATCTAAAATCACAAATGAAATGATCTTGAAATTTTCATAGATGATATATAACTCAGGTATGAAGACAACACAACAAGAACCACCTCAATTGTATCTGTAAAACTCGAGTTATGATGAAAACACCAAAGCAACATCGGGCAGCGCAGAAACTCGACAAGAAAGACATGACAAAAACAAGTCGGACAAAAAAGGCACAAAAGATCCTCTAAACTATGGATTTTATTCACCAAATAAACAAGAGGAACAACCATAAGTCATCTTACCACGATCCATGGCCTCCCTTGTTTATATAATCAGCCCTAAGGCCAACCCAATCCAAGGTAAGATTCCTACTCCTACTCGGATTCAACCGAAACTTTCCATAACTGGTCAAGACTCTTCCATACGCAGATAGAAGCAATCTTATAACTTCCAAACATCTTTAGAATGTCCCAAACATTTATAAAACAACTCAAATTCGTGACTAGCACAAAATCTAACCATAACCAACTTGAAACTTTCTACTTTCTATAAACGAACCATAATCACCTCATGCGCATCCTGAGGCATAATTCAGCTGGTTGGACCGTTCTAGCCAATTATTTAGCTCCAATACTCTTCTTCATCCCTTGGAACCATGTTTTTACATCCATGCATGCCTTGCACATGTGCAAGCACCGTCTACGATATCTTCATGTGCTTTGTTTGACCCAAACATGTTTCGTGACCTCCCAATCAACTCAACAAGAATTCCACCCGAACTTGACTGTTTAACCTCACCTTCTCCCTATGACTAGTTCAATAGATGACCGTCACCATCCATGTCTTGACCTCAAGCAACACTTGCACATGAACAAACAACCAATTCTGTCGAGAAGAAGTCCTCTATTTGACTCACATTAGTCCAAAAACCACAACACCTTATATGAGCACCTCACATAAGAATGTTGCAAACCATAGCAAGATAATATTCATCATGATAACCCAAAACAAATCAAAAACATAGTAAATGAATACTATGCAAATTTCTCATAAGCCAAAAAGCAAGATTGGAACATTGCAAGTTAAATCAGAATAGCCAAAGATAATCATTGAGATTGTATAGTCTGAAATGTCTAAGCAGTAACTGTTACTCCCAATATGCATTGAGTTAGTGTGGACAGTATGAACTGATAAAGGTAACTATTACTCCCAAAACATTTCAAAGTTCAGACAGTCTGAACTAATTGGCAGAAACTGTTACTCTTGATACACAGTAAAATGTTCATACAGTTCAAGGTATGTTATGCAGTTCACATGAGGGTAACCTATTACTCCCAAAAGCACATTTGAGAAGATCGGCCATTTTGAAGTGGGATACTAATATATATTCAAAACTTTGTATGTAAATCCTAATTTGCCAATGTATTAAGCACCTAGGTCTCACAGAGATATCCACTGATGAATTCTAACCTAAGCACCATGCTTAAGTTCTAATTCACAACTCTAATAGTTTCGAAAGCAAAGCTACGACTAGGGTCTCTAATGAATTAAAGATGTGAACCTGCAAGCACCTATGAAAGCAAACTACTAAGGAATATAAATCAAACTTATATTGAATTCATGAAAGTTTCTTACTCGATTCCGACAGAACTTCTATAGAGGTACAAGTGTGGAAGAGCAATTTGACAAGCCCAAGCCTTCTCCTCCTAGCTCCTCCTCAATCTCCTACTTGGCTGGCCACTTAAGCAGCACTAAACCCTTGGAGTGGACTACTATTCTCAAACTTGTGGTGTGTGAAGTGAGGGAGTGAGGGGTCTATTTATAAACAAGTTCAGTCAGTTGTCACCATAGTTAGCGCGTGAATCACATTACCGCCATCAGGGAGCCACAAGGAGTCGCCGAGTCGGCTGACCGAGTTTAGCGCCCAGACCAAGTCGGCCGAGCTAGGGGATCGGCTGACCTTGTCATGGCCCCTCCTCGACTGTGTTTTCTCCTAATCACTAATTTGTGGGCCCTGGTCCCTTCCCCGTGTGAATTGCTAATGATTCCCTTGGATATGCCTAGGAAAGGTCCATGGATCCAAGTGATGCCACATGTCATTGCCTGATTGGTCGAATGGTAACTTTTAGGATTGCTCCCTTCATTATTGGGTATTTGGGGCTTAATTCATCTACAGGCAAACAGACAATAGCACTTGTGGATTTTTGTTAGTATTAACCCCTACCACTATGTTGTGTTCTCAATTTTATAATTTTTATTTGGTGAATTGATGGTCAAATTTAGCATTTAAGGATGGTCAACACCTAGCGGATGGGCTATATGCAGAGTGCTCTTTCTTTTCTCATAATGTAAATAGTCGCGCCCCAGTTGCTTTTGTAATGGTGAAATGAAGTCCCTCATTTGCTTCTTTCTGAACTTTTTATTGTCCAGAACTCTCCTCCTCTTGTCTCAGCGTTTGTTTCTGCCCTTGCGCCCCACTGGATCCTTCGCTCTGTGAGCTCACATTAGCTTCGAGTGACAGATTAGACGGGCACTCAGTTCCCAAAATTTGTAGGAGGGAAATTCCCCAGCTAGGGATCTCCTAAAGTTGGGAGACTCCTGTGGGGACCGGGGTCTCGACTTCCAAGAATCACATTGGGTGGTGTCGTGCAATGCGACACCCAACAGCGCACACGAAAAGAATACGTGAAACATACGTAATCTTTATTTCATAAGATCTTCGAGTTTACAACATAATGTACATAAGGAGTACATAAGCAGGGCAAGGAATATACTCAGACTCTCAACCTATCTAAGCATGAGAGAAGATGTCCATGCCCGCAGATGCTTCTCACTAGCAAAACAAAGAAGATAAAGCAGCAGTGAAGTCTATCGTGAGCCATACACCTCGAAAGGTCCGAGGTCTCATGGATAACCACAAAAGAAACAGGAATAACATAACCTGCAAAACCACATATATAGCAACCGTGAGCACAAAGGCTCAGCAAGGCTTAACCGTTTCAGCTAAACATGAAACTCTACATGCAGGGACTTGTCATATAGGAAAGCTGAATTACATAAAGGACTCATTTAATAGTAAATACTTATTTTCAGATTTTAAGTTGCAAATGTGCACTCCATGGGCATGGCACATCATAAATTCCACAATCAAGCAAGAGACACTTTGTCTATGTTGTTACATGCACAAAATTGCATAGGCTGCATAAAAATTAACTGTTTGGGAATGATAAATTTAATTTTACTACTCCTAAGACATATAAGTTGCAATACAATATTATAATCATTGAAGCAGATTAATAATATTCCAACTACTCTTTATTACTACGTCACGACTCCGTGAACAAGTGGTACTCAAATAACCACGCGGGACGGTAATTGCAATCAGTAGACACCCAATTTGCACGACACATATGCCCGTGTGGAAGACACGTTGGTGCTCTTCTCATCACGTTATAAGTAGACACCTTTCACCCGCCATCCCAATGTCGAACCAGTTCTATGATCCTCACAAAAGGTCCACTACACGGACATGTTGAAGTTGTCCGTTAGCAGATTTCCACCTTCTGTCGTCTTTCCCCCAGGGGACCACGGTATAATTTCAATGCCAGGGTGCCCGAGTTACATCGGTTTCTTGGGACTCATATAGCTAATATGCAACCTGTACAGTTCAAACTTGCTCAGCGGGGCCGCATACAGATCGGTCCTCAATCGACACATGCAGGGCTACGCACCCAGGACCACGTCTTGCTGCTTCATACTCCCCTTCCCAGTCTCATATTCAGATTCATAAACCATTTTCAAACTATATCCATGTGAACCTAAATTTTTGTCTCGCGACTGGATTCCATCCAATCGAATTTTACAGATTCCACTGAACATTAGTATAGAATATGATACGATGGAGTAATGTTCTATCCAGCCACTCCAAATATTATTTGGTCATGCATGTGAAGTATCACAGAAACCTGACCTAATGTACAATACATACTTCATACATATAGTGTATACAAAAGAAAACTTTATAAAGGATATTATATGCAAACTGGGGCTTGGATTGATTGCGACTAAGTAAATGTCAGCATATTAGCACTTGATCCTCTGAGTAGAGCTTCTGGTCGATTCTCTTCATCTCCTCCTTGCTGCTGTTCCATAACCTCCTTGCTCGCAGCAGTCCATGTGGTTCTCCACCTGCTCCATATGGTGTTCCTTGGCGACCTCCACCTTGTGATCTATCAACATGATATGTATGTAGAATAATTTACTTGGTTATCAAGAGTAAGTAAAGAGGAAAATCTTATGTTGTATAAAAAGAGAAGTTCACCGGCTATGTAAGGATTTATATAGGTCTCTGCTGGTTGCTGAATAGCTGAATAAAGATCACGTTTGATTCTAAAGGGTTCTATGCGTATAGCTCTAAAGCATTGCTATGAACCTTCACATAATATGAGAACCATAAAATACTTCTCATGATCAAATCTTATGAAAGGACATAGATGAGGCTCTCTGGTGATTTCTGAAAATCAGAGGAAGAGCAAACCTTTATTTAACTGGTTGTATGGCAAAGTCTTCTATGGGCTCCATAAATCATCACCGGTGCAAATGAAACTATACAGACTGAATCCTGTATGAAAACAATACCTAAAAAGCTGGAAAAATTCCAGTAGCATCCCTGGATCCTCAACGAAAGTCCAGCAAAGTTTCAGCTACAGCAATAGCTGTTTGTAGCCTACACAATTCCATAAAGCTCTAGGATTTACTGAATTTTTAGTGTACAAATGGAGCTTTGTCATGCCTAAAATTGAGTTTTACAAATATCTTTGGTCACCTGGAGCCCAACAAAATTTGTTTCACATTTTTCTAGGATCCCTAGAGGGAGATATTGATTTTTCAAGTTCCTAACATTTTCTGAAAATGTTTCTTTTTTATTATTTTTCATGGACATAGAGGATCGGAACACTATTCGAATCAGTAAATTAACTCAAATTCCTTTAAATTTTTTACTGAAGATCAAGGATATTAGACAGATGATTCTGGCCAAAAATGGAATTTTTCTATAAAGTAAATCATCTGGAATAAATTCACCAAAATTTTAATTCGATGAATTATTGAGCAAATGCCAGGGATTTTCATAGCACTTCAATAGAACCATTGCAAAGTACATACTATGAGTAGTTTAACAAAATTTATTTGAAAATTTTTGACTAATTCTACTGGGATTAATTGTTTTTGGAAGTTTGGGAATAATCTGGAACTTTTTTTCTAATATAAAAAATACTTTAAACGTTACAGTTCGGCCCACAGTTTAAATGAGCCAATCCCAGTGAGGCAACATGGCGGCACAGGTCTAAGTCATGAGGACACAGTCGATCACCTAGCCATAGAAGATTGAACTCTAATTAGATTAGGAGATAGACAGGTGGGACCAGGAGGAGCCTTCTTCCTCCTCAGGCTAAAGCCAAGCGGCGGCGCCTGGCGGCAGCCATTGGCGGCGCTGCCGCCGGAACCCTATATTGTGTGGCCACCTCCCATATACGCACCGCCCCTACCTATTTCAATGCGCGCGACCCGATGGCATGGTTGATGGAGCGCTGAAGGACTGTACCGGCGTCAGCAACGGGTGGCGGACCGGGTCTAACTCCGGCTAGCCTGGAAATGCATTTCAGTGGAATATTCAACTTGTATTTTGGTCGTAAAGCACAAAGGGATGATGGGAACACTAATAGGAAGTTAAATTGGGAAGAAAATGTGTGGAAACTAGAATTCACCAATGACCTAGGTGAAAACTGGCGACCGCGTTGAAAATCCATCAAACAGGGGCTATGGTCCCTCTACTCCTTTGCTACTTTCTTCAGCAGAACTACACGGAGGTTAGGAAGGTTTTCTCTGATGGGGGTGGAGCATGGTTAACAGAACCTAGATAAATTTATAAGAAACTCGTGCCCTGTTCTAATGAACAAGCGGGAAAGAAATGGGGAAAACTGGCAGCTATTATGGCTAACTTGCTGAGCAAACCTTGTGGGGCTCTTTGTGGCTTGACAATAACACCATGGCGACATCCGGAACAGAGGAGCATCGGCTTGGTGGCCACAAGAATGATGCGGCTAGCTCTGGGGAAGCTTGAGCGGGTCAAGAATGGAGTCAGTAAGCTGCACCTGAGGTAGGTGAAGATCCCAGCATGAAAGAAAATGGATGAACTCTCCCTGCAGCTCGGATTCGGCCAGCATAGAGTAGGGTCCACGATGAACGAAGAACTTGCGCGAGATGAATGATTATCCGGCGCTGCTCATCCAAGGAGGAAAGAAATATCAGCAGAGAGATTGGATGGGGTTGAGCTCAGGGCTGGTGCCTTGCTGGTTTTTTCACCTGACGGCTAAAAGCATGTGCTGGACATGCAGAGAAGCGAGGTGGCACGCTGGGAGAGGAATACAGAGTCGGTACATTTAGGGTATGGCTGACATGTGGGGCCCACATCTATCTCTCCCTTCTCTAGACTTTGCTGCTAAAATTTAGATAGCAATTTGACTTGGAAAGATGTTGCAAATTTGGAGAGGGACCATATCAGATAACAAGATTATTAAGGTGAAATCCAATTTGGATTTCAATCAACTTGAGTTTGAAACCTACTTTATATTCTAATTTGTCCTTGCATATGTTGATTTAATTAACAAGGCAAACAAACTTCAAAAATGGTAAAACTTTATATGTTGGCTAAATTAAATATGAGGAACCTAATGGTTCGATGATTTGATATTCGACGATTTGAATACGGAAAATAAATTCCAATTTGAACTATCTCTTTTAGGGTTAGACTTGAACTTACCACTTTGTGTGTGGTCAACATCTCTTCTTACTTCTAACAATTTATCAAAACTGAATGGAGCACTAGTTTCGGATTTTTCATTTAATTTATTAGAATCTAAATTTTGAATTTGCTTTGTATTTTGGATTATATTTAGAATCACCTCTCAATAACTATTTGCGTAAGTGCAACCATACACTCACAATTTCTCTTGTAAAAGTGTAGTTTTTAGGAATCCTATGTTTAACCTTGGTTATTAGTTAAACTAGTCCATGTGCATTTGAATTCCTATTAAAAAAATTAATCCACATTTTTGCATTCTTGTGTTTTGCAAGTGTGGGATTTTACAATCCTTCCCCCTTAAAGGAATATCGTCCTGAGAATCAAGTGAATTGAAAGAAGGAGTCGGCAGGGGATGATTGGTGAAAGAGAGTCGTCAACAAGAAGGGATGATGACCCCCTTAAAGAATTAGGTTTGAGAAAGTCTTCTTGCTGCTAAGTTCATCTCCTGCGATGTAGTAAATACTTTGGTGCACCTTGCAAAACAATAATATTTGCTTTTGGTGACTCGAGCCTCTTTGTTGATAATCTTGATTGAGTGCTTGACATGGTGATATCATGTCGTAAAGCCCATATATCTTTCACTGAACTTGCATCAGCGTCTTGCCTCCATCGCTCTTACATTGGTGCTATATCTGTTGCTGTCCTAATATTGACTTGAAGAACTGATACTTGATCTTTGCTCCTATTAATCACGTTGACAACTTCAGGCTAACCATGTAGCGAGTCTTGTGTTCTTGCATTGTCTCACATAAGTCTTTCTAACGTTAGTAGCACTTCCCAAAGAGGAATCAAGGTGATTCACAAGAATATTCATAGATCACTAAACTTGCAAGGAATTGGTATCCCAACAAGTGAGTTAAGGATCAAACGTTTTCCAGTGTCATAAGAGAATTTAATATTCAGTTCCTCTTATGTCCTCAAAGTGCAACAACACTCCACACATGGTCACTACAATGGTTTCAATGTGTCAAAGTCACCATATCTCAAATTAATAATTTAAATCAAGTTCAAGGAGCTTTGCGACATTAACAATCTAATGGTACTCTCACGAGTATGGAAATGCAAGGATTTTGCAAGGTTGAACCTTTAACTTATGACCTCACGATGAAGAATGGTATAGATTCAACCGTCAAGGTACTCAAACCTAACAAGTAAAGTATGTAGGTTCATGTTTTTGCTTTGCTACAAAGAAGGTTGAGTAATCGGTTCTCCAGATATTACTCAATGAGATAGAAAAAATTTTAGAAAATAACACGAAGACGGTGAAATGCTAAAAGTCATTAGACACCACTTAATAGTTGGAATTGTGGTACACAATCTTGCTTAGTTTTTTAGTATTAATCATGAATCCTATCTTTCTTATTTCATTATTAATGGTGTCTCATGATGCATCACATGTTGTATGGTGCAATGCAGATGCACATGGTATGGTGCAAATGCTGCACATGTATGGTGCAAATGGTGCACATGTATGGTGCACCATGATGCATATGTATGATGCACACAAGGTTTTGCACATGATTGGTTGTGCAATTTTCAACGATTCGCAATATGTATGGTGCATCACCTTTTAGTTGGTGAGCAAAAATGAGTAAGACCATTCACACGATTAAGGAATATCTCAACTTGGTAAGTTACGTATAACTTGGTCATGAAGGTGTACTAACAAGGAATGCCACCTTTTATGCTTGACCAAGTTCATGAATCCAAGAGAAGAGTGCGGGCAAGAATGGTCGGGAAACATGCTACGGAATCCTAATCTTTGTAAAGCTTGAAATCCTCTAATTAACCTATCCATTTCTTCATTGTGCTTCCTTAAAAGCTTATCTCAAGCCATAGTAGTGGACACAGTTTATCTGTAGTATCTTACTTCTGTGGCAGTCTACGCCTCTTGTAGATCCCGTGAAATTGGTTTGCGGTTGCTTAAGATCTTCACTTGGAATAAAGTATTTGTCGTAGAGGTTGATAGAATACATCTATCTGTTCAACTTCGGTGCACGTCTTCCCCCTTAAGTGCCAGTCTAGTAGCTTCCATAATGTTCCATCGAGTATTCCCATAAACATCAATCAAAACTAAGCATGTTGAAAGTTACGGTCGAAGGAATATGAGAGTGAATCTATTGATTCATTTCGGTTTGTACAGATTTAGCACCTAAGAAGTTATAAAAGGTCCTATGGTGTCGGAGGCTAAATCTGAAGAATTGAAGGATATCAAGGTTGGATAGAATCTCCCAGGCTATACAATAGTTATTCACACGTGTTCAGCCGAGGAGTACAACAGGTCTTTACAACATATGAAAGATGGATCAGGATCATGAAACTTCAAGAATCGGAATTATGATTTGATGGTGTAATAGATTCAACTCTTAAATACAAGTTTATACCAGAACCAAGGAGATCCAGGTATACCAAAAGTTTTCGCATACGTTCTACTCCTTACAAGGAGTATCATTTGTCCTATGATATGTCCTAGATCAGATAGAATGAAGATTGGACGTAGAATATCATATAAAGAGATGTTTTCGGTTAAGTCTTCCTTTTAGAATCCTCAATCACATGAATCGGAAGTTTTCAAGTGGGATTCTGAAAGTCCACTGAACTACAACAGCATATGAGGACCAACATATTGTTGATCAAAAGTTCATTGATGTGAAAATGAAGCATGGAATGAATCCAAACTCAAATGACAAACTTGAAACTATCATTTCAGTGACAGTTTCTGTTCCAGTCGACCAGTTTGGAGGATTCTAAAATTTCAACCAGTTAAAGGCAAAATTAGGACTTGAGTAGAATTACACAGTTTTATTACACTTAAATGCCTATCCAGAATGTATTTGGTTGTCTCCATATCAGTCCTGGTTTAGAAGATATTTATTTTTAAAGTTCGACAAAGTTCCCAAATTTTTAGTGAGATTTTGACAGCACCTTCTTTGTATATTGCCGGTTTGTGCACAGACATACAGATAGATACTATCAAAATTGACAGAAATTTAAATTACAACATTGTTACACATCTTGTAAGATTTCCGGAAATGTATCATACGAACCCATTTGAATTTTCTACAAAGAGTTATGGTCGAATTAGTGAAAAGTCAAGAAACTTTTTTGCTGTTTCTGTCCAGATTTGGCAGGTCTGAAAATTTCAAAATTTCACTATGTTGTTTAGGGATTCTGCCCTGAAGGTCAAAATAAAGTTTGTAGAAGACTCTCAGATATTTCCATCCATGTATAGCACGACTTCATTGGATAAGTATACTTGGAGTTATGTATTTTCAAAGTGAGATCAATTGCTGGCAGAAAACAGGGCAATCTGGTTTTTGAATTATATGAATTAAAAACCTACTCCAATTTCGAAACTTAGTCAAAATCAGAGCTCCAGAGCTAGTACTTTCTTTCTTACATCATGTTGGGTCATTTTACTTGTTTTACGAGTCACATCTCCATCACGGATGTCGCCGTCGATGTGCCCGATGAAACTTGAATGCAATGATGGTACTATGTCCTCACCAAAGAAAATCCTAAACTAGTGTTCAGCATACGTCTCATCGGTGGCACTAAGAACGGTCACTCGCAAATGTATTCTAAGCGCAGTACGATCTCGCGGTTAGTGTACCTGCATAAGACACATAATTTACAGAACAGTCATTACGGTGCCGTACGGCATGGCCCGCACGGCGATCATTTCACATAGTTGCAATAATATATATTCCAAAGTAATGCCCTGTATCATTCCATACAGGCCGTCCTCGAGGAGAACACGTCTCGAGAAATGTGGTTGCGTTTCTACACCACACGATGGGGAACTTGAGTAGAGCGCGCACAGGTCATCATGATTGGGAATTCTATCAGCCCAACAGATACCACATATTGCCCCATAAAAGCTGAGGCACGCCGATGGCGAGCGCTGCATATGGCCCTTTGAACATTGGACATTGAAGAGTTGCATACTATCACATTTTTGACTACATGATGGGGTTGTAAAATCCCACATTTTCCTTCATATGAGCTTCAGTTGTAAGTTGGTTGTTAACCCTAATGGAGACCAATTATAGCCATGCTTATAAACCTGATCTCATCAAATCTTTTCTTCTACTCATGCTTAAATTTATTAACATGAGGAATGAACTTCACCAATAAACTTAGATTAATTCTTTTGACCTCTCTTCAAAGTTTGGAATTATTTGAAGGAAGGTTGCTAGGCCAAATATATATGCAGTACCAAATAGACATTCAAATTAAAATAAATCAAATATATACTACTGTATATTTGGGCCTGTCAAAATTATTCAATTCAGAGGCCATAAATTTGTCTATGGTTTTCTAATATTCCAAATGGACCACCCGAAAAGTTTCATAAATTTTGAACTCCATTTGCTATTTTAATTGAGACGCTTAACAATTTCAAACCATGTTTTGAATTCAAATTTTGAATTCTGTTCAACTAGATTGAACATCAAGATTTGAACACACACTCATGGTCAGCATAACTTGCTAGACTTATCCCCATAGTTTCACAATTTTTGGAATTCAATTGCTATTTAAATCAGTGGCACCATTGAATTTCATCCAAATTCAAATTTGAATTTGAAATTCAATTGAAACATGCTCAAACTCAAAATACAATTGCAGAATCATATTTTAGATATTTATTTCAGCCTCCCCACAAAAAACGAGAATTTTTGGATCATGTTTGGTAGGAGAATTAAAGTTACAGAGAAGAGAAGTTGATAAGAGGGAGGTGGGGCCCACTGTTAGCCGAAGCACTCGAGTGAAACCCACGTGGCGGTGCTCTGTCTCCAGCTCGCCCCGCCGATCGACGCCGGCAGCGCGCGACACCACGACGCGCAGGCATCCACCAAGCTGCTTGCTTGCTTGTGCCGTGGCGCGCTCCCCTCTCCCCTCCGTCCCTATAAATACCCCCCTTGGTGGTCGCCGTTGGACTCCATCCCGGTTCACGCCATTTTCACTGCCCCTGTTCGATCGATCGAGCTCTCACCAACGATTGCAGCCGTTTTTTATCAAGCTGTAAGTAGATAAAAGGCTTGTCACAAACTCCTCTACGTATTCCATTTGGTCGTTGATCGTGACATAGCTTCTGCTTGGCATATTTTGAAGTTTCCCAGTCGCTGTCGAGGAAGACGCCGAGAACCTTCACTGTCTCGCCGTTGAACACCAGTTCTAGACCATCACCAGCCTCGATCCTTTAAGCAAAAAAGTTCGCAATCATCTCTAGTTCATGCTCACAGAATCTAAGCTTATGACATGAAGTGTAACTTGAGTTCTTGCTCGAGAACCGAACGGTTTCTCAATAGAACAGCAAAGCTTCACGCTTAAATTCATTTCATTCTTGCAATCATCCTTAAATCTGGTTAGCAGATAGTTTCTATGTGTCCTAAGGAAGCTCCATGCCCAGAAACCCAAAAGTTATCAACTGAGCATCTTAGATTTTGAGTTTTCACGGCCGCCGGTTGAAAAACCGCACTTCCCCATTGAACTCAGCCTTGCCGGCAATTTCACCCTAATCTAAACCCCAAATCATACTCCTTGTGCTCCCAGGAACCTCCCTGAGTTTTTCCCGAGCCTATTGAGACATTTCCGAGCATTTCCAACGAAGGCCGAAACCCTAGCTCCGCCGTCACAGTCGCGTCGCCGTCTCCGGCCATCGTCGACGTGATTGGACACCACCATCGGCTTGCGCGGTCGATTTTTGGGTTGAGTGGTCGCGGTGAGGCTGAAAGGAGGTCGACACACCTATGTCCGGCGAAGCACCACTGCGGTTCCGGCAAGAAGCGCCGTCGCGTCGCGAGGTAGACGAAGGCCTATAGGCCCCACTTGTCAGCGCCCATTCGAACGCCCCGGGATCAGCTGCGGCACTGGATCCGGTGCGTCTGCGCGGTTGAACTTGGTGGCCCCCGGTGTGGCCCAGATGCAATTGGCCCATTCAAATGAAGTGGGACCGGCCCCTTTTATTTGAAATTTCCAATAGGAAAATAAATCCAGATTCAATCCCAACTTAGAAAATCCATAACTTCCAGTAGAATTATCCAAAAAATTCTCAAATAAATTTTGTTAGAACCAGCATGAAGAATACTTTCCGGTGATGCACTTGGATTTGTATGAAAATCCATAGAAATTTCTCCATAATTCAGATAAGCAAAATGTTTAAAGAATTCATTCCTACAGTTCTGTTAATTGGAAAATTCCCAATTTTGGGCAGAACCCTATAGTTAATACAGTTGATCTCCAGTAAAAGTTTCAAGCTCTTTGGACTTAAAATACTGGGTTGATCAATGTTCCAAATCTCTATGTAGTTATAAATTGAGAAAAATGGAAAATCAATTTCTAGAAATTTACCTAAACTTGAAAAATCAGTTTATCCTGTAGGGAGCTTAGAAAAAAATGAAACAAAATTTCCTAGATTCAGTAAGACCCCCTCCACATGATACAACCCTTGGTAGCCATGATACATCTCCAAAAATTTCAACCAAAATTTAGAGAAGATTATTGCTTACCATAATTTTTAAGAATGACAAACATCCTTTATCATCACCTGTTCTTTGCAAAAGTTTTCTCTGTAATCTCTAGTATCTAGCATAAAAATCCCAAAGCCAATTAAGATGATTATCTTATGTTATCCTAATATACTCACCCCACCTTAAGCATCTTAATTATTCACAAAATCATTTATACCTAGTATATGCATATCATGTAGTAGCTGAAATCGAGGAGCAGCTGGAAGCTTTGGAGGTTCAACCGCCAGAAACTAACATAGACTCAAACTCGCATTCAGGCAAGAGCCGGTTTGCATTTAAGTTCCTTATAGTGTTTTTACAGTTTTCATTCATCTTACGTCTTCAGATGATTGTGCATTACGTTTAAGGTGTTTTACGTCCACTTGCATGACCAATAAATCCTATGGAGTCTTGGGTAGGTCTACGGCCCGTAAGTAGACACTGCTATGCATATATTCATAGGAATTCGGTAGAAGTTGAGTAGTTGGAATCTACTCGCGAGATAGGAATTTTATCGCACGGGAGGATATGGAATCAGAAAATGGTTTATGAATATCAAATTGAGACCGAGTAGTGGGTAGGATGCAGCGAGACGTGGTCTCACGTGCGTAGCCCTGCTGGTGTCGATTGAGGACCGTTTCGTGTGTGGCCCTACTGGACAAGCTTGACATGTACCAGTGACATACTAGAGAAATGGGATCCAATAAACTGACATAGCTTGATACTAGTTTGTCGAGGCATTCCATTTCGTTTTATAGGCGTGGGTTGAGGACAGCAAGGTGTAAATCAGCGGGTGGGCACGTCGTAGTACGCCCCACGCAGTGACCTTCTGCTCGTGATGGATCGACCGGTTCGACATTCGAGTGTCTAGTGAAAGGTTGCCATATACGACTAGTACTGAGATGTTATGTAGGTACTGCTGTAAGTACTCGTTGACATTTCTGAAAGTGCGTATGTGTCGTGTTTGTCCGGGTGAATCCTGATTGCAATCACCGTCCCTCGCGGTAATAGAGTACCACATGTTCACTGCGCTGTGACGTAGTAAATACTGAAGAAGTCAGTAGAATATGATATATTGGTTTACAAATTGCTTGAACAACCTTGTTTGGCATAGAGATAGTACAATTAAAAGTTTACAGTTTCCCCATACTTTACCTGTAATAGCATTATGTGCTTTGTGCACGTCATATCATCGGCAAAGCGTTTCTTGTTTGATTGTGGAGTCTATGATGTGTCGTGCCTAAAGAATGTCATGTGCTACTTAAGATATGAACATAACGATCAACTTGTAGGCGAGTCCTTTATGCTATTCCTTACCTATGTTTAGTATTAATCCTTGCATATGTCTAGTGAGACGGGTTAGTCTTGCTGAGCCTTATGCTCACATTTGCAGTTAACGAGTTTTTGTAGATTATACAACTGATGACAGGTTTGATGACGAGGCTGCACCCCTTATAGGGTTTACAGCCGAGTGGGAACCCTGCACGCCGCTGGGAATTGTGTGTTGCTAGTGCAAAGTATCCAGGCCATGGATGACTTTGCTTTTGCATAGCTAGTGCCGAGAGCATAGCTATGATGTATAGTTCTCTTTTCTTCCGCTAGTACTTTTAAAACTTCCATTGTGCTTTTCCATAAACACTTGGTATTGTAAATTGTTCTCGTCCTTTTCTTGTATACTGTTGGGTGTCGCATCGCACGACACCACCCAATGAGATCCTTGGAGGTCGGGATTCCGGTCCCCACAGACATGGTATCAGAGCATCATTGGGAACAGTTTTCTTGAAAAGAGCATATTTTCAAAAATTAGGATTTGAGTGAGGAATTAGCTATATGCCCTTATAAGGAGTATTGCTAGTATAAGATATAAAGGTGGTAAACTAACTTATATGTTATTAATTATGTAACGACGCTCCGACATCAGGTAAGAGGTAAGGTACGCCACCGTAAGCGGATCAATTGCGGTAAGCTCACCATGCGAGAGTTAGCATGGAAGTTTTTTGTGGCTTGGCACGAAAATGTTAATAGGAGTCTCCGAAGCTTTCTATGTTTCTGAGAACCTATGACACGCGGTAATCCAGCGTGCTTCAAAGTTATTGGGAGTCCCCGTCGGGTGGTGTATAACCCGGCAGTATGTCTCCCTAGAATCATTCATATTCTATGGGAGCATGTGAAACACGTAGGCCCGAGCGTGTATAAGCCGGTTGGTATGGGAGTCTTTGCTGTACAGACGTATTTACAGCCATGTACCTCGAGACATGACATCGCTCGAGAGCGACTCACACCAGAGTCGTATGCATTTATTTTCATATATATTATTGTGATTGCCTGTCGTGTTTCCCCGTGCCACCCTTGAGGTGTGAAAGTGTGAAAGGGTATTGTTTGTCTTCTGCAACATTGACTACGGTAGCGACCCGTGTAGAATACGTTTGCGAGTGAACGATACTGGGGGCACCTATAAACGTATCTGAAAATACCGGTTAGAATTTTCTTTGGTGAGGCACGTAGTACCTTCACTATCAACCTTGATACTTGACCATCCCCAAACGACTAAAATGTATGCATTGTACTATGAAATGTCCGACTATCAGGTGCTGGTAGGTTTGGACTCCGCAAAATAAAAATTCGATTCAAGATTGGGATAGCACCAAGATTCCTGATTTATGGCCAAAGTTTGCTCAACTTCGCCAGGTTGTAATATTGGTTAGTTTGAAATAAACATAGGGGTATGCTATATGGATGGAAATCTCTCGAAGTCCTCTACAACTTTTCTGTTGACCATCAAGGCAGAAAAGCTTGATAGTCTATTGAAATTTGGGGTATGTTTAAACTGCTCCAGATAACCCTACCATTGTATCAGTCTCTGTATTTTTGCAATAATTCACTGTGGAACAATATTCTGCCTCTTTATAATACATATCTAAAAAGGGGAGAAGCATATTTAAAGTTTTGTTATTCAAAGTTCCTCTTGATTCGAATTTGAAGCAATTCATATTTCGAGCTCAAACCAGTGAACTGCAGAGCTTCTGTTGAACAACAGTCAGTTCATCGATCAAGTTTAGTTAGCGCTAGCTTTTGATCCAGAATGATGACATGGTCATATATATACATTTGTGGAAATCTTAGCAAGTCCTCTATCCACTTTTTGTTGCGCTCATGGCCTGAATCTCGGTGTATCTGTCTTTAATTTCTATGTTTGCAAACTTGGTTCTGCCGGATCAGAACATGGAAGAGTTGCCACATAGATTCGAATTAATGCACTATACCGATGTAAAAAATGTTTCATGGACGAAATATTTTACCTCTGGATTGTTAACTTGATGTTATACAATGTTTATGTTTTCATTACCTCCATATATTGTAATGGTATACCTGTATAACTTGTGGAAATCACCACATATACAGGAGAGGTTCTGTCAAAATTTCCAGAAAATATGGGTCAACTTAAAACCTGTATAGATTCTATTTCCTAGCTCACCTGGAGCTGTATGGGTCCAATATGGAAACGATGGAAAGTGTACTACAACTTTTGTATTCAAACCAACATCTGGTTCTGAAGTTTCCTGTATGAAAATTTTGAATTTATACAGGAAGGTCAGCGGAACAGACTGTGATTACAACTCCAGTTTTAAATTTTCTTAAATTATCGGGAGTTGGAAAACCTTCTCATTGTTCCAGTATCTTTTTCACATATGGCTGATTCTATAGTATACTTACCAAACGGATGGGTGTTCACGAAGTGTACGCTTCTGAAGGGTTTTCCGGATTTGTTGATCGCAATGCTTCAACGGTTCGGGTATCGTGAAATACCGGACTATTGGGGCAAGGAGATCGATGATGGAGGGGTAACGAGGTGCACCATTTATGTCGATGTGCCTGCTGCTCCATTGAATATTGGATGGCTCCTTTTTCCATCCAAGTGCAAGGTATTCAATTGGAAGACATGTGGTGTTATGCCGCAAGTGTGGCCATAATGAGGTTTTGCAAACTTCATTACCATGTTATGGCTGGCACTCCATTCGAGCTCTTTCCGGTCGACGGTAGAGCCGGTGATGAGTGGGCAAGTCGGATGGTTGCAGCATATGGGCATAATGAAGAAGTACCCAAGATGATTTTACCATCATATGCGGCATCAACGTGTCAGGAGAGCCTTGATCAGCAAGTTAGCCTGGGAAAAATGATGAGTGACCTGAAGCAGGCTTTGATTCGAGGGGATCACTTTGAAGCTGCCAACGACTCACTTAGGGCCACGGTTGCTCCCCTAAATTGCCGTTTAAACTTAAGGGAGAAGCAGTGGCACCAGGCTGTTCAAGCTCGATCGGAGGCTCGCATGAAAACACAACACGCAGAAAGCGCGTTGGAAGCGAGTCAACTCGAGGTGCAACTGTTGGATGAACTGCTTTGTAAGGTGACTCAAGAAAGGGATCAATCCAGAGGGGAAACTCAGGATTGGAAGGACAGTTGCAAAAATGCACAGAAGGAACTAGAAGACTTGAGGATGTTCCTTTTGCAGGCTGATGTGAAATCTTTAGTTGCCGCGATGTCGTCAATGGTGGGTGGGGTAGCAACTCTTGCTCCCGCAACAGCACCTGTGGCACCAACTTCGAATGACGAAGAAGAAGAAGATCCCGAGGAACTCGAGTACGTCGAGTAGGACATATTGGAGTGGGATGTGGCAGCACTTCTGCCATCACAGGGCAACATATAGTTTAATAGTTGCTCGTGTTTTATTTTGTGACCATGTTTGTGTCATATTAAGAATAGTAGTGGGTATGTCTAAGATGATAAGATGTGCATGACATCTCATGGAAACCAAGTATGGTAGAGATGTATTTCCATAGTGGGAGTCCATCATTTTGGAGTTTACTACTGTAAACTTGGTCATGAGATAATATATCTTGTATAAAGTTTGTACTTTATCAATATATATGAATGTTATGCACTTATTCCCTTGTAATTGTCGTGCTGCTGAAAAATGATATGGATAAGGGAAAAGAAAACATGTGCTGATTTTAAGTCATTTGAATGCAGAATGGTGCGTACGCGCTCGACGCCAGAAATGGGAGGATCGAGTCGTGGTCGTGAGGACGAATCTCCGACTCAGGAGACAGCTGCAATGCCGCAGCAACAAGTTCCTCCACCACCACCTCCTGAACTTCCAAGGAGTCTAGCGGAGGTTCTCGCAGCAGTGCTTGGCTCGCGCAACGAGCAAACGGAATTACTGCAAACTTTGGTCCAGCACTGGTCCCGTCAAGGACGGCGACCAAATGCGGGTCCACGACAAGCTTCTCTAAGTTCGTACTCGGATTTCATGTCTACGCACCCGCCATTCTTCATGGAGGACGATGAACCATTGGAGGCGGAAAACTGGCTCCGCTCCATTGAAGGGAAGTTCGGGTTGCTACGAGTGACCGAACATCAGAAGACCCTGTTCGCGGCCCAACGATTACAAGGGTCTGCTGGTGCGTGGTGGGCAAATTACCTTGCCGCACGACCAGCCGGCTACGCCGCGAGCTGGGAGGAGTTCCGGGAGGTGTTTCACGCGTATCACATACCTTCCAGTGTGACAAGAAGGAAGCTTCAAGTGTTCTTGGAGCTTAAGCAAGGGGGAAGGAGTGCTTACGAGTACTCCAAGATATTCAACCACTTGGCCCAATATGCTCAGGACCAAGTGAGTACTGAAGATCGGAAGCGGGAATGCTTCTATCGTGGTTTGAACCCCAAGATGAAGGACAAGCTTGCCTTGTTTAACAGCGGCAGCTTCAACAACATGGTCAATGCCGCGATCGTGCAAGAGGATGCTACTAGGGAGCTGTTCTCTGACAAGAAGAAAAGGAGTGCTCCGCAGTGCAGCAGAGGTGGTACTCCTCGGAAGTACCGCATGTTGTATCGATCACCATCCTGCCAGAGGTGGCAGCCGCCATCGCGACCACCGATGTTTCGTGGTCGCCCATTCAATAACACTAGCTTCCGACCACAACAGCAGCAGGAGATGATTCCGCGTGCTCCTCTACCTCCACCATGTGCACTGGGTTTCCGTCCTCAATTCCGTACCAGTCGGAACCCGTACATGTGCTATACGTGTGGACGTACAGGGCACTTCGCCAAGGACTGCCCGTAGAACGGAAGACAGTCATCGTACCAAGGGGCAAATCAGCCTCGCAACCAGCCCAGAAGCCAGCCACCAGAACAGGCACCGTCCACCACCTCGCCATCGAGGACGTTCCGGAAGGCGCACCCGTACTCACGGGTACGTTCTCTATCATTGGTCATCCCGTAGTCATCCTTTTTGACTCGGGTGCTTCCCATAACTTTATTAGCAAGTCTTATGTCAATCAATACCAATTGTCTATCATTTCCACAAAAACCCCATATATGATTTGTTCTCCGGGAGGCAAAGTAGTAGCAGATAAGATGATCCATAGGGTACCTCTTAATCTGGGTGGGAACATATACCCTATCTCTCTCATTATATTGGAGCATCAGAAATTAGATGTCATCTTAGGAATGGCATGGATGCAATACAACGGTGCTATTATTTTCATCATTCCTCGGAGAATATATCTAAATTCTTTGGTCCACTCTCCCCAAATTCTCGCTCTTGAGAGTAATATCCACGTGGCTCCAACTGCTTACAACACCGATGCCTATACACTCGGAAACATTCCAGTAGTATGTGAGTACCCGAATTTGCTTCTCGAGGATCTTCCTAGCATGCCACTAGAAAGATATGTCGAGATTAAGATTGAACTTGTACCGGTAACAGTGCCAATCTCGAGAAAGCCGTATAACATGTGGAACTTCGAAAGAAAATATTGGACGAAGCTCATTTGTCCAAATATTCTATTCGTCCGGGGAGTAACAAATTGTACCAAGACTTGAAGAAGAAATTTTGGTGGACTCGGATGAAAAGGGAAATAGCGAAGTATGTATCCGAATGTGATACGTGTCGATGAGTGAAAGCCAACCATCGGAAAGCAGCCAGACAACTACAACCGTTAAGCATACCTACATGGAAATGGGAGGACATCAGCATGGATTTCATTGTTGGATTACCTCTCACATCTCGCAAGCATGACTCAATTTGGGTGATAGTCGACCTACTCACCAAGTCGACTCACTTTATTCCAGTCAATGTCAAGTATGTGGCATGACAAAATGCAGAGTTGTATATTGCCAGAATCCTATGCTGTCGGTGGTTTTGATCCGGCAGATCTCCCGACACTACTAAAGTGTTAGAGGAGTTTGAGGTTCGGTGTGGGCATGCGGAGATTCAAGAAGGTGATATGTAAAACGGCGCAGGAGACACGAAGGTTTACGTGGTTCGGGCCGCCTGAGCATAATACCCTACTCCACGGGGTGTGTTGTTGATGTATTGGGTGTATGAGTGCGTAGGTCAGATCAGAGCGGGTCAGATCAGATCCTCCTCTATGTATCGTCGGCCTGTCCTTTTATAGTATAAAGACAGGCCGTTACAAGCTAGCCTGGCCCGACATGTGGCCCCGGTGGTTAATAATATTGATACACATTTAATGCGCTTAATTACCCTTAATAACCGTGTTACAGGCTTTGACAGCACCGTTACTGGTAATTAAGGTCGTCTGATTGTGTGTCATTAACATAGTATTAATGACACTTAATCGGGTCTTGAAGTCCTTGATTCCCCTTTGAAGATCCAGAGCCATTGTAGAGTCTTCCGGAGGTTAGAGGCTGAAGATCCGACGGTTGGACACGTGGCAGCTCTGGAGCATACTGTGGGGAACAGATAGGTCCGGTGCCACCTGACACGTGTCAGTTTTGGAGCTCCCCTCGGTCTGGGGTTAGGTCCGGGGGTGCCGTTATGGTATATAGCCTGGAGCTTCCCCCTTGTGGGCGGTAACTCCGGTTTGATAGTACACTGGGACTAACCATGTTGTGGAAGCGGGTCCGGTTATGTCTAACATGTGGGCCTCCGAAGGTCTTCAAATCAAGTAGATGACATTCCCTTAAGATCTTTGCAATCCCAAGGGGTATATGGTACCCAGGGTACCGACAGTGGCCCCCTGGGTCCACCTCTGGGGAAGACCCCTTGGGTGAAGTCATTCCGCTGGAGGTGGGTCCATCCTTCAACTTTTGAAATGAGTCTTCAAAGGTCTTCGGATGTGCCGTTGGTGATAGTTTGGAGTTAAATCCTCGCCGCGTGGCATATCCTGTGTGCGGCAAATGGGATCTTTGGCGTGTGGATCTCACGCAATTGAAGGTCGCCGGTTCCTGATACGAAAATCGTATCGGTTTCGCGCACCTTGTCAGGCCGCCCCCTTCGGGCTTCCCGCCTCATGATGACAACCGTTCCCCTGGGTAAGAACCTCGACTTGATCGTCAGGGTGGTCTCGGGCCCTCTTGTCATCGGCAGGGTGGAATTTTTGAGTAGTATCTTCAACTTCCTTGCGGTTTCCATCCAAGTGTTGCGAGGGCTTACTTAAGAAGGAAAGCGCGCACCGTCTGGTGTTCTTTACGCCTCTCATCTGATCTTGTGCTCAAACTCCCAACTTGTGCTTGCTTTTCCTCTCTTGCCTTGCTGTGCCGCGATGGAGTTGGGTCTCCGCGAGAGCCGTTTGAAGAGCGAGGGTGACCTGAAGAAGGTCCGGGCCCTCATGGGATGGTCCCCGGACTTCTTCAACCACCTGGTCCGTGCCGGGGGAGAGCTCTCGTTCGAGAAGGAGCACGCCGTCGAGATGGTGTACTTCTCTCTGTACGCCATGGTGGGGTTAATCCCACCTTTTTCCTCCTTTTTCTTGATGCTGCTAGACTTCTATGGTCTGCAGCTGTACCACCTTGGCCCCCACTCCATTCTTCTCGTGTCTGTCTTCGTCCTCTTCTGTGAAATGTGGGTGGGCAACCTCCCTGCATTGTACTTTTCCGGACCTTCTTCACCGTCCATACCATCGGTAGGAGTAATGAGTACCTTGGCTTCTACTACTTCGTGAAGCGCAAGAAGTGCCCATTCAAGTACCTCCGGTCGTTTCCCTCTAGAAAGTGGGATGATTGGAAGAAGGATTGGATAGTCATCTGGGTGGAGGAGCACGAGAAGCCGGAGCTGCCTGAAGGCCTCCCCAATATCGACACTGCAGTCTGGAGTGAAGCTCCGGTGCTGTCGGATGCCTTCAACCCTGCTCTGACCAGGATCCGCTATTGCGTGGAGGGAGGATTGACTCCTCAGGCGGTATTTTGCAATTTCCTGGTCAACAGGTGGGCACCGCTGAAGAGGAGTGAGAAACTCGCTTGGGCCCTCAAGAGTGTGATGGACGACGACCGGGTCGTGACCGGACTGAAGTCCAACATGGAGGGGGCGACCTTGGAGTTTCATCTCAAGAAGTTCCAGCACGGCGTCGACGTTGCGGGTGATGACTTGACCCCGCCACCAGCTTTCCTCCCTCTGAACGTGGAAGTAGAGTTAAGCAGGGAGCTCCGACGGATGATGTCGGTGCTTGACGACCTTGGTGTCGTCGAGAGAAGATCGACCTCCAGGGTGGTGATCCCTGAGGCTTCCGAAGGTGGCTCCGACCCTGCCCCGAAGCCAAGGATCGAAGTCGTCGGCAAGGGCAAGGAGCCAGCGGACGAACCCTTGAGCCGGAAGAGGAAGCTGAAGAATGCCGACGGAAGGTCCGTCAGGCCTACATCCTTTGCATTAGCTCCTTCTCCCCGGAGGGGGAGGTCTTCTACAACTGCAGCGATTGTACCTGCAGCGGCGTCTTCCCGGGGTGCTAGCTCCGGGCATGCGACTCCAGCACTAGGGCCAGTTGAGGCCTCTGGGTCCGGAGGTCCTTCCCGGTCGAGGGGGGCCTCGACTAAGGAAATGCCCGTGGCTGCAACGAGTTCCGGGGGGGCCTTCCGGAGCGTCCACGCCGGCGGCTATGGTTAGCCCAGAATGCCCGGGAAAGAGGTTCTGCGCAAGCTGGTGCGGAAGCCTCCCGAGGTAATTTTTAATCTTTACCTCAGACATTTGTTTTGTTGTAGTAACTGTTTTTTAAGTTTCTTCATCCATCATCCACAACGTTCCCAAGAAGAGGAGTGAGGCTCCACCCTCAGCCACAGCAGCTGAAGCTGTGAGGGCGGAAGCTTCTGCTCCTGTCCCGATGCTACCCCAAGTGGTGGCTGAAGCTGCGGCAGCTCCGGCGCTAGTTGTCGTGGTCATGGACCTTGACTCATCCCCTCAGACTCCCGTGGTAGCGCCGGACCACAGGAGAGAAGATGCGCTAGCGGCACCTGCCCCGGAGGTTGAAGCCCCGGGTCTTGATGCTGAGATGATGGAAGCTTCGGCCGTTGAGCCGGAGGAAGCAATAATCCTGGCCCCAGAGCCGGAAATTGTTGAAGCCCCGACGGTTGAGCTAGAGGTTATTGAAGTCCCGACAAGTGAGTCGGATGTGGAGGAAGCTCTGGCGGTTGAGCCGACTACCTCTGAAGCTCCGGCCGCAGAGCCGATTGTAGTTGAAACCTTCCAGCGCCCGAGCCGGTTGAGGTTGAAGCTCCGGCCTCAAGGCCAGTTATTGCGGAGGCATCAGCACTCGAACCCATGGTGGTCGAGATGCCAACACCCGAGCCATCAGCGGATGAGGGGCCCGGGCTGGAGCCAGAAGTAGCCCCTGCTCCGGAAGTGTTGTCAGCTTAGGTGCCTGCTGCTGGGCCGGAGTAGCCAGATGAAGTTGCTGGCCCCCTGCCTGAGGGGGCAAATGAAGACCTGGCTACAGGGCCTTCGGAACCACTTCCGGAGGTCAGAACTTCTTCCGCGGGACCCTCCTCGGTGGCAACTAAGGCTATCCCGGAGGACATCCCTAGTGCCGTGGAGGCTTAGGGGACCACTCTTGTGGAGTGGGACCCAATTTTTGTAAGCGAAAACCCGCTGGAACCAGCAGAGGAGACCCCAGCAGATCCGGAACCTATTCCCCTCTCATTGTCTATTGACAACGCTTGCTTTATCCTGCGTCAAGTCCAGCTGTCGTTCTACCACGACAGCAAGGCTCTTGAAGAGGAGCGCCAAACCCTTAGGCGATGGCGTAACCGGCTCTGCTTCGAGACCAAGCTGGCGCAGTCGAGGCTGGCAGATGACAAAGAATGGATCAAGCAGGAGAAGGTCTGCCTGGAATACTGGGGCAAATTATTGGATGACAGGGAGAGCTTGACTCGTGCCCTCGACGCTCAATCCCGGGCCATTTATGAGCAGACCAAGGCAGCTAATAGTGCGGGTGATGAACGCCAAGAAAGGCTTGAAGCCATTAACACTACTCTCATCAAGCACCAGGAGGCACTTGAGGAGAGGGAGAAGAGGCTCGAAGATGAAGAGCAAAAACTCCTAGAGCTGCGGGATGACGTCTTGAGGACGGAGGAGGAGCTCGCCGAAAAGGTGGCTCTGGTTGACAAGGGTCTCAAGGAACGCACCAAGAAGTTGGAGGAGCGTTGCCTTGAGGAGGAGGAGAAGGCCTGGGTGCGAGGGCAGGAACTCTACCAGCAAGAGTGTGCCCTCGCTGCCAGGGAGAAGAAATTTAGGGGCCGGGAGAAGGACATGGTCGACCATCGGAACAAGATCTACCTCCGAGAGGAGGAGCTCGGCAAACTCGAGAAGCAGGTTGCTAAAAAGATTCAGCAAAATGCCAAAGAGGTTGAGCGCCTTGCTCGCGAGAATTCTGAACTGGCGGCGGCCAAAAGATCCTTGGAGAAACTGAAGGGCCTGAGGACTGCAGACTCCCTACAGGTTTGGGAGTTCCTGAGCAAAGCCAACAACACGCTGACACCAATGGGCTTCAGTCCCGTGCGTCTGGATGATCCAGAGCCGGAGTTGGACCTGGCATTGCAAGCGTTGAGCTCGGCGGGCAGCAAACTCTCCAAGGTGGGCGACGTCATCGCGGACCAGATGGAGGTTGAGGGGCAATCCCTGGCGAAGAACGTCGTAGAGTATGTGCTGACGTGCTACAGCATCTGGGATCCCCAATTCCCTCTGGACCCGGTGCTTGAAGGTCCCGTCGAAGGAGAAGGTGAAGCCACCCGAGCCAACGTGTCGGAGGTTGCTTAGAAGGTCGCCCAGTTCTTCCATAGGGTCTAGGACCATCTTTGTAGCTCCCACTTGTATTCTCTCTTTTTCTTCCCCAATTTTGCAATCCCTTTTCTCCAGACGAATGAAATCCCCTAATTTTTGTGAATTTCATTTTTTTTCTTCAACACTTTTGTATTCACTTGGCCCCCTGGTAGATGTACACAATTTGATTGTGAACATGTACCAAGAGGATATTGTGTTTTGTTGAAGACTCATTTGCTTCAAACTTGTAGAGTGTAGGTCCGAAGTCTTTGATAGTGAAGGCCCCCTCAGGTTGTCGGAGCTTAGAAGCTCCGGCATTGGCTATCGTCGGAGCTTAGTAGCTCCGGCAATAGTCCCTATCAACGCGTAGAGCATCGATAGTTAGCCCTCTGGGGTGTCGGAGCTTAGTAGCTCCGGCTGTGACCTTTACCAACGCGTAGTTTGTCGGTAGCAGACTCCGCTTGTGAGGTCTTCTCACCATCTTTTATTTTGCGTCGACAGCTGGCCCCCCTAGCTTTACGGGAGCTTGGTTGCTCCGGTGATGCTCGTTTTCAATGTTTAACATCTATTACAAGCCTCCTAGGGGGAGTCAGAGCTTTGTTAGCTCCGGCTTTTCCCCATCAATGTGGATTTTTTTTATTTTTCCTGCACACTGAAGCCAAGAAAAATAGTAAATTCGTTCCTTACCTATAACTTCGTCACGGCTTACGATTCCCAAGAAAGTTTTAGGTCAAACATAATTCTGAATACAATCGAATGCATTGCCTTCTTTCCTTCAGATTCAATTGTACTTGGACCCGCCTTACTTTGGCCTGCCGGGGTGTAGGTAGAGTGGTGTACTTAGGGTGCTTGGCCAGGCTAAGTCGATAGCACACTGCGGCCCTAGATTGGCTTGGCGGCATTCAGGTGAGTGGGCCATGAACAATATTTGAATCTAAAAGAATTGACAATACAACTTGAATTGTACAGGAACTGGTCAAACTAAAATTTCTTAAGAATTGCACAACTTTGTTATAGACAAGAATAATAAAAATAAAAAATGTTGAGCCTGTACAAAATAAATGCACGTGGAGTCTGTTTCACATGAACATGTCTTTCATTATAGGTCCGGGGTCCAGGGGAAACAAGTACACTCTTAGGGTACGGAACCAGGCTAAGTGTGTTTCATTCCTCGTTTGACCCAGGGTAGCTAGCTACACTTTTAGTCCTGAGACTGTGACATGTGTTGCATGAACTTTGCGGGCCTTCCGGGAAAGGTCCGACTGTTCTCCCGGAGGAACTACCCGACTCTGTACAATGACTCTATAACATACACCTCAAGTTACTACAGACTCACCTCCGTGATATTAAGTGTAGAACTTACGGAGGTGCTCAATGTTCCAAGGATTTGGGAGAGGTGTCCCATCCTCGGTAGCCAAGCGAACGCTTCCGGGATGGGATACTTTAATCACTCGGAAAGGTCCCTCCCAGCTGGGGAGAGTTTGTTTAACCCTTCTGTGGATTGTATTCTCTGTAGCACTAGATCGCCTTCCTCGAGCTGTCGATTGTGTACATGCCGTTGATGATATCGCCGAAGGGCTTGGCAGTATCGGGCATTCCGAACAGCTACTTGGAACCCTCCCTCCTGAAGGAGGTCTAGGTCTTCATGCCGGAGCTGGTCCTGCGTGGCTTCGTCGAAGGTCCGGACCCAGAGTGACGCCAAGGTGATCTCCGGAATAAGGATTGCTTCAGCTCCGTACACCAGGAAGAAGGGTGTCTCTCCAGTTGACCGGTTTGGAGTTGTCCTGTTGGCCCATAGAGTGGGCGGAAGCTCTTCAATCCAGTTGGCTCCATGTTTTTTCAAGCGCTCATAGGTGCGCGTTTTGAGTCCTTTAAGGATTTCAGCATTTGCTCTCTCGGCCTGGCCATTGCTTGCCGGGTGAGCTACAGAGGCGTAGCAAACTTGAATGCCGTCTTCACAATATCCTTGAAATGTAGAGCTTGTGAATTGGGTCCCATTATCAGTGATGATTTTGTTTGGGACTCCAAATCTGCATACAATGGACTGCAAAAAGTTGATAGCAGACTACTTGTTGATTATCAAAACTGAAGTTGCCTCCGGTCACTTGGTGAACTTGTCAATGGCGACGTACAGAAACTTGTAACCTCCAACAGATCTTGGGAAAGGTCCCAAGATGTCCATCCCCCACACAGCAAAGGGCCATGTAGGAGGTATCATTTGTAGGGGCTGAGCCGGTGTGTGAATTTGCTTTGCATGAAATTGGCATGCTTTGCATTTCTTCACCAGCTCAGTTGCATCCTGGAGTGTTGTAGGCCAGTAAAAGCCATGCCGAAAGGCTTTACCGACCATCGTGCGGGAAGACGCGTGGTTCCCACACTCGCCTCCATGGATTTCTGCGAGGAGCTCGCAGCCTTCTTCCCTTGTGATGAACCACATTAGGATGTCGTTGGCACCGCGCCGGTAGAGATCCCCTTCTACCAACGTGTATCTTTTAGCCAATCTGACTATCCGGTCAGCAGATAAATCATCATCAGGAAGGATGTTGTCTTTCAAGTAGCTCCGGATCTCCGAGATCCATGCATCAGAGCTAACTTGAGCATTTGAGTCTTGCGTGCTTGGTTGCTCGGAGCTTTTGGCAGCACCTATGACCCTTTATGGCTGCCATGGTAACAGGGCCATCGGGACCGTCAGCTTCGGGATGCTGATCTCGCCCCCTTCGCTCAGTTCAGCAGGCTGAGCTGTGGGTTTTGACAACCTCTGGACAAAAAATCCGTCTGGAGCTAGAGCTCCGATTGACGCTTTTGTCGAGAGTTCGTCAGCTTCAGCGTTGTGGGCACGCTGGACATGGTGGAGGTCTAGGACTTCGATGTCCTTCTGAAGCCTCTGGACTTCAAGGAGGTAAGCAGCTAGCTGGAGGTTGTTGCAGGAGCATTCACCCTTCACTTGCTTAATGATGAGATGTGAATCTCCCTTGACCAGCAGCTCCTTGACAACATATGACTGTGCCACCTTTAGTCCATAGATGAGTGCTTCGTACTCTGCCATGTTGTTGGTCGCCTTGAAGTTAAGGTGTACCATGTATTTTACCTTCTCCTCGGTTGGTACTAGGAGAAGGATTCCAGCTCCGGCCCCCTGCTTTTGCATGGAGCCATCACAATAGAGGGTCCAGTGAGGCTCGGTGAAGACCAAAGCCTTGTGTTCCGGCTTCTGCTCACTGGGGTCCCCAGGGTTTGATGGAGAGGGAGTCCATTCCGCCACGAAATCTGCCAATGCTTGACTCTTGATTGCTTGCCTTGAAATGAATTCGAGATCGAATTCGGCCAATTACGCTACCCACTTTGCAATATTTCCAGTTGAATTGGGATTATGCAAGATTGCTCGAAGTGGGTAAGAAGTCGCCACTGAGATCTTGTGAGCTTGGAAGTAATGGCGAAGCTTCCTAGAGGCAATAGGAACTGCATAGAGCAGCTTATGCACCTCTAGGTATCGAGTCTTGGCATCATGAAGTACTTCACTGATGAAGTACACTAGGCACTTGATGGTCCGAACACTCCCGGAGGGGCCCGAGGCTTCCTCTTCATTGATCCGGATCCTCCCTGAGGGATCCGGACGTTCTTCGGGGACCTCCGGGTCCTGGCTGGAGGGACCCGGAGCTTCTTCAGAAGCGACCTGGACCCTCCCGGAGGGTTCTGGGTCTTCTGAAGTAACTTCTTGTGGACTCAAGTCTGGGAGCTAGGACCCAGACTCGCTTTCAGGAACCTCGGGACCCTCCCGGAGGGGTCTGTATTCCTGAGTATGGGATAGTTCTGGTCCCTCCGCAACCAGGACAATACTGACGACTTCATCAGTTGCTGAAATGTAAAGCAGCAAAGGCTCACCAGGGTTCGGAGCTACCAGAGTTGGTAGGGTGATGAGGAGCTGTATTAGCTCCTGGAATGCCTTTTCTTCTTCTTGAGACCATTGGAATGGTTCGGACTTCCTCAATAACTTGAAGAAGGGAAGTGCCCGTTCTGCTAGTCTTGAAATGAACCGGCTGAGGGCTGCTAGACATCCAGTCAGCTTTTGGACATCTTTGCTGTGGGCTGGTGGCCGCATGTCTTCAATGGCTTTGATCTTCGCCGGATTAGCTTCTACGCCCGGGTGACTTACCAGGAAACCAAGAAGTTTTCCGGAGCTAACCCCGAAGACACACTTGTCTGGGTTTAGCTTTGTGCGGGTGACCCGTAGCTTATTGAAGACAGCCTACAAAGTGTCAAGGAGTGACTCCTTGTTCTTGACCTTGACCACGATGTCATCGACGTACACTTCCACTATGTCTCTAATGAGTTCTTCAAAGGTTTTGTACATAGCTCGTACAAAGGTTGAAGCAGCATTCTTGAGACCAAATGGCATGGCTGCATAACAGTACAATCCTTCTACTGTGATGAAAGAGGTATGCTCTTCATCTTCCCTAGACATTCTGATTTGATGATACCCAGAATATGCGTCTAGGAAACACAGTAATTCACACCCAGAGGTGGAATCCACTATTTGATCTATTCTAGGTAGTGGGAATGGATCTTTTGGACATGCCTTATTTAGTGTTGTGTAGTCAATACACATACGAAGCTTCCCGCCGGCCTTTGGTACAACGACTGGGTTTGCCGGCCATTTTTGATGGAAGACTTCTCGGATGAATCCAGCTTCGAGCAACTTCTTCACTTCTTGTCGAATGAAGTTCTGTCGCTCCACTGATTGCTTCTGAGGCTTATGATGCACGGGTCGGGCGTCGGGGTAGATCTTCAGATTGTGCTCAATCACTTCCCTGGGGATCCCAGGAATTTGTGACGGTTGCCAGGCAAACACGTCGACATTAGCCTGGAGGAAAGCGATGAGTGCGAGTTCCTATTTTTCGTTCAATCCCCCCCGATATATGGGTGGTCTGAGCGGCATCGGAACCGATTTGGACGACTTTGACGGGAATGTCGGTGTCGTCGCTTGGCTGCACACGAGGTGCAGAAGTCGAGCCTCGCTGACGAATGCTCGGGGGTTTTGGAGTTTGATCCTGTCTCGATTCCTCCTCTTGCGCCATAGTAAGCGCATGGAGTTCTTCCAGAGTAGTTACTCCAGCAGTGCGATCTCCACGGATCCGGAGAACGTCTACTTGTGTTGGCATTTTTAACACCAGGTAACCATAATGAGCAGCTGCCATGAATTTGTACAAGGCAGGCCTACCCAAGATGGCATTGAAGGGTAAGTTGATCTGAGCAACGTCAAAGACCAACTTCTCGGTGCGATACTTCTCCCGGGTCCCAAAGGTAACGGGGAGGGTAATAGCACCGAGTGGGGTAATGGCTCCTGGACCTACTCCAGAGAAAGGTCGGGAGGGGTGGAGATCCGAAGGTCGGAGTTGAAGCTTGGTAAAAGCTTTGAAGCTTATGATGTTCAGCCCCGAACCTCCGTCTACCATGACATGGTGGAGCTGGATGTTATTGATGGTAGGAGATACCATCAAAGGTAACTGACCTGCTCCAACCATGCTTCGAGGGCAGTTCGAAGCATCAAAAGTGATGGTTGTGTCCATCCACTTCCGATGAGGCTCCGCCCTGGCTGTAGGAGCTACAGTGGCCATGTCCCGACGCATAGTCTTGAGGACGCGGCGGGAGGTGATGTCCCATGATCCACCAAAAATGGTGTTCATGGTCTTCCAACGCTCGTTGTCAGAGACGTCAGAATCGTCGTCGACGGAGGTGTAAACGGCCTTCAGGACCTTTTTGGGATCCTGAAAACCTAACTCCTCTTCAGTCGGAGCTTCATCAACTTTTTGTTTTCCTTCCCTCTGTCGGAAAGGAGCTTCTTCCCGGCGCTTGTTGTAGCGCTCGACAAGGTTTTGGACCTCCCGGCAGTCTTCCAAACTGTGGCTGTCCGTCTTATGAATTGGACACCACACCTTGGGTTTGCCACTGTCTTCAGAGGACGGTCGAGGTCGCTTCTCGGGGCGTGGCCCCCGGCCACCTGGAGCTGCAGCAGCTGCAGCATTAGCGCCGGCCGACGGCTTCTTTTTGCCGTTGGTCTTTTTCTTCTTCTTGCCACTCCCGGAGGTAGCGGCTTCTCCTTTGGAGGATTTTTTGTGATCCTACGGAGGTGGTTTGGAGTCCATTTCACGTCCCTCCGCAGCTCTGGCACATTTATCAGCCAAGCTGAAGAGTTCCGTTACACTGGTGATCTCCTTGATCGCCAGTTTCTCCAACATCTTCTTATCCCGTACGCCCCGTCTAAATGCCACAATGACAGAAGCACTAGAGATAGAAGGGATAGTGTTTCGTACCTGAGAGAATCTCTGGATGAATGATCGCAGGGAGTCTCCTCCTTTTTGCACAACTGCAAAAAGGTCCAGTTCGGTGCCTGGTCGGGTGTATGAACGCCCGAAGTTGGCGGTGAACTGTCGGCACAACACCTCCCAACTGTCGATGGAGTTGGGTGGAAGTCTCATAAACCAGGACCGGACGGTCCCAGTTAAAGCCACTGGAAAATAATTGGCCATTACAGCCTCATTTCCTCCAGCTGCCAAGATAGCAGTGGAGTAAATCTAAAGAAATTCGACAGGATTAACGGTCCCGTCAAACTTCTCCGACAGGTGAGGCCGGAATTTCTGTGGCCACCTGATCATACGCAGATGCATGGCCAGAGCCGAACAGCCTCTTCCTACTCCTTCATGAGCAGGAATGTCCTGAGCTTCTCGTCTTTCACGAGCACGCTCAATATGGACTCGACCGCCTTGTTGACGGTATAGGCGATCAAGCTCCGCCCGGAGGTCATGAGTTGAAAGCCTTGATACCATGTGAGTGCGTCGTGCCCCGGAGGGCAACGACGTCACCTGCTGTGATGTAGCACGTCTCCTGCTATTGGAAACGTGCAGACCAAGTCTGCCAGACAAGGTCCATCGCTACAACGGGGCTCGTCCTGAAGGAGGAGGACCCTGGTTGCTGATGCGGTCGGCTGCTGCTGCAACCAAGTGTTCCACATCAGCCCTTCACCGCTCCAGTGCATCCCGGGATGCATCCGGAGTTGGTGGGCGCTTAAGGAGAGCACGTGTTGCATGGATCGCGTGTTCCGGGTTGTCATGATTCGCCGACGCAGTGATTGACGCCGGTGCACCATCGCGCTGCCCAGCTTGATTTGCTAGTGGAGGCGGCGGTGGTGGAAGTGTGACTCCTGCTGGTGGCTTCATATTGGAGGGATTGCCCCCAACAGCTTGAAGAGCGGGATGACCATTGGATGATCCAGCGGCTGAGTTCACCATTCTAGAAATCTCAGGCGCCCCTACCTGGTGCGCCAACTGTCGGTGGTTTTGATCCGGCAGATCTCCCAACACTACTAAAGTGTTAGAGGAGTTTGAGGTTTAGTGTGGGCATGCGGAGATTCAAGAAGGTGATATGTAAAATGGCGTAGGAGACACGAAGGTTTACGTGGTTCGGGCCGCCTGAGCGTAAAACCCTACTCCACGGGGTGTGTCGTTGAGGTATTGGGTGTATGAATGCGTAGGTCAGATCAGAGCGGGTCAGATCAGATCCTCCTCTATGTATCGTCGGCTGTCCTTTTATAGTATAAGGACAGGTGTTACAAGCTAGCCTGGCCCGACATGTGGCCCTGGCGGTTAATAATATTGATACACATTTAATGCGCTTAATTCCCCTTAATAACCGAGTTACAGGCTTTGACACCACCGTTACTGGTAATTAAGGTCGTCTGATCGTGTGTCATTAACATAGTATTAATGACACTTAATCGGGTCTTGAAGTCCTTGATTCCCCTTTGAAGATCCGGAGCCGTTGTAGAGTCTTCTGTAGGTTAGAGGCTGAAGATCCTACGGTTGGACACGTGGCAGCTCCGGAGCATACTGTGGGGAACAGATAGGTCCGGTGCCACCTGACACGTGTCAGTTCCGGAGCTCCCCTCGATCTGGGGTTAGGTCCGGGGGTGCCGTTACGGTATATAGCCCGGAGCTTCCCCCTTGTGGGCGGTAGCTCAGATTTCATAGTACACGTGGCGACCCTGGGACTAACCATGTTGGGGAAGTGGGTCCGGTTATGTCTAACATGTGGGCCACCGAAGGTCTTCAAATCAAGTAGATGACATTCCCTTAAGATCTTTGCAATCCCAAGGGGTATATGGTACCCAGGGTACCGACATATGCCTACACGGAGTACCCCGCACTATCATATCAGATCGTGGAACCTTGTTTGTTGCTCGATTTTGGGAGCAGCTTTACGCATCCTTGGGTACCAAGTTGATTTGAAGCTCAGCTTACCACCCACAAACTAATGATCAAACGGAACGAGTAAACCAAGTGCTAGAGGATATGCTCCGCGCCTGTGCCATCCACCATGGTAAAAATTGGGATGATCATCTACCATTGGCGGGGTTTTCATACAACAATGGTTATCAGACTAGCATCCAAATGACACCATATGATGCTCTTTATGGCCGGAAGTGCCGCACACCTTTGAACTAGTGCGAATCCGGTGAACGAGTAACATATGGTATAGACTTGGTAAAAGAAGCCGAAGATCGAGTGTGAATTATTCAAGCAAACCTCAAGGCTGCTCAGTCTCGCCAGAAAAGCTATGTGGACAAACGACGTCGACCGCTTCATTTTGTTATCAGGGATCACGTTTATCTTCGTGTATCTCCAATGAAAGGGATTCATCGCTTCGGAGTAAAAGGGAAGATAGCTCCACATTTCATTGGACCATTCGCAATAAGTGAGCAATGCGGACCTATAGCCTATCGTCTAGAGCTGCCAACATCGCTTTCAGGGGTCCACAATGTGTTCCACATTTCACAATTGAGAAAATGTCTCAAGGCCCCAGCGGAAGACTGTATGGAGGATTTGGAAGCTCTCCAACCAGATCTTACTTACTCCGAACATCCAACCCAGATAATTGATGAGAAGACTCGTACCACAAGAAACTGCACCTTGCGTTTCTACAAGGTCTTGTGGGGAAACCACACCGCTAATGAAGCAACATGGGAAAGCGAGGAATATCTTAAAGCCAATTATCCAGACTTGTTAACATTATATGTTTATTAGGTCTTTTCCTTTTATCCTTCCTTTTGTAATCTCAGGACGAGATTCTTTTAAGGGGGGAGGAATGTAAAATCCCACATTTTCCTTCATATGAGGTTCAGTTGTAAGTTGGTTGTTAACCCTAATGGAGACCAATTATAGCCATGCTTATAAACTCGATCTCATCAAATCTTTTCTTCTACTCATGCTTAAATTTATTAACATGAGGAATGAACTTCACCAATGAACATAGATTAATTCTTTTGACCTCTCTTCAAAGTTTGGAATTATTTGTAGGAAGATTGCTAAGCCAAATTAATATTCAATACCAAATAGATATTCAAATTAAAATAAATTGAATATATACTACATTATATTTGGCCCTATCAAAATTATTCAATTCAGAGGCCATAAATTTTTCTATGGTTTTCTAATATTCCAAATAGACCTCCTGCAAAGTTTCATAAATTTTGAACTCCATTTGCTATTTTAATTGAGACACTTAGCAATTTCAAACCCTGTTTTGAATTCAAATTTTGAATTCTGTTCAAGTAGATTGAACATCAAGATTTGAACACACACTCATGGTCAGCATAACTTGCTTGACTTATCCCCATAGTTTCACAATTTTTGGAACTCAATTGCTATTTAAATCAGTGGCACCATTGAATTTCATCCAAATTCAAATTTGAAATTGAAATTCAATTGAAACTTGCTCCAATTCAAAATCCAATTGCAGAATCAAATTCTAGATATTTATTTGAGCCTCCCCAAAAAAATCTAGAATTTTTGGATCAAGTTTGGTAGGAGAAATAAAGTTACAGAGAAGGGAAGTGGATAAGAGGAGGTGGGGCCCACTGTCAACCGAAGGACTCGAGTGAAACCCAGGGGGGGGGGGGGGGGGCTTTGCTCTGTCTCCAGCTCGCCGTGCCGATTGATGCCGGCAGTGTGCGACACCGCGACGCGCATGCATCCACCGAGCTGCTTGCTTGCTTGCGCCGTTGCTCGCTCCCCTCTCCCCTCCGTCCCTATAAATAACCCCCTTGGTCGTCGCCGTTGGACTCCATCCCGGTTCACGCCATTTCTGCCGCCCCTGTCTGATCGAGCTCTCGCCGACGATTGCAGTCATTACTTCCCGAGCTGTAAGTAGATAAAAGGCTTGTCACAAACTCCTCTATGTATTCCATTTGGTTGTTCATCGTGACATAGCTTCTACATGGCATATTTTGATGTTTCCCAGTCGCCGTCGAGGAAGCCGCCGAGAACCTTCACTGTCTTGCCGTCGAACAACAGTTCTAGACCATCTCCAGCATCGATCCTTTAAGCAAAAAGGTTCACAATCCTCTCTAGTTCATGCTCACAGAACCTAAGCTTATGACATGAAGTGTAACTTGAATTCTTGTTCGAGAACCGAATGGTTTCTCAATAGAACAGCAAAGCTTCGCGCTTAAATTCATTTCATTCTTGAAATCATCCTTAAATATGCTTAGCAGACAGTTTCTATGTGTCCTAAGGAAGCTCCATGCCTAAAAACCCTGAAAGTTATCAACCAAGCATATTAGATTTCTAGTTTTCGCGGCCGCCGGTTGAAAAATTGTACTTCCCCATCGAACTCAGCCTTGTCGGCAATGTCACCCCAATCTAAACCCTGAATCATACTCCTGGTGCTCCCAGGAACCTTCCCGAGTTTTTCCCAAGCCTATTGATCCATTTCCGAGCATTTCCGATGAAGGTCAAACCCTGGCTCCGCCGTCACCGTCACGCCGCCGTCTGCGGCCATCGCCGAAGTGATTGGTGTGGGGACCGGAGTCCACACCTCCGAGGATCTCATTGGGTGGTGTCGTGCGATGCGGCACCTAAAAGCACACACGGAAAGGATACCAAAACATATAAAGTTTTCATTTCCTAATAAGAATTGTTTACCAAAGAGTGTACCACAGGGTTACACACGCAGCGGAAAAATACATACTCATAATCTCACCTAACTTAGCAGGAGAGAAGACGTGCATGCCCTAGGACGCTTCTCACTAGAAACATGAAGAACATTCAGTAGCGGCGTGGTTCACATGAGATTTATCTCGACACCTCCAGTCTCATGTACAATCTAAACAGCAGAAATAAAACTAATACATGCAAAAATCGTTAAAGCGCAAACATGAGCATAAGGCTCAGCAAGACTAACCCGTCTCACTAGACATATGCAGGGTGAATACTAAGCATAGGTAAGGAATGGCATAAAAGACTCGCCTACAAGTGGATCCTTATAATCATGTTTTAAGTAGCAAATGACATTCTCCAAGCACGGCACATCATGGGCTCCACAATCAAACAAGAAACGCTTCACCGATGATATGACATGCTCAGAGCACATAATGCTATTACAACTAAAGTATGGGGAAATTGTAAACTTTTAATTGTACTATCTCTAAATCATACAAGGTTGCAAAGTAATTATAATTCAATACAATATTATTTTCTGGCTTCTTTAGTATTTACTACGTCACGACACAGTGAACAAGTGGTACCCTATTACTGTGAGGGACAGTGATTGCAATCAGGACACACCCGGACAACACGACACATACGTCGTTCGGAAGTGTCAGCGAGCACACCCGTACCTACATAACACTTCAGTACTAGGCGTATATGGACACCTTTCACAAGAAACCCGAACGCCAAACCCATCTCACCTCCGCAAACAGAAGGTCTCCGCACGGAACACCTCATGTGTCCGCCGACCGATTTACACCTTACTGTCCTCAGCCCATCCCTATTGATGGTGAGTTAGTGGGCCTCGACACCCCAGTTATCAAGTTACATCAGTTTAGTGGATTCCATATGTCCATTATGTTGCCGGTACAAGTCAAGCTTGTTCAGCGAGGCCGCACATGAAGTGGGCCTTAATCGACACAGGCAGGGCTATGCGACCGAGACTCAATTCTCGCCGCTTCCTATCCATTCCCTGCCCGGTCTCAATTCCATTATATTAATACATTTTCTATCTAACCAATCCAGTGATATAGGTGCTACATCTCTTGCGAGTAGATTCCAACTACTCGACTTCTACCGGATTTCCTATGCATTAGCAAAGCAGTTACTATAGGTCAAACTGTAACTCGTTCCAACCAATCCCTTGGATTTTTGGTCATGCAGGTAGAGTATCAATCATTCTAAACGTAATGCACAATTCATATACTATTCATCATAGTGATAAAGCAAAATTTTTATAAACGACTTAAATGCAAACCGGGGCTTGCCTTAGTTTGCGCCTCAAATAAATGTCACTTGTTAGTGGTCCTTCTGTGCGGACTCCGCCAAGGACTTCAAGTGGACACCCTGGCCTTCTCCTCCAAGCAAAACTTCTCGTCGATCACCTATCATCACGTTCCTATCGACATGATATGCAAATAAGTAATTAAGTAATTTAATAATAAACTCCATGGGGTTGTGTAAACTTTAAGAACGAAGAGTTTGACTAGGAAGGACAGATATGTCTCTGTTGTGTGGATGAACAAAGGATGGAGTCAAGTGGTCATAGTAGTATCGAGATGTGAATTGAAAGGTGCAATGTAAGCACACATTGCAACTTGGCACTCAACACTCGACGCTATGCCACTCAAGGATGATACAGCTGAATGGTGTGGAAGTGTTGGACAGGTAGTGTAAGGATGACGTAAGAATCAAGGGGGATATTGAAAGCTTGAGTATGAGTGGAGTGTACAAGATGAAGGTCGCGATTTAGCAGTCGACCAATGAACTTGACATAACTCATAAAGGAGTAAACCTAGTTAAGTGAGCAGTGCTGTCGTAGGGTCCCGACTTAAGATGAACCATGATGGAACCTAGCAACACTTGGGACTGAATTGGGATCAACATGGCTTGGACTTAAGAAGTCATTACAAGCACTGTTAACTTAGCATGAGTACCGAGACAACGTCAAATGACTTGTAGGTAAAGTAATTTCTACGGCAAGCTTCTCGAGCATCGTTCAAGTGCTTACATGACACTATTGCAGTGTCCTTTGCAAGATTGTCCAGATGAGCTCGGTGAACTCCTGGAACTCGAACATGATGCGAGACCTTGTCGTGACGGTCATGCTTTGCCATCACGAGAAGATCGGATTAGCCAGGTCCAAATCGACCCGGACTCATCAATGGGGTGAGCGGAATCCCGAACACCACCTTGTGAGTCTTATGGCTAGTGATGTCGACTCGGTTGTTGATAATCAACTCGATGAACCTGTCGCTGAAGAAGTGGTACACCAAGTTAACCAATCCTGTGATCGGCTAGGGAACATCCTCGACACAACCAAGGAACTCTTATCCAAGGTTCCCCTTGGTCTAGTTCTCCTTGTTGGTCGCAACGTTCTTGCATCCTCTACTCCAGGCCATTGTTGATCACCGACACCCATGGTTTGACCTAGAAGGCATTTCATTGAGCACCCTGGCTACACCCAGGACTCGATGAGTCTCGCCTCGACTAAACCCTAATTTGGCTAAACGACCGTCGATCGTTATGTCATGGTTGAGTTCCAGCATCATGTACGTTACAGGCATCCTTCATCTAGATGCCAGGACACGATGATGGCTCGGAACGTCCCGACGACGTCACGTGGTCAATGATGTCGACACGGCTCAATGTGAAGCAACAAAAGCATGTATGGACATGCCAACACAACACAAAGGCGAGAAAGGTCAACGTGGGGTTGCTTTTGGCTAGACCTCAAGGTATATCATTAGTGATGATTGGTCAAAATGAGTACTACTAACGCATCCCCACCTATAGCTACTCTGCAATGAACCTCTTGTCTAGGAACTTAACTTGGTTTGAACTAATTCTAAGGAAGTAGCCACACCATCCAGCCAACCTACAAAAGGGTTGCTTTAACAAACCCTTCGGACATGCTGGCCAAAAGTACTCACTGGAATTGTAATAGAAACAACTAGGAGGACATCAGGGTTCATACTAACCTCATCATACTAGCATTATTCTAATGCTCTCAACTGCTATGCCACAGCAAGTAAACAGCAACTAAAGTGTCTGGATGCATTCAACACCCACATTTCTTGCAGCCAACAACGTGACGCTGGCAGACGATAGCGAACAAAGATTAGAGAACTTGATGACAAGCCTGTGTCATTTGGTCGAACAGTTGATGAGTGTGATTGGAAATAGAGCATAGGTTAGTAAAAACAGGGGATATTCATGGAGCTGAAGTCGATACAATGAAGAAGGACCCTTAGGTCGAGTAATGACGCGGTTGTTGCTGGTAAGGTGTGCTCGGCCGTTGACGAACATGGTGCCGACATGGAACCGGCTCACCGCGGTCTGCGCGGCGAGGAACGGCGCGACGCGGCACACAGCAACACATGCTGCGGTGAGGATGAGAGGAGCACGGGCCAATGCACTCACCTTGAGGGCGATAGGGACAAAGCATAGCAGGGGCGGACGGCGACACGACCATGGCGCGCGCGAGTAGAGCCGGCGCGAGCTCGGCCGTGGTGCGCCATCGGGGCGCGGCCATGAAAACAGGCGGCATGCATGGAGCAGAGGCGGCCGGCGAGCTAGGCGCGCGGGCGTGCGGCCGAGACAGGCGGACGGCCGGGAGGTGCGCGGGCGGCCGGGCACCAGGGAGTTGCGGCAACGGGCGTGGAAGCGCGCAGCACGGGGTCAGCACCGGAGGCGGTTTGTCGGCGGCTGGGAGATGGAGCGCGCGGGAGCAGCGCGATACCACTGCCAGGCCGAGCGGCGGCAGGCGTGGGGCGGTCGAGCGCGGGGGTGCAGGAGGCAAAGCGACGCACCGTGGAGCTGGGCGGCGGTGAGCGCTTCGGGCGGTGAGGCTCCGGGCGCGAGACGACGGGGAGGTGCGGACGCGGTGCTCGGGCGTCGCACGGGTCGTGTGGCGCCGGGACGGCACCGGAGGCGACCGGCAGGGAGCGAGCTCGGAACCGAGGCGGCCGTGGAGGGAGGCGAGGTGCCGTGGGACGACGGAGTCGGCGGCTGGATGAAGACTGATTTCATCGCGGTGGCACATGCAGGGGGTCTCGTTGTCACGTTGTGGGTAGTGCCGACCTTACATGTGGGGGCCACTTTTTCCTAGTACTGAGGATAAGTATGACATGTGGGTCCCACTCTCTTCTCCCTCCTCTTTTCAAAATTCAAATAGAGCTAGCAGACATGCTTCAAAAATATTCGATTTTGGCCCAATGACTAAATAAAATGTGGAGAATTTTATGGTGCAATCATATTTCAAAACTGGGTAAGTTGAATTTTGAACTCAGGTTTGAATTTGAATTCAAGTTGTGATACTTGACTCAAGGAAATAAATAGTAGATTAGGTTCAAAAATTCTGAAACTTTGAAGTTACCCTTTTTGAACCATAAGGGACCTCAGAAAAAATTTGGAGTTTATTTGGACAAGGTTGAGCTCAAAGTTTAAATTTGAAGTCGACGTTGATTAAACTCTCAGTACGTGTCCAATAAATGGAAAACGTGCTTCAAAAATTTTGAAACTTTACCGAGAGTCTATTTGGAATATTAGAAGGTCATGGAAAAATTTACGGCATGATATTTGAATATTTTTGGATGTCCCATTTTAGGGTTGGAATAATTCCTTTTCCTTTCTCTCTATTTTGTTTTCTTTTCTCCTTAGATTTTTCGTTGAAAATGTGAATACTTGGAAATTAAGGATTTTACACCTTAAGTTCCAATATACATTAGCAAACATGTTCTGTATGTAAAATTTTAACAAGTCCCCATTTTAAGTGAATATGGGTTAACTCATATGGTTCATGTGAGTTTGGATTTCCAAGTCCACTTTCAAAAAAATTTAAGTTCGCATTTACGTGTTCTGGCTTTACTCAAATGCTGGCTTTTACAATCCTTCCCCCTTAAAGGAATCTCGTCCCGAGATTCTAAGGAAGAGAGAAAGTTAGGCCGAGTTGTTGATGAGACAACCATCTCCTGTCATGTGAATGGAGAAAGAGACTCTTCGTCTTCTTATTGCATCTATGGTTTGGATGGTCGGCGTGACTGGGATCACACCGTAAAGTTTGTAGCTTAGAAAGCTATATTGATATATCGGGGTCTTCTTCTTTTCGTCAAAAAGAAGTAAGCTTCTGCATTGGAGGACTTTAGAACTCTAAGATAGTTAGGTGTCCTTAACTCTGGGTGTTTCTCTTACGAAGACTTTTCTGCCCTGGTCTTGTGGCCAAAGCAATGTCACCATCCATTACGAGTCAAGGAGTTCCAAGACTTGATAATTAAATGATAACCTCGTGAAAAGAAAGATACAGGGTTTTAGAGAGGTCGAGAAGTCCATAGGAAACTCCTCGCAACTAGAAACAATCAGTTTCCAGGACTCAAGTTGATTTGAGTTTCAACCAGTCAAGGACAAAGGCTCAACTGTGTTTTGGTCACAAGGTGTTAAGTGGTTTCCCTTGTGCCACTCAAGATAATGAAACAAGTCGAAGGCGTTGCGAATGATAAAGTTGATCATAACTCAAAATTGTTATACACAACATAGGTATTTGAATGGGGTCATATATTCTTGCTCAAAACTCATTTGTAATTACGTTTCATGATGCATCACAAGTGGAATAATGTTATGCATTAATGATGCAATGCTGGCTAGCTAGAAATGTAGACGGTATGATGCATTCATTATTATGCTTTGAGCAAAAATAGGTAAGACAATCCAAACACAGTCAGAAGTATCCCAATTACAGGAGGATTGAATAAACTTGGTCATGAAAGGCGCTAGACAAGACTTGCTACTTTCATATCTCGACCAAGTTCGATGGTTTCAAGGTAAAAGTATTAGCAAGGAATGGTGAGGTTCATCTTAAGGCAACAGAGTGTACAAAATGGAACAAAGTGATTGAACTTCTTGTTGATCGGAAGTTCCCTAAAGCTTGTTAATCACAACTTACACGTAGTTGTGGTTCCTTAACAAAGGGTCAGGTTTTTCATCTCGTAGTTTTCTTAATGTACTATGTTCACCCCTTAAAAGGTGCGGCAGGGTTACCTTCAGAAGTTGCAAAGAGAGTAACCTTTGAAGAGTAAGGTTCTCATCACTTCCGTAGGTTGCATGAAGTGGTTGACAAAGTAGTGTGCTAGGCACGAACTTGGTTAGTGATCCAGGTTCTTGCTAAAGAATCTCCAGCTCATACTACTCACATATGGCTTCTCGTCTCAGAGACGAAAGCAAGGGAGTGGTTTAGCGTGAAGAATCAACTGACTTCTTTAACTCGATGATCGAGTTCCACAAGAAACGGGGTTCGAGGTGATCCGTTACTTAAGCTTCTCATTGACTCAATGAGTCAATGTTGTACTCGGTCCTACTTACTTGAGCATTGCTTCCAGCACGTTGGTTCGGTGTCGATGTACCTTGGTATGACACCTAGGTGAACGTATCACTTTGATTACTAGATGAACTCCTTCCACCTTAAGATTCAAGCTAGGTGAGCAAGAAACTTACTCCAAGCAATCTTTATGGGGAGGATTGTCCAACTAATGGAAGTGTCATACATGCTCAATGCATAAATTAAGTGTGAGGTGCAAGGTTGCATAGTTAAAACACTAGCATGTGCATCCGAGCAAAAAGGGATTTTGACTTAGTGTAATACTCAACTCTAATGGCAAATATTGTTGGGTCGCAACACCTGGGATGTTATGAAACTTCTCGAGTTGAACTCGAGAACCAAATCCATAATCACGCTAAAGGGTCATCACCCGATTAAATCCTGGTGGAGGATGAACAGTTTGGACGCAACTTCGATTTTGGCAAAGTAAATGGCAAAATCATATCTTGAGGTGAACAACAAAGTTATAGTACACTTAAATAACTTTCCAAAAAGTATTGGTTTGCCTCTAGATCATCTTTTGTTTGCAAGTTATGCAATTTTAAAGTTAGCAGATTACTCTGCACTTTCAGCAGAATCTGCTTAAAATGTACCAGTTTTGATCTACAGTTTTCAGACTGTTCTGATGGAAATCTGGAAATATTCTTATGTACAAAGTTGTAGCCAATGTAATACTATTTCCAGAATGTACTTAGTTGTCTTCATATCAGTTCTGGTTAAAAAGATATGAGTTTTTAAAGTTGGTCAAAATTTCAGCATTTAGAATTTGAATTCAGTTAAGATTGACCATTCTGCATTCAAACTTGATTTAGGATAGGTAAATGACCGATTCAGGTCCTGAGCCAATTGCAAAAATTGTAGCTGACTCTCTAACCTTTCCAACGGTTACTCACATGACACCATTGGATCAAGGGTCTGCGAGTTATGTATTAAATTCAGAGGTGTACAGATTGCTGTCCAGTTTGGGTGTGCCTGGACAGTCTCTGCGATTATCCAAATTTCCCCCAGCTAGAAAAGGATTTTGGTCTTGAACTGAATATAGAACTTGTAAAGTACTTCCACCGCGGTTGAACGGTCACGGCGAGACCGAAAGGAGGTCGACACACCTAAGTCCGGCGAAGCACCACCGCGGTTCCGGCGAGAAGCGCCGTCGCGTCGCAAGGTAGACGAAGGCCTATGGGCCCCACTTGTCAGCGCCCATTCGAACGCCCCAGGATCAGCTGCGGCACTGGATCCAGTGCGGCTGCACGGTTGAACCCCGTGGCCCCAGGTGTGGCCCAGATGCGATTGGCCCATTCAAATGAAGTGGGACCGACCCCTTTTATTTGAAATTTTCAATAGGAAAATAAATCCAGATTCAATCCCAACTTAGAAAATCCGTAACACCAGTAGAATTATCCAAAAATTCTCAAATAAATTTCTTTAGAACCAGCATGAAGAATACTTTCCAGTGGTGCACTTGGATTTGTATGAAAAGCCATAGAAATTTCTCCATAATTCAGAAAAACAAAATCCTTAAAGAATTCATTCCTATAGTTCTGTTAATTGGAAAATTCCCAATTTTGGTCAGAACCCTATAGTTAATACAATTGATCTCCAGTAAAAGTTTCGATCTCTTTGGACTTAAAATACTGGGTTGATCAATGTTCCAAATCTCTATGTAGTTATAAATTGAGAATAATGGAAAATCAATTTCCAGAAATTTAACCAAAAGCATAGAAAATAATGAAACAAATTTTCCTAGAACCAGTAAGACCCCCTCCACATGATAAAACCCTTGGTAGCCATGATACATCTCCAAAAATTTCAACCAAAATTTAGAGAAGATTATTGCTTACCATAATTTTTAAGAATAACAAACATCCTTTATCATCTCCTGTTCTTTGCAAGAGTCTTCTCTATAATCTCTAGTATCCACCATAAAAAACCCAAAGCCAATTAAGATGATTATCTTATGTTATCCTAATATACTCACCCCACCTTAAGCATCTTAATTATTCACAAAATCATTTATACCTAGTATATGCATATCGTGTAGTAGCTGAAATCGAGGAGCAGCTGGAAGCTTTGGAGGTCCAACTGCCAGAAACTAACATAGACTCAACTTGCATTCAGGCAGGCCCCGGTTTGCATTTAAGTTCCTTACAGTGTTTTTACAGTTTTCATTCACCTGACGTCTTTAGATGATTGTGCATTACGTTTAAGGTGTTTGACGTCCACTTGCATGACCAATAAATCCTATGGAGTCTTGGGTAGGTCTACGGCCCGTAAGTAGACACTGCTATGCTTATATTCATAGGAATTCAGTAGAAGTCGAGTAGTTGGAATCTACTCGCGAGATAGGAATTTTATCACACGGGAGGATATGGAATCCGAAAATGGTTTATGAATATGAAATTGCGACCGAGCAGTGGGTAGGATGCAGCGAGACGTGGTCTCACATGCGTAGCCCTACTTGTGTCAATCGAGGAACGTTTTGTGTGTGGCCCTGCTGGACAAGCTTGACATGTACCAGTGACATACTGGAGAAATGGGCTCCAATAAACTTACGTAGCTTGATACTAGTTTGTCGAGGCATTCCGTTCTGTTTTATAGGCGTGGGTTGAGGGCATCAAGGTTTAAATCACTTGGAGGGCACGTCAGAGTGCGCCCCACGCAGTGACCTCCTGCTCGTGATGGATCGACCGGTTCGACATTCGAGTGTCTAGTGAAAGGTGGCCATATACGACTAGTACTGAGATGTTATGAAGGTACTGCTGTAAGTACTCGCTGAGATTGCCAAAAGTGTGTATGTGTCGTGTTTGTCCGGGTGAATCCTGATTGCAATCACTGTCCCTCGCGGTAATAGAGTACGACTTGTTCACTGCACTGTGACGTAGTAAATACTGAAGAAGTCAAGAGAATATGATATATTGGTTTACAAATTGCTTGAACAACCTTGTTTGGCATATATATAGTACAATTAAAAGTTTACAGTTTCCCCATACTTTACCTGTAATAGCATTATGTGCTTTGTGCACGTCATATCATCGGCAAAGCGTTTCTTGTTTGATTGTGGAGTCTATGATGTGTCGTGCCTAAAGAATGTCATGTGCTACTTAAGATATGAACATAAGGATCCACTTGTAGGCGAGTACTTTATCCTATTCCTTACCTATGTTTAGTATTCATCCTTGCATATGTCTAGTGAGACGGATTAGTCTTGCTAAGCCTTATGCTCACGTTTGCAGTTAACGAGTTTTTGCATATTATACAACTGATGGCGGGTTTGATGATGAGGTTGCACCCCCTACAGGGTTTACAGCCGAGTGGGAACACTGCACGCCGCTGTGAATTGTGTGTTGCTAGTGCAAAGTATCCAGGTCATGGATGACTTTGCTTTTGCATAGCTAGTGCTGAGAGCGTAGCTATGATGTATAGTTGTCTTTCCTTCCGCTAGTACTTTTAAAACTTCCGTTGTGCTTTACCATAAAGACTTGGTATTGTAAATTGTTCTCCTCCTTTTATTATATACTGTTGGGTGTCGCATCGCACGACACCACCCAATGAGATCCTTGGAGGTCGGGATTCTGGTCCCCATAGATATGGTATCAGAGCATCATTGGGAATAGTGTACTTGAAAAGAGTATATTTTCAAAAATTAGGATTTGAGTGAGGAATTAGCTATATGCCCTTATAAGGAGTATTGCTAGTATAAGATATAAAGGTGATAAACTAACTTATATGTTATTAATTCTGTAATGACGCTCCGACGTCAGGTAAGAGGTAAGGTATGCCACCGTAAGCGGATCAATTGCGGTAAGCTCACCATGCGAGAGGTAGCATGGAAGTTTTTCCGCGGCTTGGCACGAAAATGTTAATAGGAGTCTCTGAAGCTTTCTATGTTTCTGAGAACCTATGACATGCGGTACCCCAGCGTGCTTCAATGTTAGTGGGAGCCCCCGTCGGGTGGTGTATAACCCGATAGTATGTATCTCTAGAATCATTCATATTCTACGCGAGCATGCAAAACACGTACGCCTGAGCGTGTATAATCTGGTTCATACGAGAGTCTTTGCTGTACAGACGTATTTACAACCATGTACCTCGAGACATGACATCGCTCGAGAGCGACTCACACCAGAGTCGTATGCATTTATTTTCATATATATTATTGTGACTGCCTGTCGTGTTTCCCCGTGCCACCATTGAGGTGTGAAATTGTGAAAGGGGATTGTTTGTCTTCTGCAGCATTGACTACGGTAGCGACCCGTGTAGAATACATTTGCGAGTGAATGATACAAGGGCCACCTATAAACGTATCCGGAAATACCGGTTAGAATCTTCTTTGGTGAGGCACGTAGTACCGTCAGTATCAACCTTGATACTTGACCATCCCCTAACAACAAAAATGGATGCATTGTATTTTGAAAAGCCCGACTATCAGGTGCTGGTAGGTTTGGACTCCGCAAACTAATATTTTGATTCAACATTGGGATAGCACCAAGGTTCTTGATTTCTGGCCAAAGTTTGCTCAACTTCGCCAGGTTGTAATCTTGGTTAGTTAGAAATAAAAATAGGGGTATGCTATATGGATGGAAATCTCTCGAAGTCCTCTACAACTTTTTTGTTGACCATCAAGGCAGAAAATCTTGATAATCTATTGAAATTTGGGGTATTCTTAAACTGCTCCAGATAACCCTATCATTGTACCAGTTTCTGTATTTTTGCAATAACTCACTGTAGAAAAATCTTCTGCCGTTTTATAATACATATATAAAAAGGGGAGAAGCAGATCTACAGTTTTGTTATTCAAAGTTCCTCTTGATTCGAATTTTAAGCAATTCAAATTTCGAGCTCAAACCAGTGAACTGCAGAGCTGCTGTTGAACAACAGTCAGTTCATCGATCAAGTTTAGTTAGCCCTAGATTTTGATCCAGAATGATGACATGGTCATATATATACATTTATGGAAACCTTAGAAAGTCCTCTATCCACTTTTTGTTGCGCTCATGGCCTGAATCTCGGTGTTCTGTGTTTAATTTCTATGTTTGCAAACTTGGTTCTGCCGGATCAGAACTTGGAAGAGTTGCCACATAGTTCTGAATTAACGCACTATACCGATGTAACAAATGTTTCATGGACGAAATATTTTACCTCTGGATTTTTAACTTGATGTTATACAATGTTTATTTTGTCATTACCTCCATATATTGTAATGGTATACCTGTATAACTTGTGGAAATCACCACATATACAGGAGAGGTTCTGTCAAAATTTCCAGAAAATATGGGTCAACTTAAAACCTGTATAGATTCTAGTTCCTAGCTCACCTGGATCTGTATGAGTACAATATGGAAAGTTTGGAAAGTTTCCTACAACTTTTGTATTCAGACCAACATCTGGTTCTGAAGTTTCCTGTATCAAAATTTTGAATTTATACAGGAAGGTCAGCTGGAACAGACTGTGATTACAACTCCAGTTTTAAATTTTCTTAAACTATTGGGAGTTGGAAAACCTTCTCATTGTTCCAGTATATTTTTCACAGATGGCTGATTCTATAGTATACTTACCAAACGGATGGGTTTTTACGAAGTGTATGCTTCTGAAGGGTTTTCCGGATTTGTTGATCACAATGCTTCAACGGTTCCGGATTTGTCTGAAGGGCAAGGAGATCGATGATGGAGGGGTAACGAGGTGCACCATTTATGTCGATGTGCCTTCTCCTCCATTGAATATTGGATGGGCTCCTTTTTCCATCCAAGTGCAAGGGACTCAATTGAAAGACATGTGGTGTTATGCTGCAAGTGTGCCAATAATGAGGTTTTGCAAACTTCATTCCCATGCTATGGCTGGCACTCCATTCGAGCTCTTTCCGATCGACTGTAGAGCCGGTGACGAGTGGGCAAGTCGGATGGTTGCAGCATATGGGCATACTTAAGAAGTACCCAAGATGATTTTAGCATCATATGCGGCATCAGCGTGTCCGGAGAGCCTTGATCAGCATTTTAGCCTGGGAAAAATGATGAGTGACCTGAAGCAGGCTTTGATTCGAGGGATCACTTTGAAGGTGCCAACGACTCACTTAGGGCCACGGTTGCTCCCCTAAATCACCGTTTAAACTTAAGGGAGAAGCAGTGGCATCAGGCTATTCAAGCTTGATCGGAGGCTCGCATAAAAATACAACACGCAGAAAGCGTGTTGGAAGCGAGTCAACTCGAGGTGCAACTGTTGGATGAACAGCTGTGTAAGGTGACTCAAGAATGGGATCAATCTGGAGGGGAAACTCAGGATTGGAAGGCCAGTTGCAAAAATGCACACAAGGAACTAGAAGACTTGAGGATGTTCCTTCTGCGGGCTGATGTGAAATCTTTAGTTGCCGCGACGTCGTCAATGGCGGGTGGGGTAGCAACTCTTGCTCCCGCAACAGCACCATTGGCACCAGCTTCGAATGACGAAGAAGAAGAAGATCCCGAGGAAATCGAGTACGTCGAGTAGTACGTATTGGAGTGGGATGTGGTAGCACTTCTGCTGTCACAGGGCAACATATAGTTTAATAGTTGCTCGTGTTTTTCTTTTGTGACCAGGTTTGTGTCATATTAAGAATACTAGTGGGTATGTCTAAGATGATAAGATGTGTATGACATCTCATGGAACCAAGTATGGTAGAGACGTATTTCCATAGTGGGAGTCCATCATTTTGGAGTTTACTACTGTAAACTTGGTCATGAGATAATATATCTTGTATAAAGTTTGTACTTTATCAATATATGAATGTTATGCACTTATTCCCTTGTCAATAGTTGTGCTGCTGAAAAATGATATGGATAAGGGAAAAGAAAAGATGTGCTGATTTTAAGTCATTTGGATGCAGAATGGTGCGTACGCGCTTGATGCCAGAAATGGGAGGATCCAGTCGTGGTCGTGAGGATGAATCTCCGACTTAGGAGACAGCTTCAATGTCGCAGCAACAAGTTCCTCCACCACCACCTCCTGAACTTCCAAGGAGTCTAGTGGAGATTCTCGCCGCAGTGCTTGGCTCGCGCGACGAGCAAACGGAATTACTGCGAACTATGGTCCAGCATTCGTCCCGTCATGGAGGGCGACCAGATGCGGGTCCACGGCAAGCTTCTCCCAGTTTGTACTCGGATTTCATGTCAACGCACCCGCCGGTCTTCATGGAGGCTGATGAACCATTGGAGGCGAACAACTGGCTCCGCTCCATTGAATGGAAGTTCGGGTTGCTACGATTGATTGAACATCAGAAGACCCTATTCGCGGCCCAACAATTACAAGGGTCTGCTGATGCGTGGTTGGCAAATTACCTTGCCGCACGACCAGCCGGCTACGCCGCGAGCTGGGAGTAGTTCCAGGAGGTGTTTCGCGCCTATCACATACCTTCCGTTGTGATGAGAAGGAAGCTTCAAGAGTTCTTGGAGCTGAAGCAAGCGGGAAGGAGTGCTTACGAGTACTCCAAGATGTTCAACCACTTGGCCCAATATGCTCAGGACCAAGTGAGTACTGAAGATCGGAAGCGGGAATGCTTCTATCGGGGTTTGAACCCCAAGATGAAGGACAAGCTTGCCTTGTTCAACAGCGGCAGCTTCAACAACATGTTCAATGCCGCGATTGTACAGAAGGACGCTACTAGGGAGCTGTTCTCTGACAAGAAGGAAAGGAGTGCTCCGCAGGGCAGCGGAGGGGGTACTCCTCAGAAGTACCGCATGGTGTATCGATCACCATCCGGCCAGAGGTGGCAGCCGCCATCGCGACCATCGATGTTTCGTGGTCGCACGTTCAATAACGTCGGCTTCCAACCACAACAGTAGCAGGGGATGATTCCGCGTGCACCTCTACCTCCACCACGTGCATCGGGATTCCGTCCTCCATTCCGTACCAGTCAGAACCCGTACACGTGCTATACGTGTGGACGTACGGGGCACTTTGCCAAGGACTTCCCGTAGAGCGGAGGACAGTCATCGTACCAGGGGGCAAACCAACCTCACAACCAGCCCAAGAAGCCAGCCACAAGAACCGGCAACGTCCACCACCTCGCCTTCGAGGACATTCCGGAAGGCGCACCCGTACTCACGGTACGTTCTATCTCATTGGTCATCCCGTAGTCATCCTTTTTGACTCGGGTGCTTCCCATAACTTTATTAGCAAGTATTATGTCAATCAATACCAATTGCCAATCATTTCCACAAGAACCCCATATATGATTTGTTCTCCGGGAGGCAATGTAGTAGCAGATAAAATGGTCCATATGGTACCTATTAATCTGGGTTCGTATACCCTATCTGGAGCATCAAAAATTAGATGTCATCTTAGGAATGGCATGGTTGCAATACAACGGTGCTATTATTGACATCATTCCTCGGAGAATATATCTAAATACTCCGGTCCACTCTCCCCAAATTCTCACTCTTGACTTTACAACCCCACCCCTTGACTTTACATCCTTTTGCTTCAAATGAAAGACCACAAACCCTAGATCATGGAGAGCCGCCATCAAGGAGGGAGAAGGAGATCCCGACCAAGAAGAAGAACAGGAGGAAACGGAAGAGGATCATGATCTCCATCAAGTTTTTGTTCTTCATCAACAATTCACCATCAACTTTTTTTCATCAACCCTAGATCGTCAAGATCCAAGTGCTGCCTCCAAAACCATTGATTCATTGGAGTTCTAAACACATGGTGTGCCTTTTACTTCCTCTTTCTCACGTGTATTTAACTCCAATTCTCCAAATTCATGTGGATCTAGAAAACCCTAGTTTGTTGTTCCTACGAAGGGCGGACTAGTCCGGTCCCAAGCGGACTAGTCTGATTTTGCTGTATGTTTCCTGCTGAAATAAATCTAAACTTATTTGAATCAATTCCAAACCTGTCCAAACTTGTTAAAAGATATTAGAACTAGTTAGTAAATATCATTAACAACTCATTGACTAGTTTTACTTCACATTTGCATTAATCATGCATGTCATAACATATTGAGTAATATATGTGCACTTGTTGTTTGTAATTCTTGTCTTGTATGTTTATTGCACGGTGTCGGTGCCTGGCAAACCGGGTATCCCTGGGTACAGGGATAAAAGCACGTTGGGCCCCACCGCCCACGGGGCGAGGTCTGACATGGGCCCAGGGTGCGGCACGGCAAGCGGTGCAGCGACGTCTCCATTGAGGGAAGGTCCGGCGCCACCACGTGGCCAGCAGCGCTGGGTCCACCACCTTATCCAGGGAAGGCTCAGCATGTTCGCTAGGTCAGTAGCCCTGGACCTCCCATCCTGGGGAGAGGGACCGGTGCTTTCACGTCCCCGGCAGCTCTGTACACGACCTCCCGGACCCGATCATCCCGCTGAGGGAAGGACCGGGAGCTGCCACGTGCCGCGTGGCACTGAGCCTGAGCCTTCCCTCGGAAGGAGCAGTAAAGGGAGTCATGCTCGGTGCGCCTAAGCTAGAAGGACGCACACATTCCCTAGGTAGGTGGGAGCTTGCGCTCATAAGTCAAGAGGACAGTGGCTAGTCCTGTCATGACTGGTCAGAGCCGAACTACTATGTACAGCGGACCAATGAGAGGTCGCGACAAGACAGACAAGACACGGCCGACCATGATGAGAGGCTATCTATAGCCCTGCAGCAGGGCATGGCCAGGCGACACATTGAAGCCGTTGTCAGGGGGTAACATTTACTCCTAAATCTTAGGATAGATTTGGTGACTCCTGGGGCCACAAGTCAGGCCCTGGACCCCACCTGTAAGCCGCTCGGCCTTGGGTTATAAAAGGACCGAGCGGTCTCGGATTCAGACAGGCTCTCTCAGACTAAGGCAATACAACACACAAACCACCGTGGAGTAGGGTATTATGCTCAGGCGGCCCGAACCACGTAAAACCCCCGTGTTCATCATTCACTGCGCTTGATCTTGTTAGGACTAGCCCCTCGAATATTCATCGAACCACCGCGGACTACACCCGAGTAGGTCCGGGGGAGGTGTCAGTTTAGACACCTCATTATTTGGCGCGCCTGGTAGGGGGCCTCTCCTGCAAGAATCTTCACCAGCAGTATGGTGAACACCCGTTCCAATACTAGTTCCTCCAGACCGCAGCCCGTCAGCATGTGGCACGTGAGGAACAAGCTTCATCTCACCCCAGAGATGGGTCCCGCTCTTGGGCGGGAAGATCTGGGCCGTCACGTTGCCAAACAGCCACCTCACCGACTGCAGGTTAGCACAATGTGGCACAGCGGACCCCTGCCGTGACAGCTGTCACGGCACCACCGGCGGCAAGCCCAAAGAGTGTGCTTCTTGTTGCGGGTGATTTGCTCCACAACGCGCTAATGGCAGGAGCCACCCAGGGGGCAACCCAGCAGTGGGTAAACGATGTCGACCACCTGGTCGTCGCTACACTCCAGGCGACTCTGTAAGGAGGAAGGCGAGCGGCAACAACATTTGTTTCATTGTCACGTACACCTACCGTCGACCGGTGGACCGACGATAGCCGCTCAAATAGGCTTTTGTCAGCGTACCTACAGACGAGGTTGCAGCGCTGCCACAAAACCGGCGAGGACTGCCGGGTCGTCATCGAACGACAACAGGAGCGGTGCCGCATCCTTGAAGCTGACTACAGCCTGCGGGGCACTGGGGCCCAGGTGCACGAAGCTCTCCCACCGCGCCAGGTGTACGCGGCGCCTCCCGCACAGCACCAGGCGTACTGAAAGTGCATCTAGGACTCCCTTGTGGGTTTTGGATGATATATGACAAGCAATTGGGATCCTAATCCTTTTGTTGAGATGAATGCAGGAAAATGATGAAAAATGAGCAAAGTGCCAAAAAGAGGGAAATTGAGAAGGAAAATGAATTTGAGCTCAAGGAGAAGAAATTAGTAGTTTAGTATGTATGGAGTGTGTTAAGGAAACACACACAAGAGCTCATCTCATTTAATCACACACACACAATGCACATAGCTATATAGGACCGGACTAGTCCGATATCAGCCGGACTAGTCCGATATCTTTCTGTTCCACTTCAGACTAGTCCTCCCCAGTGCGGACTAGTCCTTAACACAATGCACAAGTCACACAAAATCGGACAAGTCCGTTGTGACCCGGACTAGTCCGATATTCATTCTGATCCACTTCGGACAAGTCCGGTGATTATACGGACTAGTCCGATATACACACTGATCTAAATCGGACAAGTCCTCCAAGTGCGGACTTGTCATCCCAAACACTTAGGGTTTCATTTGTCCGGACAAGTCCGATGGCAATCGGACTAGTCCGAAGCTTTCCAGTAGCGAAATCGGACAAGTCCGTTTTCAACCGGACTAGTCCGATATTCCTGGACACTTAGGGTTTGCTTCGCACAGCACACCGGACTAGTCCGGTCACCACCACGGACTAGTCCGATCTTTCTGAACCCTAACGGTCACTTTTAGAAATCCATATAAATAGAGGTGCACGGCCCACTTTCACCCACTCTCGAACCCTAGCGCCGTCACACCTCCCAAGAGACTCAAAAACCATCTCTCTCCACGAAATTAAGTGCAAGATCAATCAATCCATTGAAGATCACTTCTAGATAATTGGAGAGGCATTTGGCACACGATTGAGCTCTTGGTTTGAATCTCTAACACACTCTTGTATCTCAATTTGTATATTTCGAAGTGTGTTATTGGTGGTTTGAAACTTGTAATCAAGGGAGCTCTCAACTTGTGAGATCGCCCCTTCAACTTTGTGATTTACCCCTGTGTGATTAGTGGAAGAGGATTGGCCTTCGTGGCGATCTGACGAGGGAATGGTTGGTGAAGACCCGGTCCTTTTGTGGGCTCCTCAACGTGGATGTAGGTTGCCTTCGTGGTAGCCGAACCACGGGATAAATCTTGTGTCTTGTTCGTTTGTGTTCATCATTCTAGTTGATCAATATTATCTAGGGTTTGATTCATTTTGTTGAATTCAAGTTAAATAGTTGAACAAGAATCATACTTGCAATAGAACTTGACATACAACTATTGAACTGTTATTAAATTTTATATTTCCGCTGCAAACGTCAACGAAACAATCAAATTGACCTAACTTGATCAACCTAGCCCGTGAAATCCGGACTAGTCCGCACTTTACCGGACTAGTCCGATATATCTGGTTTTGACCTTGTTGTTGAAGTGCTACAGGAACCGAGAAAATTCAAGAAGGCCTATTCACCCCCCCCCCTAGGCCTACATTCAATTGGTATCAGAGCAGGTTCTTCAAGAAAGAGTGCAACCACTCGAAGAGATCATGTCGGACATGAAGGAAGTCCCGAAAATCAACAACCAGGAAGAAATGAACAATGACAAGCACCAAAAGCTTGAGAAGTATCTCGAAGCCATTCAAGACTTCGATGATGATGATGAGGAGACATTGGAGCTGAAAGCACTTCTTAGAAAGAAAGCGCTTTCCAAAGGGAAATCTAAAGTCGAAGAAAAGAAGAAGGGGAGTAGTCACACCGACTACTCCCGATATCCTTTTAATTATGACCGTTTAAATTCTAACAGCAGTCATTATCTATCTATTCCTCTCGGAAAAGCCCCACACTTCGATGGGAGTGATTACTCCATGTGGAGGCAAAATATGAAGATGCACTTGATTTCCCTTAACCCAAGTTTATGGCATATTGTGTGCACAGGAATAAACATCCCTGATGACGACGAAGAGCTCACGCCAAGTCAAGAGCAAGCCATCCACAGGAATGCCCAAGCCGCAGCCGTTATCACCTCATCTCTAAGTCGAGATGAATTCACAAAGGTGGACGGATTGGAAATTGCCAAAGAAATCTGGGACACACTACAGACAGCACATGAAGGTGACCAGCATGTGCGGGAGGCAAAGATTGAAATGATTGAAGGCGAACTAGGAAGGTTTGCGATTGAGGAAGATGAGTCTCCCCAGGACATGTACAACAGACTGAAGACTCTTGTGAACAAGGTTCGATCATATGGGAGCAAAAAGTGGAATGACCACGAGGTTGTAAAGCTCATCCTTAGAGCCTTTATGCCTCGCAACGTCACACTTTGCTCTATGATCCGAGAAAGTCCCGGGTACAAGAAAATGACTCCGGATGAACTGCTTGGAAAAATCATCAACTTTGAGATGATGGAGAAGCAAGCCAAGCATGTAAAAGAAATAGCCGACCTCACATCAGCCAAGAAGAAGGGAGTTGCCCTAAAGTCCTCACTCAAGCCTCTATCCAAAGAAGCAAGAGAAGCACAGCTTGAGGAGGACAGCGATGATGAAAGCAGCGAGCTGGACGAAGAAGATATGATTTTGTTCATGAAGAAGTTCAAAAGAATTATGAAGAAGAGACAAGGAACAAAATCGAGTGAAGGAAAATACAAGGAGAAGACAAAGCCGAAGATGAGGCAGGCATGCTATAATTGTGGTGAGTACAATCACTTTATAGTCGATTGCCCGTATGAGGACAACAAGAAGAAGAGTAAAGAGTCCAAGCCTCAACCGAAGAAATTCTTCAAGAAGAAGAAACAAGCTGAACAAGCACACATCGGAAAGGAGTGGGACTCAAACGATGAGTCCTCATCGTCCGATGAAGAAGAAATGACTAGCATAGCCATTGAAAGCATGACCAAGAAACTCACACTCTTCCCCACGCTCGGTGCAAAGAAGGCAAATGGAACTTGCCTCATGGCTAAGGAAGGTAAATGCAAGGTAAACATCAAAACTCCTTCCTTGCATTCTTACTCAAGTGATGATGATCTAGATAGTGATGATGAAGATATGCTAATTGGTTTAGATAGAAAAACTGCTGCTAAAATGAAATTCTTGCTTAACCAACTTGTTGAGAAGGAAGAGCTAATTGATCGTCAAGAAGACATGATTATCTCCCAAAAGGAGAAGCATGTCGAACTTGACAATCTTCTAGTTCTTGAAAAGGAGAGAAACCACTCACTAGAGCTTGAGCTAGCTTCAAGCAAGAAAACTTGCTTGGAGTTAACCAACTCAAATTTTGCAATTAAGGATCAACTTGATGACCTAATCAAGGTCAACAAGATCCTTGAAGTGCAGGTTGAGTCACTCAAGCTTAGTGAACCTTCCTCCTCTTCAAGCCTACCTTCTCAACCCACTTCAACTAATATCGCTCATATTTGCAAATGTGATAAAATTAACACCAGGTTGAAGGAAAATTCTACCTCCACAAAGGACAAAAATCCTACCCAATGTGTAATATTTGACAAGGAGAGGATCAACTATGCACGTAGTGCATATTTGGTCCAAAGACCTCCAAATGTCAAGTATGGCATCGGTTACTCTTATGATGGAAAGCAAAGAGCTGAAAATCATAAGAATAACAAGGGAAGGATTACCTTTGTGAAGGGAGGACCCTCACAACCTGGTAACTCGAAAACTAAAAACCTGAACTCTCATGAAAACCGGACTAGTCCGGTTGTGGTCCGGACAAGTCCGGTCATCCGGACAAGTCCGGTCACACAGACTAGTCTGACCCATAATCAACAGCAACTCTTGTTTAAAACATTTGATGCTTCTTATGTATTAATGAAAAATAATGTTGGTAAAGTGTATGCTTACTATGCTGGGCCACGCCATGGGAACACAAAATCCCATGTGTGGGTACCCAAATGTATTGTTACTAACCTCCAAGGACCCAAGCAAGCTTGGGTACCTAAAACCAAGGCGTGATTTGTTTTTGCAGGCCTACTCCTCCGGTGGATCCAAATGGGTGCTAGACAGTGGATGCACCAACCACATGACCAGAGAAAGGAGGATGTTTGTGGAGTATGAAGTGAACAAGGACCCAGACGAAGGCATCTACTTTGGGGATAACAGCCAAGGAAGGGTCCTCGGTACCGGTAAAATAGCAATATCCTCTGAACATACTCTTTCGCATGTTTTACACGTTGAATCTTTAGATTATAACTTGCTGTCCATATCTCAATTACGTGACAAAGGTTATAATTGCCTGTTCACTAACAAGGGTGTGACCGTCTCAAGGAGAAGTGGTGGTTCTGTTGCATTCAAGGGTATGTTGAAGGGAAAGCTTTACCTTGTTGACTTCAACAAGGATAAAGCCGAACTCGACACATGCTTGATTGCAAAGACCAACATGGGTTGGCTGTGGCATAGACGGCTGGCACATGTTGGTATGAGGAACCTTCAAAAACTCCTCAAGGGCGATCACATCCGAGGTTTGAAAGATGTTGTGTTTGATAAAGACAGGCCTTGTAGCGCGTGCCAAGCAGGGAAGCAAGTTGGAGCACAACATCCTGCGAAGAACATCATGACCACGACAAGACCGCTCGAACTACTTCATATGGACTTGTTTGGTCCAATTGCTTACATAAGCATCGGCGGTAATAAATACGGTTTAGTTGTTATTGATGATTTTTCCCGCTTCACTTGGGTGTTCTTTTTGCATGACAAGTCAGAAACACAAGGAACACTCAAGAAATTCTTCAAGCGAGCGCAAAACGAGTTCTCACTATCAATCAAGAGTATTCGGAGCGACAACGGCACGGAGTTCAAGAACATACAAGTGGAGGAGTACCTTGATGAGGAAGGAATCAAGCACGAATTCTCAGCACCATACTATCCACAACAAAACGGAGTTGCCGAAAGGAAGAACCGAACACTCATAGAGATGGCAAGAACAATGCTCGATGAATACAAGACTTCGGATCGATTTTGGGCGGAAGCAATCAACACCGCTTGCCATGCCACAAATCGACTCTACCTTCATCGACTACTAAAGAAGACCCCCTATGAGCTACTCACCGGTAACAAACCGAACATTTCATATTTTCGAGTTTTCGGTTCTCCTTGCTATATTTTGAACAAGAAGCCCAGGACTTCAAAGTTCGCTTCGAAGTCCGATGAAGGTTTCTTGATTGGTTATGATTCGAACACTTACGCCTATCGTGTTTTCAACAAGGCCTCCGGACTTGTTGAAGTAGCACGTGACGTAGTGTTCGATGAAACTAATGGCTCCCAAAAGGAGCAAGTTGATCAATGTGAATTAGGTAAAGAGGAAGCCCTCTATCAAGCATTGAAGAGGATGGCTCTAGGCAAATTACGACCACAAGAGTCATCGTCACAAATACAAGAGGAAAGTGAACCACAAGAGGAGATCAACAATCAAGGGGGAGCCTCGATACAAGATCAATCACAGGAATATGATCATGATCAACAAATCAACGAGGACAACAACTCAGGGGGAGAAGAAGATGATCACCAACATACGACCCCCCAAGTGCCACACCCAAGAGTACACCAATGCATTCAAAGGGATCATCCAATCAACAACATCATCGGCGACATCCAAAAGGGAGTAACCACTAGATCTCGTATAGCAAATTTCTGTGAACATTACTCGTTTGTCTACTTTTTGGAACCCCGCAGGACTGAGGATGCATTGAAGGATCCGGACTGGGTGGTGGCAATGCAAGAAGAGTTGAACAATTTCAAGAGAAACGAAGTTTGGGAACTTGTGGAAAGACCCAATGCAAATATTGTGGGCACCAAGTGGGTCTTCCGCAACAAACAAGACGAACACGGGGTGGTGACAAGAAACAAGGCACGACTTGTGGCCAAAGGTTACTCACAAGTCGAAGGTTTGGATTTCGATGAGACTTTTGCTCCAGTAGCTAGGCTTGAATCAATTAGAATATTACTTGCATATGCTACTCTCCATGATTTCAAGCTGTACCAAATGGACGTGAAAAGCGCCTTCCTCAACGGACCGATCAAGGAGGAGGTGTACGTGGAGCAACCACCTGGGTTTGAAGACGAAGAGTTCCCCGACCACGTGTATAAACTGCGTAAGGCTCTCTATGGCCTCAAACAAGCTCCTAGAGCTTGGTATGAGTGTCTTAGAGATTTTTAATTGATAATGATTTTCAAATTGGCAAAGTAGACTATACATTATTCACAAAAAATCTGGATAATGATCTTTTTATTTGCCAAATCTATGTTGATGATATAATTTTTGGATCAATTAACCAATCTTTCTATGAAGAGTTTAGTAAAATTATGACAGACAGATTTGAAATGTCAATGATGGGAGAATTGAAGTACTTCTTGGGATTCCAAGTGCGGCAACAAAGGGAAGGAACATTCATAAGCCAAACCAAGTACACACAGGACATCCTCAAGAAGTTTGGCATGGACAAGGCAAAGCCCATAAAGACTCCCATGGCAACGAATGGCCACTTGGATCTCAATGAAGATGGACCGAGCGTCGACCAAAAGGTATATCGCTCCATGATTGGATCTTTACTTTACTTATGTGCATCTAGGCCAGATATTATGTTGAGTGTATGTTTGTGTGCAAGATTTCAAGCCAACCCTAAGGAATGTCATTTGATAGCCGTAAAGAGAATCCTAAGATATTTAGTTCATACACCCAACCTTGGTCTTTGGTACCCAAAAGGCTCAAAATTCAATCTCATTGGGTATTCCGATGCAGATTATGCCGGGAGCAAAGTTGATAGAAAAAGCACTTCCGGCACTTGCCAATTCCTAGGAAGATCCTTAGTTTCATGGTCATCCAAGAAACAGAATTCCATTGCATTATCCACAGCCGAAGCGGAGTATGTTGCAGCCGGGAGTTGTTGTGCACAACTCCTCTGGATGCGACAAACTCTAAGGGATTACGGTTACAATATGAACCGTATTCCTCTCCTTTGTGATAATGAGAGTGCCATTAAAATAGCCCACAATCCAGTTGAGCACTCTAGGACTAAACACATTGATATAAGACACCATTTCTTGAGAGACCATTCCATGAAAGGAGACATATCCATCTCTCATGTCAACACCCAAAAACAATTGGCCGACATATTCACCAAGCCACTTGATGAAAAACGTTTTTGCGAACTCCGAAATGAGCTAAACATTCTTGATTCTCGGAGTGTGGCTTGAAAAGTTGCATACCTGTATGCTTACTTCAAAATGTTGATTGATTTGTGAAAATTACCCCTCTTCATTTTTCTCTCGAAAAACTATGTCAATTATTAGATCTTGATGAATTTTTGATCATAGTATGATTGTTGTTTGCTTACTGGTCAAATTCATCAAGATTATTTGAATTGTTTTGCTTCCCTACTCTCAATTATTGGACCTTCAAATATATATGAATGGGCTATGCAATTCTTTCCTGGTGACCACGGACAAGTCTGTGGTTACCCGGACTAGTCTGCCATTGCAGACTAGTCCGCAGAGTGCCGGTTAGGCCGGACTAGTCCGACAGACCACGGACTAGTCCGATATAGGTCTCTGGATGACTTCGGACTAGTCCGGTCATGTCCGGACTTGTCCGATTTTTCGTGTCCATAACCCTAGCCGCCACCAAACCCTATTCCCTTCACCCCACACTCGCCCCCAAGCTTTCTCTCTCTTGCGCTCGAGCTCCCAAGGCGAATCCTTGATTCCTCCGTCGAAAAGCCTCAAACTTGGGCGGAGATCATGCTTGAAGACTCGGGGATTGAAGTTAGCGGACAAGTCCGGCCTCCAACCCCCAAAATCTCAAGCTTCCTTTGATTTCTTGGTAAATCTTCTTCAAAACCCTAAGAAATCACAAATTTCTCTATTGCTTATCGTTTGGCCTAGCATTCTTCACTAGTTACATGTCTAGTTGATGTACTATGTGTATGCTAGACTAGTTTTACCTTAGGGATCAATTTTTGTCCAGTCTGTTAGGTTTTTGCAGATGAACATCGGACTAGTCCGGTCCAGGTACGGACAAGTCCGGTCCCCTGGACTAGTCCGTGCCTGTGCACCGGACAAGTCCATTGTTTCTGAACCAAAACCTAATTCTTTAATTCCCTAATGCCTTCCATTGCCATCTTACCTCACCAATACCTTGTATAACTTGTCCTTTCTCTTGATCACTCCTTCTCAGATCATGTCGAGCTCCGACAATGAAATCTCCGATTTCGAGGCCGAGTTGGACCACGAGGTGGCACCTCGGTCCTCGGCGGGTCTTGGCAAGAAACGCCAAGAGAGACCCTCCGAGCCTGCTCCCTCACCTCCCCAGGTTCGGAGGAAGGTCCTTGCCAAGAAGCCTGCCTCGAAGGTTGCTCCGTCTACAAGCAGCCTTCGACAAGCTAAAGGGAAGGGCAAGGGGGTTGCCACAGGGCCTGTTGGGCCCCTGAAGCTGCATACTCCCAGAGAAGGGGTCCGGGACACCAATGAGGAAAGATTCACTGGCAAGGGCAGCGATGTGGCTGCGAAGTTGAGAAGTGTTGATTGCTATGCAAGGCCCAAGCAAGCAGCTGATGGCAGATTTTGGTCAAATTTCCATGCTGATTTCTACAAGCTGGTGTACTTGCCGATGAAGACCCCGGTGGTGCGCAGTCAATGGATTGACTGGGCCCACCTTGAGAAGAAGAAATGTGCAGCTTTTGATGAAGTGATAGCAGATGCAGAGAGACATGGTCTGAAGGATCTCTTTGCCTTCAGACACAACTGGAATGATGAAGTGATAGCACAACTCTATGCAACGTGCCACTTCTCAAGCGAAGACGAAGAAAGTGTGACTTGGATGACTCATGGATCCAAGTATTCTATTACTCAGGAAGAGTTTGCCAGCCTGCTGCACCTTGACTCTGGAGGAAATGACCACCTAATCATCCACAACATAGGGGTCATTGAGAGGGACGGAATGAAGTTCATGTATGAGCCCAACTCTAAGTATGTTCCTCCCTCCACAAAGAACATGAAGCCCTTCTTTGTGGTCCTGAACAGAGTTCTCCGGAAGACCATTGCCCCCAAGGATGGGGATGCAGGGAGTGTACAGGGTTACCTCCGGACTCTAATGAAGGTCATAAGCAAGAAGAGACAGTTTGATGTTGCAGACTATATTTGGAATGATATGGTCAATATCTCAAGTACCCCCAACCGATCCTGTGGCTATGCCCCTTACTTGATGTTTATGATTGAGAAGGTCACAGGGATCGAGTTTGTGAAGGATGTGGAGCACACTCCACTGAGGCCTCAGAAGCCTCAGCCAGTGAGTGTCCAGGCTGCTCCATCGCCGGCCTCAAGCCCCGAGGCACCGGCAAGGCAAGAAGAAGCTGCTAGGGCTCCTCCTCCCTCCAGGGTAGCCCCTCAGAAAGGATCCGCCAGTGGGATCCTCAAGTACTTGGCTGCAATTTTCTCCTCATGCAAGAAAACTGAAGTGAAGCTTCACAAGCTAAATCAGAAGAGGAAGGAGAACATGAGGTACATAAAAGCCAATGTGAAGCAGCTGAGTGAGAAGCTGGAGATCAACCCAATTGGATCTCCAGTACTTTCTGAAGATTCTGATCCAGACATCACCGAGCTCAGCCCCTTGACTACCTCCGAGCTTGCCTATTTTGGCATTGGGGGCTCGAGCAGCTCCGCTCCTCCTCCTCCCTCTCAACCTCGTCAAGCGGAAAGCGATGAAGACGATGAAGACGACGAGAGGACTGACAGCGAAGAGTGAAGCCCTAGGACCTTACTCTCTCTCTTTTTGGTGTCTTGATGCCAAAGGGGGAGAGATTGAGGGGGAGTCTCTAGTCTTAGCTTTAGCTGAATAGGATGCGAGGAGAGAGCTCTCTTTGTATTTTTAATTGTGATTGTATTTGTTTAACACTATTTTCATATCATGTTTGGTCCTGTGTTAAGTTGCTCAATTAATTTGCAAGTGTGTGATGAAAACTGTGTTTTTACTCCTAAAATGCCATATTCACTTGATATTAGTTGATCAATGGAAATTCTGTCATTCTTAATGCATTCATCCTCTTAGTATGCATCCCATCATAAAGAATGCACACATGAATAATTATCTTGTTGCTTGATGTATTTTTTGAGTCATATGTGCATACTTTATGAAAATCTCATTTTATACCTCATTTTGTGAAATCTCAATTGGTTGTCATCAATCACCAAAAAGGGGGAGATTGAAAGTGCATCTAGGACTCCCTTGTGGGTTTTGGATGATTTATGACAAGCAATTGGGATCCTAATCCTTTTGTTGAGATGAATGCAGGAAAATGATGAAAAATGAGCAAAGTGCCAAAAAGAGGGAAATTGAGAAGGAAAATGAATTTGAGCTCAAGGAGAAGAAATTAGTAGTTTAGTATGTATGGAGTGTGTTAAGGAAACACACCCAAGAGCTCAATCTCATTTAATCACACACACACACAATGCACATAGCTATACAGGACCGGACTAGTCCGATATCAGCCGGACTAGTCTGATATCTTTCTGTTCCACTTCGGACTAGTCCTCCCCAGTGCGGACTAGTCCTTAACACAATGCACAAGTCACACAAAATCGGACAAGTCCGTTGTGACCCGGACTAGTCCAATATTCATTCTGATCCACTTCGGACAAGTCCGGTGATTACACGGACTAGTCCGATATACACATTGATCTAAATCGGACAAGTCCTCCAAGTGCGGACTTGTCATCCCAAACACTTAGGGTTTCATTTGTCCGGACAAGTCCGATGGCAATCGGACTAGTCCGAAGCTTTCCAGTAGCGAAATCGGACAAGTCCGTTTTCAACCGGACTAGTCCGATATTCCTGGACACTTAGGGTTTGCTTCGCACAGCACACCGGACTAGTCCGGTCACCACCACGGACTAGTCCGATCTTTCTGAACCCTAACGGTCACTTTTAGAAACCCCATATAAATAGAGGTGCACGGCCCACTTTCACCCACTCTCGAACCCTAGCGCCGTCACACCTCCCAAGAGACTCAAAAACCATCTCTCTCCACAAAATTAAGTGCAAAATCAATCAATCCATTGAAGATCACTTCTAGATCATTGGAGAGGCATTTGGCACACCATTGAGCTCTTGGTTTGAATCTCTAACACACTCTTGTATCTCAATTTGTATATTTCGAAGTGTGTTATTGGTGGTTTGAAACTTGTAATCAAGGGAGCTCTCAACTTGTGAGATCGCCCACCCCTGTGTGATTAGTGGAAGAGGATTGGCCTTCGTGGCGATCCGACGAGGGAAGGGTTGGTGAAGACCCGGTCCTTCTGTGGGCTCCTCAACGTGGATGTAGGTTGCCTTCGTGGTAGCCGAACCACGGGATAAATCTTGTGTCTTGTTCGTTTGTGTTCATCATTCTAGTTGATCAATATTATCTAGGGTTTGATTCATTTTGTTGAATTCAAGTTAAATAGTTGAACAAGAATCATACTTGCCATAGAACTTGACATACAACTATTGAACTGTTATTAAAGTTTATATTTCCGCTGCAAACGTCAACGAAACAATCAAATTGACCTAACTTGATCAACCTAGCCCGTGAAATCCGGACTAGTCCGCACTTTACCGGACTAGTCCGATATATCTGGTTTTGACCTTGTTGTTGAAGTGCTACAGGAACCGAGAAAATTCAAGAAGGCCTATTCACCCCCCCTCTAGGCCTACATTCACGTACATGACGCCTCCTCCGCACCAAGAGTTTGTTGTGCCTCCCCCACCGCAGGCATATGGTGTGCCTCTGTCGCACCTAGCGTCAGCGACAATACCCCAACAACCGGCATACGCGGCGCAGCCAGCTCATTACGGCCATGCAGCGCCAAACTTGTCGCCCGCAAGTACGGGTGGAGGGTGCGCAACCTTAGCCCCCCACCTACGAAGGGTGTTGTGGCCCCACAAGTTCCGGCCACACACGCCAGAGACGTATGATGGAAGCGTCAACCCGAGCGAGTTCCTGCAGATCTACTCCACCTCCATCCTGGCCGCTGGGGGCGACGTGGTCATCATGGCCATCTACTTCCCTGTGGTTCTGGCCAGCCCAGCACGGTCATGGCTCATGAACCTGCCTGAGGGATCCATCACCTCGTGGGAGGAGCTGTGCCGGCAGTTAGCGGTGAACTTTGGAAGTTCCAATGAGCGCCCCGGCACGGAGCTCGACCTCCATGCTATTAGACAGCGATCGGGAGAACCACTGTGAGCCTTCATCTAGCGATTCTCCCAGGTACATAACACCATCCCCCACATCTCGAATGCATCTGTCATCGTTGCATTTAGGCAGGGTGTGAGGGACAAGAAGATGCTCGAGAAGCTTGCCACGCATGATGTGTGCGATGTCTCCGAGCTTTTTGCCTTGGTAGACAGATGTGCCAAGGCTGCAGAGGGGCACAACTGGCATGCCCGACCCTCCTCAGAAAGCGGGGAGCCCTCACAGTCTGAAGCAGAGGCAGCTACCAGAGGTGGGGGCAGGACAAAGAAGAGCGGGGGTCGCGGTAGGAGTAAGGCGAGGCCCCGAGCTCCTATGGTGGCATCTGCGGCGCCTGGCAGAGCCCGGAGCTTGCATCAGGATAAGCACCCGTGCCCGTCCCTTAAGAGAGATGACGCTGACTTCAGATGTTCGGTGCACCGGACCAATGGTCACAGTGCAAGTGAGTGTTGGGAAGTCAAGAAGCTAGCGGAGCATTTTCGCGAGTAGCGGCAGAAGCAGCAGCATCAAGAGAGCGAGCCCTCTCGCCAGAGGGAGGGTAAGCAGAAGATTGAACCTGTGGAAGACAAGGATGAAGACATGGGGTACCAGGAGCCCCATAGAGCAGTGAAAGACATGTTCGCGAGTGCTGACTCGGACACTAGCAGCGACCAGGAGCGGCAAAAGCTCCTCTATGTCATCTACGGGGGAGCCTCGGACCCTGTGTCTCTAAATGCAGTAAAAGTCCTATGACACGCAGTGGCGGCAGTGGCCCCGATGCCAAGCCCGGCCCCCCACAGCAAGTGGATGAACACGACTATCAGCTTTGACGCTTGAGACTGCCCGAAGAACATGGCAGGAGCAGGAGTGCTCCCACAACTCGTGGCCCCAACTATCGCCAACGTGAAGCTCCATTACGTGCGGATCGATGGCGGGGCCGGCCTCAACGTCATCTCCAGTGCAGCTTTTCAGAAGTTGCAGATACCTATGTCTCGACTCACGCCTTCGAGCCCGTTCTCAGGCGTGGGTCCAGGGCGGTTTGTGCCCAGTGGTAGTATCCACCTCCCGGTTACCTTTGGTACCCTGGAGAACTACCGCATGGAGAATATCCTATTTGACGTGGCGGATGTGGAGCTTCCTTTCAATGTCGTCATTGAAAGGACAGCGCTATACCAGTTCATGGTCGTAGCTCACTATGGCTACCTGGTCCTGAAGATGTTAACGCCATTCGGAGTCCTCAGGGTCCGGGGGGATCGCACCGTGGTGGTGTCAACCTTGGAGCAGCTCCAAGCACTCGCTGCGGGGCAGACCCCGAACCTGGATGATGCAAGGGAAGGCCAACCAAGTCAAGGCCCACCCCAACGGACCTCCACCGCAGCTCCACGCGTGCTGCCTGTCGAAGATGAAGTCCTAGTGAAGGTCGTTAGGATCGACTCTGAGGCTGCCCAGACGACCCGCATAGCGGGAAACCTGGACAGCAAATAGGAATTCGTGCTTGTCACCTTCCTCCCGAACAATGTCAATGTGTTTGCCTGGCAACCATCGTAGATGCCCGGGATCCCCAGAGAGGTGATTGAGCACCATCTGGTGATCTACCCTGATGCCCGCCCGATACAACAGCAGCCCCAGAAGCAGTCCGTTGAGCGACAAAACTTCATCCGAGAGGAGATCAAGAAGTTGCTCAACGCAGGCTTCATCCGGGAGGTCCACCACCCTCGGTGGTTGGCCAACCCTGTTGTCGTCCCCAAGGCTGGCGGGAAGCTTCGGATGTGCATCGACTACACCAATCTAAATAAGGCATGTCCAAAAGATCCATTCCCGCTTCCCAGGATAGATCAAATTGTAGACTCTACGTCGGGCTACGATCTGCTGTGTTTCCTAGATGCGTATTCCGGTTTCCAACAAATACCTATGTCTAGAGATGATGAAGAACATACCGCTTTTGTAATAGTAGATGGCCTGTATTGTTATGTCTCCATGCCTTATGGTCTTAAGAATGCTCTCACAACCTTTGTACGTGCGATGCATAAAACATTTGGGGACCTCATTAGAGACTTGGTAGAGGTGTATTTCGATGACATCGTAATCAAAATGAAAGATTGTGCGTCCTTCCTGGACAACTTAGCACAAGTCTTCGGCAGGCTGCGCCTTATGCGCACGATGTTGAACCCCGAAAAGTGTGTCTTCGGGGTTGCTTCTGGGAAGCTGATGGGATTCCTAGTTTCCCACCGGGGGATCAAAGCCAATCCAGAGAAGATCAGGGCAATAGAGCTGATGCGGCCCCCGACACGTATCAAGGTTGTACAGAAGCTTGCAGGTTGCCTAGCGGCCCTTAGCCGCTTTATCTCGAGGTTAGCAGAACGGGCACTTCTCTTCTTTAAGATTCTGCGGAAGGCAGGTCCCTTTGCATGGACAGAAGAAGCGAAAGCAGCTTTTCAGGAGCTCAAGAGGCACCTGACGTCCCTCCCAGTTATGGTGGTGCTGGAGCCCGGAGAGCCCCTGCTACTATATGTTACTACAACAGTCGAAGTGGTTAGTATGGTCTTGGTCGCAGAGCGATCAGAACCACATCAGCAGCATGCAACAGAAGGAGTCTGTAGCGCAAGCACCGAGCCCCCGGTCCTAGACCAAGCCATGGATCTCTCTCAGGAGGGCTTTGGGAGCCAAGAAATCGTCGGCCCCCTGCCCCCAGAGTATGATGCGGGTCCCGGGAGCCAGGAACCCCAGGACCTGGATCCAACACAGGGAGCACCGGACCTCACAGGCAGAGTCCGGACCACTCAAAGACCGATCTATTACATATGCAAAGTCCTCCATGAGGCAAAGACAAGGTATCAGGAGATACATAAGCTATTGTACGCTGGGTTGATAGCATCAAGGAAGCTCCGACACTACTTTCAGGGCCATAAGGTCTCAGTGGTCACCTCCTTTCCATTGAGAACGGTCCTCCACAGTCCTAATGCTACCGGCAACATCGCCAAGTGGGCAGCTAAGCTAGCGGAGTTCGAGATCGAGTTCCTCCCTCGGCATGTGGTCAAAAGCCAGGCCCTGGCAGATTTCCTGGCCGAGTGGACTCCATCGCCTGGCAACCCCGAATGCCCAGTCAGCAGAAACATAGAGTCTGAGGCACCGGTATTCACTAAAACCCCGTGGACGCTTCACTTTGATGGTTTCGCCCGGAAATAGTGGGTCGGGGCCAGAGTGGTGCTCATAGCTCCGTTGGAGGAGCAGTTCAAGTATATGGTGCATCTTAGCTTCAAGGCCACCAACAACATGGCAGAGTACGAGGCCCTCATCTACGGGCTGAAGACAGCACTGACCCTCAACGTTCGCCAGCTCCATGCCAAAGGTGATTCTCAGCTAGTTGTCAAGCAGGTCAAAGGGGAGTGCAGCTGCAATGACCCCCAGCTGGCAGCATACCTGCTGCACGTTAGGAAGCTGGAGAAAGATTTCGAGGTCCTGGATCTGTGCCATATGCCCCAAGCTAACAACTCAGTCGCAGACGACCTGTCAACAAAGGCCTCCACAGAGGCACCGGTGCCCGAAGGAGTCTTTGCAAGGACGTTATCGCGACCAACTGCCCGAGCTACCGAACCGGGTGAAGGGGGTGAAGATAGCACCTCGAAGCTAGCAACCCCGGCAGCTCTGCAGCCATGGTACCCGCCAAGGTTCCTATGCGCCTCCAACAGCTCCGAGCGGCTGGGCGCCCAAGAACCAAAAGCTCAAGGAGGTCCCGAAGCATGGATCTCGGAGGTCCGGGACTACATGAAAGACAGCTACTTTCCCGAAGAACATGCCCTGGCAGAACGGGTTGTGCTGATGGCTAAAAGATACACACTGGTAGAGGGGGATCTCTACCGGCGTGGCTCCAACGGCATCCTACTGTGCTGCATTACCCGGGAAAAGGGCTGCGACTTGCTCGTAGAAATCCATGGAGGTGAGTGCGAGAACCACAAATTGTCCCGCACGCTGCTCGGTAAAGCCTTTCGGCACGGCTTCTACTGGCCCATAGCACTCCAGGATGCCGCTGACATGGTTAAGAGATGCAAGACATGCCAGTTCGATTCCAAGCAGATCCACACATCAGCTCAAGCGCTGCAGATGATCCCTCCCTCATGGCCATTCACTGTGTGGGGACTGGACATCTTGGGACCTTTCCCAAGAGCCATCGGAGGATCCCGACACCTCTACGTTGTTGTAGATAAGTTCAACAAATGGCCAGAAGCCACTCCAGTCGTCACCATTAACATGCAGTCCGCAGTGAAGTTCATCAAGTCGATCGTCTGCAGGTTCGGGGTCCCGAACAGAATCATCACTGATAAGGGGACCCAGTTTACGAATGCGGCATTCCAGGAATACTGCGAGGACCTTCGGATCCAAGTCTATTATGCCTCTATTGCCCATCCTGAGAGCAATGGGCAGATAGAGAGGGCGAACGCCAAGATTCTTAAGGGCCTCTGTACTCGTACATACTCGAGCCTCGAGAAGCATGGTTCAAATTGAGTGGATGAGCTGCCATACGCATTGTGGGCTAGCTGTACATCAACAAGCCGAGCTAAGGGAGAAATGCCCTACTTCCTGTTGTACGGGGCGGAGGCCGTCCTTCCCCCAGAGAAAACCATAGGCTCCCCCTGTGTCCGGATGTACGACGAAGCCACGGAGGACCAGCTTCGGCGCGAAGATATGGACCTCGTTGACGAGGGATGCATACGAGCTGCCCTCCGAAACGCATGGTACATGCAAGCGCTCTGATGCTACCATCAGCGGACCGTGTGCAGTAGGGAGCTCAAGGTGAACGACCTGGTCCTGCAGCATCTGCTTTCCCGTGAAGGGACAAATAAACTCTCCCCCAAGTGGGAGGGTCCCTTCTGGGTTACAGAGGTTTGACACCCAGGGTGTGTTCGCCTAGCTACGGAGGATGGGCAACCGTTACCCAGCACATGGAATATCGAACACCTTCGTAAGTTCTACCCATAACCAGTGGAAGGGCATTCTATTTTTCTTTTTTGTTATAAAATTGGCATAGTGTCTAGAGACAGCACTTGGGTTAACTAAGGCCGGGGAAATGAGCTCCGACTGCCTGCCATGCTCGGCACGGTCCGGTGCCTAGAGAAGGTACGCTCAGCTCCTTGTCACCCGAGCTGGGTCATTCCTCCTGTAAAGTCTGTTCTCTCCTATGAGCGTTATAATGAAAAAAGTTGTTTGCCCTACCCTGAAATGCCTTATTCATTTGAAATTATCTTTAGTTCTTATGAATGATGTCACACATTTGCCATTAGCTCTTCACCTACCATGGGTGCGGCCAATCTTCCCTTCATCTCTACCATAGTGGGAGTGTTACTTTCCATTTGCCGGTGGGCCACTTTGGGTACCTTCTCAAAGCCCCCCACAATGGCAACGGGTCGTAAGACAAGCGACACTAACAGAGCGCAGGTAAATGATTGACTGGAGATCGGAATTACCTTTTATCTGTCATGTGCGTAGGTTCCTAAGGTACAACACTAAATAAAACCATGCCCGTGATTCCGATTGCGGACGGACCACCGCGCACGGGGGCCCACCGTCAGCACCCTCTACGTCAGCAATGGCCGATGTCGGAGCTCCTGAGCCCCAGCAACTACAGGAGACACACAGTCGACGTCCTACCAATATCATGGGTGTTGCTGGAGATCCTAAAGCTCCAACAACCCCAGGGGGCCAGGCGGTGCGTAGCGTCTCCTACGAAGGTCATGGGCGTTGTCGGAGCTCCTAAGCTCCGACAATCCCAGGGGGGCCGATCGTCACGTCCCCTGAGAAGACCATGGATATTGTTGGAGCTCCTAAGGGAGCAGGACACAAAAATATGAAGAATTGAAGATTAAGAGGACTCCATTCATCAAAATATTATCTTACAAAATTGGAGGAATACAGGGGGGGAGCAAGGAAAGAAAGACCTAAGTCCTACGGATAGCTAGGACAACAGCTTCGACGGCATCCTGAACACCCTCACGGGCAGTGTCCATCTCTGCCTCGATTGGCCCTTCGACTGCTGGACTCAGAGGGAAGTGAGGGTCCCGGCTCCGGTAGCACGTTAGCACGTATTCGGCAACGGTCTTGGTCAAGGACCTCCCCTCCGTCTCCAGCTGGTCCGCGATGACTTTGACCACTATGTCGAACTTGCTGCTAACGGAGCCAAGAGCCGCCAGCGCGTCATGTAGCTCCGGTACCAGGTGGGCCGGACGTACAGGGCTGAAGCCAAACTGTGTCAGTACTCCGTCCGCCCGTCCCAGGAAGGCCCACACTCGCTGTGACTTAGCCGCTCTTGGGCCCTGCAACTCTTCCAGAGTCCTCCTGGTGGCCGCCAGTTCCGCACCCTCCTTTGCGAGGCGCTAGGCCTCCTTGCCGTGCTGCTGGATGCTCTTGGCTAGCTACCGCCCATGGTAAGTGAGCTTCGACTCCTTGACAAATATACGGTTCCAACACTCCTCCAAGTCTTCTTCTTGGCCCCGGACAGTATTCTCCCGGGCAGAGACGTCGGTCTCCCGCTTGTTGAGGCTTTGCCCCCGTTTCCAGACCCTATTCGCCTCATGCTTACACCACGCTTCAAACTGCTCGTCGCAGTCAACCAAGCTCTGCTCACCCGCCGACAACTTCCGGGAGAGCTCCTCCTTTTGCTGACTCAGGTCCTCCAGCTTCTCGGCAAGGGCGGATTCTTCCGAGTCGAGCTCCTGGCGGCGCCTCTGGAGGGTCTCGTGCCAGGTACTTAAACCACCTTGGCGCTGGTCCGCAGCTCGGTGGCATTCCACAGTGTCTTCGTAGATCTTCCGTGCCTTCTCGTCGAGAGCTTTGAGAGTAGCTTCTCTCGCATTGAGAAGCTCACCTTGCTCGACCAACCGGGTTTGCTCACCCTTGGCCCATTCTTCATGCTGACGGAGACTTCTACGCTCCTCCTACAGGACCTTGAGGTTGTGCTCGAAGGACACGGCAACCTGTTGCAAGATGGAGCGAGCATTGTCAATGGCCAGTTCTAAGGGAATGGGCGCCAGGCTGGATAGAAGCGCTCCTTCCCCCGACGCCACCAAGACGTCCGCCGTCACCCGAGAGGGGATACCCCCTAAGGCGAAGGCACTTGCCGGCTCAAGACGCCCGGGGCCTCCGCCGGACCTGCCAGTGCAACCTCAGGCGCTTCTGTGAGACCTATGTGTGCTGAATACATTGGCTTTGACAATAAAAGTTTTGAATGCTGCCGTAACATCTTTTTTGTAAGATCCGACTCTAGCTCCGAGCTTCGGCAAGGTCTGACAATAGGTCCGACTTTCTTTGTCTAGATCCGACATGTTTTTGGGTAGCTCCGGTGAGCTTTTTCTTTAGCTTCGGCATGTCTTTGTTAAGATCCGATATGTTTTTCTAGGTCCGACTTATGTTGGTTAGCTCCGACATGTTTTTCTAGCTCCGACTTTTGGGATGACTAGTTCCAACTAGTTTTGGTTAGCTCCGGTGCTAGGTCCGACTAGATTTGGTAAGCTCTGGCGCTAGGTTGTACTAGCTTTGGTAAGCTCCAGCGCTAGGTTATACTAGCTTTGGTAAGCTCCGTCTCAAGCTCCGGTTAGCTTTGGCTAGGTTTGGAGCTTGATCGCAATGTTCCTGCTTTTATCTTGCAATGTTTCGAACTTGCTTTATATTCTTAGAAAGATTGCTTAGTATTCATTTGCTAAGTTTTTGGTGCGTTTTGGTTGGTATGGTTGATATCGTTTTGATATGCTTTGAAACATGCTTATGTGAGGTGCTCACGTAAGGTGTTGTGTTCGGAACTGACTTGAGTCAAGTTGCGGACTTGGGCTCGTACGGATTGGTTGTTTGTTCATGTGCAGGTGTTGCTTGAATTCAAGTCATGGCTGGTGACAGGATCCTTTGTACTAGTCTCAGGGAGGAGATGAGGTTCCAACAACGAAATTCAGGAGGAATTGTGGTTGAGCGGGTCAGGAGGTCGCGCAGGATGATTGAATCAAGGGCAGTGCATATGAAGGTTACTAGACATTGAAGGAAGGTTTTTGCACTTATGCATGCGGTGCATGACGTGGCAAAATGGTTTCGAAGATGGTTTATGGATGGGAAGATCTGGTTGGAAGGATCGGATCGTATCTGTTGATGATTTTGGCTGCGGCAGAGTCGGTTATGGCTCGGTATGGAAAGTATCGAGTTGGTTATGTTAGGATTTCGTGTGGGTCACGAATTTGAGTTGTTTAGGAATGTGGGATACATTCCTAAGGTGTTTGGAAGTCTTAATATTGCTTCTATCTGCATATAGAAGAGTCCTAAGTAGTTATGGGAAGTTTCGATTCAAGTCCTAGTTAAGATTGGGTTGGCCTAAGGGCTGGTTATATAAGCAAGGGAGGCCAAAGCTCGTGGTGAACGACTTTGGGGGCTGTTCCTCTTGTGTTCTATTGAATAAAATTCATAGTTTGAAGGAACTTTGTGACTTGTTCGTTCGACTTGTTACAGACAAGTTTTACTCGTCGAGTTTCTGGACATCACTATCTTTCATTAGTTGTTTTATCATAACTTGAGTTTTACAGATCCAATTGACGTGATATTTTTGGGTTGTCTTCAAAAATTGATTATATATCATCTTTCAAAATTTCACGGTCATTGGAATTGTGGTTTCTGATCTACACGAGTTTCTTTGTAGCGTTCCAGAACTGTTTTTCTCGGGTAGGACAAATTGACCTTTGTTGGATCTTTCGATCATAACTTGAGTTTCCCTCGATGGACTTGAGTGATTCTTTTTGTTCTTTCTTCATGACTTGATTCTCTCTGATTTTCACGGTGAAACACGTTTAGATTAGTTTCACACACGATTTCTCTAACAGATCTTTTTTCTGCCGAAGGGGTTGGGATTTAATTGTTTCCGCTGCATAAGATTTTTAATTCTACTATTCACCCCTCCTCTGGTAGATTTTCACGTGCTTTCGATCCTACAATTGGTATCAGAGCAAAGGTGCTCCAATCATTATGATTTGCATGTGTTTTTGACTAATCATCATGGAGAAATACTCCGCCAAACCTTGTATGTTTGCTGGTATTGATTTTCAGGTTTGGGAGGCATGCATGGAGACTTTCATCCAGGCCCAAGGCTTCGCCATATGGGAAAAGGTGTACAAGCCTTATGTTGTGCTGTCAAACAATCAAGTTATGGCTACGAACCTACAGAACGTCGATAACAACAACAAAGCCCGGAACTTGATCATCCAAGGACTCACTCAATGCGAATTTGACCGCGTTGCACACCTTCGATCGGCATATGATGTGTGGAGAGCACTTTGTGACTATCACGAAGGTCCAAAACGATCAAGGAGGTGAGACAAGATATGTTCAAAAATGAATATATGTGTTTTGAGATGCAACCCGGTAGTCTATCGATGACCTTTCCGCTCGCTTCAATAAAATTCTCAGCAATCTGCGTAGTGTCAATGTTAACTTTTCTGATGCTGAAAATGCTAGGCAACTTCTTAGTGCATTAGACATGTCAATCTCGGAGATGAAAGTTACATCTATTCATGAATCAACTGTCATGAGTTCTCTTACATTATATGTGCTTTAGTCTAAACTAAAGACTCATGAAATTGACATCTTATCACGTAAGAATCCAAACAAGTCTATTGCTTTTGTTTCACAACGTGACATGCCTAGCTCCGGTCAATCTTCATCTTGTGGTACACTTGCTTTGTTGTCCTCTCTAAAACTTGAACAGATTAAGGAATTTCCAGAGGAGGAGCTAGCACTTCTCTCTACTAGGTTCTCAAAAGCATTGCAAAATGTGAGAACTAGAAGGAGAGGAAGCTCCGGACCTCAACGATGCTTCGAATGTGGTAAGACAGGACACTTTCGTACAGAATGCCCTAACCTTTCAGGTTTTACTTCCCAAGAAGAAAAACAATCCAGGACGAAGCACTCCTCAACAAATGATAAGAAGAAGAAGAAGAAGAAGAAGAAGAAGAAGGGCATTACAGGTCGCCAACTGGTGAACAGTTTTATCTCCGCACTCCAGGAACTTGGCTCAGGCGACTTGGACATTGGAAGTGGCGAAGATGAAGATGATTTGGCCAACTTATGCTTCATGGCGGGCAAAACAAGATCAAGATCAAGTCAGGAGTATGTTCTACCTGTAATGAAATGTGTGCTGCAATTTCTCGTGCAACTATTACTGTTAAGAAAAAGGACAAAAAGCTTAGGGATAATGCTGCTGAAATTGAATCACTAGAATCTCAAATGAACCATTTGAAAACCTTGATTCTTAGTGATGATTCTTGTCCCTCGTGTTATTTAATCTATGAACAAATGTCCACATTAAGAACTGCACATTCCTCTACTCTAGATGGACTTGAACATGAAATTGAAAAGAACAAAAAGCTTGCTGCACTCGACATTGGAAACTTAAAAGATGCTTCTTGTTCTATAATTGATTTGCATTGTTCTAGTTGTGATGATCTTAAAAAGAAACTAAAAGATGCTATGAATGAAATTTCAATATTGAATAATGCTTTACGTTCTCATAAAGTTAAATATTGTTCCAATTGCAGATTAAAAGGAAAAACTTCACGTGAAAATTGCCTTGATCTGTCCAATAAACTTGATAACATGCATAGGATATTAGATCGGTTTTGTAATGGGAATAAGAACCTAAACTTGCTGTTGAATTCTTCCAAGTCTTGCAATGATAAAACTAGTTTAGGTTTTGATTCTCATGCTCATGCTAAGGCACATCCACCTAAAATTGTGAAGTCATTAGGAAGTGGTTTGATTCAAATAGTTCCTAAACAAAAATAAGTGGTTTTCAAATCTGCAGGAGTGTTGTCTCATTCAGTTTCAAATAAAAATATTGCTTGCTCATCTAGACATGAACACAAAGTTAAATTTCATTGTACCTACTGTGGTAGAGATGGTCATGTCATAGATTTTTGTTATAGGCTAGCTAAACAACAGAAAAGGGAAAGAATGATTGCTAGATCTCATAACTTTCATGCAAAATTTGATGCACATATTAAACCGAATGCCAGGAACATGCAACCTGCTGTTATGAATCAGAAACATTCATAGTTTACCTCCGGACCTTCTGTTTTTGCATCCGGAGCTACTGATTTTTGTGCTACAAACGTAACACCTTATAGGTCAGAAGTTAAGGATAAAAAACCTCAAACTTTGACTCATAAACCTGTTGTTTTATCACAGCTTTCGTGTGTTTTTCCTGCTGCACATCGTGTGACTCAGTACTGGATACATAAATGTATTTTGACTAACCCCAGTATTGAGTCATCGACGTATTGTGCTTCTATGTAGGTTACATGCTTGAAGAAGAACATTTGGATTGTGGATTCAGGTTGCTCACGCCACATGACCGGTAACAAAGAATGATTCTCCTCCCTCTCTTTTGTGTCACGTGTAGAGAATGTTACTTTTGCCGATAATTCTTCAACTCCTATAATTGCTAAGGGTTCGGTTAGAGTAAATTATCATTACACTTCGAAGGATGTGGCACTTGTCAAAAATTTGAAATACAACTTGCTTTCTGATACACAATTGCTAGATGAAAATCTGGAAATTATTTTCAATAAAAACTGCTGCAAAGTGGTTCAAATAGTGAGATTATTTTTAACATGTCTCGGTTTGGAAGAGTTTTTAAAGCTGATTTTGATATGTCTTCCTCTAAGCATAGGTGTCTAGTTGCTAATGATTCAAAGGACTTATATTTTTGGCATCGTAGACTTGGTCACGTAGGCTTTGATCACCTAACGCGTCTTAGTGCTCTTGATCGCATACGTGGGCTGCCTAAGCTTAAAGGGGACAAAGAAATTGTGTGCTCTTCTTGTAGACATGCTAAGATGGTTGCAGGTTCACATACTCCTCTCACAATGATCATGACAACTGAATCGGGTCAACTTTTGCACCTTGACACCGTAGGACCTTCATGTGTTCAATCCTTCAGAGGTAAATGGTATGTTCTTGTGATTGTTGATGATTATTCTAGATACTCTTGGGTTTACTTTATGGCATCTAAGAATGAAGCTTTTAGTCACTTTAGAACTTTATTCCAAAGATTACCAATTGATCACCCAGGATCTTTAAAATCAATTAGAAGTGATAACGGAACTTAACTTAACAATCTTTTGATCACTTTTGTGCTGAAAATGGAATAGATCATCAGTTTTCTTCACCATATGTACCTCAACAAAACGGTGTTGTAGAAAGAAAGAACAAAATCTTAGTTGAGATGGCTAGGACTATGCTTGATGAATATCAAACTCCTAGGAAATTTTCGGCTGATGCAATTGCAACCGCTTGTTATGTCTCAAATCGTGTTTTCTTGCGCGCTAAGCTAGGTAAAACACCATATGAGCTCCAGTTTGGACATAGGCCTAGTGTTACACACTTTTGGGTCTTTGGTTGCAAATGCTTTGTTAAGAAACATGGTAATCTTGATAAATTTGAACCTAGATCCATTGATGGCATGTTTCTTGGTTATCCATCTCATACTAGACGCTACCGTGTGCTTTTACTTGACACTAACAAAATTGTGGAGAATTGTGAAGTGTCTTTTGATGAAGCTAGCCCAGGTACTAGCTCAAAGATTGCATGTCCAGATCCATATCCGCAGGGGGAGAGCATTTTCGTTGAAGATGAGGAAGAATCGGAGCTACTGCCAGAAAATTCAGCAGCTAAAGACTTTGGTTCAGCTCCGGATGTTAATTCTCAACCAGAACCGACAACCATCAATGCTGATTCAGATCTTCCTCAAGTCAGAAGCTCATCGATTTGTGATGAACATGAAGAAGAAGAAGCTTGTGAGATATATTTTCCCCTACGGTTTTACAAAGATCATCCCCCGCAACAAATAATTGGAAGCTTGCATGAATGAGTCACATGGTCCAGGTTTTGCGATCCAAACTCTCATGCTCATTTTGCTTTCGTTGCTTCTTTGGAACCCAAAGATATATCACACGCACTCAATAATGAATCTTGGATTATTGCCATGCAAGAAGAGTTAGAAAATATTGAAAGAAATAATGTTTGGAAACTTGTACCTCCACCTCAAGGTCACACTTTAATTGGAACTAAATGGATTTTTAAAAATAAACAAAGTGAGGATGGGGTTCTGGTTAGGAATAAGGCTAGGTTGGTTGCTCAAGGTTTCACTCAAGTTGAAGGTCTAGATTTTGGTGAAACTTTTGCTCCTGTTGCTAGATTAGAAGCCATAAGAATTTTGTTAGCTTTTGCTGCATCTAATGGTTTTAAGCTATATCAAATGGATGTTAAAAGTGCTTTTCTTAATGGCTACATAGATGAGGAGGTTTATGTCAAACAACCACCGGGTTTTGGATATTCATATTTTCCTAATCATATTTACAAACTGTCCAAAGCCTTGTACGGTCTCAAACAAGCCCCTAGAGCATGGTATGATAGGTTAAAACATTCTTACTTGAAAAGGGGTTTACCATGGGCAAGGTTGATAAAACTCTTTTTGTGCTTAAGCATGGCAATGAATCATTATTCGTTCAAGTGTATGTGGATGATATTATCTTTGGTTGTGCTTCCAAAACCCTTCATTCATTGGAGTTATAAACACCAGGTATGCCTTCTACTTCCTCTTTCTCACGTGAATTCAACCCCAATTCTCCAAATTTACGTCGATCTAGAAAACCCTAGTTCGTTGTTCCTGCGAATGGCGGACTAGATCGATCCCAAGCGGACTAGTCCGATTTTGTTGTATGTTTCCTGCTGAATTAAATATAAACTGATTTGTATGAACTCCAAACCTGTCCAAACTGGTTAAAAGCTATTAGAACTAGTTAGTAAACATCGTTAACAACTCATTAACTAGTTTTACTTCGCATTTGCATTAATCATGCATGACACAACATATTGAGTAATATATGTGCACTTATTGATTGTAATTCTTGTCTTGTATATTAATTGCGTGGGTTAGATGGATTTGCGCTAGAGAATGCTGCGGAGGACCTCCAGTACCAGGAGTTTGAAGACTTTGACTCAAACCAAGCCCAAGAGCAAGGCAAGTGTCCTTGAATCTATGGATCATGTTTCTAAAATAAATGTTTTGTTTGCAAAATTGCATGCTTGTGTCAATTTGATGGGAATCCTATGATAGGAAGTTTACTAGCTTTGTTTGACCACCCTTGTCACCTGGAATTCATGGTAGAGAGTCAGGAAGGGCTTTTTACCTTTTTGCTTTGCTTAATTAACTGGGATGGGAAAACAACTATACTATTTAATTATGCGTTAATGAGATCATGGTTAATATGAACTGGTCAATATGATATGGTAATGTGTGATCTAAGCAAGCCTGGTATGTGGATGGGTTGGATGCTATGGTGGTTGCTTGCTTTAGATCTAAGGACCGGTTCATGCTAGAATAAGCCAGGGCAACAGTGCCACCACGAGGCCAAGTATGGGTGTGACGTAACTGACTAATTAGGGTATTGCTAGTATTGCATGGATCATTTGGTGCACCAGGGAAGGGGAGTGAGATTGGGTTTGGGTATTATTGGCGGGACTCCCTGGGATCCGAATGGCACAAGAGGGTGCCCTTGGTTGAAGATGTGCTCAGTTGGAGACATCGCCACCAGTGAAACCTCAGTGGGTCCGTATATGCTAGTAGTCCCTTTGTAAAGGCTATTTTTTGATCTCTTGGCCATACACCTATGGTAGTGTTTTGGCATAATTGAGGTTTTCTTTAGTCACCGACGGGTGATGAAATCACAAACACGTGGGCAATGTGGTACAAACTCTGCAGATTATTAAAACTATCATGATAGTTGTGCTCCCAATTAAGAGTGCTTGGATGACCTTCATGATTAGAGGGATTTTTGTATTGGGATGGTTTGGTACTGGTTATAGGATGGTATTATGGTTTATGGCAATGGATATAGTTAATGGTAATGAGAAATATGGTTTATGGATGATGGTAATGAAATATGGATTTGGTATTATGATGACTACATGGTTTATAATGGGTTTACTTCACATACATATAATATATTGCTTTTCAAATGTTTTAATGTACTTTTCAGAACTTAGCCTTTACTATATTCATCTTTTGAATCAACTACATGTCATACTTTCCTACACTTGCGGAGTACAACATGTACTCATCCTTGCAATTCCCCCACCAACAGTTGCAGGTCAGGATTGGGAGTATAACGGTGATAAAGCGGAGTTCTAGGTCGTGTCTGCCATCAGCTTTGTCTGTGGTGTTGATTGGAGTTGCGCTATACCCTTATGCTTATTTTGCTTAGTTTGCTTATTAGTTTATTTCTGCTGTATTAGTTCAAACTTGTCATTATTATTCATTAGAGCTTCTATTGAGGATATTCTGAATTCTGTAATAAAAGTGGTTAATTAATCATGTTCTGTGGTAGTTTTTTGTATATCCTTTTGTGAATGCACTCGTGTATGTGTGTTGAACGTCTTGGGCGCACATATGCGTTCACTTGGTTCATTTTTGGAACCGGGTGTTGCAAAGACGTCCATGCCTGTGTACGCTTCTCACTAGCAAAACGAAGAAGATAAAGCAGCAGTGAAGTCTCTCGTGAGCCATACACCTCTAAAGGTCCGAGGTCTCACGGACAACCACAAAAGCAACAAAAATAACATAACCTGCAAAAGCATATATATAGCAACCATGAGCACAAAGGTAAAGCAAAGCTTAATTGTCACACCTAAACATAAAACTCTACATGCATGGACTTGCAATATAGGAAAACTGAATTGCATAAACGACTCGCCTCATAGTAAATCTTTATTTTCAGATTTTAAGTGGCAGATGTGCACTCCATAGGCATGACACATCATAAATTCCACAATCAAGTAAGAAATGCTTCGTCTACGATAGTACATGCCCAAAATTGCATAGGCTGTATACAAATGAGCTGTTTGGAAATGATAAAATTAATTGTGCTACTCCTAAGCCATACAAGTTGCAATAAAATATTACAATAATTGAAGCAGATTCATAATATTCCAACTACTCTTTATTACTATGTCATGACTTAATGAATAAGCGGTACTCAAATAACTCCGAGGGACGGTGATTGCAATCAGTAGACACCTAATGTGTACGACACATACGCCCATGTGGAAGACATGTCGGTGCCCTTCTCATCACATCATAAGTGGCCACCTTTCACTCGCCATCCCAATGGCAAACCAGTTCTATGATCCTCACTGAAGGTCCACTACACGGGCATGCTGGAGTTGTCCGCTAGTAGATTTCCACCTCCTATCCTCTTTGCCCCAAAGGACCACGGTATAAGTTTCGACGCCAGGGTGACTGAGCTATGTCGGTTTTCTGGGACCCATATAGCCAGTATGCAACCGGCAAAGTTCAAACTTGCTCAACAGGGCCACATACAGATCGGTCCTCAATCGACATAAGCAGGGCTACATACCAAGGACCACATCCTGCTGGTTCCTACTCCCCTGTCTGGTCTCATTTTCAGATTTACAAACCATTCTTGAACTATATCCATGCAAACCCAAATCTTTGTCTCGCAAGTGGATTCCATCCAATCGACTTCTACCAATTCCACTAAACATTAGCATAGCAATATAATACGATGGAGTAATATTCTACTCAGCCACTCCAATGATTATTTGTCGTGCATGTGGAGTATCATCAAAACCTAACCTAATGCAGAATACATACCTCATACATCTAGTGTACACAAAAGAAAACTTTATAAAGACTATTATATGCAAACCGGGGCTTGCATTGGGTCGCGACTAATTAAATCTCAGCATATTAGCACTTGATCCTACGAGTAGAGCTTTTGGTCGATCCTCTTCATCTCCTCCTTGCTGCTGCTCCATAACCTCCTTGCTCGCAGCAGTCCATGTGGTTCTCCGCCTCCTCCACATGGTGTTCCATGGCGACCTCCACCTTGTGATCTTTTGACATGATATGTGTGTAGAATAATTTACTTGGCTATTGTGGGGATCGGGGTCCCGACATTCCAGGAATTACATTGGGTGGTGCCGTGCAATGCGGCACCCAAGAGCACACACGAAAAGACATAATAAAGATACAAAGTTTTCATTTCATAATAAGATATTGTTTACAACATAGTGTACAACAACAGTAAACACATAGTAGAAAATACATACTCACACTCTCAACCTATCTAAGTACAAGAGAAGCCGTCCAAGCCCGCAGACGCTTCTCACTAGCAACACAAATATCATAAGGTAGTGGCATGGTGTTGCGTTAGAGATACATCTTGACAACTCGAGGTATCATGGACATTACAAAGCAGCAACAAAATAAGTAAACCTGCAAAACTACAAAATAGCAACCACAAGCACGAAGGCTCATCAAGACTTAACCATTCCACATAAGGCATGAAACTCTACATGCTGGAAACTTTAAAGACTGGAAGCTGAAATTTGCATAAACGAACTCGCTGAAAGTAAATCCTTAGTTTCCAGTTTTAGAGTAGCAAATATGAGATCAGTGGGCATGCATCATAATGAACTTCACAATCAAACAAGAAATGCTTCATTAACAATGATACTTGCCCAAAGTTGCATAAGCTTCATTCAAGCTAAATGTTTGGAAATGATAACTTTAATTATGCTACCTCTAATTCAGCCAAAGTTACAACATAAAAGATTATTCATAGCAGCATATTCATATTCTTTCAACTACTCTTTATTACTACGTCACAACTCAAGTGAACAGGTGGTACTCATAACCGCGAGGGAGGTGATTCGAATCAAAGATACCCGGAATACACGACACGTACGCCCGTACTAAAAGTCACGTAGGTGCACTCCACGAATGTCGTACGCAGCATCCTTTGCCAAGTCATGCCCAAGTTGAATCAATTCAATCGTCTAAAACAATATTCCCACTCACAGTCCACCCTCCGCTGTGAAGATGTCGTGAGTGAGTTTTTGTCTACTGTGCTGTGGCTGAAAGCCTGAGGCGGTCGAAAAAGGCTCAACAACGGCATCCCAAGGTACATCGGTTTGCTGAACCGCCATATATCCACTATGACTCCGGTACAGTTCAAACTTTCTCGACAAGGTGGCATACGTATCGGTCCTGAACTGACACAAGTAGGGCTACACCTCCTACCCCGTTGTACGGTCTCATATTCAGTTCATAACCATTCTCTAATAAAAACAATCCCAGTTGATAATATCGCTATCTCGCGAGTGGATTCTAACCACTCGAATTCTACTGGATTCCCTACAACATTAGCATGACAATTCTACGCGTTGAGCTATAAACCTACTCATATATTCCATGGGTTTGTGGGTCATGTATTTGGAGTATTCAGACACAATAGACCTAATGCACAATTCATATACTAGTCAACATAGTGATCAAAGCAAAACTTTAGAAAGGCACTTAAATGCAAACCGAGGCTTGCCTTGAGTTACGACTAAGCAAATGTTAGTAAAGTCAGTGGCTTGATCCTTCAAGTGGAACTTGTGGTCAATTCTCTTCATCTCCTATCCTTGCTGCTGCTCCGAACAATTTGCTTGCAGTAAAGCCCAAGCTTGTGCCTCCTCCTCCAAGCGATGCTCCTCACCGAGCTTCATCATCATGAGAGCTATCGAGATGAAGATGCACAATTAATCAAATGCAAATTAGCAATTAATTTAAGATTGTTCTTATAACTCAAGATGCTGCTGTTGTTTTATTACAGCACTAAAGATAGACCAACCCACATAACTGATTTATGTATAAAGGCAACTATGCAATATTGGACATAGGGTCACTAATGAATTCTTAAGGTTCAACTCCTAGAAGAGTCCCTGCTCCTTAGGGTTCAAAGAAAGATTTAAGCTCTGTTCCATTAATTTAGGAAAAGGTTCTATAAACCTGAATATAGAATTTGATGTAAAGAGGCAACAACAGTTTTAATTCCACAGTAAAAACTTGTCTAATGGAGCTCAGATTTTTACAGGAACTCAATGATATGGAATGTGATTTACCAGAAATGTTCAGATTTTTAGGTGAAGTACTTTGGTCTCAATAAATCTCTAAGACTTTTCACTTCTATAAATCTTTAGATACAATTATGAGCCTTTTCATACTGGACAGTTAGTTTTTCATGTAGTGAGGGTAATAAGAAGCTCAACAGAATTGGTTTCATATTTTTCTGAGCATTCTATAGGGAGTTATGAATTTTATAAGTTGCACTAGTTTTTCTGATTTGGTTTCTGTTATTTTTGGACATTTTATGGACATAGGGCAAAAGCACAGATTTTGATCTAGTAAAACATCTATAATGAGATAGATATTTTTACTGGAAACCCTAAGGTACTAATGGAAGGGTTTGCGCGAGTTTGAGAATTTTTAATGCAGCGGAACTCCTGGTATAAAATTCCAAAGATTTTAATTCAAATAATTATTGAAATTCTTAAATGGTTTTCATAGTCATTAAACGATAGCAATGGATAGTATAGGCCAAGTTGGTTGCAACAAAATTTGTTTGAGAATTTTTGAAGAACTCTACAGGGAGATATGAATTTTCAAAGTTTGAATCTTTTTCTGATTTTATTTTCTATTGAATAGTTTGATTTATTCAGCTGGGCCCACTAGGATTTAAGCTAACCGATAAAACGGAGGCCACATGGGGTCTACAGAATAACAGGCCTGTGTCCACATTCGACCCTAAGCCACACTAAATACTGGCTAACTCGAAGGAAAGGTCGCTGAGGGAAGGAAATTCTCTGCAACATGATGTAAACAGAGCCCTGTGCATCACCTATCCCGATTCGTGACACCTGTCCACGGCACAAATCTTGAAGCGACGGGAGGAAAGCTACTGGAACAGACGATGGCTCAGGAACAAACAACACGTCCGACTGTTTTGTTCCGGCTCCTATCGGCTTACGAGTCGGCTTGCGACTGTTGCCCGATGGAAATAAAACTCTTATGTCTCTGCTAGAACCGAAGCCGCCGCTGCAGATCGCTGCCGCGTTCGTCAAAAACCACCACTGCAGATCGCTGCCGCGTTCGCCCCAGCACTGTGCGATCCACCAAGCCTGCCGTGTCGCAAGATTATTCATTTGTCCCGGTGCTGTGAGATCCACCAAACAGGGGTGTCGCACGATCCTTCGTTCGTCCCGGCGCCATCGAAGGCCTGACGTTTGTCCAGACAGGCGTTGTGCGATCCAAGAAGCAGGTTGTGCCGCACTATGCGTTCGTCTTGACGCCGTCGAAGGCCCTGTCGTTCGTCGAAACAAGCATCATGCGATCCACCAAGGCCCTGTCGTTCATGTTTACTGGTGAGTTAAACACAGATCGTCTATAATGATGTGCTGATCACATGTTAGAATGTATGTTCGACTCTGTAAAGGAAACGTGAACTACTGCTCAAATTCATGTACTTACTTTCAGACGATGTATACTTGACAGGTATTAACATCTCAGAAAATAACAAATACGAATGGGCAAATGATACAGAATTTCAGGAATAGAGTTTTGTTTGAGTGATTATTGTGTTTGCAAAGAGAATATACAGAATTACATGTGTCACTTTTTGTGATTGCTTGGGTTTGCTGTTTACTGCTAAGTATTCTGTAACTGATATGTTACTGTGTTGCAATTGCTAAGTGGGCATGTGGTTGACTGCCTGCTTCAAATTTATTCTGATCCGGTATTCTGGTCATAATTTTCTGGTCATCAACATTGGATACAACAGCCATACAGGTTCTTCATCCTGCAATATTATTGAGTTTGCAGTCAAATGAAAAACCAATTGTAGGACATATAACAGTTTTGTTGAATATAGCTGAACATATGGCATACGATGAGCAGCAAGAAGATTTCAAAGAACAAATTTCACCTTCAAATTTCAACAACTCTCCTGACATTGCTGACCATGAAGATAAAAAGGCAGAATCAAATGTTTCTTTTCCAAAAATTTGTTTCTTATGTAGCTTTGCATTCTATGTATGTGCAACATTGAATATACTTTATGAAACCAGAATGAAATAGATGCATCTGATAAGCGACCTGATCATGTTCCTAAGCAGCAACACCATACATCTTCAAACTCTGCCGTGTCACCTACGCGGAATCACTTCAAAATAAGTGCAGCAGAGTTAAATCCTGGTGTTGTAAATCAGGTTGACATAGTGAAATCAGCTGGGGGTGGCATGGTTTCATCAGTACCCCGTACCACTCTATTGTTTGGGCCTGGTTTGCCTCCGCCTTCTCTTCCCTTCCAATGTTCCTCACTTCCTTTGCTCTGCTTCTCTGCTCACCAACTCGGTGGCATGTGCTGCTGCTGCTGCTTTTGGGCCTTCGGAGTCGCAGTGGAAGGCGGACACGAAGCTCGACGACGAGCTCCCCCGAGGAATGGAGCCTTCGACCGCAGGAGGACGGCGGCGCGGCGGCGGGAGGACGGCGGAGCAGCGGCAGGAGGACAGCGGCGCAGTGGCGGAAGAACGGCGGCGCAGCGGAGGGAGAATGGCGGCGCAGCGACGGGAGAACGGCAGAATGGAGCCTTCGACCACCGCAGGAGGACGGCGGCGCGGAGGCAGGGGGACGGCATCGCAGTGGTTGGAGGACGACGGAGCCATTGGGAAAAAGAGATGAGGACCGAGCCTACTCGCACCTGGAGCCGAAAGGAAACAGCCAGGTCTAGCTTTCTTTTGATCCTGAGCCATCGTTGTCTGTTCCAGTAGCTTTCCTCCCGTCGCTTCAAGATTCGTGCCGTGGACAGGTGTCGCAAATTGGGATAGGTGATGCATAAGACTCTGTTTACATCATGTTGCACAGAATTTCCTTCCGTCACTGAGGGCCGGTGATGGCCAGAGGCGAATGCACGGAGTTCGCCGGCAAGATTCAACTGATCTGAAAATGAGTAAACCAACTTGGTTTTCGATCCTATAGCAAGCTAGTACCACGAGGATCCTATAACGGAACTCAATGTAAGGTGAAACCGACCGGAAAGGCAAAATCCTCGATGACCTAGGTCGGAACAGACAGCAGCGACAAAATCTTGAAAAACAGAGGATAGACTTGATCATTTTCACCGTTGTTTGTTTGTGGCTGGTCGCAAGGATGTCTATAATATTTTCTCTAGTTGGATTGAAACATAGTTGAACGTGGAAACCGAAATGCGATGGGGAAATCTGGGTGTTCATGTTGGCCGCCGGTGGGCAATTTTCGTAATCCGAAGGCAGAGGGGCAGGACACAGGGAGTAGCGTTTATGGATTAAGAAAGGAGTTGTAAGGAACCTTTTGGGAATGGTGAGCAGAGGTGGCGCGGCCATTTGAGCTCCGGGGAAGACACACCAAGCACCATTAGAGTTTGAAGAGAACTCCGCCAGCTTGACTCGAGGATGGAGACGGGGAATCTGGCGCACACGCTTGTAGCTTGTGCTCAACCAGAGTGCTTCACAGCCGAGGGGATAAGGCCGCAAGGGATGGCGGCCGTGTCTCTGTTTGCAGAGAACAGAGAGCGAGAGAAAAAGAACTTTGTTCTGCCATGTGGGGTAGAGGGAGAGAAGCAAAGCAAGCGGTGTAGTGACTAGGCTTGCCGAGGGGGGGGGGGGGGGGGGGAGGGGAATTGGCACATGCAAGTAGTGGTGGCGCGCTGTGTAGATAAGGGAGAAAGAACAGAGGCGGCAAGGTTACTTGTGCAGCTGACAAGTGGGGTCCACCCTTACCTATTTTCATGTCTTGTAAATTTATTTTCAGCTAACAAATAGATTCTATAATTAGAAGAATTTTTGTGAGGTTGCTAATTAAAATACAGAGAATCTATTTATGAGGTCAAATATAATAATTGACCAATTTGAATGTGTTTGACTTTAAAATTTAAATTTGAATTGTTACCTTATGCATTGATTTATTTACCATAATAAACAAGATTCTAAAACAGCAAAGAGTGGCAGGCTCACTACTTCGCTTATGAGGATCATCACTGTGAATTCCAAACTTGCAATTGATTAAGTTAAGTTTGAATTTTTAAAATTCCACTTTGTATCATCTCTTTTTATAACTTGATTTCACTTACCACATATGAGCACTTGATTACATAATTATTTTCTCTTCTAGTTAATTCAATGGTTGACCCAAAACCCACTGTTATTGTTTTTCATTTGTTTTTTATTGGAATCAGAAATGTTGCTCTTGCATTGTATTTGTCTTTGTCCATTGAATTGCATTTGGGATGCTCCCGCTTAAATGCAATTATACACTCCTAAGCTCTCATCTAATTTGAAGTTTAATAAGCCCCATTTTGTAACATCATTTATTTGTTAAAAAAAAGTCATGTGATTTTGAATTTTCAATTCCACTTTAAAAAAATTAAGTTCACATTTTTACTTTCTTGTTCATTTCAAATGTGGGCTTTTAAAGTTATCAAGAGTAAGTAAAGAGACAAATCTTATGTTGTATAAAAAGAGAAGTTCACCCGCTATGTAAGGATTTATGTAGGTCTCTACTGGTTGCTCAATAGCTGAATAAAGATCAAGCTTATTATATAGGGCTCTATGCGTATAGCTCTAAGGCATTGCTATGAACCTTCAATAATATGAGAACCATAAAAGACTTCCCATGATCAAATCTTATGCAAGGACATAGATGAGGCTCTCTGATGATTTCTAAAAATCAGAGGAAGAGCAAAACTTGATTTAACTGGTTGTATGACAAAGTCTTTTATGGGCTCCATAAATCATCACGGGTGCAATGAAACTATACAGACTGAATCCTGTATGAAAACAGTACCTAAAATGCTGGAAAAATTCCAGTGGCATCCCTGGGTCATAAATGAAAATCCAGCAAAGTTTCAGCTGTAGCAATAGTTGTTTGTAGCATACACAATTCCATAAAGCTCTAGGCTTTATTTTTAGTTTACAATGGAGCTTTGTCATGCCTAAACTTCAGTTGTCAAGATAGTGTTGGTCACAAGGAGTCCAACAAAATCGGTTTCACATTTTTCTAAGATTTCTAGAGGGAAATATTGATTCTTAAGGTTCCTAACATTTTCTGAAAAAATTTCTGTTGTTTTTATTATTTTTAATGGACATTTAGGATTAGAACACTATTTGAATAGGAAAATCAACTCAAATGCCTTTGAAATTTTTACTGAAGACAAGGATATTTGAGAGATGATTCTGGCCAAAAATGGAATTTTTCTATAAAGTAAATCATCTAGAATGAATTCACCAAGATTTCAATTAGATTAATTATTGAGCAAATGCCAGGGATTTTCATAGCACTTCAATTGCACCATTGAAAAGTACATGCTATGAGGAGTTCAACAAAATTTATTTGGAAAATTTTGACTAATTCTACTGGGAGTAATTTTTTTTGGAAGTTAGTGAATAATCTGGAACTGTTTTCCAATAGAAAAATGCTTTAAACGTTACAGATGGCCCACGGTTTAAATGGTCTAAAGTCGAGCGGCGGCGCCTGGCGGCGGCCATCGGCGGCGCTGCTGCCGGAACCCTATCTCGGGTGGCCACCTCCCATGATACGCGCCACCCCTACCTATTTCAATGCGCTCTACCCGATGGCATGGTTGATGGAGCGTGGAAGGGACTGTACCGGCGTCGGCAATGGGTGGCGGACCGGGTCTAACTCCGCGAGCACGAAAATGCATTTCAATGGACTATTCAACTTGTATTTTGGTCGTAAAGCACAAAGGGACGACGAGGAACACTAAAATGAAGTTCAATCGGGAAGAAAATGTCTGGAAACTCGAATTCACCTATCACCTAGGTGAAAAATGGCGGCCGTGTTGAAAATCCATCAAACAGGGGCTATGGTCCCTCTATTCCTATGCTACTTTCTTCAGGAGAACTACACAGAGGTGACGAAGGTTTTCTCTGATGGGGATGGAGCATGGTTAACAGAACCTAGATGAATTTATAAGAAACTCGTGCCCTGTTCTAATGAACAAGCGGGAAAGAAATGGGGAAAACTGGCAGCTATTATGGCTAACTTGCTGAGCAACGTTGAGGGGAAGAAGAAATATGTGCGTGCGAACCTTGTGGAGCTCTTTGTGGCGCCAAAAGGGTGTTGGCTTGTCAAGAACACCATGGCGACGTCCGGAACAGAGGAGCATCGGCTTGGCGGCCACGAGAACGATGCGGCTAGATCTGGGGAAGCTTGAGCAGGTCAAGAATGGAGTCAGTAAGCTGCACTCGAGGTAGGTGAAGATCCCAGCGTGAAGGAAAATGGATGAACTCTCCCTGCAGCTCGGATTTGGCCAGCACAGAGAAGGGTCCAGAATTAACGAAGAACTTGCGCGAGATGAAAGATTATCTGGCGCTCCTCCTCCAAGGAGGAGAGGAATATCAGCAGAGAGTTTGGATGGGGTTGAGCTCACGCCTGGTGTCTTGCTGGTTTTTTCTCCTGTTGGCTCAAAGCATGTGCTGGACATGCTAAGAAGCGCAGTGGCACGCTGGGAGAGGAAAACAGAGTCGGTATACTGAGGGTATGACTGACATGTGTAGCCCACATCTATCCCTCTCTTTTCTAGACTTTGCTGCTCAAATTTAAATAGCAAGTTGACTTGGAAAGATGTTTCAAATTATGAGAGGGACCATATCAGATACGAAGATCATTAAGGTGAAATCAAATTTTAATTTCAATCAACTTGAGTTTGAAACTTACTTTATTTTTATTTATCCTTGTATATGTTGATTTAATTCACAAGGCAAACAAACTTTAAAAATGGTAAAACTTTATAGTCTGGCTAAATTAAATATGAGGAACCTAATGGTGCTTTCAGATTTTATATGTGACGATTTGAATATGGAATTTAAATTCGAATTTGAACCATCTCTTTTAGGGTTTGACTTGAGCTTACCACTTTGTGTGTGGTCAACATCTCTTCTTACTTCTAATAATTTATCAAAACTGATTGGAGCACTATTGTTTCGGAAATTTCATTTTTTTATTAGAATCTAGATTTTGAATTTGCTTTGTATTTGGCTTTGTATTTTGGATTATATTTAGAATTCCCTCTCAATAACTATTTGCTTAAGTGCAACCATACACTCACAATTTCTCTTGTAAAAGTGTTGTTTTTAGGAGTCCTATGTTTAACATCGTTTATTAGTTAAACTAGTCCTTGTGCATTCTAATTCCTATTAAAAAAATTAAATCCACATTTTTGCATTCTTTTGTTTTGCAAGTGCGGGCTTTCACAACTCCAATCTCCCACGTCGGTCGGGAAGACCCCCAGCCAGGCTTATCTTTGTTGTTGATGTTCCGGAGTAGTCGTTGTTTGGATTTCTTCGGTGAGGGACACCTGGGTGGCTACCTTGTAACCGGGTCTCAATGTTGAATTATGGTCCCTGGACCTACCCGGACCTGGGCCAGGTGTCGCTTTCTACTCCCACGACAAAACAGGTTGTTTGGAAAGAAACAAAAGGAGAGAACATTTAGCTTTTGTCCGACCGTTGTCACCTATGTCCCTCAAATGCTAGGTCCAACATGGTGGGCACGGTTGGCGTCGACTGGGCGTCCTCACATAGGGCTAGGTAGTGCTCCTTGGTCCCCTGATGGGGTTGTGGTAGAGTGCGCAACTTAAATCCGGTGCGTGTCACGAGGCGGAGGGGTGAGGCGCGTCGTGATTGCTCCTAGTCTTGTCAACCATCATTGCAGCCAGCGTGGCTTACAAAGAGGCAGAGCGGCACGCAACGGAAGCCCTTGGGTCATCACAAGACTTCATTGTGGCATTGATTACAAGGTGGCACAGTGGGGTGGCGTGCGGCGGAAGTCCTCGGGTCGCAGCGGACTTTTATTGTAGCATCGATTACAAGGCATAGCATGCCACTTTCGCCAATCTTATTCCTTCGACTCTCATGGTCGGGCTATAAGTAGCTAAACGTGGTTACTTCTTTCCCATCGCCTTCTCCCTTATCCTCCAGAGATTTTCCCTTCCACCATCGCCTTTGTAGCCCTCGTAGTTTAGCATCCTTGCCTGGTGGTGAGGGTGCAACGAACGAGGATTTGCGCTCGGTCAATGGGTGTCGAGGGTTCGGTTGGCAGAGTTTCGGGAGGAGATTCGGAGGGAGAGGAGTTACCGGAATGTTCGAAAAGGGGAGAAGCCTCTTGGAGGCTTCAAGGCGGAAGAATCGGCCGGGAGGTTAATTAGATACAGATGCAGTGCGTGTGTTAGCATGCCCAAATCCTTTCCGTGGCACCTTGGTAGTTGTGAGGTATATGGGTTGCTTTGGCTTGCCAACCCTATTCAACGGGCTGTGGTATCCTAACCGATCTCGACATGTAGTGAGGCACTGTCATCTCCGTACTTGGAGATGAGAGACCCTTTTTGGAGGTTGAAACCCTTAATTGGGAAATACGTCAGTCGCTTTCGCTTCCCCGCTTTGCTTGTCGGGTCTTCGGCATCCCGACCCACATCGACCAATTTCGTACTCGCAGATGAGAGGCTGTTTTAGGGGGCTGAAGCCCTTAATCTTGGAAAAGGTTGGCCGCTTGGGCTTCATCGGCCTACCTCAATGGGCAGGGTGTGATGATCTCTATATTTTGAGATCATAGGCGATTGGCCTGTCAGGAGATCAGCGCCCGCCAATTAGGGCATTTTGGTATTCTGTTGATCATTTCCATATCGGGAACCTAACGAACATTTGGAAGAAACGGCAGCTTGGAATGAAGGCATAGGGCTGCAAAGTCGTCAACCTCTCGAAGAGGAGAAGTGTGAAGTTGTCATTCCTTTGTGGAGTAGGGTAGCCCTGGGCAAGAATCGAGTTTGGGATGTAACCCTTTTTTGTTTTTCTGTGTACTGGTCTGAGCCATCATGTATTATGAATTCTTTATAATGATTCAAAACATTTCTGCTACAATCTGCTCTAGATCTTTGCATATCAGTTGGGCCGTAACACTTAGAATTTTTGTCATTTATAGGCCATGGGTCGTAATATGCATAGAAAATATTCAGGCGAGAGATGTTCCTAAAGGAGTGGATTTTTGGCCTCAGTTGGCCCTTGGTCGGCAGCAGCCGTCAAGCTCGGCTGTTACAGTTGGAGCTCGGGCTTCAATCCCGTGGTCCAACTGTCGCAGCCTATGTCCTCTGGGCAGTGTGTTTGGCACCGTCGGTCGCCGACTCTCTCGTTCGAGGGGGCACGTCGTATCTTGTCTAAGCGGTGCAATCAACGCGCAGGTCCCAGTCGCAAGCGCAGAGGAGCCCAGGTGTAGACCTATCATAGAACCGTTGAGCGTGTCCTCCCGCCCTTCAGCTCATGTGGCATAGTCAGGGGCTATCTCAGTCGGCTTTGCGAGGTAGCTCCCAGGAACTCCCGTTTCCCTTCTAGATTCGGAGGCACCCGGAGACGAAGCGCAGTAGAGGTTGCGTTGGGCCTGTTGGTATCTCTTAACACAACATATCATCTCCGGTGGGAGATAAAATCCGCAAGCGCACGGAAGATGCTGTTGGAGCATTTCACCTAAGAGTATTTCCAAGGGTATCGTATTTATCCCAAAGGAAGGTGATGAAGGAAAGTAAACACTATTCTTATGATCAAGGTATAGGGTACTAAGTATTTATCAGAATAGGGGTAAGATGATAATAGGGGTTGTGTGACAAACATTTAAGTTGTCGAAGTGTGCAATTGACACTTCCCCGGTACCGCTATGAAGCAGCACGCAGTGGTTCTTTTTTAGAAGGGGCCAAATCTCTGGATCTATGAGCTAAATGAACACATGCGAACACGAGGGATTTACGTGGTTCAGGCCGCCAGAGCATAATACCCTACTTCTGTGGGACTCTTTGTGTTGTATTGCGTGTGTATGAGTATGCGAGAGTCTTGTCTCTGTGAGTTTTATTCCAACCTTGCTCTGTTGATCGATGCTCGATCCTTTGATATGCCAAGGGCCAGCAGCTTACATTATGACCGGGGCCCATCAGGTTGCCTCGGGTTAGCTGTTCTTGAAAGCGCATTAATGTGGTCTTGAAAGCATGTTAATGGGTCTTGATAACACATTAACGTGGCTTGATGACAGGTTAATGGATATTGATAGCGCGGTAATGTGTCTTCATGGCATGGTCTTGATGACGCATTAATATCATCTTGAAGGCACGTTAATGTGGTCTTGAGTGCACATGTGGCCTTCATGAACCACGGGGCACGTGGAAGCACCGGAGCCCTCTAGCAGGGAGGTCGGGTCTAGAGCTACGGAGCAAGTGGCAGCACCGGAGCCACCCTTGGCAGGGAGGCAAGTTGAGAGCTATGGGACATGTGGCAGCACCAGAGCCACCCTTGGCAGGGAGGCAGGTCCGAAGCTACGGGACATGTGGCAGCACCGGAGCCACCCTTAGAAGGGAGGCAGGTTCAGAGCTACAGGACACATGGCAGCACCAGAGCCACCCTTAGCAGGGAGGCAGGTCCGGAGCTGAGGGACACGCTACCCCCGAAGGTCTGGAGTTTTGGAGCACGTGGCAGTGGCGGAGCCCTCATCGTCGGGGAGGCCGGGTTAAGAACCGCAAGACACATGGTAGCCTCTGGGTACCTCCCCTCTTGGGAGGTGGGACCCAGTGTCTTGTATTCCTTGTATGTAGGGGTACCCGATCCGCAAGGTACCAAAAGTGGCCCTTGGGACCACCTCGAGAGAGGAAACGATCCTGTAGGTGGGGCCACCATGATCAACACTAAAAACATAGACGGCGGGCCCCCGGGGAGGTGTCGGTGTCAGAGCTTGAGGTCCGACGGCAGAGCCCGAAGAAGTGTGAACTAGGACCTGCACAAGAGTGACAATAGAAAGAGTAATATTGCTCATTGGTTACAATCTTCCTTCCCTTAGTTTGGTTGTAGCTACGGGGCTTGAGTAATTTGGTGTGATAGTATTTGTGTATTGGTTGCTGCCTCACCCAAAAACGTGTACTGTCCGAACCCACCTTACTTTGTCGCAATGCCGGAACGATAGAGTGTGCATACTTAAGGTTTAGGACTAGGCTAAGCAGGCACCACATTCCATACCTAACATTGACATTGATTTTTCAAGCGAGTAGGCCATTCAGCGAGCAGGGGATCCCAAATGAGAAAACTACCAAGAATACCCAGACACATCACAGGTACTATAGGCTGCCCGTCTGCATCAGGATAGCACAACTCCAACTATATGCGAACAGAAATAAGTAACAGAGCAAAAAGGGGGACAATATGCATAATATTGAAGCATAATTATATGAACATTTTGACAGTATCTGGATTATGGTTCTTGCTTTGTCCAAAAGCATGTGCCTTTCAGTCACTGGTACTGAACTGCAGTGTTGTGGAGGAACAGTGCGCTAGCTTAGGGTCACAGAGCATAATCTTAGAGTGCAAGACTAGGCTAAGAGGGCTGCACACTCTTGACCTCCCATAGACATTAGTCTTTCGGGGGGCGTTCGGCCCCTAGTACTCAACCGCTGCATTGGAAACGTAGAGTGTGCATACTAAGGCTACATGACCAGGCTAAGCAGGCAGCACACTCTGAACCCCCAGTACTTAGCCGCAGGAAATGTAGAGTGCGCGTACTTAGGGTGTAGGACCAGGCTAAGCAGACAGCACACTCTGGACCCTCTATTGGCATTAGCTTTTCATGGGAGTGATCATTCAACGCCATGGGATTCGGTGCAAGAAAAAAACCAAGGACATACATCATAGGTACCTGGTGGCGTCATTGTTGCCATGGTCGTAGGTAGTCATCGTGTGGTGGCGAAAGTAGCCATGAGGCAAATTGTACAGCTTAGGGTCACAGGGCATAGGCTCAGGGTGCAAGACCAGGCTAAGCAGGCTGCACACTTTGGACCTCCCACTGGTGGCGTCATTGTTGCAGTGGTCGTAGAAAGCCATCGCGTGGTGACAACAATAGCCATCGGAACCATGACCGTGTGTTTGCTGGGTCAGCTCGCTATGGAGCGGGAAGTGGCGCCATCCTCCCTGCTCCCTTCGTAGCGGGAGGTTCGAGATGAGCCAGCGATGGACTGAGGATTCACTATCGTGGTGAGACTCGTGTTAGCTGGTCTCAAAAGCTCATTAACGTGTTCTTGAAGGCACGTTAATGGGTCTTGATAACACATTATAATGTTCTTGATGACACGTTAATGGATCTTGATAGAAAAGTAATGTGTATTGATGGTGTGGTATTCATGAGCATTAATGATGTCTTGAAGGCGCGTTAATGTGGTCTTGAGTGCACAAGTTGCCTTCATGAACCGCGGGGGCACATGGCAGCACCGGAGCCCTCCAACAGGGAGGTCGGGTTTGGAGCTGAGGAGCACATGGCAGCACCAGAGCCATCCTTGGCACGGAGGAAGGTCCGAAGCTACGGGGAACGTGGCAGCACGGGAGCCAACCTTGCCAGGGAGGCAGGTTCGGAGCTACAGGACATGTGGCAGCACCGGAGCCACCCTTAGCAGAGAGGCAGGTCCAGAGCTACGGGACACATGGCAGTACCGGAGCCACATTTAGAAGGGAGGCAGGTCTGGAGCTACGGATCCCATGGAAGCACCGGAGCCACCCTTAGCAGGGAGGAAGGTCCAAAGCTATGGGACACGCGACCCCCGAAGTTTTGGAGCTGCAGAGCACATGGCAGTGTCAGAGCCCTCCTCGGCGGGGAGGCCGGGTCCGGAACCGCGGGACACGTGGTAGCCTCTGGGTACCTCCCCTCTTTGGAGGAGGGATCCAACATCTTGTCTTCCTTGTATGCGGCGGTACCCGGTCTGCAGGGTAATGATATAAGCATTCTACTCTAAAAGGTAAAAATGTCCTAGTGGAGGGTACGTTAGAGATGGAGCTACTCCAAATGTGCTTTAGGTATTCATATGCATAGTCAACTAGTATACATACAGCTATGATAACTACGAGTAGAAGGGCTTACCGATCCAACACATCGGGCACGGGTTTATCCATGATAATATCAGGACAATTCCCGCCACGAGCATGCAGTGTAGCTAAACGTGGATGATTATAAGTGACAGACAGGCTGTTACCACCTACCACCTACCCCTACAAACCGTGGGTGTACAAGACATCCAATGCTACATAATTATCTAAGCACCATGCTTACATAACAAGTAAATACTGTAGAGGCTCAAGTACAAGTAGCGCTCTAAGGAAATGACTAACGTAAGCATCGTTGAAACCAATGTTGAAACCAAGCACTACATTACTAATATTAACATAATCATGTTAATACCTAATTAGGCTATAGTGGAGGTGTACGATGTTTATGATAATATAATAAAGGCATTGTAACTGGACCATAATGACATCTACACCTATCAGATGCATGTACTTCACAACCAAACAAGGAACACTTCATCAAAGTATATGAATAAATAAAGACTAATAATAATATTATAAAGCATAATGTCACAAATACTAGAAAAGATACATAAGCCATACCTTTCTCAATTTGGACTTGGGGCTAGAGGCTCCTCTCTACAGCCTAAGCTCCACTAAGGAACAAGGAGAACTAGTGTATACAAGAGAGAATGCTTGAGTGGTGTGTGTTGAAGTGAGGGGTGAAGGGTCCTATTTATACTAGTGTTGAGGTCTGTTCCCGCCATCTTTTGCGCGCGAATCAGTCACCATTCTTATCACCAAGCCACAGGAGTATGCCACGTTGAAGTTGACTGAGAAAGAAGGGGAGAACAGGTCGACTGACCCCCGCCCCCCTCCCCTAGTCAAACGACCTGGTCCTGGCTCCGTTTGCGCTGTGCTTCCTCGGAATCACTTCCAGGTGAGTCCTGATGACTGATATGGGTGATACACTGTTGAATCTCCTCGGATACTTCTGTAAGTGGGCCATTAGATCTATGTGCTACCACGTGTCGGCGTTTGATTCATCGAGAAGGTATTCTCTAGGATTCCTTCCTTGAATTCACTCCAATTATGTATAAAATACCTGTATGCACCATTTTCTCCAAGTACAAGTGGAACTAGGTTATTTCTAACATAATGTGTGTAAGAAGTATTTATTCTATCACATAATTGAGTTATATTGATGGTTGAAATTTGTATATAACGACCATCAAAAAACTCCCCCAAGCTTACCCTTTGCTCGTCCGAAGCAAAGATAAAGACTTAGATTGTTGATCAGGAGTTGCTGCAACATTCTATTTTTCAAAAGTACCAAGTGCACAATAAAATATTCTACCTTGCATTAAATAAATTGGCTATGGTACCTCACCCTTTTTCCTCGTCATTATGGGGTTTATGCATCGTATTTTTCTTGAGTGGTTCGAGGACAGAACAACAAAGTGAGCATGCACCACCCAATGTGTGACTCCACTCAAATTTTTGGAGAATTCCAAATGGTGTTTGGATTTAAGTTCCTCAAATGATGCACTCAAACACTCCTATGTGGAAGTGGTATTTGTATCCTCACCAAGGCAATGCATTTCTTGTCCTACATCTAAATAAGGCTTGTACGTGGAGCTTAGTAGGGATCAAGAGTAGGCATATTTGCAACACATATATTGCTATGTCAAAAGAGCAAGCCTTAGAAGAAAACAAATCATGCTTTTGATCAATATTTGTGCAAGTGTGATGAAATATTTGTGGAGTGGAAATATGAAGATGACTCTTTCGTCGCACTCTCTTTTTCTTTTGGGAGGATGAAACGTGGCTACATATTCTTCTTTTTTTTCTCATGCTCTGGTACATGAGCATGCATTTTTTTCTTGTTTCCATGTCTTCTACTCCTCTTTTCTTTTAAAATATTTTGAAGAGAGTATTATGCAAGGAAAACATAAAGTACCTTTTTGATGGTGGAATGGTATGATAGAATTTGCTAACTTCTAGTGTAGAAGTTTAGCATGTGCCCGTGCAATCTTGATCATAAAAGCATGAAAAGATTCTCACATAGGTCTATATTAGTTTGACTAAGCTAAATCTTAAGGCAAATAGCATATGCATAGGGTTTATCAAATTCAAATCATCATATGGCTTTGGTTGAAATTTTTATCAAATGAGGAACTCCCATTTTAAATTTTCTCTGAGAAATCAAGTTTAACTTTCAACTAGGGTATAACAGCTCTTATACTATATCATACCCCACAACAATCTAGAATTGGACTTATCCTTTGCTATCCACAATTTCCAAGTTAAGGTAAGGATATTCTAAGCCAATAAACGCAATAATTAGATAATACTAAGTGTAGGATCAAAGAGCACGTGAAAATCTACCAAAGGGGAGGTTAACGGTAGATTTAAAACATTTTCAGCGAAAACAACGAAAACCCCTAAGCAAAAAATCAATCTGTTAAACAACTGTTTGTGCAACTGATCTAAATGTGTTCACCTGTTATAAAAGTAGTATATATTATAGAGAATCATTTCACGAAGACACGACAACAAGAATCACGGAAAACCGTTGAGAAAAACTCAAGTTATGATCAAAAGATCGAACAAAGGTCAATCTGTTCTACCGAGTAAAAACAGATCTGCAATGCTGCAAAGAAACTCGTGTAGATAAGAAACCACCAATACAATTGTCGTGAAATTTTCACATATGATATATAATAAAGTTTTGAGGACAATTAAAATATAATCACGCCAAGTAGATATGTAAAACTCAGTTATGATAAAAACATTAACGCAATGTAGTGATGTGCAGAAACTCGACGAGAAAAACTTGTCTGACACAAGTTGGACGAACAAGGCACAAAAGCTCCTTCAAACTACAAATTCTATTGATCAAAAACACAAAAGTAACAGCCTAAAATCATCTTCCCACAAGCTCTGGCCTCCCTTGCTTTTATAACCAGCCCTGAGGCCAACCCAATCCAAACTAGGACTCTAATCCTGCTCAATTTCAACTGAAACTTTCCATATTTGCTCAAGACTCTTCCATATGCAGGTAGAAGCAATCTTAAGACTTCAAAACTTTTTAGGAACGTCCTAGACATTCCTAAAACAACTCAAATTTGTGACCCACGTGAAATCTAACCAAAACAAACTCGAAACTTTCCATAAACGAACCATGACCATCTCAGTCGCAGCCTCAAGCATAATTCACCCGGTTGGACCTTTCCGACCAATTCTTTACATCCACTTATCTTCATCACACCTTGGAACCATGTTGCCACGTCCATGCACTCCTTGCACAGTGCAAACACCTTCCAAAAACGTCTATAATACCTTCATATGCATTGTTCTGAATCAAATATGCTGCGCGACCTCCTGATCAACTCAACCACAATTCCTCCCGAACTTGGTTGTTGAACCTCATCTTCTCCCTAATACTAGTTCAATGGATCTAGTCACCAGCCATGTCTTGACCTCAAGCAGCAACTGCACATGAACAAACAACCAATTCTTCCGAGCACAAGTCCTTGACTTGACTCTCGTTAGTTCGAAAACCACAACACCTTACATGAGCACCTCACATAAGCATGTTGCAAACATAGCAAGATAATACCAGCCTTGACCACCAAATCACACCAAAAACATAGCAAATAAATACTAAGAAAACCTTACCATAAGCATAAACCATGTTAGAAAAATTGCAAGTTAAAAGCAGATCCACTGCGATTATGCATCGGACCTTGCCAAATTTAACCGGACCTTGCGTCGGACCTAGACAAAACTAAATAGACCTTGCGTCAGACCATGCCAAAGCGAACGGACCTTGCAAAAGCTAACCGGACTTTGCGCCGGACCTAGCCAAAGCTAACCGGACCTTGTGCCGGACCTAACCAAAGCTACCCAAAAACATGTCGGAGCTATCGTTGGACCTTGCTGGAGCTACCCAAAACATATCTGACCTATTATCGGACCTTGTCGAAGCTCGGACCTAGAGTCAGACCTAGATGAAAAGGGTGTTTTCGCAATATTCAAAACTTTTATCATAATAGCCAATATATTCGGCACACATAAGTCTCACACTAAGTTGTATGCAATGGACTAGAGAAAATAAACTAGAGCAACTATTCATCATTTCAACTTATCCAATGTAAAAATATTCTTACCAATATCTTTTATTTTATTAAATTCTATCTTATACTACTATATTTTTTTTGATGCAAAGGTGGTGGAAAGAAAGAAATAAAATAGAGGAATGCAAATGGTGTGTGATACAAGTTACCTTAAGTGGGGGCTCTCCCCCAAGCTTGTTCTTGGTCAAGGTCCGCAATAGGGGTTGAAACCCTAGCGGCGGAGTTAGGCCGTGAGGTTAGCCTAACATTGTTGCAGCATGACTTTGACATTGGAGGGTTGAGTGTCAATGTTGTGTTGCCTCCCATGGGTTCCATGAGTGTGGTCGAGGAGAGTGTTGTCCATGCCATCCATCTGCACCTCAAGGTCTCCCATATGTCGGGTGTCATCCTTCATTTTTTGAGTAAAGTCATAATAACCTCTAACAACAAAGGAATAAGGCGTACCAATCATGCGTTGGGTGTGATCCACCATTCCTTGGCTAAGGTCAAAATAACCTTGAGCCACAAAGGAATAATATGCACCCAACATGCGTTGGGTGTGATCTATCGTTCCTTGTCTAAGGTTAAAATAACCTTTAGCCAAAGAGGAACAATGTGCACCCAACAATGGTTGCAACTCCATTGAGCTTCAATGTATGCTTAGAACAGTGAGAGCATAGAGATCCAACTTATTCATGGTATCCCATTGGTTGTTCATGAAAGGTTTCCATGTCAAACCCCTGGTCTCGTAAAGCTATGATTTGCCCACGGAATTAAATCCCATTAGGTTTCAACCATGCTTGGTTACTCATTGGCCAAGAGATTTTGAAATTGTACCTCCAGATCGACTTCTTGCATGTCTATATAGAAATACTACTCTTGCAAGCTTGGGATGGTTAGCTCCGCACACTTGTACAACTGAAACTTCGAGTCTAATGACCGATTTCATTTATACATCCGGTGAAGAAAAACAACAAAGATATATCGGGTTCAAATTCAAGTGCATCCATAAACATTGTGTTGTTCATTAATATAAGAGTGGAGCTTTGTAAGTTAATTAATTTGCACACTTTCTAGGGCTCCTACTCATCAATGCAAGTGATAGAAGTACACTCTATTGATTCATTCGTCTTTTAAATTTTCTAACCATCTTTACTTTTTACAAGAGCAAAAATTCATCATGTGGATTATGGTAAACAAGATTCTCAATTTTATCCTCCTAATAATTTTTATTTTTTTCCTAGGAATTTGAAATTTAGTGATCCATGCATGAGTGAGTTTCAAAACAAAGTTAGGGACATCACTATTCCTAGGTTGCTACATACCAATTCAACCATTAAGTCATTCCATATGCATTATTTTCTAAACCTAGGCAGAAAATGTCTAAGTCAATTTTAACAATACTTATGAAAATCTTGGTGCTTGTTTCAATTTATACCAAAGTAAGGTGACATTCCTTTTGAAAAATCAAAAATCAATGCCAACACTTACTCCCGTGAGGGTGCATAAGAATTGAGTGATGAGGAGGTAGTGGCGTAACTAGGATTTTATTAAAGGGCATGCCTTAAAAAATATATGCAATTCAATAACAATATAAAAAATAACATAATTCTATATATAAGTACTATCTCCATTTCATAATATTTGAAGTTGATTATTTTGAAGTAACCAGTATCAAATATTTCAAAATAGAGGTAACATGATAAGTCTTACAACAACAACAAATCTTTGTGCCAAGTAAGTTGGGGTCGGCAAGAAATGAAACCCAACAATTTTAATTTTTAAAAAGAAATTAGTAGAAAATTACTAATAGTTTATTGAAATGATAAGTCTTAAATTTAATACAATATAGAATAGTTCATTGACAATACTAATAGTTCAGAGTATAAATATAACAGAGATTCGCAGTAGCCAGTCTAACGTTTGCATGAGGATTTCCCGAGCAGTTTGCGTGCAGATTGACTTCCATCCCATGTCGCTGGTGTGTGAACGTGGGCTGTTTGCATGCAGAATTCAAAGGGCAGGAAATGATGCAGCTAATAAGAGCAGTAATTGCAGCCATTGTTCACTGCGCATAGTGAGATTGTTGACTAGGCATGGTATGTCGGGGCTCACTCGGCATACTCTTTGGCTCCGCCCCTGTGAGGAGGTGTAAACCTTCCTTGTCCATGTAAGAAAAAAAATCATCCAATCTTATTGCAATTCAAAAGACAGAAAATTTTAATCTCATACCGCAATTGAAGAGCAGTTCTGGTTGAAGGTCGTTGTGTGAGAAACTCAAGACAAAGGATTTTTGTGTAGCCTTCATGTTCGATGCCTTTTGTCAAGTTGAGGTTGGAGTTGAATGAGCTTCATCTTGCTCCTCTGTCGGTCCACCATCTTGAGCATTCCTCCACCATGAACTCAAAATGCGGTGGAGGGATATGCCCTTGAATTCTCCTTATGATGCCTTCCAACCTCTTTGCAAAATTTGTCCTGGCTACACTAAAATCAAGAACAAACTAAACATCTCGAAAACGGGTTACGTTAGCCCAAAAGCAAATTGAACCTTTTGTCATATTGTTTTGCCCAAATTTAAACAACTTGCAAATGCAATGAGGATTAAGGGGAATCTTTTTTGTTTGAATTAGGAAGATGAATTCAAGTGGTTATGCCCAAAGTTCATATCCAAATAAATTTATTTCCTAATTTAAAATTTTAATTTTATGTTGGTTGGAGATTTTACTTTCAAACATGCAAGTTTGAAAACATGCGAAATGCAAGGGTTGATGGGAAATTGAAATATGCAATTGGAAAATCAAATATGAGATAACTACCAATTAATCTATTGGCAAGGACTCACCGAAATTTTTGAAGTCCGATGAGTAGGATTTACCTTCGTCCTGTTTAGCGTGATGTGTCGTCCATGCCTGAAGATGAAGGCATGGATGACTTCTCCTGTTGACATGCCAAACCTCCTTTGGCTACCATATGGACATGTGGGGCCTGTGTTGGCCCCAACCTCATCGTCACCTTGATGAAGACATGTTGATGTTGCGATGGTTTTTCCATTTTGAAGATATTCTTTCATGAACTTTGTGAAGCTTGTCCTTCTTCCGCCATTCTCTTGTTGGCAGCTTAGTGGACTTGGGCCATTTGGATGTCCCTGGCTTCTCCTTGTTCATAGAATGCCATAGTGGATGACATGACGGAGTCTCCTCATTCCTCATGAGCACAAATGAAGATTTCCACTTAAGGGGGTGTTGGTTTGACCTTCAAAATATTCTTTTGATTCAACCCATGCTTGATCTAGGATCAAGAGGCTTCCTTGGGCATAACGACGTGTGGACTCGAAAATCAAACAAGAAACGCTTCATCCACAGTGTCATTTTGTCAAAAGTTGTATGGGTTTGGTCGAAGTGTAGGGTTCAACAAGTGATTTTGGAACCCTTGGATCATAAATGCTTTTAAAAGTGGTTTGTTCTTGGCCAAATGCTTCATGAGCATGTCATTGATTTACCCTTGGCCATGGACAAGAAACATCAAGGTAGGCTATTTGAAGCTGAATCCATTTGAATTCAAATTCACAAAGCCTCCTTCATCGTATTGATTCCACTTTTGACCTCCTTGTTGTGATGGACTTTGGAGTTTTTTTGAAACGAAAGATCCTCAAGGGTCCCATGTTGACATGGATTTTAACAAAATATATGAATATCCATGGCTTGGATTATCCAAACACTTCTCCATTGGCTTGACCTTCTCGATCTTTCAATAAGAGGTCCAGTTTCGTGGCTAGCATGTCCACCTTGTAAACGGTATGCATGCCATGCCAATGGAACTAAAGCATTCATGGATCCACCCCTTTGAATGGTGACTTTCTTCTCAATTAAATCTTTATCCTTCTCATGATTATTGAGAAGAGGTCACCTACAACTTCAGCAGGAATGTGATCACGGGTCAATAAAGTCAACCTGTTGTAGGATTGTTGGCTAATAAACCAAATATCCACCCCATTGTGAAGGCAAACCAAAATATAATCTTGGAGGCTCCCCAAGCTTTGGGGATAGATGCCTTTGGCTCCTACTGGAAGCCGACGAATCCTCCCGTTGTGGGAACGATGTTGCCCGATTGGAATAATTTGTTGAGGAACGCCTTGAAGTACTAATGGAGTTAAGCTCCTGCATCCTCTTTTGGCTTTCCCAAAGAATGGGCTAGCCAAGCACTCACCTGTTTTCACACAATGGAGAAAACAAAGCAAGGGTAATCCTGTATAATAACTGTTAGTACCTATAACTGAATCATATGTGATAGCTATCATTCACTTCTGTGCCTTCCCCGTCAACAGCACCAGAAAGGCTTGTGGGTATCTCTTAACACCACAGATCATCTCCGGTGGGAGATGAAATCTGCAAGTGCGGGAAGATACTGTCATAGCATTTCACCCAAGAGTATTCCCAAAGGTATCGTATTTATTCGAAAGGAAGGCAGTGAAGTAAAATAAACACTATTCTTATGATCAAGGTATAGGGTACTAAGTGCTTATTAGGACAGGGGTAAGACGATAATAGGTGTAGTGTGACACACATCTAAGCAATCTATTCTAAAAGGTAAAAATGTCCTAATGGAGGCTACGTTAGAGATGGAGCTACTCCTACTGTTCTTTAGGTATTCATATACATAGTCAACTATTGTCCATATGGCTATGATAACTACGAGCACTAGGGCTTAATGGTCTAACACAATCGGGCACGAGTTTACCCCTGAGAATATCAGGACGATTCCCCCATGAGCCTGCAGTGTAGCTAAACGTAGGGGATTACGAAGGACGAACATGGTTGTCACCACCTGCCGCCTACCCCTACAAACCGTGAGTCTATGAGATATCCAATGCTACTTATTTATCTAAGCATCATGCTTACATAACAAGTAAATAACTTAGAGGGCTCGAGTACAAGTACCTCTCTAAGGCAATGACTCACCTAAACATCGTTGAAACCAATGTTGGAACCAAGCACTATACTCATATTAACATAATCATATTAATACATAATTAGACTATAGTGGAGGTGTTTGATGTTTATGATAATTTAATAAAGGCATTATAACTGGACCATAATGACATCTACACCTATCACATGCATGGACTCCAAAACCAAACAAAGAACACTTCATCCAAGTATATGAATAAATAAAGACTAATAATAATATTATAAAGCATAATGTCACAAATACAAAAAAAGATACATGAGCCATACCTTTCCCAATTTGGACTTGGAACTAGAGCCTCCTCTCTACAGCCTAACCTTCACTATGGAACTAGGAGAACTAGTGTATACAAGAGAGGATGCTTGAGTGGTGTGTGTTGAAGTGAGGGGTGAGGGGTCCTATTTATACTAGTTTTGAGGTTGGTTCTTGCCATCTTTTGTGCACGAATCAGTCAACATTCTTATCACCATGCCGCAAGAGTGTGCCACGTTGAAGTTGACCGAGAAAGGAGAGGAGAACTTGTCGACCAACCCGCCAAGTTGGCCGACCTGGTCCTGACTCCATTGCGGTATGCTTCCTCAGGGTCACTTCCAGGTGGGTCCTGATGACTGATATCAGTGATACACCATTGGATCTCCTAGGATACTTCTGTAAGTGGGTCATTTGATCCATGTGCTGCCACTTGTCAGCATCTGATTGGCTGGGAAGGTATTCATTAGGATTCCTCCCTTGAATTCACTCCAATTCTGTATAAAATACTTGCATCCATCATTTTATCCAAGTACATGTGGAACTTGGTTATTTCTAACTACGATTTGTTTAAGAAACATTTATTCCCTCACATAATTGAGTTATACCGATGGTCAAAATTGGTATATAACGATCATCAACAGGGCCCCAGCTCCAGCCTCTGGTGTTTTGCCTGATCATACCACTACTGTCATCGAAGTTGCTCCCCGCCCATGTAGCTCGCAAACTAGAGCTAGTTGGATCATGGAATCCACGATGATAAACCCTCTGGGTCCTAAAATCCTCAATTTTAGGTAGATGTAGTTCGAGACTGTCATGAGCTTTGGTAGCAGGGTTGTCCCAGGATGGCGTGTTGTGAGCCGTTGAAGTTAGCAACTTCAAATGTGAGGGTCTCTGTGCAGGAGTCCGTCCAGCTCCTGAACATGATCAGTAGGTTGATGGCCCCAAGAGGCATCGCCTGCACTCTCAGCATGATCCCTTGGAAGGGTCCTCGCACAGGATGGAGTCAGTTGTGCAGGATCTTCATCAGGTACAGAGTAGTAGCATACAAGATGTGTATGTTGCCTCCTTCGTCTATTAGCACTCGGGTGAGTCGCGCAGTCCCCACGATTGGGTCAACCACCAAGGGGTATCATCCAGGTTGTGGGATGTGAATGGGATGGTCCGACCTATAGAAAGTGACGGCCATTTCGTACCATTGGGGGTAGGATAGGATATCTGAGTTGACAGGACTTGTCTTTCGGGGTGCCTTTTTTAGCCTTTCGGTCATGTAACCGTCTCTACAGATCACAAGGCAATCGCCATCCCCATCAGGGACAAGTTCCTCTGACTTGGAGCCCAAGGTTGCTGACCTCTTCCCTTTGCCGCCTAGGCCACCGAGCTTCCGCCCAAGAAAACGCCGAAGGGAGGTGAGGTCTACTAGTTCCCTCATGTATCATGGTTTGGCATAGGCGAGCTTGTGCGTTGGGGACTTGCGGGTAGTTCCCGATAGGAAAACATTGATGATATCGATGTCGACGACACTAGGGATCTCGTTGCACCTCTCAGAGAAGCATCATATGTACCCACAAAAGGGTTTTGTCTAACTTCTCTTACCAGCCCTCGAGGTCCTGTGATTTGCTAGGACGCTCGTACGTCCCCTGAAAGTTACTGTTGTTGAAGGTGGTCTTGAGATCGATCGTGCTCTCTACGAGGCTCGGGCTCTAGTCCTCATCATTGTTGTAGCAGCCCCTTCCAAAGAAGTTTTCCAGGCACTAAGGACCAGGCGAAGATCGGGGGTTGCTTCTCGCGCTTGGGTCAGAAAAAATGAGCAAGTGGATGATTTGGCTCTGTTGGTACCTTCCGTCAAGGTTGGGGTGCTACCCTTTGGCCGTCCAGATCCATTCTTGGTGTGGTGCTAGGGGTGATGCTCGTCCGCGTGCCGGTTTGCAGCACTGTCTATTGGAGGCTGGAGGTCCCAACGGGCCAGCCTGAATCGAGATTCAGCTGGCTTAGGTGCAACATGCCATACTACGGCTGCTGTCGTGGTGCTCTGGTCCATCCACTTGAAGCATGGTGCACCGGTGGGTTAGTGGAGACACCGGTCCAAGCATAGCACGTGTGGGAGCGCATCGGGCCTGGTTGGCATGTTGGTGAAACTGAGATTGGAACGCCGTATCGTCCGAGTTTGGGTGCATCTACTCGGGGTTGAGCCTGATGTGCCATGCCTTAAGACGGTCATCAAAAATGGGACTACGTCCAAGTTCCTTTCCAAGATCCCGCTGTTGCATCTTTTGTTGCAGGGGCGCAAATCATGGGAGTCGTCATACGTCATCGCTGGTATCCTTGACGCAGCATTTCCGGCAAGAGTGGTCACTTACCTTGGTGTTAGAGTCGAAGCTGAGGTTGCAACCGGTTGTATCTTCTACTAGCTCATAGAGGGACGATGACGCGTAGTTGTCCATTCCTATGACGGATGCTTTGGGAGCACCGTCGATGGTGTTGACGTTGTTGAACCCTTGATAGTCACAATGGTGCTCGTCTGTGAGATCTATGTGTGCTTAATACATTGGCAATTAGAATAAAAATAAGGGTTTACATGTAAAGTTTTGAACCTACCCGAGAAACCCATTTTGGAGTGTCCGAATTCATCGCACGTGAGTTGCTCGTGTTTTCTCGCTTCGGATTGTCCGAACTTTTCTCACGTGACTTGCACATGTTCGACACTTAGAATTGTTCGAACTTTCACACATGTGAGATGCATGTGAGTCGACAAGGGTCGATCTTTTCAAATTTGTTTTTGGGAGTAACGTTACCCTCAATAGTTTAGGACTGTTTGAACTTTCTCAATGCATATCGGGAGTAACTGTTACTGTGAAGAGTTTTCATATTGAGTTCGGTTGCTCTGTTTTAACTTGCAATGTTCTGAAACTTGTTTTTTGGCTTATGGGAAGATTTGCTTAGTACTTTTGGACTAAGTTTTTGATGCATTTTGGCTGATCATGGTGGATTATTTTCTTGCTGTGTTTGCAACATGCTTATGTGCGGTGCTTACATAAGGTCTTGTGGTTATCGGACTAATGTGAGTCAAGTCAAGGACTTGTGCTCGGAAGATTTGGTTGTTTGTTCATGTGCAGGTGTCGCTTGAGGTCAATACATGGCTGGTGATGAGATCCACTGAATTAGTCTTAGGGAGAAGATGAGGATTAAAAACCATGTTCAGGATGAATTGTGGTTGAGTTGATCGGGAGGTCACGCAACATGTTTAGGTCAAGAATAATGCATATGAAGGTATCATGAACATTGCTAGAAAGTGTTTGCACGTATGCAAGGGGTGCATGGACGTGGGTACATTGTTCCAAGACGTGGTGAAGAGATATGGACGTGAAGATGTGGCTGGAAAGGTCCAACCGGCTGGTTTATACATCAGGCTGCAGCTGAGGTGGTTATGGTTCGTTTATGGAAGGTTTAGAGTTGGTTTTGCTTAGACTTCGTGGTGAGTATGAAGTTGAGTTTTTTTTAGGAATGTTCGGTACATTTCTAATGTATTTGGAACTCTTAAGATTGCCTCTATCTGCGTATGGAAGAGTCTTGACAATTATAGAAAGTTTCGGTTGAAATGAATAGGATTAGAGTCCTAGTGTTCATTGAGTTGGACTAAGTGTTGGTTATATAAGCAAGGGGGCCAGAGCTTGTGGTAGATGACTTTTGGTCTGTTCCTCTTGTGTTTCTTTGAATAAAATTTGTAGTTTCGAGGAGCTTTGGTGCCTTGTTCGTCCGACATGTTTCAGACAAGTTTTTCTCGTCAAGTTTCTGAACAGATAGACGTTGCATCGGTGTTTCGATCATAACTCACACTTTTTTGTTCTCTGTCATCTGTGAAAATTTCATGTTCATTGGATTTGTGGTTTTTGATCTACACGAGTTTCTTTGCAGCATTGTAGATCTGTTTTTTGAATCGGGTAGAATAGATTGACCTTCGTCTAGTCTTTTGATCATATCTCAAGTTCTAATTAGTGTTTTCTAGTGATTCATGTTGTCGTATATTCATGACTTGATTTTCTATGATCTACAATGATTTGTCATGTTTTGAACATGTTGGAAACACTCGCACACACGATTTCTCTATTATATTGATTTTCTGTCGAGGGGTTTTCGTTGCTTCTGTTGAAAAAGTTTTGAACTCCCATTCAGCCCCCCCTCTTGTATATTTTCACGTGCTCTTTGATCCTACAATTGGTATCAAAGCCACGGTGCTATATTATTTATGATTTGCACGTGTTTTGACTAATCATTATGGAGAAATACTCCGCAAAACCTTGTGTGTTCAATGACATTGATTTTCAGGATTGGAAGGCACGTATGGAGGCTTACATACAGGGGCAAGGATTCACCATATGGGAAAAGGTATTCAAGGACTTTTTCATGCCTTCAAATGACAAAGTTACGGCTGCAAACATGATAGACGTCTACAACAACAACAAGACGTACAACTTGATTATTCAAGGATTGACTCAAAGCGACTTTGACTGTGTTGCACACCTCCGGTCTGCGTATGACATGTGGAAAGCACTATGCGACAACCACGAAGGCTCCAACAAGATCAAGGAGGTAAGACAAGATATCTTCAAGGAAGAATACGTGTGGTGTGAGATGCAACCTATTGAGTTGATTGATGATCTCTTTGCTCGCTTTAATAAAATTCTCAGAAACTTGCATAGCGTCAATGTTAATTTTTTAGATGTTAAAAATTCTAGGCAATTGTTAAGTGCATTAGACATGTCGATTTGCAAGATAAAAGTTATGTCTATAGTAAAATCTACTATCATGAGTACACTTACTTTAGATGTTCTATATCTAAGTTGAAAACTCATGAACTTGACATAATATGATGGAAAACCCCCCAACAAGTTTCTTGCATTTGTTTCACAATGTGACATGCCTAGTTCTAGTCAATCTTCATCATGTGGTACACTTGCTTTGCTGTGCTCTCTAACCCTTGAACAGATTGAAGAGTTTTCAAAGGAGCAGCTTGTACTTCTCTCTACTCGGTTCTCGATAGCATTGCAAAATGTGAGAACTAGAAGGAGAGGAAGTGGTGGACCTAAATGATTCTTCAAATGTGGTGAGTTTGGATATTTTTGTACAAATTGTCCTAACCATTCAGGTTCTACTCCCCGTGATGAGAAGCAAATAGAACTCAATATGGGGAGTAGGTTCAACAGGTTGTCAATTGGTAAACAGTTTTGTCTCTGCACTACCAGAACTCAACTCGAGTGATGTGGACATCACAAGTGATGAAGATGAAGAAAATTTGGAAAATACATGTTTCAGGGCGAGTAACTCAAGATCAAGCATGGAGGAAGCAGAATATACCAGCGACGGTGAAGAGATACGTCCCACTTGCGAAGAAATGTGTGATGCTATTTCTCGTGCCACTATTATACTTAAGAAAAAGGACAAAAAAACTTAGGGATGATGCTATTAAAATTCAATCACTAGAATATGAAATTAGTTTGTTAAAATCTTTGATTCCTAGTGATGATTCTTGTTCTTAACGTGAATTAATAAGTGAACAATTGTCCTCCTTATAAAGTGCCACACCTCCACTGTTGATAAACTTGAACTTGAAATTGAAAAGAACAGAAAGCTTGCTGCACTTAACGATAAAAACATGAAAGATGTTATTTGTTCTACATTTAATTTGCATTGTTCTACTTATGAGATCATGATAAGAAACTACAAGATTCTATGAATGAAATTTCTGTTTTGAACTATGCTTTACATTCTCATGAAGTTAAATATTGTTCGGATTGCAAACTAAAAGGAAAAACGTAATATGAAAATTGCCTTGATCTGTCCATTAAACTTGATGGCATGCATAGGACACTAGATCGATTTTGTAATGCAAATAAGAACCTAAACTTGCTGCTGAATTCTTCCAAGTCTTGAAATGATAAAACTGGTTTAGGTTTTGATTCTCATGCTCATGTTAAGGCACGTCCATCTAAGGTGTTATGTCATTAGGAAGTGGTTTGATTCAAACGGTTCCTAAACAAAAGAGGTGGTTTTTAGGTCTGCAGGAATGTTTTCTCATTCGGTTGCTAATAAGCATGTTGCTTGCTCATGTAGATATGAATACAAAGTAAAATTTCATTGTACCTACTGTGGTAGAGATAGTCATGTCATAGATTTTTGTTATAGACTAGCTAAACAAGAAAGAAGCAAAGAATGCTAGCTAGATCCCGTGTTAGATGATCAAAGCCTACGTGACCAAGTCTACAATGCCAAAAATATAAGTCCTTTGAATCATTAGCAACTAGAAACCTATGGTCAGAGGATGAAATATCAAATACAGCTTTAAAAACTCTTCCAAACCGAGACATGTTAAAAACAAGCTCACTGTTTGAATCTAAAACCTTGCAGCAATTTTTAGTGAAAATAATTTCTAGATTTTCATATAGCAATTGTAAAACAGAAAGCAAGTTGTATTTCAAATTTTTAATAAGTGCCACATCCTTCAAAGTGTAGTGATTATTTACTCTTACCGAACCTTTACCAATTATAGGAGTTGAAGAATTATCAGCAAATGTAACATTCTCTACTCGTGACACAAAAAGAGGGAGGAAAACCAATCTTTGTTACCAGTCATGTGGCGTGAGCAACCTGAATACTCAATCCAAATGTTCTTATTTCTCAAACGTGTAACCTACATAGAAGCAGAAAATGTCAATGACTCAATACTGGGGTTAGTCAAAAGGCATTTACCAATCTAGTACTGAGTCACACGATGTGCAGCAGGAAAAACACGCGAAAGCTGAGACAAAACAGCAGGTTGATGAGCCAAAGTTTGAGGATTTTTGTACCCAACTACTGACTTACGAGGTGTTACATGTGTAGCACGAAAAACAGTAGGTTTGGGAGCAAAATTTGAATGTTTTTGACACAAAAAAGCAGGTTGCATGTTCTTGATATTTTGTTTAGCATGTGCAGCAAATGTTGACTGAGAGTTATGAGATCTAGCTTGCATTCTTTTCTTTTCCTGCTGTTTATCTAGTCTATAACAAAAATCTATGACATGACCATCTCTACCATAGTGGGTACAATGAAATTTAACTTTGTGTTCATGTCTAGATGAGCAAGCAACATGTTTATTATAAGCTGAATGAGACAGCACCCATGCAGATTTAAAAACCACTTCTTTTTATTTAGGAACTGTTTGAATCAAACTACTTCCTAATGAAATTACAATTTTAGGTGGATGTGCCTTAGCATGAGCATGAGAATCAAAACCTAAACCAATTTTATCATTGCAAGACTTAGAAGAATTCAACAGCAAGTTCAGGTTCTTATTTGCATTACAAAACCGATCTAATGTCCAATGCATGTCATCAAGTTTATTGGACAGATCAAGTCAATTTTCACACGAATTTTCCTTTTAATTTGTAACTAGAACAATTTTTAACTTCGTGAGCACGTAAAGCATTGTTCGAAACAGAAATTTCATCCATAGCATCATGCAGTTTCTTATCAAGATCATCACAAGTAGAACAATGCAAATCAATTGTAGAACACCTAGCATCATTCAAGTTTTTTCATTAAGTGCAGCAAGCTCTATGTTCTTTTCAATTTCTAACTCAGGTTTATCAAGTGCGGAGGTATGTGCACTTCTTATAGAGGACAACTGTTCATATATTAAATCACATGAGGAACAAGAATCGTAACTAGGAATCAAAGATTTCAAACGATTAATTTCAGATTCTAGTGACTCAATTTTAACAACATTGTCTCTAAGCTTTTTGTCCTTTTTCTTAAGTATAAAAGTGGCACGAGAAATAGCATCACACATTTCTTCACAAGTAGGACATACCTCTTCTTTATCACTGTTGTGTTCTGCCTGCTCCATACTTGATCTTGACTTGCCCGCCATGAAGCACAAGTTTGCCAAATCATCTTCATTTGTGAGACCTATGTGTGCTGAATATGTTGGCTATGACGATAAAAGTTTTGAAAACTGCCAAAACACCCGTCTCAACAAGGTCCACCTCTAGGTCCGAGCTCCGGCAAGGTCCAACGTAAGGTCCGACTTATTTTGGTTAGGTATGACTTATTTTGGCTAGGTTCGACTTGTTTTTGCTAAGTCCAGCGCAAGGTTCGACTAGCTTTGGTTAGCTCTAGCGCGAGGTCTGACTAGCTTTGGTTAGCTCTGGCGCTAGGTCCAACTAGCTTTGGTAAGCTCCAGTACTAGGTCCGACTAGCTTTGGTAAGCTCCGACGCTAGGCCCAACTAGCTTTGGTTAGCTCCGGCGCTAGGTCCAGCTAGCTTTGGTAAGCTCCGGTTTAAGGTCTGGGAGCTTTGACAAGGTCCGGTGCTAAATTGCAATGGTTTTGCTTTTAACTTGCAATGTCTCCAACTTATTTTTTGGATTATGGAAAGGTTGCTTAGTATTCTTTTACTAAGTTTTTGGTGTGTTTTGGTGGTTATGGCTGATATCGTTTTGCTATGGTTTGCAACATGCTTATGTGAGGTGCTTACGTAAGGTGTTGTGGTTTCGGAAATAATGTGAGTCAAGTCGAGGGCTTGTGCGTAGAAGTATTGGTTGTTTATTCATGGGTAGGTGTTGCTTGAGTTCAAGACATGGCTGGTGACGGGATCTATTGAACTTGTCTTAGGGAGAAGATGAGGTTCAACAACCAAGATTGGGAGGAATTGTGGTTGAGTTGATCGGGAGGTTGCGCTGCATGTTTGAATCAAGAACAATGCATATGAAGGTATTGTGGACGTTGTTGGAAGATGTTTGCACATGTGCATGGAGTGCTTGGACGGGGATGCATGGTTCCAAGGGTGTGATGAAGACAAGTGGACATAAAGAATTAGTCAAAAAGGTCCAAATGACTAGGTTAAGGACTCAGGCTGCTGCTGAGTTGTGTTTGACTCGAATATGGAAAGATTTGGGTTGGTTATGATAGATTTTCGTGTGGGTCATGAAGTTTAGTTGTTTTAGGAATGTGGGATACGTTCCTAAGGTGTTTGGAAGTCTTAAGATTACTTCTATCTGCATATAGAAGAGTCTTGAGCAGTTATAAAATTTTTTGGTGGAAACTGAGTAGGATACGAGTCCTAGTTTTGTTTGTGTTGGCGTCATGGCTGGTTATATAATCAAGGGAGGCCAGAGCTCATGGAGCAGGGATTTTGAGATGTTCCTCTTGTGTTTTATTGAATAAAGATCGTAGTTTGAAGGAACTTTTGTGCCTTGTTTGTTCGACTTGTTTCAGACAAGTTTTTCTCGTCGAGTTTCTGCACTGCACTACCTTGCTTCGGTGGTTTTATCATAACTCGAGTTTTACAGATCCAATTGACGTGATTCTTTTTGGATTGACTTCAAAACATTATTATATATCATATGTGAAATTTTCACGTTCATTGAATTTGTTGTTTCTGATCTACATGAGTTTCTTTTTAGTGTTTAGGATCTGTTTTTACTCGGGTAGAACAGATTGACATTTGTTCGATCTTTCGATTGTAACTTAATTTTTCTTGACGGATTTTAGTGATTCTTGTTGTGACGTCTTCATGACTTGGTTATCCACAATATATACTGGTTTTGTCACAATTGATCATGTTTAGATTAGTCAAACACATGATTTCTTAAACAGATCAATTTTCTGCAGAGGGTTTTTGTTGCTTCCACTAAAAAAGTTGTAATCTAACATTCACCCCCCTCTGGTAGCTTTTCACGTGCACTTCGATCCTACAATTGGTATCAGAGCCACGGTGCTCTAATCTTTGTGATTTGCAAGTGTTTTGAATAATCATCATGCAGAAATACTCCGCCAAACCTTGTTTGTTTAGTGGTATTGATTTTTCAAGTTTGGAAGGCACGCATGGAGGCTTTCATCCAGGCACAAGGCTTTTTAATATGGGAAAATGTGTACAAGCCTTACGAAGTGCCACCAAATGATTAAGTTACAGCTACAAATCTGAGCAATGTCAACAACAACAACAAGGCTTGGAACTTGATCATACAAGGAGTAACTCAAAGCGACTTCGTCTGTGTTGCTCACCTACGATCTGCGTACGATGTATGGAAAGCTCTATGTTATTACCACAAAGGATCCAACACGATCAAGGAAGTAAAACAAGACATTTTCAAAAAGGGGCACATGCGCTTTGAGATGCAACCAGGTGAGTCCATTGACGATGTCTTTGCTCGCTTTAATAAAATTCTCAGCAACTTGCGTAGCATCAGTGCTAATTTTCAGATGTTGAGAATGCTAGGAAATTACTAAGTGCATTAGACATGTCAATTTTGGAGATAAAAGTCACATCTATTCATGAATCTACTCCCATGAGTACGCTTACTTTAGATGTTATATATTCTAAATTGAAAACTCATAAAATTGACATAATCTCACGTAAGAACCCCAACAAGTCTCTTGCATTTGTATCTCAACGTGACGTGCCTAGCTCTAGCCAATATTCATCTTGTGGAACACTTGCTTTGTTGTCCATCTCTAACCCTTGAACAGATTGAAGAGTTTTCAGAGGAAGAACTTGCACTTGTGGGGACCGGAATCCCGATATCCCAGGATCTCATTGGGTGGTATCGTGCGATGCGACACCCAACAGTATACAATAAAAGAACGAGAATAAAATACAAGACTAAATCTCTTATTTATCATACAGCAGAAGTTTTACAATACCAGCGGAAGGAAAGAAACTTATATATCATAGCTACACTCTTAGCACTAGCTATGCAAAAGCAAAGTCATCCATGCCCTGGATACTTCGCACTAGCAACACCCAAATCACGGCGGCGTGCAGGGTTCCCACTCGGCTGTACACCCTGGAGGGGGTGCAGCCTCGTCATCGAACCCGTCATCAATCGGATAACCTGCAAAAACTCGTTAACTGCAAACATGAGCATAAGGCTCAACAAGACTGACCCGTCTCACTAGACATATGCAAGGTTGAATACTAAGCATATGTAAGGTGAAGCATAAAATGACTCACCTACAAGTGGATCCTTATAATCGTATTTTAAGTAGAAAATGACATTCTCCAAGCATGGTACATCATAGACTCCACAATCAAACAAGAAACGCTTTGCTGATGATATGACATGCCCAGAGCACATATTGCTATTATAGCTAAAGTATGGGGAAACTGTAAACTTTAATTTTGCTATATCTAAGTCACACAAGGATGCAATTCAATACAACATATTCTTCTGGCTTCTTTAGTTTTTACTACATCACGGCTCAGTGAACAAGTGGTACTCTATTACCACGAGGGACGGTGATTGCAATCAGGACACGCCCGGACAACACGACACATACGCACGTTCGGAAGTGTCAGCGATGAAAGCATCTAGGCCCCCATGAGGTATGGTTTCAGTGATTAATGACAACCATTGGATTTTACTAATGAATTTTTGAATGCAAGGTCCCCATAATCACTCAATCAATTCAAATAAACATGTTATTGGAGACCCATATACAATCAATGTATGAGATCAAATCAATTATGTGAAGACAAGAAGTGAAAGCTCTTATGTCAAAGTCACTCAATCAAAATTGAAGACACTTAATGATTGACAATCATCAGAGATACATGTTCAACAAAGTCTAAGAGGTCATTTGAGAAAGACACAAAAATTCACTTAGAAACAACCCGAAGCAAACAAAACCAACTCACCGGATCAACTAATGATTCCTCAGAATAACACATCGGTCGAGTTGGTTTAGCTGAAGAAGAAGACCTCAGAACCAAGTACTCACCGGATCATCCGATGTGAACGGCTCAGTAACATCGGTCCATAAGTAAGTTTGCAAGATCTTGGACCAAGTGTAGCACCGGATCATTCGATGTACAGAGAAGCACACATCCGTCGATTACTCCAGTAAGCATCAAGATTGAGAAAATTCTGGAGGAAGAGCCACCGGATCACCCGATGAGAAGACAGGATCAACATCAGTCTAACAACGGTCATATCTGACACAATGACGTCAGCTAAAGTAACTTGACCGATGATAACTAAAGGGGAGACATCAGATCATCCGGTGTTCACAGTAAAGTTCTGTCAGACTACTTTTCCAACGGCTATTTCGGGGAGGCTGGCTATAAATACCCCCTAATCCTGTCATTTCGTCAAGTCTTGATCACCAGAGACCATCAACACATCCACAAGCGTTCAAGACCAAGAGCAATCACTTCCACACCATTTCGATCATCTATACACCAAGATTTAGGCTAGAACTAGCTAGAGAGAGAGCTTGTGTGCCTCCATTCTGGGTGAGTGGACTCTCTAGGATAGTGTGAGAGCCTCAAGGGAGTGCCCTTGGTGTTTGTAACTGTGAGAAGACTTCCGGAGCTTGCTAAGGCGTGTGTGGAAGCCCGGAAGGTTGAAGTTGTACAAGGCTTGAGCTCCACCTTGTCAAAGGAGGCGAACGGAGAGGAATAGTGAAGATCCCTAATCTCGGCGACTTGGGTGTGGCAAAACCCCTTGGTGGGTGCCACAACGTGGATGTAGGAAGATTTTGACGATCTTGCCGAACCACGGGATAAATCCTTATCTCCTCGGGAGTTTGCATCCTTCTCCTTTCCCTTACTTTTATGCATTTTATATTCCGTGAAGTTTCTATCTACTAGAATGCATAGATAGTTTGTGTAGGGAATTGGGCTTTAGAAATTAAGTTTCATTGCTTAGAATTTTTCGAAGAAAGCCCAATTCACCCCCCCCCTCTTGGGCATTCGGTCCTTACAATTGGTATCAGAGCAAGGTTGCTCATAGGATCATTCTAGCTTCACCGCTAGAGAGCTAAAATGGCCAAGGTTGGGAGTTCAGTTCCTATATTCGAGGGCAAGAACTTTGCCTATTGGAAAGCACGCATGCGCGCTTATCTAGAGGATATTGCGCCCGAAGTATGGGAAGCGACCCACGCGGGGTTTGGAGAACACAATTATGTTGGTGATCAAATTAAGTGGGATGCTAAAGCTAGGAATGCTATTTATGAATGCATCAGTCAAGATGTGTTTTCTAGGATTGCTAGCAAGGAAAAGGCTTGTGAAATTTGGGCTTGCTTAATAGAGATTCATGAGGGTTCTTCTAGGGTCAAGGAACTTAAATATCACATGCTTAAAGCAAAATATGATGAATTTAAGATGCTACCTCATGAAAATGTTAATGAGCTTTTCTCTCCCTTAAATGTGCTTATTGAAGAAATAAATGCTCTTGACATTGCTTCTCTTGGCAAGGGACTCATCAACCGCAAGATCCTCATGCTCCTTCCCAAGCCAAAGTACAACATCATCAACTCCATGCTCCAAAAAGAGTCACTTGACCACATTGAAGTTTCGGAGCTCATTGGAGAAATACACGCTCATGAGATGAGTGTACTTGGGATGATGGAGCAATCATCTTCAAAGACAATTGCTCTAAAGGCCTCCACCAAGAAAACAAGCCACGAGAAGAAGAAGGTGGTTGAGCCTAGCTCAAGTGAAGAAGAACAAGCATCAAGTGAAGATGATGATGATGAGCTTGCGTTGATGATAAGAAAGTTCTCATGCTTGAACTCCAAGATCACTAAGAAGGGATACACATTTGATCCTAAGAAAAGAACATTTCTACCAAGGAGAGATGATCACAAGACTTGCTACAATTGTGGTGATCAAGGCCACATCTCCTATGATTGTCCAAGACCGGACAAACGAAGAGAGAACCACAAGAGCAAGCATTGCAAGCTTGAAGGAAGTGATGATGATCAAGAAGAAGCCAAACCAAAGCCAAGATCCTTTGGGAAGAAGAAACATGAAAAGGGCAAGAAGGCAAGGCTCTTCCCAAAGAAGAGAAATGGCCCACAAAAGGTGTTCATGTGTGAGGCAAATGAATGGGTCACCGACGAAGAAACAAGTGATGAAGAGAGTGAAGAGGAAGAAGAAAGCTTGGCCGGCCTCGCCATCGCCAACAATGATGATGCACCTATTCATCCACCGCCCATGTGCCTCGGTGAAAGGTAACACCAAGGTATGTGATGACTCTAGCGATGATGAGCTTTCCCGATGATTTAACTTCTTTGATAAATGAATATCATGCTATCATTAAAAGGGAAAAGAGTAAGGTTAAAGTGCTTGAAGAAACTCGTCCTAGACTTGAGAGTGCTAACCTTGATTTGCTTGACAAGTATGAAAGCATACTCAAAGAGAATGACACGCTCAAATCCCATGTCAAGCAAATTGAGGAAGAAAAGGCTAAAATCAAGATAGATAATCATGAACTTAACTTAGCACACCAAACACTCTTGGAAGAGCACAACAAGTTAATACAAGAACATCAAACACTTAACCTTGCTCATGACATGCTTGATCAAGAGTTGAAAAAAATGAAGAAGCAAACTCTTAATGATAAGATATCCATTACTTCTCATGCCACTAATGCTTTGCACAAGTCTTGCCTTTGAAAGCTAATGCTAGGAGAAGGACTTGTGGGAAGAAATTGAGAGTCTCCGCACTAGTGTGGCTAGACTTTCAAAAGGGAGGTCAAACACAAGGAAATCCTCTTCCAACAAGCAAAGGCCTTCAACAAAAGAGGACTTGGATCCTTCCTGGTGCCCAACAAAGGAAAGGTGCCCTCACCGAAGCTAAGAACAAGCTTCATCAAAGAAGTTGGTTCCTATTGCCAACATTGTGAGGTCACCGGTCACCACACAAGGGAGTGTCCTCTTCCTAACCGACCCTCTCCCAAGCTTCCTACTAATTACAAATCTACTTTCAATAATCGCTATTATATCTTAAGTAAAGTAGATGGCAAGGTGAAGGCTAGGTTCATTGGCAAGGACATGAAAGACATGAAGGGGAAGCTCCCCAAGCAACTTTGGGTCCCAAAGACACTCGTATCACACATACAAGGACCTAAGTTGGCTTGGGTGCCTAAAGTTAAAAATTGAATTCATGTGTGTAGGTGAACTACAAAGCCGGAGGAAAGCATTGGGTACTCGATAGCGGGTGCACCCAACATATGACCGGCAATGATGGTATGTTCACCACCATAGAAAACCTCGGCAATCATGAACAAGTCACCTTTGGTGATAACTCTAAGGGAAAGGTAATTGGGTTAGGTAAAATTGCTATTTCAAATGATTTGTCCATTTCTAATGTTTTGTACGTTAAGTCACTTAGCTTTAATTTACTTTCTATTCAACTATGTGATCTTGGACTAACGTGCACATTTAGCAAAAATGATGTTGTTGTGAGTAGTGAAACAAGCCAAGACATAGTCTTCAAAGGATTTCGGCATGGACATCTCTACCTAGTGGACTTCGCCAACAAGAATGCTAGCTTGACCACTTGTCTCTTCACTAAGACAAGCTTGGGTTGGCTATGGCACCGACGCATAGCGCACATAGGGATGAGCAAACTCAAGAAGTCATTCAAGCTTGGGATGGTGACCGGCGTGAAGGATGTCACATTTGAGAAGAACAAGCTTTGTAGCGCTTGTCAAGCCGGGAAGCAAGTTGCTTCACACCACCCAATGAAGACAATGGTGTCAACCTCCAAGCCACTTGAACTACTCCACATGGACCTCTTTGGACCGTCCACATATCAAAGCCTTGGCGGTAACCTCTATTGTCTCATTATTGTTGATGACTATTCTCGCTATGCTTGGACTCTATTTTTAGGAGACAAGAGTGAAACTCCGGAAGTGTTCAAGACCTTTGCCAACCGTGCTCAAAGGGAATTTCAACTTCCCATGATCAAGGTCCAGAGTGATAACGGCACCGAATTCAAGAACTACAACATTGGGGAGTGTTGTGACCGCGAAGGCGTGAAACATGAGTTTTCGGCCACATACACTCCTCAACAAAACGGTGTTGTTGAAAGGAAGAACAAGACACTCATCACTCTTGCAAGAGCAATGCTTGATGACTAAAGCACGTCGAAGAAGTTTTGGGCCGAAGCGATCAACACGTTGTGCCATGCCGCAAATAGGGTCTATCTACATCGACTACTTCAAAAGACCCCGTACGAGCTTCTCATTGGGAGAAAGCCCAACATCTCCTACTTTCGAGTCTTTGGATGCAAGTTCTACATCTACCGCAAGAAAAGGCTCGGTAAGTTTGAAAGAAGATGTGATGTTGGTATATTTCTTGGTTATGCATCAAACTCAAAAGCATATCGAGTATTCAACCAAACCTCTGGTTTTGTTGAGGAAAGTTGTCATGTCGAGTTTGATGAATCTAATGGCTCCCAAGAGGAGAGTTTTGGTCATGATGAAATAGATGATGAGCCTCTACGAGAAGCCATGAAGAACATGAGCATTGGAGACATCAAGCCCGAAGTTGAGGAGAGCCATGATCAAGGGGGAGCCTCAAGTTCCAACAACAACACCTCTATGGCGCCTCAAGTTGACGAAGAAGAGAAGGATGATCCATTGCCAACTCAAGACTCACAAGCACAACAACATCAGGAGGAAGAAGAAGTCCATGATCAAGTCCAACCATAAGAGGAGCAACACACATCACCTTCGCCAAGTGCTTCACAACCACTTATGAGGCATGGACGCATCTCCAAGGTGCATCCAATGGACCAAATCATTGGAAGTCCGTCAAGGGGTGTAAGTACACGTTCTCGCCACTTTGCTTCGTTATGTGAGCACTACTCGTTTGTTTCGTGTGTAGAACCCACTCACATTGAGGAAGCACTCCAAGACCCAAATTGGGTGATGGCCATGCAAGAAGAACTCAACAACTTCATCCGCAATGAAGTTTGGGTGTTGGAGGAGCGACCCAAGGACAAGAACGTCATCGGAACAAAGTGGGTGTACCGCAACAAACAAGACGAGAATGGCGTTGTGGTCCGCAACAAGGCAAGACTCGTGGCCAAAGGGTTCTCGCAAGTTGAAGGACTAGATTTTGGGGAGACATTTGCCCCGGTCGCCCGGCTAGAAGCCATCTGTATACTTCTTGCCTTTGCATCACATCATAGCATTAGACTTTATCAAATGGATGTGAAAAGTGCCTTTCTTAATGGTTACATTAACGAGCTTGTTTATGTTGAACAACCTCCCGGGGTTGAAGATCCGAGGAATCCTAATCATGTGTATAGGTTGCACAAGGCGCTCTACGGGCTCAAGCAAGCACCTAGGGTGTGGTACGAATGACTTTGGGACTTCCTCATCATGCAAGGATTCAAGATCGGGAGGGTGGACACCACACTCTTCACCAAGGACATCAACGGAGATTTGTTCATTTGTCAAATTTATGTTGATGATATTATTTTTGGTTCAACTAACGAAGCTTTTAGCCATGAGTTTGGCAAAATGATGTCTAGGGAATTCGAGATGTGAATGATTGGAGAGCTCAACTTCTTCCTTGGATTTCAAATCAAGCAACTTCAAGAGGGGACCTTCGTCTATCAAGAGAAGTACACCAAGGACCTCTTGAAGAAATTTGAGATGGGAGATTGTAGCTCAAGAAGCACTCCAATGGCAACCAATTGTCATCTCGACGCGGATAAGGACGGTAAACCTATTGATCAATCTAACTACCGTTCTATGATTGGTTCATTGCTTTACCTTACCGCATCTAGGCCCGATATCATGTTTAGTGTATGCTTGTGTGCTTGCTTTCAAGCGGCACCTAAAGAATCGCATAGGAAGGCGGTCTTTAGGGTACTTAGGTATCTTAAGCATACCCCTAGTATGGGCTTGTGGTACCATAAAGGTGCGAAATTCCATCTTGTGGGATACTCGGATTCAGACTTTGCCGGATGTCGCGTGGATCGCAAGAGTACCTCCGGTGGGTGCCACTTGCTTGGGCGTTCCCTAGTATCTTGGTCAAGCACGAAGCAAAACTTCGTCGCCTTGTCCACGGTGGAAGCAGAGTATATTGCGGCCGATGCATGTTGTGCTCAAATTCTTTATATGAAACAAACCCTTTTGGACTTTGGTATTAAACTTGGTTGTGTGCCTCTCCTTTGTGACAATGAAAGTGCGGTTAAGATAGCTAAAAACCCCATTCACTCCCGCACTAAGCACATAGATATTCGCCAACATTTCTCAAGGGACCATGAAGCTAAGGGAGACATCTCCTTGAGAGGTGTTAGGTCCGAAGAACAATTGGCGGATATCTTCACTAAACCACTTGATGGGAAAACTTTTTCTAGGCTAAGAAGTGAGTTAAATGTTCTAGATGCAACAAACGTCATGTAAGAATGCACTTCATATAGGTCTTACCTAGCTCTCAAAGGATAGGGGTGAGCAAGGGTTAGCTTGGGATGGAGGTTCCTTTGGGTTTCCCAAGGTTTGGAGAGTGGTTCTCCCTGAAGAAGCCTTTGAATGATTCAAACTTTGCAAGATAGATTTATTTTATGCCTTGCATGATGCCTGCCATATAGACTTAAAATTTCTTGCATTATAACATGTTTGGCATTGCATACGGTAGATTGTCACAAAGGGGAACCCACCTCATGAGAAAGAGACTTGTTTGAAATGCAATATCTCAACTCATACAAGGTGGAAAGAACAAAATGTTAGGTGCGTTAATGCCTAGAGGAACATGCTTCAAGGAGATAGAAGTCTTCATACTCTACCTCACAAAGCATGGGCCTTACATTTTATTTGGACTTTTTCCTCCTATTTTTTCTCGATGTTCCATTTGCTTTAAGGCCTAGCCAAGTTATTGGCATATTAGTATCTTTGAGGGGTAAGGGGTTGCCAAAAAAGTCCTAAGACATGTGTTTCTCATGGCTTGTTTGTTTGGTCAAAGGACATATATGGGATGTTATTGTTTTGTAGTCATCGGATTATCCGATGTCTAGGTCATACCATCATCGGATTAGTTGGTGTTCAAAAGCCAAGGACCAGTTCAGTCATTATCTCAATTCAACCGACGAGTTCATTCTGAAAAACATCGGTCGATCCGGTGTTCACTCTTTTGGAACTGTGCCAAATTCCACCGATGCTACTTCCACCCACGTCGGACCATCCGGTGTCAACATTCCTTTGTTTGAATACCCTTACTGTACCATTCGACCGATGCTCCCATCCCTAAACGTCGGTTCATCTGATGTCAACAACACTTTTCTGAAAAACCTTACCGTGGCATTCGACCGATGCATCTATTGTTCAACATCGGTCCATCCGGTGTTAAAAATTCGGCTAGGGTTTGGGACACACTATTTAAACTGGCCGTACGCCTTCCCTCTTCTTTCTCCCGATCCCGTCGCCCGGCCATCGCTTCCCTCCACCGCCGAGTCTCAAGCTCCGCCACCGCCGCCGCCGGACGCCGTCGCCGCCCTCCGGCTGCCGCCGCTCGTTGCCGCCCGCCGCCTCCAAGTGCCGCTGCAGCCGCCGCCTCACCTCCGCCGCAGACGCCGTCGCCTCACCTCCACCGTAGCCGCCGCCGCTACTCCACCAAGCGCCGCCGCCGCTCTCCCTCATCACCACAGCGCCACCACCGCTTCCTCCCGTGCACCACCAGCCACCAGTCACCCACGCGCACATCCTCGCCGTCGTGGTGCCTCCACCACCCCGTCGCTAGGGTTTCCCGGCCCGTTGATCTCCGTATCATTCCGTGCGCGTGACTTTGTCAACCTCACTCTTGATCATCGCAATGTCTCACGACAAGAAGAACAAGGGCAAGGCCATCGCGGAGCCGGCCGCGAAGAAGCAAAAATTGTCGAAGGAGGAGAAGAAGGCATTGATGGCCGCTCGCGCCACCGAGGAGCGTGAGCGTGGCCGAGGAGGATCGCTAAGGATCCACGAGGCTCGTCCGAGGCAGCCTCCAGTGATCGATGACTCTGAGGCCGAAGAAGAGCCGGTAGAGCCTCTCGTCCACCGGCGCTCAGCCCGGACCCATGGGGGTCATCCCGCGGCTGGTCCACGTCCGAGACCGACGGCTGCCGATCGTCGTGAGGACAGGGAGGCCCAGCGAGCTATCTATGAGATGGACACCACTGTCCATGTTGCTGAAGGAGTCCGGTTGACCGACTACCGGAAGATGAAGGCCAAGCAGCTTCGCAGGCTCAGGTGGAGTGTGCTGCTTGAGGAGTGGTACCCGCAGCCCCGGGAAGCCCTTGTAGACAGTCGGTTCTGGACTGTGATGCAGGCGTCTCTCTACGAGACTTACAGACGCCGAGGCCACAAGTTGTTCCAGCACAACTTCCTGGACTGGGATCAGCTTGCTCTGGCATCCGAGACAGAGATTCGACCTTATTTTGAGAGGTACAGAGGTCTGGTGCAGCTAGTGTCCTATGAGAGGAGTGCCTACGTGGAGGATTGGGTCCACGTGTTCTACGCCACCCTCTACGTCTCTGAGGGCAGAAGATCGATTGATTTCATGTTCATGGGACAACACTATCACCTGACGAGGCAGACGCTGGCACAGCTGCTGGGAGTGGACTTGCACGACACCTGCGTGCATGAGAGGGTCTACGGTCAGGCAGATCCACTGAGGAGGCCGCTCACTGGAGGAGTGGCACCACCGCTGGAGGAGATTCGTTCCCTGTTTGGTCCCACTTTCTCTCCTGACCAGCCGAGAGTACCGGCCTTGTTGACTCCAGCTGCGTGCACAGTGCACCTCGCCTTGCGCCGCACGCTCCTGCCGAGGTCTGGATACTTGGAGGGGTTCACCAGCTTACAGCAGACTCTCCTGTTCTACATCATGAACGGGATGGAGTTCGACATAGTGGACGTCCTCATATGCGAGATGGAGGATGTGATCACAGACGGAGTGGGCATGATGAGGCAGCTCGTATATGGACACTGGATCAGCTACCTGCTCACCATGATGGTTCCTGAGGGGTCCGTCGTGCATGACCGCCTCACTGACGATGGCGTCACACAGTTCGGTCACTACCGTGCCCCGGCTCCTGGAGACCGCCGCCTTGGCCGTCCAGTCGAGCGTCAGGTCAGGGCTCTTCTTTGTGAGGAGGACTGGTCGGACTTGGAGAAGGAGGATGAGAGGCTAGCTGAAGCAGAGGCAGAGGGTGAGGACCTGCAGCACATATGGTCTGAGAGCGACACCGACGACAGTGTCGAGGAGTACTTTCCACCTCCTCCCTCACCCAGGCAGCACGACGCGGAGGCTGGAGGCTCTACAGTGCCACCACCTACTCCACCTCCCATCACTGAGGCACAGGTCACTCAGCCGTCAGAGCTGACTTCGCTCCTCCAGCAGATGGTTGAGCAGCAGCGTCTGGACAGGCTGGTAGCTGAGCAGGCTCGAGCGGAGCAGGCTGCCCGTCTCCTTGAGTTCAAGCAGTAGCAGCAGGAGATGCAGCGTCAAATCGCCCGTGAGAGGCGTGAGGACACTGACCGGCTGACTGGACTCATCGACCAGATGCACCAGCGCACCCTCGACTAGCAGCAGCAGACGTAGCAGGTGATGATGGGCATCCGGGGGTTGATCACCAACCTCTACACCCAGACCGGGATTGCCCTCCCGTCGCAGCTGCCAGGAGTCGCTCCACCACCACCAGTCCTGGCTCCAGCTGCCGCTCCGGTGCCGTCTACGCCGATTCCCTCCATCAGCATGTCTCCACTTCTGGCTCCTGGTGCTCCGATTCACTCCCCGCTGCCGGCTGCGACCCTGTTTCAGCAGACGCCGGCCTCCATCGTCAGTGCCCCTGTTCCAGCAGCTCCTACACAGCAGGCACCGCCGGTGGCTCCTACAGCTCCGGCAGCTCCTTCCACTGCTACTCCAGCCAGCAGCTCCGACGACAGCGACGGTGACCAGTTCGTCATCGCGCCTAGTACTCAGGGTCCTTAGGCACTCGGATCCCTTTTTGGTGTCTTGATGCCAAAGGGGGAGAAGAGTTAGAGGAGTCAGGGGGAGGAGAGCTTAGACTCAGGGGGAGTGTGAGGAGTGTCTTAGTCTCAGGGGGAGTCCTTCTTATGAGTCATCTTTTGTAATTTGGAATTTAATTTGGAGTTTATCTATATTACGTTGTGTAATTCGATGCTTTTGGTGTTCATTGAGTACTCTTATGTTAATTAATCGATTGAGCTTATTTGGTGTTACTCACTTATTCACACTTGAGTTATTGATCGTTTTTGAGGCTTCAAATGTTAAGTGTGATATCTTATATTCATTACATATCCGTTTAAGTTTCATTTTACCAAATTCATTACTATTGCGCTTTAACTGTTGTGTTGTCATCAATCACCAAAAAGGGGGAGATTGAAAGCATCTAGGCCCCCATGAGGTATGGTTTCGGTGATTAATGACAACCATTGGATTTTACTAATGAATTTGTGAATGCAAGGTCCCCGTAATCACTCAATCAAATGAAATAAACATGTTATTGGAGACCCATATACTATCAATGTATGAGATCAAATCAATTATGTGAAGACAAGAAGTGAAAGCTCTTATGTCAAAGTCACTCAATCAAAATTGAAGACACTTAATGATTGACAATCATCAGAGATACATGTTCAACAAAGTCTAAGAGGTCATTTGAGCAAGACACAAAAATTCACTTAGAAATAACCCGAAGCAAACAAAACCAACTCACCGGATCAACCGATGATTCCTCAGAATAACACATCGGTCGAGTTGGTTTAGCTGAAGAAGAAGACCTCAGAACCAAGTACTCACCGGATCATCCGATGTGAATGGCTCAGTAACATCGGTCCATAAGTACAGTTTGCAATATCATTGGACCAACTGTAGCACCGGATCATCCGATGTACAGAGAAGCACACATCGGTCGATTACTCCAATAAGCATCAAGATTGAGAAAATTCTGGAGGAAGAGCCACCGGATCATCCGACGAGAAGACAGGATCAACATCGGTCTAACAACGGTCATATCTGACACAATGACGTCAGCTAAAGTAACTTGACCGATGATAACTAAAGGGGAGACATCGGATCATCCGGTGTTCACAGTAAAGTTTTGTCAGCCTACTTTTCCAACGGCTATTTTGGGGAGGCTGGCTATAAATACCCCCTAATCCTTATATTTCATCAAGCCTTGATCACCAGACACCATCAACACATCCACAAGCGTTCAAGACCAAGAGCAATCACTTCCACACCATTTCGATCATCTATACACCAAGATTTAGGCTAGAACTAGCTAGAGAGAGAGAGCTTGTGTGCCTCATTCTTGGTGAGTGGACTCTCTAGGATAATGTGAGAGCCTCAAGGGAGTGCCCTTGGTTTTTGTAACTGTGAGAAGACTTCCGGAGCTTGCCAAGGCGTGTGTGGAAGCCCGGAAGGTCGAAGTTGTACAAGGCTTGAGCTCCACCTTGCCAAAGGAGGCGAACGGAGAGGAATAGTGAGGATCCCTCGTCTCGGTGACTTGGGTGTGGCAAAACCCCTTGGTGGGTGCCACAACGTGGATGTAGGAATATCTTGACGATCTTGCCGAACCACGGGATAAATCCTTGTCTCCTCGGGAGTTTGCATCCTTCTCCTTTCCCTTACTTTTATGCATTTTATATTCCGTGAAGTTTCTATCTACTAGAATGCATAGATAGTTTGTGTAGGGAATTGGGCTTTAGAAATTAAGTTTCATTGCTTAGAATTTTTCGAAGAAATCCCAATTCACCCCCCCTCTTGGGCATTCGGTCCTTACAAGCGAGTACATCAGTACCTACATAACACTTCAGTACTAGTCGTATATGGCCACCATTCACAAGAAACTCGAACGTCGAACCTGTCTCACCTCCGCGAACAGAAGGTCTCCGCACGGAACAACTCTGTTCCCGCTGACCGATTTACACCTCGCTATCCTCAACCCACCCCTATCGATGGTGAGTTAATGGCCTCGACATCCCAGTTATCGAGTTATGTCAGTTTACTAGAGCCCATATATCCAGTATGTCACCGGTACAAGTCAAGCTTGTTCGAAGGGGCCGCATACAGACGGGCCTTAACTGACCAGTCAGAGCTATGCGACCAAGACCATGCCTTGCCATTTCCTATCCACCTCTGACCGGTCAAAAGTTTAGATTTAACAGTCATTCTCTATAAATGTTAACTCAGTGTAGATGAGTGTCAATTTTCTATCTCGCGAGTAGATTCCAACTACTCGACTTCTACAGGTTCACCTACAACATTAGAATAGCAGTTCTACACGTCGAGCTATCAACCTACCCAAATAACCAATGGGATTGTGGGTCATGCATCTATAGTATTCAAGCATCCTGAACGTAATGCACAATTCATATGCTAATCAACATAGTGATAAAGCAAAACTTTATAAACGACTTAGATGCAAACCGAGGCTTGCCTTAGTTTGCGACTCTATATCAATGTCAGTTGTTATTGGCTTGGTCTTCCTTTGAAGAGTCCACCATGGAACTTCAAGCTGGAACACCCTGGCATTCTCCTCCAAGCTAAGCTCCTCATCGATCACCTACCATCGCATTCCTACCGACATGATATGCATACAAGTAATTAAAGTAATCTAATAATGGACTCGACGAGTTGTAAAAACCATAAGAAGAAGAGGCTTGACAAGGAATATTAGATATGTCTCGGATGGGTGGAGAAACTATGGATAAGTCAAGTGGTCATAGTAGTATCGAGATGTGAATTGAAAGGTGCAATGTAAGCACACATTGCAACTTGGCACTCAACACTCGACGCTATGCCACGCAAGGACGATAAAGCGGAATGGTGTGGAAGTGTTGGACTGGTAGTGTAAGGGTAACCCAAGAGTCAAGGTGGCATCGAAAGCTTGCGTATGAGTGGAGTGTACAAGACGAAGGTCGTGACTTAGCACTCGACCAATGAAGTTGTTCCAACTCGTAAAGGAGTAAAGCTAGTTATAGCTGAGAAGTGTTGCCGCAGGGTTCAAGAATAGGATGTATCAAGGTGGAGCATTGAAAGCTTAAGGCATGAGTGAACTTTGCAACAAGAGGTCATGACTCAAAAAACGACCAATGATGTTACACAAACTCACTACAGAGTAAACCTAATTAAGTGACCAGTGTGGTTGCAGGTTTCTGAAATAGGATGAATCGATGTGAAACCCTAGCGACACTTGGAAAAGAAGTGAGATCGGCATTGCTTGGACTCAAAGAGTCATCACAAGCACTGTTAACCTGATGTGAGTACCAAGACACGTTCAAAGGACCTTTAGGTAATTCAGTTGCTACGACTATCTTCGCATACATCGTCCAAGTTCTTACATGACACTATTGGAGTGTCCTTTGCAATATTGTCCAGATGAGCGCGGTGAACTTCTGGGACTTGAACAAAAGGCATTACTATGTAACGACAACGTGCTTTGCCATCACGGGAAGATCATCTCATAGACGTTCACGTCGACCCGTACTCGCCCATGGTGGTGAGCGGAATCCCGAACACCACCTTATGAGTCACAAGGTTAGTGATGTCGACTCGATCGTCGGCAAGTGACTCGATGAACCTGTCGTCGATGAAACGGCACACCTAGTTAAGCAATTTTGCGGACGGTTAGGAAACATCGTCGACACGATCAAGAAACTCTTATCCCAGGTTTCCCTTGGTCTAGTTTTCCTTGTCGGTCGCAACGTTCTCACATTAGTCAACCACAGGTCATCGATAATCACCAACCACCTTGGTTTGACCTAGAAGGCATTTTATCGAGCAACTTGGCTATACCTAGGACTTGATCACCCTCACATCCACTAAAACCTAATTTGTCTTGACAACCATTGTCTGACGAGTCGTGCTTGTGTTCCAGCACCACACACATCACAAGCATCCTTCATATCGATGCCAGGGCACCATGACGGCTCGGAGCGTAACGACGACGTCATGTGGTCAACGAAGTCGATGCGGCTCATGGTGGAGCGTCACGAGCACGCACAGACAAGCCAACGCGATACAAAAGACAAAGAAGGTCACCGTGGGGATTTCTATAGGAATGATATCAATGCAGAACATGGACGTACGACTTGACGACACATGAGTACCCTTAGCGGTCACCACAAACGGACTTCGGGGCGTCAAGCGAGGCATTTCAAGGCAAGGCTCACCATGTAGGCATTTCGTCGAACATCTTGGGTGTACACTTGATTCCGTTACTTCATCACCATTCAAAGAGCATATTAGCACATATCTTGGTCGACTGCCACATCATTCTACCCCTGCATCACAGACCAGTTCTAAACACCATAAAAGTTGGTTCTTTCCTCATGAACATTTCATCGAACACCTTGGTTGCAGCACTGTTCAACTAATCTTTGCACAAATCAGAGCTAACCTTGGACCAGTTGTCGATACCATTGTGTCAAAGGCGTGTTCCCGAATTTCATCCATCACACCAAACATTCGCCTTGCTTCCAGGACATAGCCACGGTGCGGAACATCACGAAGAAGTATTGAGGGTGGCGAGCACAAGCAGGGACGGCACGGTGGCAGCAAGGAGTCTCGCCGGCGGACGCGCAGACATGGCGTCATGGCGCTCGCGATCGACGCGGCAAGGCGTGGCCAGTAGGGACACGACGGCGACATCTGTACTTGGTGCTTGGCCTGGACAGTGGCAAGGGTGGGCGACCTTCGCCGGCACGGGCGCGACACGAGCAGGGCAGCCGGGGTGATAGCAGGGCTGGACGCACGCTTGGCCATGGGCTGCTGGAGCAGGAGCAGATGAGGGCCGGGCTGGCGAGCACCGGTGGACGTGGAGTACGGCGGTCGATGTGGGGCGGCGCTGCAGGCGGAGCGGTGTGTTTGGGTGCCAAGGAGGTGCGGCGACGGAGCAGCTCGGCCCGGCAGGGAGAGGCACGACCGGGGTGAGCTGGCGCCGGTGTGGGGCAGAGGAGCAGAGGCGGCCGGCGAGGAGCGATGCAGGTGGTCGGGCGACAATGAGCAGGGCCGGGAAGGGCGCCACCAGGGTCCAGCGGCGAGCAGGTGCGGGGCGGCGCTGGTGAGGAGGCGAAGCAGCGTGGCGGTGAGGAGGCGTGTGCGGGCCGACGGCTGGGGTTGGGCGCCGGAGATGTCTGTGGAGCGCGACCGTGGACATGAGGTGGGCGGACGACGGGGAGGTCGTGCGCGACCGGATCTGGCGCCATGCTGCGGCGGCTGGAAGGCGGCAAGCGGACGGCTGGCGTGTGGGGACGTCGCGGCAGCCGGGAGGGATGCAGCCGGGGGTGAGCGGTGAGCAGTCGCTGGCGCGGCAATGAGCGCGCCGAAAGTGAGGGGGCCAAACCGGCGCGGTGGGGTCAGTGGAGCGTGTGCGGCCGGAGCAGAGAGGAGGCGCGGTTTTATCTTCTTGCTGCTATCGATAGGAATGAGCACGGGAGGATGAAGCAAAGATGGATTTTCCCTAGTACTGAGGATAAGTATGACATGTGGGACCTACTTCACTCTCCTCCCTTCTCCTTTCCGATTTCAAATAGAGCTAGCAAACATGCTTCAAAAATATTCAACTTTGGCCCAATGACTAAATATAATGTGAAGAATTTTATGGTGCAATCAGATTTCAGAACTGAGCAAGTTGAATTTTTAACTCAAGTTTGAATTTGAATTCAAGCGGTGATACTTGATTCAATGAAATAAATAGTAACTTAGGTTCAAAAATCCTCAAACTTTGAAGTTAACCTTTTTGTACCATAAGAAACCTCGGGAAAAATTTGGAGTTGATTTGGACAAGTTTAAGTACAAAGTTTAAATTTGAAGTCGACTTTGATTAAACTCTCAGTACGTGTCCAAGAAATGGAAAACGTGCTTCAAAAATTTTGAAACTTTACCGAGAGTCAATTTGGAATATTAGAAGGTCATGGAAAAATTTACAGTCGTAGATTTGAATTTTTTGAATGTCCCATTTTAGGGTTGGAATAATTCCTTTTTCTTTCTCTCTATTTTCTTTTCTTATCTCCTTTAATTTTTCATTGAAAATGTGAATACTTGGAAATTAAAAATTTTACACCTTAAGTTCCAATATACATTAGCAAACATGTTCTATAAGTAAAATTTTAACAAGTCCCTATTTTAGTGAACATTAGTTAACTCATATGGTTCTTGTGAGTTTGGATTTCCAAGTCCACTTTCAAAATTTTTAAGTTTGCATTTTTGCGTTTTTGTTCTCCCGAAAAGCAGGCTTTTACAATCCTTCCCCCTTAAAGGAATCTCGTCCCGAGATTCTAACAAGTAGAATAACAGAAACGATGAGGGAACGATCCGTAAAAAAGGGTCATTGACTAAAGAAAATGACAATGCCCTTAAAGACCTGGATCCTACAAAATAATGATTATCTTCAGGCATCTTAAGAAATTCTAAAGTTTTCTTCAAGTGATTCCAGTCTTTAGGTTGATAACCTTGACAGGATGCTCGACATGACAATATCACATCGTAAAACTTTCACGCCTGTTACTGACACTTTATTGTTGTACTCTTACACTGGCATGACATCTTGTTTTGTTCTAGTCTTGACTTGAAGAATTAGCACTTGTTCTTTGCTTCTCTAGGTCACCTTGATAGTTTGAAACTATCTTTGCATTGATTCTTGGTTGCTTGCTTGGTTTTTGCATAGGTCCTTATATCTTAATGTGGTATTTCCCCTGACATGAGTTAAGATGGTTTACGAGGTTAAACAACAATCATTAACCTCGTTTGATGTTTAGTCAACCATAGGATCCCTTAGCTGTAGCATAAGAGTAGCAAAGCACGCAACCCTCTTATGTGGGCAAAACAGCAGGAATACTGAAGGCATGGTGACTACAAGGTTTGTGGGCGCTTCAACACCTTCAATTAATAAAACTAGAAGACGAGGACTCTTCGCGGTGGCATATGAGGATTTAGGATTCAACATCCTCATATGTTTTCAACATAGCAAAGAACTCAATCATATGGTAACTACAAGGTAATTAGCGTAGCAAGGTTACCATATAACAACGCAAGATCTTAGAGGGACCCAAGAAGTTTCACGAGGTTGACAATCGAACGGTATCCACGCGAGTAAGGAGATTTCATGGATTTTACAAGGGTGATCATCGAATTGGTGACCACTCGATGACGAACGGTATAGTTGCAACAATACAGGTATTTGAACCTAACAAGTCAAGGATGGAAGTCCAAGTGTTTGTTTAGTTGCAAGTGAGGTTGAGTAATTGGTTTCCCAAGTATTACTCAATGTAAAGGAGATCAACAATGTAAGAAGTCAAATGAAGATGGGGAAATGACCATAGTCATTAGACACCTTAGAATAGTTTGGATGGGGTACACAATCTTGCTCTAAATTTTAGTATTACCATGCATTCTATAATTGGTGTTTCATTGGTAATGATGCTTCATGATGCATCGCATGGGTTATGGTGCAATGGCTACGTTACCTAGACCTTTCAAAAGCTTGTCCATGTACTACTATACTTGATTGTATCTTCAACTAGGTCTTAGAGTTACTAGTTGACTTGAGGAGTATCTTCATCAGAAGAAAAACAACTAACTATATGTCGAAGCTTATCCCTAGACACCTGGTCGAGATCACTAGACACATCTCTAGTGATACTTCACTTAACCTTCGCTTCAATCAGTTAGGAGGAACGGATATCCTTCTCGATCACTTTAGTGGAGTTGAAGTCACACTTCTTCTTAGAGTAACTCAATCTGGTGGTGGATGTTGGATCCTCTTGAAGATGTAATCTTAATTGATCGTCTTCTTGATGACACGACTCGTTGTAACCAAGGTTGATGGTTGAACACTACCATTACTTGAGTGCTCACCTTCCCCCCTTAAAGTTCCAAACCAGGATGTCCAAGCGTACTTCAAACAATCCTCATGGGAAGATGAGATGCAACTCGAGTAATTGCGACTTGCGTTCAACATCACAAGATGCGATGTGGCAAGTCACATAAATCAGACACTAGTATGTCTATCCAAGGGAAAAGGCTTCGAATAAGTTAAACACTCCTTTCAACTTGTTAAATAGTTGATTCCTAACTATTGGTTGGTTACGACACTCCTCGAGTTAAAATTGAGAACCGAATGTCTAACAAAAACCAAAAGGTTCAAACTAGCCAGACTATGGTGACCACTGACCAGTCTGAACGCAAACTCGATTTTTATCAAGTTAATAGCAAAATCAGATCTCAAGGTGAATATAAAAGTTAAATTACACTTCAAGACCTTTCCAAAAAGTATTTGTTTGCCTCTAGATCGTCTCTGGTTTGCAAGTTATGCTATTTTAAAGTCAGCAGAATTTTCTGCACTTTCAGCAGAATCTGCTAAAAAAAGTAGCAGTTTTGATCTAAAGTTTTCAGGCTGTTCTGATGGAAATATGGAAATAGTCTTATGTACAAAGTTGTAGCCAATGTAATAATATTTCCATAATGTACTTAATTGTCTTCATATCAGTCCTGGTTTAAAAGATATGAATTTTTGAAATTGGGTAAAATTTCAGCATTCAGAATTTGAATTCAGTTCAGATTGACCACTCTGCATTCAAACTCGATTTGGAATAGGTAGATTACCGATTAAGGTCTGGAGCCAATTGAAAAAACTGTAGCTGACTCTCTATCCTTTCCAACGTTTACTCGCGCGACACCATTGGATCAAGGGTCCGCGAGTTATGGATTAAATTCAGAGGTGTACAGATTGCTGTCCAGTTTGGGTGTGCCTAGACAGTCTCTCCGATTATCCAAATTTTACCCACTTAAAAAAGGATTTTGGTCTTGAGCTGAATAGAGAACATGTAAAGTACTTTCAAAAATTTCTAAGGAGTACTTACTTGCACTCGTAGCACTTCTGGTTGAGAAGATATGGAATTTGCAAGTTGACAGTTTTTCTGAAAATTTGGACAGCACCTCCTTTGTTTAAGGCTGATTTTGTCCACAATTTTCAGATATACAAATATCAACATTTGCAAAAATAACACATATAAATCTTGTTTCATACATTCTCAGGATTCCAGAAATGTAAAAACCGAAGCCAATCGATGAGTCTACTAGAAATTACGATCCGAACAGTAACTGCATATATAGCGGTCCATATTCTGGACTGTTTCGACACCTTAAACGATACTTCGATTTAGCCTTGGTTATTGCGAGTTTTAGCCTTCGTGTTGAATAGGAAGTTGATAGATGACACTTTAATCTTTCCATGCATGTATAAATATTCCTAGGTTGCATTTCTAGTTTAAGAGTTATGGCTGTTCAAATTTCAGAATTTTTCTGGCTGTTTCAGATAGCACCTATATACATGTACTATCTTCAACTCCAGTTTCTAATTAGTTATAAATTGAATTTGAGGTAACAATGAATAACAAAGTTGTATAATAGCTCTTCCCCTTTCCATAAATGTATCATAATGGAATAGAAGAGCTTTCTACAAAGAGTTATGGCAAAAATTCAGATGCTGTCTTACACAGTTTCAAAACAGCAGCTGAGTTAGTTAGAGAGGATTTTCACCATCTTACAAAGGTCTTATGGCTGGGGGGTCAATAGAAAACTTATAGAAGACTTCAAAAGATTTCCAAAAACTATTCAATTGCATCCATAGCCCTTCAGGTTGAAGAGATATAGATTTTCAAAGTCAGGTCAAATTCTGTTAGAAAACAGAAATCATCGGCTTCGAAACACAAGGATTGGAAACAAACTCAAATATTGAAATTTAGCTCAAAACTCAAGTCCGATAGCTAGAACTTGCTTTACAACTAATCATCAGCTTTGGAACTAAATGGAACTTGAAAGAGACTTGACGACCTTCTTATTCATAGCATATCACTATGGATCTTCATGCTTAACCAAAATCTCACTCCGGCAAAGTCGAGCTAAACTCTCGCCAAGAACAAAGAACTTTGGTTCACCTACTCTTGAAGAGAAACATTTTCTATGGTCCATTAGATACCAGAAACTGATACTTGGACTTAATATGAATATGAAGCCATTTCTTTCATGGTGGATGGTCAAAGTATCCAGTGGGATACTGACGGTACTACGTGCCTCACCAAAAGAAATGTCTAACCCGGTATATCCAGATACGTCTATAGGTGGTCCTAATATCGATCACTCGCAAACGTATTCTACACGGGTCGCTACCGGAGTTAGTGTACCTGCAGAAGACAAACAATCCCCTTTCACACCTTCAGACCTCAAGGGCGGTACGGAGAAACACTCATAGTTATACTTACAAAAATAAATGCATACAACTCTGGTGTGAGTCGCCCTCGAGTGAGGTCATGTCTCGAGGTACATGCTGTAAATACGTCTGTACAACAAAGACTCCCGTATGATCCGTCTTATACACGCTCGGGCATACGTGTTTCGCATGCTCTCATAGAACATGAATGGTTCTAGAGATGCATACTATCGGGTTATACACCATTCGACAGGGGCTCCCACTAAATTTGAAGCACGCTGGGGTACCGCGTGTCATAGGTTCTCAGAAACATAAAAAGCTTCAGAGAATCCTATTAACATTTCCGTGCTAAGCCATGGAAAACTTCCACGCTACCTCTCGCACGGTGAGCTTACCGCAATTGATCCGCTTACAGTGGGGTACCTTACCTCTTACCTAACGTCGGAGCGTCGTTACTGAATTAATAACATATAAGTTAGTTTACCACCTTTATATCTTATACTAATAATACTCCTTATAAGGGCATATAGCTAATTCCTCACTCAAATCCTAATTTTTGAAAATATGTTCTTTTCAAGTACACTGTTCCCAATGAAGCTCTGACCATGTCTGCGGGGACAGGAATCCCGATATCCCAGGATCTCATTGGGTGGTGTCGTGCGATGCGACACCCAACAGTATACTAGAACATAACTAGAATAAAATACAAGACTAAATCTTTTATTTATCATACAGCGGAAGTTTTACAATACTAGCGGAAGGAAAGAAACTTATATATCATAGCTACGCTCTCAGCACTAGCAATGCAAAAGCAAAGTCATCCATGCCCTAGATACTTCACACTAGCAACACCCAAATCACGGCGGCGTGTAGGGTTCCCACTCGGCTGTACACCCTGGAGGGGGTGCAGCCTCGTCATCAAAACCATCATCAATCGGATAACCTGCAAAAACTCGTTAACTACAAACATGAGCATCGGGCTCAGCAAGACTGACCCATCTCACTAGACATATGCAAGGGTGAATACTAAGCATAGGTAAGGTGAAGCATAAAATGACTCGCCTACAAGTGGATCCTTATAATCGTATTTTAAGTAGCAAATGACATTATCCAAGCACGACACATCATAGACTCCAGAATCAAACAAGAAACGCTTTGTCGATGATATGACATGCCCAACGCACATATTGCTATTATAGATAAAGTATGGGGAAACTGTAAACTTTAATTTATCTCTAAGTCACACAAGGATGTAAAGCAATTATAATTCAATACAATATATTCTTCTGGCTTCTTTAGTTTTTACTACGTCACGGCTCAGTGAACAAGTGGTACTCTATTACCGCGAGGGACGGTGATTGCAATCAGGACACACTCGGACAACACGACACATACGCACGTTCGGAAGTGTCAACGAGTATATCATTACCTACATAACACTTCAGTACTAGTCGTATATGGCCACCTTTCATATGAAAATCGAACGTCGAACCCGTCTCACCTCCGCGAACAGAAGGTCTCCGCACGGAACAACTCTGTGCCCGCCGACCGATTGACACCTTGTTGCCCTAAACCCACCCCTATCGATGGTGAGTTAATAGCCTCGACATCCCAGTTATCGAGTTACATCAGTTTACTGGAGCCCATATATCCAGTATGTTGCCGGTACAAGTCAAGCTTGTTCGAAGGGGCCGCATACAGACGGGCCTTAACTGACCAGTCAGAGCTATGCGACCAAGACCACGCCTTGCCGCTTCCTATCCATCTCTGACCGGTCTCAAATTTAGATTTAACAATCATTCTGTATAAATGTTAGCCCATTGTAGATGAGTATCAATTTTCTATCTCGCAAGTAGATTCCAACTACTCGACTTCTACCGGTTCACCTACAACATTAGCATAGCAGTTCTACACGTCGAGCTATCAACCTACCCAATTAGACAATGGGATTGTGGGTCATGCATCTGGAGTATTCAAGCATCCTGAACGTAATGCACAATTGATATGCTAATCAACATAGTGATAAAGCAAAACTTTATAAACGACTTAGATGCAAACCAGGGCTTGCCTTAGTTTGCGACTCTATATCAATGTCAGTTGTTATTGGCGTGGTCTTCCTTCGAATAGTCCGCCATGGAACTTCAAGCTGGAACACCCTGGCCTTCTCCTCCAAGCGAAGCTCCTCATCGATCACCTACCATCACGTTCCTACTGACATGATATGCATATAAGTAATTAATGTAATCTAATAATGGACTCAACGAGTTGTAAAAACCTTAAGAATAAGAGGCTTGACTAGGAAGATTAGATATGTCTCGGATGGGTGGAGAAACAATGGATAAGTCAAGGGGTCATAGTAGTATCGAGATGTGAATTGAAAGGTGCAATGTAAGCACACATTGCAACTTGGCACTCAACACTCGACGCTATGCCATGCAAGGACGATAAAGCGGAATGGTGTGGAAGTGTTGGACTGGTAGTGTAAGGATAACTCAAGAGTCAAGGTGGCATCGAATGCTTGCGTATGAGTGGAGTGTACAGGACGAAGGTCGTGACTTATCAGTCGACCAATGAAGTTGTTCCAACTCGTAAAGGAGTAAAGCTAGTTATAGCTGAGAAGTGTTGCCGCAGGGTTCAACAATAGGATGAATCAAGGTGGAGCATTGAAAGCGACCAATGAAGTTACACAAACTCACTACAGAGTAAACCTAATTAAGTGACCTGTGTGGTTGCAGGGTTCTAAGATAGGATGAATTGATGTGAAACCCTAGCCACACTTGGAAAAGAAGTGAGATCGACATTGCTTGGACTGAGTCATCACAAGCACTGTTAACTTGACGTGAGTACCAAGACACGTTCAAAGGACCTTTAGGTAATTCAGTCGCTACAACTATCTTCGCAAACATCGTCCAAGTTCTTACATGACACTATTGCAGTGTCCTTTGCAAGATTGTCCAGATGAGCGCGGTGAACTTCTGGGACATGAACATAAGGCATTACTATGTAACGACTACATGCTTTGCCATCACGAGAATATCATCTAATCGACGTTCACATCAACTCGTACTCGCTCATGGTGGTGAGCGGAATCCCGAACACCACCTTATGAGTCACAAGGTTAGTGATGTCGACTCAATCGTTGGCAAGCGACTCGACGAACCTGTCGTCGATGAAACGGCACACCAAGTTAAGCAATTTTGCGGACGGTCAGGAAACATCATTGACACGATCAAGAAACTCTTATCCTCGGTTTCCCTTGGTCTAGTTTTCCTTGTCGGTCGCAACGTTCTCGCATTACTCAACCACAGGTCATCGATGATCACCAACCACCTTGGTTTGACCTAGAAGGCATTTTATCGAGCACCTTGGCTATACCTAGGACTCGATCACCCTCACATCAACTAAAACATAATTTGGCTTGACAACCATTGTCCAACGAGTCGTTCTTGTGTTCCAGCACAACACACATCACAAGCATCCTTCATCTCGATGCCAGGGCACGATGATGGCTCGGAGCGTCACGACGATGTCATTTGGTCAACGACGTCGATGCGGCTCATGGTGGAGCGTCACGAGCGTGCACGGACAAGCCATTGTGATACAAAAGACAAAGAAGGTCACCGTGGGGATTTCTATAGGAATGATATCAATGCGGAACATGGACGTACGACTTGACGACACATGAGTACCCTTAGCGGTCACCACGAACGGACTTCGGGTCGTCAAGTAAGGCATTTCAGGGCAAGGCTCACCTTGTAGGCATTTCGCCGAACATCTTGGGTGTATACTTGATTCTGTCACTTCATCACCATTCAAAGAGCATCTTGGCACATATCTTGGTCGATTGCCACATCATTCTACCCCTGCATCACAGACCAGTTCTAAACATCAACAAAGTTGGTTCTTTCCTCGTGAACATTTCATCGAACACCTTGGCTGCAGCACTGTTCAACTAATCTTTGCACAAATCAGAGCTAACCTTGGACCAGTTGTCGATACCATTGTGTCAAAGGCGTGTTCCCGAATTTCATCAATCACACCAGACATTCTCCTTGCTTCCAGGACATAGCCACGATGCGGAACATCGCGACGACGTACCGAGGGTGGCGAGTGCAAGCAGGGACAGCACGGTGGCAGTAAGGAGTCTCGCCAGCGGACGCGCGGACATGGCGTCATCGCGCTCGCGATCGACGCGGCAAGGCGCGGCCAGCAGGGACACTACAGCGGCATCTGTACTTGGTGCTTGGCCTGGAAAGTGGCAAGGGTGGGCGACCGTCGTCGGCACGGGGGCGACACGAGCAGGGCAGCCGGGGTGACAGCAGGGCTGGACACGCGCTTGGCTGTGAACTGCTGGAGCGGGAGCAGATAAGGGTCGGGCCGGCGAGCACTAGTGGACGTGGAGTACGGCGGTGGACATGGGGCGGCGCTGCAGGCAGAGCGGTGCAGTTGGGTGCCAAGGAGGCGCAGCGACGGAGTAGCTCAGCCCGGCAGGGAGAGGCACGACCGGGGTGAGTCGGCGCCGGTGTGGGGCGCAGGAGCAGAGGCGGCCGGCGAGGAGCGCTGCAGGTGGTCGAGCGACAGTGAGTAGGGCCGGGAAGGGCGCCACCAGGGTCCAGCGGCGAGCAGGTGCAGGGCGGCGCTGGTGAGGAGGCGAAGCAGCGTGGCGGTGAGGGGGCGCGCGCGGGCTGGCGGCTGGCGTTGGGCACCGGAGTTGTCGGTGGAGCGCGACCGTGGACAGAAGGCAAGCGGACGACGAAGAGGGCGACCGCGACTGGCTCTGGCGCCATGCCCCGGCTGCTGGAAGGCGGCAAGCGGACGGCTAGTGTGTGGTGACGCCGCGGCGGCCGGGAGGGATGCAGCCGGGAGCGAGCGGTGAGCAGGCGCTGGCACGGCAGTGAGCGCGCCGAAAGTGAGGGGGCCGAGCCGGCGTGGTGGGGTCAGTGGAGCGCGCGCGGCCGGAGCAGAGAGAAGGCGCGGTGTTATCTTCTTGCTGCTATCGAAAGGAATGAGCACGGGAGGATGAATCAAAGATGGATTTTCCCTAGTACTGAGGATAAGTATGACATGTGGGACCCACTTCACTCTCCTCCCTTCTCCTTTCCAATTTAAAATAGAGCTAGCAAACATGCTTCAAAAATATTCATCTTTGGCCCAATGACTAAATAAAATGTGAAGAATTTTATGGTGCAATCAGATTTCAGAACTGAGCAAGTTGAATTTTTAACTCAAGTTTGAATTTGAATTCAAGCGGTGATACTTGATTCAATGAAATAAATAGTAACTTAGGTTAAAAAATCCTGAAACTTTGAAGTTAACCTTTTTGAACCATAAGGAACCTCGGGAAAAAATTGGAGTAGATTTGGACAAGGTTAAGTACAAAGTTTAAATTTGAAGTCAACTTTGATTAAACTCTCAGTACGTGTCCAATAAATGGAAAATATGCTTTAAAAATTTTGAAACTTTACCGAGAGTCAATTTGGAAAATTAGAAGGTCATGGAAAAATTTACAGCCATAGATTTGAATTTTTTGAATGTCCCATTTTAGGGTTGGAATAATTCCTTTTTCTTTCTCTCTATTTTATTTTCTTTTCTCCTTTAATTTTTCATTGAAAATGTGAATACTTGGAAATTAAAGATTTTACACCTTAAGTTCCAATATACATTAGCAAACATGTTCTATAAGTAAAATTTTACCGAGTCCCTATTTTTAGTGAACATTGGTTAACTCATATGGTTCATGTGAGTTTGGATTTCCACGTCCACTTTCAAAAATTTTAGGTTCGCATTTTGGCGTTTTTGTTCTCCCGAAAACCGAGCTTTTACAGCACTCATCTCTACTTGGTTCTCTAAAGCATTGCAAAATGTGAGAACTAGAACGAGAGGAAGTGCCGGACCTCAATGATGCTTTGAATGTCGTAAGACATGACATTTTTGCACGGATTTCCCCAATCATTCAGGTACAACTTCCCCTGATGAAAAGAAAACAAGGACAAAGCACTCATCTACAAACAACAACAAGAAAAACAAAGGTTTTACAGGACGCCAATTGGTAAATAGCTTTATCTCCACACTTCAAGAACTTGACTCGAGCGATATGGACATCGAAAGTGATGAAGATGAAGATGATTTGGCAAACTTGTGCTTCATGGAGGGCAAGTCAAGATCGATTATGCAGGAGGCAGAACACAACGATGACAATGAAGAGGTATGTCCTACTTGTGAAGAAATGTGTGAAGCTATTTCTCGTACCACTGTTATAGTTGAGAAAAAGGAAAAAAAGCTTAGGGACAATGCTGTTAAAGTTGAGTCACTAGAATATGAAATTAATCATTTGAAAACTTTGATTCCTAGTGATGATTCTTGTTCCTAATGTGATTTAATATATGAACAATTGTCTTCTCTAAGAATTGCACACACTTCCACACTTGATAAACTTGAGTTAGAGATTGAAAATAATAGAGAGCTTCCTGCACTTAATGATAAAAACTTGAAAGATGCTAGCTATTCTACAATTGATTTGCATTGCTCTACTTGTGATGGTCTTGATAAGAAACTACAAGATGCTATGAATGAGATTTCTATATTGAAGAATGCTTTACGTTCTCATGAAGTTAAATATTGTTCTAATTGCAAACTAAAAGGAAAAACTTCATGTGAAAACTGCCTAGACTTGTCAAAGAAACTTGATGACATAAATAGGACACTAGAGCGGTTTGTAATGGGAATAAGAATCTAGACTTGCTGTTGAATTCTTCCAAGTCTTGCAATGATAAAACTGGTTTAGGTTTTGATTCTCATGCTCATGCTAAGGCACATCCACCTAAAATTATAATGTCATTAGGAAGTGGTTTGATTCAAATAGTTCCTAAATAAAAGTAAGTGGTTTTCAAATCTGCAGGGGGTGTTGTCTCATTCATCTTCTAATAAACATGTTGCATGTTCATCTAGACATGAACACAAAGTTAAATTTATTGTACCCACTGTGGTAGAGATGGTCATGTCATAGATTTTTGTTATAGACTAGCTAAACAACAGAAAAAGGAAAGAATGCAAGCTAGATCTCATAACTCTCATGCAACATTTGTTGCACGTGCTAAACCAAATATCAAGAACATGCAACCTGCTGTTATGAGTCAAAAACATGCAAAGTTTGCTTCCAAACCTACTATTTTTCGTGCAACACATGTAACACCTAGTAAGTTAGTAGTTGGTTACAAAAATCCTAAAACTTTGGCTCATAAACCTTCTGTTTTATCTCATCTTTTGCGTGTTTTTTATGTTGGACATCGTGTGGTACTGAATTCCTAAATACCTTTTGACTAACCCCAGTATTGAGTCATTGACGTATTGTGTTTCTATGTAGGTTACACGTTTGAGGAAGGAGATCATTTGGATTGTGGATTCAGGTTGCTCAAGCCACATTACTGGTAACAAAGATTGTTTCTCGTTCCTCTCTTCCGTTTCACGTGTAGAGAAAGTTACTTTTGCCGATAACTCTTCAACTCCTATAATTTCCAAAGGTTCGATTAGAGTAAAGAATGACTACACTTTGAAGGATGTGGCACTTGTTAAAAATTTGAAATACAATTTGCTTTCTATTTCAAAATTGCTAGATGAAAATCTAGAAATTATTTTCACTAAAAATTGTTGCAAGGGTGTAGATTCAAACAATGAGCTAACTTTTAACTTGTCACGGTTTGGAAGAGTTTTTAAAGCTAATTTTGATATGTCATCCTCTAAGAATAGGTGTCTAGTTGCTAATGATTCAAATGACTTATATTTTTGGCATCGTAGACTTGGTCACGCAGGCTTTGATCATCTAACACGTGTTAGTGCTCTTGATTGCATACGTGGGCTGCCTAAGCTTAAAGGGGACAAAGAAATTGTGTGCCCTTCTTGTAGACATTCTAAGATGGTTGCAGGTTCACATGCTCCTCTCACAATGACCATGACAACTAAACCAGGTCAACTTTTGCACCTTGACACCTTACGACCTTCACGTGTTCAATCCTCCGGAGCAAAATGGTATGTTCTTGTGATTGTTGATGACTATTCTATATACTATTGGGTTTACTTTATGGCATCTAAGAATGACGCTTTTACGCACTTTAGAACTTTATTTCTTAGATTATAAATTGATCACCCTGGATCTTTAAAAGTAATTACAAGTGATAATGGAACCGAATTTAAAAATCAATCATTTGATCACTTTTGTGCTGAAAATGGAATAGATCACCAATTTTCTTCACGTTATGTACCTCAACAAAACGATGTTGTAGAGAGTAAGAACATAACCTTAGTTGAGATGGCTAAGACTATGCTTGATGAATATCAAACTCCTAGAAAATTTTGGGCAGATGCAATTGCAACCGCTTGTTATGTCTCAAATTGTGTTTTCTTTCGTGCTAAGCTAGGAAAAACACCATATGAACTTCGGTCCGGTCATAGGCCTAGTGCCATACACTTTCGAGTCTTTGGTTGCGAATGCTTTGTTAAGAAACATGGTAATCTTGATAAATTTGAACCTAGATCCGTTGATGTCATGTTTCTTGGTTATCCATCTGATACTAGATGCTACCATGTGCTATTAATTGATACTAACAAAATTGTGGAGACTTTTAAAGTTTCTTTTGATGAAGCTATCCTAGGTACTAGCTCCAATATTGCAGGTCCAGATCCATATCCATAGAGGGAGAGTATTCTCATCGAAGAAGATGAAGAAGTGGTGTTGCTGCCCAAAAATTCAGAAGCAAATGACGTTGATCACGCTGCTGATTTTGCACCACAACCAGCACCAACAACTACTGCAACTGGTACAGATCATCCTCAAGCAACAAGTTCTTCGATCTGTAATGAACATGAAGAACAAGGAGCTTATGAAGTCCCTACTTCCCTCCAAATCCTCAAAAGTAATCCTCCACAACAAATCAATGGGAGCTTGCACGAACGAGTCACGCGGTCCAGGTTTTGCGATCCAAACTCTAACACTGGTTCTGCTTTTGTTGCTTCTTTTGAACCCAAAGATATATCACACGCACTCACTAATGAATCTTGGATTATTGTCATGCAAAAAGAGTTAGAAAATTTTAAAAGACATAATGTTTGGAATCTTGTAGGTCCACCTCAAGGTCACACTTTAATTGGAACTAAATGGGTGTTTAAAAATAAACAAAGTGAGGCTGGGGTTGTGGTTAGGAATAAGGCTAGGTTGGTTTCTCAAGGTTTCACACAAGTTGAAGGTCTAGATTTTGACGAAACTTTTGCTCATGTTGCTAGATTAGAAGCCATAAGAATTTTGTTAACTTCTGCATCTAAAGGTTTCAAGTTATATCAAATGGATGTTAAAAGTGCTTTTCTTAATGTCAAGCAACCCCCAGGTTTTGAAAATCTAGATTTTCCTAATCATGTTTACAAACTGACCAAAGCCTTGTACGGTCTCAAACAAGCCCCTAGAGCATGGCATGATAGGTTAAAAGAAAAACATTCTTAGTTGAAAAGGGATTTACCATGGGCAAGGTTGATAAAACTCTTTTTGTGCTTAAGCATGGCAATGTCTTATTATTTGTTCAAGTTATGTGGATGATATTATCTTTGGTTGTCCTTTTCATGATTTTGTGTTTAAGTTTTCAGCTATGATGAGTTCAGAATTTGAGATGAGTATGATGGGAAGGTTCCACAATAAAACATACTTTTTGGGGCTGCAAATCAAGCAAACCAAGGAAGGTACCTTTGTGAATCAAATGAAGTATACAAGAGACCTTCTCAAATGCTTCAACATGGACAAAAGCAAGCCTATTCGGACACAATGGGTACAATAACGACAGTTGAACTTGATGAAGATGGTGACCCAGTGGACGAAAAAGAATAAAGAAGCATGATTGGATGACTTTTGTATCTCACGGCTTCAAGACCAGACATACAATTCAGTGTATGTCTTTGTGCATGGTTTCAAACTTCCCCACGTGCTTCACATCATCAAGCTATCAAAAGAATTCTCAGGTACTTACATGGAACTCAAGAATTTGGCATTTTTCTTCCTTCTTCCTCAATTGTTACTTTGAAAGCTTTTTTGGATGCTGATTTTGGGGGTTGTAGGATTGATAGGAAAAGTACTTCGGGTGCTTGTCATTTTCTTGGTAATTTACTTGTTGCTTGGTCCTCTAGAAAACAAAATTCAGTTGCACAATCCACAACCGAAACTAAATATGTAGCTGCTGCTAGCGCTTGCTCACAAATTCTTTGGATTGTTCAAACTCTTAAGGACCATGGGGTTGACTTAGATAGTGTTCCGCTGTTTTGTGATAACACTAGTGCCATTTGCATTGCTAAAAACCCCGTGCAACATTCCAGAACAAAGCACATTGACATTGGGTATCACTTTCTCCGTGATAATGTTGAAAAAGCAAACATTGTGCTTCACCATGTAGATACCTAACAACAATTGGCTAACATTTTTGCCAAAACCCCTGTCCAACATTCCAGAATAAAGCACAATGACATTAGGTATCACTTTATCTATGATAATGTCGAAAAAGGAAACATTGTTCTTCACCGTGTAGATACCGAACAACAATTGGCTGACATTTTCACAAAACCTTTTGATTTCACTCGTTTTTGTTTCATTCGTAGTGCAATAGGGGTTATGCATCCTCATGGCTTAAATTGAGGCGGGTTTTGAAATTTGGAAAGTCTATGTGTGAATCTGAATTTAAAATAATATGAGCATAGTATTTTATACATATATGACTTTGTGATTCCTTTTACATGCTGAAAGATCTTACTACATTACTTATGTTATACATTTTGTAGTTTTTGCCATGACTAGTAATTCAAATAATTACTTACAATAAATCTGGTCATGATCGAACTTTCTTGCTGTTTTGAACTTGTTGCATGCTCACAAGTGCTTTTAATAATGAAAAATTAGTCCACATGTTGAGCTTTTATGATCAAATAAAAATGAGAAAAGATCAACAAAATATGCATGCATCGCACTTCTTCTTTTGAGATGGCTTATCATTGCACTTGCATATGAACATGGAAGAAATTGTGTATGACTAAAACCATGTCCTGAAGCTTCTTATTGTCAAATGACATAGGGTTGGCTTGGTTGGTTAGAATAAGGCAGATGTGGCATATAGTCTTTTGCAAATGTTATATGATCAAAATTTGTGCTTAAAAGAAAATAAAATTGCAGCAACGAGTGTTACGCTTTCATGTCTTGAAATAGTTAAGTTTGTGAGATCATGACTTGCTTATATTGAAAATTACAATTGATCTCTCGCATTGCTCACATTACTTTATGAATTTCATTGATGTGATAGTGAAAGTCAGTTCATAGTATGGCTTTGATGAGCTTTGTTTTATGTGTATATGTCATATAATGCTCACAACATTTTGAAACTTCTCTTTTGTACGGTGCTGAATACATAGACAAAGGGGGAGAAATTGATCACACATTGCACATATTCAAGGGAGAATTTTTCGTTTTTCTTCTTATTTTATTTTTGATTTACAAAGGGGGAGAAATATGTATAAGGGGAGAAATATTTTTTTTGAAATTCTTTCCTTCTCATTTGACTGGTTTCAAAACTTTTCATAAGCCAATGTTCGGATTTTAAGAGGTGTTGCCAATGCATTCATCAAGGGGAAGATTGTGAGACCTATGTGTAATGAATACATTGGCTATGACGATAAAAGTTTTGAATATTGCCAAAACACCAGTCTCAACAATGCCCGTCTCTAGGTACGAGCTCCGGTAAGGTCTGATGTAAGGTCTGACTTATTTTGGCTAGGTCCGACTTATTTTGGCTAGGTTCGACTTCTTTGTCTAGGTCTGACTTGTTTTTGCTATGTCTTGCCCAAGGTTCTACTAGCTTTGGTTAGCTCCAGTGCAGGTCCGACTAGCTTTGGTTAGCACCGACATCCGACTAGCTTTGGTAAGCTCCGGCGCTAGGTCCGACTTGCTTTGGTAAGCTCCAGTGCTAGATCCGACCAGCTTTAGTTAGCTCCGATGCTAGGTCCTGCTAGCTTTGGTAAGCTCTGGTTCAAGGTCCGGTTAGCTTTGTCAAGGTCCAGTGCTTAATTGCAATGGTTCTGCTTTTAACATGCAATGTTTCTAACTTGCTTTTTGGATTATAGAAAGGTTGCCTGGTATTCTTTTACTAAGTTTTTGGTGTGTTTTGGTGGTTATGGCTGATATCATTTTGCTATGGTTTGCAACATGCTTATGTGAGGTGCTCACGTAAGGTGTTGTGGTTTCAGAACTAACGTGAGTCAAGGCGTGGGCTTGTGCTCGGAAGTATTAGTTGTTTATTCAGTGCAGGTGTTGCTTGAGTTCAAGACGTGGCTGGTGACGGGATCCAATGAACTAGTCTTAGGGAGAAGATGAGGTTCAACAATCAAGTTCGGGAGGAATTGTGGTTGAGTTGATCGCGAGGTTGCGCAGCATGTTTGAATCAAGAACAATGCCGTCGAAGTGTTAAAGCGACACTTTCCCCGGATATGCTAAGAAGCAGGCCGCAGAGGTTCTTTGATCAGCAGGGCTTAGTTCTCAATCTATTGGTCGCGCGTATGAGAGTATGAGATAGTGGTTTTTATGTGGTTCAGGCCGCAAGAGCGTAACACACTACTCAACAATGAAGTTGTATTTCTGGTGTGTGTGTGTATGTGAATGCGTATGTTTGGGATCCCTATAATGGTGGCAGTCTGGTCGTTTTATAGACAAGGCCAGATGCCTTACAAGTGAGGTCCGGGATACGACAAGTGCCCCCAGGGCAACCTTATCCTAATGATCTAAGGCTTCTTGCATAAGCTTCCTCTGACCAAGGCTTGAAGACTCACCGTCTTACCACCTCAGTCGCCAGTGGCCCTTGTGCAATCGTTGATGATGGCAGGAATGTCCCATCCATCTGTTCCTGGCGCCGTAAGCTACCCACTTGGCGGTGTGGGGTAGGCCTGTTGTGCCTTCACTGTGATGCAATTGGGCGCAGCGGTACCTAACAGCAGGCGTGCACCGCGTCACGCGCCTGGGGACGATGCGAGTCTTCATTGCTTGATCTGGACAAGGCGCACCACCCTCTTAACTCCCGCAACCCACCGCCCAAGGCAAGTTGTAGGGTACGTGGCAGCTCGGGATCTAGCCTCTTCTGGGAGGCCTGGTGCCAACCCGTTGACCATGTGGCAGCTCCCGAGCCTGCTCCTGAATAGAGCAGGGGCTCGAGTGCCATGGGACATGTGGCAGGGTTGGAGCCCACTTGTTCGGGGAGGTAGCATGTCTGTTTTCTTGAGCCACGTGGCAGCTCCAGAGCCCACCCCCATGGGGGGAGTGGGATCCCATCTTGCTGGACACGTTGCCGCATGGGAGCTCATCCCTGAGGGGGAGTTGGACTCCTCCTTGAGGATCATGTGGGTACTCTGGACCCCTGTATCTGAGGTAGAGGGGTCCAAGCCTTCTCGATATGTGGCGACCTCAGACCCTGCCTTGGCTAGGGACAGGGCACCTACGCGGCTTTAGCCTTGGCGCGGGGGTACCCGGTATGCCGGGTACTGACAGTGGCCCCTGGGTCCACCCTGGGGGAAACGATGAGCTCGAGGGTGGAGCCCTATTTCTTGTGATGTCTTTCGATTTTGTCTTGTTCAGCCAAATCGGTGTGCGCCTCTGCCATCGTGGCCATGCGTCCCACTATAGTTGAGGGCTTGTGGTGTCGGGATATTTGCTTGGTGCAACTTCTTTACTGCGACGGTTCCTAATGCGGTTGTTGCGCTTCTACTCCTTCCACTCATGCCTTTATGGGAACCACGAGGTTGCCTTCTCGGGTCGACCCCCCCTCAAGCCAATCTCTCTGATAGGGGACCTAGGCCCCACTGTGTGGGATGCTATGGGTTGAGCAGCGGGTTTCGCCCCCAGTGATTTTCTCGGTGCCAGCTTCACCACTTGTCGCTAAACTCTCAGGTGGTGGTGGTGGTGTTCTCGCACTTCTGTGAGATGTTTGTCGGGGTGCACCCGTCCTTGTCGGTGTTCCGGTAGTTCTTTGTGCTGAGGTGGACCAGGAAGAAGAACAAGACAAGCTTCCTCGACAGCTACTACTTCCAGCATTGGGCCAGGAGCCCCTTCATGTACATCACCCTGCTCTCCACAGTGAAGTGGGCCGACTAGAGGAGCGACTGGGTGATCATACAGGTCGATGCCCATGATAGCATGGTCATGCACACCAGTTGGCCGATACTCCAGAAGAAGACTTGGGAGGAGCGCCCAAAGTTGGAGCAGGCATACACCCCGGTGATGGCGAGAATCCAATTCTTGGTGGATCATGGTCTGTCGAAGCTAATGTTGATGTCAGACTTCGTGCGTCGACGCTTGGCTCCCCTCCATCATCGTAGCGGCACTGCATGGCTTTACTACGGGCCAAAGGACGGCACCCGTGTGGTGTGGGGTCTCGACACAGAGATGACCCCGCAAGAGGTGATCGACGTAATGTCCAAGGTGTACGAAGGCCCACTAACGTCCGACGTCCTCAACCTTCTAGGGCCCTATCCACCACTTTGCTCGGATCGCAACCTCCGAATATAGGTCCTAAGGGAGATGTCGAACTAGAACACACTCGGTCTTTCGCCACGGCAGGTTGGCGATGCGGACCGTGGATTGGCCATCATCGACTCGCCACAAGAGTCTACACCTTCCCAAATCTTGGAGACGTCAAGGGTGGAAGATGCATGCTCCGATGGTGGGAGAAGCAAGGCGCCTGTCACCGATGCCGGGAAGGGGATGCCGCCGGTCCCCGCCATCAGGAAGGAGAACTCCCCAGTGGTCGAGGTTGTGAAGGATAAATGCCCTCGGTCGCTGCTGAAGGCACCACAACAGGCAGTCCTCGCTCCAATTCAACGTCCCCTGGTGCTCCCCTCCTCAGTGTCAGGTATTGGCGGCTCTTTGGGGGGAGGCCCAGTCCATCAAGTGGTGGCTCTGCCATCGTCTGCAGCGGGCACACCGTCCAGCATCCCCACCACCAGTGCAGTCCAAGGCACCACAGGGGGCTCCGGGAGTGTTACGCCCACGGAGCCTCGGGCCAAGAGGCCTAGGGCCGACAGTGGCGGCAGCTCTGGAGGAGGCTCCATGAGTGGCACTGTTGGGGTTGGTGGAGATACGCCGATGCAGGGTGGTGGCATTGTTGGTGGTTTCGGTGGTGGCTCGCTCGGGACGACCTCGCCTGTGACACCGTCGTCAGGGCGTGTAGCTTCAGGGCTACGGATGGTTGAGGCCCGCTAGAGCTTCCGGGGACGTCGGTAAGGCATTCTTACCAATGCTTGCTTCGATATCTTGCGTGTTCTTTTACCCTGGGCAGATTCTAATTTGGACCTCTAGGTCCATGTCAGCTGTTGTGACTCCTCTACCGCAGGGGCTAGTGTCCCGGAGCACTGCGAAGTCAGCCCAGGAGGCTACGACTGTACTGGCGGAGCAGATCGCCAAGCCTGTAAAGGAGAGTGTTGCTCCGACTTCAGTACCCCGCGTGGGTAGTAAAGCATCTCTGGCTGTAGTGCCAGATTCACCTCCAGCCGTCACGCCAGAGGCAATGTCGGAGTCGTCTCAAGGGGCTAAGGGCCTGGCCTCCACTGCTGCTGATCCAGCAGGTGGCTCCTTGGGCGACGGTGGTGCTGCTGCTTCAGGTAGCACCACATCTCCTGCTCAGTCCTTGGGGACAAGGTCCCCGGTTCTGGTGGTCTTGCCTTTGCCACCGCGGGGAAAGAGGTCCCCGAGAGGATCACCGGGCGACCTTCCATAACATCGGCGCAGCCAGAGCGCCTCTCTGACATCATGGACTCGATGCAGTTCAGCATCCTCCTAGTGCAATCCAACCTCCGCCGGGCACAAGGGGCTCTCACCGCAGAGTGGGAGAAGCTGTGTGCTGAGGGCGAGCGCCTCCAAGGATGGGAGGACCTTTTGAGGTCCATGATCGCCAAGGCCAAGGCGAACTACCAAAAGGAGAGTGGGGAGCTGGAGCTGAGGCATCGCTTGGTGATGGCCATGGACGCAATGTCCCAAAAGGTTCTGGCTGATGCCAAGGTAGCCAATGATACGGCTGACGCCCATCTGCGTGCCTTTGAAGAGGGTCGAGAGGCCCTGGGTCACCGCAAAGCTACTGTTGCTGAGTGGTAGGCTACTGTCATCGAACAAGAGGTGGCGGCCCAGGCGATGATGGCTCGGGCTGAGGCAGATCGAGACGGGCTGCAGTCGCGCCTCGAAGACCTTAAGCTCCGAGGGAGCGACTTTGCGCAGAATCGGGCGCAACACTTTATTCATCATAAGGAACTCCTCCTGCGTGATCTCGACGTCAAAGCCGGGAGCAAACGACGTAGCACCGCGCTCGGGAACTCGATCTGTAGGAGTGTCTGCTAGCTCAATGTCTGGAAGCCGAGGTAGGGCGGTGGCAGAGACGGTTGCATCCCATGTCCTGGTGTGCTACCAGAGTCGGTACCCTGAGCTGCCACTAGAGCCAGTTTTTGAAGGCCGCGTTGAAGAGCACGAGGAAACGGCAGCGGCAGAGATCAAGAATGCCGCCAAACATATCATCGTGCAATTTGCCAGTAATTGAGGCTGGCGGCCCCTATTTGTATGCGAGGTTCGCCCCTTTGTAAATATTCTTCAATGAATTTGACTTTGTGTTTGTTTTGCTTGTCTTGTGCTTCTCAACTTGCTACCCCAAGTCCTTAGTTGCGTAAGGTCTTGAAGAGCTTTTCTTTTGAGTTTGTTAGCTTTTGAGGGACCAACAATTGCACAGTTGACATGACCGCTGTGTCATTCATCGATGTCCTGCCTATGGAACCACTTTAGAGGCCCCCTAGTAGGTGTGGCCAGGTTGCTGGGCACGCCTACCACTTGAGTGCAGGATGTCATTGACGAGGTCCCAATGGAGCAAGGGAGCATGAGCGGTTGACCTTGGCGTGGCCCTTCCAGGGCCGCTGATCTTTGCCTGAGTGTTGACGTCAATGGCAGGCCCCCTGGGAGATGCTAGAGCAGGCTACTCCGGCATCATCCACCATCATCGCAGATTCGTCGACAGCAGGATCCTTGGGTGGTGCCGAAGCTAGATGCTCTGGCATCGCCCACCATCGTCGTGGATTTGTCGACGGCAGGCCCCCTGGGAGGTGCCGGAGCTAGATGCTCTAGCGTCGTCCACAATCGTCGCAGATTCGTCGACAGTAGGACCCTTGGGAGGTGCCAGAGCTAGCTGCTCCGGCACTGTACACCATCATTGCAGATTCATCGACGGCGGGCCCCTTGGGTGGTGCCAGAGCTGGATGCTTCGGCGTCACCCACCATCATCATAGATTCATCAACGGCAGGCCCCTTGGGAGGTGCCGGAGCTGGCTACTCCGGCGTCGCCCACCATCATCGCAGAGGCGTCGACGGCAAGCTCCTGGTGTACAGGCTATCACAAGAGAACCCTGTTAGCAACAAGAGTGGTGCAAGAGAGTGTACTCACTTAACAGCGCGTGTTGCTATCATCAACATGCTGGGACGTTGATGGCAGGCCCAAGGGTGGTGCTGGAGCTGGATGCTCCGGTGTCGCCCTCCATCATCGTAGATTCGTCGACAGCAGGCCCCCTGGGAGGTGTCAAAATTGGATGCTCTGGTGTCGTCCACCATCGTCGAAGGTTCGTCGACAGCAGGCCCCTTGGGTGGTGATGGAGTTGGATTCTCCGGCGTCGCCCACCATCTTCGTAGATTTATCAATGGCAGGCCCCCTGGGAGGTGCGGAATCGGGATGCTCCGACGTCGTCCACCATCATCGTAGATTTGTTGAAGTAGGCCCCTAATGTACAGGTTATCACAAGAGAACCCTATTAGCAACAAGAGTGAGGCAGGAGAGTGTACTCACTTATCATCACTTGTTGCTGTTGTCAACAAGCTGGGACATCGACTGCAGGCCCCTTAGGAGGTGCCGGAGCTGGATGCTCTAAAGTCACCCACCATGGTCGTAGATTCTCCAATGGAAGGCCCCTTGGGTGGTCCCGGAGCTGGATGCTTCGGCGTCGCCCTCCATCGTCGTAGATTCATCGATGGCAGGCCCCCTGGGTGGTGCCCTAGTTGGCTACTCCGACGTTGCCCACCATCATCGCAGAGACGTCGACAGCAGGCCCCTTTTGTACAAGCTATCGCTGGAGAACCATGTCAACCACAAGAGCGGGGTAGGAGAGTGTACTCACTTATCAACGCTTGTTGCTGTCGTCAACATGCTGGGATGTCGACGGCACGCCCCTTGGGTGGTGAGAGAGCTGGATGCTCTGGCATCACCCACCATCACCATAGATTTGTCGACGGTCGACCCCCTGGGAGGTGTCGGAGCTGGATGCTCTGGCATCGTCCACCATCATCGCAGATTCATTGATGGCAGGACCCTTTGGTGGTGCCGGAGATGGATGCTCTGGCGTCGCCCACAATTGTCGTAGATTCGTTGACGGCAGGCCCCTGGGAGGTGGCGAAGTAGGATGCTCCGGCGTCGTCCGCCATCATCACAGATTCATTAACGGCAAGCCCCTTGGGTGGTGCCGGAGCAGGACGCTCCTGCATCGCCCACCATCGTCGTAGATTCGTCGACGGCAGACCTCCCTGGGAGGTGCCGGAGTTGGATGCTTCAACGTCATCCACCATCATCATAGATTCGTTGATGGCGGGCCCCTGGTGTACAGGTTATCACAAGATAATCATGTTAGCAACATGAGCGGGACTGTAGAGTGTATTCACTTATCAGCGCTTGTTGTTGTTGTCAACACGCTAGGGTGTGGACAGTAGGCCCCTTGGGTTGTGCTGGAGTTGGATGCTCCGACGTTGCCCACCATCGTCGTAGATTCGCCAACAGCGGACCCCTTGGGAGGTGCCGGAGCTGGATGCTCCGGCGTCGTTCACCATTGTTGCAGATTCATCGATGGCAGAGCCCTTGGGTGGTGCTGGAGCTGGATGCTTCGGCGTCGCCCACCATCGTTGTAGATTGGTCGACAGCAGGCCCCCTTGGGGTGTTGGAGCTAGATGCTCTAGGGTCGTCCATCATTGTCGCAGATTCGTCGATGGTAGGCCCTTGGTGTATAGGCTGTTCCAAGACAACCTTATTAGAAACAAGAGCGGAGCAGGAGAGTGTACTCACTTATGAGCGCTTGTTGCTATCGTCAACTTGTTGGGACGTCGATGGCAGGCCCCTCGGGTGTTGCCGGAGCTGGTTGTCCTGCACACGTTAAAGGATGAACTAGTTTGCTTGCCGATTTTTCCTGTCTCTCTTCCTTAGCTTTGTCATGTCTCACTGCCCTGAGTTGACACACGGGGCTTGGGTAATTCAATGCTTTAGTGCTTCGGGTCTCAACTCCCGTCAACCTTAGGGTGTGATCCTTCTAGCCCTTAGTACTCGGCCATAGCGCTGAGAGGCAGGATGTGTGTGCTTAGGGTACAAGACCAGGCTAAGTAGTTCACATGCCCTAGACCTCTGGCTTGGCCTAGGCCTTTCCAGGGAGGCCATCCGGCTTCACATAACTCCAAGGATGAGGGCAGCCGTGAAAGCCCTTCAGACATCGCAGGTACCTCAAGCAAGCCCGCCTGCAGTAGGATTGCACAACTCTAGCAAGGGTGAGCGATACAGAGTTTACAACTGTGGATATGAAGGGAATATATAGTAAACGAGTTTAGCATGGTTGATCATAAAATTAGCGCATAATTTAAATAAACATTGTTTAGGGAAACATGACGTAAGACAATGATTCTTTTATATCGTTATTCGTAGGAGGAGACTGACTTCTACAAAAGAAGGCAACTTTCTGCTTCCATATGCTGAGAGAGGCATGGTGCATAGGTTTAGGGTTCAGGACCATGCTAAGCTGACTGTGCACTCTGGACCTGACCCTCCCGAAGCTTGATTGCCCTAAATGCTGCTCCTAGACACTATGAACACCTTCACACTGTACTATTAAGCTAATATATACATGGTGCTCAATGCTCTGATGGTAGTTGTGACAGTTGTCGGGTAACTTGTCGTCGATGGCTACCGGTGGGGCGTTGAGCAGGAGTTCCTACTTTCTGCCTTGGCCCTACGGATGGCAATGGGTCGGGTTCGGGTTGGGTGGAGCGAAAACCCGCCCGAATCAAAAAAGACTACGGGTCAATTTTCAGACCCGCACCCGCACCCGCGGGTGAAATTTTGCACCTGCACCCGCACCCGACGGGTTTCGGGCGGGTTTCGGGTGCCCGTCGGGTCTGACCAAATATAAAAGACATATGAGAAAAATTGAACATTTGAACAGCAACTTAATATTTAAGCTCCACTTTTTTTGTTTCAAAAACAGAATGAATACAATAAAAAGGAGGTTTATCAATCATCAACACAACACAAACACAAACCATGAATAACGATCAATAATCAGTCTCACATATGACTAGTTAATCAAAAAGATGGATCACAAGAGAGTAGACACCATAAACATCTGTTGCTTCCCTCTGTTCAGTCACGACATGCAAAACTGCTCGAGGAACGTGGATCAGAATAACCCATATGGTTCAAATTAGCTCTGAATTGCAGGTTGGACTGGCCATGATGAAACGAAGCATTCCCATTATCGATACAGAGAGAACGCATGGTGACCTGGTCCTAGCCACTAGCCAGATTCAAGAGGCGGGGGACAGGCACCAGCTGGGGCGGACAGCAGGGTCGAGAGCAGCTGGTTGAGGATGGGGTCAGACAGCGATTGGATCTAGGAGGCAACGCAGGGGCGGACACTAGGAGGCAGAGTGCCGGCGAGAGCGTCGGCTGCGTCTCGGGAGAGGACGAGAGGGCAGAGGCCAGAGGCGATTTGGGATTTCGTGGGCAGCGGCTGCGTGCGGGACACGAGAGAGGGCCACGGCGGTGCGAGTCCAGGGTTGGGAGCACGGAGCATCTAGGTTGCGAAATTTTTATACGAAGCTGAATATTGGGCTGGGCCGGTGCAGCCTACGGGTGACTACTTGACTGCGGCCATTTCGGGTGACCGGCAGGTGAAATATGAAACCCGCACCCGCACCCGAAATATGTCGGGTCGGGTGCAGGTCAAACCCGCAGGTAAAAAAATACACCCGAACCCGCATCCGCCGGGTGCCAAACCAGACAGGTACCCGAACCCGCGGGTCTCACTGCAATCCCTACTTGGCTCCCCGCCTTGAGGAAGGGTATGAGCAGAGCCGGAGCTGATCTTGACAACTTTGACCGAAGTGTCGGTGCTGTCGGAAGGCTGCAGACGGGGTGCTGCAGGTGAGCCATGCTGATGCGAGCTTGGTGAAGGCTGACTTGGTCCAGCACCGCCCTGGGCTGGTGTTCGGTCTGCTCTGAGGAGTTTGAGCTTCTCCAAGGCTAACACCCCAGTAGTGCGGTCTCTGCGGATCCTGAGGACATCGGAGGGGGTACATCTTTAGAACAAGGTAGCCGTAGTGTGCTACGGCCATGAATCGATATAGGGCTGGCCTGCCGATGATGGCGTTGAAGGGGAGGATGACGTATGCGATGTCAAATAGGATGCTCTCTGTCCTGTAGTTTTTGGGCGTCCCAAAGGTCACCCACAGGTTGATGCTGCCGTACAGGATGATGTTCCCTGGCCCCACCCCTTAGAATGGCCTCGAGGGGGTGAGCTTTGACACCGAGATATGCAGTTGGTCGAAAGCCCAAACGATGATGAGGTTGAGGTCGGCCCCGCCATCTATCAAGAAAAAATGGATCTTGACGTTGGCAATGGTGGGGGCAACCAAGAGAGGAAGGATCTCGGCTCCCACCATGTTTTTAAGGCAGTCGGAGGTGTCGAAGCTGATCGGCGTCTCCTTCCACTGGTGATGCAGCGCTAGAGCGGGAGATGGGGCTATCAAAGCCACTGCTTGGCGTAGGATCTTGGCCGTGTTCCGGGACACAGGATCCCAAGACCCCCCCGAATTTTACGTGGAGAGTCTTTCGACGCTCATGATCGCTACTGGCGTCAGAGTCCTCGTCCTTGTGGACCACCTTGACGGCTCATTCCTACTTCGAGTACTCCATCTCCTCCTTGTCGTCGACTTTGGGGTCAACCAACTGCTTTCCCTCCAGCTGGTGGAGGGGGGCACCGTGGAGACGTTGCTGTTGCTGCGCCCGCTGTTGGTATCTCTCAGAACATCTCTTAATCTCCTGGCACTCATTCGTAGTGTGGTCGCGAGTCTTCTGTACTAGGCAGGGCTCGACACCATCGTCACCTACAGGTTGCTGACGTGGGTGCTTGTCGGAGCATTGGGGTCTTCCCCCTCTTGTTGTTGCTGCTGCTGCGACGCATGCAATAGCTTGTTCTGGCAACTTCCCCGGTTCTTATTCTTCTTTTTGCCGCTACCCAAGGTAGCGGCACCTTCACCGGTCTGGTCACCTACGCCCACTTCAGGGGTGCCCTTTGTGTGCCAGCCACGGTCCTCCGCCGCCCGGGCGCATCGATCGGTGATAGAGAAGTGCTCGGAGACATCTTGCATGTTGTGCGTTGCTAGCATCTGGAGCATCTTCCGATCACGCACTCCCTGCCAGAATGGTACTATCACAGAATCATTCGGGATTTTGTGGATGGAGTTGCTTACCTGGGAGAAGCGCTGGATGAATGATCACAGCGTCTCCTTGGGTTGTTGGCGCACGACGTGGAGGTTGAGCTCGGTGCCGGGGCGCGTGTAGGAGCGGCCTAAGTTTGCCATGAACTGCCGGCAGAGATCATCCCAAAAGGTTATGGACCCCTCGAGCAGGTTCATCAGCCATGATCGGGCTGAATCGATCAGGGCAACAGGGAAGTTGTTTGCCAGGGCAGACTCATCTGCTCCTGCAGCAAGAAAAATCGTGGTGTAGATCTGCAGGAACTCGGCTGGGTTGACGCTCCCATCAAAGTTCTCCGGCAGGTGTGGCCGGAACTTGCACGGCCATGTTGTCAGTCAGAGGTATGGCGCCAAGGCCATGCACCCTCTGATGGGCTTCACTAGAGAGGCATACGTGACAGCATACGCAAGGGGGGTTTGCTGCGCCACGTGTGGCTGCTGTGGAGCCTGCTGCTGTGGCAAGTACTGTTGCAGCACATGGTGTACAGATCAATGCAGCGGTGCAGTCGACCCAACATAGTCCTGGTTTGATGGCGGCGGTGGAGGGTTTACCTGAGGTGCTCCTCGGATGGAGGATGCCTCCTGCTCAAGCCCTTGAGGGCTGTACTCGGCATCAAGGTTGCGCCGCCTCTCCCACTGCCGCTCGATGATGACACGGCCATCTATCAGAGCTTGACGACAGTCAAGCCCAGCCCTTAGGTCCTCCGTGGGGATCTTTCCTGCGCTAGTAAGCCTGGTGGATCTGGAGTCGGTGATGCGCCTGTCGAAGGACGGCGTGCGCAATAGCGACACGTGACGTCTCCCTCTGTTGGGAGAGTTGTGGGCTGCCACGACTAAGTGGTCAATGTCATGGACCCACTGCTGAGCCGCTCCCAGGGAAGCGTTCATCGATAATGGGTGGTGGAGCAGGGCCCTGGCTGCTGCCAGAGCGCTCTCCGGACTCGCAGCCAGCGGCTGTTGTGGCATTGACTGGACCGGAGCATTCTCGGAGGTGCCACCCTGGCCAGCTACATCTGCGCGGGGGCGTATGGACCAGTGTGCATCGCTCGGGCGATGGATCTGGTCATCGGACGGCGGCCTCGAAAATCGCCATCTATGGGTTTGACGAACACAATAGCAGTGAAAATACAACCACTTTTTTGAGGGAAAAAACCCCTACCTGGTGCGCCAAATGTCGAAGTGTTAAAGTGACACTTCCCCCGGATTTGCTAAGGAGCAGCCCGCGGAGTTTCTTTTATCGCTAGGGCTTAGTTGTCAATCTAGTGGTCACGCGTATGAGAGTATGAGACTGTGGTGTTTACATGGTTCGGGCCGCAAGAGCATAACACCCTACTCCACGGTGAGGTTTTATTGCTCGCGCGCGTGTGTGTGTGTCTGTGTGTTTGTCTGTGTGTGTGTGTGTGTGTGTCTGTGTGTGTGTGTGGGTGTGGGTGTGTGTGTGTGTGTGTGTGTGTGTGTGCGTGCGTCTGTGAATGCGTAAGTTGGGGATCCGTATAAGCTAGACACCTTACAAGTGGGGTCCGGGGCCCGACAGGTGGCCTCGGGGCGATCTTATCCTAAAGATCTAAGGCTTTTCCCATAAGTTTCCTCTGACTGAGGCTTGAAGACTCACCGTCTTGCCACCTCAGTCACCAGTGGCCCTTGCGTAGTCGTTGATGATGGCAGGGAATCTCCCATCCATCTATCCCTGGCGCTGGAAGCTACCCACTTGGCAGAGTGGGGTGGGCCTGTTGTGCCTTTACTGCGATGCGATTGGGTGCAACAGTACCTAACAGCAGGCGTGCGCCGCATCACGCGCCTGGGGAAAACACAAGTCTTTAATACTTGATCTGGACAAGGCACACCACCCTCTTAACTCCCGCAACCCACCACCCAGGACAAGTTGTAGGGTACGTGGCAGCTCACGAGCTAGCCTCTTCTGGGGAGGCCGGGTCCTGACCTGCTCACCATGTGGCAGCTCCGGAGCCTGCTCCCGAGTAGAGCAGGAGCTCACGACCACAGGACATGTGGAAGAGTCGGAGCCTGCCTCTTCGGGGAGGTGGCCTGTCTGTTGTCTCGAGCCATGTGGCAGCTCTGGAGCCCACCCCCATGGGGAGAGCGGGATCCTGTCCTGCTGGACACGTGGCCGCTTTGGAGCTCGTCCCTGAGGGGGAGCTGGACTCCTCCTTGAGGTTCATGTGGGTATCCCAGAGCCCATATCTGAGGTAGAGGGGTCCGGGCCTTCTGGATACGTGGCGCCCTCGGACCCCGCCTTGGCTGAGGACAGGGCACCTAGGCGGCTTTAGCCTGTGCGCTGGGGTACGCGGTATGCTAGGTACTGACAAATGCATATGAAGGTATCATGGACATTGTTGGAAGATGTTTGCACGTGTGCATGGAGTGCATGGACGTGGATGCATGGTTCCAAGGGTGTGATGAAGAGAAGTGGACGTAAAGAATTAGCCAGAAAGGTCCAACCGACTAGGTTATGGACTTAGGTTGCGGCTGAGTCGTGTTTGACTCAAATATGGAAGGTTTGGGTTGGTTATGATAGGTTTTCATGTGGGTCACGAAGTTTAGTTGTTTTAGGAATGTGGGATACATTCCAAAGGTGTTTGGAAGTCTTAATATTGTTTCTATCTGTGTATAGAAGAGTCTTGAGCAGTTATGGGAAGTTTTGGTGGAAACTGAGTAGGATACGAGTCCTAGTTTGGTTTAGGTTGGCCTCATGGCTGGTTATATAAGCAAGGGAGGCCAGAGCTCGTAGAGCAGGGATATTGGGCTGTTCTTCTTGTGTTCTATTGAACAAATATTGTAGTTTAAAGGAACTTTTGTGCCCTATTCATTCGACTTGTTTCAGACAAGTTTTTCTCGTCGAGTTTCTACATAGCACTACCTTGCTTCGGTGGTTTTATCATAACTTGAGTTTTACAAATCCAATTGATGTGATTCTTCTTGGGATGTCTTCATAACGTGATTATCTATCATCTATGAAACTTTCACAGTCATTGTATTTGTGATTTCTGATCTACATGAGTTTCTTTGTAGTACTGCAGATCTGTTTTATTCAGGTAGAACAGATTGACCTTTGTTCGATCTTTCGATTATAACTTGTGTTTTTCTCGACGGATTTTCGTCATTCTTGTTGTGACGTATCCGTGACTTGATTCTCCAGAATCTATACTGGTTTTGTCACAATTTATCACGTTTAGATTAGTCACACACACGATTTCTTTCACAGATCAATTTTCTGCCGAGGGGTTTTTGTTGCTTCCGTTGAAACAGTTGTAATCTACCATTCACCCTCCTCTGTTAGATTTTTATGTGCTCTTCGATTATACAAATTATAACAACATTAATGTTCGCGCAAATCTCAAACATATGCTTCACCGATCAACTTTCTGCCAGAATTGACCTGTCTGGACTCAATTGAGATGTTCATCTAGTTAGAGGCAAAATCATGATTTGATATGCATAAAAAAGTTGTATTTCACATCTAGACCTTTACAGAATGTATATTTGCCCCCAGATCAATTTTGGCAAAATTAACAATTTTTCTGAGAAATTTTGACAGCGCCTTCTTCATATATGGCTGATTTAAGCACAGTTTTTCGTAAAGATAATATTAAAATTTGACAAAACTGTTATTTAAAAAGTTTTCACATATCTCATATAATTCCCATAAATGTATGACATGACCTCATTCGATTTTTCTACATATAGCTATGGCCAATATGGTGAGAATACGGAACCAATTTCCAGTTTCTGTCCAGTTTGACAGGTTTTGAAAATTTGAAATTTTGACTATTTTCTAAAGGGATTCTTGTGAAAGCCCTAAATTTAAAGTGTAAAGTTCATCTAAGAGAAATAAAAATGATAATGAGAAAGACAAATTAAAGGAGCAAAAGAAAATCAAATTAATTAGAACATTAACGGAGGGTTCAAATATTCAAACAAAGCTCCTGTTCAAACTTGGACAAATACAAAATTGAGCTGACCATTGGATTCCAAATAATTCAATTAGTCATGATGCAAAATTTCAAAATTGTTGGAGGTCAATTACTCTTTATTTCAATAAGTACATTGAAATGCCTCGAATTCAAATTCAAATTTGAATTTCAATTGAAACTTTGTCAAATAAGAAATTTGATTTCAAATTGAAATCTACATATTTATATCAGACTCTCTACAAAAATCTTGCATTTTTGGACCTGGTTTGGTGGTAGAGTTAAATGACCAGATAAGGTGTTCTTAAGTATGACGGGTGGGACCCACTGGTCAGACCCACTTGCTCTGTACGCCGTTTTTTCTCCTCTTCCCTGCTTGCCACCGCGATGTTGCATGCCGCCATGGTGATGGCCCTGTCTTGGTGCCGAATTCACCACCTCAGAGCTGGATTTCGCACTGAAGGCGAGCAGCAGACCTCTGTCACATCCTTACTCATGCCAACGGTTAAAAAGCATTCATCCTCCTCTCTGTTCTTGCTGCCGACGCCATTGCCACCCTTGCTGTTTCCTCCTCGCCAGGCCGAGTCAATCTTTGATTGAGCAGGCAACCAAAAGAGAAAATATTTCTCTGCTTGTGCTCTATATTTTCCTCAGTCAAGTTCGGGTCAGTGCTAAACCGCGTGCCAAATTTTTCAGGTTTGTCACCCCTGTTTGGAACCGCCGAGCCAAGTTGCCGTGGTGTCATCGTTCCCATCAACCTCAACCCTCTCTTGAGCAGCTGTAAGGTTTGCAAGGACCCCTACTTGCTGTTTACAACTTGGATTATCACTTCATAGTGTGTGGTCACAGTATGATCCATGTTTTCCCCTCTGTTTTTGACAACCGATGATAGGTCTTCCTTGCAATTTGGTTTGTAGGTGAAGTCATCTTCTAATCTGGTTAGAGCTATTGTTCGTCACACCCTATCATCTCCTCGAACAATAAACCCATAAAGCCATTGACTAGCCACTGCAAGAATCGAGTTTTCCTACCCGCCACTAGCAAACCCTAGCTTTGCCGTTGAGCTATTGTTTGCAAGGTTTTCACCATGATGGGCTTCCATATTATTGATGAATGTGGCCTAGAGGGGGGGGGGTGAATGGGCCTTTTGAATTTCCTGCACACTTAATAGAATCGTCAAAACTTGGTTGGCCGGACTAGTCCGGTCGTGTGGGCGGACTTGTCTGGTGTGCTAAAAATATGTGTGTTGATCAGGAGTTATTTGGGAAAATAAATTTCTTTAGCAGCGGAAATGAGAACAACTGATATTTTTATTTGAGATTAATATAAGAATGCAGGTAAAACTTATAATTGCCTTAGGTTGATGTTTAGCACTCAAGTGATCTAATGAACAAAATTTAAAGGAAATAAGGCGCAAGATACACGAATTTTTCCCGAGGTTCGATCTCACTACGAGATCTACGTCCTCGTTGAGGCAGCTCACACAGAGCCGGGTCTCCAACCCTTTCCCTCTTCAAGTCACCATGAAGGCCGACTTGATTCCACTATCACGGGTAATCACCAAGTTTGTGGGGCATATTCACATATTGAGGGCTCCCACGAGAATTACAACAAAAGAAGTGATCAAATACACTCAAAAGTATTACAATGCAAAGTATGAGTGTAGAAAGATCAAACTCCAAGAGCTCGCAATGAAAGAACGATGATCTCCCAATCCCGAATCCAAGTGTTCAATTGATTTCACTCATTTTGCACTTTAGATGTGTGGGGAGATGTGTTTTGGGCTCTTGGGACGAAGTGGCGGCTCTAGGGTTTGTTCTTTGATCAGTATTCGACGTGTGTGACAATAAGAAAGTCGTGGACTCTCTATTTATAGGGTTTCCAAAAGGTAGCCATTGAAAAACCCTAACACCGGACTAATCCGGTGCAAGTCCGGACTCGTCCGTCCTCAATGCATTTTGAAATCCAGAAAGTCTGCCGGACTAGTCCGGTCCAAGCTCGGACTAGTCCGGTGCTGCGTGAAGGTGAACTCCAGAAAGTTCAATGGACTAGTCCGCGGACTAGTCCGATCTCAACATATGGGAGAATCCAGAAAGGTCAACGGACTAGTCTGGTAGTCAACGGACTAGTCCGGTCCCTCAATATGAGAGACTCAAGAAACATCAACGGACTAGTCCGGTGGACGCACGGACTAGTTCGGTCTCCCAATAAGTGAGATTCTTAAAAGATAAACAGACTAGTCCGGTCCATGATCGGACTAGTCCGGTGCTTCATGAAAGTTAGGTTAATTTTAATCCCTTACCCTCGCGCAAAGTTGTGAGCTCTTGGAGTGTGTCTTTCATACACTCCCTATACATTCAAAATCTAATTTGGTCTTCCAAGATTCATCAAAGTATCTCTCTTTGAACACCACTTTATTTTTCACCTTTTTGTGTGCACCGAGCTATTTCACTTGTTTGTCCTGCAATCATCTTAGTAGTTTCATTAGGATCTCATCAATTAGCCAAAACCCACAAGGGATATCCTAGATGCACTTACAATTGATCCCCAAGTCACCAGGAAACTGCCAGTACAAACCTCGATGAAAATAAGGCATTCTAGTGCAATTCCGACTTCACCGGAGTGGTCCGAGCAGCTGCCGCCGTCGCGCGCACTTCCGGCGGTTGTCGGCGTGCGCCAACACCACCATCGTGCTCAGCGTGTCATTTAAGGCTCAGGCGTTGAATTTTTGGAGGAGGGACGGCTGGGGAGGTCGAGTACATGCTGGTGCAACCCTGACTGAGGCTTAAGCGCAACTGAAGGCAACCGCAGCCAAGAGACGACAGGGAGGAAAAATACTCTGCTCTTTTCACCTTGTACAGAGAGGAACGAAGCAAGGTACTGAGAGGAAGTGTGTTTGCTGGATATGAGGGTGAGCTTGCGTGCGAAGGAGAGCTTGTGAGCTGTGCTCAGCTGTGGATCAGGGCAAGCCAGAGGTGGCTTCGAGCTGTGCCGTGGCTCTCACGTGGGAGGAGGAAAAACAGAGCACTCTACTGCTTAACTGACTTGTGGGGTCTACACTTTCCCTCTTCTTATCCCCTCTTATATTTCTGATTTAACCAACCCCAAGTAATTTGAACATGAGGAAAGTTATGGTGCACAAAAATCCGATTTTTGAATATGTTGAATAGTTGAAAATTCAAATCTGAATTTGAATTCATATTTAAGCTTTTGTCTTATACTCCCTCCATAATTTCCAAAAACATAATTTTGTTGTAAATATTAGATCTTCTATTATTGAGGAGGCCGGATGCCTCTATAAATAGATGTACAGGGATGACAATATGCGAGTAAGTCCCTAATACATCATCTAATATAATATTAATATTATGATCCTAATACCCCCCTCAAACTCAAGGTGCATCAACAACATTGAGTTTGAAGATAAAAACATATTGAAGCCATAAAGATGATCATTAGTGTCACTGAGCAGAACGTCGAAGTAGATGAAGCAGCAAAACTGGAGCCGGCAAAACTGGCAGGCGCAACGGAAGAAAGACGAAGCCAGTCAGGCTACCAAACATGCTGGGAATCATGACGATGAGGGTCAGTACCAACCAGAGATCGTCAGTGAGCAACTCCCAAAGTCGTCGACCGCGCATATGTAGACACATACGAGGAACAAGTCACGGTAAGATGCCATTGAAAAGCACCAGACACCGCACAACAGAAATTCCGGCCGAAAAAAAGAAGTCATCATGAAGAAGATGACCGACAACGGCGAGAGCGCAAAATAAGCAACAGCAAACGACGGAGAAAGCCAAAAAATAAAAGAGGCGTAGCAGCAGTTTTTTTTAATGAATTATCAGCACTCAGGCCATGGTTGAATGAGCCAACCGGTGGCTGCAGAACAAGTCTCGATGAGAACAGCCACGGTCAGCAGCCCATCCACGTAGAGACCAGGCCAGCGGTAGAGAGAGACGAGCGGTGCTGGGCCATGGTCAGCGGCATATCCCGCGTGGGGACCAAGGCAGCGGCGGAAGAAAACCAGAAGTCACGCTCGGCAAGGAGATTGAGGGCGGGGCGCAACTGATCTGTCGACGGGTCGCGGGTGGGAGAAGTCGGCGGCGACCGATCCAGCACCGCGCATGATGGAGGCGCGAATCGATCGGATATGAGATCGATCGTAGGAGCACCGATAGCGGCTGGAAGAGACGCAAGAAACGGCGGCGGCAGGTCGTCCGGCGGCGGCCAACTTCGAGGCGCTGGCCGCCGCTGAAAAACTTTCACTTTAGGGAAAACTAAACCCTAGCTCTCTATACCATGCTATGAATATTGGATCGTCTATTATTGAGAAGGCGAGATGCCTCTATAAATAGATGTACAGGAACGACAATATGCGAATAAGTCTCTAATACATCATCTAATATAATATTAATATTATATTCCTAACAAATTTATAATCAAAGATCTGCACCATCAGCTGGATTCCTCGCGACCAGACGAAATTGGGTGGATGCGATCCACGACAGGGGAGTATACTGCCAAATGTGCTTATGCATGCAGTTTGAGGGCTCCTTTTGTTCAACAAATCCGATGCTAGTTTTGAAAGCTTGGGCACTGTCAAAGTGCAAGATTTTTCTTTTTGCTGTTGCTGCAACAACGGGTTTGGGCAGCGGATCGCCTTCAAAGAAGAGGATGGAGCAACGACTACTTTTATGCTTTGTGCCATCGAAGCTTGGAAACAGCGCTGCATATGTTCTTCGAATGCCCGGTGGCCAGACATATGAAAAGTGGTAAGTAACTGGGTCCAAGAGCCAAGACTGAATCCCTCATGCTGGGAAGAGGGTGGTTCACTTAAGGAATGGTTTCAGGAAATTATCAAGGGAATGCCGCATGCAAGTGCATGAGGTTGTCGCTCCCTTGTTATTGCCGTCTTGTGGAAGATCTGGTGTGAACGCAACGGAATAATTTTCAGCCAAGAAAAACGGGTGCCTTCTGGTATTGTTCAAGCGATCAAGGATGAAACAACAATGTGGTGTCAGTCCGGCGAAAAGCATCTGGCCACCTTAACCCAAAATCACTCTGCGTCGGTCGACTAAGCTACCGTCAGTTCTACATTTTGTCAAGGGTGTTTCTTTTCTACATAGTAAAAAGTCTACATAACTCTTCAGCTATACCCCTGAGATTAATTTACCTACCAAATTACAAAACCGGTTGCTTAACATCCTAACCTTTTCAAAACCATCTATTTTGCCCCCTTGGCTGGTTTTTTGAGCGGTTTTTCCATGTCATACGCATACGTGGCACTCCGTGCATGTACACCCCAGTAGGACCCATGTGTCAATGAGTAATTGATAAAATAGCATGCTCTGACGCCACACGTACTGACATACCTCGGCCAGCGGCGCACAGGCCCCCGAGGATCTGGATCCCTGGCTGCGCGCGTTTCCTTCCGCATCGGGAGTCCTGGTTCCCAGGCAAGAAACTGCATTTCTTCCAATAAAAATACTCCATTTCTTCCAATCAAGCAGGACTGAGAGCTCAAATGAAAAAAGTACTTACAGTGGCGCTGGAACAAGCACACCCTGCCTCCATGGTACTCAATCTTCATGAAACAACAACTAATATTGCAGATCCACTGGGGACGAAGGGTTCTGGGACAAACAAAAGGAGCAGGGTACAGGGTGGTTGTCGGTAAATCGGCGGTACGCTACTCTAGCAACTCTACTGCATCATCCAGGAAACATGCGAGTACAGGGGTCATGAATCGTTACCACTAGACGCGCAGCACAGCGGAACATAAACGCGCGTCAGTATAGGGGAAGTAGACGATCTCGTTCGTCTCCTCCTCGCCCTCTTCTCAGGAGCAGTAGACGAACACATTCGTCGTAGCCGATCAGTGCAGCAGTAGCAGCAGTGCCTACACGGAGTCCACACGTACGAAGAGGAACGCCGTGTGCCGGTGTGCTAGCACCGCGCGTGCGGCAAGAGTCTCGGCATGAGGCCTTCGAGGGGTGGCGGCTAGGGCTGTCACGTGGTGGGGTGATTAGCCCCTAACCCTACCCCTCATATTTATAGGCGTACTAATGAGCCCATTAGTACTCTAATTGCTTATGGATCAAATATCCAATAGGCCTTAACCCGAATTGTTATGATTGCCTCTTCGGTATATCACCAACAATCTCCCACTTGCACTAGAGACAATCATCTAGCCAAGATTTTCAATATTCCAACTCCTTAAATGTGTGACCCGTTAAGTTCATGTGCAGTCGATTGTGAATGGAAACCGTTTCCAACCACAAGTCAGTAGAGGTACCTAGCAGGACATACTGACTCCCGAATGTACATAAAGATCATATCGGCCGAACCTAGATACATTCAACATGCTAATCCCTTTGCCTCACGATACCAGTCAAGCTCAATGTGAGATGCGTGCCATCCTTGTTATAGCTCGACCATTCACTCGATCAAATAGTGGATTCATTCTGTGACTAACTTTTAGTCACTGTGATTAACCTTTAATCATCTTGGCATGGCCACGCACTTTCAAATCCAACTATCTCAAGGGGCCTAGAGATATCTGTCCTGTTATAAAGGAGGGGCAAATCCCATCTTGATCCGCACACATCCCATTCTATGTTTCATTATATACCCGAAGACTACTTTTATGACTACTGTTGACAAGTGTTATATACCAATTTCATCCGTCAATTTAACTCAATTATGTGAAGGATTTGTCATTTCTTGCACACATCACCTTTCTATATAACCCAATTCCACTTGGACTTGGGGAAATATGTGTATGCAGCATTTTATGCAGGAAATGAGGAAATGTAGAGGGACCAATCCTATAAAATATCATCTTGACCAATCAGGCAACGACACGTGGCATCCCATGGATAAAATGGCCCACAAACAGAAGTCTCTGAGGAGATCCAACGGTGTATCACCCATATACATCAATGGGACCCACCTGGCAGCCACCTGGAGAAAGCACACGAGAAACGGTGCAATAACCAGGTCGGCCGAACTAGGGGGTCGGCCGACCTGGTCTTTGTACCAAACTCGGTCAGCCTCCACGTGTTGGATCCTCCCAGCTCCCTAGAGTCAATGGTGACTGATTCACGCGATGTTGGTGGCGAGAACCGACCTCAACACTAGTATAAATAGGACCCCCTACCCCTCACTTCAACACACACCACTTGGACACCGTTCTTGTATACACTATCTTCCATAGTCCTTAGAGGAGTTAGGATGTAGAGAGGAGAGTCTGTAGTCCCAAGTCCAAATAGGTAAAGGAGTAGAAGGAGTCTCTCTTCCCAATTCCACATTGAGAAAGGTATGGCTTATGTATTCCTTCTTGTATTTACGACTTTGTGCTCAATAAAGATATTATCTTTAGTCTTCTTTTATACTTATACTTGGACAAAGCGTTTCTTGTTTGATTGTGGAGTCCATGTATGTGGAAGGTATAGTCTTTATGATTTCACTCTCATGATCACATCTTATGGTCATAAACACTATAGACCACCACTATAGTCTATGCAGATATGATATGATTATGTTAATATGAATGACTTATGTTATGCTTCAACATTGGTTCAACGATGTTTAGGTTAGTCATTGCCTTAGGATGGCTTGTGCCATGGCTCCTAAGGTATTTGCTTAGTATGCTAGCATGGTGCTAGGGTATTTAAGTAGCGTTGGATGTCTTGTAGACCCACGGACTGAAAAAGGTAGGCAGTAGGTGGTGACGGCCCTATCTGTCATTTGTAATCCTCCACGTTCGGTTATGCCACAGGCTTTTGGCGGGAGTCGCCCTAGTATTGCTAGGAGTAAGCCCGTGCCCGATGTGTTGAATAGCATTGCATAGGAATTCATCTTTGACATGACCATTAGTATCTACCTTAGGCTATGTATATGTAGTAGGAGCAACTCTCTAACTCTCAATCCAATCTCCCTTTAGGATACATTTTACCCTTTAGAATAGATTGCCTAGGTGTGTGTCACACTACCCCTATTATCAACTTACCCCTGTTCGGATAATGGATAAGTATCCCATAGCTTGACCATAAGAGTAGTATATACTTTACTCCATTGCCTTCCTTTGGGATAAATACGATACCCTTGGGAATACTCATGGGTGAAATGCTACAACGGTATCTTCCGTGCGCTTGCGGATCTCATCTCTTTACCGGAGATGATCTGTGGTGTTAAGAAATACCAACAAGCATTTCTGGCACTGTTGTCGGGGATGATTTATTAGTATATCTTAGGAGCCGTCAACAAGCATTTCTGGCGCCGTTGCCGGGGAAGGCAAAGGAAGTGAAGGATAGCTATCACTTGTGATTAAGCTATAGGTACTAATAGTTATTAGGCAGGATTACCCTTGTTTGTTTTCTCCTTTGTGTGAAAACAGGGTAGTGTTGGCCAACCCATTGTATGGGATGCCCAACGAGGACGCAAGTGCTCAACTGCAAGATGATTCAAGGCGTACCTCAACAAATGTCCGCTAGGCAACACCATTGCCTATTGCAGAAGAATTTCAGCTTTCAGTAGGAGCCAAAGTCATCCATACCCAAGCTTTGGGAAGGCTCCAAGAAGTTCTTCTTGGTTTGCCTCCACCATGGGGAGGATAGCTGGCTCTTCATCCAACAATCATATCATGGGTTGGCTCCACCAATCCATGACCACATTCATGCTGGAGGTGAAGGAGTCCTATTCTCATTCATCATGGATGAGAAGAAGGTCTCCACTCAAGGGGTGGATTGAATAATGCTCGAGTTACCATAGCTCTTCATGCACACCACTTCACAAGTTGGATATGCTAGTTATGGAACTACACCTCCTATTGAAGTATCCTGAATACCAAGTCAACGGAGTTTTGTTGGATAATCCAAGTCGTGGATATTCACATGATTTGTGAAAATCCATGTCATCATGGGACGCGTGGGAATTATTTCCCTAAGACCCATGAGGACCTTTTTCAAACAACTCCAATGGCTACCATTCAGAAGGAGGTCAAGGGTGGAATTAACATCACCCTTGTATTCAAGGAGGCTATGGCTTTCCAAGGGATTAAGTTCAACTAGCCTACATTGAAGTATCTTGGCCAAGCAGAAATCAAGACAACATTCACATGAAGATCTTAGCCAAGGACAAGAACTTAAGGAGCATTCAGAGTCCAATATATCCCACATCACTTGTTGGGATTCCCACACTTCCACCAAACCCATTCAACCTAGGGCAAGTGACATTGTGGATGAAGCGTATCTTGTTTGATTGTGGAGTCCACATGTCATCATGCCCAAGGAAGCCTTTGATCCATGATCAAGGTATGGGTTGATTAAATGGAATATCAATATGGTCAGAGTGGCACCCCTAAGAAGGACAAAGCCTCACCATGCCCATGAAGGAATACATTCAAGAGGGAGAACCCATCGCTACAAACATGTCTATATCGATACAACGGGGAGAGGCTAGGGCCACCATGTGGCCCGCATGTACAAATGACAACCAAATGAGTTTGGCATGTCAAAACAGAAGAAATCATCCACATCTTCAACTCTGGGATTGGACAGCAAATCATTGCACTGAATAGAACGGAGGTAAGTCTTGCTCATCGGAATTCAAAAAAATTGGTGAGTCCTTGCCAATAGGTTAATTGGTAGTTATCTCATATTTGTTTTCCAAATTTCATCAACCCTTGCATTTGCATGTTTGAAATTCCCCACTTGCATGTTGGAAAGTAAAATTTTCAACCATCATAAAACTAAAAATTTGAATTAGGGGAGAAATTTAATTGGATATGAACTACGTGCATGACCACTTGAATTTATCTTCCTAGTTCAAACCAAAAAGATTTGCTTTGACCCTTATTGCATTTACAAGTTATTTCAAGCTGGGCAAGACAATTTGAAAATTAGATTCCATTTGCTTTTGGCTAACGTAACCCGTTTTCAAGTTGTTTTGTGTGTTCCTGATTAAAGAGCAGCTAGGTCAAAATTTTGAAGAGGTGGTTTGGCAAGAAAGTGGAAGGTTTCATCAAGCTCAAGTCACCATTGGGAGGATTTGAGAACACTTCTCTCCTTCAAACTCATTTTGAGTTTGAGGAAGAGAAATGTTCAAGAGGATGACCCAATGGAGGAGCCAGAACAAAATCCATTGCCAAATCCAACCTCAACTTGGCATTTGACATCAACCATCAAGCCTACGCCAAAAATCAAGGTTGTGAGTTTCTCACACAAAGACCTTCGTCACCAACTGATCTCCAAATGAGGTATGAGATTAGAATTTTCCATTGTTTGGTTTTCCATAGAATTGAATGTATTTGCTTGCATTTGTGAGGAAGGTTGACACTTCCTCATCATTCAATTCTCAAGCATCCTCACAAGAGTATGTGTGGGTATTGACTTTTGGATCTCCAAAAAGAAATCCCACCTTACATGGAAAAATCTCAAACAAGTACTTAGAATCCTTTAAGAATTGTTTTGTAAACTTAGTCATTTTCGTCGAGGTTTAGAAAACAAAACTTTTGGGCATAACTTAATTGGTGAATTGGCATATAGAAGCTTGGGCATAGTGGCAGCCATAATTTTGAGCTTCATGCATAGATGGTGTCACTAGGTTTCAAACTCCTAGTGATATCCTTGCTCTGAAATTGAATTGCATTTTTTAGGAGGAGTCACTAAATTTCAAATTCCTACTGAGGTTCAGGAGGATAAAATTGAGAAATCTTGTTTGTCATGGTCTAAGTGATAAAAATTTGCTCTTGAAAGCTAAGATGGTTAGAAACTTTAAAAGGTGTAGGGATCCATATAGTGTATTTCTATCACATGCATTGCTATGAGTATGAGCTTTAGAAAATATGCAACATGAATTATCCATAAAGCTCCACTCTTATCAATAAACAACACATTGATCATAGATACACTTGACATTGGATCCAATACATATTTGATTTTGTTCTTCCCTGTGTGTACAAATGAAAGTTCGGTTACCTAACTCGAATGTTCATTTGTACAAGTCTCGGGAGCTAACCATCCCTCTCCATTCAAGAGAGGAAGTTTGCAGGAGTAATATTACTATGCAGGCATTCATGAAGCTGATTGTTGGTATCCCTAGAGGATTCCATTTCAACATCTCTTGGCCAAGGAGTAAATTAGGATGGCTGCTACCTATCGGAAATTATGCCCGAAGGTCAATAATAACTATACGAGGCTAGAGATTTGAAATGGGAACCCTCCATGAGCAACCAATGGGCTGCCACGAATGGGTGAGAGCATTATGCTCTCAACTATTTTATGCACTCATTCAAGCTCAAGAGATTTGCCACCATCATTGGGTACAAGTTATTCCTATGTGGCTAAGAGTTATGATGTACCATGACCAAGGAATGACAAGACCACACCCAATTTATATTGGGTGCAAGTTGTTCTTATATGGCTAGAAGGTATGTCATGCCTTAGCCAAGGAACAACATATCACACTCAACCCATGTTGAGTGCATGTCATTCCTTTGTGGTTCTAGGTATGTTGTACCTTACCCAAGGAACAACTGGTCATACCCAATGCATGTTGGGCACATGTCACTCCCTTATGGCAAAAAGATATGATACACCTTAGCCAAAAAGAATGACGAACATACTCAATGTATGTTAAGTGCACGTCATTCCTTTGGATCTAAAAGGTTATAATTATCCTAGCCAAGGAATGACGAATCACACCCAACACATGGAGACCCTGATGTGCGGACGATCAACATCGAAAACACTCTATTCAACCACCCTCATGGTGTCCATGGGAGGCGACACAACAATCAACACTCAACCCTCCATTGTCAAAGCCATGCTGCAACAAGGATAGGCCAACTCATGGCCTACCTCCGTCGTTAGCGTTTCAACCCCTATCACAAACCTTTATCAAGAATAAGATTGGGGGAGGACCCCCACTTGAGGTAACTTGTATCACACCCACTACATTTTTATTTCAAATCATCCATTGCATATTTATTTTCCATCCATCGTCCACCTTGCATTTAAAAAATATAAAAATAGGCTAGATTTGCTTTCATCAAATAAAAATGTGCGGTAAGAATGATTTAGAATTCACATAGATGAAATGATGAATAGTTTCTCTGTTTTATTTTCCTAAGTCTTTAGTTTACAACTTGCTACTCTCCGAATATTGCTTTCATTGGGTTGAAATAATTTTACCTTAATTTGGAAGTTGTGGGTAGCAAAAGCTTAATCTAATTCTAGGTTGTTGCAAGACTAGAATTGGTAATAGGGCTTCTAGTCCTAGTTTGAAAGTAAAAATTAGATTTCCGGAGAAATTCTAAGAAGATTTAAGTTTCCCTCAATTGATTGGAAATACCTACCAAAGCCATATGATGTCCATACATAGACAAAACCTTATGCATATGCTATTTGCTTTCACATTGAGCCTAGTCAAACTAGTATAGACCTATGTGAGAAATCATTCAACTCTTTTTGAATTCAAGACTTCAATTGCACATGCTATGCTTCTACACTAGAAGTAAGAAAACGTCCATCATATCCACCATACTGCAACAAAAAGAGAAATTCCATGTTATTCATGTTTAGCACTCTCTTCAAAATTCATTGCAAAGAAAGGGAGTAGAAGACATGACTATAAAAAAAAGTATGCTTACATCATAAGCATGAGAAAAAAAAAAGAAAAAAAGTAGCCATGTTTCATCCGTGCAAAAGAAAGAGAGATTACACCAAAAATGAGTTATCTCAAGTATCCACATCTACTTCCACTCCATCACACATGCACTATTCTTGAATCAAAAAGTTTTGATTTGAATTATCCTAAGGCTTACTCTTTTGACTTAGCAATATATGTGATGCAAATATGCCTACTTACTTTCCTTACCAAGCTCCACATACAAGCCATATTCAATGAGTAGGAATAGTAGAGGCACAATGCTTTGGTGAGGAAATATTTCCACTATCCACAAAGGAGTGACTGAGAGAATCAAATTGAGGTGTTTAATATCTAAATTGAATTCTCCGAGATTTAAGTAGAACATGATTTCTAGGCTATGTTTGCTCCATTTGCTATTTACCTTTCAACTACTCATGAATATGAAAAAGCATAAGCCCCATGATAACTTAAGAAAGGTATAGTATCATAACCAATTTCTGCAATACTAGGTAGAGTATCTTGTTGTGCATTAGATACTTTTGAAAATAAGACATTGTAGCAACTCTTGATCATCAACCTAAAGTCTTGACTTTACTCGGGACAAGCAATGGATAAGCTTGGGGGAGTTTGTTAACGGCTGTTATATAACAATTTCATCCGTCAATTTAACTCAATTATGTGAAGGATTTGTCATTTCTTGCACACATCACCTTTCTATCTAACCCAATTCCACTTGGATTTGGAGAAATATATGTATGTAGCATTTTATGCAGGAAATGAGGAAATGTAGAGGGACCAATCCTATAAAATATCATCCCAGCCAATCAGGCGATGACACCTGGCATCCCATGGATCAAATGGCCCACAAACAGAAGTATCCGAGGAGATCCAACGATGTATCAACGGTATACATCAATAGGACCCACCTGGCAGCCACCTGGAGAAAGCACAGGAGAAATGATGCAATGACTAGGTCGGCCGAACCAGGGGGTCGGCTGACCTGGTCTTTGCACCAAACTCGGTCAGCCTCCACGTGTTGGATCCTCCCGGCTCCCTGGAGTCAATGGTGACTGATTCGCGCGCTTTTTGTGGCGGGAACTGACCTCAACACTGTTATAAATAGGACCCCTACCCCTCACTTCAACACACACCACTTGGGCATCATTCTATTGTATACACTATCTTCCATAGTACTTAGAGGAGTTAGGATGTAGAGAGGAGAGCCTATAGTCCCAAGTCCAAATTGGAAAAGGAGTAGAAGGAGTCTCTCTTCCCAATTCCACATTGGGAAAGGTATGGCTTATGTATTCCTTCTTGTATTTGTGACTTTGTGCTCAATAAATATATTATCTTTAGTCTTCTTTTATACGTACACTTGGACAATGCGTTTCTTGTTTGATTGTGGAGTCCATGTATGTGGAAGGTATAGTCTTTATGATTTCACTCTCATGATCACATCTTATGGTCATAAACACTATAGACTCCCACTATAGTCCATATAGTTATGATATGATTATGTTAATATAAATGACTTATGCTATGCTTCAACATTGGTTCAACGATGTTTAGGTTAGTCATTGCCTTAGGATGGCTTGTGCCATGGCTCCTAAGGTATTTGCTTAGTATGTTAGCATGGTGCTAGGGTATTTAAGTAGCGTTGGATGTCTCATAGACCCATGGATTGAAGAGGTAGGCAGTAGGTGGTGACAGTCCTATCTGTCCTTTGTAATCATCCACGTTCGGCTATGCCACAGGCTCTTGGCGGGAGTCGCCCTAGTATTGCTAGGAGTAATCCCGTGCCCGATGTGTTGAATATCATTCCATAGGAATTCATCTTTGACATGACCATTAGTATCTACCTTAGTCTATGTATATGTAGTAGAAGCAACTCTCTAACTCTCAATCCAATCTCCCTCTAGGACCCATTTTACCCTTTAGAATAGATTGCCTAGGTGTATGTCACACTACCCCTATTATCAACTTACCCCTGTCTGGATAATGGATTAGTATCCCATAGCTTGACCATAAGAGTAGTATATACTTTACTCCATTGCCTTCCTTTGGGATAAATACGATATCCTTGGGAATACTCATGGGTGAAATGCTACAACGGTATCTTCCGTGCGCTTGCGGATCTTATCTCTTTATCGGAGATGATCTGTGGTGTTAAGAAATACCAACAAGCATTTCTGGCGCTGTTGCCGGGGATGTTTTGTTAGTATATCTTAGGAGCCATCAACAACTACCCCGTTACGGAGTAGCATTTGATAGTCTCAAAGTACACAACTACGCATAGTGAGAAACAATATATGGCGATCTCAGGTCTAAGGATCTAGCAGGTGTATCACTCAAAACCAACTGATGGCACATATGGAAATAACAATCCCATCAGTGTCTCGGAGTGGGTCAATCCAACACCATGTTCGCTAACATGTGTTCACATTATTAATTCGACATCTTCATATCTATGATCTGTGAAACGTGATCATCAATTAATACATGTGCTAGTCTGTATGCAATCATTATCTCATATAATGATATAGACTAGGGATCATCTGGAGTAACATTACTATTAACAAAGAGTTTAACGAACAAGTCACATACTTGATGATCAATGTAAATAATGATTACTCATATAACAATTTATTTAATAGTACATAAACATAACTGTGACATAAGTCTCCCACTATACACTATGAACACTGATGTAAGTATCTAATACCCATAGATCTCGTGTGTGCATCATGCTTTAATTGTGGAAGAGGATTTGTCAACGGATCTGCAACATTCAAATCTGTGTGCACCTTGCATATCTTCACATCACCCCGGTCGATGATCTCTCGAATGAGGTGATAGCGTCGTAGTATGTGTTTGGATCGTTTGTGTGATCTAGACTCCTTTGCCTGTGCGATGGCTCCACTACTGTCACAATAGAGATCCACAGGACTGGACGCGCTAGGAACAACACCCAACTCAGAAACAAATTTTCTGATCCAATCAGCTTCCTTTGCAGCTTCAGAAGATGCAATATACTCCGCCTCTATGGTTGAATATGCTACTGTATCTTGCTTGGAACTTTTCTAGCTCACTGCCCCTCCATTAAGGCAGAACACAAATCTAGATTGCGATCTAGAATCATCCTTATCAGTTTGGAAGCTGTCATCGGTGTAACATTTTACAACGAGTTCTTCTTCACCTCCAAACACTAAGAACCCATCCTTAGTTCTTCTCAAGTACTTAAAGATGTTTTTGACAATGGTAATGAGCCTCACCATAATCTGATTTATACCTGCTCGTGATACTTAGAGCATAAGATACATCTGGGCGTGTACATAGCATGGCATACATGATGGATCCAATAGCCGAAGCATAAGGAATCACTCTCATCCTCTTTTGCCCATGAGGTGTTGAAGGACACTGACTCTTGCTTAGACTAATGCCATGTGACATTGGCAAGAAACCTTTCTTGTAATCTTGAATATTGAACCGATTCAACATCTTGTCAATATATGTATCTTGGCTTAATCCAATTAGCCTTTTAGATCTATCTCTATAGATCGTTATGCCCAGAATATAGGCTGCCTCTCCAAAATCCTTCATTGAGAAACTTTTTCTTAATGAGGATTTAACATCATCAAGCATTGTAATGTTATTTCTGATCAATAATATGTCATCTACATATAGGACCAGAAATACGTGTGCGCTCCCACTAAACTTTTTGTAAATACAAGGTTCTTCTACGTTCTAGATGAAACCAAACCCTTTGATTACTTCATCAAAACGTAGATTCTAACTCCGAGATGCTTGCTTCAGTCCATAAATGGACTTTTGAAGCTTGCATATTTTATTAGCATTTTTAGGATAAAAAAAAACCCTCAGGTTGTATCATGTACACATCCTCAGTTAGGCTTCCATTAAGAAAAGTTATTTTGACATCCATCTGCCATATTTCATAATCAAAATATGCAGCAATTGCTAGAAGAATCCGAACAGACTTAAGCATTGCAACGGGTGAGAAAGTTTCATTATAATCAACACCTCAAATTTGTTTGAAACCTTTCGCCACCAATCGCGCTTTATAGATGTCAACATTTCCATCCATATCAGTCTTTTTCTTGAAAATCCATTTACAATCGATAGGTCTCACACCTTTGATTGGATCAACCAAGTTCCAAACTTGATTTTCATGCATGGATTCAATTTCGGATTCCATGGCTCCAAGCTACTTCTCAGGGTTGGGTCCCATCATTGCTTCAGTATAGGTTGTGGGCTCATTATTGACCAACAATACTATGTCATGCTGCTTCGTGGTTAGAAGCATTAACTTTTCAGTCGCACGACGTACCCTCGTAGACCTTTGTGGGGCTGGTGTTTCATCAACTGGTTGCACAACATCTTGTACATCCTGTATAGGATTAGTGGATGCTGAAACATTTTCAGGTATTTCTTGAATTCCTTCAAGATGCACCTTTCTCCCACTAACTCCTTTTGAGAGAAACTCTTTCTCCAAGAAGACACCATTGCGAGCGGTAAACACTTTACCCTCTATTTTATTATAAAAATAATATCCTTTGGTTTCCCTAGGATATCCTACGAAGAAGCATTTGTCTGATTTAGAGTGAGTTTGCCTGATGTCAAACGTTTGACATAAACATCACATCCCCAAACTTTGATGAAAGACAATCCGAGACTTTTCCCGGTCCACATCTCATATGGTGTCTTCTCAACAGACTTAGTTGGGACTCTCTTTAGTGTAAACGCAGTAGTTTCAAGAGCATAACCCCAAAAAGATAGTGGAAGATCTGCTTGGCTCATCATCGACCTAACCATGTCCAACAAGGTTTGGTTCCTCCGCTCGGACATCCCATTCCATTGAGGCGTTCTAGGTGGAGTCAACTGTGGAATAATTCCACATTGTTTGAAATGATCATAAAATACATGGCTCAAATATTCACCCCCACGATCAGATCGTAGAAGTTTAATTGTCTTGCCCAATTGATTTTGTACTTCATTCTGAAATTCTTTGTACTTTTCAAAAGGATTCAGACATGTGCCTCATTAGGTAGACATAACCATATCTATTGAAGTCATCGGTAAATGTGATGAAGTACTGAAAACCAACTCTGGCAATTGAACTCATTAGTCCATATACATCTGTATGTATAAGTCCCAACAAGTCAGTTGCCCTCTCACTTTGACCAGTGAAGGGTGCTTTGGTCATCTTCCCAAGCAAACAAGATTCGCATGTGTCAAGTGATTCAAAATCAAATGAGCTTAGTAAACCATCTTTATGGAGTTTTTCAATGTGTTTCTCATTTATATGACATAAGCGACAATGCCAATTAAATGTGGGATTTAGATCATTACGTCGAGCCCTTTTTGTACTAATGTTACAAACAGTTTTATCCTCAAGATTAAGAACATATAATCCATTCACCAATGGACATTAAGCATAGAAAATATTATTGTAGTATAGAACAACATTTGTTCTTTATTACAATCTCATAACCATCAATTTCTTCTAAACACGAAGAAGAGACGATGTTCTTCGTCAAAGTAGGAATGCAATAACAATTATTCAATTCCAAAACTAATCCTAAGGGTAATGTCAAGTGCTAAGTTCCGACAGCTATGACCACAACCTTTGCTCCATTGCCGACAGGAACATCCAACTCACCTTTTGCAAATCTTCTAGTCCCACTTAGACCCTGCAACGATTTGCAAGTGTGAATCATCGGTCCGGTATCAAATACCCATGATTCACTAGAAGATAATGCAATGTTAATTTCTATAACATTTATACTTGAAGCGGAAGTCTCACTTCCCTTCTTCTTCTCACTACAGGAAAAGCGATCATTTGCGACGGCTGATTTTATTTGCGACGGCCAGCCGTCGCAAATAGCTTAAATTGCGACGGCCGCCTCTGGCCGTCGCAAATAAGATGGACGTCGCGAATAAGAGGTTATTTTCGACGGCTTTCGGACTGGCCGTCGCAAATAAGTGGTTATTTGCGACGGCCAACCCTAGGACCGTCGCAAATAACGGAGCCGTCGCAAATAAACCCTTATTTGCGACGGCCGGTCAAACGGTCGTCGCAAATAGGATTTAATTGCGACGGTCGTAAGTCGAGGCCGTCGCAATTAATCCGGCCATCGCAAATTAGGGCTTATATCGGGACGCTCCACCCCGACTCTTCATTTTCCTCATAACACCCCGCCGCCGCGCCCCCGCCACCGCCGCCGCGCCCCCGCCGCCACGCCCCCGCCGCCGCGCCCCCGGCTCCGCCGCCGGCCCGCCGCCCTCGGCCCCGCCTCCGCGCCCGCCTCCGCGCCCGCCACCCTCGGCCCCGCCTCCGCGCCCGCCTCTGCGCCAGCCGCCCTCGGCCCCCACCGGCGTCGCCTGCCTCCGCCTCCGGCCCGACTGCCTCCGCCTCTGGCCCGCCGCGCCACCGGCGTCGCCGCCGTCGGCCCGGACCGCTGCGCCCCCGACCGGACCGCCGCGCCCCCGACCTTGAGGTCAGTGCTACTGCCCCCTGTTTTAGGGTTTTTTTTCAGATGTAGCTAGCAATTTTGTTAAGAGATAGCAGCAATTAGCTATAGTAGCTTAGAATAGCTTGTATAGTTTATTTAAGGATTGAATCACTTAATTATAGAAGATGTAATAAAAAGGGCATTTGCTAGTGCAGTTTTATGCATACGGCGAAAGAACTTGAGTGTGTGTATGTATGAGAACGATGCCATGTAATAGGCCGTCGCAAACTAAGTCTAATATCGGGACCCTCCGGCCCCGACTCTTCATTTACAATTCCCCACCGCCGCCGCGCCCCGACACCGCCGCCCCCAGCGCGCCCACTGCCCCTGGCCCCCCGCCGCCCCTGCGCCCCCGGCCCCGCTGCACCCTCGCCATCGGCCCGCCGCGCCCCGACCCCGCCGCCCCCAGCGCGCCCACCGCCCCCAGCCCCCGCCGCCCCTGCGCCCCTGGCCCGCCGGCCCCGCCGCTAGCCGCTAGCCGCGCCCCCGAGCCGTCGCAATTTAACTGGCCGTTGCAAATAATTGCCTTCATATGGATTGTTCAATCTTCGAATGATTGTTGATAGAATGAGTAGAAATTGTTGCTCGATCTTGATGTTAATTATGCTTAGTTGTTAATGATGTTGGTTATGCAAATTTGTTGATAATGTTATTGATTATGTAGATGTTAAGCATGCTTATATTTTGCTTTAGTATTCTTAATGTTTATGTTCATTGCTGCTTATCGTTATTGAATTAAGTTATTAAATGTTCAAATTTTGATTAATTGTTATATTTCTTTTAGAATGTTTAATATTCTTTATATATATAAATATATAAATATAAATATGTATATATATATATATAAATAAGCGGGTTAAAACGATAATGTATCAGAAGAAATATCAAAAGAGAGAGGAGATATTCTACGCCATATCGCCTGCGGCGAGCATGACAGCGGCGAGACCGAAGCCGATGGCGGTGGTCTTGGTAGCAGCAGAGGATCCTCCGGAAGGCGTGGACGGATGCGGAGGAGAGGCTCCGGGAGCGAGGGCTGGTGGCCGTGCAGGTACCCACCGATCTGATCACCGGGGAGGAACCTCTTGGAGGCGACCCAGTTGGCGTAGTTGGTCTGCAGGTCCCCGGAGCCGCTCGGCTCGCCACGACTGCAACTGCATGAAGTCCCACGACCATGAAGGCCACGACGCCATGCCGAACACAATTATCGTGGACGGCCCTGACTATGAAACTTTCAACTCTGACCCACTTTTCTCCTCACTCTCGTTCTCTTTCCTCATTCGTAAATGATTTATAAATGAACATGAGCAACGTAACCTATAGCAATTGATTACCCGTTTCGGATCGGCACGTCTCACATGCCATTGGCATGTGAGACGTGCAGGTTCGGAATTGTCCCTTTTTGGACAGCCTCGGAGTGACCGAGGGGGCGTGGCTTGTGACGAGACGCGGGTCCGAATTTGGACGAGATTTCGGTGGCGTAACCCTGTTGTTCTCTGCTGCACCATTTTTGGGTGTGCAGTGGAGAACAGCGGGGTTATGCTGCCGAAATTTCGTTCGAATCCGGATCACGCATCTCATCATGAGCACGCTCCGCTCGGTCACTCTTGGGTGGGTTTAGGATCTATCTGCCTAGGTTGTAGGGCCGTGACATAACACAACAATACATTAACGACAATTTCTTTCGCATTAAACTGCAGAGTCAAACATGGGTGAAGACCGCAGTTGGATGTATACTGGCTGGAAGAGCAGAAATGGTGGTCACTCCGATGAGTGGTTTATCAAGTTAGCTCAATTTTTGGATCGAGCATTTTCGTTGTCAACGGAAGATATGGTGCGGTGCCCATGTACAAAATGCCGGAACACTAAGTTTTTGAGAAGATTGGAGCTTTCATTTCACTTATGTCGAAACGGTTTCACTCCACAATATGAAGTGTGGACCTTCCACGGCGAGACTAATTCTCGAGTCATAGCCGAAGTGGATGAGGATGATGATATAACAGAGGTTGATAGGATGGATGAGATGTTAGAAGCTCTTGAAGTGGAGGATCCTCTTACAAATGAGGCAGAGAAGTTCTTCGAGGAGCTGAAGAAATCACAAGAGCCGTTGCATGAACACACGGCTGTGACCGTACTTGCTTTCTTGACCAGATTTATGGCAATTAAGTCCAAGTACTTTTTTTCCATCAACTGCTACAATGATCTCATGAAATTGATCTGCGATATCCTTCCACAACCTCACAAAGCGCCACCAGATATGTATCAGTCAAAGATCAAGATATCTGGTCTTGGTATGAAGTATGAGAAAATTGATGTGTGCCCAGACAACTGCATGCTATTCTGGAAAGAGCACGCCAATGAGAAGATGTGCTTGAAATGTGGTAAATCGAGGTATGTCGAAGTTGTTAATGACGATGGCGATAATGTGATGACAGATGTCGCACATAAGCAGCTTCGTTACTTGCCTGTGACACCTCGGTTGAAGCGGATGTTTCTTTCAAAAAGAACCGCAAGACACATGAGATGGCACAAAGAAGGTAAACGTGAGAACAAAGAATTCTTGACGCATCCGTCCGACGGTGATACATGGAAGGCGCTAGACCGTTTCGATCCAGACTTTTCTCGTGATGCGAGGAATGTTCGCATCGGATTAGCGACAGACGGATTCTCACCGTTCAGTACGAATGCCACGCCATACTCATGTTGGCCTGTCTTTGTCATTCCGTACAACCTGCCACCTGCTTTTTGTACGAGGAACGAGTTCATGTTTCTCAGCCTCATTGTACCTGGACCTGATCATCCCGGGTCACGTCTCAACGTGATGTTAAAACCGCTGATCGAAGAATTGAAAGTCTTGTGGACAGGAGTCGAAGCGTACGACAGTTACAAGAAGCAGAAATTCAACCTTCGAGCTGCTTATTTGTGGTCCGTCCATGATTTGCCGGATACGGCATGTTTTCCGGATGGAGCACTCACGGTCGTCTGACGTGTCCGATATGTGCTTCAGACACGGATTGCTTTCGACTAACTCATGGAGGCAAAATATCTTACTTCGATTGTCACAGACGTTGGCTGCCCTCGAATCATATATTTAGGCAGCAGAGGCATGTCTTTCGAAAGAACACTGTTGTCACTAAAGGACCACCGAAGCGTCTCAACGGGTCAGAAATTTCTGATATGTTGGACAAACTGGTGCCTGATGAAGGTCGTCCTGAATATTTCGTAGGTTATGGAGAGGAACACAGTTGGACTCACATATGTGGACTTTGGGAGCTACCATATGTGAAGTCGTTGATTCTAATGCACAACATTGATGTCATGCATCAGGAGCATAATATGAGCGAAAGTATCATAAGCACTTGCATGGATATGCCTGGCAAAACGAAAGACAATTACAAAGCTAGACTAGATTTGGCAGACATTTGTCACCGTCCAACTCTTGAAATCTCTGAAAGTGGTGGAAAGCCACGTGCTTCTTTTTGTCTTCGATCGAAAGAAAAGAAAGAAGTTATGAAATGGATGAAAACTTTGAAATTCCCAGATGGTTACCCAGCTAGCCTGAAACGAGCCGTAAATGTTAATACAGGAAACCTCACTGGGTTGAAGAGTCATGATTATCACATTATAATGGAAAGACTCCTACCGGTTATGTTCCGAGGTTATCTAGATGATGCGGTGTGGAAGGTTTTAGCCGAGCTCAGCTATTTTTATAGACAACTTTGTGCTAAAGAAATCAAGATCGGTATGATGGATAAGTTAGAGAAGGAGGTACCCATACTTTTATGTAAGATGGAAAAAATTTTTCCACCGGGTTTCTTCAATCCAATGCAACATCTGCTTATCCATCTTCCATTCGAAGCTAAAGTTGGCGGTCCTGTGCAATATAGGTGGATGTATCACATTGAAAGAGCGCTACGATATCTGAAACCAATGGTTGGCAACAGGGCAAGGGTGGAAGGGTGCATCGCTGAAGCATATGCTCTTAAGGAAGTTGGATACTTTTCAAGTGTCTACTTTGCGGAAGAAAACAATATCAATACTTCGGCAATGCGGTACAATGTGGACGAAACACCCCCCCTAAGCGACCTTTCCATTTTTCAAACGAGAGGTGCCACCGTTGGTAGCTACACGACCTACGAGCTATCCGAACAGGAAAGGACTGTTGCTTTACTCTACATGTACGCGAATATAGAAGGCATGCAGGAATACTTCGAGTAAGTGTTTCTCCTATGTTTATGTTAATCTACATATTTTGCTACACATGTACTCTAAAAGATGTTTTTTCATGTTCAGCGAGTTCCACAGACAATATTGGCCACATAGGCATCAACCTACGGCCAAACAAGTAGAGGCGATGCGAAAGGAAGGAATAAATGGGGGGCAGAGTTTTCTATCTTGGTTTCGAGAATATGTAATATTCTCTCGTCTTCTATGTATTATAAATTACTATTATTAAAGAAGTATTATGTAATATTCTCTCGTCTTTTATAACAGTGTCGGACTCACAATGTCCATGAAGATTTGCGGCAGCTATCTTATGGATTGGTGAATGTTAGAAGCTATGGTCGATATGACGTAAATGGCTTCCGATTCCGTACAACTCATTTTGAAGCTCATCATCCTCTTGCGGCAACATCAAATTCCGGTGTTGTGACGAGAGCAATGGACACTCAAGGGAATTTAACCGATTATTATGGTATCATTAACAAAATCCTTGAATTTACTTTTACCGGAAATAAGACCCTTCGAGTTGTCTTCTTTGACTGTGACTGGTTTGATCGTACTCATGGAACTCGAGAAAACCAATTTGGAATAGTGGAAGTGAAACATAAGGACCGACTACGAGGTTACGATACATTTGTTCTTGCGCATCAAGTTGAACAAGTGTATTATCTACCTTATCCATGCACGAAGCTCAGTGCTTGGTGGGTGGTATATAAGGTGAATCCTCGTGAGCGGCTATATACTCCTGGGGATGATGGTTACCATGATAGCGAAGATGTTGAAGAAGTGTACCAAGAAGAACAGTTGCCAGACACTTTTATCGTCGAGCTTGGTGCAGGACTCGATCAATTAGTTGGAGATATTGAAGACGTTGAAGATGTAGAGGCAGATGATACGCGAAAATGAAAATTAGAACAGGCCACAGTGGAAGATCGTTGGGCTGGTTTAAGGAGTAGGGCATAGGCACATGACAATGATGTTGATGAATTTTGAAAGTGACTACAAGTAATGTTTTCTTGAAGATAGTAACATGAATTTTATATATTTTATTTGCATATTTACTAATTATCTAATTATAATAGGATGGCGTCAAAGAAGGGTAAGAAGGTGCCACCGACGAGGGGGTTCTACCCCTCTAGACCTGAGGACGCTTTCGTTGGTGCCTCGTCGACTGGCAGCAGACGCTCTCAGCTGCTGGGGCACGTTCAGACCAGCTCTAGAGCTTCGTCACAGGTAAATGTCACTCGTTTTTGACAAATTCTTTAAATTCAAATTCACATTAAACTTACTTATGAATCATTTGAATGTTGTAGTCCTCACCGGCTGACTCAGAGGCTGCGGCGCCTTCAGTGAGCCAGCCCACGGCGAGGCAGCCCTCGGCGAGGCAGCCCTCGGCCAGCCAGCCCTCGGCGAGGCAGCCCTCGGCGAGTCAGCCCTCGGCGAGCCAGCCCTCGGCCAGCCAGCCCCCGGCTGACGATGAGTTTGTTCCTGAGGCCTTTGACTCGGCTGGTGAGGAGCCGTCTGGGTCACCTGACGTGGCGCCCCAGCAGACGCGGAGGACGAGGAGGACTCACTTTGTCAGTCCTCCCGCGGTCCCTTCACAGAGGACCGTGATTCGTCCAGTCGGAGACAGGTAATAAAAATTATAGTTTTCAATTTTAGTTTCTTTTGATTACTTAAGTAATGAATGAATGAATAAATATCTAACAGGGCTTGGGACGACTTGTCTTTCACCGGTGAGAAACACCAAAGACCGGTGAACGGTGTCCTCGTGTCTATAGTGCGTTTGCACTATCCTGGGGTCATCGACGGGGTGCCTGCTCTTTCGTGGGAGGACTACGCACGCGTCCATCACCAGGAGCTCGGCAACCTTCAGGAGGCCGTATGGGCCGATTTTATGGTAAGTATGTTAAAAAGGTTTCTAAGTTACAACTCTTAAACTCTTTTAGTGAACATCTCTTCAATATATTCTTTATCGCAGGCAAGATATACTTTAGAGGACCCGAACGACCGTCGCATGTTTGAGGATGCGAGGCGAGTGTTTCACTTCAACGCTACCAAGGCGCTTCGACAAGCTTTGTCGAACGCCCGTGTTCAAATCATTAATGAGCACTTGAAGGCGAACCAGCAGCACGTGTTACACTTCCGACAAGAGAGCGAGAGGCACCTGACGGAGGAGGAGTACGCGCAGGTACGTGGAGTGTAGTAAGTATTTTTTTTCTGATAATGTCCTCGATGGTACTTTTAACGACTTCGAACTATGTGCAGGGCCACGTGAGCTGGTTGCAGGGTCGGACCGATGCATTTCGGGCCCTTTGTCGCTACTGGGCTAGCGACGAGTTTAAAGCTAAGTCTGAGAAGGCTCGAGACTTCAGAGGGGTGGAGGGGAAGAGCAGGCACGGGCAAGATAACCACTTGCGTTTAGCTAAACACATGGTAAGTGTGTGTAACTTATGTTTATATATTAATAATATATTGTTCGTACTAACACGTATTGACAGGAGCGCGAGATGTGGGTGCCGCCCACCCCTGCTGAGGTTTGGAAGAGAGGTCACAGGGACCCTTCTCAGCCGACGGGGTGCAGTCAGGCTGCAGCCGAGCGTTTGGTAAGTTTAGAAATCATTCATATTAAATATAACTATATAGATTGTTGAACTTACACGATTTTATTGTTTTGCAGGCTAAGTACGGGGAGGAGGCTAGGAAGATACACGGTGAGGATTTCGATTGGGAACGTCAACCGATCGATCCTCAAGCCGCGTATGCAACCGGTGGTGGAAAAGCACACGGAAGGTGAGTTTGCAAGTCATTTTATCGTTTTCAATTCAAAGTATTCAAGATATTTTAATTTCATATTACCGACTCTCTTTTTTATAGGCTCGCCATATTCGACGGAGTTGTCGACTCGAGGGCGGGTAGACCTGCGAGAGGCAGCTCCACGCGGGCTTCGGGTACGGGAGGTCGCCGTGTGTCGCAGAGGGACATTGACATGCAGTCCCTCCGAGAAACTGTAGAAGAAAATGAAAGGCGACATGAGGAGGAAAGGAGGGCGATGGAGGCCACGATCCAAACCCAGGCAGCAGCGTTGGCGCAGATGCGGGAAGCAATGGAGGTAACAATCTAAAAATTAAAATTCTCATTAATTAAGCTTAAATGACTTACTAATAGGTAGCATTTAATGTCTGCAATGACAGGCCATCGCTCGGGCGCAGGGTCTGGGAATCCAGCTACCGGTACTACCACCGGTCCTCCCAGGCGATCCTTCTTCAGCGGGTCAGGTAAGTCTCTATGTAATCCTTCTTCTCCAGCGTAATAAGATTGAGATAGATGAAAGAGAGAGATAGTTAGATAGAAGAAAATGATTGAGATAGAAGAAAGAAAGAGATAGAAGAAAGGGAGACAGAAGAAAGAGTGAAAGATAGATAGAGTAGGATGGGAATGAAGAGAGAGTAAGATGTAGATGGAGATAGAGAGAGCGGAAGATAGAGGGAGGGAGATGTAGATGGAGATAGAGGGAGGAAGATAGAGGGAAAAGGATAGCAATAGAGAGATAGAGTGAGCAAGAAAGATAGAGTGAGAGACAAAGAGAGAAATGAAAAGAGAGAGGAAGAGAGGGTGATCTAGATGAAGATAGAGGGAGAGGGAGGGAGAGAGATGTTGATGCATTTATATTCTAACTCTAAGTTTTATTAATTGCAGGGATCCGCGACGGCTGCACAAACGCCGTCGCCTTCGCTACCGCCGCCTGGATTGAGGCGCGACGACGACGACTTCGACTTTGGAGGTGGCTTCGAAGGTTAGATGGGCGAGTGAGCCCTTTTATTTACTTTGTTGATGACGATGTGAGACGTATCGGAATTTTAGTTTGTGATTGTGATGATCTTTGTGTATGCTGTGTATATATTGTGTATATTGTGTATATTGTGTTTGTTGTGAATCTGGCCATCGAGCCGGTTAGTGTTTTCTGTTTTTAAAAAAAATAAAAAACCTTATTTGCGACGGCTTTTTATACAGTACCGTCGCAAATAAGAGTACAAGCCGTTGCAATTAAGCCACAATTATTTGCGAAGGCCAGGCCGTGGCAAATAAGCATTAATTGCGACGGCCTGGCCGTCGCAAATAGAGTCGTGGGTCCCGGAGGAGGACACTTGGGCCCTGCCCTCTGAACTTATTTGCGACGGCCAGGCCGTCGCAAATAGTGGCCCTTAATTGCGACGGCTATGCCGTCGCAAATAAGTTCGCGGGGCCCACCAGCCCGCAGCAACAACTTGCGACGGCCTCTCCTAGCCGTCGCAAATAAGTTTATTTGCGACGGTGGCCGTCGCAAATAAGCTTATTTGCGACGCCATATTTGCGACGGCCGAAAGCTGTCGCAAATAAAGAAAGCCATCGCAAATAGCTTATTTGCGACGACATCTGGCTTATTTGCGACGGCCCCGGCCGTCGCAAATCGTCGGGATTCCTGTAGTGTCTTATCCTCCGAGTACTTCTTGCAGTTCCTAAACTAGTGCCCTTACCATGACAGTGAAAGCATTCATCATCAAGAGAAGGGCCAGATTTTCCCTTTGGTCTCATCGGGAACCTTTCCCTTGCCTTTACCTTTAGGATGCGTCACACGCTTCCTCTTTTTATTCTCCTTTTGCACCATCATCACATGAGTGGCGGTTTTCTTAATGCTTTCTTCGGCTCTTTTAAGCATCCCATGCAATTAAGCCAAAGTTTTCTCCATGCCACTCATCTGAAAATTCAATATGAATGACTCGTAGCTCGGTGGGAGCGACTGGAGAACAACGTCAATAGCCAGATCATCCTTAAGTTCAGAACCAAGATTGCCCAAAGTTTCAATGTAACCAATCATCTTGATTACATGAGGGTTGACCGGGCTACCCTCCGCCAGCTTGCATGAGAACAAGGACTTTGAGATGTTGTATCTCTCAGCCCTTGCTCGATTCTCAAACATTTCACGCAGTCCCTCAATTATAGAATAAGCATCTATATGCCCATACTGTTTTTGTAGATCAGGGGACATAGTGGCGAGCATGAGGCAGCTTACATTAAGCGCATCATCGCAGTGCTTTGTATAAGCTCTACGTGCTGCATTAGTTGCATCAGCTGGGAGGTCATAAGGGTAAGGCTGCAAAAGTACGTACTCGGTTTTCTCTTGTCTATGAACGATTCTCAGGTTGCGGTATCAATCAATAAAGTTAGCTCCATTGAGTTTTTACTTTGCAAGCACATATCTCAAATTGAAACCGGAATTGTTACTAGTAGACATTATCTACAATAGAAAATAAATATGCATAGTTTAGAACTATGTTATGTACCAACCTTCTATTAACAGTTTAATAAAAGATATCACCACTATATGATCATCGTCTTCCCTCTAACGACATATAGTGGTTCAAGATCCATATTCACTAATTCCTAGTGAGCTTTGACTTCACTGCTAGAAAATTAGAGAGATAGGTAAAAAACCATTGTTAATTATATCCCTATATGACTCTTGTTTGTTGGGTGACATCCAATGCTCCTACTCCCAACTCTATGCCATAAAGCCCAAAACCGTTTTGATAGCTTTGTTGAGTAAACCAACACTATGCATGTGAATGTCCAACATTCACCCTATGAATTATGATAGATGATGGTACTTTGCTTTGGCAAACCTACCACACAACGATCAAAATATCATAGGTGCACCTATTGGTAAATGGCATCAAATGCTCAACTTCTGTGAGGGAAGCTATTCTATCATGACAAAACATCCACCATATGAAAAGCATGAAAAGAATAGTAATAAGCATCACAGACATATGATCCTATCACATTATGAATAGTATGGCCTTTACAATCATAATGGTCTCCATCGCCATGGTTCCATCAAGATTTGAGCTACCATGCCCCCCTTCTTGTGGTGATCTCCATCTCCATCATGCTTGAAGACATCTCCATGATAATAAAAGAAGATAATACCACTAATAGCTACCAAATAAAATACATGAGAGATCAAGCATCACAGGTCGACACGCAGGTCATTATACAATTATGTGACAACCTCAACCCAGTTGTGTTAAATTTGCAACACCCAGGCAGCACAAATTTACACACAGACCATCACGTCACATTAAGGCCATAACATTCACATCATTCCCTGCAAAAACGAGTTAAGTGTAGAACGATTTCTAGGGATAAACTATATTATGTAATCGCTATAGCATACAACAAATCGCTATAGTGGGCGGGGGTCGAGGGGGGAGCCACCCCCCGCGGGTTTCAGGGCAGCGCCCTGAACACCAAAATGAATTACATAGATCACAAAATCTCTATGAAAATCTCATCGGATTGATCAAATCGACCCGAATCCGAGCCATTCAGAATACCTCTATTTTCAATGGGACCGATTATTCATGAGTAGATCGCGACTCATGACTGTTGTCTGTTGGCTCAATCTGTTAGATATGTACGCGATTAGTCCCGATGGTGATTCCAGCCGGTAGGGATAGATTGCGCACACAGCAGAGAAGTAGCACAAACTGACCCTTTAGTCATATACGATCACAATCTACTCTAACCAATTCCAAACCCCAAAAATCGTGCGATAAAATTCATCGTATGAACATGTCTGTAGTAGATCTCATGAACTAACAAGATCCAGACAAAAAACAACGCAACCTGGCTTTGATGCCGCTATTGGTAAATTAGCGGTACGCTACTCTAGCAACTTACCGCATAAGCCAGGAAATATGCGAGTACAGAGGTCATGGATTGTTACCACTAGACGCGCAGCGCAGCAGAACGTAGACGCGCGTCAGTGTAGGGGAAGTAGACGATCTCGTTCGTCTCCTCCTCGCCCTCTTCTCAGGAGCACTAGACGAACACATTCGTCGTAGCCGATCAGCACAACAGTAGCAGCAGCGCCTCTACGGAGTCCACACGTACAGAGAGGAACGCCGTGCGCCAGTGTGCTAGCATCGCGCGCGCGGCAAGGGTCTCAGCGTGAGACCTTCGAGGGGTGGCGGCTAGGACTGTCACGTGGTGGGGTGATTAGTCCCTAACCCTACCCCTCATATTTATAGGCGTACTAATGAGCTTTTAGGTCACAGACCCATTAGTACCCTAATTACTTATGGATCAAATATCCAATAGGCCTTAACCCGAATTATTATGATTGCCTCTTGGGCACATCACCAACAGTGATCACCCCAGTGCCGACACTCCACGACCTGCGAGGTGACAGAGCCGATGAGGACCGCGAGCTGACGGAGCCGCCGTGCGCTTCCTCCATTCCAGTGCCCCGACGTCGTGGCTCGCCCCTCGCCGCACACGCACGCTCCCTTCCAGCATCCCTCGGTGGTGCCGCGCGGGCCGCCGCTCGCCGAAGCTCCTTTCGACCACGCCTCTATTTTGGTGGTGGAAAGCTTTCCCTATCCATATGCCTTGTCTATCGTGGGAGGCAGCCAGGGCATGTTATTTTCTCAATTACTAGTTGACAGGTGGGTCCCACAGGGTATACAGGCAGGGAGTGCCACATAAGTGTCTGACATGGCAAAATCACACATGAAAACCAACTAAGGGGGTAAAATAGGTTGTTTTGGGAAAGTTAGAGTGTTAAGAAACATGTTTTGTAATTTGAAGGGTAAATTAGTCTCAAGGTATAGTTAGAGGGGTTATGTAGACTTTGTCCTTCTGCACATTATCTTTACCTAAATGTGCCTTTGGTACATGGGATCTGGGATCTGTATTTTCGATTCCTGCTTATATTGAATCTGGCTGAATGCCAGCATTTTCGGAAAAAAAAAACACCTGCTGCTGGCTGCACATGTTGCCATTTGCCCCTTTAGCTCCAATCTGCGACAACCTCTTCGTTGAATTGGAGACGAACAATGTCCCGATCAACTCTTCGTTCACTCTATTGTCATAGCAGGAGCAAAAAGATTAATCAAGTTTCAGATATCATGGAAGCAAGCAAGTCAACGAAAAGCAAGGCAAGAACTAACAATGACCCGGGCTCACCGAAACGTGCTCGGCTTGAGCTGGTCCCACATCATCAGCCGACCAGAGCTCACGCGCATCTTGTCCCAGTGCAGAGGCTTCACCTTCGCCGCCTGTGCAGAGCCTGCGTCCTTGTCCGACTCCTCCGCATCACCACCCGATCGAGGCAGCCGCGCCGCCACCAAAGGAAACTGCGTCACCGCCGTCTGAAGGAATCGCTGCCGCCGCCTCTAGAAGGAATCAAGTCGTGGTGAATTTTTTTCCGCTTACGGACACTTAGTAACAGGTGGGCCGAGTAATCACAACGTGCACGCGCTGCTCAGGAGAGGTGGATGGACTAGTCGGACTGATTTTGGGGGAATGGTGTCGTCTCGGGTATGAGAGGTATATTTGCCGGCGGGTTGGTTCCATCGCACTGTGAGTCGGAAACAAAAAACATCAAAACAGAAATCAGCCCGTCCCATCTTATTGTATCCCTTAAACTAAATATATCTTAATTAATGTTCCGCAGGATGCAGATATGTCTATTTTTCTTATTCTCTCCATTTCAAATTATTTGTCACTCTCCAGTTCGGACTGTTTGGATGAGTACCATGCACCTTTCCAAAATTTAGTCACCCAAAAGTTCATCAATATTGTTAACAAAAATAAACTACTTCAGCATATGAGTTCATTGACTTACCAAATTTTAGTTCCAATCCAAACACACTCTCCTTTTACAGTCAACTATCAAATTTGTTAAGATAACCATTGGAACCAAAACAAACATACCTTTCATTTTTGAACTAGCGAGTGACAAATAATTTGGTATGGAGGGAGTAATTCAAAAGGAAGGCGCCATTAAGCTTTACCTTATTAAATATTGATGCTTTTAATACAAGTAGCACATTACACAATACAATTAAAAACAATGAATTACCAACCAAAAATAAAAAATGTTGCTGATTTGGCTTCCAAACTGTATCCATTGTTTGGAAAGCAACCTGTTATCAAGTATAAGGTGCCTTGTTGCCAACACGAACAGATAGATGCAGGGTCATGTTCTCTCTCAGAATAACTAAGGGCTTCATTTATAAAATTCATATATTTGAAAAATTGGCTTTAGGACAATATAACGGTATAGTACTCCAAAATTTGTGATTCTCTGAAGCCCATACCAAAATTATGTTCACTTGTCAGATGCACAAGTCAAAACTATGCTCTTTTGTGAGAAGACGATGCACCCGTTGTATATTAATATTGTGAAGTATTTGAGAGAAGGCTTACAGCTTACGATTCTTGCCATAGAAATGGAGTCTTCGTATCATATTTTGCATCTGAACCTATTCAATATTTACTCTTCACGCCCCCCCCCTCCCCTTTCAAGTTCAGAATAACATTATTTTTATTTACATTGTTTTATCAAATGACTATACTGAAAGTGCATCTAGGCATCCCATAGGTTTTGCATGATTGATGACGATAATAAAGAGACTAATGAGCTAAGTTGATCATAAGCACAGGTGTGATGATTGAAATAAGACAAAATCCCTCAAAAAGGAAAAGGTTAAAATGGGCATCGAAGACTCAAGCATAGAAATTAAGATTTATATTGTGTTGAGATTAGACTAGCCGTATCAAGTGTGAGGGTATGTGTATCATGTGCATTGAGATCATCCAAGAGGGCTCAAAGTGGTGGTCGAGAGAAATAGCTAAGTGAGAAGCCTTAGAGAGAGAAAATTCCCAGTGATCGGACTTGTCCGGGTGTGTGGTCGGACTAGTCCGGATGGCCAGTTTAGTCCGTTTCGGGACGAACTAAATGTCTTTGTTGGAGTTCGGACTTGTCCGTATGGGTACGAACTAGTCCGTTCCGCCATGGTGAGCGACTGTGGAGCTAAGTCCTGGGAGGCCGAACTTGTTCGCCCCGGGTACGGATTAGTCCGTTCCGCCATGGTGAGCGACCGTGGAGCTAAGTCCTGGGAGGCTGGACTTGTCCGGCCCGGGGGGCGGACTAGTCCGAACCGCCCAGAGTAGTCCGTTTTAGGACAGACCAAATGGCTCTGTTTGAGTTTGTACTTGTCTGCTATGATACAGACTAGTCCGTTAATACCTTAGTGAGAGATCCCAAAGCCAAGTCCTGGGAGGCTGGACTTGTCCGCCCCAGTGGGCGGACTAGTCCGAGCCATTCCAGAGTAGTCCATTTTCAGCCGGACTAAAGTGTTATGTCCGACTTCGGACTAGTCCATTTTGGGCCAGACTAATTTGTGTTGCCAGTGATCGTTTGAAATTCAAATGTTTGGCGGGGATGTCACCTGTTTTGTCGATCGGTGATGTCGAATTGTCGGTGGTCCCAAAAGGCCGGACTAGTCTGTGGTCCAGGGCCGGTCTAGTCCGGGGTTGTGTTGATGGCAACAGTTAGTTGTCGCGACCCCTATAAAAAGGGAACCACCGACCTCTATTTGAATTGTCTTAAACCCTAGCACCGCCACACCAGTCCTCGAGCCTTCCAAAGTTTTCTACTCGTCTTATTTGCCCTCTAAGAACAAATCTTGAAGAGATTAGGGTTTGGGAAGGAGAGTGAAGGAAGATCATCGTGCTTTGGCTCGTGGTTTGATCTCTTGCACTTGGTGTTGCGTTTTGTGGCTTGTGTGAGTTCAAATTCGTGTGCTCCTTGCTGTATTGATTCGTGGGAGCCTCAACTTGTGAGCTTCCCCAAGAAACATGGTGATTACTGCTTTGATATAGTGGAAACCAAGCCGACCATTGTGGTAGCTTGGTGAGAAGAGGGTCAAGTGAGACCTGATCCTTTTGTGGACTTCTCAATGTGGATGTAGGCTTCTTTGTGGAGCTGAACCACATGATAAATCGTGTCTCGCTTGTCTCTTTAAATTTTGGTATTCACTAGAATTGCTATTAGGGTTCATATCATTCTTCATATTGTTCATGATTGAAATTTTGCAACCTAATTGAATACTTCGAGGTGTCTAACTGACACCTCCCCCGGACCTGCTCGGAAGCAGGCCGCGGAGGTTCGATGTATTTTTTGGGGGGGGGGGGGGGGTAGTCCTAATAAGATCGAACACAGTGGATGATAAACGCAAGAGATTTACGTGGTTCGGGCCACCGGAGCGTAACACCCTACTCCACGGTGGTTTGTATGTGTTGTATTTCTCAAGCGTGTGTCGAGTGTCTCTGGCTTGTCCTCGAGGTCGGTCGCGTGTGCGTTCCTTTTATAGTCCAAGGATCGAGCAGTTACAAGGTGGGCCCCGGGGCCTGACAGGTGGTTTCGGGAGCAACCGAATCCTATCTACGATATGGGTGTAAATGCTATCTCCAGACAATGGCTTCAATGTGCCGCCTGGCTATGCCCTGAGGCAGGGCTATACATAGCCTCCCATGATGGTTAAGACACATCCTGTCTGTCTTGTCGCGGCCGTACATTCGTCCGCCGTATGTAGCAGTTCGGCATCGGCCAGTTATAACAAGACTGGACACTGGCCCATTGACTTATGAGTGCACACATCTACTTACCTAGGGAAGGCGCGCATACTTACTGCTTGGACATACTGAGCACGTCTTCCTTTACTGCTACCTCCTTTCGCCCCCAGTAGCCGTTAACCAAGTGGATGTGTCGGGGCCCGCTTCCGTAGGAAGGTCTAGGCCCGGCGCTGCTGGGCACGTGGTAGATCTGGTCTTACCCTCAGCGGAGGAGGCCGGGCCTGGAGCTGCAGGACACGTGGCTGCGCCGGACCTCCCCTCGGCGGGGAGGTGGGTCCGGAGCTGCAGGACACGTGGCAGCGCTGGACCTCCCCATAGCGGTGAGGCGGGTCCGGAGCAATAGGAAACGTGGCAGTGTTGGACCTCCCCTCAGTGGGGAGGCATGTCTGGAGCTATCTGGAGCTACGCGAGACGTGGTGGCGCTAGTCCCGTCCTCAACGGAGAGGCCCGACCCGGAGCTGCAATACACGTAGTAGTACCAGACCTCCTCTTAGTGTGGAGGCGGGTCCGGGGGTACAGGACACGTGGCGACGCCGGTCCTGGCCTCAACGGGGAGACCAGGTCTGGGGCCGCGTGTCACGTGGCGTCCTGGAGTTACGCTGGAGCCTGCCTCCATGGGAGGCTGGGCCCAACGTGTCCTGTTCCTTGTATCTATGGGTACTCGATCCACCACGTACCGACAAATACATTTGTTAATCGAAGTTATACAAGGTTGCTAGATATTGCTTCCATCTTTCGTGAACCTAAATTTTAAAAATAACTTGTAGAAATCAAGTTTTTAGGTTTTCACCCTGTGCTGAGCGGACTAGTCCGACCCTATCAAGACAAGACTGTCCTGAGGAATTTAATCTCATTTGATTAAGCCATTTCAGGTCATATTGCCTATTCATCACCCTCTAGGAAACTTTCAATTGATATCAGAGTCTAACAATTCAGAGAGGAGATGGGCGGAAGGGGTGACAACGAGGTCCCATTGATCATCGACGACGACAAGACAAAGAATGTCGATGTGCTTCAAGATGATTCCAATGATGACGAGGAAGTGTGTTTACTCAAGGCGCGACTTCGTGAGAAGCTAGGTCTTCCCAACAAGGAGACCAAGGCGATCGACCCAATCAACAACAACAATGGGAGTAGTTCACAAGACTACTCCTGATATCCTTATAACTATGAGCGCTTAACTGCTAGTAATCATTATTCGTCTATTCCTTTTGAGAAACCTCCCCAATTCGATGGAAATGATTACTATATGTGGAAGCATAATATGAAGATGCATCTCATTTCCTTAAACCCTAGCTTGTGGAAAATTGTCTTGACAAATGTTCATCTTCACAAGAATGAGGAAGATATTACCCTGGAGCATGTGGTCCTACTCCACCACAATGCTCAAGAAGTTGGAGTGATCGCCTCCTTATTGAATCGAGAGGAGTTCAACCGAATTGAAGGGTTGGAGGTGGCCAAAAAAATATGGGACACAATCAAGACAACACATGAGGGAACCGTGTCATTCGATAGGCAAAGATCAAAATGATTGAAGAGAACTTGGGAGGTTCACTATTATGGATGGTGAGTCTCCCAAAGACATGTACAACCGCTTCAAGACCCTCATAACCACAGTCGATCTTATTGAAGCACCCAGTGGACGGACCATGAAGTGGTGAAGAGTATGATTCGGGCATTCTTGCCTAGAAATGTCACTATTTGCTCACTAATCCGTGAAAGTTTGGGATTCCATAAGATGACTCCCAAAGAAGTGCTAGGGAGAATTATCAACCATGAAATGATGGAGCAAGAGGCTATGTTCTACAACGACCTTCAAAACCTCTCCTCCTCCAAGAAGAGAGATGTTGCATTGAAGGCAACATCCTCAATATCCCAAGAAAAAGGAGAGAGTGATGAAGAGAGCCCCGACACCGATGAGCAAGAGGCACTCTTCATCAACAACATCAAGAGGATGTTGAGAAGAAGGAGGGGAGCTACCATCGTGAAGGCAAGAGCAAAGACAAGCCCAAGACAAGATCAAAGAGGGCATGCTACAATTGTGGAGAATACGGCCATTTTATTGTGGATTGCGCACATGAAGATAACAAGAAGAATAAGGAGGGAAAGTCTCAAGAAAAGAAATACCTCAAGAAGAAGAAGCAATCGGGACATGCCCACCTTGGGAAGGAGTGAGATTCAAATGAAGAATCCTCCTCCGATCAAGAAGAAAAGAGAGCAACTATTGCTATGAAGAAGTCAACCAAGGAGAACAAGTTCTTCCCCAACTTGGAGAACTAAAGGCCAACTTGCCTCATGGCCAAGGAGGGAATAAAGAAGGTTAAATCTAAATCATATTCTTCAATTTCTTCACATGATGATTTTGATAGTGTAAGACCTATGTGTGCTGAATACATTGGCTTGTAGTGAATACACTTGCTTTGACGATAAAAGTATTGAATATCACCAAAACACCTTTTATTAAGGTCCGACTAGTTTTGGTTAGCTCCGGTGAGTTTTGCCTTTAGCTCCGACATGTCTTTGATAGCTCCGGCGTGTTTTTGCTAAGCTCCGAGTTGATTTTTCTAGCTCCGGCTTTTGGGTTTACTATTTCCGACTAGTTTTGGTAAATTCTGGCGCTAGGTTCTACTAGTTTTTGTAAGCTCCGGCTCAAGGTCCGGGTTGCTCTAGCAAGGTCTGAAACTTGACTGCAATGCTTCTATTTTTCATTTGCAATGTTTTGTACTTCCTTTACATCTCTGGAAAGATTGCTTAGTATTCATTTGCTAAATCTTTGGTGCGTTTTTGGTTGATATGGATGATATCGTGTTACTTTGGTTTTGCAACATACTTATGTGAGGTTCTCACATAAGGTGTTGAGTTCGGAACTAACTTGAGTCAAGTCAAGGACTTGGGCTCGTATGGATTAGTTGTTTATTCATGTGCAGGTGTTGCTTGAGTTCAAGACATGGCTGGTAATGGGATCCATTGGACTAGTCTCAGAGAAGAGATGAGGTTCCAACAACCAAATTCAGGAGGAATTACGATTCCGCTAATCAGGAGGTTGCGTAACATGATTGAATCAAGAACAATGCATGTGAAGGTATTGTAGACGTCATTGGAAGATGTTTGCACATGTGCAAGGAGTGCATGGACGTAGCTACATGGTTCCGAGACGTGATGAAGAGATGTGGACGTAAAGAGTTGGTCGGAAAGGTCCAACCGACTAGGTTATGGACTCGGGCTGCGGCTGAGTCGGGTTTAACTCAAATATGGAAAGATTTGAGTTGGTTATGATAGGATTTTGTGCGGGTCACGAATTTGAGTTGTTTTAGGAATATAGGATACATTTCTAAGGTGTTTGGAAGTCTTAAGATTGCTTCTATCTGCGTATAGAAATATCCTAAGCAGTTATGGAAAGTTACGATTCGTGAACAGAGTAGGATTAAGTTCCTGATTTGAGTTGAGTTGGCTCTTAAGCTAGTTATATAAGCAAGGGAGCCCAGAGCTCATGGTACACGACTTTGGGGCTGTTCCTCTTGTGTTCTATTGAATAAAATTCGTAGTTTGAAGGACTTTTGTGCCTTGTTCGTCCGACTTGTTCCAGATAAGTTTTACTCGTCGAGTTTCTAGACAGCACTACCTTTCGTTGGTGGTTTTATCATAACTCGAGTTTTACAGATCCAATTGATGTGATTCTTTTTGATTTGTCTTCACAACTTGATTATCTATCATCTGTCAAAATTTCACGGTCATTGGATTTGTGGTCTATGTTCTACACGAGTTTCTTTGCAGCGTTCCAAAACTTTTTTTCTCGGGTAGGGCAGATTGACCTTTGTTTGATCTTTCGATCATAACTTGAGTTTTTCTCGACGGATTTGAATTCTTGATGTGTTGTCTTAGTGAATTTATTCTCTCTGATATCTATCACTTTTGTCATGGTGAAACACGTTTAGATTAGTCTCACACACGATTTCTTTAAAAGATCGTTTTTCTGTCGAAGGGGTTGGGGTTTAATTGTTTCCGCTGCGTAAGATTTTTAAATCTACCATTCACCCCCCCTCTGGTAGCTATTCAAGTGCTCTTTGATCCTACAATTGGTATCATAGCCACGGTGCTCTAATCTTTGTGATTTGCACGTGTTTTTGACTAATCATCATGGAGAAGTACTCTGCCAAACCTTGTGTTTTCGCTGGTATTGATTTTCAAGTTTGGAAGGCACGCATGGAGGCTTTCATCTAGGCACAAGGCTTTGCAATATGGGAGAAGGTATACAAGCCTTACGATGTGCCATCAAACGATCAAGTTACAGCTACAAATCTGAGAGATGTCGACAACAACAACAAGGCTTGGAACTTGATCATATAAGGATTAACACAAAGCGACTTCGACCGTGTTGCACACCTCCGATCTGCATACGATGTGTGGAAAGCACTTTGTGAATACCACGAAGGATCCAACATGATCAAAGAGGTAAGGCAAGACATGTTCAAGAAAGAATACATGCGCTTCGAGATGCAACCCAGTGAGTCTATTGATGACCTTTTTGCTCGCTTTAATAAGATTCTCAGCAACTTGCGTATTGTCAATATTAATTTTTCAGATGCTGAAAATGCTAGGCAATTGCTATGTGCATTATATATGGTAATTTGGGGAGATGAAAGTCACATCTATTCGTGAATCTACTGTCATGAGTTCACTTACTTTAGATATGCTATATTCCAAGTTAAAAACTCATGAAATTGACATAATCTCACGTAAGAACCCCAACAATTCTATTGCTTTTGTTTCTCAACGTGACATGCCTAGTCCCGGTCAAACATCATCTTATGGTACACTTGCTTTGCTGTCCTCTCTAACCCTTGAACAGATTGAGGAGTTTCCAAAGGAGGAGCTAGCGCTCATCTCTACCCGGTTCTCAAAGGCATTGCAAAATGTGAGAACTAGAAAGAGAGGAAGCTCCGGACCTCAACGATGCTTTGAATGTGGTAAGACAGGACATTTTCGTTCAGATTGCCCTAACCTTTCAGGTCCTACTTCCTGGGATGTAAAGAAAACAGGAATGAAGCACTCCTCTTCAAAAGATACGAAGAAAAAGAAGGGTTTTACAAGACATCAATTGGTGAGCAGTTTTATCTCAGAACTCCAGGAACTTGGCTCAAGCGACGTGGACATTGGAAGTGATGAAGATGAAGATGATTTGGCAAACTTGTGCTTCATGGCAGGCAAGTCAAGATCAAGTATGGAGGAGGCAGAACACAACAGCGACAATGAAGAGGTATGTCCTACTTGCGAAGAAATGTGTGATGCTATTTCTCGTGCCACTGTTATTGTTAAGAAAAAGGACAAAAAGCTTAGGGGCAATGCTGTTAAAATTGAGTCACTAGAATCTGAAATTAATCGTTTGAAATCCTTGATTCCTAGTGATGATTCTTGTTCCTCTTGTGACTTAATATATGAACAATTGTCCTCCCTAAGAAGTGCACATACCTCCACACTTGATAAACTTGAACTTGAAATTGAAAAGTACAAAAAGCTTGCTGCACTTAATATTGGAAACTTAAAAGATGCTTCTTGATCTAAAATTGATTTGCATTGTTCTAGTTGTGATGATCTTGATAAGAAACTGCAAGATGCTATGAATGAAATCTCTATATTGAACAATGCTTTACGTTGTCATGAAGTTAAAAATTGTTCCAATTGCAAATTAAAAGGAAAAACTTCATGTGAAAATTGCCTTGATCTGTCCAATAAACTTGATAACATGCATAAGACATTTGATCGGTTTTGTAATGGGAATAAGAACCTAAACTTGCTGCTGAATTCATCTAAGTCTTGCAATGATAAAACTGGTTTAGGTTTTGATTCTCATGCTCATGCTAAGGCACATCCACCTAAAATTGTAAAGTCATTAGGAAGTGGTTTGATTCAAACAGTTCCTAAACAAAAAGAAGTGGTTTTCAAATCTGCAAGAGTATTGTCACATTCCGTTTCAAATAAAAATATTGTTTGCTCATCTAGACATGAACACAAAGTTAAATTTCATTGTACCTACTGTGGTAGAGATGGTCATGTCATAGATTTTTGTTATAGACTAGCTAAACAACAGAAAAGGGAAAGAATGGTTGCTAGATCTCATAACTTTCATGCAAAATTTGCTATACATATTGAACCGAATGTACAACCTGCTGTTTTGAGTAAAAAACATTCAAAGTTTACCTCCGGACCTTCTATTTTTGCCTTCGGAGCTACTGATATTTGTGCTACACAAGTAACACCTTATAGGTCAGTAGTTAAGAATAAAAAATCTCAAACTTTGACTCATAAACCTGCTGTTTTGTCTCAGCTTTCACGTGTTTTTCCTGCTGCACGTCGCGTGTCTCAGTACTGGATTCCCAAATGCCTTTTGACTAACCCCAGTATTGAGTCATCGACGTATTGTGCTTCTATGTAGGTTACCCATTTGAGGAAGGGGAACATTTGGATTGTGGATTCAGGTTGCTCACGCCACATGACCGGTAACAAAGATCGGTTCTCCTCCCCCTCTTTTTGTGTCATGTGTAGAGAATGTTACTTTTGCCAATAATTCTTCAACTCCTATAATTGCTAAGGGTTCAGTTAGAGTAAATGATCACTACACTTTGAAGGATGTGGCACTTGTCAAAAATTTGAAATACAACTTGCTTTCTGTTTCACAACTGCTAGATGAAAATCTGGAAATTATTTTTAATAAAAACTGCTGCAAAGTTGTAAGTTCAAATAGTGAGATTATTTTTAACATGTCTCGGTTTGGAAGAGTTTTTAAAGCTGATTTTGATATGTCTTCCTCTAAGCATAGGTGTCTAGTTGCTAATGATTCAAAGGACCTATATTGTTGGCATCGTAGACTTGGTCACGTAGGCTTTGATCACCTAACGCGTGTTAGTGCTCTTGATCACATACGTGGGCTGCCTAAGCTTAAAGGGGACAAAGAAATTGTGTGCTCTTCTTGTAGACATGCTAAGATGGTTGCAGGTTCACATACTCCTCTCACAATGATCATGACAACTGAACCATGCCAACTTTTGCATCTTGAACCGTAGGACCTTCACGTGTTCAATCCTTTGGAGGTAAATGGTATGTACTTGTGATTGTTGATGATTATTCTAGATACTTTTGGGTTTACTTTATGGCGTCTAAGAATGAAGTTTTTAGTCACTTTAGAACTTTATTTCTTAGATTATCAATTGATTACCCATGATCTTTAAAAGCAATTAGAAGTTATAATGGAATTGAATTTAAAAATTAATCTTTTGATCACTTTTGTGCTGAAAATAGAATAGATCATCAATTTTCTTCACCATATGTACCTCAACAAAACGGTGTTGTAGAAAGAAAGAACAGAACCTTAGTTGAGATGGATAGGACTATGCTTGATGAATATCAAATTCCTAGGAAATTTTGGGCTGATGCGTTAGCAACCGCTTGTTATGTCTCAAATCGTGTTTTCTTGCGTGCTAAGCTAGGTAAAACACCATATGAGCTCCGTTTTGGACATAGGCCTAGTGTTAAACACTTTCGGATCTTTGGTTGCAAATGCTTTGTTAAGAAACATGGTAATCTTGATAAATTTGAACCTAGATCCATTGATGGCATGTTTCTTGGTTATCCATCTCATACTAGAGGCTACCGTGTGCTTTTACTTGACACTAACAAAATTGTAGAGACTTGTGGAGTGTCTTTTGATGAAGCTAGCCCAGGTACTAGCTCAAAAATTGTAGGTCCAGATCCATATCCACAGGGGGGAAGCATTTGCGTTGAAGATGAGGAAGAATTGGAGCTCTGCCCGAAAATTCAGCAGCTAAAGACTTTGGTTCAGCTCCGGATGTTAATTCTCAACCAGCACCGACAATCATCAATGCTGATTCAAATCATCCTCAAGTCACAAGCTCATCGATTTGTGATGAACATGAAGAAGAAGAATCTTGTGAGACATCTGTTCCCCTACGGTTTTCCAACGATCATCCCCACCAACAGATGATTGGAAGCTTGCACGAACGAGTCACACGGTTCAGGTTTTGCGATCCAAACTCTCATGCTCATTCTGCTTTTGTTGATTCTTTTGAACCCAAAGATATATCACACGCACTCACTAATGAATCTTGGATTATTGCCATGCAAGAAGAGTTAGAAAATTTTGAAAGAAATAATGTTTGAAAACTTGTACCTCCACCTCAAGGTCACACTTTAATTGGAACTAAATGGGTATTTAAAAATAAACAAAGTGAGGATGGGGTTGTGGTTAGGAATAAGGCTAGGTTGGTTGCTCAAGGTTTCACTCAAGTTGAAGGTCTAGATTTTGATTAAACTTTTTCTCCCGTTGCTAGATTAGAAGCGATAAGAATTTTGTTAGCCTTTTTTGCATCTAAAGGTTTTAAGCTATACCAAATGGATGTTAAAAGTGCTTTTCTTAATGGCTACATAGATGAGGAGGTTTATGTCAAACAACCATCGGGTTTTGAAAATCCAGATTTTCCTAATCATGTTTACAAACTGTCCAAAGCATTATACGATCTCAAACAAGCCCGTAGAGCATGGTATGATAGGTTAAAAACATTCTTACTTTAAAAAGGGTTTACCATGGGCAAGGTTGATAAAACTCTTTTTGTGCTTAAGCATGGCAATGACTCATTATTCGTTCAAGTGTATGTGGATGATATTATCTTTGGTTGTGCTTCTCATGATCTTGTGTCCAAGTTTTCAGCAATGATGAGTTCCGAATTTGAAATGAGTACGATTGGTGAACTCACTTACTTTTTGGGGCTGCAAATCAAGCAAACTAAGGAAGGTACCTTTGTGCATCAAATGAAGTATACAAAAGATCTCCTAAGGCGCTTCAACATGGACAAAAGCAAGCCTCTTCGGACACCAATGGGAACAGCAACAACACTTGGACTTGATGGAGATGGTGAATCCGTGGATCAAAAAGAATATAGAAGCATGATCAGATCACTTTTGTACCTCACGGCATCAAGACCAGACATACAATTCAGCGCTTTTCTTTGTGCACGGTTTCAATCCTCCCCACCTGCTTCACATCGTCAAGCCGTCAAAAGGATTCTCAGGTACTTACATGGAACTCAAGAATTTGGAATTTTTCTTCCTTCTTCCTTAACCGTTACTTTGAAAGCTTTTTCGGATGCTGATTTTGGCGGTTGTAGGATTGATAGGAAAAGTACTTCCGGTGCTTGTCATTTTCTTAGTAATTCTCTTGTTGCTTGGTCCTCTATAAAACAAAATTCACTTGCACAACCCACAGCCGAATCTGAATATGTAGCTGCTGCTAGTGCTTGCTCACAAATTCTTTGGATTGTTCAAACACTTAAGGACTTTGGGGTTGATCTAGATAGTGTTCCACTGTTCTGTGATAACACTAGTGCCATTTGCATTGCTAAAAACCCCGTGCAACATTCTAGAACTAAGCACATTGACATTAGGTATCACTTTCTCTGAGATAATGTTGAAAAAGGAAACATTGTGCTTCACCATGTAGATACCGAACAACAATTTGCTCACATTTTTACAAAACCTTTGGATTTCACTCATTTTTGTTAATTCGTAGTGAAATAGGGGTTATGCATCCTCATGGCTTAAATTGAGGGGGAGTTTTGAAACTTGGGAAGTCTATGTGTGAATCTGAAATTAAAATAATATGATCATAGTATTTCATACATATATGACTTTGTGATTCCTTTTACATGCTGAAAGTTCTTACTACATTACTCGTGTTATACATTTTGTAGTTTTTGCCATGTCAAGTAATTGGAATAATTACTTACACTAAAACTGGTCATGGTCGAACTTTCTTGCTGTTTTGAACTTGTTACATGTTCACAAGTGCTTTTGATCATTAAGAATTAATCAAGTAATCAACTCACATGTTGAGTTTTTATGAACAAATATAAATTGAGAAAAGATCAAGAGAATATGCATGCATCACACTTCTTTTTTTGAGATGGCTTATCATTGCACTTAGATATGAACTTGGAAGAAGTTGTGTATAACTAAAACCATGTCCTTAAGCTTCTGATTGTCAAATGACATAGGCTTGGCTTGGTTGGTTAGAATAAGGCAGATGCACATATAATCTCTTGCAAATATCATATGATCTAAATTTATGCTTTGAAAAATAGTAAAATGCAGCAACTAGTGTCATGCTTTTAGGTTTTGAAATAGTTAAGTTTGTGAGATCATGACTTACTTAAATTGAAAATTACATTTGATCTCTAGCATGGCTTACGCTACTTTGTGTATTTCATTGATGTGATAATGTAAGGTACTTGATAGTATGACATGGATGAGCTTTGTTTATATGTATATGTTATAATATGCTCATAACAAGTAACAACTAAAGGGGGAGAGATAATTTGTTTATATGCTCATGACTTGCCGAATACATTGTCAAAGGGGGAGAGATAAGCATGAAGAGAAAGAGAATATGTGCATAAGGAGAGATAATAAAGGAGGAGAGATAATATGGGATAATTTTTTAAATTTTCTTCTCATTTTGCTTTTGATTTACAAAGGGGGAGAAATTGCCTTCAATACTTTTATGTGATAATAAGCCAACGTTCGAATTTTAAATGGTGTTGCCAATGCATTCATCAAGGGGGAGATTGTAAGACCTATGTGTGCTGAATACCTGGCTTGTTGTGAATACACTTTCTTTGATGATAAAAGTTTTGAATATCACCAAAACACCTTTTATTAAGGTCCGACTAGTTTTGGTTAGCTCCGGTGAGTTTTGCCTTTAGCTCTGACATGTCTTTGATAGCTCCAGCGTGTTTTTGCTAAGCTCCGAGTTGATTTTTCTAGCTCCAGCTTTTGAGTTTACTAGTTCGGACTAGTTTTGGTAAATTCCGGCGCTAGGTTCTACTAGTTTTTGTTAGCTCCGGCTCAAGGTCTGGGTTGCTCTGGCAAGGTCCGAAACTTGACCGCAATGCTTCTGTTTTTCATTTGTAATGTTTCGTACTTGCTTTACATCTCTGGAAAGATTGCTTAGTATTCATTTGCTAAGTCTTTGGTGCGTTTTTGATTGATATGGATGATATCGTGTTACTGTGGTTTTGCAACATGCTTATGTGAGGTTCTCACGTAAGATGTTGTCTTTGGAACTAACTTGAGTCAAGTCGAGGACTTGGGCTCGTATGGATTGGTTGTTTATTCATGTGCAGGTGTTGCTTGAGTTCAAGACATGGCTGGTAATGGGATCCATTGGACTAGTCTCAGGGAGGAGATGAGGTTCCAACAACCAAATTTAGGAGGAATTGTGGTTGAGCTGATCAGGAGGTTGCGCAGCATGATTGAATAAGGAACAATTCATGTGAAGGTATCTTAGACGCCATTGGAAGATGTTTGCACGTGTGCAAGGAGTGCATGGACGTGGCTACATGGTTCCGAGGCGTGATGAAGAGATGTGGACGTAAAGAGTTGGTCAGAAAGGTCCAACCGACTAGGTTATGGACTCAGGCTGCGGCTGAGTCGGGTTTGACTCAAATATGGAAAGATTTGAGTTGGTTATGATAGGATTTCGTGTGAGTCACGAATTTGAGTTGTTTTAGGAATATAGGGTACGTTCCTAAGGTGTTTGGAAGTCTTAAGATTGCTTCTATCTGCGTATAGAAGAATCCTAAGCAGTTATGGAAAGTTACGATTCGTGAACAGAGTAGGATTAGGTTCCTGATTTGAGTTGAGTTGGCTTTCGAGCTGGTTATATATGCAAGGGAGCCCAGAGCTCGTGGTGCACGACTTTGGGGCTTTTCCTCTTGTGTTCTATTGAATAAAATTCGTAGTTTGAAGGAACTTTTGTGCCTTGTTCGTCCGACTTGTTCCACACAAGTTTTACTCGTTGAGTTTCTAGACAGCACTACCTTTCATCGGTGGTTTTATCATAACTCGAGTTTTACAGTTCCAATTGATGTGATTATTTTTGGGTTGTCTTCACAACTTGATTATCTATCATCTGTCAAAATTTCACGGTCATTGGATTTGTGGTCTATGATCTACACGAGTTTCTTTGAAGTGTTCCGAAACTGTTTTTTTTTCTCGGGTAGGGCAGATTGACCTTTGTTTGATCTTTCGATCCTAACTTGAGTTTTTCTCGATGGATTTGAGTGATTCTTTATGTGTTGTCTTCGTGAATTTATTCTCTCTGATATCTATCACTTTTGTCACTGTGAAACACGTTTAGATTAATCTCAAACACGATTTCTTTAAAAGATCGTTTTTCTGCCGAAGGGGTTGGAGTTTAATTGTTTTCGCTGCGTAAGATTTTTAAATCTACCAATCACCCCCCTCTGGTAGCTTTTCACGTGCTCTTCGATCCTACAGATAGTAGTAGTGAAAATGAATATATGCTTAAAGATATGAGTAAGAGTACCTTGAAAAGGTTGAATTTGCTAAAGGTTGAGATATTTGAGAAGGAAGAGCTCATCAACCATCAAGAGGACATGCTCATCCAACAAAAGGAGAGATGTCAAGAGTTTAAGGAGATTTTGGAGTTTCAAAGAGAAAGAAGCAATGCACTTAAGCGTGAACTCGCTTTGAGCAAGGAAACTTGCTCAAACCTTGAGAACACTACAATTGTGCTAAAGGATGACCTTGTGAGCTTGACAAAAGCTAACAAGATCTCTGAAACACAAGTGAAGTCTCTCAAGGTCAATACACCTTCTTCCTCTAAAAGCTCACTGTCGGTGGTTTGGAACCGGCAGATCTCCCTACACGGCTGAAGTGTTGGGGGAGTTTGAAGTTCGTATGGGCGCGCGGAGACTCAAGAAGGTGAATAAGGGTTGACACAGGAGACACAAGGATTTACGTGGTTCGGGCCGCCTGAGCGTAATACCCTACTCCACGGGTGTGTTGGTGTTGTATTAGCAGTATGAGCTTGTGATGAGCGTATGAGGCGCGTGTGTGTCCGTTCGATCCCTCTGTGTATCGTCAGCCTGTCCTTTTATAGTACAAGGGCAGGCCGTTACAGGTTAGCCTGGCCCAACATGTGGCCCCGGCGGTTACTAGTATTGATACACGTCTAATTGCTCTTAATGACCCTGTAACGGGCTTTGATAGCACCATTACTGGTATTAAGATCGTCCGTTTAAGTGTCATTAATATGGTATTAATGACACTTAATCGGGTCTTGAAGTCCTTGATTCTCATTTGAAGATCCGGAGCCGTTGCGGGGTCTTCTGGTGGTTAGAAGCTGAAGATCCGATGATCGGACATGTGGCAGCTCCAGAGCTTGCTGTGGGAAACAGGTAGCTCCGGGGCTACCCGACACATGTCAGGCCCGGAGCTTCTCTCGGTCTGGGGTTAAGTCCGGAGGTGCCATTTCGGTACATGGCCCGGAGCTTCCCCCTTGTGGGCGGTAGCTCCAGTTTGGTAGTACACGTGGCGACCTAGGGATTAACCATGTTGGAGAAGCGGGTCCGGTTATGTCTGACATGTGGGCCTTCGAGGGTCTTCAAACCAAGTAGATGATTTTCCTTTGAGATCTCTTCAGCCTTAAGGGGTGTACGGTTTCTAGGATACCGACAGTGGCCCCCTGGACCTACCTCCGGGGAAGTCTTTCCGCCGGAGGTGGGTCCATCCTCGCGGCCTTTGAACTGAGTCTTCAAGGGTCTTTGAGGGTGCCATTGGAAAGGACTTGGAATTAAATCCTCGCCGCGTGGCGTATCCCGCATGTGGCAGATGAGATCTTTGGCGTGCAGATCTCGCGCAATTGAAGGTCGCCGGTTCCCGATACGAAAACCGTATCGGTTCCGCGCGCCTTGTCAGGCCGCCGCCTTTGGGTTTCCCGCCTCGTGATGACAACTGTTCGTCTGGGTAAGAGCCTCGACTTGATCGTCGGGGTGGTCCCGGGCCCTCTTGTCATCGGCTGGGTGGAATTTTTGAATGGTATCTTTGACTTCCTTGCGGTTTCCATCCAAGCGTTGCAAGGGCTTACTTAAGGAGGAAAGCGCGCACCGTCGGGAGTTCTTTACGCCTCTCATCTGATCTTGCGCTCAAACTCCCAACTCGTGCTTCGCTCTTCTTCTCTTGCCTAGCCATGCCGCGATGGAGTTGGGTCTCCGCGAGAGTCGCTTGAAGACTGACGGCGATTTGAAGAAGGTCCGGGCCCTCATGGGGTGGTCCTCGGACTTCTTCAACCGCTCAGTCCGTGCCAGCGGAGAGCTCCCCTTCGAGAAGCGGCACGCCGGTGAAATTGTGTACTTTTCCTCGTACGCCATGGTGGGGTTGATCCTGCCTTTTTCTTCCTTTATCTTGATGCTGCTAGACTTCTATGGTCTGCAGTTCTATCACCTTGGCCCTCACTCCATTCTCCTCGTGTCTATCTTCGTCCACATCTGTGAGATGTGGGTGGGCATCCCCCCTGCATCAAACTCTTCCGGACCTTCTTCACCGTCCACACCACCGGCCGAAGCAATGAGTACCTTGGCTTCTACTACTTCGTGAAGCGCAAGAAGTGCCCATTCAAGTATCTCCGGTCGTTTCCTTCTGGGAAGTGGGATGACTGGAAGAAAGACTGGATAGTCGTCAGGGTGGAGGAGCACGAGAGGCTGGAGCTGCCCGATAGTCTGCCCGGCATCGACACGACGATCTGGAGTGAAGCTCCAGTGCTGGGGGAAGCTTTTGACCCTGCCTTGACCAGGATCCGCCAATGCGTGGAGGGAGGATTGACTCCTCAGGCGGTATTTTTCAATTTCCTGGTCAAAAGGTGGGCGCCGCTGAAGAGGAGGGAAAAACTCGCTTGGGCCCTCAACAACGTGATGGACGACGACCGGGCCGAGACTGGGTTGAAGTCCAACATGGTGGGGAAAACTTTGGAGTTCCACCTCAAGAAATTCCAGCACGGCATCGACGTCGACGGTGATGACTTGACTCCCCCGTCGGCCTTCCTCCCTCTGAACGTGGAAGTGGAGTTCAGCAGGGAGCTCCGGCGAAAGATGCCTGTACTTGACGACCTCGGTGTCGTCGAGAGAAGACCAACCTCCGGGGTAGCGATCCCTGGAGTACCCAAGGATGGCTCCAGCTCTGCTCCTAAGCCGAGGGGATAAGTCGTCGGCAAGGGCAAGGAGCTGGCAGAAGAACCAGTGAGCCGGAAGAGGAAGTTGCAGTACGCCGATGGAAGGTCTGTCGGGGCCGCTACTTCCGCGTTGGCTCCTTCTCCCCGGAGGGGAAGGTCTTCTCCAACCGCGGCGGTTGTCCCCGTAATGGGGTCTTCCCGGAACGAGACCGTTCCTGCAGTGGGGTCCTCCTGGGGCGCGTCTGTTCCCGCGGTGGGATCCTCCCGGGGTGTTAGCTCCGGGCGCGCGACTCCAGCACCTGGGCCGGTTGAGGCCTCCAGGTCCGGGGGTTCTTCCCGATCGAGGAGACCCTCGACCCGGGAAACGCCCGCGACCGTGACAAGTTCCACGGGGCCTTCTGGAGCTTTTGCGCCGGCTATGGCTAGCCCAGAACGCCCTGGAAAAAGGTTCCACGCAAGCTGGTGCGGAAGCCTCCCAAGGTAATTTTTGATTTCTACCTTGGACAGTTGTTTTAATTGAAGCAACTATTTTAATTTTATTCGTTCATCATCTGCAGCATCCCCAAGAAGGGGAGTGAGGCTCCACCCTCGGCCACAGTGTCTAAGGCCGTGAGGGTGGGGGCTTCTGCTCCTGTCCCGGCGCCGCCCCAAGTGGTGGCTAGGGCTACGACAGCTCCGGCGCCGGCTATCATGGTCATGGACCTCGACTCGTCCCCAGAAGTTCCTGTGGTAGCGCCAGACCACGGGAGTGAAGACATGCCAACAGCACATGTCCCGGAGGTTGAAGCCCCGGGTTCTGGTGCTACGATGATGGAAGCTCCGGCTGTTGAGCCGGAGGAAGAAGTAATCTCGGCCTTTGAGCCGGAAATTGTTGAAGCCTCGGCAGTTGAGCCGGAGGTGACTGAAGCCCCGGCATGCGAGCCGAAAATTGAGGTAGTTCCGGCAGTTGGGCCGGCTACCTCCGAAGCACCGGCCGTTGAGCCGGTCATTGTTGGAGCTCCGACCACTGGACCGAGCGACGTTGAAGATCTCCCGGCTCCTGAGCCGGTGGTTGAAGAGGTGACGGAGCTTGAGCCTCCGTCAGAAGAGGTGTCTAGACTGGAGCTTGTAGCGGCTCCTGCTCCGGAAGTGACGACGTCGGAGGTACCTGCGGCCGAGCCGGAGTGCCCCAGCGAAGTCGCTGGCCCCCAGCCCGAGGGGGTGAATGAAAATTTGGCGGCGGGGCCTTCTTCGATGGCGACTGAGGCCATCCCGGAGGACGACCCTAGTGCCTTGGAAACTCAGGGGTCCACTCTTGTGGAGTGGGACCCAATTTTTGTATCTGAAGACCCGCTGGAACCAGCGGAGGAGACCCCAGCAGGTTCGGAACCAATCCCGTTGTCGCTGTCCATTGACAACGCATGTTCCAGTCTGCGTCAAGTCCAACTGGCCTTCTTCCACGACAGCAAGGCTCTTGAAGAGGAGCGCCAAACCCTTAGGCGGTGGCGTAACCGGCTCTACATCGAGACCAAGCTGGCGCAGGCGAGGCTAGCGGATGACAAGGAGTGGATCAAACGGGAGAAGATCCGCCTGGAGTACTGGGGCAAGTTACTGGATGACAGGGAGAGTATGACTCATGCCCTCGACGCTCAATCCCGGGAGATCTACGATCAGGCCAAAGCTGCCAATAACGCGGCCGATGCACGCCACGAACAGCTTGAGGCCATTAACACCGCACTCATCAAGCGCCGAGAGGCACTTGAAGAGAGGGAGAGACGGCTCGAGGATGAAGAGCAGAAACTCCTAGAGCTGCGGGATGACGTCCTGAGGAGGGAAGAGGAGCTCGTCGAGAAAGTAGCTCTGGCTGACAAGGGCCTCGAGGAGCGCGCCAAGAAATTGGAAGAGCGCTGCCAAGAGGATGAGGAGAAGAAGACTTGGGTGCGAGGGCAAGAACTCTACGAACAAGAGTGTGCCCTTGTTGCCCGGGAGAAGAAAGTGAGGGGTAGGGAGAAGGACCTGGTCGACCGCCGGAACAAGATCCACCTCCGGGAGGAGGAGCTCGGAAAACTCGAAAGGTGGGTTGCTGAAAAGATTCAGCAGAACGCCAAAGAAGTTGAGCGCCTTGCCCGTGAGAATTATGAACTGGTGGCGGCCAGAAGATCCCTGGAAGAGATGAAGGGCTTGAGGGCTGAGGACTCCCTACAGATTTGGGAGTTCTTGAGCAAGGCCAATGATGCCCTGACACCGATGGGTTTCAGCCCTGTGCGCCTGGATGATCCGGAGCCGGAGCCGGACCTAGCGCTGCAGGCGTTGAGCGCAGCAGGTAGCAAGCTCTCCAAGGTGGGCGATGTCATCACGGACCAACTGGAGGTTGAGGGGCAATCGCTGGCGAATAACGTCGCAGAGTATGTGCTGCCGTGCTACACCAGCCGGAACTCCCAATTTCCTCTGGACCCGGTGCTTGAAGGCCCCGTCGAAGGAGAAGGCGAAGCTACCCGAGCCAGCGTATTAGAGGTCGCCCAGAAGGTCGCCCAATTCTTCCATAGGGTCTAGGACCATCTCTGTAACTCTCACTTGTATTTTCTCTTCTTCTTCCTCAATTTTGTAATCCCTTGTCTCCAGATGTAATCTCTTGTCTCCAGATAAATGAAATCCCCAAATTTTGCGAATTTCACTTTTTTGTCTTCAACACTTTTATCTTCACTTGGCCCCCTGGTAGATGTACACAATTTGATTGTGAACATGTACCAAGAGGATATTGTGCATTGTTGAAGACTCTTTTGCTCCGAACTTGTAGAATTTAGGTTCGAAGTCTTCGATAGTGAAGGCCCCCTGAGGTTGTCGGAGCTTAGAAGCTCCGGCATTGTCTATCGCTGGAGCTTAGTAGCTCCGGCAATAGTCTCTATCAACGTGTAGAGCATCGATAGCTAACCCTCCGGGGTGTCGGAACTTAGTAGCTCTGGCAGTGACCTTTGCCTACACTCAATTTGTTGGCAGCAGACTCCATTTGCGAGGTCTTGTCACCATCTTTTATTTGACGTCGACGGCTGGCCCCCTTAGGGGAGTCGGAGCTTAGTTAGCTCCGGCTTTTCTCCATCAACGTAGATTTTATTTTTCCTACACACTTAAGCCAAGAAAAATAGTAAAATTTGTTTCTTGTCTATAAAATTGCCGCGGCTTATTACTCTCAAGAAGATTTTAAGTCAAACGCGATTATAAATACAACCGAATGTTTTGTCTTTTCTTTTAGATCCAATTGTACACGGACCCGCCTTACTTCGGCCTGCCGGGGTGTAGGTAGAGTGGCGTAGTTAGAGTGCTTGACCAGGCTAAGTTGATAGCACACTCCAGCCCTAGGTTGGCTTGGCGGCTTTCAGGCGAGTTGGCCATGAACAATATTTGAATTCAAAAGAATTGACAATACAACTCGAATCGTATATAAACCGGTCGAACTAAAATTTCTTAAGAATTGCACGTCTTTGTTATAGACAAGAAAGAGAAAAATAAAAATGTTGAGCGTGTACAAAATAAATGCACGTGGAGTCTATTTCACGTGAAAATGTCTTTCATTATAGGTCCGGGGTACAGGGGAAACAAGTATACTCTTAGGGTACGGAACCAGGCTAAGGGTGTTTCATTTCTCGTTTGATCCAGGGTAGTTAGCCGCACTTTTAGTCCTGAGACTGTGACAAGTGTTGCATGAGCTTTGCGGAACTTTCGGGAAAGGTCCGGCTGCTCTCCCGGAGGAACTTACCCGACTCTGTACAATGACTCTATAACATACATCTTCTTCTCTCAGGTACGAAACACTATCCCTTCTATCTCTAGCGCCTCTGTCATTGTGGCATTCAGACAGGGCGTACGGGACAAGAAGATAATGGAGAAACTGGTGATCAAGGAGATCACCAGTGTCACGGAACTCTTCAGCTTGGCTGACAAATGTGCCAGAGCTGCGGAGGGCCGTGAGATGCACTCCAAACCAGCCTCGGAGGATCACAAGAAATCCTCCAAAGAAGAAGCCGCTACCTCTGGGGGTGGTAAGAAGAAAAAGAAGACCAACGGCAAGAAGAAGCCGTCGGCCGACACATCCAACGTTGCAGCCGCTGCAGCTCCGGGTGGCCGGGGGCCACGCCCCGAGAAGCGACCTCGACCATCCTCTAAAGACGGTGGCAAACCCAAAGTGTAGTGTCCCATTCACAAGACGGGCAACCACAGTTTGGAAGACTGCCGGGAGGTCCAAAACCTTGCCGAGCGCTACAACAAGCGCCGGGAAGAATCTCCTTTCCGACAGAGGGAAGGAAAGCAAAAAGTTGACGAAGCTCCGGCTGAAGAGGAGTTAGGGTTCCAGGATCCCAAAAAGGTCCTGGAGGCCGTCTACACCTCCGTCAACGATGATTCTGACGTCTCCGACAACGAGCGTCGGAAGACCATGAACACAATTTTTGGTGGATCGTGGGATATCACCTCCCGTCGCGTCATCAAGACTATGCGTCGGGATATGGCTGCTGTAGCTCCTACAGTTAGGCCGGAACCTCACCGAAAGTGGATGGACACAGCCATCACTTTTGATGCTTCGGATTGTCCCCGGAGCATGGTTGGAGCAGGACAGTTACCCTTGATGGTATCTCCTACCATCAACAACATCCAGCTCCACCACGTCATGGTAGACGGAGGTTCGGGGCTAAACCTCATCAGCTTCGAAGCTTTCACTAAGCTTTAGCTCTGACCTTCGGACCTCCACCCCTCTCGACCTTTCTCCGGAGTAGGTCCGGGGGCCATCACCCCACTCGGAGCTATTACTCTCCCTGTTACCTTCGGGACACGGGAGAAGTACCGCACCGAGAAGTTGTTCTTCGACGTCGCGCAGATCAACTTACCCTTCAATGCCATCTTGGGTAGACCTACCTTGTACAAATTCATGGCGGCTGCTCATTATGGCTATCTAGTGTTGAAGATGCCAACGCCAGTAGGCGTTCTCCGGATCTGCGGAGATCGCACCGCTGGAGTAACTGCACTGGAAGAACTCCATGCGCTCACCACAGCACAAGAGGAGGACTCCAGGCAGGAGCAAGCTCCAAAACCCCCAAGCATTCGCCAACGAGGCTCGACTTCTGCACCTCGAGTGCAGCCAAACGGCGATACTGACATTCCAGTCAAAGTCGTCCAAATTGGTTCCGATGCCGCTCAAACCACCCGTATATCGGGAGGATTGAACGACAAATAGGAACTCGCGCTCATCACTTTCCTTCGGGCTAACGTCGACGTGTTTGCTTGGCAACCGTCACAAATACCTGGGATCCCCAGGGAAGTGATTGAGCACAATCTGAAGATCTACCCCGATGCTTGGCCTATGCATCAGAAGCCTCGGAAGCAATCTGTTGAGCGACAGAACTTCATCTGACAAGAAGTAAAGAAGTTGCTCGAAGCTGGATTCATCCGAGAAGTCTTCCATCCAAAATGGCTGGCAAACCCAGTCGTTGTGCCCAAGGCCAGCGGGAAGCTTCAGATGTGCATCGACTACACCACACTAAATAAGGCATGTCCAAAAGATCCATTCCCACTACCTAGAATAGATCAGATAGTGGATTCCACCTCCGGGTGTGAATTATTGTGTTTCCTAGATGCATATTCCGGATATCATCAAATCAGAATGTCTAGGGAAGATGAAGAGCATACTTCATTCATCACAGTAGATGGATTATATTGTTACACAGCCATGCCCTTTGGTCTCAAGAATGCAGCTTCAACTTTTGTACGAGCTATGTACAAAACTTTTGATGAACTCATTAGAGACATAGTGGAAGTGTACGTCGATGACATCGTGGTCAAGGTTAGGAACAAGGAGTCACTCCTTGACACCTTGCAGGCTGTCTTCGACAAGCTGCGGGCCACCCGCACAAAGCTAAACCCAGACAAGTGTGTCTTCGGGGTTAGCTCCGGAAAACTTCTTGGTTTCCTGGTAAGTCACCGGGGCATAGAAGCTAATCCGGCGAAGATTAAGGCCATTGAAGACATGCGACCACCAACCCGCATCAAAGATGTCCAAAAGTTGACTGGATGTCTAGCAGCCCTCAGCCGGTTCATCTCAAGACTGACGGAACGGGCACTCCCCTTCTTCAAGTTATTGAGGAAGTCCGGACCATTCCAATGGTTCGAAGAAGCAGAAAAGGCATTCCAGGAGCTGAAACAGTTCCTCACCACCCTACCAATTCTGGTAGCTCCGAACCCTGGTGATCCTTTATTGCTTTATATTTCAGCTACTGACGAAGTCGTCAGCATGGTTCTGGTTGCGGAGAGACCAGAACTATTCCATACTCAGGAATCCAGACCCCTTCGGGAGGGTCCGGAGGTTCCTGAAAGCGAGTCTAGGTCCCAGCTCCCAGATTCGATCCCACAAGAAGTCGCTTCAGGAGACCTAGATCCCTCCGGGAGGGTCCAGGTCTTTTCTGAAGAAGTTCCGGGTTCCTCCAGCCAGAACCCGGTGGTCCCTAAAGAAAATCCGGACTCCTCCGAGAGTATCCGGGTCAGTGAAGAGGAAGCTCCGAACCCCTCTGGGAGGGTCCGGACCATTCAGCGCCCAGTGTACTTCATTAGTGAAGTACTACATGATGCCAAGACTCGATACCTAGAGGTGCATAAACTGCTCTATGCAGTTCTTATTGCCTCCAGGAAGCTTCGCCATTACTTCCAAGCTCACAAAGTCTCAGTGGTGACCTCTTACCCACTTCGAGCAATTTTGCATAATCCCAATTCAACTGGGAATATTGCAAAGTGGGCAGCGGAATTGGCTGAATTTGATCTTGAATTTATTTCAAGACAAGCAGTCAAGAGTCAAGCATTGGCATATTTTGTGGCAGAATGGACTCCCTCTCCATCAAACCCTGGGGGCCCTAGTGAGCAGAAGACGGAGCATCAAGCTCCAACCTTCACCGAGCCTCACTGGACCCTCTACTTTGATGGCTCCATGCAGAAGCAGGGGGCCGGAGCTGGAATCCTTCTCCTTGCACCGACTGGGAAGAAGGTGAAATACATGGTACACCTTGATTTCAAGGCAACCAACAACATGGCAGAGTATGAAGCACTCATCTACGGACTAAAGGTGGCACTGTCATATGGTGTTAAGAAGTTGTTGGTCAAGGGAGATTCACAGCTCATCATTAAGCAGGTGAAGGGTGAATGCTCCTGCAATAATCTCCAGCTAGCTGCTTACCTCCTAGAAGTACAGAGGCTTCAGAAGGACTTTGAAGTCCTAGACCTCCAACATGTTCAGCGTGCCCACAACGCTGAAGCCGACGAACTCTCGACGAAAGCGTCAACCGGAGCTCCGACTCCTGACGGAACTTTTGTCCGGAGATTGTCGAAACCCACAGCTCAGCCTGCCAAACTGAGCGAAGGGGGCGAGATCAGCATCCCGAAGCTGACGGTCCCGATGGCCCTATTACCATGGCAGCCATCAAGGGTCGTTGGTGCTGCCGGAAGCTCCAAGCAACCCAGCACGCAAGACTCAAATGCTCAAGTTAGTTCCGATGCATGGATCTCGGAGATCCGGAACTACTTGAAAGACAACATCCTTCCTGACGGCGATGTATCCGCTGACCGGGTAGTCAGATTGGCTAAAAGATACACGCTGGTAGAAGGGGATCTCTACCGGTGCGGTGCCAACAGCATCCTAATGCGGTGCATCACAAAGGAAGAAGGTTGCGAGCTCCTCGCAGAAATCCATGGAGGCGAGTGTGGGAACCACACGTCTTCTCGCACGCTGGTTGGTAAAGCCTTTTGGCATGGCTTCTACTGGCCTACAGCACTCCAGGATGCAACTGAGCTGGTGAAAAAAGGCAAAGCATGTCAATTTCATGCAAAGCAAATTCACACTCCGGCTCAGTCCTTACAAATGATACCTCCTACATGGCCCTTCGCTTTGTGGGTATGGACATCTTGGGACCTTTCCCAAGAGCCGTCGGAGGTTACAAGTTCCTGAACGTCGCCATTGACAAGTTCACCAAGTGGCCGGAAGCAACTCCAGTTGTGTCAATCAACAAGCAATCTGCTATCAACTTTCTGCAGTCCATTGTATGCAGATTTGGAGTCCCAAACAAAATCATCACTGATAATGGGACCCAATTCACAAGCTCCGCATTCCAAGGATATTGCGAAGACCTTGGCATACAAGTTTGCTACGCCTCCGTAGCTCACCCAGCCAGCAATGGCCAAGCCGAGAGAGCAAATGCTGAAATCCTTAAAGGACTTAAAACGCGCACTTATGAGCGCTTGAAAAAACATGGAGCCAGGATTGAAGAGCTTCCGCCCACTCTATGGGCCAACAGGACATCTCCAAACCGGTCAACCGGAGAGACAACCTTCTTCCTGGTGTACGGAGCTGAAGCAATCCTTCCTCCGGAAATCACCTTGGGTTCACTCCGGGTCCGGACCTTCGACGAAGCCGCGCAGGACCAGCTCTGGCGTGAAGACCTAGACCTCCTTGAGGAGGGAAGGTGCCAAGCAGCTGTTCAGAATGCCCGATATCATCAAGCTCTACGGCGTTATCACCAGCGGCATGTACACAACCGACAGCTTGAGGAAGGCGATCTGGTGCTACGGAGAATACAATCCAGAGAAGGGTTAAACAAACTCTCCCCCGGCTGGGAGGGACCCTTCCGAGTGATTAAAGTATCCCGTCCCGGAAGCGTTCGCTTGGCTACCGAGGATGGGACACCTCTCCCAAATCCTTGGAACATCGAGCACCTCCGTAAGTTCTACACTTAATATCACGGAGGTGAGTCTTGAGTAACTTGAGATGTATGTTATAGAGTCATTGTACAGAGTCAGGTAAGTTCCTCCGGGAGAGCAGCCAGACCTTTCCTGAAAGGTCCGCAAAGCTCATGCAACACTTTTCACAGTCTCAGGACTAAAAGTGCGGCTAACTACCCTGGGTCAAACGAGAAATGAAACACCCTTAGCCTGGTTCCGTACCCTAAGAGTGTACTTGTTTCCCCTGTACCCCGGACCTATAATGAAAGACATTTTCATGTGAAATAGACTCCACGTGCATTTATTTTGTACAGGCTCAACATTTTTATTTTTCTCTTTCTTGTCTATAACAAAGACGTGCAATTCTTAAGAAATTTTAGTTCGACCGGTTTATATACGATTCGAGTTGTATTGTCAATTCTTTTGAATTCAAATATTGTTCATGGCCAACTCGCCTGAAAGCCGCCAAGCCAACCTAGGGCTGGAGTGTGCTATCGACTTAGCCTGGTCAAGCACCCTAAGTACGCCACTCTACCTACACCCCGGCAGGCCGAAGTAAGGCGGGTCCGTGTACAATTGGATCTAAAAGAAAAGACAACACATTCGGTTGTATTTAGAATCGTGTTTGACTTAAAATCTTCTTGAGAGTCATAAGCCGTGGCAAAGTTATAGACAAGAAACAAATTTTACTATTTTTCCTGGATTAAGTGTGCAGGAAAAATAAAATCTACGTTGATGGAGAAAAGCCGGAGCTAACTAAGCTCCAACTCCCCTAAGGGGGCCAGCCGTCGATGCCGAATAAAAGATGGTGACAAGACCTCGCAAATGGAGTCTGCTGCCAACAAACTGAGTGTAGGCAAAGGTCACTGCCAGAGCTACTAAGTTCCGACACCCGGGAGGGTTAGCTATCGATGATCTACGCGTTGATAGAGACTATTGTCGGAGCTACTAAGCTCCAGCGATAGACAATGCCGAAGCTTCTAAGCTCTGACAACCTCAGGGGGCCTTCACTATCGAAGACTTCGAACCTAAATTCTACAAGTTTGGAGCAAAAGAGTCTTCAACAATGCACAATATCCTCTTGGTACATGTTCATAATCAAATTGTGTACATCTACCAGGGGTCCAAGTGAAGATAAAAGTGTTGAAGACAAAAAAGTGAAATTCGCAAAATTTGGGGATTTCATTTATCTGGAGACAAGAGATTACATCTGGAGACAAGGGATTACAAAATTGAGGAAGAAGAAGAGAAAATACAAGTGAGAGTTATAGAGATGGTCCTAGACCCTATGGAAGAATTGGGCGACCTTCTGGGCGACCTCTGATACGCTGGCTCGGGTAGCTTCGCCTTCTCCTTCGACGGGGCCTGCAAGCACCGGGTCCAGAGGAAATTGGGAGTTCCGGCTGGTGTAGCACGTCAGCACATACTCTGCGACGTTCTTCGCCAGGGATTGCCCCTAAACCTCCAGTTGGTCCGCGATGACATCGCCCACCTTGGAGATCTTGCTACCTGCTGCGCTCAACGCCTGCAGCGCTAGGTCCGGCTCCGGCTCCGGATCATCCGGGCGCATAGGGCTGAAACCCATCGGTGTCAGGGCATCATTGTCCTTGCTCAAGAACTCCCAAATCTGTAGGGAGTCCTCAGCCCTCAAGCCCTTCATCTCTTCCAGGGATCTTCTAGCCGCCACCAGTTCAGAATTCTCACGGGCAAGGTGCTCAACTTCTTTGGCGTTCTGCTGAATCTTTTTAGCAACCCAGCTTTTGAGTTTTCCGAGCTCCTCCTCCCGGAGGTGGATCATGTTCCGGCGGTCAACCAGTTCCTTCTCCCTACCCCTCACTTTCTTCTCCCGGGCAACAAGGGCACACTCTTGTTCGTAGAGTTCTTGCCCTCGCACCCATGTCTTCTCCTCTTCCTCTTGGCAGCGCTCTTCCAATTTCTTGGCACGCTCCTCGAGGACCTTGTCAGCCAGAGCTACTTTCTCGACGAGCTCCTCTTCCCTCCTCAGGACGTCATCCCGTAGCTCTAGGAGTTTCTGCTCTTCATCCTCGAGCCGTCTCTCCCTCTCTTCAAGTGCCTCTCGGCGCTTGATGAGTGCGGTGTTAATGGCCTCAAGCTGTTCGTGGCGTGCATCGGCCGCATTATTGGCAGCTTTGGCCTGATCGTAGATCTCCCGGGATTGAGCGTCGAGGGCATGAGTCATACTCTCCCTGCCATCCAGTAACTTGCCCCAGTACTCCAGGCGGATCTTCTCCCGTTTGATCCACTCCTTGTCATCCGCTAGCCTCGAATGCGCCAGCTTGGTCTCGAAGTAGAGCCGGTTACGCCACCGCCTAAGGGTTTGGCGCTCCTCTTCAAGAGCCTTGCTGTCGTGGAAGAAGGCCAGTTGGACTTGACGCAGACTGGAACATGCGTTGTCAATGGACAGCGACAACGGGATTGGTTCCGGACCTGCTGGGGTCTCCTCCGCTGGTTCCAGCGGGTCTTCAGATACAAAAATTGGGTCCCACTCCACAAGAGTGGACCCCTGAGTTTCCAAGGCACTAGGGCCGTCCTCCGGGATGGCCTCAGTCGCCATCGAAGAAGGCCCCACCGCCAAATCTTCATTCACCCCCTCAGTCTGGGGGCCAGCGACTTCGCTGGGGCACTCCGGCTTGGCCGCAGGTACCTCCGACGTCGTCGCTTCTGGAGCAGGAGCCGCTACAGGCTCCGGTCTAGACACCTTTTCTGACGGAGGCTCATGCTCCGTCACCTCTTCAACCACCGGCTCAGGAGCCGGGAGATCTTCAATGTCACTCGGTCCTGTGGCTAGAGCTCCAACAATGACCGGCTCAACCGCCGGTGCTTCGGAGGTAGCCGACCCAACTGCCGGAACTACCTCTATTTCCGGCTCGCATGCTAGGGCTTCAACAATTTCCAGCTCAAAGGCCGAGATTACTTCTTCCTCCGGCTCAACAGCCGGAGCTTCCATCATCGCAGCACCAGAACTCGGGGCTTCAACCTCCGGGACATGTGCCGCTGGCATGTCTTCACTCCCGTGGTCCGGCACTACCACGGGAACTTCTGGGGACGAGTCGAGGTCCATGACCACGACAGCCGGTGCCGGAGCTGTCGTAGCCTCAGCCACCACTTGGGGCGGCGCCAGGACAGGAGCAGAAGCCCCCACCCTCACGGCCTCAGACACTGTGGCCGAGGGTGGAGCCTCACTCCCCTTCTTGGGGACGCTGCAGATGATGAACGAAGAAAATTAAAATAGTTGCTTCAATTAAAACAACTGTCCAAGGTAGAAATCAAAAATTACCTTGGGAGGCTTCCGCACTAGCTTGCGCGGAACCTTTTTCTAGGGCGTTCTGGGCTAGCCATAGCCGGCGCAGATGCTCCAGAAGGCCCCCCCGGAACTTGTCGCGGCTGTGGGCGTTTCCCGGGTCGAGGCTCTCCTCGATCGGGAAGAACCCCCGGACCTGGAGGCCTCCACCGGCCCAGGTGTTGGAGTCGCGCGCCCAGAGCTAACACCTCGGGAGGATCCCACCGCGAGAACAGACGCGCTCCGGGAGGACCCCACTGCAGGAACGGTCTCATTCCGGGAAGACCCCATTACGGGGACAACCGCCGCGGTTGCAGAAGACCTTCCCCTCCGGGGAGAAGGAGCCGACGCGGAAGTAGCGGCCCCGACAGACCTTCCGTCGGCGTACTGCAACCTCCTCTTCCAGCTCACTGGTTCTTCCGCCAGCTCCTTGCCCTTGCCGACGACTTCTCCCCTTGGCTTAGGAGCAGAGCCGGAGCCATCCTTGGGTACTCCAGGGATCGCTACCCCGGAGGTTGGTCTTCTCTCGACGACACCGAGGTCATCAAGTACGGGCATCTTTCGCCGGAGCTCCCTGCTGAACTCCACTTCCACGTTCAGAGGGAGGAAGGCCGACGGGGGAGTCAAGTCATCACCGTCGACGTCGATGCCGTGCTGGAATTTCTTGAGGTGGAACTCCAATGTTTTCCCCACCATGTTGGACTTCAACCCAGTCTCGACCCGGTCGTCGTCCATCATGCTGTTGAGGGCCCAAGCGAGTTTCTCCCTCCTCTTCAGCGGCGCCCACCTGTTGACCAGGAAATTGCAAAATACCGCCTGAGGAGTCAATCCTCCCTCCACGCATTGGCGGATCCTGGTCAAGGCAGGGTCAAAAGCTTCCCCCAGCGCCGGAGCTTCACTCCAGATCGTCGTGTCGATGTCGGGCAGACAATCGGGCAGCTCCAGCCTCTCGTGCTCCTCCATCCCTGATGACTATCTAGTCTTTCTTCTAGTCATCCCACTTCCCAGAAGGAAACGACCGGAGGTACTTGAATGGGCACTTCTTGCGCTTCACGAAGTAGTAGAAGCCAAGGTACTCATTGCTTCGGCCGGTGGTGTGGACGGTGAAGAAGGTTCGGAAGAGTTCGATGCAGGTGGGGATGCCCACCCACATCTCACAGAAGTGGACGAAGATAGACATGAGGAGAATGGAGTGAGGGCCAAGGTGATATAACTGCAGACCATAGAAGTCTAGCAGCATCAAGAAAAAGGAAGAAAAAGGCGGGATCAACCCCACCATGGCGTACGAGGAAAAGTACACCATTTCGCCGGCATGCTCCTTCTCGAAGGGGAGCTCTCCACCGGCACGGACTGAGCGGTTGAAGAAGTTCGAGGACCACCCCATGAGGGCCCGGACCTTCTTCAAATCGCCGTCAGTCTTCAAGCGACTCTCGCGGAGACCCAACTCCATCGCGGCACGGCTAGGCAAGAGAAGAAGAGCGAAGCACGAGTTGGGAGTTTGAGCGCAAGATCAGATGAGAGGCGTAAAGAACTCCCGACGGTGCGCGCTTTCCTCCTTAAGTAAGCCCTCGCAACGCTTGGATGGAAACCGGAAGGAAGTCGAAGATACCATTCAAAAATTCCACCCAGCTGATGACAAGAGGGCCCGGGACCACCCCGACGATCAAGTCGAGGCTCTTACCCAGGCGAACAGTTGTCATCACGAGGCGGGAAACCCAAAGGCGACAGCCTGACAAGGCGCGCAGAACCGATACGGTTTTCATATCGGGAACCGGCGACCTTCAATTGCATGAGATCCGCACGCCAAAGATCTCATCTGCCACATGAGGGATACGCCACGCGGCGAGGATTTAATTCCATGTCCTTGCCAACGGCACCCTCAAAGACCCTTGAAGACTCAGTTCAAAGGTCGCGAGGATGGACCCACCTCCGGCGGAAAGACTTCCCCGGAGGTAGGTCCAGGGGGCCACAGTCGGTATCTTAGAAACCGTAAACCCTTTAAGGCTGAAGAGATCTCAAAGGAAAATCATCTACTTGGTTTGAAGACCCTCGAAGGCCCACATGTCAGACATAACCGGACCCGCTTCTCCAACATGGTTAATCCGTGGGTCACCACGTGTACTACCAAACCGGAGCTACCGCCCACAAGGGGGAAGCTCCGGGCCATGTACCGAAACGGCACCTCCGGACTTAACCCTAGACCGAGAGAAGCTCCCGGCCTGACACGTGTCGGGTAGCCCCGGAGCTACCTGTTTCCCACAGCAAGCTCCGGAGCTGCCACGTGTCCGATCATCGGATCTTCAGCTTCTAACCACCGGAAGACCCCGCAACAGCTCCGGATCTTCAAAGGAGAATCAAGGACTTCAAGACCCGATTAAGTGTCATTAATACCATATTAATGACACTTAAACGGACGATCTTAATACCAGTAACGGTGCTGTCAAAGCCCGTTCAGGGTCATTAAGAGCAATTAGACGTGTATCAATACTAGTAACCGCCGGGGCCACACCAGGCTAACCTGTAACGGCTTGCCCTTGTACTATAAAAGGACAGGCCGACGATACACAGAGGGACCGAACGGACACACACGTGCCTCATACGCTCATCACAAGCTCATACTGCTAATACAACACCAACACACCCGTGGAGTAGGGTATTACGCTCAGGCGGCCCGAACCACGTAAATCCTTGTGTCTCCTGTGTCAACCCTTATTCACCTTCTTGAGTCTCCGCGCGCCCATATCGAACTTCAAACTCCCCCAACACTTTAGCCGTGTAGGGAGATCTGCCGGTTCCACACCACGGACAAATAGGACTCTCATTGAGATGTCTAGAACCATGCTTGATGAGTACAAGATGTCAGAAAGCGGTTAACACCGCTTGTCATGCCATAAACTGATTGTACCTTCATCGCATATTGAAGAAGACGTTCTATGAGCTCTTAACCGGTAAAAAGCCCAATATTTCTTATTTTTATGTTTTTGGGAGAAAATGCTATATTCTCAACAAGAAGCATAGGACCTCAAAGTTTGCTTCAAAGTCCAATGAAGGTTTCTTGCTTTGTTATGACTCAAACACTTTCGCTTATCGTGTTTTTAACAAATCTTCCGAAATTCATGAAGTAGCACGTGATGTAGTGTTTGATGAGACTAATGGCTCCCAAGTGGAGCAAGTTGATCGTCATGTGATAAATCAAGAAGAAGCTCCACAAGTGGTGATAGGAAGGATGACACTTGGAGATATTCGACCACAAGAACAACCTCAAAATTGAAGTGACCATGCCACACATCAAGCAAACTCTTCCTCGAAAGATCAAGCTCAAGACCCTCAAGATGCGCTTCAACAAGATGAAAAATGAGGCATTGATCAAGGGGGAGGCAAAGAAAATGAGGAAGAAGATGATGAAGTTCCAAGAACTCAAGCACCACACCCAAGAGTACATCAAAGCGTTCAACGGGACCATTCTGTTGACAACATCCTTGGAGACATCTCCAAGGGGATAACTACTCGATCTCCTGCTGAAAATTTTTGTGAATATTACTCTTTTGTTTCTTCTTTGGATCCTCACAAGGTTGAAGAAACACTACACAATCCAGATTGGGTGATGGCCATGCAAGAAGTGCTCAACAATTTCGAAAGAAATCAAGTGTGGGGGCTTGTGAAAAGGCCAAATGCAAATGTTGTGGACACCAAATGGGTGTTATGCAACAAACAAGATTAGCACTGGGTGGTTACAAGGAACAAAGCACGACTTGTGGCCAAGGGGTACTAACAAGTCGAAGTATTGGATTTTGATGAAACCTTTGCTCCTGTAGCTAGGCTTGAATAAATTCCCATATTACTTTCCTTTGTTACACACCATGATTTTAAGCTATATCAAATGGATGTCAAGAGGGATTTTCTCAAGGGTCCAATCAAGGAAGAGGTGTATGTAGAGCAACCCCCGGCTTTGAAGACTGTTGACAGCTTTTATATACCAATTTCACCCATCAATATAAAACAATTATGCGAAGGAATTATCATTTCTTGCACATATCACCTTTCTATTTAATCTATTTCCACTTGTCCTTGGAGAATTTGTGTATGCACACATTTTATGCAGGCATTGAGATAAACGGGAGGGAGCAATCCTATAAAATACCATCCCAGCAAATCAAGCATCGACATGAGGCACCACATGGATCAAATGTCCCACGAACAGAAGTATCCGAGGCCATCCAACGGTAACACTTAATGGGACCCACGAAAGTCACCCTAAGAAAGCTCCGTGGAATTGGTCCACTTTTCTGTTTGGTCGAAGTGTTTCAGGCGCCAAACTCGGTCAACTTCCACGTGTTGGCTCCTCCTGGCTTGATGAAGTCAGTGGTGACTGAGTCGCTAACTTTTGGTGGCGGGAACCAACCCTTCTCCATCTATAAATAGAACCCCTCACCCCTCACTTCAACACGCACCACTTGAGAATCATTCTATTGTATACACTAGTTTTCTTAGTCCATAGTGGAGTTAGGCTATAGAGAGGAGGGCCTCTGGTCCCAAGTCCAAGTTGGGAAAGGTATGGCTCATGTATCTATTCTTATATTTGTGACTTTATGCATAATAAAGATATTGTCTTTAGTCTTCTTTTATTCATATACTTGGATGAAGCGTTTGTTGTTTGATTGTGGAATCCATGTATGTGGTAGGAGTAGTCTTTATGATTATGCCATACCACTCTTAATCTATCATCATAAACACTACAAACCCCACTATAGTCTAGTTAGTAATGATATGATCATGTTAATATAAATAACTTGTGCTATATCTCAAGATTGGTTCAACGATGTTTGGGTTAGTCATTGCCTTAAGATGTCATGATTCTTAAGGTATTTACTTAGTATGCTACAATTGTGCAAAGATAGTAAGTAGCGTTGGATGTCTCAAAGACCCACGAATCGAAGAGGTAGGCAGTAGGTGGTGACAACCCTAACTGTTCTTTGTAATCCTCCATGTTCGGCTATGTCATAGGCTCGTGGCGGGAGTTGTCCTAGTATTACTAGGGGTAAAGACGTACCCGATATGTTGAACAACTTAGCAATCACCATTGAAATGCTCATTAGTATCTAACCTAGGCTATGTATATGTATATTAGAAGCTTTATAGGAGCAACTCCCCAACTCTTACTCTAACCTCCATTAGGACCCATCTACCCTTTAGAATAGATTGCTTAAGTGTGTGTCTTACTACCCATATATTATCAACTTACCCCTGTCTTCATAATTGAATAGTATGTCATAGCTTGATCATAAGAGTAGTGTTTACTTTACTCTATTGCCTTCTTTTGGGATAAATACGATACACTTGAGAATACTCTTGGGTGAAATGCTACACAATAGTTTCCGTGCGTTTGCGGACCTCATCTCTTTCGAGAGATGAACTGTGATGTAAGAAACGTCAATAAAGACCAAGAATTCCTAGACCACGTCTACAGATTGCGTAAGGCTCTCTATATCCTCAAACAAGCTCCTAGAGCTTGGTATGAGTGGCTTAGAGACTTTCTAACTCAAAATGGTTTCAAAATCGGGAAGGCCGACTATACTCTATTCATCAAGCATTTCAACGATGATTTGTTTGTTTGCCAAATATATGTCGATGACATTATATTTGGTTATACTAACAAAACATTTTGTGATGAGTTTTCTAAGATCATGACAAAAATGTTTGAGATGTCCATGATGGGGGAGTTGAAGTTCTGCCTAGGATTTCAGGTGAAACATCTCAAGGAAGGCACGTTCATAAGTTAAACAATGTAAACGCAAGACATACTTAAGAAGTTTGACATGGACGAAGCCAAACCTATCTGAAAGTGCATCAAGGCACCCCTTGTGGGTTTTGGTTGATTTATGACAAACAAATGAGATCCTAACCAAATTCTTGAGATGAGCGCAGGCTTTTTGATGAAAATATGGAGTAAGCGCAAAAAGAAAGGAGAGTGATGAATCAAGTTGAAACGAGCTCAATAAATGATTATAATACTCTTTGTGTATGGAGTGTGTTGGAGAAACACACCCCAAGAGCTCAAGCAAATTTTAATCACTCTCATTGCACAAAGTTATACAGGTCCGGACTAGTCCGATTTACCCCAGACTAGTTCAATTTCTCTCTGTCCAGAATCGGACAAGTTCTTCAAAGTGGACTTGTCTGCACAGTCTAGCTTCCACGGACCGGACTAGTCTGATATCACCACGGACTAGTCTGATATCTCTCTGACTACTATCGGACTAGTCCTCCCCAGTGCGGACTAGTCCTCAACACTTCACAGTTTGCACGAAGTCGGACAAGTCCGATATCACCACAGACTACCCCGATATCTTTCTGACCTAAATCGAACAAGTTCGATATCTGCACGGACTAGTCCGAAAACCTTCTGACTAAAATTGGACAAGTCCTCCAAGTGCGGACTTGACCTCAATTCACTAAGGGTTTCACCACAACCGGACTAGTTCGATATGTGCCGGACTAGTCTGATCATCTCCAGAGACAAAAATGGACTAGTCCGCCCAGGGCCGGACAAGTCTGATATTTTTGAACATTTAGGGTTTCCCACACTCCGCACACTGGACGAGTCCAGAGTCCACCATGGACTAGTCCGGACTTTGCGAACCCCAACGGTGACCTTTGGAAACCCTAGTATAAATAGAGGTGCACGACCCAACTATGAACTCTCTCGACCCCCTGCGCTGTCACACCCTCTAAGAGCCTAGAAAACACGTCTCTCCACACAATAAAATGCAAGAAAGATCAAATCCTTGAGAAATAACTTTAGATCAAAGGAGAGACACGATTCTTCACGTTTTTGAGATCTTGGGTTTGATTCTCACACACTCTTGCTGTTTTATTGCATACTTTTCGAGTGTGTTTTGTGGTGTTTGAATTGTAAATCTTGGGGAGCCCAGAACTTGTGAGAAGGCCCCTTGAACATGATTATTCTTACTGCTTTGTTATTAGTGGAAGAGAATAAGCCTCCATGGCGATTCGACGAGGGTAGGGTTGGTGAAGACCCGGTCCTTTCGTGGGCTCCTCAACGTGGATGTAGGTTGACGTTGTGGGAACCAAACCCCGGGATAAAAATATTGTGTCTTCACTTTGTGCTTATTGTTCATTGCATCTAGGGTTTAATTGATCTTAGTTAAATTATGTCAAAACTTGAAACTAAGGTTACCTTGTGTTATCTTCTGTTTAATTGAAGCAACATACTCTAGTTACATCTTAATTTCTGTTGCGTAGAGTACTTGGATCGAGAACATCGATCAAACCTAATCGGCCTAGTCCGCACGCACCGGACTAGTCCGCACACTACCGGACTAGTCCGCACACTACCGGACTAGTCCAATTTATCGATATTTGATCAAGTTGCTGAGTGTTGCAGGTTCCGACTAAAAATTCAAAAAGGCCTATTCACCTCCCTCTAGGCCACATTCAATTGGTATCAGAGCTAGGACTCTTCAAAAGAGACTAATCGCTTGAAGAGAAGATGTCGGACATGAAGGATGTGCACAAGAGCCTCAACCAAGAGAAGGTTGAAGATGAAAAGACTCAGAAATTGGAGAAGCTCCTAGATGCCATTCAGGATTTCGAGGATAAGGATGAGGAGACGCTCGAACTCAAGGAGGTCCTAAGGAAGAAAGCTCTCTCCAAAGGAAAGATGAAGATCGAAGATGAAAAGAAGAAGAAGGGGAGTAGTCACACCGACTACTCCCGATATCCTTTTAATTATGATCGCTTGAATTCTAACAACAACCACTACTTGTCAATCCATCTAGGAAGATCCCCATACTTTGATGGCAATGATTATTCAATGTGGAAGCAAAATATGAAAATGCATTTAATCTCACTTAACCCCAGCTTGCGGCATATAGTGTCTACAGGAATAGATATCCCGGACGACGATGAAGAGCTCACACCAAGTCAAGAGCAAGCAATTCATCAAAATGCCCAAGATGCAGAGGTCATCACATTTTCATTGAGTAGAGATGAGTTCACCAAAGTGGATGGACTCGAGATTGCAAAAGAGATATGGGACACACTACAAACTGCACATGAAGGCGATCGTCATGTGCGAGAAGCTAAAATCGAAATGATCAAAGGCGAATTAGGAAGATTCGCCATAGAAAAAGATGAGTCACCGCAAGACATGTACAACCGGTTGAATACTCTAATCAACAAGGTTCGAGCATATGGAAGCAAAAAGTGGAACGATCACAAGTTGGTAAAGATCATTCTTAGAGCTTTCATGCCTTGCAATGTTACCTTGTGCTCGATGATTAGAGATAGCCTCGGGTACAAGAAAATGACCTCGGACGAATTGCTTGGAAAGATCATCAATTTTGAGATGATGGAGAAGCAAGCAAAACATGTCAGGGAAATTGCCAACCTCACCTCGGCAAAGAAGAAGGGGGTCGCTTTGAAGTCCACTTGCAAGCCCTTGCCATGAGAAACTCGAGAGACTCAAGAAGAAGAAGAAGAAGACAGTGATGATAAGAGCAGCGACATAGATGAGGAAGACATGATCCTCTTCATGAAGAAATTCAAAAGGATGATGAAAAGAAGACAAGGGGGTAAATCAAATGAGGGAAAATACAAAGATAAATGAAGACCAAAGTTGAGGCGGGCATGCTATAACTGTGGTGAATATGACCACTTTATAGTTGATTGCCTTTATGAAGAAAACAAAAAGAAGACCAAGGAAGCAAAGCCTCAACCCAATAAGACCTTCAAGAAGAAAAAGATATTTGGACAATCGCATCTAGGAAAGGAGTGGGACTGAAATGATGAGTCCTCATCCGAAGAGGAAGAGGAGATGGATTGCATAGCCATCAAGAAGACAATGAAGAAATCTACCCTCTTCCTAAATATTGGCGCAAGGAAAGACAATGACACATGTCTCATGGCGAAGGAAGGTAAAAGAAAGGTAACAACTAAATCTTCCTCCTCGCATTCTTACTCTAGCGATAGTGATGCTTATAGTGATAATGAAGATATGCTTGTTGGCCCAGACAAGAAAACTGCTGCAAAAATGAAATTCTTAATGGATAAACTTATTGATAAGGAGGAGCTTGTTGATGGCCAAGAAGATGTTATCATCCTTCAAAAGGAGGAGTATCTTAAGATCAAAAAGCTTCTTGAACTTGAAAAGGAGCGAAGCAAGTCATTAGAGCTTGAGTTAGCTTCAAGCAAGGAAGCTTGCTTGAAGTTAAGCGACTCAAATATAATCATCAAGTATGAACTTGCTAACTTGACCAAAGATAATAAGATCCTTGAGGTACAAATTAAGTCACTCAAGCAAACTGACCCTTCATCCTCTTCAGTACACCTTCTCAACACTTAAAATCTGAAACTACTATTACTTGTGGATGTGCTAAAATTAACACTAACTTGAAGGATAAGTAAAACTTGACAAAAGACAAGCATCCTTCCCATAATGGCATATTTGACAAGGAGTAGATCAGACCTTCTAATGTCAAATATGGCATTGGGTATTCTTGTGGTGAAAAGCAAAATGCTAGAAGCCACAACAATAACAAGGACCGCATTGCTTTTGTCAAGGGAAACTCCCCTCAAGCTAGAAAGGCTAATAATGTTGACAAGTCCAAACATGCTAATACATATTAGCAACAACTTTTGTTTAGAACCTTTGATGCATCATATGTACTCATGAAAAGTAACTTTGGTAAAGTGTATGCAAAATATGTTGGGCCACGCCATGGGAACACCAAGTCTCATGTGTGGGTGCCCAAATCACTTGTGACTAACCTCAAAGGACCCAAGCAAGCTTGGGTACCTAAAAACAAGGCGTAATTTGTTCTTGCAGGCCTATTCCTCCGGTGGATCGAAATGGGTGCTAGACAGTGGATGCACCAACAACATGACCGGAGAAAGAAGGATGTTCATTGAGTAAAAAGTAAATGAAGATCCATGCGAAGGCATCTATTTTGGAGACAATAGTCAAGGAAGGGTGCTCGATACGAAAGGAGTGATGACTCGGTTGCATTCAAGGGTGTGTTAAAGGGAAAGCTTTACCTTGTTGATTTAAACAAAGATAAAGCCGAACTTGACACATGCTTGATTGCAAAAACCTACATGGGTTGGCTGTGGCATAGACAGCTAGCACATGTTGGTATGAGGAATCTTCAAAAACTCCTCAAGGGCAATCACATCCAAGGTTTAAAGGATGTTATTTTCGAGAAAGACAGACCTTGTAGCGCGTGCCAAGCCGAGAAGCAAGTAAGAGCACCTCATCCTGCGAAGAACGTCACGACAACAACAAGACCATTCGAGCTACTTCACATGGATTTATTTGGTCCAATTGCTTACATAAGCGTCAGTGGTAACAAATATGGTATAGTAATTGTTGATGACTTTTCACGCTTCTGTGGGTTTTCTTTTTGCATGATAAGACAAAAACTCAAGGAAACCTCAAGAAGTTTCTAAAGCGTGCCCAAAATGAGTCTTCATTGAAGATCAAGAACATACGAAGTGACAATGACATGGAGTTCAAGAACACCCAAGTTGAGGAGTACCTAGATGAAGAAGGCATAAAACATGAATTTTCAGCACCGTACTCCCCTCAACAAAACGGAGTAGCCAAAAGGAAGAACCGAACCCTCATAGAGATGGTGAGGACAATGCTTGACGAGTACAAGACTTCAGATCGATTTTGGGCTTAAGCGGTCAACACTGCTTGTCACGCCATAAATCGACTCTATCTTCATCACCTACTCAAGAAAACGTCATATGAACTACTCACTAGTAACAAGCCTAATATTTCCTATTTTCGAGTTTTCGGTTCTAAATGTTATATATTGAACAAGAAGCCTAGGACTTCAATGTTCGCTTCGAAGTCCGATGAAGGTTTCTTGCTTGGCTATGCTTCAAACTCTCGTGTCTTCAATAAGGTCTCCAGACTTGTTGAAGTAGCACGTGACGTAGTTTTCAATGAAACAATCGACTCTCAAGAATAGCAAGTTGATCAATGTGTGATAGATAGAGAAGAAGCTCCATGTCAAGCGTTGAGAAGAATGGTGTTTGGCGATGTTCGACCTCAAGCGCCACCTCCAAATGCAAATGAAGAAGATGAACCACAAGTGGAGGTAATTGATCAAGGGGGAGCTTCTACACAAGATCAACCTCAAGAAGACGAAGATGATCGACACACCAATGAAGGCATCCATCCAGGGGGAGGAGAAGACGATCATGAAGATACAAGACCGCAAGTGCCACACCCAAGAGTACACCAATGTGTCCAAAGAGATAAGCCAATCGACAACATAATCGGGGATATCCAAAAGGGAGTAACTACTAGATCTCAAATTGCGAATTTCTGTGAACATTACTCTTTTGTATCCTTTTTGAAACCACGCCGAATTGAAGATGCATTGAAAGATCCGGATTGGGTGATGGCAATGCAAGAAGAATTGAACAACTTCAAGCGAAACGAGGTGTGAGAACTTGTCGAATGGCCCAAGTTTAATGTCGTTGGCACCAAATGGATCTTTCGCAACAAGCAAGATGATCACGGGGTGGTGACAAGGAACAAGGCACGACTTGTGGCCAAAGGGTATTCACAAGTCGAAGCTTTATCAAATGGATGTGAAAAGCGCCTTCCTCAACAGACCAATCAAGGAGGAGGTGTACGTGGAGCAACCACTCGGATTCGAAGATCAAGAGATCAACGACCATGTGTTCAAACTGCGTAAGGCTCTCTATGGCCTGAAATAAGCTCCTAGAGCTTTGTATGAGTGCCTTAGAGATTTTTTTAATTAAAAATGGATTTAAGATTGGCAAAGCCAATTATACCTTGTTTACTAAGCACTTCGACAATGATTTGTTCATTTGTCAAATTTATGTTGATGATATTATCTTTGGTTCAACTAACAAATCCTTTTGTGAAGAATTTGGTAAGATCATGATAGATAGATTCGAGATGTCCATGATAGGAGAATTGAAGTATTTCTTGGGTTTCCAAGTGAATCAACAAAAGGAAGGGACATTCATAAGCCAAACCAAGGACACTCAAGACATACTCTTGAAGTTTGGAATGGACAAGTTGAAGCCCATAAAGACTCCCATGGCAACAAATGGACACTTGGATCTCAATGAAGACAGACCAAGCATGGATCAAAAGGTATATCGCTCCATGATTGGATCCCTACTTTACTTATGTGCATCTAGGCCTGATATAATGTTCAGTGTATGTTTGTGTGCAAGATTTCAAGCCAATCCTAAGGAGTGTCATTTGACAGCCGCAAAAGAATCTTGCGATATTTAGTTCATACACCCAACCTAGGCCTTTGGTATCCTAAAGGTTCCAAATTCCATCTCATTGGATACTCCGATGCAGATTATGCCGGATGCAAAGTAGATAGATAAAGTACCTCCGGTACATGCCAATTCCTAGGTAGATCCCTAGTTTCTTGGTCCACCAAGAAACAAAACTCCATTGACTTATCCACAGCCGAAGCAAAGTATATTGCACCCGGGAGTTGTTGTGCACAACTCCTTTGAATGCGACAAACTATAAGGGATTACGGTTACAATATGAGTCGTATTCCACTCCTTTGTGACAATGAGAGTGCTATTAAAATTGCCCATAATCCCGTTGAGCACCCTAGGACCAAACACATAGACATCCGACATCACTTTTTGAGAGACCACTCAATGAAAGGAGACATAACCATCTCACATGTCAACACCGAAAAAGAACTAGCCGATATCTTCACCAAGCCACTTGATGAAAAACATTTTTGCGAGCTTCGAAATGAACTAAACATCCTTGATGCTCGGAACGTGGCTTGAAAACATGCATACCTGTACGCTATCTTCAAAATCGATTGATTGTGTTGTGAAAATCATCTGTCTCCATTTTGTCCGAAAAACTATTTGAATTACTTGATATTGGTGAATTATGGTCATAGCTTGATTGTTGTATGTTTACTAATCATAATCATCCAGATTAATTGTGTGTTTTGCCCCCCTATTTTTCTTTATAAGAACCTTCGAATATATATGAATGGGATAATTATATCTGTTCTGGTGACCACGGACTGGTCCATGGTTACCCAGACTAGTTTGCACATAACAGACTAGTCCGTAGAGGTCCGGTAGTCCAGACTAGTCCGGTTGACCATGGATTAGTCCAATTTTTCGACTCCATAACCCTAAGGGTGGCCAAACCCTAATCCCCTTCATCCTCAATACGTCTCTCACACTCTCTCTCCTGACTCAAGCACCCCAAAAGCGATTTGTCGAGTTCTCTACCAAATCTTCTCAAATCTCCATGGAAAACGATCTTCATCGCAAGGGGATTGAAGACCACGGACTTGTCTGCACAAACAAGGCCTCCAACCTCATGAATCAAAGGATTTTGGTAAACTTCATCCAAAACCCTAGAACCTTTGATTTCTTGTATTGTGGACCAAATAGCTTAGCTCTACTTGTTAGCACATGATTCCTTGTTGTAGTACATCTCTATTGAGCTATCTTCGCTTTGAGAACCACCATTAATCTCATTGTTAGGGTTTGAATTGTTGAACACGGGACTAATCTGGTCTCGATACGGACAAGTCCGGTCCTCCGGACTAGTCCGCATTTGAACACCGGACAAGTTGATTTTTAACAGAACACAACTCTAAATTCATCTACTCAATGTGTTTCCTTTCCATCGATTCTCATCCATGCATTGTATAGCCCTCTTGTCAGGACAATGTCGAGCTCCAATGATGAGATCTCCGATTTTGAGGCGGAGATGGACCACGATTCTTTTCTTCGGTCCTCGACGGCCAAGGCAAGAAGCGACAAGAGCATCCCTGTGAGCCGGAACCTACTACACCTCAGGTGTGGCGCAAGGTTCTGGCCAATAAGCCGGCATCCAAATCAAAGGATGCAGCTAGCCCTAGCTTGGCGGCTCCTCGCCAAGCTAAGGGCAAGGGGAAAGGGATCGCCAATGGCCCGATTGGCCCTCTCATGATGTCAGCTCCGAGGCAAGGGAACAGGGATCCCTCCGAAGAGAAGTTCAATGGCAAGGGAAGCGATACGGCTTCCAAGCTCAGAATGGTGGATTGTTACAGCAAATCCAAGAAGGCAACCGATGCCAGATTCTGGAGCAACTTTCACGCGGACTTCTATAGCTCTGTGTATCTCACAATGAAGACTCCGGTTGTCCACAACCAATGGATTGACTAGAATCATTTTGAAAGGAAGAGCTGTGGTGCTTTTGATGAAGTGGTGGAGGCTGCAGCAAGGCATGGACTGAAGGATCTGTTTGCCTTCAGGTACAACTGGAATGATGAAATTATTGCTCAGTTTTATGCCATTTTCTACTTTGCTAGTGATGAAGAGGAGAGGGTGACTTGGATGACTCATGCATCCAAGTACACCATTACATATGATGAATTTGCAAGACTACTACATCTTGAGGACTCTAGTAGCAATGAGCTGATTATTCACAACATTAGTGTCTTGGAGAAGGATAAAATGAAGTTTCTCTATGACACTCGCTTGACATTCAATCCCCCTTCCACCAAAAACATGAATCCATTCTTCATGGTTCTCAAGAGATTCCTTCGGAAGACAATAGCTCCAAAAGACGGAGATGCAGGAAGTGTCCAGGGATACTTGAGGACATTGATGTAGGTGATTGGCAAAGACATGAAGTTTGACGTCTTTGACTATATTTGGAATGACATGGTTAATATCTCCTCCACACCGAACCGTTCCTCTGGCTATGCCCCCTACCTCATGTTTATGATTTAGAAAATAACGGGAACCAAGTTTGTGAAGGATGTGGAGCACACTCCCTTAAGGCCTCAGAAGTCTACCCAAGCTACTCTCCCAGCTGCTCCATCTCCAGTGTCCAGTGAAGAGGCTCCAAGGAGAGCTCAAGGAGATGCCAGGACTGCTCCCGCTGCTAGGTCCCCTCCTCAAAAAGGGTCCTCAAGTGGCATTGTTAAGTACTTGGCCGCCATCTTTGGCTCATGCAAAAAGTCTAAAGTGAAGCTTCATAAGTTGAACAAGGCAAGGAAGGCGGATATGAAGGATGTCAAGGAAAATGTCAAGCACATTTGACAGAAGCTTGAGATCGAGCCTATTGGATCTCCGATTATCTCTGATGATTCAGCCTCTGACTACTCCAAGCTGCCACCTCTCTCTCCCTCCGCTCGCCTATTTTGGCATTGGGGGCACTATGAGTGGATCCGCTCCTCTTCCTCCTCAACTTGAAGATGAAGACGATGAGAGGACCGACAACGAGGAATGAGCCTCTAGATACCTCCTCTCCTTCTTTTTGGTGCCTTGATGCCAAAGGGGGAGATATTGATGGGGAGTCACTAGGTCCTAGCTGTAGGTTGCGAGAGGAGAGCTCTATTTATGTTTCTTTTGTGTTGTAAAACTTCGATTGTGCTCTCTTATGCTATTGGACATGTGGTGTGAAACTATGACATTGTTATGCTTATGACTTATGTGTTATGCTCTGAATTTGATATTCATGCTTGATAACCTTGATGCTGTCATGATTATGCCATTTATCTTATTCATATCAAGATTATTGTTCACAAACATGTAGTTTTGCATCCCACCATAAAGAGTGCACATATGTCTCATGTTTTCATTGCTTAATTGGTTCCAAACTCATATGTGCACACATTATGAAAATTCTGCATTTTTAATCATACTTGTGAAATCTCAATTGGTTGTCATCAATCACCAAAAAAGGGGAGATTGAAAGTGCATCTAGGCACCCCTTGTTGGTTTTGGTTGATTTATGACAAAAAAATGAGATCCTAACCAAATTCTTGAGATGAGCGCAGGCTTTTTGATGAAAATATGAAGTAAGCACAAAAAGAAAGGAGAGTGATGAATCAAGTTGAAAGGAGCTCAAAAAATCATTATAATACTCTTTGTGTATGGAGTGTGTTGGAGAAACAAAACTCAAGAGCTCAAGCAAATTTTAATCACTCTCACTTCAAAAAGTTATACAGGTTCAAACTAGTTCGATTTACCCCGGACTAGTCCAATTTCTCTGTGTCCACAATCGGACAAGTCCTCCCAGAGCGGACTTGTCTACACAGTCCAGTTTCCACAGATCGGACTAGTCTGATATCATCACGGACTAGTCCGATATCTCTCTGACTAAGATCGAAATAGTCCTCCCTAGTGCGGACTAGTCCTCAGCACTTCCCAGTTTGCACGAAGTCGGACAAGTCCGATATCGCCTCGGACTAGTACGATATCTTTCTGACCAAAATCGGACAAGTCCGATATCTGCATGGACTAGTTCGAAAACCTTCTGACTAAAATCGGACAAGTCCTCCAAGTGCGGACTTGACCTCAATTCACTAAGGGTTTCACAACAACCGGACTAGTCTGATACGTGCCAGACTAGTCCGATCATCTCCAGAGACAAAAACAGACTAGTCCGCCTAGGGCTGGACAAGTCCGATATTTTAGGACACTTAGGGTTTCCCACACTCCGCACACTGGACTAGTCCGGAGTCCACCATAGACTAGTCCAGACTTTGCGAACCCTAACGATAACCTTTGGAAACCCTAGTATAAATAGAGGTGCACGGCCCAACTATGAACTCTCGACCCCCTGCGCCGTCACACCCTCACAGAGCCTAGAAAACACGTCTTTCCACACAATCTAGTGCAAGAAAGATCAAATCCTTGAGGATTAACATTAGATCAAAGGAGAGACACGATTCTTCACGTTTTATGCTCTTGGGTTTGATTCCCTCACACACTCTCGTTGTTTCATTGCATACTTTTCGAGTGTGTTTGGTGGTGTTTCAATTGTAAACCTTGGGGAGCCCTTAACTTGTGAGAAGGCCCCTTGAACATGGTTATTCTTACCCCTTTGAGATTCGTGGAAGAGAATCGGCCTCTGTGGCGATTCGACGAGGGTAGGGTTGGTGAAGACCCGGTCCTTTTGTGGGCTCCTCAACGTGGATGTATGTTGCCTTAGTGGGAACCGAACCACGGGATAAAAATCTTGTGTCTTCACTTTGTTCTTATTGTTCATTGCATTTAGGGTTTAATTGATCTTAGTCAAATTACATCAAAACTTGAAACTAAGGTTACCTTGTGCTACCTTCAGTTTAATTGAAGCAACATACTCTAGTTACATCTTAATTTCCGCTGCGTAGAGTACTTGGATCGAGATCATCGATCAAACTTGATCGATCTAGTCCGCACGCACCGGACTAGTCCGCACACTACCAGACTAGTCCAATTTATCAGTATTTGATCAAGTTGTTGAGTGTTGCAGGTTCCGACTAAAAATTCAAAAAGGCCTATTGACCCCCCCCCCCCTCTAGGCCACATTCACTATCAAGACTCCAATGGGAACCAATGGGCACCTCAATCTTCATGAAGATGGTCCAAGTGTGGACCAAAAGGTATATCACTTGTGCATTTAGGCACGATATAATGCTAAGTGTGTGTGTGTGCTCGATTTCAAGCTGCTCCCAAGGTGTTTTATTTGATCATCGTAAAGAGAGTTCTTAGATATTTGGTTCGCACACCAAGCCTAGGACTTTGGTACTCCAAGGGCTCCAAGTTTAATCTCATCGGATATCCTGATTCGGATTTTGCGGGATGCAAAGTTGATAGGAAGAGTACGTATGGGACATTCGAATTCTTGGGTAGGTCCCTAGTATCTTGGTCCTCAAAGAAACAAAATTACATTGCTCTCTCCACAGTTGAAGCAGAGTATGTCGCAGCCGGAAGTTGTTGTGCACAACTTCTTTGGATTCGGCAAACTCTTAGGGACTAAGGCATGAACTTGCGCCATACCCCCCTCCTATGAGACAATGAGAGTGCCATAAAATTAGCCCACAATCCAGTTGAACACTCATGGACCAAGCACATTGATATACGCCACCGTTTCTTGAGAGATCACTCCATCAAAGGAGACATAGTGATTTTCCACGTGAGAACCGAAAAATAATTGGCCGATATCTTCACCAAGCCCTTAAATGAGAAAAGATTTTGTGAACTTAGGAGTGAGCTCAATATTCTAGATTCTCGAAATGTTGCTTGAGTCTTGCACATCTTATTGTTAATTGTATTAAAAAATTTGATTCATGCTTGCAAAAAACTCATCCCCCTCAATTTTCTACAAAACTATTTGAACTTATTGAATCTTTGTGAATTATGGTCATCGTTTGGTTGTTGATTGCTTATTGATCACATTTGCAAAGATCTTTTTTGAAAACTAGTCCAAAAGGATCAAATATCTGGTGAAAGCCCAAATATATATGTGTTTTCAGCCTTTGGACCGGACTAGTCCGCCTCACTGGGCGAACAAGTATGGAGTCCAGCTTCCCGGGGCTCTGACAGACAAGTCCAGGTCTCCAACCAGACTAGTTCGGCCCTTGGGGACTTAACCTCCCCAGGGGGCTCCCCAACTGTTCACTTTTATACTCACACTCTCTCTTCAAACACGAAATAACACCCTTAAATTGGCAATTTTCGACTCCATCCACCAAAAACCAATTCCAATCCATGGATTGAAGCCCCAAGGTGTGTTGGAACTGTTCCTCAAGCATCCACGGCCGTTTCTTCATCCACATTTTGTCGATTTGAAGATTTGAAGAGGTATTCTTGACCTAAGCCGAAATCCTTCGAGATTCAAAATCTTTAGGTCTTTTGATAGAAACCTCTTCACAAAATTTGTTCTATATTTCATTGTGATCCTAGCCCAGGAATATTATGCCCTGATCCGTAGTTTTACAAAAATCATCAAGATTAGGGTTCTTACTATGTACACCAGACTAGTCCGGCTGCAGGGCGGAAAAGTGTGGCCCGTGAAGACTAGTCCAGCCCGCGAGCAGACAAGTCTGAGGTCCACAATATAAGCTTTAACTTTGGTTGTTGTCGTGAGTTTTAACACAATGTTCCACTTCCTTTGACTCATATACTCTCTTGTTTATCTCTTCTCAGGGACGATGTCGAACCCCGACGACTCGCCTCTATCTGATCCCGTGCATGAGGCAGCAAGGCAAGAAACCTATCACCGTGCTCGTGAGGAGTGAGAGCTTGCTATAGCTCTCCTCAAGTCCAGGATTGTGGCTAGGAAGTCAAACAAACAACAGCGAGAGGCTCATAACTCAGATGTAGCTGAACAAATGCCAAGGAAGAACAGGCTTATGACAATGGGTGAGAAAACAATAACTCTACTGGCTAGATATGCAAAAGACAAAGGCAAGGTACCGGCAGATGAACCGCTAAAGGAGAGAACACCAGTTGTCAAGAAGCCCACAAGCAAAGTGCAAGTTGGTGCAATCATAAGAGAAAAGGACAAAAAGGGGTCCTCACCACACCGGCCCTTTGAGAATATCCTCTCTTACTAGAAATCCAAATCGACAAGCCACTGTGGAAGCTAATCTATCCAGAGGTAAGGGAGCATAAAAGGCTAAGTGATTGAGGATGGATGAATGCTATTAGTATGAGAAGCACACCGCTGACCTTCGGTTTTGGTGTGACTTTCATTGTGATTACTATCGGACAGTCTATATGTCCAAGCAAACTCCAGTGATCGATGCTCAATGAATCGATTGGGATTACATGGCAGAGAAGAACCATGCTGCATTAAATGCGGTGATTGACGCCATAGAGTGCCATTGACTCAAGGATCTCATGGCTTTCAAGTATGATTGGAACATTGAAGTTATTGTGCAATTCTATAGCACAGTCTACTTCCATAGGCAAGGAGATTGGAGGATCACTTGGATCACTAATGGTGAGCAATACTCGGTTACATATTGGGAGTTTTCCCAAATTCTTGGCATGGAGGATCATATTGATAACAAGATCATCATTTCAATTCTTGAGGCTGTTGATGGGGATGATTTGGATTACATGTATCCAAGCCATGCAATTTATTAAGCGGGGCACATATGGAACATCAAGACTTTATATAGTGTGCTAAACTGTGTTCTAAGGAAGACTATATCCCCCAAAGATGGAGATGCAGGGATCATTCAGGGAAATTTGAGGCATTTGATGGTGCTCATTGATGAGGATGTCCAATTCAACATTGTGGAGTATATCTTTGATGACATATTCAACATCTCACATACCCCAAACCGCTTGTGTGGCTATGCACCATATATCATGTATCTAATTGAGAAGCACTACAACAATCTCGATAATAGACGAGGGCCGGAAACCGTCGTCAATAAGCTAAAACCGTCGTCTATAAAAAATAGACGACGGTTTCTCCTTATAGACGACGGTTTCCGGCCGTCAACGTTTATTAGTCAACTATAAGCTTATAGACGACGGTTACCGTCGTCTATAAAATAATTGACGACGGTGCTCATTGGCCGTCGTCAATAACCACAGACGGCCACGTGGCACCGGGTGGAGGTTATAGACGACGGTGTGTTGAAACCGTCGTCTATTGTTGAACCAATAGACGACGGTGCCACGGGAACCGTCGTCTATTGATGAACTTGTAGACGACGGCCTTACAGAAACCGTCGTCTATAAGTGACCTAATAGACGACGGTATAGCAAAACCGTCGTCTATTAGATTTCTAATTTTTTTTTAAAAATTAAAAATAGTACACTAGCTCGATGGCCAGATCACACAGGCAGCAGGATACAAATATACAGATCAGCAAGACAGAAATACACACAAAAGCACATAAACTCTACACATAAACTCTTCACGAGTCCGGGAGCCACAATCATCAAAGTTTACATAAGCATACACAAGAAACACTCTCGAAACCTCGTAGCCGCCGACCGAACTTTGCCTTCTTTCCTTGCAAAACAACATTCAAAGAAAAACATCTTATATCAGGGTGAGCTAATGGAGGCAAAGAGAGTAATAGAGTCAAAGTTCAAGGATCTTGCAAACATAAATAAGATGTGTGACCAAGTAAAAGACTACCTAACAAATGCATATATCTAACATCCCAAAATGTAAAGAAGATAAGTAAAAGACTATCAAGTCTAGCAAACTCAAGAACAAAGTTGAATTCTATGGCATCATTCGACTCATGTATTGAAGCACAAAAATCTCAAGCTACATCTACACTCAAGAAAAGGCGAAGAACCACTACTTACCATCATTTCAAGAGCCGCCGCCGCTACCCCGTCCGCTGCCATCGGAGTTCAGAAAGTCGTCCTCCCGCCCTTGTCCAAAAGCAGGAGTTTGGGGCGACGGAGTTTGAGCCTGCGTCCTCGATCCCTGTCAAGTGCAAGTTGAGTACAAAAATGCATATTTTACTAAATTTGAACAAACTTAACTAACTTAAGGACTTTTTGTACCTCTGCTCCCGTCGTCGGCATAGGTGGCATCTCCATCGGTGGCGGCGCCCACTGCGGAAAGGCAGCAGGCTGTCCTGCTGCTATAGCCTGCAAATACAAAGGAAATCATTATACAAGTCATTTATATATTAAAAATGTTATGTACAATTATCAAAACATACCTGCATGGCAGCTTGCCACTGTAGCATGAACGAGGTTTGATACTCGTCTCTAGCCCGAAGCGCCGCAGCCTGCATCTCGTCTCTAGTCCGAAGCGCCTCGTCCCTACTCCTGAGTGCTTCTTGCGTCCTCTGGAGCTCCTCACGAACGCTCTGAAGCTCCACATCTCGACTTGTGTGGCTGCTGCTGGAGCCGGCATACTGCGATGAAGAGGCTCTCGAGCAAGCTCGCGCCTGCCTCGAGTCAACCGCTCCATCGAGGACGCCTAACCTGCACGACGGAGTAAGATTATCAGTATCTTATATCTCAAACTTCATGATAGTAAACTGAAAACAACAAAACTTACCGTCCGTGAGGTTTACCGCCACCGCTTCCATAAACGGCTTCGAGGACGACAGGAGCGCCCAACCAATCATAACCCTCGCCTCGAAGCTTTTGCACCTCCTCTCGGTACTTTGCCTGCAAATAGAGGAACATAATCTCAATATCATTAATAATTAAAGACAATTCAATTAACATTACAAAATAACTCACCACATGCTGAGTCGACTTCTGGGAAGACAGCTGGTCAGGCTGCGACGGGTCACTTCCCAAATGACCCCTCACCCACAGCTCCATAGGTGCTGGCTCCCGACCGGTCTCACGCTCCTATCGTTACATGTTAGAACAATGATGTATTATAAAATCACTTAAATAGAATTTGAATCACACTTACCATCCGTTTAGCAAGACGTACGAAGCCGTCCCCACCCAAATGGTGTTTCCCGTCCGTCCCTCTACACTCGCGACGGGTTTTAGAGACGTCCTGGAAGCCCTGGCTCGCCCAACGGGCACACAGAGCACGGTACGCGTCCGGACGAGTGTCCAGCCACGCTACGCTGACCTGAATGAAAACATTGATCACAATCGGATAATAAAGCAAAGTAAAAATAAATACAGTACCTCTAAGTATTGCGCCTCAGTGAGGTACTTGTCCGCCACGTCCCTGAACTGCCCCGGCTCACCCTCGTCCGGATGCAGCTTGAAGTACGACTTCGTAGCTTGAATCCGAGCAGTCGAGAGTGACTGCGTCACGCACTTCCTTGAGACGTTATGGAAGACGAGACGTGCCTGATCCAACTGTGACGCCACGTCCTCCAAACGGTAGCGTGCCTGAAGAAGAAACATACAAGTAAATGTATATAACCCATAATAGATTGATTATTACTATACAAATATTCTTAATACTTACCATGAAGTCGTGCCAGACAGCCTCCTGGTGGTTGCCGTAGGCAACGTCCTGGGCCGTAGCATAATCGTCCCAAGAAGTAGCGGCAGCTCCGTTCACTACACCGGGGTAGTGCAAACGGACAAGACGACCAAGGACACCGTTTACCTGCTGGTGGTGTCCCTGACCCGTGAAGGAACAGTCATACCAAGACCTGGTACATGATTCTCAATTAATACATATAGTTAAGTCTAATAATATCTATATTGACTCGTTACAAATTTACTTACCTGTCACCAACCGGACGAATAACAATCCGATCATCTGGATTTGCAGGAGCCGGAGGAGGAGCCACGTAGTGCGTCTTCCTACGTCGCGGCTGTGGAACCTCCGAACCCGCCTCCGCAGCAGGCTCAAAAGGAGCCTCTGAAGTAGGCTCCAAAGGAGCCTCAGAAGTAGGCTCCAAAGGAGCCTCAGAAGTAGGCTCCAAAGGTGCCTCCAAGGAACCCGTAGCCTCGGAGTCCTCAAACGTAGAGTCATCCTAACAGTTTTAAAGATTTGTATTATTAATAAAGAATTACTTGTATAATTTTTGTAATTAGATATCATTTACCTGCGGCGAACACTGTGACGGCTCTGGTAAAGAGGACCTCAACTGAGTCCGTCTACTCCCGCTAGACTGACTGCCTGAGAAGACAGAGTCTCTGTCCGCCCTCGGGGGCAGTAAGCCTCGTGCTCGTGACTCCCGTCGTCTGCTGCTCGACGACATCCTGTTGAAAGTACAATTTGCTAATGAACTTCAAGAAAAAATATAGAAAAGAAAAGAAGAGATGATTGATACGTTACTTGTACTCAATTTTCAAAATTCATCAATGTCACGATCATGTACTCTACTTCTTAAACCGGACCATCGATCCTGTGTCGTTGTTGTTGTTTGACGTTTTCGTTTTCGCATCTCACGAGTCTCTACATGTTCTGCATCTCCAACTAAGTCATCGAGTCCTAAACCAGGCTCGACGACAAAAGAGTCCGGCAACTCTTCTTCTTGGTAAACAACATCAACCTCATCAACGTACCCAGAATTATCTGGTGTATATAACCGCTCACGAGGATTCACTTTGTGTACAACCCACCAAGCTTTAAGCTTTTCACATGGATAATGTAGATAATACACTTGCTCGACTTGGTGTGCTAGTACGAATGTGTCGAACCCTCGAAGTCGTTCCTTGTGTTTGACTTCTACCATGCCAAATTGATTTTCTCGAATTCCATTGTTATGATCGAACCAATCACAGTCAAAGAAGACTACTTTAAGGACTTTATTCCCGGCAAAACTGAATTCAAGGATTTTTTTAATAATCCCATAATAATTGGTTTCACGTCCTTCGGCATCAACGGCCCTAGTCACAACTCCAGTATTAGAAGTTGCCCTTAGAGGACGAAGAGCTTCAAATTCAGCTGATCGGAATCGGAACCCATTGACATCGTATCGACCAAAGCTTTTAACTTTGATTGATCCGTATGACAGTTGGCGCAAATCTTCATGGACATCAGCTTGTTTTGTGCACTGTCCAACATATGAAGTTTATTTTCAGTTACAACATATCACATAATTACTAAGATAAACAAGATAAGAGAACATTACATGATTTCGGAACCAAGTTTGGAAGTTAGGCCCTCCATTTACTCCATAATGACGCATAGATTGTACTTGCTTGCTTGTAGGTTGCTGCCTAGATTTCCAATTTTGTTGATCAAACTCACTAAATAAGAAAAAAATATGATGATTAGCACATATGTGTACACGTTAATTAGTATAGACATCGAACAAACACTTACTGAAAATATTTGTCCATCCCGTCTATGTTAGCGTACATGTAGAGCAAAGCAGCTGTCTTTTGATCTGTTGAAGCATCGTAGCTCGTGCTTGAACCAACAGTGGTGCCTCTTGTTTGAAAAATGTTAAGGTCGCTACAAGGAGATTGTTCATCCATATTTTACCGCAACGTGGAAGCATTAATGTTGTTATGTTCTGCGAAATAGACACTTGAAAAGTATCTACTTCTTGAAGTGTAAATGCTTCAGCGATACAACCTTCAACCCTTGCCCTATTGCGAACCATTGGTTTCAGACATCTAAGTGCTCTTTCAATATGGTACATCCATCGATACTGAACAGGACCACCAACTTTAGCTTCATACGGAAGATGGATTAGAAGGTGTTGCATTGGGTTGAAGAAACCTGGAGGGAAAACTTTTTCCATCTTACATAAAAGCACTGGTATCTCTCTTTCCAACTTCTCCATCATCTCCTTTGAGATTTATTTAGCACAAAGTTGTCTATAAAAATAGCTGAGTTCGGCTAATACCTTCCAAACTGCATCATCAAGGTACCCACAAAACATAACCGGCAGAAGTCTTTCCATGATTATGTGATAATCATGACTCTTCAACCCGGTAAGATTTCCAGTCTTAACATTCACGGCTCTTCTCAAACTAGCAGCATAACCGTCTGGGAATTTCAACTTTTTCAACCACCTGAAGACTTCTTTCTTTTCTTTTGGTCGAAGACAGAACGAAGCACGTGGTTTGCCACCAGCTTCGGAGAGCTCAAGAGTTGGACGGTTACAAATCTCTACCAAATCCTTTCGAGCTTTTATATTGTCTTTTGTTTTACCCGTCATATCTAAACAAGTGCTTATGATGCATTCGCCCATGTTACGTTCTTGGTGCATGACATCAATGTTATGCATTAGAATTAAGGACTTCACATACGGTAGCTCCCATAGTGCACATATGTGAGTCCAATTATGCTCTTCTCCGTAGCCAACAAAGTATCCAGGACGAGCTTCATCTTGCACTAGCTTGTTCAACCCTTTCGCAATCTCCGAACCGTTGAGACGGCGCGGTGGTCCCTTTTTTACAACGGTATCCTTCCTGAAGGCATTTTTTTGTTGCCTGAACACGTGATTTGGCGGTAACCATCGTCTATGACAATCAAAGTAGCATATTTTGCCACCATGACATAGACGAAAACATTCCGTGTCCGAAGCACATATCGGACATGTCAAGCGACCATGAGTGCTCCAACCAGAAAACATGCCGTAAGCGGGGAAATCATGAACAGACCATAAGTAAGCGGCTCGAAGGTTGAATTTCTGTTTTTTGTAAGAGTCGTACGCTTCGATACCTGTCCATAACATTTTCAACTCCTCAATTAACGGCTGCAACATCACGTTCAGTCGTGAACCAGGATGATCCGGTCCTGGTACAATAAGGCTGAGGAACATGAACTCATACTTCATACAAAGAGATGGTGGCAAGTTGTACGGAATAACGAACACAGGCCAACAAGAGTACGGTGTGGCGTTTGTACTGAACGGTGAGAAGCCATCTGTCGCCAACCCGATGCGAATATTTCTCGCATCCTTGGCGAAATCTGGATCGAAGCGGTCAAGCGCCTTCCATGCCTCACCGTCAGACGGGTGCACCATCATTGCATTGTTCTCACGTACACCTTCTTTGTGCCACCTCATGTGTCTAGCTGTTTTCTTGGAGAGAAACAAACGCTTCAGTCTGGGTGTGACTGGCAAGTAGCGAAGCTGCTTCTGTGCGACTTCAGTCATTACTTTTGCACCGTCCTCATTAACAACTTCAACAAATCTCGCTTTATCACATTTTAAGCACTTGTTCTCATTGGCATGCTCCTTCCAGAAAAGCATGCAGTTGTCGGGACACATATCAATCTTCTCATATTTCATTCCAAGACCAGAAATCAATTTCTTAGACTGATACATATCTTTAGGCAGTTTATGGGGATGTGGAAAGGCATCGCTGATCAAGTTGATGAGTTCGTTGTAGCAGTTGTTAGAAAAGAAATACTTAGATTTAATTGCCATAAATCTAGTCATGAAAGTGAGGACTGTCATTGTTGTGTTTGCATGCAACGGCTCTACTGAAGCTTTGAGAAGCATGAAAAATGCTTCAGCCTCTGTTGTAGGAGGATCCTCTGTCAATTCAGGATTTATGGCCTCAAGCATCTCATCCATCCTATCGACCCCTGTGTTGTCATCCACATCTCGATCTTCTACGACTTGTGAAGGTGTCTCACCGTGAAAAGTCCACACCTCATAACGTTGCATGAAACCATTTCGACACAAGTGAAACGTCAACGTCACTTTGTCAAAACACTTCGCATTCTGACATTTCATACATGGGCACCGCACCTTACTGTTGTTTGACAACGAGAAAGCTCGTTCTATGAAACCATTTGTCTTGGTGAACCAATCTTCTGAGTGTCTACCATCCTTTTTCCAACCAGTATACATCCAACTGCGGTCTTCAGCCATTTTTCAGAGTACACCTTTTGAAACAGATAAATACTTATTAGTTTCATTGTTACGTTATGTCACGGCCCTACAACCTAGGCAGATAGATCCTAAACCCACCCAAGAGTGACCGAGCGGAGCGTGCTCATGACGAGACGCGTGATCCGGATTCGAACGAAATTTCGGCAGCATAACCCCGCTGTTCTCCACTGCACGCCCAGAAATGGTGCAGCAGAGAACAACAGGGTTATGCCGTCGAAATCTCGTCCAAATCCGGACCCGCGACTCGTCACAAGCCACGCCCCCTCGGTCACTCTCAGGCTGTCCAAAAAGGGACAATTCCGAACCTCCACGTCTCACATGCCAATGGCATGTGAGACGTGACGATCCGAAACGGGTAACACATTGCTATAGGTTACGTTGCTCATTTTCAATTTCAAGTAATTTAAGAGAGAGGAAAGAACGAGAGAAAGAGTGAGATGAAAGTTAATCGCAGGTCCAGCTCCACCATCCACGCAATCGCGGGTCATTGACGTCATCACCAACCCGTTCGCTTCTGTGCCACCTTTATGAATAACTTATCACTACAACAGTCTATACGGCACGAACGCATTTATTGCGTGTCGTGCCGTGTCGGGTCGGGCCAGGCCAGCCTGAAACCCTTTATTTACATATATTAATTAATCACTCAACAACATTAAATATGTATAAACAATAAGTACCAATTAATGAACAACATAATAAACTAGGTAATAAACAATCATGAGCCGCTCCACCTCGAGGAGCGCAACGAGCTAACTAATGATTGGTGTACGGTCCAAAGGTGACGAGAGAGGGAGGGAGACAAAGAGAGAGGAGGTGAGGAGAGAGGTTGAGGGGGAGAGAGAGCTAGAGGGAGATGAAGAGAGAGGGGGGAGAGAGTAAGAGGGAGATGAAGAGAGAGGGAGAGAGCTAGAGAGGAAGGGAGATGGAGCGAGTTGAGGAGAGAGGTGTGCTTGAGAAGCTAAATGCGTGACGGCCGGGTACTGCCCTAATTTTATATAGGCCACCTAGCTAGCTGTATATAGGCCACCTAGCCGGGATTTCCATTCTGACTTCTTTACGTGGCAAAACCGACCCAAACACCACAAGGAACTTAAAACGAAAGGTATAGCAACTTGCTAGTCTAAATGGTTGAATCCATCCCATCCACAGTTTCACACAACACATAATGTTTATTTTCTTCCATTCATAAATGCAAAAAATCAGTTATGTACATACAGAATGAATTGGATGAATCCTTTGAGACAAACACAGAAAGTACAAAACCAATTAGTACCAATTTCCAAAAGAAGTATCAAATAGCACTCCACTTTTATTTTTTGTATTTTTGGTAGACAAGGATGAACAGGGATGGCTGAATACTAGCATGTGGACAAATCTAAAGTCTATGCACAAACAATAATATGTAGCATCTAGCTAGCATTTGAAACTACAATTTGAATCAATTAAATCACATGAATCAAACATTTGAATCAATTAAATCACTTCAATCAATTGGTAAGAGGAGAGAGATGGGGTACTCGGAGGTGGAGCTCGGTGCCGACGGGGGAGGAGCCGCGGGGGCGACGGGGGCGCGTGAGGCGCGGGGGGAGACGACGGCGCGCGTCCCGGAGGCACGACGGCGCGCAGACCGGCGGCGACGGCGGCGCGGCGACGCGCCCAGCGCGGGGGCGACGGCGGCGCACGACGACACGGCGCTGCTGGGAGCGCGGCGCGGCGCGGGGCTGCGGGAGGAGGAGCGCGGCGAGGCGCGGGGCTGCGGGAGGAGGAGCGCGGCGCGGCGGGCGGGGGGCGCGGCGTGGTGCGGAGGCGCAGGGCGGCGGAGCACGGCGCAGGGCGGCGGGGCATGGGCCAAATGAGGGCGCCGCGCGGCGTATAAACCTCCTAATAGACGACGGTGTGGAGAAACCGTCGTCTACAAAGACTTGGGCCGACCTAGGTTCTGGCCCATTACTTATAATAGACGACGGTGACCTAAAACCGTCGTCTATAAAGTATTAGTTGACGACGGCTAGGACCACCGTCGTCCGTTACGACTCGGGTGGGCCCTGTTCGCACTGTAATAGACGACGGTGTCCTTGAACCGTCGTCTATTACGGCTAATAGATGATGGTTAATCCTAACCGTCGTCTATTAAGTCTTTATTGACGACGGTGGTATTTAGCCGTCGTCTATAACTTTAAAGACGACGGCACCGTCGTCTATAACTTTAGCCGTCGTCTATTTTCGTGTTTCCTGTAGTGAAGGTATTTGAGCTAAAGTTCAATATGGATGTTACTCATCGAAGGCTTCATCCTCAACTGCCTCTTCCCAAGCCTATTGCACCAAGAAGGAAGAATGCCAATCCTCCTGCCTCTTCCTCCTCTCGTCTCGTGGCTTCTCCACCACCTCCTCCTCCATCACAGTCCGAAAGCGGCTTCTTGAAGTGCTTTAAGGAACTTTTCTCCTCTTGTAGGAAAGTGGATGTTCGGACTCGTTGGATGGAGCTTTTTCAAGAGAAGTACGTCAAGGCAATGTGAAACAAGCTCGAGATTCCCATGTCTCCCACGACAGAGAGTGATGGAGAGTTGACTCCTTTTCCCGAGTTCACTGTCGATGAACTCGCTCATTTTAAGGAAGATGGAACCTCCAAGGCTGCAACCTCCAATAATGAAGATGGCAATGAAGACATTAAGATCTGGAGGCTACGGAGAGCAACAATGGGCAGCAAGACGATGACGATGATGAGTAGATTGTAGGACTTCCTTCCTCTCTTCCTTTTTGGTGTCTTGATGCCATAGGGGGAGAGATTGGAAGGGGGTACTTCTTTTTAGTGTTGGTGTCTCTCTTGTTGATCCTATGGACTTGTAATATGTTTTAAAACTCTCACATTTCAATTTGTGTAAGACATGACTCGTGTTAAGAGTTGTATGCACATTATGATGTTTGCTATGTTTATTTGGGATGTGATGCTTAAAATTGCCTATTTCTCATTCATCACTCATTGTCTTGTCACAAATCATGGACACAACACTTAGGCACCCGAGCATAACATGTGTATGTATGATAACTCTCTCAAATCTTTCATTCATGATGCATACTTTGAGGGGGAGTTACCCATACACACACTTGTTATGAAAACCGATATATATCATTTTTGTCGAAGTTTAATGTGTTGTCATCAATCACAAAAAAGGAAGAGATTGGAACTGCATCTCGCCATCTCGTTGGGTTTTGGGTGATTGATGACGACAAATTAAGAGACTAATGAGCTGCGTTGATCTTAAGCATAGGTGTGATGATTGAAATGAAAGAAAATCCCTCAAAATGGAAAAGATTGAAACGAGCATTGAAGACTCAAGCATAGAAAATAGAGTTTCTTATGTGTTGAGTTTAGACTACCCTTCTGTGTGAGAGGATGTGTGTATCAAGTGCATTGAGATCGTAGAAGAGGGCTAAAAGTCGTGGTTGAGAGAAAGCCTAAGTGAGAAGCCGTGTTGAGAGATTTCCTAGGAGACTGGACTTGTCCGGGCCTCAAGGCCGGACTAGTCCGGATGAGCCAGAGTAGTCTGTTTTGGGACAGGCTAAGAGTTTCTGTGTGAGTTTGGACTTGCCAACTTGTGGACGGACTAGTCCATTCTACACTTGGTGAGAATTTTTGGAGCTATGTCCTTGGAGGCCGGACATGTCTGCCACAGAAGCCGTACTAGTCCCGACATCCAAAAGAAGTCTATTTTCGGCAAGACGAAAGGTTACTATTATACTTCGAACTTGTCCGTTGTGAGACGGACTAGTCCATGGTATTTAGAGAGAAGGGTTTTTTTTGGGCTAAGTCCTGTTGGCCGGATTTGTCCGCCCCTGTGTCCGGAATAGTCCGGTGTCTCTCGACTTGTCCGTGTTTAGACGGACCACAACATTCTATTGTAGTTCGGCTTAGTCCATTGTTTGCCGGACTAGCCCGGTGTGCTGTGACTGTTTTAAATTCAAACGTTGGAGGCCGTCACTCTCTGCAGAGTGTGATGTAGCATGGACCCAATAGGCTGGACTAGTCTGAGGTCCTGGCCGGACTAGTTCACACATTGAATGCTAGCAACGGTTAGATGTCGGGACCCTTATAAAAAAGGGACCCCCAGCCCCATTTGAGTACTTTTGAACCCTAGCGCCGACGCAAGTTTCCTTGAGGCATCCTAAGCCTTCTACTCCGCCTACTTGTGATCTAGAACAAAATCTTGAGAAGATTAAGGTTTTATAAGGGGAGAGAAGGAAGATCATCTTGCTTTGGCTCTTGGTTTGATCTGTTGCACTTAGTGTCGTGTTTTGTGGCTTGTGACAGTTGAGCTTCATGTGCTCCTTGTTGTAAATTATTTGTGGGAGCCTCAACTTGTGAGAAGCCCCAAGAACTTGGTGATTACCCTTCTGTTTAGTGGAAACCAAGCCGGCCTTTTGTGGTGCCTTGGTGAGATGAGGGTCAAGTGAGACCTGGTCCTTTTGTGGACTTCTCAACGTGGATGTAGTCTTATTAGTGAAGCTGAACCATGGGATAAATCGTGTCTCACTTGTTGCTTTACTTTCCGCTATTCACTAGAATTTCTTTTAGGGTTCATATCGTTCTTAAATTGTTCTTCATTGAAATCTTGCAACCTATTTGTTCACACTTGTTAATCTAATTTTTATTAGGTTGCTAGACATTATATCTATATTTCTTCGGACCAAAATCCGCAAAAAACTTGTAGAAATCAAGTTTTTAGGTTTTCCCTGTGTGTTGAGCAGACTAGTCCGACCCTGACCAGACTAGTCCGGCCTCAGAGATTTAATCTCATTTGATTAAGTAATTTTAGGTCATATTGTCTATTCATCCCCCTCTAGGCGACTTTCAATAAGGTAGTCCACTTGGTGTGCAAGAACAATTGAATCAAATCCCTTCAAACGTTCCTTGTGTTTTACTTCGACCATGCCAAATCGGTTTAGTCGAATTCCACGACTGGCATCAAACCAATCACAGTCAAAGAATACTGCTCAAATATCCTTGTTTTTGACAAAATAAAATTCAAGGATTTTTTAATAGTCCCATAGTAATTAGTTTCACGTCCTTGAGAATCGAATGCCCTTGTCACAACTCCAGTATTACATGTTGCCGCGAGAGGATGAAGAGATTCGAATTGAGTTGTATGGAATCAAAAGTCGTTGATGTCATATCGACCATAGCTTCTAACTTTAACCACTCCATAGGATAGTTGTCGCAAGTCTTCATGGAAGTTGGCATCTTTATTGCACCATCAAAGATATGAAGTTATTAGAAAACTTTGTAAATATTCGTAAGTTATTAGAAAATGTTGTTAATACTGATAATTTAACAAGAAAATGTTACATGATCTTGAAATCAGGAAAGACAATTAGGTCCTCCATTTATTCCTTCCTGTCGCATCCTTTCTATTTGATTGCTTGTAGGTTGTTGTTTATGTGTCCAATTTTCCTTGTTGAACTCGTTGTATGAAAGAGAACCTTTTAGAATAGATGTGTTGCAAAATATGCTGATTAGCATAAATGTAGGACAAACACTTACTCAAAATATTTCTCCATCCCATCTATATTAGCGTACATATAGAGCAAAGCAGCACTACTTTCTTCTTCGCTAACATTGTAGGAAGTGTAACTACCAACAATAGTGCTTCTTGCAAAAATGGAGAGATCACTACAAGGAGGTTACTCATCCATATTGTACCGCATTGTCGAAGTATTGACATTGTGTTCCTCTGCAAAGTAAACACTTGAGAAGTATCCTACATTCTTAGAGTAAAAGCTTCGACGATTGCTGACGTTTCTTACATCAAAGACAAAAATCTACAAGCGCACATAAACTGTCGTGTAGCACTTCCCCTTAAAGAGTATTCCCAATGGTATCGAATCCAAAGAACGTGTGCGCTAATTTTACAAACTAATTCACCGAAGGACACAAAGTTGTTTGCTAGGCAAGGAAGAGAGAGGAATTCAAAATATTGATTCTAGTTCAAAGGAATTTGCGGTAGCTGCTTGCTTCGGGCACGGGTTTACCACTAGCAACACTAGGACGACTCCCGCCAAGAGCCTATGGCATTGTCGAATGTGGAGGATTACTAAGGACAGATAGGGTTGTCACCACCTACTGCCTATCTCTTCAATCCGTGGGTCTATGAGATATTTACTGGTGATTTCTAACCTTAGGACCATACTTACATTCTAAATCACAACTCTGGTTGTTTCGAACACAAAGCTACAACTAGAGCCTCTAATAAATTAATGCAATGAACCCACAAGTAACTACTTGTGCAAACTACCTTGAATTGGAAATCAAACATGAAATGAATTCACAAAGTCTTACTTGATTTGGAATCAAACCTTTATAGGGGTACATGTGTAGAAGAGGGACCTGACAAGCCCAAGCCTCCTTCTCCTAGACGCTTCACCAAACTCTCCTTCTACTTGGAAGCCTCTAGGACTACTCTAAACCTTAGGAGTGGTACTCTATTCTCAACTATTGGTGTGTGTGTGAAGTGAGGTATGGGGTGCTATTTATAGGGGGAGAAGGGTCAGTTCCTGCCATCAAATGCATGCGAATCAGTCACCATCGTCTTCAGGAAGCCGGAAGGGGCCAACATGTGGCGATTGATTGAGTTTGGCGCCAGGACCAAGTCGACCGACTAGGGGGTCGACCGACTTGGTCTTTGCATCGTTTCGCGTGTTCTTTCTCCAAGTCACTACGAGGTGGGTCCCATCCATTGATATGCATGCTACACCGTTGAACGACCCTGGATACTACTCTTTGTGGGCCATTTGATCCATGTGATGACATGTGGTGTCGCCTGATTTGTCAAAATCCAATTTAATGGATTACTCCCTGCATGTCTTGGTATTTTGGGTATAATTCACTTGTATACAAATAAACACCAACACTTGTGGAATTGGTTAGTTTTTAACCCTACCACTATGTTGTGTTTCTCTTTTGTGCACATTATGAGGTGAATTGGCAGTCTAAATATGGCGCTTATGGACCATCAGCAAGCTCCCCCACACTTAGTCCTTTGCTCATCCTTGAGTGAAGGCATGGAGAAGAACTAAGGTGTTGTCATAAATTTTCTATAAGTTAGAAAATGAGAGTTATAGATATTTCAACTCATATCTCAATTCATGAATTCCCTTATTGGAATGTGGTTTCCACGTCAATCTTGGGTGTTTGAAGAGTGGAATTGTTAGAATGTAGTTCCCGTGGATCTTCCCCTACCGAAATGATCCGATGATTTGCTATATTCGAAAAGCCAAAGAAACAATTGCCCTTATCTCTCATTTGGAATCTCTCAAAGTGTTTTGGTCATCACCTTGGCATGTTTTGCGAATTTTGTTACTATACTAAATATGGCTATCTCTAGAGCTTGGCAGGGATAAATGAGGCACACATTGCAATTCATATATTACTATGTCAAAAACTTGATCCTATGAGAGACTTATGCAACAAACAGTTTGACAATGAAAATCCTTGTGCACATGAATGGAATGGATAATTGTGGAGTCCATAGTTTTTTCTCTTTAAGGATGAAACATGGCTACTTTTTCTCCTTTTTTTGGCATACTTCCTCTTTTGAAGAGTAGATGCTCTTTTTTTTGTAGCCATGTCTTCTACTCCTTTTTATTTTTTAGAGAGATTTTGATAATCATAATGTATGGAGTTCCTTTATTGGATGGATGAATGGTGGATGCAAATTCTCAATGTGAGATATTTTACACGAATAGGGTGCACAAGAATTTCTAAGTCAAAAGTTCATGCATGTCACTTAATTGGGTCACGTGTTTGACAAAGTTCGATGAAAAATAAAGTGGCATATGCATGTGGTTTTCAATAAGTGTATCATATGGCCTTGGTGGGTATTTAAATTTCCAATGAGAGAATCATGCAAAGTTCAAGACTCCAAAATTTTGAAAATATCAAAATTAATTTCAAGCAAAGAGATATCTCCTCGAATAACTCATTTACCATATCACACTAGTCTAATACTTAAATGACATGTTTCTCCTACTTTAATTGTGGGAATCACAAACAAGGCAATAAATTGAAATATAAAGTATTCAAATTTTCAGCTCAAGCAAATTTTGACTACCAAGTTTTAATCTCGAATGTTGAGTTGATTCATTTTAAATATTCAGTTTTAAATAATAAATCAACTTAAATAGCAGCGTAGCACATATATTCGGAGATAAGAGATCAAACTTGAACTTGTGAAGTGAAATGGAGCCGTGTTGGGCCCACACCAGGTTGGCCGAATGGGAGGTTCGATCGACCCCATTCTAGCCTCTCTATTGCTCTGTTTCGACGTGTCGAGTCGTATGTTCGATTGCGATGTGTTTCGGGATGCAATGCTAGTTTTGCACGTTGGGATTTCGCGATTTGGGGTGCCTCCCCCACACTTGTTCCCTGTACTCTTTATTAAACAAAAATAAACTAAAGTGGGAACTTTACCAGGTTAGATGAACCGGTAAGTTCACTTTATTGAATCCAAAATATTGGAGATGCTTGCATTATTCAATCTTAACATAAGGAATAAAAATCTGGAACAAAACTAAACTTAAACTAGTAAGCATCCTATGCGGTCGGGACATCTAAACTATGGTGCGTTGTAGATGTCGGGCTTCTCGATGGCATTGCATATGTGACGCAGCTTGGCCCTCATGCAATGACAAGCACCATCAATCTCCTCCTTGAGGGAGATGAGATCATCCTTCAGTTCCCCCTCTCTATGCACCCTTCAACCACTAAGTCCAATAGCTTCTTGTTCCCCAAACGGAGAGAAGCTAACTCCTTAGAAAGTTGTGCCACTTTAGGATCACGAGGAGATTTCCCATTGTTGTCCTGAAATTTGCCAGGTGGCTCTCTGATGGCAGGTGATGAGAGGTGACACCTAATTCTGGAGGGTGACGAGACCGTCGACTCCTCCATCACAAAATTATCCACTTTCTTGAAAAAGCCTTTTGTATAGCCTCCTTCAGGCTTGTGCACCCCGTGGATAATGAAAGGATCTCCCACCTACTTAGGCGAGGTACACGTAGGTCACTTGTAGTGGTGACTCACTACGTCACCATCCTTGGTCTTCAGAGTGTACATAAACTCCTTGCTAAGCTGCAGCTTGAGGAGAGACTCGTCTTTTTTCGAGAGACTCATCTTTTTCAGGAAAAAAGACGGGTCTTGACTGGCTTAAGGCCAGCCGTAGTCTGACGACATGTAGGTGTCGTCGACTTCATTGGCATTCTCCATGTGGAGAGCAACCGTGCAGCACCACGAGGTGTAGTGCTACGCCCATGCGGAGTCTTCATCGGTGGCAGGATCATGGCCAGAGGTACAACATCTAATGCCATGACGGACTCCAATTCAAGGGTGGAGTTGTCTTGGCTGGCACGAGGTCTCCTCTCAGGTTGAAGGTTGAGCTAGAGGAGGCATGAGGCACAATTTTTTTGTCGACCATGACTAGGATGGGAGGAACAGAAGATGGATTTTTTTCTGGATGGTGCAAGGGTATCCTCTCTGTTCCCATCTACAAATAAGTGGGGAAAATACTATAGCACCGAGATTCCTGTTGGGATACATTGGGAGAGTTCGCACGAGAAAACAGAATGTCGACAACAAGAAGGAGGAATTGTCTGACCCTAGGGTTCAGCCCCCCTTTTTGCTCTGCTTGGTCCAGGTTTTCGTGGGTTGGCTTATTGGCCCCCATAGATGATTAATTGGATGGGCCCATTAATTGAACGCGGAGAATTTAGACAGAATTTAAATGAACGGCGCGAATATAAATAAGATTTATCATGTCAATTTCCTTTTCTGCCTCCTTCTCCTCAGATTGAAGAAATAATTTGAGTCAGTGCCCATTCACTTTAAATGGCTGATCATCATCACCTTGGAGAGTGATTGCTCCATGGGATGAGGTTTCTAATACAGTGAAGAGTCCTTCCCATTTACTTCTAAGCTTCCCATGTCTAAAGAGTTTAACCCTGAGTTGAAGAGTAAAAATTTTTCTCTAGATTTGAACTCTTTAGGCGTAATCCTCTTATCGTGCCATCTTTTGGTTCTTTCCTTGTAGATTTTGGTACTATGGTACGCCTTATCTCTCCACTCTTCCAACTCAGAATTTGCTTTAATCAGTGTTTTCCGGCTTCATGAATGTCCATGTTCCACCGCTTGATGGCCCAGTAGGCTCTATTTTCAAATTCTACAAGAAGATGACAAATCTTCCCATAGACAAGTTGGAATGGAGACATACCGATGGGGGTTTTGTAGGCAGTACGATATGCCCACAATGCGTCGAGTAGCTCATGCTTCCATCCCGTTCCCATTTCCAAGACGGTCTTTTGCAGAATATTCTTCATTTGCTTATTGGATGTTTCTTCTTGACCACTTGTTTGTGGGTGGTATGGAGTAGCAATGTTATGCTGGACACCAAGCTCCCTCAAAAAGTTTCAAAAGGCCTTATCTATGAAATGAGACCCTCCATCACTTATGACCATATGGGGAGTGCCAAAGCACGGTAAAATGATCTAATGGAACATTTTCCTAGCTTGCTTGGAATCAGCATTTTTGCATGGCAAGGCTTCTACCCATTTTGACACATAATCTACGACAACCAGGATATACTCACAATCATATGACCTAGGGAAAGGTCCCATGAAATCAATACCCCCACATCCAATAATTCCACTTGGAGATTATATGTTAGGGGCATCGAATTGCGAGCAGAAATTCCCCCAGGCTTCTGGCATTTCCAATCTGCAAATGAATTCTTTTGTGTCTTCATATATAGAAGGCCAATAAAATCCACTCTGCTAGATTTTTGCCTGGGTATGGTAAACACCGTAATTGCCACCATAGGGGCTAGCATGGCATTTCTCAATAATCTTGGTGCCTTCGATTGATGGGACGTACCTTCTAATAAGGCCATCGGCACAAATTTGATAGAGGTATGTGTCATCCCAAAGTTGTCTATGACTATCATAGATGAGTTTCTTTCTGTTTTCCCCTGGTGGTACGTATCCCGTGACCATGAAGTTCACGATATCCGCATACCAAGGGTGAGAGTCAGTAACCTTGAGAAGCATATCATCTTGTCAGAAGTCATCGATAGGAATGTCCATGGTTTGCGTGACTTCTATACGCGAGAGATGATCTGGCACGGAATTCTCAACTCCTTTCTTAGCCTTGATTTCTAAGTCAAACTTTTGGAGGAGAAGAATCCATCGGATTAGCCTTTGTTTAGCATCCTTTTTAGTGAGCAAGTACTTTAAGGCAGCATGGTCTGTGTAGACTATGACCTTGGCTCCAACAAAATAGGACCTAAACGTATCGATAGCAAAGACTACATCTAAGAGCTCTTTTTCGGGTGTGGCATAAGTTAGTTGAGATCCTATCAGAGTTTTGCTAGCGTAGGCTAACGCGTGATGCTTTTTTATCTTTGGTTTTGCCTAGAACCGCACCAACAACAAAATCACTAGCATCACACATGATTTTGAATGGCAGCATCCAATCAGGAGGTTGGATGATTGGAGCTGAGATGAGTGCCTTTTTGAGTGTATCAAATGATTTAAGGCATTCATCATCGAAATCAATGGGAGCTTCCTTAGCTAGTAGGTTAGTTTAGGGTCAAGCGACTTTTGATAAATCTTTGATGAATCGCAATATGTAAAATCCCAATTTTTCCTCAATGTGAAGTTCAATTACGAGTTTGTTTTCAACCATACTAAAGATCAATTACGATTGTACACCTGAACTTGATATCATTGAGAATATTTCTTTCCCTCATGCTTAACATTTTATTAACATAAGGGATGGACTGCACCAATGACCCTAGGATAATTCAAGTGACATTCCAGCAAATTATGGATTTTATTGAATGGATTTTGCTAGGGCAAAACACTATGCAATACTAAATATATTCAAATTAATTTGAATATAGCACTGCACATTTAGGCCCTGTCAAAATATTAAAATCTGAGACTATACATTTTTCCACGGCCTCATAATATGCCAAATAGCCTTCCTGCCAAGTTTCAAGATTTGTGAATTCCATTTGCTATTTTATTTGAGACGCTTAGAAAATTCAAGCCATATTTAGGTTCAAATTTTGAATTCTGTTCAAACTTATTTTAACATAAAATTTGAACATGCCATCATCATCATCATGACTTGCTTGACTTATCCATGAAGTTTCATAATTTTTGAAGCTCCTTTGCTATTTAATTCAGTGACTCCATTGAATTTAATTCAAATTCAAATTTGAATTTCAACTGAAACTTGATCAATTTGAAGTTTTGATTTCAGAATCGAATTCCAGATATTGATTTGAGCCTATCCACAAATTTTCATGATTTTGGGATCAAGTTTGGTAGGGGAATTGATGTTCCAGAGAGAATAGGCTTAAGGGACAGTGGGACCCACTGGTCATCGAGACATCTACGTGAGTGCTCTGCCGTCCCGATTCCGACGCCACCCCGCTCGACACTGCATGCATGCAAAGCTCCAGCGAGCTGCTTGCAAGCTTGATGGCACCCCAGCGGCCTCCTTATTTCCCCCCTGGTCCTTTCTTCACGGCATCGACGCGGATAGCTTCTCCGCTCACTTTTCCCGTCTCCCGCGAAGCAGAGCAGCGTCGCCTCCATTCTCACCGTTGAGTGCCTCCTCCGTTCCTTATTTCTCTTTGATGCAAAGAGCAAACATGATGCAAAGGCTGTGTTCTACCATCCTCACCCTTTGGCTCATCGTGTTGTCCCTTGTTTGGCCCTTATTTTGATGTTCTGCCGTCCTCATCGTTGGACCGCCGAGGACGTCACTCTGTGTCAACCGTGGTGCCAGCAACCTAGGCCGTCTTGTGCTTCGACGTCAACAGACGAACTGAGCGCCAGGACACCCTCTTGCTCACGGTACAAACCATTCCTAGGCTAATCTTTTATCGAGCACGAAATCCTCTTTTCCTTTTCGGCATGCTTTTCATACTCTTCCTATGTTCACCTTGAAATTTGTTTTCTAGGTGTAACTATCATTTAATTCAGTTATATATTAGTTTGCTAGCCCCTTTGCGGTTCTGTACGAACAAAAAGCAGAAAGAATCATCGAGGAATGGCTATGATATGCTAGTTTTTTGTAGCCGCCATGTAGAAACCGTCGGCACGCCGTTGAACTCGTCGTTGCCGACTATTCCACGCCGTTTACACCACCTAGGAATCTTCCTCATGATCTCAGGAGCCTCCCCAACCTTTTCTCGAGACGTTTGCGCCATTCCTGAGCGATTTCGGCCATCGCCGAAACCCTAGCTTCGCCGCCGCCGTCGCACCGCCATCTCCGGCCGCCAATTGCAGTCGGGAACCTTACTGTCATGTTCTACGTCGGGTTTTAGGTGCTGGCGGCGAGTTTGGAGTGTCGCCGTGCCCTGCAGCAGGCTGTGGCGAGGGGTCGGCGTCGGGCGCCGCCCGAGCGCCGCTGGCGAGTGGTTGAAGACGACTCAGGGTGGACCCCGGTCGTCAGTCTAACCAGCGCGCGCCCGGATCTGGTGCGGTGCGAGGATCGCATGTGGCTACATGGGTTGAATCTTTGACCCCCGTTCGGCTTCAACCCGATTGGCCCATTTCAAATCTGTGGGCCCATCCCTTTATTCAAATGTTTTCCAATTGGAATTTTATTCCAGATTTTGCCCCAACTTGGAAAATCCATAACTTCCAGTAGAATTGTCCAAAAATTCCCAAATAAATTTTGTTAGAACATGCATGAAGAATACTTTCCCGAGATGCATTTGGAATTGTATGAAAGTGTATAGGAAGTGCTGCATAATTCAAAAAATAAACATTATTATAGAATTAATTCCTATAGTTATGCTCTTTAGAAAATTACCAAATATTACCATGACCTTCACTTGAATATCCTTGAACTCCAGTAAAAATTTCAGAGTAATTAGACTTAATTTACATGGTCTGATCAACTGTGTATTCTCTATGCACATTAAAATCGCCAAATTCATTTAGAAATTGTACAGAAATTTGTCCAAACTTCTAAATTCAATATCTCACAGTAGTATGCTTAGAAAATTGTGAAAAAAAAATTTCATAGAACCAGTGAGACCCCCTCTACATGGTATAACCTTTGGTAGCCATGATAGACCTCCATAATTTCAACTAAAATTCAGAGAAGGTTATTGCTTACCATAAATTAGAGAGACAATAAACTTCCTTGATCATCTCCTGTTCTTTGCAAGAGTATCCACTATAGTCCCTAATATCTACCATAAAAGTCCCAAAGCCAAATAAGATCCTTATCTTATTTTGATCATATGATATTAGCTTGTGACCTTAAGCACATTAATTATTTTCATAGTCATTCATATATAGTATATGCATAACGTGTAGTAACTGAAGTCGAGGAGAAACCGGAAGCTTTGGAAGTCCAGCTGCTGGAGACTAACATAGACGTGGACTCGCATTCAGGCAAGCCCCGGTTTGCATTTAAGTTCCTTACAGTGTTTTTGTAGTTGTCATTCACCTTACGTCTTCAGATGTTGGAGCACTACGTTTAAGGTGTTTGACATCCATTTGCATAACCAAATAACCTGGGGAGTGGTTAGAATAGCTCACAAACTCATGTAGTAACTGCCATGCTTATATTCATAGGGATCCGGTAGAAGTTGAGTAGTTGGAATCTACTCGCGAGATAGGATTTTATCACACGGGATGAATTGGATAAAGAAATGTTTGATAAATATGAAATTGAGACCGGTCAGAGATGAGTAGGAAGTGACAAGAGGTGGTCTTGGTCGCATAGCTCTGACTGTGTTGGTTAAGGCCCGTATCGTGTGCGGCCCTGCTAAACAAGCTTGAATTGTACCGGCGACATACTGGAGAAATGGGCTCCAGTAAACTGACGTATCTTGATACTAGTTTGTCGAGGCTTTCCGTTCTATTTTATAGGCGTGGGTGTAGTGCAGCGAGGTGTAAATCAGCGGTGGGCACGTCAGAGTACGCCCCGCGCAGGGACCTCTTGCTCGTGACGGATCGACCGGTTCGGCATTCTAGTGTTGGGTGAAAGGTGGCCATATACGACTAGTACTGAAGTGCTATGTAGGTACTGCTTTAAGTACTCACTAGCATTTCCGAAAGTGCGTATGTGTCATGTTGTTCGGGTGTGTCCTGATTGCAATCACCGGCCCTTGCGGTAATAGAGTACTACTTGTTTATGCGCTGTGACGTAGTAAATACTGAAGAAGTTAGGAGAATACGATGTACTGAATTATAATTGTTTTGCAACCTTGTATGGCTTAGAGATAGCACAATTAAAAGTTTACAGTTCCCCCATACTTTACCTATAATAGAATTATGTGCTCTGGGCATGTCATATCATCCGCAAAGCGTTTCATGTTTGATTGTGGAGTCTATGATGTGCCGAGCCTGAAGAATTTCATGTGCTACTTAAAACATGACCATAAGGATCCACTTGTAGGTCTGTCCTTTATGCTATTCCTTACCTATGCTTAGTATTCACCGCTGCATATGTCTAGTGATATGGGTTAGTCTTGCTGAGCCTTAAGCTCACGTTTGCAGTTAACAAGTTTTTTCAGATTATACGACTGATGACAGGTTCGATGACGAGGGTGCACCCCCTCCAGGGTTTACAGCCGAGTGGGAACCCTGCATGCCGCCGTAAGTTGAATGTTGCTAGTGCGAAGTATCTAGGGCATTGATGACTTTGCTTTTGCATAGCTAGTGCCGAGAGCATAGCTATGATATATTGTTCTCTTTCCTTTTCGCTTAGTATTATAAAACTTCTACTATGGTTATAAATAAAGACTTGTTATTGTATTTTATTCTCATTCTTTTCTTGTATACTGTTTGGTGTTGCATTGCACGACACCACCCAATGAGATCCTTGGATGTTGGGATTCCAGTCCCCACAACATGGTATCAGAGCATCATTGGGAACAGTGTGCTTGAAAAGAGCATATTTTTAAAACTTAGGATTATATGAGTGAGGAATTAGCTATATGCCCATATAAGGAGTATTATTAGTCTAAGATATAAAGGTGGTAAACTGACTTATGTGTTATTAATTTTGTAACGACGCTGCGACGTCAGGTAAGAGGTAAGGTACGCCACCGAGAGAGAATCAATCTTGGTAAGCTCAGCATACGAGGAGTGGTATGTTTTATTTCTGTGGCTTGGCATGGTAATGTTAATATGAGTCTCTGAAACTTTCCATGTTTCTGAGAACATATGACACGCGGTATCCCAGTGTGCTTCAAAGTTAGTTGGAGTCCTCGTCGGGTTGGGAATAACTCGATAGTATGCGTCTCTAGAACTATTCATGTTCTATTGGAGCATGCAAAACACGTATGCCCAATCGTGTATAAGCCGGTTCGTGCGGGAGTCTTTGCTGTACAGACGTAGTACATCCATGTACCTCGAGACATGACATCGCTCTAGGGCGACTCACATCGGAGTCGTATGCATTTACTTTCATATATATTATTATTGTGACTACCTGTTATGTTTCCCCGTGCCGTCCTCGAGGTGTGAAGGTGTGAAAGGGGATTGTTTGTCTTCTGCAGCACTAATTACGGTAGCGACCCGTGTAGAACACGTTTGCGAGTGAACGATACTAGGGCCACCTTTAAACGTATCCGGATATACCAGTTAGAATTTTTTGTGCTGAGGCACGTAGTACCGTCAGTATCGACTTTGATACTTGAATGGTTGCATTACATTTTGGAAAGTCTAAATATCTGATGCTGGTAGGTTTGGACTCCACAAAATGGGTTTCGACTCAACAAAGGGTTAGAACCAAGATTCTTGATTTCTGGCAAAAGTTTGCTCAACTTCGCCAGGTTGTAATCTTGGTTAGTTGAAAAATAACATAGGGGTATGCTATATGGATGGACAGACCTCTACAACTTTTCTGTTGACCATTAAGGTAGAAAAGCTTCATAATCTATTGAAATTTGTAGTATGCTTAAACTGCTCCAGGCGACCATACCATTGTACCAGTCTCTGTATTTTTGCCATAATTCACTGCAGGAAAATCTTCTGCCTTATTCTGATACATATATGGAAAGGGTAGAAGTATATCTACAGTTTTTCTATTCAAAGTTTTTCCTGATTCGGATTCGAGTCAATTCAAATTTCGAGTTAAAAACAGTTAACTGCAGGGCTGCTGTTAAAAACCAGTCAGTTCATCTGTTAAGTTTGGAAAGTTATAGCTTTTGATCCAGGATAGTGACATTGTCACATATATACATTTATGGAAAGCTTAGGAAGTCCTCTATCAACTTTATATTGCTTTCGTGACCTAAATCTTGGTGTAACTGTGTTTAATTCCTATTGTCGCAAACTTGGTTCTGGTAGCTCAGAACTTGAAACAGTTTGTGCATAGTTTTGAATTTGCGCGCTATACCTGTATAACCAATGTTTCAAGGCTCAACTCTTTTATTTCTGGATTTTTAAATTGATGTTATAGAAAGTTTATTTTGTCATTACCTCAATATATTGTTATGATATACCTGTATAAATTGTGGAAATCACCACATATACAGGGGAGGTTCTGTCAAAATTTCCAGAAAACTTGTGTCAACTTTAAACCTGTATAGATTTTACTTTCTAGCTCACCTGGAGCTGTATGAGTACAATCTGGAAATATTTAAAGTATACTACAACTTTTGTATTCAACCCGACATCTGGTTCTGAAGTTTCCTGTATGAAAATGTTGAATTAATACAGGAAGGTCAGCTGGAACAGACTGTGATCACTAATCCAGCTTTAAATTTTCCTTGAATTATTGTGAGTTGGAAACCTTTTCATTGTTCAAGTATCCTTTCCACAGATGGCGGATTTGATGGTACACTTACATAACGGATGGGTTGATCAATTAAGATGAAGAACGCAAAAGGGCAAGACACACGATTTATCCCGTGGTTCGGCTACCACGAAGGCAACCTACATCCACGTTGAGGAGCCCACAAAAGGACCGGGTCTTATCCAACCCTTCCCTCATCGGATCGCCACGAAGGCCAATCCTCTTCCACTAATCACAAAGGGTAAATAACCAAGTTGAAGGGGCGTTCTCACACGTTGAGAGCTCCCTTGATTACAACTTACAAAGCCACCAATAACACACTCGAAAATTACAAATTGAAACGCAAGAGTGTGTTAGAGAATCAAACCAAGAGCTCAATGATGTGTGCCAAGTGTATCTCCAATGATCTAGAAGCGATTTTCAATAGATTGATCGATTTTGCACTTAATTTCGTGGAGAGAGGTGGTTTTTGAGTCTCTTGGGAGGTGTGACGGCGCTAGGGTTCGAGAGAGTGTAAAAGTGGGTCGTGCACTTCTATTTATATGGGGTTTCTAAAAGTGACCGTTAGGGTTCAGAAAGATCGGACTAGTCCGTGGTGGTCATCAGACTAGTCCGGTGTGCTGTGTGTAGCAAACCCTAAGTATCCAGGAATATCGGACTAGTCCGGTTGAAAACGGACTTGTCCGATTTCACTACTGGAAATCTTCGGACTAGTCCGATTGCCATCGGACTTGTCTGGACATATGAAACCCTAAGTGTTTAGGATGACAAGTCCGCACTTGGAGGACTTGTCCGATTTAGATCAGTGTGTATATCGGACTAGTCCGTGTAGACACCGGACTTGTCTGAAGTGGATCAGAAAGTATATCGGACTAGTCCGGATCACAACGGACTTGTCCGATTTTGTGTGGCTTGTGCATTGTGTTGAGGACTAGTCCGCATTGGGGAGGACTAGTCCGAAGTGGATCAGAAAGATATCGGACATGTCCGGTGACCGAACTTGTCCGATCTAGTGCAGAATGTGATATCGGACTAGTCCGGCTGATATCAGACTAGTCCGGTCCTGTATAACTTTGTGCATTGTGTGTGTGTGCTTGAAAGTGATTGAGCTCTTGGGTGTGTTTCCTTAACACACTCCATACATAATAATCTACTATTTTCTTCTCCTTGAACTTAAAGTCACTTTGCTTCTCATTTCCCTTCTTTTTGGCATTTTGCTCATTTTTCATCATTTGCCTGCATTCATCTCAACAAAAGGATTAGGATCCCAATTGCTTGTCACAAATCATCCAAAACCCACACGGGAGTCCTAGATGCACTTTCAATCTCCCCCTTTTTGGTGATTGATGACAACCAATTGAGATTTCACAAAATAAGGCAAAAAATGAGATTTTCATAAAGTATGCACATATGACTCAAAAATACATCAAGCAACAAGAGAATTATCCATATGTGCATTCTTTACGGTGGGGTGCATACTAAGTGCATGAATACATTGAGAATGACAGAATTTACATTAATCAACCGATACCAAGTGCATATGACATTCCAGAAGCAAAAATGCAGTTTTCATCACATACTCGCAAATAAATTTAGCAATTCATCACAAGACCAAACTTAATATGAAAACTGTTTTAAACTATTACAATCACAAATAAAAGTACAGAGAAGGCTCTCTCCTCGCATCCTATTACAGCTAAAGCTAAGACTTGACTCCCCCTCAATCTCTCCCCCTTTGGCATCAAGACACCAAAAAGAGAGAGAGGAAGGTCCTAGGTTCTTCACTCTTTGCTGTCTGTCCTCTCGTCATCTTCTTCGTCTTCTTCGCTCTCCGCTTGACGAGGAGGAGAGGGAGGAGGAGGAGCGGAGCTGCTCGAGCCCCCAATGCCAAAATAGGCAAGCTCGGAGGGGGACAAGGGCCCGAGCACGGAGATGTCAAGATCAGAATCTTCAAAAATTACTGGAGATCCAATGGGGTTTATCTCCAGCTTTTCACTCAGTTGCTTCACATTGGCCTTGATATATCTCATATCCTCCTTCCTCTTCTGATTGAGTTTATGAAGCTTTACTTCAGTCTTCTTGCAGGAGGAGAATATCGCGGACAAGTATTTGAGGATCCCACTGGCGGATCCTCTCTGAGGAGCTTCCCTGGAGGGGGGAGGAGCCCTAGCAGCATCTCTTTCTCTTGCCGGTGCCTCAGGACTTGAGGCCGGCGAGGGAGCAGCCTGGACACTCACAGGCTGAGGCTTCTGAGGCCTCAGGGAAGTGTGCTCCACATCCTTCACGAATTCTATTCCTATGACCTTCTCAATCATGAACATCAAGTAGGGAGCATAGCCACAGGACCGGTTGGGGGTGCTTGAGATGTTGACCATGTCGTTCCATATGTAATCTGCAACATCAAACTGTCTCTTCTTGCTTAAGACGCTCATTAGAGTCCGGAGGTAGCCCTCTCTGCATCCCCATCCTTGGGGGCAATGGTCTTCCGGAGAACTCTGTTTAGAACCACAAAGAAGGGCTTCATGTTCTTTGTGGAGGGAGGAACATACTTAGAGTTGGGCTCATACAAGAACTTCATTCTATCCTTCTCAATGACCCCTATGTTGTGGATGATCAGGTGGTCATTTCCAGCAGAGTCTAAAAGGAGCAAGCTTGCAAAATCCCCCTGAGTGATGGAGTACTTGGATCCATGGGTCATCCAAGTCACACTCTATTCATCTTCACTTGAGAAGTGGCACGTTGCATAGAATTGTGCAATCACTTCATCATTCCAATTGTGTCTGAAGGCAAACAGATCCTTCAGACCATGCCTTTCTGCTGCAGCAATGACCTCATCAAAAGCTGAGCACTTCTTCTTCTAGGTGGGCCCAGTCAATCCACTGACTGCGCACCACCGGAGTCTTCATCAGCAGGTAAACCAGCCTGTAGAAATCTGCATGGAAGTTTGACCAAAACCTTCCATCAGCTGCCTGCTTTGGCCTTCCATAGCAATAAATGCTTCTTAGCTTGGCTGCCACATCGCTGCCTTTCCCATTGAATTTCTCTTCATTGGGGTCCCGGACCCCTTCTCTGGGAGCATGCAGCTTCAAGGGCCCAACTGGCCCCGTTGCGACTCCCTTGCCCTTTCCCTTTGCTTGACGAAGGCCGCTTGAAGACGTAGCAGCCTTCGAGGCGGGCTTCCTGACACAGACCTTCCTCCGAACCTGGGGAGGGGAGGTAGCAGGCTCGGAAGGTCTTTCTTGGCGTTTCTTGCCAAGACCCGCCGAGGACCGAGGTGCCACCTCGTGGTCCAACTCGGCCTCAAAGTCGGAGATCTCGTTGTCGGAGCTCGACATGATCTGAGAATGATTGAGCAAGAATAATAACAAGTTATACAAGGCATAGGTAAGACAAGATAGCAATGGATGGCATTAAGGAATTAAGGAATTAGGTTTCAGGTTCAGAAGCATCGAACTTGTCCAGTGCTCAGGCACGGACTAGTCCGGGGTACCGGACTTGTCCTTGCATGGACCAGACTAGTCCGATGTTCATCCTCAAAAACCTAACAGATTGGACATGATACAATCCCTAATGCAAATCTAGTCTAGCATACACGTAGTACATCAACTAAACATGTAACTAGTGAAGGGTGCTAGGCCAAACGATCAACAATTGAGAAAAACACGATTTCTAGGATTTTGAAGATTTTTACCGAAAAAATCGATGGAGGCTCGAAGGTTTGGGGGTTGGAGGTCGGACTAGTCCGCTAGCTTCAATCCCCAAGTCTTCAAGCTTGATCTCCGCCCAAATGAGTGGCTTTTCGACGGAGGATGCAGAAGATCGCCTTGGGAGCTCGAGCGCAAGAGAGAGGAAGCTTAGAGCGAATGTGAGGGTGAGGAGATTAGGGTTTGGTGGCGGCTAGAGTTATGGACATGAAAAATCGGACAAGTCCGGACATGACCGGACTAGTCCGAAGTCATCCAGAGACCTATATCGGACTAGTCCGTGGTCTATCGGACTAGTCCGGCCTAACCGGCACTCTGCGGACTAGTCTGCATGGGCGGACCAGTCCGGGTAACCACGGACTAGTTCGTGGTCACCAGGAAAGAATTGCATAGCCCATTCATATATATTTGAAGGTTCAATAATAGAGAATAGAGAGGCAAAACAATTCAAGTAATCTTGATGAATTTGACAAGTAAGCATACAACAATCATACAATGATCAAAATTCATCAAGATCTAATAATTGACATAGTTTTTCGAGAGAAAAATGGAGAGGGATGATTTTCACAATTCAATCAACATTTTTGAAGCAATCATACAGGTATGCAAATTTTCAAGCCACACTCCGAGAATCAAGAATATTTAGCTCATTTCGGAGTTCGCAAAAACGCTTTTCATCAAGTGGCTTGGTAAATATGTCGGCCAATTGTTTTTGGGTGTTGACATGTGAGATGGTTATGTCTCCTTTCATGGAATGGTCTCTCAAGAAATGATGTCTTATGTCTATGTGTTTAGTCCTAGAGTGCTCAACTGGATTGTGGGCTATTTTAATGACACTCTCATTATCACAAAGGAGAGGAATACGGTTCATATTGTAACCGTAATCCCTTAGAGTTTGTCGCATCCAAAGGAGTTGTGCACAACAACTCCCGGCTGCAACATACTCCGCTTCGGCTGTGGATAATGCAATGGAATTTTGTTTCTTAGATGACCAAGAAACCAAAGATCTTCCTAGGAATTGGCATGTGCCAGAGGTGCTTTTTCTATCAACTTTGCACCCGGCATAATCTGCATCGGAGTAACCAATGAGATTGAATTTGGAGCCTTTTGGGTACCAAAGACCAGGTTGGGTGTATGAACTAAATATCTCAAGATTCTTTTTACGGCTGTCAAGTGACATTCCTTAGGGTTGGCTTGAAATCTTGCACACAAACATACACTCAACATAATATCTGGCCTAGATGCACATAAGTAGAGTAAAGATCCAATCATGGAGCGATATACCTTTTGGTCGACTCTCAATCCATCTTCATTGAGATCCAAGTGGCCATTCGTAGCCATGGGAGTCTTTATGGGCTTTGCCTTGTCCATGCCAAACTTCTTGAGTATGTCCTGCGTGTACTTGGTTTGGCTTATGAATGTTCCTTCCCTTTGTTGCCGCACTTGGAATCCCAAGAGGTACTTCAATTCTCCCATCATTGACATTTCAAACCTGTTTGTCATAATTCTACTAAATTCTGCACAAAAAGATTGGTTAGTTGACCCAAAAATTATATCATCAACATAGATTTGGCAAATAAAAAGATCATTATCTAGATTCTTTGTGAATAATGTATAATCTACTTTGCCAATTTGAAAACCATTATCAATTAAGAAATCTCTAAGACACTCATACCAAGCTCTAGGAGCTTGTTTGAGGCCATAGAGAGCCTTACGCGGTTTATATACATGGTCGGGGAACTCTTCGTCTTCAAACCCGGGTGGTTGCTCCATGTAGACCTCTTCCTTGATCGGTCCATTGAGGAAGGCGCTTTTCACGTCCATTTGATACAGCTTGAAATCATGGTGAGTAGCATATGCAAGTAATATTCTAATTGATTCAAGCCTAGCTACTGGAGCAAAAGTCTCATCGAAATCCAAACCTTCGACTTGTGAGTAACCTTTGGCCACAAGTCGTGCCTTGTTTCTTGTCACCACTCCGTGTTCGTCTTGCTTGTTGCGGAAGACCCACTTGGTGCCCACTATATTTGTATTGGGTCTTGCCACAAGTTCCCAAACGTTGTTTCTTTTGAAGTTGTTCAACTCTTCTTGCATTGCCACCACCCAGTCCGGATCCTTCAATGCATCCTCAGTCCTGCGTGGTTCCAAAAAGGAGACAAACGAGTAATGCTCACAAAAATTAGCTATACGAGATCTAGTGGTTACTCCCTTTTGGATGTCACCGATGATGTTGTCAATTGGGTGATCCCTTTGAATGCATTGGTGTACTCTTGGGTGTGACACTTGGAGAGTTGTGTGTTGGTGATCATTTTCTTCTCCCCCTGATTGGTTGCCCTCGTTGATTTGTTGATCATCTTCATATTCTTGTGATTGATCTTGTATCGAAGCTCCCCCTTGATTGTTGATTTCCTCCTGTGGTTCACTTTCCTCCTGTATTTGTGACGATGACTCTTGTGGTCGAACTTCGCCTAGAGCCATTCTCTTCAATGCTTTATAAGGAGCTTCTTCTTTACCTAATTCACATTGATCAACTTGCTCCTTTTGGGAGCCATTAGTTTCATCGAACACTACGTCACGTGCCACTTCAACAAGTCCGGCGGCCTTGTTGAAAACACGATAGGCGTAAGTGTTCGAATCATAACCAAGCAAGAAACCTTCATCGGACTTCAAAGCGAACTTTGAAGTCCTGGGCTTCTTGTTCAAGATATAACATGGAGAGCCAAAAACTCAAAAATATGAAATGTTTGGTTTGTTACCGGTGAGTAGGTCATAAGGAGTCTTCTTGAGTAGTCGATGAAGGTAGAGTAGATTTGCGGCGTGGCAAGCGGTGTTAATTGCTTCCGCCCAAAATTGATCCGAAGTCTTGTATTTATCGAGCATTGTTCTTGCCATCTCTATGAGCGTTCGGTTCTTCCTTTCGGCAACTCAGTTTTGTTGTGGAGAGTATGGTGCTGAAAATTCGTGCTTGATTCCCTCCTCATCAAGGTACTCCTCCACTTGTATGTTCTTGAACTCCGTGCCATTATCGCTCTGAATACTCTTAATCGATAGTGAGAACTCGTTTTGCGCTCGCTTGAAGAATTTCTTGAGTGTCCCTTGTGTTTCTGACTTGTCATGCAAAAAGAACACCCAAGTGAAGCGGGAAAAATCATCAATAATGACTAAACCGTATTTATTACCGCCGATGCTTATGTAAGCAATTGGACCAAACAAGTCCATATGAAGTAGTTCGAGTGGTCTTGTCGTAGTCATGATGTTCTTTGCGGGATGATGTGCTCCAACTTGCTTCTCGGCTTGGCACGCGCTACAAGGCCTGTCTTTCTCAGAAACAACATCTTTAAAACCTCGGATGTGATCGCCCTTAAGGAGTTTTTGAAGATTCCTCATACCAACATGTGCTAGCCGTCTATGCCACAGCCAACCCATGTTGGTTTTTGCAATCAAGCATGTGTCGAGTTCGTCTTTATCCTTGTTGAAGTCAACAAGGTAAAGCTTTCCCTTCAACATACCCTTGAATGCAACGGAACCATCACTCCTCCTTGAGACGGTCACACCCTCGTTAGTGAACAAGCAATTATAACCTTTGTCACATAATTGAGATATGGACAGCAGGTTATAATCTAAAGATTCAACATGTAAAACATGAGAAAGAGTGTGTTCAGAGGATATTGCTATTTTACCGGTACCGAGCACCCTTCCTTGACTATTATCTCCGAAGTAGATGCCTTCATTTGGGTCCTCGTTTTCTTCATATTCCACGAACATCCTCCTTTCTCCGGTCATGTGGTTGGTGCATCCACTGTCTAGCACCCATTTGGATCCACCGGAGGAATAGGCCCGCAGAAACGAATTATGCCTTGGTTTTAGGTACCCAAGCTTGCTTGGGTCCTTGGAGGTTAGTTACAATACATTTTGGCACCCACACATGGGTTTTGTGTTCCCTTGGCGTGGCCCAACATAATAAGCATAAACTTTACCAAGATTGTTTCTCATTAATACATAAGAGGCATCAAAGGTTTTGAACAAACATTGCTGTTGTTTATGGATCGGACTAGTCCAGGTGACCAGACTTGTCCGGATTCCCAGACTTGTCCGGACCGCAACCGGACTAGTCCGATGTTCATGAGAGTTCAGGTTCTTAATTTTTGAGTTACCAGGTTGTGAGGGTCCTCCCTTCACAAAGGTAATCCTTCCCTTGTTATTCTTATGACTTCCAGCATTTTCCTTTCCATCATAAGAGTAACCAATGCCATACTTGACATTTGGAGGTCTTTGGACCAAGTATGCACTACGTGCATAGTTGATCCTCTCCTTGTCAATTATTCCACATTGGGTAGGATTTTTATCCTTTGTGGAGGTAGACTTTTCCTTCAAACTGGTGTTGATTTTACCACATTTGCACATATGAACAAGATTAGTTGAAGTGGGTTGAGAAGGTAGACTTGAAGAGGAGGAAGATTCACTTAGCTTGAGTGACTCAACTTGCACTTCAAGGATCTTGCTAACCTTGATCAGGTCATCAAGTTGATCCTTGATTGCAACGTTTGAGTTGGTTAACTCCAAGCAAGTTTCCTTGCTTGAAGCTAGCTCAAGCTCTAGTGAGCTGTTTTTCTCCTTTTCAAGAACTAGAAGATTGTCAAGTTCGACATACTTCTCGTTTTGGGATATAATCATGTCCTCTTGATGATCAATTAGCCATTCCTTCTCAACAAGTTGGTCAAGTAAAAATTTCATTTTAGCAGCAGTTTTTCTATCTAATCCAATTAACATATCTTCATCATCACTATCTAGTTCATCATTACTTGAGTAGGAATGCATGGAAGGAGTTTTGAAACTTGCGTTTACCTTCCTTTGCCATGAGGCAAGTGCCATTTCCCTTCTTTGTACCGAGCGTGGGGAAGAGTGTGGGTTTCTTGGATGTGCTTTCAATGGCTATGCTAGCCATCTCTTCTTCATCGGATGATGAGGACTCATCGTTTGAGTCCCACTCCTTTCCAATGTGTGCTTGTTCAGCTTGTTTCTTCTTCTTGAAGAATTTCTTCGGTTGAGGCTTGGCTTCTTTATTCTTCTTCTTGTTGTCCTCATACGGGCAATCGACTATAAAGTGGTTATACTCACCACAATTATAGCACGCCCGCCTCATCTTCGGCTTTGTCCTCTCCTTGTACTTGCCTTCACTTGATTTTGTTCCTTGTCTTTTCTTCATTATTCTTTTGAACTTTTTCATGAACAAAATCATATCCTCTTCGTCCAACTCACTGCTTTCATCATCGCTGTCCTCCTCAAGCTGTGCTTCTCTTGCTTCTTTGGATAGAGGCTTGAGTGTGGACTTTAAGGCAACTCCCTTCTTTCTTAGGCACTACTTGAGCTGGGCATACCCACTCACTATGAGGGACAGGGTAAATAATCCCGACATGCAGAAGTTTCAAGACATCCTTCTTGACAACTTCCCCCATCGCAGTATTCAATCGCCTTTGGGATTCCATTGAGGGGACAATCTAGGGTCAATAGGAATGCGATGGGTGCATAACGATGGACTAATCCTCTTGAGATCCTTTAGTGAATATCAAAAATAGCTCTATGCTTTTCTAGCATGACTATGAGTTTGAGTGTCTCATTATCTGAAAGCTTGTCACTAATGATGACAGGGGCTTCCGAACTGCCATTTAAAAAGTCATAATTGTAGGATCAAAGAGCACCTGTAAAGCTACCAGAGGGGCGATGAATGGTAGATTAAAACTTTTTAGTGAAAGCAATGAAAACCTCTCGGTCGAAAAGCGATCTGTTAAAGAAATCATGTGTGAGACTAATCTAAACGTGTTTCACCATGACAAAAGTGATAGATATAAGAGAGAATCAAGTCACGAAGACGACACAACAAGAATCACTTAAATCCTTCGAGAGAAACTTAAGTTACGATCAAAAGATCTAACAAAGGTCAATCTGTTCTACCGAGTAAAAAACAGATCTGCAATACTGAAAAGAAACTCGTGTAGATACAAAATCACAAATCCAATGACCGTGAAATTTTTAAAGATGATAGATAATTAAGTTGTGAAGACAACCAAAAAAGAATCATATACATTGGATCTGTAAAAGTCGAGTTATGATAAAACCATCGAAGCAAGGTAGCGCTGTGCAAAAACTCGACGAGAAAGACTTGAAGAAAACAAGTCGGAAGAACATGGTACAAAAGTTCCTTCAAACTATGCATTTTATTGATGAAACCACAAGAGGAACAGACGTGAAGTCGTCTCCCATGAGTTCTGGCCTCTCTTGCTTATATAACCAGCCCAAAGGCCAACTCAACTCAAACGAGGACTCTAATCCATCTCAATTCACGAATCAAAATTTTCCATAATAGTTCCAGACTCTTCTATATGCAGATAGAAACAATCTTAATACTTTCACACACCTTAGGAACGTATCCCACATTTCTAAAACAACTCAAATTCGTGACCCACACGAAATCCTATCATAACCAACTCAAATCTTTCCACATTTGAGTCAAAACAAACTCAGCCGTAGCCTGAGTCCGTAACTTAGTCGGTTGGACCTTTCTGACCAGTTCTTTATGTCCACATCTCTTCATCACGCCTTGGAACCATGTATCCACATCTGTGCACTCCTTGCACACATTTAAACACCTTCCAATGACATCCATGATACCTTCATATGCAATGTTCTTAAACCAAACATGTTGCGCGACCTCCCGACCAACTAAACCACAATTCCTCCCGAACTTGGTTGTTGAACCTCATCTGCTCCCTAAGACTAGTTCAATGGATCCCGTCACCAGCCATGTATTGAACTCAAGCAACACCTGCACATGAATAAACAACCAATACTTCTGAGCACACGTCCTCGACTTGACTCTCGTTAGTTCCGATAACCACAACACCTTACGTGAGCACCTCACATAAGCATGTTGCAAACCATAGCAAAGTGATATCAGCCATAACTACCAAAACACACCAAAAACATAGTAAAAGAATACTAATAAAACTTTCTATAAGTGTAAAGCAAGTTACAAACATTGCAAGATAAAAGCAGAACAATTGTAATCAAGCTCCGAACCTTGCCAAAGCTAAAAGGATGTTTTGGGAGTATTCAAAACTTTTATCATCAAAGCCAATGTATTCACCACACATAGGTCTCACAATCTCCCCCTTGATGAAATCATTGGCAACGCCACTTAAAAACCGAACATTGTCTTATTCACATTAAAAGTTTTGAAAACGATTTGAAAATGATTTCCCCCCTTTTTTTGAAAATCAAATGAGAAATTTCTAAATTTCTTTCCCTTGCATTCTTCTTCCCCTGAGAAGAAACACTTGTGAATATGTGCAATGTGTGATCAATTTCTCCCCCTTTGACAATGTATTCAGCAAGGTACAAAAGAGAAATTTTAATTTTTATGAGCATATTATAACATATACATATAAAACGAAGCTCATCCAAGTCATAATATCAAGTAACTTACACTATCACAACAATGAGATACACAAAGTAGTGTAAGCCATGCTAGAGATCAAGTGTAATTTTCAATTAAAGCAAGTCATGATCTCACAAACTTAACTATTTCAATACTTGAAAGCATTACACTTGTCGCTACAATTTTATTTTCTTTTACGCACAAATTTTGATCATATGATATTTGCAAGAGATTATATGTGCATTTGCCTTATTCTAACCAACCAAGCCAAGTCTATGTCATTTGACAATCAGAAGCTTAAGGACATGGTTTTAGTCATACACAACTTCTTTCAAGTTCATATCTAAGTGCAATGATAAGCCATCTCAAAAGAAGTGCGATGCATGCATATTCTCTTGATCTTTTCTCAATTTATATTTGACAATAAAAGCTCAACATGTAAGTTAATTACTTGATTAATTATTTATGAGTAAAAGCACCTGTGAGCATGCAACAAGTTCAAAACAACAAGAAAGTTCGATCATGACCAGATTAAGTGAAAGTAATTATTACAATTACTAGTCATGGCAAAAACTACAAAATGTATAACATGAGTAATGTAGCAAGAACTTTCAGCATGTAAAAGGAATCACAAAGTCATATATGTATGAAATACTATGCTCATATTACTTTTAAATTCAGATTCACACATAGAATTCCAATGAGAAGCAACAAGATTCATTAGTGAGTGCGTGTGATATATCTTTGGGTTCAAAAGAAGCAACAAAAACAGAATGAGCATGAAAGTTTGGATCGCAAAACCTGGACCATGTGACTCGTTCGTGCAAGCTTCCAATCATCTATTGTGGAGGATGACTTTTGAGAATCCGAAGGGGAGTAGACATTTCACAAGCTTATTCTTCTTCATGTTCATCACAAATCGATGAGCTTGTGACTTGAGGATGATCTGGATCATCAATGATGGTTGTCGGTGCTGGTTGAGAATGAACATCTGGAGATGAACCAAAGTCATTGGCTGCTGAAATTTCGGGCAGCGGCTCCACTTCTTCCTCATCTTCAACGAAAATGCTATCCCCCTGCGGATAAGGATCCGGACATACAATATTTGAGCTAGTATCCAGGCTAGCTTCATCAAAAGACACCTCACAAGTCTCCACAATTTTGTTAGTGTCAAGTAAAAACACACGATAGCCTCTAGTATGAGATGGATAACCAAGAAACATGCCATCAATGGATCAAGGTTCAAATTTATCAGGATTACCATGTTTCTTAACAAAGCATTTGTAACCAAAGATCCTAAAGTGTCTGAAACTAGGACTATGTCCAAACCGGAGCTCATATGGTGTTTTACCTAGCTTAACGTGCAAGAAAACACGATTTGAGACATAACAAGCGGTTGCAATCGCATCAGCCCAAAATTTCCTAGGAGTTTGATATTCATCAAGCATAGTCCTAGCCATCTCAACTAAGGTTCTATTTTTTCTTTCTTCAACATTGTTTTGTTGAGGTACATATGGTGAAGAAAATTGATGATCTATTCCATTTTCAGCACAAAAGTGATCATAAGATTGATTTTTAAATTATGTTCCATTACCACTTCTCATTGCTTTTAAATATCTTGGGTGATCAATTGATAATTTAAGAAATAAAGTTCTAAAGTGACTAAATGCTTCATTCTTAGATGCTATAAATTAAACCAAAGAGTATCTAGAATAATCATCAACAATCACAAGAACATACCATTTACCACCGAAGGATTGAACACGTGAAGGTCATACGGTGTCAAGGTGCAAAAGTTGACACAGTTCAGTTGTCATGATCATTGTGAGAGGAGTATGTGAACCTGCAACCATCTTAGCATGTCTACAAGAAGAGCATACAATTTTTTTGTCCACTTTAAGCTTAGGCAGCCCACGTATGCGATCAAGAGCACTAACACGCGTTAGATGATCAAAGCCTACGTGACCAAGTCTACGATGCCAAAAATATAAGTCCTTTGAATCATTTAGCAACTATACAACTATGCTTAGAGGAAGACATGTCAAAATCATCTTTAAAAACTCCTCCAAACCGAGACATGTTAAAAATAAGCTCGGTATTTGAACCTACAACTTTGCAGTAGTTTTTATTGAGAATAATTTCTAGATTTTCACCTAGCAGTTGTGAAACAGAAAGCAAGTTGTATTTCAAATTTTTGACAAGTGCCACATCCTTCAATGTGTAGTGATCATTTACTCTAACCGAACTCTTAGCAATTATAGGAGTTGAAGAATTATTTGCAAAAGTAACATTCTCTACACGTGACACAAAAGAGAGGGAGGAGAACCAATCTTTGTTATAGGTCATGTGGCATGAGCAACCTGAATCCACAATCCAAATGTTCTCCTTCCTCAACCGTGTAACCTACATAGAAGCACAATACGTTGATGACTCAATACTGGGGTTAGTCAAAAGGCATTTAGGAATCTAGTACTATGTCCCACGACGTGCAGCAGGAAAAACACGCGAAAGCTGAGACAAAACAACAGGTTTATGAGCTAAAGTTTAGGATTTTTGTACCCATCTACTGACCTATGAGATGTGACATGTTTACCACGAAAAACAGTAGGTTTGGGAGCAAACATTTCATGTTTTCGACTCATAACAGCTGGTTGCATGTTCCTGACATTCAGTTTAGTATGTGCAGCAAAATTTGCATGAGAGTTGTAAGATCTAGCTTGCATTCTTTCCTTTTTATGTTGTTTAGCTAGTCTATAACAATAATCTCTGACATGACCATCTCTACCACAATAGTATTAATGAACTTTAACTTTGTGTTCATGTCTAGATGAGCATGCAACATATTTATCAGATCTCGAACGTGACAACACTCCTGCAGATTTAACAACCACTTCTTTTTGTTTATGACTTTACAATTTTAGGTGGATGTGCCTTAGCATGAGCATGAGAATCAAAACCTAAACCAGTTTTATCATTGCAAGACTTGGAATAATTCAACAGTAAGTTTAGGTTCTTATTCCAATTACAAAAACGCTCTATTGTTCTATTCATGTCATCAAGTTTATTAGACAGATCAAGGCAATTTTCGCATGAAGTTTTTCTTTTTAATTTGCAATTAGAACAATTTTTAACTTCATGAGCATGTATAGAATTGTTCAATATAGAAATTTCATTCATAGCATCTTATAGTTTCTTACCAAGATCATCAAAAGTAGAACAATGCAAATTAATTGTCGAATAGCTAGCATCTTTCAAGTTTTTATCATTTATTGCAGCAAGCTCTCTGTTCTTTCCAAATTCTAACTCAAGTTTATCAAGTGTGGAGGTGTGCGCACTTCTTAATGAGGACAATTGTTCATATATTAAATCACATGGGGGGCATGCATCATCACTAGGAATCAATGTTTTTAAACGGTTGAGTTCAGATTCTAGTGAATCAATTTTAGCAGCACTATCCCTAAGCTTTTTGTCCTTTTTCTTAACTATATTAGTGGCACGAGAAATAGCATCACACATTTCTACACAAGTAGGACATACCTCTTCATTGTCGCTATTGTGTTATGCATCCTCCATGCTTGATCTTGATTTGCCTGCCATGAAGCACAAGTTTTCCATATCATCTTCATCTTTGTCACTGACAATGTCCATGTCGCTTGAGCTAAGTTCCTGGAGGGTGGAGACAAAACTGCTCACCAATTGACATCCGGTAAAACCCTTCTTTTTCTTCTTATTTTTTGTAGAGGAGTGCTTTGTCCTTGTTTTCTTTTCATCCCGGAAAGTAGGACCTGAAAGGTTAGGGTAATCTGAACGAAAATGTCTTGTCTTATCACACTCGGAACATCATTGAGGTCCGGAGCTTTCTCTCCTTGTAGTTATCACATTTTGCAATGCTTTTGAGAACCTAGTAGAGAGAAGTAGTAGCTTCTTCTCTTGAAACTCCTCAATCTGTTCAAGGGTTAGAGAGGACAACAAAGCAACTGTACCACAAGATGAAGATTGGCCTGAGCTAGGCATATCATGTTGAGAAACAAATGCAAGAGACTTGTTGGGGTTCTTACGTGATATTATGTCAATTTCATGAGTTTTGAATTTAGAATATAATACATCTAAAGTAAGTGTACTCATGACAGTAGATTCACGAATAGATGTAACCTTCATCTCCCAAATTGACATGTCTAATGCACTTAGTAATTGCCTAGCATTCTCAGCATTTGAAAAATTAACATTGACGCTATGCAAGTTGTTGAGAATTCTATTAAAGCAAGCAAAGAGATCATCAATGGACTCACTAGGTTGCATCTCGAAGCGCATGTATTATTTCTTGAACATGTCTTGCCTTACTCCTTGAGCATGTTAGATCCTTCGTGGTAGTCGCAAAGTGCTTTCCACACATTGTATGCAGATCGTAGGTGTGCAAAATGGACGAAGTCGCTTTGAGTTAATCCTTGGATTATCAAGTTCCGGGCTTTGTTGTTGTTGTCGACATCTCTTAAGTTTGTAGCCGTGACATGATCATTCGGCGGAACATCGTAAGGCTTGTACACTTGTTCCCATATCTTGAAGCCTTGCGTCTGGATAAAAGCTTCCATGCGTGCCTTCCAAACCTGAAAATCAATGCCAACATAAACACAAGGTTTTGCCGAGTATTTTTCCATGAGGATTAGTCAAAAACACGTGCGAATGACAAAGATTAGAGAACCGTGGCTCTGATACCAATTGTAGGATCGAAGAGCACGTGTAAAGCTACCAGAGAGGGGGGTGAATGGTAGATTAAAATTTTTCAGCGGAAGCAATGAAAACCCCTTGGCAGGAAATTGATCTGTTAAAGAAATTGTGTGTGAGACTAACATAAACGTGTTTCACCATAACAAAAGTTATATATATCAGATAGAATCAAGTCACGAAGACGACATAGTAAGAATCACTCAAATCCGTCGAGAGAAACTCAAGTTACGATCGAAAGATCCAACAAAGGTCAATCTGTTCTACCGAGTAAAAAACAGATCTGCAATACTGCAAAGAAACTCGTGTATATCAAAAACCAAAAATGCAATGACCGTGAAATTTTGACAGATGATAGATAATCAAGTTGTGAAGACAACCCAAAAAGAATCACATCAATTGGATCTGTAAAAGTCGAGTAATGATAAAACCATCGAAGCAAGATAGTGCTCTGCAAAAACTCGATGAGAAAGACCTGAAGAGAACAAGTCGGATGAACAAGGTACAAAAGTTTCTTCAAACTACGAATTTTATTGATCAAACCACAAGCAGAACAGCCTTGAAGTTGTCTCCCATGAGTTCTGGCCTCCCTTGCTTATATAACCAGCGCAAAGGCCAACTCAACTCAAACGTGGACTCCAATCCTACTCAATTCACAAATCAAAACTTTCCATAACTGCTCAAGACTCTTCTATACGCAGATAGAAACAATCTTAAGACTTCCAAACACCTTAGGAACGTATCCCACATTTCTAAACCAACTCAAATTCGTGACCCACATGAAATCCTATCATAACCAACTCAAATCTTTCCATATTTGAGTCAAAACCAACTCAGCCGTAGCCTGAGTCCATAACCTAGTCGGTTGGACCTTCCCGACTAATTCTTTACAACCACATCTCTTCATCACGCCTTGGAAGCATGTAGCCACGTCCACACACTCCTTGCACGCGTGCAAACACCTTCCAATGACGTCCATGATACCTTCATATGCAATGTTCTTGATCAAAACATGTTGCGCGACCTTGCGGCCAACTCAGCCACAATTCCTCCCGAACTTGGTTATTGAACCTCATCTTCTCCCTAAGACTAGCTCAATAGATCCCATCACCAGCCATGTCTTGAACTCAAGCAACACCTGCGCATGAATAAACAACCAATACTTCTGAGCACAAGTCCTAGACTTGATTCTCGTTAGTTCCGATAACCACAACACCTTACGTGAGCACCTCACACATGCATGTTGCAAACCATAGCAAAGTGATATCAGCCATAACTACCAAAAACTTAGTAAAAGAATACTAAGCAAACTTTCCAGAAGTGTAAAGCAAGTTAGAAACATTGCAAGATAAAAGCAGAAAAATTGCAATCAAGCTCCGAACCTTGCCAAAGCTAAAAGGATGTTTTGGGAGTATTCAAAACTTTTATTGTCAAAGCCAATGTATTCGGGACACAGCTCTCAAAATCTCCCCCTTGATGAATGCATTGGCAACAACACTTAAAAATCGAACATTTTCTTATTCACATGAAATGTTTTGAAAATTGATTTCTCCCCCTTTTTTTGAAAATCAAATGAGAAATTTCTAAATTTCTTTCCCTTGCATACTTCTCCCACTGAGAAGAAACACTTGTGAATGTGTGCAATGTGTGATCAATTTCTCCCCCTTTGACAATGTATTCAGCATAGTACAAAAGAGAAATTTTAATTTTTATGAGCATATTATAACATATACATATAAAACAAAGCTCATCCAAGTCATACTATCCAGTAACTTACACTATCACAACAATGACATACACAAAGTAGTGTAAGCCATGCTATAGATCCAGTTTAATTTTCAATTTAAGCAAGTCATGATCTCACGAACTTAACTATTTCAATACATGAAAGCATGACACTTGCCGCTGCAATTTTATTTTCTTTTAAGCATAAATTTTGATCATATGACATTTGCAAGAGATTATATGTGCATCTGCCTTATTCTAACCAACCAAGCCAAGCCTATGTCGTTTGACAAACAGAAGCTTAAGGACATGGTTTTAGTCATACACAACTTCTTTCAAGTTCATATCTAAGTGCAATGATAAGGCATCTCAAAAGAAGAAGTGTGATGCATGCATATTCTCATGATCTTTTCTCAATTTATATTTGACCATAAGAGCTCAACATGTAAGTTAATTACTTGATTAATTATTTATGATTAAAAGCACTTGTGAGCATGCAACAAGTTCAAAACAACAAGAAAGATCGATCATGACCAGATTTAGTGTAAGTAATTATTCCAATTACTAGTCATGGCAAAAACTACAAAATGTATAACATGAGTAATGTAGTAAGAACTTTCAGCATGTAAAAGGAATCACAAAGTCATATATGTATGAAATACTATGCTCATATTACTTTTAAATTCAGATTCACACATAGAATTCCAATGAGAAGCAACAAGATTCATTAGTGAGTGCGTGTGATATATCTTTGGGTTCGAAAGAAGCAACAAAAACAGAATGAGCATGAGAGTTTGGATCGCAAAACCTGGACCGTGTGACTCGTTCGTGCAAGCTTCCAATCATCTGTTGTGGAGGATGACTTTTGAGAATCCGAAGGGGAGTAGACACTTCACAAGCTTCTTCTTCTTCATGTTCATCACAAATCGATGAGCTTGTGACTTGAGGACGATTTGGATCATCAATGATGGTTGTCGGTGCTGGTTGAGAAACAACATCCGGAGCTGAACCAAAGTCATTAGCTGCTGAAATTTCGGACAGCCGCTCCACTTCTTCCTCATGATCAACGAAAATGCTATCCCCCTACGGATATGGATCCGGACCTACAATATTTGAGCCAGTACCTGGGCTAGCTTCATCAAAAGACACCTCACAAGTCTCCACAATTTTGTTAGTGTCAAGTAAAAACACACGGTAGACTCTAGTATGAGATGGATAACCAAGAAAAATGTCATCAATGGATCTAGGTTCAAATTTATCAGGATTACCATGTTTCTTAACAAAGCATTTTCAACCAAAGACCCTAAAGTATGTAACACTAGGCCTATGTCCAAACTGGAGCTCATATGGTGTTTTACCTAGCTTAGCGCGCAAGAAAATACGATCTGAGACATAACAAGCGGTTGCAATCGCACCAGCTCAAAATTTCCTAGGAGTTTGATATTCTTCAAGCATAGTCCTAGCATATCAACTAAGGTTCTATTTTTTCTTTCTACAACACTATTTTTTTGAGGTACATATGGTGAAGAAAATTGATGATCTATTCCATTTTCAGCACAAAAGTGATCAAAAGATTGATTTTAAATTCTGTTCCGTTTTCACTTCTAATTGCTTTTAAAGATCTTGGGTGATCAATTGATAATCTAAAAATAAAATTTCGGACAGCCGCTCCACTTCTTCCTCATGATCAATGAAAATGCTATCCCCCTGCAGATATGGATCCGGACCTGCAATATTTGAGCTAGTACCTGGGCTAGCTTCATCAAAAGACACCTCACAAGTCTCCACAATTTTGTTAGTGTCAAGTAAAAACACACGGTAGCCTCTAGTATGAGATGGATAACCAAGAAAAATGTCATCAATGGATCTAGGTTCAAATTTATCAGGATTACCATGTTTCTTAACAAAGCATTTGCAACCAAAGACCCTAAAGTATGTAACACTAGGCCTATGTCCAAACTGGAGCTCATATGGTGTTTTACCTAGCTTAGCGCGCAAGAAAACACGATTTGAGACATAACAAGCGGTTGCAATCGCATCAGCTCAAAATTTCCTAGGAGTTTGATATTCTTCAAGCATAGTCCTAGCATATCAACTAAGGTTCTATTTTTTCTTTCTACAACACTATTTTTTTGAGGTACATATGGTGAAGAAAATTGACGATCTATTCCATTTTTAGCACAAAAGTGATCAAAAGATTGATTTTAAATTCTGTTCCATTATCACTTCTAATTGCTTTTAAAGATCTTGGGTGATCAATTGATAATCTAAAAATAAAGTTCTAATGTGACTAAAGGCTTCATTCTTAGATGCCATAAAGTAAACCAAACAGTATCTAGAATAATCATCAACAATCACAAGAACATACTATTTACCACCAAAGGATTGAACACGTGAAGGTCCTACGGTGTCAAGGTGCAAAAGTTGACCCAGTTCAGTTGTCATGATCATTGTGAGAGGAGTATGTGAACCTGCAATCATCTTATCATGTCTACAAGAAGAGCATACAATTTTTTTGTCCCCTTTAAGATTAGGCATCCCACGTATGCGATCAAGGGAACTAACACGCGTTAGATGATCAAAGCCTACGTGGCCAAGTTTACAATGCCAAAAATATAAGACCTTTGAATCATTTAGCAACTAGACCCATCCTTAGAGGAAGACATGTCAAAATCATCTTTAAAAACTCTTCCAAACCGAGACATGTTAAAAATAAGCTTAGTATTTGAACCTACAACTTTGCAGCAGTTTTTATTGAAAATAATTTCTAGATTTTCACCTAGCAGTTGTGAAACAGAAAGCAAGTTGTATTTCAAATTTTTGACAAGTGTCACATCCTTCAATGTGTAGTGATCATTTACTCTAAACGAACTCTTAGCAATTATAGGAGTTGAAGAATTATCGGCAAAAGTAACATTCTCTACACGTGACACAAAAGAGAGGGAGGAGAACCAATCTTTGTTACCGGTCATGTGGCGTGAGCAACCTGAATCCATAATCCAAATGTTCTCCTTCCTCAACCGTGTAACCTACATAGAAGAAAATACGTCGATGACTCAATACTGAGGTTAGTCAAAAGGCATTTAGGAATCCAGTACTGAGTCCCACGACGTGCAGCAGGAAAAACACGCGAAAGCTGAGACGAAACAACAGGTTTGTGAGCCAAAGTTTGAGGATTTTTGTACCCAACTACTGACCTACGAGATGTTACATGTGTAGCACGAAAAACAGTAGGTTTGAGAGCAAACTTTTTATATTTTTGACTCATAACAGCAAGTTGCATGTTCCTGACATTCGGTTTAGTATGTGCAGCAAATTTTGCATGAGAGTTATAAGATCTAGCTTGCATTCTTAACTTTTTATGTTGTTTAGCTAGTCTATAACCATAATCTATGTCATGACCATCTCTACAACAATAGGTACAATGAAATTTAACTTTGTGTTCATGTCTAGATGAGCATGCAACATATTTATCAGATCTCGAATGTGACAACTCTCCGGGAGATTTAACAACCACTTCTTTTTGTTTAGGAACTGTTTTAATCAAACTACTTCATAATGACTGTACAATTTTAGGTGGGTGTGCCTTATCATGAGCATGAGAATCAAAACCTAAACCAGTTTTATCATTGCAAGACTTGGAAGAATTCAACAGTAAGTTTAGGTTCTTATTCCCATGACAAAAATGCTCTATTGTCCTATTCATGTTATCAAGTATATTAGACACATCAAGGCAATTTTCACATGAAGTTTTTCTTTTTAATTTGCAATTAGAAATATTTCTTAACTTCATGAGCATGTAAAGAATTGTTCAATATAGAAATTTCATTCATAGCATCTTGTAGTTTCTTACCAAGATCATCACAAGTAGAACAATGCAAATTAATTGTAGAACAGCTAGCATCTTTCATGTTTTTATCATTGTGCAGCAAGCTCTCTGTTCTTTTCAATTTCTAACTCAAGTTTATCAAGTGTGGAGGTGTGCGCACTTCTTAATGAGGACAATTGTTCATATATTAAATCACATTGGGGACATGAATCATCACTAGGAATCAATGTTTTTAAACGGTTGATTTCAGATTCTAGTGATTCAATTTTAGCAGCACTATCCCTAAGCTTTTTGTCCTTTTTCTTAACTAGAATAGTGGCACGAGAAATAGCATCACACATTTCTACACATGTAGGACATACCTCTTCATTGTCGCTCACATGTAGGACATACCTCTTCATTGTCGCTATTGTGTTCTGCATCCTCCATACTTGATCTTGATTTGCCTGCCATGAAGCACAAGTTTGCCATATCATCGTCATCTTCATCTTCATCACTAACAATGTCCACGTCGCTTGAGCTAAGTTCCTAGAGGGCGGAGATAAAACTGCTCACCAATTGACGTCCTGTAAAACCCTTCCTTTTCTTCTTATCGTTTGTAAAGGAGTGCTTCGTCCTTGTTTTCTTTTCATCCCGGGATGTAGGACCTGAAAGGTTAGGACAATCATAACGAAAATGTCCTGTCTTAACATGCTCGAAACATCATTGAGGTCCGGAGCTTTCTCTCCTTGTAGTTCTCACATTTTGCAATGCTTTTGAGAACCTAGTAGAGAGAAGTAGTAGCTCCTCCTTTGGAAACTCCTCAATCTGTTCAATGGTTAGAGAGGACAACAAAGCAACTGTACCACAAGATCAAGATTGGCCTGAGCTAGGCATATCACGTTGAGAAACAAATGCAAGAGACTTGTTGGGGTTCTTACGTGAGATTATGTCAATTTCATGAGTTTTCAATTTAGAATATAGTACATCTAAAGTAAATGTACTCGTGATAGTAGATTCATGAATAGATGTAACCTTCATCCCCCAAATTGACATGTCTAATGCACTAAGTAATTGCCTAGCATTCTCAACATCTAAAAAATTAACATTGACGCTATGCAAGTTGCTGAGAATTTTATTAAAGCGAGCAAAGAGATCATCAAGTGACTCACTAGGTTGCATCTCGAAGCACATGTATTCTTTCTTGAAAATGTCTTTCCTTACTTCCTTGAGCGTGTCAGATCCTTCGTGGTAGTCACAAAGTGCTTTCCACACATTGTATGCAAATCGTAGGTGTGCAAAATGGTCAAAGTCGCTTTGAGTTAATCCTTGGATTATCAAGTTCCGGGCTTTGTTGTTGTTCTTGATATCTCTTAAGTTTGTAGCCGTGACTTTATCATTCGGCGGCACGTCGTAAGGCTTGTACACTTGTTCCCATATCGTGAAGTCTTGCGCCTGGATAAAAGTTTCCATGTGTGTCTTCCAAACCTGAAAATCAATGCCAACATAAACACAAGGTTTTGTCGAGTATACCTCCATTTGGATTAGTCAAAAACACGTGCGAATGACAAATATTAGAGAACTGTGGCTCTGATACCAATTGTAGGATTGAAGAGCACGTGTAAAGCTATCAGAGGGGGATGAATGGTAGATTAAAACTTTTTCAGCGGAAGCAATGAAAACCCCTTTGCAGAAAATTGATCTGTTCAAGAAATTGTGTGTGAGACTAATATAAACGTGTTTCACCATAACACAAGTTATAGATATCAGAGAGAATCAAGTCATGAAGACAACACAGTAATAATCACTCAAATCCGTCGAGAGAAACTCAAGTTACGATCGAAAGATCCAACAAAGGTCAATCTGTTCTACCGAGTAAAAAACAGATCTGCGATACTACAAAGAAACTCGTGTATATCAAAAACCACAAATGCACTGACTGTGAAATTTTGATAGATGATAGATAATCAAGTTGTGAAGACAACACAAAAAGAATCACATCAATTGGATCTGTAAAAGTCGAGTTATGATAAAACCATCAAAGCAAGGTATCGCTTTTCAAAAACTCGACGAGAAAGACTGAAGAAAACAAGTCGGACAAACAAGGTACAAAATTTCCTTCAAACTACGAATTTTATTGATCAAACCACAAGCAGAACATCCTTGAAGTCGTCTCCCATGAGTTCTGGCCTCCCTTGCTTATATAACCAGCCCGAACGCCAACTCAACTCAAACGAGGACTCTAATCCTAATGAATTCACAAATCAAAACTTTCCATAACTGCTCAAGACTCTTCTATACGCAGATAGAAACAATCTTAAGACTTCCAAACACCTTAGGAACGTATCCCACATACCTAAACCAACTCAAATTCGTGACCCACATGAAATCCTATCATAACCAACTCAAATCTTTCCATATTTGAGTCAAAACCAACTCAGCCGTAGCCTGAGTCTATAACCTAGTCGGTTGGACCTTCCTGACCAATTCTTTACATCCACATCTCTTCATCATGCCTTGGAACCATGTAACCACGTCCACGCACTCCTTGCACACGTGCAAGCACCTTCCAACAATGTCCATGATACCTTCATATGCAATGTTCTTGATCCAAACATGTTGCGCGACCTCGCGGCCATCTCAGCCACAATTCCTCCCGAACTTTGTTGTTGAACCTCATCTTCTCCCTAAGACTAGTTCAATGGATCCCATCACCAGCCATGTCTTGAACTCAAGCAACACCTGCGCATGAATAAACAACCAATACTTCTGACCGCAAGTCCTCGACTTGATTCTCGTTAGTTCCGATAACCACAACACCTTACGTGAGCACCTCACATAAGCATGTTGCAAACCATATCAAAGTGATATCAGCCATAACTACCAAAAACTTAGTAAAAGAATACAAAGCAAACTTTCCATAAGTGTAAAGCAAGTTGGAAACATTGCAAGATAAAAGAAGAACAATTGCAATCAAGCTCCGAACCTTGACAAAGCTAAAAGGATGTTTTGGGAGTATTCAAAATTTTTATCGTCAAAGCCAATGTATTGAGCACACATAGGTCTCACAATCTCCCCCTTGATGAATGCATTAACAACACCACTTAAAAATCGAACATTTTCTTATTCACATGAAAAGTTTTTGAAAATGATTTGAAAATGATTTCTCCCCTTTTTTTTGAAAATCAAATGAGAAATTTCTAAATTTCTTTCCCTTGCATACTTCTCCCCCCTGAGAAGAAACACTTGTGAATATGTGCAATGTGTGATCAATTTATCCCCCTTTGACAATGTATTCAGCAAGGTACAAAAGAGAAATTTTAATTTTTATGAGCATATTATAACATATACATATAAAACAAAGCTCATCCAAGTCATACTATCAAGTAACTTACACTATCACAACAATGAGATACACAAAGTAGTGTAAGCCATGCTAGAGATCCAGTTTAATTTTCAATTTAAGCAAGTCATGATCTCACGAACTTAACTATTTCAATACCTGAAAGCATGACACTTGCTGCTGCAATTTTATTTTCTTTTAAGCACAAATTTTGATCATATGATATTTGCAAGAGATTATATGCGCATCTGCCTTATTCTAACCAACCAAGCCAAGCCTATGTCGTTTGACACTCAGAAGCTTAAGGACATGTTTTTAGTCATACACAACTTCTTTCAAGTTCATATCTAAGTGCAATGACAAGGCATCTCAAAAGAAGAAGTGTGATGAATTCATATTCTCTTGATCTTTTCTCATCATATATTTGACCATAAAATCTCAACATGTAAGTTAATTACTTGATTAATTTATTATGATTGAAAGCACTTGTGAGAATGCAACAAGTTCAAAACAACAAGAAAGTTCGATCATGACCAGATTTAGTGTAAGTAATTATTCCAATTACTAGTCATGGCAAAAACTACAAAATGTATAACATGAGTAATGTAGTAAGAACTTTCAGCATGTAAAAGGAATCACAAAGTCATATATGTATGAAATACTATGCTCATGTTACTTTTAAATTCAGATTCACACATAAAATTCCAATGAGAAGCAACAAGATTCATTAGTGAGTGCGTGTGATATATCTTTGGGTTCAAAAGAAGAAACAAAAGCATGAGAGTTTGGATCGCAAAACCTGGACAGTGTGACTCGTTCGTGCAAGCTTCCCATCATCTATTGTGGAGGATGACTTTTGAGAATCCGAAGGGGAGTAGACACTTCACAAGCTTCTTCTTCTTCATGTTCATCACAAATCGATGAGCTTGTGACTTGAGGACGATCTGGATTATCAATGATGGTTGTCGGTGCTGGTTGAGAATTAACATCCAGAGCTGAACCAAAGTCATTAGCTTCTAAAATTTCGGGCTGCAACTCCACTTCTTCTTCATCTTCAACGAAAATGCTACCCCCTGCGGATATGGATCCGGACTTGCAATATTTGAGCTAGTACCTGGGGTAGCTTCATCGAAAGACATCTCACAAGTGTCCACAATTTTGTTAGTGTCAAGTAAAAACACACGGTAGCCTCTAGTATGAGATGGATAACCAAGAAACATGCCATCAACGGATCTAGGTTCAAATTTATAAAGATTACCATGTTTTTAACAAAGCATTTGCAACCAAAGACCCGAAAGTGTGTAACACTAGGCCTATGTCCAAACCGGAGCTCATATGATGTTTTACCTAGCTTAGCGCGCAAGAAAACACGATTTGAAACATAACAAGCAGTTGCAATCGCATCAGCCCAAAATTTCCTAGGAGTTTGATATTCATCAATCATATTCCTAGCCATCTCAACTAAGGTTCTATTTTTTCTTTCTACAACACTATTTTGTTGAGGTACATATGGTGAAGAAAATTGATGATCTATTCCATTTTCAGCACAAAAGTGATCAAAAGATTGATTTTTAAATTCGGTTCCATTATCACTTCTAATTGCTTTGAAAGATCATGGGTGATCAATTGATAATCTAAGAAATAAAGTTCTAAAGTTACTAAAAGCTTCATTCTTAGATGCCATAAAGTAGACCAAAGACTATCTAGAATAATCACCAATAATCATAAAAACATACCATTTACCTCCAAAGGATTAAACACGTGAAGGTCCTACGGTGTCAAGGTGCAAAAGTTGACCCAGTTCAGTTGTCATGATCATTGTGAGAGGAGTATGTGAACCTACAACCATCTTAGCATGTCTACAAGATGAGCATACAATTTCTTTATCCCCTTAAAGGTTAGGCAGCCCATGTATGCGATCAAGAGCACTAACACGTGTTAGATGATCAAAGCCTACGTGACCAAGTCTACGATGCCAAAATTATAAGTCCTTTGAATCATTAGCAACTAGACACCTATGCTTAGAGGAAGACATGTCAAAATCATCTTTGAAAACTCTTCCAAACCGAGAAATGTTAAAAATAAGCTCAGTATTTCAACCTACAACTTTGTAGCAGTTTTTATTGAAAATATTTTCTAGATTTTCACCTAACAGTTGTGAAACAGAAAGCAAGTTCTATTCCAAATTTTTGACAAGTGGCACATCCTTCAATGTGTAGTGATCATTTACTCTAACCGAAACCTTAGCAATTATAAGAGTTGAAGAATTATCGGCAAAAGTAACATTCTCTACACGTGACATCAAAGAGAGGGATGAGAATGAATCTTTGTTAGCGGTCATGTGGCGTGAGCAACCTGAATCCACAATCCAAATGTTCTCCTTCCTCAAGCGTGTAGGCTACATAGAAGCACAATACATCGATGACGCAATACTGGGGTTAGTCAAAAAGCATTTAGGAATCCAGTACTGAGTCACACGACGTGCAACAGGAAAAACACGCGAAAGCTGAGACAAAACAACAGGTTTATGAGCCAAAGTTTGAGGATTTTTGTACCCAAATACTTACCTACAAGATGTTACATGTGTAGCACGAAAAACAGTAGGTCTGGGAGCAAACTTTTCATGCTTTCGACTCATAACAGTAGGTTGCATGTTCCTAACATTCTGTTTAGTATGTGCAACAAATTTTGCATGAGAGTTATAAGATCTAGCTTGCATTCTTTCCTTTTTATGTTGTTTAGCTAGTCTATAACAATAGTCAATGACATGACCATCTCTACCACAATAGGTGCAATGAAATTTAACTTTGTGTTCATCTCTAGATGAGCATGCAACATATTTATTAGATCTCGAATGTGACAACACTTCTGCAGATTTAACAACCACTTCTTTTTGTTTATGAACTGTTTTAATGAAACCACTTCCTATTGACTTTACAATTTTAGGTGGATGTGCCTTAGCATGAGGATGAGAATCAAAACCTAAACCAATTTTATCATTGCAAGACTTGGAAGAATTCAACAGTAAGTTTAGGTTCTTATTCCCATCACAAAAATGCTCTAGTGTCCTATTCATGTTATCAAGTTTATTAGACAGATTAAGGCAATTTTCACATGAAGTATTTCCTTTTAATTTGCAATTAGAACAATTTTTAACTTCATGAGCATGTAAAGAATTGTTCAATATGAAATTTCATTCATAGCATCTTGTAGTTTCTAACCAAGATCATCGCAAGTAGAACAATGCAAATTAATTGTAGAACAGCTAGCATCTTTCAAGTTTTTAACATTTACGCAGCAAGCTGTCTGTTCTTTTCAATTTCTAACTCAAGTTTATCAAGTGTGGAGGTGTGCGGACTTCTTAATGAGGACAATTTTCATATATTAAATCACATGGGGGAACATGCATCATCACTAAGAATCAAAGCTTTTAAACGGTTGATTTCAAATTATAGTGATTCAATTTTAGCAACACTATCCCTAAGCTTTTTGTCCTTTTTCTTAACTATAATAGTGGCACGAGAAATAGCATCACATCTTTCTACACAAGTAGGATGTACCTCTTCATTGTCGCTATTGTATTCTGCATCCTCCATACTTGATATTGATTTGCCTGCCATGAAGCACAAGTTTGCCATATCATCTTCATCTTCATCACTAACAATGTCCACGTCGCTTGAGCCAAGTTCCTAGGGGCGGAGATAAAACTTCTCACCAATTGACGTCCTGTAAAACCCTTCTTTTTCTTCTTATCGTTTGTAGAGGAGTGCTTCGTCCTTGTATTCTTTTCATCCTGGGAAGTAGGACCTGAAAGGTTAGGGCAATCTAAATAGAAATATCCTGTCTTACCACACTCAAAACATCATTGAGGTCCAGAGCTTTCTCTCCTTGTAGTTCTCACATTTTGCAATGCTTTTGAGAACCTAGTAGAGAGAAGTAGTAGCTCCTCCTCTGGAAACTCCTCAATCTGTTCAAGGGTTAGAGAGGACAACAAAGCAATTGTACCACAAGATGAAGATTTGCCTGAGCTAGGCATATCACATTGAGAAACAAATGCAAGAGACTTGTTGGGGTTCTTACGTGAGATTATGTCATTTTCATGAGTTTTCAATTTAGAATATAGTACATCTAAAGTAAGTGTACTCATGACAGTAGATTCACGAAAAGATGTAACCTTCATCTCTCAAATTGACATGTCTAATGCACTTAGTAATTGCCTAGCATTCTCAACATCTGAAAAATTAACATTGACGCTATGCAAGTTGCTGAGAATTTTATTAAAGCGAGCAAAGAGATCATCAATGGACTCACTAGATTGCATCTCGAAGCGCATGTATTCTTTCTTGAACATGTCTTGCCTTACCTCCTTGAGCGTGTTAGATCCTTCGTGGTAGTCGCAAAGTGCTTTCCACACATTGTATGCAGATTGTAGGTGTGCAACACGGTCGAAGTCGCTTTGAGTTAATCCTTGGATTTTCAAGTTCTGGGCTTTGTTGTTGTTGTTGACATCTCTTAAGTTTGTAGCTCTGACTTGATCGTTCGGCGGCACGTCATAATGCTTGTACACTTGTACCAATATCTTGAAGCCTTGTGCCTGGATAAAAGCTTCCATGCATGCCTTCCAAACCTGAAAATCAATGCCAACGTAAACACAATGTTTTGCCGAGTATTTCTCAATGAGGATTAGTCAAAAACACGCGCGAATGACAAAGATTAGAGAACCGTGGCTTTGATACCAATTGTAGGATCGAAGAGCATGTGTAAAGCTACCAGAGGGGGGTGAATGTTAGATTAAAACTTTTTCAGCGGAAGTAATGAAAACCCCTTGGCAGAAAATTGATCTATTAAAGAAATCATATGTGAGACTAATATAAACGTGTTTAACCATAACAAAAGTTATAGATATTAGAGAGAATCAAGTCTCGAAGACGACAGAGTAAGAATCACTCAAATCCGTTGAGAGAAACTCAAGGTACGATTGAAAGATCTAACAAAGGTCAATCTATTCGACCGAGTACAAAACAGATCTGCAATACTGCAGAGAAACTCATATAGATCAAAAACCACAAATGCAATGACCGTGAAATTTGGACAGATGATAGATAATCAAGTTGTGAAGACTACCTAAAAAGAATCACATCAATTGGATCTGTGAAAGTCGAGTTATGATAAAATCATCAAAGCAAGGTAGCGCTGTGCAAAATTTCAACGAGAAAGACTTGAAGAAAACAAGTCGGACGAACAAGGTATAAAAGTTCCTTCAAACTATGAATTTTATTGATCAAACCACAAGAGGATGCCTTGAAGTCGTCTCCAATGAGTTTTGGCCTCCCTCGCTTATATAACTAGCCCGAACGCCAACTCAACTCAATGAGGACTCTAATCCTACTCAATTCACGAATCAAAACTTTCCATAGCTGCTCAAGACTCTTCTATACGCAGATAGAAACAATCTTAACACTTCCAAACACCTTAGGAACCTATCCCACATTCCTAAAACAACCCAAATTCGTGACCCACATGAAATCCTATCATAACCAACTCAAATCTTTCCATATTTGAGTCAGAACCAACTCATCCGTAGCCTGAGTCCATAACCTAGTCGGTTGGACCATCCCGACCAATTCTTTACATCCACATCTCTTCATCACACCTTGGAACCATGTAGCCATGCCCATGCACTCCTTGAACACGTGCAAACACCTTCCAACGACGTCCATGATACCTTCATATGCAATGTTCTTGATCCAAACACGCTGCGCGACCTCGCGACCAACTCAACCACAATTCCTCCCGAACTTGGTCGTTGAACCTCATCTTCTCCCTAGGACTAGTTCCATGGATCCCTTCACCAGCCATGTCTTTTACTCAAGCAACACCTACACATGAATAAACAACCAATACTTTCGAGCACTAGTCCTCGACTTGACTCTCGTTAGTTCCGATAACCACAACACCTTACGTGAGCACCTCACATAAGAATGTTGCAAACCATAGCAAAGTGATATCAGACATAACTACCAAAACACAACAAAAACATAGTAAAAGAATACAAAGCAAACTATTCATAAGTGTAAAGCAAGTTAGAAATATTGCAAGATAAAAGCAGAACAATTGCAATCAAGCTCTGAACCTTGCCAAAGCTAATAAGATGTTTTGGGAGTATTCAAAACTTTTATCGTCAAAGCCAATGTATTCAACACACATAAGTATCACAATAAAGTAAGCCTGGAGGTAGAATTTTTAACTGAAGAGGAGGTTTTGGGAAGAACTCTTCTTTTGGCAATTCAGTTGCCTCCTGAAATTCATCTTCCTCTTGGATGAATTCTTCTTCTCCTTCAATTCCAGGGGATGCTAAGAATCTAAGGGTTATAACCTCCACTATTAGTTCATCTTGGATGGAAGATTTTGCAGAAGTGTTCTTGGAATGCAGAATAGGAATAGAGAACCTTCTCCCTCCATGATTGACATTGAGGTTTCCTTCCAAAGGAATTTCCATGAGAATTTCTAAATGGGAATCCCAATCATAATATCGAATTCTTAGATTCTGAACACATGGAAGTCTACGATAGCCTCAATATCTTTGTGTTTTACATACACCTATTGCAAAACCCCGCATCCTTCGAGGATGTTTTTGGAAGAATCTCAGAAGGATTTACATGTTGGTGCTAACGGCTCATCGTTCAGAATGGCGAGAGCACAAGAATTGTAAATGAGATTTGCTCCAACAGTGGGATTGTATAGGACCGTCATTGGTGTCCCTCTAATGAAACATAGAATGGTTGCCAAAGGTGAGATCATCCGAAGGATTTCAGGAGATTGCTCAACCTCCGCAATCCATTCCCTGCTTAGAATAGGGGTTAACTCCTTGACCATCTGTTGGACGAACACTCTGTCGAGTGGGTCGGGTGGAGTTAGTGGCCATGATGGTTTCCTATGGCAAAAATACTTCAAGGTATTTCCAAAATCTTCAAATATTTCTTCCTCGAAGTAAAAGGGAAACACCGATGGTTAAATTTCTTCTCCCTTCATAGTTTCTGGTTCGGGTGAGAATTCCTCTAGCAATGTTTGGGATGAGCAAGAAATGGGTTCATCCTTGTCCATGGGTTTATCCTCGGTTCTTGACACTTTCCTATTAAGGAGGCTCATTAAGACCCATAATGAGGGCATAATTTTCTAGAATTTAATCTAGAAGATCCTTAACTTCTGTTGGCGTCTTATGGAGGAAAGATCCTCTAGTAGTAATGTCAAGATGTAGGGCAGACTCTTCGTTCAATCCCCTGTAGAAATGTAGCAAAAGGAACGGATCAAGGATGGGCAGATTTGGGCCAAAATTTTTCAAAAGAGAAAATCTATCCCAAGCTGCACCTATAGACTCCTTCTCCATCTGCTGGAAGCATAATACTTCCTTTCTTAAGGAAACAATTCGAGCAATTGGAAAGAAAGCAAGACAAAATACGTCCATAATTCATTCTAATTTCCGTTTTTCTTCCCAGTATTATGGTCGTACCATTGTTTGGCTTTTTCCTTGAGGGAAAAAGGAAACAACTTCCATTTGAGAGTTTCTCTTGTCATACCCTTGATTAGAAGGCACTAACACAGTTGTTCGAACACTCGCAGATGGTGGTAAGGGTTTTCACAATCCATTCCTAAGAAGGATTGTTCCTGAACCATGGCTATAAAGCCAGGGTGAAGTTCATATCTAGTATATCAAATGTGTTCCGCAGAAGGCGGTGGCTCAAAGAACTTGCTATTTGGTGCAGAATAAGAAAGAATGGTGGGCTGCTCCATGTGGTGGTGGTAAGAAAAGGAAAGGTAATATAAGAAGATAGATACGAGGGTGAACAAGATTCGAAGATTAAAAGCAACGGTTCTCTGGCAACGACACCAGAAATGCCCATTGACGTTTCTTACGTCACAGATAAAAATCTACAAACGCACGAAAAGTGTCGTGTAGCACTTCCCCTTAAAGAGTATTCCCAAGGGTATCGATCCAAAGAACATGTGTGCCAATATTATAAAATAATTCACCCAAGGACACGAAGTTGTTTGGTAGGCAAGGAAGAGAGAGGAATTCAAAGTATTAATTCCAATTCAAAGGAATTTGCGATAGCTGCTTGCTTCTGGCACAGATTTACCCCTAGCAACACTAGGACGACTCCCGCCAAGAGCCTATGGCATAGCCGAACGTGGAGGATTACTAAGGACGGATAGGGCTATCACCACCTATTGTCTACCTCTTCATTCTGTGGGTCTATGAGATATTCACTAGTAATTTCTAACCTAAGAACCATGCTTACATTCTAAATCACTACTCTAGTTGTTTCGAACACAAAGCTACAACTAGAGCCTCTAATAAATTAAAGCAATGAACCCACAAGAAAAATACTTGTGCAAACTACATTTAACTGGAAAACAACTTGAAATGAATTCACATAGGCTTACTTGATTTGGAATCAAACCTTTGTAGGGATACAAGTGTAGAAGAGGGACTTGACAAGCCGAAGCCTCCTTCTCCTAGACTCTTCACCACACTATCCTTCTACTTGGCAGCCTCTAGGACTACTCTAAACCTTAGGAGTGGTATTCTATTCTCATCTTTTGATGTGTGTGTGTGAAGTGAGGTGTGGGGTGCTATTTATAGGGGATAAGGGTCGGTTCTGGCCACCAAATGCGCGTGAATCAGTCATCATCGTCTTCAGGAAGCTAGGAGGAGCCAACACATGGCAATTGATCGAGTTTGGCACCAGAACCAAGTCGGCCGACTGGGGGTGGGGGGCGGTCGGCCGACCTAGTCTTTGCACCATTTCGCGTGTGCTTTCTCCATATCACTGTAAGGTGGCTCCCATCCATTGATATGGGTGCTATACCATTCGATGGCCTTGGATACTACTTTTTGTGGGCCATTTGATCCATGTCATGACACATGGTGTCGCCTGATTCTTAAAAATAAAATTTAATGGATTACTCCCTGCATGTCTTGGTATTTTTGTGTATTATTCACCTGTATACAAATAAACACCAACACTAGTGGAATTGGTTAGTTTTTAACCCTACCACTATGTTGTGTTTCTCTTTTTTGCACATTATGAGGTGAATTCACAATCTATATATGGCACTTAAGGACCATAAACTGCAATGCACACTTCAACCCTTGCCCTGTTACCAACCATTGGTTTCAAATATCTTAGTGCTCTTTCAAAATGATACATCCACCTATATTGCATGGGACCGCCCACTTTCGCTTCAAATGAAAGATGGATTAGGAGATGTTGCATTGTATTGAAGGACCCTGGAGGAAAAAATTCCATCTTACACAATAGTATCAGTATCTCCTTTTCCAACTTACTCATCATCTCTGTCGTGATTTCTTTAGCACATAGTTGTATCTAGAAGTGGCTAAGCTCGGCTAACAACTTCCATACCGCATCGTCAAAGTAGCCCCGAAACATAATAGGAAGAAGTCTTTCCATGATTATGTGATAATCATTACTCTTCAACCCAATGAGATTCCCCGTTTTCACATTCACGTCTCGTCTCAGACTAGATGCGTAACCATATGGGAATTTCAAACTTTGTAACCATTTGAGAACTTCTTTCTTTTCTATAGGTCAAAGACAAAAAGAAGTGTGTGGCTTATCACCACTTTTGGAGAGCTCAAGAGTTGGACGGTTGCAAAGCGCAGCGAGATCCTTTTGAGCCTTTAAATCGTCTTCCGTTTTGCTCATCATGTCCATGCATGTGCTTATGATACATTCACTCATGTTACGCTCTTGATGCATGACATCAATGTTATGCCTTAGAATCAACGACTTCATATACGGTAGCTCCCAAAGTCCACATATGTGAGTCCCATTGTGTTCATCTTTGTAACCTACAAAATATCCAGGACGACCTTCATATGGCACCAATTTGTCCAACATATCACATATTTATGACCCTTTTAGATGTTTCAATGTTCCTTTAGTAATAATGGTGTCCCTTCTAAAGACATATCGGTGTCCGAAGCACATACCAAACACTTCAAATGATCGTGAGTGCTCCAACCAAAAAACATGTCGTATGGCAGAAAATCATGGACGTACCACAAATAAGAAGGTTGAAGGTTGAATTTCTGCTTCTTGTAACAGTCATTCGCTTTGACTTTTGTCCATAACATTTTCAATTCTTCGATCAATGGTTTGAACATAACATTGAGACATGACCAAGGATGATCTGGCCCAGGTACAATGAGGCTAAGAAACATGAACTCATGCTTCATGCAAAAAAATAGTGGTAGGTTGTACGGAATGACATAGACAAGCCAACGGGAGTATGGTGTGGTGTTTGTGCTGAACGGCGAGAATCCATCTGTCACCAACCCTATCTGAATATTTCTCGCTTGAAGGCCGACATCTGGATCAAACCAGTCCAGCGCCTTCCATGCCTCACCGTCGGACGGGTGCATCATGACTCCATCGTTCTGACATTCACCTTCTTTGTGCCATCTCATGTGTCTGGCGGTTTTTTAAATGAAGAGCCACTTCAACCTAGGTGTCACGGGTAAGTAACAAGGCTGCTTACGTGCGACTTTTGTCCTAACAGTATCACCAACATTATTAACCACTTCGACAATTCTCAACTGACCACATTTTAAACATTTGTTCTCATTGGCATGCTCTCTACAAAAAAGCATGCAGTTGTTCGGACACACATCAATCATCTCGTGGTTCATACTGTAGGATTGAAGAGCACGCGAAAATCTATCAGAAGGGGGGTGAATGGTAGATTAAAACTTTTTTAGCTGAAGCAATGAAAACCCCTCGGCAGAAAAATGATCCGTTAAAGAAACCGTGTGTTAGACTAATATAAACGTGTTTCACCATGACAAAAGTGATATATATCATAGAGAATCAAGTAAGGAAGACAACACAAGAAGAATCACTCTAATCCGTCGAGAGAAACTCAAGTTACGATCGAAAGATCAAACTAAGGTCAATCTGTCCTACCCGAGAAAAAAGTTCTGAAATGCTGCAAAGAAACTTGTGTAGATCAGAAACCACAAATCAAATGACTATGACATTTTGACAGATGATAGATAATCACGTTGTGAAGACAACCCAAAAAGAATCACATCAATTGGATATGTAAAAGTCGAGTTATGATAAAACCATCGAAGTAAGGTAGCGCTGTGCAAAAACTCGACTAGAAAGACTTGAAGAAAACAAGTCGGGCGAACAAGGTACAAAAGTTTCTACAAACTACGAATTTTATCGATCGAACCACAAGAGGAACAGCCTTTAAGTCAACTCCCATGACTTCTGGCCTCCCTTGCTTATATAACTAGCCCAAAGGCCAACTCACTCAAACGAGGACTCTAATCCTACTCAATTCACGAATAAAAACTTTCCATAACTACCCAAGACTCTTCTATACATAGATAGAAACAATCCTAATACTTCCAAACACCTTAGGAACGTATCCCACATTCCGAAAACAACTCAAATTGGTGACCCACACGAAATCCTATCATAACCAACTCAAATCTTTCCATATTTGAGTCAAAACCAACTCAGCCGTAGCCTGAGTCCACAACCTAGTCGATTGGACCTTCCCGATTAATTCTTTACATCCACATCTCTTCATCACGCCTCGGAACCATGTAGCCACGCCTATGCACTCCATGACCACGTGCAAACACCTTCCAACGACGTCCATGATACCTTCATATGCAATGTTCTTGATCCAAACATGTTGCACGACCTCGTGACCAACTCAGCTACAATTCCTCCCGAACTTGGTTGTTGAACCTCATCTTCTCCCTAAGACTAGTTCAATGGATCCCGTCACCAGCCATGTTTTGAACTCAAGCAACACTTGCCCATGAATAAACAACCAATACTTCTGAGCACAAGTCCTCGACTTGACTCTCATTATTTCCGATAACCACAACACCATACGTGAGCACCTCACATAAGAATGTTGCAAACCATAGCAAAGTGATATCAGACATAACTACCAAAACACAACAAAAAATTAGTAAAAGAAAACTAAGCAAACTTTTCATAAGTGTAAAGCATGTTAGAAATATTGCAAGGTAAAAGCAGAACAATTGCAATCAAGCTCCGAACCTTGCCAAAGTTAAAAAGATGTTTTGGGAGTATTCAAAACTTTTATCGTCAAAGTCAATGTATTAAGCACACACATGTATCATAATAACGTAAGCCTGGAGGTAGAATTTTTAACTCAACAGGAGGTTTTGGGAACAACTCTTCTTTTGGCAATTCAATTGCCTCATGAAATTCATCCTCCTCTTGGATAAAATCTTCTTCTCCTTCAATTCCAGGGGGTGCTAAGAATCTAAGGGTTCTAAGGTCCACTATTAGTTCATCTTGGATGGAAGATTTTGCAGATGTGTTCTTGGAATGCAGAATAGGAATAGAGAACTTTCTCCCTCCATGTTTGATACTGAGGTTTCCTTCCAAAGGAATTTCCATGAGAATTTCTCAATAGGAATCCCAATCATAATATCGAATTCTTAGATTTCGAACACATTGAATCTAGGATAGCCTCAATATCTTTGTGTTTTACATACACCTATTGCAAAACCCCGCATCCTTCGAGGATGTTTCTGGAAGAATCTCAGAAGGACTTACATGTTGGTGCTAACGGCTCATCGTTTAGAATGGCGAGAGCACAAGAATTCGAAATGAGATTTGCTCCAACAGTGGGATTGTATAGGACCCTCATGGGTGTCCCTCTAATGAAACATAGAATGGTTGCCAAAGGTGAGGTCATCTGAAGGATTTCAGGAGATTGCTCAACTTTCGTAGTCCATTCCCTGATATATATCAGAGAGAATCTAAGTCACGAAGGCAACAAAACAAGAATCACTCAAATCCGTCGAGAGAAACTCAAGTAACGATCGAAAGATCGAACAAAGGTCAATCTGTCCTACCTGAGAAAAACAATTCTGGAATGCTTCAATGAAACTCGTGTAGATCAAAAACCACAAATCCAATGACCGTGAAATTTTGACAGATTATAGACAATCAAGTTGTGATGAAAACCCAAAAATAATTACGTCAATTGGATATGTAAAATTCGAGTTATGATAAAACCATCGAAGAAAGGTAATGTTGTGCAGAAAACTCGACGAGAAAAACTTGTCTGGAACAAGTTGGACGAACAAGGCACAAAAGTTCCTTTAAACTATGATCTTTATTCAATAGAACACAAGAGGAACAGCCCCAAAGTCATCACACACGAGCTCTGGCCTCCCTTGCTTATATAACCAGCCCTTAGGCCAACCCAATCTTAACTAGGACACTAATCCTACTCAAATCACGAATCGAAACTTTCCATAACTGCTTAGGACTCTTCTATACACGAATAGAAGCAATCTTAAGACTTCCAAACACATTAGGAACGTATCTCACATTCCTAAAACAACCCAAATTCGTGACCCACACGAAATACTATCGTAACCAACACAAATCTTTCCATATTTGAGTCAAACCCGACTTAGTCGCAGCTTGAGTCCATAACCTAGTCGGTTGGACCTTTCTGACCAATTATTCACATCCACATTTCTTCATCACGCCTCAGAACCATGTTGCGCGAACATACGTGCGAACATCTTCCAATGACGTCCACGATACCTTCATATGCATTGTTCTTGATTCATACATGTTGCGCGACCTCCCGATCAACTCAACCACAATTCCTCCCGAACTTGGTTGTTGAACCTCATCTTCTCCCTAAGGCTAGTTCAATGGATCCTGTCACCAGCCATGTCTTGAACTCAAGAAACACCTACACATGAATAAACAACCAATCCGTACGAGCTCAAGTCCGCGACATGACTCAAATTAGTTCCGAACACAACACCTTACGTGAGCACCTCACATAAGCATGTTGCAAAACCACAGTAAAACGATATCAGCCATATCAACCAAAATGCACCAAAAACTTAGCAAATGAATACTAAAATCTTTCCAACAATGTAAAGCAAGTACGAAACATTTCACATTAAAAGCAAGAACATTGCAATCAAGCTCCGAATCTTGCCAAAGCTAACCGGAGCTTGAGCCAGAGCTTACCAAAGCTAGTACAACCTAGCGCCGGTGATATCAAAGACATGCCGGAGATAAAGACAAAGCTCACCAGAGCTACCCAGAAACATGTCGGGCCTAGACAAAGAAAGTCGGATTTATTGTCGGACCTTGCAGAAGCTCGGAGCTAGAGTCGGACCTTGCTAATAAAGGTGTTTTGGTAGTATTCAAAACTTTTATCGCCATGACCAATGCATTCAGCACACATAGGTCTCACAATCTCCCTCTTGATGAATGCATTGGCAACACCACTTAAGATCCAAACATTGGCTTATTCACATTAAAAGTTTTGAAAACAATTTCTCCCCCTTTGTAAAATGGAAATAAAATGAGAAAAAGAAGTTCTACCTCTGAGAAGAATCGTGCCAAAAACAATTGTGAATATGTGCAATGTGTAATCAATTTCTCCCCTTGCATACTTATCTTTAAAAATCCACATATTATCTCTCCCCCTTTGACAATGTATTAAGCAAGGAAGAAAAGAGAAATTTTAATTGTTATGAGCATATTATAACATATACATATAAAACAAGACTCATCCAAGTCATACTATCAAGTAACTTACACTATCACAACAATGAGATACATAAAGTAGTGTAAGCCATGCTAGAGATCAAATGTAATTTTCAATTTAAGCAAGTCATGATCTCACGAACTTAACTATTTCAATACCTGAAAGCATGACACTTGTTGCTACATTTTATTATTTTTTAAGGCACAAAATTAGATCATATGATATTTGCAATAGATTATATGCACATCTGCCTTATTCTAACCAACCAAGCCAAGCCTATGTCATTTGACAATCACAAGCTTAAGGACATGTTTTAGTCATACACAACTTCTTCCAAGTTCATATCTAAGTGCAATGATAAGCCATCTCAAAAGAAGAAGTGCGATTCATGCATATTCTCTTGATCTTTTCTCAATTTATATTTTTTCATAAAAACTCAACATGTTAGTTGATTACTTGATTAATTCTTTATGATTAAAAGCACTTGTGAAAATGCAACAAGTTCAAAACAGCAAGAAAGTTCGACCATGACCAGATTTAATGTAAGTAATTATTCCAATTATTAGACATGGCAAAAACTCCAAAATGTATAACAAGAGTACTATAGTAAGAACTTTCAGCATGTAAAAGTAATCAAAAAGTCATATATGTATGAAATACTATGCTCATATTATTTTAAGTTCAGATTCACACATAGACTTCTCAAGTTTCAAAACTCCCCCTCAATGTAAGCCAGGAGGATGCATAACCCCTATTTCACTACGAATAAAACAAAAACGAGTGAAATCCAAAGGTTTTGTAAAAATGTCAGCCAATTGTTGTTCGGTATCTACATGGTGAAGCACAATGTTTCCTTTTTCACCATTATCACCGAGAAAGTGATACCTAATGTCAATGTGCTTAGTTCTAGAATGTTGCACCTGGTTTTTAGCAATACAAATGGCACTAGTGTTATCACAAAACAGTGGAACACTATGTAGATCAACCCCATAGTCCTTAAGTGTTTGAACAATCCAAAGAATTTGTGAGCAAGCAATAGCAGCAACTACATATTCAGATTAAGTTGTGGATTGTGCAATTGAGTTTTGTTTTCTAGAAGACCAAGCAACAAGTGAAATACCAAGAAAATGACAAGCACAAGAAGTATTTTTCCTATCAATCCTACAACCCCCAAAATCAGCATCCGAAAAAGCATTCAAAGTAACGGTTGAGGAAGAAGGAAGAAAAATACCAAATTCTTGAGTTCCATGTAAGTACCTGAGAATCCTTTTGAAGGCTTGATGATGTGAAGCACGTGGAGAGGCTTGAAACCATGCACAAAGACATATGCTAATTGTATGTCTGGTCTTGATGCCGTGAGGTACAAAAGTGATCCGATCATGCTTTTATATTATTTTAGATCCACAGGTTCACCATCTTCATCAAGTTCAAGTTTTGTTACTGTTCCCATTGGTGTCCGAAGAGGCTTGCTTTTGTCCATGTTGAAGCGCCTTAGGAGGTCTTTTGTATACTTCGTTTGATGGACAAAGGTATCCTCCTTGGTTTGCTTGATTTGCAGCCCCAAAAAGTACATGAGTTCTCCCATCATACTCATCTCAAATTCTGAACTCATCATAGCTGAAATCTTGGACACAAGATCATGACAAGCACAACCAAAGATAATATCATCCACATACACTTGAATGAATAATGAGTCATTGCCATTCTTAAACACAAAAAGAGTTTTATCAACCTTGCCCATGGTAAACCCCTTTCTCAGGTAAGAATGTTTTTAACCTATCATACCATGCTCTAGGGGCTTGTTTGAGACCGTACAAGGCTTTGGACAGTTTGTAAACATTATTAGGAAAATTTGGGTTTTCAAAACCTGGTGGTTGTTCGACATAAACCTCCTCATCTATGTAGCCATTAATAAAAGCACTTTTAACCTCCATTTGATAAAGCATAAAACCTTTAGATGCAGCAAAAGCTAACAAAATTCATATGGCTTCTAATCTAGCAATAGGAGCAAAAGTTTCATCAAAATCTAGACCTTCATCTTGAGTGAAACCTTGAGCAACCAACCTAGCCTTATTCCTAACCACAACCCAATCCTCACTTTGTTTATTTTTAAACACCCATTTAGTTCTAATTAAAGTGTGACCTTGAGGTGGAGGTACAAGTTTGCAAACATTATTTCTTTCAAAATTTTCTAACTCTTCTTGCATGGCAATAATCCAAGATTCATTAGTGAGTGCGTGTGATATATCTTTGGGCTCAAAAGAAGCAACAAAAGCAGAATGGGCATGAGAGTTTGGATTGCAAAACTGCACCGTGTGACTCGTTCGTGCAAGCTTCCAATAATTTGTTGTGGAGGATGAATTTTGAGAACCCGGAGGGGAGTGGACAGTTCACAAGCTTCTTCTTCTTCATGTTCATCACAAATCGATGAGCTTGTGACTTGAGGAGGATCTGGACCAGCAATGGTGGTCATCGGTGTTGGCTGTGAATCAAAATCAGGAGCTGGAACAATATCATTAGCTGCTGAATTTTCAGGCAGCAGCACCACTTCTTCCTCATCTTCAACGAAAATGCTCTCCCCCTGCAGATTTGGATCCGGACCTGCAATATTTAAGCTAGTACCTGGGCTAGCTTCATCAAAAGAAACCTCAGAAGTCTCTACAATTTTGTTAGTATCTAGTAAAAGCACATGGTAGCCTCTAATATGAGATGGATAACCAAGAAACATGCCATCAACAGATCCAGTTTCAAATTTATCAAGATTACCATGTTTCTTAACAAAGCATTTGCAACAAAAGACCCTAAAGTGTGTGACACTAGGCCTATGTCCAAAACTGAGCTCATATGGTGTTTTACCTAGCTTAGCACGCAAGAAAACACAATTTGAGACATAACAAGCGATTGCAATTGCATCAGCCCAAAATTTTCTAGGAGTTTGATATTCATCAAGCATAGTCCTAGCCATATCTACTAAGGTTTTGTTCTTTCTTTATACAACACTGTTTTGTTGAGGTACATATGGTGAAGAAAATTGATGATCTATTCCATTTTTAGCACAAAAGTGATCAAAAGATTGATTTTTAAATTCAGTTCCGTTATCACTTCTAATTGCTTTTAAAGATCCTGGGTGATCAATTGATAATCTAAGAAATAAAGTTCTAAAGTGACCAAAAGGTTCATTCTTAGATGCCATAAAGTAAACCCAAGATTATTTAGGATAATCATCAACAATCACAAGAACATACCATTTACCTCCGAAGGATTGAACGCGTGAAGGTCCTACGGCGTCAAGGTGCAAAAGTTGACCTGGATCAGTTGTCATGATCATTGTGAGAGGAGAATATGAACCTGCAACCATCTTAGCATGTCTACAAGAAGAGCACACTATTTCGTTGTCCCCTTTAAGCTTAGGCAGCCCACGTATGCGATCAAGAGCACTAACACACGTTAGATGATCAAAGCCTACGTGACCAAGTCTACGATGCAAAAAATATAAGTCCTTTGAATCATTGGCAACTAGACACCTATGCTTAGAGGAAGACATATAAAAATCAGCTTTAAAAACTCTTCCAAACCGTGACATGTTAAAAATAAGCTCACTGTTTGAATTTACAACTTCAGAACAATTTTTAGTGGAAATGATTTCCAGATTTTCATCTAGCATTTGTGAAACAGAAGCAAGTTGTATTTCAAATTTTTAACAAGTGCCACATCCTTCAAGGTGTAGTGATCATTTACTCTAACTGAACCCTTAGCAATTATAGGTGTTGAAGAATGATCAGCAAAAGTAACATTCTCTACACGTGACACAAAAGAGAGGGAAGAGAACCACTCTTTGTTACCGGTCATGTGGCGTGAGCAACCTGAATCCACAATCCAAAAGTACTCCTTCCTCATGCGTGTAACCTACATAGAAGCACAATATGTCGATGACTCAATACTGGGGTTAGTCAAGAGGCATTTAGGAATCCAGTACTGAGTCACACGACGTGCAGCAGGAATAACATGCAAAAACTGAGATAAAACAGCAGGTCTATGAGCCAAAAATTTAAGGATTTTTGTACCCAACTGCTGTCCTACAAGATGTTACATGTGTAGCACGGAAAACAGTAGGTTTGGGAGCAAACATTGCATGTTTTCGACTCATTACAGCAGATTGCATATTCCTATCATTTGGTTTAGCAAGTGCAGCAAATTTTGCATGAAAGTTATGAGATCTAGCAATTATTCTTTCGTTTTTCTTTGTTTAGCTAGTCTATCACAAAAATCTATGACATGACCATACCACAGTAGGTACAATGAAATTTAACTTTGTGTTCATGTCTAGATGAGCAAGCAACATTTTTATTTGAAAACCGAATGAGACAGCACTCCTGCAGATTTGAAAACCACTTCTTTTTGTTTATGAACTATTTGAATCAAACCACTTCCTAATGACTTTACAATTTTAGGTGGATGTTCCTTAGCATGAGCATGAGAATCAAAACCTAAACCAGTTTTATCATTGCAAGACTCGGAAGAATTCAGCAGCAAGTTTAGTTTCTTATTCCCATTACAAAACCGACCTAATGTCCTATGTATGTTATCAAGTTTATTGGACAGATCAAGGCAATTTTCACATGAAATTTTTACTTTTAATTTGCAATTGGAACAAAATTTAACTTCATGAGAACGTAAAGCATTGTTCAATATAGAAATTTCATTTATAGCATCTTGTAGTTTCTTATCAAGATCATCACAAGTAGAACAATGCGAATCAAATGCAGAACAGCTAGCATCTTTCAAGTTTTTATCATTAAGTGCAGCAAGTTGTCTATTCTTTTAAATTTCTAACTCAAGTTTATCAATTGTGGAGGTGTGCGCACTTCTTAATGAGGACAATTGTTCATATATTAAATCACATCAGGGACATGCATCATCACTAGGAATCAATGTTTTTAAACGGTTGATTTCAGATTCTAGTGATTCAATTTTAGCAGCACTATCCCTAAGCTTTTTGTCCTTTTTCTTAACTATAATAGTGGCACGAGAAATAGCATCACACATTTCTTCGCAAGTAGGACATACCTCTTCATTGTCGTTGTTGTGTTCTGCATCCTCCATACTTGATCTTGATTTGCCCGCCATGAAGCACAAGTTTGGCAAATCATATTCATCTTCATCACTTCCAATGTCTACATCGCTTGAGCCAAGTTCTTCAAGTGCGGAGATAAAACTGCTCACTAATTGACATCCTGTAAAACCCTTCTTTTTCATCGTATCTTTTGCAGAGGAGTGCTTCGTCCTTGTTTGCTTTTCATCCCGGGAAGTAGGACCTGAAAGGTTAGGGCAATCTGAACGAAAATGTTCCGTCTTACCACATTCGAAACATCGTTGAGGTCCGAAGCTTCCTCTCCTTCTAGTTCTCACATTTTGCAATGCCTTCGAGAACCTAGTAGAGAGAAGTACTAGCTCCTCCTCTGGAAACTCCTCAATATGTTCAATGGTTAGAGAGGACAACAAAGCAAATGTACCACAAGACGAATATTGGTCGGAGCTAGGCATATCATGTTGAGAAACAAAAGCAATAGGCTTGTTGGGGTTCTTACGTGATATTATGTCAATTTCATGAGTTTTTAACTTGGAATATAACACATCTAAAGTAAGTGTACTCATGACAGTATATTCATGAATAGATGCGACTTTCATCTCCCAAATTGACATATCTAATGCACTTAACAATTGCCTAGCATTTTCAGCATCTAAAAAATTAACATTGACACTACCCAAGTTGCTGAGAATTTTATTAAAGCGAGCAAAAAGGTTATCAATAGACTCACCGGATTGCATCTCGAAGCGCATGTATTCTTTCTTGAGCATGTCTTGCCTTACCTCCTTGATCGTGTTAGATCCTTCGTGGTAGTCACAAAGTTCTTTCCACACATCGTATGCAGATCGGAGGTGTGCAACACGGTCGAAGTCGCTTTGAGTTAATCCTTTTATGATCAAGTTTCGAGCCTTGTTGTTGTTGTCGACATCTCTCAGATTTGTAGCTGTAACTTGATCGTTTGACGGCACTTCGTAAGGCTTGTATACCTTCTCCCATATTGCAAAACCTTGAGCTTGGATGAAGGCTTCCATACGTGCCTGCCAAACCTGAAAATCAATACCACTAAACACACAAGGTTTGGCAGAGTATTTCTCCATGATGATCAGTCAAAAACACGTGGAAATTACAAATATTAGAGCGCCGTTGCTCTGATACCAATTGTTGGATCGAAGAGCACGTGAAAATCTACCAGAGCGGGGGATGAATGGTAGATTAAAACTTTTTCTGCGGAAACAATGAAAATCCCTCGGCAAGAAAACAATCCGTTAAATAAATCGTGTGTTAGACTAATCTAAATGTGTTTCACCGTGACAAAAGTGATATATATCAGAGAGAATCAAGTCACAAAGACAACACAACAAGAATCACTCAAATCCGTCGAGAGAAACTCATGTTACGATCATAAGATCGAACAAAGGTCAATCTGTCCTACCCAAGAAAAACAGTTCTGGAACGCTGCAAAGAAACTCGTGTAGATCAAAAACCACAATTCCAATGACCGTGAATTTTTTACAAATGATAGATAATCAAGTTTTGAAGGCAATCCAAAAAGAATCACGTCAATTGGATCTGTAAAATTCGAGTTATGATAAAACCACCGAAGAAAGGTAGTGCTGTGCAGAAAACACGATGAGAAAAACTTGTCTGGAACAAGTCGGACGAACAAGGCACAAAAGTTCCTTTAAACTACGATCTTTATTCAATAGAACACAAGAGGAACAGCCCCAAAGTCGTCACACATGAGCTCTGACCTCCCTTGGTTATATAACCAGCCCTTAGCCCAACCCAATCTTAACTAGGACTCTAATCCTACTCAAATCATGAATCAAAACTTTTCATAACTGCTTAGGACTCTTCTATACACATATATAAGCAATCTTAATACTTACAAACACATTAGGAACGTATCCCACATTCCTAAAACAACCCAAATTCATGACCCACACGAAACCCTATCAGAACCAACTCAAATCTTTCCATATTTGAGTCAAACCAGACTCAGCCGCAACCTGATTCCATAGCCTAGTCAGTTGGACCTTTCCGACCAATTCGTCACCTCCACATCTCTTCATCACGCCTCAGAACCATGTAGCCACGTCTATGCACTCCTTGCATACGTGCAAACATCTTCCAACGACGTCCACGATACCTTCATAAGCATTGTTCTTGATTCATACATGTTGCGCGACCTCCTGATCAACTCAACCACAATTCCTCTTGAACTTGGTTGTTGAACCTCATCTTCTTCCTAAGACTAGTTCAATGGATCCCGTCACCAGCCATGTCTTGAACTTAAGCAACACCTGTACATGAATAAAAAACCAATCTGTACGAGCCCAAGTCCGCGAATTGACTCAAATTAGTTCTAAACACAACACCTTACGTGAGCACCTGACATAAGCATGTTGCAAAACCACAGTAAAACGATATCAGCCATATCAATCAAAACACACCAAAAACTAAGAAAATGAATACTAAGCAATCTTTCCAGCAATGTAAAGCAAGTACAAAACATTTCACAGTAAAAGCAGGAACATTGCGATCAAGCTTCGAATCTTGCCAAAGCTAACCGGAGCTTGAGCCACAGCTTACCAAAGCTAGTACAACCTAGCGCCGGAGCTATCAAGGACATGCTGGAGCTAAAGACAAAGCTCACCAGAGGTACCCAAAAACATGTCAAACCTAGACAAAGATAGTCGGACCTATTGTTGGATCTTGCAGAAGCTCGGAGCTAGAGTTGGACCTTGCTAATAAAGGCATTTTAGTAGTATTCAAAACTTTTATCGCCATAGCCAATGTATTCAGTACACATAGGTCTCACACATACCGAGACGAGAAATAATTTTCTTTGACTGATACATATCTTTAGACACTTTGTGGGGATGTGGAACGACATCGAAGAACAAATTTTGAGGTCGTTGTAGCAGTTATTAGAAAAGAAGTACTTATACTTAATTGCCACAAGTCTAGTCACAAAAGTGAGAAGTGTCATTTTAGTGTGTCTATGCAGCGGCTGTTCTGAAGCTTCGAGAAGGTCAAAAACTTTTTAACCTCCGCTGTAGGAGGATCTTCTGTAAGGTCTGGTTGTATAGCTTCCATCATCTTATCCATCATATCAACCCTCGTGTCATCATCATTGTCCGCCTCCACTTCTTGTACAGCTTGAGAAGTTGTCTCGCTGTTGAAGGTCGACAACTCATAATGTGACACGTAACCGTTTCGACATAAGTGCATTGAAAGTTCCACTTTGTCCAAAAATGTCCCATTCTTTGATTTCATACATGGGCACCACACCTTATCGCTATTTGACAACGAAAAAGCTTGTTCTACAAATGCTTCTGTCTTGGCGTACCACTCATCTGAGTGACCACCAGTTTTGCTCTTTCAACCAGTATACATCCAACTGCAGTCTTCAGCCATGTTTGACTGATCTGTAGTATAAAGTTAGAGAAGTTATGGTTATTTCATACTTTGTTTAATGTCAAGACCCTACATCTATTAGAAAGGATATCTCCTAAACTCACCCAAGAGTGACCGAGCAGAGCGTGCTCATGACGAGACGCACATTCTGGATCTGGTTGAAATTTTTCCAGCATAACCCCGCTGTTCTCGAACTGCACGCCCGTAATGGTGCAGCAGAGAACAACAGGGTTATGATGTTGAAATCTCATCCAGATCATGACACACATCACATCACAAGCCACGCCCCCTTGGTCACTCCCAGGCTGTCCAAAAAAGGGACAATTCCGAACCGACACACCTCACATCCGTAACGCATGTGAGATCGACCAGTTCGAAACGGGTAACGCAAATTGTTCAGGATACGTTAATGTTTCAATTTTGAGTCATTTACGAGAGAGGGGAAAGAACGAGAGAGAGAAGAGGAAAAAATGGTTGAACGGCTTTACGGGTTAGCCGTCGTATTTTATGCTCCATCGGGTCCCGCCATCCACCACTACAAAAATCGGGCAAAGAAGTGTCGGCCAAACTATAATCGTCGGCCCCGACGTTTTAAATCCATTTATATTCATCGGTTTAGCTAAGCCGACAATTGTTTGTTTATGGCCGTTGGCTAGGCGATGACGGCCGACGGCTTCAAATATGGTCGTCGGTTTCAGCACAGAGGCCGACAACTTTAATTATGGGCGTCAGCTTAATGCCACACGGCCGATGGCCTTAGTGTGGGCCCCGCTGTGCAAAAAATATTTTTCCGCCGATCTGTAAGGCCGTCGGCCCAGACAAAAGAGCTGGCGGCTTTAAAGCGGGCCCCACCCTGCTAGGCTATGGTCGTCGGCTTTAGTGCTCTGGTCGACGACCATAAAGTGGGCCCCGCGGACCTCAACTATGACCGTCAATGTTGTGTAACCGACGACTTTAGAGCCCTTAACATCGTGCACCGCGGGAAAACCTAACACTCCACGTGCACCGCTCCGTTGCTAGCTCTGCACTGCCGCCCGCGTCCCCGATTCGCCGCCCGCGTCGCCGCCCCGCCGCCGGCATCGCCCACCGCGCCCCGCGCCGCCACCCACGCCTTGCTGCCTCCCAACGTCGCGGTTGCCGCGCCCCGCACCAGGCCGCCGCGCCCCGGCTACCGCACCCCGCCCTCGGCTGCCGCGCCCCACCCCCAGCCGTCGCGCCCCGCCCCCGGCTGCAGCGCCCTGTCCCCGGCCGCCGTGCCCCGGCGCCCCAACGCGGTCGCCTTTCCGCGCAATGCCCCCACCGGCCGCCGCTCCTGGTCCACACATCTTCGCTTTCACTCGTTCGGCTCATCGGATAAGGTTAAACCTTAAACTTGTCTATAAATTAAGTTTTTGAATTCCAATAAGTGTGGCGTTAAGTTTTTGATTTGATTAGTGTATGAATTGCTATATCATTACTTGTGTAAGTTTATATTGTGTTTTATCCATATATGTGTATATTGACTTGATTATCATAGATGTTAGTTATTTAAGTTCGATTATGTTTATTTTAATTTTTTTATTGTTTATGTACTATATGTATATACTGTTACTAAATATAGGTGAATAGGATCCACTAGACGATTAGTCGTCGATTAGTGCGATTAGTCGACCATAGTCGAACTCTAGTCTACCTCGTAGTCGTTCAACGTATTTAGAGAGAAGTATTGTTAGTTTACACTAAGGAAACAAAGCCAGGTGACGATCGAAAGGCGATGGGTGATGATTAGTAGTTCATTAACATAAATTTATTTGATGTAGTTTTAAAAAGGGTGACGATCGTAAGGCGATGTATGATGGATGGAGTTCAACAGGTGCGCACACTAATGAATGGGGTCATATCACAAATGCTTTTCTGAGCCATGCATTTGCTAGTGATGCTCGTGTTGTGAAGTGTCCGTGTATCAAGTGTCGGAATCGTCAACGTCTGGATAAGTCTGAAGTGGAGTTGCATCTTTGCAAGCACGGATTTATGCCCGACTATCAGGTGTGGCATGAGCATGGGGAGATAGAGCATGATGACGAGTCGGGCGATGGTAATGAGGATGAAGATCGGTTGGATGAGATGATAGCAGACATTGTTAAAGAGTACGAAGATGAGTCACAACTGAAGGAGGTGAAGGAGTTCTACGAGCGTCTTGCCACAGCAGATCGAAAAGTGTATGAGGGCGCCAATATGACCGTTTTGCAGGCGGTCACACGACTTATGGCGATGAAGTCCAAGTTCAATTTCGCGAACAATTGCTACAATGGTATCATTAAGCAGATCAGTGATCTCCTTCCATCAGGTCATCACATGCTGCCAGATCTATATCAATCTATAAAAATTTTGGCTGGTCTGGGCATGAATTATGAGAAGATTGATGCGTGCGAGAATAATTGCATGTTGTTTTGGAAGGAACACATGGAAGATACTCATTGTATGCATTGTCATAAATCCAGATATGTGGACGTCATGAATGATGATGGAGAACGAATAACTACAAAAGTATCGATCAAAGAACTTCGGTACATGCCAATCACGTCAAGGCTTAAACGATTGTTTCTGTCTCAAAAAACAGCGAAGCACATGCGTTGGCATTCCGAAGGGATACGTGAGAGCGATAAAAAAGATGTTATGGCGCATCCTTCGGATGTCGCGGCTTGGCTAGCTTTAGACTGTTTCGATCAAGAGTTTGCAAGAGATCCGAGAAATGTTCGTCTTGGGTTGTCAACAGATAGTTTCACTCCATTCAGCACTAGTAGCAGTCCATACTCTTGTTGGCCTGTTTTTATCATGCCCTACAATCTCCCTCCCAACATGTGCATGAAATCAGGATACATATTCCTTGTGGCGGTCATTCCTGGTCCTAAACATCCACGCAAAAAAATCAATGTGTTTATGCAACCGTTGATTGAAGAGTTGAAAGAGTTGTGGCGAGGTGTAAAAGCATATGACAGTCATATGAAATGTGAATTTAACTTACGTGTCGCGTATCTATGGTAAATTCATGATTAGTTGGCATATGTCATTTGGTCTGGTTGGTTTGTCCATGGACAATTGTGTTGTCCTATATGTATGAGTGACAATGATGTTATAAGGCTGAAGTACGGGAAAAAAGTCAGCTTTTTTGATTGTCATCGACGATTCCTTCCTTCAAATCATCCTTTCAGTAGAGATACACAATCATTCCGGAAAGGCATAAGAGTTACAAAAGGAGCACCTCATCGATTGACATGCGAGCAAAAAATGGCATGGCATGCAAAGTTAAAGCAGTATGAAGAAGATGGTTTCGAAGGGTATGGTACAGAACACGACTGGACTCATATTTCTTTTCTTTGGGAGCTACCATATGCGAAGGCACTGCTTCTACCGCACAGTATTGATTTGATGCATCAGGAGCGTAATGTCGCTGAAAGCATAATAAGCATGTGTTTTGATTTTACCGGTCAAACCAAAGATAATTTGAATGCAAGAAAAGATTTAGCTGATCTTTGTGATCGTCCTGGGTTTGAGATTAGAACTAATGCTAGTGGAAACGAAATTCGGCCACGAGCTCCTTACTGTGTCAAGCCAGAAGAAAGAAAGCAAATACTTAGTTGGTTGAAAACGTTGAAATTTCCAGACCACTATGCAACTAACATAAAATGATGTGTTAATCTTAGCACTGGTAAACTGAATGGGCTGAAGAGTCATGATTACCATATTATGATAGAAAGACTGTAACCAGTAATGTTTCGTGGATACTTCAAACCTGACTTGTGAAAGATATTTGCCGAACTTAGCTATTTTTATAGGCAGATATGTGCTAAGGAAGTGTCAAAGAAGATAATCTGGCAGTGGGAGAAAGAAATCATCGTGCTTGTATGTAAGATGGAAAAATTCTTTCTGCCTGGATTTATAAATGTTATGCAACATTTGCTGGTGCATTTGCCTTATGAAGCTTTAGTAGCAGGACCTGCACAGTTCTGGTGGATGTATAGTCCAGAAAGAGAACTAAAAAAACTTAGAGCTACATTGCGCAACAAGGCAAGAGTTGAGGGGTGTATTGCAGAAGCATTTGTAGCTAAAGAGATTACAAACTTCTCTAGCAAATATTTTGCACGTGCCAACAATTTGAATGCATCTATGATACGATATCATGATGTTGAAGAGCAGCCTATGACTGAGCTTAATATTTTTCATTGGAAGGGTAAAGGTGTCGGGGTTGCCAATTCTCTTTATATTTCGGAGCAAGAGAGAATCTACACCTTGCTTTACATGTTTTTCAACATGTAAGAAGTGTTACCATATTTTGAAATGTTTGACAATCTATATTGGACATCTTCTCGAAGGCCGACACAAAGTCAATTGGATAATCTACGTCAGCATGGCATACAAGGTGGCAAAAACTATGTGAACTGGTTTTGTGAACATGTAATGTGCTAACTTCTCCGATATCCTTTGTTCTTAAATCATAGTTCATATACTTATTATAAGATGCTAACTTTGTATATTCTTGTACATGTAGTCTATGAAAGATGTCAACATCTCAGATGATTTGCGACAGATCACGAATGGTCAGTTGAAAGCTAGAGAATTTAGCTGGTACGATATCAATGGATATCGTTTTCGAATGGCAAGTTTAGAAGCAAATCGTCCACTTGCAGCCACATCAAATAGTGGAGTGTGTATAACGGCTGTAGAGGGTAGTGGAGAAGTGAAGGAATACTATGGTGTTATTCAAAAAAATAATTGAGTACACATTTGGCGGTACGAAAAAACTGAAGCTTGTGTTCTTCGACTGTCACTGGTTTGATCAAACATCGGGCACGAGAGTGGATGATTTTGGAATGGTGGAGTTCAACCAGAAATCAAGCTATACAGCCCTTAACAACAATGTCATACTTGCACATCAAGTGGAACAAGTGTACTATTTAAGTTATCCCCATCCAATTTTGAAAAATTGGTGGGTTGTATATAAAGGTAACCGTGAAGTGCACCCTCGTCGTTATGATGAGTATATAGACGATGGCACTGTTTATCAAGATGATGTCGAGGAAGTACAAGATATTAGGATATCTTCTTGGACAGGGCTTGCAGAAATTGCTAGTACTACTCTAGAGTTAATGTCTGAAGAACAAGCCGGCCCTTCGAGAAAATGTCTTCGGAAATCTCAAAGGATTATTGAAAAGCAAAATAGAATTATTGAAGAAGATAGTGAAGGAGAAGAGTTTGAGGAAGAGATGGTAGAAGAAGAGGGACATGAAAATATTCATGCACGTGTGATAGAAGCAGAATCGGATGCTGATGATTTTTAGCACATTCTAATATTGGTGATGTTTATCTCTTACTTGTTCGCATTCTTTGAGATTTAAATTTTTATTGTTTACATCTTTTAGTCTTTAAAATTTATTGTTTATTGATTAATAATCTCGTATACTAATCATTATTTGAAATTTGTGCAGATGCTAATCTCGTATAATAATATCGTATACAGATGAAAGAAGCGAAGTGGTGATACTTCTTCCTCCGCGTCTCAGTCTCACCATAGTAGTGGTTCGGTTCACACGTCCTTGTTTCAGGTACTTTGTTTTTTTTTAACACTTCAATATCATAATCAGCTATTTACTATTTAATATATGTTTATTTGCATTTGTAGGGCACAGCCGTGAGTGCAGATAGACAGAGACAACTTCTGCGGTGTGTGACAGAGCAGGAATCGAGTCAGCTAGCACCAGGTTCAGGAGGAGGCTTAGGTGTGTACTCGGAGGAGGCTCAGGAGCGGGGAGGAGGCTTAGAAGCAGGCACAATGGAGGAGGTTCAGGAGCAGGGGGGAGGCTTAGGAGCAGAGGAAATTCTGGCACAGGTGTTTGGGACGTCGTCTTCTGAGGGTGGACAGGATGGTACTGAGGGTGGACAGGGTGATACTGAGGGTGAAGAGAGTGGCGAAGAGGAAGACGACCCAGAACGAGATGCAAGGTTGGCAAGATTGGCAGAGTTACAAGAGGCAATAGAGGGACGGAGTGATTGATGCCCTTATAGGTAGTTTTTTGAATTATTTGATAAGTTATCTTATACATTTTGTTTTCTTGACAACTAACTAATGTTATTTGTACAGGCTGCAGAGACAGCTTTTGTGTACTCCAAGTAAAAGTCCCGATACACGTGCGGTTATAAGGCCAAAGGGTACTAGGTGCTGGCTGGAGATTGGTTGGGATGGCAGGGCCATTGACGCTGTGTTAACAAAGAGTTGGGAAATGCCATCCGGTTTTGCTATTCGGGGATGGTTCTTGCGGGCGGTCAGCTAATTGCCACCCATAATTGGGATCACTATGCCTTGAAACCATATGGCATTGCGGGTACTTATCAGGATAGAGTTTGGGAGATTTTTTGGGTGAATTTGTTTTCATTGTTTGACATAGGTTGCATCTAACTTTGGTTGATACTAATTGTTGGTTTTATGCAGGGTATATTTAAATTGGCGGAAGGTGTGGCTCCAGCATATGCGAGGTTTGTTTTTGAGACCTCAGCGAGAAAGCTCACGAAGGACTCCTTCTCTGATGCACAGATCAAGGCTGTGACCGTGTATTACAAGACCAGATTGCGTCAGCCCATGACAAACAAGCGAGCAGCTACAATTTATCTGCAGAAGCATGAGTACATGGAGAGTAGTGTGGAATGGATCTGTGTAGATCCGGTAGCTTGGGAATGGCTATGCGAATATTGGGCGTCGAAGGAGTTCAAACATATCTCAAGGAGAAATCGAAGCAACCGAAAGAGCAAGCCTGGACTACAAGGTCATGGGGCAGATGGACATGTGCGGATGGCACAACAAATGGTATGAACTATCACACTTAGTTGTAAATTGCTTCAAAAAATTGCATTGATTGAACTGATGTTGTATTCTGATGTTGCAGGAAGTTGAAACCGGTGTTGCACCTTCTTTTGTTGAGGTTTACCTCAGGGGACACAGAGGCACAGATCCGGCATGCCCGGAGCAGTTGTGTGACGAGGCGGCAACACAAAAAGTGGTAAGTGTGTTGACTGCTTTCTATCTATGAACTAAATCTATCTTTAATGACTTGTACTCATGAACTTAATTTAATGTTGCAGGCAAAATATGTTTAGTGTCTCAAGAAAAAGCATGGAGATGAAGTGGATTATTTAAGAGCGCCGTTGGATGTGGGTGCGGCGTATGAAGCCGGCGGAGGTGTACCGCATGGGAGGTACATGTAAAGTTAGTGATTGTTTAAAGCTTAATTACCATCGATTCATCACATTTGTGATTTTTGTAGACTTGGATTAGGCGACGGTTATGTGGAGTGCGACGCTTATGTGGGACGATGGTCTTCTACGTCCAGTTCGAGTCGATCCCGTTTTGCAGATGAGGTATTGCAAGAGAAGTTAAGACGGTACGAGGAGAAAGTGAAACAACAACAGCAGCAAATACAACAAATACAGATGCAGCAGCAGCAGATGCAGCAGATGCAGCAACAGATGCAGTATCTATATATGGCGCAGGTAACTTGTAATCTGAACAATTGAATAGTTTATTTGTTTCCATACTGCTTTTACTTAAGATTTCACAAATAATTTCATTTCTATAGTTCTTGGGGCAAGGCAACACTAGAACTCAGTTTAATATGCCACGACAGCCTCAGTTCGAGATGATGTCGTAGGTAAATTACTGCTTTACTTAAGTTGCTATATTTGTTACCATTTTTGTGTTCAAGTCAGTAACTGATATTCTTACATTATGCAGTTCGTCCCTCAAGGTAGCTTTGGATCGCAGTTCAGTATGCCTCGTCCAATGCAGCTCGGACAACAAGTTGGCTCTTCTTCATAGGTATAACCGCATTTCTTATTAATTCGACTGATTGTACGAAATACTAATCATATTTGTCTCAGGGTTCCTAGAGTGGTCAAGCCTATCCTCCACAACAGGGATTCATGTTAATGTTGGCCCCTGGATTGCAGCCTTATCCAGGTGTTCTCCCATCGTTGCCCTTCGCTTTGAGGCATAGTCAACCATCAACACCTCTGGGCGCCACATCGGTATGATTACTAAATCATTACCTCTAATGATAGCGTAGCTTAATTTTAACAATACTTAGCGATTTATTCAATGACATAGTTGGTAATACCTTTAAGTTAATTACACATGTGAGTTGGGCATTTTGTGAATTTTAGAAAGATTGTGACATATGAATTGTAACTATTAATGCAAAGTTAATTTTTATTTGTCTCTCGTAGGGTTCCGCTCATGGTTGCGATGATTTCCTCAATTTCAACGTCGGAGGTGCAAGTGGTGGAGGTTCCAACAATGATATGCAAGCAGAGTAAACTTCACAATGGTTGTGTTTGCGGCACGTCTTCTCTTGAACTAATTTGGCTTGAACTTGTTGATACGTTAAGTTAGTTGTATGACTATGTGAAGAATGTGATATATTTGTTGCATTGTGTGGAATTATGGATTATATGTGTTGTATATAAATTGTGGACTATATGGATGTGCAAAATCTGATATATATATATATATATATATATATATATATATATATATATATTGCTATATATTGCTATATACATATGTTGTGATATATGTGCTGTATATACATGGGTTGTATGAACCGGAGGCTTCTCAAATGGGGAGGGAAGGAAAGCAGCTGGGAATTTTAAAAAAAAAGGTCAGTATGGCCGTCGGTTCCTGGTGACCGACGGTCATAAGTTCCGTAAAGACGTCGGTGTGGCGACAAAACCGACGGCCATAAGTCCACTGTGGTGCCTACATGTCGCGAATAAGGCCGTCGGTGCTGATGGCTTTAAAGGAACTATAGTTGTCGGTGATAATGGGCCAACGGCCTTAAGGAGTTATGACCATCGGTCTGCCACCACCGACGGCCATATAGGGCCTACGGAGTAAAGGCGTCGGGGTAGGCCGCCCAACGTCTTTAATGCTCTAAAGCCATCGGTCCCGACGTCTTTAATGCTTTAAGAACGTCGAGCTGGTGTCGTCGAATATGGCTGTCAGCAGGCCGACGAGTTTACACTAAGGCCTTCGGCTACATTGTCTTACCGACGGCCATAAGGCCGACACTTCTTTGCGCGTTTCCTGTAGTGCACACGCGAGAGCTTGCCGTACTCACCATCGCTTTCTGCCTCCGTTTCTGTCTATACGCATAAGTGCCTACTATATGGGCCTTGTCGGGCCATAAATGGACTATGCCCGGCAAAACCGGCCCAAAGCCCGTATACTTACAAATTAATATTAAACACTCAATCAAAAAATAATAAATAAACAATAATAATTTAAACAACGAAACTAAACTCATATCAATTATTCCTAAAACATCTAAACAACGATCAATTCATTTAAATAATGAGCCACAATCTAAACAATTAAATAAATATTACAACCAACATCTAAACCTAACCTAATCAATTAAGCATAATGTAAAATAATAAAAAATTATTAACTAAACAATTACACATAATCTAAAGAATTAAAACCAATTAGCATAATAAGCATAACATATAACTAAACCAATTATCATAATTAGCATAACTAAACAATTGGTAATTAAAAGAACCACTAAACAATTAGCATAATTAGCTAACCAAGTAGCATAATTTGCACAATTACATTCAATTAACCAATAAACAATAGGTAACTTAAAATATGTAGGTTGCTTCCATGGCCGGCATGGGGGCGCCGGAAGCCGGCCATGGCAGCCCTCAACCGCGAGGGGTGGGGGCGGGGGGGGGGGGGGGGGGGGGGGGAGGTTGTTACCTGAGTGTGGAGGCTGGCGGCTTGGCTTGCAACGGAAACAGCGAGGCGCGGCGAGGCACGACGGCATCAGCTTGGACGCATAGAGGGAAGTGCGAGGAGAAAGCACGGGTGAATGGGCCATATGCGTGACCTGCGGGGTTAAGGAAAAATCCCTTAATGTACGTCGGCCTAGGATTGAGCCGATGTATTTAGACTATTTAATCACGTCGGCTGGATAACTTAAGTCGGCCTAGGGTTTGGCTGGCATAATTAATGCACTAAATTACGTTGGTTTCTTTATTTACGCCGATCGTGGGCCGATGGCCGATGTAACTTTGCTAACTTACGTCGGCTTGAGGCGGCCAACGTAAGTTACATAACTTATGTCGGCTGCCCATGTAAATTATTTTTGCTGATGTAATGTTGTGAGTTTCATGTAGTGGAATGTCGGGTAGATAGGATCGCCTCGCTCCCTATAAAGGACCCCCAATGCCTTCCACGAGGGGAGCGAGTTCACTCTATATTCACTATTACTATATGCATTTAATTACACATTTCCCTTACACACTTTTCCTTTGGTGCCATTTTACCCTTTTTCTTTGACACACTTGCGTTCGTGCTTTACACTTCATACGCCCGCATGCGTTTACACATACGCATTACTTTTCTAGAAGTTCCTATTTTCTCAGAGTTCATATATTCGGGCAAGGCCCACTTGCAATCTCTGTTCTTTCGCCTTTTGAGCTAACAAAGATCACGGAAGACTCCATCTAGACGTAGGGCATTTTTTGCCTGAACCAGGATAAATCTCTTGTTCTTTGCAGCTAGCCATACAAAGACGAACGTATTCAATACAAATTTACTAGTTGATGTTTGAAATGCCGACAGACGGGTCGTTCTGGTGACAGAAAATGAACAGAATGATTTGTTATTTTTCGGGGTAGAACTTAGTTTCCTGTAGTGCAAGGTAACAAGCTACTGTGTCTAGACCAATGATACAGCAGAGGTAATTTGGATAAAGACGATACTAAAGGAATTCGGAATTATACATTATGAAATGGCATGTTTGTGGTGTGACAATTTAGAAGCAACTTACACAACTGCTAATCCAGTGTATCATGCTTAGAACAAAATAAATAGAGATTGATTATCATTTTATGGGGGAAAGAGTAGCAAATAAGTTGTTACAAATTAATTCATATGTTCAAAAAATCAAGTAGCATATGGCTTTACTAAAGCATTATCAATAAGAAAACATAATAACTTTCGGTACAATCTCACATCGGATATTTTGATTGAGTGAAGATGTTGAAAGTGCAATACCGGGTACAAAAAATATAGAAGCAGGACCACGTGCAGATGTGCAGCACATGCAGATACACAAAGATCAATGTACGTGAAGATTGAAGTATCGTCAGCTAGCACAGATATAAGATCTAGAGATAAGGATTGTAATAAAATCTTATGTAACAGATAGAGTTTGTTTTCTAGTTTCTTTCTGTTTTCAAGATCTAGATTGATTGGCTTGGATTGCCGACTTGTAACAACCAGATCAAAGACTCGGTTGTACACTATTTATTGATCAACACAAAACCTACTACGACATGGCCGTAAGCAGTTGTTCTACCTAAACTTACATCATGCACTCATGATTGGAATTGCCCTAGAACCAATGGTACATCTATAGTCCTATTATAGTGTAAGGGGACAAAAGATTTTGATGTACACATACTGGATTATTTAAAGTTAAAACTAACATTTTGAGAAAGGAAAACCTAACTTTGGCACATATGTTCTAGGCCACATATATGTTTATTTTGTTCCTTTTGTGTTGCGAAGCTCAAGTGGTTGAGAAGCAGTCAGAATAAATATTCGCACTGTAGGCAGTAGTATCTTTTTCTTAATTTCAACCTGTAATTTCAACTAAAAAAATGGACTGCATGGGGGTCATCCCCCTAATTGAAAACCAAGGATAGATCATGTTTACATAAGCAAAATTTGAGTACAGCACCTGGGAGAAAACAAGGATCGAAACCTTTTCTTTTCTAAACTTGTTAGCTCAGTGTTATGGATGAGATTATTCAAGGATAATTAATAATATAGATCCATTAACTCACCCTCCCTTGCAGGCCATGAGTTGTCTTTAGGATGTATTTTCTTGCTTAACCTTTAGAGTACACAATGACCCTCTTTATATAGCGCGAACGACTCATCTAAAGTCTGACCTTAGCTGATGCTACAGTAGCACCGGCTCCTAAATACATACTGCTACTATCCATAACATTCAACTAGTCTGCTTTGTATTTTTATCAACATAATGTTTTTACTTTCTCTTGCATAGCCATGCGTATCTTCTAAGATCTCCCACTAGAGGAGTAATAGCTAGCAAAATCTTTTGAAGCTGATATTTGTTGTTGCTATTGTTATTGTTCCTAGTATGGTAGATGTAACAAACATAGCCATGCTTGCAGCAAAAGGAGTAGCATTTCAAGTTTATTTTAATTAGTGTCTCTTAAGAGCAGTCTGTTACCATCAATTATTGTTTTACTAAAAATAATTGGACACCCCTTTTGTGTAAACTTAAACTGTAGGCTGAAAAGTCTTTCTCTCAAATGCTTTAATCCTTCTCATAGGTGCACCCCCCCAAGAAATGTTCCACAGGTGTGTGACCTTCGCAGCATTCTGCTGTATAACGGATCACTACAGGAAATTCGGAACATTACGTCGGCTAAAATAAAGTACTTCGGCCAGCGGCAGCCGACGTATGTTAGCTTACGTACATCGGCCACCTTCTCGAGCGCCGCCCCCGAGCGCCCACCGCCGCCCTCGCCCGAGCGCCGCCGCCCCCGAGCATCGACGCCACCGAGGTGAGCCCGCCCCGTCACTTGTTATTTTTTGCTAATTTTTGACAATTAATTGTCAATTGTTAGTTAGCTAGTGTGCTTTTAGTGATTAAGAGAAGATGGTACATCATGTTCTTCAAAGTATAGCCATTAAGAGAAGCTAGATGTTGTCGAGGCCGTGGATTGTGATTGTATTGTAGGCTTGAAGCAGGAGCTTTGCCTTCACATGAGCAGTAGCGCTGATGAGTGAAGATTGATCAGAGGCAGTGGTGACCGGGAAGAAAGACAGGTATTGATTGTGGGGAAAACGGATGCTCGTTTGTCCCGGATTGAAAGGAGATTATATAGCGTGAGGTAAGAGAGACTGCCAAAGCGAGAGACAGGGGATGAATAAACTTATGGAGTGGCGACCATCACCCCCAGCTAACACGACCGTACGTAACCTTCCCCGTCAATCCTCCTCATCCTCTCTCTTACCCGTATGCCATGCGATGCATCACGCATGTTCTCTGTCCACACACACAATATTCTCGCTGCATCTGTTGCGTCACGTACACAGGCATGCATGTTCAGCTATGGCTTACCTCCTTGATAATCCCTATGTCCCAACCGATCTCTATTCCTAAGATTGAAACAGCACATCAGCAAACGAGGTAAATTACCGTAATACCCATCATTCACATGAGCAAAAATGAGTGGAAGAAGGAAGCAAAGTCTCTGTTTATGACAGGCGGAGCAGAGTTTGTGAAATAGAAAGACAAGTAATAAATTGATGTGACATGAGTGGCTAGAAGTAGAGTTGCAGACGGACAAAATTTGAAGTCTAGAAGTAAAGATATATTTTGACGGAGAGATTAGGTACTTACAATCAAAGTCCAGGGACAGTAAGGTTGTGTTCCACACCAAGAACGAGGCAAAGAATTATTAAAGATCTGCCTTGCTTTGTGCCTGGAAATACCTTTAGGCTTCATTTAGAAAGGAGTGGAATGGATAATTTTTTTAGCCTAATCCACTCCATATGTGGAACGAAATACATGTCTAGAGAAAATACTCGCACTGGGCCAAAATTACGTTTCGGTAGGTCGTGGATCAGTCGGTCCAACTCCCAATCCACTCCGATCAGAGTGGAAATCTACCTACTCCTCCTCACACCGGAGATGCGATTCTGACTCCTCCTGCAACTCATGATCACTCGGCCGCCCACCTCCTATTGCTGACAGTGATGGTGCGAGTCCCGGCCGACGACGGTGCCCGCCCAAGCAGACGAACGTGGTGCCGATTTCCCTTCCCCTTCTTCGCCGCTTGCCCAATCCCCAATCTCTGTTCTCTCAATCTTGAACACGGATTCAAAGTATCCCTGTTCTTGATAATTAGTTAGCAGCACAGAGAAAAAATTTGTTACTGCAGTTAAATTATCTGCAAAGAAACTACTAGATGCTTTCCTCTTTGAATTGTTTTTGTTCTACATTTAACTGATGCAGACAGTAGATTGATGGTTCTTTACAAAGCATATGCTTTCTGAATGATTTCGTTTTTTGAATCGATTCGCTCGATGGATAATTTGCTTGTTTCAGGTACTTCAAGCCTTGATAGGAGCCTTTTCTGTCAAATGACATCAGAAAATTATTCAATAGCCTTTGGACTATATAAATAAGCACATATAGACTGTATCTTTGTGGGCAATAGAATTTATAGAATCATTTTTTCTTGCAATATTATTTATGTAATCTCAATCATTTTAACATGATACTCTTGTATCCTTGTGTTCTGCACATGTATGATCACATTGTAATTAGTAGAAATATGGTGGTACGATCTACTGAAATATACTATACAAATCTGACATATGGTGTCTATTGTTTGGCAGGAATCAGTTATTATATATGCATGTGAACTTATACAATGCATATCGTTCCAATCAAAGGACAGCCAAATCACACTTGCGCCTCAGGAATTAGGTCCCCAACGTGGACGAGGATTATTGGGTGACAGTTAGGGATTCACCCGATACTCGCTTGTATATATTCGCGCGTGGTTTACTTTCCACTGCTGCCAAACGAAGCCTTAACCATCAGTTATCCCCAGGCTGCCAGGAGGGATAGGAAACTGCCGGTCGATGAATTGTTTGCTATAGTTTGCCTATGAAAAGATAGATATCTGTGGCCGTAGCCAGTCGCCTTACGGTTTGCCTATGGCAGGTCGATTTCCATGCCGTCCAAGTCATCAGCCTAACAGTGTGATGTTGTTATTTTGTTAATGCGCTTGCTGTCACTGCAAGAGTGCAGCAGTAAGTGACATGCATGTCAACGATTCCAAATGATTGTAAAGCTTTTGTATTGTATTATATATTAACCGGTGACAAATAAAAAGATTCTGTGGAAGTACCAAGGAATGAATTTGAATTTGGATGTGACGTACGTGTATATCAGTACATGTATCAAATGATGAATTTTGAGTTTGCATTCGCCTGACACTCGGATCTCATTTTTATTTCAGCTCTACGCCGCACGTCGCTGCCGCCTCTCCGTCGCACGCCGCCGCAGGTATGCCGCATGTCGCCTCCACCTTGCATTATGACGATGCAATGTTTAAGCAGCCATCTTATGAATAGAATAGAATTGAAATTGATGCTTATGTTTAAGTTGAGAATTTAATTGCTTGTGTTTATGTTGAGAATCGAATTCTTATGTTTAGGTCAATGCTTATGTTTATATTTAGAATTAAATTGTTTTTATTTAGCTTTATGTTTATGAATTGATAAATTACAATTTAACAACTTTTATGTTTAGGTTTAATTGAGTTGCTTAGTTTTTTAAATTATGGTTATTGATTTTAACTTGATTGCTTGAGTGTTACTATATGTACAAAATTGAGCTTCGAGTCAGCTTGACCTGACACAACCCATTTAGAGCCTGACAAAGCACATTTAGTTAGAAGTTAAAGTATGCATCTAGCAGGCACAAAGGCGAATGATGACAGTGCGAATGGAAACTCCTGATGGCGGTGTTGTCGTACGACTGAATCCAGGCCGTGAACCTATACCAGAAGCGGCATCAGCAGCAGTAGGAACAGGGTCCCTTTAAGAAGGACTTCGACAAGTATTTGACAAAGGAGCAGTACGCAGAGGAAAGCTTTTATTGTTAAATATTTATAATACCTACATAAGTTAACTGTATTGATGAAATTTGTGCATGTTAGTATTTCCTGGTTACAGGGTCGACCTGAGGCGTACCGAGCTCTCTGTCGATATTGGGCTAGCGATGCTTACATTGCTAAGTTCATAAAGGCAAGACAGTGCCAAGGGTCCAAGGGCAAGCACAACTACGGCAACGATGGCTACTTGCGTTTGGCTAAATGCATGATATGTACATTTTAAGTTCATTTATATATTCATAATATATTTGTCCCATTAACATGGATATACAGGAGCGAGAGACCGGTCAGGAGCCAACCTCGACACAGGTTTGGAAGAGAGGTCACAAGGGAATTGACCCTTCCCAGCCTGGTCAGCGCAGTCAGGTCGCGATCGAACGACTGGTAAGTTTTCAGAATTCATCAATTTAAATATAACTAATACTACTATTGATACGCTTACAAGATTTCTTTCTTTTTTTATGAAAAGTAGGTGCAGGAGATCGTGAAGATACACAACAAAGATTACGATTGGGAAAACAAGTCGATCGACCCCCATGCCTTGTACGCGAAAAGGCCTATGGACGGTGATTTGATCATTTGATTCATTTCTTTTTCAATCTAACTTCTTTTACATAGTATGTTTCATTCTTTTGCAGGTTTGCCATTTTTATGGAGTTGTTGACTCGAGGTCGACGTGACCTTTGGAGACACTTCATCGACGCAGGCCTCGCCCGTTGGGCCATCAAAATGGCCGCCTCTCACAGACCCAGTTAGATCTCAATGCCATGAAGGAGTCACTGACGCAGACGCAGACGGAGCTGATGCAGTTCCAGACGAAGCTAAAGAGGTCGAGGGCCTTATAGGAGGCAATGACCATGCAAACGGCCCAAATGCAGGCAACGATGGATGTAAGTAATTTAAACTAATTTAGTTTAATTTCATAGCATTTCGATAACATAACTTCTAATATTTTGCAATGGTAGACCCTTGCTCAATAGACTGGTCAGCAGATTCGGGTTCCTCCGTTCTGGTGACCACGGCATAGGCATCCCCAACACAAGTTCCCCTGGCGCAGGTAATAAACTCTTTCTTTAATATTGTCATACTCATTTCAGTATTCCACATAGGGAGAGAAGGAGGTAGAACATATGGTGACAGAGAGAGTGAGATAGAGATGGAGTAAGAGAGACAGACATAGGTTGAGAGAGAGAGAGGGGTGAGATAGAGGTTAAGTAGGAGAGACATAGATAGGGAGAGAGAGAGAGAGTGCGAGGGAGAGGGTAAAGTGTGATAGAGAGGATGCTAGAGAGGGAGAGGAAGAGAGAGAATGAGAGCAAGAGGGGGAGAGGAAGAGGGAAGTGTGACATAAAGAGAGGGAGAGGAAGAAAGTGAGAGAATGAGAGGGAGAGAGGGAGAGGAAGAGAGAAAGTGTGACAGAAAGAGAGGGAGAGAAACAGAGTTGAGAGAACGTGAGGGAGAGGAAGAGAGTGAGATAATGAGAGAAAGAGAGAGAGGGAAAGGAAGGGAGTGGGAGAGAAAGAGAGAAAAATAGAGAGAGAGGGAGAGGAAGAGGGAGAGTAAGAGAGAGAGAGAAAGGGAGAGAGGGAGAGGAAGAGGAAGAGAGTGAGAGGTTGGAACTTAGAGAGAGAGATGGAGTGTGAGATGCTTTGTAGCATGTCTAACTCTAATGTTTTTTTGCTGGATTCGGCAACGGCGGCGCAAACTCCTTCGGCACAGCTACCGGCACCCAGAGGGACGCGCGAAGATGAGCTTTTCGGCTGCGTAGGTAGTCCAGGGGCTAGCATGTGACCCTTTTGTAAATTGTTGTGGTGAATGTGTTGTTTGACTATGAATTGGTGCTGTGTTGAATCTGTATGACTATATATTGATGTTGTTGTTTGTGTCTATGAGCTCACCATCGTGCGAGATGGGATGTTTATGTTTTTAAAAAAAAAATTACAAACATAACTTACATTGGCTATGGCAAAACCGAAGTAAGTTAGCCCAGGTTAACTTTCGTCGGCCATGCCATGCTGACGTAAGTTAGCCCAAGAAACTTACGTCGGCCTTGCTGTGGCTCATATAAGTTAGGGAGCTTATTTATGTCGGCCAGCCTCGAACAACATAAGTCCATTGGCCCAACCCGCAGCCCAGCCCGGGAAGGTACTTACGCCGATTGTGTCGGCGCAAAACCAATTCAATTGAATGCGAGACACCGAGTTTCTTCAGACTGAAGAATTAAAGACTCAATGGAAGAATAAATTTTAGAACATTGACGCAAAAATTGTTCTTATTGCAATCTCTTTATATAGACCTTACAGGCACTGCAAGGATTCCGGTCTATTGCAACGAAAAAATTCATCACAATAGGTTGTTTTTCGTCGCAATAGGTCGCTAATGCAACAAAAAAGAGCGTGGCGATAGTTTTTACAAATCGTCGTAATAATTCCTGCGGCGATAGGTTATTTGCGACACATTGGCATCCGTGGAGAATAGTATGGTATTGCAACAATTTTACATCGGTGGCAAATAGGATGCTATTGCAACGTTTTCATGTATTGCTTTGATTTAACGTATCGCAACGAATTGTATGGTATTGCAATGGGTTCACGATTGTGGCAAACAGTACAGTATTGCAACGATTTCATATTCGTGGCAAATAGTATGTTGTTACAACGATTTAGTGTATTGCGACAATTTAACATATTGCAACAAACAATATGGTATTGCAACAATTTCACATTTGTTGTAATTGTATGTGGTTGCAACGATATCACAGGTGTGGCAATAGTATGCTATTGTAACAATTTCACATTCGTGGCCAATAGTATGTTATTGTAACAGATTAGCGTATTACGACGATTTAACGTATTGCAACGAATAGCATTGTATTGCAATGAATAGCATTGTCTGTTATCCCGGAAGGACTATTCTCTACTGGATCGATGCCCAAATTGTTGTGAATTAAGATGGAAAAATAGTATTGGTGGGGATGCAAGAGAGGCTTTACCTTGCGGAAAAGCCAAGAAGCTTATAGCATGCAAGATTCTATGATACTTCCCTCTTATTCCCCGTCTTCAAAGGTTTTATATGGCAGAATCAACGGCATCAAACATGCGCTGGTACAAAGAAGAACGTATTGATGATGGAATATTATGCCATCCTGCAGATTCGAAAGCATGGAAGCATTTTGATAGCATAAGACTTGGGCTAGCTTCTGATGGTTTCAATCCTTTTGGAGTAATGAATGTTTTTTATAGTACATGGCCTGTGATTCTAATCATTTATAATCTACCACCTTGGTTGTGTATGAAGCAGCCTTATTGGTTGATGTCAATGATAATTATTGGGCCAAAGTCACCTGGAAACAACATTGATGTGTATCTGCAGCCTTTGATTGATGAGCTACTGAAATTATGGTCTGGTGGTGTTGAAACATACGACAATTCAAAGAAAGAGACATTTCTCATGCGATCTTCTATATTGTGGACAATAAATGATTTTCCAGCATATGCAATGCTATGTGGATGGAGCACAAAAGGTAGGCTAGCATGTCCATACTGCCATGTAAACACTGACGCCTTGTGGTTGAAATTTGGACGAAAGTATTGCTACATGGGTCATCATCGTTTCCTACCTCAGGATCACCAGTGGCGTCGGGACAAAGCTTCTTTCAACAAAAAAATAGAGAATAGAGAGGCTCCAACATCACTCTCTGGTCACGAAGTACTCCAACAATACGAGACTTTTGATCAAGAGAGTTTTGGACAGACGAATAATAAGAGAAAGCACACTGAGGAAGATAGGTGGCATAGTTGGAAGAAGAAAAGTACATTTTTTCAGCTCCCGTATTGGAAGACATTGCTAATAAGGCATAACTTGGATGTCATGCACATTGAGAAAAACATTTGTGATAGCATATTGGGGACATTGCTTAATATGGATGGTAAAACAAAAGATAGTCTACATGCTCGTTTTGATATGCAGGAAATGGGTATACGGCCAAAGCAACATCCGGTGGGTACGAAAGGAAAGTATAATTGTCCATCAGCATCATATACTTTGCAAAAAGATCAGAAGACCACCTTGTGCATGTTTTTGGCAGATGTGAAGATGCCTGATGGTCATGCCTTAAACATCAAGAGAAGTGTGGACATAACAACACGTAACGTATCAGGTCTAAAAACTCATGACTACCATATTGTATTTCAGAAGCTCCTTCCTATTGCAATACGTGACATATTGCCTGAATAGGTGTTGAACCTTTAATTGAGTTTAGCAGATTCTTTTTTGGAATTTGTTCTAAAGAATTGACAAAATCAGATTTGGATAAGATGATTGAACAATTTCCTAAAACAATTTGTAAGATTGAGATGTTGCTTCCTACCACTTTCTTTGATATCATGGTACATCTTCCAATCCATCTTGGTGAAGAAGCTCACGGTGGACCTGTTTCTTAGAGATGGATGTATCCAATTGAGAGGTACCTCGGTACATTGAAGAGGTATGTACGTAACAGAGCTCACCCGGAGGGTTCTATAGCTGAGGGATATATTATGAAAGAGTGTATGACTTTTTGTAGCCAGTTTTTGGATAACATCAGCACCAAGCTTAATAGGCCAGAACATCATGAAGCTCCAGCTAGGAATGAAACTTCTCTCGATTCTAATATATTTACAGAAGTTGATAATTCTAAAAAAGGGTTTAAATGGGGCAAACTTACTATGGCGGAACTACATAACATCAGGCATTATATTATTTCTAATGTTGAAGAGGCCACTCCATGGATCAACTACGTATAACACTTAGATGTTATATACTATATTAATGGATCATGCTTATTGTAGATGGCTAATTTAATTTTGTACCCTTTTCAGTGAGCATTTTGAAGAGTTGAAAAAGATTCATTCTCGTGATGTTGAAAAACGCCATAGAGATGAGTTTGTTTATTAGTTTCAGAAACGAGTAAGTACATGCAAGTTTTTACTTTGATGAAATATTGAAGAAATGTTTGTTCTGAATTTGGTTTATCGATGACCCCTATTATACTAACTAATGTGTACAGATTATGACATTACACAAAGAAGGGAAAGTAACCGATTATTTGTATGCATTATCTAGAGGACCTGATCGTCGGGCACGTTTTTTTAGTTGATCATTCATAAATGGCTTCTTCTTTCGAACAACAGAGGTGGAAAAAGATTTACGGACGCAAAACAGTGGTGCTGTTGTTCGGGATGGTGATCATGAGTGGTATGGAGTAATCAAGAAAATGATTTCCGTTGATTTTGAAAAAAAAAAAACAAGAGGTTCTATTATTTGAATGTGAATTGTTTGATCGGCCTCGTTCCGGTCAGAGCAAAAGCAGAGGCTACAAAATGGACCGATACGGAATGATAGATGTTGACACTACAATTTCTCAATTTAAGTATGAGACTTACATTCTAGCCACCCAAGCAGAACAAGTTTTTTACGTTAGAAGTGTGAAGCAACCTAAATGGGCTACAATTGTTAAAACGAATCCACGGAACCTTTTTGCCATGCCCCCTGGAGACAGTGAAAATAATGTCACTGAGACGATGGAGGCTGAGACATTATTTGATGATCGATGACTTACTGATATAGATGAGGATATGACCACATGGGATAGGAATGACATCGACGGAGCAACCGGTGATGCTTCCGCTCTTTCAAATGAAGATGACGACGATGACGACCACGACGATGATGATACATATATCAATGATGGTATTGTGCCTCCAATATTGAGGGAGGACAGCGAAGATGATGATTTTTTCATATAGGTACTGCGTGAGCTAGCTGTACGTGAACTATGTAATGCAGTGTGTGTTCCATGGCGATAGATCTTAACGCCACCAACCGGTATTTCATGGCAACGGATCCTAATACAACGATTGTGTTTCGTGGCGATAGATCCTATTGCCACGAAATTTTGAATCGTGGCATAAGTTCCTAATGCACTGTTTGTGTTTCGTGGCGATAGATGCTAACGCGATGAACTATTGAATCGTGGCAACAGATCCTAATGCAACGATCAGGTTCCATGGCGATAGATGCTAATGCCACGAACTAGTGAATCGTGGCAATAGATTCTAATGCAACGATCATGTTCCGTGTCGATAGATGCTAATTCCACGAACTAGTAAATCGTGGCAACAGATTCTAATGCAACGATTGGGTTCTGTGGCGATAGATGCTAATGCCACGAACTAGTGAATTGTGGCAATAAATTCTAATGCAACGATCGGTTTCTGTGGCGATAGATGCTAACGCCACGAAGTATTGAATTGTAGCAACAGATCCTAATGTAACGATTGGGTTCTGTGGCGATAGATGCTAACACCATGAACTAGTGAATCGTGGCAACAGATTCCAATGCAATAATGGTTCAATGGGGATAGATGCTAATGCCACGAACTAGTGAATTGTGGCAACAAATTCGTGGTGATAGAACCTAATGCCACGAACTAGTGAATCGTGGCAACAGATCCTAGTGCAATTATCGTGTTCCGTGGCGATAGATGCTAATGCCACAAACTAGTGAATCTTGGCAATAGATTTGTGGTGATAGATCCTAATGCCACGAACAAGTGAATCGTGGCAACAGATCCTAATGCAACGATCGTGTTCCGTGGCGATAGATGCTAATGCCACAAACTAGTGAATTGTGGCAACAGATTTTTGGCGATAGATCCTAATGCCACGAACTAGTGAATCGTGGCAACAGATCCTAATGCAACGATCGTGTTCTGTGGCGATAGATGCTAATTCCATGAACTAGTGAATCATGGCAACATATTTGTTGCAATGGATCCTAATGCCACAAACTAGTAAATCGTGGCAACAGATCCTAATGCAACGATCGTGTTCTGTGGCGATAGATGCTAATGCCACAAACTAGTGAATCATGGCAACAGATTCGTGGCGATAGATCCTAATGCCACGAACTAGTGAATCGTGGCACAGATCCTAATGCAACGATCGTGTTCCGTGGCGATAGATGCTAATGGCACGAACTAGTGAATCGTGGCAACAGATTCTTGGCGATAGATCCTAATGGCACGAACTAGTGAATCATGGCAACAAATCCTAATGCAACATTAGTGTTCTGTGGCGATAGATGCTAATGCCACGAACTAGTGAATCGTGCCAACAAATTCGTGGCGATAGATCCTAATGCCACGAACTAGTGAATCGTGGCAACAGATCCTAGTGCAACGATCGTGTTCCGTGGCGATAGTTGCTAATGCCACGAACTAGTGAATCGTGGCAAAAGACCAAGCTTACTGCAACGATTTAGTATTCATTGCAGTACAATCGTTGCAACAGGGTGGAATCCTTGTAGTGAGGACGTGAATCAACAACCAACACGACTCTGAACTTGAGTCCAACACGGTGTGATCTCAACTAGTTTTCTACTCTGCTTCCCACTCTGACCAGACTCTTCCTAATTTTCACAAAATTCTAACTACAGACTCGGACTCTAACATGCTTATGACAACATACTCCCTCCTAAGCCTATTCATGTCCCCTTTCCTGAACCTTCAAAGCTCCTATCTTCTCTCTTAGATCTTGAAACTTTGGTCAGCTCAGAGATTTGGTCAGTATATCTGCTAACTTGATCATTAGTGCAGATATATTGAATATCAACTTTCTTGGCTTCTACAGATTCTTTGATGAAGTGGAAACGTGTCTCTATGTGTTTGCTTCTATCATGCAATACTGGATTCTTGCACCGGGATATTGCAGATTTATTGTCGACTCGAATTACCATAGTTGTTCTTCTTTTCTTTTGGTTGAATCAGTCAACAACCTGCTCGGCCACAAACCTTGACAGGATGCAGAACTTGCATAGATGTACTCTGCCTCACATGAGGATAGTGCAACTATCTTCTACTTTTGTGAATTCCAGCTTACCGGACTCGTACCAAGAAGGAAAATCATTCTTGGTCCTTCACTGCTTGAGCTGTATTCAAGCCCATAGTTAATGGTCCCCTTCTCAGATCTGAGTATTTGTTTAACCATTGCAAGATGCTCCGATGTTGGGGACTCGATGAATCTAGTCACATGGCCAACTTAATAAGCTAAATCAGGTCTTGTATCAAATACCTCAGACTTCCCACCATACTTCTAAATTGAGTGCCATTAACAATAGGAGCTTTGCTGTCTTTTTTTAGTTTTGCTCAAGGGTCCATTGGGATCATGGTTGGATTACAGTCCTTCATGCCAAACTTCTCTAGCATCTTAATTGCATATCCACTTTGACTTACTGTTATAGAGTTTTCCTTCTAAGATACCTCTATGCCCAAGTAATAGCTTAGAAGATCGATGTCACTCAACTTGAACTTCCTTCTCATCTCTGTTTTGAAGCCTCAAATTTCCTTAGAGCTTTCTCCTATGCTAATGAGGTCATCAACATAAAATCCAACTATCAAAACTTTTTCCCTATTGATCCTTGTGTATACTGCATGTTCCAAGGATGATCTGACAAAATTCTATTCTTTCAGATTCTTGTCCAGTTTGGAGTTCTGAGCCCGAGGGGCTTGCCGAAGTACATACAAAGCTTTATGTAGTTTCATCACCATGTGCTCTTTCCCTTTTACTTCAAAACCTGGTGCTTGCGAGACATATACCGCCTCAACAAGGTCTCCTTTTAAAAATGCTGACTTGACATCCATGTGATGAATTCTCCATCCTTTTTGTGCAGCTAAGGCAATCAGCATTCCTACTGTCTCTAAACGAGCAACTGGGGCAAATACTTCTTCAAAATATATTCTAGTCTTTTGCATGTATCCTTTGGCCACCTACTTGGCCTTATGCTTGACAACATTCCCTTGGCTGTCCTTTTTGAGCTTAAAAACCCATTTTAGGCCAATAGCTTTGTGATTAGGGGGTAGACTTGTCAGGGTCCAAGTCCTTTTGGACTGAATAGATGAAAGTTCTTCCTCCATAGCCTTTTTCCAGCTAGGAGACTGTTGACAGTTGTTATATACCAATTTCACCCATCAATATAACTCAATTATGTGAAGGAAATATCATTTCTTGCACACATCACCTTTCTATTTAACCTATTTTCACTTGTACTTGGAGAATTGGTGCATGCAGGTATTTTATAGAGAATTAAAGTGAAACAAGGGGTTGGATCCTATAAAATACCATCTCAACCAATCAAGCGCCGACATGTCGCACCACATGGATAGAATGGCCCACAAATAGAAGTATCCTAATCCATGCAACGTTGTAGCACCCATATCAAGGGATGGGACCCACTAGGAAGCCACCTAGAGAAAGAATAGACTGTTTGAGCCAGGTCCCGGTCAGCCGACCTGGTGGTTCAGCCGACCTCTTCCTGGCACCAAACCCAGTCAAATTCCTTGTGTTGGCTCCTCCTGGCTTGAAAAAGTCAGTGGTGACTGATTTGCATGCTTTTGGTGGCGGAAACCGACCCTTCTCCACCTATAAATAGGACCCCTCACCCCTTATTTCAACACACACCACTAGAGCATTCACTCCTATACATTAGTTCACCTAGTCCCTAGTGGAGGTTAGGCTGTAGAGAGGAGCCTCTAGGCCCGAGTCCAAATCGGGAAATATATGGCTCATGTATATTTTCTTATATTTGTTACTTTATGCATTATAATAATAGTATTATTAGTCTCTCTTTATTCATATACTTGGGCAAAGCATTTCTTATTTGATTGTGGAGTCCATGTATGTGCTAGGTGTAGATGATGTTATGATCTATACATAATGCCATTATCATGTTATCATAAACATCATACACCACCACTATAGTCTAATTAGGTAATAATATGATTATGTTAATATGAATATGTTAGTGCATAGATCCCACATTGGTTCAACGATGTTTAGGTTAGTCATTGCCTTAGGATGAATATTACGTTGCAACTCTCAATGTATTTATATAGCATGCAAGTGTGGTGCTTGGATAGTTAAGTAGCATTGGATACATCGTAGTCCATAGGTTGTAGGGGTAGGAAGTAGGTGGTGATAGCCCTATCCGTTCATTGTAATCCTCCATGTTCGGCTACGATGTAGGCTCTTGGTGGGAGTTGCCTGGCAGACCAGGGTAAGCCCGTGCCCGAGATGTTGGACCACTAAGCCCTAGTATTCACTATTAGCATATTCATGTGTACTTTATTAGGCTATGCATATGAGTTATTAGAGCACAGTAGGAGTATTTCCATCTCATAGTCTAACCCTCGCTACGACAACCTTACCTTTAGAGTAGATTTCTTAGGTGTATGTCACAGTACCCATACTATAATTTTACCCCTATTTTGATAAACACTTAGTACCCTATATCTTGATTATAAGAGTAGTGTTTACTTAACTCCATTGTCTTCCTTTGGATAAATACAATACCCTAGGAAATACTCTTGGGTGAAAGGCTACACCGCAGTTTTCTTGCACTTGCGGATCTCATCTCTTTTGAGATGATCTGTGACGTAAGAAACGTCAACAAGCATTTCTTGCACCATTGCTGGGGTTAAATTGTTGGTTTTTCTTAGGAGCCATCAACAAGTAGTTCTAGCACCGTCGCCGAGGAAGGCAAAGGAAGTGAAGGATAGATATCACTTTTGTTTAAGCTATAAGTACCAATATTTATTAGACAAGATTACCCTTGTTTGTTTTCTCCTTTTGTGGTGAAAACAGGGTAGTGTTGGCTGACCCATTTTATAGGATGGCCAACGAGGAGGCAAATGCTCAACTGCAAGATGATTTATGGTGTACCTCAACAAATGTCCGCTAGGCGACACCATTGCCTTTCGCAGAAGAATTTCAGCTTCCCGTAGGAGCCAAAGTCCTCCATCTCCAAGCTTGGGAGGGGATCCAAGAGTCCAAACGGATCAAATATCTGGTGAAAGCCCAAATATATATGTGTTTTCAACCTTTGGACCGGACTAGTCCGCCTCACTGGGCGGACAAGTATGGAGTCCAGGTTCCCGGGGATCTGACAGACAAGTCCAGGTCTCCAACCAGACTAGTTTGGCCCTTGGGGACTTAACCTCCCCAGGGGGCTCCCCAACTGTTCAGTTTTATACTCACACTCTCTCTTCAAACACGAAATAACGCCCTTAAATTGGCAATTTTCGACTCTATCCACCAAAAACCAATTCCAATCCATGGATTGAAGCCCCAAGGTGTGTATGAACTCTTCCTCGAGCATCCACGGCCGTTTCTTCATCCACATTTCGTCGATTTGAAGATTTGAAGAGGTATTCTTGACCTAACCCGAAATCCTTCGAGATTCAAAATCTTTAGGTCTTTTGATAGAAACCTCTTCACAAAATGTGTTCTATATTTCATTGTGATCCTAGCCTAGGAATATTATGCCCTGATCCATAGTTTTACAAAAATCATCAAGATTAGGATTCTTACTATGTCCACAAGACTAGTCCGGCTGCAGGGCGGACAAGTGTGGCCCGTGAAGACTAGTCCAGTCTGCGAGCAGACAAGTCTGAGGTCCACAATATAAACTTTTACTTTGATTGTTGTCGTGAGTTTTAACACAATGTTCCACTTCCTTTGACTCATATACTCTCTTGTTTATCTCTTCTCGGGGACGATGTCGAACCCCGATGACTCGCCTCTATCTGATCCCGTGCATGAGGCAGCAAGGCAAGAAACCTATCACCATGCTCGTGAGGAGTGAGAGCTTGCTATAGCTCTCCTCAAGTCCAGGATTGTGGCTAGGAAGGCAAAGAAACAGCAGCGAGAGGCTCATAACTCAGCTGTAGCTGAACAAGGGCCAAGGAAGAAGAGGCTTATGACAATGGGTGAGAAAACAATAACTCTAGTGGCTAGATATGCAAAAGACGAAGGCAAGGTACCGGCAGATGAACCGCTAAAGGAGAGAACACCAGTTGTCAAGAAGCCCACAACCAAAGTGCAAGTTGGTGTAATCATAAGAGAAAAGGATAAAAAGGGGTCCTCACCACACCGGCCCTTTGAGAATATCCTCTCTTGCTAGAAATCCAATCGACAAGCCACTGTGGAAGCTAATCTATCCAGAGGTAATGGAGCATAAAAGGCTAAGTGATTGAGGATGGATGAATGCTATTAGTATGAGAAGCACACCGCCGACCCTTGGTTTTGGTGTGACTTTCATTGTGATTACTATCGGACAGTCTATATGTCCAAGCAAACTCCAGTGACCGATGCTCAATGGATCGATTGGGATTACATGGCAGAGAAGAACCATGCTGCATTCAATGCGGTGATTGACGCCATAGAGCGCCATTGACTCAAGGATCTCATGGCTTTCAAGTATGATTGGAACATTCAAGTTATTATGCAATTCTACAGCACAGTCTACTTCCATAGGCAAGGAGATCGGAGGATCACTTGGATCACTAATGGTGAGCAATACTCGGTTACATATTGGGATTTTGCCCAAATTCTTGGCTTGGAGGATCATATTGACAACGAGATCATCATTCCAATTCTTGAGGCTGTTGATGGGGATGACTTGGATTACATGTATCCAAGCCATGCAATTTATTAAGCGGGGCACATATGGAACATCAAGACTTTATATAGTGTGCTAAACTGTGTTCTAAGGAAGACTATATCCCCCAAAGATGGAGATGGAGGGATCATTCAGGGAAATTTGAGGCATTTGATGGTGCTCATTGATGAGGATGTCCAATTCAACATTGTGGAGTATATCTTTGATGACATATTCAACATCTCACATACCCCGAACCGCTTGTGTGGCTATGCACCATATATCATGTATCTAATTGAGAAGGTATTCGAGCTAAAGTTCAAGAAGGATGTTACTCCTCGAAGGCTTCGTCCTCAACTGCCTCTTCCCAAGCCTATTGCACCAAGAAGGAAGAATGCCAATCCTCCTGCCTCTTCCTTCTCTCGTCTCGTGGCTTCTCCACCACCTCCTCCTCCATCACAGTTCGAAAGCGGCTTCTTGAAGTGCTTTAAGGAACTTTTCTCCTCTTGTAGGAAAGTGGATGTTTGGACTCGTTGGATGGAGCTTTGTCAAGAGAAGTACGTCAAGGCAATGTGAAACAAGCTCGAGATTCCCATGTCTCCCACGACAGACAGTGATGGAGAGTTGACTCCTTTCCCGAGTTCACCGTCGATGAACTCGCTCATTTTAAGGAAAATGGAACCTCCAAGGCTGCAGCTTCCAATAATGAAGATGGCAATGAAGACATTAAGATCTGGAGGCTACGGAGAGCAACAATGGGCAGCAAGACGACGACGATGATGAGTAGATTGTAGGACTTCCTTCCTCTCTTCCTTTTTGGTGTCTTGATGCCATAGGGGGAGAGATTGGAAGGGGGTACTTCTTTTTAGTGTTGTTGTCTCTCTTGTTGATCCTATGGACTTGTAATATGTTTTAAAACTCTCACATTTCAATTTGTGTAAGACATGACTCGTGTTAAGAGTTTTATGCACATTATGATGTTTGCTATGTTTATTTGGGATGTGATGCTTAAAATTGCCTATTTCTCATTCATCACTCATTGTCTTGTCACAAATCATGGACACAACACTTAGGCACCCGAGCATAACATGTGTATGTATGATAACTCTCTCAAATATTTCATTCATGATGCATACATTGAGGGGGAGTTACCCATACACACACTTGTTATGAAAACCAATATATATCATTTTTGTCGAAGTTTAATGTGTTGTCATCAATCACAAAAAAGGAAGAGATTGGAACTGCATCTAGGCATCCCGTTGGGTTTTGGATGATTGATGATGACAGATTAAGAGACTAATGAGCTGCGTTGATCTTAAGCACAGGTGTGATGATTGAAATGAAAGAAAATCCCTCAAAATGGAAAAGATTGAAACAGGCGTTGAAGACTCAAGCATAGAAAATAGAGTTTCTTATGTGTTGAGTTTAGACTACCCTTCTGTGTGAGAGGATGTGTGTATCAAGTGCATTGAGATCGTAGAAGAGGGCTAAAAGTCATGGTTGAGAGAAAGCCTAAGTGAGAAGCCGTGTTGAGAGATTTCCTAGGAGATTGGACTTGTCCAGGCCTCAAGGCCGGACTAGTCCGGATGAGCCAGAGTAGTCTGTTTTGGGACAGGCTAAGAGTTTCTGTGTGAGTTTGTACTTGCCAGCTTGTGGACGGACTAGTCCATTCTACACCTGGTGAGAATTTTTGGAGCTATGTCCTTGGAGGCCGGACATGTCTGCCACAGAAGTCGTACTAGTCCCGACATCCAAAAGAAGTCTATTTTCGGCAAGACAAAAGGTTAATATTATACTTCGGACTTGTCTGTTGTGAGGTGGACTAGTCCATGTTATTTAGAGAGAAGGGGTTTTTTTTAGGCTAAGTCCTATTGGCCGGATTTGTCCGCCCCTGTGTTCGGAATAGTCCGGTGTCTCTGGACTGTCCGTGTTTAGACGGACCACAACATTCTATTGTAGTTCGGCTTAGTCCATTGTTTGCCGGACTAGCCCGGTGTGCTGTGACTATTTGAAATTCAAACGTTGGAGGGCCGTCACTCTCTGTAGAGTGTGACGTAGCATGGACCCAATAGGCTGAACTAGTCTGAGGTCCTGGCCGGACTAGTCCACACATTGAATGCTGGCAACGGTTAGATGTCGGGACCCTTATAAAAAAATGACCCCCAGCCCCATTTGAGTACTTTTGAACCCTAGCGCCGACGCAAGTTTCCTTGAGGCATCCTAAGCCTTCTACTCCGCCTACTTGTGATCTAGAACAAAATCTTGAGAAGATTAAGTTTTTATAAGGGGAGAGAAGGAAGATCATCTTGCTTTGGCTCTTGGTTTGATCTGTTGCACTTGGTGTCGTGTTTGTGGCTTGTGACAGTTGAGCTTCATGTGCTCCTTGTTGTAAATTATTTGTGGGAGCCTCAACTTGTGAGAAGCCACAAGAACTTGGTGATTACCCTTCTGTTTAGTGGAAACCAAGCCGGCCTTTTGTGGTGCCTTGGTGAGATGAGGGTCAAGTGAGACCTGGTCCTTTTGTGGACTTCTCAACGTGGATGTAGTCTTATTTGTGAAGCTGAACCATGGGATAAATCGTGTCTCACTTGTTGCTTTACTTTTCGCTATTCACTAGAATTTCTTTTAAGGTTCATATCGTTCTTAAATTGTTCTTCATTGAAATCATGCAACCTATTTGTTCACACTTGTTAATCTAATTTGTATTAGGTTGCTAGACATTGTATCTATCTTTCTTCGAACCAAAATCCGCAAAAAACTTGTAGAAATCAAGTTTTTAGGTTTTCCCTGTGTGTTGAGTAGACTAGTCCGGCCCTGAGCAGACTAGTCCGGCCTCAGAGATTTAATCTCGTTTGATTAAGTAATTTCAGGTCATATTGTCTATTCATCCCCCTCTAGGCGACTTTCAATAAGGTAGTCCACTTGGTGTGCAAGAACAATTGAATCAAATCCCTTCAAACGTTCCTTGAGTTTTACTTTGACCATGCCAAATCGGTTTAGTCGAATTCGTCGACCGGCATCAAACCAATCAAGGTCAAAGAATACTGCTCAAATATCCTTGTTTTTGACAAAAGAAAATTCAAGGATTTTTTAATAGTCCCATAGTAATTAGTTTCACGTCCTTGAGAATCGAATGCCCTTGTCACAACTCCAGTATTACATGTTGCCGCGAGAGGATGAAGAGATTCGAATTGAGTTGTATGGAATCAAAAGTCGTTGATGTCATATCGACCATAGCTTCTAACTTTAACCATTCCATAGGATAGTTGTCGCAAGTCTTCATGGACGTTGGCATCTTTATTGCACCGTCAAAGATATGAAGTTATTAGAAAACTTTGTAAATATTCGTAAGATATTAGAAAATGTTGTTAATACTGATAATTTAACGATAAAATGTTACATGATCTTGAAATCAGGAAAGACAATTAGGTCCTCCGTTTATTCCTTCCTGTCGCATCCTTTCTATTTGATTGCTTGTAGGTTATTGTTTATGTGTCCAATTTTCCTTGTTGAACTCGTTGTATGAAAGAGAACCTTTTAGAATAGATGTGTTGCAAAATATGCTGGTTAGCATAAATGTAGGACAAACACTTACTAAAAATATTTCTCCATCCCATCTATATTAGCGTACATGTAGAGCAAAGCAGCACTACTTTCTTCTTCGCTAACGTTGTAGGAAGTGTAACTACCAACAGTAGTGCTTCTTGCAAAAATTGAGAGATCACTACAAGGAGATTACTCATCCATATTGTACCGCATTGTCGAAGTATTGACATTGTGTTCCTCTGCAAAGTAAACACTTGAGAAGTATCCTACATTCTTAGAGTAAAATCTTCGACGATTGTTGACGTTTCTTACATCACAGATAAAAATCTCCAAGCGCACATAAACTGTCGTGTAGCACTTCCCCTTAAAGAGTATTCCCAATGGTATCGAATCCAACGAACGTGTGCGCTAATTTTACGAACTAATTTGCCGAAGGACACAAAGTTGTTTGCTACGCAAGGAAGAGAGAGGAATTCAAAATATTGATTCTAGTTCAAAGGAATTTGCGGTAGCTGCTTGCTTCGGGCGCGGGTTTACCACTAGCAACACTAGGACGACTCCCGCCAAGAGTCTATGGCATTGTCGAATGTGTAGGATTACTAAGGACAGATAGGGTTGTCACCACCTACTGCCTACCTCTTCAATCCGTGGGTCTATGAGATATTTACTGGTGATTTCTAACCTTAGGACCACACTTACATTCTAAATCACAATTCTGGTTGTTTCGAACACAAAGCTACAACTAGAGCCTCTAATAAATTAATGCAATGAACCCACAAGTAACTACTTGTGCAAACTACCTTGAATTGGAAATCAAACTTGAAATGAATTCACAAAGTCTTACTTGATTTGGAATCAAACCTTTGTAGGGGTACATTTGTAGAAGAGGGACTTGACAAGCCCAAGCCTCCTTCTCCTAGACTCTTCACCACACTCTCCTTCTACTTGGAAGCCTCTAGGACTACTCTAAATCTTAGGAGTGGTACTCTATTCTCAACTATTGGTGTGTTTGTGAAGTGAGGTATGGGGTGCTATTTATAGGGGGAGAAGGGTCAGTTCCCGCCATCAAATGCATGCGAATCGGTCACCATCGTCTTCAGGAAGCCGGAAGGGGCCAACATGTGGCGATTGATTGAGTTTGGCGCCAGGACCAAGTCGACCGACTAGGGGGTCAACCGACTTTGTCTTTCCACCGTTTCGCGTGTTCTTTCTCCAAGTCACTACGAGGTGGGTCCCATCCATTGATATGCATGCTACACCGTTGAACGGCCCTGGATACTACTCTTTGTGGGCCATTTGATCCATGTGATGACATGTGGTGTCGCCTGATTCGTCAAAATCCAATTTAATGGATTACTCCCTGCATGTCTTGGTATTTTGGGTATAATTCACTTGTATACAAATAAACACCAACACTTGTGGAATTGGTTAGTTTTTAACCCTACCACTATGTTGTGTTTCTCTTTTGTGCACATTATGAGGTGAATTGATAGTCTAAATATGGCGCTTAAGGACCATCAACAAGCTCCCCCACACTTAGTCCTTTCCTCATCCTTGAGTGAAGGCAAGGAGAAGAACTAAGGTGTTGTCATAAATTTTCTATAAGTTAGAAAATGAGAGTTATAGATATTTCAACTCATATCTCAATTCATGAATTCCCTTATTGGAATGTGGTTTCCACGTGAATCTTGGGTGTTTGAAGAGTGGAATGGTTAGAATGTAGTTCCCGTGGATCTTCCCCTACCGAAATTATCTGATGATTTGCTATATTCGAAAAGCCAAAGAAACAATTGCCCTTATCTCTCATTTGGAATCTCTCAAATTGTTTTGGTCATCACCTTGGCATGTTTTGCCAATTTTTTCACTATACTAAATATGGCTATCTCTAGAGCTTGGCAGGGATAAATGAGGCACACATTGCAATTCATATATTACTATGTCAAAAACTTGATCCTATGAGAGACTTATGCAACAAACAGTTTGACAATGAAAATCCTTGTGCACATGAATGGAATGGATAATTGTGGAGTCCATAGTTTTTTTCTCTTTAAAGATGAAACATGGCTACTTTTTCTCCTTTTTTTGGCACACTTCCTCTTTTGAAGAGTAGATGCTCTTTTTTTTTGTAGCCATGTCTTCTACTCCTTTTTTTTAGAGAGATTTTGATAATCATAATGTATGGAGTTCCTTTATTGGATGGATGAATGGTGGATGCAAATTCTCAATGTGAGATATTTTACACGAATAGGGTGCACAAAAATTTCTAAGTCAAAAGTTCATGCATGTCACTTAATTGGGTCACATGTTTGACAATGTTCGATGAAAAACAAAGTAGCATATGCATGTGGTTTTCAATAAGTGTATCATATGGCCTTGGTGGGTATTTAAATTTCCAATGAAAGAATCATGCAAAGTTCAAGACTCCAAATTTTTGAAAATATCAAAATTAATTTCAAGCAAAGAGATATCTCCTCAAATAACTCATTTACCATATCACACTAGTCTAATAATTAAATGACATGTTTCTCCTACTTTAATTGTGGGAATCACAAACAAGGCAATAAATTGAAATATAAAGTATTCAAATTTTCAGCTCAAGCAAATTTTGACTACCAAGTTTTAATCTCGAATGTCGAGTTGATTCATTTTAAATATTCAGTTTTAAATAAGAAATCAACTTAAAAATCAGTGTAGCACATATATTCGTAGATAAGAGATCAAACCTGAACTTGTAAAGTGAAATGGAGCCGTGTTAGGCCCACACCAGGTTGGCCGAATGGGAGGTTCGACCGACCCCATTCTAGCCTCTCTATTGCTCTGTTTCGACATGTCGAGTCGTATGTTCGATTGCGACGTGTTTCGGGATGCAACGCTATTTTTGCACGTCGGGATTTCGCGATTTGGGGTGCCTCCGCCACACTTGTTCCCTGTACTCTTTATTAAACAAAAATAAACTAAAGTGGGAACTTTACCAGGTTAGATGAACCGGTAAGTTCACTTTATTGAATCCAAAATATTGGAGATTCTTGCATTATTCAATCTTAACATAAGGAATAAAAATATGGAACAAAACTAAACTTAAACTAGTAAGCATCCTATGCGGTCGGGACATCTAAACTATGGTGCGTTGTAGATGCCGGGCTTCTCGATGGCATTGCATATGTGCCGCAGCTTGGCCCTCATGCCACGACGAGCACCATAAATCTCCTCCTTGAGGGAGATGAGATCATCCTTCAGTTCCCCCCTCTCTATGCACCCTTCAACCACTAAGTCCGATAGCTTCTTGTTCCCCAAATGGAGAGAAGCTAACTCCTTAGAAAGTTGTGCCACTTTAGGATCACAAGGAGATTTCCCGTTGTTGTCCTCAAATTTGCCAGGTGGCTCTCTGATGGCAGGTAACGAGAGGTGACACCTAATTCTGGTGGGTGACGAGCCCGTCAACTCCTCCATCACCAAATTATCCACTTTTTTGAAAAAGCCTTTTGTATAGCCTCCTTCAGGCTTGCGCACCCCATGGATAATGAAGCGATCTCCCACATACTCAGGCGAGGTACACGTAGGTCACTTGTAGTGGTGACTCACTACGTCACCATCCTTGGTCTTCAGAGTGTACATAAACTCCTTGCTAGGCTGCAACTTTAGGAGAGACTCGTCTTTTTTCGAGAGACTCATCTTTTTTAGGAAAAAAGACGGGTCTTGACTGGCTTAAGGCCAGCCGTAGTTGGACGACGTGTAGGTGTCATCGACTTCATTGGCGTTCTCCAAGTGGAGAGCGACCGTGCAGCCCAAGAGGTGTGGTGCTACGCCCATGCGGAGTCTTCATCGGTGGCAGGATCATGGTGAGAGGTACAACATCTAATGCCATGACAGACTCCAATGCAAGGGTGGAGTTGTCTTGGCTGGCACGAGGTCTCCTCTCAGGTTGAAGGTTGAGCTAGAGGAGGCATGAGGCACAATTTTTTTGTCGACCATGACTAGGATGGGAGGAACAGAAGATGGATTTTTTTTCTGGATGGTGCAAGGGTATCCTCTCTGTTCCCATCTACAAATAAGTGGGGAAAATACTATAGCACCGAGATTCCTGTTGGGTTACATTGGGAGAGTTCGCACGAGAAAACAGAATGTCGACAACAAGAAGGAGGAATTGTCCGACCCTAGGGTTCGGCCCCCCTTTTTGCTCTGCTTGGTCTAGGTTTTCGTGGGTTGGCTTATTGGCCCCCATAGATGATTAATTGGATGGGCCTATTAATTGAACGCGGAGAATTTAGACAGAATTTAACTGAACGGTTCGAATATAAATAAGATTTATCATGTAAATTTCCTTTTCTGCCTCCTTCTCCTCAGATTGAAGAAATAATTTGAGTCAGTGCCCATTCACTTTAAATGGCTGATCATCATCACCTTGGAGAGTGATTGCTCCATGGGATGAGGTTTCTAATACAGTAAAGAGTCCTTCCCATTTACTTCTAAGCTTCCCATGTCTAAAGAGTTTAACCCCGAGTTGAAGAGTAAAATTTTTTCTCTAGATTTGAACTCTTTAGGCGTAATCCTCTTATCGTGCCATCTTTTGGTTCTTTCCTTGTAGATTTTGGTACTATGGTACGCCTTATCTCTCCACTCTCCCAACTCAGAAATTTGCTTCAATCAGTGTTTTCCGGCTTCATGAATGTCCATGTTCCACCGCTTGATGGCCCAGTAGGCTCTATTTTCAAATTCTACAAGAAAATGACAAGTCTTCCCATAGACAAGTTGGAATGGAGACATACCGATGGGGGTTTTGTAGGCAGTACGATATGCCCACAATGCATTGGGTAGCTCATTCTTCCATCCCGTTCCCATTTCCAAGACGGTCTTTTAAAGAATATTCTTCATTTGCTTATTGGATGTTTCTTCTTGACCACTTGTTTGTGGGTGGTATGGAGTAGCAATGTTATGCAGGACACCAAGCTCCCTCAAAAAGTTTCAAAAGGTCTTATCTATGAAATGAGACTCTCCATCACTTATGACCATATGGGGAGTGCCAAAGCACGGTAAAATGATCTAATGGAACATTTTCCTAGCTTGCTTTGAATCAGCATTTTTGCATGGCAAGGCTTCTACCCATTTTGACACATAATCTACAACAACCAGGATATACTCACAATCATATGACCTAGGGAAAGGTCCCATGAAATCAATACCGCCACATCCAATAATTCCACTTGGAGATTATATGTTAGGGGCATCGAATTGCGAGCACAAATTCCCCCAGGCTTCTGGCATTTCCAATCCGCAAATGAATTCTTTTGTGTCTTCATACATAGAAGGCCAATAAAATCCACTCTGCTAGATTTTTGCCTGGGTACGGTAAACAACGTAATTGCCACCATAGGGGCTAGCATGGCATTTCTCAATAATCTTGGTGCCTTCGATTGATGGGACGTACCTTCTAAGAAGGCCATCAGCACAAATTTGATAGAGGTATGTGTCATCCCAAAGTTGTCCACGACTATCATAGATGAGTTTCTTTCTGTTTTCCTCTGGTAGTACGTATCCCGTGACCATGAAGTTCATGATATCCGCATACCAAGGGTGAGAGTCAGTAACCTTGAGAAGCATATCATCTTATCGGAAGTCATCGATAGGAATGTCCATGGTTTGCGTGACTTCTATACGCAAGAGATGACCTGGCACGGAATTCTCAACTCCTTTCTTAGCCTTGATTTCTAAGTCAAACTCTTGGAGGAGAAGAATCCATCGGATTAGCCTTGGTTTAGCATCCTTTTTAGTGAGCAAGTACTTCAAGGCAGCATGGTCTGTGTGGACTATGACCTTGGCTCCAACCAAATAGGAACTAAACGTATCGATAGCAAAAACTACATCTAAGAGCTCTTTTTCGGGTGTGGCATAAGTTAGTTGAGATCCTATCAGAGTTTTGCTAGCGTAGGCTAACGCGTGATGCTTTTTTATCTTTGGTTTTGCCTAGAACCGCACCAACAGCAAAATCACTAGCATCACACATGATTTTGAATGGCAGCATCCAATCAGGAGTTTGGATGATTGGAGCTGAGATGAGTGCCTTTTTGAGTGTATCAAATGATTTAAGGCATTCATCATCGAAATCAATGGGAGCTTCCTTAGCTAGTAGGTTAGTTTAGGGTCAAGCGACTTTTGATAAATCTTTGATGAATCGCCAATATGTAAAATCCCAGTTTTTCCTCAATGTGAAGTTCAATTACGAGTTTGTTTTCAACCATAGTAAAGATCAATTACGATTGTACACCTGAACTTGATATCATTGAGAATATTTATTTCCCTCATGCTTAACATTTTATTAACATAAGGGTTGGACTGCACCAATGACCCTAGGATAATTCAAGTGACATTCCTTCAAATTATGGATTTTATTGAATGGATTTTGCTAGGGCAAAACACTATGCAATACTAAATATATTCAAATTAATTTGAATATAGCATTGCACATTTAGGCCCTGTCAAAATATTCAAATCTGAGACTATACATTTTTCCACGGCCTCATAATATTCCAAATAGCCTTCCTGCCAAGTTTCAAGATTTGTGAATTCCATTTGCTATTTTATTTGAGATGCTTAGAAAATTCAAGCCATATTTAGGTTCAAATTTTGAATTCTGGTCAAACTTATTTTAACATAAAATTTGAACACACCATCATCATGAGCCTGACTTGCTTGACTTATCCATGAAGTTTCATAATTTGTGAAGCTCCTTTGCTATTTAATTCAGTGACTCCATTGAATTTAATTCAAATTTGAATTTCAACTGAAACTTGATCAATTTGAAGTTTTGATTTCAGAATCGAATTCCAGATATTTATTTGAGCCTATCCACAATTTTTCATGATTTTGGGATCAAGTTTGGTAGGGGAATTGATGTTCCAGAGAGAATAGGCTTAAGGGACAGTGGGACCCACCGGTCATTTAGACATCTACGTGAGTGCTCTGCCGTCCCGATTCCGATGCCACCCCGCTCGACACTGCATGCATGCAAAGCTCCAGCGAGCTGCTTGCAAGCTTGATGGCACCCCAGCGGCCTCCTTATCCCCCTCTGGTCCTTTCTTCACGGCATCGACGTGGATAGCTTCGCCGCTCACTTTTCCCCTCTCCCGCGAAGCAGAGCAGCGCCGCCTCTGTTCCTCACCGTTGAGCACCTCCTCCGTGCCTTATTTCTCTTTGATGCAAAGAGCAAACATGATGCCAAGGCTGTGTTCTACCATCCTCACCCTTTGGCTCATCGTGTTGTCCCTTGTTTGGCCCTTATTTTGATGTTCCGCCGTCGTCATCGTTGGACCGCCGAGGACGTCACTCTGTGTCAACCGTGGTGCCAGCAACCTAGGCCGTCTTGTTCTTCGACATCAACAGACGAACTGAGCGCCAGGACACCCTCTTGCTCACGGTACAAACCATTCCAAGGCTAATCTTTTATCGAGAACGAAATCCTCTTTTCCTTTTCGGCATGCTTTTCATACTCTTCCTAGGTTCACCTTGAAATTTGTTTTCTAGGTGTAACTATCATTTAATTCAGTTACATATTAGTTTGCTAGCCCCTTTGCGGTTCTGTACGAACAAAAAGCAGAAAGAATCATCGAGGAATGGCTATGATATGCTAGTTTTTTGTAGCCGCCATGTAGAAACCGTTGGCACGCCGTTGAACTCGTCGTTGCCGACTCTTCCACACCGTTTACACCACCTAGGAATCTTCCTCTTGATCTCAGGAGCCCCCCAACCTTTTCTCGAGACGTTTGCGCCATTCCTGAGCGATTTCGGCTATCGCCGAAACCGTAGCTTCGCCGCCGCCGTCGCACTGCCATCTCCGGCCACCAATTGCAGCCGAGAACCTTACCGTCGTGTTCTACATCGGGTTTTAGGTGCTGGCGGCGAGTTTGGAGTGTCGCCGTGCCCTGGAGCAGGCTGCATCGAGGGGTCGCCGTCGGGCGCCGCCCGAGCGCCGCTGGCGAGAGGTTGAAGACGACTCAGGGTGGACCCTGGTCGTCAGTCTAACCAGCGCACACCCGGATCTGGTGCGGTGCGAGGATCGCGTGTGGCTACATGGGTTGAATCTTTGACCCCCGTGCGGCTTCAACCCGATTGGCCCATTTCAAATCTGTGGGCCCATCCCTTTATTCAAATGTTTTCCAATTGGAATTTTATTCCAGACTTTGCACCAACTTAGAAAATCCATAACTTCCAGTAGAATTGTCCAAAAATTCCGAAATACATTTTGTTAGAACATGCATGAAGAATTTTCCAGAGATGCATTTGGAATTGTATGAAAGTGTATAGGAAGAGCTCCATAATTCAAAAAAGCAAAATTATTATAGAATTAATTCCTATAGTTATGCTCTTTGGAAAATTACCAAATTTTTCCATGACCTTCACTTGAATATCCTGGAACTCTAGTAAAAATTTCAGAGTAATTAGACTTCATTTACAAGGTCTGATCAACTGTGTATTCTCTATGCACATTAAAATAGCCAAATTCTTTTAGAAATTGTACAGAAATTTGTCCAAACTTCTAAATTCAATATCTCACAGTAGTATGCATAGAAAATTGTGAAACAAATTTTCATAGAACCAGTGAGACCCCCTCTACATGGTATAACCTTTGGTAGCCATGATAGACCTCCATAATTTCAACCAAAATTCAGAGAAGGTTATTGCTTACCATAAATTAGAGAGACAATAAACATCCTTGATCATCTCCTGTTCTTTGCAAGAGTATCCACTATAGTCCCTAATATCTACCATAAAAGTCCCAAAGCCAAATAACATCCTTATCTGATTCTGATCATATGATATTAGCTTGTGACCTTAAGCACATTAATTATTTTCATAGTCATTCATATATATTATATGCATAACGTGTAGTAACTGAAGTCGAGGAGCAACCGGAAGCTTTGGAAGTCCAGCTGCTGGAGACTAATATAGACTTGGACTCGCATTCAGGCAAGCCCCGATTTGCATTTAAATTCCTTACAGTGTTTTTGTAGTTTTCATTCACCTTACGTCTTCAGATGTTTGGGCACTACGTTTAGGGTGTTTGACATCCATTTGCATAACCAAATAACCCGGGGAGTGGTTAGAATAGCTCACAAACTCGTGTAGTAACTGCCATGCTTATATTCATAGGGATCCGGTAGAAGTCGAGTAGTTGGAATCTACTCGCGAGATAGGATTTTATCACACGGGACAAATTGGATAAAGAAATGTTTGATAAATATGAAATTGAGACCGGTCATAGATGAGTAGTAAGCGACAAGAGGTGGTCTTGGTCGCATAGCTCTGACTGTGTTGATTAAGGCCCGTATCGTGTGCGGCCCTGCTAGACAAGCTTGAATTGTACCGGCGACATACTGGAGAAATGGGCTCCAGTAAACTGAGGTATCTTGATACTGGTTCGTCGAGGCTTTCCGTTCAATTTTATAGGCGTGGGTTGAGGGCAGCGAGGTGTAAATCGGCTGGTGGGCACGTCAGAGTACGCCCCGCGCAGGGACCTCCTCCTCGTGACGGATCGACCGGTTCGTCATTCTAGTGTTGGGTGAAAGGTGGCCATATATGACTAGTACTGAAGTGCTATGTGGGTACTACTGTAAGTACTCATTAGCACTTCCGAAAGTACGTATGTGTCATGTTGTTCGGGTGTGTCCTGATTGCAATCACCGGCCCTTGCGGTAATAGAGTACTACTTGTTCACTGTGCTGTGATGTAGTAAATACTGAAGAAGTCAGGAGAATACGATGTATTGAATTATAATTGTTTTGCAACCTTGTATGGCTTAGAGATAGCACAATTAAAAGTTTACAGTTTCCCCATACATTACCTATAATAGCATTATGTGCTCTGGGCATGTCATATCATCGGCAAAGCGTTTCTTGTTTGATTGTGGAGTCTATGATGTGCCGAGCCTGAAGAATTTCATGTGCTACTTAAAACATGACCATAAGGATCCACTTGTAGGTCTGTCCTTTATGCTATTCCTTACCTATGCTTAGTATTCACCGCTGCATATATCTAGTCAGATGGGTTAGTCTTGCTGAGCCTTAAGCTCACGTTTGCAGTTAACAAGTTTTTTCAGATTATACGACTGATGACAGGTTCGATGACGAGGCTGCACCCCCTCCAGGGTTTACAGCCGAGTGGGAACTTTGCACGCCGCCGTATGTTGGGTGTTGCTAGTGCGAAGTATCTAGGGCATTGATGACTTTGCTTTTGCATAGATAGTGCCAAGAGTGTAGCTATGATGTATAGTTCTCTTTCCTTTTCGCTTAGTATTATAAAACTTGCGCTATGGTTATAAATAAATACTTGGTATTGTATTTTATTCTCGTTCTTTTCTTGTATACTGTTTGGCGTTGCATCGCACGACACCACCCAATGAGATCCTTGGATGTTGGGATTCCGGTCCCCACAACATGGTATCAGAGCATCATTGGGAACAGTGTGCTTGAAAAGAGCATATTTTTAAAACTTAGGATTATATGAGTGAGGAATTAGCTATGTGCCCGTATAAACCAGTCAGTTTTTCCTTATTCGGATTTGAGTCAATTCAAATTTCGAGTTAAAAACAGTTAACTGCAGGGCTGCTGTTAAAAACCAGTCAGTTCATCTGTTATGTTTGGACAGTTATAGCTTTTGATCCAGGATAGTGACATTGTCACATATATACATTTATGGAAAGCTTAGGAAGTCCTATATCAACGTTATATTGCTTTCATGACCTAAATCTTGGTGTAACTGTGTTTAATTCCTATTGTCGCAAACTTGGTTCTGGTAGCTCAGAACTTGAAACAGTTTGTGCATAGTTTTGAATTTGCGCATTATACCTGTATAACCAATGCTTCAAGGCTCAACTCTTTTATTTCTGGATTGTTAAATTGATGTTATAGAAAGTTTATTTTGTCATTACATTAATATATTGTTATGATATACCTGTATAAATTGTGGAAATCACTACATATACAGGGGAGGTTCTGTCAAAATTTCCAGAAAACTTGTGTCAACTTTAAACCTGTATAGATTTTACTTCCTAGCTCACCTGGAGCTGTATGAGTACAATCTGGAAATTTGTAAAGTATACTACAACTTTTGTATTCAACCCAACATCTGGTTCTGAAGTTTCCTGTATGAAAATGTTGAATTAATACAGGAAGGTCAGTTGGAACAGACTGTGATCACTAATCCAGCTTTAAATTTTCCTTGAATTATTGTGAGTTGGAAACCTTTTCATTGTTCAAGTATCCTTTACACAGATGGTGGATTTGATGGTACACTTACATAACGGATGGGTGTTCGCGATGTGTACTCATCAAAAAGGTTTTCTGGAGTTATTGATAGCGCTGCTTCAACGGTTCGGGTATCGCGACATACCGATCTATTGGGGCAGGGAATTTGATGACGGAGGTGTGACAAGATGCAACCACCTATGTTGATGTCCCGCTGGTCCGTCATATATTGGATGGGCTCCTTTCTCCATCCGCGTGAAAGGGGCTCAGTTGCAAGAAACGTGGTGTTTTGCCGCGAGTGTTGCTATTGCAAGGTTTTGCGAGCTTCATTTTTGTCATTTGGAGGGCACCCCATTCGCGCTCTTTCCTGTCGATGGTAGAGATAGTGAGGAGTGGGCAAGTCGAATGAGTGCAGATTATGGCATTCACAGAGAGGTACCCAAGATAATCTTGGCATTATATGTAGCATCATCGTGCCAAGTGAGCGTTACACAACATATTGGTATTGAAGGGTTGCTGGGTGATCTGAAGCAAGCATTGATTCGAGGAGATCATTTTGAGTGGGCCAATGACCCACTTAGAGCCCTGATTGCTCCTCTCAACCAACGTTTAAATGTTAGGGAGGATCAGTGGCACCGAGCTGTTCAAGACCTATCGGAAGCTTGCCAGGAAGTGCAATGCGCAGAAAGCGCATTGGAGGCGAGTCGACTTGAGGTACAGCTGCTGGATGATCAGTTGGGTACATTAACTCAAGAACGGGATCAATCTAGGGAGGAGACTCAGGATTGGAGAGCCAGTTGTGAGCACGCACGAAAGGAATTGGAAGACTATAAGATGTTTCTTCTACAGACTGATGTGCATTCATTAGTTGTCGTGACATCATCGGTGGCGGATGAGGTAGCAACTCCTGCTCCAGCACCCGCACCTGTGACACCAATTTCTAAGGACGAAGAGGAAGAAGAAGATCCAGAGGAAAGCGAGTATGTCGAATAAGACATATCGGAGTAGGATGGGGCAACACTCCTGCCATCACGTGGCAATGTATAGTTTAGTAGTTGCTCGTGTTTATTTTGTGGCCATGTTTGTGTCATATTAAAAAGAGTAGTGGGTGTGTATAAGATGACAAGGTAGGTATGACGTCTCATGGGGACCAAGTATGGTAGAGATGCACTTCCGTGGTGGGATTCCGTCATTTTGGAGTTCACTACTGTAAACTTGGTCAAGAGATAATATATCTTGTACAAAGTTTATGCTTTATCAATATATGTGGATGGTATGCACTTATTTCCTTGCCAATCTTCGCACTACTGTACTAGGAAATGGATGAAGGCAAAATAAACATGTTGCTGATTTTTAACATATGGTTGCAGAATGGTGCGTACCCGTTCGACGCCTGAGGTGGGAGGTTCAAGTCGTGGTCGTGAGGACGAATCTCCGACCCAGGAGCCAGCTGCGAAACCGTAGCAACAAGTTCCACCACCACCACCTCCTGAACTTCCGAGGAGTCTAGTGGAGGTTCTCGCCGCAGTGCTCGGCTCGCGCGATGAGTCAACTGAGTTGTTGCGGACCTTGGTTCAACATTCGTCCAGTCAAGGGGGGCGACCAGATGCGGGTCCACGACAGCCCTCTCCGAGTTCATACTCGGACTTCATGTCAACGCACCCGCCGGTCTTCATGGAGGCCGATGAACCATTGGAGGCGGAAAACTGGCACCGCTCCATCCAAGGAAAGTTCGATTTGCTGCGAATGACCAAACATCAGAATACCCTGTTCGCGGCACAACAGTTGCAGGGGTCTGTTGGGGCTTGGTGCGCGAATTATCTCGTCGCACGACCAGCAGACTATGTCGTGAGCTGGGAGGAGTTCCGGGAGGCGTTCTGCACCTATCATATACCTCCCGGGATCCTGAGGAGGAAGCTTCAAGAGTTCATCGAGCTGAAGCAAGAAGGAAGGAGTGCTTACGAGTACTCCAAGGTATTCAACCACTTGGCCCAGTATGCTCAGGACAGCTTCAACAACATTGTCAACACCACAATCGCACAGGAGGACGCTACTAGGGAGCTGTTCTCTAACAAGAAGAAAAGGAGCGCTCCACAGAGCAGCAGAGGTGGTGCTCCTCAGAAGTGATGAATGGTGTATCGATCACCATCAGGCCAGAGGTGGCAGCCGCCATCGCGACCACCGATGTTTTGTTGTCGTAGTTCAACAACGTCGGCTTCCGTTCACAGCAGCAGCATGCAATGATTCCGCATCCACTTCCACCTCCACCGCGTGCACCGGGATTCTGTCCTCCCTTCCTTGCCGGCCAGACCCCGTACATGTGTTTCACGTGTGCTTGTACGGGGCACTTCACCAAGGACTGCCCGCAGAGTGGAGGACAGTCATCGTACCAGGGGGCAAACTAGCCCCACAACCAGCCAAAGAAGCTAGCCACCAGAACCGGCAACGTCCACCACCTCGCCATCGAGGACGTTCCAGAAGACGCACCCGTACTTACGGCTACATTCTCTCTCCTTGGTCATCCCGTAGTCATCCTCTTTGACTCCGGTGCTTCCCACAGCTTTATTAGCAAGTCTTATGTCATTCAATATCAGTTGTTTATCATTTCCACAAAGAGGCCATATATGATTTGTTCTCCGGGTGGGAAAGTAGTAGCAGAAAGAGATGGTCCATAGGGTACCTCTTGGTCTGGGTGGGAACATATACCCTATCTCTCTCATTATACTGGAGCATCAAAAGTTCGATGTCATCTTAGGGATGGCATGGTCGCAATACAACTGTGCTATTCTTGACATCGTTCCTCGGAGGATATATTAGAATTCACCACTCCACCCTCCCCAAGCTCTCACTATTGAGAGTATTATCCAAGTGACTCCAACTACTTACAACACCGAGGCCTTAAAACTTGAGGACATTCTAGTGGTATGTGAGTATCCGGACGTATTTCCTGAAGATCTTCCTAGTATGCCACCAGAATGAGATGTCGAGTTTAAGATTGAACTTGTACCGGGAACAGTGGCGATGTTGAGGAAGCCGTATAAGATGGCACCTAAAGAACATGCAGAACTGAAGGAGCAGCTGAACGAACTTATAGACAAGGTTTTCATTCATCCAAGTTCATCAGCTTGGGGCTGTTCTACATTGTTCGCGAAGAGGAAGGATAAGATATTGAGACGATGTGTGGACTATCGTCCACTCAATGTTGTCACGATCAAGAATAAGTATCCATTACCACACATCGATATTCTGTTCGATCAATTGGTGGGTGCTAAGGTATTTCAAAGATGGATCTTCGTTCTGGATATCATCAGATTAGGATTCGACTAGAGGATATACCTAAGACGACATTCGCGACGAGGTATGGATTGTATGAGTACCTTGTCATGTCCTTTGGATTGACCAATGCACCGACTCATTTCTTGTATCTCATGAATTCAGAGTTCATGCCGGAATTCGACAAGTTTGTTGTGGTTTTCATCAACCACATCCTTGTGTATTCGAAATCTGAAGAAGAGCATGCTCAACATTTGCGCATCGGGCTTCAACGATTGCGAGAGCACAAGCTGTATGTCAAGTTCAGCAAATGTGAGTTTTGGATCAGCCAAGTGCCATTTCTAGGGCACATTATCTCTATTGAAGGTATTGCAGTTGATCCAAGCAAGATTAAGCAAGTACTCATATGGGAGTCTCCAAAGTCTGTACATGAAGTTCGAAGCTTCTTGGGTTTAGCAGGGTATTACTGGAGGTTCATTCCAAGTTTCTCTAAGATAGCTAAACCTATGACAGAACTTCTGAAGAAAGGAAAGAAGTATGTATGGACGAAGGAATGTGAGGAAGGTTTTCAAGCATTAGTGAAACACCTCTGTTAGCCCAACCAGACACAACCAAGTCCTTTGATGTTTATTGTGATGCATCTGGGATTGGTTTGGGTTGTGTATTGATGCAAGACAGAAGGGTGATCGCTTATGGATCACGATAGCTTCAAAACCATGAGCAGCATTATCCGACTCATGATCTTAAGCTCACTACCGTTGTACTTGCATTGAAGATGTGGAGACATTATCTATTAGGCAACCTAGTGCATCTCTACACCGATCACAAAAGCTTGAAGTACATCTTCACCTAGAAGGACTTGAATACGCGACAGTGAAGATGGTTGGAATTGATCAAAGACTATGAGATTGAGATCCAATACCATCCTGGCAAGGCAAATGTAGTTGCAGATGCGTTGAGTTGCAAGTCCCATGTCAATAATCTTTCCATCACCTCGACAGAAGAAGAAGAACCGAGTCTCTACTTGGCTCCATATGGAGCGCTCTACAATCTAGCTCTCATTCCTACAATAAGGAAAGATATTGTAGAGGCTCAGAGGGAAGACAAGGGCATGTTGCACATTCGTTGAAGAATGAAGAAGGGGGAGATGAAGTGTTTCCGAGGTGACGATGATGATACCATCTGGTTTAAAGGCCGCATCGTGGTGCCCTGCAATGTGGAACTTCAGAAGAAAATATTAGACGAAGCTCATTTGTCCAAGTATTCTATTCCTACGGGAAGTAACAAAATGTACCAAGAATTAAAGAAGAAGTTTTGGTGGACTCGGAAGAAGAGGGAGATAGCAAAGTACGTATTCGAATGTGATACGTGTCGGCGGGTGAAAGCCGACCATCTGAAGACAGCCGGCCATCTTCGACCTTTGAGCATACCGGCCTGGAAATGGGAGGACATCATCATGGATGTAATTGTTTGATTACCTCTAACCTTTTGCAAGCATGACTCGATTTGGGTGATAGTCGACCGACTCACCAAGTTGGCTCACTCTATTCCAGTCAATGTAAATATGTCACACGACAATATGCAAAATTGTATATTGCCAGGATCATGTGCCTACACGGAGTACCCTGCACTATCATATTAGATCGTGGGGCCTTATTTGTTGCTCGGTTTTGGGAGCAGCTCCACACATCACTGGGTACCAAGTTAATTCGAAGCTCAGCTTACCATCCTCAGACTGATGGTCAAACGGAGCGAGTGAACCAAGAGGTAGAGGATATGCTCTGCGCCTGTGCCATCCACCATGGTAAGAATTGGGATGATCATCTACCATTGGTGAAGTTTTCTTACAACAATGGTTATCAGGCTAGCATCCAGATGGAACCATATGAAGCTCTTTATGGCCGGAAGTGTCGCACACCTTTGAACTGGTGTGAATCCGGTGAACGAGTGATATATGGTATCGACTTGGTAAAAGAAGCCGAAGAACAAGTATGAGTTATTCAGGCCAACCTCAAGGCTGCTCAATCTCGTGAGAAAAGCTATGCAGGCAAACGACATCGACCTCTTTACTTCGATGTCATGGATCACGTTTATCTTCATGTATCCCCGATGAAAAGGATTCATCGCTTCAGAGTAAAAGGGAAGCTAGCTCCACGCTTCATTGGACCGTTCGCAGTAATTGAACAATGCAAACATGTAGCCTATTGGCTAGAGCTACTAGCGTTGCTTTTAGGGGTCCACAATTTGTTTCACATTTCGTAGTTGCGGAAATGTCTCAAGGCCCCAGCTGACATCCGTATAGAGGATTTGGAAGCTCTCCAACCAGATCTTACTTACTCTGAGCATCCAACTCAGATTATCATTGAGAAGACTCGCACCACAAGAAGCCGCACCTTGCATTTCTACAAAGTCTTGTGGGGCAACCACACCGCTGAAGAAGCAATGTGGGAAAGCGAGGAATACCTTAGAACGAACTATCCAGACTTGTTAGCGGCATATGTTCATTAGATTTTTTTCTTTCTTCTTTTATCCTTCCTAATGTAAACTAGGGACTAGATTCTTTTGAGGGGGGAGGAAGGTAGAATCCCAGTTTTTCCTTAATATGAACTTCAGTTACCAGTTTGTTTTCAACCATAGTAAACATCAATTATGGTTGTACACCTGAACTTGATATCATTGAGAATATTTTTTTCCCTCATGCTTAACATTTTATTAACATAAGGGATGGACTTCACCAATGACTCTAGGATAATTCAAGTGACATTCCTGTAAATTTTGGATTTTATTGAATGGATTTTGCTAGGGCAAAACACTATGTAGTACTAAATATATTCAAATTAATTTGAATATAGTACTGCACATTTAGGCCCTGTCAAAATATTCAAATCTGAGACTATACATTTTTCCATGGCCTCATAATATTCCAAATAGCCTTCCTGCCAAGTTTCAAGAATTGTGAATTCCATTTGCTATTTTATTTGAGACGCTTATCAAATTCAAGCCATATTTAGGGTTAAATTATGAATTCTGTTCAAACTTATTTGAACACACCATCATCATCAGCATGACTTGCTTGAATTATCCATGAAGTTTCATAATTTTGGAAGCTCCTTTGCTATTTAATTCAGTGACTCCATTGAATTTAATTCAAATTCAAATTCAAATTTTAATTTCAACTGAAACTTGATCAATTTGAAGTTTTGATTTCAGAATCGAATTCCAGATATTTATTTGAGACTATCCATAAATTTGCATGATTTTTGGATCAAGTTTGGTAGGGGAATTGAAGTTCCAGAGAGAATAGGCTTAAGGGACAGTGGGACCCACCGGTCAGTGAGACATCTACGTGAGTGCTCGGCCGCTGCAATTCCGATGCCGCCACGCTCGACACCGCACGCATGCAAAGCTCCAGCGAGCTGCTTGCAAGCTTGATGGCACCCCAGCGGCCTCCTTATCCCCCCCTGGTCCTTTCTTCACGACATCGACGCAGATAGCTTCGCCGCTCACTTTTGCCCTCTCCCGCGAAGCGGAGCAACGCCACCTCCGTTCCTCACCGGTGAGCACCTCCTCTGTGCCTTATTTCTCTTCGATACAAATAGCAAACATGATGCCAAGGCTGTGTTCTCCCATCATCATCCTTTGTCTCATCGTGTTGTCCCTTGTTTGGCCCTTATTTTGAAGTTCCGCCGTCGTCGTCGTTGGACCACCGAGGACCTCACTCTCTGTCCACCGTGGTGCAAGCAGCCTAGGCCGTATCACGCTTTGATGTCAACAGACAAACTGAGCGCCAGGATGCCCTACTGCTCACGGTACAAACCATTCCTAGGCTAATATTTTATCAAGCACGAAATCCTCTTTTTGTTTTCAGCATGCTTTACACACTCTTCCTAGGTTCATCTTGAAATTTGTTTTCTAAGTGTAACTATCGTTTAATTCAGTTACATATTAGTTTGCTAGCCCCCTTGCGGTTCTGTGCAAACAGAAAGCAGAAAGAATCATCGAGGAATGGCTATGTTATGCCGGTTTTCGTAGCCGCCATGTAGAAACCGTCGGCACACCGTTGAACTCGTCGTTGCCGACTATTCCACACCGTCTACACCACCTAGGAATCTTCCTCATGATCTCAGGAGCCTCCCCAACCTTTTCCCGAGCCGTTTGCGCCATCCCTGAGCGATTCCGGCCATCGCCAAAACCCTAGCTCCGCCGCCGCTGTCGCACCGCCATCTCTGGCAGCCAATTGCCGTCGGGATCCTTACCGTCGTGTTCTACATCGGGTTTTATGTGGGGGCGGCGTGTTTGGAGTGTCGCCGTGCCCTGGAGCAGGCTGTGGTGAGGGGCCCCACACGAGCGCCGCCGGCGCGAGGTTGAAGACGACTCGGGGTGGATCCCGGTCGTCAGTCTAACCAGCGCAAGCCCGGATCTGGTGTGGTTCGAGGATAGCGTGCAGCTACGCGGGTTGAATCTGTGGCCCCCCGTGCGGCTTCAACCCGATCGGCCCATTTCAAATCTGTGGGCCCGGCCCTATATTCAAATGTTTTCCAATTTGAATTTTATTCCAAATTTTACCCCAACTTGGAAAATCCATAACTCCCAGTAGAATTGTCCAAAATTCCCAAATAAATTTTGTTAGAACCAGCATGAATAATATTTTCCATTGGTGCATTTGGAATTGTATGAAAGTCTATAGCAAGTGCTCCATAATCAAATAAGGAAAATATTTATAGAATTGATTCCTATAGTTCTGCTCTTTAGAAAATTACGAAATTTTTCCATGACCTTAAATTGAGTGTCCTTGAACTCCAGTAAAAATTTCATGGTCATTAGACTTCATTAACATGGTATGATCACCTGTGTATTCTCTATGCACATAAAAATAGCCAAATTCATTTAGAAATTGTACAGAAAATTTTCCAAAGTTCTAAATTCAATATATCACAGTAGCATGCTTAGAAAATTGTGAAACAAATTTTCCTAGAACCATTGAGACCCCCTCTACATGGTACAACCACTGGTAGCCATGATAGACCTCCAGAATTATAACCAAAATTTAGAGATGGTTGTTGCTTACCATAAATTAGAGAGACAATAAACTTCCTTGATCATCTCCTGTTCTTTGCAAGAGTCTCAACTATAGTCCCTAATATCTACCATAAAAGTCCCAGAGCCAAATAAGATCCTTATCTTATTTTGATCACATGATATTAGCTTGTGACCTTAAGCACATTAATTATTTTCAAAGTTATTCATATATAGTATATGCATAACGTGTAGTAACTGAAGTTGAGGAGCAGCTGGAAGCTTTGGAAGTCCAGCTGCCAGAGACTTTCATAGACTCGGACTCGCATTCAGGCAAGCTCCGGTTTGCATTTAAGTTCCTTACAATGTTTTTGCAGTTTTCATTCACCTTACGTCTTCAGATGTTTGTGCATTACGCTTAAGGTCTTTGACATCCACTTGCATAACCAAATAAACTGGGGAATGGTTAGAATAGCTCAAGGACTCATGTAGTAACTTCCATGCTTATATTCATAGGGATCCGGTAGAAGTCGAGTAGTTGGAATCTACTTGCGAGATAGGATTTTATCACACGTGATGAATTAGATAAAGAAATGTTTGATAAATATGAAATTGAGACCAGTCAGAGATGAGTAGGAAGCGACAAGAGGTGGTCTTGGTCGCATAGCTCTGACTGTGTTGATTATGGCCCGTGCTGTGTGCGGCCCTACTGGACAAGCTTGAATTGTACTGGTGACATACTGGAGAAATGGGCTCTAGTAAACTGACGTAGCTTGATATTGGTTTGTCGAGGAATTCCGTTCCGTTTTATAGGCATTGGTTGAGGGCAGCGAGGTGTAAATCAGCTGGTGGGCACATCATAGTACGCCCCACATAGGGACCTCCTGCTCGTGACAGATCGACCGGTTCGGCATTCTTGTGTTGGGTGAAAGGTGGCCATATACGACTAGTACTGAAGTGCTATGTAGGTACTGTTGTAAGTAGTCGCTGGCATTTCCGAAAGTGCGTATGTGTCATGTTGTCCGGGTGTTTCCTGATTGCAATCGCCGTCCCTCACGATAATGGAGTACCACTTGTTAACTGTGCTCTGGCGTAGTAAATACTGAAGAAGTCAGGATAATATGATGTATTGAATTATAATTTTTTTGCAACCTTGTATGGCTTAGAGATAGCACAATTAAAAGTTTACAGTTTCCTCATACTTTTCCTGTAATAGCATTATGGGCTCTGGGCATGTCATATCATCGGCAAAGCGTTCCCTGTTTGATTGTGGAGTCTATGATGTGCCGTACCTAAAGAATGTCATGTGCTATTTAAAACAAGACCATAAGGATCCACTTGTAGGCGTGTCCTTTATGCTATTCCTTACCTATGCTTAGTATTCACCCCTGCATATGTCTAGTGAGATGGGTTAGTCTTGCTGAGCTTTAAGCTCACATTTGCAGTTAACAAGTTTTTGCAGATTATACGACTGATGACGGGTTCGATGACGAGGCTGCACCCCCTTTAGGGTTTACAGTTGAGTGGGAACCCTGCATGCCGCCGTAAGTTTGGTGTTGCAAGTGCGAAGTATCCAGGGCATGGATGACTTTGCTTTTGCATATCTAGTGCCGAGATCGTAGCTATGATGTATAGTTCTCTTTCCTTTTCGCTTGGTATAGTAAATCTTCCACTGTGGTTGTAAATAAAGACTTGGTATTGTATTTTATTCTCGTTCTTTTCTTGTATACTGTTGGGTGTCACACCGCACGACACCACCCAAGGAGATCCTTAGATCTAGGGATTCCGGTCCCCACACAATAGAACACCGCACGACCTAGAAAGTTGTGGATTCCCTTAACTTTGATAGGAGATGGAAGTTTTTCAATGACTTCAATCTTTGCTTTGTCCACCTCTATCCCTCTCTCAGGCACTAAGTGTTTAAGAATGATGCCTTCATGGGCCATGTAATGGCACTTTTCCAAATTAAGTACTAGGTCCTTCTCTAGGCATCTCTGTAAGACCTTGTCTAAGTTTTCTAAACAATGATCAAAATTTTTTCAATAGACGGAGATATCATCCATGAAAACTTCTATGATCTCCTCAATCATGTCCGAAAAGATAGACATCATGCATCTTTGAAAAGAGACAGGAGCATTACACAGTCCAAAGGACAAGCCAGTATGCATAAGTTGCGTAAGGACCTTTGAATGTGGTCTTACTTTGATCGTTGGGATGGATTGGGATTTGATGATAACCCGAATACCCATCAAGGAAACAAAAACAGAAGTGTTTTGCCAACAGCTCTAGCATCTCATCGATGAAGGGCAATGGAAAATGATCCTTCCTTGTAGCCTTGTTAAGTTTCCAGTAGTCAATGCACATCCTCCAACACATGACGGTTCGTTGAGGAATTAATTCATTCTTCGCATTTTGAACGATTGTCATACCTCCTTTCTTAGGCACTACTTGAACTGGGCTGACCTACTCACTATGAGGGACAGGGTAAATAATCCCGACATGCAGAAGTTTCAAGACATCCTTCTTGACAACTTCCCCCATCGCAGTATTCAATCGCCATTGAGATTCCATTGAGGGGACAATATAGGGTCAATAGGAATGCGATGGGTTCATAACGATGGACTAATCCCCTTGAGATCCTTTAGTGAATAGCAAAAATAGCTCTATGCTTTTCTAGCATGACTATGAGTTTGAGTGTCTCATTATCTGAAACCTTGTCACTAATAATGACAAGGGCTTCCGAATTGCCATTTAAAAAGTCATAATTGTAGGATCGAAGAGCACCTGTAAAGCTACTAGAGGGGGGGTGAATGGTAGATTAAAACTTTTTTAGTGAAAGCAACGAAAACCTCTCGGTCGAAAAGCGATCTGTTAAAGAAATCATGTGTGAGACTAATCTAAACATGTTTCACCATGAAAAAAGTGATAGATATAAGAGAGAATCAAGTCATGAAGACGACACAACAAGAATCACTCAAATCCTTCGAGATAAACTCAAGTTACGATCAAAAGATCTAACAAAGGTCAATCTGTTCTACCGAGTAAAAAACAGATCTGCAATACTGCAAAGAAACTCTTGTAGATCAAAAATCACAAATCCAATGACCGTGAAATTTTGAAAGATGATAGATAATGAAGTTGTGAATACAACCAAAAAATAATCATATCAATTGGATCTGTAAAAGTCGAGTTATGATAAAACCGTCGAAGCAAGGTAGCGCTGTGCAAAAACTCGATGAGAAAGACTTGAAGAAAAGAAGTAGGAAGAACATGGTACAAAAGTTCCTTCAAACTATGCATTTTATTCATCAAACCACAAGAGGAACAGCCGTGAAGTCGTCTCCCATGAGTTCTGGCCTCTCTTGCTTATATAACCATCCCAAAGGCCAACTCAACTCAAACGAGGACTCCAATCCTACTCAATTCACGAATCAAAATTTTCCATAACTGCTCAAGACTCTTCTATACGCAGATAGAAACAATCTTAAGACTTTCACACACCTTAGGAACGTATCCCACATTCCTAAAACAACTCAAATTCGTGACCCACACGAAATCCTATCATAACAAACTCAAATCTTTACACATTTGAGTCAAAACAAACTCAGCCGTAGCCTGAGTCCATAACTTAGTCGGTTGGACCTTTTCGACCAGTTCTTTACGTCCACATCTCTTCATCACGCCTTGGAACCATGTAGCCACGTCCATGCCCTCCTTGCACACGTTCAAACACCTTCCAATGACGTCCATGATACCTATATATGCAATGTTCTTAATCCAAACATGTTGCGCAACCTCCCGACCAACTCAACCACAATTCCTCCCGAACTTGGTTGTTGAACCTCATCTTCTCCCTAAGACTAGTTCAATGGATCCCGTCACCGTCCATGTCTTGAACTCAAGCAACACCTGCACATGAATAAACAACCAATACTTCTGAGCACAAGTCCTCGACTTGACTCTCGTTAGTTCCGATAACCACAACACCTTACGTGAGCACCTCACATAAGCATGTTGCAAACCATAGCAAAGTGATATCAGCCATAACTACCAAAACACACCAAAAACTTAGTAAAATAATACTAAGAAAACTTTCTATAAGTGTAAAGCAAGTTACAAACATTGCAAGATAAAAGCAGAACAATTGCAATCAAGCTCCGAACCTTGCCAAAGCTAAAAGGATGTTTTGGGAGTATTCAAAACTTTTATCATCAAAGCCAATGTATTAACCACACATATGTCCCACAATCTCCCCCTTGATGAAATCATTGGCAACGCCACTTAAAAACCGAACATTGTCTTATTCACATTAAAAGTTTTGAAAACGATTTGAAAATGATTTCTCACCCTTTTTTGGAAAATCAAATGAGAAATTTCTAAATTTCTTTCCCTTGCATACTTCTCCCCCTGAGAAGAAACACTTGTGAATATGTGCAATGTGTGATCAATTTCTCCCCCTTTGACAATGTATTCAGCAAGGTACAAAAGAGAAATATTATTTTTTATGAGCATATTATAACATATACATATAAAACAAAGCTCATCCAAGTCATACTATCAAGTAACTTACACTATCACAACAATGAGATACACAAAGTAGTGTATGCCATGCTAGAGATCAAGTGTAATTTTCAATTAAAGCAAGTCATGATCTCACAAACTTAACTATTTCAATACCTGAAAGCATGACACTTGTCGCTACAATTTTATTTTCTTTTAAGCACAAATTTTGATCATATGATATTTGCAAGAGATTATATGCGCATTTGCCTTATTCTAACCAACCAAGCCAAGTCTATGTCATTTGACAATCAGAAGCTTAAGGACATGGTTTTAGTCATACACAACTTCTTTCAAGTTCATATCTAAGTGCAATGATAAGCCATCTCAAAAGAAGTGCGATGCATGCATATTCTCTTGATCTTTTCTCAATTTATATTTGACAACAAAAGCTCAACATGTAAGTTAATTACTTGATTAATTATTTATGAGTAAAAGCACCTGTGAGCATGCAACAAGTTCAAAACAACAAGAAAGTTCGATCATGACCAGATTAAGTGAAAGTAATTATTGCAATTACTAGTCATGGCAAAAACTACAAAATGTATAACATGAGTTATGTAGAAAGAACTTTCAGCGTGTAAAAGGAATCACAAAGTCATATATGTATGAAATACTATGCTCATATTACTTTTAAATTCAGATTCACACATAGAATTCCAATGAGAAGCAACAAGATTCATTAGTGAGCGCGTGTGATATATCTTTGGGTTCAAAAGAAGCAACGAAAACAGAATGAGCATGAAAGTTTGGATCGCAAAACCTGGACCATGTGACTCGTTCGTGCAAGCTTCCAATCATCTGTTGTGGAGGATGACTTTTGAGAATCTGAAGGGGAGTAGACACTTCACAAGCTTCTTCTTCTTCATGTTCATCGCAAATTGATGAGCTTGTGACTTGAGGATGATCTGGATCATCAATGATGGTTGTCGGTGCTGGTTGAGAATGAACATCTGGAGATGAACCAAAGTCATTAGCTGCTGAAATTTCGGTCAGCAGCTCCACTTCTTCCTCATCTTCAACGAAAATGCTATCCCCCTGCGGATAAGGATCCGAACCTGCAATATTTGAGCTAGTACCCGGCTAGATTCATCAAAAGACACCTCACAAGTCTCCACAATTTTGTTAGTGTCAAGTAAAAACACACGGTAGCCTCTAGTATGAGATGGATAACCAAGAAACATGCCATCAATGGATCTAGGTTCAAATTTATCAGGATTACCATGTTTCTTAACAAAGCATTTGCAACCAAAGACCCTAAAGTGTGTAACACTAGGACTATGTCCAAACCGGAGCTCATATGGTGTTTTACCTAGCTTAGCGCGCAAGAAAACATGATTTGAGACATAACAAGCGGTTGCAATCGCATCAGCCCAAAATTTCCTAGGAGTTTGATATTCATCAAGCATAGTCCTAGCCATCTCAACTAAGGTTCTATTTTTTCTTTCTACAACATTGTTTTGTTGAGGTACATATGGTGAAGAAAATTGATGATCTATTCCATTTTCAGCACAAAAGTGATCATAAGATTGATTTTTAAATTCTGTTCCATTACCACTTCTCATTGCTTTTAAAGATCTTGGGTGATCAATTGATAATTTAAGAAATAAAGTTCTAAAGTGACGAAAGGCTTCATTATTAGATGGTATAAAGTAAACCAAAGAGTATCTAGAATAATCATCAACAATCACAAGAACATACCATTTACCACCGAAGGATTGAACACGTGAAGGTCATACGGTGTCAAGGTGCAAAAGTTGACACAGTTCAGTTGTCATGATCACTGTGAGAGGAGTATGTGAACCCGCAACCATCTTAGCATGTCTACAAGAAGAGCATACAATTTTTTTGTCCACTTTAAACTTAGGCAGCCCACGTATGCGATCAAGAGCACTAACACGCGTTAGATGATCAAAGCCTACGTGACCAAGAGCACTAACACGTGAATCATTTAGCAACTATACACCTATGCTTAGAGGAAGACATGTCAAAATCATCTTTAAAAACTCTTCCAAATCGAGACATGTTAAAAATAAGCTCGGTATTTGAACCTACAACTTTGCAGCAGTTTTTATTGAAAATAATTTCTAGATTTTCACCTAGCAGTTGTGAAACAGAAAGCAAGTTGTATTTCAATTTTTTGACAAGTGCCACATACTTCAATGTGTAGTGATCATTTACTCTAACCGAACTCTTAGCAATTATAGGAGTTGAAGAATTATTTGCAAAAGTAACATTCTCTACACGTGACACAAAAGAGAGGGAGGAGAACCAATCTTTGTTACAGGTCATGTGGTGTGAGCAACATGAATCCACAATCCAAATGTTCTCCTTCCTCAACCGTGTAACCTACATAGAAGCACAATACGTTGATGACTCAATAGTGGGGTTAGTCAAAAGGCATTTAGGAATCCAGTACTAAGTCCCACGACGCGCAGGAGGAAAAACACGCGAAAGCTGAGACAAAACAACAGGTTTATGAGCCAAAGTTTAGGATTTTCGTAACCAACTACGGACCTACGAGATGTGACATGTGTAGCATGAAAAACAGTAGGTTTGGGAGCAAACTTTTCATGTTTTCGACTCATAACAGCTGGTTGCATGTTCCTGACATTCGGTTTAGTATGTGCAGCAAAATTTGCATGAGAGTTGTAAGATCTAGCTTGCATTCTTTCCTTTTTATGTTGTTTAGCTAGTCTATAACAATAATCTCTGACATGACCATCTCTACCACAATAGTATTAATGAACATTAACTTTGTGTTCATGTCTAGATGAGCATGCAACATATTTATCAGATCTCGAATGTGACAACACTCCTCCAGATTTATCAACCAATTCTTTTTGTTTATGAACTGTTTTAATCAAACTACTTCCTAATGACTTTACAATTTTAGGTGGATGTGCCTTAGCATGAGCATGAGAATCAAAACCTAAACCAGTTTTATCATTGCAAGACTTGGAAGAATTCAACAGTAAGTTTAGGTTCTTATTCCCATTACAAAAATGCTCTATTGTCCTATTCATGTTATCAAGTTTATTAGACAGATCAAGGCAATTTTCACATGAAGTTTTTCTTTTAAATTTGCAATTAGAACAATTTTTAACTTCATGAGCATGTAAAGAATTGTTCAATATAGAAATTTCATTCATAGCATCTTATAGTTTCTTACCAAGATCATCAAAAGTAGAACAATGCAAATTAATTGTCGAATAGCTAGCATCTTTCAAGTTTTTATCATTTATTGCAGCAAGCTCTCTGTTCTTTCCAAATTCTAACTCAAGTTTATCAAGTGTGCAGGTGTGCACACTTCTTAATGAGGACAATTGTTCATATATTAAATCACATGGGGGACATGCATCATCACTAGGAATCAATGTTTTTAAACAGTTGAGTTCAGATTCTAGTGAATCAATTTTAGCAGCACTATCCCTAAGCTTTTTGTCCTTTTTCTTAAATTTATTAGTGGCACGAGAAATAGCATCACACATTTCTACACAAGTAGGACATACCTCTTCATTGTCGCTATTGTGTTCTGCATCCTCCATACTTGATCTTGATTTGCCTGCCATGAAGCACAAGTTTTCCATATCATCTTCATCTTCATCACTGACAATGCCCATGTCGCTTGAGCTAAGTTCCTGTAGGGCGGAGATAAAACTGCTCACGAATTGACGTCCGGTAAAACCCTTTTTTTTCTTCTTATTGTCTGTAGAGGAGTGCTTCGTCCTTGTTTTCTTTTCATCACGGAAAGTAGGACCTAAAATGTTAGGGTAATCTGAACGAAAATGTCTTGTCTTATCACACTCGAAACATCATTGAGGTCTGGAGCTTTCTCTCCTTGTAGTTCTCACGTTTTGCAATGCTTTTGAGAACCTAGTAGAGAGAAGTAGTAGCTTCTCCTCTGGAAACTCCTCAATCTGTTCAAGGGTTAGAGAGGACAACAATGCAACTGTACCACAAGATGAAGATTGGCCTGAGCTAGGCATATCACGTTGAGAAACAAATGCAAGAGACTTGTTGGGGTTCTTACGTGATATTATGTCAATTTCATGAGTTTTCAATTTAGAATATAATACATCTAAAGTAAGTGTACTCATGACAGTAGATTCACGAATAGATGTAACCTTCATCTCCCAAATTGACATGTCTAATGCACTTAGTAATTTCCTAGCATTCTCAGCATTTGAAAAATTAACATTGACGATATGCAAGTTGCTGAGAATTTTATTAAAGCGAGCAAAGAGATCATCAATGGACTCACTAGGTTGCATCTCGAAGCGCATGTATTATTTCTTCAACATGTCTTGCCTTACTCCTTGAGCATGTTAGATCCTTTGTGGTAGTCGCAAAGTGCTTTCCACACATTGTATGCAGATCGTAGGTGTGCAAAATGGTCGAAGTCGATTTGAGTTAATCCTTGGATTATCAAGTTCCGGGCTTTGTTGTTGTTGTCGACATCTCTTAAGTTTGTAGCCGTGACTTGATCATTCGGCGGAACATCGTAAGGCTTGTACACTTGTTCCCATATCTTGAAGCCTTGCGCCTGGACAAAAGCTTCCATGCGTGCCTTCCAAACCTGAAAATCAATGCCAACATAAACACAAGGTTTTTCCGAGTATTTTTCCATGAGGATTAGTCAAAAACACGTGCGAATGACAAAGATTAGAGAACCGTGGCTCTGATACCAATTGTAGGATTGAAGAGCACGTGTAAATCTACCAGAGGGGGGGGGTGAATGGTAGATTAAAACTTTTTCAGCGGAAGCAATGAAAACCCCTTGGCAGGAAATTGATCTGTTAAAGAAATTGTGTGTGAGACTAACATAAACGTGTTTCAACATAACAAAAGTTATATATATCAGAGAGAATCAAGTCATGAAGACGACACAGTAAGAATCACTCAAATCCGTCAAGAGAAACTCAAGTTACGACCGAAAGATCCAACAAAGGTCAATCTGTTCTACCGAGTAAAAAACAGATCTGCAATACTGCAAAGAAACTCGTGTATATCAAAAACCACAAATGCAATGACCGTGAAATTTTTATAGATGATAGATAATCAAGTTGTAAAGACAACCCAAAAAGAATCACATCAATTGGATCTGTAAAAGTCGAGTTATGATAAAACCATCGAAGCAAGATAGCGCCGTGCAAAAACTCAATGAGAAAGACCTGAAGAAAACAAGTCGGATGAACAAGGTACAAAAGTTCCTTCAAACTATGAATTTTATTGATCAAACCTCAAGCGGAACAGCCTTGAAGTTGTCTCCCATGAGTTCTGGCCTCCCTTGCTTATATAAACAGCCCGAAGGCCAACTCAACTCAAACGTGGACTCTAATCCTACTCAATTCACAAATCAAAACTTTCTATAACTGCTCAAGACTCTTCTATACCCAGATAGAAACAATCTTAAGACTTCCAAACACCTAAGGAACGTATCCCACATTTCTAAACCAACTCAAATTCGTGACCCACATGAAATCCTATCATAACCAACTCAAATCTTTCCGTATTTGAGTCAAAACCAACTCAGCCGTAGCCTGAGTCCATAACCTAGTCGGTTGGACCTTCCCGACCAATTCTTTACAACCACATCTCTTCATCACACCTTGGAAGCATGTAGCCACGTCCACACACTCCTTGCACACGTGCAAACACCTTCCAATGACGTCCATGATACCTTCATATGCAATGTTCTTGATCAAAACATGTTGCGCGACCTCGCGGCCAACTCAGCCACAATTCCTCCCGAACTTGGTTGTTGAACGTCATCTTCTCCCTATGACTAGTTCAATGGATCCCATCACCAACCATTTCTTGAACTCAAGCAACACCTGCGCATGAATAAACAACAAATACTTCTAAGCACGAGTCCTAGACTTGATTCTCGTTAGTTCCGATAATCACAACACCTTACGTGAGCACCTCACACAAGCATGTTGCAAACCATAGCAAAGTGATATCAGCCATAACTACCAAAAACTTAGTAAAAGAATACTAAGCAATATTTCCATAAGTGTAAAGCAAGTTAGAAACATTGCAAGATAAAAGCAGAAAAATTGCAATCAAGCTCCGAACCTTGCCAAAGCTAAAAGGATGTTTTGGGAGTATTCAAAACTTTTATTGTCAAAGCCAATGTATTCAGAACACAGCTCTCAAATCTCCCCCTTGATGAATGCATTAGCAACACCACTTAAAAATCGAACATTTTCTTATTCACATGAAAAGTTTTGAAAAATGATTTCTCCCCCTTTTTTTGAAAATCAAATGAGAAATTTCTAAATTTCTTTCCCTTGCATACTTCTCCCCCTGAGAAGAAACACTTGTGAATATGTGCAATGTGTGATCAATTTCTCCCCCTTTGACAATGTATTCAGCAAGGTACAAAAGAGAAATTTTAATTTGTATGAGCATATTATAACATATACATATAAAACAAAGCTCATCCAAGTCATACTATCGAGTAACTTACACTATCACAACAATGAGATACACAAAGTAGTGTAAGCCATGCTATAGATCCAGTTTAATTTTCAATTTAAGCAAGTCATGATATCACGAACATAACTATTTCAATACATGAAAGCATGACACTTGCTGCTGCAATTTTATTTTCTTTTAAGCACAAATTTTGATCATATGACATTTGCAAGAGATTATATGTGCATCTGCCTTATTCTAACCAACCAATGCAAGCCTATGTCGTTTGACAATCAGAAGCTTAAGGACATGGTTTTAGTCATACACAACTTATTTCAAGTTCATATCTAAGTGCAATGATAAGGCATCTCAAAAGAAGAAGTGTGATGCATGCATATTCTCTTGATCTTTTCTCAATTTATATTTGACCATAAGAGCTCAACATGTAAGTTAATTACTTGATTAATTATTTATGATTAAAAGCACTTGTGAGCATGCAACAAGTTCAAAACCACAAGAAAGATCGATCACGACCAGATTTAGTGTAAGTAATTATTCCAATTACTAGTCATGGCAAAAACTACAAAATGTATAACATGAGTAATGTAGTAAGAACTATCAGCATGTAAAAGGAATCACAAATTCATATATGTATGAAATACTATGCTCATATTACTTTTAAATTCAGATTCACACATTGAATTCCAATGAGAAGCAACAAGATTCATTAGTGAGTGCGTGTGATATATCTTTGGGTTCAAAAGAAGCAACAAAAACAGAATGAGCATGAGAGTTTGGATCACAAAACCTGGACCGTGTGACTCGTTCGTGCAAGCTTCCAATCATCTGTTGTGGAGGATGACTTGAGAATCCGAAGGGGAGTAGACACTTCACAAGCTTCTTCTTCTTCATGTTCATCACAAATCTATGAGCTTGTGACTTGAGGACGATTTGGATCATCAATGATGGTTGTCGGTGCTGGTTGAGAAACAACATCCGGAGCTGAACCAAAGTCATTAGCTGCTGAAATTTCGGGCAACAGCTCCACTTCTTCCTCATGATCAACGAAAATGATATCCCCCTGCGGATATGGATCCGGACCTGCAATATTTGAGCTAGTACCTGGGCTAGCTTCATCAAAAGACACCTCACAAGTCTCCACAATTTTGTTAGTGTCAAGTAAAACACACGATAGCCTCTAGTATGAGATGGATAACCAAGAAAAATGTCATCAATAGATCTAGGTTCAAATTTATCAGGATTACCATGTTTCTTAACAAAGCATTTGCAACCAAAGACCCTAATGTGTGTAACACTAGGCCTATGTCAAAACTGGAGCTCATATGGTGTTTTACCTAGCTTAGCGCGCAAGAAAACACGATTTGAGACATAACAAGCGGTTGCAATCGCATCAGCTAACAATTTCCTAGGAGTTTGATATTCATCAAGCATAGTCCTAGCATATAAACTAAGGTTCTATTTTTCTTTCTACAGCACTATTTTGTTGAGGTACATATGGTGAAGAAAATTAATGATCTATTCCATTTTCAGCACAAAAGTGATCAAAAGATTGATTTTAAATTCTGTTCCATTATCACTTCTAATTGCTTTTAAAGATCTTGGGTGATCAATTGATAATCCAAAAATAAAGTTCTAAACTGACTAAAGGCTTCATTCTTAGATGCCATAAAGTAAACCAAACAGTATCTAGAATAATCATCAACAATCACAAGAACATACTATTTACCACCAAAGGATTGAACACGTGAAGGTCCTACGGTGTCAAGGTGCAAAAGTTGACCCAGTTCAGTTGTCATGATCATTTTGAGAGGGGTTTGTGAACCTGCAATCATCTTAGCATGTCTACAAGAAGAGCATACAATTTTTTTGTCCCCTTTAAGATTAGGCATCCCACGTATGCGATCAAGGGCACTAACACGCGTTAGATGATCAAAGCATATGTGAGCAAGTCTACAATGCCAAAAATATAGGACCTTTGAATCATTTAGCAACTAGACCCATCCTTAGAGGAAGACATGTCAAAATCATCTTTAAAAACTCTTCCAAACCGAGACATGTTAAAAATAAGCTCGGTATTTGAACCTACAACTTTGCAGTAGTTTTTATTGAAAATAATTTCTAGACTTTCACCTAGCAGTTGTGAAACAGAAAGCAAGTTGTATTTCAAATTTTTGACAAGTGCCACATCCTTCAATGCGTAGTGATCATTTACTCTAACCGAACTCTTAGCAATTATTGGAGTTGAAGAATTATCGGCAAAAGTAACATTCTCTACACGTGGCACAGAAGAGAGGGAGGAGAACCAATCTTTGTTACCGGTCATGTGGCGTGAGCAACCTGAATCCACAATCCAAATGTTCTCCTTCCTCAACCATGTAACCTAGATAGAAGCAAAATACGTCGATGACTCAATACTGGGGTTAGTCAAAAGGCATTTAGGAATCCAGTACTGAGTCCCACGACGTGCAGCAGAAAAAACACGTGAAAGCTGAGACAAAACAACAGGTTTGTGAGCCAAAGTTTGAGGATTTTTGTACCCAACTACTGGCCTACGAGATGTTACATGTGTAGCACAAAAAACATTAGGTTTGGGAGCAAAGTTTTCATCTTTTCGACTCATAACAACAAGTTGCATGTTCCTGACATTCGGTTTAGTATGTGCAGCAAATTTTGCATCAGAGTTATAAGATCTAGCTTGCATTCTTACCTTTTTATGTTGTTTACCTAGTCTATAACAATAATCTATGTCATGACCATCTCTACAACAATAGGTAGAATGAAATTTAACTTTATGTTCATGTCTAGATGAGCATGCAACATATTTATCAGATCTCGAATGTGACAACACTCCTGGAGATTTAACAACCACTTCTTTTTGTTTAGGAACTGTTTTAATCAAACTACTTCCTAATGACTTTACAATTTCAGGTGGATGTGCCTTAGCATGAGTGATGAGTAGGTTTAGGCCCGATCTTCCGAAAGGTATGTCGATTGGGGTGGAGAACTCGACGTTGATGATCTGCGGCACTCGAGCGGTTCGAGTACCCCTGCAATCACTACACCACAGCTCCGTTGGTTATCAACCGTGCTGCACACGCTTGACCTCGCCAAGAAGGCTAATCCCTGCAAGTGCAACCGAGAACACGAGCTAGAACATAGAAGACACGATCAGAAATCGTGAAGTTGGGGTCTCACAAACCGTAGAACGGCGATTTTATTGATCTAAGCAAAACCCACCGAATATGACCGGCGGCTGCAGTATTTATAGGCTAGGGTTCGACCAAAACACGATTAGACGCGTCCCTAATGGACTCTTAGGGGATACAAGGCCCAAAGGCCCGATTCGGTGGCGCAGCACCAGACAGAAATCTGGACTCGACTTGTTTCAACGATTCCCAATGACTCCGGAGGAATTTTGAGGTGGGACCAGAACCATTGGAAATTTTATCTTCTACTCTTTCCGTGCATATGTAGAACGTCGAAAACGGAGTCCGTATGCCTCCTGGGCGTCTATTTTAAGGTGGACTACTACTGGACTCCAAGTTGAACTCGAGTCCGAGTTGTAAACTGTTTCCATCTACTTTTGGACGTCCTAGGTGGTTCTCCATGCTCCCAAGGCCTCCTTCCTTCACTTGTTGATCTTCTCCATTTTTCCTAATAACAATTAAATCATCACATAGCAATCTATTCTCAAACTCACATGCAAAAGAAGTTAAGAACGAATTCACCTGCTGATTTAATAACCGTGCCCGTGCTCTTGTGATTGGTCCTTGCAGTTCAATGCGCGTCTCCGCTGTTGTGATGTCCTCATCATCCTCCCCCTCTTGAATTGGAGTCATCCTCGACTCAAGTTCATCTTCTTCTCCCAAGTACGGTCGCAAATATGAAATGTTAAATGTAGGACTAACCCCAAAATCGGGAGGCAATTCAAGCTTATATGCATTATCATTAATCTTTTCAACGATCTTAAAAGGACCAGCAGCTCGTGGCATAAGTTTAGATTTTCTCAAGTCGGGAAATCGCTCTTTTCTCAAATGTAACCACAACAAATCGCCCGCTTCAAGTTTTACTTCTTTTCTACCTTTACTACCTGCAATCCTATACTTCTCATTCATCATTTCAATATTTTTCTTTGTAGTTTCATGCATCTTAAGAATGAATTCAGATCGTTGTGTAGCATCCAAATTTATAGTTTCAGAAGGAGGCAAAGGTAGTAAATCAATAGGAGCACGGGGATTGAAACCATACACTACCTGGAATGGACTTACCTTTGTCGTGGAGTGAACGGATCTGTTGTAAGCAAATTCTATATGTGGTAAACACTCCTCCCACAACTTCAAATTTGTTTTCAAGACAGCCCGCAACATAGTGGATAAAGTACGATAACTACCTCGGTCTGTCCATCCGTTTGTGGGTGACATGTAGTTGAAAACAGCAACTTGGTTCCCAATTTATACCACACAGTTCTCCAAAAATGACTTAAAAATTATGCATCACGATCAGAAACAATGGTATTTTGCACACCATGTAAACGAACAATTCCCGTCATAAATAAATCAGCAATGTCTGAGGCATTATCATTCTTATGACAAGGTATAAAGTGTGCCATTTTGGAAAAACGATCAACAACTACAAAAATACTATCCCTCCCCTCTTAGTCCTAGGCAATACCAAAACAAAGTCCATAGAAATATCCTCCCAAGGTACACTAGGAACAGGAAGAGGCATATAAAGACCATGTGGGTTAAGGCGAGACTTAGCTTTGTTGCAAGTAGTGCATCGTGACACGTAGCGCTCGACATCACGCCTCATCTTTGGCCAAAAGAAGTGTGTGGGCAGCACGTCTTCAGTTTTGTTCACTCCAAAATGTCCCATCAAACCTCCTCCACGTGCTTCCTGCAAAAGCAATAGACGAACGGAGCTAGCTGTAACGCATAGCTTGTTAGCACGATAGAGGAGACCCTCTCGCAGCACATATTTATTCCAAGTTCTTCCTTCTCTACAATTTTCAAAAGCATCTTTGAAATCCAAATCAGTAGGATATAATGCTTTAATTGTTTCCAAACCAAAGATTTTATGATCAAGTTGGGACAGCATGGTATAACGCCTAGATAATGCATCGGCAATGATATTTTCCTTCCCTTTCTTATGCTTAATGATGTATGGAAACGACTCTATGAACTCAATCCATTTAGCATGTCGTTTATTCAGATTGGTTTGACACTTAAGATACTTCAATGATTCATGATCGGAATGTATGACAAACTCCTTAGACCAAAGATAATGTTGCCAAGTTTGTAATACACGTACTAAGGCATACAATTCCTTATCATAAGTGGAATAATTCAGAGAAGGACCATGAAGTTTTTCACTAAAGAAAGCAACGGGTTTACCTCCTTGTATGAGAACACCTCCAATACCAATGCCGCTTGCATCGCATTCTAGCTCAAAGGTCTTGTCAAAATCAGGAAGTTGTAGTAATGGTGCTTGTGTAAGCTTCGATTTGAGAGCATCAAAAGCTTGTTGCTGCTGTTCGCCCCATCAAAATGGAACTCCCTTCTTCGTTAGCTCATGTAGAGGTGCTACAATGGTGCTGAAATCCCGCACAAAGCGCCGATAAAATCCTGCAAGACCAAGAAAACTACGAACCTGTGTGACGGTAGTTGGGGCTGGCCAGCTGGTGATTGCTTCAATTTTTGCCTCATCCATCTCAATTCCCTGCGAGGAAACGACATAGCCAAGAAACGAGACTCGATTGGTGCAAAAAACGCACTTTTCGAGGTTACCAAACAAACGTGCATCTCTCAAAACAGTAAAAACAGCACGTAAATGATCAAGATGTTCATCATATGACTTGCTGTAAATGAGGATATCATCGAAGTAAACCACCACAAATTGTCCAATGAAAGCACGTAAAACCTCGTTCATTAATCGCATAAAGGTGCTGGGTGCATTAGTTAAACATAAAGGCATGACTAACCACTCATAAAGTCCAAACTTGGTTTTAAATGCAGTTTTCCATTCATCTCCTAGTGCCATTGTAATTTGGTGGTAACCACTAGGCAAGTCAATTTTTGTGAAGATGATAGCACCACTCAATTCATCAAGCATGTCATCTAATCGAGGAATAGGATAACGATATCGAATGGTGATGTTATTAATCGCTCGACAATCAACACATGTGTGCCAACTACCATCTTTCTTAGGAACCAAAAGAACAGGAACAGAACAAGGGCTAAGGCTTTCACGAATGTACCCGCGGTCCAATAGATCTTGGACTTGTCGCTGAATTTCCTTAGTTTCTTGTGGATTCGCTCTGTATGCTGCACGATTTGGCAAACTTGCTCCTGGAATAAAATCGATCTTGTGTTCAATGCCTCTCATCGGTGGTAAACCAGGGGGTATCTTGGAGGGAAACACATCCTCAAACTCCTGCAAAAGGTTAGCAACAGCAGGGGGCAATGCAATAGACAATTCATGAAGTGAAAACATGGCTTCTTTGCAAACTAAAGCATAGCACATCCCCTTAGCATCGAATAAATCAGCAAGTTCAGATTTAGTTGCGAGCAATGATGGTGATTTTAACTTAATAACTTGCTGTTTTTCAGATTCTAATTTAGTTGCTTTGCCCTCACGAATTTTACTCTTCTCAAAATGAACAATTTCAGCAGGAGTCATGGGGAGCAAAGTGATTTTCTTCCCCTTATGCATGAGAGTATATTTATTGGTTCTACCATGATGAATAGCATCTGTATCAAATTCCCAAGGACGACCCAATAAAAGAGAACAATCATCCATAGGAACAACATCAAAATCAGCAAAATCATGGTATGAACCAATTGAAAAATGGATTCTCGCTGTTTGTGTTACCCGAACCTTACCGCTGTTGTTGAACCATTGAATGTGGTACGGATGAGGGTGTGCTCTTGTTGTAAAACCGAGTTTCTTGACGACGTCCGTGTTTACCAAGTTATTGCAGCTACCTCCATCAATTATAGTGTGTACACGGCAGTCCTTGACGACGAGAAACATGTGAAAGAGGTTGTGTCGTTGTAGCTTGTCGTCGGTCTCCACTTTGGAGCTCAAGACACACTGCACAATGATGCTCCAATAGTTCTCCGTCGCCGCTGTACCATGTACCTCTTCTTTGGTGTGTTCGTCATTTGGATCTATAAAGTCAGTAGCAAGAGAATATTCATCTTCAACATCCAAAGTACTATCATACCCGCCATCGTCGCGTGCTATGTATGCTCGTTTGCTCGGGCAATCTCTCATCATATGACCAAGTCCCTGGCAGCGGTGACACTTAATGTCGGAAGTACGACCCATAGAAGGAGTGGACGATGAAGGCTTGAATGATGTCGCCTTGCTGCCTTCCGGCACGCGAGAAGGTGGAGCAGCAGGTATAGTTCGTTGGCCGCCATTGGGTGGTGTAGTCGCTGCACGGGGGGCCAAAGATGGTGCTGTTTTGGATGGTGTAGTTGCTGCACGCGGCGTGAAGTTGCTCCTCGTGCGTTGTTGCTGTTGTTGTCGGCCCTGCAATTCTTTTTCTGCCAACATAGCAAGCTGAAACAATCTATTAACAGTATCATATTCTTTGTAATCAACAATGTCCTGAATTTCACGCCTCAACCCCCCATAAAAACGAGCTATTTTATCATCCATGTCCTCTACTACCCCACAACGCAGCATACCCTTTTGCAACTCTTGATAATACTCCTCTACGGACATGTTACCTTGGTCTAAATGCTACAATTTTTTGCGAAGGTCCCGCAGAAAAGATGGAGGAACAAATCGAATACGCATAGCTTCCTTTAATCTATCCCATGTTGGAGGATCAGTTCTAGTTTTAACAAGTTCATTCCACCATATGATAGCAAAGTCCTTAAACTCACTAGTGGCTTGACGAACTCTATGTTGTTCAGGAACAAGATGGGAATTAAATTTTTGCTCTACTGTCATCTCCCAATCAAGACAAGCCTCAGCATCATAAGCACCAGAAAAAGAGGGTATAGTAAATTTCACTTTAGCAAAAGGATCATCAGGAGGGCGATTATAATTGTTATGATTATTATCTCCCATACCTCCACGATTATGTGACAGTCTTGGCTGATTATTGTGATCTTCCAGTTCATCATAAGCATTGTCTTCTTGTCTTCCAGCGAGAGGCAACCGAGCCTCAAAAGTATTCATCCGAAGAGCAAGGTCATCCAGTTGGCGAGTCAAGTTCGCTAATGACTCCTCTGTTGCTGCGTTGTATTTGGCGAACATATCCGTCATGGTCTTCATCATATCATGTAACTCAGCAAGTTGAACACATTCGTCACTATTTTCTTCTCCTGCCATTGTTAGTAGAAAACAAAAAAAAATGTTATCCCTATCAACTACAATGACAATGTGGAAGGTGGAAGAAAACAATCTCTCTCGTTCAAGCGTCTTACCACGCTCTTACAAGTGTTCTTACCGACACAGCAGGTGGTGTGGACGGTGAGATGAACCAATGAAGCGTGGGGTGATTGCAAAGGTACCTGTTATGCTCAAGAGAAAGGTGGAGCTTGGATGGCACAATATGGTGCCTAATAAGCAGAAAATAGTTATTAGCTAAACAAAGTTGAATAAGTATTCAATGTAGGAAACTGTTGCTGGTCAACTGAGTGCCCTATAGCCTAGCACAACACAAGGAAGTATCAAGGCAAAAGAAAGACAGAATGATATAACCAAACAAACAGCACCAAGTGGTATAGGCCAATTGCTTTAATATGCGTGCTCTTCACTATTTTTTTTTCTTTTTTGTAATATTTTTTTGATAATTTTTCTTTACTCAGTAGCACAAATATAGGAAGCACACAAATTTGCAGCTCAATTGGATGTAATATGCGGCCTATAGAAAATCAAGAAGATTCATTAAAATTCGTGCTGAAACTTCGGAGGCCGGATAACCTACCTTCCAAGGGGAATTTGGGCAATCTAATTTCGCCGAACGCGGGTATGCCGCGGAAAATCAGATGCGAAATTTCGCGTAGATGAATTTGAAAAAAAATTCGCCCGATTTCGAGTTCGTATGCGAAAGATATGGCCGTTTTAAGGTAGGTTATCCGAGTTACGATTTTTTAGATGTTGATTCCAACTCGATTTGAGAACAGAACTCGCAATCGGATACGAAAACGATCGGGAATTTGCACAGCAACTAATGGGGTGGTGTGTGATGATTCAAGGATGAATGGCACAAAGATTTGTCACCTAATGTAGGGTTGGCGATGCGGGAGTTCACGCAAGGCGGCTAGCTAGGGCAAACCGATGAACGTGGCGGATCGGTTTGTTATTTAGGGATTGTGGAATAGGTGTCGAATAGCAAGAAAACAAGGACGAAACACGATAACTAGGACCCAAAACACAAAGCTAAACCAGCAACAAGACTCAACCACACGAATGCAAACTCAACAATGCAAACTGAAAAACGAAACTGCAGGCACTATAGTCTGGGAAGCGGTAAAAACGATCTAATTTTTTTGTGGCTTTTCTGTGGACTCTAGGTACAAAAAAAATCGATCTAATGGAAGGAAGGAAAACAAAGATACCTCATGGGCAACCTGGAAATCTGATACCAATTGATGAGTAGGTTTACGCCCGATCTTCCGAAAGGTATGTCGATTGGGGTGGAGAACTCGACGTTGATGATCCGCGGCACTCGAGCAGTTCGAGTACTCCTGCAATCACTACACCCCGGATCCGTTGGTTATCAACCGTGCTGCACACGCTTGACCTCGCTAAGAAGGCTAATCCCTGCAAGTGCAACCGAGAACACAAGCAAGAACGTAGAAGACACAATCGGAAATCGCGAAGTTGGGGTCTCACAAACCGTAGAACGGCGATTTTATTGATCTAAGCAAAACCCACCGAATATGACCGGCGTCTACAGTATTTATAGGCTAGGGTTCAACCAAAACACGATTAGACGCGTCCCTAATGGACTCTTACGGGATACAAGGCCCAAAGGCCCGATTCGGTGGCGCAGCACCGGACAGAAATCTGGACTCGACTTGTTTCGACGATTCCCAATGACTCCAGATAAATTTTGAGCTGGGACCAGAACCATTGGAAATTTTATCTTCTCCTCTTTCCGTGCATATGTAGAACGTCGAAAACGGAGTCCGTATGCCTCCTGGGCGTCTGTTTTAAGGTGAACTGCTCCTGGACTCCGAGTTGAACTCGAGTCCGAGTTGTACACTGTTTCCATCTACTTGTGGACGTTCCAGGTGGTTCTCCACGCTCCCAAGGCCTCCTTCCTTCACTTTTTGATCTTCTCCGTTATTCTTAATAACAATTAAATCATGACATAGCAATCTATTCTCAAACTCACATGCAAAAGAAGTTAAGAACGAATTCACCTGCTGATTTAATAACCGTGCCCGTGCTCTTGTGATTGGTCCTTGCAGTTCAATGCGCGTCTCCGCTGTTATGATGTCCTCATCAATGAGCATGAGAATCAAAACCTAAACCAGTTTTATCATTGCAAGACTTGGAAGAATTCAACAGTAAGTTTAGGTTCTTATTCCCATTACAAAAACGCTCTATTGTCCTATTCATGTTATCAAGTTTATTAGACAGATCAAGGCAATTTTCACATGAAGTTTTTCTTTTTAATTTGCAATTAGAAATATTTTTAACTTCATGAGCATGTAAATAATTGTTCAATATAGAAATTTCATTCATAGCATCTTGTAGTTTCTTACCAAGATCATCACAAGTAGAGCAATGCAAATTAATTGTAGAACAGCTAGCATCTTTCAAGTTTTTATCATTTTGCAGCAAGCTCTCTGTTCTTTTAAATTTCTAACTCAAGTTTATCAAGTGTTTAGGTGTGCGCACTTCTTAGTGAGGACAATTGTTCATATATTAAATCACATGGGGGACATGAATCATCACTAAGAATCAATGTTTTTAAACGGTTGATTTCAGATTCTAGTGATTCAATTTTAGCAACACTATCCCTAAGCTTTTTATCCTTTTTCTTAACTATAATAGTGGCACGAGAAATAGCATCACACATTTCTACACATGTAGGACATACCTCTTCTTTGTCGCTCACATGTAGGACATATCTCTTCATTGTCGCTATTGTGTTCTGCATCCTCCATACTTGATCTTGATTTGCCTGCCATGAAGCACAAGTTTGCCATATCATCTTCATCTTCATCACTGACAATGTCCACGTCGCTTGAGCTAAGTTCCTGGATGGCGGAGATAAAACTGCTCACCAATTGACGTCCTGTAAAACCCTTCTTTTTCTTCTTATCGTTTGTAGAGGAGTGCTTCGTCCTTGTTTTCTTTTCATCCTGGGAAGTAGGACCTGAAAGGTTAGGGCAATCTAAACGGAAATATCCTGTCTTACCACACTCAAAACATCATTGAGGTCCAGAGCTTTCTCTCCTTGTAGTTCTCACATTTTGCAATGCTTTTGAGAACCTAGTAGAGAGAAGTAGTAGCTCCTCCTCTGGAAACTCCTCAATCTGTTCAAGGGTTAGAGAGGACAACAAAGCAACTGTACCACAAGATGAAGATTGGCCTGAGCTAGGCATATCACATTGAGAAACAAATGCAAGAGACTTGTTGGGGTTCTTACGTGAGATTATGTCATTTTCATGAGTTTTCAATTTAGAATACAATACATCTAAAGTAAGTGTACTCATGACAGTAGATTCACGGAAAGATGTAACCTTCATCTCCCAAATTGACATGTCTAATGTACTTAGTAATTGCCTAGCATTCTCAACATCTGAAAAATTAACATTGACGCTATGCAAGTTGCTGAGAATTTTATTCAAGCGAGCAAAGAGATCATCAATGGACTCACTAGGTTGCATCTCGAAGCGCATGTATTCTTTCTTGAACATGTCTTGCCTTACCTCCTTGAGCGTGCTAGATCCTTCGTGGTAGTCGCAAAGTGCTTTCCACACATTGTATGCAGATTGTAGGTGTGCAACACGGTCGAAGTCGCTTTGAGTTAATCCTTGGATTATCAAGTTCTGGGCTTTGTTGTTGTTGTTGACATCTCTTAAGTTTGTAGCTCTGACTTGATCGTTCGGCAGCACGTCATAAGTCTTGTACACATGTACCAATATCTTGAAGCCTTGTGCCTGGATAAAAGCTTCCATGCATGCCTTCCAAACCTGAAAATCAATGCCAACGTAAACAGAAGGTTTTGCCGAGTATTTCTCAATGAGGATTAGTCAAAAACACGCGCGAATGACAAAGATTAGAGACCCATGGTCTGATACCAATTGTAGGATCGAAGAGCATGTGTAAATCTACCAGAGGGGGTGAATGGTAGATTAAAACTTTTTCAGCGGAAGCAATGAAAACCCCTTGGCAGAAAATTGATCTGTTAAAGAAATCGTGTGTGAGACTAATATAAACGTGTTTAACCATAACAAAAGTTATAGATATCAGAGAGAATCAAGTCTCGAAGACGACAGAGTAAGAATGACTCAAATCCATCGACAGAAACTCAAGTTACGATTGAAAGATCTAACAAAGGTCAATCTATTCGACCGAGTAAAAAACAGATCTGTAATACTGCAGAGAAACTCATATAGATCAAAAACCACAAATGCAATGACCGTGAAATTTTGACAGATGATAGATAATCAAGTTGTGAAGACAACCCAAAAAGAATCACATCAATTGGATCTGTAAAAATCCAGTTATGATAAAACCATCGAAGCAAGGTATCGCTGTGCAAAATTTCGACGAGAAAGACTTGAAGAAAACAAGTCGGACGAACAAGGTATAAAAGTTCCTTCAAACTATGAATTTTATTGATCAAACCACAAGAGGAACAGCCTTGAAGTCGTCTCCAATGAGTTCTGGCCTCCCTCGCTTATATAACTAGCCCGAAGGCCAACTCAACCCAAATGAGGACTCTAATCCTACTCAATTCACGAATCAAAACTTTCCATAACTGCTCAAGACTCTTCTATCTGCAGATAGAAACAATCTTAAGACTTCCAAACACCTTAGGAATCTATCCCACATTCCTAAAACAACCCAAATTCGTGACCCACACGAAATCCTATCATAACCAACTCAAATCTTTCCATATTTGAGTCAGAACCAACTCATCCGTAGCCTGAGTCCATAACCTAGTCGGTTGGACCTTCCCGACCAATTCTTTACATCCACATCTCTTCATCACACCTTGGAACCATGTAGCCACGCCCATGCACTCCTTGAACACGTGCAAACACCTTCCATCAACGTCCATGATACCTTCATATGCAATGTTCTTGATCCAAACATGTTGCGCGACCTCGCGTCCAACTTAACCACAATTTCTCCCGAACTTGGTCGTTGAACCTCATCTTCTCCCTAGGACTAGTTCAATGGATCCCTTCACCAGCCATGTCTTTTACTCAAGAAACACCTACAAATGAATAAACAACCAATACTTCCGAGCACAAGTCCTCGACTTGACTCTCGTTAGTTCCGATAACCACAACACCTTACATGAGCACCTCACATAAGAATGTTGCAAACCATAGCAAAGTGATATCAGACATATGTAAAATAATACAAAGCAAACTATTCATAAGTGTAAAGCAAGTTAGAAATATTGGAAAATAAAAGCAGAACAATTGCAATCAAGCTCTGAACCTTGCCAAAGCTAAAAAGATGTTTTGGGAGTATTCAAAACTTTTATCGTCAAAGCCAATGTATTCAGCACACATATGTATCACAATAACGTAAGCCTGGAGGTAGAATTTTAAACTCAAGAGGAGGTTTTGGGAAGAACTCTTCTTTTGGCAATTCAGTTGCCTCCTGAAATTCGTCTTCCTCTTGGATGAATTCTTCTCTTTCAATTCCAGGGGATGCTAAGAATCTAAGGGTTCTAACCTCCACTATTAGTTCATCTTGGGTAGAAGATTTTGCAGAAGTGTTCTTGGAATGCAGAATAGGAATAGAGAACTTTCTCCCTCCATGATTGACATTGAGGTTTCCTTCCAAAGGAATTTCCATGAGAATTTCTCAATGGGAATCACAATCATAATATCGAATTCTTAGATTCTGAACACATCGAAGTCTACGATAGCCTCAATATCTTTGTTTTTTACATACACCTATTGCAAAACCCCGCATCCTTTGAGGATGTTTTTGGATGAATCTCAGAAGGATTTACATGTTGGTGCTAACGGCTCATCGTTCAGAATGGCGAGAGCACAAGAATTGGAAATGAGATTTGCTCCAACTGTGGGATTGTATAGGACCCTCATTGGTGTCCCTCTAATGAAACATAGAATGGTTGCCAAAGGTGAGATCATCCGAAGGATTTCAGGAGATTGCTCAACCTCCGCTGTCCATTCCCTGCTTAGAATAGGGGTTAACTCCTTGACCATCTGTTGGACGAACACTCCACTGAGTGGGTCGGGTAGAGTTAGTGGCAATGATGGTTTCCTATGGCAACAATACTTCAAGGTATTTCCAAAATCTTCAAATATTTCTTCCTCGAAGTAAAAGGGAAACACCGATGGATAAATTTCTTCTTCCTTCGTAGTTTCTGGTTCGGGTGAGAATTCCTCTAGCAATGTTTGGGATGAGCAAGAAATGGGTTCATCCTTGTCCATGGATTTATCCTCGGTTCTTGACACGACTTCCTATTAAGGAGGCTCATTAAGACCCATAATGAGGGCATAATTTTCTAGAATTTAATCTAGAAGATCCTTAACTTCTGTTGGCGTCTTATGGAGGAAAGATCCTCTAGTAGTAATGTCAAGATGTAGGGCAGACTCTTCGTTCAATCCCTTGTAGAAATGTAGCAAAAGGAACGGATCAAGTATGGGCAGATTTGGGCCAAAATTTCTCAAAAGATAAAATCTATCCCAAGCTGCACCTATAGACTCCTTCTCCATCTGCTGGAAGCATAATACTTCCTTTCTTAAGGAAACAATTCGATCAATTGGAAAGAAAGCAAGACAAAATACGTCCATAATTCATTCTAATTTCCGTTTTTCTTCCCAGCATTATGGTCGTACCATTGTTTGGCTTTTTCCTTGAGGGAAAAAGGAAACAACTTCCATTTGAGAGTTTCTCCTATCATACCCTTGATTAGAAGGCACTAACACAGTTGTTCGAACACTCGTAGATGGTGGTAAGGGTTTTCACAATCCATTCCTAAGAAGGATTGTTCCTGAACCATGGCTATAAAGCCAGGGTGAAGTTCATATCTAGTATAACAAATGTGTTCCGCTGAAGGCGGTGGCTCAAAGAACTTGCTATTTGGTGCAGAATAAGGAAGAATGGTGGGCTGCTCCATATATGTGGTGGTGGTAAGAAAAGGAAAGGTAATATAAGAAGATAGATATGAGGGTGAACAAGATTCGAAGATTAAAAGCAACGGTTCTCTAGCAACGGCACAATAAATGCTCATTGACGTTTCTTACATCACAGATAAAAATCTACAAGCGCACGAAATTGTCGTGTAGCACTTCTCCTTAAAGACTATTCCCAAGGGTATCGATCCAAAGAACATGTGTGCCAATATTACAAAATAATTCACCCAAGGACACGAAGTTGTTTGGTAGGCAAGGAAGAGAGAGGAATTCAAAGTATTAATTCCAATTCAAAGGAATTTGCAATAGCTGCTTGCTTCTGGCATGGGTTTACCCCTAGTAACACTAGGACGACTCCCGCCAAGAGCCTATGGCATAGCTGAACGTGGAGGATTACTAAGGACAGATAGGGCTGTCACCACCTATTGTCTACCTCTTCATTATGTGGGTCTATGAGATATTCACTAGTAATTTCTAACCTAAGAACCATGCTTACATTCTAAATCACTACTCTAGTTGTTTCGAACACAAAGATACAACTAGAGGCTCTAATAAATTAAAGCAATGAAACCTTGAAATGAATTCACATAGGCTTACTTGATTTGGAATCAAACCTTTGTAGGGATAAAAGTGTAGAAGAGGGACTTGACAAGCCCAAGCCTCCTTCTCCTAGACTCTTCACCACACTATACTTCTACTTGGCAGCCTCTAGGACTACTCTAAACCTTAGGAGTGGTATTATATTCTCATCTTTTGATGTGTGTGTGTGAAGTGAGGTGTGGGGTGCTATTTATAGGGGATAAGGGTCGGTTCCGGCCACCAAATGCGCGTGAATCAGTCATCATCGTCTTCAAGAAGCTAGGAGGAGCCAACACATGGCAATTGATCGAGTTTGGCGCCAGAACCAAGTCGGCCGACTGGGGGGCGGGGGGGCGGTCGACCGACCTAGTCTTTGCACCATTTCGCGTGTGCTTTCTCCATATCACTGCCAGGTGGCTCCCATCCATTGATATGGGTGCTACACCATTAGATGGCCTTGGATACTACTTTTTGTGGGCCATTTGATCCATGTCATGACACATGGTGTCGCCTGATTCTTAAAAATCAAATTTAATGGATTACTCCCTGCTTGTCTTGGTATTTTTTGGTATTATTCACCTGTATACAAATAAACACCAACACTAGTGGAATTGGTTATTTTTTAACCCTACCACTATGTTGTGTTTCTCTTTAGTGCACATTATGAGGTGAATTCACAATCTATATATGGCACTTAAGGATCGTAAACTGCAATGCACACTTCAACCCTTGCTCTGTTACCAACCATTGGTTTCAAATATATTAGTGCTCTTTCAAAATGATACATCCACCTATATTGCACGGGACTGCCCACTTTCGCTTCAAATGAAAGATGGATTAGGAGATGTTGCATTGTATTGAAGAACCCTGGAGGATAAAAATTCCATCTTACACAATAGTATCGGTATCTCCTTTTCCAACTTACTCATCATCTCTGTCGTGATTTCTTTAGCACATAGTTGTATCTAGAAGTGGCTAAGCTCGGCTAACAACTTCCACACCGCATCATCAAAGTAGCCCCGAAACATAACAGGAAGAAGTCTTTCCATGATTATGTGATAATCATTACTCTTCAACCCAATGAGATTCCCCGTTTTCACATTCACGTCTCGTCTCAGACTAGATGCGTAACCATATGGGAATTTCAAATTTTGTAACCATTTGAGAACTTCTTTCTTTTCTATAGATCAAAGACAAAAAGAAGTGTGTGGTTTATCACCACTTTCGGAGAGCTCAAGAGTTGGACGGTTACAAAGCGCAGCGAGATCCTTTTGAGCCTTTAAATCGTCTTACGTTTTGCCCGTCATGTCCATGCATGTGCTTATGATACATTCGCTCATGTTACGCTCTTAATGCATGACATCAATGTTATGCCTTAGAATCAACGACTTCATATACGGTAGCTCCCAAAGTCCACATATGTGAGTCCAATTGTGTTCATCTCTGTAACCTACAAAATATCCAGGACGACCTTCATATGGCACCAATTTGTCCAACATATCACATATTTATGACCCGTTTAGATGTTTCAATGGTCCCTTAGTAATAACGGTGTCCTTTCTGAAGACATATCGGTGTCCGAAGCACATATCAAACACTTCAAACGATCATGAGTGCTCCAACCAAAAAACATGTCGTATGGCAGAAAATCATGGACGTACTACAAATAAGAAGGTTGAAGGTTGAATTTCTGCTTCTTGTAATAGTCATTCGCTTCGACATTTGTCCATAACATTTTCAATTCTTCAATCAATGGTTTGAACATAACGTTGAGACATGACCAAGGATGATCTGGCCCAGGTACAATGAGGCTAAGAAACATGAACTCATGCTTCATGCAAAAAAATAGTGGTAGGTTGTATGGAATGACATAGACAAGCCAACGGGAGTATGGTGTGGCGTTTGTGCTGAACGGCGAGAATCCATCTGTCACCAACCCTATCTGAACATTTCTCGCTTGAAGGCCGAAATCTAGATCAAACCGGTCCAGCGCCTTCCATGCCTCACCGTCGAACGGGTGCGTCATGACTCCATCGTTCTGACATTCACCTTCTTTGTGCCATCTCATGTGTCTGGCGGTTTTTAAATGAAGTGCCACTTCAACCGAGGTGTCACGGGTAAATAACAAGGCTGCTTACGTGCGACTTTTGTCCTAACCATATCACCAACGTTATTAACAACTTCGATAATTCTCAACTGACCACATTTTAAACATTTGTTCTCATTGGCATGATCTCTACAAAAAAGCATGCAGTTGTTGGGACACACATCAATCATCTCGTGGTTCATACTGTAGGATTGAAGAGCACGCGAAAATCTATCAGAAGGGGGGTGAATGGTAGATTAAAACTTTTTTAGCTGAAGCAATGAAAACCCCTCAGCAGAAAAATGATCCGTTAAAGAAACCGTGTGTGAAACTAATATAAACGTGTTTCACCATGACAAAAGTGATATATATCATAGAGAATCAAGTAGCAAAGACAACACAAGAAGAATCACTCTAATCCGTCGATAGAAACTCAAGTTACGATCGAAAGATCGAACAAAGGTCAATCTGTCCTACCCGAGAAAAACAGTTCTGAAATGCTGCAAAGAAACTTGTGTAGATAAGAAACCACTAATCCAATGACCATGACATTTTGACAGATGATAGATAATCACGTTGTGAAGACAACGCAAAAAGAATCACATCAATTGGATATGTAAAATCGAGTTATGATAAAACCATCGAAGCAAGGTAGCGCTGTGCAAAAACTCGACGAGAAAGACTTGAAGAAAACAAGTCGGACGAACAAGGTACAAAAGTTTCTTCAAACTACGAATTTTATCGATCAAACCACAAGAGGAACAACCTTGAAGTCGACTCCCATGAGTTCTGGCCTCCCTTGCTTATATAACTAGCCTGAAGGCCAACTCACTCAAACGAGGACTCTAATCCTACTCAATTCACGAATCAAAACTTTCCATAACTGCTCAAGACTCTTCCATACACAGATAGAAACAATCCTAATACTTCCAAACAACTTAGGAACGTATCCCACATTCCTAAAACAACTCAAATTGGTGACCCACACGAAATCCTATCATAACCAACTCAAATCTTTCCATATTTGAGTCAAAACCAACTCAGCCGTAGCCTTAGTCCACAACCTAGTCGATTGGACCTTCCCAATTATATCTTTACATCCACATCTCTTCATCACGCCTCGGAACCATGTAGCCACGCCCATGCTCTCCTTGAACACGTGCAAACACCTATCAACGACGTCCATGATACCTTCATATGCAATGTTCTTGATCCAAACATGTTGCGCGACCTCGCGACCAACTCAGCTACCATTCCTCCCAAACATGGTTGTTGAACCTCATCTTCTCCCTAAGACTAGTTCAATGGTCCCGTCACCAGCCATGTTTTGAACTCGAGCAACACTTGCTCATGAATAAACAACCAATACTTCCGAGCACAAGTCCTCGACTTGACTCTCGTTATTTCCGATAACCACAACACCTTACGTGAGCACCTCACATAAGAATGTTGCAAACCATAGCAAAGTGATATCAAACATAACTACCAAAACACAACAAAAACTTAGTAAAAGAATACGAAGCAAACTTTTCATAAGTGTAAAGCATGTTAGAAATATTGCAAGGTAAAAGCAGAACAATTGCAATCAAGCTCCGATCCTTGCCAAAGTTAAAAAGATGTTTTGGGAGTATTCAAAACTTTTATCGTCAAGCACACATATGTATCATAATAACGTAAGCCTGGAGGTAGAATTTTTAACTCAATAGGAGGGTTTGGGAAGAACTCTTCTTTTGGCAATTCAATTGCCTCCTGAAATTCATCCTCCTCTTGGATAAAATCTTCTTCTCCTTCAAATCCAGGGGGTGCTAAGAATCTAAGGGTTCTAAGCTCCACTATTAGTTCATCTTGGATGGAAGATTTTGCAGATGTGTTCTTGGAATGCAGAATAAGAATAGAGAACTTTCTCCCTCCATGTTTGACACTGAGGTTTCCTTCCAAAGGAATTTCCATGAGAATTTCTCAATAGGAATCCCAATCATAATATCGAATTCTTAGATTTTGAACACATTGAAGTCTAGGATAGCCTCAATATCTTTGTGTTTTACATACACCTATAGCAAAACCCCGCATCCTTCGAGGATGTTTCTGGAAGAATCTCAGAAGGATTTACATGTTGGTGCTAACGGCTCATCGTTCAGAATGGCAAGAGCACAAGAATTTGAAATGAGATTTTCTCCAACAGTGGGATTGTATAGGACCCTCATGGGTGTCCCTCTAATGAAACATAGAATGGTTGCCAAAGGTGAGGTCATCTGAAGGATTCAGGAGATTACTCAACTTCCACAGTCCATTCCCTGCTATATATCAGATAGAATCAAGTCACGAAGGCAACAAAACAAGAATCACTCAAATCCGTCAAGAGAAACTCATGTAACGATGGAAAGATCGAACAAAGGTCAATCTGTCCTACCCGAGAAAAACAATTCTGGAATGCTGCAATGAAACTCGTGTAAATCAAAAACCACAAATCCAATGACCGTGAAATTTTGACAGATTATAGACAATCAAGTTGTGAAGAAAACCAAAAAATAATTATGTCAATTGGATTTGTAAAATTCGAGTTATGATAAAACCATCGAAGAAAGGTAGTGTTGTGCAGAAAACTCAACGAGAAAAACTTGTCTGGAACAAGTTGGACGAACAAGGCACAAAAGATCCTTTAAACTAGGATCTTTATTCAATAGAACACAAGAGGAACATCCCCAAAGTCGTCACACACGAGCTCTGGCCTCCCTTGCTTATATAACCAGCCCTTAGGCCAACCCAATCTTAACTAGGACTCTAATCCTACTCAAATCACGAATCGAAACTTTCCATAACTGCTTAGGACTCTTCTATACACGAATAGAAGGAATCTTAAGACTTCCAAACACATTAGGAACGTATCTCACATTCCTAAAACAACCCAAATTTGTGACCCACATGAAATCCTATCGTAACCAACACAAATCTTTCCATATTTGAGTCAAACCCGACTTAGTCACAGCTTGAGTCCATAACCTAGTAGGTTGGACCTTTCTGACCAATTATTCACATCCACATTTCTTCATCACGCCTCAGAACCATGTTGCGCTAACATACGTGCGAACATCTTCGAATGACGTCCACGATACCTTCATATGCATTGTTCTTGATTCATACATGTTGCGCGACCTCCCGATGAACTCAACCACAATTCCTCCCGAACTTGGTTGTTGAACCTCATCTTCTCCCTAAGGCTAGTTCAATGGATCCCGTCACCAGCCATGTCTTGAACTCAAGCAACACCTGCACATGAATAAACAACCAATCCGTACGAGCTCAAGTCCGCGACATGACTCAAATTAGTTCCGAACACAACACCTTACGTGAGCACCTCACATAAGCATGTTGCAAAACCACAGTAAAACGATATCAGCCATATCAACCAAACACACCAAAAACTTACCAAATGAATACTAAGCAATCTTTCCAACAATGTAAAGCAAGTACGAAACATTTCACATTAAAAGCAAGAACATTGCAATCAAGCTCCGAATCTTGCTAAAGCTAACCGGAGCTTGAGCCAGAGCTTACCAAAGCTAGTACAACCTAGCGCCGGAGATATCAAAGACATGTAGGAGCTAAAGACAAAACTCACTAGAGCTACCCAGAAACATGTCAGGCCTAGACAAAGAAAGTCGGACCTATTGTCGGACCTTGCAGAAGCTCGGAGCTAGAGTCGGACCTTGCTAATAAAGGTGTTTTGGTAGTATTCAAAACTTTTATCGCCATGACCAATGCATTCAGCACACATAGGTCTCACAATCTCCCTCTTGATGAATGCATTGGCAACACCACTTAAGATCCAAACATTGGCTTATTCACATTAAAAGTTTTGAAAACAATTTCTCCCCCTTTGCAAATGGAAATAAAATGAGAAAAAGAAGTTCTACCTCTGAGAAGAATCGTGCCAAAAACAATTGTGAATATGTGCAATGTGTAATCAATTTCTCCGCCTTGCATACTTATCTTTAAAAATTCACATATTATCTCTCCCCCTTTGACATTGTATTCAGCAAGGAAGAAAAGAGAAATTTTAATTGTTATGAGCATATTATAACATATAAATATAAAACAAGGCTCATCCAAGTCATACTATCAAGTAACTTTCACTATCACAACAATGAGATACATAAAGTAGTGTAAGCCATGCTAGAGATCAAATGTAATTTTCAATTTAAGCAAGTCATGATCTCAAGAACTTTACTATTTCAATACCTGAAAGCATGACACTTGTTGCTACATTTTATTATTTTTTAAGGCACAAAATTAGATCATCTGATATTTGCAAGAGATTATATGCACATCTGCCTAATTCTAACCAACCAAGCCAAGCCTATGTCATTTGACAATCAGAAGCTTAAGGACATGTTTTAGTCATACACAACTTCTTCCAAGTTCATATCTAAGTGCAATGATAAGCCATCTCAAAAGAAGAAGTGCGATGCATGGATATTCTCTTGATCTTTTCTCAATTTATATTTGTTCATAAAAACTCAAAATGTTAGTTGATTACTTGATTAATACTTTATGATTAAAAGCACTTGTGAAGATGCAACAAGTTCAAAACAGCAAGAAAGTTCGACCATGACCAGATTTAGTGTAAGTAATTATTCCAATTATTAGACATGGCAAAAACTCCAAAATGTATAACACGAGTACTATAGTAAGAACTTTCATCATGTAAAAGGAATCACAAAGTCATATATGTATGAAATACTATGCTCATATTATTTTAAGTTCAGATTCACACATAGACTTCTCAAGTTTCAAAACTCCCCCTCAATGTAAGCCGTGAGGATGCATAACCCCTATTTCACTACGAATAAAACAAAAACGAGTGAAATCCAAAGGTTTTGTAAAAATGTCAGCCAATTGTTGTTTGGTATCTACATGGTGAAGCACAATGTTTCCTTTTTCCCATTGTCACGGAGAAAGTGATACCTAATGTCAATGTGCTTAGCTCTAGAATGTTGCACGTGGTTTTTAGCAATACAAATGGCACCAGTGTTATCACAAAACAGTGGAACACTATGTAGATCAACCCCATAGTCCTTAAGTGTTTGAACAATCCAAAGAATTTGTGAGCAAGCAATAGCAGCAACTACATATTCAGTTTAAGTTGTGGATTGTGCAACTGAGTTTTGTTTTCTAGAAGACCAAGCAACAAGTGAAATACCAAGAAAATGACAAGCACAAGAAGTACTTTTCCTATCAATCCTACAACCCCCAAAATCAGCATCCGAAAAAGCATTCAAAGTAACGGTTGAGGAAGAAGGAAGAAAAATACCAAATTCTTGAGTTCCATGTAAGTACCTGAGAATCCTTTTGAAGGCTTGATGATGTGAAGCACGTGGAGAGGCTTGAAACCGTGCACAAATTCATATGCTGAATTGTATGTCTGGTCTTGATGCCGTGAGGTACAAAAGTGATCCGATCATGCTTCTATATTATTTTAGATCCACAGGTTCACCATCTTCACCAAGTTCAAGTTTTGTTAGTATTCCCATTGGTGTCCGAAGAGGCTTGCTTTTGTCCATGTTGAAGCGCCTTAGGAGGTCTTTTGTATACTTCGTTTGATGCACAAAGGTATCCTCCTTGGTTTGCTTGATTTGCAGCCCCAAAAAGTACATGAGTTCTCCCATCATACTCATCTCAAATTCTGAACTCACCATAGCTGACATCTTGGACACAAGATCATGAGAAGCACAACCAAAGATAATATCATCCACATACACTTGAGCGAATAATGAGTCATTGCCATTCTTAAACACAAAAAGAGTTTTATCAACCTTGCCCATGGTAAACCCCTTTTTGAGGTAAGAATGTTTTTAACCTATCATACTATGCTCTAGGGGCTTGTTTGAGACCGTACAAGGCTTTGGACAGTTTGTAAACATTATTAGGAAAATTTGGGTTTTCAAAACCCGGTGGTTGTTCGACATAAACCTCCTCATCTATGTAGCCATTAATAAAAGCACTTTTAACATCCATTTGATAAAGCTTAAAACCATTAGATGCAGCAAAAGCTAACAAAATTCTTATGGCTTCTAATGTAGCAATAGGAGCAAAAGTTTCATCAAAATCTAGACCTTCATCTTGAGTGAATCCTTGAGCAACCAACCTAGCCTTATTCCTAACCACAACCCAATCCTCACTTTGTTTATTTTTAAACACCCATTTAGTTCTAATTAAAGTGTGACCTTGAGGTGGAGGTACAAGTTTCCAAACATTATTTCTTTCAAAATTTTCTAACTCTTCTTGCATGGTAATAATCCAAGATTCATTAGTGAGTGCGTGTGATATATCTTTGGGCTCAAAAGAAGCAACAAAAGCAGAATGGGCACGAGAGTTTGGATCGCAAAACCTGCACCGTGTGACTCGTTCATGCAAGCTTCCAATAATTTGTTGTGGAGGATGAATTTTGAGAACCCGGAGGGGAGTGGACAGTTCACAAGCTTCTTCTTCTTCATGTTCATCACAAATCGATGAGCTTGTGACTTAGGAGGATCTGGACCAGCAATGGTGGTCATCGGTGTTGGCTGTGAATCAAAATCAGGAGCTGGAACAATGTCATTAGCTGCTGAATTTTCAGGCAGCAGCACCACTTCTTCCTCATCTTCAACGAAAATGCTCTCCCCGCTGCGGATTTGGATCCGGACCTGCAATATTTGAGCTAGTACCTGGGCTAGATTCATCAAAAGACACCTTAGAAGTCTCCACAATTTTATTAGTATCGAGTAAAAGCACATGGTAGCCTCTAATAAGAGATGGATAACCATGAAACATGCCATCGACAGATCCAGCTTCAAATTTATCAAGATTACCATGTTTCTTAACAAAGCATTTGCAACAAAAGACCCTAAAGTGTGTGACACTAGGCCTATGTCAGAAACTGAGCTCATAAGGTGTTTTAACAAGCTTAGAACGCAAGAAAACACAATTTGAGACATAACAAGCGATTGCAATTGCATCAGCCCAAAATTTTCTAGGAGTTTGATATTCATCAAGCATAGTCCTATTCATCTCTACTAAGGTTTTGTTCTTTCTTTATACAACACTGTTTTGTTGAGATACATATGGTGAAGAAAATTGATGATCTATTCCATTTTAAGCACAAAAGTGATCAAAAGATTGATTTTTAAATTCAGTTCCGTTATCACTTCTAATTGCTTTTAAAGATCCTGTGTGATCAATTGATAATCTAAGAAATAAAGTTCTAAAGTGACTAAAATGTTCATTCCTAGATGCCATAAAGTAAACCCAAGAGTATTTAGAATAATCATCAACAATCACAAGAACATACCATTTACCTCCGAAGGATTGAACGCGTGAAGGTCCTACGGTGTCAAGGTGCAAAAGTTGACCCGGATCAGTTGTCATGATCATTGTGAGAGGAGAATGTGAACCTGCAACCATCTTAGCATGTCTACAAGAAGAGCACACAATTTCTTTGTCCCCTTTAAGCTTAGGCAGCCCACATATGCGATCAAAAGCACTAACACGCGTTAGATGATCAAAGCCTATGTGACCAAGTCTACGATGCCAAAAATATAAGTCCTTTGAATCATTAGCAACTAGACACCTATGCTTAGAGGAAGACATATAAAAATCAGCTTTAAAAACTCTTCCAAACCGTGACATGTTAAAAATAAGCTCATTGTTTGAATTTACAACTTCGCAACAACTTTTAGTGGAAATGATTTCCAGATTTTCATCTAGCATTTGTGAAACAGAAGCAAGTTGTATTTCAAATTTTTAACAAGTGCCACATCCTTCAAAGTGTAGTGATCATTTACTCTAACTGAACCCTTAGCAATTATAGGTGTTGAAGAATGATCAGCAAAAGTAACATTCTCTACACGTGACACAAAAGAGAGGGAAGATAACCACTCTTTGTTACAGGTCATGTGGCGTGAGCAACCTGAATCCACAATCCAAAAGTACTCCTTCCTCATGTGTGTAACCTACATAGAAGCACAATATGTCGATGACTCAATACCGGGGTTAGTCAAGAGGCATTTAGGAATCCAGTACTGAGTCACACGACGTGCAGCAGGAATAACATGCAAAAACTGAGATAAAACAGCAGGTTTATGATCCAAAACTTTCAGGATTTTTGTACCCAACTGCTGTCCTACGAGATGTTACATGTGTAGCATGGAAAACAGTAGGTTTGGGAGCAAACATTGCATGTTTTCGACTCATTACAGCAGATTGCATGTTCCTATCATTTGGTTTAGCAAGTGCAGCCAATTTTGCATGAAAGTTATGAGATCTAGCAATTATTCTTTCGTTTTTCTTTGTTTACCTAGTCTATCACAAAAATCTATGACATGACCATACCACAGTGGGTACAATGAATTTTAACTTTGTGTTCATGTCTAGATGAGCAAGCAACATTTTTATTTGAAACCGAATGAGACAACACTCCTGCAGATTTGAAAACCACTTCTTTTTGTTTAGGAACTATTTGAATCAAACCACTTCCTAATTACTTTACAATTTTAGGTGGATGCTCCTTAGCATGAGCATGAGAATCAAAACCTAAACCAGTTTTATCATTGCAATACTCGGAAGAATTCAGCAGCAAGTTTAGTTTCTTATTCCCATTACAAAACCGACCTAATGTCCTATGTATGTTATCAAGTTTATTGGACAGATCAAGGCAATTTTCACATGAAATTTTTACTTTTAATTTGCAATTGGAACAAAATTTAACTTCATGAGAATGTAAAGCATTGTTCAATATAGAAATTTCATTCATAGCATCTTGTAGTTTCTTATCAAGATCATCACAAGTAGAACAATGCGAATCAAATGCAGAACAACTAGCATCTTTCAAGTTTTCATCATTAAGTGCAGCAAGCTGTCTATTCTTTTAAATTTCTAACTCAAGTTTATCAATTGTGGAGGTGTGCGCACTTCTTAATGAGGACAATTGTTCATATATTAAATCACATCAGGGACATGCATCATCACTAGGAATCAAAGTTTTTAAATGGTTGATTTCAGATTCAAGTGATTCAATTTAGCAGCACTATCCCTAAGCTTTTTGTCCTTTTTCTTAACTATAATAGTGGCACGAGAAATAACATCACACATTTCTTCGCAAGTAGGACATACCTCTTCATTGTCGTTGTTGTGTTCTGCATCCTCCATACTTGATCTTGATTTGCCCGCCATGAAGCATAAGTTTGGCAAATCATCTTCATCTTCATCACTTCCAATGTCTACATCGCTTGAGCCATGTTCTTGAAGTGCGGAGATAAAACTTCTCACTAATTGACATCCTGTAAAACCCTTATTTTTCTTCGTATCTTTTGCAGAGGAGTGCTTCGTCCTTGTTTGCTTTTCATCCCGGGAAGTAGGACCTGAAAGTTTAGGACAATCTGAACGAAAATGTTCCGCCTTACCACATTCGAAACATCGTTGAGGTCCGAAGCTTCGTCTCCTTCTAGTTCTCAAATTTTGCAATGCTTTCGAGAACCTAGTAGAGAGAAGTGCTAGCTCCTCCTCTGGAAACTCCTCAATATGTTCAATGGTTAGAGAGGACAACAAAGCAAATGTACCACAAGACGAAGATTGGTCGGAGCTAGGCATATCACGTTGAGAAACAAAAGCAATAGGCTTGTTGGGGTTCTTATGTGATACTATGTCAATTTCATGAGTTTTTAACTTGGAATATAACACATCTAAAGTAAGTGTACTCATGACAGTAGATTCATGAATAGATGCGACTTTCATCTCCCAAATTGACATATCTAATGCACTTAACAATTGCCTAGCATTTTCAGCATCTGAAAAATTAACATTGACACTACCCAAGTTGCTGAGAATTTTATTAAAGCGAGCAAAAAGGTTATCAATAGACTCACCGGATTGCATCTCGAAGCGCATGTATTCTTTCTTGAGCATGTCTTGCCTTACCTCCTTGATCGTGTTGGATCCTTTGTGGTATTCACAAAGTGCTTTCCATACATCGTATGCAGATCGGAGGTGTGCAACACGGTCGAAGTCGCTTTAAGTTAATCCTTGTATGATCAAGTTCTGAGCCTTGTTGTTGTTGTCGACATCTCTCAAATTTGTAGCTGTAACTTGATCGTTTGATGGCACTTCGTAAGGCTTGTATACCTTCTCCCATATTGCGAAACCTTGATCTTGGATGAAGGCTTTCATACGTGCCTGCCAAACCTGGAAATCAATACCACTAAACACACAAGCTTTGGCGGAGTATTTCTCCATGATGATTAGTCAAAAACACGTGCAAATTACAAATATTAGAGCGCCGTTGCTCTGATACCAATTGTAGGATCGAAGAGCACGTGAAAATCTACCAGAGGGGGGGATGAATGGTAGATTAAAACTTTTTCCGCGGAAGCAATGAAAATCCCTCGGCAGAAAAACAATCTGTTAAATAAATCGTGTGTTAGACTAATCTAAACGTGTTTCACTGTGACAAAAGTAGAATCAAGTCACGAAGACAACACAAGAAGAATCACTCAGATCCGTCGAGAGAAACTCAAGTTACGATCATAAGATCGAACAAAGGTCAATCTGTCCTACCCCAGAAAAACAGTTCTGGAACGCTGCAAAGAAACTCGTGTAGATCAAAAACCACAAATCACATGACCGTGAAATTTTTACAGATGATAGATAATCAAGTTTTGAAGGCAATACAAAAGAATCACGTCAATTGGATCTGTAAAATTCGAGTTATGATAAAACCACCGAAGAAAGGTAGTGCTGTGCACAAAACTCGATGAGAAAAACTTGTCTGGAACAAGTCGGACGAATAAGGCACAAAAGTTCTTTTAAACTACGATCTTTATTCAATAGAACACAAGAGGAACAGCCCCAAAGTCGTCACACATGAGCTCTGACCTCCCTTGGTTATATAACCAGCCCTTAGCCAAACCCAATCTCAACTAGGACTCTAATCCTACTCAAATCATGAATCAAAACTTTTCATAACAGCTTAGGACTCTTCTATACACATATAGAAGCAATCTTAATATTTACAAACACATTAGGAACGTATCCCACATTCCTAAAACAACCCAAATTCATGACCCACACGAAATCCTATCATAACCAACTCAAATCTTTCCATATTTGAGTCAAACCCGACTCAGCCGCAACCTGATTCCATAGCCTAGTCGGTTGGACCTTTCTGACCAATTCTTCACCTCCACATCTCTTCATCACGCCTCAGAACCATGTAGCCACTTCTATGCACTCCTTGTATACGTGCAAACATCTTCCAATGACGTCCACGATACCTTCATATGCATTGGTCTTGATTCATACATGTTGCGCGATCTCCCGATCAACTCAACCACAATTCCTCTCGAAATTGGTTGTTGAACCTCATCTTCTCCCTAAGACTAGTTCAATGGATCCCGTCACCAGCCATGTCTTGAACTCAAGCAACACCTGCACATGAATAAACAACCAATCCGTACGAGCCCACATCCGCGAATTGACTCAAATTAATTCCAAACAAACCACCTTACGTGAGCATCTGACATAAGCATGTCGCAAAACCACAGTAAAACGATATCGGCCATATCAACCAAAACACACCAAATCCTAAGCAAATGAATACTAAGCAATCTTTCCAATAATGTAAAGCAAGTACAAAACATTTCACAGTCAAAGCAGGAACATTGCGGTCAAGCTCCGAATCTTGCCAAAGCTAACCGGAGCTTGAGCTGGAGCTTACCAAAGCTAGTACAACCTAGCGCCGGAGCTATCAAAGACATGCTGGAGCTAAAGACAAAGCTCACCGGAGGTACCTGTTGGTACCCTAAAACCGTACACCCCTTGAGGTTACAAAAATCTCAAAGGAAAGCCATCTACTTGGTTTGAAGACCCTCGGAGGCCCACTTGTCAGACATGACCGGACCCGCTTCTCCAACATGGTTAATCCCTGGGTCGCCACGTGTACAACTAACCTGGAGCTACCTCCCACAAGGGGGAAGCTCCGGGCCACGTACCGAAACGGCACCTCCGGACTTAACCCCAGACCGAGAGAAGCTCCGGACCTGACACGTGTCTGATAGCCCCGGAGCTACTTGGTTCCCGTAGCAAGCTCCGGAGCCGCCACGTGTCAAATCGTCGGACCTTCCAGCTTCTGACCTCCGGAAGACCTTGTAACGGCTCCGGATCTTCAAAGGAGAATCAAGGACTTCAAGACCCGATTAAGTGCCATTAATACCATATTAATGACACTTAATCGGACGATCTTAACACCAGTAACGGTGCTGTCAAAGTCCGTTACAGGATCATTAAAGGCAATTAAGCGTGTGTCAATACTAGTAACCGCCGGGGCCACATGTCAGGCCAGGCTAGCTTGTAACGGCCTGTCCTTGTACTATAAAAGGACAGGCCGACGATACACTGAGAGGGGGGTCATGCACGGACGTTCACGGACGATCATATGCACCCCACACGTTCATGACAAGCTCTTACCGCTAATACAACACCAACACACCCGTGGAGTAGGGTACTACGCTCAGGCGACCCGAACCACGTAGATTCCTGTGTCTCCTGTGTCAAACTTCAATTCACCTTCTTGAATCTCTGCGCGCCCACACCGAACTTCAAACTCCCCAATTACTTTAACAGTGTAGGGAGATCTGCCGGTTCTCAACCGCCGACAGTTGGCGCGCCAGGAAGGGGGGCGCCTGAGATTTTCGAGAATGGTGAACTCCGCTGTTGGATCATCCAACGGACAACCTGCTGCTTAGGTTGTTGGAGGCAATCCCTCCAACAGGCAGCCACCAGCAGGAGCCTCAGCACCAACAGGAGCCACACTCCCACCACCACCATCTTCTCTAGCAAATCGCGCTGGGCAACGTGATGGTGCGCCGGCGTCACTTACTGCATCGGCGAGTCATGACAACCCGGAACACGCGCTCCATGCAGCGCGAGCTCTTCTCCAACGTCCACCACCTCTGGAGCAGTGGAGGGCCGATGTGGAGCATTTGGTCGCAGCAGCGGCCGAACGCCTCAACAACCAGGGTCCTCCTCCTCCTTCAGGGAGAGCCCCGTCGCAGCGGCGGACTTTGTATGGAAGACTTGGTCCGCATGTCTCCAACAGCAGGAGACGTGCTGCGTCACAACAAGTGACGTCGTTGCCCTCCGGGGCTCGACGCACTTACACGGTATCTAGGCTTTCAACTCACGACCTCCGGGCGGAGCTTGATCGCAGATACCGCCAACAGGATGGCCGTGTCCATATTGAGCGAGCCCGTGAAAGACGGGAAGCTCAGGACCTTTCTACTCTGGAAGGAGTAGGAGGAGGCTGTTCAGCTCTAGCCATGCATCTGCGCATGGTTAGATGGCCACAGAAGTTCCGGCCTCACCTGGAGGAAAAATTCGACGGGACTGTCAATCCCGCCGATTTTTTTCAAATATACTCCACTGCAATCCTGGCAGCTGGAGGAAACGAGGCCGTGATGGCCAATTATTTTCCAGTGGCCCTAACTGGGACCGCCAGGTCCTGGTTTATGAGCCTTCCACCCAACTCTATCAACAGTTGGGAGGAGCTGTGCCATCAGTTCACTGCCAACTTCGGGAGTTCATACACCCGACCAGGCACTGAACTGGACCTTTTTGCGGTCGTGCAAAAAGGGGGAGAATCTTTGCGATCCTTCATCCAGAGGTTCTCTCAGGTACGAAACACTATCCCTTCTATCTCAAGCGCTTCTGTCATTGTGGTATTCAGACAGGGCGTACGGGACAAGAAGATGTTGGAGAAGCTGGCGATCAAGGAGATCACCAGCGTCACGGAACTCTTCAGCCTGGCAGACAAATGTGCCAGAGCTGCGGAGGGCCGTGAAATGCACTCCAAACCAGCGACGGAGGATCATAAGAAGTCCTCCAAAGAAGAAGCCGCTACCCCCGGGAGTGGCAAGAAGAAAAAGAAGACCAACGGCAAGAAGAAGCCGTCGGCCGGCACATCCAACATTGCAGCTACTGCAGCTCCGGGTGGCCGGGGGCCACGCCCCGAGAAGCGACCTCGACCGTCTTCCGAAGACGGTGGCAAACCCAAAGTGTGGTGTCCCATTCACAAAACGGGTAGCCACAGTTTGGAAGACTGCTGGGAGGTCCAAAACCTTGTCAAGCGCTATAACAAGCGCCGGGAAGGATCTCCTTTCCGACAGAGGGAAGGAAAACAGAAGGTCGACGAAGCTCCGGCTGAAGAGGAGTTAGGGTTTCAGGATCCCAAAAAGGTCCTGAAAGCCGTCTACACCTCCGTCGACGATGATTCCGACGTCTCCGACAACGAGCGTCGGAAGACCATGAACACCATTTTTGGTGGATCATGGGATATCACCTCTCGGCGCGTCATCAAGACTATGCGTCGAGATATGGCCGCTGTAGCTCCTACAGTCCGGCCGGAACCTCACCGAAAGTGGATGGACACAGCCATCACTTTTGATGCTTCGGATTGTCCCTGGAGCATGGTTGGAGCAGGACAATTACCCTTGATGGTATCTCCTACCATCAACAACATCCAGCTCCATCATGTCATGGTAGACGGAGGTTCGGGGCTTAACCTTATCAGCTTTGAAGCTTTCACTAAGCTTCAGCTCCGACCTTCGGATCTCCAGCCCTCTCGACCTTTCTCCGGAGTAGGTCCGGGGGCCATTACCCCACTCGGAGCTATTACTCTCCCCGTTACCATCGGGACCCGGGAGAAGTATCGCACCGAGAAGTTGATCTTCGAGGTCGCTTAAATCAACTTACCGTTCAACGCCATCTTGGGTAGACCTGCCCTGTACAAATTCATGGCAGCTGCTCATTATGGATACCTGGTGTTGAAGATGCCAACACCAGTTGGCGTTCTCTGGATCCGCGGAGATCGCACCGCCGGAGTAACTGCTTTGGAGGAACTTCACGCACTCACCACGGCGCAAGAGGAGGACTCCAGGCAGGAGCAAGCTCCGAAACCCCCGAGCATTCGTCAACGAGGCTCGACCTCTGCACCCCGTGTGCAGCCAAGCGGCGACACCGACATTCCCGTCAAAGTCATCCAAATTGGTTCCGATGCCGCTCAGACCACCCGTATATCGGGAGGATTGAACGACAAATAGGAACTTGCGCTCATCACTTTCCTCCGGGCTAACGTTGACGTGTTTGCTTGGCAACCATCACAAATGCCTGGGATCCCCAGGGAAGTGATTGAGCACAATCTGAAGATCTACCCCGATGCCCGACCTGTGCATCAGAAGCCTCGGAAGCAATCCGTAGAGCGGCAGAACTTCATCCGACAATAAGTGAAGAAGTTGCTCGAAGCCGGATTCATCCGAGAAGTCTTCCATCCAAAATGGCTGGCGAACCCAGTCGTTGTGCCCAAGGCCGGCGGGAAGTTTCAGATGTGCATCGACTACACCACACTAAATAAGGCATGTCCAAAAGATCCATTCCCACTACCTAGAATAGATCAGATAGTGGATTCCACCTCCGGGTGTGAATTACTGTGTTTCCTAGACGCATATTCTGGGTATCACCAAATCAGGATGTCTAGGGAGGATGAAGAGCATACTTCATTCATCACAGTAGATGGATTGTACTGCTACACAGCCATGCCCTTTGGTCTCAAGAATGCAGGTTCAACTTTTGTACGAGCAATGTACAAAACTTTTTAGGAACTCATCAGAGACATAGTGGAAGTGTACGTCAAGGTCAAGAACAAGGAGTCACTCCGAGACACCTTGCAGGCTGTCTTCGACAAGTTGCGGGCCACTCGCACAAAGCTAAACCCGGACAAGTGCGTGTTTGGGGTTAGCTCCGGAAAACTTCTTGGTTTCCTGGTAAGTCACCGGGGCATGAAAGCTAATCCGGTGAAGATAAAAGCCATTGAAGACATGCGGCCACCAACCCGCATCAAAGACGTCCAAAAGTTAACTGGATGTCTAGCAGCCCTCAGCCGGTTCATATCAAGACTGGCGGAGCGGGCACTTCCCTTCTTCAAGTTATTGAGGAAGTCCGGACCATTCCAATAGTCCGAGGAAGCAGAGAAGGCATTCCAGGAGCTGAAACAGTTCCTCACCACCCTACCAATTCTGGTAGCTTCGAACCCTGGTGAGCCTTTACTGCTTTACATTTCAGCTACTGACGAAGTCGTCAGTATGGTTCTGGTTGCGGAGAGACCGGAATTACCCCACACTCAGGAATCCAGACCCCTTCGGGAGGGTCCGGAGGTTCCTGAAAGCGAGTCTGGGTCCCAGCTCCCAGATTCGAACCCACAAGAAGTCGCTTCAGGAGACCTAGACCCCTCCGGGAGGGTCCGGGTCATTTCCGAAGAAGCTCCGGGTTCCTCCAGCCAGAACCCGGAGGTCCCCGAAGAGAATCCGGACCCCTCCGAGAGGGTCCAGGTCAATGAAGAGGAAGCTCCGGACCCCTCCGGGAGGGTCCAGACCATTCAACGCCCGATATACTTCTTCAGCGAAGTATTACATGATGCCAAGACTCGATACCTAGAGGTGCATAAGCTGCTCTATGCAGCTCTTATTGCCTCCAAGAAGCTTCGACATTACTTCCAAGCTCACAAAGTCTCGGTGGTGACCTCCTATCCACTTCGAGCAATCCTGCATAATCCCAATTCAACTGGGAATATTGCAAAGTGGGCAGCGGAATTGGCTGAATTTGATCTTGAATTTATTTCAAGACAAGCAGTCAAAAGTCAAGCTTTGGCAGATTTTGTGGCAGAATGGACTCCCTCTCCATCAAACCCTGGGGGCCCCAGTGAACAGAAGACGGAGAATCAAGCTCCAACCTTCACCGAGCCTCACTGGACCCTATACTTCGACGGCTCTATGCAGAAGCAGGAGGCCGGAGCTGGAATCCTTCTCCTCGCACCGACTGGGGACAAGGTGAAATACATGGTACACCTTGACTTCAAGGCAACCAACAACATGGCGGAGTATGAAGCACTCATCTATGGACTAAAGGTGGCACTATCATATGGTGTTAGGCAACTGCTGGTCAAAGGAGATTCACAGCTCATCATCAAACAGGTGAAGGGTGAATGCTCCTGCAACAATATCCAGCTAGCTGCTTACCTCCTAGAAGTCCAGAGGCTTCAGAAGGACTTTGAAGTCCTAGACCTCCACCATGTTCAGCGTGCTCACAACACTGAAGCCGACGAACTCTCGACGAAAGCGTCAACCGGAGCTCCGGCTCCTGACGGAACTTTTGTCCGGAGATTGTCGAAACCCACAGCTCAGCCTGCCGAACTGAGCGAAGGGGGCGAGATCAGCATCCCGAAGTTGACGGTCCCGATGGCCCTGTTACCATGGAAGCCATCAAGGGTCGTAGGTGCTGCCGGAAGCTCCGAGCAACCCAACACGCAAGACTCAAATGCTCAAGTCAGTTCTGATGCATGGATCTCGGAGATCCGGAACTACTTGAAAGACAATATCCTTCCTGACGATGATGTATCCGCTGACCGGGTAGTCAGATTGGCTAAAAGATACACGCTGGTAGAAGGGGATCTCTACCGGCGTGGTGCCAGCGACATCCTAATGCGGTGCATCACAAGGGAAGAAGGCTGCGAGCTCCGCGCAGAAATCCATGGGGGCGAGTGTGGGAACCACGCGTCTTCCCGCACGCTGGTCGGAAAAGCCTTTCGGCATGGCTTCTACTGGCCTACAGCGCTCTAGGATGCCACTGAGCTGGTGAAGAAATGCGAAGCATGCCAAATTCATGCAAAGCAAATTCATACACCGGCTCAACCCTTACAAATGATTCCTCCTACATGGCCCTTCGCCGTGTGGGGGATGGACATCTTGGGACCCTTCCCAAGAGCCGTCGGAGGTTACCAGTTCCCGTACGTCGCCATTGACAAGTTCACCAAATGGCCGGAAGCAACTCCAGTTGTGACGATCAACAAGCAATCTGCTATCAACTTTCTGAAATCCATTGTGAGCAGATTTGGAGTCCCAAACGAAATCATCACTGATAATGGGACTCAATTCACAAGCTCCGCATTCCAAGGATATTGCAAAGACCTCGGCATACAAGTTTGCTACGCCTCCGTAGCTCACCCAGCCAGCAATGGCCAAGCCGAGAGAGCAAATGCAGAAATCCTTAAAGGACTCAAAACGCGCACCTATGAGCGCTTGAAAAAACACGGATCCAACTGGATCGAAGAGCTTCCGCCCACTCTATGGGCCAACAGGACTTCTCCAAACCGGTCAACCAGAGAAACACCCTTCTTTCTGGTGTACGGAGCTGAAGCAATCCTTCCTCCCGAAATCACCTTGGGTTCGCTCCGGGTCCAGACCTTCGACGAAGCCGCGCAGGACCAGCTCCGGCGTGAAGACCTAGACCTCCTCGAGGAGGGAAGGTGCCAAGCAGCTGTTCGGAATGCCCGATATCGCCAAGCTTTATGGCGTTATCACCAGCGGCATGTAAACAACTGACAGCTCGAGGAAGGCGATCTGGTGCTACGGAGAATACTATCCAGAGAAGGGTTAAACAAACTCTCCCCCGGCTGGGAGGGGCCCTTCCGAGTGATCAAAGTATCCCGTCCCGGAAGCGTTCGCTTGGCTACCGAGGATGGGACACCTCTCCCAAATCCTTGGAACATCGAGCACCTCCGTAAGTTCTACACTTAATACCACGGAGGTGAGTCTTAAGTAACTTGGGATGTATGTTATAGAGTCATTGTACAGAGTCGGGTAGTTCCTCCGGGAGAGCAGCCGGACCTTTCCCAAAAGGTCCACAAAGCTCATGCAGCACTTGTCACAGTCTCTGGACTAAAAGTGTGGCTAACTACCCTGGGTCAAACGAGAAACCAAAAACACTTAGCCTGGTTCCGTACCCTAAGAGTGTACTTGTTTCCCCTGTACCCCGAACCTATAATGAAAGACATCTTCATGTGAAATAGACTCCACGTGCATTTATTTTGTACAGGCTCAACATTTTTATTTTTCTCTTTCTTGTCTATAACAAAGACGTGCAATTCTTAAGAAATTTTAAGTCGACCGGTTTATATACGATTCGAGTTGTACTGTCAGTTCTTTCTGATTCAAATATCGTTTATGGCCAACTCGCCTGAAAGCCGCCAAGCCAATCTAGGGCTGGAGTGCGCTAACGACTTAGCCTGGTCAAGCACCCTAAGTACGCCACTCTACCTACACCCCGGCAGGCCGAAGTAAGGTGGGTCCATGAATAGTTGAATCTAAGAGAAAAGGCAACGCATCCGGTTGTATTTAAAATCGCGTTCAACTTAAAGTTTTCTTGAGAATCATAAGCCGCGACGAAATTATAGACAAGGAACGAATTTTACTATTTTTTTCTTGGCTTAAGTGTGCAGGTAAAATAAAGCCTACATTGATGGAGAAAAGCCAGAGCTAACTAAGCTCCGACTCCACTAAGGGGGCCGACCGTCGATGCTGAATATAAGATGGTGAGAAGACCCCGTAAATGGAGTCTGCTGCCAACAAACCAAGTGTTGGCAAAGGTCACTGCCGGAGCTACCCAGCTCCGACACCCCGGAGGACTAACTATCGACGATCTACGTGTTGATAGAGGTGATTGCCGGAGCTACCAAGCTCCAGCGATGGACAATGCCGGAGCTTCTAAGCTCTGACAACCTCAGGGGACCTTCACTATCGAAGACTTCGTACCTAAATGCTACAAGTTCGGAGCAAATGAGTCTTCAACATAACTCAATATCCTTTTGGTACATGTTCACAATCAAATTGTGTCCATCTACCAGGGGGCCAAGTGAAGATAAATATGTTGAGGACAAAAAGTGAAATTCGCAAAAATTTGGGGATTTCATTCATCTGGAGACAGGAGATTACACCTGGAGACAAGGGATTACAAAATTGAGGAAGAAGAAGAGAAAATAAAAGTGAGAGCTAAAGAGATGGTCCTAGACCCTATGGAAGAACTCAGCGACCTTCTGGGCGACCTCCGATACGCTGGCTCGGGTAGCTTCGCCTTCTCGTTCGATGGGGCCTTCAAGCACCGGGTCCAGAGGAAATTGGGGGTTCCAGCTGGTGTAGCCACATCAGCACATATTATGTGACGTTCCTCGCCAGGGATTGCCCCTCAACCTCCAGTTGGTCCGCGATGACGTCGCCCACCTTGGAGAGCTTGCTACCTGCTGTGCTCAACGCCTGCAGCGCAAGGTCCGGATCATCCGGGCGCTTAGGGCTGAAACCCATCGGCGTCAGCGCATCTTTGGCCTTGCCCAGGAACTCCCAAATCTGTAGGGAGTCCGCCATCCTCAAGCTCTTCATCTCTTCCAGGGATCTCTTGGCCGCCGTCAGTTCGGAATTCTCACGGGCGAGGCGCTCAACTTCTTTGGCGTTTTGCTGAATCTTTGCAGCAACCCGCCTCTCAAGTCTTCCGAGCTCCTCCTCCCGGAGGTGGATCTTGTTCCGACGGTCGACCAGGTCCTTCTCCCTAGCCTCCACTTTTTTCTCCTGGGCAACAAGGGCACACTCGTATTCGTAGAGTTCCTGCCCCCGCACCCAGGTCTTCTCCTCTTCCTCTTGGCAGCGCTCTTCCAATTTCTTGGTGCGCTCCTCGAGGCCCTGGTCAGCCAGAGCTACTTTCTTGGCGAGCTCCTCTTCCCTCCTCAGGACGTCATCCCATAGCTCCAGGAGTTTTTGCTCTTCGTCCTCGAGCCGTCTCTCCCTCTCTTCAAGTGGCTCTCGGCGCTTGATGAGTGCGGTGTTGATGGCCTCAAGCTGTTCATGCCGAGCATTGGTCGCGTCGTTGGCAGCTTTGGCCTGATCGTGGATCTCCCGAGATTGAGCGTCGAAGGCATGAGTCATGCTCTCCCTGTCATCCAGCAGCTTGCCCCAGTACTCCAGGCGGATCTTCTCCCGCTTGATCCACTCCTTGTCATCCGCTAGCCTCGACTGCGCCAGCTTGGTCAACAGCCGGAGCTTCCATCACTGCAGCACCAGGACCCGGAGCTTCAACCTCCGAGACAGGTGCCGCTGGCGTGTCTTCACTCCCGTGGTCCAGCGCTACCACGGGAACTTCTGGGGACGAGTCGAGGTTCATGACCACGACAGCCGGCACCGGAGCTGTCGCAGCCTTAGCCACCACCTGGGGCGGCAACGGGACAGGAGCAGAAGCTCCCACGGCCTCAGACATCATGGCCGAGGGTGGAGCTTCACTCCCCTTCTTGGGGACGCTGCAGAGGATGGACAAAGAAAATTAACAAACAATCGCTACAATTAAAAAGTTAACCAAGGTAAAGATCAAAAATTACCTTGGAAGGCTTCCGCACCAGCTTGCGCGAAACCTTTTTCCTGGACGTTCCGGGCTGGCCACAGTCGGCGTAGAAGCTCCAGAAGGCCACCCGAAACTCGTCGCAGCTACGGGCGTTTCCCGGGTCGAGGCTCTCCTCGATCGGGAGGAACCCCTAGACCTGGAGGCTCCCACCGTCCCAGTTGCCGGAGTCGTGCGCCCGGAGCTAGCACCCCAGGAGGGTTCCACCACGGGGACGGACGCGCTTCGGGTGGATCCCACTGCAGGAACGGTATCGTCCCGGAAGTACCCCACTACGGGGACAGTCGCCACGGTGGCAGAAGATCTTCCCCCCTGGGGAGAAGGGACCGAGGCGGGAGTAGCGGGCCTGACGGACCTTCCGTCGGCATGTCGCAGCTTCCTCTTCCGACTCTCCGGCTCATCCGCCAGCTCCTTGCCCTTGCCGACGACCTCGACCCTCGGCTGTGGGGCAGGGGTGGAGCCGTCTTCGGGTATCCCGGGATCGCCACCCGGGTGGTTGATCTTCTCTCAACGACACCAAGGTCGTCAAGTGCAGGCATCGTCCGCCGGAGCTCCCTGCTGAACTCCACTTCCATGTTCAGAGGGAGAAAGGTCGACGGCGTAGTCAAGTCGTCACCGTCGACGTCGATGCTGTGCTGGAATTTCTTGAGGTGGAACTCCAAGGTCTTCCCCACCATGTTGGACTTCAACCCGGTCCTCGTCCATCACGCTGTTGAGGGCCCAAGCGAGCTTCTCCCTCTTCTTCAGCAGCGCCCACCTGTTGGCCAGGAAGTTGCAAAATACCGCCCGAGGGGTCAATCCCCCATCCACGCATTGGCGGATCCTAGTCAAGGCGGGGTCGAAAGCTTCCGCCAGCACCGGAACCTCACTCCAGATCGTCGTGTCGATGCCGGGCAGACCATCGGGCAGCTCCAACCGCTCATGCTCCTCCACCCTGACGACTATCCAATCTTTCTTCCAGTCATCCCACTTCCCGAAAGGGAACGACCGGAGGTACTTGAATGGGCACTTCTTGCGCTTCACAAAGTAGTAAAAGCCAAGATACTCATTGCTCCGGCCGGTGGTGTGGACGGTGAAGAAGGTCCGGAAGAGTTCGATGCAGGGGGGATGCCCACCCACATCTCACAGAAGTGGACAAAGATGGACACGAGGAGAATGGAGTGAGGGCCAAGGTGGTATAGCTGCAGACCATAGAAGTCTAGCAGCATCAAGAAGAAAGAAGAAAAAGGTGGGATCAACCCCACCATGGCGTACGAAGAAAAGTACACCATTTCGCCGTCGCGCTCCTTCTCGAAGGGGAGCTCTCCGCCGGCACGGACCCAGTGGTTGAAGAAGTCCGAGGACCACCCCATGAGGGCCTGGACCTTCTTCAAATCATTGTCGGTCTTCAAGCGACTTTCGCGTAGACCCAACTCCATCGCGGAACAGCTAGGCAAGAGAAGAAGAGCGAAGCACGAGTTGGGAGTTTGAGCGCAAGATCAGATGAGAGGCGTAAAGAACTCCCGACGGTGCACGCTTTCCATCTTAAGTAAGCCCTCGCAACGCTTGGATGGAAACCACAAGGAAGTCAAAGATACCATTCAAAAATTCCACCCAGCCGATGACAAGAGGGCCCGGGACCACCCCGACGATCAAGTCAAGGCTCTTACCCAGGCGAACAGTTGTCATCACGCGGCGGGAAACCCAAAGGCGGTGGCCTGACAGGGCGCGCGGAACCGATACGGTTTTCATATCGGGAACCGGCGACCTTCAATTTCGTGAGATCCGCACGTCAAAGATCTCATCTGCCGCCTGAGGTACGCCACGCGGCGGGATTTAACTGCAAATCCTTGCCAACGGCACCTTCGAAGACCCTTGAAGACCCAATTCAAGAGTCGTAAGGATGTACCCACCTCTGACGGAATGACTTCACCCCAGTGATCTTCCTCGGAGGTAGGTCCAGGGGGCCACTTTCGGTACCCTAAAAACCGTACACCCCTTGAGGTTACAAAAATCTCAAAGGAAAGCCATCTACTTGGTTTGAAGACCCTCGGAGGCCCACTTGTCAGACATGACCGGACCCGCTTCTCCAACATGGTTAATCCCTGGGTCGCCACGTGTACAACTAACCTGGAGCTACCTCCCACAAGGGGGAAGCTCCGGGCCACGTACCGAAACGGCACCTTCGGACTTAACCCCAGACCGAGAGAAGCTCCAGACCTGATAGTGAGCGTAATACCCTACTTCAATCGGCGGTTGAGAGCCGGTAGATCTCCCTACACTGTTAAAGTAATTGGGGAGTTTGAAGTTTGGTGTGGGCGCGCGGAGATTCAAGAAGGTGAATTGAAGTTTCTCTCGGTCTGGGGTTAAGTCCGGAGGTGCCGTTTCGGTACATGGCCCGGAGCTTCCCCCTTGTGGGAGGTAGCTCCGGGTTAGTTGTACACGTGGCGACCCAGGGATTAACCATGTTGGAGAAGCGGGTCCGGTAATGTCTGACAAGTGGGCCTCCGAGGGTCTTCAAATCAAGTAGATGGCTTTCCTTTGAGATTTTTGTAACCTCAAGGGGTGTACGGTTTTTAGGGTACCGACAGTGGCCCCCTGGACCTACCTCCGAGGAAGATCACTGGGGTGAAGTCATTTCGTCGGAGGTGGGTCCATCCTTACAACTCTTGAACTGGGTCTTCAAGGGTCTTCGAAGGTGCCGTTGGCAAGGATTTGCAGTTAAATCCCGCCGCGTGGCGTACCTCAGGCGGCAGATGAGATCTTTGACGTGCGGATCTCACGAAATTGAAGGTCGCCGGTTCCCGATATGAAAACAGTATCGGTTCCGCGCGCCCTGTCAGGCCGCCGCCTTTGGGTTTCCCGCCGCGTGATGACAACTGTTCGCCTGGGTAAGAGCCTCGACTTGATCGTCGGTGTGGTCCCGGGCCCTCTTGTCATCGTTTGGGCTGAATTCTTGAGTGGTATCTTCGACTTCCCTGCGGTTTCCATCCAAGCGTTGCGAGGGCTTACTTAAGAAGGAAAGCGCGCACTGTCGGGAGTTCTTTACGCCTTTCATCTGATCTTGAGCTCAAACTCCCAACTCGTGCTTCGCTCTTCTTCTCTTGCCTAGCTGTGCCGCGATGGAGTTGGGTCTGCGCGAAAGTTGCTTGAAGACCGACAATGATTTGAAGAAGGTCCGGGCCCTCATGGGGTGGTCCTCGGACTTCTTCAACCACTTGGTCTGTGTCGGCGGAGAGCTCCCCTTCGAGAAGGAGCGCGACGGCGAAATGGTGTACTTTTCTTCGTACGCCATGGTGGGGTTGATCCCACCTTTTTCTTCTTTCTTCTTGATGCTGCTAGACTTCTATGGTCTGTAGCTATACCACCTTGGCCCACACTCCATTCTCCTCGTGTCCATCTGTGTCCACTTTTGTGAGATGTGGGTGGGCATCCCCCCCTGCATCGAACTCTTTCGGACCTTCTTCACCGTCCACACCACCGGCCGGAGAAATGAGTATCTTGGCTTCTACTACTTTGTGAAGCGCAAGAAGTGCCCATTCAAGTACCTCCGGTCGTTCCCTTCCGGGAAGTGGGATGACTGGAAGAAAGATTGGATAGTCGTCAGGGTGGAGGAGCATGAGCGGTTGGAGCTGCCCGATGGTCTGCCCGGCATCGACACGACGATCTGGAGTGAGGTTCCGGTGCTGGCGAAAGCTTTCGACCCCGCCTTGACCAGGATCCGCCAATGCGTTAAGGGGGGATTGACCCCTCAGGCGGTATTTTGCAACTTCCTGGCCAACAGGTGGGCGCCGCTGAAGAGGAGGGAGAAGCTCGCTTGGGCCCTCAACAGCGTGATGGACGAGGACCGGGTTGAAACCGAGTTGAAGTCCAACATGGTGGGGAAGACCTTGGAGTTCCACCTCAAGAAATTCTAGCACGGCATCGACGTCGATGGTGATGACTTGACTCCGCCGTCGGCCTTTCTCCCTCTGAACATGGAAGTGGAGTTCAGCAGGGAGCTCTGGCGGACAATGCCTGCACTTGACGACCTTGGTGACGTTGAGAGAAGATCAACCACCCGGGTGGCAATCCCCAGGATACCTGAAGACGGCTCCGCCCCTGCCCCACAGCCGAGGGTCGAGGTCGTCGGCAATGGCAAGGAGCTGGCAGATGAGCCGGAAGAGGAAGCTGCGACATGCCGACGGAAGGTCCGTCAGGCCCGCTGCACCCGCCTCGGTCCCTTCTCCCCAGGGGGGAAGATCTTCTACCACCGTGGCGACTGTCCCCGTAGTGGGGTCCCTCCGGGACGACACCGTTCCTGCAGTGGGATCCCCCCGAAGCGCGTCCATCCCCGTGGTGGAACCCTCCTGGGGTGCTAGCTCCGGGCGCACGACTCCGGCACCTGGGACGGTGGGAGCCTCCAGGTCCAGGGGTTCCTCCCGATCGAGGAGAGCCTCGACCCGGGAAACGCCCGTAGCTGCGATGAGTTCCGGGGGGCCTTCTGGAGCTTCTACGCCGACCGTGGCCAGCCCGGAACGTCCAGGAAAAAGGTTCCGTGCAAGCTGGTGCGGAAGCCTTCCAAGTTAATTTTTGATCTTTACCTTGGTTAACTTTTTAATTGTAGCGATTGTTTGTTAATTTTCTTTGTCCATCCTCTGCAGCGTCCCCAAGAAGGGGAGTGAAGCTCCACCCCCGGCCACAATGTCTGAGGTCGTGGGAGCTTCTGCTCCTGTCCCGGTGCCGCCCAAGTTGGTGGCTGTGGCTGCGACAGCTCCGGCGCCGGCTGTCGTGGTCATGAACCTCGACTCGTCCCCAGAAGTTCCCGTGGTAGCGCCGGACCACGGGAGCGAAGACACGCTAGCGGCACCTGTCTCGGAGGTTGAAGCTCCGGGTCCTGGTGCTGCAGTGATGGAAGCTCCGGCTGTTGAGCCAGAGGAAGTAATAGTCCCGGCCTCAGAGTCGGAACTTGTCGAAGCTCCGGCGATTGAGCCGGAAGTGACTGAAGCCCCAACATGCAAGTCGGAAGTCGAGGTAGTTCTGGCAGTTGAGCCGGTTACTTCTGAAGCACCGGCCACTGAGCCGGTTATTGTTGGAGCGCCGGTCATAGAGCCGGTGGTTGAAGAGGCGATGGAGCTCGAGCCTCCCTTGGAAGAGGTGTCCTGGCAGGAGCTAGTAGCAACTCCTGCTCCGGAGGCGACGACGTCGGAGGTACCTGCGGCCGAGCTGGAGTGCCCAAGCGAAGTTGCTGGCCCCCTGCCCGAGGAGGTGAACGAAGACTTGGCGGCAGGGCCTTCTTCGATGGCGACTGAGGCCATCCCGGAGGACGGCCCTAGTGCCTTGGAAGCTCAGGGTTCCGCTCTCGTAGAGTGGGACCCAATTTTTGTATGTGAAGACCCGCTGGAACCAGCGGAGGAGACCCCAGCAGGTCCGGAGCCCATCCCGCTGTCGATGTCTATCGACAACGCCTGCTCCAGTCTGCGTCAAGTCCATTTGGCCTTCTTCCACGACAGCAAGGCTCTTGAAGAGGAGCACCAAAACCTTAGGCGGTGGCGTAACCGACTCCACTTTGAGACCAAGCTGGCGCAGTCGAGGCTAGCGGATGACAAGGAGTGGATCAAGCGGGAGAAGATCCGCCTGGAGTACTGGGGCAAGCTGCTGGATGACAGGGAGAGCATGAATCACACCCTCGACGCTCAATCCCGGGAGATCCACGATCAGGCCAAAGCTGCCAACGATGCGGCCAATGCTCGGCATGAACAGCTTGAGGCCATCAACACCGCACTCATCAAGCGCTGAGAGGCACTTGAAGAGAGGGAGAGACGGCTCGAGGACGAAGAGCAGAAACTCCTGGAGCTGCGGGATGACGTCCTGAGGAGGGAAGAGGAGCTCGCCGAGAAAGTAGCTCTAGCTGACAAGGGCCTCGAGGAGCGCACCAAGAAATTGGAAGAGCGCTGCCAAGAGGAAGAGGAGAAGACCTGGGTGCGGGGGCAGGAACTCTACGAATACGAGTGTGCCCTTGTTGCCCGGGAGAAAAAAGTGGAGGCTAGGGAGAAGGACCTGGTCGACCGTCGGAACAAGATCCACCTCCGGGAGGAGGAGCTCGGAAGACTTGAGAGGCGGGTTGCTGCAAAGATTCAGCAAAACGCCAAAGAAGTTGAGCGCCTCGCCCGTGAGAATTCTGAACTGACGGCGGCCAAGAGATCCCTGGAAGAGATGAAGAGCTTGAGGACGGCGGACTCCCTACAGATTTGGGAGTTCCTGGGCAAGGCCAATGATGCGCTGACGCCGATGGGTTTCAGCCCTGTGCGCCCGGATGATCCGGAGCCGGAGCCGGACCTTGCGCTGCAGGCATTGAGCGCAGCAGGTAGCAAGCTCTCCAAGGTGGGCGATGTCATCGCAGACCAACTGGAGGTTGAGGGGCAATCCCTGGCGAGGAACGTCACATAATATGTGCTGACGTGCTACACCAGCCGGAACCCCCAATTTCCTCTGGACCTGGTGCTTGAAGGCCCCGTCGAAGGAGAAGGCGAAGCTACCCGAGCCAGTGTATCGGAGGTCGCCCAAAAGGTCGCTGAGATCTTCCATAGGGTCTAGGACCATCTCTTTAGCTCTCACTTGTATTTTCTCTTCTTCTTCCTCAATTTTGTAATCCCTTGTCTCCATATGAATGAAATCCCCAAATTTTTGCGAATTTCACTTTTTGTCTTCAACATATTTATCTTCACTTGGCCCCCTGGTAGATCGACACAATTTGATTGTGAACATGTACCAAAAGGATATTGAGTTTTGTTGAAGACTCATTTGCTCCGAAATTGTAGCATTTAGGTCCGAAGTCTTCGATAGTGAAGGTCCCCTGAGGTTGTCGGAGCTTAGAAGCTCCGGCATTGTCCATCGCTGGAGCTTGGTAGGTCCGGCAATAACCTCTATCAACACGTAGAGCGTCGATAGTTAGTCCTCCGGGGTGTCGGAGCTGGGTAGCTCCGGCAGTGACCTTTGCCAACACTTGGTTTGTTGGCAGCAGACTCCATTTATGGGGTCTTCTCACCATCTTATATTCAGCGTCGACGGCCGGACCCCTTAGGGGAGTTGGAGCTTAGTTAGCTCCAGCTTTTCTCCATCAACGTAGGCTTTATTTTTCCTGCACACTTAATCCAAGAAAAATAGTAAAATTCGTTCCTTGTCTATAATTTCGTCGCGGCTTATGATTCTCACGAAAACATTAAGTTGAACACGATTTTAAATACAACCGGATGCGTTGCCTTTTCTCTTAGATTCAACTGTTCATGGACCCGCATTACTTCGGCCTGCCGGGGTGTAGGTAGAGTGGCGTACTTAGGGTGCTTGACCAGGTTAAGTCGTTAGCGCACTCCAGCCCTAGATTGGCTTGGCGGCTTTCAGGCGAGTTGGCCATAAACGATATTTGAATCAGAAAGAACTGACAGTACAACTCGAATCGTATATAAACCGATCGACTTAAAATTTCTTAAGAATTGCATGTCTTTGTTATAGACAAGAAAGAGAAAAATAAAAATGTTGAGCCTGTACAAAATAAATGCACGTGGAGTCTATTTCACATGAAGATGTCTTTCATTATAGGTCCGAGGTACAGGGCAAACAAGTACACTCTTAGGGTACGGAACCAGGCAAAGTGTGTTTGGTTTCTCGTTTGACCCAGGGTAGTTAGCCACACTTTTAGTCCGGAGACTGTGACAGGTGCTGCATGAGCTTTGCGGACCTTTCGGGAAAGGTCCGGCTGCTCTCCCGGAGGAACTACCCGACTCTGTACAATGACTCTATAACATGCATCCCAAGTTACTTAAGACTCACCTCCGTGGTATTAAGTGTAGAACTTACGGAGGTGCTCGATGTTCCAAGGATTTGGGAGAGGTGTCCCATCCTCGGTAGCCAAGCGAACGCTTCCGGTACGGGATACTTTGATCACTCGGAAGGGCCCCTCCCAGCCGTGGGAGAGTTTGTTTAACCCTTCTCTGGATAGTATTCTCCGTAGCACCAGATCGCCTTCCTCGAGCTGTCGGTTGTGTACATGCCGCTGGTGATAACGCCGTAAAGCTTGGCGATATCGGGCATTCCGAACAGCTGCTTGGCACCTTCCCTCCTCGAGGAGGTCTAGGTCTTCACGCCGGAGCTGGTCCTGCGCGGCTTCGTCGAAGGTCCGAACCCGGAGCGAACCCAAGGTGATTTCCGGAGGAAGGATTCCTTCAGCTCCGTACACCAGAAAGAAGGGTGTTTCTCCGGTTGACCGGTTTGGAGAAGTCCTGTTGGCCCATAGAGTGGGCGGAAGCTCTTCGATCCAGTTGGCTCCGTGTTTTTTCAAGCGCTCATAGGTGCGCGTTTTGAGTCCTTTAAGGATTTTTGCATTTTCTCTCTCGGCTTGGCCATTGCTGGCTGGGTGAGCTACGGAGGCGTAGCAAACTAGTATGCCAAGGTCTTCGCAATATCCTTGGAATGCGGAGCTTGTGAATTGAGTCCCATTATCAGTGATGATTTTGTTTGGGACTCCAAATCTGCTCACAATGGATTGTAGAAAGTTGATAGCAGATTGCTTGTTGATCACCACAACTGGAGTTGCTTCCGGCCATTTGGTGAACTTGTCCATGGCGACGTACAGGAACTTATAAACTCCGATGGCTCTTGGGAAGGGTCCCAAGATGTCCATCCCCCACACAGCGAAGGGCCATGTAGGAGGTATCATTTGTAAGGGCTGAGCCGGTGTATGAATTTTCTTTGCATGAAATTGGCATGCTTCGCATTTCTTCACCAGCTCAGTGGCATCCTGGAGCGCTGTAGGCCAGTAGAAGCCATGCCGAAAGGATTTTCCGACCAGCGTGCGGGAAGACGCGTGGTTCCCACACTCGCCCCCATGGATTTCTGCGAGGAGCTCACAGCCTTCTTCCCTTGTGATGCACCGCATTAGGATGCCGTTGGCACCGCGCCGGTAGAGATCCCCTTCTACCAGCGTGTATCTTTTAGCCAATCTGAGTACCCGGTCAGCGGATACATCATCGTCAGGAAGGATATTGTCTTTCAAGTAGTTCCGTATCTCCGAGATCCATGCATCGGAACTGAATTGAGCATTTGAGTCTTGCGTGCTGGGTTGCTCGGAGCTTCCGGCAGCACCTACGACCCTTGATGGCTGCCATGGTAACAGGGCCATCGGGACCGTCAGCTTTGGGATGCTGATCTCGCCTCCTTCGCTCAGTTCGGCAGGCTGAGCTGTGGGTTTCGACAATCTCTGGACAAAAGTTCCGTCAGGAGCTGGAGCTCCGGTTGACGCTTTCGTCGAGAGTTCGTCGGATTCAGCGTTGTGAGCACGCTGAACATGGTGGAGGTCTAGGACTTCAAAGACCTTCTGAAGCCTCTGGACTTCTAGGAGGTAAGCAGCTAGCTGGAGATTGTTGCAGGAGCATTCACCCTTCACCTGTTTGATGATGAGCTGTGAATCTCCTTTGACCAGCAGTTGCCTGACACCATATGATAGTGCCACCTTTAGTCCATAGATGAGTGCTTCATACTCCGCCATGTTGTTGGTTGCCTTGAAGTCAAGGTGTACCATGTATTTCACCTTCTCCCCAGTCGGTGCGAGGAGAAGGATTCCAGCTCCGGCCCCCTGCTTCTGCATGGAGCCGTCGAAGTAGAGGGTCCAGTGAGGCTCGGTGAAGGTTGGAGCTTGATGCTCCGTCTTCTGTTCACTGGGGCCCCCAGGGTTTGATGGAGAGGGAGTCCATTCTGCCACAAAATCTGCCAAAGCTTGACTTTTGACTGCTTGTCTTCAAATAAATTCAAGATCAAATTCAGCCAATTCCGTTGCCCACTTTGCAATATTCCCAGTTGAATTGGGATTATGCAGGATTGCTCGAAGTGGATAGGAGGTCACCACCGAGACTTTGTGAGCTTGGAAGTAATGTCGAAGCTTCCTGGAGGCAATAAGAACTGCATAGAGCAGCTTATGCATCTCTAGGTATCGAGCCTTGGCAACGTGTAATACTTCGCTGATGAAGTATACCGGGCATTGAATGGTCCGGACCCTCCCGGAGGGGTCCGGAGCTTCCTCTTCATTGACCCGGACCCTCTCAGAGGGGTCCGGATTCTCTTCGGGGACCTCCGGGTTCTGGCTGGAGGAACCCGGAGCTTCTTGAGAAATGACCCGGACCCTCCCGGAGGGGTCTAGGTCTCCTGAAGCGACTTCTTGTGGGTTCGAATCTGGGAGCTGGGACCCAGACTCGCTTTCAGGAACCTCTGGACCCTCCCGAAGGGGTCTGGATTCTTGAGTGTGGGGTAATTCCGGTCTCTCCGCAACCAGAACCATACTGACGACTTCGTCAGTAGCTGAAATGTAAAGCAGTAAAGGCTCACCAGGGTTCGGAGCTACCAGAATTGGCAGGGTGGTGAGGAACTGTTTCAGCTCCTGGAATGCCTTCTCTGCTTCCTCGGACCATTGGAATGGTCCAGACATCCTCAATAACTTGAATAAGGGAAGTGCCCGCTCCGCCAGTCTTGATATGAACCGGCTGAGGGCTGCTAGACATCCAGTTAACTTTTGGACGTCTTTGATGCGGGTTGGTGGCTGCATGTCTTCAATGGCTTTTATCTTTGCCGGATTAGCTTCTATGCCCCGGTGACTTACCAGGAAACCAAGAAGTTTTCCGGAGCTAACCCCAAACACGCACTTGTCCGGGTTTAGCTTTGTGCGAGTGGCCCGCAGCTTCTCGAAGACAGCCTGCAAGGTGTCTAGGAGTGACTCCTTGTTCTTGACCTTGACCACAATTTCATCGACGTACACTTCCACTATGTCTCTTATGAGTTCCTCAAAAGTTTTGTACATTGCTCGTACAAAAGTTGAAGCTGCATTCTTGAGACCAAAGGGCATGGCTGTGTAGCAGTACAATCCATCTACTGTGATCAATGAAGTATGCTCTTCATCCTCCCTAGACATCCTGATTTGGTGATACCCAGAATATGCGTCTAGGAAACACAGTAATTCACACCCGGAGGTGGAATCCACTATCTGATCTATTCTAGGTAGTGGGAATGGATCTTTTGGACATGCCTTATTTAGTGTGGTGTAGTCGATGCACATCCGAAGTTTCCCGCCGGCCTTGGGCACAACGACTGGGTTCGCCAGCCATTTTGGATGGAAGACTTCTCGGATGAATCCGGCTTCGAGCAACTTCTTCACTTCTTGTCGGATGAAGTTCTGCCGCTCTACGGATTGCTTCCGAGGCTTCTGATGCACAGGCCGGGCATTGGGGTAGATCTTCAGATTGTGCTCAATCACTTCCCTGGGGATCCCAGGCATTTGTGACGGTTGCCAAGCAAACACGTCAACGTTAGCCCGGAGGAAAGTGATGAGCGCGAGTTCCTGTTTGTCGTTCAATCCTCCCGATATACGGGTGGTCTGAGCGGCATCGGAACCAATTTGGACGACTTTGACGGGAATGTCGGTGTCGCCGCTTGGCTGCACACGGGGTGCAGAGGTCGAGCCTCGTTGACGAATGCTCGGGGGTTTCGGAGCTTGCTCCTGCCTGGAGTCCTCCTCTTGCGCCGTGGTGAGTGCGTGAAGTTCCTCCAGAGCAGTTACTCCGGCAGTGCGATCTCCGCGGATCCGGAGAACGCCAACTGGTGTTGGCATTTTCAACACCAGGTATCCATAATGAGCAGCTGCCATGAATTTGTACAGGGCAGGTCTACCCAAGATGGCGTGGAACGGTAAGTTGATCTGAGCGACGTCGAAGATCAACTTCTCGGTGCGATACTTCTCCCGTGTCCCGATGGTAACGGGGAGAGTAATAGCTCCGAGTGGGGTAATGGCCCCCGAACCTACTCCGGAGAAAGGTCGAGAGGGCTGGAGATCCGAAGGTCGGAGCTGAAGCTTAGTGAAAGCTTCAAAGCTGATAAGGTTAAGCCCCGAACCTCCGTCTACCATGACATGATGGAGCTGGATGTTGTTGATGGTAGGAGATACCATCAAGGGTAACTGTCCCGCTCCAACCATGCTCCGGGGACAATCCGAAGCATCAAAAAGTGATGGCTGTGTCCATCCACTTTCGATGAGGTTCCGGCCGGACTGTAGGAGCTACAGCGGCCATATCTCGATGCATAGTCTTGATGACGCGCCGAGAGGTGATATCCCATGATCCACCAAAAATGGTGTTCATGGTCTTCCGACGCTCGTTGTCGGAGACGTCGAAATCATCGTCGACGGAGGTGTAGACGGCTTTCAGGACCTTTTTGGGATCCTGAAACCCTAACTCCTCTTCAGCTGGAGCTTCGTCGACCTTCTGTTTTCCTTCCCTCTGTTGGAAAGGAGATCCTTCCCGGCGCTTGTTGTAGCACTCGGCAAGGTTTTTGACCTCCCGGCAGTCTTCCAAACTGTGGCCACCCGTTTTGTGAATGGGACACCACACTTTGGGTTTGCCACCGTCTTCGGAAGACGGTCGAGGTCGATTCTCGGGGCGTGGCCCCCGGCCACCCAGAGCTGCAGTAGCTGCAACGTTGGATGTGCCAGCCAACATCTTCTTCTTGCCGTTGGTCTTCTTTTTCTTCTTGCCACTCCCGGGGGTAGCAGCTTCTTCTTTGGAGGACTTCTTATGATCCTCCGTGGCTGGTTTGGAGTGCATTTCACGGCCCTCCGCAGCTCTGGCACATTTGTCTGCCAGGCTGAAGAGTTCCGTGACGCTGGTGATCTCCTTGATCGCCAGCTTCTCCAACATCTTCTTGTCCCGTACGCCCTGTCTGAATGCCACAATGACAGAAGCGCTTGAGATAGAAGGGATAGTGTTTCGTACCTGAGAGAACCTCTGGATGAAGGACCGCAAAGATTCTCCCCCTTTTTGCACGACCGCAAAAAGGTCCAGTTCAGTGCCTGGTTGGGTGTATGAACTCCCGAAGTTGGCAGTGAACTGATGGCATAGCTCCTCCCAACTGTTGATAGAGTTGGGTGGAAGGCTCATAAACCAGGACCTGGCGGTCCCAGTTAGGGCCACTGGAAAATAATTGGCCATCACGGCCTCGTTTCCTCCAGCTGCCAGGATTGCAGTGGAGTATATTTGAAGAAATTCGGCGGGATTGACAGTCCCGTCGAATTTTTCCGGCAGGTGAGGCCGGAACTTCTGTGGCCATCTAACCATGCGCAGATGCATGGCTAGAGCTGAACAGCCTCCTCCTACTCCTTCCAGAGTAGAAAGGTCCTGAGCTTCCCGTCTTTCACGGGCTCGCTCAATATGGACACGGCCATCCTATTGGCGGTATCTGCGATCAAGCTCCGCCCGGAGGTCGTGAGTCGAAAGCCTAGATACCGTGTGAGTGTGTCGAGCCCCGGAGGGCAACGACGTCACTTGTTGTGATGCAGCACGTCTCCTGCTGTTGGAGACATGCGGACCAAGTCTTCCAGACAAAGTCCGCCGCTGCGACGGGGCTCTCCCTGAAGGAGGAGGAGGACCCTGGTTGTTGAGGCGTTCGGCCGCTGCTGCGACCAAATGCTCCACATTGGCCCTCCACTGCTCCAGTGCATATCGAGATGCATCCGGAGGTGGTGGACGTTGGAGAAGAGCTCGCGCCGCATGGAGCGCGTGTTCCGGGTTGTCATGACTCGCCGACGCAGTAAGTGACGCGGCGCACCATCACGTTGCCCAGCGCGATTTGCTGGAGAAGACGGTGGTGGTGGGAGTGTGGCTCCTGCTGGTGGTGAGGCTCCTGCTGGTGGCTGCCTGTTGGAGGGATTGCCTCCAACAGCCTGAGCAGCAGGTTGTCCGTTGGATGATCCAGCAGCGGAGTTCACCATTCTCGAAAATCTCAGGCGCCATCCTACCTGGCGCGCCAACTGTCGGCGGTTGAGAACCGGCAGATCTCCCTACACTGTTAAAGTAATTGGGGAGTTTGAAGTTCGGTGTGGGCGCGCGGAGATTCAAGAAGGTGAATTGAAGTTTGACACAGGAGACACATGAATTTACGTGGTTCGGGCCGCCTGAGCGTAATACCCTACTCCACGGGTGTGTTGGTGTTGTATTAGCGGTAAGAGCTTGTCACGAACGTGTGGGGTGCGTATGATCGTCCGTGAATGTCCGTGCGTGAGCCCCCTCTCAGTGTATCGTTGGCCTGTCCTTTTATAGTACAAGGACAGGCCGTTACAAGCTATCCTGGCCCGACATGTGGCCCCAACGGTTACTAGTATTGACACACGCTTAATTGCCTTTAATGATCCTGTAACGGACTTTGACAGCACCGTTACTGGTGTTAAGATCATCCGATTAAGTGTCATTAATATGGTATTAATGGCACTTAATCGGGTCTTGAAGTCCTCGATTCTCCTTTGAAGATCCGGAGCCGTTACAAGGTCTTCCGGAGGTCAGAAGCTGGAAGGTCCGACGATTTGACACGTGGCAACTCCGGAGCTTGCTGCGGGAAGCAGGTAGCTCCGGGGCTATCAGACACATGTCAGGTCTGGAGCTTCTCTCGGTCTGAGGTTATGTTCGGAGGTGCCATTTCGGTACGTGGCCCGGAGCTTCCCCCTTGTTGGAGGTAGCTCCGGGTTAGTTGTACACGTGGCGACCCAGGGATTAACCATGTTGGAGAAGCGGGTCCGGTCATGTCTGACAAGTGGGCCTCCGAGGGTCTTCAAACCAGGTAGATGGCTTTCCTTTGAGATTTTTGTAACCTCAAGGGGTGTACGGTTTTTAGGGTACCGATAATATCTTTAGACACTTTGTGGGGATGTGGAACGACATCGAAGAACAAATTATGAGGTCGTTGTAGCAGTTATTAGAAAAGAAGTACTTATACTTAATTGCCACAAGTCTAGTCACAAAAGTGAGAAGTGTCATTTCAGTGTGTCTATGCAGCGGCTGTTCTGAAGCTTCGAGAAGGTCAAAAACTTTTTAACCTCCGCTGTAGGAGGATCTTTTGTAAGGTCTGCTTGTATAGCTTCCATCATCTCATCCATCATATCAACCATCGTGTCATCATCATTGTCCGCCTCCACTTCTTGTACAGCTTGAGAAGCTGTCTCGCCGTTGAAGGTTGACAACTCATAATGTGACACGTAACCGTTTCGACATAAGTGCATTGAAAGTTCCACTTTGTCCAAAAATGTCCCATTCTTGGATTTCGTACATGGGCACCACACCTTATCGCTATTTGACAACAAAAAAGCTTGTGCTACAAATGCTTCTGTCTTGGCGTACCACTTATCTGAGTGACCACCAGTTTTGCTCTTTCAACCAGTATACATCCAACTGCAGTCTTCAGCCATGTTTGACTGATCTGTAGTATAAAGTTAGAGAAGTTATGGTTATTTCATACTTTGTTTAATGTCAAGATCCTACATCTATTAGAAAGGATATCTCCTAAACTCACCCAAGAATGACCGAGCAGAGCGTGCTCATGACGAGACGCACATTCTGGATCCGGATGAAATTTTTCCAGCATAACCCCGCTGTTCTCGAACTGCATGCCCGTAATGGTGCAGTAGAGAACAACAGGGTTATGATTTTGAAATCTCATCCGGATCCTAACACACATCTCATCACAAGCCACACCCCCTTGGTCACTCCCAGGCTGTCCAAAAAAGGGACAATTTCGAACCGACACGCCTCACATCCGTAATGCATGTGAGATGGACCGGTTCGAAACGGGTAACGCAAACTGTTCAGGATACGTTAATGTTTCAATTTTGAGTCATTTACGAGAGAGGGGAAAGAACGAGAGAGAGATGAGGAAAAAACGGTTGAACGGCTTTACGGGTTAGCCGTCGTATTTTATGCTCCATCGGGTCCCGCCATCCACCACTACAAAAATCGGGCAAAGAAGTGTCGGCCAAACTATAATCGTCGGCCCCGACGTTTTAAATCCATTTATATTCGTTGGTTTAGATAAGCCGACAATTATATGTGTGTGGCCGTTGGCTAGGCGATGACGGCCGACGGCTTCAAACATGGCCGTCGGTTTCAGCACAGAGGTCGACGACTTTAATTATGGGCGTCGGCTTAATGCCACGCGGCCGACTGCCTTAGTGTGGGCCCCACTGCGCGAAAAAACTATTTTTCCGCCGATCTGTAAGGCCGTCGGCCCAGACAAAAGAGCTGGCGGCTTTAAAGCGGGCCCCACCCTGCTAGGCTATGGTCATCTGCTTTAGTGCTCTGGTCGATGACCATAAAGTGGGCCCCGCGGACCTCAACTATGACCGTCGATGTTGTGTAACCGATGACTTTAGAGCCCTTAACATCGTGCGCCGCCAGAAAACCTAACACTCCACGTGCACCGCTCCGTTGCTAGCTCTGCGCCGCCGCCCGCATCCCCGATTCGCCGCCCGCGCTGCCGCCCCGCCGCCGGCATCGCTGCACCGCGCCCCGCGCCGCCGCCCACGCCTTGTTGCCTCCCAGCGCCCCGACTGCCGCGCCCCGCCCTAGGCCGCCGCGCCCCATTTGCTGCGCCCCGCCCTCGGCTGCCATGCCCCGCCCCCAGCCGCTGCGCCCCGCCCTCGGCTGCAGCGCCCCGTCTGCGGCTGTCGCGCCCCGGCGCCCCAACGCGGCCGCTTTGCCGCGCAGTGCCCCCACCGGCCGCCGCTCCCGGTCCGCACATCTTCGCCTTCACTCCTTCGGCTCATCGGATAAGGTTAAACCTTAAACTTGTCTATAAATTAAGTTTTTGAATTCCAATAAGTGTGGCGTTAAGTTTTTGATTTGATTAGTGTATGAATTGCTATATCATTACTTGTGTAAGTTTATATTGTGTTTTATCCATATATGTGTATGTTGACTTGATTATCATAGATGTTAGTTATTGAAGTTCGATTATGTTTATTTTAATTTTTTTTATTGTTTATGTAATATATGTATATAATATTACTAAATATAGGTGAATAGGGTCCACTAGACGATTAGTCGTCGATTAGTGTGATTAGTCGACCGTAGTCGAACTCTAGTCTACCTCGTAGTCGTTCAACATATTTAGGGAGAAGTGTTGTTAGTCGACACTAAGGAAAAAAAGCCGGGTGACGATCGAAAGGCGATGGGTGATGATTAGTAGTTCATTAACATATATTTATTTGATGTAGTTTTAAAAAGGGTGACGATCGTAAGGCGATGTATGATGGATGGAGTTCAACTGTGCGCACACTAATGAATGGGGTCATATCACAAATGCTTTTCTGAGCCATGCATTTGGTAGTGATCCTCGTGTTGTGAAGTGTCCGTGTATCAAGTGTCACAATCGTCGACGTCTGTATAAGTCTGAAGTGGAGTTGCATCTTTGCAAGCACGGATTTATGCCCGACTATCAGGTGTGGCATGAGCATGGGGAGATAGAGCATGATGACGAGTCGGGCGATAATAATGAGGATGAAGATCGATTGGATGAGATGATAGCAGACATTGGTAAAGAGTATGAAGATGAGTCACAACCGAAGGAGGTGAAGGAGCTCTACGAGCGTCTTGCCACAGCAGATCGAAAAGTGTATGAGGGCGTCAATATGACCGTTTTGCAGGCGGTCACACGACTTATGGGGATGAATTCCAAGTTCAATTTCGCGAACAATTGCTACAATGGTATCATTAAGCAGATCAGTGATCTCCTTCCATCAGGTCATGACATGCTGCCAGATCTATATCAATCCAAGAAAATTTTGGCTGGTCTGGGCATGAATTATGAGAAGATTGATGCGTGCGAGAATAATTGCATGTTGTTTTGGAAGGAACACATGGACAATACTCATTGTATGCATTGTCATAAATCTAGATATGTGGACGTCATGAATGATGATGGAGAACGAATAACTACAAAAGTACTGATCAAACAACTTCGGTACATGCCAATCACGTCAAGGCTTAAACGATTGTTTCTGTCTCGAAAAACAGCGAAGCACATGCATTGGCATTCTGAAGGGATACGTGAGATCGATGACAAAGATGTTATGGCGCATCCTTCAGATGTCGCGGCTTGGCAAGCTTTAGACCGTTTGGATCAAGAGTTTGCAAGAAATCCGAAAAATGTTCGTCTTGTGTTGTCAACAGATGGTTTCACTCCATTCAGCACTAGTAGCAGTCCATACTCTTATTGGCCAGTTTTTATCATGCCCTACAATCTCCCTCCCAACATGTGCATGAAATAAGGATACATATTCCTTGTGGCGGTCATTCCTGGTCCTAAACATCTAGGCAAAAAAATCAATGTGTTTATGCAACCGTTGATTGAAGAGTTGAAAGAGTTGTGGCGAGGTGTAAAAGCATATGACAGTCATATGAAATGTGAATTTAACTTACATGCCGCGTATCTATGGTCAATTCATGATTAGTTGGCATATGTCATTGGTCTGGTTGGTTTGTCCATGGACAATTGTGTTGTCCTATATGTATGAGTGACACTGATGCTATAAGGCTGAAGTACGGGAAAAAAGTCAGCTTTTTTGATTGTCATCGACGATTCCTTCCTTCAAATCATCCTTTCAGTAGAGATACACAATCATTCCGGAAAGCCATAAGAGTTACAAAAGGAGAACCTCGTCGATTTACATGCGAGCAAAAAATGGCATGGCATGCAAAGTTAAAGCAGTATGAAGAAGATGGTTTCGAAGGGTATGGTACAGAACACGACTGGACTCATATTTCATTTCTTTGGGAGCTACCATATGCGAAGGCGTTGCTTCTACCGCACAGTATTGATTTGATGCATCAGGAGCGTAATGTCGCTAAAAGCATAATAAGCATGTGTTTTGATTTTACCGGTCGAACCAAAGATAATTTGAATGCAAGAAAAGATTTAGCTGATCTTTGTGATCGTCCTGGGTTTGAGATTAGAACAAATGCTAGTGGAAACGAAATTCAGCCACGAGCTCCTTACTGTGTCAAGCCAGAATAAAGAAAGCAAATACTTAGTTGGTTAAAAACGTTGAAGTTTCCAGACCGCTATACAGCTAACATAAAATGATGTGTTAATCTTAGCACTGGTAAACTGAATGGGTTGAAGAGTCATGATTACCATATTATGATAGAAAGACTGTTACCAGTAATGTTTCATGGATACTTCAAACCTGACTTGTGGAAGATATTTGCCGAACTTAGCTATTTTTATAGGTAGATATGTGCTAAGGAAGTGTCGAAGAAGATAATCCGGCAGTGGGAGAAAGAAATCCTCGTTCTTGTATGTAAGATGGAAAAATTCTTTCTGCTTGGATTTATGAATGTTATGCAACATTTGCTGGTGCATTTGCCTTATGAAGCGTTAGTAGCAGGACCTGCACAGTTCAGGTGAATGTATAGTCAAGAAAGAGAACTAAAAAAACTTAGAGCTACATTGCGCAACAAGGCAAGAGTTGAGGTGTGTATTGCCGAAGCATTTGTAGCTAAAGAGATTACAAACTTCTCTAGCAAATATTTCGCACGTGCCAACAATTTGAATGCATCTGTGACACGATATCATGATGCTGAAGAGCAGCCTATGACTGAGCTTAAAATTTTTCATTGGAAGGGTAAAGGTGTCGGGGTTGCCAATTCTCTTTATATTTCGGAGCAAGAGAGAAACTACACCATGCTTTACATGTTTTTCAACATGGAAGAAGTGTTACCATTTTTTGAAATATTTGACAATCTGTATTGGACATCTTCTCGAAGGCCGACGCAAAGTCAATTGGATAATCTACGTCAGCATGGCATAAAAGGTGGCAAAAACTTTGTGAACTGGTTTTGTGAACATGTAATGTGCTAACTTCTCCGATATCCTTTGTTCTTAAATCATAGTTCATATACTTATTATAAGATGCTAACTTTGTATATTCTTGTACATGTGGTCTATGAAAGATGTCAACATCTTAGATGATTTGCGATAGATCATGAATGGTCATTTGAAAGCTAGAGATATTTGTTGGTACGATATCAATTGATATCGTTTTCGAACGGCAAGTTTGGAAGCAATTCGTCCACTTGCAGCCACATCAAATAGTGGAGTGTGTATAATGGCTGCAGAGGGTAGTGGTTAAGTGAAGGAATACTATGGTGTTATTCAAAAAAATAATTGTGTACACATTTCGCGGTATGAAAGAACTGAAGCTGGTGTTCTTCGACTGTCACTGGTTTGATCAAACATCGGGCACGCGAGTGGATGATTTTGGAATGGTGGAGTTCAACCAGAACTCACGCTATACAGCCCATAACAACAATGTCATACTTGCACATCAAGTGGAACAAGTGTACTATTTAAGTTATCCTCATCCAAGTTTGAAAAATCGGTGGGTTGTATATAAAGGTAACCGTGAAGTGCACCCTCGTCGTTATGATGAGTATATAGACAACCAGGAAGACGATGATGGCGCTGTTTATCAAGATGAAGTCGAGGAAGTACAAGATATTAGGATATCTACTTGGACAGGGCTTGCAGAAATTGCTAGAACTACTCTAGAGTTAATGTCTGAAGAACAAGCCGGCCCTTCGAGAAAACGTCTTCAGAAATCTCAAAGGATTATTGAAAAGAAAAATAGAATTATTGAAGAAGATAGTGAAGGAGAAGAGTTTGAGGAAGAGATGGTAGAAGAAGAGGGACATGAAAATATTCATGCATGTGTGATAGAAGCAGAATCAGATGCTGATGATTTTTAGCACATTCTAATACTGGTGATTTTTATCTCTTACTTGTTCGCATTCTTTGAGATTTAAATATTTATTGTTTACATCTTTTAGTCTTTAACATTTACTGTCTATTGTTTGATAATCTCGTATACTAATCATTATTTGAAATTTGTGCAGATGTGGAAGCATTTAAAAAAAAGGAAAGAAGCAAAGTGGTGATACTTCTTCCTCCGCGTCTCAGTCTCACCATAGTAGTGGTTCGGTTCACACGTCTTTGTTTCAGGTACTTTATATTTTTTTAACACTTTAATATCATAATCAGCTATTTACTATTTACTATATGTTTATTTGCATTTGTAGGGCACGACCGTGAGTGCAGATAGACAGAGACAACTTCTGGGGTGTGTGACAGAGCAGGAATCGAGTCAGCTAGCACCAGGTTCAGGAGGAGGCTTAGGTGTGTACTCGGAGGAGGCTCAGGAGTAGGGAGGAGGCTTAGAAGCAGGCACAATGGAGGAGGTTCAGGAGCAGGGAGGAGGCTTAGGAGCAGAGGAGATTCTGGCACAGGTGTTTGGGACGTCGTCTTCTGAGGGTGGACAGGATGGTACTGAGGGTGGACAGGGTGATACTGAGGGTGAAGAGAGTGGCGAAGAGGAAGATGACCCAGAACGAGATGCAAGGTTGGCAGGATTGGCAGAGTTACAAGAGGCAACAGAGGGACGTAGTGATTGATGCCCTTATAGGTATTTTTTTGAATTATTTGATAAGTTATCTTACACATTTTGTTTTCTTGAAAACTAACTAATGTTATTTGTACAGGCTGCGGAGACAGCTTTTGTGTACTCCAAGTAAAAGTCCCGATACACGTGCGGTTATAAGGCCAAAGGGTACTAGGTGCTGGCTGGAGATTGGTTGGGATGGCAGGGGGCATCGACGCTGTGTTAACAAAGAGTTGGGAAATACCATCCGGTTTTGCTATTCGGGGATGGTTCTTGCGGGCGATCAGCTAATTGCCACCCATAATTGGGATCACTATGCCCTGAAACCATATGGAATTGCAGGTACTTATCAGGATAGAGTTTGGGAGATTTTTTGGGTGGATTTGTTTTCATTGTTTGACATAGGTTGCATCTAACTTTGGTTGATACTAATTGTTGGTTTTATGCAGGGTATATTTAAATTGGCGGAAGGTGTGGCTCCATCATATGCGAGGTCTGTTTTCGAGACCTCAGCGAGAAAGCTCACAAAGGACTCCTTCTCTGATGAACGGATCAAGGTTGGGACCATGTATTACAAGACCAGATTGCGTCAGCCCATGACAAACAAGCGAGTAGCTACAATTTATCTACAGAAGCATGAGTACAGGGAGAGTAGTGTGGAATGGATCTGTGTAGATCCGGCAGCTTGGGAATGGCTATGCGAATATTGGGCGTCAAAGGAGTTCAAACATATCTCAAGGAGAAACCGAAGCAACCGAAAGAGCAAGCCTGGACTACAACGTCATGGGGCAGATGGACATGTGCGGATGGCACAACAAATGGTATGAACTATCACACTCACTTGTATATTGCTTCAAAAAATTGCATTGATTGAACTGATGTTGTACTCTGATGTTGCAGGAAGCTGAAACCAGTGTCACACCTTCTTTTGTTGAGGTTTACCTCAGGGGGCACAGAGGCACAGATCCGGCATGCTCGGAGCAGTTGTGTGACGAGGTGGCAACACAAAAAGTGGTAAGTGTGTTGACTGCTTTCTATGTATGAACTAAATCTATCTTTAATGACTTGTACTCATGAACTTAATTTAATGTTGCAGGCAAAATATGTTGAGTGTCTCAAGAAAAAGCATGGAGATGAAGTAGATTATTTAAGAGCGCCGTTGGATGTGGGTGCGGCGTACGAAGCCGGCGGAGGTGTACCGCATGGGAGGTACATGTAAAGTTAGTGATTGTTTAAAGCTTAATTACCATCGATTCATCACATTTTTGATTTTTGTAGACTTGGATTAGGCGACAGTTATGTGAAGCATGACGCTTATGTGGGACGATGGTCTTCTACTTCCAGTTCGAGTCGATCCCGTGTTGCAGATGAGGTATTGCAAGAGAAGTTAAGACGGTACGAGGAGAAAGTGAAACAACAACAGCAGCAAATACAACAAATACAGATGCAGCAGCAGCAGATGCAGCAACAGATGCAGTATTTGTATATGGCGCAGGTAACTTGTAATCTTAACAATTGAATAGTTTATTCGTTTCCATACTGCTTCTACTTAAGATTTCACAAATAATTTCATTTCTATAGTTCTTGGGGCAAGGCAACACTAGAACTCAGTTTAATATGCCACGACAGCTCAGTTCGAGATGATGTCGCAGGTAAATTACTGCATTACTTAAGTTGCTATACTTGTTACATATTTGTGTTAAAGTCAATAACTAATATTTTTACATCATGCAGTTCTTCCCTCAAGGTAGCTTTGGATCGCAGTTCGTTATGCCTCGTCCAATGCAGCTCGGACAACAAGTTGGCTCTTCTTCACAGGTATAACCGCATTTCTTATTAATTCGACTGATTGTACGAAATACTAATCATATTTGTCTCAGGGTTCCCAGAGTGGTCAAGCCTATCCTCCACAACAGGGATTCATGTTAATGTTGGCCCCTAGATTGCAGCCTTATCCAGGTGTTCTCCCATCGTTGCCCTTCGCTTCGGGGCATAGTCAACCATCAACACCTCTGGGCGCCGCAGCGGTATGATTACTAAATCATTACCTCTAATAGCGTAGCTTAATTTTAACAATACTTAGCGATTTATTCAATGACATAGTTGGTAATACCTTTAAGTTAATTACACATGTGAGTTGGGCATTTTGTGAATTTTAGAAAGATTGAGACATATGAATTGTAACTATTAATGCAAAGTTAATTTTTATTTGTCTCTCGTAGGGTTCCGCTCATGGTTGCGATGATTTCCTCAATTTCAACGCCGGAGGTGCAAGTGGCGGAGGTTCCAACAATGATATGCAAGCAGAGTAAACTTCACAATGGTTGTGTTTGTGGCACGTCTTCTCTTGAACTAATTTGGCTTGAACTTGTTGATACGTTATTTTAGTTGTATGACTATGTGAAGAATGTGATATATTTGTTGCATTGTGTGGAATTATGGATTATATGTGCTGTATATAAATTGTGGACTATATATATATATATATATATATATATATTGCTATATACATATGCTGTGATATATGTGCTGTATATACATGTGTTGTATGAACCGGAGGCTTCTCAAATGGGGAGGGAAGGAAAGCAGCCGGGAATTAAAAAAAAAGGTCAGTACCGTTGATTCCTGGTGACCGACGGTCATAAGTTCCGTAAAGACGTCGGTGTGGCGACGAAACCGACGGCCATGAGTCCACTGTGGTGCCTACATGTCGCAAATAAGGCCGTCGGTGCCGACGGCTTTAAAGGAACTATAGTTGTCGATGATAATGGGCCAACGGCCTTAAGGAGTTATGACCGTCGGTCTGCCACCACCGACGGCCATATAGGGCCTACGGAGTAAAGGCGTCGGAGTAGGCCGCCCGACGTCTTTAATGCTCTAAAGCCGTCGGTCCCGACATCTTTAATTCTTTAAGAACATCGAGCTGGTGTCGTCAAATATGGCTGTCGGCAGGCCGACGAGTTTACACTAAGGCCTTCGGCTACAGTGTCTTACCGACGGCCATAAGACCGACACTTCTTTGCGCGTTTCCTGTAGTGCACGCGCGAGAGCTTGCCATAATCACCATCGCTTTCTACCTCCGTTTCTGTCTATACTCATAAGTGCCTACTATATGGGCCTTGTCGGGCCATAACTGGACTATGCCCGGCAAAACCGGCCCAAAGCCCATATACTTACAAATTAATATTAAACACTCAATCAAAAATAATAAATAAACAATAATAATTTAAACAACTAAACTAAACACATATCAATTATTCCTAAAACATCTAAACAACGATCAATTCATTTAAATAATGAGCCACAATCTAAACAATTAAATAAATATTACAACCAACATCTAAACCTAACCTAATCAATTAAGCATAATGTAAAATAATAACAAATTATTAACTAAACAATTACGCATAATCTAAAGAATTAAAACCAATTAGCATAATAAGCATAACATATAACTAAACCAATTTTCATAATTAGCATAACTAAACAATTGGTAATTAAAAGAACCACTAAACAATTAGCAAAATTAGCTAACCAAGTAGCATAATTTGCACAATTACATTCAATTAACCAATAAACAATTGGTAAATTAAAGAATCTAGGTTGCTTCCATGGCCGGCATGGGGGCGCCGGCAGCCAGCCATGGCGGCCCTCAACCGCGAAGGGTGGGGGGGGGGGGGGAGGTTGTTACCTAAGTGTGGAGGCTGGCGGCTTTGCTTGCAATGGCAAGGCGCGATGAGGCACGACGGCATCATCTTGGACGCGTAGAGGGAAGTGCGAGGAGAAAACACGGGTGAATGGGCCATATGCGCGACCTGCGGGGTTAAGGAAAAATCCCTTAATGTACGCCGGCCTCGGATTGAGCCGATGTATTTTGACTATTTAATCACGTCGGCTGGATAACTTACGTCGGCCTAGGGTTTGGCTGGCATAATTAATGCACTAAATTACATTGGTTTCTTTATTTACGCCGATCGCGGGCCGATGGCCGATGTAACTTTGCTAACTTACGTCGGCTTGAGGCGGCCAATGTAAGTTACATAACTTATGTCGGCTGCCCATGTAAATTATTTTGGCTGACGTAATGTTGTGAGTTTCATGTAGTGGAATGTCGGGTAGATAGGATCGCCTAGCTCCCTATAAAGGACCCCCAATGCCTTCCACGAGGGGAGCGAGTTCACTCTATATTCACTATTACTATATGCATTTAATTACGCATTTCCCTTACACACTTTTCCTTTGGTGCCATTTTACCCTTTTTCTTTGACACACTTGCGTTCGTGCTTTACATTTCATACGCCCGCATGCGTTTACACTTACGCATTACTTTTGTAGAAGTTCTTATTTTCTCACAGTTCATATATTCGGGCAAGGCCCACTTGCAATCTCTGTTCTTTCGCCTTTTGAGCTAACAAAGATCACGGAAAGTCCATCTAGACGTAAGGCATTTTTTGCCTGAACCAGGATAAATCTCTTGTTCTTTGCAGCTAGCCATACAAAGACGAGCGTATTCAATACAAATTTACTAGTCAATGTTTGAAATGCAGACAGACGGGTCGTTCTGATGACAGAAAATGAACAGAAATGATTTGTTATTTTTCGGGGTAGAACTTAGTTTCCTGTAGCGCAAGGTAACAAGCTACTGTGTCTAGACCAATGATACAGCAGAGGTAATTTGGATAAAGACGATACTAAAGGAATTTGGAATTATACATTATGAAATGGCATGTTTGTGGTGTGACAATTTAGAAGCAACTTACACGACTGCTAATCCAGTGTATCATGCTTAGAACAAAATACATAGACATTGATTATCATTTTATGGGGGAAAGAGTAGCAAATAAGTTGTTACAAATTAATTCATATGTTCAAAAAATCAAGTAGCATATGGCTTTACTAAAGCATTATCAATAAGAAAACATAATAACTTTCGGTACAATCTCAACATCGGATGTTTTGATTGAGTGAAGATGTTGAAAGTGCAATACCGGGTACAAAAAATATAGAAGCAGGACCACGTGCAGACGTGCAGCACATGCAGATGCACAAAGATCAATGTACGTGAAGATTGAAGTATCGTCAGCTAGCATAGATATAAGATCTAGAGATAAGGATTGTAATAAAATCTTATGTAACAGATAGAGTTTGTTTTCTAGTTTCTTTCTGTTTTCAAGATCTAGATTGATTGGCTTGGATTGCCGACTTGTAACAACCAGATCAAAGACTCGGTTGTACACTATTTATTGATCAACACAAAACCTACTACGACATGGCTGTAAGCAGTTGTTCTACCCAAACTTACATCATGCAATCATGATTGGAATTGCCCTAGAACCAATGGTACATCTATAGTCCTATTATAGTGTAAGGGGACAAAAGATTTTGATGTACACATACTGGATTATTTAAAGGAAAAACTAACATTTTGAGAAAGGAAAACCTAACATTGGCACATATGTTCTAGGCCACATATATGCTTAATTTGTTCCTTTTGTGTTGCAAAGCTCAAGTGGTTGAGAAGCAGTCAGAATAAATTTTGGCACTGTAGGAAGTAGTATCTTTTTCTTAATTTCGACCTGTAATTTCAACTAAAAAAATGGACTGCATGGGGTCATCCCCCTAATTGAAAACCAAGGATAGATCATGTTTACATAAGCAAAATTTGAGTACAGCACCTGGGAGAAAACAAGGATCGAAACCTTTTCTTTTCTAAACTTGTTAGCTCAGTGTTATGGATGAGACTATTCAAGGATAATTAATAATATAGATCCACTAACTCACCCTCCCTTGCAGGCCATGAGTTGTCTTTAGGATGTATTTTCTTGATTAACCTTTACAGTACACAATGACCATCTTTATATAGCGTGAACGACTCATCTAAAGTCTGACCTTAGCTGATGCTACAGTAGCACCGGCTCCTAAATACATACTGCTACTATCCATAACATTCAACTAGTCTGCTTTGTATTTTATCAACATAATGTTTTTACTTTCTCTTGCATAGCCATGCGTATCTTCTAAGATCTCCCAGTAGAGGAGTAATAGCTAGCAAAATCTTTTGAAGCTGATATTTGTTGTTGCTATTGTTATTGTTCCTAGTATGGTAGATGTAACAAACATAGCCATGCTTGCAGCAAAAGGAGTAGCATTTCAAGTTTATTTTAATTAGTGTCTCTTAAGTGCAGTCTGTTACCATCAATTATTGTTTTACTAAAAATAATTGGATGCCCCTTTTGTGTAAACTTAAACTGTAGGCTGAAAAGTCTTTCTCTCAAATGCTTTAATCCTTCTCATAGGTGCACCCCCCAAGCAATGTTCCACAGGTGTGTGACCTTCGCAGCATTCTGCTGTATAACGGATCACTACAGGAAATTCGGAACATTACGTTGGCTAAAATAAAGTACTTCGGCCAGCGGCAGCCGACGTATGTTAGCTTACGTACGTCGGCCACCGCCTCGAGCGCCGCCCCCGAACACCCACCGCCGCCTTTACCCGAGCGCCGCCGCCCCCGAGCATCGACGCCACCGAGGTGAGCCCGCCCCGTCACTTGTTATTTTTTGCTAATTTTTGACAATTAATTGTCAATTGTTAGTTAGCTAGTGTGCATTTAGTGATTAAGAGAAGATGGTACATCATGTTCTTCAAAGTATAGCCATTAAGAGAAGCTAGATGTTGTCGAGGCCGTGGATTGTGATTGTATTGTAGGCTTGAAGCAGGAGCTTTGCCTTCACATGAGCAGTAGCGCTGATGAGTGAAGATTGATCAGAGGCAGTGGTGACCGGGAAGAAAGACAGGTATTGATTGCGGGGAAAACGGTTGCTCGTTTGTCCCGGATTGAAGGGAGATTATATAGCGTGAGGTAAGAGAGACTGCCAAAGCGAGAGACAGGGGATGAATAAACTTATGGAGTGGCGACCATCACCCCCCGCTAACACGGCCGTATGTAACCTTCCCCGTCAGTCCTCCTCATCATCTCTCTTCCCCGTATGCCATGCGATGCATCACGCATGTTCTCTGTCCACATACACAATATTCTCGCTGCATCTGTTGCATCACGTACACAGGCATGCATGTTCAGCTATGGCTTACCTCCTTGATAATCCCTATGTCCCAACCGATCTCTATTCCTAAGATTGAAACAGTACATCAGCAAACAAGGTAAATTACCGTAATACCCATCATTCACATGAGCAAAAATGAGTGGATGAAGGAAGCAAAGTCTCTGTTTATGACAGGCGGAGCAGAGTTTGTGAAATAGAAAGACAAGTAATAAATTGATGTGACATGAGTGGCTAGAAGTAGAGTTGCAGCCGGACAAAATTTGAAGTCTAGAAGTAAAGATATATTGGGACGGAGGGATTAGGTACTTACAATCAAAGTCCAGGGACAGTAAGGTTGTGTTCCACACCAAGAACGAGGCAAAGAATTATTAAAGATCTGCCTTGCTTTGTGCCTGGAAATACCTTTAGGCTTCATTTAGAAAGGAGTGGAATGGATAATTTTTTTAGCCTAATCCACTCCAAATGTGTAACGAAATACATGTCTAGCGAAAATACTCGCACTGCACCGAAATTACGTTTCGTTAGGTCGCGGATCAGTCGGTCCGAGTCCCAATCCACTCCGATCAGAGTGGAAATCTACCTACTCCTCCTCACACCGGAGATGCGATTCTGACTCCTCCTGCAACTGATGATGACTCGGCCGCCCACCTCCTATTGCTGACAGTGATGGTGCGAGTCCCGGCCGACGACGGTGCCCGCCCAAGCAGACGAACGTGGTGCCAATTTCCCATCCCCTTCTTCGCCGCTTGCCCAATCCCCAATATCTATTCTCTCAATCTTGAACACGGATTCAAAGTATCCCTGTTCGTGATAATTAGTTAGCAGCACAGAGATAAAATTTGTTACTGCAGTTAAATTATCTGCAAAGAAACTACTAGATGCTTTCCTCTTTGAATTGTTTTTGTTCTACATTTAACTGATGCGGACAGTAGATTGATGGTGCTTTACAAAGCATATGTTTTCTGAATGATTTTTTTTTGAATCGATTCGCTCGATGGATAATTTGCTTGTTTCAGGTACTTGAAGCCTTGATAGGAGCCTTTTCTGTCAAATGACACCTGAAAATTATTCAATAGCCTTTGGACTATATAAATAAGCACATATAGACTGTATCTCTGTGGGCAATAGAATTTATAGAGTCATTTTTTTCTTGCAATATTATTTATGTAATCTCAATCATTTTAACACGATACTCTTGTATCCTTGTGTTCTGCACACGTATGATCACATTGTAATTAGTAGAAATATGGTGGTACGATCTACTGATATATACTGTACAAATCTGACATATGGTGTCTATTGTTTGGCAGGAATCAGTTATTATATATGCATGTGAACTTATACAATGCATATCGTTCCAATCAAAGGACAGCCAAATCACACTTGCGCCTCAGGGATTAGGTCCCCAACGTGGACAAGGATTATTGGGTGACAGTTAGGGATTCACCCGATACTCGCTTGTATATATTCACACGTGGTTTACTTTCCACTGCTGCCAAACGAAGCCTTAACCATCAGTTATCCCCGGGCTGCCAGGAAGGATGGGAAACTGCCAGTCCATGAATTGCTTGCTATAGTTTGCCTATGAAAAGATAGATATCTGTGGGCGTAGCCAGTCGCCTTACGGTTTGCCTATGGCAGGTCGATTTCCATGCTGTCCAAGTCATCAGCCTAACAGCGTGATGTTGTTAGTTTGTTAATGCACTTGCTGTCACTGCAAGAGTGCAGCAGTAAGTGACATGCATGTCAACGATTCCAAATGATTGTATAGCTTTTGTATTGTATTATATATTAACCGGTGACAAATAAAAAGATTCTGTGGAAGTACCAAAGAATGAATTTGAATTTGGATGTGACGTACGTGTATATCAGTACATGTATCAAATGATGAATTTTGAGTTTGCATTTGCCTGACACTCGGCTCTAATTTTTATTTCAGCTCTACGCCGCACGTCGCTGCCACCTCTCCGTCGCACGCCGCTGCAGGTATACCGCTTGTCGCCTCCACCTTGCATTATGACGATGCAATGTTTAAGCAGCCATCTTATGAATATAATAGAATTGAAATTGATGCTTATTTTAAGTTGAGAATTTAATTGCTTGTGTTTATGTTGAGAATCGAATTCTTATGTTTATATTTAGAATTAAATTGTTTTTGTTTAGCTTTATGTTTATGAATTGATAAATTACAATTTAACAATTGTTATGTTTAGGTTTAATTGAGTTGCTTAGTTTTTTAAATTATGGTTATAGATTTTAACTTGATTGCTTGAGTGTTATTATATGTACAAAATTGAGCTTCGAGTCGGCCTGACCTGACACAACCCATTTAGAGCCTGACAAACACATTTAGTTAGAAGTTAAAGTATGCATCTAGCAGGCACAAAGGCGAATGATGACAGTGCGAACGGAAACTCCTGATGGCGGTGTTGTCGTACGACTGAATCCAGGCCGTGAACCTATACCAGAAGCGGCATCAGCAGCAGTAGGAACAGGGTCCATTTAAGAAGGACTTCGACACGTATTTGACAAAGGAGCAGTACGCAGAGGAACACTTTTATTGTTAAATATTTATAATACCTACATAAGTTAACTGTATTGATGAAATTTGTGCATGTTAGTATTTCCTGGTTACAGGGTCGACCTGAGGCGTACGGAGCTCTCTGTCGATATTGGGCTAGCGATGCTTACATTGCTAAGTTCATAAAGGCAAGACGGTGCCAAGGGTCCAAGGGCAAGCACAACTACGACAACGATGGCTACTTGCGTTTGGCTAAATGCATGATAAGTACATTTTAAGTTCATTTATCTATTCATAATATATTTGTCCTATTAACACGGATATACAGGAGCGAGAGACTGGTCATGAGCCAACCTCGACACAGGTTTGGAAGAGAGGTCACAAGGGAATTGACCCTTCCCAGCCTGGGCAGCGCAGTCAGGTCGCGACCGAACGACTGGCAAGTTTTCAAAATTCATCAATTTAATTATAACTAATACTACTATTGATACGCTTACAAGATTTCTTTGTTTTTTATGAAAAGTAGGTGCAGGAGATCGTGAAGATACACAGCAAAGATTACGATTGGGAAAACAAGTCGATCGACCCCCATGCCTTGTACGCGAAAAGGCCTATGGACGGTGATTTGATCATTTGTTTCATTTCCTTTTCAATCTAACTTCTTTTACATAGTATGTTTCATTCGTTTGCAGGTTTGCCATTTTTATGGAGTTGTTGACTCGTGGTCGACGCGACCTTTGGAGACGCTTCATCGACGCAGGCCTCGCCCGTTGGGCCATCAAAATGGCCGTCTCTCGCAGACCCAGTTAGAGCTCAATGCCATGAAGGAGTCACTGATGCAGACACAGACGGAGCTGATGCAGTTCCAAACGAAGCTAAAGAGGTCGAGGGCCTTATAGGAGGCCATGACCATGTAAACGGCCCAAATGCAGGCAACAATGGAGGTAAATAATTTAAACTAATTTAGTTTAATTTCATAGCATTTCGATAAACGAACTTCTAATATTTTGCAATGGCAGACCCTTGCTCAATAGACTGGTCAGCAGATTCGGGTTCCTCTGTTCTGGTGACCACGGCATAGGCGCCCCCAGCACAAGTGCCCCTGGCGCAGGTAATAAACTCTTTCTTTAATATTGTCGTACTCATTTCAGTATTCCACATCGGGAGAGAAGGGGTAGAACATATGGTGATCAAGAGAGTGAGATAGAGATGGAGTAAGAGAGACAGACATAGGTTGAGAGAGAGAGGGGTGAGATAGAGGTTAAGTAAGAAATAGATAGGGAGAGAGAGAGAGAGAGAGAGAGAGAGTGCGAGGGAGAGGGTAAAGTCACTACAGGAATATCGAAGAGTTACATCGGCCAGTTTAAGTTACGTCAGCTGGCCGACGTAAGTTAAATAACTTACGTCAGCCCCATGGAACCGACGTAAGTAAGTTAACCTACGTCGGTTGCCGTCGTAAGTAATGATACCGACATCTTTTAACAATAACTTACGTCGGCTAGAGCAATAGGCCGATGTAAATAAAATGGCCGACGTAACTTAGTGTTAACTTACGTCAGCCAGTAGGATGGCTGTCGTAAGTTACGTCCACCGACGTAAGTTGAGTATTTAGCAGACGTAATTTATGTATTTTAACCTACCCCGCGTGCCCTTCTCTTTTCTTTCTTACCCGCCGCTTTCTCTTCTCTTCCACGCCGCCTGCGCACGACGCTCCCACCTCGCCCCGGCCCTACCGCCCCCGCTCCCGCTCCCGCTCCCTCTCCCGACGACCCGCGGCGCCCACGCCGCCGCCGGCCTCACCGCGCCCCGGCCCCACCGACCCGCTCCCGCTCCCGCCGACCCGAGGCACCCATGCTGCCGCCGGCCTCACCGCGCCACGGCCCCGCCGCCCCTGCTCCCGCTCCGGCTGACCCGAGGCGCCCACACCGCCGCCGGCCTCGCCGCGCCCCCGTCTCCCCCGGCCCCTGCGCCGCCCCCGGCCCTCACCGCCCTCGGCCTCCGCCAGCCCCGCCGCGCCGCCCTGCCTTCGGCCCACCGCCCCCGGACCTCACTGCTGCCCCCAGACCTCGCCGCCGCCGGCCCCGCCCCTGCGCCGCCGCCGCCGGCTCGTCCGCCGATCCTCGTTGCAAGTATTTCCTCGCCTCTCCCCTTGCTCTCATTGTTTTGAATTATTGCACATGCATTTGCTTGAAATTTTGCCTGAATTGTGGATTGCACATGCATTTGCAATTGTTTACTCTTAATAGAAAATTGTGAATTGCTATGCTTATGTTAGAAATTGATGAATTGCTATGCTTATGTTAGAAATTGATTAGAAATTATATAGATACACAAATAATGTTTACTATGATTATGTTAGAATTAAATCGATAAATTGATGAATTACAATTGACGAATTTTTATGCTTATTTGTTATGTTTAGGTTTAATTTAATTGAATTCAATTGCTTATGTTAGAATTGAGTTGATAAATTGATGAATTACAATGGATAATTGTTATGTTTAGGTTTATTTGAATTGCTTAGTTTTTTGAATTATGGTTACAGTTTTAATTTTGATTGCTTGAGTGTTTAAGAACTATATATACATAAATGGGCTTCGGATCGGCTTGACAAGGCCCATTTAGTGGTAAGGTAAAGTATGCGTGTAGATGGGCACGAAGGCGAACGACGACGGTGAGGATGGCAAGCACCTGCGCGTGGATGGCGTACCCCGACGAAGTGGTTTCATCTTCGATCTATTTATAGCAGCTAACCCTAAAGCCGTCGTGGAATTGTCATCTAAGACCAAATTTCCTCTCAGTCTTTCTCTAGTTCTTTCCTCACTCTTAAATGACCTCAAAATGAAAATGAGCAACGTAACATATAGCAATGTATTACACATTTCGGATCGGCACGTCTCACATGCCATTGGCATGTGAGACGTGCAGGTTCAGAATTGTCCCTTTTTGGACAGCCTCAGAGTGACCAAGGGGGCGTGGCTTGTGACGAGACGCGGGTCCGGATTTGGACGAGATTTCGGTGGCGTAACCCTATTGTTCTCTGCTGCACCATTTTTGGGCGTGCAGTGGAGAACAGCGGGGTTATGCTGCCGAAATTTCGTTCGAATCCGGATCACGTTTCTCGTCATGAGCACGCTCCGCTCGGTCACTCTTGGGTGGGTTTAGGATCTATCTACCTAGGTTGTAGGGCCATGACACATAACATAACAATACATTAACGACAATTTCTTTCACGTTAAACTGCAGAGTCAAACATGGGCGAAGACTGTAGTTGGATGTACACTGGTTGGAAGAGCAGAACTGGTGGTCACTCAGATGAGTGGTACGCCAAGACAGAAGCTTTTGTGGAACGAGCTTTTTCGTTGTCAAATAGCGATAAGGCGCGGTTCCCATGTACGAAATGCCGAAACAGAACGTTTTTGGAGAAAGTGGAACTTACGTTGCACTTGTGTCGAAACGGTTACGTGTCACATTATGAGTTGTGGAACTTCCACGGCAAGATAGCTTCTCAAGCTGTACAAGAAGTGGAAGCGGACAATGATGATGCTCAAGTGGTTGATATGATGGATGAGATGCTGGAAGCTATACGACCAGAGCTTACAGAAGATACTCAAACAGCAGAGGTTAAAGAGTTCTTCAAACGTCTCAAAGATTCAGAAGAGGCTCTGCATGAACACACTAAAATGTCAATCCTCAATTTTGTGACTAGACTTATGGCAATTAAGTCTAAGTTCTTCTTTTCTAACAATTGTTACAACATGCTCATCGATTTGTTCAAAGATGCCCTTCCACAACCCAACAAAGTGCCTAAAGATATGTACAACTCGAAGAAAATTCTTTCTGGTCTCGGGATGAAGCACGAAAAGATTGATGTGTGTCCGGACAACTGCATGCTTTTCTGGAGAGAGCATGCCAATGAGAACAAATGTTTGAAATGTTGTCAACCGAGGTTTGTCGATGTTGTTAATAACGATGGTAATACAGTGACGACGGAAGTCGCATGTAAGCAGCTTCGTTACTTACCTGTGACACCGAGGTTGAAGCGGCTGTTCCTTTCAAAAAAAACGGCCAGACACATGAGATGGCACAAAGAAGGTGAGCGTGAGAACAATGGAGTCATGACGCACCCGTCCGATGGTGAGGCATGGAAGGCTCTGGACCGGTTCGACCCAGAATTTGCTCGTGAAGCGATAAATGTTCGCATCGGGTTGGCGACAGATGGGTTCACGACGTTCAGCACAAACGCCGCACCATACTCCTGTTGGCCCGTCTTTGTCATTCCGTACAATCTTCCGCCAACCTTTTGCATGAAGAATGAGTTTATGTTTCTTAGCCTCATTGTACCTGGGCCAGATCATCCTGGGTCACGTCTCAACGTGATGTTGAAACCGTTTATCGAAGAGTTGAAAATGTTGTGGACAGGAGTCGAAGCGTACGACTGTTACAAGAAACAGAAATTCAACCTCCGAGTAGCTTATTTGTGGTCCGTTCATGATTTTCCGGCATACGGCATGTTTTCTGGATGGAGCACTCATGGTCGGTTGACGTGTCCGATATGTGCCTCGGACACCGATTGCTTTCGACTTACCCATGGAGGCAAGATATCTTACTTCGATTGTCATAGACGTTGGCTACCTCCGAATCACTCGTTTAGACAACAGATTAATGTCTTCAGAAATAACACCATTGTCACTAAAGGACCACCGAAACATCTTGACGGGTCAGAAATATCGGATATGTTGGACAAATTGGTGCCATATGAAGGTCGTCCTGGATATTTCGAAGGTTACGGAGACAAACACAATTGGACTCACATATGTGGACTTTGGGAGTTACCGTATGCGAAGTCGTTGATTCTAAGACACAACATTGATGTTATGCATCAAGAGTGTAACATGGCCGAATGTATCATAAGCACATGCATTGAGATGACGGGCAAAACAAAAGACAATTTAAAGGCTCGAAAGGATCTTGCCGAGCTTTGTAACCGTCAAACTCTTGAGCTCTCCGAAAATGGTGGTAAACCACACGCTCCTTTCTGTCTTCGACCTAAAGAGAAAAAAAGAAGTTCTCGAATGGTTGCAAAGGTTGAAATTCCCAGATGGTTACGCAGCTAGTCTGAGACGAGCCGTGAATGTGAAAACGGGAAAGCTCATTGGGTTGAAGAGTCATGATTATCACATAATCATGGAAAGACTTCTGCCTGTTATGTTTCGAGGCTATTTTGACGATGCAGTGTGGAAAGTGTTAGTCGAGCTTAACCACTTCGATAGGCAACTCTGTGCTAAAGAAATCATGCCAGAGATGATGACTAAATTGGAAAAGGAGGTTCCAGTACTTTTGTGTAAGATGGAAAAAATTTTTCCTCCGGGATTTTTCAATCCAATGCAACATCTCTTAATTCATCTTCCATTTGAAGCGAAAGTGGGTGGTCCCGTGCAATATAGGTGGATGTATCATATTGAAAGATCACTTAGATATCTGAAACCAATGGTTGGTAACAGGGCAAGGGTTGAAGGTTGCATCGCCGAAGCTTTTACTCTTAAGGAAGTGGGATACTTCTCAAGTGTTTACTTTGCAGAGGAAAACAATGTAAATACTTCGGTAATGCGATACAATATAGATGAGCAGCCTCCTTGTAGCGATCTCTCCATTTTTGCAACAAGAGGCACTACTGTTGGTAGTTACACTTCGTATGATGTTAGCAAAAAAGAAAGGTGTGCTGCATTCTTCTACATGTACGCTAACATGGAAGAAATGAATGAATATTTCAAGTAAGTGTTTCTCCTACACTTATGCTTTTCACCATCTTTTCCGACACATGTATTCTAAGAGGTTCTCTTTGTCGTGTAGTATGTTCGACAAGCAAAATTGGAGACATAGACATGAACCCACGAGCAAGCAAATAGAACATATTTGACGGGAAGGAATAAACAGGGGATCTAATTTTCTCTCCTGGTTTCGAGATCATGTAACGTTTTCTCGATAACTAATCAATGTTAACAATGTTTTCTTATAACTTAAGAATGCTTACGTTTTCTAATAACTCCATATCTTGGACAGTGCCAAAAAGATGCCAACGTCCATGAAGATTTGCGACAACTATCCCGTGGAGTGGTTAATGTTAGAAGCTATGGTCGATATGACGTCAACGGCTTTCGATTCTGTACAACTCAATTTGAATCTCTTCGTCCTCTCGCGACAACATGTAATACCGGAGTTGTGATGAGGGTAATCGATTCGCAATATCATGAAACGCAGTACTACAGGATTATTAAAAAATCCTTGAATTCACCTTTGTCGCAAACAAGCCAATTCGAGCGGTATTCTTTGACTGTGAATGGTTTGATTCCATTCGTGGAATTCGAGTAAACGAATTTGGCATGGTCGAAGTAAAACACAAGGAACGGTTGAAAGGATTCGATTCATTAGTTCTTGCACACCAAGTAGAGCAAGTGTACTATCAACCTTATCCATGCAATAAATTCAAAGCTTGGTGGTTGGTACATAAGGTGAATCCTCGTGAGCGGTTATACGCTCCGGGAGATGATGATTATCACGACGAATCTGAGGTTGATTGTGTCTACCAAGAGGAAGAGTTGCCAGACTCCTTCTCAGTCGAGCCCGGTGTAGGACTCGATAACTTAGTTGGAGACGCTCAAGATATCGAGGCTGGCACGGAAGCAGAAACTGAATCAGAATCAGAAACTGAAGATATTGATGACATAGTCGAACCTGCTGATTTGCGCAAACGAAAACGATATGCGCAAGAAGAAGATCGATGGGCTGGTTTAAGGAGTAGGGTGCATGATCGTGATGTTGATGAATTTTGAAGTAACGTTTTATTCACTAATTTAACATTAATTTTGTATATTATCTTTGCATATTAATCATTTATTCCTTGCAATAGGATGTCGTCAAAGGGGAAGGGGAAGGGGAAGCCAGTGAGAGGGTTTGAGCCGCCAGCAGACCCTTGCTCAGGGAGCTCGTTCCTTTCTAGCCGACGTGAGCTCGTTCTGGCACACGCTCCACCCTCAGCTGTCGTGTGCTTTCAGCGGACAGAGGTAAACTTTAGTTACAATAAAGTTATTTTTGAAATTGCAATTGTTATTAATTATTAATAAAGTCATTCCTTTTGTGCAGTGTGACTCGGAGACTTCTGAGTCAGAGTCAGAGTCAGAGGCTAGGGGGCCGCTACAGGAGCCCGACTCAGAGGCTAGGGGGCCCTCTAGCGCTAGCCTCCCTTCGGAGCCGGCTAGCGCTAGACTCCCTGGGCAGCCCTCTACCACTAGCCTTCCTGGAGGCTCCGGGGGGTCCGCAGAGCCTTCAGGGTCACAGGACGCGGCAGCGTCGCAGCAGAGGCGACGGACGAGGAGGACCCACTTTGCGACTCCTCCTCCGGTTACTACTCAGTGGACCACGATCCGTCCTGTTGGAGACAGGTATAAATACTGTATATAGTATATTAAATATTAGATGTTGTTTTCCATTACTTAATGATTTAATATATTTTGTAGATGTTGGTACGACTTCTCGTACACGGGGGCCGAGAAGCACCACAGGCAGGTTAACAGTGTCCTCGGTGCTATCGTCAAGTTGCACTACCTCGGTGTAATTGACGATTTTCCGTCCCTATCGTGGGATGACTACGCTCGGGTCTCTCACCCGGTGCACGGCACGGTTCAGGGAGCCGTGTGGCACGATTTTATGGTAAGTTTAACTGTTTCGTTTTTTCAACTCGTTTGAATTCTTAATTGCATATCACTTAAATATTTGTTTGCTTAAAGCTGAGGTACCAAGTAGAGGAACCGGGCATGGAGGACCACGCGAGACGCGTGTTCCATTACAACGCTCGGAAGCTCACGACGGCGGCGTTGTCGTACGCCCGGATTCAGGCCGTCAACGCGTACTACAAGCGGCACCCCCGGGAGCAGGAGCAGCAAAGGGGTGTCTTTAGGAAGGACTCAGACTCCTACTTGACAGAGGAGCAGTACGCGGAGGTAAGTTTTTAATATTGTTAAATATTTACAATATCTACGTATGTTAACCGCGTTGATGAAAATGAAATATGTGCAGGTTAGTATTTCCTGGTTACAGGGTAACATCGAGGCGTACTTAGCTCTCTGTCGGTACTGGGCTAGCGACGCTTTTATCAACAAGTCCACGAAGGCTAGACATTGCCGCATGGGGTCCGAGGGCAAGCACAACTATGGCGGCGACGGCTACTTGCGTTTGGCTAAACACATGGTAAGTACCTTTTTATTTTATTTATGTGTTCCTAATATATTATTTATCTCACTAACACGAATGTACAGGAGCGAGAGATGGGTCATGAGCCGACCTCGACCCAGGTTTGGAAGAGAGGTCACAAGGGAAGTGACCCTTCTCAGCCAGGGAAGTGTAGTCAGGTCGCAGCCGACCGACTGGTAAGTTTTCGAAATTCATCAACTTCATTATAACTAATACTATTATTGACATGCTTGCAAGATTTATTTGTTTTGTAGACAAAGTACGCGCAGGAGGTCGCGAAGATACACGGTGCGGATTACGATTGGGAAAGCGCGCCGATCGACCCCCAAGCCGTGTCGGCAAGCGGAGGCGGGAAGGCCAACGGACGGTGAGTTCTTCGTGTGTTTTATTTCTTTTTCAATTAATCTTCTTCTACTTAGTGTTTTCATTCTTTTGCAGTTTTGCCATTTTCGATGGAGTTGTCGACTCGAGGTCGACGCGACCTTTGAGAGACGCTTCATCGTCGCAGGCTTCAACCGTTGGGACCAGTGGTCGTCTCTCGCAGACCTAGCTGGAGCTCCAGGCCATGAGGGAGTCGCTGACGCAAACTCAGGCAGAGCTGGAGAGGACGAGAGCGGAGGCAAGGGAGGAGCAGCAGAGGACGGCCTTAATGATGGCCCAGATGCAAGCAACGGTGGCGCTAAGTAATTTAAAGTACCGTAGTTAAATTTCACAGCACTTAATAACATATATCTGCTAATATCGTGCAATGGCAGGCTCTTGCTCGACAAAGCGGTCAGGACATCGAGATTCCTACGCTTCCGCCGCAATAGACACCGGAGCAGGTAATATTGTCTATACCTAGGAGTTTGATTCCCTTTTCATTATGTTAAAGAAGTTACTTGCATCACATTTAATTTAGCAAATGTGTTACTCACACTATTGACTAGTTGTTTAATGGACTTCTAATTTATCCTAATTATGATTCTTTTGCAGGGTTCCGGAATGCGTCAAGATCCCGGAGGCAGTGGAGGGGCTAGCGTGTAGACACTGGAGCAGGTGATAAACTCTCTTTAATATTGTTGTATCCATTTTAGTATTTTACATAGAGAGATAAGGAGGTACAACATAGAGGTAGATCTTGATGACTTGTCAGATATTGATTCCAATAGTGGTGACGAAGTTAAGTGTATCTAATCAAGCTTTAGTAGTTTTTGACCATGGTAGAAATGATTAGTATATAGTGAATAAGTTGTCAGTGCTTCCATTTAACAAAAGGGCTAGTGATTATCACTGATGTTTCCTTCTTATGTCCAAACTGATGTTCACTGAGTTAACAAAGGGCTAGTGCTTCCATTTAACTAGTGATATAGTACATTACTTCATTTGAAACTAGATCATGCTTCCTTCTTTTGTCACTGATGTTCTTGGCCTCTTATGTTATCACTGAGTTGACATTGATGCTTACTAGTGATTATGTTTCTTTTGCAGGGATCCGAAACGCGCCGAGAAGATCCCGAAGGTAATGGAGGGGCTAGCGTGTAGTCCGGTGGAATTTATTTTGCAAATTGTGTTGTTGTTGATGTTTTGAACTATATATTGAAACTGTTATGATGTGTATATTTTATTTGTCTGTTCTGTGTTCTCGCCATCGAGCGAGTTAGTCAGTTTCTGTTTTTAAAAAAAAAACTCGAAAACTTAACTTACGTCGGCTATGGGAATGCCGACGTAAGTCAGCCCAGGTTAACTTACATCGGTCAGGCCATACCGATGTAAGTTAAACCACTTAACTTACGTCGGTTTGCCCTGGCCGACGTAAGTTACAGCACTTTACTTACGTCGGCTTGCCCAAGCCGACGTAAGTCCTCCGGCCCAGCCCAAGGCCCATCTCAACACTTAACTTACGTCGGCTTCTGCAGACCGACGTAATTAAGGTAACTTACGTCGGTGGCCGACGTAAGTCACCTTAATTACGTCCAAAAGCCTACGTCGGCTGAAAGCCGATGTAATTAAGGGAAAACCGACGTAATTAAGTTACTTACATCGGTTTAAGCCTTACTTACGTCGGCTATGGCCGACATAAGTGACCGATTTTCCTTTAGTGAGTGTGATAGAGAGGATGCTAGAGAGGGAGAGGAAGAGGGAAGTGTGACATAAAGAGAGGGAGAGGAAGAATGTGAGAGAATGAGAGGGAGAGAGGGAGAGGAAGAGAGAAAGTGTGACAGAAAGAGAGGGAGAGAAACAGAGTTGAGAGAAAGTGAGGGAGAGGAAGAGAGTGAGATAATGAGAGAAAGAGAGAGAGGGAGAGGAAGAGAGTGGGAGAGAAAGAGAGAAAAATAGAGAGAGAGAGGGAGAGGAAGAGGGAGACTAAGAGAGAGAGAGAAAGGGAGAGTGGGAGAGGAAGAGGAAGAGAGTGAGAGGTTGGAACTTAGAGAGAGAGAAAGAGTGTGAGATGCATTAGTAGCATGTCTAACTCTAATGTTTTTTTGCTGGATTCGGCGATGGTGGCGCAAACTCCTTTGGCACAGCTACCGGCACCCAGAGGGACGCGCGAAGATGAGCTTTTCGGCTGCGTAGGTAGTCCAGGGGCTAGCATGTGACCCTTTTGTAAATTGTTGTGGTGAATGTGTTGTTTGACTATGAATTGGTGCTGTGTTGAATTTGTATGACTATATATTGATGTTTTTGTTTGTGTCTATGAGATCGCCATCGTGCGAGGTAGGATGTTTATGTTTTTTAAAAAAAATACAAACATAACTTACGTTGGCTATGGCAAAACCGAAGTAAGTTATCCAAGGTTAACTTTCGTCGGCCAGGCCATGCTGACGTAAGTTAGCCCAAGAAACTTACGTCGGCCTTGTTGTGGCTGACATAAGTTAGGGAGCTTATTTATGTCGGTCAGACTCGAACAACATAAGTCCTTTGGCCCATCCCGCAGCCCAGCCCGGGAAGGTACTTACGCCGATTGTGTCGGCGCAAGACCAATTCAATTGAATGCGAGACACCGAGTTTCTTCAAACTGAAGAATTAATGACTCAATGGAAGAATAAATTCTAGAACATTGACGCATAAATTGTTCTTATTGCAATTTCTTTATATAGACCTTACAGGCACTGCAAGGATTCCGGTCTATTGCAACGAAAAAATTCGTCGCAATAGGTTGTTTTTTGTCGTAATACGTCGCTAATGCAACAAAAAAGAGCGTGGCGATAGTTTTTACAAATCGTCGTAATAATTCCTATGGCGATAGGTTATTAGCGACACATTGGCATCCGTGGAGAATAGTATGGTATTGCAACAATTTTACATCGGTGGCAAATAGGACGCTATGGCAACGTTTTCATGTATTGCGACGATTTAACGTATCGCAACGAATATTACGGTATTGCAATGGGTTCACGATTGTGGCAAATAGTACGGTATTGCAACGATTTCATATTCATGGCAAATAGTATGTTGTTACAACGATTTAGCGTATTGCGACAATTTAACATATTGCAACAAACAATATGGTATTGCAACAATTTCACATTCGTGGTAATTGTATGTGGTTGCAACAATTTTACAGGTGTGGCAATAGTATGCTATTGTAACAATTTCACATTTGTGGTAAATAGTATGTTATTGCAACGGATTAGCGTATTACGACAATTTAACATATTGCAACGAATAGCATTGTATTTCAACGAATAGCATTGTCTGTTATTCCGAAAGGACTATTCTCTGCTGGATCGATGCCCAAATTGTGGTGAATTAAGATGGAAAAATAGTATTGGTGGGGATGCAAGAGAGGCTTTACCTTGCGGAAAAGCCAAGAATCTTGTAGCATGCAAGATTCTATGATACTTCCGTCTTATTCCCCGTCTTCAATGGTTTTATATGGTGGAATCAACGGCATCAAACATGCGCTGGCACAAAGAAGAACGTATTGATGATGGAATATTATGCCATCCCGCAGATTCGAAAGCATGGAAGCATTTTGATAGCATTCACCCAAATTTCTCATCTGATCCTGGTAGCATAAGACTTGGGCTAGCATCTGATGGTTTCAATCCTTTTGGAGTAATGAATGTTTCTTACAGTACATGGCCTGTGATACTAATCATTTATAATCTACCACCTTGGTTGTGTATGAAGCAGCCTTATTGGTTGATGTCAATGATTATTCTTGGGCCAAAGTCACCTGGAAACAACATTGATGTGTATCTGCAGCCTTTGATTGATGAGGTACTGAAATTATGGTCTGATGGTGTTGAGACATACGACAGTTCAAAGAAAGAGATATTTCTCATGCAATCTTCTATACTGTGGACAATAAATGATTTTCCAGCATATGCAATGCTATGTGGATGGAGCACAAAAGGTAGGCTAGCATGTCCATACTGCCATGTAAACACTGACACCTTGTGGTTGAAATTCGGACGAAAGTATTGCTACATGGGTCATCATCGTTTCCTACCTCAGGATCACCGGTGGCGTCGCGACAAAGCTTCTTTCAACAACAAAATAGAGAATAGAGACGCTCCAACTTCACTCTCTGGTCACGAAGTACTCCAACAATACGAGACTTTTGATCAAGAGAGTTTTGGACAGACGAATAATAAGAGAAAGCACATTGAGGAAGATAGGTGGCATAGTTGGAAGAAGAAAAGTACATTTTTTCAGCTCCCGTATTGGAAGACATTGCTAATAAGGCATAACTTGGATGTCATGCACATTGAGAAAAACATTTGTGATAGCATATTGGGGACATTTCTTAATATGGATGGTAAAACAAAAGATAGTCTACATGCTCGTTTTGATATGCAGGAAATGGGTATACGGCCAAAGCAAAATCCGGTGGGTATGAAAGGAAAGTATGATTGTCCATCAGCATCATATACTTTGCAAAAAGATCAGAAGACCACCTTCTGCATGTTTTTGGCGGATGTGAAGATGCCCGATGGTTATGCCTCAAACATCAAGAGAAGTGTGGACATAACAGCACGTAACGTATCAGGTCTAAAAACTCATGACTGCCATATTGTATTTCAGAAGCTCCTTCCTATTGCAATACGTGACATATTGCCTGAATAGGTGTTGAACCTTTAATTGAGTTTACAGATTCTTTTCTGGAATTTGTTCTAAAGAATTGATGGAATCAGATTTGGATAAGATGATTGAACAATTTCCTGAAACAATTTGTAAGATTGAGATGTTGCTTCCTCCCGCTTTCTTTGATATCATGGTACATCTTCCAATCCATCTTGGTGAAGAAGCTCGCTTGGGTGGACCTGTTTCTTAGAGATGGATGTATCCAATTGAGAGGTACCTTGGTACATTGAAGAGGTATGTACGTAACAGAGCTCACCCGGAGGGTTCTATAGCTGAGGGATATATTATGAAAGAGTGTATGACTTTTTGTAGCCAGTTTTTGGATAACATCAGCACCAAGCTTAATAGGCCAGAACGTCATGAAGCTCCAGCTAGGAATGAACCTTCTCTCGGTTCTAATATATTTACAGAAGTTGATAATTCTAAAAAAGGGTTTAAATGGGGCAAACTTACTATGGTGGAACTACATAACATCATGCATTATATTATTTCTAATGTTGAAGAGGCCACTCCATGGATCAAGTACGTATAACACTTAGATGTTATGTACTATATTAATGGATCATGCTTATTGTAGATGGCTAATTTAATTTTGTACCCTTTTCAGTGAGCATTTTGAAGAGTTGAAAAAGATTCATTCTCGTGATGTTGAAAAACGCCATAAAGATGAGTTTGTTTATTAGTTTCAGAAACTAGTAAGTACATGCAAGTTTTTACTTTGATGAAATATTGAAGATATGTTTGTTCTGAATTTGGTTTATCGATGACCCCTTTTATACTAACTAATGTGTACAGATTACGACATTACACAAAGAAGGGAAAGTAACCGATTATTTGTATGCATTATCTAGAGGACCTGATCGTCGGGCATGTTTTTTAGTCGATCATTCATAAATGGCTTCTTCTTTCGAACAGCAGAGGTGGAAAAAGATTTATGGACGCAAAACAGTGGTGCTGTTGTTCGGGATGGTGATCATGAGTGGTATGGAGTAATCAAGAAAATGATTTCCGTTGATTTTGAAAAAAAAAACAAGAGGTTCTATTATTTGAATGTGAATTGTTTGATTGGCCTCGTTCCGGTCAGAGCAAAAGCAGAGGCTACAAAATGGATCGATACGGAATGATAGATGTTGACACTACTATTTCTCAATTTAAGTATGAGACTTACATTCTAGCCACCCAAGCAGAACAAGTTTTTTACGTTAGAAGTGTGAAGCAACCTAAATGGGCTACAGTTGTTAAAACGAATCCACGGAAGCTTTTTGACATGCCCCCTGGAGACAGTGAAAATAATGTCACTGAGACGATGGAGGCTGAGACATTATTTGATGATCGACGACTTACTGATATAAATGAGGATATGACCACATGGGATAGGAATGACATCGACGGAGCAACATGTGATGCTTCCGCTCTTTCAAATGAAGATGACGACGATGACGACCACGACGATGATGATACATATATCAATGATGGTATTGTACCTCCAATATTGAGGGAGGACAGCGAAGATGATGATTTTTTCATATAGGTACTGCGTGAGCTAGCTGTACATGAACTATGTAATGCAGTTTGTGTTCCATGGCGATAGATCTTAACCCCACCAACCGGTATTTCATGGCAACGGATCCTAATACAACGATTGTGTTTCGTGGCGATAGATCCTATTGCCACAAAATTTTGAATTGTGGCATAAGTTCCTAATGCACTGTTTGTGTTTCGTGGTGATAGATGCTAACGCCATGAACTATTGAATCGTGGCAACAGATCCTAATGCAATGATCAGGTTCCGTGGCGATAGATGCTAATGCCACGAACTAGTGAATCGTGGCAATAGATTCTAATGCAACGATCACGTTCTGTGTCGATAGATGCTAATGCCATGAACTAGTAAATGGTGGCAACAGATTCTAATGCAACGATCGAGTTCCATGGCGATAGATGCTAATGCCACGAACTAGTGAATCGTGGCAACAAATTCTAATGCAACGATCGGGTTCTGTGGCGATAGATGCTAACGCCACGAACTATTGAATCGTAGCAACAGATCCTAATGCAATGATTGGGTTCTGTGGTGATAGATGCTAACACCATGAACTAGTGAATCATGGCAACAGATTCTAATGCAATAATGGTTCCATGGGGATAGATGCTAATTCCACAAACTAGTGAATTGTGGCAACAAATTCGTGGCGATAGATCCTAATGCCATGAACTAGTGAATCGTGGCAACAGATCCTAGTGCAACGATCGTGTTCCGTGGCGATAGATGCTAATGCCACGAACTAGTGAATCGTGGCAACAGATTCGTGGCAATAGATCCTAATGCCACGAACCAGTGAATCGTGGCAACAGATCCTAATGCAACGATCGTGTTCCGTGGCGATAGATGCTAATGCCACGAACTAGTGAATTGTGGCAATAGATTTGTGGCGATAGATCCTAATGCCACGAACTAGTGAATCGTGGCAATAGATCCTAATGCAACGATCGTGTTCTGTGGCGATAGATGCTAATTCCACGAACTAGTGAATCGTGGCAACAGATTCGTGGTGATGGATCCTAATGCCACAAACTAGTAAATCGTGGCAACAGATCCTAATGCAACGATCGTGTTTTGTGGCGATAGATGCTAATGCCACGAACTAGTGAATCGTGGCAACAGATTCGTGGCGATAGATCCTAATGCTACGAACTAGTGAATCGTGGCACAGATCCTAATGCAACGATCGTGTTCCGTGGCGATAGATGCTAATGGCACGAACTAGTGAATCATGGCAACAAATTTGTGGTGATAGATCCTAATGGCACGAACTAGTGAATTGTAGCAAAAGATCCTAGTGCAACGATCGTGTTCCGTGGCGATAGATGCTAATGCCATGAACTAGTGAATCGTGCCAACAAATTCGTGGCGATAGATCCTAATGCCACGAACTAGTGAATCGTGGCAACAAATCCTAGTGCAACGATCGTGTTCCATGGCGATAGATGCTAATGCCACAAACTATTGAATCGTGGCAAAAGACAGAGCTTACTGCAACGATTTAGTATTCGTTGCAGTACAATCGTTGCAACAGAGTGGAATCCTTGTAGTGAGGACGTGAATCAACACCCAACATGACTCTGAACTTGAGTCCAACACGGTGTGATCTCGACTAGTTTTCTACTCTGCTTCCTACTCTAACCAGACTCTTCCTAATTTTCACAAAACTCTAACTACAGACTCGGACTCTAACATGCTTATGACAACATACTCCCTCCTAAGCCTATTCATGTCCCCTTTCCTGAACCTTCAAAGCTCCTATCTTCTCTCTTAGCTCTTGAAACTTTGGTCAGCTCAGAGATTTGGTCAGTATATCTGCTAACTTGATCATTAGTGCAAATATATTGAATATCAACTTTCTTGGCTTCTACAGATTCTTTGATGAAGTGGAAACATGTCTCTATGTGTTTGCTTCTATCATGCAACACTCGATTCTTGCACCGGGATATTGCAGATTTATTGTCGACTCAGATTACCATAGCTGTTCTTCTTTTCTTTTGGTTAAATCAGTCAACAACCTGCTCGGCCAAAAACCTTGACAGGATGCAGAATTTGCATAGATGTACCCTTCCTCACATGAGGATAGTGCAACTATCTTCTACTTTTGTGAATTCCAGCTTACCGGACTCGTACCAAGAAGGAAAATCATTCTTGGTCCTTCACTGCTTGAGCTGTATTCAAGCCCATAGTTAATGGTCCCCTTCTCAGATCTGAGTATTTGTTTAACCATTGCAAGATGCTCCGATGTTGGGGACTCGATGAATCTAGTCACATGGCCAACTTAATAAGCTAAATCAGGTCTTGTATCAAATACCTCAGACTTCCCACCATACATCTAAATTCAGTGCCATTAACAATAGGAGCTTTGCTGTCTTTTTTTAGTTTTGCTCAAGGGTCCATTGGGATCATGGTTGGATTATAGTCCTTCATGCCAAACTTCTCTAGCATCTTAATTGCATATCCACTTTGACTTACTGTTATAGAGTTTTCCTTCTAAGATACCTCTATGCCCAAGTAATAGCTTAGAAGATCGATGTCACTCAACTTGAACTTCCTTCTCATCTCTGTTTTGAAGCCTCAAATTTCCTTAGAGCTTTCTCCTATGCTAATGAGGTCATCAACATAAAATCCAACTATCAAAACATTTTCCCTATTGATCCTTTTGTATACTGCATGTTCCAAGGATGATCTGACAAAATTCAATTCTTTCAGATTCTTGTCCAGTTTGGAGTTCCGAGCCCGAGGGGCTTGCCGAAGTCCATACAAAGCTTTATGTAGTTTCATCACCATGTGCTCTTTCCCTTTTCCTTCAAAACCTGGTGCTTGCGAGACATATACCGCCTCAACAAGGTCTCCTTTTAAAAATGCTGACTTGACATCCATGTGATGAATTCTCCATCCTTTTTGTGCAGCTGAGGCAATCAGCGTTCCTACTGTCTCTAAACGAGCAACTGGGGCAAATACTTCTTCAAAATATATTCTAGTCTTTTGCATGTATCCTTTGGCCACCTACTTGGCCTTATGCTTGACAACATTCCCTTGGCTGTCCTTTTTGAGCTTAAAAACCCATTTTAGGCCAATAGCTTTGTGATCAGGGGGTAGACTTGTCAGGGTCCAAGTCCTTTTGGACTGAATAGATGAAAGTTCTTCCTCCATAGCCTTTTTTCCAGCTAGGAGACTGTTGACAGTTGTTATATACCAATTTCACCCATCAATATAACTCAATTATGTGAAGGAAATATCATTTCTTGCACACATCACCTTTCTATTTAACCTATTTTCACTTGTACTTCGAGAATTGGTGCATGCAGGTATTTTATAGAGAATTAAAGTGAAACAAGGGGTTGGATCCTATAAAATACCATCTCAGCCAATCAAGCGCCAACATGTGGCACCACATGGATAAAATGGCCGGCAAATAGAAGTATCCTAATCCATCCAACGTTGTAGCACCCATATCAAGGGATGGGACCCACCAGGAAGCCACCTAGAGAAAGAATAGATTGTTTGGAGCCAGGACCCGATCAGCCGACCTGGTGGTTCAGCCGACCTCTTCCTGGCACCAAACCTAGTCAAATTCCATGCGTTGGCTCCTCCTGGCTTGAAAAAGTCAGTGGTGACTGATTTGCATGCTTTTGGTGGCGGAAACCGACCCTTCTCCACCTATAAATAGGACCCCTCACCCCTTATTTCAACACACACCACTAGAGCATTCACTCCTATACATTAGTTCACCTAGTCCCTAGTGGAGGTTAGGCTGTAGAGAGGAGCCTCTAGGCCCGAGTCCAAATGGGGAAAGATATGGCTCATGTATATTTTCTTATATTTGTTACTTTATGCATTATAATAATAGTATTATTAGTCTCTCTTTATTCATATACTTGGGCAAAGCATTTCTTATTTGATTGTGGAGTCCATGTATGTGCTAGGTGTAGATGATGTTATGATCTATACATAATGCCATTATCATGTTATCATAAACATCATACACCACCACTATAGTCTAATTAGGTAATAATATGATTATGTTAATATGAATATGTTACTGCATAGATCCCACATTGGTTCAATGATGTTTAGGTTAGTCATTGCCTTAGGATGAATATTACGTTGCAACTCTCAAAGTATTTACATAGCATGCAAGTGTGGTGCTTGGATAGTTAAGTAGCATTGGATACATCGTAGTCCACAGGTTGTAGGGGTAGGAAGTAGGTGGTGATAGCCCTATCCGTTCGTTGTAATCCTCCATGTTCGGCTACGATGTAGGCTCTTGGTGGGAGTTGCCTGGCAGATCAGGGTAAGCCCGTGCCCGAGATGTTGGGCCACTAAGCCAGCATATTCATGTGTAATTTATTAGGCTATGCATATGAGTGATTAGAGAACAGTAGGAGTATTTCCATCTCGTAGCCTAACCCTCGCTAGGACAACCTTACCTTTAGAGTAGATTTCTAAGGTGTATGTCACAGTACCCATACTATAATGTTACCCCTGTTCTGATAAACACTTAGTACCCTATATCTTGATTATAAGAGTAGTGTTTACTTAACTCCATTGTCTTCCTTTGGGATAAATACAATACCCTAGGAAATACTCTTGGGTGAAAGGCTACACCGCAGTTTTCGTGCACTTGCGGATCTCATCTCTTTCGAGAGATGATCTGTGACGTAAGAAATGTCAACAAGCATTTCTTGCACCGTTGCCGGGGTTGAATTGTTGGTTTTTCTTAGGAGCCGTCAACAAGTAGTTCTAGCACCGTCGCCGAGGAAGGCAAAGGAAGTGAAGGATAGATATCGCTTGTGATTAAGCTATAAGTACTAATATTTATTATACAAGATTACCCTTGTTTGTTTTCTCCTTTTGTGGTGAAAACAGGGTAGTGTTGGCTGACCCATTTTATAGGATGGCAACCGAGGATGCAAATGCTCAACTGCAAGATGATTTATGGTGTACCTCAACAAATGTCCGCTAGGCGACACCATTGCCTTTCGCAGAAGAATTTCAGCTTCCCGTAGGAGCCAATGTCCTCCATCTCCAAGCTTGGGGGAGGATCCAAGAGTTCTTCTTGTTTTTTCTCCATCATGGGGTGGATAGTTGGCCCTTCACCCAACACTCATGTCATGGTTGGCTCCACCAATCCATGACCACATTCTTGCTAGAGCTAAAGGAGCCCTATTCTCATTCATCATGGCTGAGAATATGATCTCTACTCAAGGGGTGGATTGAAGAATGCTCTAGTTCTCTTAGCTTGGCATGCACAACCTTTCACAAGGTCCACATGCTAGTTATGGAACTACACCTCCCATTGAAGTAACATGAAGATCAAGCCAATGGAGAAACGTTGGGAATATCCAAGCCATGGATATTCACATGATTTGTGACAATACATGTCAACATGGGCCACTTGGGGAACGATTTCCCTAAGACCCATGGGGATTCTTCCCTCCAAACACAACTCCAGTGACTATCACCAATAAGGAGGTCAAGGGTGGAATCAACATCACCCTTACAATCAAGGAGGCTATGCAGATTTAAGAGATTTAAGTTCAACTAGCCTACATTGAATTATCTTGTCCATGGCCAAGCAAGAAATCAAGACAACATCCACATGAAGCTCTTGCTCAAGGACATGAAGATTAAGAGCATTCAAGATCAAAGATGTCCGAAAATTACTTGTTGGGATTCTTATCCTTAGACCAAGTCCATGCAACCTAGGGCAAGTGACATTGTGGATGAAGCGTTTCTTGTTTGATTGTTGAGTCCACATGTCACCATGCCCAAGGAAGCTTTTGATCCATGATCAAAGTATGGGTTGACCATAAGGAATATCAGAAAGGTCGAAGTGGCACCCCTAAAGAAGGACAAGCCTCACCATGCTCATAAGATAATATCTTCAAGATGTAAAAGCTGTCACTACATCAACAAGTCTTCATCAAGATGATGGAGAGGCTAGGGCCATCAAGTGGCCCACATGTCCAACTAACATGCCAAAGGAGATTTGGCATGTCAAGCAAGAGAAGTTGTCCACATCTTCAACTCTGGGATTGGGCAACAAATCATCACACTAAACACGATGGAGGTAAGTCCCACTCATCAGACTTCAAAAATTCGGTGAGTCCTTGCCAATAGGTTAATTGGTAGTTATCTCATATTTGATTTCCCATCAATCTTTTCATTTGCATGTTTGAATTTTCACACTTGTATGTTGGAAAGAAAAATTTCCAACTATCATAAAACTAAAATTTGGAATTAGGAAAATAAATTTATTTGGATATGAACCTTGGGCGTAACCACTTGAATTCATCTTCCTAATTCAAACAAAAAATATTTCCCTTAGATAGTCATTGCATTTGCAAGTTGTTTCAAGTTGGGCAAAACAATTTGACAAATGGTACAACATGCTTTTGAGCTAACGTAACCCGTTTTCAAGTTATTTTGTTTATTCTTGATTTTAGTGCAGCCAGGACAAAATCTATAAAAAGGTTGGAAGGCCTCATCAAGCACATATCCCTCCATCGATCTATTTTGAGTTCATGGTGGAGGAATACTCAAGATAGTGGCCCTATGGAGAAACAAGATAAAGCTCATGCAACCCCAACCTCAACTTTGCAGGAGGCATTAAATATTAAGGTACTTAAAATTCATGGTTGTGAGTTTCTCACACAGCAACCATCAACCTGGACTGCTCTTCAATTGAGGTACAAGTTTAAAATTGTCCGTCGTTTAAATTGCATTAGGATTGAATGACTTTTGCTTACATTGGTATGGAAGATTTACACCTTTCATCATTCAATTCTTATGCATCCTCACTAGAGTAAGTGTTGGCGTTGCTCTTTTTGATTCTTCAAAAAGGAATGTCACCTTACTTGGGAATAAATTTAAACAAGTACCTAGAATTTCATAAGCATTGCTAAAGTTGACTTAGACATATTCTGCCTTGGTAATGCTTATGGAATAACTTAATGGTTGAATTGGTACGTAGCAACCAAAGAATAGTGATGTCCATAATTTTGATTTGAAACTCATTGATGCATGGATCACTAAATTCAAGATTCCTAGGCAAGAAATTAAAAATGTTCACGAGGATAAAGTTGAGAATTTTGTTTGCCATGATCCAACCGATAAGGTTTGCTCTCGTGTAAAAAGAACTACTATGGCTAGAAAATTTTGCAAGATAAAGGGATCCATATAGTGTATTTACATCACTTGCATTGTTATGAGTAGGAGCTTTAGAAAACGTACAAATTGATTTATCCATAAAGCCACACTCTTATCAATGAATCATACATTATTCATGAATACAATTGAAATTAGACCCAATGCATCTTTGATTTTTATCTTCCCCGTGCGTACAAATGAAGATTCGGTTACCTAACCTGAAAATTCATTTGTACAAGTATTGGAAGTTAACCATCCCTCTCTATCATAGAGAGGAAGTTGCAGGAGTAAACTAACTATGCAGGCATTCAAAGATCCGATTGTTGGAAACCCTAAGAGGATTCCACTTCAATATTTATTGGCCAAAGAGTAAATTAGGATGGTTGCTCTCTATCAGAAATTAAAGCCAAAGGTCAACCATAACTATACGTGGTCAAGGATTTGACATGGAAACCCTCCATGAGCAACCAATGGGCTGCTATGGATATGTGAGAGCATTATGCTCTCAACTACTCTAAGCACTCATTCAAGCTCAAGGGAATTGCCACCATCATTGGGTGTATGTTATTTCTTTGTGGCTAGAAGGTATGATGTACCTTAACCAAAGAATGACAAGATCACATCCAATGTATATTGGGTGCAAATTGTTCCTATGTTGCCGGAAAGTATTTTATACCTTAGCCAAGGAACAATGGATCACACTCAACCTATGTTGAGTGCACGTCATCCCTTTGTGGTTATAGGTATGTTGCACCCTAGCCAAGGACTAATGGATAATACTCAACACATGTTGGGTACAAGTTACTCATTTGTGGCAAAAGGTTATCATTACCTTAGCCAAGGAATGATATCACACCCAATGCATGAGAGGTACAAGTTATTCCTTTATGGAAAGAAGGAATGATACACCTTAGACAATGAATGACGGAACACACTCAACCATGTTGAGTGCACATCATTCCCTTGTAGCTAAAGGTTATCGTTACCTTAGCCATGGAATAAAAGGTACATCCAACCAATGTAAACCTTGAGGTGGGGATGAGCGACATCGACAACACTCTCCTCAACAACACGCATGGAACCCGTGGAAGGCAACCAAACATCGGCACTAAACCCTCAATGTCAAAGCTATTCTGTAGCAAGGTTATGCCAACCTCATGGCCTACATCTGTCGTTAGGGTTTCAACTCTTATTATGGACCTTGACCAAAAACAAGCTTTGGGGAGGACCCTCAATTGAGGTAACTTGTATCACACCCCTTGCATATTTATTTTCAATTCACCCATCATCCACCTTACATATAAAAAAACATAAAAATAAGTAGAATAGATTTGTGTTCAAAATAAAATAAAAGATGTCCGGTAAGAATGATTTGGAATTCACATAGATGAAAATGATGAATAGTTGCTCTGTTTTAATTATCCTAAGTCCCTAGTTTACAACTCACTACTCTCCAATGTATTGCTTTCATTGGCTAGAATTGCTTTTACCTTGATTTAGAAACTATGAGTAGCAAAAGCTTAATCCAATTCTAAGTTGTTGTGAGATATGATATAGTGATAGGGCTGCTATTCCTAGTTTGAAAGTGAAACATAGATTTCCGGAAAAATTCTAAAAAAAATTTAAGTTACTCTCATTTGACTGGAAATACCTACCAAAGCCATATGATACATTACATTGATATACCTTATGCATATTCTATTTGTCTGCACATTGAGCTTTGTCGAACTAGTATAGACCTATGTGAGATTTCATTCATTACTTTTGAATTCAAGACTTCACTTGCACATGCTATAGTTCTACACTAGAAGTAAGTAAAGTTCCATCATACCACCATTCCACAATAAAAAGAGAAACTCCATACCATTCATGCTTAGTGCTCTCTCCAAAAATTATTGCATAAAAAGGGAGTAGAAGACATGGCTACAAGGAAAGAAAAAAAATGCATGCTTATATCAAAAGCATGAGAAAAAAGAGAAAAAAAAGAAGAGAAAAGTAGCCATGTTTCATCCCTGCAAAATAAGAGAGTCCACTGAAAAAGGAGTCATCTCAAATATCCACATACACCTCCATTCCATCATGCATGAACGAGTCTTGAATCAAATAGTTTTCAATTGATTTCTCCTAAAGCTTGTTTCTTTGACATGGCAATATTCTGTGTTGCAAATATGCCTACCATATTCCCTACAAAGCTCCACATACAAGCCTTATTTAGTGGTAGGATGAGCATATGCACAATGCCTTGGTGAGGAAATATTTCCACTACACATAAAGGAGAGACAGAGAGAATCAAATTGAGGTACTTATAATCTAAATTGAACCCTTCAGAATTTGAGTGGAACTTGATCTAGGGTATGTGTGCTCCATTTGCTGTTCTATCTCTCAAGCACCCATGAATAGGAGATCACATAAGCCCCATAATGACTTAAGATGGGTGAAGTATCATGCCAATTTTTGCAATACTAGGTAGAGTATTTTGTTGTGCACATAGTACTTTTGAAAAATAGAACGTTGCAGCAACTCCAGATCATCAACCTAAAGTCTTGACTTTGCTCAGGACGAGCAAAGGATAAGCTTGGGGGAGTTTGTTGATGACTGTTATATACAAATTTCACACATCAATATAACTCAATTATGTGAAGGAAATATCATTTTTTGCACACATCGCCTTTCTATTTAACCTATTTCCACTTGTACTTGGAGAAATTGGTGCATGCAGGTATTTTATATAAAATTAAAGTGAAACAAGGGGTTGGATCCTATAAAATACCATCCTGGCCAATCAAGCCCCGACATGTGGCACCACATGGATCAAATGGCCTACAACAGAGGTATCCGAGGCCATCCAACGGTGTAGCACCCATATCAAGAGATGGGACCCACCTGGAAGCCACATGGAAAAAGAAAAGACCGTTTGGAGCAGGACCAGGTCGGCCAACCTGGTGGTTCGGCCGACCTCTTCCTCACGCCAAACATGGTAAGCTTCTAGGTGTTGGCTCCTCCGGGCTTGAAGAAGTCAGTGGTGACTGATTCGCGTGCTTTTGGTAGCGGGAACCGACCCTTCTCCACCTATAAATAGGACCCCTCACCCCTCACTTCAACACACAACACTAGAGCATTCACTCTCTTGTATGCATTAGTTCTCCAAGTCCTTAGTGGAGGTTAAGCTGTAGAATGGAGCCTCTAGCCCCAAGTTCAAATTGGAAAGGTATGGCTCATGTATCTTTTCCTGTATTTTTGATTTTATGCATTACAATAATAGTATTATTAGTCTCTCTTTATTCATATACATGGGCAAAGCGTTTATTGTTTGATTGTGGAGTCCATGTATGTGTTAGGTGTAGATTTTGCTATGATCTAGACATAATACCGTTATAATGTTATCATAAACATCATACACCACCACAATAGTCTAATTATGTAATAATACGATTATGTTAATATGAATGTGTTAGTGCTTGGATCCAACATTGGTTCAACGATGTTTAGGTTAGTCATTGCCTTAGGATGAATATTACGTTGCAACTCTTAAGGTATTTACTTAGCATGCAAGCGTGGTGCTTGGATAGTTAAGTAGCGTTGCATGCACTGTAGTCCATGGGTTGTAGAGGTAGGCGGTACATGGTGACAGCCCTATCCGTCCGTTTTATTCCTCCACGTTCGTCTACAACGTAGGCTTATGACGGGAGTCACTTGGCAGACCAGGGTAAGCCCGTGCCCGAAATATTGGACCACAAAGTCCTAGTATTCACTAGTAGCATATTCATTTGTACTTTATTAGGCTATGTATATGAGTAATTAGAGCACAGTAGGAGTAGATCCATCTCATAGTCTAACCCTCGCTAGGACAACCTTACCCTTAGAGTAGATTGCTTAGGTGTGTGTCACACTACCCATACTATCATCTTACCCCTGTTCTCAAAAACACATAGTACCCTATACATTGATCTAAGCGTAGTGTTTATTTACTACATTACCTTCCTTTGGGATAAATACAATACCCCTGGGAATACTATTGGGTGAAATGCTACATGGCAGTTTCCGTGTGCTTGCGGACCTCATCTCTTTCAAGAGATGATCTGTGATGTAAGAAATGTCAACAAGCATTTTTGGCGCCGTTGCAGGGGATGAATTGTTGGCATTTCTTAGGAGCCGTCAATAGTGACTTCTCTGCTCCGAGGTGGTTTGCTAGTTCTTCAATCCCTAAGCAGCAAAGGCCTGAATACTCAATGTTCATTGGTACTGAATCTTTGTAAACCAAGGAAACATTTCTGAACCTCAGGGGTTGATTAGGGGAGAAATCTTCAAAGATGTCTTGCCCTAGTGTGTTTTGACCCTCGGCGGGACTTGGTGGTGGAGTTTGTGGAATATTGATCATCTCTTCTTCCATCATATTCTCACTGTTATCCTCAAAAGCATTTTGATCAGAACTCTACAGCTTGTGTTCAGGTTTTGACTATTTTACTATGAAGGTCTTTGTATCTGAATTTCCCTCTATTTCAGCATACTCCCATGGCCAAGCCTTATCTTATTCAAAAATGACATCTTTAGAGACATGTACTTTACTCTCAACAGGATCATACATCTTATATGCTTTTGAGTTTGCCTCTGTCTCATAGCATAAGACCACCGTTCTCTTACATCTGTCTTCAAGATTTGATAGATGAGATGTGTTCCTTTTCACAAGGCCTATGCACCCAAAAACCTTAAAGTGATCCACATCTGGTCTTCTCTTATATAATGCTTCATAGGGTGTCTTGTTCTAAATACTTTTTGTTGAAGACCTATTCAGCAGATAGACAACCATGGTCACTACTTCCCACCAAAAAAGTGTTTGGCATATTATTATTTTTCAAAAGACCAATAGCCATTTCAATGACATTTTGACTCCTAGATTCTACTACACCATTTTGCGGTGGTGTGTAATGTGTTGTGAGGTACATTTTGATGCCATGTTCTTTGCAAAAGTCATGGAATTTCCAAGAAGTGAATTCTCCTCAGTCCTGAAAGAGCATACATTCAGACTGAGCTCTACTTCACCTGAAATCTTCAGTCTTTTGAATGCCATAAGAGTCTCATCTTTGCTAGTTACCAAGGATATCCACATGTATCTTGAAAAGTCATCAACCAACAGGAAAAAATATTTTTTCCTGAGTTGGTTTCTGGTGATATTTGCCCAAACAAATCACCATGAATGAGCTGCAAAGGCTTTTCTGCATGATAGACAGATGTAGAGGGGAAGGGTTTCCTGTGTTGTTTGCTTATCAGGCAACCATCATGGATTTTTTCTATGCGTTTTACTTTTGGCATTCCTGTTACTAACCCTTGTTCAACAAGTTTTTTCAAGGCTCAAAAGTTAACATGGCCATACCAGGCATGCCGAAGCCAAGAATTTTTTGAAGATTTTGCCTGCCAACATTCTGGTTTTACTTGCTTCAGATTCAGTATGTAGAGTCTGTTTGATGATCTTTTGACTTTGGCTAGAATCTTTCCTACTTGTCCCACAGAGGCATTTCTCCATCTTCTGCTGTGAGCTTACATCCATGCTCAGCCCATGACAAACAAGCGAGCAGCTACAATTTATCTGCAGAAGCATCAGTACATGGAGAGTAGTGTGGAATGGATCTGTGTAGATCCGGCAGCTTGGGAATGGCTATGCGGATATTGGGCATCGAAGGAGTTCAAACATATCTCAAGGAGAAACCGAAGCAACCGAAAGAGCAAGCCTGGACTACAACGTTCATGGGGCAGATGGACATGTGCGGATGGCACAACAAATGGTATGAACTATCACACTCACTTGTAAATTGCTTCAAAAAATTGCATTGATTGAACTGATGTTGTATTCTGATGTTGCAGGAAGCTGAAACCGGTGTCGCACCTTCTTTTGTTTAGGTTTACCTCAGGGGGCACAAAGGCACATATCCGGCATGCCCGGAGCAGTTGTGTGACGAGGGGGCAACACAAAAAGTTGTAAGTGTGTTGACTGCTTTCTATCTATGAAATAAATCTATCTTTAATGACTTGTACTCATGAACTTAATTTAATGTTGCAGGCAAAATATGTTGAGTGTCTCAAAAAAAAAAAGCATGGAGATGAAGTAGATTATTTAAGAGCGCCGTTGGATGTGGGTGCAGCGTACAAAGCCGGTGGAGGCGTACCGCATGGGAGGTACATGTAAATTTAGTGATTGTTTAAAGCTTAATTACCATCGATTCATCACATTTGTGATTTTTGTAGACTTGGATTAGGCGACAGTTATGTGGAGCGCGATGCTTATGTGGGACGATGGTCTTCTACTTCCAGTTCGAGTCGATCCCGTGTTGCAGATGAGGTATTGCAAGAGAAGTTAAGACGGTACGAGGAGAAAGTGAAACAACAACAGCAGCAAATACAACAAATACAGATGCAGCAGTAGTAGATGCAACAGATGCAGCAACAGAAGCAGTATCTGTATATGGCGTAGGTAACTTGTAATCTTAACAATTGAATAGTTTATTCGTTTCCATACTGCTTCTACTTAATATTTCACAAATAATTTCATTTCTATAGTTCTTGGGGCAAGGCAACACTAGAACTCAGTTTATTATGCCACGACAGCTCAGTTCGAGATGATGTCGCGGGTAAATTACTGCTTTACTTAAGTTGCTATACTTGTTACCATATTTGTGTTAAAGTCAGTAACTGATATTCTTAAATTATGCAGTTCTTCCCTCAAGGTAGATTTGGACCGTAGTTCAGTATGCCTCGTCCAATGCAGCACGGACAACAAGTTGGCTCTTCTTCACAGGTATAACCACATTTCTTATTAATTCGACTGATTGTACGAAATACTAATCATATTTGTCTCAGGGTTCCCAGAGTGGTCAAGCCTATCCTCCACAACAGGGATTCATGTTAATGTTGGCCCCTGGATTGCAGCCTTATCCAGGTGTTCTCCCATCGTTGCCCTTCGCTTCGGGGCATAGTCAACCATCAACACCTCTAGGCGCCGCAGCGTTATGATTACTAAATCATTACCTCTAATGATAGAGTAGCTTAATTTTAACAATACTTAGCGATTTATTCAATGACATAGTTGGTAATACCTTTAAGTTAATTACACATGGGAGTTGGGCATTTTGTGAATTTTAGAAAGATTGAGACATATGAATTGTAACTATTAATGCAAAGTTAATTTTTATTTGTCTCTCGTAGGGTTCCGCTCATGGTTGCGATGATTTTCTCAATTTCAATGCCGGAGGTGCAAGTGGTGGAGGTTCCAACAATGATATGCAAGCAGAGTAAACTTCACAATGGTTGTGTTTGCGGCACGTCTTCTCTTGAACTAATTTGGCTTGAACTTGTTTATACGTTAAGTTAGTTGTATGACTATGTGAAGAATGTGATATATTTGTTGCATTGGAATTATGGATTATATGTGCTGTATATAAATTGTGGACTATATGGATGTGCAAAATCTGATATATAGCAATATATATATATATATATACACACACACATATATATATATATATATATTGCTATATACATATGTTGTAATATATGTGATGTATATACATGTGTTGTATGAACCGGAGGCTTCTCAAATGGGGAGGGAAGGAAAGCAGCCGGGAATTCAAAAAAAAAAGGTCAGTATGGCTGTCAGTTCCTGGTGACCGACGGTCATAAGTTCCGTAAAGACGTCGGTGTGGCGAGGAAACCAACGGCCATAAGTCCACTGTGGTGCCTACATGTCGCAAATAAGGCCGTCGGTGCCGACGGCTTTAAAGGAACTATAGTTGTCGGTGATAATGGGCCAACGGCCTTAAGGAGTTATGACCGTCGGTCTGCCACCACCGATGGCCATATAGGGCCTACGGAGTAAAAGCGTCGGGGTAGGCCGCTCGACGTCTTTAATGCTCTAAAGTCGTCGGTCCCGACGTCTTTAATGCTTTAAGAACGTCGAGCTGGTGTCGTCGAATATGGCTGTCGGCAGGCCGACGAGTTTACACTAAGGCCTTCGGCTATAGTGTCTTACCGACGGCCATAAGGACAACACTTCTTTGCGCGTTTCCTGTAGTGCACGGGCGAGAGCTTGCCGTACTCACCATCGCTTTCTGCCTCCGTTTCTGTCTATACGCATAAGTGCCTACTATATGGGCCTTGTCGGGCCATAAATGGACTATGCCCGGCAAAACCGGCCCGAAGCCCGTATACTTACAAATTAATATTAAACACTCAATCAAAAAATAATAAATAAACAATAATAATTTAAAAAACTAAACTAAACTCATATCAATTATTCCTAAAACATCTAAACAACGATCAATTCATTTAAATAATGAGCCACAATCTAAAAAATTAAATAAATATTACAACCAACATCTAAACCTAACCTAATCAATTAAGCATAATGTAAAATAATAAAAAATTATTAACTAAACAATTACGCATAATCTAAGAATTAAAACCGATTAGCATAATAAGCATAACATATAACTAAACCAATTATCATAATTAGCATAACTAAACAATTGGTAATTAAAAGAACCACTAAACAATTAGCATAATTAGCTAACCAAGTAGCATAATTTGCACAATTACATTCAATTAACCAATAAACAATTGGTAAATTAAAGAATCTAGGTTGCTTCCATGGCCGACATGGGGGCGCCGGCAGCCGGCCATGGCGGCCCTCAACCGCGAGGGGTGGGGGGGGGGGAGGTTGTTACCTGGGTGTGGAGGCTGGTGGCTTGGCTTGCAACGGCGACAGCAAGGCGCGGCGAGGCACGACGGCATCAGCTTGGACGCGGAGAGGGAAGTGAAAGGAGAAAGCACGGGTAAATGGGCCATATGCGCGACCTGCGGGGTTAAGGAAAAATCCCTTAATGTACGTCGGCCTAGGATTAAGCCGATGTATTTAGACTATTTAATCACGTCGGCTGGATAACTTACGTCGGCCTAAGGTTTGGCTAGCATAATTAATGCACTAAATTATGTTGGTTTCTTTATTTACGTCGATCGCGGGCCGGTGGCCGATGTAACTTTGCTAAATTACGTCGGCTTGAGGCGGCCAACGTAAGTTACATAACTTATGTCGGCTGCCCATGTAAATTATTTTGGCTGACGTAATGTTGTGAGATTCATGTAGTGGAATGTCGGGTAGATAGGATCGCCTCGCTCCCTATAAAGGACCCCCAATGCCTTCCACGAGGGGAGCGAGTTCACTCTATATTCACTATTACTATATGCATTTAATTACGCATTTCCCTTACACACTTTTCCCTTGGTGCCATTTTACCCTTTTTCTTTGACACACTTGCGTTCGTGCTTTACATTTCATACGCCCGCATGCGCTTGCACTTACGCATTACTTTTCTAGAAGTTCTTATTTTCTCAGAGTTCATATATTTGAGCAAGGCCCACTTGCAATCTCTGTTCTTTCGCCTTTTGAGCTAACAAAGATCGCAGAAGACTCCATCTAGACGTAGGGCATTTTTTGCCACAACCAGGATAAATCTCTTGTTCTTTGCAGCTAGCCATACAAAGACGAGCATATTCAATACAAATTTACTAGTCGATGTTTGAAATGCCGACAGACGGGTCGTTCTGATGACAGAAAATGAACAAAATGATTTGTTATTTTTCGGGGTAGAACTTAGTTTCCTGTAGCGCAAGGTAACAAGCTACTGTGTCTAGACCAATGATACAGCAGAGGTAATTTGGATAAAGACGATACTAAAGGAATTTGGAATTATACATTATGAAATGGCATGTTTGTGGTGTGACAATTTAGAAGCAACTTACACGACTGCTAATCCAGTGTATCATGCTTAGAACAAAATACATAGAGATTGGTTATCATTTTATGGGGGAAAGAGTAGCAAATAAGTTGTTACAAATTAATTCATATGTTCAAAAAATCAAGTAGCATATGGCTTTACTAAAGCATTATCAATAAGAAAACATAATAACTTTCGGTACAATCTCAACATCGGATGTTTTGATTGAGTGAAGATGTTGAAAGTGCAATACCGGGTACAAAAAATATAGAAGCAGGACCACGTGCAGACGTGCAGCACATGCAGATGCACAAAGATCAATGTACGTGAAGATTGAAGTATATTCAGCTAGCATAGATATAAGATCTAGAGATAAGGATTGTAACAAAATCTTATGTAACAGATAGAGTTTGTTTTCTAGTTTCTTTCTGTTTTCAAGATCTAGATTGATTGGCTTGGATTGCCGACTTGTAACAACCAGATCAAAGATTCGGTTGTACACTATTTATTGATCAACACAAAACCTACTATGACATGGCCGTAAGTAGTTGTTCTACCCAAACTTACATCATGCACTCATGATTGGAATTGCCCTAGAACCAATGGTACATCTATAGTCCTATTATAGTGTAAGGGGACAAAAGATTTTGATGTACACATACTGGATTATTTAAAGGTAAAACTAACATTTTGAGAAAGGAAAACCTAACTTGGCACATATGTTCTAGGCCACATATATGCTTATTTTGTTCCTTTTGTGTTGCGAAGCTCAAGTGGTTGAGAAGCAGTCAGAATAAATTTTGGCACTGTAGGAAGTAGTATCTTTTTCTTAATTTCGACCTGTAATTTCAACTAAAAAAAATGGACTGCATGGGGGTCATCCCCCTAATTGAAAACCAAGGATAGATCATGTTTACATAAGCAAAATTTGAGTACAGCACCTGGGAGAAAACAAGGATCGAAACCTTTTCTTTTCTAAACTTGTTATCTCAGTGTTATGGATGAGATTATTCAAGGATAATTAATAATATAGATCCACTAACTCACCCTCCCTTGCAGGCCATGAGTTGTCTTTAGGATGTATTTTCTTGCTTAACCTTTAGAGTACACAATGACCCTCTTTATATAGCGCGAACGACTCATCTAAAGTCTGACCTTAGCTGATGCTACAGTAGCACCGGCTCCTAAATACATACTGCTACTATCCATAACATTCAACTAGTCTGTTTTGTATTTTATCAACATAATGTTTTTACTTTCTCTTGCATAGCCATGCGTATCTTCTAAGATCTCCCAGTAGAGGAGTAATAGCTAGCAAAATCTTTTGAAGCTGATATTTGTTGTTGCTATTGTTATTGTTCCTAGTATGGTAGATGTAACAAACATAGCCATGCTTGCAGAAAAAGGAGTAGCATTTCAAGTTTATTTTAATTAGTGTCTCTTAAGTGCAGTCTGTTACCATCAATTATTGTTTTACTAAAAATAATTGGACGCCCCTTTTGTGTAAACTTAAACTGTAGGCTGAAAAGTCTTTCTCTCAAATGCTTTAATCCTTCTCATAGGTGCACCCCCCAAGCAATGTTCCACAGGTGTGTGACCTTCGCAGCATTCTGCTGTATAACGGACCACTACAGGAAATTCGGAACATTACGTCGGCTAAAATAAAGTACTTCGGCCAGCTGCAGCCGACGTATGTTAGCTTACGTACGTCCGCCACCGCCTCGAGCGCCGCCCCCGAGCGCCCACCGCCGCCCTCGCCCGAGCGCCGCCGCCCCAAGCATCGACGCCACCGAGGTGAGCCCGCCCCGTCACTTGTTATTTTTTGCTAATCTTTGACAATTAAGTGTCAATTGTTAGTTAGCTAGTGTGCATTTAGTGATTAAGAGAAGATGGTACATCATGTTCTTCAAAGTATAGCCATTAAGAGAAGCTAGATGTTGTCGAGGCCGTGGATTGTGATTGTATTGTAGGCTTGAAGCAGGAGCTTTGCCTTCACATGAGCAGTAGCGCTGATGAGTGAAGATTGATCAGAGGCAGTGGTGACTGGGAAGAAAGACAGGTATTGATTGCGGGGAAAACGGTTGCTCGTTTGTCCCGGATTGAAGGGAGATTATATAGCGTGAGGTAAGAGAGACTGCCAAAGCGAGAGACAGGGGATGAATAAACTTATGGAGTGGCGACCATCACCCCCCGCTAACATGGCCGTACGTAACATTCCCCGTCAATCCTCCTCATCCTCTCTCTTCCCCGTATGCCATGCGATGCATCACGCATGTTCTCTGTCCACACACACAATATTCTCGCTGCATCTGTTGTGTCACGTACACAGGCATGCATGTTCAGCTATGGCTTACCTCCTTGATAATCCCTATGTCCCAACCGATCTCTATTCCTAAGATTGAAACAGCACATCAGCAAACAAGGTAAATTACCGTAATACCCATCATTCACATGAGCAAAAATGAGTGGATGAAGGAATCAAAGTCTCTGTTTATGACAGGCGGAGCAGAGTTTGTAAAATAGAAAGACAAGTAATAAATTGATGTGACATGAGTGGCTAGAAGTAGAGTTGCAGCCGGAAAAAAATTTGAAGTCTAGAAGTAAAGATATATTGGGACGGAGGGATTAGGTACTTACAATCAAAGTCCAGGGACAGTAAGGTTGTGTTCCACACCAAGAACGAGGCAAAGAATTATTAAAGATCTGCCTTGCTTTGTGCCTGGAAATACCTTTAGGCTTCATTTAGAAAGGAGTGGAATGGATAATTTTTTTAGCCTAATCCACTCCAAATGTGGAACGAAATACATTTCTAGCGAAAATACTCGCACTGGGCCAAAATTACGTTTCGGTAGGTCGTGGATCAGTCGGTCTGACTCCCAATCCACTCCGATCAGAGTGGAAATCTACCTACTCCTCCTCACACCAGAGATGCGATTCTGACTCCTCCTGCAACTCATGATGACTCGGCCGCCCACCTCCTATTGCTGACAGTGATGGTGCGAGTCCCGGCCGACGACGGTGCCCGCCCAAGCAGACGAACGTGGTGCCAATTTCCCTTCCCCTTCTTCGCCGCTTGCCCAATCCCCGATCTCTATTCTCCCAATCTTGAACACGGATTCAAAGTATCCCTGTTCGTGATAATTAGTTAGCAGCACAGAGATAAAATTTGTTACTGCAGTTAAATTATCTGCAAAGAAACTACTAGATGCTTTCCTCTTTGAATTGTTTTTGTTCTACATTTAACCGGACAGTAGATTGATGGTGCTTTACAAAGCATATGCTTTCTGAATGATTTTGTTTTTTGAATCGATTCGCTCGATGGATAATTTGCTTGTTTCAGGTACTTCAAGCCTTGATAGGAGCCTTTTCTGTCAAATGACACCAGAAAATTATTTAATAGCCTTTGGACTATATAAATCAGCACATATAGACTGTATATTTGTGGGCAATAGAATTTATAGAATCATTTTTTTCTTGTAATATTATTTATGTAATATCAATCATTTTAACACGATACTCTTGTATCCTTGTGTTCTGCACATGTATGATCACATTGTAATTAGTAGAAATATGGTGGTACGATCTACTGAAATATACTGTACAAATCTGACATATGGTGTCTATTGTTTGGCAGGAATCAGTTATTATATATGCATGTGAACTTATACAATGCATATCGTTCCAATCAAAGGACAGCCAAATCACACTTGCGCCTCAGGGATTAGGTCCCCAACGTGGATGAGGATTATTGGGTGACAGTTAGGGATTCACCCGATACTCGCTTGTATATATTCACGCGTGGTTTACTTTCCACTGCTGCCAAATGAAGCCTTAACCATCAGTTATCCCCGGGCTGCCAGGAAGGATAGGAAACTGCCTGTCGATGAATTGCTTGCTATAGTTTGCCTATGAAAAGATAGATATTTGTGGGCGTAGCCAGTCGCCTTACGGTATGCCTATGGCAGGTCGATTTCCATGCCGTCCAAGTCATCAGCCTAACAGCGTGATGTTGTTAGTTTGTTAATGCACTTGCTGTCACTGCAAGAGTGCAGCAGTATGTGACATGCATGTCAACGATTCCAAATGATTGTAAAGCTTTTGTATTGTATTATATATTAACCGGTGACAAATAAAAAGATTCTATGGAAGTACCAAAGAATGAATTTGAATTTGGATGTGACGTACGTGTATATCAGTACATGTATCAAATGATGACTTTTGAGTTTGCATTTGCCTGACACTCGGCTCTCATTTTTATTTCAGCTCTACGCCGCACGTCGCTGCCACCCCTCCGTCGCACGCCACCGCAGGTATGCCGCATGTCGCCTCCACCTTGCATTATGACGATGCAATGTTTGAGCAGCCATCTTATGAATAGAAAAGAATTGAAATTGATGCTTATTTTAAGTTGAGAATGTAATTGCTTGTGTTTATGTTGAGAATCGAATTCTTATGTTTAGGTCAACGCTTATGTTTATATTTAGAATTAAATTGTTTTTGTTTAGCTTTATGTTTATGAATTGATAAATTACAATTTAACAATTGTTATGTTTAGGTTTAATTGAGTTGCTTAGTTTTTTAAATTATGGTTATAGATTTTAACTTGATTGCTTGAGTGTTACTATATGTACAAAATTGATCTTCGAGTCGGCTTGACCTGACACAACCCATTTAGAGCCTGACAAAGCACATTTAGTTAGAAGTTAAAGTATGCATCTAGCAGGCACAAAGGCGAATGATGACAGTGCGAATGGAAACTCCTGATGGTGGTGTTGTCGTACGACTGAATCCAGGCCGTGAACCTATACCAGAAGCGGCATCAGCAGCAGTAGGAACAGGGTCCATTTAAGAAGGACTTCGACACGTATTTGACAAAGGAGCAGTACGCAGAGGAAAGCATTTATTGTTAAATATTTATAATACCTACATAAGTTAACTGTACTGATGAAATTTGTGCATATTAGTATTTCTTGGTTAAAGGGTCGACCTGAGGCGTACCGAGCTCTCTGTCGATATTGGGCTAGCGATGCTTACATTGCTAAGTTCATAAAGGCAAGATAGTGCCAAGGGTCCAAGGGAAAGAACCACTATGGCAACGATGGCTACTTGCGTTTGGCTAAATGCATGATAAGTACATTTTATGTTCATTTATCTATTCATAATATATTTGTCCCATTAACACGGATATACAGGAGCGAGAGACCGGTCAGGAGCCAACCTCGAGACAGGTTTGGAAGAGAGGTCACGAGGGAATTGACCCTTCCCAGCCTGGGTAGCGCAGTCATGTTGCGACCGAATGACTGATAAGTTTTCAAAATTCATCAATTTAATTATAACTAATACTACTATTGATACGCTTACAAGACTTCTTTGTTTTTTTATGAAAAGTAGGTGCGGGAGATCGTGAAGATACACAACAAAGATTACGATTGGGAAAACAAGTCGATCGACCCCCATGCCTTGTACGCGAAAAGGCCTATGGACGGTGATTTGATCATTTGTTTCATTTCTTTTTCAATCTAACTTCTTTTACATAGTATGTTTCATTCTTTTGCAGGTTTGCCATTTTTATGGAGTTGTTGACTCGAGGTCGACGCGACCTTTGGAGACACTTCATCGACGCAGGCCTCGCCCGTTGGGCCATCAAAATGGCCGCCTCTCGCGGACACAGTTAGAGCTCAATGCCATGAAGGAGTCACTGACGCAGACACAGACGGAGCTGATGCAGTTCCAGACGAAGCTAAAGAGGTCGAGGGCCTTATAGGAGGCCATGACCATGTAAACGGCCCAAATGCAGGCAACAATGGAGGTAAGTAATTTAAACTAATTTAGTTTAATTTCATAGCATTTCGATAACATAACTTGTAATATTTTGCAATGGCAGACCCTTGCTCAATAGACTGGTCAGCAGATTCGGGTTCCTCCGTTCTGGTGACCACAGCATAGGCGTCCCCAGCACAAGTGCCCCTGGCGCAGGTAATAAACTCTTTCTTTAATATTGTCGTACTCATTTCAGTATTCCACGTAGGGAGAGAAGGAGGTAGAACATATGGTGATAGAGAGAGTGAGATAGAGATGGAGTAAGAGAGACAGACATAGGTTGAGAGAGAGAGGGGTGAGATAGAGGTTAAGTAAGAGAGACATAGATAGGGAGAGAGAGAGAGTGCGAGGGAGAGGGTAAAGTGTGATAGAGAGGATGCTAGAGAGGGAGAGGAAGAGAGAGAATGAGAGAAAGAGGGGAGAGGAAGAGGGAAGTGTGACATAAAGAGAGGGAGAGGAAGAAAGTGAGAGAGTGAGAGGGAGAGAGGGAGAGGAAGAGAGAAAGTGTGACAGAAAGAGAGGGAGAGAAACAGAGTTGAGAGAAAGTGAGGGAGAGGAAGAGAGTGAGATAATGAGAGAAAGAGAGAGAGGTAGAGGAAGAGAGTGGGAGAGAAAGAGAGACAAATAGAGAGAGAGGGAGAGGAAGAGGGAGAGGAAGAGAGAGAGAGAAAGGGAGAGATGGAGAGGAAGAGGAAGAGAGTGAGAGGTTGGAACTTAGAGAGAGAGAAAGAGTGTGAGATGCATTTGTAGCATGTCTAACTCTAATGTTTTTTTGCTGGATTTGGTGACGGTGGCGCAAACTCCTTCGACACAGCTACCGGCACCCAGAGGGACGCGCGAAGATGAGCTTTTCGGCTGCGTAGGTAGTCCAGGGGCTAGCATGTGACCCTTCTGTAAATTGTTGTGGTGAATGTGTTGTTTGACTATGAATTGGTGCTGTGTTGAATCTGTATGACTATATATTGATGTTGTTGTTTGTGTCTATGAGCTCGCCATCGTGCGAGGTAGGATGTTTATGTTTTTTTTAAAAAAAAATTACAAACATAACTTACGTTGGCTATGGCAAAACCGAAGTAAGTTAGCCCAGGTTAACTTTCGTTGGCCAGGCCATGCTGACGTAAGTTAGCCCAAGAATCTTACGTCGGCCTTGCTGTGGCTGACATAAGTTAGGATGCTTATTTATGTCGGCCAGCCTCGAACAACATAAGTCCTTTGGCCCATCCCGCAGCCCAGCCCGGGAAGGCACTTACGCCGATTGTGTCGGCGCAAAACCAATTCAATTGAATGCGAGACACCGAGTTTCTTCAGACTGAAGAATTAAAGACTCAATGGAAGAATAAATTTTAGAACATTGACGCATAAATTGTTCTTATTGCAATCTCTTTATATAGACCTTACAGGCACTGCAAGGATTCCAGTCTATTGCAACGAAAAAATTCGTCGCAATAGGTTGTTTTTCGCCGCAATAGGTTGCTAATGCAACAAAAAAGAGCGTGGCGATAGTTTTTATGAATCGTCGTAATAATTCCCGCGGCGATAGGTTATTTGCGACACATTGGCATCCGTGGAGAATAGTATGGTATTGCAACGATTATACATCGGTGGCAAATAGGACGCTATTGCAACGTTTTCATGTATTGCGACGATTTAACGTATCGCAACAAATTGTACGGTATTGCAATGGGTTCACGATCGTGGCAAATAGTATGGTATTGCAATGATTTCATATTCGTGGCAAATAGTATGTTGTTACAACGATTTAGCGTATTGCGACGATTTAACATATTGCAACAAACAATATGGTATTGCAACAATTTCACATTCGTGGTAATTGTATGTGGTTGCAACGATTTCACAGGTGTGGCAATAGTATGCTATTATAATGATTTCACATTCATGGCAAATAATATGTTATTGCAACGGATTAGCGTATTACGACGATTTAACATATTGCAACGAATAGCATTGTATTGCAACGAATAGCATTGTCTGTTATTCCGGAAGGACTATTCTCTACTGGATCGATGCCCAAATTGTGGTGAATTAAGATGGAAAAATAGTATTGGTGGGGATGCAAGAGAGGCTTTACCTTGCGGAAAACCCGAGAAGCTTGTAGCATGCAAGATTCTATGATACTTCCCTCTTATTCCCCGTCTTCAAAGGTTTTATATGGCAGAATCAATGGCATCAAACATGCGCTGGCACAAAGAAGAACGTATTGATGATGGAATATTATGCCATCCTGTAGATTCGAAAGCATGGAAGCATTTTGATAGCATTCACCCAAATTTCTCATCTGATCCTCGTAACATAAGACTTGGGCTAGCATTTGATGGTTTCAATCCTTTTGGAGTAATGAATGTTTCTTACAGTACATGGCCTGTGATTCTAATCATTTATAATCTACCACCTTGGTTGTGTATGAAGCAGCCTTATTGGTTGATGTCAATGATAATTCTTGGGCCAAAGTCACCTAGAAACAACATTGATGTGTATCTGCAGCCTTTGATTGATGAGCTACTGAAATTATGGTCTGATGGTGTTGAAACATACGACAGTTCAAAGAAAGAGACATTTCTCATGCGATCTTCTATATTGTGGATAATAAATGATATTCCAGCATATGCAATGCTATGTGGATGGAGCACAAAAGGTAGGCTAGCATGTCCATACTGCCATGTAAACACTAACGCCTTGTGGTTGAAATTTGGACGAAAGTATTGCTACATGGGTCATCATCGTTTCCTACCTCAGGACCACTGGTGGCGTCGGGACAAAGCTTCTTTCAACAACAAAATAGAGAATAGAGAGACTCCAACATCACTCTCTGGTCATGAAGTACTCCAACAATACGAGACTTTTGATCAAGAGAGTTTTGGACAGACAAATAATAAGAGAAAGCACACTGAGGAAGATAGGTGGCATAGTTGGAAGAAGAAAAGTACATTTTTTCAGCTCCCGTATTGGAATACATTGCTAATAAGGCATAACTTGGATGTCATGCACATTGAGAAAAACATTTGTGATAGCATATTGGGGACATTTCTTAATATGGATGGTAAAACAAAAGATAGTCTACATGCTCGTTTTGATATGCAGGAAATGGGTATACGGCCAAAGCAACATCCGGTGGGTATGAAAGGAAAGTGTGATTGTCCATCAGCATCATATACTTTGCAAAAAGATCAGAAGACCACCTTGTGCAAGTTTTTGGCGGATGTGAAGATGCCCGATGGTTATGCCTCAAACATCAAGAGAAGTGTGGACATAACAGCACGTAACGTATCAGGTCTAAAAACTCATGACTGCCATATTGTATTTCAGAAGCTCCTTCCTATTGCAATACGTGACATATTGCCTGAATAGGTGTTGAACCTTTAATTGAGTTTACCAGATTCTTTTCTAGAATTTGTTCTAAAGAATTGATGGAATCAGATTTGGATAAGATGATTGAACAATTTCCAGAAACAATTTGTGAGATTGAGATGTTGCTTCCTCTCGCTTTCTTTGATATCATGGTAGATCTTCCAATCCATCTTGGTGAAGAAGATCACTTAGGTGGACCTGTTTCTTAGAGATGGATGTATCCAATTGAGAGGTACCTTGTTACATTGAAGAGGTATGTACGTAACAGAGCTCACCCGGAGGGTTCTATAGCTGAGGGATATATTATGAAAGTGTGTATGACTTTTTGTAGCCAGTTTTTGGATAACATTAGCACCAAGCTTAATAGGCCAGAACATCATGAAGCTCCAGCTAGGAATGAACCTTCTCTCGGTTCTAATATATTTACAGAAGTTGATAATTCTAAAAAAGGGTTTAAATCGGCAAACTTACTATGGTGGAACTACATAACATCAGGCATTATATTATTTCTAATGTTGAAGAGGCCACTCCATGGATCAAGTACGTATAACACTTAGATGTTATATACTATATTAATGGATCATGCTTATTGTAGATGGCTAATTTAATTTTGTACCCTTTTCAGTGAGCATTTTGAAGAGTTGAAAAAGATTCATTCTCGTGATGTTGAAAAACGTCATAGAGATGAGTTTGTTTATTAGTTTCAGAAATGAGTAAGTACATGCAAGTTTTTACTTTGATGAAATATTGAAGAAATGATTGTTCTGAATTTGGTTTATCGATGACCCCTTTTATACTAACTAATGTGTACAGATTACGACATTACACAAAGAAGGGAATGTAACCGATTATTTGTATGCATTATCTAGAGGACCTAATCGTCGGGCACGTTTTTTTAGTCGATCATTCATAAATGGCTTCTTCTTTCGAACAGCAGAGGTGGAAAAAGATTTACGGAAGCAAAACAGTGGTGCTGTTGTTCGGGATGGTGATCATGAGTGGTATGGAGTAATCAAGAATATGATTTCCGTTGATTTTGAAAAAAAAAACAAGAGGTTCTATTATTTGAATGTGAATTGTTTGATCGGCCTCGTTCCGGTCAGAGCAAAAGCAGAGGCTACAAAATGGATCGATACGGAATGATAGATGTTGACACTACTATTTCTAAATTTAAGTATGAGACTTAAATTCTAGCCACCCAAGCATAACAAGTTTTTTACGTTAGAAGTGTGAAGCAACCTAAATGGCCTATAGTTGTTAAAACGAATGCACGGAACCTTTTTGCCATGCCCCCTGGAGACAGTGAAAATAATGTCACTGAGACGATGGAGGCTGAGACATTATTTGATGATCGACGACTTACTGATATAAATGAGGGTATGACCACATGGGATAGGAATGACGTCGACGGAGCAACCGGTGATACTTCCGCTCTTTCAAATGAAGATGACGACAATGACGACCACGACGATGATGATACATATATCAATGATGGTATTGTACCTCCAATATTGAGGGAGGACAGCGAAGATGATGATTTTTTCATATAGGTACTGCGTGAGCTAGCTGTACATGAACTATGTAATGCAGTTTGTGTTCCATGGCGATAGATCTTAACGCCACCAACCGGTATTTCATGGCAATGGATCCTAATACAACGATTGCGTTTCGTGGCGATAGATCCTATTGCCACGAAATTTTGAATCGTGGCATAAGTTCCTAATGCACTGTTTGTGTTTCGTGGCGATAGATGCTAACGCCATGAACTATTGAATCGTGGCAACAGATCCTAATGCAATGATCAGGTTCCGTGGCGATAGATGCTACTGCCACAAACTAGTGAATCATGGCAATAGATTCTAATGCAACGATCACGTTCCGTGTCGATAGATGCTAATGCCACGAACTAGTAAATCGTGGCACAGATTCTAATGCAACGATCGGGTTCCATGGCGATAGATGCTAATGCCACGAACTAGTGAATTGTGGCAACAAATTCTAATGCAACGATCGGGTTCTGTGGCGATAGATGCTAACGCCACGAACTATTGAATCATAGCAACAGATCCTAATGCAACGATTGGGTTCTGTGGCGATAGATGCTAACACCATGAACTAGTGAATCGTGGCAACAAATTATAATGCAATAATGGTTCCATGGGGATAGATGCTAATGCCACGAACTAGTGAATTGTGGCAACAAATTCGTGGCGATAGATCCTAATGCCACGAACTAGTGAATCGTGGCAACAGATCCTAGTGCAACGATCGTGTTCTGTGGCGATAGATGCTAATGCCACAAACTAGTGAATCGTGGCAACAAATTAGTGGCAATAGATCCTAATGCCACGAACCAGTGAATTGTGGCAATAGATCCTAATGCAACGATAGTGTTCCGTGGTGATAGATGCTAATGCCACGAACTAGTGAATTGTGGCAACATATTTGTGGCGATAGATCCTAATGCCACGAATTAGTGAATTATGGCATATCCTAATGCAATGATCGTGTTCTGTGGCAATAGATGCTAATTCCATAAACTAGTGAATCGTGGCAACAGATTCGTGGCGATGGATCCTAATGCCACAAACTAGTAAATCGTGGTAACAGATCCAAAGGCAACGATCGTGTTCTGTGGCGATAGATGCTAATGCCACGAAATAGTGAATCGTGGCAACAGATTCATGGCGATAGATCTTAATGCCACAAACTAGTGAATCGTGGCATAGATCCTAATGCAACGATCGTGTTCCGTGGCGATAGATGCTAATGGCACAAACTAGTGAATCATGGCAACAGATTCGGGGCGATTGATCCTAATGGCACGAACTAGTAAATCGTGGCAACAAATCTGAATGCAACAATCGTGTTCCGTGGCGATAGATGCTAATGCCATGAACTAGTGAATCGTGCCAACAGATTTGTGGCGATAGATCCTGTCGGTATCCTAGAAACCGTACACCCCTTGAGGTTACAAAGATCTCAAAGGAAAGTCATCTACTTGGTTTGAAGACCCTCGGAGGCCCACATGTCAGGCATAACTGGACCTGCTTCTCCAACATGGTTAATCCCTGAGTCGCCACGTGTACTGCCAAACCGGAGCTACCGCCCACAAGAGGGAAGCTCCGAGCCATGTACCGAAACGGCACCTCCGGACTTAACCCCAGACCGAGAGAAGCTCCGGGCCTGACACGTGTCAGGTAGCCCCGGAGCTACCTGTTTCCCACAGCAAGCTCTGGAGCTGCCACGTGTCCAATCGTCGGATCTTCAACCCCTAACCTCCGGAAGACCCTGCAATGGCTCCAGATCTTCAAAGGAGAGCCAAGGACTTCAAGACCCGATTAAGTGTCATTAACGCCATATTAATGACACTTAACGGATGATCCTAACACCAGAAACGGCGCTGTCAAAGCCCGTTACAGGGTCATTAAGAGCAAATAAACGTGTATCAATACTAGTAACCGCCGGGGCCACATGTCGGGCCAGGCTAACCTGTAATGGCCTGCCCTTGTACTATAAAAGGACAGGTCCACGACACACACACACACACACACAGACGCCAGAGACACACAAGCTAAAACAGCTAATACAACACCAACACACCCGTGGAGTAGGGTATTATGCTCAGGCGGCCCGAACCACGTAAATTCTTGTGTCTCCCGTGTCAATTCCTACTCACCTTCTTGAATCTCCGCGCGCCCATACCGAACATCAAACTCCCCTATCACCATAGTATTGATGACGCGACGGGAGGTGATATCCCATGATCCACCGAAAATGGTGTTCATGGTTTTCCGATGCTCGTTGTCAGAGACGTCATAATCATTGTTGACTGAGGTGTAGATGGCCTTCAGGACCTTTTTGGGATCCTGAAAACCTAACTCCTCTTTAGTCGGAGCTTCGTTGACCTTTTGTTTTCCTTCCCTCTGTCGGAAAGGAGATTCTTCCCTGCGCTTGTTGTAGCGCTCGGCAAGGTTTTGGACCTCCCGGCAGACTTCCAAACTGTGGCTGCCCGTTTTGTGAATGGGACACCACACTTTAGGTTTGCCACCGTCTTCAGAAGTCGGTCCAGGTCGCTTTTCGGGGCGTGGCCCCTAGCCACCCGGAGTTGCAGCTGCTGCAACGTTGGATGTGCCGGCCGACGGCTTTTTCTTGCCGTTGGTCTTCTTTTTCTTCTTGCCACCCCCGGAGGTAGCGGCTTCTTGTTTGGAGGATTTCTTGTGATCCTCCGAGGTTGGTTTGGAGTGCATTTCACGGCCCTTCGCAGCTCTGGCACATTTGTCTGCCAAGCTGAAGAGTTCCGTGACGCTGGTGATCTCCTTGATCGCTAGCTTCTCCAGCATCTTTTTGTCCCGTACGCCCTGTCTGAATGCCACAATGACAGAGGCGCTAGAGATAGAAGGGATAGTGTTTCGTACCTGAGAGAACCTCTGGATGAATGACCGCAAGGATTCTCCCCCTTTTTGCACAACCGCAAAAAGGTCTAGTTCAGTGCCTGGTCGGGTGTATGAACTCCCGAAGTTGGCAGTGAACGGATGGCGCAGCTCCTCACAACTGTTGATAGAGTTGGGTGGGAGGCTCATAAACCAGGACCTGGCGGTCCCAGTTAAGGCCACCGGAAAATAATTGGCCATCACGGCCTCATTTCCTCCAGCTGCCAAGATTGTAGTGGAGTATATCTGAAGAAATTCGGCGGGATTGACAGTCCCGTCAAATTTTTCCGGCAAGTGAGGCCGGAACTTCTGTGGCCACCTAACCATGCGCAGGTGCATAGCTAGGGCTGAACAACCTCCTCCCACTCCTTCAGGAGCAGAAAGGTCCTAAGCTTCCCGTCTTTCACGGGAACGCTCAATATGGACTCGGTCGTCCTGCTGGCGGTATCGGCGATCAAGCTCCGCCCGGAGGTCGTGAGTCGAAAGCCTGGATACCATGTGAGTGCGTCGTGTCCCGGAGGGCAATGACGTCACTTGTTGTGATGCAGCACGTCTCCTGCTATTGGAAACGTGCGGACCAAGTCTTCCAGACAAAGTACGCCGCTGCGACGGGGCTATTCCTGAAGGAGGAGGACCCTGGTTGCTGAGGCGTTCGGCTGCTGCTGCAACCAAATGCTCCACATCAGCCCTCCACTGCTCTAGTGCATCCTGGGATGCATCCGGAGGTGGTGGGCGTTGGAGAAGAGCACGCGCTGCATGGAGCGCGTGTTCCGGGTTGTCATGATTTGCCGACGCAGTAATTGACGCCGGCGCACCATCACGTTGCCTAGCACGATTTGCTGGAGGAGATGATGGTGGTGGGAGTGTGGCTCCTGCTGGTGCTGAGGCTCCTGCTGGTGGCTGCCTATTGGAGGGATTGCCCCCAACAGCCTGAGCAGCAGGTTGGTCGTTGGATGATCCAGCAGCTGAGTTCACCATTCTCAAAATCTCAGGCGCCCTCCTACCCGGCGCGCCAACTGTCCTTTTATAGTACAAGGGCAGGCCGTTACAGGTTAGCCTGGCCCGACATGTGGCCCCGATGGTTACTAGTATTGATACATGTTTAATTGCTCTTAATGACCCTGTAACGGGCTTTGACAGCGCCATTACTGGTGTTAAGATCGTCCGTTAAGTGTCATTAATATGGTGTTAATGACACTTAAACAGGTCTTGAAGTCCTTGGCTCTCCTTTGAAGATCCGGAGCCGTTGTGGGGTCTTCCAGAGGATAGGGGTTTAAGATCCGACGGTTGGACACGTGGCAGCTCTGGAGCATACTGTGGGAAACAGGTAGCTCCGGGGCTACCCGACACGTGTCAGGTCCGGAGATTCTCTCGATCTGGGATTAAGTCCGGAGGTGCCATTTCGGTACATGATCCGGAGCTTCCCCCTTGTGGGCGGTAGCTCCGGTTTGGTAGTACACGTGGCGACCCAGGGATTAACCATGTTGGAGAAGCGGGTCCGGTTATGTCTGACATGTGGGCCCCCGAGGGTCTTCAAACCAAGTAGATGACTTTCCTTTGAGATCTTTGTAACCTCAAGGGGTGTAAGGTTTCTAGGGTACCGACAGTGGCCCCCTGGACCTACCTCCGGGGAAGATCACTGGGGTGAAGTCATTCTGCCGGAGGTGGGTCCATCTTCGCGACTCTTGAACTGAGTCTTCAAGGGTCTTTGAAGGTGCCGTTGGAAGGGATTTATAGTTAGATCCCCGCCGTGTGGCGCACCTCGTGCGGCAGATGAGATATTTGACGTGCGGATCTCACGCAATTGAAGGCGGGAAGCTTCGGATGTGCATCGACTACACCACACTAAATAAGGCATGTCCAAAAGATCCATTTCCACTACCTAGAATAGATCAGATAGTGGATTCCACCTCCGGGTGTGAATTACTGTGTTTCCTAGATGCATATTTTGGATATCACCAAATCAGGATGTCTTGGGAAGATGAAGAACATACTTCATTCATCACAGTAGATGGATTGTATTGTTACATAGCCATGCCTTTTGGTCTCAAGAATGCAGCTTCAACTTTTGTACGAGCTATGTACAAAACTTTTGAAGAACTTATTAGAGACATAGTGGAAGTGTACGTCGATGACATCGTGGTCAAGGTCAGGAACAAGGAGTCACTCCTTGACACCTTGCAGGCTGTCTTCGACAAGCTGCGGGCCACCCGCACAAAGCTAAACCCAGACAAGTGTGTCTTCGGGGTTAGCTCCGGAAAACTTCTTGGTTTCCTGGTAAGTCACTGGGGCATAGAAGCTAATCCGGCGAAGATTAAAGCCATTGAAGACATGCGGCCATCAACCCGCATCAAGGACGTCCAAAAATTAACTGGATGCCTAGCAGCCCTCAGCCGGTTCATCTCAAGACTGGCGGAACGGGCACTCCCCTTCTTCAAGTTATTGAGGAAGTCCGGACCATTTCAATGGTCCGAAGAAGCAGAAAAGGCATTCCAGGAGCTGAAACAGTTCCTCACCACCCTACCAATTCTGGTAGCTCCGAACCCTAGTGAGCCTTTGTTGCTTTATATTTCAGCTACTGACGAAGTCATCAGTATGGTCCTGGTCGCGGAGAGGCCAGAACTACGCTATACTCAGGAATCCAGACCCCTTCGGGAGGGTCTGGAGGTTCCTGAATGTGAGTCTGGATCCCAGCTCCTAGATCCGAATCCACAAGAAGTCGCTTCAGGAGACCTAGACCCCTCCGGGAGGGTCCAGGTCATTTATGAAGAAGCTCCGGGTTCCTCCAGCTAGAACCCGGAGGTCCTTGAAGAAAATCCGGGCTCCTCCGAGAAGATCCGGGTCAGTGAAGAGGAAGCTCCGGACCCCTCCGGGAGGGTCCAGACCATTCAGCGCCCAGTGTACTTCATTAGTGAAGTATTACATGATGCCAAGACTCGATACCTAGAGGTGCATAAGCTGCTCTATGCAATTCTTATTGCCTCCAGGAAGCTTCGTCATTACTTCCGAGCTCACAAAGTCTCAGTGGTGACTTCCTACCCACTTCGAGCAATTTTGCATAATCCCAATTCAACTGGGAATATTGCAAAGTGGGCTGCGGAGTTGGCTGAATTTGATCTTGAATTTATTTCAAGGCAAGCAGTCAAGAGTCAAGCATTGGCAGATTTCGTGGCAGAATGGACTCCCTCTCCATCAAACCCTGGGGGCCCCAGTGAGCAGAAGACAGAGAATCAAGCTCCAACCTTCACCAAGCCTCACTAGACCCTCTACTTTGACGGCTCCATGCAGAAGCAGGGGGCCGGAGCTGGAATTCTCCTCCTCGCACCGACTGGGGAGAAGGTGAAATACATGGTACACCTTGACTTCAAGGCAACCAACAACATGGCAGAGTATGAAGCACTCATCTACGGACTAAAGGTGGCACGATCATATGGTGTCAAGCAATTGCTGGTCAAGGGAGATTCACAGCTCATTATTAAACAGGTGAAGGGTGAATGCTCCTGCAATAATCTCCAGTTAGCTTCTTACCTCCTTGAAGTCCAGAGGCTTCAGAAGGATTTCGAAGTCCTAGATCTCCACCATGTTCAGCGTGCTCACAATGCTGAAGCCGACGAACTCTCAACGAAAGCGTCAACCGGAGCTCCAGCTCCTGACGAAACTTTTGTCCGGAGATTGACGAAACCCACAGCTCAGCCTGCCGAACTGAGCGAAGGGGGCAAGATCAGCATCCCGAAGCTGACGGTCCCGATGGCCCTGTTACCATGGCAGCCATCAAGGGTCGTAGGTGCTGCCAGAAGCTCCAAGCAACCCAGCACGCAAGACTCAAATACTCAAGTTAGTTCCGATGCATGGATCTCGGAGATCCGGAACTACTTGAAAGACAACATCCTTCTTGACGATGATGTATCAGCTGACCGGGTAGTCAGATTGGCTAAAAGATACATGCTGGTAGAAGGGGATCTCTACCGGCGCGGTGCCAATGGCATCCTAATGCGGTGCATCCCAAGGGAAGAAGGCAGCGAGCTCCTTGCAGAAATCCATGGAGGCGAGTGTGGGAACCACACGTCTTCCCGCACGTTGATCGGTAAAGCCTTTCGGCATGGCTTCTACTGGCCTACAACGCTCCAGGATGCAACTGAGCTGGTGAAGAAATGTGAAGCATGCCAATTTCATGCAAAGCAAATTCACACACCGGCTCAGCCCTTACAAATGATACCTCCTACATGGCCTTTCGCCGTGTGGGGGATGGACATCTTGGGACCTTTCCCAAGAGCCGTCGGAGGTTACAAGTTCCTGTACGTCGCCATTGACAAGTTCACCAAATGGCCGGAAGCAACTCCAGTTGTGACAATCAACAAGCAATCTGCTATCAACTTTTTGCAGTCCACTGTATGCAGATTTGGATTCCCAAACAAAATTATCACTGATAATGGGACCCAATTCACAAGCTCCGCATTCCAAGGATATTGCGAAGACCTCGGCATACAAGTTTGCTATGCCTCCGTAGCTCATCCAGCAAGCAATGGCCAAGCCGAGAGAGCAAATGCTGAAATCCTTAATGGACTTAAAATGCGCACTTATGAGCGCTTGAAAAAACATGGAGCAAACTAGATCGAAGAGCTTCCACCCACTTTATGGGCCAACAGGACATCTCAAAACCGGTCAACTAGAGAGACACCCTTCTTCCTGGTGTACGGAGCTGAAGCAATCCTTCCTCCGGAAATCACCTTGGGTTCACTCCGGGTCCGGACCTTCGACGAAGCCACGCAGGACCAGCTCCGACGTGAAGACCTAGACCTCCTTGAGGAGGGAAGGTGCCAAGCAGCTGTTCGGAATGCCCGATATCGTCAAGCCCTATGGCGTTATCACCAGCGGCATGTACACAACCGACAGCTCGAGGAAGGCGATCTGGTGTTACGGAGAATACAATCCAGAGAAGGGTTAAACAAACTCTCCCCCGGCTGGGAAGGGCCCTTCCGAGTGATTAAAGTATCTCGTCCCAGAAGCGTTCGCTTGGCTACCGAGGATGGGACACCTCTCCCAAATCCTTGCAACATCGAGCACCTCCGTAAGTTCTACACTTAATACCACGGAGGTGAGTCTTGAGTAACTTGAGATGTATGTTATAGAATCATTGTACAGAGTCGAGTAGTTCCTCTGAGAGAGCAGCCGGACCTTTCCCGAAAGGTCCGCAAAGCTCATGCAACGCTTGTCACAGTCTCAGGACTAAAAGTGTGGCTAACTACCTTGGGTCAAATGAGAAATGAAACACCCTTAGCCTGGTTCCGTACCCTAAGAGTGTACTTGTTTCCCCGGTACCCAGGACCTATAATGAAAGACATTTTCATGTGAAATAGACTCCACGTGCATTTATTTTGTACAGGCTCAACATTTTTATTTTTCTCTTTCTTGTCTATAACAAAGACGTGCAATTCTTATGAAATTTTAGTCCAATCGGTTTATATACGATTCGAGTTGTATTGTCGATTCTTTTGGATTCAAATATTGTTCATGGCCAACTCGCCTGAAAGCCGCCAAGCCAATCTAGGGCTGGAGTGTGCTATCGACTTAGCCTGGTCAAGCACCCTAAGTACGCCACTCTACCTACACCCCGGCAGGCCAAAGTGAATGTAGGCCTAGAGGGGGGGGGTGAATAGGCCTTTTTGATTTTTCTCAGTTCCTGTAACACTCAACAACAAGGTCAATACCAGAGATATTGGACTAGTCCGGTAATGTGCGGACTAGTCCGGTTTTCACGGGCTAGGTTGATCAAGTTTAGAAAATTTGATTGATTCGTTAATGTTTGCAGCGGAAATATAAACTTGAATCTCAATTTAATAGTAGTACGTCAGATTCTATTGAAGTTAAAACTCTTGATCAACAATTAGACTTAGATTAAACAAAGTGAATCAAACCCTGGATTAAGTTGATCAAATTAGATGAAGAACACAAAAAGGACAAGACACACGATTTATCCCGTGGTTCGGCTACCACGAAGGCAACCTACGTCCATGTTGAGGAGCCCACAAAAGGACCGGGTCTTCTCCAACCCTTTCCTCGTAGGATCGCCACGAAGGCCAATCCTCTTCCACTAATCACAAAGGGTAAATAACCAAGTTGAAGGGGCGTTCTCACACGTTGAGAGCTCCCTTGATTACAACTCACAATGACACCAATAACACACTCGAAAATTACAAATTGAAATGTAAGAGTGTGTTAGAGAATCAAACCAAGAGCTCAAAGATGTGTGCCAAGTGTCTGTCCAACGATCTAGAAGTGATCTTCAATGGATTGATTGATTTTGCACTTAATTTCGTGGAGAGAGATGGTTTTTGAGTCTCTTGGGAGGTGTGACGGCGCTAGGGTTCGAGAGAGATGAATGTGGGCCGTGCACTTCTATTTATATGGGGTTTCTAAAAGTGACCGTTAGGGTTCAGAAAGATCGGACTAGTCCGTGATGGTCACCGGACTAGTCCAGAGTGCTGTGTGTAGCAAACCCTAAGTGTCCAGGAATATCGGACTAGTCCGGTTGAAAACGGACTTGTCCGATTTCGCTACTGGAAATCTTCGGACTAGTCCGATTGCCATCGGACTTGTCCGGACATATGAAACCCTAAGTGTTTGGGATGACAAGTCCGCACTTGGAGGACTTGTCCGATTTAGATCAGTGTGTATATCGGACTAGTCCGTGTAGACACCGGACTTGTCCGAAGTGGATCAGAATGAATATCGGACTAGTCCGGGTCACAACGGACTTGTCCGATTTTGTGTGACTTGTGCATTGTGTTAAGGACTAGTCCGCATTGGAGAGGACTAGTCCGAAGTGGATCAGAAAGATATCGGACTAGTCCGGTGGAGACTGGACTTGTCCGATCTAGTGCAGAATGTGATATCGGACTAGTCCGGCTGATATCGGACTAGTCCGGTCCTGTATAACTTTGTGCATTGTATGTGTGTGCTTGAAAGTGATTGAGCTCTTGGGTGTGTTTCCTTAACACACTCTGTACATAATAATCTACTATTTTCTTCTTCTTGAGCTCAAGTTCAATTTGCTTCTCATTTCCCTTCTTTTTGGCATTTTGCTCATTTTTTATCATTTGTCTGCATTCATCTCAACAAAAGGATTAGGATCCCAATTGCTTGTCATAAATCATCCAAAACCCACAAGGGAGCCCTAGATGCACTTTCAATCTCCCCCTTTTTGGTGATTGATGACAACCAATTGAGATTTCACAAAATAAGGCAAAAAATGAGATTTTCATAAAGTATGCACATATGACTCAAAAATACATCAGGCAACAAGAGAATTATCCATATGTGCATTCTTTATGGTGGGATGCATACTAAGTGCATGAATACATTGAGAATGACAAAATTTGCATTAACCAACCGATATCAAATGCATATGACATTCCAGGGGCAAAAACACAGTTTTCATCACACACTCCAAATAAATTAAGCAATTCATCACAGGACCAAATTTAATATGAAAACAGAGTTAAGCTATTACAACCACAAATAAAAGAAAAAGAGAACTCTCTCCTCGCACCCTATCACAGCTAAAGCTGAGACTCCCCCTCAATCTCTCCCCCTTTGGCATCAAGACACCAAAAAGAAGGAGATGAGGGTCCTAGGGTCTTCACTATTCACTGTCGGTCCTCTCGTCATCGTCTTCATCTTCTTTGCTTTCTGCTTGACGAGGAGGAGAGGGAGGAGGAGGAGCGGAGCTGCTCGAGCCCCCAATGCCAAAATAGGCAAGCTCGGAAGGGGTCAAGGGCCCGAGCTCGGTGAAATCCGGGTCAGACTCCTCAGATATCACTGGAGATCCAATGGGATCGATCTCCATCTTCCGACAGATTTGCTCCACATTGGCCTTTATATACTTCATGTCCTCCTTTCTTTTCTTGTTGAGTTTGTGGACCTTCACTTCGGTCTTTTTGCAGGAGGAGAAGATGGCGGTCAGGTACTTTAGGATCCCACTAGCTGATCCTCTCTGAGGGGCTTCCCTAGAGGTAGGGACAGCCCTAGCAGTATCTCTTTCTCTTGCCGGTGCCTCAGGACTCGAGGCCGGCGAGGGAGCAGCCTGGACACTCACAGGCTGAGGCTTCTGAGGCCTCAGAGGAGTATGCTCCACATCCTTCACGAACTCAATACCTGTGACTTTCTCAATCATAAACATCAGGTAGGGAGCGTAGCCACAGGACCGGTTGGGGGTGCTTGAGATGTTGACCATGTCGTTCCAAATGTAATCTGCAACATCAAACTGTCTCTTCTTGCTTATGACCCTCATTAGAGTCCGGAGGTAGCCCTGTACACTCCCTGCATCCCCATCCTTGGGTGCAATGGTCTTCCGGAGAACTCTTATAAGGACCACAAAGAAGGGCTTCATGTTCTTTGTGGAGGGAGGAACATACTTAGAGTTGGGCTCATACATGAACTTCATTCCGTCCCTCTCAATGACCCCTATGTTGTGGATGATCAGGTGGTCATTTCCAGCAGAGTCTAAATGGAGCAGGTTTGCAAAATCCTCCTGAGTGATGGAGTACTTGGATCCATGGGTCATCCAAGTCACACTCTCTTCATCTTCACTCGAGAAGTAGCACATTGCATAGAATTGTGCAATCACTTCATCATTCCAATTGTGTCTGAAGGCAAACAGATCCTTCAGGCCATGCCTCTCAGCTGCTGCAATGACTTCATCAAAAGCTGAGCACTTCTTCTTCTCTAGGTAGGCCCAGTCAATCCACTGACTGCGCACCATCGGAGTCTTCATCGGCAGGTAAACCAGCCTGTAGAAATCTGCATGGAAGTTTGTCCAAAACCTTCCATCAGCTGCCTGCTTTGGCCTCCCATAGCAATCAATGCTTCTGAGCTTTGCTGCCATATCACTGCCTTTCCCATTGAATTTCTCTTCATTGGGGTCCCGGACCCCTTCCCTGGGAGCGTGTAGCTTCAAGGGCCCAATTGGCCCCATTGCTACTCCCTTGCCCTTTCCTTTTGCTTGATGAAGGCCGCTTGTAGACGGAGCAGCCTTCGAGGCGGGCTTCTTGACACAGACCTTCCTCCGAACCTTGGGAGGGGAAGTAGCAGGCTCGGAAGGTATTTCTTGGCATTTCTTGCCAAGACCCGCCGAGGACCGAGATGCCACCTCGTGGTCCAACTCGGCCTCAAAGTCGGAGATTTCATTGTCGGAGCTCGACATGATCTGAGAATGAATGAGCAAGAAAAAGGACAAGTTATGCAAGGCATAGGTGAGACATGATAGTAATGGATGGCATTAGGGAATTAAGGAATTAGGTTTAGGTTCAGAAACATCGTACTTGTCCAGTGCCTCGGCACGGACTAGTCCGGGGTACCGGACTTGTCCGTGCATGGACCTGACTAGTCCGGTGTTCATCCTCAAAAACCTAACAGATTGAACTGGACACAGTCCCTAATGCAATTCTAGTCTAGCATACACGTAGTACATCAGATAAACATGTAACTAGTGCAGGGTGCTAGGCCAAACGATCAATGATTGACAAAAATATGATTTCTAGGGTTTTTAAGGTTTTTACTGAAGAAATCGTTGGAGACTTGAAGTTTTGGTGGTTTCAGGCCGGACTTGTCTGGTGGAATCAATCCCCAAGTCTTCAAGCTTGATCTCCGCCCAAACTTGTGGCTTTTCGACGGAGGACACAAGAGATAGCTTTGGGAGCTCGAGCGCAAGAGAGAGAAAGGCTTGAGCAAATGTGGGGATGAGTGGATTAGGGTTTGGTGGCGGCTAGGGTTATGGACACGAGAAATCGGACAAGTCCGGACTTGACCGGACAAGTCCAAAGTCATCCAGAGACCTATATCGGACTAGTCCGTGGTCCGTCGAACTAGTCCGTGGTCCGTCGGACTAGTCCGGCCTAACCGGCACTCTGCGTACTAGTCTGCATGGGCGGACTAGTCCGGATAACCACGGACTAGTCCGTGGTTACCAGGAAAGAATTGCATAGCCCATTCATATATATTTGAAGGTTCAATAATAGAGAATAGAGAGGCAAAACAATTCAAGCAATCTTGATGAATTTGACAAGTAAGCATACAGCAATCATACAATGATCAAAATTCATCAAGATCTAATAATTGACATAGTTTTTTTGAGAGAAAAATAGGGAGGGGTAATTTTCACAAATCAATCAACATTTTGAAGTAAGCATACAGGTATGCAACTTTTCAAGCCACACTCCGAGAATCAAGAATATTTAGCTCATTTCGGAGTTCGCAAAAATGCTTTTCATCAAGTGGCTTGGTGAATATGTCGGCCAATTGTTTTTGTGTGTTGACATGTGAGATGGTTATGTCTCCTTTCATGGAATGGTCTCTCAAGAAATGATGTCTTATGTCTATGTGTTTAGTCCTAGAGTGCTCAACTGGATTGTGGGCTATTTTAATGGCACTCTCATTGTCACAAAGGAGAGGAATATGGTTCATATTGTAACCGTAATCCCTTAGAGTTTGTCGCATCCAAAGAAGTTGTGCACAACAACTCCCGGCTGAAACATACTCCGCTTTGTCTGTGGATAAAGCAATGGAATTTTGTTTCTTAGATGACCAAGAAACCAAGGATAATCCTAGGAATTGGCAGGTGCCAGAGGTGCTTTTTCTATCAACTTTGCACCCGGCATAATGTGCATCGAAGTAACCAATGAGATTGAATTTGGAGCCTTTTGGGTACCATAGACCAAGGTTGGGTGTATGAACTAAATATCTCAAGATTCTTTTTACGACTGTCAAGTGACATTCCTTAGGGTTGGCTTGAAATCTTGCACACAAACATACACTCAACATAATATCTGGCCTAGATGCACATAAGTAATGTAAAGATCCAATCATGGAGCGATATACCTTTTGGTCGATGCTCGGTCCATCTTCATTGAGATCCAAGTGGCCATTCGTAGCCATGGGAGTCTTTATGGGCTTTGCATGTCCATGCCAAACTTCTTGAGTATGTCCTGCGTGTACTTGGTTTGGCTTATGAATGTTCCTTCCTTTTGTTGCGGCACTTGGAATCCCAAGAAGTACTTCAATTCTCCCATCATTGACATTTCAAACCTGTCTGTCATAATTCTACTAAATTCTTCACAGAAAGATTGGTTAGTTGACCCAAAAATTATGTCATCAACATAGATTTGGCAAATAAAAAGATCATTATCTAGGTTTTTCGTGAATAATGTATAATCTACTTTGCCAATCTGAAAGCCATTATCAATTAAAAAATCTCTAAGACACTCATACCAAGCTCTAGGAGCTTGTTTGAGGCCATAGAGAGCCTTACGCAGTTTATACACGTGGTCAGGGAACTCTTCGTCTTCAAATCCGGGTGGTTGCTCCACGTACACCTCTTCCTTGATCGGTCCGTTGAGGAAGGCGCTTTTCACGTCCATTTGGTACAGCTTGAAATCATGGTGAGAAGCATATGCAAGTAATATTCTAATTGATTCAAGCCTAGCTACTGGAGCAAAAGTCTCATCGAAATCCAAACCTTCGACCTGTGAGTAACCTTTGGCCACAAGTCGTGCCTTTTTTCTTGTCACCACCCCGTGTTCGTCTTGCTTGTTGCAGAAGACCCACTTGGTGCCCACTATGTTTGCATTGGGTCTTTCCACAAGTTCCCAAACCTCGTTTCTCTTGAAGTTGTTCAACTCTTCTTGCATTGCCACCACCCAGTCCGGATCCTTCAATGCATCCTCAGTCCTACGTGGTTCCAAAAAGGAGACAAACGAGTAATGCTCACAAAAATTAGCTATACGAGATCTAGTGGTTACTCCCTTTTGGATATCACCGATGATGTTGTCGATTGGGTGATCCCTTTGAGTGCGTTGGTGTACTCTTGGGTGTGGCACTTGGGGAGTTGAGTGTTGGTGATCATTTTCTTCTCCCCCTGAGTGGTTGCCCTCGTTGATTTGTTGATCATCTTCATATTCTGGTGATTGATCTTGTGTCGAGACTCCCCCTTTATTGTTGATCTCCTCTTGTGGTTCACTTTCCTCTTGTATTTGTGACGATGGCTCTTGTGGACGAACTTCGCCTAGAGCCATTCTCTTCAATGCTTGATAAGGAGCTTCTTCTTTACCTAATTCACATTGATCAACTTGCTCCTTTTGGGAGCCATTAGTTTCATCGAACACTACGTCACGTGCCACTTCAACAAGTCCGGAGGCCTTGTTGAAAACACGATAGGCGTAAGTGTTCGAATCATAGCCAAGAAGGAAACCTTCATCGGACTTCGAAGTGAACTTTTCAAGCCACACTCCGAGAATCAAGAATATTTAGCTCATTTCGGAGTTCGCAAAAATGCTTTTCATCAAGTGGCTTGGTGAATATGTCGGCCAATTGTTTTTGTGTGTTGACATGTGAGATGGTTATGTCTCCTTTCATGGAATGGTCTCTCAAGAAATGATGTCTTATGTCTATGTGTTTAGTCCTAGAGTGCTCAACTGGATTGTGGGCTATTTTAATGGCACTCTCATTGTCACAAAGGAGAGGAATATGGTTCATATTGTAACCGTAATCCCTTAGAGTTTGTCGCATCCAAAGAAGTTGTGCACAACAACTCCCGGCTGAAACATACTCCGCTTCGTCTGTGGATAAAGCAATGGAATTTTGTTTCTTAGATGACCAAGAAACCAAGGATTTTCCTAGCAATTGTCAGGTGCCAGAGGTGCTTTTTCTATCAACTTTGCACCCGGCATAATGTGCATCGAAGTAACCAATGAGATTGAATTTGGAGCCTTTTGGGTACCATAGACCAAGGTTGGGTGTATGAACTAAATATCTCAAGATTCTTTTTACGACTGTCAAGTGACATTCCTTAGGGTTGGCTTGAAATCTTGCACACAAACATACACTCAACATAATATCTGGCCTAGATGCACATAAGTAATGTAAAGATCCAATCATGGAGCGATATACCTTTTGGTCGATGCTCGGTCCATCTTCATTGAGATCCAAGTGGCCATTCGTAGCCATGGGAGTCTTTATGGGCTTTGCATGTCCATGCCAAACTTCTTGAGTATGTCCTGCGTGTACTTGGTTTGGCTTATGAATGTTCCTTCCTTTTGTTGCGGCACTTGGAATCCCAAGAAGTACTTCAATTCTCCCATCATTGACATTTCAAACCTGTCTGTCATAATTCTACTAAATTCTTCACAGAAAGATTGGTTAGTTGACCCAAAAATTATGTCATCAACATAGATTTGGCAAATAAAAAGATCATTATCTAGGTTTTTCGTGAATAATGTATAATCTACTTTGCCAATCTGAAAGCCATTATCAATTAAAAAATCTCTAAGACACTCATACCAAGCTCTAGGAGCTTGTTTGAGGCCATAGAGAGCCTTACGCAGTTTATACACGTGGTCAGGGAACTCTTCGTCTTCAAATCCGGGTGGTTGCTCCACGTACACCTCTTCCTTGATCGGTCCGTTGAGGAAGGCGCTTTTCACGTCCATTTGGTACAGCTTGAAATCATGGTGAGAAGCATATGCAAGTAATATTCTAATTGATTCAAGCCTAGCTACTTGAGCAAAAGTCTCATCGAAATCCAAACCTTCGACCTGTGAGTAACCTTTGGCCACAAGTCGTGCCTTTTTTCTTGTCACCACCCCGTGTTCGTCTTGCTTGTTGCAGAAGACCCACTTGGTGCCCACTATGTTTGCATTGGGTCTTTCCACAAGTTCCCAAACCTCGTTTCTCTTGAAGTTGTTCAACTCTTCTTGCATTGCCACCACCCAGTCCGGATCCTTCAATGCATCCTCAGTCCTACGTGGTTCCAAAAAGGAGACAAACGAGTAATGCTCACAAAAATTAGCTATACGAGATCTAGTGGTTACTCCCTTTTGGATATCACCGATGATGTTGTCGATTGGGTGATCCCTTTGAGTGCGTTGGTGTACTCTTGGGTGTGGCACTTGGGGAGTTGAGTGTTGGTGATCATTTTCTTCTCCCCCTGAGTGGTTGCCCTCGTTGATTTGTTGATCATCTTCATATTCTGGTGATTGATCTTGTGTCGAGACTCCCCCTTTATTGTTGATCTCCTCTTGTGGTTCACTTTCCTCTTGTATTTGTGACGATGGCTCTTGTGGACGAACTTCGCCTAGAGCCATTCTCTTCAATGCTTGATAAGGAGCTTCTTCTTTACCTAATTCACATTGATCAACTTGCTCCTTTTGGGAGCCATTAGTTTCATCGAACACTACGTCATGTGCCACTTCAACAAGTCCGGAGGCCTTGTTGAAAACACGATAGGCGTAAGTGTTCGAATCATAGCCAAGAAGGAAACCTTCATCGGACTTCGAAGTGAACTTTGAAGTCCTGGGTTTCTTGTTCAAGATATAACATGGAGAGCCGAAAACTCGAAAATATGAAATGTTGGGTTTGTTACCGGTGAGTAGCTCATAAGGAGTCTTCTTGAGTAGTCGATGAAGGTAGAGTCGATTTGCGACGTGGCAAGCGGTGTTAATCGCTTCCGCCCAAAATCGATCCGAAGTCTTGTATTCATCGAGCATTGTTCTTGCCATCTCTATGAGCGTTCGGTTCTTCCTTTCAGCGACTCCATTTTGTTGTGGAGAGTATGGTGCTGAAAATTCGTGCTTGATTCCCTCCTCATCTAGGTACTCCTCCACTTGTATGTTCTTGAACTCCGTGCCGTTGTCGCTCCGAATACTCTTGATCGATAGTGAGAACTCGTTTTGAGATCGCTTGAAGAATTTCTTGAGAGTTCCTTGTGTTTCTGACTTGTCATGCAAAAAGAACACCCAAGTGAAGCGGGAAAATCATCAATAATGACTAAACCGTATTTATTACCGCCGATGCTTATGTAAGCAATTGGACCAAACAAGTCCATATGAAGTCGTTCGAGCGGTCTTGTCGTAGTCATAATGTTCTTTGCAGGATGATGTGCTCCTACTTGCTTCCCGGCTTGGCACGCGCTACAAGGCCTGTCTTTCTCAAAAGCAACATCTTTCAAACCTCGGATGTGATCGCCCTTGAGGAGTTTTTGAAGATTCCTCATACCAACATGTGCTAGCCGTCTATGCCACAGCCAACCCATGTTGGTTTTTGCAATCAAGCATGTGTCGAGTTCGGCTTTATCCTTGTTGAAGTCAACAAGGTAAAGTTTTCCCTTTAACATACCCTTGAATGGAACGGAACCATCACTCCTCCTTGAGACGGTCACACCCTCGTTAGTAAACAAGCAATTATAACCTTTGTCGCATAATTGAGATATGGACAACAGGTTATAATCTAAAGATTCAACATGTAGAACATGAGAAAGAGTGTGTTCAGAGGATATTGCTATTTTACCGGTACCGAGCACCCTTCCTTGACTATTATCTCCGAAGTAGATGCCTTCGTTTGGGTCCTCGTTTTCTTCATATTCCACGAACATCCTCTTTTCTCCGGTCATGTGGTTGGTGCATCCACTATCTAGCACCCATTTGGATCCACCGGAGGAATAGGCCTGCAGAAACAAATTATGCCTTGGTTTTAGGTACCCAAGCTTGCTTGGGTCCTTGGAGGTTAGTTACAATACATTTGGGCACCCACACATGGGATTTTGTGTTCCCATGGCGTGGCCCAGCATAGTAAGCATAAACTTTACCAATATTGTTTCTCATTAATACATAAGAGGCATCAAAGGTTTTGAACAAGAGTCGTTGTTGTTTATGGATCGGACTAGTCTGGGTAACCGGACTTGTCCGAATGACCGGACTTGTTCGGGCCTCCACCGGACTAGTCCGGCGTTTATGAGAGTTCAGATTCTTAATTTTTGAGTTACCAGGTTGTGAGGGTCCTCCCTTCACAAAGGTAATCCTTCCCTTGTTATTCTTATGACTTCCAGCATTTTGCTTTCCATCGTAAGAGTAACCAATGCCATACTTGACGTTAGGAGGTCTTTGGACCAAGTATGCACTACTTGCATAGTTGATTCTCTCCTTGTCAAATATTCCACATTGGGTAGGATTTTTATCCTTTGCGGAGATAGACTTTTACTTCAAGCTGATATCGACTTTGCCACATTTGCACATATGAACAGGATTAGTTGAGGTGTGTTGAGAAGGCAGACTTAAAGAGGAGGAAGGTTCACTTAGCTTGAGTGACTCAACTTGCACTTCAAGGATCTTGTTGACCTTGATCAGTTCATCAAGTTGATCCTTGATTGCAACGTTTGAGTTGGTTAATTCCAAACAAGTTTTCTTGCTTGAAGCTAGCTCAAGCTCTAGTGAGTTGTTTTTCTCCTTTTCAAGAACTAGAAGATTGTCAAGTTCGACATACCTCTCCTTTTGGGATATAATCATGTCTTCTTGACGATCAATTAGCGATTCCTTCTCAACAAGTTGGACAAGTAAAAATTTCATTTTAGCAGCAGTTTTTCTATCTAATCCAGTTAACATATCTTCATCATCACTATCTAGTTCATCATCACTTGAGTACGAATGCATGGAAGGAGTTTTGATGTTTACCTTGCGTTTACCTTCCTTTGCCATGAGGCAAGTGCCATGTCCCTTCTTTGCACCGAGCATGGGGAAGAGTGTGGGATTCTTGGACGAGCTTTCAATGGCTATGCTAGCCATCTCTTCTTCATCGGATGATGAGGACTCATCGTTTGAGTCCCACTCTTTTCCAATGTGTGCTTGTTCAGCTTGTTTCTTCTTTTTGAAGAATTTCTTCGGATGAGGCTTGGTTTCTTTATTCTTCTTCTTGTTGTCCTCATACGGGCAATCGACTATAAAGTGGTTATACTCACCACAATTATAGCACACCCGCCTCATCTTCGTCTTTGTCCTTTCCTTGTACTTGCCTTCACCAGATTTTGTTCCTTGTCTTTTCTTCATTATTCTTTTGAACTTTTTCATGAACAAAATCATATCCTCTTCGTCCAGCTCACTGCTTTCGTCATCGCTATCCTCCTCAAACTGAGCTTCTCTTGCTTCTTTGGATAGAGGTTTGAGTGTGGATTTTAAGGCAACTCCCTTCTTCTTGGCCGATGTGAGGTCGGCTATTTCTTTGACCTGCTTGGCTTGTTTCTCCATCATTTCAAAATTGATGATTTTGCCAAGCAATTCATCTGGAGTCATCCTCTTGTACCCGGGACTTTCTCTGATCATAGAGCATAGTGTGACATTGCGAGGCATAAAGGCTCTAAGGATGAGCTTTAGAACCTCGTGGTCATTCCACTTCTTGCTCCCATATGATCGAACCTTGTTTACAAGTGTCTTCAATCAGTTGTACATGTTCTGGGGAGATTCGTCTTCCTCAATTGCGAACCTTCCTAGTTCGCCCTCAATCATTTCAATTTTGGGCTCCCGCACATGCCGATCACCTTCATGGGCTGTTTGCAGTGTGTCCCATATTTCCTTGGCAATCTCCAGTCTGTCTACCTTTGTGAATTCATCTCGACTTAGAGAGGAGGTGATCACGGCTGCAGCTTGAGCGTTTCTGTGGATGGCTTGCTCTTGACTTGGAGTGAGCTCTTCGTCGTCATCTGGGATGTCTATTCCTGTGCACACAATATGCCATAAACTTGGGTTAAGGGAAATCAAGTGCATCTTCATATTTTGCCTCCACATGGAGTAATCACTCCCATCGAAGTGTGGGGCTTTTCCAAGAGGAATAGATAGGTAATGGCTGTTGTTTGAATTTAAACGATCATAGTTGAAAGGATATCGGGAGTAGTAGGCGTGACTACTCCCCTTCTTCTTTTCTTCAACTTTAGCTTTCCCCTTGGAAAGTGCTTTCTTTCTGAGTAGTGCTTTCAGCTCCAGCGTCTCCTCATCATCATCATCGAAGTCTTGAATTGCTTCGAGATACTTTTCCAGCTTTTGGTTCTTGTCTTTGTTTACTTCTTCCTGGTTGTTAATTTTCTGAACATCTTTCATGTCCGACATGATCTCTTCGAGTGGTTGCACTCTTTCTTGAAGAACCCGCTCTGATACCAATTGAATGTAGGCCTAGAGGGGGGGTGAATAGGCCTTTTTGATTTTTCTCGGTTCCTGTAACACTCAACAACAAGGTCAATACCAGAGATATCGGACTAGTCCGGTAATGTGCGGACTAGTCCGGTTTTCACGGGCTAGGTTGATCAAGTTTAGAAAATTTGATTGATTCGTTAATGTTTGCAGCGGAAATATAAACTTGAATCTCAATTTAATAGTAGTACGTCAGATTCTATTGAAGTTAAAACTCTTGATCAACAATTAGACTTAGATTGAACAAAGTGAATCAAACCCTAGATTAAGTTGATCAAATTAGATGAAGAACACAAAAAGGACAAGACACACGATTTATCCCGTGGTTCGGCTACCACGAAGGCAACCTACGTCCACGTTGAGGAGCCCACAAAAGGACCGGGTCTTCTCCAACCCTTCCCTCGTTGGATCGCCACGAAGGCCAATCCTCTTCCACTAATCACAAAGGGTAAATAACAAAGTTGAAGGGGCGTTCTCACACGTTGAGAGCTCCCTTGATTACAACTCACAATGACACCAATAACACACTCGAAAATTACAAATTGAAACGTAAGAGTGTGTTAGAGAATCAAACCAAGAGCTCCAAGATGTGTGCCAAGTGTCTCTCCAACGATCTAGAAGTGATCTTCAATGGATTGATTGATTTTGCACTTAATTTCGTGGAGAGAGATGGTTTTTGAGTCTCTTGGGAGGTGTGACGGCGCTAGGGTTCGAGAGAGATGAAAGTGGGCCGTGCACTTCTATTTATATGGGGTTTCTAAAAGTGACTGTTAGGGTTCAGAAAGATCGGACTAGTCCGTGATGGTCACCGGACTAGTCCGGAGTGCTGTGTGTAGCAAACCCTAAGTGTCCAGGAATATCGGACTAGTCCGGTTGAAAACGGACTTGTCCGATTTCGCTACTGGAAATCTTCGGACTAGTCCGATTGCCATCGGACTTGTCCGGACATATGAAACCCCAAGTGTTTGGGATGACAAGTCCGCACTTGGAGGACTTGTCCGATTTAGATCAGTGTGTATATCGGACTCGTCCGTGTAGACACCGGACTTGTCCGAAGTGGATCAGAATGAATATCGGACTAGTCCGCGTCACAACGGACTTGTCCGATTTTGTGTGACTTGTGCATTCTGTTAAGGACTAGTCCGCATTGGAGAGGACTACTCCGAAGTGGATCAGAAAGATATCGGACTAGTCCGGTGGAGACCGGACTTGTCCGATCTAGTGCAGAATGTGATATCGGACTAGTCCGGCTGATATCGGACTAGTCCGGTCCTGTATAACTTTGTGCATTGTATGTGTGTGCTTGAAAGTGATTGAGCTCTTGGGTGTGTTTCCTTAACACACTCTGTACATAATAATCTACTATTTTCTTCTTCTTGAGCTCAAATTCACTTTGCTTCTCATTTCCCTTCTTTTTGGCATTTTGCTCATTTTTTATCATTTGCCTGCATTCATCTCAACAAAAGGATTAGGATCCCAATTGGTTGTCATAAATCATCCAAAACCCACAAGGGAGTCCTAGATGCACTTTCACAAAGTAAGGCAGGTCCGTGGACAGTTGGATCTAGAAGAAAAGACAACACATTTGGTTGTATTTAAAATCGCGTTTGACTTAAAATCTTCTTGAGAGCCATAAGCCGCGACGAAGTTATAGACAAGGAACAAATTTTACTATTTTTCTTGGCTTAAGTGTGCAGGAAAAATAAAATCTACGTTGATGGAGAAAAGCCGGAACTAACTAAGCTCCGACTCACCTAAGGGGGGCCAGCCGTCGACGCCGAATAAAAGATGGTGAGAAGACCCCGTAAATGGAGTCTGCTGCCAACAAACTGAGTGTTGGCAAAGGTTATTGCCGGAACTACTAAGCTCCGACACCCCGGAGGATTAACTATTGATGCTCTACGCGTTGATAGAGACTATTGCCGGAGCTACTAAGCTCCAGTGATAGACAATGCCGGAGCTTCTAAGCTCCGACAACCTCAGGGGGCCTTCACTATCGAAGACTTCGAACCTAAATTCTACAAGTTCGGAGCGAAAGAGTCTTCAACAAAACACAATATCCTCTTGGTACATGTTCACAATCAAATTGTGTACATCTACCAGGGGGCCAGGTGGAGATAAAAGTGTTGAAGACAAAAAGTGAAATTCGCAAAATTTGGGGATTTTATTTATCTGGAGACAAGAGATTACATCTGGAGACAAGGGATTACAAAATTGAGGAAGAAGAAGAGAAAATACAAGTGAGAATTACAGAGATGGTCCTAGACCCTGTGGAAGAATTGGGCGACCTTCTGGGCAACCTCCGATATGCTAGCTCGGGTAGCTTCGCCTTCTCCTTCGACGGGGCCTTCAAGCACCGGGTCCAGAGGAAATTGGGAGTTCCGGCTGGTGTAGCACGTCAGCACATACTCTGCGACGTTCTTCGCCAGGGATTGCCCCTCAACCTCCAGTTGGTCCGCGATGACATCGCCCACCTTGGAGAGCTTGTTACCTGCTGCGCTCAACACCTGTAGCACTAGGTCCGGCTCCGGCTCCGGATCATCCGGGCGCACGGGGCTGAAACCCATCGGTGTCAGCGCGTCGTTGGCTTTGCCCAGGAACTCCCAAATCTTTAGGGAGTCCGCAGTCCTCAAGCCCTTCATCTCTTCCAGGGATCTCCTAGCCGCCGTCAGTTCGGAATTCTCACGGGCAAGGCGCTCAACTTCTTTGGCGTTTTGCTGAATCTTTTCAGCAACCCGCCTTTCGAGTTTTCCGAGCTCTTCCTCCCGGAGGTGGATCTTGTTGCGGCGGTCAACCAGGTCCTTCTCCCTACCCCTCACTTTCTTCTCCCGGGCAACAAGGGCACACTCTTGTTCGTAGAGTTCTTGCCCTCGCACCCAGGTCTTCTCCTCTTCCTCTTGGCAGCGCTCTTCCAATTTCTTGGCATGCTCCTCGAGGCCCTTGTCAGCCAGAGCTACTTTCTCGGCGAGCTCCTCTTCCTTCCTCAGGAAATCATCCCGCGGCTCAAGGAGTTTTTGCTCTTCATCCTCGAGCCGTCTCTCCCTCTCTTCAAGTGCCTCTCGGCGCTTGATGAGTGCGGTGTTAATGGCCTCAAGCTGTTCGTGGCGTGCATCGGCCGCGTTATTGGCAGCTTTGGCCTGATCGTAGATCTCCCGGTATTGAGCGTCGAGGGCCCGAGTCATACTCTCCCTGTCATCCAGCAACTTGCCCCAGTACTCCAGGCGGATCTTCTCTCGTTTGATCCACTCCTTGTCATCCGATAGCCTCGACTGCACCAGCTTTATCTCGAAGTAGAGCCGGTTACACCACTTCCTTATGGTTTGGCGCTCCTCTTCAAGAGCCTTGCTGTCGTGGAAGAAGGCCAGTTGGACTTGAAGCAGACTGGAACATGTGTTGTCAATAGAAAGCGACAACGGGATGGGTTCCGGACCTGCAGGGGTCTCCTCTGTTGGTTCCATCGGGTCTTCAGATACAAAAATTGGGTCCCACTCCACGAGAGTGGACCCCTAAGTTTCCAAGGCACTAGGGCCGTCCTCCGGGATGGCCTCAGTCACCATCGAAGAAGGCCCCGCCGCCAAGTCTTCGTTCACCCCCTCGGGCAGGGTCCAGCGACCTCGCTTGGGCACTCCGGCTCAGCCGCAGGTACCTCCGATGTTGTCGCTTCCGGAGCAGGAGCAGCTACTGGCTCCGGTCTGGGTACCTCTTCCGAGGGAGGCTCGAGCTCCGTCACCTCTTCAACAACCGGCTTAGGAGCCGGAAGATCTTCAACTTCGAACGGCCCTGTAACCGGAGCTCCAACAATGACCGGCTCAGCAGCCGGTGTTTCGGAGGTAGCTGGCCCAACTGCCGGAACTACCTTGGTTTCCAGCTCGCATGCCGGGGCTTCAGCCACCTCCGGCTCAACCGCCGGGGCTTCGACACTTTCTGGCTCAGAGGGCGGGATTACTACTTCCTCCGGCTCAACAGCCGGAGCTTCCATCATTGCAGCACCAGGACCCGGAGCTTCAACCTCCGAGACAGGTGCCGCTGGCGCATCTTCACTCCCGTGGTCCGGCGCTACCACGGGAACTTCTGGGGATGAGTTGAGGTCCATGGCCACGACAGCCGGCGCCGGAGCTGTCGCAGCTTCAGCCACCACTTGGGGCGGCACCGGGACAGGAACAGAAGCTCCCACCCTCACGGCCTCCGACACTGTGGCTGAGGGTGGAGCCTCACTCCCCTTCTTGGGGATGCTGCAGATGATGAACGAAGGAAATTAACAAACAGTTGCTACAATTAAAATAATTGTCCAAGGTAGAGATTAGAAATTACCTTGGGAGGCTTCCGCACCAGCTTGCGCGGAACCTTTTTCCCGGGCATTCTGGGCTGGCCATAGTCGGCGTAGAAGCTCCGGAAGGCCCCCCAGAACTTGTCGCGGCCACGGGCGTTTCCCTGGTTGAGGCTCTCCTTGATCGGGAAGAACCCCCGGACCTGGAGGCCTCCACCGGCTCAGGTGCTGGAGTCGCGCGCCCGGAGCTAGCACCCCGGGAGGATCCCACCGCGGGAACAGACGCGCTCTGGGAGGACCCCACTGCAGGAATGGTCTCGTTCCGGGGGGACCCCATTACGGGGACAGTTGCCACGGTGGTAGAAGACCTTCCCCTCTAGGGAGAAGGAACCGAGGCGGAAGTAGCGGGCTTGACGGACCTTCCGTCGGCATGCTGCAGCTTCCTCTTCCGGCTCTCTGGTTCATCAGCCAGCTCCTTGCCCTTGCTGACGACCTCTACCATTGTCTTTGGGGCAGGGAGGGAGCCATCTTTGGGCATTATGGGGATTGCCACCTGGGTGGCTGATCTTCTCTCGACGACACCAAGGTCGTCAAGTACGGGCATCTTTCGCCGGAGCTCCCTACTGAACTCCACTTCCACGTTCAGAGGGAGGAAGGCCGACGGGGGAGTCAAGTCATCACCGTCGACGTCGATGCCGTGCTGGAATTTCTTGAGGTGAAACTCTAAGGTTTTCCCCACCATGTTGGACTTCAACCCGGTCTCAACCCGGTCGTCGTCCATCACACTGTTGAGGGCCCAAGCGAGTTTCTCCCTCCTCTTCAGCGGCACCCACAGGAAATTTCAAAATACCGACTGAGGAGTCAATCCTCCCTCCACGCATTGGTGTATCCTAGTCAAAGCAGGGTCGAAAGCTTCCCCCAGCACCGGAGCTTCACTCCACATCGTCGTGTCGATGCCGGGCAAACTATCGGGCAGCTCCGGCCTCTCGTGCTCTTCCACCCTGACGACTATCCAGTCTTTCTTCCAGTCATCCCACTTCCCAAAAGGAAACGACCGGAGGTACTTGAATGGGCACTTCTTGCGCTTCATGAAGTAGTAGAAGCCAAGGTACTCATTGCTCCGGCCGGTGGTGTGGACGGTGAAGAAGGTCCGGAAGAGTTCAATGCAGGGGGGATGCCCACCCACATCTCACAGAAGTGGACGAAGATAGACACGAGGAGAATGGAGTGAGGGCCAAGGTGGTATAACTGCAGACCATAGAAGTCTAGCAGCATCAAGAAAAAGGAAGAAAAAGGCGGGATCAACCCCACCATGGCATACGAGGAAAAGTACACCATTTCGCCGGCGTGCTCCTTCTCGAAGGGGAGCTCTCCGTCGGCACGGACTGAGCGGTTGAAGAAGTCCGAGGACCACCCCATGAGGGACCGGACCTTCCTCAAATCGCCGTCGGTCTTCAAACAACTCTCGCGGAGACCCAACTCCATCGCGGCACGACTAGGCAAGAGAAGAAAAACGAAGCACGAGTTGGGAGTTTGAGCGCAAGATCAGATGAGAGGCGTAAAGAACTCCCGACGGTGCGCACTTTCCTTCTTAAGTAAGCCCTCACAACGCTTGGATGGAAACCGCAAGGAAATCGAAGATACCATTCAAAAATTTCACCCTGCCGATGACAAGAGGGCCCGGGACCACCCCGACGATCAAGTCGAGGCTCATACCCAATCGAACGGTTGTCATCACGAGGCGGGAAACCCAAAGGTGGCGGCCTGACAAGGCGCGCGGAACCGATACGGTTTTCGTATCGGGAACCGGCGACCTTCAATTGCGTGAGATCCGCACGCCAAAGATCTCATCTGCCGCACGAGGTGCGCCACGCGGCGGGGATCTGACTATAAATCCCTGCTAACGGCACCTTCAAAGACCCTTGAAGACTCAGTTCAAGAGTCGCGAGGATGGACCCACCTCCAGCAGAATGACTTCACCCCAGTGATCTTCCCCGGAGGTAGGTCCAGGGGGCCACTGTCGGTATCCTAGAAACCGTACACCCCTTGAGGTTACAAAGATCTCAAAGGAATGTCATCTACTTGGTTTGAAGACCCTCGGAGGCCCACATGCCAGGCATAACCGGACCCGCTTCTCCAACATGGTTAATCCCTGAGTCATCACGTGTACTGCCAAACCGGAGCTACCGCACACAAGATGGAAGCTCCGGGCCATGTACCGAAACGGCACCTCCGGACTTAACCCAAGACCGAGAGAAGCTCCAAGCCTGACACGTGTCGGGTAACCCCGGAGCTACCTGTTTCCCACAACAAGCTTCAGAGCTGCCACGTGTCCAATCATCGGATCTTCAGCTTCTAACCTTCGGAAGACCCCGCAACGGCTCCAGATCTTAAAAGGAGAGCCAAGGACTTCAAGACCCAATTAAGTGTCATTAACGCCATATTAATGACACTTAACGGACGATCTTAACACCAGTAACGGCGCTGTCAAAGCCCGTTACAGGGTCATTAAGAGCAATTAAACGTGTATCAATACTAGTAACCGCCGGGGCCACATGTCGGGCCAGGCTAACCTGTAACGGCCTGCCCTTTTACTATAAAAGGACAGGTAGACGACACAGACGCCAGAGACACACAGACGCCAGAGACACACAAGCTAAAACAGCTAATACAACACCAACACACCCGTGGAGTAGGGTATTACGCTCAGGCAGCCCGAACCACGTAAATTCTTGTGTCTCCCGTGTCAATTCCTACTCACCTTCTTGAATCTCCGCGCGCCCATACTGAACATCAAACTCCCCTATCACTTTAGCAGTGTAGGGAGATCTGCCACCGGCCCAGGTGCTGGAGTCGCGCGCCAAGAGCTAACACCCCGGGAGGATCCCACCGCGGGAACAAACGCGCTCCAGGAGGACCCCACTGCAGGAACGGTCTCGTTCCGGGAGGACCCCATTACGGGGACAGTCGCCACAGTGGTAGAAGACCTTCCCCTCCGGGGAGAAGGAACCGAGGCGGAAGTAGCGGGCTTGACGGACCTTCCGTCGGCATGCTGCAGCTTCCTCTTCCGGCTCTCTGGTTCATCAGCCAGCTCCTTGCCCTTGCCGACGACCTCTACCCTTGGCTTTGGGGCAGGCACGGAGCCATCTTTGGGCATTCCGGGGATCGCCACCCGGGTGGTTGATCTTCTCTCGACGACACCAAGGTCATCAAGTACGGGCATCTTTCGCCGGAGCTCCCTGCTGAACTCCACTTCCACGTTTCGAGGGAGGAAGGCCGACGGGGGAGTCAAGTCATCACCGTTGACGTCGATGCCGTGCTGGAATTTCTTGAGGTGAAACTCCAAGGTTTTCCCCACCATGTTGGACTTCAACACGGTCTCAACCCGGTCGTCGTCCATCACGCTGTTGAGGGCCCAAGCGAGTTTCTCCCTCTTCTTCAGCTGCGCCCACCTGTTGACCAGGAAATTTCAAAATACCGACTGAGGAGTCAATCCTCCCTCCACGCATTGGCGTATCCTGGTCAAAGCAGGGTCAAAAGCTTCCCCCCAGCACCGGAGCTTCACTCCAGATTGTCGTGTCGATGCCGGGCAAACTATCGGGCAGCTCCAGCCTCTCGTGCTCTTCCACCCTGACGACTATACAGTCTTTCTTCCAGTCATCCCACTTCCTAGAAGGAAACGACCGGTCGGTACTTGAATGGGCACTTCTTGCGCTTCATGAAGTAGTAGAAGCCAAGGTACTCATTGCTTCGGCCGGTGGTGTGGACGGTGAAGAAGGTACGGAAGAGTTCAATGCAGGGGGGGTGCCCACCCACATCTCACAGAAGTGGACGAAGATAGACACGAGGAGAATGGAGTGAGGGCCAAGGTGGTATAACTGCAGACCATAGAAGTCTAGCAGCATCAAGAAAAAGGAAGAAAAAGGCGGGATCAACCCCACCATGGCGTACGAGGAAAAGTACACCATTTCGCCGGTGTGCTCCTTCTCGAAGGGGAGCTCTCTGCCGGCATGGACTGAGCGGTTGAAGAAGACCGAGGACCACCCCATGAGGGCCCGGACCTTCTTCAAATCGCCGTCGGTCTTCAAACAACTCTCGCGGAGACCCAAATCCATCGCGGCACGGCTAGGCAAGAGAAGAAAAACGAAGCATGAGTTGGGAGTTTGAGCGCAAGATTAGATAAGAGGCGTAAAGAACTCCCGATGGTGCGCGCTTTCCTTCTTAAGTAAGCCCTCGCAACGCTTGGATGGAAACCGCAAGGAAATCGAAGATACCATTCAAAAATTTCACCCTGCCGATGACAAGAGGGCCCGGGACCACCCTGACGATCAAGTCGAGGCTCTTACCCAGTCGAACGGTTGTCATCACGAGGCGGGAAACCCAAAGGCGGCGGCCTGACAAGGCGCGCGGAACCGATACGGTTTTCGTATCGGGATCTGACTATAAATCCCTGCCAACGGCACCTTCAAAGACCCTTGAAGACTCAGTTCAAGAGTCGCGAGGATGGACCCACCTCCAGCGGAATGACTTCACCCCAGTGATCTTCCCCGGAGGTAGGTCCAGGGGGCCACTGTCGGTATCCTAGAAACCGTACACCCCTTGAGGTTACAAAGATCTCAAAGGAATGTCATCTACTTGGTTTGAAGACCCTTGGAGGCCCACATGTCAGGCATAACCGGACCCACTTCTCAAACATGGTTAATCCCTGAGTCACCACGTGTACTGCCAAACCAGAGCTACCGCCCACAAGAGGGAAGCTCCGGGCCATGTACCGAAACGGCACCTCCGGACTTAACCCCAGACCGAGAGAAGCTCCGGGCATGACACGTGTCGGGTAGCCCCGGAGCTACCTGTTTCCCACAGCAAGCTCCGGAGCTGCCACGTGTCCAATCGTCGGATCTTCATCTTCTAACCTTCGGAAGACCCCGCAACGGCTCCGGATCTTCAAAGGAGAGCCAAGGACTTCAAGACCCGATTAAGTGTCATTAACGCCATATTAATGACACTTAACGGAGGATCTTAACACCAGTAACGGCGTTGTCAAAGCCTGTTACAGGGTCATTAAGAGCAATTAAACGTGTATCAATACTAGTAACCGCCGGGGCCACATGTCGGGCCAGGCTAACCTGTAACGGCCTGCCCTTGTACTATAAAAGGACAGGTCGACGACACAGATGCCAGAGACACACAGACGCCAGAGACACACAAGCTAAAACAGCTAATACAACACCAACACACCCGTGGAGTAGGGTATTACGCTCAGGCAGCCCGAACCACGTAAATTCTTGTGTCTCCCGTGTCAATTCCTACTCACCTTCTTGAATCTCCGCGCGCCCATACCGAACATCAAACTCCCCTATCACTTTAGCAGTATAGGGAGATCTGCCACCGGCCCAGGTGCTGGAGTCGCGCGCCCAGAGCTAACACCCCAGGAGGATCCCACCTCGGGAACAGACGCGCTCCAGGAGGACCCCACTGCAGGAACGGTCTCGTTCCGGGAGGACCACATTACAGGGACAGTCGCCACAGTGGTAGAAGACCTTCCCCTCCGCGGAGAAGGAACCGAGGCGGAAGTAGCGGGCTTGACGAACCTTCCGGCGGCACGCTGCAGCTTCCTCTTCCGGCTCTCTGGTTCATCAGCCAGCTCCTTGCCCTTGCCGACGACCTCTACCCTTGGATTTGTGGCAGGGACGGAGCCATCTTCGGGCATTCCGGGGATCGCCACCCGGGTGGTTGATCTTCTCTCGATGACACCAAGGTCGTCAAGTATGGGCATCTTTCGTTGGAGCCTGCTGAACTCCACTTCCACGTTCAGAGGGAGGAAGGCCGACGGGGGAGTCAAGTCATCACCGTCGACGTCGATGCCGTGCTGGAATTTCTTGAGGTGAAACTCCAAGGTTTTCCCCACCATGTTGGACTTCAACCCGGTCTCAACCCGGTCGTCGTCCATCACGCTGTTGAGGGCCCAAGCGAGTTTCTCCCTCCTCTTCAGCGGCGCCCACCTGTTGACCAGGAAATTGCAAAATACCACCTGAGGAGTCAATCCTCCCTCCACGCATTGGCGGATCCTGGTCAAAGCAGGGTCAAAAGCTTCCCCCAGCGCCGGAGCTTCACTCCAAATCGTCGTATCGATGCCGGGCAAACTATCGGGCAGCTCCAGCCTCTCGTGCTCTTCCACCATGACGACTATGCAGTCTTTCTTCCAGTCATCCCACTTCCCAGAAGGAAACGACCGGAGGTACTTGAATGGGCACTTCTTGCGCTTCACGAAGTAGTAGAAGCCAAGGTACTCATTGGTCCGGCCAGTGGTGTGGACGGTGAAGAAGGTCCGGAAGAGTTCAATGCAGGGGGGATGCCCACCCACATCTCACAGAACTGGACGAAGATAGACACGAGGGGAATGGAGTGAGGGCCAAGGTGGTATAACTGCAGACCATAGAAGTCTAGCAGCATCAAGAAAAAGGAAGAAAAAGGCGGGATCAACCCCACCATGGTGTACGATGAAAAGTAAACCATTTCGCCGGCGTGCTCCTTCTCGAAGGGGAGCTCTCCGCCGGCACGGACTGAGCGGTTGAAGAAGTCCGAGGACCACCCCATGAGGGCCCGGACCTTCTTCAAATCGCTGTCGGTCTTCAAACGACTCTCGCGGAGACCCAACTCCATCGCGGCACGGCTAGGCAGGAGATGAAAAACGAAGCACGAGTTGGGAGTTTGAGCACAAGATCAGATGAGAGGCGTAAAGAACTCCCGACGGTGCACGCTTTCCTTCTTAAGTAAGCCCTCGCAACACTTGGATGGAAACCGCAAGGAAATCGAAGATACCATTCAAAAATTTCACCCTGCCGATGACAAGAGGGCCCGGGACCACCCCGACGATCAAGTCGAGGCTCTTACCCAGTCGAACAGTTGTCATCACGAGGCGGGAAACCCAAAGGCGGCGGCCTGACAAGGCGCGTGGAACCGATACGGTTTTTGTATCGGGAACCGGCGACCTTCAATTGCGTGAGATCCGCACGTCAAAGATCTCATCTGCCGCACGAGGTGCGCCACGCGGCGGGGATCTAACTATAAATCCCTGCCAACGGCACCTTCAAAGACACTTGAAAACTCAGTTCAAGAGTTGCGAGGATGGACCCACCTCCGGCGGAATGACTTCACCCCAGTGATCTTCCCCGGAGGTATGTCCAGGGGGCCACTGTCGGTATCCTAGAAACCGTACACCCCTTGAGGTTACAAAGATCTCAAAGGAATGTCATCTACTTGGTTTGAAGACCCTCAGAGGCCCACATGTCAGGCATAACCGGACCCGCTTCTCCAACATGGTTAATCCCTGAGTCGGCACGTGTACTGCCAAACCGGAGCTACCGCCCACAAGAGGGAAGCTCCGGGCCATGTACCGAAACGGCACCTCCGGACTTAACCCCAAACCGAGAGAAGCTCCAGGCCTGACACGTGTCGGGTAGCCCCGGAGCTACTTGTTTCCCACAGCAAGCTCCGGAGCTGCCACGTGTCCAATCATCGGATCTTCAGCTTCTAACCTCCGGAAGACCCCGCAACGGCTCCGGATCTTCAAAGGAGAGCCAAGGACTTCAAGACCCGATTAAGTGTCATTAACGCCATATTAATGACACTTAACAGACGATCATAACACCAGTAACGGCGCTGTCAAAGCCAGTTACACGGTCATTAAGAGCAATTAAACGTGTATCAATACTAGTAACCGCCGGGGCCACATGTCGGGCCAGGCTAACCTGTGACGGCCTGCCCTTGTACTATAAAAGGACAAGTCAACAACACAGACGCCAGAGACACACAGACGCCAGAGACACACAAGCTAAAGCAGCTAATACAACACCAACACACCCGTGGAGTAGGGTATTACGCTCAGGCGGCCCGAACCACGTAAATTCTTGTGTCTCCAGTGTCAATTCCTACTCACCTTCTTGAATCTCCGCGCGCCCATACCGAACATCAAATTCCCCTATCACTTTAGCAGTGTAGGGAGATCTGCCACCGGCCTAGGTGCTGGAGTCGCGCGCCCGGAGCTAACACCCCGGGAGGATCCCACCGAGGGAACAGACGCGCTCCGGGAGGATCCCACTGCAGGAACGGTCTCGTTCCGGGAGGACCCCATTACGGGGACAGTCGCCACGGTGGTAGAAGACCTTCCCCTCCGGGGAGAAGGAACTGAGGCGGAAGTAGCGGGCTTGATGGACCTTCCGTCGGCATGCTGCAGCTTCCTCTTCCGGCTCTCTGGTTCATCAGCCAGCTCCTTGCCCTTGCCGACGACCTATACCCTTGGTTTGGGGCAGGGACCGAGCCATCTTCGGGCATTCCGGGGATCGCCACCCGGGTGGTTGATCTTCTCTCGATGACACCAAGGTCGTCAAGTACGGGCATCTTTCGCTGGAGCTCCCTGCTGAACTCCACTTCCACGTTCAGAGGGAGGAAGCCCGACGGGGGAGTCAAGTCATCACCGTCGACGTCGATGCCGTGCTGGAATTTCTTGAGGTGAAACTCCAAGGTTTTCCCCACCATGATGGACTTCAACCCGGTCTCAACCCGGTCGTCGTCCGTCACGCTGTTGAGGGCCCAAGCGAGTTTCTCCCTCCTCTTCAGCGGCGCCCACCTGTTGACCAGGAAATTGCAAAATACCGCCTGAGGAGTCAATCCTCCCTCCACGCATTGGCGGATCCTGGTCAAAGCAGGGTCAAAAGCTTCCCCCAGCACCGAAGCTTCACTCCAGATCGTCGTGTTGGTGCCGGGCAAACTATCGGGCAGCTCCAGCCTCTCGTGCTCTTCCACCCTGACGACTATCCAGTCTTTCTTCCAGTCATCTCACTTCCCAGAAGGAAACGACCGGAGGTACTTGAATGGGCACTTCTTGCGCTTCACGAAGTAGTAGAAGCCAAGGTACTCATTGCTCCGGCCGGTGGTGTGGACGGTGAAGAAGGTCCAGAAGAGTTCAATGCAGGGGGGATGCCCACCCACATCTCACAGAAGTGGATGAAGATAGACACGAGGAGAATGGAGTGAGGGCCAAGGTGGTATAACTGCAGACCATAGAAGTCTAGCAGCATCAAGAAAAAGGAGGAAAATGGCGGGATCAACCCCACCATGGCGTACGAGAAAGGTACACCATTTCGCCGGCGTGCTCCTTCTCGAAGGGGAGCTCTCCTCCGGCACGGACTGAGCAGTTGAAGAAGTCCGAGGACCACCCCATGAGGGCCCGGACCTTCTTCAAATCACCGTCGGTCGTCAAACGACTCTCGCGGAGACCCAACTCCATCGCGGCACGGCTAGGCAAGAGGAGAAAAACGAAGCACGAGTTGGGAGTTTGAGCACAAGATCAGATGAGAGGCGTAAAGAACTCCCGACGGTGCGCACTTTCCTTCTTAAGTAATCCCTCGCAACGCTTGGATGGAAACCGCAAGGAAATCGAAGATACCATTCAAATATTTCACCCTACCGATGACAAGATGGCCCGGGACCACCCCGACGATCAAGTCGAGGCTCTTACCCAGTCGAACGGTTGTCATCACGAGGCGGGAAACCCAAAGGCGGCGGCCTGACAAGGCGCGCGGAACCGATACGGTTTTCGTTTCGGGAACCGGCGACCTTCAATTGCGTGAGATCTGCACGTCAAAGATCTCATCTGCCGCATGTGGTGCGCCACGCGGCGGGGATCTAACTATAAATCCCTGCCAACGGCACCTTCAAAGACCCTTGAAGACTCAGTTCAAAAGTCGCGAGGATGGACCCACCTCCAGCAGAATGACTTCACCCCAGTGATCTTCCCCGGAGGTAGGTCCAGGGGGCCACTGTCGGTATCCTAGAAACCGTACACCCCTTGAGGTTACAAAGATCTCAAAGGAAAGTCATCTACTTGGTTTGAAGACCCTCGGAGGCCCACATGTCAGGCATAACCGGACCCGCTTCTCCAACATGGTTAATCCCTGAGTCGCCACGTTTACTGCCAAGCCGGAGCTACTGCCCACAAGAGGGAAGCTCCGGGCCATGTACCGAAACGGCACCTCCGGACTTAACCCCAGACCGAGAGAAGCTCCGGGCCTGACACGTGTCGGGTAGCCCCGGAGCTACCTGTTTCCCACAGCAAGCTCCAGAGCTGCCACATGTCCAATCGTCGGATCTTCAACCCCTAACCTCCGGAAGACCCTGCAACGGCTCCGGATCTTCAAAGGAGAGCCAAGGACTTCAAGACCCGATTAAGTGTCATTAACACCATATTAATGACACTTAACGGACGATCTTAACACCAGTAACGGCGCTGTCAAAGCCCGTTACAGGGTCATTAAGAGCAATTAAACGTGTATCAATACTAGTAACCGCCGGGGCCACAAGTCGGGCCAGGCTAAACTGTAACGCCTGCCTTTGTACTATAAAAGGACAGGTCGATGACACACACACACACACACACACACACACACAGACGCCAGAGACACACAAGCTAAAACAGCTAATACAACACCAACACACCCGTGGAGTAGGGTATTACACTCAGGCGGCCCGAACCACGTAAATTCTTGTGTCTCCCGTGTCAATTCCTACTCACCTTCTTGAATCTCTGCGCGCCCATACCGAACATCAAACCCCCCTATCACTTTAGCAGTGTAGGGAGATCTGCCGGTTCCAAACTGCCGACAGATCCTAATGCCACGAACTAGTGAATCGTGGCAACAGATCCTAGTGCAACGATCGTGTTCTGTGGCGATAGATGCTAATGCCACGAACTAGTGAATCGTAGCAAAAGACCAAGCTTACTGCAATGATTTAGTATTCGTTGTAGTACAATCGTTACAACAGGGTGGAATCCTTATAGTGAGGACGTGAATCAACACCCAACACGACTATGAACTTGAGTCCAACAAGGTGTGATCTCAACTAGTTTTCTACTCTGCTTCCTACTCTGACCAGACTCTTCCTAATTTTCACAAAATTCTAACTACAGACTCGAACTCTAACACGCATATGCCAACATACTCCCTCCTAAGCCTATTCATGTCCCCTTTCCTGAACCTTCAAAGCTCCTATCTTCTCTCTTAGCTCTTGAAACTTTGGTCAGCTCAGAGATTTGGTCAGTATATCTGCTAACTTGATCATTAGTGCAGATATATTGAATATCAACTTTCTTGGCTTCTACAGATTCTTTGATGAAGTGGAAACGTGTCTCTATGTGTTTGCTTCTATCATGCAACACTCGATTCTTGCACTGGGATATTGCAGATTTATTGTCGACTCGAATTACCATAGCTGTTCTTCTTTTTGTTTGGTTAAATCAGTCAACAACTTGCTCGACCACAAACCTTGACAGGATGCAGAACTTGCATAGATGTACTCTGCCTCACATGAGGATAGTGCAACTATCTTCTACTTTTGTGAATTCCAGCTTACCGGACTCGTACCAAGAAGGAAAATCATTTTTGGTCCTTCACTGCTTGAGCTGTATTCAAGCCCATAGTTAATGGTCCCCTTCTCAGATCTGAGTATTTGTTTAACCATTGCAAGATGCTCCAATGTTGGGGACTCGATGAATCTAGTCACATGGCCAACTTAATAAGCTAAATCAGGTCTTGTATCAAATACCTCAGACTTCCAACCATACTTCTAAATTCAGTGCCATTAAAATAGGAGCTTTGCTGTCTTTTTTTAGTTTTGCTCAAGGGTCCATTGGTATCATGGTTGGATTACAGTGCTTCATGCCAAACTTCTCTAGCATCTTAATTGCATATCCACTTTGACTTACTGTTATAGAGTTTTCCTTCTAAGATACCTCTATGCCCATGTAATAGCTTAGAAGATCGATGTCACTCAACTTGAACTTCCTTCTCATCTCTGTTTTGAAGCCTCAAATTTCCTTAGAGCTTTCTCCTATGCTAATGATGTCATCAACATAAAATTCAACTATCAAAACTTTTTCCCTATTGATCCTTTTGTATACTGCATGTTCCAAGGATGATCTGACAAAATTCAATTCTTTCAGATTCTTGTCCAGTTTGGAGTTCCGAGCCCGAGGGGCTTGCCGAAGTCCATACAAAGCTTTATGTAGTTTCATCAGCATGTGCTCTTTCCCTTTTACATCAAAACCTGGTGCTTGCGAGACATATACCGCCTCAACAAGGTCTCCTTTTAAAAATGCTGACTTGACATCCATGTGATGAATTCTCCATCCTTTTTTTGCAGCTGAGGCAATCAGCATTCCTACTGTCTCTAAACGAGCAACTGGGGCAAATACTTCTTCAAAATATATTCTAGTCTTTTGCATGTATCCTTTGGCCACCTACTTGGCCTTATGCTTGACAACATTCCCTTGGCTGTCCTTTTTGAGCTTAAAACCCCATTTTAGGCCAATAGCTTTGTGATCAGGGGGCAGACTTGTCAGGGTCCAAGTCCTTTTGGACTGAATAGATGAAAGTTCTTCTTCCATAGCCTTTTTCCAGCTAGGAGACTGTTGACAGTTGTTATATACCAATTTCACCCATCAATATAACTCAATTATGTGAAGGAAATATCATTTCTTGCACACATCACCTTTCTATTTAACCTATTTTCACTTGTACTTGGAGAATTGGTGCATGCAGGTATTTTATAGAGAATTAAAGTGAAACAAGGGGTTGGATCCTATAAAATACCATCTCAGCCAATCAAGCGCCAACATGTGGCACCACATGGATAAAATGGCCCACAAATAGAAGTATCCTAATCCATCCAACGTTGTAGCACCCATATCAAGGGATGGGACCCACCAGGAAGCCACCTAGAGAAAGAATAGACTGTTTGGTGCCGGGACCCGGTCAGTCGACCTGGTGGTTCAGCCGACCTCTTTCTGGCACCAAACCCAGTCAAATTCCATGCGTTGGCTCCTTCTGGCTTGAAAAAGTCAGTGGTGACTGATTTGCATGCTTTTGGTGGCGGAAATCGACCCTTCTCCACCTATAAATAGGACCCCTCACCCCTTATGTCAACACACACCACTAGAGCATTCACTCCTATACATTAGTTCACCTAGTCCCTAGTGGAGGTTAGGCTGTAGAGAGGAGCCTCTAGGCCCGAGTCCAAATGGGGAAAGATATGTCTCATGTATATTTTCTTATATTTGTTACTTTATGCATTATAATAATAGTATTATTAGTCTCTCTTTATTCATATACTTGGGCAAAGCATTTCTTATTTGATTGTGGAGTCCATGTATGTGCTAGGTGTAGATGATGTTATGATCTATACATAATGCCATTATCATGTTATCATAAACATCATACACCACCACTATAGTCTAATTAGGTAATAATATGATTATGTTAATATGAATATGTTAGTGCATAGATCCCACATTGGTTCAACGATATTTAGGTTAGTCATTGCCTTAGGATGAATATTACGTTGCAACTCTCAAAGTATTTACATAGCATGCAAGTGTGGTGCTTGGATAGTTAAGTAGCATTGGCAGGACCCTATATCTTGATTATAAACACATAGTACCCTATATCTTGATTATAAGAGTAGTGTTTACTTAACTCCGTTTTCTTCCTTTGGGATAAATACAATACCCAAGGAAATACTCTTGGGTGAAAGGCTACACCGAGTTTTTGTGCACTTGCGGTTCTCATCTCTTTTGAGAGATGATCTGTGACGTAAGAAACGTCAACAAGCATTTCTTGCACCGTTGCCGGGGTTGAATTGTTTGTTTTTCTTAGGAGCCGTCAACAAGTAGTTCTAGCACCGTTGCCGAGAAAGGCAAAGGATGTGAAGGATAGATATCGCTTGTGATTAAGCTATAAGTGCTAATATTTATTAGACAAGATTACCCTTGTTTGTTTTCTCCTTTTGTGGTGGAAACAGGGTAGTGTTGGATGACCCATTTTATAGGATGGCCAACGAGGATGCAAATGCTCAACTGCAAGATGATTTATGGTGTACCTCAACAAATGTCCGCTAGGCGACACCATTGCCTTTTGCAGAAGAATTTTAGCTTCCCGTAGGAGCCAAAGTCCTCCATCTCCAAGCTTGGGGGAGGATCCCAGAGTTCTTCTTGTTTTTTCTCCATCATGGGGTGGATAGTTGCCCTTCACCCAACACTCATGTCATGGTTGGCTCCACCAATCCATGACCACATTCATTCTGGAGCTAAATGAGCCCTATTCTCATTCATCATGGCTGAGAATATGATCTCTACTCAAGGGGTGGATTGAAGAATGCTCTAGTCCTCTTAGCTTGGCATGCACAACCTTTCACAAGGTGCACATGCTAGTTATGGAACTACACCTCCCATTGAAGTAACATGAAGATCAAGCCAATGGAGAAATGTTTGGATGATCCAAGCCATGGATATTCACATGATTTGTGAAAGTACATGTCAACATGGGCCACTTGGGGAACGATTTCCCTAAGACCCATGGGGATTCTTCCCTCCAAACACAACTCCAGTGACTATCACCTATAAGGAGGTCAAGGGTGGAATTAACATCACCATTACAATAAAGGAGGCTATGCGGATTTATGAGATTTAAGTTCAACTAGCCTACATTGAATTATCTTGTCCATGGCCAAGCAAGAAATCAACACAACATCCACATGAAGCCCTTGCTCAAGGACATGAATATTAAGAGCATTCAAGATCAAAGGTGTTCGAAAATTACTTGTTGGGATTCTTATCCTTAGACCAAGTCCATGCAACCTAGGGCAAGTGACATTGTGGAGGAAGCGTTTCTTGTTTGATTGTTGAGTCAACATGTCACCATGCCCAAGGAAGCTTTTGATCCATGATCAAAGTATGGGTTGACCATAAGGAATATCAGAAAGGTCGAAGTGGCACCCCTAAAGAAGGACAAGCCTCACCATGCTCATAAGATAATTCTTCAAGATGTAAAAGATGTCACTACATCAACAAGTCTTCATCAAGATGATGGAGAGGCTAGGGCCATCATGTGGCCCACTTGTCCAACTAACATGCCAAATGAGATTTGGCATGTCAAGCAAGAGAAGTTGTCCACATCTTCAACTCTGGGATTGGACAACAAATCATCACACTAAACACGATGGAGGTAAGTCCCACTCATCAGACTTCAAAAATTCGGTGAGTCCTTGCCAATAGATTAATTGGTAGTTATCTCATATTTTATTTCCCATCAATCTTTTCATTTGCATGTTTGAATTTTCACACTTGCATGTTGGAAAGAAAAATTTCCAACTATCATAAAACTAAAATATGGAATTAGGAAATAAATTTATTTGGATATGAACCTTGGGCGTAACCACTTGAATTCATCTTCCTAATTCAAACAAAAAATATTTCCCTTAGATAGTCATTGCATTTGCATGTTGTTTCAAGTTGGGCAAAACAATTTGACAAATGGTACAACATGCTTTTGAGCTAACGTAACCCGTTTTCAAGCTATTTTGTTTGTTCTTAATTTTAGTGCAGCCAGGACAAAATCTATAAAAAGGTTGGAACGCCTCATCAAGCACATATCCCTCCATCGATCTCATTTGGAGTTCATGGTGGAGGAATGCTCAAGATAGTGGCCCTATGGAGAAACAAGATAAAGCTCATGCAACCCCAACCTCAACTTTGCAGGAGGCATTAAATATTAAGGTACTTAAAATTCATGGTTGTGAGTTTCTCACACAGCAACCATCAACCTGGACTGCTCTTCAATTGAGGTACAAGTTTAAAATTGTCCGTCGTTTAAATTGCATTAGGATTGAATGACTTTTGCTTACATTGGTAAGGAAGATTTACACCTTTCATCATTCAATTCTTATGCATCCTCACTAGAGTAAGTGTTGGCGTTGCTCTTTTTGATTCTTCAAAAAGGAATGTCACCTTACTTGGGAATAAATTTAAACAAGTACCTAGAATTTCATAAGCATTGCTAAAGTTGACTTAGACATATTTTGCCTTAGTAATGCTTATGGAATGACTTAATGGTTGAATTGGTACGTAGCAACCAAAGAATAGTGATGTCCATTATTATGATTTGAAACTCATTGATGCATGGATCAGTAAATTCAAGATTCCTAGGCAAGAAATTAAAAATGTTCACGAGGATAAAGTTGAGAATATTGTTTGCCATGATCCAACCGATAAGATTTGCTCTCGTGTAAAAAGAACTATGATGGTTAGAAAATTTTGCAAGATAAAGGGATCCATATAGTGTATTTACATCACTTGCATTGCTATGAGTAGGAGCTTTAGAAAACGTACAAATTGATTTATCAATAAAGCCACACTCTTATCAATGAATCATACATTATTCATGAATACAATTGAAATTAGACCCAATGCATCTTTGATTTTTATCTTCCCCGTGCGTACAAATGAAGATTCGGTTACCTAACTTGAAAATTCATTTGTACAAGTATTGGAAGTTAACCATCCCTCTCTATCATAGAGAGGGAGTTGCAGGAGTAAACTAACTATGCAGGCATTCAAAGATCCGATTGTTGGAAACCCTAAGAGGATTCCATTTCCATATCTATTGGCCAAAGAGTAAATTAGGATGGTTGCTCTCTATCAGAAATTAAAGCCAAAGGTCAACCATAACTATACGTGGTCAAGGATTTGACATGGAAACCCTCCATGAGCAACCAATGGGCTGCTATGGATATGTGAGAGCATTATGCTCTCAACTACTCTAAGCACTCATTCAAGCTCAAGGGAATTTCCACCATCATTGGGTGTAAGTTATTTCTTTGTGGCTAGAAGGTATCATGTACCTTAACCAAGGAATGACAAGATCACATCCAATGTATATTGGGTGCAAATTGTTCCTATGTTGCCGGAAAGTATTTTATACCTTAGCCAAGGAACAATGGATCACACTCAACATATGTTGAGTGCACGTCATCCCTTTGTGGTTATAGGTATGTTGCACCCTAGCCAAGGAATAATGGATAATACTCAACACATGTTGGGTACAAGTTACTCATTTGTGGCAAAAGGTTATCATTACCTTAGCCAAGGAATGATATCACACCCAATGCATGAGAGGTACAAGTTATTCCTTTATGGAAAGAAGGAATGATACACCTTAGCCAATGAATGACGGAACACACTCAACCATGTTGAGTGCACGTCATTCCCTTGTAGCTAAAGGTTATCGTTACCTTAGCCATGGAATAAAAGGTACATCCAACCAATGTAAACCTTGAGGTGGGGATGAGCGACATCGACAACACTCTCCTCAACAACACGCATGGAACCCGTGGAAGGCAACCCAACATCTGCACTAAACCCTCAATGTCAAAGCTATTCTGTAGCAAGGTTATGCCAACCTCATGGCCTACATCTGTCGTTAGGGTTTCAACTCTTATTATGGACCTTGACCAAAAACAAGCTTTGGGGAGGACCCTCAATTGAGGTAACTTGTATCACACCCCTTGCATATTTATTTTCAATTCACCCATGATCCACCTTACATATAAAAAAACTTAAAAATAAGTAGAATAGATTTGTGTTCAAAATAAAATAAAAGATGTGCGGTAAGAATGATTTGGAATTCACATAGATTAAAATGATGAATAGTTGCTCTGTTTTAATTATCCTAAGTCCCTAGTTTACAACTCACTACTCTCCAATGTATTGCTTTCATCGGCTAGAATTGCTTTTACCTTGATTTAGAAACTATGAGTAGCAAAAGCTTAATCCAATTCTAAGTTGTTGTGAGATATGATATAGTGCTAGGGCTGCTATTCCTAGTTTGAAAGTGAAACTTAGATTTCCGGAAAAATTCTAAAAAAAATTTAAGTTACTCTCATTTGACTGAAAATACCTACCAAAGCCATATGATACATTACATTGATATACCTTATGCATATGCTATTTGTCTGCACATTGAGCTTTGTCAAACTAGTATAGACCTATGTGAGATTTCATTCATTACTTTGGAATTCAAGACTTCACTTGCACATGCTATAGTTCTACACTAGAAGTAAGTAAAGTTCCATCATACCACCATTCCACAATAAAAAGAGAAACTCCATACCTTTCATGCTTAGTGCTCTCTCCAAAAATTATTGTATAAAAAGGGAGTAGAAGACATGGCTACAAGGAAAGAAAAAAATACATGCTTATATCAAAAGCATGAGAAAAAAGAGAAAAGAAAAAGAAGAGAAAAGTAGCCATGTTTCATCCCTGCAAAATAAGAGAGTCCACTGAAAAAGGAGTCATCTAAAATATCCACATCCACCTCCATTCCATCATGCATGCACGAGTCTTGAATCAAATAGTTTTGAATTGATTTCTCCTAAAGCTTGTTTCTTTTACATGGCAATATTCTGTGTTGCAAATATGCCTACTATATTCCCTACAAAGCTCCACATACAAGCCTTATTTAGTGGTAGGATGAGTGTAGGCACAATGCCTTGGTGAGGAAATATTTCCACTACACATAAAGGAGAGACTGAGAGAATCAAATTGAGGTACTTATAATCTAAATTGAACCCTTCGGAATTTGAGTGGAACTTGATCTAGGGTATGTGTGCTCCATTTGCTGTTCTATCTCTCAAGCACCCATGAATAGGAGATCGCATAAGCCCCATAATGACTTAAGATGGGTGAAGTATCATGCCAGTTTTTGCAATACTAGGTAGAGTATTTTGTTGTGCACATAGTACTTTTGAAAAATAGAACATTGCAGCAACTCCAGATCATCAACCTAAAGTCTTGACTTTGCTCAGGACGAGCAAAGGATAAGCTTGGGGGAGTTTGTTGATGACTGTTATATACAAATTTCACCCATCAATATAACTCAATTATGTGAAGGAAATATCATTTTTTGCACACATTGCCTTTCTATTTAACCTATTTCCACTTGTACTTGGAGAAATTGGTGCATGCAGGTATTTTATATAAAATTAAAGTGAAACAAGGGGTTGGATCCTATAAAATACCATCCCGTCCAATCAAGCTCCGACATGTGGCACCACATGGATCAAATGGCCTACAACAGAGGTATCCGATGCCATCCAACGGTGTAGCACCCATATCAAGAGATGGGACCCACCTGGAAGCCACATGGAAAATGAAAAGACCGTTTGGAGCCAGGACCAGGTCGTCCAACCTGGTGGTTCGGCCGACCTCTTCCTCGCGCCAAACATGGTAAGCTTCTAGGTGTTGGCTCCTCCGGGCTTGAAGATGTCAGTGGTGACTGATTCGCGTGCTTTTGGTAGCGGGAACCAACCCTTCTCCACCTATAAATAGGACCCCTGACCCCTCACTTCAACACACAACACTACAGCATTCACTTTCTTGTATGCATTAGTTCTCCAAGTCCTTGGTGGAGGTTAGGCTGTAGAATGGAGCCTCTAGCCCCAAGTTCAAATTGGAAAGGTATGGCTCATGTATCTTTTCCTGTATTTGTGATTTTATGCATTACAATAATAGTATTATTAGTCTCTCTTTATTTATATACATGGGCAAAGCGTTTATTGTTTGATTGTGGAGTCCATGTATGTGTTAGGTGTAGATTTTGCTATGATCTAGACATAATGCCGTTATAATGTTATCATAAAAATCATACACCACCACAATAGTCTAATTATGTAATAATACGATTGTGTTAATATGAATTTTTTAGTGCTTGGATCCAACATTGGTTCAATGATGTTTAGGTTAGGCATTGCCTTAGGATGAATATTACGTTGCAACTCTTAAGGTATTTAATTTGCGTGCTAGCGTGGTGCTTGGATAGTTAAGTAGCGTTGGATGCACCGTAGTCCATGGGTTGTAGAGGTAGGCGGTACATGGTGACAGCCCTATCCGTTCGTTGTATTCCTCCATGTTCTTCTACAACGTAGGCTTATGACGGGAGTCACCTGGCAGACCAGGGTAAGCCCGTGCCCGAAATATTGGACCACAAAGTCCTAGTATTCACTAGTAGAATATTCATGTCTACTTTATTAGGCTATGTATATGAGTAATTAGAGCACAGTAGGAGTAGTTCCATCTCGTAGTCTAACCCTCGCTAGGACAACCTTACCCTTAGAGTAGATTGCTTAGGTGTGTGTCACACTACCCATACTATCATCTTACCCCTGTTCTCAAAAACACATAGTACCCTATACCTTGATCTAAGCGTAGTGTTTATTTACTACATTACCTTCCTTTGGGATAAATACGATACCCCTGGGAATACTCTTGGGTGAAATGCTACATGGCAGTTTCCGTGTGCTTGCGGACCTCATCTCTTTCAAGATATGATCTGTGACGTAAGAAATGTCAACAAGCATTTTTGGCGCCGTTGCAGGGGATGAATTGTTGGTATTTCTAAGGAGCCGGCAATAGTGACTTCCTTCTTCGAGGTGGTTTGCTAGTTCTTCAATCCCTAAGCAGCAAAGGCCTGAATACTCAATGTTCATTGGTACTGAATCTTTGTAAAACAAGGAAACATTTCTGAACCTCAGGGGTTGATCAGGGGAGAAATCTTCAAAGATGTCTTGCCCTAGTGTGTTTTGACCCTCGGCGGGACTTGGTGGTGGAGTTTGTGGAATATTGATCATCTCTTCTTCCATCATATTCTCACTGTTATCTTCAAAAGCATTTTGATCAGAACTCTACAGGTTGTCTTCAGGTTTTGAATATTTTACTATGAAGGACTTTGTATCTGAATTTCCCTCTATTTCAGCATACTCCCATGGCCAAGCCTTATCTTCTTCAAAAATGACATCTCTAGAGACATGTACTTTACTCTCAACAGGATCATACATCTTATATGCTTTTGAGTTTGCCTCTGTCTCATAGCATAAGAACACCATTCTCTTACTTCTGTCTTCAAGCTTTGATAGATGAGATGTGTTCCTTTTCACAAGGCCTATGCACCCAAAAACCTTAAAGTGATCCACATCTGGTCTTCTCTTATATAATGCTTCATAGGGTGTCTTGTTCTAAATACTTTTTGTTGAAGACCTATTCAGCAGATAGACAACCATGGTCACTGCTTCCCACCAAAAAAGTGTTTGGCATATTCTTATTTTTCAAAAGACTAATAGCTATTTCAATGACATTTTGACTTCTAGATTCTACTACACCATTTTGCGGTGGTGTGTAAGGTGTTGTGAGGTACATTTTGATGCCACGTTCTTTGCAAAAGTCATGGAATTTCCAAGAAGTGAATTCTCCTCAGTCCTGAAAGAGCATACATTCAGACTGAGCTCTACTTCACTTGAAATCTTTAGTCTTTTGAATGCCATAAGAGTCTCATCTTTGCTAGTTATCAAGGATATCCACATGTATCTTGAAAAGTCATCAACCAACAGAAGAAAATATTTTTTCCTGAGTTGGTTTCTGGTGATATTTGCCCAAACAAATCACCATGAATGAGCTGCAAAGGCTTTTCTGCATGATAGACAGATGCAGAGGGGAAGGGTTTCCTGTGTTGTTTGCTTATCTGGCAACCATCACGGATTTTTTCTATGTGTTTTACTTTTGGCATTCCTGTTACTAACCCTTGGTGAACGAGTTTTTTCAAGGCTCAAAAGTTAACATGGCCATACCTGGCATGCCATAGCCAAGAATTTTTTGAAGATCTTGCCTGCCAACATTATGGTTTTACTTGCTTCAGATTCAGTATGTAGAGTCTGTTTGATGATCTTTTGACTTTGGCTAGAATCTTTCCTACTTGTCCCACAGAGGAATTTCTCCATCTTCTGTTGTGAGCTTACATCCATGCTCAGCAAGCTGGCCAAGGCTAATGATGTTGCTTTTTAATGCAGTGATGTAATAGACATCAGTGAGCATCCTATGTTCTCCACTTTGGTCCTCAAACACAATGGATCCTCTTCCACATATCTTCACTGTGGATTCATCCCCAAACTTTACTGACCCTGTAATACTAGTGTCAATTTCAGTAAACTCCCATCTTGACACCCTATCATATGGTTACTAGTCCCAGTATCGAAGTACCATGACAGGTGGCTATTCTTTGCAGTTTTGGTTTCCCTGATTTTTCAACCAACAAAGTTCCAGCTTCAGCTTTATGAGTATCTTGCTCTTGAGTACTCATCTTTGCCAAGAGTAGATGCGAATCCTCTTCTTCAGTCTTTTTTGTTAGGTTAGCTTTGCCCTTTATCCTCCTGTAAGGTTTTCTGCCGTTTTCAGCAATGTGAACTTTCTTGTTGCAGTTAAAGCATTTCACTTTGGACAAATCAAAACCAGCTGGCCTTCTCTCATCAGTGAAATGATCAATATTTTTTTTGGCTTGTCTTTGGGGTTTTCCCTAAATTTTTCTTCCCTCCAGATCCTTCATACTTCTTTCTTTCTTTGACAAGCTTTTCTTCAAGTTCAGCTTGAGAGTACATGAGTTTCTCACCACTCTCTAACCGTCTTTTTTCCTTTTTGATTTTCTTCATGTGTTCTTAATCTCCCAATTGCTTCAGTGACCGACAATTTTGTAATATCACTAAATTGTTCAATGGTGCCTATGATGTTGGTGTGCTTGTCTGTCACTGATGAAAAAAGCTTCTTATTAATTTTTATGTTAGTTACAGAGCCTCTCAGGGACATGATCTCACTTGTGAAATTGGTGATCATCATTGCAGACTCGGCAATGGTCTCTGAGTTTGTCATATCCAGCTTGTGTAGCTGATGTTTGAGGACTTCTGCTCGAGCTCTTTTCACCTTATCTTCCCCAATGTGCATTTCTCTCATACCCTTTGTGATACCTATGTGTGCTGAATACATTGGCTATGACGATAAAAGTTTTGAATACTACCAAAACACCCTTTCAACAAGGTCTGACTCTAGGTTTGAGCTCCTGCAAGGTCTGACGATAGGTCCGGCTTGTTTTGGGTAGCTCTGGCAAGGTCCGACATAAGGTCCAACTTGCTTTGGCTAGGTCTGACTTCTTTGGCTAGGTCCGACTACCTTTGGTAAGCTCCAGTACTAGGTCCTACTAGCTTTGGTAAGCTTCAACGCTAGGTCCTGCTAGCTTTGGTAAGCTCCGGTGCTAGGTCCTGCTAGCTTTGATAAGCTCCAGCGCTAGGTCCCGCTAGCTTTGGTAAGCTCCAGTTCAAGGCCCGATTAACTTTGGCAAGGTCTGGTGCTAGATTGCAATGGTTCTTCTTTTAACTTGCAATGTTTTGAACTTGCTTTTTGAGTTATGGAAAGCTTGCTTAGTATTCTTTTACTGATTTTTTGGTGTGTTTTGGTTGTTATGGCTGATATCATTTTGCTATCGTTTGCAACATGCTTATGTGAGGTGCTCACGTAAGGTGTTGTGGTTTCGGAACTAACGTGAGTCAAGTTGAGGACTTGTGCTCAAAAGTATTGGTTGTTTATTCATGTGCATGTGTTGCTTGAGTTCAAGACATGGCTGGTGATGGGATCCATTAAACTATACTTAGGGAGAAGATGAGGTTCAACAACTAAGTTTCGGAGGAATTGTGGTTGAGTAGATCGGGACGTTGCGCAACATGTTTGAATCAAGAACAATGAATATGAATGTGTGCAAAGAGTGCATGGACATGGCAACATGATTCCAAGGCGTGATGAAGAGATGTGGACGTAAAGAATTGGTCAGAAAGGTCCAACCGACTAGGTTATGGACTCAGGATGCGGCTGAGTCGTGTTTGACTTAAATATCGAAAGATTTGAGTTGGTTATGTTAGGTTTTCGTGTGGGTCACGAAGTTGAGTTGTTTTTAGTAATGTGGGGTATGTTCATAAGGTGTTTGGAAGTCTTAAGATTGCTTCTATTTCCATATAGAACAGTCTTGAGCAGTTATGTAAAGTAGGATACAATTCCTAGTTTGGTTTGGGTTGGCCTCATGGCTGGTTATATAGCAAGGGAGGTCAGAGCTCGTGGGGCATAGATTTTGGGCTATTCATCTTGTGTTCTATTGAATAAATATCATAGTTTAAAGGAAATTTTGTTCCTTGTTCATCCGATTTGTTTCAAACAAGTTTTTCTCGTCGGGTTTTCTGCACAACACTATCTTGCATCAGTGGTTTTATCATAACTCGAGTTTTACAGATCTAATTGACGTGATTATTTTTGGGTTGTCTTCAAAACTTTATTATATATAATCTGTGAAAATTTCACGGTCATTAGATTTGTTCTTTCTGATCTACACGTGTTTCTTTCCAGTGTTGCAGATCTATTTTTACTCTCATGGAACAGATTGACCTTTGTTCGATCTTTCGATCCTAACTTGAGATTTTCTTGATGGATTTCTGTGATTCTTGTTGTCGTGTCTTTGTAACTTGATACTCTATAATACATATCACTTTTGTCACAGTTGAACATGTTTAGTTTAGTCGCGCACACAATTTCTTTAATAGATCAATTTTCCGCCGAGGGGTTTTTGTTGCTTCCACTGAAAAAGTTTTAATCTACAATTCACCCCCCTCTGGTAGCTTTTCATGTCTCTTCGATCCTACAATTGGTATAAGAGCCATGGTGCTCTAACATTTTAGATTTGCATGTGTTTTGAATAATCATCATGGAGAAATACTGCGCCAAACCTTGTGTGTTTAGTGGTATTGATTTTCAGGTTTGGAAGGCACGAATAGAGGCTTTCATCCAGGCGCAAGGCTTTGCAATATGGGAAAAGGTGTACAAGCCTTACGAAATGCCGCCAAACGATCAAGTTGCATCTACAAATCTGAGAGATGTCGACAACAACAACAGGGCTCAGAACTTGACCATACAAGGACTAACTCAAAGCGACTTCAACCGTGTTGCTCACCTTCGATCTGCATACGGTGTTTGGAAAGCTTTATGTGATTACCACAGAGGATCCAACATGATCAAGGAGGTAAGACAAGACATGTTCATAAAGGAGTACATGTGCTTTGAGATGCAACCAGTGAGTCCATCGACGACCTCTTTGCTCGCTTTAATAAAATTCTCATCAACTTGCGTAGAGACAATGTTAATTTCTCAAATGCTGAGAATGCCAGGCAATTACTAAGTGCATCAGACATGTCAATTTGGGAGATGAAATTCACATCTATTAGTGAATCTACTGTCATGGGTACACTTACTTTAGATGTTCTATACTCTAAATTGAAAACTCATGTTATTGACATAATCTCACGTAAGAACCCCATTAAGTCTCTTGCATTTGTTTCTCAACGTGACATTCCTAGCTCCGGCCAATATTCATCATGTGGTACACTTACTTTGTTGTCCTCTCTAACCTTTGAACAGATTGAAGAGTTTTCAGAGGAAGAACTTACACTCATCTCTACTCAGTTCTCAAAAGCATTGCAAAATGTGACAACTAGAAGAAGGAGTGCCATACCTCAACGATGTTTCAAATGTTGTAAGACGGGAAATTTTCTCACGGATTGCCCTAAACTTTCAAGTACTACTTCCCGTGATGGAAAGCAAACAAGGACGAAGCACTCCTTTGTAAAAAACAACAAGATAAAGAAGGGTTTCACAGGACGCCAATTGGTGAATAGCTTTATCTCCGCACTTCAAGAACTTGGCTCGAGCGATGTGGACATCGGAAGTGATGAAGATGAAGATGATTTGCAAACTTGTGCTTCATGGCGGGCAAGTCAAGATCAAGTATAGAGGAGGCAGAACACAACAGCGACAATGAAGAGGTATGTCCTACTTACGATGAAATGTGTGATGCTATTTCTCATGCCACTCTTATAGTTAAGAAAAAGGACAAAAAGCTTAGGGACAATGCTGTTGAAATTGAGTCACTAGAATCCGAAATTAATCGTTTGAAATCTTTGATTCCTAGTGATGATTATTGTTCCTCATGTGATTTAATATATGAACAATTGTCCTCTCTAAGAAGTGCACACACCTCTACACTTGATAAACTTGAATTAGAGATTGAAAAGAATAGAGAGCTTGTTGTACTTAATCATAAAAACTTGAAAGATGCTAGCTGTTCTACAATTGATTTGCATTGTTCCACTTGTGATGATCTTGATAAGAAACTACAAGATGGCATGAATGAGATTTCTATATTGAACAATGTTTTACATTCTCATGAAGTTTAATATAGATCCAATTGCAAACTAAAAGGAAAAACTTCATGTGTAAATTGCCTAGAATTGTCTAAGAAACTTGATGATATGAATAGGACACTAGAGCAGTTTTGTATTGGAAACATAAATCTAAACTTACTGCTGAATTCACATAAATATTGCAATGATAAAATTGGTTTAGGCTTTGATTTCCATGCTTATGTTCAGACACATCCACCTAAAATTGTAAAGTCATTAGGATGTGGTTTGATTAAAACAGTTCCTAAACAAAAAGAAGTGGTTTTCAAAATCTGTAGGATTGTTGTCTCATTCAACTTCTAATAAACATGTTGCTTCCTCATCTAGACATGAACATAAAGTTAAATTTCATTGTACCCACTGTGGTAGAGATGGTCATGTCATAGATCTTTGTTATAGACTAGCTAAAAAACAGAAAAAAGAAAGAATACAAGCTAGATCTCATAACTCTCATGAAACATTTGCTGCATATGCTAAACCAGATATAAAGAACATGCAACCGGCTGTTATGAGTCAAAAACATGCAAAGTTTGTTCCCAAACCTATTGTTTTTTGTGCCACACATGTAAAACCTTGTAAGTCAGTAGTTGGGTACAAAAATCCTGAAACTTTGGCTGATAAACTCACTGTTTTGTCTCAGCTTTCGCGTGTTTTTTCTGCTGCACATCGTGTGACTCAGAACTAGATTCCTAAAGGCCTTTTGACTAACCCCAGTATTGAGTCATTGACATATTGTGATTCTATGTAGGTTACACGTTTGAGGAAGGAGAACATTTTGATTGTGGATTCAGGTTACTCATGCCACATGCCTGGTAACAAAGATTGGTTCTCCTCCCTATCTTTTATGTCACGTGTTGAGAATGTTACTTTTGCCGATAATTCTTCAACTCCTATAATTGCTAAGGGTTCAGTTAGAGTAAATCATCACTACACTTTGAAGGATGTGGCACTTGTTAAAAATTTGAAATACAACTTTCTTTCTGTTTCACAATTGCTAGATGAAAATCTAGAAATTATCTTCTCAAAAAATTGTTGCAAGGTTGTAGATTCAAACAGTGAGCTTATTTTTAACATGTCTCAGTTTGAAAGAGTTTTTAAAGCTGATTTTGATATGTCATCCTGTAAGCAGAGGTGTCTAGTTGCTAATGATTCAAAAGACTTATATTTTTGGCATCGTAGACTTGGTCTCGTAGGATTTGATCATCTAACGCGTGTTAGTGCTCTTGATCGCTTAAGTGGGATGCCTAAGCTTAAAGGGGACAAAGAAATTGTCTGCTCTTCTTGTAGACATGCTAAGATGTTTGCAGGTTCACATGCTCCTCCCACAATGACCATGACAAATGAATCGGGTTAACTTTTGCACCTTGACACCGTAGGACCTTCACTTGTTCAATCCTTCGGAGCTAAATGGTATGTTCTTATGATTGTTGATGACTATTCTAGATAGTCTTAGGTTTACATTATGGCATCTAAGAATGAATCTTTTAGTCACTTTAGAACTTTATTTCTTAGATTATCAATTGATCACCCAGGTTTATAAAAAGCAATTAGAAGTGATAACAGAATCGAATTTAAAAATCAATCTTTTGATCACTTTTGTGCTGAAAAAGGAATAGATCATCAATTTTCTTCACCTTATGTACCTCAAGAAAATTGTGTTGTAGAGAGAAAGAACATAACCTTAGTTGAGATGGCTGGGACTATGCTTGATGAATATCGAACTCCTAGAACATTTTGGGCAGATGCAATTGCAACCGCTTGTTATGTCTCAAATCGTGTTTTCTTGCATTCTAAGCTAGGAAAAACACCTTATGAACTTCGGTTTGGACATATACCTAGTGTCATACACTTTCGGATCTTTGGATGTAAATGTTTTGTTAAGAAACATAGTAATCTTGAGAAATTTGAACCTAGATCAGTTGATGGCATGTTTCTTGGTTATCCATCTCATACTAGAGGCTACCGTGTGCTTTTACTTGACACTAATAAAATTGTGGAGACTTGTGAGGTTTCTTTTTATGAAGCTAGTCCAGGTACTAGCTCTAATATTGCAGGTCCAGATCCATATCCACAGGGGGACAGTATTTTCATCGAAGAAGATGAGGAACTGGTGTTGCTTCCTGAAAATTCAGAAGCAAATGACATTGACTGCACTGCTGATTTTGCACCACAACAAGCAGCAACAACTACTGCAGCTGGTACACATCATCGTCGAGCAACAAGTTCTTCTATCTGTGATGAACATGAAGAACAAGGAGCTAGTGAAGTGTCTACTCCCCTCCGAATCCTCAAAACTCATCCACCACAACAAATCATTGGGAGCCTGCATGAACGAGTCACACAGTCCAGGTTTCACGATTCAAACTCTCACACTCATTCTTCTTTTGTTGCTTGTTTTGATCCCAAAGATATATCACATGCACTCATTAATGAATCTTGGATATTGCCATGCAAGAAGAGTTAGAAAATTTTGAGAGAAATAATGTTTGGAAACTTGTACCTCCACCTCAAGGTCACACTTTAATTGGAAATAAATGGGTGTTTAAAAATAAACAAAGTGAGTATGGGGTTCTTGAATGTAGCCTAGAGGGGGGTTAATATGCTTTTTGAATTTTTATCGATCCCTAAAACACATAGCAAAGAGACTAAATACAATGAGGTTGGACTAGTCTTCATTTTGGTCGTACTCCATGAACATTTTTCTTTCTACGGTCATGTGATTTGTGCATCCACTATCTAGCACCCATTTTGCTCCACCGGATGCATATGCCTACAAAAAGAAATTATGATTTGGTCTTAGTTACCCAAGCTTGCTTGGATCCTTTGAGGTTAGTGACAAGTGTCTTGGGCACCCACACACGAGAGTTGGTGTTCTCATGGTGCGGCCCAACATATTTAGCATGAACTTTTCCAAAATTATTTTTCACGAGCACATATGAAGCATCAAAAGTCCTAAGCAAAATTTTTTTTCTCATAAAAGTTCACAATGTTAAATTTATTATATTATTATGTTTTCCAACTTGGGAAGAGTTTCCCTTGACAAAAACAATGCGATCCTTGTCATTCTTGTGGCTTCTAGGTTTTCTGCATTTCACCATGAGAATACCCAATGTCATGTTTAACATTAGGAGGTTTTTTGACCAAGTATGCACTACATGCATACTTGACCTTGTCCTTGTCAAACCTTCCACTTTGGGAGGGATGCTTGTCTTTTGCCAAGTTTGACTTTTCTTTCAAGTTAGTGTCACTTTTAGCTCATGTAATGTTATGATAGTTTTAGATTCAATATGTTGAGAAGGTGAGCTTAAAGAGGATGAAGAACCACTTTGCTTGAGTGACTCAACTTGCATCTCAATGATCTTGTTAACTCTAGTTAAGTTAGTAAGTTCATCCTTGATAGCGATGTTTGACTCATTTAACTTCAAACAAGTCTCCTTGCTTGAAGCTAACTCAAGTTCAAGTGATTTACTTCGCTCCTTTTAAAGCTCAAGAAGCTTTTCAATCTCAGGATATTTCTCCTTTTGAAGAATGATCATATCTTCTTGGAAATTGACTACCTCCTCCTTATCAACAATCTCATCCATCATAATTTTTATTTTAGCTACAGTATTTTTATCTAAACCTCTAAGCATCTCTTCATCATCAATATAATTATCAATATCACTAGTAATGGAATGGTTGGGAAGAGAGTGGTCTTCGTGGTTGGGAAGAGAGTGGTCTTCATGGTAGGCTTCTTGATAGCTATAGTGGCCATCTCCCCTTCTTCTTCAGATGTGGACTCATCATTGGAGTCCCACTCATTCCCTAGATGTGTTGGGCCATATTGCTTCTTTTTCTTGAATATTTTCTTTTGTTCAGGCTTGTTGTCTTTACTCTTCCTCTTATTGTTTTCATGTGGGCAATCCACTATGAAATGATCATATTCTCCACAATTATAGCATGCGCGTCTCATCCTGGATCTTCACCTGTCCTTATGTCTTCCTTCACTTGAATTGTCACCCTTTCTTCTTATCATCATTTTCTTGAAGTTTTTGATGAGCAAGATCATGTCGTCTTCATCGACATCAGTGCTTTCATCATCACCATCATATACCTCAAGAGCTTCTCGAGTTTCTTTTGATGCGGGCTTGCATGTTGCCTTTAGAGAAACTCCTCTCTTCTTTGCCGAGGTAAAGATCAGCAAGTTCCTTGACATGCTTGGCTTCCTTCTCCAGCATTTCGAAGTTGATGATTTTGCCAAGAAGTTCTTCTAGGGTCATTTTGCAAAACCCGAGACTTTCTCTAATCATGGAGCAGAGTGTCAAGTCTCGAGGCATAAATGCTCTAAGAATCAATTTGACCACTTCATGATCTGTCCACTTCTTGCTACCATAGGCTCGAACTTTGTTGATGAGAGATTTCAGTCGATCGTACATTTCCTGGGGTGATTCACCTTCTTCGATAGCAAATCTTCCCAATTCATTTTAAATCATCTCAATTTTATCTTCACGTACATGACGATCACCCTTTTGTGCGGTTTTGAGAGTGTCCCAAATTTCCTTGGCAACTTCGAGTCCATCCACTTTGGTGAACTTGTCTCAGCTCAATGATGAGGTGATTACAGTTGCGGCTTGAGCATTTCGATGAGTAGCTTGCTCTTGATCCAGAGTTAGCTCTTCATCATCACCGGGAATATCTAGCCATGTACACACTATATGCAAAAGACTTGGGTTAAGAGATATAAGGTGCATTTTCATTTTCTGTCTCCACATTGAATAATCATTTCATTCAAAGTATGGTTCTTTGCCTAAAGGAATTGACAAGTAAAGACTATTAGAATTTAAGCGCTCATAGTTAGAAGGATATCGGGAGTAGTCTGTGTGACTACTTCCTTTTTGCTTCTTTTCTTCAATCTTCTTCCCTTTTGGGGGGAGTGCCATCTTCCGGATAAGATCCTTGAGTTGAAACATCTCCTCATCACCATCCTCACAGTCTTGAATGGCATTGAGGACATTCTCTAGTTTTTGGTTTCCTTCATCATCACCCTTTTCATGGTTGAGGCCCTTGTGTTTCACCCTTGATTTTTGACATCGTCTCTTCGAGCGGTGATTCTCTTTTGATGAGTTTGGCTCTGATATACCAATTGAATGTAGCCTAGGTTGGAGGTGAATAGGCTTTTATAATTTTTATCGATCCCTAAAACACTTATCAAAGAGATTAAATACAGGGAGGCCGGACTAGTCCGTTACCGTGCGGACTAATCCAGTATATGCGCACTTAAAAGCCAGGAAAATCTTTAATTCTTCTTCTAGTATTCTATGAAGTGGAAAGCAAATGATGACTTAAATTTATTGTGATTATAAAGTAAGAGATTTGCATCTATCAAGTTTAATACAATGTTTCGATGAAGATTAAACAAGAATTTGCAAACCCTAAAATATGATCAAAAATTAGAACAAGAACACGTGAGACAATATTTTATTTCGAGGCTCGATTCCACGGAGGAATCTACGTCCCTGTTGAAGAGTCCACGGAGGACCGGGTCTTCACTAACGCTCCACTCGTTGAATCGCCATGGAGGCAGATAAATTCTCAATCACTAACCACACAAGGGGTAAATAACTCGTTCAAGTGGCCTTGTCACAAGTTGTGGGCTCCCCAGAGATTACAATGAATGAAAACCACCAAACACAATCAAAAGATGTACAATAATCAATGAGAGTGTGCAAGAGATCAAACCCAAGAGATTAAGATCGTGAAGAACAAATTCTCTCCTTTATCCAATCCCTAATCCTCAAAGATTTGATCCTTCTTCGTTTAGAATGAGTGGAGTGAGGTGTTTATTGCTCCAGGAAGGTGTGACGGTGCAGGGGTTCGAGAGGTAGGGTTACATGGCCGTGCACCTCAATTTATACAAGGTTTTCCAAAAGTTAGCATTAGGTTTTGCGAAGGGTGGACTAGTCCATTTTTGGACACTAGACTAGTCTGGTGTGCGTGTGTGAAAAACCCTAAGTGTTGAGGGTACCGGACTAGTATGTTACGGTGTGGACAAGTCTGTTTCTTTCTCTGAGAGTTTTCAGAGTAGTCCGGTCATTATCGGACTTGTCCGTTGTGGTGAAAATGTGATGAACTGAGGACAAGTCTGCACTTGGAGGACTTGTCCGTTTTCTATCTAGAGAATTTTTGGACTAGTCTGATCAGTATCGGACTAGTCCGCTCTTGTGCAAATTGTGAAGACCTGCGGACAAGTTCGCACCTGAAGGACTTGTCCGTTTTTATCCAGAGAGATTTTGGACTAGCCCGTTCAGTATCGGACTAGTCCGTTATTTCTGAAACTCGTGCAGTGAGTGCAATCTCGTCACTTGAGCTCTTGGGATGTGTTTCTCCGACACACTCCTGACAAATTAAATCTACTCTTTTCATATCTTGAGTCCTTTTTTTCGGATCCTCATTCTCCTTCCTTTTGTGACTTATTTCTCATCTCTTGAAACCTGCTCTCATCTCAACAATCTTGTTAGGGTCTCATTTGTTTGACATTAATCAACCAAAACCCATCAGGGATGCCTAGATGCACTTTCAATCTCCCCCTTTTTGGTGATTGATGACAACCAATTGAGATTATACAAATATGATTAAAAATTCAGAATTTCATAAAGTGTGCACATATGAGTTTTGAGAAAAATTGTGAATGTAGAAGTACTACTCATATGTGCACTCTTTATGGTGGGGTGCAAACTTATGTGTGTGTGAGCAAGAATTTTGATGTGATGGAGGTGAAAAGCATAATCATGACATCATAAAGATTATCAAGTACACATAGCAACTTTAAATCATAATGCATAGATCATAGAGAACACAAATTACATGTACAAATGCATAAAAGAGTCTGAAAATAGGTTGAGCATAAAGACGTATGCTAAGACCTAGGACTCCCCCTTAATCTAAGCTAAGACCTTGGACTCCCCCTCAATCTCTCCCCCTTTGGCATCAAGGCACCAAAAATGAAGATAAGGAGGGATCTATCCGTCGTTGTCGGCTCCACCCTCACTTTCGATCCTTTTCGCACTTTCTTCTTCATCATGCTGATGTGGAGGATGAGGAGAACCACTCATCATGCCCCCATGGCCAGAGTAAGCAAGTTTAGATTTGGTGAGAGGAGGAAGCTCAGAGAAGTCAGATCCGGAGTCTTCTGAGATGACAGGAGACCCCACGGGCTCAATTTCCAGTCTTTGACAAATGGCCTTGACGTTTTCTTTCATGTATTTTATTTGATCTTTTATTGCCTTGTTGATCTTGTGAAGCTTCACTTCTTATTTGCAGCAAGAACCAAAGATCGCAGCAAGATACTTCATTATGCCACTAACGGACCCCTTGTTAGATGGAGGGGCCCTAGATCTAGAGGGAGCCCTTGCTTCTTCTTGGGGTCTCCTTGGGAGCTCTTCACTTGACGTTGGAGAGGGAGTTGTTGGTAGAGCAGCTTGAGGCAGCTTCTGAGGCCCCAAGGCAGTGTGCTCCACATCCTTCACAAACTCGATTCCCGTGACCTTCTCAATCATGAATATAATATATGGCGCATAGTCACAGGAGCGGTTGGGAGTGCAAGAGATGTTCACCATGTCATTCCAAATATAGTTTAATACATCAAACCTTCTTCTCCTGCTTATGACCTTCATCAGAGTTCTCAAGTACCCTTGGACACTTCCTGCGTCCCCATCCTTAGGAGTGGTGGTGTTCCGAAGCACTCGATTGAGCACAATGAAGAATGTATTTATGTTTTTGGTTGATGGGGGATAGTAAGGAAGACGAGCGTCATAGAGGAACTTCATCTTGTCATTCTACATAGGGCTATCATTGTGGATCACAATCTCATGGTTCCCGATATCCTCAAGATGTAACAACTTTGCAAAGTCAAAATAGGTGATAGAGTAGATTGATCCATGAGTCATCCAGGTTACCCTTTCTTCACCCTTTTCCGCGAAGTGGCAAGTGGCATAAAATTGGGCTATCACTTCATCATTCCAGTTGTATCTAAAGGACAATAGATCCTCTAGAGCATGCCTCTCTGCAGCGGCCACTACCTCATCAAATGCAGCACAACTCTTTCTTCCGAAATAGTTCCAGTCTATCCATTGACTGCATAACACTGGGGTCTTCATGATGAGGTAGACGCTACTGTAGTAATCCAAGTGGAAATCACTACAAAACCTCGGATCATCAGCTACCTTCCCACTCCTATAAGCATCGACTTTCCTGAACTTCCAGGTAACATCGCTGCCCTTTCCACTGAATCTCTCCTCTGAGGAACTCCTATTTCTTTGTCTCAGAGGTGCCATCTTCAGAGGACCAATTGGGCCAGAGGCAATCCCTTTTCCTTTGCCCTTAGCTGGGCATGGAGCCGCCGAGCTAGATCCAACCACTTCTCTACCCTTTGCAGGTGGTTTCTTTGCTGGGACCTTTCGCTGCACACGAGGTGGAGCGGGTGAAGAGTCAGCAGCATGATCTTGCCTTTTCCTGGTACGATCCTCCGCAGGATGAGGCAACATGTCGTGATCCATTTCGGCCTTGTAGGTGGTGATATTCTTGTTTTAGAAGGTTGACATTTTCCCTGACAGCGGAGATACAAGCCATCAATAAGAATCGATGACAAGAAATGCATTGAGAGAGGATAAGCTAGGGATTTAATCAGCAACACACCGTACTTGTCCTTATCCCATGTGCGTACTAGTCCAGATAAACAAACTTGTCCGCACAGGTAACGGACTAGTCTGTTGTGCGGCTGTTCAAACCCTAGCTAAACAAATTTTGGAATTTTCTCAATACAAGAGTGTAACAGTAACAACGTGTAGTTCGAATGCATCAAGGAAACATGTATGGGCAATAGGAATCATACTTATTGAGCAATACCAAGGAAAATCGAAGAGTTAGGGTTTGGTGAGACAATTACCAAATCCTTCGATCCAAAGGGTTTGGAGTGTTTTCGAAGCAGATTAGTCCGGGGTCTTCGATCCCCCTTGCAATGGAGATTGATTTCCATAGAAAGATGTGAATATTTGATGGAGAACTCGCAAAAGCACCTAGGGGGCACTTGAGTGACGAGAGAGGATGAGGGATGTTGTGAGGGAAGTTGTGAGGAGAAGGAAGAAGAATCTGCACCTGCCTAAGAGGTTAAGGCATCGGAATACCGGATTAGTCAGTGGTCGCACCGGACTAGTCCAGTCCTGCGGACTCAAAGCGAACTTGTCTGCACTGTGCGGACTAGTCTGGGGCAACCACACACGAGTCCGTTGTCACCTGGACAGTGAAGTATATATTTATATAAACCTTATATATATATATATATATATATATATATATATATATATATATATATATATATATATGTGAAGGCATCTAATAAAGATCTTTTGGACAAAGATTCGCAAATATTCTTGATGAACATGATTAGTAAATACTCAACAGTCAAGCTATGACCGTAATTTATCCAGATCTAATTATTAACATAGTTTTTAAGAGAAATAAAGGAAAGATGAGTTTTCTTCGAAAATCTTGATTTTGAAGAAGCCTGCATTCATATAAGAAAGACTTCAAGCCACGTTCCGAGCATCAAGGATATTTAGTTAATTTCGAAGCTCACAAAAGCGTTTTACATCAAGTGGCTTGGTGAACATATCGGCTAGTTGTTTCTCAGTTTTGACATGGGAAATGGCTATGTCTCCTTTGATTGAATGGTCTCCCAAAAAATGATGTCGGATATCAATGTGTTTGGTCCTAGAGTGCTCAATAGGGTTATGTGCAATTTTAATTGCACTTTCATTATCACAAAGAAGCGGAATTTGTTTCGTATTCTAATCGTAGTCCCTTAGAGTTTATCGCATCCAAAGGAGTTGTGCACAACAACTCCCGTCCACAACATACTCCGCTTCGGCTGTGGACAAGGCAATGGAGTTTTGTTTCTTGGAGGACCAAGAAACTAGGGACCTACCCAAGAATTGGCAAGTTCCTGAGGTACTTTTTCTATCCACCTTGCATCCGACATAATCTGCATCGGAGTATCCAATGATATTGAACTTTGAACCTTTAGGATACCAAAGGCCTAGGTTGGGTGTACAAACTAAATATTGCAAGATCATTTTTATGAATGTCAAATGACATTCCTTTGGATTGTCTTGAAATCTTGTACACATACATACACTCAACATGATATTAGTCCTAGATGCACATAAATAAAGTAGAGAGCCAATCATGGAGTGATATACCTTTGATCCACGTTAGGTCCATTTTCATTAAGGTCTTAGTGTCCATTTGTCGCCATGAGAGTCTTTATGGGCTTAACTTTCTCCATGCCAAATTTCCTGAGAATGTCTTGGGTGTACTTTGTTTGGCTTATGAACCTTCCCACCTTTAGATGTTTCACTTGGAATCCCAAAAAGTATCTCAACTCTCCCATCATCGACATCTCAAACCTATCTGTTATTATTTTACTAAACTCTTGACAAATAGATTTATTAGTTAAACCAAATATGATATCATCAACATAGATTTGACAAATGAATATATCATCATCAAAGTGCTTGGTAAACAAGGTGTAATCTGCTTTACCAATTTTGAAGCCATTTGCAACTAGAAAATCTCTAAGGCACTCATACCAGGCTCTAGGAGCTTGTTTGAGGCCATAGAGAGTCTTACGCAGTCTGAATACATGGTCAGGCTACTCTTGATCCTCAAACCCAGGGGGTTGCTCCGCATACACCTCCTCCTTGATCGGTCCGTTGAGGATGGCACTTTTGACGTCCATTCGATATAGCTTGAAATCATGGTGAGTAGCATATGCAAGTAATATACGAATTGATTCAAGCCTAGCTACGGGAGCAAAAGTCTCGTCGAAATCCAAACCATCGACTTGTGAGTAACCTTTGGCCACAAGTCTCGCCTTATTTCTTGTTACCACTCCGTGTTCGTCTTGCTTGTTATGAAAGACCCATATTTTGCCGACGATTTTAGACTTGGGTCTTTTAACAAGTTCACATACTTCGTTCCTCTTGAAGTTGTTCAATTTTTCTTGCATCGCCATCACCCAGTCAGGATCTCTTAGTGCATGTTCAACCCTGTAAGGTTATAAGGAGGACACAAACTAATAGTATTCACAAATATTAGCTATACGAGATTGAGTTGTCACTCCCTTTTGGATGTCACCAATTATGTTGTTGACAGAGTGATCTCTTTGTATGCTTTGGTGTACTCTTGGATGAGGCACTTGTGGTCTTGATTTGTCATGATCATCATCTTCTTTGTCTCCCACTGGATAGTTGCCCTCATTATTGTTTTGATTATATTGATCTCCTTGAGGTTGATCTGGTGTGGAAGCTCCCCCTTGATCATTTTCCTCCATTCGTGGTTCATTTTCTTCACAAGGATTTTGAGGTGATGCTTGTGGTAGAATATCACCAAGTGTCATTCTTCTCAATGCTTGACATGGAGCTTCTTCTTGATCTACCACACACTTATCAACTTGCTCTACTTGAGAGCCATAAGTTTCATTGAACACTACGTCACGTTCTACTTCAACAAGTCCAGAGACTTTGTTGAAGACACGATAAGCATAGGAGTTCAATTCATAGCCAAGCAAGAAACCTTTATGAGACTTTGAAGCGAACTTCGAGGTCCTAGGCTTCTTGTTTCGAATATAACATTTTGAACCAAAAACTCAAAAGTATGAAATATTTGGTTTGTTATTGGTGAGTAGTTCATTTGAGGTTTTCTTGAGCAAACGATGAAGGTATAGTCGGTTTATGGCTTGACAAGCTGTGTTAATCGCTTCAGCTGAAAACAGGTTCGAAGTCTTGTATTCATCGAGCATTGTCCTCGCCATCTCAATTAGTGTTCGGTTCTTCCTTTCGGTTACCCCATTTTGTTGAGGAGAGTAGGATGCTAAAAATTCATGCTTTATTCCTTCTTCATTTAGATACTCCTCAACTTGAGTATTCTTGAACCTGTTCCATTGTCACTTCGTATGTTCTTGATCATCAATGAGAATTCATTTTGAGCTCGCCTAAGAAACTTTTTGAGTGTTTCTTGAGTTTCTATCTTATCATTCAAAAAGAAAACCACCGATGCTTATGTAAGAAATTGAACCGAATAGGTCTATGTGGAGGAGCTCAAGCGGTCTTGTTGTAGCCATGACATTATTCGTGGGATGGGGTGCTCCTACTTGCTTCCCGGCTTGGCACACGCTACAAGGCATGTCTTTCTCAAAAACAACATCTATCAAACCTCGGATGTGATCGCCTTTTAGAAGTTTTTTAGATTCCTCACACAAACATGCCCTAGCCGTCTATGCCACAGCCAACCCATGTTAGTCTTTGCAATCAAGCATATGTCAAGTTCGGCTTTATCTTTGTTGAAATCAACTAGATAAAGTTTTCCCTTTAACACAACCTTGAATGCAATAGAGTTATCACTCCTTCTAGAGATGGTCACACGCTCATTAGTGAATAAGCAATTATAACCTTTGTCACATAGTTGAGATGTCGACAAGAGGTTATAATTTATGGAATCAACATGTAAAACATGAGAAAGTGTATGTTGTGATGAAATTGATTTTTTACCATACCTAGCACCTTTCCTTGACTATTATCACCAAAATAGATGCCTTCACTTGAGTCTTCATTTTGTTCGTACTCCACAAACAATTTTCTTTCTCCGGTCATGTTATTTGCACATCACTATCTAGCACCCATTTTGCTCCACCCGAGCATATGCCTACAAAAAGAAATTATGCTTTGGTCTTAGGTACCCAAGCTTTGCTGGGTCCTTTGAGGTTAGTGACAAGTGGCTTGGGCACACACAAACGAGACTTCGTGTTCTCATGGCGCGGCTCAACATATTTAGCATGAACTTTTCCAAAACTATTTTTCATAAGCACACATGAAGCATCAAAAGTTATAAACAAAATTTGTTGTTCATAAGAATTCACAATGCTAAATTTAACAACATTATTATGTTTTCCAACTTGGTAAGAGTTTCCCTTGACAAAAACAATGCGATCATTGTCATTCTTGTGGCTTTTAGCTTTTTGCCTTTCACTATGAGAATACCCAATGCCATGTTTAACATTAGGAGGTCTTTTGACCAAGTATGCACTATGTGCCTACTTGACCTTCTCCTTGTCAAACATTCCACTTTGGGAGGGATGCTTGTCTTTTGTCAAGTTTGACTTTTCTTTCAAGTTAGTGTCACTTTTAGCACATGTACAAGTTATGACAGTTTTAGATTCAATATGTTGAGAAGGTGAGCTTAAAGAGGATGAAGAACCGCTTTGCTTGAGTGACTCAACTTGCGTCTCAAGGATCTTGTTAACTTTGGTTAAGTTAGCAAGTTCATCCTTGATAGCGATGTTTGAGTCTTTTAACTTCAAACAAATCTCCTTGCTTGAAGCTAACTCAAGTTCAAGTGATTTACTTCGCTCCTTTTCAAGCTCAAGAAGCTTTTCAATCTCAAGATATTTCTCCTTTTGGAGAATGATCATACCTTCTTGGCGATTGACTAGCTCCTCCTTATCAACAATCTCATCCATTAGAATTTTTATTTTAGCTAGAGTATTTTTATCTATGCCTCTAAGCATCTCTTCATCATCACTAGAATTATCAATACCACTTGTAACAGAATGCGACGAGGAAGATTTGGTTTTAACTTTACTTTTTCCTTCCTTGGACATTAGGCATGTGTGGTTGGTGCCTTCCATGCTCCCATGGTTGGGAAGAGAGTGGTCTTCATGGTAGGCTTCTTGATAGCTATATTGCCCATCTCCTCTTCTTCTTCATATGAGGACTCATCATTGGAGTCCCACTCGTTCCTTAGATGTGCTTGGCCATATTGCTTCTATTTCTTGAATATTCTCTTTTGTTGAGGTTTGTTGTCTTTACTCTTCCTATTATTGTCTTCATGTGGGAAATACACTATGAAATGATCATATTCTCCACAATTATAGCATGCTCGCCTCATCCTGGATCTTTGTCTTTCCTTATGTCTTCCTTCACTTGAACTGCCACCCTTTCTTCTTCTCATCATTTTCTTGAAGTTTTTGATGAGCAAGATCATGTTTTCTTCATCGACATCTGTGCTTTCATCATCACCATCATCTACCTCTGGAGCTTCTCGAGTTTCTTTTGATGTCGGCTTGCATGTTGCCTTTAGAGCAACTCCTCTCTTCTTTGCCAAAGTAAATATCGGCAAGTTCCTTGACATGTTTGGCTTCCTTCTCCATTATTTCGATGTTGATGATCTTGCCAAGAAGTTCGTCAGGGGTCATTTTGCAAAACAAGGGATTTTCTCTAATCATGGAGCAGAGTGTCAAGTTTTGAGGCATAAACGCTCTCAGAATCAATTTGACCACTTCATGATCTGTCCACTTTGTGCTACCGTAGGCTCGGACTTTTTTGATGAGAGATTTCAGTCAATTGTACATTTCTTGGGGTGATTCACCTTCTTTGATAGCAAATCTTCCCAATTCACCTTCAATCATCTCAATTTTAGCTTCACGTATATGATGATCACCTTCATGTGCGGTGTTGAGAGTGTCCCAAATTTCCATGGCAACTTCAAGTCCATACGCTTTGGTGAACTCGTCTCGGCTCAATGATGAGGTGATTACATATGCGTCTTGAGCATTTCGATGAGTAGCTTGCTCTTGATCCGGAGTTAGCTCTTTATCATCATCGAGAATATCTAGCATGTACACACTATATGCCAAAGCCTTGGGTTAAGAGATATTAGGTGCATTTTCATGTTCTGTCTCCACATTGAATAATCATTTCCATCAAAGTGCATTGCTTTGCCTTAAGGAATTGAAAAGTAATGACTATTAGAACTTAAGCGCTAATAGTTAAAAGGATATCGGGAGTAGTCTATGTGACTACTTCCTTTTTGCTTCTTTTCTTCAATCTTCTTCCCTTTTGGAGAGAGTGCCTTCTTCCGCATAAGAGCCTTGAGTTGAAGCATCTCCTCATCATCATCCTCACAGTCTTGAATGGCATATAGAGTTTATCTAGTTTTTGGTTTCCTTTAGCCTCACCCTTTTCATGGTTGAGGCCCTTGTTTTCACACATGATTTCCGACATTGTCTCTTCGAGCTGTGATTCTATTTTGAAGAGTTTGGCTATGATACCAAATGAATGTTTCCTACAGGGGAGGTCAATAGACTTTTTGAATTTTTGTCGATCCCTGAAACACTTAGCAAAGAGATTAAATACAGGGAGACCAGACTAGTCCGTTACTGTGCACACTAGTCCGGTATATGCGCACTTAAAAGCCAAGTAAATCTTTAATTCTTCTTCTAGAATTCTATGTAGCGGAAAGCAATTGATGACTTAAATGTATTGTGATTATGAAGTTTGATTATGAAGTAAGAGATTGCAACTATCAAGTTTAATACAATGTTTCAATGAAGATTAAACAAGAATTTGCAAACCCTAAAATGTGATCAAAAAATAGAACAAGAACACGTGAGATACGATTTTATCCCAAGGTTCGATTCCATGGAGGAATCTACGTCTCTGTTGAGGAGTCCACAGAGGACCAGGTCTTCACTAACCCTTCCCTCGTTGAATCATCACGGAGGCCGACTCTCAATCACTAACCACACACGGGGTAAATACCTCGTTTAAGGGGCCATCTCACAAGTTGAGGGTTCCCCAAAATTACATCGAATGAACACCATCAAACACACTCAAAAGATGTAAAATAATCAATGAGAGTGTGCAAGAGATCAAACCAAAGAGCTCAAGATCGTGAAGAACAAATTCTCTCCTTTATCCAATCCCTAATCCTCAAAGATTTGATCCTTTTTGGTTTAGAATGAGTGGAGAGAGGTGTTTTTGTGCTCTTGGAAGTTGTGATGGCGCAGGGGTTTGAGAGGTAGGGTTACATGGCCGTGCACCTCTATTTATACAAGGGTTTTCCAAAAGTTACTGTTAGGTTTTGCGAAGGGCAGACTAGTCTGTTTTTGTACACCGGACTAGTCCGGTGTGCGTGTGTGAAAAACCCTAAGTGTTGATAGTACCGGACTAGTCTGTTACGGTGCAGACTAGTCCATTTCTTTCTCAGAGAGTTTTCGGACTAGTCCGTTCATTATCGAACTTGTCTGCTATGGTGAAAATGTGAAGAATTGAGGACATGTATGCACTTGGAGGACTTGCCTGTTTTCTATCTAGAGAATTTTCAGACTAGTTTGGTCGGTATCGGACTAGTACGCTCTTGTGCAAATTGTGAAGACCTGCGGACAAGTCCGCACTTGGAGGACTTGTCCGTTTTTATCCGGAGAGATTTCAGATTAGTCTGGTCAATATCGGACTAGTCACATTATTTCTAAAACTTCTGCATTGAGTGCGATCTCGTCACTTGAGCTCATGGGATTTGTTTCTCCGACACACTCATGACAAATTAAATCTACTCTTTTCGAATCTTGAGCCCTTTTTCCTCTTGTATCCTCATTCTCCTTCCTTTATGTGACTTCTTTCTCATCTCTTGAAACCTGCTCTCATCTCAACAATCTTGTTAGGATCTCATTTGTTTGTCATTAATCAACCAAAACCCACTGGGGATGCCTAGATGCTCTATCAGTTGTGATTAGGAATAAGGCTAGGTTGGTTGCTCAAGGTTTCACACAAATTGAAGGTCTAGATTTTGATGAAACTTTTGCTCATGTTGCTAGATTAGAAGCCATAAGAATTTTGTTAGCTTTTGCTGCATCTAAAGGTTTTAAGTTATATCAAATGGATGTTGAAAGTGCTTTTCTTAATGGCTACATAGATGAGGAGCTTTATGTCAAGCAACCACCGGGTTTTGAAAATCTAGATTTTCCTAATCATGTTTACAAACTGTCCAATGCCTTGTACGATCTCAAACAAGCCCCTAGAGCATGGTATGATAGGTTAAAAACATTCTTACTTGGAAAGGGGTTTACCATGGGCAAGGTTGATAAAACTCAGTTTGTGCTTAAGAATGGCAATGACTCATTATTCGTTCAGGTGTACGTTGATGATATTATATATGGTTGTGCTTCTCATGATCTTGTGTCCAAGTTTTCAGCTATGATGAGTTCAGAATTTGAGATTAGTATGATGGGAGAACTCACATACTTTTTGAGGCTGCAAATCAAGCAAACCAAAGAAGGTACCTTTGTGCATCAAATGAAGTATACAAAAGACCTTCTTGAGCATGTCAATATGGACAAAAGCAAGCCTCTTTGGACACCAATGGGTACATCAACGACACTTAAACTTGATGAAGATGGTGAACCCGTGGATGAAAAAGAATATAGAAGCATGATCAGATCACTTTTGTATTGCACGACATCAAGACCGGACATACAATTTAGTGTATGTCTTTGTGCACGATTTCATGCTTCCCCACGTGCTTAACGTCGTCAAGCTGTCAAAAGAATTCTTAGGTACTTACATGGAACTCAAGAATTTGGAGTTTTTCTTCCTTCTTCCTCTAACCATTACATTGAAAGCCTTTTCGGATGCTGATTTTGGGGGTTGTAGGATTGATATGAAAAGTACTTCGGGTCTTGTCATTTTATTGGTAATTCACTTGTTGCTTGGTCCTCTAGAAAACAAAACTCAGTTGCACAATCCACAGTCAAATCTGAATATGTAGTTGCTGCTAGCGCTTGCTCACAAATTCTTTAGATTTTTCAAACACTTAAGGACTATGGGTTTGATCTAGATTGTGTTCCATTGTTTTGTTATAACACTAGAGCCATTCGCATTGCTAAAAACCCCGTGCAACATTCGAGAACAAAGCACATTGACATTAGGTATCACTTTCTCCGTGATAATGTTGAAAAAGGAAACATTGTGCTTCACCATGTAGATACTGAAAAACAATTGGTTGACATTTTTACAAAACCTTTGGATTTCACTTGTTTTGTTACATTCGTAGTGAAATAGGGGTTATGCATCCTCATGGCTTAAATTGAGGGGAAGCTTTCAAATTTGGGAACTGAATTTAAAAGTAATATGAGTATAGTATTTCATACATATATGACTTTGTGATTCCTTTTACATGCTGAAAGTTCTTACTACATTACTCATGTTATACATTTTTTAGTTTTTGCCATAACGAGCAATTGGGATAATTACTTACACTAAATCTGGTCATGATCAAACTTTCTTGCTGTTTTCAACTTGTTGCGTGCTCACAAGTCCTTTTAATAATGAAAAATTAATCAATCAGCTATCCAAATGTTGAGCCTTTATGATCAAATAAAAATGAGAAAAGATCAAGAGAATATGCATGCATCACACTTCTTCTTTTGACATGGCTTATCATTGCACTTAGATATGAACTTAGAAGAAGTTGTGTATGACTAAAACCATGTCCTTAAGCTTCTGATTATCAAATGACATAGGCTTGGCTTGGTTGGTTAGAATAAGGCAGATGCGGCATATAATCTCCTGCAAATATTATATGATCAGAATTTGTGCTTCAAATGAAATTGAAAAATGAAAATGCAGCAAAGTGTCATGCTTTCAAGTCTTAAAATAAATAAGTTTGTGCGATCATGACTTGTTTAAATTGAAAAATTACACTTGATCTCTAGCATGGCTTACGCTACCTTATGTATTTCATTGATTTGATAGTGTAAGACACTTCATAATATGGCTTGTTTTATATGTATATGTTATAATATGCTCATATCGAATTAAAATTTCTCTTATGTACCTTGCTGAATACATTGTCAAAGGGGGAGAAATTGATATCACATTTTCACTCATTCACAAGTGTTTTCTTAGGGGGAGAATTTTTGTTTATTCTTCTCATTTTATTTCTAATTTACAAAGGGGGAGAAATATTTTGGGGAGAAAATTGTTTTCAAAACTTTTCATGTGATTAAGCCAATGTTCGAATTTTAAGTGGTGTTGCAGATGCATTCATCAAGGGGGAGATTGTGAGACCTATGTGTGCCGAATACATTGGCTATGACGATAAAAGTTTTGAATACTACCAAAACACTCTTTCAACAAGGTCTGACTCTAGGTTCAGGCTCCTGCAAAATCCAACGATAGGTCCAGCTTGTTTTGGGTAGCTCCGGCAAGGTCCGACGTAAGGTCCAACTTGCTTTGGCAAGGTCAGACTTCTTTGGGTAGGACCAACTAGCTTTGGTAAGCTCCAGCACTAGGTCCTACTAGCTTTGGTAAGCTCCGGCACGAGGTATGGCGCTAGCTTTGGTAAGCTCCAGCGCTAGGTCCTGCTAGCTTTTGTAAGCTCCAGTTCAAGGTCCGGTTAACATTGGCAAGGTCTGGTGCTAGATTGCAATGGTTCTGCTTTTAACTTGCAATGTTTCAAACTTGATTTCTGGGTTATGGAATGATTTCTTAGTATTCTTTTACTATGTTTTTGGAGTATTTTGGTTGTTATGGCTGATATCATGTTATTGCAACATGTTTATGTGAGGTGCTTACTTATGGTATTGTGGTTTCGAAACTAACGTGAGTCAAGTCTAGGACTTGTGCTCGAAAGTATCGGTTGTTTATTCATGTGCAGGTGTTGCTTGAGTTCAAGACATAGCTGGTGACGGGATCCATTGAACTAGTCTTATGGAAAAGATGAGGTTCAACAACAAAGTTTGAGAGGAATTGCGGTTGAGTTGATAGGGAGGTCGCTCAACATGTTTGAATCAAGAACAATGCATATGAAGGTATCGTGGATGTTGTTGGAAGATGTTTGCACGTGTGCAAGCAGTGCATGGACATGGCAACATGATTCCAAGGTGTGATGAAGAGATGTGGGTGTAAAGAATTTGTCGAAAAAGTCCAACCGACTAGGTTATGGACTTAGGCTGCGACTGAGTCGTGTTTGACTCAAATATGGAAAGATTTGAGTTTCTTATGATAGGTTTTCGTGTGGATCATGAAGTTGAGTTGTTTTTAGGTATGTGGTATACGTTCCTAAGGTTTTGGAAGTCTTAAGATTGCCTCTATCTGCGTATAGAAGAGTCTTGGGCAGTTATGGAAAGTTTGGGTGGAAACTAAGTAGGAAACGAGTCCTAGTTTGGTTTGGGTTGGTCTCATTGCTGGTTATATAAGCAAGGGGGGCCAGAGCTCGTGGGGCACAGATTTTGGGTGTTCCTCTCGTGTTCTATTGAATAATGATGGTAGTTGAAGGAACTTTTGTGCCTTGTTCATTCGACTTGTTCCAGACAAGTTTTTCTCATCTTGTTTTCTGAACAACACTACCTTGCTTTGGTGGTTTTGTCATAACTCAAGTTTTACATATCCAATTGACGTGATTTTTTTTCGGTTGTATTCATTACATGATTGTATATCATATGTGAAAATTTCATTGTCATTGGATTTGTGGTTTCTGATCTACACGAGTTTCTTTGCAGTGTTTCAGATCTGTTTTTACTCGGGTAGAATAGATTGACCTTTGTTATATCTTTCAATTGTAACTTGATTTTGTCTTGATGGATTTTAGTGATTCTTGTTGTCATGTCTTTGTGACTTGATCCTCTATAATATATATTACTTTTGTCACAGTTGAGCATGTTTAGATTAGTCACACACACAATTTCTTTAACAGATCAATTTTCTGCCGAGGGGTTTTTGTTGCTTCCGCAAAAAACGTTTTAATCTATCATTCACCCCCTCTGGTAGCTTTTCACGTGCTCTTCAATCCTACAACCTCCAATGCCTCTCTTGCAGTGGGGTATTCAGCTAATGTCGTCATCATGTAGTCCGGTACTAACAGCGCGAGGGCTACCATGGCTCGTTTGTCAATCTCCTCGTCGACACTTCCGTCGCTCTCAATGGCTTTCCACACGCGAAGGTTGCAAAGAATGAACTTTATCTTGGTTGCCCAGACCAAGTAATTAGTCTCTGTCAACATAGGATATTGAATTGGGACAGAGCTTACTTTGGGCATCATCAACTTTGTTTCTGTTCCTGTTGGCTTGTTCTTATCATCTTCTCCCGCCATCTCGTCTGAGTATCTCGGCGAATACCTTAGGTTCGACTAGCTCTTGATACCACTTGTTGGCGCAAAACCAATTCAAACGAACGCGAGACGCCAAGTTTCTTCAAACTGAAGAATGGAAGACTCCATGGAAGAATAAATTTCAGAACATTGACACATAAACTCTCCTTATTGCAATCTCTTTATATAGACCTTACAGGACACGAATCAACACCCAACACAACTCTGAACTTTCATCCAACACGGTGTGATCTCAACTAGTTTATGACTCTGCTTCCTACTCTGACTAGACTCTTCCTAATCTTCAAATAATCCTAACTACAGACTCGGACTCTAACAGGCTTATGCCAACAAACACTACGTAAGAAAGGCTCATCCAAGACGTGCTCTAAGGAAGAAGGGAGACGAACAAACTGTATGTCTTCGTCGTCGCATCTCGCACTACGTTGTCATCAGAGACGTGCTTATGGCACATCGCCGTTCATCCTAAGTGCGAGACATGATTAATAGAAGTGTGTCTTCTTTCTTTGTGTCATAACAGACGGTCTTTACGGGGTAATCGGAGACGCGGGTGGCGCGCGTTGCCCATCAGCATACATGCGTGACAAGCCCTAACAAAGCATGTCGCAAATATATTTACTATTTCTGAGACATACTATATTTTAGCGTGTCGCATATTTGTTTACTGATTTGAGATGGGCTTTATGGAAGCTAGTCTCCTTTATGCAAGTTATCCGAGACGCTCTCTGCTACAGGTCGTCGCGTATTGTTTACAGGCAGGATCTCCTATGAGATGCCCCCCACCCATGATTATCCTGATTGTCGGCTGCATCTTGGAGCTAGCCAGGATTTGGCAGCCATATTACCAGTGTCAGCAACATACTGTTCATATATTAACATACTGTTCATGAACATATGCATAGCCAAAAAGATCACATGTTAAATTATATTGACCAATCAAATATTAAATAAGTGTTAATCATGGTTATCAAGTATACTAATTACACAACAAAGAGTGTTCATCCTGATTACAATGTAACTAGTTACTCACATCATGACTGTCATCATCTAATCCTGTATACTGTAATGAAAATTGTCCCGATCAATGACTTCATTAACAATGAGCCTTCATAGCCTCTCTAATGCTCCGATTGAGACATCCTCAAATTCAATAAAATCACTAAAATCATATAAAACATTATCAAATTGCAATCACATTTGCTTAACCAGTCACATAAGGTAGCAAATATCTGTTAGTGAATGGAGAACCGAGCTTACTTGTAGCACAGGCAGTTGGGGAGCATCTACAAAGCATCAGCAGATAAATTATTCTCATGGTAAAGGACATGGTAATGAGCTAGTTTGCTTGTCCTCTGAAAAAACAAACAATTTAAATTCTGCTAATGCATTTATAGCCTGGTATCAAAAACTCGTTAGAGAAACACCAATTATCGCATGGGTACCTTAATCCAGCATGGCTGCAGAGGTAGAAATCAAACTCACTGGGATGGCAAATGCAAGTGTCAACCACAGTTCCTGCAGTTTCAAGGGTTTGCGAATCATAATTCATTTTATACATTGATAGTCAAAACAAATACATTACTTCTGCATTGAACATAAACAAGAAAGATGAATGTATACCGTAGTGAAAATTCTCCATTTGAATCAATGACTTCATTGATGATGAGCCTTCATTGGACGTCCTCAGATACAATAAAATCACTGGAATGCATGCTTTGAGGGCAGGGTTGAGGCGGCAGCGTGCCCTGCGATGAGCTGGTGGAGGTGTCGGAGTGGTGGTTCCTCAACACTCAAATGATAGCAGGCCGGCGTGCTCCGGGGTCAGGGAGAACATTTCCACTTATGTGAAGGTGGCGGCGTGCTCATACCGATTATTGAGGTTGGGGTCGAGGTGGCGGCGTTCTCCGGGGACAGGGGACGAGGTGGCGTGCTCCAACGTGATCAATTCTCTGATGATGCGAAGGTCGGGGTTGACGGTGGGGTCTGGCTCGACGGCGGCAGCGCGACGTTGACGATGACGGGATGGCGGCGGCGGGCTAAGGAGCTGCGGTTTCTAGGTCGAGAGAGCGCGTGAGATGTAAAATTTATCTCCAATTGTTGTGAGAGAGCGCGCGATGGATAAAAATAGCAAAACTCATAGATGTGTCATTATAACACCCGTCTCTCATTTCAGCATCCTTTGGTCAAGAGAGCGTGAGAAAATTTTCGCCATAGAGTGTGCGAGAGTTTAAAATAGAACTCAGAGCACATCTCGTATTATCATCTTTCCTATTTGGGCATTTTCCCGCATGAAAAAGGCAAGCCACAGTATGTTGAAGCCGGGAACATCTTTCTTATGCGGGGATCTACCACTGGCAACTGTGCGTAATGCCTTATATGATCGTTGCATTGCGCTTAGCTTTTCGAGGCGAGACAAAAGATCTTTGGCGTAAATCGGAGACATGACCATATAAGACGCGTCTTGCATTATTTTGTGGCCTCGGGCATGCTAAGGTGCCCTAGATGCGCCATAGTGTGCTGAAGCCAGGAACAACATCTAGGACATTCTGGTGCGTCCAATTGGCAACTGTGCATTACAATCTTTGCAATGTGCTCAGCTTTCTGAGGTGGGACAAAAGATCTTCGGCACAAATCGGAAACGTGCCCGAGTAAGGCGCGTCTCCCATTTGCCAGATATCAGATATCTGAGACGCGCCTTTCTAAAGTGTGTCTCTCATGCACTCATGCCATTCGCACGATATTGTGAGCATCCGTTGTAGGGATAAACAAACGCAATGAAATTGCAATTAATGGATTAATTGGAATTCAGGGATAAACAAATGCAATGATATTGCAGTTCATAGATAATTTGAAACTCAATGAATTTCATAGTTCATACATTGTGTGGCCTCTAAACTAATTTTGAATATAAACTTATCCCTAAAGCTCCATCGATATATCTAAACTGTTCCGTCCAGCTTGCTCCTGAACACGTCTCTTATATTCCCCTGGATCCTGAAAATATTGACATTCTTTAAATTAACAAATGCCAAAGGAGGAATGAATGACCTACATTGGTCACTAACACAAAGTGTCTAACCTTGATAAGTAATAGCAATCATTTTCAACATCGGGCGCATTTGGTTGATGAAGTAAACGCTGAACTTCAAGTAGTATAGTTTTGATTAAAAACCAGTCCACCACCCCAACGAAATATCAATTTAAGCAATATAAGAAACCAGTTCAAATAAGTTCTGCAACAATTACTAATTACATGAGCAAAATAGGTCTATCTTACAGTCTCTTGATCAAGAATCCCAATGCAGCGTGCTCCTGAGTGTTGGACATTTGGGTGGAAGAAACCATTTGGAAAGGCGCAACTTGGAGGCACCAATGGATAGTCCTCTTAGAAGGAGATTGTCAAGGGGTTGTAACCACTTCCCAGTCCTTCTACAAAGGAAATTCATTAATAGGAGGACGATGGTTAAACTCATATTGTGCTTGTTCTTCATGACATACCCCTTGTTTACCGGGGATAATGCACTGCCACTTTAATAAATCTCCCGATTCCGGCTTTGCATAGAAATCCTACGCAGAGAAATTGAAAATATAAAAAACAAAACAATAATTAAGTTTATCAGTCCACTGCATATCTACATATATAAAACCATGCGACCGACGTGCCACGTGTACATACATGGAGATGGTTCTGGCACCACGCCAAGCACTCCTCCTTCAGTCGACTACGCGCCAAGCCAATACAAGTAATGAACAGTGGCGGCGACGACGAGAACGGCGATGACGACAATGACAACAACGAGGACGGCGACGATGACAACAACGGCAATGGCGATTAGAGGCGGCGGTCGCACTGGAGTTGGTCGATTAGTAAAGAACCGTTGGTCGATTAGTAAAGGGGCACTGGAGGAAAAGATATGAGGGAGATAAATGTGATATGCGCGAGAACAAAGACAGACGGACGTTAAATTAAAGCACGTCTTCCATTATCGAAAGAGAGACGCACGACACGAGGACTGCGAAGAACTTAATTTCTGCGGCGTGGTGCAGAGATGCATGCAACATCCGGCGTGCATGACCTTTCGTTTCCCTGAGGCAGTATCGATGCGTGCCATCGTTCCATCAATGCGCGAGAAACAAACCGCTCCATCGTCGACTCCGCACGGACCTTATTTAAGACGTGCCATCACCCGGGAGTTTTCCATAAGAGCGTCCCTCACTTTGAACCCATTTCTTCTTTTCTTCGTCTTCTCTGCGCCGATGACCCACCACCACCATGGCCGACCTTCCACCCCCAAGCCCTCCGAGGGAGCCACCATGCAATAAACTGTGTTGCAGCTCCCCCGAGATATTCAACACCGAGCAGCGCCTCCTTATGGCGCAAGAGGCATACAACAATATGTCTCGCGCCATGAGTTCCTTGGGTCTGGGTACCCTTCCCCAGTTTACTGGAGTGGGTACCAACGGCCACTACCTCTTCGCCCTCAAGCGGATGGCCGATCGTCTTGACATTCTATTCAAGACAATGGCCTAGGTGCTTTGCCCTGAGGTCCGCAGAAACCTGGTGGAGGCGACATAGAGCAACCTCGTTCTCGGGGCTGCACTGCCAGTGCAGCAGGCGCAACCGGCACAGGCTCCTATTGCACCGGCGCTGGAGTCGCTGCCGGAGGAGGAGGATCGGGAGGAGGAGGAGGAGGAGTAGGAGTAGGATTTAGTTTTTCTTTGTTGTTTTTAGTTGCTTCTATTTTGTAATATATTGTGTTAATGAATAAAATCTATCTTTGTTCATCTATGTGATTGAATATTATGTTGTGTGTTCTTCAACTGTGTGAATGAATGAATGTGTTGTGTGTTTATCGTGTTCCTCAGGTATCATAAGGAAGGATTTTATTATTTTCTAGACAAGTGAATGATTTAGTTATCAAGTGAATGTGCTCTAAGTTTAGTGATGTGTGATATGAATTGTGAATCGAAGCAAAATGGAGAGAATCACGAAGCTAAAGGTGACATGTGGAATCAGAGATCCGCTCTTTCTAAAAGCATGTCTCCATTTTGCTTCTCCGCACAGATGATTTTATCCGGTTCCTATTTTATTTATTATCCCTGATCCGGAAGTCACCTTTTCTTTTCCTTGGGGGCGCCATCAGTCTCTTCTCTTTGTTCGTCTTCTCCACGATAGAAAATCTAAAGGTTTTCTTTCGTTGTTTTTTAGTTGATGTTGTTTTTATTTTCTTGTGTCTTGTACTTTTTTCTTGTGTTTTGTAATATATTTGTTAGTGAATGTTATCTGTGTTCATCTATATGATGAATATTTTGTGTGTTCATCTGTGAGATATGTGTTCAACTGTGAATGAATGAATGAATTAAATGTTCTGCAACAAGAGTTTGTAAGCGGAGACAAAGGAGATGTGCCTTGTGAAGAGCACGTCTCATTTCTTGCGCATATTGGATATGCGCTTTGTTTGATGCGCATCTCCTGTTTGCCAGAGAGGATGGCATGTCTCAGATACCTATTTAACTAAGACGGGCATTATTTTAACGCGTCTCCTTGTACATTCAGCCGAGCCATGTCAGATTCTCGCTGAAGCGGGCACGTCTCGCTTAACCTTATCAGAGACGATCGATTTGAGCGTGTTGCACACCTTTGTCTCCTATTTGGGTTTCTTACGTACTGAGATTGGCTGACGTAAGTTAGCTAACTTATGATCAAACCTTAACATCAGCCTGATAGCCTTTAGCACTGCTAGGGATTGATCGACTTGCTCAACATGGGGGAGGATCGACCCCTGCCGACCAGTGGCGACTGGGATCTTCGTCCTGGCGAGATATTCCAACAAGAAGTTCACCGCCAGCTCCACTCCATGGTTCATCACCTGGGGTCTTCACCCAAGGGTTCCTTCCTCATGATTGCAGCTTTTCGAAGGTACACTTTTCGTCTCTCGGAGAGTGCCGTTGGATGGGCTCTTTGCTCGGTGCTGGGTGGTTCACCTTGGGATTTTCATGTCCAACAACTGCAAGAGTGTTCGTTTCGCTTCTCCGTGGCGAGCAAACAAGTGGGACTGCTGATCAATGCAAAGCGGAGGATCACCACATCAACCTCTGATGTGTACTTTCATCTATGGCGCACGGGTGGACCGGATTGTATCTCTGAATATAAGAAGTTGGAGCAGGAATAGAAGGAAAGCTGGACACTGGTTTCACGCAAGAAGCCAGCAAACAGGCGGATCTCCTTCGCCTCCCCAATCCGGCAAGGTTCTCCAGCAAAAAAGGCAACCCCAACGGTAAAAGGGTTGTGGTTGGGAAAAATTTTCTGCAATCTTCTTCAAGCCCCAACAAGTGCTGCCGGACTCTGCTTTCTGGCTAATCAGAAGATCGTCGGAGTTCATTCACCGACCACCGTGAACGAAGGTACATGGCGCGATAAACAATACAACATTTTGAATTTATGGGTGGACAAAGGGAAGCCTGGTCCCACTCCATTCATGTCTCACTGGCCTCCGGTGCAATGGAGCGCCAACAACCCGGCGCATGCCCCTGATGTGACTGCTCTAAGTAGTAGCCACCCTAGGCTTAGCTCTACTAAGTGGGAGGTCGGTGAGTGTTCTCGCCCGAAGGGAGATAGAGCTCCGAAGGCCACAGTCTCGCAAGGTCCCGAGGGAACTCTTCGTCGACAAGACACCGATCAGAGCAGGGAGCTGAGGCGGCCAAGTGATCATGGCACTTGGCAGTATGATGGAAACACTGCTATAAATGCCTCAGCCCATTTCATCTGAAATTCCAATGCCGTAATGAGATACAGTGTAATCTTTGCTTCAGATATGGGCATATTAGACGGAACTGCCTCTCGGCTGCCAGAGTTCCTCGGGTTTGGCGCAAGAGAAGCACGCCCCCCATTAAGGCCTCTGGACTTTCCACAGAACCGTCATCCGCCATCATCATTCACAAACACAACCCCCCCTCAACTTCTCCTCTGCCGCTCCTTCTTCCTGGCTCCTCCGCATCCTGCACTCCACATCTGTCTCCACCGCTCTTTCGTTGCCCAACTCTCTTAGCCTCATGGCCAACTTCCCGATTGATCCCTCAAGGTTCCTGGCCAACCAACACTTCGACTTCACCGACGGAGGCCCAAACCGGCTGCCTAGGATTGTGGTGCACCTCCCCGGTCACCATCACCCAGCTCACGAAGAATTTGCTGTGGTGGTGGACGCTGAGTGCGCGCTGCAGGAAGATCACTACGAGGATATCAGGCTACGGATCCAGAACTTCATTCTGCAAGACATGGGTATCACTGTTACTCACTCCTGTCTCACCCCACTGGGCATAGCTCTTTTTGCATTCCAGACCAGCTTGTTTAGAGACTTACTTGTGATGAGAGAGCCAATCGTGGTAGATGGCGTCCGTGTGTCCTTCATCAGGCACGACTTTGGCAGAAACCGCCGGACTCATGAGTTTGGTGGTGTTGGTTGGTTTATGATCCTGGGTTTCCCACTGGACTACAGGACGGTTAAAACTATTGAGTTAGCAGTTTCTGGTTTTGGCAAGTTACTTCAGTGGCACACAAGCCCGAGGGCCCTGGGCTTCATCTTGGTCAAATGTCTCTACACCAATGCAAGGCTCGTCCCCAGAAGCTTAGTCCAGCGTCAAGGCACCAGGGAGGGGCTCGGGTACTCATGGTCTTGCCCGGTGTAAATTCTCAACTGGATTGCCCCGAATGGCTTTGGGGAAGCTGATGGCTGGGGGGGCACCCCTCCGGAAGATGACCTGCCACTGAACGGCAACCCTCATCCTCTCCATGAACCACCTGAGGATCAGCCAGAAGATGATGAGGAATGGCCGGCGCCTGATGAACAGCACCAGCAGCAGCCCAACGATGGCTGGGAACCATGGGGGCCGCCACCGCCCCCACCGCACCAAGAGATGGACATCCTCTCTGACGCCCCAACTCAAGAGGAAGTTTCAAGCACCGTGAACTCGATTGAACCGGCTGTCAGAGCTCCAAGGATGGAGCAACGAAACTTCCCACTGGTCAACCCGGAGGATGTTACGCAGCAACCAGACTGGCTTCCCCCCTGGACTCGGTAGGGCTGAGAAAAATGCTCCAGGTGGCCTTCCCGAACTCCCCCTCTGCATGGTGGAACGTCCAGTTCAATGAACCCAATGGGCAAGGGGGGTTCAATAAAGTCATCACCATGTCGCTCTCTAACTCCGCTGATCAGCAGTCAAGGGAGCAGAGTTCTGGCCACCCCTCAGTGATCATCAAAGATATCACTGCCGAGCCCATCGCTGCTGCAGATAAGATAAAAAGAAATCAAAGCAAGGCCCTGACATCGGCAGTAGCGGGGATTGTTGGACCCTCTTACTCCAACAGATCACTGGAACCCAGCAAATTAAGGAGGAGCCCTCGGCTCCAAATGCTCATGCAGGGACATCGGACCACGCCTACACCTGCTCAGGAGAATGGCCCTGATGCTGTTACATCTGAGGATACGTCGGCACTCAATCTCTTTCCAGGTCCAATCAAATTCCCCAGTCTTGACTCTCTTGACTCGTGTCGTCCCTACCCTGGACTCTCCACTGATGCGCTGCAGGCGATGGCGGTAAACGAGTGCGGCGTTCCCCCTGAGGTGGCGCGCCAGATGATGTCCCTCCCGGAGCTGAATGACGATGCAGTACATCAAGCTTGACTTGCTGGAAGTGGAGCGCACTGGGCACACTGTTGACTGCTATGTCGCTGATGGGTTCATCTTTTGGGAAACTGCTATTTGAAATTGTAGGTTGATTGTATTAAACAGTACTGGTTGTTTTTTTTTGGTGTGCTCTGTCGAGAACATGCGCGGTTGGGAACATTTTTGCATTTTGAGCGGTCGATGGCCGGAACCTCAGCTTATGGCAGCTAGTCTATTCTGGAGTCTGTTGGCTGTGACCTATTTCTATGCTGCTTGGCTCATCTGTTTGTCTGATTACTGGTTTGTTTGTTGGCCCTCGTTGCAAACTGACCTTAGATTCATAGGCCACATCCTCATTCGCTCGGTCAGGAATACTTCTCGGACTGCTCTGTCATACCTGACTATTATTTATGGCGCACCACATAAACCGTAACTGGAATGTCTTTAATTGGAACATTCGTGGTCTTAATAACACTGCTAAGCAACAAGCAGTCAGGTCCAAAATAGAGGAGGCCCAGGAGTGCAATATCTTCTGTATACAAGAGACCAAACTGGAACATATTGGCATTTCTTTCCTTAAACGACTGGCACCTAGAAGATTCAACAAATTCGTCTTTGCACCATCCAGGGGTGCCTCGGGAGGTATTCTTGTAGCCTGGAATGACAGCTTGCTTCAGGGGGAAGCTCTGGATATCAGGGACTTTGCAATATTCATGTGGTTTACAGCATGACTGAATGGGGTAGTCTGGCACCTGATCTCAGTCTATGGACCTTGTCAGGGACCTCGTCGGCAGGAGTTCATCGATTGGCTCTGGAATCTCTCATTGCAACCGCAAGAGCTATGCATGATATTGGGGGACTTCAACTTTTATCGCCACGTTAGTGACTGCAACCGCGCGGGAGCGAATATAGGGGACATGCAGATGTTCAATGACATCATCCAACACTTGGGACTTATTGAAATCCCTCTCCAAGGTAGGAATTACACTTGGAGCAACATGCAACAATCGCCTCTACTTGAACTACTGGATTGGTGCTTTACCTCAGCGCAATGGTCCATAGCATTTCCCAACTCCTCACTTTGGCTAATGGCCAGGGACACATCAGACCATGTCCCACTAGTAGCTCAGATATGCACCACCATACCTAAATCAAAATGCTTCTGTTTTGAAAACTACCGGCTCAGACATCCACAGTTTCTCACCATTGTCAAGGACTCGTGGGACCAGCCTCTGTCAACAGTTGGTAGTGCAAGGAGAGTTTTTGCTGAATTAAATCATCTGAGATACAAGCTACGCAAGTGGAGCAGATCACTAGGTGGGCTAAGAAAACTGATCAAACGATGCAATGAAATCATTCTGATCATGGACACAATGGAAGAGCAGAGGACACTATACTTGCAGGAAAGCCGTTTCAGAAACATGATCAAACATTAGCTTACTCAGCTATTAAAGAAACAGAATGACTACTGGAGACAACATTATACAGAGCGTTGGGCCATGTTTGGTGATGAGCCAACAAAATTCTTCTTGGCTGCAGCAACAGAAAGATACAGGAGAAACAATATATCGGTCATTCAAGATGACCATGGAGTAGAGCTAATGGATCATGGGCACAAAGCCTCAGCCCTCTCGAAGGAATTTTCAGAAAGGTTAGGGCAATCTGCACCGACTCAACAATGGCCACAAATTCACCATTGGGTGCTTCCTGGACAGCATCTACATAAATTATGCAACCCGGTCACTAGGGAGGAAATTGATGCCACATTCAAAAACATGCCAACCGACAAAGCCCCAGGTCCAGATGGGTTCAACACAAAATTCTTTCAGGCATGCTCAGACTTCTTTAATGGCAACATCAGTAGCCAGCCCCTGAACAGTTCCTTGATCACTATCATCCCGAAGATCAATAATCCCCACGGAGTTACAGATTACAGGCCCATATCACTGCTGAACTCCACTATCAAACTGATCACTAAGATACTCTCAGTTAGACTGCAGGAAGTCATCCCAACCATTACCCACAAAAATCAATATGGTTTCATAAAAAAAACCATCCAGGACTGCATGGCTTGGGTCTATGAGTACCTTTATCAATGCAAAAAAACCAACAATGGTGTCATAGTACTCAAACTGGACTTCGAAAAAGCCTTTGACAAGGTGGAACATGACTTCATTATACACATGCTGAGAGTTTTGGGTTTTCCTGAACAGTTGACCACATGGGTAACAGATATTCTATCTACTGCCACCTCCTCAGTTCTTCTCAATGGAGTGCCAGGTAAGACTTTTCACTGCAGAAGAGGTGTTCGGCAGGGGGACCCATTATCCCCCCTGCTATTTGTACTGGCAGCAGATCTTCTACAAATTTTAATCAACCAAGCAGTGGAGCTGGGACTTCTATCATTGCCACTGCATCAAGAAATGAACGAGGACTTCCCGGTAGTACAATATGCAGACGACACTATTCTAATCCTCAAAGCCAACCAGAGACAGCTCTTATTTCTGAAAAACTTACTACAATCCTTCGGGGGAGCTACAGGGCTGAGAGTGAACTAGGCAAAATCAAGCTTAACACCAATAAACACTGATGAAGAGGAGGCCACAATTCTAGCAGCCACACTGGGTTGCACTATTGGCTCATTCCCATTTACTTACATAGGTCTACCGGTGAGCCTCGACAGACCCAGAGCAGATGCCTTTGAAGGGCTTGTCTTAAGGGTGCAAAAAACGCTAACTGGATCAGCAACATGGTTATCAATGGCTATTCGATGCAGACTTATCAACAGCGTTCTGTCCGCCATCCCAATTTATGCGATGTGTGCCATCAAATTGAGACAGTCAGTCATTAAAGCTATTGACAAAGCCAAAAAACAATGCTTATGGAGAGGCTCGGACGTCGCTAGAAAAGGCCGGCCCCTGGTGGCCTGAAACCAAGTTACAACACCAAAGGAGAATGGAGGGTTGGGTCTGAAAAGCCTCACTGCAATGAATGGAACCTTGCTCATGAAATTCCTCTGGAAAATCTATAACATAGCAGACATCCCCTGGGTTCACCTCATCAACCAGCGCTATTGCAGCAATGGTAAACCCCCGCACGGCACAAAAGGAAAAGGATCCTTCTGGTGGAGGGATGTTGTGAGCCTATCTTATTCTTTTCTCAGGAATTTTAAAGTCAAAATTGCCACAGGGGACACATTTCGACTATGGCACGATCAGTGGGAAGATCACCTACTCAGAAGGGACATGCCCCGTTTATACTCCTTCGCAAAAAGAACCAACATCTCAATGTCCCAATACCTCAGCAACCCAGACCATGGCAATCACTTTTTTCAACCACTGTCGGAGGAAGCACTGTTGGAACTGGCCAATCTGGAGGCCATGCTGGAGGAAATTTCACACAAGGAAGCTTCACAGGATGAGTGGACTCCAATCGGGGGAACAAGAACTTTCAGCTCCAAGCTTATTTACAACAACTATTACAAACACATCAACCCACCAACACCCTTTAGCTGGATTTGGGCCTCAAAGGTGGTAAATAAAATAAAGATCTTCATGTGGCTGATGTTTCCGGACCGGCTAAACTCACGCAACCTCCTGAAGGGAAAAAACATCACGATTGACGGGAACGACTACACCTGCGTACTCTGTGCTGACAATGTGGAGGAACTCACATACCATCTCTTCTTTAACTGCTCCATCAGCATGGCATGCTGGAATGTCCTTGGGATTCACTGGGACCACGACATCCCCTTCTTTCATACCCTGCAAAAAGCCAAGCTCAGCTGGGGTCGTAGCGCCTTCATGGAAACCTTCTCCATAGCGTCCTGGGAGATCTGGATTGCTCGTAACAATGTCATCTTCAAAAACTCTACTCCCTCTGTAAATGCTTGGAAACGATCCTTCATTGCTTCTACAAGGCTTCAGGCCTGCCGTTTTAAGCCAGAGGATAGGGCTAGTGTGCTCGTGTGGCTTCAGGGTTTGTAAAGGATGTTCCTCCCTGTGGAACACCTACTCAAGCTCTACTGAGCTACTGTAAATCGTTGTTTCCATGTCTCTTTTAATATATATTTTATGGCTGCAGGGATTCTCCTATGCAGTTTTTCAGCGGTCAAAAAAAAATAACCGATGTAATTAAAGGAAAACCGATGTAAGTTAGTAACTTACGTCAGTTTTGGCCTCAATTACGTCGGCCATGACCAACGTAATTGGTCGGGATTCCTGTAGTGGATGGTCTCAACAAACAGCAGGATGCGATGGCGCTCAACTTGACAACACTCCTCCGACCATAAAACACCGTGAGGGTGGTGTCGTCCCGCCATTCACTCGAGATGTGTTGACTTCGTTCCGCAAGACATTGCTCAAGTACAAGCACTAGACCACACATAGCCAACAGATCTTCACACTTTACATATGAGGGCTCGGAGCTCCTGAGAGTTCTGAATTTCTGAACCCCCTGATCTAGCTGTATTTAAATTTGATAATGTACCAATATCAAAAACTAGCGCATATGCACAAAAAACTGTGTTTTGTTTCAGTCTCTAGTATTATTGACCCACACTACTAGAAAATGACAAATTAACAACAGCCATATTAATTTACAACAGTAAATGGTCAAGTCATCATAGATAAACTTAACTTATTTATGAAATAAATAAACCTGTTATTTATGACGGTTACCTTAGGTCTTTGTAAATAAGCTGATTATTTACTCCTCTCCCTCAATTTTCTACAAAAATATTTGAAATTATTGAATATTGTGAATTATTTACTCCTCTCCGATTCTTCATCCACATTTCTTCGATTTGAAGATTTGAAGAGGTATTCCCAACCTAACTCCAAATCCTTCGAGATTCAAATCTTTTAGGTCTTTTGATAGAAACCTCTTCACAAAAGTTGTTCTATATTTTATTTTGATCCTAGCCTAGGAATATTGTGCCCCGATTCGTTGTTTTACAAAAATCATCAATATTCGGGTTCTTACTGTGTCCACTAGACAAGTCCGGCTGCAGGGCGGACAAGTCCGGCTCGTGTGGACTAGTCCGGCCCACGGGCGGACATGTCCAAGGTCCACAGTATAAACCCTAACTTTGTTTGTTGTTCTGAGTTCTAACACAATATTCCTTTTCCTGGGACTCATATACTCTATTGTTTCTCTCTTCTAAGGGATGATGTCAAACCCCGACAACTCACCTCTATCTGATCCCATGCACGAGGAGGCAAGGCAAGAAACCTATCGCCGTGCTCGTGAGGAGCGAGAGCTTTCTATAGCTCTTCGCAACTTGAGGACTGAGGTACAGAAGGCAAAGAAACAGCAACGAGAGGCTCATAACTCAGCTGCAGCCGAACAAGCGCCAAGGAAGAAGAGGCTTCTGACCATGGGTTAGAAAACAAGAACTCGAGCAGCTAGAGATGCAAAAGACAAAGGCAAGGCACTGGCGGATGAACCGCCAAAGAAGAGAGCACTAGTTGTCAAGAAGCTCGCAAGCAAGGCGCGAGTTGGTGTAACCATAAGAGAAAAGGGTAAAAAGGGGTCCTGACAACCCATTGGCCCTTTAAGAATGTCCTGTCCTGCTAGGAATCCAAATCGACAAGCCACTGTGGAAGCTAATCTATTCAGAGGCAAGGGAGCAGAAAAGGCTAAGAGATTGAGGATGGATGACTGCTATAAGTATGAGAAGCACACCTCCGACCCTCAGTTTTGGTGTGACTTCCATTGTGTTTACTATCTAACAGTCTATATGACTAGGCAATCTCTAGTGAACCATGTAGAGTGCCATGGACTCAAGGATTTTGTTGCTTTCAAGTATGATTGGAATGTTAAAGTTATTGTGCAATTCTACACCACAGCCTACTTCCATATGAAAGGAGTTCAAAGGATCACATGGCTCACTAATGGTGATTAATACTCTGTTACATATTGGGAGCTTGCCCAAATTCTTGGCCTGGGGGATCATATTAACAACGAGATCATCATTTCAAATACTGGAGGGATTATTTGGATTACATGTATCCAAGCCATGCAATTTATGAAGCGGGGCACATAAGGAACATCAAGCCTTTATATAGTGTGCTCAACTGTGTTCTAAGGAAGACTACATCCCCCAAAGATAGAGATGCGGAGATCATTCAAGGAAATTTGAGGCATTTGATGGTGCTCATTGATGGGGATGTTCAATTCAACGTTGTCGAGTATATCTTTGATGACATCTTCAACATCTTACATACCCCCAACCGCCCGTGTGGCTATGCACCATATATCATGTATCTAATTGAGAAGGTATTCAAGCTGAAGTTCAAAAAGGATGTTACTCATCAGAGGATTTGTCCTCAACTTCCTCCTCCTGAGCCTATTGCACCAAGAAGGAAGAATGTCGATCCTCTTGCCTCCTCCTCCTCTCGTTACGCGGATTCTCCACCTCCTCCTCCTCCATCACAGTCCGGAAGCGGCTTCTTGAAGTGCTTTAAGGAACTTTTTGCCTCTTGTCAGAAAATGGAAGTTCAGACTTGTCGCATGTAGCTTCATCAAGAGAAGTACCTCAAGGCGATGTGAAACAAGCTCGAGGTTCCCATGTCTCCCGCGGTCAAAAGTGATGGAGAGTTGACTCATTTTCCTGAGTTCACCGTCTATAAACTCGCTCATTTTAAGGAAGATGGAACCTCCAAGGCTGCAACCTCCAACTATGAAGATGGCAATGAAGACAATGAAGATCTAGAGGCTACAGAGAGCGACAATGGGCAGCAAGACGTCGACGATGGTGAGTAGATTGTAGGAAATCCTTCCTCTTTTCCTTTTTGGTGTCTTGATGCCAAAGGTGGAGAGATTGGAAGGGGGTACTTCTTTTTAGTGTTGTTGTCTCTCCTGTTGATCCTATGGACTTGTAATATGTTTTAAAACTCTCGCATTTGAATTTGTGTAAGACTTGACTTGTGTTAAAAGTTGTATGCACATTATGATGTTTGCTACGCTGATTTGAGATGTGATGCTTAAAATTGCCTATTTCTCATTCATCATTCATTGTCTTATCACAAATAATGGACACAACACTTAGGCACCCCACCATAACATGCGTATGTATGATAACTCTCTCAAATCTTTCATTCATGATGCATACATTGAGGGGGAGTTACTCATACACACACTTGTTATGAAAACCAATATATATCGTTTTTGACGAAGCTTAATGTGTTGTCATCACTCACCAAAAGGGAGAGATTGAAACTGCATCTAGGCATCCCTGTGGGTTTTGGATGATTGATGACAACAAATTAAGAGACTAATGAGTTGTGTCGATCTTAAGCATAGGTGTGATGATTAAATTAAAGAAAACCCCTCAAAATGGAAAAGATTGAAACGGGTGTCGAAGACTCAAGCATAGAAATTAGGATTTCTTATGTGTTGAGTTTAGACTACCCTTCTGTGTGGGAGGGTGTGTGTATCAAGTGCATTGAGATCATATAAGGGGGCTCAAAGTCATGGTTGAGAGAGAACCTAAGTGAGAAGCCTTGTTGAGACATTTCCTAGGAGATCGGACTTGTCCGGGCCTCATGGCCGGACTAGTCCGGATGAGCCAGAGTAGACCGTTTTGGAACGGACTAAGAGTTTCTGTGTGAGTTTGGAATTGTCCGCTTGTGGACGGACTAGTCCGTTATACACTTGGTGAGAATTTTCGGAGCTATGTCCTTGGAGGTCGGACATGTCCGCCATGGAAGCGGGACTATTCCGGACATCCCAGGGAAGTCCATTTTTGGCCAGACGAAATGTTACTATTGTACTTCAGACTTGTACGTTGTGAGGCGGACTAGTCCATGGTATTTAGAGAGAATGGGTTTTTGAGTCTATGTCCTGTTGGCCGGACTTGTCCGGGTTTAGATGGACCACAACATTGTGTTGTAGTTTGAATTAGTCCGTTATTTGCCGGACTAGCCCGGTGTGCCATGACCGTTTGAAATTCAGACGTTGAAGGATCGTCACCCTCTGCGGAGTGTGACATAGCATGGACCCAGTAGGCCAGACTAGTCCGAGGTCCTGGTCGGACTAGTCCGCACATTGAATGCTGGCAACGGTTAGTTGTTGGGACCCCTATAAAAAGGGTACCCCGACCCCCATTTCAGTACTTTTGGATCCTAGTGCCGCCACAAGTTTCCTTGTGCCATCCTAAGTCTTCTACTCTGCCTACTTGCGATCTAGAACCAAATCTTGAAAAGATTAGGGTTTTATAATGGGGAGAAGCAAGATCGTCTTGCTTTGGATCTCGGTTGGATCTGTTGCACTTGTTGTCATGTTTTGTGGCTTGTGATAATTGAGTTTCGTGTGCTCCTTATCGTAAATAATTTTTGGGAGTCTCAACTTGTGAGAAGCCCCATGAACTTGGTTATTATCCTTGTAATTAGTGGAAACCAAGCCGGCCTTTTGTGGTGCCTTGGTGAGAAGAGGGTCATGTGAGACCTGGTCCTTTTGTTGACTTCTCAACATGGATGTAGTCTTATTTGTGAAGCTGAACTACAAGATACATCGTGTCTCACTTGTTGCTTTACTTTTTGCTATTCACTAGAATTGCTTTTAAGGTTCATATCATTCTTCATATTGTTCTTCATTGAAAACTTGCAACCTATTTATTCACACTTGTTAATCTAAGTTGTATTAGGTTGCTAGACATTGTATCTATATTTCATCGAACCAAAATTCGCAAATAGCTTGTAGATAAGTTTTTAGGTTATCCATGTGTACTGAGCAGGCTAGTCCGGTCCTGACCAGACTAGTCCAGCCTTAGAGATTTAATCTCGTTTCATTAAGTAATTTCAGGTCATATTGCCTATGCACCCCCGTATAGGCGACTTTCAATAACGTAGTCCACTTGGTGTCTATGAACAATTGAATCGAATCCCTTCAACTGTTCCTTGTGTCTTACTTCGACGATGCCAAATTGGTTTAGTCAAATTCCATGACTGGCATCAAACCAATCATAGTCAAATAATACTGCTCGAATATCCTTGTTTTTGACAAAACAAAATTCAAGGATTTTTTTAGTAATCCTATAGTAATTATTTTCACGTCCTTGAGACTCGAATGTCCTCGTCACAACTCCAGTATTACATGTTGCCGCGAGAGGACGAACCGATTTGAATTGAGTTGTATGGAATAGAAAGTTGTTGATGTCATATCGACCATAGCTTCTATCTTTAACCACTCCATAGGATAGTTGTCGCAAGTCTTCATAGACGTTGGCATCTTTATTGCACTGTCGAACATATGAAGTTATTAGAAAACTTTGTAAATATTCGTAATTTATTAGAAAAATTGTTAATACTGATAAGTTAACGAGAAAATGTTTCATGATCTCAAAATTAGGAAAGAAAATTAGGTCCTCTATTTATTCCTTCCTGTCGCATCCTCTTTATTTTATTGCTCATAGGTTGTTGTCTATGTCTCCAATTTTGCTTGTCGAACTCATTTTATGGAAGAGAACCTTTTGTAATAGATATGTTGCAAAATATGCTGATTAGCATAAATGTAGGACAAACACTTACTCGAGATATTTATCCATCCCATCTATATTAGCGTACACGTCGAGGAAAGCATCTCTCCTTTCTTCTTCGCTAACATTGTACAAAGTGTAACTACCAATAGTAGGGCCTCTTCATGCAAATATGGAGAGATCGCTACAAGGAGGTTACTCATCCATATTGTACCGCATTGTCGAAGTATTGACGTTGTGTTCCTCTGCAAAATAAACATTAACAGTAAATGGTTCGGCGATTGTTGACGTTTCTTACATAACAGATAAAAATCCACAAGTGCACGGAAATTGTCGTGTAGCACTTCTCCTTAAAGAGTATTCCCAATGGTATCTAAACCAAAGAACGTGTGTGCTAATCCTACGGAATAATTCAACCAAGGACACAAAGTTGTTTGGTAGGCAAGGAAGAGAGAGGAATTCAAAGTATTGATTCTAATTGAAAGGAATTTGCAGTAGCTGCTTGCTTCGGGCACAGGTTTACCCCTAGCAACACTAGGACGACTCTGCCAAGAGCCTATGGCATAGCCGAACATTGAGGATTACTAAGGACTGATAGGCTGTCACCACCTACTGCCTACCACTTCAATCCGTGGGTCTACGAGATATTCACTGGTGATTTCTAACCTAAGCACCATGCTTACATTCTAAATCACTACTCTAGTTGTTTCGAACACAAAGCTACAACTAGAGCCTCTAATAAATTAAAGCAATGAACCCACGAGTAACTACTTGTGCAAACTACCTTGAATTGGAAGTCAAACTTGAATGACACAAAGGCTTACTTGATTTGGAATCAAACCTTTGTAGGAGTACAAGTGTAGAAGAGGGACTAGACAAGTCCAAGCCTTCTTCTCCTAGACTCCTCACCACACTATCCTTCTACTTGGCAGCCTATAGGGGAGAAGGGTCGGTTCCCTCCACCAATTGTGCCTGAATTAGTCACCATGGTGTTCAGGAAGACGGGAGGAGCCAACGCGTGGCGATTAATCGAGTTTGGCGCCAGGACCAAGTCGGCCGACTGTGGGAGATGGGGGGGGGGGGTCGGCCGACCTAGTCTTTGTACCGTTTCGTGTGTCCTTTCCCCATGTCACTGCCAGGTGGGTCCCATCTATTGATATGGGTGCTACACCACTGGATGGCCTTGGATACTACTGTTTGTCGGTCATTTGATCCATGTCATGACACGTGGTGTCGCCTGATTTGTCGAAATCAAATTTAATGGATTACTCAGTGCATGTCTTGGTATTTTTGTTTACAATTCACCTGTATACAAATAAACACCAACACTAGTGGAATTGGTTAGTTTTTAACCCTAGCACTATGTTGTATTTCTCTTTTGTGCACATTATAAGGTGAATTCATGGTCTAAATATGGCACTTAAGGACGGTCAACAGCAACACACCCTTCAATTCTTGCCCTATTACCGGCCATTGGTTTCAAATATCTTAGTGCTTTGTCAATATGATAAATCACCTATATTGCACGGGACCTCCCACTTTCGGTTCAAATGGAAGATGGAATAGGAGATGTTGCATTGGATTGAAGAACCCTGGAGGAAAAAAATTCCATCTTACACAATAGTATCGGTATCTCCTTTTCAAAACTTACACATCATCTCTATCGTGATTTCTTTAGCACAGATATAGAAGTGGCTAAGCTCGGCTAACACCTTCCACACTGCATCGTAAAAGTACCCGAAAACATAATAGGCAAAAGTCTTTCCATGATTATGTGATAATCATTACTCTTCAACCCAATGAGATTTTCCCGTTTTCACATTCACGTCTCCTCTCAGACTAGATGCGTAACCATCTGGGAATTTCAAACTTTGCAACTATTCCAGAACTTCTTTCTTTTCTTTAGGTCAAACACAGAAAGAAGCATGTGATTTACCACCACTTTAAGAGAGCTCAGGAGTTGGACAGTTACAAATCTCAACGAGATCCTTTTGATCCTTTAAATCGTCTTCCATTTTGTCTATCATGTCCATGCATGTGCTTACGATACATTCGCTCATGTTACGCTCTTGATGCATGACATCAATGTTATTCCTTAGAATCAACGACTTTACATACGGTAGCTCCCAAAGTCATCATATGTAAGTCCAATTGTGTTCATCTCCATAACCTACAAAATATCCAGGACGGCCTATATATGGCACCAATTTGTTCAACATATCAGATATTTCTGACCCGTTAAGACATTTTGGTGGTCCTTTAATGACAACGGTGTCCTTTCTGAAGACATATCCGTGTCCGAAGCACATATCGGACATGTCAAATGGTCGTCAGTGCTCTGACCTGAAAACATGTCGTATGACAGAAAATCATTGATGGACCACAAATAAGTAGGTCGAAGGTTGAATTTCTGCATCTTGTAACAGTTGTTCACTTCGACTTCTGTCCACAACATTTTCAATTCTTTGATCACTGGTTTCAACATCACGTTGATACATGAGCCAAGATGATCCGGACCAGGTACAATGAGGTTAAGAAACATGAAATCATGCTTCATGCAAAAAAAATGGTGGTAGGTTGTACAGAATGACAAAAACATGCCAACAGGAGTATGGTGTGGCATTTGTGCTGAATGACGAGAATCCATCTGTCACCAACCCGATCCGAACATTTCTTACCTCACGACCGAATCTGGATCGAACCAGTCCAGCGCCTTCCATGCCTCACCGCCGGACGGGTGCGTCATGACTCCATCGTTCTGATGTTCACCTTCTTTGTGCCATCTCATGTGTCTAGCATTTTTTTTTTGAAAGGAATAACCACTTCAACCTAGGTGTCACGGGTAAGTAATGAAGTTGCTTACATGAGACTTCTGTCCTAACAGTATCACCAACGTTATTAACAACTTCGACAAATCTCAGTTAATAATAATTTAAACATTTGTTCTCATTAACATGCTATCTACAAAAAAGCATGCAGTTGTCCAGACACACATCAATCTTCTTGTAGTTCATACTGAGACCAACAAGAATTTTCTTTGACTGATACATATATTTAGGCACTTTGTGGGGATGTGGAACGACAGCGATAAACAAATTATGAGGTCGTTGTAGCAGTTATTAAAAAAAAGCACTTAGAGTTAATTGCCATAAGTCTAGTCACAATAGTGAGGAGTGTCATTTCACTGTGTCTATGCAGCAGCTGTTTTGAAGCTTCGCAAAGGTCGAGAAACTTTTCAACCTTCGCTGTAGGAGGATCCTCTGTGAGCTCTGGTTGTATAGCCTCCAACATCTCGTCCATCATATCAACCACCGTGTCATCATCATTGTCCGCTTCCACTTCTTGTATAGCTTGAGAAGCTGTCTCGCCGTGGAAGATCCACAACTCATAATGTGACACGTAACCGTTTTGAAACAAGTGCATTGAAAGTTCCACTTTGTCCGAAAACGGGCATCGCACATTATCGCTATTTTACAACAAAAAAGCTCGTTCTACAAATGCTTCTATCTTGGCATACCACTCATCTGAGTGACCACCAGTTCTGCTCTTCCAACCAGTATACATCCAACTGCAATCTTCAGCCATGTTTGGCTGATCTGTAGTATAAAGTTAGAGGAGTTATGGTTATTTCATACTTTGTTTAATGTCACAGCCCTACATCTATTAGAAAGGATACGTCCTAAACCCACCCAAGAGTGACCAAGCGGAGCGTGCTCATGAAGAGACGCGCGGTTTGGATCCGGATGATATTTTGGCAACATAACCCTGCTGTTCTCGAACTGCACGTCCATAAATGGTGCAACAGAGAACGACAAGGTTATGCTGTTGAAATTTTTTCCGGGTCCAAACCCGCATCTCGTCACAGGCCACGCCCCCTCGATCACTCCGAGGTTGTCCCAAAAGGGACAATTCGGAACCGTCATGCCTCACATGAATAACGCATGTGAGATGGACCGGTTCAAAACGGGTAACACAGATTGTACAGGTTACGTTAATATTTCAATGTTGAGTCATTTACGAGAGAGGGGAATGAATGAGAGAGAAGAGGAAAGAACGATCGAATGGCTTAATGGGTTAGCTGTCGTATTTTATGCTCCATCAGGTCCCGCCGTCCACGCGCAAGAGCTTGCCGTACTCACCATAGCTTTCCGCCTCCATGCCCGTCTATATGCATAAGTGCCTACTAAATGGGTCGTATCGGGCCATAAATGGGCTATGTCGGGCCGAGCCGACCCAAAGCCCGTATACTTACATATTAATATTAAACACTCAATCAACTAAAATAATAAATAAACAATAATAATTTAAACAACTAAACTAAACACATATCAATTAATCCTAAAAAACATCTAAACAATAATCAATTCATTTAAATAACGTGCCATAATTTAAACAATTAAATAAATATTGCAATAAACATCTAAACCAAATTTAAACAATTAAGCATAATGTAACATAATAAAAATTATTAACTAAACAATTATGCATAATCGAAAGAATTAAAACCAATTACCATAATTAGCATAATTGAAACAATTAGCATAATAAGCATAACATATAACTAAACCAATTAGCATAATTAGCATAACTAAACAATTGGTAATTAAATAGCACTAAACAATTAGAAAATTTAGCTAACCAAGTAGCATAATTTGCACAATTACATTGAATTAAGCACTAAACAATTGGTAATTTAAAAATAAACTAGGTTGCCTCCATGGCCGACGTGGGGGCGCCGCCAGCCGGCCATGGCGGTCCTCAGCTGGGGGGGAGGGGGGGAGGGGGGAGGCCATTACCTGAGTGTGGAGGCGGCGTGGCGAGCGGGCGGCTCGACGGGCGACGACGAGGCGCAGTGGCGGCAGCTCGGACGCATAAAGGGAAGGCGCAAGGAGAAAGCAAGGGTGAATGGTCCATGCACGTGGCCCGCGCGGTTAAGGAAACATCCCTTAACGTACGTCGTAAGCCTTACTTACGTCGGCCTAGGATCGAGCCGACGTATTTAGACTATTTAATCACGTCGGCTCAATAACTTACGTTGGCCTAGGGTTGGGCCGACATAATTAATGCACGTTGGTTTCTTTATTTATAACGGTCACAGGCTGACAACCGATGTAACTTTGCTAACTTATGTCGGCTAGAGGTGGCCGACGTAAGTTACATAACTTATGTCGGCCGCACACGTAAATTATTTTGGCCGACGTAAAGTTGTGGGTTTCGTGTGGTGGAATGTCGGGTAGATAGGATCGCCTCGCTCCCTATAAAGAACCCCCAAGGCCTTCTGCGAGGAGAGCGAGTTCACTCTATATTCACTGTTACTATATGCATTTATTTACGCATTTCCCTTACGTACTTTTCCTTTGGTTCCCTTGCACCCTTTTTCTTTGACACACTTGTGTTCGTGCCTTACATTTTATACACCCGCGTTCGTTTACACTTACGCATTACTTTTCTAGAAGTTCTTATTTTCTAAGAGTTCATATACTCGGGCAAGACCCACTTGTAATCTTTGTTCTCTCGCCTTTTGAGCTAACAAAGTTCAAGAAAGACTGCATCTGGATGTAGGGCATTTTTTGCGTGAACTAGGATAAATATCTTGATCTTTGCAGCTAGCCACATTAAGATAAATGTATTCAATACAAATTTACTAGTCAGTTTCCGAAACGCCGACAGACAGGTTGTTCTTATGACAGAAAATCAATAGAGATATTTGCTATTTTTCGGGGTAGAACATAGTTTCCTGTAGCGCAAGGAAACAAGCTACCGTGTCTAGACCAATAATACAGCAAAGGTAATTTGGATAAAGACTATACTAAAGGAATTGGGAATTATACATTATGAAATGGCATGTTTGTGGTCTGACAATTTAGAAGCAACTTACACGACTGTTAATCTAGTGTTTCATGCTTAGAACAAAACACATAGAGATTGATTATCATTTTATGAAAGAAAAAGTAGCAAATAAGTTGTTACAATTAATTCATAAGTTCAAACAATCTAGTAGCAGATGGCTTTACTAAAGCATTATCAATAAGAAAACATAACAACTTTCGATACAATCTCAACATTGGATGTTTTGATTGAGTGAAGATGTTGAAAGTGCAATACCGGGTACAAAAAATATATAATGCTGGACAACCTGCGGACGTGCAGCACATGCAGATGCACAAATATCAATGTACCTGAAGATTGAAGTATCGTCAGCTAGCACAGATATAAGATCTAGGGATAAGGACTGTAATAAAATCTTATGCAACAGATAGAGTTAGTTTTTCTATTTTCTTTCTGTTTTCAAGATCTAGATTGGTTGGCTTGGATTTTGGCTTGGATTGCCGACTTGTAACAACCAGATCAAAGACACGGTTGTACACTATTTATTGATCAACATGAAACCTACTGCGACATGGCCGTAAGAAGTAGTTCTACCCAAGCTTACATCATGCACTCATGATCGGAATTGCCCTAGTGCCAATGGTACCTCTATAGTCCTATTATAGTGTAAAGGGACAAAAGATTTTGCTGTACACAAACTAGATTATTTAAAGGTAAAACTAACATTTTGAGAAAGGAAAACCTAACTTTGGCACATATTTTCTAGGCCACATATATGTTGTTGGTGATATGCCCAAGAGGCAATACATAGCAACTGGGGTTAAGGCCTGTTGGATATTTGATCCATAAGCAATTAGGGTACTAATGGGTCTGCGACCTAAAAGCCCATTAGTACGCCTATAAATACGAGGGGTAGGGTTAGGGGCTAATGACTCATTCACGTGACAGCCCTCGCCACCACCCCTCGCATGCCTCACTGAAAGTGCATCTAGACATCCCCGTGGGTTTTGGATGATTGATGATGACAATTGAGAGGCTAATGAGCTAAGTTGATCTTAAGAACAGGTACAAGGATTGAAATGAGATGAAAACCCTCAAAAAGGAAAAGGAGAAAATGGGCGTCAAAGACTCAAGCGTAGAAATTAGGGTTTCTATGGTATTGAGCTTAGATGAGCTGTATCATCTGAGAGGGTGGTTGTATCATGTGCATTGAGATCATACCAAGGGGCTCAAAGTGGTGGTTTAGAGAAACACTTAAGTGAGAAGCCTAAAATGAGAAAAACTCTAGGAGGTCGGACTAGTACGGGCCTCTGGGCCAGACTAGTCTGGCTGTGGCAGACAAGTCCGTTTTTGGACAGACCAAATGCCTCTAGAGTGTTCCCGAGTGATTTTAGAGCTAAGTCCGAGAAGTCTGGACTTGTCTGTTTTTGGACGGACCAAAGCTCTCTGGAGTAGTTCGGACTTGTCCATTTGGGACTTAGTGTGACGAAACTAGAGAAAACCCTAGGGGGCCGAACTAGTCCGAACCAACCCAAAAGAGTCCGTTTTGGGACGGACCAAGTGGTTCTATTCCACTTCGGACTAGTCCTTTGTTGACCGTACTAGTCCGGTGTCTAGCGACCGTTTGAATTTGGAAATTTGGAGGGTAGCGTTACGATCGTTGCTTAGTGTGGCAGTTGTCGGGAACTAACCAGGGGGTCAATGGTCCCATAGGGCCGGACTAGTCCGTGGTCTAAGGTCAGACTAGTTCGCCCCTTTGCTGATGTAAGCAAAAGGGGCTCGGGACCTCTATAAAAAGGGGACCCTGGGGCTCATTTGAAGATGACTAGAACCCTAGCGCCGCCACAAGCAGCCTAGAGCCTTCCAAAGCCTTCTACTCGTCCTACTAACCCCCTAAGAGCAAATCTTGAAGAGATTAGGGTTCGGGGAGGAGAGTAAAGGAAGATCATCGCGCTTTGGCTCTCGGTTTGATCTCTTGCACATTGTGTTGTGTTTTGTGGCTTGTGTGAGTTGAGCTTCCTGTGCTCCTCATAGTATTGATTTGTGGGTGCCTCAAGTTGTGAGTAGCCCCATCAAACTTTTTGATTGTCCATTGATATAATGAAAACCAAGCCGGCCATTGTGGTGGCTTGGTGAGAGAAGGGTCAAGTGAGACCCGGTCCTTGTGTGGACTTCTCAACGTGGATGTAGGCTTCTCCGTGGAGCTGAACCAATGGATAAATCTTGTTTCACATGTCTTTCACTTTTTGTGATCACTAGTATTGCTATTAGGGTTCACTTTGCTTTTATTGATTTACACTTTGTTCATAATTGTGAACTTGTAATATAAGTGTTTAAACTTCACAATATGAGCTTCACAAGTCTACTACACATTGCTCAAATCTTGTGTGATCTTTAATTCCGCAAATAACTTGTAGAAATCAAGTTTTAGGGTTTCCACCCTGTGCTGAGTGGACTAGTCCGGCCCTATGCAGACTAGTCCGGCCACAGGAATTTAATCTCGCTTGATTAAGTGATTTCAGGTATTATTGCCTATTCACCCCCCTCTAGGCGACTTTCAATTGGTATCAGAGCAGGCTTCTCCCCAAGAGTCTAACAACTCGAAGAAGTAATGGCCGGAAGGGGTGACAACGAGGTTCCGGTGGTTGTCGATGACACAAAGACAAAGAACGTCAATGTTCTTCAAGATGATTGAAATGACAACGAAGAGTTTCGGTTGCTCAAAGTACGGCTTCGTGAGAAGCTCAACGTGTCGAAGAAAGAAATCAGGCCAATTGCTCTGGTCAACATCGGCAACGTAGTTCACAAGACTACTCCCGGTATACTTACAATTATGAGCAACTTACCGCTAGCAACCATTACTTGTCTATTCCCATTGGCAAACCTCCTCAATTTGATGGAAATGATTATTTTATGTGGAAGCATAATAAGAAGATGCACCTCATTTCCTTAAACCCTAGCTTGTGGCAAATTGTGATGAAAGGTGTTCACCTTCCCAAGAATGAGGAAGACATCACTCCGGAGCAAGCCGTCCTTCTACATCACAATGCTCAAGCCGATGGAGTGATTACCTCCTAATTGACTCGTGAGGAGTTGAACCGCATTGAAGGGTTGGAGGTTGCCAAGGAGATTTGGGATACCCTCAAGACGACGCACGAAGGCAACCGCGTCATAAGGGAAGCAAAGATCGAGATGATCAAAGGAGAACTTGGGAGATTCACAATCATGGAGGGTGAATCTCTGCAAGATATGTATGACCGCCTCAAGACTCTCATCAACAGGAGTCGGTCATATGGAAGCACCCAGTGGACCGACCACGAAGTAGTAAAGAGGATGATTCGAGCATTCATGCCTCGAAACGTCACTCTTTGCTCACTAATTCGTGAAAGTCTGGGCTTCCACAAGATGAATCCCGAAGAAGTGCTAGGGAGAATCATCAACCTTGAGATGATGGAGAAAGAAGCGATGTTCTACAACGATGTACAAAAGCTTTCCTCCTCCAAGAGAAGGGATGTTGCATTCAAAGCAACGTCCTCAAGATCACAAGAAAAGGAAGAAAGTGATGAAGAGAGTCCCGACACCGATGAGGAAGAAGCTCTCTTTATCAACAACTTAAAGAGGATGTTTAGAAGAATGAGGGGGAGCTACCAAAATGAGAGGAGAAGCAAAGACAAGCCCAGAACAAGATCAAAAAGGGCTTGTTACAATTGCGGAGAATATGGCCACTTCATTGTGGATTGTCCACATGAAGAAAACAAGAAGAAGAAGGAGGGAAAGTCTAAAGAGAAGAAGTACTTCCAGAAGAAGAAGCAATCTGGACATGCCCACCTTGGGAAGGAGTGGGATTCAAATGAGGAATCCTCCTCCGATGAAGATGAGAAGGTAGCCACCATTGCTATGAAGAAGACAACAACGGAGAACAAGCTCTTCCCCAACTTGGAGATCTCAAGGCCATCATGTATCATGGCCAAGGAGGGAAGAAAGAAGGTTAAATCTAACTCCTCTTCTTCAATTTCCTCTCATGATGACTTTGATAGTAGTAGTGAAAATGAACACATGCTTAAAGACATGAGCCAAAGCACCTTGAAGAGATTGAGATTGTTAACGGAAGATATATTTGAGAAGGAACAACTCATCAACCGTCAAGAGTACATGCTCATCCAACAAAAGGAGAGATGTCAAGAGGTTGAGGAGCTCTTGGAGCTTGAAACAGAAAGAAGCAAGGAAGTTGAGCGTGAACTCACTTTGAGCAAGGAAACATGCTCAAACCTTGAGAACACTACAATTGTGCTCAAGGATGAACTTGTTAGTTTGACACAAGCTAACAAAATCCTTGAGACGCAAGTGAAGTCTCTCAAGGTCAATGCACCTTCTTCCTCTACAAGCTCACCTTCCACAAATATTAAATCTAAAGCATCTCAACCTTGTAAATGCTCAAACTTAATCATAAAACTTAAAGATGAGCTAAAGTTGGCACAAACCAATCAAGCACCCAAGGGTGGCATTTTTGACAAGGAGAAGGTGGCATATGCACGTAGTGCATTTACCAACACAAGACATCCCCTTGTCATGGATGGTCTTGGTTATTCTAGGGGGATGAAGCAAAATGCCAAAACTCCCAAGAATGGCAAAGACTTGATTGTCTTTGTCAAAGGAGGCTCATACAAGACTAAGGGAAAGAACATTGCTACTACAGTTAAAATGCCTAAGAAAGAACTGCATCCATTGTTCTATGATTTTGATGTTTTATATGTTTTATTAAGGAACAAGTTTGGAAAGGCATATGCTAGTTATGTTGGGCCACACCGCAAGAGTCCCATACCTTGTGTGTGGGTGCCCATGTGCCTCTTGACTAACATCAAAGGACCCAACACCGTTTGGGTACCTAAAGCCAAGGCTTAAATCTTTTTTGTAGGCATAATCCTCCAGTGGAACCAAGTGGGTCCTTGATAGTGGTTGCACAAATCATATGACCGGAGAGAGGAAGATGTTTGTGGAGTATGAGCTTAATGAAGATCCAAGTGAAGGAATCTATTTTGGAGATAATAGCCAAGGAAAAATCCTTGGCACCGGTAAAATTGCTATATCCTCTAATCATACTCTTTCAAATGTCTTACATGTTTATTCACTTGATTATAACCTCTTATCCATATCACAACTATGTGACAAAGGTTATAACTGTTTATTCACTAATGAGGGTGTGACCGTCACAAGGAGAAGCAATGACTCAATTGCCTTTAAGGGTGTACTCAAGGGAAATCTCTATCTTGTGGATTTCTCCACGGATAAAGCCCATCTTGATACATGCTTAATTGCGAAAACTAACATGGGATGGCTTTGGCATAGGAGGTTAGCCCATGTTGGAATGAGGAATTTGCAAAAACTCCATAAGGGCGAGCACATCCGTTGTTTAGAGAATATTGTGTTTGAAAAGGATAGGCCATGTATCGCATGCCAAGCCGGAAAGCAAGTTGGAGCACATCATCCATCCAAGAACATTATGACAACATCAAGACCATTAGAGCTTCTACACATGGATCTCTTCGGTCCAATCGCCTACATTAGTATTGGTGGTAATAAATATGGTCTTGTTATTGTTGATGATTTTTCACGTTTCACTTGGGTGTCCTTTTTGCATGACAAGAGCGAGACTCAAGGTGTCCTCAAGAGATACTTGAAGAGAGCTCAAAATGAGTCTCCTTGAGTATCAAGACCATTAGGAGTGATAGTGGCACCGAATTCAAGAACACCAAAGTTGAAGAATTTTTGGATGAAGAAGGCATCAAGCATGAGTTGTCAGCCCCCTACTCCCTTCAAGAAAATGGGGTGGCCAAGAGGAAGAATATGACTCTAATTGAGATGTCAAGAACCATGTTGTATGAGTACAAGACGTCGGACCGGTTTTGGGTGGAAGCGGTCAACACCGCTTGCCATGTCATAAACCGGTTGTACCTTCACGGCATACATAAGAAGACGTCATATGAGCTCCTGACCGGTAACAAACCAAACATCTCTTACTTTCGTGTTTTTGGGAGCAAATGCTACATTCTTAACAAGAATCCTAGGGCTTCAAAGTTTGCTTCTAAGTCCGATGAGGGTTTCTTGCTTGTCTATGACTCAAACACTTACACCTATCGTGTCTTTAACAAATCCTCCGGAATTGTTGAAGTAGCACGTGACGTAGTGTTTGATGAGACTAATGACTCCCAAGTGGAGCAATTTGATCGTCATGTGCTCGATCAAGAAGAAGCTCCACAAGTGGTGATAGGAAGGATGGCACATGGAGACATACGACCACAAGAGCAACCTCAAGTCACAAGTAACCATCCTATACATCAAGCAAGCTCTTCCTCAAATGATCAAGATCAACCTCCCCAAGATGCGCTTCAAGAATATGAAAATGAAGGCATCAATCAAGGTGGAGACAATGAGGTTGAGGAAGACCAAGATGATGAATCAAGACCTCAAGCACCTCACCCAAGAGTGCATCAAAGCGTCCTACGGGGCCATCCCGTTGACAATATACTTGGAGACATCTCCAAGGTGGTAACTACTCGATCTTGTGTTGCAAATTTTTGTGAAAATTACTCTTTTGTTTCTTCCTTGGAGCCCCACAAGGTTGAAGAAGCACTACGAGATTTGGATTGGGTGATGGCCATGCAAGAAGAGCCCAACAACTTCGAGAGAAATAAAGTATGGGAGCTTGTGAAGAGGACAAATGCAAATGTTTTAGGGACCAAATGGGTGTTCCGCAACAAACAAGATGAACACGGGGTGGTTACAAGGAACAAGGCATGACTTGTGGCCAATGGGTACTCACAAGTCGAAGGTTTGGATTTCGAAGAAACCTTTGCTCCCGTAGCTAGACTTGAATCAATTCGTATATTACTTGCATTTGCTACTCACCATGATTTTAAGCTATATCAAATGGACATCAAGGGTGCATTCCTCAATGGTCCAATCAAGGAAGAAGTATATGTGGAGCAACCCCCCGGATTTGAAGATGAAGAATGCCCAAACCATGTGTACAAATTGCGTAAGGCTCTCTGTGGACTCAAACAAGCTCCTAGAGCTTGGTATGAGTGCCTTAGAGACTTTTTAACTCAAAATGGTTTAAAATTGGGAATGCGGACTATACACTATTCACTAAGCACATTAATGCTGATTTGTTTGTTTGCCAAATATATGTCGATGACATTATATTTGGTTCTACTAACAAAGCCTTTTGTGATGAGTTTTCCAAGATAATGACGGAAAGATTCGAGATGTCCATGATGGCGGAGTTGAAGTTCTTTCTAGGTTTTCATGTGAAGCAACTCAAGGAAGGCACATTCATTAGTCAAACCAAGTACACACAAGATATACTCAAGAAGTCTGACATGGACAAGGCCAAACCCATCAAGACTCCTATGGCAACCAATGGGCATCTCGATCTCAATGAAGATGGTCCAAGTGTAGACCAAAGGTATAGAGTTCTATGATAGGCTCATTGTTATACTTATGTGCATCTAGGCCCGATATCATGCTTAGTGTGTGTATGTGTGCTAGATTTCAAGCTACTCCTAAGGTGTGTCATTTGACCGCCGTTAAGAGAATTCTTAGATATTTGGTTCACACACCAAGCATAGGACTTTGGTAACCCAAAGGCTCTAAGTTTAACCTCATTGGATATTCCGATGCGGACTATGCGGGGTGCAAAGTTGACAGGAAGAGTACATTGGGAACTTGCCAATTCCTTGGTGGATCTCTAGTCTCATGGTCCTCAAAGAAACAAAACTCCATTGCATTTTCCACAGCCGAAGCGGAGTATGTCGCTGCTGGAAGTTGTTGTGCACAACTTCTTTGGATGCGACAAACTCCTAGGGACTATGGCATAAACTTGCGCCACATTCCTCTCCTATGTGACAATGAGGGTGCCATCAAAATAGCTCACAATCCAGTTGAACACTCAAGGACCAATCACATCGATATACGCCACCACTTCTCGAGAGATCACTCCATCAAAGGAGACATTGCAATTTCCCATGTGAGAACCGATAAACAATTGGCCGATATATTTACCAAGCCCCTAGATGAGAAAAGGTTTTGTGAACTTAGGAGTGAGCTAAATATCTTGGATTCTCGAAATGTGGCTTAAGTATTGCACATCTGATTAAAATATTCAAAATTCACACATGCTTGCGAAAAACTTATCCTCCTCAATTTTTCCACAAATTATTTTGAAAATATTGAATCCTTGTGAATCATGGTCATATTTGATTGTTGATTGCTTACTGATCATATTTACAAAGATCTTTTGTGAAATATAGTCCAAAAGGATCAAATCTCCACTCAAAACTCAATATATAGGAGTTTTAGGTCTTAGGACCGGACTAGTCCGCTCCTAGTACCGGACTAGTCCGAGGGTATGAGTTGTCCGGACCGAGTTCGGATGCCGGACAAGTCTGGGTCCCTGATCAGACTAGTCCGGCCCTTGGGGACTTAACCTCCCCAGGGTGCCCTCGACCTCCTCACTCCCATTCAAACACTCTCTCTCCAAAAATGCTAGAAAACCGTCTCCCCAACGGCGATTTTTTAGTCCATCCACCAAATCTCGATTCAATTCGGTGGATTGAAGCCCCAAGGTGCTTAGGAACTTTTCCCGCAAGCATCGGAGACCACTTCCTCTTCCACATTTCAACAAATCGCAGATTTGAAGAGGTATTCTTGACCTAACTCCAAAATCCTTTAAACTCAATTCTTTTGGGTCCATTGATCAAATCTCCTTCACAAATGTTGTTGTACACATCAATGTGATCACATAGCTCCATTTTTGTGGCAGGATCCATAGTTTTTGCAAAATTTCCCTAGATTAGGGTTCTTGCTGTGTGAGCCGGACTAGTCCAGCCACATGGCAGACAAGTCCGACCTAGTGCGGACTAGTCCGGCCCGTGGGCGGACATGTCCGGGTTACACAGTGGAAACCCTAACCTAGGTTGATTTTGTGAACTGCCCCAATTTATCTTGAGTCTCTGGACTTATCCACATTCCGTGCTTCTCTTGTCAGCAATCATGTCGAACAATGAGTATGTTCCTCCCTCCGACTCCGAGACCAAAGCAGAGAAACAGACTCTCTTTTGCCAGAAACAAAGAGAGGATCAAGAGATGGCTGTTGTGTACTTCGCCTCTCAGAGGGCAAAGAAGACGCAACGTGAGGAGCATAACTCTGCTGCTGCCGAGGCTGCCCCAAAGAGGAACAGGCTTGTGACCTTGGGTGAGCAAGCCAAGTCCTAGGGGGCAAGATCCTCCAAAGATAAGGGAAAGGCCCCTGTTGATTCTGCACCCAAGAAGAGGGTGATTGTGGCCAAGAAGGCAGCAAGGAAACTGAAGAAGGGTGCCCCACAACCCATTGGCCCCTTGAGGATGTGCTCTCCTGCACAGAACCCAAACCGTGCAGTTGATTTTGATGTCAACATCTTCAAGGGAAAGGGGGCTGAGAAGGCACGCAAGTTGAGGAAGATAAATGTTTATTAGCGTGACAGGAGCACAGTGGATCCCCGGTTCTGGTGTGACTTCCATTGTGACTACTACAGGACGATCTATATGACCAAGCAAACTCCTGTCACAGATGCTCAGTGGATCGACTGGGATTAAATGGCCCAGAAAGATCATCGAGCCTTCAATGTTGTGATTGAGGCTGTCGAGAGGCATGGTCTGAAGAAGATTATGGCTTTCCAGCATGACTGGAATGTGGAGGTCATCACTCAGTTCTACTCCACCCTTTACTTCCACACTGTTGGGTACGGGAGGATCACCTGGATGACCCATGGAGAGCAGTACTCTACCACCTTTTGGGAGTTTGCTCAATTGCTTGACTTGGAGGATCATCTAGATAATGAGATCATCATTTCCAATCTGAGGCCAGATGATCGGGACACATTGGAGTATATGTATCCAAGCCATGGACAGTATGAGGCCGGGCATATCAGAAATATCAAGCCCTTCTATAGTGTGCTCAATCGGGTCCTCAGAAAGGCAATTGCCCCCAAGGATGGAGATGTGGGGATCATCCAAGGCAATTTGAGGCATTTAATGGTCCTCATTGATGGAGATGTCCGCTTCAATGTGGTGGACTGTATCTTTGATGACATCTTCAACATCTCCCACACCCCCAACCGATCATGTGGATACGCTCCGTACATTAGATCTCCGGGCTCACATTTAAGAAAGATATCATTCACTGGATGCTTCGACCACAACTTCCTCCTCCGGAGCCAGCTGCCCCTCGGAGGAAGAATGCGGATCCTCCCGCTTCTTCCTCTGGCTTCGTGCCATCTCCTCCACCACCTCCGCCTTCGACACAATGCGGAAGCGGCTTCTTCAAGTGCTTCAAAGCTCTCTTTTCTTCGTGCTGGAAGACGGAAATTCGGCAACGTCGCATAGAGCATCGCAATGAGAAGTATATCAAAGCGATGTGCGATAAGCTGGACATCCCTATGTCCCCCGCCGAGGAGAGTGATGGTGAGCTCACTTCCTTTATGGAGTTCACTGCCGAAGAGCTCGCTGAATTTGGAGAAGCTGGAACTTCCACCACGGCCCCAACCGAGGATCCGGAGGCCACGGAAAGCGGCAGCGAGCCCCAAGGCGACAATGATGGCTCCGACTCCGAGGATGAGTAGTCCTAAGGGATCTTCCTCTATTATTTTCCTTTTTGGTGTCTTGATGCCAAAGGGGGAGAGATAGCGAGGAGATAGCTTGACGAGCTCTTATATCTAGGGGGAGAGACATAGGGGGAGAGATGAACGGGGAGAGATAATATAGATTGATGTTGTTGTATGAGTGTATTGATCTATGTTGGACTTATGTTTTAAACCTCATTTCAAGTTGTATTGTAAGACTTAATCTATGTATTAAAGTATTCATGTATCTTGCCTAACTTTGTGATGTGTTGCCTCATTTTAATGTCTATTTTGCATAATCATTGTCTTATCAAACTTTATGAACACATCACTTAGGCACCCCACCATAACATGTATATGTATGAGAACTCTCTCAATCTATCTTACTCATGATGCATACATTGAGGGGGAGTCACTCATACAAATACACGTTATGAAAACAAATTATTATCCTTGGTGTTGAAGTCTTAATGTGTTGTCATCAATTCACCAAAAAGGGGGAGACTGATAGTGCATCTAGGCAACCACGTGGGTTTTGGATGATTGATGACGACAATTAAGAGGCTAATGAGCTAAGTTGATCTTAAGCACAAGTACAAGGATTGAAATGAGATGAAAACCCTCAAAAAGGAAAAGGAGAAAACGGGCGTCAAAGACTCAAGCGTACAAATTAGGGTTTCAATTGTATTGAGCTTAGATGAGCCGTATCATGTGAGAGGATGGTTGTATCATGTGCATTGAGATCATACCAAGGGGCTCAAAGTGGTGGTTTAGAGAAACACCTATGTGAGAAGCCTAAAATGAGAAAAACTCTAGGCGGCCGGACCAGTCCGGCCGTGGCAGACAAGTCCGTATTTGGACAGACCAAATGTCTCTAGAGTGTTCCCGAGTGTTTTTGGAGCTAAGTCTAAGAAGTCCGGACTTGTCCATTTTTGGACGGACCAAAGCTCTCTGGAGTAGTTCAGAATTGTCCGTTTGGGCACGGACTTGTCTGTTTGGGACTTAGTGTGACGAACCGAGAGAAAACCCCAGGGGGCCGGACTAGTCCGCCCATGTGGCCGGACTAGTCCAGACCAACCCAGAAGAGTCCATTTTGGGACGGACCAAGTGGTTCTATTCCACTTCGGACTAGTCCGTTGTTGACCGGACTAGTCTGGTGTCTAGTGATCATTTGAATTTGGAAATTTGGCGGGTAGCGTGACGAACGTTGCTCAGTGTGGCAGTTGTCAGGAACTGATCAGGGGGTCAGTGGTCCCATAGGGCCAGAGTAGTCCATGGTCTAAGGCCGGACTAGTCTGCCCCTTTGCTGATGTAAGCAAAAGGGGCTCGGGACCTCTATAAAAAGGGGACCCCCGGGCTCATTTGAAGATGACTAGAACCCTAGCGCCACCACAAGCAACCTAGAGCCTTCCAAAACCTTCTACTCATCCTACTAACCTCCTCAGAGCAAATCTTGAAGAGATTGGGGTTTGGGGAGGAGAGTAAAGGAAGATCATCGCGCTTTGGCTCTCGGTTTGATCTCTTGCACATTGTGTTGTGTTTTGTGGCTTGTGTGAGTTGAGCTTCGTGTGCTCCTCATTGTATCGATTTGTGGGAGCCTCAAGTTGTGAGTAGCCCCATCAAACTTTGTGATTGCCCATTGATATAGTGAAAACCAAGCCGGCCATTGTGGTGGCTTGGTGAGAGAAGGGTCATGTGAGACCCAATACTTGTGTGGACTTCTTAACATGGATGTAGGCTTCTTCGTGGAGCTGAACCACTAGATAAATCTCATTTCACTTGTCTTTCACTTTTTGTGATCACTAGTATTGTTATTAGGGTTCACTTTGCTTTTATTGATTTACACTTTGATCATAATTGTGAACTTGCAATCTAAGTGTTTAAACTTCACAATCTGAGCTTCACAAGTCTACTACACATTGCTCATATCTTTTGTGAACTTTAATTCCGCAAATAACTTGTAGAAATCAAGTTTTAGGGTTTCCACCCTGTGCTGAGCGGACTAGTCCGGCCCTGTGCAGACTAGTCCGGCCACAGGAATTTAATCTCATTTAATTAAGTGATTTCATGTATTATTGCCTATTCAACCCCCCTCTAGGCGACTTTCACTCACGCCGAGACCCTTGCCGTGCACGCGGTGCTAGCACACTAGCGCACGGCGTTCCTCCCCGTACGTGTGGACTCCATGGAGGCGCTACTGCTACTACTGTGCTAATCTTCTATGACAATCGTGATCGTCTACCTGCTGCCCTGGCGAGGACGAGGAGGAAATGAAAGAGATCGTCTACTTGCCTTACACTAACGTGCGTCTACGTTTTGCTGCGCTGCGTGTCTAGTGGTAACGATCTATAATCTCTGTACTCGCATGTTTCCTGGGGTGATGCGGTAGAATTGCTAGACAAGCGTGCCGCCTATTTCCCAACATATGGTCATTTTGTTCCTTTTGTGCTGCAAAACTCAAGTGGTTGAGAAGCAGTCAGAATAAATTTTGGCACTGTAGGGAGTAGTATCTTTTTTCTTAATTTTGACCTGTAATTTCAACTAAAAGAAATGGACTGCATGGGGGGTCATCCCCCTAATTGAAAACCAAGGATAGATCATGTTTACCTAAGCAAAAGTGGAGTACAGCACCTGAGAGAAAACAAGGATCCAAACCCTTTCTTTTGTAAACTTGTTAGCTCAGTGTTATGGCTGAGATTATTCAAAGATAATTAATAATATAGATCCACTAACTCACCCTTCCTTGCAGGCCATGATTTGTCTTTAGGATATATTTTCTTGCTTAACCTTTAGATTACATAATGACCCTCTTTATATAGCGCGAACCACTCATCTAAAGTCTGGCCCTAGCTGATGCTACAGTAGCACCGGCTCCTAAAGACCTACTGCTACTATCCATAACATTCAACTAGTATGCTTTGTATTTTGTCAACATAATGTTTTTACTTTCTCTTGCATAGCCATGCGTATCTTCTAAGATCTTTCAGTAGAGGAGTAACAGGTAGCAAAATCTTTTGAAGTTGATATTTGTCGTTGCTTTTGTTCCTAGTATGGTAGATGTAACAAACACAGCCATGCTTGCAGCAAAAGGAGTAGCATTTCAAGTTTATTTTAATTATGCTCTCTTAAGTGCAGTCTGTTACCATTATTTATTGTTTTACTAAAAATATTTGGACGCCCCTTTTGTGTAAACTTAAACTGTAGGCTGAAAAGTCTTTCTCTCAAATGCTTTAAACCTTCTCATAGGTGCACCCCCAAGCAATGTTCCACAGGTGTGTGAGCTTTGTAGCATTCTGCTGTATAACCGATCACTACAGGAAAATCGCAACATTACGTCGGCCAAAATAAGTACTTCGGCCAGTGGCAGCTGACGTATGTTAGCTTATGTACGTCGGCCACCGCCTCGAGCGCCGCCCCCGAGCGCCCACCGCCGCCCTCGCCTGAGCGCCGCCGCCCCCGAGCATTGACGCCATCGAGGTGAGCCCTCCCCCTGTCCCTTGTTATTTTTTGCCAATTTTTGACAATTAATTGTCAATTGTTAGTTAGCTAGTGAGCATTTAGTGATTAAGAGTAGATGGTACATCATATTCTTCAGAGTATAGTGACTAAGAGAAGCTAGATGTTGTCGAGGCCGTGGATTGTGATTGTATTGTACGCTTGAAGCTAGACCTTTGCCTTCACATGAGCAGTAGCGCTGACGAGTGAAGATTGATCGGAGGCAGTGGTGACCGGGAAGAAAGACAATATTGATTGCGGGGAAAACGGTTGCTCGTTTGTCCCGGATTGAAAGGAGATTATATATAGCGTGAGGTAAGAGAGACTGCCAAAGCGAGAGACAAGGGATGATGAATAAACTTATGGAGTGACGACCCCCACCCCTCGCTAACAAGGCCGTATGTAACCTCCCCCGTCAATCCTCCTCATCCTCTTTCTTCCCCGTACGCCATGCCCGTTGGTGATGTGCCCAAGTGGCAATCGTAACAATTCGGGTTGAGGCCTATTGGATATTTGATCCATAAGCAATTAGGGTACTAATGGGCCTGTGATATAAAAGCCCATTAGTATGCCTATAAATATGAGGGGTAGGGTTAGAGGTTAATTATCCCACCACGTGACAGCCCTAGCTGCCACCCCTCGAAGGCCTCACGCTGAGACCCTTGCCGCGCGCGTGTGCTAGCACACCGGCGCACGGCGTTCCTCTCTGTATGTGTGGACTCCGTGGAGGCGCTAATGCTACTGTTGCGCTGATCGGCTACGATGATCGTGATCGTCTACTGCTGCTGTGACGAGGACGACGTGGAGACGAACGAGATCGTCTACTTCCCCTACACTGACGCGCTTCTACATTCCGCTGCACTGCGCGTCTAGTGGTAACGATCCATGACCACTGTACTCGCATGCTTCCTGGGTGATGCGGTACAGTTGCTAGAGTAGCGTATTGCTGATTTCCCAACAGCGGCATCAGAGCTGACTTGCATAGTTTTTGGTCTGGGTCTTGTTCGTAGATGGGATTTACTGTAGACATATTCATACGATGAATTTTATCGCACGGTTTTTTGGTTTAGGAATTTATTAGAGTAGATTGTGATCGTATATGACTAAAGGGTCAGTTCGTGCTCCTTCTCTGCTGTGTGCGCAACCTGTCCCTACCGGCTAGAATAACCATCGGGACTAATCGCGTACATAGCAAACAGATTGAGCCAACAGAACACGATCACGAGTCGCGATCTACTCATGAATAACTGATCACATTGAAAATTTTGGCATTCTGAATGGCTCGGATTCGGGTTGATTTGATCAATCTGATGAGATTTTCATAGTGATTTCATATATGCTAACCGGCTAGCGGGACCACAGTTTTATGCTTAACTCGTTTTTGCAAGGAATGATGTGAATGGTATGGCCTTAATGTGATGTGATGATCTGTGTGTAAATTTGTGCAGCCTGCGTGTTGCAAATTTAACACAACCGGGTTGAGGTTGTCACATAATTGTATAACGACCTGTGTGTCGACCTGTGATGCTTGATCTCTCATGTAATTTATTTGGTAGCTATTAGTTGTATTAGCTTCTTTTATTTTAATGGAGATGTCTTCAAGCATGGTGGAGATGGAGATCACCACAAGAAGGGAGGCATGGCAGCTCAGATCTTGATGGAACCATGGCGATGGAGACCATTATGATTCTAAAGGCTATACTATTTACAATGTGATATGATCATATACCTGTGATGTTTACGTATTAGTATTCTTTTAATGCTTTTCATATGGTGGATGTTTTGTCATGATAGAATAGCTTCCCTCGGAAAAGTTGAGTATTTGATGCCATTTACCAATAATTGCACCTATGTTATTTTGATCGTTGTGTGGTAGGTTTGCCAAAGCAAAGTACCATCATCTATCATAATGCATAGGGTGAATGTTGGACATTCACATGCATAGTGTTGGTTCACTCAACAAAGCTATCAAAACGGTTTTGGTCTTTACGGCATAGAGTTGGGAGCCGGGGCATTGGATGTCACCCAACAAACAAGAGTCATATCGGAATATGATTAACGATGGTTTTTTACCTATGTCACTAATTTCCTAGCAGTGAAGCCAAAGCTCACTAGGAATTAGTGCATATTGATCTTGAACCACTATATGTCGTTAGAGGGAAGACGATGATCATATAGTGGTGATATCTTTTATTAAACTGTTAATAGAAGATTGGTACATAACATAGTGCTAAACATTGTATATTTATTTTCTATTGTAGATAATGTCTGCTAGTAACAATTCCGGTTTCAATTTGCGATATGTGCTTGAAAAGGAAAATCTCAATGGAGCTAACTTTATCGATTGGTACCGCAACCTGAGAATCGTTCTTAGGTAAGAGAAAACCGAGTACGTTCTTCAGCAACCTTACTCTGATGACCTCCCAGCTGATGCAACAAATGTAGCACATAGAGCTTATACGAAGCACTGCAATGATGCACTTAATGTAAGTTGCCTCATGCTCGCCACTATGTCCCTTGATCTGCAAAAGAAGTATCAGCATACAGATGCTTATTCTATGATTGAGGACTGCGTGGAATGTTTGAGAATCAAGCAAGGACTGAGAGATACAACATCTCAAAGTATTTGTTCTCATGCAAGCTGGCAGAGGGTAGCCCGGTCAGCCCTCATGTAATCAAGACGATTGGTTACATTGAAACTTTGGGCAAACTTAGTTCTGAACTCAAGGATGATCTGTCTATTGACGTTGTTCTCCAGTCACTCCCACCGAGCTACGAGCCATTCATATTGAATTTTCAAATGAATGGCATGGAGAAAAGTTTAGCTGAATTGCATGGGATGCTTAAAACAGCCGAAGAAAGCATTAGGAAAAACGCCACTCATGTGATGATGGTGCAAAAGGAGAATAAAAAGAGGAAGCGTGTGACGCATCCTAAAGGCAAAGGCAAGGGAAAGGTTCCCGATGAGCCCTCAAGCTCAAAATCTAAGCCAAAGGGAAATCTGGCGCTTCTCCTGATGATGAATGCTTTCACTGTCATGGTACGGGGCACTGGTCTAGGAACTGCAAGAAGTACTTGGAGGATATGAAGAAGAAGAAGGGAAGTGAGACTTCCACTTCAGATATAAAGTTATAGAAATTAACATTGCATTATCTTCTAGTGAATCATGGGTATTTGATACCGGATCGATGATTCGCACTTGCAAATCGTTGCAGGGTCTAAGTGAGACTAGAAGATTTGCAAAAGCTGAGTTGGATGTTCGTGTCGACAATGTAGCAAAGGTTGTGGTCATAGCTGTCGGAACTTACCACTTGTCATTACCCTCAGGATTAGTTTTGGAATTGAATAATTGTTATTTCATTCCTACTTTGAGCAAGAACATTATCGCTTCTTCGTGTTTAGAAGAAGTTGATGGTTATGAGATTGTAATAAAGAACAAATGTTGTTCTATTTATTACAATAATATTTTCTATGTTCAATGTCTGTTGGTGAATGGATTATATGTCCTTGATCTTGAGGATAAAATTGTCTATAACATTAATACCAAAAGGGCTCGACAAAATGATCTAAATAACACTTTTATTTGGCATTGTTGCTTAGGTTATATAAATTAGAAACGCATTGAAAAACTCCATAAAGATGTTTTACTAAGCTCATTTGATTTTGAATCACTTGACACATGCGAATCTTGTTTTCTTGGGAAGATGACCAAAGCTCCCTTCACTGGTGAATGTGAGAGGGCGACTGACTTGTTGGGACTTATACATACAGATGTATGTGGGCCAATGAGTTCAATTGCCAGAGGTGGTTTTCAGTACTTCATCACATTTACCGATGACTTTAGTAGATATAGTTATGTCTACCTAATGAGGCACGAGTTTGAATCCTTTGAAAAGTTCAAATAATTTCAGAATGAAGTACATAATCAATTGGGCAAGACAATTAAACTTCTACAATCTGATCGTGGGAGTGAATATTTGAGCCATGAATTTTATGATCATTTAAAACAATGTGGAATTGTTCCACAGTTGACTCCACTTGGAACAATGTGAAACTGCTGCGTTTACACTAAACAGAGTCCCAACTAAGTCTATTGAGAAGACACCATATGATATGTAGAACAGGAAACATCCCGGATTGTCTTTCCTCAAAGTTTGGGAATGTGATGTTTATGTCAAATGTTTGACGTCAAACTCACTCCAAAATCAGACAAATGCTTCTTTGTGGGATATCCTAGGGAAACCAAAGGATATTATTTTTATAATAAAGCAGAGGGTAAAGTGTTTACCGCTCGCAATGGTGTCTTCTTGGAGAAAGAGTTTCTCTCAAAAGGAGTTAGTGGGAGCAAGGTGCATCTTGAAGAAATTCAAGAAATACATGAAAACGTTTCAGCACCCACTAATCCTATACAGGATGTAGAAGATGTTGTGCAACCAGTTGATGAAACACCAGCCCAACGAAGGTCTACGAGGGCACGTCATGCGACTGAAAAGGTAACGCTTCTAACCACAGAGCAGCATGACATGGTATTATTGGATAATAATGAGCCTACGACCTACGTAGAAGCAATGGAGGGACCCAACTCTAAAAAATGGCTTGGAGCCATGGAATCCGAAATTGAATCCATGCATGATAATCAAGTTTGGAACTTGGTTGATCCAATCGAAGGTGTGAGACCAATAGATTGTAAATGGATTTTCAAGAAAAAGACTGATATGGATGGAAATGTTCACATCTATAAAGCGCGATTGGTGGCGAAAGGTTTCAAACAAATTCAAGGTGTTGATTATGATGAAACTTTCTCACCCGTTGCAATGCTTAAGTCTATTCAGATTCTTCTAGCAATTACTGCATATTTTAATTATGAAATATGACAAATGGATGTCAAAACAACATTGCTTAATGGAAGTCTGACTGAGGATGTGTACATGACACAACCTGAGGGTTTTATCAATCCTAAAAATGCTAGTAAAATATGCAAGCTTCAAAAGTCCATCTATGGACTGAAGCAAGCGTCTCGGAGTTGGAATCTGTGTTTTCATGAAATAATCAAAGGGTTTGGTTTCATCAAGAATGTAGAAGAACCTTGTATTTACAAGAAGTTTAGTGGGTGCGCACATGTATTTCTGGTCCTATATGTAGATGACATATTATTGATCGGAAATGACATTCCAATGCTTGATGATGTTAAATCCTCATAAAGAAAAAGTTTCTCAATGAAGGATTTAGGAGAGGCAGCGTATATTTTGGGCATAAAGATCTATAGAGATAGATCTAAAAGGATAATTGGATTAAGCCAAGATACATATATTGACAAGATATTGAATCGGTTCAATATGCAAGATTCCAAGAAAGGTTTTTTGCCAATGTCACATGGCATTACTTTAAGCAAGAGTCAGTGTCCTTCCACACCTGATGAGAAAATGAGGATGAGAGCGACTCATTATGCTTCGCCTATTGAATCCATCATGTATGTCGTGCTATGTACATGCCTAGATGTATTTTATGCTCTAAGCATCACGAGCAGATATCAATCAGACTATGGTGATGCTCATTGGACCATTGTTAAAAACATCCTTAAGTACTTGAGAAGAACTAAGGATGCATTCTTAGTGTTTGGAGGTGAAGAAGAGCTCGTTGTAAAAGGTTACACCGATGCCTGCTTCCAAACTGATAAGGATAATTCTAGATCGCAATCCAGGTTTGTGTTCTGCCTCATTGGAGGGGCAGTGAGCTGGAAAAGATCCAAGCAAGATACAGTAGCAGATTCAACCACAGAGGTGGAGTACATTGCAGCTTCTGAAGCTGCAAAGGAAGCTGTTTGGATCAGAAATTTTTTTTTGAGTTGAGTGTTGTTCCTAGCGTGTCCAGTCCTGTGGATCTCCACTATGACAATAGTGGAGCCATCGCACAGGCAAAGAAGCCTAGATCACACAAACGATCCAAACACATACTACGACGCTATCACCTCATTCGAGAGATCATCGACTCAGGTGATGTGAAGATATGCAAGGTGCACACGGATTTGAATGTTGCAAATCCGTTGGCAAATCCTCTTCCACAATCAAAGCATGAGGTACACACAAGATCTATGGGTATTAGATACTTACATCAGTGATTATAGTGTGTAGTGGGAGACTTGTTATATGAGTAATCATTATTTACATTGATCATCAAGTATGTGACTTGTTCGTGAAACTCTTTGTTAAAAGTAATGTTACTCTAGATGATCCCTAGTCTATATCATTATATGAGATAATGATTGCATACAGACTAGCACATGTATTAATTGATGATCACGTTTCATGGATCATAGATTTGGAGATATTGAATTAATAACGTGAACACATGTTAGTGAACATGGTGTTGGATTGACCCATTCAGAGACACTGCTCAGATTGTTATTTCCATATGTACCATCAATTGGTCTTGAGTGATACACCTACTAGATCCTTAGACCTGAGATCGCCATTGTTTCTCACTATGCGTAGTTGTGTACTTTGAGACTACCAAACGCTACTCCGTAACTGGGAAGCCATAAAAGTAGTCTTCGGGTATATAATGAAACATATAACGGGATGTGCGCGGATCATGATAGGATTTGCCCCTCCTTAATAACAAGAGAGATATCTCTGGGCCCCTCGAGATAGTTGGATTTCAAAGTGCATGGCCATGTCAAGGTGATTAACGGTTAACCACAGTGACTAAAAGATAGTCACAAAATGAATCCACTATTTGATCGAGTGAATGGTCGAGCTATCACAAGGATGGCACACATCTCGCCTTAAGCTTGACTAGTATTGTGAGGCAAAGGGATTATCTTGTTGAATGTATCTAGGTTCGGCCGATATGATCTTTATGTACATTCGGGAGTTAGTATGTCCTGCTAGGTACTTCTACTGACTTGTGGTTGGAAATGATTTTCCATTCACAACAGACTGCACATGAACCTAACGGGTCACACACCTAAGGAGTTGGAATATCAAAAATCTTGGCTAGATGATTGTCTCTAGTGCAAGTGGGAGATTGTTGGTGATGTGCCCAAGAGGCAATCATAATAATTTGGGTTGAGGCCTATTGGATATTTGATCCATAAGCAATTAGGATACTAATGGGCCTGCGACCTAAAAGCCCATTAGTACGCCTATAAATATGAGGGGTAGGGTTAGGGGCTAATCATCCCACCACGTGACAGCCATAGCCGCCACCCTCGAAGGCCTCATGCCGAGACCCTTGCCACGCGTGCGGTGCTAGCACACCGGCGCACGGCGTTACTCTCCGTACGTGTGGACTCTGTGGAGGCGCTGCTGCTACTGCTGCGCTGATCGGCTACGACGATGGTGATCGTCTACCTGCTGCTGTGACGAGGACGAGGAGGAGACGAACGAGATCGTCTACTTCCCCTACACCGACGAGCGTCTACGTTCCACTGTGATGCACGTCTAGTGGTAACGATCCATGACCTCTATACTCGCATGCTTCCTGGGTGATGCGGTAGAGTTGTTAGAGTAGCGTACCGCCAATTTCCCAACAATGCCATACATCACGCATGTTCTCTGTCCACAAACACGATATTCTCGCTGTGTTTGTCGCGTCACGTAAACAGGCATGCATGTTCAGCTCAGACTCACCTCCTTGATAATCCCTCTGTCCCAACCCATCTCTATTCCTAAGATTCAAACAGCACATCAGCAAACAAGGTAAATTACCATAATACCCATCATTGACATGAGGAATACAGAGTGGAAGAAGGGAACAAAGTCTATGTTTATGACAGACGGAGCAGAGTTTGTGAAACAAAAAGACAACAAGTAATAAATTGATGTGACATGAGTGGATAGAAGTAAAGTTGCAGCAGGACAAAACTTGAATTCTAGAAGTAAAGATACATTGGGACAGAGAGAGTACGTACTTACAATCAAAGTCTGGAGACAATAAGGTTGTGTTCCACGCCATGAACGAGGCAAAGAATTATTAAAGATCTGCCTTGCCTTGTGCCTGGAAATACCTTTAGGCTTTGTTTGGAAAGGAGTGGAATAGAGAGTTTTTTAGCCTAATCCACTCCAAATGTGGACAAAAATACATGTCTAGCGAAAATACTCGCACTGGGCCAAAATTACATTTGGGTAGGTCGTGGATCAGTCGGTCCGACTCCCAATCCACTCCGATCGGAGTGGAAATCCACCTACTCCTCCTCACACCGGGGACGCGATACCGACTCCTCCCGCAACTCGTGACGACTCGGCCACCCACCTCCTATTGCCGACAGCGACGGCGCGAGTCCCGGCCGACGACAGCGAAGGCGGCGCTGCCCTTTGGCGGATCGACTGCGGCGCCCGCCCAAGTGGACGAATGGGTGGCAATTTCCCTTCCCCTTCCTCGCCGCTCGCCCGATCCCCAACATGCGCAAATTCAGAAGCAACCATCCCATCGTCGCCTTTCCCCTTCCTCCTCGCCACTGTCCAAAGGCGACCCACCGCCGCCAACAGAGGTCAAACTGAAGACCACCTCGTCGGTGGATACATGTTACCCCTCTCTGGCATTGGCGCCAATGGTTTGTGGGTCGGAATCCCCCCTGTTTTTCCCTACTCATCTGAGATCTCGATTCACAAGCGCATCATAACGATTTCTATCTTTTGGATGTTTGATTGCTTACAATGTATCCATTTTGATCTCGTAACGAGTGCTTCGATGCTTCTGCTTTAACTTTTTAGCACAATTCTATCAAATAAGAAGATAAATTTCTTATTGAACTGCTTGTTTGCAGGAGCCACTTTATTGCTACATAGGTGAGCAATTATCCAGCTTAGCATCTTTACTGTAAATCACTCTTCATCAATAATTTGGTAAATTGATCATTGCTATGCAGCTTAGCAAAGAATGTCTTCTTTGAAAAATATGAGTGCAAAATTTTTTTTCTTCTTTTACAATGTGCTGGCACTCAGATTTGGTAGCACTGAAATCTGAATACGGTAGTACTGATTGAGTAAGCCAATGTTCTGAAGTCAGTTTCGGTTAATTTCGCTGAAACCGTTCTCCTCCATATCTCTCTGATTCATTGTCATGTACTCATGCTTGTACAGAGTGCTTAATCTGAAACTGTATAGACCTTAAGCGAATACAAGGCTTTGAAGGGAATAAAAGTGCAGCTATTGCTCTTTATGTCCTAAAAGTTTGGAGGCTCATGTGTTCAGTGTTCAAAGTTGGGAGAATTTCTTAAGTGCTTAATTTTTCATTCTTATCAAGCTTCGCTTTATTTTTGGAAAAGATAATTGCTTAGGTTTTCTTGTCTTTTTTATCTCAGAAATTTCATCAAACACCATGTGTTCTGCAACTAGAATATAAATTGGATTGATTTTCTTTGTGCCCTTTTTAGTTTTAGTTATGACTGAGAAAAATATAGTAAGTTCAAGTATTAAATTTAATTATTAATGACTTGTTTTGTTACTTCCTTACCGATTGCTTAGCGTAAAATTTAATATTTGTTTTCTGATTGCATAGGAACTTATAGAGTTCTTAATCTGAAACTGTATAGACCTGAAGAGAATAAAGGGCTTTGAGTGGTTTATTGTTTAAGTGTGTGCAATGATGTATTTGTGATGAACTCAAATATAAAAGGGAGGTAAATATTTTTACCATGTAGTTGTACATTTTGTTGCGCTGTGGACCCAAACTTCTTTTCCATATTTACTTGTTGACATTGCGATGAAGCACATGCTTCCTGGATGTGTGGTTGATCTTTTAGGATTGATCTGCAGTTTTCTATAGTATTTTTTTACGTGTGGACTAGTAGTTTTATTATATGTCTTTCTTTTCAGTGTTAGAAGTGTTTAGATTCAATCAGCCTCATTGTCTGCAAAGTTCACTTGACCTTCCATTCTTCCAATAGTTGTTTGCTATAGATGAGTTGTCTTCCTTCCAATCTTTTATGTGCTACTGATAGTGCTTTTTAAATTATATTACAACATCAATCTCAAAAATAAATATATTACAACATGTGTTCTTGTTTTAGAAATCTCTATTCTCTCAATCTTGAACACGGATTCAAAGTATCCCTGTTCGTAATAATTAGTTAGCAGCACAGAGACAAAATTTGTTACTTCAGTTAAATTATCTGCAAAGAAACCACTGGATGCTTTCCTCTTTGAATTGTTTTTGTTCTACATTTAACTGATGCGGACAGTAGATTGAAGGTGCTTTGTAAAGCATATACTTTCTGAATGATTTTGTTTTTTGAATCTATTCGCTCTATGGATAATTTGCTTGTTTCAGGTACTTCAAGCCTTGATAGGAACCTTTTCTGTCAAATGACACCAGAAAATTATTCAATTGCCTTTGGACTATATAAATAAGCACATATCCACTGTATCTTTGTGGGCAATAGAATTTATGGAATCATTTTTTTCTTGCAATATTATTTATGTAATCTCAATCATACAATGTAATTTGACACGATACTCATGTATTCTTGTGTTCTGCACATGTATGATCACCTTGTAGTTAGTAGAAATATGGTGGTACGATTTACTGAAATATATTGTACAAATCTGACATATGGTGTCTATTGTTTGGCATGAATCAGTTGATATATGTGCATGTGGACTTATGCAATGCATATCGTTCCAATCGAAGAACAGCCAAATAACACTTGCACATCAGGGATTAGGTCCCCAACGTGGACGAGGATTGGGTGACAGTTAGGGATTCACCCGATCCTCGCTTGTATATATTCACGCGTGGTTTACTATCCACTGCTGCCAAACCAAGCCTTAACCATCAGTTATCCCCGGGCTACCAGGAAGGATAGGAAACTGCCGGTCGATGAATTGCTTGCCATAGTTTGCCTATGAAAAGATAGATATCTGTGGGCGTGGCCAGTCGCCTTTTGGTTTGCCTATGGCAGGTCGATTTCCATGCCTTCCAAGTCATCAGCCTAACAGTGTGATGTTGTTAGTTTGTTAATGCTCTTGCTGTCACTGCAAGAGTGCAGCGGTAAGTGACATGCATGTCAACGATTCCAAATGATTGTAAAGCTTTTGTATTGTACTATGAATTAACCGATGACAAATAAAAAGATCTTTTGGGAGTACCAAAAAATGAATTTTAGTTTGGATTTGATGTATGTGTATATCAGTATATGTATCAAATGATGAACTTTGAGTTTGCATTTGCGTGACACTCGGCTCTCATTTTTATGTCAGTTTTGCGTCGCACGTCACTGCCACCTCTCCGTCGCACGTCGCTTCACCTCGCCGCCGTAGATATGCCACATGTCGCCTGCACCTCACATTATGACGATGCAATGTTTAATTAGCCGTCTTATGAATAGAATTGAATTGAAATTGATTCTTATGTTTAAGTTGAGAATTTAATTTCTTGTGTTTATGTTGAGAATCGAATTGCTTATGTTTAGGTCACTGCTTATGTTTATGTCTAGAATTAAATTTTTTATGTTTAGCTTTATGTTTATGAATTGATAAATTACAATATAATAATTGTTATGTTTAGGTTTAATTGAACTGCTTAGTTTTTTAAATTATGGTTATAGTTTTTAATTTGATTGTTTCAGTGTTACTATATGTACAAAAATGAGTTTTGGGTTGGCTTGACCCGACACAACCCATTTAGAGCCCGACAAAGCACATTTAGTTTGAAGTGAAAGTATGCGTATAAACGATCATGAAGGCGAACGATGATGGTGCGGACGGAAGCTTGTGATGGCGGCATTGTCGTACGCCCAGATCCAGGCCGTGAACTTGTACCAGAAGCGGCATCAGTAACACTAGGAACAGGGTCCATTTAGGAAGGACTTCAACACGTACTTGAAAGAGGAGCTGTACGCGGAGGTAAGTTTTTATTGTTAAATATTTACTATACCTACGTATGTTAACTGTATTGATGAAATATGTGCATGCTAGTATTTCCTTGTTACAGGGTCGACCTGAGGCGTACTGAGCTCTCTGTTGATACTGAGCTAGCGATGCTTTCATCACTAAGTCTATAAAGGCAAGACAGTGTCGGGTTCCGAGGGCAACCACAACTACGGCAACGATGGCTACTTGCGTTTGGCTAAATGCATGATAAGTAGTTTTTATGTTTATATATGTGTTCATAATATATTTCTCCCACTAACACGGCTATACAAGAGCGAGAGACCGGTCAGGAGATGACCTCGACCCAGGTTTGGAAGAGAGGTCACAAGGGAAGTGACCCTTCCCAACCTGGCAGCACATTCAGGTCGCAATCGATCGACTAGTAAGTTTTCAAAATTCATCAATTTAATTATAACTAATACTACTCTTGATACGCTTACAAGATTTCTTTATTTTTTTAGGAAAAGTAGGTGTAGGAGATGGTGAAGATACACGACGAATATTATGATTGGGAAAATGACTTGATCTACCCCCAAACCGTGTACCTGAGCGGGGGCGAGAAGGCCTATGGATGGTGATTTGATCATTTGTTTCATTTCTTTTTCAATCTACCTTCTTTTACGTAGTATTTTTTCATTCTTTTGCGGGTTTGCCATTTTTTATGGAGTTGTTGACTCGAGGTCGACGCAACCCTTGGAGACGCTTCATCGATGCAGGCCTCGTCCTTGGGCCACCAAGTGGCAGTCTCTTGAAGACCCAGTTGGAGATCAATGCCGTGAAGGAGTCACTGACGCAGATGCAGGCGGAGCTCATGCAGTCCCAGACGAAGCTGCAGAGGTCGAGGGCTTTCCAGGAGCCCACAACCATGTACATGGCCCAAATGCAGGCAACGGTGGAGGTAAGTAATTTAAACTACTTTAGTTTAATTTCATAGCATTTCGGTAACATATCTTCTAATATTTGGCAATGGCAGATCCTTGCTCGACAGACTGGTTAGCAGATTCGGGTTCCTCCGTTCTGGTGACCCCGGCACAGGCGTCCCCAACACAAGTGCCCTTGGTTCAGGTATTAAACTCTTTCTTTAATATTTTCGTATTCATTCAGTATTTCACATAGGGAGAGAAGGAGGTAGATCATATGATGAGAGAGAGTGTGTGAGATAGAGGTGGAGTAAGAGAGACAAACATAGGTTTAGAGAGAGGGGGTGAGATAGAGGTGAAGTAAGAGAGACATAGATAGGGAGAGGGACAGACTGCGAGAGAGGGTAAAGTGAGAGAGAGAGGATGCTAGAGAGGGAGAGGAAGAGAGAGATAATGAGTGAAAGAGAGAGAGAGGAAGAGAGAAGTGTGACATAAATAGAGGCAGTTAAGAGAGTGAGAGAAAGTGATGGAGAGGAAGAGAGTGAGACAATGAGAGGAAGAGAGGGCGAGGAAGAGAGAAAATGTGACAGAAAGAGAGGGAAAGAAAGAGAGTTGAGAGAAAGTGAGGGAGAGGAAGAGAGTGAGAGAATGAGAGAAAGAGATAGAGGGAGATGAAGAGATTGGGAGAGAAAAAGAGAAAGAGGGAGAGAGGGAGAGGAAGAGGGAGAGGAAGAGAGAGAGAGAAACATAGAGAGGGAGAGGAAGAGAGTGAGAGGATGGAAGTTATAAAGAGAGGAAGAGTGTGAGATGCATTTGTAACATGTATAACTCTAATGTCTTTTTTTTTGCAGGATTCGGCGACGGCGGCGCAAACTCCTTTGACACAGCTACCAGCACCCGGAGGGACGCGTGAAGACGAGCTTTTCAGCTCCGAAGGTAGTCGAGGGGCTACCATGTGGCCCTTTTGTAAATTTTTGTGGTGAACGTGTTGTTTGACTATGAATTGGTGCTGTGTTGAATCTGTTTGATATATATTGATGTTGTTGTTTGTACTTGTGAGCTCGTCATCGTGCGAGGTAGGATGTTTCTGTTTAAAAAAAATTACAAACATAACTTACGTCGGCTATGGCAAAGATGACATAAGTTAGCCCAGGTTAACTTACGTCGGCCTTGTTGTGGCTGACGTAAGTTATGGAACTTATTTACGTCGGCCAGCCTCGGCTGACGTAAGCCCCTTGGCCCAGCCCGCAGCCCTACCCGGGAAGGTACTTACGTCGATTGTGTTTGTGCGAAACTAATTCAAAAGAAACCGAGATGCCATGTTTCTTTAGCCTGAAGAAAGAAAGACACGATGGAAGAAGAAATTTCAGAACTTTGACGCATAAACTCTTCTTATTGCAATCTCTTTATATAGACCTTACAGGACATGAATCAACACCCAACATGACTCTGAACTTGAGTCCAACACGGTGTGATCTCAACTAGTTTTCGACTCTGCTTCCTACTCTGACCAGAGTCTTCCTAATATTCACAAAATCCTAACTACAGACTCGGACTCTGACAGGCTTATGCCAACATACTCCCTCCTAAGCCTGTTCATGTTCTCTTTCCTGAAGCTTCAAAGCTCCTATCTCCTCTCTTAGTTCATGAAACTTTGGTCTGCTCAGAGATTTCGTTAGTATATCTGCTAACTTGATCATTAGTGCAGGCATATTGAATATCAACTTTCTTGGCTTCTACACAAATTACCAAAACTTCTTCTTCTTTTCTTTTGGTTAAATTAGTCAACAACCTGCTCAGCCACAAACCTTGACAGGATGTAGAACTTGCAGAGATGTACTCTGCCTCACATGAGGATAGTGCAACTATCTTCTGCTTTTTTGAATTCCATCTTACTGGACTCGTACCAAGAAGGAAAATCATACTTGAGGTGCTCTTGCAATCATTTAGATCACCAGCAAAGGCACTGTTAGAGTATCCATGTATTCTTGGTCCTTCACTGCTTGAGCTGTATTCAAGCCCATAATTAATGGTCCCCTTCACATACCTGATTATTTGTTTAACCACTGCAAGATGCTCAGATGTTAAGGACTCCATGAATCTACTCACATAGCCATCTTAATAAGCTACATCAGGTCTTGTATTGGTCAAATACCTCAGACCTCCCACCATAATCCTAAATTCAGTGCTATTAACAATAGGAGCTTTGCTGTCTTTTTTCAATTTTGCTCGAGGGTCCATTGGGATCAAGGTTCTATCACAGTCTTTCATGCCAAACTTCTCTAGCATCTTAATTGCATATCCACTTTGACATACTGTTATACAGTTTTCCTTCTGAGATACCTCTATGCCCAAGTAATAGCATAGAAGACTAATGTCACCTATACTAAACTTCCCTCTCATCTCTGTTTTGAAGCCTGAAATTTCCTTAGAGCTTTCTCCTGTTATGATGAGGTCATCAACATAAACTCCAACTATCAAAAAAATTTCCCTATTAATCCTTGTGCATACTGCATGTTCCAAGGATGATCTGACAAAGTTCAGTTTTGTCAGAGTCTTGTCCAGTTTGGAGTTCCGAGACCGAGGGGCTTCCCGAAGTCCTTACAAAGCATTATGCAGTTTCATCACCATGTGCTCTTTCCCTTTTACTTCAAGACCTGGTGCTTGCGAGATATATACCACCTCAACAAGGTATCCTTTTAAAAATGCTCACTTGACATCCATGTAATGAATTCTCCATACTTTTATGTGCAGCTAAGGCAATCAACATTCTTACTGTCTCTAAACGAGCAACAGTGGCAAAGACTTCTTCAAAATATATTCCAGTCTTTTGCACATATCCATTGGCCACCAACCTGGCCTTATGCCTAACAACATTCCCTTAGCAATCCTTTTGGAGCATAAAAACCCATTTTAGGCCAATAGCTTTGTGATCAGGGGGCAGACTTGTTAGGGTCCAAGTCTTGTTGGACTGAATAGATGAATGTTCTTCCTCCATAGCCTTTTTCTAGCTAGGTGACTATTGACGGCTGTTGTATACCAATTTCTCCTGTGAATATAACTCAATTATGTGAACGAAATATCATTTCTTCCATACATCACCTTTCTATTTAACCTATTTCCACTTGTACTTGAAGAAATTGATGCATGCGGATATTTTATACAAAATTGAAGTGAAACAAAGGGGATGGAACCTATAAAATACCATCCCAACCAATCAAGCACAAACATGTGGCACCACATGGATCAAATAGGCCACAAACAGAAGTATCTGAGGCCATCCAACGGTGTAGCACCCATATCAAGGGATGGGACCCACTGGGAAGCCACCTGGAGAAAGAACAGACCGTTTGGAGCCAGGACTAGGTCGGCCGACCTGGTGGTTTGGCCGACCTCCTCCTGGCGCCAAACCCGGTCAACTTCCACGTGTTGGCTCCTCCCGGCTTGAAGAAGTCAGTGGTGACTGTTTTGCGCTCTTTTGAGATGGAAACCGACCCATCTCCACCCATAAATAGGACCCCTCACCCCTCACTTCAACACACACCACTAGAACATTCACTCTCTTGTATACATTAGCTCTCCGAGTCCTTCGTGGAGGTTAGGCTATAGAAAGGATCCTCTAGCCTCAAGTCCAAATTGGGAAAGGTATGGCTCATGTATCTTTTCTTGTATTTGTGACTTTATGCATTATAATAATAATATTATAAGTCTCTCTTTATTCATATAGTTGGCAAAGCGTTTCTTATTTGGTTGTGGAGTCCATGTATTTGCTAGGTGTGGATGTTGTTATGATCTAGACATAATGCCATTATCATGTTATCATAAACATCATACACCACCACTATAGTCCAATTAGGTAATAATATGATAATGTTAAGATGAATATGTTAGTCCTTGGATCCAACATTGGTTCAACGATAATTAGATTAGTCATTGCCTTAGGATGAATATTATGTTGCAACTCTTAAGGTATTTACTTAGCATGCAAGTGTGGTGCTTGGATTGTTAATTAGCTTTGGATGCATCGTAGTCCACAGGTTGTACAGGTAGGCAGTAGTTGGTGACAGCCCTATCTGTCCGTTGTAATCCTCCATGTTTGACCACGACATAGGATCTTGGCGGGAGTCACCTGGCAGACCAGGTAAGCCCGTGCCCGAGATGTTGGACCACAAAGCCCTAGTATTCACTATAAGCATATATTCATGTGTACTTTATTAGGCTATGTATATGAGTAATTAGAGCACAGTAGGAGTAGTTCCATCTCATAGTCTAACCCTCGCTAGGACAACATTATCCTTAGAGTAGATAGCTTAGGTGTGTGTCATACTACCCATACATCTTACCCCTATTCTAATAAACACTTAGTACCCTATACCTTGATCATAAGAGTAGTGTTTACTTTACTCCATTGTCTTCATTTGGGATCAATAAGATACCCTAAGAAATACTCTTGGATGAAATGCTGCACGGTAGTTTTCATGCACTTGCGGACCTTATCTCTTTCGAGAGATGATCTGCGACGTAAGAAATGCCAACAAGCATTTTTGGCGCCATTGTCGGGGATGAATTTTTGGTATTTCTTAGGAGCCGTCAACAAGCATTTCTGGCGCTGTCGCTGGGGAAGGAAAAGGAACTGAAGTATAGATATCACTTGTGATTGAGCTATAGGTACTAATAGTTATTAGACAGGATTACCTTTGTTTGTTTTCTCCTTTTGTGGTGAAAATAGGGTAGTGTTGGCTAACCCATTTTATGGGATGGCCAACGAGGACGCATATGCTCAACTGCAAGATGATTTATGGCGTCCCTCAACAAATGTCCACTAGGCAACACCATTCCCTTTTGTGGAAGAATTTCACCTTCCTGTAGGAGCCAAAGGCCCCCATCCCCAAGCTTGAGGGATGCTCCAGGAGTTCTTCTTGGTTTTTCCTCCATCATGGCGTGGATAGTTGGCCCTTCACCCAACACTCATGTCATGGTTGGCTCCACCAATACATGACTACATTCGTGCTAGAGCTGAAGGAGCCCTATCCTCATTCATCATGGGTGAGAATATGGTCTCTACCCAAGGGGTGGATTGAAGAATGCTCTAGTTCCCTTATCAATGCATGCACACCCCTTCACAAGGTTCACATGCTAATTATGGAACTACACCTCCCATTGAAGTAACATAAAGATCAAGCCAATGGATAAATGTTTGGATGATCCAAGTCATGGATGTTCACATGATTTGTGAAAATCCATGTCAACATGGGCCACTTGGGCAACCATTTGCCTAAGACCCATGGGGATTCTTCCCTCCAAACAGAACTCCAATGACTATCACCAATAAGGAGGTCAAGGATGGAATCAACATCACTCGTGTAATCAAGGAGTCTATGTAGATTTAAGGGATTTAAGTTCAACTAGCCTACCTTGAAGTATCTTGTCCATGGCCAAGAAAGAAATCAAGACAACATCCACATGAAGCCCTTGGTAAAGGACTGGAAAATTAAAGAGCATTCAAGATCCAAGATGTTCCACAATTATTTGTTGGGATTCTTATCCTTCGACAAGCCCATGCAACCTAGGGCAAGTGACATTGTGGATGAAGCGTTTCTTGTTCGATTGTGGAGTCCACATGTCACCATGCCCAAGGAAGCTTTTTATCCATGATCAAAGTATGAAAAAGGTCGAAGTGGCACCCCTAAAGGAGAACAAGCTTCACCATGCTCATGAGATAATATCTTCAAGAGGGAAAAGCCGTCACGACTTCAACAAGTCTTCATCAAGATGATGGAGAGGCTAGGGCCATCATGTGGTCCACATGTCAAACTAAAATGCCAAAGGAGCTTGGTCATGTCAAGCAAGAGAAGTTGTCCACATCTTCAACTCTTGGATTGGACAACAAATCATCGGACTTCAAAATTTCAGTGAGTCATTGCCAATAGGTTAATTGGTAGTTATCTCATATTTGATTTCCCATCAATCTTTGCATTTGTATGTTTGAATTTTCACACTTGCATGTTGGAAAGTAAAATTTCCAACCATCATAAGAGTAAAATTTTTGTGAGACCTATGTGTGCTGAATACATTAGTTATGACGATAAATGTTTTGAATACTACCAAAACACCTTTATCATCAAGGTCCGACTCTAGGTCCGAGCTCCGACAAGGTCCGACTTGCTTTGGTTAGGTCCAACTTCTTTGTCTAGGTCTGACTAGCTTTGGTTAGCTCCAGCTTTAGGTCCGACTAGCTTTGGTAAGCTCCGGCGCTAGGTCCAACTAGCTTTGGTTAGCTCCAGCGCTAGGTCCTGCTAGCTTTGGTATGTTCCGGTGCTAGATCCTGTTAGTTTTGATAAGCTCTAGTTCAAGGTCCGGTTAGCTTTGGCAAGGTTTGGAGCTTGATCGTAGTGGTTCTGCTTTTAATTTGCAATGTTTCGAACTTGCTTTTTGGATTATGGAAAGTTTTCTTAGTTTTCATTTACTAAGTTTTTGGTGTGTTTTGGTGGTTATGGTTGATATCTTTTTGTTAAGGTTTACAACATACTTATGTGAGGTTCTCATGTTAGGTGTTGTGGTTATCGGAACTAACGAGAGTCAAGTCGAGGACTTGTGCTCGGAAGTATCAGTGGTTTGTTCATGTGCAGGTGTTTCTTTAGTTCAATACATGGCTGGTGACGAGATCCATTGAACTAGTCTTAGGGAGAAGATGATGTTCAAGAACCAGGTTTGGGAGGAATTGTGGTTGAGTTGATCGGGAGGTCACGCAGCATGTTTGGATCAAGAATAATGCATATGAAGGTATCGTGGACGTTATTGCAAAATGTTTGCACATGTTCGAGGAGTGCATGGACGTGGATACATGGTTCTGAGGCGTGATGAAGATATGTGGACATGAAGAATTGGTCGGAAAGGTCTAACCGACTAGGTTATGGACTCAGGTTGCGGTTGAGTCAGGTTTGACTCGAATATGGAAAGATTTGAGTTGGTTACGATAGGATTTTGTGTGGGTCACGATGTTGAGTTGTTTTAGTAATGGGGAATATGTTTCTAAGGTGTTTGGAAGTCTTAAGATTGCTTCTATCTGCGTATAGAAGAGTTTTGAGCAGTTATAGAAAGTTTCGATTCGTGCATTGAGTAGGTTTAGAGTCCTAGTTAGGTTTGGGTTGGTCTAAGGGATGGTTATATAAGCAAGGGAGGCCAGAGCTCGTGGGGCACAATTTTGGGTCTGTTCCTTGTAATTTTTTATCAATAAAATTCATAGTTTGAAGGAAATTTTGTGCCTTGTTCGTCCAACTTATGTTCGTCAAGTCTTTCTCATCGAGTTTCTACACAGCACTACCTTTCTTTAGTGGTTTTATCATAACTCGAGTTTTACCAATCCGATTGATGTGATTCTTTTTGGTTTGTCTTCACAACTTGATTTTCTATCATGTGTGAAAATTTCACAGTCATTGGATTTGTGGTTTTGGATCTATACGAGTTTCTTTGCAGTGTTCCAGAACTGTTTTTCTCGGGTAGGACAGATTGACCTTGGTTCGATCTTTCGATTGTAACTTCTGTTTCTCTCAATAGATTTTTGTGATTCTTGTTCTGAAATCTTCGTGACTTGATTCTCTACACAGTTGAACGCATTTAGATTAGTTGCACACACAGTTTCTTTAACAGATCGGTTTTCTGCCGAGGGGTGTTTTGTTGCTTCTGCTGAAAAGTTTTAATCTACCATTCGCCCCCCTCTGGTAGCTTTACACATGCTCTTCGAACCTACAATTTGTATCAGAGCCACGGTGCTCTAATATTTGTGATTTGCACGTGTCTTTGACTAATCATCATGGAGAAATATTCCGCAAAACCTTGTGTTTTTAGTGGTATTGATTTTTAGGTTTGGAAAGCACGTATCGAAGCTTTCATACAGGCACAAGGCTTCACAATATGGGAAAAGGTGTACAAGCCTTAGGATGTGCCACCCAACGATCAAGTCACATCTACAAACTTAAGAGATATCAACAACAATAACAAAGCACGCAACTTGATAATTTAGGAACTAACTCAGAGCGACTCCAATCGTGTTGCGCACCTTCGATCGGTGTACGATGTGTGGAGAGCACTTTGTGACTACCACGAAGGATCCAACATGATCAAGGAGGTAAGACAATATATGTTCAATAAAGAATACGTGCATTTTGAGATGCAACCCGGTGAGTCCATTGATGACATCTTCGCTCGCTTTAATAAAATCCTCAGCAATTTTCATAGCATCAATGTTAATTTTTCAAACGCTGAAAATGCTAGGAAATTACTAAGTGCATTATACATGTCAATTTGGGATATGAAAGTCACATCTATTCGTGAATCTACTATCATGAGTACACTAACATTAGATGTGCTATATTCTAAATTGAAAACTCAAGAAATTGACATAATCTCACATAAGAACCCCAACAAGTCTCTTGCATGTGTTTCTCAACGTGATATGTCTAGCTCCGGCCAATCTTCATCTAGCAATACACTTGCTTTGCTGTCTTCGCTAACCCTGGAACAGATTGAAGAATTTCTAGAAGAGGAGCTAGCACTCATCTCTAATCAATTCTCAAAAGCATTGCAAAATGTGAGAACTAGAAGGAGAGGAAACTCGAGACCTCAACGATGCTTTGAATGTGGTATGACAGGGCACTTTCGTACAGATTGCCCTAACCTTCCAAGTCCTTCTACCTGTGATGAAATGCAGAATAAAGTCAAGTCCTCTTCTGGCAACATCAACAAGAAAAAGAAGGGTTTTACAGGACGCAAACTAATAAGCAGCTTTATCACCGCACTTCAAGAACTTGGCTCGAGTGATGTAGACATTGGAAGTGATGAAGATGAAGATGATCTGACAAACTTGTGTTTCATGGCGGGCATATCATGATCAAGTATGGAGGATGCAGAACACAACAATGACAACGAAGAGGTATGTCCTACTTGTGATGAAATGTGTGATGCTATTTTCCATGCAAGTAATATTGTTAAGAAAAAGGACAAAAAGCTTAGGGACAATGCTATTAAAATTAAGTCACTAGAATATGAAATTAATCGTTTGAGAATCTTGATTCCTAGTGATGATTCTTGTTCCTCGTGCGATTTAATATATGAACAATTGTCCTCCTTAAGAAGTGTACACTCTTGCACTCTTTATAAACTTGAGTTAAAGATTAAAAAGAACAAAAATCTTGCAGCACTTAATGACAGAAACTTAAAAGATGCTTCTTGTTCTACAATTGATTTTCATTGTTCTACTTGTAATGATCTTGAAAAGAAACTAAAAGATGTTGTGAATAAAATTTCAATACTGAACAATGCTTTACGTGCTCATGAAGTTAAATATTGTTCTAATTGCAAATTAAAAGGAAAAACTTCATGTGAAAACTGTCTAGAATTGTCTAAGAAACTTGATGACATGAATAGGACACTATAGCAGTTTTGTATTGGGAACAAAAATCTAAACTTGCTACTGAATTCATCCAAATCTTGCAATGATAAAACTGGTTTAGGTTTTGATTCTCATGCTCATGCTAAAGCACATCCACCTAAAATTGTAATGTCATTAGGAAGTGGTTTGATCAAAATAGTTTCCAAACCAAAAGAGGTGGTTTTTAAATCAGCAGGAGTGTTGTCACGTCCGGGTTCAAATAAACATACTGCATGCTCAGCTAGATATGAACAAAAAGTCAAATTTCATTGTACCTATTGTGATAGAGATGGTCATGTCATAAATTTTTGTTATAGACTAGCTAAACAACATAAAAAGGAAAGAATGCAAGCTAGATCTTATAACTCTCATGCAAAATTTGCTGCACATACTAAAACGAATGTCAGGAACATGCAACCTGCTGTTATTAGTCAAAAACATTCAAAGTTTATCTACGGACCTTCTGTTTTTGCCTCCGGAGCTACTGATTTTTGTGCTACACAAGTAGCACTCTATAGGTATGTAGTTAAGAACAAAAAATCTCAAACTTTGACTTATAAACCTGCTGTTTTATCTCAGCTTTTGCGTGTTTTTCTTGCTGCACGTCGTGTAACTCAGTACTGGGTTCCTAAATGCCTTTTCACTAACCCCAGTATTGAGTCATCAACCTATTGTTCTACTATGTAGGTTACATGCTTGAGAAAGGAGAATATTTGGATTGTGGATTCAGGTTGCTCACGCCACATGACCGGTAACAAAGAATGGTTCTCCTCCTCTCTTTTGTGTCAAGTGTAGAGAATGTTACTTTTGCCGATAATTCTTCAACTCGTATAATTGCTAAGGGTTTGATTAGAGTAAATGATCACTACACTTTGAACGATGTGGAACTTGTTAAAAATTTGAAATACAACTTGCTTTCTATTTCACAACTGCTAGATGAAAATCTGGAGATTATTTTCACTAAAAATTGCTGCAAAGTTGTAAATTCAAATAGTGAGCTTATTTTTAACATGTTCCAATTTGGAAGAGTTTTTAAAGCTGATTTTGATATGTCATCCTCTAAGCATAGGTGTCTTGTTTCTAATGATTCGAAGGACTTATATTTTTGGCATCATAGACTTGGTCATGTAGGCTTTGATCATCTATCCCGTGTTAGTGCTCTTGATCGCATACGTGGGCTGCCTAAGTTAAAGGGGACAATGAAATTGTGTGCTCTTCTTGTAGACATGCCAATATGGTTGCAGGTTCACATACTCCTCTCACAATGATCATGACAACTGAACTGGGTCAACTTTTGCACCATGCCATCGTAGGAGCTTCACGTGTACAATCCTTCGAAGGTAAATGATATGTTCTTGTGATTGTTGATGATTATTCTAGATACTCTTGGGTTTACTTTATGGCATCTAAGAATGAAACTTTTTGTCACTTTAGAACTTTATTTCTAAGATTATCAATTGATCACCCAGGATCTTTAAAAGCAATTAGAAGTGATAACGGAACAAAATTTGAAAATCAATCTATTGATCACTTTTGTGCTGAAAATGGAATAGATCATCAATTTTCTTCACCATATGTACCTCAAAAAGACGGTGTTGTAGAAAGAAAGAACAGAACCTTAGTTGAAATGGCTAGGACTATGCTTGATGAATATAAAACTCCTAGGAAATTTTGGGTTGATGCGATTGCAACCGCTTGCTATGTCTCAAATCGTGTTTTCTTGCGCGCTAAGCTAGGTAAAACGCCATATGAGCTCTGGTTTGGACATAGGCCTTGTGTTACACACTTTTGAGTCTTTGGTTGCAGCTGCTTTGTTAAGAAACATGGTAATCTTGATAAATTTGAACCTAGATCCATTGATGTCATGTTTCTTGTTATCCATCTCATACAAGAGGCTACCTTGTGCAATTACATGACACTAACAAAATTGTGAAGACTTGTGAGGTGTCTTTTGATGAAGCTAGCCCATGTACTAGCTCAAACATTGCAGGTCCGGATCCATATCCTCAGGGGGATGGTATTTTCAAAGAAGATTAAGAGTCAGTGATATTGCCTGATAGTTCCGAAGCTGACACGTGTCCAGCTCCAAAATTTGAACAAGCTCCGACTACCGTCTCTGCTGATCCTGATCGGGCCACAAGCCACAAGCTCATCAATCTGCAATGAACCTTATGAAGAAGAAGCTTGTGAGACAGTTGTTCCCCTACGGATTTACAAGAATCATCCCCCTGAACGAGTTACAAGATCCAGGTTTTCTGACCGCAATTCACATGCTCATTCTGCTTTTGTTGCTTCTTTTGAACCCAAATATATATCACACGCACTCACTAATTAATATTGAATTATAGCCATGCAAGAAGAGTTAGAAAATTTTGAAAGAAATAATGTTTGGAAACTTGTACCTCTACCTCAAGACCACACTTTAATTGGAACTAAATGGGTGTTTAAAAAATAAACAAAGTGAGGATGGGGTTGTGATTAGGAATAAATCTAGATTGGTTGCTCAAGGTTTCACACAAATTGAAGGTCTAGATTTTGATTTAACTTTTGCTCTTGTTGCTAGATTAGAAGCCATAAGAATTTTGTTAGTTTTTGCTGCATCTAAAGGCTTCAAGTTATATAAATGGATGTAAAAAGTGCTTTTTCCTAATGGCTACATAGATGAGGAGGTTTATGTTAAGCAACCACCTGGTTTCGAAAATTCAGATTTTCCTAATCATGATATCAAACTGACTAAAGCCTTATATGGTCTAAAACAAGCTCCTAGGGCATGGTATGATAGGTTAAAAACATTCTTACTTGAAAAGGGGTTTACCATGGGCAAGGTTGATAAAACTCTTTTTGTGCTTAAGCATGGCAATGACTCATTATTCGTTCAAGTGTATGTGGATGATATTATCTTTGGTTGTGCTTCTCATGATCTTGTGTCCAAGTTTTCAGCAATGATGTGTTCAGAATTTGAAATGAGTATGATGGGTGAACTCACTTAATTTTTGGGGCTGCAAATCAAGCAAACCAAGGAAGGTATCTTTGTGCATCAAACGAAGTATACAAGGGACCTTCTCAAGCGCTTCAACATGGAAAAAAGAAAGCCTCTTCGGACACAAATGCAAATAACATCTACACTTGAACTTGATGAAGATGGTGAACCTGTGGATCAAAAATAATATAGAAGCATGATCGGATAACTTTTGTACCTCATGGCATCAAGACCGGACATACAATTCAGTGTATGTCTTTGTGCACGGTTTCAAGCTTCCCCACGTGCTTCACATCATCAAGCCGTCAAAAGGATTCTGAGGTACTTACAGGGAACCCAAGAATTTTGCATTTTTTCTTTCATCCTCAATCATTACATTGAAAACTTTTTTGGATGCTGATTTTGGTGGTTGTGGCATTGATAGGAAAAGTACTTTCGGTTCTTGTCATTTTCTTGGTAATTCACTTGTTGCTCGGTCCTCTAGAAAACAAAACTCAGTTGCACAATCCACAGCCGAATGTGAATATGTAGCTGCTGCTAGTGCTTGCTCACAAATTCTTTGGATTGTTCAGACACTTAAGGACTATGGGGTTGATCTAGATAGTGTTCCACTGTTTTGTGACAAAACTAGTGCCATTTGCATTGCTAAAAACCCCGTGCAACATTCTAGAACTGAGCTCATTGATATTAGATATCACTTTCTCCGTGATAATGTTGAAAAAGGATACATTGTGCTTCACCATGTAGATACCGAACAACAATTAGTTAACATTTTAACAAAACCTTTGGATTTCACTCGTTTTTGTTACATTCATAGTGAAATAGGGGTTATGCATCCTCACGGCTTAAATTGAGGGGGAGTTTTGCAGATTAGGAAGTCTATGTGTGAATTTGAACTTAAAATAATATGAGCATAGTATTTCATACATATATGACTTTGTGATTCCTTTAACATGCTGAAAGTTCTTACTACATTACTCATGTTATACATTTTGTGGTTTTTTCCATGACTAGTAATTGGAATAATTACTTACACTAAATCTGTTCATGATCAAACTTTCTTGCTGTTCTGAACTTGTTGCATGATCACAAGTGCCTTTAATCATAATGAATTAATCAAGTAATCAACTCACATGTTGAGTTTTATGATCAAATGAAAAAAATGAGAAAAGATCAAGATAATATGCATGCATCACACTTCTTCTTTTGAGATGGATTATCATTGCACTTAGATATGAACTTGGAAGAAGTTGTGTATTACTAAAACCATGTCCTTAAGCTTCTGATTGTCAAATGACATAGGCTTGGCTTGGTTGGTCAGAATAAGGGAGATGCGCATATAATCTCTTTGAAATATCATATGATCTAAATTTGTTCTTTGAAATGTAATAAAATGCAGCAACCAGTGTCATGCTTTTAGGTTTTGAAATACTTAAGTTTGTGAGATCATGACTTGCTAAAATTGAAAATTACATTTGATCTCTAGCATGGCTTACACTACCTTATGTATCTTATTGTTGTGATAGTGTAAGTTACTTCATAGTATGAATTGGATGAGCTTTATTTTATATGTTTATGTTATAATGTGCTCATAACAAATTAAAATTTTTCTTTTATACCTTGTTGAATACATTGTCAAAGGGGGAGAAGTATGTAAGGGGGAAAAATATGTATAGGGGGAGCAATTTATTTCTATCTCATTTGATTTTCAAAAAGGGGAAGAAATTGTTTTCAAAACTTTTCATTTGAATAAGCCAATGTTCGAATATTAAGTGGTGTCGACAATGCATTCATCAAGGGGGAGATTGTGAGACCTATGTGTGCTGAATACATTGGCTATGGCAATAAAAGTTTTGAATACTACCAGAACACCTTTATCATCAAGGTCCAACTCTAGGTCCGAGCTCCAGCAAGGTCCAACGTAAGGTTCGACTTGTTTTGGCTAGGTCCAACTTCTTTTTCTAGGTCATACTAGCTTAGGTTAGCTCCGGCTCTAGGTCCGACTAGCTTTGGTATGCTCCGGCGCTAGGTTCGACTAGCTTTGGTTAGCCCTGGTGCTAGGTCCTGCTAGCTTTGGTAAGATCCGGCGCTAGATCCTGTTAGTTTTGATAAGCTCCGGTTAAAGGTCTGGTTAGCTTTGGTAAGGTTCGGAGCTTGATCGCAATGGTTCTGCTTTTAATTTGCAATGTTTTGAACTTGCTTTTTGGATTATGGAAAGTTTGCTTAGTTTTCTTTTACTATGTTTTTTGCTTGTTTTGGTGGTTATGGTTGATATATTTTTGCTAAGGTTTGCAACATACTTATGTGAGGTTCTCACGTAAGGTGTTGTGGTTATCGAAACTAACGAGAGTCAAGTCGAGGACTTGTGCTCAGAAGTATTAGTTGTTTATTCATGTGCAGGTGTCTCTTGAGTGGAAGAGATTGTTGGTGACGAGATCCATTAACTAGTCTTAGGGAGAAGATGAGGTTCAACAACCAAGTTTGGGAGGAATTGTGGTTGAGTTGATCGGGGGGTTACGCAGCGTGTTTAGATCAAGAATAATGCACATGAAGGTATCATGGACATCATTGTAAGATGTTTGCACGTGTGCAAGGAGTGCATGGACGTGGCTACATGGTTCCGAGGTGTGATGAAGAGATGTGGACGTGAAGAATTGGTCGGAAAGGTCCAACCGACTAGGTTATGGACTCAGGTTGCGACCGAGTCGGGTTTGACTCAAATATGGAAAGATTTAAGTTGGTTATGATAGGATTTCATGTGGGCCACGACGTTGAGTTATTTTAGTAATGTGGGATACATTACTAAGGTGTTTGAAAGTCTTAAGATTGCTTCTATCTGTGTATAGAAGAGTTTTGAGCAGTTATGGAAAGTTTTAATTCATAAATTGAGTAGGATTAGAGTCCTATATAGGTTTGGGTTGGCCTATGGGCTGGTTATATAAGCAAGGGAGGCCAGAGCTTGTGGGGCACGACTTTGGAGCTCTTCATTGTAAGTTTTGATCAATAAAATTCGTAGTTTTAAGGAACTTTTGTACCTTGTTCGTCCGACTTGTTTTTGTCAAGTCTTTCTCATTGAGTTTCTGCACAGCACTACCTTTCTTTGTTAGTTTTATCATAACTCGAGTTTTACAGATCCGATTGATGTGATTCTTTTTGCGTTGTCTTCACAACTTGATTTTATATCATCTGTGAAAATTTCACGGTCATTGGATTTGTGCTTTCTGATCTACACAAGTTTCTTTTCAGTGTTCCAGAACTGTTTTTCTCAGGTAGGACAAATTGACCTTTGTTCAACCATTCTATCGTAACTTGAGTTTCTCTCGACGGATTTTCGTTATTCTTGTTGTGACGTCTTTGTGACTTTATTCTAAAGAATTTATACTAGTTTTTTCATAGTTGAACACGTTTAGATTATTCGCACACATGGTTTCTTTAACAGTTCGGTTTTCTGCCGAGGGGTATTTCTTTGCTTCCACTAGAAAATTTTTAATCTACCAATCACCCCCCTGGTAGCTTTACACGTTCTCTTCGATCCTACAAATTTGAATTAGGAAATAAATTTATTTGTAAATGAAACTTGGGCATAACCACTTGAATTCATCTTCCCACTTCAATCCAAAAAAATTTCCCTTAAATAGTCAGTGCATTTGCAAGTTGTTTCAGGTTGGGCAAACCAATTTGATAAAAGGTACAGTATGCTTTTGAGCTAATGTAACCCATTTTTGAGTTGTTTTGTTTTTTCTTGATTTTTGTGCAACCAAGACAAAATTTGTGAAAAGGTTGGAAGGCCCCATCAAGCGCATATCCCTCCATCGATCTCATTTTGAGTTCATGATGGAGGAATGCTCAAGATGGTGGCCCAATGGAGAAACAAGATAAAGCTCATCCAACCCCAACCTCAACTTGGAAGGAGGCATTGAATATGAAGGCTACACAAAATTCATGGTTGTGAGTTTCTCACACAACAACCTTCAACCTAGACTGCCCTTCAATTAAGGTACAAGTCTAAAATTGTCCGTCGTTTTAATTGCATTACGATTAAATGACTTTTGCTTACATTGGTAAGGAATATTTCCACCTTTTCATCATTCAATTCTTATGCATCTTTGCAAGAGTAAGTGTTGGTATTGCTCTTTTTTATTCTTCAAAAAGGAACGTCACCTTACGTGGGAATAAATTTAAACAGGCACCTAGAATTTCATAAGCATTGCTATAGTTGTGTCGGTACCCCGGGTACCATATACCCCATGGGATTGCAAAGATCTCAAGGGAATATCATCTACTTGATTTGAATACCTTCGGAGGCCCACATGTCAGACATAACCGGACCCGTTTCCCCAACCTGGTTAGTCCCAGGGTCGCCACGTGTACTATCTAACCGGAGCTACCGCTCAGAAGGGGGAAGCTCCGGGCTATGTACCATAGCGGCACCCCCGGACCTAACCCCAGACCGAGGGAAGCTCCGGAACTGACACGTGTTAGGTGGCACCGGACCAATTGTTCCCCACAGTATGCTCCGGAGCTGCCACGTGTCCAACCGTCGGATCTTCAGCCTCTAACCTCCGGAAGACTCCACAACGGCTCTGGATCTTCAAAGAGAATCATGGACTTGAAGACCCGATTAAGTGTCATTAATGCTATATTAATGACACACGATCGGACGACCTTAATTACCAGTAATGGCGCTATCAAAGCCCGTAACTCGGTTATTAAGGCAATTAAGCGCATCAAATGTGTATCAATATTAGTAACTGCCGGGGCCACATGTTGCGCCAGGCTAATTTGTAACGGCCTGCCCTTGTACTATAAAAGGACAGGCCGATGATACATAGAGAGGACACACGGACTCAAGGCACTGACTCTACACTCTCAACTCACGTTGAGCTCATACATACAATACAACACGAACACACCCCGTGGAGTAGGGTATTACGCTCAGGCGGCACGAACCACGTAAACCTTCGTGTCTCTTGTGTCATTTAACATTTCACCTTCTTGAATCTCCGCGCGCCCACACCGAACCTCAAACTCCTCTAACACTTTAGTAGTGTCAGGAGATCTTCCGGATCAAAACCACCGACAGTTGGCGCGCCAGGTGGGGGGGGGGGCGCCTGAGATTTCAAGAATGGTGAACTCTGCCGCTGGATCATCCAATGGTCATCCCGCTGTTCAAGCTGTTGGGGGCAATCCCTCCAATATGCAGCCACCAGCAGGAACCACGGTCCCAGCAAGAGTCACACTTCCACCACCGCCGCCTCCACAAGCAAATCAAGATGGTCAGCGCGATGGTGCACCGGCGTCAATCAGTGCGTCGGTGAATCTTGACAACCCAAAACACGCGCTCCATGCAGCACGTGCTCTCCTTCAATGCCCACCACCTCCGGATGCATCCCTGGATGTCATGGAGCAGTGGAGGGCCGATGTGGAACATTTGGTTGCAGCAGCAGTCGACCACATCAGCAACCAGGGTCCTCCCCCTTCAGGACGGGCCCCGTCGCAGCGATGGACCTTGTCTGGCAGACTTGGTCCGCACGTTTCCAATAGCAGGAGACGTGCTGCGTCACAGCAGGTGACGTCATTCCCTTCCGAGGCACGACACACTCACACGGTATCAAGGCTTTCAACTCATGACCTCCGGGCGGAGCTTGATCGCCGATACCATCAACAAGATGGTCGAGTCCATATTGAGCGTGCTCGTGAAAGACAAGAAGCTCAGGACATTCCTGCTCCTGAAGGAGTAGGAGGAGGCTGTTCAGCCCTGGCCATGCATCTGCGTATGGCCAGGTGGCCACAGAAGTTCCAGCCTCACCTGCCGGAGAAGTTTGACGGGACCGTTAATCCCGTCGAATTTCATCAGATTTACTCCACTGCTATTCTAGCAGCTGGAGGAAATGAGGCCGTAATGGCCAATTATTTCCCAGTGGCTTTAACTGGGACCGCCCGGTCCTGGTTTATGAGCCTTCCACACAACTCCATCAATAGTTTGGAGGAGTTGTGCCGGCAGTTCACCGCCAACTTCGGGAGTTCATACACCCGACCAGGCACTGAACTGGACCTTTTTGCAGTTGTGCAAAAAGGAGGAGAATCCCTGCGATCATTCATCCAGAGATTCTCTCAGGTACGAAACACTATCCCTTCTATCTCTAGCGCTTTTGTCATTGTGGCATTCAGACAGGGTGTACGGGATAAGAAGATGTTGGAGAAACTAGCAATTAAGGAGATCACCAGTGTAACAAAACTCTTCAGCTTGTCCGACAAATGTGCCAGAGCTGCGGAGGGCCGTGAAATGCACTCCAAACCATCTCTGGAAGATCACAAAAAATCCTCCAAAGGCAAAGCCACTACCTCCGGGAGTGGCAAGAAGAAGAAAAAGACCAACGGCAAGAAGAAGCCGTTGGCAGCCGCATCTAATGCTGCAGCTGCTGCAGCTCCGCGTGGCCGGGGGCCACGCCCCGAGAAGCGACCTCGACCGTCTTCTGAAGATGGTGGCAAACCCAAGGTGTGGTGTCCAATTCACAAAACGGACAGCCACGGTTTGGAAGACTGTCGAGAGGTCCAAAACCTTGTCGAGCACTACAACAAGCGCTGGGAAGAAGCTCCTTTCCGACAGAGGGAAGGAAAACAAAAACTTGACGAAGCTCCGGCTGAAGAGGAGTTAGGTTTTTAGGATCGCAAAAAGGTCTTGAAGGCCGTTTACACCTTCGTCGACGATGATTCTGACGTCTCTGACAACGAGCGTCGGAAGACCATGAACACCATTTTTGGTGGATCATGGGACATCACCTCCCGCCGCGTCATCAAGACTATCCGTCGGGACATGGCTGTTGTAGCTCCTACAGCCAGGGCAGAGCCTCATCGAAAGTGGATGGACACAGCCATCACTTTTGATGCTACGGACTGCCCTCGAAGCATTGTTGGAGCAGGTCAGTTACCTTTGATGGTATCTCCTACCATCAATAACATCAAGCTCCACCATGTCATGGTAGACGGAGGTTAAGGGCTTAACCTCATAAGCTTCAAAGCTTTTACCAGGCTTCAGCTCCGACCTTCGGATCTCCACCCCTCCCGACCTTTCTCCGGATCCGCGGAGATCGCACTGCCGGAGTAACTGCTCTGGAAGAACTTCATGCGCTTACTACGGCGCAAGAGGAGGACTCCAGATAGGAGCAAGCTCCAAAACCTCCGAGCATTCGTCAGCGAGGCTCTACTTCTGCACCTCGTGTGCAGCCAAGCGGCGACACCGACATTCCCGTCAAAGTCGTCCAAATCGGTTCTGATGCCGCTCAGACCACCCGTATATCGGGGGGATTGAACGACAAACAGGAACTCGCACTCATCGCTTTCCTCCGGGATAATGTCGAAATGTTTGCCTGGCAACCGTCACAAATGCCTGGGATCCCCAGGGAAGTGATTGAGCACAATCTAAAGATCTACCCCGACGCCCGGCCCGTGCATCAGAAGCCTTGGAAGCAATCCGTGGAGCAACAGAATTTCATTCGACAAGAAGTGAAGAAGTTGCTGGAAGCTGGATTCATCCGAGAAGTCTTCCATCCAAAATGGCTGGCAAACCCAGTCGTTGTGCCCGAGGCCGGCGGGAAGCTTCAGATGTGTATTGACTACACAACACTAAATAAGGCATGTCCAAAAGATCCATTCCCACTGCCTAGAATAGATCAGATAGTGGATTCCACCTCCGGGTGTGAATTACTGTGTTTCCTAGACGCATATTCTGGGTATCATCAAATCAGAATGTATAGGGAAGATGAAGAGCATACCTCTTTCATCACAGTAGATGGATTGTACTGCTATACAACCATGCCATTTTGTCTCAAGAATGCAGCTTCAACCTTTGTACGAGCTATGTACAAAACCTTTGAAGAACTCATTAGAGACATAGTGGAAGTGTACGTCGATGACATCGTGGTCAAGGTCAAGAACAAGGAGTCACTCCTTGACACCATGCAGGTTGTCTTCGATAAGCTGCGGGTCACCCGCACAATGTTAAACCCAGACAAGTGTGTCTTCGGGGTTAGCTCCGGAAAACTTCTTGGTTTCCTGGTAAGTCACCGGGGTATAGAAGCTAATTCGGCGAAGATTAAGGCCATTGAAGACATGCGGCCACCAGCCCGCATCAAAGATGTCCAAAAGCTAACTGGATGTCTACCAGCCTTCAGCCGGTTCATTTTAAGACTGGCGGAACGGGCACTTCCCTTCTTCAAGTTATTGAGGAAGTCCGAAGCATTCCAATGGTCTGAAGAAGCAGAAAAGGCGTTCCAGGAGCTAAAAAAGTTCCTCACCACCCTACCAACTCTGGTAGCTCCGAACCCTGGTGAGCCTTTGCTGCTTTACATTTCAGACACTGACGAAGTCGTCATTATGGTCCTGGTTGCAGAGAGACCAGAACTATCCCATACTCAGGAGTCCAGACCCCTTGGGGAGGGTCCGGAGGTTCCTGAAAGCGAGTCTAGATCCCAGCTCCCAGACTTGATTCCACAAGAAGTTACTTCAGAAGACCCAAACCCCTCCGGGAGGGTCCAGGTCGCTTCTGAAGAAGCTCTGGGTTCCTCCAGCAAGGACCCGGAGGTCCCCGAAGAAAATCCGGATCCCTCCGGGAGGATCCGGGTCAATGAAGAGGAAGCTTCGGGTCCCTCCGGGAGGGTCCGGACCATTCAGCGCCCAGTGTACTTAATCGGTGAAGTACTCCATGATGCCAATACTCGATACCTAGAGGTGCATAAGCTGCTCTATGCAGTCCTTATTGCCTCCAGGAAGCTTCGCCATTACTTCCAAGCTCACAAAATCTCAGTGGTGACCTCTTACCCACTTCAAGCAATCTTGCATAATCCCAATTCAACTGGGAATATTGCAAAGTGGGCAGCAGAATTGGCCGAATTCGATCTCGAATTCATTTCAAGGCAAGCAGTCAAGAGTCATGCATTGGCAGATTTCGTTGCAGAATGGACTCCCTCTCCATCAAACCCTGGGGTCCCCAGCGAGTAGAAGCCGGAACACAAGGCTCCGGTCTTCACCGAGCCTCACTGGGCCCTCTACTTCGCCGGCTCCATGCAAAAGCAGGGGGCCGGAGCTGGAATCCTTCTCCTCGCACCAACCGGGGAGAAGGTAAAATACATGGTACACCTTGACTTCAAGGCGACCAACAACATGGCAGAGTACGAAGCACTCATCTACGGACTAAAGGTGGCACCGTCATACGGTGTTAAGCAGCTGCTGGTTAAGGGAGACTCACAGCTCATCATTAAGCAAGTGAAGGGTGAATGCTCCTGCAACAACCTCTAGCTAGCTGCTTACCTCCTTGAAGTCTAGAGGTTTCAGAAGGACTTCGAAGTCCTAGACCTTCACCATGTACAGCGTGCCCACAACGCTGAAGCTGATGAAATCTCGACAAAAGCGTCAACCGGAGCTCCGGCTCCTGACGGAACTTTTGTTTTGAGGTTGTCAAAACCCACAGCTCAGCCTGCCGAACTGAGCGAAGGGGGCAAGATCAGCACCCCGAAGCTGACGGTCCCGATGGCCCTGTTACCATGGCAGCCATCAAGAATCGTAGGTGCTGCCGGAAGCTCTGAGCAACCCAGCACGCAAGACTCAAATGCTCAAGTTAGCTTCGATGCATGGATCTCGGAGATTTGGAGCTACTTGAAAGACAACATCCTTCCTGACGATGATGTACCCGCTGACCGGATAGTCAGATTGGCTAAAAGATACACGTTGGTAGAAGGGGATCTCTACCGGTGCGGTGCCAACGGCATCCTAATGCGGTGCATCACAAGGGAAGAAGGCTGCGAGCTCCTCGCAGAAATCCATGGAGGCGAGCGTGGGAACCACGCGTCTTTCCGCACGCTGGTTGGTAAAGCCTTTCGGCATAGCTTCTACTGGCCTACAGCACTCCAGGATGCAACTGAGCTGGTGAAGAAATGCAAAGCATGCCAATTTCATGCAAAGCAAATTCACACACCGGCTCAGCCTCTACAAATGATACCTCCTACATGGCCCTTCGCCGTGTGGGGGATGGACATCTTGGGACCTTTCCCAAGAGCCGTCGGAGGTTACAAGTTTCTGTACGTCGCCATTGACAAATTCACCAAGTGGCCGGAAGCAACTCCAATTGTGACAATCAACAAGCAGTCTGCTATCAACTTCTTGTAGTCCATTGTATGTAGATTTGGAGTCCCAAATAAAATCATCACTGATAATGGGACCCAATTCACAAGCTTTGCATTTCGAGGATATTGCGAAGACCTCGGCATTCAAGTTTGCTACACCTCCGTAGCTCACCCGACAAGCAATGGCCAAGCCAAGAGAGCAAATGCTGAAATCCTTAAAGGACTCAAAACGCGCACCTATGAGCGCTTGAAAAAACATGGAGCCAACTGGATTGAAGAGCTTCCGCCCACTCTATGGACCAACAGGACAACTCCAAACCGATCAACTGGAGAGACACCCTTCTTCCATGTGTACAGAGCTGAAGCAATCCTTCCTCCGGAAATCACCTTGGGGTCACTCCGGGTCCGGACCTTCGACGAAGCCACACAGGACCAGCTCCGGCGTGAAGACCTAGACCTCCTCGAGGAGGGAAGGTGCCAAGTAGCTGTTCGGAATGCCCGATACCGCCAAGCCCTTCGACGCTATCATCAGCGGCATGTACACAACTGACAGCTCGAGGAAGGTGATCTGGTGCTACGGAGAATACAATCCAGAGAAGGGTTAAACAAACTCTCCCCCAGCTGGGAGTGACCTTTACGAGTGATTAAAGTATCCCGTCTCGTAAGCGTTCGCTTGGCTACCAAGGATGGGACACCCTTCCCAAATCCTTGGAACATTGAGCACCTCCGTAAGTTCTACACTTAATATCACGGAGGTGAGTCTATAGTAACTTGAGGTGTATGTTATAGAGTCATTGTACAGAGTCGGGTAGTTCCTCCGGGAGAACAGCCGGACCTTTCCCGGAAGGTCCGCAAAGTTCATGCAACACTTGTCACAGTCTCAGGACTAAAAGTGTAGCTAGCTACCCTGGGTCAAACGAGAAATGGAACACGCTTAGCCTGGTTCCGTACCCTAAGAGTGTACTTGTTTCCCCTGTACCCCGGACCTATAATGAAAGACATCTTCATGTGAAACAGACTCCACGTGCATTTATTTTGTACAGGCTCAACATTTTTTATTTTTCTCTTTCTTGTCTATAAAAAAGTTGTGCAATTCTTAAAAAATTTTAGTCCGACCAGTTCATGTACAATTCGAGTTGCATTGTCAATTTTTTTGGATTCAAATATTGTTCATGGCTCACTAGCCTAAATGCCGCCAAGCCAATCTAGGGCCAGAGTGTGCTATTGGCTTAGCCTGGTCAAGCACCCTAAGTACGCCGCTCTACCTACACCCCGGCAGGCCGAAGTAAGGCGGGTCCAAGTACAATTGGATCTGGAAGAAAAGACAACACATTCGGTTGTATTTAGAATCGCGTTTGACCTAAAACTTTCTTGGGAACCGTAAGCCGCGACGAAGTTATAGACAAGGAACGAATTTTACTATTTTTCTTGGCTTCAGTGTGTAGGAAAAATAAAGAATCCACGTTGACGTAAAAAAGCCGGAGCTAACAAGGCTCCGACTCCCCCTAGGTGGCTTGTAATCAATGTTAAACATTGAAAACAAGCATCACCGGAGCAACCAAGCTCTGGTAAAGTGAGGGGGGCCAGCCGTCGACGCAGAATAAAAGATGGTGAGAAGATTCCACAAACGAAGTCTGCTGCCAACAAACTACACGTTAGCAAAGGTCACAGCCGGAGCTGCTAAGCTCCGACACCCCGGAGGTCTAACTATCGATGCTCTACACGTTGATAGGAACTAGTGCCGGAGCTACTGAGCTCCGACAACCTCATCGGGCCTTCACTATCGAAGACTTCGGACATACATTCTACAAGTTCGAATCAAACGAGTCTTCAACAAAACACAATATCCTCTTGGTACTTGTTCACAATCAAATTGTCTACATCTACCAGGGGGCCAAGTGAAGACAAAAGTGTTGAAGACAAAAAATGAAATTCACAAAAATTTGGGGATTTCATTCATCTGGAGACAAGGGATTACAAAATTGGGGAAGAAAAAGAGAGAATACAAGTGGGAGCTACAGAGATGGTCCTAGACCCTATGGAAGAACTGGGCGACCTCCTGAGCAACCTCCGACACGTTGGCTCGGGCGGCTTTACCTTCTCCTTTGACGGGACCTTCAAGCACCGGGTCCAGAGGGAATTGGGGATTCTGGCTGGTGTAGCACGTCAGCACATACTCTGCGATGTTCTTCGCCAGGGATTGCCCCTCAACCTCCAATTGGTTCGTGATGACGTTGTCCACCTCGGAGAGTTTGCTACCCGCCGAGCTCAACGCTTGCAACGCCAGGTCCAGCTCTGGCTCCGATCATCCGGACGCACGGGACTGAAGCCCATCGGTGTCAGCGCGTCGCTGGCCTTGCCCAGGAACTCCCAAACCTGTAGGAAGTCTGCAGCCCTCAAGCCCTTCAGTTCTTCCAAGGATCTTTTGGCCGCCGCCAGTTCAGAATTCTCGTGAGCCTCAACTTCTTTGGCATTTTGCTGAATCTTTTCAGCAACCCGCTTCTCGAGTTTTCTGAGCTCCTCCTCCCTGAGGTAGATCTTGTTTCGGCGGTCAACCAGGTCCTTCTCCCTGCCCCTTACATTCTTCTCCCTGGCAGCGATGGCACACTCTTGCTCGTAGAGTTCCTGCCCTCGCACCCAGGCCTTCTCCTCCTCCTCAAGGCAACGCTCCTCCAACTTTTTGGTGCGTTCCTCGAGACCCTTGTCAACCAGAGCCACCTTTTCGGCGAGCTTCTCCTCCCTCCTCAAGATGTCATCCCACAGCTCTAGGATTTTTTGCTCTTCATCTTCGAGCCTCTTCTCCCTCTCCTCAAGTGCCTCCCGGCGCTTGATGAGAGTAGTGCTAATGGCTTCTAGCCTTTCTTGGCATTCATTAGCCGCACTATTAGCTGCCTTGGTCTGCTCATAAATGGCCTGGGATTGAGCGTCGAGGGCGTGAGTCAAGCTCTCCCTGTCATCCAATAATTTGCCCCAGTATTCCAGGCGGACCTTCTCCTGCTTGATCCATTCTTTGTGATATGTCAGCCTCAACTACGCAAGCTTGGTCTCGAAGTAGAGCCGATTACGCCACCTCCTAAGGGTTTGGCGCTCCTCTTCAAGAGCCTTGCTGTCGTGGAAGAATGCCAGCTGAACTTGACGCAGACTGGAGCAGGCGTTGTCAATAGACAATGACAACGGGATAGGATCTGGACCTGCTGGGGTCTCATCTGCTGGTTCCAGCGGGTTCTCACTTACAAAAATTGGGTCCCACTCCACAAGAGTGGTCCCCTGAGCCTCCACGACACTAGGGCCGTCCTCCGGGATATCCTCAGTCGCCGACAAGGAGGGTCCCGCGGAAGAAGTTCCGACCTCCGGAAGTGGTTCCGAAGGCCCTGCCGTCAGGTCTTCATTTGCCCCCTCAGGCAGGGGGCCAGCAGCTTCATCTGGGCACCCTGGCCCAGCAGCAGGCACTTCCGCCATCATCCCTTCCGGAGCAGGGGCAACTTCAGGCTCAGGCCTGGACTCCTCCTCCGCTGGTGGCTCGGGTGTTGGCACCTCAACCATCATTGGTTCGAGTGCCGATGCCTCCGCAATAACCGGCCCTGCGGCCGGAGCTTCAACCTCAACCGGCTCAAGTGTCGGAAGGTCTTCAACTACAACCGGCTCTAAGGCCGGAGCTTCGAAGGTAGCCGGCCCAACCGCCGGAACTCCCTCCACATCCGGCCCACTTGCCGGGACTTCAATAACCTCCGGCTCAACCGCCGGGGCTTCGACAATTTCCGGGTCCTGGGCCGGAATTATTGCTTCCTCCGGCTCAACGGCCGGAGCTTCCATCATCTCAGCACCCAAACCCGGAGCTTCAACCTACGGGGCAGGTGCCGCTGGTGCATCTTCTTTCTCGTGGTCCGGCGCTACCACGTGAGTTTCGGGGGATGAGTCGAGGTCCATGACCACGACAGCTTGCGCCGGAGCTGCCGCAGCTTCAGCCACCACTTGAGGCAGCACCAGGACAGGAGCAGAAGCTTCCGCCCTCACAGCTTCAGCTGCTGTGGCTGAGGGTGGAGCCTCACTCCTGTTCTTAGGAATGCTGCAGATGATGGATGAGGAAACTTAAAAAACTGTTATTACAATAAAACAACTATTTGAGGTAAAGATTAAAAATTACCTCGGGAGGCTTCTGCACCAGCTTGCGTGGAACCTCTTTCCCGGGCGTTCTGGGCTAACCATAGCCGCCGCCGGCATGGAAGCTCCGGAAGGCCCCCCGGAACTCGTTGCAGCCACAAGCATTTCCTTAGTCATGGTCCTCCTCGACCGGGAAGGACCTCCGGACCTAGAGGCCTCAACTGGCCCTGGTGATGGAGTCGCATGCCCGGAGCTAGCACCCCGGGAAGACGCCGCTGCGGGTACAGTCGCCGCAGTTGAAGAAGACCTCCCCCTCCAGGGAGATGGAGCTGATGCAGAGATTGCAGGCCTGACGGACCTTCTGTCGACATGCTGCAGCTTCCTCTTCCGGCTCAAGTGTTCATCCGCCAGTTCTTTGCCCTTGCCGACGACCTCGATCCTTGGCTTCGGGGCAGGGTCGGAGTCACCTTCGGAAGCCCCAGGGATCACCACCCTGGAGGTCGATCTTCTCTCGATGACACCAAGGTCGTCAAGCACCGGCATCGTCCGTCGGAGCTCCCTACTGAACTCTACTTCCACGTTCAGAGGGAGAAAGGCTGATGGCGGGGTCAAGTCATCTCCTGCGACGTCGATGCCGTGCTGGAACTTCTTGAGATGTAACTCCAAGGTTGCCCCCGCCATGTTGGACTTCAGTCCGGTCTCGACCCGATCGTCGTCCATCACGCTGTTGAGGGCCCAAGCGAGTTTTTCTCTCCTCTTCAGCGGTGCCCACCTGTTGACCAAGAAATTGCAAAATACTGCGTGAGGAGTTAATCCTCCCTCCACGCAATGGCGGATCCTTGTCAGAGCAGGGTTGAAGGCATCCGACAGCACCGGAGCTTCACTCCAGACTGTAGTGTCGATGTTGGGGAGGCCTTCGGGCAGCTCCAGCTTCTCGTGCTCCTCCACCCAGATGACTATCCAGTCCTTCTTCTATTCATCCCACTTTCTAGAGGGAAACGACTGGAGGTACTTTAATGTGCACTTCTTGCGCTTCACGAAGTAGTAGAAGCCAAGGTACTCATTACTCCTACCGGTGGTATGGACGGTGAAGAAGGTCCGGAAAAGTTCAATGCAGGGGGGATGCCCACCCACATTTCACAGAAGTGGACGAAGATAGACACATGAAGAATGGAGTGGGGGCCAAGGTGGTACAGCTGCAAACCATAGAAGTCTAGCAACATCAAGAAAAAGGAGGAACAGGGTGGGATCAACCCCACCATGGTGTACGAAGAGAAGTACACCATTTCGCCAGCGTGCTCCTTCTCGAACGGGAGCTCTCCCCCGGCGCGGACCAGGCGGTTGAAGAAGTCCAGGGACCATCCCATGAGGGCCCGGACCTTCTTGAGATCACCTTCGGTCTTCAAACGGCTCTCGCGGAGACCCAACTCCATCGCGTCAAAGCAAGGCAAGAGAGGAAAAGCGAGCACAAGTTGGGAGTTTGAGCACAAGATCAGATGAGGGGCGTAAAGAACCCCAGACGGTGCGCGCTTTCCTTCTTAAGTAAGCCCTCGCAACGCTTGGAGAGAAACCGCAAGGAAGTCGAAGATACCACTCAAAAATTCCACCCAGCCGATGATAAGAGGGCCCGGGACCACCCGAACGATCAAGTCGAGGTTCTTACCCAGGCGAACAGTTGTCATCATGAGGCGGGAAGCCCGAAGGCGGCGGCCTGACAAGGCGCGCGAAACCGATACGATTTTCGTATTGGGAACCGGCGACCTTCAATTGCATGAGATCCGCACGCCAAAGATCTCATTTGTCGCACACGGGATATGCCACGCGGCAAGGATTTAACTCCAAACCAGGGCAAACGGCACATCCGAAGACCTTTGGAGACTCAGTTCAAAAGTCGAAGGATGGACCCACCTCCGGCGGGATGACTTCACCCATGGGGGCTTCCCCTGAGGTGGGCCTAGGGGGCCACTGTCGGTACCCTGGGTACCATATACCCCTTGGGATTGCAAAGATCTCAAGGGAATATCATCTACTTGATTTGAAGACCTTCGAAGGCCCACATGTCAGACATAACCTGACTCGTTTCCCCAACATGGTTAGTCCCAGGGTCGCCACGTGTACTATCTAACTGGAGCTACCACCCACAAGGGGGAAGCTCCGGGCTATGTACCATAGCGGCACCCCCGGAGCTAACCCCAGATCGAGGGAAGCTCCAGAACTGGCATGTGTTAGGTGGCACCGGACCTATCTGTTCCCCACAGTATGCTCCAGAGCTGCCACGTGTCCAACTGTTAGATCTTCAGTCTCTAACCTCCGGAAGACTCCACAACGGCTCCGGATCTTCAAAGGGAATCAAGGACTTCAAGACCCGATTAAGTGTCATTAATGTTATATTAATGACACACGATCGGACGACCTTAATTACCAATAACGGCGCTATCAAAGCCCGTAACTCGATTATTAAGGGCAATTAAGCGCATCAAATTTGTATCAATATTAGTAACCGTCGGGGCCACATGTCGGGCCAGGCTAATTTGTAACGGCCTGCCCTTGTACTATAAAAGGACAGGCCGACGATACATAGAGAGGACACACGGACTCAAGGTGCTGACTCTACACTCTCAAGTCACGTTGAGCTCGTACATACAATACAACACCAACACACCCCCTGGAGTAGGGTATTACGCTCAGGCGGCTCGAACCATGCAAACCTTCGTGTCTCTTGTGTCATTTAACATTTCACCTTCTTGAATCTCCGCGCGCCCACACCGAACCTCAAACTCCTCTAACACTTTAGTAGTGTCGGGAGATCTGCCGGATCAAAACCACCGACAAGTTGACTTAGACATATTCTGCAATGGTAATGCTTATGGAATGACTTAATGGTTGAATTTGTATGTAGCAACCTAGGAATAGTGATGTCCATAATTTTGATTTGAAACTCATTCATGCAAGAGATTCATGAGGATAAAGTTGGGAATCTTGTTTGTCATGATCCAAACGATAACATTTGCTCTTGTGCAAAAAAAAAACTATGATGGTTAGAAAATTTTGCAAGATGAAGGGATCCATATAGTGTATTTATATCACTGGCATTGTTATGAGTAGGAGCTTTAGAAAACATGCAAATTTATCTATCCGTTAAGTCCCACTCTTATCAATGAGTCATACATTATTCATAAGTACACTTGAAATTGGACCCAATGCATCTTTGATTTTTATCTTCCCCGTGCGTACAAATGAAAATTTGGTTACCTAACCCGAAAATTCAATTGTACAAGTATCGAAAGTTAACCATCCCTCTCTATCATAGAGAGGAAGTTGCAGGAGTAAAATAACTATGCAGGTATTCAAAGATCCGATTGCTGGAAACCGTAAGAGGATTCCATTTCAATATCTCTTGGCCAAGGAGTAAATTAGGATGATTGCTACCTATCGGTAATTAAGCCTGAAGGTCAACCATAACTATACGAGGTCAGAGATTTGACATAGAAACCCTCCATGAGCAACCAATGGGCTTCTATGGATATGTGAGAGCATTGTGCTCTCAACTATTCTAAGCACTCATTCAGGCTCAAGGGAATTACCACCATAATTGTGTGCAAGTTATTCCTTTGTGGCTAAAAGGTATGATGTACCTTAACCAAGGAATGACAAGATCACATCCAATGTATTGGTGCAAATTGTTCCTCTGTGGTCGGAAGGTATTTTATACCTTAGCCAAGGAACAACAGATAACACTCAACCCATGTTGAGTGCACGTCATCCCTTTGTGGTTATAGGTATGTTGCACCTTAGCCAAGGAATAACATATCATACCCAACACATGTTGGGTACAAGTCACTCCTTTGTGGCTAAAGGTTATCATTACCTTAGGCAAGGAATGGCGGATCACACCCAATGCATGAGAGGTACAAGTTATTCATTTATGGAAAGAAGGTATCATACACTTTAGCCAAAGAATGATGGAACACACTCAACCATGTTGTGTGCACGTCGTTCCATTGTAGCTAAAGGTTATCATTACCTTAGCCATGGAGTAACAAGGTACGTCCAACCTATGAAAACCTTGAGGTGTGGATGAGCGACATCGACAACACTCTCCTCGACACACTCATGGAACCCGTGGAAGGCAACCCAACATCGACACTCAACCCTCCAATTTCAAAGCCATGCTGCTGCAAGGTTAGGCCAACCTCATGGCCTACATCTGTCGTTAGGGTTTCAACCCCTATTACGGACCTTGACCAAGAACAAGCTTGGGGGAGCACTCTCACTTGAGGTAACCTGTATCACACCCCTTGCATATTTATTTTCCATTCACCCATCATGCACCTTGCATATAAAAAAAACATAAAAATAATTAGAGTAGATTTGTGTTTAAAATAAAATAAAAAATGTGCGGTAAGAATGATTTCGAATTCACATAGATGAAATGATGAATAGTTGCTCTATTAATTTTCCTAAGTCCGTAGTTTACAACTCACTACTCTCGAATATATTGCTTTCATTGGCTAGAATTGCTTTTACCTTGATTATGAAATTGTGGATAGCAAAAGCTTAATCCAATTCTAAGTTGTTGTGAGATATGTTATAGTGATAGGGCTGCTATTACTAGTTTGAAAGTAAAACTTAGATTTCCAGAAAAATTGTAAAAAGATTTAAGTTACTCTCATTTGATTGGAATTCACATAGATGAAATGATGAATAGTTGCTCCGTTTTAATTTTCCTAAGTCCCTAGTTTACAACTCACTACTCGCCAATATATTGCTTTCATTGGCAAGAATTGCTTTTACCTTGACTTAGAAATTGTGGATAGCAAAAGCTTAATCCAATTCTAAGTTGTCGTGAGATATGATATAGTGATAGGTCTGCTATTCTTAGTTTGAAAGTGAAACTTAGATTTCTGGAAAAATTATAAAAAGATTTAAGTTACTCTCATTTGATTGGAAATATCTACCAAAGCCATATGATACATTACATTGATAGACCTTATGCATATGCTATTTGTCTTCACATTGAGCTTTGTCAAACTAGTATAGATCTATGTGAGATTTCATTCATTACCTTTTGAATTCAAGACTTCACTTGCACATGCTATACTTCTACACTAGAAGTAAGTAAAATTTATGGGGACCGGAATCCCGACATTCGAGGATCTTATTGGGTGGTGTCGTGCGATGCAACAGCCAACAGTATACAAGAACAGAATGAGAATAAAATACAAGACGAAGTCTTTTATTTATCATATAGCGGAAGTTTTACAATACTAGCAGAAGGAAAGAAACTTATATATCATAGCTAAGCTCTCAGCACTAGCTATGCAAAAGCAAAGTCATCCATGCCCTGGATACTTCACACTAGCAACACCCAAATCACGGCGGCGTGCAGGGTTCCCACTCGCCTGTACACCCTGGAGGGGGTGCAACCTCATCATCAAACACGTCATCAATTGTATAACCTGCAAAAACTCGTTAACTGCAAACATGAGCATAAGGCTCAGCAAGACTAACCCGTCTCACTAGACATATGCAGGGGTGGATACTAAGCATAGGTAAGGGGAGGCATAAACGAATCACCTACAAGTGGATCCTTATAATCATGTTTTAAGTAGCAAATGACATTCTCCAAGCACGGCACATCATAGACTCCACAATCAAACAAGAAACGCTTTGCCGATGATATGACATGCCCAGAGCACATAATGCTATTACAGCTAAAGTATGGGGAAACTGTAAACTTTAATTTTGCTATCTCTAAGTCACACAGGGTTGCAAGGCAATTATATTTCAATACAACATATTCTTCTGACTTCTTTAGTATTTACTACGTCATGACTCAGTGAACAAGTGGTACTCTATTACCGTGAGGGACGGTGACTGCAATCAGGACACACCCGGACAACACGACACATACGCACGTTCGGAAGTGTCAGCGAGTACATCAGTACCTACGTAACACTTCAGTACTAGTCGTATATGGCCACCTTTCGCAAGAAACCCGAACGCCGAACCCATCTCACCTCCGCGAACAGAAGGTCTCCGCACGGAACACCTCTTGTGTCCGCCGACCGATTTACACCTTACTGTCCTGAACCCACCCCTATCGATGGTGAGTTAATGGGCCTCGACATCCCAGTTATCGAGTTATGTCAGTTTACTGGAGTCCATATATCCAGTATGTCGCCAGTACAAGTCAAGCTTGTTCCAAGGGGCCGCATACAGACGGGCCTTAACTGACCAGTCAGAGCTATGCGACCAAGACCACGTCTTGCCATTTCCTATCCATCTCTGACCAGTCTCAAGTTTAGGTTTAACAGTTATTTTCTATAAATGTTAACCCAGTGTAGATGAGTGTCAAATTTCTATCTCGCGAGTAGATTCCAGCTACTCGACTTCTACCGGTTCTCCTACAACATTAGCATAGCAGTTCTACACGTCGAGCTATCAACCTACCCAATTAACCAATGGGATTGTGGGTCATGCATCTGGAGTATTCAAGCATCCTGAACGTAATGCACAATTCATATGCTAATCAACATAGTGATAAAGCAAAACTTTATAAATGACTTAAATGCAAACCGGGGCTTGCCTAGATGAACGTCCGAGTCTGTGTTAGTATCTGGCTGGTGAACTCCAAGGCCTCGGGTTCCTCCTCGACTTCGGTCACTACACGATATGCATATAATATGTATATGAATGACTTTGAAAAATAATTACTACCATGACCATAATCTAATCTTTAGTGATCATTATAAAATAATAATCTTAATTGGCTTTGGGACTTTGATGGTAGATACTAAGGAATATGATAGAAGCTCTGGCAAAGAACAGGAGATGAATAAATTAGTTTGTTGTCTCTAAAATTATGGTAAGCAATAAAGTCCAAAAAATTTTAGAGAAGAAACTGTAGCCTGAACATAGTTGCCAGTTGATAATCACGATAGAGGAGGTTGTCCTGGTTCTAGCAAAATTGGTTTCATAAATGTTTGAGCCTTGGTGAGGGAGTTATTGAATTTCAAAGTTGGCAAGAATTTCTGGACTTATTTTATAATTGAATTTCGGCTTTTCAATTAACATTCAGTTGGCAACTGAATTAGGACTAGGAGACTAAGTCAATTAAATCCCAGATTTTTACAGGAACTAGTGTATGACTAAAGAAAGGTTCCATCCAAAATTTGGGACATAATAAATCAACTGAACATCTATAAAAATTCAATGACTGAAAAAGGAAATTGAACTATACAGAGAGTTATATAGGTGCAATGGCTCCCAAACTAATTGGTTTCACAGAACCTAATTGATACAAACAGAAACTAGAGCTCAAGGGCTTTCAAACAAAATTTGTTTGAAAAATTTTGGAGCAGTCTACAGAGAGATATTGATTTTTCAAGTTTGGAAATAGTTCTGCATACATTTGGAATTTTTAGCTTGTAAATTTGGCGCCTGGGCTCACCAGATTTAAACCAGCCAACCAGGAGGCAGCCACACCAAAGGCCATAAATATTTCCACACGGCCACACTAGATCCCCTGGCCACAGGCTGATCCAGGCCGCGCTGCGCTCACTGGCAGGTGGGACCCGTGCCCCTGCTTTCTTCTTCCTCTGGCCACTGGCTCGGGCGGCGGCGCCCACGTCGGCGCGCGGCGGCGCTCTCGCCGACGATGGTTTCTGGCCCACAGGGGAGGCTCGAAACTCACCGCCCCACCCAAGCTTCGCGCGGGAAACACGTTGGTGCATCTCCCGATGGTGGTGGGTGACTAGAAATCCACTCCCGGCGGCGGCGACGGGTGCTAGGGTTCCGGTCATGTCGGACCTTTCGATTTCCTAGCAAAAAATCTCATACGAAAGCTCAGGAATCATCTTGGGAGCATGGGAAAGAGTTTAGGAGGGTCTAGAACTTGTGCCGTAGCCGGAAACACCAAGGTCGACGGTGAACCGAGCTCCTTCAATGGCGAAAAGGGGAAAATGGGATAACTCGAGAATTACTCAATGGTTCCTTCTGATTTTTGGAGACAAGGTGCACTGGGAGATGTTGATCATGTCGTCTAACTGGATCAAAGAATTATTGTGCATACAATCGGAATTAAACCGACGAACTAGCTTCAAAGCCATAAAAGTGCTTCGGTCTTTCACGAAATACGGACGCTAGGATGCACGATATGAGTTCAAATTTAACCAGCAGCTACACGAGATCATGGCGCACCTTTTTCCTAAAGACTGCAGAGGACAAGGAGGCTTTTATCGGCGGCGAGGTTGAGCGGCGTCGGGCGGAACCGAGGTGGTCGCGGCGGCGAGAAATGGAGCGGCGCGAGCGAAAGGTGAATCGAGGAGTGACTGCGGTCGACGGTGGAGTGAATAAATAGGCTTCACCGCAGTAGATAAGGAGGCTGGGGCAGCTGGAGGCGACCCAGGGCCGAGCCGGCGCGCTGGCGGCATGCAGTCGTCGTGGTGTCACGCGGAGAAAGAAAACAGGGGCGGTTAAACGGTCTCCCTGGCTGACATGTGGGCCCCACTACTCCCTCTTCTCTATTCCTCTAAATTCCACCTCAAACATTGCCCAAAAATTCCCAAAATTTACAGACAAGCTAAGAAAAATATGAGGAACCCAAATCTGCAATCAGATTCGATTTGGACACAGTTTGTTTCAAATTTAAATTCCAATTAGAATCCAAACTTGTTTATAAACCTTATTGGATTAAATAGTAACTGAGGTCCATAAATCCCCAAAATTTAAAACAAAGCTCACTGAACCAAAAAGGGTCTTAGGAAAAATTGTGGGTTGATTTGGGAAAGGTTCAGTGCAAAGCTAAATTTTGAGATCGACGCGAAATAAACCTTTTGTACGTATCCATCTAGATGGAAGACGTACTTCAAAAATCTTGAAAATTTTCTGAGAAGCTATTTAAAATATTTAAGAGGCCAAGGAAAAGTTTGGAGCCTTGGATTTGAATCTTTTTGTCAGGGCCAGATATAGATAGCAACATAATAAAATTACATTTGTTTTGATTTATATTGCTGCAATATAATTTGCCCTATCCATTTTATTCAATTAAATTCCCAACTTTGCAGAAAGGTTTAATTAAAATTATTCTAGGATTAGTGGTGAAGTCCAATCCTCATGTTAATAAAAGTAAACATGAGTGGGAAGAAAACTTTTTAGTGAGGTCAAGTTCATGTGCACAACTATATTGACCTCCATTGTGTTTGATAAACAACTTGCAGCTGAACTTCACATGAAAGGAAAAAAGTGAGATTTTACAAAATTCCATCATACCACCACTCCACAATAAAAAGAGAAACTCCATACCATTCATGCTTAGTGCTCTCTCAAAAAAAATTTGCATAAAAAGGGAGTACAAGACATGGCTACAAGGAAAGAAAAAAAACATGCTTATATCAAAAGCATGAGAAAAAAAAGAGAAAAAATAAGTGAAAAGTAGCCATGTTTCATCCCTACGAAATAAGAGAGTCATTCAAAAAGGAGTCATCTCAAATATCCACATGCACCTCCATTCCGTCACACATGCACAAGTCTTGAATCAAATAGTTTTGACTTGATTTCTCCTAAGGCTTGTTTCTTTTACATGGCAATATTATGTGTTGCAAGTATGCCTACAATATTCCCTACCAAGATCCACATACAAGCCTTATGTAGTGGTAGGATGAGTCTAGGCACAATGCCTTGGTGAGGAAATATTTCTACTACACATAAAGGAGAGATTGAGAGAATCAAATTGAGGTACTTATAATCTAAATTGAACTCTCCGGAATTTGAGTGGAACTTGATTTCTAGGGTATGTGTGCTCCATTTGCTGTTCTATCTTTCAACCACCCATGAATAGGAGATGGCATAAGCCCCATAATGACTTAAGATGGGTGAAGTACCATGCAAATTTTTGCAATACTAGGTAGAGTATTTTGTTGTGCACATGGTACTCTTGAAAATAGAACATTATAGTAAATCCTGATCATCAACCTAAAGTCTTGACTTTGCTCGGGACGAGCAAAGGATAAGCTTGGGGGAGTTTGTTGACGGATGTTATATACAAATTTTACCCGTCAATATAACTCAATTATGTGAAGGAAATATCATTTCTTGCACACATTACCTTTCTATTTAACCTATTTCCACTTTTACTTGGGGAAATTGGTGCATGTAGGTATTTTATACAGAATTGAAGTGAAACAAGGGGTTGGATCCTATAAAATACCATCCTAGCCAATCAAGTACTGAGATGTGGCACCACATGGATCAAATGGCCCACAAACTGAAGTATTCGAGGTCATCCAACGATGTAGCACCCATATCAAGGGATGGGACCCACCTGGAAGCCACTTGGAAAAAGAACAGACCGTTTGGAGCCAGGACCAGGTCGGGCGACCTGGTGGTTCGGCTGACCTCTTCTTGGCGCCAAACCTAGTAACCTTCCATGTGTTGGCTCCTCCCGGCTTGAAGAAGTCAGTGGTGACTGATTGGCGCGCTTTTGGTGGCGGGAACCGGCCCTTCTCCACATATAAATAGGACCCCTCACTCCTCACTTCAGCCCACCCCACTAGATCTTTCACTCTCTTGTATACATTAGTTCTCAAAGTCCTTAGTGGAGGTTAGGCTGTAGAGAGGAGCCTCTAGCCTCAAGTCCAAATTGGGAAAGGTATGGCTCATTTCTTGTATTTGTGGCTTTATGAATTATAATAATAGTACTATTAGTCTCTCTTTATTCATGTACATGGGCAAAGCATTTCTTATTCAATTGTGGAGCCCATGTATGTGCTAGGTGTAGATGTTGTTATGATCTAGACATAATGCCATTATCATGTTATCATAAACATCATACACCACAACTATAGTCTAGTTAGGTAATAATATGAGTATGTTAATATGATTACGTTAGCGGTTAGATCCAACATTGGTTCAACGATGTTTAGGTTAGTCATTGCCTTAGGATGAATATTACGGTGCAACTCTTAAGGTATTTACCTAGCATGCAAGCCTAGTGCTTGGATAGTTAAGTATCGTTGGATGCATCGTAGTCCACGGGTTGTAGAGGTAGGTGGTAGGTGGTGATAGCCCTATCCATCAGTTGTATTCCTCCAAGTTCGGCTACGACATAGGCTCTTATCGGGAGTCGCATGGCAGACCAGGGTAAGCTCGTGCCCGAGATATTGGACTACTAAGCCCTAGTATTCACTATTAGCATATTCTTGTGTACTTTATTAGGCTATGTATATGATTAATTAGAGCACAGTAGGAGTAGTTCCATCTCGTAGCCTAACCCTCGCTAGGACAACCTTACCCTTAGAGTAGATTGCTTAGATGTGTGTCACAGCACCCATACTATCATCTTACCCCTGTTCTGATAAACACTTAGTACCCTATACCTTGATGATAAGAGTAGTGTTTAATTTACTCTATTACCATCCTTTGGGATAAATACGATACCCTTGGTAATAATCTTTGGTGAAATGCTACACGGCAGTTTCTGTGCGTTTGCAAACCTCATCTCTTTCAAGATATGATCTGTGATGTAAGAAATGTCAACAAGCATTTCTAGCACCATTGTCGGGATGAATTGTTGGTGTTTCTTTGGAGCCGTCAATAGTGACTTCTCTGCTTCGAGGTGATTTGCTTGTTCTTCAATCCCTAAGCAACAAAGGCCTGAATACTCAATGTTCATTGGGACTGAATCTTTGTAAACTGAGGAAACATTCTGAACCTCAGGGGTTGATCAGGGGAGATATCTTCAGAGATGTCTTGTCCTGGTGTGCTTTGACCCTCAGCAGGACATGGTGGTGGAGTTTGTAGAATATTGATCATCACTTCTTCCATCATATTCTCACTGTTATCTTCAAAAGCATTTCCTCCGTTTTAGCATACTCCCAGGGCCAAGCCTTATCTTCTTCAAAATTGACATCTCTAGAGACATCCTCTCAACAGTATCATACATCTTATATGCTTTTGAGTGAGCCTCTGTCTCATAGGCTAAGAACACCATTCTCTTACTTCTGTCTTCAAGCTTTGACAGATGAGGTGTGCTCCTCTTCACAAGGCCTATGCACCAAAAAACCTTAAAGTGAGCCACATCTGGTCTTCGTTTATATAATGCTTCATAGGGTGCCTTGTTCTAAATACTTTTTGTTGAAGATCTATTTAGCGGACAGATATCCATGGTCACTGCTTCCCCCCAAAAAAGTGTTTGGCATATTCTTATTTTTCAAAAGACTCCTAGCAATTTCAATGACATTTTGATTCCTACTTTCTACTACACCATTTATCTGTGGTGTGTAGGGTGTTGTGAGGTACCTTTTGAGGCCATGTTCTTTGCAAAAGTAACTGAACTCCCAAGAAGTGAATTCTCCTCCTCAGTCAGTCCTGAAAGAGCATACTTTGAGACTGAGCTCTACTTCAACAGAAATATTCAGTCTTTTGAATGGCATAAAGTCTCATCTTTGCTAGTTATCAGGGATATCCACATGTATCATGAAAATTCATTAACCAACAAAAGAAAAAAAAATCCCGAGTTGGTTTCTGGTGATATTTGCCCAAACAGATCACCATCAACGAGCTTCATAGGATTTTCTACATGATAGACAGATGCAGAGGGGAAGGGTTTCCTTTGTTGTTTGCTTATGAGGCAACTGCCACAAATTTTTTCTATGTGTTTTACTGTTGGCATCCCTGTTACTAACCCCGTCAACAAGTTTTTTTCAAAGCTCAAAAGTTAACATGGCCATACCTGGCGTGTCATAGCCAATAATCTTTTGAAGATCTTGACTGCCAACATTCTGGTTTTACTTGCTTCAGATTCAGTATGTAGGGTCTGTTTGATGATCTCTTGGCTAGAATCTTTCCTCCCTTGTCCCACAGAGGCATTTCTCCATCTTCTAAGGTGAGCTTACATCCATGCTCATCAAGCTGCCCAAGGCTAATGATGTTACTTTTTAATGCAGGGGTGTAATAGACTTCAATGAGCACCCTGTGTCCTCCACTTTGGTTCTCAAACACAATGGACCCTTTTCCACATATCTTCACTTTGGAGTCATCCCCAAACTTTTCTGACCCTGTAATACTAGTGTCAAGTTCAGTAAACTCCTCTTGACACCCTATCATATGGTTACTAGCCCCAGTATCCAAGTACCAAGATAGGTGGTTGTTCTTTGCAGTTTTGGTTTCCTTGATTTTTAAACCAACAAAGTTTCAGCTTCAACATTATGAGTATCTTGCTCTTGAGTACTCATCTTTGCCAAGAGTAGATGTGAATCCTCTTCTTCAGTCTTTTTTGTCATGTTAGCTTTGCCCTTTATCCCCCTGTAAGGCTTTTTGCACTTTTTATCAAAGTGACCTCTCTTGTTGCAGTTAAAGCATTTCACTTTGGACAAATCAAAACTAGCTGGCTTTCTTTCATCAGTGAAACGATCAGTATTGTTTTGGCTTGTCTTTTGGATTTTCCCTAAATTTTTCTTCCCTCCTGATCCTTCAAACTTCTTTCTTTCTTTGGCCAGCCTTTCTTGAAGTTTAGCTTGAGAGTACATGAGTTCCTACCAATCTCCCTGACCTCCTTTTTTCCTTTCTCATTTTCTTCATGGGTTCTTAATCTCCCAATTACTTCATTGAATGACATTTTTGTAATATCGCTGAACTCTTCAATGGTCCTTATGATGTTGGTATACTTGTCTGTCACTGATGAAAAAAGCTTCTCGATAATTTCTGTGTCAGTTACAGACCCACCCAGGGACTTGATCTCACTTGTGAAATTGGTGATCTTCATTCCATACTCAGAAATGGTCTCTAAGTTTGTCATCTCCAGCTTGTGTAGCTGATGTTTGAGCACTTGTGCTCGAGCTTTTTTCATCTTATCTTCCCCAATGTGCATTTCTCTGATAGCCTCCCATGCCTCTCTTGCAGTGGGGTATTCAGCTAATGTCATTACCATGGAGTCCGGTACTGACTGCACGAGGGCGGCCATGGCTCATTTGTCAATCTCCTCGTCGACACTTCCGTCGCTCGCGATGGCTTTCCATACAAAGAGTTGCGAAGAATGATCTTTATCTTGGTTGCCCAGACAAAGTAATTAGTCTCTGTCAGCATAGGATATTTAATCGGGACAGAGCTTACTTTGGCCATTAGCAACTTCATTTCTGTTCCTGTTGGCTTGTTCTTATCATCTTCTTCTGCCATCTTCGTCTAGGTATCTCAATGAATACCTTAGGTTCTACTGGCTCTTGATAACACTTGTTGGCGCGAAACCAATTCAAACAAACGCGACACACAGAGTTTCTTCGAAGTGCAGAACGGAAGACTCAATGAAAGAATAAGTTTCAGAACTTTGACGCATAAACTCTTCTTATTGCAATCTCTTTATATAGACCTTACAGGACGCGAATCAACACCAAACATGACTCGGAACTTGAGTCTAACATGGTGTGATCACAACTAGTTTATGACTCTACTTCCTACTCTGACTAGACTCTTCCTAATCTTCAAAAAATTCTAACTACAGACTCAGACTCTAACAGGCTTATGCCAACAGATCGGCTGACGTAAGTTAGCTAACTTACGACCAAACCTTAACGCCAGCCAATAACTAACGTAATTAAAGGAAAAATGGATTTAAGTTAGTAACTGACGTCAGTTTTGGCATTAATTACGTCGGACACGACCAACATAATTGTTGGGGATTCCTGTAGTGGATGGTCTCAACAAGCAGCAAGATGCGATGGCGCTCAACTTGACAACACTCCTACGACCATAGAACATAGTGAGGGTGGCATCCCCCCGCCATTCACTCGAGATGTGTTGACTTCGTTCTGCAAGACTTTGCTCAAGTACGAGAACTAGACCACACGCAAGCTCAGAGATCCTGAGAGTTCTGAATTTTTGAACCCCCTGATCTAGCTGTATTTAAATTTGATAATGTACCATTTTCGAAAACTGGCGCATTTGCACAAAACTGTGTTTAGTTTCAGTCTCTAGTACTATTGACCCACACTACTGGAAAATGACAAATTAACAATGGCCATATTAATTTACGACGATAAATGGTCAAGTCGTCGTAGATAAACTTAACTTATTTATGACATAAATAAACCTATTATTTATGATTGTTACCATGGGTCTTCGTAAATAAGTTGGTTATTTACTACGACCTCAGAAACCATCGTAAATAACCTTGTTATTTACAATGACCGCTCACCGGACCGACGTAAATACACTGGCTGTCGTACTTTTCGGGTTTTATACCCGTCCCGACGCCTCTGCTCTCCTGTCTCTCTCACACACTTGCACTCGCTCCTCTCTCGCACACCTATGCTGTCGGACGCCTCTGCCGCAGACGCCACTGGTAGCCCCCGCCATCGCCAAGTAAACCACCGCCTCCTCCCCCTCTAGTGCCTCCCGCACCTGCCTCAGCGGCACTCACCATCGCCTTGGCCCGGCACCGCCATGCGCGCCGACGCCTCAAGGCGCAGCCGCGCACCTCCTCTGCCAAGCCCCCGCCCCCACCCCCACCCCCCGCACCCGTCCTCATATTAGTTGATTAAGTGTTTCATTTCTTGATGAAATGTTTAATTATTTTATTAAGTGTTTAATTACATGATTAGTTGCGTAATTAGGATAATAATTATGTAATTACTTGTTCAATTGATTAAGTAAATGAGAAAGTGTATAATTACTTGTTTAATTAGTTGATTAGTTGTTGAAGTTAGTTGCTTAATTCTTTAAGAAAATGATTGAGTGTTTAATTAGTAGATTATGTATTTAATTACGTGATTAATAGTTTAATTAGTTGATTAGTTATGTATTTAGTTGATTAAGTGTTTAAATGTTTAAATAATTGATAAACAATTTAATTAGATGATTAACTATTTAATTATTTGATTATTGATTAATGAGTCATTTAATTGTTTAATTCTTCAATTAATTTATTAATTTTTTATAAATGTTTGTTTAGAACAAGAATCTCATGCTCGGCCTTGAAACGCTCAGTCTGACACAGCTCGAAAATGGACTGGGCCTTGTTAGGCTGGCCCGACCGGCATGCAACTCGGCCCACACATGGCTCGAGCACATTTTACATTTGTCTTGTCGTGCTCATGCCACACAAAAATGACCGTGCTTCAGAACGTCCCGAATAGCTCAACCCATCTAGGCGGCTATAGTTAGTTCATTAGTGTAGAAATCCCGTTTATTTATGATGAATAGATGCCATTGTAAATAAGGAGAAAAGCGTCATAAGTAATCTATTGATGATGTTATTGAATGATTCAACATGAGTAACGTAACCTATGTGTCACCCGTTTTGAACCAGCACGTCTCACCTGCGCCATGCATATGAGACGTGTAGGTTCGGAATTGTACCATTTTGAATAGCCTCAGAGTGACCAAGCAAGCATGCTTATGATGAGATGTGGGTCCTGATTCGAACGAAATTTTGGCACCTTAACCTTTATATTTTCCGTTGCACCAATTTTCTAGTGTGCAATTACAGAACAGCGAGGTTATGCTGCCGAAAATTCATCCAGAATTGGAGCCCACATCTCGTCATAGGCACATTTTTCCCGATCACTCTTAGTTGGGTTTAGGACCTATTATTCGTAATAGATATAGGATCATGACATAAAATAAAGTATAAACTAAAGATGATTTGTGTGGTTTTAAATTGATAGTCTCAAACATGGGTGAAGACCAAAATTGGATGTATACTAGTTGTAAAAAGAATTGAGATCACTTAGATGAGTGGGTGACCAAGACTATGGCTTTTGTAGACCACACTTTTTCATTGTAAAATATCAATAAGGTGTGGTGCCCATGTAGCAGATGCTAGAATACGAAGTGTTTGGACCACATGACAATTTCAATACACTTCTATCGAAATGGTTTCATGCCACATTATAAGTTGTGGGCCTTTCACGACGTGACAGCTTTTCAGGCCGTATAAGAAGTGGAAGAATATTATTATAGCACGAGGGTTGATAATATGGACGAGATGCTTGATGCTATACAAGAAAGTTTGCGAGGGATCCTCCTACAAGGAAGTTGGAGCGTTCTTCAAGTTTCTCAGAGCATTAGAAGAGCCGCAGCATAATTCTGCAGGTACAATGCAGCTTGAGATTGATAATGGTGTTTTGAAGAATACCCTACTGGCTGAACAGCTTATTCCTATTACTAGACAGAGTGGAAGACTTCAAAATCAACTGATATCTAAAATGCAGGAGTTTGATGATCAGAATTCTAAGAAAAGATCATTCTCAAGTAAGTGTAAAAACAAACCTTCTTCCCTTGTTCTGTTAACTATGGATGAAATTTCTTGCATTGCTAAACAGTTTGGTAGAAGTACCTCTGAGAAAGATTTTTGTATTGTTGAGATTATAAAAGATCTAGAGAATGCCAGAAATAACATGTATAACAAAATTAGGAAGGATAAAGTGGTAAAAAAATAGTGGAGGTGGTGAAAGTGAAACTGATAATAATAAGGGTGATACTTTGTTGCTGGAATGGTACAATGATGTTAAAAAAAAGGATTTAATAAATAAACCTAGGAAAAAGAAGAAATTTAAAGCTGTTGGAACTAGCTCCTTTTCTCAAACTCCTAGGAGCAAAAGGAGTGGTCCATCTGTGTACAGACATAGGGGTGGTCTGGGTAAGCCCAGTGTAAAAAACCAAAAAAGTAAAAACCAAATACAAAACTAAATGGATTGTTTTGGAATTGTAAGGAATTAGAAGAAAAGGTAAAATCTCTTACATTAGGGATCTGTGTAAGGAAATAAAATTTGACTTTGTTTGCTTTCAAAAAACTATAATGAAAGATCTACCTCGCTCTCTTATTAGGAAGATTGATGGTTTTGACTGTTTTATTGACACCATACGCCTGCCTCTGGCAGATCTGGTGGTATGTTCATGGGACATAAAGTGGATAGGTTTAATATCCTGAATATTATTGATGACTCCTATGTTTGTCTGATTGAATTGCATGAAATTTTACTTAATTCTGATTGGAACCTCTTAAGTGTCTATGGTGCTGCTCAGGAGGATGGGAGGGAAGCATTTTTGTTAGAAATGTCTTTCTTTTGCCACATGTGCTCCAAACCTTACATTATAGGTGGGATTTCAACATTATTAGGAAAGCTGAAGAGAAGAATATAAAATTTAAACCTAATAGATATACAGGTTTATTCAATGCTGTTATAAATTTACATGAACTTAGGGAAGTAAACATGGCTGGATGTAAATTTACTTGGTCTAATATGCACATGGACCCTACCCTAGAGGTGTCGGATAGGGTACTAATGAGTACTTATTGGGAAAATTTATTCCCTTTGGCTTCTATATATAAGAAACCTCGAGGGATGTCCTATCATAATCCTCTTATTTTGTTTGCTGTTGTTAAAACCAACTCCAGGATTATGCCTTTTCACTTTGAGCACTACTGCAATAAGCCTCATCGCAAGCGGCTCCAAACGTATTATCACACGCGTTTTCAAAAACCGTCTGAAACGAAGAGCCTGTGATAATCTGCAATTTCACAGGCGGAGAAGTGAATCTGCCTGTGAAGACATATTATCACAGGCGGTTCTTTACTTAGGCTAGCTGTCTGTGAAGATATATTATCACAGGCGGATCGTGCAGCATAAATAACCGTCTGTGATAATTGTGTTATCACAGGCGGATCTTTACGTACGACAAACCTCCTGTGAAGACAGTTTATCGCAGCTGGTTTGTACCATAATAACATCTGCCTGTGATAATGGAGTTATCACAGGTTGTTCTTTACCTATTTCTAGTCGCCTGTGATAATATAATTTCACAGGCAGGTCTAGCTGTAGGTAAAGAACCGCTCGTGATAAGGTATAATCTATGCAGTACTAGATGCTGTTATTTTTAATTTTTAGGTCAATTCAATATAATCACAGAAGTCAACGATATCATCACAAAAGTCAACAATATCATCACATAAGTAAACAATATAATCGTAGAAGTCAATTTTACTAAAATAATATATATATGTACAAGTTACACATACAAGGCATCTCATAGTCGGAAACTTTTTACAAGTTTACAAGATTCACTAAAAACAGTTTCTATTGGTATAGTCAGAAAGTTCTGGCACATCAGCTATTGCACCATGCTCCTCAAAGAACTCTCCTCCTTTGTGCAAAATTTCGCGACGCACGAATTGACACAGTTCAGAAGCAATCTTGTTGGCTCCTCCACTAGGAATACTTCTACAAACTGGCCATTCTTCGTTCACATTCTTCGTGTGCAGCAATGAAACACATAACAAGGTTTAGAATGTGTTGGTTTGAATAATCTCAAAGTATAGATCAAGATGAGAGTATACATGAAGTTATTTGGTATTTTTGGAGCAGTTGTACTATGAGCAATTGAATTTTGAAGTTGGAATCAAGATCTGAAAATAATGAAACTCAAAAGTAAGAAAATAAGATATCGACATTAAGGATAACTTACATCCTCACGATTCACTCTATATTCGTTGGCGGTCCGAAGATGCTTGCATACATAATATACGCATAAGACACTCCCAGCAGGCTGCTTCGGACAAGCATAAAATGTTTTAATGTCCAATGCATTCTTATTAGGAGGTCTCTGACCGTCAAGTCGTTCCGCGTAAAACCGCCAAGCCCTGTAATACAAGAAATGTCATATAAAACTTGTCAACACATTCTAAATGTGTGTAAATTAAAAGTATCAAATAAACGTACAATTTCAAAATGGAAAGGAAATATTCGTGACAATTTGGTTGGTAATCGGCTGAGTCCAAGACTGTTGCCAAGCCAAGCGTTGGCTTTATAAAGATCATTATGTAGTGGTTACTGCACACTTACAAAAACACATGTTAAGTTAACAATTAGCAATAATTGTTATTTCGATGTCATGTGTCATACTTACTCGAAGTTGTACGGAGCCTTTACGAGGTCCTTGTCATCTCTGACAAAGTTAAACATTGCATGCCCTATGTAAGCTGCAACTTCTGTCCTTGTATCCTTCTTATGTTTTGCAATTGATTTTTCAAATTCTTTTTTTCTCATGTTCTTGAACTGTATTGATTTATGATCTGCCTTAACATTGAATAGCGTCTTTGCAATCCGTGTAGGGTCAAGGATACCTGTCTTGCATTTTATCTTTTCATTATCCATGTATTGCATCCTATTGAAGAAGTCCAAAATTGTTATAATCTCATGAAATGTGTATGCATATAGTAAGAAAAGCAAATACAAAATATTAGAGGCACTTACAAGCACCAGACGAGTAGCAGGTTGATTTCGAGCATGCCCCGATGGAAAAGGCTATACAGCTCTTCAAATAAAATGACTCGTTTATTTTCTCTAGTACTCCAGAATGCTTCTTTTGGAGTACAAAATGTGACACAAGAAAGATCATATTTTGTGCTGGCAGTGAAGTACCACTTGTGCATTCTTTTGAGCGGGGCAGGTTTTTTGCTAAGTTGTACGGATGTCATGAATGGCTTCCCATTCTCAAATTTAGGAGGAACATCCTCAAGATTATATATTGGAACTACCGGTTTAACTAAAGTTGTCCGCCAATTATACATGACACTGTCTTCTTCCCACTCCTCGACATCTTCTAATGCTGGCTCATGAGAAGAACGAGATGCACTCGATTTTCTAATATTTTCCTTCATATTTTCAAAATACTTTGAACTTTTTGATGAAGGTTTCTTAATTTCATATGATCTAACTTTGATAGGTACTGATGATCGAGGAGTAGTCGTCGGAAGTCGGACACTGGCTTGTTGTTGAACCTGTTGTTCAACTGATTGCTCTTTACTCCCAACAGCTGGCTCTAGTACTACTTCAAGCTGTTGCTCAACTGGTTGCTCTTTACTAGCAACAGCTTGCTCTGGTACCGCTTGAAGTTGTTGTCCAACTTGTTCCTGGACTGGGAGTGGATCTTTCTTGATTGGGAGTAGATCTTCTTGGACTGGGAGTGGATCTTGTTGGACTTTTGCCTTAGAAGACGGGGTTGCAGTATTTTGTGATGCGACGGGGCTAGAAATCGGCTCATCGTCCAACACGATATCGCATCGGTGTCAAAGGATTAATTGGTTGACAGTCTGCCCCAGAGTCGCGATCCCCTCATGTGTGATGTAGTCTATTTCATAATCTTCATAATCATTATCAACGATCTGAGGAACTTGCACCACAGCATAATAAAACGGAAGTGTATTGCCGTTGAAGTCACGATCACGCTTTGTAATAGCAATGGCATCCTGTTTTGTTTTGTTCTCTGCTCCGCCGATCGGGACAGGAAGATGACAAGATCTGTCCTTAGCTATATCATCAACAGCGAACTTATGGGTTGACCCTGAGCCTGGCACAGAACCTACGCTGCTGGAGTAGGCAGTTCGAGATACCAATTGCTCCTTTGGCACGAGAACCATCGCTGAACTCGGTGCCACTAATTGCCCCGGTTGTCTAAGTTGTTCCATTATTTCTTGCACATTTTCCTTGACCTTTTGAGCAATCATTTCATCAAGTGTTTTCCTGAACTTTTCACATCTTCTATATGTCTCTTTATCTTTCGGGAAACCATCTATCCAAGACATTTGAGAAGAGATTGCTCAAACCCGTCCACTATGTTTAGGGTTTCTTAGGATAGCGGTAAGTTGGTCATTTTCCCTCTTCGGATTGAAGAGACCCTTCTGTTGCTTTTCAATTACTTCTTTATTTTTTCCTCTACTTCATTCACAGAGTCGGGCTTTTCAAGTTTGCCCTTGCTGGTCAAACCTGACCGAGCAAAGACCCACTGTTGAGTTCTCTCATCGCAGCCTTCTAACGGGTGAGGATTGCCCTTACTAGTAATTTTATCTAATATCTTATTCCATTTCTGGACTTTGGGGGCATATCCGGCATACCCCAAGCAATGATGGTATTCGTTCTTTTTGGCAAGCTCTGACCTAATTGCACTTAGGGCTTTAGCATCAGGTGTGGTCTTTTGACGAAAAAAATTCTTGCCACTGAGCTTGTGTGATTTTTCCCATATTCCTCGGGCTAGGGACCTTATCGGCCTTAACATATGCATTCATTTCACTCTCCCAGCCACGAAACTTCTTGCCGCAAGAGACCAATGTTGCTTTATTTACAGCTTCTTCTGTGCCTTTAGAGAACTTGAATTGTTTCTTTATCCTTTCCCACAACTCATTCTTGGTCTCCTCGGGTAATTTCCTCCAGTTCTTGATTGTGATCGGCACAATCTCTCTAACAAGAAAATTGCATGCATTTCGGTACTTGGTAACTGAATCTAGTGGTTCTTGGGGAAGCCCACCTGGACTGACCCTTGTTATGTACATGATGCGGTCCAATGGACCCTTATTGGGACCTCGTTGCCCTCATTTCCGCTTGAGTGAAGCTGAGGATTCATCCATTGGAGAACCTTCTGCGGTTTTAGGAGCCGAAGTCACCTCATTGTCTTCGCGATTAATCTAGGTAGAAAAGAATTATAAGTCTTCGTATTCCTGACAACCAACATTAACTTGAAATGCTGAAGTTAAGATTCATGATCCATACCTCATCGGCAGGATCATATTCTGGGGCTAGATCCTCTGAAGTCTTTTTAATTTTTATATTCGGAAAAGGATCTGATGGACTATGAAAGGAGCCTAAACTGCTGGAGTCAGTAAACTCTATGTTGTCTTCTTTATTGTTACTACTAGCAACATTATTCTTAGGGCTTTCCATGCTAGAACTTATAAGAAAAAAAATATAATGAATGGCATATTAACTCTACATGAAGTGTCCAGCAGAACCATCAACCACTTGTGCGTGTCAAACAATTTATCCATATCAATTGATGTGTTAGCTCATCAAGTATGATCAAACTATTAATGAAGAACTAACTGGTGTATGGGAGAATCGAAGAGCTTATCATGACGAGAGCGAGTGTCCACTAAATGATGAAGCGCAAAAGGTGGCAGAGGTGGTGGTAACTAGTATTATGGAGGTTGGTATTAATACTGATTCCTTTTCCTTTTGGAATTCGGAAGTCAATAAGTATTTGAATTCTAAACTCCTTGGGTAGGGTGGAGAAGTTGAAGGCCAAACACAATGAAGATCAGGAACACACGTCTTCTTAAGTTTTTCTACCGAAAGTGGTGGATAAAAAATAGTAGTGATGGATTAGGAACGGGAACATATCACAAAGGACGAAGACTTAGATAGATTTACTCTTAATCACTGATGTGGAGACATGATGGTGGAAGTAATGGATCAAGACGATGATCGTGGTGGATCTTATCGCTGGATCGACTTCATGTCCAGGGAGGTGTAGAAGCATAGGGGGGAGTTAAGACCAACATAATTAAAAATGTAAGGGATTGTTTGCAATAGCTATGGGTTTAAAAACCTAAAAAAACATAGGTTTGTATCAGACTTAACTAAAGAGTTGTGCTTAACATTCGTTGGTATTTCGTAAAGGGGGTAAGAGAGTTTAAGCAGGGCCGAGCTGGCTAAATTCGAGGCCTGGTACTAAATATTAAGATAGATTTTATTTTTATATAAAAATGGCTGAAAATCTATAATGACTTATATAAAAACATTTCTATTTGTTAAACTCGTGTCTCTTGAATCTTGATGCATAATGTTTATTTGAACAATACATAGTTTCTGATGTGTTACTTGAAACTTTAACTACATCTACAGTTAAATGTTTTAAGGGCAACCTCTAAATTATCACAAGAAAATTTTAAGCTCTTGTTATCCAATAATTGTATTGCTTCAAAAGTAAATAATAATTCAAAAACTTTTTGAGAAACCTAATGGTATTTAAATCTCCTTAAGTTACAAATCATTGATCAATAGTTATAAATTGTTTGACAAGCGGATATGTACTAAACCATCATTATCCAAGTAAATAACATTAGAAAATTGGAGTATAAGCTCAGTTCACTGGACAGGTCAGGGCAGGGTGTAGTATAACTAACCGAATGTAATTAGGTGCTATTACTTGGCCCAACTGCTTTGTAGTCAACAAATCAAAATCTGTGCACGCACCCTAACCAATGAACCAAAATCTGTGCATGCGCCCTAACAAACGAAACCTAATCAAGGAATCCTAATCAAGGAGGGAGGCGACACGGGGACAGAGGAGGGAAGGTCAAAGGGTTTAGGGTTTACCGTGAAGCTAGGCTCGCTCGGCGTACCTAGAAGTGTCGAGGGCGAAGCAAACGGACAACGGCGAAGCTCGGCGACAATGGTGAAGCTCGGCGATGACGACGAATCTTGGCAGCGAGAGTGGCGAAGACTTGGTGGCAAACGAAATATTGCCAGCCTGACGGCGTCTAAGTGATTTCGCCCGGGTTAGGTTTTTCCAACGCAGCCGAGGGGTATATATAGACGCCGATCTTCTCAGGTGGATTTTAAATTCCAACCACCTGAGAAGATGGTTATCTCAGGCGGTTGGTAATTACCAACCGCATGTGAAGATGCAATTATCTCAGGAGGTCGGTAAGTAATATGCGCCTGAGATAACCATCTTCTCAGACAGTTATTCAGTACCAACCGCCTGAGAATATCTTTTCTTCTTCTTAATTAATATTCTTTTCATTTATTAATATTCTTTATTAAATTTGGGGCCTTTCAAAAGCCCAAATTCCACTTTCTTGTAATATGATTGATTATTAAAGGTCACCATTAATTTTTACTTCATAAAGCCTTTGAAATTGGACAGAACATAAATAACATATAACAATTGCTATTTGTCATTTTTCTATCTTGATTAATATAATAATTTTTTATTTATTTTTTCAATGGACATTTTTAGTCATCATACAAACCTCTATGATTTTTTTTCAGATTTTTTTTAATTTTTTTTAATCAATGTGTGTTCAAAATTTGATGAATGCCTCATATGATATGAGCATTTAGTTAGAATGATGGATAATTTGAATTTTGACATGTTGGAATGGTTTAAAAAAATTAAAAAAATTCATACATGTATAAATAATACAAATATGTTCATACAAACCAATTTCAGTGAAGGATCCTTTTTTTAGGAGATACACAAATGTGAATAATATGTGAGTATAAATTAATTTGATATTTACCAAAACATTACAATGTTAGCTATACAGGATTTAAAATATTTGGTTCAGGTGGTAGATGTTAATTTTTGAAAATGTAGAAGAAAGAATCATCAAATTTGGTCTCAATTTGCAGAATCTATACATGTTTGAGTATTTATATTAGAATCTAAATAAAAAAGAAGCAAGGGAAAAGAAAACTGAAGAACAGGCTCGGGTAATTATCTCAGGCGATCGGTTAGTAATACCCGCCTGAGATAACCTTTTACTCAGGCGGTTATTCAGTACCAACCGCCACAGAAGATCTTTTCTTCTTCTTAATTAATATTCTTTATTAAATGTGGGGCCTTTCAAAAGCCTAAATTCTACTTCCTTGTAATATGATTGATTATTAAAGGTTACCATTAAATTTCACTTCATACAGCTTTTGAAAATGGTCAGAACATAAAAAACATATAACAATTGCTATTTATCATTTTTCTATCTTGATTAATATAATGATTTTCATTTATTTTTTCAATGACATTTTTAGTCATCATACCAACCTCTATGAATTTTTTCAGATTTTTTTGAATTTTTTTGAATAAATGTGTGTTCAAAATTTGATGAATGCCTCATATGTATATGAGCATTTAGTTAGAATGATGGATAATTTGAATTTTGACATGTCGGAATGCTTTAAAAAAATTAACAAAATTCATACATGTATAAATAATACAAATATGTTCATACAAACAAATTTCGGTGAATGATACTTTTTTTAGGAGATACACAAATGTCAATAATATGTGAGTATAAATTAATTTTATATTTACCAAAACATTACAATGTCGGCTATACAAGTTTTAAAATATTTGGTTCAGGTGGTACTTGTTAATTTTTGAAAAATATAGAAGAAGGAATCATCGAATTTGGTCTCAATTTGCAGAATCTATACATGTTTGAGTATTTATATTGGAATCTAAATAAAAAAGAAGCAAGGGAAAAGAAAACTGAAGAACAGGCTCGGGCAATTATCTCAGGCGGTCGGTTAGTAATACCCACTTGAGATAACCTTTTACTCAGGCGGTTATTCAGTACCAACCGCCACAAAAGATCTTTTATTCTTCTTAATTAATATTGTTTATTAAATATGGGGCCTTTCAAAAGCCCAAATTCTACTTCCTTGTAATATGATTGATTATTAAAGGTTACCATTAAATTTCACTTCATAAAGCCTTTGAAAATGGTCAGAACATAAAAAACATATAACAATTGCTATTTATCATTTTTCTATCTTGATTAATATAATGATTTTCATTTAGTTTTTCAATGACATTTTTAGTCATCATACCAACCTCTATGAATTTTTTCAGATTTTTTTGAATTTTTTTGAATCAATGTGTGTTCAAAATTTGATGAATGTCTCATATGTATATGAGCATTTAGTTAGAATGATGGATATTTTGAATTTTAACATGTCGGAATGCTTTAAAAAAATTAACAAAATTCATACATGTATAAATAATACAAATATATTCATACAAACAAGTTTCAGTGAATGATACTTTTTTTAGGAGATACGCAAATGTGAATAATATGTGAGTATAAATTAATTTGATATTTACCAAAACATTACAATGTCAGCTATACAAGTTTTAAAATATTTGGTTTAGGTGGTAGATGTTAATTTTTGAAAAATATGGAAGAAAGGATCATCGAATTTGGTCTCGATTTGCAGAATCTATACATGTTTGAGTATTTATATTGGAATCTAAATAAAAAAGAAGCAAGAGAAAAGAAAACTGAAGAACAAGCTCGGGCAATTATCTAAGACGGTCGGTAAGTAATACCCGCCTGAGATAATCTTTTTCTCGGGCGATTATTCAGTACCAACCGCCTCAGAAGATCTTTTCTTCTTCTTAATTAATATTCTTTATTTAATGTGGGGCCTTTCAAAAGCCCAAATTCCACTTTCTTGTAAAATGATTGATTATTAAAGGTTACCATTAAATTTCACTTCATAAAGCCTTCAAAATTGGTCAGAACATAAAAACATATAACAATTGCTATTTGTCATTATTCTATCTTGATTAATATAATGATTTATTCATTCATCATTTTAGTGGACATTTTGAGTCACCATACCATCCTCTATGAATTTTTTCTGATTTTTTGAATCAATGTGTGTTCAAAATTTGATGAATTCCTCATATGTATATGAGAATTTAGTTAGAATGATGGATAATTTGAATTTTGACATGGTGGAATGCTTTAAAAAAATAACAAAATTCATACATGTATAAATAATACAAATATGTTCATACGAACCAATTTCAGTGAAGGATACTTTTTTTAGGATATACACAAATGTGAATAATATGTGAGTATAAATTAATTTGATATCTATCAAAACCTTACAATGTCAGATATACAAGTTTTAAAATATTTGGTTCAGGTGGTACATGTTAATTTTTGAAAAATATAGAAGAAGGAATCATCGAATTTGGTCTCAATTTGCAGAATCTATACATGTTTGAGTATTTATATTGAAATCTAAATAAAAAAAGAATCAAGGGAAAAGAAAACTGAAGAACAGGCTCGGGCAATTATCTCGGACGGTCGATAAGTACCAACCGCCTGTGAAACTGTTAAAAACTGCCTGAAAAAACCACCTGAAATTTATTAATTTTTATCACAGGCAGTTGCTTCATTAAGAACCGTCTGTGAAAACCGACGCCTATATAAAGGTACCACTCGGGCACCACAGAAAACCTAACCCTGGAGATTTTCCATCGACGCCGCCAGGCTGCCAAAAATTTCCACCGTGCACTGGGCATTCATCAGTTGATTTCGAACAAAGAAAAGGTTAGAAGAGACCTCTTCACTGTCATGTTTTAAATTTGTTCTTTTTTCACAGTTTCGTTTTGTTGTGTTTGCATATGCGTCCAGCCCCCCCCCCCCCCCTCCCCAAAACCACTTGAGATTTATAGTAGATTTGAATGATTAAAAGATGAAAGATGTAGTTTAGTCTTCCCTTGAGCTCACCCATGAATTTTACAGAACAAGAAGTAGATTTCAAGGATTAAGGGTTGAAGATGAATACAAACACATCACGTGTTTGATGAAATGGTTCAATGAATAAGCCTAACTTCAAAAATCCATTATGTCCACGCCGGCTCTGATGATAAGTCTCTGTTCCTCAGATGATGCTCTCTCCTTGCTCTGTTATTGCTCTGGTTTTTACCACTATGAAGCATGTAGTGCTGTTTTTTCACCTGTTTAATTCAATCTAGGAGCATATAACAAATATATAGTTATATACTAGCTATATATGTACATATATATACTGTCGACTAGTTTTTTTCCATAAAAAGTAATGGACGACTAGAGGACAACTAGAGGGCGATTAGTCGCCCTAGTAGACGACTAATCGACCTAGTCGTCCTTATCGCCACTTAGGCGATTAAGGTCGACTAGGCGACTTGAAAACATTGCTTGGAACCCTTATGACCAGACCTACATGATATCAATAGTCACTCGTATGATACAGGCTTGTCATGTGTTTGTAAATTCATTTTATAGAAGACCTTTAAGGAACATTTGTGGCCAAATTTTGTAGATCTTACAAAAAATCTGTTATCAAAGCATAGATCGTCGAGCGTTGATGTATAACATGCCAAGACCCGATCCTATGTACATTCATAATGTTGCAAATTTTATTGAAGCATCCAAGAGACATGCGAAGCTGCAAAAGATAGATGACATATTGTGTCCATGTATCGACTACGAAAATAAGATTGCTTGGATGGATACTATAGTAATCCAATCTCATTTGGTGAAAAGAGGTTTCAAAAAAAAAAACTACATAGTATGGACAGAGCATGGTGAGTTAGATACACATGATGTGGATATAGATGATGAGAGAGGTTTAGATGACGATAATGTTCATATCGATGATGGTAGTGACAATCAAGATGGTGATGATGATGATGAGTTCGATTGTGAGGAGATGTTGCATCACATTGAACCATATGTATTGACTTCTATGGGAGCAAGCAAAGGTTTAAGTAAAATGGAGACATTGCAGAATGCTGCAACGGAGCTTTTATATGATGAATCAAACGGTTGTGATAAAGAGTTTACTACATTGTGTGCAGTCTTAGAACTACTAAAGTTGAAAGCTACACACGGATGGTTCGATTGTAGTTTCTATGATCTTTCGAATCTTATGGTAGAAATTCTTCCAAATCCAAATAAACTGCCTAGAAGCACATACAAAGCGAAGAAACTTCTTTGCCCGATGGCACTAGGTGTGACAAAAATACACGCTTGTGTGAACCATGGTATTCTGTATTGCAAAGAGCATGAGCTCGCAACTACATGCCCATCTGTGGTGTCAGTAGATATAAGAAGGACTACAATCACCAGTATGTTCCCAACATGAAAAATTCTCAGAAGAATAAGAAGTTTATTATTGGTCCTGAAGGTGACGATGACGATACTTCTGGCGATGCAGACGGGGAGAATAAGAGAAAAATTCCTGCCTTGGTGATGTGGTACCTTCCGGTAATTGATCGCTTGAAGCGTTTGTTCTCAAACCCTAGGGAGGTTGAACTCATGCGTTGGCATTATGAGCAATGCAAGAAGAATGAAAAACAAATTCGACACCTTGGTGATGCAACGCAGTGGAAAATTTTTGATATTCAGTATCCAGATTTTGCAAAGGAAATAAAAAATGTGAGGTTTGCCTTGGGTATAGACGAAATGAATCCATTTGGTGAAAAAAGGAGCATACACAACACATGGCCCGTGGTCTTAACAATGTACAACCTACCGACGTGCTTGTGTCACAAAAGGAAATATATCTTGTTATCTGTTCTTATCCAAGGTTCGAAACAACCCGACATCAAAATTGATGTGGTCTTGGAACCTTTAATGGAAGATATGGCAAAATTGTAGAATGAAGGGGTATGTACATGGGATGAGTACACGCGGGAGTATTTCATGCTAAGAGCAATGATATTTGTTACCGTGCATGATTACCCCGGACAGTTTACATTATCGGGACAAATGAAAGGGATGAAAGGTTGTGTAAGGTGCATGGATAGAACTGGATTTCTATACCTCACTTCATCCAGAAAGACGGTGTACATGAGACACCGACGGTTCTTGACAGATACACACAAGTATAGGAAGATGAAAGAACAATTTGATAACAAAATTGAAAAAGATACTGCACCAAAAGCTTACAGTAGAAAACTTGTGTTCGAAATAGTCAAGAATATTCATCTTGCTTTCAGTAAGGGCAAAAAATGTAATGGAATCAAGAGAAAGAAAATTACATCTTCGGGTGATACAACTGACATGGCTTTCAAGAAAAAATCAATTTGTTTCAAGTATCTTCCATATTGGAAGAATCTGGAATTTTGCCATAGTATTGATTTGATGCACGTTACAAAGAATGTATTTGACAGCATCATTGGGACCTTGCTGGACATGCCGAGGAAAATAAAGGACGGATTAAATTCACATATGGACCTATTGAATCTTGATTTGAGACCAGAGCTTCATCTAGTAGAAAAGGCGAAAGGGAAGCATTACCTTCCCCCAGCCAGCTACAACTTGACGCCAGAAGAGAAAAAAAAGCAATTTGCGAATCCTTGCATGGCATCAAAGTGCCCACGAGTTTCTCATCCAATATCCGCAAACTAGTCTCAATGAAAGACTTGTCTTTATTCGGTTATAGTTCTCACGTCTGTCACATTATGATGACAGTGTTCCTTTCCATTGCAATAAGAGTCATCAAACCTGATCATATAACAGTTGTCATCACACGTTTGTGTTACTTCTTCAATGCAGTATCGCAAAAGGTGATAGCATGTGAAGATTTAGACTATCTTAAAACATACATCGTCAAGACTATGTGCAAGCTTGAGATGTGTTTTCCACCATCCTTTTTTGATATGCAAGTACACCTAATCATACATCTTATTGATCAGATAAAAGCATTGGGGCCACTATATTTACATCATACATTTTTGTTGGAGAGATATTAGGAGTATCAAAAGGTTATGTGCGGAACCGTGCTCACCCAGAGGATTTAATTATGTAAGGATACACCACTAAAGAAGTGATTGAGGTTTGCGCTGATTACATCAAGGATGGAAAACCGATAGGTGTGCCTATACCAGTACATGAGGGTAGACTACGTGGGAGAGGCAAAGCGGGTAAGAAAACTTTGATCGTTCAAGATTACAAGAATATACACCGTGCACATTTTAGTGTACTACAACAGCTCACAATAACTGAGTCGTACATCGAGGAACACCAAAATGAGCTTCGTGAAAAAAACCAAGACCGCACAAAGGACTTGATCATGAAAGAGCACAGAAGATGTTTCACGGAATGGTTAATAGACAAAAATATACCATACGGAAACTCTATAGAAGATGCAACAATAGAAGTTAGCTTTTGGCCCATCTGCTTTGGTGACATCATAGCAAGCATATGACATCAATGGCTACACATTTTACACTAAAGAAAAAGACGGTAATAGTGTTGCACAAAATAGTGGTGTTCGTATTGAGGATTATGATTCACAAGGGAAGAAGACCACATACTTCGGGTTCATAGAGGAAATATGGAAACTCGATTATGGCAAAAGAATGGTAATGCCCGTATTTAAGTGTCAATGGGTCAAACATCCTGATGTTGTGAAAGTGGACAATTACGGGCTGACATTGATAGACTTGAATAAAGTGGGTTATAAAGATGACCTGTGGGTTCTCGCCAATAGTGTTGCACAAGTTTTTTATGTACAAGATCCAGAAACTGAGAAGATGCACTTAGTTGTTTCTGGAAAGCAAAATATTGTTGGGGTTGAGAATGTTGGAGATAATGAAGGGGAATATAATCAGTATGAAGAGATGTACTTTTTCACCGAACCAGAAAATATCAAGCACGTAGAGAGAAGCATTAAAAAGGATTTGAAACCCTATATGCGAGAAGATGTTAATGCTGGAAAAATGTATGATATATATTGTATATATTTGTATCATCTAAAATCAACTTAGAACAATGTTCTATTTCATCTTTAGATAGCATGTTTCGAACATTATTGAACTCAGCTTCTGTAGAGAAGACTAATTTGGATGTTGTGAGGGCATAACACTTGTTGGAGCATAACGGTTATTCTTGCCCCAACAAGTGTTATACCTTCACAACATGCCTTGGTAGGCATGTTGCAAGCATAACCTTAACATCACTTTTCATGTTGTTGAAGGTTGCCATCATAGTTTACGCTGTCTAACCTGGACATTGTCACTCATATGCAGATCTCTTTATCTTCTGTCCAATTCAGATTTTGTTAGCTTCGGCACGTCCTTCACTTATATTTGCCATTAACATGTGTGATAAGGAAGCTTCACTTATTTGATAAATCTATGCTTGAAAGATTAAGGTTAAATCCCTATGAAAGTGTCAAAACAAGATTTGTGATCGAAGTTGTTCGCTTCCACGCTTGTGTGAAGCACTAAAAAAGTAGGTACTAATTATTAGTCAATATATTTAGGCATTAAAACTGAGTAAGGAACAACTTCCTAAGTTTTCAAAGGGAGAGGAGAGAAAGAAATCCTTCAAATGGATGGGAAAATAATTCAATGGATCGCTAGGCTTCAAATTGATGTTTTCAACAATCCAAATGATGAGCCACGGGTGTTACTTGCATCTACAAGAGCTTGCTGTGAAGGGATTAGCTTATCAGCATCACAGGCGGTTCTTAATTAACAAGCAGCCTATGAAAACAATGAATTTTACCAGGCGGTTCTTCAATAAAAACCGCTTGTGATGATTGAACTAGTACATACGGTTCTTAAACAATGACCGCTTGTGAAAATCATGTATTTACTCAGGCGGTTATTAATTAATAACTGCCTGGGTAAATACATGATTTTCACGGGCGATTGTTTCTTAAAATCCGTCTGTGATGTTATGTCATCACGGGCGGTTATTGTATCATTCGTCATCACAGTCGCATTTTTTTACAGACGGCCTGTGTTTGAAAAATCGAGGCACCTGTGAAATGCTTTTTGTAGTAGTGGAGGTATACTGGTTTAAAAACCCTAAATTTTTTAAACTACTGGAGAAGCTTTGGAAAGAACAAACCAAAGACAAAGATGCTTCAAGGAGATTCCTTTTCAGGCTTAAAAAGTTTAGAACATTCTTTAGGGGATGGAGCTTTAAGGAAGCTGGAGATAATAAGAAATTCAAGAAAGAAATTCGAGGTAAACTTCATAATCTTGAAAAGATAGAGGAGAACCAAGGTTTGGAGGCTTAGATGTTGTATGAAAAATCACAACTGAATAGTAAACTCTTAGACATCTATGAAAGAGAGCTATTGTATTGGTATAAGAGGAGCCATGAAAAATGGTTGTTAAAAGGTGATCATAATACAGACTATTATCATAGAGTTTCCAACCGAAGGAGGAAAAACACTATTCTCACACTTCAAACTGATTCTCTGTTGATCCATGGGGATCAGACCCTCCTTGACCACGCCACATGATTTTATAAAATTCTTTTTGGCAAACATGAAACTCACATTTTAGATGTTGACCCTTCTTTATGGCTGGAACTTGATAAAATTACTAAGCTAGAAAATGTGAACCTGGCTTGTAGACTTGAGGAGGAAGAATTTAAATTGGCCCTTTTTCAAATGGAAAGAAACAAAGCACCTGGACTAGATTTGATCCCTGTTGAATTTTATCAAAAATGCTGGGTAATTGTTAAAAATGACTTAGTGGAAATATTTAATGATTTTCATAATGGCAACTTAGATATATATCGACTCAACTTTGGCATTGTGACTGATAGGATTCAACAGTTTCATCCCACTTGTTTACTGAACTGTATATATAAACTGTTTACCAAAGTTCTGACCTTAAGGTTAGAACTAGTTGTAGATAGAATTATCCATAAAGCCCAGACTTGAATGGGGTTCTAGCATTGCACGACATATTTCATGAAACTAAAAAAAGAAGACTGAAGGGCATTGTGCTTAAGTTGGACTTTGAAATGTTAGAAATCAAGAGAGAGCCCAAAGATCAAATAGCCACTAAATCATCTCGAATTACATAGAGAAATCTGATTACAAGATGAACACCAAGTGCTTTCTCTCAAATAGCACAAGAACACTAATAATACATTCTCCTCCATCTTTGTTCTTGCTTGACGATGCGGCCATCTAGCCAACAAGGCAAGAAGAACGACGACGAGAGGCATTTCCCCTTGTTCTTCTCTTGGTATGTTGATTAGATTCTGAGTGGGTTAGAGTGTTCAAGTGTGTATGAGTGTATGCCTTCAAGCATTCTTTGATCACACACTTGACCCTCTTCTTATAGTTGACCAAGAGACACAAGAGGGGGCCTCCCACCCTTAGGAATTATTGAGTCTCCCGATCAGAGACTCAAAATTCGGTGGGTTGTGTCCTTTTCAATTAGAACACATGTCAATTTCGAGTTCAAACTGACAGTTAATGAAAAATCGGACTAGTCCGTATAGGGTTCGGACTAGTCCGGTTACCCTTATTGGACAACATCAGACTAGTCCGGTCTTAACCGGACTAGTCCGGTACTTCCAACATTCTGCCCCTTGAACTCGAATCTGAAACATACCAACTTACTTAATACTAAACTTAGTGTCCATTTTCTCATGCTTGACATATAGGGCATGACGCATCACAACAACCATTTACGTATTGTTGGACTCGAAGACCACAATACATCTCACACTTGAAAATGAACCTTACTCTTACTTGGCCCCTAAATATCCAGTGATAATAGGCTCTCCCTTAAACCCATGCTAGCTACGTGTTCACTGAACACGCTGGGTGGAAGACCTTTTGTTAGCGGATCCGCAAGCATACGCTTGGTACTTATATGCTCAAGACTTATGCTATGATCCTGGATTCGATCTTTCACAACATAAAACTTAATGTCGATGTGTTTGGCAACACCACTCAACTTATTGTTGTGAGAGAAAAATACTACGGGCTCATTATCACAGTATAACTTAAGTGGCTTTTCAATGCTGTCAACCACTCTTAGACTGGGTAAAAATTTCTTAAGCCAAACAGCCTGCCCGGTGGCCTCATAACATGCAACAAACTTGGCATGCATCGTGGACGATGCAATCACGATTTGTTTGGAGCTTTTCCACGAAATGGCTCCATTCGTGAGGGTGAATATATAAGTTGACGTGGATTTCTTAGTATCCACACAACCCGCGAAATCTGAATCTGAATATCCCACTACTTCAAGTGGGTCTGACATACTATACGTTAACATGAGGCCTTTTGTGCCTTGCACATATATTAATCTTTCTTAACTGCCTTCCAGTGATCAATCCCTGGATTGGCCTGATATCTGCCAAGCATTCCGGTCACATAAGCTAAGTCAGGGAAAGTACAGACCTGAGCATACATAAGGCTTCCGACAGCAGAATTATATGGAACCGACTTCATTTGATCGATCTCATATTTGTTCTTGGGACACTGAAAGTTTCCAAACTTATCGCCCTTGACAATCGGAGCAGGCGAAGGCTTACTCTTATGCATACTGTACTTTCTCAGTACATTCTCTAAGTATGCCTTTTGTAATAAGCCTAATACCCCCTTATTTCTATCTCGGTGAATTTCTATGCCCAATACATAGGATGCTTCACCAAGATCTTTCATATCAAAATTAGAGGACAAAAACTTCTTAGTTTTTGATAGTAGATTGACATCACTACTTGCAAGTAGTATATCATCTACGTAAAGCACGAGGAAAATAAATTTCCCGCTCTTAAACTTAGCATAAATGCAATTGTCCTCCTCATTTTCTTTAAACCCAAACTTTCTTATTGTCTCATCAAACTTGAGATACCACTGCCTTGATGCTTATTTAAGTCCATAAATGGACTTTCTTAAGTGGCATCCCATATGTTCCTTACCCTTAACAACAAAACCTTTCGGTTGTGTCATATAGATGTTGTCATACAGATCACAATTGAGAAACACCGCCTTTACATCCATCTGATATAATTCTAAATTGTAATGTGCAACTAATGCCATAATCATTGTGAACGAATCCTTACTTGAGACAGGTGGAAATGTCTCATTATAATCAATACCTTCTCTTTGAGTGAAGCCTTTTGCAACAAGTCTGGCTTTAAACTTATCAATATTCCCTTTGGAGTCACGTTTAATTTTGTAGACCCATTTACAGCCTACCGTTTTGGCTCCATTAGGAATCTCAACTAAATCCCAGACTTTGTTTGTTTCCATAGACCTCATTTCATCCTCCACGGCTTTACGCCATTCAGATGATTGAGGACATCTCATAGCTTCTTCAAATGTGGTGGGATCACCCTCCATTTGAATTGTCTCACTCAAATAGATCTCATAATCGTCCGGAATGGCCGATTTTCTTTCCTGTTGAGATCTTCTTAATTGCACATTATCCTCATTTTGAAGCTGTTGTTGCTCTTCATTATTAGTGACAACGGGCTGAAAATGTTCAACCTCTCTTAATAATTTCGTTGTCAATGGAGAACTAACAACAGGTGTTGAATCATTACCAATAGGCACTGATGATTCAACAGCAGTAGGTAATGAGAAATATGGTTCTTGAATCATAAGAGTGGGTACATAAACCCACTTCTCTTCAAGATTAATTTCTCGTCTTACCGTACTCCCCCTGATCATGGCATCTTCTAAAAAGACGCCATGCCTTGTTTCTACAAACTTAGTATATCGTTCTGGACAATAGAAACGATATACCTTACTTTTTTCTGCATAGCCAATAAAATGGCAACTTACTGTCTTAGAATCCAACTTACCAATGTTTGGGTTAAACAATTTTGCCTCAGCGAGACAACCCCATATATGCATATAACTTAATGAGGGCTTACGTCCTGTCCACAACTCTTACGGTGTTTTGGGCACCGACTTAGTAGGAACCCTATTTAGCACATGAATGGCGGTTTTTAATGCCTCCATCCATAAGCTAACCGGCAAATCTGATTGACTTAACATGTATCTAACCATATCCATTAGCATACGGTTGCGCCGTTCCACTGCTCCATTTTGCTGAGGCTCGCCTGGTGTGGAATACTAGGCGACTATGCCATTTTCCTGTATGAGCCGAGCAAACGGTCCACGAACTTGGCCATACGGGGTATGACGACCGTAGTACTCACCACCACGATCGGAACTTACCACTTTAATCTTAATATTGTCCCGATTTTCAATTTCAGCCTTAAATATCTTAAATTTATCCAAAACTTCAGAGCGTTCTTTAATTGGATAAATATAGCCATAGCGAGAATAGTCATCCGTGAAGGTTATGAATGAATCAAAACCATCAACAGATACTACGGGAAAAGGACCACAAATGTCCGTATGGATTAATTCCAAAATTCCCGCACTGCGTATGGCACCTTTCTTAATTTTCTTAACAAACTTTCCCTTAATGCAGTCTATGCATTCTTCTGAATCCGAAAAATCCAAATGGGGAAGAATCGATTGTGAAATCAATTGTTCAATTCTCCCCCTCAAAATATGGCCCAAGCGACAATGCCATAATTTCGAAGACATTTCGGAATCGATTCTCTTACGCTTACCCTGTTGTGAGGAAAACTGATGGTCGCTAACAACATTAACATCATCATGCATAGATAATAAGTATAGCATGCCTTGTCTTATGGCAACACCAACCATCTTATTATCATACTTAATTACACATCTGTCTTTGCCAAACTGGCAAACATAACCATCATCATCTAAGCATGACACTGAGATGAGATTTCTACTTAAAGAGGGTACATATAATACATCTTGAAGTGTAAGTACAAAGCCATTTCTTAATACTAAATGATAATCTCCAATGGCTTTCACTTCAGCTTCATGGCCATCATCAACTTTAGTGGCCCTTTCCCCTCTTTCTAGGGTCCTCCTCATATTTAACCCCTGCAACTAATTGCAAACGTGCACAGTGGCACCTGAGTCAATCCACCATGAAGATGGTGTATAATCTAAAAGCAGGGTTTCATCAACAAAGGTCACAAAGTCATTACCAGTTTTGCAAAACCATTTAAGGAAGCCAATGCAATCCTTCTGATGGTGACCTTTGTCTAAACAAAAGCGGCATTGATCTTTATCCACTTTCACATACTTATTATAAGGATGGCTTTGTGAAAACTTACCCTTATCTTCATCATGGTGTGAAGAACCATGATACTTGAAATATTTCTTAGAAGAATAATTCTTCTTAGCCTTACCTTTTCCCTTCACGTAATTGATTGCATCATAACCGTGAAGGGACCTAATCCTCTCTTCTTCCTGAACACACATAGCCATGAGTTTTTCTATGTTCCATAGTTCAGGTTCAGAGTTGTAGTTGATGACAAAAGTCTCAAATTCCTTAGGAAGTGAGGCAATGATGAGATGCACAATGAACTCATCTTTAATCCCCAAATCCATAGGCTTAAGCTTTGCATCCATATTTGTCATCCTTAAGATGTGCTCACGCACACCACCTACATGATACTTTTCAGTAACAAGCCTCTTGATAAGAGTGCTTGCAGTGTCCTTAGAAGAACCAGTAAAATGATTCTCTATACTTTGGAGGTATTCAATAGCAGTTTCACATTCAGGGATTGCTCCTCGAATGGCCTCAGTGATAGTGCCCTTAATAACCATCAAACATTTCTTGTTTGATTTCTTCCACTTATAACAATCAATGTCATAAGCCAATAACTCAGTAGTATATTCCTTTGTCCTCATAGCAAAGGCTTCCTGAGTTTCATCAGCATCTCTTACTGGTTCAACCGGTGCAACCGAAAATGGAGTAGTGAGAGCCAAGTCTATCTCAGAGACTGCTAAAGCAATCTTCAACTTCTCTCGCCATCTCCCATAATTGCTTCCATTGAGTGGATCAATAGAAGCGATGAAACTCAGTGCTGAATTAGCATTGGAGGAACCTTCATAATCAAAAAACCAAAATCAAGAAGAATGCATAGATGTTAACCACAAAAAAATGATGAGTTTTATCTTTCACTTTGGTTACTCGACCAAAACTCAACATTTGAGAATAATTGAAAATCAACATAGTAATTTATCTTTCGCTTTGGTTACTCGACCAAATTACTATGTTCTTACAAAAATAATGTCATTAATGCCTTTTGCTTTGGTTACTCAGCCAATAATGACATTAAAACAGAACATTGAAGAACAACTGAAATACTTAGTAATTTATCTTTCGCTTTGGTTACTCGACCAAATTACTATGTACTTAGAAAGGAAAATGTCATTAATGCATTTTACTTTGGTTACTCGGCCAATAATGACATTAATATAACTCAAAATCATGACAATTCTATTTTTCACTTTGGTTACTCAATAAAATTCCATGCAACTTAAATTGACATAACAATTTATCTTTCGCTTTCGTTACTCGACCAAATTGCTATGATAATAAACTTAATTCACAGTGGAAGCTTATTAAATAAGAAAACTTAATTGTATAGCACGGACTAGTCCGCACATGGCCGGACTAGTCCGAACTCTTACAGTATGGTTTTCGGACTAGTCCGGTCGGACAAGTCCGGTACTGATCCAAAAACATTTGATCCGTTCTTTATTGAACTTTTCGAGTTTCGTCTGTACTATTCCAGACTAGTATGACCAACCCTATAAAAGTTTCATATAAAAAACTGGAAAAATGTCGAAATACCCAAAAGGGAATCTTAATCTTACCATCTTACCGAATCAACTTAATTTTCATAATGGATTTCAATCCAAAGTGCTTAATTGGTTTTCAATTAGATGAACGCGTCAAAACGCCCTGATCTGAAAACCTAACCACTTAATTGTGGCACACTGGACTAATCCGTCCCTTAGACTGGACAAGTCCGGACATTTAAAACTTTCAGCAAAAAACTTCGATCAAAACTCTATTCGAAATGATTAGTGGTCTAAACGGTTCTGATATTATTGTTAGAAATCGAGAGAGAGCCCAAAGATCAAATAGCCACTAAATCATCTCAAATTACATAGAGAAATCTGATTACAAGATGAACACCAAGTGCTATCTCTCAAATAGCACAAGAACACTAATAATACCTTCTCCTCCATCTTTGTTGTTGCTTGACGATGCGGCCATCTAGCCAACAAGGCGAGGCCGCAAGAAGAACGACGACGAGAGGCGTTTCCCCTTGTTCTTCTCTTGGTATGTTGATCGGATTCTGAGTGGGTTAGAGTGTTCAAGTGTGTATGAGTGTATGACTTCAAGCATTCTTTGATCACACACTTGACCATCTTCTTATAGTTGACCAAGAGACACAAGAGGGGGCCTCCCACCCTTAGGAATTATTGAGTCTCCCGATCAGAGACTCAAAATTCAGTGGGTTGTGTCCTTTCAATTAGAACACATGTCAATTTCGAGTTCAAACTAACAGTTACTGAAATATCGGACTAGTCCGGTTACCCTTACTGGACAACATCGGACTAGTCCGGTCTTAACCGGACTAGTACGGTACTTCCAACATGAAAAGGCCTATGATAAATTGAATTGGCACTTTCTTTTCCAATTCTTATCCCTGAGAGGGTTCAGTTCAGTTTGGTGTGTCTGGATTACAAAAATTGTCACTGGGGGGACTCCGAGTATTAAGTTGAATAATTCTGTAGGACCCCATTTTGCTAGCTTCAAAGGTGTGAGAGGAGGTGATCCATTGTCTCCTTTGTTATTTAATCTTGCTGCCGATTGTGACTAGAATGAGTCATAAAGCGCAGAGGGCTATAATAGGGTTAGCTGACAATTTGGTTGAAAAGGGGGTAGCTAGTTTTACAATATGCTGATGATACAATTGTTTGTTCGAAAGATGATGTGGGTTTGGCTTATATTCTAAAACTACTACTTGCTCCATTTGAACAAACCTTTGGTCTAAGAACCAACTATAATAAAAGTGAAACTTTGGCGATTGGGGGAGATGAGGCGTTAGCTCAAAAATATGCTGATGTTTTTAATTGTCAAATAGGGTCATTTCCTCATAAATATTTGGCGGTTGATGTCAGTGCTGGCAGGCTGTTTTGTTCTGATTGGAAGTATTTGGAGCAGAAAATGCTCAGGAGAATAGAATTGTGGAAAGGAAACTCACTCTCTATGGCTGGTAGATCCATTCTTATTAACTCTTGCTTATCTAGTATTCCTATTTACTTTATGTCAATGTTTTAATCCCTAAAATAGTGGTGGATAGACCTGAGAAATATAGGAGAAGATTCTTCTGGCAAGGAACACAAGAAAAAAGAAAGTTTCATATGGTTAAATGGAATATTGTTTGCTAGAGTAAGAAAAAGGTGGGTTGGGCATTAAGGATATTCACTTAATGAATGTTAGTCTTCTAGTTAAATGGTGGTGGAAATTGGATTGTGAATCTGGTTTTTGGCAGGAAATAATTAACAAGAAATATTTGCAAGGGAAAACATTTCAAATGTTGAAACATAAAGGTTCCGATTCCTCCATTTGGAGTCACTTGTTAAAAGTGAAAAACACTTACGGTAGTGGTAGAATGTATTTGCTTGGGAATGGGAAAATAATTTCTGTCCGGAAGGATGCTTGGTTGGACGACATTCCATTATGTCAATCTCACTTTATATTGTTTGAATGGTGTGTGAATAGAGATTTGACAGTAGCTGAATTTGCTAATCAAAACTGGTGTGTAGGATTTGAAATCTCATTCTCTGTTATTTTACACAATGTGTGGTATTCTTTGGCTTCTAGGTTAAACTCTGTAAGTTTAAACGATAATGCTGATACTACTATATGGTTGTGGTCCAAGACCAGTCAATTCACTGTCATCTCGGTGTATAATAAACTTGCTGGTCAGGTGGGGCATCGAGCCTATAATGAAATCTGGAATGCAAAAGTCCCACCCAAGATCAAAACCTTTTTTGGTTGCTTGACGATGATGCGATTGTCACTAAAGAAAATATGGTCAAAAGAAACTGGCAAGGTGATCCTTCATGTTGCTATTGTTTAGAGCTTGAGACTGGAGATCATCGTTTCTTTACTTGTGATGTTATGAAAGTTGTCTGGGGGGTTGTTGCCAAGTGCTTTGGACATTCCTTTAGGCCCAACAATGTGAAGCAGTATTGGTTTTGGGTTAGAAAAACGCTACCAGGTGGGGACAAAGTGTATGCTCTGGGTCTTGCTGCCATTTGCTGGGCGGCCTGGAAGCTCAGAAATGATAAGAACTTTGAAGAGAAAAATATTAAATATCCATGTGATATACTATGCTATGCAGTTTCACTAATGAATTATTTGGCAGGTCTTTATTCGTGTGAGATGCAGATGATTATAAAGACTGGTGCCGAATCCCTGATGCGGCAATAAAGGTGCTAAAGAGTCAGAAAAGTTATGTGCTACTTCCTGCTCCAAGTGATGCTGATGGAGGGAAGGGCTCATTCATGGAAAGATGTGGTGACTTCGTGGTGGAGGGCTGCTTCTTTTTGGGGAAAGGTTCTATGTGACCAATGAAACTGTGTGATGTTAAGTGATGTTGCATCAACTAAAACTGTGATGGTTAAAATGCTGGTCCTATTAAGCTCGTTAGATGCGTTAGCTAGAAGCTAGCGGTCTGAGGAGTATAGTCATGTAGGGCTATAAGCCTGGTTTAAGTGTCCGGGTCTGCTTCAAACTTTGTGATCTTTGTTTCCGAATGAAATGGAGGTGGAGTGTGACTCCATTTCAAAGAAAAAAGAAGAGCCGCTTCATAAACACACAGAAGTGACCCTTCTTACTTTCTTGACTAGATTTATGGTAATTAAGTTTATGTATTTTTGATTCAATAACTATTAAAATGGCCTCATCAAATTGATCATTGATATCCTTCCATAGCCCCACTTACTTATTTACGACAATCTGGGACTGGACCGTCATAAATAAGCCTAAATACTTACGACAGCTTAGGATGACCGTCATAAATAAGAAGCCAACAATGCCACGTGGTACACGGTAACTGACTTACGACGGCTAGGTTTGACCATCGTAAATAAGCTTATTTACGACGGTGACCATCATAAATAGACTTATTTACGACTATTTATATCAACGTCCAAAACCATCATAAATAAGTATAAACGGCCGCAAATAATTTATTTATGATGACAAATGCCTTATTTACGACGCTTTCTAGCTGTAATAAATGAGTCGGATCCTTGTAGTGCCTGTTTTGCAACAAACATCATTAAGAGATTGTGAGTACACGGTTGTTTATCAGCAGAGATTTTCTACCTCTGTTGATGACCAGGTTAAACCTGCATGTTGATACATGGTTTCTTGTTAAAATAAATGGTTCCATTATCTCCATCAGCAGTATCAAGAAAGGTTCACTCATTGTGTGATCCATTCAGGCAGCAACAATTTTAAAAGGAAACAAAACACCAAGAAGCTATTCATGTTGACCTTGACATCACTTTTTTAAGCAAGATCTTGACATCACTGTTGGAAAATTAGGAATTATTCGACTTATGTTAATCCATAATACGGTATAAATCATGACAAATTTAATTGATCCTATGTTCTTCATTTTAGCAATAGTAATGATCAAAATTACTAAAGCTAAAATAAGAGTCTTAGTATTATACCCAGAGGCGAGACCAATGTCGGAGGCATTGGGGGCACCATTTCGAACAGTTGACATGTTGAGTTGTTCGATGTAGTCGATCTTCCTTGGTGCAGTGATGATCGTTGATGCAGTGCAGATATCATCCACGAACATGTGATGTAGTCGTAGACAAGCTTGGAGATGATGTAGTCGTACACGAGCACAAACAGCACGTCGAGCAGTCACGTGAACGTGTTCCCCAAAAATCGTATTCGCCCTCTATCCTGCAGCAGGATCCCAAGAGAGTGTCAATTTCGGAGGCCTGCTCACTCCGTTTCTCGTGCGTGAAGAAACAGAGCTGGGAACACTTGGAAACAGCGCAACAGTAAAATATTTTAGAGGATGAGAGAATATGTTATTCTCTAGTATCTCCTAGTGTGAAGGAGGGCCCTTCTTATATATCCTCCAGAGTGAGAGGGTGAATGAATGTCATTAGATCGTTTAAAACGTTCATCAATTCAGCCATTACAAATCAGCCATTAACGCGTCTGTTACTATCCATAAGTACGTTGGTTATGACTCAACATTACCGTGTTAGTTATGACTTGACCATTAACGCGTCAGTTATGATTCAGCCATAAATGTGTCTATTATTAGTCATAAGTATGCTAAATTGATTAACGTTACTAAGAGGCATTTCACACTTCCCACGAAGGAAGGTACCAAGAGACTACCACGTGTCCCGCAGCTCCAGATCCAACCTCCCCACTGAGGAGAGGTTCGATGCTACCACGCGTCCTGCCGCTCCGGACCCAACCACCTTGCCGAGGAGAGGTCTGGTGCTGCCACGCGTCTCACAGCTCCGTACCTAACAACCCCTCTGAGGAGAGGTCCGGTGCTACCACGCGTCCCACGGCTCCGGACCTAACCACCCCCTCTGAGGAGAGGTCCGGTGCTGCCATGCGTCCCGCACCTCCGGACCTAACCACCTAGTATTTCACGTATGCCTTGAAATTCATTTGATTAAATTAAATAAATGGGTCCAATTACCTAAATATCTAACAATCCCCAACCAAATTCCAGGGCATATATAAATACTCTCAGTTTCATAGCTGTTTGATATATCGTTGTTTCGATGTATACTGTTAAGTTGAACATCCATTTAGAACAGTGATTTACACTTATCCACAACTGAAGAATGGACTATGCCTTGAATTGACAGTTTTGTGCAAATGAGTTTTATCAAAGTCTTAGCTGATACTAGAGTGCTAGAAGCATTCCCTCGGTTTGGAGCATATGAGTCATACTCCCTGGCCTTTTCATGAGCATCTAGATATCACCTAGTCTCATAGACTATGACTAGTAGTCGAGCCCATATAGGTGTATTCCTCAGGAGATGTTCTGTAGGTCAACATCTCTGCTTATACAAGCCATTCGGAATACATGAAGATATAATCAGCCTGCCATACAAAAAAAGGAGAGTCTTGCATCTTCAACAGAGTGGGATTTGTACATATGTACTCTCCTCTTAGCCAATGGGATTTGTACATATGTACTCTCCTCTTAGCCTATCAATAGTTTGTTTCAACACCGTAATTCATGGGATTTCCAATCACAAAGGGTGAGTTACCACTATTATATGACTGTATGTGGGTCTCAGACCCATCTCCCTCAATGCTTCATCTATCACATTCCGTGATAGCCCCTTTGGTGAAGGGATCTGCCAGGTTTTTAGCCATCTGGACATAGTCCAAAGCAATCACACTGGAGTTTTTCATTTTCTTGACAGATTTCAACTACCTCTTAACGTGTCTTGATGACTTTATGTTATCCTTAGAACTATTGACCTTGATAATCATAGTTTGATTATCAAGGTTCATAAGAATAGCAGGAACCGGTTTCTCAACTATCGATAAGTCCATCACAAGTTGACGTAGCTAATCAGCTTCAATAGTGCCGGTGTTTAATGTGTAGGATCGAAGAGCACATGAAAATCAACCAGAGGGGGTGGGCGAATGGTAGATTAAAATATTTTTAGCGAAAACGATGAAAATCCCTCGGCAGAAAATCAATCTGTTAAGAAATCGTGTGTGTAATTGATCTAAACGTGTTCAACTATGACAAAACCAGTATAGATTGTGAAGAATAAAGTCACGCAGATGTCAAAACGTGAATCACGAAAAACCGTCGAGACAAACTCAAGTTATGATCGAAAGATCGAACAAAGATCAATATGTTCTACCCGAGTAAAAACCAGATCTGCAACACTACAAAGAAACTCATGTAGATCAGAAACCACAAATCCAATGACCGTGAAATTTTCATAGATGATAGATAATCAATTTGTGAAGACAACCCAAAAGAACCACGTCAATTGGATCTGTAAAATTTGATTTATGATGAAAACACCGATGCAACGTAGTGATGTGCACAAACTCGATGGGAAACACTTGTCTGAAACAAGTTAGACGAACAAGACAAAAAGCTCCTCTAAAACTATGATTTTTATTCAATATATTACAAGTGGCACAACCCAAAGTCGTCTTTACACAAGATCTGGCCTCCCTTGCTTATTTGACAACCTCCAATGCCAACCCAATCTAAACTAGGACTCTAATCCTACTCAGTTTCAACCGAAACTTTCTATAACTACTCAAGACTCTTCCATAAGCAGATAGAAGCAATCTTAAGACTTCCAAACACCTTAGGAACATATCCCACATTCCTAAAACAACTCAACTTTGTGACCCACATGAAATCTAACCAAAACAAACTCTAAACTTTCCATAAACGACCAATAACCACCTCAGCCGCAGCCTGATGCATAATCCAACCGGTTAGACCTTCCCGACCAATTATTTACATCCACTTCTCTTCATAACGCCTTGGAACCATGTTGTTACATCCATTCACTTCCTGCACATGTGCAAAAACCTTTCAACGATGTCCACAATACCTTCATATGCATTGTTCTTGAGCCAAACATGCTGCGTGGCCTCCTAATCAACTCAACCACAATTCCTCCCAAACTTGGTTGTTGAACCTCATCTTCTCCCTAAGACTAGTTTAATGGATCCCTTCACTAGCCATGTATTGACCTCAAGCAACACCTGCACATGAACTAACAACCAATTCTTTTGAGCATAAGTCCTCGACTTTACTCACGTTAGTCCGAAAAGCACAACACCTTACTTCAGCACCTCATATAAGCATGTTGCAAACATAGCAAGATAATACTAGCCTTAATCACCAAAACACACCAAAAACATAGCAAATAAATACTAATCAAACCATACCATAAGCATAAAGAAAGTTTGAAACATTGCAAATTGAAAGCAGAACCACTGCGATCTTGCACCGGACCTTGTCAAAGCAAACCGAACCTTGCTAAAGCTAACCGGACCTTGCTCTGGACCTAGACAAAGCTAATAGGGCCTTGCAAAAACAAACCGGACCTTGCACTGGACCTAGCCAAAGCTAACCGGACCTTGCGCCGTACCTAGCCAAAGTTTGTCTGACCTCACGTCGGACCTTGCTGGAGCTACCCAAAACATGTCAGACTTATTGTTGGACCTTGCCAGAGCTACCCAAAGCATGCCGGACCTATTGTTGGACCTTGTCAGAGCTCGGACCTAGAGTCAGACCTCATTGAAAAGAATGTTTTGGCAATATTCAAAACTTTTATCGAAATAGCCAATGTATTCAGCACACATAGGTCTCACGTAATCCTGTGAGTTATGCTTCCATTGTTGACCTTGTTAAGATGGCCTGCTTGCAAGACTTCCAGGAAACATCGCCATCTCCCAAAGTGAACACATATCCACTTGTGTCTTTTATCTCATCAACAACTGAAATCCAGTTTGAATCACTATAACCTTCTAGCACTCTGGGTACCTAGTATAGTGAAGTCCATAGCTTGATGTCCCTTTTAGATAGCGCATCACTCTTTCGAGAGATCGCCAGTGATCATCTCTCGGATTTGAAACAAATCGGCTAAGTTTGCTCACTGCAAATGAGATATCTGGCCTCGTAGCGCTAGCTAAATACATCAATGAACCTATGATTTGAGCGTATCTCAATTGATCCTTAGTTGTACCATTATTCTTTCGTAATAGTACACTAGAATCATACAGAGTTGAAATAGGTTTACAGTCATTAAATCCAAAGCGACTCAAGACCTCTTCCGTATAGTGAGATTCCATAAGTGTAATCCCACTGCCATCTCCTTGTAACAATTTAATGTTTAAGTTGACATTCGCTTCTCCCAAATCTTTTATTTCGAAACTTCTTGACAAAAATTCCTTGACCTCCTTAATCACATTAAGGTTGGTCCCAAATATTAGTATGTCATCGACATACAAACATAAGACCACTCCCTCTCCCCCACCATAGCGGTAATATACACACTTGTCTGCTTCATTCACAGCAAATCCTACGGATGTTAGTTTTTTATCAAATTTCTCGTGTCACAGCTTAGGCGCTTGTTTTAGGGCGTACAAATATTTCAACAACATACACATTTTTCCTTCATGACCACTTACTACAAATCCATCTGGCTGATCTATATAAATTTCCTCTTCCAACTCTCCATTAAGGAAAGCCATCTTAACATCCATCTCATGGACATGCAAACCGTGAGAGGCAGCCAAAGATAATAGTACTCGTATGGTAGTCAATCTGGCCACGGATGAGTAAGTATCAAAGAAATCTTCACCTTCTTTCTTGGTATAACCCTTTGTCACAAGCCTTGCTTTGTACTTTTCAATTGTACCATCAGGCCTAAGCTTTTTCTTGAACACCCACTTACATCCTATAGGTTTGCATCCATAAGGACGGTCCACAATCTCCCATGTTTCATTAGACATGATGGAATCCATCTCTCTTCGGACCACTTTCTTCCATTAGTCAGCGTCCTGAGATGAATATTCCTCTTCGATGGTTCTTGGAGTATCATCTAGTAGATATACAATGAAGTCATCACCAAAAGACTTTGCAACCCTTTGCCTTTTACTCTTGCGAGTTACTTCATTGTCTTCAACTATTGGACCACCCTCCAGTGAAGTTCTAGTGTATATTGATGGAATGTTTGGCTTAGAAGAGGAGATAGGATTTTGGTTAGATAAGCTATGCATCTCTTTCATTGGAAAAATATCTTCAAAGAATGTGGCATCTCGGGACTCCATGATAGTGCCCTCATGCATATCAGGAATATCTGATTTCACTATTAAAAATCTATATCCAATAATGTGAAAATCATGACCAAGAGAGACACAATCTACGGAGTTCGGTTCGAGCTTTCGCTTCTTCGAGATTGGCACATTGACATTAGCCAGACAACCCCAAGTTCATCTGTAGGAGAGATTTAACCTTTTCTTTTCCCATTTTTCAAATGGTGTTGTCTCTTTATTCTTTGTAGGAACTTTATTCAGGACATGACACGCAGTCAATATAGCCTCACCCCACCATTGCTTCGAAAGTCCCGCTGTTCCTAACATGGCGTTAACCATCTCAGCTAGAGTGCAATTCTTTCTTTTAGCAATCCCATTTGATTGTGAGGAATAGGGAGGTGTCATCTCTTGAATTATTCCATGTTCCTCGCAGAATAATTAAAATCATTTGAAAAATACACTCCACCTCGATTGGACCTAAGCCTTTTAATCTTTCTTTGAAGTTGGTTTTCCGCTTCAGCTTTATATAGTTTAAAATAGTGAAGCACCTCATCTTTTGGCTTCAATAAATAAACATAGAAAAATCTAGTAGAATCGCCTACCAAAGTCATGAAATACTTCTTTCCTCCTTTTGTCAATACACCGTTCATCTCACAGACGTCTGAGTTAACTAGTTCTATTGGTGCCAAGCTTCTCGCCTCTGCTGCCTTGTGAGGCTTGTGAGTTTGTTTTGATTGCACACACACCTGGCACCTTGAACCTTTGACATTGGGGAACTTAGGGTTTAAACTCATACTGGATATCCGCATCATGCACGTCATGAATGCCAAATATTAGATTCATTATTACATACATGGTTTATCTCACTACAAGAAGTATCTGATACTGATAAGCGAAACAAGCCCTTACATTCATAGCCTTTTCCAATAAAAGATCCAAATATGGATACAACACATTTATTGGACTCAAGTACTAACTTATAGCCATCTCTACATTATAGAGATCCACTGACAAGGTTCTTATTGATTGCAGAGACGTGTTGCATGTTCTTCAGTCGTATGGTCTTCCCTAAAGTAAGCTTCAGATCAACCGTAACGACTCCACGTACAATACCTGAGAGTGGTTTCCCATCAAGATGGTAGAAGTCCTTGTGGTCTGATAAAAGGAAAATAGAGAAATGTTAGCACATAAGTGTATATTGGCCCCAGTGTCAACCCACCAATCGAGCGAGCGACATACTGAAAGAATAAGTGGTATTGGAAAATACCCGGAGGTTCCCTCTTCAGTATTGCCAATAACAATATTTGCAGACTTCTTATGCTTGTCTTTACGCTCAGAGCAATCCTTAGCACAGTGATTAGGTTTGCCACAGACAAAACAATTACCCTTTCCTTTATTCTTCTTCTTCTTCTTAAAGCTAGCATTTTGATCGGCTTTGTTCTTGTTCTCAGACTTATTCATATTTTTCTTGTTGGATCGAAAATTCCTCTTGTGCACCAAGTTTTGCATTAAAGCTATTATCAAGCTCTTCCCCTCGAATATCCTTTGCTCTTGCCTTCTCTTCAACATCAAGAGACCCGATTAAATCAGCAACACTGAATTCTTGTCTCTTATACTTTAAGGTAGTAGCAAAGTCCCTCCAAGTAAATTGCATCTTAGCAATAATGCAGCCCGCCACGAACTTGTCCGACAATAGATATGGAAAGTGTTCGAGTTCTTTAGCAAGCGATTGGATTTCATGAGCTTGTTCTACTACAGAGCAGTCACTGACCATTCCGTAGTCATGAAAGTGCTCCATGATGTACAATTCTACCAACATCAGACACTCCAAATTTGGCCTCAAGTGCGTCCCATATTTTCTTTCCACTAGACACATCCATGTATACATCCACAAGATGATCGCCAAAAATGCTAATCATAGCACCTCTAAAATAATTATTTGCAGCCTGAAAAACTCTCTCCTCATCATGTGAGAGACCTCCCTGAGACGTAGACATAGGTTTGCCTTGTGTGACGTGAAAAACGTTCATGGCAGTCAACCATAATATCATCATTGAGCGCCAACGTTTATAGTTTGATCCATCAAATACATTGGGTCTCAATACAGCAGCAAAACCAGAAGTCGAAAAATTCCTAGAATATGATTTTTGGATTGTTGAAAATTGGAAATTATTCGACTTATGTTAAACCATAGTAGGGTATAAATCATGAAAAAATGTAATTGATTATATGTTCTTCATATTAGCAATAGTAATGACAAAAATTACTAAAGATAAAATAAGAGTCTCAGTATTATACCCAGAGGCGGGACCAGTGTCGAAGGCACCGGTGGCGTCGTTCCCAACAGTTGACATGTTGAGCAATTCGATGTAGTCGATCTTCCTTGTTGTAGTGAAGATCATTGATGTAGTGCAGATATCATCCACAAACACGTGAAGTAGTCGTAGACAAGCTTGGAGTTGATGTAGTCGTACACAAGCACAAATAGCACATCGAGCAGTCACGCGAACGCGTTCCCCAAAAATCGTATTCGACCTGTATCCCGCGGCAGGACCCCAAGGGAGCTTCAATTTCGGAGGTTTACTCACTCCGTTTCTCGTGCGCGCAAGACAGAGCTAGGAACACTTGGAAACAACACGACAGTGAAATATTTTGGAGGATGAGAGAATAGGTTCTTCTCCTGTATCTCCTAGATTGAGGGGTGGCCTTCTTATATAGCCTCAAGGAGTGAGAGAGTGAATGAATGACATTAGATCATTTTAATCGTTCATCAATTTAGCCGTTACAAATCAGCCATTAACGCGTCCGTTACTAGTTATAAGTACATTGCTTATGACTCAACATTAACGTGTGTAAGTTATGACTCAACCATTAACGCGTCTGTAATGATTCAGCCATAAACGTGTCCGTTATTAGTCATAAGTATGTTGAATTTATTAATGTTACTAGGAGGCATTTCACACATCTAGATGAGGTACCCAGAGACTACAACGTGTCCCACAGCTCCGAATCCAACCTCCTCAACGAGGAGAAGTCTGGTGCTGCCACGCGTCCTGCGGCTCCTGACCCAACCACCCCGCTGAGAAGAGGTCCGGTGCTACCACGCGTCGCGCGTCTCCGGACCTAACCACCCCGCTAGGAGAGGTCCGGTGCTGCCCACACGTCCAGTGGCTCCGGACCTAACCACTCCGCTGAGGAGGGGTCCGGTGCTACCACGCATCCCATGGCTCCGGACCTAACCACCCGCTGAGAAGAGGTCCGGTGTTGCCACGCGTCCCGCGGCTCTGGACCTAACCACCCCACTGAGGAGAGGTCTGGTGTTGCTACGCATCCCGCGGCTCCGGACCTAACTACCTAGTATTTCACGTATGTCTTGAAATTCATATGATTAAATTAAAGTGGGTCCAATTACCTAAATATCTAACAATCACTGCGTGCACAACACGAAGTGCATATAGAGTCAACAATAATTCGGCCAATGTGCATCAAATTATTGTGATATATTCTGCTTGTCTGATCATAATCCAAGTCGAGTGGACTCCGTTCTCAGGCCACCTACTGGTGCTCCACTTCAAAGGAAAGTTTGGTGATTTTACTGTGACGAGGTACACTCAGGCAAAGTCCACAGACAATTCCATACCACTTTAAGAAGCTAAAGCTTTTTATTTCCGTGTGCTTTGCCTCCAGGAAGTAATGGGGGAGAAGCAAGAGAAATTCCCCTCCCAGTTGCATCATGACACGTCTGCATCAAAAGTGCAAAAAGGAGCTGTTCTTTTTTATTCAAAAGGTGAATGTGTACATCTGAATGTCAGGAAGCTAGCTGCATGCAAAGAACAGTGGAACAGCTTGTCCTGATACCTGGTGCATAGTATCACTGCATTCCTTTTTTCTCGTTGCTTTTTCTGGGTTCTAGGAAACTCCTATTGTTTCTTTTGAGCACATGCATATGGGAAAAAATATAATCATGAGGAAGTGAAATCTGACTTGTTATGTTGAGTATAAAAAGATTATACATTTGTGAAACATAAGACTGCCCGCAGCGGCAGCGGTATGGACGCCGCTATCAGCGTTTGGCGGGGCTGGCCGGCCGCAGCGGCACCGCTACAGCGGCCGCTAAAGTGGCGATCGGTACGGTGCTCCGCTATAGATACCGTGAGCTCTATGAGAAGAGAGAGGAAAGGAGGAGGAATAAAATAAGGAAAAAATAAAAAAAAGGGGAAGAAAGGAATAAAATAGGTAAAATTTGGCATAGAGGTGTGATATAGAGGTGAACGAGCGTGGGAAAAGAAACCGTAAAGAAGGGAATCTTTTATAGATGAGATATAGAGGTGAAATATAGAGGTCTACGAGTATGAACAGTCTAATCCCTTTCTTTTACCGCGAGAATCCTATGATGACATCTACTCTCCATAATGAACGAGTCATAAACGTACCGTTTTTATTTAATAAAAGAAAACGGCACTGATTTGAGCCGCTGTAGTTACCGTCAAATTCTTTCCCATTACGTCAGGATTGTTAATATCTCCGATAGATGATAATCTTGAGGCCGGAGTCTCCACAAACCAGGTTGGGCTTTGCATGGTTTTCCACAAACCACGTGCTTTTTGCCCTCAGGTATGGCAGTTTTATTTGGGGCGTGCAAAGCAAAATATCCTTCCCGGCCAGCCGGCTAGGTAGCAGAAGCCCATAGAAAAGAATGGATACATCGACAGGAGCACACGGAATCGACACTGACGTTGACCACCCTCAATAATGCAGCTCCACCTATAAATCAACGGATCGACCTGTCTAACCAAGTCCAGCACACCGAAAAGCACAAGAGCAGCCAAGCCTGCAACATCATCTAGCTCCGAATCTGACCAACAAGATGAGTTCCATGGGGTTCAGCTACGCCCAGATCCATGACCGGCGAGAGCGGTGCAAGTTGGCGATCCAAGACAGGGAGCAGGACATGGATGGAGGAGAAAAAAAGAGGCCATCAAGAGAGCCGCCATGGCTGAAGGGACTACCAAGGCCGGCGTCAGCGGCTGTAGCTCAAGTTACATATTTGGGTACTCGACCTATTTATTTATTTTAATCAAATGAATTTCAATGCATATATGAAATACTACGAGGATGTTTAATCTCATAAAGAAATACAGTAGACTGATGTCGATCTGTTGTGAGGGTATGAGAGATGGTGAAGATTGTATCACACGCGTACGCGTGTCAGACCAGTATTACGCGGGTGAAATGCCTCTTTGCGACATTGATCAATTCAGCATGCTTATGACTAGTAACGGACACGTTTATGGTTGAATTATGACGGACGCGTTAAGGTCGAGTCATAACTGATACGTTAATGTTGAGTCATAACCGATGTACTTATAGCTAGTAACGTACGCATCAATAGTTGATTTGTAACGACTTAATTGATGAACGTTTAAAACGATTTAATAACATTTATTCACCCTCTCACTTTTGGAGGCTATATAACAAGGGCCCCCTCACACTATGAGACACACAAGGGAAGAACCTCCCCTCTCATCCTCCAACTAGCTTTCACTGTTGCGTTGCTTCCCGGTGTTCCCGACTCTGTTTCTCGCACACACGAGAAACGGAGTGAGCAAGCCTCCGAAATCGACGCTCTCTTGAGATCTTGCCACGGGATTGAGGGCGAATACGATTTTTGGGGAACGCATTCGCGTGACTGCTAGACCTCCAGTTCGTGCTCTTGTACGACTATGTCAACTCCAAGCTCGTCTACGCTACAGGAATCTCGATCAATTACGTCGGCCAGGGCCGACGTAATTAAGGCTTAAGCCGACGTAAATTACTTAATTATGTTGGTTTTACTTTAATTACGTCGGTTGCCGGCCGACGAAGCAGTTTGGACATAATCAAGGTAACTTACATTGGTCGAAGACGTAAGTTACTTAATTATTTCGGTTTTTGGCAACCGACGTAAGTTATTTACCGGGTAGGCCGCGGGCTGGCCCGGAGTACTTACGTCGGCCACTGCCGTCCGGCGTAAGTTAAGTTGTATAACTTACGTCGGTTGCACCAAACCGACATAAGTTATGTGGTTTAACTTACGTCGGTCAGGACACATCGACGTAAGTTAAACTGGGCTAACTTACGTCGGCGTGACCATAGCCGACCTTAGTTAAGTTTTCGATTTAAAAAAAAACAGAAATTGACTACCTCGCACGATGGCGAGAACATAGAACAGATACAGATTAAGTTCCAAAACAAATACACAGCAAAACAGTTATAAAACATTATCCAAAACATCGACAATAACGCAATTTGCAAATTAAGTTCCAGCGGGCTACACGCTAGCCCATCCACTGCCTCTGAGATCTTCTCGGCGCATTTCCGAACCCTGCAGAAGAAGCATAGTCAATAGTGCAAAACAGTTATTAAAACTGGACTAAAAGTGGGTGGTGGATTGAAATGGAATCATAGTCGAACTTTAAAACTCCATATCTCTTGCACCAGAGATGCTATGAGGGAAAATAAATAATTTTTGGAAATCTTGTGTAGGATCGAAGAGCACGTGAAAAACTACTAGAGGGAGGTGAATGGTAGATTTTAAAAATGTTACGCAGCGGAAACAATTAAATCACAACCCCTTCGGTAGAAAAACGATCTGTTAGAGAAATCATGAGTGAGTCTAATCTAAACGTGTTTTACCGTGACAAAAATGATAGATATCAGAGAGAATCAAGTCATGAAGAAAACACAAGAAGAATCACTCAAATCCGTCAAGAGAAACTCAAGTTATGATCAAAAGATCAAAAAAGAGTAAATCTGTCCTACCCGAGAAAACAGTTCTGGAACACTGCAAAGAAACTCGTGTAGATCAGAAACCACAAATTCAATGACCATGAAATTTTGATAGATGATATATAATCAAGTTGTAAAGACAACCTAAAAAGAATCACATCAATTGGATTTGTAAAACTCGAGTTATGATAAAACCACCAACAAAAGGTAGTGCTGTCCAGAAACTCGACGAGTAAAACTTGTCTGGAACAAGTCGGACGAACAAGGCACAAAAGTTCCTTCAAACTACGAATTTTATTCAATAGAACACAAGAGGAACATCACCACAGTTGTGCACCACGAGATCTGGCCTCCCTTGCTTATATAACCATCTCAAAAGCCAACTCAACTCAAATCAAGACCCTAATCCTAGTCCGTTAACGAATCGAAACTTTCCATAACTGCTTAGGACTCTTCTATACGCAGATAGAAGCAATCTTAAGACTTCCAAACACCTTAGGAACTTATCTCACATTCCTAAAATAACTCAAATTCATATCCCACACGAAATCCTAACATAACCTACTCAAATCTTTCCATATTTGAGTCCAACACGACCCAACCGCAGCTTGAGTCCATAACCTAGTCGGTTGGACCTTTTCGGCCAATTCTTTACGTCCACATCTCTTCATCACGCCTCAGAACCATGTAGCCATGTCCATGCACTCTTCGCATACGTGCAAACATCTTCCAATGACCTCCACGATACCTTCATATGCATTGTTCTTGATTCAAACATGTTGCGCAACCTCCCGATCAACTCAACCGCAATTCCTCCCGAACTTGGTTGTTGAACCTCATCTTCTCCCTAAGACTAGTTCAACGGATCCCGTCACCAGCCATGTCGTGAACTCAAGCAACACCTGCACATGAATAAACAACCAATCCGTACGATCCAAAGTCCGCGACTTGACTCAGGTCAGTTCCAAACACAACACCTTATGTGAGCACCTCAAATAAGCATGTTGCAAAGCATATCAAAATGATATCAGCCATATCAACCAAAATGCACCAAAAACATAGCAAATGAATACTAAGCAATCTTTCTAAGAATATAAAGCAAGTTTAAAACATTGCAATATAAAGGCAGGAACATTGCAATCAAGTTCCGAACCTAGCCAAAGCTAACCGAAGCTTGAGCTGGAGCTTACCAAAGCTAGTCCGACCTAGCACCGGAGCTAACCAAAACTAGTTGGAACTAGTCATCCCAAAAGTCGGAGCTAGAAGAACATGTTGGATCTAGCAAAACATATCGGAGCTTAATAAAGACACGCCGGAGCTATCAAAGACATGCCGGAGCTAAAGACAAAGCTCATCGGAGCTACCCAAAAACATGTCGGACCTAGACAAAGCATGTAGGACCTTACGTCGGACCTTTGTAAGGATCAAATGCCCAAGAGGGGGGGTCAATTGGGCTTCTTTTCAAAAAATTAAAGCAACAAAACTTAATTACTAGAAGCCCAATTCCCTATGCAAACAACCTATGCATTCAAGTCAATAGTAACTCTGTGGTATATGAAATGCATAAGTGTAAGGGGAGAGGAAGAAATCGCAAACTCCCGAGGAGACACGAAGACACGGAGATTAATCCTGTGGTTCGGCAAGATCGTCAAGACCTTCCTACATCCACGTTGTGGAACCCACCAAAGGGTATAGCCACTCCCAAGTCACCGAGACCAGGGATCTTCACTATACTTCTCCATTCGCCAACCTCGGCAAGGTGGAGCTCAAGCCTTGTACAAGTTGGATCCTCCGGGCTTCCACAACTGTCTTGGCAAGCTCCGGAAGGCTCTCTCCAATACAATCACCAAGGGACACTCCCTTACAGCTCTAACTACACTAGAGATTCCAATCACCAAGAATGGAAGCACACAAGCACTATCTCTAGCAAGTTCTGGCCTATCTCTTGGTGTGTAAGAGGTGTAGATGATCTAGAAGTGTTAGCTCAACATCTTGAATGCTTGAGAATGTGTAGAGTAGCTCTAGTTGTCAAGACTTGTAGAATAGACTGGTTGAAGTGGTATATATAGCCAGTCTCCACGAAATAGTGGTTGGAAAAGTAGGCTGACATCACTGTTCTGTGAACACCGGATGATCCGATGCTCCCCCTTCATATGTTGTCGGTCAAATACAAATTAGCTGATGTCACTATGTCAGATATGACCGTTGTTAGACCGATGTTACCCTTGCCTTCTCATCAGATGATCCAGTGGCACTTCATCCAGAATTAGTTCAGAATTGATGGTTACTGGAGTGAATGACCGATGTGTTCATTGTTGTACATCGGATGGTTCGGTGTTACAATTGGTCCAGGGAGATTGCTTACTGTATTGATGGACCGATGTAACATGCCCTTCATCATCGGATGATCCGGTGAGTACTTAGTTCTGAGGTCTTCTTCTTCCGCTGAACCAACTCGACCGATGTGTTGTTTTCTGGAATCATCGGTTGATCCGGTGAATTGAATTTGTTTGCTTCGAGTTGTTCTAAGTGATTCTTTTGGAATTTGCTCGATTGACCTCTTAGGCATTGGTTGGAAATATTCTTCTGATGATTATCAAGCATTGAGTGCTGTCAATTTTAGTTGAATAATTTTGACATGTGAGCTTTTACTTCTAATCTTCATAAACATTGATTGATCTCATAGAATGATTGTTTAGGGGTCTCCAATTATATCCAATGAGCAGTAGATGATATTCATATAGATTTCATTTGAGTGTGATGAGTGATGTGGGAGACCTTGCATCCACAAATTCATTAGTAAAATCCAATGGTTGTCATTAATCACCAAAACCATACGTCATGGGGGTCTAGATGCTTTCAATCTACCCCTTTTTGGTGATTGATGACAACACAACAAGTGAAGCATAATAGTAATGAATTTGACAATACGATACTCAAGAAGATATGCAATAAGTACAAGATATGGCACATTAAACTTGAAGATTCAAAAGAGATTAATAACTTAAAAGCTTAACGATCAATAACATATGAGAGAATTAAGAGTCACAAGACTACTCAATGAAAAGCAAGGAAGTAGCAAATCATCAAATTACAAAAGGACTCCAAAAAGATAGACTCCCCCTATAGCTAGGACTCCCCCTGAGGCTAAGCTAGACTCCCCCTGACTCTTCTCCCCCTTTGGCATCAAGACACCAAAAAGGAAGCCGAGTGCCTAAGGATCCCGAGCGCTCAGAGCGATGACGAACTGGTCACCGTCGGGGGGTGCTGTCGTCGGAGCTGCTGCCTGCTGCTGCCAAAGCTGGAGTAGAGGTGGCGGGAGCTGTAGGAGCCGCTGGCGGTGCCTGCTGAGTCTGAGCTGCTGGCAACGGGGCACTGACAACGGATGTCGGCGTCTGCTGGAAAAGCGTCGTAGCCGGTAAGGGAGAGTGGATAGGAGCACCTGGAGCAAGCAGTGGGGACATGCTAATCGTCGAGATCGGCGTGGCCGGCACGCTAAAGCTGGAGCTAGAACAGGTGGGCCTGGAGCAAGGCCTGGAAGCTGCGATGGTAGGGCAATCCCGGTCTGCGTGTAGAGGTTGGTGATCAACCCCAGGATGCCCATCATCGCCTGCTGCGTCTGTTGCTGCTGGTCAAGAGAGCGCTGGTGCATCTGATCAATCAGCCCAGTCAACCTGTCGGTGTCCTCTCGCCTCCCGCGGTCGATCTGTCGCTGCATCTCCTGCTGGTGCTGCTGGAGCTCCAAGAGACGCGCAGCCTGCTCAGCTCGGGCCTGCTCAGCTGCAAGCCGGTCCAGGCGCTGCTGCTCAACCATCTGCTGAAGTAGGGAGGTAAGCTCAGATGGTTGAGAGATTTGTGCCTCTGACACGGAAGGTGGAGTAGGAGGTGGCACAGTCGAGCCTCCAACCTCCGTGTCGTGCTGCCTGGGTGAGGAAGGAGGTGGGAAGTACTCCTCGACACTATCGCTGGTGACACTCTCGGACCAAATATGCTGAAGGTCCTCACCCTGAGCCTCTGCTTGTGTTAGTCTCTCGTCTTCCTTCTCCAGGTCTAACCAGTCTTCCTCGGATAGACGAGCACGGACCTGACACTCAACAGGACAGCCAAGGCGGCGGTCTCCAGGAGCTGGAGCACGGTAGTGACTGAACCGTGTGACGCTCTCGTCGGTGAGACTGTCACGCACGGCGGACCCCTCTGGAGCTACCATGTAGAGCAAGTAACTGATCCAATCACCAAATACGAGCTGCCTCATCATCCCAACTCCATCAGTAATTACGTCCTCCATCTCACATATGAGGATGTCCACAATGTCGAACTCCATCCCGTTCATGATGTAGAACAGGAGAGTTTGCTGCAGGCTGGTGAACCCCTCAAGGTATCTGGACCTCGGAAGAAGTGTGCGGTGCAAGGTAAGGTGCACAGTGCGCACAGCTGGAGTGAGTAGTGCTGGTACCCTCGGCTGGTTTGGAGAGAAAGGCTGAGCAAACAGTGAATGTATCTCCTCAAGTGGTGGTGCCACTCCTCCAGTGAGCAGCCTCCTCGGTAGGTCAGCCTGTCCATACACCCTCTCGTGCAGGCAAGTGTCATGGAGATCCACTCCTAGCAGCTGTCCCAAAGTCTACCTGGTCAAGTGATGATGCTGGCCCATAAACATGAAATCTATGGATCTGCGACCCTCAGAGACGTAGAGTGTGGCATAGAATACTCGGACCCAATCCTCCACGTAGGAAATCCTCTCGTAGGACATCAGCTCCACAAGCCCTCTATACCTCTCTAAGTAAGGGCGTATCTCCGTCTCGGCTGCCAGTGCAAGCTGATCCAAATCCAGCAAAATTATGTTGGAAGAGCTTATGGCCCCGACGTCTGTAGGTCTCGTACAGTGACGCTTGTGTCAAGGTCCAAAAGCGGCTGTCCACGAGTGACTCTCTGGGATGTGGGAACCACCTCAAGTAAAACACATGTCTTAGGACCTTTTGGGCAACCCCTTACCCCTTAAAAATACTAATTGCCAATAACTTGGCTAAGTACTAAAGCAAATAGAACACCGAAGAAAATAAGGAATAAATCCAAATAAAATGTAAGGCCCATGCTTTGTGAGCTAGAGGATAAAGACTTCTATCTCTTTAAAGCATGTTCCTTTAGGCATTAACGCACCTAACATTTTGTTCTTTCCACATCATATGAGTTGAGATATTGTATTTCAAGCAAGTCTCTTTCTCATGAAGTGGGTTCCCCTTTGTGACAATCTACCGTATGCAATGCCAAACAATTTATAATGCAAGAAATTTAAATATGAGTGCAAGTCTATATGGCAAGCATCATGCAAGACATAAAATAAACCTATCTTGCCAAATTTGAACCTTTCAAAGGCTTCTTCAGGGAGAGCCACTCTCCAAGCCTTGGGAAACCCAAAAGAACCTCCATCCCAAGCTAACCCTTGCTCACCCCTATCCTTTGAAAGTTAGAAAAGACCTATATGAGATGCATTCTTACATGATCATGGCAATTTACATGACGTTCGATGCATCTAGCACATTTAATTCACTTCTTAGTCTAGAAAAAGTTTTCTCATCAAGTGGTTTAGTGAACATATCCGCCAATTGTTCTTCGGACCTAACACCTCGCAATGAGATGTCTCCCTTAGCTTCATGGTCCCTCATGAAATGATGGCGAATATCAATGTGCTTAGTGCGGGAGTGTTGAACGGGGGTTTTAGCTATCTTAACCGCACTTTCATTGTCACAAAGGAGAGGCACACAACCAAGTTTAATACCAAAGTCCAAAAGGGTTTGCTTCATATAAAGAATTTGGGCACGACATGCACCAGCCGCAATATATTCCGCTTCCACCGTGGACAAAGCGACGGAATTTTGCTTCTTGATAGACCAAGATACTAGGGAACGCCCAAGCAAGTGGCACCCATCAGAGGTACTCTTGCGATCCACACGGCATCCGGCAAAGTCCGAATCCGAGTAACCCAAGAGATGGAATTTTGCACCTTTAGGGTACCACAAGCCCACTCTAGGGGTATACTTAAGATACCGAAGTATCCTAAAGACCGCCTTCCGATGCGATTCTTTAGGTGCCGCTTGAAAGCGAGCACACAAGCATACACTAAACATGATATCGGGCCTAGATGCGGTAAGATAAAGCAATGAACCAATCATAGAACGGTAGTTAGATTGATCAATAGGTTTACCGTCCTTATCCGCGTCGAGATGACAATTTGTTGCCATTGGAGTGCATCTTGAGCTACAATCTCTCATCTCAAATTTCTTCAAGAGGTCCTTGGTATACTTCTCTTGATAGACAAAGGTCCCCTCTTGAAGTTGCTTGATTTGAAATCCAAGGAAGAAGTTGAGCTCTGCAATCATCGACATCTCGAATTCCCTAGACATCATTTTGCCAAACTCATGGCTAAGAGCTTTGTTAGTTGAACCAAAAATAATATCGTCAACGTAAATTTGACAAATAAATAATTCTCCGCGTCGATGTCATTGGTGAAGAGTGTAGTGTCCAACCCCCCCCCCCCCCCCCCCCCCCGATCTTGAATCCTTGCATGATCAAGAAATCCCGTAGTCGTTCATACTACGCCCTAGGTGCTTGCTTGAGCCCGTAGAGTGCCTTGTGCAACCTAAACACATGATTAGGATTCCTCGGATCTTCAAACCCGGGAGGTTGTTCAACATAGACTAGCGTGTTAATATAACCATTAAGAAAGGCACTTTTCACATCCATTTGATAAAGCTTTATGTTATGATGTGATGCAAAGTCAAGGAGTATACGGATGGCTTCTAGCTGGGCGACCGGAGCAAATGTCTCCCCAAATTTAGTCCTTCAACATGCGAGAACCCCTTTGCCACAAGTCTTGCCTTGTTGCGGACCACAACGCTGTTCTCATCTTGTTTGTTGTGGTACACCCACTTTGTTCCGATGATGTTCTTGTCCTTTGGTCGCTCCTCCAACACCCAAACTTCATTGCGGATGAAGTTGTTTAGTTCTTCTTGCATGGCCATCACCCAGTTTGGATCTTGGAGTGCTTCCTCAATGTGAGTGGGTTCTACACATGAAACAAACGTGTATTGCTCACAAAACAAAGCGAAATGGCGAGAACGTGTACTTACTCCCCTTGACGGACTTCTGATAATTTGGTCCATTGGATGCGCCTTGGAGATGCGTCCATGCCTCATATGTGGTTGTGAAGCACTTGGCGGTGGTGATGCGTGTTGCTCTTCTTGTGGTTGGACTTGATCATGGACTTCTTCTTCTTCTTAATGTTGTGTGGCTTGTGAATCTTGAGTCGGCAATGTATCATCCTTCCCTTCTTCGTCAACTTGAGGCGCCATAGATGTGTTAATGTTGGAACTTGAAGCTCACCCTTGATCATGGCTCTCCTCAACTTTAGGCTTGATGTCTCCAATGGTCATGTTCTTCATAGTATCTCGTAGAGGCTCATCATCTATTTCATCATGACCAAAACTCTCCTCTTGGGAGCCATTAGTTTCATCAAACTCAACATCACAACTTTCCTCAACGAAACCGGAGGTTTGGTTGAATACTCGATATGCTTTTGAGTTTGATGCATAACCAAGAAATATACCAACATCACATCTTCTTTCAAACTTACCGAGCCTTTTCTTGCGGTAGATGTAGCACTTGCACCTGAAGACTCAGAAATAGGAGATGTTGTGCTTTCTCCCAATGGGAAGTTCGTATGGGGTCTTTTGAAGTAGTCGATGTAGGTAGACCCTATTTGTGGCATGGCACGCCGTGTTGATTGCTTCGGCCCAAAACTTCTCGTACATGCCATAGTCATCAAGCATTGCTTGTGCATGAGTGATGAGAGTCTTGTTCTTCCTTTCAACGACACCGTTTTGTTGAGGAGTGTACGTGGCCAAAAACTCATGCTTCACACCTTCACAATCACACCACTGCCCAATGTTGTAGTTCTTGAATTTGGTGCCGTTGTCACTCTGAACCTTGATGATGGGAAGTTGAAATTCCCTTTGGGCACGGTTAGCAAAGGTCTTGAACACTTCCGGAGTTTCACTCTTGTCACCTAGAAACAGTGTCCAAGCATAGCGAGAGTAGTCATCAACTATAACAAGACAATAGAGATTACCGCCAAGACTTTGATATGTGGACGGTCCGAAGAGGTCCATGTGGAGTAGCTCAAGTGGCTTGGAGGTTGACACCATTGTCTTCATCGGGTGGTGTGAAGCAACTTGCTTCCCGGCTTGACAAGCGCTACAAAGCTTGTTCTTCTCAAATGTGACATCCTTCACGCCGGTTACCGTCCCAAGCTTGAATGACTTCTTGCGCTTGCTCATTCCAATGTGCGCTATGCGTCGATGCCATAGCCAACCCAAACTCGTCTTAGTGAAAAGACAAGTGGTCAAGCTAGCATCCTTGTTGGTGAAGTCTACTAGGTAGAGATGTCCATGCCGAAATCCTTTGAAAATTAGTTCTTGGCTTGTTTCACTAGTCACAACAACATCATTTTTGCTAAAGGTGCACGTTAGTCCAAGATCACATATTTGTGCAATAGAGAGTAAATTAAAACTAAGTGGCTTAACGTACAATACATTGGAAATAGATAAATCATTTGATATAGCAATCTTACCTAACCCAATTACCTTCCCCTTAGAGTTATCACCAAAGGTGAGTTGTTCATGATTGTCGGGGTTTTCTATGGTGGTGAACATACCATCATTGCCGATCATATGTTGAGTGCACCCGCTATCGAGTACCCAATGCTTTCCTCCGGCTTTGTAGTTCACCTACACACATGAATTCAATAATTGACTTTCGGCACCCAAGCGAACTTAGGTCCTTGTATGTGTGATACAAGTGTTTTTGGGACCCAAAGTTGCTTGGGGAGCTTCCCCTTCATGCCCTTTATGTCCTTGCCAATGAACCTTGCCTTCACTTTGCCGTCTACTTTACTCAAGAGACAATAATGATAATTGAAATTAGACTTGTAGTTAGTAGGCAATTTTGGAGAAGGTCGGTTGGGAAGAGGACACTCCCTTTTATGGTGACCGGTGACCTCACAATGTTGGCAATAGGAACCAACTTCCTTGATGAAGCTTGTTCTAAGCTCCGGTGAGGGCACCTTTCCTTTGTTAGGCACCGGGAAGGATCCAAGTCCTCTCTTGTTGAAGTCCTTTGCTTGTTGTAAGAGGATTTCCTTGTGCTTGACTTCTCTTTTTGATAGTCTTGCCACACTAGTGCGGAGACTTTCAATTTCTTCCAACAAGTCCTTCTCCCTAGCATTCTCTTTCAAAGGCAAAGACTTGTGCAAGACATTAGTGGCATGAGAAGTAATGGATACCTTATCATTAAGAGTTTGTTTCTTTATATTTTTCAATTCTTGATCAAGCACTTCATAAGCAAGGTTAAGTATTTGATGCTCTTGGATTAACTCATTGTGCTTACCCAAGAGTGCTTGGTGGGCTAAGTCAAGCTCATGATGATCTAGCTTGATTTGAGCCTGATCCTCCTCAATTTGCTTGACATGGGATTTTAGCGTGTCATGCTCCTTAAGTATGCTTTCATACTTGTCAAGCAAATCGAGGTTAGCACTCTCAAGCATAGCACGAGTTTCTTCAAGAGCCTTAACCTTACTCTTTTCCCTCTTAATGATAGTGTGATATTCATTTATTAATGAAGTTAAGTCATTGGGGGAAAGCTCATCATCGCTAGAATCATCACATACCTTGGTGTTACCTTTAGCCATGACGCACATGGGAGGTGGATGAAGAGATGAGTCATCATTGTTGGCAATGGCAAGGCCGACCAAACTTTCTTCTTCCTCTTCACTCTCTTCATCACTTGATTCTTCGTCGGTGATCCATTAATTTGCCTCACACATGAACACCTTTTATGGTTCTTTTATTTTCTTTGGGAAGAGTTTTACTTTCTTGCCCTTGTCATGTTTCTTCTTCCCAAATGATATTTGTTTGGGTTTGACCTCTTCTTCATCTTCACTATCTTCAAGCTTGCGATGCTTGCTCTTGTGGTTCTCTCTTCTTTTGTCCGGTTTTGGACAATCATAGGAGATGTGGCCTTGATCACCACAATTGTAGCAAGTCTTGTGGTCATCTCTCCTTGGTAGGAAAGCTTTCTTCTTGGGACCAAAGGTGTATCCCTTCTTGGCAATCTTGGAGTTGAAGCAAGAGAACTTTCTCATCATCAATGCAAGCTCATCATCGTCATCTTCACTTGATGCTCGCTCTTCTTCACTTGAGCTAGGCTCAACCACTTTCTTTTTCTTGATACTTGTTTTCTTGGTGGAGGCCTTTAGAGCAATTGTCTTTGAAGATGATTGCTCCATCATCCCAAGTACACTCATCTCATGAGCGTGAATTTCTCCATTAAGTTCTGAAACTTCAATGTGATCAAGAGATTCCTTTTGAAGCATGGAGTTGATGATGTTGTACTTTGGCTTAGGGAGGAGCATAAGAATCTTGCGGTTGATGAGTCCCTTGCCAAGAGAAGCAATATCAAGAGCATTAATTTCTTCAATAAGCACATTTAAGTGAGAAAACATTTCATTGACATTTTTATGAGGTAGCATTTTGAACTCATCATATTTGGCTTTAAGCATATTATATTTTAGTTCTTTGACACGAGAAGAACCCTCAAGAATTTCTATCAAGCACACCCAAATTTCACAAGCTTTCTCTTTGCTAGCAACCCTAGCAAATACATCTTGACTAATACATTCATAGATTGCATTCCTAGCTTTAGCATCCCACTTGATTTGATCATCAACATAATTGTGCTCACCAAACCCCGCATGGGTCGCTTCCCATACCTCGGGAGCAATAGCCTCTAGATAAGCGCACATGCATGCTTTCAAATAGGCAAAGTTCTTGCCCTCGAAGATAGGAACCGTACCCCCAATCTTGGCCATTTTAGCTCTCTAGCGGTGAAGCTAGAATGATCCAATGAGAAACCTTGCTCTGATACCAATTGTAAGGATCGAATGCCCAAGAGGGGGGGTGAATTGGGCTTCTTTTCAAAAATTAAAGCAATAACACTTAATTACTAGAAGCCTAATTCCCTATGCAAACAACCTATGCATTCAAGTCAATAGTAACTTTGCGTTATATGAAATGCATAAGTGTAAGAGGAGAGGAAGAAAGTGCAAACTCGCGAGGAGACACGAAGACACGGAGATTTATCCCGTGGTTCGGCAAGATCGTCAAGACCTTCCTACATCCACGTTGTGGCACCCACCAAAGGGTGTAGCCACTCCCAAGTCACCGAGACCATGGATCTTCACTATACTTCTCCGTTCGTCAACCTCGGCAAGGTGGAGCTAAAGCCTTGTACAAGTTGGATCCTCTAGGCTTCCACAACTGTCTTGGCATGCTCCGGAAGGCTCTCTCCAATACAATCACCAAGGGACACTCCCTTACAGCTCTCACTACACTAGAGATTCTAATCACCAAGAATGGAAGCACACAAGCACTATCTCTAGCAAGTTCTAGCCTATCTCTTGGTGTGTAAGTGGTGTAGATGATCTAGAAGTGTTAGCTCAACGTCTTGAATGCTTGAGAATGCGTAGAGGAGCTCTAGTTGTCAAGACTTGTCCAATAGACTGGTTGAAGGGGTATATATAGCCAGCCTCCACGAAATAGCCATTGGAAAAGTAGGCTGACATCACTGTTCTGCGAACACCAGATGATCCGATGCTCCCCCTTCAGTTATCATCGGTCAAATCAAAATTAGCTGATGTCACTGTGTCAGATATGACCGTTGTTGGACCGATGTTACCCTTGCCTTCTCATCGGATGATCCGGTGGTACTTCATCCAGAATTAGTTCAGAATTGATGCTTACTGGAGTGATCGATCGATGTGTTCATTGTTGTACATCGGATGGTCCGGTGTTACACTTGGTCTAGGGAGATTGCTTACTGTATTGATGGACCGATGTAACATGCCCTTCATCATCGGATGATCCGGTGAGTGCTTAGTTCTAAGGTCTTCTTCTTCTGCTGAACCAACTCGATTGATGTGTTGTTTTCTGGAATCATCGGTTGATCCGGTGAATTGACTTTGTTTGCTTCGAGTTGTTCTAAGTGTTTCTTTTGGAATTTGCTCGATTGACCTCTTAGGCATTGGTTGGAAATATTGTTCTGATGATTATCAAGCATTGAGTGCTTTAAATTTTGGTTGAATAATTTTGACATGTGAGCTTTTACATCTAATCTTCATAAACATTGATTGATCTCATAGAATGATTGTTTAGGGGTCTCCAATTATATCCAATAAGCAGTAGATGATATTGAAAGCATCTAGGCCCCCATGAGGTATGGTTTTGGTAATTAATGACAACCATTGGACTTTACTAATGAATTTGTGGATGCAAGGTCTGTCATAATCACTCAATCAAATGAAATCAATATGTCATTGGAGACCCCTAAAAAATCAATTTATGAGATCAAATCAATGATATGAAGAAAAGAAGTGAAAGATCTTATGACAAAGTCATTCAACCACAATTAATGACACTTAATGCTTGACAATCATCAGAAATATATTTCCAACAAAGTCTAAGAGGTCCTTTGAGCAAGACACAAAAGAATCACTTAGAAACAACTTGAAGCAAACAAAATCAACTCACCGGATCAACTGATGTTTCTAGAGAACAACACATCGATCGAGTTGGTTCAGCAGAAGAAGAAGACCTCAGAACAAAGCACTCACCGAATCATCCGATGTTAAGGGCTAGGCTACATTGGTCCATCAGTACAGTTTGTAATATCCTTGGACCAAGTGTAGCACCGGATCATCCGATGTACAGAAATATACACATCGGTCAATCACTCCAGTAAGCATCAAGTTTGAGTCAATTCTGGAGGAAGAGCCACCGGATCATCCGATGAGAAGACAAGTGCAACATCGGTCTAACAATGGTCATATCTGACACAATGACGTAAGCTAAAGTAAAATTGACCGATGATAACTAAAGAGGAGACATCGGATCATCCGGTGTTCGCAGAAAAGTTCTGTCAGCCTACTTTTCCAACGGCTATTTCGTGGAGGCTGGCTATAAATACCCCTAAACCTGTCATTTCGATAAATCTTGATCACCAGACATTCTCAACACATCCACAAGCGTTCAAGACCAAGAGCCATCACTTCTACATCATTTCGACCACCTACACAACAAGTGATATGCTAGAACTAGCTAGAGAGAGAGCTTGTGTGCCTCCATTCTGGGTGAGTGGAATCTCTAAGATAGTGAGAGCATCAAGGGAGTGCCCCTTGGTGTTTGTAACTGTGAGAGACTTCCGGAGCTTGCCAAGGCGTTTGTGGAAGCTCGGAGGGTCGAAGTTGTACAAGTCTTGAGCTCCACCTTGCCGAGGTTGGCAAACGGAGAAGAATAGTGGAGATCCCTCGTCTCGATGACTTGGGAGTGGCTATACCCTTTGGTGGGTGCCACAACGTGGATGTAGGAAGATATTGACGATCTTACCGAACCACGGGAAAAATCCTCGTGTCTCCTCGGGGGTTTGCATCCTCTTCCTCTCCCTTACATTTATGCATTTATATTCCGCGAAGTTGCTATTTACTTCAATGCATAGATTGTTTGCGTAGGGAATTGGGCTTTTAGGAATTAAGTTTCATTGCTTAGATTTTTTTAAAAGAAGCCCAATTCACCCCCCCTCTTGGGCATTCGATCCTTACAATTGGTATCAGAGCAAGGTTGCTCATAGGATCATTCTAGCTTCACCGCTAGAGAGCTAAAATGGCCAAGGTTGGGGGTTCGTTTCCTATCTTCGAGGGCAAGAACTTTGCCTATTGGAAAGCACGCATGTGTGTTTATCTAGAGGCTATTGCTCCCGAAGTATGGGAAGCGAACCACGCAGGGTTTGGAGAACACAACTATGTTGGTGATCAAATTAAATGGGATGCTAAAGCTAGGAATGCAATCTATGAATGTATTAGTCAAGATGTGTTTGCTAGGATTGCTAGCAAAGAAAAAGCTTGTGACATTTGGGCTTGCTTAATAGAGATTCATGAGGGTTCTTCTCGAGTCAAGGAACTTAAATATCACATGCTTAAAGCAAAATATGATGAATTTAAGATGCTATCTCATGAAAATGTCAATGAGATGTTCTCTTGCTTGAATGTACTTATTGAGGAAATTAATGCTCTTGACATTGCTTCTCTTGGCAAGGGACTCATCAACTGCAAGATCCCCATGCTCCTTCCCAAGCCAAAGTACAACGTCATCAAATCCATGCTTCAAAAGGAGTCTCTTGACCACATTGAAGTTTCAGAGCTCATTGGAGAAATCCACGCTCATGAGATGAGTGTACTTGGGATGATGGAGCAATCATCTTCAAAAACAATTGCTCTAAAGGCCTCCACCAAGAAAACAAGCCTCAAGAAGAAGGTGGTTGAGCCTAGCTCAAGTGAAGAGGAGCAAGCATCAAGTGAAGATGAAGATTATGAGCTTGCATTGATGATGAGGAAGTTCTCACGCTTGAACTCCAAGATTACCAAGAAGGGATACACCTTTGATCCCAAGAAGAAAGCGTTTATACCAAGGAGAGATGATCACAAGACTTGCTACAATTGTGGTGATCAAGGCTACATCTCCTATGATTGTCCAAAACCGGACAAAAGAAGAGAGAACAACAAGAGCAAGCACCGCAAGCTTGAAGAAAGTGAAGATGATGAAGAAGAGGCCAAACCCAAACCAAGATCCTTTGGGAAGAGGAAACATGACATGGGCAAGAAGGCAAGACTCTTCCCAAAGAAGAGAAATGGCCCACAAAAGGTGTTCATGTGTGAGGCAAATGAATGGGTCACCGACAAAGAAACAAGTGATGAAGAGAGTGAAGTGGAAGAAGAAAGTTTGGACGGCCTCGCCATTGCCAACAATGATGACTCACCTCTTCATCCACCGCCCATGTGCCTCATGGCGAAAGGTAACACCAAGGAATGCGACGACTCTAGCGATGATGAGCTTTCCCCCGATGATTTAACTTCTTTGATAAATGAATATCATGCTATCATTAAGTGGGAAAAGAGTAAGGTTAAAGCTCTTGAAGAAACTCGTGCTAGACTTGAGAGTGCTAACCTCGATTTGCTTGACAAGTATGAAAGCATACTCAAAGAGCATGACACACTCAAATCTCATGTCAAGCAAATTGAGGAAGAAAAGGCTAAAATCAAGTTAGATAATCATGAGCTTAACTTATCACACCAAACACTGTTGGAAGAGCACAACAAGTTAGTACAAGAACATCAATCACTTAACGTTGCTCATGACGTGCTTGATCAAGAGTTGGAAAATATAAAGAAACAAACTCTTAATGATAGGATATCCATTACTTCTCATGTCACTAATGCCTTGAACAAGTCTTTGCCTTTGAAAGCAAATGCTAGGGAGAAGGACTTGTTCGAAGAAATTGAGAGTCTTCGCACTAGTGTGGCTATAGTTTCAAAACGGGAAGTCAAACACAAGGAAATAATCTTCCAACAAGCAAAGGCCTTCAGCAAGAGAGGACTTGGATCCTTCCCGGTGCCTAACAAAGGAAAGGTGCCCTCACCGGACCTTAGAACAAGCTTCATCAAGGAAGTTGGTTCTTATTGTCAACATTGTGAGGTCACCGGTCACCACACAAGGGAGTGTCCTCTTCCTAACCGACCCTCTCCCAAGTTGCCCATTAATTACAAATCTACTTTCAATGATCGTTATTATCTCTTGAGTAAAGTAGATGGCAAGGTGAAGGCTAGGTTCATTGGCAAGGACATGAAGGGCATGAAGGGGAAGCTCCCCAAGCAACTTTGGGTCCCAAAGACACTTGTATCCCACATACAAGGACCTAAGTTGGCTTGGGTGCCTAAAGTAAAAAATTGAATTCATGTGTGTAGGTGAACTACAAAGCCAGAGGAAAGCATTGGGTACTCGATAGTGGGTGCACCCAACATATGACCGGCAATGATGGTATGTTCACCACCATAGAAAACCCCGGCAATCATGAACAAGTCACCTTTGGTGATAACTCTAAGGGAAAGGTAATTGGGTTAGGTAAAATTGCTATTTCAAATGATTTATCCATTTCCAATGTTTTGTATGTCAAGTCACTTAGTTTTAATTTACTTTCCATTGCACAACTATGTGATCTTGGACTAACATGCACATTTAGCAAAAATGATGTTGTTGTGAGTAGTGAAACAAGCCAAGACATAGTCTTCAAAGGATTTCGGCATGGACATCTCTACCTAGTAGACTTCTCCAACAAGAATGCTAGCTTGACCACTTGCCTTTTCACTAAGACAAGTTTGGAATGGCTATGGCACGGACGCATAGCGCACATTGGGATGAGCAAACTCAAGAAGTCATTCAAGCTTGGGATGGTGACCGGCGTGAAGGATGTCACTTTTGAGAAGAACAAGCTTTGTAGCGCTTGTCAAGATGGGAAGCAAGTTGAGTCACACCATCCAATGAAGACAATGGTGTCAACCTCCAAGCCACTTGAGCTACTCCACATGGACCTCTTCGGACCGTCCACATATCAAAGCCTTGGCGGTAACCTCTATTGTCTTGTTATAGTTGATGACTACTCTCGCTATGCTTGGACTCTATTTCTAGGTGACAAGAGTGAAACTCCGGAAGTGCTCAAGACCTTCGCCAACCTCGCTCAAAGGGAATTTCAACTTCCCCTCATCAAGGTCCGGAGTGACAACGGCACCGAATTCAAAAACTACAACATTGGGGAGTGGTGTGACCGTGAAGGCGTGAAACATGAGTTTTCAGCCACATACACTCCTCAACAAAACGGTGTCGTTGAAAGGAAAAACAAGACACTCATCACTCTTGCGAGAGCAATGCTTGATGACTACGGCACGTCGGAGAAGTTTTGGGCCGAAGCAATCAACACGGCGTGCCATGCCGCAAATAGGGTCTATCTCCATCGACTACTTCAAAAGACCCCATACGAGCTTCTCATTGGGAGAAAACCCAACATCTCCTACTTTCGAGTCTTTGGATGCAAGTGCTACATCTACCGCAAGAAAAGGCTCGGTATGTTTGAAAGAAGGTGTGATGTTGATATATTTCTTGGTTATGCATCAAACTCAAAATCATATCGAGTATTCAACCAAACCTCCGGTTTAGTTGAGGAAAGTTGTGATGTTGAGTTTGATGAATCTAATGGCTCCCAAGAGGAGAGTTTTGGTCATGATGAAATATATGATGAGCCTCTACAAGAAGCCATGAAGAACATGACCATTGGAGACATCAAGCCTGAAGTTGAGGAGAGCCATGATCAAGGGGGAGCTTAAAGTTCCAACATCAACACTTCAATGGCGCCTCAAGTTGACGAAGAAGAGAAGGATGATCCATTACCGACTCAAGACTCACAAGCACAACAACATCAAGAAGAAGAAGAAGTCCATGATGAAGTCCAACCACAAGAGGAGCAACACGAATCACCTTCGCCAAGTGCTTCACAACCACTTATGAGGCATGGACGCATCTCCAAGGCGCATCCGATGGACCAAATCATTGGAAGTCCATCAAGGGGTGTAAGTACACGTTCTCGCCATTTCGCTTCATTTTGTGAGCACTACTCGTTTGTTTCATGTGTAGAACCCACTCATATTGAGGAAGCACTCAAAGACCCGAATTGGGTGATGGCCATGCAAGAAGAACTCAACATCTTCATCCGCAATGAAGTTTGGGTGTTGGAGGAGCGACCCAAGGACAAGAACGTCATCGGAACAAAGTGGGTGTACCGCAACAAACAAGACGAGAATGGCGTTGTGGTCCGCAACAAGGCAAGACTTGTGGCCAAAGGGTTCTCGCAAGTTGAAGGACTAGACTTTGGGGAGACATTTGCTCCGGTCGCCCGGCTAGAAGCCATCCGTATACTTCTTGCCTTTGCATCACATCACAATATTAGACTTTATCAAATGGATGTGAAAAGTGCCTTTCTTAATGGTTACATTAACGAGCTTGTTTATGTTGAACAACCTCCCGGGTTTGAAGATCCTATGAATCCTAATCATGTGTATAGGTCGCACAAGGCGCTCTACGGGCTCAAGCAAGCACCTTGGGCGTGGTATGAACGACTAAGGGATTTCCTTAAGATGCAAGGATTCAAGATCGGGAGGGTGGACACTACACTCTTCACCAAAGACATCAACGGAAATTTGTTTATTTGTCAAATTTATGTTGATGATATTATTTTTGGTTCAACTAACGAAGCTCTTAGCCATGAGTTTGGTAAAATGATGTCTAGGGAATTCGAGATGTCAATGATTGGAGAGCTCAACTTCTTCCTTGGATTTCAAATCAAGCAACTTCAAGAGGGGACCTTTGTCTATCAAGAGAAGTATACCAAGGACCTCTTGAAGAAATTTGAGATGAGAGATTGTAGCTCAAGATGCACTCCAATGGCAACAAATTGTCATCTCGACGCGGATAAGGACGATAAACCTATTGACCAATCTAACTACCGTTCTATGATTGGATCATTGCTTTATCTTACCGCATCTAGGCCCAATATCATGTTTAGTGTATGCTTGTGTGCTCGCTTTCAAGCGGCACCTAAAGAATCGCATAGGAAGGCGGTCTTTAGGATACTTAGGTATTTTAAGCATACCCCTATTGTGGGCTTGTGGTACCCTAAAGGTGCGAAATTCCACCTCTTGGGATACTCGGATTCGGACTTTGCCGGTTGCCGCGTGGATCGCAAGAGTACCTCCGGTGGGTGCCACTTGCTTGGGCGTTCCCTAGTATCTTGGTCTAGCAAGAAGAAAAATTCCATCGCCTTGTCCACGACGGAAGCAGAATATATTGCGGCCGGTGCATGTTGTGCCCAAATTCTTTATATGAAACAAACCCTTTTGTACTTTGGTATTAAACTTGGTTGTGTGCCTCTCCTTTGTGACAATGAAAGTGCGGTTAAGATAGCTAAAAACCCCATTCAACACTCCCGCACTAAGCACATTGATATTTGCCATCATTTCTTGAGGGACCATGAAGCTAAGGGAGACATCTCATTGCGAGGTGTTAGGTTCGAAGAACAATTGGCGGATATCTTCACTAAACCACTAGATGAGAAAACTTTTTCTAGGCTAAGAAGTGAGTTAAATGTGCTAGATGCAACGAACATCATGTAAGAATGCATCTCATATAGGTCTTGCCTAACTCTCAAAGGATGGGGGTGAGCAAGGGTTAGCTTGGGATGGAGGTTCTTTTGGGTTTCCCCAAGGTTTGGAGAGTGGCTTTCCCTGAAGAAGCCTTTGAAAGGTTCAAATTTGGCAAGATAGATTTATTTTATGCCTTGCATGATGCCTACCATATAGACTTGTAATTTCTTGCACTATAAAATTGTCTGGCATTGCATACGGTACATTGTCACAAAGGGGAACCCACCTCATGAGAAAGAGACTTGTTTGAAATGCAATATCTCAACTCATATGTGGTGGAAAGAACAAAATGTTAGGTGCGTTAATGCCTAGAGGAACATGCTCTAAACAGATAGAAGTATTCATACTCTAGCTCACAAAGCATGGGCCTTACATTTTATTTGGATGATTTCCTCCTATTTTTCTCGGTGTTTCATTTGCTTTAAGGCCTAGCCAAGTTATTGGCATATTAGTATTTTTGAGGGGTAAGGGGTTGCCCAAAAGGTCCTAAGACATGTGTTTCTTCTTGCTTGTTTGTTTGGTCAAAGGACATATATGGGATGTTGCTGTTTTATAGTCATCGGATTATCCGATGCTTAGGTCAGACCATCATCGGATCAGATTGGTGTTCAAAAGCCAAGAGTCAGTTCAGTCAGCAACACAAATCAACCGACGCGTTCATTTGGAAAAACATCGGTCCATCCGGTGTTCACAAATCTGGAACTGTGATGAATTCCACCGATGATATTCCCTTCCACGTCGGACCATCCGGTGTCAACGGCACTTTTTTGAATACCCTTACTATGACATTCGACCGATGATATCTCTTTGCACGTCGGTCTATCCGATGTCAACGTTACCTTCTTGAATACCCTTACTGTGCCATTCGACCGATGCTTCTATCGTTTCTACATCGGTCCATCCGGTGTTAAATTTTCGGCTAGGGTTTGGGACCCACTATTTAAACGGCGCTTCACCTCCTTTTCTTCTCTCTCCCCGATCCCAACTCACCCGCGCTCATCTCTGCAGCCTCCGTTCCTCTCACCCGCGCCACCACCGTCTCCGGCCGCCCGCCGCCTCCGGTCGCCGCACCACCTCAGCCGCCGCTACACCATCGCAGCCGCCGCCTTCGCACCAACGCAGTTGCAGCCGCCGCCGCCACTTGCCTCCACTGCAGCCGCCTCCGCCGCTCCACCCAAGCGCCGCCGCCGCCTCTCTCCACCACCACAGCCGCCCCACGCACACACCACCCTCTACGTCGTTGGTACCTCCACCGGTCGCCGCTAGGGTTTCCGACTGCATCAACCTTCGTATCGCCGTTCCGTGCATCGTCGACTTCGTTTACGCGCTTTGCCTCGTCGCAATGGCTCATGACAAGAAGAACAAGGGCAAGGCCGTTGCGGAGCCGGCCGCAAAGAAGCAGAAGCTCTCGAAGGAGGAGAAGAAGGTGTTGATGGTTGCTCGCGCCGCCGAGGAGCGAGAGCGTGGCCGAGGAGGATCTTTGAGGATCCGCGAGGCTCGTCCGAGGCAGCCTCCCGTGATCGATGAGTCCGAGGCCGAAGAAGTGCCGGAAGTGCCTCTTGTCCGCCGGCGCTCAGCTAGGACCCATGGGGGCCATCCCGTGGCAGCACCACGTCCGGGACCGACGGCTGCCGATCGTCATGAGGACAGGGAGGCCCAGAGAGCCGTCTACGAGATGGACACCACCGTCCATGTTGGTGAAGGTGTCCGGTTGACTGATTACCGAAAGATGAAGGCCAAGCAGCTAAGAAGACTCATATGGAGTGTCTTGCTTGAGGAGTGGTACCCGCAGCCCAGAGAGGCTCTTGTGGACAGTCGTTTCTGGACCGTGACACGGGCGTCCCTATACGAGACCTACAGACGCCGAGGCCACAAGCTCTTCCAGCACAACTTCTTGGACTGGGATCAGCTTGCCCTGGCAGCAGAGACAGAGATTCGCCCATACTTTGAGAGGTATCGCGGGCTGGTGCAGCTGATGTCCTATGAGAGGAGTGCTTATGTGGAGGATTGGGTACGCGTGTTCTACGCTACCCTATACGTCTCTGAGGGCTGCAGGTCGATTGACTTCATGTTGATGGGACAGCATCATCAACTGACGAGACAGACGCTGGCACATCTGCTGGGAGTGGACCTGCACGACACTTGCGTGCATGAGAGAGTATATGGACTGGCAGATCCGCCGAGGAGGCCGCTCACTGGGGGAGTGGCACCACCACTGGAGGAGATACGTTCTCTGTTTGGACCAACCTTCTCTCCAGACCAGCCGAGGGTACCGGCACTACTGACTCCTACTGCGCGCACAGTGCACCTTGCCCTGCACTGCACACTCTTGCCGAGGTCAGGATACTTAGTGGGGTTCACCAGCCTGTAGCAGACCCTCCTATTCTACATCATGAACGGGATGGAGTTTGATATTGTGGACGTCCTCATATGCGAGATGGAGGATGTGATCACCGATGGAGTGGGCATGATGAGGCAGCTTGTGTATGGACACTGGATCAGCTACCTGCTCTCCATGATGGTCCCTGAGGAGTACGCCGTGCATGACCGTCTCACTGACGAGAGTGTCACACGGTTCAGCCACTATCGAGCTCCAGCTCTTGGAGACCGCCGCCTTTGCCGTCCAGTCGAGTGTCAGGTCAGGGCTCGTCTATCTGAGGAGAACTAGTCGGATTTGGAGAAGGAGGATGAGAGGTTGGCCGAGGCAGAGGCTCAGGGTGAGGACCTGCAGCATATATGGTCCGAGAGCAACACTGATGACAGCGTTGAGGAGTACTTTCCACCTCCTCCCTCACCTAGGCAGCACGATGCGGAGGCTGGAGCCTCTACAGTGCCACCCCCTACTCCACCTCCCGTCACAGAGGCACATGTCCCTCAGCCGACTGAGCTCACCTCACTTCTTCAGGAGATGGTTGAGCAGCAACGCTTGGACCGGCTTGCAGCTGAGCAGGCCCGAGCGGAGCAGGCCGCACGCCTTCTAGAGCTCCAGCAGCAGCAGCGGGAGATGCAGCGCGAGATTGCCCGTGAGAGGCGAGAGGACACTGACTGGCTGACTGGGCTGATCGACCAGATGCACCAGCGCTCCCTCGACCAGCAGCAGCAGACGCAACAGGCGATGATGGACATCCTGGGGTTGATCACCAACCTCTACACCGATACCGGGATTGCCCTCCCGTCGCAGCTGCCAGGAGTTGCTCCACCTCCACCTGTCCTTGCTCCAGCTGCCGCTCCGGTGCCGACCACGCCGATCCCTTCTATCAGCATGTCTCCACTACTGGCTCCCGGCGCACCGATTCAATCTCCACTGCCGGCCACGACACTGTTCCAGCAGACGCCAGCATCCGTCGTCAGTGCCCCTCTTCCAGCAGCTCCTACCCAGCAGGCACCGACGGTGGCTCCTACGGCTCCGACAGCTCCTTCCACCTCTGCAGGCAGCAGCTCCGACGACAGCACTCCCGACGGTGACCAGTTCGTCATCGCGCCTAGTACTCAGGGTCCTTAGGCACTCGGATCCCTTTTTGGTGTCTTGATGCCAAAGGGGGAGAAGAGTTAGAGGAGAGTCAGGGGGAGGATAGCTTAGCCTCAGGGGGAGCGTCCTAGCTGTAGGGGGAGTTTATCTTTATGAGTTATCTTTTGTAATTTGGTTTGTTTGCTGCTCACTTGCTACTTATTGAGCATTAATGAACTTGTCACTTATTCCCACTTTCAAGTTATTGATTGATTTTGAGCCTTCAAATTTTAAGTGTGATAATATTGTATTCATTGCATATCCTCTTAAGTTTCGTACTATCAAATTCATTACTATTGTGCTTAAATTGTTGTGTTGTCATCAATCACCAAAAAGGGGGAGATTGAAAGCATCTAGGCCCCATGAGGTATGGTTTTGGTGATTAATGACAACCATTGGACTTTACTAATGAATTTGTGGATGCAAGGTCTCTCATAATCAATCAATCAAATGAAATCAATATGTCATTGGAGACCCCTAAACAATCAATTTATGAGATCAAATCAATGATATGAAGACAAGAAGTGAAAGCTCTTATGACAAAGTCATTCAACTACAATTAATGACACTTAATGCTTGACAATCATCAGAAATATATTTCCAACAAAGTCTAAGAGGTCATTTGAGCAAGACACAAAAGAATCACTTAGAAACAACTTAAAGCAACAAAATCAACTCACCGGATCAACCGATGTTTCCAGAGAACAACACATCGGTCGAGTTGGTTCAGCAGAATAAGAAGACCTCAGAACAAAGCACTCACCGGATCATCCGATGTTAAGGGCTAGGCTACATCGGTCCATCAGCACAGTTTGTAATATCCTTGGACCAAGTGTAGCACCGGATCATCCGATGTACAGAAATATACACATCGGTCAATCACTCCATTAAGCATCAAGTTTGAGTCAATTCTGGAGGAAGAGTCACCGGATCATCCGATGAGAAGACAAGTGCAACATCGGTCTAACAACGGTCATATCTGACACAATGACGTCAGCTAAAGTAAACTTGACTGATGATAACTAAAGGGGAGACATTGGATCATCCGGTGTTTGCAGAAAAGTTCTGTCAGCCTACTTTTCCAACGGCTATTTCGTGGAGGCTGGCTATAAATACCCCCTAAACCTGTCATTTCGATAAGTCTTGATCACCAGACATTCTCAACACATCCACAAGCGTTCAAGACCAAGAGCCATCACTTCTACATCATTTCGACCACCTACACACCAAGAGATAGGCTAGAACTAGCTAGAGAGAGAGCTTGTGTGCCTCCATTATGGGTGAGTGGAATATCTAGGATAGTCAGAGCCTCAAGGGAGTGCCCCTTGGTGTTTGTAACCGTGAGAGACTTCCGGAGCTTGCCAAGGCGTTTGTGGAAGCCCGGAGGGTCCAAGTTGTACAAGGCTTGACATCCACCTTGCCGAGGTTGGCAAACAGAGAAGAATGGTGGAGATCCCTCGTCTCGGTGACTTGGGAGTGGCTATACCCTTGGGTGGCTGCCACAACGTGGATGTAGGAAGATCTTGACGATCTTACCGAACCATGGGAAAAATCCTCGTGTTTCCTCGGGAGTTTGCATCCTCTTCCTCTCCCTTACATTTATGCATTTTATATTCCGCGAAGTTGCTATTTACTTCAATGCATAGATTGTTTGCATAGGGAATTGGGCTTTTAAGAATTAAGTTTCATTTCTTAGATTTTTGAAAAGAAGCCCAATTCAACCCCCCCTCTTGGGCATTCGATCCTTACAGATATTCATACAGATTTCATTTGAGTGTGATGAGTGATGTGGGAGACCTTGCATCCACAAATTCATTAGTAAAATCCAATGGTTGTCATTAATCACCGAAACCATACCTCATGGGGGCCTAGATGCTTTCAACCTTGCAGAAGCTCGAAGCTAGAGTCTGACCTTGCTAAAAAGATGTTACTGCAGCATTCAAAACATTTATTGACAAAGCCAATGTATTCAGTACAAGCCAATGTATTCAGCACACATAGGTCTCACAATCTCCCCATTGATAAATGCATCGGCAACACCACTTAAGATCCGAACATTGGCATGAAAAGTTTTGAGAACAATTTTCCCCCTTTTTGAAAATCAAATGAGATAGAAATAAATTTCTCCCCCTATACATATTTCCCCCTCCCCCTATACATATTTCTCCCCCTTGCATAATTCACCATATTATTTCTCCCCCTTTGACAATGTATTAAGCAAGGTTCAAAAGAGAAATTTTAATTGTTATGAACATATTATAACATATACATATAAAACAAAGCTCATCCAAGTGATACCATCAAGTATCTTACACTATCACAACAATGAGATACATAAAGTAGTATAAGCCATGCTAGAGATCAAATGTAATTTTCAATTTAAGCAAGTCATGATCTCACAAACTTAACTAATTCAAAACCTGAAAGCATGACACTTGTTGCTGCATTTTATTATTTTTCAAAGCATAGATTTAGATCATATGATATTTGCAAGAGATTATATGTGCATTTGCCTTATTCTAACCAACAAAGCCAAGCCTATGTCATTTGACAATCGGAATCTTAAGGACATGATTTTTGTCATACACAACTTCTTTCAAGTTCATATCTAAGTGCAATGATAAGCTATCTAAAAAGAAGAAGTGCGATGCTTGCATATTTTCTTGATCTTTTCTCAACTTATATTTTTTTTTTTTAAAACTCAACATGTGAGTTGATTACTTGATTAATTCTTTATGATTAAAAAACACTTGTGAGCATGCAACAAGTTCAAAACAGCAAGAATGTTCAACCATGACCAGATTTAGTGTAAGTAATTGTTCCAATCACTAGTCATAGTAAAAACTACAAAATGTATAAAATGAGTAATGTAGTAAGAACTTTCAGCATGTAAAAGGAATCACAAAGTCATATATGTATGAAATATATGCTCATATTATTTTAAGTTCAGATTCACACATAGACTTCCCAAGTTTCAAAACTCCCCCTCAATTTAAGCCATGAGGATGCATAACCCCTATTTCACTATGAATGTAACAAAAACGAGTGAAATCCAAAGGTTTTGTAAAAATATCAGCCAATTGTTGTTCGGTATCTACATGGTGAAGCACAATGTTTCCTTTTTCAACATTATCACGGAGAAAGTGATACCTAATGTCAATGTGCTTAGTTCTAGAATGTTGCACAGGGTTTTTAGCAATGCAAATAGCACTAGTGTTGTCACAAAACAGTGGAAGACTATCTATATCAACCCCATAGTCCTTAAGTGTTTGAACAATCCAAAGAATTTGTGAACAAGCGCTAGCAGCAGCTACATATTCAGATTTGGCGGTGGATTGTGCAACTGAACTTTGTTTTCTAGATGACTATGCAACAAGTGAGTTACCAAGAATATGACAAGCACCGGAAGTACTTTTCCTATCAATCCTACAACCTCCAAAATCAGCATCGGAAAAAGCTTTCAAAGTAACGGTTGAGGAAGAAGGAAGAAAAATGCCAAATTCTTGAGTTTCATGTAAGTACCTGAGAATCCTTTTGACGGCTTGACGATGTGAAGCACGTAGGGAAGCTTGAAACCGTGCACAAAGTCGTACGCTGAATTGTATATCCGGTCTTGATGCCGTGAGATACAAAAGTGATCCGATCATGCTTCTATATTCTTTTTGATCCACGGGTTCACCATCTTCATCAAGTTCAAGTGTTGTTGCTGTTCCCATTGGTGTCCAAAGAGGATTGCTTTTGTCCATGTTGAAGCGCCTTAGGAGGTCTTTTGTATACTTCGTTTGATGCACAAAGGTACCCTCCTTAGTTTGCTTGATTTGCAGCCCCATAAAGTACGTGAGCTCTACCATCATACTCATCTCAAATTCTGAACTCATCATAGCTGAAAACTTGGACACAAGATCATGAGAAGCACAACCAAAGATAATATCATCCACATACACTTTAACGAATAATGAGTCATTGCCATGCTTAAGCACAAAAAGAGTTTTATCAACCTTGCCCATGGTAAACCCCTTTTCAAGTAAGAATGTTTTTAACCTATCATACCATGCTCTAGGGGCTTGTTTGAGACCGTACAAGGCTTTGGACAGTTAGTAAACATGATTAAGAAAATCTGAATTTTCAAAACCCGGTGTTTGTTTGACATAAACATCCTCATCTATGTAGCCATTAAGAAAAGCACTTTTAACATCCATTTGATATAGATTAAAACCATTAGATGCAACAAAAGCTAACAAAATTCTTATTGCTTCTAATCTAGCAACAGGAGCAAAAGTTTCATCAAAATCTAGACATTCAACTTGAGTGAAACCTTGAGCAAGCAACCTAGCCTTATTCCTAACCACAACCCCATCCTCACTTTGTTTATTTTTAAACACCCATTTAGTTCCAATTAAAGTGTGACCTTGAGGAGGAGGTACAAGTTTCCAAACATTATTTCTTTCAAAATTTTCTAACTCTTCTTGCATGGCAATAATCCAAGATTCATTAGTGATTGCGTGTGATATATCTTTGGGTTCAAAAGAAGCAACAAAAGCAGAATGAGCATGAGAGTTTGGATCGCAAAACCTGGACTGTGTGACTCGTTCGTGCAAGCTTCCAATTATCTATTGCGGGGAATGATCTTTGTAAAACTGTAGGGGAACAGATGTCCCACAAGCTTCTTCTTCTTCATGTTCATCAAAAATCAATGAGCTTGCAACTTGAGGATGATTTGAATCAGCATTGATGGATGTCGGTGCTGGTTGAGAATTAACATCCGGAGCTGAATCAAAGTCTTTAGCTGCTGAATTTTCGGGTAGCAGCTCCAATTCTTCCTCATTTTAAACGAAAATGCTTTCCCCCTGTGGATATGGATCTAGACCTGGAATGTTCGAGCTAGTACCTGGGATAGCTTCATCAAAAGACACTTCACAAGTCTCCACAATTTTGTTAGTCAAGTAAAAGCACACGGTAGCCTCTAGTATGAGATGGATAACTAAGAAACATGCCATCAATGGATCTAGATTCAAATTTATCAAGATTACCATGTTTCTTAACAAAGAATTTGCAGCCAGAGACCCAAAAGTGTGTAACACTAGGCCTATGTCCAAACCGGAGCTCATATGGGGTTTTACCTAGCTTAGCGCGCAAGAAAACACGATTTGAGACATAACAAGCGGTTGCAATCGCATCAGCCCAAAATTTCCTAGGAGTTTGATATTCATCAAGCATAGTCCTAGCCATCTCAACTAAGGTTCTGTTCTTTCTTTCTACAACACTGTTTTGTTGAGGTACATATGGTGAAGAAAATTGATGACCTATTCCATTTTCCGCACAAAAGTGATCAAAAGATTGATTTTTAAATTCATTTCCGTTATCACTTCTAATTGCTTTTAAAGATCCTGGTTGATCAATTGATAATCTAAGAAATAATGTTCTAAAGTGACCAAACCTTCATTCTTATACACCATAAAGTAAACCCAAGAGTATCTACAATAATCATCAACAATAACAAGAACATACCATTTACCTCCGAAGGATTGAACAAGTGAAGGTCCTACGATGTCAAGGTGCAAAAGTTGACCCGGTTCAGTTGTCATGATCATTGTGAGAGGAGTATGTGAACCTGCAACCATCTTAGCTTGTCTACAAGAAGAGCACACAATTTCTTTGTCCCCTTTAAGCTTAGGCAGCCCACGTATGCGATCAAGAGCACTAACACGCGTGAGATGATCAAAGCCCACGTGACCAAGTCTACGATGCCAAAAATATAAATCTTTGGAATCATTAGCAACTAGACACCTATGCTTAGAGGAAGACATATCAAAATCAGCTTTAAAAACTCTTCCAAATCGTGACATGTTAAAAATAAGCTCATTGTTTGAATTTACAACTTTGCAGCAATATTTAGTGAAAATAATTTCCAGATTTTCATCTAGCAATCGTGAAACAGAAAGCAAGTTGTATTTCAAATTTTTGACAAGTGCCACATCCTTCAAAGTGTAGTGATCTTTTACTCTAACCGAACTCTTAGCAATTATAGGAGTTGAAGAATTATCGGCAAAAGAACATTATCTACACGTGACATAAAAGAGAGGGAGGAGAACCATTCTTTGTTACCGGTCATGTGGCGTGAGCAATCTGAATCCACAATCCAAATGTTCTCCTTTCTCAGGCATATAACCTACATAGAAGCACAATACGTCGATGACTCAATACTAGGGTTAGTCAAAAGGCATTTAGGTATCCAGTACTGAGTCACACGACGTGCAGCAGGAAAAACACGCGAAAGCTGAGATAATACAACAGGTTTATGAGTCAAAGTTCGAGGTTTTTTATTCTTAACTACTGATCTATAAGATGTTACTTGTGTAGCACAAAAATCAGTAGCTCCGGAGGCAAAAACAGAAGGTCCAGAGGTAAAATTTGAATGTTTTTGACTCATAACAGCAGGTTGCATGTTCCTGGCATTCGGTTTATTATGTGCAATAAATTTTGCATTAAAGTTATGAGATCTAGCAATCATTCTTTTCCTTTTCTATTGTTTAGCTAGTCTATAACAAAAATCTATGACATGACCAACTCTACCATAGTAGGTACAACGAAATTTAACTTTGTGTTCATGTCTAGATGAGCAAGCAATATTTTTATTTGAAACCGAATGAGACAACACTCCTAGATTTGAAAACCACTTTTTTTTGTTTAGGAAACGTTTGAATCAAACCACTTCCTAATGACTTTACAATTTTATGTGGATGTGCCTTAGAATGAGCATGAGAATCAAAACATAAACCAGTTTTATCATTGCAAGACTTGGAAGAATTCAGTAGCAAATTTAGGTTCTTATTCCCATTACAAAATCGATCTAATGTTCTATGCATGTTATCAAGTTTATTGGACAGACCAAGGCAATTTTCACATGATGTTTTTCCTTTTAATTTGCAATTGGAATAATATTTAACTTCATGAGAACGTAAAGAATTATTCAATATTGAAATTTCGTTCATAACATCTTTTAGTTTCTTTTCAGGATCATCACAACTAGAACAATGCAAATCAATTGTAGAACAAGAAGCATCTTTTAAGTTTCCAATGTCAAGTGCAGCAAGCTTTTTGTTCTTTTCTATTTCAAGTTCAAGTCTATCTAGAGTAGAGGAATGTGCAGTTCTTAATGTGGATAATTGTTCATAGATTAAATCACACGAGGGACAAGAATCATCACTAGGAATCAAGGTTTTTAAATGATTGATTTCAGATTCTAGTGTTTTGATTTTAGCAGCATTATCCCTAAGCTTTTTGTCCTTTTCTTAACAATAATAGTTGCACGAGAAATTGCATCACACATTTCATTACAGATAGAACATACCTCATCGCCGTCACTGTTGTGTTCTGCATCCTCCTAACTTAATCTTGATCTTGTTTTCCCCGCCATGAAGCATAAGTTGGCCAAATCATCTTCATCTTCGTCACTTCTAATGTCCACATCGCTTGAGCCAAGTTCCTGGAGTGCAGAGATAAAACTATTCACTAGATGGCGACCTGTAAAGCCCTTCTTCTTCTTCTTCTTATCATTTGGTATGTGCTTCGTCCTTGATTGTTTTTCTTCTCGGGAAGTAGAACCTAAAAGGTTAGGGCATTCCGTATGAAAGTGTCCTATTTTACCACATTCGAAGCATCGTTGAGGTCCATAGTTTCCTCTACTTCTAGTTCTCATATTTTGCAATGCTTTTGAGAACCTAGTAGAGAGAAGCACTAGCTCCTCCTCTGGAAATTCCTCGATCTGCTCCAAGGTTAGTGAGGACAACAAAGCAAGATTATTGCAAGATGATGATTGGCTGGAGCTAGGCATACCACGTTGTGAGACAAATGCAATAGACTTATTTGGGTTCTTATGTGATAAGATGTCAATTTCATGAGTTTTGAGTTTAGAGTAAAGCACATCGAAAGTAAGTGTACTCATGACAGTAGATTCACGAATATATGTAACTTTCATCTCCTAGATTGACATGTCTAATGCACTAAGAAGTTGCTTAGCATTTTCAGCATCAGAAAAATTAACGTTGACACTATGCAAGTTACTCAGAATTTTTTTAAAGCGAGCAAAGAGACATCAATGGACTCACCGGGTTGCATCTCGAAGCGCATGTATTCTTTCTTGAACTTGTCTTGCCTTACCTCCTTGATCGTGTTGGATCCTTCTTGATAGTCACAAAGTGCTCTCCATACATCGTATACCGATCGGAGATGTGCAACACGGTCGAAGTCGCTTTGAGTGAGTCCTTGGATGATCAAGTTTCAGGCTTTGTTGTTGTTTTCGACGTCCTGTAGATTTGTAGACGTAACTTGATCGTTTGGTGGCACTTCGTAAGGCTTGTACACCTTCTCTCAAATTGCGAAGCCTTGCGCCTGGATGAAAGCCTACATGCGTGCCTTCCAAACCTGAAAATCAATACCAGCAAACACACAAGGTTTGGCGGAGTATTTCTCCATGATGATTAGTCAAAAACAGGTGCAAATCACAATGATTAGAGCAACGTGGCTCTAATACCAATTGTAGGATCTAAGGGCACTTAAAATCTACCACAGGGGGGTGAATGGTAGATTTAAAAAATCTTACGCAGCAGAAACAATTAAATCCCAACCCCTTCGGTAGAAAAACGATCTGTTAGAGAAATCATGAGTGAGACTAATATAAACGTTTTTTACCGGGACAAAAGTGATAGGTATCCGAGAGAATCAAGTCACGAAAAAAACACATGAAGAATCACTCAAATCCGACGAGAGAAACTCAAGTTATGATCAAAAGATAAAACATCAGTCAATCTGTCCTACCCGAGAAAACAGTTCTCAAATGCTGCAAAGAAACTCGTGTAGATTGGAAACCACAAATCCAACGCCGTGAAAATTTGATAGATGATAGATAATCAAGTTGAGGAGACAAACCAAAAACAATCATGTCAATTGGATCTGTAAAACTCGAGTTATGATAAAACCACCAACAAAAGGTAGTGCTGTCCAGAAACTCAACGAGTAAAACTTGTCTGGAACAAGTCGGACGAACAAGGCACAAAAGTTCCTTCAAACTACAAATTTTATTCAATAGAACACAAGAGGAACATCCCTAAAGTCGTGAACCATGAGCTCTGGCCTCCCTTGCTTATATAACCAGCTCAAAAGCCAACTCGACTAAAATCAAGACCCTAATCCTACTCCGTTCACGAATTGAAACTTTCCATAACTGCTTAGGACTCTTCTATACGCAGATAGAAGCAATCTTAAGACTTCCAAACACCTTAGGAACGTATTTACGTTCCTAAAACAACTCAAATTCGTGTCCCACATGAATCCTAACATTACCAACTCAAATATTTCCATATTTGAGTCAAACACGACTCAGCCGTAGCTTGAGTCCATAACCTAGTCGGTTGGACCTTTCCGACCAATTCTTTACGTCCACATCTCTTCATCACGCCTCGGAACCATGTAGCCACGTCCATGCACTCCTTGCACATGTGCAAACATCTTCCAATGACGTCCACGATACCTTCAGATGCATTGTTCTTGATTCAAACATGCTGTGCAACCTCCCGATCAACTCAACCACAATTCCTCCAGAACTTGGTAGTTGAACCTCATCTTCTCCCTAAGACTAGTTCAATGGATCCCATCACCAGCCATGTCTTTAACTCAAGCAACACCTGCACATGAATAAACAACCAATCTGTATGAGCCCAAGTCCGCGACTTGACTCAAGTCAGTTCCGAACACAACACCTTACGTGAGCACCTCACATAAGCATGTTGCAAAGCATAACAAAACGATATCAGCCATATCAACCAAAACACACCAAAAACTTAGCAAATGAATACTAAGCAATCTTTCTAACAATATAAAGAAAGTTCAAAACATTGCAAGATAAAGGCAAGAACAATGCGATCAAGTTCCGAACCTAGCCAAAGCTAACCGGAGCTTGAGCCGGAGCTTACCAAAGCTAGTCGGACCTAGCGCTGAAGCTAACCAAAACTAGTCTGAACTAGTCATCCCAAAAGTCGAAGCTAGAAAAACATGTCGGAGCTAACCAACATAAGTCGGACCTAGCAAAACATGTCAGAGCTTAATAAAGACATGCCAAAGCTATCAAAGACATGCCAGAGCTAAAGACAAAGCTCACCAAATGTAAAATCCCACTTTTTCCTTTCATGTGAAGTTCAGCTACAAGTTGTTTATCAAACATAATGGAGGTCAATATAGTGGTGCACATGAACTTGACATCACTAAAAAGTTTTCTTTCTACTCATGTTTAATTTTATTAACATAAGGATTGGACTTCACCCTAATCCTAGAACATTTTAATTAAAGCTTTCTGCAAAGTTGGGAATTTAATTGATTGAAATGGCTAGGGCAAATTATATTGCAGCAAAATAAAAATCAAAACAAATGTAATTTGATTATGTTGCTATGTATATATGGCCCTGACGAAAAGATTCAAATCCTAGGCTTTAAATTTTTCCTTGGCCTCTTAAATATTTTAAATAGCTTCTCGGAAAATTTTCAAGATTTTTGAAGCACGTCTTCCATTTAGTTGGACACGTACAGAGGGTTTATTTCGCGTCGATCTCAAATTTAGCTTTGCACTGAACCTTGCCCAAATCAAACCACAATTCTTCCTAAGACCTGTTTTTGGTTCAGTGAGCTTTGTTTCAAAGTTTGGTGATTTATGGACCTCAGTTACTATTTATTTCAATAAGGTTCATAAACAAGTTTGGTTTCAAATTTGAATTTAAATTTGAAACAAACTATCTCCAAATTGAAATCTGATTGCAGATTTGGGTTCCTCATATTTTTCTTAGCTTGCCTGTAAATTTTGGGAATTTTTGGGCAATGTTTGAGGTGGAATTCAAATGAACAGAGAAGAGGGAGTAGTGGGGCCTGCATGTCAGCCAGGGGAACCGTTTAACCGCCCCTGTTTTCCTTCTCTGCGCGACACCGCGACGGCTGCATGCCGCCAGCACGCCGTTCGGCCGTCGGTCGCCTCCAGCTGCCCTGCTCCTCCTTATCTACTGCAGTAAAGGCTATATATTCACCCCACCGTCGACCGAAGTCCCTCCTTGGTTCACTTTTCGCTCGCGCCGCGCCATTTCTCGCCACCGCGACCACCTCAGTTCTGCCCGACGCCCCTCAGCCTCGTTGCCGATACAAGCCTCCCCGTCCTCTGCAGTCTATAGGAAAAGGTGTGCCATGATATCATGTAGCTTCTGGTTAAATTTGAAATTATATCGTGCATCCTAGCGTCCGTATTCCGTGAATTACCGAGGCTCTTTTATTGCTTCGAAGCTTGTTCGTCGGTTTAATTCTGATTCTATGCACAATAATTCTTTGATCCAGTTAGACAACATGATCTACGTATCCTAGCGCACCTTCCATCCAAAAATCAGAAAGAACCATCGACTAATTAATGAGTTATCCAATTTTTTCCCTTCCGCCATTGGAGGAGTTCGATTCACCGTCGACCTTGGTCTTGCCGGCTATGGCACGAGCTCTGGACCCTCCTAAACTCTTTCCCATGCTTCCAATATGCTTCTGGAGCTTTCAAAGGTCTCGACATAATCGAAACCCTAGCACCCGCCGCCGTCGTCGGGAGTGGTTTTCCGGTCACCCATCGCCGTCGGGAGTTACTCCAGCGTGTTCCCCGCGTGAAACTAGGGTGGGGCGGCGAGTACCGAGACCTCCCGTGGGCCGGAAGCCATCGCCGGCGAGAGCGCCGCCGCCCGAGACCGTGGCCAGAGGTTGAAGAAGGTAGGGACACGGGTCCCACCTTCCAGTGAGTGCAACGGTGTCTGGATCAATCTGTGGCCTGGGATCTAGTGTGGCCACGTGGGAATATTTATGGCCTCCAGTGTGGCTGACTCCTGGTTGGCTGATTTTAAATCCGGTGGGCCCAGGTGCCAAATTTAAAAGCTAAAAATCCCAAATTGATGCAGAACCATTTCCAAACTTGAAAAATCAATATCTCTCTGTAGACTGCTCTAAAAATCTTCAAACAAATTTTGTTTGAATGCCCTTGAGCTCTAGTTTCTGTTAGTACCAACTAGGTTCTCTGAAACTTACATTTAATTTCTGTAGAAAACAATCTTACCAAATGCAAATACCATTTTTCCAGGTGAACTTTACACTGGAAAAATCCCCTAACTTCACATAAAATACATTGTCCTATTCTTGATTACCAGAAAATTTTGGTAGCCATTGCACTTGTATAACCCACTGAATAATTAAATTACCTTTTTTAGTCATTGAATTATTACAGATGTTTAGTTGCTTTATTATGTCCCAAATTCGGACTGAACCTTCCTTTAGTCATGGACTAGTTCCTGTAAAAATCTGGGATTTAATTGACTTAATCTCCTAGTCCCAATTCAGTTGCCAACTGAATGTTGATTGAAAAGCTAAAATTCAATTATCAAATAATTCTAGAAATTCTTGCCAACATTGAAATACAATAACTCCTTCACCAAGGCTTAGAAATTTGTGAAACCAATTTTACTATAACTAGGACAACCTCCTCTATCATGATCATCAACTGGCAGCTACGTTCAAGCTACAGTTTCTTTAAAATTCTTGGGAGTTTATTGCTTACCTTAATTTTAGAGGCAACAAACTATTTTATTCATCTCCTGTTCTTTGCCGGATCTTCTATCATATTCCTTAGCATCTACCATCAAAGTCCCAAAGCCAATTAAGATCATTATCATATAATGATCACCATAGATTAAATTATGGTTTTGGTAGTAATTATTTTTCAAAGTCATTCATATACATATTATATGCATACCGTGTAGTGACCAAAGTCGAAGAGGAACCAGAGGCCTTGGAAGTACACCTGCCGGATACTAACACAGACTCGGACCTGCAACCAGGCAAGCCCCGGTTTGCATTTAAGTCGTTTATAAAGTTTTGCTTTATCACTATGTTGATTAGCATATGAATTGTGCATTACGTTCAGGATGCTTGAATACTCCAAATGCATGACCCACAATCCCATTGGTTAATTGGGTAGGTTGATAGCTCGACATGTAGAACCACTATGCTAATTTTGTAGATGAATCCGTAGAAGTTGAGTAGTTGGAATCTACTTGCGAGATAGAAAATTTGACACTTATCTACACTGGGTTAACATTTATAGGAAATAACTGTTTAATCTAAACTTGAGACCGGTCAGAGATAAATACGAAGCGGCTAGACGTGGTCTTGGTCGCATAGCTCTGACTGGTCAGTTAAGGCCCGTCTATATGCGGCCCCTTCGAACAAGCTTGATTTGTACCGGAGACATACTGGACATATGGACTCCAGTAAACTGACATAACTTGATAACTGGGATGTCGAGGCCCATTAACTCACCATAGATAGGGGTGGGTTGAGGACAGTAAGGTGTAAACCGGTCGACGGACACAAGAGGTGTTCCGTGCGAAGACCTTATGTTCGCGGAGGTGAGACGGGTTTGGCGTTCGGGTTCCTTGTGAGAGGTGGCCATATACGACTAGTACTGAAGTGTTACGTAGGTACTGGTGTACTCGCTGACACTTCTGAACGTGTGTATGTGTCGTGTTGTTCGGGTGTGTCCTGATTGCAATAACCGTCCCTCGCGGTAATAGAGTACCACTTGTTCACTGCGCCGTGATGTAGTAAATACTAAAGAAGCCAGAAAAATATGTTGTATTGAATTATAATTGCTTTGCAACCTCGTATGACTTAGATATAGTAAAATTAAAGTTTAGAGTTTCCACATACTTTAGCTATAATAGCATTTTGTGCTATGGGCATGTCATATTATCGGCAAAGCGTTTCTTGTTTGATTGGGGAGTCTATGATGTGCCGTGACTGGAGAATGTCATTTGCTACTTAAAATATGAATTTAAGGATCCACTTGTGGGCGAGTCGTTTATGATTCACCTTACCTATGCTTAGTAATCACCCTTGCATATGTCTAGTGAGACGGGTCAGTCTTGCTGAGCCTTATGCTCATGTTTGTAGTTAAGGAGTTTTTGCAGGTTATACGATTGATGAAGGGTTTGATGATGAGGCTGCACCCCCTCCAGGGTGTACAGCCGAGTGGAAACCCTGCACGCCGCCGTGACTTGGGTGTTGCTAGTGCGAAGTATCCAGTGCATGGATGACTTTGCTTTTGCATAGCTAGTGCTGAGAACGTAGCTATGATATATATGTTTCTTTCCTTCTGCTAGTATTGTAAAACTTCCACTGTATGATAACTAAAAGACTCCGTCTTGTATTTATTCTAGTTCTGTTCTTGTATACTGTTGGGTGTCGCATCGCACGACACCACCCAATGAGATCCTCGGATGTCGGGATTCCGGTCCCCACAGACATGGTATCAGAGCATCATTGGGAACAATGTACTTGAAAAGAACATATTTTCAAAAATTAGGATTTTAGTGAGGAATTAGTTATATGCCCTTATAAGGAGTATTATTAGTATAAGATATAAAGGTGGTAAACTAATTTACATGTTATTAATTCTGTAACGGCGCTCCAACGTCAGGTAAGAGGTAAGGTACGCTACTGTAAGCGGATCAATTGCGGTAAGCTCACCATGTGAGAGTCAGCATGGAAGTTTTCCGTGGCTTAGCACGGAAATGTTAATAGGAGTCTTTGAAGCTTTCAATGTTTCTGAGAACCTATGACATGCGGTACCCTAGCGTGCTTCAAAGTTAGTGGGAGCCCCCGTCGGGTGGTGTATAACCCGATAGTATGCATCTCTAGAACCAATCATGTTCTATGGGAGCATGCGAAACACGTATGCCTGAGGGTGTATAAGCCGAATCGTACGGGAGTCTCTGCTGTACAGACGTATTTACAGCCATGTACCTCGGGACATGACCTCGCTCGAGGGCGACTCACACCAGAGTCGTATGCATTTATTTTTATATGTATTATTGTGACTGCCTGTCATGTTTCCCCGTACCGCCCTTGGGGTGTGAAAGTGTGAAAGGGGATTGTTTGTCTTTTTCAGCATCGACTACGGTAGAAGACCGTGTAGAAACCGTTTGCGAGAGAACGATATAGGAACCACCTATAGACGTAACCGGATATACCGGATAGAATTTTCTTTGGTGAGGTACATAGTATCGTCAGTATCAAACATGATACTTGACCATCCCCAACGACAGAATGGATGCATAATGTTTTGGAAAGTCCGAATATCAGATGCCGGTAGGTTTGGACTCTGTAAAAGGGACTCCGACTCAATAGGGTAGATAGAATCAAGATTCTTGATTTCTGGCAGAAGTTGGCTCGACTTCGCCGGGTTCTAATCTTGGTTATCTGATAGATAACATAAAGGTATAATATATGGATAGAAAGCTCGTGAAGACCTCTACAACTTTTCTGTTGACCATCAGGGAAGAAAAGTTCGATAATCTGTTGAAATCTGGAGTATACTAAAACTGCTCCAGATGACCCTCCCATTGTACCAGTTCCAGTAATAATACCATAAATCTCTGTAGAACATCTTCTGCCTTATTGTGTTACATGTATGGAAAGATCATAAGATGATATACAAGTTTTATGTTTAGAGTTTTTTCTAATTTGAATTTGAGACAAATCAAATTTGGAAATCAAAACGGTGAACTGCAGGACTGCTGGTGCAAACCAGTCAGTTCAACTGTTTAGTTTGGAGAGTTATAACTTTTAATCCAGAATAGTGACATAATAACATATATACATTTTTAGAAATATTAGGAAGTCCTCTATCAACTTTATTTTGCATTCATGATCTGAATCTGGGTACAGCTGTGTCTAATTCCATTTGTCGCAAACTTGGTTCTGGCAGTCCAGCACTTGAAGCAGTTTGCACATGTTTGTGAATTCGCGCGCGATACCTGTATAACAAACTTTTCGGGTGGTAACTCTTTTACTTATGGATTGTTAACTTGATGTTATACAAAGTTTATTTTGTCATTACCTCGAAATATTGTCATGATACCCCTGTGTAAATTGTGGACATCACTACATATACAGGGGAGGTTCTGTCAAAATTTCCAGAAAATATGGGTCAAATTAAAACCTGTATAGATTCTATTTCCTAGCTCACTTGTAGCTGTATGAGTACAATCTGGAAAGTTTGAAAAGTATACCACAACTTTTGTATTCAGCCTAATACCTGGCTCTGACGTTTCCTGTATGAAAATTTTGAATTTATACAGGAAGGTCAGCTGGAACAGACTGTGATTACAACTCCAGTTTTAAATTTTCTTAAACTGTTGAGAGTTGGAAACCTTCTCATTGTTCCAGTATTCTTTTATATAGATGACGGATGTAAGGATGCTACTACCGGACGGATGGGTTTTTGCCACTTGCGCTAGCCATACGGGCTTTCCATGTTTGCCGCGGGAAGTGCTCCAACAGTTTGGCTTCATCGAGATGCCATGCTATTGGGGTAGAGAAACGATCGACAGAGGTGTTCGGTGATGCACCATCTTGGTAGACATCCCGGCTAGTCCATGTTGATATGGATGGTCTCCTTTCTCAGTTACCATTGAGGGGGCTCATTTAGAGGACACTTGGGCAATCGCAGCAGGCGAAGCACTTATGAAGCTTTGTGAGCTTCATCAAGATGCCATGGCGGGGACTCAATTTGCCCTTATTCCAGTCCGTGGTATGGTTGGATTTGAATGGCAACGTCGTATGGTTGCTGCCTATACACCGCATGGCAACACAACCTCAACAACACTTGGGACATATGCGGCTGCTTCCAATATGGTAGTTGCTACACAAGGCACCATTATTATGGAGCAAATCGAGGCCTTGCAGGAAGCGACGGAGCGGGGTAATACCCTTGATTATATCAACAAGAATCTACGTTCGCTCCTAGCCCCAGTGAATCACCGGCTAAATAAGTGTGAGCGTCAACTGCATTCTGCTCGCATTAGGCTACGGAAAGCTCGCACTGAACTACAGCAAGCTCGTGGTGAGTTGCAAGCAAGTCAGTTGGAGGTGCAACAACAGCAAGAGCAGCTGTTAGTTGTCACTAGAAAGCGGGAAACCGCCATTGAGACAGCTCAGAATTAGGAGTATGAGGCAGGACAACTGCAGGATAATGTAATTCAGGCCGAAGCACAGTTGCAACCAGCGGTGTATCCACCGGCCCATAATATATCACTAATTATGGGTGAAAAATTGCCTTTGAATGACGAAGAAGAAGAAGATCCCGAAGAACTCGAGTACGTCAAGTAGGACATATTGAAGTGAGATGTGGCAACACTTCTCCCGACACAGGGCAACATAGTTGCTCGTGTGTTTCTTTTGTGACCATGTTTGTGTCATATTAAGATTGGTGGTGGTTATTTATAAGATGACAAGATGTGTACGACATCTCATGGGGACCAAGTATGGTAGAGATGTATTTTCATAGTGGGAGTCCATCATTTTGAAGTTTACTACTATAAACTTGGACCCGATATAATATAGATTGTATAAAGCTTGTACTTTATCAATTTATGTGAATGTTGTGTATTATCTATTGTTGTCTATAGCATCACTATTTGTATGGAAGGATGAACTTGAGGCAATGTGACTTATGGTGTTAATCGATGTGTTGCAGCATGGTGCATACACGTACAGCCCAGGAAGTGGGAGGCTCATGTGGGGGACAAAGGGATGACACACCACCCCAGGGGCAGAACACGCCCCAGACGCAGCCACCTCCACAACCTCCACCTACACTTCCCAGAAGTCTCGCAGAGGTTCTCGCAGCAGTGCTCGGCTCGCGCGACGAACAAACCGAGTTGTTGCAGACCCTTGTACAACATTTTTCCCATCAAGGGGGGCGATAAGTTGATGGGCCACATCAGCCATATCCTAGTTTTTACTCGGATTTCACATCGACGCATCCGTCAGTCTTCAGGGAGGCCGACGAACCTTTGGAGGCGGACAACTGGCTCCGAACCATTGAAGGGAATTTCAGTTTACTCGAGATAACAAAACAACAGAAGACTCTGTTTGCAGCTCAACAACTGCAGGGTTCTGCTGGTGTGTGGTGGGAAAACTACCTCGCCGCACGCCCCACAGGCTATGTCGTGAGCTGGGCATAATTTCGGGAGGCGTTCCGCGCCTACCATATCCCTCCTGGGATTATGAGGAGGAAGCTTCAAGAGTTCTTGGAGCTGAAGCAGGGAGGAAGGAGTGCTTACGAGTACTTCAAGACCTTCAACCAATTGGCCTAGTATGCACATGACCAAGTGAACACGGAAGACAGGAAGTGAGAGTGCTTCTACCGGGGTTTGAACCCCAAGATGAAGGATAAGCTTGCCTTGTTCAACTGCGGCAGCTTCAACGATATTGTCAACACCGCGATCATACAAGAGGATGCTACTCGAGTGCTATCCTCAAACAAGAAGAAGAGGAGTGCTCCGCAGCGCAGCGGAGGTGGTGCTCCTCAGAAGTACCGAATGGTGTATCGATCACCATCTGGCCAGAGGTGGCAACTGCCATCACGACCACCGATGTTCAGTGGTCGCCAGTTCGGCAACACCGGTTTCCGACCGCGGTAGCAGCAGGGGATGATCTCACATGCACTTCCACCTCCATCGTGTGCACCGGGATTCCATCCTCCCGTTCGTACCGGCCAAATCCCGTACACGTGTTTCACTTGTGGACGCACAGGGCACTTCGCCAAGGACTGTCCGTAGAATAGGCAGGGCGGAGGACAATCATCATAGCAGGGCGCCAACCAGCCCTACAACCAGCCCAAGAAGCCAGTCCCCACACTCGGCAACGTCCACCACCTCACCATTGAGGACGTTCCGGATGGCGCACTCGTACTCACGGGTACGTTTTCTATCTTTGATCATCCCCTAGTCATACTCTTTGACTCCGGAGCTTCCCACAATGTCATTAGCAAGTCTTTTGTCATTAAAAGTTAGTTGCCTATTATCTCCACAAAAACTTCGTATGTGATTTGCACTCCAGCAGGGAAGACAGTAACAAATGAGATGGTTCCTGGGATACCACTTAACCTAGATGGAGCTATATATCTTACTTCGCTTCTGATACTAGAGAATCATAAGCTAGATGTCATCTTGGGAATGGCGTGGTTACAATACCATGGTGCTATTCTAGATCTCGTTCCTTCGAATATTTATCTAAATTCTCCACTTCATTCTTTTACAAGTCCTCAATCTTGAGAGAATCGTTCTAGTGAACCCATCTACCCACAATACTGAGGTTATTGAACTTAAGGATATTCCAGTAGTATGTGAGTATCCGGACGTGTTTCCCGAAGATCTTCTTGGTATGCCTCCAGAAAGAGATATATAGTTCAAGATTGAGCTTGTATCAGGAACAGTGCTGATCTTAAGGCAGCCCTACAAGATGGCACCCAAGGAACTTGCACAACTGAAGGAGCAGTTAATGGAACTTGAGAACAAGGGTTTCATTCGTCCAAGTTCATCACCATGGGGTTGTTCTGCATTTTTCGTGGAGAAAAAAGATAAGACCTTGAGACTATGTGTGGACTATCGTCCACTCAATGCTGTCAATATCAAAAACAAGTATCCACTACCATGCATTGATATCCTTTTCGATCAACTAGTGGGTGCTAAAGTACTTTCGAAGATGGATCTTCGTTCTGGTTATCATCAGATTAGAATCCGGCCAGAAGATATACCTAAGACAGCATTCTCAACGAGGTATTGACTGTATGAATACCTTGTCATGTCCTTCAGATTGACTAACGCACCGGCTCATTTCATGTATCTTATGAACTCGGTGTTCATGCTGGAATTGGACAAGTTTGTCGTGGTCTTCATTGACGACATCCTTGTATATTCGAAATCCAAAGAAGAACATGCTCAACACTTGCGTATCGTGCTTCAACGATTACAGAACCACCAACTATATGCCAAGTTCAGCAAGTATGAATTCTGGATCGGCCAAGTGCCATTTTTAGGGCACATCATATCCGAAGAAGGGATTGCAGTTGATCCAAGCAAGATAAAGCAGGTACTCAAATGGGAGTCTCCAAAGTTTGTACATGAAGTTCGATGTTTCCTGGGTTTAGCTGGGTATTACCGGAGGTTCATTCCTAGTTTCTCCAAAATAGCTAAACCAATGACAGAACTTTTGAAAAAGGGGAAGAAGTATGTATGGACAGAGGCATGTGAGGGAGGTTTCTAGGCATTGGTAAAACACCTCACAACGGCACTAGTATTAGCTCAACCGGACACAACCAAATCTTTTGACGTGTATTGTGATGCATAAGGAATTGGTTTGGGTTGTGTATTGATGCAGGACAGACGAGTGATCGCTTATGGATCACGGCAGCTTCAGAACCATGAGAAGCACTATCTCACTCATGATCAAGAGCTCGCTGTTGTGGTACTAGCATCGAAGATGTGGAGACATTATCTACTAGGTAATCTAGTACATCACTACACCGATCACAAGAGCCTGAAGTACATCTTCACCCAAAAGGACTTAAATATGCGACAACTTAGATGGTTGGAATTAATCAAGGATTATGAGGTTGAGATCCACTACTATCCAGGCAAGGCGAATGTAGTCGCAGATGCTCTGAGCTGCAAGTCCCATATCAACAATCTTTCGATCACCTCAATGGGAGAAGAAGAACCGAGTCTCTACTTGGTTCCAAATGGGGCACTCTACAACCTAGCTCTCATTCCTACTATCAGAGAGGATATTATGGTAGCTCAGAAGGAGGACAAAGGGATGCCGCACATTTGGAAAAGAATGGAGAAGGGGGAGATGAAATGTTTCAAACGTGACAATGAAGGTACCCTCTGGTTTAAAAACCGTATAGTGGTACCCCGAAACATCGAACTTCGGAAGAAGATACTGGATGAAGCTCATTTGTCCAAGTATTCCATTCATCCTGGAAGTAACAAAATGTACCAAGACTTAAGGAAGAAGTTCTGGAGGACTCGGATGAAGAGAGAAGTAGCAAAATACGAATCCGAATGTGATACGTGTCGACGAGTTAAGGCCGACCATATGAAGGCAGCTGGGCACCTTCAACCTTTAAGCATACTGGCTTGGAAATGGGAGGATATCAGCATGGATTTCATTGTTGGGTTGCCTCCCACTCTCCATAAGCACGACTCAATTTGGGTGATCATTGACCGGTTGACGAAATCAGCTCATTTCATATCGGTCAGTGTCAAGTATGATGTAAAGTGGTATGCAGAACTTTATATCTCCAGAATCTTGTGTCTACATGGAGTACCCCGCACTATCATTTCAGATCGTGGATCTATTTTCGTTGCTCGATTTTGGGAGCATCTCCACGAGGCATTGGGTACCAAACTGATTCGAAGCTTGTGCCATCCACCATGGTAGGAATTGGGATGATCATCTACCGTTGGCAGAATTTTTGTACACCATCGGTTACCAGGCGCTCCAGATGGCGCCATATGAAGCTCTTTATGGCTGGAAATGTCACACACCCTTGAACTGGTGCAAATCTGGTGAACGAGTGGTATATGGCATCAACTTGGTAAATGAAGCCGAAGAGCAAGTACGCCTTATTCAAGCAAATCTCAAAGCTGCTCAGTCTCGTCAGAAGAGCTATGCGGACAAATGATGTCGACCTCTTCACTTCGAGGTTGGGGATCAAGTTTATCTCCGGGTATCCCCAATGAAGGGAATTCACCGATTCGGAGTGAAAGGGAAGCTAGCTCCATGTTTCATTGGGCTGTTCGTAATAATTAAAAGATGCCGACATGTGGCTTAGACATGGAGTTACCGCTGTCACTGGCAGGGGTCCACAATGTGTTTCACATTTCTCAGTTGCGGAAATGTCTTAAAGCCCCAATGAATGTACGTATTGAGGATTTGGAGGCTCTCCAACCCGATCTTACTTATTTCGAGGATCCAACCCAGATCCTTGATGAGAAAACTTGCACCACAAGGAACTGCACCTTGCGTTTCTACAAGGTCTTGTGGAGCAACCACAGTGCTGAAGAAGCCACGTGGGAAACCGAGCAGTATCTTAAAACAAACTATCCATACTTGTTAGCGGCACTTGTTCAGTAGATCTTTACCTTTTGCCTTTTCTTTGTAATCTCGGGATGAGATTCTTTTAAGGGGGGAGGAATGTAAAATCCCACTTTTTCCTTTCATGTGAAGTTCAGCTACAAGTTGTTTATCAAACATAATGGAGGTCAATATAGTGGTGCACATGAACTTGACCTCACTAAAAAGTTTTCTTTCTACTCATGTTTAATTTTATTAACATGAGGATTGGACTTCACCCTAATCCTAGAACATTTTAATTAAACCTTTCTGCAAAGTTGGGAATTTAATTGATTGAAATGGCTAGGGCAAATTATATTGCAGCAAAATAAAAATGATAACAAATGTAATTTGATTATGTTGCTATGTATATCTGGCCCTGAAAAAAAGATTCAAATCCAAGACTCCAAATTTTTCCTTGACCTCTTAAATATTTTAAATAGCTTCTTGCAAAATTTTCAAGATTTTTGAAGCACATCTTCCATTTAGTTGGACACGTACAGAGGGTTTATTTCGCGTCGATCTCTAATTTAGCTTTGCACTGAACCTTGCCCAAATCAAACCACAATTCTTCCTAAGACCTTTTTTTGGTTCAGTGAGCTTCGTTTCAAAGTTTGGTGATTTATGGACCTCAGTTACTATTTATTTCAATAAGGTTTATAAACAAGTTTGGTTTCAAATTTGAATTTAAATTTGAAACAAACTAACTCCAAATTGAAATATGATTGCAGATTTGGGTTCCTCATATTTTTCTTAGCTTGCCTGTAAATATTGGGATTTTTTGGGCAATGTTTGAGGTGGAATTTAGAGGAACAGAAAAGAGGGAGTAGTGAGGCCCACATGTCAGCCAGGGGAACAGTTTAACCGCCCCTGTTTTCCTTCTGCGCAGGACACCGCGACGGCTGCATGCCACCAGCGCGCCGTTCGGCCGTCGGTCGCCTCCAGCTGCCCTGCTCCTCCTTATATACTGCGGTAAAGGCTATATATTCACCCCACCGTCGATCGAAGTCCCTCCTCGGTTCACTTTTCGCTCGCGCTGCGCCATTTCTTGCCGCCGTGACCACCTCAGTTCCGCCCGATACCGCTCAGCCTCACCACCGATACAAGCCTCCTCGTCCTCTGCAGTCTATAGCAAAAAGGTGCGCCATGATCTCATGTAGCTTCTGGAAAAATTTGAACTCATATCGTGCATCCTAGCGTCCGTATTCCGTGAATTACCGAAGCACTTTTATAGCTTCAAAGCTAGTTCGTCGGTTTAATTCCGATTGTATGCACAATAATTCTTTGATCCAGTTAGACAACATGATCTACGTATCCTAGTGTACCTTCCCTCCAAAAATCAGAAAGAACCATCGACTAATAAACGAGCTATCCAATTTTTCCACTTTGGCCATTGGAGGAGCTCGGTTCAACGTCGACCTTGGTGTTGCCGGCTATGGCACGAGCTCTGGACCCTCCTAAAGTCTTTCCCATGCTTCCAAGATGCTTCCTGAGCTTTCAAATGAGAGTTTTCGCTAGGAAATCGAAGGACTCGACATAAACAAAACCCTAGCACCCGCCGCCGCCGTCGGGAGTGGTTTTCCGGTCACCCATCACCGTCAGGAGTTACTCCAGCATGTTCCCCGCGCTAAACTAGGGTGGGGCGGTGGTTCCGAGACCTCTCGTGGGCCGAAAGCCATGGCCGGCGAGAGCGCCGCCGCCCGAGCCCGTGGCCAGAGGTTGAAGAAGGCAGGGACACGGGTCCCACCTACCAGTGAGTGCAACGGTGTCTGGATCAATCTGTGGCTAGGGATCTAGTGTGGCCACGTGGGAATATTTATGGTCTCCAGTGTGGCTGACTCCTGGTTGGCTGATTTTAAATCCGGTGGGGGCCCAGGCGCCAAATTTAAAAGCTAAAAATCCCAAATTGATGCAGAACCATTTCCAAACTTGAAAAATCAATATCTCTCTGTAGACTGCTCCAAAAATCTTCAAACAAATTTTGTTTGAAAGCCGTTGACCTCTATTTCTGTTAGTACCAATTAGGTTCTTTGAAACTTATATTTAAATTATGCAGAAAACAATCTTTCCAAATGCAAATACCATTTTTTCAGGTGAAATTTCCGCTGGACAAGTCCCCAAAATTCACATAAGATACATTGTCATATTCTTGATAACCAGAGAAAGTTTGGGAGCCATTGCACCTGTATAACCCACTGAATAATTCAATTACCTTTTTCAGTCATTGAATTATTACAGAAGTTCAGTTGCTTTATTATGTCCCAAATTTGGACTGAACCTTCCTTTAGTCATAGACTAGTTCCTATAAGAATCTGGGATCTAATTAACTGAATCTCCTAGTCCTAATTCAGTTGCCAACTGAATGTTGATTGAAAAGCTAAAATTCAATTATCAAATAATTCAAGAAATTCTTGCCAACATTGAAATTCAATAACTCCTTCACCAAGGCTTAGACATTTATGAAACAAATTGTGCTAGAACCAGGACAACCTCCTCTATCATGATCATCAACTAGCAGCTACGTTCAAGATACAATTTCTTCTCAAAAATTCTTGGGAGTTTATTGCTTGCCATAATTTTAGAGGCAACAAACTATTTTACTCATCTCCTGTTCTTTGCCAGAGCTTCTATCATATTACTTAGTATCTACCATCAAAGTGCCAAAGCCAATTAAGGTCATTATCATATAATGATCACCATAGATTAAATTATGGTCTTGGTAGTAATTATTTTTCAATGTCATTCATATACATATTATATGCATATTGTGTAGTGACCGAAGTCCAGGAGGAACCAGAGGACTTGGAAGTACACCTGCCGGATACTAACACAGACTCGGACCTGCAACCAGGCAAGCCCCGGTTTGCATTTAAGTCGTTTATAAAGTTTTGCTTTATCACTATGTTGATTAGCATATGATTTGTGCATTACGTTCCGGATGCTTGAATACTCCAAATGCATGACCCACAATCCCATTGGTTAATTGGGTAGGTTGATAGCTCGACGTGTAGAACTGCTATGCTAATGTTGTAGGTGAATTTGTAGAAGTCGAGTAGTTGGAATCTACTCGCGAGATAGAAAATTTGACACTTATCTACACTATGTTAACATTTATAGAAAATAACTATTTAATCTAAACTTGATACCAGTCAGAGATGGATAGGAAACGGCAAGACGTGGTCTTGGTCGCATAGCTCTGACTGGTCACTTAAGGCCCGTCTATATGCGGCCCCTTCGAAGAAGCTTGACTTGTACCAGCGACATACTGGACATATTGACTCCAGTAAACTGACGTAACTCGATAACTGCGGTGTCGAGGCCCATTAAATCACCATCGATAGGGGTGGGTTGAGGACAGTGAGGTGTAAATCGGTTGGCGGACACAAGAGGTGTTCCGTGCGGAGACCTTCTGTTCGCGCAGGTGAGACGGGTTCGACATTCGGGTTTCTTGTGAAATGTGGCCATATACGACTTGTACTGAAGTGTTACGTAAGTACTGGTGTACTCGCTGACACTTCCGAACGTGCGTTTGTGTCGTGTTGTCCGGGTGTGTCCTTATTGCAATCACCGTCCCTCGCGGTAATAGAGTACCACATGTTCACTGCGCCGTGACGTAGTAAATACTAAAGAAGCCAGAAAAATATGTTGTATTGAATTATAATTGTTTTGCAACCTTGTATGACTTAGAGATAGTAAAATTAAAGTTTACAGTTTCCCCATACTTTAGCTGTAATAGCATTATGTGCTCTGGGCATGTCATATCATCGGCAAAGCGTTTCTTGTTTGATTGTGGAGTCTATGATGTGATGTGCCTGGAGAATGTCATTTGCTACTTAAAATATGAATTTAAGGATCCACTTGTAGGCGAGTCGTTTATGCTTCACCTTACCTACGCTTAGTAATCACCCTTGCATATGTCTAGTGAGACGGGTCATTCTTGCTGAGCCTTATGGTCATGTTTGCAGTTAGTGAGTTTTTGCAGGTTATACGATTGATGAAGGGTTTGATGATGAGGCTGCACCCCCTCCAGGGTGTACATCCGAGTGGGAACCTTGCACACCGCCGTGACTTGGGTGTTGCTAGTGCGAAGTATCCAGGGCATGGATGACTTTGCTTTTGCATGGCTAGTGCTGAGAGCGTAGCTAATATATATATGTTTCTTTACTTCCGCTAGTATTGTAAAACTTCCATTGTATGATCACTAAAAAACTTTGTCTTGTATTTTATTCTCGTTTTGTTCTTGTATACAGTCGGGTGTCGCATCGCAAGACACCACCCAATGAGATCCTCGGATGTCGGGATTCCGGTCCCCACACCGGAGCTACCCAAAAACATGTCGGACCTAGACAAAGCAAGTCGGACCTTAAGTCAGACCTTGCAGAAGCTCAGAGCTAGAGTCTGACCTTGCTAAAAAGTTGTTAACGCAGCATTCAAAACTTTTATTGACAAAGCCAGTATATTCAGTATAAGTCAATGTATTCAGCACACATAGGTCTCAGAGCTTGGAAAGTCTTCTATAAGCTTTCTATTGACCTCCAAGCCAAAATACCTTTTCCATATGATGAAATGCACCATAATCACTAATGCTGCTATTCTGAAACTGTGTGAACTAGCAGCTGTATTTTTGCCATATCTCTTCATAGAAAATTCTTCTAGGCCATTGTGGTGCATTTTCGGAAAGAGAAGGATCTATTCTACAACTAGGTAATTTATTATTGCCGCAAATTTAGATCAGAAGTATTTATAAACTTGAGTTAAAAACTGGAACAAGAGTAATGTGCTACCTCAACCAGTCAGAACAAAATTGTGAACTTTGAACAGACTTAATTCCTAAATTTGAATAGCAACAAAGAAATATATATACATGTCTGGAAAGCTTAAGGAGTCCTCTAACAGTTTTCTATTCGACACTAAGGCTAAAACTCACAATAATAGTGTGTACATAAACCAAAAAGAGGGATAGACATATAATACCTGCGCTGGTGTCTGCTGCGGCGGAAGCGTATGAATCTCGATATCCTGACCGTTGTGTCGAGCAAGAGCTTGCCATTGCAAAATATTGGAAGATATATGTTATTAAAATGCTATGAAATTTAACTATGGTACTTTAAATTACTTACCGTCACCGTTGCTTCCATCTGGGCCATCATTAAGGTCGCCCTCCGCTGCTCCTCCCTTGCCTCCGCTCTCGACCTCTCCAGCCCTGTCTGGGTCTGCATCAGCGTCTCCTTCAAGGCGAGGAGCTCCAGTTGGGTCTACGAGAGACGACCACTAGGGGTCCCAACGGACGAGGCCTACGATGATGAAGCGCCTCTAAAAGGTCGCGTAGACCTCGAGTCGACAACTCCATCAAAAATGGCGAACCTGCAAAAGAATGAAAACACTAAGTAGAAGATGATAAATTGAAAAAGAAATGAAACCCATGAATAACTCACCGTCAATGGGCCTTCCCGCCTCCGCTCGCGTACGCGTCTTGGGGGTCGATCGGCGCGCTTGCCCAATCGTAATTCGCACCGTGTATCTTTGGGACCTCCTACGCGTACTTTGCCTACAAAACAAAGAAATCTTGTAAGCATGTTAATAATAGTATTAGTTATAATGAAATTGATAAATTTCGAAAACTTACCAGTCGATCAGCTGCGACCTGACTACACTGCCCTAGCCGAGAAGGGTCACTTCCCTTGTGACCTTTCTTCCAAACCTGGGTTGGGGTCGGCTCATGACCCATATCTCGTTCCTGTATAGCCGTGTTAGTGAGATAAATATATTAGTGACACATAAATAAATTGAAAAATTACTTACCATGCATTTAGCCAAACGCAGGCCGTCGCCACCATAGTTGTGCTTGCCGTCAGACCCCAAGCAGCACCGTCTAGCCTTTGTGGACTTATTGATGAAAGCGTCACTAGCCCAGTAGCGACAGAGAGCTAAGTACACCTCGGTGTTACCAAGTAACTAGGAAATTGTAAACTGCACATATTTCATTTTTCATCAATGCAATTAACATACATAGATATTATAAATATTTAACAATATTAAAAAATTACCTCCGCGTACTGCTCCTCTGTCAACTACGTATCGGAGTCCTTCCTAAACTGACCCCTTTACCGCTCCTGCTTTGGCTCCTGACCCCGGGGGTGCCGCTTGTAGTACGCGTTGACGGCTTGAATCTGGACGTTCGGCAACACCAACGTCGTGAGCTTCCGAGCGTTGTAATGGAACACGCGTCTCGCGTGGTCCTCCATGCCCGGTTCCTCTTATTGGTACCTCAGCTTTAAGAAAACAAACATTCATGTGATATGCATTAACAATTCAAACAAGTGGAAAAAAATGAAACAGTTAAACTTACCATAAAATCGTGCCACACGGCTCCCTACGCCATGCCGTGGATCGAGTGAGACATGAGCGTAGTCATCCCACGACAGGTCAGTGAAGCTGTCCATGACACCGGGGTAGTGCAACTTCACGATAACACCCAGGACATCGTGCCTATGGTGTTTCTCAGCCCCCCTACGAAAAGTCGTGCCAACATCTGCAAAATATATTAAATCACTAAGTAATGGAAAACAACATCTAATATTTAATATACTATATACAATTTTTACCTGTCTCCGACAGGACGGATCATAGTCCGCTGAGAAGTAACTGGAGGAGGAGCCGCAAAGTGGGTCCTCCTCGTCCGTCGCCTATGCAGCGATGATGTTGTGTCCTGTGACCCTGAAGGCTCTCAGAACCACCGGAGTCCGAAGGAAGGCTAGCGATAGCCAGCTGCAGAGGAAGGCTAGTGCTAGCCGGCTCCTAAGGGAGGCTAGCGCTAGAGGGCTCCTGTAGCGGCTGTGCCTCTTACTCAGGCTCCTGTAGCGGCCCCCTAGACTCTGACTCGGACTCAGAAGACTTTGAGTTAGACCGCACAAAAGAAAAGATTGACAATAAATAATTATTAACAACTTCAATTTATAAAATAACTTCATTGTAAACTAAAATTTACCTCCAACCACCGAAAGCACACGTGAACTTAGGGTGGAGCGTGCGCCAGAAAGAGGTAACGTCGGCTCGAAGCCTGTTGCAAGGAATAAATGATTAATATGCAAAGATAATATACAAAATTAATGTTAAGTTAGTGAATAAAACGTTACTTCAAAATTCATCAACATCACGGTCATGCACCCTACTCCTTAAACCAGCCCATAGATCTTCTTCTTCTACATATCGTAATAAACATTGCTTCCTCATGGTAATCATCATCTCCTTGAGCTTATAACCGCTCACGTGGATATACCTTATGTACCACCCACCAAGCTTTGAATTTATTGCATGGATAAGGTAGATAGTACACTTGCTCTACTTGGTGTGCAAGAACTAATGAATCGAATCCTTTCAACCGTTCCTTGTGTTTTACTTCGACCATGCCAAGTTTGTTTACTCAAATTCCACGAATGGAATCAAACCATTCACAATCAAACAATATTGCCCGAATTGTCTTGTTTCTGACAAAAGTAAATTCAAGGATTTTTCTAATAATTTCGTAGTACTGAGTATCATTTTCTTGCGAATCAATTGCCCTCATCACAACTCCGGTATTACATTTTGCCACGAAAGAACGAAGAGATTCAAATTGATTTGTACGGAATTGAAAGCCGTTGACGTCATATCGACCATAGCTTCTAACATTAAACACTCCACAGAATAGTTGCCATAAATCATCATGGATATTGGCATCTTTTTTGCACTGTCCAAGATATGAAGTTATTAGAAATCGTATGCATTCTTAAGTTATAAGAAAACGTTGCTATCATTGATAAGTTAATGAGAAAATATTACATGATCTCAAAAACAAGAAATAAAATTAGATCCCCCATTTATTCCTTCTCGTCGAATCTGTTCTATTTGCTTGCTCGTGGGTTGATGTCTGTGTCTCCAATTTTGCTTGTCGAACATACTGCACGAAAAGAGAACCTTTTAGAATATATGTGTTGGAAAAGATGGTGAAAAGCATAAATGTAGGAGAAACACTTACTTGAAATATTCATCCATTTCTTCCATATTATTGTACATGTACAAGAATGCAGCACACTTATCTTTTTCGCTAACGTCGTAGGAAGTGTAACTACCAACAGTAGTGCCTCTTGTCGCAAAAATGGAGAGATCACTACAAGGAGGTTTCTCATACATATTGTACTGCATTACCGAAGTATTACCATTGTGTTCCTCTGCAAAGTAAACACTTGAGAAGTATCCTACTTCCTTGAGAGTAAAAGCTTCGGCGATGCAACCTTCAACCCTTGCCCTATTACCAACCATTGGTTTCAGAATCCACCTATATTGCACGGGACCACCCACTTTCGCTTGAAATGGAAGATGAATTAAGAGATGTTGCATTGGATTGAAAATCCTCGAGGAAATTTTTTTCCATCTTACACAAAAGTACCGGAATCTCCTTCTCCAACTTAGTCATCATCTTTGGCGTGATTTCTTTAGCATAGAGTTGCCTATAGAACTGGCTAAGCTCGACTAACAATTTCCACACCGCATCGTCAAATTAGCCTCGAAACATAATAGGCAGAAGTCTTTCCATGATTATGTGATAATCATGACTCTTCAATCCAATGAGCTTTTCCGTTTTCACATTCATGGCTCGTCTCAGACTAGTTGCATAGCCATCTGGGAATTTCAACCTTTGCAACCATTCGAGAACTTCTTTCTTTTCTTTAGGTCGAAGACAGAAAGGAGCGCGTGGTTTACCACCATTTTCGAAGAGCTCAAGAGTTTGACGGTTACAAAGCTCGGCGAGATTTTTTCGAGCCTTTAAATTGTCTTTTGTTTTGCCCGTCATGCCCATGTATGTGCTTATGATACATTCGGACATGTTACGCTCTTGACGCATGGCATAAATGTTGTTCCTTAGAATCAACGACTTCACATACAGTAGCTCCCAAAGTCCACATATGTGAGCCCAATTTTGTTTGTCTCCATAACCTTCAAAATATCCAGGACGACCTTCGTCTGGCACCAATTTGTCCAACATATCAGATATTTCTGACCTGTTAAGACGTTTTGGTGGTCCTCTAGTGACAACGATGTTCTTTCTGAAGACATTCCTCTGTTGTCTAAACAAGTGATTCAGAGGCAGGCAACGTCTATGACAATCGAAGTAAGATATCTTGCCTCCATGGGTAAGTCGAAAGCAATTGGTATCCAAGGCACATATCCGACACGTCAACTTACCATGAGTGCTCCATCCAGAAAACATGTCGTATGCCAAAAAATCATGGATGGACCACAAATAAGCAGCTCGGAGGTTGAATTTCCGCTTCTTGTAACAGTCGTACGCTTTGACTCCTGTCCACAACATTTTCAACTCTTCGATCAACGGTTTCAACATCACATTGAGACGTGACCTAGGATGTTCCGGCCTAGGTACTGAGGCTAAGAAACATGAACTCATTCTTCATGCAAAAAGCCGGTGCAAGATTGTACGAAATGACAAAGACGGGCCAATAGGAGTATGGTGCGGCATTTGTGCTAAACGGCGTGAACCCATCTATCGGTAACCTGATGCGAACATTTCTCGCTTCATAACCAAATTCTGGGTCGAACCGGTCCAGCACCTTCCATGCCTCACCATCGGACGGGTGCGTCATGACTCCATTGTTCTGACGCTCACCTTCCTTGTGCCATCTCATGTGTCTAGCCGTTTTTTTGAAAGGAACAGCCGCTTCAACCTCGGTGTCACGAGTAAGTAACGAAGTTGCTTACGTGCGACTTCCATCATCACAGTATCACCATCGTTATTAACAACTTCGACAAACCTCAGTTGACCACATGTCAAACATTTGTTCTCATCGGCATGCTCTTTCCAGAAAAGCATGCAGTTGTCCGGACACACATCAATCTTTCGTACTTCATACCGAGAACAGAAAGAATTTTCTTTGACTTATACGTATCTCTAGGCACTTTGTTGGGATGTGGAAGGGCATCGTTGGGGAACAAATTGATGAGCTCGTTGTAACAGTTATTAGAAAAGGAGAACTTAGACCTAATTGCCATAAGTCTAGTCACAAAATTGAGGATTGTCATTAAGTGTGTCCATGCAACGGCTCTTCTGAATCTTTGAGAAGTTTGAAGAACTCTTTAACCTCTGCTGTTTGAGGATCCTCTATAAGCTCTGGTCGTATAGCTTCCAACATCTCATCCATCATATCAACCTCCGTGGCATCATCATTATCCACTTCCACTTCTTGTACAGCTTGAGAAGCTGTCTCGCCGTGGAAGTTCCACAACTCATAATGTGACACATAACCGTTTCGACACAAGTGCATCGTAAGTTCCACTTTGTCCAAAAATGTTCCGTTTCGGCATTTCGTACATGGGCACCGCGCCTTATCGCTATTTGACAACAAAAAAGCTCGTTCCAAAAAAGCTTCTGTCTTGGCATACCACTCATCTGAGTGACCACCAGTTCTGCTCTTCCAACCAGTATATATCCAACTATGGTCTTCCCCCATGTTTGACTCTGCAATTTAAAGCCAGACAAAATTACCGTTAGTTTCTTGTTAATTTATAAACGATAGAGAAAATAATGAGAGAGACAGTGAACTGGGTTCGTCGGGTTCCGCCATACACACGCGCGGTGATTTAGTCGCATACTTTATGTTCACACTAAATGGCCACGACTATAGATGGCCAAATGGGTCGGGCCAAACGGGCCGTCCTGAAGCACAATAAAAAAGAATGACACAAGCACGACCCGACAAAAAAATCAGGACTGGGCCAGCTCGAAGCCCGACATGGGCCATGCTTGGCCTTGACCTGAAGCCCGTTGGGCTAGCCCGACACGGCCCAGCTAAGGGCAGCCCAATCGGCCCGTCAATGTGGCCCGATGAGCCCGACTGACCCGGCCCGGCCCAACCACGACCCGTTTAGCCCACTTAGCATATAAAAGTAGTAACCTGAAATTCCAAACCTTACAACACCTCCCACTCCCTCCTGTTCGGTCGCCGCACCCGCACCCAGCACTCTCGACACTTCGAGCGCCGCATCCCGAATCTTGCCCGTCCCCGGCCATTCTCTCTCCTCCCCAGGCGTCGAGTGCCCCGGACCCCGCTCGACTGCCTTTGGCTCCCTTGCCTCGTATTGAGTCGCCGGCTGCCCCACGCCATCTGCGATGCCCAACTCGATTCTTCCCCGAATCTACGAGGATGCGATGCGAGCCCGACGAGCGACGACTCCTAGACTCCCGTCCAGAGGAGGCAAGGCGAGGACCCCAGTAGGTCTACGATGAGCCGACGAAACTATTGACAAAGAAGCTGAGGAGGAGGCGACAAGGGGCAATGAGGTGACCATGGCTCGGCCAGGCTTCAGGCTGGCACGGCACGCTCGGCCCGCGAACGGGCCCGACACGGCCCGACAGGGGGAAATGGTGTCCATTGTGCTTGGCCTTGGCTTCAAGCCCGTCGTGCCGGCCCGAACTGGCACAACAAATTTGCGGGCCATGCCGGGCCTAATGTTTTCAGGCACGAGCCCGACCAGGGTCGGGCCAGGCCGGCCCGGCACGACACATTGGCCATCTGTAGCCACGACAGAATCTAAGTGCCCTGACAGCCGACCGCCCCCGATGCCGCCCTCCTCATGGCGCCCAAGCTCGGTGCCCCAATCGCAACCCCGGCCCCACGGCCCCCCGATGGCCTGCGACTTCCGTCTCCGCCCTCTCCATGGCGGTTGAGCTCTGCGCATAATGAAACCAATTAAGCATAATCTACACTACACTAATTAATCATAATCTACACTAAGAAAATTAAGCATAATTAAGCAACTTAACCACTTAATCATATTTAAATAAACATAATCTACAGTAAGCAAATTAAGCAAATTAACCAATTAAGCATAATTAAATAAACAATTAAGTAATTTAAGCATAATTTAAACAATTCAATTCAATTTCAAATTTTAACATTTCAATTCAATTCAAATTTGAACAATTCAATTCAATTGAATTTCAAAGTTGAGTCGGAGGGTTAGGGTGAGGTGAGGTGGGGGGGGGGGGGGCTGGGGAGGGGAGGGGGGCTCGGGAAGGGGAGGGGGAGGGTGGGGGGCCTCTTCAAGTAGGGTTATGGGGGCGCTCGGGGAGGGGGCGGGGAGGGCCGGTGGCAGTCGGGGAGGGGGAGTTAAGGGGAGGAGGAGTGGGGAGAGGACTCATACCTAACGGCGGCGGCGGGCGCGGCGGCAGCGGCTGAGGCGGTGGCATCGAACAAGGCAGCTGGGAAAGAAGAAGCTGCGCATGGGTAAGGAAAAGAAGAGGCGCGCGTGGGGTAGGTTAAAATCCGTAACTTACGTCGGCTAAATAAGCTAATGACGTCGGCCAGAGTTACTTACGTCGGACCGTTTATTCACGTCGGCTAGGGGTCCTGGGCGACGTAACTTTCTTTTTATTGCTGGCTGTCTATTAACTACGTTGGCCACCGACTAAAGTTAGTTACCTTACGTCGGTTTCTTCTGGCCGACGTAAGTTATTCTACTTTCATCGGCTGTCCGACGAAAGTTAAGCTGGCCAACGTAAGTTTTCGCGTTTCCTGTTGTGCTACGACTACTTCACGTGTTCATGAACACGGTCTGCACTGCAACATGATTACACTGCATATCTGATCCTCACTGCACCAAGCGAGATCGACTACATCGAACAGCCCAACATGTCAACTATTGGGAACGGCGCCACCGGTGCCTTGGGCAGTGGTTCCACCACTAGGTATATCTTTAAGTTCCTTATTTTAGCTTTAGTAATTTTTGGTATTACAATTGCTAGAATTGAGAGAATAAGATCAATCACAATTGTCATGTTTATGATTAATGCGCAAGTCATGAATTATACTTTATTATGGAATAAAATAAGTCAAATAATTCCTAAAATTCCAACAATTCAAATATCGTATTCTAGGAATTTTTTGTCATCTGGTTTTGCTGCTGCACTGATACCCAATGTGTTTGATGGATCAAATTATAAACGTTGGCACTCAAAAATGATATTGTCGTTGATTGCCATGAACGTTTTTCACATCACACAAGGAAAATCTACATCTCAGGGAGGTCTCTCACCTGATGAGGATAGAGGTTTTGAGGCCGCAAATAATTTTTTTAGAGGTGTCGTGATTAGCGTTTTAGTTGTTCATCTCGTGGATGTCTACATACATATGTCTAGTAGAAAAGAAATATGGATGCACCTGAGGCCAAATTTGGAGTATCTGATGCTGCCAGTGAACTGTACGTCATGGAAAAGTTTCATGACTACGGAATGATCAATGACCGCTCTGTAGCAGAACAAGCTTATGAGATTCAGACGCTTGCTAAAGAACTCGAGCTATTTCCATGTCTATTGCCTGACAAGTTCGTGGCAGGCTGCATTATTGCTAAGCTGCTATTTTCTTGGAGGGACTTTGCTACTACCTTACAATATAAGAGACAAGAATTTAGTGTTGCTGATTTAATTGGGTCTCCTGGTGTTGAAGGGAAAGCAAGAGCAAAGGATATTCGAGGGAATGAGCTTGAGAATAACTCTAATGCAAATTTGGTGCAGAACAGGAATTTCCGATCCAACAAAAAAAATAAGAATAAGTCCGAGAACAAGAACAAAGCCAATCAATCTGCTAGCTTTAAGATGAAGAAGAAGAATAAAGGAAAGGGTGATTGCTTTGTTTGCGGCAAACCTGATCACTGGGCTAAGGATTCCTCTGAGCGTAATGACAAGCACAAGAAGTTTACAAATATTGTTATTGGCAATACTGAAGAGGGAACCTCCGGGTATTTTCCAATAACACTTGTTCTTTCAGTATGTCGCTCGACGGATTGGTGGGTTGACACAGGAGCCAATATACATGTATGTGCTGGCATTTCCCTATTTTCTTCTTATCAGACCACAAGGGCTTCTTCCGTCTTGATGGGGAATGACTTTCAGGCATTTGTACATGGAGTCGGTACAGCTGATCTGAAGCTTACTTCAGGAAAGACCATACGACTAAAGAACGTGCAACACGTACCCGCAATCAAGAAGAACCTTGTCAGTGGATCTCTATGATGTAGAGATGGTTATAAGCTAGTGTTTGAGTCCCGTAAATATGTTGTATCCAGATTTGGATCTTTTATGGGAAAATGATAGGAATGTGAGGGCTTGTTCCGCTTATCATTATCAGATACTTCTTGTAATGTGATAAACCATGTATGTAATTCTGAATCTATTATTTGGCATTTACGACTTTGTCATATTAATTTTGGTTGCCTGATGCGGCTAGCCAGTATGAGTTTAATCCATAAATTCCACAATATCAAATATTGAAGGTTCCAGGTGTGTGTGCAACCAAAACAAACTCGCAAGCCTCATAAGGCAACAGAGGCGAGAAACTTGGCACCATTGGAACTAGTTCACCCAGGTCTTTGTGAGATGAACGGTGTATTGACAACAGGTGGAAAAAAGTTTTTCATGACTTTGATAGACGATTATAAAAGATGAGGCGTTTAACTATTTTAAACTATATAAAGCTGAAGTAGGAAAAAACTTGAGAGAAAGATTGAACGGCTTAGGTCCGATCAAGGTGGGGAGTAGTTTCAAATGAGTTTAAATTATTCTGCGAGGAACATGGAATAATTCTTGAGATGACACCTCTCTATTCCACATAATAAAATGGGATTGCTGAAATAAATAATCGCACTCTAACTGAGATGGTTAACGCCATGTTAGAAACAGCAAGACTTTCGAAGCAATGGCGGGGTGAGGCTATATTGACTCCGTGTCATGTACTGAATAAAGTTCCTACAAAGAATAAAAAGTTGACTCCATCTGAACAAAGGTAAAAGAAAAGATTAAATCTCTCCTACCTGCGAACTTGGGTTTGTCTGGCAAAGATCAATGTGCCAATCCCGAAGAAGAGAAAGCTTGGACCCAACACCACAAACTGTGCCACTCTTTGTTATGCTTTTCAAAGTATTGGATATAGATTTTTAATAGTGAAATCAAATATCCCTGATATGCATGAGGGCACAATCATGCAATCTAGAGATGCCACATTCTTTGAGGACATTTTTCCAATGAAAGAGATGCATAGCTCATCTAGAAAGAATCCTATCTCCTCTTATGAGCCCAACATTCCATCAATATACACTAGATCTTCACTGGAGGATGGTCCAATAGATGAAGACAATGAAGTAACTCACAAGAGTAAAAGGCAAAGGACTGCAAAGTGTTTTAGTGATGACTTCATTTTATATCTAGTAGATGATACCCCAAGAACCATTGAAGAGGTATATTCATATCAGGACAGTGACTATTGGAAGGAAGCGGCCCGAAGTGAGATGGATTCCATCATGTCTAATGGAACTTGGGTGATTGTGGATCGTCCTTATGGATGCAAACCTGTAAGATGTAAATTGGTGTTTAGAAAAAGCTGAGGCCCGATGGTACAATTGAAAAGTACAAGGCAAGGCTTGGCCAAAAGGTTATAACCAAGAAAGAATGTGAAGATTACTTTGATACTTACTCACTCGTGGCCAGGCTGACTACTATACGAGTACTACTATCATTGGCTGCCTCTCATGGTCTGCTTGTCCATCAGATGGATGTTAAGATGACTTTCCTTAATGGGGAGTTGGAAGAGGAAATTTATATGGATCAGCCAGATGGATTGGTAGTATGTTGTCATGTAAGATGTAGGATCGAAGAGCACGTGAAAAGCTACCAAAGGGGGGGTGAATGGTAGATTCAAAAATCTTACACAGCAGGAACAATTAAATCCAAACCCCTTCGATAGAAAATAAAACAATTGATAAACCACGTGTGCAAATGATTCTAAACATGTTCAATCATGACAAAAACTGTAGATATCACAGAAAATCAAGTCACAATGACAACACAATAAGAATCACTCAAATCCGTCTAGAAAAACTCAAGTTACGGTCAAAAGATTCATCTAAGATCGATCTGTTCTACTGAGTAAAAACAGTTCTGTTTTTTGTCAAAGAAACTCGTGTAGATTAGAAATCACAAATCCTATGACCATGACATTTTTACAGATGATATAAAATCAAGTTGTGAAGACAACCCAAAAAGAATCACAGCAATCTGATCTGTAAAACTCGAGTTATGATAAAACCACCGACGAAAGGTAGTGCTGCGCAGAAACTCGACGAGTAAAACTTGTCTGGAACAAGTCGGACGAACAAGGCACAAAAGTTCCTTTCAACTATGAATTTTATTTAATAGAATACAAGAGGAACAGCCCCAAAAGTCGTCTACCACAAGTTCTGCCTTCCCTTGCTTACATAACAAGCCTGAAGGCCAACTCAACTCAAACAAGGATTCTAATCATACTCAAATCACGAATCGAAACTTTCCATAAACGCTCAAGATATTTCTATTCGGAGATAGAAACAATCTCGAGACATCACAACAAACCAGGAACACATCCCGTATTTCTGAACAACATGACTTTCCGTGCAGCACACGAAGACTACCATAACCCACTCAATACTTTCCATATTGAGCCATAACCGACTCAGCCAGCAGCCGAAGTCAACATCCGATACAATCCGATCCTTCAAATGTTCCTTCCATAATCAGTCTTCAGAACCATATTGCCACATCATGCACCACATGCATACGTGCGAACGCCTTCCATCGACGTCCAGTAACCTTCATATGCACTGCCCTTGATTCAATCATCCTGCGAGACCTCCTGACCCGCTCAACCACAATTCCTCCTAAACTTGGTTGTTGTAACTCCATATCCTCCGTGAGACTAGTCCAAAGGATCCTGTCACCAGCCATGACTTGAACTCAAGCAATGGCTGCACATGACCAAACAACTAATCCGTACGAGCCCATTTCCGTGACTTGACTCAAATTAGTTACGAACACAACACCTTACGTGAGCACCTCACATAAGCATGTTGCAAAACCACAGTAAAACGATATCAGCCGTATCAACCAAAACGCACCAAAAACTTAGCAATTGAATACTAAGCAATCTTTCCAATAATGTAAAGCAAGTTCGAAACATTTCACATTAAAAACAAGAACATTTCGATCAAGCTCGGAATTTTGCCAAAGCTAACCGGAGCTTGAACCGGAGCTTACCAAAGCTAGTACAACCTAGCTCTGGAGCTTTCTAAAGCTAGTACAACTTAGCGCCGGAGCTTACCAAAGCTAGTACAACCTAGCGCCGGAACAAGAAAAACATGTCGGAGCTAACCAACATAAGTCGGACCTAGCAAAACATATCAGAGCTTCACAAAGACATGCCAAAGCTTTAAAAGATATGACGGAACTAAAGACAAAGCTCACCGGAGCAACCCAGAAACATGTTGGACCTTGACAAAGCAAGTTGTACCTATTGTCGGACCTTGGAGAAGCTCGGAGCTAGAGTCGGACCTTGGTGAAAAGGTGTTTTGGCAGTATTCAAAACTTTTATCACCATAGGCAATGTATTCAACACACATAGTTCTCACAATCTCCCCCTTGATAAATGCATTGGTAACACCACATAAAATATTAACATTGGCTTATTCACATTAAATGTTTTGAAAACAATTTCTCCCCCTTTGTAAAACAGAAATAAAATGAGAAGAAAAACAAATTCTCCCTCTGTGAAGAATCGTGCCAAAACAATTGTGAATATGTGCAATGTGTAATCAATTTCTCTCCCTTGCATACTTATCTTTAAAAATTCACATATTATATATTATCTCTCCACCTTTGACAATGTATTCAGCAAGGTTCAAATGAGAAATTTCAAATGTTATGAGCATATTATAACATATATATATATATATATATATATATATATATATATATATATATCAGGTAACTTACACTATCATATCAATGAGATACATAAAGTAGTGTAAGCCATGCTAGAGATCAAATGTAATTTTGAATTTTAGCAAGTCATGATCTCACAAACTTAACTATTTCAAAACCTGAAAGCATGACACTTGTTGCTGCATTTTATTATTTTTCAAAGAACAAATTTTGATCATATGACATTTGCAAGATATTATATGCGCATCTGCCTTATTCTAACCAACCAAGCCAAGCCTATGTCATTTGACAATCAGAAGCTTAAGGACATGGTTTTAGTCATACACACATTCTTCCAAGTTCATATCTAAGTGCAATTATAAGCCATCTCAAAAGAAGAAGTGTGATGCATGCATATTCTCTTGATCTTTTCTCAGTTTATATTTGTTCATAAAAACTTAACATGTGAGTTGATTACATGATTAATTCTTTATGATTAAAAGCACCCTTGAGCATTCAACAATTTCAAAATAGCAAGAAAGTTCGACCATGACCAGATTTAGTGTAAATAATTATTCCAATAACTAGTCATGGCAAAAACTACAAAATGGATAACATGAGTAATGTAGTATGAACTTCCAGCACAAAAAGGAATCACAAAGTCATATGTGTATGAAATATTATGCTCATATTTTCAAGTTCTGATTCACATATTCCAAATTTTAAAATCAACTCCCCCTCAAATTAACCCTTGTGGATGCATTACCCCAATTTCACGATGAATAAGGCAAAAATGTGTGAAATGCAATGGTTTTGTAAAAATGTCAGGCAATTGATGTTAGGTACCTACATGGTGAAGCACAATGTTACCTTTTTCAACATTATCACGGAGAAAGTGATACCTTATGTCAATGTGCTTAGTTCTAGAATGTTGCACGGGGTTTAGCAATGGAAATGGCACTAGTGTTATCACAAAACAGTGGAACACTATCTAGATTTATCACAAAGTCCTTAAGTGTTTGAACAATCCAGAGTAGTTGTGAGCAAGCACTAGCAGCATCTACATATTCAGATTCAGCAGTGGATTGTGCAACAGAGTGTTTTTTTCTAGAGGACCAAGCAACAAGAGAATTACCAAGAAAATGACATGTACCAGAAGTACTCTTCCTATCAATCCTACAACCTCCGAAATTAGCATCGGAAAAGCACTCAAAGAAACGGTTGAGGACGATGAAAGAAAAATGCCAAATTCTTGAGTTCCATGTAAATACTTTAGAATACGTTTGACGTCTTAAAGATGTGAAGTTCGTGGGGAAGCTTGAAATCTTGCACAAAGACATACGCTGAATTGTATGTCCGGTCTTGATACTGTGAGATACAAAAGTGAATCAATCATGCTTCGATATTCTTTTTGATCAACTGGTTCACCATCTTCATCAAGCTCAAGGGTCGATGTTGTTCCCATTGGTGTCCGAAGAAGCTTGCTTTTTGTCCATGTTGAAGCACTTGAGAAGGTCCCTTGTACTCTTTGTTTGATGCACAAAGGTACCTTCCTCGGTTTGCTTGATTTGCAGCCCCAAAAAGTACATGAGTTCTCCCATCATTCTCATCTCAAATTTTGAACTCGTCATAGCTGAAAACTTGGACACAAGATTATGAGAAGCACAACCAAAGATAATATCATCCACATACAGTTGAATGAATAATGAGTAGTTTCCATGCTTATGCACAAAAAGAGTTTTATCAACCTTGCCCATGATAAACCCCTTTTCAAGTAAGAATGTTTTTAACCTATCATACCATGTTCTAGGAGCTTGTTTGAGACCGTACAAGGCTTTGGACAGTTTGTCAACATGATTAGGAAAATCTGGATTTTCAAAACCCGGTGGTTGTTTGACATAAACCTCCTCATCTATGTAGCCATTAAGAAAAGCACTTTTAACATCCATTTGATATAGCTTAAAACCTTTATATGCAGCAAAAGCTAACAAAATTCTTATGACTTCTAATCTAGCAACAGGAGCAAAAGTTTCATCAAAATCTAGACCTTCAACTTGAGTGAAACCTTGAGCAACCAACCTAGCCTTATTCCTAACCACAACCCAATCATCACTTTCTTATTTTTAAACACCCATTTAGATCCAATTAAAGTGTGACCTTGAGGTGGAGGTACAAGTTTCCAAACATTATTTCTTTCAAAATTTTCTATGTCTTCTTTCATGGCAATAATCCAAGATTCATTAGTGAGTGCGTGTGATATATCTTTGGGTTCAAAAGAAGCAACAAAAGCAGAATGAGCATGAGAGTTGGGGTCAGAAAACCTGGATCTTGTAACTCGTTCATGCAAGCTTCCAATTATCTTTTGCGGGGGATGATTCTTGTAAATCTGTAGGGGAACAGATGTCTCACAAGCTTCTTCTTTATTAGTTTCGTCGTAGATGGATGAGCTTGTGGCTTGTGGATGATCAGGACCAGCAGAGGTGGTAGTCGGAGCTTGATCAAAGTTCAGAGTTGGACACGTGTCAACTTCGGAACTATCAGGCAATATCACCAACTCTTCTTCTTCGTCGAAAATACCCTCCATCTGAGGATATGGATCTGGTCCTGCAATATCGGAGCTAGTACCTGGGCTAGCTTCATCAAAAAAACATCACAAGTCTCCACAATTTTGTTAGTTCCCAGTAAAAACACACGATATCCTCTAGTATGAGATGGGTAACCAAGAAACATGCAATCTACGAATCTGGCTTCAAATTCATCAAGATTTCCATGTTTCTTAACAAAGCATTTGCAACCAAAAACCCTAAAGTGTGAAACACAGGGCCTATGTCCAAAACGAAGTTCATAAGGTGTTTTACCAATCTTAGTGCCCAAGAAAATACGGTTTGAAACATAACAAGCTGTTGCAATTGCTTCTGCCCAAAATTTTCTAGGAGTTTGATATTCATCAAGCATAGTCCTAGCCATCTCAACTCAGGTTCGGTTTTTCCTTTCTACAACACCGTTTTATTGAGGTACATATGGTGAAGAAAATTGATGATCTATTCCATTTTCAGCACAAAAGTGATCAAAAATTTGATTTTTAAATTCGGTTTCGTTATCACTTCTAATTGCTTTTAAAGATCCTGGGTGATCAATTGATAATCTAAGAAATAAAGTTCTAAAGTGACTAAAGCTTCATTCTTAGATGCCATAAAGTGAACCCAAGAGTATCTAGAATAATCAACAACAATCACAAGAACATACTATTTACCTCCAAAGGATTGTACACGTGCCGGACCAACAGTGTCAAGGTGCAAAAGTAGACTCGGTTCAGTTGTCATTGTCATCGTGAGAGGGGCATGTAAACCTGCAACCATCTTAGCATGTCTACACGAAGAGCATACAATATCTATGTCCCCTTTGAGTTTAGGTAAACCACGTATGCGATCAAGAGCACTAACACGAGTGAGGTGATCAAAGAACATGTGACCAAGTCTACGATGCCAGAAGAATAAAACCTATAAATCATTGGCAACTAGACACCTATGCTCAGAAGTTGACGTATCAAAATCAGCTTTAAAAATGCTTCCAAAGTGAGACATGTTAAACAAAAGCTCACTATTTGAATTTACAACTTTGCAGCAATTTTTAGAGAAAATTATTTCTAAATCCTCATTAAGCAATTGAGAAACAGAAAGCAAGTTGTATTTCAAATTTTTAACAAGTGCCACATCTTTTAAAGTGTAGTTATTATTTACTCTTACTGATCCTTTAGCAATATTAGGAGTTGAAGAATCATCAGCAAAAGTGACATTCTCTACATGTGACACAAAAGAGAGGGAGGAAAACCATTCTTTGTTACCAGTCATGTGGCATGAGCAACCTGAATCCACAATCCATATGTTCTCCTTCCTCAAACGTGAAACCTACACAGAAGCACAATACGTCCGAGAGCTCTCGGAGCTATCAGAACTACCGGAGATGTCTTTGCAGATTTCTTACCAGAAGGTCCGGATGCTGCCTTTGCAAATTTTTGACTCATTAAAGTAGGTTGCATGTTTCTAATTTTAGGTTTAGCACGCATAGCAGATTTACGTTGAAAGTTATGAGATCTAGCAGTCATTTTATCCTTTTTAATTTATTTAGCTAGTCTATAACAAAAATCTACGACAAGACCATCTTTATCACAGTAAGTACAATGAAATTTAATTTTGTAATCATGTCTAGATGAGCATACAACATTAGAAACAGAATTAGAAAGCACTCCTCCAGATTTAAAAGTCACATCCTTTTGTTTAGGGACAGTTTTGATTAAACCTCTTCCAAATGTTTTTACAACGTGTGGTGGATGTGTTTTAGAATAAGCATGGGAATCAAAATCTAAACCAGTTTTATCATTGCAAGGTTTAGAAGAATTTAACAGCAAGTCTAGATTCTTATTCCTATTACTAAACTGCTCTAGTGTCCTATTCATGTCATCAAGCTTTTTAGACAAGTTTAGGCAGTTTTCAAATGAAGCTTTACCTTTAAGTTCGTAGTTAGAACAATTTTTAACTTCATGTGTTCCTAAAGCATTGTTCAGAATGGAAATTTCATTCATTGCATATTTTAGTTTCTTATCAAGATTATCACATGCAAAACAATGCAAGTCATCTGTAGAACAAGAAGCATTTTTGATGTGTTTAACATTAAATCAGACAGCTTTTTGTTCTTTTCAATTTATTCATCAAGTCTATCTAGAGTGGAGGAGTGTGCACTTCTTAATGTGGACAATTGTTTATAGATTAAGTCACAAGAGGGACACGAATCATCACTAAGAATCAAGGTTTCAAATGGTTGATTTCAGATTCTAGTGATTCAATTTTAACAGCATTATCCCTAAGTTTTTTTGTCCTTTTTCTTGACAATAATAGTTGCACGACAAATTGCATCACACATTTATTACATGTAGAACATACCTCATCATCGTCACTGTTGTGTTCTGCATCCTCCTGACTTGATCTTGATCTTGTTTTGCCCGTCATAAAGCATAAGTTGGCTAGATCGTCATCACCTTCATCACTTCCAAAATCTACATCACTTGAACTGAGCTCTTGAAGTGCGGTGATGAAGCTTTTTATCATCTTGCGTCCTATGGTACCCTTCTTTTTCTTCTTGGAGTTTCCAGAGATGGTCTTGACCTTGTTTTGCTTCTCACTACGGGTAATAGGACCTGAAAGATTAGGGCATTCTGTATGGAAGTGTCCTGTCTTACCACATTCAAAGTAGCGCTGTGGTCTGAAGCTTCCTCTCCTTCTGGTTCTCACATTTTGCATTGCTTTTGAGAATCTAGTAGAGATGAGTGCTAAATCTTCTTATGGAAATTCCTCAATCAGCTCCAGGATTAGTGAGGACAACAAAGCAAGAGTATTGCAAGATGATGATTGACCAGAGCTAGTCATATCATGTTGTGAGACATATGCAATAGACTTATTTGGATTCTTACGTGATAAGATGTCAATTTCTTGAGTTTTTAGTTTAGAGTAGAGCACATCTATTGTAAGAGAACTCATGACAGTTGATTCACGAATAGATGTAACTTTCATCTCCCAGATTGACATGTCTAATGCACTAAGAAGTTGCCTATTATTTTCATCATCAGAAAAGTTAACATTGACACTACGTAGGTTGCTGAGAATTTTATTAAAATGAGTAAAAAGGTCATCGATAGACTCACCGAGTTACATCTCCAAAGGCATGTATTCATTTTTGAACATATCTTGTCTCACCTCCTTGATCCTGTTGGATCATTCGTGATAGTCGCAAAGCGCTCTCCACTCATCGTATGTCGATCGGAAGTGTGCAACGCGGTCGAAGTCACTCCGAGTGAGTCCTTGGATGATCAAGTTTCGGGTTTTGTTGTTGTTGTCGACGTCTCGTAGGTTTGTAGCCGTAACTTGATCGTTTGGTGGCACTTCATAAGTTTTGTATACCTTTTCCCATATGTCGAAGCCTTGCGCCTAGATAAAAGCTTCCATGCGTGCTTTCTAAACCTAAAAATCAATGCCAACAAAAACACAAGGTTTTGCGGAGTATTTCTCCATGATGATTAGTCAAAAACACATGCAAATCACAAATATTAGAGCACCTTGGCTATGATACCAATTGTAGGATCAAAGAGCATGTGAAAAGCTACTAGAGGGGGGGGTGAATGGTAGGTTCAAAAATCTTACGCAGCGAAAACAATTAAATCCCAACCCCTTCGATAGAAAATCAAACAATTGATAAACTTTGTGTGCAAATGATCTTAAACATGTTTAATCGTGATAAAAAACTGTAGATATTATAGAAAACCAAGTCACGATGACAACACAATAAGAATCACTCAAATCCATCGAGAAAAACTCAAGTTACGATCAAAAGATTGATCTAAGATCGATTTGTTCTACTGAGTAAAAATAGTTTTGTTTTTCATCAAAGAAACTCATGTAGATTAGAAACCACAAATCCAATGATCGTGAAATTTTTGACATATGATAGAAAATTAAGTTTTGAAGACAACCCAAAAAGAATCACGTCAATCGGATTTGTAAAACTTGAGTTATGATAAAACCACTGACAAAAGGTAGTGCTGTGCAGAAACTCGATGAGTAAAACTTGTCTGGAACAAGTCGGACGAACAAGGCACGAAATTTCCTTTCAACTACAAATTTTATTCAATAGAATACAAGAGGAACAGCCCCAAAAGTCGTCTACCATGAGTTCTGGCTTCCCTTGCTTATATAACCAGCCCGAAGGCCAACTCAACTCAAACGAGGATTCTAATCCTACTCAAATCACGAATCGAAACTTTCAACCGCTCAAGATCTTCCTATTCGTAGATAGAAACAATCTCGAGACTTCCTAACAAACTAGGAACACATTCCGTATTCCTAAACAACTTGACTTTCCGTGCGGCACACGAAAACTACCATGACCCACTCAATACTTTCCATATTGAGCCATAATCGACTCAGCCAGCAGCCGAAGTCAACATCTGATACGATCCGATCCTTCAGATCTTCCTTCCATAGTCAGTCTTTAGAACCATGTTGGGACGTCGTGCACCGCATGCATACATGCAAACACCTTCCTTCGACGTCTAGTAACCTTCATATGCACTACCCTTGATTCAATCATCCTGCGCGACCTCCTGACCCGCTCAACCACAATTACTCCTGAACTTGGTTGTTGGAACTTCATCTCCTCCCTAAGACTAGTCCAAAGGATCCTCTCACCAACCATGACTTGAACTCAAGCAACACCTGCACATGAACAAACAACTAATTTGTACGAGCCCAATTACGCGACTTGACTCAAATTAGTTCCAAACACAACACCTTATGTGAGCACCTCACATAAGCATGTTGCAAAACCACAGTAAAACGATATCAGTCGTATCAACCAAAACGCATCAAAAACTTAGGAAATGAATACTAAGCAATCTTTCCAACAATGTAAAGCAAGATCGAAAAATTTAACAATAAAAAAAGGAACATTGCGATCAAGCTCCGAATCTTGCCAAAGCTAACCGGAGCTTGAACCGGAGCATACTAAAGCTAGTACAACCTAGCGCCCGAGCTTATCAAAGCTAGTACAACCTAGCGCCGGAGCATACCAAAGCTAGTACAACCTAGCTCCAGAGCTATAAAAACATGTCGAAGCTAACCAATATAAGTCGGACCTAGCAAAACATATCGTAGCTTAACAAAGACATGTCGGAGCTATCAAAGACATGCCGGAGCTAAAGACAAAGCTCAGCGGAGCTACTCAAAAACATGTTGGACCTTGACAAAGCAAGTTGGACCTATTGTCGGACCTTGCAGAAGCTCGGAGCTAGAGTCGGACCTTGGTGAAAAGGTGTTTTGGCAGTATTCAAAACTTTTATCGCTATAGCCAATGTATTCAGCACACATGGGTCTCACAAAAGAAAAATGTGTATGTTGTTGAAATCTTTTTATTGCCTAAAACAAGTGCCTAAGCAGTGGCATGAAAAATTTGGTAGAACACTAACATCTGAAGGATTTGTTGGGAATGAAGCAGACAAGTGTGTGTATTATCGCTATTGTGGAGGAGAGGGAGTGATCTTATGCTTGTATGTCGATGACATACTAATATTTGGAACCGACCTTAATGTGATTAAGGTGGTCAAGGACTTTTTTAGAAGTTTCTAAATGAAAGATTTGGGAGAAGCGAATGCCATTTTAAACATTAAATTGTTACGAGAAGATGACGGTGGGATTACACTTGTGCAATCTCGCAATGTGGAAAAGGTATTATGTGACTTTGGATTTAGATACCGTAAACCTATTTCAACTCCGTATGATTCTAGTGTACTGTTACAAAAGAATAATGGTACAGCTAAGGATCAATTGAGATGCTCCCAAATCATAGGTTCACTGATGTATTTAGCTAGCGCAACGAGGCCAGATATCTCATTTGTCGTGAGCAAACTTACCTGGTTTGTTTCAGATCCGGGAGATGATCACAGGCGAGCTTTGGAAAGAGTGATGTGCTATCTAAAAGGGACATCAAGCTATGGACTCCACTATACCACATACCCAAGAGTGCTAGAAGATTATAGTAATTCAAACTAGATTTCTGATGCTGATGAGAGAAAAGCCACCAGTGAATATGTGTTCACTTTGTGAGGTGGCACTATTTCCTAGAAGTCTTACAAGCATACCATCTTAACGAGGTCAACAATGGAGGTAGAACTCACAACATTAGACTCCGCCATAGTTGAAGCAGATTGGCTGCGTGAACCTTTGATAGACCGACCGATTGTTAAGAAACCAGTTTCTGCTATTCTTATGAACTATGATTATCAAGGTCAACGGTTCTAAAGATAACATGAATACATCAAGACACAATAAGAGGCGATTGAGATCTGTCAGGAAAATGAAAAACTCCGGCGTGATAGCATTGGATTATGTCCAGACAGCTAAAAACCTTACAGATCCCTTTATCAAGGGGCTATCACGAAATGTGATAGATGAAGCATTGATGGATATGGGATTGAGACCCACATAAAAGTCATATCTTAGTGGTAACTCACCCTTTGTGATCGGAGATCATGTGAATTAGGGTGTTGAAACACACTATTGATTGGCTGAGAGGAGAGTACATAAGTACAAACCCCACTTCGTTGAAGATGCATTACTCTCCGATTCTGTATGGCAGGCTGATTATATCCTAATGTATTCCGAGTGGCTTGTATAAGCAGAGATGTTGACCTATAGAACATCTCCTGAGGAATACACCTATATGAGCCCGACTGTAGTCACAGTTTATGAGACTGGGTGATCTCTAGAAGTTCATGAAAGGCCCGTGAGTATGACTCATACGCTCCAAACCAAGGGAATGCTTCTGACAGTCTAGTATCAGCAAAGACTTTGTGAAACTCATTTGCACAAAACTGTCAATTCATGGCACAGTCCATTGTTCAGTTGTGTATGAGTGTAAATCTATGTTCTAGATGGATGTTCAACTTAACCGTCTCAATCGAAATGTTAATATATCAAACATCAGTGGAACTAAGAGTATTTCTAAATGCCTTTAAATTTTGTGGGGATTGTTAGATATTTTAGTATTGGACCCATTTATTTAATTTAATCAAATGAATTCCAAGGCCTATGGGAATACTAGGAGTATGTTTAATCTCATAAGGAAATACAGTGAACTATTGTCTATCTGTTGTGGGGGTATGAGACCTGGTGAAGGTTGTGTCACACGTGTGCACGTGTCAGACCAGTATTACGCTGGTGAAGTGTCTCGTAGTGACATTGATAAATTCAGCATACTTATGACTAGTGACGAACACGTTTATGGATGAGTTATGACGGACGTGTTAAGGTTGAGTCATAGCTGACACGTTAAGGTTGAGTCATAACTGACGTACTTATGGCTTGTAACAGACATGTTAATAGCTTATTTGTATGACTAAATTGATGAACGTTTGAAATGATTTAATGGCATTCATTCACCCTCTCACTCCTGGAGGTTATATAAGAAGGGCCCCCCTCACACTATGAGACACACAGGAAACAAACTTCTGCTCTCAACCTCCAACTAGCTTTCACTGTTGCGCTGCTTCTCGGTGTTCCCAACTCTGTTTCTCATGCGCATGAGAAACGGAGTGAGCAGGCCTCCTAAATCGACGCTCTCTTGAGATCCTGCTGCGGGATAGAAGGCGAATACGATTTTTGGGGAACGCATTCGGGTGACTGCTCGATGTCCTGTTCATGCTCTTGTACAACTATGTCAACTCCAAGCTCGTTTACCACTACTTCACGTGTTTTTGAATGCGGTCTGCACTACAATGTGATTACACTGCATCAACGATCTTCACTGCACCAAACGAGATCGACTACATCGAACAGCCCAACATGTCAACTGTTGGGAATGGTGCCACCAGTGCCTTGGGCACTAGTCCTGCCACTGGGTATATCTCTAAGTTCCTTATTTTAGCTTTAGTAACTTTTTGTATTACAATTGCTAGAATTGAGAGCATAAGATCAAATAAAATTGTCATGTTTATGATTAACGCGCAAGTCATGAATTATACTTTATTATGGATTAAAATAAGTCATATAATTCCTGATTTTCCAACAATACAAATATCGTATTCTAGGAATTTTTCAACTTTTGGTTTTGCTGCTGCACTGAGACCAAACGTGTTTGATGGATCAAACTATGAACGTTGGCACTCAAAAATGATATTGTGGTTGACCACCATGCACGTTTTTCATGTCACACAAGGAAAATTTGCGTCACAGGGAGGTCTCTCACCTGATGAGGATAGAGCTTTTGAGTCTGCAAATAATTTGTTTAGAGGTGCTGTGATTAGCATTTTAGGCGATCATCTCATGGATGGCTACATAGATATGTCTAGTGGAAAAGAAATATGGGATGCACTTGAGGCCAAATTTGGAGTATCTGATGCGTCCAGTGAACTGTATGTCATGGAGCACTTTCATGACTACAGAATAATCAATGACCACTCTGTAGCAGAACAAGCTCATGAGATTCAGAAGCTTGCTAAAGAACTTGAGCACGTTCCTTGTCTATTGCCTGACAAGTTCGTGGCAGGCAGCATTTTCGCTAAGCCGCCATTTTCTTGGAGGGACTTTGCTACTACCTTAAAATACAAGAGACAAGAATTCAGTGTTGCTAATTTAATTGGTTCTCTTGATGTTAAAGAGAAGGCAAGAGCAAAGGATATTCGTGGGAAAGAGCTTGAGAATCACTCTAATGCAAATTTGGTGCAGAACAGGAATTTTTGATCCAACAGGAGAAATAAGAATAAGTCTGAGAACAAGAACAAAGCCGACCAAACTGCTAGCTTTAAAAAGAAGAAGAAGAAGAAGAATAAAGGAAAGGGTGATTTCTTTGTGTGCGGCAAACCTGATCACTGGGCTATGGATTGCTCTCAGCGTAAAGACAAACACAATAAGTCTGCAAATATTGTTATTGGCAATACTGAAGAGGGAACCTTCGATTATTTTCCAATACCACTTGTTCTTTCAGTATGTCGCTCAGCGGATTGGTGGGCTGACGCTCGGGCCAATATACATGTATGTTCTGATATTTTCCTATTTTCTTCTTATCAGACCACAAGGGCTTTTTCCGTCTGGATGGGGAATGGCTCTCAGGCATTTGTACATGGAGTCGGTACAATTGATCTGAAGCTTACTTCAGGAAAGACCATACGACTGAAGAACATGCGACACATTCTCGCAATCAAGAAGACCTTGTCAGTGGATCTCTATTATGTAGAGATGGTTATAAGCTAGTGTTTGAGTCCAATAAATGTGTTGTATCCATATTTGGATCTTTTATGGGAAAAGGATATGAATGTGAGGGCTTGTTCCGCTTATCATTATTACATACTTCATGTAATGTGATAAACCATGTATGTAATTCTAAATCTATTATTTGGCATTTACGACTTTGTCATATTAATTTTGGGTGCATGATGTGGCTAGCCAGTATGAGTTTAATGCATAAATTCCACACTGTCAAATATTCAAGGTTCTAGGTATGTGCGCAATCAAAACAAACTTGCAAGCCTCATAAGGTAGTAGAGGCAAGAAACTTGGCACCATTGGAACTAGTTCACTCAGATATGTGTGAGATGAACAGTGTGTTGACAAAAGGTGGAAAGAAGTTTTTCATGACTTTGATAGACAATTATACTAGACTTTGCTATGTGTATTTATTAAAGTCAAAAGATAAGGCGTTTCACTATTTTGAACTATACAAAGTTTAAGCAGAAAAAAACTTGAGAGAAACATTGAACGGCTTAGGTCCGATCGTGGTGGAGAGTATTTTTCAAATGAGTTTAAATTATTCTGTGAGGAACATGGAATAATTCATGAGATGACACCTCCCTAATCCCCACAATAAAATGGGATTGCTGAAAGAAAGAATCGCACTCTAACTGAGATTGTTAACGCCATGTTAGAAATAGTGGTACTTTCGAAGCAATGGCGGGGTGAGGCTATATTGACTGTGTGTCATGAATTGAATAAAGTTCCTATAAAAAATAAAGAGATAACTCCATTCGAACAATGGGAAAAACAAAGGTTAAATCTCTCCTACCGGCGAACTTGGGGTTGTTTGGCAAAGGTCAGTGTACCAATCCCGAAGAAGCGAAAGCTTGGACCCAACACCACAAACCGTGTCTTTCTTGGTTATGCTTCTCACAGTATTGGATATAGATTTTTAATAGTGAAATCAAGTATCCCTGATATGCATCATGGCACAAGCATGGAATCCAGAGATGCCACATTCCTTGAAGACATTTTTCCAATGAAAGAGATGCATAACACATCTAGCTAGAATCCTATCTCCTCCTCTGAGCCCAACGTTCCATCAATATACACTAGATCTTCACTAGAGGATGGTCCAATAGATGAAGACAATGAAGTAACTCGTAAGAGTAAAAGGCAAAGGACTACAAAGTCTTTTGGTGATGACTTCATTGTATATCTTGTAGATGATACTCCAAGAACCATTGAAGAGGTATATTCATCTCAGGACGTTGACTATTGGAAGGAAGCGGTCCGAAGTGAGATGGATTCCATCATGTCTAATGGAACTTGGGAGATTGTGGATTGTCCTTTTGGATGCAAACCTGTCAGATGTAAATGGGTGTTCAAGAAAAAGCTTAGGCCTGATGGTACAATTGAAAAGTACATGGCAAGGCTTGTGGCAAAGGGTTATAACCAGAAAAAAGGTGAAGATTTCTTGGATACTTACTCACCCGTGGCCAGGCTGACTACTATACGAGTACTACTATCATTGGCTACCTCTCACGATTTTCTTGTCCATGAGATGTATGTTAAGACGACTTTCCTTAATGGAGAGTTGGAAGTGGAAATTTATATGGATCAACCAGATGGATTTGTAGTATGTGGTCATGAAGGAAAAGTGTGTAAGTTGTTGAAATCTTTGTATGTCCTAAAACAAGCGCCAAAGCAGTGGCATGAGAAATTTGATAGAACACTAACATCCCCAGGATTTGTTGTGAATGAAGCAGACAAGTGTGTGTATTATCGCTATGGAGGGGGAGAAGGAGTGATCTTATGCTTGTATGTCGATGACATACTAATATTTGGGATCGACCTTAATGTGATTAAGGAGGTCAAGGTCTTTTTTTCAGAAGTTCCAAAATGAAAGATTTGGGAAAAGTGAATGTCATCTTAAACATTAAATTGTTATGGGAAGATGAAGGTGGGATTACACTTGTGCAATCTCACTATGTGGAAAAGGTTTTAAGTCGCTTTGGATTTAGTTACCGTAAACCTGTTCCAACTCTGTATGATTCTAGTGTACTCTTATGAAAGAATAATGGTACATCTAAGGATCAATTGAGATACTGCCAAATCATAGGTTCCCTGATGTATTTAGCTAGCGCTACGAGGCCAGATATCTGATTTGTCGTGAGCAAACATAGCCGGTTTCTTTCAAATGCAGGATATGATCACTGGCGAGCTTTGGAAAGAGTGATGCGCTATCTAAAAGGGACATCAAGCTATGGACTTCACTATACCGGGTACCCAAGAGGGCTAGAAGGTTATAGTGATTCAAACTGGATTTCTGATGCCGACGAGATAAAATCCACGAGTGAATATGTGTTCACTTTGGGAGGTGGCGCTGTTTCCTAGAAGTCTTGCAAGCAGACAATCTTAACAAGGTCAATAATGGAGGCAGAACTCACGACATTAGACACTGCCACAGTTGAAGCGGAACTTGTGATAGACTGACCTATTGTTGATAAACCAGTTCCTGCGATTCTTATGAATTGTGATTTTCAAGGTCAACAGTTCTAAAGATAACATGAAGTCATCAAGAAACAATAAGAGGCAATTGAAATCTGTCAGAAAAATGGACAAACTCCGCAGTGATAGCATTGGACTATGTCGAGAGGGTTAAAAACCTGGCACATCCCTTCACCAAGGGGCTATCATGAAATGTGATAGATGAAGCATGGAGGGAGATTGGATTATGACCCACATAAAAGTCATATCATAGTAGTATCTCACCCTTTGTGATCGGAGATCCAGTGAATTAGGGTGTTGAAACAAACTATTGATTGGCTGAGAGGAGAGTACATATGTACAAACCCCACTCCGTTGAAGATTCATTACTCTCCTATTTTGTATGGCAGGCTGATTATATCTTAATGTATTTTGAGTGGCTTGTATAAATAGAGATGTTGACCTGTAGAACATCTCCTGAGGAATACACCTATATGAGCCCAACTGCAATCACAATTTATGAGACTGGGTGATCTCTAGATGTTCATGAAAGGCTACGGAGTATGATTCATACGCTACATACCGGGGGAATGCTTTTGGCAGTCTATTATCAACAAAGACTTTGTGAAACTCCTTCGCACAAAACTGTCAATTCAAGCCATTGTCCATTGTTAATTTGTTGATGAGTGTAAATCTATGTTCTAGATGGATGTTCAACTAAGCATTCTCAATCGAGATGTTGATATATCAAACATCAGTGGAACTAAGAGTATTTCTATATGCCTTGAAATTTGGTGGGGATTGTTAGATATTTTAGTATTGGACCCATTTATTTAATTTAGTCAAATAAATTCCAAGGCATATGTGAATACTAGGAGGATGTTTAATCTCATAAGGAAATACAGTGAATTATGGCCTATCTGTTGTGAGGGTATGAGAGATGGTGAAGGTTGTGTCACACACATACGCGTGTCAAACAAGTATTGCGATGGTGAAATGCCTCTTAGTGACGTCGATCAATTCAACATAATTATGGCTAGTAATGGACACGTTTATGGCTGACTCATAATGGACGCGTCAATGGTTAGGTCATAACTGACATGTTAATGTTGAGTCATAACTGATGTACTTATGGCAAGTAACGGACGCTTAATAACTGATTTGTAATGCCTGAATTGATAAACGTTTAAAACGATTTAATGGCATTCATGCACCCTCTAACTCCTAGAGGCTCTATAAGAAGGGCCCCCCTCACACTATGAGACACACGTGAGATGAACCTCTGCTCTCATCCTCTAACTAGCTTTCGCTGTTGCGCTGCTTCTCGGTGTTCCCGACTCTCGGGTGCATGAGAAACAGAGTGAGCAGGCCTCCGAAATCGACGTTCTCTTAAGATCCTGCCACATGATAGAGGGCGAATACGATTTTTGAGGAACGCAATCGCGTGACAGCTGAACGTCCAGCTCGTGCTCTTGTGCGGCTACGTCAACTCCAAGCTCGTCTACGACTACTTCATGTGTTCATGGACGCCTTCTGCACTGCAATGTGATTGCACTGCATAACATTCTTCAAAGCACCAAGCTAGATCAACTACACCGAACAGCCCAACATGTCAACTCTTGGCAACGGCGCCACAAGTGCATTGGGCACTGGTCCCGCCACTGGGTATAATTCTAAGTTTCTTATTTTAGCTTTAGTAATTTTTGGTATTACTATTGCTAGAATTGTTACCATAAGATCAATCACAATTATCATGTTTATGATTAATGTGCAAGCCATGAATCATACTTTATTATGGATTAAAATAAGTCGAATAGTTCCTAATTTTCCTACTGCTCATGGGCGACTGTGAGGGTACGCCCAAGCACAGAATGGGGGATGGTTACGACGGCCGCTTGTGGCCGCCTCAGGTCAACTGTCAATGATGATTGATGATAGCTGACGTGTTGTAGTTTTTTTATGTGTGTTAGTTTCTTTTATTTTTGGAAAAAGTCAACATAAGCCCCTCACTATGACCTAGATACTATTTAACCTCTCAAACTTCAAAACCGGTTATTGAACACCCTAATCTATGCAGAACAATTTAATTAACCTCCTATGGTGGTTTTGAAAGGTGGTTTTGCCACATCGACATATGACGTGGCATGTCTGTACAATGGGACCCTCGTGTCAGTGTGACAAGACGAACAATCATGGCACCTCCCTTGCTTTATTCTTTCTTTGCTGTCAGATAGAGAAGGCGATCATCACAACGATCTTAGCGATCAGTGACAATTTGCCGATCAGGCAATTCAAGCTACGATATGCGTAAGCCGCTGCTGTGAAATTATGCTGATCAAGAGATTTTTATAAGGCTGCACATCTGCTTTTTTCCTGCTGCACGCTTGCGTTCTGGACGCCCCTGGGAGCCTCTTCCGTGCTGTTGCCAGCTGCACGTCCAAGGCGCCAGCATCGCGGGCTGGCTCACGCCCTCGCTAGCGCAGCTGCAGCGCCCGTTCTATCCCCCTCACTGTGCCGTTGCCGCCTGAACATTTTGTGGACATAACCAAATACTTCCTCTGTTCTGTTTTACTTGTCATTCAGACAAAAATGTTAGTTTAATTTATATTGGTTGTTGTGTCTGAACGTCAAATAAAAGAAAACAGAGGGAGTAGGAGCTAAGAGTAAGTGTATGGGACAGCAGAAAGAGAATGCAACAAAAAGAATGCAACAAAACATAGGTCAGCGGTGGAAGTTCCATTTCAAATCCTCAGCCTCACCCTGTGCCTGATGGTGTGGCCTATGTCAGATAGCTACCCCAACACAAAATTTTCGTCTCTTGTTAATGACATGCAGGTCTCATAGTACAACATATGCAAAACACGCCACATCATATGATGATGTTGCAAACCCACCTTTCAAAACCACCATAGAAGGTTAATTAAATGATTTTGCATAAGTTAGGGTGTTAAATACCCGGTTTTGAAGTTTGGGGAGTTAAGTAGTCTGCAGGACATATTTTGGAGGGTTATGTAGACTTTTTTCTTTCTTTTTCAGAAACTAAAGGCATGTTCCTTTGTCTACTACCAGTAACTGTAAAGGGAATAAACCAAGTTTGTTAGCTGATTCCAACGGGTGACCTATTGGAGAACCCAAACCAAGAATTTGTCCTCCAACAGTCAAAAACCCCCTCAAACCGGAGAATTCACAAGAGCACTTTATTTACATATCAGCTTGAACGGAATCTCGATATTGATGGCATCCACGCACGACTCAAACCCGGAGCTCTGCTCGGGAGTGTTGAAGAGGACGGAGACCTGCAGCACCGCGAAATCGTGCTCTGTCCCGTTGTTCCGAAACCACGCATGCCGACCACCCAAGCATCGGGCCTCTCGCGCTGGCTACCCTCGCCAGGGTCAACGCACGCGCATTGAGCCTCCCGCGTCAGACGCCCTCGCACTGCACGTCCGGCCACCCGCGCCCAAAGATCCAGCCGGACACTCTCGCCTGTATCGACGCACGTGCGCCAGACAATCGCGCCATGCATCGGGTCTCCCTTGCTGATGCACGCGCCCGGGCCTCCCGCGTCGGCCACCCTCGCCTGTGCCGGTCCTCCTCGCACCGGGCATCAGGCTGCCCGCGCTGGCCGCTCTTTCAAGCGCCGATGCACGTGCGCCGCACCATCGCAGCGTGCTTTGGGCCTCCTGAGTTGGCTGGCCGCCGCTGTGCTGCGTGTCTGGCCACCCACGCCGGCCGCTCTTGCCTCCGCCATCGCACGCACACTGGGCCCTCGAGCTGCACGTCAGGTCTCCCACGTTGGCTCCCTTCTCCTGCACCAATTCCAGAAATGAAAGAAAAGGCGACAAGAAGCTGTTGTGCAGGGCCGTCAAGGTGAGCTGCCCTCGCATCCCTTTCGCAATGGCCACCCTCGTCCACAGACCAGGAAGGAACATCGTATGTGAACCACGATTGCAGCAGCAATCGTTGGTGATATGTGGTAAGATATAAGTATTTGGTAGTAGGGAACACTTGCTATGCAATCTGCTGTTTTGTGCAAGTGTGCAATCTCCACATCCTAACCGTTCCCTACCGATCCAAGGGTGATGTACTTTTAGCACTTAAATCTCTCCACCTTGTGTTGCTGACATTATGCAAAAAGAACCCTGAGTGCAGCCATCCTTAGATTGGTATGAAACGAATGAGATGTGAAGATTGCATACTTGCACAAAACACCAGATTGCACAGCAATTGTTCCCTTGGTAGTATGAGATATTTGTATTATATACTACTATGTATATCTGAAATATATTTGGTAGGTTAGATAGACTACCATACACATGGAGAGTATATTTGGTAGGCTAGATACACTATTATTGATGTGTGGAAATGACACTTCCTCCCGTACCTGCTTATGAGCAGCCCACAGAGGTTTTTTACATGGTTCGGGCCGCCGGAGCGTAACACCCTACGTCCACGATGGTGTGTTGTATTGCTTGAGTTCGAGAGGTGTTGAGTGTCTGAAATTGGATTGAATTGTCTAAGGTGGATGCTGCCCGATCCTTTTATAGTCCAAGACTAGGCAGTTACTGGTGGGGCTCGAGGCTTGACAGGTGGCCCTGGGGATATCTCATCCCTGTACAACATCTAGGATGTTATGACCACTGTTCCCTCTAATCGAGACTTGAAGACTCGCCATCTTGTTGTACCGTACGCCAGAGGCTAGGCTTCGTTGTTGATGATGGCAAAAATTGTCCTTTCTATCGTGTCGCCGCAAGCTACCCCGTCAGCAGCGTGGGGTAGCTCTGAAGCATCTTCACAGTGATGTGATTGGGCATAGTAGCACCAAACAAGGGCGTGCGCCACACTCATGCGCCTGGGGAAGGTGTGTGTCTTGAATGCGCGACTGGACAGGACACCCCGCTCTTTACTCCTGCGACCTACCTCCCAAAGCGGGTTGTAGGACGTGTGGTAGCACAGCGGGTTGTAGGACGTGTGGTAGCACCGGAGCCCGCCTCTGTGGGGGAGGCCAGGCCCTGTGCTACATGCCACATGACTGTTCCGGAGCCCACCTCCGAGGAGAGGTAGGTTTCGACCCCTCTGGACACGTGGTGGTCCTAGAGCCTGCCTCTGCATAGAGATCGGGTCTTGAGCTGCTGGCCATGTGGCGACATCAGAGCCCGCATGTGCTTGGAGGCCAGCTCCTGAGCCAAGAGCACGTGGCGGTCCTGGATCCCAACCCTGAGGAGGAGCGAGGCTCGGGTCCGCAAGACATGTGGCGGCCCCGAAGCCCACCTCAACGAGGAGGCCAGCTCCCACTGCAAGGATTCCGGTTTATTGCAATGAAAAAATTCGTCTTAATAGGTCGTTTTTCGTCGCAATAGGTAACTGTTGTAATGAAAAAAATGTAGCAATAGTTTTTACGAATCTTCAAAATAAGTCCTGTGGCGATAGGTTATTGCGATTGCTTGACATCCGTGACAAATAATATGGTATTGCAAGGATTTCACATCGGTGGCAAATAGTATGCTATTGCAACGATTTCACGTATTGCAACGATTTAACGTATTGCAACGAATAGTACGGTATTGCAATGATTTCACAATCATGGCAAATAGTACATTATTGCAACGATTTCACATTTGTGGCAAACAGTATGTTATTGCAAAGATTTAGCGTATTGCAATGATTTAACGTATTGCAACGAATAGCATGGTATTGCAACAATTTGACATCCGTGGCAAATAGTATGGTATTGCAATGATTTCACATCGGTGGCAAATAATACAGTATTGCAACGATTTAGCGTATTGCGACGATTTAACATATCGCAAGAAATAATACGGTATCGCAACAATTTCACAATCGTCGCAAATAGTATGGTGTTGCAACGATTTCACTCTCGTGACAAATAGTATGTTATTGCAACGATTTAGCGTATTGCAACGATTTAACGTATTGCAACGAATAGCATGGCATTGCAACGATTCCACATTCGTGGTAGTAGTATGTGATTGCAACAATTTCACATTCCTGACAAATAATGCAGTATTGCAATGATTTAGCGTATCGTGACGATTTAACGTATTGCAACGAATAGCAGGGTATTGCAATGATTCCACATTCATGGCAATAGTATGTTATTGCAACGATTTCATAGCCATAGCAAATAGTACAGTATTGCAACGATTTAAGGTATTGTGACGATTTAATGTATGGCAATGAATATCACGGTATTGCAACGATTTCACATTCGTGGCAAATAGTATGGTGCTGCAACGATGTTACAGCCGTGGCAAATAGTATGGTATTGCGACGGTTTAACATCTGTGGCAAATTGTATGTTATGGCAACGAGTTCACAACGTGGCGAATAGTACTGTATTGCAACGATTTCAGATCCCTGGGAACTACTATGGTACTGCAAAGATTTCGCATCCGTGGCGAAAAGTTTGGTATTGCAACGATTTCTTATCTGTGGCAATAGGTTTGTAATGAAATGTTTCCAAACCTGTGGCAATAGGTTTCTAATGCAAGATTTCCTGATCTGTGGTAATAGGTTCGTAATGCAGCGTTTTCTAATATGTGGCAGTACAGTTGTAATGCAACATTTAAGGATTTGTGGTGATATAAGTGTAATGCAACATTTTCTCACCCGTGGCAATAATGTTGTAATGCAACGTTTTCTGCGTGGTAGCAATAGCAGTCTAGTGCAACATTTTTTGAGTCGTGGCCAAATGTTTATACAGCAATGTTTTCAAATTTGTGGCAATAGCTTCCTATTGTAACAATTTATCATTCGTGACAAGAAACATGTAATGCCACATTTTATAATTAGCGGCAGTAGAACCCTAATGCACCAGGTTTGAAAATTAGTGGCAATAGAATCACGAGTTTAACAATAAACATCCATCAATTGATATTGCAACACGCATAACAACACTCAAGGATTACTAACGAGACATGTTTGTATGTTAAGAGTTTTCCTAAGCTGACCGGGACTAATTGTTGGAGCAGGTGGCTTTTGGTGGCTCCTTTATTGGACCTTTTGTGGAGTGGTCTCCATCATTTTGCGCATTTCAACCCTCATTGAGAGGCGCATGTACTCCATTTCCCGAGTTCTCTGTTCACGATCAGCTACTATCTGACCTTCTAATTTCTGGACTTGAAGGTTTAACTCTTCATTCTATTGGTTTATGCAGTCCATCTGTGTGGTTAAGTTATCATTTCTTCCTTCCAACTCCTGCACTGTATGATTGAGGCCTGCATTTCTATCTACTGAGTTTTGAACTTGGTAGTTGTGGTATTCAGACATCTGGATACGCATACGTTCACATTCAGGACCAGTATGGTTAGCCATATAACCACGCCCCCAACCTGTGATCTTGCACAACCGATTGAGGATCTATAACAACAATGGAAGATGTGGTTTCTCTCCTCATTTGGAATTAGGCCTCCTTGCTGGGCTTCCTTATTGTCCACTTGGGCACGTGCCTGGCTCTATATACGAAAAGAAAAGTCACAGGTATATTACAAATATTAATTTAATTGGGGATTGATTGAAGTGTTACTCACATGTACGACTTTTGCCTGCTTGTTTGCTCAATCACTGTTCTTCAAATGGCTTGCCTCCCGCAGTTGTATGTCATCAGGTTCTTCTCTAGTCTCTGGGTCTCGCAACATAAAATACAAGTAAAATTAACCATGTAGGTATAAATATTGATTCCAGTGCAAAGTAAAAGCGTGATTTATTTTTCATACCTTCTCGTAAATAAGTTGGGCGTAGGATTTGGAGCTAAGCAAGTGATTCCTCTTTTGTCTTCTTCAATTTTGAGAATTGGTCCTGCTTATTGACTGCAATAATTTTAATAATTAATTCCACGAATGAATGTAAATCAAATAGTATTTGTATAATGCAAAGCTATTAAAAAGTTAGCTGACCTTGAATCGCTCAGACCCAAAATATTTTATTAGGTGAAACCACTCGGGCGCCTGTACATCAGCAGGCTTGTTTCGTAAACGTTCTTCATCGGTCAAATAACACTTATAGGTGGCATGCAAAGTCGAGTGCCACCCCTTGTAGCGCTCACCAGCAATTTTCAAAATTTCTCTTGTGCTCTCCTGTGTGTCCTCCATGTCCCAGGAATTATGTACATTGTATAGCAAGTTGCTGTAAACGTACAAGATAGAGATTGCAAGAAAAAAATACTTGTGTGGGGTGTGACGACACTAACCAGAATGTCTCATACAATATCTCTCTTGTTACTATCGACAACCTCTGCCCACTTCCTTGCACCGTTGAGGGATGCATCTTTTTTGTAAACATAACTACATCATCGACAAAGTTCCACTGATTAAAACCAACCGCAACACCCAACCTAGTAGAGAACTGAATTGGTAGCTTCACATGCTCCGTTATACTAACTTCGGATGCGTAGCGTATTCTGGCAACCTTAACCTCTTTAGCCACACTTCTTCCAAACTTCTTTCCTTCTGTTAAGTTGATTCAAATGGTAAATTATTAAAGCAAATTATTGTCTGAACAAGTTTAGTATCATGTACAAATACTGTGAAAAGAAAAAAAGTCTGATGTTCGTACCATCTACATGACGAGTGCGGCAAATACGAGCGTGGGACGACCGCGTCCCAGCAGCATTTTATTCTTTATTACTCCCTCCTAGTTTATATAAATTGTCGTATCAGACCTACAAATGAATTAAAAATGAACTAGTTAGGACTGTCTGAACGACAACTATTTTAATCGGGGGGGGGGGGGGGGGGAGTACCTACGTTGTTGACTTATTTGTTGTTGTTCATACCCTAAAATGAGCCATCAGGTACACATGTCAGCGGCGCTACTACACTCGTAGTACTGTAGAGGAACTTTAGTCTAGCAGCAAAGCAGGCAAGACTGAGGGGGTGGGCATGCAGCTGGCAATGCTAGACTAGACAAAGATAGGGTTTGTCGGTTCGGTCTGACTGACATCAGCTGGAGCGCGTCTCGAAGAGAATTGGTTGCAGGGCGAGTAATGAACGTGAGCGGTAGCAGGTGGCGAATGCAAGACAGATAAGGCAGGCAGCTTGCGGGATTGAAATCCTCTGCAGTACTGCACCTGCAGTAGCTGCCATCGACATGTGGGCCCATGAGACATCGGATCCACTTGTTAGTGGCAGCTACTGCAGGTGCATTACTGCATAGTCCCAGCTTGCGACGCTTAACAAAGTGAGGGCTCGGTCTGGCCGAGATCACTAGAAGCAACTCTCGAGGAGGATTAGTGGCACGGCGAGTAATGGCAAGGGATTTGCAGGCGGCGGGATCATCATGGCACGCGAAGGATGGGAGGTGGTGATGGGCGAGGAAGACGCGTCGGGAAGGACACTGAAGTGACCAGCAACAGGGCGTGGGCGCCGGTGCCGGCCGGAGTGGCCGGCGGCGAGGGAGCACAGCGTGGAGGCATAAAAAAATCATGTCATCACACAAGTTGATGAACTGTTAACTATAAAGACTAAGAAAGTACAATCGCAAGGTATGCTAATACAATTGGTAGAACCTAGGAAAGAATGCAAATGACCATGATACACCCATCATCAATACATTTAGAGGACAGAACGTAGTCTCTCAAAATGCTCCAAATTTAATACAAAAGGAGTAAAAAACTAACACGGTCTGCCAAAACAAATGGCACGGTAGAGAGGCAGGTAGTAATGTGACGTGGAATGGGTAGTTGGAAGCTACCGATAGAGTTGGAGTGGGACATTTTTTATGCTCCAAAAGTAAAGTTAAGCTAGGACGGAAGGAGTATTTTTGATTTGTATATCTATACCTGCTATTGGTTCATGCATCGTAGTGCCAGGGAGTGAAGAATCTCGGGGTTCCTGAACATCATCTGCTGCAATATTCTTTGCATACCATGCAAAGGAATTAATGTTTTCTAATTTTTTATTTTGATAGTAAACACATTTATAGTTATACCAGGTGCTTGTTGGCAACCATGAATGCTTGTAGACGACATTACAGTTTGATGTCTTGTTCCTAAAGTAAAGAGGATTGTAAGTAGTCATATCAAATAATAGTGATAAAGTTAGATTACATGACCGACGTAGATTTTGGATCGGACGGTGTGGTTTCTATAAACTGCATCGTTTGTCTGGAACAGAAGAATTAGAAATGAAGGAATAGGAAAAAACGTATGATCCAAGAAAGCCCCAAGAAAGAAAAAAAGTGTAAAAACCGTGGGAGCTGAAAATCTTAGGAATACAAATTTGTAAAACGGGAATGAGAGTACAACATTTGTAGTGGTTTATTATATAACCCATGCGTCATTTACTTCGAAATCCAGAAATTACATACTACCTCCGAATTTTAATATTTGTCGTTCCCGACCAAGAATTGAACTAGAAATACACTACCGTAATAAGCCGTTAGAGCGGCATTTATTTTAGGACAAATGTAGTATATATATATATATATATATATATATATATATATATATATATATATATATATATAATTAAATTCATGAAACATAAGACCACATTTTTTCTTTGTTAATTTATTTAATCTTCGTATATCAGCATGGATCGTGTAGAACTTAACTAGCCCAAAACTGTATGGATCGTGTAGAACCCAGCCAATATAGCTCTATAAAAAGACAAATGGATCTTGTAGAACTTACCTAGCACAAAACTGGAGTTCGGGATGTCGCAGGGAGGTGTTGGCGATGAATAGGTTCGGTAGAACGCGTCAAACTTAGTCGCCCGGCGTTGTACCCACGAGTCACCACCACCAAGAGCTTCGATGCGTCACAGCGAGATCCATGAGAAAAATTTGTAAAAACCATTGGGAATGAAAACATGGGAATTTCTTAGGAATACAAGTTTGGAACACAGGACAGAGAGACGACACATTTGGAGTACTGCAAGATCACAGGAAGGGCGGGGCAGCAGTGTGTCGGGAATGGAGGCCAGTGTTTCGATTTATACTCATCGTTTTGAAATAGGGTTACAATAGGCGGGACTGAAATTGGAGGTGCAGAGAGTGAAAATTGAATTGTCAAAATCTCTATTGTGGCGCTCCAAGAAGAACGAATTTTTTTTTGCGGGGGTGGAGAATTTGACGCTAGCCGTGCCCATGTGCACACATGCAATCATGATTAATTACATGTCATGTCACTTCAATTCCTGCACATGGTACATGTAGCTAGAGGGGTAGACTTCTTCGAACAAGTTGCTCACTTCTTAATTGCAGTATGGCCTAGCTGCTTGCTGGCCGTGCGACCGCTAGCTCCCCATCATCTTTATTGCCATGCATTGAGATCAAAATATAAAAGCAGCCATCTGCTAGCTAGTGGGACATTCCAAAAAATACAAACACGATTAAGAATCGCCGAATGTATATGTGCTAATGCAAACGATATGAAAATACAGAACACTCAAGTCCACGAAAGGATGATGGCAACCAATCAGCATTATGTAACATTAATCACAATGACATGATAACATATAGTATATAATACTACTAAAAATACAATTGCAAATGGCCCACGATTTTTTATCAATTTATGAGCTATAGAAAAAAATCTCGTCAATTATGAAATTTTACCGGATTAGTGTTACCTAAGGTTGCCTGAATTTTTACCAGATCTCAGTCTTTTCAGGCACATGCAATACAAATAGTCCCAAGGTACAAGCAAACATAAGATATTTTTCGATACTGCATAGGAGACATTGTTCATGAACATAAAAGACATTTTTCATAAACATAAAAACAACACATATATTACAAACAAGAAATACGAAAACACATAGAAAACAAGAAAAATAAAAACTACTCCTAATCCTACTTTACTCGGAGGAGGGGTGTCCTCAACCTCCACCGCCACTGCCCCCGCCTCTTCCTCCTCGTCCGGCACCTGAGTGTGATGCTTCCGGGAGATGGTGCGTGCAGAAGGTGCCAGCGGCACTTCACCCCAGCCACCTCCGCGATCGTCTCGTGGAGGGCATTGAGACGAGCGGCCACAAAGCTTAGCTTGAAGCAGTAGGGTCCGGCATTGTGGAGTCCATGCTGGTGTGGACGGAAGGGTCCCAAGAACCAGACGCCGACACGAGCAACTGCTTGAAATCGCGTCCTTGAAGAGATCATTGAAATCCTTTAGAATCCGATGCGTAATACGGATGACACAATCCATGGCTCCATGAGTGAGAGGCAATAACTAAAATTTTATTGTAGACATGCACCGATGAGAATATCGGGGGCCCAGTTCAGAGATCGAACCCAAACTGATATGTGGCCACCCATCCTTAATGTTGATCCATGAGTATGTTATCTCCATGAACCTTTAGTATGAAGTACAATGTTAATCTTAGCCTTGGTGAAGTTTGATCGCCGGATCAATCACGGGCTAAGATTATGTAAAATCGGTCACCATAGGTCTTCTGTTTGTAAACATGATGATAACAATTGTGGTACGCAAACCGCCGACTACAAATGAAAAAATTGAGTGAATGAACACAAAAGAGGAGAAACGCAGCCTCAACCACGATATTAATGGAGTTTCAACCAAGAGTCATCGATTGTCGCAACACAAAAAATTCTTGGCTAGACATTGAACACCAGTTCTCTCGCCCCTTTTTGAGAAAGGAGTTGTTTTTTGATACTGCATAGGACACATTGTTCATGAACAAAAAGGAAATTGTTTATTAATATAAAAACAACACATATATTACAAACAAGAACTATGTAAGCACATAGAAAACAAGAAAAAGAAAAACTACAAATACTACTCTACTTGGAGTCAGAGGAGATCTCCTCCACCTCCTTCTCTGCCGCGGTCATCTCCTCCGCCGCTGCTGCCGCTACTACTGCATCCTCCGGCAATTGACTCTGAAGCTTCCGGGCGACGGTCTGCAGAAGATGCTGGCAGCCCTCCACCCAAGACACCTCCCCGATCGTCTCGTGGAGGACGTCGAGACGACCAGCCACAAAGCCTAACCCGAGGCAGTAGTGGTCGGCGGTGTCTATGCAGGTGTAGACGGGATGTTTCCCAAGACCTAGAAGGTCACACGAGCGAGATGTATCAGAAAATACATCCCGCGCCAATTTGTCGAGTTTTTTTGTACACTCAATGGTGGCGGACAGGTGCTTGGTGGCCTCCTTCAAGCGCTGAACGAGTTCATTGACGCGGTGTTCAAGGAGCCAGACAGTCTCCTGAACCTAAACGAAATGAGGAGGTGTGGGCGCCGCGGGTGGAGAAGGGGACTGAGGAGGTGCGGGCGCCACCTCCAGTTCCACCGGCATTGGTGGCGACGGAAACGGAGAAGAAGGAGGTTCAGAGGACGTTGATGGCCTAGTGCACTTCGGTGCGGGGCTACCAATTTATGCGGTGGTGGAGGTGCAAACAAAGAGCGAGAGGTGGTCGACGGTGGTGCGATGGAGAAGTAAGAGGAGATGTTTGGAGGCTACTGATGGAGTGGTGCGGCGGAGACGCAAGAGGATGGTGTGCCTTTATAGAGGGTCGTCGTCTCAGCGCACGAGTGGAGATGGTCGAATGCTTCGAAAATTGTGCTTTCGAACCCGTGGGTGGGTCAGAGTTACTCCAAACCGCAGTTTGCCTCCTCTAGGTTATCGCAATGGCTCGACGCGACCCATCTCGACTTCACAGGTAGTTTTTTAATTTGACACACAAAGGGTCCAGGGTATGCAATGGCCCACTTGGCATACTTTGTAGGTCCGTCCCGTGGTGTTATAGTTTTTCAGTTCGAGTTTTTAAGTTTGACACGCAAAGGGCCCACTGGCCCAGGGTATGCAATGTTCCAGTTTTTCAATTTGTCACGCAAAAGACCTCGATCATGTTTTGTGACGTTACGTGTTTTCTCTTTTTGTTGAAAGATCATCATATATAGTTGAAATATTGTCACAAAACAAAAGAGAAAAAGTACAAGACACAAGAAAAGAAAAACAACAAAAGAAAACCTAAATCCTCCTCCTCCTCCTTAGACACAACACATGACTGAACTTAGAGCACATTCACTTGGTAAATAATTCATTCATTTGTCCAAAAAATAATCAAATCCTTCCTTATGAATTGTCACTCCCCAGGAATACGATGAACACACCACACATTCATCCATTAACTCATATATATATATATATATATATATATATATATATATATATATATATATATATATATATATATATATATATATATATATATATATATATATATCACAAACCCTCGTTCATGTTTTCCAGTTTGACACGCAAAAGACCTTGATCATGCATGTTTGATAACTTGCATAGTTTGAGGCTCGTTGATCATATGTTTGGGGTGTAGCATATATGCATGGACAACTATAACATGCATGTGAGAGACACGTTAACGATCATGTATGATGACGTTACGCGTGTTTTCTCTCTTTTTGTTGAAAGATCGTCATGTTTGAGGCTCGTTGATCATGTTTGGGGCCTAGCATACGCATGACTGTAAAAACCCGCATTTGAGTAGAGCAAGAACACGAAAATACGAACTTAAAAAATAAATAAATTTTGAAAATGAAAACTCAAACTCACATGAACCATATGAGTTAACCAATGTTAACAAAATATGAACTTGTTAAAACTATAAGCTTTAATTGGAATATTTCACTTAAACAGTTAAAATCTCGAATGCTAATTCAAATTCAAACTTCAACATCAACATGAGCAACATCGTGGTGTTTCCAGTGAAGATAACACATTGGGTGGGGCCCACTTGTCAGGTGGCCCACCAATCAGTCCTAACCAAAGCGTCTTGGGTTTCGTCCTCTGCTTGTGCTTATCGAAAGCCAGCCACACTGCCATGCCGCATCGCCCCATCCTGAACCCCTCACATTATCATTCCCCGACAAGTCTCATTAGTCGGCTCTGCTGCTTCCTATTTAATTAGGGTACCATCCATTATTTTATGTAATATTGGAGGCAGCAACAGAAGATCAGACCAAGGTTTTGACCCACTTACTACTGGGCCCCACACTTCAGACCCCAAGGCAGTTTAGATTTTCTTCCTTCTCCCACCACGCGTCGGTGCCTTCTCGGTCAACCGCTCACTAGTGTCCCTATCCACTAGATTCAACAATTATAGGGATTTTGGTCATCTGAAAATAATTTTTGGAAGGAATTTACGATAAGGGGGAGGTGGACACCACATGACGGTCTTATCCCCAAATGCCAAGACCTCTGTTTTGCTTTTTCTTCCTACGCGCCCTCGTCTTCTTTCTCAAGCCACGAGCACAGTGCCTCTGGTTTTCCTCCCCCGCGCTATTTATCTCCATGGGCTTGCCTCACAGCTAGAGACAGCAGTGCCTAGCCTCCACACCAGTCTCTCCCGATGGCCTCCATGATGCCCAGTTCGCCGCCACTTATTCAAGCCCCGACAGGGCCCCGCGCACCGCGCCCTGGCGACGCTCTACTCCGACGCCCGACTTTCGCGCCAATCGCACACTCGGGTCGCGCTCGCACCCAGAGCCTCACCGCATTGTCGCGCCTCCATTCGCACCCCCCTGTATCGCAATTTTCTGCCAGCTCCCAGCTCGCTTCAGAGTGCTTCGCCAGCACCACCGCGTTCCTTCGCCTTATACTGCTCCGTTCCAAGCTGTGCTGCTGGCTGCTGTGCCGCTTAACTCAGTGTGCCTGCCCGCGTGTTTTGCAACGCGCCACGGTTTGTCAACCGTGCGTGTAGGAATTTTGCTTTGCTCACCGCCGGTCGCAGCTCGCCGCATACCACACGGCCCCCACCGCAGAGCCACCGTCGACGAGCGTGCTTACGTCGCGCATCTGCACCGGGGCTGTGCTGCGCGGGGCTTCACTCTCGGCCGGTAGTCTCACCGCCGACACCTTCCCTAGTGCCACCGACGATACGCCATGCGTCCCGACCAGCCACGGTGCGTCACCTCCCTCTTGTGCCTCGTGCCTGCATGCGTCGCCCTGGCCGCGCCGCTTGCTTGGCCCCGCGCTCCACCCTCCCCAATGTGGATCCTCTGCTCCCTGCAAGCCACAGCCACGCACATCTTTCCCCCGCCGCCGGCCTCGCTCAGCCCCGCCGTGCTGTGCTCCATCTCCACGCCCTGGCAGTGCCCCACATGTCGGTCGAGTGCCACACTGCCACTCCTCCAGTGCGATACCTCCTCACCTCCCTGCCCTGCAGCACCTCGCCGCAGTCCACCTCCACGCCACAGGCATGAGTGCACCTGCTCGAAATGATTTGCCTTGTACCCCATTGACGTCACCGTGACGTTCTGCTCATATGTCGCATCCAAGCAGTGCTGGAATTGATGAAGGTGATGCACAAGATGCAGGAACATGTTGTCTACACTACGGCAATGGTGGTTGTACCAAGGTTAGCTTTGGTTTGTGCAAGATTAGGTCACGACAATAGTGCAGCCAAGGTGGTCGATGAAATGCTTACAAGGGGAGAACCAACGTTGTTATTACTCAAAGCTAGTTTGTGGTGTAGGTATGTTGTGGTGTGTCAATCGGCAAGGATATGTGCCAAGGTGCTCTTTGAATGTTAATCAAGTGTCCGGATCAAGAACACACCCAAGATATTTGTTGATATGAATAAGCTGAGCATGCTTATAAGGATAGAAAGCTAGTGCGACTAGTGTTCCGTAATCCTGCACATATTGTTTAGTGACGGGTGGGTGACTAATTGGTCATTCATTCCAGTTGCTACTTCTGTCTTGTGATGTATCTCCCTTGACTTTAAGCTCCTTATCAAGGGTCCATCTAATTCTTGTAGATTGGTTAATATTCTTTATCATCATAGGAACCTCAAGAAATTTAGATGATCCAGTCTTCTATGGTTAGTAGGAACCTTAGAATGGATTCCTTATGACAAACAGGTAATATAGAGTAAGAATCTTTGAACACTTTAGAAACCCATAGTAAGTTCCTCCTAAGTCCTTAGAAGCTTTGTAGATCATCTTTTAGTTCTTAGACAACTTCAATTCTTCAGTTATAAGATTTAATCCGGAGTTTCAATCTTCTGCTTTGCACAGTCATCTCATACCTTAATCGTTCTATGTTTCACCTTGATCCCTTAGTCATCCTTACACTATCCAGTCGAACACTTCTTCACCAGTCAGTCTTATCGCTCTTGTGTGGCATAGCTCCAAGTGTTGATTGCTAAGTGGCAATGTGTGCTTACATTGCACCGTTCAATTCTTACCTCAACACTACAATGACCACCTTAACTCATTCTCTGTTGCTCCATAGAACAGAGACATGTTTGTCCCTCCTAGTCAAGCTTCTCCTTCTTATGGTGTATACAACCATGTTGAGTCTAATATTATATTACATTGCTCCCTTACATGCATAATCATGTCAATAGAAAAAATGACAAAGATGATCGACGAGGAGCTTCACTTGAAGTAGGAGCCGAGGAGTCACCATCTTGAAGTTTTATGGCAGATTCTTCGAAGGAAGATCAAGCCTAACTATTAACATTTGCCTAGTCACAAACCAAGGCAAGACCCGGTTTGCATTTAAGTGGTTTAATAAAATTTTGATTTGTATCACCTATGTCTAGGGTGAAATATGTGCATTATGTCTAAGGTGATTGAAAATCCACTTGCATGACCCACAAATCCCATGAAGTATTGGGTAGGTCTACAGCTTGACGAGTAGAAAATGCCATGCTAATATCTGAGGAATTCGGTGGAAGTCAAGTAGTTGGAATCTACTCGCGAGATAGGATTTTATCACATGGTATGGAGTTTATCAAAGAATGGTTTATGAATATGAATTGGAGACCGAGCAGCGGGATAGGAGGTAGCGAGACGTGGTCTCATGTGCATAGCCCTGCTTGTGTCAATTTAGGACCGATTTGTGTGCGGCCCTGCTGGGCAAGTTTGAACTGTACTGAATGCATATTTGGCATATGGAACCCAGGAAACCGACTTAACTTGATAACTTGGTTGTCGAGGCATAGCCCACTGTCAATAGCGATGGGTTGAGGGTAGCAAGGTGTAAATCTGCCGGCGGACACAGACACACTCTGCGCGGGGACCTTATGCTTACAATGGTGGGACAGGTTCGGTGTTTGAGTTTCTTGTGAAAGGTTGTTGCGTATGACAATGTGAGGAGCACCGCACGCTTCTTATGCACGGGTGTGCGTGATGTGTTATCCGGGTGTCTACTAATTACAATCACTGTCCCTCACGGTTATTTGAGTACTACTTGTTCACTGCGCTGTGACATAGTAATCCACAGTGGTTAAAATATTATGAATTGATGCAATGACTACAATATTGTATTGCAACCTTGTGTGGCTTAGAGATAGCACAATAAAAGTTTACAGTTTCTAAACACTTAACCTGTAATAGCATTATGTGCTCTGGGCATGTCATATCATCGGCAAAGCGTTTCTTGTTTGATTGCGGAGTGTATGATGTGTCATGCCTGAGGAATGTCATTTGTTACTTAAAACATGACTATAAGGATCCACTTGTAGGCGAGTCTACTTATGGTATTTCCTACCAATGTTTAGACTTTACCTTGCATATGTCTATGAGACGGGTCAGTCTAGCTGAGCCTTATGCTCACATTTGTAGTTAACAAGTTTTTGCATGTTATACCGTTGATGAAGGGCTTGACGGCGATGCCTTACCCTCATCAGGGTTCTCGGCTGAGTGGGAGCCCTGCGTGCCGTCGTGGTCAGTAGAGTGAGTGTTGCTAGTGCTAAGCATCCTAAGGGCATGGACGACTTTGCTTTTGCATAGCTAGAGCTGAGAGCGTAGATATGATGTATAGACTCTTTCCTTCGTTTAGTATTGTAAAAACTTCCACTATGTTTATAAATAAAAGACTTGATTTGTATTTTATTCTGGTTCTTTTCATGTATATTGTTGGGTGTCGCATCGCACGACACCACCCAATGAGATCCTTGGATGTCGGGACCCTGACCCCCACAGCATGATATGAGAGCATCATTGAGAACAGTGTGCCTCAAAAGAGCATATTGTCAAAAACTTGGGAGTATATGAGTGCGGAAATAGTTATATGCTCGTATAAGGAGTACTACTAGTGTAAGATATAAAGGTGGTAAGCTAACATACTTGTTACTATTTCTGTAACGACGCTCCGACGTCAGGTAAGAGGTAAGGTACGCCACCGAGAGCAGATCAATCTCGGTAAGCTCTTCCATACGAGATGCGGTATGTGATTGTTTCTGTGGTTTAGCACAGAAAGTTAATATGAGTCTCTGAAATTTTCAATGTTTCTAAGAACATATGACACGCGGTACCCCAACGTGCTTCAAAATTGGTGGGAGCCCCCGTCGGGTGGTGGATAACCCGATAGTATGCGTCTCTAGAACTATTTATGTTCTATGGGAGCATGCGAAACACGTATGCTTGAGCATGTATAAGTCGGTTCGTGCGGGAGTCTTTGCTGTATAGACGTAGTAAAGCCATGTTCCTCGAGACATGACATCGCTTGAGGGCGGCTCACACCAGAGTCGCGACCCGTGTAGAACACGGTTGCGAGTGAACGATACTAGGGCCACCTATAGATGTATCCGAATCTACCGGTTATAATTTTTAGTTTGGTGAGGCACGTAGTACCATCAGTATCACATTTGATACTTGACCATCCCCCACAACAGAATGGATGCATTGTGTTTGAAGTCCGACTATCAGTTGCTGGTAGGTTTGGACTTTTGTCATTGGTTATCGGCTCGAGGAAGGTATAGAACCAAGATTCTTTGTTTCTAACAAAAGTTTGCTCAACTTTGCCAGGTTGCAATCTTGGTTAGTTGTTAGAGAACATAGGGGTATCCTATATGGATGAAAATCTCTTGAAGGCCTCTACAAACTTTCTGTTGATTACTAAGACTGGAAGATTCGATAACCTGGTGAAATTTGAACTCTACCAAAACTACTCCAGATGCCTATACCATTGCAAAAGTCTCTGTATTTTTGCCATAACCTCCTATAGAAAAATCCCTGAACCATTGTGATACATATTTGGAAAGGGGATAATCAGCTCTACAACTTGGTAATTCAAAGTGTTCCCTAATTCGACATTGAACCAAATCAAATTCTGGGTCCAATATAGAGATCTGCAAGACTGTTGGCAGAAACCCTTTACTCAATGTTTGAAGTTTAGATAGTTATAACTCTTAATCCACAAAGATGACATAGTCATATATATACATTCCTGGAAATTTAATGAAGTCCTCTATCAACTTTCTATTCGACTCTTAAACTGAATCTTGCAATAGCAGTGCCCAGTTCCATTTGTCAGAAACACTGTTCTGGCAGTCCAGAACCAGGAACCATTTGTGCATAGTTTGGAATTTGCGCGCTTTGACCTGTATAACAACTTTGTAAGGTTGAACCATTCTATTTCGGGGATGTTAACATGATGTTGTACCATGTTTATTTTGTCATTACCTCAATATATTGTTTTGATATACCTGTATAAACTGTGGGATAACCACATATACAGGGGAGGCTCTGTCAAAATTTCCAGAAAATATTAGTCAACTTCAAACCTGTATGACTTTTAATCCAGAGCTCACATGGAGGTGTCAAAGTACAATATGGAAATATTATGACGTTAAATAAATCTTCTGTATTCAACTCAAATCCTGGTACTGACCTTTACTGTATGAAAATTTTGAATTTATACAGGATGGTCAGCTGGAACAGAACTGAGTTTCATACTCCAGTTTTGAACTATCTTGTACCCTGTGATCAATCTTCCATATCTTTATTCCAGAAAGGCTATGGAGGCAATAGAATACTTTTTGGAAATCTTGGAAAGTCTTCTATATGTTTTCTATTGACCTCCAAGCCAAAACACCTTTCTAAGATGATGAAAGTGCACCATAATCACAAATGCTGCTGTTCTGAAACTGTGTGAACCAGCAGCTGTATTTTTGCCATATCTCTTAATAGAAAACTCTCCTAGACCATTGTGATGCATTTTCGGAAAGGGAAGGATCTATGCTACAACTTTTTAATTCATTTTTCCCCAAAATTCAGATCAGAAGTATTTATAAACTTGAGTTAAAAACTGGAACAAGAGTATATGTGCTACCTTAACCAGCCAGGAAAATTGTGAACTTTGAACAGACATAAATCCTAAATCCGAGCAGCGACATAGGAATATATACACATTTTAGGAAAGCTTAAGGAGTCCTCTAACAAGTTTATATTTGACACTAAGGCTAAAACTTGCAATAACAGGGTTTAAATCGAAGTATCGTCGAAGTTGTCTTGACATCACAGAATCTGGAAAGATTTATATTCAGTTACTGTTTTGACCATACCATCGAGAAGAATCATGTAATTGCTTTGTGTTTTACTTTTCCGGAATCCTGGGGACGTATAACAATGTTGTAGTGTGTGACTTCTGCAAATTTTTATGTTTATATATCTGTAAACTGTGGACAAGATCAGCCATAAAAAAGTAGGTGCTGTCCAAATTTCCAGGAAAAACTGTCAACTTGCAAAAGACATATCCCCTCAACCACGAATACTTTGATGGCAAATAAATACATCTTGGAAAGGTAATTGAGTGTAATACAACTTTGTAGTTCAACTAGAATCCAGATTTTGCTTCTAACTGGTGCAAAAATTGAATTTCTCCATAGTGGTCAGCTGTACCAGAACCTAGACAGTGGTTTGAATTTCGAAATTCGATCAGTTTTGGTTTCAATTTCTTGGATCATTGCTCATGTTTCGCAACTGGTGTTTGCAACTATGTGGAGGATTTGAGCAGTGGTTTTACTTCCAGTAGTTGCACATAACCTTCCTATAAGGATTAGTTGAAGTAAACTGCTCGAACCTCTAGTTTGAAACTTTATGGGGGAAGGTGTGCATCCAAGTAGCTTAAAGTGATCGGGAAATTATATCTTCAAGAGAAACAAACTTCAAGCACGAGGTTAGCACCTCATAGACGGAGTGCATCCTCAACTCCATCAGCGTTATCATGGAAGATGTCAATCACCACTTCATCATTGAAGAGAAAATTACGCGAAACACCACTACGTGAACTCTAGTAACTTTGACCCCATACTGAATAGTACCAAGTCATCAAGGTAACCTAGTTAGTGGATTTCTTGAGCAAAGATGAGTCTGTGACTCGGCATATGTGACAAGGAACTAGGGAGAGAAGTGGATATACTGGTTAGAATGTGTACCAATTACGAAGGTTAAGATTGTGTAGTATATTGCTCACCACTCCTTGTTTCTATGGTTAGACTTGAATCCTTCCATCTTGATCAACCTACGAGAAGGATGTTCCTTGTCCAACACTTCTCATGAGCAAGTTGTGAATGTGGCCTAGAGGGGGGATGAATAGGCCTTTTTTAAAATTGTTGGATCCTGCGACACATAACAACCAGTTCAAAACCAGAGAAATCGGACGAGTCCGGTAAAGTGCGGACTAGTCCGGTGTATATGGACTAGACTGATTAGGTTTGATCGATTGACTTTATTCTTCAATATATGCAGCGGAAATATACGATTAATCAAAGTGTTACAAGGTTATGAATCAGGTTATATCACAATTCCATCTTATACTTGATATTTCAACGTAAAGTAATGAAGATCAACTGTAACCCTAGATTGATATGAAGTAAGGGCAATGAACACAAAAGAGAACAAAAGAGATTTACCCGTGGTTCGGTTCCCATAGAGGCAACCTACATCCACATTGAGAAGTCCACAAAAGGACCGGGCCTTCTCCAACCCTACCCTCGTCGGATCGCCACGAAGGCCAATCCTCTTCCACTTATCTCAAAGGGGTGAATAATCGAATTCAAGGGGCTTTCTCACATGTTGAGAGCTCCCTTGGATTACAACACAAAATACTACCAAGAACACACTCAAAAGATTACAATTAAATTGCAGGAGTGTGTTAGAGAATCAAACCAAGAGCTCAATGTGGTGTTGAACGTGTCTCTCCAATAAACTAGGCTGAATCCCCAAGGGATTGATCTTTGTTGCACTTAATTTCGTGGAGAGATATGGTTTTTGAGGCTCTTGGGAGGTGTGACAGTGCTAGGGTTCCAGAGATTGTAAAATATGGCCGTGCAACTCTATTTATATGGGTTTCTAAATGTGACCGTTAGGGTTCAGAAAGATCGTACTAGTCCGTGGTGGTCACCGGACTAGTCCGGTGTGCTGTGTGTAGCAAACCCTAAGTGTCCCGAAATATCGAACTAGTCCGGCTAGGAACGGCCTTGTCCGATTTCGCTACTGGAAATCTTCAGACTAGTCCGATAGTCATCGGACTTGTCCGGACATGTGAAACCCTAAGTGTATAGGACGACAAGTCCGCACTTGGAGGACTTGTCCGATTTAGTTCAGAGGGTATTTCGAACTAGTCCGTGCCAATATCGGACTTGTCGGATTTGGATCAGAGAGAATATCGGACTAGTCCGGTTGTGATCGGACTTGTCCGATTTTGTGTGACTTGTGATGTGTTTTGAGGACAAGTCCGCACTGGGGAGGACTAGTCCGATTCTAGTAAGAGAGGATATCGGACTAGTCCGATGGATATCAGACTTGTCCGATCTTGTGCAGAAAGGATATTGGACTAGTCCGGTGTTAGTCGGACTAGTCCGGTCCTTTGTAACTTTGTGCATTGTGTGTGTTTAATTTTGATTGAGCTCTTGGAATGTGTTTTCTTAACACACTCCATACACAATGATCTACTATTCTTCTTCCTTGAGCTCATTTCCACCTTGCTCCTCATTCTTCCTTCTTTTTGGCACTTTGCTCATTTTTCTATTAAAATCCTGCACTCATCTCAACAAAGAGGTTAGGATCCCAATTGCTTGTCATAAATCATCCAAAACCCACAAGGGAGTCCTAGATGCACTTTCAATGTCCCCCTTTTTGGTGATTGATGACAACCAATTGAGATTTCACAAAATATGATAAAAATTGAGATTTTCATAAAGTATGCACATATGAGTCTAGAATAGATCAAGTAGTGAAATAATAGTCCATATGTGCATTCTTTATGGTGGGATGCATAACTAAGTGCACTAAAACACTGAGAATGACATAATTGACATTAATTGCATATATGTCATTCTAGAGCAAAATCTCAGTTTTCATGAATACTACTCAAAGGATCAAATCATTGCATCACAGAACCATAATTAACATAAGATCATTGTTAAAACTTTACAAGCCACAAAAGAGTTAAAAACATAACATAGAGCTCTCTCCTCGCAAACTACAGCTAGAACTAAGACTCCCCCTCAATCTCTCCCCCTTTGGCATCAAGACACCAAAAAGCGGAAGAGAAGGGTCCTAAGGTCTTCACTCTTCGCTGTCGGTCCTCTCATCGTCGTCTTCATCATCTTCATCTTCAGCTTGATGAGGAGGAGAAGGAGGAGGTGCGGAGCTGCTCGAGCCCCCAACGCCAAAGTAGGCAAGCTCGGAGGGGGTCAAGGGCCCGAGCTCGGTGAAATCAGAATTTGAGTCTCAGAGATTGTTCGAGACCCAATTGTCTCATTCTCCAGTTTCTGGCAAATTTGCTTCACATTTGCCTTGATATACTTCATGTCCTCCTTTCTTTTCTTGTTGAGCTTATGGGCCTTCACTTCGGCCTTTTTGCAGGAGGCAAAGATAGCAGCCAAATATTTGAGAATTCCACTGGCTGAACATTTTTGAGGGGCTGCACTAGAAGTAGGGGCAGCCCTAGCATCTTCTCTTGATCTTGCCGGTGCCTCGGGACTGGAGGCCGATGAGGGAGCAGCCTTGACACTCGGCTTTTGAGGCATTTGAGGCCTCAAGGGGAGATGCTCCACACCTTTCACAAACTCAATTCCGGTGACCTTTTCAATCACAATCAATAGATAAGGAGCATATCCACAGGACCTGTTGGGAGTGCAAGATATGTTCACCATGTCATTCCAAATGTATTCCACCACATCAAATGGGCGATCCTTGCTTATGAACCTCATCAGAGTCCGGAGGTATCCTAGCACACTCCCAGCATCTCCATCCTTGGGAGCAATCGTCTTCCTCAAAACTCTGTTCAGCACCACAAAGAATGACTTCACATTTTTGGTGGAGGGAGGGTTGAAATTTGAGTTTGGCTCATATAGGAACTTCATCCTATCCTTGTCAATGACACCTATGTTGTGTAAGACCAAACAATCAGATCTTGTGGTGTCAAGGTGAAGCAGGTTAGCAAACTCTTCTTGAGTAATAATGTACTTGGATCCATGGGTCATCCAAGTGACACTTTCCTCATCCTCACTAGAGAAGTGACAGGTCGCAAAGAACTGCGCAATCACTTCATCATTCCAGTTATTTCTGAAAGCAAAAAGATCTCTCAGTCCATGCTTCTCAATGGCTCTCACTACATCAGTGAATGGTGAGCAGCCCTTCTTCTCAAAATGCGCCCAGTCAATCCACTGACTGCGCACAACTGGTGTCTTTATTGGGAGATACACTGATCTGTAGAAATCAACATGGAAGTTGCACCAGAATCTTCCATGAGCCGCTTGCTTCGGTCGGCCATACCAATCGAAGCTTCTGAATTTTGTCGCCGAGGCACGGCCCTTCCCATTGAACTTCTCTTCATTGGGGTACCGAACCCCTTCCCTTGGAGCATGAAGTTTCAACGTGCCAACCGGGCCTGTTGCTATTCATTTGCCCTTGCCTTTTGCTAGGCGGGCACTTGCCGCGCTAGGGCCACCGCAGGTGGTAGCCCTAGAAGCAGGCACCTTGGAGGATGGCTTCTTAGCTAGCACTTTCCTCCGAGCCTGTGGAGGAGACTGTGTTGGCTCGGAGGGTCTTTCTTGACGCTTATTGCCAAGACCCGTCGAGGTCCGAGGTGCCACCTCGTGGTCCATCTTGGCCTCAAAGTCGGAGACATCATTGCCGGAGCTCGACATGACTAGAGAATGAGTGGCATGAATGATAATGAATCATACAAGCCATAGGTGTGAAAGGATAGCAAGGAATGACATTGAAGAATTGAAGAATTAGGTTTTCAGTTCAAAACATCGGACTTGTCCGGTGCACAAGCACAGACGAGTCCGGGGGACCGGACTTATCCGTGCATGGACCGGACTAGTTCGGTGTTCATCCTCAAAAATCTAAGGGACTGTACTAAAGTTGATTCCTAATGCACAACAAGTGTAGCATACACGTAATACATCAAGGAGGCATGTATATAGTGAAATATGCTAGGCCATTTGATCAACAATGAAGAAATTTGGGAATTCTAGGGTTTGAGCGAAAGTTACTGGAAAAATTGCTTGAAACTTGAAGATGAGGGTGTCGAAGGCCGGACAAGTCCGCTAGCTTTAATCCTCAAGTGGACAGGCTTGATTTCCGCCCAAATGCGAAGGTTTTTGGTGGAGGGAGCAAGAAATCGCCTTGGGAGCTCGAGCACGAAGAGAGAGAGAGAGAGCGCGTGAGGCAAGAGTGGAGGTGAAGAAATTAGGGTTTGGCGGCGGCTAGGGTAATGGACACAAAAAATCGGACAAGTCTGGAGATGATCGTACTAGTCCGAACTTTTCCAGGGGCTATATCGGACTAGTCCGTTGTCTACCGGACTAGTCCGGCCTAACCGGCACTCTACAGACTAGTCTGCATGGGCGGACTAGTCCGGGCAACCACGGACTAGTCCGTGGTCACCAGACAAGAATTTTTGCCCATTCATATATATTTGAAGGTTCATATTTAGAGAAAAGAGAGGCAAAACACATCAAATAATCTTGATGAATATGATCAGTAAGCATACAACAATTAAGCAATGATCATAATTCACCAAGATCTAGTAATTGACTTAGTTTTTTGGAGAAAATTGAGAGAGATGATTTTCACAATCCAATCAACATATTTTGAAAAATTCATACAGGTATGCAACATTTCAAGCCACACTCCGAGCATCAAGGATATTTAGTTCATTTTGGAGTTCACAAAAACGTTTTTCATCAAGTGGCTTGGTGAATATGTTGGCCAATTGCTTTTGAGTGTTGACATGTGAAATTGATATGTCTCCTTTCATGGCATGATCTCTCAAAAAGTGATGTCTTATATCTATGTGTTTAGTTCTGGAGTGCTCAACTGGGTTGTGGGCAATTTTAATGGTGCTCTCATTGTCACAAAGGTGTGGAATATGGTTCATGTTGTAACCATAGTCCCTTAGAGTTTATCACATCCAAAGGAGTTGTGCACAACAACTTCCGGCTGCAACATACTTCGCTTCGGCTGTGGATAAGGCAATGGAATTTTGTTTCCTGGAGGACCAAGAAACTAAGGATCTCCCAAGGAATTGGCATTTACCGGAGGTGCTTTTTCTATCTACTTTGCACCCGACATAATCTGCATCAGAGTAACCAATGAGATTGAATTTTGAGCCTTTTGGGTACCAAAGACCAAGGTTGGGTGTATGAACTAAATATCTCGAGATCCTTTTTACGGATGTCAAGTGACATTCCTTAGGATTGGCTTGAAATCTTGCACACAAACATACACTCAACATAATATCTGGCCTAGATGCACATAAACAGAGTAGAGATCCAATCATGGAGCGATATACCTTTTGGTCGATGCTAGGTCTATCTTCATTGAGATCTAAGTGGTCATTCGTTGCCATGGGGGTTTTTATGGGCTTCGCCTTGTCCATGCCAAACTTCTTAAGTATGTCCTGCGTGTACTTGGTTTGGCTTAGGAACGACCCTTCTTTCTGTTGCCGCACTTGGAATCCCAGGAAGTACTTTAATTCTCCCATCATTGACATTTCAAACCTGTCTGTCATGATTTTACTAAATTCTTCACAAAAAGATTGGTTAGTTGACCCAAAGATTATATCGTCAACATAAATTTGACAAACAAAAAGATCATTATCAAAAATTTTCGTAAATAGTGTATAATCGACTTTGCCAATCTTAAAGCCATTTTCAATTAAGAAATCTTTAAGACACTCATACCAAGCTCTAGGAGCTTGTTTGAGGCCGTAGAGAGCCTTACTCAGTTTAAATACGTGGTCGGGGAACTCTTCGTCTTCAAACCCGGGTGGTTGCTCCACGTACACCTCTTCCTTGATTGGTCCGTTGAGGAAGGCGCTTTTCACATCCATTTGATACAGCTTGAAATCATGGTGAGTAGCATATGCAAGTAATATTCTAATAGATTCAAGTCTAGCTACTGGAGCAAAGGTCTCATCGAAATCCAAACCTTCGACTTGTGAACACACTTTGGCCACAAGTCATGCCTTGTTCCTTGTCACCACCCCGTGTTCATCTTGTTTGTTGCGGAAGACCCACTTGGTGTAGACGATGTTTGCATTGGGTCTTGCCACAAGTTCCCACACCTTGTTCCGCTTGAAGTTGTTCAATTCTTCTTGCATTGCCACCACCCAGTCCGGATCTTTCAATGCATCTTCAACCCTGCATGGTTCCAAAAAGGGTACAAATGAATAGTGCTCACAAAAGTTAGCTATGCGAGATCTAGTGGTTACTCCCTTTTGGATGTCACCAATGATGTTGTCGATTGGGTGATCCCTTTGGACGCATTGGTGTACTCTTCGGTGTGGCACTTGAGGAGTTGTTTCTTCATGATCGTCTGCTTCTCCCCCTATGTGATTGCCTTTGTTGACTTGTTGATTATCTTTGTATTCTTGTGGTGAAGCTCCCCCTTGATCGTTGGTCTCCTCTTTTGGTTCATCTTCCTCATGTACGGGTGGAGGTTGCTCTTGTCGTTGAACCTCACCTAGAGCCATTCTTTTCAATGCTTGACAAAGAGCTTCTTCTTTACCTAGTTCACATGGATCAACTTGCTCCTTTTGGGAGAAATTAGTTTCATCGAACACTACGTAACGTGCTACTTCAACAAGTCTGGAGGTCTTGTTGAAAACACGATAGGCGTAAGTGTTCGAATCATAACCAAGCAAGAAACCTTCATCGGACTTCGAAGCGAACTTTGAAGTCCTAGGCTTCTTGTTCAAGATATAGCATGGAGAACCGAAAACTCGAAAATATGAAATATTTGGTTTGTTACCGGTGAGTAGCTCATTGGATGTCTTCTTGAGTAGTCGATGAAGATAGAGTCGATTTACAGCGTGGCAAGCGGTGTTAATCACTTCTGCCCAAAATGGATTCGATGTCTTGTACTCATCGAGCATTGTTCTTGCCATCTCTATGAGTGTTCGATTCTTTCTTTCGGCAACTCCATTTTGTTGTGGGGAGTACGACGCTGAAAATTCGTGCTTTATGCCTTATTCATCAAGGTACTCCTCCACTTACGTGTTCTTGAACTCCGTGCCGTTGTCGCTTCGAATATTCTTGATTGTCAAAGAGAATTTGTTTTGAGCTCGCTTGAAGAACATCTTGAGTGTTCCTTGTGTCTCTGACTTATCATGCAAAAAGAAAACCCAAGTGAAGCGAGAAAAATCATCAATGACAACTAAACCATATTTGTTACCGCTGATGCTTATGTAGGCTATTGGACCAAACAAGTCCACGTATAGAAGCTCGAGTGGTCTTGTTGTAGTCATGACGTTTTTGGCGGGGTGAGGTGCTCCAACTTGCTTCCCGGCTTGGCACGCGCTACAGGGCCTGTCTTTCTCAAATACAACATCTTTTAAACCTCAGATGTGATTGCCTTTGAGGAGTTTTTGAAGGTTCCTCTTACCAACATGCGCTAGCTGTCTATGCCACAGCCAACTCATGTTTGTCTTTGCAATCAAGCATGTGTCAAGTTCAGCTTTATCCTTGTTGAAGTCAACAAGATAGAGCTTTCCCTTTAACATACACTTGAATGCAACGGAACCATCACTCCTCCTAGAAACGGTCACACCCTCGTTAGTGAATAAGCAATTATAACCTTTGTCGCATAATTGAGATATTGACAGCAGATTATAATCTAAGGGTTCAACATGTAAAACATGAGAAAGTGTGTGTTTAGATGATATTGCAATTTTACTGGTACCGAGCACCCTTCCTTGACTATTATCTCCAAGGTAGATGCCCTCGTTTGGGTCCTCATTCACATCATATTCCACGAACATTCTTCTTTCCCCGGTCATATGATTGGTGCAGCCACTGTCTAGCACCCATTTAGATCCACCAGAGGAATAGGCCTGCAAAAACAAATCATGCCTTGGTTTTAGGTACCCGAGCTTGCTTGGGTCCTTGGAGGTTAGTTAGAATGCATTTGGGCACTCACACATGAGACATGGTGTTCCCATGGCGTGGCCAAACATAATGAGCATAAACCTTGCCAAAATTATATCTCATTAACACATAGGAGGCATCAAAAGTTTTAAACAATAGGTTTTGTTGTTTATGTACAGGACTAGTCTGGGGGGCCAGACTTGTCTGGAGGACCGGACTTGTCCGGACACCGACCGAACTACTCCGGTGTACCTATGCAGTTACAGTCTTAATCCGTGACTTTCCAATTTGAGAGGGCCTTCCTTTTACAAAGCTAATCCTCTCCTTGTTAATATTATGGCTTCTAGCATGTTGCTTTTCACCATAAGAATAACCAATGTCATATTTGACATTTGGAGGTCTTTTGACCAAGTATGCACTACGTGCATATTTGATCTTCTCCTTGTCAAATATGCCACTTTGGGAAAGATGTTTTTCCTTTGTAGAAGTTGGCTTATCCTTCAAACTGGTGTCACTTTTCTTACATGTGCAAGCATGAGCAAAATCAGTTTTAGTTAGTTGAGATGGTGAACTTGAAGAGGAGGAAGGTTCACTCAGCTTGGGTGACTCAACCTGCACTTCAAGGATCTTGTTAACCTTGATTAGGTAAGCAAGTTGGTCCTTGATTGTTGCATTTGAGTCAAATAGCTCCAGTCAAGTTTCCTTGCTTGATGCTAATTCAAGCTCTAGTGATTTGCTTCGTTCCTTTTCAAGTTCTAGAAGTTTGTCAAGTTCGACATATTCCTCCTTTTGGGAGATGATCATGTCCTCTTGACGATGTATTAACCTCTCCTTCTCAACAAGTTGATCAAGCAAAAATTTCATTTTAGTAGCTGTTTTCCTATCTAGTCCAATAAGCATGTCCTCATTATCACTATTGAGTTCATCATCGCTAGAATAGGAATGCACGGAGGGGGATTTAATTGTTATCTTGCGTTTACCTTCCTTTGTCATACGGCAAGTGCCGTCTCCCTTCCATGCACCAAGTGTAGGGAAAAGGTAGACTTCTTGGATGTCTTCTCGATGGCTATGCTAGTCATCTCTTCTTCTTCGGACGATGAGGACTAATCATTTGAGTCCCACTCTTTTCCAATGTGTGCTTGTTCGGCTTGTTTCTTCTTCTTGAAGAATTTCTTGGGTTAAGGCTTGGCTTCTTTGATCTTCTTCTTGTTCTCCTCATATGGGCAATCAACTATAAAGTGGTTTTCGGTGGTTTTGATCTGGCAGATCTCCCGACACTACTAAAAGTGTTTGCGGAGTTTGAGGTTCAGTGTGGGCGCGCGGAGATTCAAGAAGGTGATGTGTAAAATGACATAGGAGACACAAAGATTTACGTGGTTCGGGCCGCCTGAGCGTAATACCCTACTCCACGGGGTGTGTTGGTGTTGTATTGGATGTATGGGCTCAACATGAGTTGAGAGCGCGTGTGAGTCGATTAGTCTATCCCTGAGCAGGTCAGATCAGATCCCTCTATGTATCGTCGGCCTGTCCTTTTATAGTATAAGGACAAGCCGTTACAAGTTGGCATGGCCCGACATGTGGCCCCGGCGGTTACTAATATTGATACACATTTGATTCACTTAATTACCCTTAATGACTGAGTTACGGGCTTTGACAGCGCCGTTACTGGTAATAAGGGTCGTCCGATCGTGTGTCATTAACATAGTATTAATGACACTTAATCGGGTCTTGAAGTCCTTGATTCTCCTTTGAAGATCCGGAGCCGTTGTGGAGTCTTTCGGAGGTTTGAGGCTGAAGATCCGACAGTAGGACACGTGGCAGCTCCGGAGTATACTGTGAGGAACAGATAGGTCCGGTGCCACCAGACACGTGTCAGTTCCGGAGCTTCCCTCGGTCTGGGGTTAGGTCCGGGGGTGCCGTTATGGTACATAGCCCGGAGCTTCCCCCTTGTGGGCGGTAGCTCCGGTTTGATAGTACACGTGGCGACCCTGAGACTAACCATATTGGGGAAGAAGATCCGGTTATGTCTGACATGTGGGCCTCCGAAGGTCTTCAAATCAAGTAGAGGACATTTCCTTAAGATCTTCGCAATCTCAAGGGGTATACGGTACCCAGGGTACCGACAGTGGCCCCCTGGGCCCACCTCTGGGGAAGACCCCTTGGGTGAAGTCATTCCGGCAGAGGTGGGTCCATCCTTCGACTTTTGAACTAAGTCTTCAAAGGTCTTCGTATGTGCCATTGGCGATAGTTTTGGACTTAAATCCTCACCGTGTGGCATATCCCGGGTGCAGCAAATGAGATCTTTGGCGTGCGGATCTCACGCAATGGAAGGACGTCGGTTCCTGATAAAAAAATCGTATCGATTCAGCGTGCCTTGTCAGGCCGCTGCCTTCGGGGTTCCCGCCTTTCATGATGACAACCGTTCGCCTGGGTAAGAACCTCGACTTGATCATCGGGATGGTCCCGGGCCCTCTTGTCATCAGCAGGGTGAAATTTTTGAATAGTATCTTTGGCTTCCTTGCGGTTTCCATCCATGCGTTGCGGGGGCTTACTCAAGAAGGAAAGCGCGCACCGTCTGGGGATCTTTACGCATCTCATCTGAACTTGCGCTCGAACTCCCAAACATGTGCTTGCTTTTCCTCCCTTGCCTCGCTGTGCTGAGGTGGAGTTGGGTCTCCGCAAGAGCCGCTTGAAGACCGAAGGTGACCTGAAGAAGGTCCGGGCCCTCATGGGGTGGTCCTCGGACTTCTTCAACCACCTGGTCCACACCGGTGGGGAGCTCCCGTTCGAGAAGGAGCACGACGGCGAGATGGTGTACTTCTCTTCGTACGCCATAGTGGGGTTGATCCTGCCTTTTTCCTCCTTTTTCTTGATGCTGCTAGACTTCTATGGTCTGCAGCTGTACCACCTTGGCCCCCACTCCATTCTTCTAGTGTCTTTCTTCGTCCACTTCTGCGAAATGTGGGTGGGCATCCCCCCCTGCATTGAGCTTTGCCGGACCTTCTTCACCGTCCATACCACCGGAAGGGGTGATGTGTACCTTGGCTTCTACTACTTTGTGAAGCGCAAGAAGTGCCCATTCAAGTACCTCCGGTCGTTTCCCTCTGGAAAGTGGGACGATTGGAAGAAATACTGGATATTCATCCGGGTGGAGGAGCACGAGAAGCTGGAGCTGCCCGAAGGCCTCCCCAACATCGACACTGCAGTCTGGAGTGAAGCTCCGGTGCTGTCGGATGCCTTCAACCCTGCTCTGACCAAGATCTGCCATTGTGTGGAGGGAGGAGTAACTCCTCGGGCGGATTTTGCAATTTCCTGGTCAACAGGTGGGCACCGCTGAAGAGGAGAGAAAAACTCGCTTGGGCCCTCAACAGTGTCATGGACGACGACCGGGTCGAGACCGGGCTGAAGTCCAACATGGAGGGGGCAACCTTGGAGTTTCATCTCAAGAAGTTCCAGCACGGCATTGACGTCGCGGGTGATGACTTGACCCCGCCACCAGCTTTTCTCCCTCTGAACGTGGAAGTAGAGTTCAGCAGGGAGCTCCGGCGGACAATGCCGGTGCTGGACGACCTTGGTGTCGTCGAGAGACGATCGACTTCCGGGGTGGTGATACCTGGGGCTTCTGAAGGTGGCTCCGAACCTAGCCCGGAGCCAAGGTCCGAAATCGTCGGCAAGGGTAAGGAGCCGATGGCCGAACCCTCGAGCCGAAAGAGGAATCTAAGGCATGACGACGGAAGGTCCGTCGGGCCTGCATCCTCTAGAGCAGCTCCTTCTCCCCGAAGGGTGAGGTCTTCTACCACTGCGGCGACTGTAACTGCAGCAGTATCTTCCCGGGGTGCTAGCTCCGGGCATGTGACTCCAGGACCAGGGCCAGCTGAGGCCTCTGGGTCCGGAGGTCCTTACCGATCGAGGGGGGCCTCGATTAAGGAAATGCCCGCGGCAGTAACATGTTCCGGGGGTCCTTCCGGAGCTACCACGGTGGCGCCGGCCATGGTCAGTCCAAAATGCCCGGGGAAGAGATTACGTGCAAGATGGTGCGGAAGCCTTCCGAGGTAATTTTTAATCTTTACATCAGACATTTGTTTTGTTGTAGTAACTGTTTTTTAAGTTTCTTCATCCATCATCTGCAGCGTCCCCAAGAAGAGGAGTGAGGCTCCACCTTCAGCCACAACAGCTGAAGCTGTAAGGGCGGAGGCTTCTACTCCTGTCCCGGTGCCGCCCCAAGTGGTGGCTGAAGCTGCGGCAGCTCCTGCGCTAGCTGTCGTGGTCATGGACCTCGACTCATCCCCTGAGACTCCCGTGGTAGCGCCAGACCACGGGAGAGAAGATGCGCCAGCGGCACCTGCCCCGGAGGTTGAAGCCCCGAGCCTTGATGTTGAGATGTTGGAAGCTCCGGCCGTTGAGCCGGAGGAAGCAGTGATTCCGGCCCTAGAGCTGGAAATTGTCGAAGCCCCGACGGTTGAGCCGGAAGTTGAGGAAGTACCGGCGGTTGAGCCGGCTACCTCCGGAGCTCCGGCCTCAGAGCCGGTTGCCACTGAAGCTCCGGCTGCAGAGCCGGTTGCAGTTGAAGACCTTCCGACGCCTGAGTCGGTTGAGGTTGAAGCTCCATCCTCAGTGCCAGTTGTTGCGGAGGCATCAGCACTCGAACCCATGATGGTCGAGGCGCCAACACGTGAGCCACCGGCTGAGGAGGAGCCTAGGCCGGAGCTGGAAGTAGCCCCTGCTCCGGATGTGATGACGGCGGAGGTGCCTGCTGCTGAGCCAGGGTGCCGAGATGAAGTCGCTGGCCCCCTGCCTGAGGGGGTAAATGAAGACCTGGCGGCAGGGTCTTCGTAACCACTTCTGGAGGTCGGAACTTCCTCTGCGGGACTCTCCTCGGTGGTGACTTAGGCTATCCTATAGGAGGGCCCTAGTGCCGTGGAGGCTCAGGGGACCACTCTTGTGGAGTGGGACCCAATTTTTCTAAGCGAGAACCCACTGGAACCAGCAGAGGAGACCCCAGCAGGTTCGGCCCCTATTTCCCTATCGTTGTCCATTGACTACGCTTGTTCCAGTCCGTGTCAAGTCCAGCTGGCATTCTATCACGACAGCAAGGCTCTTGAAGAGGAGTGCCAAACCCTTAGGCGGTGGCGTAATCGGCTCTACTTCGAGACCAAGCTGGCGCAGTCGAGGCTGGTAGACGACAAGGAGTGGATCAAACAGGAGAAGGTCCGCCTGGAATACTAGGGCAAATTATTGGATGATATGGAGAGTTTGACTCGTGCCCTCGACGCTCAATCCCAGGCCATTTATGAGCAGACCAAGGCAGCTAATAGTGCGGCTGATGATCGCCAAGAAAGACTTGAAGCCATTAACACTACCCTCATCAAGTGCCGGGAGGCACTTTAGGAGAGGGAGAAGAAGCTCGAAGACGAAGAGCAAAAACTCCTAGAGCTGCGGGATGATGTCTTGAGGAGGGAGGAGGAGCTCACCGAAAAGGTGGCTCTGGTTGACAAGGGCCTCGAGGAACGCACCAAGAAGTTGGAGGAGCGTTGCGTTGAGGAGGAGGAGAAGGCCTGGGTGCGAGGGCAGGAACTCTACCAGCAAGAGTGTGCCATCGCTGCTAGGGAGAAGAAAGTTAGGGGCCGGGAGAAGGACCTGGTCGACCGCTATAACAAGATCCACCTCCGGGAGGAGGAGCTCATAAAACTCGAGAAGCAGGTTGCTGAAAAGATTCAACAAAATGCCAAAGAGGATGAGTGCCTTGCTCGTGAGAATTCTGAACTGGCGGCGACCAAAAGATCCTTGGAGGAACTGAAGGGCTTGAGTACTGCGGACTCACTACAGGTTTGGGAGTTCCTGAGCAAAGCCAATGACGCGCTGACACCAATGGGCTTCAGCCCCGTGCGTCCGGATGATCCGGAGCCGGAGCCGGACCTGGCGTTGCAAGCGTTGAGCTTGGCGGGTAGCAAACTCTCCAAGGTGGGTGACATCATCGCGGACCAGTTGGAGGTTGAGGGGCAGTCCCTGGCAAAGAACGTCGCAGGGTATGTGCTGACGTGCTACACCAGTCGGGATCCCCAATTTCCTCTGGACCCGGTGCTTGAAGTTCCCATCGAAGGAGAAGGTGAAGCCACCCGAGCCAACGTGTCGGATGTTGCTCAGAAGGTCACCCAGTTCTTCCATAGGGTGTAGGACATCTCTGTAGCACCCACTTGTATTCTCTCTTTTTCTTCCCCAATTTTGTAATCCCTTGTCTCCAGATGAATGAAATCCAAATTTTTGTGAATTTCATTTTTTGTCTTCAACACTTTTGTCTTCACTTGCCCCCTGGTAGATGTACACAATTTGATTGTGAACATGTACCAAGAGGATATTGTGTTTTGTTGAAGACTCTTTGCTTCGAACTTGTAAATTGTAGGCTCGAAGTCTTCGATAGTGAAGGCCCCCTGAGGTTGTCGGAGCTCAGAAGCTCCGGCATTGACTACCGTCGGAGCTTAGTAGCTCTGGCAATAGTCCCTATCAACGCGTAGAGCATCGATAGTTAGTCCTCCGGGGTGTTGGAGCTTAGTAGCTCCGGCAGTGACCTTTGCCAACGCGTAGCTTGTCAGCAGCAGACTCTGCTTTTGGGGTCTTCTCACCATCTTTTATTCTGCGTCGATGGCTGGCTCCGGTGATGCTCGTTTTCAATGTTTTACATCGATTACAAGCCACCTAGGGGGAGTCGGAGCTTTGTTAGCTCTGGATTTTCTCCATCAACGTGGATTATTTATTTTTCCTGCACACTGAAGCCAAGAAAAATAGTAAAATTCGCTCCTTGCCTATAACTTCGTCGCGACTTACGATTCCCAAGAAAGTTTTAGGTCAAACACAATTCTGAATACAACCGAATGCGTTGCCTTCTTTCTTCCAGATCCAATTGTACTTGGACCCGCCTTACTTCGGCCTGCCGGGGTGTAGGTAGAGTGGCGTACTTTGGGTTCTTGACCAGGCTAAGTCGATAGCACACTCCGGCCCTAGATTGGCTTGGCGGCATTCAGGCAAGTGGGCCATGAACAATATTTGAATCTAAAAGAATTGACAATACAGCCCGAATTGTACATGAACTGGTCGAACTAAAATTTGTTAAGAATTACACAACTTCGTTATAGACAAGAAAGAGAAAAATAAAAAGTGTTGAGCCTGTACAAAATAAATGCGCGTGGAGTCTGTTTCACATGAAGATGTCTTTCATTATAGGTCCGGGGTACAGGGGAAACAAGTACACTCTTAGGGTACGGAACCAGGCTAAGCGTGTTTCATTTCTCCTTTGACCCAGGGTAGCTAGCCACACTTTTAGTCCTGAGACTGTGACAAGTGTTGCATGAACTTTGCGGACCTTCCGGGAAAGGTTCGGCTGTTCTCCCGGAGGAACTACCCAACTCTGTACAATGATTCTATAACATACACCTCAAGTTACTACAGACTCACCTCCGTGATATTAGGTGTAGAACTTATGGAGGTGCTCAATGTTCCAAGGATTTGGGAGAGGTGTCCCATCCTCGGTAGCCAAGCGAACGCTTCCGGGACGGGATACTTTAATCACTCGGAAGGGTCCTTCCCAGCTGGGGGAGAGTTTATTTAACCCTTCTCTGGATTGTATTCTCTGTAGCACCAGATCGCCTTCCTCGAGCTGTCGGTTGTGTACATGTCGCTGATGATAGCGCCGAAGGGCTTGGCGGTATCGGGCATTTTGAACAGCTGCTTGGCACCTTCCCTCCTCAAAGAGGTCTAGGTCTTCACGCCGTAGCTGGTCCTGCGTGGCTTCGTCGAAGGTCCGGACTCGGAGTGACCCCAAGGTGATTTCCGGAGGAAGGATTGCTTCAGCTCCGTACACCAGGAAGAAGGGTGTCTCTCTTGTTGACCGGTTTGGAGTTGTCCTGTTGGCCCATAGAGTGGGCGGAAGCTCTTCAATCCAGTTGGCTCCATGTTTTTTCAAGCGCTCATAGGTGCGCGTTTTGAGTCCTTTTAGGATTTCAGCATTTGCTCTCTCGGCCTGGCCATGGGTTGCCGGGTGAGCTACGGAGGCGTAGCAAACTTGAATGCCGAGGTCTTCGCAATATCATTGAAATGCAGAGCTTGTGAATTGGGTCCCGGTATCCGTGATGATTTTGTTTGGGACTCCAAATCTGCATACAATGGACTGCAAAAAGTTGATAGCAGATTGCTTGTTGATTCTCACAACTGGATATGCTTCCGGCCACTTGGTGAACTTGTCAATGGCAACATACAGGAACTTGTAACCTCCGACGGCTCTTGGGAAAGGTCCCAAGATGTCCATCCCCCACACAGCGAAGGGCCATGTAGAAGGTATCATTTGTAGGGGTTGAGCCAGTGTGTGAATTTGCTTTGCAAGAAATTGGCATGCTTCGCATTTCTTCACAAGCTTAGTTGCATCCTAGAGTGTTGTAGGCCAGTAGAAGCCATGCCGGAAGGCTTTACCGAACCAGCGTGCAGGGAGACGTGTGGTTCCCACACTCGCCTCCATGGATTTCCGCGAGGAGCTCGCAGCCTTCTTCCCTTATGATGCACCGCATTAGGACGCCGTTGGCACCACTCCGATAGAGATCCCCTTCTACCAACGTGTATCTTTTAGACAATCTGACTATCCGGTCAGCGGATACATCATAATCAGGAAGGATGTTGTCTTTCAAGTAGCTCTAGGTCTCCGAGATCCATGCATTGGAGCTAACTTGAGCATTTGAGTCTTGCGTGCTGGGTTGCTCGGACCTTCTGGCAGCACCTACGACCCTTGATGGCCGCCATGGTAACAGGGCCATCGGGACTGTCAGCTTTGGGATGCTGATCTTGCCCCCTTCGCTCAGTTCGGCAGGCTGAGCTGTGGGTTTTGACAACCTCCGGACAAAAGTTCCGTCAGGAGCTGGAGCTCCGGTTGACGCTTTCGTCGAGAGTTCATCGGCTTCAGCGTTGTGGACACGCTGGATGTGGTGGAGGTCTAGGACTTCGAAGTCCTTCTGAAGCCTCTGGACTTCAAGGAGGTAAGCAGCTAGCTGGAGATTGTTGCAGGAGCATTCACCCTTCACCTATTTAATGATGAGCTGTGAATCTCCCTTGACCAGCAGCTGCTTGACACCATATCACAGTGCCACCTTTAGTCTGTAGATGAGTGCTTCATACTCCGCCATGTTGTTGGTCGCCTTGAATTGAAGGTGTACCATGTATTTTACCTTCTCCCCGGTTGGCGCGAGGAGAAGGATTCCAGCTCCGGCCCCCTGCTTTTGCATGGAGCCGTCAATGTAGAGGGTCCAGTGAGGTTCGGTGAAGACCGGAGCCTTGTGTTCTGGCTTTTGCTCACTAGGGCCCCCAGGGTTTGATGGAGAGGGAGTCCATTCCACCACGAAATTCGCCAATGCTTGACTCTTGATTGCTTGTCTTGGAATGAATTTGAGATCGAATTCGGCCAATTCCGCTACCCATTTTGCAATATTCCCAGTTGAATTGGTATTATGCAAGATTGCTCGAAGTGGGTAAGAAGTCACCACTGAAATCTTGTGAGCTTGGAAGTAATGGCGAAGCTCCCTAGAGGCGATAAGAACTGCATGAAGCAGCTTATGCACCTCTAGGTATCGAGTCTTGGCGTCATGAAGTACTTCACTGATGAAGTATATTGGGTGCTGGATTGTCCGGACCCTCCTTGAGGGGCCCGGAGCTTCCTCTTCATTTACCTGGATCCTCCCGGAGGGATCCGGACCTTCTTCGGGGACCTCTGGGTCTTTGCTGGAAGGACCCGGAGCTTCTTCAGAAGCGACCTGGATCCTCCCAGAGGGGTCTGGGTCTTCTGAAGTAACTTCTTGTGGAATCAAGTCTTGGAGCTGGGACCCAGACTCGCTTTCAGGAACCTCCGGACCCTTCCGAAGGGGTCTTGATTCCTGAGCATGGGATGGTTCTGGTCTCTCCGCGACCAGGACCATACTGACGACTTCGTCAGTTGCTGAAATGTAAAGCAGCAAAGGCTCACCAGGGTTCGGAGCTACTAGAGTTGGTAGGGTGATGAGGAACTGTTTTAGCTCCTGGAACGCCTTTTCTGCTTCTTCAGACCATTGGAATGGTCTGGACTTCCTCAATAACTTGAAGAAGGGAAGTGCACGTTCCGCCAGTCTTGAAATGAACCGGCTGAGGGCTGCTAGACATCTAGTCAGCTTTTGGACATCCTTGATGCGGGCTGGTGGCCGCATGTCTTCAATGGCTTTGATCTTCGCGGATTAGCCTCTATGCCCCAGTGATTTACCAGGAAACCAAGAAGTTTTCCAGATCTAACCCCAAAGACACACTTGTCTCGGTTTAGCTTTGTGCGGGTGACCTGCAGCTTGTCGAAGTCAGCCTGTAAGGTGTCAAGGAGTGACTCCTTGTTCTTGACCTTGACCACAATGTCATCGACATACACTTCCACTATGTCTCTAATGAGTTCTTCAAAAGTTTTGTACATAGCTCGTACAAAAGGTTGAAGCCGCATTCTTGAGACCAAATGGCATGGCTGTATAACAGTACAATCCATCTAGTGTGATGAAAGAGGTATGCTCTTCATCTTCCCTAGACATTCTAACTTGATGATACCCAAAACATGCGTCTAGGAAACACAGTAATTCACACCCGGAGGTGGAATCCACTATCTGATCTATTCTAGGTAGTGGGAATGGATCTTTTGGACATGCCTTATTTAGTGTTGTGTAGTCAATGCACATCCGAAGCATCCCGCCGGCCTTGGGCACAACGACTAGGTTTGCCAGCCATTTTGGATGGAAGACTTCTCGGATGAATCCAGCTTCGAGCAACTTCTTCACTTCTTGTCGAATGAAGTTCTGTCGCTCCACGGATTGCTTCTGAGGCTTCTGATGCATGGGACGGGCGTCTGGGTTGGTCTTCAGATTATGCTCAATCACTTCCCTAGGGATCCTAGGCATTTGTGATGGTTGCCAGGCAAACACGTCGACATTAGCCCGGAGGAAAGCGATGAGCGCGAGTTCCTATTTGTCATTCAGTCCCCCCCCCCCCCCCCGATATACGGGTGGTCTAAGCGGCATCGGAACCGATTTGGACAACGTTGACGGGAATGTCGGTGTCGCCGCTTGGCTGCACACGAGGTGCAGAAGTCAAGCCTCGTTGACGAATGCTGGGGGGTTTTGGAGCTTGCTCCTACCTGGAATCCTCCTCTTGCACCGTAGTAAGCGCATGAAGTTCCTCCAGAGCGGTTACTCCGGCAGTGCGATCTCCGCGGATCTCGAGAACGCCTACTGGTGTTGGCATCTTTAACACCAGTTAGCCATAATGAGCAGCTGCCATGAATTTGTACAAGGCATGCCTTCCCAAGATGGCGTTGAAAGGTAAGTTGACCTGAGCAACGTCAAAGACCAACTTCTCAGTGCGATACTTCTCCCGGGTCCCGAAGGTAACGGTGAGAGTAATAGCACCGAGTGGGGTAATGGCTCCTGGACCTACTCCAGAGAAAGGTCGGGAGGGTGAAGATCCGAAGGTCGGAGCTGAAGCTTGGTAAAAGCTTCGAAGCTTATGAGGTTCAGCACCGAACCTCCATCTACCATAACATGGTGGAGCTGAATGTTATTGATGGTAGGAGATACCATCAATGGTAACTGGCCTGCTCCAACCATGCTTCGAGGGCAGTCTGAAGCATCAAAAGTGATGGTTGTGCCCATCCACTTCCGATGAGGCTCCGCCCTGGCTGTAGGAGCTATAACGGCCATGTCCCGACGCATTGTCTTGAGGATGCGGCGGGAGGTGATGTCCCATGATCCACCAAAAATGGTGTTCATGGTCTTCGGACGCTCGTTGTCAGAGACGCGAGAGTCATCGTCGACGGAGGTGTAGATGGCCTTCAGGACCTTTTTAGGATCCTGAAAACCTAACTCCTCTTCAGTCGGAGCTTCGTCAACTTTTTGTTTTCCTTCCCTCTTTCGGAAAGGAATTTCTTCTCGGCGCTTGTTGTAGCGCTCAACAAGGTTTTGGACCTCCCGGCAGTCTTCCAAATTGTGGCTGTCCGTTTTGTGAATTGGACACCACACCTTGGGTTTGCCACCGTCTTCAGAAGACGGTTGAGGTCACTTCTCGGGGCGTGGCCCTCAGCCACCTGGAGCTGTAGCAGCTGCAGCATTAGATGCGCTGGCCGACGACTTCTTCTTGTCGTTGGTCTTTTTCTTCTTTTTGCCACTCCCAAAGGTAGTGGATTCGCCTTTGGAGGATTTCTTGCGATCCTCCGGAGGTGGTATGGAGTACATTTCACGACCCTCCGCAGCTCTGGCACATTTGTCAGCCAAGCCGAAGAGTTCTGTGACACTGGTGATCTCCTTGATCGCCAGTTTCTCCAACATCTTCTTATCCCGTACGCCCTGTCTAAATGCCACAATGACAGAAGCGCTTGAGATAGAAGGGATAGTGTTTTGTACCTGAGAGAATCTCTGGATGAATGATCGTAGGGATTCTCCCCCTTTTTGCACGACTGCAAAAAAGTCCAGTTCTATGCCTGGTCGGGTGTATGAACTCCCGAAGTTGGCAGTGAACCGTCGGCACAACTCCTCCCAACTGTTGATGGAGTTGTGTGGAAGGCTCATAAACCAGGACCGGGCGGTCCCAGTTAAAGCCACTGGAAAATAATTGGCCATTACGGCCTCATTTCCTCCAGCTGCCAGGATAGCAGTGGACTAAATCTGAAGAAATTCGACAGGATTAATGGTCCCGTCAAACTTTTCCGGCAGGTGAGGCCGGAATTTCTGTGGCCACCTCACCATACACAGATGCATGGCCAGGGCTGAGCAACCTCCTCCTACTCCTTCAGGAGCAGAAATGTCTTGAGCTTCTCGTCTTTCACGAGCATGCTCAATATGGACTCGGAAGTCTTGTTGACGGTATCGGCAATCAAGCTCCGCCCGGAGGTCATGAGTTGAAAGCCTTGATACCGTGTGAGTGTGTCGCGCCCCGAAGGGCAACAACATCACATGCTGTGACGCAGCACGTCTCATGTTGTTGGAAACGTGCGGACCAAGTCTGCCAAACAAGGTCCGTCGTTGCGACGGGGCCCGTCGTGAAGGAGGAGGACCCTGGATGCTGATGCGGTTGGCTGCTGCTGCAACCAAGTGTTCCACATCAGCCCTCCACTGCTCCATTGCATCCCGGGATGCATCCGGAGGTGGTGGGCGCTGAAGGAGAGCACGTGTTGCATGGAGCACGTGTTCCAGGTTGTCATGATTCGCCGACACAGTGATTGACGACAGTGCACCCTCGAGCTGCCCAGCTTGATTTGCTGGTGGAGGAGGCGGTGGTGGAACTGTGACTCCTACTGGAACTGAGGTTCCTGCTGGTGGCTGCATATTTGGGGGATTGCCCCCAGCAGCTTGAACAGCGGGATGACCATTGGATGATTTAGCAGCTGAGTTCACCATTCTTGAAATCTCAGGTGCCCCTACCTGGCGCGCCAACTGTCGGTGGTTTTGATCCGGTAGATCTCCCGACACTACTAAAAGTGTTTGCGGAGTTTAAGGTTCGGTGTGGGCGTGCGGAGATTCAAGAAGGTGATGAGTAAAATGACACAGGAGACACAAAGATTTATGTGGTTCGGGCCGCCTGAGCGTAATACCCTACTCCACAGGGTGTGTTGGTGTTGTATTGGATGTATGAGCTCAATGTGAGTTGAGAGCGCATGTGAGTCGATCAGTCTATCCCTAAGCAGGTCAGGTCAGATCCCTCTATGTATCTTCGGCTTGTCCTTTTATAGTATAAGGACAAGCCGTTACATGTTGGCCTGGCCTGACATGTGGCCCCGGCGGTTACTAATATTGATACACATTTGATGCACTTAATTACCCTTAATAACCGAGTTACGAGCTTTGACAGTGCCGTTACTGGTAATAAGGGTCGTCCGATCGTGTGTCATTAACATAGTATTAATGACAATTAATCGGGTCTTGAAGTCCTTGATTCTTCTTTGAAGATCCAGAGCCGTTGTGGAGTCTTCTGGAGGTTTGAGGCTGAAGATCCGATGGTAGGACACGTGGTAGCTCCGGAGCATACTGTGAGGAACAGATAGGTCCGGTGCCACCAGACACGTGTCAGTTCTGGAGCTTCCCTCGGTCTGGGGTTAGGTCCGGGGGTGCCGTTATGGTACATAGCCCGGAGCTTCCCCCTTGTGGGTGGTAGCTCCGGTTTGATAGTACACGTGGCGACCCTGAGACTAACCATATTGGGGAAGCGGGTCCGGTTATGTCTGACATGTGGGCCTCCGAAGGTCTTCAAATCAAGTAGATGACATTTCCTTAAGATCTTCGCAATATCAAGGGGTATACGGTATCCGAAGGTACCAACAGTGGTTGTATTCACCACAATTATAGCATGTCCGTCTCAACTTTGGCTTCGTTCTTTCCTTGTACTTTCCTTCGCTTGAATTTGTACCTTGTCTCTTTTTCATTATTCTCTTGAATTTCTTCATGAACAATATCATGTCTTCTTCATCCAATTCACTGCTCTCGTTGTCACTATCTTCCTCTGGTTGTGCTTCTCTAGCTTCTTTGGATAGGGGCTTGAGAGTGGATTTCAAAGCAACCCCTTTCTTCTTTGCCGAGGTGAGATCGGCAATCTCCTTGACATGTTTTGCTTGTTTTTCCATCATCTCAAAGTTGATTATCTTTCCAAGCAGTTCATCCGGAGTCAACCTATCATGGAGCATAGTGTGACGTTGCGAGGCAAAAAAGCTCTAAGGATGAGCTTTACCACCTCGTGGTCATTCCATTTTTTGCTTCCGTATGATCTGACCTTGTTGACGAGTGTCTTTAATCGATTGTACATGTCTTGGGGTGACTCGTCTTCTTCAATGGCAAATCTTCCTAGCTCGCCTTCAATTATCTCGATTTTTGCTTCATGCACATGTCGGTCACCTTCATGTGCATTTTGTAGTGTGTCCCATATATCCTTTGCAATTCGAGTCCATCCACCTTGGTGAACTCGTCCCGACTGAGTGAAGAGGTTATTACGGCCTCGGCTTGAGCATTTCGGTGAATTGCCTGCTCTTGGCTAGGGGTGAGCTCTTCGTCGTCGTCCGGGATATCTATCCCTGTGCACACAATATGCCACAAACTTGGATTGAGGGAAATTAGATGCATTTTCATATTTTGCCTCCACATTGAGTAATCACTTCCATCGAAGTGTGGGGATTTTCCATGTGGGATAGATAAATAATGATTGCTATTGGAATTGAGACGATCATAGTTAAAAGGATATCAGGAGTAGTCGGTGTGACTACTCCCCTTCTTCTTCTCTTAAACTTTTACTTTCCCTTTGGAAACTGTCTTCTTTCTTAGGAGCGCCTTTAGCTCCAGCGTCTCCTCATCGTCGTCCTCGAAGTCTTGAATGGCTTAGAGGAGCTTCTCCACCTTGAGGTTCTTTTCATGATCAACCTTCTCTTGGTTGTTGCTCTTGTGGGTGTCCTTCATGTCCGACATGATCTCCTTCAAGCGATTAGTCTCTTTATTGAAGAACCCGCTCTGATACCAATTGAATGTGGCCTAGAGGGGTTGAATAGGCCTTTTTGAAAATTATCGAATCCTGCAACACTTAACAACCAGTTCAAAACCATAGAAATCGAACTAGTCCGGTAAAGTGCACACTAGTCCAGTGTATACGGACTAGACTGATTAGGTTTGATCGATTGACTTTATTCTTCAATATATGCAGCGGAAATATACGATTAAACAAAGTGATACAAGGTTATGAATCAGGTTATATCACAATTCAATCTTATACTTGATATTTCAACGTAAAGTAATCATGATCAAATGTAACACTAGATTGATATGAAGTAAGGGCAATGAACACAAAAGAGAACACAAGAGATTTATCCCGTGGTTCGGTTCCCACGGAGGCAACCTACATCCACATTGAGGAGTCCACAAAAGGACTGGGTCTTCTCCAACCTACCCTCGTCGGATCGCCACGAAGGCCAATCCCCTTCCACTTATCTCAAAGGGGTGAATAACCGAATTCAAGGGGCTTTCTCACAAGTTTAGAGCTCCCTTGGATTACAACACAAAATACCACCAAGAACACACTCAAAAGATTACAATTAAATTGCAGAAGTGTGTTAGAGAATGAAACCAAGAGCTCAATGTGGCGTTGAACGTGTCTCTCCAATGAACTAGAGTGAATCCCCAAGGGATTGATCTTTGTTACACTTAATTTCATGGAGAGATGTGGTTTTTGAGGCTCTTGGGAGGTGTGACGGCGCTAGGGTTCCGGAGATTGTAAAATATGGTCGTGCAACTCTATTTATATGGGTTTCTAAAAGTGACCGTTAGGGTTCAGAAAGATCGGACTAGTCCGTGGTGGTCATCGGACTAGTACGATGTGCTGTTTGTAGCAAACTCTAAGTGTCCCGAAATATCGGACTAGTCCGGCTAGGAACGGACTTATCCGATTTCGCTACTGGAAATCTTCGGACTAGTCCGATAGTCATCGGACTTGTCCGGACATGTGAAATCCTAAGTGAATAGGATGACAAGTCCGCACTTGGAGGACTTGTCCGATTTAGTTCAGAGGGTATTTCAGACTAGTCCGTGCAAATATCGGACTTGTCCGATTTGGATCAGAGGGAATATCGGACTAGTCCGGTTGTGATCGGACTTGTCCGATTTTGTGTGACTTGTGAAGTGTTTTGAGGACTAGTCCGCACTGGGGAGGACTAGTCTGATTCTAGTCAGAGAGGATATCCGACTAGTCTGATGGATATCGGACTTGTCCGATCTTGTGCAGAAAGGATATCAGACTAGTCCGTTGTTAGGCAGACTAGTCCGGTCTTGTGTAACTTTGTGCAATGTGTGTGTTTAATTTTGATTGAGATCTTGGGATGTGTTTTCTTAACACACTCCATACACAATGATCTACTATTCTTCTTCCTTGAGCTCATTTCCACCTTGCTCCTCATTCTTCCTTCTTTTTGGCACTTTTCTCATTTTTCTATTAAAATCCTGCACTCATCTCAACAAAGAGGTTAGGATCCCGATTGCTTGTCATAAATCATCCAAAACCCACAAGGGAGTCATAGATGCACTTTCAAGTTGATTCAAACATTGTGAACTTGAGATAGTGGTTATCGTTTTTGAATCGTTATACATACTTTCGCTCAAACCACAAAGATGAATGCATCATACCTTATGCATGGTTTTTCCTGGGATTGTATTGTGTCTGCATAATACCATCCGGTTTGTAATGCATCATGATACATGAGTCTTAATTAACTTTGAGCAAGAATATGTATCTCCATTCAAGTACTTAAGTGATGTCTGATAGTCTTGATTTTTTTCTAACTCTTGTGATCGACGTTCAAGTTGATTTGCCTTCATTGAGTAATACCAGGGAAACCTATTACTCAATCCTCATTGTAGTACAACTAGGAGTTGAACTCTCATCCTTTATTTGTGTGTGTTCAATTGTCATGGTTGTGTAAATACTCATACTCTTGATTCGTGAGGTTCTTCCTCAATTGGTCAACTTGTAGAAGCGCCTGGTGATAAAAACACGGTTGAGTCTTTATCCTTGACTTGTTAAGGCTCAATCACCTTGATTACTGAAAGATGATTGTTTCTAATTTTCAAGGAGTCTCTTTATGACTTCTAACCCCGCCAGGACCTTGCATTCTTTCTATTCGCGAGATGATTCTTTGAGAACCCTTTGACGGGTAATGCATGGTAATTTTGCTTTGTCCGACGATGTTGTAGATGTCATGTATTAGACATCTTTGTATTTTGATGTTATAATAGAAACCAAACCTTGAATTCTCTTATGTCGAGTACAAAGCATTTCACCCTCTGACTAGTAATTGAGATCACAATACCTTGCGAGTGGTCATTCCTAATACCCCTTGACCTTCCCTTTTTGCAAGACGTTCACTTATGTTGAGCCTGCGAAACTCCTTGATATATAGTGAATGGTGACATTGATATGTTGGAAACCTTGTGGTTGCCATACACATTGTAACTTTGCCGTTTTGACCACATCAGAGAGATGACATCTTTACTAGTCATATGTCACGGTAAAGTAGTCCGATTATTTACTACCTAATTGTGAAGCTCGATCTAGACGAGATTTAACGATTCATCGTTTAATCTTGCAAACTCCCTTGATTCTGTATTGAGTAATACTACACCGAGATTAAAGGACTCAGTGCACAAAGCCATAGTTGAAAGCAACTGGTATCAAGGTCATTAGAATACTCAACAGGGTTGAAGAACAAACACTGATTCTCAGAATACAAGACTAGGGCAGTAAGGCCTTCATGAGAAGAACGTCGCAAGTTAAGGATGCCAATATCATAGAACCATTAGTGTTCCTACTATGAAGAAGATTACTTCATTTTGACGGAAACAAGAGGATCTCCAAACAACCTAGCTACATCAACATAATTTGCTAAGACAAAAACTTTACGGGGTGATCTCAGTCATGTCGAGCATCCGAATCTGAGTTGCAGTACAAAGACGCAACCACCAAAGCTAGAAGATGTGGTTTACAACATAAGCTGGACTAGCCACAACTTCAAGAACCTGCTGAAGAAGACGAAGAGTGTCTTTCTTTCAATCATGGGGAACGATGGAGTCATCTCATCAACAACTCATCCTAACTTTCTCATTTCTCTAGAATCTCGGGACGAGATTCTGTTAAAGGGGGAAGGATTGTAAAAACCCGCATTGGAGTAGAGAAAGAACACGAAAATACAAAATTAAAAAAATAAATAAATTTTGAAAATGAAAACTCAAACTCACATGAACCATATGAGTTAACCAATGTTAACAAAATAGGAACTTGTTAAAACTATAAGCTTTAATTGGAATATTTCACATAAACAATTAAAAGCTCGTATGCTAATTCAAATTCAAACTTCAACATCAACATGAGCAACATTGTGGTGTTTCCATTGAAGATAACACCTTGGTTGGTGCCCACTTGTCAGGTGGCCCACCAATCAGTCCTAACCAAAGCGTCTTGTGTTTTGTCATCTACTTGTGCTTATTGAAAGCCAGCCACACTGCCATGTCACGTCGTCCCATCCTGAACCCCTACATTCTCCTTCCCCGACATGTCTTGTCACTCGGCTTTGGTGCTTCGTATTTAATTAGGGCACCATCTGTTATTTTATGTAATATTGGAGGCAGCAACAGAAGATCAGATCGAGGTTGAGACTAACATACCAGTGGGCCCCACACATCAAACACCAAGGCAGTTTAGATTTTCTTCCTTCTTCCACCATGTGTCGGTGCCTTCTATGTCAACCGCTCACTAGTGTCCCTATCCACTATATTCAGCAATTATAGGGATTTTGGTCATCTGAAAATTATTTTTTGAAATTGAGGATAAGGGGGAGGTGGACCCCACATAACGGTCTTATCCGCAAATGCCAAGACCTCTGTTTTGCTTTTTCTTCCTACGTGCCCTCGTCTTCTTTCTGAAGCCACGAGCGCAGTGCCTCTGGTTTTTCTCCCCCGCACTATTCTTCTCCGTGGGCGCGCCTCACAACTAGCGACAGCAATGCCTGGCCTCTGCACCAGTCTCTCTCGATGACCTCCATGACGCCTCAGTTCGCCGCCGCCTCTTCAAGCCCCGACGGGGCCGCGCACATCTCGCCATGGCGACGCTCTACTCCGGCACCCGACTTCCACGCTGGCTGCACACTTGGGTCGCGCCCGCACTCGGAGCCTCGCTGCAGTGTCACACCTCCCTCTGCACCCCCTGCATTGCAGTTTTCTGCTGACTCCCTGCTCGCGTCTGAGTGTTTCGCCAGCGCCGCCGCGTTCCTTCGCCTTCTGCTGCTCCGTTCCGAGCTGCGCCGCCAGCTGCTGTGTTGCTAGCCTCACAGCACCTGCCCTCGTGCATTGCGACGCACCACAGTTCGTCAGCCGTGCGCGTAGTGCTTTTTCTCCGCTCACCGCTGGTCGCAGCTTGCCGCGCGCAACTCGGCCCCGATCGCAGAGCCGCCATCGACAAGCGCGCTTACCTCGTGCGTCTGCACCAGGGTCGTGCCACGCGGGGCTTCGCTCTTGACCGCTAGTCTCCCCGCCGGCACCATTCTTAGAACCACCGATGCTCCACCGCTCGTTCCGACCCGCCACGGCACTCTGCCTCCCTCCTACACCCCGCGCCTGTGCGCGTCGCCTTGGCCGCGCTGCTCGCCTGGCCCAGCGCTCCACCCTACCCAACGTAGCTCCTTTGCTCACCGCAAGCCGCAGCAACGTGTAACTCAGCCCCGCCGCCGGGCTCACTCAGCCCCGCCGTGCTGCGCTCCGTCTCCGCGCCCTGGCGGTGCCCCGGGCTCGCTCAGCCCCGCCGTGTTGCGCTCCATCTCCCCACCCCGGCGGTGCCCCACACAACGGTCGAGTGCCACCCCACCGCTTGTCAAGTGCGACACCTCCTCACCTCCCGTCCCTGCAGCACCTTGCCGCAGTCCACCTCCGCGCCACAGGCATGAGTGCACACACTCGAAATGATTCACCTAGTACCCCATCGATGTCACCACGACGTTCTGCTCATATGCCGCATCCAAGCAGTTCTGGGATTGATGAGCGTGATGCAAAAGATGCAGGAACATGTTGTCTACACAACAGCAATGACATTTGTACTAAGGTTAGCTTCGGTTTGTGCAAGATTAGGTCATGACAAGAGTGCAGCCAAGATGCTCGATGAAATGCTTACAAGGGGAGAACCAACGTTGTTAATATTCAATGCTGGTTTGTGATGTAAGTATGCTGTTGTGTGGCAATCGGGAAGGATATGTGCCAAGGTGATCTTTGAATGTTCATGAAGTGACCGGATCAAGAACACACCAAAGATATTAGCTGAAATGAATAAGGTGAGCATGCTTATAGGGATAGAAAGCTAGTGCGACTAGTGTTTCGTAATCCTGCACATATTGTTTTGTGACGGGTGGGTGACTAATTGGTCATTCATTCTAGTTGCTACTTCTGTCTTGTGATGTCTCTCCCTTGACCTTGTGAGACATAAAAGCTCTAAGGATGAGCTTTACCACCTCGTGGTCATTCCATTTCTTGCTTCCGTATGATCTGACCCTGTTGACTAGTGTCTTTAATTGATTGTACATGTCGGTACCCTAAAAACCATACACCCCCTGAGGTTGCAAAGATCTCAAGGGAAGGACGTCTACTCAAATTAAAGACCCTCGGAGGCCCACTTGTCAGACATAACCGGACCTGCTTCTCAAACATGGTTAACCCCTAGGTTGCCACGTGTACTGCCAGACCGGAGCTACTACCCACAAGGGTGAAGCTCCGGGCTAGGTACCGAAACGGCACCTCCGGACTTAACCCCTGACCGAGAGAAGCTCCGGACCTGACACGTGCCAGGCCACCCCGGAGCTTCCCGCTTCCCACAAGCAAGCTCCGGAGCTGCCACGTGTCCAAACGTCGGAGCAGGCCGCCTCAAACCTCCGGAAGACGTTGTAACGACTCCGGATCGTCAAAGGATAGCCGCGGACTTCAAGACCCGATTAATTGTCATTAATTCCATGTTAATGACACTTAATTGGAAAACTTAACACCTGTAACGGCACTGTCGGGGCCCGTTACAGGGTTATTAACAACAATTAATCGTGTATCAATACTAGTAACCGCCGGGGCCACATGTCGGGCCAGTCTAACTTGTAACGGTTTGTCCTTGTACTATAAAAGGACAGACCGACGATACACAAGGCACGTTCTGACGTTCGAAGGCTCTGAAACGCTCTCAGGCACACAAGCTAATACAACATCACACACTCGTGGAGTAGGGTATTACGCTCAGGCGGCCCGAACCACGTAAACCACTGTGTCACTCGTGTCCAATCGTGATTCACCTTCTTGAGTCTCCGCGCGCCCACACCGAACTACAAACTCCTTCAACACTTTAGTAGTGTCAGGAGATCTGCCGACCCCAACAGTCGACAGTTGGCGCGCCAGGTAGGGGCGCCTGAGATTTTCAAGAATGGTGAATTCTGCGGCTGGATCATCCAACGGGCAACCTGCTGCTCAGGCCGTCGGAGGCAATCCCTCCAACATGCAGCCACCGGCAGGAGCCTCAGCACCAGCAGGAGTCACACTCCCACCACCACCATCTTCTCCGGCAAGACGTGCCGAGCAACATGATGGTGCATCGGCGTCACATACTGCGCCTGCAAGTCGTGACAACCCAGAACACGCGCTTCATGCAGCGCGTGCTCTTCTCCAGCGACCACCACCTCCGGATGCATCTCAAGATGCTATGGAGCAATGGAGGGCTGATGTTGAGCATTTGGTCGCAGCAGTGGCCGAACGCCTCAACAACCAGGCTCCTCCTCCTTCAGGGCGAGCCCCGTCGCAGCGACGAACGTTGTCTGGAAGACTTGGTCCGCATGTCTCCAACAACCGAAGACGAGCTGCGTCACAGCAAGTGACGTCGTTGCCCTCTGGGGCACGACGCACTCATACGGCATCTCGGCTTTCGACACACGACCTCCGGGCGGAGCTTGATCGCCGATACTGCCAACAGGATGGCCGTGTCCATATCGAGCGAGCTCGAGAAAGACGGGATGCTCAAGACCTTTCTACTCTGGAAGGAGTAGGAGGAGGTTGTTCCGCCCTCGCCATGCACCTGCGCATGGTTAGATGGCCACAGAAGTTCCGGCCACACTTGCTGGAAAAATTCGACGGGACTGTCAACCCCGTAGAATTTCTGCAGATATACTCCACTGCAATCCTAGCAGCTGGAGAAAACGAGGCCGTAATGGCCAACTACTTTCCAGTGGCCTTAACTAGGACCGCCAGGTCCTGGTTTATGAGCCTTCCACCCAACTCTATTGACAGTTGGGAGGAGCTGTGCCGTCAGTTCACTGCCAACTTCGGGAGTTCTTACACCCGACCGGGCACTGAACTGGACCTTTTTGCGGTCGTACAAAAAGGGGGAGAATCTTTGCGGTCATTCATCCAGAGGTTCTCTCAGGTACGTAACACAATCCCCTCTATCTCAAGCGCTTCTGTCATTGTGGCATTCAGACAGGGTGTACGAGACAAGAAGATGTTGGAGAAGCTGGCGATCAAAGAGATCACCAGCGTCACGGAGCTCTTCAGCTTGGCAGACAAATGTGCCAGAGCTGCGGAGGGCCGTGAAATGCACTCCAAACCAGCCTTGGAGGATCACAAAAAATCCTCCAAAGAAGAAGCCGCTACCTCCAGGAGTGGCAAGAAGAAAAAGAAGACCAACGGCAAGAAGAAGCCGTCGGCCGGCACATCCAACGTTGCAGCCACTACAACTCCTGGTGGCCGGGGGCCACGCCCTGAGAAGCGACCTCGACCGTCTTCCGAAGACGGCGGCAAATCCAAAATGTGGTGCCCCATTCACAAAACGGGCAGCCACAGGCTGGAAGACTGCCGGGAGGTCCAAAACCTTGCCGAGCGCTACAACAAGCGCCAGGAAGGGTCTCCTTTCCGACAGAGGGAGGGAAAACAGAAGGTTGATGAAGCCCCGGCTGAAGAGGAGTTTGGGTTTCAGGACCCCAAAAAGGTCCTGAAAGCCGTCTACACCTCCGTCGACGATGACTCCGACGTCTCCGACAACGAGCGTCGGAAAACCATGAACACCATCTTTGGTGGATCATGGGACATCACTTCTTGTCGTGTCATCAAGACTATGCGGCGGGATATGGCTGCTGTAGCTCCTACAGCTAGACCGGAGCCACATCGAAAGTGGATGGATACACCCATCACTTTTGATGCTTCGGACTGTCCTCAAAGCATGGTCGGAGCTGGCCAATTACCCTTGATGGTATCTCCCACCATCAACAACATCCAGCTCCATCATGTTATGGTGGACGGAGGTTCGGGGCTGAACCTTATAGGCTTTGAAGCTTTTACCAAACTTCAGCTTCGACCTTCGGATCTTCAGCCCTCTCGACCATTCTCCAGAGTAGGTCCGGGGGCCATTACCCCACTCGGAGCTATAATTCTCCCCGTTACCTTCGGGACACGGGAGAAGTACCGCACCGAGAAGTTGGTCTTCGACGTCGCTCAGATCAACTTACCATTCAACGCCATCTTGGGTAGACCTGCCCTATACAAATTTATGGCAGCTGCTCATTATGGATACTTGGTGTTGAAGATGCCAACACCAGCAGGCGTTCTCCGGATTCGTGGAGATCGCACCGCCGGAGTAACTGCTCTGGAGGAGCTCCATGCACTCACCACTGCGCAAGAGGAGGACTCCAGACAGGGGCAAGCTCCAAAACCTCCGAGCATTCGGCAACGAGGCTCAACCTCTGCTCCCCGTGTACAACCAAGCGGCGACACCGACATCCCCGTCAAAGTCGTCCAAATTGGTTCCGATGTCACTCAAACCACCCGCATATCGGGTGGGATGAATGACAAATAGGAACTCGCGCTCATCACTTTCCTCTGGGCTAACGTTGACGTATTTGCTTGGCAACCATCACAAATGTCTGGGATCCCCAGGGAAGTGATTGAGCACAATCTGAAGGTTTACCCCGATGCTCGGCCTGTGCATCAGAAACCTCGGAAGCAATCTGTAGAGCGACAGAACTTCATCCGACAAGAAGTGAAGAAGTTGCTCGAAGCTGGATTTATCCGAGAAGTCTACCATCCAAAATGGCTGGCAAACCCAGTCGTTGTGCCCAAGGCCGGCGGGAAACTTCGGATGTGCATCGACTACACCACACTGAATAAGGCATGTCCAAAAGATCCATTCCCACTACCTAGAATAGATCAGATAGTGGATTCCACCTCCGGGTGCGAGTTACTGTGTTTTCTAGACGCATATTCTGGATATCATCAAATCAGGATGTCTAGGGAGGATGAAGAGCATACTTCATTCATCACAGTGGATGGATTGTATTGTTACACAGCCATGCCGTTTGGTCTCAAGAATGCAGCCTCAACTTTTGTACGAGCTATGTACAAAACTTTCGAAGAACTCATCAGAGACATAGTGGAAGTGTACGTTGATGACATCGTGGTCAAAGTCAAAAACAAGGAGTCCCTCTTGGACACCTTGCAGGCTGTCTTCGACAAGCTGCGGGCCACCCGCACGAAGCTAAACCCAGACAAGTGCGTCTTCGGGGTTAGTTCCGGAAAGCTTCTTGGTTTCCTGGTAAGTCACCGGGGCATAGAGGCTAATCCGGCGAAGATAAAAGGCATTGAAGACATGCGGCCACCAACCCGCATCAAAGACATCCAAAAGTTAAATGGATGTCTAGCAGCCCTCAGCCGGTTCATTTCAAGACTGGCGGAAAGAGCACTTCCCTTCTTCAAGTTACTGAGGAAGTCCGGACCATTCCAATGGTCTGAAGAAGCAGAGAAGGCATTCCAGGAGCTGAAAGAGTTCCTCACCACCCTACCAGTCCTGGTAGCTCCGAACCCTGGTGAGCCTTTGTTGCTTTACATTTCAGCTACTGACGAAGTCGTCAGTATGGTTCTGGTTGCGGAGAGACCGGAACTACTTAATACTCAGGAATCCAGACCCCTTCGGGAGGGTCCGGAGGTTCCTGAAAGCGGGTCTGGGTCCCAGCTCCCAGACTCAAACCCACAAGAAGCCACTTCAGAGGATCCGGACCCCTCCGAGAGGGTCCAGGTCATTTCTGAAGAAGCTCCGGGTTCCTCCACTCAGAACCCGGAGGTCCCCGAAGAGAGTCTGGACCCCTCCGAGAGGGTCCGGATCGATGAAGAGGAAGCTCCGGACCCCTCCGGGAGGGTCCGGACCATTCAACGCCCGGTATACTTCATCAGTGAAGTGTTACATGATGCCAAGACTCGATACCTAGAGGTGCATAAACTGCTTTATGCAGTTCTTATTGCCTCAAGGAAGCTTCGACACTATTTCCAAGCTCACAAAGTCTCGGTGGTGACCTCATATCCACTTCGAGCGATCCTACATAATCCCAATTCAACTCGGAATATTGCAAAGTGGGCAGCGGAATTGGCTGAATTCGATCTTGAATTGATTCCGAGACAAGCAATCAAGAGTCAAGCGTTGGCAGATTTCGTGGCAAAATGGACTCCCTCTCCATTAAATCCTGGGGGCCCCAGCGAGCAGAAGACGGAACCTCAAGTTCCAACCTTCACTAAGCCTCACTGGACCCTTTACTTCGACGGCTCCATGCAGAAGCAGGGAGCCGGAGCTGGAATCCTTCTCCTTGCACCAACTGGGGAGAAGGTGAAATACATGGTACACCTTGACTTCAAGGCAACCAACAACATGGCGGAGTACGAAGCACTCATCTATGGATTAAAGGTGGCACTATCATATGGTGTCAAGCAATTGCTGGTCAAAGGAGATTCACAACTCATCATCAAGCAGGTGAAGGGTGAATGCTCCTGCAATAATCTCCAGCTGGCTGCTTACCTCCTTGAAGTCCAGAGACTTCAGAAGGACTTCGAAGTCCTAGACCTTCACCATGTTCAGCGTGCTCACAACGCTGAAGCTGACGAACTCTCAACCAAGGCGTCAACTGGAGCTCCGGCTCCTGACGGAACCTTTGTCCGGAGGTTGTCAAAACCCACAGTTCAGCCTGCCGAACTGAACGAAGGGGGTGAGATCAGCATCCCGAAGCTGACGGTCCCGATGGCCCTGTTACCATGGCAGCCATCAAGGGTCGTAGGTGCTGCCGGAAGCTCCGAGCAACCCAGCACGCAAGACTCAAATGCTCAAGTCAGTTCCGATGCATGGATCTCGGAGATCCGGAGCTACTTGAAAGACAACATCCTTCCTGACGATGATGTATCCGCTGATCGGGTAGTCAGATTGGCTAAAAGATACACGTTGGTAGAAGGGGATCTCTACCGGCGCGGTGCCAACGGCATCCTAATGCGGTGCATCACAAGGGAAGAAGGCTGCGAGCTCCTCGCAGAAATCCATGGAGGCGAGTGTGGGAACCACGCATCTTCCCGCACGCTGGTCGGAAAAGCCTTTCGGCACGGCTTCTACTGGCCTACAGCACTCCAGGATGCCACTGAGCTAGTGAAGAAATGCAAAGCATGCCAATTTCATGCAAAGCAAATTCATACACCTGCTCAGTCCTTACAAATGATACCTCCTACATGGCCTTTCGCTGTGCGGGGGATGGACATCTTGGGACCCTTCCCAAGAGCCGTCGGAGGTTACAAGTTCCTGTACGTCGCCATCGACAAGTTCACCAAGTGGCTAGAAGCTACTCCTGTTGTGACGATCAACAAACAATCTGCAATCAATTTTCTACAATCCATCGTGAGCAGATTCGGAGTCCCAAATAAGATCATCACTGATAATGGGACTCAATTCACAAGCTCCGCATTTCAAGGATATTGCGAAGACCTCGGCATACAAGTTTGCTACGCTTCCGTAGCTCATCCTGCCAGCAATGGACAAGCCGAGAGAGCAAATGCAGAGATCCTTAAAGGACTCAAAACACGCACTTATGAGCGCTTGAAAAAGCACGGAGCCAATTGGATCGAAGAGCTTCCGCCCACTCTATGGGCCAACAGGACTTCTCCGAGTCGAGCAACCGGAGAAACACCCTTCTTCCTGGTGTACGGAGCTGAAGCGATCCTTCCTCCGGAAATCACATTGGGTTCCCTCCGAGTCCGGACCTTCGATGAAGCCGCGCAGGACCAGCTCTGGCGCGAAGACCTAGACCTCCTCGAGGAGGGAAGGTGCCAAGCAGCTGTTCGGAATGCCTGATACCGCCAAGCTCTACGGCGCTATCACCAGCGGCATGTACACAACCGACAGCTCGAGGAAGGCGATCTGGTGCTACGTAGAATACTATCCAGAGAAGGGCAAAACAAACTCTCCCCCAGCTGGGAAGGGCCCTTTCGAGTGATCAAAGTATCCCGTCCCGGAAGCGTTCGCTTGGCTACCGAGGATGGGACACCTCTCCCAAATCCTTGGAACATCGAGCACCTCCGTAAGTTCTACACTTAATTCCACGGAGGTGAGTCTGAAGTAACTTGAAATGTATGTTATAGAGTCATTGTACAGAGTCGGGTAGTTCCTCCGGGAGAGCAGCCGGACCTTTCCCAAAAGGTTTGAAAAGCTCATGCAACACTTGACACAGTCTCCGGACTAAAAGTGTGGCTAACTACCCTGGGTCAAACGAGAAACCAAACACACTTAGCCTGGTTCCGTACCCTAAGAGTGTACTTGTTTCCCCTGTACCCCGGACCTATAATGAAAGACATCTTCATGTGAAATAGACTCCACGTGCATTCATCTTTGCATAGGCTCGACATTTTTATTTTTATCTTTCTTGTCTATAACAGAAACGTGCAATTCTTAAGAAGTTCTATTTTGACCGGTTTACATACGATTCGATTTGAATTGTCAGATTTTTTGGATTTAAATATCGTCTGTGGCCAACTCGCCTGAAAGCCGCCAAGCCATTCTAGGGCCGGAGTGCGCTATCGACTTAGCCTGGTCAAGCACCCTAAGTACGCCACTCTACCTACACCCCGGCAGGCCGAAGTAAGGTGGGTCCATGGACAATTGGATCTAAAAGAAAAGACAATTCATCCAGTCGTATTAAAAATCGTGTTCAACTTAAAATTTTCTTAAGAACCGTAAGCCGCGACGAAGTTATAGACAAGGAACGAATTTTACTATTTTTCTTGGCTTAAGTGTGCAGGAAAAATGAACCCTACGTTGATGGGAAAAATCGGAGCTAACCAAGCTCCGACTCCCACCAGGGCGTCAACCGTCGGCGTAGACTAAAAGATGGTGAGAAGACCCCGTCACTGGAGTCTGTTGCCAACAAACCAAGTGTGGCAAAGGTCATTGCCGGAGCTGCTAAGCTCCGACACCTTGGAGTATAAACTATCGACGCTCAACGTGTTGATAGAGGCTATTGCCGGAGCTACTAAGCTCCAGTGATGGACAGTGCCGGAGCTTCTAAGCTCCGACAACTTCAGGGGACCTTCACTATCAAAAACTTCGGACCTAAATTCCACAAGTTCGAAGCAAATTCATCTTCAACAAAACTCAACATCCTTTTGGTACATGTCCACAATCAAATTGTGCACATCTACCAGGGGGCCAAGTGAAGATAAAGATGTTGAAGACAAAAGAATGAAATTCGCAAAAAATTGGGGATTTCATTTCATCTGAAGACCGGAGATTACATCTGGAGACAAGGGATTACAAAATTGAGGAAGAAGAGAAGATACAAGTAAAGGCTAAAAGAGACGGTCCTAGACCCTATGCAAGAACTCGGCAACCTTCTGGGCGACCTCCGACACGCTGGCTCGGGTAGCTTCGCCTTCTCCTTCGACGGGGCCTTCAAGCACCGGGTCCAGAGGAAATCGAGGGTTCCGGCTGGTGTAGCACGTCAACACATATTCTGTGACGTTCCTAGCCAGGGATTGCCCCTCGACCTCCAGCTGGTCCGCGATGACATCGCCCACCTTGGAGAGCTTGCTGCCTGCGGCGCTCAACGCTTGCAACGCGAGGTCAGGCTCCGGCTCCGGATCATCCGGGTGCACGGGGCTGAAACCCATCGGCGTCAGTGCGTCGTCGGCCTTGCCCAGGAACTCCCAAATCTGCAGGGAGTCCGCCTTCCTCAAGTTCTTCATCTCTTCCAAGGATCTCCGGGCCGCCATCAGCTCCGAATTCTCGCGGGCGAGGCGCTCAACTTCTTTGGCGTTTTGCTGGATCTTCGCAGCAACCCACTTCTCAAGTCTTCCGAGCTCCTCCTCCCGGAGGTGGATCTTATTCCGGCGGTCGACCAGGTCCTTTTCCCTAGCCTCCACTTTCTTCTCCCGGGCGGTAAGGGCACACTCGTATTCGTAGAGTTCCTGCCCCCGCACCCAGGTCTTCTCCTCCTCCTCGAGGCAGCGCTCTTCCAATTTCTTAGTGCGCTCCTCGAGGCCCTTGTCCGCCAGAGCTGTTTTCTCAGCGAGCTCTTCTTCCTGTCGCAAGACGTCATCCCGTAGCTCTAGGAGTTTTTGCTCCTCATCCTCGAGCCGTCTTGCCCTCCCTTCAAGTGCCTCTCGGCGCTTGATGAGTGCGGTGCTGATGGCCTCGAGCTGATCAAACCGAGCATTAGCCGCGTCGTTAGCAGCCTTAGCTTGGTCATGGAACTCCCGAGATTGAGCGTCGAGGGCGTGAGTCATGCTCTCCCTCTCATCCAGCAGCTCACCCCAGAGCTCCAGGCGGATCTTCTCCCGCCTGATCCATTCCTTGTCATCCGCAAGCCTCGACTGCGCCAGCTTAGTCTCGAATTGGAGCCGATTACGCCACCGCCTAAGGGTTTGGCGCGCCTCTTCAAGAGCCTTGCTGTCGTGGAAGAAGGCCAGTTGGACCTGACGTAGACTGGAGCAGGCGTTGTCGATGGACATCGACAGCGAGATGGGCTCCGGACCTGCTGGGATCTCTTCCGCTGGTTCCAGCGGGTCTTCACTTACAAAAATTGGGTCCCACTCTACGAGAGTGGAACCCCGAGCTTCCAAAGCGCTAGGGCCCTCCTCCGGGATGGCCTCAGTCGCCATCGAAGGAGGTCCCGCCGCCAAGTCTTCATTTGCCCCCTCAGGCTGGGGGCCAGCGACTTCGTTCAGGCACTCTGGCTCTGCCACAGGCACCATCGACGTCGTCGCCTCCACTGGCTCCAGCCGGGACACTTCTTCTGAGGGAGGCTCAAGCTCCCTCGCCTCTTCAGTCGCCGGCTCTGCGGCCGGCGCTCCAACAATCACCGGCTCTGCGACCGGAGCTTCGGAAGTAACCGGCTCAACTACCGGAACTACTTCAACTCCCGGCTCGCATGTCGGGGCTTCAGCCACCTCCGGCTCAATCGCCGGGGCTTCAGCACTTTCCGGCTCCGAAGCTGGGACTGCTACTTCCCCCGACTCAACAGCCGGAGCTTCTACTTCTGCAGCACCAGGACCCGGAGCTTCCACTTCCGGGACGGGTGCCGCTGGCGCATCTTCATTCCCATGGTCCGTCGCTACCACGGGAACTTCTAGAGACGAGTCGAGGTCCATGACCACGACAGCCGGCGCCGGAGCTGTCGCAGCCTCCGCTTGGGGCGGCACCGGGGCTGGAGCAGAAGCCCTCGCAGCCTCAGGCACTGTGGCTGAGGGCGGAGCTTCACTCCCCTTCTTGGGAACGCTGCAGATGAAGAACGAGGAAATTGAGCAAACAGATGCTACAATTAAAACGTTAATCGAGGTAAAAAAGAAAAATTACCTTGGAAGGCTCACGCACCAGCTTGCGCGGAACCTCTTTCCCGGACGATCCGGGCTGGCCACGGTCGGCGTAGGAGCTCTGGGAGGACTCCCAGGACTTGCTACAGCCGCGGGCGTTTCCCGGGTCGGAGCTCTCCCTGATCGGGAGGAACTCCTGGACCTGGAGGCCCTCACCGCTCCAGATGCCGGAGTCGCACGCCCGGAGCTAGCACCACGGGAGGGATCCACCACGGGGACAGTCGCACTTCGGGAGGACCCCACCGCCGGAACAGTAACGTTCCGGATGGACCCCACCAAGGGGACAGTCGCCACGGCGGCGGAGGATCTTCCTTCCTGAGGAGGGGGAACCGGGGGGGGGGGGAAGTGGCAGGCCCGACGGACCTTCCGTCAGCATGTCGCAGCTTTCTCTTCCGGCTCTCCGGCTCCTCCGCCAGCTCCTTGCCCTTGCCGATGACCTCAGCTCTTGGCTGTGGGACAGGGGCGGAGCCGTCTCCGGACAACCCGGGGATCGCCAACCGGGTGGTTGATCTTCTCTCGACGACACCAAGGTCGTCAAGCGTGGGCATCTTCCGCCGGAGCTCCCTGCTGAACTCAACTTCCACGTTCAGAGGGAGGAAAGCCGGCGGCGGAGTCAAGTAATCTCCGTCAACGTCGATGCCGTGCTGGAATTTCTTGAGGTGAAACTCCAAGGTCTTCCCCACCATGCTGGACTTCAACCCGGTCTCAACCCGGTCCTCGTCCATCACGCTGTTGAGGGCCCAGGCGAGCTTCTCCCTCCTCTTCAGCGGCGCCCACCTGTTGGACAGGAAGTTGCAGAACACCGCCTGGGGAGTCAATCCTCCCTCCACACATTGGCGGATTCTGGTCAGGAAAGGGTCGAAAGCTCCCGCCAGCACCGGAACTTCGCTCCACACCGACGTGTCAATGCCGGGCAGACCGTCTGGCAACTCCAACCGCTCATGCTCCTCCACCCGGACGACTACCCAATCTTTCTTCCAGTCATCCCACTTCCCGGAAGGGAATGACCGGAGGTACTTGAATGGGCACTTCTTGCGCTTCACGAAGTAGTAGAAGCCAAGATACTCATCGCTTCGGCCGGTGGTTTGGACGGTGAAGAAGGTTCGGAAGAGCTCGATGCAGGGAGGGATGCCCACCCACATCTCGCATAAGTGGACAAAGATGGACACAAGGAGAATGGAGTGAGGGCCAAGGTGGTACATCTGCAGACCATAGAAGTCCAGCACCATCAAGAAGAAAGAAGAAAACGGTGGGATCAGCCCCACCATGGCGTACGAGGAAAACTACACCATCTCGCCAGAGTGCTCCTTTTTAAAGGGAAGCTCTCCGCCGGCACGGACCGAGCGGTTGAAGAAGTCCGAAGACCACCCCATGAGGGCCCGAACCTTCTTCAGATCGCTGTCCGTCTTCAAGCGACTCTCACGCAGACCCAACTCCATCGCAGCACAGCTAGGCAAGAGAAGAGGAGCTAAGTACAAGTCGGGAGTTTGAGCGCAAGAACAGATGGGAAGCGTAAAGAACTCCCGACGGTGCGCTTTCCTTCTTAAGTAAGCCCTCGCAACGCTTGGATGGAAACTGCAGGAGAGTCAAGGATACTACTCAAGAATTCAACCCTGCCGATGACAAGAGGGCCCGGGACCACCCTGACGATCAAGTCGAGGTTCTTACCCAGGCGAACAGTTGTCATCACGAGGCGGGAAACCCAAAGGCGGCGAACTGACAAGGCGCGCGGAACCGATACGATTTTCGTATCGGGAACCGGCGACCTTCAATTGCGAGAGATCCGCACGTCAAAGATCTTATCTGCCGCCTGAGGTGCGCCACGCGTCGGGATTTAACCGTGAAGCCCCGCCAACGGCACCTCCGAAGACCCTTGAAGACCCAGTTCAAGAGTCGCGAGTATGGACCCACCTCCGACGGAATAACTTCACCCCGGTGGCTTTCCCCGGAGGTAGGTCCAGGGGGCCACTGTCGGTACCCTAAAAACCATACACCCCCTGAGGTTGCAAAGATCTCAAGGGAAGGACGTCTACTCAAATTAAAGACCCTCGGAGGCCCACTTGTCAGACATAACCGGACCTGCTTCTCCAACATGGTTAACCCCTAGGTTGCCACGTGTACTGCCAGACCGGAGCTACTACCCACAAGGGTGAAGCTCCGGGCTAGGTACCGAAACGGCACCTCCGGACTTAACCCCTGACCGAGAGAAGCTCCGGACCTGACATGTGCCAGGCCACCCCGGAGCTTCCCGCTTCCCACAAGCAAGCTCCAGAGCTGCCACGTGTCCAAACGTCGGAGCTGGCCGCCTCAAACCTCTGGAAGAGGTTGTAACGACTCCGGATTGTCAAAGGATAGCCGCGGACTTCAAGACCCGATTAATTGTCATTAATTCCATGTTAATGTCACTTAATTGGATAATCTTAACACCTGTAACGGCACTGTCGGGGCCCGTTACAGGGTTATTAACAACAATTAATCGTGTATCAATACTAGTAACCGCCGGGGCCACATGTCGGGCCAGGCTAACTTGTAACGGTTTGTCCTTGTACTATAAAAGGACAGACCAACGATACACAAGGCACGTTCTGACGTTCGAAGGCTCTGAAATGCTCTCAGGCACACAAGCTAATACAACATCTCACACTCGTGGAGTAGGGTATTACGCTCAGGCGGCCCGAACCACGTAAACCACTGTGTCACTCGTGTCCAATCGTGATTCACCTTCTTGAGTCTCCGCGCGCCCACACCGAACTACAAACTCCTTCAACACTTTAGTAGTGTCAGGAGATCTGCCGACCCCAACAGTCAACAGTACATGTCTTGGGGTGACTCGTCTTCTTCAATTGCAAATCTTCCTAGCTCGCCTTCAATCATCTCGATTTTTGCTTCACACTCATGTCGGTCACCTTCATGTGCAGTTTGTAGTGTGTCCCATATCTCCTTTGCAATTCGAGTCCATCCACCTTGGTGAACTTGTCCCGACTGAGTGAAGAGGTTATTACGGCCGCGGCTTGAGCATTTCGGTGAATTGCCTGCTCTTGGCTGGGGTTGAGCTCTTCGTCGTCGTCTGGGATATCTATACCTGTGCACAGAATACGCAACAAACTTGGATTGAGGGAAATTAGATGCATTTTCATATTTTGCCTCCACATTGAGTAATCACTTCCATCGAAGTGTGGGGCTTTTCCATGTGGGATAGATAAGTAATGATTGCTATTGGAATTGAGACGATCATAGTTAAAAGGATATCATGAGTAGCCGGTGTGACTACTCCCCTTCTTCTTCTCTTCAACTTTTACTTTCCCTTTGGAAAGTGTCTTCTTTCTTAGGAGAACCTTTAGCTCCAGCGTCTCCTCGTCGTCGTCCTCGAAGTCTTGAATGGCTTAGAGGAGCTTCTCCACCTTGAGGTTCTTTTCATCATCATCCTTCTCTTGGTTGTTGCTCTTGTGGGTGTCCTTCATGTCCGACATGATCTCCTTCGAGTGATTAGTCTATTTCTTGAAGAACCCGCTCTGATACCAATTGAATGTGGCCTAGAGGGGGGTGTATAGGCCTTTTTGAAAATTATCGGATCCTGCAACACTTAACAACCAGTTCAAAACCAGAGAAATCGAACTAGTCCGGTAAAGTGCAGAATAGTCCGGTGTATACAAACTAGACTGATTAGGTTTGATCGATTGACTTTATTCTTCAATATATGCAGCAGAAATATACGATTAAACAAAGTGTTACAAGGTTATGAATTAGGTTATATCACAATTCAATCTTATACTTGATATTTCAATGTAAAGTAATCAAGATCAAATGTAACCCTAGATTGATATGAAGTAAGGGCAATGAACACAAAAGAGAACACAAGAGATTTATCCCGTGGTTCGGTTCCCACAGAGGTAACCTACATCCACGTTGAGGAGTCCACAAAAGGACCGGATCTTCTCCAACCTACCCTCGTCGGATCGCCACGAAGGCCAATCCCCTTCCACTTATCTCAAAGGGGTGAATAACCGAATTCAAGTGGTTTTCTCACACGTTGAGAGCTCCCTTGTATTACAACACAAAATACCACCAAGAACACACTCAAAAGATTACAATTAAATCGCAGGAGTGTGTTAGAGAATCAAACCAAGAGCTCAATGTGGTGTTGAACGTGTCTCTCCAATGAACTAGAGTGAATCCCCAAGGGATTGATCTTTGTTGCACTTAATTTCATGGAGAGATGTGGTTTTTGAGGCTCTTGGGAGGTTTGACAGCGCCAGGGTTCCAGAGATTGTAAAATATGGCCGTGCAACTCTATTTATATGGGTTTCTAAAAGTGACCGTTAGGGTTCAGAAAGATCAGACTTGTCAGTGGTGGTCATCAGACTAGTCTGGTGTGCTATGTGTAGCAAACTCTAAGTGTCCCGAAATATCGGACTAGTCCGGCTAGGAACAGACTTGTCCGATTTCGCTACTGGAAATCTTCGGACTAGTCCGATAGTCATCGGACTTGTCCGGACATGTGAAACCCTAAGTGAATGGGATGACAAGTCCGCACTTGGAGGACTTGTCCAATTTAGTTCAGAGGGTATTTCAGACTATTCCGTGCAAATATCGGACTTGTCCGATTTGGATCAGAGAGAATATCGGACTAGTCCGGTTGTGATCGGACTTGTCTGATTTTGTGTGACTTGTGAAGTGTTTTGAGGACTAGTCCGCACTGGGGAGGACTAGTCCGATTCTAGTCAGAGAGGATATCGGACTAGTCCGATGGATATCGGACTTGTCCGATCTTGTGCTGAAAGGATGTCGGACTAGTCCGGTGTTAGGCGGACTAGTCCGGTCCTGTATAACTTTGTGCAATGTGTGTTTAATTTTGATTGAGACCTTGGGATGTGTTTTCTTAACACACTCCATACACAATGATCTACTATTCTTATTCCTTGAGCTCATTTCCACCTTGCTCCTCATTCTTCCTTCTTTTTGGCACTTTGCTCATTTTTCTATTAAAATCCTGCACTCATCTCAACAAAGAGGTTAGAATCCTAATTGCTTGTCATAAATCATCCAAAACCCACTAGGGAGTCCTAGATGCACTTTCAAGTTGATTCAAACATTGTGAACTTGAGATAGTGCTTATCGTATTTGAATCGTTATACATACTTTCGCTCAAACCACAAAGATGAATGCATCATACCTTATGCATAGTTTTTCCCGGGATTGCATTGTGTCTGCATAATCATCCGGTTTTTAATGCATCATGATACATGAGTCTTAATTAACTTTGAGCAAGAATATGTATCTCCATTCAAGTACTTAAGTGATGTCTGATAGTCTTGATTTTTTTCTAAGTCTTGTGATCAACGTTCTAGGTTATTTGCCTTCATTGAGTAATACCAGGGAAACCTATTACTCAATCCTCTTTGTAGTACAACTAGGAGTTGATCTCTCATCCTTTATTCGTGTGTGTTCAATTGTCATGGTTGTGTAAACACTCATACTCTTGATTCGTGAGGTTCTTCCTCAATTGATCAACTTGTAGAAGCGCCTGGTGATCAATACACGGTTGAGTCTTTATCCTTGACTTGTTAAGGCTCAATCACCTTGATCACTGAAAGATGATTGTTTCTAATTTTCAAGGAGTCTCTTTATGACTTCTAAACCCCGCGAGGACCTTGCATTTTTTCTATTCGCGAGATGATTCTTTGAGAACCCTTTGACGGGTAATGCATGGTAATTTTGCTTTGTCCGATGACGTTGTAGATGTCATGTATTAGACAACTTTGTATTTTGATGTTATAATAGAAACCAAACCTTGAATTCTCTTATGTCGAGTACAAAGCATTTCACCCTCTGACTAGTTATTGAGATCACAATACCTTGCGAGTGGTCATTCCTAATACCCCTTGACCTTCCCTTTTTGCAAGACGTTCACTTATGTCGAGCCTTCGAAACTCATTGATTTACAGTGAATGGTGACATTGATATGTCGGAAACCTTGTGGTTGCCATACACATTGTAACTTTGGCGTTTTGACCACATCAGAGAGATGACATCTTTACTAGTCATATGTCATGGTAAAGTAGTCCGATTATTTACTACCTAATTGTGAAGCTCGATCCAGACAAGATTTAACGAGTCATTGTTTAATCTCGCAAACTCCCTTGAATCTGTATTGAGTAATACTACACCGAGCTTAAAGGACTCAGTACACAAAGCCAAAGTTGGAAGCAACTGGTATCAAGGTCATTAGAATACTCAAAAGGGTTGAAGAACAAACACTGATTCTCAGAATACAAGACTAGGGCAGTATGGCCTTCATGAGAAGAACGTCACGAGTTAAGGATGCCAATATCATAGAACCATTAGTGTTCCTACTATGAAGAAGATTACTTCATTTTGACAGAAACAAGAGGATCTCCACACAACCTAGCTACATCAACATAATTTGCTAAGACACAAACTTTACGTGGTGATCTCAGTCATGCCGAGCATCCGAATCTGAGTTGCAGTACAAAGACGCAACCACCAAAGCTAGATGATGTGGTTTACAACATAAGCTGGACTAGCCACAACTTCAAGAACCTGCTGAAGAAGACGAAGAGTGTCTTTCTTTCAATCACGGGGAACGATGGAGTCATCTCATCAACAACTTGTCCTAACTTTCTCATTTCTCTAGAATCTCAGGACGAGATTCTGTTAAGGGGGAAGGATTGTAAAAACCCGCATTGGAGTAGAGAAAGAACACGAAAATACAAACTTAAAAAAATAAATAAATTTTGAAAATGAAAACTCAAACTCACATGAACCATATGAGTTAACCAATGTTAACAAAATAGGAACTTGTTAAAACTATAAGCTTTAATTGGAATATTTCACATAAACAATTAAAAGCTCGTATGCTAATTCAAATTCAAACTTCAACATCAACATGAGCAACATCGTGGTGTTTCCAGTGAAGATAACACCTTGGTTGGTGCCCACTTGTTAGGTGGCCCACCAATCAGTCCTAACCAAAGCGTCTTGTGTTTCGTCCTCTGCTTGTGCTTATCAAAAGCCAGCCACACTGCCATGTCGCATCGTCCCATGCTGAACCCCTACATTCTCCTTCCCCGACATGTCTTGTCACTCGGCTCTGGTGCTTCGTATTTAATTAGGGCACCATCTGTTATTTTATGTAATATTGGAGGCAGCAACAAAATATCAGATCGAGGTTGAGACTAACATACCAGTGGGTCCCACACATCAAACACCAAGGCAGTTTAGATTTTCTTCCTTCTTCCACCACGCGTCGGTGCCTTCTCCGTCAACCGCTCACTAGTGTCCCTATCCACTAGATTCAGCAATTATAGGGATTTTGGACATCTGAAAATAAGTTTTTGAAATTGAGGATAAGGGGGAGGTGGACCCCATATAACGGTCTTATCCGCAAATGCCAAGAACTCTATTTTTCTTTTTCTTCCTATGCGCCCTCGTCTTATTTCTCATGCCACGAGCGCAGTGCCTCTGGTTTTTCTCCCCCGCACTATTTTTCTCCATGGGCGCGCCTCACAACTACCGACAGCAATGCCTGGCCTCTACACCAGTCTCTCTCAACGACCTCCATGACGCCTCAGTTCGCCGCCTCCTCTTCAAGCCCCGACGGGGCCGCGCACATCGCGCCATGGCGACGCTCTACTCTGGCACCCGACTTCCGCGCTGGCCGCACACTTGGGTCGCGCCCGCACATGGAGCCTCGCCGCGGTGTCACACCTCGCTCTGCACCCCCTACATTGCAGTTTTCCGCTAACTCCCTGCTCGCGTCTGAGTGTTTCGCCAGCGCCGCCGCGTTCCTTCACCTTCTGCTGCTCTGTTCCGAGCTGCACCGCCAGCTGCTGTGCCGCTTGCCTCACCGCGCCTGGCCTCGTGCGTTGTGACGCGCCACAGTTCGTCAGCCGTGCGCGTAGTGCTTTTGCTCCGCTCACCGCCGGTCGCAGCTCGCCGCACGCCACTCGGCCCCGACCGCAGAGCTGCCGTTGACGAGCATGCTTACCTCGTGCATCTGTACCAGGGTCGTGCCACGCGGGGCTTCACTCTCGACCGCTAGTCTCCCCGCCAGCACAATTCTTAGCACCACCGACGCTCCACCACTCGTTCCGACCCGCCACGGCACTTTGCCTCCCTCCTACACCCTGCGCCTGTGCGCGTCGCCTTGGCCACACTGCTCGCCTGGGCCAGCGCTCCACCCTACCCAACGTAGCTCCTTTGCTCACCGCAAGCCGCAGCAATGCGCAACTCGTCCCCGCCGCCTGACTCACTCAGCCCCACCGTGCTGCGCTCCATCCCCGCGACCTGACGGTGCCCCAGGCTCACTCAGCCTCGCCGTGTTGCGCTCCATCTCCCCGCCCCGGCGGTGCCCCACACACCGGTCGAGTGCCACCCCGCCGCTTGTCAAGTGTGACACCTCCTCACCTCCCTTCCCTGCAGCACCTTGCCGAAGTCCACCTCTGCGCCATAGGCATGAGTGCACACTCTCGAAATGATTCGCCTAGTACCCCATCGACTTCACCACGACGTTCTGCTCATATGCCGCATCCAAGCAGTGCTGGGGTCAATGAACGTGATGCAAAAGATGCAGGAACATGTTGTCTACACAACAGCAATGACGGTTGTACTAAGGTTAGCTTCAGTTTGTGCAAGATTAGGTCATGACAAGAGTGCAGCCAAGATGCTTGATGAAATGCTTACAAGGGGAGAACCAATGTTGTTAATATCCAATGCTGGTTTGTGATGTAAGTATGCTGTGGTGTGGCAATCGGGAAGGATATATGCCAAGGTGCTCTTTGAATGTTAATGAAGTGACCGGATCAAGAACACACTGAAGATATTAGCTGAAATGAATAAGGTGAGCATGCTTATAGGGATAGAAAGCTAGTGCGACTAGTGTTCCGTAATCCTGCACATATTGTTTTGTGACAGGTGGGTGACTAATTGGTCATTCGTTCCAGTTGCTACTTCTGTCTTGTGATGTCTGTCCCTTGACCTTAAGCTCCTTATCAAGGGTTCATCTAATTCTTGTAGATTGGTTAATAGTCGTTCTCATCATAGGAACCTCAAGAAGTTTAGATGATCCAGTCTTCTATGGTTACTAGGAACCTTAGAATGGATTCCTTACGACACACAGATAATATAGAGTAAGAATCCTAGAACACTATAGAAACCAATAGTAAGTTCCTCCTAAGTCCTTAGAAGCTTTGTAGATCGTCTCTTAGTTCTTAGTTGTTGCATATGACGTCGTGAGGAGCACCGTATGATTCTTACGCATGGGTGTGCGTGACGTGTTATCTGGGTGACTACTGATTGCAATCACTGTCCCTCGCGGTTATTTGAGTACCACTTGTTCACTGCGCCGTGACGTAGTAATCCACAGTGGTTAAAATATTATGAATTGCTGCAATGACTACAATATTGAGATAGCACAATTAAAGATTACAGTTTCCAAACACTTAACCTGTAATAGCATTATGTGCTTTTGGCATGTCATATCATCGACAAAGTGTTTCTTCTTTGATTGCGGATTCTATGATGTGCCGAGGAATGTCATTTGCTACTTAAAACATGACTATAAGGATCCACTTGTAGGCGAGTCTACTTATACCATTTCCTACCTATGTTTAGTCTTTACCTTGCATATGTCTAGTGAGACGGGTCATTCTTGCTGAGCCTTATGCTCACGTTTGCAGTTAACGAGTTTTTGCAGGTTATACCATTGATGAAGGACTTGACGGTGACGCCATACCCTCATCAGGGTTCACGGCTGAGTGGGAGCCCTGCACGCCGTAATGATCAGGAGAGTGAGTCTTGCTAGTGCGAAGCGTAGTATGGGCATGGACGACTTTGCTTTTGCATAGCTAGAGATGAGAGCGTAGATATGATGTATAGACTATTTCCTTCGTTTAGTATTGTAAAAACTTCCGATGTGATTGTAAATAAAAGACTTGATTTGTATTTTATTCTGGTTCTTTTCATGTATACTATTGGGTGTCGTATCGCACGACACCACCCAATGATATCCTTGGATGTCGGTAACCCGGTCCCCACATGACAACTAACATACATATATATTGTTTAAGGCTCGTTGATCATATGTTTGGGGCGTAGCATGCATGGACAACTATAACATGCATGTGAGAGAGACATCGGCGATCATGTATGATGACGTTACGCGTGTTTTCTTTCTTTTTGTTGAAAGATCGTCAAGGTTGAGGCTCGTTGATCCTGTTTGGAGCATAGCAAGCATGGACAAGTAACCTGCACTTGAAAACCTCGTGATCATGTTTGATGACAACATTACGTGTTTTCTTTTTTTTAAAAGATCGTCATTATATATATATATATATATATATATATATATATATATATATATATATATATATATATATATATATATATATATATATATATATATATATATATAGTTTGAGGCTCGTTGATCACATGCTGAATATTAGTTGCCGCATCAGAAGAGCTTGTTTGGCTCATGGACAAGGAAAATTCTTTGTATGTAGTACAAAGTATAAGTTGGTCGGCATTGCCGTTCGTACGCGAAGGATGCGGCCAGGTATTTAATCTTGCAGGTGTATGCTAATTACGTGAGTGTTTGGCCGGGTCATGTGGTTAGTTCACGATGCACCCTAAACCCGGTGTTGAGGTCGTTTATGTGCGTACACTAGTGACATGCGACATAGTGCTCAGTCAATTGCGTTTGCTTTGACGTCAAAGTTGGATTGGATATAGGATCATCCATTTCATTTTGTATTGGATGGTCCAAATTAACGTTTGGTTGGATGGACTGGATGATCCAATTTTTTGTTTATTTGGTTGGATGAATCTTGGGTGGATTATTAAATCATCTAAGTTGATTATTTTATAATATTAATTATTTATATACTAATTATCATATTACTAGCAAATATTAATGTTAATATCATAATTGTAATTATTAATCAACAATAAACAACTTAATGATCACTAATTACATTACTCAGAAGCATAATTAGTTAGGTGGATGGACTAATCCAACCAAATTTCCTGGACCATCTCATCCATCATCTGTGAGGAATATTCCTCGAACATAGATCACCCTGTCCATCTGACTGTGAAACAAATAATACATGACTGGACGATCCAATTAATACAAGTCAATCCAATCCATGACATGCATCCAAACACAGATCTTTTTGGCCACGTCGTGCTCGTGCGCATGATGGATCATGCACACCGAGCGCCGAGTCATTCAGATTGCTGAGCAAATTTTGGACGTGGAGTTCGTGTGCTCCAAGTCAATAAAAGGTGCAATACTCATTTGTTGAAATGACAGTACGAATAACATAAAAGTAGTGTTCGTCACTGGCCTTGTTACGTGTCAAACTGAGAGAGTGTTTTTTGTTTCCTCTGTTATAGTTCGCTCACTCGTTCATCATTAGTTCTAATAGTCTGTTGGCTTTTTCCATGCATGGGTCGATTCACACTTTGAAACGACGTTTATCAATTATCCGATTGTTGCGTTGTGCCCGTGCGCTCTGCAATATTCGGGGCATTGGCGTACGTGGAAATCATCAAGGCAGGGTGGCACAATCGCAGGAACCATGCAGTGCGCCCTTGGCTGTATGGATGTAAGATTCAGAGCGTGAATGTACGTGGCAACCATCTAGGCAGGGTCGCACAAAGGCGGTTGTGTGGCCCCGCCGCAGAGAATTTGATTCTCGCACCAAGGGGTTAAAGCTTACTGGATTGTAAATATAGAGTAGATTACTGGAAGCATAGAGTAAGTGTCCATAGTGAAATGATGGATGTATAGAGGATATACTAGAAGTATAGAGGGATAGAGACATAGAGTAAGTTTTAGAGGAAACGAATGGTCCTAAAGGCAGGCCCGGCTCTGGGCCTAGGCTGGAGGGGCTACCGCTTAGGGCCAGGTCGGGGGAGGGGAGGCACGATGACAACTATTAAAGAGAAAAGAAATAATATTAATTAGTATTTGCATCATCTATATACGATGTACAGTTACAAAGTCTAGTTTTTTTCGTAATTTTTTGAAATATAATACTACATCCTAATGTGTCTAACATTTATTAGATATAATATTACTAATGTGTTAATTTTCCATATGCGATGTTTTTCGATAAAGGAGGAGTTTTTCGTTAATGCATACTGCAGGACACATTGTTCATGAACATAAAAGAAATTGTTCATTAACATAAAAACAACACATATATTACAAACAAGAAAAAACATAGAATATAAAAGAAAAAACTCTTACAAATCCTTCTCTACTCGGAGACTTGTCAACCTCCTCCGCCGCCGCCTCCGCATCCGCCGGTAGTGCCTCCTCCTCTGCCACCGGATCTGCCGGCGGCGCCTCCGCCTCCATTGCAACCGCCAGTGGTGCATCCTCCAACACCAGACCGAACTTCCGATCGACGGCGTTCAGAAGTTGCTCACGAAACTCCACCCCAGCCTCCTCACCGATCGTCTCGTAAAGGCAATTGAGACGAGCGGCCACGAAGCCTAACCCGAAGATGTAGTAGCCGGCGGAGTCCATGCTGGTGTTGTGGGGAAGGATCCCTAGTCCCAAATGACGATAGGAGCAAGATGTATTGTTTAATACATCATGCGCCAATGTGTCGAGCGCTCTTGCTTGCACGTCGGTGGCAAACAGGTCAGCGATGACCACCTTAAGCTCGCCCTCGAGTTTGGCGATCTGTTTCTCGAAGAGGCAGACAATCCATCATAGTCGAACGGAGCAGGTGTGGGTGCCGCGAGCGGAGATGGGGGTGGAGGAGGTGCGGGCACTACCTCCAGTTCCACTGGCATTGGCGGCAACAGAGACGGAGAAGGTGGTTCAGTGAACGTCGACGGCCTGGAGCACTTCGGGGCGGGGCTACCCATTTGTGCGGCGACGGAGGTGCGAACAAGCAGAGAGAGATGGTCGACGGTGGTGCGGCGGAGAAGCAAGAGGAGAAGTTTGGAGGCTAAGATCGATCTAGAGGTGTGGCGAAGAAGAAGATGATGGTGTGCCTTTATAGCGAGTCATCATCTAAGCACGCGGTGGAGATGATCAGACGTCTCGAGAACTGTGCTTTTGAATCAACTGTCGGAGTTACTACAAACCGCAGTTTGCCACCTCTTGAAACGGCTCGGCACGTACCATCGGCCAGTTTTTTAATTTGACACGCAAAGAACCCTGGGTATGAGATTTCCCACCAAGGATACTTTGTAGGTCCGTCACGCGGTGTTCGTAACATTTCATGCAAACAATTTCAATGAGGTGCGGAAGATTGACGTGAATGCCAATGGCAATCGACCGAGGGTCCATATCTTTTTTTTTTTTGAAGGATCCGACCGTTGCCGACCGAGAGTCCATATCAATCCTATGATAATTGTCATGATCATATATGATGGTGGACATGAATATAATGCATGTGAACAAGACTCGTGATCAAGCATGTTTGATCACGTGTTGAGGATTTTTGTGCCCCCTTGTTGAAGATTGTGTTAATTTGATGACATTGAGGATTGGATGTGGCGTGCGTGTTTTCACAAGTGTGTTCATTTGTTCCTAAAATCAGAACACGTAGCGGCTAGCGCCTATCGCTGTTGTTTCTTCAAAAGACGAGTACAGTGATACATAATGATAGCATGCGATCGATTAATTTGATGAACCACGTATGTAGTGAGAGCTTTGATCTTATTAGACGATGGTAGTCCACATTCTATCCTCATACCGTTGAGAGAACATCCTTGTGTCAAATTTGTTATCTCTATTGATGACGGGATAATATTCTTCATTAGTGTGGTAGATAAACTGCCATATAGGTTGAGAGCATACACATGCATGGTAGAGAATATGATAAATATAGAAATATATACACATGGTAGGAAATATTATATTCTTGGAATAGATGTTTGGGGCGTAGCATGCGTAAGTACATCTAACATCCATGTGAAAGACCTTGATCATGTTTGATGACGTTACGTGTTTTCTCTTTTTATTGAGAGATCGTCATGTTTGAGGCTCGTTGATCATGTTTGGGGCATAGCATGCATGGACAACTAACATGCATGTGAATGACCTCGATGCACGTGAAATAACATGCATGTTTTTAAAATCCCTCGCCTCAGCCTGCGCTACTGATCTAATTGACAGTGGCGGCACAGAGGCTGAAGGTAGTACACTGAGATGGTGGCACGCCGAGGCGACGGCGAGGCGGAGGACGGACCAATGGTGCGCGTCGCCAACCTTTTGGCTTGCAGTTTGCAGCCTCACGGTGGAATGTACACGGGCGGGGCATGGCGCGCGGTGGTGCGTGGAGCTCAGGGCAGCAGCACTCTAAGCTCGCAGAGGCGGCACAGCCGCCAGCCGACGGGCTGGAAGAAGGGTGAAGTACCTTTCTTACTCATTCAAAATTATTAATATGTACTCCCTCCATCTCCTAAATTACTTGTCGCTCTTTAATTTATTAGTTCATTTTTGAACTAAAAAGAGTGACAAGTAATTTGGGATGGAGGGAGCTAGTAGTTGTAATTCCGTAATTGTAAGGACATGTTAACTTGTAATTGCTTAACCTATAAAATTAATGGTTAATGACTAAATGCAAAATAAGTGACTCGTCACGGTAATTATTACCTTCTAATGACCTGTTGCCTAAAGTTTTCTCAAATTTCAAACATATGACAAATAGTCTCCAGCTAATTCTTGCATCACAAAAACTATTATTTTTTGAACAATCATCATAGAAACTACTAAAACATTAACTTAAATGCCAAGACAGTGGCGATATAATCCTCTGCCCTGCAGTTATTACTGCAGCTGACATGTGGACCCAACAACGGTGGGGCACACATCTGATATGAACCCAAGATATCGTGTTTCCTCAAGAAAAAAAAATTATGAGAGATTGAGCGCAAAAGCAGAAAAGCTAGAACTTCAGTGCTGCATCTGCGAATTACATGCCGGGATGATCAACGGTAGCTGATCCGCAAACTCGGTGGTTAGATCAGTAGTCGCCGGAGAGCAGCTTGCGGCCGACGTCGAAGGAGACGAAGGCATCGATGCAGGCACAGTTGATTTGCTCGTCGAAGAGATTGTTTGCGTCCCAGTGGCTCGTCCTCAATGGGTAAGGCTTCTCCATGTCAGCGCCCATGACGGCGCTCGTGATGTCCTTCAGCGCGGCCTGACGGAGGCTCTGGTGATCCATCTCCTCTGTCGCGAGCTTGGCCAGGTCCCCCATTTTGGCCACCTTCCACTGCCAGTGCTTCCAAAGTCGGTCGGCGTCACCCTCCACGCCCACGCCGACGAAGCGGTAGTCGGAATCGCCGAGGAAATCTTCATGCTCGTCGGGGAAGTAGTGAGCGTGGATGACCTGGAAGATGAGGCAGTGGCGGCCAACGCAGAGCTGCAGAACGGCGATGAGGTTCTGGTGAGCGGAGTAACTGCGGCACCACTCGACGTCGAGCCCGACGATGAACTTGTGAGGGTGCCGATGGTGGATGGAGAGGACCTCGTCGAGCTAGTCCTCCACGACCTCGCTGGAGGACGTCACGGTGGTGGTGAACACGTTGTCCTCGAATATCACGTTGTACACCAGAGTCCATACCATTGGTTCCTCTCTCCTTGTCGTCCCTACGATTGCCGTCTACGGCAGCGCGACACAACTTATCTCTTGTTCAGACCTTCATCTACACCTTTAATTTTGATTTTGGAAATGGGCGTGAATATATAACTGATGCAACTACGATATGAGCGGAGGAGTTTCCAACTTTGACGAGCCCGAGCCACGAGTAAAGAAAGTAATGAAGATTTTTGAATCTGATATACTCTTTCTATTTTTTAATTCTTATTGTTATGACCACAAGTTACATTGTCTCAACCAAACACCACGTACAACAACAACAACTTTTCTCAGGGGCGCACCCACTGGGTATGTCGGGTGGGCCACGGGATACCCTTGGTCCAGCCACCAGAGAGTTGCTAAAATTTGAACGTGTAGCGGCTAGCGCCTATGGATGTCGTCTCTTCAAAAGGACGAGTACAACATGTTGGAAATTATATTGTACAAGGCATGCAATTAATTTGATGAACCGTTAAAAAATTAGGCTCCAAAAGAAACAGAGGGCTCCGGTTGATGTTACTGGCACCTAGAACGAGCAGTGATCCGGGGGGGGGGGGGGTGCTGTGGACTAGATGTGATGCACTGGAGAGAAGTGAAAAGCGCTCCAAAAAAAGATCGTGAATGGAGTTGATGCTATTTTTCTATGCTGCTTTTAGGACCTGTGGTCTGTTATGTTTAGCTTTGCTAATCTGGGCTAAAGTTGATACTCCAGAAACTGTCGTAGCGTCTTTTGTGATTTACTACATACTTTCTGGATCTCCACCTCAGTGGAGTTGGAAGCGGAAATATATTCCATTCTAAAAAATTAAAAGAGATAAATAGTCCACTAGTTTATCATTAGAACAACAATATTAGAAATATTTTTGTGCACCAATGAACAGCAAAATAATGTTCATTACCTTAAGACACTATATTACAAATAAGAAAAAAGAGAAACACAAAATAGAATCAAGAAAAGAAAAACAACACAACTAAAAGAAAGAAAAAAACTACTACTTCTTCTTCTCCTCCTCCTTCTCCTCTGCCTCCTCATCCTTCTTGGGCTCCTGGCTGCTCGGCGGTGGCGCCTCCCGCGGCGGAGATGACAAATCCAGTTTATTGGATGTTGCCGCCACCAAGTTGACGCCAGCCTCGACCCCCAGCGTGTCCCAGAGGATGTCGAGGCGACTGGCCAAGTGTGTCATGCCGAAGACGTAGTGGCCCGTGGTCCCCATTCGAGTATGCTCTTGAAGGGGACCAAGCCCAAGGCAGCGCATGGAGCGCGATGTATTGTTATGTACATCATGCGCCATCTTCTGGGTAGCCCACTCCATGTCATCCGGGGGAAGTCCGGTTGAGGACGCTTCCCCTTGGTGTCCTTCGGCGGGCTTGGCGGCGGTGTTTTCTTGTCAGCCATGGTGTTCTTGTCGCGGTTTGGTGAAGAGAGGAAGAGTGGCTGTGCGGAGAAGATGATTGCATTCTCGGGTGATCTTATAGCATAGTAGCAGCCTAGTGGTTTGTCTCTCAACACGCGTAGTAGTGCTGACGGGACGCGGAACGGTTCGAATTGAATGCGCACGTGTTGCGCACGTTTAAGGCGCCTCGGTAACTGGCGCGCATGTAAGCCCGGTGCGCCCAGTCGCATCAGCCGCCTATACAAATGGCTACGGCTAAAAGGACCAAACCTAGCTTATGCGGCAAATAGCTACATATAATACTTCCTTCGCCCCAACTCAACTCTATTTCTTGTTCTGGTCAAACTTACCTTTGACCAATGATTTATATGGAATTTATTAACTTCAATAACATGTAGATTGCATATTATGGAAATACTTTTCATGGTGAATCTAAAAGTACAATTCTTATATTGTTAAAAAAGATCAAAATTACGTAAATCATTGGTCAAAGATAGAATTAACCAAACTGAAAAATAGAGTTGACATGGGATGCACGATGGGGGTTAAGGTGCACCGGCACACCCAGACCGTACGTGTAGCTTCATTTTATATTTATTCCCTAGGCTTAAAAGTTTGCTCTATTTGCTCTTCCCTTGGTTTAAAAGTTTTATATTTTACAATATTTTTACATATGTAATATGACTTACGATATATCACTTGATAGCTTTGCAAAAAAACATGGAGGAGAATATGTATATCCCATGCAACTACGTAAATCCACCCCGATTAATTAGCTAGTTATTTTTTAAGATGATAAAAAATTATTATCTTTTTCTAAGTGGGGTGGTCGAGGTAGATGATGTGGCATAATACACTACAGGAATCCGTCGATAGGGCATCGACCATATCAGCGTCGGTTGCCTACATAAACCGACACACATAAAATAAAGGCGTCTGTGAACCGACGCACTTAGCCGACGACGAATTTTGGATGCCTTTAACGACTAAGTGCATCGGGGGCGACGCATTTACAGCCTATGTGCATCGGGATCAAGCAGCGGGCGCACCTAAAGTTAAATGCGTCGGCCAGGATGACCGACACACTTAAGTCAGTTATATGCGTCGGTTTCTGTTGAACCGACGCACATAAGCTGACACGTGGCTGCTTCACCGAGCTCGGGTTTGTGCGTCGGTCCAGTAGCCATATAATGAACTTAAGTGCGTCGGTTTCAATGGTTGACGCATATAAAGTGTCGCGTGGCCGTCCCCCAGTTGCCATCTATGGGCATCGGTTTAGACAAAACCGACGCACATAACGTATTTTTTTTTTAAAAAATGCTTATTTTCTCTCCCTCCCCGGATGGGGAGCCTCCATTTTACACACAACAACAATATATATACAACATATCTGTTTTCAAACATATGACCATACACAAGTTATCAAACATAGCACTGTAGACAAGTTTTGAAACTTTTCGAACACAAGCACAACAGTTCGAAAATGAGTAAACGAAATTCAAATGTCGCCGTGGGAGCCTCCGCTCTCATGTCCTCCACTCTCATCTCCTCCACTCGCACCTCCGTCGTTGATGTTAAAGAAAGCATTGACACCTTCAGGTGTTCCGTGACGAGATCCCTGCAATAGATAAAAATGAAATAGAAAATTAATAACGTAACATGTTAACTCCTACTTACTTAATAACATAACTTTAAAAAGGAGAAGCATATTGGTTTGAACTAAAACTTATCAACACACTCTCGTATTTCCTCTCACTCTCTCTAACTCTCTCGCCCTCACTCGCTCTCCTACTCTATCTCTTCTCCTATCCCTCTATCTCCTCTCTAGCTCCCTCTCTATCTATCTCTTCTTTTCTCTCTATCTCTTCCTCTCTCCCTCTATATATTTCTCTCCCTCTCTACCTTTCACTTCTTTTCTCTATATGTATTCCTCACCCTCTCTATCTACCTCTGCCTCTCTCGCTCTCTCACTTGTTCACTTTTTCATTTCATCTCTCCGCTAGTATTTCCCTTTTCTTTTTAATATTGTGGTAATTAATATGTGATGTTATAATGAAAATATTGTAACAAGTATGCAAGTCATACATACCACTGCATCTCCTCGTGATGGGTGAGTCTGCACCGGAGGGAAAGGCATCGGTGGGAAAATTGCTTGAAGTTTTGAGATTATAATTAGAATCATTTTGGAATCAAATAAAGTGGTCAAATGCGAAAATTAGAGTGACATAAATCCGTAAGGTTGTGGAACATACAATTGACCACTCTCGGAACCCTGCAACACAAATGGTTATGATATTGCATTATATAATTGAAGTCAATAAGATAAGTAGTTTTACCTGTGAGGAGCCAATTTGTGGTAGTGCTGGCTGCATTGGTCGAGGACCAAGCTGATAACTGGAGCTACCTTGACCCATGAACTGCATCAAGTAAATTAGTTGTGATATCTTGAGTAGATACATTTGTAAATCGAATAATATTTTCAAATAGGAAAATTACATGTTACTTGAGACATATACAAATAATGGATCTGTTGCTGCAACATCTTTGGCTGTTGCTGTTGTTGTTGCAGCAACATCTGTGTCTCTTGTTGTTGTTGTTGTATCTCTTACTTTGTGCGTCTCAGTTCTTCTCGTAATTCAGCCTCCGTAGATGATTGAAATCGACTACCACCAACATTGGACGACCGTCGTCTAGCATAAGCCTCACGCTCTACATATGCATCACCTAACCCAAGTCTACAAAAAATACAAGTGTGAAGAATCGATATTCATTAACATACAAATCATCATTAACTTTACACATACCTCCCATGCGGTAGACCTCTGCCGGAATCGTATGCTGCAGCGACATCCAACGGCTCTCTCAAATAGTCTGAATCAGGTACATGATTCTTCTTGAAACACTCAACATACTTTTGTTGTGATACATTTAGTTAACAGATTAATGTAATACAAGATAAATTGAGTTGATGGATAAAAGCAACAAAGAATCAACATAAGTACCAATTTCTATGTTGATGTGTCGTCACATAACACCTCCGAGCGATTTGGGTCTGGACTTTGTGCCCCTTAAGGTAAACCTCAAAAAATGTAGGAGGCGTACCAGTTTCAGCTGTCTGCAATATCAAAATCAATAATTTAATAAATGCAATTAATTGAAGCAATCTAAGTATGAATATAAGAATTCATACCATCCTTTGTTCCATCCGAACATAACCATCCGGCCCGAAGAAATGCTTTCCTAGCTTGCTGATAAGTAAAAAAGATGAGACCCGATCTTCCGAAAGGTAATGGATAGGTCGATTGATGTGGAGATCTCGACGTTGATGATCCGAGGCTCTCGAGTGGAACACGAACAACCCCTGCAATCACTACACCACCACTCCGTTGGTTATCAACCGTGCTGCACACTCTTGACCTCGCCAAGAAGGCTAATCCCTGCAAGTGCAACCGAGAACACAAGCAAGAACGTAGAAGAAGCAATCTGAAATTGCTGAATTGGGGTTTCACAAACCGATAAACGGCGATATTATTGATCTAAGCAAAACCCAATTGTCTATGGCGGCTACCATGGAGTATATATAGGTGGGAGGACGACCAAGGGGTTGTTAGGGTCGTGACCTAACCCTAAGACACGAAAATAATGGACTTAGACTTGATACAAGGCCCAATGGTCCAATACGGTGGCGCAGCACCCTCACAGATTCTGTACTTGATTTTGTTTCAACGATTACCGTCGACTCCGGAGGTATTTTGACATGGGACCGGCGCCACTGGAAAGGTTATGCTCTCCCCTTTCCGTGCATATGCAGAACGTCCAAAACGGAGTTCGTATGCGTCCTGGGTGTCCGTTGTAGTGCGTACTGCTCCTGGACTCCGAGTTGGTTACGATTTGGAGTTTGGTTCGGTTTCCATCTTCTTTGAACGAATTCTCTGGTCTTCCACGTCCCTAATACTCTCTCCAAGTACTCCTTGAACCTCTCCATGGATCCTAATCACAAATAAATCATTAAGTAGCAATCTATGCTCAAAAACATATAAGGAAATATATAAGAACGAGTTCACCTCTGAAATTAATTGTTGTGTATGAACCCTATTGATTGCATCTTGTATGTTCAATGGAGTGTTGTTTGTATCCATAGAAGTGATGTCCTCATCATCCACCCCTTCTTGAATTGGAGTCGTCCTCGACTCAAGTTCATCTCCTCTCATGTGTTGGTCCAAATGTGCAACGCCATCAAATCTTCTTGTATGCATGAATGGAGGAGGCCAAGGTGGTGGCCGACATAGTGCGCCATCTTGATCTTGCCCATCAAATAAGAGTGCATATTCACTTGAGCCAGGATACCAAACAAATAAACATTGTGTCATGTTTGTAGGTGCAATAATAATGTGCATGGTCTCATCATTCTCCCCTTCTTTATGACAAGCTGTCCTCGGCTTGCTCGTATGTCGAGGAAAAAGGATTGCTTTGGGGGTAGAAAGAACACTGTCCATATTGCACAACCGCAATGAACAATGCTTCTTTTTTATTTGTTGTCCTTGCTGCAATAAAAAAATGCTAGAAAAACTTGACAATACATTATTAGTGTTAGTGCATCCATTCATTTCACCATGTTGTTGCAGCACAAAAGGAGCTTGCACATTTGAACATATGTAAACTTTATGCACCATAAATTCACCACTATCTTCATAGTTGCCTATAGCATGAAAAATATTTCTACTTAATAAAGGCAATTCAGATTGTGAAAATATTCTCCTCTCTACAATATTTAGATCACAAAGAGTGTAAAATTCAATATAACCCAAAGTATTTAGAGAAGACAAAAAATTCAGCTCATCATTTTCAGCAGTAGCGGTGATCAAATTATGAATTTCAGCACAAGTAGGTGAATCCAAAACACAATCATCTTGTACATTAACTTGTTTTTGCATAGGTATAATAGAGTTATCAGCACACAACACTTTCTTAGCGCAACGATCAGCAGGAAAATTAACATGTGACAATGGTGTATAAATAAACGATTCTAATAGTTGCTCCTCAAAAATAGCATGATTGGTGGAAAAATTCAGAACATCCAAAAACTTCTCACCTTCTGTATTTGTAGAATGTTTTGCCTTACCATTTTCAGCAGTGATTTCGAGTGCATTATGAGTTGATCCATCTAAAATTTCACAAGTGTTGTCGAAAGCCTCATTCTCTTTTGCATCATCTATATTATTTTCTATCTTGTCCTGCAAAACGTTAGACACAAAAGTTGGTACAACAAGACTTTTTTTCTCAAATTGCTGAATTTCTTCTTTGCACATAGATACATTAGCTAAAGTTTCTCGCATAAGAATTTTCGTTTCTTTCCATGTTCGAGGTTTTTCTAATTCATTTAAATTGTTCCACCAAGTTAATGCACAATCTACTAATGCACTTGCAACATTTCTAATCTTTCTCCTCTCACACATATGACATTGTCCAAAAAAATTTTCCACCTCTATTTCCCAAGTAATATATTCATCATAACCAAAACCATCATAAGAAGGGAGAGATGGGAGAATGTAATTACTTCTTATGGAAGGTGTTGTAAAGGTGGTATGAATGTCATGTGAAACCTTGGTTGATGTTTGATTTTTAGTGAGCAACTCCATCGCCGTCTTCATCATGTCCATCATCTCAGCATATAATGCATGATTCTTGCTTTTACCTGACATTGTTAGTAGCAAACAGAAAACAACAAAAAAATATGTTAGCCCTATCAACTACAAAGGATAATGGCAAAGTGGAAGTGGAATCACACACTATCAAGCATCTTACCACGCTCTTACAAGTGTTATCGACACTGCAGGTGGCAAACGGTGGCCGGTATGAAGAAACCAATGAAGCGTTGGATGATTGCAAAGGTGTATCGATTCTGCTCAAGAGTAAGGTGTAGCTTGGATGGCACTTTCTATGTAGCAAGGATTAGTAACAATGAAATCAGATAGTAAAGTTGAATAAGTGTCCAAAGTATTTGTCAAAGTTGCTGGCCTAAATGTGTTCCTAGTAGTTCAAGCTAGCAAGACATGAGACAAAACTAGATGACACAAAGAATGCAAGCACTTTTGTTTTTTTGTTGTTTTTTTCATCTTTTTTTTGTGCGGATTTTGTTTCTTGTTTTGCACTTGCCTTTTTCTTTTTTCTTCCATTTTTTTTCAGAATGTGCTGCAAGGGAAGAACACAATGAAAATCAATCCAAGATATCTCGTGTGTCTGTTGCTGATTTTCTGCTCAATCTTCCAAGGAGGAATAGGCACACTTATAGGCTCCAAATTGGAAAACTTAGAACAGCAAGATTGTATATATATCTCTCCTATTTAATTTCAATATATGGAAGACCTATTTTGGAAAAGAACAATAGGAGATACTGCCCCCGAAATACAGACTGTTCAGAATTTTTAGATCAATAACAGATTCCGATCTAATGCAATTTCGACCTTGATAACTATATTTTCTGGGAAAATGATATATAAGAAAGTTATAGATAACTTCTTAATCTTTCCAGAAAGTACAAGAACTCTAAAATCCGAGTTCGTATGAGCAAGATATGATGAAAATACTGAACTGGACAGAGATGAATCTAATCTGGACGTGATAACGTGATTCAAAAGGAAGAATCAACACAATGCAAAACTCAAACTAAGACTAAAAACACTTTCTAAACCAGCAATATGACTCAACCAAGGACACAAACTCAACAAAACCAAACTGAATAACAAAGTTGCAAAGGCTCAAACGTGGTTTGGACAAAGTAATGAACAGATCTATTAAACTGCAAGTTCTTTTGTGGCTTTTTTGTGGACTCTAGGTATGAAAAACAAAACTAATGTAATGGATAGATGAATTACCTAACGGGCAACCTGGAAATCTGATACCAATTAATGAGAAAAAGGTGAGTCCGATCTTCCGAAAGGTATGTCAATTGGGGTGGAGAACTCGACGTTGATGATCCGCGGCACTCGAGCGGTTCGAGTACCCCTGCAATCACTACACCACCGCTCCGTTGGTTATCAACCGTGCTTCACACGATTGACCTCGCCAAGAAGGCTAATCCGTGCAAGTGCAAACGAGAACACAAGCAAGAACAAGGTAGACACGATCTGAACTCGCGAAGTTGGGGTCTCACAAACCGAAGAACGGCGATATTATTGATCTAAGTAAAACCCAATTGTCTATGGCGGCTACCATGGAGTATATATAGGTGGGAGGACGTCCAAGGGGTTGTTAGGGTCGTGACCTAACCCTAAGACACGAAAATAATGGATTTAGACTTGATACAAGGCCCAATGGCCCAATACGGTGGCGCAGCACCCTGACAGATTATGTACTTGATTTTGTTTCAACGATTCCCATCCACTCCGGAGGTATTTTGACATGGGACCGGCGCCATTGGAAAGGATATGCTATCCCCTTTCCGTGCATATGTAGAACGTCCAAAACGGAGTTCGTATGCGTCCTGGGTGTCCGTTTTAGTGCGTACTGCTCCTGGACTCCGAGTTGGTTACGATTTGGAGTTTGGTTCGGTTTCCATCTTCTTTGAACGAATTCTCTGGTCTTCCATGTCCCTAATACTCCCTCCAAGTACTCCTTGAACATCTCCATGGATCCTTATCACAAATAAATCATTAAGTAGCAATCTATGCTCAAAAACATATAAGGAAATATATAAGAACGAGTTCACCTCTGAAATTAATTGTTGTGTATGAACCCTATTGATTGCATCTTGTATGTTCAATGGAGTGTTGTTTGTATCCATAGAAGTGATGTCCTCATCACTTGCACTTCCGGTTTCTTCGGTGTCTATCAGAAATATTTTTGAACTCAGCTGAAGCCCAATACCCGCATAACCATTCCCAAGCCTCCATATTTGCCCAAATCAAATCCACATGACTTTGCAAGTACTCCTCCCTACTGAGGTGAATTTTGGCTGCTTCTTTGTTTGTCATAGGCTGGAATATCAGCGTATTGTAGTAGACGATCACAGCCTTGATCCATGCCTTCGAGAAGGAGTCCTTCACACGTCTCTTTGCTGCATTATGGAAAACTGAACAAGCATATGCTTGATTCACAGTCTCCTCCAAACGAAACCTACCCTACATACAAGTAACAATTAATGTCAAATGACAATAGGCTGTAATGTAATGGAAACTAATGTAATGGAAACAATCAAAACAAACTTACCCAGAAGATCTCCCAAACTTTATCCTGACATGTACCCGAATCGCCATTCTCTTGAAGCACATAGTGATCCCAACTATGCGCTGCAATTCTTTGACCGTCTACTAATACCATCCCGGGATAGCAAAACCGGATGGCGTTTTGCAACTCGGTGTTAACTACTCGTCGATGCCCCTTTCCACTCCGCCCATGCTCCACCCAGCACCTAGTACCCTTCGGCCTTATAATTGTCCGCTCGTCTATACTTTTACTTACACCAAATAAAAGGTGCCTCCGCAGCCTGTACATAAAAAATACATAAAATTAGTTAATTGAACAGATATAATGAACTTGTTAGTTAATTAAAAATATTACCTAAAAGGGCATCGATCGGGGTGTTCTAACTCTTCCAGCTCGGCCCTTCTTGCAATCCTAGCATCTTGCTCAGGATCATCAGGCTCATCTTCTTCCTCATCATCTCCCTCATTCCTACCATCAGAAGAGGTCCACCGCCCAACACTATCTGAGCCTCCTCCTGAGACTCGTCCTGAGCCTCCTGCTGAGCATACTCCTTAGCCTCGCCCTGAGCCTCCAACTGAGCCTCCTCCTGAGCCACCTTTCTGCTCCGACGTCTGCCTAACAGTCTCTGGTTCCTCCCCGTGCAACTCCTCGTACGTCGGGCAGCGATATGTCACCTGTGGCGGACCTCGTGCAGGCTCGTTCGACGTACTATCTCTTCCTCTGCCCACTATAAGAAGTACCCTAAAAATATAAATAAATAAGTGTGTAAAGAAGCAAGAAACAATAGACAATTAATTCAATATTTACATGTATGTAAAAAACAAGTACCTGAAAAGGGTCCGGCTGGCTCGAAGTAGAACTGGGAGTGGAGGCCGAGGATCCACTACCCTTCTTGCTCTTCTTCTTCCCCAAACTTGGCAAAAGCTTAAACATCTGCGCACATTTTTATAGAAATTATTAGTATAGAACATTAGATAATAAATAAAGAATGTATACAATAATATTAAAAATCTAAAAATGCATACAATATAAATAAAAAATCATCAGCATTAGAATCTGCTTCTATCACGCGTGTATTAAGATATTCACGTATCTCTTCTTCCATCTTTTCCTCTTCACTCTCTTCCATGTCTTCCTCTTCTTCATCATATCTATCCTCTTCCTCCAAATTCCTTTTCTTCTTTTCCATAATTCTTTGTGATTGTCGAACACGTTTTCTTGAAGGGCCAGCTTGTTCTTCAGACATCAACTCTAAGTATCACTAGCAATTTCTGCGAGTCCTATCCTAGAAGATATCATAAAATCTTCTGCTTCCTCGACTTCATCCTGATAGATAATACCGTAATCTTCTTGAATCTCTATATACTCATCATAACGACGAGGGTGCACTTCAGTGTTAACTGTATACACAACCCACCAATTTTTCAAACATGGATGAGGATAACATAAATAGTACACTTGTACCACTTGATTCGCAAGTACAACATTGTTGTTATGGGCTGTGTATCGTGACTTGTGGTTGACCTCCATCATTCCAAAATCATCAACTCGTGCGCCCGATGTTGGATCAAACCATTCACAGTCGAAAATCACAAGTTGAAGTGTTTTTGGACTGCCAAATGTGTACTCTATTATTTTTTAAGAACACCGTAGTATTCTGTCACTTTTCCACTACCCTCTGTGGCAGTTATCATTACTCCACTGTTTGTAGTGGCAGCAAGTGGACGACTTGCTTCTAAACTTGACGTCCGAAAATGATATCCGTTGATATCGTACCTGCTAAATTCTATTGCCCTCAATTGACCATGCGACATGTGGGGACCGAAATCCCGACATCCGAGGATCTCATTGGGTGGTGTCGTGCAATGCGACACCCAACAGTATACAAGAACAGAACGAGAATAAAATACAAGATGAAGTCTTTTATTTATCATACAGCGGAAGTTTTACAATACTAGCGGAAGGAAAGAAACTTATATATCGTAGCTACGCTCTCAGCACTAGCTATGCAAAAGCAAAGTCATCCATGCCCTAGGTACTTCGCACTAGCAACACCCAAATCACGGCGGCGTGCAGGGTTCCCACTCGGCTGTACACCCTGGAGGGGGTGCAGCCTCATCATCAAACCCGTCATCAATCATATAACCTGCAAAAACTCGTTAACTACAAACATGAGCATAAGGCTTAGCAAGATTGACCCGTCTCACTAGACATATGCAGGGGTGGATACTAAGCATAGGTAAGGTGAAGCATAAACGACTCGCCTATAAGTGGATCCTTATAATCATGTTTTAAGTAGCAAATGACATTCTCCAAGCACGGCACATCATAGACTCCACAATGAAACAAGAAATGCTTTGTCGATGATAAGACATGCTCAAAGCACATAATGCTACTACAGCTTAAGTATGGGGAAACTATAAACTTTAATTTTTCTATCTCTAAGTTACACAAGGTTGCAAGGCAATTATAATTCAATACAACATATTCTTAATTGGCTTTGAAAAATAATTACTACCAAGACCATAATCTAATCTTTGGTGATCATTATATGATAATGATCTTAATTGGCTTTGGGACTTTGATGGTAGATACTAAGAATATGATAGAAGCTCTGGCGAAGAACAGGAGATGAATAAAGTAGTTTGTTGTCTCTAAAATTATGGTAAGCAATAAACTTCCAAAAATTTTAGAGAAGAAACTGTAGCTTGAACATAGCTGCCAGTTGATAATCATGATAGAGGAGGTTGTCCTGGTTCTAGCAAAATTGGTTTCATAAATATCTAAGACTTGGTGAAGGAGTTATTGAATTTAAAGTTGGCAACAATTTCTGGACTTATTTTATAATTGAATTTAACCTTTTCAATTAACATTCAGTTGGCAACTGAATTAGGACAAGGAGACTAAGTCAATTAAATCCCATATTTTTATAGAAACTAGTGTATGACTAATGACTGAAAAAGGTAATTGAACTATACAGAGGATTATAAAGGTGTAATGGCTCCCAAACTTTTTCTGGTAATCAGGAATGGGACGAAATATTTTATATGAATTTTGGGGATATTTCCAGTGGAAATTCACCTGAAAAAATTGTATTTGTATTTGGAAAGATTATTTCCTACAGAATTTAAAGGTAAGTTTCGCAAGACCTAATTGGTACTAACAGAAACTAGAGCTCAAGGGCTTTAAAAAAAATTGTTTGAAAATTTTTGGACCAGTCTACAGAGAGATATTGATTTTTTAAGTTTGGAAATGGTTCTGCATACATTTGGAATTTTTAGCTTTTAAATTTGGCGCCTGGGCCACCAGATTTAAACCAGCCAACCAGGAGGCAGCCACACCGGAGACCATAAATATTTCCACGCGGCCACACTAGATCCCCTGGCCACAGGCTGATCCCCGAAGCGTTGCGCTCACTTGCAGGTGGGACCTGCGCCCCTGCTTTCTTCTTCCTGTGGACACAGCCTCGGGCGGCGGCGCCCACGCCGGCGCGCGGCGGCGCTCTCGCCGGTGATGGTTTCCGACCCACGGGGAGCCTCGAAACTCACCGCCCGGCCCTAGCTTCGTGCAGGAAACATGTTGGAGCATCTCCCAACGGAGGTGGGTGACTGGAAATCCACTCCCGACGGCGGCGGCGGGTGCTAGGGTTCCGGTCATGTCGGACCCTTCGATTTCCTAGCGAAAACTCTCATACGAAAGCTTGGGAATCATCTTGGGAGAATGGGAAAGAGTTTAGGAGGGTCTAGAACTCGTGCCATAGCCGGTAACACCAAGGTCGACGGTGAAGCGAGCTCCTTCAATGGCGAAAGGGAAAAATTGGATAACTCGTTAATTAGTCTATGGTTCTTTCTGATTTTTGGATGGAAGGTTCACCAGGAGACATTGATCATGTCGTCTAACTGGATCAAAGAATTATTGTGCATACAATCGGAATTAAACCGATGAACTAGCTTCAAAGCCATAGAAGTGCTTCGGTCTTTCACGAAATACGGATGCTAGGATGCATGATATGAGTTCAAATTTAACCAGCAGCTACATGAGATCATGGCGCACATTTTTCCTAAAGACTGCAGAGGACGAGGAGGCTTGTATCAGCGGCGAGGCTGAGCGTTATCGGGCGGAACCGAGGTGGTCGCCGTGGCGAGAAATGGAGAGGCGCGAGCGAAAGGTGAACCGAGGAGTGACTGCGGTCGACGTTGGAGTGAATAAATATTCTTCACCACAGTAGATAAGGAGGCTGGGGCAGCGGGAGGCGACTCACGGCTGAGCTGGCACGCTGGCGGCATGTAGCCGTCGCGGTGTCGCGCGGAGAAAGAAAACAGGGGCGGTAAACGGTCTCCCTGGCTGACATGTGGGCCCCACTACTCCCTCTTCTCTTTTCCTCTAAATTCCACCTCAAACATTGCCCAAAAATTCCCAAAATTTACAGACAGACTAAGAAAAATATGAGGAACTCAAATCTGCAATCAGATTTCAATTTGGACATAGTTTGTTTCAAATTCAAAATCAAATTTGAAACCAAACTTGTTTATAAACCTTATTGAAATAAATAGTAACTGAGGTCCATAAATCCCCAAACTTTGAAACAAAGCTCACTGAACCAAAAAGGGTCTTAGGAAAAATTGTGGGTTGATTTGGGCAAGGTTCAGTGCAAAGCTAAATTTTGAGATCGATGCGAAATAAACCTTTTGTACGTGTCCAACTAAGTGGAAGACGTACTTCAAAAATCTTAAAAATTTTCCGAGAAGCTATTTAAAATATTTAAGAGGCCAAGGAAAAGTTTGGAGCCTTGGATTTGAATCTTTTTGTCAGGGCCAGATATACATAGCAACATAATCAAATTACATTTGTTTTGATTTTATATTGCTGCAATATAATTTGCCCTAGCCATTTCATTCAATTAAATTCCCAACTTTGCAGAAAGGTTTAATTAAAATTGTTCTAGGATAAGTGGTGAAGTCCAATCCTCATGTTAATAAAATTAAACATGAGTGGGAAGAAAACTTTTTAATGAGGTCAAGTTCATGTGCACAACTATATTGACCTCCATTATGTTTGATAAACAACTTGCAGCTGAACTTCACATGAAAGGAAAAAGTGGGATTTTACATCCCCCCCCCCTTAAAAGAATCTCGTCACGGGATTACAACGAAGAGACAGAAGGTAAAGATCTACTGAACATGTGCCGCTAACAAGTCCGGATAGTTCGTTTTAAGATACTCCTCGCTTTCCCGCGTGGCTTCTTCAGCACTGTGGTTGCTCCAAAAGACCTTGTAGAAACGCAAGGGGCATCTCCTTGTGGTGCGAGTTTTCTCATCAACGATCTGGGTTGGATGCTCAGAATAAGTAAGATCTGGTTGGAGAGCCTCCAAATCCTCAATACGTACATTCGTTGGGGCTTTGAGACATTTCCTCAACTAAGAAATGTGAAACACATTGTGGACCCCTGCCAGCGACGGCGGTAACTCCAATTTATATGCCACAGGTCCGCATCTTTTGATTATTGTGAATGGCCAAATGAAACATGGAGCTAGCTTCCCTTTCACACGAATCGATGAATTCCCTTCATTGGGAATACCCAAAGATAAACCTTATCCCAAACCTTGAAGTGAAGAGGTCGACGTCATTTGTCCGCATAGCTCTTCTAACGAGACTAAGCAGCTTTGAGATTTGCTTGAATAATGCGTACTTGCTCTTCGGCCTCATTTACCAAGTCGATGCCATATACCACTCGTTCACCAGATTTGCACCAGTTTAAGGGTGTGTGACACTTCCGGCCATAAAGATCTTCATATGGCGCCATCTAGATGTAGGCTGGTAACCGTTGTTGTAAGAAAAGTCCGCCAATGGTAGATGATCATCCCAGTTCCTACCATGGTGGATGGCACAGGCACAAAGCATATCCTCTAGCACTTGATTCACTCGTTCGGTTTGTCCATCAGTCTGAGGATGCTAAGCCGAGCCCCGTATCAGTTTGGTACCCAATGCATCGTGGAGATGCTCCCAAAATCGAGCAACGAAAATAGATCCACGATCTGAAATGATAGTGCGGGGTACTCCATGTAGACACAAGATTCTGGAGATATAAAGTTCTGCATACTACTTTGCATCATACTCGACACTAACCGATATGAAATGAGCAGATTTGGTCAACCGGTCAATGATAACCCAAATTGAGTCATTCTTATGGAAAGCGGGAGGCAACCCGACAATGAAATCCATGCTGATATCCTCTCATTTCCAAGCCGGTATGCTTAAAGATTGAAGCTGTCTAGCTACCTTCATATGGCCGGCCTTTACTCGTCGATACGTATCACATTCGGATATGTATTTTGCTACTTCTCTCTTCATCTGAGTCCACCAGAACTTCTTTCTTAAGTCTTGGTACATTTTGTTACTTCCCGGATGAATGGAATACATGGACAAATGAGCTTCATCCAGTATCTTCTTCCGAAGTTCCATGTTCTGGGATACCACTATGCGGTTTTTAAACCAGAGGATACCTTCATCGTCACATCGGAAACATTTCATCTCACCCTTTTCCATTATTTGCCAAATGTGCAACATCCCTTTGTCCTCCTTCTGAGCTGCTATAATATCCTCCCTAATAGTAGGAATGAGAGCAAGATTGTAGAGTGCCCCGTATGGAACCATGTAGAGACTCGGTTCTTCTTCTCCCATTGAGGTGATGGAAAGATTGTTGACATGGGACTTGCGGCTCAGAGCATCTGCGACTACATTCGCCTTGCCTGGATGGTAGTGGATCTCCATCTCCTAATCCTTGATTAATTCCAACCATCTATGATGTCGCATATTTAAGTCATTTTGGGTGAAGATGTACTTCAAGCTCTTGTGATCGGTGTAGAGATGTACTAGATTACCCAGCAGATAATGTCTCCACATCTTCAATGCTAGTACCACAACAGCGAGCTCTAGATCATGAGTCGGATAGTGCTGCTCATAGTTCCGAAGCTGCCGTGATCCATAAGCGATCACTCGTCTGCCCTGCATCAACACACAACCCAAACCAATTACTAATGCATTACAATACACATCAAAAGATTTGGTTGTGACTGGTTGAGCTAATACTAGTGCCGTTGTGAGGTGTTTTACCAATGCCTGGAAACCTCCCTCACATGCCTCTGTCCATACATACTCCTTCCCCTTTTTCAGAAGTTTTGTCATTGGTTTAGCTATTTTGGAGAAGTTGGGAATGAACCTCCGGTAATATCCAGCTAAACCCAGGAAACTTTGAAGTTCATGTATAGACTTTGGAGTCTCCCATTTGAGTACTTGCTTTATCTTGCTTGGATCAACTGCAATCCCTTCTGCGGATATGATGTGCCCTAGAAATGGTACTTGGCTGCTCCAGAATTCACACTTGCTGAACTTAGCATATAGCTAGTGGTCCCGTAATCGTTGAAGCACGATATGCAAGTGTTGAGCATGTTCTTCTTTGGATTTCGAATACACAAGGATGTCGTCAATGAAGACCACGACAAACTTGTCCAATTCCGGCATGAACACAGAGTTCAGAAGATACATGAAATGAGCCGGTACGTTGGTCAATCCGAAGGACATGACAAGGTATTCATACAGTCCATACCTCGTCGAGAATGCTGTCTTAGGTATATCTTCTGGCCGGATTCTAATCTGATGATAACCAGAATGAAGATCCATCTTTGAAAATACTTTAGCCCCCACTAGTTGGTCGAAAATAATATCAATGCGTTGTAGTGGATACTTGTTTTTGATAGTGATAGCATTGAGTGGACGATAGTCCACACATAGTCTCAAGGTCTTATCTTTCTTCTCCACAAACAATGCAGAACATCCCCATGGTGATGAACTTGGGCGAATGAAACCCTTGTTCTCAAGCTCCTAGCTGCTCCTTTAGTTCTGCAAGTTCCTTGGGTGCCATCTTGTAGGGCTGCCTTGAGATTGGCACTGTTCCCGGTACAAGCTCAATCTTGAACTCTATATCTCTTTCTGGGGGCATACCAGTATGGTCTTCGGGAAACACGTCCGGATACTCACATACTACCAGAATATCCTTAAGTTCAATAACCTCGGTATTGTGAGTAGATGGATTCATAGAATGGTTCTTTCATGATTGAGGACTTGGGAAGGATAAAGTGGAGAATTTAGATATATTTTTCGAGGAACGAGATCTAGAATAGCACTATGGTATTGTAACCACGCCATTCCCAAGATGACATCTAGCCTCTGATTACCTAGTATCAGAAGCGAAGTAAGATATATAGTCCCCTCTAGGTTAAGTGGTATCCCAAGAACCATCTCATTTGTTAATGTCTTCCCTGTCGAAGTGCAAATTACATACGGAGTTTTTTGTGGAGATAATAGGCAATTGACTTTTAATGACAAAAGACTTGCTAATGACATTGTGGGAAGCTCCGGAGTCAAAGAGTATGACTACGGGATGATCAAAGATAGAGAACGTACCCATGAGTACGGGTGCGCCTTCCCGAACGTCCTCAATGGCGACGTGGTGGACGTTGCCGAGTCTGAGGACTGGCTTCATGGGCTGGTTGCGGGGTTGGTTGGCGCCCTGGTATGATGTCTGTCCTCCACCCTGCCTATCCTGCGGGCAGTCCTTGGCGAAGTGCCCCATGCGTCCACACGTGAAATAGGTGTACGGGGTTTGGCCGGTACGAATGGGAGGACGAAATCCCTGTGCACGCGATGGAGGTGGAAGTGCACGTGGGATCATCCCCTGCTGCTGCTGCGGTCGGAAACCGGCATAGCCGAACTGGCGACCACTGAACATCGGTGGTCACGATGGCGGTTGCCCCCGCTGGCCGGATGGTGATAGATACACCATTCGGTACTTCCGAGGAGCACCACCTCCGCTGCCCTACGGAGCACTCCTCTTCTTCTTGTCTGAGGACAGCTGTCGAGTAGCATCCTCTTGTACGATCGCAGTGTTGACAATGTCGTTGAAGCTGCCGCGGTTGAACAAGGCCAGCTTGTCCTTCATCTTGGGATTCAAACCCCGATAGAAGCACTCTCGCTTACTGTCTTCTGTGTTCACTTGGTCCTGTTCATACTGGGCCAAGTGGTTGAAGGTCATGGAGTACTCGTAAGCACTCCTTCCCCCCTGCTTCAGCTCTAAGAACTCTTGAAGCATCCTCTTCATAATCCCGGGAGGGATATGGTAGGCGCGGAACGCCGCCCGGAAATCTGCCCAGCTCACGACATAGTCTGCGGGGCGTGCAACGAGATAGTTTGCCCACCACGCATCAGCAGACCCCAGTAGTTGTTGAGCTGCAAACAGAGTATTCTGTTGTTCGGTTACTTTGAGTAAACCGAACTTCCCTTCAATGGAGTGGAGCCAGTTGTCCACCTCCAATAGTTCATCGGCCTCCCTGAAGACCGGCGGATGCGTCGATGTGAATTCCGAGTAGGAACTCGGATATGGCTGACGTGGCCCATCAGCTTGTCGTCCCCCTTGACAGGACGAATGTTGTACAAGGGTCTGCAACAACTCGGTTTGCTCGTCGCGCGAGCCGAGCACTGCTGCGAGAACTTCCGCGAGATTTTGGGAAGTGTAGGTGGAGGTGGTTGCGTCTGGGGCGTGTTCTGCCCCGGGGGTGGTGTGTCATCCACCTGTCCCCCACTTGAGCCTCTCACTTTGTGGGCTGTACGTGTACGCACCATGCTGCAATACAACGATTTACACCAAAAGTCTCATTGCCTCAAGTTCATCCCTCCATACAAATAGTAATGTTGTAGACAACAATAGATAATACACAACATTCACATAAATTGTTAAAGTACAAGCTTTATACAATCTATATTATCTCGGGTCCAAGTTTACAATAGAACACCAAAATAGACAAACTTCATCTATAGAAGTTGTCTCGTCTATGCTTGGTCACCACAAGACTTTATGTCTACATTGTCATACACACCCTACTACTATTCACAACAAGACTCATAAATTCACAAAATACTGGTAGTGTTTATTACACCGCTCTACTCCCTGCCTACAGTGGTTAATAACACAACCACTATCCCCTAGGGATAGAACTCGACTTCCTCAGGATCTTCTTCTTCCTCGTCATCCTCAGGATTGGGCACCACTGGTACGGGTGCTGAAGTAGAAGCTGCTGCCTCGCCCATTATCAATGCTTTTGTGACAGCCAATGCTTGTACATCGGCCTGCACAATAAACATCCTAAAGTCGTCGAGTTCCTGCTGGGCCTGTTCATAACTGGCTTTCCAGTCCTGAGCCTCCGCCCTGGACTGATCCCGATCTTCAATCATCGTGCTCAACTGAGTACCCAGCTGGTGCACATCAACTAAACTTGCCTTCAACTCAGTTTCCATCTCTTTAATTGCTCCACGAGCCTCCAATAGATCTTGATCAATTAGCTCATACTGCTCTTCTTTGAAGCGGAGACGTTGATTGGGAGGAGCGATCGTGGTTCTAAGCGAATCATTTTCACGCTCAAAAGTATCCCCTCGAATCATGGTTTGCCTCAGATTATCCACCAACTCTTTAATGCACGCCTTTTGGGTGCCATTTTCGCGACGTGATGCCGATGCATACACCGCTAAGGCTGTCACCGATGTTTCACCGCGGAGGTCATAATCTGCGATCAATCGGTTAGCCCACTCTTCAGCAGCTCTACCGCTGACCGGAAAGAACTCATATGGAGTACCTACTAGCTGACGATGGTGAAGTTTGCAAAACCTCCCCATAGCAACACTTGCGGCGAAGAACCAAGTTTCTTCCAACAGAACACCCCTTGTTTTTATAGAAAAGGGGGCCCACCCGTTGCTTGGTGGACCAGCAAGCATATCGACATAGATGACACATCTCTTCACCCTGTTGTCATGGAATTCCTTTGCCCAATAGCTAGGCACCTCCTGATATCCGCACTAGCGTATCAGCAAGACAAACAAATCCGGAAACCCGCCTTGGCCAGTGCACGTCGTGTGCACCCAACCGTTAGATAATTTGATCATCTCCGCTGCCATCTTCCTTTATAAACACCACAGTTTCATACAGGAAATGTCAGAATCAAAGGTGAAGTTGAATACCAAAGTTGTAGTACACTTCTCAACCTTTCCAGATTGTACCCATACATCTCCAGGTGAGCTAGAAACTTGAATCTACACAGGTTTTAAGTTGACCCATATTTTCTGGAAATTTTGACAGAACCTCCCCTGTATATGTAGGTATCTCCCACAATTTATACAGGTATATCACAACCATATATTGAGGTAATGACAAAATAAACTTTGTGTAACATCAAGTTAACAATCCAGAAGTAAAAGAGTTACCCCCCCCCCCCCCCCCCCCCGAAAAGTGTGTTATACAGGTATCGCGCGTGAATTCACAAACATGTGCAAACTGCTTCAAGTTCTGGACTGCCAGAACCAAGTTTGCGACAAATGGAATTAGACACAGCTATACCCAGATTCAGATCATGAATGCAAAATAAAGTTCATAGAGTACTTCCTAATCCTTCCAAAAATGTATATATGTGATTGTGTCACTATTCTGGATTAAAAGTTATAACTATCCAAACTAAACAGTTGAACTGACTGGTTTGCACCAGCTGTCCTGCAGTCCACTGTTTTGATTTCCAAATTTGATTTGACTCAAATTTGAATTAGGAAAAACTCTAAACATCAAACTTTTATATCTTCTTGTGCCCTTTTCAGATACGTATCACAATAAGGCAGAAGATGTTCCTACGTGATTTATGGCAAAATTACTGGAACTGGTACAATGGGAGGGTCATCTGGAGCAGTTTTAATATACTCCAGATTTCGACAGATTATCAAACTTTTCTGCTCTGATGGTCAACAGAAAAGTTGTAGAGGTCTTCACGAGCTTTCCATCCATATATGATACCCTTATGTTATCTATCCGATAACCAAGATTACAACCCGGCGACGTCGAGCCAACTTCTGCCGGAAATCAAGAATCTTGATTCTATCTACCCTATCGATTCGGAGTACCTTTTACAGAGTCCAAACCTACCAGCATCTGATAGCCGGACTTTCCAAAACATGATGCATCCATTCTGTCGTTGGGGATGGTCAAGTATCATGTTTGATACTGACGGTACTATGTACCTCACCAAAGAAAATTCTATCCGGTATATCCGGTTACGTCTATAGGTGGTTCCTATATCGTTCTCTCGCAAATGGTTTCTACACGGTCTTCTACCGTAGTCAATGCTGCAAAAGACAAACAATCCCCTTTCACACCTTCACACCTCAATGGCGGTACGGGGAAACACGACAGGCAGTCATAATAATACATATGAAAATAAATGCATACGACTCTGGTGTGAGTTGCCCTCGAGCGAGGTCATGTCTCGAGGTACATGGCTGTAAATACGTCTATACAGCAAAGACTCCCTTACGATCCGGCTTATACATGCTCGGGCATACGTGTTTCGCATGCTCCCATAGAACATGAATGGTTCTAGAGATGCATACTATCGGGTTATACACCACCCGACGGGGGCTCCCACTAACTTTGAAGCACGCTGGGATACCGCATGCCATAGGTTCTTAGAAACATAGAAAGCTTCAGAGACTCCTATTAACATTTCCGTGCTAAGCCACGGAAAATTTCCATGCTACCTCTCGCATGGTGAGCTTAACGCAATTGATCCGGTTACGATGGCGTACCTTACCTCTTACCTGAAGCTGGGGCGTCATTACAGAGTTAATAACATATAAGTTAGTTTACAACCTTTATATCTTATACTAATAATACTCCTTATAAGGGCATATAGCTAGTTCCTCACTCAAATCATATTTTTTTTTAAAATATGTTCTTTTCAAGTACACTGCTCCCCAATGATGCTCTGATACCATGTCTGTGGGGACCGGAATCTCGACATCTGAGGATCTCATTGGATCGTGTCGTGCGATGCGACACCCAACAATATACAAGAACAGAACGAGAAGAAAATACAAGATGAAGCCTTTTATTTATCATACAGCGGAAGTTTTACAATACTAGCGGAAGGAAATAAACTTATATATCATAGCTACGCTCTCAGCACTAGCTATGCAAAAGCAAAGTCATCCATGTCCTAGGTACTTCACACTAGCAACACCCAAATCACGGTGGCGTGCAGGGTTCCCACTCGGCTATACACCCTGGAGGGGGTGCAACCTCATCATCAAACCCGTCATCAATCGTATAACATGTAAAAACTCGTTAACTGCAAACATGAGCATAAGGCTCAACAAGACTAACCTGTCTCACTAGACATATGCAGGGGTGGATACTAAGCATAGGTAAGGTGAAGCATAAATGACTCGCCTACAAGTGGATCCTTATAATCATGTTTTAAGTAGCAAATGACATTCTCCAAGCACGGCACATCATAGACTCCACAATCAAACAAGGAACGCTTTGCCGATGATATGACATGCCCAGAGCACATAATGCTATTATAGATAAAGTATGGGGAAACTGTAAACTTTAATTTTGCTATATCTAAGTCACACAAGGTTGCAAGGCAATTATAATTCAATACAACATATTCTTCTGGCTTCCTTAGTATTTACTACGTCACGACTCAGTGAACAAGTGGTACTCTATTACCGCAAGGGACGGTGATTGCAATCAGGACACACCTAGACAACACGACACATACGCACGTTTGGAAGTGTCACTGAGTACATTAGTACCTACATAACACTTCAGTACTAGTCGTATATGGACACCTTTCACAAGAAACTCGAACGCCGAACCTGTCTCACCTTCGCGAACAGTAGGTCTCCGCACGGAACAACTCTGTGCTCGCCAACCAATTTACACCTTGCTGTCCTCAACCCACCCCTATCAATGGTGAGTTAATGGGCCTCGACATCCCAGTTATCGAGTTACGTCAGTTTACTGGAGTACATATATCCAGTATATCGCCGGTACAAGTCAAGCTTGTTTCAAGGGGCTGCATACAGACGGGCCTTAACTGACCAGTCAGAGCTATGCGACCAAGACCACGTCTTGCCGCTTCCTATACATCTCTGACCGGTCTCAAGTTTAGATTTAACAGTTATTTTCTATAAATGTTAACCTAGTGTAGATGAGTGTCAAATTTCTATCTCGCGAGTAGATTCCAACGACTCGACTTCTACCGGTTCACCTACAACATTATCATAGCAGTTCTACACGTCGAGCTATCAACCTACCCATCTAACCAATGGGATTGTGGGTCATGCATATGGAGTATTCAAGCATCCTGAACGTAATGCACAATTCATATGCTAATCAACATAGTGATAAAGCAAAACTTTATAAACGACTTAAATGCAAACCAGGGCTTGCCTGGATGCAGGTCCAAGTCAGTGTTAGTATATGGCAGGTGTACCTCCAAGGCCTCGGGTTCCTCCTCGACTTCGGTCACTACACGATATGCATATAATATGTATATGAATGACTTTGAAAAATAATTACGACCAAGACCATAATCTAATCTTTGGTGATCATTATACGATAATGATCTTAATTGGCTTCGGGACCTTGATGGTAGATACTAAGGAATATGATAGAAGCTCTAGCAAAGAACAGGAGATGAATAAAGTAGTTCGTTGTCTCTAAAATTATGGTAAGCAATAAACTCCCAAAAATTTTAGAGAAGAAATTGTAGCTTGAACATAGCTGCCAGTTGATAATCATGATAGAGGAGATTTTCCTGGTTCTAGCAAAATTGGTTTCATAAATGTCTAAGCCTTGGTGAAGGAGTTATTGAATTTTAAATTTGGCAAGAATTTCTGGACTTATTTTATAATTGAATTTCAGCTTTTCAATTAACATTCAGTTGGCAACTGAATTAGGACTAGGAGACTAAGTCATTTAAATCCCAGATTTTTACAGGAACTAGTGTATGAGTAAAGGAAGGTTCAGTCCAAATTTGGGACATAATAAAGCAACTGAAAATATGTAAAAATTCAATGACTGAAAAAGGTAATTGAACTATACAGAGGGTTATACAGGTGAAATGGCTCCCAAACGTTTTCTGGTAATCAAGAAAAGGACATAGTATTTTATGTGAATTTTGGGGATTTTTCCAGTGGAAAGTTCACCTGGAAAAATTGTATTTGTATTTGGATAGATTCTTTCATACAGAATTTAAAAGTAAGTTTCACAAAACCTAATTGGTACTAACAGAAACTAGAGCTCAAGGGCCTTCAAACAAAATTTGTTTGAATTTTTTTGGAGCAGTCTACAGAGAGATATTGATTTTTCAAATTTAGAAATGGTTCTGCATACATTTGGAATTTTTAGCTTTTAAATTTGGCGCCTGGGCCCACCAGATTTAAACCAGCCAACCAGGAGGCAGCCACACCGGAGGCCATAAATTATTTCACGTGGCCACACTAGATCCCCTGGCCACAGGCTGATCCCCGAAGCGTTGCGCTCACTGGTAGGTAGGACCCGCGCCCCTGCTTTCTTCTTCCTCTGGCAACGGGCTCGGGCGGCGGCGCCCACGTCGGCGCGCGGCGGCGCTCTCGCCAGCGATTGTTTCCGGCCCACGGGGAGCCTCGAAACTCGCCGCCCCAACCTAGCTTCGCGCGGGAAACACGTTGGAGCATCTCCAGACGGTGGTGGGCGACTGGAAATCCACTCCCGACGGCGGCGGTGGGTGCTAGGGTTCCCGTCATGTCGGACCCTTCGATTTCCTAGCAAAAACTCTCATACGAAAGCTTGGGAATCATCTTGGGAGCATGGGAAAGAGTTTAGGAGGGTCTAGAACTCGTGCCATAGCCAGCAACACCAAGGTCGACAGTGAATCGAGCTCCTTCAATGGCGGAAAGGGAAAAATTGGATAACTCATTAATTAGTCGATGGTTCTTTCTGATTTTTGGAGGGAAGGTGCGCTAGGAGATGGTGATCATGTCATCTAACTGGATCAAAGAATTATTGTGCATACAATCGGAATTAAACTGATGAACTAGCTTCAAAGCCATAAAAGTGCTTCGGTCTTTCACAAAATACGGAAGCTAGGATGCACGATATTAATTCAAATTTAACCAGCAGCTACACGAGATCATGGCACACCTTTTTCCTAAAGAGTGCAGAGGACGAGGAGGCTTGTATCGGCGGTGAGGCTGAGCGGCATTGGGCCGAACCGAGGTTGTCGCGGCGGCGAGAAATGGAGCAGCGCGAGTGAAAGATGAACCGAGGAGTGACTGCGGTCGACAGTGGAGTGAATAAATAGGCTTCACCACAGTAGATAAGGAGGCTGGTGTAAAATCCCACTTTAATGCAAATATCAGTTTCAGCAACCAATTTAAAAATTCCTTTTGTAGCTTTTCTAATGAACATTATTCACCCATTTTCTATTTTATCAAGCTATAGGAAGAAATCATACTCTATTAATTGAAATCAACGTGTCCAATTTAAATCAATCAAATAAAGGATTGTAAATTATATTTGGATTATTTAATTGTCAAATAAACTAGCCTACCATTTTGGACTAATTTAGTAATTTGATTTAAACAATTGAGTAAGGATAAGGGTGAAATTTCAGTGGGACCCACAACTCAGTCTTATCTCCAGAGATGGTTCTCTGTTTTGCTTCTTCAACCGCGCGCCCGTTCCTCCTTCTTTTCCCCACCGCGCCATCTCCTCTGCTCCGCTTCCTCCTCCCGATCCGGCCGCCACCTCGCCTCCTAGCTCCGCCTGGTGTGCACACTGCCGCCAGCGCCCGGCTTCGCCTTCGTCAGCAGCCCCTGCGCGCGCTCCCGCCCGCGGATGCGCATCCGTGCGCCAACGCGCGTTTGGCGCCCCTGCAGTCCCATCGGCGCCCCGTCCCGCTGCTTCCGCCGCCAGCGCCGGCAGGCTTCGTGTCGCGCCCACGTGAGAGGCAGTCTACCGCCGCAAGCGCGCCTCCTCGACTCCCCGTCGTCGCTCGTCCCCTGTAGCCGACGGTGCCCAGTCGCCCTGCTAATCGTCGACATGAATCGACGTCGCCGTTTCACGCTCCTGCGCCTATCATCTGGCCATCGTGTGGAGCTTCGCCGTCATTGCTTACTCTCTGGGTAAGTCACCTCGCATCTCCAGCCCTTCACGTCCTTTCCTCGTGTGTACGACTCCACTGCCGTTCCCCCGTGCTGCACCCGCCTCCGCCACGCCGTACGCCGTTGTCCGCTCGCCTCAAATGTAGGTCGCGCTCCCGCTCGCCCCTCTGTCGCTGCAGCGCGCGCCTGGCCACCTGGAATCTATAGCGCCACCATGCTACGGCCCCGGTGTCGCAGTCGCCGCCTCGCCGAGCCTCAAATATGTCGCTGGTTCCTCTCCAAGTTTGTAGCTTTCCATTTTGCCATTCACCGCCTGTGCCAAAATCACTCATCCACGTTGTGTCATGCGTCGCACGGTGCCCGCTCGATGGAAGGCCACGCATGCTGTACCGGGTGCTCACGCAATGGTCGGCTCATCTCGCTCTGGTACTGTGATTCCTTGCCACATAGGCAGGTTGCACATGTGATGGTCACTGTTGCTTCCATTATGAGTTCACACCACTGCGGTATGCTCGGGTGGTCTCCATCGTGTCGCCCGGTTGACACTTCTACTTGCGTCGTGGTGACCACCATCTTGGTTGCGTCGTGCGTGTTAGCCGCATCCTCATGCGGCATGGCCATCAGCGTGTCGCGAGGACCATCTACGCACTCACTTTGATCATATTGGTCGCGCCATTCTACTCTCACCCTGGCAGACCATGTCGTGCGTTTCACATGTATGAGTCCTATCAGCACGAGTGGTGTTGTTGCCCTCCTTGTACCATGGTCGCGCCAGTGCGTTAACCATGGTGAACGCAAGTCCATCTTGCATCATAGATTTGAAGTACAATGGGGAACCAAGCATTCCTCATCGTGCCGCTACATCTATCACATTCACTGCCGCTTGCCCTTAGGGTACTCTCTTTCACTCGACACATAAGCTCAAGCCAATGTTCTGCAGTAGTCGTCAGCCTGACGTCGTCACGACGTTCCGCGTCATGGCCATCTCTTGGCACCGAAACGATGGATGCTTGATTTGCATTTAGTGCGGGAACACCACCAAGGTACATCACACTAATAGTAGTTACCCAAGTTTGGTTTTAGTTGATACGAGAGCGGTCAAACCCTAGACGTATCCAAGATAGTTGATGAAATGCCTTATAGGTCACACCCAGGATGTGGGTGATCATCGATGATCTGGGGTAGAGGAATGCGAGAATGTCACGACCGACAATGGGTACAAGTCCAAGACGAACCTTGGATAAGGATTCTTGGTCGTGTCGACAACCTTTGTAAGTTGAGAAAACTTCCTTGGTCGACTCCTAGGTTACAAACTTCCTAGCTCCACCTTGATCTCTTAGTTAACCTTACCCGGCTCTGTCAAACACTTCTTCGCCAACCAGTTTTATCACTCTTGGGTGGCATCGCTCCAAGTGTCGATTGCTAAGTTGCAATGTGTGCTTACATTGCACCTTTCACTTCACATCTCGACACTGTGATGACCACTTGATTCCATCCTTTGTTTATCCACACAACATAGGCATACCTATTCCTCCTAGACAAGCTCCTTCTTCTTAAAGTTTATACCACTCGTATAGTCTAATATTAAAGTACATTCTTTACTCATATGCATATCATATTGTTAAGAAACGTAATGTAGGTAATCGACGAGGAGCTTCGCTTGGAGAAGGCCAGTGTTTCACTTGACGTCCTTGGCGGAGTCTTCGGAAGAAGCTACTAACAGTTGTTAGATAGTCGTGTTGCAAACTAAGGCGAGCCCCGGTTTGCATTTAAGAGCTTTTCAAAGTTTTCCAGTTTTATTCACTTACGTCTTCAGTTGATATTGTGCATTACTTATAAGGTGTTTGATATTCCACTTGCATGACCACAAATCTCACGGTTTGGTTGGAACGAGTTACAGTTTGACCTGTAGTAACTGCTTTGCTAATGTATAGGAAATCCGGTAGAAGTCGAGTAGTTGGAATCTACTCGCGAGAGATGTAGGACATATCTCACAGGATTGGTTAGATAAACAATGGCTTAATATAATTAATCCGAGACCGGGCAGGGGATGGATAGGAAGCGACGAGAATTGGAGTCTCGGTCGCATAGCCCTGCTTGTGTCGCTTGAGGACCATGCCGTATGCGGCACCGTTGGGCAAGCTTGAACTGTACCGGTTGCATAATGGTATATGGGCCCATTAAACTGATGTAACTCCAGACTGTAGTGTGGAGACTCCTCGATTGTCCTTAAATGGAGATGCGAAGGCATAAAGGTGTAAATCTTCTAGCGGGCAACTTCGACGTGTCCGTGTAGGGGACCTTTTGCTCGGGATGAAGAGGTTTGTCGACATTGGGGTCTTGGGTGAAAGGTGGCCACGTATGACGCGGGTAGGAGAGCACGTATGTGTCTCCCACGCGGGTGTGCGTGTCGTGCAGTTCGGGTGTGTCCTGATTGCAATCACCATCCCTCATGGTAATAGAGTACCACTTGTTCTCTGTGTCGTGACGTAGTAAATACTAAAGAAGCCCGCAAATTATATTGTATTGAATTATAATTACTTTGCAACCTTGTATGATTTAGAGATAGCAAAATTAAAGTTTACAATTTCCCCATACTTTAGCTGTAATAGCATTATGTGCTCTAAGCATGTCATATCATCGGTAAAGCGTTTCTTGTTTGACTGTGGAGCCCATGATGTACCATGCTTGGAGAATGTCATTTGCTACTTAAAACCTGATTATAAGGATCCATTTGTAGGCGAGTCTATTTATGCTATTCCTTACCTATGATTATACTTTACACTGCATATGTCTAGTGAGACGGGTTAGTCTTGCTGAGCCTTATGCTCACGTTTGCGCTTTAACGATTTTTGTAGGTATTAGTTTTATTTCTACTGTTCAGGTTGTACATGAGACTCGAGGTGTCGAGATAAATCTCATGTGAACCACGCCGCTGCTGAATGTTCTTCTTGTTGCTAGTGAGAAGTGTCCTAGGGCATGGACGTCTTCTCTCTTGCTTAGTTAGGTGAGATTATGAGTATGTATTTTCCGCTGTGCGTGTACCCATGTGGTACACTCTTTTGTAAACTCTTCTTATTATGAAATGAAAACTTTATATGTTTTGGTATCCTTTTCGTGTGTGTTGTTAAGTGCCGCATCGCACGGCACCACCCAATGAGATCCTCGGATGTGTGGACTCCGGTCCCCATAGACATGGTATCAGAGCTTCATTGGAAATAGCACGCTCGAAAAGAGCCTATTTTTGAAAACTCCGAAGTAGTCGAGTGAGAATTAGCTATATGCCCATTAAGGACTATTACTAGTATGAGTTATAAAGGTGGTGAACTAACTTGTTATATTATTTTGTAACGACGCTCCGTCTTCAAGGTAAAAGGTAAGGTACACCACTGAGAGCGGATCAATCTCGGTAAACTCTGCATACGAGATGTGGTATGTGATATTTCCGTGGCTTGGCACGGAAAGTCAATATGAGTCTCTGAAACTTTCCATGTTTCTGAGAACATATGACATGCGATACTCCTGCGTGACACAAAATTAGTGGGAGCCCCGTCGGGTGGTGTATAACCCGATAGTATGTGTCGGTGGTTTGGAACCGGCAGATCTCCCTATACTACTAAAGTGATAGGGGAGTTTGATGTTCGGTGTGGGCGCGCGGAGATTCAAGAAGGTGAATAAGAATTGACACAGGAGACACAAGAGTTTACGTGGTTCGGGCCGCCTGAGCGTAATACCCTACTCCACGGGTGTGTTGGTGTTGTATTAGCAGTATGAGCTTGTGATGAGCGTATGAGGCGTGTGTGTGTCCGTTTTCCTCCTGATCGTGTCGTCGGCCTGTCCTTTTATAGCACAAGGGCAGGCCGTTACAAGTTAGCCTTGCCCGACATGTGGCCCCGGCGGTTACTAGTATTGACACTTATTTAACACATTTAATCGCTCTTAATGACCCTGTAACGGGCTTTGACAGCACCGTTATTGGTGTTAAGATCGTCCGTTTAAGTGTCATTAATATGGCATTAATGAAACTTAATCGGCTCTTGAAGTCCTTGGCTCTCCTTTGAAGATCCAGAGCCGTTGCGAGGTCTTCCGGAGGTTAGAGGCTGAAGATCCGACAGTTGGACACGTGGAAGCTCCGGAGCATACTGTGGAAACAGGTAGCTCCGGGGCTACCTGACACATGTCAGGTCCGGAGCTTCTCTCGGTCTGGGGTTAAGTCTGGAGGTGCCATTTCGATACATGGCCCGGGGCTTCCCCCTTGTGGGCGGGAGCTCCGGTTTGGTAGTACACGTGGCGACCCAGGGATTAACCATGTTGGAGAAGCGGGTCCGGTTATGTCTGACATGTGGGCCTTCGAGGGTCTTCAAACAAAGTAGATGATTTTCCTTTGAGATCTCTTCAGCCTCAAGGGGTGTACGGTTTCTAGGATACCGACAGTGGCCCCCTGGACCTACCACTGGGGAAGTCTTTCCACCGGAGGTGGGTCCATCCTCGTGACCTTCGAACTGAGTCTTCAAGGGTCTTCGAGGGTGCCGTTGGCAAGGACTTGGAATTAAATCCTCGCCACGTGGCGTATCCCGCATGCGGCAGATGAGATCTTTGGCGTGTGGATCTCGCGCAATTGAAGGTCGCCGGTTCCCGATACGAAAACCGTATCGGTTCCGCGCGCCTTGTCAGGCCGCCGCCTTTGTGTTTCCCGCCTCATGATGACAACTGTTCGCCTGGGTAAGAGCCTTGACTTGATCGTCGGGGTGGTCCCGGGCCCTCTTGTCATCGGCTGGGTGGAATTTTTGAATGGTATCTTTGACTTCCTTGTGGTTTCCATCCAAGCGTTGCGAGGGCTTACTTAAGATGGAAAGAGCGCACCGTCGGGAGTTCTTTACGCCTCTCATCTGATCTTGCGCTCAAACTCCCGACTCGTGCTTCGCTCTTCTTCTCTTGCCTAGCCGTGCCGCGATGGAGTTGGGTCTCCGCGAGAGTCGCTTGAAGACTGACGGCGATTTGAAGAAGGTCCGGGCCCTCATGGGGTGGTCCTCGGACTTCTTCAACCGCTCAGTCCGTGCCGGCGGAGAGCTCCCCTTCGAGAAGGAGCACGCCGGCGAAATGGTGTACTTTTCCTCGTACGCCATGGTGGGATTGATTCCGCCTTTTTCTTCCTTTTTCTTGATGCTGCTAGACTTCTATGGTCTGCAGTTATATCACCTTGGCCCTCACTCCCTTCTCCTCGTGTCTATCTTCGTCCACTTCTGTGAGATGTGGGTGGGCATCCCCCCCTGCATCGAACTCTTCTGGACCTTCTTCACCGTCCACACCACCGGCCGAAGCAATGAGTACCTTGGCTTCTACTACTTTGTGAAGCGCAAGAAGTGCCCATTCAAGTACCTCCGGTCGTTTCCTTCTGGGAAGTGGGATGACTGGAAGAAAGACTGGATAGTTGTCAGGGTGGAGGAGCACGAGAGGCTGGAGCTGCCCGATAGTCTGCCCGACATCGACACGACGATCTGGAATGGAGCTCCGGTGCTGGGGGAAGCTTTTGACCCTGCCTTGACCAGGATCCGCCAATGCGTGGAGGGAGGATTGACTCCTCAGGCGGTATTTTGCAATTTCCTGGTCAACAGGTGGGCACCGCTGAAGAGGAGGGAGAAACTCGCTTGGCCCTCAACAGCGTGATGGACGACGACAGGGTCGAGACTGGGTTGAAGTCCAACATGGTGGGGAAAACCTTGGAGTTCCACCTCAAGAAATTCCAGCACGGCATCGACGTCGACGGTGATGACTTGACTCCCCCGTCGGACTTCCTCCCTCTGAACGTGGAAGTGAAGTTCAGCAGGGAGCTCCGGCGAAAGATGCCCGTACTTGACGACCTTGGTGTCGTCGAGAGAAGAAAAACCTCTGGGGTAACGATCCCTGGAGTACCCAAGGATGGCTCCGGCTCTGCTCCTAAGCCGAGGGGAGAAGTCGTCGGCAAGGGCAAGGAGCTGGCGGAAGAACCAGTTAGGCGGAAGAGGAAGTTGCAGTATGCTGATGGAAGGTCCGTCGGGCCCGCTACTTCTGCGTCGGCTCCTTCTCCCCGGAGGGGAAGGTCCTCTGCAGCTGCGGCGACTGTTCCCGTAGTGGGGTCATCTTGGAACGCGACTGTTCCCGCGGTGGGGTCCTCTCGAAGTGCAGCTGTTCCCGCAGTGGGGTCCTCCCGGAGCGCGTCTGTTCCAGCAGTGGGATCCTCCCGGGTTGTTAGCTCCGGGCGCGCAACTCCAGCACCTGGGCCGGTGGAGGCCTCCAGGTCCGGGGGTTCTTCCCGATCGAGGAGAGCCTCGACCCGGGAAACGCCCGCGGCCGCGACAAGTTCCGGGGGGCCTTCCGGAGCTTCTACGCCGACTATGGCCAGCCCAGAACGCCCGGGAAAAAGGTTATGCGCAAGCTTGTGCAGAAGCCTCCCAAGGTAATTTTTAATCTCTACCTTGTATAATTATTTTAATTGTAGCAACTGTTTGTTAATTTTCTTCGTCCATCGTCTGCAGCGTCCCCAAGAAGGGGAGTGAGGCTCCATCCTCGGCCACAGTGTCTGAGGCCGTGAGGGTGGGAGCTTCTGCTCCGGTCCCGGCGCCGCTCCAATGGTGGCTGAGGCTGCGACAGCTCCGGTGCCGGCTGTCGTGGTCATGGACCTTGACTCGTCCCCAGAAGTTCCCATGGTAGCGCCGGACCACGGGAGTGAAGACATGCCAGCGACACATGTCCCGGAGGTTGAATCCCCGGGTTCTGGTGCTGCGATGATGGAAGCTCCGGCTGTTGGGCCGGAGGAAGAAGTAATCCCGGCCTCTGAGCCGGAAATTGTTGAAGCCCCGGCGGTTGAGCCAGAGGTGACTGAAGCCCCGGCATGCGAGCCGGAAACTGAGGTAGTTCCGGCAGTTGGGCCGGCTACCTCCGAAGCACCGGCTGTTGAGCCGGTCATTGTTGGAGCTCCGACCATAGGACCGAGCGACGTTGAAGATCTCCCAGCTCCTGAGCTAGTGGTTGAAGAGGTGACGGAGCTTGAGCCTCCGTCAGAAGAGGTGTCTAGACCGGAGCCTGTAGCGGCTCCTGCTCCGGAAGCGACGATGTCGGAGGTACTTGCAGCCGAGCTGGAGTGCCCCAGCGAAGTCGCTGGCCCCAAGCCTGAGGGGGTGAACGAAGATTTGGCGGCGGGGCCTTCTTCGATGGCGACTGAGGCCATCCCGGAGGACGACCCTAGTGCCTTGGAAACTCAGGGGTCCACTCTTGTGGAGTGGGACCCAATTTTTGTATCTGAAGACCCGCTGGAACCAGTGGAGGAGACCCCAGCAGGTCCGGAACCAATCCCGTTGTCGCTGTCCATTGACAACGCATGTTCTAGTCTGCGTCAAGTCCAATTGGCCTTCTTCCACGACAGCAAGGCTCTTGAAGAGAGCGCCAAACCCTTAGGCGGTGGCGTAACCGGCTCTACTTCGAGACCAAGCTGGCGCAGTCAAGGCTAGCGGATGACAAGGAGTGGATCAAACGAGAGAAGATCCGCCTGGAGTACTGGGGCAAGTTACTGGATGACAGGGAGAGTATGACTCATGCCCTCGATGCTCAATCCCAGGAGATCTACGATCAGGCCAAAGCTGCCAATAATGCGGCCGATGCACGCCACGAACAGCTTGAGGCCATTAACACCGCACTCATCAAGCGCCGAGAGGCACTTGAAGAGAGGGAGAGACGGCTCGAGGATGAAGAGCAGCAACTCCTAGAGCTGCGGGATGACGTCCTGAGGAGGGAAGAAGAGCTCGCCGAGAAAGTAGCTCTAGCTGACAAGGGCCTCGAGGAGCGCGCCAAGAAATTGGAAGAGCGCTGCCAAGAGGAAGAGGAGAAGACCTGGGTGCGAGGGCAGGAACTCTATGAACAAGAGTGTGCCCTTCCTGCCCGGGAGAAGAAAGTGAAGGGTAGGGAGAAGGACCTGGTTGACCGCCAGAACAAGATCCACCTCTGGGAGGAGGAGCTCGGAAAACTCGAAAGGCGGGTTGCTGAAAAGATTCCGCAAAACGCCAAAGAAGTTGAGCGCCTTGCCCATGAGAATTCTGAACTGGTGGCGGCCAGAAGATCCCTGGAAGAGATGAAGGGCTTGAGGGCTGAGGACTCCCTATAGATTTGGGAGTTCTTGAGCAAGGCCAATGATGCCCTTATACCGATGGGTTTCAGCCCCGTGCGCCCGGATGATCCGGAGCCGGAGCCGGACCTAGCACTGCAGGCGTTGAGCGCAGCAGGTAGCAAGCTCTCCAAGGTGGGCGATGTCATCGCGGACCAACTGGAGGATGAGGGGCAATCCCTGGCGAAGAACGTCGCAGAGTATGTGCTGACGTGCTACACCAGCCGGAACTCCCAATTTCCTCTGGACCCGATGCTTGAAGGCCCCGTCGAAGGAGAAGGCGAAGCTACCCGAGCCAGCGTATCAGAGGTCGCCCAGAAGGTCGCCCAATTCTTCCATAGGGTCTAGGACCATCTCTGTAATTCTCACTTGTATTTTCTCTTCTTCTTCGTCAATTTTGTAATCCCTTGTCTCCAGATGTAATCTCTTGTCTCCAGATAAATGAAATCCCCAAATTTTGCGAATTTCACTTTTTTGTCTTCAACACTTTTATCATCACTTGGCCCCCTGGTAGATGTACACAATTTGATTGTGAACATGTACCAAGAGGATATTGTGCATTGTTGAAGACTCTTTTGCTCCAAACTTGTAGAATTTAGGTTCGAAGTCTTCGATAGTGAAGGCCCCCTGAGGTTGTCGGAGCTTAGAAGCTCCGGCATTGTCTATCGCTGGAGCTTAGTAGTTCAGGCAATAGTCTCTATCAATGCGTAGAGCATCGATAGCTAACCCTCTGGGGTGTCGGAGCTTAGTAGCTCCGGCAGTGACCTTTGCCAACACTCAGTTTGTTGGCAGCAGACTCCATTTGTGAGGTCTTGTCATCATCTTTTATTCAGCGTCGACAGCTGGCCCCCTTAGGGGAGTCGAAGCTTAGTTAGCTCCGGCTTTTCTCCATCAACGTAGATTTTATTTTTCCTGCACACTTAAGCCAAGAAAAATAGTAAAATTTGTTTCTTGTATATAACTTTGCCGCGGCTTATGACTCTCAAGAAGATTTTAAGTCAAACGCGACTCTAAATACAACCGAATGTGTTGTCTTTTCTTTTAGATCCAACTGCACACGGACCCGCCTTACTTCGGCCTGCCGGGGTGTAGGTAGAGTGGCGTACTTAGGGTGCTTGACCAGGCTAAGTCGATAGCACACTCCAGCCCTAGGTTGGCTTGGCGGCTTTCAGGCGTGTTGGCCATGAACAATATTTGAATTCAAAAGAATTGACAATACAACTCGAATCGTATATAAACCGGTCGAACTAAAATTTCTTAAGAATTGCACGTCTTTGTTATAGAAAAGAAAGAGAAAAATAAAAATATTGAGCCTGTACAAAATAAATGCACGTGGAGTCTATTCACATGAAGATATCTTTCATTATAGGTCTGGGGTACAGGGGAAACAAGTACACTCTTAGGGTATGGAACCCGGCTAAGGGTGTTTCATTTCTCGTTTGACCCAGGATAGTTAGCGACACTTTTAGTCCTGAGACTATGACAAGCGTTGCATGAGCCTTGCGGACCTTTCGGGAAAGGTCCGGCTGCTCTCCCGGAGGAACTTACCCGACTCTGTACAATGACTCTATAACATACATCTCAAGTTACTCAAGACTCACCTCCTTGATATTAAGTGTAGAACATACGGAGGTGCTCGATGTTCCAAGGATTTGGGAGAGGTGTCCCATCCTCAGTAGCCAAGCGAATGCTTCCGGGACGGGATACTTTAATCACTCGGAAGGGTCCCTCCCAGCCGGGGGAGAGTTTGTTTAACCCTTCTCTAGATTGTATTCTCCGTAGCACCAGATCGCCTTCCTCGAGCTGTCGGTTCTGTACATGCCACTGGTGATAACGCCGTAGAGCTTGACAACTTCGGGCATTCCGAACAGCTGCTTGGCACCTTCCCTCCTCAGGGAGGTCTAGGTCTTCACGCCGGAGCTGGTCCTGCGCGGCTTCGTCGAAGGTCCGGACCCAGACTGAACCCAAGGTGATTTCCGGAGGAAGGATTGCTTCAGCTCCGTACACCAGGAAGAAGGGTGTCTCTCTGGTTGACCGGTTTGGAGATGTCCTGTTGGCCCATAGAGTGGGCGGAAGCTCTTCGATCCAGTTGGCTCCATGTTTTTTCAAGCGCTCATAAGTGCGCGTTTTAAGTCCTTTAAGGATTTCAGCATTTTCTCTCTCAGCTTGGCCATTGCTGGCTGGATGAGCTACGGAGGCGTAACAAACTTGTATGCCGAGGTCTTCGCAATATCCTTGGAATGCGGAGCTTGTGAATTGGGTCCCATTATCAGTGATGATTTTGTTTGGGACTCCAAATCTGCATACAATGGACCGCAGAAAGTTGATAGCAGATTGCTTGTTGATTGACACAACTGGAGTTGCTTCCGGCCACTTGGTGAACTTGTCAATGGCGACGTACAGGAACTTGTAACCTCTGACGGCTCTTGGTAAAGGTCCCAAGATGTCCATCCCCCACACAGCGAAGGGCCATGTAGGAGGTATCATTTGTAAGGGCTGAGCCGGAGTGTGAATTTGCTTTGCATGAAATTGACATGCTTCGCATTTCTTCACGAGCTCAGTTGCATCCTGGAGTGCTGTAGGCCAGTAGAAGCCTCGCCGAAAGGCTTTACCAACCAACGTGCGGGAGGACGCATGGTTCCCACACTCGCCTCCATGGATTTCTGCGAGGAGCTCGCAACCTTCTTCCCTTGTGATGCACCGCATTAGGATGCCGTTGGCACCGCGCCGGTAGAGATCCCCTTCTACCAGCGTGTATCTTTTAGCCAATATGACTACCCGGTCAGCAGATACATCATCGTCATGAAGGATGTTGTCTTTCAAGTAGTTCCGGATCTCCGAGATCCATGCATCGGAACTAACTTGAGCATTTGAGTCTTGCGTGCTGGGTTGCTCGGACCTTCCGGCAGCACCTACGACCCTTGATGGTTGCCATGGTAATAGGGCCATCGGGACCGTCAGCTTCGGGATGCTGATCTCGCCCCCTTCGCTCAGTTCGGCTGGGTGAGCTGTGGGTTTCGACAATCTCCGGACAAAAGTTCCGTCAGGAGCCAGAGCTCCGGTTGACGCTTTCGTCAAGAGTTCGTCGGCTTCAACATTGTGGGCACGCTGAACATGGTGGAGATCTAGGACTTCAAAGTCCTTCTGAAGCCTCTGGACTTCAAGGAGATAAGCAGCTAGCTGGAGATTATTGCAGGAGCATTCACCCTTCACCTGCTTAATGATGAGCTGGGAATCTCCCTTGACCAGCAATTGTTTGACACCATATGACAGTGCCACCTGTAGTCCATAGATGAGTGCTTCATACTCTGCCATGTTGTTGGTTGCCTTGAAGTCAAGGTGTACCATGTATTTCACCTTCTCCCCGGTCGGTGCAAGGAGAAGGATTCCAGCTCTGGCCCCCTGCTTCTGCATGGAGCCGTCGAAGTAAAGAGTCCAGTGAGGCTTGGTGAAGGTTGGAGCTTGATGCTCCGTCTTCTGCTCACTGGGGCCCCCAGGGTTTGATGGAGAGGGAGTCCATTCTGCCACAAAATCTGCTAATGCTTGACTCTTGACTGCTTGCCTTGAAATAAATTCAAGATCAAATTCAGCCAATTCCGCTGCCCATTTTGCAATATTCCCAGTTGAATTGGGATTATGCAAAATTGCTCGAAGTGGGTAAGAGGTCACCACTGAGACTTTGTGAGCTTGGAAGTAATGGCGAAGCTTCCTGGAGGCAATAAGAACTGCATAGAGCAGCTTATGCACCCCTAGGTATCGAGTCTTGGCATCATGTAGTACTTCACTAATGAAGTACACCGGGCATTGAATGGTCCGGACCCTCCCGGAGGGGTCCGAAGCTTCCTCTTCACTTACCCGGACCCTCTTGGAAGGGTCCGGATTTTCTTCGGGGACCTCCGGGTTCTTGTTTGAGGAACCCGGAGCTTCTTCAGAAGGGACCTGGACCCTCCCGGAGGGGTCTGGGTCTCCTGAAGTTACTTCTTGTGGATTTGAATCTGGGAGCTGGGACCCAGACTCACTTTCAGGAACCTCCGGACCCTCTCGGAGGGGTCTGGATTCCTGAGCGTGGGGTAGTTTTGGTCTCTCCGCAACCAGAACCATACTGACGACTTCGTCAGTAGCTGAGATATAAAGCAATAAAGGCTCACCAGGGTTCGGAGCTACCAGAATTGGTAGGGTGGTGAGGAACTGTTTTAGCTCCTGGAATGCCTTCTCTGCTTCTTAGGACCATTGGAATAGTCCGGACTTCCTCAATAACTTGAAGAAGGGGAGTGCTCGTTCCGCCAGTCTTGAGATGAACCGGCTGAGGGCTGCTAGACATCCAGCTAATTTTTGGACGTCTTTGATGCGGGTTGGTGGCTGCATGTCTTCAATGGCCTTAATCTTCGTCGGATTAGCTTCTATGCCCCAGTGACTTACCAGGAAACCAAGAAGTTTTCCGGAGCTAACCCCGAAGACACACTTGTCTGGGTTTAGCTTTGTGCGGGTGGCCCGCAGCTTGTCGAAGATAGCCTGCAAGGTGTCAAGGAGTGACTCCTTGTTCTTGACCTTGACCACGATGTCATCGACGTACACTTCCACTATGTCTCTAATAAGTTCTTCAAAAGTTTTGTACATAGCTCATACAAAAGTTGAAGCTGCATTCGTGAGACCAAAGGGCATGGCTGTGTAACAATACAATCCATCTACTGTGATGAATTAGTATGTTCTTCATCTTCTCTAGACATCCTGATTTGATGATATCCAGAATATGCATCTAGGAAACACAGTAATTCACACCCGGAGGTGGAATCCACTATCTGATCTATTCTAGGTAGTGGGAATGGATCTTTTGGACATGCCTTATTTAGTGTGGTGTAGTCGATGCACATCCGAAGCTTCCCGCCGGCCTTGGGCACAACGACTGGGTTTGCCAGAAATTTTGGATGGAAGACTTCTCGGATGAATCCGGCTTCGAGCAACTTCTTTACTTCTTGTCGGATGAAGTTCTGTCGCTCTACGATTGCTTCCAAGGATTCTGATGCACAGGCCGAGCATCAGGGTAGATCTTCAGATTGTGCTCAATCACTTCCCTGGGGATACCAGGAATTTGTGATGGTTGCCAAGAAAACACGTCGACGTTAGCCCGGAGGAAAGTGATGAGCGCGAGTTCCTATTTCTCGTTCAATCCTCCCGATATACGGGTGGTTTGAGCGGCATCGGAACCAATTTGGACGACTTTGACGGGAATGTCAGTGTCGCCGCTTGGCTGCACTCGAGGTGCAGAAGTCGAGCCTCGTTGGCGAATGCTCGGGGGTTTTGGAGCTTGCTCCTGTCTGGTGTCCTCCTCTTGCGCTGTGGTGAGCGCATGGAGTTCTTCCAGTGCAGTTACTCCGACGGTGCGATCTCCGCGGATCCGGAGAAAGCCTACTGGCGTTGGCATCTTCAACACTAGATAGCCATAATGAGCAGCCGCCATGAATTTGTACAAGGCAGGTCTACCCAAGATGGCATTGAAGGGTAAGTTGATCTGCGCGATGTCGAAGACCAACTTCTCGGTGCGGTACTTCTCCCGTGTCCCGAAGGTAAGAGGGAGAGTAATAGCTCCGAGTGGGGTGATGGCCCCCGGACCTACTCTAGAGAAAGGTCGAGAGGGGTGGAGATCCGAAGGTCGGAGCTGAAGCTTAGTGAAAGCTTTGAAGCTGATAAGGTTAAGCCCCGAACCTCCGTCTATCATGACGTGGTGGAGCTGGATGTTGTTGATGGTAGGAGATACCATCAAGGGTAACTGTCCTGCTCTAACCATGCTCCGGGGACAATCCGAAGCATCAAAAGTGATGGCTGTGTCCATCCACTTTCTGTGAGGTTCCGGTCTAACTGTAGGAGCTAGAGCGGCCATATCCCGACGCATAGTCTTGATGACGCGACGGGAGTTAATATCCCATGATCCACCAAAAATGGTGTTCATTGTCTTCTGACGCTCATTGTCAGAGACGTCAGAATCATCGTCGACGGAGGTGTAGACGGCCTTCAGGACCTTTTTGGGATCCTGGAACCCTAACTCCTCCGGAGCTTCGTCAACTTTTTGTTTTCCTTCCCTCTGTTGGAAAGGAGATTCTTCCCGATGCTTGTTGTAGCGCTCTGCAAGGTTTTGGACCTCCCGACAGTCTTCCAAACTGTGGCTACATGTTTTGTGAATGGGACACCACACTTTGGATTTGCCACCGTCTTCAGAGGACGGTTGAGGTCGCTTCTCGGGGCGTGGCCCCTGGCCACCCGGAGTTGCAGCGGCTGCAACGTTGGATGTGCTGGCCGACGGCTTCTTCTCGTCGTTGGTCTTCTTTTTCTTCTTACCACCCCCGGAGGTAGCGGCTTCTTCTTTGGAGGATTTCTTGTGATCCTCCGAGGCTGGTTTGGAGTGCATTTCACGGCCCTCCGCAGCTCTGGAACATTTGTCTGCCAAGCTGAAGAGTTCCGTGACACTGGTGATCTCCTTGATCGCCAACTTCTCCAACATCTTCTTGTCCCGTACACCCTGTCTGAATGCCACAATGACAGAGGCGCTAGAGATAGAAGGGATAGTGTTTCGTACCTGAGAGAACCTCTGGATGAATGACCGCAAGGATTCTCCCCCTTTTTGCACGACCGCAAAAAGGTCAAGTTCAGTGCCTGGCCGGGTGTATGAACTCCCGAAGTTGGCAGTGAACTGATGGCACAACTCCTCCCAACTGTTGATGGAGTTAGGTGGAAGGCTCATAAACCAGGACCTGGCAGTCCCAGTTAAGGCCACTGGAAAGTAATTGGCCATCACGGCCTCGTTTCCTCCAGCTGCTAAGATTGCAGTGGAGTATATCTGCAGAAATTTGGCGGGATTGACAGTCCCATCGAATTTTTCCGGCAAGTGAGGTCGGAACTTCTGTGGCCACCCAACCATGCGCAGGTGCATGGCCAGGGCTGAACAGCCTCCTCCTACTCCTTCAGGAGTAGAAAGGTCCTGAGCTTCCCGTCTTTCACGGGCACACTCAATATGGACTCGGCCGTCCTGCTGACGGTAACTGCGATCAGGCTCCGCCCGAAGGTCGTGAGTCGAATGCCCTGATACCGTATGAGTGTGTCGTGCCCCGAAGGGCAATGACGTCACTTGTTGTGACGCAGCACGTCTCCTGCTATTGGAAACGTGCGGACCAAGTCTTCCAGACGTAGTCCGCCGCTGCGACGGGGCTCATCCTGAAGGAGGAGGACCCTGGTTGCTGAAGCGTTCGGCTGCTGCTGCAACCAAATGCTCTACATCGGCCCTCCACTGCTCCAGTGCATCCTGGGATGCATCCGGAGGTGGTGGGCGTTGGAGAAGAGCACGCGCTGCATGAAGTGCGTGTTCCGGGTTGTCATGATTTGCCGACGCAGTGATTGACGCCGGCGCACCATCACGCTGCCCAACACGATTTGCTGGAGGAGACGGTGGTGGTGGGAGTGTGACTCTTGCTGGTGCTGAGGCTCCTGCTGGTGGCTGCCTATTGGAGGGATTGCCTCCAACAGCCTGAGCAGCAGGTTGGCCATTGGATGATCCAGCAGCAGAGTTCACCATTCTCGAAATCTCAAGCGCCCCTACCTGGCGCGTCAACTGTCGGTGGTTTGGAACCGGCAGATCTCCCTATACTACTAAATTGATAGGGGAGTTTGATGTTCGGTGTGGGCGCGCGGAGATTCAAGAAGGTGAATAAGAATTGACACAGGAGACACAAGAGTTTACGTGGTTCGGGCCGCCTGAGCGTAATACCCTACTCCACAGGGGTGTTGGTGTTGTATTAGCAGTATGAGCTTGTGATGAGCGTATGAGGCGCGTGTGTGTCCGTTCGGTCCTCTGTGTATCGTCGGCATGTCCTTTTATAGTACAAGGGCAGGCCGTTACAAGTTAGCCTGGCCCGACATGTGGCCCTGGCGGTTACTAGTATTGATACACGTTTAATTGCTCTTAATGACCCTGTAACGGGCTTTGACAGCACTGTTACTGGTATTAAGATCGTCCGTTTAAGTGTCATTAATATGGTATTAATGACACCTAATCGGGTCTTGAAGTCTTTGATTCTCCTTTGAAGATCCGGAGCCATTGCGAGGTCTTCCGGAGGTTAGAGGCTGAAGATCCGGCAGTTGGACACGTGGCAGCTCTGGAGCATACTGTGGAAACAGGTAGCTCCGGGGCTACCTGACACGTGTCAGGTCCGGAGCTTCTCTCGGTCTAGGGTTAAGTCCGGAGGTGCCATTTCGGTACATTGCCCGGGGCTTCCCCCTTGTGGGCGGGAGCTCCGGTTTGGTAGTACACGTGGCGAACCAGGGATTAACCATGTTGGAGAAGCGGGTCCGGTTATGTCTGACATGTGGGCCTTCGAGGGTCTTCAAACCAAGTAGATGATTTTCCTTTGAGATCTCTTCAGCCTCAAGGGGTGTACGGTTTCTAGGATACCGACAAGTATCCTAGCTCTTCATTACAACTTTGTGACCCCGCTCTTGCAGCTCCACCTCTGCAAGGTGTTCAGGGTTTCAGTCCACCCCAATTCAGTGGAAAACACAGAATGCATTTAGCACGGGAACGTCGCAAGACGGAACGTGACCGTGTCTAATTGTCCTTTTCCAAGAATTCTGATCAGCACCATAAATTTAAAAAGAAGACCTCATCGAAGTCTCCAAGTGTTAATTATGCTGCGATTGAGGACATTCCAGAAGGAGAACCTGTTTTAGTAGGCATGTTTACTTTACATGATCAACCGGTAGTCGTTCTTGTTTGACTCTGGAGCTACTCATAACATTGTGAGCAAGTCTTTTGTACTCAAACATCAAGTGCCAATTGTGACTTTCTCACATCATTTTTGCGTCAGTTCACCTGGGGGCAATATTTCAGCTAATGAGGTAGTCTCTCGAGCACCGTTGTGCATGGGTGGAAGTATCTATCCGGTGAACCTCATCATCTTGGAAGGTCAGCGGATTGACCTCATCTTAGGAATGTCATGGTTGACACATCATGGAGCTATCTTTGATATCAGCTCGCGGACTGTCCAACTAAATTCTCAATTCCATGGTAGCAACACTTTAAATCTTTTGAATACCGCACCAAGAGTCTCAGCGGTGCATCACACAAGTGCCAAGAAGCTTGCGGATATCCCCGTAGTGTGTGAATATCCAGACGTGTTTCCTGGCGATCTTTCTGGCATGCCACCAGAACGTGACGTCGAGTTCAAGATTGAACTGGCGTCGGGAACCATACCAATCTCAAGGAAGCCGTATAGGATGGCACCGAAGGAACTTGCGGAATTGAAGGAACAGCTGAATGACTTATTGAGCAAGGGTTTTATTCGCCCAAGTTCATCACCTTGGGGTCGTTCCCCGTTGTTTGTAAAGAAGAAGGATGATACTTTGAGGTTGTGTGTGGACTATCATCCACTGAATGCGGTCACCATCAAGAACAAGTATCCACTACCACGCATTGATATTATATTCGATCAACTAGTGGGTTCTAAGGTATTCTCAAAGATGGACCTTCGTTCAGGATATCATCAGATTAAAATTCGACCTGAGGACATTCCAAAAACCGCATTCTCGATGAGGTGTGGACTATATGAGTATCTCATCATGTCCTTTGGGTTGACCAATGCACCAGCTCACTTCATGTATCTCATGAATTCGGTGTTTATGCCGGAGTTGGACAAGTTCGTCGTGGTATTCATTGACGACATCTTGGTGTATTCTAAATCTAAAGAAGAACACGCTAAGCACTTGCATATTGTGTTGCAAAGGTTAAGGGATCACAGACTGTATGCAAAGTTCAGCAAGTGTGAATTTTGGATCCGACAAGTACCATTTCTAGGGCATATCATCTCGGCTGATGGTATAGCCGTTGATCCAAGCAAAATTGTACAAGTCCTAAAGTGGAAATCTCCCAAGTCTGTACATGAAGTTCGTAGTTTCCTGGGCTTGGCTGGCTATTATCGGAGATTCATTCCGAGTTTCTCAAAGATAGCTAAACCAATGACGGAACTGCTGAAGAAGGGAACAAGATACGTATGGACTAAAGAATGTGAAGAAGCATTTCAAGCCTTGGTGAAACACCTCACAACAGCACCAGTGTTGGCTCAGCCGGACACAACCAAATCATTTGATGTCTATTGTGATGCATCTGGCATTGATCTTGGTTGTGTACTCATGCAAGATAGAAGAGTGATCGCATACGGATCCCGGCAGCTTCGGAATCATGAACAACATTATCCGACTAATGATCTTGAGCTCGCTGCCGTGGTGCTCGCATTGAAGATGTGGAGGCACTATCTGTTAGGCAATCTAGTGCATCTCTACACTGATCACAAAAGTTTGAAGTACATTTTAACCCAGAAAGACTTGAATATGCAACAGCGAAGATGGTTGGAATTGATCAAGGACTATGAGATTGAGATCCACTACCATCATGGCAAAGCAAATGTGGTTGCAGATGCGTTCAGCCGCAAGTCCCATGTAAATCATCTGTTGATCACTTCAATGGAAGAGGATGATCCGAGTTTATACTTGGTTCCCTATGGAGCACTCTACAATCTAGCTCTCATTCCCACGATGAGGGAGGATATTGTAGAGGCTCAGAAAGAATACAAAGGCATGTCGCACATTCGGCGAAGAATGAAGAAGGGCGAGATGAAGTATTTCCAATGTGATGACGATGGTACCGTTTGGTTCAAAGACCGCATAGTGTTGCCTCGTAATATGGAACTTCGGAAAAAGATATTGGACGAAGCTCATTTGTCCATGTATTCTATCCATCCAAGAAGCAACAAGGTGTACCAGGACTTAAAGAAGAAATTTTGGTGGTCTCAGATGAAAAGGGAGATAGCGAAGTACGTATCCGAGTGTGATACGTGTCGGCGAGTAAAAGCCGATCATTTAAAGACAGCCGGACAACTTCAACCCTTATGCATACCAGCCTGGAAATGGGAGGAGATTAGCATGGATTTCATTGTTGGGTTGCCTCTCACTTTCCGTAAGCACGATTCTATTTGGGTGATAGTTGATCGATTGACCAAGTCAGCTCATTTTATACCAGTCAATATCAACTACCATGCCCCGAAGTACGCAGAGTTGTATATCGCTAGAATCATGTGCTTACATGGAGTACCCAGTACTATCATCTCAGACCGTGGAGCTTTATTTGTTGCTCGATTTTGGGAGCAACTCCACGCATCGTTGGGTACCAAGTTAATTCGAAGTTTCGCTTATCATCCGCAGACTGATGGTCAGACGGAGCGAGTAAATCAAGTCCTTGAGGACATGCTACGAGCTTGTGCCATCCACCATGGTAAAAATTGGGATGATCATCTACCATTGGCGGAGTTTTCATATAACAATGGCTATCAAGCTAGTATCCAGATGGCACCATATGAAGCTCTCTATGGTAGGAAGTGCCGCACACCATTGAATTGGTGTGAGTCGGGTGAAAGAGTGACATATGGTATTGATCTGGTCAATAAAGCGGAAGAACGTGTGCGAGTAATCCAAGCCAATCTTAAGGCTGCTCTATCTCGACAGAAGAGTTATGCAGATAAACGACGTTGACCTCTTCACTTCGACATTGTGGATCACGTTTACCTTCGTGTATCTCCAATGAAAGGGATTCATCGTTTTGGGGTGAAGGGAAAGCTGGCTCCACGATTCATCGGACCGTTCGCTATCACTGAGAAATGCGGACCTGTGGCCTATCGTCTGGAGTTACCAGCGTCTCTCTCTGGAATTCATAATGTATTCCATGTCTCTCAGTTGCGGAAGTGTCTTAAATCCCCAGCTGAAGTCCGCACGGAAGATCTTGAAGCTCTACAACCTGATCTCACATATTCTAAGCATCCAACCAGAATTATCGATGAGAAGACTCGCACCACAAGAAGCCGCACCTTGCACTTTTACAAGGTCTTGTGGAGCAACCACACCGTTGAATAAGCAACGTGGGAAAGCGAGGAATATCTTAGATCGAACTATCCAGACTTGTTAGCGGCATATGTTCATTAGATCATTTTCTTTTATCCTTCCTTTTGTAATCTCGGGACGAGATTCTTTTAAGGGGGAGGCATGTAAAATCCCACTTTAATGCAAATATCAGTTTCAGCAACCAATTTAAAAATTCCTTTTGTATCTTTTCTAATGAACATTATTCACCCATTTTCTATTTTATCAAGCTATAGGAAGAAATCATACTCTATTAATTGAAATCAATGTGTCCAATTTAAATCAATCAAATAAAGGATTGTAAATTATATTTGGATTATTTAATTGTCAAATAAACTAGCCTACCATTTTGGACTAATTTAGTAATTTGATTTAAACAATTGAGTAAGGATAAGGGTGAAATTTCAGTGGGACCCACAACTCAGTCTTATCTCTAGAGATGGTTCTTTGTTTTGCTTCTTCGACCGCGCGCCCGTTCCTCCTTCTTTTCCCCACCGCGCCATCTCCTCTGCTCCGCTTCCTCCACCCAATCCGGCCGCCACCTCGCCTCCCAGCTCCGCCCGGCGCGCACACCGCCGCCAGCGCCCGGCTTCGCCTCTGTCAGCCACCCCTGCGCGCGCTCCCTCCCTCGGCTGCGCATCCGTGCGCCAACGCGCGTTCGGCACCCCTGCAGTCCCTCCGGCGCCCCGTATTGCTGCTTCTGCCGCCAGCGCCGGCAGGCTCCAAGTCGCGCCCGCGCGAGAGGCGGTCTACCGCCGCAAGCGCACCTCCTCGACTCCCTGTCGTCGCTCGTCCCCTGTAGCCGATGGCGCCCAGTCGCCCTGCTGCTCGCCGACACGAATCGACGTCGCCGTTTCGTGCTCCTGCGCCTGTCATCCGGCCATCGTGTGGAGCTTCGCCGTCGTTGCTTACTCTTCGGGTACGTCACCTCGCATCTCCAGCCCTTCACGTCCTTTCCTCGTGTGTACGACTCCACTGCCATTCCCCCGTGCTGCACCCGCCTCCGGCACGCCGTACGCCATCGTCCGCTCGCCTCAATCGCAAGTCACGCTCCTGCTCGCCCCTCCGTCGCTGCAGCGCGCGCCTGGCCACTCGGAATCTCTGGCGCCACCATGCCAGGGCCCCGGTGTCGCAGTCGCCGCCTCGCCAAGCCCCAAATCAGTCGCTGGTTCCTCTCCAAGTGTGTAGCTTTCCGTTCCGCCATTCGCCGCCTGTGCCAAAATCTCTCATCCACGTTGTGTCATGCGTCGCGTGGTGCCCGCTCGATGGAAGGCCACGCATGCTGTACCGGGTGCTCATGCAATGGCCGGCTCATCTCCCTCTGGTACTGTGATTCCTTGCCACATAGGCAGGCTGCACGCGTGATGGTCACTGCCACTTCCATTATGAGCTCACGCCACCGCGGTCCGCCCGCGTGGTCTCCATCACGTCGCCCGGTTGACACGTCTCCTTGCGTCGTGGTGACCACCATCTTTGTTGTGTCGTGCGTGTTAGCCGCATCCTCATGCGGCATGGCCATCAGCCTGTCGCGCGGACCATCTATGCACTCACTTTGATCATATTGGTCGCGCCATTCTACTCTCACCCCGGCTGACCATGTCATGCGTTTCACATGTATGAGTCCTATCAGCACTAGTGGTGTGGTTGCCCTCCTTGTACCATGGTCGCGCCAGTGCGTTAACCATGGTGAACGCAAGTCCATCTTGCATCATAGATTTGAAGTACAAGGGGGAACCAAGTATTCCGCATCGTGCCGCTACATGTATCACATTCACTGCTGCTTGCCCTTAGGGTACTCTCTTTCACTCAACACATAAGCTCAAGCCAATGTTCTGCAGTCGTCGTCCGCCTGACGTCGTCACAACGTTCCGCGTCATGGCCATGTCTTGGCACCGAAACGATGGATGCCTTATTTGCGTTTAGTACGGGAACACCACCAAGGTACATACTAATAGTAGTTAGCCAAGTTTGGTTTTAGTTGATACGAGAGCGGTCAAACCCTAGACGTATCCAAGATAGTCGATGAAATGCCTTCTAGGTCACACCCAGGATGTGGGTGATCATTTATGATCTGGGGTAGAGGGATGCGAGAACGTCGCGACCGACAAGGGGTACTAGTCCAAGATGAACCTTGGATAAGGATTCTTGGTCATGTCGACAACCTTTGTAAGTTGAGAAAACTTCCCTGGTCGACTCCTAGGTTACAAACTTCCTAGCTCCACCTTGATCTCTTAGTTAACCTTACCCGGCTCAGTCAAACACTTCTTCACCAACCAGTTTTATCACTCTTGAGTGGCATCGCTCCAAGTGTCGATTGCTAAGTTGCAATGTGTGCTTACATTGCACCTTTCACTTCACATCTCGACACTGTGATGACCACTTGATTCAATCCTTTGTTTATCCACACAACATAGGCATACCTATTCCTCCTAGACAAGCTCCTTCTTCTTAAAGTTTATACCACTCGTAAAGTCTAATATTAAAGTACATTCTTTACTCATATGCATATCATATTGTTAAGAAACGTAATGTAGGTGATCGACGAGGAGCTTCGCTTGGAGAAGGCCAGGGTTTCACTTGACCTCCTTGGCGGAGTCTTCGGAAGAAGCTACTAACGGTTGTTAGATAGTCGAGTTGCAGACCAAGGCAAGCCCCGGTTTGCATTTAAGAGCTTTTCAAAGTTTTCCAGTTTTATTCACTTACGTCTTCAGTTGATATTGTGCATTACGTATAAGGTGTTTGATACTCCACTTGCATGACCACAAATCCCACGGTTTGGTTGGAACGAGTTACAGTTTGACCTGTAGTAACTGCTTTGCTAACGTATAGGAAATCCGGTAGAAGTCAAGTTGTTGGAATCTACTCGCGAGAGATGTAGGACATATCTCACAGGATTGGTTAGATAAACAATGGCTTAATATAATTAATCCGAGATCGGGCAGGGGATGGATAGGGAGCGACGAGAATTGGAGTCTCGGTCGCATAGCCCTGCCTGTGTCGCTTGAGGACTGTGCCGTATGCGGCACCGTTGGGCAAGCATGAACTGTACTGGTTGCATAATGGTATATGGGCCAATTGAACTGATGTAACTCCATACTGTAGTGTGGATACTCATTGGTTGTCCTTGAATGGAGATGCGCAGGCATAAAGGTCTAAATCTTCTAGCGGGCAACTTCGACGTGTCCGTGTAGGGGACCTTTTGCTCGAGATGAAGAGGTTTGTTGACATTGGGGTCTTGGGTGAAAGGTGGCCACGTATGATGCGGGGAGGAGAGAACATATGTGTCTCCCACGCGGGTGTGTGTGTCGTGCAGTCCAGGTGTGTCCTGATTGCAATCACCGTCCCTCGCGGTAATAGAGTACCACTTGTTCACTGTGTCGTGACATAGTAAATACTAAAGAAGCCAGCAAATTATATTGTATTGAATTATAATTACTTTGCAATCTTGTATGATTTAGAGATAGCAAAATTAAAGTTTACAATTTCCCCATACTTTAGCTGTAATAGCATTATGTGCTCTGAGCATGTCATATCGTCAGTAAAGCGTTTCTTGTTTGATTGTGGAGCCCATGATGTACCGTTCTTGGAGAATGTCATTTGCTACTTAAAACCTGATTATAAGGATCCACTTGTAGGCGAGTCTATTTATGCTATTCCTTACCTATGATTAGACTTTACACTGCATATGTCTAGTGAGACGGGTTAGTCTTGCTGAGCCCTATGCTCACGTTTGCGCTCTAACGATTTTTGCAGGTATTAGTTTTATTTTTGCTGTTCAAGTTGTACATGAGACTCGAGGTGTCGAGATAAATCTCATGTGAACCACGCCGCTGCTGAATGTTCTTCTTGTTGCTAGTGAGAAGTGTCCTAGGGCATGGACGTCTTCTCTCTTGCTTAGTTAGGTGAGATTATGAGTATGTATTTTCCGCTGCGTGTGTACCCCTGTGGTACACTCTTTTGTAAACTCTTCTTATTACGAAATGAAAACTTTATATGTTTTGGTATCTTTTTCGTGTGTGCTGTTAGGTGCCGCATCGCATGGCACCACCCAATGAGATCCTCGGATGTCTGGACACCGGTCCCCACAGCTGGGGCAGCTGGAGGCGACTCACGGCCGAGCCAGCACGCTGGCGGCATGCAGCCGTGGCGGTGTCACGCGGAGAAAGAAAACAGGGGCGGTTAAACGGTCTCCCTGGCTAACATGTGGGCCCCACTACTCCCTCTTCTCTGTTCCTCTAAATGACACCTCAAACATTGCCCAAAAATTCCCAAAATTTACAGACAGGCTAAGAAAAATATGAGGAACCCAAATCTGCAATCAGATTTCAATTTGGACATAGTTTGTTTCAAATTTAAAATCAAATTTGAAACCAAACTTGTTTATAAACCTTATTTTAATAAATATTAACTGAGGTCCATAAATCCCCAAACTTTGAAACAAAGCTCACTGAACCAAAAAGGGTCTTAGGAAAAATTGTGGGTTGATTTGGGCATGGTTCAGTGCAAAGCTAAATTTTGAGATCGACGCGAAATAAACCTTTTGTACGTGTCCAACTAAGTGAAAGACGTACTTCAAAAATCTTGAAAATTTTCTGAGAAGCTATTTAAAATATTTAAGAGGCCAAGGAAAAGTTTGGAGCCTTGGATTTGAATCTTTTTGTCAGGGCCAGATATACATAGCAACATAATCAAATTACATTTGTTTTTATTTTATATTGCTGCAATATAATTTTCCCTAGCCATTTCATTCAATTAAATTCCCAACTTTGCAGAAATGTTTAATTAAAATTGTTCTAGGATTAGTGGTGAAGTCCAATCCTCATGTTAATAAAATTAAACATGAGTGGGAAGAAAACTTTTTAGTGAGGTCAAGTTCATGTGCACAACTATATTGACCTCCATTATGTTTGATAAACAACTTGCAGCTGAAAATCACATTAAAGGAAAAAGTGGGATTTTACATGACATCTGTCGCAAGTCATCGGAGATGTTGACATCTTTCATACACTACATAAATAAACAAAGTTAGCATCTTATGATAAACATGTGAACTAATATTGAAAGAAAAAACGGATAGAATATTACATGTTCACAGAACTAGTCCAGAATGCTTTGTCCACCATTTATGCCATGCTGGCGCATCTTATCCAATTGACTTTGTGTAGGTTTTCGTGAAGATCTCCAATACAACTTGTCAAACATTTCAAAATATGGTAACACCTCCTCCATGTTGAAAAATATGTAAAGCATTGTGTAATTCCTCTCTTGTGCTAAAATATAATGAGAATTAGCAGCCCCAACACCTTTACCCTTCCATTGAAAAATCTTAAGCTCACTCGTGGATTGCTCTTCTACATTATGATATCGTGTGACACTTGCATTCACGTTGTTGGCATGTGAAAATTATTTGCTAGAGAAGTTAGTAATCTCTTTAGCTGCAAATGCTTCTGCAATACAACCGTCAACTCTTGCTTTGTTGCGCACTGTAGCTCTAAGTTTCTTCAATTCTCTTTCTTGGCCATACTTCCACCTGAATTGTGCAGCACCTGCTACCAATGCTTCATAAGGTAAATGCACCAGCAAATGTTGCATAACATTCATAAATCCAGGCGGGAACACTTTTTCCATCTTACATACAAGCACAACAATTTCTTTCTCCCACCATCGCATCATCTTTTTCGACACTTCCTTAGCACAAATATGTCTATAAAACTAGCTAAGTTCAGCAAACATCTTCCACAAATCAGATTTGAAGTAGCCAGGAAACATTATCGGTATATGTCTCTACATCATAATGTGATAATCATGGCTATTCAACCCATTCAGTTTACCAGTGTTGAGATTAACACATCGTTTTATGTTTGCTGCATAGCGGTCTGGAAACTTCAGTGTTTTCAACCAACTAAGTATTTGCTTTCTTTCTTCTGGTCGAACACGGAATGGAGCTCGTGGCATACTTTCATTTCTGCTTGCATTTGTTATAACCTCAAGCCTAGGACGATCGCAAATATCAGCTAAGTCTTTCCTCACACTCAAATTATCTTTAGTTTGACCGATAAAATCAAAACACATGCTTATAATGCTTTCAGTGACATTATGCTCCTGGTGCATGAAATCTATGCTGTGCGGTAAAAGCAACACTTTTTCATATGGTAGCTCCCAAAGAAAAGAAATATGAGTCCGGTTGTGTTCTGTACCATACCCTTCGAAACCACCTTCACCGGACTCTTTTAACTTTGCATGCTATGCCATTTTTTGCTCGCTTGTCAATCAATGAGGGGGTCCTTCTGTAACACTTTTGCCATTTTGAAATGATCGTGTATCACTCCTGCAAGGGTGATTTGAAGGAAGGAATTGTCGATGACAATCAAAGAAGTTGACTTTTCTTCCATACTTCAACCTGAAGGCATCAGTATCAGCCATACATATGGGGCAACACAATTTTCCATGGACACACCAACCAGCCCAAATGTCATATGCCAACAAATCATGTATGGACCATAGATATGCGGCACGTAAAGTAAATTCACATTTCATATGACTGTCGTGTGCCTTTACACCTTGCCATAACTCTTTCAACTCCTCAATCAACGGTTGCATAAACACATTAATTTTCGTCCTAGGATGTTTAGGACCAGGAATGATGGCCGCGAGGAATATGTATCCTTCTTTCATTCACATGTTGAGAGGGAGATTGTAAGGCATGATGAAAATAGGCCAACAAGAGTATGGACTGATACTTGTGCTGAAAGCAGTGAAACCATCTGTTGACAATCCAAGACGAACATTTCTTCGATCTTTACCAAACTCCGGATCGAAACCGTCTAGAGCTTGCCATGCCGCACCATCTGAAGGATGTACCATAATATATTTGTCATCGCTCTCACATAACCCTTCTGAATGCCACCTCATCTGCTTCGCAGTTTCTTCAGAAAGTAACAACAATTTAAGCCTGGATGTGATAGGCATGTACCGAAGGTGTTTAACCGGTACCTTTGTACTTATTTCCTCCCCATCATCATTCAAAACCTTCACATGTCTAGATGCATTGCAATGCATACATTGAGTATCGTTCTGGTGTTCCTTCCAAAACAACATGCAATTATTTTCGCACGCATCAATTTTCTCATAACTCATGCTCAGACCTTCCAAAATCTTCTTTGAATGATATATGTCTTCTGCCATCTTATGTTTTGCCGGAAGGAGATCATTGATCAACTTCAGGATACCATTGTAGCAATTGTTTGCAAAATTGAACTTAGACTTCAGCCCCATAAGTCATGTGACCGCGTGTAGAACGGTCACACTAGCGCCCTCATATACTTTTTCATCCGTGGCGGCAAGAAGTCTGTAAAACTTCTTCACCTCCTCTGGTAGTAACTGCTGTTCGTACTCTCGACCAACATCCGCCATCATCTCATCCATCCGATCTTCATTCTCGTTTTTGTCTGACTCACTAGCATGATCCATCTCTCCATTCTCACACCACACTAGATAGTCTGGCATAAACCTGTGCTTACAAAGGTGCAGCATCATTTCAGACCTCTCGAAACGTTGGTGATTCTAGCACCAGCTACACGGACATTTCACAAAACGAGCACCACTAGGAAATGCTTGGTTCACGAACACATTTGCCATTTGTGCCCATTCCAAAGTGTACACACCATCTGAACTCCATCCATCATACATCACCTTACGGTCGTCACCCATTTTTCAACTTATACCTTCAAAGCAGAAAAATCATTATAATTAGTTTATTTTCATATTATGTGACGGTCACTACAACTAGGCAGATAGGTCCTAAACCCACCCAAGAGTGGTCGAGTGGGGCGTGCTTATGACGACATGCGTGGTCTGGATCCAGACGAAATTTCGGCAGCATAATCCCACTGTTCTCCACTGCACACCCAAAAATGGTGCAGCAGAGAACATCATGGTTATGCCGTCAAAATATCGTCCAGATCCAGACTCGCGTCTAGTCACAAGCCACGCCCCCCCCCCCCCCAGATCCACTCCCAGGCTGTCCAAAAAGGGACAATTTCGAACCTTCACGTCTCACATGCCAATGGCATGTGATACGTGCCGATTCGAAACAGGTAATCAAATTCTATAGGTTAAGTTCCTCATTTCCATTTTTCAATAATTTACAAGAGAGGAAAGAACAAGACAGAGGAGGAAAGTTGGTCAGAGTTGAAAGTTCTAAGTCCGGATCCACCGTTCAGGCGTGGTTAATTAGTCGTTCTCGTTATCGCCGTATGCATCCATGCTCTTCTTAACGCATACATCACAACTAGAATCATCTTTCACTACAATCCACTAAAGCTACCATAATTAATAAAATATTTACTATATTACAAACACATAATTAGTCATCATATTGCAAATGCTAAAAATAAACAATAACATGCATGATATGAACTTTTAATCACATTCAAATCATATAGCATAATGAATATGAATCACATTCATGAGTTAGCAACTATGTAATATGAATCACATTAACGAATTAACACTAATCACATATATAATATGCTCACATATTTAGAAACTATTAATCATGCTCACATATATAAGCTAAACATGTACATTTGCATATAATTTGAGAATTAACTATTATTAATCTTACATCTACATTAGCTATGAAATAAGCTCACACATAGAACATCACATATACAAACTCATGAACCAAAATAAGATCACACATAAAGTTCAAATATATGACTTCATTTTACCTTATGCACCGAGGAGGAGTGAACGGGGCGCTGGAGGGGGCCCGGACCAGAAGGCTCCAGGGGCCGGAGCGACGGAGGGGTACCGGACCAGGGGGCTCCGGATGCCGGACTATGGGGCGCCGGGGGCAGGACCAACGAGCAACGGAGGGGGGCCGGACCAGGGCGCAGGAGCGCCGGCGAGCGGGGACGCGCGCGGGGGCAGCGGGCGGAGGCGCGGGCGGGGGCGGGGGCGGGGGCTCAGGCGTAGGCGAGGGGCGGGGGCGTGGGCACGGGCGAGGGGCGCCGGCGAGCGGGGGCGGCGGCCAGGGGTGCGGGCGGGGGCACGGGCAAGGGGCGCAGGCGACGGGCGGGGGCGCGGGCGCGGCGAGGGGCGCCGGTGACGGGGCGGCGGGCGAGGGCACCGGCGTAGCGGCGGGCTGGCGGCGGCGGCGATGGGCAGGGGCGCGGGCTCGGGCGAGAAGTATCAGGAGGCGCATGAGAAGAGAAGAGCCGCGAAGGGTTTAGGCCCACTTAAGGGTGTCGGTGTTGTCCCGACCGACGCTCTTAGGGGCTCAGTCAGTCGGGCCCGCTTAAAGTCTAGGGTGGGGCTCGTGTAAGAATGTCGGTTAGGCTGACGCATTTAATATATGTGTCGGTTCAGCCGATGCATGTATTATGTGTGTCGGTTTCTTCAAGAACACCGACACCTCTAACTTATGGGTGTCGGTTAACTAAAACCGACAACCTTAGACGCGCTAAACGCGTCGGGGCCGACACATCTATTAAAACCGACACCCTATTCATCGTTTCCTATAGTGATAGTTTATGTGGCATGCCAATGTGGATGTCCAACTTAGACTAAGGATGAAAGTGAAACGGTTGTGTGAAGTTGAGGGACTAAATAATTGACCCATTTGAAAGTTCAAGTACCAAACTGAGTTTTGATTGAAAGTTGGAGGATGAAGTTGGGTAGTGTGTCAATTCTAAACGAGCTAAGAGCTTGCGAGCTTGATGAGCTCAAGCTCGAAATGCTCGAGTAAGCTCATTTATTGTTTTCATCTATGATATGTACGTATGTATGATTAACTAAACTATATAATTCTATTAAAAATGTTTTATGGGACACAATTTTTATATATGATAGCAAAATATAATGTGCAACATCGTCCACCATCCTACTCCATTACTTGTGAATCCTAAATTTAGTAGATTCAATTGTATATACATGAATTATGGGCTTGACTTGAGATTGACTCGTTTTTTTATTAAACTCAAGCTTAGAAAGACAAGCTCGCTCGAGTTCAACTCGTTGACAGCCCTAGATGCAATTAATTGGGGTGACCGACAGTGGCCGACGTAGACGTGCAGGACGGCGATGGGGTTATGGTCGGCGGAGTAGTTGGGGTGCCACTCGACATCGAGCCCGACGACAAGCTTGTGAAGGCGCTGACGGTGGACGAAGAGGACCTCGTCAAGACAGTCCTCCACAGCCTCGCCGGAGGACGTCACGGTGGTGGTGATCATGGCATCCTCGAACTTCATGTTGTACACCTGAGTCTCCGCCATTGGGTCCTCTCCTTGTCGTCCGTACGGTTGCCGTCTACGGCTGCGCGACACAACTTCTCTCTTGTGCAAAACCTTCGTCTACACCTCTAGTTTGGATTTTGGAAACGGGTGTGAATATATAACTGATGCAGTTACAATATGAGTGGAGGAGTTTCCGAATTTGACGGCCCGAGCCCTGAGTAAAGAAAGTAATGAAGATTTTTGAATCTGATATACTCCTATTTTTTTAATTCTTATCGTTATGACCACAAGTTACATTGTCTCAACCAAACACCACATACAACAACAACTTTTCTCAGGGGCGCACCCACTGGGTATGCCGGGTGGGCCACGACATACCCTGGGTCCAGCCACCAGAGAGTAGCTAGTGTGAATGCATGCTGGAGAGATCAGTGGAATCGGGAACTGGCCAATTAAGATGGAAGACAGCAGTCTCACGGTTCATGGATCAAAACGTGCGCCATCCTTTTTTGTAACACCCTAATTTTCATCATCACGCCCTGCATTGATCACTAAATATGTTTAACAATATTCCACATTAAAAGGAACAAGTTTAAAATGAATTAATAGCAAAACCGTACTTAGGAATTATGGAAAGTGTGGACTAGTCTGATTTTGGAGCGGACTAGTCCGAATTCTCTCTGACTACTGCGGACTAGTCTGTATTTTCTCTGTGGACACTTTTGAACTTGTCCGGTCCAGTGTGGACTAGTCCGGTGTTCGAAATCCTCAGAAAATTTGCTAAGTCACTGGACTTTTCTGGACTAGTCCGGTGTTGCAGCAGACTTGTTCATTTTTCCCTCTAACCAAAGTCAGACATGTCCGATTTTTGGCAAGACTTGTCTGTTTTTCCCCTTTGTATAATTTCGGACTTGTCCGATGTCCAGTCCGTACTTGTCCGATTTCTCTGTGTTCAACTTCGAACTAGTCTGACCATTTTCGGACGTGTCCGATAAATTGCGACTCTGAGTTGATCTTTTGTTTCATGACTTGTTTCTTGCATTTTACATCATGTGGGCCTAGGGACGTCATGCCTAACTCTTTTAGAGCCCATGTGGGACTCTAAACCGACCCCTACTCATCTCAAACTCGAAATCCATCTAACCCTAGCCTCCACCTCTATATAAACAACCCCACCCCTTGGCTTGACATCTATTTTCCACTTTTCCACCACACCCAAACCCTAGCTCGTGAATAGCTGCCACCAAGTAGGGAGAAGAAGATCAAGAACAAGGAGAGGAAGAGGAGGAAACGAAAGAAGATCAATATTTCCATCACTTTCGCGTTCTTCATCGACGATTCACCATCAAGTTCTTCATCAACCCTAGATAATGAAGAATCGAGTGTTGCCTCCAAAACCCTTGATCCATTGGAGTTCTAAACACCTGGTAAACCTTCTAATTACTTTTCCTTACGTGAATTCAACCCAAATCTCCAAATTCACTTCGATCTAGAAAATCCTAATCGGTTGTTCCTGCGCAGTGCGGACTAGTCCGGCCTCCTGCGGACTTGTTCGATCTTTACAATCTATTTCCTGTTGAATTAAATCTAAATTGTTTTGAATCAAATTCAAACCTGTATAAACTTTTTAAAAGCTATTAGAACTAGTTAGTGATTATTATTAACAACTTAATAACTAGTTTTACCTTGCATTTGCATTAATCATGCATGTCATGTCATATTGTGTATTGTGCACTCTTTGATTAAAATTCTTGTCTTGTATGTTTATTGTGTGGATTAGACGGATTTGCGTTAGAGAGTGTTGTGGAGGATCTCCAGCACCAAGAGTTTGAAGCCTTTGATCCTAATCAAGCCCAAGAGCAAGGCAAGTGTCCTTGAAACATATTGATCCTGTTTTTAAAGTAAATGTTTTGTTTGTAAACTGCATGTTGTGTCAATTTGATGGGAATCCTATGATAGGAAGTTTACTAGATTTGATGACCACCCTTGTCACCTGGAATACATGGTAGAGAGTCGGGATGGGATCTTTACTTTTTTGCTTTGCTTAATTAACTAGGATGGGAAAACAACTATATTATTTAATTATGCATAGATGAGATTATGGTTAACATGAACTGGTTAATATGATGTGGTAATGGGTGATCTGAGCAAGCTTGGTATGTGGATGGGTTGGGTTATTGGTGGTTTGCTTGCTTTAGATCTAAGGACCAGTTCATGCAAGAAAAAGGCAGAACTATAGTGCCACCACGAGGCCAATTATGGGTGCAGCGTAGATGATTAATTAGGGCTTTGCTAGTGCTTTTGGGACCATTAAGGATAATCAGGGAAGGGTTAGTCAGATTGGGTTTGTTGATGATTGGTGGGACTACCCTAGATCCGAATGGCCCAAGAGGGGGCCCTTGGTTGAAGATGTGATTAGTTGGAGACATCGCCACCGGTGAAACCTCGGTGGGGTCTAAATAGGCTAGTAGTACCTTTGTAAAGGCTATTTTGTGATCTCTTAGCCACACACTGACGGAAGTGTGAGATGGAATAATATAGGTTCTAGTCACTGAAAGGTGATGAAATCACAAACACGTGGGTAAAGTGGTAGAAACTCTGCAGAGTCTAATAAAACTATCATGATAGTCGTACTCCCGGTTATGAGCACTTGGACAACTTCCATGATTAGAGGGCACTTAGGATTCGGGGTTGTTATGGTTGGTACTGGTTATGGTTAATGATATGGTTATGGTTGGTTATGAATTAAACTCTGATATTAATTATGGTTATTGATAATGAGAAATATGGAACAAGGTTGATGGTGATGAATATGGACTGGTACTATGATACTAATTATGGTTTATGATGGGTTTATTTCACATACATATAATATGTGGCTTTTGAAATGTTTTAATGTACTTTTCAGCACTTAGCTATTATTATATTCGTCATTGGAATGAACTACATGTCATACTTTCCACACTTACTGAGTACGACATGTACCCACTCTTGCAATTCCCCCACCAACACTTGCAGGTCAGGATTGGGATTATAACGGTGATAATGCGGAGTTCTAGGTCGTGTCTGCCGTCAGCTTTGCCTGTGGTGTTGATTGGAGTCGCGTTACCCTATTGCTTAGCTGCTTAGTTGCTTAATTAGTAATTTCCGCTGCATTAGTTCAAACTTGTCATTAATATTCATTAGAGATTGTATTCGAGGATATTATGAATTGTATAATAGAAGTACATATTTAATAATTTGAGCTATGGTAATTGTCTGTATATCGTCCGTGAATCACTTGTGTATGTGTTTTGAACATCCTGGGCACACATATACTGCACTTGGTTCATTTTTGAAATCGGGTGTCACATTTTTCTTCTTCCTTTTTTCTATCCATGAACCGTGAGACTACTGAGTTCCATCTTTAGCGGCACACCTACAGTCTGGTTGTGCTAGTGTACCTTAACCCCCGTCCTGTGTCTCCGGTGGTGGTTGGGAAGAGCCTTGCAGGTATGTTCCCATTCCTGTCCTCCAACTCGATCTAGGTTTCCGATAACGCTGACGGTTCACCACTAGACAAACCAGCAAAGCCTCGGTGTTGAGCGGCATGCAAGTTTCTTGATGAGAAAATTACTTCGGGGACAGCCCCCGACATGCATAATTGACAGGAAGGATGTTCCCTCGAGGGATTGAGGATAAAAGGTATACCATCATCGAGGCACCCAAACGGAGGTTCGAACGAAGCTACACGACTGGTCGGGTACATGTACGGTCCGGGTGTGCCGGTGTACCTTAACCCCCGTCGTGCATCCCCGATGGTAGTTGGGAAGAGCTAGCCTTGCACGTATGCTCTGATTCATGTCCTCCAACTCCATCTAGGTTTACAATGACGCAGGCAGTTCACCACACGAGACAAACCTTGATGGAGTGAACCGCCTGCGTCATTGGAAGCCTAGATGGAGTCGGAGGATAGGAATCAGAGCATACCTGCAAGGGTCTTCCCAACAACCACCGGGGACGCACGACGGGAGTTAAGGTGCACCGGCACACTGGCCCGAACCGTACGTGTACCCGGCCAGCCATGTAGCTTCGTTTTATATTTTATTCCCCAGGCTTAAAAGTTTGCTCTTCCTCTTTGTTTGCCCTATTTGGTCTTCCCTAGGCTTAAAAGTTTTTTGTTTTACAATATTTTTACATATGTAATATGACATAGGATATATCACTTAATAGTTTTGCAAAAAAATGGAGGAGAAATATGTATATCCCATGCAACTATGTAAATCCACCCCAATTAATTAGCTAGTTATTTTTTAAGATGATAAAAAATTATTAACTTTTCTAAATGAGGTGGTCGGGGTAGATGATGTGGCATAATTGCTTATGCGGCATGCCAATGTGGATGTCCAACTCATACTAAGGATGAAAATGAAACGGTTGTGTGAAGTTGAGGGACTAAATAATTGACCATTTGAAAGTTCAAGGACCAAACTAAGTTTTGATTGAAAGTTTGAGGACAAAGTTGAGTATTGTGCCAATTCTAAATGAGACAAGCTTGAGCTTGCGAGCTTGATGAGCTCAAGCTCAAAAAGCTCGAGTAAGCTCAGTTATTGTCGTCATCTATGATATGTACGTATGATTAACTAAACTATATAATACTATTAAAAAGTTTTATGGGACACAATTTTTATATATGATAGAAACAAATAATGTGCAACATCGTCCACCTTCCTACTCCATTAGTTGTGAACCTAAATTTTGTATATTATATTGTATATACATGAATTCTTGGCTCGACTCGAGATCGACTTGGTGTTTTATAAAACTCAAGCTTAGAAAGACAAGCTCGCTCGAGTTCGACCCGTTGACAGCCCTATTTGTAATAAAAGATTTTCATCCGTTGAATCCACATCTTACGGTTATTACATCTTTTCATTTAACCCCTTCCACCACCACCACCCCTCCACCGGTTGGAGGGGGTTAAATAAAAAGATTCAACGACTGTAATGTAGATCGATCCATCAGTTCAAGATGGTTGATTGCACGATTGCATCAAACATCTGATTACATTCTAGTTGAACCCAACTTTAAAACAGGAAATCTTTTGACAAAGATTAATCCAGTCGTGATGTTTTTCTCTTCTTGTTTTTTGATGTTTTATTTTTTCTTGTTTCGTGATGTTGTTTTTCTTATTTTGTACTTCCTCCTTCCCATATTACTTGTCTTTAATAATTAGGACAAGTTTTCTAGTTCAAAAATGAACTAAAAAATGAGTTCTAACGACAAGTAATATAGGATGGAGGGAGTAATGTTTTATGATAATGAACTCAATGTTGTTTGTCTGTTCCATCTGTTATTTTGTTTTTCTATTTACTGTTAAGTGAACTATCTGTTCTATCTGTATTAACTATTAATGAACGACCTCCACACCGCTGGTGGCCTCTGAAGTGGCATGTACGATACTTTAGCAGCTGGAGGTGCCAGAAGATCGCCCGCGGCAGGGCCTGCAAAGCGGTCTGTAAAGTACAGTAGTATACAGTAGATGCAAGAGGTAGCGATGACTGTAAAGAAAAGTGGAGACAATGAACAGAGAGAAAAGAAAAGAAATGACGAGAAAAATGATAGAAAAAGATAGGTAGAACTCCAACGTACCACTGGCCCTATGCCCCAATATGCGGTGTCATCATTACAACTACTTCTATAAATGAAGTTCTACGGACTAGATGTGCTGATTAGTTTATTTTGTGTTTATTGGGGATTATGTAACATCTAGTTCTGTCGATTAGTGACGACTGGAATGAAAACTGGAGGCAATGAATAGAGATAAAAGAAAAAAGGACGAGAAAAATGATATAAGAAGATAGGTAGTACGTATGAATTAAGGTGAAAGGGCGTGGAGAACCAAACTGTAATATAGGAAATGTTTGGCGCAGATTACTGTCAAACATAGTATGTTATCTCTATTGATGACAAGATATTATTCTTGTGCCGATTTTGAAAACAAAGCGGTTCCTTTACTTCGTGCATCTCATCAGTGCATGCGAGAGGCGTAGGTCTCATAGGCTTTGGTGTTCACATGTCAGCCACCCTTAATGCACCTGTAGTACTGCAGAGGATGTGAATCCGCCACCGCCGGAAGCCGAACCATCAGTGTGCACGACCCCAATCAGTACGCGCGAAGAAGACGATGGCATGTGTCTTTATGTAATGCCTCCATTGTCTTTTTCACGCGTAATCTATAAAGACACATCACCGTCTTCTCTGCACGTACTCTAGCTCGATTCCTCTTTGTCTCCGCCGCGCGGACGCTCATTGGTTCCCTTTGCCGCGCGGATGCCGAAGCCGGTGGAGTTGCTGTTCACGCACGATATTGTGGTCGAGATCGTGGGGCGCGTCGCTGAAAGCTCCCTGTGACCCTTGGATGACCTCTCCAGTCTGCGTGCCACCTGCAAGGCCATTCATGCGGCGTGCCGCAATGGCGCCGTGGGCAGGTGCGTAGCGCTGGAGCGGGTAAACCGTAGGATGTGTCGCGATTCGGGGCGCTACAAAGCCCTTGTGGAGAATCTGGCCATCGTTAGAGACCCTCATGCATGCTACTTCACAGGGCTCAAGCTCGTCTTTGCGGTCGATTGCGCGCAGCAGGGCGCCCAGTTTCTCGCCAAGGCGGTCGGGGCTGGCCACATGGAGGCATCCTACGTCCTTGGCCTCCTCTGCTACAATGCCAATTGTGGGGCCCGCAATGCAGTCGAGTATATTTGGCAGGTCTAAGGCGAGGTAGAAGTCGGTGACAAAGCGGTCAGGTCCGTCGCCATCATGAGGATCAACAATGAGTGCAGGCTGTGTCGGATTTAAGCCCTGGTTGAAATTGGTAATCTGACGTGGGCGCATCCGTGCCCGCCTCTGAGACCGCCGATGGTGTCGTTGCCCAACAAGGAGGTTGACCCGTGCACGGCTATCGGCTACAGGGAGCAATGGTGGAGCGGTTGCAGGGTCTTCTGTTGTGAAGACAGTAGGATTAGACACGAGCATTTCACATTTTGTCGTGCAGTGTTATCCGATATGGGCTATATACTTATAAGGTTGTGATGTTGTTTTTCTTGTTTCATGATGTCATTTTTCTTGTTTTGTAGTAGTATTTTATATTGATGAACTCAATGTTGTTCGTATGTTAAAACTGTAATTTTGTTTTCTATCTGTTTGTTTGGTGAACTATCTGTTCTATCTATATTCTCTGTTAATGAACGACCAACCACACCACCGATAGCCTCTAAAGTGGCTGGTACGGTACTTTAGCTGCTAGAGGTGCCAGAAAAGATCGCCCGTAGCGGGCCGCCCATACCAGGGCTTGCAAAGCGGTCTGTAAAGTAGTATGCAGTACTAGTACGTAGTAACAGGAAAATGCAACAGGTAGCAATGACTAGAAAGAAAAGTGGAGATAGTGAACAGAGAGAAAAAAAGAAAGGACGAGAAAAATGTTAGAAAAAGATTGTTAGAACTCCAACGTACCACTGGCCCTATGCACCTAAACACAGTTTCATCATTACCACTGCTCCTATGTGCGGCGAAAAGTTATTAGCACTGCTTGAAGGGAAGTATTGCGGACTAGATGTGCCGATTAGTTTAACTTATTGGGGATTATGTAAGAGATAGTTCTGTCGATTAGTTTGTTGCCTAGAATGGCACGTTGAACACTACTGTTTTGTTATGTTGATGTTTATATCTATTATTAATCCTTGTTTATATCACTATGTTTCTGCGGTTCAAGAGATTTTATGCGTATGCTTTATTTTGATCGGAATACCACCTCCATTGCTACAATAACTTATTTAGATAACAAATTGCCAGAGCCAGACACGCCCCTGTAGATGGGCTCACGTGTCATAGGGAAGAACACCAAGCGTCCCAGCGCAGTTTCGGCCCACGAATACAAAGTGACTCAGCATAGTTTCAGCCAACGAATAAAAAGCGGCCTAACGCAGTGTTGCGCCTACTCTAATAGCCTCACGCACGCTTTGTCCGGGTTGCCTTCCTGCGGGACCCTTCAATCCACAACGGCCCCTCTCCTGACTATACGAAACGCGCTTGAAGGAGCATCTGCCGACTGCCACACTCTTGGAGGAGCATCTGCCGGCCGCCATGCTCTTGGAGGGGCATCCGCTGGCCGCCACGCTGTTGGAAGAGCATCCGTCGGTCACCGCGCGTGGAGGAGCATTCGCCGGCCACCGCACATGGAGGAGCAACAGCGCTAGGTACAATTGCTCACATAATGTTATTGTAGTTCTATCCTCTTATGGATACACTGATTGAATTGTAGGAAGCGATGTTAGAAGATAAGGCATGGATAAGAAAAGATAGGCGTACGGAGTGGCAGGATGGAATGAAGTCATTTTTAAATTTTGCATTCCCGGGCACTCATGAAGAAGAAACTTGGCCTTGTCCTTGCACGAAATGTCATAATATTTGCCATGGGACACACAAGGAAGTTCATCTTCACTTTCTTCGTAAAGGGATGTCATTGGATTATACTTGTTGGGTACACCATAGAGAAATATGTGATGAGAAAATATTGTTGAGCAATCAGCAAATAATGAGGAGATAATTTCTGATAACGCTGCAATGGAAAATATGTTGTCCAGTCTACTTAGAGGCACTGATCATGGTGGTACTTTAGCAGATGTTGATGATCCAGAATGTGATATAAACCAACAGGAGCCAACTGGGTGTGCAAAGGCATTCTATGAATTATTAAATGAAGCCAAAAAGGAGTTGTATCTAGGATGTGAGAAAGTGACCCAATTATCCTTCATTGTCAGGTTGTACCAGATAAAGTGTTTAACTTGTTTGAGCAAAAAAGCGTGTGAGTTGATCCTTGAACTATTCTCATATGTGCTTCAAGAGGGCCACTACATTCCTAATACACTTGATAATGTTGAGAAGGTTGTTCCTCGGGCTGGGCTACCAAAAGATTGATGCATGTGTCAATGACTGCTTGTTATTTCAAAAGGACTATTCTATGCTTGATTGATGCCCAAAATGTGGTGAATTAAGATGGACAAATAGTACTGGTGGTGATGCAAGAGAGGCTTTACCTTGCAGAAAAGCCAAGAAGCTTGTAGCACACAAGATTCGACGATACTTCCCTCTTATTCGTCGTCTTCAAAGGTTTTATATGGAAGAATCAATGGCATCAAACAAGCGCTTGCACAAAGAAGAATGTACTGATGATGGAATATTATGCCATCCTGCAGATTCGAAAGCATTGAAGCATTTTGATAGCATTCAACCAAATTTCTCATCTAATCCTCGCAACATAAGACATCGTCTTGCATCTGATGGTTTCAATCCTTTTGGAATAATGAATGTTTCTTACAGTACATGGCCTGTGATTCTAATCCCTTATAATCTACCACCATGGTTGTGTATGAAGCAACCTTATTGGTTGATTTCAATGATATTTCCTGGGCCAAAGTCCCCTGGAAACAAAATTGATGTGTATCTGCAGCCTCGAATTGATGAGCTACTAAAATTATGGTATGATGGTGATGAAACATACGACAGTTCAAAGAAAGAGACATTTCTCATGCGAGCTTCTATATTGTGGACAATAAATGATTTTCTAGCATATGCAATGCTATGTGGATGGAGCACAAAAGGTAAGCTAGCATGTCCATACTGCCATATAAACACTGATGCATTGTGGTTGAAACATGGACGAAAGTATTGCTAGATGTGTCATCGTCGTTTCCTACCTCAGAATTACAGGTTGCGTCGAGACAAAGCTTCTTTCAACAACAAGATAGAGAATAGAGAGGCTCCAACATCACTCTCTGGTGACGAAGTACTCCAACAATACGAGAGTTTTGATCAAGTGAGTTTTGGACAAACGAATAATAAGAGTAAGCACACTGAGAAAAAATAGGTGACATAGTGGGAAGAAGAAAAGTACATTTTTCCAGCTCCCGTATTGGGAGACATTGCTAATAAGGCATAACTTGGATGTCATGCGCAATGAGAAAAACATTTGTGATAGCATATTGGGGACATTTCTTAATATGGATGGTAACAGAAAAGATAGTCTACAAACTCGTCTTGATATGCAAGATATGGGTATACGGTCACAACAACATCCGGTGGCTATAAATGGGAAGTATGATTGTCCAACAGCATCATATACTTTACATAAAGATGAGAAGACCACCTTGTGCAATTTTTTGGGGGACGTAAAGATTCCCGATGGTTATGCCTCAAACATCAAGAGACGTGTGGACATAAAAGCACGTAAGGTATCAGGTCCAAAAACTCATGACTGCCATATTATATTTCAGAAGCTCCTTACTATTGCAATACGTGACATATTGCCTGAAAAGGTTGTTGCACCTTAATTGAGTTTAGCAGATTCTTTTCTAGAATTTGTTGTAATGAATTGGCAAAACCAGATTTGGATAAGATGAGCAAATAATTTCCTGAAACAATTTGTAAGCTTGATATGTTTGCTTCCTCCCGCTTTCTTTGATATCATGGTACATCTTCCAACCCATCTTGCTGAAGAAGCTTGCTTGGATGGACCAATTTCTTATAGATGGATGTATCCAATTGAGAGGTACCTTGGTACATTGAAGAGGTATGTACATAACAGAGCTCGCCCGGAGGGTTCTATAGCTTAGGGATATATTATGGAAGAGTGTATGACTTTTTGTAGTCAGTTTTTGGATAACATCAGCACCAAGTTTATTAGGCCAGAACATCATGAAGCTGCAACTAGGAATGAACCTTCTCTCAAGTCTAATATATTTCCAGAAGTTGATAATTCTAAAAAATGGATTAAATGAGGCCAACTTACTATGGTGGAACTACATAACATCAGGCATTGTATTATTTCTAATGTTGAAGAGGCCGCTCCATGGATCAAGTACGTATAACTCAGGTGTTCTATACTATATTGGATCATGCTTATTGTAGATGGCTAATTTAATTTTGTACCCTTTTCAGTAAGCATTTTGAAGAGCTGAAAAAGATTCATTCTTGTGATGTTGAAAACTGCCATAGAGATGAGTTTGTTTATTGGTTTCAGAAATGAGTAAGTACTTGCAAGTATTTACTTTCACGTAATATTGAACAACTTTGTGTTCTGAAGTTGGTTTATCGATGACCCCTTTTATACTAATTTGTACAGATTACGACATTACAGAAAGAAGGCAAAATAACCAATTTTTTGTATACATTATGTAGATGACTTGATCATCGGGCACGTTTTTTAGTCGATCATTCATAAATGGCTTCTTCTTTCAAACTATAGAAGTCAAAAAAGATTTACGAATGCAAAACAATGTTGTTGTTGTTCGGGATGGTGATCTTGTGTGGTTTGGAGTAATCAAGAAAATGATTTATGTTGATTTTGAAAAAAAATCAAGAGGTTCTGTTTTTTAAATGTGACTGGTTTGATCGCCCTTGTTCCGGTCAGAGCCAAAGTAGAGGCAACTAAACGGATCAATACAGAATGATAGATGTTGACACTACTCTTTCTCAGTTTAAGTATGAGCCTTACATTCTAGCCACCCAAGCAGAACAAGTTTTTTACGTTCAAAGTGTGAAGAAACCTAAATGGGCTAACATTGTTAAAATGAAGCCAAAAACCTTTTGGCCATGCCCCCTGGAGACAGTGAAAATAATGTCACTGAGACGATGGAGGCTGAGACATTTGATGATCGACGACTTACTGATGTCAATATGCCACACATAAATGAGGATAGGACCGCATGGGTTAGGAATGACATTGAGGGAGCAACCGGTGATGCTTCCGCTCTGCAAATGTGAACATGTGATCATCTTGAGGCACATGGAGTTCTATAAGAAAATGAAGATGACGACGACGATGATACATATATCAATGATGGTCTTGTAGCTCCAATATTAGGGGGGGGGGACAACGAAGATGATGATTATTTATATAAGTACTGTGTGAGTTAGCTATGAACTATTTGATTTTTTGTAAAAGATAGAAGCCACTCTTCTATTTAGCAGCAAGCTTAGAAGCAAACCAATATTTAATAATCCCACCTCTTTAGAAGATACCCAGAATTTCAAATGACGCTTCTGCAGAAATTCCTAATGCAACGAACTAGTACAATCGTGGCAACATACGATTGTGTTCCGTGGAAATACATAACAGTTAAACACACAAAATTATTCATTACCCAGATGAACGCAGATAACACATTCATTCATTAACAAATATATTACAAAACTCAATAAAAAAGTACAAGACACAAGAAAATAAAAACAACATCAACTAAAAAACAACAAAAGAAAACCTAAATCCTACTCCTCCCCCTCCTCCTCCTCCGGCTGCTCCGCAGGTTGCTCCGGCTGGTCCGTATCTGGTGGTGCCACCTCGCGACCGAGGTTCCTCGCCATCGCTGCCACCAAGATACCGCGGCCCTCGGCACCGAGCACCTCGGCCATCGTGTCGAGCAGCCTGTTGAACATCGTCTCGAGCAGCTCGTTGTTGAGCCTCTCGGGGGAGCGGCCACACTGTTTCTTGTAGGGTGGCTGTTGACGGCTGTTATATACCAATTTCATCCGTCAATTTAACTAAGTTATGTGAAGGATTTGTCATTTCTTGCACACATCACCTTTCTATCTAACCCAATTCCACTTGGACTTGGAGAAATATGTGTATGCAACATTTTATGCAGGAAATGAGTAAATGTAGAGGGACCAATCCTTTAAAATATCATCCCAGCAAATTAGGCAATGATATGTGGCATCCCATGGATCAAATGGCTCACAAACATAAGTATACGAGGAGATCCAACGGTGTATCACCCAGATACATCAAGGGGGCCCACCTGGCAGCCACCTGGGGGAAGCACTCCACGTTTGGAGTGCTGACCAGGTCGGCCGAACCAGGGGTTCGGCTGACCCCTTCCTGGTGCCAAACGCGGTCAAATGACGCGTGTTGGCTCCTCCTGGCTTGAAGGAGTCAATGGTGACTGATTCACGCGCTTTTGGTGGCGGGAACTGACCTCAACACTAGTATAAATAGGACCCCCTACCCCTCACTTCAACACACACCACTTGAGCTTCATCTCTAATGTATACACTATCATCCGTAGTCTTAGAGGAGTTATGTTGTAGAGAGGAGAGTCTCTAGTGCCAAGTCCAAATTGGAAAAGGAGTAAGGAGTCTCTCTCTTCCCAATCCTACATTGGGAAAGGTATGGCTCATGTATTCTTTCTTGTATTTGTGACTTTATGCATAATAAAGATAGTATCTTTAGTCTCTACTTATACATATACTTGGGCAAAGCGTTTATTGTGGAGTCCATGTATGTGGAAGGTATAGCTTCTACGACTGTTTGGTCATGAACATACCTCATTATCATAGAACCTATAGACCCCCCTATAGTCTAGTTAATTATAACATAACTAGGTTAGTATGGATAATTATGCTGTGTATCAACATTGGTTCAATGATGATTCAATTCATTGCATTAGGATGGATTGTGCCTAGGCTCTTAAGGTAATTACTTAATATGCTAGCATGGTGCTAGGATAGCTAAGTAGCATTGGATGTCTCATAGACTCACAAATTGAAGAGGTAGGCAGTAGGTGGTGACAGCCCTATCTGTCCTTTGTAATCCTTCACGTTCAGCTATGCCACAGGCTCTTGGCGGGAGTCGCCCTAGTATTGCTAGGGGTAAGCCCATGCCCGATGTGTTGAACCACATAGCATAAGTTTTAACTATTGATCTAGCTTCTGGATAATTAGTTTAGGCTATGTATATGTACAATAGAGCATAGTAGGAGTACCTCCATAACTCTCAACCTTAACTAACCTCTAGGATCCTCTTACCCCCTTAGACTTGAAAGCTTTTGTGTGTGTCACACTACCTTCACTATTATTTTATCCATCCTTACTAGATTCTTACCTAGACCTTTATACCCTTTCCACTTGATGATTGTTATATCTCTTCCCTACCTTCCTTTGGGATCAAATAAATGACACCCTTGGGAATACTCTTAAGGGGAAATGCTACAATGATATTTCCGTGTGATTGCGGAATTCACTCTGTGATCCAATAGAACCATTAACAAGCATTTCTAACACATCAGTTGGAGATGTTTAGTTAATGGTGCATAAGCAATACCAACAAGCATTTCTGGCGCCGTTGCCAGGGATGATTTGTTAGTACATCTTAGGAGCCGTCAACAGTGGCTCCCTTGGCGGGCTTGGTAGCGGAACGTTGGACATGGTGGGTTGTCTGCGCGGAGATGACGAACGAAGAGAGAAGAGGAGAGAATGATGGTGCCTTACTCTGTGCGGACAAGCAAAATGGAGACATGCTTAATTAGCAGCGAAGTGCGTTTCTTATATGAAAAGCGCGTCCTCCCCATGAAGTCTTCTTTCAACTTCGTGATATTCTACATTTTGCTTCGGTTCACTATTTATAACACACATCACTGAACTTAGAGCACATTCACTTGATAACTAAATCGTTCACTTGTCTAGAAAATAATGCAATGATTGTGTTCCGTGGCGATAGATCCTAACACAACTAACTAGTGATTCGTGGCAACAGATCCTAATGCAACGATTTTGTTCTGTGACGATAGATCCTAACGCCACGAACTAGTGAATCGTGGCAAAAGTTTTTAATGCAATGATTGTGTTCCATGGCGATAGATCCTAACACCACAAACTGGTGAATTGTGGCAACATATCCTAATGCAACGATTGTGTTCTGTAGCGATAGATCCTAACGCCACGAACTGCTGAACCGTGGCAATAGACCCTAATGCAACGATTGGGTTTCGTGATGATAAATACTAAGTCCAAGAACTGGTGAATCATGGCAAAATTTCCTAATGCAACAATTCCGTTCCGTGGCGTTAGATCCTAACGTCACGAACTGGTGAATCGTGGCAACATATCCTAATGCAACAATTGTGTTCCGTGGCGATAGATCCTAATGTCATGAACTGCTAAACCCTAGCAAAATTTTATAATGCAACGATTGTGTTCCGTGGCAATAGATCCTAACGCCATGTACTGGTGAATCGTGGCAAAAGTTCCTAATGCAACGATTGTGTTCCGTGGCAATAGATCCTAAAGCCACAAACTGGTGAATCATGGCAAAAGTTCCTAATGCAAAAATTGTGTTCCGTGGTGATAGATCCTAACGCCATGAAATAGCGAATCGTTGCAACAGATCCTAATGCAAGGATCGTGTTCTATGGCAATAGATCCTAATGCCATGAACTGGTGAATCATGGCAAAAGTTCATAATGCAATGATTGTGTTCCGTGGTGATAGATCCTAACTCCATGAACTGTTGAATCGTGGCAAAAGTTCCTAATGCAACGATTGTGTTCCATGGCGATAGATCCTAACGCCACGAACTGGTGAATTGTGGCAAAACTTCCTAATGCAATTTTGTTCCATGGCAATAGATCCTAATTCCACGAACCAGTGAATCATGGCAAAAGTTTCTAATGCAACAATTCTGTTCCATGGCAATAGATCCTAACGCCACGAACTAGTGAATCGTGGAAAATGTTCCTAATGCAACGATTCTGTTCAGTGGCGATAGATCCTAACGCCACAAACTGATGAATCATGGCAAATGTTCCTAATGCAACGATTGTGTTCTGTGGTGATAGATCCTAATGCCACGAACATGGGAATCGAGTCAAAAGTTCCTAATGCAATGATTGTGTTGTGTTGCGATAGATCCTAATGCCACGAACATGGGAATCATGGCAACAGATCCTAATGCAACGATCCTGTTCCGTGGCAATAGATGCTAATGCCACGAACTAGTGAATCGTTGCAACAGATTCTAATGCAACGATCGTGTTCCATCGCGATGGATGCTAATGCTATGAACTAGTGAATTGTGGCAAAAGACCAAGCTTACTGCAACGATTTAGTATTTGTTGCAGTACAATTGTTGCAACAAGGCGGAATCCTTATAGGGTCCTCAGTAGATGCGCACATGGCAGTACCGAAGCCTGCCCCAGAAGAGGGGCATGGTCTGGGCCCACTGGCACGTGGCACCTTCAGAGCCTGCCTCTGCGGGGAGGCAGGGTCCTTTGTCATTTTAGCCGATGTGTTGGGGTACCTAATCTACAGGGTATCGACAATGGCCCCCGAGCCCACCGCCGAGAGACGACGTTCCCGCAGGTGGGGCCTTCATCTTCAATTCCCGCATGGCCTCTTTGATTCTATTTCGGGCAGTTGAGGGGGCAGCACACCCCTAACGCTGAGGACACGCATCCGCTTCATATTGACGAATTGTGGCAATGTGATCTTTGTCTACTGCATGACTTTAACCGCGATGGTTCTCGATGTGGCCACTGTGCTTGTGTCGCCCTGTCTTCTCGGGAACTACCAAGTTGCCTTCTCGATTGGCTAACCACCCAGGCTGGGTCTTCAGACAGACAACTTGGGTCCCACTATTGTTGCCTCTTTGAGTTGCACAGTGCGTTTGAGCCTGGATGACTCGCATGATGTGCTCTCAAGCGTCGCGGAAGTGAGTAAAGGGAAGCCTTTGGAGCCAAAGGTAGCTTTTTCATCATTCACTTCCAAGCGCTCGAGCCTTCCATCTTCCTCCTAAGCGCCCGATCCCTCATCTTTTGCCAAGCTATTGCTCTCCACCAGCTTCAATGGCGTCAAGCCGTTAACGTATTGAGAGGACCATGGACCTGAAGCCGGTGAGGCAGATTCTCGACTTGTGTGAGGAGAATCAGAAGTTGTGGATCCGTCGCGGGTCTCTCTCCCTTGACATGCAACGCAAATAGGTCATGTTGTTCATCGCATACGCTCTTGCCGGGTTCGTACCCCCGGTGTCCTCCTTCTTCGCGCTGCTGCTAGAGGTCTTCGGCCTCCAGCTTCACCACTTGTCCTCAAACTCCTTATCCATGGCGGCAGTCTTTGTACACCTCTGTGCATGTTCGTAGGTGTTCGACTATGCATAAAGATATTATGGTACTTCTTCATGCTGAAGAATATCGGGCGAGGCTCCAGAAACCAGCTTGGGTCCTACTACTTCCAGCACCGGCGCAAGACCTCAAGAGGTACATGGCACCCTTCAGTGCCGCAAAGTGGGAGCATTGGAGGGAGGTATGGGTGATCGTGAAGGCCGACACCCACGATTGTATGGCCCTACCATCCGATGCCCTGACCTCCCATCGTTCCTCCTAGAAGGAGTGTCTGAAGCTATAGAAAGAGTTCACCCCAATGTTTCGAGGATCCGGTTTCTAGCAGAGCATGGCCAGACTTCATTGATGGTGTTGGCAGACTCCATGTCCCAGCGTATGGCCCCTCTTTAGCAACGCAACTACCCAGAATAGTATTACACCTAACTATGGGACTGTACACGATTGGTGATCGACTCCAACATTGAGCCGAGCAGGGCGATGCTGGCTGAGATGTTGACAAAGGTGAGAGGCGACTTGGTGATCGATAGCTTCATCACCCTACTAGCATCCTCCTAACCACTCTTCGCGGACCCAGCGCTGAGGATGAACCTACTGAAGGAGATGACAAACCTAGACGACATTGACCTTGCTCCGCGACAGGTCAGAGACGTAAACTCAGGGATAGTCATCTCTGGTCCAGACAACACCGGAGGACAGCAGGGGCCCGTGCCCACCTCGGCCATCAAGGCGAGAAAGGTGGGAGTCTGGACCTCTTACAAGGAGAAGGGGAAGGAACCGTCCCCGAATATGTGCCGTAGAAATGGCCCTGGATGCCGCCGAGCACCTCATTTGCCCTAAGCTAGCGCCTAGAGGTGCATCCATAACCTGCAGCGGGGGGCGATGGTGCAGCAAGCAAGAATCCCATCCCCTCGAGCCAACAAAAGAAGTCTTCAGCACGCGGAGGCATCCGATCTTCCCATTCCAATTCAGGGAGCCTTGGCGCGCTAACAACTCTGTCATCGACATGGACTTGAGTGCCAGCGAAGGCGCTAGGGGTGTTGCAGCAGTACAGCCCCAGGCTAAGAAACCCCAGACGACAAGCACCCTGCCAGCGGGTGCATTGAAGAACAGTGGTGCCGGTTCTGGCAGAGGCCCAAGAGGTGGCCTTGTTGAAACAGAAGTCGGGACCCAGTCCCGGGCTAAGGAGCCTCGTGCTTCGAGCACCCTGACCATAGGCGCGACGAAGAGCGCTGGCAACGGCTCTGGAGGAGGCGTGGTTAGATTGGCATCAGCGGGCAACACAATGGTGCAAGCAACGCCTGCAGTCCAGAACCTGACGGTGGAGGCACCAGCCGCAATGGCAGGGTCGGACGGCCCCAACCTCGTGCGCAAGCCAAAGCTCAAGGCCCGCTAGAACTTCTGGGGTCCTCAGTAAAGTGTGCTTACCAAGCCTTATTTTGTTGCTTCCTTGGATTCTTTTATCTGATTAGATCTTGCTTCTGCTCCGTAGGCTGTCACTGGTGAATGTGACACCCCTGCCGCAACCACAACCAGATATGACCGCCCCCACCTCTGGTGCACTGAAGGTCCGACGACAGAGCATGCCTTTGTGCCTGCCCCCATTCTGTCCTAGGAGAATGACACCCAATGCCAATGTCTATCGTATCAACAAAGGCGCCTTCTCATGATGGCGATGCTTTTCGATTGGGTGGCCCTGAGGACCCTGTTGACAGTTGTTATATACCAATTTTGATCGTCACTATAAATCAGTTATCTGAAGGAATAAATATATCTTACACACATCATAGTTAGATTTAACATAAGTCCACTTGTACTTGGAGAAATAGTGCATGCAAGAGTTTTTATGCAGAAATGATAAGAATGAGGGGAGCAATCCTAAAAACTGCCATTCCAGCAAATCACATGATGACATGTGGCATCACATAGATACATGACTCATTCACAGGCGTATACGAGGAGATCCAATGGTGTATCACCAAGGAAAGTGGTCAGGCCCATCTGGAAGCCACCCCGAGGTAGCAAACGCTAAGGGGGCCTAGGACCAGGTCTGCTGAACCCCCCTAGTCAGGTGGCTTGGCCTTGGCGTTGAACTCAGTCTTCCTACACGTGTTGGCTCCTCATAGCTTCTTGAAGGCGGTGAAGACTTATTCGCGTGCTAATTGTGGCAGGAACTGCCTCTACTCCATGTATAAATAGGGGGTGCCTCACTTCCCCCACACACCAGTCAAACATTCTCTCTTGTATTACACTAGTGCTCTCTTTGTCCTTAGTGGTGGTTAGGCTGTAGAGAGGAGTCTCGAGTCCAATGTCCAAATTGCGAAAGGTATGGCTCATGTATCTTTTCTTGTATTTGTGACATTATACTTATGATTTATTTTATTAGTCTTTATTTATTCATATACTTGGATGAAGCTTTCCTTCTTTGGTTGTAGGTTCCATGCATGTGTTAGGTGTAGATGTTCTTATGGTCTAGTTGTAATGCCTTTATTATGTTATCATAAACATCATACACCACCACTATAGGCTAATTAGGTATTAATATGCTTATGTTAATATGAGGAATATATTTCTTGGTTCCAACATTTGTTTCAATGATGTTTAGGTTAGTCATTCCCTTAGGGAGGTATTTGTACTCGAGCCTCTAAGGTATTTACTTGTGTGAGACCTATGTGTGCTGAATACATTGGCTATGGTGATAAAAGTTTTGAATACTACCAAAACACCTTTATAATCAAGGTCCGACTCTAGGTCTAACTAACTTTGGTTAGCTCTGGCGCAAGGTCCTGCTAGCTTTGGTAAGCTCCGGTTCAAGGTCCGGTTAGCTTTGGCAAAGTTTGGTGCTTGATCGCAATGTTCCTGCTTTTACTGTGAAATGTTTCGAACTTGCTTTACATTGTTGGAAAGATTGCTTAGTATTCATTTGCTAAGTTTTTGGTGCATTTTGGTTGATATGGTTGATATCATTTTGCTATGGTTTGCAACATGCTTATGTGAGGTGCTCACGTAAGATATTGTAGTTTTGGAACTAACGAGAGTCAAGTCGAGGACTTGTGCTCGGAAGTATTGGTTGTTTGTTCATGTGCAGGTGTTGCTTGAGTTCAAGACATGGTTGGTGACGGGATCCATTGAACTAGTCTTAGGGAGAAGATGAGGTTCAACAACCGAGTTCGGGAGGAATTGTGGTTGAGTTGATCGGGAGGTCACGCAACATGTTTGAATCAAGAACAATGCATATGAAGGTATAGTGGATGTCGTTGGAAGATGTTTGCATGTGTGCAAGGAGTGCATAGACGTGGCTGCATGGTTCCAAGGCGAGACGAAGAGATTTGGACGTAAAAAATTGGTCGGAAAGGTCCAACCGACTAGGTTATGGACTCAGGCTGCGGTTGAGTCATGTCTGACTCAAATATGGAAAGGTTTGAGTTGGTTATGATAGGATTTTGTGTGGGTTGCGAATTTGAGTTGTTTTAGGAATGTGGGATACGTTTCTAAGGTGTTTGGAAGTCTTAGGATTGCTTCTATCTGCGTATAGAGGAGTCCTAAGCAGTTATGGAAAGTTTCGATTCGTGATTTCAGTAGGATTAGAGTCCTGATTTGAGTTGAGTTGGCCTTCGGGCTGGTTATATAAGCAAGGGAGGCCAGAGGTCGTTGGGCACGACTTTGGGGCTGTTCCTCTGGTGTTCTGTTGAATAAAATTCGTAGTTGAAAGGAACTTTTGTGCCTTGTTAGTCCGACTTGTTCCAGACAAGTTTCTCTCGTCGAGTTTTCTGCACAACACTATCTTTTATCGATGGTTTTATCATAACTCGAGTTTTCAAGATCCAATTGACGAGATTCTTTTTGGGTTCTCTTAACAACTTGACTATCTATAATATGTCAAAATTTCACGGTCATTGGATTTATGGTTTTTGATATACACGAGTTTTTTTGCAGTATTACAGATCTGTTTTTTCTCGGGTAGGACAGATTGATCTTTGTTCGATCTTTCGATCGTAACTTGAGTTTCTCTCAACGGATTTGTGTGACTCTTGGTGTGTCATATTCATGACTTGATTATCTATGATATCTATCGCTTTTGTCACGGTGAAACCTGTTTAAATTAGTCTCACATACGATTTCTTTAATGGATCATTTTTTTGCCGAGGGGTTTTCATTGCTTCCGCTGAAAAAGTTTTAATATACCATTCACCCCCCTCTGGTAGCTTTTCATTTGCTCTTCGATCCTACAATTGGTATCAGAGCCACGACGCTCTAATCTTTGTGATTTGCACATGTTTTTGACTAATCATCATGGAGAAATACTCTGCGAAACCTTATGTGTTTAGTGGTATCGATTTTCAGGTTTGGAAGGCACGTATGGAAGCCTTTATCCAGGCTCAAGGCTTGGCAATATGGGAGAAGGTATACAAGCCTTACGGAGTGCCGTGAAACAATCAAGTTACAGCTAGAAATCTGAGAGATGTCGACAACAACAACAAGGCTCGGAACTTGATCATACAAGGATTAACTCAAGGCGACATCGACCGTGTTGCACACCTCCGATCTGCATACGATGTGTGGATAGCACTTTATGACTACCACGAAGGATCCAACACGATCAAGGAGGTAAGGAAAGACATGTTCAAGAAAGAATACATGTGCTTCGAGATGCAACCCAGTGATTCTATCGATGACCTTTTTGCTCGCTTTAATAAAATTCTCAGCAACTTGCATAGTGTCAATGTTAATTTTCCAAATGCTGAAAATGCTAGGCAATTGTTAAGTGCATTAGATATGTCCCTTTGGGAGATGAAAGTCACATCTATTGGTGAATCTACTGTCATGAGTACACTTACTTTTGATGTGCTATATTCCATGTTAAAAACTCATGAAATTGACATAATGTCACGTAAGAACCCCAACAAGTTTATTGCTTTTGTTTCTCAATGTGACATGCCTAGCTCCAGTCAATCTCCATCTTGTGGTACACTTGCTTTGTTGTCCTCTCTAACCCTTGAACAGATTGAGGAGTTTCTAGAGGAGGAGCTAGTACTTCTCTGTACTAGGTTCTCAAAAGCATTGGAAAATGTGAGAACTAGAAGGAGAGAAAGCTCCAGACCTCAACGATGTTTCGAATGTGGTAAGACAAGACATTTTCGTTCAGATTGCCCTAACCTTTCAGGTCCTACTTCCCGGGATGAAAAGCAAACAAGGACGAAGCACTCCTCTGCAAAATATACGAAGAAAAAGAAGGGTTTTACAGGACATCAATTGGTGAGCAGTTTTATCTCCGCACATCAAGAACTTGGCTCAAGCGATGTGGACATTGGAAGTGACGAAGATGAAGATGATTTGGCAAACTTGTGCTTCATGGCGGGCAAGTCAAGATCAAGTATGGAGTAGGCTGAAGACAACAACGACGATGAAGAGGTATGTCCTACTTGCGAAGAAATGTGTGATGCTATTACTCGTGCTACTGTTATAGTTAAGAAAAAGGACAAAAAGTTTAGGGACAATGCTGTTAAAAATGAGTCACTAGAATATGAAATAAATCATTTGAAATCTTTGATTTCTAGTGATGATTCTTGTTCCTCATGTGAATTAATATATGAACAATTGTCCTCATTAAGAAGTGCGCACATCTCCACACTTGATAAACTTGAGTTAGAAATTGAAAAGAACAAAGAGCTTGCTGCACTTAATAATAAAAACTTGAAAGATGCTAGCTATTCTACAATTGATATGCATTGTTCTACTTGTGATGATCTTGATAAGAAACTACAAGATGCTATGAATGAAATTTCTATATTGAACAATGCTTTACGTTCTCGTGAAGTTAAATATTGTTCCAATTGCAAATTTAAAAGAAAAACTTCATGTAAAAATTGCCTTGATCCATCCAATAAACTTGATGACATGCATAGGATATTAGATCGGTTTTGTAATGGGAATAAGAACCTAAACTTGCTGCTGAATTCTTCCAAGTCTTGCAATGATAAAACTTGTTTAGGTTTTGATTCTCATACTCATGCTAAGGCACATCCACCTAAAATTGTAAAGTCATTAGGAAGTGGTTTGATTCAAATAGTTCCTAAACAAAAAGAAGTGATTTTCAAATCTCCAGGAGTGTTGTCTCATTCGGATTCAAATAAAAATGTTGCTTTCTCATCTAGACATGAACACAAAGTTAAATTTCATTGTACCTACTGTGGTAGATATGGTCATGTCATAGATTTCTGTTATAGACTAGCTAAACAACAGAAAAAGGAAAGAATGATTTCTAGATCTCATAACTTTCATGCAAAATTTGCTGCACTTGCTAAACCGAATGATAGGAACATGCAATCTGCTGTAATGAGTCGAAAACATGCAAAGGTTGCTCCCAAACCTACTGTTTTTTGTGCTACACATGTAACATCTCATAGGACGGTAGTTGGGTACAAATTTCCTCAAGCTTTGGCTCATAAACCTGTAGTTTTGTCTTAGCTTTCGCTTGTTATTCCTGCTGGACGTCGTGTGACTCAATACTGGATTCCAAAATGCCTTTTGACTAACCCCAATATTGAGTCATCGACGTATTGTGCTTCTATGTAGGTTACACGCTTGAGGAAGGAGAATAATTGGATTGTGGATTAAGGTTGCTCACGCCACATGACCGGTAACAATGAATGGTTCTCCTCCCTCACTTTTGTGTCACGTGTAGAGAATGTTACTTTTGCCGATAATTCTTCAACTCCTATAATTGCTAAGGATTTGGTTAGAGTAAATAATCACTACACTTTGAAGGATGTGGCACTTGATAAGAATTTGAAATACAACTTGCTTTCTGTTTCACAACTATTAGATGAAAATCTGGAAATTATTTTCACTAAAAATTGCTGCAAAGTTGTAAATTCAAACAGTGAGCTTATTTTTAACTTGTCATGACTTGGAAGAGTTTTTAAAGCTGATTTTGATATGTCTTCCTCTAAGCATAGCTGTCTAGATGCTAATGATTCCAAAGATTTATATTTTTGGCATCGTAGACTTGGTCACGTAGGCTTTGATCCTCTCACACGTGTTAGTGCTCTTGATCGCATAAGTGGGCTGCCTAAGCTTAAAGGGGACAAAGAAATTGTGTGCTCTTCTTGTAGACATGCTAAGATGGTTGCAGGTTCACATACTCCTCTCACAATGATCATGACAACTGAACCGGGTTAACTTTTGCACCTTGACACTGTAGGACCTTCACGTGTTCAATCCTTCAGAGGAAAATGGTATGTTCTTGTTATTGTTGATGATTATTCTAGAGACCCTTGGGTTTATTTTTATGGCATCGAAGAATGAAGCTTTTAGTCACTTTAGAACTTTATTTCTTAGATTATCAATTGATCACCCAGGATTTTTAAATGCAATTAGAAGTGATAATGCAACCGAATTTAAAAATCAATCTTTTGATCACATTTGCTGAAAATGGAATAGATCATCAATTTTCTTCACCATATGTACCTCAACAAAATGGTGTTGCAGAAAGAATGAACATAACCTTAGTTGAGATGGCTAGGACTATGCTTGATGAATATCAAACTCCTAGGAAATTTTGGGTTGGTGCGATTGCAACTGCTTGTTATGCCTCAAATCTTGTTTTCTTGCGCGCTATGCTAGGTAAAACACCATATGAGCTCCGGTTTGGACATAGGCCTAGTGTTACACATTTTTGGGTCTTTGGTTGCAAATGCTTTGTTAAGAAACATGGTAATCTTGATAAATTTGAACCTAGATCCATTGATGGCATGTTTCTTATTTATCCATCTCATACTAGAGGCTACCATGTGCTTTTACATGACACTAACAAAATTGTGGAGACTTGTGAAGTGTCTTTTGATGAAGCTAGCACAGGTACTAGCTCAAACATTGCAGGTCCGGATCCATATCCGCAGGGGGACAACATTTCCGTTGAAGATGAGGAAGAAGTGGTGTTGCTGCCAAAAAATTCAGCAACTAATGATATTGTTCTAGCTCCTGATTTTGATTCACAACCAGAACCGACGACCACCATTTCTGGTCTAGATCCTCCTGCAGTCACAAGCTCATCGATTTGTGACGAACATGAAGAAGAAGAAGCTTGTAAGTGTCCAGTCCCCTCCAGGTTCTCAAAAGTCATCTGCCACAACAAATAATTGGAAGCTTGCATGAACGAGTCACACGGTCCAGATTTTCCGATCCAAACTCTCATGCTCATTCCGCTTTTGTTGCTTCTTTTGAACCCAAAGATATATCACACGCACTCACTAATGAATCGTGGATTATTTCCATGCAAGAAGAGTTAGAAAATTTTGAAAGAAATAATGTTTGGAAACTTGTACCTCCACCTCAAGGTCACACTTTAATTGGAACTAAATGGGAGTTTAAAAATAAACAAAGTGAGGATGGGGTTGTGGTTAGGAATAAGTCTAGGTTGGTTGCTCAAGGTTTCACTCATGTTGAAGGTCTACATTTTGATGAAACTTTTGCTCCTGTTGCTAGATTAGAAGCTATAAGAATTTTGTTAGCTTTTGCTGCATCTAAAGGTTTTAAGATTTATCAAATGGATGTTAAAAGTGATTTTCTTAATGGCTACATAGAGGAGGAGGTTTATGTCAAACAACCACCGGGTTTTGAAAATTCAGATTTTCCTAATCATGTTTACAAACTGTCCAAAGCCTTGTACGGTCTCAAACAAGCCCCTAGAGCATGTTATGATATGTTAAAAACATTCTTACTTGAAAAGGGGTTTACCATGGGCAAGGTTGATAAAACTCTTTTTGTGCTTAAGCATGGCAATGACTCATTATTCGTTCAAGTGTATGTGGATGATATTATCTTTGATTGTGCTTCTCATGATCTTGTGTCCACGTTTTCAGCTATGATGAGTTCAAAATTTTAGATGAGTATGATGGGAGAACTCAATACTTTTTGGGGCTGCAAATCAAGGAAACCAAGGAGGGTACCTTTGTGCATCAAACGAAGTATACAAAATACCTCCTAAGGCGTTTCAACATGGACAAAAGCAAGCCTCTTCAGACACCAACGGGAACAACAACAACACTTGAACTTGATGAATATGGTGAACCCGTGGATCAAAAAGAATATAGAAGCATGATCAAATCACTTTTGTACCTCACGGCATCAAGCCCAGACATACAATTCAGCATATGTCTTTGTACACGGTTTCAAGCCTTCCCACATGCTTCACATCATCAAGCCCTCAAAAGGATTATCAGGTACTTACATGGAACTCAAGAATTTGGCATTTTCCTTCCTTCTTCCTCAATCGTTACTTTGAAAGCTTTTTCGGATGCTGATTTTGGGGGTTGTAGGATTGATAGGAAAAGTTCTTCCGGTGCTTGTCGTTTTCTTGTTAATTCACTAGTTGCTTGGTCCTCTAGAAAATAAAACTCAGTTGCACAATCCACAGCCGAATCTAAATATGTAGCTGCTCCTAGTGCTTGCTCACAAATTCATTGGATTGTTCAAACACTTAAGGACTATGGGGTTGATCTAGATAGTGTTCCACTATTTTGTGACAACACTAGTGCCATTTGCATTGCTAAAAACCCTGTGCAACATTCTAGAACTAAGCACATTGACAATAGGTATCACTTTCTCTGTGATAATGTTGAAAAAGGAAACATTGTGCTTCACCATGTAGATACCGAACAACAATTGGCTTACATTTTTACAAAACCATTGGATTTCACTTGTTTTTGTTTAATTCGTAGTGAAATAGGGGTAATGCATCCCCATGGCTTACATTTAGTGGGGTTTTGAAACATGAGAAGTCTATGTGTGAATCTGAAATTAAAATAATATGAGCATAGTATTTCATACATATATGACTTTGTGATTCCTCTTACATGCTAAAAGTTCTTACTACATTACTCGAGTTATACATTTTGTAGTTTTTGCCATGTCTAGTAATTGGAATAATTACTTACACTAAATCTGGTTATGGTTGAACTTTCTTGCTGTTTTGAACTTGTTGCATGCTCACAAGTGCTTTTAATAATGAAAAATTAATCAATCAACTATTCACATGTTGAGCTTTTATGATCAAGTAAGATTGAGAAAAGATCAAGAGAATATGCATGCACCGCACTTCTTCTTTTGAGATGGCTTATCATTGCACTTAGATATGAACTTGGAAGAAGTTGTGTATGACAAAAACCATGTCCGTAAGCTTATGATTGTCAAATGACATAGGCTTGGCTTGGTTGGTTAGAATAAGGCAGATGCGCATATAATCTCTTGTAAATATCATATGATCTAAATTTGTGCTTTGAAAAATAATAAAATGCAGCAACAAGTGTCATGCTTTTAGGTTTTGAAATAGTGAAGTTTGTGATATCATGACTTGCTAAATTGGAAATTACCTTTGATCTCTAGCATGGCTTACACTACTTTATGTATTTCATTGATGTGATAGTGTAAGTTACTTGATAGTATGACTTGCATGAGCTTTGTTTTATATGTATATGTTATAATATGCTCATAACAATTAAAATTTGTCTTATAAACCTTGTTGAATACATTGTCAAAGGAAGAGAGATAATATGTGATTTTTTTAAAGATAAGTATGCACGTGGAGAAATTGATTACACATTGCACATATTCACAATTGTTTTTGGCACGATTCTTCTCAGGGGGAGAAATTTGTATAGGGGGAGAAATTTATTTCTATCTCATTTGATTTTCAAATAGGGGGAGAAATTGTTCTCAAAACTTTTCATGCCAATGTTCGGATCTTAAGTGGTGTTGCCAATGCATTCATCAAGGGGGAGATTGTGAGACCTATGTGTGCTAAATACATTGGCTATGGCGATAAAAGTTTTGAATACTACCAAAACACCTTTATCATCAAGGTCTGACTCTAGGTCTGACTAGCTTTGGTTAGCTCTGGTGCTAGGTCCAGCTAGCTTTGGTAAGCTCCGGTTCAAGGTCCGGTGAGCTTTGGCAAGGTCCGGTGCTTGATCACAATGTTCCTGCTTTTACTGTGAAATGTTCGAACTTGCTTTACTATGTTGGAAAGATTTCTTAGTATTCATTTGCTAAGTTTTTGGTTCATTTTGGTTGATATGGTTGATATCATTTTGCTATGGTTTGCAACATGCTCATGTGAAGTGCTCACGTAAGATGTTGTGGTTTTGGAACTAACGAGAGTCAAGTCGAGGACTTGTGCTCGGAAGTATTGGTTGTTTGTTCATGTGCAGGTGCTGCATGAGTTCAATACATGGCTAGTGACGGGATCTATTGAACTAGTTTTAGGGAGAAGATGGGGTTCAACAACCAAGTTCGGCGAGAATTGTGGTTGAGTTGATCGGGAGGTCACGCAACATGTTTGAATCAAGAACAATGCATATGAAGGTATCGTGGACATCGTTGGAAGATGTTTGCATGTGTGCAAGGAGTACATGGACGTGGCTGCATGGTTCCAAGGCGTCATGAAGAGATTTGGACATAAAAAATTGGTCGGAAAGGTCCAACCGACTAGGTTATGGACCCAGGCTGCGGCTGAGTCGTGTTTGACTCAAATATGGAAAGATTTGAGTTGGTTATGATAGGATTTCGTGTGGGTCACGAATTTGAGTTGTTTTAGGAATGTGGGATACGTTTCTAAGGTGTTTGGAAGTCTTAAGATTGCTTCTATCTGCGTATAGAAGAGTCCTAAGCAGTTATGGAAAGTTTCGATTCGTGATTTGAGTAGGATTAGAGTCCTTATTTGAGTTGAGTTGGCCTTCGGGCTGGTTATATAAGCAAGGGAGGCCATAGCTCATGGGGCACAACTTTGGGGCTGTTCCTCTTGTGTTCTATTGAATAAAATTTGTAGTTGAAAGGAACTTTTGTGCCTTGTTCGTCCGACTTGTTCCAGACAAGTTTCTCTCGTCGAGTTTTTTGCACAGCACTACTTTTCTTCGACAGTTTTATCATAACCCAAGTTTTACAGATCCAATTGACATGATTTTTTTGGGTTGTCTTCACAACTTGATTATCTATCATATGTAAAAATTGCACGGTCATTGGATTTGCATTTTTTGATCTACACGAGTTTCTTTGCAGTATTACAGATCTGTTTTTTTCTCGGGTAGGACAGATTGATCTTTGTTGGATCTTTCGATCGTAACTTGAGTGTCTCTGGACGGATTTGAGTGATTCCTGTTGTGTCGTCTTCGTGACTTGATTCTCTATGATATCTATCACTTTTTTCATGGTCAAACACGTTTATATTAGTCTCACACACAATTTCTTTAATAGATCGTTTTTCTGCCGAGGGGTTTTCATTGCTTCCGCTGAAAAAGTTTTAATATACCATTCACCCCCCTTCTGGTAGCTTTTCACGTGCTCTTCGATCCTACAACTTGTTATTTTGGCATGGTTGTTGGATAATTAAGTAGCGTTGGATGTCTCGTAGACCAACGGTTTGTAGGGGTAGGCGGCAGGTGGTGACAGCTCTGTCCGTCCTTCGTAATCCCACACATTTGGCTACGTCGTAGGCTCGTGGTGAGAATCGTCCTGATATTCTCAGGAGTAAACCCATACCCAATGTGTTGGACTACTAAGCCCTAGTACCCATATGTACACTAGTCGACTATGTTTATGAATACATAACGCAAAGTAGGAGTAGCTTCTTCCCTAACTTATCCTCCACTTGGACATTCTTACCCTTTAGAGTAGAACTGCTTAGGTGTGTCACACTACCCCCATCACTTCATTTATCCATCCTACCAGATCCCTCACTAGAACACCCTCTTCTATCTATAACCTTGTCTCTATTCTACTTTGCCTTCCTTCGGGATAAACAAATACGATACCATAGGGAATACTCTCGGGTGAAATGCTACAACGGTACTTTTTATGAGCTTGCGGAACTCATCTAGTTTTGACTTAGGTTAGCCTAGTGCCTTTGCAGAACTAGCCTTGCTACTAGGATAAACTATAGACGTTAAGAAATATCAACAGACCCAATGCTGGAGGCGGTGCTGAGTGCAGTTCTGGCACCGGAGCCGGCCTCCGTGCTTGCTCCCGATCGCCCCACAGACGGTGGTGCCCATGCCACTGATGGCAGCATGGGATCCGAGCCAGAGGTGATGCAGGATGCGACTCCAGAAACGGAGCCAGCCACCGTCCTTGCGTCGGATTGTCCCGCGAGTGAGGGGACTCTTGCCCTGGATGGTACTGGGTGTTTTGCGCTGGAGGCTGCAGCTTCGGAAGTGGCACCGGAGCTAGTGTAGAGCGCTGATGTCTCGGCTCCTGAGGTCGGTACTTTGGCGGTGTCATGGCCTTCACTTGACCCATGGCAATGAGATTGCGAGCATTAGCGGCATCGGCGACTTCTGTGGTGGTTGATGAGGAGCCAAAAACAATTACACGGCAGCCTTCCATGGCGTCTGCCGAGCCAATTTGCCTTCTTGATTCCATCGAGTTGGTGCACTCCAGTCTCTGCCAAGCGTAGTTTGCTCTTGACAGGGAATGTGAAAAACTGCGAGCGGAGGACGATCGTCTTCGGATGTGGGATGTTTCGCTGGACTTCAAGATCGGGGAGGCAAAAAAGAGGTCCAGATGGAGCAGAAGAGGGTGTGGGAGGAAGAGGAGGCCCTGCAGAAGGAGTGGGCCTTGAACAAGCTGCTGGACGACAACACTATGGAGCTCTTGGCCGAAGCCCAGGAGGCTCAATAGGCATCCGATGACCTCTTCAGCACCCGCGAAGAGCTTCAGTAGGCGCTCGATCGTGAGGATGCCATCGCGGAGCGAGAGCAGCTGACCCGGGAGAAGGAGGAATAGGCGGAGGAGGCCCCCGCAAGCTCCAGCAGAACCGGGACGAGCTGCAATCCTGCGCCGAGGACCTCAAACGTTGTGAGGATGACATGGCACCGTAGCTGGAGCTTGACGATCGTGAGAAGGCACTAGCCGCCAAGGAGAAGAAGTTCTCCGAAGGTGGGCCAGAGGCGTAGAGGGCGGCGCAGCAAGAGGTGAATGACCTCTGGGCCTCTCGTGCAGTCGTGGCGCAGAAGGTTTTGGAATTCCCGGGCCGCACCGACACGACGTTGGAACCTTTGCCTCAGCCCTGTGCGTAGTTGGTAGCTGGTGCGGGAGGTGAGTCAGGTTTTCCCCGCACTTGACTCCAATAGGCACAGGGGCATTGCTCAACGACCAGCTGGAGTCGGAAGTGAAGTTCTTGGAAAAGGAAGTTGCGGCATGTGATGACGTGCCTTCGAAGCTGGTACCCTAACGTCTCACAAGATCCGATGGTTTGGGGCCCTGTCGCGGAGAAGGAGGCAGCAGCGAGGTCTGAAGTTGAGGACACCATCGCGCTCATGTATCTTGATTTATTTTCCTATTTGAATTTCAAATAAAAGGGGCCGGTCCCACTTCATTTGAATCGGGCCAATCAGAACTGAGCCACACCGGGAGCCACGGGCTTAACCCGCGCAGCCACACCGGATCCGCGTTCACAGCTGATCCCACGCGAGAGGGCGTCGTTGACAGGTGGTACCCGCACCCTTTGTCTACCTCCCGTTGCGGCGGCATCTCTCGCTAGAACCGCGGCGGCGCTTCGCCGAACCTAGTTGCGTCAACCTCCTTCCGGCCTCACCTTGACTGCTCAACCATAAAATCAATCGCGCAAGCCGATGGTGGTGTCCAATCAAGTCGGCGATGGCCGGAGACTGCGGTGCGATGGTGATGGCTGAGCTAGGGTTTCGGCGTTCGCCGGAAACGCTCGAAAATGGCGTAATAGGCTCGGGAAAAGGTCGGGAATGTTCCTCGGAGCACCAGGATGATGATTTGGGGGTTAGAATGGGGTGACATCGGCGGCAAAAGCTGAGTTCGATGGCAAAGTATAGTTTCTCAACCGGCAGCTGCGAAATCTTGAAATCTAAGGTGCTCGATTGATAACTTTCAGGGTTTTTGGGCAGGGAGCTTGTTAGGACATACAAAAGCTATCTGCTAACCAGATTAAAGGATGATTGCAGGAATGAAATGAATTTAAGCGCGAAGCCTTGCTGTTCTATTGAGAAATTGTTCGGTTATCAAATAAAAACTCGAGCTACACTTCATGTCGTAGGCTTAGATTATGTGACCATAAACTAGAGAGGATTGCAAACCTTTTTGCTTAAAGGATCGAGGCTGGAGACGGCCTAGAACTGGAGCTCGACGGTGAGACAGTGAAGGTTCTTGGGGTCTTACTCGACGGCGACCAAAAAACTTCAAAATATCCCAAGCAGAAGCTATGTCACAATCAATGACTAAATAGAATACGTAAAGGATGTTATGACAAGCCTTTTATCTACTTATAGCTCGGGGAGAAACGACTTCAATCGTTGGCGAAAGCTTTATCGAACAGAGGTGGCGGAAATGGCGTGAACCGAGGTGGAGTTCAACAGCGACGGCCAAGGGGGGGGGGGGGGTATTTATAGGGACAGAGGGATGAGGGGAGCGTGCCACAGCGCAAGCAAGCAGGCAGCTCGGTGGATGCATGCTGCATCGCGGTGTCGCGGGCCGCCGGCTTCGATCGGCGGGGAGAGCTGGATACAGGGCACCCCGTGGGTTGCACTCGAGTGGGTTTGGCTGATAGTGGGTCCCACCTCCTCTTATCCACTTCCCCTCTCTGCAACTTCAATTCTCCTACCAAACTTGATCCAAAAATTCTAGATTTTTGTGGGGACGCTCAAATAAATATCTGGAATTTGATTCTGCAATTGGATTTTGATTTGGAGCAAGTTTCATTTGAATTTCAAATTTGAATTTGAAATTGGATGAAATTCAATGGTGTCACTGAATTAAATAGCAGCTGAGTTCCAAAAATTGTGAAACTTTGAGGATAAGTCAAACAAGTCATGCTGACCATGATGGTGTGTTCAAATCTTGATGTTCAATAAGGTTGAACAGAATTCAAAATTTGAATTCATAATATGGTCTGAATTTGCTAAGCGTCTCAAATAAAATAGCAAATGGAGTTCAAAATTTATTAAACTCTGCAGGAAGTCTATCTGGAATATGAGGAAACCATAGAAAAATTTATGGCCTCAGATTTGAATAATTTTGACAGGGCCAAATGTAGAGTAGCATATTCAATTTGTAATTAATTTGAATATATATTGGGTACTGCATATTAATTTGACCTAGGATCCACCATTCAACTGATTCCAAACTTTGAATAGAGGTCAAAAGAATTTATCTAACATTATTGGTGAAGTCCATTCCTCATGTTAATAAAATTTAAGCATGAGTGGAAGAAAATATTTGATGAGATCAAGTTCATAAGCCTAGCTATAATTGGTCTTCATTAGAGTTGATAACAAACTTACAACTGAACCTCATTTGAAGGAAAATGTGGGATTTTACATTCCTCCCCCTTAAAAGAATCTCGTCCCAAGATTACAAAAGGAAGGATAAAAGGAAAAGATCTAATGAACATATGACGTTAACAAGTCTGGATAGTTGGTTGTAAGATATTCCTCGCTTTCCCACGTTGCATCATCAGCGGTGTGGTTTCCCCACAAGACCTTGTAGAAATGCAAGGTGCGGTTTCTTGTGGTACGAGTCTTCTCACCGACTATCTGAGTTGGATGCTCAGAGTAAGTAAGATCTGGTTGGAGAGCATCCAAATCCTCCATACGGACATACGCTGGGGCCTTGAGACATTTTCTCAATTGTGAAATGTGAAGCACATTGTGAACCCCTGAAAGCAATGCTGGCAGTTCTAGCCGATAGGCTACAGGTCCGCATTTCTCACTTATTGCGAATGGTCCGATGAAACACGGAGCTAGCTTCCCTTTTACTTCGAAGCAATGAATCCCTTTCATTGGGGATACACGAAGGTAAACGTGATCCCCGATATCAAAGTGAAGCGGTCGACGTCGTTTGTCCGCATAGCTTTTCTGGCGAGACTGAGCAGCCTTGAGGTTGGCTTGAATAACTCGTACTCGATCTTCGGCTTCCTTTATCAAGTCTATAACATATGTTACTCGTTCACCAGATTCACACCAGTTCAAAGGTGTGCGGCACTTCCGGCCATAAAGAGCTTCATATGGTGCCATTTGGATGCTAGTGTGATAACCATTGTTGTATGAAAACTCCACCAATGGTAGATGATCATCCCAATTCTTACCATGGTGGATGGCACACGCGCGGAGCATATCCTCTAGCACTTGGTTTACTTGTTCCGTTTGACCATCAGTCTGTGGATGGTGAGCTGAGCTTCGAATCAATTTGGTACCCAGAGATGCATGGAGCTGCTCTCAAAATCGAGCAACAAACAATGTTCCACGATCTGATATGATAGTCCGGGGTACTCCGTGTAAGCATAAGATCCTAGCAATATACAGCTCTTCATATTGTCGTGCCACATACTTGACATTGACTGGAATAAAGTGAGCCGACTTGGTGAGTCGGTCAACTATCACCCAAATCGAGTCATGCTTGCGAAATGTGAGAGGTAATCCAACAATGAAATCCATGCTGATGTCCTCCCATTTCCAGGCCGGTATGCTTAATGGTTGTAGTTGTCCGACCGCCTTTAGATGGTCAGCTTTCACTCGTCGACACGTATCACATTCGGATACATACTTTGCAATTTCCCTCTTCATTCGAGTCCACCAAAATTTCTTCTTCAAGTCATGGTAAAACTTGTTACTCCCCGGATGAATAGAATATTTGGACAAATGAGCTTCGTCCAGGATCTTCATCGAAGTCCCACATTGTGGGGTACCACAATGCGGATTTGAAATAGATGGTACCGTCATCGTCACCTCGGAAACACTTCATTTCCTCCTTTTTCATTCGTTGGTGAATATACGATATGCCCTTGTCCTCCTTCTGAGCCTCCACAATTTCCTCCCTTATGGTAGGAATGAGGGCTAGATTGTAGAGCGCCCCATATGGAACCAAGTAGAGACTCGGTTCTTCTTCCTCTATCAATGTGATAGAAAGGTTATTGATATGGGACTTGCGACTTAGCTCATCTGCGACTACATTTGCCATTCCGGGATGGTAGTGGATCTCAATTTCATAGTCTTTAATTAATTCCAACCATCTTCGCTGTCGCATATTCAAATCCTACTAGGTGAAGATGTACTTCTAGCTTCTGTGATCGGTGTAGAGATGTACTAGGTTGCCCCATAGATAGTGTCTCCACATCTTTAATGCTAGTACCATAGCAGCGAGCTCAAGATCATGAGTCAGATAACGCTTCTCATGGTTCCGAAGCTGTCGGGATCCATAAGCGATCACCCTTTGGTCTTGCATTAATACGCAACCCAAACCAATTCCAGATGCATCACAATAAACATCAAAGGATGTAGTTGTGTCTTGTTGGGCCAATACTGGCGCTGTTTTGAGGTGTTTTACTAATGCTTCAAAACCTTCCTCACATCCCTTTTTCCATGTATATTTCTTTCTTTTCATCAGAAGTTCCGTCATTGGTTTAGCTATCTTGGAAAAGCTTGGGATGAACCTCCGGTAATATCCTACTAAACCCAGGAAACTTCGAACTTCATGCGCAGACTTAGGAGACTCCCATTTGAGTACTTGCCTAATCTTGCTTGGATCAACTGCAATCCCTTCGGCAGAGATGATGTGCCCAAGAAATGGCACTTGGTTGATCCAGATCTCACATTTGCGGAATTTAGCGTACAACTTGTGGTCCCACAATCACTGAAGCACGATGTGCAAATGTTGTGCATGTTCTTCTTCGGATTTTGAGTACACAAGCATGTCATCGATGAAGACCACAACAAACTTGTCCAAATCCGGCATGAACACCAAATTCATGAGATACATGAAATGGTTTGGTGCGTTAATCAATCCGAAGGACATGACAAGGTACTCATATAATACATACCTCGTCAAGAATGCCCTCTTAAGTATATCCTCTGGTCGAATCCTAATTTGACGATACTCAGAGTGAAGATCCATTTTTGAAAATACCTGAGCACCAACCAATTGATCGAACAGAATATCGATACGAGGTAGTGGATACTTGTTCTTGATTGTGACAGCATTGAGTGGACGATAGTCCACACATAGTCTCAATGTCTTATCCTTCTTTTCCTTGAACAATGCAAAACATCCCCAAGGTGACGAACTTGGACGAATGAAACCCTTGCCCAAAAGTTCCTTCAGCTGCTCTTTCAGTTCTGCAAGTTCCTTAGGTGCCATCTTATACGGCTTTCTCGAGATTGGCACTGTTCCTGGTACAAGTTTAATCTTAAACTCGACATCTCTTTCTGGTGGAATGCCAGGAAGATCTTTAGGAAAAACGTCCGGATACTCACATACTACTGGAATGTCTTCGAGTTTACAGGCTTCGGTGCTATAAGAAGTTGGAGTGACGTGGATATTACTCTCAAGAGTGAGAGTTTGAGGAGAGTGGAGCGGAGAATTTAGATATATCCTCCGAGACATGATGTCAATAATTGCACAGTTGTATTGCAACCATGACATCCCTAAGATGACATCTAACTTCTGATGCTCTAGTATAATGAGAGAGATAGGGTATATGTTCCCACCTAGATTAAGAGGTACCCTATGGGCCATCTTATCTGCGACTACTTTTCCTCCTGGAGAACAAATCATATATGGGGTTTTTGTGGAAAAGATAGGCAACTGGTATTGACTGACATAAGACTTGCTAAGAAAGTTGTGGGAAGCACCGGAGTAAAAAAGGATGACTACGGGATGACCAATGAGAGAGAACGTACCCGTTAGTAGGGGTGCGCCTTCCTTAACGTCCTCGATGGCGAGGTGGTGGACGTTGCCGTTTTTGGTGGCTGGCTTCTTGGGCTGGTTGTGAGGCTGGATTGCCCCCTGGTACGATGACTGTCCTCCACTCTGCGGGCAGTCTCTGGCAAAGTGCCCCGTATGTCCACACGTATAACACGTGTACGGGGCCTGTCCGGCATGGAATGGAGGACGGAATCCCGGTGCATGCGGTGGAGGTAGAGGTGCACGCGGAATCATCCCTTGTTGCTGATGTGGGCGAAAGCCGGCGTTGTTGAATGGGCGACCACGAAACATTGATGGTCACGATGGCGGCTACCACCTCTGGCCGGATGGTGATTGATTCACCATGCTGTACTTCTGAGGAGTACCCACTCTGCTGCCCTGCGGAGCACTCCTTTTCTTCTTGTCAGAGAACAGCTCCCTAGTAGCGTCCTCCTGCACGATCGCGGCATTGACCATGTTGTTGAAGCTACCGCTGTTGAACAAGGCAAGCTTGTCCTTCATCTTGGGGTTCAAACCCCGATAGAAGCATTCCCGCTTCCGATCTTCACTACTCTCTTGGTCCTGAGCATATTGGGCCAAGTGGTTGAATATCTTGAAGTACTCGTAAGCACTCCTTCCTCCTTGCTTCAGCTCAAAGAACTCTTGATGCTTCGTCCTCATAACACCGAGAGGTATGTGATAGGCGCGAAACGCCTCCCGGAATTCCTCCTAGCTCGCGGCATAGCCGATTGGTCGTGCGGCAAGGTAATTTGCCCACCATGCACCAGCAGACCCTTGTAATTGTTGGGCCACGAATAGGGTCTTCTGATGTTAGATTACTCGTAGAAAACCGAACCTCCCTTGAATGGAGCTGAGCCAGTTGTTCGCCTCCAATGGTTCATCGGCCTCCATGAAGACCAGCGGGTGCGTTGACATGAAGTCCGAGTATGAACTCGAAGAAAGCTGTCGTGGACTCGCATCTAGTCGCCCTCCTTGACGGGTTGAATGCTGGACCAAAGTCTACAGTAACTCTGTTTGCTCATTGCACGAGAGAAGCACTGCGGCGAAAACATCCGCTAGACTCTTTGGAAGTTCAGGAGGTGGTGGTGGAGGAATTGGTTGCTGCGGTGTCGCAGCTGTCACCTGGGTCAGGGATTCGTCTTCACGGCCACGACTTGATCCTCCCATTTCAGCCGTCGAGCGCATACGCACCATTCTGCATCCAAATGACTTAAAATCAGCACATGTTTTCTTTTCCTTCATCCATTTCTTTATTCAGTATCACGACTTATTGACAAGGGAATAAGTGCATAACATTCACATATATTGATAAAGTACAAACTTTATACAAGATATATTATTTCATGACCATAGTGTACTCCAAAACGATAGACTCCCCCTACGGAAGTGCATCTCTACCATACTTGGTCCCCATGAGATGGCATACACATCTTGTCATCTTAGACATAACCACTGCTATTCTTAATATGATACAAACATGGCCAAAAAATAAACACGAGCAACTATTAAACTATATGTTGCCCCATGACGGCAGAAGTGTTGCCTCATCCCACTCCAATACGTCTTACTTGACGTACTCGAGTACCTAGGGATCTTTTTCTTCTTCGTCGTCATTCAAAATTGGTGCCACAGGTGTGGTTGCGGGAGCAAGAGTTGCTACCTCACCCACCATTGATGATGTCGCGGGAACTAAAGATTTTACATCAGCCTGCAGAAGAAACATCCTCAATTCTTCCAGTTCTTTCTCTGCATTTTTGCAAATGGCCTTCCAATCCTGAATCTCCCCTCTAGATTTATCCCTTTCTTGTGTCACCTCGCTCAGATGTTCATCCAACACTTGCACCTCGAGTTGTCTCGCTTCCAACGCGCTTTCCACGTGTTGTGTTTTTATGCGAGCCTCCGATTGAGCTTTAACAGCCCGGTGCCACTGATTTTCCCTTAAGTTTAGACAACGATTTAGGGGAGCAACTGTGGCCCTAAGTGAGTCATTGGCCCCTTCAAAGTGATCCTCACGAATCAGAGCCTGCTTCAGGTCACTCATCATTTTTCCAAGGCTAGCATGCTGATCAAGGCTCTCTTGACACGCTGATGCTGCATATGGTGCAACCATCTGACTTGCCCACTCATCACCGGCTCTACCGTCGACCGGAAAGAGCGCGAATGGAGTGTCAGCCATAGCACTGTAGTGAAGTTTGCAAAACCTCATTATGGCAACACTTGCGGCATAACACCACGTGTCTTCCAATTGAATCCCATGCACTTGAATGGAGAGAGGAGCCCATCAATTATTCAATGGAGCAGCAGGCACATCGACATAAATGGTGCATCTTTTCACACCTCCGTCATCGATCTCCTTGCCCCAATAGTCCGCTATTTCACGATACCCGAACCGTTGAAGCATTGCTATCAACAAATCCGGAAAACACTTAGTACACTTCGTGAACACCCATCCGTTGGTGAGTATACTATAGAATAAGCCATGTGTGAAAAAGATACTGGAACAATGAGAAGGTTTCCAACTCCCAATAGTTTAAGAAAATTTTAAAACTGGAGTTGCAATCACAGTCTGTTCCAGCTGACCTTCCTGTATAAATTTAAAATTTTCATACAGGAAACGTCAGAACCAGATGTGGGGTTGGATACAAAAGTTGTAGTACACCTTACATCCTTTCCGGATTGTACTCAAACAGATCCAGGTGATCTAGGAAATATAATCTATACAGGTTTAAATTTGACCCAAACTTTCTGGAAATTTTGACAGAACCTCTCCCGTATATGTGGTGATTTCCACAATTTATACAGGTATATCATGACAATATATTGAGGTAATGACAAAATAAACATTGTATAACATCAAGTTAAAAATCCATATGTAAAATATTTCGGCCATGAAACATTTGTTACATAGGTATAGTGCGCTAATTCTAAACTATGTGCAAACTGTTTCAAGTTCTGATCTGCCAGAACCAAGTTTGCAACCATAGGAATTTAACACAGATACACCAAGATTTAGGCCATGAGTGCAACACAAAGTTGATATAGGACTTGCTAAGCTTTCCATAAATGTATATATATGACCATGTTACTATTCTGGATCAAAAGATAGAGCTATCTAAACTTAACAGATGAACTGACTGTTGTTCAAAAGCAGCCATGCAGTTCACTGTTTTGAACACGAAATTTGAATTGCCTCCATTTCGAATCAAGAAAAACTTTAAATGACAAAACTGTATATCTGCTTCTACCATTTTCAGATATATATCACAATAAGGCAGAAGATTTTTCTACAGTGAGTTATTGCAAAAATACAGAGACTGGTACAATGGTAGGGTCATCTGGAGTAGTTTAAGCATACCCCAAATTTCAACAGATTATCAAGCTTATCTGCCTTGATGGAAAACAGAAAAGTTGTAGAGGTCTTCGAGAACTTTTCATCCATATAACATACCCCTATGTTTATTCCTAATTACCCAAGATTACAATTGGCAAAGTTGAGCAAACTTTGGCCAGAAAATCAAGAATCTTGGTGCTAACCCAATGTCGAATCAAAACTGATTTGCGGAGTCCAAACTTACCAGCACCTGATAGTCAGACTTTCCAAAATACAATGAATCCATTTTTGTCGTTTGGGGATGGTCAAGTATCAAAGTTGATACCGACGGTACTACGTGCCTCACCAAAGAAAATTCTAACCCGTATTTCCGGATACGTTTATAGGTGGCCCTAGTAGCGTTCACTCGCAAACGTGTTCTACACGGGTCGCTACCATAGTCAATGCTGCAGAAGACAAACAATCCCCATTCACACCTTCACACCTCAAGGGCGGCACGGGGAAACACGACAGGCAGTCACAATAATATATATGAAAGTAAATGCATACGACTCTGGTGTGAGTTGCCCTCGAGCGATGTCATGTCTCGAGGTACATGGGTGTAATACGTCTGTACAGCAAATACTCCCACACGAACTGGCTTATACACGCTCGGGCATACGTGTTTCGCATGCTCCCATAGAACATGAATGGTTCTAGAGATGCATACTATCGGGTTATACATCACCCGATGGGGGCTCCCACTAACTTTGAAGCACGTTGGGGTACCGCGTGTCAAAGGTTCTCAGAAACATAGAAAACTTCAGAGACTCCTATTAACATTTTCGTGTCAATCCAAGGAAAGACTTCCATGCTACCTCTTGCATGGTGAGCTTACCACAATTGATCCGATTACGGTGGCGTACCTTACCTACCTGTCGTCGGAGCGTCGTTACAGAATTTATAACATATAAGTTAGTTTACCACCTTTATATCTCATACTAATAATACTCCTTATAGGGGCATATAACTAATTCTTCACTCAAATCCTAATTTTGAAAATATGCTCTTTTCAAATCCACTGTTCCCAATGATGCTCTGATACCATGCCTATGGGGACCGGAATCCCGACCTCCAAGGATCTCATTGGGTGGTGTCGTGCGATGCGACACCCAACAGTATACAAGAAAAGGACAAGAACAATTTACAATACCAAGTCTTTATTGAAAAGAACAGCAGAAGTTTTAAAATACTAATGAAAGGTAAGAGAACTATACATCATAGCTACGCTCTCAGCACTAGCTATGCAAAAGCAAAATCATCCATGCCCTGGATACTTTGCACTAGCAACACACAACTCACGGCGGCGTGCAGGGTTCCCACTCGGATGTAAACCCTGGAGGGGGTGCAGCCTCGTCATCAAACCCGTCATCAGTCGTATAATCTGCAAAAACTTGTTAACTGCAAATGTGAGCATAAGGCTCAGCAAGACTAACCCGTCTCACTAGACATATGCAAGGGGAATACTAAGTATAGGTAGGTAAAGCATAAAGGACTCGCCTACAAGTGGATCCTTATAGTCATGTTTTAACTTGCACATGACATTCTTCTGGCACGGCACATCATAGACTCCACAATCAAACAAGAAACGTGTTGCCGATGATATGATCTGCACAAAGCACATAATGCTTTTACAGGTAAAGTATGGGGAAACTTTAACTTTTAATTGTACTATTTCTAAGCCAAACAAGGTTGTGCAAGCAATTTGTAATCCCATATATCATATTCTCCTGACTTCTTCAGTATTTACTACGTCAAAGCACAGTGAACAAGTGGTACCCTATTACCACAAGGGACGGTGATTGCAATCAGAATACACCCGGAACAACACGACACACACACACTTTTGGAAATGTTAGCGAGTACTTACAGCAGTACCTACATAACACCTCAGTACTAGTCGTATATGCCCACCTTTCACTAAACACTTGAATGTCGAACTGGTCGATCCATCACGAGTAGGAGGTCACTGCGTGGGGCGTACTCTGACGTGCCCACCAGCTGATTTACACCTTACTGCCCTCAACCCACGCCTATAAAATGGAACGGAATGCCTCGACAAACTAGTATCAAGCTACATCAGTTTACTGGAGCCCATTCCTCCAGTATGTCACGGGTATAATTCAAGCTTGTCCGACAAAGCCGCACACGAAATGGTCCTCAATCGACACAAGCAGGGCTATGCACGTGAGACCACGTCTCGCTGCATCCTACCCACTGCTCGGTCTCAATTTCATATTCATAAACCATTTTCTGATTCCAGATCCTCCTGTGTGATAAAATTCCTATCTCGCGAGTAGATTCCAACTACTTGACTTCTACCGTATTCCTATGAGCATAAGCATACCAGTGTCTAATCAACGGGCCGTAGACCTACCCAAGACTCCACAGGATTTGTGGGCCATGTAAGTGGATGTCACACACCTTAAACTTAATGCACAATCATCTGAAGACATAGGGTGAAATTAAAACTGCAAAATATTGTAAGAAACTTAAATGCAAACCGGGGTTGCCTGAATGTGAGTCTGAGCCTATGTTAGTTTCTGGCAGCTGGACCTCCAAAGCTTTCGGCTGCTCCTCGATTTCAGCTACTACACGATATGCATATAGTAGGTATGAATGACTTTGAAAATAATTAATATGCTTGAGGTGGTGTGAATATCCTAGGTTGAACATAAGATAATTATCTTAATTGGCTTTGGGACTTTTATGGTAGATACTAGTGACTATAGAGAAGACTCTTGCAAAGAACAGGAGATGATCAAGGAAGTTTGTTGTTCTTAAAAATTATGATAAGCAATAACCTTCTCTAAATTTTTGTTGAAATTTTGGAGACCTATCATGGCTAGCACGGGTTGTATCATGTAGAGGGGGTCTCACTGGTTCTAGGGAAATTTGTTTCACTATTCTCTAACTTTCCTACAGAGAGAAACAGATTTTCCAAGTTAGGGTAAATTTCTGGAAATTAATTTTCCATTTTTCTCAATTTATAACTACATAGCAATTTGGAATATTGATCAACCCAGTATTTTAAGTCCAAAGAACTTGAAATTTTTACTGGAGATCAAGGTATTAACAATAGTGTTCTAACCAAAATTGGGAATTTTCCGATTAATAGAACTGTAGGAATGAATTCTTTAAGCCTTTTGCTTATCCGAATTATAGATAAATTTCTATGGCTTTTCATACAAATCCAAGTGCACCACTAGACAATATTCTTCACTGGTTCTAACAAAATTTATTTGGGCATTTTTGGATAATTCGACTGGAAGTTATGGATTTTCCAAGTTTGGATTGAATCTGGATTTATTTTGCTATTGGAAATTTCAAATAAAATGGGCCGGTCCCACTTCATTTTAATCGGGCCAATCAGAACTGAGCCACACCGGTAGCCATGGAGTTATCCCACGCAGCCACATCGGATCCACGTTCAAAACTGAGCCCACGCGAGAGGGCGTCGTTGATAGGTGGGAACCGCGGTGGCGCTCCACCGGACATAGTTGCATCGACCTCCTTCTGGCCTCGCCTTGACCGCTCAACCATAAAATCGACCGCGCAAGCCGATGGTGGTGTCCAATCAAGTCAACGATGGCCGGAGACGGCGGTGCGGCGGTGATGGCGGAGCTGGGGGTTTGGCGTTCGCCGAAAACGCTCGGAAATGGTGTAATAGGCTCGAGAAAAGGTAGGGAATGTTCCTGGGAGCACCAGGATGATGATTTGGGGGTTAGAATGGGGTGACATCGCCGACAAAGCTGAGTTCGACGGCGAAGTATGGTTTTTCAACCAACGGCCGTGAAATCTCAAAATCTAAGGTGCTCGATTGATAACATTCAGGATTTTTGGGCAGGGAGCTTCATTATGACATACAGAAGCTATCTGCTAACCAGATTAGAGGATGATTGCAGGAATGAAACAAATTTAAGTGCGAAGTCTTGTTGTTCTATTGAGAAATCGTTCGGTTATCGAATAAGAACTCAAGCTACACTTCATGTCATAGGCTTAGATTTTGTGAGTATTAACTAGAGAGGATTGCGAACCTTTTTGCTTAAAGGATTGAGGCTGGAGACGGCCTAGAACTGGAGCTCGACGGTGAGACAGTGAAGGTTCTCGGCGGCTTACTCGACGGCGACCGGAAAACTTCAAAATATCCCAAGCAGAAGCTATGTCACGATCAATGACTAAATAGAATACGTATAGGATGTTGTGACAAGCCTTTTATCTACTTACAGCTCGGGGAGAAACGGCTTCTATCATAAGCGAAAGCTTCACCGACCAGAGGTGGCGGAAATGGCGTGAACCTAGGTAAGGTTCAACGGCGACGACCAAGGGGGGTATTTATAGGGACGGAGGGATGAGGGAAGCGCGACACGGCGCAAGCAAGCAGGCAGTTCGGTGGATGCATGCCGCATCGCGCTGCCGCGCGCTGCCGGCGTCGATCGGCGGGGAGAGCTGGATACAGAGCACCTCGCGGGTTGCACTCGAGTGGGTTTGGCTGACAGTGGGTCCCACCTCCTCTTATCCACTTCCCCTCTCTGCAACTTCAATTCTCCTACCAAACTTGATCCAAAAATTCTAGATTTTTGCGGGGAGGTTCAAATAGATATCTGGAATTTGATTCTGCAATTGGATTTCGATTTGGAGCAAGTTTCATTTGAATTTCAAATTTGAATTTGAAATTGGATGAAATTCAATGGTGTCACTGAATTAAATAGCAACTGAGTTCCAAAAATTGTGAAACTTTGAGGAAAAGTCAAGCAATTCATGCTGACCATGATGGTGTGTTCAAATCTTGATGTTCAATAAGGTTGAATAGAACTCAAAAATTGAATTCATAATATGGTCTGAATTTGCTAAGCGTCTCAAATAAAATAGCAAATGGAGTTCAAAATTTATGAAACTCTGCAAGAAGTCTATTTGGAATATGAGGAAACCATAGAAAAATTTATGGCCTCAGATTTGAATAATTTTGACAGGGCCAAATGTACAGTAGCATATTCAATTTGTAATTAATTTGAAGATATATTGGGTACTGCATATTAATTAGACCTAGGGTCCTCCATTCAAATAATTACAAACTTTTAAGAGAGGTCAAAAGAATTTATCTAACATTATTGTTGAAGTCCATTCCTCATGTTAATAAAATTTAAGCATGAGTGGAAGAAAATATTTGATGAGATCAAGTTCATAAGCCTAACTATAATTGGTCTCCATTAGAGTTGATTACCAACTTACAACTGGACCTCATATGAAGGAAAATGTGAGATTTTACACTGTGGGTCTACGAGACATCCAATGCTACTTAGCTATCCTAGAACCATGCTAGCATATTAAGTAATTACCTTAAGAGCCTAGGCACAAGCCATCCTAAGGCAATGAATTGAATCATCATTGAGCCAATGTTGATACACAACATAATTATCCATACTAACTAGTTATGTTATAACTAACTAGACTATAGTGGGGGTCTATAGGTTCTATGACAATGAGGTATGTTCATGATCAAACAGTCATAGAAGTTATACCTTCCACACACATGGACTCCACAATCAAACAAGAAACGCTTTGCCCAAGTATATGTATAAGTAGAGACTAAAGCTACTATCTTCATTATGCATAAAGTCACAAATACAAGAAAGAATACATGAGCCATACCTTTCCCAATGTAGGATTGGGAAGAGAAAGACTCCTTACTCCTTTTCCAATTTGGACTTGGGACTAGAGACTCTCCTCTCTACAACCTAACTCCTCTAAGACTATGGATGATAATTTATACAATAGAGATGAAGCTCAAGTGGTGTGTGTTGAAGTGAGGGTAGGGGGTCCTATTTATACTAGTGTTGAGATCGGTTGCCGCCACCAAAAGCGCGTGAATCAGTCACCATTGACTCCTTCAAGCCTGGAGGAGCCAACATGCTTCGTTTGATCGTGTCTGGCGCAAGGAAGGGGTTGGTCGAACCCCTGGTTCGGCCGACCTGGTCAGCACTCCAAACGTGGAGTGCTTCCTCCAGGTGGCTGCCAGGTGGGCCCCCTTGATGTATCTGGGTGATACACTGTTGGATCTCATCGGATACTTCTGTTTGTGGGCCATTTGATCCATCGGATGCCACTGTCGTCGCCTGATTGGCTGGGATGATATTTTATAGGATTGGTCCCTCTACATTTCCTCATTTCCTGCATAAAATGCTACATACACATATTTCTCCAAGTACATATAGAATTGGGTTAGATAGAAAGGTGATGTGTGCAAGAAATGACAAATCCTTCACATAATTGAGTTAAATTGACGGATGAAATTGGTATATAACATCTATCAACAAACCCACCCAAGCTTATCCTTTCCTCGTCCCGAGCAAAGTCAAGACTTTAGGTTGATGATCAGGAGTTGCTACGATGTCTTATTTTTAAAAGAATCTAATGCACAACAAGATACTCTACCTAGTGTTGCAGAAATTGGCTATGGTACTCTACCTTTCTTAAGTTATCATGGGGCTTATGCTTTTTCATATTCATGAGTAGTTGAAAGGTAGAATAGCAAATGGAGCAAACATAGCATAGAAATCAAGTTCCACTTAAATCCCGGAGAATTCAATTTAGATATTATGTACCTCAATTTGATTCGCTCAATCACTCCTTTGTGGATAGTGGAAATGTTTCCTCACCAAAGCATTGTTCCTCTACTATTCCTACTCATTGAATATGGCTTGTATGTGGAGCTTGGTAAGGAAAGTAAGTAGGCATATTTGCGTCACATATATTGCTAAGTCAAAAGAGTAAGCCTTAGGAGAATTCAAATCAAAACTTTTTGATTCAAGACTAGTGCATGTGTGATGGAGTGGAAGTGGATGTGGATACTTGAGATAACACCTTTTTGGTATAATCTCTCTTTCTTTTGTAGGGATGAAACATGGCTACTTTTCTTTTCTCTCTTTTTTTCTCATGCTTATGATGTAAGCATGTTTTTTTTCATTTTCTTTTTGTATCCATGTCTTCTGCTCCCTTTCTTTGCAATGAATTTTGAAGAGAGTGCTAAATATGAATAACATGGAGTTTCTCTTTTTATTGTGGTATGGTGGATATGATGGACGTTTTGCTTACTTCTAGTGTAGAGGTATAGCATGTGCAAGTGAAGTCTTGAATTCAAAAAGAGTTGAATGATTTCTCACATAGGTCTATACTAGTTTGACTAGGCTCAATGTGAAAGCAAATAGCATATGCATAAGGTTTTTTCTATGTATGAACATCACATGGCTTTGGTAGGTATTTCCAATCAATTGAGGGAAACTTAAATCTTTTTAGAATTTCTCTGGAAATCTAAGTTTTACTTTCAAACTAGGACTACCAGCCCTATTACTAATTCTAATATTGCAACAACCTAGAATTAGATTAAGCTTTTGCTACCCACAACTTCCAAATTAAGGTAAAAGTATTTCAAACCGATGAAAGCAATATTCGCAGAGTAGCAAGTTGTAAACTAGAGACTTAGGAAAATAAAACAGGGCGACTATTCATTATTTCATCTATGTGAATTCTAAATCATTCTTACCACACATCTTTATTCGATGAAAGCAAATCTAACTATATATATATATATATATATATATATATAAATGCAAGATGGATGATGGATGGATGGAAAATAACTATGCAAGGAATGTGATACATGTTACCTCATGTGGGGGTCCTCCCCCAAGCTTGTTCTTCAACTACCTCCATGATAAGGGTTGAACCCTTGATGATGGAAGTACGCTGCAAGATCGGCTTGTTGTAGTTGTAGTGCCGTGTTGAAGTTGGTGAATTGAGCATTCATGTGTTGTTGCCAATCCTGGATACCTTGAACATGCTCCTGGAGTGTGCTATAGATGTCACCCGTTCTCACTTCAAGTTCTCCCATACGTCTAGTGAGGTCTGTCATTCCTTGGCTATAGTCATGATGACTTCTAGCCGAAAAGGAACGACGGCCTCTCATGGACGTTGGGGGCAAGCTGCTAGAGCTTGAAGTGGAAAGGGTGGATCCCATTGCCATTCTTGCCAAGATGATCCCCCAGTCTCATACGTCGGAGGTTGAGTCCATCCGGGCGCATAACTCATTGGGTTCTCTTCCTCTTGGTATTAATGGATCGGAGAGATTATTGATGGCATGCCTGTGTGTGCAGCCCTCGCACGATTCCTTGTTACCCTGCCATAGACATTACTTCTTCTTGCTTCCTCAATGGGAAGAAGATAAATGGTTAGCCTCCGACATTTGTACAAATGAAAATCTAGGTTAGGTAACCGAATTTCATTTACAAAGCCAGGATAGAAAAATATCAAGGAGCCATCATGATCATGCTTAAGGATATGTCCTTGCACTGAATAGTCTTCATCAATTAATTCTCTTTCAGTTTCAATATATTCAAATGACGAGTATTTAAGTGCTCCTACCCTATCAGCAATATGAGTAATCAATGAAGTGCATTTAATTGGTCCTGATTTTGAAATGTAATCTAACCATTGTGTCATCATGACTTTGACTGGAGAAACTTTTATCTTTTTAGTCATGGCAAAAGAAATTTTCAATTAATCATCTCGCACAACCCTAACATCTCCCCTAGGGAACATAGTCATATCCACCCATCTATGAAGCGTAAGGTAGGGTTTTGGATGTGGCTATTCCTCAGAGCCCTACATGTGACCTCACTAGTTAGCTCATGCCAAAAACATTGTTTGTTAAACTTAGGCAAATTGTCTAAATCTAGCAAACACCATTTATGGAAGCCTAGGATGCTACCTAATTCTTTCCATAGGATGTTGTATTCTTTTTTAAATAATCTAAAAGTAATACTATCAAATCCTATTCTTAGTGTGCAAAGGAATTGGATAGTGAGAAGGTGTGAACCTTTCTCCTCTATTTGATCAAAGTCATCAAATCCAATTGCATGCCAAATGGAAAGAAATTCGGAGTCCATACCTATTTTGGAGATCAAATGTGGATCGTAAGCCTTGGTGTGGCGGAACTCACGATCTTGGAGAAGCTTGCGTGCTTGATCTTCAACTTCGCTTCGTATGTCGAGGTCGTTGTCATGAAGAAGTTGGTGTGGGTTGCTTCTCTCTTCCATGGGAGTGTCCTCACACACACTTCTCCTACTTGGGCTTGTACCCATGGAAGAGAGGCGTGCACTAGAACCTTCACCATGGCTTGAGCTTGCAGCCCCTTCCTCTTTCTGAACAACCTCTTCATGTCTTTTTTAGTTCAACAAGCAAGAACAAAAAAAGGCGAGAAAAATCCGAAAAGAAGCGATGTTTGGAAAACAAAACTCTCAATGAATTTTCTCCTCTTGAAAGCTTGAGTGTAAAATACAAATGCAAACAAAAGAAAATCTTTTTGGGGATGGATTTGAGCAAGAGCGTTGCAATGAAGAGCAAGAAAAACAAGATGAGCTAGAGAGTGACTTGGGGAGTTGTAAAATGATGTGGTGTGTGAAGAGAGGTGCTCCTCATGACCACAATCTATAGGGTGCACCCTCCAACGGTCACTTGGGGTTCAAAATATAGCCGTCGGAGGAAGGGGAGCCAATTTGGCTCCTCTCCCTGTTCGCCCGACCAGGGAGTTCGGCTGACGTGACAGGTGCCCCCCCCCTCCAGTTCCCCTTTGGCAAATGGCTCGCCAACAGCCATAGAGTTAGCACGTTGGTGAAATACCATATTTGCAGCTTAGAAAAAATTGTTTTTCAAATAAAAACCTTTTTTCGAATCCAATAAAAAAATTTCTTTTGAAAAGAAAGAAAGAAAAATGATAGTTGAGAATATAAGATTCTCAACTTGCTAGGGAAAATCAAATATGCAATGGGAAAAATCCAAATGGGGTGGAAAAAGAAAGAAGGAAAAATAAAGTGGGATAACTACCAATTTAACCTATTAGTATAGGTCTCACCACCATCCGATGAGATGGACATTCCTCCGTCTTCATTTTACATCCGAGCCCGAAGGGATTGGCTCGGACGGGTTGTCTTGATTCTTCTGCCATTCCTTCTTTGGCGGCTTGGTGGACTTGGGCCTTCGGGAAGGTCCAGATGATTCCGTCGCCTTTGGATATCAGCGTGGTCAAAACGACGGATTGTCCTCATAGTTTAATCTTCTCATGAATGCAATGAGTTAGTCCACCTTTCGAGGTGTGACTTCGACCTCTCTGATGTGTTTATCATTCAACCCATACTTGATTCGAATCATGGAGCATTGCTCTGATCTTTGCCGAAAGTTAAAATTTTCCTCCTAGCCATTCATATGGAAGTGGATTTCTCCAGCTCCCACATCTATGCGAGGTTTTGTAGTGCTGAGGAATGGGCGCCCAAGAATGAGTTGTGTATCTTTCTCAGTGTCCATGTCTAGCACCACAAAATCCAAGGGTATGAAGCAGTTCCGGATCTTCACCGGGACGTCTTCAGCAATACCCGCTGCATAACGGACTGAAGAGTTAGCCAGTTGTAGCTGCATTGGTGTTGGAGTCAGCTCTGTGAAGTTCAGCTGGTCGAACACAACCTTGGGCATCACACTGACACTTGCTCCCAGATCACAAAGTGCCTTGTCAAAGTGGTGAGCCCCAATTGAGCATGAAATGGTAGGACATCCGAGGTCCTTTTTCTTTTCAGGAAACCTATTGAGGATGGTTGCACTGCAATCTTCCATAAGCTTGACGATCTTAGTGGTGGGCGATGGTCGCTTGTTGTTCAATATGTCCTTGAGATAGCGAGCATAAGTGGGTACTTGCATCGCATCAATCAAGGGCACATTGATGTGGATCTTTTGGATGATCTCAACAAAACAATTGAATTGCTCATCAACTGTTGGCTTCCTTCGTCTGTGAGGGAATGGCAATAAGTTGGTGTCTTCAAAGTGTTTGGCCATTCTTTCACAAAGTTATTCACTTGGTACATCCTCCTTCTCAGGCTCAGTTGTCCTCTTTTCTTGTGTGGGATATGGTGGGTCACGAGTGGTCTTTCCTCCTCTCGTAACCACTGCATTGACGTTCTCCACTGGGCTTCTGGCTGCCCCGGAATTATGTTGTTTTCCAATGGAGGGACAACTGCAGCAAGTTGTGCCAGCTGAGTCTCCAACATCTTGTTGAAGCTTAGTTGTTTCTTGAATGCTGAGGATAGTCCTTCAATTATGGCATTGATATTTTGCAGGGTCTTGCCATTAGCTGACAGCTTCTTGGATAGGGCATCGTTGATCTTGAGTTGGCTAACGGCAAGTTCTCTCAAGTTGTGCTGATTTCCAGGCTTGCCATTGTTGTTGTACCCTCCTTGAAAGAATGGGCGTTGTTGACCCCGCCCTTGACCTCCTGGACGATAGCCATTGTTGTTTTTCAAATTTCCATTGTTGGCGAGGTATAGGGCATCCTCACGAGTTCCTGGGCAATCATTGCCCATATGACGCGTGATTCCACAGACTTCACATGTGATGTGAGAGTCTAGGGCATAGGCATTGCCAGACACTTCACCACTGGCTTGTCCATCAATTTTCATCATTAGGAGGTCCAATTTTGCAGCGATCATGTCCTTCTCCTTCAAGGTGTGCATGCCTCGCTATCGCGTATGGAAACTCTCATCGTTCCATCCCATGTTGTATACCATCTTCTCAATAAGATCTTTAGCTTTTGGCACCGTCAATGAGAAGAAGGTTCCTCCAGCAGCAGCATCCAAATGGTCACGAGCTGATGGGATCAGCCCGTTATATAAATTTTGAATAAGGAGCCAGTCATCCATACCATGGTGGGGACAGGCTCGGATGTACTCTTGAACCCTTTCCCATGCCTCGGGAATAGATTCCTTAAGCTCTTGTTGAAAGCTGAAAATCCTTCCACGTAGGTGAATGTGGCCTAGAGGGGGGGGGGGGGGTTAATAGGCCTTTTTGAAATTTGTCGGAACCTGCAACACTTAACAACCATCTCAAAACCAGAGATATCGGACTAGTCCGATGTGTACCGACTAGGTTGATTAAGTTTGATCGATTAATTTGATTCTTCGATGTATGCAGTGAAATTATACAGTCGAATGAAGTGTTGCGAGATTATGTACTAGGGTATATCACAATTCAATCTTATATTTAATGATTCAATGTAAAGTATGCAATAATGATTGAAACCCTAGATTGTTGTGATGAATAAGAACGATGAACACCAAGCAAGACACAAGGATTTATCCCTTGGTTCAGCTCCCACAGAGGCAACCTACGTCCACGTTGAGGAGTCCACAAAAGGACCGGGTCTTCTCCAACCCTACCCTCATCGGATCGCCACGAAGGCCAATCCTCTTCCACTTATCACAAAGGGGTAAATAACCAAATTCAAAGGGGCCTTCTCACACGTTGAGGGCTCCCCTAGATTACAACACGAAATACCACCAAGAACACACTCAAAAGATTACAAGAAATCACAGGAGTGTGTTAGAGAATCAAACCAAGAGCTCAATGAGTGTTGAACATGTCTCTCCAATGATCTAGAGTGTATCCTCAAAGGATTGATCTTTGTTACACTTAATTTCGTGGAGAGATGTGTTTTTGAGGCTCTTGGGAGGTGTGACAGCGCTAGGGTTCGAGAGAGTTTAAAGTTGGGCCGTGCACCTCTATTTATATGGGGTTTCTAAAAGTGACCGTTAGGGTTTAGGAATATCGGACTAGTCTGTGGCGGACACGGGTCTAGTCCGATGTGCTGTGTGTAGCAAACCCTAAGTGTCCCAAAATATCGGACTAGTCCGGCTAGGAGCGGACTTGTCCGATTTCGCTTCTGGAAATCTTCGGACTAGTCTGATGGACATCGTACTTGTCCAAACAGTGAAACCCCAAGTGGTTATGAGGACAAGTCCGCACTTTGAGGACTTGTCCGATTTAGGTCAGAGAGTTTCTTCGGACAAGTCCATGCTAATATCGGACTTGTCCCATTTAGATCAGAATGAATATCGGACTAGTCCGGTGGTGATCGGACTTGTCTGATTTTGTGTGACTTGTGAAGTGTTTTGAGGACTAGTCCGCACTGGGGAGGACTAGTCCGATTCTAATGAGAGAGATATCGGACTAGTCCGATGGATATCAGGCTAGTCTGATTTTGTGCAGAGAGGATATCAGACTAGTCGGGTGACATTCGGGCTAGTCTGGTCTGTATAAATTTGTGCGATGTGTGTGTTTAATTGTGATTGAGCTCTTGGGGTGTGTTTCCTTAACACACACCATACACAATGATCTACTGTTCTTCTTCCTTGAGCTCATTTCCACTTTGCTCCTCATTCTCCCTTCTTTTTGGCACTTTGCTTATTTTGTTATTAAAACCTGTGCTCATCTCAACAAAGAGGTTAGGATCTCATTTGCTTGTCATAAATAATCCAAAACCCACAAGGGATTCCTAGATGCACTTTCAATCTCCCCCTTCTTGGTGATTGATGACAACCAATTGAGATTTCACAAAATATGATAAAAACTGAGATTTTCATAAAGTATGCACATATGAGTCTAAGATACATCAAGCAATGAAAACATAATCTATATGTGCATTCTTTATGGTGGGATGCATGACTAATTATATTGAAAAAATGAGAATGACATAATTGACATTAATCAACCAAAACCAAGCATATATGTCATTCTAGGAGCAAAATCACATAACTCAACAATTACTTCTCAAAAGCTCATAACATTGCATCACAGAACCATAAATAACTTAAGAACATAGTTAAAGATTTACAACCCGCAAAATAGTCAAAAAGCATAAAAGAGCTCTCTCCTCGCATCCTACAGCTAAGACTAAGACTCCCCCTCAACTCCCCCCCTTTGGCATCAAGACACCAAAAAGAAGGAGAGGAGGGTCCTAAGGTCTTCACTCCTCGCTGTCGGTCCTCTCATTGTCTTCATTGTCGTCTTGGGGCTGATGATGAGGAGGAGGAGGTGCGGAGCCAGTCGAGCCCCCAATGCCAAACTAGGCAAGCTTGGAGGGGGTCAAGGGCCCGAGCTCGGTGATGTCAGGGTCGGAGTCCTCAAAAATCACTGGAGATCCAATCGGGTCGATGTCCAGCTTCTGGCAAATCTGCTTCACATTTGCCTTGACATACTTCATCTCTTCCTTTCTCTTCTTGTTCATCTTGTGGGCCCTCACTTCGGCCTTTTTGCAGGAAGCAAATATAGCAGCCAAGTACTTGAAGATCTCACTAGTAGATCCCCTTTGAGGAGCTTCCCTAGTAGCAGGGGTAGCCCTTGCTTCTTAATTTCTTCTCGCCGGAGCCTCGGGACTGAAGGCCGGAGAGGGTGCAGCCTGGATGCTTGGCTTCTGAGGCATCTGAGGCCTCAAAGGTAGGTGCTCCACATCTTTCACAAACTCTATGTCAATGACTTTCTCAATCATAAACATAAGATAGGGAGCATAGCCACATGACTTGTTGGGCGTGCAAGATATGTTGACCATGTCATTCCAAATATAATCCGCCACATCAAACTGATAGTCCTTGCTTATGACCCTCATCAGGGTCCGGAGATAACCCTGCACACTCCCAGCATATCCATCCTTGGGAGCAATAGTCTTCCTCAAGACTCTGTTCAGAACCACAAAGAAAGGCTTCTTGTTCTTTGTGGAGGGAGGTTGAACTTGGAGTTTAGCTCATATAGGAACTTCATCCTATCCTTCTCAATGACACCTATGTTGTGTATGATCAAGCAGTCAGGTCTTGAGGTGTCAAGGTGATGCAGGCTTGCAAAGTCTTCTTGAGTTATACTGTACTTGGATCCGTGAGTCATCCAAGTGACACTCTCTTCATCTTCACTCGAGAAGTGGTATGTCGCAAAGAATTGTAAAATGACCTCGTCATTCCAATTGTTTCTGAAGGCAAAGAGGTCCTTCAGTCCATGTCTCTCAATATCTTCCACCACTGCAATGAACAGGGAGCAGCCCTTTTTCTCAAAATGTGCCCAATCAATCCATTGACTGCGCACTACTAGTGTCTTCATTTGGAGATACACAGATTTGTAGAAATCTGCATGGAAATTGCTCCAAAATCTGCATCGGCAGCTTGCTTCGGACGGGCATACCAATCAATGCTCCTGAACTTCGACGTCAAGTCACTACCCTTCCCATTGAATTTCTCTTCAGTGGGGTCCCGTACCCCTACCCTTGGAGCATGCAGCTTCAATGGGCCAACTGGACCCGTTGCTATTCCTTTGCCCTTGCCCTTGGCTAGGCGAGCACTTGTTGAGCTAAGGCCACCACCTGTGGTAGCCCTAGAAGCTGGCACCTTGGAGCTGGCTTCTTCGCTAGAACTTCCTCCGAGCATGTGGAGGAGATGGAGCTGGCTCGAAAGGACGCTCTTGGCGTTTAATGCCAAGGCTCGTCAAGGGCCGAGGTACCACCTCATGGTCCATCTCGGCTTCAAAGTCGGAAATCTCATCATTCGTGCTCAACATGTCCTGAGAATGAATTGTGTAAGGCATGAATGAGTATTGATGATTCAAGGCATGGGTGAGGAAGAGTAAAAGGGCATTGCATTGAGGAATTGACAGGCTAGGTTTTGAGACCAAAAAAATCAGACATGTCCGGTGTACAGGCACGGACTAGTCCGGGGTGATCGGACTTGTCCGTGCACAGACCGGACTAGTCCAGTATTCATCCTCAAAAACCTAAGCGACTGGACAAATTTTGTTTCCTAATGCAGAGCTAGCTTAGCATAGACGCAATACATCAAGGAGGCATGTATATAGTGAAAGATGCTAGGCTATTCGATCAACAATGAAGAAAATCAAGGTTTCTAGGGTTAGGGTGGAAATTACCAAGGAATTCGCTTGATTCTCAAAGAAGGAGGTGTTGAAGTCCGGACTTGTCTGAGAACTTCAATCTTCGAGGGAGGAAGCTTGATTTCCACCCAAATGCGGAGCTTTTTGGTGGAGGGGATGCAAAGTCGCCTTGGGAGCTCGAGTGGAAGAGAGAGAACGCCTGAGGCAAGAGTGAGGATGAAGGGATTAGGGTTTGGGGACACTAGGGTTAAGGACACGAAAAATCGGGCAAGTCCGGAGACGACCGGACTAGTCTTAACTTTCCAGAGGCTATATCGGACTAGTCCATTGTCTACCGGACTAGTCCGGCCTAACCGGCACTCCGCGGACTAGTCTGCATGGGCGGACTAGTCCGGGTAACCACAGACTAGTTCGTGGTCACCAGGCAAGAATATCTTAGCCCATTCATATATATATTTGAAGGTACATATTTAGAAAATAGGGAGGCAAATCAAATCAAATAATCTTGAAGAATACGATCAGTAAGCATACAACAATCAAGTAATGATCATACTTCACCAAGATCTAGTAATTGACATAGTTTTCCAAAGAAAACTGAGAGAGATGATTTCCACAACCCAACCAACATAATTTGAAGAATTCATGCACCTATGCAACATTTCAAGCCACACTCCAAGTATCAACGATGTTTAGCTCATTTCGGAGTTCACAAAAGCGCTTTTCATGAAGTGGCTTGTTGAATATGTCAGCCAATTGCTTTTGGGTGTTGACATGGGAAATGGCTATATCTCCTTTCATAGAGTGGTCTCTCAAGAAGTGATGCCTTATGTCTATGTTTTTGGTTCTAGAGTGCTCAACGGGATTATGGGCAATTTTAATGGCACTTTCATTATCACAAAGGAGTGGAATACAGTTCATACTGTAGCCGTAATCCCTTAGAGTTTGTCGCATCCAAAGGAGTTGTGCACAACAACTCCTGGCTGCAACATACTCCGCATCGGCTATGGATAAGGCAATGGAATTTTGTTTCTTGGAGGACCAAGAAACTAAATATCTCCCTAGGAATTGGCATGTACCGTAGGTACTCTTTCTATCTACTTTGCATCCGGCATAATCTGCATCAGAGTAACCAATGAGATTGAATTTTGAGCCTTTTGGGTACCAAAGACCAAGGTTGGGTGTATGAACTAAATATCTCAAGATCCTTTTTACAGCTGTCAAATGGCACTCCTTAGGATTGGCTTGAAACCTTGCACACAAACATACATTCAACATAATGTCTGGCCTAGATGCACATAAATAGAGTAGAGATCCAATCATGGAGAAATATACCTTTTGGTCGACGCTAGGTCCATCTTCATTGAGATCCAAATGGCCATTTGTTGCCATGGGAGACTTTATAGGCTTCGCCTTGCCCATACCAAACTTCTTGAGTATGTCTTGCGTGTACTTGGTTTGGCTTATGAACGTCCCTTCCTTTTGTTGTCGCACTTGGAATCCCAAGAAGTACTTTAGTTCTCCCATCATTGACATTTCAAACCTATATGTCATGATTTTACTAAATTCCTCACAAAAAGATTGATTAGTTGACCCAAAGATTATATCATCAATGTAAATTTGACAAATAAAAAGATCATTGTCAAAATTCTTTGTAAATAGTATAATCTACTTTGCCAATCTTAAATCCATTTTCAATTAAGAAATCTCTAAGACACTCATACCAAGCTCTAGGAGCTTGTTTGAGGCCGTAGAGAGCCTTACACAATTTAAATATGTGGTCGGGGAACTCTTCATCTTCAAACCCGGGTGGTTGCTCCACATACACCTCATCCTTGATTGGTCCGTTGAGGAAAGCACTTTCACATCCATTTGATACAGCATGAAATCATGGTGAGTAGCATATGCAAGTAATATTCTAGTGGATTCAAGTCTAGCTACGGGAGCAAAGGTCTCATCAAAATCCAAACCTTCGTCTTGTGAATACCCTTTGGACACAGGTCGTGCCTTGTTCCTTATCACCACCCCGTGTTCATCTGGTTTGTTGCGGAAGACCCACTTGGTGCCGAAAATGTTCGGGTCTTGCCACGAGTTCCCACACCTCGTTCCACTTGAAGTTGTTCAATTCTCTTGCCTTGCCACCACCCAGTCCGGATCTTTCAATGCATCCTCAACCCTGTGCGGTTCCAAAAAGGATACAAACGAATAGTGCTCACAAAAGTTAGCTATGCGAGATCTAGTGGTTACTCCCTTTTGGATGTCACCGATGATATTGTCGATTGGGTGATCCCTTTGGACGCATTGGTGTACTCTTGGGTGTGGCACTTGAGGCGTTATATCTTCATGATCATCTTCTTCTCCCCCTAAATGGTTGCCTTCGTTGAATTGTTGATTATCTTCGTATTCTTGTGGTTGATCTTGTGTGGAAGCTACCCCTTGATTGTTTACCTCCTCTTGTGGTTCATCTTCTTCATACACGTGTAGAGGTGACTCTTGTGGTCTAACTTCACCTAAGGCCATTCTTTTCAATGCTTGACAAGGAGCTTCTTCTTTACCTATTACACATGGATCAACTTGCTCCTTTTGGGAGCCATTAGTTTCATCGAACACTACATCACGTGCTACTTCAACAAGTTCGGGGGTCTTGTTGAAAAAACGATAGGCGTAAGTGTTCGAATCATAACCAAGTAAGAAACCTTCATCGGACTTCGAAGCGAACTTTGAAGTCCTGGGCTTATTGTTTAAAATATAACATGGAGAACGGAAAACTCGAAAATATGAAATATTAGGCTTGTTACCGGTGAGTAGCTCATAGGATGTCTTCTTGAGTAGTCGATGAAGATAAAGTTGATTTATAGTGTGGCAAGCGGTGTTAATCGCTTCCGCCCAAAATTGATCCGAGGTCTTGTACTCATCGAGCATTGTTCTTGCCATCTCAATGAGAGTTTGGTTCTTTATTTCAGCAACTCCATTTTGTTTAGGGGAGTACGGAGCTGAAAACTCGTGCTTTATGCGTTCTTCATCAAGGTACTCCTTCACTTGTGTGTTCTTGAACACCGTGCCATTGTCGCTTCGAATGTTCTTGATTGTCAATGAGAATTCGTATTGAGCTCGCTTGAAGAACTTCTTGAGTGTTCCATTTGTTTCTGACTTATCATGCAAAAAGAAAACCCAAGTGAAGCGAGAAAAATCATCAATAACTACTAAACCATATTTGTTACCGCCGATGCTTATGTAGCCAATTGGACCAAATAAATCCATGTGAAGTATCTCGAGCGGTCTTGTTGTAGTCATGACGTTCTTGGCAGGGTGAGGTGCTCCAACTTGCTTCTTGGCTTGGCACGCGCTACAAGGCCTGTCTTTCTCAAACACAACATCCTTTAAACCTCGGATGTGATCGCCCTTGAGGAGTTTTTGAAGGTTCCTCATACCAACATGTGCTGGCCGTCTATGCCACAACCAAGCCATGTTGGTCTTTGCAATCAAGCATGTGTCAAGTTCGGCTTTATCCTTCACTCTTTCCCTTTAACATAACCTTGAATGCAATTGAACCATCACTCCTTTTAGAGACGGTCACACCCTCGTTAGTGAACAAGCAATTATAACCTTTGTCACATAATTGAGATATGAACAACAGGTTATAATCTAAGGATTCAACATGTAATACATGAGAAAGTGTGTGTTTAGATGATATGGCAATTTTACTGGTACCGAGCACCTTTCCTTGGCTATTATCCCCAAAATAGATGCCCTCATTTGGATCCTCATTTTCTTCATATTCCACGAACATTCTTCTTTCTCCGGTCATATGATTGGTGCATCCACTGTCTAGCACCCATTTAGATCCACCGGAGGAATAAGCCTCCAAAAAACTAATTATGCTTTGGTTTTTGTACCCAAGCTTGCTTGGGTCCTTGGAGGTTAGTTACAAGACATTTTGGCACCCACACATGAGACTTGGTGTTCTCATGGTGTTGCCCAACATAATGAGCATAAACTTTGCCAAAATTATTTCTCATTAAGACATACGAGGCATCGAAAGTTCTAAACAATAACTGTTGTTGTTTATGTACAAGACTAGTCTGGGAGGCCGGACTTGTCCGGAGGACCGGACATGTCCGGACACCGACCGGACTAGTCCGATGTTCATGTGTGATTAATGTTTTAATCTTTGTTTGAGAGGGTCTTCCCTTTACAAAGGTAATCCTCTCCTTGTTATTCTTATGGCTTCTAGCATGTTGCTTTTCACCATAAGAGTAACCAATGCCATATTTTACATTTGGAGGTCTTTTGACCAAGTATGCACTACGTGCATATTTGATCTTCTCCTTGTCAAATATGCCACTTTGGGCAGGATGTTTATCCTTTGTAGATGTTGGCTTGTCCTTCAAACTGGTGTCAACATTATTACATGTACAAGCATAAGCAACCTCAGTTTTAGTGGGTTGAGAAGGTGAACTTGAAGAGGATGAAGGTTCACCTTGCTTGAGTGACTCAACTTGCACCTCAGGGATCTTGTTAACCTTGATCAGGTCAGCAAGTTGGTCCTTGATTGTAGCATTTGAGTCGGTTAACTCCAAGCAAGTTTCCTTGCTTGAAGCTAACTCAAGCTCTAGTGATTTGCTTCGTTCCTTTTCAAGTTCTAGAAGCTTGTCAAGTTCAACATATTCCTCCTTTTGGGAGATGATCATGTCCTCTTGACGATATATCAACCTCTCCTTCTCAATAAGTTGATCAAGTAAAAAATTCATTTTTGTGGCAGTTTTCCTATCTAGTCCAATAAACATATCCTCATTATCACTATTGATTTCATCATCACTAGAATAGGAATGCACAGAAGGGGGTTTGGTGTTTACCTTGCGTTTACCTTCCTTTTCCATGAGACAAGTGCCATTTCCCTACCATGTGCCGAGTGTAGGGAAGAGAGTAGACTTCTTGGACATCTTCTCGATGGCTATGTTAGCCATCTCTTCTTCTTCGGATGATGAGGACTCATCATTTGAGTCCCACTCTTTCCCTATGTGAGCTTGTTCGACTTGTTTCTTCTTCTTGAAGAATTTCTTGGGTCGAGGCTTGGCTTCATTGGTCTTTTTCTTGTTCTCTTCATACGGGCAATCAACTATAAAGTGGCTATACTCACCACAATTATAGCATGCCCGCCTCAACATTGGCTTTGTTCTTTCCTTGTACTTTCCTTCGCTTGATTTAGCGCCTTGTCTTTTCTTCATTATTCACATGAATTTCTTCCTAAACAATATCATGTCTTCTTCATCTAATTCACTTCTCTCATCATCACTGTCTTCTTCTAGCTGAGCTTCTCGAGCTTCTTTAGATAGGGGCTTGAGGGTGGACTTCAAAGCAACCCCTTTCTTCTTTGCCGAGGTGAGGTCGGCAACTTCATTGACATGCTTTGCTTGTTTTTCCATCATCTCAAAATTGATGATTTTTCCAAGTAATTCATCCGGAGTCATTTTCTTGTATCTGAGGCTTTCTCTAGTCATTGAGTATAAGGTGACGTTGCGAGGCATGAAAGCTCTAAGGATGAGCTTCACCACCTCGTGGTCATTCCACTTCTTGCTTCCATATGACCGAACCTTGTTGACGAGCATCTTTAACCGGCTGTACATATCTTGAGGTGACTATTCTTCTTCAATTGCGAATCTTCCAAATTCGCCTTCAATCAATTCGATATTTGCTTCACGCACATGTCGGTCACCTTCATGTGTAGTTTGCAGTGTGTCCCATATCTCCTTAGCAATCTCGAGTCCATCCACCTTGGTGAACTTGTCCTGACTGAGCGAAGAGGTAATTATGGCCGCGGCTTGAGCATTTCGATGAATTGCCTACTCTTGGCTTGGTGTGAGTTCTTCATCGTCGTCTGGGATATCTATTCCTGTGCACACAATATGCCATAGACTTGGATTGAGAGAGATTAGATGCATTTTCATATTTTTCCTCCACATTGAGTAATCACTTCCGTCAAAATGTGGGGCTTTTCCAAGTGGGATAGACAAATAATGATTATTGAAGGAATTGAGACGATCATAGTTGAAAGGATATCGGGAGTAGTCGGTGTGACTACTCCCCTTCTTCTTTTCTTCAATCATCACTCTCCCTTTGAAAAGTGTCTTCTTTCTTTGGAGCGCCTTTAGTTCTAGCGTCTCCTCATCGTCAACCTCGAAGTATTGAATGGATTCGAGGAGCTTCTCCACCTTTAGGTTCTTGTCATCATCAACCTTTTCTTGCTTGTTGCTCTTGTGAGTGTCCTTCATGTCCGACATGATCTTCTTCAAGAGATTAGTCTCTTTCTTAAAGAACCTTGCTCTGATACCAATTGAATGTGGCCTAGAGAGGGGGGTGAATAGGCCTTTTTGAAATTTTTCGGAACCTGCAACACTTAACAACCAGTTCAAAACCAGAGATATCGGACTAGTCCGGTAAAGTGCAGACTAGTCCGGTGTGTACCGACTAGGATGATTAAGTTTGATCGATTAATTTGATTCTTCGATGTATGCAGCAGAAAAATACAGTCAAATGAAGTGTTGCAAGATTATGGACTAGGGTATATCACAATTCAATCTTATATTTAATGATTCAACGTAAAGTATGCAATAATGATTGAAACCCTAGATTGTTGTGATGAATAGGGACGATGAACACCAAGCAAGACACAAGGATTTATCCCGTGGTTCGGCTCCCACAGAGGCAACCTACGTCCGTGTTGAGGAGTCCACAAAAGGACCGGGTCTTCTCCAACCCTACCCTCGTCGGATCGCCACGAAGGCCAATCCTCTTCCACTTATCACAAAGGGGTAAATAACCGAATTCAAAGGGGCCTTCTCACACGTTGAAGGCTCCTCTAGATTACAACACAAAATACCACCAAGAACACACTCAAAAGATTACAATGAAATCACAGGAGTGTTAGAGAATCAATCCAAGAGCTCAATGAGTGTTGAACGTGCCTCTCCAATGTTCTAGAGTGTATCCTCAAAGGATTGATCTTTGTTGCACTTAATTTCGTGGAGAGATGTGTTTTTGAGGCTCTTGAGAGGTGTGACGGCGCTAGGGTTCGAGAGAGTTTAAAGTTGGGCCGTGCACCTCTATTTTCATGGGGTTTCTAAAAGTGATCGTTAGGGTTTAGTAATATCGGACTAGTCCGTGGTGGACACCGAACTAGTCCGGTGTGCTGTGTGTAGCAAACCCTAAGTGTCCCGAAATATCGGACTAGTTCGGCTAGGAGCGGACTTGTCCGATTTTGCTTCTGGAAATCTTCGGACTAGTCCGATGGATATGGGACTTGTCCGAACAGTGAAACCCTAAGTGGTTATGAGGAAAAGTCACCACTTTGAGGACTTGTCCGATTTAGGTCAGAGAGTTTCTTCGGACTAGTCCGTGCTAATATCGGACTTGTCCGATTTAGATCAGAATGAATATCGGACTAGTCCGATGGTGATCGGACTTGTCCGATTTTGTGTGACATGTGAAGTGTTTTGAGGACTAGTCCACACTGGGGAGGACTAGTCCGATTCTAGTCAGAGAGATATCGGACTAGTCCGATGGATATCGGACTTGTCCGATTTTGTGCAGAGAGGATATCGGACTAGTCCGGTGACATTCGGACTAGTCCGGTCCTGTATAAATTTGTGCAATGTGTGTGTTTAATTATGATTGAGCTCTTGGGGTGTGTTTCCTTAACACACTCCATACACAATGATCTACTATTATTCTTCCTTGAGCTCATTTCCACTTTGCTCCTCATTCTCCCTTCTTTTTGGCACTTTGCTTATTTTTCTATTAAAACCTATGCTCATCTCAACAAAGAGGTTAGGATCTCATTTGCTTGTCATAAATCATCCAAAACCAACAAGGGATTCCTAGGTGCACATTCATTAGGGCATTGGTTTTGACCAACGGGAAGAACACTTCTCCCAAGTGTCTACGGCACTTCAGTTCGCGTAGAACCACTGTGTCGCTCTCCCAAGGAGAGAGAACGAGAGCAGTCTCAGACAGACCGCATCTGGAGACCGATTCTTGATCTTAAAAGTGCTGCAGATCTCGAGGAATTGTTGTAGGTGAGCACTTGCATCCTCGTTAGCCTTCCCACTGAATGGGTTGGCTTGCACCATAGTGATAAGGACAGTTTTGATCTTGAAGTTCACATCTCCCGTGCTAACATTGGGCCCAATAGGCACAATGTTAGCAGAGGGAGCTGAGAACTCACGAAGGGTCTTCTGAGCCATTGGCGTTTGGATTGTTGGTGCAGAAATGTTGGCTTGCTTTGCCGCTCGAATCTTCTGAGGAGTAACGACACGGGATCGGTCTCTCAAAAGAGATTTGGGATCTTCAACAAAGTTTTCCGGCATGCAGAAACCAGACATACACTACCCTGTTTTCACATTTAAAATAAATGTGAAAACAAAGAATGGTTATCCTACTAAAATCCTACCCAGGGTTCTATCCTATTCACTCAGTCATGTTATATATCTATATGCCTTCCCCGGCAACGGCGCAAGAAATGCTTGTTGACGGCTCTTAAGATATACTAACAAATCATCCCCGACAACAGTGCCAGAAATGCTTGTTAGTATTTCTTATGCACCATTAACTAAACATCTCCAACTGATGTGTCAGAAATGCTTGTTAATGGTTCTATTGGATCACAGAGTGAATTCCTCAAGTGCATGGAAGTATCATTGTAGCATTTCCCCTTAAGAGTATTCCCAATGGTGTCATTTATTTGATCCCAAAGGAAGGCAGGGAAGAGATATAACAATCATCAAGTGGAAAGTGTAGAAAGGTCTAGGTAAGAATCTAGTAAGGATGGATAAAATAATAGTGGAGGTAGTGTGACACACACAAAAGCTGTCAAGTCTAAAGGGGGTAAGAGGATCCTAGAGGTTATTTAAAGTTGAGAGTTATGGAGGTACTCCTACTATGCTCTATTGTACATATACATAGCCTAATATAATTATCCCTAAGCTAGGTCAATAGTGAATATTATGCTGTGTGGTTCAACACATCGGGCATGGGCTTATCCCTAGCAATACTAGGGCGACTCCCGCCAAGATCCTGCGGCATAGCCGAACATGGAGGATTACAAAGGACAGATAGGGCTGTACCCACCTACTGCCTACCTCTTCAATCCGGGGGTCTACGAGACATCCAATGCTACTTAGCTATCCTAGCACCATGCTAGCATATTAAGTAATTACCTTAAGATCCTAGGCACAAGCCATCCTAAGGCAATGAATTAAATCATCATTGAACCAATGTTGATACACAGCATAATTATCCATACTATCCTAGTTATGTTATAATTAACTAGGCTATAGTGGGGGTCTATAGGTTCTATGATACTGAGGTATGTTCATGATGAAACAGTCATAGAAGCTATACCTTCCACATACATGCACTCCACAACCAAACAAGAAACGCTTTGCCCAAGTATATGTATAACTAGAGACTAAAGATACTATATTTATTATGCATAAAGTCACAAATACAAGAAAGAATACATGAGACATACCTTTCCCAATGTAGGATTGGGAGGAGAGAGACTCCTTACTCCTTTCCCAGTTTGGACTTGGGACTAGAGACTCTCCTCTCTACAACCTAACTCCTCTAAGACTATGGATGATAGTGTATACAATAGAGATGAAGCTCAAGTGGTGTGTGCTGAAGTCAGGGGTAGGGGGTCCTATTTATACTAGTGTTGAGGTTGGTTCCCGCCACCAAAAGCGCGCGAATTAGTCACCATTGACTCCTTCAAGCTAGGAGGAGCCAACATGCGTCGTTTGACCGCGTTTGGCACCAGGAATGGGTTGCCCGAACCCCTGGTTCGGCCGACCTGGTCAGCACTCCAAACATGGAGTGCTTCCTCGAGGTTGCTGTCAGGTGGGCCCCCTTGATGTATCTTGGAGATAAACCATTGGATCTCTTCGGATACTTCTGTTTGTGGGCCATTTGATCCATGGGATGCCACATGTCATCGGTTGATTGGCTTGGATGATATTTTATAGGATTGGTCCCCCTACATTTCCTCATTTCCTACATAAAATGTTGCATACACATATTTCTCCAAGTCCAAGTGGAATTGGGTTAGATAGAAAGGTGACGTGTGCAAGAAATGACAAATCCTTCACATAATTGAGTTAAATTGGTGGATGAAATTGGTATATAACAGCCGTCAATACTAGACAAAGGTATAATATCCCTAAGTTCATCACCATGGGGCTGCTTTGTATTGATTGAGAAGAAGAAGGACAAGACATTACGTCTATGTGTGGACTATCGTCCGTGCAATGCCATGGCGATCAAGAACAAGTATCCGCCACCGCGCATCGATATTTTATTCAATCAATTAGTAGGTGTTAAGATTTTTGTGACCGAAGGATATACCAAAGACGGCTATCTCGACGAGATACGGGCTCTTTGAATATCTTGTCATGTCATTTGAGTTACCAGCACGCCGGCTCACTTCATCTATTTGATGAATTCAGTGTTTATGCCGGAGTTGGACAAGCTTGTTGTGTTCTTAATTGATGACATTCTAGTTTATTCTAAATCAGAAGAAGAACATGCCAAACACTTGCATATCGTGCTCTTATGCTTCGAGCACTGGTCCTAGATGATGTGGCACCTTTTAAAGAGAAAAGCCAACTATCCTACCGCTATGCTAAGAGTAAAACTTACGGAGGCGCTCTATGTTCCAAAAATTGGGTAGTGGCTCTCTGTTGATGGCTGTTATATACCAATTTCACCCGTAAATATAACTCAATTATGTGAAGGAATTATCATTTCTTGCACACATCCCCTTTCTATTTAACCTATTTCCAATTGTCCTTGGAGAAATAGTGCATGCAAGGGATTATTGCAGGAAATGAGGTAAAAGAGGTGTCGAAGTGTTAGAGCGACACTTCCCCCGGATCTGCTAAGTAGCAGCCCGCCGAGTTTCTTTGTTCGGTGGAGCTTAGGCCCCAATCAAGTGTTCTAGCAGATTGAAATATGAGACAGTGGTTTTTATGTGGTTTGGGCCGCAAGGAGCATAACACCCTACTCCACGGTGACTGGTATTGCTGTTATGTGTGTGTGTGTGTGTGTGATGTTCGATGTGGGGGTCCCTTGGAACAGTGGCGGTCCGGGCCTTTTATAGACAAGACCGGACGCCTTACAAGTGGGGTCCTGGGGCCCGACAGGTGGTCTCTGGACGATCTTATCCTAAAGATCTAAGGCTTCTGCCGTAAGCTTGCTCTGCTCGTGGTCTTCAAGACCTGCCGTCTTGCCACATGCATCATCAGTAGCCCACGTGCCATTGCTAACGGTGGCAGAAGGTGTCCCATCGGCCTTTATTGTTGCCCCAAGCTACCCACTTGGCCAAATGGGGTAGGCCTGCGGCGCCTTCACTGTGACGCGATTGGTCGTAGCGGTCTCTGACCATTGGCGTGCTCCGCATTGGGCGCTGGAGGTGGGTGCGCATCTTCAATGCTCAACTTGAGCAAGGCATACCATCTCTGGACACCTGCATATTACCGCCTGAAGCGAGCCACGGGACACGTGGTAGTCCCGGTGCTGGTCTCTGCTAGGGAGGTCAGACCTGAACCTTTGTGACGTGTGGCAGCTCTAGGGCTCGTAAGGGGACGTGGCAGCTCCGGGCCCTTTCCCTTGGGGGGTGCTGGTCCTTGCGCTCCATGCCACGTGGCTGTACCGGGGGTGCTCCCACAAGGTTGGTGAGGTCCCGTCCCTACACGTGGCATCTCGGGAGCCCGTCACACCGGAGGGGCCAAGTACCATCTTCAAGGCTTATGTGGCAGCACCGCAGCTCAATCTTGAGGGAGGCAAAGGCCTTGGCGGCTATAGGACACGTGATGGCTCTGGACATGCCTCGATGTCTTAATCCTATGTGCGAGGGTACCCTGTCTGCAGGGTACCGACAATGGCCTTTGGGTCCACCTTGGGCGTGGTGAAGAGCCCAAAGGTGGAGCCCTTTCCTTGTTTTCCCACACTCTGCTTTCAATGGTCGCCACGCGTCCCCTCCTGGTTGAGAGACTACGGTGACGAGATCTTTGCTTTCTATAATATCTCTGTCTTCTGCTGCAACTTTAACCGCGATGGTACCCTATGCAGCTATAGCACTTTTGTTCACTCTGCCATTATGGGAGTCGCCTCATCGGCTTCCCCAGGCGGCTGTCCGACTGGTCCAATGCGTCAGTGCGGGGACATAGGACCCATTGTCATGGGGGTCGGGTGTTGAGTGGTGAGGTCTGAACCTTCACTTGGAGTACCCAGGCGTCGCGGGGGTGATAAAAAATGAAACCTTTGTTAGAGGAATGGTTCCTCCCTTACTCAATCCCCACAGCCTGAGATTTTCGCCTTCTTCTTGGAGAGCCCGATCCTTCTTCACCCCTTAGCCAAAGTTCTCACCTTAGCTCGCTCCAATGGCTTCCTCGCTTCCTCCTTCTCGCTTCCAGCCGGCTGATGGCCTGTTGTTGATGCGGCAACTGCTTGGCTGGTTGGTGGCAGAGTATGCGTGGATGATCTGCTACGGATCTCCATCCCTTGAAGACCAGCACGAATACAAGACCGTCCTCTTCGCCGCGTACGTGTCTGTGGGGATTGGGCTTCTGCCATCAAGGTTCTTCCTTGCAGTCCTAGAGGAGTATGGGCTGCAGCTTCACCATGTGTCAACAAATTCCATCACAGTGCTTGCGGTGTTTGTCCACTTCTGCGAGGCGTACGTGGGTTGCGAGCCAACGGTGGAGATGTTCTGGTTCTTCTTCGTAATGAAGACCACCAGGAAGAGCGATACGACCTAGGTGGGTGCTTACTACTTTCGGCACCGGGACTAGACCTCCCATTCCTACATTCCTTCGCTCAAGGGAGGCAAGTGGAAGACCTGGAGGGAAAATTGGATGATCGTGCGGGTCGAGGCCCATCCCATGCTGAAGATTCCTTCTGAATGTCCTACCTCTGATATCACCACCTCGGAAGCCTTCCAGGGGTTGACTATGGAGTACATGTCGGGCAGATCAAGCCCCTGACGCATAGAGGCTTGACTTCCCTGGTGGTCCTGGCCGACTTCTTGCGCCACCAAACCGCCCCTCTTCAGAAGCGCCAGTACGGGGCTTGGTACTATCTTGGCACCCATGATCGGTGCCGGTTGGATCTGGATGACCCCACCCCGGAGGTGTTGGAGGCTTGTTGAAGGTGGTAACCTCCAATACGATTGACGACGAGCACATCTCCATCCCGGACGATTGCCAACCGCTCTACATGAATCCGGAATTTTGAGACAAATTGCTGAGCTCGATGCCGGCAGTCAATGCGTTCGGCGTTACCCGTCTGCACCCTGAGGCGGCGTCCGAGGCTTCTGCGGTCTTGGCGCGGTGCCGCGCCATGACACAACAAAGGTCAAGGTCCTCCTCGCTGATGAGGACATCACGACAGCGGAGACACACATTGAAATGCAAGGACCAATCACAAGAGCACGAGCACGGTTAATAAATCAGTAGGTGAATTCACTCCTAACTTCTTTTGCATGTGAGTTTGAGAATAGACTGCTATGTGATGATTTAATTGTTATTAGGAATAATGAAGAAGATCAACAAGTGAAGGAAAGAGGCCTTGGGAGTGTGGAGAATCAGCTGGGACATCCACAAGTTGATGGAAGCAGTTTACAACTCGGACTCGAGTTCAACTCGGAGTCCAGGAGCTGTCCACCTTTAAACGGACGCCCAGGAGGCATACGGACTCTGTTTTCGACGTTATATATATGCACGGAAAGAGTAGAAGATAAAATTTCCAATGTTTCTGGTCTGACCTCAAAATTCCTCCGGAGTCATGGGGAATCATCGAAACAAATCGAGTCAAGATTTCTGTCCGGTGCTGCATCACCGAATCGGGCCTTTGGCCCTTTTATCCCATAAGAGTACATTAGGGACATGTCTAATCGTGTTTTGGCCGAACCCTAGCCTTTAAATACTGCAGCCGCCCATCATATTCGGTGGGTTTTGCTTAGAATAATAATTTCGCTGTTCTACGGTTTGTGAGACCCCAACTTCTCAATTTCAGATCGTGTCTTCTATGTTCTTTCTTGTGTTCTCGGTTCACTTGCATGGATTAGTCTTTTTGGCGAGGTCAAGTGTATGCCGCACGGTTGATAACTAACGGAGCAGTGGTGTAGTGATTGCAGGGGTATTCGAACTGCTCGAGTGTTGCGTATCATCAACGTCGAGTTCTCCACACCAATCGACTTACCTTTCGGAAGATTGGGCCTAAACCTACTCATCAATTGGTATCAGATTTCCAGGTTGCCCGTGAGGTATATTTGTTTTCCTTCCATTAGATAAATTTTGTTTCGTACCTAGAGTCCACAGAAAAGCCACAAAAAAATTAGATCGTTTTTCCGGCTTCCTAGACTATAGTGCCTGTAGTTTCGTTTTTCAGTTTGCATTGTTGAGTTTGCATTCGTGTGGTCGAGTCTTGTTGCTGATTTACCTTTGTGTTTTGGGTCCTAGTTATAGTGTTTTGTCCTTGTTTTCTTGTTGTTCGATACCTATTCCACAATCCCTAAATAACAAAACGATCCACCACGTTCATTGGTTTGCCTTAGCTAGCCGCCTTGCGTGAACTCCCGTATCGCCAGCCCTAGATTAGATGACAAACCATTGTGCCACTCATCCTTGAATCATCACACACCACCCCATTAGTTTCTGTGCAAATTCGCGATCGTTTTCATACCAGATTGCGAGTTCTGTTCTCAAACCGAGTTGGAATCAACATTCAAAAATCGTAACTCGGACAACCTACATTAAAACGACCATAACTTTCGCATACGAACTCGAAATCAGGCGATTTTTTTTTTCAAATTCATCTATGCGAAATTTCACATCTACGTGTTCGGCGAAATTAGATTGCCCAAATTCCCCTCGGAAGATAGGCTATCCGGCCTCCGAAGTTTCAACATGAATTTTAAAGAATCTTCTTGATTTACTATAGGCCGCATATTACATCCAATTGAGCTGCAAATTTTTGTGCTTCCTATCTTCATGCTCCTGAGTAAAGAAAAAATATAAAAATATATTACAAAAAATAGTGAAGAGCACGCATATTAAAGCAATTGGCATATACTACTTGTGCTATGATTGTTGGTTATATCATTATGCCTTCCTTTTGCCTTGCTACTTCCTTGTGTTGTGCTAGGCCCTAGAGCACTTGGTTGACCAGCAACAGTTTCCTACATTGAATACTTATTCAACTTTGTATACCTGTTAATGATTATCTTCTTATTAGCCACCATATTGTGCCATCCAAGCTCCACCTTTCTCTTGAGCATAACAGGTACCTTTGCAATCACCCCACGCTTCATTGGTTCATCTCACCGTCCACACCACCTGCTGTGTCGGTAAGAATACTTGTAAGAGCATTGTAAGACGCTTGAGGGAGAGAGATTGTTTTTCTTCCACCTTTCACATTGTCACTGTAGTTGATAGGGACAACATATTTTTGTTGTCTTTTGTTTCCTACTAACAATGATAGGAGAAGACAATGATGACGAATGTGTTCAACATGCTGAGTTACGTGATATGATGAAGACCAAGACAAATATGTTCGCCAAATACAACGCAGCAACGGAGGAGTCATTGGCGAACTTGACTCGCCAACTTGATGACCTTGCTCTTCGGATGAATACTTTTGAGGCTCAGTTGCCTCTCGCTGAAAGACATGAAGACACCGCTTATGATGATATGGAAGATCACAACAATCAGCCAAGACTATGACTTTATCGTCGAGGTATGGGAGGTAATAATCATCATAACAATTATAATTGTCCTCCCGATGATCCTTTTGCTAAAGTGAAATTTACTATACCCCCTTTTTCTGGTGCATATGATGCTCAGGCTTATCTTGATTGGGAGATGATAGTAGAGCAAAAATTTAATGCCCATCTTGTTCATGAACAACACAGAGTTCGTTAAGCCACTAGTGAGTTTAAGGACTTTGCTATCATATGGTGGAATAAACTTGTTAAAACTAGAACTGATCCTCCAACATGGGATAGATTAAAGGAAGCTATGCGTGTTCAATTTGTTCCACCATCTTTAAAGCGGGACCTTCGCAAAAAATTGCAGTGCTTAGACCAAGGTAACATGTCCGTAGAGGAGTATTATCAAGAGTTACAAAAGGGTATGCTGCGTTGTGGGGTAGTAGGGGACATGGATGATAAAATATCTCGTTTTTATGGGGCGTTGAGGCGTAAAATTCAGGACTTTGTTTATTACAAGGAATATGATACTGTTAACAGATTGTATCAGCTTGCTATGTTGGCAGAAAAAGAATTGCAGGGCCGACAATAACAGCAACAATGCACGAGGAGCAACTTCACGCCGTGTTCGACGTCTACACCATCCAAAACAGCACCATCTTCGCCCCCCCGTGCAGCGACTACACCATCTAATGGCGGCCAACGAACTATACCTTCTGCTCCACCTTCTCACGTGCTAGAAGGCAGCAAGGCGACATCATTCAAGCCTTCGTCGTCCACTCCTTCTACGGGTTGTACTTCCGACATTAAGTCTCACTGCTGCCAAGGACTTGGTCATATGATGAGACATTGCCCGAGCAAATGAGCATACATAGCACGCGACGATGGTGTCTATGATAGTACTTCAAATGTTGAAGATGAAAATTCTCTTGCTACGGACTTTACAGATCCAAATGACGAACACACCGAAGAAGAGGTACTTGGTAGAGCAGCGACTGAGTACTATAGGAGCATCATTGTGCAGCGTGCCTTGAGCTCCAAAGTGGAGACCGACGACAAGCTACAACGACACAACCTCTTTCACATGTTTCTCGTCGTCATGGACTGCCGTGTACACACTATAATTGATGGAGGTAGTTGCAATAACTTGGTTTGACAACAATAGCACACCCTCATCCATACCACATTCAATGGTTCAACAACAGCGGTAAGGTTCGGGTAACACAAACAGCGAGAATACATTTTTCAATTGGTTCTTACCATGATTTTGGTGTCGTTCCTATGGATTATTGTTCTCTTTTATTGGGTCATCCTTGGAAATTTGATACAGATGCTATTCATCATGGTAGAACTAATAAATATACTCTCATGCAATAGGGAAAGAAAATCACTTTGCTCGCCATGACTCCTGCTGAAATTGTGCATTTTGAGAAGAGTATAATTCGTGATGGCAAAGCAACAGAACTAGAATTTGAAAAACCACAAGTCATTAAGTTAAAATCACCATCGTTGCTCACAACTAAATCTGACCTTGTTGATTTATTTGATGCTAAGGGGATGTGCTATGCTTTAGTATGCAAAGAAGCCATGTTTTCACTTCATGAATTGTCTATTGCATTGACCCCTGCTATTGCTAACCTTTTGCAGGAGTTAGAGGATGTGTTTCCCTCTGATATACCCCCTGGTTTACCACCGATGAGAGGCATTGAACACAAGATCGATTTGATTCTAGGAGCAAGTTTGCCAAATCTTGCAACATACAGGGTGAATCCAGAGGAAACTAATGAAATTCAGCGACAAGTCCAAGATCTTTTGGACCACGGGTACATTCGTGAAAGCCTTAGCCCTTGTCCCATTTCTGTTCTTTTGGTTCCTAAGAAAGATGGTAGTCGGTGCATGTTTGTTGATTGTCGAGCGATTAATAACATCACCATTCGACATCGTTATCCTATTCCTCATTTAGATGACATGCTTGATGAATTGAGTGGTGCTATCATTTTCCAAAAATTGACATGCGTAGTGGTTACCACCAAATTAGAATGGCACTAGGAGATGAATGGAAAACTGCATTTAAAACCAAGTTTGGACTTTATGAGTGGTTAGTCATGCCTTTTGGGTTAAATAATGCACCCAGCACCTTTATGCGATTAATGAACGAGGTTTTACGTGCTTTCATTGGACAATTTGTGGTGGTTTACTTCGATGATATCCTCATTTACAGCAAGTCATATGATGAACATCTTGATCATTTACGTGCTGTTTTTACTATTTTGAGAGATGCACATTTGTTTGGTAACCTCGAAAAGTGCGCCTTTTGCACCAATCGAGTCTCGTTTCTTGGCTATGTCGTTTCCTCGCAGGGAATTGAGATGGATGAGCAAAAATTGAAGGAATCACCAGCTGGCCAGCCCCAACAACGCATGTTTGTAGTTTTCTTGGTCTTGCAGGTTTTTATCGACGTTTTGTGCGGGATTTCAGCACCATTGCAGCACCTCTACATGAGCTAACGAAGAATGGAGTGCCGTTTCGATGGGGCGAACAGCAGCAACAAGCTTTTGATGCTCTCAAATCGAAGCTTACACAAGCACCATTGCTACAACTTTCTGATTTTGACATGACCTTTGAGCTAGAATGCGATGCAAGCGGCATTGGTATTGGAGGCGTTCTCATACAAGGAGGTAAACCCTTTGCTTTCTTTAGTGAAAAAATTCATGATCCTTCTCTGAATTATTCCACTTATGATAAGGAATTGTATGCGTTAGTGCGAGTATTACAAACTTGGCAACATTATCTTAGGTCTAAGGAGTTTGTCTTACATTCTGATCATGAATCATTGAAGTATCTTAAGTGTCAAAACAATCTGAATAAATGACATACTAAATGGATTGAGTTCATAAGTCGTTTCCATACATCATTAACCATAGGAAAGGGAAGGAAAATGTCATTGCTGATGCATTATCTAGGCGTTATACCATGCTGTCCCAACTTGATCATAAAATCTTTGGTTTGGAAACAATAAAAGCATTATATCCTACTGATTTGGACCTCAAAGATGCTTTTGAAAATTGTCAAGAAGGAAGAACATGGAATAAATATGTGCCGTGAGAGGGTCTCCTCTATCGTGCTAACAAGCTATGCATTCCAGCTGGCTCCGTTCGTCTATTACTTTTGTAGGAAGCACATGGAGGTGGTTTGATGGGACGTTTTGGAGTGAAGAAAACTGAAGACGTGTTGTCCACACACTTCTTCTGGCCAAAGATGAGGCGTGATGTCGAGCGCTACTTGTCACAATGCACTACTTGCAATAAAGCTAAGTCTCGCCTTAACCCATATGGTCTTTATATGCCTTTTTCTGTTCCTAGTGTACCTTGGAAGGATATTTCTATGGACTTTGTTTTGGGATTGCTTAGGACTAAGAGGGGGAGGGATTGTATTTTTGTAGTTGTTGATCGTTTCTCCAAAATGGCACACTTTATACCTTTTCATAAGAATGATAATGCCTCACACATTGCTGATTTATTTATGACGGAAATTGTTCGTTTACATGGTGTGCCAAATACCATTGTTTCTGATTGTGATGCAAAATTTTTAAGTCATTTTTGGAGAACTTTGTGGTATAAATTGGGAACCAAGTTGCTGTTTTCAACTACATGTCACCCACAAACGTATGGACAAACCGAGGTAATTAATCGTACTTTATCCACTATATTGCAGGCTGTATTGAAAACAAATTTGATGTTGTGGGAGGAGTGTTTACCACATATATAATTTGCTTACAACAGATCCGTTCACTCCACGACAAAGGTATGTCCATTCCATGTAGTGTATGGTTTCAATCCCCGTGCTCCTATTGATTAACTACCTTTGCTTCCTTCTGAAACTATAAATTTGGACGCTACACAATAATCTGAACTCATTCTTAAGATGCATGAAACCACAAAGAAAAATATTGAAATGATGAATGAGAAGTATAGGATTGCAGGTAGTAAAGGTAGAACAGAAGTAAAACTTGAACCGGGTGATTTGGTGTGGTTACATTTGAGAATAGAGCGATTACCAGACTTGAGAAAATCTAAACTTATGCCACGAGATGCTCGTCCTTTTAATATTGTTGAAAATATTAATGATAATGCATATAAGCTTGAATTGCTTCCCAATTTTGTGGTTAGTCCTACATTTAACATTTCAGATTTGCGACCATACTTGGGAGAAGAAGATGAACTTGAGTCGAGGTCGACTCGAATTTAAGAGGGAGAGGATGATGAGGACATCACAACAGCGGAGACACACATTAAAATGCAAGGAGCAATCACAAGAGCACGAGCACGGTTAATAAATCAACAGGTGAATTTCGCTCCTAACTTCTTTTGCTTGTGAGTTTGAGAATAGATTGCTATGTGATGATCTAGTTGTTATTAGAAATAATGGAGAAGATCAACAAGTGAAAGAAAGAGGCCTTGGGAGCTTGGAGAACCAGCTAGGACGTCCACAAGTTGATGGATGCAGTTTAGAACTCGGACTTGAGTTCAACTCGGAGTCCAGGAGCAGTCCACCTTAAAACAGACGCTTAGGAGGCATACGGACTCCATTTTTGACATTCTACATATGCATGGAAAGAGCAGAAGATAAACTTTCCAATGGTTATGGTCCCACCTCTAAAGTAAGAGACCATTAGGGACACGTATAATCGTGTTTTGGCCGAACCCTAGCCTTTAAATACTGCAGCCGCCGGTCATATTCGGTGGGTTTTTCTTACAATAACAATTTTGCCGTTCTACAGTTTGTGAGACCCCAACTTCTCAATTTCAGATCGTGTCTTCTACGTTCTTGCTTGTGTTCTCTGTTCACCTGCAGGAATTATCCTTCCTGGCGAGGTGAAGCGTGTGTCGCACGGTTGATAACCAAGAGAGCAGTGGTGTACTAATTGCAAGGGTATTCCAACTGCTCGAGTGCCGCGGATCATCAACATCGAGTTCTCCACCCCAATCAACTTATCTTTCAGAAGATCGGGCCTAAACCTACTCATCACTCGCGTTTCTCAAAAAGGGCTGAGGTAGGGCCCCCACCATCTTCTATCAGACTGGACGGCAGCCAACCAGAGCTAGCTCCATCGCCGGGAAAGCATTCTCGCCTTTCGGCTGCGGATTCAAATACTACTGTGTCGATGAAGCGGAAGCTGTCGCGGGTGGAAGGTACCCCTATCTCCCCTCGCGATGGGGCGAATGCGGCCGATGCTCCCGTTGTCGACTTGGTTTCTGACTCCAACAGTGGCTCCAGTTTCATAGGAGACGCAGAGGGGTCTGCTCAGGGATCATGCCAGCATGGGTCGATCATGAGCTGGAGCCGGAGACAACGGCGCCGGCTTTGTCGATATGCCCCGGCGACCTCGATCTATCGTTCGGGGTGGAAGTCTAGGTTCACTGGAGTGGTATGACCTGCCGGTGAGACGCTGCTTCTCCCTCTGCTTTTTCCCTTCTTTCCTTTTTCCGTTCTGACGAAGTTTTATCTTGGCTTTTCACGGCATTGTCAGCCAACTAGGTGCCCTTAGTGCTTCGAGGGGTGGGCTTGATAGCCCTTGCCCTTCCCATAGCTAGAATGGGATCTGCCATGCCGCATCCTTCGCCTGAGGGTGCTTCGGCCTTAGGTGTCGCCGGTGACTCTGCACTCTCGTCCGTCGAGGCAGGTAGGGCTGGAATGGTGTCAGGCATGGAAGTGCCACGCGAGGAGGTGCCCCACCGCGAGGTGGTGCCAACGAGGGGGTGCCCAACGTGGAGGCGCCTGGCAAGGAGGTGCCCGGCGAGGAGAGGGCTACATTGGTTACAACTGCTTCCCTTGGTGAGGTCGACCTGCCCGTCATTACAGTAGTGTTGGCGCTTGACGTTATCGGCGCACAAGTCGGCTACTCACCACCAGCGACTGGCGATACCCCTGCAGCAGGGGAGGGGACGTCGGCACCGTGCTGCAGCGCAGCGGTTCCTGAAGCTCCAGCCGCGGCACCAACTGGTCCCCAGGCACTGGTGTCTGCCGCGGTATCGGCGGAAGAGACAGAGGGGCAGCCGTTTCTGGCGACGGTCACGCCGATTCCTCTTACCAATGTTGTTGCAGTGGTTCAGTCCATATTGCACCAAACACGGGATGCTTTGGCCCGGGAGTGGGATCAGCTTGCAGAGGAGCGGCGTTTGGTGAAACTGGTCGACACCAAGAATAAGCAGCTCGATGTGGAGGCTTTGAAGGCCCATGCCGCTGCTGATGCCCGCCTGAGGCTGTGTGAGGATCAACGGCTAGAGTTGGTCCACCGCGAAGTTACTGTCACTGATGCTGAACGGGACTTGGTAGCAAAGGAGGAGGAGGTCTCCCGGGCTTGTAGGATAAGCGCCATGCTTTGAAGGACTTGGAGCTTGCCATCAAGCATCGGGAGGACAATCTAGAGCGTCGTGCTTAGGAGCTCGCCGACCGGGAGGAGACTGTGCGGAGAGAGGCAGAGAGCCTCCAGGCCACCCGTACAGCCGAGGCCCAAGGGGTCCGGGACTTCCTGGATCGTGCTGGGGGCGGTGCTGTAACCCTTGGCCTTGGTCCCGTGCCGCGTGGGGAGCCATCTCAGGGGGTGGCCCAGCTGCTTCCTGCCTTGGACTCCCTTTTTTCGTCGTAGGGGTCAGTGAACACCATCCTTGCAAGGCGGCTGTAGGCTGAAGGAAAGGAGCTGGCTGAGCTAGTGGCATGCCACGTCTTGGTATGCTTCTGAACCTGGTACCCGAAGATCCCGCTAGAGGTAGTGGAGAATGGTCCCCTTGATGAGCGGGAGGACGAGGCTAGGTCCGAAGTCCAAGACCTTGCCAAGGAGGTCACTTCTTTGTTCCAGCAAAGTTGAGGCCAGCAGCACCTAGGCGCAATGTTTTTGTATCCGGGGCGGACCCCCTTGTGTAAATAACTATTTACGAATTTGGATTCATGTTGTTTTGCTTGTTGGCTTTTCGCGTGCTTTCAAATTGTTAACCCAATTCCATCTCTCGAGTAAGGTCTTGAAGAGACTTCGTCGATGCCGTTAGCCTTTTAGGGACCACCGCTTACACAATTGACGCGGCCGGTTTGTCGCTAGATTATGTCCTGCCTATGGAACCCCCCTCAGGGGCCCCTTGGTAGGCATGGCTAGATTGTTGGGTACGTCTGCCACTTGAACGCAGGATGTCTTTGACTAGCCCCCAACGGAGTGGGGTAGCATGAGTGTTGTCGTTGTCGGCAGCCGGAGCTAGCTACTTCGGTGTCGCCCTCTGTCATTGTGAAGTCGTCGACGGTAGGCACCTGGGAGGCGCTAGAGCTAGATGCTCTGGCGTCGCCCACCATCATCGTGAATTCGTGGAATGCGGGCACCTTGTGCATAGGATAACACAAGAGAACATTGTTAGCAGCAAAAACAGGGCCGGCAAGTGCACTCACTTGTCCGCGCTTGTTGCTATCGCTGACGTGCTAGCACGTCAACGGCAGGCCCCTGGGAGGTGCCGGAGCTGTATGCTCTAGCGTCGTCCACAATCTTTGTATGTACGTCGGCAGCAGGCCCCTTTGGAGGTGCCGAAGGTGGATGCTCTGGCGTCGCCCACCATCTTCGTAGGTACGTTGGTGGCAGGCCCCTAGGGAGGTGCCGGAGCTAGATGCTCCGGCGTCGCCCACCATCTTCGAAGGTACATCGACGACAGGCCCCCTGGGAGGTGGCGGAGCTGTATGCTCTGGCGTCGCCCACCATCTTCATAGGTAAGTCGATGGCAGGCCCCCTGGGAGGTGCCAGAGCTGGATGCTCCTGTGTCATCCACCATCGTCGTAGAGTCGTCGACGGCAGGCCCTTGGTGTATAGGCTATCGCAAGAGGACCACAATAGCAACAAGAGCAGGGGAGGGGAGTTTACTTACTTATCCGCACTTGGTGTTGTCGTTAACGTGCTGGGACATCGACGGCAGGCCCCTTGCGAGGTGCTGGAGCTGGATGCTCCGGCGTCGCCCACCATCTTCATAGAAACATCGACGATATGCCCCTTGGAAGGTGCCGAAGTTGGATGCTCCGGCGTCGCCCAACATCTTCGTAGGTACGTCGACAATAGGCCCCCTGGGAGGTGCAGAGTTGTATGCTTTGGCGTTGCCCACCATCTTCGTAGGTACGTCGACCACAGGACCCTTGGGAGGTGTCAGAGCTGTATGCGATGGCGTCGTCCACCGTCGTCATTGAGACATCGACAGCAGACCCCTTGTGGGGTGCTGGAGCTAGATGCTCTGGCGTCGCCCAGCAACTTCGTAGGTACGTCGAAGGCAGGCCCCCTGGGAGGTGCCAGAGCTGTATGCTCCGGCGTTGCCCACCATCTTCATAGGTACGACGACGGTAGGCCACCTGGGAGGTGCCGGAGCTGTATGCTCTGGCGTCGTCCACTATCGTCATTGAGACGTCGACGGCAGGTCCCTAGGGTAAGGCCGGAGCTGACCGTTCCATCGCAACCTGCTTTTTAGGTCCTGCACACATAACAGAGGCGCATATTGTTTTGCTCGCTGATGATCTTTTCCTATTCTTAAGTATTGTCATGTCTTACAGTCCTAGGCTGGTACGCAGGATTTGGGTAATTCTGTGCATTGACGCTCGGGGTTTGGCTTCCTTCTTATTCGGGGTATGAGCGTCCAGGCCCCCAGTACTTAGTCGCATCACTTGGAGGCAAAGCACACATGCTTAGGGTACAGGACCAAGCTACGCATGTTGCGCGCTCTAGACCTCCAGCTTAGCGTTGGCCTTACGCGGGGAACCATTTGGCACCACCGGACCCCAAGTAAGAGGGCAGCCGTGAGGTTCGAAGACACCTTGAAGGTAACTCAAATACGTCCACCTGCAGCAGGGTTGCATAACTCTACTAGGGGCGATATAAATAAAATTACACCAAGTATATGAAGATAGTATATGAAAGACGCGACTAGCTTGATTGATCACAAAATTAACAGGTAATTTTTAGTCAACATAAGAGAAAGCACATGGTAAGACAGTGAATTCTTCTCATTGGTGTTCTAAGGAGTGGCTTGGCTTTACAATAAGGCAACGACCCACTCCAGTTGGCTAGGAAGGCATAGTGTTCATGCTTAGGGTACGAGACCAAGCTAAACGGCTGAACACTCTGGAGACCCCCCCCCCCCCCCCCCGGAGCTTGGTTGTCCTATGTGTCGTTCCTTGGCACCATGACACCCTACACTGTCCTACAATTTATGCTTAAGGATAGAACTTACGGAGGTGCTCTATGTTCCATGCATTGGGGAGGGGTTCTCCATCGTCTGTGGCCAGGCGGACACACCCGGGGCGGGATACTTGCGTTACTCGGAAGGGGCCCTCCCAACTGGGGATGAGTTTGTGCAACCCTTCTCGAGAAGGTATGCGCCACAGCACCAGGTCACCTGCCTGGAGCTCTCTACTCAGCACGAACCGCTCCTGGTAGCGCCTTAGCGCCTGTCGGTAGCGTGCGTTTCGAATGGTGGACTGCCACCTTGCTTCGTGGACGAGGTCGACATCTTTTCGTCGGAGCTGGTCCTGTGAGGCTTCATCGAATGCTCGGACTCGTAGTGATCCTACTATGATCTCTGGGGGGGAGGACGGCCTCGACCCCATACACCAGGAAGAAAGGTGTTTTTCCAATGGCACAGCTGGGTGATGTCCAACTTGCCCATAGTGCGCAGGGGAGCTCATCGACCCACCTGGCACCATGCTTGTCCAGGTTGTTACACGTGCGCGTCTTGAGGCCCCTGAGGATCTCAGTGTTGGCTCTTTCAACTTGGTCATTGCTCTTTGGATGAGCCACGGATGCATAACAAACTTGGACGCCGAGGTCTTCGCAGTAGTCCTAGAAAGTTGCACTGGTGAACTGGGTCCTGTTGTTGGTGATGATCCTGTTCGGGACCCCTAACCTGCAGACGATTGACTTGATGAACTTGACTGCTGACTCCTTGTTGATGTTGATCACTGGGGCTGCCTCAGGCCACTTGGTGCACTTTTCTACAGCGACGTAGAGGAACTAGTACCCTCCGACTGCCCTAGGGAAGGGTCCCAGGATATTGAGCCCCCAGACCACGAAAGGCCAGGAGGGCGGGATCATCTTTAGCGACTGCGTCGGAGTGTGAATTTGCTTGGTGTGGAACTGGCACGCCTTGCATTTCATGACCATCTTGACGGTGTCTTGTGGTGCTGTTGGCCAGTAGATGCCATACTAGAAGGCTTTGCCAACCAGCGTGCGAGAGGCTGCGTGATTCCTGCACTCTCCTTCGTGGATCTCTACGAGCAAGTCACAACCTTCCTCCCGAGTTATGCACCATAGCAGCACGATGTTGGCGCCACGCCGGCGGAGGTCACCTTCTACTAGCGTGTAGTGCTTCGCCATAATCACAATCCTCTCAGCAGATATTGGGTCCTCTCGGAGGATGTTGTCCTTCAAATAGTCCTGGATCTCCGTGATCCACGCATCAGGACTCTCCTGAGCTTCTGGATCTTGGGCACTGGGTAATATGGGGTCCCTGGTGACGCACAAGATCCTCGGGGGGCCCATGCTTGCAGGGTCACCGTGGTCACCAACTGTGTGGTGTTGGGCTCGCCATCTTCATTAGGCCCCGCAGGCCTTGCAGTTGGCTGCATCAACCTCCTGCCGAAGACCCCTTCAGGGATAAGGGCCCCTGTGGACGCCATGGTTGACAAGGCATCGGCGATGGAGTTATCAGGCATGGCACAGACATAGGTCCAAGGCCTCGAAGCTAGCTTCCAACTTCATGACGTGTAGTAGGTACGCCACGAGTTGCTGGTCGTTGAAGGAGCACTATCCCCGGACCTGCTTGATGATCAGCTGGGAGTCTCCCTTGACCAGCATCTGCTAGACATCGAGACTCTGCGTAGCTGTGAGTCCGAAGATGAGGGCCTCGTACTCTGCCATGTTGTTGGTCGCCTTGAAGTCGAGGCGCACCGCATAATTGGACTGGTCCTCTGTTGGAGAGTTGAGCAGTACACCGGCTCCAGCTTGTTGCTTTCGCGAGGATCCTTCGAAGAAGAGTGTCCAGTGGGGCCCGTTAAGCACCAGTGCTCTGAGCTCTGGCTCGCTGATTTCCCGGCCCCCTAGATTGCTTGGTGAAGGAGTCCACCCAGCAATGAAGTCTGCCAGATCTTGGCTCATGATTGCATGTCATGGTATGAAGTCAAGCATGAACTCCGCTAATTCGGCAGCCCATTTGGCGATATTGCCTATTGCGTTGGGGCTGTGCAGCACTGCCCCCGGTGGGAACGAAGTCACCAATGAGACTCTGTGTGCCTTAAAGTAATGGTGGAGCTTCCTCGATGCAATTAGTACCTCATAGAGCAGCTTTTGCACCTCAAGGTACCTTGTTTTTGCTTCATGTATGACTTCGCTGATGAAGTAGACCTATCGTTGGATGGTCCGAGATCTCCTTGGAGAAAGCAGTGTACCCTCTTCCATGTGTTCCGGGCCTTGACTCCACGTCTCCAGGGCACGATGCATCCTTTGGGGGCTGGCCCCAAATGATCCTTGCTCCGGGGCACTCTGGGGGGACCCGGTCGTCCTCTGTGGGCTGGGACCCAGAGGCTCCTTGCTCTCCGGGGCCACCTAGGGGGACCCGGACCACCTCTAGGCGCTGGGAACCAGAAGATTCTTGCTCTCCGGGGCCACCTAGGGCGACCTGGACCTCCTCTAGGGGCTGGGACCCAAAGGATTCTTCATTCTTAGGGCTCCCTGCAAGCTCCAAGCTTTGGGGCTCAGAATCAGTGGCAGGGGCCCTTCCCGTCCATCGAGGCTGTTGGGGATCGGCCCGCTCTGCAACCAAAACCATGCTCACCACCTCTGTTGTGGAAGCGATGTAGAGGTACAGGGGCTCCTCGGGCTCCAGTGCCACCATTATTGGCAGCATCGTCAGCTGCTGCTTCAGGACGCCTTCTCCGCTTCCTCGATTTAGACGAATGGTCCGAACTGGCACAGGAGCTTGAAGTATGTTAGGGCTCGCTCAGCCAACCTAGGGATAAATCGGTTGAGCGCTTCCAAGCACCATGCAAGCTTCGGTACGTCCTTGATGTAGGTTGGAGGTCGCATCAGTTCCACCACCTTGATCTTCTCTGGGTTGGCCTCAATCCCTCGGTGTGAGACTAAGAAACTGATGAGATTCCCAGCTTTGACCGCGAATGCGCACTTGTCGGGATTTAGCTTCGTGCGAATTTCTATCAAAGACTAGGTCAAGGTTTTCTAGAAATGATGTATGGGTCTGGATCTTAACTACAATGTCATCGACATATACCTCTACCAGGGCCTGAATGAGGTCCCCAAATGTTTTATGCATGGCACGAAAAAAGGTGGGGAGGGCATTCTTAAGACCGTAAGGCATGGAGACATAGCAGTAAAGGCCATCTATGGTTGTAAATGTGGTATGTTCTTCATCCTCTCTAGACATTGAGATTTTGTAAAACCATGAGTAGGCATCTAGAAAGCACAACATATCGCATCCCGAGGTTATATCTACAATTTGATCAATTCTAGGGAGAGGGAAAGGATCTTTAGGACATGCCTTATTGAGGTTGGTGTAGTCTGTGCACATCCGGAGCTTACAACTCGTCTTGGAGCAACAACAGGATTGGCCAGCTGTAACACCCTCATTTTCATGCATCATGCCCTGCATCCATGATTAAATATGTCTAACATTGAACCACATAAAAAGGAACAAGTTTAGAATGAATTAATAGCAAAACCGCAGTTAAGAAATCTGGAAAGTGTGGACTATTCCGATTTTAGTGCGGACTAGTCTGATTTCTCTCTGACCTTGATCGGACTTGTCCGTTCTGCTGCGGACTAGTCTGTATTTTCTCTCTGGACACTTCCGGACTTGTTCGGTCCATTGCGGACTAGTCTGGTGTACTGAATCCCTGGAAATTTTGCTAAGTCCTTGGACTTCTCCGGACTTGTCCGGTATTCCAACGGACTTGTCCGTTTTTCCCTCTGACTAAAGTTGGACATGTTCGATTTTTTCCAGGCTTGTCTATTATTCCACTCTGGATAAGTTTGTACTTGTCTGATGTCCAGTCTGGACTTTTCCGATTCCTCACTGTCCAACTTTGGACTTGTTCGTCCTTTTTTGGACTTATCCGATAAATCGTGACTCCGAATTGATCTTGTGTTTCACAATTTGTTTCTTGGGTTTTACGTTAAGTGGGCCTTGGGACAACATGCCTAACTATTTTAGAGCCCATGTGGGACTCCAAACCGACCCCTACTCATCTCAAAACTCGAAATCCATCTAACCCTAGCCACCACCTCTATATAAAAAACCCCACCCCTTGGCTTGACATCCATTTGCCACTTTTCCACCACACCCAAACCCTAGCTCGTGAATAGCCGCACCAAGGAGGGAGAAGGAGATCTAGAGCAAGAAGAAGAAGAGGGGGAAATGAAAGAGGATCAAGATCCCCATCAACTTCGCGTTCTTCATCGATGATTCACCATCAAGTTCTTCATCAACCCTAGATCGCCAAGAATCGAGTGTTGCCCCAAAACCCTTTGTTCTTTGGAGTCTTAGATACCTGGTATACCTTCTACTTCATTTTCCTTATGTGAATTCAACCCCAAATCTCCAAATTCATGTCGATCTAGAAAACCCTAGTTCGCTAGTTCCGCGAAGTCCAGTCCAGACTTGTCCGATTCCTCTGGATAAGTTCGGACTTGTCCGATGTCCAGTCCAGACTTGTCTGATTCCTCTCTGTCCAACTTCGGACTAGTCCGGCCTTTTTTGGACTTGTCTGATAAATCGTGACTCCGAATTGATCTTGTGTTTCAAGACTTGTTTCTTGGGTTTTTCTTAAGTGGGCCTAGAGACGTCGTGCCTAACTATTTTAGAGCCCATGTGGGACTACAAACCGACCCCTACTCATCTCAAAACTCAAAATCCATCTAACCCTAGCCTCCACCTCTATATAAACAATCCCACCCTTGGCTTGACATCTATTTGCCACTTTTCCACCACACCCAAACCCTAGCTCGTGAATAGCCGCCACCAAGGAGGGAGAAGGGGTTCTACTCAAAGCATCGGCCACTACATTGGCCTTTCCTGGATGATAGTTGATCCCCAAATCATAATCTTTGATGAACTCCAACCATCTTCGTTGCCTCAAGTTCAGATCCTTTTGTGTGAAAATATACTTCAAACTCTTATGATCCGTATAAATTTCACACCTATGTCCAAGAATATAGTGCCTCCAAATCTTCAATGCATGTACCACGACCGCTAGTTCAAAATAGTGCGTGTGGTAATTCTGCTCATGTTTCTTCAATTGTCTTGATGCATAGGCGACCACTTGACCTTCTTGCATCAATACACATCCAAGCCCTTGTCTCGATGCGTCACAATAAATATCAAAACTCTTGCTCACGTCCGGCAATACCAAAATTGGGGTTGTTGTCAACCTCTTCTTCAACTCCTCAAAACTATTTTGACAAGCCTGAGTCCATTGGAAAGCCTTTCCCTTCATTAGCAACTCCGTCATAGGTTTGGCTATCTTGGAGAAGTCCTTGATAAACCTATGGTAATATCCGGCCATCCCAAGAAAACTTCTTATTTCCTTGACGTTTTGCGGCGGTTCCTACTTCAACACGTCTCTCACTTTTCCGGGGTCAACCGACACTCCTTCTCCTGAGATTATGTGACCCAAAAATGACACCTCTCTCAACCAAAACTGACACTTGTTGAACTTGGCATACAATTGATGCTCCCTCAATTTCTGCAATGTAAGCCTCAAGTGTTCCTCATGTTCTTTCTCATCCTTCGAGTAGATCATAATGTCATAAATAAACACCACAACGAACTTATCCAAGTACTCCATGAAGACCTTATTCATGAGGTACATAAAGTAGGCAGGCGCATTTGTCAATCCAAATGACATCACAGTGTACTCATAAGATCCATACCATGTTCTAAAAGCTGTCTTGGGTATGTTTGATGGTCTAATATTCATTTGAAAGTATCCCGACCTCAAATCAATCTTAGAGAAGACACAAGCACCCTTAATCCGATCAAACAAGTCTTCTATGTGCGGCAAGGTGTACTTGTTCTTGATTGTTACCTCGTTGAGAGCTCGGTATTCCACACACATCCTTTGGGATCCATCCTTCTTGTCCACGAACAGCACGGGCGCTCCCCAAGGTGAAGAGCTAGGGCGAATAAAACCCTTCTCTAATTGCTCTTGAATTTGCTTCTTGAGCTCCGCTAATTCCATAGGAGGCATCCTATACGGCTTCTTAGCTATAGGTGCAGTGCCAGGTATTAAATCAATAACAAACTCAATGTCTCGATCAGGTGGCATACCTGGCAACTCATCCGGAGAAACATCCAAAAATTCACACACCACCGGAATCTCTTCAGTTGCGGCACCTTCCATATGATACAGCTCCAATGCTTCGGTGCGGTTTGAGATGCTTCAAATTCTACGGTGATCCCTTCTTCGTTGGTCAACTTCACTGTCTTCGTGGCACACTCAATAACACCATTGTGCTTCCTCAACCAGTCCATACCAAGTATAATATCTAACCCTTGAGAATCCAAAACAATGAGGTTGGCGGAGAAATCTACCCCCCTTATTCTAAGGCTTACTTTTGGACATACTATATTTGTCCTCATCTCTCCTCCAGGAGACTTAACCAATATAGTAAACTTCATATGAGAGATAGACAAACTATACTTGGCAACATACTTCGATGCAATGAATTAATGCGATGCTCCAGAATCAAATAACATAGTCGCGGGGTTGGAGTTGGCGAGAAACATACCAATGACCACGTCATCCACTTGTTGAGCATCCTACGTAGAGACATGGTTCACGTTGCCACGAGCAAAATTCTGCTGTCCACGGTTCCCTTGTGATTGTTCTCCATTGGGTATTGGGTTTTGCCTCGGCGCATTGCTTCCTTGACCAAGGCCTGACTTAGGACATTGATGCGCAAAGTGTCCAGCTTCTCCACAAGTATAACACTTCTTAACTCCACCAGAATTATTGTGACGTTCTTGGATTTGAACACTTGCAGCAGGAAAGTTAGCGCGAGGTGCAAAAGGCATTGGAGGCCTAGGTGCTTGCATGACAGGGCGCTGCTGCACAAACTGAGTTGGGCGTGGTGCATAACCAGGGCGTTGAGCAGGAATAGAAGAGCTGTAATATGGCGTATTAGGTGGTGCAAGGCGAGGGCGCACATTACTTCGTTGTTGTTGTCCTTGATATGGCGCCTTCCTCTTCTTATCCTGTTCCATCTCATGGATCTTGTTCTCAACCACAATTGCTTTGTCCACAAGCTTCTGAAAATTTGCATAGTCACAATTGAGTAGTTGCACTTGGATTTCATTGTTGAGGCCTCTCATGAACAAGTATTGCTTCCGACTGTCCCGGCTAACATCCTCAGGCACATACCTTGAGAGTTGAGTGAACTTGTTGAGATATTCACTCACGCTTGATCTTCCTTGCCTTAAATTCTCAAATTCTTGCCACTTCAAAATAATAACACCCTTTGGCACATAATGGGAACGGAAACTCTCCTTGAATTCCGCCCAGGTAATTCTCTCTTGGTTCCCATGAGCATTGCAATAAGAATCCCACCAATCCACAGCTGCTCCAACTAGTTGATGAGAAGCAAATAAGACCTTCTCTCGGTCACTGCATTGGACAATAGCTAGCTTCTTCTCCATGGACTTGAGCCAATCATCCGCATCCATAGGGTCAGCGGCTTGAGCAAAGGTTGGCGGCCTAGTCCTCATAAATTGTCCCAATCGGTTATGAGGAGGCGGGGGTCGCGGTGGAGGCATGTGGGGCTGATTGTTGATATTGCCAGCCTGCAGTTGTCCCATAGTTTGTATCATGGTCTGCATGAGCTGGTTTTGCATAGCCAATAGTTGCTCGATATTGATGGCTCCATTAGCAGGTCCTTGTTTGTTGTTGTTCTGAGGTACTCTATGGTTCTCCTCCTCATCATTGACATCCCTCTAGTTGCGAGTCCTCGCCATCTAGAAAAGCAATAGGTAAGAATTAGAAAACGTCCCCAACTATATGCATCAAGGGATATGAAGCTAACCAACTAGCTATACTAGCCTAGGTGGACATGGCAATGCTAAAGCATCCCATAATCCTCTATTAAGCACACAAGCATACAATATATAGCAAAAAACACACCAACCAAAAACACATCGATTCCTGAGTGTTCCTATGTGCTCTAATGTGTCCATTCTATCTAGGCTGCATCCTACGGTCAACCTGTGGCTCTGATACGAATCTGCGACGCCCGGTTCCGAAAAAAAAAATGAACCAAACTAACGCATATGTGTGCCCAGGATGTTCATCACACATACACGAGTGCAATCACAAAAGAGTATACAGAAAATTACCACAGAACAAGATTAATTAACCAAATTTTATTACACAAACCAGATTATCCTCGAATACAGGCTCTAATGAATATTTATGACAAGTTCAACTAATGCAGCGAAAATAAACTAATTAAGCAAACTAAATAGCTAGGCAGCATAAGCAATAGTGTATAGCGCAGCTCCAATAACACCACAGGCAAAGCTGACGGTAGACATGGCCTAGAACTCCGCATTATCACCATTAAACTCCCAATCCTGACCTGCAACTGTTGGGGGGGATTGCAAGAGTGAGTACATGTTGTACTCAGCAAGTGTGGAAAGTATGACATGTGGCTTATTCAAATGTCGACAATAATAATGGTTAAGTGCTGAAAAGTACATTAAAACATTTGAAAAGCAATATATTATATGTATGTGAAGTAAACCCATCATAATCATAAGTAATACCATAATACCAGTCCACAATTCACCATCTTCATCAATAATTCCAGATTTCACCATTTGCCAATAACCATATTCAATACCATAAATAAATCCATAACCATCCCAAATTCCAATTTCCCTCTAATCATGGAAGTTGTCCAGGTGCTCATAACCGAGAGCACGACTATCATGATAGTTTTATTTAACTCCGCAGAGTTTGTACCACTTTACTCACGTGTTTGTGATTTCATCACCCGTCGGCGATTAAAGAACCTCCCTCACGCCAATTACACTTCCTTTGGTGTATGGCCAAGAGATCACAAAATAGCCTTTACAAAAGGATTACTAGCCTATTTAGACCCCACTGACGTTTCACCGGTGGCGATGTCTCCTACAGAGCACATCTTCAACCAAGGGCCCCCTCTTGAGCCATTCGGATCCCAGGGTAGTCCCACCAATCATCAACAAACCCAATCCGACTACCCCTTCCCCGAGCATCCACAATGGTCCAAACAGCACTAGCAAAGCCCTAATTAATCAGCTACACCGCACCCATACTTGGCCTCGTGGTGGCACTGTAGTCCTGGCTTATTCTCGCATGAACCGGTCCTTAGATCTAAACCAAGCAAACCACCATAACATCCAACCCATCCACATACTAGGCTTGCTTAGATCACCCATTACCATGTCATATTAACCAGTTCATGTTTACCATAATCTCATCCATGCATAATTAAATTGAGTGGTATTGTTGGTTTCCATCCCAGTTGATTAAGCGAAGCAAAAAAGTAAAAAGCCCTTTCCTGACTCTCTACCATATATTCCAGGTGACAAGGGTGGTCAACAAAACTAGTAAACTTCCTATCATAGGATTCCCATCAATTTGACACGAGCATGCAGTTTTGCAAACAAAACATTTATTTTAAAAACAGGATCAATATGCTTCAAGGACACTTGTCTTGCTCTTGCCGTTGATTAGTGTCAAAGCCTTCAAACTCTTGGTGCTGGAGATCCTCCGCGGCACTCCCTAGCGCAAATCCATCTAATCCGCACCATAAACATACAAGACAAGAAACATAATCAAAGAGTGCACAAATATTACTCAATATGACATGACATGCATGATTGATGCAAATGCAAAGTAGAACTTGTTAATTGATTGCTTTTAATGATAACTAACTATTTCTAATAGCTTTTAACAAGTTTATACAGGTTTGGATTTGATTAGATCAAATTTTAGAATTAATTCAACACAGTTTAACCAGAAAGATCGGACTAGTCCGCTAGGGACCGGACAAGTCCGCACTTTACGAGATCAGTAGATTATGGTTTCTAGATCAATGTAAATTCAAAGATTAGGGGTTGAATTCACGTAAGGAAAAGAGAATAGAAGGTATACCAGGTGTTTAGGACTCCAATGAATCAAGAAACTTGGAGGTAACACTTGGATCTTGATGATCTAGGGTTGGTGATGAACTTGGGGATGAATTGGTGGCAAAGAATGAAACATGGTGGAGATCTTGATCTTGTTTCGTTTCCTCCTCTTCTTCTTCCTGCTTGGGATCTTCTCCTCCCTCCTTGATAGTGGCTCTCCATGAATTAGGGTTTGGGTGGGTGGAAAAGTTGCAAATAGATGTCAATCCAAGGGGTGGGGCTGTTTATATAGAGGTGGAGGCTAGGGTTAGATAGATTTCAAGTTTGGGATGAGTAGAGGCTGGTTTACAGTCCCTCAGGGGCTCTAAAAGAGTTGGGCACGATGTACCTAGCCCCACTTAACATGAAACCCAAGAAACAAGTCGTAAAACAAAAGATCAACTCGGATTCATGAAATATCGGACAAGTCTGGGAAGGATCGGACTAGTCCGAAGTCGTCCAGGGAGAAAATCGGACAAGTCTGGCCAAACATCGGACAAGTCCGACTTTAAACAAAGAGGAAATCGGACAAGTCCGCTGGAACACCAGACTAATCCGAAAAAGTCCAAGGACTTAGCAATTTTTCAAGGATTCATGGAATATCAGACTAGTCCGCACAAAATTGGACTAGTTCGAAAGTTTCCAGTGCAGAAAATCGGACTAGTCCGCAGCAAAAACGGACAAGTCTGTTTTTAGTCAGAGAGAAATCGGACTAGTCCTCAGCAAAATCGGACTAGTCCGCACTTTCCTGCATTTTAAGTGCGGTTTTGCTCCAAATAAATTTTAAACCCGTTCCTCTTGTTGTGGGTTAATGTTAAACATGTATATGAGTGTATGTAGGGCATGATGCATGAAAATGAGGGTGTTACAACAGCCTCGGCCCCGTACAATATGAAGAAAGACGTTTCGCCCGTGGCCCAGCTGGGTGATGTTCGGCTTGCCCACAATGCGTACAGAAGTTCATCTATCCACTTGGCACCATGCTTCTCCAAGCTTCACTACAAGAATTTGTCAATAGGGCGTCGGCTATATGAACGTCGGTTATTTATAGAAACCGACACCTATACTTTAAAAGTGTCGGTTCCCCGACGCTTTTAGCCGACGAAATATTTCGGACGCATTTAACATCTAAGTGCGTCGGGGCCGACGCATTTACCTATTATTGGCGTCGGTTTTCAAAAAGCGACGCTCTTACATGTAAATGTGTAGGTTGTGCAAACCGACGCTTTTAATCCCCACGTATAAGCGTCGGCCACTGATACCGACGTTCTTTTGTTTTTTTCGACGTTCTTTTGTTTTCCTCCATTTTGTTGCACGCGTCGTACAAAACCAGCTTCCGTTTTCCAGATTCACTGCACATGATTTCCTGTGTTTACTGTGGTTTACTGACGTTATTTTGTTTTCCTCCGTTTTACTGCACGCGGATCTTCCTCTATTTTACGGTGGGCGGGGGCGGCCGTCACCGCGGTGGGCATGGGGGCGGAGGTCGCTAGGGTGGCGGTGGGCACAGGAGCGGAGGTCGCCGGGGCGGGTGCAGAGGTGGCGGGCGCGGACCAAGGCAACGAGGGCTGCTGCGGGGAGGCGGTGGCGGGTGCGGACCGAGGTGACGGCGGCCGCGACAGGGGTCGGTGGCGCACGCGGATCGAGGCGACAGCGGCCACGGCGCGGAGGCGGTGGCGGGCGCGGACTGAGGCGTTGGCGGGCGCAGCGGGGGGTGGTGGCGGGCATGGACCGAGGCAACGGCGGGGAGGCGGTGGTGGGTGTCGTAGGGCACGGAGGCGGCGGCGGCCGGGGTGGCGGAGGTGGCGGCGGCCGTGGGGGCATGGAGGCGGCAGCGACTGCAGGGGCTCGACGCCGGTGTCGCGGTGTTGCGTCTTCGCCGCTCAGACGTGGCTAGATAATTGAGGAAGAAAGAGAAACAGAAACGCTCGTACGTGTACCAGAGACGCTGCTCCATTTAAAGAAAAACACGCTAGGACCGAGTCCCAGGTCAATTAAAAATTTGGGTTGGGTGGGCGCGGTGGCAGCAAATTTTCGCGAGCGGCAGTTTGATTTTAGATGCGTCGGTTTGTGATAAGACACCAAAACTTATGATTAGAAGCGTCGGTTGTGCCGACGCATTTATTAAGTTCAACAGTTTTTTAAATCCGGCCGACACAATTAGTTTACGGGTGTCGGCTTTTATAAACCGACACACTTAGTCAATGTAAATGCGTCGGGACCGATGCCTTTAATTAAACCGACACCTTACTCATTGTTTCCTGTAGTGCTTGGATAAGTGTGCGTCTTGAGTCTCTTGAGTATCTTAGCGTTGGCCCTCTCGACGTGTCCGTTTCTCTTTAGATGAGCAAAAAATGTGTAGCAAACTTGGATGCCAAGGTCCTCACCATTTTCTTGGAATGCTGTGCTGGTGAATTTTGTCCCGTTGTTGGTGATGCTCCTGTTTGGGACCCCGAACCTACAAATGATCGACTTGATGAATTTTTGGCAACAGGCTGCTTGTTGATGTTGACCACCGGGGCTGCCTCCGGCTACTTGGTGAACTTATCTACAGTGACGTAGAGGTATTGATGCCCATCGACGACCCTGGGGAAGAGCCCCAGGATTTCCAGCCCAGACCGCGAGCGGCCATGAAGGCGGTATCATCTGCAGTGCTTGCAGCGGTGTGTGGGTTTTATTGGCGTGGAAATGGCATGCCTTACATCTCTTAACCATCTCGAAGGCATCCTTTAGAGATGTTGTCCAGTAGAAGCCATGCTAGAAGGCTTTACCAACCAACGTACGAGAAAACGTATGGTTCCCGCACTCGCCTCCGTGGATCTCTATGAGCAAGTCATAGCTCTCCTCCCAGGTTATGCAACGCTATAGGATGTCGTTGGTGTCATGCCAGTCGAGATCCCCCTCCACCAGCTTGTATCTTTTAGTCAACTCAACAATCCGTTCTACGGATGCATATTTGTCGGGAAGGATGTTGTCCTTCAAGTAGTGCTAGATCTCCGTGATCCATGCATTGAGACCAACTTTAGCTTCTGGATTTTTGGTGCCGGGTTACACGGAGGGCTCCATGGTTGCAGGGTCGCCGGGATTGCCAAATTCTAGGTGCTGGTCTTGCCCCCTACAGGTTCGGCAGGCCAGGCTGTAGGTCACAGCAACTTCCATTTGAAGGCTGCCTCGGGGACCAGGGCCCGAAGGTCACTCAAGCTAAATGTTTCCATACGAAATGATGTGCCCCAGTCCCACCCCCGAGAATGGGCTCGAGGGGGTGAGCTTGGACATGGGGATTTGCAGCTTCTCGAATGATTCACAGCTGATGAGGTTGACGCCTTCCCTGCCATCAATCAGCACGTGGTACATCTTGTAGTTGGCAATAGTCGGGACAACAAGGATCAGGAACAATCTTGCTCTTGCCATGTTATTGGGGTAGTCGGAGGCGCCGAAGCTGATCGCCATTCCCATCCACTTGTGATGTGGAGCCGGGCTAGGGGTAGGTAGGAGCTATTGAGGCCACTGTCCGATGTAGGGTCTTAACCGCCATCAAAGTGTTTTTGCGACACTTCCCTCAAACATTCTATGCGTGCAGCCCGTGGAGCTTCTTGATCAGTAGGGCTGAGTCCTCTATCGAGGGATTGCGCGTGTGAGATTTGTGAGGCAGTGGTTCTTATGTGGTTCGGGCTGCAAGAGCGTAATATCCTACTCCACGGTGAGGTTGTATTGCTGGTGTGTAGTGTGTGAATGCGTAGATTGGGGATCCTTTGTAACGGTGGCGGTCTGGTCCTTTTATAGACAAGGCCAGATGCCTTACAAGTGGGGTTCAGGGCCTGACAGGTGGTCCCGGGTCGATCTTATCCTAAAGATATAAAGCATCTCGCATAAGCCTCCTCTGACCGTGGCTTGAAGACTTGCCGTCTTGCCGCCTCAGTCGCTAGTGGCCCATGCGTAGTCGTTGCTGATGGCAGGGAATGACCTATCCAACTGTCCATGTCGCTGTAAGCTACCCACTTGGCAGAGTGGGGTAAGACTGTGATGTCTTCATGGCGATGCAATTGGGTGCAGCGGTACCTAACAGTAGGCATGCGCTGCGTCGTGCGCATGGGGAAGATGCGAGTCATCAATTCTTGATTTAGACAAGGTGCACCGCCCTCTTAACTCCCACAACCCACCATCCAAGGCAAGTTGCAGGGTACGTGGCAGCTCGAGAGCTAGCATCTGTGGGGGAGGCTGGGTCCCGATCCATGGACCACGTGACAACCTTGGAGCATGTTCCTAAGTAGAGCGGGGGATCCAGGGCCTCGAGATACATGGCGGAGCCGGAGCCCGCCTCTACGGAAGGTGGCCTGTCTGGTGCCTCAAACCACGTGGCATCACTATAGCCCTCTGCAATGGGGGGAGCAGGATCTTGCCCTGATGGTCACGTGGTCGTTTGGGAGCTCGTCTCTATGGGAGAGCTAGAATCTTCCTTGGGGTCCATGTGGATACCCCGGACGATGTATCTGAGGTAGAGGGGTCCGGGCCTTCTAGACACATGGGGCCCTTGTACCGTGCATTGGCAGCAAGGCAGGACTCCTAGGCGGCTTTAGCCTGTGCGCGAGTGTAACGTGTATGTTGGGTACCAACAGTGGCCCCTGCGGCCACCTTGGGGGAGGTGGCTGGTTCGAGGGTGAGCCCTATCCCTACTTTCTGACGCTATCTTTTGATTTTGTCTTGATCAGACGAAGTGGTGCGCACCTATGCTATCATGGCCACGCGTCCCCCTTTGGTTGAGGGCTCGTGGTGATGGGATCTTTGCTTGCTGCAGCTTCTTTATCGCGATGGTTCCTATGCGGCTGCTACGCTTCTGCTGCTTTCACATCTGCTTTTATTGGAACCGCCGGGTTGCCTTCTCAAGTGGGGGCCCTCTCAGGCCTATCTCTATCACAGGGAACCTGGGCCCCGCTGTCAAGGATGCTATGGGTTTAGCAGCAAGTTTCTGCCCCATGTGATTTGCACGGTGCGCTCAATTGTCATCAGGGTGTTAAAAAAAGAAACCTTTGTGGGCAAACGTGGTTACTCCCATACGCACACCCCCACATTTGAGCCTTCGTTTTCATCCTTGAGCACCCGCTCTTTCCCCGCCTTCGAGGTTCTGGACTCTTGCTCCAATGGACTCTGCCTTGCCTCCTTCATTCATAGAGAACATAGCGTCCGTGAGGCGGCTATTAGGCTAGGAGGATGAGGAGCGGTGGGATCTGATCTGTCCTTACTCCCTACCACTAAAGTTGGAGGAGAAAGAGATTGTCTTCTTTCAGTCGTACGCGTACTCTGGGTTCGTTCCTCCCGTTTCCTCTTTCTTGGTGACGCTTCTGGAGGTCCTCGGGCTCCAGCTTCACCACCTGTCGTCGATCTCTCTGGTGGCGGCGGTGGTGTTCTCGCACTTCTGTGAGATGTTCGTCGAGGTGTACATGTCTTTGCTGGTGTTCCGGTAGTTCTTCGTGCTGAGGCAAACTGGGAGGAAGAGCAAGACGAGCTTCCTCGATGCCTACTACTTCCAGCATTGGGCCAATAGCCCCTTCAAGTACATCACCCCACTCTCCTAAGCCAAATGGGCTGACTGGAGGAGTGACTGGGTGATAGTACACAACGATGCCCATGATCGCATGGTCCTACCCACTGACTGGCCGACACTTAGGAAGAAAACCTGGGAGGAGCGCCCAGAGTTGGAGCCGGCGTATACCCAAGTGATGGAGAGGATCTGATTCTTGGCGGATCATGGTTTGCCAGAGCTGATGGTGCTGGTGAACTTCGTGCGTCGACGCCAGGCCCCCCTCCAACATCATAGTCGTCTTGCATGGCAATACTTTAGTGCGCACGACGGCACTAGGCTAGTGCGGAGTCGTGACACGAAGACAACCCCGCAAGAGGTGTTTGATGTAATGTCCAAGGCGTGTGATGACCTGCTATCTCCCTATGTCCGCATCCTTCCAGGGTCTCGCCCATCGCTTTGCTTGGATCGGAACCTTCGGTTATAGATCTTGAAGGAGATGCTGATCCTTGACGCGCTCGGTCTTGCGCCACGATAGGTTGGCGATGCGGACCGTGGACTGGCCATCATCGATGACCCTCCACAGGAATCTACACTTGCTCTTGGCTCCGAAGCATCAAGGGTGGAAGATGTGCCCTTCGATGGAGGGAAAGGCAACGCGCCGGTCCCTGACAGAGGGAATGGGAAAGTGCCAATCCCCGATGCAGGGAAGGGGAAGTCGCTGGTGATGGAGTTTGTGAAGGACAAACACCCTTAGTCGCTGCCGAGGGCACCACCACGGGCGGTCCTCGCTCCAAGTCAACATTCAGCAGAGCGCCCCTCTTCAGAATCGGGTGTTGGAGGTTCCCCGGGGGGAGGCCCAGCCCGTCAGTGACAGTTCTACAATCATCTGCGGCTGGCACACCGGCCAACATCTCCGCCGCTGGTGCAGTCCAAGGTGCCAAAGAGGGCTCCAGGAGCGCTACACCCACGGAGTCTCATGCCAGGATACCTCGGGCCGCCTCTAATCTTGCCCCAAGTTTGGAATAGGACGTTGGTAGTGGCTCGGAGGAGGCTTTGGAAGTGGCCCGCAGCCTCTGAGCCGCTGATGTCATGTCTCGCTAGAGCTTCCTGGGACATCGGTAAGGCATTCTTACCAATGCTTGCATCATTGTCTCATCTGCTCTTCTTGTTTGAATAGGCTTTTATTCTGATCTGCAAGTCTATGTCAGCTATTGTGACGCCCTTACTGCCGATGGTAGTGACCCAGAGTGCTCCGAAGTTGGCCCAGGAGCCTACAACAGCATCGGTGGAACAGACCGTCAAGCCAGTACAGGGAAGTGCTGCTCTGACATCCGCGCCTGGTACGAATAATGAAGCATCTCCGGCCGCCATACTAGGGGCAATGTCGAAGTCGTCTCAGCGAGCTGATGGTCCGGCCTACAAGGCTATTGATCTAGTAGGTGGCTCCTTGAGCGATGGTGGTGTTGCGGCTTCGTGTAGTGCCACAACTTCCGCTCAGTCCCCGGGGATGAGGCCCCCGTACTATTGGTCTCACCTTCATTAGGGTGGGAGGAAGAGGTTCCCGAGATGATCACTGGGCGGCCTTCCATAGCTTCAGCAAAACCAGAGCGCCTCTTTGATGTCATGGACTCAGCTCAATCCAGCATCAACCTGGTGTAGTCCAACCTTTGCCGGGCGCAGGGGGCCCTCGCTGCAGAGTGGGAGAAACTGTGTACTGAGGGCGAGTGCCTCCGAACCGAGGCGAGGGCGAAGTATCAGAAGGGGGGTGAGGAGCTGGAGTTGAGGCACCGCTTGGCGAAGGCCATGGACGCAATGTCCCAGAAGCTTTTGGCCGACGCAAAGGAAACCAATGACACGGCTGATGTCCCCATGTGTGCCCTTGAAGACGGTTGAGAGGCCCTGGGTGTCGTGTGGCCGCTGTTGCTGAGCAGGAGGTCACTATTTCCAAGCAAGAGGTGGCGGCCCAAGAGATGATAACTGGGCTGAGGTGTTTCGGGACAGGCTGCAGTCTCGCATCCAAGACCATGAGCTTTAGGAGAGCAATCTGGCGTGGGATTCGGAGCAGCACCTAATAGAGTGCCAAGAACTCCTCGTGCTAGAGCATGATGTTTGGGCTCGGGAGCAGACTTCGGAGCGCTAGGCTCGGGGGCTCGTTATGCAGAAGTGGCAACTGGCCAGCCGTTGGAGGTCGAGGGTAGAGCGGCGATAGAGACTTTGGCGTCCCATGTTCTAGTGTGCTACCGAAGTCAGTACCTTGATATACCGCTAGGTCCAGTTTTTGAGGGCCTTGTTGAGGAGTGTAAGGGGACAGCAGTGGCAGAGGTTAAGGATGCTGCCAAACACATCGTCACGCTATTTGCCAGGGATTGAGGCCGGCGGCCCATCTTTGTATCCGGGTTCGCCCCTTTGTAAATATTCTTCAATGAATTTGACTTTGTGTTTGGTTTCTTGACTTGTCTTGTGCTTCTCAAATTGTTGCTCCTAGTCCCTAGCTGCGTAAGGGCTTGAAGAACTTTTGTCGAGTTTGTTAGTTTTTGAGGGACCAACGATCGCACATTTGACATGGTCGATTATTCATCAGTTGATGACCTGCCTATGGAACCCCCATAGAGGCCCCCTGGTAGATGTGGCCAGGTGGCTGGGCACACTTACCACTTGATCGCAGGATGTCTTTGACGATCCCCCAGCGGAGCAGCGGAGTTTGAGTGGATGGCATCAGTGGGGTCGCTGGTGCCAAGCTTTGTCTTAGTAGGAACGGCAGGCCCCCTGGGTGGTGCTGAAGCTGTCTGCTCTGGTGTCGCCCACCATTATCGCAGACATCGATGGTAGGCCCCCCTGGGTGGTGCCGGGGCTGGCTATGCCGGCGTCGCCCATGATCAACTCAGATTCGTCGATGGCAAGCCCCTTGGGTGGTGCTGTATCTTGCTACTCCAGCATCGCCCACCATCGTAGATTTGTCGATGACAGGCCCCCTAGGTGGTGGCAGAGCTGGCTGCTCTAGTGTCGCCCACCATCATAGCAAATTCGTCGACGGCAGGACCCTTGGGTGGTGCCGGAGCTAGCTGCTCTGGCGTTGCCCACCATCACTGGAGAAACATCGACGACAGGCCCCCTGGATGGTGTTGGAGCTGGCTGCTCCGGTGTTGCCCACCATCATTGTAGAAACGTTGATGGGAGGACCCTTGGGTTGTGCCGGAGCAGGCTGCTCCGGCGTCGCCCACCATCGTTGAAGAGTCATCGACGGTAGGCACCCTGGGAGATGCCAGAGCTGGATATGATACGATGTTGTCCACCACCAATGTGTAGCACTTCGATAGCAGGCCTCTGGTGTACAAGTTGCCACAAGAGAACCCTATTAGCAACAAGAGCAGGATGGGAGAGTGTACTCATGAATCAGCTCTTGTTGTTGTCTTCGACATGTTGGGACATCGACGGCGACCCCCTTGGGTTCTGTCGTAGGTGGCTGCTCCGGCGTCGCCACCCATCGTCGCAAAGTCATCAACGGCAGGCTCCTTAGGTGGTGCGGGAGCCGGCTGCTCCAGCGTTGCCCACCATCGCTGCAGAGTCGTCGACGGCAGGCCCCTTGGGTGGTGCTGGAGCTGGCCGCTCCGGTCGCCCACCATCGCTGGAGAAACATTGACAGCAGGACCCCAAGGTGGTGTCGGAGCTGGCTGCTCCAGGGTCGCCCACCATCATCGTGTAGTCATCAACGGCAGGCCTGGTGGTGCTGGAGCTGGCTGCTCTGGCGTCGCCCACAATCGTCGCAGAGTCGTCGATGGCAAGCCCCTTGGGTAGTGCCGGAGTTGGCTGCTCTAGCATCGCCCACCATCATCGCATACATCAACTGCAGGTCCCCCTGGGAGGTGCCAGAGCTGGCTGCTCCGATGTCACCCACCATAGTCTTAGAGTCATTGACGGCAGGCCCCTTGGGTGGTGTTAGAGCTGGCTGCTCCGGCGTCGCCCACCATCTTCACAGAGTCGTCGACAGCAGGCCCCCTGGGTGATGCCAGAGCTGGCTGCTCCAGCATCGCCACCATCATTGCTGAGTCGTCGACAGGAGGCCCGTTGGGTGGTGCCAAAGTTGGTTGCAATGGCGTCGCCCACCATCGCAAGAGAAATGTCGACAGGAGGCCCCTGGATTGTGCCAGAGCTGGCTGCTTTGGCGCCGCCCACCATCGCTGTAGAAACATCGATGGCAGGACCCTTGGGTGGTGCCAGAGCTTGCTTCTCCGGTGTCGCCCACCATCATCACAGAGTCGACAACGGCAGGCCCCCTGGGAGGTGCCGAAGTTGGGTGCTCCAGCATCATTCACCAACGATATGTAGCACTTCGATAGCAGACCCCGGGTGTACAGGTTGACACAAGAGAACCCTATTAGCAACAAGAGCAGGACGGGAGAGTGTACTCACAAATCAGTGCTTGTTGCTGTCTTCGACGTACCGGGATGTCGATGGCAGGCCCCCTTGGGTGGTGCCGGAGGTGGCTGGTCCGGCGTCGCCCACCATCATCGCAGAGTCGTCAACGGCAAGCTCCCACGATGGTGCTAGAGCTGGCTGCTCCGGCGTTGCCCACCATAATCGCGGAGTCGTCGATAGCAGGCCCCATGGATGGTGCCGGAGCTGGCTGCTCCGGCGTTGCCCACCATCACTGGAATGACGTCGATGACAGGCCCCCTGGGTGGTGCCGGAGCTGGCTGCTCCGGCATCGCCCACCAGTGACACAGAGTCGTCGACAGCAGGCCCGATGGTTCTGGAGCTGGATGCTCTGGCGTCGCCCACCATCGTCGCGAAGTCGTCACGGCAGGCCCCTTGTGTGGTGCTGGAGTTGGCTACTCCGGTGTCACCCGCCATCGTCGCAGAGTTAACAACGGCAGGCCCCCTAGGTGGTGCCAGAGCTGGATGCTCCAGCATCGCCCACCATCATTGTAGAGTCATCGATGGCAGGCCTCCTGGTCAACAATCTACCACAAAGGAACTCTATTAGCAACAATAGCGGGATGAGAGAGTGTACTCACAAATCAGCGCTTGTTACTATCTTCGATGTGCTAGGACGTCGACAGCGGGCCCGAGGTGACAAGTTGGTTGTCCTGTACACATGGTAAAGGAAGAACTAGTTTACTCGCCGGTTTTACCTGCTCTTCTTCCTTAGCTTTGTCATATCTCACTGTCTTGAGCTGACACACGGGGCTTGGGTAATTCAATGCATTAGCGCTTCGGGCTCTGGCTCCCGCAGTCCTTGGGGGCAAACTTTCCGGCCCCTGGTACTCGGCTATAGCGCTGAGAGGCAGGGTGTGCGTGCATAGGGTACAAGACTAGACTCAGTAGTTCACACGCCCTAGACCTTCGGCTTGGCTTAGGCCTTTCCTGGGAGGCCATCCGGCGTCACAGGACTCCAAGGATGGGGGCAGCTGGGAGAACCCCTCCCACATTGCAGGTTCCTCAAGCAAGCCCGCCTGTAGTAGGATTGCACAAATCCAGCAAGGGTGAGATACAGAGCGTATGACCGTCTATATGAAAGCAATATACAAAAATGAGTCTAGCATGGTTTATCATAAAATTAACACGTAATTAAGTGAACATTGTTAGCAAAACATGGAGTAAGACAGTGATTCTTTTATATCAGTATTCATAGGAGACAAAATTTTACAAAAGAAGGCAACTGCTTGCTTCTGTATGTCGAGGGAGGCAGCGTGCGCAGGCTTAGGGTTCGGGACCAGGCTAAGCCAACTGTGCACTCTGGACCTGGCCCTCCTATAGCTTGGTTGTCCTAAATGTTGCTCTTGGACTCTATGAAAACCTTCAAACTGTCCTACTAAGCTAATATTAACATATAGGGTGCCCAAAGCTTCGAAGATAGTTGTGACGGTTGCCAGGCAACTTGTTGTCGATAGCTACCAGTGGGATGATGAGTGGGCGTCCCTACTTTCTGCTCTGGCCCACAGCCTTGCGGGTGGTCTAAGCAGAGCTAGGAGTGATCTTGATAGCTTTGATCGGAGCGTTGGTGCTGTCGGAAGGCTACAGACGGGGTGCAGCGGGTGAGTCGTGCTGGCGCAAGCTCTGCGGAGGCTGACTTGGCCCAATGATGCCCTGGGCAAGTGTTGGGTTTGCTGTGAAAGCTTGGAGCTTTTCCAAGGCTAACACCGCAGCAATGCGATCTCCACGGATACTGAGGACGCCGGAGGGGGTCGGCATCTTTAGGACAAGGTAGCCATAGTGGGCTACGACCATGAATTAGTATAGGGCAGGCCTACCGATGATTTCGTTGAAGGGGAGGCTGACGTCTACGATGTTGAACAAGATGTTCTCCGTCCTTTAGTTGTCGGGTGTCCCAAAGGTCACCTGGAGGTTGATGTTGCCATACCGGATGATGTTCCCTAGCCCCACTGTGGAAAGCAGGCTCGAGGGGGTGAGCTTGGACATCGGGATCTGTAGCTGGTCAAAGGCTGATCGGCTGATGAGGTTGAGGCTGGCCCCACCATTTATCAAGACGTAGTGGAGCTTGACGTTGGCAATGTTGGGGGCGATCAGCAGAGGCAGGATCCCGTCTCTTGCCATGTTATTGGGGCAGTCGGAGGCGTCGAAGCTGATTGCCATCTCCTTCTACTTGTGGTGCAGCGCCTTTGTGAGAGCAGGGGCTATTGAAGCAACTACTCGACCTAGGATCTTGACCACATTTCAGGACGCGGGATCCCAAATCCCCCCCCCTCGAAGATGACGTGGAGAGTCTTGCAACGCTCATGGTCGCTGCTGGCGTTAGAGTCCTCATCTTGGTGGACCACCTTGCTTCTGGTACTCCATCTCCTCATTGTCGTCGACCTTGGGGTAGACCTTCTGCTTGCCCTCCCGCTGGTGGAAGGGTGCACCGTCGGGATGTTGCTGTGCCTGCTCTTGGTATCGCTCGGTGCATCTCTTGATCTCTCGGCACTCGCTCGCGGTGTGGTCGCGAGTCTTGTGCACTAGGTAGGGCTCGACACCATCGTCAGCAACAGGTGGCTGACGTGGGCGTTTGTCGAGGCGTGGGGTTCTGCCACCACCGGTCGTCCAAATTCGGAAAGGTATGGCTCATGTATCTTTTCTTGTATTTGTGACTTTATGTATAGTAAAGATATCATCTTTAGTCTTCTTTTATTCGTATATTTGGATGAAGCGTTTCTTGTTTGATTGTGAATTCTTTGTATGTGGTAGGAATAGTCTCTATGATCATCCCTTAATGTCATTATACTGTCATCATAAACACTATAAATCCCCACTATAGTCTAAGTAGTTATGATATGATCATGTTAATATGAATTACTTATGCTATGTCTCAACACTGGTTCAACGATGTTTAGGTTAGTCATTGCCTTAGGATGGCCTGTGCCATGGCGCCTAAACTATTTAATTAATATGCTAGCATGGTGCTAGGGTAGTTAAGTAATGTTGGATGTCTCGTAGACCCACAGATTGAAGAGGTAGGTAGTAGGTGTGATAGCCTTATTTGTCCTTTGTAATCCTCCATGTTTGGCTATGCCACAGGCTCTTGGCGGGAGTCACCCTAGTATTGCTAGGGGTAAGGCCGTGCCCGATGTGTTGAACAACATAGCATAAAGATTCACTATTGGCATGCTCATTAGTATCTAACATCGGCTATGTATATGTATATTAGAAGCATTGTACGAGCAATTCACCAACTCTTAGTCTAATCTCCATTAGGACCCATCAATCCTCTAGAATAGGTTGCTTAGGTGTGTGTCACACTACCCATATTATCAACTTACCCCTGTCTTCATAATTGAATAGTATCCCATAGCTTGATCATAAGAGTAGTGTTTACTTTACTCCATTGCCTTTCCTTGGGATAAATGCAATACCCTTGGGAATACTCATGAGTGAAATGCTACAACAGTATCTTTCGTTCTTTTGCAGACGTCATCTCTTACTTGAGATGATATGTGGTGTTAAGAACCATCAACAGTCAGCCAACTAGGGGTTCATTTGACCCCTTCCTGGCGCCAGATGTTGTCAACTTCCACGTGTCTAATCCCTACAGTGAGCTAATAGCGATGGAGACTGATTTGCATGCTTTTGTTTGCGGGAACTGCCTCTACTCCCTGTATTAGTAAGGGGGAGAGGTCTCACTTCACTACACACACCACTCAAGCATTCTCTCTTGTATACACTAGTTCTCCTAGGTCCTTATTGGAGGTTAGGCTCTAGAGAGGAGCCTCTAGTCCCAAGTCCAAATTGGGAAAGGTATGGCTCATGTATCTTTCTTTGCATTTGTGACTTTATGCTTCATAATAATATTATTATTATTCTTTATTTATTCATATACTTGAGCAAAGCGTTTCTTGTTTCATTGTGGAGTCCATGTATGTGCTAGGTGCAAATGTTATTATGATCTAGTCATAATGTTCATATCTTGTTATCACAAACATCATACACCACCACCATAGTCTAATTAGGTATTATATGATTATGTTAATATGAATATGTTAGTGCTTGGTCCCAACATTGGATCAACAATGTTTAGGTTAGTCATTGCCTCAGAATGATATCTGTATCCGAACTCTTAAGGTATTTACTTAACATGTTAGCATGGTGCTTAGATAGTTAAGTAGCATTGGATGTCTCGTAGACCCACGGACTGTAGTGGGATACGGCAAGTGGTGACAGCCCTATCCGTCCTTCGTAATCCCCCATGTTCGGCTATGCCACAAGCTCAAGGCGGGAATCATCTTTATGTTGTCAAGGGTAAACCCATGCCCCCTATGTTGGACCACTAAGCTCTAATATTCATTATTAGCATATTCATGTGTACTTTATTAGGCTATGTATATGAGTAACTAGAGCATAGTATGAGTAGCTCCATCTCGTACCTTAACCCTCAATAGGACACCCTTACCCCTTATAGTAGATTGCTTAGGTGTGTGTCACACTACCCCTATTATCATCCTTACCCTTGTTCTGATAAATACTTGGTACCCTATACCTTGATCATAAGAAAAGTGTTTGCTTTACTTCCTGCCTTCCATTGGGATAAATACCAGACCCTTGACAATACTCTTGGGTGAAATGCTACAACGGTATCTTTCGTCCTCTTGCGGATCCGTCTCTCATCAGAGATGATCTATGGTGTAGAGAAATACCAACACTGTGCGGAGGAGCTCGGAGATGTCTTGCACATTGTGTGTGGCCAACTTCTCGAGCATCTTCATGTTCCTCACACCCTACCTGAATGCAATGATGATAGAAGCATTCGAGATGTGGGGGATGGTGTTTCATACCTGGGATAATTGCTGGATGAACGACCGCAGCGACTCTCCAGAACAATGTCGCACGGCGTGGAGATCGAGCTCTGTGCCGGGATGCTTGTAGGAGCTACCGAAGTTTGTTACAAACTGTCGGCAGAGCTCTTCCCAGGAAGTTATGGACTACTAGTATGAGTTTGTTATGGAGGTTATTGCTCTTCAAATAAGGTATGAGTTTGTAATTTTTCATTGTTTGGTTTGACAGGGTTGGGCCAGTGAGGGTGACGGGAAAGTAGTTGGTCATGATGGCCTCATTTCATCATGTAGAAAGGATGGAGGTGGTGTAGATCCACAGGAACTCGGCATGGTTGACACTCCCATCATACATCTTCAGTAGGCAAGGCCGGAGCTTGTGTGTCCACATCACGAAGTGGAGGTGGGGTGCCAAGGTCGTGCACCCTCCACTCGCACCTGTCGAGGTAGGGTTTGGTGCAGCATACGGCTGGGGTGCAGGTTGTACTGCATGCATCGGGTGTGGAGGTTGTGCCTTGTATGCAGGCAACACATGTTGTGCTACGTACGCTTGGTGCACGACCTGTGCCGGATACACCTGAGGGATGGCCTAGGCCGCACACGTCTGGGGCACGACCTTTGCTGCATACGCCTGGGGCATTGGTTGTGCGGCATTTGCCTGAGGCTCTGCCTGTGCAGCATACGCCTGGGGCTCATGTTGCGCGACGTACGCCTATGGTTCAAGACCTGGTATGCTGTGGTCAGCCTCGAGGTTGCGGCGCCTCTCGCGTCGCCGCTCGATTGTGATGTGTCCATCTTTTCTCGCTTGGCAAAGCTCCAGCTTGGCCCTGAGGTTAGCCGTGGAAAGTCTGGTGGAGTGAGAGTCATTGTTCAGTCGGTATATTGTTGGTGTACATGAGAGTGACATGTGAGATGGAGCTGCATGTCGCCCCCTTCGTGAGTGCGGGTTGAGATCAATGATGACGAGGTGGTCGATGTCATCAATCCATTGTTGTGATGACTCCTACGGAGCTTTCACAACAGGTGGGTAGTGGAGGAGGGTGTGCATTGCTGCTAGTGCGCTCTCTGGGTTTGCAACTGTTGATGATATATATGTCGAAGGGGCGGGAGTCTGTTGTGAAGTGCCAGCTAGACCAGCTGCACGACTACCAGCAAGATCGGACCGACCTGTCCTGTGCAGGAAGTAGCATCGTCCTCGCCTCCCATGATGCGTTAGGCCCGAGAGGTACCAACAATGAATCTAATGTTCACCATTGCATGCAGGCGCAAACTTTCTAGGGAAAACCCCCCTACCTAGCGATCCAAATGTCGAAGTGTGGAAATGACACTTTCACTGGACCTTCATAGGAGCAGCCCGAGGAGGCTCTTTGATGGAGGGGGCTAGTCCTGGAGGTTTGCTATAGAGGCTAAGATGGTGACACAGGGGATTTTTACGTGGTTCGGACCACCAGAGCATCACACCCAACGTCCACGGTGGTGTGTATGGCTTGAGATCGAGTGGTGCTGAGTGTATGAGATTGGATTAATTTGTCTAAGGTGAAGGCTGCTCGGTCCTTTTATAGTCCAAGGTCGGGCAGTTACTAGTGAGGCCCGAGGCACGACAGGTGGCCCCAGGGAGATCTCATCCATGTACAAAATCTAGGGTGTTACGAACACTACTCCCTCTGATTGAGACTTGAAGACTCGCTGTCTTGCTCCATCTGACGCCAGAGGCTAAGGTAGTTGTTGATTATGGTGGGGAATGTCTCGCCTGTCTTATTGCTAGAAGCTACCCCATCAGCAATGTGGGGTAACCCTGAAGCGTCTTCACTGTGATGTAGTTGGGCACAATAGCACCTGGCAGGAGTGTGCGTCGCGCCCATGTGCCTGGGGAAGGCACATGTCCTAAATGCGTGACTAGATGGGGCACACCACTCTTTACTCTCGTGACCTACCTCCCGGAGCGGGCTGCAGGACCCGTGGCAGCACCGGAGCCTGCCTGTGTGCCACGTGATGGTTTCCGAGCCCACCTTTGAGGATAGGTAGGGTCCGACCCCACTGGATATGTGGTGGCCCTGAAGCCTGCCTCTGCGGGAGGCCAGGTCCAGAGCTCCTGGCCATGTGGCAGCATAAGATCTCGCTTGTGCGTGGAGTCCAGCTCTTGAGCCAAGGGGCACGTGTCAGTCCTAGAGTCCACCCTTGAGAAGGAGCAAGGCCCAGGCCCACAGTAGACATGGCGACACTGAAGCCTGCCTCTATGGAGAGACCAGCTCCTGAGCTGATGTGCACGTTGCAGTACCGAAACCTGCCTTTGAGGAGGGGCAGGGTCCGGATCCGTTGGACATGTGGCACCTACAAAGCTTACCTCAGCGGGGAGGCAGGGTCCTTAGGCATTTTTAGCCTGTGGGCAGGGGTACCTGGTCTGTAGGGTGCGAGAACTACCATATACATGGAGAGTATATTTGGTAGGCTAGATAGACTGCCATATACATAGAGAGTATGTTTGCCAAGACTGGATAGACTACCATATACATGAAGAGTATACTTGGCAGGTGATCTCTCATGTGCTCTATAAATACTGGTTGAGTGGCTCAAAGCAATACAACAAAGAAATTATCGCTTCTCACATGGTAACACAGCCTATCTGACATATGTCAACTCTTTTTTACCACCACCTTCATATCTCCTATTGTTCGCTATGGATGCATTAGCCACTCTACCGCCAATTACTTCTGGTGTTATCGGTCGCCTCACCCGCGACAACGATCTTATGTGGAAGGCTTGGGTCCTTGCCTATTTGTGCACCCATGACCTCCTTCCCACTGCATCTGGTGATAAGAAGGTGCCAGCAAGAATGATCGTTGCCTATGCTGGTTCATCCACTCTCGTGACCAATTTGGCATTCACCACTTGGTACCACAAGGACCAATATATTCTTGGTGGAATTCTATCCACAGTTTCACGGATGTTCTCCCTCTTAGTATTTCTTAACACCACAGGTCATCTCTAGTATGAGATGAGATCCTCAAGCGCACGGAAGATACTGTTGCAGCATTTCACCCAAGAGTTTTCTCAAGGGTATGGTATTTATCCCAAAGGAATGCAATGGAGTAAAGTAAACACTACTCTTATGATCAAGACAAAGGTATGTTGATAATATGGGTAGTGTGACACACACATGAGCAATCTATTCTAGAGGGTAGATGGGTCCTAATGGAGATTAGACGAAGAGTTGGTACATATACATAGCCTAGGTTGATACTAATGAGCATGGCAACAGTGAATTCTTATGCCAAGTTGTTCAACACACCGGGCACAGCTTTACCCCCAAGCAATTGTAAAAGCCCTAAATTAGAATGCAAAGTTCAGATGGGAGATATTGAAATTTGGAGGGGAAAAAATAAAAATTTGAATCTGAAAAATTCAAACCAATTTAAACCTCAATTATGAGAAATAAAAAATTCAAATTTAGCTCATGTTTAAATTATGCCAAAATAAAAATCTGAGCTCACCATTAGCTTTCAAATATTCCAAATAGTATCCCTGCAAATTTTCATAATTTTAGAAGCAAGTTTGCTATTTAATTCAATAGCTTCTTAGAATTCAAATCAAATTCAAATTCAAATTTGAATTCAATTGAAACTTTGTCAAATCAACAATCTGATTTCAGAATCAATTTCTACACCTTCAAATTAGTCTCCCATAAAGTTTCTAGAATTGTTGGACACAAGTTGGTAGGATATTTCATTGCACAGAGAAGGTTTGAGTGGAGGGGGTTGTGGGACCCACTTGTCATACAGAGATGGAGCTTAGCTGAACGTGTTTCACTTCTCTGCTCCTCCCATGGCGACACCACCCCATTTGCATGTGCCACCTCCCCTCAACAGCCTATCCACAGCCTGTCCTTGCCCTTATAATCCTAGCTTTGTGCCATTTCTTCATTCCTCTCCCTCTGGTCAGCAGTTCTTCCCCTGGTGCAGCTCTGCTCGAGCTCCCAATGGCCGCCTCCCGTTCAATGTTTTCCAACCACAGCAAGCATTTGCGCGCCAGCCTCAGGCAGCAGAAGGGTGTGCCGTCGAGTCCTCAACCTCCCTGAGCTGCTAACCCATCGCCTTCTTCCTCAACCAACGGTGCCGGACGCAAGTTCTTCTTCCTCTATTTCAACCATCGCGGTGATTTCCACGGTGGTACAGCACTTCGGGCTTGCTCCCAGCTCGCTCAGTGTGCAATAAGGTTTGCCCCGACCCTACTTTACTTTCCCCCACGGGTCCTATGCCAATCAGGACACGGTTCAACCGGTGTGCAAAGTTTTTCCTTCGGCCGTTCTCAAGAACAAAGAACTACGGCCTAGGAATTCACTTTCCACATCTAAAAATTTTCTAATTAAACTAGAGAATAGAATCCTCAAGTTCCGACGGACCTTTAGGATCAAACGGCGTCAATTTTCATCCACCATACTCGCCAGAATTCGAGTTCTTGCGATGGCTGGACCTTTCGACCTGAGTCACCAGTGTAATCTTTTTTGCATTCGATTTCTCCCCGATTCTAGTTCATATTCATGTTCCTCATCACCCACCGGTGCCTTTCGATCAAACCCCGAGTGCTTTGGTGCTCTCTGTAAACCGAGCGACTTCGCCGGAGCCTTGCCGACCGCTGCCGCCGTGGAGACACCATTTCCGGCCATCCTTGGCTTTCTCCGACCACAACAGTGTTCTTCCCTGTTGAGTTTGGCACAGGCGGCCAATTGGGGGCAGGGAGATGCTGGGGAACGGCCGCCGGCGAGAAGCGCCGCCGGGTCCCTCGTCGGGTGCCGCCCGCTCGGTCTGGGACCTAGGTGGAAGAAGCACCCCGGTCTGGCCCCACCTGTCAGCCGTGGTGGCCTCCTCTTTGGATCGGGTGTGGCCCAGATCAATCTTGGCTGCGGTTTATCCCTATGAACCCTCCTGTGGCTGCAACCGCATTGGTCCATTTGAATTTTCGAGGCCCCACTGTCAGCCACTCAGTACGAACCATTGGTATCCACTGTGACCATTGATCTGGTGTGGCTACACAGGTTTAGTTATGTGGCATTAGTGTGGCTTACTCTGGATTGGCTGGTCTAAATCCGTAGGCCCACTGCTCAGCCACACAATGTTTTTCTATTTCAAATTAATTCTAGAATTATGCCAAACTTTAGAAGATGATACCTGCAAGTACAAATGTCCAAAAACTCCCAAATAAATTTTGTTAGAGCCAGCATGAATATTACATTCCAGTGGAGTACTTGGAATTGTATGAAAGTCCATAGAAATTTCTCCATAATTCAAATAAGCAAAATGCTTATAGAATTAATTCCTATAATCCTGCTCTTTGGAAAATTTCCAAATTTTTCCAGAACCTTCATTTTAATATCCTTGAACTCCACTAAAAATATCAGGGTCATTAGACTTTATTTACCTGGTCATATCATCTGTGTATTCTCTATGCACATAAAAATAGTCAAATTCATTTAGAACTTGTACAGAAACTTGTGCAAACTTCTAAATTGAATATATCTCAGTATAAAGCTTCAAATTTGTCAAACTAACTTTTTCGGTTTTCTCTTTATCCACACCAACCAGAAAATCTTCATGAAAATCCCTATATTTTCCTGTAGAGCCCTTTAAACAAAATTCATGTTTGATTTTTATCTGATGATTCACTTCATCGAAAAATCTGAAATTTTGCCAAATTGTTATTTAGTAAGTTTCCGTATTCATGTAAAACTTTCAGATTCATTGGACTTTAATAACCTAGTTCAATTTGGAGATTTTCCTAACTGGTCATACAATACCCAAAATCAACAAAATCTTTTTCAGTAAATTATCCAGCCTTGTGAAATCAGTTTCTCCCTGTAGGAAGCTTATAAAATTGTGAAACAAATTTTACTAGAACCATTGAGACCCCCTTCATATGGTAAAACAACTGGTATCCATGGTAGACCCCCAGAATTACAATGAAAATTCAGAGAAGGCTAAGCACTTAAGAAATTTTGTAGACCAATATATTCAATTGCTGTACCTGAAACTTACCTAGTTATTCCTACATGACCATGTGAACTCCCTGTAATTTTCTCAGGCTCAGGGGATCTGTTGAACCTGTATAAATTGAGACCACATCCCTATGTACAAAAAAATATCAATTTCACTTCATATGTCCATTGCCTAAGTTCATCTTGTTTCCTTTCTGTTGCTGTCCAGTCTAGCAACAAAACTTCAAGTCCTAACTAATATTAATCCTTCTTGAGTTATAATCAACTTCAATTGTTATAATAATAAATTGCAATCTTTTATTTGCATATCATTTCGATAGTACTCGCGACAAAGGTGGCCGATAAGCAGCACAACCCGGAGCTGAGGAGTTCTTTAGCGATTCTGGTGTGGCTTAATTTTCTCAGTGAAGAATACTATCTGATCATCACTAACTTTTATTCCAACCGAAAGGCAATCCCCGGTTTGCATTTAAGTGCCTTTTTAAAGTTTTGCTTTACACTGTACTGAATAGACTTGATATGTGCATTAGGTTTCTGTTGATTGAATACTCCACATGCAAGACCAAATAATCCTTGGAGTGGATGGGTAGTATAAGACTCTATCGTATTATTATTGCTATGCTTAATGTTAAGTTAGAAGATCGGTAGACGTCGAGTATGTGGGACACTACTCGCGAGATTGGTCATATTTTAACGACCACAAGTCAAGTAGTTGAATTCTACTTGTGAGAGAAGTCGAGTGAGGGAAACCTACTCGCGAGAGGTTACTTTAACATTCACTATTTAATATGAGACGTGGACGGGGATTTGTGTAGGTTGGTTTGCCCACATCGTGTCTGGGTCAGTAATGGCGAGGCAGGTGTTGGGGAGATGGATTGGTAGCCCCGTCTGTATCAGTTAAGGCCCGTCTTGTGCTTGGCCCTGTTGGACAAGTTTGAACTGTACTGGGTGCATATTGGCTATATGGAACCCAGGAAACTAATGTACCTTGAGGATCCTATGTTGGAACCTTTTCAATCGGCTTAAGCTGTCGGCTATAAGTACAGTGGGAGGTAACTCGCTCATGAACATCTCACAGTGGAGGTGTACCTTGAGGGAGCTCGCTGTTCGGGTCGATCGAACTGTTTTGATATGGGTTAGTCTTGGGAAAGGTAGCTGTGCACGACATCAGGTGAGTGTGCCATTGCAACTCTGAGTATGGGCGTGCGTGTCGTGCAGTCCGGGTGTCTACTTGTTGCAATCACCGTCGCTCGTGGTTATTTGAGCATACTTGGACACTGAGTCTAGACGTAGTAAGAAAGAGAAATGGAAATATTATGAATATGCTGCTATGAATAATTCTTTGTATTGAAATCTTGGTTGCTATAGAGATAGCATAATAAAATTTACAATTACCAAACATTTAACTTGGATAAGGCTTATGCAACCTTAAGCAAGTATCATCGTGGATGAAGCATTTTGATTGTGGAATTCACAATGATGCTATGCCAATGGATCGCGTATGCTACTTTAAAACTGACCACTAAGGATTTACTTTCGGCGAGTCCATTCCTGCAAATTAAGATTTCTAGTCTTTAAAGTTTCCATCATGTAGAGTTTCATGTTTAGGTGAGACGGTTAAGTCTTGCTGAGTATTATGCTCACGATTGCTATATTGTGGTTTTTGCAGGTATTGTTAGCTTACGCTTATGTTGTGGTTGTCCGTGAGATCTCGAGCATGTTGAGATGTATCTCTCACGGAAACCTTGTCGCTGCTTTCTGTTTTGTGTTGCTAGTGAGAAGCGTCCGCAGGCATGGACCGCTGCTCTTGTGCATAGCTAGTTGAGAGTATGAGTATGTATATTCTGCTGCGTTGTATATTATGTTGTAAAAGAGAATCATCTTGTGAAATAAAATATTTGTGTTGGTTATTTTGTAAGGCTTTTCTTGTGTGCTGTTGGGTGCCGCATCGCACGGCACCACCCAATGCAATTCCTGGAATGTGCGGACCCCTGTCCCCGCAGCTTGGTATCAGAGCCGTATTGGGAATAGCATGCTTGAAAAGTGCCTATTTTTGAAAACTACGAAGTAGTCCAGTGAGGATTAGTTATATGCCCACATAAGGTCTATTATAGTATTAGTTACTTAAGGTGGCAAGGCTAACATATGTGTTATTATATTCTGTAATGATGCTCCGACGTCAGGTAAGAGGTAAGGTACGCCACCGCAAGCGGATCAATTGCGGTAAGCTCACCATGCGAGAGGTGGCATGTGATTATTTCTGTGGCTTGGCACGGAAATGTCAATACGAGTCTCTGAAACTTTCCATGTTTCTGAGAACATATGACACGCGGTACCCCAGCGTGCTTCAAAGTTAGTGGGAGCCCCCATCGGGTGGGACATAACCCGATGCGCCTCCTACTCGTGCAGCATTATGCAAAGACGTGGGACCCCGTCGGGTGGTATAAAACACGGTCATGTACCTCGAGACGTGGCTTAGTTCGGGGCGGCCCATATGGAATGATACGGGACGGATGTTCTTACTTTCCTATATATTATTGTGACTGCGTGAAATGATCGCACGTACGGGCTGTACCGTACAGTACCATATGATTGATCAGTAGTTTGGCTGTAGTGACAGGTACACTAACCACATTATCCGTAGGTCGAGTAGAAAATATTTGCGAGTGAACGTCATTACTGCCACTGTTGAGACGTATGTCGGAATATCGGCTTAAGATTTTTATTTGGTAAGGACGTAGTACCGGCATTGCATTCGGGTTACATCGGCACATCGACGGTTAAAATCCGTGCCAAAGGTGTAGCTCGCCACAAAAGTGTCAAGTTAATCTCCAAAGCAGATCCTATCTTGAAATGATAAAAATGAAATTTGAACCAAAACTGTCAACCACAGTTCTTCCCTGTGTTATTCTGGCAGAAACTTAGCTCCAGTTTGAAAAGTAATATCTCCTGATAGAATTATCCCATGAGGGTGTTCTATACATGGTTGGAAATTTATGTGAGTCTTCTAAATAATTTATGTTCATAACCAGAGCAGGATCCCCCTGGATCATAGCTAAAATTTGAAAATTTTCAAAACCTGTCAAAACTGGACAGAGACTGGAATTGTTTCTGTACTTCTCACCACTTTGATCATAACTCTCAGTAGAAACATCGAATGAGGTCATATGATATATTTCTGGAAACTTGATGAGATATGTGACAATGTTTTTATTTACAATTTTGGCAAATTTGGATATTTTGTATATGTAAAACTGTGGACAAAACAGCCATATACAAAGGAGGTGCTGTCAAAATTTCTCAGAAAATCTTTGAACATTGTCAACTTTAGAAATTCATATCTCATTAACCAGAACTGATGTTGGGGCAAACAAATACATTATGAAAAGGCCAGGAAGTTAACTACAACTTTGTTGTTCATCTTGAGGCAGGATTTTGCATGTAACTGGATTAAATTCTCAAATTTCTTCAGACTGGTCATTTCTGGCAGAACAGTTCATCATTGAAGCATAAGTTTGAAAATTTGCGCGAACATGAATATTGTTATACTTTCACAAAGTTCTTGACATGTTCATGTTTTCTCTATATTCACTTATTGCCGAGATCAAACTTTGACTCATCCCAAATTCATTTGTGCAGTATGGTTCGTACTCGCTCATCGAGTAAGGTCGGAAGTTCTCGTCGAGATGGTGATGATTTGGATCCACCGCAGGCACCACCATCAACGGTATTGGTGGATGTCATGTCAAAAATGTTCGAGTCTCACCAAGAGAACACTAAGCTACTTCAATCTTTGGTGCAGCAAGGCCTAATTCATCAAACGCAGCAAGTTATTCCACCTCGAAACAGTTAGTTCGATTTCTTGGCAACACAACCGCCAATCTTCACGGAAGCAACTGAACCATTAGAATCAGATCATTGGCTTCGTGTAATGGAATTCATATTCGGTGTGTTTCCCTGTGACGATTATCAGAAGACATTGTTCGCTGCTCAACAACTCCATGGAGCTGCCGGAGCTTGGTGGGCAGAATATAGTGCGACTCACCGTGAAGGTCATCGGATAGCATGGATTGAGTTCCGTGAGGCTTTCCGTGCTCGTAATATTCCAACACGGATTTTAAAGACCAAGTATGAGTAACTTGTTGAACTCAAGCAAGGAGACATGAGTGTCAATGAGTATTTTAAAAAGTTCAACCATTTGGCATAATATGCGCCCGACTATGTGAATACAGAAAGGTTAAGATGTGATCACTTCTTCAGAGGGCTGGGGGTCAAACTTCGAGCTAGGTTGGTGTTGTTCAATCATGGCAAGTGCAACGAATTAGTCAATGCAGCTATCCTACAAGAAAAGGAAGATCTATGTCTCCAAGCGGAGAAGAGAAAGTGGAGTATTCCGCAAGACAACACTAGTGTGGTTGCTCAGAAATATCGGTTGGTATATCATTCGCCATCCGGTCAAGAATGGAAGCCATCTGTTCGACCATCATATCCAAGTTGCTCGCTGCTTGCATCAAGTTTTAAATCACCCCCGCAGCAGCAGCACATAAGTTCTTATCCATCTTCACTGCAGCCTGGGATACCCAGTTCTCATCTACAAGTCAGCACTGAACCGACTAAATATCCGTGCTTCACATGTGGAAAAATAAATATTGTATCATGTTTGTAGGTGCAATAATAATGTGCATGATCTTATCACTTATGGGTCACTTTACTAGATATTTTCCAAAGAGAAATCAAAGCTGCAGCCAGTCATCATTTCAACATTCAAGTCAGTTTCCCAATCAGCAACAAAAGAAATCAAAGATTGGCAGTGTCCACTATACTACCATCACTACAAGGATTCTGCCCTGATGCAACGATTGTACTGCAACAAATACTAAATCATTGCAGTAAGCTTGGTCTTTTGCAACAATTCACTAGTTCGTGGCATTATGGCCATGGAGCACGATCATTGCATTAGGATCTGTTGCCACGATTCAATAGTTCGTGGCGTTAGGATCTATCACCACGAATTTTTTGCCACGATTCACTGGTTCGTGGCATTAGCATCTATCGCCATGGAACCTGGTCGTTGCATTAGGATCTGTTGCCACGATTCACTAGTTCGCGGCATTAGGCTCTATCGCCACGAATCTGTTGCCACGATTCACTAGTTTGTGGCATTAGCATCTATCGCCACGGAACCCGATTGTTGCATTAGGATATGTTGCCACGATTCACTAGTTTGTGGTATTAGCATCTATCGCCACAGAACCCGATCGTTGCATTAGAATATGTTGCCATGATTCACTAGTTCGTGGCATTAGCATCTATCGCCATGGAACCCTATCGTTGCATTAGGATATGTTGCTACGATTCAATAGTTCATGGTGTTAGCATCTATCACCATGGAACACGATCGTTGCATTAGGATCTGTTGCCACGATTCACTAGTTCGTGGTGTTAGAATCTATCGCCACAGAACACAATTGTTGCATTAGGAACTTTTGCCACGCATCACCAGTTCGTAGTGATAGGATCTATCGCCACAAAACACAATCGTTGCATTAGGATATGTTGCCGCGAAATACCGGTTTGTGGCATTAGGGTCTATCGCCACAGAACACAATCGTTGCATTAGGAACTTTTGCCACGATTCACCAGTTCGTGGCATTACGATCTATCACCACGAAAGACAAACATCGCGTTAGGAACTTATGCCACAATTCACAAGTTGGTGGCGATAGTATTTGTCGCCACGCAACACTATTATTGTATTAGGATCTGTTGCCACAAAATCCCGGTTGGTGGCATTAAGATCTATCACCACGAAACATAATCATCGCATTAGGAACTTTTGCCACGAGTCACCAGTTCATGGCGTTAGAATCTATCGCCACAAAATACAAACGTTGCATTAGGAACTTATGCCATGATTGTGTGGCGATAGGATCTATCGCCACGAAACATTATCGTTGTATTAGGATCTGTTGCCATGAAATACCGGTTGGTGGTGTTAAGATCTATCACCACGGAACACAAACGTTGCATTATGAATTTTTCCAAGATTTACCAGTTCGTGGCGTTACAATCCATGGCCACAAAACACAAACATTGCATTAGGAACTTATGCCACGATTCACCAGTTCGTGGCTTGCTTCTAAGCTTGCTGCTAAATTGAATAGCGGCTTCTATCTTTTCAAAAAAGAAAATCAAGTAGTTCACGTACAGCTGGCTCACATTGTACTTATATAAAAAAAGTCATCATCTTCATTGTCCTCCCCGAATATTGGAGGTACAATACCATCATTGATATATATATCATAATCATCGTCGTCGTCATCATCTTCATTTGAAAGAGCGGAAGCATCACCGGTTGCTCCCTCAATGTCATTCTTATCCCATGCGGTCATATCCTCATTATATCAGTAAGTCGTCGATCATCAAATGTCTCAGCCTCGATTGTCTCAGTGACATTATTTCCACTGTCTCCAGGGGGCATGGCAAAAAGGTTTCGTGGCTTCGTTTTAACAACTGTAGCCCATTTAGGTTGCTTCACACTTCTAACATAAAAAACTTGTTCTGCTTGGGTGGTTAGAATGTAAGACTCATACTTAAATTGAGAAATAGTAGTGTCAACATCTATCATTCCATATCGATCCATTTCGTAGCCTCTGATCTGGCTCTGACCGGAACAAGGCCGATCAAACCATTCACATTCAAATAACAGAACCTCTTGATTTTTTTTTCAAAATCAATAGAAATCATTTTCTTGATTACTCCATACCACTCATGATCACCATCCCGAACAACAACACCACTGTTTTGCGTCCGTAAATCTTTTTCCACCTCTGCTGTTCGAAAGAAGAAGCCATTTATGAATGATCGACTAAAAAATGTGCTCGACGATCACGTCCTCTAGATAATGCATACAAATAATCGGTTACTTTGCCTTCTTTGTGTAATGTCGTAATCTGCACACATTAATTAGTATAAAAGGGGTCATCGATAAACCAACTTCAGAACATATATTTCTTCAATATTTCATCAAAGTAAAAACTTGCATGTACTTACTCATTTCTGAAACCAATAAACAAAATCATCTCTATTGCGTTTTTTAACATCACGAGAATGAATATTTTTCAGCTCTTCAAAATGCTCACTGAAAAGGGTACAAAATTAAATTAGCCATCTACAATAAGCATGATCAAATAAAGTATAGAACATCTGAGTTATACGTACTTGATCCATGGATCGGCCTCTTCAACATTAGAAACAATATAATGCCAGATGTTATGTAGTTCCACCATAGTAAGTTGGCCCCATTTAAACCCTTTTTTAGAATTATCAACTTCTGTAAATATATTAGGCTTGAGAGAAGGTTCATTCCTAGCTGCAGCTTCATGACGTTCTGACCTATTAAGCTTGGTGCTGATGTTATCCAAAAACTCACTACAAAAAGTCATACACTCTTCCATAATATATCCCTCAGCTATAGAACCATCCAGGTGATCTCTGTTACATACATACTTCTTCAATGTACCAAGGTACCTCTCAATTGGATACATCCATCTGTAAGAAATAGGTCCACCCAAGCGAGCTTCTTTGCCAAGATGGATTGGAAGATGTACCATGATATCAAAGAAAGCCGGAGGAAGCAACATCTCAAGCATACAAATTTTTTCAGGAAATTGTTCAATCATCTTATCCAAATCTGGTTCTGCCAATTCTTTAGAACAAATTCCAGAAAAGAATCTGCTAAACTCAATTAAAGGTTCAACAACCTTTTCAGGCAATATGTCACGTATTGCAATAGGAAGGAGCTTCTGAAATATAATATGACAGTCATGAGTTTTTAGACCTAATACCTTACGTGCTATTATGTCCACACTTCTCTTGATGTTTGAAGCATAACCATCGGGCATCTTCACATCTGCCAAAAACATGCACAAGGTGGTCTTCTGATCTTTTTGCAAAGTATATGATGCTGATGGACAATCATACTTCCCTTTCGTACCCACCGGATGTTGTTTTGGCTGTATACCCATTTCTTGCATATCAAAACGAGCTTGTAGACTATCTTTTGTTTTACCATCCATATTAAGCAATGTCCCCAATATGCTATCACAAATGTTTTTCTCAATGTGCATGACATCCATGTTATGCCTTATTAGCAATGTCTTCCAATACGGGAGCTGAAAAAATATACCTTTCTTCTTCCAACTATGCCACCTATCTTCCTCAGTGCGCTTTCTCTTATTATTCGTCTTTCCAAAACTCACTTGATCAAGTCTCGTATTGTTGGAGTACTACGTGACCAGAGAGTGATGTTGGAGCCTATCTATTCTCTATTTTGTTGTTGAAAGAAGCTTTATCCCGACGCCACCGGTGATCCTGAGGTAGGAAACGACGATGACCCATGTAGCAATACTTTCATCCATGTTTCAACCACAAGGCGTCAGTGATTACATGGCAGTGTGGACATGCTAGCCTACCTTTTGTGCTCATCCACATACCATTGCATATGCTAGAAAATCATTTATTGTCCACAATATAGAAGCTCGCATGAGAACTGTCTCTTTCTTTAAACTGTCGTATGTTTCAACACCATCAAACCATAATTTCAGTAGCTCATCAATCAAAGGCTGCAGATACACATCAATGTTGTTTCCAGGTGACTTTGGCCCAGAAATTATCATTGACATCAACCAATAAGGCTACTTCATACACAACCAAGGTGGTAGATTATAAGGGATTAGAATCACATGCCATGTACTGTAAGAAACATTCATTACTCCAAAAGGATTGAAACCATCAGGTGCTAGTCCAAGTCTTATGTTGCGAGGATCAGATGAGAAATTTGGGTGAATGCTATCAAAATGCTTCCATGCTTTCGAATCTGCAGGATGGTGTAATATTCCGTCATCAATACGATATTCATTGTCCAGCGCATGTTTTATGTCGTTGATTCTGCCATATAAAACCTTTGAAGACGGGGAATAAGAGGGAAGTATCGTAGAATCTTGAATGCTACAAGCTTCTTGGCTTTTCCACAAGGTAAAGCCTCTCTTGCATCCTCACCAGTACTATTTTTCCATCTTAATTCACTACATTTTGGGCATCGATCCAGCAGAGAATAGTCCTTACGAAATAACACACAGTCATTGACACATGCATCGATCTTTTCGTAGCTCAGCCGGAGGTCACGAACAACCTTCTGAACTTTATCAAGTGTATTAGGAATGCAATGGACCTCTAGAAGCACATATGAGAATAGTTCAAGGATCAACTCACATGCTTTTTTGCTCAAACCAGTTAAACACTTTATCTGGTACAACCTAACAATGAAGGATAATTGGTTCACCTTCTCACAACCTGGATACAACTCCTTTTGGCAACATTTAATAAGTCATAGAATGCCTTTGCACACCCAGTTGGCTCTTGCTGGTTTATAGCATTTTCTGGGTCATCAACATCTGTTGATTTACCACCATGATCAGTGCCTCTAAGAAGACTGGACAGCATATTTTCCATAGCAGCATCATTAGAAATTATCTCCTCATTATTTGCTGATTGCTCAACAATATTTTTATCAACTCGTTTTTCTCCATGGTGTACCCAACAAGTATAATCAAATGACATCCCATTATGAAGCAAGTGAAGATGAACTTCCTTGCGTGTCCCGTGGCAAATATTACGACATTTCGTGCAAGGACAAGGCTTAGTTTCTTCTTCACAAGTGCCCTCGAATGCTAAATTTAAAAATGACTTCATTCCATCCTGCCACTCCTTCGTACGCCTGTCTTTTCCCATCCATGTCTTATCTTCTGACATCGCTTCCTACAATTCAATCAGCATATCCGTAGGAGGATTGAACTACAATAACATTATGTGAGCAATTGTACCTAGCGCTGTTGCTCCTCCATGTGCGGCGGCCAGCGGAAGCTCCTCCACGCCGGTGGACGGCGGATGCTCTTCCAAGAGCGTGGCAGCCCACGGATGCTCCTCCAAGAGCGTGGCATCCGGCGGATGCTCCTCCAAGAGTGTGGCGGCCTGCGGATGCTCCTCCAGGCGCGTTTCGTGCAATCGGGAGAGGGGCCGTTGTGGATTGAAGGGTCCGGCGGGGAGGCTGCCAGGACAAAGCGTACGTGAAGCTATCAGAGTAGGCCCAACACTACGTTGGGACGCTTGTTATTCGTGGGCTGAAACTGAGCTGAGTCACTTTGTATTCCTGGGCCGAAACTGTGCTGGGATGCTTGGTGTTTGCCCCCATGACGCGTGAGCCCATGTACGGGCGCACGTCTCTGGCTCTGGCAATTTGTAATCTAAATAAGTTAATGTAGCAATGGGGGTGGTATTCCAATAAAAGGGGAAAATTTGGCATCGTTAAAGGAGATGTTTTTCGATAAAAGGAGAAATTTTTAATTTGACACGGAAAGGGCCCAGCGTATGCGGGGAAAAATTATGCTTATAAACAACTGCGGTTTGCATCCCTCTCAGTTATTTCAACGGCTTGACGTGTCCCATCAACTTCACTGGTAGTTTTTTATTTTGACACCGAAAGGGCCCAAAGCTTATATAAAAAAAATCTGCCCCATACACGCCTCATTCATGTCCCGTTCAACTTTGACCGGGCGAGCGGACGATGTCGAAAGGAACATGGCTGAGTCTTGTACGACATCTTTTTTCAATCGGATGTGTAATGACAATAGAGCGCGTTGCCTTATATTCTCGTTGCAACGAGCTCAACTTTCCAAGGTGGGACAAATCGTTCACAGCTTGTCAAAATCGCTCACAGAAATTCCTTACGGACACGGGGTATAGGAGTACTGGTAATGATTACACCACGCATTGGGGCATTGGGCCAGTGTTACGTTGGGGCCAGTGGTATATAGATGGTGCCACGATCAAGGAACGGTGATTGAAGACACGAGAAGGAAGTATGTGTGGCACCATCTGAGAATGGAATGCACTTGCTCTCCCGTGCATCGTTAAAGGAGATGTTTTTTGATAAAAGGAGAAATTTTTAGTTTCACATGCAAAGGGCCCAGCGTATGCGGGGAAAAATTATGCTTATAAAAAATTGCGGTTTGCATCCCTCTCGGTTATCGCAATGGCTCGACGTGTCCCATCGGCTACAATGGCAGTTTTTTAATTTGACCCAGAAATGGCCCAGGGTTTTATATAAAAAACACCCACCCGTACATGCCTCATACACGTTCCTTTGACTTCGACCGGGCGAGCGGACGATGTCAAACAGAGCTCGCCAGGTCAAAATCGAACGGAGCGTGCAGGAATCTTGTATGACATTTGTTTTCAATCGAATGTCTGACTACAATAGCGCGCGTAGTCTTATATTCTCATTGCAACGAGCTTAACTTTCCGAGGTGGCACAAATCGTTCATAGCTTGTCAAAATTGCTTGCACAAATTCGTTACGGACACCGGGTATAGGAGTAATGGTAATGATTACACCGTGCATAGGGGCATTGGGCCAGAGTTACATTGGGGCTAGTGGTATATAGATGGTGCCACGATCATGGAACGGCGATTGAAGACACTAGAAGGAAGTACGTGTGGCACCATCTGAGAATGGTATGCACTTGCTCTCTGGTGCGTCGTTAAAGGATATTTTTTTCGATAAAAGGAGAAATTTTTAATTTGATACACAAATGGCCCAGCGTATGCGGGAAAAAATTATGCTTATAAAAAAAAGCGGTTTGCATCCCTCTTGGTTATCGCAACGGCTCGACGTGTCCCATCGGCTTCACTAGAAGTTTTTTAATTTGACGGGGAAATGGCCTAGGGTTTTATATAAAAAAAAAACATCCGCCCGTACATGCCTCATACACGTCCCATTTGATTTCGATCGGGTGAGCGGACGATGTCAAACGGAGCTCGCCAGGTCGAAATCAAACGGAGCGTGCAGGAGTCTTATATGACATCTTTTTTTCAATCGAATGTCTAACTACAATAGCACGCGTTGCCTTATATTATAGTTGCAACGAGCTCAACTTTCCGAGGTGGGACAAATCGTTCACAGCTTGTCAAAATCGTGCGCACAAATTCGTTACGGACACCGCGTATAGGAGTAGTGGTAATGATTACACTGCGCATAGGCGCATTGGGCCAGTGTTACATTGGGGCCAGTGGTATATAGATGGTGCCACGATCAGGGAATGGCGATTGAAGACACGAGAAGGAAGTACGTGTGGCACCATCTGAGAATGGTATGCACTTGCTCTCTGGTGCGTCGTTAAAGGAGATGTTTTTCGATAAAAGGAGAATTTTTTAATTTCACACGCGAAGGGCCCAGCATATGCGGGGAAAAATTATGCTTATAAAAAAATCGCGGTTTGCATCCCTCTTGGTTATCGCAACGGCTCGACGTGTCCCATCGGCTTCACTGGTAGTTTTTTAATTTGACGCAAAAATGGCCCAGGGTTTTATATAAAAAACATCCGCCCGTACATGCCTCATACACGTCCCGTTTGATTTCGACCGGGCGAGCGGACAATGTCAAACGGAGCTCGCCAGATCGAAATCGAACGAAGCGTGCAGGAGTCTTGTACGACATCTTTTTTCAATCGAATGTCTGACTACAATAGCGTGTGTTGCCTTATATTCTCGTTGCAACGAGCTCAACTTTCAGAGGTGGGACAAATCATTCACATCTTGTCAAAATCGCTTGCACGAATTTGTTAAGGACACCGGGTATAGGAGTAGTGGTAATGATTACACCGCACATAAGGGCATTGGGACAGTTTTACATTGGGGCCAGTTGTATATAGATGGTGCCACGATCAGGGAACGGCGATTGAAGACACGAGAAGGAAGTACGTGTGGCACCATCTAACAACGGTATGCACTTGCTCTACGCTGCGTCATTAAAGGAGATGTTTTTGATAAAAGGAGAAAATTTTAATTTGACACGCAAAGGGCCCAGCATATGTGGGGAAAAATTATGCTTGTAAAATACTGCGGTTTGCATCCCTCTCAGTTATCGCAACGACTCGACGTGTCCCATCGGCTTTAGTAGCAGTTTTTTAATTTGACACAAAAATGGCCCAGGGCTTTAGCTAAAAAACATCCACCCCGTACACGCCTCCTACACGTCCCTTTTGATTTCGACCAGGTGAGCAGACGATGTGAAACGGAGCTCACCAGGTCGAAATCGAACGGAGCGTGCAGGAGTCTTGTACGACATCTTTTTTCAATTGAGAGTCTGACTATAATAGTGTGTGTTGCCTTATATTCTTGTTGCAACGAGCTCAACTTTCCGAGGTGGGACAAATCGTTCACAGCTTGTCAAAATCGCTCGCATTTATTCGTTATGGACACCAGGTATAGGAGTAGTGGTAATGATTACACCGCGTATAGAGGCATTGGGCCAGTGTTACATTGGGGCTAGTGGTATATAAATGGTGCCACGACGTGTGGCACCATCTAAGAACGTTATGAACTTGCTCTCCGGTGCACACATGTCACAGTCATGCAACTGCTTCATCCGCCCGTTCATGTGGACACATGTCACAAATGTGGAACGGTATGCACAGCCTTGGATATGCATACCGTATCCATAAATTTGGGTAGGAGTGGTTCCACTTCAATCTAAGTGGATTGGAGAGTGTCCGGCCATCATACGACCTAGCATAATTAAGATTTTTGAATCTGATATACTCCTCTTTTTAATACTTATCGTTATGACCACAAGTTGCATTGTCTCAACCAAACACCACGTAAAACAACAATGACTCAGCGGAATCGGGAACCGGCCAATTAAAATGGAAGTCAGCGGTCTCACGATTCATAGATCGAAACGCACGCCATCCTTTTTCTTCTTCCTTTTTTCTATCCATAACCTTTAGATTGTTGAGTCCCATCTTCACATGCACATATGTGTGGTCCGGGTGTGCCAGTGTACCTTAACCCCCGTCGTGCATCCCCAGTAGTGGTTGGAAGACCCCTGCAGGTATGTTCTAATTCCTGTCCTCCAACTCCATGTAGGTTTCCGATGATGCATGCGGTTCACCACCAGAGAAACCAGCAAAGCCTCGGTGATGAGCGGCATGCAAGTTTCTTGATAAAAAACTGGCTGCGGGGGCCTCCCGTTCTGTCCTCCCATTCGTCATCCCGCTGATGTGTCAAAATGTTTTTGGTCCCTTTATTAATTCTTAGTTTAACTACCATACCTTCACAACAAATAATATGATGACATGTCAGCGGGAGTATGCATGGGAGTACAAATAGGAGGAGGCAAACGGGCGGCATGCAAGTTTTTTGTTGAAAAATTGATTGCGGGGCTTTGTTAGTTTTTCATCAAAAAACTTGCATGCCGCTCAACACCGAGGCTTTGTTGGTTTTTCTAGTGGTGAACCGCCTGCATCATCGGAAACCTAGAGATGGAGTAGGAGGACCTCCGCTAGAAGAAAGCTGAAGCATGCAGGGAAAGATTAGTGGTATCAAGACTATTTCGTATGGAGAATGTTTGTTGTGTATTCATCAGGGAACACAAATACACTTTATATAGGCTAGCTATTGTAGTGTGAAACCAAAACTAAACCCTTTCGCACTACACAGATTCAAAAGCTAGCGTTAAAGACTAAACGTAGGCCAACACAGTCAAACAATGACGTTAGACCAACGAAGTCAACAATGATTATTACATGTGTGCGTTCTTATCCTTTCTACAGTCTGGTGGTGAATCGCCTGCGTCATCGGGAGCCTAGATGGAGTTGGAGTATAGGAATCGGAGCATACCTGCCTAGACCATGATCGCCTGATGAAGTGACATTTTACTGCATGCGTGCAGTAAAGACTACATCCACCATTTTACTATCGAGGACATTGGGGAGGGTTCCAATGCTTTCATTTTGTAAATTGACAAGAACTCAAGAGTTTTTATTTTCATTGCCTCTTGTTTGCAACAGCATGAAGTACAATCTTGTTTCTTTTTTCCCTAGAGCATGAAGTGTCGTATAGATCGACCGCAAAAATTAATGAGAAAATGCCATATTTAAAAAGACTCCTGAAAATAGGATGCAGTAAAATTCACTACATCAGGCGATCCTGGTCTGCCTGTAAGGGTTTTCCCAACAACCACTGGGGACGATGCACGACAGGGGTTAAGGTGCACCGACACACCGGCCCGGACTGTACATGTATCTGGCCAGCCGTGTAGCTTCGTTTTATATTTTATTCCCTGAGCTCAAAGATTTTCATCCATTGGATCTATACATCCTACGGTTATTACATCTTTTCATTTAACCCCTTCCACCACCACCACCACCCCTCCACCTGGTGGAGGGGGTTAAATAAAAAGATTCAACGACCGTAATGTAGATCGATCAAACGGTTGAAGATGGTTGATTGCACGATTGTACCAAACATCTGATTACATTCTAGTTCAACCCAACTTTAAAACAGGAAATCTTTTGACACTGATTAATCCTGTTGTGATGTTTTTCTCTTCTTGTTTTTGTGATGTTTTATTTTTTCTTGTTTCGTGATGCCGATTTTCATGTTTTGTACATCCTCCTTCCCATATTACTTGTCGTTAATAATTAGGACAAGTTTTCTACTTCAAAAATGAACTAAAAAACTTGTTCTAACGACTAGTAGTATAGGTATGAGGCTGTAATGTTCTATGATAATGAACTCAATGTTGTTCGTCTGTTCCATCTGTTATTTTCTTTTCTATCTGTTGTTTAGTGAACTATCTGTTGTATCTGTATTCTCTGTTAATGAACAACCCTCCACACCGCCGGTGGCTTGTAAAGTTGCATGTACGATACTTTATCCGCTGGAGGTGCCAGGAGATCGCCCGCAGTGGGGCCTGCAAAGCGGTCTGTAAAGTAGTAGTATACAGTACTAACAGGTAGCGACGACTGGAAAGAAAAGTGGAAACAATCAACAGAGAGAAAAGAAAAGAAAGGACGAGAAAAATGTTAGAAAAAGATAGGTAGAACTCCAACGTACCACTGGCCCTATGCCCCTATACGCGGTGTAATCATTACCACTGCTCCTATACGCGACCAGAAGTTATTACCACTGCTTCAAGGGAAGTGTTGCGGACTAGATGTGCCGATTAGTTTATTTTGTGTTTATTGGGGATTATGTATTAGCTAGTTCTGTCGATTAGCGGCGACTGGAATGAAAAGTGGAGACAATGAACAGAGAGAAGGGAACACTGATTTCCTTTGTTCCAAACTACTGTATGATCGAATGTATTCATTTTCGGAAGAATCCATTTCTTTAAACTCTCCTGTGAGTTTCCTTTGATGCAAACGGGGCTAAACAAAAGACGAGCGCGGATAGGGGAAACACAACAAGTGCAACATTCATCAGAGACGAGCGGGCATAGGGGAAACACATATACTACAAGTCTATTTTATATACTCCCTTTGCTCTCTTTTAATTAGCGTTGGGAGAACTAGGGGTGCATCCAAACGGGAATGGATGGAATATGACCCATAGAGTACAACGCCTGACGGTAGAACAGGTCATGCTCATGCTTAATCCTACAGTTCTCAGTACAGAAGACTCTCCATTCCTCCCACGTAGGCCTGCCGCAACAGGCAGTTCCCTGGTTCCACCCTATTGAGCAGCCCCAAGCGTCATCATCCATGTTGGGCACCGCCACCGGCGGCGCTTCTGGACGAGGCCTGCCCAGCAACCTCCAGACGACACAATCAATACTATTCATGGCTTCATGCCGACACCGGCAGCACTCCTTGTTGGTCCACTTCATCGCGACAGAACCGGCCGCGTTGTAGCCGACGTGGGCTTCACCTTCGACCTGCCAGATATACTCGAAGGCATCGCGGGCCCCACGGTCGGCGTCGTAGCGGAGCAGGGCGAGGATGTAGGTCGCCACCATGTGGCCGTTCGCTGTCGCCTGGACAAGGAACTGGGTGCTCGGCCGCGCGCGACTGTGCAGGAAGACGAGGTCGAACCCAGTGACGTAGCACGCATGAGGGTTGCCAACGATTGACAGGCACTCCACGAGGCGGTCGTAGCTCCAGTTAAGCTTCCAGATGCTCTTCCAATCTAGCGCCACGCGCCTGCCCATGGCACGATCCCGGCACGCCGCGTGCATGGCCTTGCAGGTGGCGCGCAGACTGGAGACGTTGTCCATGGGCTGCGAGGAGGTTGCGGCGACCCACAATATCATGCGGCAAGGGGAACTCCATGGGCTTCGAAGGGAACCAATGAGGGCGCATGCGACGGAGACAAAGAGGAAAAGTACGCGCGGAGAAGAGGATGGCATGTGTGCGTTGCGGAGAAGAGGATGGTGTGTCTTTATTAGTACGCGTGGTTATGGCTTCTAAAGTGCACCGTTTGGAATGCTACTTGCAAAACTTGTATGAATGTCTTTCCCTTCTGGAGGATTCCATTCCTTTAAACTGTCTCGTGAGTTTCCTTTGATGCAAGCTGGGGTTATGGCTTCTAAAGTGCAGATGTACGCTACTTTAGCCGCTGGAGTTGTCAGCAGGCAGGAGATCGCCCGCAGCGGGGCCTGCAAAGCGGTTTGTAAAAAGTACTCCTCCCTCCGTCCAACCTCAACTCTATTTTTAGCTTTGGTCAAATGTACCTTTGACCAATGATTTCTTGCCTGGTCCTTATCCTGATGATCAAGGTCCTCCGCCTGCTACCCCAGATGACTTGGGGCACAATGATCCTGGCGACCAGAATGAATTGTCGAATATGTTGTCCATGGCGCAGGGTTATTCAACACAAGCAATAGGTAGCATATCCTAATCTTTCTCCTCATACATAGCATGTTAACTAATTTTTCGGCTCCAAATGATCTAGAAAAATTACTCCAGATTTGATGATGTCATAAACTAATTGCTGCTCAAAACAATGACGGTGCTCATCAAGCTCGCAATATCAACTTCATTCATCCTCAAACTAGCTAATTACTTCGATGGATTGACGTTAGGGGTGTGCATTCAGTCTAACCGATATTTTGGTTCGGGTATCTCGGTCTTTTTCAAAATTCGGTTTCTTGAAATCACTACCCGAATTGTTGTAATAATATTAGGTACCCGAACATTCTGGGTACCGAAATTCCGGTTCGGTCTTCGGTCCTACTTGATATATCCAAATTATACATTATATCCATGTCATGTGTGCACAAATTTAATATGATTGATAAATTTAATCCCATGAGGTAATTTATTATAAACTGACAAATGAAAAATCAAAAATAAACGTTTAAATCCAACAACTTCACACATCACAACTTGAAAATAAAATATCTAAATTTGAATTGTTCATAGTTTACCATGCATAATTTATCTTATTATTTGATGGACCGACTATTCGGTTATTTCAGTTACCCGAGAGTGGTACCCGAACTCGACATTTATTTTCCGGTTATTTATATTTGCTACCCAAAAAGTACCCGATACCCGATATTTCGGTCTTTTCGGTTCTGGTCTCAGTTTTTTCGGTTTTGGTTTTTCGGTCTTGTTTTTTTTTGCCCACCCCTAATTTACATAGTAGCATATGGGATATACATATTTCCCCTCCATGTTTTTTTGCAAAACTATCAAGTGATATATCCTATGTGCATATTACATATGTAAAAATATTGTAAAATATAAAACTTTTTCAAAGGGAAGTCTTAGGTTTCGTCAAATCTATCTTTGATCAATGATTTACGTAATCTTGATCTGTTTTAACAATACAAGAATTGTACTTTTAGATTCACCATGAAAATATTTCCATACTATACAATCTAGTCCTACATGTTATTGAAGTTAATAAATTCCATATAAATCATTGGTCAAAGGTAAGTTCGGCTAAAACAGAAATAGAGTCGAGTTGGGGCGGAGGAAGTATTATACGTTTCTGTTTGCCGCATAAGAGCATCTCCAACCCCTTTATTATTTTTGGTTTGCTATTCTTTCAAATGACAAATATGCTATCCACATTTAGCATCTCATTCCAGGAGCATCTCCAACCCGTTTACTATATGATGTGCTATATTAAATTTCTTCATATTTTATATAATAAATATTTTAAAATTCAAATAATATTGTTGCAATGGCTATATTGTAACGGTTGTATTTATAACGGCTATTTTTCAATGGTTATATTTCTAACGACTATTTTTCAACAGATGTATTTCCAACGGCTAATTTTCAATGACTATTTTGCAACAGAACGATGATAATGTACCAGAAATCGGGAATAGCAAACCGGATAGCATTTGCTACTAGTAGCACACTGAGAGCTCCATATAGCAAATGGCTAAAAGTAGCAATCCTAATAGCAAACCGGTTGGAGATGATTTTTTCGCTAGATTTGCTAAATAATAGGATAGCACATCATACAGCTAATGGGTTGGAGATGCTCTATGGTTTGGTCCTTGAAGCCGTAGCCATTTGTACAGGCGGCTGATGCGACTGGGCGCACCGAGCTTACGTGCGCGCCAGTCATCGAGATGCCTTAAACGGGCGCAGCGGATGCGCATCTTTGAATTCAATTAGAATCGCTTCGCGTCCCATCACCACTACTGCACACGTCGAGAGACGAACAGTCAGGCTGCTACTACGCTATAAGATCATCCAGGCACACCATCGTCTTCTCCGCATAGCTACTCTTCCTCTCCTCCCAAAATCGTGCAAAGAACACCATGGCTGATAAGAAAACACCGCCGCCAAGCCCGCCGAAGGACGCCAAGGGGAAGCGTCCCCGACCGGACTCCCCCCCGACAAGGAGTGGGCTCTCCGGAAGATGGCGCACGATGTATTTGACAATACATCGCGCTCCATGCGTCGCCTTGGGCATGGTCCCCTTCCAGAGTATGCTGCAATGGGGACCACGGGCCACTACGTCTTCAGCATGATGCACTTGGTTAGTCGCCTCAACGTCCTCTGGGAGATACTGGCAGACGAGCTCGGCATCGCCGGACGTGACAATCTGGTGGCGGCGACATCTAGGAAATTGGGCTTCCCGTCTCCGCCGTGGGAGGCCCCCCGCCCAGCCAGGAGCCCAATGAGGAGGAGGAGGAGAAGGAGAAGGAGAAGTAGGTGGAGCGAGGTGGAGGAGAAGTAGTTTTTTTTCTTGTTCTTAGTTGTGTTGTTTTTCTTTTCTTGTTTGTGGTTTGTGTTTTTCTTTTTCTTGTTTGTAATGTATCATCTTAAGGTTATGAACTTTATTTTTCTGTTCATTGGTGCGCAAAAATAGTTCTAATGTTGATGTTCTAACGATAAACTAGTGGACTATTTATCTCTTTTATCTTTTAGAATGGCATATATTTCCACACTTCCAACTCTACTGAGCTGGAGATCCAGAAGGTGACTACCACCTTGTTTATCCGAGAGGACCAGCAGGGAGAAGCCCACTCTCTATGTTCAAACCCAACATGGATCCAACATAATGAGCAATCAAACAGCAAAGCACATAGTAAATCGCAAAAAACGCAACAACAGTTTCTGGAGTACGTATCAACTTTAGCCCAGATTAAATGCTCGTGGGCGTCATTGCAAAAGGGTGAAGACAAAAAAGACACTATTCGGATGGCTTGCAAAAAAAAAGTAGAAGTCAGGGTCATCGAAATTTTTGCCCGATTTGGGTTGAGTCTTAGTTGTAGACTTCCATAATAAAAAAATGTATCGGGTATTTTACTTTCACAAGTGTGTCACAAAATTTATCGTGTGTTTTACTTTCACTAGTGTGTCGGGATCAGTCTTTTGTTTTTTATCTTTACAACTTGGTGTATCAGTGTGGTCGTATTCTACAGTATAATCGCATGCCTTGCACAGTACAGTACAATATAATTTCCAACCATGTTGTACTCCTCCTTTCGAAGAAACGACAGCTGTAGGCGCTAGCCGCTTTTAGGAACAAATGAACACACTTGTGAAAACACGTATGCCAAATCCGATCCTCAACATCATCAAATTCAACAAGGGGAGCAACGTCTCTCCACAACGTTCCGCCTGGTGTTGTACACATGGCTCTCGCCTCACGCCGGCCACATATCCTGATCCAACCGTACAAATTCAAATAACGGTGGGGTAGAAGATTGGTGGAAAATAATACGAACTTATAAGAAAAAGGGGAAGAAGAAAAAGGATGTTGCGCATTTCGATACATGTACCGTGACACTGCTAACATCCATCTTCATTGGCCAGTTCCCGATTCCGTTGATCTCTCCGGCACGCATTCACACTACCTACTCTCTGGTGACTGGACCCAATGTATCCAGTGGCCCACCTGGCATACCCAGTGGGTGGGCCCCTGAGAAATGTTGTTGTTGTTGTACGTGGTGTTAGGTTGAGAAAATGCAACTTGTGGTCATAATGTTAAGAATAAAAAATTAGAAAGAGTATATTAGATTCAAAAATCTTCATTACTCTCTTTACTTCGAGCTCGGGCCCGTCGAATTCGTAAACTCCTCCACTCATATTGTAACTGCATCAGTTATATATCCAGGCCTGTTTCCAATTAAAATCCAAACTAAAGGTGTATATGAAGGTTTTGCACAAAAGATAGTTGCGCCGCGCCGCCGTAGACGGCAACCGTAGGGACGACAAGGAGAGAGACCCAATGGCGGGAACTTAGGTGTACAACGTGACGTTCGCAGAAGACGTGATCACCACCACCGTGACGTCCTCCGGCGAGGCCGTGGAGGACTGGCTCGACGAGGTCCTCTCTGTCCACCGTTGGCGCCTTCACAAGCTCATCATCGGGCTCGACGTCGAGTGGCGCCCCAGCTACTCCAACGACCAGAACCCCATCGCCGTTCTGCAGCTCTGCATTGGCCGCTGCTGCCTCATCTTCCAGGTCATCCACGCTGACTACTTCCCCGATGAGCTAGAAGATTTCCACGGCGATTCCGACTACCGCTTCGTCGGCGTGGGCATGGAGGGTGACGTCGACAGTCATTGGAAGGACTGGCAGCTGAAGGTGGCCAAAACAGTGGACCTGGCTGATCTCGCGGCAGAGGAGATGGATCGCCCGAGCTTCCACCGTGCGGGTCTGAAGGACATCGCGAGCGCCATGATGGGCGCCGACATGGAGAAGCCTTACGGGGTGAGGAGGAGCAACTGGGACGCGTACAATCTCTCCGGCGAGCAGATCAGCTATGCGTGCATCGACACCTTCGTCTCCTTCGAGGTCGCCCGCATGCTGCTCTCCGGCGACTACTGATCTTACCACCGAGTTTGCGGATCGGCTGCTTTCGATCATCACGGCATATGAAATTCGTAGGTGCATCGCTCAAGTTCTAGCTTTTGTGCTTGTGCGCCCAATCTCTCATAAAATTATTTTTCTTGAGGAAACACTATATCTTGCTTTTAAAAACATGCATGTTATTTCACATGCATCGAGGTCTTTTACATGCATGTTAGTTGTCCATGCATGATACGCCCCAAACATGATCAACGAGCCTCAAACATGACAATCTCTCAACAAAAAACAGAACACGTAACGTCAGCAAACATGATCGAGGTCTTTCACATGGATGTTAGATGTACATATGCATGCTACGTCCCAATCATGTATTCCAAGAATAGAATAATATTTCCTACCATGTATATATATTTCTATATTTATCATATTCTCTACCATCGATGTGTGTGTGCTCTCAACCTACATGGCAGTTTATCTACCACACTAATGAAGAATATTATACTATCATCAATAGAGATAACAAATTTGACACAAGGATGTTCCCTCGACGGTACGAGGATAGAATGTGGACTACCATCATCTAATAAGCACACAGCTCTAACTACGTACGTACGTGGTTCATCAAATTAATCGATCGCATGCTGCCATTATGTATCGCTGTACTCGTCTTTTGAAGAAACGACAGGCGTAGGCGCTAGCCGCTACGTGCTCTGATTCTAGGAACAAATGAACACACTTGTGAAAAACACGTACGCCACATCCGATCCTCAACCTCATCCAATTAACATGTTCCTCAACAAGGGGGCACAAAAATCCTCAACATGTGACCAAACATGCTTGATCGCGAGTCTCTTTCACATGCATTACATTCATGTCCACCATCATCCATGATCACGACAATTATCAGTTATGGACTCTCGGTTGGCAGCGGTCGAATACTTAAAAAAAAGATATGGACTCTCGATCAATTGCCACGCGCGTTCACGTCAATCTCCGCACTTTGTTGAAATCATTCGCACGAAATGTTAGGAACACCACAACGGACCTACAAAGTATGCCAGGTGGGCCATTGCATATCCTGGGGCCTTTGTGTGTCAAATTAAAAAATTGGCCGATGGGATGTGTTGAGCCGTTGCGAAAACCGAGAGGAGGCAAATCGCGTTTTAGAGTAACTCTGACCGTCGATTCAAAAGCACTGTAAGACCTATGTGTGCTGAATACATTGGCTTGTAGTGAATACACTTGGCTTTGATGATAAAAGTTTTAAATATCACCAAAACACCTTTTTATCAAGGTCCGACTCTAGCTCCGAGCTATAGCAAGGTCCGACCATAGGTCCGGCTTGTTTTGGGTAGCTCCTGCTACGTTAGATGCTAGGTCCGGCTTCTTCGTAAGGTCCGACTAGCTTTGGTTAGCTCCAGTGAGCTTTATCTTTAGCTCTGGCATGTCTTTGTTAGCTCCGACATGTCTTTGTTAGCTCCGGCATATACTTGATAGCTTCGGCATGCTTTTGCTAAGCTCCGACGTACTTTGTCTAGCTCCGGTTTTGGGTTGACTAGTTTTGACTAGTTTTTGGTAAGCTCCGATGCTAGGATCTACTAGTTTTGGAAAGCTCTGGCGCTAGGTTCTACTAGCTTTTCTTAGCTCCGGCTCAAGCTCCCGGTTGCTCTGGCAAGGTCCGGAACTTGACCGCAGTGCTTCTGCTTTTCATTTGCAATGTTTCATACTTGCTTTACGTTGTTGGAAAGATTGCTTAGTATTCATTTGCTAAGTTTTTGGTGTGTTTTGGATGATATGGTTGATATCATTTCTATTGTGGTTTTGCAACATGCTTATGTGAGGTTCTCACGTAAGGTGTTGTGTTCGGAACTAACTTGAGTCAAGTCGAGGACTTGGGCTTGTATGGATTGTTTGTTTGTTCATGTGCAGGTGTTGCTTGAGTTCAAGTCATGGCTGGTGACGGGATCCATTAGACTAGTCTCAGGGAGGAGATGAGGTTCCAACAACCAAGTTCAGGAGGAATTGTGGTTGAGCTGATCAGGAGGTCGCGCAGGATGATTGAATCAAGGGCAGTGCATATGAAGGTTACTGAATGTCGAAGGAAGGTGTTCGCACATATGCATGCGGTGCATGACGTGGCAATATGCTTCTAGAGATGGATTATGGAAGGAAGATCTGATCGGAAGGATCGGATCGTATCGGTTGAAGACTTAGGCTGCTAGCTGAGTCGGTTATGGCTCGGTATGGAAATATCGAGTTGGTTATGTTAGGATTTCGTGTGGGTCACGAATTTGAGTTGTTTAGGAATGTGGGATACGTTCCTAAGGTGTTTGGAAGTCTTAATATTGCTTCTATCTGCGTATAGAAGAGTCCTAAGCAGTTATGGAAAGTTTCGATTGTGATCGGATTAGGATTGGAGTCCTAGTTGAGATTGGGATGGCCTAAGGGCTGGTTATATAAGCAATGGAAGGCCAAAGATCGATATAGAAGACTTTGGGGCTGTTTCTCTTGTTTTCTATTGAATAAAATTCATAGTTTGAAGGAACTTTTGTGCCTTGTTCGTCCAACTTGTTCCAGACAAGTTTTACTCGTCGAGTTTCTGGACAGCACTACCTTTTTATCGGTGGTTTTATCATAACTTGAGTTTTTCTGATCCAATTGACGTGATTCTTTTTGGGTTGTCTTCACAACTTAATTGTCTATCATCTGTCGAAATTTCACGGTCATTGGATTTGTGGTTTTTGATCTACACGAGTTTCTTTGCAGCATTCCAGAAACTGTTTTTCTCGGGTAGGTCAGATTGACCATAGTCTGATCTTTCGATCATAACTTGAGTTTTTCTCGAAGGATTTGAGTAATTCTTTTTGTGTTGTCTTCGTGACTTGATTCTATCTGATATCTATCACTTTAGTCATGGTGAAACACGTTTAGATTAGTCTCATACACGATTTCTTTAACAGATCGTTTTTCTGCCGAAAGGGTTTGGGTTTTTATTGTTTCCGCTGCGTAAGATTTTTAAATCTACCATTCACCCCCCCTCTGGTAGCTTTTCACGTGCTCTTCGATCCTACAATTGGTATCAGAGCCAAGGTGCTCTATTCTTTGTGATTTGCACGTGTTTTTGACTAATCATCATGGAGAAGTACTCTGCCAAACCTTGTGTGTTTTCTGGTAATGATTTCCAGGTTTGGAAGGCACGCATGGAGGCCTTCATCCAGGCTCAAGTCTTCGCAATATGGGAAAAGGTGTACAAACCTTATGAAGTCCCGCCTAACGATCAAGTTATGGCTACGAACCTCCGGGATGTCGACAACAACAACAAAGCACGAAACTTGATCATCCAAGGACTCACTCAAAGCGACATTGATTGTGTCGCGCACCTCCGGTCAGCATACAATGTTTGGAGAGCTCTTTGTGATTATCATGAAGGCTCCAACACAATCAAGGAGGTAAAACAAGATATGTTCAAAAAGGAATATATGTGTTTTGAGATGCAACCAGGTGAGTCTATCGATGACCTCTTTGCTCGTTTCAATAAAATTCTCAGCAACTTACGTAGTGTCAATGTAAATTTTTCTGATGCTGAGAATGCTAGGCAACTTCTTAGTGCATTAGATATGTCAATTTGGGAGATGAAAGTCACATCTATTCGTGAATCTACTGTCATGAGTTCTCTTACATTAGATGTACTCTATTCTAAACTAAAAACTCATGAAATTGACATCCTAGCACGTAAGAACCCAAACAAGTCTATTGCATTTGTTTCACAACGTGATATGTCTAGCTCCGGCCAATCATCATCTTGCAATACTCTTGTTTTATTGTCCTCACTAACCCTGGAACAGATCGAAGAATTTCCAGAAGAGGAGTTGGCACTCATCTCTACTAGATTCTCAAAAGCATTGCAAAATGTGAGAACTAGAAGGAGAGGAAGCTCCGGACCTCAACGCTGTTTTGAATGTGGTAAAATAGGACACTTTCGTACAGAATGCCCTAACCTTTCAGGTCCGACCACCCGGGAAGAAAAACAAAGCAAGGTTCGGACCTCCTCTGGAAACTCCAACAAGAAGAAGAAGGGTGCCATAGGACGCAATATGATTAACAGCTTCATCACCACACTTCAAGAACTTAGTTCAAGTGATGTAGACTTTGAAAGTGATGAAGATGATGACGATCTGGCCAACTTATGCTTCATGGTGGGCAAAACAAGATCAAGATCAAGTCAGGAGGATGCAGAACACAACAGTGAAGACGATGAGGTATGTTCTACCTGCAATGAAATGTGTGATGCTATTTCTCGTGCAACTATTATTGTCAAGAAAAAGGACAAAAAGCTTAGAGATAATGCTGCTAAAATTGAATCACTAGAATCTGAAATTAATCGTTTAAAAACTTTGATTCCTAGTGATGATGCATTTCCCTCATGTGATTTAATCTATGAACAATTGTCCACATTAAGAAGTGCACACTCCTTCACTCTAGATAGACTTGATGAAGAAATTAAAAAGAACAAAAAGCTTGCTGCACTTAGTGATAAAAATTTAAAAGATGCTTCTTGTTCTACAGATGATTTGCATTGTTCTGCATGTAAAATCTTGATAGGAAACTAAAAGATGCAATGAATGAAATTTCCATTCTGAACAATGCTTTACAATCTCATGAAGTTAAAAATTGTTCCAATTGCAAACTAAAAGGAAAAACTTCATGTGCAAATTGCCTAGACTTGTCTAAGAAACTTGATGACATGAATAGGACACTAGGTCGGTTTTGTAATGGGAATAATAATCTAAACTTGCTGCTGAATTCTTCCAAGTCTTGCCAAGATAAAACTGGTTTAGGTTTTGATTCTCATGTTCACGCTAAGGCACATCCACCTAAAATTGTAAAGTCATTAGGAATTGGTTAGATTCAAACAGTTCCTAAACAAAAAGAAGTGGTTTTCAAATCTGCAGGAGTGCTTTCTAATTCTGTTTCTAATGTTGGGTGCTCATCTAGATATGATTACAAAATTAAGTTTCATTGTACCTACTGTGGTAGAGATGGCCATGTCATAGATTTTTGTTATAGACTAGCTAAACAACAGAAAAGGGAAAGAATGTCTGCTAGATCTCTTAACTTTCATGCTAAACTGAAAATTAGAAACATGCAACCTGCTTTAATGAGTCAGAAATTTGAAAAGGTAGCTTCTGAAACTTTTGGCAAGAAATCTACAAAGGCATCTCCGGTATTTCTGATAGCTGCGAGAGCTCCCGGATCTTCTGTTGTTCCCTCCGGAGCTTCAGTTTTTGCCTCCGGATCTTCTGCTTTTACCTCCGGAGCTACTGGTTTTCACTTTAAACAAGTAACAACTTCTAAATCAACTATTAAGAACAGAAAACCTCAACCTTTGACTCATAAACCTGCTGTTTTGTCTCAGCTTTCGCGTGTTTATCCTACTGCACGTCGTGTGACTCAGTACTGGATACCTAAATGCCTTTTGACTAACCCCAGTATTGAGTCATCGATGTATTGTGCTTCTATGTAGGTTACACATTTGAGGAAGGAGAACATTTGGATTGTGGATTCAGGTTGCTCACGCCACATGACCGGTAACAAAGTTTGGTTCTCCTCCCTCTCTTTTGTGTCACGTGTAGAGAATGTTACTTTTGCCGATAATTCTTCAACTCCTATAATTGCTAAGGGTTCGTTTAGAGTAATTGATCACTACACTTTGAAGGATGTGGCAGTTGTCAAAAATTTGAAATACAACTTGCTTTTTGTTTCACAATTGCTAGATGAAAATCTAGAAATTATTTTCAGTAAAAACTGCTGCAATGTTGTAGGTTCAAATTGTGAGCTTATTTTTAACATGTCTCAGTTTGGAAGAGTTTTTAAAGCTGATTTTGATATGTCTTCCTCTAAGCATAGGTGTCTAGTTGCTAATGATTCAAAGGACTTATATTTTTGGCATCGTAGACTTGGTCACGTAGGCTTTAATCACCTAACGCGTATTAGTGCTCTTGATAACATACGTGGGCTGCCTAAGCTTAAAGGGGACAAAGATATTGTGTGCTCTTCTTGTAGACATGCTAAGATGGTTGCAGGTTCACATACTCCTCTCACAATGATCATGACAACTGAACCATGTCAACTTTTGCATCTTGACACCGTAGGACCTTCACGTGTTCAATCCTTCGGAGGTAAATGGTATGTTCTTGTTATTGTTGATGATTATTCTAGATACTCTTGGGTTTACTTTATGGCGTCTAAGAATGAAGTTTTTAGTCACTTTAGGACTTTATTTCTTAGATTATCAATTGATCACCCAGGATCTTTAAAGGCAATTAGAAGTGATAACGGAACTGAATTTAAAAATCAATCTTTTGATCACTTTTGTGCTGAAAATAGAATAGACCATCAATTTTCTTCACCATATGTACCTCAACAAAACGGTGTTGTAGAAAGAAAGAACAGAACCTTAGTTGAGATGGCTAGGACTATGCTTGATGAATATCAAACTCCTAGGAAATTTTTGGCTGATGCGTTAGCAACCGCTTGTTATGTCTCAAATCGTGTTTTCTTGCGTGCTAAGCTAGGTAAAACACCATATGAGCTTCGGTTTGGACATAGGCCTAGTGTTACACACTTTCGGGTCTTTGGTTGCAAATGCTTTGTTAAGAAACATGGTAATCTAGATAAATTTGAACCTAGATCCATTGACGGCATGTTTCTTGGTTATCCATCTCATACTAGAGGCTACCGTGTACTTTTACTTGACACTAACAAAATTGTGGAGACTTGTGAAGTGTCTTTTGATGAAGCTAGCCCAGGTACTAGCTCCGATGTTGCAGGACCAGATTCGTATCCTCAGGGGAAGGGTATTTTCGAAGATGAAGAAGAGCCGGTGATACTGCCTGGTAGTTCCGAAGTTGACACGTGTCCAGCTCCGGACATTGAACAAGCTCCGGCTATCACCTATGCTGGTCCTGATCATCCTCAAGCCACAAGCTCATCAATTTGTGATGAACATGAAGAAGAAGAAGCTTGTGAGACATATGTTCCCCTACGTTTTTACAAAGATCATCCCCCACAACAGATGATTGGAAGCTTGCACGAATGAGTCACAAGGTCCAGGTTTTGTGATCCAAACTCTCATGCTCATTCTGCTTTTGTTGCTTCTTTTGAACCCAAAGATATATCACACGCACTCACTAATGAATCTTGGATTATTGCCATGCAAGAAGAGTTAGAAAATTTTGAAAGAAATAATGTTTGGAAACTTGTATCTCCACCTCAAGGTCACACTTTAATTGGAACTAAATGGGTATATAAAAATAAACAAAGTGAGGATGGGGTTGTGGTTAGGAATAAGGCTAGGTTGGTTGCTCAAGGTTTCACTCAAGTTGAAGGTATAGATTTTTATGAAACTTTTGCTCCTGTCGCTAGATTAGAAGCCATAAGAATTTTGTTAGCTTTTGCAGCATCTAAAGGTTTTAAGCTATATCAAATGGATGTTAAAAGTGCTTTTCTTAATGGCTACATAGATGAGGAGGTTTATGTCAAACAACCACCGGGTTTTGAAAATCCAGATTTTCCTAATCATGTTTACAAATTGTCCAAAGCATTATACGGTCTCAAACAAGCCCCAAGAGCATGGTATGATAGGTTAAAAACATTCTTACTGGAAAAGGGGTTTACCATGGGCAAGGTTGATAAAACTCTTTTTGTGCTTAAACATGGCAATGACTCATTATTCTTTCAAGTGTATGTGGATGATATTATCATTGGTTGTGCTTCTCATGATCTTGTGTCCAAGTTTTCAGCAATGATGAGTTCCGAATTTGAAATGAGTATGATGGGTGAACTCACTTACTTTTTGGGGCTGCAAATCAAGCAAACCAAGGAGGGTACCTTTGTGCATCAAACGAAGTATACCAAAGACCTCCTAAGGCGCTTCAACATGGACAAAAGCAAGCCTCTTCGGACGCCAATGGGAACAGCAACAACACTTGAACTTGATGAAGATTGTGATTCCGTGGATCAAAAAGAATATAGAAGCATGATCGGATCACTTTTGTACCTCACGGCATCAAGACCGGACATACAATTCAGCGTATGTCTTTGTGCACGGTTTCAAGCTTCCCCACGTGTTTCACATCGTCAAGCCGTCAAAAGGATTCTCAGGTACTTACATGGAACTCATGAATTTTGCATTTTTCTTCCTTCTTCCTCAACCGTTACTTTGAAAGCTTTTTCGGATGCTGATTTTGGAGGGTGTAGGATTGATAGGAAAAGTACTTCCGGTGCTTGTCATTTTCTTGGTAATTCTCTTGTTGCTTGGTTCTAGAAAACAAAATTCAGTTGCACAATCCACAGCCGAATCTGAATATGTAGCTGCTGCTAGTGCTTGCTCACAAATTCTTTGGATTGTTCAAACACTTAAGGACTATGGGGTTGATCTAGATAGTGTTCCACTGTTCTGTGATAACACTAGTGCCATTTGCATTGCTAAAAACCCCGTGCAACATTCTAGAACTAAGCACATTGACATTAGGTATCACTTTCTCCGAGATAATGTTGAAAAAGGAAACATTGTGCTTCACCATGTAGATACCGAACATCAATTGGCTGATATTTTTACAAAACCTTTGGATTTCACTCGTTTTTGTTTCATTCGTAGTGAAATAGGGGTTATGCATCCTCATGGCTTAAATTGAGGGGGAGTTTTTGAAACTTGGGAAGTCTATGTGTGAATCTGAAATTAAAATAATATGAGCATAGTATTTCATACATATATGACTTTATGATTCCTTTTACATGCTGAAAGTTCTTACTACATTACTCGTGTTATACATTTTGTAGTTTTTGCCATGTCTAGTAGGAATAATTACTTACACTAAATCTGGTCATGGTCGAACTTTCTTGCTGTTTTGAACTTGTTGCATGCTCACAAATGCTTTTAATCATTAAGAATTAATCAAGTGATCAACTCACATGTTGAGTTTTTATGAACAAATATAATCTCTTGCAAATATCATATGATCTAAATTTATGCTTTGAAAAATGATAAAATGCAGCAACTAGTGCCATGCTTTCAGGTTTTGAAATAGTTAAGTTTGTGAGATCATGACTTGCCTAAATTGAAAAATTACATTTGATCTCTAGCATGGCTTACACTACCTTATGTATTTCCTTGATGTGATAATGTAAGGTACTTGATAGTATGACTTGGATGAGCTTTGTTTATATGTATATGTTATAATATGCTCATAACAACTAAAGAGAGAGAGATAATTTGTTTATATGCTCATGACTTGCTGAATACATTGTCAAAGGGGGAGAGATAATCATGAAAAGAAAGAGAATAAGGAGAGATGATAAAGGGGGAGAGATAATGACAGATAATATGGGGAAAATTTTTCTTCTCATTTTACTTTTGATTTACAAAGGGGGAGAAATTGCTTTCAAAACTTTTATGTGAATAAGCCAATGTTCAGATTTTAAATGGTGTTGCCAATGCATTCATCAAGGGGGAGATTGTAAGACCTATGTGTGCTGAATACATTGGCTTGTAGTGAATACACTTGGCTTTGATGATAAAAGTTTTAAATATCACCAAACCACCTTTTTATCAAGGTCCGACTCTAGCTCCGAGCTATAGCAAGGTCCGACCATAGGTCCGGCTTGTTTTGGGTAGCTTCGGCTACGTTAGATGCTAGGTCCGACTTCTTGGTAAGGTCCGACTAGCTTTGGTTAGCTCCGGTGAGCTTTATCTTTAGCTCCGGCATGTCTTTGTTAGCTCCGGCATATACTTGATAGCTCCGGCATGCTTTTGCTAAGCTCCGACGTACTTTGTCTTGCTCTGGTTTTGGGTTGACTAGTTTTGACTAGGTTTTGGTAAGCTCCGATGCTAGGATCTACTAGTTTTGGAAAGCTTCAACGCTAGGTTCTACTAGCTTTTCTTAGCTCCGGCTCAAGCTCCGGGTTGCTCTCGCAAGGTCCGGAACTTGACCGCAGTGCTTCTACTTTTCATTTGCAATGTTTCGTACTTGCTTTACATTGTTGGAAAGATTGCTTAGTATTCATTTGCTAAGTTTTTGGTGTGTTTTGGATGATATGTTGATATCGTTTCTACTGTGGTTTTGCAACATGCTTAAGGTTCTCATGTAAGGTGTTGTGTTCGGAACTAACTTGAGTCAAGTCGAGGACTTGGGCTTGTATGGATTGTTTGTTTGCTCATGTGCAGGTGTTGCTTGAGTTCAAGTCATGGCTGGTGACGGGATCCATTGTACTAGTCTCAGGGAGGAGATGAGGTTCCAACAACCAAGTTCGGGAGGAACTGTGGTTGAGCTGATCAGGAGGTCGTGCAGGATGATTGAATCAAGGGCAGTGCATATGAAGGTTACTGAATATCGAAGGAAGGTGTTCGCACGTATGCATGCGGTGCATGATGTGGCAATATGCTTCTAGAGATGGATTATGGAAGGAAGATCTGATCGGAAGGATCGGATCGTATCGGTTGAAGACTTAGGCTGCTAGCTGAGTCGGTTATGGCTCGGTATGGAAATATCGAGTTGGTTATGTTAGGATTTCGTGTGGGTCACGAATTTGAGTTGTTTAGGAATGTGGGATACGTTCCTAAGGTGTTTGGAAGTCTTAAGATTGCTTCTATCTGCGTATAGAAGAGTCCTAAGCAGTTATGGAAAGTTTCGATTGTGATCGGATTAGGATTGGAGTCCTAGTTGAGATTGGGATGGCCTAAGGGCTGGTTATATAAGCAAGGGAAGGCCAAAGATCGAGATAGAAGACTTTGGGGCTGTTTCTCTTGTGTTCTATTGAATAAAATTCATAGTTTGAAGGAACTTTTGTGCCTTGTTCGTCCGACTTGTTCCAGACAAGTTTTACTCGTCGAGTTTCTGGACAGCACTACCTTTTGTCGGTGGTTTTATCATAACTCGAGTTTTTCTGATCCAATTGACGTGATTCTTTTTGGGTTGTCTTCACAACTTAATTGTCTATCAGCTTTCAAAATTTCACGGTCATTGGATTTGTGGTTTTTGATCTACACGAGTTTCTTTGCAGCATTCCAGAAACTGTTTTTCTCGGGTAGGTCAGATTGACCATAGTCTGATCTTTCGATCATAACTTGAGTTTTTCTTGAAGGATTTGAGTAATTCTTTTTGTGTTGTCTTCGTGACTTGATTCTATCTGATATCTATCACTTTTGTCATGGTGAAACACATTTAGATTAGTCTCATACACGATTTCTTTAACAGATCGTTTTTCAGCCGAAAGGGTTTGGGGTTTTATTGTTTCCGCTGCGTAAGATTTTTAAATATACCATTCACCCCCCCCCCCCTCTGGTAGCTTTTCACGTGCTCTTCGATCCTACAAGCACAATTTTTGAAGCGTCCGATCATCTCCACTCGCGCGCTTAGACGACGACCCGCTATAAAGGCACACGGTCCTCTTCTTCTCCGCCGCACCTCTCGATCGATTTTAGCCCCCAAACTTCTTTTCTTGCTTCGCCGTCGCACCACCATCGACCACCTATTTCTCTTTGTTCGCACCTCCATTGCCGCACAAATGGGTAGCCCCGTACCGAAGCGCTCCAGGTCATCGACGTCCTCCGAACCTCCTTCTCTGTTTCCATCGCCGCCAAGGCTGGTGGAACTGAAGGCGGCTCCCGCACCTCTTCCGTCTGACTATGATGAGACTGTCCGCCTCATTGAGGAAACTATCGACAAACTCGATGGCAAGATTGAGGAGGTCACTGGCAGCCTGTTCGCCGCCGACGTGCAAGCAAAAGCGCTCGACAAAATGGCGCAGGATGTATTTAACAATACATCTCACTCTTTTTGCCGATCGGGACTTAGTATCCTTCCCCACCACACCAGCGTGGACTCCACCGGCTACTACATCTTCGGGTTAGGCTTTGTTGCCGCTCGTCTCGACTGCCTCTACGTGACAATCGGTGAGGAGGCTAGGGTGGAGTTTCGCGAGCAACTCGTGAACGCCGTCAGCCGGAAGAAGTTCGATCCGGTGTTGTAGGATGCTTCGCCGGTGGTTGCGGCAGAGGCGGAGGCGGAGGCGCCGCCGGCGGGTGCGGAGGTGGCGGCGGTGGAGGTGGACAAGTCCTCCTCCGAGTAGAGTAGGATTAGTAGTAGTTTTTTCTCTTGTTTTCTATGTGTTTTTTTCTTGTTTGTAATATATGTGTTGTTTTTATGTTAATGAAAAATGTCTTTTATTTTATGTTCATGAACAATGTGTCCTACAATACATGCACTAACGAAAAACTCCTTCCTTTATCGAAAAATATCGCATATGGAAAACTAACACATTAGTAATATTATACTATATCTAATAAATACTTATTAAACACATTAGTAGGACGTACGTAGTAGAATTATATTCCAAAAAATTACGAAAATAAAAATCTACACACTAATTAATTTTATTTCTTTTCTCTTTACCAGCTGTCATCGTGCCCGCCCCACTACCCCCACCCACCGGCCTGGCCCTAGGCAGTAGCCCCTCCCGCCTAGGCCCAGAGCTAGGCCTGCCTTTAAGAGCATCTGTAGTGGTTCAGGGTAAAGCTTAGGCTGTGTTTGGGAGCACAGTTTTTCAATACTAAAGTTTTGGAAACCACTGTTTTTCAAATGACAGGGCAATACCAAAGTATTTCAATAACACAGTTTTGTAATACCACGATTTTGCAATACATAGGATTGTTTAGTTGACAAACACCATTCTGTAAAAAATACCATAGTAATCTCAAACCACGGAATTGCTCTAAAACTCTGAAAATACCGTGTTCCCAAACACCATTACTGGACTGCGGCCTGCGAATCAGATGGTCTTATCTCTTAACCCCTTGTTGTGGAAATCGTATTCTCTGCGGCCCTTCTGCACAGCCGTCTCTGTGCGACCCTGCCTAGATGGTTGTCACGTACATTCATGCTCGAAATCTTACAGGTTACAGCCAAGGGCGCACTGCACGGTTCCCGCGACTGTGCCACCCTGCCCTAATGATTGCCACGTACGCGAACGCACCGAATCTTGCAGCGCACACGGGCACATGAACTCCACATCCGAAATTTGCTCAGCGATCCGAATAACTCGGTGCTCGGCGTGCATAATCCATCATCATGCGCACGAGCACGTACGATGCGGCCAAAAAGATCTGTGTTTTGTTGCTTGTCTTGGATTGAATTGACTTGGATGGTCCAGTCATGTGTTATTTGTTTCGCGGTCAGATGGGTGATCCAGGTTTGAGGAATATAAAATATTCCTCGTAGATGATGGATGAGATGGTCCAGGATATTTCGTTGGATGTGAGTCCATCCACCTTATCTAATTATGCTTCTTAGTAATGTAATTAGTGATAATTACCTTGTTTATTGTTGATTAATATATGATATTAATATTAATATTTGCTAGTAATATGATAATTAGTATATAAACAATTAATATTATGAAATTATGAACTTAGACAATTTAATAATCCAATCAAGTTTCATCCAACCTACCAACAAAAAATTGGATTGTCCAGTCCATCCAACCAAACGTTAATTTGGATCATCCAAGACATAAAGAAATAGATTTTATCCTATATCTCCAATCCAACTTCGACGTCAAACCAAACGTCATTGATGACTGAGCACTTTGACACTTGTCACTAGAGTGTACGCACAAATGACAAATACACGGCCTCAACACCGGGTTTAGGGTGCATCATGGGAACTAACCACATGACCCGACCAAACACTCACGTAATTAGCATACACCTGCAAGAGCAACTACCTGGCCACATCCTTCGCGTACGACGACAACGCCGACCAACATATACTATTTGTAGTACGTACAAAGAATTTTCTTTGTCCATGAGCCAATAAACAAGCTCTTCTGATGCGGCTCACGTAAGTAGCATACACATGCAAGAGCAACTACCTGGTCGCATGCTTCGCGTACGAACAGCAACGCCGACCAACTTATATATTTTGTACTACGTACAAAGAATTTTCCTTGTCCATGAGCCAATAAACAAGCTCTTCTGATGCGGCTTTGTAGATAAAAAATGAACTTCAAAGCGACATGTTCATGGAGACAGGGGGAGTATATATGATCATCGACGTCTCTCTCAAATGCATGTTATAGTTGTCCATGCATGCTACCCTACGCCACAAACATATGATCAACGAGCCAAACTATATATATATATATATATATATATATATATATATATATATATATATATATATATATATATATATATATATATATAACATGTTAGTTGTCACGCCCCAAACATGATCAACGAGCCTCAAACTATATATGACGATGTTTCAACAAAAAACAGAGAAAACACGTAATAATGTTGTCATCAAACACGATCGTCGCAAAGTTTTCAAGTGCATATGTTACTTGTCCATGCATGCTTGCTACACTCCAAACATGATCAACGAGTCTCAAATATGACGATCTTTCAACAAAATTAGAAAACACCTAACGTCATCAAACATGCATGATCGAGGTCTTTTGCATGTCAAACTGAGAAAATATGAACGAGGGTTTTTGATATATCCGTCCTCTTGCGTCTGCGTCGCACCACTCCATCTCCATCGATCTTAGCCTCCAAACTTCTCTTGCTTCACTGTTGCACCATCACCGAACACCTCTCGCTCTTTCTCCGCACCTCCGTCGTTGCACAAATGGGTAGCCCCGCACCAAAGCGCTCCAGGCTGTCGACGTCCTCTGAACCTCCTTCTTCTCCGTTTCCGTTGCAGCCAATGCTGGTGGAACTGGAGGCGGTGCCCGCACCTCCTCCGTCCCCTTCTCCGCACGCGGCGCCCGTACCTCCTCATCTCGATTTGGTTCAGGAGACTATTCGCCTCGTCGAACACTACTTTGATGAACTCGATCGGCGCCTGAAGGAGACAATCGAGCACCTTTCCGCCACCGCTGGGCACACAAAAAAGCTCGACAAATCGATGCGGGATGTATTTTCCGATACATCTCGCTCGTGTGACCGTTTGGGTCTTGGGAAACTTCGCGTCTGCACCAGCATGGACACCGCCGGCCACTACTGCTTCGGGTTAGGGTTTGTGGACGTTCGTCTCAAAGTCCTCTATGAGACGATCGGGGAGGTGCCTGGGGTGGAGGGCCGCCAACATCTTCAGCGGACCGTCGCCTAGAAGCTTCGGACTCAATTGCCGTAGGAGGCAGCGACGGCAGCAGCGGCGGAGGAGGAGGTGGCGGCGACGAAGAAGGAGGTGGAGGAGATCTTCCCCGACTCCGAGTAGAGTAGTATTTGTAGTTTTTCTTTTTCTTGTTTTCTATGTGCTTTCGTAGTTCTTTTTTGTAATATATGTGTTGTTTTCATGTTGATGAAAAATGTATTTTCGATTCATGAACAATGCGTCCTATGTAGTATCAAAAAACAACTCCTTTATGAAAAAGGGGTGAGATAACTGTTGTTCAATGTCTAGCCAAAAATTAGTTGTGTTGCGACAATCGACGACACTTGGTTGAAACTCCATTGAGATCGTGGTTGAGGCTGCATTTCTCCTCTTTTCTGTTCTTTCACTCAATTATTTCATTTGTAGTCGGCGCATGGGAAAATGTATTTTTAGTAGTAGTATATACTACATGTTATCATTTCATTGTGATTAATGTTACAGAATGCTGATTGTTTGCCATCGTCCTTTTGTGGACTTGGGTGTTCTGTATTTGCATATCATTTGCATTAGCACATATACACTTGGTGATTCATATTTTTTTCGTATTTTTTTTTGGAATGTCCCACTAGCTATCACATGACTGCTTTTAGATTTTGATCTCCATCTATGGCAACAAAGATGAATTAAGAAGCGAGCAAGTTGTCCAACGACGAAGTCTACCCCTCTAGCTACACGCACCATGTGCAGGAATCGACGCGACATGACATATAATTAATAACGGTTGCATGCGTGCACAAGAGCACAGCTTGCGTCAAATTCTCCACTCCCGCGAAATTTTTTCGTTCTACTTGGCGCGCCACATTTGAGATTTTGACAATTCAGTTTTCACTACCTGCGCCTCATATTTCAGTCCCGCCTATTATTGTAACCCTATTTCAGCCACGATGAGTATAAATGGAAACACTGACCTTCGTTCCCGACACACCGCTGCCCTGCCCTTCCGGTGATCTCGCAGTACCCCAAATGTGTTGTCTCTCTGTCTTGTGTTCCATACTTGTATTGCTAAGAAATTCCCGTGTTTTCAGTTCCTACGGTTTTTACAATTTTTTCTCCCATGGATCTCGCAGTAACGCATCGAAGCTCTTGGTGGTGTTGACTCCTGGGTACAATGCTGGGCGACCAACTTTGACGGGCTCCACCGAACCTCTTCATCGCCGACACCTCCTTGCGACATTGCATCCCGGACTCCAGTTTTGTGATAGGTAAACTACACGATCCATGCCGTCTTTTTATAGAGCTATATTGGCTTGGTTCTACACGATCCATGCAGTTTTGGGCTAGTTATGTTATAAACGATCCATCCTGATATACGAAGATTAAATAAATTAACAAAGAAGAAATGTGGTCTTCTGTTTCAACAATTTAGTTATATATATATATATATATATATATATATATATATATATATATATATATAGCATATACTACATCTATCACTAAATAAATGTTGCTCCGACAGCTTATTATGGTAAATTCTAGTTCAATTCCTGGCCGGGAACGACAAATACTAAAAACCAGAGAGTAGTATTTAATTTCTTGATTAGAAGTAAATGACGCACGGGTTATCTGATCAACCACTCCAAATGTTGTACTCTCATTCTTGTTTTACAAATTTGTATTCCTAAGATTTTTAGTTCCCATGGTTTTTACACTTTTTTCTTTCATGTGGCTTTCTCGGATCGTATGTTTTTTCTATTCTTTCTTTTCTAATTCCTGCGTTCGTAACAAACACTGCATTTTATAGAAAGCACACCGTCCGATCCAAAATCTATGTCGGTCATGTAATCTGACGTTATCACTATTATTTGGAATGACTACTTACAATGCTCTTTACATTAGGAACAAGACATCAAACTGTGATGTCATCTACAAGCATTCATGGTGGCCAACAAGCACCTGGTATAACTATAAATGTGTTTACTATCAAAAGTAAATAAATTTGGACAACATTAAATCCTTTGCATGGTATGCAGAGAATATTGCAGCACATGATGTTCAGGAACACCGATGTTCTTCAGTCCCTGGTACTACGATGCATGAACCAATAGCAGGTATAGATATAGAAACCAGAAATACTCCTCCCGCCCCAGCGTAACTTTACTTTTGGAGCTTAAAAAATGTCCCACTCCAACTCTATCGGTAGCTTCCAACTACCGATATCACATCAGATTACTACCTGCCTCTCTATTGTGCCACTTGTTTTGGCAGAGCGTGTTTGTTTTTTCTCCTTGGGCATTGAATTTGGAGCATTTTGAGAGACAACGCTCTGTCCTTTAGATGTATTGATGATGGGTGTATCATGGTAATCTGCATTCTTTCCTAGGCTCTACTAATTGTTTTAGCATGCCTTGTAATTCTACTTTCTTAGTACTTAGTCTTTATAGTTAACAGTTCATCATCCTGTTTGATGGCGTGATTTTTTTATGCCTCTACGCTGTGCTCTCTCGCCGCCGGCCACTCCGGCCAGCACTGGCGCCCACGGCCTACTGCTGGTCACTTCAGTGTCCTCCCTGACGCGTCTCCCTCGCCCATCGCCACGTCCTATCATTCGCGTGCCATGATTACTCCGTCGCCCGCAAATCCCTGGCCATTACTCGCCCTGCCACCAATCCTCCTCGAGAGATTCGGCGAGATCGAACCCTCGCTTTGTTGAGCGTCACAAGCTGACACTATGTGTACTGCACCCGCAGTAGCCGCCACTGACAAGTGGACCCGATGTCTCATAGGCCCACATGTCAGTGACAGCTAATGCAGGTGCAGTACTGAGGAGGATTTCAATCCCACAAGCTGTCTGCCTTATCTATCTTGCATTCGCCACCTGCTACTGCTAGCGTTCATTACTTTCCCTGCAACTAATAATTCTCTTCGAGACGCGCTCCGGCTGATGTCAGTCAGACTGAACCTGCAAACCCTATCTTTGTCTAGTCTAGCATTGCCAGCTGCATGCCCCCTCATAGTCTTGCCTGCTTCGCTCATGGACTGAAAATCCTCTGCAGTACTATGAGTGCGTACCGCCACTGACATGTGTACCTGATGGCTCATTTTAGGGTATGAACAGCAACAAAGAAGTCAACAATGTCCCCCTCCCCCCCAATCAAAATAGTTGTCGTTCAGACAGTTCTAACTAGTAGTTCATCTTTAATTCGTTTGTTGGTCTGATACGACAATTAATATAAACCAGGAGGGAGTACTACAGAACAAAATGGTGTTGGGACGACGTGGTCGTCCCACGCTCGTATTTGCCGCACTCGTACTGAAGAAGGTATGAATATCAGACTGTTCTTCTTTTCACACTATTTGTACATGATACTAAACTTGTTCAGGCAGTAATTGGCTTTAATCGTTTACTGTTTGAATTAATGTAACAGAAGGAAGGAAGCTAGGAAGAAGTGTGGCTAAAGGACTTAAGGTTGCCAGAATACGCTATGCATCCCAAGTTAGTAGAACGGAGCATGTGAAGCTACCAATTCAGTTCTCTGCTAGGTTGGGTGTTGCGGTTGGTATTAATCAGCGGCACTTTGTCGATGATGTGGTTATGTTTACAAAAAGACATGCATCCCTCCGCGGCGCTAGGAAGTGGGTAGAGGTTGGCCATAGTAACAAGAGAGATATAGTATGATACATTCTGGTTAGTGTTGTCACAACCTCACACAAGTATTTTTTTCTTGCAATCTCCATCCTGTACGTTTACAGCAACTTGTTATACAATGTACAAGATTTCTGGGACATGGAGGACACACCGGAGAGCACAAGAAAAATTTTGAAAATTGCTGGTGAGCGCTACAAGGGGTGGCGCTCGACTTTGCATGCCACCTATAAGAGTTATTCTACCGATGAAGAATGTATATGAAACAAGCCTGCTGATGTAATGGCGCCTGAGTGGTTGCACCTAATAGTATATTTTGGGTCTGAGGGATTCAAGGTCAGCTAACTTTTTAATAGCTTCGCATCATACAAAAAATATTTCATTTACTTTGATTTGTGGAATTAATTCTTAAAATTATTGCAGTCAATAAGCAGGACCAATTCTCAAAATCGAAGTAGACAAAAGGCGAGTCACTTGCTTGGCTCCAAATCCTACACCCAACTTAGTTACGAGAAGGTATGAAAAATAAATCACGCTTTTACATTGCGCTGCAAACAATATGTATACCGGCATGTTGAAGTTTACTTGTATTTTATGTAGCGAGACCTAGAGACCGGAGAAGAACCCGATGACATACAACTGTGGGAGGCAAGCCATTTGTTGGAGAACGGTAACTGGGCAAACAAGCTGGCAGAAGCTATACATGTGAGTAAAACTTCAAACAATCCTCAATTAAATAAATATTTGCAAATTACCTGTGACTTTTCTTTTCGTATATTGATCCAGACACGTGCCCAAGTGGACGACATGGAAGTTGAGCAGGGAGGCCCAATTCCAAATGAGGAGAGAAACCACATCTTCCAGTGTTGCTATAGATCCTCAATCGGTTGTGCAGGATCACATGTTCGGGGGAGTGGTTATATGGCTAACCCGACTAGTCCCGAACGTGAATGTATGCGTATCCAGATGTCTGAACACCTCAATGACCAAGTTCGAAACATTGAAGATAGAAATGCAGGCCTCAATCAAATAGTGCAGGAGTTGGAAGGAAGTAATGATAGCTTAAACACCCAGATGGACTGCATAAACCAGAAGAATGAAGATTTAAACGTTCAAGTCCAGAACTTACAAGGTCAGATAGCAGCTGATCGTGAACAAACAGCTAAGAAAATGCAGGACATGCACGCCTCAATGTCTGAAATGCACAAAATGATGATGGAGACCACTCCACAAAAGGTCCACCAAAAGAACCGCCAAAAGCTACTTGCTCCAACAATTAGTCCCGGTCAGCTTAGGAAAACTCTTAGCATGCAAACATGTCGCTTTAGTAATCCTTGAGTATTGTTATGCGTGTTGTAATATCAATTGATGGATGTTTATTGTTAAACTCGTGATTCTGTAGCCACTAATTTTCAAACCTGGTGCATTCGGGTTCTACTGCCGCTAATTATAAAATGCGACATTACGAATTTCTTGTCACGTTGTTGCAATAGGAAGCTATTGCCAGGAATTACAAAACATTGCAGTATAAATATTTGGCAATGACTCAAAAAACGTTGCACTAGACTTCTATTGCCGCCACGTAGAAAACGTTGCATTAAAACACTATTGCCACAGATAAAAAAATCGTTGCAATACCAAACTATTCGCCACGGATGCGAAATCGTTGCAGTACCATACTAGTTCCCACGGATCTGAAATCGTTGCAATATGGTACTATTCGCCACGTTTGTGGACTCGTTGCAATACCAAACTATTTGCTATGGATGCGAAATCGTTGCAGTACCAGACTAGTTCCCACGGATCTGAAATCATTGCAATATGGTACTATTCGCCATGTTTGTTGACTCATTGCAATAACATACTATTTGCCACGGACGTTAAACCGTCGCAGTACCATACTATTTGCCACGGTTGTGACATCGTTGCAATACCGTGATATTCATTGCAATATAGTAAATCGTCGCAACACCATAACTCGTTGCAATATGGTACTATTTGCCACGGCTGTGAAAATTGTTGCAATACCGTAGTATTTGCCACGAATGTGAAAACCGTTGAAGTCACATACTGTTACCGTGAACTCGAAATTGTTGCAATACAATGCTATTCGTTGCAATACGTTAAATTGTCGCAATATGCTAAACCATTGCAATAACATACTATTTGCCATGAATGTGATATCGTTACAATACCGTACTATTGCCATGCATGTGAAATCGTTGCAACCACATACAATTACCACGAATGTGAAAATCGTAGCAATCACATACAATTACCACGAACTCGAAATCATTGCAATACAAAGCTATTCATTGCAATACGTTAAATCATCGAAATACGCTAAACTGTTGCAATAACATACTATTTGCCACGAATGTGATATCGTTACAATACCATACTATTGTCACGCCTGTGAAATCGTTGCAACAACATACAATTACCATGAATGTGAAATCGTTGCAATATCATGCTATTTGTTGCAATACATTAAATCGTCGCAATACGCTAAATCGTTGTAACAACATACTATTTGCCACGAATATGAAATCGTTGCAATACCATACTATTTGCCATGATCGTGAAGCCGTTGCAATACCGGACTATTCGTTGTGATACATTAAATCGTCGCAATACATGAAAACGTTGCAATAGCATTCTATTTGCCACCGATGTGAAATTGTTGCAATACCATACCATTCGCCACGAATGACAAGGTGTCGCAATAACCTATCGCCACGAGAATTATTACGACGATTCGTAAAAACTATCGCTACGCTTATTTTCGTTGCAACAGCGACCTATTGCGACGAAAAACAACCTATTGCGACAAATTTTTTCGTTGCAATAAACTGGAATACTTGCAGTGCATTGAGGGTGTACCGGAAGGAGAACCCGTGTTAGCGGGAATGTTCACTCTCAACCATATAACTATATTGATTCTCTTTGATTCTGGTGCTACACATAATTTCATAAGTCAATCCTGTGTGTTCAAGCACCAGCTTCCAATCATTACCACAAAACATTGCTATCTTATATCCTCACCCGGAGGTAATATTACCGCAAGTGATGTTATCTCCCAAGCACCATTATGTCTGGGTGGTAAAATATATCTCACTACTCTTATCATCCTTGAAGTTCAAAAGATTGATGTAATCTTGGGAATGTCGTGGTTAAGCAACCACGAAGCTGTTCTAAACATCAGTCCTCGCACCGTTGAGCTCAACTCTTCAACTCATGGCCACCACACCTTAATTCTCGAGAACACGGTTCAAGAAAGTGCAGCGGTGCATCATTCTAAAACAAGTAAGTTGGAAGACATTCTTGTGGTCTGTGATTTACCAGATGTATTTCCTGACGATCTGTCGGGTATGTCGCCCGACCGAGATGTGGAATTCAAGATTGAATAAATATCGAGAACTACACCTATCTCTTGACGACCATATAAAATGGCACCTAAGGAGTTAGCTGAATTAAAGGAGCAGCTGAATGACTCATTGAGTAAAGGTTTCATTCGTCCGAGCTCATCACCTTGGGGATGCTCGGCTCTCTTTGTCAAAAAGAAGGACAAAACATTACGACTATATGTGGATTACTGTCCGCTTAATGCTGTGACTATCAAGAACAAGTATCCACTACCACGTATTGATCTGCTCTTCGATCAATTAGTGGGTGCTAGGGTATTCTCCAAAATGGATCTTCGGTCTGGTTATCATCAGATTAAGATACGACCAGAAGATATACTGAAGACGGCATTCTCAACTAGATATGGACTTTATGAGTATTTGGTTATGTATTTTTGTCTCACAAATGCCCCAGCGCATTTCATGTATTTGATGAATTCAATATTCATGCCAGAGTTAGACAAGTTCGTTGTGATGTTCATTGATGATATTTTGGTCTACTCCAAGTCAGAAGAGGAACATACTGAACATCTCAAGATCGTGCTTCAATGACTGTGTGATCACAAGCTATATGCCAAATTCAGTAAATGTGAATTCTGGATTAATCAAGTTCCATTCCTTGGTCATATTATTTCAGCGGAAGGCATAGCTGTGGATCTGAGTAAAGTGGAACAAGTGCTGAAATGGCAACCTCCCACCTCCGTACATGAAGTATGTAGTTTCTTGGGATTAGCAGCCTATTATCGAAGATTTGTTCCAAGTTTCTCTGAAATTGCAAAGCCTATGACGGACTTATTAAAAAAGGGCAACAAGTATGTATGGATTGAATCATGTGAGGAAGCCTTCAAAACTCTAGTGAAACATCTGACAACTGCCCTGATCTTGGCTCAACCCGATACGACGAAATTGTTTGATGTTTATTGTGATGCATCTGGCATCGGATTGGGCTGTGTACTTATGCAAGATGGAAGAGTAATTGCATATGGATCAAGACAACTCCGAAATCATGAACACAATTATCCGACACATGATTTAGAGTTGGCAGCAGTAGTTCTTGCACTGAAGATGTGGAGGCACTACTTAATGGGAAATCTAGTGCATCTCTGCACAAATCATAAAAGTTTGAAGTACATATTCACTCAGAAAGAATTAAATATGATACCACGGAGATGGTTAGACTTAATCAAAGACTATGAACTTGAGATTCATTATCATCCCGGCAAGGCCAATGTGGTTGCCGATGCACTTAGTCGAAAGTCTCACGTTCATAATTTGACCATCGGTTCTATGGAAGAAGATGAACCAAGTCTACGTGTGATTCCTTATGGAGCTCTGTATAACCTTGCTCTCATACCTACAATCAGAGAGGAGATTGTAGAGGCTCATAAGAAAGACAAGGGAATGTCTCATATTAAGAGAAGGCTTAAAAACGGAGAAATGAAATGTTTCCGGGAAGACGAACAAGGAACTTTATGGTTCAAAAATTGAATAGTGGTACCCGGGGACATGGACCTGCGGAAGAAGATTTTGGATGAGGCTCACTTGTCCAAATATTCGATCCACCCTGGCAGCAATAAAATGTACCAAGATCTCCATACTAAATTTTGGTGGACATGTATGAAGAGAGAAATAGCAAAGTATGTGTTCGAGTGTGACACATGTCGGAGAGTGAAAGCTGACCACATGAGGAAAAGCGGACTGCTGCAACCACTGAAAATACCGGCATGGAGATGGGAGGATCTGAGTATGGATTTCATTGTCGGATTGCCTCTCACCTTTCACAAGCACGATTCCATTTGGGTGAACGTTGACTGGTTAACTAAGTCAGCACACTTTATTCCAGTGCAGACCGCTTAAAATGCGAAGAAATATGCGGAGTTATACATAGAAAGAATTATATGCTTACATGGAGTTCCCCGCACCATTGTATCAGATAGAGGATCACTGTTTGTTGCTCGTTTTTTGGAGCAGCTACATGCATCATTGGGGGTGAAGTTAATTCGTAGTTCCGCATATCACCCTCAAAACAACGGACATACCGAGGGGGTAAATCAGATACTTGAGGATATGTTAAGAGCATGTGCCATACACCACGGTAAAAATTGGGATGATCAATTACCGTTGGCGGAATTCTCATACAACAACGGATATCAATCTAGTATCAAAATGGCACCCTATGAAGCTCTCTACGGCAGGAAGTGCCGCACACCACTCAACTGGTGCGAATCTGGTGAACGAGTGGTATATGGAATTGATCTGGTAAATGAAGCCGATGAGCAAGTAAAAGTTATTCAAGCTAATCTAAAAGCCGCTCAGTCTCAACAAAAGAGTTACGCGGATAAAAGTCGTCGTCCTTTAATCTTCAGCATCAGAGACCACGTGTATCTTTTTGTCTCTCCGATGAAAGGAATTCATCTGTTTGGAGTAAAAGGAAAGTTGGCTCTGCGATTTATTGGTCTGTTTGCTATCACTGAAAGATGTGGTCCTGTTGCGTACAGATTGGAGTTACCAATAACTCTAGCTGGTGTTCATGACATTTTCCACATATCCCAATTATGGAAATGTCTCAAACCATCTACCGACATCCGTATTGAAGAATTGGAAGAATTGAAACCAGAACTCACCTACGTCCAGCATCCAATCCGGATCATCGATGAAAAGTCTTGTGTCACAAGGAATCAGACGATGTGGTTTTATAAAGTTCTGTGGAGTAACCACACTGTCGATGAAGCAACATGGGAGAGTTAAGATTTTCTCCACACCAAGTATCCAGACATGTTATCGTCATATCTCCGGTAATATTTTACTTTCGTCTCTTTCATTTGTAATCTCGGGATGAGATTCTTTTAATGGGAAAGGAATGTAAAAGCCCTAAATTAGAATGCAAAGTTCAAATGGGAGATATTGAAATTTGGAGGGGAAAAAGAAATAAAATTTGAATCTGAAAAATTCAAACCAATTTAAACCTCAGTTGAGAGAAATCAAAAATTCAAATTTAGCTCATGTCTAAATTTTGCCAAAATAAAAATCTGAGCTCACCATTTGCTTTCAAATATTCCAAATAGTATTCCTGCAAATTTTCATAATTTTAGAAGCAAGTTTGCTATTTAATTCAATAGTTTCTTAGAATTCAACTCAAATTCAAATCCAAATTTGAATTCAATTGGAACTTTGTCAAATCAACAATCTGATTTCAGAATCAATTTCTACACCTTCAAATTAGTCTCCCATAAAGTTTCTAGAATTGTTGGACACAAGTTGGTAGGATATTTCATTGCACAGAGAAGGTTTGAGTGGAGGGGGCTGTGGGACCCACTTGTCATACAGAGATGGAGCTCGGTTGAACGTGTTTCACTTCTCTCCTCCTCCCGTGGCGACACCACCCCATTTGCATGTGCCACCTCCCCTCAACAGCCTGCCCACAGCCTGTCCTTGCCCTTATAATCCGAGCTTTGTGCCATTTCTTCATTCCTCTCCCTCTGGTCGGCAGTTCTTCCCCTGGCGCAGCTCTGCTCGAGCTCCCCATGGCCGGCTCCCGTTAAACGTTTTCCAACCACAGCAAGTGTTTGCGCTCCAACCTCAGGCAGCAGAAGGGTGTGCCATCGAGTCCTCAACCTCCCTGAGCTGCTAACCCGTTGCCTACTTCATCTACCGACGGTGCCGGACGCAAGTTCTTCTTCCTCTATTTCAACCGTCGCAGTGATTTCCACGGTGGTACAGCACTTTAGGCTTGCTCCCAGCTCGCTCAGTGTGCAACAAGGTTCGCCCTGACCCTACTTTACTTTCCCCTCACGGGTCCTGTGCCAGTCAGCACACAATTCAACTGGTGTGCATAGTTTTTCCTTCGGCCGTTCTAAAGAACAGAGAAACTTCTGCCTAGGAATTCAGTTTCCACATCTAAAAATTTTCTAATTAAACTAGAGAATAGAATCGTCATGTTCCGACGGACCTTTAGGATCAAACGGCGTCAATCTTCATCCACCATACTCGCTAGAATCCGAGTTCTTGCGATGGTCGGACCTTTCGACCTAGGTCACCGGTGTAATCCTTTTTGCAGTCGATTTCTCCCCGATTCTAGTTCATATTCTTGTTCCTCATTGCCCACCGGTGCCTTTCGATCAGACCCCGAGTGCTTTGGTGCTCTCTGTACACCGAGCGACTTCGCCGGAGGCTTCCGACTGCCGCTGTCGTGGAGACACCGTTTCCGGCCATCCTTGGCTCTCTCCGACCACAACAGCGTTCTTCCCATGTTGAGTTTGGCACAGGTGGCCATTTGGGGGCAGGAAAATGCAGGGGAACGGCCGCCGGCGAGAAGCGCCGCCGGGTCCCCCATCGGGCGCCGCCCGCTCGGTCTGGGACCGAGGTGGAAGAAGCACCCCGTCCTGGGCCCACCTGTCGGCCGCTGTGGCCTCCTCTTCGGATCGGGTGTGGCCCAGATCGATCTTGTCTGCGGTTTATCCCTATGAACCCTCCTGTGACTGCAGCCGCATTGGCCCATTTGAATTTTTGAGGCCCCACTGTCAGCCACTCAGTACGAACCATTGGGATCTACTGTGACCATTGATCTGGTGTGGCTACATGGGTTTAGTTATGTGGCATTGGTGTGGCTTACTCTGGATTGGCTGGTCTAAATCAGTAGGCCCACAGCTCAGCCACACAATGTTTTTCTATTTCAAATTAATTCCAGAATTATGCCAAACTTTAGAAAATGATACCTCCCAGTACCAATGTCCAAAAACTTCCAAATAATTTTTTTTACAACCATCTTGAAGAGTACATTCCAGTGGTGCACTTGGAATTGTATGAAAATCCAGAGAAATTTCTCCATAATGCAAATAAGCAAAATGCTTATAGAATTAATTCCTATAGTTCTGCTCTTTGGAAAATTTCTAAATTTTTCCAGAACCTTCAATTAAGAAACCTTGAACTCCAGTAAAAATATAAGGGTCATTAGACTTCATTTACCTGGTCAGATCACCTGTGTATTCTCTATGCACATAAAAATAGTCAAATTCATTTAGAAATTGTACTGAAACTTGTGCAAACTTCTAAATTGAATATATCTCAGTATAAATATTCAAAATTTGTCAAACCAACTTTTTTGGTTTTCACTTTATCCACACCAACCAGAACTACAACCCAATCTTCATGAAAATCCCAAGATTTTCCTTTAGAGCCCTTTAAAGAAAATTCATTTTTGATTTTTATCTGATTATTCACTTCGTCGAAAAATCTGAAATTTTGCCAAATTGTTATTTAGTAAGTTTAGGAATTCCTGTTAAAATTTAAGATTCATTGGACTTTAATAACCTAGTTCAATATGGAGATTTTCCTAACTGGTCATACAATACCCGAAATCAACAAAATCTTTTTCAGTAAATAATCCAGCCTTGTGAAATCAATTTCTCCCTGTAGGAAGCTTATAAAATTGTGAAACAAAGTTTACTAGAACCAGTGAGACCCCCTCTGTATGGTACAACCACTGGTAGCCATGATAGACCTTCAGAATTACAAAGAAAATTCAGATAAGCTAAGCACTTAAGAAATTTTGTAGAACAATATATTCAATTGATGTACCTGAAACTTACCTGGTTATTCCTACATGACCATGTGAACTCCCTGTAATTTTGTCAGGCTCAGGGGATCTGTTGAACCTGTATAAATTGAGACCACATCCCTATGTACAAAACAATATCTATTTCACTTCATATGTCCATTGCCTATGTTCATCTTGTTTCCTTTCTGTTGCTGTCCAGTCTAGCAACAGAACTTCAAGTCCTAACTAATATTAATCCTTCTTGAGTTATAATCAACTTCAATTGTTATAATAATAAATTGCAATATTTTATTTGCATATCATTTCGATGGTACTCGCGATGAAGGTGGCCGACAAGCAGCACAACCCGGAGCTGAGGAGTTCTTTAGCGATTCTGGTGTGGCTTGATTTTCTCAACAAAGAATACTAACTGATCATTGCTGACTTTTATTCCAACCGAAAGGCAAGCCCCAGTTTGTATTTAAGTGCCTTTTTAAAGTTTTGCTTTATACACACTGTACTGAATATACTTGATATGTGCATTACGTCTCTGTTGATTGAATACTCCACATGCATTACCAAATAATCTTTAGAGTGGATGGGTAGTATAAGACTCCATCGTATTATTATTGCTATGCTTAATGTTAAGTTAGAAGATTGGTAGAAGTCGAGTATGTGGGACACTACTCGCGAGATTGGTCATATTTATCGACCACAAGTCAAGTAGTTGAATTCTACTTGCGAGAGAAGTTGAGTGAGGGAAACCTACTCGCGAGAGGTTACTATAACGTTCACTCTTTAATATGAGACGTGGACGGGGATTTGTGTAGGTTGGTTTGCCCACATCGTGCCTGGGTCGGTAATGGCGAGGCAGGTGTTGGGGAGATGGATTGGTAGCCACATTTGTGCTGGTTAAGGCCTGTCTCGTGCTTGGCCCTGTTGGACAAGTTTGAACTGTACCAGGTGCATACTAGCTATATGGAACCTAGGAAACTGATCTACCTTGAGGATCCTATGTTGGAACTTTTTCAATCAGCTTAAGCTGTAGGCAGTTAGTACAGTGGGAGGTAACTCGCTCATGAACATCTCACAGCGGAGGTGTACCTTCAGGGAGCTTGCTGTTCGGGTCGATCGAACTGTTTTGATATGCGTTAGTCTTGGGCAAGGTGGCTGCATACGACATCAAGGGAGTGTGCCGTTGCAACTCCGAGTATGGGCGTACGTGTCGTGCAGTCCGGGTGTTTACTGGTTGCAATCACCGTCGCTCGTGGTTATTTGAGCATACTTGGACACTGAGTCTTGACGTAGTAAGAAAGAGAAATGGAAAGATTATGAATATGCTGCTATGAATAATTCTTTGTATTGAAATCTTGGTTTCTATAGAGATAGCATAATCAAATTTACAATTTCCAAACATTTAACTTATATATGGCTTATGCAACCTTAAGCGAGTATCATCGTGGATGAAACGTTTGATTGTGGAATTTACAATGATGCTATGCCCATGGATCGCGTATGCTACTTTAAAACTGACCACTAAGGATTTACTTTTGGCGAGTCCATTCCTACAAATTAAGCTTTCCAGTCTTTAAAGTTTCCATCATGTAGAGTTTCATGTTTAGGTGAGACGGTTCAGTCTTATTGAGCCTTGTGCTCGCGGTTCCTAAATTGTGGTTTTTGCAGGTATTATTAGCTTACGCTTATGTTGTGGTTGTCCGTGAGATCTCGAGCATGTCGAGATGTATCTCTCACGGAAACCTTGCCGTTGCTTTCTGTTTCGTGTTGCTAGTGAGAAGCGTCCGCGGGCATGGACCGCTTCTCTTGTGCATAGCTAGTTGAAAGTATGAGTATGTATATTCCGCTGCGTTGTATATTATGCTGTAAAGGAGAATCATCTTGTGAAATAAAATATTTGTGTTGGTTATTTTGTAAGGCTTTTCTTGTGTGTGGTTGGGTGCCGTGTCGCACAGCACCACCCAATGTGATTCCTGGAATGTGCGGACCCCCGTCCCCACAACAATACTAGGATGACTCCCGCCAAGAGCCTGTGGCATAGCCGAACGTGGAGGATTACAAAGGTTAGATAGGGCTATCACCACCTACTGCCTACCTCTTCAATATGTGGGTCTATGAGACATTCAACGCTACTTAGCTATCCTAGCATCATGCTAGCATATTAAGTAGACACCTTAAGAGCTTAGGCACAAGCCATCCTAAGGCAATGCACTAAATCATCGTTGAAACCAATGTTGATACGTAGCATAATTATTCATATTAACATGATCATATCATAGCTAATTGGACTATAGTGAGGGTTTATAGTGTTTGTGATGATAGATTATCATAATTATGGCATAATCATAAAGACTATTCCTACCACATACATGGACTTCATAATCAAACAAGAAACACTTCATCCAAGCATATGTATAAAGGAAGACTGAAGATAACATCTATATTATGCAGAAAGTCATAAATACAAAAAGGAATACATGAGCCATACCATTCTCAATTTGGAATTTGGAAGAGACTCCCTCTACTCCTTTCCTAATTTGGACTAAGGACTAGAGACTCTCCTCTCTACAGCCTAAACTCCTCTAAGACTATGGAAGATAGTGGATACAATAGAATGAAGCTCGAGTGGTGTGTGTTGAAGTGAGGGATAGGGGGTCCTATTTATAACTGGAGAAGGGTCGCTACCAAAAGCGCGCAAATCAGTCTTCATCGTTATCAGGACACCACGGGGAGTCGACACGTGGAAGATGATCGAATTTGGCGCCAGGAAGGATTCGGCCGAATAGGGTGTTCCGCCGAACTGGTCTTTGCCCTAATTCGCGTGTGCTTTCTCCAAGTCACTTCCAGGTGGGCCCTATTGACTGATATGGGTGATACACCATTGGATCTCCTCGGATACGTCTGTTTGTGGGCCATTTGATCCATGTGATGGCATGTGTTCGTGCTTGATTGGCTGGGACGATACTTTTTAGGATTGATTCCCCATTTTCAGCTTATTTCCTGCATAAAAAGCCTGCATGAACTATTTTTCCAAGAACAAGTGGAAATAGGTTAAGTAGAAAGGTGATGCGTGCAAGAAATGATCTTTCCTTCACATAATTGAGTTATATTGATGGGTGAAATTGGTATATATAACAGACATCAACAGTCCCCCACATCATGATGGCCACATAAGCGGCCGGTGCATGGAGGACCTTCGAGCGGTTGTTTGCATCCCGTTTCACATGCACGAATTAACCAGTTGCGTGCCCAAATGGTAGCCCCAAGAAGGCGTGAGGTTTCTTGCGCTGAGTACTACAAAGTGTCAAGTCTATGGCTGACACGCTAGCAGCTATTGGCCAGCCTCTTCAATTGGATGAGATTATATCCTACATTCTCTCTCGTCTTGGCTCTGAATACGCGTCGCTCATCTCATCACTAAACGTCAAGGATGACTCGACACTCGATGATGTCTACGCCCATCTGCTTGGCTATGAGCATTTTCAGGAGAAGTACAATGCCGAGCTGCAGCTGGTATCCAACTTGGGTAATTATGCCGACCTGAATGTCGGTGCCTCCAATAACCACTTCGCCAATTATTATGGTAAGCAGGCCGGTCGCAGACACCGCAGTAGCCGCGATCACAGCCAAGGAGGAGGCCCTGGTCGTGGCGGACGCGTACACGGCAGGAACCGAGGCGGCGGAGGAGGACAAGGATGAGATGGCCCTCGTCCTCAGTGTCAGCTTTGCGGCAAGCTGGGCCATGTCACGCTTAAGTGCTACAAATGCTTTAACGCCTCATTCCAGAGTGGTGAAGTGGAGCACTCGGCGAAGATGACCTCTTACCAAGTTCATCTAAACTAGTACACAGACACTGGTGTGACTGATCATATCACCAGTGATCTAGATTGTCTCTACTTCTGCGGGCGCTACAATGGCAATGACAATGTCCAAGTTGGTAATGGTGCAGGTTTGCACATCTCTCACATATGTCAAAGTTCTATTAAAACTACTGTTGATAGATCTCTTACTCTTCGCAATGTTTTGCATGTTCCTCAAATCACGAAGAATCTAATTTCCATTTATAGGCTTACCAATGGTAATGATGTATTGGTTGAATATCATCCTTCTTTCTTTGTGGTTAAGGATCGAACAACAGGGACCAAACTTCTAGAAGGCAGGTGTAGTACCTGCTTGTATCCAATTTCTCCATCCACAATAAAAGATGCCAAGACGGCCATGCTCACTTCGGGCAAAAAGAGCAATGGCATCGTCATCTTGGTCATCCATCTTCTCAAATTGTTCAGTCAATTCTTAGTTCAAATAATCAGCCTTGTGGCAAATCATTTGACTCATCGGTTTGTGATGCATATCAACAAGGTAAAAGTCACCAACTGTCATATGTGTCTTCTAGCTTTGCCGCTAAATCTCCATTAGAGCTTATTTACTCTGATGTGTGGGGGTCTGCAACCATGTATGTTGGTGGCTCAAAATATTATGTTAGCTTCACTGATACCTTTAGTAAATTCACCTGGATCTATCTTTTGCATGTGAAATCCGATGTTGACCATGCATTCATTCGTTTTCAAACTCATGTTGAACTTCTTTTGGATACTAACATTAAATGCATCCAATCTGATTGGGTGGAGAATATCAATGTTTGAATAAACATCTTCAAACATCTGGCATAGTGCACCATATTTATGTCCTCACACACATCATCAGAACGGTGTCGGCAAGCTCAAATACCGTCATATTGTGGAAATGGGACTCACACTTTTTGCTCACTCCTCCATGCCAATTTGTTTTTGGTATGAGGCTTTTCTCACTAAAACATTTCTCATATATCGTCTACCCGCTCGTGTCATCAATAATGCCTCACCTATTCAGCGGTTGTTTGGTACTAAACCAGAATATACCGTGCTTAAGTCTTTTGGTTGTGCATGTTGGCCACACCTCCGCCCATACAATTCTCGTAAACTTGCTTTTAGATCCGAGGAATGTGTTTTCGTTGGCTATAGTTTGAACACAAAGGCTACAAATGTCTAGATGTATTCACTGTCGTATTTATATCTCCCATGATGTGATTTTTGATGAAAATATTTTCCCATTTTCTCGTACTCATCATGTCACTCTTGCACCATCTGATACAACTCCATCTCATGTACACCTCTTGGCCCCTAGTTCCCCTCCACAAATCAGCGGTGGTTTTAATAGTACTAATAACTTAACCAGAGATGAGCAGTCTGACTCATCTATGGTACCTCAGTGCATGTCAAATGCACCTGGGGTTGCTAGTGCTTCTAGCCTCACCAAGCAGTAAGCGCACTGAGAGCGATTTGGCGGCATTGCCCAGTGGTGCGCGTGCCCATGCTCCTTCAGCGGACGACACCCCTGCCGTAGAACATGTTTTGTCGCAAGGCACCATGTCTGCAGCTCCACCCGCACCTGCTTCGACTGCACCTGTGCGACCACATACTCGACTGCAGGCTGGCATCCGTAAGCCGCTCAAGCGCACAGATGGCACGGTCTCATATGTGTGCACCACTTCAGCTATTGACACTGAGCCCTCCTCTTATGATGATGGTGCAACAAGCCCCTTGGAAAGCTGCTCTCCATCGCAATGAGACTTGGAGTTTGGTTCCACCTTGGCCTGGCATCAATATCATTGACAGTAAGTGGGTGTTTAAATTGAAACATAAAGCTGATGGTACAATGGATCATTTTAAAGTTAGATTTGTCGCTAAGGGCTTCAAAGCGACAAGGTATTGATTACAACGACACTTTCAGTCCAGTCATCAAAACTACAACCATCTGTGTGCTTCCCTCTCTCGCTGTCAGTCATGGTACACACGACAACTTGATGTTCATAATGCAATCTAGCATGGGGTTCTCTCCGAAGATGTGTACATGCGCTAGCCTCTCAGTTATACTGATCCTCACTATCCTAATTATCTCTGCAAGCTCAAAAAATCTATCTATGGTCTTAAACAGGCTCCAAGGGCATGGTTTCCTCGCGTTAGTCAGCGTTTATTTGCTCCTGGTTTCACACCCTCTACTGCCGACGTGTCGCTCTTCATATTTCGGAAAGGGGGTCTACATATGTATTTCCTCATATATGTTGATGATATCATTGTCATCATTCTTCGTCGGTGGCCATTGAGCGTTTATTGGATCAGCTACGACAAGACTTTGCCATAAAACATCTTGGTATACTCAGCTATTTCTTGGCGTTGGGGTACATCACACCACAGATGGACTTATCTTTTATCAATGCAAGTATACTCTTGATCTGATTCGGAGACAGAACATGACCAATGCAAAACCATGCAGCACCCCAATGTCAATGACAGAAAAATTATCAAAACGATCAGGAGAGCTCTTGTCATCTGATGATGCTACACGATATCAAAGTGTAGTAGGTGCTCTTCAGTACCTCACATTGACACGTCCAGATATCTCATGCAGAGCGAATAAGGTGTGCCAATTTTTGCACACCCCTACTGAGACTCATTGAACAGCTGTGATGCGCATACTTCGGCATTTACATGGACTACAGATTTTGGACTAGTTCTTCGGCAATCTTCATCAAAATTGCTTAGCGCCTTCTCTGATGCTGATTGGGCTGGTTGTTTCGATGATTGAAGATCCACTGGTGGTCCTGTTGTGTTCTTTCGTGGAAATCTAGTGGCATGGAATTCACGCAAACAACCTACTATATCTCGATCAAGCACTGAAGCTGAGTACAAGTCTGTCGCCAATGCTACATCAGAACTTTTGTGGATTCAGTCGTTGCTTGGTGAGCTAGGTGTTTCTTTGAGAAGACCACCAATACATTGGTGTGACAATATTCGCACGACGTATCTCCCGATTAATCCTGTGTTTCATGCCCGCATGAGGCATATTGAAATTGATTATCACTTTGTGTGGGAAAGGGTTGCTTCAAAGGCACTTGAAATTCGTCATATCTCCACACATGATTAACTTGCATATGTATTGACAAAGCCTTTGATGACTCACCAATTTATCAGATTTAGAAGTGATCTAAATGTGCTTCCCACATTGAGATCAAGGGAGGATGTTAAGATATAAGTATTTGGTAGTCTGAGATATTTGTTTTATATACTACCATGTATATCTGAAATATATTTGGTAGGTTAGATAGACTATTGTACACATGGAGATTATATTTGGTAGGCTAGATAGACTACCATATACATGGAGATTATATTTGGTAGGCCAGATAGACTGCCATATACATAGAGAGTATGTTTGGCGAGACTAGATAGACTACCATATACATGAAGAGTATACTTGGCAGGTGATCTCCCATGTACTCTATAAATACCGGCTGAGTGGGTCAAAGCAATACAGCACAAAAATTAAGCATTTCTCACAATGTGTGCTAGGGTGGAGCCGCGGTGCGAAGACGGAAAACTGGCGCTGATAGTCTTCCAAACTTCCTCTTGCTGTCGTTACCGACCTAAGCGGGATGGGAGCTCGGGAGAAGGAAGAAAGAACAATGGCCTGCTACCCAAATGACTACAGTGCATTGGGGACAACTGATATTAGGACTTCTCTCTTGGTCCAGTTTACTACTCAAATTGATAAATGGCAATCCAATTTTGAATACTAGTTGGAGTCGGCCTTACTAGAGATATTATCAAGGAAATTTTCCAATATGAATATATACAGATGAATTTATTGATTACAACCTAAAATTTCAAATGATATTTAATAAATGTTGTAAAAGGTTTTTATAATCTATTTTTTATTTTTGTCAACTAAATTTCAATAATTCTTTAAGTTTCTATCACACTATTTGTTCAGGAATTTGGTCGTCGGAAATTTGAAATCCCAAAAGTGAAAAACTACAATTTTTTTTCATTTTAGCATCATTTTATATTAATAACCACTAGTTCTTTTTTCAAATGTAGCCAACTAGTTGTTCATCAGATGGACCAATCGTTTTATATTAATAACCACTGGTTGACGTGGTGTGGCATCCAAGTAGGATCATGTCCTCCATCAGGTGGACAATTCGTCCATCTGGTGGACTACATGATCCTATTGACCGTGGATGGACGTGTCGTCCACATCCAATCATCCATTTAATGGACAACTCAGATTTTGAATTGCAATTCTGTTCAATTTTCGATATTCGTTTTAAATTACGTAGAAGTATATTTTGGAAATGTAGTGACGGGGTTCTGTATCTAAGGTACTAAGACACATGACCCAACAAATTTACACAACCTCTATGCATCGACGAACCGTATCTAACCTCCAGCATGAGGAGGGGCTGAGGGCCAACTCCCCGGCCTGCCGAGATCGGGGTACCTAGCCCGCTTGAGTTCCAGCCTCAGAGGTCAGCAGACAATTCTTCTCGGGCTTGAGCCCGTGAGAGGCGGGCAGTTGGTATCATTTATGGTGGATGGTAGGCACCGTAACTTCTGCAGAGGGCATAACACAGAATGTGACCCTTTGCAGGATAAACCTTCCATCCATCCCATTTGTCATAAAGGAATGAGTACTCCACACATGCAACGTGGCCTTGGCAATAAGGAAGAAGTAATATGATGAAGCTTCCAGACCTCGGGCAGCCTGGGCGACTAGACATAAATGAACACTGTACAACTCGGGCCCAAAAAAGTCGATTAGATAGGACCGCCTCGACCCTCTAAAAAAGGTGCCCCAAGGTCACCTTCGACAGGGGCGAATACACTCTGTACAAGTTTTACATATGTATTTCCTTATGAATTTTAATTACACACTTACATACGCTCATTTCTCTTAAGCATTACATTTCCTAGAGTTCACTCGAGCAAGGCTCGCTTGTAATACGTTCTCTACACCTTTTGAGCTAACAAAGATCACGAATTGACTACCGCTATACGTAGGGCCCTTTTTATCGAACAAGGATAAATCACTTGTCTTTTACAGCTAGCCATACAGAGAGAACGTGTTTCAATACAACTTACTAGTCGATGTATGAAATGCCGACAGTTGGCATGCTAGGTAGGGAGACGCTATTATGCATTCTTCATCAGCTTTGTCATGGCTTTATCAACTCCGACGAGCCATCGGTGACCCCGGAGGGTTAACAACACCAGCACAATCGACAAAGCTCCCGAGGCATCCTTCTAGGGATGGTCGACTACACATTGTTGTCCCTTTACGAGCTGCTAGAAAACATGACCGACTGCCACCTCAGCTCCGACTCTGACACCGAGGTAAGTAGCCATTCTCCTCAAAGACACCGTGTTGAAGATACAGGCAATGGCGTACGATATCTCCCCGGTTTGCACCACCGCAACAAGGGACGCGGTGTCGGCAACTCGAAAAGGAACATCCATTTAGTCCTATTTCGAAAGATCATCCCGAGATATGGCATGCCCCACTCGACTGCAGACATATGTGTCCTAGCACGGATGAGACCAAGCTCCAAATTGAGTTTTATCACGATGTTGACCCGGACATGGCATGTTATCAAGCGTTATATGCCTGGACTAGCATCTTCAACAGCACCACCAACACCGCACAGTTCGAACAGATGGGACAGAACACCACAGTAGCAGCCACAGTACGACAAAATGCACCCGAGCCACTGAATCCCGGTTCAGACACACTACATAAGGAAGGCTCATTCGAGACGTGCTCGAACGAAGAAGGGAGACAAACAAACAGTACATCTTGGTCGTCGTGTCTCGCATTACATTATCATCAGAGACACGCGGCAGGCGGGTCTCCGATCATATTAAGTGTGAGACAAGCTCAAAGAAAGCGCATCTCCTTTCTTTGAGTCATAATAGACGGGCTTTATGCGGTGGGACGTGCAAGGTGCGCGTCGCCCATCAGCTTACATGAGAGCCACGCTCTTATACAGCGCGTCGCAGATATGTTGACTGATTCGAGACGGGCTTTATGGTAGACTGTTGTAGATTTGTTGACTAATCTGAGATGCGCTATAAGAAAGCGTGTCTCCTTTATTTAGGTAATCCAAGACGTACTCTGTTACAGCACGTCGCAGATTGTTTACAGACAGGTTCAATGCGGCGCTAACAGGAGATGCTCCCCGCTAGACACACGTCTCCTATTAAGTGCCCTCACCTCTGATAATCCTGGTTCCCGACTACATCCTGGAGCTAGCCAGGATTTGGCAGCCGCATTGCCTCTGTCAGCAACATACACATATAGAAACATATGTATAGCCAAATGTCTCCTGTTCATCTAGCTTTACATGTAACTAAACAAATATTAACAAAGTGTACACAGAACTACCAATCAAATATTAACAAAGTGTAAATCATGGTTACCAAGTAACTATTTGCATAGAATTCCACTGTTCATCCAGCTTAACTTGTAACTAATTTACACAAATAATAATTGTCACCTAATCCTCTATTGGGTAATGAAATTCTCCATTTGAATTAATAATTTTAGAAATGATAAACCTGCATAAGATGTCTCTAATTTGCTCAAGGCTACAACCTCCAGCATTCCTGAAGGCGGGTCCGTAGTCTTGCCACACGATAAAATGAGATTTAGCAAAAGATTAGAAATAAAGTAAAATAAATGCACTTACACATACATTGCAATTAGGTTGCTCTCCAAATAATGTCGTGTGTAGGCAGACGTGGAAGCCGCACGTGTTGCCCGGAGCTTGTTGTGGGACGTCGAATGCAGTATGATGTGTAAGCTGTTGGCGTTTTCCTTTTACTTGTTCAAAAGCCCTAAACAAAAACATTTAGAGTTAATGTAAAATTATCATGCAAGGAAACTAAAGTGAAGAAGGAACTTACTCGTCAATAACGAAAGAGATATCTTTTCCATGACTGGATCTTTCGCTCGCCATTTTTTTCATCCGCTACCTTGAGGAGTGACAATACCAGAATTGGTCGTACCGTGTAGATATTGCTATGGTTACCCGGGTTGAACAGTACGACTAGGAAGTCCTTATCAATGTATTGTTTTATTGCCTTCACAAAATATTGAACGACATCTTTTCGGCCGCTCGACGTTTGAATATAAGTTCTTGCTGGTACTTGCGGATCAAGATATGCAGCAGACGCGTTTACCGTTTTATGACGAGCATGTTGTTGTTGGTGCCTACATGCAAAATGCCAAATTTGTCACATATAACACTTGTATTGAGTATGTATTAAAGAACCTTGTTTTTGAGGAGATTTACAATGCGAAGCAGCGTATTAGTGAGGCATCCAACGCGTCGAGGTTGAATAGGTCGTAGAGATCGGACCATGAGATGACAAAAGCGCCATCACCTAAGAGAAAGTGTTTATCCTTCAATGACACTAATATGGTATCACACTTTTTGTAACTTTCCATGTAGTATTGATGAAGTTGAACGCAAGGATTACCAACTTGTTTGTGTGTGGTCGCAGTTACCATCGGCTTTCCCTTTTCATACTTCGAGTTTGCATGCATCATAGCTTTCGGAGCCCTCGGGATAGGGTCTGACTCTTTCATTGGTTTCTTCCAACCTTTCTTCGACAATAATCGCCGCTGCTGTAGACTCTTATTGTTGGCACGTACATTCTTCGTCGGCTTTGCCGGTTGCTGATCAGGTGTAGGTGCAAGGCACTTTGAGTGCGAGGTTGACCGACGCGGATGCTCTTCAAGTGGAGAGTTCTGCGGCAGCTGTACAGTTGGAGACAAATGTGGCTTCTCTGTAACTAGAGGCAATTGCTCTCCAATTGGAGACTTCTGATGCTTCTCTATAACTGGAGGCAACGATAGCTCTAGAATTAGAGACAGATCCATCTGTTCTGGATTTTGATGCAGAAGCAGACGTGCCTAAGGAGACATTGAAGCGGTCGATGCGGAAGCTGCTGCTGGGTCAACAACAATAAGGCTCTGTCTCCATTGGACCCTTCTAGTAACTGCATCATGCATAGTCAGCGATGTATTGTCTGGTGGAACTTCGAGTTGTAAGTTTTTTGTATTCTCATGCACCATGTCCACCTTGACCATAGCATAGGATGTTGTGTCCACCTAGATGTCGTCAAGCATGGTCTGATTGGGATACACTAGCCCTCTCTCGATCTCCATTTGAGCGATTCCTCCGACCATTAGTAGAAGGTTGGATGTTGTTGGCTGAGCCAAGTTATCTATTGTGTCCGGCTCAATTGAAGGCTCAGACGCTGATGACTGAAGATCCTCCTGTGGTTGTCCACCCCCAGTTGCTGTAGAAGCAAAGTTGCTCCTATGCTCCTCGTTCTTGAAAAATGTGTTAGGGATTGCTATACCTTCTCCCACTAGCATTTGCTTCACATCTCCTAGGAGGTCCCTTCTCAGTTGTGTTTTCAGCTCTTCAACGTCAACCTGTGATGTCGAGGCCATTTTCCACTTCCGATAAGTAGTTTTGTGTTCCAAAAAACCCTCCTTCCAGGTCAACTTACTGGAAACACAATGAACACGACCTCGTTGCTCCGATCGTTGCAGGGCCTTGGTGAGGGCATCATTTTCCCTCTCACCATTTGACTATTCACTGCTCAGGTTCCAGGCTCTTTCAGCGACATGTAAGTTGCTCGGGCTGTAGAAGCTGATAGCGCCTGACTCAGACCACTATGAAGGAGCACACATAAATTTTTTCAGCCGTCCACTGAAACGGCGTATGGATTCACAACACCTTGCTCGGCAATGCTTCATCCTATTGTTCCCAATCCTTTTTTTCACAACATAACCGGTGTTGTCGAGGTGGTGGGCAAGCTCGTTCTGCGATCGGAGCCACTTCATACATTCACTGTTCTTGGCAAAACTCTGTGATTCGCACTTTTCAACAAATCTCGTCCAGTCCTCTTCTGACACATTTTGATACTTATGGAAGCGGGTTTCATGATTCTTCCAAAACTCACGAACCTTAGTTTTGTAGGTCCTCCATGCATGAGAGATCATATTCATAGCTAGCTTCTTCCCCTTCTATTTCATATGTTCTAGATATTGAACATATGGTTGGATAGAGCTTTCGAAGAGTTCATCCTTTTCATTTTTGGTCAAGTGATCAAATCTCTGCAGGTTTAGCGGCACCCTTTCCCGAGCATCTAGACCACAAATTCTGGACAGTCTCGTATTCACATTATGGTCTAGAGGTAAGCCTTCATCATTGGCCTCATCAACAGTCACAATGTCTGTCGGCCACATCGTCGGCGACCTTTTCTTTCTCGTGTTACCAGAGGCAGATGCATCCTCTGCATGTGTTTACTGCTGAGTCATCTGTTGAGCCTCCTCCTCAATATGCTATTGATTCTCCGACCGAGACATCTTCAAATTCACAAAAAAACACTAAAATCCTAAAACGTTATCAAATTTTAGTCACATTCGCACAAATGGTCACATAAGGGAGCAAATTCTCTCATGGCATTTGTACCTTAATAAAAAAATGATATGTGCCAAGTGTAAGGACAACCCAAACCAAGGAATCATTAAATAAATCACTAAACATTTACTGGTACTTGCCCAAGAGTAATACTCTAAGCGTAGGACTCCGGAAATATACTAAACATTGACTGGTGAACCACCAAAGTGCGCACCATTTCGACTCCAACCAAAGCATAATACACTAAGCGTAGTACTCCGAAAATATACTAAACATTGACCGCTGAACTACCAAAGCGCGGACAATTTCGACTCCAACCAAAGCGCGAACAAACCTTATTTTCGGAGGGCAGTGCTGAGCTGGTCGACGGGGAGCCGAGGGTCGATGGCGGTAGCGTGACAATGATAAAGAGGGCGGTGTTGAGGCGGCGACGAGCTTCGGGGAAGCAGACCGACACAGCGGCATGCTCCGGGGAAGGGGAGGACGCAGCGAGTGTTTCTAGGGAGACAATTGATCAGCGTGCGCGAGCTAAAGTGTCAAAAAGTTTTGCTAAGTGTTGGGAAGAGAGCACGCGAGAGAGCTAAAAGTACCTTAGGGCAGCAATCTGAGACGCGCCTCAGAAGAGCAACCGTTGAGCGCGTTTCCCACACGTGTGTAAGCTCATATCTGAGACGCGCTTTACAAGAGATCGTCTCTTTTCTTTTGAATTAATGCAAGCCATTGAAGTAACGCCATTCACGCAGATCGAAGCGTTTAAATGGGAGATGCGCTTTACAAAAACACGTCTCACATTATCTTGCCTGGGAGACACGATTTTTGAGGCGCGTCTCACATCACGTTCGCACAAATTCTGCTGTTGAGTCTTCTTGAGAGACGGGCCTTTGTGAGGCGCGTCTCGCATCACGTTCATATCCCATTTTGAATTAATGTGCGTCATTGCCATAATGCCATTCGGGCACAGAATTCGAAGTGCTCCACCTCATTGTCTATGACATGTGGGACCGTGCCAAAACTTAATATGCAAAAGCTCAAATTCCGTGTTAACCTTCATGATTGCCAGATTAAATTTTGTTTAATTTGACATCACCAAGGTCCATGCAGAACTTGATGTGAACATTGCAACTCCACGCCTTATATGCTCGTTGCAACGCGCTTATAGTTCCGAGGTGGGACAAATAGTTGGGCAACAATCGGAGACGCGCTGCAGAAGAGCCACCACCGGGGGCGTCTCCCTTTGGCTCCAACAAAAACAATCGGAGGCGCGCTCTTTGGAAACGCATTTCACATTATCTTGCCTGAGAGACGGGCCTTTGTGAGGCCCGTCTCGCATCACTTTTGTAACCCATTTTTCAGGGTAGAGCAAGTTCTATATTCGGTAGTGCTTCCTTAAGAAACATAACAAAAGGCATGAGTACTTCTCCATAAGAAAGAGAGGACATATGACGAATGAAAGTCAAATTTTCACTCAGATGATGATATTTTCATAGATTTGAGCATATATCACACAAATATCCAAATGGAAGTCAAATTTTCACTCAATTGACTATATTTTCACATATTTGAGCATATTTACACACAATCAATTTGGTACTTTACGTTGCGGTCTTGGTTTTTTGAAAATCTTGACTTTTTCATTGTGGTCATTCTTCAAGTAAGGAAGTTTGTTGGCCAATGGTATTCTTAGCTTGATCATCGAGGTGACAAAAGGAGGAATCTCATCAAATTGGTCAAACTCTTCCTCATCGACGGCATTCTCGACTTCGATGATTCGTCGTTTTCCATGTATAACCACCTTAAGTCTTTTATTTGTTGTGTCTGGAACATAGAACACTTGAGCAACGTGTTCTGCTAAAACGAAAGGCTCTAACTTATATCCTTGACGATTAAGATCAACACTAGTGAACCCGTACTAGTCTTGTACAACACCTTTGATTCCATCAACCCAGTTGCAATGGAAAAGAGGAATCTTGAATCCTTAAAAGTCAAGCTCCGAGATCTCTTGTATTTGACCATAGTACATGTCTTTGTCTCGGTCCGCGGCATTATAAGCATCAACACGGACAACACTATTCCGATACGTGCTTTTCTTATCTTGTTCTATAGTGTAGAACGTGTATCCATTTATGTCGTACTCTTGATATGTAATAACTTTGAATATAGGATCACGAGCCAACTTTTTTAGGTATTCACTTGTTTGAGTATACGACGAGTGAGAAATCCGATCCTGGATCTAGCCAATGAATTTTCTCATGTGTTCATTTGCTAACCATGATTCATTGCGGCCAGTATTGTCTCTAAGCTCCACCTTGTGCTCATCGAGGTACTCCAACACAATGGACATGTGTTGCAACATGTGGAAATAAGCGCAGAAGAATAAATGTGAATCTGGAGTTATAACCTTCTTCCCAATGGTCCCTTTTACTGTGAGCCTCTGTAAGATTGAAGAGCACGTGTAAAGTTACCAGAGGGGGGTGAATGGTAGATTAAAACTTTTCAGCGGAAGCAACGAAAACACCACTCTGCAGAAAACAGAACTGTTAAAGAAACCATAAGTGCAACTAATCTAAACGTTATTGACCATGAAACAAGTGATAGATATCAGAGAGAATCAAGTCATGAAGACGACACAACAAGAATGACTCAAATCTGTCGAGAGAAACTCAAGTTACGATTGAAAGATCGAACAAAGGTCAATCTGTTCTACCAAGCAAAAATAGATCTGCAATACTGCAAATAAACTCGTGTATATCAAACACCAAAGATCCAATGACCGTGAAATTTTGACATATGATAGATAATCAAGTTGTAAAGACAACCCAACCAGAATCATGTCAATCGGATCTGTAAAACTCGAGATATGATAAAACCATTGACAAAAGGTAGTGCTGTGCAGAAAACTCGACGAGTAAAACTTGTCTGGACAAGTCGGACGAACAAGGCACAAAAGTTCCTTTCAACTACGATCTTAATTCAATAGAACACAAGAGGAACAGCCCCCAAAGTTGTCTACCACGAGCTCTGGCCTCCCATGCATATATAACCAGCCCGAAGGCCAACTCAACTCAAACGGGGACTCTAATCCTACTCAAATCATGAATCAAAACTTTCCATAACTGCTCAAGACTCTTCTATACGCAGATAGAAGCAATCTTAAGACTTCCAAATACATTAGGAACATATACCACATTCCTAAAACATCCCAAATTCGTGACCCACACAAAATCCTATCATAACCAACTCAAAACTTTCCATTTTTGAGTCAAACCCAACTCAGCCGCAACCCGAGTCCATAACCTAGTCGGTTGGACCTTTCCGACCAATTCTTTACGTCCACTTCTCTTCATCACGCCTCGGAACCATGTAGCCACATCCATGCACTCCTTGCACATGTCCAAACATCTTCCAATGACGTCCACGATACCTTCATATGCATTGTTCTTGATTCATACATGCTGCGCGACCTCCCGATCAACTCAACCACAATTCCTCCCGAACTTGGTTGATGAACTTCATCTTTTCCCTAAGACTAGTTCAATGGATCCCATAAGAAGCCATGTCTTGAACTCAAGCAACACCTGCACATGAACAAACAACCAATTCGTACGAGGCCAAGTCTGCGACTTGACTCCAATTAGTTCCGAACACAACACCTTACGTGAGCACCTCACATAAGCATGTTGCAAAGCATAGCAAAACGATATCGGCCATATCAACCAAAATGCACCAAAAACTCAGCAAATGAATACTAAACAATCCTTCAAAGAATATAAAGCATGTTCAAAATATTGTAATTTAAAAGCAGGAACATTGCAATCAAGCTCCGAATCTTGCCAAACCTAACTGGAGCCTGAGCCGGAGCTTACCAAAGCTAGTACAATCTAGCGCCGGAGCTTACCAAAGCTATTACAACCTGGCACCGGAGCTTACCAAAGCTGGTCAGAACTAGTCAACCCAAAAGGTGGAGCTAGAAAAACATGTCGGAGCTAACAAAGACATGCCGGAGCTAACGAAAAAGCTCATCGGAGCTACCCAAAAACATGTTGGACCTTGACAAAGCAAGTCGGACCTATTGTCGCACCTTTTAGAAGCTCGGAGCTAGAGTCAGACCTTGCCAGAGCTACCCAAAAACAAGCCAGACCTAGATGGTAAAGGTGTTTTGGTAGTATTCAAAACTTTTATCACCAAAGCCAATTTATTCGGCACACATAGGTCTCACAATCTCCCCTAGCTTGATGAATGCATTGGCAACACCACCTAAAATCGGAACATTGGCTTATTTACATGAAAAGTTTTGAAAGCAATTTCTCCCCCTTTGTAAAACGGAAATAAAATGTGAAGAAAAACAAATTCTCCCTCTGAGAAGAATTGTGCCAAAACAATTGTGTATGTGCAACGTGTGATCAATTTCTCCCCCTTTCATACTTATCTTTAAAAAAATCACATATTATCTGTTACCTCTTCCCCTTTGACAATGCATTCAGCAAGGTAAAAGAGAAATTTCAAACTTTATGAGCATATTATAACATATACATATAAACAAAGCTCATCCAAGTCATACTATCAAGTAACTTACACTATCACATCAATGAGATACTTAAAGTAGTATAAGCCATGCTAGAGATCAAATGTAATTTTAAATTTAAGAAGGTCATGATCTCACAAACTTAACTATTTCAATACGTGAAAGAATGACACTTGTTGCTGCATTTTATTATTTTTTAAAGCACAAATTTAGATCATATGATATTTGCAATAGATTATATGTGCATTTGCCTTATTCTAACCAACCAAGCCAAGCCTATGTCATTTGACAATCAAAAGCTTAAGTACATGGTTTTAGTCATACACAACTTCTTCCAAGTTCATATCTAAGTGCATTGATAAGCCATCTCAAAAGAAGAAGTGCGATGCATGCATATTCTCTTGATCGTTTCTCAATTTATATTTGTTCATAAAAACTTGACATGTGAGTTGATTACTTGATTAATTCTCTATGATTAAAAGCACTTGTGAGCATGCAACAAGTTAAAAATAGCAAGAATGTTCGACCATAACCAGATTTAGTGTAAGTACTTATTCCAATTACTAGACATGGCAAAAACTACAAAATGTGTAACACGAGTAATGTAGTAAGAACTTTCAGCATGTAAAAGGAATCATAAAGTCATATATGTATGAAATACTATGCTCATATTATTTCAATTTTAGATCGCACATAGACTTCTCAAGTTTAAAAATCTCCCCCTCAATGTAAGCCATGAGGATGCATAACCCCTATTTCACTACGAATGAAACAAAACTGAGTGAAATCCAAAGGTTTTGTAAAAATGTCAGCCAATTGTTGTTCGGTATCTACATGGTGAAGCACAATGTTTCCTTTTTCAACATTATCACGGAAAAAGTGATACCTAATGTCAATGTGCTTAGTTCTAGAATGTTGCACGGGGTTTTTAGCAATGCAAATGGCACTAGTGTTATCAAAAAACAATGGAACACTATCTGGATCAACCCCATAGTCCTTAAGTGTTTGAACAATCCAAAGAATTTGTGAGCAAGCACTAGCAGCAGCTACATATTCAGATTTAGTTGTGGATTGTGCAACTGAGTTTTGTTTTCTAGAGGACCAAGCAACAAGTGAATTACAAAGAAAATTACAAGCACCAGAAGTACTTTTCCTATCAATACTACAACCCCCAAAATCAGCATCTAAAAAAGCTTTCAAAGTAATGGTTGAGGAAGAAGGAAGAAAAATGCCAAATTCTTGAGTTCCACGTAAGTAACTGAGAATCATTTTGAGGGCTTGACGATGTGAAGCACATGGGGAGGCTCGTAACCGTGCACAAAGACATACGCTGAATTGTATGTCTGGTCTTGATGCCGTGAGATACAAAAGTGATCCGATCATGCTTTGATATTGTTTTTGATCAACTGGTTCACCATCTTCATCAAGCTCAAGTGTTGATGTTGTTCCCATTGGTGTCCGAAGAGGCTTGCTTCTGTTCATGTTGAAGTGCTTGAGAAGGTCCCTTGTATACTTCATTTGATGCACAAAGGTACCTTCCTCGGTTTGTTTATTTGCAGACCCAAAAAGTACGTGAGTTCTCCCATCATACACATCTCAAATTCTGAACTCATCATAGCTGAAAACTTGGACACAAGATCATGAGAAGCACAACCAAAGATAATATCATCCACATACACTTGAATGAATAATGAGTCATTGCCATGCTCAAGCACAAAAAGAGTTTTATCAACCTTGCTCATGGTAAACCCCTTTTCAAGTAAGAATGTTTTTAACATATCACACCATGCCCTAGGGGCTTGTTTGACATCGTACAAGACTTTGGATAGTTTGTAAATATGATTAGGAAAATCTGGATTTTCGAAACCAGGTGGTTGTTTGACATAAACCTCCTCATCTATGTATCCATTAAGAAAAGCACTTTTAACATCCATTTGATATAGCTTAAAACCTTTAGATGCAGCAAAAGCTAACAAAATTCTTATGTCTTCTAATTTAGAACCATGAGCAAAAGTTTCATCAAAATCTAAACCTTCAACTTGAGTTAAACCTTGAGCAACCAACCTAGCCTTATTCCTAAACACAAGCCCATCCTCACTTTGTTTATTTTTAAACACCCATTTAGTTCCAATTAAACTGTGACCTTGAGGTGGAGGTACAAGTTTCCAAACATTATTTCTTTCAAAATTTTCTAACTCTTCTTGCATGGCAATAATCCAAGATTCATTAGTGAGTGCGTGTGATATATATTTGGGTTCAAAAGAAGCAACAAAAGCAGAATGAGCATGAGAATTGGGATCAGAAAACCTGGATCTTGTAACTCATTCACGCAAGCTTCCAATTATCTGTTGTGGGGGATGATTCTTGTAAATTCGTAGGGGAACAGATGTCGCACAAGCTTCTTCTTCATTAGATTCATCGCAGATTGATGAGCTTGTGGCTTGTGGACGATAAGGACCAGCAGAGGTGGTAGTCGGAGCTTGTTCAAAGTTCGGAGCTGGACACTTGTCAGCTTCGGAACTATCAGGCAATATCACCAACTCTTCTTCTTCTTCGAAAATATTGTCCCCTTTAGGATATGGATCTGGTCCTACAATATCGGGGCTAGTACCTGGGCTAGCTTCATCGAAGAAACTTCACGAGTCTCCACAAGTTTTGATAGTTCCAATTAAAAACACACGATATCCTCTAGTATGAGATGGGTAACCAAGAAACATGCCATCTTCAGATCTGGCTTCAAATTTATCAAGATTTCCATGTTTCTAGACAATGCATTTGCAACCAAAAACCCTAAAGTGTGAAACACGGGGACTATGTCCAAACCGAAGTTCATAAGGTGTTTTACCAGGCTTAGGGCGCAAGAAAATACGGTTTAAAACATAACAAGTTGTTGCAATTGCTTCTGCCCAAAATTTTCTAGGAGTTTGATATTCATCAAGCATAGTCCTATCCATCTCAACTAAGGTTTTGTTTTTCCTTTCTACAACACCGTTTTGTCGAGGTACATATGGTGATGAAAATTGATGATATATTCCATTTTCAGCACAAAAGTGATCAAAAATTTGATTTTTAAATTCGGTTCCGTTATCACTTCTAATTGCTTTTAAAGATCCTAGGTGATCAATTGATAATCTAATAAATAAATTTCTAAAGTGACTAAAAGATTCATTCTTAGATGCCATAAAGTGAACCGAAGAGTATCTAGGATAATCATCAACAATCACAAGAACATACCATTTACCTCCAAAGGATTGTACACGTGTCGGACCAACGGTGTCAAGGTGCAAAAGATGACCAGATTCAGTTGTCATTGTCATCGTTAGAGGGGCATGTGAACCTGCAACCATCTTAACGTGTCTACACGAAAAGCATACAGTATCTATGTCCCCTTTGAGTTTAGGTAAATCACGTATGCGATCAAGACCACTAACACGAGTGAGGTGATCAAAGCCCACGTGACCGAGTCTACGATGCCAGAGGAATAAATCTTTTAAATCATTGGCAACTAGACACCTATGCTCAGAAGTTGACATATCAAAATCAGCTTTAAAAATTCTTCCAAAGCAAGACATGTTAAACAAAAGCTCACTACTTGAATTTACAACTTTGCAGCAAATTTTAGAGAAAATTATTTCTAAATTCTCATCAAGCAATTGAGAAATAGAAAGCAAGTTGTATTTCAAATTTTTAACAAGTGCCACATGTTTTAACGTGTAGTGATTATTTACTCTAACTGATCCTTTAGCAATAATAGGAGTTGAAGAATTATCGGCAAAAGTAACATTCTCTACATGTGACACAAAAGAGAAGGACGAGAACCATTCTTTGTTTCCGGTCATGTGGCGTGAGCAACCTGAGTCCACAATCCATATGTTCTCCTTCCTCAAGCGTGAAACCTACACAACAGCACAATACGTCGATGACTCAATACTGGGGTTAGTCAATAAGTATTTGGGAATCCAGTACTGAGCCATGCGACGTCCAGTAGGAACAATACACGAAAGCTGAGACAAAACAGTAGGTTTATGAGTCAAGAATTTATGTTTTCTATTCTTAACCACTGATTCAAAAGTTGTTACTCGTTTAGCACAAAAATCAGTAGCTCCGGAGATAAACGCAAAAGTTCCAGTAGAAAAAGTTGAAGCTCCGGATGTAAAAACTGAAGTTCCAGAGGAAACAACAGAAGGTCCGAGAGCTCTCGGAGCTATCGGAACTACCGAAGCTACCTTTGCAAATTTCTTACCAGAAGGTCCGGATGCTACCATTGCAAATTTCTGACTCATTAAAGCAGATTGCATGTTTCTAATTTTTTGTTTAGCAAGCATGGCAGATTTATCATGAAAGTTATGAGATCCAGCAGACATTTTATCCTTTTTAATTTGTTTAGCTAGTCTATAACAGAACTCTACGACATGACCATCTTTACCATAGTAAGTACAATGAAATTTAATTTTGTAATCATGTTTAGATGAGCATCCAACATTAGAAACAGAATTGGAAAGCACTCCTGCAGATTTAAAAATCACATCCTTTTGTTAAGGGACAATTTCGATTAAACCTCTTCCAAATGTTTTTACAACGTGTGGTGGATGTGTTTTAGAATAAGCATGGGAATCAAAACCTAAACTAGTTTTATCATTGCAAGGTTTAGAAGAATTCAACAGCAAATCTAGATTCTTATTCCCATTACTAAACCGCTCTAATGTCCTATTCATGTCATCAAGCTTTTTAGAAAGGTCTAGGCAGTTTTCACATGAAGCTTTACCTTTAAGTTTGCAGTTAGAACAATTTTTAACTTCATGTGTTCGTAAAACATTGTTCAAAATGGAAATTTTATTCATTGCATCTTTTAGTTTCTTATCAAGATTATCACATGCAAAACAATGCAAATCATCTGTAGAACAAGAAGCATTTTTTAAGTGTTTAACATTAATATCAGACAACTTTTTGTTCTTTTCAATTTTTGCATCAAGTCTATCTAGAGTGGAGGAGTGTGCACTTCTTAATGTGGACAATTGTTCATATATTAAGTCACATGAGGGACATGAATCATCACTAGGAATCAAGGTTTCAAACGGTTGATTTCAGATTCTAGTGATTCAATTTTAGCAGCATTATCCCTAAGTTTTTTGTCCTTTTTCTTGACAATAATAGTTGCACGAGAAATTGCATCACACATTTCATTACATGTAGAACATACCGCACGTCGTCACTGTTGTGTTCTGCATCCTCCCGACTTGATCTTGATCTTGTTTTGCCCGTAATAAAGCATAAGTTGGCTAGATCGTCATCATCTTCATCACTTCCAAAGTCTACATCACTTGAACTGAGCTCTTGAAGTGCGGTGATGAAGCTGTTTATCATCTTGCGTCCTAAGGTACTCTTCTTTTTCTTGTTGGAGTTTCCAGAGATGGTCTTGACCTTGTCCTGCTTCTCATCACGGGTAGTAGGACCTGAGAGATTAGGGCATTCTGTACGGAAGTGTCCTGCCTTACCACATTCAAAGTAGTTGTGTGATCCGGAGCTTCCTCTCCTTCTAGTTCTCACATTTTGCAATGCTTTTGAGAATATAGTAGAGATGAGTGCTAATTCTTCTTCTAGAAATTCCTCAATCTGCTTCAGGGTTAGTGAGAACAACAAAGCAAGAGTATTGCAAGATGATGATTGGTCGGAGCTAGGCATATCACGGTGTGAGACAAATGCAATAGACTTATTTGTATTCTTACGTGATAAGATGTCAATTTCATGAGTTTTTAGTTTAGAGTAAAGCACATCTAATGTAAGAGAGCTCATGATAGTTGATTCATGAATAGATGTAACTTTCATCTCCTAGATTGTCTTGTCTAATGCACTAAGAAGTTTCCTAGCATTCTTAGCATCAGAAAAGTTAACATTGACACTACGTAAGGTTGCTGAGAATTTTATTGAAACGAGCAAAAAGGTCATCGATAGACTCACCGGGTTGCATCTCGAAACGCATTCCTTTTTGACCATAACTTGTCTCACCTCCTTGATCATGTTGGATCCTTCATGATAGTTGCAAAGCTACCAGAGGGGGGGTGAATGGTAGATTAAAACTTTTCAGAGGAAGCAACAAAAACACCACTCTGCAGAAAACAGATCCGTTAAAGAAACCGTATGTGCGACTAATCTAAATGTGTTTCACCCTGACAAAAGTGATAGATATCAGAGAGAATCAAGTCATGAATATGATACAACAAGAATCACTCAATTCTGTCGAGAGAAACTCAAGTTACGATCGAAAGATCGAGCAAAGGCCAATCTGTTCGACCGAGCAAAAACAGATCTGCAATACTTCAAAGAAACTCGTGTATATCAAAAACAACAGATCCAATGACCGTGAAATTTTGACTGATGATAGATAATGAAGTTGTGAAGACAACCCAAAAAGAATCACGTCAATCGGATCTGTAAAACTCTTGCTATGATAAAACCACCAACAAAAGGTAGTGCTGTGCAGAGAACTCGACGAGTAAAACTTGTATGGAACAAGTCGGACGAACAAGACACAAAAGTTCCTTTCAACTATGATCTTTATTCAATATAACAAAAGAGGAACAGCCCCCAAAGTCGTCTACCACGAGCTCTGGCCTCCCTTGCTTATATAACCAGCCCGGAGGCCAACTCAACTCAAACGAGGACTCTAATCCTACTCAAATCACGAATCAAAACTTTCCATAACTGCTCAAGACTCTTCTATACGAAGATAGAAGCAATCTTAAGAGTTCCAAAAAAATTAGGAACATATCCCACATTCCTAAAACAACCAAAATTCGTGACCCACATGAAATCCTATCATAACCAACTCAAAACATTCCATATTTGAGTCAAACCCGACTCAGCCGCAACCCGAGTCCATAACCTTGTCGGTTGAACCTTTCCGACCAATTCTTTACGTCCACTTCTCTTCATCACGCCTCGGGACCATGTAGCCACATCCATGCACACCTTGCACATATGCAAACATCTTCCAACGACGTCCATGATACCTTCATATGCATTGTTCTTGATTCATACATGTTGCATGACCTCCCGATCAACTCAACCACAGTTCCTCCCAAACTTGGTTGTTGAACCTCATCTTTTCCCTAAGACTAGTTCAATGGATCCCATCACTAGCCATGTCTTGAACTCCAGCAACACCTGCACATAAACAAACAACCAATCTGTATGAGCCCAAGTCTGCGACTTGACTCTAATTAGTTCCGAACACAACACCTTACGTGAGCACCTCACATAAGCATGTTGCTAAGCATAGCAAAATGATATCAGTCATATCAACCAAAACACACCAAAAACTTAGCAAATGAATACTAAGCAATCTTTCCATGAATATAAAGCAAGCTCGAAACATTGCAATTTAAAAGCAGGAAAATTGCGATCAAGCTCCGAATCATGCCAAAGCTAACTGGAGCTTGAACCGGAGCTTACTAAAGCTAGTACAACCTAGCGCCGGAGCTTACCAAAGCTATTGCAACCTGGCACCAGAGCTTACCAAAGCTGGTCGAAACTAGTCAACCCAAAAGTCAGAGCTAGAAAAACATGTCGGAGTTAACAAGACATGTCGAAGCTAAAGACAAAGCTCACCGGAGCTACCCAAAAACATGTTGGACCTTGACAAAGCAAGTTGGACCTATTGTCGGACCTTGCAGAAGCTCAGAGCCAGAGTCGGACCTTGCCGGAGCTACCCAAAAACAAGTCGTACCTAGATGATAAAGGTGTTTTGGTAGTATTCAAAACTTTCATGGCCAAAGCCAATGTATTCAGCACACATAGGTCTCACAGCCACCCCTCATGACGAGACTTGGGAACACCAATCGGGTTACTCGGGTCAGTGTAGTTTAGAGCCCACTCCACAGCTTCCTCTGTAGAGTATCCTTGTACAATGCCGCTCTCAGGGTAAGCTCGATTTCTAACGAAGGACTTTAGCATGCCGTTGAATCTCTTGTAAGCAGACATCTGGTGAAGGAACACAGGGCCAAGTAGCTTTATCTTCTTAATAAGATGAGTAGTGAAATGGACGTTGATGTCAAAAAAGACAGGTGGAAAATACATCTCATGGAAGCATAAAGTTTCATGGTGCCTTTTTCCAATGACTCGAGATCTTCTTCATATAGTACTTTTTGACCAATTGCATTGAAGAAAAATCAAAAGTTCATTATAGCCTCCTGAATTTTGACTGGTAGGATATTCAGAATTCCAACAGCAATCATCTGCTTAAGCAATACATGGTAATCATGAGACTTCACACCGGGAGCTACTTTTAGATCTGGAAATGAAATAAGCCTTAAGACGTTCGTCGAGTAGCCGAATGGTACTTTCACCTTTTTCAAGAACCCACAAAACTCTTTCTTCTCATTTTTTGAAAGTGTGATGCATGATGTGGGTAGTTCTGTTCCTTTTACTGAGTCATCGATCCACAATCCAGGCTTATGTCCCATTTTCTTAAGATTTGCCTGTGCATGTCCATGGTCCCTAGTTTTCCCATCTGTGTTAAGCAATGTCCCGAGTAGGCTCTCGCACACATTCTTCTCAACATGAATCACATCAATCGAATGACGAACGTCTAAGTCTTTTCAATAAGGTAGCTCCCAAAAAAAATTCATTGCTTCTTCCACATGTCATCTTTGCCGGTATATTTGCTAGTCCTTTTTCGCCTACCAAGGACAACATGGATATCCTTTACCATTTCATAGACTTCATGACCCATGAGATGAGGTGGAGGACGCCTCTTCTTAGTGTCACCATTGAAATTATCCTTCATATTCCGAAATGGGTGCTTGATTGGAGTGTAGCGTTGATGTCCCATGTACACTAGTTTCGTGACTCGCTCAAGTACAGTGACTCTGTTTCTCTCAAACAATGTGGAAATCCTCAACCTACTTTCTTACTCTGTCCGAAAAAGTTACGTGTCAATTGAGAATCACTAACAGTCACAAATAAAATGTTTTTGAGGTCAAAGTACTCACGCTTGTGGTCATCCTAGGCCTGCACTCGTACCGCAACAGCTTCTGATCTTCAACAAGAGGCCTGAAATAAGTGTCGATGTCATTCCTAGGTTGTTGTGGCCCCGATATTAGTCCTGACATCAAAATATATTTTCGTTTGTTGCACAACAAAGGAGGAAGGTTCAAAATTGTAAGCACAATTGGCCATGTGTGCTACTGTTCAAAAAAGGATTCATGCCATCGGTGCTCATTGTGATCCTAATATTCCTCGGATCAATGGTGAATTTAGGATTTTATGAATCAATGTTTCACCACAGTGTGGCATCAGCAGGATGTCTTATCATTCCAGCATCCTGCTTATGCTTCTCTTTGTGCCATCGCAACAATTCTGACTCCTTGTTTGCAAACCAACACTTCAAACGAGGAATGATATGAAAGTACTAAAACACCTTTTTAAGACCTCTTTTTCTTCTATTGTGGTTCTCATCATCACCGTCGTCTTTCCTATGATTGAATCTGTCCACTCCACAAATAGGGCATTTCTCGAGGTTTTCGTACTCCGTCCAAGATATAAAATACAATCATTCTTGCACGCGTGGATTTTCTCCACCTCCAAACCCAGTGGATAGATTATCTGTTTTGCTTCATAAATTGTCATAGGGACTATGTTGCCTTGGGGTAACATGTCCTTAAGGAGCGGCAACAATTACTTAAAACTACAATAACTCCATCCGTTGCTCGCCTACAATGGAGAAGTTTACCATCGCAAACAGTCTGGTGTACTTATCCGCACAACCATGATACAATGGCTTCTTCGAGTCTTCTATCATCTTCTCGTAATTTGCAAGTTAACCATTATTGTACCGATCATCGTCGCATGTCTCTCGATATTGCGTACAATCTCCTCTATGTGATGCACCTGAAACTCAATGTCGTCATCGGTGAACCCTGATATATCTGGCTCGTTCACATCCTCGTCGTGATCTTCTTCGACACTGGTAGGGACCTTCCATTCCAGATATGAATCTCTCATCTATTTTTCATTAATCCCCTCCTCCCCATGTTTGTTTGCAACATCGATAATCCACCATGAATACATGCATGATCAAATGTGACATCATCTGTGCAATATCTCTTCTCATTCTTGCAGTGTTTTCAAGGACAACAAACAGTCACTCTAATGTTGTCCAACATGTCTTTCTTCACAAAAGAGATAAATTCATCTACCCTTTGGATATATTCATTGCAAAGGCGCAGCCCATACATCCAACTTTGATCCGATGACATCTACGTATAGAAAAGAAGAGCTAAATCAAAGAAATTTGAAGCCACTGATAGTCAAGATCTAAAGGTAAAAAAATAGTAAGGAACAGGAGAGGAGGAGAGGACTAACCCTTTGTTTTAAGATCCACTGATAATCACCGCAAGACTTTTAGAAGGGCACCTCCAAAGAGGGAAAGAACTAAGCAAGAACGGGGCAGATCTGGTAGCAACTTGTTCTACCAAAGCTGGGAGGTCGTAGAAGGGCAACAGAAAATTGAGATGGACTGATATAAAGCATGTCTCTCTACCGAGGGAATGGGACACGGGCCCACTTCCACAACTAAAGGAGACGCGTCGGATCGGTGGTTATGGGAGACGCGCCGGATTTGACAATGAAAGGAGGCGTGCTGCAACCATAGTCTGTCTCTGTTACCTAACAAATATGAGTCGCGCTTAATTAAAGTGTGTCTCCTGTTTTTCAAAGAGGAGGGCGCGTCTCAAATACCTACTTAACTGCGATGGGTTGTATTGTAATGCGTCTCCTTGAACATTCAATCGAGCCACGTCAGATCCTTGCTGAAGCGCGCTCGTCTCACTTAAGCTTATCAGAGACGTTCTCCTTTTAGAACGTCGCCCATTTTTGTCTCCTATTTTGGTTTCTTACGTAGTGACAAGCCTATCCGGCTCTCTAGCCTCTGCTGGACCACACTACCGGTCGGCATGTGGAAGTGTCTAACCTTAGGCAATGCCTCGAGAATGACTTTATGACACTAAGAAGATGACACGCCAATTCAGACGGGAGGCGCCAGCCGAGTCAAATCATCCACTCACTCATCTCCTCCAGCCCATGCTCGAAGAGCAACCCCAACCTTTGCCTAGCCCTCAGTGGCCAGCAAATGGTTTGGGATGGGGTCACGATACCCCCAACCCGAGTTCCAGCCATGCCATCCCCACCAAGGAAATCACTACAACCGCGATGAGACTGATGCCCGAACCCCATACAGAGATGGGCCAAGCTCAATAACACCATCAATGGAAACTCCTATGTGATGTACGAGAACCCTAACCACTCAAAGGAACTCGAGGGATGCCGACAGAGGTTGGACGAAACCCTTCGCAGGTACCTACGGTGCTTCTCTGAGAGGTGCAACAAGCTCCCCGACATCGTCAACATTGATGTCATTAGAGCTTTCATCTCTAGAGCCACCCGCAAGTTCCTAATACAAAATCTCACTTACACCAAGGCAAGAAAGACTAGGGAACTGCTCAACCTCACCTCTTGACTCACCAAGGAAAAGTGGCGATCGGGGCCGGCTCTGACGTGCCAAAATAAAGACCAAACAACCCCGGGAGCTGACGCCACCCCGAGGAAAGGGAAGGGAGCAGAAGATCAGCCCCAAAAAATGTGACCCCTATAAAATGGCCTCGAATGTAGTCATGGTCGCCGCGCAATGAGAGAATGGGAAAAGGGCCAAGTCACTGACCAACCTCTTTGAGAAAATGCTCGAGAGACCTTGCACCCATCATGCCTTACTGGTAAAGCACACATTTAAACAATGCATCCTCCTCTGGTGCTTCCTTGGCATGAATCCCAACACTCTGAGCAGCATAAGGAAGAGATCGGCCACGTCGGGCCTTGATTCGGAGAAGCCCCTAACAGGAATGTTGACTACCTCATAATCTACAAGGACGACCCCACCCACGGGGGTCGGCTCGGTCTAAAGAAGGCACCACATGAGGCTAGGTTCGCTGACTCAAATATGCCGACCTACCACAGGTGGTCCGCAACAGATGTCACCTTCGACAGGTCGGACCATCCTGACCACATCCACCAACCCGGGTGATACCCCTAGGTGGTTGACCCTATCATGGGAACCGCATGACTTGCTAGAGTACAAATGGACAGAGGAAGCAGCATCAACATCTTGTACGCCACGACTGTGGACCTCATGAAGATTCCATGCTCCAGACTCCATGCCATGCGGGGCCCCTTCGAGGGCATCATGCCCAGAGTATAGGTAATGCCCCTCGAGCGCATTGACCTAACTCCTACACGAAAACACCCACATTCGAAGTTGCTGATTTCAATGGCTCCTACCATGCCATACCGAGGTAGCCCTGCTATGCCAAATTCATGGCAGTCTCAAACTACACCTAGGTCAAGTTGAAAATCCCAGGACCCAGAGGGGTTATCACTGTGGACTCCACGGTCCAGCTAGCTCTGTTGTATAAGCTACACGATCGGGGAAGAGCCCCGATGGCAGCAACAGTCTGACGAGGGGGAACACCCAAGGCTAGAGTTGGCGTCCAATCTGACCTCAACCACACATTGTTCTCTGGTGCCTTTGAACCAAAAAAGGGGCTTCAAGAGATTCCCCGAGCTATCTCATGAGCCCAAAGGAGATAGCCCTGGCCGACACCATACCAACAGCAAGGTGAGATGGCACGCTCGATGGATCTATGATGGTTTTGCACCCGGGCTCCCCCGCGCTGAAAGTCGAGGCCCACGTGATGTTTGTGCCACAAAAATAGACACAAATAACCCCATCAGAAGAGGCGATCGATGACTGGATGCTCCAGGCCGACCACCCAAAGAGCATATGCAGAAACATCCGGACCGCCAGACTGAAGCTCGAGCTCTGACTATGATAGTCGGGCTCGCGTGCTGTCACCCCATCAAGGTCCCAGCCGGGGCCTCAGGTCTACTCCTTTAGGAATGTTTCCTCTCTTCTATGTACTTTCCACGCATCCTATGACCCACGGCTCATGATCGACGAAAGTTCTAAGTGCTACGGTTCAAGCGAGGCGAAAGAATGTTGGACAAATGTAGCAGAAAAAATCTAAATTCATTATAAAGGATTCATAATACACGATGGCTCGGACATTACACAAAAAGGGAAAGATTACATCTTGAACTTGATTCCTACACAGGCGCTACCCCCCTCTTTCAGGGGTCGGCGGTTTCGAGGGCTTCGCGCTCCTCTTCCTCGGGAGGCTGATAGCTTCAACAGCTTCGCCCCTTCCTCCCCGGCTATAGTTTATTTGAAAGGTCGTTTGTCCCTGAGACAGATACGACACAAGAAAGTCAAAATGTCTAAAAATTGAGGCTTTGGCCTCCTGACAGACAAATGGCCTCCTATATCAAAATTCAGATATAATCACACCCCGCCCGTCGAGGCGAGCTGGGGAAGCCAAAGCGGCCAACGTATTTTTCAATTAGGAGCTCTGCCCCCCCCCCCCCCCTCCCCAAGCAGGCAGAGGGTCTCTTATCTCCAAGAATAGAGACAGCCGCACCTCGCCACCTGTCCAGGCGCATTAGGATGCCAAAACTCGTTGAGAACATCGGGAAGCCAAAGAAGCAACTTATCTCTTGACCACACCGTGGCCGCACGGGGAGGATTTCGTCAATAGTAGTTTGCTTTCTTAACTGCTTGTGAGTTCACTGCTTTAACTTTTAGAGGCTCTAGTTGTAGCTTTGATTTCAAAATTATTAGCTTGTGAATTAGAACTTCAACGTGGTGCTTAGGTTAGAGTTCATCAGTGGATAACTCGTAGGCCCACGGATTGAAGAGGTAGACAGTAGGTGGTGACATCCCTATCTGTCCTTAGTAATCCTCCATGTTCAGTTATGCCATAGGCTCGTGGCGGGAATCATCTTGGTATTGTCGAGGGTAAACCCATGCCTAAAGCAAGCAGCTACCATAGACTACTGTGTCCTAGATTTCAATCCAATGTATTCCTCTCAAATCCTTGCCTACCAAACAAAATGTGTGTCTTTGGGAGAACAAGTTAGAAGATCTCACACACGTTTCTTGGATTCGATAGCCTTAGGAATTCTCTTTAAGGGGAAGTGCTTGATATAAGAGTCCGAGGTTAGAGAGGCCTTAAAAAGGATAAAAGGAGGAAAGGCCCGCGGCCCCGATGATGTCCCCATTGAGGTGTGGAGATGTCTAGGGGATGTAGCAATAGTATGGCTCACTAAACTATTTAACCGCATTTTTCAATGAAACAAAATGCCTGAAGAGTGGCGGAAAAGTATTTTAGTACCCATCTTCAAAAATAAAGGAGATGTTCAAATTTGTACTAATTACCGAGGAATTAAGCTCATGAGTCATACTATGAAGCTCTGGGAGAGAGTGATTGAACACCGCTTGAGGAAAGTGACCAATGTCACTAAAAACCAGTTTGGTTTTATGCCTGGGAGGTCCACTATGGAAGCGATTTTCTTACTCCGTCAGCTTATGGAGAGGTATAGGGAGCAAAAGAAGGATCTACATTTAGTGTTCATTGACTTGGAGAAGGCATACGATAAGGTACCAAGACCGGTCATGTGGTGGGCACTAGAGAAACACAAAGTCCCAACAAAGTACATTAACCTTATCAAGGATATGTACGATAATGTGGTGACAAGTGTGCGCGTAAGAGATAGTGAGACCGACACTTTTCCTATCACAATAGGGTTACACCAAGGATCAGCCTTAAGTCCTTACATCATTTCCTTAGTGATGGATGAGGTGTCGAAGGATATACAAGGGAATATCCCTTGGTGTATGCTCTTTGCTGATGATGTAGTGTTGGTAGATGAAACCAGGGATGGTGTTGATAGAAAATTGGAGCTATGGAGGCAGACCTTAGAGTCTAAGGGGTTTAGACTTAGTAGAACCAAGACCGAGTATATGAGATGCAACTTTAGTGATGTCGGGTGCGAGGATGGTAATGTTAGTTTACAAGGACAAGTAGTACCTAGAAGAGACACATTTCGATATTTAGGATCAATGTTACAAAGCAATGGTGATATTGATGAAGATGTTTGCCACAGGATCAAGATCAGGTGGATGAAGTGGCGACAAGCATCTGGAATCTTATGTGATAAGAAAGTTCCACAAAAATTGAAAGGAAAATTCTATAGGACGGTGATCAGACCTGCGATGTTGTATGGAGCAGAATGTTGGCCAACTAAAAGGCAACATGTACAACAAATGAGTGTTGCGGAGATGCGCATGCTACGGTGGATGTGTGGTCACACAAGAAGAGACAAAATTAGGAACGAAGTAATACGTGATAGGATAGGGGTGGCACCGATTGAGGAGAAGCTAGTCCAACATCGTCTACGGTGGTTTGGGCATATTCAGCGGAGACCTCCAGAAGCACCGGTTAACAGTGGGATTATAAAGAGTAGAGAAAATTTTAGGAGGGGTAGAGGTCGACCAAGGTTGACATGGCAGGAGGCGGTGAAACGAGATTTAAAGGAGTGGGACATACCTAGAGATTTGGCTCATGATAGGACTGCATGGAAATTAGCAATTCATGTGCCAGAACCTTAGTTTATTCGTAATTTGTTACTCTTATCTTTTTTTACTTTCATCTTATTTTCTATTACTTTTCTTCAAAATTGTTGGGTTTCATTTCTAGCCGACCCCAACTTGTTTGGGACAAAGGCTTGGTTGTTGTTGTTGTTGTTGTTGTGGGAAGTGCTTGATATTTTGATTTATTTTCTAAACTTGGGCTTCATAGCTGAGATGATCATCTGAAATTTAGGGCTTTTACACCCCCCCTAAAAGAATCTCGTCTAAAGGTTACAAATAAACGAGATGAAGGAAGAGAGGTTACCGGATGTGAGATGATAGCTAGTACGGGTAGCTTGATCAGAGATAGTCCTCGCTTTCCCATGTCGCTTTGTCAGTGCTATGGTTACTCCACAAGCCTTTGTAGAACCATAAAGTCTAGTTTCCTATGGTTCGAGTTTTTTCATCAAGAATCTAGATTGAATACTCAAAATAATTGAGATACGGTTGTAGAGCTTAGATGTGCTCCGTGTGGATTTCAGCAGGGGACTTAAGGCATTTCCGCAGCTGAGAGATGTGGAATAGATTATGAATACCAGGCAGTGATGCCAATAACTCCAAACGATAGGCCTCGGGTCCGCATTTTCAATAACGGCGAATTGTTCGATGAATCGTGGAGCAAGCTTTTCCTTCACTCTAAAATTATGAATCACTTTCATCAGAGAGACAAAAAGATAAAATTGGTTTCGGATGTTGAAGTGAAGAGGTCGATGCATTTATCCACATAGCTTTTCTTCCGAGATTAAGCAGCCTTTAATTTGGCTTGAATCACTCGCACTCGTTCCTCGGCTTTATTCGCATGATGAATTCCATATATCACTCGCTCGCCGGACTCACATTAGTTGAGTGGTGTGCAACATTTCCAGCCATAGAGACCTTCATGCGCTGCCATGTTGATGCTAGCTTGATAGCCATTGTTATAAGAGAACTCCACTAACGGTGAATGATCATCCAAATTTTTACCGTGGTGGATGGCACAAACATGTAGCGTATCTTCCAGAACTTGATTCATCCGCTCAATTTGACCATCCTTCAGCAGGTGATATGCAGAGCTTTAGATCAGCTTGGTCCACAATGACGCATGCAACTGCTCCCAGAAGCGAGCAACGAACAACGCACCGTGATCTGAAATAATTGTTTGGGGAATTCTGTGCAAGAACATGACTCTTGCAATATACAAGTCCGCATACTTCTTGACCATGTACTTCATATGTACAGGTATGAAATGAGCCGATTTTATTTGCTGATCAACTATCACCCAAATCGAATCATGCTTGTAGAACATAAGAGGCAACCCAATGATGAAATCCATACTAATAGCCTCCTATTTCCATTACAGAATGTTCAATGGTTGCAGCTGTCTGGCTTTTCACATATGGTCAGGTTTCACCCACCGACACGTATCACTCTCGCATACATACTTTGCAATTTCTCTTTACATCCGTGTCCACCAAAATCTTGTTGTCAGATATTGGTACATTTTGTTGCTGCCTGGATGAATAGAATACTTGGTTAAGTGAGCTTCGTCCAAGATTTTCTTCCGAAGTGTCATATCACGGGGTACCACTATACGGCCCTTGAACCATAGAGTACTGTGCTCATCTCTCCGGAAGCATTTCATTTGTCCATTCTGCATTCTCCTCTGAATGTGCAACATACCCACACCTTTATTTTGAGCTTCCATAATGTCCTCTCGTATCACAGGAATGAGATCAAGATTATACAACGCTCCATATGGAACCATGTACAAACTTGCCTCGTCCTCTTCCATTGGAATGATAGACAGATTATTGATGTGAGACTTGCATATTAGCGCATCGGCGACCACATTCGCCTTGCTGGGATGGTAGTGAATCTCCTCATAATCATTGATCAGCTCTAACTATATCCGTTGTCGCATATTCAACTCCTTCTGGGTGAAGATAAAGTTCAGGCTCTTGTGATCGGTGTAGAGATGCACTAGATTTCCGAGCAAATAATCCCTCCACATTTTTAATGCATGCACCATGGCAGCAAGCTCAAGGTAATGAATTGGATAATGTTTCTCATGATTCTGAAGCTCCCGTTATCCATATATGATCATGCGGCCTTCTTGCATTCTGTAATACGCAGCCGAGACCAATGCAAGAGACATCACAATAAACGTCGGAAGATTTGGTCATATCCGGCTGAGCTAGCACTGGGACTGTTGTGAGATGCTTCACCAATGCTTGAAATGCATTCACACATGCCTTGCTTCAGTTACATTCAGTCCCCTTTTTTAGCAGCTTCGTCATTGGCATAGCAATTTTTTAGAAGTTTTGAATGAACCTTCGATAATATCCCGCTAATTCGAGGAAGCTGCAAACCTCATGAACGAACTTTGGAGACTCCCATTTCATCGTTTGCACAATTTTGCTTGGATCAACAGTGATACCCTCCGCTGAAATGATGTGACCAAGAAATGGTACTTGGCTGATCCAAAACTCACATTTGCTGAATTTTGCATAGAGCTTGTGATCTGCAATCGTTGGAGCACGATATGCAAGTGATTTGCGTGTTCTTCTTCTGATTTAGAATAAATCAGAATGTCGTCAATGAAAACCACGACAAATTTATCCACCTCCAGCATAAAAATAGAATTCATGAGGTACATGAAGTGAGCTGGCGCGTTGGTAAGTCCGAACGACATGACAAGATATTCATAGAGCCCGTATCTCGTGGAGAATGCTGTCTCGGAATATCCTCCGGTCGGATTTTGATTTGATGATATCTAGATCGAAGATCCATTTTCGAGAAAACCATAGCACCCACTAGTTGATCGAATAAGATATCGATGCATGGTAGTGGATACTTTTTCATGATCATCACAGCATTGAGCGGACGATAACCCACACATAGACCCAACATCTTGTCTTTCTTCTTCACAAACAATGTGGAGCAGCCCCAAGGTGAAGAACATGGGTGTGTGAGACCTCTGTCCAGCAGGTCCTTCAAGTGCTCCTTTAATTCCGCCTATTCATTCGGTACCATCTTGTACGGCCTTCGAGAGATAGGCATGGTTCCCGGAATAAGTTCAATCTTGAACTCAATGTCTCTGTCAGGTGGCATACCCACCAAATCATCGAGAAACATGTCTCGATATTCATGGACCACATGAATGTCCTCAAGCTCGGTGGCTTCAGTGTTGTTTCTGGCTGGAATTTCTTGGATAAGGCGGTCAAGAATGAGAGTGTGTGATTCATGTAGTGGAGAGTTTAAATGGATCACCTGTGGAATGATGTCAAGAACAGCACCACAGTGATTTATCCACGACAGTACTAAGATGGCATCAGGCTTTTGACCCTCTATTACAGTTAGAGAAGTCGGATAAATATTCTCACCCATCTTAAGTTGTGCTTTATGGACTTTCATGTCCGCTGAAATCTTCCCACCCGGAGAGAAAATCAAATATGGACTTTATGTGGGACTGATAGGCAATTAATGCTTCATAACATATGATTGGCTAATGAAATTATGGGTGGCACTGGAGTCAAATAGTATGACTATGGGATGACGGAGTAGAAAAAACATACCCGCGAGGACCGGTTCGCCTTCTGGCACGTCTTCGATAGCTATGTGGTGGATGTTGCCGGGTTTTGGTGATAGTTTCTTGGGCTGGTTACAGGGCTGAGTTGCATCTGGATATGGTGCTTGTCCGCTGCCCTGTCGCTGCTCGGGGCAGTCCCTTGCAAAATGCCCAACACGGCCACACGTATAGCACATATATTGTGTCGGGTTCCCTCCAAGCTACAGATAGAATCCCGGTGCACGTGGTGGAGGTGGATACGCACGTGGGACCATCCGTTGCTGCTGCTGCTGCTGCGGTGGAAACGGTGGTTGGAAGCTCGGTGCATTGAAAGATCGACCACAGAACTGTGGTGGTCGCGTCGGTGGCTGCCAAGTCTGACTGGACGGTGAATGGTACACCAAATGGTACTTCTGTGGATCAACACCACTACTGCTCGATTACGCGCTACATTTCCTCTTATCAGAAATGAGTTCGCGCTGAGCATCCTCTTGTGCAATCGCAGCATTGACGATGTCATTGAAGGTGTCGTGGTTGCATTGTGCGAGTTGGACTTTCATCTTGGGGTTCAAACCCCGGAAGAAGGTATATTGCTTCTTGTCTTCCATCCCCACAAAATCTAGTGCATACTGCACCAGATGATTCAACACCCTGGAGTACTCATGAGCACTCCTCTCGCCTTGTTTCAGCTCCAGGAACTCCTGAAGCTTCCTCTGCATGACATCGGGAGTTATATGGTAGGCGCAAAATGCCTCCCGGAATTCTTCCCATGTCACGACATGTTCGGCTAGTAGTGAGGCGATGTAGTTCACCCACCACACACCGGCGGCTCCGTGGAGCTGCTGCGCTACAAACAGCGTCTTCTGGTGTTCGGTGCATTGGACCAGCCCGAACTTCGCCTCAATGGTTCAGAGGAAGTTGACTGCCTCCAGACGCTCATCGGCCTCCGTGAGGACCCGTGGATGCGGCGCCAAGAAGTCCGAGTATGAACTATGTTGGGCTGGCGTTGCCCATTGCCTTGTCGCTCTCCTTGACGGGACGAATTCTGCACCAGTGTCCGCAGCAACTCAGTTTGCTCGTCGCGCGATCCGAGCACTGCGGCGAGAACCTTCGCGAGAGTTCTTAGAAGTTCAGGTGGTGGCGGAGGTGGTTGTTTTTGCGTTGTGGTTTGCTCTGGTGGTGGAGACTCATCACCACGACACTGACTGGTGCTTCCCACCTCGTGCGTAGAGCGTATACGCACCATTCTGCATCCACATAATCGGAAAATCAGCAACATGTTTGTTTACTTCATCCATGTTATACATTAGTAATGCGGTAATGGACAATTGACACTTGCAGAACATTCACTTATATGATAAACTATAAACTTTATACAACATACAACATCCCTGAACCATGTTACCACAATCAAGTTCCAAAGTAATGAACTACATGGATGAAAGTCCATTTCGACTATCCGGAACGTTGAGTGCATTAGCATACGTGTATCCTCGAACAGCACACACAAAAAATACTATAAAATTCAAAATTTTATTGATATAAACAGCGCAAATCTTTTACGATACTTAATATATAGCAGAAGATAATACTCATATCTAAACTCTTCACCTAGCTATGCAAAACTGAAGCCGTCCAGCACGGGGACGCTTCACACTAGCAGCACACAAACAAAGATCGCAACAGCGTGCAACGATCCCACTCGGCGGTATACCCCGACAGGGGCATCACCTCATCCTTGAGCCCTTCATCGAATATGTCACCTGCAACAACTTAAGATAGCAACCGTGAGCACGAAGGCTTAGCAAGACTTAACCGATGCACCTAAACATGAAACAACACATGCAAGGATACTTAACATAGGAAGTAATATTGCAATAAAGGACTCGCCTACATGTTCATCCTTAATTTTCAAGTTTACTGGCAGCATGTTAAAGGTTCATATAAAGTAACTTGAGTGAGCATATTCTGTAGCAATCATAGTTTCAAAGCAATTAGAATTCAATACATCATATTCTTCTGGCTTCATAAGTATTTACTACGTCACAGCGCAATGAACAAGCGCTACTTGATCCTTAACTGCGTGGGACGGTGATTGCAATCAATAACACCTAGATTGAACAACTCACACACCTGTGCGCAAGAAGCGTGCAATGCTCCTCACGAAGACATACACAACAACCTTTCACAAGAAACTCAAACGTTGAACCAGTCCCACCATCGCGGGCAAAAGGTCCCTAAACAAACCATGTATGTGCCTGTTAGCGGATTTACACCTCACTGCTCTCAACCCAACCCTATCGACAGTGGGCTATGCCTCGACGTCGAAGTTATCAAGTTACATCGGTTTCATGGGTTCCATATGTCCAGTATGCCTTCCGGTACAGTTCAAACTTGCCGAGCAGAGCTGCACACCAATTGGTCCTCAATCGAAACAAGCAGGCGACGCATGTGAGACCCCATCTCACTGCATCCTATCCCACTGCTCGGTCTCATATTCATATTCATAAACAATTCTCATACTCAAACAAATCCCATGTGATATAAACTCTATCTCTCGAGTAGATTCCAACTACTCGACTTCTACCGGATTCCTTACAATATTAGCATGGCATTTCACTTCAGGAATCTCAGCGATAAACAACGGCCAAAGTTATTGGCGACGGTACCATCATTATATAAATAATTGGCAATGGCTAAATGGGGTCGTCGTTTACAAGGACTAAATTGGCGACGGTTACCCTAGGGCCATCGCTAATAATTTTATGAGCGACAGCCCACCATCGCAAATAGGGTCATCCTCAATACAGACCAAAGACCAGGCCAATCCGAGTAATTGGCAACGGTAGACCTAAACTGTCGCCAATTAGCTTATGAGTGACGGTCAATTGTCGCCAATTAGATTATGAGCGACAGTGACCCTAACCATCGTTCATTGTTGCTATTTAGCTATCCCAATGCCTTCCTCCACTCATTTTGCGCCTTCTTCGAATTTTTGCCACCGCCTCACTCCTCCACATTTTGTTGTCACCCGCCAAAGTGTCGCAGTTGCCCGTCGTCGAGCCGCCATCGCTCGCTGCCAGTCCTCTCTCCCTCCCCCTGCTCCACCCTCCCCACCTGAGCCTCCATGGCCAATGGCCATCCTCCCGTCGCCCCACTGCCTCCCACCCAAGCAATCGTGGCCGACGGCCATCCTCCCCGCCGCCCTACCGCCTCCCCACCCGAGCCCCCTCTCTGTCCATGGCCGACCCCCTCCCCCCACCCGAGCTTCCCATGGCCGAGCCCCCCCCTCCCTCCCGCCATGGCCGACGGCCAAGCATCCCCATTGCCACACCCGCCTCCCCTCTGCAAATTTTAATGCAATTGAATTGTGAATGAAATGCAATTTTGAATGAAATGCAATTGAATTGTGAATTATGAAATTACATGTTAATTAAATGTTTATTATGCAATACAATTGTTTATTATATTGTTTATTATGTTGTTTAGTTAGGATAATTGTTTGTTATTGTTAATTACATGTTTCTTGTGCAACACATGTTTATTCTTTAATGTTTTTTATATTATATTGTTTCTTATGTTGTTTAGTTAGGATAATTGTTTATTAGTTAGTTTATTATGTTGTTCATTAATTGGTACTTATTTTTGTTTATATTTAATGTTTTTTAGTGATTACTTAATACATGTAAGTAAACGGGTTTTGGGCCTGCTTGTCCTGGCACACCCCGACCTGACACGGCACGACATACGATAATTGCATTCGTGCTGTATATATAGTTGTAGTCATAACGTATGCATCAAGACGACACGAAAGCGAATGGCGATGGCGAGGATGGCACGGAAATGAACTGCGGCGGTAACCCTAGGTCGTCTGGTGAAGGTAACCGTTCATCCACAGTTGAGCTTGCGTCGACGGTGGGTCTAAACGTGGAAGTGTCATCTAAGACAAACTTTTCTCTAGCTCTCTCTCATTCTTTCCTTTCTCGTAAAAGACTAAAAATTAAAAAAAAATACATAACCTATAGAAATGTGTCACCCGTTTCGGATCAGCACGTATCAGATGCGATAGGCATGTGAGATGTGCAGGTTCAAAATTGTCCCTTTTTGGATAGCCTGGGAGTGACCGAGGGTGTGCTTATAATGAGCTAGGTGCGGGGTCATGATCTGCACGTGATTTTGACTGCATAACCATGTTGTGCTCTGCTACACCATTTTTGGGCATGCAGTTGGAGAACAGCAAGGTTATGCTGCCGAAAGTTTGTTCGGATTTGGACCTCATGTCTCGTCCTAAGCACGTTTCCTCGGTCACCTTTGGGTGGGTTTAGGACCTATCTGCCTAGTTTTAGGGCCGTGACATAACATCAAAAATAAACTAATAATTATTTGTCTTCTTTGAAGGTATACTCTCAAACATGGCTGAAGACGACACTTGGATGTATACTAGTTGGAAAAAGGAGTGGTTCACCAAGACCGATGCTTTTATACAACGAGCATTTTTGTTGTGAAACGACAGTAAGGTGTGGTGCGCATATACCAAACGTTAGAATGTCAGGTGTTTCGATAATGTGACGATGACGTTTCACTTGTGTCGAAATAGTTTCATGCGACATTATGAGTTGTGGACCTTTCACGGCGAGACGCCTTCTCAAACCGTAGAATATCGAGTTGAGGCTGATAGCACGAGGATCGATAGGATGGACGAGATGCTTGAAGCCATAAATCCTGAATTTACGGAGGATCCTCCTACAATGGAGGCACAAAAGTTCTTGGAGCTTCTCAATGCATCAGAACAGCCGTTGCAAGAACAAACCGAAGTGATAATTTCATGACTAGATTTATAGCAATTAAGTCTAAGTATTTCTTCTCCAATAACTACTACAACGATCTCATTAAATTGACCAGCGATGTCCTTTTGCAGCCCAATAAATTGCCTAAAGATATGTATCAATCTAACAAATTGATTGCTGGTCTCGATATGAACTATGAGAAGATTCATATGTGCCCCGACAACTGCATACTTTTTTGGAAAGAGCATGCCAACGAGAACAAGTTCTTAAAATGTGATAAAGTGAGATTTGTTGAAGTTGTTAATGACAACGGTATAAAAGTAATGACTGAAGTCGCACAGAAGCAGCTTCACTACTTGCTTGTCACACCTAGGTTGAAGCGCTTGTTTCTCTCAAAAAAAAAAGGTCAAACACATGAGGTGGCACAAATAAGGTGTATGTGAGAACTACGGAATGATGGTGCACCTGTCCAACGGTGAGGCATGGAAAGCGCTTGACCGCTTGGATCTAGATTTCACCAATGACGCGAGAAATATTCGCATCGGGTTGGCAACAAATAGCTTTTCACCGTTCAGTACAAACGCAACACCATACTCTTGTTGGACCATGTTCACTATTCCGTACAACTTACCACCATCTCTTTGTACAAAGTATGAGTTCATGTTCCTTTGCCTTATTGTAACTAGACCGGATCATCCTGGTTCACGACTGAACATGATGTTGAAGCTGTTGATCTAAGAGTTGGAAATGTTATGGACAGGAATCAAAGCGTACGACTGTTACAAAAAAACAGAAATTCAATCTTCGAGCTGCATACTTGTGGTATGTCCATGATTTCCTATCCTACGTCATGGTTTCTGGCTGGACCACTCATGGTCGTTTGACATATCCGATATGTGCTTCGAACACGTAAAGTTTTCGTCTAAATAATGGTGGCAAGATTTGCTACTTTGATTGCCACAGATGTTGGTTACCGCCCAATCACATATTTAGGCAACAGAGAAATGCCTTTAGGAAGGACACCGTTGTCAAAAAAAATGGACCACTGCAACATCTCAACGGGTCAGAGATTGCTGAACAGCTGAACAACCTAGTGGCAGATGAAGGTCGTCCTGGATATTTTGTTGGTCACGGAGAGAACCACAATTGGACTCATATATGTGCACTATGGGAGCTACCATATGTGAAGTCCTTAATCGTAATGCATAAGATTTATGTCATGCACCAGGAATGTAACATGGGCGAATGCATCATAAGCAAATGCTTGGATATGATGGGCAGAACAAAAGATAATATAAATGCTCGAAAGAAATTGGCAGAGGTTTGTAACCATCCAACTCTTGAGCTCTCCGAAGCTGGTGACAAACTGTGTGCTTCTTTCTGTCTTCGACCAAGAGAAAAGTTAGAAGTCCTGAAGTGGTTGAAGAAGTTGAAATTCCCATATGGTTATGCTGCTAGCCTGAGACGAGCCGTAAATGTTAAGACTGGAAATCTCACTGGGTTGAAGAGTCATGATTATCACATAATTATGGAAAGGTTTCTGCCGGTTATGTTTCACGACTACCTTGACGATGTGGTGTGGAAGATGTTAGCCGAGCTTAGCTACTTTTGTAGACAGCTTTGTGCTAAAAAAATAAAAGGGGAGATGATGGAGAAGTTGAACAGGAGATACCAGTGCTTTATGTAAGATGGAAAAAGTTTTCCTCCAGGGTTCTTCAATCTAATGCTACATCTCCTAATCAATCTTCCATATGAAGCTAAAGTGGGCAGACCTATGCAATATAGGTGGATGTATAACATTGAATGAGAACTCAGATGTCTTAAACCAATGATTTGCAATCGGCAAGGGTTGAAGGATGCATAGCTGAAGCATACGCCCTTCAGGAGATATGATACTTTTTAAGTATCTATTTTGCAGAAGAACACAATGTTAATGCTTCCACGTTGCAGTACAATATGGATGAAGCACCCCCTTGTAGCGACCTCTCCATTTTTAAAACGAGAGGCACCACATTTGGTAGTGGCACGAGCGACGATTCTAAAACAGATGAAAAGACGACTGCTTTGCTATACATGTACGCTAATATAGAGGGGATGGACAAATATTTTTAGTAAGTGTTTGTTCAACTTCTATAATAATTAGCGCATTTTGTTATACATCTATGCTAATCATTCTATTTTTTCCTTATTTAGTGATTTTGATCAACAAAATTGGAAATCTAAGCAGCAACCTACGAGCAGACAAATACAATCGATGCGATATTATGTAGTAAATGGAGGGCCTAACTTCCAATACTTATTTCATTTGCAAGTAATGTGTTCATGTCTTGTTTCTCTTAGTAATTACGTGTATAGCATAAAATAGTCTTCTAACTTCATATGTTGCAGTGCAGAAAACAAGCTAGCGTCCATGAAGATTTGCGACAACTGTCCTATGGATCCATTATAATTAAAATCTATGGTCGATAAGACATCAATGGGTTCCGATTTTGTTCAACTCAACTTGAAGCTCAAAGTCCTCTCAGAGCAAAATGTAACACTCGAGTTGTGACGAGGGCAGTTGACGTCGAATGATGTGAAACTAATTATTATGACATTATTAAAAAATTCTTGAATTTAGTTTTGCAGGGAATAAGGGCCTTACAGTAGTCTTCTTTAACTGCGATTGGTTTGATCATACCAATGGAACTTGACAATACCAATTTGGCATGGTAGAAGTCAAACACAAGGAATAGCTTAAAGGTTGTGACACCTTCGTCCTTGCACACCAAGTTGAACAAGTGTATTATCTATATTATCCATGTAAAAAGCTTAAAGTTTGGTGGGTTGTGCACAAGGTGAATCCTCGTGAGCGATTATATACACCGAACAATGTTGGGTACCTTGATGATGAGGCTAATGTTGTTTACCAAGAATAAGAGTTGCCATACTCTTTTGTCGTCGGGCCTGTTTAGGACTCAATGACTTAGTTGGAGATGCAGAAGATGTAGAGACTTGTAAGATGCAAAAACAAAAATGGGCAACAACCGCAACAGAAGATCGATGGTCCGGTTTACGGAAGAGTACATGATCGTAATGTTGATGAATTTCGAAATTAAGTACAAGTAACATTTCCTTCATCTCCTCTTTCCTCTTGTATACTTTCATTTAGATTCATGAGCAATTTTTTCTTTAAACAGGATGTCATCGAGCAGCGGCGGACCGTAGGGGACTGGGCCGTGGGGATTTCTGCCCATGAGTGTGACGAGAGCTGACGAGGTCTTCTAGGGGAGTCAGCTTAGCTAGGATAGACAAGCTCAGTTGCAGAGCCATCTAGTCGTCACGCGGACTTGTACAATGATCACAGTGGTCACAATAGGTAAATAAAATTTAATTATATAAATTATATATGTAATTCTTTAATTTATAATATGAATCTTTAAAATTGTCAGGACGACTATACGTCTAAGGACTTCGAGGCCAGGGGTCTTCTTTAGCCACTGCGGGCTTACCAGGCTTCGGAGCCTGCTTTGGAGCACACCTCGGAGCCTACTTTGGAGCCGTCTTTGGAGCCTGCTAGCGAGCCAGCGCAGTCGGGTGACCCCTCTTCTGGGTCACCTAATGTGGAGCCGGCTCCGAGGCGGCAGACTGGGAGTAGCCACTGTGTTGCTCCTCCTTCGGCTCCTGCAAACCCTGACAATCGGATCGTTATTCGTCCAGTTGGCAACAGGTAAGTAAATCTCTAAAAATTCAGTTTAGATATTTTAGACTTATATATGTACTAATTGAGAATCATCTATCAAGTCTTGGTACGACTTCTCATTCACAGGACTGGGACACCACCAGTAGGTGAACGGTGTCCCGGGCTATCTAATCTGTTTGCACTACCCCGATGTAGTGAATAGAGTAGCTGCTACGTCTTGGGACGATTATGCTACGGCCCAGGATGTTGCTCACGGAAACCACCAGGAGGTTGTGTGCATGACTTCATGGTAAGCATGAAGAATATTTGTGTAGTACAAATCTGTTATAGGTTAAATACATGTACTTGTATATTTCTTCTTCCAGGCACAGTACCGTTTGGAGGACGAGGTCCAGCAGTTGGATCATGCTCATTTCGTCTTCCATATGAACGCCAGTAAACTCCCCACGCAGTCAATATCAAATGCACGCATTTAAGCAACCAGGACGTACTTCAAGTTGCATCCGGATGAGGGTGAGCCGGAGTAGTACAAAGATGTTGCCGACAAGTACTTGATAGTGGCATAGTACTTAGAGGTTAAGTGGCTGCTTCATTATCTGATTCTGTTAACAATCTTCTGAATCAATAATAAATGTGTGCAGGTCAGTGTTGTGTGGCTTGACAGTCGCCCGAACGCGTACCGTGCCCTGTGCGCCCTTTGGGCAAGCGAGGGCTTCCAGTTCTTGTCTGTCACCCGTCGAGAGAGTCGAGGGACGGACGAGAAAAACCGATTTGGTTTGGACGGCTACCAACGTCTCGCTAAACGAATGGTAAGTGTGACTTGAATTCTATTTAAGTAATTTTATAATCTTCATTGTGCTAACACATATCGATAGGAGCGCAAGAGCAGTCAGGAGCCAACACCTATGCAGGTGTGGAAGAGGGGTCACTTGGGAAGTGACTCATCGCAGCCTGACCAGCTGCCTTCTCAAGCGGCGTCGGAGGCGCTAGTGAGTTATTTTGTAAAGTTAATTGAATTCTCTTTAATAGTGTTAATTATGGTCGTTTTTCTGTATTTCCAGGCAAGGTACGGGTAGGAGGCGCGAAGGCTTCAAATGAAGACTACGATTGGCAGAATGTGACAATCGTCCCCGAAGCCGCGTTCACAGCCGGTGCTGGGAAACCTCACAGAAGGTGAGTTTTGTTATTTTTAATTTGCTTTCACGAACTTTGAATACGAAAATTTAACAATCTTTCTTCTTTGTATAGTTTAGCCATCTTCGATGGAGTGGTCAACTCGAGGGAGGCGCGGCCTTACTTGAGAGCCACTTCATCGCAGGCGGCTGGGTCCAGCAGCCGTCGCAATCGCGATCAGGATTGTCCAGGGGGAGCTCCAGAGGACAAGGGAAGAGTTGTGTTCAATGAACGAGTGGCAAGCATCGGCCTTGAAGGCTAGGGATGAGTATTGTAACTCGTTCATGCTACAGTTGCAACCTTCCCTGCAAATAAGTTTTGACCGTTGTACTTAACAATTCTAATATCTAAATGGCTTCTATATGATTTTGTTTTCCTTTTATTTGCAGGCTTTGGACCCAAAATTGCAGGTGGCCTTACCCCAGTGGCAGCCGCCACCGATGGAGGTGCCACAGGTGTCGTTGACTGGTGCACAGGTACAAAATCTTACTCAAACCTACTCAAACTTGGTGAAATTTGATCAAACCTACTCAAACATAGCCAAAACTAGTCAAACTTGGTGAAATATGATGAAACTTACTCAAACATAGCCAAAAATAGTTGAACTTGCTCCAATTTAGTCAAATATGATGAAATTTACTTAAATATAGCCAAAACTAGTTGAACTTGCTCAAACTTGCTTAAACATAGCCAAAACTAGTAGATCTTGCTCAAACTTAGTAAAATATGATCAAACTTACTCAAACATAGACAAATGTAGCTTGTAATTAGCAAATTTAGTCAAATATGCATTTTCAAATTTATAACTTGTCTAACTACATTTGCAAATCACAAGGATCGGCGACAGAGGCTCAAACTCCATCGCTGCAGGTCCCGGCGCTTGGACGACGGCTTGAGGATGACTTCGGAGGCTCTGGAGTTAGCAGAAGGGTAGTTTTTAGTGTGGCATGTGTATTAGTTTACAACGTTGGTGATGGTTTCTGTTTATGTGCCTGTGTGAATCTGTTTATATGTCTGTGTGAGCTGGCCCTCGAGCCAGAGGTGGCCTCAAAGCCAGGACAACATTTTCTATTTTTTTAAATACCTTCCTTATTGGTGATGGTTTCTTGTACTTGGCCGTCGCCAATAAGCCATAATAATTGGCGACGGCCTGGCCCACCGTCGCCAACAAGCCTCACTTATTGGCCATGGCCAGTAGTACCGTCGCCAATTAATCACACCTGCCGCCACGTGTTGCGACAAACTAATTGGCAACAGGCTACATTGGCCGTTGCCAATTATATTATAGACGACGGTTCCCGTCGCCAATAGCGTTATAAATGACTAATTATTGGCAACGGTCGGAAACCATTGCCAATAAATGAAAGCCGTCATCTATAAGTTATGATGGTTTCTGTAGGATCGAAGAGCATGTGAAAAGCTACCAGAGGGGGTGAATGGTAGATTTAAACTTTTTCAGTGGAAGCAACAAAAACCCCTCGGTAGAAAAAAACGATCTGTTAAAGAAACCATGTGTGCGACTAATCTAAACATGTTCAACCGTGACAAAATTAGTATATTTTGTAGATAATCAAGTCACGAGGACACGACAACAAGAATCACAGAAATCCGTTGAGAAAAACTCAAGTTACGATCGAAAGATCGAACAAAGGTCAATCTGTTCTACCGAGTAAACAGTTCTGCAATACTGCAAAGAAACTCGTGTAGACCCAAAACCAAAAATTCAATGACCGTAGAACTTTCACAGATGATAGATAATCAAGTTTTGAAGACAACTCAAAAAGAATCACGTCAATTGGATCTGTAAAACTTGAGTTATGATAAAACCACCAAAGAAAAGTAGTGTTGTGCAGAAACTCGACGGCAAAGACTTGAAGAAAACAAGTCGGACGAACACGGCACAAAAGTTCCTTTAAACTATAAATTTTATTGACCAAAAAACAATAGGAACATCCCCAAAGTCGTATCTACTGAGCTCTGGCTTCCCTTGCTTTTATAACCAGCCCGAAGGCCAACTCAACTCAATCTAGGATTCTAATCCTACTCTGATCTCGAATCGCAACTAACCATAACTGCTCAAGATCTTCCTATTTGCAGATAGAAAAGATCTCAAGACTTCCTAACAACTCAGGAACGTATTCCACATTCCTAAAACAACCTAACTTCATGTCCCACACGAACACTATCATAACCAACTCGATACTTTCCATATTCGATCCATAACCAACTCCGCCGCAGCCGAAGTCATCATCTGATACAATCCGATCCTTCCAACAAAATCTTTCCTTCCATAATCTTGTCTTCAAAACCATGTTGCCACGTCATGCACTCCATGCATACGTGCGAACATCTTCTTTCGACATCCTGTTTCCTTTGTATGCACTGCCCTTGATTCAATCACCCTGCGTGACCTCCTGATCAGCTCAAGCACAGTTCCTCTCGAACTTGATTGTTGCAACCTCATCTCCTCCCTGAGACTAGTCCAATGGATCCCGTCACCAGTTGTGTCTTGAACTCAAGCAACACCTGCACATGAACAAACAACTGATACTTCCGAGCACAAGTCCTCGACTTGACTCTCATTAGTTCTGAAACCACAACATCTTACGTGAGCACCTCACATAAGCATGTTGCAAACCATAGCAAAATGATATCAGCTATAACCACCAAAACATACCAAAAACTTAGTGAATGAATACTAAGCAACATTTCAGTATGTAAAACAAGTTCGGAACAATTCCGAGAAACAATAAAATCAAGGTCCAAAACTTTCAAAAGCTAACGGGAGCTAAAACAAAGTTAGTCGAAATACAACCAATTGGAGCTTCCCAAAGTTAGGAGAACTAGCATCCGCCGGAGCTTACCAAAACTAGTCGGAACTAGTCAACCCAAAAGCTGGGACTAGAAAAAGCAAGTAAAAGCTTAACAAAGACATGCCGGAGCTATCAAAGACATGCCGGATATAAAGACAAAGCTCACTGGAGCTACCCAAAACAAGTAGGAGCTTAACAAAGACATGTCGGAGCTATCAAAGACATGCCGGAGCTAAAGACAAAGCTCACCGGAGCTACCCAAAACAAGTTGGACCTATCGTCGGACCTTGCGGGAGCTCGGACCTAGAGTCGGACCTTGTTAAAAAGGTGTTTTGGTAGTATTCAAAACTTTTATCGTCAAAGCCAATGTATTCAGCACACATAGGTCTCACAATCTCCCCCTTGATGAATGCATTGACAACACCACTTAAAATCCGAACATTGGCTTATTCATGAAAAGTTTTGAAAACAATTTCTCCCCCTTTTTTGAAAACAAAATGAAATAGAAATAAATTTCCCCCCTTCCCCTTGCATACTTCTCCCCCTGAGAAGGATCGTGTCAAAAATACTTGTGAATATGTGCAATTTCTCCCTTTTGACAATGTATTCAGCAAGGTTCAAAAGAGAAATTTCAATTGTTATTAGAACATATACATATAAAACAAGGTCATCCAAGTCATACTATCAAGTAACTTACACTATAACAATGAGATACATAAAGTAGTGTAAGCCATGCTAGAGATCAAATGTGATTTCAATTTAAGCAAGTCATGATCTCACAAACTTAACTATTTCAAGACATGATAGCATGACACTTGCTGTTGTAATTTTAATCATCATTTAAAGCACAAATTTCGATCACATAACATTTGCAAGATATTATATGTGCATCTGCCTTATTCTAACCAACCAAGCCAAGCCTATGTCATTTGACAATTAGAAGCTTAAGGACATGGTTTTAGTCATACACAACTTCTTCCAAGTTCATATCTGAGTGCAATGATAAGACATCTCAAAAGAAGAAATGTGATGCATGCATATTCTCTTGATCTTTTCTCAATTTATATTTGACCATAAAAAGCTTAACATGTGATTTGATTACTTGATTAATTCTTTGTGATTAAAAGCACATGTGAGCATGCACGACAAGAAAGTTTGATCATGACCAGATTTAGTGTAAGTAATTATTCTAATAACTAGTCATGACAAAAACTATAAAATGTATAACAAGAGTAATGTAAGAACTTTCAGCATGAAAAAAGGAATCACAAAGTCATATATGTATGAATAATTATGCTCATATTATTTTAATTTTGGATTCACACATATACTTACCTAAGTTTCAAAACTCCCCCTCAATTTAAGCCATGGGGATGCATAACCCCTATTTCACTACGAATGAAACAAAAATGAGTGAAATCCAAAGGTTTTGTAAAAATGTCAGCCAATTGTTGTTCGGTATCTACATGGTGAAGCACAATGTTTCCTTTTTCAATATTATCACGGAGGAAGTGATACCTAATGTCAATGTGCTTTGTTCTCGAATGTTGCACGGGGTTTTTAGCAATGCAAATGGCACTAGTGTTATCACAAAACAGCGTAACACTATCTAGATCAACCCCATAGTCCTTAAGTGTTTGAACAATCCAAAGAATTTGTGAACAAGCACTAGCAGCAGCTACATATTCAGATTCACCTGTGGATTGTACAACTGAACTTTGTTTTCTAGAGGACCAAACAACAAGTGAATTACCAAGAAAATGACAAGAATCCGAAGTACTTTTCCTATCAATCCAACAACCCCCAAAATCAGCATCGGAAAAGGCTCTCAATGAAACAGTTGAGGAAGACGGAAGAAAAATGCCAAATTCTTGAGTTCCATGAAAGTACTTGAGAATCCTTTCGATGGATTGACGATGTGAAGCACGTGGAGAAGCTTGAAACTATGCACAAAGACATACGTTGAATTGTATGTCCGGTCTTGATGTTGTGAGGTACAAAAGTAATCCGATCATTCTTCTATATTCCTTTTTATCCATGGGTTCACCATCTTCATCAAGTTCAAGTGTCGTTGTTGTACCCATTGGTGTCCAAAGAGGATTGCTTTTGTCCATATAAAAGCGCTTAAGAAGGTCTCCTGTATACTTCGTTTGATGCACAAAGGTACCTACCTTGGTTTGCTTGATTTGTAGTCCCAAGAAGTAAGTGAGTTCACTCATCATACTCATTTCAAATTATGAACTCGTCACTGTTGAAAACTTGGACACAAGATCATGAGAAGCACAACTAAAGTTAATATCATCCACATATACTTGAACGAATAGTGAGTCATTGCCATTCCTAGGTACAAAAAGTGTTTATCTACCTTGCCCATGGTAAAACCTTTTTCAATTAAGAAAGTTTTTAACCTATTGTACCATGCTCTAAGAGCTTGTTTTAGACCAGGGCTTTAGTTAGTTTAAAAACATGATTAGGAAATTCTGGATTTTCAAAAACAGGTGGTTGCTTAACATAAACTTCCTCATCTATGTGGCCATTAAGAACAACACTTTTTACATCCATTTGATATAACTTGAAACCTTTTGATGCGGCAAAGGCTAATTAAATTCTTATGGCTTCTAATCTAGCAACAGGAGCAAAAGTTTCTTCGAAATCTAAGCCTTCAATTTGTGTGAAACCGTGAGCAACCAATCTAGCTTTATTCCTAATTACTACACCATCCTCACATTCTTTGTTTTTAAACACACATTTAGTTTCGATTAAGGTGTGGTTATGAGGTGGAAGTACAAGTTTTTAAACATTATTTCTTTCAAAGTTTTCTAACTCTTCTTGCATGGCAATAATCCAAGATTCATTAGTGAGTGCGTGTGATATATCCTTGGATTCAAAAGCAGCAACAAAAGCAGAATGAACATGAGAACTTGGGTCAGAAAATCTAGATCTTGTAACTCGTTCACACAAGCTTCCAATTATCTGTTGCGGGGGATGATTCTTGTAAATCCGTAGGGGAACAGATGTCTCACAAGCTTCTTCTTCATTAGGTTCGTCGCAGATTGATGAGCTTATGTCTTGTGGACGATCAGGACCAGCGGAGGTGGTAGTCAGAGCTTGTTCAAAGTTTGGAGTTGGACACGTGTCAGCTTCGAAACTATCAAGCAGTATCACCGACTCTTCTTCTTCTTCGAAAATACCCTCCCCCTGAGGATATGTATCTAATCCTGCAGTACCGGTGCTAGTACCTGGGCTAGCTTCATCAAAAGAAACTTCAAAGGTCTCTATAATTTTGTTATTTTCCAATAAAAGCACACGGTAACCTCTAGTGTGAGATGGATAACCAAGAAACATGCCATCTTCGGATCTAGATTCAAATTTATCAAGATTTACATGTTTCTTAACAAAGCATTTGCAACAAAAAACCCTAAAGTGTGAAACACAGGGCCTATGTCCAAAACGAAGTTCATAAGGTGTTTTACCTAGTTTAGTACGCAAGAAAATACGGTTTGAAACATAACAAGTTGTTGCAATTGTATCTGCCAAAATTTTCTAGGAGTTTGATATTCATCAAGCATGGTCCTAGCCATCTCAACTAAGGTTATTTTTTTCCTTTCTACAACACCTTTTTGTTGAGGAACATATGTTAAAGAAAATTGATGTATACTCCATGTTCAGTAAAAAAGTGATTGAATGGTTGATTTTTAAATTCAGTTCCATTATCACTTCTGATTGCTTTTAACGATCCCGGGTGATCAATTAATAGTCTAAGAAATAAAGTCCTAAAATGAGTAAAAGCTTCATTCTTAGATGCCATAAAATAAACACAAGAATATCTGGAATAGTCCTCAACAATTACAACCACGTACCATTTACCTCCAAAGGATTGTACACATGCCGGACCAACGGTGTTGAGGTGCGAAAGTTAACCAGTTTCAGTTGTCATGGTCATTGAGAGAGGAGCATGTGAACCTGCAACCATCTTAGCATGTCTACACGAATAGCATACAATATCTTTGTCTCCTTTGAGTTTAGAAAAACCACATATGCAATCAAGAGCACTAACACGAGTGAGGTGATCAAAGCCTGTGTGACCAAGTCTACGATGCCAGAAAAATAAATCTTTTGAATCATTGGCAACTAGACACCTACGCTCAGAAGTTGACATACCAAAATCAGCTTTAAAAACACTTCCAAAACGAGACATGTTAAACAGAAGCTCACTATTTGAATCTACAACCTTGCAGCAATTTTTAGAGAAAAATATTTTCAAATTTTCATCAAGCAATTGAGAAACAGAGAGCAAGTTGTTTTTCGAATTTTTGACAAGTGCCTCATCTTTTAAAGTGTAGTGGTTATTACTCTAACTGATCCTTTAGCAATAATAGGAGTCGAAGAATTATTGGCAAAAGTAACATTTTCTACACGTGACACAAAAGAGAAGGAGGAGAACCATTCTCTGTTACCGGTCATGTGGCGTGAGCATCCTGAATCCATAATCCATATGTTCTCCTTCCTCAAGTGTGAAACCTACACAGAAGGACAATACATCATTAACTCAATACTAGGGTTAGTTAATAAGCATTTGGGAATCCAGTATTGAGCCATGCGACGTCCAGTAGGAACAACACACGAAGGCTGTGACAAAACATCAGATTTATGAGTCAAGGATTGAGGTTTTCTGTTCTTAACTACTGATTTAAAAGTTGTTACTCGTTTAGCATGAAAACTAGTAGCTTCGGAGTTAAGAGCAGTAGTTCCAAAAGAAAAAGTTGAAGCTCCGGATGCAAAGACTGAAGTTCCGAAGGGCACAACAAAAGGCACGGGAGTGCTCGGGGCTATCGGAACTATCAGAGTTGCCTTTGCAGATTTCTTATCAGAAGGTCCGGAAGCTACTTTTTCAAATTTCTGACTCACTAAAGAAGGTTGCATGTTTCTAATTTTAGGTTTAGCATGCATAACAGATTTAGCATGAAAGTTAAGAGATCTAGCAGACACTTTATCCTTTTTTATTTGTTTAGCTAGTCTATAACAGAAATCTATGACATGACCATCTTTATCATAATAAGTACAATGAAATTTCATTTTGTAATCATGTCTAGATGAGCATCCAGTATTAGAAATAGAATTAGAAGCCACTCACATCCTTTTGTTTAGGGACAGTTTTAATTAAACCTCTTCCAAATGATTTTACAATCTGAGGTGGATGTGTTTTATACTAAGCATGGGAATCAAAACCTAAGTCAGTTTTATCATTGCAAGGTTTAAAAGAATTTAACAGGAAGTTTAGATTCTTCTTCCCATTGTAAAACCACTCTAGTATATTATTTTTATTGACAAGTTCTTTAGATAAAACTAGGCAGTTTTGGCATGAAGTTTTTCCTTTTAGTTTGCAATTGGAACAAATTTAACTTCATGAGAACGTAAAGCATTATTTAGAATTCAAATTTCATTCATTGTATCTTTTAATTTCTTATCAAGATTATCACGTGCAGAACAATGCAGATCATCTGTAGAACAAGAAGCATCTTTTAAGTTTTAACATTAAAACAGATAACTTTTTGTTCTTTTCAATTTCTTTATCAAGTCTATCTAGAGTGGAGGAGTGTGCACTTCTTAATGTGGACAATTGTTCATCACTAGGAATCAAAGTTTTTAAACTGTTGATTTTAGATTCTAGTGATTCAATTTTAGCAGCATTATCCCTAAGATTTTTTTCTTTTTTCTTGACAATAATAGTTGCACGAGAAATTGCATCACACATTTCATTACATGTAGAACATACCTCATCGTCATCACTGTTGTGTTCTGCATCCTCTTTACTTTATCTTGATCTTGCTTTGCCCACCATGAAGCATAAGTTGGCTAGATTGTCATCATCTTCATCACTTCCAATGTCCACATCACTTGAACTGAGCCCTTGAAGTGTGGTGATGAAGCTGTTTATCATCTTGCGTCCTATGGAACCTTTTTTTTTCTTTTTTGAGTTTCCAGAGGCGGTCTTGACTTTGTCATGCTTCTCTTCACAGGTAGTAGGACCTGAAAGGTTAGGGCATTCTGTACGAAAGTGTTCTATCTTACCACATTCAAAGCATCGTTGAGGTCTGGAGCCTCCTCTCCTTTTAGTTCTCATATTTTGCAATGCTTTTGAGAACCGAGTAGAGATGAGTGCTAGCTCCTCTTCTGGAAATTTTTCAATCTGTTCCAGGGTTAGTGAGGATAGCAAAGCAAGAGTATTGCAAGATGGTGATTGGTCGGAGCTAGGCATATCTTGTTGTGAAACGAATGCAATAAACTTATTTGGATTCTTTCATGATAAAATGTCAATTTCATGACTTTTTAGTTTAGAGTAAAACACATCTAAAGTAAGAGTACTCATGACAGTTGATTCGCGAATGGATGTTACTTTCATCTCCCATATTGTCATGTCTAATGCACTAAGGAGTTGCCTAGCATTCTCAACATCAGAAAAGTTTATGTTGACACTACGTAGATTACTGAGAATTTTATTAATTCGGGCAAAAAGTTGATTGATGGACTCAACAGGTTGCATCTCGAAGCGCATGTATTCCTTTTTGAACATATCTTGTTTTACCTTCTTGATTGTGTTGTAGCCTTCGTGATAATCACAAAGAGCTCTCCAAACATCGTATGCTGAGCATAGGTGTGCGACATGAGCAAAGTCGCTTTGAGTGAGTCCCTGAATGATCAAGTTGCGAGCTTTGTTGTTGTTGTCAACGTCCCATAGATTCGTAGAGGTAACTTGATCGTTTGGTGTCACTTCATAAGGTTTGTATACCTTTTCCTATATCGGGAAGCCTTTTGCCTGTATGAAGGCCTCCATGCGTTCCTTCCAAACCTGAAAATCAATACCACTAAACATACAAGGTTTGGCGGCGTATTTCTCCATGATGATTAGTCAAAACACATGTAAATCAAAGATATTAGAGCACCGTGGCCCTGATACCAATTGTAGGATCGAAGAGCATGTGAAAAGCTACCAAAGGGGGGGGGGTAAATGGTAGATTTAAACTTTTTTAGCGGAAGCAACAAAAATCCCCCAGCAAAAAAAAAAATGATATGTTAAAGAAATCGTGTGTGCGACTAATCTAAACGTGTTCAAACGTGACAAAAGTAGTATATATTGTATATAATAAAGTAACAAATACACGACAACAAGAATCATAGCAATCCGTCAAGAAAAACTAAAGTTACGATGGAAAGATCGAACAAAGGTCAATCTGTTCTACCAAGTAAAAAACAGTTCTGCAATATCGCAAAGAAAATCGTGTAGACCCAACACCACAAATACAATGACCGTGAAATTTTCACATATGACATATAATCAGTTTGTGAAGATAACCCAAAAACAATCACGTCAATTGGAACTGTAAAACTCGAGTTATGATAAAACCATGGAAGAAAGGTAGTGTTGTGCAGCAACTCAACGGGAAAGACTTGAAGGAAACAAGTCGGGCGAACACTACACAAAAGTTCCTTTAAACTACAAATTTTATTGATAAAAAAACAAGAGGAACAGCCCCAAAGTCATCTCTACCGAGCTCTGGCTTCCCTTGCTTTTATAACCAGCCCGAACCCCAACTCAACTCAAACTAGGATTCTAATCCTACTCTGATCAAGAATCGCAACTAAACAGAACTCCTCAAGATCTTCCTATTTGCAGATTGAAACAATCTCAAGACTTCCTAACAAACTCAGAACGTATTCCACATTCCTAAAACAACCTAACTTTGTGTCCTACATGAAAACTATCATAACCAACTCGATACTTTCCATATTCGATCCATAACCGACTCCGCCGCAGCCGAAGTCATCATCTGATACAATCCGATCCTTCCAACCAAATCTTTCCTTCCATAATCCTATCTTCAGAATCATGTTTCCACGTCATGCATCGCATGCATACGTGCGAACATCTTCTTTCAACATCCAGTTTCCTTCGTATGCACTGCCCTTGATTCAATCACCCTGCGTGACCTGTTGATCAGCTCAACCACAATTCCTCCCAAACATGATTGTTGGAAACTCATCTCCTTCCTGAGACTAGTCCAATGGATCCTTTCACCAATCGTGTCTTAAACTCAAGCAACACTTGCACATGAACAAACAACTGATACTTCCAAGCACAAGCCCTCTACTTGACTCTCATTAGTTTCGAAACCACAACATCTTATGTGAGCACCTCACATAAGCATGTTGCAAACCATAGCAAGATGATATCAGCCATAACCACCAAAACACACCAAAAAACTTAGTGAATGAACACTAAGCAACATTTCGGAATGTAAAACAAGTTCGAAACAATTTAGAGAAACAATAAAATCAAGTTCCCAAACTTGCAAAAGCTAACGGGAGCTAAAACAAAGTTAGTCAAAATACGACCAATAGGAGCTTCCCAAAGTTAGCAGAACTAGCATCCGCTGGAGCTTACCAAAACTAGTCGGAACTAGTCAACCCAAAAGCCAGAGCTAGAAAAAGCAAGTCATAGCTTAACAAAGACATGCCGAGGATATCAAAGACATGCCAGAGCTAAAGACAAAGCTCACCGGAACTACCCAAAACAAGTCGGGGCTTAAAAAAGATATGTCAAAGCTATCAAAGACATGCCGGAGCTAAAGACAAAGCTCACCGGAGCTACCCAAAACAAATCTGACCTATCATCGGACCTTGCGGGAGCTCGGACTTAGAGTCGTACCTTGTTAAAAAGGTGTTTTGGTAGTATTCAAAACTTTTATCGTCAAAGCCAATGTATTCAGCACACATAGGTCTCACAGTTTCTGGCCGTCATTTATGGTCAGGATTCCTGTAGTGTTTCTAGTTTGTCGAGCTGAAAACCTACCCAATACTCCATGGGGTTTGTGGGTCATGCAAGTGGAGTAACAAGCACCTTAGCCCTAATGCACAAAACTCACCATAGACATAAGTGATACAAATTAAAACTTTGCAAAATATCTTAAATGCAAACCAGGGCTTGCCTGGCTGTGAGGCAAAAAAAAAAGTTAGCCTCAGGGGGTCTGCTGTCCAAGGCCTCTGGCTCCTCCTTGATCCCGGTCACTATATGATGTGCATAATATGAAAGTATATAAGTGACATAGAACTATACATATGAGCTTCTAAATACATATTCTATTTCTAACTAATTTCATTAGCTTTGGGATTTTTACAGTGGCGACTAGGTACTATGATGATGATCTGGGCCAAGAATAGAAATTGTTCATGGAAGCTTGTTGTCTCTAAAATTCCAACAATCAAATGGCTTCTCTAAATTTTGGTACTAAATTTGTAGCTTTCTCATGGCCAACGGTGCATGATTCGATTAGAGAAGGTCTCACTGATTCTATCAAAATTTGTTTCATAATTTTCTGAGTTTCTGCACGAAAAAATGGTATTTACAAATTTGGAATAAATTCTGGAATAGTTTTTGTTGATTTTTGAATTTTCAAATGACATTGAGAATTGGAACACCTAATTGACCTAGTAAATGAATTCCAATGAACTTGACATATTCATTGGAGATCAAGGACATTTCATTTAGGGTTCTGACCCAAATTGGGAATTTTCCAATTGGCAGAATAGGAGTAATTAATTTCCCAAGAAAATGAATTAAAGGAATTAATTAAGAAAATAATTGTACTTTCATGTTTAACAAATTGCACTACTGCAAAGTGGGGATCAAGATGAGTCTCCAAGAATTTATTTGGGATTATTTGAGCAAATCTACTAGGAGCATTGATTTTTGAAGTTTGCTGGTATTCTGGAATTACTTTCAAATAGAAATGTTTGAATAATTCACCGTGGTCCCACCCCTTTAAAAATTGGCCACCCAGAACTGGCCCACACGTGGGGCCACTGAGTTCACCCGCATCACCACAAAAGATCCAGTTGCCACCCTAGATCCGGGCGAGGGAAATGACTCACTGACGCGTGGGGTCCACTCTCCTTCAACCTCGCGACGGCCGGGGAGCTGGCAGTGCTATGGCGGCGGCGCTTCGACAACAAGGTGGCGCTATCCTACTCTTGGCCCGAGGCTGGCCGCCCTACCTAAATCTCAATTAGGAACACAGTCCCCGGCTCAGATTGCTTTGAAAATGGCTGGCATACCTTCGGCGATGGGTGGCAGCGGACTTAGGTTTCCGGCGATGTCGGAAACCCTCAAACAAAGCTCAAACTGCTCAAGAATTACTTGGTAAGGTTCCTGGAATCGATAGCTGCATCGAGCTACCTCAAAAACAAAGCTCAAACTGTTCCGTCGAGGTACCCCAAAATCGCCGCCAGTGAGGAAACTATGAAGATTTAGGGCTAGGATCGATGATCTTTGCTGGTTTTTGGTCTAGGGTGTGTGCCTAGCCATATAGGGATAATCCTCTAACTGGATTAAGAAATATCTGCACTTAGAATCCGAATTAAACTGAAGACCTAGTATGAGGATAAATAATATGCCGAGACTAATATGAGTAATACTCGATCGATAAGGGGTGAAAAGGTTCGCGGTTTTCACTGTGATCAACAAGGGGTTCTAGCGCTCCTTTTTGCTTTTGGGAGCAGCCCGTGACAAGTCGTGTGCTGCAGGCACAATGGGGGGGGGGGGGGGGGGGGCAGAGGGCGTCCTCACGGCGGCAGCACGGCGATGGCCGCCAAAACTATGAAATATATACCGCCAACCGAGTAATAATCAACCAAGCAAAAGGTTGAGAAGGTAAAGGAACATTTGGGCTACTCTTTGCTGCTTGTAGCTCGATCAATCGGTGGCTTGTCTGCCGGCGCGACCAAGAACAGAGGCAACGGCGCTGTGTGCTATGAAACAGAGAAGGCGATGGAAAAGCAACCTTGCTGCTCGGCCAGGGAATAGATAGGGGAGAGGTGAGAGCAGGCGTCTCCCATCGTGCGGGTTTCTTGAAGGTCCAGCTTCAACTGCACCTTGAACATTGCATTGACTGCAGTAACAGAGGCCAATTTTGTTACATTGCTACATCTCACTTGAGGTTTTCCTAGCTCAGCCTGCTCCATATAATTTCTTATACGCTGAGTTTTACGATGCCCAAACTGCTGCTTCAATCTCATAATATCAGGACCTCTCTCAAAATTAGGTCACAGGTCCATTGTGAATGTTCCAAAAATACGATAACCAAGTGTGCCATGTCATCTTGATTGTCTCCTTCAAAAAGTAGTCTGAGACATAGAGCCCTGGAGATAATGTCGGCTAAGTACATGCTGCAATCACATGAGAGCATTGCCTATGAAGGGGCTTCGTCTTCATACATGAGCATATGCAGGAGATCTCACGAAGAACACACTCCTACACCATCCTTTCCCGTTTCCCACCACGCCTACCTTTGTCCCTGCACACAATCTCAAACCTGTTCTTCGTGGTTCCCATCTGTTTTACAAAATGTAAATGAGCCTTTTAATCTTCTTATCCATGTACTTTGACATAATGTTTTAATACACCAAGTTAGACTCACCCATAAGTAGACATGCTTATGTGAAGCGCTCACGAAAGTAGTTCACCATTCCATTCAAAATCCCTTCAACAATACCAACTAGTCGTGACCCACGGCTGGGCCATTGAGGAAGATGGGCTAGGGTTAGGTTTCCTGGCTGATAACATATTAGAGGAATAATAGTTAGATCAGATTAATCTGAGGAGGTATCTGGATACATAGAGCCCTAGATGCTTGATACATGGGCCATTAGCCCAATAAGGCTCAGAGGCCTAAAAACACACGTAAAAATCTTGTTAGAGTATTGGATTACTTAGTCTGCTAGGCCTCCTCCTACGTGAGATAGGCCCAGTCTATAGGAGTTTCTTGCCGCCCAAGGCAACAAGGCTGGCTTCGCTAGGGTTTCCCCCTAGCCGTCGGCCACCCCTAGGGGTCTCTCCCTCTATATATTGTAACCCTCTATGGTCTAATAGAATCATCTAATTTCGCGACATTACCTCTCCACTGATATGGTAATTAGAGCCTGATTTTTTTCGCTTCCGCTAACCCTAGCCGCCACCACCGTCGGTTCTCTGCCCATGCGATTACCATGGAGAACGACGCTGAGGCCGCTATCCTCTGTGCTCGGCTAGAGACAATCATCAAGGAGGCTGAGGACGCCGAGGCACAGGCTGCTACTGCCCGTCGCCTCGTCCAGGTCGTCTGCCTCCTCCTTGAGGAAGAGGAGTCCAAGGTTGTTGCCTTGGATCATACGGCTACTGCAGCTCGTCAGCACGTACCATCGTCGTCAGCACGTACCATCGTCTTCTTCCTCAGACCTTCATATCGTCGTCTCAACAGCTCTTTCAACCTACGAAGATATGGTCGTCGTCGGCCTTCACCTTCAGGCAGCCGCCATGCTCAACATCCACTAGCTGGTGAACATCGTGCTCGGCTCCACCCCCAATTATGCCAACTGGCGTGATCTCATGGAGCGGGCCCTACAGCGCTACGCCCTGATCAATCATGTCACGAACGATGCTCCGTCCAATGATATGGGGTGGATTCAGACGGACAATATCATCCTCAACTGGATCAGAAACTCCATCTCGACATATCTTCACCAGGTGGTCCGAGAACGTGCCTGCACCGGGCGCCACCTCTGGCTCGCCATCGATAACCTGTTTCTCGATAACCATGAACAACATACTCTTTACCTTGATGCTACCTTTTGCACTTTTGTTCAGGGTGACCTCTCGATCAATAAGTACTGCCGCAAATTCAAGGCCATGGCCGATGGCCTGGCTGACCTTGGCGCACCTGTCGAAGTGTGAGAACGACACTTCCCCGGTACTACTAAATATAGCCCGCGGAGGTTCTTGTATTGATTTAGGAACGCAGAGATCAAGAACAAGATGATATTATAGGAGATTTACGTGGTTCAGGCCGCCTGAGCATAATACACTACTCCACGGGGTTTGTGTTGTTGTATCGAGTAGCACTAGTATGCCTGTGAGCTTGGCTCGGATTTTCCCCTTGTATCGTGCGGCTCAGTCCTTTTATAGTCCAAGATCTGACCGTTACAACATTTGTCTGGTCCGACATGTAGCCCTGGCATATTTAATAGCCTAATACACTGTCTATGAGCATTAAGCATGATTAATAGTGTGATATCTTGCCTTAATAGCACGCGTTACCCCTATTAACAGTGCTCTGATCATGTGTCATTAATGCAGCATTAATGACATGTAATCAGGTTTTGTAACTGCTACTTTAACTGTCTCTTTAATGTCTATGTTGTTGGAGATTTGCCAGTGTACTCGTTGGTGGTGTAGGTCCGGAGGATCCACACGTGCCAGCTTCGAAGCTTCCCCTTGCGGGGAGATAGCTCCAGAACCGCTATACACGTGGTAGCACCAGAGCTTCCCTCTACTGGGGGTTAGGTTCGGGGTCATTATACACGTGTTGACTGTGGAGCTTCCCTATGCTAGGAGTTTAGATTCGGACTTACATTACACGTGTCAATCCTGGAGCTACCCATATGAGGGATGTCGGTCCGATGTAGTGTGACGTATGGGGTTTGAGGAGACCTTCAATTTTGACGGGTGGAACTCTCTTGCACTTCTTGCGGTACCGTCAGATACCCAGTACGCAGGGTACCGACAGTGGCCCCCGGGCCCACCTCTGGGAGAAATCCTTTGGGTTAAGTTATTCTACTGGAGGTGGGCCATCCTTGATTCACGCGCTGCGACTTCAAAGGTCTTCTGATGTGCCGTTGGGGTGATGGTCTGGGGTTAAACCATCGCCGCGTGTCTTGTCTTGAATGCGGCAGATGAGATCTTTGAGTGAGGATCTCACGCAATTGAAGGTCGCCAGTTCCCAATAAGAAAACCGTATCGATTCCGAGCGCCTTGTCAGGGTGCCGCCTTTGAGTTCCCGCCATCCATCATGACAACGGTCTGCATGGGGTAATAACCTCGATCTCTTCGTCAGGGTGGTCCCAGGCCCATTAGTCATTGACGGGGTAGATTTTTTAAATGTGGACTTGATCTCGTTGCGGTTTCCATCCGAGCGTCGTGGAGGCTTACTTAAGAAGGAAAGCATGTACGGTTTGAGGACTCTTTACCCTTTCGATCGAACTCGCGCTCTAAGTCTCCCAAACTCCGCCTAGCTTTCCCTTCTTTTGCTCCCCTATGCTGCGATGGAGTTAGGTCTTCCCAAGAGCCGCATCCAGAGCAAAGACAATCTGATGAAGTTCCGGACCTTCATGGGATGGTCGAGTGACTCCTTCAACCACCTAGTCCGCGCCGGCAAGCTCCCCTTCAAGAAGGAGCGCTGCGGGGAGATGGTGTATTTTTCAGCGTACGCCATGGTGTGACTGATCCCACCATTCTCGAGCTTCATCCTGATGCTGTTGGACTTCTACGGCTTCCAACTGCATCACCTCGGCCCGCACTCCCTTCTACTCATGGCCACCTTCGTTCACTTCTGAAAGATGTGGGTGGGTGTGCCTCCCTGCATCGAACTGTTCTGAACCTTTTTCACAGCTCATACCACTGGCAAGGGGACAGAGTTGGTTGTCTTCTATTACTTCGTGAAGTGCAAGAACTGCCCCTTCAAGTACTTGAAGTCGTTCCCCTCTGGCAAATGGGACGACTGGAAGAATGATTGGATCGTCATTGCAGTGGAGGAGCACGACATGTTGAAGCTGCCCCAAGGACTCCCGAACGTCGACACCGAGGCCTGGAATGTAGTTCCGAAGTTGTCGCATGCCTTTAATCCTGTCCTTACTAGGATCCGAGAAAGCGTGGAGGGTGGAGTGACCCTCTCAGATTGTCTTCGGATATTTCTTGGTATACAGGTGGGCCCCACTGAGCAAGAGGGAGAAGCTCGCCTGGGCTCTCAATAGTGTGATGGATGACGACAGGATTGAAACCGGCTTGAAATCCAACTTGGATGACGAAGCTTTGAAGCTCCATCTCGAGAAGTTTTAGCATGGTCTTATCGACGGTGATGACTTGACTCTGACGGCTGCTTTCCTGCCCTTAAATATGATTCCAGAGATCAGCAGGGAGCTTCGGAGGAAGATGCTGGCGCTAGACGACCTTGGCGAGGTAGAACAACGTCGGACCTCCAGGGATGTAATCCCCGGAGCTTTTGAGGAGGTGGCCACCCCTGCTTCGAGCAAGAGGGTTGAAGATATTGGCAAGGGCAAGGAGCCAGTTGAGTCTTCCAGCCGGAAGAGGAAGCTGAAGCATGCTAATGGGAGGTCCGTCAGGCCTGCTCCATCCACTACAGCTCCTTCTCCCCGGCGAGGGAGGTTTTATGCGGCTACACCTCCTCTGGTGCCAGCGTCCTCGAGAGGCGCCAATTCTGGACAGTCAACTCCGGTCCCGATACCAGCGAGGGGCTCTAGGTTCGGAGGTTCTTCCCGGCCGAGGGAGACTTCAGCTGGGGCATCACCAACGACGACGGTAGGCTCCGAGCAACATTCCGGAGCTCCTTCCGTGCCGATCACAACAAGCTCCGGCTCCGAGCCTCCGGTGAAGACGTTTCGTGCCGATTGGGGCGGTAGCTTCCAAGGTAAGCTTTGCTTTTTCACCTTGATTTGCCACTCTTGTTTTTATCATGTTTTGAATCTTTCGACGTTTGACTAAAGGGCGTCAAAGTCGGGGTCTAAGGCTCCGGCCTCTGTCGCAGCGACTGGGGCTGCGCAAGCTGAGGCTCCGGCTCCAACTAGCAAGCCCCCTCAAGTGGTGGCTGAGGACATGGCAGCTCCGGCGCCAGCTGTCATGGTCTTGAATCTAGAAGAGACGCCAAAAACTCCTGTGGTAGCGTCGGACCACGGGGAAGAAGTTGAAGATGTACCTTCAGAGACAGCGTCGAAAGTTGAAGCTCCTGTCCAGGAGTTGGAGATGTCGGAAGCTCCAGCGTCTGAGCCGGAGGTTACCGAAGCTTTGATTCCCGCACCAGAAGTTGTTGCAGGGCCAGTGGCGCCAGAAGCTCCGGCCCTTGAATCGGAAGTCATTGAAGCTCCGACCGTTGAGCCGAAAGCAATGGAAGAATCGGCGATCGAGCCGGTGATCATTGAAGCTTCGGCCTCAGAACTAGAAGCTGTTGAAGGTCCGATTGCTGAGTCGTAGATGCTTGACGCTCCGGTTGCTAAACCGAAAGTAGCTAACGTATCGGCGCCTGAGCCCGTTATGGTGGTAGGGGCACTGGATGAAGCTCCATCTGTCGCCCCGGAGGTGAATGCTCCTGTAGTGTCCGTGCTGGAGCCGGAGCACCATGAAGAAGTGGTGGCGGGCTCTCGCCTGTGGAGCCAATAACTGAAGACTCGGAAGCAGGACCTTCGACATCTACCCTGGAGGTGGAAGTTCCCCCAGTGGGATCTTCCTCAACAACAGCCGAAGAGCTCCTGGTGGGCGGCCCCAGTGCCACAGAGGCTCAGGGAACCACTCTTCTATAGTGGGACCCGTTTTTTGTGATGGAGAATCCCCTGGATCCAGCGGAGTTGGTCCCAACAGGTCCGGAGCCCATCCCCTTGGCGTTGTCCATAGACAATGTCTGCTCAAGTCTCTGGCAAGTTCAACTCGCCTTTGATCATGAGAGCAAGGTCCTTGAAGAGGAGCGCCACACCTTGAGGCGTTGGCGCAACAAGCTCCACTTCGAGACCAAGCTTGCGCAGACAAGGCTTGCTGATCAGAAAGAGTGGATCAAGAGGGAGACGGTCCGGATGGAGTACTGGGGCAAGCTGCTGGAGGAGAAGGAAGCCACCATCAGGGCCCTCGACACTAATTCTCGGGATATACTCGAGAGTGCTAAAGAGAGAAGTGATGCTGCTGATGAGCGTCACACCAATCTTACTGCACTGAACGAGATTCTCCAGAAGCGTCGGACGGACCTTGATGCAAGGGAAAAAACACCTGGAGCAACAGGAGGATATTTTGAAAAGGGAAGAGCAGGTCACCCAAAAATTGACTCTAGGTGAACAAAATTTGGCAGATCACAGCAAAAAGTTGGATCTATGGAGTGAGGAGGAGAAAAAAAAGTACTGGAAGCTAGGGCAGGATCTCTCGAAGAGGGAGAGTGATATTGCCACCGGAGAGGGGAAGGTGAGGGGCAGGGAGAAGGACCTGGCCGAACGGCGGAACCGCATCCACCTCCGAGAGACGGAGTTAACTAACCGCGAGAAGCAGGTTGCTGAAAATATGCAGCAACATGCCAAAGTGGTGGAACACCTTGCTCGGGAGAGTTCGGAGCTAGCGGCCGCCCGGAGGTCACTGGAGGAGCTGCAAAGCTCGAAGGCAACGGAGTCTAGGATGATACGGGACTTCCTGGGACGTGCGGAAAGGGCCCTTATGCCTCTTGGTTTTAGTCCAGTACGCACAGAGGACCCAGCGCATGAGCTGGACCAGACGCTGGTGGCACTTGGCTCTGCTGGCAGCAAACTCGACGCGATGGGTAATGTCATCGCTGATCAGCTGGAAACAGAGGGTAAATCTCTGGCCAAGAACGTCGCCGAGTATGTCTTGGCGTGTTACAAAAGTCGAGACCCCCAGTTCTCTCTTGATCCGGTCTTTGAAGGAATCATTGCCGAAGAAGAGGATGCCGCCAGAGCTAGTGTTCAAGAAGTTGTTGAGAAGGTTGCTTCGTTTTTCCACGAGGCTTAGATCCTGCAGTGGCTAGAACTTCTTTCCTTTTGCCCTTTGATGTAACCCAGTACTTTTGATTAATGAAATCCTCCTTCCCGCCACGAATTTTGCTTTTTCCTCAATATATTGTGTTGTATCTTGTTGGCCCCTTGATATATTGCACAATTGGAGTGTGTACATGTACCAAAAAGATTTGACAGCATGTTGATGACTCGAATGCTTCGAACATGTAGATTTTAGGCCCGAAGTCTTTTATCTCCGATACTTGTCACTTCGACGGTTAGACCTCTGGGGTTGTCGTAGCTTGATAGCTCCAACGGTGCCCACCTTCAACATATAACACGTCGATGGCGGGCCCCCCTGGTTTGTCGGAGTTTGATAGGTCCGGTAGCGCCCGATATCAACGCACGAATCGTCGACGATAGGCCCCCTGAGGTTGTCGGAGCTTAGTAGCTCCGATGATACCCACTTTCAATGTATAAAACATCGATGGCGGGCCCCCTTAGAGGATGTCGGAGCTTAGTAGTTCCGGTGCCATCCACCATCACTATGAGTTTCTGTTTTTCCTGCACATTAAAGAAAAGAAAAGAGTAAAATTTGTCTTCTTATCTATAAATCGTTTGTGACTTATTGTTCTTATTTGAGTTCTAGATCCGAAGAAACTCGACATGATAACAAGCATATTGGTATAATCTTTCTAGATATGCATACCTTTTTTATTATTCACCCTACTGAGGCCTGTCGGAATGTAGATAGAATGGCGTACTTAGGGTGCAGGACCAGGCTAAGTCGATACCACACTCTGGACCTATGTTGGATTGGCGTTTAAGCAAGTAGACTATGCAGTAACGTTAGGATCCAAAGAGCCCATCAATAAAACTTGTAATACATATGAATTATTTGGACTAAAACTTAAAAAGAATTGCACAACTTCATTATAGACAAGAAGGGTAAAAATAATAATTTGTAAATTGAGCCTTGTACAAAAATAAATGCACGTGGAATCTGTTTTCACACAACAATGTCTTTCATTATAGGTCTGAATTACAGGGGAGACAAGGGCACACTTAAGGTTCAGGACCAAGCTAAGTGCACTCTACTTCTTGTACTAGCCCAGGGCAGGTAGTTACACTTTTAGTGTTGTGACTGTCTCAAGTGTTACTTGAACTTCCCTGACCCTCCCGGAGGGGTCCGGATGTTCTCCCGGAGGACCTACCCGTCTCTGTATATTGACTCTATAACATACATTGTGTGTAATTACAGACTCACCTCCGTGACTTTAAGCATAAAACTTACAGAGTTGCTCGATGTTCCAAGGATTGGGAAGCGGAGTCCCATCCTCAGTTGCCAAGCGAACACATCCGGGACCGGATACTTTGATCACTCGGAAGGGACCTTCCCAACTGAGGAAATGTTTGTTCATCCCTTCGCGAGTTAGTATTTTCCGCAACACCAGATCGCCTTCCTCGAGTTGTCGGTTGTGCACGTGCCTTTGATGGTAGCGCCGAAGCGCTTGGCGATAGCGTGCATTCTGAACAGCTACTTGGCACCTTCCCTCGTCGATGAGGTCAAGGTCTTCAAGCCAGAGCTGGTCTTGCGCGTCTTTGTCGAAGGTCCGGACCCGGAGGGATCCCATGGTGATCTCCAGAGGAAGGACTGCTTTACCTCCGTACACGAGGAAGAATGATGTCTCCCCAGTTGACCGGTTAGGTGTTGTCCTGTTTGCCCATAATGTGGATGGAAGCTCTTCAATCCAGTTGGTTCCATGCTATTTTAGGCACTCATATGTGCGTGTCTTTGAGTCCTTTTAAGATTTCTGCATTTGTTCTCTTGGCCTGTCCATTATTTGCTGGGTGAGCTACTGAGGCGTAGCTGAGTTGAATGCCGAGGTCTTCGCAATATTCTTGAAATGCAACACTTGTAAATTGAGTTCCATTGTCAGTAATGACTTTGTTTGGAACTCCAAATCTGCATATTATGGACTTCAAGAATTTGATAGTTGATTGCTTGTTAATTGTCACAACTGGAGTTGCTTCCGGCCACTTGGTGAACTTGTCGACCGCGACATACAGAAACCTGTAACCTCTGACGGCTTTTGGAAACGGTCCCAGATGTCCATGCCTCACACAGCGAATGGTCATGTAGGAGGTATCATTTGTAGTGATTGAGCCGGTGTGTGAATCTGTTTTGCGTGGAACTAGCACGCTTCACATTTTTCACTAACTCAACTGCATCCTAGAGTGTTGTAGGCCAGTAAAAGCCATGCCGGAAGGCTTTTCCAACCAACATGCGAGAAGAAGCATGGTTCCCACACTCGCCTCCATGGACTTCCGTGAGGAGCTCGCGACCTTCTTCCCTTGCAATGCACCGCATTAAGATGTTGTTGGCACCGCGTCGGTAGAGATCCCCTTCTACCAACGTGTATCTTTCAGCCAACCTGACAATCTGGTCAGCGAATACACTGTCTTCAGGAAGGATATTGTCTTTCAAGTAGCTCCGAATCTCCGAGATCCATGCATCGGAGCTTACTTGAGCTTCTGAGTCTTACGTGTTGGGTTGCTCGGAGCTTCCGGCAGCACCAACGAACCTTGGTGGCCGCCATGGTAAAAGGGGCACCGGGACTACCAGCTTCGAGGTGCTGGTCTCACCCCCTTCGCTCAGTTCGGCAGGCTGAGCTGTTGGTCTTGACAACCTCCGAACAAAGGTTTCGTCAGGAGCCCGAGCCCCTATTGAGGCCTTCGTCGAGAGTTCATCGGCTTCAGCGTTATGAAGACGCTGAACATGGTGGAGATCCAAGACTTTAAAGTCTTTCTGGAGCCTCTGAACTTCAAGGAGATAAGCACCTAGTTGGGGATTGTTGCAACATCATTCACCTTTGACTTGTTTGATGATGAGCTATGGATCACCCTTCACTAGCAGCTGTTTGGAAGCGCCACCTTCAATCCGTAGATGAGAGCTTCATACTCCGCCATGTTGTTGGTCGCCTTGAAATCAAGGTGAACCATGTACTTGACCTTCTCCCCGGTCGGAGCGAGGAGAAAAGTTTCAGCTCCGACCCCCTGCTTCTGCATGGAGCCATCGAAGTAGAGAGTCTGGTAAGGTTCAGTGAAGACTGGGACCTTGGGTTTCGACTTCTACTCACTGGGGCCCCTAGGGTTTGATGGAGAAGGAGTCCATTTCGCCACGAAATCAGCCAAAGCCTGACTTTTGATTGCCTGTCGTGACACGAATTCGACATCAAACTCAGCCAGTTCCACTGCCCACTTTGCGATGTTCCTAGTAGAATTAGGGTTATGCAAATTAGCACGCAGTAGATAAGAAGTTACCACTAATATTTTGTGGGCCTGAAAGTAGTAGCGAAGCTTTCTTGAGGCAATAAGAACTGCATAAAGCAGCTTATGCACCTCAATGTAGCGTGTCTTGGCGTCGTGCAGTACTTCGCTGATGAAGTACACTGGGTGTTGGACTGTCCGGACCCTTTCAGAGGAGTCCGGAGCTCCTTCTCCATCTATCTGGACCCTCACAGAAGGGTTCGAGCCTTCTTGTTGAGCCTCCCAAACCCGTCCGGAGGGGTCCGGATCTTCTTCCTGTTCAACCCGGACCTTCTCGAATGGGTACGGATCTCCATGAACAGTCGTTAAACTCCCTCAGGTGAGAGAGGTGGATCTTCTAGTTCTCTGTCTTGAAGATCCTTGTCTGGGGGCTGGGACCCAGACCTGCCTTCAGGTAGCTACGTACCCTCCCAAAGGGGTCTAAGCTCCTGAACTGGATGGGACTCTGGTCTTTCCGCGACCAGGACCATGCTGACAACTTAGGTAGTTGAAGAATTGTAAAGTAGTAAGGCCTCACCAGGATTCGGAGCTACCAAGATTGGTAGTGTGGTGAGGAGCAGTTTCAGCTCTCGAAACGTCTTTTCTGCTTCTTCAGACCAATGAAACGGTCTGGACTTACTCAAAAGTTGAAGAAGGGTAGTGCCCGCTGTGCCAGTCTTGAGATGAACCGGCTATGCACAGCTAAACATCCAGTTAACTTCTGGACATCCTTGATGCGGGCTGGGAGCCGCATCTCTTCAATGGCCTTGATCTTCGCCAGATTTGCCTCAATTTCTCGATGAGTCACCAAGAAACCTAGAAGCTTACTGGAGCTAACCCGGAAGACACATTTGTCCGGGTTCAGCTTAGTGCGCGTGTTGCGCAACTTATCGAATACGGCTTGCAAGTTGTCAAGGAGTGACTCCTTGTTCTTGATCTTCACGACGATGTCATCGACGTACACCTCCACCAAGTCTCTGATTAGCTCTCCAAATGTTTTATACATAGCTCGCACAAAGGTTGAAGCAGCATTTTTGAGAGCAAAGGGCATAACAGTATAACGGTACAATCCATCTACTGTTATGAAGACAGTATGCTCTTTATCTTCCTTAGACATTTGGATTTGATGATATCCAGAAAATGCATCTAAGAAACACAATAGCGCACACCTGGAGGTGGAGTCCACTATTTGATCTATTCTAGGTAGTGGAAATGGATTCTTTAGACATGCCTTATTTAAGGTGGTGTAGTCGATACACATCCGAAACTTCCCACTGGCCTTGGGTACAACGACTGGGTTTGCCAGCCATTTCGGATGGAAGACTTCCCGGATGAATCCAACTTCGAGCAGCTTTTTGATTTCTTGTCGTATAAAATTTTGCCGCTCTATTGATTGCTTTCGGGGCTTCTGGTGTATAAGCCGAGCATCAGGATAGATCTTCAGATTCTACTCAATCACCTCCCTACGGATCCCAGGCATTTGTGACGGTTGCCAGGCAAACACGTCAACATTCGCCCGGAGGAAAGTGATGAGCGCGAGTTCCTATTTGTTGTTCAGGCCTCCCAATATATAGTCTGAGCAGCATCGGAACCGATTTGGACGACTTTGACGGGAACGTCGGTGTCGCCGCTTGGTTGCACACGAGGTGCAGAGGTAGAGCCTCGATGACGAATGTTTGGTGGGTTCGGAGCTAGCTCCTTATCGGATACTTCCTCCTGCGATGTAGCAAGCGCATGGAGTTCCTCCAATGCAGTGATTTCTGCAGTGCGATCTCCGCAGATCCGGAGAACGCCCACAGGTGTTGGCATCTTCAACACTAAGTAGCCATAGTGGGCGGTGGCCATGAACCTGTACAAGGCAGGCCTGCCCAAAATGACGTTGAATGGCAGACTGATTTGCGCGACATCGAAGACCAACTTCTCGGTTCTGTAGTTCTCCCGAGTCCCGAAGGTCACCGGAAGTGTGATGGAGCCGAGAGGGGTAATGGCCCCCGAACCTACCCCAGAAAAAGGTCGAGAGGGGCGAAGGTCCAAAGGTCGGAGCTGGAGCTTGACGAAAGCTTTAAAGCTTATGAGGTTCAGCCATGCACCTCCGTCCACCATTACATGGTGAAGTTGAACATTGTTAATGGTCGGAGACACCATCAACGGGAGTTGGCCAGCTACGATCATGTTACGAGGGCAGTCCGAACCATCAAAAATGATGGGAGTGTCCATCCACTTCCGATGAGGCTCTGTCGTAGAGGTGGGAGCTGCAACGGCCATGTCCCGCCGCATTGTCTTGAGGATGCGGCGAGAGGTGATGTCCCAAGAACCACCCTGAGGCGAGAGTGCATCTCAGGGCACTCCGCAGCTTTAGCACATTTGTCTGCTAGGCTGAAGAGTTCTGTCACGCTGGTGACTTCTTTGATTGCCAGCTTCTCCAACATCTTTCTGTCCCGAACGCCCTGTCTGAATGAAACAATATCAGAAGCACTCGAGATGGATGGGATGGTATTGCGTACCTGAGAGAATCGTTGGATGAAGGATCGTAGTGACTCTCCCTTTTTTGCTGGACAGCAAAAAGGTCCAGCTCAGTGCCAGGTCGAGTGTATGAACTCCCGAAATTAGCAGTGAACTGTTAGCATATCTCCGCCCAACTGTTGATGGAGTCAGTCGGGAGGCTCATAAACAAGGACCTAGTGGTTCCGGTTAAGGCCACTGGGAAGTAGTTGGCCATCACGGCCTCATCACCCCCCGCTGCAAGTATAGAAGTGGAGTACATTTGGAGAAACTCAGCGGGCTTGACGGTCCCGTCAATTTTTTCTGACAAATGAGGTCGGAACTTCTATGGTCATCTGACTATGCGTAGGTGCATGGCCAGGGCAGAACATCCTCCCCCTACTCCCTGAGGAGCAAGGCTGTCCCGAGCCTCTCGCCTTTCGTAAGCACGCTCGATATAGACGCGGTCATCCTACTGCCGGTAACGGCGATCAATTTCCGACCGAAGGTCATGAGTCGGAATCCTGGTGATGGTGTGGGTGCATCGTGCCCCGGAAGGCAGCGAGGTCACCTGCTGAGATGCAGCACGACGTCGGTGCTGTAGCCCGTGAGGACCAAGTCTTCCAGACAGGGTCCTACGTTTAGCTGTTGCCTGCCCCGAAGGGGGAGGACTTCGGTTGCTGATGGCATCATCTGCGACTGCAACCAGATGTTGTACATCAGCGCGCCACTGTTCCATCGCACCTTGAGGTGCCCCGAGCGCTGGTGAGCGCTCCAACGGAGTTCGCGCAGCAATTAATTAGCGCGTTCTCAGGATTGTTGTTTGGTGATGTTGTGACCGACACGAGTACCCCATCTTGCTGTCTAGCATTGTTTGTTGGGGCACATGGTGGTGGTGGTGGCATGACGCCCGCCAGGACAACGGCGCCCGCTGGTTGCTGCATGTTGGAGGGATTGCCTCTAGTAAGTTGTTCAGCATGGTTTCCGTTAGAGGATCCTGCGGCGGAGTTCACCATCTTGTGATCTCGGGTCCTCCTACCTGGCACGCCAAATGTCGAAGTGTGAGAACGACACTTCCCCCAATACTACTAAATTGTAATCCGCAAAGGTTCTTGTATTGATTTGGGCACGCAGAGATCAAGAACAAGATGATGACATGAGATTTACATGGTTCGGGCCGCCTGAGCGTAATACCCTACTCCACGGGGTTTGTGTTGTTGTATCGAGTAGCACTAATATGCATGTGAGCTTGACTCAGATTGTCCCCCTGTATCGTGTGGCTCAGTCTTTTTATAATCCAAGGACTGACCGTTACAACATTTGCGTGCCCCAACATGTGGCTCTGACGTATTTAGTAGCCTAAACAATGTCTATGAGTATTAAGCATGATTAATAGTATGATAACGTGCCTTAATGGCATGCGTTACCCCTATTAACAGTGCTCTGATCGTGTGTCATTAATACAGCATTAATGACACGTAATCAGGTCTTGTAACTGCTGCTTTAACTGTCCCATGAATGTCTGTGTTGTTGGAGATACGCCAATGTACTCGTTGGTGGTGTAGGTCCGGAGGCTCCACACGTGGCAGTTTCAGAGCTTCCCTTGCGGGGAGGTAGCTCTGGAACCGCTATACACGTGATAGCACTGGAGCTTCCGGGTTTAGGTCCGAGGTCATTATACACGTGTTGATTGTGGAGCTTCCCTATGTTAGGAGTTTAGCTCCGAACTTACATTACACGTGTCAACCCCGGAGCTACCCATATGAGGATTGCGGGTCCGGTGTAGTGTGACGTCTGGGACTTGAGGAGACCTTCAATTTTGACGGGTGGAACTCTCTTGCACTTCTTGCGGTACCGTGGGGTACCTAGTACGTAGGGTACCGAAAGCACCCATTGAACAACGCATCCTCGTCCTCAACATCCTCCGGGGCTTGAACTAGCAGTTCGAGCACGTGGGCGCCATCATTCGGCGCTACTCGCCATTTCCGAACTTCCTCAAATTTTGGGATGACCTACTACTGGAGGAGATCCACATGGGCAATACAGGACCTGCGGCTGCCCCGACGGCACTCTACTGCAACGCTGCGTCCCCAGCGTCCAGGCCATCGTCCTCCACACCATCTCAACCGCCCAATGGCGGAAACAGCGGCAACGCTGGCAACTGGAACAAGAATAAAAACCGCAAGAACAGCAACAATGGCGGAGGTCATGATGGCTCCTCTAGCCAGACCACCATTTCCACTGGTCGCGACGGCAGGACCAATGCACCGTGCCTGACCTACAGATATTCGTGCCAGGGGCACATGACTATGTACCCTGGCCCTGTGCTTGCTGGACAGCAGCATCCACAGGCTTTCGTGGCTACTCCAGGCCTTTACGCATCTCTCGTCACCCTGTCCAAGCCACCTCAGCAGTCGTTGTACCAGCAGGCCGCCCAACCCCGGGATGGAATCCTTGGCTACGCGTAGGCTGGGATCAACAGTCACTGGCCAACTCCTTCAGCACCATGGCGCTTCACCCGCCTCCTACCTCGGTCCAGGACTGGGTGGTTGACTTCGGCACCACGCACCACACCACCCCGTCAGTTGGTAATATTTCTACTCTTTATCCTTTAGCGTCATCCACTCCTTCATCGATCATTGTAGGTAATGGCTCCTCTCTTTCGATCACCTCAGTAGGTGGCCCGGTTCTTTCTACACCATTGTATCTTAACAATATTTTGCTTGCTCCATACATAGTTCAAAGTCTCCTTTCTGTTCGTTGTTTTACAACTGATAATTGGTGCTCTATGGAATTTGACCCATTTGGATTATCTGTGAAGGATCTAACAATCAAGAACGTGATCGTCAGGTCGAATAGCCCCGGCCCGATGTACAAGATGCATCTTCCCGAGTCTCCCACTCCATCTTCCAGTGTTGCGGCCAAGCTTACTGCTATCGCTCAAGCCCTTGCTTCTGTCGCTCCCACCAAGTGGCACCGTCGTCTTGGTCATCCTGGCCCTAACATCTTCTCTAGTTTATCTAGCTCATCTTTTATTAAGTGCACCAACAATAAACATGATTTTTGTCATGCATGTCAGTTAGGCAAACACACCAGGTTACCCTTTTGTAGCTCATCTCATCGTGCAAAACATGCTTTTGATTTAATGCATCTTGATCTTTGGACATCTCTTGTTGTTAGTGTGTCGGTTATAAGTATTATCTGCTCATTCTTGATGATTTCACTCATTACATATGGACATTTCCTCTAAAGCATAAATCTGACATATTCGTCACCTTGTCCAACTTCTTTGCTTATGTGTCTACTCAGTTCGACGGAAAGGTCAAAGCCATCTAGAGTGACAACAGGCGCGAATTTGACAATTCTTCCACCCCGAAACTTCTTCCTGTCGAATGGCACACAGCTCCAGATGGCGTGCCCATACAGACCCCCATAGAACGGTAAAGTCAAATGTATCATTCGTTCCATTAATAATGATATCCGCATTTTGCTTATCTAGGCTTCCCTTCCCAAGCGTTATTGGGCTAAAGGGCTGCAAACTTCTACATACCTCCTGAACCGCCTTCTGACAAAGGCCATTTAGGTTGCATGTTCGCACATCGCCCTCTACGGGTCCGTGCCCTCATATGAGCATCTCCGAGTTTTCGGTTGTGCATGTTACCCTAACACAGTAACGCTGCTGCAACCGTGCCCCATAAGCTCGCTCCTCGCTCTACCCGGTGTGGCTTCCTTGGCTACTACTCTGATTATAAAGACTACGACTGCCTTGATCTCTCCACAGGCCGCATGATCATCTCTAGACATGTGATTTTTGATGAGGACAACTTCCCCCTCGCTGCCTCCCCCAATCTAACTGAACTGGATTTTCTTTGTGACTCTGGCTCCACGGTCCTAACCGGTGTAACCCAACTGACCACTACAGGTACCGTGGCGCCATGTCAGCCAGCTCCGGAGGTCCCTTTGGGATCCGAGCCATTTGTGGCTCCCCTTCCTGCTCCGGCAGTCCCTGCGGGATTTCTGCCCTAAGTAGCACCGACTGTTGTGCCACAGGCGGCCCCGGCTTCCACTGTCGTGCCATGCGCGGCTCCGACCTCTCTGTTGCACCGGCAGTGGTCCCATATGGCCCGGCTCCCCATCAATGGCCAACGTCACCGACCGTCTACGTTCAACATCTGCGGCAACCCAACCCTACGGGTATCACTACACCACCTCCTCAGCGACCTCCTACGAGAGGAACGGGTGTAGCGTTGCCTGTCACACCTCCAGAGAATCCTCACCGGATGATCACACGAGCGAAGGATGGGTTCCGAGTGCTATCTGATTGACTCATCCTCGTCGCCACGACTGTGCCTCCGACACCGTCTCTGATCCCGCCCTCCATCCGCGCTGCCCTCGACGACCCCAACTGGCGTGCGGCCATGGAGGATGAGTACGGGGCTCTACTTAGTAGTGGGACCTGGGACCTTGTTCCACGACCTCAGAACTCCAACGTCGTCACCAGCAAATGGGTCTTCACGCACAAGTTCCACACTAACGGGACCTTCGATTGCTACAAAGTTCATTGGGTTATTCGAGATTTCACCCAGCGACCAGGGGTCGACTACGATGAGACTTTCAGCCCGGTTGTAAAACTGGCCACCATGCGCTCAATGCTCGCTACTGTTGTCTCCCACGTCGGGCCGATTCAACAGCTTGATGTGAAGAAATGCCTTCCTTCATGGCACCCTCACTAAGACTGTCTACTGCTACCATCCCACGGATTTAGCCGATCCATCTCACCCCGACCTGGTTTGTCCCTTGTGCAAGTCCTTATATGGGCTTAAGCAAGCACCCCAAGCCTGTTACAGTCATTTCACCAGCTATCTGACCACACTAGGATTCATTGAAGCCAAGTCGGACACCTCGTTGTTCATCTTCCATCGCAGCTCAGAGACGGTATATCTCTTACTATATGTTGATGACATCATCCTGACTGCATGCAGCACGAAGCTTCTGCGTCGTACTATTTCCGCTCTTTAGCGGAAATTTGCCATGAAAGACCTTGGGCCTCTCCACCGCTTCCTCAGCATCATGTCGAGCGTCGACCAGATGGGTTGTTCCTCCACAAGCGCACCTACACGCTGGACATCCTCAAGCGAGCAGTCATGGCGGACTACAAGTCATGTACGACTCCAGTCGACCTCCAGGCAAAGCTGGCTGACGACTCGGGGTCTCCGGTTGCGGACGCCTCCAATTTCTGGAGCATTGCATGAGCCCTCCAGTACCTGACGTTTACACAGCCTGACATCGCGTAGGTTGTACAGCAGATCTGCTTGATCAAGCACGACCCTCGGGAACCCCACTTGACGGCCATGAAGCGGATCTTGTGCTATCTTCGTGAGACGCCTAACTTCGGCTTGTTGTTGCACCGCTCGACTAGCTCAGACCTGGTCGTCTACACCGACGCCGACTAGCCTGGCTGCTCGGATACTCGTCGCTCCACGTTAGGCTATGTCGTCTTCCTCGGGGACAATCTGGTTTCCTGGTCTGCCAAGCGGCAGACAGTCGTCTCCAGCTCCAGCGCCAGAGCCGAGTATTGTGCCGTCGCAAATGGTGTCGCTGAAGCCACCTAGTTAATCCAGCTCTTGCATGAGCTCCAGACTCCTCCATCATGCTACACTCTCGTCTATTGCGACAACATCAGCGTTGTGTACCTTTCCACTAACCACATTCAGCATCAGCACACGAAGTATGTGGAGATTGATCTTTATTTTGTCCGAGAGAAGGTTGCCATTGGTCATGTCTGCATTCTCCATATTCTGACAACATCGCAGTTTGCTGACATCTTCACAAAGTGTCTTCCCTCCTTAGTGTTTAATAAGTTTCGATCTAGCCACAACATCTGTAATGGGTAAGTTGTGACTGCGGGGGTGTTATAGTATTGGGTTACTTAGTCTGCTTGGCCTCCTCCTGCGAGAGATGGGCCCAATAGGCCCAACCCAGGGATGGCGCCCCTAGGATTTCCCCCTAGCCATCGGCCACCCTTAGGGGTCTCCCCTCTATATATTGTATAACCCTCTATGGCCTAATGAAATCATCTAATTCCGTGACATTACCTCTCTACTAACAAGTCTAATGATACCAGATGTTTGTCCAATCAATTCAGTCTAATACATACATGGGAGTCAATCCAATAGGAGAGAGACTCTATCCATGAGACTCAAGAACAAGTTAGAAGGGGAAATCCAACACAAGTATGAAACTCTCTTGTCTCCAAGAAGCGCTCCTCGTTATTCAAGTCCATAAAAGTAGACAAGGCACCAGTTATAAATGTCAAAGAAAATACAGTCCTAATATAATAAGACCAACTAGAAATATGAAAAATTTCACATACCTTACTTTACTATTTTCCTTGTGTGTACAACTTAATATGTCAAAAATTGTACTGCTATTCTCATGAAACACTACACATACATATGGTATTGTAAAGAAAGACAATTATTGAATTAAATAATCTTACGTACTTGCATGATCCAACAGATGTAACTTGGATAGTACAAACTCGTAACAAGAGGTGTGCAGTGTGCACTAGCTCAAGCTGCATGGCACACTATGCTGGAAATTCTGATGTTCTTGTTTTAAAATTTGAACAATAATACAAAGCCGCCAACCCCAACGTGCTTCGGACAAAGGATTGGTTGTTGTTGTCGTAATACAAAGCAAGCAGTCTGGGCTTCAAAAACTGACTGTGGCAAGCATTATGACATACAACATACAGAATAAACCCTGCTCTAGTATCCTTCCAGGCTGACAGGCTGCCTGACAACAATTTGTACGATCATTCCCCACGTCCGTTCATTAGGAATGATTCCCCCGTTTACTGCTTTGTTTAGAAGCATAACCACATCATCAAGCAACCTGGCTTTGCAGTGCCAACTAATAAGAATATTGTATGTGATAACATCAGGATTCACATTTTCGTTGTGTAGCTTCTCTAGAAGATTTAAAGCAGAATGCATCCATCCCATTTTGCATAGTCCATTTGTGAGTGTGTTGTAAGTCACTATGTCAGGGGTGAGCCCTTTCTTCAACATCTCCTTTGAGAGCTCTAGCGCATCACGTACCCTCCTTGTCTTGCATAGCTCACTGATCAGGATGTTGTACGAAAAATTATTTGGCTTAATTCCCTTCTCATCCATTTCCTCAAGTACCATCATACTTCGATCAACATTCCCATCTTTGCACAGGGCTTTTATCAACCCATTGTAGCTAATGACATCAAGAGAACAACCATGAAGTACCATTTCATTTGCAAGCCTGAGGCCCTCTTGCAACCTTCCGTTTCGCAAAAGAGCATAAACGATTGTGTTATAAGTTATTCCATTAGCAATGACACCCTCTTCAAGTAAGTTTTCAAAAAGGCTCTCTGCCTCCTCCATCTGATCATTATTGCACAAATGATAAATAATAGTATTGTACGTGCAAATATCAGGCATACAACCCTGGCTCTTCATCTCTTGGATGAGCCTCGTTGCCACATCCATCTTACCATCCTTGCATAATGCATATATAATTCCGTTGTATCCTCTGGAATTCATAGACAAGCCCTTTGCTGACATCTCATCCAACATTGCTCTTGTGTCATCCCACATGCCATTTCTGCAAAACGAATGCAGCAAGGTCGTGTAGGTCACAATACTGGGAGCACAACCCTTGTCCTCCATGTCTCTAAGCACCTGTACAGCCGAACCAAGCCTCCCCAGCTTGGAAAGACCATGTATCAATATAGTGTATGTGCGCACATCCGGCTGCCAGCCTTTCAAACCCATTCTCTCATACAGCTCTGTCGCCTCATCAAGCTTCCCATTTGCCAGATATCCACCAATCACTGTGTTAAACATCACCACATTCACCTCTGGCACCCTCCCCAGCATCGCATGTGCCTCGTCCACCTGCTTCACCCGGCACAGCCCTTTCAGGAGGGACCCATATGTCAGCACACTGGGTGCACATCCCTTCATCATCATTCTGTCCACCAGTCGGGCAGCTTCACGTACCCGTCCCAGCCCACACAACCCAAGCACAACATCATCAAAGGTGTTGACATCCGCTATGCACCCCATCAGCAGCATCTCGTCGAGGAGCGTGGTGGCCTCTGCGACAATACCCTGCACGCAAAGAGCGTGGATGACCGTCTGGTATAGCACCGCGTCGGGCACACACCCATAGCGTGCCATCCCGCGCAGCAACGCGAGGGCCTCGTCAGCACGTCCGAGTCGGCAGAGCGCGCGTGCTGCGATGCTGAAGGTGAAGGTGGTAGGCGGCACGCGGAGCTTGAGCATCCGGCGGTAGAGAGCCAGTGCGTCGGTGTGACAGTTGACCCTAGCGAGTGTGGAGAGAACGACGTTGTAGGAGCGGAAGGAAGGGGTGACAGCGAAGCTGGTGGGCATTTGATCGAGCAGGTGGAGAGCACGGCCGGGGGGCAGGGAGCGGAGCAGCGGAAGCAGAAGAGATTCCCGGAGCGGAGGCAGAAGGGAGGGAGGGATGGACCCGAGAAGGGCCAGGGCGCGTTCGGAGTCGCCAGAGGCGAGGAGGGGGCGGACCGGGAGGGAGTGCGCGGGGTGGGACCCAGCGTACCAGTTGAGGAGCAGGAGGGAGGTGGCCCGGGATAGCGGGAGCGTCAGGAGACGAGCGAGGCGACCCGGGGTAAGCGGGCGGGAGGCGAGCGTGGAGCGGAGGCGGGAGAGATCGAAAGGGGCGAGCAGCTCCGGCCATGACGTCGCCGCGGCAGCGCCAGCGGCGGTGGCGCGGGGCCCCCGGGGCTCTCCCTGTCCCATGTTAGCGTCGCACGCGGGCACCACCGCGCACGACGCAACGCAGTTCGGATTCCAGTGAACGCAGGAGGATGCAATGAACTGATTATTGGTTTTCAAAATTGCAAAACAGATTTTCTTTGTTTGGACAATAACGATTAGGGAAATTTGTTGACCAGTTTCATCCTACCTCACACGGGAGGATATCGATTTCAGTGATATCCTCTATCTATTTTTAAATAAATATATATATATATGACTGTTAGTAGTTGGATTAGCTTCATAAGCATATCTGAAATCGGGGTGAATGATTTTACCCCATCTTTCTTGAAAAATTTATGTGTTGGTAAAGAGTACATTTGGCATTGCAAAGAATCACATGGTAGATCGGGTAAGTTTATTTTCAGTGTTGATTTAAATATCTTCCATATTGGATTCTTAGATGAAGGGGATTATGACATTAAGTTTCATTTATGCAATAAGTCAGACAATTTTAAATTGGCTTTGATTTTTGTATATGGACCAGCGCAGAATTAGTATACAGAGAAATTCCTTGCGGAGCTTGTCAATACGTGATCGAAGGAGATCTTACCAATTCTTATTGATGATGACTTCAACATACTAAGACACCCGTATGAGGAATTTTTTTATTTTTAGCGTATAAAAGAAATGTTTTAATGTTAATAGCGGACGATTAATTTTTTTTGCAAAAGTAGCAGCCTTATCGCAATTCCAAGTCGTGAGTCGCTTATCTGAATCGCGATTTGGACACGTGGACAAGCGAAAAAGGATCGGACGCCGGCGTTGACAGCGAGACCCACCAAGTCGCGATTTAGAAAAGCGACTCGCGTTTCTGATTGGCGACTCGCATTTCTGAACGGCGAGTCGCTTTTCTGCTAAGCGAATCGCCCATCTAAGTGGCAAAATTTTTTATATAAAAAAATTTATTATCTGTTTATGTTTCGTTTCGTTTAAGTCTCATTTTTATGTCACTTTTATCGTGTTTTTTGTATCATTTTAATTGCGTCCCAAATGGGAATTTTACAAAAATTTTGAAAATAAGTAAAAAATAGAGAGCGCCATTATACTAACAAAAATTATTGCGATATTAACATATATGAAAATACTAATTATATTAAAAAACTTGAGAAGTACTGAAATAGAAATTACATAGTTAAAAAAATAGGTGTAAGTTCTATGTCTCTCTACTACAACGGTAAACAAGGCAAAACACACATATTTTAGAACGAAAACGTACTTGGAATGCGAAACATAAATTGTGATACATGCGAAACATATTTCACTAATTCGTTACTACTTGTGATGCGGACAGTTGCAAGACACGTTATTACAAACAAAGTCATCATCCTCATCATTCGCGATACTTGTAACGGGATAATACTCCATTTGCTGAGGTTCTATTTTAGCTAGTTCACCAACCATATCTCGATTGCGACGTTGTAGATGTTGAATGTACTCTTGAGTTGCCTTAATAGGTGGTGGATGAACCCAGAGTGTATATCCACAATTTTTGTTGTCGTAATAAGACTAGAACAAAAGTATTATTACTAAAACTGCAAATATGAAAGATATCTATAAATAATACTTACTCCTCTTACTGGACAACGAAAGAAACGGTGATCACTGTCGTCTCCTCCATCAATCATTTGGACAATACAATCAAGGTCACAACGACACTTAGGACACTCCTGTTTGCTAGCGTCGTATGGTCGTAGAGGATGAAACAGACCAAAATAACTCTTAGTATAAAGCGGGTAGTCATCCAATACTGATTCGTACCAAGTCGAACCTCCTATCAAGTAATTTTCAGACACTGCTCTAAAGTTTGCACCTCCTCGCCTACCACGACTTGTACTCGCTATTATTTCACCTCCACGCCTACCACGACCTCTACCAGCCATTGTTTTTATATCACTTCGGTGAAGAATGGGTGAAGAACGCAAGTAGTTACAGGTAGTTCTATTTATAAGGAGCGAACGTAGAGGGTAAGAATATTTTAGGACGAACAGGACAATGAGTGATGTGCTTTATTGAACCACTTTATGAGTAATGTGGACAACACACTGATGACATTGATATGAACCACTTTATGATTGATGTGGACAACACAGTGTGCATAAATAGTTTCTTTTTTCTTGGCAGATGATGTTGAAAACTCATATGTGAAAAACTTTATGATTGATGTGGACAACATACTAATCGCATTGATCGTTACTTTTTTTCTTGGCAAATGATGTTGACAACTCGTATGTGAACAACTTTATGATTAATGTGGACAACATACTGATCGCATTAATCGTTACTTTTTTTCTTGGCAGATGATGTTGAAAACTCGTACATGAACCACTTTATGATTGATGTGGACACTGTAACGATCATATTGATCGTTAGTTTTTTCATGATAAATGATGTTGACAACTCGTACGTGACATATATGTTATATTTTTGTCGTTTTATATCACAAAAAATTTCATAGCGGCCATATCGACAACGTAAGACATCGCAAGATAATGTGAATAATAACATGATATCAACAATATCATTCATAAGCAATAGAGTTCATAATCAAAGTAACACATCATGATCCATAATACATAAATATCGTCACAAACAGCTAGTCGCACCTACCACGCTTAGGGCGTGCCTGATGCCTCACCTGATCCTCATCGTATGTGTAGTAGTCTGGAGGACGATTGTTCCTAACAGGGCGTTCTGGAGGCGCAGGCGTGGTAAACGGATCCTTTGAGGGCTGTATCGGCGGTGGTGGAGCATCCGGTAACTGCAATCCCGTAGTTGCATCCTCTCCGACTAAGGTCCGCCAATCCCAGGTATCTTGGGGCGACATCTCTCGTGCTGTGGCCTCAAATCCATAATCGCTAGAGGACATTCCTGCAATAATAGTGTTAGTAAGAATGAACACCTAAATAAATGAAAATAATGAAAATTGATTACAATGCCATACCTTGATACCAAGTAGACGGTGCATCCTCAACAACAGAAGGAGGTGGATGACGATAGTGGGAAGTGGATGGTCCTACAATATAACAATAGTAAATGTTAGTAACTATGTAAGAATATAAATTATGTAGTTATTAAAAATATCTTACCAACGGGGTGTAGTGGTCAAACAGGTCGAGCTGAAGTCGAAGGATGTGGAGTTGAAGTCGAAGGATGTCGTGGAGGTCTAGTGTACCTAGGCTGCTGCACAGAAGTCTCCTGGCGCCAAGAATGTGTGCACGACAAATACTTGGTCGAGTTTTTGATCATACCGTTCACCTTCCTCAGCGTATGGACCAACTCAGAGTGTTCCACGTGTAAGTTGTGAGACACTCTGTATAACACCACAGCAGACTCAGAATCTGCCTCGTGCAACACATCGTGCTGCAAAATGGAAAACTAGTGTTACTAAATTTTGATCCGTAAGTAAAGTAGAGAATATGATGCAAAATTGAAAAGATTATGTTACCGCTATGAAGGTTTTACGCTCTCGATGGCTTGGATACATGTCCCACGTAGAAGGAATGTGCGGTGCGGGGTTCATTGGTGCATATGTGACTCTTGTTCGTGTACGAGGAACGTACCACCATAGGTACTCCACATACCCCTGAATTGTGAAGGCACGTGTGTCATCAATGACGTCCTCCAGTGCCGTTGTCCATCGTTGCACCCATGGTTTCTGACACGGCTGCAGAAGAGTACGGTGTCCAAATGACATCTTCATCACCACATAAGCGATCGAATTCTTTGACAAAGTGTTGATACATCCTGTGTGGGTTCTTCGTACCCCACGAACGCTGCATAACATGAATTCGATAATAATTAACTATTAATTCAATACAGGAAAATGAAATGTTAAACAGCTGTAATAAAACGAACCACACGTCGACACCAAAGTGTACCCATCGTCGGAGCATCGACATCATTCGCCCCGTAATAAGACTGCTCGTACGGAATTTGATTTACCTCCGGTCAACCAATTGCGAAACGCTCATAGGACCACAAAATCAAAAGTAACGGAGAACCTATGAAATTACCACCCTCGTTTACCTGCATGCAAGGAAAATACAAATTATAATTTGTGTGCGATGAACATAGTTAAATAATAGATTAATTTTAATTTTACCTTCGTGCAACTGTCACAAAGGGCCTGATACGTAGCCGCGAGCACAGCAGAAGCCCAAGAGTACTGTGGGAAGTGCCCTGGTGTTGCATCTGCAATCTCCCTAGCAAAGTATATCAGACGTCTGTCCACCGAGTCTCCGTGAGTACTCATGAACATCACCCATCCGAACAACCACAACAAGTAGGCCTCCAGATGCCTACTCACTGCTGCATCGTCCGCATCAGGTTGCATGTTTGGCGCCTACACAAAATGTATAATGACAATAACATAGAAATAAAAACTCATAGAGTTTATAAAACATGTCAGATTCATTTCTCACCTGCCACTGCAACAACAACTTCTTGGAGGGTCCGTGGTCCTGGTTCCCTGGGATCATGGGTCTATCGCCCTCCTTCACTTGAGGGTGAAGAGCTATACCATTGAAATGCTCTAGGAGGTCCTCACGCTAGTTAAGACCGAAATCGGGTTGACATACCACGTTACCTGCGATCGGTAGACCTAGAAGATACGACACGTCCTGTAGTGTCGGTGCCATCTCTCCACACGGAAAGTGAAAAAAGTGTGAGTCTCTGGTCTCCATCGATCTAATAGGGCCGACAAAAGAGAACGGTCAAAGGACATCCGCTTAAGCAGATTCTTCGCCTCATCTGCTGTCCTGGCCTGCACCATCCTACAAAGAGGAAGTAGTCCAGCTCCAGCTAATCTGTAGAGTGTCATGAGTAGTAAAGAACTACAATAATATTAAATATAACCAATTTTGAAAGAACAAGTTACCGTGGAATCCATCGAGTGTATATCACCAAAAACTCGCTAGGAGGCCTAGGGCGCACACAACCAACCACCTGACCTCGTTCCGCACTGTGGTATGAGCGGTGACAAAAGTCCAACAAAGGGTCCAGTAACTCTGGACAACTGCTCCCTGGTGCAGGCATACCTGGAAAAACAATTTCAAATACATAAGAACTGAATAAATTACAAAATATTGCAAAAGGGGGAATATAACACTTTAAAGTAAAACATAATCCATTACAACATATTACAAGTTCTTGAAATGGTACAGAATGTTTCAAAACATATTACAAGTGCTTAAAATGGTACAAAATGTTTCAGAACATAGCATAAGTGCTTAAAATGGTACATATTACAAATACTTAAATTACAAACACCTCAACGAGCAAACCCATCTTGTGCATCCCTACGTGGTCGATGTGATCGAGGACGTCGACCATCTTGAAGATTCCCTGAAGGTCCCGCTTCAGCTGCACCAGTAATGTTTTTTTGAATGCAATTCTTGTAACTATGACCACTTTCATTACATGTGTTGCATCTAACTTGAAGTCTTATATTTTCAGACTCATCCATATCATTTCTTAAATGACGAGTCCTATGGCGTCCCCGTTTTTGCTTCAACCTTGTAGTGTTCGGACCTCTCAAAAAGTTTGGTCCTGGATCTGTAGTGAAAGATCCATAAATACGAAAACCATAGATCTCAGCATTACACGTCGTCTTCAACATCTCTTTTAAGTAGTACTCTGAGACATATATGACTGGAGATAACCTCGTTAAAGAACATGCTGCAATCACATGAGAACATGGCCTATGTAATAATTCTGGCTTCATGCACGTGCATAGCATGATGTATCATAAAGAATACACTCTTATATTGTTCTATCTGCATTACCAGAATGTTTGCCTCTGTCTCTGCATAAAACCTCAAATCTGTGTTGAACTGTTCCAGTCAGTCTTGCACGATGTAAAGCAGCTTTTTCTATCTTCTCGTCCATGTAATCAGAAATAAACTTTGAGTAAAGCAGGTTTGAGTCATCAAGAAGACGAGATGCATTAGCGAATCCAACACAGAAGTAATTAAAAGTTCCATTCAAGATCCCTTCTACAATTGCAACCAGTGGTAATCCTCGCAAACCACAGATGACCCAATTATACACCTACATTGATACAATTAAATTTTAGTACATAAATATCCACTGCTATTATTGACATTATATGATAATACACACGTACCTCAGCTAAATTTGATGTCATAATTTTGTGACAAGCTCTGTCTTTATCATACAACAAATCCCACTTTTCTTTTGGCTCATTATGAATCCAATGTGAGAAGGATCGGATAGATGATCCCGCTCTACGAGATATATTATGATCATCTGATGGAAGACTGTAAGAGGCGCTGAAACTGGAACCTGTTCAGAATTTGAAGCCCTTACTAATCGTTCGTCTATTTGTTTGCTTGTTAACTCATCTAGATGCTGCCACAAAGCTTCAAATTTTCTCTGTTGATTATGACAACATAACCGTTTAAACATGTTCATCAGTTGCTTGTTCTTAAAGTGACTATAAAAATTGGCACCCAAATGTCTTATACACCATCTAGATTCTATATCCGTCCAAGTACTTGAAATATCATGATCAGAATTTCCGTACTTCAAATACGTTATAGCTTTCAAAAGTCCAGCATGAGGATCATGTATGACACAAACATTTTCACGCCCGCGAACCACAGTATACTTCACCTGATGCAGAAACCAATACCAACTATCAGTGTTTTCACTCTCAACAAATGCAAAAGCAACAGGCAACAATTGGTTGTTGCCATCCACTACTATAGCTGTAAGAATTTGGCCTTTGTACTTTCCTGTTAGAAAAGTACCATCAATACAAAGTATTGGTCTACAATAGTTAAATGCATTTATGCATGGACCCAAAGTGAAGAAAGCTCGTTGAAGAATCAACTTTCCAGGAATGCTTGGATTCGGAACATCCATAGTGTCAACAAATGTTCCATGATTTCTCATTCTTATAGTGTCTAACAGTCTTGACAAATTATCATAAGATGCATCAAAGGTACCAAATCTCTTCTCTATCACCTTTACTTTGGCATTCCAAGCCTTTGAATAACTTATCGTGTACTTAAAATCTTGCTCAGTAGTGTTGATAATTGATTTTGGCTCAAAAGCAACATTATCCACAACTCGAGAGTACATGTAATTTGCAACAAACTGGGATGTAAGAGCAGTATTGCACTTCTCAAGTTACTACAACTCACAAGTATGATCAGTCAATATTGAACATTTCCATAGATTGCTCCACTTTTGAGCATATCCGTGCACACGAAATGGACAACTTGGTAAAACACATCTGACATCATAAATTTTTTTATTTGATCTTGAAACTACAAATGATCTTTTTAATGAAAGAGACCAGTATTTAACAGCATCTTTCAATGCTTCTTTATCTTTAAATAAATATCCTACAGATACCTCATTATCGTTATATTCCCATGGAACATGATAACCTTCTGTGACCTTTAAATTATCAAAATTTCGATTTTTCCATTCTGCAGGTACTGGAACTTCTTCTTCATCATCTGAGGAGTTATGTTCAGGAATATTCTCATAATCTATATCTTCCTGCTCAATGTGATCAACCAAATGATCTAATTGTTCACCTTCATCAGCTACACATGTAGCCTCAATATGGACATTACTAGGTGCATCTTCGTCCTCTTCATTCTCCGATTCTTCAACTTCTCCATCATTACCATCCTCATCACCATCATCCACCGCATTAGCTGTCTCATCAATTACCTCTTTTACTTCTACTTTAAGAAACAAAATTAAAGGCCATCTAAATTCAACGGCTCTTTCACCATAATTCCTCAAAACTGTTGTTCTGTTCATCTCAAGTAACTCTCCATAAACCTGACCACTTCTACGATTATGAATACCCAATTAAGTTCGTTGAACTGGATTTGGTATTCCTTTTGTGGTGGACGAAAATTTAGATAAATTGACACCATTCGAATCATATTGTATCTCTCCGTCTCCAAAAGAAATTTGAAATGGTATCTTATCCTTCATACCTACTCAACAATATATGCAGTTAATTATCTCTCAATGATATAATTTTTTAATAAATTTTATTCATCTATTAAAATTATATAACGACATTTGTATATATTTATTCATACCTAATTTTTATTCATCTATTAAAATTATATTCGTACCTAATTTTAATATTTTTTATTCATCTATTATAATATATATTTTATACGTAATTTTTATTCATACCTAATTTTTATTCATACTACTATATTATATATATGTATTTATAATATATATATATATACATTCTAAAATAATATTTTAATATTAATGCAACTCTATTATGTTGCTAACATACAACATTTAAATAAATTACGATTACTCATAATAAAAACATATCTAACATACTATTAATTACACCTACTACTTAAAATAAAAATTTGTATAAATAATAATAAAACTATTTATACTTATTGTTACTACTACTAATAATAAATCTAATATAAAGTTAATACAATCTTAATTAACTAATTTAAAAACAGTTACCGCTATTATTACAAATAAAAATTCTAATATTAACTAAATAAATAAAAAATTTCATACCTTTCTTTTCTTTTCTCCTCGTTTCTTCTTTTCTCTTCTTTTCTCTTCTCTTCTCGTCTCTCCTCTCCTCTCCACTGGAGTGCTTCTTCCTGTTGAAACCGGCGTCCTTTTATCGTGCGAGCGGGCGCAACGGTCCAGCGCCTCGTGAAGGGCGGTGCGAGCACTCGCAGTTCTGAATTGCGACTCGCACATCGGAATTGCGACTCGCACTTCGGAATCGCGACTCACTTTTCCACTTTCCAACGTGAATCTTGACCGGTCCACAACCGTTCCGCTGGTGCCACGTCACCAACTCACGATTCTGCATTGCGAGTCGCTATTCCGAATTGCGATAAGGCTGGTACTTTTGCAAACAAAATTAATTGTCTGCTATTAATATTAAAACATTATTTTAATATGCTAAAAATAAAAATATTCCCCGTATGAGAAGAACAAAGATAATTTTAACCGTAGATGGCCTTTCGTTTTCAGTGCTGTTATTGATGGATTGAACCTAAGAGAGATTGAAATGTTTGGTAGACAATATACATGGGCTAATGCATTGCAAAACCCGACGTATGAAAACCTAAATAGGATTCTTGTCTCTACTGAGTGGGAGATCAAATATCCGTAACAACAGTAAAGGCGCTCCCAAGAAGTGTATCAAACCACGCGCCCTTAATACTAGATGACGGGGTAACATCTATAAGTAACTATACACCTGCTTTCAAATTCGAGTTAGGATGGTTACTTAGAGATGGTTTTAAACCCATGACTCAGTCAATCTGGGAATCGTCGGTCAATTGTCATGACCCTATGAATACATGGCAGATAAAAATACGAAAGGTGCGCCAACACCTTAGATGATGAGCAAAGAACACTAGTGGAGCAGGCAAAAAAAAGAAAGAAATTTTAGGTGTGGTGGACGCTTTGGATAAGAAAGTTGAGTCCGTACAATTAGACCATGAGAGATAAATTTAAAGCAAAATCTTCAAGACAGATTGGTGTTGACGGCTGTTATATACCAATTTCATCTGTCAATTTAACACAATTATGTGAAGGATTTGTCATTTCTTGCACACATCACCTTTCTATCTAACCCAATTCCACTTGGACTTGGAGAAATATGTGTATGCAACATTTTATGCAGGAAATGAGGAAATGTAGAGGGACCAATCCTATAAAATATCATCCCACCCAATGAGGCAACGACACGTGGCATCCCATGGATCAAATGGCCCACAAACAGAAGTATCCGAGAAGATCCAACGGTGTATCACCCAAATACATCAAGGGGGCCCACCTGGCAGCCACCTGGAGGAAGCACTCCACGTTTGGAGTGTTGACCAGGTCGGCCGAACCAGGGGTTCGGCTGACCCCTTCCAGGCGCCAAACGCGATCAAACGATGCGTGTTGGCTCCTCCTGACTTGAATGAGTCAATGGTGACTGATTCACGTGCTTTTGGTGGCAGGAACCGACCTCAACACTAGTATAAATAGGACCCCCTACCCCTCACTTCAACGCACACCGCTTGAGCTTCATCTCTATTGTATACACTATCATCCATAGTCTTAGAGGAGTTAGGTTGTAGAGAGGAGAGTCTCTAGTCCCAAGTCCAAATTGGGAAAGGAGTAATGAGTCTCTCTCTTCCCAATCCTACATTGGGAAAGGTATGGCTCATGTATTCTTTCTTGTATTTGTGACTTTATGCATAATAAAGATAATATCTTTAGTCTCTACTTATACATATACTTGGACAAAGCGTTTCTTGTTTGATTGTGGAGTCCATGTATGTGGAAGGTATAACTTCTATGACTGTTCCATCATGAACATATCTCATTATCATAGAACCTATAGACCCCCACTATAGTCTAGTTAATTATAACATAACTAGGTTAGTATGGATAATTATGTTGTGTATCAACATTGGTTCAATGATGATTCAATTCATTGCCTTAGGATGGCTTGTGCCTAGGCTCTTAAGGTAATTACTTAATATGCTATCATGGTGCTAGGATAGCTAAGTAGCATTGGATGTCTCGTAGACCCACGAATTGAAGAGGTAGGCAGTAGGTGGTGACAGCCATATGTCTTTTGTAATCCTCCATGTTCGGCTATGCCATAGGCTCTTGGCGGGAGTCGCCCTAGTATTGCTAGGGGTAAGCCCGTGCCCGATGTGTTGAACCACATAGCATAAGTATTCACTATTGATCTATCTTATGGATAATTAGTTTAGGCTATGTATATGTACAATAGAGCATAGTAGGAGTACCTCCATAACTCTCAACCTTAATTAACCTCTAGGATCCTCTTACCCCACTTAGACTTGAAAGCTTTTGTGTGTGTCACACTACCTCCACTATTATTTTATCCATCCTTACTAGATTCTTACCTAGACCTTTCTACCCTTTCCACTTGATGATTGTTATATCTCTTCCCTGCCTTCCTTTGGGATCAAATAAATGACACCCTTGGGAATACTCTTAAGGGGAAATTCTACAATGATATTTCCGTGCGCTTGCGGAATTCACTCTGTGATCTAATAGAACCATTAACAAGCATTTCTAACACATCAGTTGGAGATGTTTAGTTAATGGTGCATAAGAAATACCAACAAGCATTTCTGGCGCCGTTGCCGTGGATGATTTGTTAGTATATCTTAGGAGCTGTCAACAAGCATTTCTAGCCCCGTTGCCAGGGAGGGCAAATAGATATAACATGATTGAGTGAATAGGATAGAACCCTGGGTAGGATTTTAGTAGGATAATCATTCTTTGTTTTCGCATTTTTAAATGTGAAAACAGGGTAGTGTATGTCTGATTTCCGCCTACCAAAAAACTTTGTTGAAGATCCTGAATCTCTTCTAAGAGACCAACCCCGTGTTGTTACTCCGCAGAAGATTCGAGCGGCAAAGCAAGCCAACATTTCTACACCAACAATCCAAACGCCAATGGTTCAGAAGACCCTTCGTGAGTTCTCAGCTCCCTCCGCTAACAATGTGCCTATTGGGCCCACTGTTAACACGGGAGATGTGAACTTCGAGATCAAAACTAGCCATATCACTGTGGTGCAAGACAAACCATTCTGTGGGAAGGCTAACGAGGATGCAAGTGCTCACCTGCAACAATTCCTCGAGATCTGCAGCACTTTTAAGATCAAGGACGTGACTCCGAATGCGGTCTGTCTGAGACTGTTCTCGTTCTCTCTCCTTGGGAGAGGAAAATAGTGGTTCTACGCGAACCAAAGTGTTTTAGACACTTGGGAGAAGTGTTCTACGACATTCCTCGCCAAATTCTTCCCGTTGGGCAAAACTAATGCCCTACGTGGAAGGATTTCCAGCTTTCAGCAAGAGCTCAGGATTCTATTCCCGGGGCATGGGAAAGGCTTCAGGAGTACATCCTAGCCTGTCCCCACCATGGGATGGATGACTGGCTCCTTATTCAGAATTTCTATAACGGGCTGATCCCATCAGCTCGTGACCATTTGGATGCTGCTGCTGGAGGAGCCTTCTTCTCATTGACGGTGCCAAAAACTAAAAGATCTTATTGAGAAGATGGTGTCCAACATGGGATGGAACGATGAGCGTCTCCATACCCGACAGCGAGGCATGCACACCTTGAAGGAGGTGGACATGATCGCTGCAAAATTGGACCTCCTAATGAAGAAAATTGATGGACAAGCCAGTGATGAAGTGGCTAGCAATGCCTATGCCCTAGACTCTCACATCACGTGTGAAGTCTGTGGAACACGGGTCATATGGGAAATGATTGCCCAGAAACTCGTGAGGATGCCCTATACCTCGCCAACAACAGAAATTTCAACAACAACAATGGCTATCGTCCAGGAGGTCAAGGGTGGGGTCAACAACACCAATTCTTTCAAGGAGGGTACAACAACAATGGCAACCCTGGAAATCAGCCCAACTTGGGAGAACTTGCCATTAGCCAGCTCAAGATCAATGATGCCCTATCCAAGAAGTTGTCAGCTAATGACAAGACCCTAGAAAACATCAATGCCAAGATTGAAGGACTATCCTCAACATTCAAGAATCAACTCAGATTCAACAAGATGTTGGATACTCAGCTGGCACAACTCGCTGCAGTTGTCCCTCCATTGGAAAACAATAGAATTCCGGGGCAGTCAGAAGCCCCAGTGGAGAACATCAATGCAGTGGTTACGAGAGGAGGAAAGACCACTCGTGACCCACCATATCCCACACAAGAAAAGAGGACAACTGAGCCTGAGAAGGAGGATGTCCCAAGTGAATTACTTGGTGAGAGAATGACCAAACACTTTGAAGACACCAACTTATTGCCATTCCCTCACAGACAAAGGAAGCCAACAATGGATGGGCAATTCAACCGTTTTGTTGAGATCATCCAAAAGATCCACATCAATGTGCCCTTGATTGATGCGATGCAAGTACCCACTTATGCTCGCTATCTCAAGGACATATTGAACAACAAACGGCCATTGCCCACCACTTAGGTCGTCAAGCTTACGGAAGACTGCAATGCAGCCATCCTCAATAGGCTTCCTGAAAAGAAAAAGGACCCTGGATGTCCTACCATTTCATGCTCAATTGAGGCTCACCACTTTGACAAGGCACTTTGTGATCTGGGAGCAAGTGTCAGTGTGATGTCCAAGGTTGTGTTCGACCAGCTGAACTTCACAGAGCTAACTCCAACACCAATGCTGCTACAACTGGCTGACTCTTCCGTCCGTTATCCAGCGGGTATTGCTGAAGATGTCCCGGTGAAGATCCAGAACCGCTTCATACCCGTGGATTTTGTGGTGCTAGACATGGACACTGAAAAATATACACCACTCATTCTTGGGCGCCCATTCCTCAGCACTGCAAAAGCTCGCATAGATGTGGGAGCTGGAGAAATCCACTTCCATATCAATGGCAAGGAGGAAAAGTTTAACTTTTGGCAAGATCATAGCAATGCTCCATGATTTGAATCAAGTATGGGCCGAATGATAAACACATCAGAGAGGTCGAAGTCACACCTCCAAAGGTGGACTCACTCATTGCATTCATGAGAAGATTAATCTACGAGGAGAATCCGTCGTTTCGACCACGCCGATATCCAAAGGCGACGAAATCGTCTGGACCTTCCTGAAGGCCCAAGTCAACCAAGCCGCCAAAGAAGGAATGGCGAAAGAAGAAGCAAAACAAGCCGTCCGAGCCCATCCCTCTGGGCCTGGATGTGAAATGAAGACGGAGGAATGTCCATCTCATCGGACGGTGGTGAGACCTATGCCAATAGGTTAAATTGGTAATTATCCCACTTTGTTTTTCTTTTTTTTCCACCCCATTTGGATTTTTCCCATTGCATATTTGATTTTTCCTAGCAAGTTGAGAATCTTATATTCTCAAACTATCATTTTTCTTTATTTTTTTTCAAAATAAATTTTTTTATTGGATTTGAAAAAAGGTTTTTATTTGAAAAACATTTTTTTCTGAGCTGCACATGTGGCATTTCACCAACGTGCTAACTTTATAGCCGTTGGGGAGCCATTTGCCAAAAGGGGAACCAGGGGGGCCACCTGTCAGGTCGGCCGAACCCCCTGGTCGGCCGAACAGGAAGTGGAGCCAAATTGGCTCCCCTTCCTCCAACGGCTTTATTTTGAACCCCAAGTGACTCTTGGAGGGTGCACCTTATAAATTGTGGCCATGAGGAGCACCTCTCTTCACACACCACATCATTTTACACCTCCCCAAGTCACTCTCTAGCTCACCTTGTTTTTCTAGCTCTTCATTGCAACACTCTTGCTCAAATCCATCCCCAAAAAGATTTTCTTTTGTTTGCATTTGCATTTTACACTCAAGCTTTCAAGAGGATAAAATTTGTTGAGAGTTTTGTTTTCCAAACATCGCTTCTTTTAGGATTTTCTCGCCTTGTTTTGTTCTTGCTTGTTGAACTCAAAAAGACATGAAGAGGTTGTTTGGAAAGAGGAAGGGGGCTGCAAGCTCAAGCCATGGTGAAGGTTCTAGTGCACGCCTCTCTTCCATGGGTACAAGCCCAAGGAGGAGAAGTGTGTGTGAGGACACTCCCATGGAAGAGAAAAGCAACCCACACCAACTTCTTCATGACAACGACCTCGACATACGAAGCGAAGTTGAAGATCAAGCACGCAGGCTTCTCAAAGATTAACAAGGAATCGTGTGAGGGCTGCAGCCACAAGCATGCCACCGATAATCTCTCCGGTCCATGAATGCCAAGAGGAAGAGAACCCAATGGGTTATGCGCCTAGATGGACTCAGCCTTCGATGTATGGGACTGGGGGATCATCTTGGCAAGAATGGCAAATGGATCCACCCTTATCCACTTCAAGCTCTAGCAGCTTGCCCCCAACGTCCATGAGAGGACATCGTTCCTTTTCGGCTAGAAGTCATCATGACTATAGACAAGGAATGACGAACCTCACTAGACGTATGGGAGAACTTGAAGTGTGAACGGGTGACATGTACAACACACTCTAGGAGCATGTTCAAGGTACCCAGGATTGGCAACAACACATGGATGCTCAATTCACCAACTTCAACACGGAAGCTACAACTACAACAAGCCGATCTTGCAACGTACTTCCGTCATCAAGGGTTCAACCCTTATCACAGAGGTAGTTGAACAACAAGCTTGGGGGAGGACCCCCACTTGAGGAAACATGTATCACATTCCTTGCATATTTATTTTCCATCCATCCATCATCCACCTTGCATTTAAAAATAATAATAAATATATATAAAAATAGGTTAGATTTGCTTTCATCAAATAAATATGTGCGGTAAGAATGATTTAGAATTCACATAGATGAAATGATGAATAGTTGCTCTGTTTTATTTTCGTAAGTCTCTAGTTTACAACTTGCTACTCTCTGAATATTGCTTTCATTTGTTTGAAATACTTTTACCTTAATTTGGAAGTTGTGGGTAGCAAAAGCTTAATCTAATTCTAGGTTGTTGCAAGATTAGAATTAGTAATAGGGCTGATAGTCCTAGTTTGAAAGTAAACTTAGATTTCTGGAGAAATTCTAAAAAGATTTAAGTTTCCCTCAATTGATTGGAAATACCTACCAAAGCCATATGATGTTCGCACATAGACAAAACCTTATGCATATGCTATTTGCTTTCACATTGAGCCTAGTCAAACTAGTATAGACCTATGTGAGAAATCATTCAACTCTTTTTGAATTTAAGACTTCACTTGCACATGCTATACTTCTACACTAGAAGTAAGCAAAATGTCCATCATATCCACCAAACCACAACAAAAAGAGAAACTCCATGTTATTCATGTTTAGCACTCTCTTCAAAATTCATTGCAAAGAAAGGGAGTAGAAGACATGGCTACAAAAAGAAAATGAAAAATAAAAGCATGCTTACATCATAAGTATGAGAAAAAAAAAGAGAAAAGAAAAGTAGCCATGTTTCATCCCTGCAAAAGAAAGAGAGATTATACCAAAAAGGAGTTATCTCAAGTATCCGCATCCACTTCCACTCCATCACACATGCACTAGTATTGAATCAAAAAGTTTTGATTTGAATTCTCCTAAGGCTTACTCTTTTGGCTTAGCAATATAGGTGATGCAAATATGCCTACTTACCTTCCTTACCAAGCTCCACATACAAGCCATATTCAATGAGTAGGAATAGTAGAGGCACAATGCTTTGGTGAGGAAATATTTCCACTATCCACAAAGGAGTGATTGAGAGAATCAAATTGAGGTACTTAATATCTAAATTGAATTCTCCGAGATTTAAGTGGAACTTGATTTCTAGGCTATGTTTGCTCCATTTGCTATTCTACCTTTCAACTACTTATGAATATGAAAAAGCATAAACCTCATGATAACTTAAGAAAGGTAGAGTATCATAGCTAATTTCTGCAATACTAGGTAGAGTATCTTGCTGTGCATTAGATACTTTTAAAAATAAGACATTAGCAACTCCTGACCATCAACCTAAAGTCTTGACTTTGCTCGAGACGAGCAAACGATAAGCTTGGGGGAGTTTGTTGATGACTGTTATATACCAATTTCATCCGTCAATTTAACTCAATTATGTGAAGGATTTGTCATTTCGTGCACACATCACCTTTCTATCTACCCCAATTCAACTTGGACTTAGAGAAATATGTGTATGCAACATTTTATGCAGGAAATGAGGAAATGTAGAGGGACCAATCCTATAAAATATCATCCCAGCCAATCAGGCGACGACACGTGGCATCCCATGGATCAAATGGCCCACAAACAGAAGTATCCGAGGAGATCCAACAGTGTATCACCCAGATACATCAAGGGGGCCCACCTGGCAACCACCTTGAGGAAGTACTCCACGTTTGGAGTGCTGACCAGGTCATCTGAACCAGGGGTTCGGCCGACCCCTTCTTGGCGCCAAACTCGGTCAAACGACGCGTGTTGGCTCCTCCTGGCTTGAAGGAGTCAATAGTGATTGATTCGCGTGCTTTGGGTGGCGGGAACCAACCTCAACACTAGTATAAATAGGACCTCCTACCCCTCACTTCAACACACACCACTTGAGCTTCATCTCTATTGTATACACTATCATCCATAGTCTTAGAGGAGTTAGGTTGCAGAGAGGAGAGTCTCTAGTCCCATGTCCAAATTGAAAAAGGAGTAAGGAGTCTCTCTCTTCCCAATCCTACATTGGTAAAGGTATGGCTCATGTATTCTTTCTTGTATTTGTGACTTTATGCATAATAAAGATAGTATCTTTAGTCTCTACTTATACATATACTTGGGCAAAGCGTTTCTTGTTTGATTGTGGAGTCCATGTATGTGGAAAGTATAGCTTCTATGACTGTTCATCATGAACATATCTCATTATCATAGAACCTATAGACCCCCACTATAGTCTAGTTAATTATAACATAACTAGGTTAGTATGGATAATTATGCTGTGTATCAACATTGGTTCAATGATGATTCAATTCATTGCCTTAGGATGGCTTGTGCCTAGGCTCTTAAGGTAATTACTTAATATGCTAGCATGGTGCTAGGATAGCTAAGTAGCATTGGATGTCTCGTAGACCCACAGATTGAAGAGGTAGGCAGTAGGTGGTGACAGCCCTATCTGTCCTTTGTAATCCTCGACGTTCGGCTATGCCACAGGCTCTTGGTGGGAGTCGCCCTAGTATTGCTAGGGGTAAGACGGGCTCGATGTGTTGAACCACATAGCATAAGTATTCACTATTGATCTAGCTTATGGATAATTAGTTTAGACTATGTATATGTACAATAGAGCATAGTAGGAGTACCTCCATAACTCTCAACCTTAACTAACCTCTAGGATCCTCTTACCCCCCTTAGACTTGAAAGCTTTTGTGTGTGTCACACTACCTCCACTATTATTTTATCCATCCTTACTAGATTGTTACCTAGACCTTTCTACCCTTTCCACTTGATGATTGTTATATCTCTTCCCTGCCTTCCTTTGGGATCAAATAAATGACACCCTTGGGAATACTCTTAAGGGGAAATTCTACAATGATATTTCCATGCGCTTGCGGAATTCACTCCGTGATCCAATAGAACCATTAACAAGCATTTCTGACACATCAGTTGGAGATGTTTAGTTAATGGTGCATAAGAAATACCAACAAGCATTTATGGCGCCGTTGCCGAGGATTATTTGTTAGTATATCTTAGGAGCCGTCAACAATTGGCCCGATTACTGAGAGAAGAAGAAATAAAATGGTACCAACAGGCTAAGACGAAGGATTTTTTGGAAGGTAATGCTAACACTAAATACTTCCATTTAGTGGCAAATAGAAAATATAGGAAGAATAAAATTTACCATATACAAGAGGAGGATGACCAAATTATACAGGAGAACCAACTTATGAAATATATTGTAAAGTATTGAAAAAGTTCTTTGGTTCATGTCGAAGTGCTTCCGCGACACTAGTTCCGGACCTGCTTTCAGGGCAGCCAGCGGAGGTTCTTGATCAGCTCGAGCTTAGTCCTCAGGTGAGGCTACAGTATGAGAGATGGGTGAGATGGTGGTTTTACGTGGTTCGGGCCACCGAGGCGTAATACCCTACTCCACGGTGTGCATTGTAATGCTAGAGAGTGTGCTCCCTTGGGTGTGTGAGGTAGGATACGAATCCTTTGTAACGGTGGCGGTCTGGTCCTTTTATAAGACAAGGGTAGATGCCTTACAGGTGGGGTCCAGTGCCCGACAGGTGGCCCCGCGACGATATTATCCTAAGGATCTAAGGCTTCTCGCATAATCTTCCTCTGACTGTGGCCTGAAGACCCGCCGTCTTGCCACCTCAGATGCCAGTGGCGCATGCCTAGTCGTTGATGGTGGCAGGTGATGTTCTGTCCATCTGTCTTGTCACCTTAAGCTACCCACTTGGTGGAGTAGGGTAGGCCTGCAACACCTTTACTTTGATGCCATTGGGTGTCGCGGTACCTGACAAGAGGTGTGCACCACATCTTGCGCCTGGGGGTGGCGTGCTACTTCAATACCTGTCTTGGACAAGGTGCAATACCCACTTACTCAAACAACCTACATGTCAGGACAAGTTGCAGGATGCGTGGCAGCACCGGAGCAAACCTCTGCGGGAGAGGCTAGGTCCTATACTACGGGCCACGTGGCAGCCCCAGAGCCCATCTCTAAGACCAGCCCGGGGGTCCGGGACTGCAGATCACATGGTGGATCCAGAACCCGCCTCTACGGGGGAGGCCGACCTGGAGTTTTGGGCCACGTGGCGGCACCGTAACCCATTTCTTTGGAGGAGCGAGGTCCCGTCCCGGTGGACATGTGGCAGCCCGGGAGCCCGTCACCCCGAGGGAGCTGGATACCGTCTTTAGGTTCATGTGGTAATACTGGAGCCCATCCCTGAGGAGGGATGGGGACAACACCTGCCGGAGACGTGGCGGCACCAAACCCTGTATTGACGTTTCTTACGTCACAGATAACAAATCGCAAGCGCACAAAAACTATCGAAGTAGCATTTCCCTTTAAAGAGTATTCCCAAGGGTGTCATTTATATTTTCCCAAAGGAAGGCTAAGTGGAAGTAAAGCAATCATCAAATGAAGAGGGTAGATTGGTCTAGGTAGGGTTCTAGTGAGGATTGGTAATAGATATGTGGAGGTAGTGTAACACACACAAGAGCATCCTATTCTAAGGGGGATAAATGGGTCAAAGAGGGATTACGCTAAGAGTTAGGGAGTTACTCCTGCAATGCTTCTAGTATACATATACATAGCCTAAGTTAGATACTAATGAACATGTCAATGGTGAATTATTATGCTAAGTTGTTCAACACATCGAGCACATGTTTACCCCTAGCAATACTAGGACGACTCCTGCAAGGAGCTTGTGGTATAACCGAACATGGAGGATTACAAGGACAAATAGGGTTGTCACCACATACTTCCTAGCTCTTCAATCCGTGGGTCTACGAGACATCCAACACTACTTAACTATCCTAGCACCATGCTAGCATATTAAGTAAATACCTTAGGAGCCATGACACAAGCCATCCTAAAGCAATGACTAAACTAAACAATGTTGAACCAATGTTGAGGCATAGCATAAGTTATTCATATTAACATGATAATATTTGTAACACCCTTATTTTCATCCATCATGCATCGCTTACCTTCTACATGTTTAATATTAAGAAACACAAAAAGGAACAAGTTTAAAATGAATTAGAACTCAAAACAGCTATTAAAACCTGTATTAATGCGGACTTGTCCGGATTGGACCCCGGACTAGTCCGATCTACTCCATGTCGTTTTCAAGATTTGTCCGTTATTTGTTACGAATTAGTCCGAAAATGTTTTTGTTGTGTTTTGAACTTGTCCGTTCTCTTGTACGGACTAGTCCAATCTCCGTTACTATAACCCTTTGGAGTCATCCAGTAAATTACTCAGCTTTGTTCAGGTTTTTGAAAATTGGACAAACCTCTAGACTTGTCCAGCCCCATACCAGACATGTCCGTTTTGATTTTTGGAACCAATCGGACTTGTCTAGACTTCCATCGAACCTGTCCATTCAACGTTCTATTCCATATCAGACTTGCCCGACCTCCTTGCGGACTAGTCCGATTTGCCCGACTCAGATTCTATTTTCCTCCCCGACGGGCTTTTGGGTAATTACCTTAATTGGGTTCAAGTATTGTACCTAGCCCCCGTGGAGCCCATGTGGTACCCCACCAAGGCCTCCAGCGCCTTAAACTCGAATTCCACCCAAACCTACCAACTCCACCTTATATAAACACCCCAACACCCACCCTTTCATCTATTTGCCACATTAGAAGAAAACCTTAACCCTAGTTCGTGAGAGCCGCCATCAAAGAGACTCCACTGCAGGGAGAAGAAGGAGGAGGATCAACCAAGATCGTTGTCGCTGCTTCGATCTCCATCATCGATTCTTCATCGCCAACATCCTCCTTCGCCAATTCTTCGTCTCCTTCGATCTTGACGTCAGATTCTCGAGTCTTCAACCTTTGAACCCTTGGATTCATGGTAAATACCTTAGATGCACCTTTTCTATGCAAATTTTGGTTCCATGATTAATCAAACATTGCTCTAGTTGAAAATTCGCCAAAACCCCAGCCATAACGAACTTGTCCGGTCCTGTGCGGACTATTCCGATTTCCCTTGTGTTCCAGAACGACATGTCCGACACATGTGCGGACTAGTCCAACCCTTCAGTTCTGGAAATTCCTGGAACTTGTTTAATATTCTACAAAAAGACTTGAAACTTGCCCTATGTAAGGATCGACACGCCCAAGAGGGGGGGAGGGGGTGAATTGGGCTTTCTTTCAAATTTTAAGGTAATTAAAAGCTAACAACTTAAAGCCCAATTCCCTATGCGATTAATCTATGCAATCAATGTAAATTAAAGTTGCGGAATGAAGATTGCATAAATGTAAAAGGGAGAGGGATGCAAACGCTCAAGGGACACGGAGTTTATCCCGTGGTTCGGCAAGATCACAAGGATCTTCCTACATCCACGTTGTGGCACCCACCGAAGGGTTTTGCCACTCCCAAGTCACCGAGACAAGGGGGTCTTCACTATTCTTCTTCGTTCGCCAACCTTGGCAAGGTGGAGCTCAAGCCTTGTACACTTTGAATCCTCCGGGCTTCCACAATCCTCTTGGCAAGCTCCGGAAGTCACACACACCAAGGGACACTCCCTTATGGCTCCCACTACACTAGAGACTCCAATCACCAAGAATGGAGGCACACAAGCACTATCTCTAGCTAGTTCTAGCCTATCTCTTGGTGTACAAATGATGAACAATGATGTGAAAGTGGTAGCTCTATGTCTTGAATGCTCTAGGATGTGTAGAGTATGTCTGGGCTTCATGTCTTATCGATTTGACAGGTTGAAGGGGTATAAATAGCCAGCCTCCACGAAATAGCCGTTGGAAAAGTAGGCTGACATCACTTCTCTGCGAACACCGGATGATCCGATGTCTTCCCTTCAGTTATCATCGGTCAAAGCCAAATTAATTGATGTCACTGTGTCAGATATGACCGTTGTTAGACCGATGTTGACCTGTCTTCTCATCGGATGATCCGGTGGCTCTTCCTCCAGAATTTGCTTGATCTTGATGCTTACTGGAGTGATCGATCGATGTGTGTAATTCTGCACATCGGATGATCCGGTGCTTCACTTGGTCCAATGGTATTGCAAACTGTGCTCATAGACCGATGTCACTGAGCCACTCACATCGGATGATCCGGTGAGTGCATTTGTCTGAGGTCTTCTTCTTCAGTTGAACCAACTCGACCGATGTAGTCAACTCAGAAAACATCGGATGATCCGGTGTGTTCAATTTGTTGACTTTGAGTTGTTTTGAGTTGTTCTTTTGGAATTTTAACTTGTGACCTCTTTGATACTTGTTTGAAGTGTTGTTCTGATAGTCTTCAAGCATTGAGTGATGTCAAGTTAGAGCTTTCACTTCTTGTATTTATATGATTCGATTTGATCTCATTGGTTGATTTTATATGGGTCTCCATTGTAATTTTGATTTCATTTGATTGAGTGATTATTAGGACCTTGCATTCACAAATTCATTAGTAATATCGAATGGTTGTCATTAATCACGGAAACCGTACCTCATGGGGCCTAGATGCTTTCAATCTCCCCCTTTTTGGTGATTGATGACAACACAATAATTTAAAGCGCAATAGTAATGAATTTGATGGTACAACACTCAAGTAGATATGCAATGAATATAAGAAAAGATACATTAAGCTTATAGAAAGCAAATGAAATTAATGGCGCGAAAAGCTCAATCGATTAAAGCCATAAGCAAATGTGACAAGCGGAAAAGAGCTTAATTAAAAAAATATAAAAGGGTACTCAAGCACGAATACAAAGGACAAACTCAAACTCCCCCTGAGACTACTACTACCACTCCCCCTGACTCCTCTACCTCTTCTCCCCCTTTGGCATCAAGACACCAAAAAGGGATCAGAGAGCCTACTGACCCTGAGAGCTAGGCGCGATGACGAACTGGTCACCGTCGCTGTCGTCGGAGCTGGAGTCGCCGGTCGCAGGAGCTGGAGCGGAGGGAGCTGGGGGATCCGCTACCAGTGCTGGAGGAGAGGAAGCAGGTACTGGAGGCGCCAGTGGAGCTGGAGGAAGTGGAGCGCTCACCACGGATGCCGGCGTCTGCTGGAACAGAGTCGTTGCCGGCAGAGGTGAGTGAATCGGTGCGCTGGGTGCCAGAAGTGGTGACATACTGATCGAAGGAATAGGAGTAGTGGGCACCTGAGCAACACCTGGAGCTAGTCCCAGTCCAGGCTGCTATGGAGGAAGGGCGATCCCGGTCTGAGTGTATAGGTTGGTGATCAACCCAAGGATCCCCATCATGGCCTGCTGAGTCTGCTGCTGCTGGTCGAGGGTACGGCGGTGCATTTGATCGACCAAGTTCGTGAACCGATCCGTATCCTCTCGCCTCTGTCGGGCGATCTCCAGCTGAAGCTCCTGCTGCTGCCTCTGAAGCTGTGCCAGGTGAGCAGCCTGCTCTACCCTGGCCTGCTCAGCAGCGAGCCTGTCCTAGCGCTGCTGCTCTATCATCTGCTGAAGAAGTGTCGACAGCTCTGACGGCTGTGACACCTGCGCCTCGGACACAGGAGGTGGAGTCGGTGGTGGAGCAGCTGAACCTCCTGCCTCGGCATCATGCTGCCTCGGTGAGGGTGGAGGAGGAGGGAAGTACTCCTCGACACTCTCGTCTGTGTCGCTCTCGGACCAGACGTGCTGCAGGTCTCCACCTTGAGCTTCTGCCTCAGCCAGACGCTCATCCTCCTTCTCAAGGTCAGACCAATCCTCCTCCATCAGGCGGGCCCCGACCTGGCGCTCAACTGGACGGCCAAGGCGGCGGTCCCCTGGAGCTGGAGCTCAGTAGTGTCCGAACCGTGACACACTCTCGTCAGAGAGACGGTCGTGCACGGCGGACTCCTCTGGAACCATCATCTTGAGCAAGTAGCTAATCCAGTGCCCATATGCTAGCTGCCTCATCATGCTCACTCCATCTATGATGACATCCTCCATCTCACAGATAATGACATCCACTATATCAAAGTTCATCCCGTTCATGATGTAGAACAGGATCGTCTGCTGGAGGCTAGTGAACCCCTCAAGATAGCTGGACCTCGGCAGGAGAGAGCGACGCAGGGCAAGGTGCACCGTGCGCGCTGCAGGAGTCAGCAAGGCCGGGACTCTCGGCTGGTCTGGAGAGAAAGTAGGTCCAAAGAGAATTCTGATCTCCTCCAGAGCAGGAGCCACTACTCCAGTGAGCGGCCTCCTCGGCGGGTCTGCCTGACCGTAGACTCTCTCATGGATGCAGATGTCGTGCAAGTCTACTCCAAGCAGCTGTCCCAGTGTCTGCATCGTCAGATGGTAACGCTGACCCATGAACATGAAGTCGATGGATCGTCTGCCCTCAGAGACGTAGAGGGTGGCGTAGAACACGCGGACCCAATCCTCTACGTAGGGGCTCCTCTCATAAGACAGCAACTGTACCAGGCCCCTGTACCTCTCAAAGAATGGCTTGATCTCTGTCCCTGCGGCTACTTCAAGCTGAACCCAATCCATGTAGTTGTGTTGGAACAGCTTGTGGCCACGGCATCTGTAGGTATCGTAGAGAGACGCCTGTGTGACCGTCCAGAAGCGATTGTCCACCAAAGCTTCCCGGGGCTACGGGTACCACTCCTCAAGCAACACACTCCATCTGAGCTTCCAAAGTTGCTTGGCCTTCATCTTCCGGTAGTCCGTGAGACGGACTCCCTCAGCGACATGGACAGTGGTGTCCATCTCGTAGATGGCCCTCTCGGCCTCCCTGTCCTCACGACGGTCGGCAGCCGTCGGTCTCGGACAAGGAGCAGCCTCGGTGTGACCTCCACGTGTCCGGGCTGAGCGCCGGCGGACGAGAGGCTCAACCGGCTCCTCTTCGGCCTCGGAGTCGTCGATCACAGGAGGCTGCCTGGAACGAGCCTCACGGATCCTCAGGGACCCTCCTCGGCCACGCTCACGCTCCTCGGCGGCGCGAGCGGCCATCAACGCCTTCTTTTCATCCTTGGACAACTTCTGCTTCTTCGCGGTGGGCTCCGCGATGGCCTTGCCCTTGTTCCTCTTGTCGCGAGCCATTGCGATCGCGAGGTTGCACGGAGTTGAAGACGGGACGTGAAGATCGATGGGCCGGGAAACCCTAGCGACGGGGAGGTGACCGGAGAGGGGCGGTTTGTGCGTGGGAGAGAGGCGGCGGCAGCGCTTGGGCGCGGTGGTGAGGTGTGGAGACGGCGGCGCGGCACTTGGAGGTGAGGCGGCGCGGGTGTGTGGCGGCGGTGTCCGGCGGGAGCACGGCGGCGGCGCGTGGGAGAGGCGGCGGCGCGAGGGAGAGGCGACGGCGCGGGGGAGAGGCGGCGGCGTGGTGGACGGTGGTCGGCAGCGGCGATTAGGGAGTGATCGGCGGCGGCGAGAGCATGAGCAAGCGAGGCGTCGGGGAGAGAGAAAGAAGGCGGTGGCGTGCGGGTTTAAATAGTGGACCCCAAACCCTAGCCGTTATTTTAACACCGGATGGACCGATGCTAGGTAAAATGAACATCGGTCGAAAGCAACAGAAAGGATATTCAAAAATTGCTGTTGACATCGGATGGACCAACGTCTAGGGTTTTGAACATCGGTCGAATAGCACAGTAAGGGTGTTCAAAAGAGTGATGTAGACACCGGATGGTCCGACGTAGGAGGAAGTAAACATCGGTTGAATTGACCACAGCTCCAGAAGAGTGAACATCGGATGGACCGATGTTTTTGGGAATGAACGCGTCGGATCATTTGAATTTCAGACTGAACTGGCCCTTGAAGATTGAACACCTATTGGTCCGATGAGGGATTGGCTTAGGCATCGGATAATCCGATGACAACAGAACAAAAACATCCCTTATATGTCCTTTGACCAAACAAACAATCAAAGAGAAACACATGTCTTAGGACTTTTTTTGGGCAACCCCTTACCCCTCAAGAAGCTAATATGCCAATAGCTTGGCTAAACCTTAAAGCAAATGGAACACTGAGAAAAGTGGAGGAAAAATATCCAAATAAAATGTAAGGCCCATGCTTTGTGAGGTAGAGTATGAAGACTTCTATCTCTTTGAAGCATGTTCCTCTAGGCATTAACGTACCTAACATTTTGTTCTTTCCACCTTATATGAGTTGAGATATTGTATTTTAAACAAGTCTCCTTCTCATGAGGTGGGTTCCCCTTTGTGACAATCTACCGTATGCAATGCCAAACAAGTTATAGTGCAAGAAATTAAATGAGTGCAAGTCTATATGGCAGGGATCATGCAAGGCATAAAATAAATCTATCTTGCCAAGTTTAAACCTTCCAAAGGCTTCCTCAGGGAAAACTATTTCTAGCTCACCCCTATCCTTTGGGAGTTAGACAAGACCTATATGATATGCATCCTTACATGAACATGGCAACTTACATGACGTTAGATGCATCTAGCACATTTAATTCACTTCTAAGTCTAGAAAAGGTTTTCTCATCAAGTGGTTTTGTGAAGATATCCGCCAATTGTTCTTCGGATCTAACACCTTGCGAAGAGATGTCTCCTTTAGCCTCATGATCCCGTAAGAAGTGATGGCGAATATCAATGTTCTTAGTGCGGGAGTGTTGAACGGGGTTTCTAGCTATCTTAACCGCACTTTCATTGTCACAAAGGAGGGGCACACAACCAAATTTAATTCCAAAGTCCAAAAGGGTTTGCTTCATATATAGAATTTGGGCACAACATGCACCGGCCGCTATATACTCCGCCTCCGCGGTGGACAAAGCCATGGAATTTTGCTTTTTGCTTGACCAAGATACTAGGGAACGCCCAAGTAAGTGGCACCCACCGGAGGTACTCTTGCGATCCACACGGCATCCGGCAAAGTCCGAATCCGAGTATCCCAAGAGATGGAAACTAGCGTTCTTGGGGTACCACAAACCTACACTTGGGGTATGCTTGAGATATAGAAGTATCCTAAAGACCGCCTTCTTATGCGATTCTTTAGGTGCCGCTTGAAAGCGAGCACACAAGCACACACTAAACATAATATCGGGCCTAGATGCGGTAAGGTATAACAATGAACCAATCATGGAACGGTAGTGAGATTGATCAATAGGTTTACCGTCCAAGTCCGTGTCGAGATGACAATTTGTCGCCATTGGAGTACTTCTTGAGCTACAATCTCCCATCTCAAATTTCTTCAAGAGGTCCTTGGTGTACTTCTCTTGGTAGATGAAGGCCCCCTCTTGAAGTTGCTTGATTTGAAATCCAAGGAAGAAGTTGAGCTCTCCAATCATTGACATCTCGAATTCCCTAGACATCATGGTGCCAAACTCATGGCTAAGCGATTTGTTAGTTGAGCCAAAAATAATATCATCGACATAAATTTGACAAATAAATAAATCCCCGTCGATGTCCTTGGTGAAGAGTGTAGTGTCCACCCTCCCGATCTTGAATCCTTGCATGACCAAGAAATCCCTTAGACGTTCATACCACGCCCTAGGTGCTTGCTTGAGCCCGTAGAGCGCCTTGTGTAACCTATACACATGGTTAGGATTCCTCGGATCTTCAAACCTGGGAGGTTGCTCAACATAAACAAGCTTGTTAATATTGCCATTAAGAAAGGCACTTTTAACATCCATTTGATAAAGCATTATATTGTGATGTGAAGCAAAAGCAAGGAGTATACGAATAGCTTCTAACCGAGCGACCGGAGCGAATGTTTCTCCAAAGTCTAGTCCTTTAACTTGTGAAAAACCCTTGGCCACAAGTCTTGCCTTGTTGCGGACCACAACGCCATTCTCGTCTTGCTTGTTGCGGTACACCCACTTCGTTCCAATGACGTTCTTGTCCTTGGGTCGCTCCTCCAATACCTAAACTTCATTGCGGGTGAAGTTGTTGAGTTCTTCTTGCATGGCCATCACCCAATTTGGATCTTGGAGTGCTTCCTCTATATGAGTGGGTTCAACACACGAAACAAAAGAGTAGTGCTCACAAAACGAAGCGACATGGCGAGAACGAGTACTTACTCCCCGTGACGGACTTCCGATGATTTGATCAATCGGATGCGCCTTGGAGATGCGTCCATGCCTCATCAGTGATTGTGAAGCACTTGGCGGTGGTGAAGCATCTTGCTCGTCTTGTGGTTGGACTTGATCTTGGACTTCTTCTTCTTGTTGTTGGTGTTGTGTGGCTTGTGAATCTTGCATTGGCAATGGATCATCTTTCTCTTCTTCTTCATCAACTTGAGGCGCCATGGAGGTGTTGATGTTGGAACTTGATGCTCCCCCTTGATCATGGCTCTCCTCAACTTCGGGCTTGATGTCTCCAATGGTCATGTTTTTCATGGCTTCTCGTAGAGGCTCATCATCTATATCATCATGACCAAAACTCTCCTCTTGGGAGCCATTAGTCTCATCAAACTCAACATCACAACTTTCTTCAACTAACCCGGAGGTTTTGTTGAATACTCGATATGCTTTTGAGTTTGACGCATAACCAAGAAAGATACCAACATCACATCTTCTTTCGAACTTACCGAGCCTTTTCTTGCGGTAGATGTAGCACTTGCACCCGAAGACTCGGAAGTAGGAGATGTTGGGCTTTCTCCCAACGAGGAGCTCATATGGGGTCTTTTGAAGTAGTCGATGAAGATAGACCCTATTAGCGGCATGGCACGCCGTGTTGATTGCTTTGGCCCAAAACTTCTCCGACGTGCCATAGTCATCAAGCATTGCTCTAGCAAGGGTGATGAGAGTCTTGTTCTTCCTTTCAACGACACCATTTTGTTGAGGGGTGTATGTGGCCGAAAATTCATGCTTCACGCCTTCACGATCACACCACTCACCAATGTTGTAGTTCTTGAACTCGGTGCCGTTGTCACTCCGGACCTTGATGATGGGAAGTTGAAATTCCCTTTGAGCACGTTTAGCGAAGGTCTTGAAGACTTCTGGAGTTTCACCCTTGTCACCTAGAAACAACGTCCAAGCATATCTAGAATAGTCATCAACAATAACAAGACAATAGAAATTACCACCAAGACTTTGATATGTGGACGGTCCGAAGAGGTCCATGTGGAGTAGTTCAAGCGGCTTGGAGGTTGACACTATTGTCTTCATTGGGTGGTGTGAAGCAACTTGCTTCCCGGCTTGACAAGCGCTACAAAGCTTGTTCTTTTCAAATGTGACATCCTTCACGCCGGTCACCATCCCAAGCTTGAACGAATTCTTGAGCTTGCTCATCCCAATGTGAGCAATGCGTCGATGCCATAGCCAACCCAAACTCGTCTTGGTGAAAAGACAAGTGGTCAAGCTAGCATCCTTGTTGGAGAAGTCCACCAAGTAAAGATGTCCATGCCGAAAACCTTTGAAGATTAGTTCTTTGCTTGATTCACTAGGTACTAAAACACCATTCTTGTCAAAGCTGCACATTAGTCCAAGATCACATAGTTGTGCAATTGAGAGTAAATTGAAACTAAGTGACTTAACATATAGTACATTAGAAATGGACAAATCATGCGAAATAGCAATTTTACCTAAACCAATTACCTTCCCCTTTGAGTTGTCACCAAAGGTGACTTGTTCATGATTGTCGGGGTTCTCTATTGAGGTGAACATACCATCATTGCCGGTCATATGTTGAGTGCACCCGCTATCGAGTACCCAATGCTTTCCTCCGGCTTTGTAGTTCACCTACACACATGAAGTTAGTTTTTGAGTTTAGGCACCCAAGCCAACTTAGGTCCTTGTATGTGTGATACAAGTGATTTTGGGACCCAAAGTTGCTTGGGGAGCTTCCCCTTCATGCCCTTAATGTCTTTGCCGATGAACCTTGCCTTCACCTTGCCACCTACTTTGCTCAAGAGATAGTGGTAATTATTGAAAGTAGATTTGTAGTTAGGAGGCAATTTGGGAGAAAGATGGTTGGGAAGAGGACACTCCCTCGTGTGATGTCCGGTGACCTCACAATGTTGGCAATAGGAACCAACTTCTTTGATGAAGCTTGTCCTAAGTTCCGGTGAGGGCACTTTCCCTTTGTTGAGCACGGGAAAGGATCCAAGTCCTCTTTTGTTGAAGCCTTTAGCTTGTTGGTAGAGGATTTCCTTGTGCTTGTCCTCCCCCTTAGAGAGTCTTGCCACACTAGTGCGGAGACTTTCAATCTCGTCCATCAACTCCTTCTCCCTACGGCTTGCTTTTAAAGGCAAAGTCTTATCCAAAATATTAGTGGCATGTGAAATAGTTGATACTTTGCCATCAAGGGTTTCCTTTTTCATGTTTTTCATTTTTAGTTCAATCGCTTCATAAGCACGGTTAAGCACTTCATGTTCTTGAACCAAGTCATTGTGCTTTCTCAAGAGTGCTTGGTTTGCTAAGTCAAGCTCATGATGATCAAGCTTGATTTGAGTATTTTCCTCCTCGATTTGCTTGACATGTGTTTTGAGCGTGTCATGCTCTTTAAGTATGGTTACATACTTGTCATGCAAATCGAGCTTCGCACTCTCAAGCTTAGCACAAGCTTGTTCAAGTGCCTTAACCTTGCTCTTCTCCCTTTTTATGATGACATGGTATTCATTAATCATATATGCTAATTCATCGGGGGAGAGCTCATCATCATCATCGCTAGAATCGTCACATACCTTAGTGTTACCTTTCGCCATGAGGCACATAGGAGGTGGGCGAAGAGGTGAGTTATCCTTGATGACGATGGCAAGGCCCGCCAAGTTTTCTTCATCTTCACTCTCTTCGTCGCTTGACTCTTCATCTGTGATCCACTCATTGGCCTCGCACATGAAGACTTTTTGAGGTCCTCTTCTCTTCTTTGGAAAGAGCTTGGTCTTCTTGCCTTTGTCAAATTTCTTCTTTCCAAAGGAGCGCTTGGGCTTGACCTCTTCTTCATCTTCATCACTTTCTTCTAGCTTTCGATACTTTCCCTTGTGGTTGTCCTTCCTCTTGTCCGGTCTTGGACAATCATATGATATGTGGCCTTGATCACCACAATTATAGCATGTCTTGTTTTCATCTTTTCTTGGGAGGAAGGCTTTCTTCTTGGGATCAAATGAGTATCCCTTATTTGCGATCTTGGAGTTTAGACGTGAGAATTTTCTCATCATCAACGCAAGCTCATCATCGTCTTCTTCGCTTGTTGCTTGCTCTTCTTCACTTGAGCTAGGCTCAACCATTTTCTTCTTCTTGGGAGTTGTCTTCTTGGTTGAAGCCTTGAGAGCAATGGTCTTTGACGATGACTCCTCCATCATTCCAAGTACGCTCATCTCATGAGCATGAATTTCTCCAATGAGCTCCGAAACTTCAATGTTGCCAAGTGATTCTTTTTGGAGCATTGAATTGATAATGTTGTACTTGGGCTTGGGTAGAAGCATGAGGATCTTGCGGTTGATAAGTCCCTTACCAAGAGAAGCAATGTCAAGTGCGTTAATCTCCTCAATGAGCACATTTAAACGAGAAAACATTTGGTTAACATTCTCATGAGGAAGCATTTTGAATTCATCATACTTGGATTTAAGCAAGTGATATTTGAGTTCTTTAACACGAGATGAGCCCTCATGTATTTCAATTAAACATGCCCAAATTTCACAAGCTTTCTCTTTACTAGCAATTCTAGCAAATACGTCTTGACTTATGCATTCATAGATAGCATTTCTAGCTTTAGCATCCCATTTTAGTTGATCACCAACATAGTCAAGATTTCCAAACCCCGCATGGGTCGCTTCCCAAACTTCGGGAGCAATAGCCTCTAGGTAGGCACGCATGCGTGCTTTCCAATAGGCAAAGTTCTTGCCCTCGAAGGTAGGAACCGAACGCCCATTCTTGGCCATTTTAGCTCTCTAGCGGTGAGGCTAGAATGATCCAATGAGCAACAAGGCTCTGATACCAATTGTAAGGATCGAAACGCCCAAGAGGGGAGGTGAATTGGGCTTTCTTTCAAATTTTAAGGTAATTAAAAGCTAACAACTTAAAGCCCAATTTCCTATGCGATTAATCTATGCAATCAATGTAAATTAAAGTTGCGGAATGAAGATTGCATAAATGTAAAAGGGAGAGGGATGCAAACGCTCAAGGGACACGGAGTTTATACCGTGGTTCGGCAAGATCACAAGGATCTTCCTACATCCACGTTGTGGCACCCACCGAAGGGTTTTGCCACTCCCAAGTCACCGAGACAAGGGGGTCTTCACTATTCTTCTCCGTTCGCCAACCTTGGCAAGGTGGAGCTCAAGCCTTGTACACTTTGAATCCTCCGGGCTTCCACAATCCTCTTGGCAAGCTCCGGAAGTCACACACACCAAGGGACACTCCCTTATGGCTCTCACTACACTAGAGACTCCAATCACCAAGAATGGAGGCACACAAGCACTATCTCTAGCTAGTTCTAGCCTATCTCTTGGTGTACAAATGATGAACAATGATGTGAAAGTGGTAGCTCTATGTCTTGAATGCTCTAGGATGTGTAGAGTATGTCTGGGCTTCAAGTCTTATCGATTTGACAGGTTGAAGGGGTATAAATAGCCAGCCTCCACGAAATAGCCGTTGGAAAAGTAGGCTGACATCACTTCTCAGCGAACACCGGATGATCCGATGTCTTCCCTTCAGTTATCATTGATCAAAGCCAAATTAGCTGATGTCTCTGTGTCAGATATGACCGTTGTTAGACCGATGTTGACCTGTCTTCTCATCGGATGATCCGGTGGCTCTTCTTCCAGAATTTGCTTGATCTTGATGCTTACTGGAGTGATCGACCGATGTGTGTAATTCTGCACATCGGATGATCCGGTGCTTCACTTGGTCCAATGGTATTGCAAACTGTGCTCATGGACCGATGTCACTGAGCCACTCACATCGGATGATCTGGTGAGTGCATTTGTCTGAGGTCTTCTTCTTCAGTTGAACCAACTCGACCGATGTAGTCAACTCAGAAAACATCGGATGATCTAGTGTGTTCAATTTGTTGACTTTGAGTTGTTTTGAGTTGTTCTTTTGGAATTTGAACTTGTGACCTCTTTGATACTTGTTTGAAGTGTTGTTCTGATAGTCTTCAAGCATTGAGTGATGTCAAGTTAGAGCTTTCACTTCTTGTCTTCATATGATTCGATTTGATCTCATTGGTTGATTTTATATGGGTCTCCAATGTAATTTTGATTTCATTTGATTGAGTGATTATTAGGACCTTGCATTCACAAATTCATTAGTAATATCGAATGGTTGTCATTAATCACTGAAACCGTACCTCATGGGGCCTAGATGCTTTCACCCTAATATGTAAAACTTAGTTGTGACTAGTTAGTAAGTTATGATATCAACTTGATAACACGTGTTACCACATAATTGCATCATTCATGCATGTCATGATATATTGAGTAATATATGAACATTTATTGATCGTAATGCTTGCTTTGTATGGTTGTTGCGTGAAATAGAAGCTGTTGCTCTAGAGGGTGCTGGTGAGGACCTCCAACACCAGAACTTCGAAGCTTTTGATCCTAACCAGTCTCAAGAGCAAGGCAAGTGTCCTTGATCATTTTAATCCCGTTTTTAAATGTTTTCTCTGCAAAACTGCATGCTCATGTCAAATTGATGGGAAACCCTTGATAGGTGTTTACTAGACTTGTTTCACCATCCTTGTCGCTTGGAATAAATTGTAGAGAGTCGAGAACGACATTTTACTTTTTGCTTTGCTCTAATTAATTGGAATGGGAAAACAACCAAATGGCTTAACTATGAATCGATGAGCATGTATATGATGAGAATTGATGAATGTGGTTAATTGGTAACATGGGACTTGGGAGATCTAAGCAAGCATGGATTATGGACTAGGTTGGATGTTATGGTAGTTTCGCTTGCTTTAGATTTAAGGACCGGTTCGTGGAGCGACCATCCATGATTTACTGTGCCACCAGAAGGCTAAGTATGGGTGAAGCGTAGCTGAATAATTAGGTGTGCTTCTAGTATTGTATGGACCATTGGATGGTGCGGGGAATGGGAGTCGAGGAGAGCTGCCCTGGGAACCGCATAGCACATGAGGGGGCCCGTGGGTGAGAGAATGGAGATTCAAGCCTGCTGGTGAAACTTTAGTGGGTCCGTACATACTAGTAGTCCCTTTGTAAAAGCTACTTTGTGATCTCTTGGCAACACACCAAGGAAAGTGTGAGACAGCATAAGGGAGGTTCTTAGTCACCGAAAGGTGATAAAATCACAAACGTGTGGGTAAAGTGGTACAACCTCTGCAGAGTATTAAAAACTATCATGATAGTTGTGCTCCCGATTATGAGCAACCTGGACCCTCACATGATTAGAGTGGAAATTGGGATTTTGGATGGTTTGGTTATGGTTATGGTTCAACTTGTGGTAAATGGACATGGTTAATGATGATGGTAAGAATTTGGTAATTGAATGGATAATTATTGATGGATGGGATATGATGGAAAATTATGGTGTTGGATTCATAAATGGTAATTATCTAGGATGTGATGGGGTTAATTCACATAAACATCTTAGTATGCTTTTTTGTATGTTTTAAATGTACTTTTCAACAACTAGCCATTATTTATTATCATTCCTTGTTTAATCTACATGTCATTATTTTCCCACACTTGCTAAGTACGACATGTGCTCACCCTTGCTATTCCCCCACCAACAATTTCAGGTGATGTTTGGGAGTACCCTGAGGATAATGTAGAGTACTATGTTGTGTGCGGCCATCAACTTGCCTGTGGTTATGCTTGGAGCCTCGCTATATCCCATTTGCTTAGTTTGCTTAGTTTAGAGTATTTCCACTGCAGTATTAGCAGTATTGATAATAATGATCATTAGAGTTTCTAATTTGAGGATTATTTAAATATTGTAATAAATGTACTTATTTACTAGTTTGTGTTGTGGTAATTTTCTGTATATCATTTGTGATGCACTCATGTGTGTTGAACATCTTGGGCACACATATGCATCACACTTGGTTCATTTTCGGAACGGGTGCCACAAATTGGTATCAGAGCCACATATTGACCGTGCGACGCAACCTAGATAGAATATATACTTTAGAGCACATATGAACACTCAGGAATAGTTGAGGTTTGTTTGGTGTGCTGATTGCTATGTAATGTTTGTTTGTATGCTTGTGTGCTTAGTAGAGGATTGTGGGATGCTTCGACATTTACCATATCTATATAGGCTTATATAGGTACTTGCTTAGTTTCATATCCCTTGATGCATATAGTTGGAGACGTTTTTAAGTTTTTCTATCTCTTGCTCTTTTCTTCAGATGCCAAGGATCCACAACCAAAGGAATGCCAATGGTGAAGAGGAGAACAATGGAGCACCATAGAACAACAACAACAACCTTAGACCTGAGGCTAGCAACCTTGAGCAGTTGTTGGCTATGCAAAATCAGCTTATGCAGACCGTGATGCAAGCTTTGGGGCAGTTGCAGGCCAATAACCGGAATCAGCCCCACATGCCACCACTGCCACCCCCACCATCTTATAACATATTGGGAGAGTTTATGAGGACTAGGCCACCCACTTTTGCTCAAGCCAATGATCCTATGGAAGTTGATGATTGGATGAAATATGTGGAGAAGAAGCTCGCTATTGTCCAATGCAATGACCGGGAGAAGGTTCTCTTCGCTTCCCATCAACTAATTAGAGCAGATGCGGATTGGTGGGACTCACTATGCAATGCCCATGAAAATCAAGAGAGGATCACTTGGGCTGAATTCAAGGAGAAATTCCGTTCCCACTTTGTTCATGAAGGTGTTGTGATCCTAAAGAGGCAGGAATTTGAGAATCTAAGGCAAGGAAGGTCGAGTGTGAGTGAGTACTTAAATAAATTTACTCAACTCTCATGGTATGCTCCAGAGGATGTTAACCGGGACAGCCACTAGCAATATTTGTTCATGAGAGGCCTAAATAATGAGATTCAAGTCCAATTGCTCAATTGTGACTACGCCAATGTCTAGAAGCTTGTGGACATGGCCATTGTGGTTGAAAAAAGGTTCGTGAGATGGAACAAGATAATAAGAGGAAGATTTCATACCAAGGGCAGCCACAAGGGAGCAATGTCCATCCTCGCCTTGCGCCACCAAGTGCGCCATATTACAATCCCTCCGCTCCTGCTTATCGGGCTGCTTATCCTCCACGCCCAAACCAGCATCAGCAGCGCCTTGTTATGCAAGCGCCTCGACAGCCTGTGCCGTATGCACTGCGCCCTAATATGGTGACTAACTCTCAAAATCAGCAGCGCCCGAGTTTCCCTAATGCTCCGGACAGCAAGACGTGATATGTTTGTAGAGAGGCTGGACACTTTGCAAGTTAATGCCCCAAGAGGAGCTATGGACCAATGAATATTGCACCTAGGAAAAATCCACGGCCGAATGGAGGAGCACCACAAGGCAACCGTGGGAAGTAGAATATCACTCGTGGCAATGTGAACCACGTCTCTACTGAGGAGGTCCAACAAGCGACTGATGTCATGATTGGTATGTTCCTCGCCAACTCCAACCCCGCGACCATTTTATTTGATTCTGGAGCATCTCATTCATTCATCTCATCGAAGTATGTTTCCAAGTATAATCTGCCTATAGCTCATCTGAAACACACTATGTTGGTAAAATATGAGGGAGGAGAGATGAGGACAAATATAGTGTGTCCGAGAGTAAGCATCAAAATAAGGGGGGTATACTTTCTTGCTTATCTCATTGTCCTGGATTCCCAAGGGATAGATATAATACTTGGTATGGATTAGCTGAGCAAGTACAATGGAGTGATTCAATGTGCCAAGATGATTGTGCAATTGACAAGTGAGCATGGCACCCGTATTGAAGTGGAAACCGCCCAACCCACAACAGATAAGGAAACACAAAGTCATGTGGAAGGTGTGCCATTAGAAGGCATCATTGTTTGCGAGTACCCAAATGTGTTGTCGGATGATTTGCCAGGTATGCCGCCTTATCTTGATATTGAGTTTGTCATTGATTTTATACCTGAAACTGCACCTATAGCTAAGAGGCAGTATAGGATGCCTCCTATGGCGTTAGCGGAGCTCAAGAAGCAAATTCAAGAGCAGCTAGAGAAGGGTTTCATTCGCCCAAGCTCTTCACCTTGGGGAGTGTTGACGGCTGTTATATACCAATTTCATCTATCAATTTAACTGAATTATGTGAAGGATTTGTCATTTCTTGCACACATCACCTTTCTATATAACCCAATTCCACTTGTACTTGGAGAAATATGTGTATGCAACATTTTATGCAGGAAATGAGGAAATGTAGAGGGACCAATCCTATAAAATATCATCCCAGCCAATCATGCGACGACACGTGGCATCCCATGGATCAAATAGCCCACAAACAGAAGTACCCGAGGAAATCCAACGGTATCACCCAGACACATCAAGGGGGCCCACCTGGCAGCCACCTGGAGGAAGCACTCCACGTTTGGAGTGCTGACCAGGTCAGCCGAACCAGGGGTTCGTTCGACCCCTTCCTGGTGCTAAACGCGGTCAAACGACGCGTGTTGGATCCTCTTGGCTTGAAGGAGTCAATGGTGACTGATTCGCGCGCTTTTGGTGGCGGGAACCGACCTCAACACTAGTATAAATAGGACTCCCTACCCCTCACTTCAACCCACACCACTTGAGCTTCATCTCTATTGTATACACTATCATCCATAGTCTTAGAGGAGTTAGGTTGTAGAGAGGAGAGTCTCCAGTCCCAAGTCCAAATTAGGAAAGGAGTAAGGAGCCTGTCTCTTCCCAATCCTACAATGGGAAAGGTATGGCTGATGTATTCTTTCTTGTATTTGTGACTTTATGCATAATAAAGATAGTATCTTTAGTCTCTACTTATACATATACTTGGGCAAAGCGTTTCTTGTTTGATTGTGGAGTCCATGTATGTGGAAGGTATAGCTTCTATGACTATTTCATCATGAACATACCTCATTATCATAGAACCTATAGACCCCCACTATTGTCTAGTTAATTATAACATAACTAGGTTAGTATGGATAATTATGTTGTGTATCAACATTGGTTCAATGATGATTCAATTCATTGCCCTAGGATGGCTTGTGCCTAGGCTCTTAAGGTAATTACATAATATGATAGCACGGTGCTAGGATAGCTAAGTAGCATTGGATGTCTTGTAGACCCACGGATTGAAGAGGTAGGCAGTAGGTGGTGACAGCCCTATCTGTCCTCTGTAATCCTCCACGTTCGACTATGCCACAGACTCTTGGTAGGAGTCACCCTAGTATTGCTAGGGGTAAGCCCGTGCCATATGTGTTGAGCCACATAGCATAAGTATTCACTATTGATCTAGCTTATGGATAATTAGTTTAGGCTATGCATATGTACAATAGAGCATAGTAGGAGTACCTCCATAACTCTCAACCTTAACTTACCTCTATAATCCTCTCACCCCCCTTAGATTTGAAAGCATTTGTATGTGTCACACTACCTCCACCATTATTTTGTTCATCCTTACTAGATTCTTACCTAGACCTTTCTACCCTTCCCACTTGATGATTGTTATATCTCTTCCCTGCCTTCCTTTGGGATCAAATAAATGACACCCTTGGGAATACTCTTAAGGGGAAATGCTACAATGATATTTCCGTGCGCATGCAAAATTCACTCCGTGATCCACTAGAACCATTAACAAGCATTTCTGATACATCAGTTGGAGATGTTTAGTTAATGGTGCATAAGAAATACCAACAAGCATTTCTAGCGCCGTTGCCAGGGATGATTTTTTAGTATATCTTAGGAGCCATCAACAGGAAGCCCCAGTGCTTTTCGTAGATAAGAAGGATGGATCCCAAAGGATGTGTGTGGATTACCGGGCTCTTAATGAGGTGATGATCAAGAACAAGTATACGTTGACCCGTATAGAGGATTTGTTTGATGAAATGAAGGGTGCCTGTATTTTGTCCAAGATTGACTTGAGGTCATGTTACTTCCAAATGAAGATTAAACCGTCGGATATACCAAAGACAACTTTTTGGACATAATATGGATCCTATGAGCACACCGTGATGTCTTTTAGATTGAGGAATGAACCTGTGTACTTTATGTACCTCATTAATAAGGTATTCATGGAGTACTTGAATAAGTTCGTTGTGGTGTTCATTGATGATATTATGATCTACTCAAGAAGCGAGGAGGAACATGAGGTGCATTTGAGGCTCACATTGCAGAAATTAAAGGAGCACCAATTATATGCCAAATTCAGCAAGTGCCAGTTTTGGTTAAGGGAAGTATCATTCTTGGGACATATCATCTCTGGAGGAGGAGTATCGGTTGACCCAGTAAAGTAAGAGACGTGTTAAAGTGGGAACCGCCACAAAATGTGAAGGAAATTAGAAGTTTTCTTGGAATGGCTGGATATTACCGTCGGTTTATCAAGGATTTCTCCAAAATAGCCAAGCCCATGACAGAATTATTAATGAAGGGGAAAGCATTCCAATGGACTCAAGCTTGTCAAAATAGTTTTGAAGAGTTAATGAAGAGGTTAACCACTGCACCAGTCTTGGTTTTGCCCGATGTGAGTAAGAGTTTCGATATTTATTGCGACGCTTCAATACAAGGGATTGGATGTGTGCTGATGCAAGAAGGTCAAGTGGTAGCCTATACATCGAGGCAATTTAAGAAACATGAGCAGAATTATCCTACACATGATCTCGGACTTGCAGCTTTAGTGCATGCCTTGAAGATATGGAGACTTTACATTCTTGGTCATAGGTGTGAAATTTATACGGATCACAAGAGCCTCAAGTATATTTTCACAAAAATTGGACTTGAATTGGATACAACGAAGATGGTTGGAGCTCATCAAGGATTATGATGTGGGAATCAACTATCACCCGAGGAAGGCTAATGTAGTGGCTGATGCTTTGAGTCGAAAAGGAGTATTCCACCAACTCACGGTTCAGGAATTGCCATTCGAGCTATGCAAGGAGTTTGAATGGATGAATCTTGGATTTGTGAATGAGATGAGAATAATGGAGTTAAATATGACCTTAGAGTAAGAAATTCGAGAAGGTCAAACAAAGGATGAGGAAATCCAAAAAATCAAGGAAAGGACCCAAGAAAGGAGAGAATTCAGATTTGATGAGCATGACCATGGCACTTTATGGCTTTGGAAACAGATTGTTGTGCCCAATGTGAAGCGTCTCCGGCTGACGATATTAAAGGAGGCACATGACTCACTTTACTCCATTGTAACACCCTCATTTTCATCCATCATGCATTGCATACATTCTTATACATGTTTAACATTAAACAGCACAAAAAGGAACGAGTTTAAAATGAATTTGAACAAAAACAACATTTAATTTTCTGCAGCAGTGCAGACTTGTCCGGTTTGGACCCAGGACTAGTCCGTTTTTGCTCTTTGTTGTCACTCGGACTTATCCGCTTTTTGCTGCGGACTAGTATGAAGCTGTTTCTGTTGTTGTCCAAACTTGTCCGTTCCATAGTACAGACTAGTCCGTTCTTCGCTACTAGAACTCTTCGGAGTTGTCTGGTGATCCTCTGTTTGGTCCGGTTTTGTCCAGTGTGCCCGACTCGGATTCAATCTTTTCCTCTACGACATGTTATTGGGTTTTTGACTTAATTGGGCCCAAGAACGTTGTGTACAACCTCTGTGGAGCCCATGTGGGGCCCCTACTCAGCCTCCACCGCCTTAAACTCGAGATCCATCAAACCCTACCACCTCCACCTCTATATAAACAACCCAACACCCACCCTCTCACCCCTTTGTCACAATTGAAGAACCCCTAACCCAAGTTCCTGGGAGCCGTCATCAAGAGGAGTTCACCGCAGCCATGAGAAGGGAAGGAGGAATGAGAAGGATCAAGCAAGATTGATCTTTGTCAACTCATCGACATCATTGTCAATTCTCCACCAATTCTTCATCTTCTTTGGATCTAGACGTCAAGATATCGAGTTTGATCGAATTCTCGACCCTTGAGTTGTTGAATTCACAGTAAATACCTTAGATCATCTTTCTACGTCAATCTTGGTCCCATAAGTCAACTTAAACTATGCTCTAGTTGGAAATTTGCCAAAACCCTAGCCATAGCAGACTTGTCTGGTCCAGTGTGGACTAGTCCGACCGACTTTCTGGTTTAGGGCAGACTTGTCCGGTCCCAGTGCGGACTAGTTCGGCCTCCCAAATCTGAAAATTCATGGGACTTCATTAATATTGTTCAAAATGACTTGGAACTTGTTCTCACATGTAATACTTAATTGTAAATAGTTAGTAAGCAATTATATCAACCTTATAACATGCATTACCACATAATTGCATTATTCATGCATGTCATGGCATATTGAGTAAAATATGAGAAATTATTGATTGTAATGCTTGTTTTGTATGTTTGTTGCGCGGAAGAGAAGGTGTTGCTCTAGAGGGTGATGTCGAGGACCTCCATCACCAGAACTTTGAAGCTTTTGATCCTAATTAGTCTCAAGAGCAAGGAAAGTGTCCTTGAACATTTTGATCCTATTTTCAAATGTTTTGTTTGCAAAACTGCATGCTTGTGTCAATTTGATGGGAAATCCATTTATAGGTGTTTACTAGACTTGTTTAACCATCCTTGTCGCTTGGATTACATTATAAAGAGTCAGGAAGGATATTTTTACCTTTTTTTCTTTTCTCTAATTAGTTGGGATGGAAAACAACCAAATTCCTTAATTATGAATTAATTGTGAGACCTATGTGTGCTGAATACATTGGCTATGACAATAAAAGTTTTGAATACTGCCAAAACACCCTTTTAACAAGGTTTGACTCTAGGTCTGAGCTCCAACAAGGTTTGATAATAGGTACGACTTGTTTTGGGTAGCTCCGGCAAGGTCCGACGTAAGGTCCAACTTGTTTTGGCTAGGTCCGACATACTTTGTCTAGGTTTGACATGTTTTGGCTAGGTCTGACTTGCTATGGCTAGGTCCGACATGTTTTTGCTATGTCCGGTGCTAGGTCCGATTAGCTTTGGTTAGCTCCGGCGTTAGGTTCGACTAGCTTTGGTAAGCTCCGGTGCTAGGTCCAGTTGGCTTTGGTAAGTTTCGGCGCTGGGTCCTGCTAGCTTTGGTAAGCTCCGGTTCTAGGTCCGGTTAGCTTTGGCAAGGTCTGGCGCTAGATTGCAATGGTTCTGCTTTTACTTTGAATTGATTCGAACTTAAGTTTGCTTAGTATTCTTTAACTAAGTTTTTGGTGTATTTTGGTGGTTATGGTTGATATCTTCCTATGGTTTGCAACATGCTTATGTGAGGTGCTCACATAAGATGTTGTGGTTATTGGAACTAACGAGAGTCAAGTTGAGGACTTGTGCTCGAAAGTATTGGTTGTTTGTTCATGTGCATGTGTTGCTTGAGTTCAAAACATAGCTGGTGACGGGATCCATTGAAATAGTTTTAGGGAGAAGATGAGGTTCAACAACCAAGTTCGGGAGGAATTGTGGTTGAGTTCATCGGGAGATCGCGCAACATGGTTGAATCAAGAACAATGCATATGAAGGTATCGTAGACGTCATTGAAAAATGTTTGCACGAGTGCAAGGAGTGCATGGACGTGGCTGCATGGTTCCAAGGCGTGATGAAGAGATGTGGACGTAAAGAATTGGTCAGAAAGGTCCAACCGACTTGGTTATGGACTTAGGTTGCGGCTGAGTCGTGTTTGGCTCAAATATGGAAAGATTTGAGTTGGTTATGATAGGATTTCGTGTGGGTCACGAGGTTGTGTTGTTTTAGGAATGTAGGATATTTTCTTAAGGTGTTTGGAAGTCTCAAAATTGCTTCTATCTGCAGATAGAAGAGTTTTGAGCAGGTATGGAAAGTTTCGATTCGTAAATTGAATAGGATTAGAGTCCTAGTTTGAGTTGAGTTGGCTTTCGGGCTGATTATATAAGCAAGGGAGGCCAGAGCTCGTGGGAGATGACTTTGGGGCTGTTCCTCTTGTTGTTTGATCAATAAAATTTGTAGTTTAAAGGAAATTTTGTGCCTTGTTCGTCCGACTTGTTTCAGACAAGTTTTTCTCGTCGAGTTTCTGCACATCACTACCTTGCTTTGGTGGTTTTATTATAACTAGAGTTTTACAGATCCAATTGACATGACTCATTTTGGGTTGTCTTTACAACTTGATTATCTATCATCTGTGAAAATTTCACAGTCATTGGATTTGTGGTTTTGGATCTACACGAGTTTCATTGCAGTGTTCAGAATCTGGTTTTTCTCGGGTAGAACAGATTGACCTTCGTTCAATCTTTCAATCATAACTTGAGTTTTTCTCGACGGTTTTTCATGATTCTTGTTGTCGTATCTTCGTGACTTGATTCTCCACAATCTATTCTAGTTTTGTCACAATTGATCACATTTAGATTAGTCGCACACATGGTTTATTTAATAGATCATTTTTCTGTCGAGGGGTTTTTCACTTCCGTTGAAATGTTTTAATCTACCATTCACCCCCCTCTGGTAGCTGTACACGTGCTCTTCAATCCTACAATTGGTATCAGGGCCATGGTGATCTAATCTCTGTGATTTGCACGTGTTTTTGACTAATCCTCATGGAGAAATTCTCGGCAAAACCTTGTGTGTTGGTTGGCATTGATTTTCAGGTTTGGAAGGCACACATGGAAGCTTTTATCCAGGCAAAAGGCTTCGCGATATGGGAAAATATGTACAAGCCTTACGATGTGCCGCCGAATGATCAAGTCACGGCTACAAACTTAAGAGATGTCGACAACAACAACAACAAAGCTTGCAACTTGATAATCCGAGGACTAACTCAGAGTGGCTTCGACCATGTTGCACACCTCCGATCGACGTACGATGTGTGGAGAGCACTTTGTGACTACCACGAAGGATCCAACACGATCAAAGAGGTAAGAAAGGATATGTTCAAGAAAGAATACATGCACTTCGAGATGCAATCCGTTGAGTCCATTGATGACCTCTTTGCTTGCTTAAATAAAATTCTCAGCAACTTGTGTAGCGTCAATGTTAATTTCTCAGATGCTAAGAATGCTAGGCAATTACTAAGTGCATTAGACATGTCAATTTGGAAGAAGAAAGTCACATCTATTCGTGAATCTACTGTCATGACACTTACGTTAGATGTGTTGTATTCTAAATTGAAATCTCATGAAATTGACATAATCTCACGTAAGAACCCCAACAAGTCTCTTGCATTTGTCTCTCAAAGTGATAAGCCTAGCTCCGTCCAATCTTCATCTAGCAATAAACTTGCTTTGCTGTCTTCACTAACCCTGGAACAGATTGAAGAATTTCTAGAAGAGGAGCTAGCACTCATCTCTACTCGGTTCTCAAAAGCATTGCAAAATGTGAGAACTAGAAGGAGAGGAAGCTCCGGACCTCAACGATGCTTTGAATGTGGTAAGAATGGACACTTCCGTACAGATTGCTCTAACCTTTTAGGTCCTTCTACCCGTGATGAAAAGCAGAATAAAGTCAAGTCCTCTTCTGGCAACACCAACAAGAAAAAGAAGGGTTTTACAAGACGCAAACTGATAAACAGTTTCATCACCACACTTCAAGAACTTGGCACGAGTGATGTAGACTTTGGAAGTGACGAAGATGAAGATGATCTGGCAAACTTGTGCTTCATGGCGGGCAAATCAAGATCAAGTATGGAGGATGCAGAACACAACAGTGACAACGAAGAGGTATGTCCTACTTGTGATGAAATGTGTGATGCTATTTCCTGTGCAACTGTTATTGTTAAGAAAAAGGACAAAAAGCTTAGGGACAATGCTGTTAAAACTGAGTCACTAGAATTTGAAATTAATCGTTTCAAAACCTTGATTCCTAGTGATGATTCTTGTTCCTTACAATTTAATATATGAACAACTGTCCTCCTTAAGAAGTGCACACTCCTCAACTCTTGATAAACTTGAGTTAGAGATTGAAAAGAACAAAAAGATTGCTGCACTTAATGACAAAAACTTAAAAGATGCTTCTTGTTCTACAACTGATTTGCATTGTTCTACCTGTAATGATCTTGAAAGGAAACTAAAAGATGCTGTCGGTACCCGACATACCTGTGAGACATATGTGTGCTGAATACATTGGCTATGGCGATAAAAGTTTTGAATACTGCCAAAACACCTTTTCACTAAGGTCCGACTCTAGGTCCGAGCTCCGGCAAGGTCCGACATAAGGTCCGACTTGCTATGGCTAGGTCCGACATGTTTTTGCTAGTTCTGACGCTAGGTACGACTATTTTTGGTAAGCTCCGACGCTAGGTCTAACTAGATATGTTAAGCTTCGATGCTAGGTCCTGCTAGCTTTTGTAAGCTCTGCTTCAAGGTCCGACTAGCTTTGGCAAAGTTTAGAGCTTGATTGCAATTGTTCTGCTTTTTTCTTGCAATGTTTCAAACTTGCTTTACACATATGGAAAGTTTGCTTAGTATTCTTTTACTAAGTTTTTGGTGTGTTTTGGTGGTTATGGCTGATATCACTTTGCTATGGTTTGCAACATGCTTATGTGAGGTGCTCACGTAAGGTGTTGTGGTTTCGGAACTAATGAGAGTCATGTCGAGGACTTGTGCTCGGAAGTATTGGTTGTTTATTCATGTGCAGGTGTTGCTTGAGTTCAAGACATGGCTGGTGATGGGATCCATTGAACTAGTCTTAGAGAGAAGATGAGGTTCAACAACCAAGTTCGGGAGGAATTGTGGTTGAGTTGATCGAGAGGTTGCGCAACATGTTTGAATCAAGAACAATGCATATGAAGGTATTGTGGATGTCATTGGAAGATGTTTGCACGTGTGCAAGGAGTGCATGGACGTGGCTATATGGTTTTGAGGCGTGATGAAGAGATGTGGATGTAAAGAATTGGTCAGAAAGTTTCAACCGACTAGGTTATAGACTCAGGCCGCAACTGAGTCGTGTTTGACTCAAATATAGAAAGTTTTGAGTTGGTTATGATAGGATTTCGTGTGGGTCACGAATTTGAGTTGTTTTAGGAATGTGGGATATGTTCCTAAGGTGTTTGGAAGTCTTAATATTGCTTCTATCTGCGAATAGAAGAGTCTTGAGCAGTTATGGAAAGTTTCGATTCGTGATTTGAGTAGGATTAGAGTCCTAGTTGGAGTTGAGTTAGCCTTCAGGCTGGTTATATAAGCAAGGGAGGCCATAGCTCATGGCAGGCGACTTTTGGGCTGTTTCTTTTGTGTTCTATTGAATAAATATTGTAGTTTAAAGGAACTTTTGTGCCTTGTTCATCTGACTTGTTCTAGACAAGTCTTTCTCGTCGAGTTTCTGCACAGTACTACCTTTCTTCGGTGGTTTTATCATAACTCGAGTTTTACAGATCCAATCAATGTGATTCTTTTTGGGTTGTCTTCACAACTTGATTATCTATCATCTGTGAAAATTTCACGGTCATTGGATTTGTTGTTTTGGATATACACGAGTTTCTTTGTAGTGTTCCAAAAATGTTTTTCTCGGGTAGAACAGATTGACCTTTGTTCAATCTTTCGATCATAACTTGAGTTTTTAGTGACGGTTTGTTGTGATTCTTGTTGTCGTTTATTTGTGACTTGATTCTCTATAATATCCACTACTTTTGTCACGGTTGAATACATTTAGAATAGTCGCACACACATATTCTTATTAGATTAGTTTTTCTGCCAAGGGGTTTTTGTAGCTTCCCCTGAAAAAAGTTTTAATCTACTATTCACTGCCATATGGTAGCTTTACACGTGATCTTTGATCCTACAATTGGTATCAGATCCACGGTGCTCTAATCTTTGTGATTTGCACGTGTTTTGACTAATCATCATGGAGAAATACTCCGCAAAATCTTGTGTGTTTAGTGGTATTGATTTTCAGGTTTGGAAGGCACACATGGAGGCTTTTATCCAAGCGCAAGAATTCACAATATGGGAAAAGGTGTACAAACCTTATGACGTGCCTCCAAACGATCACGTTACAACTATGAATATGAGAGATGTCGATAACAACAAGGCTCGAAACTTGATCATACAAGGATTAACTCAAAGTGACCTCGACCGTGTTGCACACCTCCAATCGACGTACGATGTGTGGAGAGCACTTTGTGACTACCACGAAGGATCCAACACGATCAAGGAGGTAAGGCAGGATATGTTCAAGAAAGAATACATGCGCTTCGAGATGCAACCGGATGAGTCCATCGATGACCTCTTTGCTCGTTTTAATAAAATTCTCAGCAATTTGCGTAGCGTCAATGTTATTTTTTCAGATGCTGAGAATGCTAGGCAATTACTAAGTGCATTAGACATGTCAATTTGGGAGATGAAAGTCACATCTATTTGTGAATCTACTGTCATGAGTACACTTACATTAGATGTGCATATTCTAAATTGAAAACTCATGAAATTGACATAATCTCGTGTAAGAACCCCCAACAAGTCTCTTGCATTTGTTTCTCAATGTGATAAGCCTAGCTCTAGCCAATCTTCATCTAGCAATACAATTGCTTTGCTGTCTTCACTAACCCTAAAACAGATTGAAGAATTTCCAGAAGAGGAGCTAGCACTCATCTCTACTCGGTTCTCAAAAGCATTGCAAAATGTGAGAACTAGAAGAGAGGAAGCTCCGAACCTCAATGATGCTTTGAATGTGGTAAGACAGGACACTTTCATACAGGTTGCCCTAACCTTTCAGGTCCTTCTACCCGTGATGAAAAGCAAAATAAAGTCAAGTCCTCTTCTGGCAACATCAACAAGAAAAGAAGGGTTTTATAGGACGCAAACTGATAAACATTTTCATCACCGCACTTCAAGAACTTGGCTTGAGTAATGTAGACATTGGAAGTGACGAAGATGATCTGGAAAACTTGTGTTTCATGGCAGGCAAATCAAGATCAAGTATGGAGGATGCAGAACACAACAATAACAATGAAGAGGTATGTCCTACTTGCGAAGAAATGTGTGATGCTATTTCTCATGCCACTGTTATTGTTAAGAAAAAGGACAAAAAACTTAGGGACAATGCTGTTAAAATTGAGTCACTAGAATCTAAAATTAATCGTTTGAAATGCTTGGTTCGTAGTGATGATTCTTGTTCCTCATGTGACTTAATATATGAACAATTGTCCTCCCTAAGAAGTGCACATACCTCCACACTTGATAAACTTGAACTTGAAATTGAAAAGAACAAAAAGCTTGCTGCACTTAATATTGGAAACTTAAAAGATGCTTCTTGTTCGACAATTGTTTTGCATTGTTCTGCATGTGACAATCTTGACAAGAAACTAAAAGATGCAATGAACGAAATTTCTATACTGAACAATGCTCTACATTCTCATGAAGTTAAATATTCTTCCAATTGCAAACTAAGAAGAAAGACTTCATGTGAAAATTGCCTAGACTTGTCTAAGAAACTTGATGACATGAATAGGACACTAGAGCGGTTTTGTAATGGGAATAAGAACCTAAACTTGCTGCTGAATTCTTCCAAGTCTTGCAATGATAAAACTGGTTTAGGTTTTGATTCTCATGCTCATGCTAAGGCACATCCCCCTAAAATTGTAAAGTCATTAGGAAGTGGTTTGATTCAAACAATTCCTAAAAAAAAGAAGTGGTTTTTAAATCTGCAGGAGTATTGTCACATTCAGGTTCAAATAAACATACTGCATGCTCATCTAGACATGAACACAAAGTTAAATTTCATTGTACCTATTGTGGTAGAGATGGTCATGTCATGTATTTTTGTTATAGACTAGCTAAACAACATAAAAAGGAAAGAATGCAAGCTAGATCTTATAACTCTCATGCAAGATTTGCTGCACATACTTAATCGAATGTCAGGAACATGCAACCTGCTGTTATGAGTCATAAACATTCAAAGTTTACCTCTGGACCTTCTGTTTTTGCCTCCAGAGCTACTGATTTTTTTGCTACACAAGTAACACCTTATAGGTCAGTAGTTAAGAACAAACAATCTCAAACTTTGACTCATAAACTGCTGTTTTATCTAAGCTTTCGCGTGTTTTTCCTGCTACATGTCGTGTGACTCAGTACTGGATTACTAAATGCCTTTTGACTAACGCCAGTATTGAGTCATCGACGTATTGTTCTCCAACACGCTAGAGGAAGGAGAACATTTGGATTGTGGATTCAGGTTGCTCACACCACATGACCGGTAACAAAGAATGGTTCTCCTCCCTCTCTTTTGTGTCACGTGTAGAGAATGTTACTTTTGCCGATAATTCTTCAACTCCTATAATTCCTAAGGGTTCGGTTAGAGTAAATGTTGACTACACTTTGAAGGATGTGGCACTTGCTAAAAATTTTAAATACAACTTGCTTTCTATTTCACAACTACTAGATGAAAATCTGGAAATTATTTTCACTAAAAATTGCTGCAAAGTTGTAAATTCAAACAACGAGCTTATTTTTAACATGTCACAGTTTGGAAGAGTTTTTAAAGCTGATTTTGATATGTCTTCCTCTAAGCATAGGTGTCTAGTTGCTAATGATTCAAAGGACTTATATTTTTGGTATGGTAGACTTGGTCATGTAGGCTTTGATCATCTAACGCGTGTTAGTGCTCTTGATCGCATACGTGGGCTGCCTAAGCTTAAAGGGGACAAAGCAATTGTGTTCTCTTCTTGTAGACATGCTAAGATGGTTGCAGGTTCACATACTCCTCTCACAATGATCATGACAACTGAACTGGGTCAACTTTTGCACCTTGACACCGTAGGACCTTCACGTGTTCAATCCTTCGGAGGTAAATGGCATGTTCTTGTGATTATTGATGATTATTCTAGATACTCTTGGGTTTACTTTATGGCATCTAAGAATGAAGCTTTTAGTCACTTTAGAACTTTATTTCTTAGATTATCAATTGATCACCCAGGATTCTAAAAGCAATTAGAAGTGATAATGGAACCGAATTTAAAAGCAATCATTTGATTACATTTGTGCTGAAAATGGAATAGATCATCAATTTTCTTCACCATATGTACCTCAACAAAACGGTGTTGTAGAAAGAAAAAATAGAACCTTAGTTTAGATGGATAGGACTATGCTTGATGGATAGTAAACTCCAAGGATATTTTGGCTGATGCGATTGCAACCGCTTGTTATGTCTCAAATCGTGTTTTCTTGCGTGCTAAGCTAGGTAAAACACCATATGAACTCCGGTTTGGACATAGGCCTAGTGTTACACACTTTCGGGTCTTTGGTTGCAAATGCTTTGTTAAGAAACATGGTAATCTTGATAAATTTGAACCTAGATCCATTGATGGCATGTTTCTTGGTTATCCATCTCATACTAAAGGCTACCATGTGTTTTTACTTGACACTAACAAAATTGTGGAGACCTGTGAGGTGTCTTTTGATGAAGCTAGCCCAGGTACTAGCTCAAATATTGCAGGTCTGGATCCATATCCGCTGGGGGAGAGCATTTTCGTTGAAGATGAGGAAGAAGTGGTGCTACTGCCCGAAAATTCAGCAGCTAATTAAATTGTTCGAACTCATGATGTTGATTCACAGCCAGCACCGACGACCACCATTTCTGGTCCAAATCCTCCTCAAGTCACAAGCTCATCGATTTGTGATGAACATGAAGAAGAAGCTTGTGAAATGTCCACTCCCCTCCGGGTTCTCAAAAGTCATCCTCCACAACAAATAATTGGAAGCTTGCACGAACGAGTCACACAGTCCAGGTTTTGCGATCCAAACTCTCAAGCTCATTCTGCTTTTGTTGCTTCTTTTGAACCCGAAGATATATCACACACACTCACTAATAAATCTTAGATTATTGCCATGCAAGAAGAGTTAGAAAATTTTGAAAGAAATAATTTTTGGAAACTTGTACCTCCACCTCAAGGTCACACTTTAAATGGAACTAAATGGGTGTTTAAAAATAAACAAAGTGAGGATGGGGTTTTTGTTAGGAATAAGGCTAGGTTGGTTGCTCAAGGTTTCACTCAAATTGAAGGTCTAAATTTTGATAAAACTTTTGCTCCGATTGCTAGATTAGAAGCCATAAGATCTTTTTTAGCTTTTGCTGCATCTAAAGGTCTCAAGTTATATCAAATGTATGTTAAAAGGGCTTTTCTTAATGGCTACATAGATGAGGAGCTTTATGTCAAGCAACCACCGGGTTTTGAAAATCTATATTTTCATAATCATGTTTTGAAACTGACTAAAGCCCTGTATGGTCTAAAACAAGTTCCTATAGCATGGTATGATAGGTTAAAAACATTCTTACTTGAAAAGGGGTTTACCATGGGCAAGGTTGATAAAACTCTTTTTGTGCTTAAGCATGGCAATGACTCATTATTCATTCAAGTGTATGTGGATGATATTATCTTTGATTGTGCTTCTCATGATCTTGTGTCCAAGTTTTCAGCTATGATGAGTTTAGAATTTGAAATGAGTATGATGGGAGAACACACATACTTTTTGGGGCTGCAAATCAGGCAAACCAAGGAAGGTACCTTTGTGCATCAAGCGAAGTATACAAGAGACCTTCTCAAGCGCTTCAACATGGACAAAACCAAGCCTCTTCGGACACCAATGGGTACAACAATGACACTTGAACTTGATGAAGATAGTGAACCCGTGGATCAAAAAGAATATAGAAGCATGATCAGATCACTTTTGTACCTCATGACATCAAGACCGGACATACAATTCAGTATATGTCTTTGTGCACGATTTCAAGCTTCCCCACGTGCTTCACATCGTCAAGCCGTCAAAAGGACTCTCAGGTACTTACATGGAACTCAATAATTTGGCATTTTTCTTCCTTCTTCGTCAACTGTTACTTTGAAAGCTTTTTTAGATACTGATTTTGGGGGTTGTAGGATTGATTGGAAAAATACTTCGGGTGCTTGTCATTTTCTTGGTAATTCACTTGTTGCTTGGTCCTCTAGAAAATAAAACTCAGTTGCACAACCCACAGCCGAATTTGAATATGTAGCTGCTGCTAGTGCTTGCTCACAAATTCTTTTGATTGTTCAAACACTAAAGGACTATGGGGTTGGTCTAGATAGTGTTCCATTATTAGTGCCATTGCATTCCTAAAAACCACGTGCAACATTCTAGAACTAAGCACATTGACATTAGGTATCACTTTCTCCGTGATAATGTTGAAAAAGGAAACATTGTGCTTCACCATGTAGATACCGAACAACAATTGGCTGACATTTTCACAAAACCTTTGGATTTCACTTGGTTTTGTTACATTCGTAGTGAAATAAAGGTTAGGCATCCTCATGGCTTACATTGAGGGGGAGTTTTGAAGCTTGAGAAGTATATGTGTGAATCTAAAATTAAAATAATATGAGCATAGTATTTCATACATATATGACTTTGTGATTCCTTTTACATGCTGAAAGTTCTTACTACATTACTCATGTTATACATTTTGTAGTTTTTGCCATGATTAGTAATGGGAACAATTACTTACACTAAATCTGGTCATGATCGAACATTCTTGCGGTTTTGAACTTGTTGCATGCTCACAAGTGCTTTTAATCATAAAGAATTAATGAAGTAATTAACTTACATGTTGAGCTTTTATGGTCAAATATAAATTGAGAAAATATCAAGAGAATATGCATGCATCACACTTCTTCTTTTGAGATGGCTTATCATTGCACTTAGATATGAACTTGAAAGAAGTTGTGTATGACTAAAACCATGTCCTTAAGCTTCTGATTGTCAAATGACATAGGCTTGGCTTGGTTGGTTAGAATATGGAAAATGCGCATATAATCTATTGCAAATCTCATATGATCAAAATTTGTGCTCAAAAGAAAATAAAATTGCAGCAACAAGTGTCATGCTTTCAGCTCTTGAAATAGTTAAGTTTGTGAGATCATGAATTGCTTAAATTGAAAATTACACTTGATCTAGCATGGCTTACACCACTTTATGTATCTCATTGTTGTGATAGTGTAAGTTACTTGATAGTATGACTTGGATGAGCTTTGTTTTATATGTATATGTTATAATATGCTCATAACAATTAAAATTTCTCTTTTGTACCTTGCTGAATACATTGTCAAAGGGAGAGAAATTTCTCATAACAATGATCACACATTGCACATATTCACAAGTGTTTCTTCTCGGGGGGGGGGGGGGGGGGGAGAATATGCAAGGGGAAGAAATTTAGAAATTTCTCATTTTATTTTCAAAAGGGGGAGAAATCGTTTTCAAAACTTTTTATGTGAATAAGCCAATGTTCGGATTTTAAGTGGTGTTGCCAATGCATTTATCAAGGGGGAGATTGTGAGACCTATGTGTGCTGAATATATTGGCTATGGCGATAAAAGTTTTGAATACTGCCAAAACACCTTTTCACCAAGGTCCGACTCTAGGTCCGTGCTCCGACAAGGTCCGACGTAAGGTCCGACTTGCTATGGCTAGGTCCGACATGTTTTTGCTAGCTCCGGCGCTAGGTCCGAATAGCTTTGGTAAGCTCCGGTGCTAGGTCCGACTTGCTTTGTTAAGCTCCGGTGCTAGGTCCTGCTAGCTCTTGTAAGCTCCGGTTCAAGGTCAGGCTAGCTTTGGCAAAGTTCATAGCTTGATTGCAATTGTTCTGCTTTTATCTTGCAATGTTTCAAACTTGCTTTACACTCATGGAAAGTTTGCTTAGTATTCTCTTACTAAGTTTTTGGTGTGTTTTGGTGGTTATGGCTGATATCACTTTGCTACGATTTGCAACATTCTTATGTGAGGTGCTCACGTAAGGTGTTGTGGTTTCAGAACTAACGAGAGTCAACTCGAGGACTTATGCTCGGAAGTATTGGTTGTTGATTCATGTGCAGGTGTTGCTTGAGTTCAGGACATGACTGGTGACGGGATCCATTGAACTAGTCTTAGGGAGAAGATGAGGTTCAACAACCAAGTTCGGGAGGAATTGTGGTTGAGTTGATCGAGAGGTTGCGCAACATGTTTGAATCAAGAACAATGCATATCAAGGTATCGTGGACGTCGTAGGAAGATGTTTACACGTGTGAAAGGAGTGCATGGATGTGGCTACATGGTTCCGAGGCGTGATGAAGAGATGTGGATGTAAAGAATTGGTCAGAAAGGTTCAACTGACTAGGTTATGGACTCAGGCTGCAGCTGAGTCGTGTTTGACTCAAATATGGAAAGTTTTGAGTTGGTTATGATAGGATTTCGTGTGGGTCACGAATTTGAGTTGCTTTAGGAATGTGGGATACGTTCCTAAGGTGTTTGTAAGTCTTAAGATTGCTTCTATCTGCGAATAGAAGAGTCTTGGGCAACTATGGAAGATTTCGATTCGTGATTTGAGTAGGATTAGAGTCCTTGTTAGAGTTGAGTTGGCATTCGGGCTGATTATATAAGCAAGGGAGGCCAGAGCTCGTGGCAGACGACTTTTGGGCTGTTCCTTTTGTGTTTTATTGAATAAATATCACAGTTTAAAGGAACTTGTGTGCTTTGTTCGTCCGACTTGTTCCAGACAAGTCTTTCTCATCGAGTTTCTGCATAGCACTACCTTTCTTTGGTGGTTTTATCATAACTCGAGTTTTACAGATCCAATCAACGTGATTCTTTTTGGGTTGTCTTCACAACTTGATTATCTATCATCTATGAAAATTTTACGGTCATTGGATATGTGGTTTTGGATCTACACGAGTTTCTTTGCAGTGTTCATGAACTATTTTTCTCAGGTAGAACAGATTGACCTTTGTTCAATCTTTCGATCATAACTTGAGTTTTTCTCTATGGTTTCTTGTTATTATTGTTGTCGTGTCTTCGTGACTTGATTCTTTATAATATCTACTACTTTTGTCACGGTTGAATACATTTAGAATAGTCGTACACACGTATTCTTATTAGATTGGTTTTTCGGCCAAGGGGTTTCTGTAGCTTCCACTGAAAAAGTTTTAATCTACCATTCACCCCCCCTCTGGTAACTTTACACGTGCTCTTCGATCCTACAATACTGGGTACCCTCATGCACAGGCTAGAGCCGCCTAGGTACCTCGCCTCCCAGCAGAGGCGGGGTCCTAGGGTGCCACGTGTTCAAGAGACCCGGACCCATCAACCACAGATGGGAGGTGTGGGATATCCGCAACCCGATGGTGGAGATCGGCACCCCCTTTCGTAGACGAGCCCCCAGGTAACCACGTGTCCAACAAGTAAGGACCCCTCCTCCCCGAAAGACAGGGCTCCAGAGCTGCCACGTGTCTCGCAAGGCGGGACCTAATCTCCACTGCGGAGGTGAGCTCCTGGCATCGACACGTGTCCGGGAGGACGAGGCCTAGCCATCCCCGTAGAGGTGAGCTCCCGAGCCACCACGTGGCCCGCAAGGCGGTACCTGACCTCCGCCGCATAGGTGAGCTCCCGAGCTGCCACGTGGTTCGCAAGGCGGGACCTGACCTCCCCTGCAGAGGTGAGCTCCCGAGCTGTCACATAGTCCAGCCACTTGCCCTGGATGGAGGGACGAGGGAGTTAAGAGGATGGTGCACCTTGTCCCTGTCAAGGATTGAAGATACGCGGCTTCTCCAGGCGCATGGCATGGCGCACGACTAATGGCAGGTACCACTGTGACCAATCGCATCACAGTGAATACGCCGCATGCCTATCCCACTCTGTCAAGTGTGTAGCTTACGGCAAGAGAGACAGATGGGCGGGACATCCCCAGCCAATGTCAGCAACGGCGCATGGGCTACTGACGATGCAGGTTGCAAGATGGCGAGTCTTGAAGACTACGGTTAGAGCAAGGTTACGAAAGAAGCCTAAGATCTTTAGGATAAGATTGCCCCAGGACCACCTGTCGGGCCCCGGGGCCCCACCTGTAAGGCGTCCGGCCTTGTCTATAAAAGGCCCGGACCACCACCGTTACAAAGCCCCCCACATCGAACATCACACACACACACACACACACACACACACACACATACCAGCAATACCACTCACCGTGCAGTAGGGTCTTATGCTCCTTGAGGCCCAAACCACGTAAAACCACCGTCTCATATTTCCATCCGCTAGAACACTTGTTTAAGGACTAAACCCCGCCGAACAAAGAACCTCCGCGGGCTGCTACTTAGCAAATCCTGGGGAAGTGTCGCTCTAACACTTTGACATTAGGCGCGCTAGGTAGGGGCTTTTTCCCTCAAAAAATGGTAGCGTTTTCACCACCATGGTGTTCATCAGGCCTGTGGAAGGCAGTTTCCGCGGCAGATGTCCGATGACCAGATCCGTCACTCGAGTGGTGCTCTCTTGTCCATCACGCCCTTGTGCAGGTACAGTTGGTCAGGATGGCATGTTGGGATACATCCCGGCTCAGTCAGCCCCACAGGGGCCACCGACTGCAAGCCCGGAGAGTGCCCTGGCAGTGGCCAGGGCCGTTCTCCACCATCGACCATGGCCGAACGCTTCCCAGGGAGCGGCTCAGTAGTGGGTCCAAGACATCGACCACTTCATCGTCACAGCCATCAACTCCCCCAATAGGGGAAGGCACCACGTGTCGCTGTCACGAACGCCGTCCATCGGCCGTTGCACCGCCCACTCCCTCTCCTCCAGGACTACAAGCGTCGATCGGCTCCCCACGAAGGACCTCAGGGCTGAGCTTGACCGTCGTCAAGCCCACTTGGACGACCGAGTCATCGAGCGACAACGAGAGAGGCGGCGCAACCTTGAAGCCGAATATGGTCCTCAATGCCCTGTTCACGAGGCATCCTCCATCCAAGGTGCACCACAGGTAAACCCTCCGCCACCTGACCAGGGGTATGTCGGCTCAACAACCCCCTGCAGTACTCGATGCAGTAGGACATGCAGCAACAGTACTTGGTGCAACTGGTACCATTGCAACAATGCATGGCACAACCAGTGCCACAACCGCAGGTTCCCCAGGCACCGCACGTCATGTAGCAGACCCCTTGGGGTATGCTACCCCTACGCCTCTCCAACGAAACCCATCGGGGGATGCACAGTGTTGGCTCCGCACCTCTAGTTCGCGACGTGGCTGCACAAGTTCCGACCACATATGTCGGAGAGGTTTGACGGGAGCATCAACCCGGCTGAGTTCCTGCAAATCTACACCACGATGCTCCTTGCTGCAGGAGCGGATGAGACCATCCTAGCGAACTACTTCCTAGTCGCCCTGACTAGATCGGCCCGCTCGTGGCTGATGAACCTACCTGAGGGGTCTATAACCTCTTGCGATGAGCTGTGCTAGTAGTTCACGACGAACTTCGGCAACTCCTACACTCGCCCCGACACCGAGCTCGACCTCCACGCCGTGCGGCAACAGCCCAAGGAGACGCTGAGGTCATTCATCCAGCGTTTCTCCCAGGTACGCAACTCCATCCTCAACATCCCAAATGCCTCTGTCATAGTGGCATTCTGGAAGGGAGTGCATCACCGCAAGATGCTCGAGAAGTTAGCGACGCACAACGTGCAAGACATCTTCGAGCTCTTCTTGATCGCCGATCGGTGCGCCAGGGTGGCAGAAGGCTGTGGCTGGCACGTTCAGCCCGCCGGAGGGGCGAGCGGGGCTGGCCAGACTGGGGAAGGAGCCGCTACCCCTGGTAGCGGCAAGAAGAAGAACAAGAACCGAGTTGGTGGCCAGAACAAGCCGCTGCATGGGTCCCCCGTCGCGGCAGCGGCTGCAAATAGAGGGGGCAAACCCCTGCGCCTGGAGAAGCGCCCACGCCAGCCACCTGCCGCTAATGAAAGCGTCGAGCCCTGCCCAGTGCACAAAAATCGCGACCACACCACGAGAGAGTGCTGGGATATAAAGAGATGTGTCGAATGCTACCAAGAGTGGGCGCTGTAGTGCCCAGATGACGCCCCCTTCCGCCAGCGGGAGGGCAAGTAGAAGGTCGACCCCAAGGTCGACGACGACGAGGAGATGGAGTACCAAAAACAAGAGCGGGCCGTCAAAGTGGTCCACCAAGATGAGGACTCTGACGCCAGCAGCGACCGCGATAGTCGCAAGACCCTCCACCTCATCTTCGGAGGGTCTTGGGATCCCGCATCCCGAAACGCATTCAAGACCCTTCGTTGTGCAGTGGCTTCGATAGCCCCTTTACCCACTCCAGCGTGGCACCACCGCTGGAAGGAGACACCAATCAGATTTGACGACTCTGAATGCCCCAAGAACATGGTTTGGGCAGGGGTCCTACCTCTTCTAGTCGCCCCCACCATAGCCAACGTCAAGCTCCACTACGTCTTGATAGATGGCGGGGCCAACCTCAACCTCCTCAACCATGCAGCCTTCGAGCAGCTGTAGATCCCGGTGTCCAAGCTCACACCCTTGAGCCCATTCTCGGGGGTGGGACCAAGGATCATCATCCCATACGACAACATCCATCTCCAGGTGACCTTCAAGACACTCGACAACTACAGGACGGAGACCATCCTCTTTGACATCGCTGATGTCAGCCTCCCCTTCAACGCCATCATCGGCAGGCCGACCTTGTACCGATTCATGGCCGTAGCCCACTACGGCTACCTCATCCTAAATATGCCAACCCCCGCCGTCGTTCTCAGGATCCACAGAGACTGCACCGCCGCGGTGTTAGCCTTGGAGCAGCTCCAAGCCCTCTCAGCAGACCCGGCACCAACCCCGGGCGGTGCTGGGTCAAGTGAGCCTTCACTAAGCTCACGTCAGCGCAGAGCACCGGCTGCACCCCGACTGCAGCCCTCCGGCAGCACCGATGTCCCCGTCAAAGCTTCCGAGCTCAGTCCCAGCACTGCTCATACCACCTGCAAGACAGGCGGCAGGGGCAGGAAGTAGGGATGCTCGCTCATAGCCCCTCTGGTAGCTGTCGATAGCAAGGTTGCACCACAACCATCACACCTACCTTGGATCCTTGGGCACCCCTATTTTAAATATTACGATTAGTAGAATAGTGTAAAGGTCTTCGTAGGGATTAGGAGCAGCACTAAGGACAACCGAGCACCGGGAGTGTCAAGTCCAGAGTGTGCAGTCAGCTTAGCTTAGTTCCAAACCCTAAGCTTGTACACCCTGCCTCCCTCATTGTCTGGAAACAAGCCGTTGACCTCTTTTGTAAAACCCTGACCCCCCCCTAAGAACTCCGATAAAAAGGAATCACTATTTTACTTAAATGCTTTCTTAAAAACATTGTTCATTTAATTACGCATTAATTTTATGATTATACAGTACTAGCCTCGTTTATTGTATGTTATCTTCATATACACGGTTGTATGCTCTGTAACTCACCCCTGCCGAAGTCATGCAGTCCAGCTATAGGCAGTTTCGCTTGAGGTATCTGCAGTGTGTGAGGGGTTCTTCTGGCTGCTCTCATCATTAGGGTCCCTTGGTGCCAGAAGGTTTCTTAGGAAAGGTTTGTGCCGAGCAGGAGGTCCAGGGGATGTAAGTTGCTTAGCCTAGTCCTGCACCCTAAGCATACACATCCTGCCTCCTAGCGCTACAACTGAGTACGGGAACCAGAAAGCTCACACCCTAAGGACGGCAGGAGGACCCTGGAGCACCAACGCATCGAATTACCCAAGCCCCGTGCGTCAGTCTAGTACAATAAGACATGATAGAGCTAAGGAGAGTAACAGGTATGACCGACGAGCAAGGCTAGTCCCCCCTCTTTCTATATGCAGGACAAACCACCAGAGCGTCCAGAACCGGCATCCCCCAAGGGGTCTGCAGTCAACGACTCTACGACGATGGTGGATGACGCCAGATCATCCAGCTCCAGCACCTCACAAGGGGCCTACCGTCGATGACTCTACAATGATGGTGGGGGACTCCAGAACACCCAGCTCTGGCACCCCCCAAGGCGCCTACCGTTGATGTCTCCACAATGATGGTAGGCGACGCTGGAGCATCCTGCTACGGAACTTCGCAAGGGGCCTACCATCAACGTCCCAGAACGTCAACGTCAGCACCAAGGGCGAATAAGTGAGTAAACTCTTCTTCCCCGCACTTGTTGCTAACAGGGTTCTCTTGCGATAGCCTGTGCACCAGGGGCCTGCTGTCAACGACTCTATGATGATTGTGGACAACACCGGAGCATCCAGCTCTGGCACCTCCCAAGGGGCCTACTGCCGCCGACTCTACAATGATGGCAGACGACACCAAAGCGCCCAACTCCGGCACTTCCCAATGGGCCCGCCGTCGACGTCTCTATGACGATGGTGGGCGACGCCAGAGCATCTAGCTCAAACACCTCACAAGGGGCCTGCCATCGATGACTCTACGACGATGGTGGGCGACGCCAGAGCACCCAGCTCTGGCACCTCCCAAGGGGCCTGCCATCGACGTCTCAACGACTATGGTGGACAACGCCGGAGCATCCAACTCCAGCACCTCCCAAGGGGCCTGCCGTCGACATCGCCCCGACAGTGGTGGGCGACGCCAGAGCATCCTGCTCTAGCACATCGCAAGGGGCCTGCCATCGATGTCCCAGAACGTCAATGTTCACACCAAGTGCGGATAAGTGAGTAACTCTCTTGCCCCACACTTGTTGCTAACAGGGTTCTCTTGCGATAGCCTGTGCACCAGGGGCCTGCCGTCGATGACTCTACAACAATGGTGGACGACGGCGGAGTATCCAGCTCCGGCACCACCTAAGGGGCGTGCCGTTGACATCGCCATGACGGTGGTGGGCGACAGCAGAGCATCCTGCTCCGGCACTTCGCAAGGGGCCTTTCATCGACGTCCCAAAACGTCAATGTCAGCACCAAACAAAGATAAGTGAGTAAACTATCCTGCCCCACACTTGTTGCTAACATGGTTCTCTTGCGATAGCCTGTGCACCAGGGGCCTGCCGTCGATGACTCTACGACGATGGTGGACGACGCCGGAGCATCCAGCTCCGGCACCTCACAAGGGGCCTACCGTCGACGACTCTACGATGATAGTGGAAGACGCTGGAGCACCCAACTCAGGAACCTCCAAAGGGGCATGCCGTCGACGTCTCAATGATGATAGTGGACGATGCCGGAGCATCTAGCTCTGGCACCCTCAAGGGGCCTGCCGTCAACGTCGCCACGACGATGGTGGGCGATGCCAGATCATCCTGCTCCAGCACTTCGCAAGGGCCCTACCGTCGATGTCCCAAAACATCAATGTCAGCACCAATCGCGGATAAGTAAGTAAACTCTCCTGCCCCACACTTTTTGTTAACAGGGTTCTCTTGCGATAGCCTGTGCACCAGGGGCCTGCCCTCGATGTCTCCACGATGGTGGTGGGCGACGCCGAAGCATCCTGCTCTGACACTTAGCAAGGGGCCTGCTGTCGATGTCCCAGAACATCAACGTCAGCACCAAGCGTGGATAAGTGAGTAAACTCTCCTGCCCCACACTTGTTGCTAATAGGGTTCTCTTGCGATAACCTGTGCACCAGGGGCCTGCCGTCGACGACTTTACGACGATAGTGGATGACGCCGGAGAATCCAGCTCTGGCACCTCCCAAGGGGCCTGCCATCGATGACTCTATGACGATGGAGGACGATGCCGAAGCGCCCAGCTCCAGCACCTCCCAAGGGGCTTGCCGTCGACGTCTCCAGGACAGTGGTGGGTGACGCCAAAGCATCCTGCTCTAGCAATTGGTGGCGCTATGACACTCCAACTACCTTGATCTGCTGGGGGCACGTTGAAGACCTCTTGCAAATCAAAATGGTAGATGTGTCCAACCAACTAATCACATCGACCAAGGGGTCTCTAAGGGGTTTCCATAGGAAGGAAGTCAATGGGGACCATCTCGGCCATATCAATGGTGCAACTGTTGGTCCTCAAAGCTAACGGGCTTGGCAAAGGTTCTGCAAACCCTTAAGCAACTAAGGATTCAGAGCAACAGTTGAGAAGCACAAAGACAAACCAAGAAACCATACATAAATTTATATTCATTAAGAAATATTTACAAAGGGGAGAACCCCGGATACAAAGTTGGTCTGCCAGCCTCAGTCCCTGGCGAACTGCACGATGACATGTTTTGCAACATTCTTGACCTCTGCCGCCTCCTCGCGCTCTTCAACAGGACCCTCAAAAACTGGCTCCAGGGGCAGATCAGGGTACCGACTCCGGTAGCACACCATGACATGGGTTGCCACCGTCTCCACCATCGCCCTAACCTCGACTTCCAGGTGCTAAGCTAGCTGACGCTCCTGCAGATCGAGCTCCCGGGCGCGGTGCTCCATCTAGCACTCCTGGGCTTGGACGTCGAGATCGTGTAGGAGAAGATCCTGACGCTCAGCTGAATGCTGCACTCGATCTCGCAACAAGTCCCTCTCCCGGAGCTCAAGATCTTCAAGTCGGGATTGTAGTCTGTCCCGATCAACCTCAGCCCGAGCCATCATTGCCTGGACTGTCACCTCCTGCTCGGTGACTGCAGCCTCCCTCTTGGCAACAACGACATCTTGGCGACTCAGGGCCTCTCGACCTTCTTCAAGAGCGCACAGGCAGGCGTCAGCCGCGTCGCTGGCCACCTTGGAGTCAGCCAGAATCTTCTGGGATAGAGCTTCTGTGGACCTCACCAAGCGGTGCCTCACCTCTAGCTCCTTGCTCTCCTTCTGGTACTTCACCTTCGACTCAGCGATCCTTGACCCCAAAAGACCCTCCCAACCTCGGATGTGCTCCCTCTCAGCACGCAGCTTCTCCCACTCCGCGGCAAGAGCCTCTTGCGCCCAGCTAAGATTGGATTGCACCTGAAGGATGTTGGACTACGTCAAGTCCATGATGTCGGAAAGGTGCTCCGGCTGCGCCAAAGTCAGGGAAGGCCATCCGGTGATCATCTTGGGGACCTCTTCCTCCCATAGCCATGAAGGCGAGGCCACCAGTACCGGAGATCTTGCCCCCGGAGACTGAGCAGAAGTTGTGGTGCCACCCGAAGCAGCAGTGCCACCATCGCTTGAGGAGCCGCCCGTCGGCTTAGCAGTAGGAGGCTAGGCCTTCAGCCCCCAGAGCCGACTCTGACATTGCCTCTGCTGCGACAACAGGAGGTGCCTCTACCACGACGGACCGAGGTGACCCTGGTGCAATAGCTAGAGGTACCTCCATCGCGGCCGCTGGAGATACAGCCGGAGATGCTTCACCACTCGCACTGGGCACAAACGTCGGAGCAACGCTCCCATGGACAAGCTTGGCGGGCTGCCCCGCCGGTGCAGCCGTAGCCTCCTCAGGCGCCTTTGAAGCGCTTCCGGGCACTACCCCCAACAGTAAGTGCCTCACAACAACTAAAGTAGCCCTACAAATCAAGAACAAGCCCTGACCAATAGACAAAGATAGGCGAGATAATAGAGCAAGCGTTGGTAAGAATGCCTTACAGACGTCCCCAGAAGCTCCAGCGAGCCTCCACTTTCGACGACCCTAAAGCCGTAGGCTATGACGATGGCATAACAGGTGAGGTCATCCCAGCTGGGCCTCCGCATAAACCACCAGCAACGCTGCCACCTTGCATTGGTGTGCCTCCACGAACTCCGACAGAGCCACTCCCGGAGCCTCCTCCCGAGCTGCCGATGACGTCAGCTCAAGGCCTTTTCACCTGAGGCTCCGTAGGTGTGACGCTGTCGGAGCCCCCTGTGGCACCCTGGACCGAGCTGGCGACGGGGATGCTGGATGGCATGCCAACTACCGATGCCGGTGGAGCCACCGTATGACGGACTGAGCCCCCCCCCCCCCCCCCCCCCCCGAAGAACCGCCGACGGCCAATACTAAAGAGGGGCGCACTAGGGGACGTTGACTTGGAGCAAAGGCCACCTGCGGCGGTGCCCTCGGTGGCGACGGACGCTGTTTTTCCTTCATGACCTCAACCACCAGGGCCTTCCCCTTGCCTGTGGTTAGGAACGGTGCCTTCCCCTTGCCTGTGTCAGGGACCGGTGCCTTGCCTTTCCCTCCAACAGCGGGTGCCTCCTCCGCCCCGGAAGCTTCAGAGCCTAAAGAAGGTGTGGACTCCTCCGAAAAGTCAACGATGGCCAAGCCCAAGCTCTCATCACCAACCTGCCGTAGCGCAAGACCAATCGCGTCCAGGTTGGGCATCTCCTTCAGAACCTTCGTCCAAAGGTCCCGATTCGTGCAAAGCGGCGGGCAGGCCCGCGAGAAGTTGAAGATGTCGTCCGACTGCAGGTCACCGCACGCGTTGGACATTGCATCGAGCACCTCTTTCGGGGTAGTCCTTGTGTCGCGACCCCACACCATCTGGGTGCCATCCTATAGCCCAAAGTAGAGCCACACAGAACAGCAACGGTGCTGAAGGGGGGCCAGGCGCTGTCAGACAAAGTCCGCCATCACCTTCAACTCCGATAGACCATGATCCGCCAGGAATTGGATCCTCTCCATCACGGGGTGTAGGCTTGCTCCAACTCCAGCCGCTCCTCCCAGGTCTCCTTCCTGATCGTTGCCCATCCAATGGGCATAACCAGGCAGTCGTGGGTGTCGACTTGTACAATCACCCAGTCCTTCCTTCAATCGGCCCACTTCGCCGAAGAGAGTGGTGTGATGTACTTGAAGGGGTTGTTGGCCCGATGCTGGAAGCAGTAGCTACCGAGGAAGTTGGATTTGTTCTTCTTCCCAGTCCGCCTTAGTAAAAAAAACTGCTCGAACACCAGTACACTCGGATACACCCCGACAAACATCTCACAGAAATGAGAGAACACCGCCGCCACCACCAGAGAGTTCGGCGATAGGTGATGAAGCTGAAGCCTAAGGACTTCCAGGAGTGTCACCAGGAAACAAGAAATAGGAGGGACGAACCCGGAGTATGTGTACGCCTAGAAGAAGACGATCTCCTTCTCCCCCAACTCCATTGGCAAGGAGCCGGTACAGATCAGATCCCATCGCTCCTTGTCCTCCCAGCCAAAAAGCCGCCTCACGGGAGAGACATACTCCATCCGGGAAGAAGGCAGAGCTAAGTCCATTGGAGCAGGGGTCAAGAACCTCGAGGGTGGGAAGACGCTCAAGGAGGAATACGAAGGCTCGAATGCTTGGGGCGTGCAGAAGGAAGGAACCTCCATTGTGCACAGAGGTACCCCTTTTAAGAACCCTAGTGGCATTTGGGCACACCGTGCAAATTTGAACGATCTCCAAATCAACGGCTCGTACCACAACGTCAATGACAAACGGGCCCAGGTCCCCCGTCAGAAAAACCGACTCGGACAGTTCTCCGCCCAAGAAGGCAACCCGATGGTTCCCATAAAGACGGAAGTGAAAGCAGCAGAAGTGCAGCAGGCACCTTGGGAACCGTCGCGATATTGTCGCAGCAAGCATATATCCCATTGCCACAACCCTCAACCTGAGTGGGACACATGGTCATATCAGCAGAGGAGCGCACCGCTTCGACTGATCAAGACAAAATTGAAAGGCCGTGAGCGAGAGCAGGATAAGGGCTCCACCCTAGGGCTCGTCGCCTCCACCAAAGGTGGACCCAGGGGCCACTGTCAGTACCCGACATGCCAGGTACCCTCGTGCGCAGGCTAGAGCCGCCTAGGTACCTCGCCTCCCAGCAGAGGTGGGGTCCTAGGGCGCCATGTGTTCAAGAGACCCGGACCCATCAGCCACAGATAGGAGGTCCGGGATATCCGCAAGAAAGCCGATGGAGGAGCTCGGCACCCCCTTTCAGAGACGAGCCCCGGGGTAACCACGTGTCTAGCAGGTAAGGACCCCTCCTCCCCGTAAGATAGGTCTCTTGAGCTGCCACGTGGACAGAGACATCAGACGGGCCACCTCTCGAATGTGTGGGCTCCAGCGTTGCCACGTGTCTCGCAAGGCAGGACCTAATATCCACCACAGAGGTAAGCTCCCGGCACCGACACGTGTCCAGGAGGATGAGGCCTAGCCATCCCCGCAGAGGTGAGCTCCCAAGCCGCCACGTGGCCTGCAAGGTGGGACCTAACCTCTGCCGCAGAGGTGAGCTCCTGAGCGTCCACGTGGTTTGCAAGGCGGGACCTGACCTCCCATGCAGAGGTGAGCTCCCGAGCTGTCACATAGTTCAGCCACTTGCCCTGGACGGAAGGACACGAGAGTTAAGAGGATGGTGCGCCTTGTACCTATCAAGGATTGAAGATACGTGGCTTCCCCAGATGGCGCGACGCACGCCTAATGTCAGGTACCGTTGCGACCAATCTCATCACAGTGAAGACGCCACAGGCCTAACCCACTCCTCCAAGTGGGTAGCTTACGGCGACAGAGACAGGTGGACGAGACATCCCCTGCCAATGTCAGCAATGGTGCATGGGCTACTGACGACGCAGGTGGCAAGACAGCGAGTCTGAAGACCAAGGTTAGAGTAAGCTTACGAAAGAAGCCTTAGATCTTTAGGATAAGATCGCCCCAGTACCACCTGTCAGGCCCTGGGACCCCACCTGTAAGGCGTCCAACCTTGTCTATAAAAGGCCCGAACCACCACCGTTACAAAGCCCCCCACGTCGAACATCACACACACACATACCAGCAATACCACTCACCGTGGGGTAGGGTGTTACGCTCCTTGCGGCCCAAACCACATAAAAATCACCGTCTCATATTTCCATCCGCTAGAATACTTGATTGAGGCCTAAGCCCCGCCGAACAAAGAACCTTCGTGGGCTGCTACTTAGCAGATCCGGGGGAAGTGTCGCTCTAACACTTTTACAGATGCTATGAATGAAATTTCAATACTAAACAATGCTTTACGTGCTCATGAAGTTAAATATTTTTATATTTGCAAACTAAAAGAAAAACCTTCATGTGAAAACTGCCTAGAATTGTCTAAGAAACTTGATGACATGAATAGGACACTAGAGCAGTTTTGTATTGGGAACAAAAATCTAAACTTGCTGTTGAATTCATCCAAATCTTGCAATGATAAAACTGGTTTAGGTTTTGATTTCCATGCTCATGCTAAAGCACATCCACCTAAAATTGTAAAGTGATTAGGAAGTGTTTTGATTAAAACAGTTTCTAAACCAAAAGAGGTGGTCCTTAAATCTGCTGGAGTGTTCTCACATTCGGGTTCAAATAAACATACTGCATGCACATCTAGACATGAACACAAATTTATATTTCATTGTACCTATTGTGGTAGAGATGGTCATGTCATAGATTTTTGTTATAGACTAGCCAAACAACATAAAAAGGAAATAATGCAAGCTTGATCTTATAACTCTCATGCAAAATTAGCTGCACATACTAAACCGAATGTTAGGAACATGCAACCTGCTATTATGAGTCAAAAACATTTAAAGTTTACCTCCGGAGCTTCAGTTTTTGCCTTCGGACCTTCTGTTGTTACCTTCGGATCTTCTGTTTTTGCCCCCAGAGCTACTGATTTTCGTGCTGCACAAGAACACCTCATAGGTCAGTAGTTAAGAACAAAAAATCTCAAACTTTGACTCATAAACCTGCTATTTTATCTTAGCTGTCGCGTGTTGTTCCTGCTAGACGTCGTGTGACTCAGTACTGGATTCCTAAATGCCTTTTGACTAACCCCAGTATTGAGTCATCGATGTATTGTGCTCCTATGTAGGTTACACTCTTGAGGAAGGAGAACATTTGGATTGTGGATTCAGGTTGCTCACGCCACATGACCGCTAACAAAGAATGATACTCCTCCCTCTCTTTTGTGTCACGTGTAGAGAATGTTACTTTTGCCGATAATTCTTCAACTCTTATAATTGCTAAGGGTTCAGTTAGAGTAAATAATCACTACACTTTGAAGGATGTGGCACTTGTCAAAAATTTCAAATACAACTTGCTTTCTGTTTCACAATTGCTAGATGAAAACTTGGAAATTATTTTCAATAAAAACTGCTGCAGAGTCGTAGGTTCAAATAGTAAGCTCATTTTGATATGTCTTCTTCTAAACATAGGTGTCTAGTTGCTAATGATTCAAAATACTTATATTTTTGGCATCGTAGACTTGGTAATGTAGGCTTTGATCATCTCATGCGTGTTAGTGCTCTTGGTCGCCTACGTGGGCTGCCTAAGTTTGAAGGGGACAAAGAAACTGTGTGCTCTTCTTGTAGACGTGCTATGATGGTTGCAGGTTCACGTGCTCCTCTCACAATGACCATGACAACTGAACCGGGTCAACTTTTGCATCTTGACACCATAGGAACTTCACATGTTCAATTCCTTCGGAGCCTTGGCACTAGCTCAAATATTGCAGGTCCAGATCCATATCCACCGGGGAAGAGTATTTTCGTTGAAGATGAGGAAGAAGAGGTGCTACTGCCCAAAAATTCAGCAGCTAATGGCATTGTTCCAGCTCCTGATTTTGATTCACAACCAGCACCAACGACCACCATTGCTGGTCTAGATCATCCTCAAGTCACAAGGTCATCAATTTGTGATGAACATGAAGAAGAAGAAGCTTGTGAAGTGTCCACTCCCCTCCGGGTCCTAAAAAATAATCCTCCACAATAAATTATTGGAAGCTTGTACGAATGAGTCACACGGTCCAGGTTTTGCAATCCAAACTCTCGTGCTCATTCTGCTTTTGTTGCTTCATTTGAACCCAAAGATATATCACACGCACTCACTAATGAATCTTGGATTATTGCCATGCAAGAAGAGTTAGAAAATTTTGAAAGAAATAATGTTTGGACACTTGTACCTCCACCTCAAGGTCACATTTTAATTGGAATTAAATGGGTGTTTAAAAATAAACAAAGTGAGGATAAGGTTGTGGTTAGGAATAAGGCTAGGTTGGTTGCTCAAGGTTTCACACAAGTTGAAGTCTAGATTTTGATGAAACTTTTGCTCCTGTTGCTAGATTAGAAGCCATAAGAATTTTGTTAGCTTTTGCTGCATCTAAAAGTTTCAAGTTATATCAAATGAATGTCAAAAGTGTTTTTCTTAATGGCTACATAGATGAGGAGGTTTATGTCAAGCAACCACCGGGTTTTGAAAATCCAGATTTTCCTAATCATGTTTACAAACTGTACAAAACCTTGTACGGTCTCAAACAAGCCCCTAGAGCATGGTATGATAGGTTAAAAACATTCTTACTTGAAAAGGGGTTTACCATGGGCAAGGTTGATAAAACTCTTTTTTCGCATAAGCATGGCGTTGACTCATTATTCGTTCAAGTGTATGTGGATGATATTATCTTTGGTTGTGCTTCTCATGATCTTGTGTCCAAGTTTTCAGCTATAATGAGTTCAGAATTTGAGATGAGTATGGTGGGAGAACTCACGTACTTTTTGGGGATGCAAATCAAGCAAACTAAGGAGGGAAACTTTGTGCATCAAACGAAGTATACAAGAGACCTTCTTAAGCGCTTCAACATGGATAAAAGCAAACCGCTTCGTACACCAATGAGTACAACAATGACACTTGAACTTGATGAAGATGGTGAACCCGTGGATCAAAAAGAATATAGAAGCCTGATCGGATCACTTTTGCATCTCACGGCATCAAGACTGGACATTTAATTCAGTGTATGTCTTTGTGCATGATTTCAAGCTTCCCCACATGCTTCACATCATCAAGCCATCAAAAGAATTCTCACGTACTTACATGGGACTCAAGAATTTGGTATTTTTCTTCCTTCTTCCTCAACCCTTACTTTGAAAGATTTTTCAGATGCTGATTTCGGGGGTTGTAGGATTGATAGGAAAAGTACTTTGGGTGCTTGTCATTTTCTTTTTAATTCTCTTGTTGCTTGGTCCTCCAGAAAACAAAATCAGTTGCACAATCCACAGCCGAATTTGAGTATGTAGCTACTTCTAGTGCTTGCTCACAAATTCTTTGGATTGTTCAAACAATTAAGAACTATGGGGTTGCTCTAGATAGTGTTCCACTGTTCTGTGATAACACTAGTGCCATTTGCATTGCTAAAAATCCTGTGCGACATTCGAGAACAAAGCGCATTGACATTTGGTATCACTTTCTCCGTGATAATGTTGAAAAAGGAAACATTGTGCTTCACCATGTAGATAGCGAACAACAATTGGCTGATATTATCACAAAACCTTTGGATTTCACTCGTTTTTGTTTCATTCGTAGTGAAATAGGGGTTATGCAACCTCATGGCTTAAATTGAGGGGGAGTTTTGAAACTTGGGAAGTCTATGTGTGAATCTGAATTTAAAATGATATGAGCATAGTATTTCATACATATATGACTTTGTGATTCCTTTTACATGCTAAAATTTCATACTACATTACTCGTTTTATACATTTTGTAGTTTTTGCCATGACTAGCAATTGGAATAATTGCTTACACTTAATCTGGTCATGATAAAACTTTCTTGCTATTTTAAACTTGTTGCATGCTCACAAGTGCTTTTAATAATGAAAAATTAATCAATCAACTATCCACATGTTGAGCTTTTATGATCAAATAAAAATGAGAAAAGATCAAGAGAATATGCATGTATCGCACTTCTTCTTTTGAGATGGCTTATCATTGCACTTAGATATGAACTTGGAAGAAGTTGTGTATGACCAAAACCATGTTCTTAAGCTTCTAATTGTCAAATAACATAGGCCTGGCTTGATTTGTTAGAATAAGGCATATGCGGCATATAATCTCATGCAAATATTATATGATCAATATTTGAGCTATAAATTTTATTGAAAAATGAAAAATACAGCAACAAGTGTCATGCTTTCAGGTTTCGAAATAGTAAGTTTGTGAGATCATGACTTGCTTAATTGAAAATTACATATGATCTCTAGCATGGCTTACACTACTTTATGTATCTCATTGTTGTGATAGTATAAGTTACTTGATTGTATGACTTGGATGAGCTTTGTTTTATATGTATATGTCATATTATGCTCATAACTAATTAAAATTTCTCTTTTGTACCTTGTTGAATACATTGTCAAAGGGGGAGAAATTGATCACACATTGCAAACATTCACAAGTGTTTTTGTTTTTGTTCTCATTTTATTTCTGATTTACAAAGGGGGAGAAATGTTTCGGGGACAAAATTGTTTTCAAAACCTTTCATGTGAATAAGCCAATGTTCGGATTTTAAGTGTTCTTGCCAATGCATTCATTAAGGGGGAGATTGTGAGACCTATGTGTGTAGAATACATTGGCTATGACGATAAAAGTTTCAAATACTGCCAAAACACCCTTTTAACAACGTCCGACTCTAGGTCTAAGCTCCAGCAAGGTCCGATGATAGGTCCGACTTGTTTTGGGTAGCTCCGACAAGGTCCGACGTAAGGTCTGACTTGTTTTAGCTAGGTCTGACTTACTTTTTCTAGGTCCGACATATTTTGGCTAGGTCCAACTTGCTATGGCTAGGTCCGCCATGTTTTTGCTAAGTCTGACACTAGGTCCGATTAGCTTTGGTTAGCTCCGGCGCTAGGTCCGACTAGATTTGGTAAGCTCCAACGCTAGGTACAACTAGCTTTGGTAGGCCCCGGCACTAGGTCCGGTCGGCTTTGGTATGTTCCAGCGCTAGGTCCTGCTAGCTTTGGTAAGCTCCGAATCTAGGTCCAGTTAGCTTTGGCAAGGTCCGACGCTAGATTGCAATGGTTCTGCTTTTACTTTGAATTGATTCAAACTTGCTTTACATCTATGGAAAGTTTGCTTAGTATTCTTTTACTAAGTTTTTGGTGTGTTTTGGTGGTTATGGTTGATATCTCTTTGCTATGGTTTGCAACATGCTTATGTGAGGTGCTCACGTAAGTTGTTGTGGTTATTGGAACTAACAAGAGTCAAGTCGAGGACTTGTGCTCGGAAGTTTGGTTGTTGTTCCTGTGCAGTTGTTGCTTGAGTTTAAAACATGGCTGGTGACGAGATCCATTGAACTAGTCTTAGTGAGAAGATGAGGTTCAACAACAAAGTTCGGGAGTAATTGTGGTTGAGTTGATCGGGAGGTCGCGCAGCATGGTTGAATCAAGAACAATGGATATGAAGGTATCGTGGACATCATTGGAAGATGTTTGTACGTGTGCAAGGAGTGCATGGATGTGGATGCATGGTTCCAAGGCGTGATGAAGAGATGTGGACATAAAGAATTGGTCGGAAAGGTCCAACCGACTTGGTTATGGACTTAGGTTGCGGCTGAGTCGTGTTTGACTCAAGTATGGAAATATTTGAGTTGGTTATGATAGGATATCGGGTGCGTAACAAAGTTGGGTTGTTTTACGAATGTGGGATATGTTCCTAAGGTGTTTGGAAGTCTTAAGATTGCTTCTATCTGCGTATAGAAGAGTCTTGAGCAGGTATGGAAAGTTTCGATTCGTAAATTGAATAGGATTAGAGTCCTAGTTTGAGTTGAGTTGGCTTTCGGGATGGTTATATAAGCAAGTGAGTCCAGAGCTCGTGGGTGACGACTTTGGAGCTGTTCATCTTGTGGTTTGATCATTAAAGTTTGTTGTTTAAAGGAACTTTTGTGCCTTGTTCCTCCGATCTGTTTCAAACAAGTTTTCTCGTCGAGTTTCTGCACAACACTACCTTGCTTTGGTGTTTTTATTATAACTCGAGTTTTACAGATCCAATTGACGTGATTCTTTTTGTATTGTCTTTACAACTTGATTATCTATCATCTGTGAAAATTTCACGGTCATTGGATTTGTTTTTTTGAATCTACATGAGTTTCATTGCAGTGTTGCAGATCTGGGTTTTCTCAGGTAGAAGAGATTGACCTTCGTTCAATCTTTCGATCGTAACTTGAGTTTTTCTCGATGGTTTTTTTGTGATTCTTGTTGTCGTATCTTCGTGGCTTGATTCTCCACAATCTATACTAGTTTTGTCACAATTGATCTGTGGGGACCAGAGTCCACACATCCGAGGATCTCATTGGGTGGTGCCGTGCGATGCGGCACCTAACAGCACACACGAAAAGGATACCAAAACATATAAAGTTTTCATTTCATAATAAGAAGAGTTTACAAAAGAGTGTACAATAGAAGTACACACGCAGCGGAAAATACATACTCATAATCTCACCTAACTAAGCAGGAGAGAAGACGTCCATGCCCTAGGACAATTCTCACTAGCAACAGAAGAACATACAGCAGCGGCGTGGTTCACATGAGATTTATCTCGACACCTCGAGTCTCATGTACAACCTGAACAGCAGAAATAAAACTAATACCTACAAAAATCGTTAAAGCGCAAACGTGAGCATAAGGCTCAGCAAGACTTAACCGTCTCACTAGACAGATGCAAGGGGACACTAAACATAGGTAAGGAATAGCATAAATGACTCGCCTACAAGTGGATCCTTATAATCAAGTTTTAAGTAGCAAATGACATTCTCTGAGCACGGCACATCATGGGCTCCACAATCAAACAAGAAACGCTTTACCGATGATATGACATGCCCAAAGCACATAATGCTATTACAGCTAAAGTATGGGGAAACTGTAAACTTTTAATTATACTATCTCTAAATCATACAAGGTTGCAAAGTAATTATAATTCAATACAATATGATTTTCTGGCTTCTTTAGTATTTACTACGTCACGACACAGTGAACAAGTGGTACTCTATTACTGCGAGGGACAGTGATTGCAATCAGGATACACCCGGACAACACGACACATACGTCGTTCGGAAGTGTCAGCGAGCACACCTGTACCTACATAACACTTCAGTACTAGGCGTATATGGCCACCTTTCACAAGAAACTCAAATGCTGAGCCCGTCTCACCTCCGCAAACAGAAGGTCTCCGCACGGAACACCTCATGTGTCCGCCGACCGATTTACACCTTACTGTCCTCAACCCACCCCTATCGATGGTGAGTTAATGGGTCTCAACATCCCAGTTATCAAGTTACATCAGTTTATTGGATTCCATATGTCCATTATATTGCCAGTACAATTCAAGCTTGTCCAGCGGGGCCGCATACGGACGGGCCTTAATCAACACAGGCAGGGCTATGCGACCGAGACTCAATTCTCGCCGCTTCCTATCCATTCCCTACCCGGTCTCAGTTTCATTATATTAAGCCATGTTCTATTCAACCAATCCTGTGAGATACATCTCTCGCGAGTAGATTCCAACTACTCGACTTCTACCGGATCTCCTATGCAATAGCAAAGCAGTTACTACAGGTCAAACTGTAACTCGTGCCAAATAAACCCCTGGGATTTTTGGTCATGCAAGTGGAGTATCATTCACCCTAAACGTAATGCACAATTCATATACTATTCATCATAGTGATAAAGCAAAAGCTCATAAACGACTTAAATGCAAACCGGGGCTTGCCTTAGTTTGCGACTGAACAAATGTCAATTGTTAGGGCTTGATCTTCCTCCAGAGAACCTGTCATGGAACCTCAGTGGAAACACATCGGCCTTCTCCTCCAAGGGAAGCTCCTCGTCGATCACCTACCATCACGTTTCCTATCGACATGATATGTATATAAGTAATTAAGTAATTAAGTAATTTAAGAAAAGACTCCACGGGTTGTGTAAACTCTAAGAATGAGGAGTTCGACTAGGAAGGACAGATATGCCTCTGCTGTGTGAATGAACAAAGGATGAAGTCAAGTGGTCATAGTAGTATCGAGATGTGAATTGAAAGGTGCAATGTAAGCACACATTGCAACTTGGCACTCAACACTCGACGCTATGCCACTCAAGGACGATACATCTGAATGGTGTGGGAGTGTTGGACTGGTAGTGTAAGGATGACCTAAGAGTCAAGGTGGCATAGTAGTGTCGAGATAAGCACTGAAAGGTGCAATGTAATGACACATCGCAATTTAGCACTCGACACTTGGAGCTATGCCGCACAAGGAGTGATAAGGTAGAATGGTGAAGAAGTATTACTGGACTGTGTGATGTAAGGAAGACTAAGCGATCAAGATGGAGCATTGAAAGCTTAAGGCGTGAGTGAACTGTGCAACAAGAGTTTGTGACTTAGAAGTCGACCAAGGAAGTTACACAAACTCATTAAGGAGTAAACCTAATTACGTGACAAGTGTGGTCGCAGGGTCCTGATAAGGATGAACCAGGGTGAAACCCTAGCGACACTTGGGAGTGAAGTGAGGTCAACATTGCTTGGACTCCAAGAGTCGTAACAAGCCCTGTTAATCTGATGTGAGTACCAAGACAACATTGAAATGACTTTTTGGTAAAGTAGTTTCTACGGCAAGCTTCTTGAGCATCGTTCAAGTGCTTACACGACACTATTGCAGTGTCCTTTGCAAGATTGTCCAGATGAGCTCGGTGAACTCCTATAACTCGAACATGATGCGAGACCTTGTCATGACGATCATGCTTTGCCATCACGAGAAGATCGGATTAGCGAGGTCCACATCGACCCGGAATCGTCAAAGGGGTGAGCGGAATCTCGAACACCACTTCATGAGTCGAAGAGTTAGGGACTCGACTTAGTTGTCGACAAAAGACTCGACGAACCTACCGTCGATGAAGAGGTACACCTAGGTAAGCAATTCTGCGAGCGGAAAGGAAACGTCCTCGACACGACTAAGAAATTCTTATCCAAGGTTCCACTTGGACTAGTTCTCCTCGTCGGTCGCAACGTTCTCGCAGTATTCTACCCTAGGTCATCGGTGGTCACCAATACACTCGGTTTGACCTAGAAGGCATTTCATCTAGCATCTAGGCTACACCTAGGACTCGACGAGTCTCGCCTTGACCAAACCCTAATTTGGCTAAATGACCATCGACTGATGTGTCGTGGTCGTGTTCCAGTACCACGTACATCACATGTATCCTTCACCTCGATGCCAGGACACGATGACGGCTCGGAGCGTCACGACGACGTCATATGGTCAACGACGTCGACGCGGCTCATGGTGGAGCATCACGAGCACGTACAGACAGGCCAGTGTGATACAAACGACACAAGAGGTCAACTTAGGGATTCCTATAGAAATGATATTAACGCAGAACATGGACGTACGGCTTGACGACATATGAGTAATCTTAGTGATCACCACGAACGGACGTCGGTGACGTCAAGCAAGACATTTTAGGGCAAGGCTCACCTTGTAGGCATTTCGCCGGACATCTTGGTGTGTACTTGAGTTCCATCGCGTCATCACCATTCAAAGGGCGTCTTGGCACATGTCCTTGTCAATTGCCACATCATTCTACCCCTGCATCACAGACCAGTTCCGAACATCAACGAAGTTGGTTCATCCCTCGTAAACATTTCATCGAACACCTTAGCTGCAGTCACTGATCCAATCAATCTTGCAAAATCAAAGCTAACCTTGGACCAGTTGTCGATACCATGGTGTCAAAGGTGTGTTCCTGCATATCCTCCATCACACCCATTACTTACTTCTCTGCTAGGACATGGCCTATGAGCAGAACGTCGCGACGACGGAAAGTAGGCGTCGAAATTGGGGCAGCACAAGGCTAAGTATCACAGCACTCGTTTGAACTTTCCCGTGACGCCGAGGTGGGAGGAAGGCGGCCTGGAGATGCGCTGTAGCGAGCAGCACAGCAGAGACACGCTGGGAACGGCGCGAATGGTCGGCGGATTGCGGTCACCACGCCATGGGAGGCACAGCAGTGAGGAACGCGGCGTGGATGGCGGTGTGGCCATGGCGCACAGCCGGAAGGCATTGCAGTGAGGAGCACTGCGGCGTGCAGAGGCTAGGGACACGGCGACGGAGCAAGGGAGCACGCGGCTGGCAGGAAAAGCGCGCAGCAGGGAGCTGGCGGCCGTCGCCGAGGTTGGTGCACGGCGGCGGACTGAGCAGGGCGGTCGCCGAGCGGGCCAGCGGTGAGGGGGCGCTAGTGGGGCGCGGACCTGTGACCGGAGGCGAGGAGGCGGCCGGCGGGGTGGTCTGAGCGCGCGGGGAGGTGGAGCGCCGGCGTCGGCGGTGGCGCAGGCGCATAGGGAGGTGGCGCGCAGGCCTGGCGGGAGTGGCGCCGTGGCGTCGGTGGCCGGGCGAGCGGCGGGATGGCGGCGCGAGTTGCCGTAGGGGTGGGGTAAGCCAGCGGCCAGGCGAGGAGGAGGCGCGGCGCTCCGTGGCGCTGGCGGCACGATGCGGGGCAGGCGGCGCGACGGCCAGGTCGAGCGGCATACGGCGGCGCCGGTGATGAGCAGAGGCAGCGCGCAGGGTGGCCGGCAAGGGAGGCGCTGCGGTCGAAGGCAGCAGGGGCGGGGCGGCGCGCGAGCCGGCGGCGCAGGAGGCGCGCGGGCCGGAAGGTGCGGAACCGAGACGGCGGAGCCGGTGGCCGGGAGCTATGGCGGCGGCGGGGAGGCGCGCTCGAGCAGGGGAAGGCCGGCGGGGAGAAGGCGCGCGGGAGTGCCGTGGAGCGAGCGGTCGAGCGCGGTGATAAGGACGGGAGAGAAGGAGCCAATTTGGTTTTTGTGACCACTAGGATAAACATGACATGTGGGGTCACTTTTTCCTAGTACTGAGGATAACTATGATATGTGGGTCCCACTCTCTTCTCCCTCCTCTTTTCAAAAATTCAAAAGGAGCTAACAGACAAGCTTCAAAAATAGTCAACTTTGGCCCAGTGATTAAATAAAATGTGGAGAATTTTATGGTGCAATCAGATTTCAAAACTGAGCAAGTTGAATTTGAACTCAGGTTTGAATTTGAATTCAAGTGGTGATACTTGACTCAAGGAAATAAATAGTAGATTAGGTTCAAAAATCCTGAAACTTTGAAGTTAACCTTTTTGAACCATAAGGGACCTCAAGAAAAATTTGGAGTTGATTTGGACAAGGTTGAGCGCGAAGTTTAAATTTGAAGTCGACGTTGATTAAACTCTCGGTACGTGTCCAATAAATGGGAAACGTGCTTCAAAAATTTTTGAAACTTTTCCGAGAGTCTAATTGGAATATTAGAAGGTCATGGAAAAATTTACGGCATGAGATTTGAATATTTTTGAATGTCCCATTTTAGGGTTGAAATAATTCCTATTAAGATTTTAAGTTTTAACAAGTCCATATTTGTAGTGAACATGGGTTAACGCACGTGATACATGTGAGTTTGGATTTCCAAGTCTATTTTCAAAATTTTTAAGTTCGCATTTTTGCGTTTTGTTCTTCCGAAAAAACGGGCTTTTACAATCCTTCCCCCTTAAAGGAATCTCGTCCCGAGATTCTAACAGGTAGAATAACAGAACGATGAGGGAACGATCCGTAAAAGAGGGTCATTGACTAAGGAAAATGGCAATGCCCTTAAAAACTTGGGTTCTACGAAATAGTGATTATCTTCAGGCATCTTAAGAAATTCTAAAGTCTGCTTCAGGAGATTCCAGTCTTTAGGTTGATAACCTTGACAGGATGCTCGACATGACAATATCACATCGTAAAACTTTCATGTCTATTACTGATCCTTTATTGTTGTACTCTTGCACTGACATGACATCTTGTTCCGTCCTAGTCTTGATTTGAAGAATTTGCACTTGTTCTTTGCTTCTCTAGGTCACCTTGATAGTTTGAAACTTTTCTTGCATTGGTTCTTGGTTGCTTGCTTGGTTTTGCATAGGTCCTTTCAACTTAATGTGATATTTCCCTTGACATGAGTTAAGATGGTTTACGAGGTTAAACAACAATCACTAACCTCGTTTGATGTTTAGTCAACCATAGGATTCCTTAGCCGTAGCATAAGAGTAGCAAGACACTCAACACTCTTATGTAATCAAAACAGTAGGAATATTGAAGATATGACGACTACAAGGTTTCTGGGTATATCAACGTCTTCAAACAATAGAAGCAGAAGATGAAGACCTTTTTGCGGTGGCACATGAGGATGTAAGGATTCAGTATCCTCATATGTTTCAACACAGCAAAGAACTCAATCATATGGTAACTACAAGGTAATTAGTATAGCAAGGTTACCATATAACAACATAAGATCTTAGATGGACCCAAAGAGTTTCACGAGGTTGACAAACGAACGGTATCCTCGCGAGGAAGGAGATTTCATGGATTTTACAAGGTTGATCATCGAACTGATGACTACTCGATGACGAACGGTATAGTTGCAATAATCAAGGTACTTGAACCTAACAAGTCAAGGATGGAAGTCCAAGTGTTTGTTTAGTTGCAAGTACTCAAGGCGATTTGAGTTTCAACAAGTCAAGGACAAGGACTCAACTGTGTTTTAGTCACAGTGTGTCCCTTGTGCTACTAAAGATAATGAAACCAGTCGAAGGCGTTGCGAACGATAAAATTGATCACAACTCAAAATTGTGAGACACAACGTAGGTATTTGAATGGGGTCATATATTCTTGCTCAAAACTCATTAGTAATTACGTTTCATGATGCATCACAAGTGGAATAATGTTATGCATTAATGATGCAACGCTGGCCAGCTAGAAATGTAGACGGTATGATGCATTCATTATTATGCTTTGAGCAAAAATAGGTAGGACAATCCAAACACAGTCAGAAGTATCCCAAATACAGGAGGATTGAATAAACTTGGTCATGAAAGGCGCTAGACAAGACTTGCTACTTTCATATCTCGACCAAGTTCGATGGTTTCAAGGTAAAAGTATTAGCAAGGAATGGTGAGGTTCATCTCAAGGCAACGAAGTGTACAAAATGGAACAAAGTGATTGAACTTCTTGTTGATCGGAAGTTCCCTAAAGCTTGTTAATCACAACCTACAGGTAATTGTGGTTCCTTAACAATGGGTCAGGTTTTTCATCTCGTAGTTTTCTTAAAGTACTATGTCTACCCCTTAAAAGGTGCGGTAGGGTTGCCTTCAGAAGTGGCAAAGAGAGTAACCTTTGAAGAGTAAGGTTCTCCTCACTTCCGTAGGTTGCACTAAGTGGTTGACAAGGTACTGTGCTAGGCACGACCTTGGTTAGTAATCCACGTTCTTGCTAAAGAATCTCCAGCTCATACTACTCACTTATGGCTTCTCGTCTCAAAGACTGAAGCAAAGGAGTGGTTTAGCGTGAAGAATCAACTGACTCCTTTAACTCGTTGATCGAGTTCCACAAGAATCGGGGTTCAAGGTGATCCGTTACTTAAGCTTCGCATTGACTTAATGAGTCAATGCTGTACTCGGTCCTACTTACTTGAGCAGTGCTCCCAGCACGATGGTTCGGTGTCGATGTACCTTGGTATGACACCTAGGTGAACGTAACACTTAAATTACTAGATGAACTCCTTCCCCCTTAAGATTCAAGCTAGGTGAGCAAGAAACTTACTCCAAGCAATATTTATGGGGAGGGTCGTCCAACTAAGGGAAGTGTCATACATGCTCAATGCACAAGTAAAGTGTGAGATGCAAGGTTGCATAGTCAAAACACTAGCATGTGCATCCGAGCAAAAAGGGATTTGTCTTAGTGTAATACTCAACTCTAAAGGCAAATATTGTTGGGTCGCAACACCTGGGATGTTATGAAACTCCTCGAGTTGAACTCGAGAACCAAATCCATAAACACCCTAAAGGGTCATCACCCGATTAAATCCTGGTGGGGGATGAACAGCTTGTACGCAATTTCAATTTTGGCCAAGTAAATGGCAAAATAAGATCTTGAAGTGAACAACAAAGTTAAAGTAAACTTCAAGACCTTTCCAAAAAGTATTGGTTTGCCTCTAGATCATCTCTGGTTTGCAAGTTATGCAATTTTAAAGTTAGCAGATTTCTCTGCACTTTCAGCAGAATCTGCTTAAACAGTAGCAGTTTTGATCCAAAGTTTTCAGGCTGTTCTGATGGAAATCTGGAAATATTCTTATTTACAAAGTTGTAGCCAATGTAATAAGCTTTCCAGAATGTACTTACTTGTCTTCATATCAGTTCTGGTTCAAAAGATATGAATTTTCGAAATTAGGTAAAATTTCAGCATTCAGAATTGAATTCAGTTTCAGATGGACCACTCTGTATTCAAACTCGATTTGGAATAGGCAGGTGACAGTTTCAGGTCTGGAGCCAATTCCAAAAATTGTAGCTGACTCTCTAACCTCTCCAACGGTTACTCGCGTGACACCATTGGATCAAGGGTCTGCGAGTTATGGATTAAATTCAGAGGTGTACAGATTGCTGTCCAGTTTGGGTATGCCTGGACAGTCTCTGCGATTATCCAAATTTCACCCATTTAGAAAAGGATTTTGGTCTGGTGTGGAACAGAAAACATGTAGAGGACTTCCAAATCTTTCTAAAGAGTATTTACTTGCCCTCGTAGCATTTCTGGTTGAGAAGATACGGCATTTGCAAGTTGACAGTTTTTCTGAAAATTTGGACAGCACCTCCTTTGTTTAAGGCTGATTTTGTCCACAAATTTCAGATATACAAACATCAATATTTGCAAAAGTAATACATAGAAAACATGTTGCATACATTCTCAAGATTCCAGAAATGTAAAATACGAATCCATTCGACAATTCTACTAGGAATTATAATCGAAACAGTAACTGAATAGGTAACGGTCCATATTCTGAACTGTTTCGACACCTTAAACGATACTTCAATTTAGACTTGGTTATTGCGAGTTTTAGCCTTTGTGTTGAATATAAAGTTGATAGAGGACTATTTAAGCTTTCCAGGCATGCATAAACATGCATAGTTTGCATTTCTAGTTTAAGAGTTATGTCCGTTCAAAGTTCAGAATTTTCCTGACTGTTTCAGATAGCACCTATATACATGTATTATCTTCAACTCTGTTTTCTAATTAGTTATAAGCTGAATTTGAGGTATCACTGAATAACAAAGTTGTAGAATAGCTTTTCCACTTTCCAGAAATGTATCATAATGGAATAGAAGAGCTTTCTTCAAGGAAATATGACAAAAGTTCAAATGCTGGTCCGTGTAGTTTCAGAACAGCAGCTGCAGTGGTTATGGTGCATTTTCATCACCATAAAAGCATATTTTGGCTTGGAGGTCAATAGGAAACTATTAGAAGACTTCAAAAGCTTTTCAAAAAGTATTCACTTGCCTCCAAAGCCCTCCAGGTTGAAGAGATATGGAATTTCAACGTCGGGTCAATTCTGTTCGAAAACAGAACTCACCGGCTTCGAAACCCAAGAATTTGGGAACAAACTCAAATTTTGAAACTTAACTCAAAACTCAAGTCCGATGGCTAGAACTTGATTCACAACTAATCATTTTCTTTAGAACCAAATGGAATCTTAAAAGAGACTTGACGACCTTCTTATCCATAGCATATCACTATGGATCTTCAAACTTAACCAAAGTCTTACTCCGGCGAAGTCGAGCTAAACTCTCGCCAGGAGCAAAGAACTTTGGTTCACCTATTCTTGAATAGAAACATTTTAATTTGTCCACAAGATATCAGCAACTGATACTTGGACTCAATATGAATATGAAGTCATTTCTTTCGTGGGGGATGGTCAAAGTATCAAGTGTGATACTGACGGTACTACGTGCCTTACTAAAAGAAAAGTCTAATCCGGTATATCCGGATACGTCTAGAGGTGGTCCTACTATCGATCACTCGCAAACGTATTCTACACGGGTCGCTACCGGAGTTAGTGTACCTGCAGAAGACAAACAATCCCCTTTCACACCTTCACACCTCAAGGGCGGCACGGGGAAACACGACAGGCAATCACAATAAGATATAATTAAAAGTAAATGCATACGACTCTGGCATGAGTCGTCCTCGAGTGAGGCCATGTCTCGAGGTACATGGCTGTAAATACGTCTGTACAGCAAAGACTCCCGTACGATCCGGCTTATACACGCTCGGGCATACGTGTTTCGCATGATCCCATAGAACATGAATAGTCCTAGAGATACATACTATCGGGTTATACACCACCCGACGGGGGCTCCCACTAATTTTGTGTCACGCTGGGGTACCGCGTGTCATATGTTCTCAGAAACATGGAAAGTTTCAGAGACTCATATTGACTTTCCGTGCTAAGCCACGGAAATTTCACATACCATATCTCGTATGCAGAGTTTACCGAGATTGATCCGCTCTCGGTGGCGTACCTTACCTCTTACCTTGAAGACGGAGCGTCGTTACAGAATAATATAACAAGTTAGTTCACCACCTTTATAACTTATACTAGTAATAGTCCTTAATGGGCATATAGCTAAACCTCACTCGACTACTTCGGAGTTTTCGAAAATAGGCTCTTTTCGAGCGTGCTATTCCCAATGAAGCTCTGATACCATGTCTGTGGGGACCAGAGTCCACACATCCGAGGATCTCATTGGGTGGTGCCGTGCGATGCGGCACCTAACAGCACACACGAAAAGGATACCAAAACATATAAAGTTTTCATTTCATAATAAGAAGAGTTTACAAAAGAGTGTACAATAGAAGTACACACGCAGCGGAAAATACATACTCATAATCTCACCTAACTAAGCAGGAGAGAAGACGTCCATGCCCTAGGACGATTCTCACTAGCAACACGAAGAACATACAGCAGCGGCGTGGTTCACATGAGATTTATCTCGACACCTCGAGTCTCATGTACAACCTGAACAGCAGAAATAAAACTAATACCTGCAAAAATCGTTAAAGCGCAAACGTGAGCATAAGGCTCAGCAAGACTTAACCGTCTCACTAGACAGATGCAAGGGGACACTAAACATAGGTAAGGAATAGCATAAATGACTCGCCTACAAGTGGATCCTTATAATCAAGTTTTAAGTAGCAAATGACATTCTCTGAGCACGGCACATCATGGGCTCCACAATCAAACAAGAAACGCTTTACCGATGATATGACATGCCCAAAGCACATAATGCTATTACAGCTAAAGTATGGGGAAACTGTAAACTTTTAATTATACTATCTCTAAATCATACAAGGTTGCAAAGTAATTATAATTCAATACAATATGATTTTCTGGCTTCTTTAGTATTTACTACGTCACGACACAGTGAACAAGTGGTACTCTATTACTGCGAGGGACAGTGATTGCAATCAGGATACACCCGGACAACACGACACATACGTCGTTCGGAAGTGTCAGCGAGCACACCTGTACCTACATAACACTTCAGTACTAGGCGTATATGGCCACCTTTCACAAGAAACTCAAATGCTGAGCCCGTCTCACCTCCGCAAACAGAAGGTCTCCGCACGGAACACCTCATGTGTCCGCCGACCGATTTACACCTTACTGTCCTCAACCCACCCCTATCGATGGTGAGTTAATGGGTCTCAACATCCCAGTTATCAAGTTACATCAGTTTATTGGATTCCATATGTCCATTATATTGCCGGTACAATTCAAGCTTGTCCAGCGGGGCCGCATACGGACGGGCCTTAATCAACACAGGCAGGGCTATGCGACCGAGACTCAATTCTCGCCGCTTCCTATCCATTCCCTACCCGGTCTCAGTTTCATTATATTAAGCCATGTTCTATTCAACCAATCCTGTGAGATACATCTCTCGCGAGTAGATTCCAACTACTCGACTTCTACCGGATCTCCTATGCAATAGCAAAGCAGTTACTACAGGTCAAACTGTAACTCGTGCCAAATAAACCCCTGGGATTTTTGGTCATGCAAGTGGAGTATCATTCACCCTAAACGTAATGCACAATTCATATACTATTCATCATAGTGATAAAGCAAAAGCTCATAAACGACTTAAATGCAAACCGGGGCTTGCCTTAGTTTGCGACTGAACAAATGTCAATTGTTAGGGCTTGATCTTCCTCCAGAGAATCTGTCATGGAACCTCAGTGGAAACACATCGGCCTTCTCCTCCAAGGGAAGCTCCTCGTCGATCACCTACCATCACGTTTCCTATCGACATGATATGTATATAAGTAATTAAGTAATTTAAGAAAAGACTCCACGGGTTGTGTAAACTCTAAGAATGGGGAGTTCGACTAGGAAGGACAGATATGCCTCTACTGTGTGAATGAACAAAGGATGAAGTCAAGTGGTCATAGTAGTATCGAGATGTGAATTGAAAGGTGCAATGTAAGCACACATTGCAACTTGGCACTCAACACTCGACGCTATGCCACTCAAGGACGATACATCTGAATGGTGTGGGAGTGTTGGACTGGTAGTGTAAGGATGACCTAAGAGTCAAGGTGGCATAGTAGTGTCGAGATAAGCACTGAAAGGTGCAATGTAATGACACATCGCAATTTAGCACTCGACACTTGGAGCTATGCCGCACAAGGAGTGATAAGGTAGAATGGTGAAGAAGTATTACTGGACTGTGTGATGTAAGGAAGACTAAGCGATCAAGATGGAGCATTGAAAGCTTAAGGCGTGAGTGAACTGTGCAACAAGAGTTTGTGACTTAGAAGTCGACCAAGGAAGTTACACAAACTCATTAAGGAGTAAACCTAATTACGTGACAAGTGTGGTCGCAGGGTCCTGATAAGGATGAACCAGGGTGAAACCCTAGCGACACTTGGGAGTGAAGTGAGGTCAACATTGCTTGGACTCCAAGAGTCGTAACAAGCCCTGTTAATCTGATGTGAGTACCAAGACAACATTGAAATGACTTTTTGGTAAAGTAGTTTCTACGGCAAGCTTCTTGAGCATCGTTCAAGTGCTTACACGACACTATTGCAGTGTCCTTTGCAAGATTGTCCAGATGAGCTCGGTGAACTCCTATAACTCGAACATGATGCGAGACCTTGTCATGACGATCATGCTTTGCCATCACGAGAAGATCGGATTAGCGAGGTCCACATCGACCCGGACTCGTCAAAGGGGTGAGCGGAATCTCGAACACCACTTCATGAGTCGAAGAGTTAGGGACTCGACTTAGTTGTCGACAAAAGACTCGACGAACCTACCGTCGATGAAGAGGTACACCTAGGTAAGCAATTCTGCGAGCGGAAAGGAAACGTCCTCGACACGACTAAGAAATTCTTATCCAAGGTTCCACTTGGACTAGTTCTCCTCGTCGGTCGCAACGTTCTCGCAGTATTCTACCCTAGGTCATCGGTGGTCACCAATACACTCGGTTTGACCTAGAAGGCATTTCATCTAGCATCTAGGCTACACCTAGGACTCGACGAGTCTCGCCTTGACCAAACCCTAATTTGGCTAAACGACCATCGACTGATGTGTCGTGGTCGTGTTCCAGTACCACGTACATCACATGTATCCTTCACCTCGATGCCAGGACACGATGACGGCTCGGAGCGTCACGACGACGTCATATGGTCAACGACGTCGACGCGACTCATGGTGGAGCATCACGAGCACGTACGGACAGGCCAGTGTGATACAAACGACACAAGAGGTCAACTTAGGGATTCCTATAGAAATGATATTAACGCGGAACATGGACGTACGGCTTGACGACATATGAGTAATCTTAGTGATCACCACGAACGGACGTCGGTGACGTCAAGCAAGACATTTTAGGGCAAGGCTCACCTTGTAGGCATTTCGCCGAACATCTTGGTGTGTACTTGAGTTCCATCGCGTCATCACCATTCAAAGGGCATCTTGGCACATGTCCTTGTCAATTGCCACATCATTCTACCCCTGCATCACAGACCAGTTCCGAACATCAACGAAGTTGGTTCATCCATCGTAAACATTTCATCGAACACCTTAGCTGCAGTCACTGATCCAATCAATCTTGCAAAATCAAAGCTAACCTTGGACCAGTTGTCGATACCATGGTGTCAAAGGTGTGTTCCTGCATATCCTCCATCACACCCATTACTTACTTCTCTGCTAGGACATGGCCTATGAGCAGAACGTCGCGACGACGGAAAGTAGGCGTCGAAATTGGGGCAGCACAAGGCTAAGTATCACAACACTCGTTTGAACTTTCCCGTGACGCCGAGGTGGGAGGAAGGCGGCCTGGAGATGCGCTGTAGCGAGCAGCACAGCAGAGACACGCTGGGAACGGCGCGAATGGTCGGCGGATTGCGGTCACCACGCCATGGGAGGCACAGCAGTGAGGAACGCGGCGTGGGTGGCGGTGTGGCCATGGCGCACAGCCGGAAGGCATTGCAGTGAGGAGCGCTGCGGCGTGCAGAGGCTAGGGACACGGCGACGGAGCAAGGGAGCACGCGGCTGGCAGGAAAAGCGCGCAGTAGGGAGCTGGCGGCCGTCGCCGAGGTTGGTGCACGGCGGCGGACTGAGCAGGGCGGTCGCCGAGCGGGCCAGCGGTGAGGGGGCGCTAGTGGGGCGCGGACCTGTGACCGGAGGCGAGGAGGCGGCCGGCAGGGTGGTCTGAGCGCGCGGGGAGGTGGAGCGCCGGCGTCGGCGGTGGCGCAGGCGCATAGGGAGGTGGCGCGCAGGCCTGGCGGGAGTGGCGCCGTGGCGTCGGTGGCCGGGCGAGCGGCGGGATGGCGGCGCGAGTTGCCGTAGGGGTGGGTAAGCCAGCGGCCAGGCGAGGAGGAGGCGCGGCGCTCCGTGGCGCTGGCGGCGCGATGCGGGGCAGGCGGCGCGACGGCCAGGTCGAGCGGCATACGGCGGCGCCGGTGATGAGCAGAGGCAGCGCGCAGGGTGGCCGGCGAGGGAGGCGCTGCGGTCGAAGGCAGCAGGGGCGGGGCGGCGCGCGAGCCGGCGGCGCAGGAGGCGCGCGGGCCGGAAGGTGCGGAACCGAGACGGCGGAGCCGGTGGCCGGGAGCTATGGCGGCGGCGGGGAGGCGCGCTCGAGCAGGGGAAGGCCGGCGGGGAGAAGGCGCGCGGGAGTGCCGTGGAGCGAGCGGTCGAGCGCGGTGATAAGGACGGGAGAGAAGGAGCCAATTTGGTTTTTGTGACCACTAGGATAAACATGACATGTGGGGTCACTTTTTCCTAGTACTGAGGATAACTATGATATGTGGGTCCCACTCTCTTCTCCCTCCTCTTTTCAAAAATTCAAAAGGAGCTAACAGACAAGCTTCAAAAATAGTCAACTTTGGCCCAGTGATTAAATAAAATGTGGAGAATTTTATGGTGCAATCAAATTTCAAAACTGAGCAAGTTGAATTTGAACTCAGGTTTGAATTTGAATTCAAGTGGTGATACTTGACTCAAGGAAATAAATAGTAGATTAGGTTCAAAAATCCTGAAACTTTGAAGTTAACCTTTTTGAACCATAAGGGACCTCAAGAAAAGTTTGGAGTTGATTTGGACAAGGTTGAGCGCGAAGTTTAAATTTGAAGTCGACGTTGATTAAACTCTCGGTACGTGTCCAATAAATGGGAAACGTGCTTCAAAAATTTTTGAAACTTTTCCGAGAGTCTAATTGGAATATTAGTAGGTCATGGAAAAATTTACGGCATCAGATTTGAATATTTTTGAATGTCCCATTTTAGGGTTGAAATAATTCCTATTAAGATTTTAAGTTTTAACAAGTCCATATTTGTAGTGAACATGGGTTAACGCACGTGATACATGTGAGTTTGGATTTCCAAGTCTATTTTCAAAATTTTTAAGTTCGCATTTTTGCGTTTTGTTCTTCCGAAAAAACGGGCTTTTACATGATCACGTTTAGATTAGTCGCACACACGATTTCTTTAACATATTATTTTTCTGCCGAGGGGTTTTTTGCTTCCGCTGAAAAAGTTTTAATATACCATTCAACCCCCTCTGGTAGCTTTACACTTGCTCTTAGATCCTACATTAATGCACTAATGGATTATGAGAATTGATGAATATGGTTAAATGACAATATGGGACTTGGGAGATCTAAACAAGCATGGTTTGTGGATAGGGTTGGTTGATATGTTGGTTTTGCTTGCCTTGGATCTAAGGTCCGGTTCATGCGAGAATAAGCCAGGATACAGTGGCACCACAAGGCCAAGTATTGGTGCGGCTTAGCTGATTAATTAGGTGTATTGCTAGCATTGTTCAAATCATTTGGGGGAGCGGGGAATGGGAGTCGGTTTGATTTGCAATAGTGGCAGGACTGCCCTAGGTTTCGAACGGCACAACAGGGGGCCCTTGGTTGGATGTGCTCAGTTGGAGGAATCACCACCGGTGGAACCTTCGTGGGTCTGAATATTCTGGTAGTCCCTTTGTAACGGCTATTTTGTGATGTCTTGGCCATACACCTAAGGAAGTGTAATTGGCATCAGGGAGGTTTCTTTAGTCGGCGACGGGTGATGAAATCACAAACTATGAGTCAAGTGGTACAACCTCTATAGAGTGTTTAAAACTATCATCATAGTCATGCTCCCGGTTATGAGCACCTGGACAACTTCCATGATTAGATTGGAACTGGTATTTGGGTTACGGTTTGGTATTGGTTATGGTTATGGATGGGATGGTGATAAATGAACATGGTTAATGATGATGGTAAGAATTTGGTATTTGGATGGATAATTATTGATGGATGTGATATAATGGTAATTGATGGTATTGGACTCATAATTGGTAATCATTTGGGATATGATGGGATTATTTCACATAGACATTGTAAGATGCTTTTTACATATTTTAAATATACTTTTTAGCCAATAGTCATTATTTACTATCAATTCCTTATTTAAGCTACATGTAATTATTTTCCCACATTTGCTGAGTACGACATGTGCTCACCCTTGCAGTTTTCCCACCAACAGTTTCAGGTGATGTTTGGGAGCATCTTGAGGATAATGCGGAGTACTAGGTTGTATGCTGCCGTCAACTTGCCTGTGGTGTTGCTTGGAGCCACGCTATATCCCCTCTTGCTTAGTTTGCTTAGTTTAGATTATTCTTGCTGCAATAGTTTCAGACTTACTAATAATGATCATTAGAGTCTGTAATTTGAGGATTATCTAAATATTGTAATAAAAGTACCTCTTTAATTAATTTGTGCTATGGTAATTTTCTATATATCATTTGTGGTGCACTCGTGTGTGTGTGATCAACATCTTGGGCACACATATGCATTCACTTGGTTCATTCTCGGAACCGGGTGTCACAAATTGGTATTAGAGCCACAGGTTGACCGTAGGATGCAACCTAGATATAATGGACACTTTAGAGCACATAGAAGCACTCAGAAATAGTGTGGGTTGTTTAGTGTGCTGATTGCTATGTAATGTTTGCTTGTGTGCTTAGTAGAGGATTGTGGGATGCTTTAGCGCTTTCCACATCCATATAGGCTAGTATAGGTAGTTGCTTAGTTTCATATACCTTGATGCATATAGTTGGGGATTTGTTCTATCTCCCTTTACTATCCCGCTCAACCTCTACTTCAATGGAAGATGGACACAACTAGAAGATTCACTATCTCAGACAAAGTTGTACGGAAGATGAGAACAAATATATTATGTCCAAGAGTAAGTGTTAAAATAAGTGGGGGTATAATTCCTGGCCAACCTTATAGTTTTGGATTCACAAGGATCGAACATAATATTTGGTATGGACTGGCTATGGAAGCACAATGTGATAAATCAGCGAGCCACAAGGACAATGCAAATAACAAATGATGAAGGAGTCAGCATTATAGTTGATGCATCACAATAAATCTCGAAGCTAACCAATCATCAGGGACTACTCAAACGTAGTGAAGTGCATGATTGAGTTGCTAACAAGAGGAAAGCTTTTCAAATGGATTCTATCTTGTCGGGAAGACATTGAGGAGTTCAAGAAGAGGTTAACCACCGCATCAGTCTTGGTATTGCCAGATGTGAGCAAAAGTTTTGATATTTATTGCAACACATCAATACAAGGGCTTGGATGTGTGCTCATGCAAGAAGGTCAAGTGGTAGCCTATGCATCGAGTCAATTGAAGAAATATGAGCATAATTATCCCTTGCAAGATTTTGAACTTGCAGCCGTAGTGCATGCCGTAGTGCATGCCTTGAAGATATGGAGGCATTACATTCTTTGTCATAGGTGTGAAATTTATACGGACCACAAGAGCCTCAAGTACATATTCACACAAACGGACTTGAATTTGAGGCAAAGAAGATGGTTGGAGCTCATCAAGGATTATAATGTGGGAATTAATTATCATACAGAAAAAGCCAACGTAGTGGCTGATGCTTTGAGTCAGAAAGGAGTAAGCCATCAACTCACTGTTCGGGAATTGCTATCCGAGCTATGCATGGAGTTTGAACGATTGAATCTTAGATTTGTGAATGAAATGGGAATAATGGAGTTAAATCCGACCTTGGAACAAGAAATTCTAGAAGGTCAGGCAAAGGATCAGGGGATCAAGGAAATTAAGGAAAGAACCAAAGAAGGGAGAGAATTCAGATTTGATGAGGATGACCATGGCACCCTATGGCTTGGAAAATGGATAATTGTGCCTAATGTAAAGCATATTCGGGAAATGATATTAAAGGAGGCACATGACTCGCCTTACTCAATTCATGCCGTCTGTACAAAGATGTACAAGGACTTGAAGACTTGTTATTGGTGGGATGCATGAAAAAGGACAAAGCTGTGTACGTTGCATTGTATGATGTGCGCCAACGAGTCAAAGCTGAACATCAAAGGCCAGCTAGATTATTGTAGCCATTGAATATTCTGGAATGGAAGTGGGAAGAACTCGGTATGGACTTCATAGTTGGATTACCGCGTACCCGGTCAAGGTATGACTCAATGTGGGTTATTGTGGATCGGTTGACGAAATCTAATCATTTCAACCCCGTCAAGACCAAGTATGCCGCTGCACAATTAGCTGAGTTGTACATGGAGAAAATTGTATGTCGACATGAAGTTCCGAAGAAAATAGTGTCTGACCGAGGTTCTCAATTTTCCTCTAGGTTCTGGGAGAAACTGCATGAAGCTATGGGTACAAGGTTAAATTTCAGCTCTGCATATCACCCTCAAACCGATGCACTATGTAAGAAAAGCTCATCCGAGATGCGCCCGAACGAAGAAGGGAGACGAATAAACTATGCATCTCCGTCGTCACGTCTGGCATTATGTTTTCAGCAGAGACACGCGGCAAACGCGTTACCGATCAGACTAAGTGCAAGACACACTCAAAGATATCGTGTCTCCTTTCATTTAGTCATAACAGACGAGCTTTACGGGGTCATTAGAGACGTTCTCCGGGTGTGTCGCCCATCAGAGTACATGTGAGACACGCTCTAATACAACGCATCGTAGATTTGTTGACTGATCCGAGATGCACTTTATGTTAGCCCGTCATAGATTTGTTGGCTGATCTGGGACATACTCTAGGAAGCATGTCTCCTTTATTTAGGTAATCCAAGACGTCCTCTGTTACAACGTGTCTCCTATTAGGTGCCCCCAAGCCGTGATTATCCTCATTGCCGTCTGCATCCTGGAGCTAGCCAGGATTTGACAACCGCATTGCCAGTGTCAGCAACATACACATATAGAAACATATGTATAGACAAATGGATATAACACACGTTGACCAATCAAATATTAACAAAGTGTCAATCGTTGTTACCAAGTAACTATATACACAGAATTCCCTATTCATCCAGCTTAATAAGTAACTAATTACACAAAAGAATAATTGTCACCTAATCCTCTACTTGGTAATGAAATTCTCTTTGAACTAATGATTTTAGAAATGATAAACCTGCATAGTACATCTCTAATTTGCTCGAGGCTATGACCTTCAACGTTCCTGAAGGCAGGTCCATAGTCCTGCCACACAATAAAATGAGATTTAGCAATAGATCAGTAATAAAGTAAAATAAATGCACTTACACATACATTGCAATTAGGCTGCTCTCCAAATAAAGCCATGTGTAAGAAGACATGAAAGCCGCACGTGTTGCCCAGAGCTTGCCGTGGGACATCGAATGCAGTATGATGTTTAAGTTGTCGACGTTTTACTTTTATTTGTCCAAAAGTCCTAAACAAAAACATTCACAGTTAATGTAAAATTATCGTGCAAGGACGAAACAGTCAGAAGCTAAAGTGAAGAAGGAACTTACTTGTCAATAACTGAAGAGATATCACTCCATGTACGGGTTGTTCGCTCGCCAGTTTTTTCATCTCTTGGTCTTGAGGAGTCACAGTACCAGACTTGGTCGTACCTTGTAGAAATTGCTATGTTTACCCAATGGTTACCCGGGTTGAACGGTACGACGAGGAGCTCCTTATCACTGCAGCGTTTCATTGCCTTCACAAAATATTGAACAACTTCTTTTCGACCGCTCGACGTTTGAATAAAAGTTCTCGCTGGTACTTGCGGGTTAAGATATGCAGGAGACACATTTCCCGTGTTATGACGAGTATGTTGTTGATGGTGCCTACATGCAAAATGCCAAATTTGTTACATATAACACTTATATTGAGTATATGTATTGAAGAACCTAGTTTTTAAGGACTTACAATGCGAAGCAGCATATTAGAGAGACATCCAATGCGTCGAGGTTGAAAAGGTTATAGAGATCGGACCATGCAATGACAAAAGCGCCATCACCCGAGAGAAAGTGTTTATCCTTCAATGCTACTAGAATTGTATCACACTTTTTGTAATTTTTCATGTAGTATTGATGAAGTTGAACACAAGGTTTACCATCTTGATTGAGTGCGGCCATAGTTAACATTAGATTTCCCCTTTCAAACTTCAGGTTTGAATGCATCATAGCTTTCGCTGCCCTTGGGTTAGTTTTTGACTCTTTCATTGGTTTCTTCCAACCTTCCTTTGAGGATAATTGCCGCTACGGCTGACTCTTTTTCTTGGCACGTACATTCTTCATCGGTGCCGGTGGCTGATCAAGTGTAGCGTGCATGGCACTTCGAGTTCGAGGTGGAGACCAATGCGGTTGTTCTTCAAGTGGAGACTTCTACGGCAGCTCTAGAGTTGGAGACAGATGCGGCTCCTTTGTAACTAGAGGCAACTGCTCTCCAGTTGGAGACTTCTGCTGCTTCTCTATAACAGGAGGCAACAATAGCTCTGGAATTGGAGACAGATCCATCTGGTCTGGATTTGGATGGAGAAGCAGACGCGCTTCAGGAGACATCAAAGCGGTCGACGCCGAAGATGCTGCTGCTAGGTGAACAACAATAAGGCTCCGTCTCCACTGAACCCTTCTAGTAACTGCATCCCGCACAGTCAACGTTGTATCATATAGTGGCACTTCAACCTACAGGTTTTTTGTATTTTCATGCACCATGTCCACCTTGACCACAACATAGGATGTTGTGTCCACCTGGATGTCGTCAAGCATGGTTTGATCAGGATACACTAGGCCTCTCCCGACCTCCATTCGATAGATTCCTCTAACCATTAGCAGAAGGCTGCATGTTGTTGGCTGAGCTAACTTATCTATCGTGTCCGGCTCAATTGAAGGTCTAGATGCTAGTGCCTGATGATTTCTTGTGGTTGTCCACCCCCAGCTGCTATAGAAGCAAAGCTGCTCCTACACTCGCGTTAGGGATTGCTATACCTGCTCTGTCAGTACCCAGCAGACCGGATACCCTCGCACATAGGATGAAGACACCAGGGCAAGTCCAGCAGCAGCACATATCTAGAAGTTGATGAGGTCTTAGCCTCCCTTAGGATCCAGCCCCAATGCCGCCACTTGGGGCATGAAGGATGGGATAAAGGTCCCTAGGGGAGATAACCACCCAAGGTGCCACGTGATGACGAGAGACCCGCACAACCTCGGTGGAGAAGCTCTAGGGCCACCACGAAGCCTGGAGAGCCGGACCAGGCGCCCTCCCTCTGAGGAGAGAGTAGAGCTGCCACGTGCCCTGGGGAGCCGCGGGGCTGCCACATGCCACAAAGGACCAGAGCTAGCCTCCCCAGTGAGGTCCTGCACCAGCGCTACCCCATGTCTCGCAGCACCCCAAGACGGTATGGTGTGGGAGTTAAAAGCCGGAGTGCTCCACCCAGGGCACGCATTGAAGGACCGCAATGACCTCCGACTCACGACGCAGAGCACGCCAACGGTCAGAAGACCGCTACGACTAATCACATCACAGTGAAGGCGCTGCAGGCCTATCCCACTCGGCCAAGTGGGTAGCTTGGCTGATGGGACACCATCTGCCACCGTCAACAACGGCACGTGGGCTACTAACAAGAAATGCGGCCGGACATCTAGTCTCCACCGTCACGCTCAGAGAAGCTTATACGGGAAGCCTTAGATCTTTTACTAAAAGATCGTCCCGGGACCACCTGTTGGGTCCCGGGACCCCACTTGTAAGGCGTCCAGTCTTGGTTATAAAAGGCCTGGACGACCACCGATACAAGGACCAGACTTAAAATCCCCGATACACGCACATACGCATACACACTCACCAAGCAATACAATCCACCATGGAGTAGGGTGTTTTGCTCCTTGCGGCCCGAACCACGTAAAAACAACTGTCTCATACTCTTCTGCTAGAACACTAGTTTGAGGCCTAAGCCCCGCGGAACAAGAACCTCCGCGGGCTGCTCCTTAGCAGATCTTAGGGAAGTGTCGCATTGACCCTTCGACATTTGGTGCACCAGGTAGGGGCTTTTTCCCTCAAAAAAGTGGTAGCGCTTTCACCAACCATGGTGTTCATCAAACCTAAAAGATGCGGCGAAATCAAGCCGCAAAGGGTGGACTATCGCGTCGACGAACACGTGGAGAAGGAGTTCCAAAGGCCGGTGTGTACCTTGGAAATGGTGCACCAGGCCATGAACCTCGACCTCAACAGTGACCACGAGCGTCGCAAAGCACTCCATGTCATATGTGGAGGATCGTGGGAACCCGCTTCTAGGAGTGCGGTCAAGACCCTGCGCCGGGCAATGGCTTCAACAGCCTCTACGCGTGCCCTGGCACCGCATCACAAATGGATGAAGACGGCGATCAGCTTCGATGCCTCCGATTGCCCCGAGAACATAGCGGGAGCCAGGCAGCTGCCCCTCCTCATCGCCCCCACTATCGCCAACATAAAGTTTTACCACGTTCTGGTAGATGGTGGAGACGGTCTCAACCTCATCAGCCGTGCGGCCTTCGACAAGCCGAAGATCCTCGAGTCTGAGCTCGCCCTGACAAGATTGATCTCAGGGGTAGGACCGGAGAGTGTTTCCTGTACAACTGCATCCACCTCCGGGTGACCCTAGGGACACCTGAGAACTTCAGGACGGAGAACATCCTATTCGACGTCGTGAAGGTGAGCCTCCCCTACCACGCTATTATCGGTAGGCCAGTCCTGTACCGGTTCATGGCGGTAACCCATTATGGCTACCTCGTCCTCAAAATGCCAACGCCATCCGGCGTCCTCAAGATTTGCGGAGATCGCGATGCTGTGGTGACGATCTTAGAAAAGCTCCGAACATTGGCAACGGTCCCAGGCCCTATCTTGAGTGATGCTGAGCCGGGCAGGCCTTCACCAGACCCACACGCTCGTAGCCGCGCCATTGCACCACGAGTGTAGCCCTGCGACGACGATGACATACCCATCAAGACAATCCAGATTGGCTCAGATGCGGCTCAGACCACCCGTATCGCGGGGAGTCTAGACGGCAAGCAGGAATCGACACTCACTACATTCCTGCAAGCCAACGTTGATGTCTTTGCCAGGCAACCGTCGTAGATGTCGGGCATCCCCAGAGAAGTGATTGAGCACCGTCTGAAGATTTACCCTGACGCACGGCCGCAACAACAAAGGCCCCATAAGCAGTCCATCGAGCGGTAGAACTTCATCCGCGAGGAGATAAAGAAGCTCCTCGAGGCTGGCTTCATACGGGAGGTCCACCATCCCAGATGGCTGGCCAATCCGGTTATTGTCCCCAAAGCTGGTGGTAAGCTTCGGATGTGCATTGACTACACCAACCTCAACAAGGCATGTCATAAAGATTCCTTCCCTCTCCCTATAATTGATCAAATCGTAGATTCAACTTTGGGGTGCGATGTGCTATGCTTTCTAGATGCGTACTCAAGGTTCCACCAAATCCCAATGTCTAGAGAGGATGAAGAACATACTACATTTATAACCATAGATGGCCTTTACTTCTATGTCTCCATGCCTTACGATCTTAAGAATGCCCTCCCCACCTTTGTACGATCTATGCATAAAACACCCGGGGACCTCATTCGGGACCTAGTAGAGGTATATGTCGATGATATGGTAGTAAAAATCCAGTCGCATACATCATTACTAGAGAACCTCGCCCTAGTCTTTGATAGATTGCGAACCACACGCACGAAGCTCAATCCCGACAAATGTGTGTTCGGAGTCAAAGCTGGGAAGCTACTTGGTTTCTAGGTCTCACACCAAGGGATTGAGGCCAACCCAGATAAGATCAAAGCAGTAGAGTTGATGCGGCCCCCAACCCACGTCAAGGATGTAAAGAAGCTTGCAGGGTGTTTGTCAGTGCTCAGCCGGTTTATCTCTAGGCTGACTGAGTGGGACCTTCCATTGTTCAAGCTCCTGCGATAGTCTGGACTGTCCGTCTGGACCGAAGAAGCGGAGAAGGCATTCCGCGAGATAAAGCAGATGCTGCCAATAATGGTGGCACCAGAGCCCATGGAGCCCATGTACCTCTACATCGCCGCCACAACAGAAGTGGTATGGTTTTAGTTGTAGAGCGGACTAGTCACCAGCTGCACCAGCGAAAGGAAGGGGCCCCTGCAGCTGATTCTGAGCCCCAAGGCTTGGAGCTCACAGGGGGCCCCAGCGACAGAGGAGCCTCTGGGTCCCAGCCCCCAGAGGACGTTCGGGTCCCCCGAGGGGGCCCCGGAGCCCAAGGAGCCTCTGGGTCCTAGCCCCCCGAGGACATCCGCGTCCCTCGAGGGGGCTCCAGAGCTCTAGGAGCCTCTGGGTCCCAGCCCCCAGAGGACGTCTGGGTCCCCCTAGGGGGCCCCGGAGCCCATGGAGCCTCTGGGTCCCAGCCCCTAGAGGACGTCCGGGTCCCCCGAGGGGGCCCTGGAGCCGAAGGAGCCTCTAGGTCCCAGCCCCCAGAGGACCTCTGGGTCCCCCCAAGGGGGCCTTGGAGCCCAAAGAGCCTCTAGGTCCCAGCCCCCAGACGACGTCCGGGTCCCCCTAGGGTGCCCTAGAGCCCAAGGAGCCTCTGGGTCCCAGCCCCAAAGGACATCCTGGTCCCCCTAGGGGGCCCCGGAGACCAAGGAGCCTCTGGGTCCCAGCCCCCAGAGGATGACCGGGTCCCCCTAGGGAGCCCCGAAGCTTTTGGGCCCCAGCCCCCAAAGGAAACACCAGGCCTAGGAGATATGAAATCGTTGGACCTCAAGCAGAAGGAAAAAGATGAGCCGGATTCCCAAGAAAAATCCCGGACCATCCAACGCCCGGTCTACTTCATCAGCAAAGTATTGCATGAGGCAAAGACAAGATACCTCGAAGTGCACAAGCTGCTCTATGCGGCGCATCGAGGAAGCTCTGCCGTTATTTTTAGGCACACCGAGTATCAGTGGTGACTTCGTTCCCACTGGGAGCAGTGCTGCGCAACCCAAACGCAACCGGCAACATCGCCAAGTGGGCATCTAAATTAGCGGAGTTCAAGCTTGATTTCTTTCCACGACATTCAATCAAGAGCCAAGCTCTGGCGGACTTCGTTGCTGAATGGACCTCCTCACCGAGCAATTCGAGGGGCCGGAAGATCAGTGAACCAGAGCTCAGGGCTCCGGTACTTACCGGACCTCACGGGACACTCTTCTTTGACGGATCCTCAAGGAAGCAAGGGGCTAGAGCCGGGATATTGCTCACCTCATCAACAGGTGAGCAGTCCAAGCACGTAGTGCACCTCGACTTCAAGGCCATCAACAACATGGCGGAGTATGAAACCCTCATCTTCGGGCTCACAGCTGTGCGAGGTCTTGGTGTCCAGCAGATCCTGGTCAATGGAGACTCCCAACTGATCATCAAGCAAGTCCGGGGGGAGTGATGCTGCAATGACCCACAGCTTGTGGCATATCTGATACATGTCAAGAAGCTAGAAGCTGGGTTCGAGGCCTTGGATCTCTGCCATGTGCCACGCACAGACAACTCCGTCGTAGATGCGCTGTCAACCATGGCATCCACAGGAGCCCCCATTCCAGAAGGGGTCTTCAGTAGGAGGTTGGTGCGGCCGATCGATAGGCCAGCATGGCCTAATGAAGAAGAAGAGACAAGCCCCACGGAGCTGGCAACCACGGCAGCCCTGCAACCATGGGGGCCACTAAGGTTCTTGAGCGTCACCAGGGATCCCCAATCACCTGGCACCCGAGATCTGGAAGTCCAAGACAGTCTCGATGCGTGGATCACAGAGGTCCGAGACAACCTGAAGGACAATATCCTCTGTGAGGACCAAGCATCCGCTGAGAGAATAGCGAGGATGGAGAAACGCTACGTGCTGATAGAAGGTGATCTCTGCCGACGTGGTGCCAACGGCGTACTGCTACAGTGCATAACTCGGCAGGAAGGCTGCGACTTGCTCGCAGAAATCCACGAAGGATAGTGTGGGAATCACGCGGCCTCCCACATGCTGGTTGGCAAAGCCTTCCGGCATGGTTTCTACTAGCCAACAACACTGCAAGACGCCGTCGAACTAGTCAATATGTGCAAGGCATGCCAGTTTTACGCCAAGCAAATCCACACCCCTGCAGAGTCACTTCAGATGATCCCGCCCTCCTGGCCTTTCGTGTTCTGGGGGCTGGATATCCTGGGACCCTTCACCAGGGCAGTTAGAGGGTACCGATTCCTATACATCGCAATATATAAGTGCACCAAGTGGCCGGAGGCTACCCCAGTAATCAACATTAACAAGAAGTCCGCAGTCAAATTCATCAAGTCAATTGTCTTCAGGTTCAGGGTCCCGATCAGGATCAAAACCGATAATGGGACCAAGTTCACCAGTGCAGCTTTCCAAGATTACTACGAAGACCTTGGTGTCCAAGTTTGTTATGCTTCCATGGCTCATCCAAAGAGCAACAGACAAGTTGAAAGGACCAACGCTGAGATCCTCAGGGGCCTCAAGACACGCACATATAACAACTTGGATAAGCATGGTGCCAAGTGGGTCGACGAGCTCCCCTGTGAACTATGGGCCAGCCGGACGTCACCTAGCCGAGCTACAGGAGAAACACCTTTCTTTCTGGTATATGGGGTCAAGGCTGTCCTCCCCCCAGAGATCGTTGTGGCCTCGTTTAGAGTCCAAGCGTTCAACAAAGCCTTGCAGGACCAACTCCGACGAGAAGACGTCGACCTCATCAACGAAGCAAGGAGGTACACCACCATCCGACAAGCGCGTTACCGACAGGCTCTAAGGCACTACCAAGAGAGGTTCGTGCGGAGTAGAGAGCTCAAGATAGGTGACCTAGTGCTGCGGCGCATACTCTCTCGAGAAGGGTCACACAAACTTTCCCCCAGCTGGGAAGGCCCCTTCCAAGTGATATAAGTACCCACCCTGGGTGTGTCCGCCTCGCCACGGAAGAAGGAGAGCCCCTCCCCAACCCTTGGAACATAGAACACCTGTGTAAGTTCTATCCCTAAGCTTGAATGTAGGACACTGTAGGAGTGTCATGGTACCAGGAAACGACATATAGGACAACTAAGGTCTGGGAGGGACAGGTCCAGAGTGTTCAGCCGTTTAGCATGGTCCTGTGCCCTAAGCTTGAACACTCTACCTCCCTTGCCAACTGGAGTGGGTCATTGCTTGTTGCAAAGCCAATTCACTCCTATGAACACCAATGATAAGGAAATCACTGTCTTACCATATGCTTCCTCTTATGCTCACTTAAGTTAACCTATTAATTTTGTGATCAATCAAACTAGACTCGTCTCCCGTACATCGCCTTCGTGTATTTGGTAAAATCTTTTCTGTATCGCCCCTAGTAGAGTCATGCAACCCTGCTACAGGAGGATGTATTTGAGGTACCTGCAAGGTGTCTTGGAACCTCACGGCTACCCTCTTACTTGGGGCCTTGTGGTGCAAAATGGTTCCCTGCAAATGACCAACGCCGAGCTGGAGGTCCAGAGTGCACAACATGCTTAGCCTAGTTCTGTACCCTAAGCATGTGCATTTTGCCTCCCAGTGTTGTGGCTAAGTACCAGGGAGCCAGGAAGCTCACACCCCGAATAAGAAGGAAGCCGGACCCTGAGCGCCCATGCACAGAATTACCCAAATCCCGTGTACCAGCACAGGACTATAAGACATGACTATAGTTAAGGATAAAAAAAGATCACCAGCGAGCAAAACAAAATGCGGCTCTGTTATGTGTGCATGACATACACAGCATGGTACAACAGAACATCCAACTCTGGCAACTCCCAAGGGGCCATCGTCGACGTACCTACGAAGATGGCGGGGGACGCCGTAGCATCCTGTTCCGACACCTCCCAAGGGGCGTGCAATCGACGTCCTAGAACATTAGCGACAGCACCAAGCACGAATTAGTGAGTAAACTCTCCTGCCCCACACTTGTTGCTAATAGGTTTCTCTTGCAATAGTCTGTACACCAGGGTCTTCCCATTGACAACTACATGGAGATGGTGTGTGGGGACCGGAATCCCGACATCCGAGGATCTCATTGGGTGGTGTTGTGCGATGCGACACCCAACAGTTATACAAGAATAGAACCTGAATAAGTACAAGACGAAGTCTTTTATTTATCATATAGCGGAAGTTTTACAATACTAGTGTAAGGAAAGAAACATATATATATATATATATATATATATATATATATATATATATATATATATATATATATATATCATAGCTACGCTCTCAGCACTAGCTATGCAAAAGCAAAGTTATCCATGCCTTGGATACTTTGCACTAGCAACACTCATTCAGGCGGCGTGCAGGGTTCCCACTCGGTTGTACACCCTGCAGGGGGTGCAGCCTCATCATCAAACCCTTCATCAACTGTATAACCTGCAAAAACTCGTTAACTGCAAAAGTGAGCATAAGGCTCAGCAAGACTAACCCGTCTCACTAGACATATGCAAGGGAGGCACTAAACATAGGTGAGGTGAAGCATAAAGGACTCGCCTACAAGTGGATCCTTATAATCAAGTTTAAGTAGCAAATGACATTCTCCAAGCACGGCACATCATGGGCTCCACAATCAAACAAGAAACGCTTTACCGATGATATGACATGCTCAGAGCACATAATGCTATTACAGCTAAAGTATGGGGAAATTGTAAACTTTTAATTGTACTATCTCTAAATCATACAAGGTTGCAAAGTAATTATAATTCAATACAATATGATTGTCTGGGTTCTTTAGTATTTACTACGTCACCGCTCAGTGAACAAGTGGTACTCTATTACTGCGAGGGACAGTGATTGCAATCAGGACACACTCGGACAACACGACACATACGTCATTCGAAAGTGTCAGCGAGCACACCTGTACCTACATAACACTTCAGTACTAGGCGTATATGGCCACCTTTCACAAGAAACTCGAACGCTGAGCCCGTCTCACCTCCGCAAATAGAAGGTCTCCGCACGGAACACCTCATGTGTCCGCCGACCGATTTACACCTTACTGTCCTCAACCCACCCCTATCGATGGTGAGTTAATGGGCCTCGACACCCCAGTTATCAAGTTACATCAGTTTATTGGATTCCATATGTCCATTATATTGCCGGTACAATTCAAACTTGTCCGAAGGGTCTGCATACGGACGGGCCTTAATCGACACAGGCAGGGCTATGTGACCGAGACTCAATTCTCGCCGCTTCCTATCCATTCCCTGCACGGTCTCAATTTCATTATATTAATCCATTTTCTATCTAACCAATCCTCTGAGATATGTCCTACATCTCTTGCGAGTAGATTCCAACTACTCGACTTCTACCGAATTTCCTATGCATTAGCAAAGCAGTTACTACAGGTCAAATTGTAACTCGTTCCAACCAATCTCTGGGATTTTTGGTCATGCAGTTGGAGTATCAATCATCCTAAACATAATGCACATTTCATATGCTATTCATCATAGTGATAAAGTAAAATTTTATAAACGACTTAAATGCAAACCGGGGCTTGCCTTGTCGCAGGTCAGAGTCTGTGTTAATATTTGGAAGGTGCTCTTCCAAGGCTTCTGGCTCCTCCTCGACTTCGGTCACTATACGATGTGCATAGAATACGTATATGAATGACTTTGAAAAATAATTATTACCAAGACCCTGATTTAATTTATGGTGACCATTATGTGATAATGACTTAATGGGCTTTAGAACTTTGAAGGTAGGTATTAGGGACTAGGATAGAAGCTCTTGCAAAGAACAGGAGATGATCAAAGTAGATTGTGGTCTCCAAAATTATGGCAAGCAATCAACTTCCAAAAATTCTAGAGAGGAAACTGTAGCTTGAACATAGCTAACAGGTGATAATCAAGATAGAGGAAATTGTCCTGGTTCTAGAAAAATTTGTTTCTTAAATTTCTAAGCTGGGGTGAAGGAGTTATTGAATTTCTAAGTTGGCAAGAATTTCTGGAATTATCTTGTAATTGAATTTTTAACCTTTTACTCAATATTCAGTTGTGACTGAATTAGGACTAGGATAGTAGGTCAATTAAATCCATGATTTTTACAGGAACTAGTGTATGACTAAGGGAAAACTCAGTCCAAAGTTGGGACATAATAAAGGAACTGAACATCTGTGAAAATTCAATAACTGAAAAAGGTAATTGAACTATACAGAGGGTAAAATAGGTGCAGTGGCTCCCAAACTTTTTCTGGTAGTCAAAAATAGGACACTAAATTTTATGTGAGTTTTGGGGATTTTTTCCAGTGGCTATCTTATCTGGGAAAATTGTATTTGCATTTGGAAAGTTTATTTTCTACAGAATTTAACTATGAGTTTCACATAACCTAATTGATACTGACAGAAACTAGAGCTCAATGGCTTTCAAACAATATTTGTTTGAAGATTTTTGGAGTAGTCTACAGAGAGATATTCAATTTAGAAATTTGAACAATTTTCTGGAATTAATTTAATAACCCATTGGCGCCAGAATTCAAATTCAATCGGGTGGGTCCCATGGGCCACGTGGCGTGCTCTGGTGAATGCAACACCGCAGTCCACAATTTTATTCGCGCGCAGCCGCACGGAATCCCAGCCGCACCGTGATCCCGCAGCCACTGGCAGGTGGGGCCCTATGGGGTTGTCTTCTACCTCGGGCCAACGCCCGCGCGAGGCGGCGCCCGCGGCGGTGACTCACGGGCGAGCTCGCCGCCGGTTAAACCGACGGGCCAAACTCGTCTAAACTCGCCGCCTGGGGGTTTTTGGGGTCGCTGAGCACGACGGTGAGGTCGGTGGGACCAGAAACTCGCCGGAAATGGCCGTGCGACGGCGGCGGCGGTGAGCACTTGGGCAACCTGGAACTCGCTCCAGAGCAGCTCAAACCACTCGAGATCTTCTTCAAAACCTTCCTGGGACGATGCAGATCAAGGAACTGGACGTGGAAGAGGGGAAAACAATAGGAAACTATGAGCTCGACGGCGAACCGAGGTTTCCTCACCGGCGGTGAGTAAAACTCGATTTCCTCGGCCGTTGCTCGATAACTTTTAGGGGTTTTTGCTCAAGTAGGAGCACTAGGACCTATAGAAACTATCTCTAAGCAATTGCATAGAATGATTACGTGTAGAAATGGAATTTAAACGAAAACCGAGCGAGCTTCCTCACATCGGCCGGAAAGAAGATGACGGATAACTTGCTCATTTCTCAATGAAAAGGGAAACAGTTTGCACCGCGAGTTAGAGCTCGACTAGGCGCACCTTTAAGCTTTTGGGATCGAGGCTTGAAATTGCGCGAAACGGCGGCGCACGACGGAGCAGAGGTGGGTGGCGACGATGGCGCGCGGCGGAGAAGGAATCGCGAGAGGGGGAACCACCGATCGGGGAAGGGGAAATACTGGGGCTGCGGCCGGCCTTTTATAGCGCCGCGGCAAGCAAGCAAGCAGCTCGCTGGAGCTTGCATGCGCGCTCGCTGTCGAGCGGGCGAGCGCCGGTGCAGAGATGGCAGGCGGCTGACCTGACCCGTTCAGCAGAGGCTGACCTGTGGGGCCCACAGGTCAGTCAGACCCAAATAGTAAAGTTAATAATTCATTTAAAAATGGAAGATCAACTCCAAAAATCATGAAATTTTGTGGAGATGGTAAATGAATTATTCTGAACACAATGGTGAACTCAAATCTTATGTTCAAAGAAGTTGGAAAAGAATTTAAAATTCAGATTTGAATTTGATTCAAATTTGCTAAGCGCCTCAAATAAAATAGCAAATGAGTTCCTAAAATCTTGAAATTTTGCAGGCAATCTATTGAGAATATTAGAAGGTCAAGGAAAAATTTAGAGCCTCTAATTTGAATATTTTTGGCAGGGCCAATTAGTACTGCACTTTAAATTGTCTTACTAAACTTCATCCAAATAATTCTAGAATTAGTGATTAAGTCCAATACTCATGTTAATAAAATTTAACCATGAGTGCAAGAAAGGTTTGGATGGTATTAAGTTCATGTGTACCACTATATTGGATTTTTAATATAGTTGATCACAAAACTCATAACTGAATTCACATGCCATAAAAGTGGGGTTTTACATTCCCCCCCCCCCCCTTAAAAGAATCTCGTCCCGAGATTACAAAAGAAGGAAAAAGGAACATATCTAACGAACATATGCCGCTAACAAGTCCGGATAGTTCGCTCTAAGATACTCCTCGCTTTCCCACGTAGCTTCTTCCGCACTGTGGTAGCTCCACAAGACCTTGTAGAAACGCAAGGTGCGGCTTCTTGTGGTGCGAGTCTTCTCATCGATGATCTGAGTTGGATGTTCGGAATACGTGAGATCTGGTTGAAGAGCTTCCAAATCCTCAAAACATATATTCGCTGGGATTTTGAGACATTTCCGCAGCTGAGAAATGTGAAACACATTATGGACTCGTGCCAGCGATGGCGGTAACTCCAATTGATATGCCACAGGTCCGAATCTTTTGATTATTGCGAACGGCCCAATAAAATGTGGAGCTAGATTCCCTTTCACTCCAAATCGATGGATACCTTTCATAGGGGATACCCGAAGATAAACTTGATCCCCAACCTCGAAGTGAAGAGGTCGATGTCATTTGTCTGCGTAGCTCTTCTAACGAGATTGAGCGGCTTTGAGATTTGTTTGAATAATGCGCACTTGCTCTTCGGCTTCTTTTATTAAGTCGATGCCATATACCACTCGTTCACCAGATTCGCACCAGTTCAATGTGTGCGACACTTCTGGCCATAAAGAGCTTCATATGGCGCCATCTGGATGCTAGCCTGGTAACCGTTGTTGTACGAAAATTCCGCCAATGGTAGATGATCATACTAATTCCTACCATGGTGGATGGCACAGGCACGAAGCATGTCCTTTAGCACTTGATTCACCCGTTCGGTTTGTCCATCAGTCTGAGGATGATAAGCCGAGCTTCGAATTAGTTTGGTACCCAGTGCATCATGGAGATGATCCCAAAAGTGAGCAACAAAAATAGATCCACGATCTGAAATGATAGTACGGGGTACTCTGTGTAGACACAAAATTCTGGAGATATAAAGTTCTGCATACCGCTTCGCATCATAATCCACACTGACCAATATGAAATGAGCTGATTTGGTCAATCGGTCAACGATCACCCAAATTGAGTCGTGTTTATGGAGGGTGGAAGGCAATCCAACAATGAAATCCATGCTGATATCCTCCCATTTCCAAGCTGGTATGCTTAAAGGTTGAAGTTGCCCTGCTGCCTTCATATGGTCGGCCTTAACTCGTCGACACGTATCACATTCGGATATGTATTTTGCTACTTCTCTCTTCATCCGAGTCCACTAGAACTTCTTTCTCAAATCTTGGTACATTTTGTTACTTCCCGGATGAATGGAATACTTGGATAAATGAGCTTCATCCAGTATCTTCTTCTGAAGTTCCATGTTTCGGGGTACCACTATGCGGTTCTTAAACCAGAGGGTACCCTCATCATCACATCGGAAACATTTCATCTCCCCCTTCTCCATTCTTTGGCAAATGTGCGACATCCCTTTGTCCTCCTTTTGAGCTGCCATAATATCCTCCTTGATAGTAGGAATGAGAGCTAGGTTGTAGAGTGCCCCATATGGAACCAAGTAGAGACTCGGTTCTTCTTCTCTTTCCGTTGAGGTAATGGAAAGATTGTTGACATGAGACTTGCGGCTCAGAGCATCTGCAACTACATTCGCTTTGCTTGGATGGTAGTGGATCTCAATCTCATAATCCTTGATTGACTCCAACCATCTACGCTGTCGCATATTTAAATCTTTTTGGGTGAAGATGTATTTCAAGCTCTTGTGATCGGTGTAGAGATGTACTAAATTACCCAGTAGATAATGTCTCCACATATTTAATACTAGTAGCACAACAGCGAGTTCTAGATCATGAGTCGGATAATGCTGCTCATGGTTCCGAAGCTGCCGTGATCCATAAGTGATCACTCGTCTATCCTGCATCAACACACAACCCAAACCAACTCCTTATGCATCACAATACACGTCAAAAGATTTGATCGTGTCCGGTTGAGCTAATATCGGTGCCGTTTTGAGGTGTTTTACTAATGCTTGAAAACCTGCCTCACATGCCTCAGTCCATACATACTTCGTCCCCTTCTTCAGAAGTTCTATCATTGGTTTAGCTATTTTGGAGAAACTGGGAATGAACCTCCGGCAATACCCAACTAAACCTAGGAAACTTCAAACTTCATGTACATACTTTGGAGACTCCCATCTGAGGACTTGCTTGATCTTACTGGGATCAACAGCAATCCCTTCTGCTGATATGATGTGCCCTAAAAATGGCACTTGAGTGATCCTGAATTCACACTTGCTGAACTTAGCAAATAGCTGGTGGTCCCGTAATCTTCGAAGCACGATACGCAAGTGTTGAGAATGTTCTTCTTCGGATTTTGAATACACAAGTATGTCGTCAATGAAGACTACGACAAACTTATCCAATTCAGGCATAAACACCGAGTTCATGAGATACATGAAATGAGCCGGTGCGTTGGTCAATCCGAAGGACATAACAAGGTACTCATACAGTCCATACCTCATTGAGAATGTTGTCTTTGATATATCTTCTGGTCGGATTCTAATCTGATGATAACCAGAACGAAGATCCATCTTCGAAAATACATTAGCACCCACCAATTGATCGAAAAGAATTTCAATGCGTGGTAGTGGATACTTGTTCTTGATAGTGACTGAATGTAGGCCTAGAGGGGGGGTGAATAGGCCTTTTTGAATTTTCTCGGTTCCTGTAGCACTCAACAACAAGGTCAATACCAGAGATATCGGACTAGTCCAGTAAAGTGCGGACTAGTCCGGTTTTCACGGGCTAAGTTGATCAAGATCAGTCAATTTGATTGATTCGTTAATGTTTGCAATGGAAATATAAACTTAAATGACAGTTTAATAGTTGTATGTCAAATTCTATAACAATTAAGCCTCTTGTTCAACAATTTAACTCAAATTGAACAAAGTGAATCAAACCCTAGATTAAGTTGATCAATTAAGATGAAGAACACAAAAGGACAAGACACAAGATTTATCCCGTGGTTCGGCTACCACGAAGGCAACCTACATCCACGTTGAGGAGCCCACAAAAGGACCGGGTCTTCTCCAACCCTTCCCTCGTCGGATCGCCACGAAGGCCAATCCTCTTCCACTAATCACAAAGGGTAAATAACCAAGTTGAAGGGGCGTTCTCACACGTTGAGAGCTCCCTTGATTACAACTTACAAAGCCACCAATAACACACTCGAAAATTACAAATTGAAACGCAAGAGTGTGTTAGAGAATCAAACCAAGAGCTCAGTGATGTGTGCCAAGTGTCTCTCCAATGATCTAGAAGTGATCTTCAATAGATTAATCGATTTTTCACTTAATTTCGTGGAGAGAGGTGGTTTTTGAGTCTCTTGGGAGGTGTGACGGCGCTAGGGTTCGAGAGATTGTAAAAGTGGGTCGTGCACCTCTATTTATATGGGGTTTTCTAAAAGTGACCGTTAGGGTTCAGAAAGATCGGACTAGTCCGTGGTGGTCACCGGACTAGTCCGGTGTGCTGTGTGTAGCAAACCCTAAGTGTCCAGAAATATCGGACTAGTCCGGTTGAAAACGGACTTGTCCGATTTCACTACTGGAAATCTTCGGACTAGTCCGATTGCCATCGGACTTGTCCGGACATATGAAACCCTAAGTGTTTAGGATGACAAGTCCTCACTTGGAGGACTTGTCCGATTTAGATCAGTGTGTATATCGGACTAGTCCGTGTAGACACCGGACATGTCCGAAGTGGATCAGGAAGAATATCGGACTAGTCCGGATCACAACGGACTTGTCCGATTTTGTGTGACTTGTGCATTGTGTTGAGGACTAGTCCGCATTGGGGAGGACTAGTCCGAAGTGGATCAGAAAGATATCGGACTAGTCCGGTGGAAACCGGACTTGTCCGATTTAGTGCAGAATGTGATATCGGACTAGTCCGGCTGTTATCGAACTAATCCGGTCCTGTATAACTTTGTGCATTGTGTGTGTGTGCTTGAAAGTGATTGAGCTCTTGGGTGTGTTTCCTTAACACACTCCATACATAATAATCTACTATTTTCTTCTCCTTGAGCTCAAATTTACTTTGCTTCTCATTTCCCTTCTTTTTGGCATTTTGCTCATTTTTCATTATTTGCCTGCATTCATCTTAACAAAAGGATTAGGATCCCAATTGTTTGTCATAAATTATCCAAAAACCCACAAGGGAGTCCTAGATGCACTTTCAATCTCCCCCTTTTTGGTGATTGATGACGACCAATTGAGATTTCACAAAATAAGGCAAAAAAATGAGATTTTCATAAAGTATGCACATATGACTCAAAAATACATCAAGCAACAAGAGAATTATCCATATGTGCATTCTTTATGGTGGGATGCATACTAAGTGCATGAATACATTGAGAATGACAGAATTTACATTAATCAACCGATACCAAGTGCATATGACATTCCAGGAGCAAAAATGCAGTTTTCATCACAAACTCGCAAATAAATTGAGCAATTCATCACAAGACCAAACTTAATATGAAAATAGAGTTAAACTATTACAATCACAAATAAAAGATAAAGAGAACTCTCTCCTCGCACCCTACCACAGCTAAAGCTAAGACTCCCACTCAATCTCCCCCCCTTTGGCATCAAGACACCAAAAAGAAGGAGAGGAGGGTACTAGGGTCTTCACTCTTCACTGTTGGTCCTCTCGTCATCGTCTTCATCTTCTTCACTTTCCGCTTGACGAGGAGGAGAGGGGGGAGGAGCGGAGCTGCTCGAGCCCCCAATGCCAAAGTAGGCAAGCTCAGAGGGGTTCAGAGGCCCGAGCTCGGTGATGTCAAGATCAGAATCTTCAGAAATTACTGGAGATCCAATGGGTTGATCTCCAGCTTTTCACTCAGTTGCTTCACATTGGCTTTGATATATCTCATATCCTCCTTCCTCTTCTGATTGAGTTTATGAAGCTTTACTTCAGTTTTCTTGCAGGAGGAGAATATCGCAGACAAGTATTTGAGGATCCCACTGGCGGATCCTCTCTGAGGGGCTTCCCTGGAGGGGGGAGGAGCCCTAGCAGCATCTCTTTCTCTTGCCGGTGCCTCAGGACTTGAGGCCGGCGAGGGAGCAGCCTGGACACTCACAGGCTGAGGCTTCTGAGGCCTCAGGGGAGTGTGCTCTACATCCTTCACAAATTCTATTCCTGTGACCTTCTCAATCATGAACATCAAGTAGGGAGCATAGCCACATGACCGGTTGGGGGTGCTTGAGATGTTGACCATGTTGTTCCATATGTAATCTGCAACATCAAACTGTCTCTTCTTGCTTATGACTCTCATTAGAGTCCGGAGGTAGCCTTGTACACTCCTTGCATCCCCATCCTTGGGGGCAATGGTCTTCCGGAGAACTCTGTTCAGGACCACAAAGAAGGGCTTCATGTTCTTTGTGGAGGGAGGAACATACTTAGAGTTGGGCTCATACATGAACTTCATTCCGTCCCTCTCAATGACCCCTATGTTGTGGATGATCAGATGGTCATTTCCAGCAGAGTCTAAATGGAGCAAGTTTGCAAAATCCTCCTGAGTGATGGAGTACTTGGATCCATGGGTCATCCAAGTCACACTCTCTTCATCTTCACTCGAGAAGTGGCATGTTGCATAGAATTATGCAATCACTTCATCATTCCAATTATGTCTGATGGCAAACAGATCCTTCAGACCATGCCTTTCTGCTGCAGCAATGACCTCATCAAAAGCTGAGCACTTCTTCTTCTCTAGGTGGGCCCAGTCAATCCACTGACTGTGCACCACCGGAGTCTTCATTGGCAGGTAAACCAGCCTGTAGAAATCTGCATGGAAGTTTGACCAAAACCTTCCATCAGCTGCTTGCTTTGGCCTTCCATAGCAATCAATGCTTCTGAGCTTGGCTGCCACATCGCTGCCTTTCCCATTGAATTTCTCTTCATTGGGGTCCCGGACCCCTTCTCTGGGAGCATGAAGCTTTAAGGGCCCAACTGGCCCCGTTGAGACTCCCTTGCCCTTTCCCTTTGCTTGACGAAGGCCGCTTGTAGACGAAGCAGCCTTCGAGGCGGGCTTCTTGACACAGACCTTCCTCCGAACCTGGGGAGAGGAAGTAGAAGGCTCGAAAGGTCTTTCTTGGCGTTTCTTGCCAAGACCCGCCGAGGACCGAGGTGCCACCTCGTGGTCCAACTCGGCCTCAAAGTCGGAGATATCGTTGTCGTAGCTCGACATGATCTGAGAATGATTGAGCAAGAATAATGACAAGTTATACAAGGCATAGGTAAGGCAAGATAGCAATGGATGGCATTAAGGAATTAAGGAATTAGGTTTCAGGTTCAGAAACATCGGACTTGTCCGGTGCTCAGGCACGGACTAGTCCGGGGTACCGGACTTGTCCGTGCATGGACCGGACTAGTCCGGTGTTCATCCTCAAAAACCTAACAGATTGGTCAAGGGATGATTCCTAATGCAAATCTAGTCTAGCATACACGTAGTACATCAAATAAGCATGTATCTAGTGAAGGATGCTAGGCTATACGATCAACAATGGAGAAAAACAAGATTTCTAGGGTTTTGAAGAAATTTACCGAAGAAATCGATGGAGGCTCGAAGTTTTGGGGGTTGGAGGTCGAACTAGTCCGATAGCTTCAATCCCCAAGAGGTCAAGCTTGATCTCCACCCAAATGTGGACTTTTTCGACGGAGGGAGGAGAAAATCGCCTTGGGAGCTCGAGCGCAAGAGAGAGGAAGCGTGAGCAAAAGTGGAGGTGAGGAGATTAGGATTTGGTGGCGGCTAGGGTTATGGACACGAAAAATCGGACAAGTCCGGACATGACCGGACTAGTCCGAAGTCATCCAGAGACCTATATCGGACTAGTCCATGGTCTATCGGACTAGTCCGGCCTAACCGGCACTCTGCGGACTAGTCTGCATGGGCGGACTAGTCCGGGTAACCACGGACTAGTCCGTGGTCACCAAGAAAGAATTGCATAGCCCATTCATATATATTTGAAGGTTCAATAATAGAGAATAGAGAGGCAAAACAATTTAAGTAATCTTGATGAATTTGACCAGTAAGCATACAACAATCATACAATGATCAAAATTCATCAAGATCTAATAATTGACATAGTTTTTCGAGAGAAAAATGGAGAGGGATGATTTACACAATTCAATCAACATTTTGAAGCAATCATACAGGCATGCAACTTTTCAAGCCACACTCCGAGAATCAAGAATATTTAGCTCATTTCAGAGTTCACAAAAACGCTTTTCATCAAGTGGCTTGGTGAATATGTCGGCCAATTGTTTTTGGGTGTTGACATGTGAGATGGTTATGTCTCCTTTCATGGAATGGTCTCTCAAGAAATGATGTCTTATGTCTATGTGTTTAGTCCTAGAGTGCTCAACTGGATTGTGGGCTATTTTAATGGCACTCTCATTATCACAAAGGAGAGGAATACGGTTCATATTGTAACCGTAATCCCTTAGAGTTTGTCGCATCCAAAGGAGTTGTGCACAACAACTCCCGGCTGCAACATACTCCGCTTCAGCTGTGGATAAAGCAATGGAATTTTGTTTCTTAGATGACCAAGAAACCAAAGATCTTCCTAGGAATTGGCATGTGCCCGAGGTGCTTTTTCTATCAACTTTGCACCCAACATAATCTGCATCGGAGTAACCAATGAGATTGAATTTGGAGCCTTTTGGGTACCAAAGACTAAGGTTGGGTGTATGAACTAAATATCTCAAGATTTTTTTTACGGCTGTCAAGTGACATTCCTTAGGGTTGGCTTGAAATCTTGCACACAAACATACACTCAACATAATATCTGGCCTAGATGCACATAAGTAGAGTAAAAATCCAATCATGGAGCGATATACCTTTTGGTCGACGCTTGATCCATCTTCATTGAGATCCAAGTGGCCATTCGTAGCCATGGGAGTCTTTATGGGCTTTGCCTTGTCCATGCCAAACTTCTTGAGTATGTCCTGCGTGTACTTGGTTTGGCTTATGAATGTTCCTTCCCTTTGTTGCCGCACATGGAATCCCAAGAAGTACTTCAATTCTCCCATCATCGACATTTCAAACCTGTCTGTCATAATTCTACTAAATTCTTCACAGAATGATTGGTTAGTTGACCCAAAAATTATATCATCAACATAGATTTGGCAAATAAAAAGATCATTATCTAGATTCTTAGTGAATAATGTATAATCTACTTTGCCAATTTGAAAACCATTATCAATTAAAAAATCTCTAAGACACTCATACCAAGCTCTAGGAGCTTGTTTGAGGCCATAGAGAGCCTTACGCAGTTTATATACGTGGTCGGGGAACTCTTCGTCTTCAAACCCGGGTGGTTGCTCCATGTACACCTCTTCCTTGATCGGTCCGTTGAGGAAGGCGCTTTTCACGTCCATTTGATACAGCTTGAAATCATGGTGAGTAGCATATGCAAGTAATATTCTAATTGATTCAAGCCTAGCTACTGGAGCAAAAGTCTCATCGAAATCCAAACCTTCGACTTGTGAGTAACCTTTGGCCACAAGTCGTGCCTTGTTTCTTGTCACCACTCTGTGTTCGTCCTGCTTGTTGCGGAAGACCCACTTGGTGCCCACTATATTTGCATTGGGTCTTGCCACAAGTTCCCAAACCTCGTTTCTCTTGAAGTTGTTCAACTCTTCTTGCATTGCCACAACCCAGTCCGGATCCTTCAATGCATCCTCAGTCCTGCGTGGTCCCAAAAAGGAGACAAATGAGTAATGCTCACAAAAATTAGCTATACGAGATCTAGTGGTTACTCCCTTTTGGATGTCACTGATGATGTTGTCGATTGGGTGATCCCTTTGAATGCATTGGTGTACTCTTGGGTGTGGCACCTGGAGAGTTGTGTGTTGGTGATCATTTTCTTCTCCCCCTGAGTGGTTGCCCTCGTTGATTTGTTGATCATCTTCATATTCCTGTGATTGATCTTGTATCGAAGCTCCTCCTTGATTGTTGATCTCCTCTTGTGGTTCACTTTCCTCTTGTATTTGTGACGATGACTCTTGTGTTCGAACTTCGCCTAGAGCCATTCTCTTCAATGCTTGATAAGGAGCTTCTTCTTTACCTAATTCACATTGATCAACTTGCTCCTTTTGGGAGCCATTAGTTTCATCGAACACTACATCACGTGCTACTTCAACAAGTCCGGAGGCCTTGTTGAAAACACGATAGGCATAAGTGTTCGAATCATAACCAAGCAAGAAACCTTCATCGGACTTCGAAGCGAACTTTGAAGTCCTGGGCTTCTTGTTCAAGATATATCATGGAGAGCCGAAAACTCTAAAATATGAAATGTTTGGTTCGTTACCGGTGAGCAGCTCATAAGGAGTCTTCTTGAGTAGTCGATGAAGGTAGAGTCGATTTGCGGCGTGGCAAGCGGTGTTAATTGCTTCCGCCCAAAATCAATCTGAAGTCTTGTATTCATCGAGCATTGTTCTTGCCATCTCTATGAGCGTTCGGTTCTTCCTTTCGGCAACTCCGCTTTGTTGTGGAGAGTACGGTGCTGAAAATTCGTGCTTGATTCCCTCCTCATCAAGGTACTCCTCCAATTGAATGTTCTTGAACTCCGTGCCGTTGTCGCTCCGAATACTCTTGATCGATAGTGAGAACTCGTTTTGCGCTCGCTTGAAGAATTTCTTGAGTGTCCCTTGTGTTTCTGACTTGTCATGCAAAAAGAACACCCAAGTGAAGCGGGAAAAATCATCAATAATGACTAAACCGTATTTATTACCGCCGATGCTTATGTAAGCAATTGGACCAAACAAGTCCATATAAAGTAGTTCGAGCGGTCTTGTCATAGTCATGATGTTCTTTGCGGGATGATGTGCTCCAACTTGCTTCCCGGCTTGGCACGCGCTACAAGGCCTGTCTTTCTCAAAAACAACATCTTTCAAACCTCGGATGTGATCGCCCTTGAGGAGTTTTTGAAGGTTCCTCATACCAACATGTGCTAGACGTCTATGTCACAGCCAACCCATGTTGGTTTTTGCAATCAAGCATGTGTCGAGTTCGGCTTTATCCTTGTTGAAGTCAACAAGGTAAAGCTTTCCCTTCAACATACCCTTGAATGCAACGGAACCATCACTCCTCCTTGAGACGGTCACACCCTCGTTAGTGAACAAGCAATTATAACCTTTGTCACATAATTGAGATATGGACAGCAGGTTATAATCTAAAGATTCAACATGTAAAACATGAGAAAGAGTGTGTTCAGAGGATATTGCTTTTTTATCGGTACCGAGGACCCTTCCTTGACTATTATCTCCGAAGTAGATGCCTTCGTTTGGGTCCTCGTTTTCTTCATATTCCACGAACATCCTCCTTTCTCCGGTCATGTGGTTGGTGCATCCACTGTCTAGCACCCATTTGGATCCACCGGAGGAATAGGCCTGCAGAAACAAATTATGCCTTGGTTTTAGGTACCCAAGCTTGCTTGGGTCCTTGGAGGTTAGTTACAATACATTTGGGCACCCACACATGGGATTTTGTGTTCCCATGGCGTGGCCCAGCATAATAAGCATAAACTTTACCAAGATTGTTTTTCATTAATACATAAGAGGCATCAAAGGTTTTGAACAAAAGTTGCTGTTGTTTATGGATCGGACTAGTCTGGGTGAACGGACTTGTCCGGATGACCGGACTTGTTCGGACCACAACCGGACTAGTCCGGTGTTCATGAGAGTTCAGGTTCTTAATTTTCGAGTTACCAGGTTGTGAGGGTCCTCCCTTCACAAAGGTAATCCTTCCCTTGTTATTCTTATGACTTCTAGCATTTTGCTTTCCATCATAAGATGCCATACTTGACATTTGGAGGTCTTTGGACCAAGTATGCACTACGTGCATAGTTGATCCTCTCCTTGTCAAATATTCCACATTGGGTAGGATTTTTATCCTTTGTAGAGGTAGACTTTTCCTTCAACCTGGTGTTGGTTTTACCACATTTGCACATATGAACCAGATTAGTTGAAGTGGGTTGAGAAGGTAGACTTGAAGAGGAGGAAGATTCACTTAGCTTGAGTGACTCAACTTGCACTTCAAGGATATTGTTAACCTTGATCAGGTCATCAAGTTGATCCTTGATTGCAACGTTTGAGTTGGTTAACTCCAAGCAAGTTTTCTTGCTTGAAGCTAGCTCAAGCTCTAGTGAGCTGTTTTTCTCCTTTTCAAGAACTAGAAGATTGTCAAGTTCGACATACTTCTCCTTTTGGGAGATAATCATGTCCTCTTGACTATCAATTAGCCGTTCCTTCTCAACAAGTTGGTCAAGTAAAAATTTCATTTTAGCAGCAGTTTTTCTGTCTAATCCAATTAACATATCTTCATCATCACTATCTAGTTCATCATTATTTGAGTAGGAATGCATGGAAGGAGTTTTAATGTTTACCTTGCATTTACCTTCCTTTGCCATGAGGCAAGTTCCATGTCCCTTCTTTGTACCGAGCGTGGGGAAGAGTGTGGGTTTCTTGGACGTGCTTTCAATGGCTATGCTAGCCATCTCTTCTTCATCGGATGATGAGGACTCATCGTTTGAGTCCCACTCCTTTCCAATGTGTGCTTTTTCAGCTTGTTTCTTCATCTTGAAGAATTTCTTCGGTTGAGGCTTGACTTCTTTATTCTTCTTCTTGTTGTCCTCATACGGGCAATCGACTATAAAGTGGTTATACTCACCACAATTATAGCACGCCCGCCTCATCTTCGGCTTTGTCCTCTCTTTGTACTTGCCTTCACCTGATTTTGTTCCTTGTCTTTTCTTCAATATTCTTTTGAACTTTTTCATGAACAAAATCATATCCTCTTCATCCAGCTCACTGCTTTCATCATCGCTGTCCTCCTCAAGCTGTGCTTCTCTTGCTTCTTTGGATAGAGGCTTGAGTGTGGACTTTAAGGCAACTCCCTTCTTCTTGGCCGATGTGAGGTCGACTATTTCTTTGACATGCTTGGCTTGTTTCTCCATCATTTCAAAGTTGATGATTTTGCCAAGCAATTCATCTGGAGTCATCCTCTTGTACCCAGGACTTTCTCTGATCATAGAGCATAGTGTGACATTGCGAGGCATAAAGGCTCTAAGGATGAGCTTTACAACCTTGTGGTCATTCCACTTCTTGCTCCCATATGATCGAACTTTGTTTACCAGTGTCTTCAATCGGTTGTACATGTCCTGGGGAGACTCGTCTTCCTCAATTGCGAACCTTCCTAGTTCGCCTTCGATCATTTCAATTTTCGCCTCCCGCACATGCCGGTCACCTTCATGGGCTGTTTGTAGTGTGTCCCATATTTCCTTGGCAATCTCCAGTCCGTCCACCTTTGTGAATTCATCTCGACTTAGAGAGGAGGTGATTACGGCTGCGGCTTGAGCGTTTCTGTGGATGGCTTGCTCTTGACTTGGGGTGAGCTCTTCGTCGTCATCTGGGATGTCTATTCTTGTGTACACAATATGCCATAAACTTGGGTTAAGGGAAATCAAGTGCATCTTCATATTTTGCCTCCACATGGAGTAATCACTCCCATCGAAGTGTGGGGCTTTTCCAAGAGGAATAGATAGGTAATGGCTGTTGTTTGAATTTAAACGATCATAGTTAAAAGGATATCGGGAGTAGTCGGTGTGACTACTCCCCTTCTTCTTTTCTTCAACTTTAGCTTTCCCTTTGGAAAGTGCTTTCTTTCTGAGGAGTGCTTTCAGCTCCAGCGTCTCCTCGTCATCATCATCGAAGTCTTGAATTGCTTCGAGATACTTTTCCAGCTTTTGGTTCTTGTCGTTGTTCACTTCTTCCTGGTTGTTGATTTTCTGAACTTCCTTCATGTCCGAAATGATCTCTTCGAGTGGTTGCACTCTTTCTTGAAGAACCTGCTCTGATACCAATTGAATGTAGGCCTAGAGGGGGGGTGAATAGGCCTTTTTGAATTTTCTCGGTTCCTGTAGCACTAAACAACAAGGTCAATACCAGAGATATCGGACTAGTCCGGTAAAGTGCGGACTAGTCTGGTTTTCACATGCTAAGTTGATCAAGATCAGTCAATTTGATTGATTCGTTAATGTTTGTAGCGGAAATATAAACTTAAATGACAGTTTAATAGTTGTATGTCAAATTCTATAACAATTAAGCCTCTTGTTCAACAATTTAACTCAAATTGAACAAAGTGAATCAAACCCTAGATTAAGTTGATCAATTAAGATGAAGAACACTAAAAGGACAAGACACAAGATTTATCCCGTGGTTCGGCTACCACGAAGGCAACCTACATCCACGTTGAGGAGCCCACAAAAGGACCGGGTCTTCTCCAACCCTTCCCTCGTCGGATCGCCACGAAGGCCAATCCTCTTCCACTAATCACAAAGGGTAAATAACCAAGTTGAAGGGGCGTTCTCACACGTTGAGAGCTCCCTTGATTACAACTTACAAAGCCACTAATAACACACTCGAAAATTACAAATTGAAACGCAAGAGTGTGTTAGAGAATCAAACCAAGAGCTCAATGATGTGTGCCAAGTGTCTCTCCAATGATCTAGAAGTGATCTTCAATAGATTGATCGATTTTTCACTTAATTTCGTGGAGAGAGGTGGTTTTTGAGTCTCTTGGGAGGTGAGACAGCGCTAGGGTTCGAGAGATTGTAAAAGTGGGCTGTGCACCTCTAATTATATGGGGTTTCTAAAAGTGACCGTTAGGGTTCAGAAAGATCGGACTAGTCCGTGGTGGTCACCGGACTAGTCTGGTGTGCTGTGTGTAGCAAACCCTAAGTGTCCAGGAATATCGGACTAGTCCGGTTGAAAACGGACTTGTCCGATTTCACTACTGGAAATCTTCGGACTAGTCCGATTGCCATCGGACTTGTCCGGACATATGAAACCCTAAGTGTTTAGTATGACAAGTCCGCACTTGGAGGACTTGTCCGATTTAGATCAGTTGTATATCGGACTAGTCCGTGTAGACACCGGACTTGTCCGAAGTGGATCAGAAAGAATATCGGACTAGTCCGGATCACAACGGACTTGTCCGATTTTGTGTGACTTGTGCATTGTGTTGAGGACTAGTCCGCATTGGGGAGGACTAGTCCGAAGTGGATCAGAAAGATATCGGACTAGTCCGGTGGAAACCGGACTTGTCCGATTTAGTGCAGAATGTGATATCGGACTAGTCCGGCTGTTATCGGACTAATCCGGTCCTGTATAACTTTGTGCATTGTGTGTGTGTGCTTGAAAGTGATTGAGCTCTTGGGTGTGTTTCCTTAACACACTCCATACATAATAATCTACTATTTTCTTCTCCTTGAGCTCAAATTTACTTTGCTTCTCATTTCCCTTCTTTTTGGCATTTTGCTCATTTTTCATTATTTGCCTGCATTCATCTTAACAAAAGGATTAGGATCCCAATTGCTTGTCATAAATCATCCAAAACCCACAAGGGAGTCCTAGATGCACTTTCAGTTGACGATAGTCTACACACAGTCTCAAGGTCTTATCTTTCTTCTCTACGAACAGCGCAGAACAACCCCATGGTGATGAACTTGGACGAATGAAACCCTTGTTCTCAAGTTCGGTTAACTGCTCCTTAAGTTCTGCATGTTCCTTGGGTGCCATCTTGTAGGGGTGTCTTGAGATTGGCACTGTTCCCAGTGCAAGTTCAATTTTGAACTCTATATCTCTTTCTGGGGGCATACCAAGAAGATTTTCGGGAAACACGTCCGGGTATTCACATACTACTGGAATATCCTTAAGTTCCATAATCTCGGTATTGTGAGTAGATGAATTCACTAGAATGGCTTTCTCAAGCTTGACGACTTGAGAGGGATGGAGTGGAGAATTTAGATATATTTTTCGAGGGACCAGATCTAGAATAGCACCATGGTATTGTAACCATGCCATTCCCAAGACGACATCTAATTTCTGATGCTCTAGTATCGGAAGTGAAGTAAGATATATGGTTCCATCTAGGTTAAGTGGTATCCCAAGAACCAATTCATTTGTTACTATTTTCCCGGCTGGAGTGCTAATCACATATGTAGTTTTGGTGGAGATAACCGGCAATTGACTTTTAATGACAAAAGATTTACTAATGACATTGTGTGAAGCTCCGGAGTCAAAGAGTATGACTACGGGATGATTGAAGATAGAGAACGTACCCGTGAGCACAGGTGCGCCTTCCGGAACGTCCTCGATGGCGAGGTGGTGGACGTTGCCGGGTCTGGTAGCTGGCTTCTTAGGCTGGTTGCGGGGTTGGTTGGCCCCCTGGTAGGATGATTGCCCTCCGCCTTGTCGATTCTGCGGACAGTCCTTGGCGAAGTGCCCCGTGCGCCCACACGTGAAACACGTGTACGAGGTTTGGCCAGTACGAATGGGAGGACGGAATCCCGGTGCATGTGGTGGAGGTGGAAGTGCATGTGGGATCATCCCCTGTTGTTGCTGTGGTCGGAATCCGGAGTTGCTGAACTGGCGACCACTGAACATTGGTGGTCGTGATGGCGGTTGCCACCTATGGCTGGATGGTGATCGATACACCATACGGTACCTCTGAGGAGCACCACCTCCGCTGCCCTGCGGAGCACTCCTCTTCTTTTTATCTGAGGACAGCTCGCGCGTAGCGTCCTCCTGCATGATAGCGGCTTTGACAATGTCGTTGAAGCTACCGCGGTTGAACAGGACAAGCTTGTCCTTCAACTTGGGGTTCAAACCCCGGTAGAAGCATTCGCGCTTCTGATCTTTGGTATTCACTTGGTCCTGAGCGTATTGGGCCAAGTGGTTGAATGATTTGGAGTACTCGTATGCACTCCTTTCTCCCTGCCTTAGCTCCAAGAACTCTTGAAGCTTCCTCCTCATAATCCCGGGAGGGATGTGGTAGGCGCGGAACGCCTCCCGGAATTCGACCCAGCTTACGACATGGCCTGCGGGGCGTGCGGCAAGGTAATTGGCCCACCATGCGCGAGCAGACCCCTGCAATTGTTGCGCTACAAACAGCGTCTTCTGCTGTTCGGTTACCTCGAGTAAACCGAACTTTCCATCAATGGTGCGGAGCCAATTATCCGCCTCCAACGGTTCATCGGCCTCTCTGAAGACCGATGGATGTGTCAATGAGAAATCAGAGTAGGAACTCTGATATTGCTGACATGGTCCATCATCCTGTCGTCCCCCTTGACGGGACGAGCGCTGCACCGGAGTCCGCAGTAGATCGGTTTGCTCGTCGCGCGAGCTGAGTACTGCAGCGAGAACCTCCACGAGACTTCTGGGAAGTGTGAGTGGAGGTGGTGGAGGTGGTTGCGTTTGAGGCGTATTCTGTCCCGGGGGTGGTGTGTCATCCCCCTGACCTCCACTGGAACCTCCCCCATCTTGACTTGTACGAGTACGCACCATACTGCAATACAACGATTCATACCATAAGTCTCATTGCCTCAAGTTCATCCTTCCATATAAATAGTAGTGCGGTAGATAACAATAGATGATGCATAACATTCATATATATTGATAAAGCACAAACTTTATACAATCTATATTATCTTGGGCCCAAGTTTACAATAGATCTCCAAAAATAGACATACTTCATTTAAAGAAGTCCTCTCATCTATGCTTTGTCACCACAAGTCGTCATGTCTATGTCATTGTACACCCACCTCACTACTATTTACAACAAGACTCAAAAAGTCGCAAAATACGCGTGGTGTTTACTACACATCATTACACTCGGCCTAAAGTGATAAGTACATCAACACGGCCCTCTACTCATAAATCTCGACCTCCTGAGGATCTTCTTCTTCCCCGTCCCCCTCAGGATTAGGCACCACTAGTATGGGTGCTGGAGCAGAAGATGACGCCCCGTTCAAAAGCGACGTCCCTTTGGCAATCTTAGCTTGCCAATCCGTCTGTACCATAAACATCCTCTAGGCCTTGTTCTCCTGCTGAGCCTGCTCACAGCTGGTCTTCCAGCTCTGAGCGTCCACTCTGGACTGATCCCGATCTGCAGTCACCGTGCTCAACTGGGTGTCCCGCTGGTGTCCATAGACTAGGCTCGCCTCCAAGTCAATTTCCATCTCTAGAGTCTCCTGGCGAGACGCGGCTAAATCCATAACAGCGTCATGCCATTGATTCTCCCTGAGGTTCAAACAATGGTTGAGAGGAGCCATCATATCCCTAAGTCCGTCATTTGCCCACTCAAAGTGATCCGCTCGAATCATGGCTTGCTTCAGATTGTCCGTCAATTCTTTTATGCATGTCCTTTGATTACCCTTCTCGCGATGTGATGCGGATGCATACACCGCTAAGGCTGTCGCGGATGTTTCACCGTGATTGTCCACCTCCGCAAGCAAGTGGGTTGCCCAGGCTTTAGAAGCCCTGCCATTAACTGGAAAGAACTCATACGGAGTACCCACCAGATTACGGTAATGAAGTTTGCAAAACCTCCCTATGGCAACACTTGCGGCGTAGCTCCATGTTTCCTCTAATATCAACCCTTTGATCTTGATGGAGTATGGAGCCCATCCGAGGTGCGGTGGACCAGCAGGCACATCGACGTAGATGGTGCAACTCCACATGCCACTTCTTGCCCCAATAGCTAGGCAACACCAGGTAGCCAAACTGGCGAAGCAACCTAACAAACACGTCCGGGAAACCGGCTTGCCCGATGCACGTTGAGAACACCCATCCATTAGGCAACTGAATTCTTGGTGCTGCCATCTGTGGACAAACATACCCGGATGTCACTACACAGTATAGGTATTCAACTCAATCAATGATAATGTTGGACAAAGTAAATATCCATAATCAATTGATCCAAGAAAATCTGCAAACTGGAAGTGATCACAGTTCTGATTCAGCTGACCTTCCTGTATCAACCCAAAAGTTTCATACAGGAAACGCCAGAATTAAGAGTTAAGTTGAATACAAACGTTGTAGTACACTTCAAAACCTTTCCATATTGTACTCATACAGCTCCAGGGGAACTAATATGAAGAATCTATACAGGTTTTAAGTTGACTCAAGTTTTCTGGAAATTTTGACAGAACCTCCCCTGTATATGGGCTTACCTCCACATTCTATACAGGTTTATCATGATAAGATATTGAGGTAATGACAAAATAAACATTGTATAACATCACGTTAAAAATCCAGAAATAAAAGAGTTCCACCCTGAAAACTTTGTTATACAGGTATCGCGCACAAATTCACAACCCTGTGCAAACTGTTCCAAGTTCTGGACTGCACGAACCAAGTTTGTGACAAATGGAATTAGGCATAGCTACACCCAGATTCAGGTCAGGAGTGTCAAATAAAGTTGATAGAGGACTTCCTAAGATTTCCAGAAATGTATATATGTGACCATGTCACTATTCTGTATTAAGATCTATAACTATCCGAACTTAACAGTTGAACTGACTGGTTTGCACCAGCAGTTCTGCAGTCCACTGTGTTGACTTCCCAATTTGGTTTAACTCCAGCCCAAATCAGGAAAAACCTCCCATAACAAACTTGTAAAGATCCTCCTAACCTTTCCAAACTTGTATCACAATAAGGCAGTGGATTCTTCTACAGCAAGTTATGGCAAAAATACAGAGACTGGTACAATGGTAAGGTCATCTTGAGCAGTTACAATACACCCCAGATTTCAACAGATTATCAAGCTTTTCCGTCTTTATGGTCAACAGAAAAGTTGTAGAGATCTTCACGAGCTTTCCATCCATATAGGATACTCCTATACTATCTATTAAATAACAAATATTACAATCCGTCGAATCGAGCCAACTTCTGCCAGAAAACAAGAATCTTGATTCTATTTATTCTATCGAGTCGGAACCCTTTTTGCGGAGTCCAAACCTACCAGCACCTGATAGTCGGACTTTCCAAAACACAATGCAGCCATTCTGTCGGTGGGGATGGTCTAGTATCATATTTTATACTGACGGTACTACGTGCCTCACGAAAGAAAATGCTATCCGGTATATCCGGTTGCGTCTATAGGTGGTTCCTATATCGTTCTCTCGCAAACAGTTTCTACACGGTCTTCTACCGTAATTAATGCTGCAAAAGACAAACAATCCCCTTTCACACCTTCACACCTCAAGGGCGGCATGGGAAAACACGACAGGCAATCACAATAATATATATGAAAATAAATGCATACGACTCTGGTGTGAGTCGTCCTCAGGCGAGGTCATGTCTCGAGGTACATGGTTGTAAATACGTCTGTACAGCAAAGACTCCCGTACAATCCGGCTTATACACGCTCGGGAATACGTGTTTCGCATGCTCCCATAGAACGTGAATAGTTCTAGAGAGGCATACTATCGGGTTATACACCACCCGATGGGGGCTCACACTAACTTTGAAGCACGCTGGGATACCGCGTGTCATAGGTTCTCAGAAACATTGAAAGCTTCAGAGACTCCTATTAACTTCCCGTGCCAAGCCACAGAAATTTCACATACCACTCCTCGTATGCTGAGCTTACCGAGATTGATCCGCTCTCGGTGGCATACCTTACCTCTTACCTGACGTCGGGGCGTCGTTACAGAATATAATAACACATAGTTAGTTTACCACCTTTATACCTTATACTAATAATACTCCTTATAAAGGAATATAGCTAATTCCTCACTCAAGTCCTAATTTTTGAAAATATGTTCTTTTCAAGTACACTGTTCCCAACGATTCTCTGATACCATGACTGTGGGGACCGGAATTCCGACATCCGAGGATCTCATTGGGTGGTGTTGTGCAATGCGACACCCAACAGTTATACAAGAATAGAACTTGAATAAGTACAAGACGAAGTCTTTTATTTATCATACAGTGGAAGTTTTACAATACTAGCGTAAGGAAAGAAACATATATATATATATGTGTGTGTATATATATATATATATATATATATATATATATATATCATAGCTACGCTCTCAGCACTAGCTATGCAAAAGAAAAGTTATCCATGCCTTGGATACTTTGCACTAGCAACACTCAATCAGTGCAGCGTGCAGGGTTCCCACTCGGCTGTACACCCTGGAGGGGGTGCAGCCTCATCATCAAACCCTTCATCAACTGTATAACCTGCAAAAACTCGTTAACTGCAAACGTGAGCATAAGGCTCAGCAAGACTAACCCGTCTCACTAGACATATGCAAGGGAGGCACTAGACATAGGTGAGGTGAAGCATAAAGGACTCGCCTACAAGTGGAGACTTATAATCAAGTTTAAGTAGCAAATGACATTCGCCAAGCACGGCACATCATGGGCTCCACAATCAAACAAGAAACGCTTTACCGATGATATGACATGCTCAGAGCACATAATGCTATTACAGCTAAAGTATGGGGAAATTGTAAACTTTTAATTGTACTATCTCTAAATCATACAAGGTTGCAAAATAATTATAATTCAATACAATATGATTGTCTGGGTTCTTTAGTATTTACTACGTCACCGCTCAGTGAACAAGTGGTACTCTATTACGGCGAGGGACAGTGATTGCAATCAGGACACACCCAGACAACACGACACATACGTCGTTCGGAAGTGTCAACGAGCACACCTGTACCTACATAACACTTCAGTACTAGGCGTATATGGCCACCTTTCACAAGAAACTCGAACGCCGAGCCCGTCTCACCTCCGCGAACAGAAGGTCTCCGCACGGAACACCTCATGTGTCCTCCTACCGATTTACACCTTACTGTCCTCAACCCACCCCTATCGATGGTGAGTTAATGGGCCTCGACACCCCAGTTATCAAGTTATATCAGTTTATTGGATTCCATATGTCCATTATATTGCCGGTACAATTCAAGCTTGTCCGAAGGGGCTGCATACGGACAGGCCTTAATCGACACAGGCAGGGCTATGCGACCGAGACTCAATTCTCGCCACTTCCTATTCGTTCCCTGCCCGGTCTCAATATCATTATATTAATCCATTTTCTATCTAACCAATCCTGTGAGATATGTCCTACATCTCTCGCGAGTAGATTCCAACTACTCGACTTCTACCGGATTTCCTATGCATTAGCAATGCAGTTACTACAGGTCAAATTGTAACTCGTTCCAACCAATCCCTGGGATTTTTGGTCATGCAGGTGGAGTATCAATCATCCTAAACATAATGCACATTTCATATGCTATTCATCATAGTGATAACATAAGATTTTATAAATGACTTAAATGCAAACCGGGGCTTGCCTTGTTGCAGGTTAGAGTCTGAGTTAATATTTGGAAGGTGCTCTTCCAAGGCTTCTGACCCCTCCTCGACTTCGGTCACTATACGATGTGCATAGAATACTTATATGAATGACTTTGAAAAATAATTATTACCAAGACCATGATTTAATTTATGGTGACCATTATGTGATAATGACTTAATGGGCTTTAGAACTTCGAAGGTAGGTATTAGGGACTAGGATAGATGCTCTTGCAAAGAATAGGAGATGATCAAAGTAGATTGTGGTCTCCAAAATTATGGCAAGCAATCAACTTCCAAAAATTCTAGAGAGGAAACTGCAGCTTGAACATAGCTAACAGGTGATCATCAAGATAGAGGAAATTGTCCTGGTTCTAGCAAAATTTGTTTCTTAAATTTCTAAGCTGGGGTGAAGGAGTTATTGAATTTCTAAGTTGGCAAGAATTTCTGGAATTATCTTGTAATTGAATTTTTAACCTTTTACTCAATATTCAGTTGTGAATGAATTAGGACTAGGATAGTAGGTCAATTAAATCCAAGATTTTTACAGGAACTAGTGTATGACTAAGGGAAAACTCAGTCCAAAGTTGGGACATACTAAAGCAACTGAACATCTATGAAAATTCAATAACTGAAAAAGGTAATTGAACCATACAGAGGGTTAAACAGGTGCAATGGCTCCCAAACATTTTCTGGTTGCCAAGAACAGAACAGTAAATTTTATGTGAATTTTGGGGATTTTTCCAGTGGCTATCTTATCTGGAAAAATTGTATTGCATTTGGAAAGATTATTTTCTACAGAATTTAACTGTGTGCTTCACAGAACCTAATTGGTACTGTCAGAAACTAGAGCTCAAGCGCTTTCAAACAAAATTTGTTTGAAGATTTATGGAGTAGTCTACAGAGAGATATTCAATTTAGAATTTGAACAATTTTCTGGAATTAATTTAATAACCCATTGGCGCCAGAATTCAAATTCAATCGGGTGGGTCCCATGGGCCACGTGGCGTGCTCTGGTCAATGCAACACCGCGGTCCACAAATTTATTTGCGCGCAGATGCACGGAATCCCAGCCGCACGGTGATCCCGCAGCCACTGGCAGGTGGGGCCCTACGGGGTTGTCTTCAACCTCGGGCCAACGCCGGCGTGAGGCGGCGCCCACGGCGGTGACTCGTCGGCGAGCTCGCCGCCGGTTAAATTGACGGGCCAAACTCGTCCAAACTCGCCGCCTGGGGGTTTTTGGGGTCGCTGAGCACGACGGTGAGGTCGGTGGGACCAGAAACTCGCCGGAAATGGCCGTGCGACGACGGTGGTGGCGGTGAGCACTCGGGCAACCTGGAACTCGCTCCAGAGCAGCTCAAACCACTCGGGATCTTCTTCAAAACCTTCCTGGGACAATGCAGATCAAGGAACTGGACGTGGAAGAGGGGAAAACAATCGGAAACTATGAGCTCGACGGCGAGCCGAGGTTTCCTCACCGGCGGCGAGTAAAACTCGATTTCCTCGGCCGTTGCTCGATAACTTTTAGGGGTTTTTGCTCAGGTAGGAGCGCTAGGACCTATAGAAACTATCTATGAGCAATTGCATAGAATGATTACTTGTAGAAACGGAATTTAAACGAAAACCAAGCGAGCTTCCTCACATCGGCCGGAAAGAAGACGACGGATGACTTGCTCATTTCTCAATGAAAAGGGAAACGGTTTGCACCGCGAGTTAGAGCTCGACTAGGCGCACCTTTAAGCTTTTGGGATCGAGGTTTGAAACTGCGCGAAACGGCGGCGCACCATGGAGCAGAGGTGGGCGGCGACGATGGCGCGCAGCGGAGAAGGAGTCGTGAGAGGGGGAACCACCGATCGGGGAAGGGGAAATACTGGGGCTGCGGCCGGCCTTTTATAGCGCCGCGGCAAGTAAGCAAGCAGCTTGCTGGAGCTTGCATGCGCGCACGCTGTCGAGCGGGCGAGCGCCGGTGCAGAGATGGCAGGCGGCCGACCTGACCGTTCAGCAGAGGCTGACCTGTGGGGCCCACAGGTCAGTCAGACCCCAACAGTAAAGTTAATAATTCATTTAAAAATGAAAGATCAACTCCAAAAATCATGAAATTTTGTGGAGATGGTAAATGAATTATTATGAACACAATGGTGAATTCAAATCTTATGTTCAAATAAGTTGGAAAAGAATTTAAAATTCAGATTTGAATTTGATTCAAATTTGCTAAGAGCCTCAAATAAAATAGCAAATGAGTTCCTAAAATCTTGAAATTTTGTAGGCAATCTATTGAGAATATTAGAAGGTCAAGGAAAAATTTAGAGCCTCTAATTTGAATATTTTTGGCAGGGCCAATTAGTACTGCACTTTAAATTGTCTTACTAAACTTCATCCAAATAATTCTAAAATTTGAAGAGGGATGAATAGAATCATTCTAGAATTAGTGATGAAGTCCAATACTCATGTTAATAAAATTTAACCATGAGTGCAAGAAAGGTTTGGATGGTATTAAGTTCATGTGTACCACTATATTGGATTTTTAATATAGCTGATCACAAAACTCATAACTGAATTCACATGCCATAAAAGTGGGGTTTTCATGGTGGATGACGCTGGAGCATTCAGCTCCAGCACCTCCCAAGGGGCCTACCGTCAACGTCTACACGGAGATGGTGGACGCCGCTAGAGCATCCATCTCCAGCACCTCCCAAGGGGCTGCCGTTGATGCCTACACGGAGATGGTGGACAACGCTGGAGCACCCAGCTCCGACACCCCCAAGGGGCCTGCCGTCGACGTGCCAAATCGTCAACAATAGCACCAAGTGGGATAAATGAGTAAACTCTAATGCCCCACTCTTGTTGATAATAAGGATCCCTTACGATAGCCTGTAAACCAGGGGCCTACCGTCGATGATTTCACAACGATGGTGGACGACGCCCGAGCATCCAGCTCTGACACCTTCCAGGGGCCCCGCCATCGACGTTTCTACGTAGATGGTGGGCGACGCCGGAGCATCCAGCTCTGGCAGCTCCCAGGGGGCCGACCATCGATATACTTACGAAGATGGTGAGCGACACTAGAGCATCCAGCTCCGGCACCTCCCAGGGGGCCAGCCGTCGATGTACCTACTAAGGTGGCGGGCGACGCCGTAGCATCCAGTTCTGACATCTCCCAAGGGGCCTGCAGTCGACGTCCCTGAATGTCAGCGACAGCACCAAGCGCGAATTAGTGAGTAAACTCTCCTACCCCTCACTTGTTGCTAATAGGTTTCTCTTGCGATAGCTTGTAAACCAGGGGCCTGTCGTCGACGACTTCATGATGATGGTGGACGACGCCGGTGCATCCAGCTCCAGCACCTCCCAGGGGGCCCGCCATCGACGTTTCTACGCAGATGGTGGGCGACGCCGGAGCATCCAACTGTGGCAACTCCCAGGGGGCCGTCCGTCGACGTACCTACGAAGATGGTGGGCGACGTCAGAGCATCCAACTCCAGCACCTCCCAGGGGGCCAGCCGTCGACGTACTTACGAAGGTGGTGGGCGACGCCAGAGCATCCAGCTCTGGCACCTCCCAGGGGGCCCGCCATCAACATTTCTACACAGATGGTGGGTGACGCCAGAGCATCCAGCTCTGGCAACTCCCAGAGGGCCGACCGTCTATGTGCCTACGAAGATGGTGGGTGACACCGAAGCATCTAGCTCCGACACCTCCCAAGGGGCCTGCAGTCGACGTCCCAGAACGTCAGCAACAACACCAAGAGTGAATAAGTAAGTAGACTCTCTTGCCCCGCACTTGTTGCTAATAAGGTTCCCTTGCGATAGCCTATAAACAAGGGGCCTACCATGGACGACTTCACGACGACGGTGGACGACGCCAGAGCATCTAGCTCCGGCACCTCCCAGGAGGCCCGCCGTCAACGTTTCAACGCAGATGGTGGGTGACGCCGGAGCATCCAGCTCTGGCAAGTCCCAGGGGGCTGGCCGTCAACGTACCTACAAAGACGGTGGGCGACGCCAGAGCATCCAGCTCTGGCACCTCCCAGGGGGCCGGCCATCGACATACCTACGAAGACGGAGCGCGATGCTGGAGCATCCAGCTCCGTCACCTCCTAGGAGGGCTGCCATCGACGACAACACTCAGAAAAAGCTCGGCGCCCCTGAAAGGGGGCACGCTGAGACCAGTCACTCAAGCTCCCCCAGCCTGTTGGGGGCATGTCGAAGACACCCTGCGTTCAAGTGGCAAGCGTACCCAACTATCTGGCCACGCCTACCAAGGGGCCTCCCAGGGGGGTTCCGTAGGCAAGGCGTCACCTAGCGACAAACCGGCTGTGTCAACTGTGCAAGCGTTGATCCCTAAAAGGATAACGGCGTCAGCAAAGGCTCTTCAAAACCTTACAGAAAATAAGGAAGTGGGGCAACTTTTGTGAAGCACGCGACAAGCCAACAGACAAAACAACATGAATCCAAATTCATAAACATTTATTTACACAAGGGGGTCATCCCCGGATACAAAAGCCTTGCGCCCACGTGCTGATGGCCTCAACTCCGCTGGAATGAAGAAGCAACCTCCCTAGCAAGGTCTTGGACTTCGGCCCTAGCCTCATCCTCCCGCTCATCAAAGGGACCTTTCTCCACTGGCTCCAGCGGGATCTGCGGGTACCAGCTTCGAAAGCACACCAGAATGTGGCAGGCCACAAGCACAGCCAGCTCCTTTCCTTCGGCCTCCAGCCGCCTTGCAAGGACGATGTTCACCGACCCCAATGACGAACAAAGGGACTCTAGGGTATGAAGCAGCTGGGCCACTCCCTGAGATGGCTCCCCATGCGGCACGGGACCAAGGCCGAGGGGTTCCAGCACCGCCCTACCACGGTCCAGGAAATCCAGGACCCCTTGGGCCTCGGCCATACGGGAGACCTGGAGGTTTTCCGCCTCTCTGTGTGCAGCGTCCTCCCGATCAACAAGCTTACGAGCACGAAGCTCCAGGTCACCCTTCCGGCGTTTGATGGTGTGTGGACCGGAATCCCGACATCCGAGGATCTCATTGGGTGGTGTCGTGCGATGCGACACCCAACAGTATACAAGAACAGAACGAGAATAAAATACAAGACAAAGTCTTTTATTTATCGTACAGCAAAAGTTTTACAATACTAGCGGAAGGAAAGAAACGTATACATCATAGCTACGCTCTTAGCACTAGCTATGCAAAAGCAAAGTCATCCATGCCCTGGATACTTTGCACTAGCAACACCCAAATCACAGCGGTGTGCAGGGTTCCCACTCAGCTGTACACACTGGAGGGGGTGCAACCTCATCATCAAACCCGCCATCAATAGTATAACCTGCAAAAACTGGTTAACTGCAAACATGAGCATAAGGCTCAGCAAGACTGACCCGTCTCACTAGACATATGCAAAGGTGAATACTAAGCATAGGTAAGGTGAAGCTTAAACGACTCGCCTACAAGTGGATCCTTATAATCATGTTTTAAGTAGCAAATGACATTCTCCAAGCACGACACATCATAGACTCCACAAGCAAACAAGAAACACTTTGCCGATGATATGACATGCCCAGTGCACATCATGCTATTATAGCTAAAGTATGGGGAAACTATAAACTTTAATTTTGCTATCTCTAAGTCACACAAGATTGCAAAGCAATTATAATTCAATACAACATATTATTCTGGCTTCTTTAGTATTTACTACGTCACGACTCAGTGAACAATTGGTACTCTATTACCGCGAGGGACGGTGATTGCAATCAGGACACACTCGGACAACACAACACATACGCATATTCGGAAGTGTCAGTGAGTACATCAGTACCTACATAACACTTGAGTACTAGTCTTATATGGACACCTTTCAAAAGAAACCCGAAAGCCGAACCCGTCTCACCTCTGCGAACAGAAGCTCTTCGCACGGAACACCTCATGTGTCCGTCGACCGATTTACACCTTACTGTCCTCACCCACCCCTATCGATGGTGAGTTAATGGGCCTCGACATCCCAGTTATCAAGTTACATCAGTATACTGGAGTACATATATCCAGTATGTCACTGCTACAAGTCAAGCTTGTTCGAAGGGGCCGCATACATACGGGCCTTAACTGACCAGTCAGAGCTATGCGACCAAGACCACACCTTGCCGCTTCCTATCCATCTCTAACCGGTCTCAAGTTTAGATTTAACAGTCATTCTCTATAAATGTTAATCCAGTGTAGATGAGTGTAAATTTTCTATCTTGCGAGTAGATTCCAACTACTCGACTTCTACCGGTTCACCTACAACATTAGCATAGCAGTTCTACACGTCGAGCTATCAACCTACCCAATTAACCAATGGGTCTGTGGGTCATGCATCTGGAGTATTCAAGCATCCTGAACTTAATGCACAATTCATATGCTAATCAACATAGTGGTAAAGCAAAACTTTATAAACGACTTAAATGCAAATCGGGGCTTGCCTGGATGTAGGTCCGAGTCTGTGTTAGTATCCGGCAGGTGCACCTACAAGGCCTCGGGTTCCTCCTCGACTTCGGTCACTACATGATATGCATATAATATGTATATGAATGACTTTGAAAAATAATTTCTACTAATACCAAAATCTAATCTAAGGTGATAATTACACGATAATGATCTTAATTGGCTTTGGGACTTTGATGGTAGATACTAAGGAATATGATAGAAGCTCTGGCAAAGAACAGGAGATGAATAAAGTAGTTTGTTATCTCTAAAATTATGGTAAGCAATAAACTCCCAAAAATTTTAGAGAAGAAACTGTAGCTTGAACATAGCTGCCAGTTGATGATCATGATAGAGGAGGTTGTCTTGGTCCTAGCAAGATTGGTTTCATAAATGTCTAAGCCTTGGTGAAGGAGTTATTGAATTTCAAAGTTGGCAAGAATTTCTGGAATTATTTTATAATTGAATTTTTGCTTTCAATTAACATTCAGTTGGCAACTGAATTAGGACAAGGAGACTAAGTCAACTAAATACCAGATTTCTACAGGACCTAGTGTATGATTAAAGGAAGGTTCAATCCAAATTTGGGACATAATGAAGCAACTGAACATCTGTAAAAATTCAATGACTGAAAAAGGAAATTGAACTATACAGAGGGTTTTACGGGTGCAATGGCTCCCAAACTTTTTCTGATAATCAAGAACAGGACCGTGTATTTTATGTGAATTTTGGGGATTTCTCCAGTGGAAAGTTCAACTGGAAAAATTGTATTTGTATTTGGAAAGATTGTTTTCTACATAATTTAAAATTAGGTTTCACAGAACCTAATTGATTCTAACATAAACTATAGCTCAAGGGCTTTCAAAAAAAATTTATTTGAAAAATTTTGGAGCACTATACAGAGAGATATTGATTTTTCAAGTTTGGAAATGGTTCTGCATACATTTGGAATTTTTAGCTTTTAAATTTGGCGCTTGGGCCCACCAGATTTAAACCAGCCAACCAGGAGGCAGCCACACTGAGGCCATAAATATTTCCACGTGGTGACACTAGATCCCCTGGCCACAGGCTGATCCTGGCCGCGCTGCGCTCACTGGCAGGTGGGACCCGCGCCCCTGCTTTCTTCTTCCTCTGGCCACGGGCTCCGGCGGCAGCACCCACACCAGCGCGCGGCGGCGCTCTCGCCGGTGATGGTTTTCGGCCCACGGGGAGCCTTGAAACTCGCCACCCCACCCTAGCTTCGCGCGGGAAACACATTGGAGCATCTTCCGACAGCGGTGGGTGACTCGAAATCCACTCCCGACGGCGGCGGCGGGTGCTAGGGTTCCGGTCATGTCAGATCCTTCGATTTCCTAGCAAAAACTCTCATACGAAAGCTCGGGAATAATCTTGGGAGCATGGGAAATAGGTTAGGAGGGTCTAGAACTCGTGCCATAGCCAGCAATACCAAGGTCGATAGTGAACCAAGCTCCTTCAATGGCGGAATGGGGAAAATGGGATAACTCGAGAATTACTCAATGGTTCCTTCTGATTTTTGGAGGGAAGGTGCGCTAGGAGACATTGATCATGTCGTCTAACCGGATCAAATAATTATTGTGCATACAATCGGAATTAAACAGACAAACTAGCTTCAAAGCCATAAAAGTGCTTTGGTCTTTCACGAAATACAGACGCTAGGATGCATGATAAGAGTTCAAATTTAACCAGCAGCTACACGAGATCATGGTGCACTTTTTTCCTAAAGACTGCAGATGACGAGGAAGCTTGTATTGGCGGCGAGGCTGAGCGGCATCGGGCGGAACCGAGGTGGTCGCGACGGCGAGAAATGGAGCGGCGCGAGCGAAAGGTGAACTGAGGAGTGACTGCGGTCGACGGTGGAGTGAATAAATAGGCTTCACCGCAGTAGATAAGGAGGTTGGGGAAGTTGGAGGCAACTCACGGCAGAGCTGGCACGCTGGCGACATGCAGTTGTCGCGGTGTCGTGCGGAGAAAGAAAACAGGGGCGGTTAAACGGTCTCCTTGGCTGACATGTGGCCCCCACTACTCCCTCTTCTCTGTTCCTCTAAATTCCACCTCAAACATTGCCCAAAAATTCCCAAAATTTACAGAGAAGCTAAGAAAAATATGAGGAACCCAAATCTGCAATCAGATTTCAATTTGGACACAGTTTGTTTCAAATTTAAATTCAAATTTGAATCCAGACTTGTTTATAAACCTTATTGAAATAAATAGTAACTGAGGTCCATAAATCCCCAAACTTTGAAACAAAGCACACTAAACCATAAAGGGTCCTAGGAAAAATTGTGGGTTGATTTGGACAAGGTTAAGTGCAAAGCGAAATTTTGAGATCGACGCGAAATAAACCCTTTGTACGTGTCCAACTAAGTGGAAGACGTACTTCAAAAATCTTGAAAATTTTCGGAGAAGCTATTTAAAATATTTAAGAGGCCAAGGAAAAGTTTGGAGCTTTGAATTTGAAACTTTTTGTCAGGGCCAGATATACATAGCAACATAATCAAATTACATTTGTTTTGATTTTATATTGCTGCAATATAATTTGCCCTAGCCATTTCATTCAATTAAATTCCCAACTTTGCAGAAAGGTTTAATTAAACTTGTTCTAGGATTAGTGGTGAAGTCCAATCCTCATGTTAATGAAATTAAACATGAGTAGAAATAAAACTTTTTAGTGAGGTCAAGTTCCTGTGCACAACTATATTGACCTTCATTATGTTTGATAAACAACATGTAGCTGAACTTCACATGAAAGGAAAAAGTGGGATTTTACATCCCCCCCCTAAAAGAATCTCGTCCCGAGATTACAAAGGAAAGAAAAAAGGTAAAGATCTACTTAACAAGTGCCGCTAACAAGTTCGGATAGTTCGTCTTAAGATACTCCTCGCTTTCCCACGTGGCTTCTTCAGCACTGTGGTTGCTCCACAAGACCTTGTAGAAATGCAAGGTGCAGTTCCTTGTGGTGCGAGTTTTCTCATCAACAATCTGGGTTGGATGCTCGGAATAAGTAAGACCTAGTTGGAGAGCCTCCAAATCCTCAATACGCACATTCGTTGGGGCTTTTAGACATTTCTGCAACTGAGAAATGTGAAACACATTGTGGACCCCTGCCAGCGACGGCGGTAATTCCAATTGATATGCCACAGGTCCGCATCTTTCAATTATTGTGAACGGCCCAATGAAACATGAAGCTAGCTTCCCTTTCACTCCGAATCGATGAATTCCCTTCATTGGGGATACCCGGAGATAAACTTGATCCCCAACCTTGAAGTGAAGAGGTCGATGTTGTTTGTCCGCATAGCTCTTCTGACGAGACTGAGCAGCTTTGAGATTTGCTTGAATAATGCGTACTTGCTCTTCGGCCTCATTTACCAAGTTGATGCCATATACCACTCGTTCACCAGATTCGCACCAGTTTAAGGGTGTGCGACACTTCCGGCCATAAAGAGCTTCATATGGCCCATCTGGATGCTAGCCTGGTAACCGTTGTTGTATGAAAACTCCACCAATGGTAGATGATCATCCCAGTTCCTACCATGGTGGATGGCACAAACACGAAGCATATCCTCTAGCACTTGATTCACCCGCTCGATTGGCCCATTAGTCTGAGGATGATAAGCCGAGCTCCAAATCAGTTTGGTACCCAATGCATCGTGGAGATGCTCCCAAAATCGAGCAACGAAAATAGATCTACGATCTGAAATGATAGTGCGGGGTACTCCATGTAGACACAAGATTCTGGAGATATAAAGTTCTGCATACCGCTTTGCATCATACTCAACACTGACCAGTATGAAATGAGCTGATTTGGTCAACCGGAAATTGAGTTGTGCTTATGGAAAGTGGGAGATAACCCAACAATGAAATCCATACTGATATCCTCCCATTTCCAAGCCGGTATGCTTAAAGGTTGAAGCTGTCCCGCTGCCTTCATATGGTCGGCCTTCACTCATCGACACGTATCACATTTGGATACGTATTTTGCTACTTCTCTCTTCATCCGAGTCCACCAGAACTTCTTCCTTAAGTCTTGGTACATTTTGTTACTTCCCGGATGAATGGAACACTTGGATAAATGAGCTTCATCCAGTATCTTCTTCCGAAGTTCCATGTTCTGGGGTACCACTATTTTAAACCAGAGGGTACCTTCATTGTCACATCGGAAACATTTCATATCCCCCTTTTCCATTCTTTGCCGAATGTGCAACATCCCTTTGTCCTCCTTCTGAGCTGCTATAATATCCTCCCTGATAGTGGGAATGGGAGCTAGGTTGTAGAGTGCCCCATATGGAACCAAGTAGAGACTCAGTTCTTCTCCTCCCATTGAGGTGATGGAAAGATTGTTGACATGGGACTTGCGGCTCAGAGCATCTGCGACTAAATTCGCCTTGCCTGGATGGTAGTGGATCTCAATCTCATAATCCTTGATTAATTCCAACCATCTATGCTGTCGCATATCTAAGTTCTTTTGGGTGAAGATGTACTTCAGGCTCTTGTGATCGGTGTAGAGATGTACTAGATTACCCAGTAGATAATGTCTCCACATCTTCAATGCAAGTACCACAACAGCGAGCTCTAGATCATGAGTCGGATAGTGCTGCTCATGGTTCCTAAGCCGCCGTGATCCATAAGAGATCACTCGTCTGTCCTGCATCAACACACAACCTAAACCAATTCCTGATGTATCACAATACACGTCAAATGATTTGGTTGTGTCCGGTTGAGCTAATACTGGTGCCGTTGTGAGGTGTTTTACCAATGCCTGGAAACCTCCCTCACATGCCTCTGTCCATACATACTTCTTCCCCTTTTTCATAAGTTCTATCATTGGTTTAGCTATTTTGGAGAAACTGGGAATTAACCTCCGGTAATACCGAGCTAAACCCAGGAAACTTCGACATTCATGTAGAGACTTTGGAGACTCCCATTTGAGTACTTGCTTTATCTTGCTTGGATTAACTGCAATCCCTTCCGCGGATATGATGTGCCCTAAAAATGGCACTTGGCTGATCCAGAATTCACACTTGATGAACTTAGCATATAGCTGGTGGTCCCGTAATCGTTGAAGCACGATACGCAAGTGTTAATCATGTTCTTCTTCAGATTTCGAATAGACAAGGATGTCGTCAATGAAGACCACAACAAACTTGTCCAGTTCCAGCATGAACACCGAGTTCATGAGATACATGAAATGAGCCGGTGTGTCGGTCAATCCGAATTACATAACAAGGTATTCATACAGTCCATACCTCGTCGAGAATGCTGTCTTAGGTATATCTTCTGGCCAGATTCTAATCTGATGATAACCAGAACAAAGATCCATCTTCGAAAATACTATAGAACCACTAGTTGATCAAAAAGAATATCAATGCGTGGTAGTGGATACTTGTTTTCGATAGTGACAGCATTGAGTGGATGATAGTCCACACATAGTCTCAAGGTCTTATCTTTCTTCTCAACGAACAATGCAGAACAGCCCCATGGTGATGAACTTGGACGAATGAAACCCTTGTTCTCAAGCTCCGTTAGCTGCTCCTTCAGTTCTGCATGTTCCTTGGGTGCCATCTTGTAGGGCTGCCTTGAGATCGGCACTGTTCCCGGTACAAGCTCAATCTTGATCTCTATATCTCTTTCTGGTGGCATACCAGGAAGATCTTCGGGAAACACATCCGGATACTCACATACTACCGGAATATCCTTAAGTTCAAGAACCTCGGTATTGTCAGTAGATGGAGTCACTAGAACGGTTCTCTCAGGATTGATGACTTGGGAAGGATGAAGTGGAGAATTTAGATATATTTTTCGAGGAACGAGATCTAGAATAGCACCATGGTATTATAACCACGCCATTCCCAAGATGACATCTAGCCTCTGATTCTATAGTATTAGAAGCGAAGTAAGATAGATAGTACCCTCTAGGTTAAGTGGTATTCCAGGAACCATCTCATTTGTTACTGTCTTTCCTGCCGGAGTGCAAATCACATACGGAGTTTTGGTGGAGATAATAGGCAACTAACTTTTAATGATAAAATACTTGCTAATGACATTGTGGGATGCTCCGGAGTCAAAGGGTATGACTACAAGATGATCAAAGATAGAGAACATACCCGTGAGTACGGGTGCGCCTTTTGGAACGTCCTCAATGGCGAGGTGGTGGATGTTGCCGAGTCTGGGGACTAGCTTCTTGGGCTGGTTGCGAGGTTGGTTGGCGCCCTGGTATGATGACTGTCCTCCACCCTGCCTATTCTACGGGCAGTCCTTGGCGAAGTGCCCCGTGCGTCCACACGTGAAACACGTGTACTGGTTTGGCCGGTACGAATGGGAGGATGGAATCTCGGTGCACACGGTGGAGGTGGAAGTGCACGTGGGGTCATCCCCTGCTGCTGTTGCGGTCAGAAACCGGCGTTGCCGAACTGGTGACCACTGAACATCCGTGGTCGCGATGGCGGTTGCCACCTCTGGCCGGATGGTGATCGATACACCATTCAGTACTTCTGAGCAGCACCACCTCCGCTGCCCTGCGGAGGACTCCTCTTCTTCTTGTCTGAGGACAGCTCTCGAGTAGCGTCCTCTTGTACGATCGCTGCGTTGACAATGTCATTGAAGCTGCCGTAGTTGAACAAGGCCAGCTTGTCCTTCATCTTGGGGTTCAAACCCCGATAGAAGCACTCTCGCTTCCTGTCTTCCGTGTTCACTTGGTCCTGGGCATACTGGGCCAAGTGGTTGAAGGTCTTGGAGTACTCATAAGCACTCCTTCCCCCTGCTTCAGCTCTAAGAACTCTTGAAGCTTCCTCTTCATAATCCCGGGAGGTATATGGTAGGCGCGGAACGCCTCCCGGAATTCTGCCCAGCTCACGACATAGTCTGCGGGGTGTGAGGTGAGGTAGTTTGTCCACCACGCACCGGCAGACCCCAACAGTTGTTGAGCTGCAAACAGAGTCTTCGGTTGTTCGGTTATCTCGAGTAAACCGAACTTCCCTTCAATGGAGCGGAGCCAGTTGTTCGCCTCCAAAGGTTCGTCGGCCTCCCTGAAGACCGGCGGATGCGTCGATGTGAAATCCGAGTAGGAACTCAGATATGGCTGACATGGCCCATCAGCTTGTCGTCCCCCTTGACGGGACGAATGCTGTACAAGGGTCCACAATAACTCGGTTTGCTCGTCGCGCGAGCCGAGCACTGCTGCGAGAACTTCCGCGAGACTTCTGGGAAGTGTAGGTGGAGGTGGTGGAGGTGGCTGCATCTGGGGCGTGTTCTGCCCCAGGGGTGGTGTGTCGTCCCCCTGTCCCCCACTCTAGCCTCCCACTTCCTGGGTTGTACGTGCACGCACCATGCTGCAATACAACGATTTACACCATAAGTATCATTGCCTCAAGTTCATCCCTCCATACAAACAGTAATGTTGTAGACAACAATAGATAATGCACAACATTCACATAAATTGATAAAGTACAAGCTTTATACAATCTATATTATCTCGGGTCCAAGTTTACAACAGAACTCCAAAATAGACAAACTTCATCTATAGAAGTTGTCTCGTCTATGCTTGGTCACCACAAGACGTTATGTCTACGTTGTCATACACACCCTTCTACTATTCGCAACAAGACTCATAAAGTCACAAAATACTGGTAGTGTTTATTACACCGCACTACTCCCTGCCTACAGTGGTTAATAACACAACCACTATCCCCTAAGGATAAAACTCAACTTCCTCATGATCTTCTTCTTCCTCGTTATTCGAAGGTAATGGTTCACCCATAATTAGTGGTATATTATGGGCCGGTGGATACACCACTGGTTGCAATTGTGCTTCGCCCTCAATTACATTATCCTGAAGTTGTCCTGCCTCATACTCCCAATTTTGAGCTGTCTCAATGGCGGTGTCCCGCTCTTCAGTGACTAATAACAGCTGCTCCTGCTGTTGTTGTACCTCTAACTGACTTGCTTGCAACTCACCACGAGCTTGCTGCAGTTCTGTGCGAGTCTGTCGTTGTTCGGCACGAGCTTTCCGTAGCCTATTGCGAGCATAATGCAGCTGACTCTCACACTTATTTAGCCAGTGATTCGCTGGGGCTAGGAGCAAACGTATATTCTCGTTGATATAATCAAGGGTATCACCCCGCTCTGTCGCTTCCCGCAAGGCTTCGCATTGCTCCAAAATAATGGTGCCTTGCGTAGCAACTACCATATTGGAAGCAGCCGCATATGTCCCAAGTGTCGTCGAGGTTGTGTCACCATGCGGTGTATAGGCAGCAACCATACGATGTTGCCACTCAAATCCGGCCATACCACGAACTGGAATAAGGGCAAATTGAGTCCCAGCCATAGCATCTTGATGAAGCGCACAAAGCTTCATAAGTGCTTCGCCTGCAGCGATTGCCCAAGTGTCCTCTAAATGAGCCCCCTCGATGGTAACCGTAACCGAGAAAGGAGCCCATCCATATCGACGTGGACTAGCTGGGATATCTACCAAGATGGTGCATGACTGAACGCCTCTGTCGATCATTTCTCTACCCAGTAGCATGGCATCTCGATGAAGCCAAACTGTTGGAGCACTTCCCGCAGCATACTTGGGAAACCCGGATGGCTAGCGCAAGTGGAAAATACCCATCCGTATGGTAGTAGCATCCTCACATCCGTCATCTATAGAAAACAATACTGGAACAGTGAGAAGGTTTCCAACTCTCGATAGTTTAAGAAAATTTAAAACTGGAGTTGTAATCACAGTCTGTTCCAGCTGACCTTCCTGTATAAATTCCACAGTTTCATACAGGAAATGTCAGAATCAAAGGTGGAGTTGAATACCAAAGTTGTAGTACACTTCTCAACCTTTCCGGATTGTACCCATACATCTCCAGGCGAGCTCGGAACTTGAATCTACACAGGTTTTAAGTTGACCCATATTTTCTTGAAATTTTGACAGAACCTCCCATGTATATGTAGGTATCTCCCACAATTTATACAGGTATATCACAACCATATATTGAGGTAATGACAAAATAAACTTTGTGTAACATCAAGTTAGCAATCCAGAAGTAAAAGAGTTAACCCCCCCCCCCCCCCCCCCCCCAAAAAAGTTTGTTATACAGGTATCGTGTGCGAATTCACAAAAATGTGCAAACTGCGTCATGTTCTGGACTGCCAGAACCAAGTTTGCGACAAATAAAATTAGACACATCTATACCCAGATTCAGATCATGAATGAAAAATAAAGTTGATAGAGGACTTCCTAAGCTTTCCAAAAATGTATATATGTGATTATGTCACTATTCTGGATTAAAAGTTATAACTATCCAAACTAAACAGTTGAACTGACTGGTTTGCACCAGCAGTCCTGCAGTCCACTGTTTTGATTTCCAAATTTGATTTGACTCAAATTCGAATTAGGAAAAACTCTAAACATCAAACTTGTATATCTTCTTCTGCCCTTTTCATATATGTATCACAATAAGGCATAAGATGTTCCTACAGTGAGTTATGGCAAAATTACTGGAACTGGTACAATGGGAGGGTCATCTGGAGTAGTTTTAGTATACTCCAGATTTCGACAGATTATCAAAAACTTTTCTGCTCTGATGGTCAACAGAGAAGTTGTAGAGGTCTTCACGAACTAGGTCTTCACAAACTTTCCACCCATATATGATACCCTTATGTTATCTATCCGATAACCAAGATTACAACCCGGCGAAGTCGAGCCAACTTCTGCCAGAAATCAAGAATCTTGATTCTATCTACCCTATCGAGTCGGAGTCCCTTTTACGGAGTCCAAACCTACCAGCATCTGATAGCCGGACTTTCCAAAACATGATGCATACATTCTGTCGTTGGGGATGGTCAAGTATCATGTTTGATACTGATGGTACTACGTACCTCACCAAAGGAAATTCTATCCGGTATATACGGTTACGTCTATAGGTGGTTCCTATATCGTTCTCTCGCAAACGCTTTCTACACGGTCTTCTACCGTAGCCAATGCTGCAAAAGACAAACAATACCCTTTCACACCTTCACACCTCAAGGGCGGTACGGGGAAACACGACAGGCAGTCATAATAATACATATGAAAATAAATGCATACGACTCTGGTGTGAGTCGCCCTCGAGCGAGGTCATGTCTTGAGGTACATGGCTATAAATACGTCTGTACAGCAATGACTCCCGTATGATCCAACTTATACACGCTCGGGCATACGTGTTTCGCATGCTCCCATAGAACTTGAATGGTTCTAGAGATGCATACTGTCGGGTTATACACCACCCGACGGGGGGCTCCCACTAACTTTGAAGCATGCTGGAGTACCGCGTGTCATAGGTTCTCAGAAACATAGAAAGCTTCAGAGACTCCTATTAACATTTCCATGCTAAGCCACATAAAACTTCCATGCTACCTCTCGCATGGTGAGCTTACCGCAATTGATCCGCTTACGGTGGTGTACCTTACCTCTTACCTGACGCCGGGGCGTCGTTACAGAATTAATAACATATAAGTTAGTTTACCACCTTTATATCTTATACTAATAATACTACTTATAAGGGCATATAGCTGATTCCTCACTCAAATCCTAATTTTTGAAAATATGTTCTTTTCAAGTACACTGTTCCTAACCTCGCTCTGATACCATGTCTATGGGGACCGGAAGCCCAACATCCAAGGATCTCATTGGGTGGTGTCGTGCGATGCGACACCCAACAGTATACAAGAACAGAACAAGAATAAAATACAAGACGAAGTCTTTTATTTATCATACAGTGGAAGTCTTACAATACTAGCGGAAGGAAAGAAACGTATATATCATAGCTATGCTCTCAGCACTAGTTATGCAAAAGCAAAGTCATGCCCTGGATACTTCGCACTAGCAACACCCAAATCACGGCGGCGTGCAGGGTTCCCACTCAGCTGTACACCCTGGAGGGGGTGCAGCCTCATCATCAAACCCGTCATCAATCGTATAACCTGCAAAAACTCATTAACTGCAAACATGAGCATAAGGCTCAGCAAGACTGACCCATCTCACTAGACATATGCAAGGGTGAATACTAAGCATAGGTAAGGTGAAGCATAAACGACTCGCCTACAAGTGGATCCTTATAATCATGTTTTAAGTAGCAAATGACATTCTCCAAGCACGGCACATCATAGGCTACACAATCAAACAAGAAAAGCTTTGCCGATGAAATGACATGCCCAGTGCACATAATGCTATTACAACCAAAGTATGGGGAAACTGTAAACTTTAATTTTTCTATCTCTAAGTCACACAAGGTTGCAAAGCAATTATAATTCAATACAACATATTATTCTGGCTTCTTTAGTATTTACTACGTCACGACTCAGTGAACAAGTGGTACTCTATTACCGCGAGGGACGGTGATTGCAATTAGGACACACCCGGACAACACGACACATACGCACGTTTGGAAGTGTCAGTGAGTACATAAGTACCTACATAACACTTTAGTACTAGTCGTATATGGCCACCTTTCACAAGAAACCCAAACACCGAACCCTTCTCACCTCCACGAACAGAAGGTCTCCACACGGAACACCTCATGTGTCTGCCGACTGATTTACACCTTACTGTCCTCAACCCACCCCTATCGATGGTGAGTTAATGGGCCTCGACATCCCAGTTATCGAGTTATGTCAGTTTACTGAAGTCCATATATCCAGTATGTCACTGGTACAAGTCAAGCTTGTTCGAAGGGGCCGCATACAGATGGGCCTTAACTGACCAGTTAGAGCTATGCGACCAAGACCACGCCTTGCCACTTCCTATCCGTCTCTTACCGGTCTCAAGTTTAGATTTAGCAGTCATTCTCTATAAATGTTAATCCAGTGTAGATGAGTGTAAATTTTCTGTCTCGCGAGTAGATTCCAACTACTCGACTTCTATCGGTTCACCTACAACATTAGCATAACAGTTCTACACGTCAAGCTATCAACCTACCCAATTAACCAATGGGTTTGTGGGTCATGCATCTGGAGTATTCAAGCATCCTGAACGTAATGCACAATTCATATGCTAATCAAAATAGTGGTAAAGCAAAACTTTATAAATGACTTAAATGCAAACCGGGGCTTGCCTGGATGCAGGTCCGAGTCTGTGTTAGCATTCGGCAGGTGCACCTCCAAGGACTCGGGTTCCTCCTCGACTTCGGTCACTACACGATATGCATATAATATGTATATGAGTGACTTTGAAAAATAATTACTACTAATACCAAAATATAATCTAGGGTGATCATTATACGATAATGATTTTAATTGGCTTTGGGACTTTGATTGTAGATACTAAGGAATATGATAGAAGCTCTAGCAAAGAACAGGAGATGATTAAGGTAGTTTGTTGTCTCTAAAATTATGGTAAGCAATAAACTCCCAAAATTTTTAGAGAAGAAACTGTAGCTTGAACATAGCTGCTAGTTGATGATCATGATAGAGGAGGTCGTCTTGGTCCTAGCAAAATTTGTTTCATAAATGTCTAAGCCTTGGTGAAGGAGTTATTGAATTTCAAAGTTGGCAAGAATTTCTGGAATTATTATATAATTGAATTTTTGCTTTTCAATTAACATTCAGTTGGCAACTGAATTAGGAATAGGAGACTAAGTCAATTAAATCCCAGACTTTTACAGGTCCTAGTGTATGACTAATGGAAGGTTCAATCCAAATTTGGGACATAATAAAGTAACTGAACATCTGCAAAAATTCAATGACTGAAAAAGGAAATTGTGCTATACAGAGGGTTATCAAGAATAGGACCGTGTATTTTATTTGAATTTTGGGGATTTTTCCAGTGGAAAGTTCACCTGGACAAATTGTATTTGTGTTTGGAAAGATTGTTTCCTACAGAATTTAGAAATAGGTTTCACAGAACCTAATTGCTACTAACAGAAACTAGAGCTCAAGGGCTTTCAAACAAAATTTGTTTGAAAAATTTTGGAGCAGTCTATAGAGAGATATTGAATTTTCAAGTTTGGAAATAGTTCTGCATACATTTGGAATTTTTAGCTTTTAAATTTGGCGCCTGGGCCCACCAGATTTAAACCAGCCAACCAGGAGGCAGCCACACCGGAGGCAATAAATATTTCCACGCGGCCACACTAGACCCCCTGGCCACAGGCTGATCCAGGCCGCGCTGCGCTCACTGGCAGCTGGGACCCGCGCCCCTGCTTTCTTCTTCCTCTGGCCACGGGCTCAGGCGGTGGCGTTCTCGCCGGCGATGGTTTCCGGCCCATGGGGAGCCTCAAAACTCGCTGCCCCACCATAGCTTCACGCGGGAAACACGTTGGAGCATCTCCCGACGGTGGTGGGTGACTGGAAATCCACTCCCGACGGCAGCGGCGGTGCTAGGGTTCTGGTCATGTCGTATCCTTCGATTTCCTAGCGAAAACTCTCAAACAAAAGCTCGGGAAACATCTTGGGAGCATGGGAAAGAGGTTAGGAGGGTCTAGAACTCGTGCCATAGCCGGCAACACCAAGGTCGACGGTGAACCGAGCTCCTTCAATGGCGGAAAGGGGAAAATGGCATAACTCGAGAATTACTCGATGGTTCGTTCTGATTTTTGAAGGGAAGGTGCGCTAGGAGACGTTGATCATGTCATCTAACTGGATCAAATAATTATTGTGCATACAATCGGAATTAAACCGACGAACTAGCTTCAAAGCCATAAAAGTGCTTCGGTCTTTCACGAAATATGGACGCTAGGATGCACGATATGAGTTCAAATTTAACCAGCAGCTACACGAGATCATGGCACACCTTTTTCCTAAAGACTGCAGAGGACGAGGATGCTTGTATCGGCAGCGAGGCTGAGCGGCGTCGGGCGGAACCGAGGTGGTCGCGGCGGCGAGAAATGGAGCGGCGCGAGCGAAAGGTGAACCGAGGAGTGACTGCGGTCGATGGTGGAGTGAATAAATAGGCTTCATCGCAGTAGATAAGGAGGCTGGGGCAGCTGGAGGCGACTAACCGCCGAGCCGGCGCGCTGGCAGCATGCAGCCGTCGCGGTGTCGCGCGGAGAAAGAAAAAAAGGGCGGTTAAATGGTCTCCCTGGCTGACATGTGGGCCCCACTACTCCCTCTTCTCTGTTCCTCTAAATTCCACCTCAAACATTGCCCAAAAATTCCCAAAATTTACAGACAAGCTAAGAAAAATATGAGGAACCCAAATCAGCAATCAGATTTCAATTTGGACACAGTTTGTTTCAAATTTATATTCAAATTTGAATCCAAACTTGTTTATAAACCTTCATGAAATAAATAGTAACTGAGGCCCATAAATCCCCAAACTTTGAAACAAAGCTCACCGAACCATAAAGGGTCTTAGGAAAAATCGTGGGTTGATTTGGACAAGGTTAAGTGCAAAGCTAAATTTTGAGATCGACGTGAAATAAACCCTTTGTATGTGTCCAACTAAGTGGAAGACGTACTTCAAAAATCTTGAAAATTTTCCGAGAAGCTATTTAAAATATTTAAGAGGTCAAGGAAAAGTTTGGAGCTTTGAATTTGAAACTTTTTGTCAGGGCCAGATATACATAGCAACATAATCAAATTACATTTGTTTTGATTTTATATTGCTGCAATATAATTTGCCCTAGCCATTTCATCCAATTAAATTCCCAACTTTGCAGAAATGTTTAATTAAACTTGTTCTAGGATTAGTGGTGAAGTCCAATCCTCATGTTAATAAACTTGTTCTAGGATTAGTGGGATTTTACAAATGGCAAGCTCCAGGTCTCGCAAAGCTCGGCGTTTCTCCTCCAGGCCCCGGGAGACCTCCCCTCCTTCGCCGCTAGATCTCGTCTAGCATCACCAAGGGCAACCTCGCAACGGACCAACTCTAGATGTTGATCCTCGCACAGCCTCAGGCAGGCATCAACAGCAGCATGGGCCTTCAAAGCCTCACCTCAAGCTCTTTGTTCTTGCTGTCAACCAGCTTCACCAAGCATCGCTCCTCCGCAAGCCGATCCCACTCTCGTGCGAAAGGAGCCTGCGTTTGGCACAATATGGACTGAGCTGCAAAAATAGCGTCAGCTAGAGGAATTGGCTCGACCATCGTCACCAACAGTTGTCCCCCTGATCCTCCTACCAATGGCACAACAGACGCCGGCTCTCGAGAACCAGAAGCTTAGCAGGAACCGAGGACCACCGTGCCACAGCCCAGCGTTGGAGTCCCCCCCCTCCCGCACTGCAGGTGTATTGCCGACAGCTGGTGGCGCATCGCCGTACTGCACGTCGATGACATCAGACGTCGGCACCGCTTGAACAACCAGCGAGTCAGGCCCACCAAGGGAGGCATCCACGACCAAAGTAGCCCCCTCCACGCCAGACACCCTCTCGCCAGGAACCTCTGCACCGGGCACCTCCTTTCCTGGCACCTCCACGACAGGCACGCCCTCGCCAGGCACCTCTGCACCGGACACCTCCTCACTCGACACCTCCTCGCCCGACACCTCTTTGTCTAGCACTCCCTTGCCGAGCACCACATCGCCTGGCACAGTTGGACTCGGCACCACCTCTGCCTCAACGGATCGGGGCGCAGTGCCATCAGCGAAACCTATGGCCAACGCACCTTCGGGCGTGGGAGGCGACGCGACAGATCTTGCTCTGGTACCGGGAAGGGCGGGGGCTATCAGGCCTACCCCTGGAAGTTCCAAGGGCACCAAGTTGGTTGACGAAGCCCTGAGAAACCAAGAGAAAGCTTCGTAAAAACAAAAGAGGTGAGGAGAGAAATAACAGAGTGAAGAAGCCGCGACTTACCCGTGAGTCGGGCCACTCTAGTGACCCTGGCCTATCACCCCGCGCGATGGATCAAGGTCGTCAGGAGCTAACGACAGGCTCAGTGCCGTCATCGTTGGTACTGACTCCCGATCAACCCGTGCTGATGTCAGCCCTGACTCCTCAGCACCCCCTCCGAAACCAGGGCCACTGTTGGAGTCAGAGGTGAAATATACGACAGAGGCTTCGGCCCCGCCGGTTCCCTGATTACGGGAGATGGGAGTACCGTCCCCCGAAATAGCTTCTGCTTCCTTGGCATAGAAGTAGCAGAAACCGCGACCAGCATGCGGGAGCGCTTCCTCGACTCTAGAGCCGGCGCCGGCTGGTTGACCTCTACCCTACTGGAAGTAATTGAGGGCTCTGCCTCCTCCCTTGCCGAAGGATGCAAGAAAGACCCCGACCCTAGATTTGCAGCTTCATGGCACTGCCTTAGGACTGCAGAGGCGCCGGTTGTGTCTTCAGAATGCAGGCGCCGGCATTGAGCTCTACAGCTCAGCTCTCACATCGGTGGTCATGTGGAGCGGCTGGCAGTCATTCAAAATGGAAACATGCTCATCATCAACAACATCGGAGGTCACTGTTTTTAGCATCTCCTCCAGCATCTTGAGAGTTGGGGTGTCCGGGCCCAGCCGACAATCGTCATACTCGCCGTTGTAGACACAGGAAAAATACAGACGCTGCTAGAGAGGGGTAGTACGGCGGAGCAAGAAGTCTGCTAACACCATCATCGAGATCAAGCCCTTGCTAGCCAGGAACCAGATCCTACTCAGCGCAGGCCTATATTCCGCTGGTAGGCCGTGGGATGCCTCCCATGTGGTGGGGTCCGAGCCTGGACCGCCCGTGGGCATCTTCAGCAAGGGATGAGGGTGTGTCCGCACAATCGCCCAGTCTTCCCTCCAGCCGCTCCATTTGCCTCCTTTTAATGAGGCGATGTAACCCCGGGAGTTATTGTCCCGGTGGCGGAAGTAGCAGGCCCCCACTTGACTTGTCGCGCTCCTTCCAATCGTCTTCATCACTAAGAAATGCCAGAACAACTCCATCGTGGGTGGATAGCCAACGAACGCCTCGCATAGGTGGACGAACACAGTCACCAAGGCGATTGAGTTCGGTGACAAATGATGAAGTTGTAGCCCGTACTCCCCCAGCACAGCAAGAAAGAACCTTGACAACGGGAGTGCGAGCCGAGCAGTGGCATAGGTGACGAAGAGAACAATCTCGTCTTCACGCAGATACCAAAGATCAGGAGATCCGCAGCGGAGCATCCACCCGCACTCTGGAGCTGCCCAGCCAAGGAGCCGCCTCATCGGCACCAACTCTTTGGTCGATCGGAAGCGGCAAGGAGGCAGCAGGGAAGCGATTGGGGCGGGCTAAGGTGAGAGACTTGGCAAAAGAGAAGAAGGAGGTTCAGGAGGTTCGGACGCTCAAGGAAGAAGCTGAAAATTCTGGTTGTAGGGTTTTGGTAAGGAAATAACCCTTCCCTCTAAACAAAGGTTTTCCCCCCATTTTTTAACAGTGCCTGAATACTCCGAGCGAAGGATCTGACCACACAACCCAACATGGCTGTATCCATGACAAACGGGTCCTATGTCCCCTCTCAGACGCACTGGCCCAGTCAGCCAGCTGCTTGGGGAAGCCACTGAGGCATCTCCCTCAATGACAGAGAGAGCAAAAGTGCAATAAGCTGCCTCGGGGACCGTCACAGTTAAAGGCGCCACAAAGGACAGAGATATTACACTAAGCAAAGATCCCTTCACCATAGCAGTCAAACCGGAAGAGGATGCGTGGCTATAATTGGTAGAAGCGCCCACCACTTCAGCTATCCAAGAAAGAATTCAAAGCCCAGTACGGGAAAACAGGGAAAGGGATCCACCTTTGGGCTCCCCATCTTGCCCTATGATGGACCCAGGGGCCACTGTCAGTACCCAGCACACTGGGTACCTCGCACATAGGATGAAGGCACCAGGGAAAGTCTGGCAGCAACACGTATCTAGAAGTTTTCGAGGTCTTAGCCTCCCTCAAGATCCAGCCCCAGTGCCGCCACTTGGGGCCCGAAGGATGGGATAAAGGTCCCCAGGGTAGATAACCTCCCAAGGCACCACGTGATGAGGAGAGACCTGCACAACCTCGGTGGAGAAGCTCCAGGGCTGCCACGAAGCCTGGAGCGCTGGACCAGGCGCCCTCCCTCTGAGGAGAGAGCAAAGCTGCCACGTGCCCTGGGGAGCCCCGAAGCTGCCTCATGCCACGAAGGACTAGGGCTAGCCTCTCCGGCGAGGACCTACACTGGCGCTGCCATGTGTCTTGCAGCACCCCAAGACGGTATGGTGCGGGAGTTAAAAGCCGGAGCGCTCCACCCAGGGCACGCATTGAAGGACCGCAACCACCTCCGACTCATGACATGGAGCACGCCAACGGTTAGAAGACCGCTGCTACTAATCACATCACCGTGAAGGCGCTGCAGGCCTATCCCACTTGGCCAAGTGGGTAGCTTGCAGCAACAAGACGGGCTGACGGGACGCCATCTACCACCGTCAGCAACGGCACATGGGCTACTGACAAGAAAGGCGGCAAGACAGTGAGTCTCCACTGTCATGCTTAGAGAAGCTTATACGGGAAGCCTTAGATCTTTTAGGATAAGATCGCCCCAGGACCTCCTGTCGGGTCCTGACACCCCACTTGTAAGGCATCCAGTCTTGGTTATAAAAGGTCTGGACGACCAATGATACAAGGACCAGACTCAGAATCCCCGATACACCCACATACGCATACACACTCACCAAGCAATACAATCCACCGTGGAGTAGGGTGTCACGCTCCTTGCGGCCCGAACCACGTAAAAACAACTGTCTCATACTCCTCTGCTAGAACACTAGTTTGAGGTCTAAGCCCCGCCGAACAAGAACCTTCGCGGGCTACTCCTTAGCACACCCGGGGGAAGTGTCGCATTGACCCTTCGACATGTTCCCTCCAGGATTTGCTTCACGTCTCCTAGGAGCTCCGTTCTTAGTTGTGTTTTCAACTCCTCGACGTCAACCTATGATGTCGAGGTCATTTTCCGCTTCCAATAAGTATTATTGTGTTCTAAAAAACTCTCCCTCCAGGTCAACTTACTGGAAACACCATGAACACAGCTTCATTGCTCCGGTATTTGCAGGGCCCTAGTGAGGGCATCATTATTTGCCTCACCAATTGACACTTCGCTGCTCAGGTTCCAAGCTCTTTGAGCAAAATGTAAGGTGCTCGAGCTCTAGAAGCTGATACCGCCTGACTTAGACAGCTGTGAACGAGCACACATAAATGGTTTCAGCCGTCCACTGAAACTGTCGTATGGATTCACAACACCTTGCTCGGCCAATGTTTCATCATGTTGTTCCCAAATCCTTTTTTCCGGCATAACCATTGCTGCCGAGGTGGTGGTCAAGCTCGTTTTGCGATCGGAGCCACTTCATATGTTCACTGTTCTTGGCAAATTCCTATGATTCGCACTTTTCAACAAATCTCGTCCAATCCTCTTCTGATACATGTTGATACTTATGGATAGGGGTTTCATGATTCTTCCAAAACTCGCGAATCTTAGATTTGTAGGTCCTCCATGCATGAGAGATCATATTTATAGCCAGCTTCTTCCCCTTTTGTTTCATATGTTTCGGATATTGAACATATGGTTGGATAGAGCTTTCAAAGAGTTCATCTTTTTCATTTTTGGTCAAGTGATCGAATCTCTGCAGGTTTAGAGGCACCCTTTCCCGAGAATCTAGACCACAAATTTTGGAGAGTCTCATATTCACATTATGGTCCAGAGGTAAGCCATCATCATTGGCCTCATCAACAGTCATAATGTCTGTCGGCCACGTCATCCGCAACCTTTTCTTTCTTGTGTTACCAAAGGCAGATGCATCCTCTTGATGTGTCTGCTGCTGAGTCTGCTGTTGAGCTTCCTCTTTAATATGCTCCTCATGCTCCGATTGAGACATCTTAAAATTCACAAAAAAACACTGAAATCCTGTAAAACATTATCAAATTTCACTCACATTCGCACAAACAAACAAAAAAGGGAGCAAATTCTCTCATGGCATTTGTACCTTAATAAGAAAATGATCTATGTGCCAAGTGTAAGGACAATCCAAACAAGGCAATCATTAAATAAATCACTAAACATTGACTGGTACTTAGCCAAAGCGTAATACTCTAATCGTAGGACTCCAGAAGTATACTAAACATTGACCGGGGACCCACCAAAGCGTGGACCATTTCGACTCCAACCAAAGCATAATACTATAAGCGTAGTACTCCGCAAATATACTAACATTGACTGGTGAATTACCAAAGGATGCACCATTACGACTCCAACAAAAGAGCGAACAAACCTTATTAGGGCAGTGCTGAGCTGGTACAGGGAGTCGAGGGTCAATGGCGGTAGCGTGACAATGATCAAGAGAGCAGTGTCGAGGCGGCAATGAGCTTCGGCGAAGTGGACTGATGCGGCGGTGTGCTCTGTGGAAGGGGACAATGCGGCGAGGGTTTCTAGGGCAAAAAGTTATCAGCTTGCGAGAGCTAAAGTGTCAAAAAGTTTTGCTTAGTGTTGGGAAGAGAGCATGCGAGAGAGCTAAAAGTACCTAAGGGCAACAATCTGAGACGCGCCTCAGAAGAGCAACCACTGGCGCTTTTCCAACACGTGTGTAAGCACATATCAAAGATGCGCTTTACAAGAGATCGTCTCTTTTCTTTTTAATTAATGCGAGCCATTGTAAGTAATGCCATTCACGTAGATCGAAGCATTTAAATCAGTGATGCGCTTTGTCGGAGTCTGGTTCCGACAATTCTCCCGGCACTACTGTTGGTAGCCCGCGAAGTTTGTAGTTCGGTAATGGGCGCGCAGAGATTCAGAACATGATGGCAAGTTGACACAAGGATTTACGTGGTTCGAGCCGCCTAAACGTAATACCCTACTCCACGGGGTGTGTGGTTGTCGTATTGAGGGTCTGAGCACTTGTGAGCGTGTGTCAGAGCTAAGTCTGGAAGGCAGGAGAGTTCCTAGGAGTCCAGAGAGAGCCCGCAGTGTATCGCTCGACTAGTCCTTTTATAGTACAAGGACTGGTCGCTACATCGTTAGCCTAGCCCGACATGTGGCCCTGGCGGTTACTGAAGCTTAATACACAATTAATGAGCTTAATTACCCTTAATGTGGCAACGAGCGTTGACAGTGTCGTTACTGGTATTAAGGGCCCTCCGATCGTGTGTCATTAAGATGGTATTAATGACACTTAATCGGGTCTTGAAGTCCTTCATTGTCCCTTGAAGGTCCGAGCCGTTGGGAGTACACAAGTCTGATTGTTGAGGGTGAAGGTCCGGCGGTTGGACACGTGGTAGCTTCGGAGCTTACCGTCCGGGATGGGTAGGTCTGGTGCAGTTGTATACGTGTCAGTACCGGAGCTTCCCTCTGTCGGGAGTTAGGTCCGGGGGAGCTGCGCAGGTATTTAGCCTGGAGCTTTCCCATGTGTGGGACGTAGCTCCGATTGTAGTATACACGTGGCAGCACCGGGACTAATCATAGAAGGGAGACAGGTCCGGTCCTGTATGACACGTGGGGCCTTTGCAGGTCTTCAATTCAGACATGTGAAGTTCCTTTGGTCTTTTTGCAGTCCCAAGGGGTATACGGTACGTAGGGTACCGACAGTGGCCCCTGGGCCCACCTCTAGGAGAGATCTTTTGGATGAAGTCGTTATGCCGGAGGTGGGTTCATCCTTCAGTTTTTGAGTCGTGTCTTCAAGGTTCTTTGGATGTGCCGTTGGCGGTAGTCTGTAGTTAAACCAACATCGTGTGGCATATCTAGGATGCGGCAGGTGAGATATGAGCGTGCGGATCTCACGCAATTGAAGGTTGTCGGTTCCTAATACAAAAACCATTTCGGTTCCACGAGCCTTGTCAGGCCGCCGCCCTCGAGCTTCCCGCCTTTCATGATGACAACCGTTCACCTGGGGTAAGGAACTTGACTTGATCGTTGGGATCGCCCTGGGCCCCCTTGTCATTGGCAGGGTGAAGTTTTTGAACTGTATCACTGGCTCCTCTGCGGTTTCCATCCAAGCGTTGCGGGGGCTTACTTAAGAAGGAAAGCACGCACCATTTGGGAATTCTTTACGCCTTCATTTGAACTTGCGCTCGAATCCTCCAAACTTTGTCCAGCTTTTCATCTCTCGCCCCGCTATGCTGCGATGGAGTTGGGTCTCCGCAAGAGCCGCCTTAAGACCGACGGGGTCCGAGCCCTCATGGGGTGGTCCAGTGACTCCTTCAATCACCTGGTCCGTGCCGGCAAGCTTTCGTTCAAGAAGAAGAACACCGGTGCCATGGTGTACTTCTCCGCATATGCCTTGGTGGGACTGATCCCACCCTTCTCCACTTTTCTCTTGATGCTGCTAGACTTCTATGGTCTGCAGCTGTACCACCTTGGCCCCCAATCCATTCTTCTCGTGTCGATCTTTGTCCACTTCTATGAGATGTGGGTGGGTATTCCCCCCTGCGTCGAGCTCTTCCGCACCTTCTTCACCATCCACACCACCAGCAAAAGTGACGAGTACCTTGGCTTCTATTATTTTGTGAAGTGCAAGAAGTGCCCGTACAAGTACCTGAGGTCGTTCCCATCTGGCAAGTGGGACGACTGGAAGAAGGATTGAATTGTCATTAGGGCAGAGGAGCATGAGAAGCTGGAGCTGCCCGAAGGCCTCCCCAACGTTGACACTGAAGCTTGGAGCGAAGTTCCGGTGCTCTCGGACGCCTTCAACCCTGCTCTGACCAGGATCCGCCAATGTGTGGAGGGAGGGGTGACTCCCCAGGCGGTATTCTACAAAATCCTGATCAACAGGTGGGCTCTGCTAAAGAAGAGGGAGAAGCTCGCTTGGGCCCTCAACAGCGTGATGGACGACGACTGGATCGAGACCGGTTTGAAGTCCAACCTGGAAGGCGCAGCTTTGGAGTTTCACCTCAAGAAGTTCCAGCACGACATCGACGTCGAGGGTGACGACTTGACTCCACCGGTGGCTTTCCTCCCTCTGAACATGGAGGCAGAGTTCAGCAAGGAGCTCCGGTGGAAGATGCCGGTGCTTGACGACCTCGGTGAAGTTGAGAGGCGTTCGACCGCCAGATTGGTGATCCCCGGAGCTTCCGAGGGTGGTCCCCCTTCCGCCCTGAGACAAAGAGTTGAAGTCGTGGGCAAGGACTAAGAATTTGCCAAGCCCTCGAGCCGTAATAGGATGTTGAAGCACTCTGATGGGAGGTCCGTCAGACATGCTCCTTCCGCAGTAGCTCCTTCTCCCCAGAGGGTAAGGTCTTCAACGGCGACGACCACTCCAGCGTTGGCATGTCCTCGGGATGCTAGCTCCGGCCATGTGGCTCCGGTACCAGTGCCAGCTGAAGGATCTAGGTCCGAAGGTCCTTCCCGGTCGAGGGGGGCCTCAACCAAGACATCGCTGATGGCGGGAGCAAGCTCCGGGGAACCTTCTGGAGGTACCACACCAGTGGAGATAGGGTCCAGTCCTGAGCGTGCGATGAAGAGGTTCCGTGCTAGCTGGAGCGGAAGTCTCCCAAGGTAAGTTTGAATTTTTCACCTTAATTGATTGTTTTTTGTTGTCACTTTGTTTTGAATGTCTTCGTCCTTCATCCACAGGGTACCCAAGAAAGGGGCTGAAGCTCCGGTTCCTGCAGCAGCAACTGATGCTGTGCAGATAGAGGCTCCGGCTCCAGTTCCAGCGCCGTCCCAAGAGGTGGCTGAGGCCGCGGCAGCTCCGACGCCAGCTGTCGTGGTCCTTGACCTAGAGTCATCCCCCGAAGCTCCCATGGTAGCACCGGACCACGGGGATGAAGATGTACCAATGACACCAGTCCTGGAGGTTGAAGCTTTGGGTTTGGATGATGAGATGATGGACGCTTCGACCTCAGAGCCGGAGGTTGCTGCAGTTCCGGCCCTAGAGCCGGAAGTTGATGAAGTCGCGGCAGCAGAGCCGGTGGTTGATGAAGCCTCGGCGGTAGAGCCGGTTGTTGACAAAGTTCTGGCGCCCGAGCCGGTTGTCGAAGAAGTGTCGTTGCCCGAGCCAATGGCGGTCGAAGCACCAGCGCCTGAACTGGCGGTGGAGGAGGTGCCAGCGTCGGAGCCGGAAATGGTTCAGCTCCGGCCGAACCTTCAACGTCTGCCCCGGAGGTAGTGGATCCGTTGGTGCCTGCGCCTGAGCCAGGGTACCAAGATGAAGCTGCCGGTCCCCCGCCTGAGGGACCAGTTGCTGATGACCAGGCGGCAGGACCTTCGGAGCCGACTCCGGAGGTAGGAACTTCTGCTGCAGGACCTTCCTCGGCGGCGGCCGAGGCTATCTCGGAGGGCGGCCCTAGTGCCGCGGAAGCTCAGAGGACCACTCTTGTATAGTGGGACCCGATTTTTGTTGTAGAGAACCCGCTGGAGCCAGCAGAGAGGACCCCAGCAGGTCCGGAGCCAATCCCCCTGTCATTGTCTATCGACAACACCTGCTCTAGCCTTCGTCAAGTGCAGCTGGCCTTCTACCACGACAGCAAGGCCCTCGAGGAGGAGCGCCAAACCCTTAGGAGGTGGCGCAACCAGCTCCAATTTGGGACCAAGTTGGCGCAAACCAGGCTAGCTGACAACAGGGAGTGGGTGAAGAGGGAGAAGGTCCGGTTGGAGTACTGGGGTCGGCTGCTGGACCAGAGGGAAAGCATGGTGCGATCCCTCGACAACCAGTCCAGGGCCATCCAAGAACAGGTTGTAGCTGCTAATAATGCCGCGAATGATCGCGAAGAGAAGCTCAGCGCCATCCACGATATCCTCGTGAAGCGCCAGGAGGCTCTTGAGTAGCGGGAGAAAAAGCTCGAGGATGAAGAGCAAAATCTCCTGGAGCTGCGGGATGACCTCGTGAAGAGGGAGGAGGAGCTTACTCAGAGGCTGACTTTGGGTGACAAGAGTCTCGCGGAACGCACCAAGAAGCCGGAGGAGCGCTACGAGAAGGAGGAGAAGAAGACCTGGTAGCGAGGACAGGGCCTCCACAAGAAGGAGAATGAAATTGCTGCCAGGGAGAAGAAGGTGCAGGGCCGGGAGATGGACCTGGTCGACCGCCGGAACAAGATCCACCTGCGGGAGCAGGAGCTCAGTAAACTCGAAAGGCAGTTTGCTGAAAAGATTTAGCAGAATGCCAAAGAGGTTGAGCGCCTTGCCCGGGAGAATTCGGAGCTTGTGGCGACCAGAAGATCCTTGGAAAAGGTGCGAGACTCGAGGGCTGCAGAGTCCCAATAAGTTTCAGACTTCTTGGGCAAAGCCAACAACGCGCTAACACCGATGGGTTTTAGTCCCGTGCGTCCGGATGATCCGGAGCCGGAACTGGACCAGGCTTTGCAGGCGTTGATTTCGGCAGGCAACAAGATCACCAAGATGGGCGATGTCCTCGCGTACCAGCTGGAAACCGAGGGACAATACCTGGCAAAGAACGTCACAGAGTTCATGCTGACGTGCTACACAAGCCGGGAGCCTCACTTCCCACTGGACCCGGTGCTTGAAGGCCCCATCGACGGAGAGGGAGAAGCCGCCAAAGCCAGCGTGTTGGAGGTTGCCCAGAAGGTCGCTTCGTTCTTGCATAGGGTCTAGGACTCTCTCTTTGTAGCTCCCGCTTGTATTCTCTCTTCCTTTTTCTCCATTTTTGTAATCTCTTGTCTCCAGATTAATGAAATCCAAGAATTTTATGAATTTCAGTTTTTGTCTTCAACACCTTTGTCTCACTTGGCCCCCTGGTAGATGTACACAATTTGATTATGAACATGTACCAAGAGGATGTAGCATTTTGTTGAAGACTTGCGCGCTTTGAACTTGTAATTTTTATGTCCGAATTCGCCGATAGTAGGGGCCCCCTGAGGTTGTCGGAGCTTAGTAGCTCTGAATGTGACCCTTATCAACACGTATAGTGTCGACAGTTAGTCCTCTGGGGTTGTCGCAGCTTGGTAGCTCCGGCAGCGACCACTGTCAACACATGGTGCGTCGATAGCAGACCCCACTGGGAGTCTTCCCACCATCTTTTCTTCACGTTGATGGCTGGCCCCCTGGATTTACCAGAACTTTGTAGCTCCGGCGATGTCTACTATCAATGTTTGAAACATCGACAGTAGACCACCTTAGGGGGTGTCAGAGCTCTGATAGCTCTGATTTCATCCACCATCATCATGAGATCTTTTTTTCCTGCACACCGAAGTCAAGAAAAATAGTAAATCCATTTCTTCTCTATAACTCGTTTGTGACATACTATTCTCGAAAGAAATTTTTAGGTTGAACGCAATTCCAAATACAATCAAGTGCATTGGCTTGTTTTCTCTTGGTCCGATCGTTTCTGTACTCGCCTTACTTTGGCGTGCCGGGGTGTAGGTAGAGTGGCGTACTTAGGGTGCAGGACCAGACTAAGTCGATAGCACACTCGGGACCTAGATTGGCTTGGCGACATTCAGACGAGTAGACCATTAACAATGTTTAGACCCGGAAGAATTGGCAATGCAACTTGAATTATATATGAATTGGCCGAACTAAAGTTTCTTAAGAATTGCACAACTTTGTTATAGAAAAGAAAGAGAAAAATAAAAAATATTGATCATGTACGAAATAAATGCACGTGGAGTCTGTTTTCACACAATGATGTCTTTCACTATAGGTCCGGGGTACAAGGGAAACAAGTACACTCTTAGGGTACGGAACCAGGCAAAGTGTGTTGCGTTTCTCGTTTGACCCAAGGTTGCTAGCTACACTTTTAGTTCTGAGACTATGACAAGTGTTGCCTGAACTTTGCGGACCTTCAGGGGAAGGTCCGGCTGTTCTCCCAAAGGAGCTACCCGACTATGTACAATGAATCTATAACATACATCACATGTAACTATAGACTCACTTCTGTGATATTAAGCGTAGAACTTACGGAGGTGCTCAATGTTCCAAGGATTAGGGAGCGGTGTCCCATCCTCGGTTGCCAAGCGAATGCATCCGGGACGGGATACTTTGATCACTTGGAAGGGTCCTTCCCAACTGGGGGAGAGTTTGTTTAACCCTTCTCGAGTTTGTATTCTCCGTAGCACGAGATCGCCTTCCTCGAGCTGTCGGCTGTGAACATGCCTTTGGTGATAGCGCCAAAGAGCTTGGCGGTATCGGGCATTCCGAACAGCTGCTCGGCACCTTCCCTCTTCAAGGAGGTCAAGGTCTTCACGCCGGAGCTGGTCCTGCGTGGCATCGTCGAAGGTCCAGACCCGGAGTGACCCAAAGGTGATTTCCGGAGGAAGGACTACTTCAGCTCCGTACACCAGGAAGAAGGGTGTCTCTCCAGTTGATCGGTTTGGAGTTGTCCTGTTGTCCCACTGTGACGACCGGTTCCGAAAAATGAACCAAGCTAACGCATATGTGTGCCCAGGATGTACATCACACATATACGAGTGCATTCACAAAAGAGTATACAGAAAATTACCACAGAACAAGATTAATTAACCCAATTTTATTAAACAAACCATATTATCCTCGAATACAAGCTCCTATGAAGATTAATGACAAGTTCAAGTTAATGCAGCGGAAATAAACTAAATAAGCAAACTAAACAGCTAGGCAGCATAAGCAATATGATATAGCGCAACTCCAATCAACACCACATGCAAAGCTGATGGTAGACACGACCTAGAACTCCGCATTATCGCCATTAAACTCCCAATCCTGACCTGCAACTACTGGGGGGATTGCAAGAGTGATTGCATGTCGTACTCAGCAAGTGTGGAAAGTATGACATGTGGCTTATTCAAATGATGACAATAATAATGGTTAAGTGCTGAAAAGTACATTAAAACATTTGAAAAGCAATATATGTTACATGTACATGAAATAAACCCATCATAAGCCATATAGTTGTCATAATACCAGTCCATATTCCATATCCATCATCATATACCAATATCCATATTCAATACCAGAATTCATTTCATAATCATCCATGACCATAATTCCAACCATAACCATCCCAAATACCATCCCAATACTAAGTTCCCTCTAATCATGGATGTTGTCCAGGTGATCATAACCGGGAGCACGGCTATCATGATAGTTTATTCAGACTCTGCAGAGTTTGTACCGCTTTACCCACGTGTTTGTGATTTCATCACACGTCGGCGACTAAAGAAACCTCCCTTATGCCAATTACACTTCCTTTGGTGTACGGCCAAGAGATCACAAAATAGCCTTTACAAAGGGATTACTAGCCTATTTAGACCCCACTGAGGTTTCACCGGTGGCGATGTCTCCTACTGAGCACATCTTCAACCAAGGGCACCCTCTTGAGCCATTCGGATCCCAGGGTAGTCCCACCAATCATCAACAAACCCAATCTGACTACCCCTTCCCCGAGCATCCTTAATGGTCCAAATAGCACTGGCAAAGCCCTAATTAATCAGCTACACTGCACCCATACTTGGCCTCGTGGTAGCACTGTATTCCTGGCTTATTCTCGCATGAACTGGTCTTTAGATCTAAAGCAAGCAAACCACAAAATCATCCAACCCATCCACATACCAGGCTTGCTTAGATCACCCATTATCATATCATATTGACCAGTTCACATTAACCAAAATATCAGTAATGCATAATTGAATGTGTAGTGAGGTTTTCCCATCCTAGTTAATTAAGCGAAGCAAAAAGGTAAAAAGCCCTTCCCGACTCTCTATCATAATTCCAGGTGACAAGGGTGGTCAAACAAAGCTAGTAAAATTCCTATCGTAGGATTCCCATCAAATTGACACAAGCATGCAATTTTGCAAACAAGACATTTATTTTAAAATAGGATCAATATGCTTCAAGGACACTTGCCTTGCTCTTGGGATTGGTTCGGGTCAACTTCTTCAAACTCTTGGTGCTGTAGATCCTCCGCGACACTCTCTAGCACAAAACCGTCTAATCCGCACAATAAACATACAAGACAAGAAACACAATCAAAGAGTGCACAAATATTACTCAATATGACATGACATGCATGATTAATGCAAATGCAAGGTATAACTTGTTAATAGATTCCTTTTAAGTGATTACTAACTAGTTCTAATAGATTTTAACAAGTTTATACAAGTTTGGATGTGATTAGATCAAAATTTAGAATCAATTCAACACAATTTAGCCAGGAATACGAGACTAGTCCGTTAGGGACCGGACAAGTCCGCACTTTGCAAGATCAGCAGATTAGGGTTTTCTAGATCGACATAAATTTGCAGATTAGGTGTTGAATTCACGTAAGGAAAAGATAATAGAAGGTATACTAGGTGTTTAGGACTCCAATGAATCAAGAAACTTGGGGGTAGCACTTGGATCTTGATGATCTAGGGTTGGTGATGAACTTGGAGATGAATTGGTGATGAAGAATGAAACTTGGTGGAGATCTTGATCCTCTTTTGTTTCCCCCTCTTCTTCTTGCTTGGGATCTTCTCCTCCCTCCTTGATGGTGGCTCTCCACGAACTAGGGTTTGGTTGGGGTGGAAAAGTGGCAAATAGAATTCAAGCCAAGGGGTGGGGTTGTTTATATAGAGGTGGAGGCTAGGGTTAGATGGATTTTGAGTTTGGGATGAGTAGAGGCCGATTTAGAGTCCCTCATGGGCTCTAAAAGAATTAGGCATGACGTCCCTAGGCCCACTTAACGTGAAACCCAAGAAAAAAGTCGTAAAAAAAAGATCAACTCGGAGTCACGAAATATCGGACAAGTCCGAAAAGGACCGGACAAGTCCGAAGTTGTCCAGAGAGAAAATCGGACAAGTCTGGCCTAAAATCGGACAAGTCCAACTTTAGTCAGAGAGGAAATCGGACGAGTCCGCTGGAACATCGGACTAGTCCGAAAAAGTCCAGAAACTTTGCAAATTTTCAAGGATTCTTGGAATATCGGACTAGTCCACACAAAATCGGACAAGTCTGAAAGTTTCCAGAGGAAAAATCGGACTAGTCCGCAGCAAAAACAGACAAGTCCATTTTTAGTGAGAGAGAAATCGGACTAGTCCTCAATAAAATCGGACTAATCCGCACTTTCCTGCATTTTAAGTGCGGTTTTTTTCCAAATCAATTTTGAATGCTCCAGATCAATTTTAAACTCGTTCCACTTTATGTGGGTTAATGTTAAACATGTATATGAGTGCATGCAAGGCATGATGCATGAAAATGAGGGTGTTACAAACCTACCCCCCTTAAAATGAATCTCGCCCTCGAGATTCGACGTAGAAGAGAAGAGATAGGGAAATTCCTTCTTGATATCATCCTCCAATTTCCACGTCACTTCTTTTTCTGTGTGGTGCTTCCATTGAACTTTACACCATCTAATAACCTTGTTCCTTGTGACTCTCTCCTTGTTTTCCAAGATTTGGACTGGTTGTTCAGCATAAGTTAATTCTTCCTCTAGTTCCAATTTTTCCATTGGCACTTGTTCTTTTGGTTCTATCAAATACTTCTTGAGCTGGGAAACATGAAAAACATCATGGACATCCGAAAGATGAGCTGGCATCTCAAACTTATACGCTACTTCTCCTCTTCTGCCCAAAATCTTGAATGGTCCAATATAACGAGGTGCGAGCTTGCCCCTGACGTTAAACCTCTTATGACCTCTCATTGGTGACAACTTGAGGTAAACAAATCTCCTATTTCAAAGGATAATTTCCTTCTCCTATTGTCTGCATAGCCGTTTTGTCTTGATTGGGCGGCCCTCAAATTTTCACGAATTATTTGGACTTGCTTTTCGGCTTCTTGCAACACATTCAGACCAAATACTTGAGTTTCTCCTGCCTCATTCCAGAATAAAGGTATCCTAAACTTCCTCCCATAAAGTGCTTCATACGGTGACATTTTCAAGCTTGCTTGGTAACTATTGTTGTATGAAAATTCTGCGTATGGCAAGCTTTTGTCCCAACTTTTCCCATGCTTCAAAGCACAAGATCTTAACATGTCCTCCAAAATCTGGTTGGTCCTCTCGGTTTGTCCATCCGTTTGAGGAGGATATGCTGAACTAAAATTCAACCTCGTTCCCAAAGCTTCATGCAATTTTTGCCAAAATCTGGAGTTAAATTGAGAACCTCTATCCGAGACTATCTTCTTAGGGACTCCATGTCGACACACAATATGATCCATGTATATTTTGGCCAATCGTGCAGCTGTATATTTGGTCTTCACAGGGACAAAATGAGTTGACTTGGTTAAGCGATCCACAATTATCCAAATTGAGTCATACCCGGACCAAGTACGTGGTAACCCAACTATGAAGTCCATTCCAATTTCTTCCCACTTCCATTCTAGGATCTTCAGTGGTTGCAATAGTCCTGTTGGCTTTTGATGTTCCGCCTTGACTGGTTGACACACATTGCACAATGCCACATATTCAGCTATGTCCTTTTTCATGCTATCCCACCAATAGCGAGTCTTCAAGTCTTTGTGCATCTTTGTACAACCGGGGTGAATTGAGTAAGGTGAGTCATGTGCCTCTTTTATTATTATCTCCCGAATATGCTTCACATTAGGCACAACAATCCTCTTACCAAGCCATAGGGTACCATGTTCATCCTCATCAAATCTGAATTCTCTCCCTTATTCGGTCCTTTCATTGATTTCCTTGATCTCTTCATTTGTGGCTTGTGCTTCTCGAATTTCTTGCTCCAGGGTTGGATTTAACTCCATTATTCCCATCTCATTCAAAAATCCGAGGTTCCACCATTCGAGCTCCTTACATAACTCGGATGGCAACTCTCGTACTGTGAGTTGATGACTTACTCCCTTTCTACTCAAAGCATCGGCCACTACATTGGCTTTTCCCAGATGATAGTTGATCCCCAAATCATACTCTTTGATGAGCTCCAACCATCTCCGTTGCCTCAAGTTCAGATCCGTTTGTGTGAAAATATACTTCAAACTCTTATGATTCGTATAAATTTCACACCTATGTCCAATAATATAGTGCCTCCAAATCTTTAATGCGTGTACCACGACCGCGAGTTCCAAATCATGTGTGGGGTAGTTCTGCTCATGTTTCTTCAATTGTCTTGACGAATAGGCCACCACTTGACCTTCTTGCATCAATACATATCCAAGTCCTTGTCTTGATGCGTCACAATATATGTCAAAACTCTTGCTTACATCCGGCAGTACCAAAACTGGGGCTGTTGTTAACCTCTTCTTCAACTCCTCAAAACTGTTTTGACAAGCTTGAGTCCATTGGAAAGCCTTTCCCTTCATTAGCAACTCCGTCATAGGCTTGGCTATCTTGGAAAAGTCCTTGGTGAATCGACGGTAATACCCAGCCATTCCAAGAAAACTCCTCATTTCCTTTGCATTTTGTGGTGGTTCCCACTTCAACACGTCTCTCACTTTTCCGGGGTCAACCGAAACTCCTCCTCTTGAGATTATATGACCCAAAAATGACACCTCTTTCAACCAAAACCGACACTTGTTGAACTTGGCGTACAATTGATGCTCCCTCAATTTCTGCAACATGAGCCTCAAGTGTTCCTCATGTTCCTTCTCATCCTTCGAGTAGATCATAGTGTCATCAATAAACACCACAACAAACTTATCCAAGTACTCCATGAAGACCTTATTCATGAGGTACATAAAGTACGCAGGTGCATTTGTCAATCCAAAAGACATCACAGTGTACTCATAAGATCCACACCGTGTCCTAAAAGCTTTCATGCGTATGTCTGATGGTCTTATCTTCATTTGAAAGTATCCCGACCTCAAATCAATCTTAGAGAAGACACAAGCATCCTTCATCTGATCAAACAAGTCTTCTATGTGTGGCAAGGTGTACTTGTTCTTGATTGTTACCTCGTTGAGAGCTCAGTAATCCACAAATATCCTTTGGGTTCCATCCTTCTTGTCCACAAACAGCACGGGCGCTCCCCAAGGTGAAGAACTAGGGCGAATAAAACCTTCCTCTAGTTGCTCTTGAATTTGTTTCTTGAGCTCCGCTAATTCCAAAGGAGGCATCCTATATGGCCTCTTAGCTATAGGTGCAGTTCTAGGTATTAAATTAATAACAAACTCAATGTCTCGATCAGGTGGCATACCTGGCAACTCTTCCGGAAAAACAACCAAAAATTCACACACCACCGGAATCTCCTCAATTGCGGCACCGTCCATATGATTCAGCTCTAATTGCTTCGGTGTGGTTTGAGATGCTTCAAATTCTACGGTGATCCCTTCCTCATTGGTCAACTTCACCGTCTTCGGGCACACTCAATAACTCCATTGTGCTTCCTCAACCAGTCATACCAAGTATAATGTCCAATCCTTGAGAATCCAAAACAATGAGGTTGGCGGAGAAGTCTACCCCCCTTATTCTAAGGCTTACTTTTGGACATACTATATTTGTCCTCATCTCTCCTCTAGGAGACTTAAGCAATAGAGTAAACTTCATATGAGAGATAGGAAAACTATACTTGGCAACATACTTTGATGCAATGAATGAATGCGATGCTCCAGAATCAAATAACATAGTCGTGGGGTTGGAGTTGGTGAGAAACATACCAATGACCACATCATCCTCTTGTTGAGCATCCTCTGTAGAGACATGGTTCACATTGCCACGAGCAAAATTCGGCAGTACACAGTTCCCTTGTGGTTGTCCTCCATTGGGTCTTGGGTTTTGCCTCGATGCATTGCTTTGTTGACCAAGGCCAGACTCCACCAAAACTATTAGGACGAGCATGGTTTTGAAAACTTGCAGCAGGAAAATTAGCACGCGGCGCATAAGGCATTGGAGGCCTAGGTGCTTGCATAACAGGGCTCTGCTGCACAAACTGAGTTGGGCGTGGTGCATAACCAGGGCGTTGAGCAGGAATAGAAGAGTTGTAATAAGGCGCATTGGGCGGTGCAAAGCGAGGGCGCACATTACTACTTTGTTGTTGTCCTTGATATGGCGCCTTCCTCTTGTTGTCCTGTTCCATTTCACGGACCTTGTTCTCAACCACAATTGCTTTGTCCACTAGCTTCTGAAAATTTGCATAGTCACAATTGAGCAATTGCACTTGAATTTCATTATTGAGGCCTCTCATGAACAAATATTGCTTTCGGCTGTCCTAGCTCACAACATCAGGTGCATACCTTCAGAGTTGAGTGAACTTGTTGAAATATTCACTAAAGCTTGATCTTCTTGCCTTAAATTCTCAAATTCTTGCCTCATCAAAATCATAACACCTTCCGGCACATAATGGGAACGGAAACTCTCCTTGAATTCCGCCCATGTAATTCTCTCTTGGTTCTCATGAGCATTGTATAGTGAATCCCACCAATCTGCACCTGCTCTAACTAGTTGATGAGAAGAAAATAGCACCTTCTCTCGGTCATTGCATTGGACAATAGCTAACTTCTTCTCCACCGACTTGATCCAATCATCCGCATCCATAGGGTCGGCAGCTTGAGCAAAGGTCGGTGGCCTAGTCCTCATAAACTCTCCCAATCGGTTATGATGAGGCGGGGGTGGCGGTGGAGGCATGTGGGGTGGATGGTTGGTGTTATCAGCCTGTAGCTGTCCCATAGTCTGTATCATGGTCTGCATGAGCTGGTTTTGCATGGCCAAAAGCTGCTCAATGTTGATAGCTCCAGGTCCTTGCCCATTGTTGTTCTGAGGTACTCCATGGTTCTCCTCCTCATCATTAGCATCCCTCTGGTTGCGAGTCCTCACCATCTGAAAAATAGCAATAGGTAAGAATTAGAAAATGTCCCCAACTATATGCATCATGGGATATGAAACTAGGCAACTAACGAGCCTACGTGGACATGGCAATGCTAAAGCATCCCAAAATCCTTTATTAAGCACACAAGCAAACAATATATAGCAAACAACACACCAACCAAAATACATCAATTCCTAAGTGCTCCTATGTGCTCTAAAGTGTCCATTCTATCTAGGCTGCATCCCACGGTCAACCTGTGGCCCTGATACCAAATTGTGACGCCCGGTTCCAAAAAATAAACCAAGCTAACACATATGTGTGCCCAGGATGTGCATTAGACATACACGAGTGCATTCACAAAAGAGTATATAGAAAATTACCACAGAACAAGATTAATTAACCAAATTTTATTAAACAAACCATATTATCCTCGAATACAAGCTCCTATAAAGATTAATGACAAGTTCAAATTAATGCAGCAGAAATAAACTAAATAAGCAAACTAAACAGCTAGGCAGCATAAGCAATATGGTATAGTGCAGCTCCAATCAACACCTTAGGCAAAGCTGACGGTAGACACGGCCTAGAACTCCACATTATCGCCATTAAACTCCCAATCCTGACCTGCAACTGTTGGGGGGATTGCAAGAGTGAGTACATGTCGTACTCAACAAGTGTGGAAAGTATGACATGTGGCTTATTCAAATGACGACAATAATAATGGTTAAGTGCTGAAAAGTACATTAAAACATTTGAAAAGCAATATATGTTACTTGTGCATGAAATAAACCCATGATAAGCCATATAGTTATCATAATACCATTCCATATTCCATATCCATCATCATATACTGATATCCATATTCAATACCAGAATTCATTTCATAACCATCCATGACCATAATTCCAACCATAACCATCCCAAATACCATCCCAATACTAAGTTCCCTCTAATCATGGAAGTTTTCCAGGTGCTCATAACTGGGAGCACGGCTATCATGATAGTTTATTTAGACTCTGCAGAGTTTGTACCACTCGACCCACGTGTTTGTAAATTCATCACCCGTCGGCGACTAAAGAAACCTCCCTTATGCCAATTACACTTCCTTTGGTGTACGACCAAGAGATCACAAAATAGCCTTTACAAAGGGATTACTAGCCTATTTAGACCCCACTGAGGTTTCACCGGTGGCGATGTCTCCCACTGAGCACATCTTCAACCAAGGGCCCCCTCTTGAGCCATTCGGATCCCAGGGTAGTCCCACCAATCATCAACAAACCCAATCCGACTACCCCTTCCCCGAGCATCCTTAATGGTCCAAATAGCACTGGCAAAGCCATAATTAATCAGCTATGCCGCACCCATACTTGGCCTCATGGTGGCACTGTATTCCTGGCTTATTCTCGCATGAACCAGTCCTTAGATCTAAAGCAAGCAAACCACCATATCATCCAACCCATCCACATACCAGGCTTGCTTAGATCACCCATTATCATATCATATTGACCAGTTCACATTAACCAAAATGTCATTAATGCATAATTGAATGCGTAGTGAGGTTTTCCCATCCTAGTTAATTAAGCAAAGCAAAAAAGGTAAAAAGCCCTTCCCGACTCTCTATCATAATTCCAGGTGACAAGGGTGGTCAAACAAAGCTAGTAAACTTCCTATCATAGGATTCCCATCAAATTGACGCAAGCATGCAATTTTGCAAACAAAACATTTATTAAACAGGATCAATATGCTTCAAGGACACTTGCCTTGTTCTTGGGATTGGTTCAGGTCAACTTCTTCAAACTCTTGGTGCTGTAGATCCTCCGCGGCACTCTCTAGCGCAAAACCGTCTAATCCGCACAATAAACATACAAGACAAGAAACACAATCAAAGAGTGCACAAATATTACTCAATATGACATGACATGCATGATTAATGCAAATGCAAGGCTGAACTTGTTAATAGATTGCTTTTAAGTGATTACTAACTAGTTCTAATAGATTTTAAGAAGTTTATACAAGTTTGGATGTGATTAGATCAAACTCTAGAATCAATTCAACACATTTTAGCCAGTAAGACCGGACTAGTCCGCTAGGGACCAGACAAGTCCGCACTTTGCGAGATCACCAGATTAGGGTTTTCTGGATCAACATAAATTTGGAGATTAGGTGTTGAATTAACGTAAGGAAAAGATAATAGAAGGTATACCAGGTGTTTAGGACTCAATAAAGAAACTTGGAGGTATCACTTGGATCTTGATGATCAAGGGTTGGTGATGAACTTGGAGATGAATTGGTGATGAAGAACGAAACATGGTGGAGATCTTGATCCTCTTTCGTTTCCTCCTCTTATTCTTCTTGCTTGGGATCTTCTCCTCCCTCCTTGATGGTGGCTCTCCACGAACCAGGGTTTGGGTGGGGTGGAAAAGTGGAAAATAGATGTCAAGACAAGGGGTGGGGTTTTTTATATAGAGGTGGAGGCTAGGGTTAGATGGATTTCGAGTTTGGGATGAGTAGAGGCCGGTTTAGAGTCCCTCGTGGGCTCTAAAAGAGTTAGGCACGACGTCCCTAGGCCCACTTAACATGAAACCCAAGAAACAAGTCATAACACAAAAGATCAACTCAGAGTCATGAAATATCGTACAAGTCCGAAAAGGACCGGACTAGTCCGAAGTTGTCCAGAGATCGGACAAGTTTGGCCTAAAATCGGACAAGTCCGACTTTAGTCAGAGAGGAAATCGGACAAGTCCGGAGGAACACCGGACTAGTCCGGAAATTTCCAGGGACTTAGCAAATTTTCAAGGATTCTTGGAATATCGGACTAGTCCGCACAAAATCGGACAAGTCCGAAAGTTCCCAGAGGCAAAAATGGACAAGTCCATTTTTAGTGAGAGAGAAATCGGACTAGTCCTCAATAAAATCGGACTAGTCCATACTTTCCTACATTTTAAGTGTGGTTTTGTTCCAAATCAATTTTTAATGCTCCAAATCAATTTTAAACTTGTTCCTCTTTATGTGGGTTAATGTTAAACATGTATATGAGTGCATGCAAGGCATGATGCATATAAATGAGGGTGTTACACCCATAGTGTGGATGAACGCTCTTCAATCTAGTTGGTTCCATGTTTTTTCAGGCGCTCATATGTGCGCGTCTTGAGTCCTTTTAGGATTTCTGCATTTGATCTCTCAGCTTGGCCATTGCTTGCCGGGTGAGCTACAGAAGCGTAGCTGACCTGAATGCCGAGGTCTTCACAATATCCTTGGAATGCAGAACTTGTGAATTGGGTCCCGTTGTCAGTTATGATCTTGTTTGGGACTCCAAATCTGCATACGATGGACTGCAGGAAGTTGATAGCTGGTTGCTTGTTTATTGTCACAACTGGAGTTTCTTCTGGCCATTTGGTGAATTTGTCAATGGCAACATACAGGAACTTGTATCCTCCGAAGGCTCTTGGGAAAGGTCCCAAGATATCCATCCCCCACACAGCGAAGGGCCATGTAGGAGGTATCATTTGTAGAGCCTGAGCTGGTGTGTGGATTTGCTTTGCATGGAATTGGCATGCTTCGCATTTCTTCACTAGCTCAGTTGCATCCTGAAGTGCTGTAGGCCAGTAAAAACCATGTCGGAAGGCTTTACTGACCAGCGTGCAAGAAGATGCGTGGTTCCCACACTCGCCTCCATGGATTTCTGCGAGGAGCTCGCAGTCTTCTTCCCTTGTAATGCACCGCATTAGGACGCCGTTGGCACCACACCGGTAGAGATCCCCTTCTAACAGTGTGTATCTTTTAGCCAATCTGGCTATCCAGTTAGCAGATACATTATCTTCAGGAAGGAAATTGTCTTTCAAGTAGCTCCGCATCTCCGAGATCCATGCATCGGAGCTAACTTGAGGATTTGAGTCTTGTGTGCTGGGTTGCTCAGAGCTTCCGGCAGCACCTACGACCCTTGATGGATTCCATGGTAACAAGGCCATCGGGACCGCCAGCATCGAGGTGCTGGTCTCGCCCCCTTCGCTCAGTTCGGCAGGCTGAGTTGTTGGTCTTGACAATCTCAATAAGAAGGTTCCGTCAGGAGACAGAGCTCCGGTTGAAGCTTTCGTCGAGAGTTCGTCAGCTTCAGCATTGTTGAGATGCTGGACATGACAAAGATCCAGGACGTCGAAGTCCTTTTCAAGCTTCTGGACTTCAAGTAGGTATGCAACTAGTTGGGGGTTGTTGTGTCAGCATTTTTACAACAAGCTATGAATCACCCTTTACCATTAGCTGCTTGACTCCATACGATAGTGCCACGTTGAGCCCATAGATTAGTGCTTCATACTTCACCATGTTGTTGGTTGCCTTGAAGTCAAGGTGAACCATGTATTCGACCTTCTCCCCGGTCGGAGCGAGGAGAAGGACTCCAGCTCCGCCCCCCTGCTTTTGCATGGAGCTGTCGAAGTAGAGAGTCCAGTGAGGCTTGGTGAAGACCAGAATCTTGGGTTCTGGCTTCTGCTCATTGGGGCCCCCAGGATTTGATGGAGAGGGGGTGCATTCCGCCATGAAGTCTGCCAGTGCTTGACTCTTGATCGCTTGTCTTGGGATGAATTCAAGATTGAACTCAGCCAGTTCCGCTGCCCACTTTGCAATGTTCCCAGTAGAGTTGGGATTATGCAAGATTGCACGCAGTGGATAAGAAGTTACCACTGAAATCTTGTGAGCTTGGAAGTAGTGTTGGAGCTTCCTAGAAGCAATAAGAACCACGTAGAGCACCTTATGCACCTCCAGGTACCGAGTCTTGGCGTCATGGAGTACTTCGCTGATGAAGTACACTGGGCGTTGGACTGTCCGGACCCTCCCGAAGGGGCCTAGAGCTTCCTCCTCATCAACCCGGACCCTCCCGGAGGGGTCCAGACCTTCTTTGGGGACCTCTGGGTTCCTGCTGGAGGAACCCGGAGCTTCTTTTGATGTGATCTGGACCTTCCCGGAGGGGTCTGAATCTTGTTGCTCAGCCACAACTTCTTCATTTGAAGGAGGTTGATCCTCTGGCATCCCGCTGTAACACCCTCATTTTCATGCATCATGCCTTGCATGCACTCATATACATGTTTAACATTAACCCACATAAAGAGGAACGAGTTTAAAATTTATTTGGAGCATTTAAAATTGATTTGGAACAAAACCGCTCTTAAAATGCAGGAAAGTGCGGACTAGTCCGATTTCTCTCTCACTAAAAATGGACTTGTCCGATTTTGTGCGGACTAGTCCAATATTCGAAGAATCATTGAAAATTTGCTAAGTCCTTGGACTTTTCCGGACTAGTACGGTGTTCCAGCGGACTTGTCCGATTTCCTCTCTGTTTAAAGTTGGACTTGTCCGATTTTTGGCCAGACTTGTCTGATTTTCTCTCTGGACGACGTCGGACTAGTCCGGTCCTTTCCGGACTTGTCCGATATTTCATGACTCCGAGTTGATCTTTTGTTTTACGACTTGTTTCTTGGGTTTCATGTTAAGTGGGCCTAGGGATGTTGTTGCTAACTCTTTTAGAGCCCAAGGGACTCTAAACCGGCATCTACTCATCCCAAACTCGAAATCCATCTAACCCTAGCCTCCACCTCTATATAAACAACCCCACCCCTTGGCTTGACAACTATTTGCCACTTTTCCACCCCACCCAAACCCTAGTTCGTGGAGAGCCACCATCAGGAGGGAGGAGAAGATCCCAAGCAAGAAGAGGAAGATGAAGAAACGAAAGAGGATCAAGATCTCCATCAAGTTTCGTTCTTCATCACCAATTCATCTCCAAGTTCTTCCCCAACCCTAGATCACCAAGATCCAAGTGCCACCTCCAAGTTTCTTGATTCATTGGAGTCCTAAACACCTGGTATACCTTCTATTCTCTTTTCATTACGTGAATTCAACCCCTAATCTCCAAATTTACGTCGATCTAGAAAACCCTAATCTGCTAATCTTGCAGAGTGCGGACTTGTCTGGTCCCTAGCGGACTAGTCCGATTTCCCTGGATAAATTGTGTTGAATCAATTCCAAAGACTGACCTAATCAACTCCAAACCTGTATAAACTTGTTAAAAGCTATTAGAACTAGTTATTGATCATTAAAAGCAATCTATTGACAAGTTCTACCTTGCATTTGCATCAATCATGCATGTCATGTCATCTTGAGTAATATTTGTGCACTCTTTGATTGTGTTTCTTGTCTTGTATGTTTATTGTGTGGATTAGACGGATTTGCGCTAGAGAGTGCCGCGAAGGATCTCCAGCACCAAGAGTTTGAAGGCTTTGATCCTAATCAACAGCAAGAGCAAGGCAAGTGCCCTTGAAGCGTATTGATCCTGTTTTAAAATAAATGTTTTGGTTGCAAAATTGCATGTGTCAATTTGATGGGAAGCCTATGATAGGAAGTTTACTAGCTTTGTTTGACCACCCTAGTCACTGGAATATATGGTAGAGAGTCGGGAAGGTTTTTATTTACCGTTTGCTTCGCTTAATCAACTGGGATGGGAAACAACTATACCACTCAATTTAATTATGCATGAATGAGATTATGGTTAACATGAACTGGTTAAATATGATATGGTAATGGGTGATCTAAGAAAGCTGGTATGTGGATGGGTTGGACGTATGGTGGTTTGCTTGCTTTAGATCTAAGGACCAGTTCATGCGAGAATAAGCCAGGACTACAGTTGCACCACGAGGCCAAGTATGGGTGCAGCGTAGCTGATTAATTAGGGCTTTGCTAGTGCTGTTTGGACCATTATGGATGCTCCGGGAAGGGGCAGTCGGATTGGGTTTGTTGATGATTGGAGGGACTACCCTGGGATCCGAATGGCTCAAGAGGGGGCCCTTGGTTGAAGATGTGCTCTGTAGGAGACATCGCCACCGATGAAACCTCAGTGGGGTCTAAATAGGCTAGTAATCCCTTTGTAAAGGCTATTTTGTGATCTCTTGTCCACACACCTAAGGAAGTGTGAGATGGCATAATTGAGATTCTATAGTCATCGAAAGGTGATGAAATCACAAAAACGTGGGTAAAGTGGTACAAACTCTCCAGATTCTAATAAAACTATCATGATAGTCGTGCTCCCGGTTATGAGAACCTGGACAACTTCCATGATTAGAGGGAAATTGGGATTTGGGATGGTTATGGTTGGTATTATGGTTATGGATTAATTTCTGGTATTGAATATGGTTATTGGCAAATGGTGAAATCTGGAATTATTGATGAGGATGGTGAAGTGTGGACTGGTATTATGATATTACTTATGATTATATGGGTTTGATTCATATAAATATTATATATTGCTTTTCAAATGTTGTAATGTACTTTTCAGCACTTTGCCATTATTATTGTCATCATTTGAATAAGCCACATGTCATACTTTCCACACTTGCTGAGTACGACATGTACTCACTCTTGCAATTCCCCCCCCCCAACAGTTGCACGTCAGGATTGGGAGTTTAATGGTGATAATGCAGAGTTCTAGGCCGTGTCTACCGTCAGCTTTACCTATTATGTTATTGGAGATGTGCTATACCCTATTGCTTATGCTGCTTAGTTGTTTAGTTTGCTTAATTAGAGTATTTCCGCTGCATTAGTTGAACTTGTCATTAATCTTCATTAGAGCTTGTATTCGTGAGTATTTTGAATTGTTTAATAAAATTTGGTTAATTAATCTTGTTCTATGGTAATTTTCTGTATACTCTTTTGTGAATGCACTCGTGTATGTGTGTTGAACATCCTGGGCACACATATGCGTTAGCTTGGTTCATTTTCGAAACCGGGCATCACAGATTGGTATCAGAGCCACAGGTTGAACGTAGGACGCAGCCTAATTAGAATGGACACTAAGAGCACATAGGAGCACTCAGGAACCGATGTGTTTTTGTTGGCTTGCTGTTTGCTATATATATTGGTTGCTTGTGTGCTTAATAGAGGATTTTGGGATGCTTTAGCATTGCCATGTTCACGTAGGCTAGTTAGTTGCCTAGTTATATATCCCTTGATGCATATAGTTGGGGACGTTTTATAAATCTTACCTATTGCTTTTCTCCAGATGGTGAGGACTCACAACCAGACGGATGGCAATGATGAGAAGGGGAACAATGGACTGCCTCAGAACAACATTGGACAAGGATCTACTCAGGGAGCTATCAACATTGAGCAGCTATTGGCTATGCAAAACTAGCTCATGCAGACCATGATACAAACTATGGGACAGCTGCAGGCTGGCAATATCAACAATCAGCCCCACATGCCTCCACCACCACCCCCACCCCCTCATAACCGGTTGGGAGAGTTTATGAGGACTAGGCCGCCAACCTTTGCTCAAGCTGCTAACCCTATGGATGCAGATGATTGGCTCAAGTCCGTGGAGAAGAAGTTAGCTATTGTCCAATGCAATGACCGAGAGAAGGTGCTATTTGCTTCTCATCAACTAGTTAGAGAAGGTGCAGATTGGTGGGATTCACTATGCAATGCTCATGAGAACCAAGAGAGAATTACATGGGCGGAATTCAAGGAGAGTTTCCGTTCCCATTATGTGCCGGACGGTGTTATGATTTTGATGAGGCAAGAATTTGAGAATTTAAGGCATGAAGATCAAGCTTTAGTGAATATCTCAACAAGTTCACTCAACTCTCAAGGTATGCACCTGAGGTTGTGAGCCAGGACAGCCGAAAGCAATATTTGTTCATGAGAGGCCTCAACAATGAAATTCAAGTGCAATTGCTCAATTGTGACTATGCAAATTTTCAGAAGCTAGTGGACAAAGCAATTGTGGTTGAGAACAAGGTCCGTGAGATGGAACAGGACAACAAGAGAAAGGCGCCATATCAAGGACAACAACAAGGTAGTAATGTGCGCCCTCGCTTTGCGCCGCCCAATGCGCCTTACTTCAGCCCTTCCGCGCCTGCTCAGCGCTCTGGTTATGCACTATGCCCAACTCAGTTTGTGCAGCAGCGCCCTGTTATGCAAGCACCTAGGCCTCCAATGCCTTATGCACCTCGTGCTAATTTCCCTGGTGCAAATGTTCAAAACCAAGCTCGTCCCAATAAATCTGGTGGAGGTAAGAAGTGTTATACTTGTGGAGAAGCTAGACACTTTGCACATCAATGTCCTAAGTCAGGCCTTGGTCAAGGAAGCAATGCGTCGAGGCAATACCCAAGACCCAATGGAGGACATCCACAAGGAACCATGGACAACAGAACTTTGCTCATGGCAACATGAACCATGTCTCTATGGAGGATGCTCAACAAGCGGATGACGTGGTCATTGGTATGTTTCTCGCAAACTCCAACCCCGGGACTATGTTATTTGATTCTGGAGCATCGCATCCATTCATTACATCGAAGTATGTTGCCAAGTATAGTTTGCCTATCTCTCATATGAAGTTTACTCTATTGGTTAAGTCTTCTGGAGGAGATATGAGGACAAATATAGTATGTCCAAAAGTAAGCCTTAGAATAAGGGGGGTAGACTTCTCTGCCAACCTCATCGTTTTGGACTCTCAAGGATTGGACATTATACTTGGTATGGACTGGTTGAGGAAGCACAATGGAGTTATTGAGTGTGCCACGAAGATGGTGAAGTTAACCAATGAGGAAGGGATCACCGTAGAATTTGAAGCATCTCAAACCACACCGAAGTAATTGGAGCTGAATCTTATGGACGGTGCCGCATTTGAGGAGATTCCGGTGGTGTGTGAATTTATGGATGTTTTTCTGGAAGAGTTGCCAGGCACGCCACCTGATCGAGACATTGAGTTTGTTATTGATTTAATACCTGGAACTGCACCTATAGCTAAGAGGTCGTATAGGATGACTCCTCTGGAATTAGCAGAGCTCAAGAAGCAAATTCAAGAGCAACTAGAGAAAGGTTTTATTCGCCCTAGTTCTTCACCTTGGGCAGCGCCCGTGCTGTTTGTGGACAAGAAGGATGGAACCCAAAGGATGTGTGTGTATTACCGAGCTCTCAATGAGGTAACAATCAAGAACAAGTACACCATGTCACACATAGAATACTTGTTTGATCAGATGAAGGGTGCTTGTGTCTTCTCTAAGATTTATTTGAGGTCGGGATATTTTAAAATGAAGATTAGACCATCGGACATACCCAAAACAGCTTTTAGAACACGGTATGGATCTTATGAGTACACCGTGATGTCTTTTGGATTGACAAATGCACCTGCCTACTTTATGTACCTCATGAATAAAGTCTTCATGGAGTACATGGACAAGTTCGTCGTGGTGTTCATTGATGATATTATGATCTAATCGAAGGACGAGAAGGAACATGAGGAACACTTGAGGCTTACACTACAGAAATTGAGGGAGCATCAATTATATGCCAAGTTCAACAAGTGTCAGTTTTGGTTGAAAGAGTGTCGTTTTTGGGTCATATAATTTCAGGAGGAGGAGTATCAGTTGACCCCGGAAAAGTGAGAGACGTGTTGAAGTGGGAGCCCCCGCAAAATGTAAAGGAGATAAGGAGTTTTCTTGGGATGGCTGGATATTACCGTAGGCTAATCAAGGACTTTTCCAAAATAGCCAAGCCTATGACGGAGTTGCTAATGAAGGGAAAGGCTTTCCAATGGACTCAAGCTTGTCAAAATAGTTTTGAGGAGTTGAAGAAGAGGTTGACAACAGCTCCAGTTTTGGTCTTGCCGGATGTATTCAAGAGTTTTGACATATATTGCGATGCATCAACACAAGGACTTGGATGTGTGCTTATGAAAGAAGGTCAAGTGGTTGCATATGCATCAAGACAATTGAAGAAACATGAGCAGAATTACCCAACACATGATTTGGAACTTGCAGCCGTGGTACATGCATTGAAAATTTGGAGACACTATATTCTTGGACATAGGTGTGAAATTTATACGGATCATAAGAGTTTGAAGTATATTTTCACACAAACGTATCTCAACTTGAGGCAACAAAGATGGTTGGAGCTCATCAAAGATTATGATTTGAGAATCAACTATCATCCGGGAAAGGCCAATGTAGTGGCCGACACTTTGAGTAGAAAGGGAGTAAGTCATCAACTCACAGTTCGAGAGTTACCATCCGAATTATGTAAGGAGTTTGAATGGTTGAACCTCGAGTTTGTAAATGAGATGGAGATGATGGAGTTAAACCCAACCTTGGAGCAAGAAATTCGAGAGGCACAAACCACATATGAAGAGATCAAGGAAATCAAGGACAGGACCGAAGAAGGGAGAGAATTCAGATTTGATGAAGACGAACATGGTACCTTATGGCTTGGAAAGAGAATCGTTGTGCCTAATGTGAAGCATATTCGGGAGACGATATTAAAAGAGGCACATGACTCACCATACTCAATTCACCCTGGTTGTACAAAGATGTACAAAGACTTGAAGACTAGCTATTGGTGGGATAGCATGAAGAAGGACATAGCTGAATATGTGGCATTGTGTGATGTGTGTCAACGAGTCAAGGCGGAACATCAAAGGCCAGCTGGATTATTGCAACCATTGAAGTTCCCGAAATGGAAGTGGGAAGAAATCGGTATGGAATTCATAGTTGGGTTACCCCGTACTCAGTCAGGGTATGACTCAATTTGGGTAATTGTGGATCACTTAATCAAGTCAGCTCATTTTGTCCCTGTGAAGACTAAATATACAGCTGCGCAATTGGCTGAAATATACATGGAGCATATTGTGTGTCGACATGGTGTCTCTAAGAAGATTGTCTCGGATAGAGGTTCACAATTCACTTCGAGGTTTTGGCAAAAATTGCATGAAACTTTGGGAACGAGGTTGAATTTTAGTTCAGCATATCATCCTCAAACGGATGGACAAACTGAGAGGATCAATCAAATTTTGGAGGACGTTTTAGGAGCTTGTGCTTTGAAGGATTGGAAAAGTTGGGACAAAAGCTTGCCATATGCAGAATTTTCATACAACAATAGTTACCAAGCAAGCTTGAAAATGTCTGCGTATGAAGCGCTTTATGGGAGGAAGTGTAGGACACCTTTATTCTGGAATGAGGCAGGATAAACTCAAGTATTTGGTCCGGATGTGTTGAAAGAAGCCGAAAAGCAAGTCCAAATAATTCGTGAAAACTTGAGGGCTGCCCAATCAAGGCAAAAAGGCTATGCGGACAATAGGAGAAGGAAATTAGCCTTTGAGATAGGAGATTTTGTTTACCTCAAGGTGTCACCAATGAGAGGTCATAAGAGGTTTAACATAAGGGGCAAGCTCGCACCTTGTTATATTGGACCATTCAAGATTTTGGACAAAAGAGGAGAAGTAGCGTATAGGTTGGAGATGCCAGCTCATCTTTCGGACGTCCATGATGTATTTCATGTTTCCCCGCTCAAGAAGCGTTTGAGAGTACCAGAAGAACAAGTAACAATGGAAGAATTGGAACTAGAGGAAGATTTGACTTATGCCGAACAACCAGTCAAAATCTTGGAAACTAAGGAGAGGGTCACAAGGAACAGTGTTATTAGATGGTGTAAAGTTCAATGGAAGCACCACACAGAAAAAGAAGCAATGTGGGAATTGGAGGATGATCTCAAGAAGGAATTTCCCTATCTCTTCTCTTCCGCGTTGAATCTTGAGGGCGAGATTCATTTTAAGGGCGGTAAGTTCGTAACACCCTCATTTTCATGCATCATGCCTTGCATGCACTCATATAAATGTTTAACATTAAACCACATAAAGAGGAACGAGTTTAAAATTTATTTGGAGCATTTAAAATTGATTTGGAACAAAATCGCACTTAAAATTGTAGGAAAGTGCGGACTAGTCCGATTTTACTGAGGACTAGTCCGATTTCTCTCTGACTAAAAATGGACTTGTCCGATTTTGTGCGGACTAGTCCGATATTCCAAGAATCCTTGAAAATTTGCTAAGTCCTTGGACTTTTCCAGACTAGTCCGGTGTTCCAGCGGACTTGTCCGATTTCCTCTTTGTTTAAAGTCAGACTTGTCCGATTTTTTGCCAGACTTGTCCGATTTTCTCTCTGGACGACTTCAGACTAGTCCGGTCCTTTCCGGACATGTCCGATATTTTGTGACTCCGAGTTGGTCTTTTTTTAGGACTTGTTTCTTGGATTTCACATTAAGTGGGCCTAGGGACGTCGTGCCTAACTCTTTTAGAGCCCATGAGGGACTCTAAACCGGCCTCTACTCATCCCAAACTCGAAATCCATCTAACCCTAGCCTCCACCTCTATATAAACAACCCCACCCATTGGCCTGACATCTATTTGCCACTTTTCCACCCCACCCAAACCCTAGTTCGTGGAGGGCCACCATCAAGGAGGGAGGAGAAGATCCCAAGCAAGAAGAAGAAGAGGAGGAAACGAAAGAGGATCAATATCTCCATGAAGTTTCGTTCTTCATCACCAATTCATCTCCAAGTTCATCCCCAACCCTAGATCACCAAGATCCAAGTGCTACCTCCAAGTTTTTTAATTCATTGGAGTCCTAAACACCTGGTATACCTTCTATTCTCTTTTCCTTAATCCCCGAATTTACGTCGATCTAGAAAACCCTAATCTTCTGATCTCGCAGAGTGCGGACTTGTCCGGTCCCTAGCGGACTAGTCCAATTTCCCTGGATAAATTGTGTTGAATCAATTCCAAAGACTGACCTAATCAACTCCAAACCTGTATAAACTTGTTGAAAGCTATTAGAACTAGTTATTGATCATTAAAATCAATCTATTGACAAGTTCTACCTTGCATTTGCATCAATCATGCATGTCATATCATGTTGAGTAATATTTGTGCACTCTTTGATTGTGTTTCTTGTCTTGTATGTTTATTGTGTGGATTAGACGGATTTGCGCTAGAGAGTGCCGCGGAGGATCTCCAGCACCAAGAGTTTGAAGGCTTTGATCCTAATCAATAGCAAGAGCAAGGCAAGTGTCCTTGAAGCATATTGATCCTGTTTTAAAATAAATGTTTTGGTTGCAAAATTGCATGCTTGTGTCAATTTGATGGGAATCCTATGATAGGAAGTTTACTAGCTTTGTTTGACCACCCTTGTCACCTGGAATATATGGTAGAGAGTCGGGAAGGGTTTTTTTTTATCGTTTGCTTCGCTTAATCAACTGGGATGGGAAACAACTATACCACTCAATTTAATTATGCATGGATGAGATTATGGTTAACATGAACTGGTTAAATATGATATGGTAATGGGTGATCTAAGCAAGCTGGTATGTGGATGGGTTGGACGTATGGTGGTTTGCTTGCTTTAGATCTAAGGACCGGTTCATGCGAGAATAAACCAGGACTACAGTGCCACCACGAGGCCAAGTATGGGTGCGGCGTAGCTGATTAATTAGGGCTTTGCTAGTGCTGTTTGGACCATTATGAATGCTCGGGGAAGGGGTAGTCGGATTGGGTTTGTTGATGATTGATGGGACTACCCTGGGATCCGAATGGCTCAAGAGGGGGCCCTTGGTTTAAGATGTGCTCTGTAGGAGACATCGGCACCGGTGAAACCTCAATGGGGTCTAAATAGGCTAGTAATCCCTTTGTAAAGGCTATTTTGTGATCTCTTGGCCACTCACCTAAGGAAGTGTGAGACGGCATAATTGAGATTCTATAGTCATCGAAAGGTGATGAAATCACAAACATGTGGGTAAAGTGGTACAAACTCTGCAGAGTCTAATAAAACTATCATGATAGCCGTGCTCCCGGTTACGAGCACCTGGACAACTTCCATGATTAGAGGGAAATTGGGATTTGGGATGGTTATGATTGGTATTATGGTTATGGATTAATTTCTGGTATTGAATATGGTTATTGGCAAATGGTGAAATCTGGAATTATTGATGAGGATGGTGAATTGTGGACTGGTATTATGATATTACTTATGATTATGATGGTTTTGATTCAAATAAATATTATATATTGCTTTTCAAATGTTTTAATGTACTTTTCAGCACTTTGCCATTATTATTGTCGTCATTTGAATAAGCCACATGTCATACTTTCCACACTTGCTGAGTACGACATGTACTCACTCTTGCAATCCCCCGCCCAATAGTTGCAGGTCAGGATTGGGAGTTTAATGGTGATAATGCGGAGTTCTAGGCCGTGTCTACCGTCAGCTTTGCCTGTGGTGTTATTGGAGCTGCGCTATACCCTATTGCTAATGCTGCTTAGTTGTTTAGTTTGCTTAATTAGAGTATTTCTGCTGCATTAGTTGAACTTGTCATTAATCTTCATTCGAGCTTGTATTCGAGAATATTTGAACTGTGTAATAAAATTTGGTTAATTAATCCTGTTCTGTGGTAATTTTCTATATACTCTTTTGTGAATGCACTCGTGTATGTGTGTTGAACATCCTGGGCACACATATGTGTTAGCTTGGTTCATTTTCGGAACCGGGCGTCACTTGAGGATCAGGGTCTGAGAGTGGGGACCCAAACTCGTCTTCAGGTAGCTCCAGACCCTCCAGAAGGGGTTTGGATTCCTGAAGTGGAGATGGTTTTGGTCTTTCCGCAATCAGGACCATGCTGACAACTTCATTAGTTGACGAAATGTAAAGCAGAAGTGGCTCACCAGGATTCGGAGCTACCAAGGTTGGTAGAGTGGTGAGGAGCTGCTTCAGCTCTTGGAATGCCTTTTCTGCTTCTTCAGACCATTGAAAATGGTTCGGACTTCCTCAATAACTTGAAGAAGGGTAGTGCCCATTCCGCCAGTCTTGAGATGAACCGACTGAGGGCAGCTAGACATCCAGTCAGCTTCTGGACATCCTTGAATAGCTTTAATCTTCGCCAGATTTGCTTCTATTCCTCTGTGGTTCACCAGGAATCCAAGAAGCTTTCCGGAGCTAACCCCAAAGACACACTTGTCCGGGTTCAGCTTCGTGTGCGTGACTCGCAACTCTTTGAAGACAGCTTGCAAGGTGTCAAGGAATGACTCCTTGTTCTTGATCTTGACGACGATGTCATCGACGTACACTTCCACAACATCTCTGATAAGCTCTCCAAAAGTTTTGTACATAGCTCGTACAAATGTTGAAGCAGCATTTTTGAGACCGAATGGCATGGCAGTATAACAATATAATCCATCTATTGTGATGAAGGAAGTATGCTCTTCATCTTCCCTAGACATTCTAATTTGATGATATCCAGAATATGCGTCTAGGAAACACAGTAACTCACACCTGGAGGTGGAATCCACTATCTGATCTATTCTAGGTAGTGGGAATGGAACTTTTGGACATGCCTTATTCAGTGTAGTGTAGTTAATACACATTCGAAGTTTCCCGCCGGCCTAGGGTATAACGACTGGGTTTGCCAGCCATTTTGGGTTGAAGACTTCTCGGATGAATCCAACTTCAAGCAACTTCTTCACTTCTTGACGTATGATGTTTTGTCGCTCTACCGATTACTTCCAAGGCTTCTGATGTACAGGCCGAGCGTCGGGATAGATCTTCAGATTGTGCTTGATCACTTCCCTAGGTATCCCAGGCATTTGTGACGGTTGCCAGGCAAACACGTCGACATTAGCCCGAAGGAATGTGATGAGCGCAAGTTCATATCTGTCATTCAGACCTCCTGATATACGGGTGGTCTGAGCAGCGCCAGAACTGATTTGGACGACCATGAGGGGAATGTCGGTGTCGCCGCTTTGTTGCACGTGAGGTGCGGAGGTTGAGCCTCGATGATGAATGCTCGGGGGTTTCGTAGCTTGTCCTTTCTGGATTCTTCCTCCTGCATTGTAGCAAGCGCATGGAGTTCTTCCAGAGCAGTCACTCTGGCGGTGCGATCCCCGCGGATCCGAAGAACACCTGCTGGTGTTGGCATCTTCAACACCAAGTAGCCATAATGAGCTGCAACCATGAACTTGTACATGGCTAGCTTGCCCAAGATGGCATTGAATGGTATGTTGATCTGCGCTACATCGAAGACCAACTTCTCAATGCGGTAATTCTCCTGGGTTCCAAAGGTCACCGGGAGAGTAATGGCACCGAGTGGGGTTATGGCCCCTGAATCTACTCCGGAGAAAGGTCGGGAGGGGCGAGGATCTGAAGGTCGGAGCTGAAGCTTGACAAAAGCTTCAAAGCTTATGAGGTTCAGCCTCGAACCTCCGTCCACCATCACATGGTGGAGTTGGATGTTGTTGATGGTAGGAGATACCATCAGTGAAAGTTGGACAGCTCCAATCATGTTCTGAGGGCAGTCCGAAGCATCAAAGGTGATGGCAGTGTCCATCCAATTCCAGTGCGGCTCCGCCCTGACGGTGGGAGCTATTGAGGCCATGTCCCGCCGCATGGTCTTGAGGACACGGTGGGAGGTGATGTCCCAAGAACCACCAAAGATGGTGTTCATGGTCTTCCGACGCTCGTTGTCGGAGACGTCGAAGTCGTCATTGACGGAGGTGTAAATAACCTTCAAGACCTTTTTAAGGTCCTGAAAGCCTAACTCCTCTACAGCCGGAGCTTCATCGACTTTCTGTTTTCCATCCCTTTGACGGAAAGGAACTTCTTCTCGGCGCTTGTTGTAGCGCTCGACAAGGTTCTGGACCTCTCAGCAGCCTTCCAAGTTGCTGTTCGTCTTGTGTATATGACACCACATCTTGGAGCTGCCACCGTCTTCAAACGACGGCCGAGGTCGTTTCTCGGGGCGTGGCCCCTGACCACCCGAAGCTGCAGTAGGTGCAGTAGTAGGTGTGCCGGTCGACAGCTTCTTCTTGCCGTTGGACTTTTTCTTCTTCTTACCACTCCCGGAGGTAGTGTCTTCACCCTTGGAGGACTTTTTGTTGTCCTCCGGAGGTGGTTGGGAGTGCATTTCACGGCCCTCCGCAGCTTTGGCGCACTTGTCTGCCAAGCTGAAGAGTTCCGTGACGCTGGTGACTTCCTTAGTCGCTAGTTTCCCCAGCATCTTCTTGTATCGTACGCCCTGTCTAAATGCCACAATAACAGAAGCGCTCTAGATAGAAGGTATGGTGTTTCGTACCTTGGAGAACCTCTGGACTCTCCCCCCTTTCTGCTTGACAGTAAAAAGGTCCAGTTCGGTGCCTGGTCGGGTGTATGAACTCCCGAAGTTGGCAGTGAGCTGTTGGCACAATTTCGCCCAATTGTTGATGGAGTCAGGCGGAAGGCTCATGAACCAGGACCTGGCAGTTCCAGTCAAAGCCACGGGGAAATAATTGGCCATTACGGCCTCATTTCCTCCAGCCGCAAGGATTGCGGTGGAGTAGATTTGGAGAAACTCAGCGGGATTGACAGTCCCGTCAAATTTCTCTAGCAGGTGAGGCCGGAACTTCTGCGGCCATCTGACCATGCGTAGATGCATGGCCAGGGCAGAATAGCCTCCTCTTACTCCCTCAGGAGTAGGACTGTCCCGAGCCTCTCGGCTTTCGCAAGCGTGCTCGATGTGGACGCGACCGTCCTGTTAACGGTAATGGCGATCAAGCTCCGCCTGGAGGTCGTGAGTCAGAAGCCTGGTTACCGTACGGGTGCGTCGCGCCCCAGAAGGCAGCAATGTCACCTGTTGAGACGCAACACGCCTCCTTTGTTGTGAAGCCTGTGGACCAAGTCAACCCGGCATGGTCCGATGCTGTGATGGGGCCCGCCCCGAGGGGGAGGACCTTGGTTGCTGATGCGAGCGGCTGCTGCTGAAACCTAGTGTTCCACATCAGCCCTCCACTGCTCCATTGCACCTTGGGATGCTACTGGAGGCGGTGGACATTGGAGAAGAGCACGCGCGGCATGGAGCGCGTGTTCAAGGTTGTTGTTCGCCGATGCTGTGACCGACGCAGACACCCCATCCCGCTGTCGAGCTTGATTCGCTGGTGCGGACGGTGGCGGCAGTGGCATGACTCCTGCTGGAGCCACAACACCTACTGGCTGCTGCATGTTGGAGGGATTGCCTGCAGCTGGTTGCACAGTAGGGTTGCCGTTGGATGATCCAGCAGCAGAGTTCACCATCCTTGAATCTCGGGCGCCCCTACCTGGCGCCCCAACTGTCGGAGTCCGGTTCTGGCAATTCTCCCGGCACTACCGTTGGTAGCCCGCGGAGTTTGTAGTTCGGTAATGGGCGCGCAGAGATTCAGAAAACGATGGCAAGTTGACACAAGGGTTACGTGGTTTGGGCCGCCTAAGCGTAATACCCTACTCCACGGGGTGTGTGGTTGTTGTATTGAGCGTCTGAGCACTTGTGAGCGTGTGTCAGAGCTAAGTCTGGAAGTCAAGAGAGTTCCTAGCAGTCCAGAGAGAGCCCGCAGTGTATCACTCGACCAGTCCTTTTATAGTTCAAGGACTGGTCTTTACATTGTTAGCCTGGCCCGACATGAGGCCCTGGCGGTTACTGATTCTTAATACACAGGTAATGAGCTTAATTACCCTTAATAGTGTGGTAACGAGCCTTGACAGTGCCATTACTAGTATTAAGGGCCCTCCGATGGTGTGTCATTAAGATGGTATTAATGACACTTAATCGGGTCTTGAAGTACTTGATTGACCCTTGAAGGTCCGAGCCATTGGTAGTACACCAGTCTCATTGTTGAGGCTGAAGGTCCGGCGGTTGGACACGTGGCAGCTCAGGAGCTTACCGTCCGGGACGGGTAGGTCCAGTGCAGTTGTACACGTGTCAGTACAGGAGCTTCCCTCTGTCGGGGGTTAGGTTCGGGGGTGCTGCGCAGGTATTTAGCTTGGAGCTTTCCCATGTGTTGGACGTAGCTTCGGTTGCAGTATACACGTGGCAGCACCGGGACTAACCATAGAAGGGGGGCAGGCCCGGTCCCGTATGACACGTGGGGCCTTCGCAGGTCTTCAATTCAGATAGGTGAAGTTCCTTTGGTCTTTTTGCAGTCCCAAGGGGTATACGGTATGCAGGGTACCGACACGCTTTATAAAAACGTGTCTCAAATTATCTTTCTTTAGAGACGTGCTTTTGTGAGGCGCGTCTCGCATCACGTTTGCACAAATTCATAAGAGTCTGTTGCAGATCGGAGCGTTCAAATCAAAGATGTGCTTTTTAAAAACGCGTCTCACATTATTTTGCCTGAGAGACGCGCCTTTGTTATCCGCATCTCGCATGACGCTCGTATCCCATTTTCCTGGGCAAAGCAAGTTCTATATTCAGTAGTTCTCCAAAAGAAACAGAGCACAAGGCATTAGTACTTCTCAATAAGAAACAGAGCACATATGACCAATGAAAGCCAAATTTTCACTCAAATTGCAATATTTTCACACATTTGAGCATATATCACACAAATATCCAAATGGAAGTCATTTTTTCACTCAATTGACCATATTTTCACATATTTGAGCATATTTACACACAATCAATTTGGTACTTTACGTTGCGGTCTTGGTTTTTTGAAATTCTTGACTTTTTTATGGTGACCGTTCTGCAAGTAAGGAACTTCGCTGGCTGATGGTATTCTTAGTTAAATCATCGAGGTGACAAAAGGAGGAATCTCATCAAATTGGTAGAACTCTTTCTCATTGATGGCATTCTCGACTCCGATGATTCATCGTTTTCCATGTACACCTTAAGTCTATTATTTGTTGTGTCTGGAACATATAACACTTGAGCATTGTGTTCTGCTAACATGAAAGGCTCCCACTTATATCCTTGATTATTAATATCAACACTAGTGAACATGTACTTGTCTGTACAACACCTTTGATTCCATCAGCCCAGTTGCGTCGGAAAAGAGGAATCTTGAATCCTTGAAAGTCAAGCTCCCAAATCTCTTGTATGTGACCATAGTACATGTCTTTGTCTTGGCCCGCAACATTATAAGCATCAACACGGACACCACTATTCCCATACGTGCTTTTCTTATCTTGTTCTACAGTGTAGAACATGTATCCATCTATGTCGTACCCTTGATATGTAACAACTGTGAATATAGGACCATGAGCAACTTTTTTAGGTATTCACTTGTTTGAGTATCCGATGAGTGAGAAATTCGATCCCGGAGCCAACCAATGAGTTTTCTCCTGTGTTCATTTGCTAACCATGATTCATCGTGGCCAGTATTGTCTCTAAGCACCACCTCCTTGTGCTCATCGAGGTACTCTGACATAATGGACATGTGTTGCAACACATGGAAATAAGCGCAGAAGAATAAATGTGAATCTGGAGTTATAACCTTGTTCCCAATGGTCCCTTTTCATGTGAGCCTCCCCTCATGACGAGACTTGGGACACCAATCAGGTTACTCGAGCCAGTGTAGTTTAGAGCCCACTCCACAGCTTCCTCTGTAGAGTATCCTTGTACCATGCTGCCCTCAGGGTAAGCTCGATTTTGAACGAAGGACTTTAGTATGCCGTTGAATCTCTCGTACACATACATCTGGTGATGGAACACATGGCCAAGTAGCTTTATTACCTTAATAAGATGAGTAGTGAAATGGACGATGATGTCGAAAAAGGCATGTGGAAAATACATCTCAAGGAAGCATAATGTTTCATAGTGCCTTATTTCCAATGACTCGAGATCTTCTTCATATAGTACTTTTTGACCAACTGCATTGAAGAAAAAGCAAAAGTTCATTATAGCCTCTCGAACATTGACCGGTAGGATATTCCGAATTCCAACAACAATCATCTGCAGAAGCAATACATGGTAATCATGAGTCTTCACATCGGGAGCTACTTTTAGATCTAGAAATGAAATAAGCATTGAGACGTTCGTCGAGTAGCCGAATGGTACTTTCACATTTTTCAAGAACCAACAAAACTCTTTTTTTTTCCATTTTTTGAAAGGGTGATGCATGATGTGGGCAGTTTCATTCCTTTTACCGAGTCATCGACCCACAACTCAGGCCTAATTCCTATTTTATTTAGATCTAACCATGCATGTGCATGGTCCCTAGTTTTCCCATCAGTGTTAAGCAATGTCCCAAGTAGGCTCTCGCACACATTCTTCTCAGCATACATCACATCAATTGAATGATGGACGTCTAAGTCATTCCAAAACAGTAGCTCCCAGAAAATAAATTGCATCTTCCACATGTCATCTTCGCCAGCATTTTTGCCAGTCTTTTTCCGCTTACCAAGGACAACATGGATATCTTGACCATTGTATAGACTTCATGACCCGTGATATGAGGTGGAGGATGACTCTTCTCAGTGTCACCATTGAAATTATCCTTTGTAGCATCGAACAGCATGTGAAAAGCTACCAGAGGGGGGTGAATGATAGATTAAAAAATCTTATGCAGCGGAAACAATTAAATCCCAACCCCTTCTGCAGAAAAATGATCTTTTAAAGAAATCGTGTGTGAGACTAATCTAAACGTGTTTCACCAAGACAAAAGTGATAGATATCAGAGATAATCAAGTCACGAAGATGACACAACAAGAATCACTCAAATCCGTCGAGATAAACTCAAGTTACGATCGAAAGATCGAACAAAGGTCAATCTGTCCTACCCGAGAAAAACAGTTCTGGAACGCTGCAAAGAAACTCGTGTAGGTCAGAACCCACAAATCCAATGACCATGAAATTTTCACAGATGATAGAAAATCAAGTTTTGAAGACAAACCAGAAATAATCACGTCATTTGGATCTGTAAAACTCGAGTTATGATAAAACCACCGAAGAAAGGTAGTGCTGTGCAGAAACTCTACGAGAAAAACTTGTCTGGAAGAAGTCGGACAAACAAGGCACAAAATTTACTTCAAACTACGAATTTTATTAATCAAACCATAAGAGGAACAGCCCCAAAGTCGTGCACCATGAGCTCTGGCCTCCCTTGCTTATATAACTAGCCCTTAGACCAACCCAATCTCAACTAGGACTCTAATCCTACTCAAATCACGAATCGAAACTTTCCATAACTGCTTAGGACTCTTCTATATGACGATAGAAGAAATCTTAAGACTTCCAAACACCTTAGGAACGTATCCCACATTCCTAAAACAACTCAAATTCGTGACCCACGTGAGATCCTATCATAACCAACTCAAAACTTTCCATATTTGAGTCAAACCCGACTCAGCCGCAGCTTGAGTCCATAACCTAGTCGGTTGGACCTTTCCGACCAATTCTTTACGTCCAAATATCTTCATCATGCCTCGGAACCATGTATCCACATCCATGCACTCCTTGCACATGTGCAAACATCTTCCAACAACATACATGATACCTTCACATGCATTGTTCTTGATTCAAACATGTTGTGCGACATCCCAATCAACTCAACCATAATTCCTCCCGAACTTGGTTGTTGAACCTCATCTTCTCCCTAAGACTAGTTCAATGGATCCCGTCACCAGCCATGTCTTGAACTCAAGCAACACCTGCACATGAACAAACAACCAATACTTCCGAGCACAAGTCCTCGACTTGACTATCGTTAGTTCTGAAACTAAAACATCTTACGTGAGCACTTCACATAAGCATGTTACAAACCATAGAAAAATGATATCAACCATAACCACCAAATACACACCCAAAACTTAGTAAAATAATACTAAACAAACTTTCCATAAGTGTAAAGAAAGTTTGAAACATTGCAAGATAAAAGCAGGAACATTGTGATCAAGCTCTGAACCTTGCCAAAGCTATCCGGAGCTTGAGCCGGAGCTTACCAAAGCTAGTACAACCTAGCGCCAGAGCTTACCAAAGCTAGTACAACCTAGCGCCGGAGCTTGCCAAAGCTAGTCGGAACTAGTCAACCAAAACCCGGAGCTATAAAAACATGTCGGAGCTAACCAACATAAGTCGGACCTACATATCGAAGCTTAACACCGACATGCCGGAGCTATCAAAGACATACCAGAGCTAAAGACAAAGCTCACCGGAGCTACCAAAAAACATGTCGGACCTAGACAAAGAAAGTCGGACCTATTGCCGAACCTTGCAAAAGCTCGGAGCTAGAGTCAGACCTTCCTAAAAAGATGTTATGGTAGCATTCAAAACTTTTATTGTCAAAGCCAATGTATTCAGCACACATAGGTCTCACATCCTTCATACTCCTAAACGGGTGCTTCATAGGAATGTAGCGTCGATGTCCCATGTACACTATTTTTCGTGACTCGCTCAAGTACTGTGAGTTTGTTTCTCTCAAACAATGTGGACATCCGCAACCTACTTTCTTACTCTGTCCACACAAGTTACGTGCCATTGGAGAATCACTAACAGTCACAAATAAAATGGCTTTGAGACGAAAGTACTAAAGCTTGTGGTCATCCATGGCCTGCATTCCGTCATTGTACCACAACTGCTCAGATCTTTAACCAGAGGCCTGAAATAAGTGTCGATGTCATTCCCAGGTTGTTGTGGCCCCGATATCAGTCCTGACATCATAATATATTTCTGTTTGTTGCACAACCAAGAAGGAAGGTTCAAAATTCTTAGCACAATTTGCCATGTGCTATGTGTGCTACTGTTCAAAAAGGATTTTTGTCATCGGTGCTCATTGAGATCCTAATATTACTCGAATCAATGGCAATTTCAGGATTTCGTGAATCAATATTTCGTTACTATGTGGCATCAGTAGGATGTCTTATCATTCTAGCATCCAGCTTATGCTTCTCTTTGTGCCATAGCAACAATTATGACTCCTTCTTGTTTGCAAACCAACGTTTCAAACGAGGGATGATAGGAAAGTATCAAAACACCTTTTTAGGCCATCTTTTCTTCTATTGTAGTTCTCGTCATCAACGTCATCTTTCCTACGATTAAATCAGTCCATTCGACAAATAGGGCATTTCTCGAGGTTTTGTACTCAAGTCCACGATATAAAATGCAATCAATCTTTCATGCTTGGATTTTCGCCACCTCCAAACCCAGTGGACAGATTATCTGTTTTGCCTCATAAACTTTCGTAGGGACTGTGTTTCCTTGGGGTTACATGTCCTAAAGGAGCATCAACAATTCCTTAAAACTACAATCACTCCATCCATTGCTCGCCTTCAACTGGAAAAGTTTTACCATCGCAAACAGTCTGGTGTACTTAGCCGCACAACCATGATACAATGGCTTCTTTGAGTTTTCGATCATCTTCTTGTAATTTGCAAGTTCACCATTACTGTACCAATCATCATCACCATTTATCTCGACATTGCATACCATCTCCTCTATGTTATACACCTGAAACTCAATCTAATCATCGATGAACCCTGATATATTCGGCTCCTTCACATCCTCATCGTGATCTTGTTCAACACTGGTAGGGACCTCCCTCTACAGATATGAATCTCCCATCTCTGCTTCATTAAGCCCCTCCTACCCATATTTGTTCCAACATCAATAATCCACCATGAACCCATTCATGATCAAATGTGACCTCAACACATCATATGTGCGACATCTCTTCTCATTCTTCCAGTGTTTGCAAGGACAAAAAATAGTCCCTCTAATGTTGTCCAACACGTATTTCTTTGCAAAATTGATAAATGCATCTACCCCTTGGATATATTCATTGCAAAGGCGCGGCCCATATAGCCAACTTTGATCCGACGACATCTACGTACAAAAAAGAAGAGCTAAATCAAAGAAATTCGAAGCCACTGATAGTCAAGATCTAAAGGGATAAAAAATTGTAAGGAACAAGAGAAGAGGACTAACCCTTTGTTTTAAGATCCACTGATAATCACCGCAAGACATTTAGAATGGCACCTCCAAAGAGGGAAAGAACAGGGAAGATCTGGTAGCCACTTGTTCTGCCACAGCTGGGAGGTCGCAAAAGGGCAGTAGAAAATCGAGATGAACCGATATAAAGCATGTCTCTCTATACAGGGAATGGGAGATGAGCCTGCTTCCATAACAAAAGGAGACGCGCCTGACTGGTGAGTATTGGAGACACACCAGATTCGATCATGAAAGGAGACACACTTCAGAGAAAGTCCATCTCAGTTATGAAACGAATATGAGCTGTGCTCAATGAAAGCGCTTCTCCCATTTGTCAGAGTGGAGGGAGCATCTCGGATACCTACTTAACTGAGATGTGCTATATTGTAACGTGTCTGGTTGTACGTTCAACCGAGCCATGTCAGATCCTCACTGAAGTGGGCACGTCTCGCTTAAGGTTATCAAAGACGTTCTCCTTTTAGCATGTCCCCACCTTTGTCTCCTATTTGGGTTTCTTACGTAGTGATGGAAAAATTAAGAGGACAAATCAAATTTTGGAAGATAAGTTGAGAGCTTGTGCTTTGAAGCATGGATGCAGTTGGGACAAAAGCTTGCCATATGCTGATTTTTTCTACAGTAATAGTTACCAAGCAAGTTTGAAGATGTCGCCTTATGAAGCATTATATGTAAGGAAGTGGAGGAAACCCTTGTTTTGGAATGAAACAGGAGAGAACTAAGTATTTGGACTTGATGTGTTGCAAGAAGCGGAAAAGCAAGTTCAGACAATCCGCGAGAATTTGAGAGCTGCTTAGTCAAGACAAAAAGGATTACAGATAACAGGCAAACAAACTTAGCCTTTGAAGCTGGTGATTTTGTATACCTCAAAGTATCACCTATGCAAATTAAAAAGCGGTTAAATGTCAGAGGAAAGTTGGCACCTCGCTATATTGGACCATTCAAGATTTTGGACAAACGTGGATAAGTGGCATATAAGTTGGAGATGCCAGCACACCTTTCCGATGTTCATGATGTGTTTCCCGTTCGTCAGCTCAAAAAGTGCTTAAGGTTACCAGAAGAACAAGTACCAATGGAAGAATTGGAATTAGAGGCAGATTTGACTTATGCCTAACAACCTGTCAAAATTTTGGAAACAAAGGAGAGAGTCATGAGGAACAAGGTGATTCGATGGTGCAAGGTACAATGGAAGCATCATGCAGAATCAGAAGCAACTTGGGAGCTAGAAGATGATATCAAGAGAGAATTTCCCTATTTCTTCTCTTCTACGTCGAATCTCAAGGGCGAGATTCATTTTAAGGGGGTAGGTTTGTAACACCACATTTTCATCCATAATGCATTGCATACATTCTTATACATGTTTAACATTAAGCAACACAAAAAGGAACAAGTTTAAAATGAATTAGAAGCAAAACAATATTTAAAATTCTACAGCAGTGCGGACATGTTTGGTTTGGACCCCGAACTAGTCCGATTTTGCTCTCTTTTGTCCCCCAGAATTTATCCGCTTTTTGCTGCGGACTAGTCCGAAGCCGTTTTTGTTGTTGTCCGGACTTGTCTGCTCTGTAGTACGGACTAGTCCGTTATTCTCTAGTGGAACTCTTCGGAGTTGTACGATGATCCCTCATTTGGTCCGGTTTTTGGGAATTTTGACAAATCTTCGGACTTGTCCGTTCTCATACCGAACTTGTCCATTTAACTCTCTGGAACTTCAATTTGCCTACAAACGGACATGTCCGGCTTGATACCGGAATTATCCGTTCAACTTTCTGACTTCCAACAGACTAGTCCGACCCCTTGTGCGCTGATTCCTCTCTCCGTGGCCATTGTTGTCGCCCAGGCCATATTGCGCCAAACACAGGCTGCGCTCGACCAGGAGTGGTAGAAGATTGCATAAGAGCAGTGCCTGATAAAGTTGGTTAATGCACAGGCGAACGAGCTCCAGGGGAAGGTCCTAAAGGCTCACGTCGATGCCAACACCCCCCTTAAACTGTGTGAGGACACGTGGCTAGAACTGGTCCATTGCGAGATTGCTGTTGCCGATCGGGAGTGGTCCATGGCGGAAAAGGAAGCGGAGGCCTCCTGGAAGCTCAAAGTGTTGGAGGAGAGACGTCAAGCCGTGCAAAACTCAGAGCTCGCGGTCAAGCGTCGGGAGGACGACCTGGAGTGCTGCACTCGGGAGCTCAGAGATCAAGAGGAGGCAGCACAGAAAGAGGTACATGACCTCCAAGTCTCCAGCGCGGTCGATACGCAGGGGGTCTAGGACTTCTTGAGCTGTGCTGAGGCTACACTGGAACCTCTCGAACTTAGCACCATGCCACGTGTGGAGCCGCCTCATGGAGTGAATCAACTGCCCCCAGCCCTAGACTCCGTCTGCTCGAAACAGAGGTCAGTGAACACCGTACATGTCCAGTAGCTGAAGGCCGAAGGGAGGGAATTAGCGGAGAAGGTGGACTCCCACATACTGGTGTGCTACCGAAGCTGGTATCCGCAACTCCCTATGGGTCCGATAGACAAGGGTCCCTATGAGCTGCGGGAGGAGGAGGCAAGGTCCTATTCAAGGACCTTGCTAAGCAGGTGGCTTCCGCATTTAAGCGGGATTGAGGCCGGTGGCGACCAGGCGGAGCGCCTTTCTATCTGGGGCTTGCCCTTTGTAAAAATACTTTAATGAATTTTAGTTCATGTCCAATTTCATGGCTTATCTCATGCTTCTCAACTTGTCCACCTGGGTCCTTAGCAGCGTAAGAGTCCGAAAAACTTTGTTGCGTTTGTTAGCCTTTAGGAACCAACGATCGCACACTTGACGTACCCGCTTTGCACCATTTGATGTCCTGCCTATGGAACTTCCCTTAGAGGCTCCCTGGTAGGTTTGTCTATGTGGTTGGGCACACCTACCACTCGACCGCAGTATGTCACGGATAGGCCTCCGGCAGAGCAAGGGAACTTGAGTGGTTGACACTAAAAGCCCCCCTAGGGAGCGCCGAACTTGATTTGAAATGCACGGTCGTCGTTGAAGAAGTTTTTGGCAGCATGTTGACAATGAAGCTGTCGAGCCAGGCGATGCCCACCCTCAATGTATAGAAACATTGACGGCGGGCCCCTTGGGAGGTCCTGGAGCTGGATGCTTTGGTGTCGCCCACCATCGACGCGTAGAAACATCGATGGCGAGCCCATTGGGTGGTGCCGAAGATGGCTGCTCTGGCATCACCCGCCATCAACGCGTAGAGACATCACCGACGGACCCCTTGGGAGGTGCCAGAGCTGGATGCTCCGGCGTCACCCACCATCATCACATAGAAACATCGACGACGGGACTCCAGGAGGTGCCGGAGCTGGATACTCTAATGTCGCCCACCATCAACAAGTAGAAACGTCGACAGGGGGCCCCATGGCCATGGATGGTGTCGTGGCTGGCTGCTCTGGTGTTACCTGCCATCAACGCGTAGAGACGTCGACGGCGGGCCCCTTGGGGGTGCAAGAGCTAGATGCTCTGGCGTCGCTCACCATCAACGTATAGAAACGTCGACGAGGGGGGGGGGGCTTGGGGTTGCAGGTGCTGGATGCCCCGGTGTCGCCCACCATCAATGCATAGAAACATTGACAGCGGGCCCCTTGGGTGGTGCCGAAGCTGGATGCTTTGGCATTGCACCCCATCAATGCGCATAAACGTTGACAGCGGGCCCCTTGGGAGGTGCCAAAGCTGACTGCTCTAGGGTCGCCCACCATCAACGCATAGAGATGTCGACGCAGGCCCCTTGGAAGGTGCCAGAGCTTGATGCTCTGGCGTCGCCCACCAATTCAAACTATTGGCTAAGTTCTCACCACCGTCGAATGAGATGGACATTCCTCCTTCTTCATTTCTTGACATTCGGGTCTAGAGGGATGGTCTCGAACGACTTGTCTTGCTTCTTCCGCCATTCCTCCTTTGGCAGCTTGGTGGGCATGGGCCTTTGGGGGGGGGGGGGGGCAGACTTCTCCGTCTTCCTTGGATGTCGGCGTGGACGATAAGAGGATTTCTCCGCACACACTAATTCCCTCATGAATGCAATGAGCGGATCCACCTTTGGAGTTGTGACTTCGTGTAACACCCGGTTCCGAAAAAAATGAACCAAGTGCAATATATGTGTGTCCAGGATGTTTAACACACATACACAAGTGATTCACAAATGATAAATATATAATTATCACAACTCAAATTAAATAAGTACTTTTATTACAATATTAAAGTAATCCTCAAATTACAACTCTAATGATCATTAATGATAATACTACTCCAGTGTAAATAATCTAATTAAGCCAACTAAGCAATCTGAGTATAAAGGGTAGTGCAGCTCCAAGAAACACCACAGGCAAAGCTGACGGCAACAGACAACCTAGAACTCCTCATTAACATCATGATACTCCCAATCCTGACCTCCAACTGTTGGTGGGGGAATTGCATGGGTGAGTACATGTTGTACTCAACAAGTGTGGAAAGTATGACATGTAGCTTAATCAAGGCATGCTAAGAAACAATGGCTAATTGTTGAAAATTACAATTAAAACATGTAAAAGCATTATATTATGTCTATGTGAAGTAATCCCATCATATCCCACATAATTAATATAATACAAACCATATTCAATATCCATTACCATTATTCCAGATTATTACCATCACCATCATCCATGTCCATAACCATACAAGTACCAATACCATAACCATCCCGAAACCATCCCAAATCCCAAGTTCCCTCTAATCATGTAGGTCTTCCAGGGTTCTTAACTGGGAGCACGGCTATTATGATAGTTTTTAACACTCTGTAGAGGTTGTACCACATTACCCACAAGTTGGTGATTTCAACACCTTTCAGTGACTAAAAACCTCCCTTATGCCCGTGACCCGTCAATCACATTACACACTTCTATTGGTGTGTGGCCAAGAGATCACAAAATAGCCTTTACAAAGGGACTACTTGCATGTACGGACCCACTGAGGTTCCACCAGCGGCGATGTCTCCAACTGAGCGCATCCCAAACCAAGGGCCCTCTCTTCTGCCGTTCGGATCCCAGAGAGTCCCGCCACTCATACAAACCCAATCCGACTCCCCTTCCCCGCTTTGCGGTCGTCCTGGGCTTGAGGTTATAACAAATGCAAGCGGAAATGAAAGTAGGCCACGAGCTCCATACTATGTTAGACCAGAAGAAAGAAAGCAAATACTTAGTTGATTGAAAATACCAAAGTTTCCAGACTGCTATGCAGCAAACGTAAACGATGTGTTAATCTAAACAGTGGTAAATCGAATGGGTTGAAGAGCCATGATTACCTCATTATGATGGAGAGACTTATACCGATAATGTTCCGTGGCTACTTCAAACCTGATTTGTGGAAGATGTTTGCTGAACTTAGCTACTTTTATAAACATATTTGTGCTAAGGAAGTATCAAAAAGGATGATGCACCGATGGGAGAAAGAAATTTTTGTGCTTGTATGTAAGATGGAAAAAGAGTTCCCGCCTAGATTTATGAATGTTATGCAACATTTGCTAGTGCATTTACCTTATGAAGCATTGGTAGCAGGTCCTGCACAATTCAGGTGGATGTATATCCAAGAAAGAGAATTGAAGAAACATAGAGCTACAGTGTGCGACAAGGCAAGAGTTGAGGGCTGTATTGCAGAAGCATTTGCAGCTAAAGATATTGCTAACTTCTCTAGCAAATATTTTTCACTGGCCAGCAATATGAATGCATCTGTCACACGATATCATAATGTAGAAGAGCAATCTATGAGTGAGCTTAAGATTTTTCAATGGAAGGGTAAAGGTGTTGGGGCTGCTACTTCTCATTATATTTTGGCGCAATAGAGGAACTACACCATGCTTTACATATTTTTTGACATGGAGGAGGTGTTACCATACTTTGAAATGTTTGACAAGTTGTATTGCAAATCTTCATGAAGACCTACACAAAGTCAATTGGATAAGATGCGTCAGCATGACATAAACGGTGGAAAAAGCTTTGTGGACTGGTTCCGTGAACATGTAATTTTCTATCTATTTTTTTCTTCAATCATAGTTTGCATGTTTATCATAAGATGCTAAATTTGTTTATTTATGTAGTGTATGAAAGATGTCAACATCTTCGATGACTTGCGATAGATGTCGCATGGTCAATTGAGAGCAACAGAACTTAACATCTACAATATCAACGGATGTAGTTTTTGGACGGCAAGTTTAGAAGAAAGTCGTCCACTTGCTGCCACTACAAATAGTGGAGTAATTATAACTGCCGCAGAGGGTAGTGGAAAAGTGGCAGAATACTACGGTGTTCTTAAAAAAATATAGTACACATTTCACGGTCCAAAAACACTTCAACTTGTGATTTTTGACTGTGAATGGTTTGATCCAACATCGGGCACAAGAGTTGATAGTTTTTGAATGGTGGAGGTCAACCAAAACTCACGATACACAACCCATAACAACAATGTTGTACTTGCAAATCAAGTGGTACAAGTGTACTATTTAAGTTATCCTCACCCAAGTTTGAAAAATTGGTGGGTTGTGTATATAGTTAAACCTGAAGTGCATCCTCATTGTTATGATGAGTATATAGAGATTCTGGAAGATAACGGTATTGTCTATCAAGATGAAGTCGAGGAAGCAGAAGATTTTATGATATCCTATGGTACTGGACTCGCAGAAATAGCTAGTGATATGCTAGAGTTGATGTCTGAAGAACAAGCTGGCCCTTCAAGAAAACGTGTTCGCAATCACAAAGGATTTTGGAAAAGAAGAAAAGGATTATGGAAGAAGAGGAGAGATTTGATGAAAAAGAAGAAGAGATGGAAGAGAGTGAATAGGAAGAAATGGAAGGAGAGATATGTGAATATCTTAATACACGCGTGACAGAAGCAGATTCTGATGCTGATGATTTTTTATTTATATTGTACGCATTTTTTAGATTTTATTTTTATTGTACACATTCTTTATTTATTATCTAATGTTGTATACTTATCATTTCTATAAAAATGTGCGTAGATGTTTAAGCTTTTGTCATGTTTGGGGAAGAAGAAGAAGAGCAAGAAGGGTAGTGGATCTTCGTCCTCCACTCACAGTTCTACTTCGGGCTATACAAACCCGTTTCAGGTACTTGTTTTCTACATACATTTCAATATTAAAATTAACTATCTATTGTTTTTTTTACTTTTTTACATACTTCTTTATTTATATTTTTAGAGCACTACTTACAGTGGGCAGATGATGAGGCAATTTATGAGTTGTGTGGCATAGCAGGCGTCGAGCGAGCCTGCACAAGGTTCAAGTTTGACACAGGTGGCAGATCGTTACCCTACATACCAAGAGTTGTACGGGGAGGAACAAGAGACTGTCAAGCAGACGTCGGAGCAGGAAGGTGGCTAAAGAGGAGGCTCAGGACGAGGCTCGGGAGAAGGTTCAGAAGGAGGCTCATATACTATTGGGTGGTGGACCTCTTCTGATGGTGGTAATGAGGGGGGTGATGAGGACGACGGTGAAGAGCCTTAGGATCCCGAGTGAGATGCCAGGATTGCAATAAGGGCAGAGCTAGCAGAGTTACGACACCCCGATCGATGCCCCTTTAGGTAAAATTTCTCATTGATTAATAAGTTCATTATAACTTTTAAATTAACTAATTTTATGTACCTTTTATGTACAGGCTGCGGAGGAACCTTTTATGTGGTGTAAGTAAAAGCATGGACGAGCGGATGATTATAAAGCCGAAGGGTACTAGGTGCTGGGTTGAGCTTGGTTGGAGTGGCATGGGGCATCAATGAGTTGTTAACATCTAGTTGGGAAACGCCGTCCGGTTTTTCTATCCCGGGATGGTTTTAGTGGATGGTCAAAGGATTGCAGCGCATAATTGGGATCACTATGCGCTTCAAGAGTATGGCGACCCGGGTACATGTCAGGATAGAGTTTGGGAGATCTTCTGGGTAAGTTTGTTTTGATTGTTTCAATTACATTGCATCTTATTTTGGTTGACATCAATTATTACTTGTATGCAGGCTATGTTTCATTTGGCGAAAGGTGTGAGTCAAGCATATGCTTGTTCCTTTTCATAATGCAGCAAAAAGACGTGTCAAGGACTCCTTCTCTAAGGCACGGATCAAAGCAGTGAGCATATACTACAACACGGTAATGTTCTAGCCTATGACAAACAAGGAAGCAACCAAAATTCACCGAACTAGGGAGGAGTACTTGCAGAGCCATGTTGACTAGATTTGTGTGAATATGGTGGCTTGGGAGTGGTTATGCGGGTATTGCAGCTCAGCTAAGTTCAGAAATATTTCTGATAGACACTGAAGAAACTGGAAGAGCAAGCCAAGCAAGCACTTCTTCGGGCTGGATGGTTATGTGAGGATGGAACAAAGGATGGTATGAATTCTTACATTCGTACATAGATTGCTTCAACTAATTGTATTGATTAAAATGTTGAATTTTGGTATTGTAGACAGCTGAAACTGGTACGCCTCTTATGTTTTTTGAGGTTTGTCTTAAGGGGCACAAAGGTCTAAACCCAAATCGCCCGAAGGTGTTGTGTGACGAGGTATCAACGCAGAAATTGGTATGTATGTTGATTGTTTGTAGCATTTATCCATCAACACAATTTATCTTGTACTACATTAATCCGTCAACTAAATGTATCACAACAAAATTATGTTGAGTGTTTTAAGAAGAACTATGGACCTGATTCAGACTATCTGAGAGAGACGTTGGATGTGGGTGCGGCGTACAATGCCGGCGGAGGTCTACCGCATGGGAGGTATGTATAAAGATAATGATGATTTCTATGTTAATGAATGTCGATTCGTCACAATTGTATTTTTTGTAGACCTGGGTTGGGCGACGACTATGTAGAGTGTGAGGATTATGCTAGACGAAGGCCTTCCAATGCTAGTCGATTTCAATATACTGCAGAGGCTCGCGAATTACGGGAATAATTGAGACGCACCAAGGAGGATATGAAGATGCACCTGCAACAACAACAGCAACAGACACAGATGTTGCAGCAACAAATGCATTATTTGTATATGTCTCAGGTAACATGTAATTTTCTCATTTGAAAATTTTATTTGATTTAAAAATGTTTCTACTCAAGATATCACAACTAATTTACTTGATACAGTTAATGGGTCAAGGTAGCTCCAGTTCTTAGTTTGGTTTGCCGTAGCAATCTTACCTCGACATGATGCCTCGTCCAATGCAGCCAGCGCAACACGTTGGCTCCTCCTCACAGGTAAAACTGCTTATATTATTGACTCAGATTATTTAATGCAATATCGTTACCATTTGTATTGTAGGGTTTCGAGAGTGGCCAACTATGTGTTCCACAACCTTACGGATTCATATCACTATTGGTTTCTAGATTGCAGCAAAATAATCTAGTTAAACTGTAATTTTCGCACTTGACCAATTTATTCGATTTCAAAATGACTCTAATTAGGATCTCACAACCTGATGCAATTTTCCCACTGATGTCTTTACCTCCGGTGCAGACTCACCCATCACAAGTTGGAGACACAGTGGTATGCATGACTTGTATACTTGTTACAATACTTTCATTATAACAATGCATATTAATTAGCAGAATATTAAAAAGGAAAGGGAAAGACTGAGCCGAGAGATGAAGTGAAAGAGGGAACAAGTGAGAGAGCGAGAGAGGAAGATATAGATAGAGAGGGAGAGGAAGACATAGAGAGAGAGGGGGAGATAGAGAAAAGAAGTGATAGATAGAGAGGGAGAGGAAGACATAGAGAGGGAGATAGGGAGAGAGAGAGAAAAGATGAGATAGATAGAGAGGGAGCTAGAGAGGAAGAGATAGAGGGAGAGGGGAAGAGACAGAGAGAGAGTGGGAGAGCGAGTGAGGGCGAGGGAGAGATAGGGAGAGTGAGAGGAAATGAGAGAGCTTTTATAAGTTTTAGTCGAAGCCAACATGTTTCTCTTTTATTAAGTTAGTCGAAGTCAACATGTTATGTTATTAAGTTTCTCTTTTATTTGTTTATCGTGGAGATCCCATCATGGACACTCGAAGGTTGCAATGTTTTCCTTAACATCAACGACAGAGGCGCGAGTGGAGGAGATGGGAGTGCAGGACATGCGAGTGGAGGCCCCCACAACGACATTTGAATTTTGTTTGCGCATTTTTGTACGTTTGTGCTTCTGTTTGAAAAGTTTCAAAACTTGTTTGCGTTGCTGTGTTTGAAATGTTTGTGAATGTATATTACTGTTGTGGTTGTATAATACTGTTGTGATGTCTGTGTAAAATGGAGGCTCCCCAGCCGAGGAGGGAGAGGAAATAGGCTGTTTTTTGTAAAAAATATGTTATGTGCGTCGGTTTGGGCTAAACCGACGCTCATAGTTGCCATCGGTACGCTGCCCACATGGCGAAGTAAATGCGTCGGTCTCCCTCTAACCGACTCACTTAAATGGAGTAAGAGCATATGTTTCTGAGGAACCGACACTCAAAGACGCGCTCGGTAAGCTGGCCATGTGTCACAATAAGTGTGTCGGTGTTACCCGAACCGACGCTCTTAACCGCAGTAAAGGTGTCAGTTCCACTGGCTGACGCATTTACTTCTTAGGGCGTCGGGTCCCGGAAACCGACGCCCATAACACATAAATGCGTCGGTTCCGACGCACTTACTTGTTAAAGGCGTCTGAAATATTTTGTCGGATGGGTGCCGGTTTCTATACACAATCGACGCTCATATGGTCGATGCCCTATTTACTAATTCCTGTAGTGAACATTTTCGTCACAAATATTTTGCCACATTAGCAGCCACATGGCTTGCCAAGTCAGCAGCCACATGGCTTGCCACATCATCATAATTATGACAAACATTTTCGTCACAAAGATTTTGCCACGCCAGTAGCCACGTCACTCGTCAGCAGCCACGTGGAAAGGCACATGTGTATGAATTGTGACGTTTTTAAACACACTTGTGACAAATTAGAGCATCACAAATTTAGTGACGATTGTAGTGTGTGTCATAAAATCTATGACAATTTTTTGCTGATTGTCATAGTTGTTCATTTAACACGCACCTTCAGTGACGATGTCCTATTTGTCACAATGGCGTCACCAAAATACAAACTATGACAAAAAATTGTACATAGTGACATAATCATTATGTCAAAGAAGGCCTAAAAGGTTGTAGTGTATGAAAGCGTATGATCCGGATTTGATCTCCAAAATAGGTACGGATTCCGAATTCTTTTTTCATTTGGCGTGCACTAGGATGGAACAACTTTGCTCACATAGAGGAGAGAGGTTAACGCCTTCTCTCCATGCAATTCCTTTGCACACTCGAAATAAGATTTGATGGTATTTCTTTTAGATTATTTCAAAAAGAATACAAGATCCTATGGAAAGAATTAAGTGAAATCCTAGGCTTCCATAAACGTTGTTTGCTAGATTTAGATACTTTGCCTAAATTTAACAAACAAAGTTTTTGGCAAGATTTAACTAGTCAGGTCAGATGTAGTGCACCTAGGAATAGCCACTTGCACTACCCTACTTTACGCTTCATGCATAGATGGGTGGCTATGACTATGTTCCATATAGGAGATGTAAGGGTAGTGTGTGATGATGAGATGAAAATTTTATTTGTTATGATTAAAATGATAAAAGTTGCTCCAGTTATTGCCATAATGACAAAATGGTAGATTACATTCCAAGATCAGGGCCAACAGACTGCACTTCATTGGTTACCCGTATTGCTACTAGGGCAGGAGCACTAGAATATTCTTCATTTCAGTATATTGAAAATGAAAGGGAATAAATTAATGAAGATTATTTAGTGCAAGGACATACCCTTAACCATGATCAAGATTGCTCTTTGATATTTATTATCCTGGCTTTCTCAATGAAATCCGGTTACCTAACCTGGATTATCATTTGTACAAATCCCGGAGGCTAACGATTAACCTTCTTCCAATCGAGGAAGCCCAAAGAAGTAATATCTTTGGCAGGTTAACTAGAAGACATACAAGGAGAGCGACCATGCCTCCAACAACCTCCATGGTCCATGAGTATGAAGAGGAAGAGAACCCAATGGGTGATGCACCCGGATGGACTCAACCTCCATCGTATGAGACCGAAGGTCTGTCTTGGCATGTATGGAACCGCATGGGAGCCACCCCTATCCACTTCAAGCTCTAGCTGCTTGCCTCCAACGTCCATGAGAAGATGTTGTTCCTCTTCGGCTAGAAGTCATCGTAATTATAGCCAAGGAATGACAGATCTTACTAGACGTATGGAAGACCTTGAAATGAGAACGGGTGACATCTACAACACTCCCCCAAGGGCAGGTCCAAGGTACCCAAGACTTGCAACAACACATGGACGCTCAATTCACCAATTTCAACTCCACACTACAACAACAACAAGCCGATCTCGTGGCATACTTCCATCATCAAGGGTTCAACCCTCATCACGGAGGTGAGTGAAGAACAATCTTTGGGGAGGACCCCCACTTGAGGTAAATTGTATCAACCCTTTGCATATTTATTTTCCATTCACCCATCATCCACCTTGCATATAAAAAAATAAAAATAATAAGCAGGGATTTCTTTTCAAATAAAATAGAATATGTGAGGTAAGAATGACTTAGAAATCACATAGATGAAATGATGAATAGTTGCTCTATTTTAATTTTCCTATGTCCCTAGTTTACAACTTACTACTCTCCAACATATTGCTCTCATTGGCTAAAATTACTTTTGCCTTGATTTCGAAATTGTGGGTAGCAAAAGCTTAATCCATTCTAAGTTGTTGTGAGATATGATATAGTGGTGGGGCTGCTATTTCTTGTTTGAAAGTGAAACTCAGATTTCCCGAGAAAATTCTAAAAATATTTAAGTTACTCTCATTTGATTGGAAATACCTACCAAAGCTATATGATATATTACATTGATAGACCTTATGCATATGTTATTTGTCTTCACATTGATATTTCATTCATTAATTTTTGAATTCAAGACATCACTTGCACATGCTATACTTCTAAACTAGAAGTAAGCAAAATCCATCATACCACCATTTCACAATAAAAAGAGAAACTCCATACCATTCATGCTTAATACTCTCTACAAAATTTCTTGCATAAAAAGGGAGTAGGAGACATGGCTACAATAAAAAGAAAAAGAAAATGCATGCTTACATCAAAAGCATGAGAAAAAAAAAGAGAAAAGTAACCATTTTTCATCCCTAAAAATAAGAGAGTCCACTCAAAAAGGAGTCATTTCTAAAGTCCACATCAACCTCCATTCCATCACACATGCACAAGTCTTGAATCAAATAGCTTTGAATTGATTTCTCCTAAGGCCTGCTTTTTCGACTTAGCAATATTATGTGTTGCAAATATGCCTACTATATTCCATACCAACTCCACGTACAAGCCTTATTTAGAGGAAGGATCAATTTAGGCACAATGCCTTGGTGAGCACATATTTCCACTACACATTAAAGGAGAGACCGAGAGAATCAAATTAAGATACTTAAAATCTAAATTGAACTCTCCGAAATTTAAGTGGAACTAGATTTCTAGGGTATGTGTGCTCCATTTGATGTTCTATCTTTCAACAACCCATGAATAGGAGATGTCATAAGCTCCATAATGACTTGAGATGGGTGAAGTACCATGCCAATTTTTGCAATACTAGGTAGAGTATTTTGTTGTGCACATGCTACTTTTGAAAAGTAGAACATTGTAGCAACTCCTAATCATGAACCTAAAGTCTTGACTTTGCTCGTGACGAGCAAAGGATAAGCTTGGGGGAGTTTGTTGACGGCTATTATATACCAATTTCACATGTCAATTTAACTCAATTATGTGATGAAATTTTCATTTCTTGCACACATCACCTTTCTATTTAACTTATTTCCACTTGTCCTTGGAGAAACGGTGCATGCAGGGAATTATTGCAGGAAATGAGGTAAAAGAGGGGGGAAATCCTATAAAATATCATCCCAGCCAATCAAGCAATGACATATGGCACCACATGGATCAAATGGCCAACAAAAAGAAGTATCCGAGGCCATCCAATGGTGTAGAACCCATATAAAGGGATGGGACCCACCTGGCAGTGACCTGGAGAAAGCACACGAGAAATGGTGCAGAGACAAGGTCGACCGACCCCCCTAGTCGTCCGACATGGTCCTGGTGCCAAACTCGATCAATCGCCACGTTTGGCTCCTCCTAGCTTGAAGAAGTCAGTGGTGCCTGATTCGCACGCTTTTGGTGGCGAGAACCAACCCCTCTCCACATATAAATAGGACCCCCTACCCTCAGTTTGCACACACACCACTTGAGTATTCATCATACACTATTCTCCATAGGTTTAGAGGAGTGTAGGCTGTAGAGAGGAGAGCATCTAGTCCATTGTCCAAGTAGGAGAGGAGTAGAAGGAGTCTCTTCCCAATTCCTAATTGGGAAAGTTATGGCTCTCATATTCCTATTTATATTTGTGACTTTGATCTTAAAAATATGTTATCTTTACTCTTCTATTGTTCATATACTTGGATGAAGCGTTTCTTGTTTGATTGTGGATTCCATATATGTGGTAGGAGTAGAATTTACTATTATGCTATACCATTCTCATTATATCATCGTAAACACTATAAACCCTCACCATAGTCTAATTAGCTATGATATGGTTATGTTGATATGAATCACTTATGCTATGTATTAACATTGGTTCAATGATGATTTAGTTCATTGCCTTAGGATGGCTTGTGCCTAGCCTCTTAAGGTAATTACTTAATATGCTAGCATGGTGCTAGGATAGATAAGTAGCGTTGAATGTCTCGTAGACCCACAAATTGAAGAGGTAGGCAGTAGGTGGTGACAGCCCTATCTGTCCTTTGTAATCCTCCACATTCAGCTATGCCACAAGCTCTTGGTGGGAGTCGTCCTCGTGTTGCTAGGGGTAAACCAGTGCCTGATGTGTGAATCCACTTAGAATGAGAATTCACAATTAATATGATCATTAATAACTAACTTAGGCTATGTACATGTATATTAGAAGCACGGTAGGAGTATCTACCTAACTCTTAGCCTAGTCCCTCTTTACCTCATTTACCCCCCCCCCCCCTTAGGATAGAATGCTCTTGTGTGTGTCACACTACCTCCAAACTATCATTTATCTATCCTTGCTAGAACCCTTCCTAGACCAACCTAGCCTCTCCATTTGATGATTGCTTTGCTTCCACCTAGACTTCCTTTGGGAGAATAAAAATGACACCCTTTGAGAATACTCCAAAAGGGGAAATGCCACGTCGATAGATTTCGTGCGCTTGCAGATTTATATCTGTGATTTAAGAACTATCAACAAGCATTCCTGGCACCACTGATAGGGATGATTTGTTAGTAGTGTGTAGGAAGTATCAACACTCGACATGGTTGTTGAGAAGGATACACCGCTCATTCTTGGGCGCCCGTTCCTTAGCACTGCCAAGGCTCGCATAGACATGGGAGAAGGAGAAATCCACTTCCATATCAATGGCAAGGAAGAAAAGTTTAACTTTCGCCCAAAGTTGGAGCAATGCTCCATGATTTGTATCAAGTATGGGCCAAATGTTAAACACATTCAAGAGGTCGAAGTGTGACACCCGGTTCCGAAAAAATGAACCAAGTGTAGTATATGTGCGCCCATGATGTTTAACAGACGTACACAAGTGATTCACAAATGATAAACATACAATTACCACAACTCAAATTAAATAAGTACTTTTAATACAATATTAAAGTAATCCTCAAATTACAACTCTAATGATCATTAATGATAATACTACTGCAGTGGGAATAATCTAATTAAGCCAACTAAGCAAACTGAGCATAAAGGGTAGCGCGGCTCCAAGCAACACCATAGGCAAAGCTGATGACAGCACACAGCCTAGAACTCCTCTTTTAACATCATGATACTCCCAATCTTGACCTGCAACTGTTGGTGGGAGAATTTCAAGGGTGAGTACATATCGTACTCAGCAAGTGTGGAAAGTATGACATATAGCTTAATCAAGGCATGATAATAAAAACTGGCTAATTGCTGAATAGTACATTAAAAACATGTAAAAAGCATTATACTATGTCTATGTGAAGTAATCCCATCATATCCCACATAATTAACATAATACAAAACCATATTCAATATCCATTACCATCATTCCAGATTATTACCATCACCATCATCCATGTCCATAACCATACCAGTACCAATACCATAACCATCCCAAAACCATCCCAAAGCCATCCCAAATACCAAGTTCCCTCTAATCATGTAGGTCATCCAGGTGTTCCTCACCGGGAGCACGGCTATCATGATAGTTTTTAACACTCTGCGGAGGTTGTACCACTTTACCCACAAGTTCGTGATTTCATCATCTTTCGGTGAGTAAGAACCTCCCTTATGCCCATGACCCGTCAGTCACATTACACACTTCTATTGTTGTGTGGCCAAGAGATCACAAAATAGCCTTTACAAAGGGACTACTAGCATGTACAGACCCACTGAGGTTTCACCGGTGGCGATGCCTCCAACTGAGCGCATCCTAAACCAAGGGCCCCCTCTTGTTGAATGTGGCCTAGAGGGGAGCTGAATAGGCCTTTTTGAATTTTGTCGGAACCTGCAAGACTTAAAAACTAGATCAAAACTCGAGATATCAGACTAGTCCGGTCAAGTGCGGACTAGTCCGGTGTGTACCAACTAGGTTAATCAAGTTTGAACGATTAAATTGATTCTATGATGTATGCAGCGGAAATATACAGTCAATCGAAGTGTTACACGATTATGAACTAGGGTATACCACAAGTCAATCTTATGTTTAATGTTTCAACGTAAAGTAGGCAAGATTGATTGAAACCCTAGTTTGATATGATGTATAAAAACGATGAACACAAAGTAAGAACACAAGCAATTTATCCCGTGGTTCGGTTCCCACAGAGGCAACCTACATCCACGTTGAGGAGTCCACAAAAAGACCGGGTCTTCTCCAACCCTACCCTCGTTGGATCGCCACGAAGGCCAATCCTCTTCTCTTATCACAAAAGGTAAATAACCAAATTCAAGGGACCTTCTCACACATTGAGGGCTGCCCTAAATTACAACAAGAACTCCCAAGAACACACACGAAAGATTACAATTAAAATCACAGGAGTGTGTTAGGGAATCAAACCAAGAGCTCAAGAGTGATGAATCGTGTCTCTCCAATGTTCCAAAGTGTATCCTCAAGGGATTGATATTTTTGACTTTTGATTTTGTGGAGAGATGTGTTTTTGAGGCTCTTGGGAGGTGTGACGGCGCAGGGGGTCGAGAGAGATTAAAGTTGGGTCGTGCACAACTATTTATATGGGGTTTCAAAAAGTGACCGTTAGGGTTTAGAAAGATCGGACTTGTCCGTGGTGGACACCGGACTAGTTCGGTGTGCTGTGTGTAGCAAACCCTAAGTGTCCCGAAATATCGGACAAGTCCGGCTAGGAGCGGACTTGTCCGATTTTGCTTCTGGAAATCTTCGGACTAGTCCGATAATCATCAGACTTGTCCGAATCAGTGAAACCCTAAGTGAATTGGATGAGAAGTCTGCACTTGGAGGACTTTTCCGATTTAGGTCAGAGGGTTTTTGGACTAGTCCAGGCCAATATCGGACTTGTCCGATTTGGATCAGAATGATATCGGACTAGTCCATTGTGTGATCAGACTTGTCTGATTTTTTGCAGCTTGTGAAGTGTTTTGAGGACTAGTCCGATTCTAGTCAGAGAGATATCGGACTAGTTCGTGGTGATATCAGACTTGTCCGATCTTGTGCAGAAAGATATCGGACTAGTCCGGTGTCTATCGGACTAGTCCGGTCGTGTATAAACTTGTGCAATGTGTGTGTTTATTTGTGTTTGAGCTCTTGGGATGTTTTTCCTTAACACACTCCATACTCAATGATCTGCTACACTTGTTCCTTGAGATCATTTCCACATTGCTCCTCATTCTCCCTTATTTTTGGCACTTTGCTTATTTTCCCATTAAAACCTGTGCTCATCTCAACAAAGAGGTTAGGATATCATTTGCTTGTCATAAATCATCCAAAACCCACAAGGGATTCCAAGATGCACTTTCAATCTCCCCCTTTTTGGTGATTGATGACAACCAATTGAGATTTCAGAAAAGTATGATAAAAGTTGAGATTTTCATAAAGTATGCACATATGAGTCTAGAATACATCAAGCAATGAAAACATGATCCATATGTGCATTCTTTATGGTGGGATGCATAACTAAGTGCATTGAAACAATGAGAATGACATAATTGACATTAACCAACCAACAGCAAGCATATATGCCATTCTAGGAGCAAAATCACAAATTTCAACAATTACTTCTCAAGTAGATCAAAACATTGCATCAAAGGACCATAATTATCATAAGAGCATAGTAAAAGTTTTACAACCCACAAAATATGTCACTCTCTCCTCGCATCCTACAGCTTAAGACCTAAGACCTAAGACTCCCCCTCAATCTCTCCCCCTTTGGCATCAAGACACCAAAATGAAGGAGAGGAGGGACCTAAAGTATTCAAGGCTCGCTGTCGGTCCTCTCATCGTCTTCATCTTCGTCTTCGGGCTGATGAGGAGGAGGAACGGAGCCACTCGAGCCCCCAATGCCAATGTAGGCAAGCTCGGAGGGAGTCAAGGGCCCGAGCTCGGTATAGTCAGAATCAGAATCTTCAGAGATAACTAGAGATCCAATGGGCTCAATCTCCAGTTTTTGAAAAATCTGCTTCACAATTGCCTTGACATACTTCATGTCTTCCTTTCTTCTCTTGTTAAGCTTGTGGGCCTTCACCTCGGCCTTTTTGCAGGAAGCAAAGATAGCAGCCAAGTATTTGAAGATGCCACTTGCAGATCCTTTTTGTGGAGCTGCCCTAGTGGTAGGGGCAGCCCTGGCATCTCCACTTGCTCTTGCTGGAGCCTCAGGACTGGAGGCTGGAGATGGAGCAGCCTGTATGCTTGACTTTTGAGGCATCTGGGGCCTCAAGGGAAGGTGCTCCACATCTTTGACGAATTCAATGCCAGTGACCTCAATCATGAACATAAGATACGGAGCATAGCCACATGACCTGTTGGGTGTGCAAGAGATGTTGACCATATCGTTCTAGATATAGTCAGCCACATCAAACTTGCGGTCCTTGCTTATGACCCTCATCAAGGTCCGGAGATAGCCCTGCACACTCCCAGCATCCCCATCCTTGGGGGCAATGGTCTTCCTCAAGACTCTGTTCAAGACCACAAAGAAAGGCTTCATGTTCTTTGTGGAGGGAGGGTTGAACTTGGAGTTGGGCTCATAGAGGAATTTAATCTTGTCCTTCTCAATGACACCTATGTTGTGGATGACCGAGTTGTCATGGCTTGAGGTGTCAAGGTGTAGCAGGCTTGCAAAGTATTCATAATTTATACTGTACTTGGATCCGTGAGTCATCCAAGTAACACTCTTTTCATCATCACTTGAAAAATGGCAAGTCGCAAAGAATTGTGCAATGACCTCATCATTCCATTTGTTCCTGAAGGCGAATAGATCCTTCAGGCCACGCCTCTCAACTGCCTCCACGACTTCAACAAATGGTGAGCATACCTTCTTCTCGAAGTGTGCCCAATCAATCCATTGGCTGCACACAACAGGTGTCTTCATGGTGAGGTACACAGACTTGTAGAAATCTGCATGAAAATTGCTCCAAAATCTGCCATCGACAGCTTGCTTCGGACGACTGTAGCAATCAACATTGCAAAACTTAGCCGCTGAGTCACTGCCCTTCCCATTGAACTTTTCTTCTGTGGGGTCCCAAGCCCCTTGCATCGGAGCTGACATCTTCAGGAGGCCAATCGGGCCTGTTGCGATCCCCTTGCCCTTGCCCTTGGCTAGGCGGGCACTTGCCGAGCTAGGGCCACCACCAGCGGAAGCGCTGGAAGCAGGCACCTTTCGTCGATCCACCCTCTTTTGGGAGGTCGCTTCTTGCTTCTTGCTTCTCGGAGAGGAGTCTGGCTCGGAAGGTCACTTCTTGCTTTGGTCCGTCGAGGACCGAAGCAAGGCTTCTTGTTCCATCTCGGCTTCGAAGTCGGAAACATCGTCGTGAGAGTTCGACATGCCCTGAGAATGGATTATACAAGGTATGGGTGAGAAAGAATAACAAGGAATTGTATTGAGGAATTGAACAGTTAGGTTTGAGTTCAAAAAAATCGGACAAGTCCGGTGTACAGGCACGGACTAGTCCGGGTGACCGGACTTGTCCGTGCATGGACCAGACTAGTCTGATATTCATCCTCAAAATCCTATGCAACGAGAAAAATGGTGATTCCTAATGCACACTAGCTTAGCATCAATGTAATACATCAAGGAAACATGTATATAGTGAGAGATGCTAGGCTATTCGATCAACAATGAAGAAAATAGAGATTTCTAGGGTTTGGGGGAAAATTACCGAAGAAATCGCTTGAATCTCAAAGAGGAGGGTGTTGAAGGCCGGACAAGTCCGTGAACTTCAATCCCCGAGCGAGGAAGCTTGATTTCCACCCAAATGTGGAGCTTTTTAATGGAGGAGATGCAAAATCACCTTGGGGAGCTCGAGCATGGAGAGAGGAAGCTTGAGGCAAGTGTGGGCATGAGGAAATTAGGGTTTGGCGGCGGCCAGGGTTAAGGACATGAAAAATTGGACAAGTTCGAAAATGATCGGACTAGTCCGAACTTTTCCAAAGGCTATGTCGGACTAGTCTGTGGTCTGCCGGACTAGTCCAGCCTAACCGGCGCTCTGCGAACTAGTCTCCATGGGCGGACTAGCTCGGGTAACCACATAATAGTCCGTGGTCACCAGGGAAAAATTTCTTATCCCATTCATGTATATTTGAAGGTACTTATTAAGAAAATAGGGAGGAAAATCAAATCAAATAATCTTGATAAATATGATCAGTAAGCATACAACAATCAAGCAATGACCATAATTCACCAAGATCTAGTAATTGACATAGTTTTTTGGAGAAAATTGAGAGAGATGATTTTCTCAATCCAATCAATATATTTTGAAGAATTCATACAGGTATGCAAATTTTCAAGCCACATTCCGAGCATCAAGGATATTTAGTTCATTTCGAAGCTCGCAAAAGCATTTTTCATCAAGTGGCTTTGTGAATATGTCGGCTAACTGCTTTTCGGTGTTGACATGGGAAATGGCTATATCTCTTTTCATGGAGTGGTCTCTCATGAAGTGATGCCGGATGTCTATGGTTTTGGTTCTAGAGTGCTCAACTGGATTATGGGCAATTTTAATGGCACTCTCATTATCACAAAGGAGTGGAATACGGTTCATATTGTAACTGTAATCCCTTAGAGTTTGTCCGATCCAAAGGAGTTGTGCACAACAACTCCCGGCTGCAACATACCCCGCTTCGGCTGTGGATAAAGCAATGGAGTTTTGTTTCTTGGAGGACCAAGAAACTAGGGATCTACCTAGGAATTGCCATGTACCAGAGGTACTTTTTCTATCTACTTTGCATCTGACATTATCTGCATCAGAGTAACCAATGATATTGAATTTGGAGCCTTTTGGATGCCAAATACCATGGTTGGGTGTCTGAACTAAATATTTCAAGATCCTTTTTACGGCTGTCAAGTGACACTCCTTAGGATTGGCTTTAAATCTTGCACATAAACATACACTCAACATAATGTCTGGCCTAGATGCACATAAATAGAGTAGAGATCCAATCATGGAGCGATATACCTTTTGTTCGGTGTTTGGTCCATCTTCATTGAGATCCAAGTGGCCATTCGTGGCCATGGGATTCTTTATGGGCTTCGCCTTGTCCATTCCAAACATCTTGAGTATGTCTTTACTGTACTTAGTTTGGCTTATGAACGTCCATTCCTTTTGTTGCCTCACTTGGAATCCCAAGAAGTACTTTAGCTCTCCAATCATGGACATCTCAAACCTATCTGTCATAATTTTGCTAAATTCCTCACAAAAAGCTTTGTTAGTTGAACCAAAGATTATATCATCAACATAGATTTGACAAACAAAGAGATCATCATCAAAGTTCTTTGTAAACAATGTATAATATACTTTACCGATTTTAAAGCCATTTTCAATTAAGAAATCTCTAAGACACTCATACCAAGCTCTAGGAGCTTGTTTGAGGCCGTAGAGAGCCTTACGCAATTTCAATATGTGGTCGGGGAACTCTTCATCTTCAAACCTGGGGGGTTGCTCCACATACACCTCCTCCTTGATTGGTCCGTTGAGGAAGGCACTTTCCACATCCATTTGATAGAGCTTGAAATCATGGTGAGTAGCATATGCAAGTAATATTATAATAGATTCAAGTCTAGCTACGGGAGCAAAGGTTTCATCGAAATCCAAAACTTCAACTTGTGAATACCCTTTGGCCACAAGTCGTGCCTTGTTCCTCGTCACCACCCCGTGTTCGTCTTGTTTGTTGCGGAAGACCCATTTGGTGCTGACGACGTTGGATTTGGGTCTTTCGACTAGTTCCCACACCTTGTTCCTTTTGAAATTGTTGAGTTCTTCTTGCATGGTCACTACCAAATCTGGATCCTTCAATGCATCCTCAACCCTGCATGGTTCCAAAAAGGACACAAACGATTCATGCTCACAAAAATTAGCTATGGGAGATCTAGTAGTTACTCCCTTTTGGATGTCACCGATGATGTTGTCGATTGGGTGATCCCTTTGGGTGCATTGGTGTACTCTTGGGTGTGGTACTTGCTGTCTTGAACCATCATCATTATCTTCTTCTCCCCCTAAATGCTTGCTCTCATTGACTTGTTGATCATTTTCACTTTCTTGTGGTTGATCTTGTATGGAAGCTCCCCCTTGATCAATGGTCTCCTCTTGTGGTTCATTTTCCTCATGCATATGTAGAGGTGGCTCTAGTGGTCGAACTTCGCCTAACGCCACTCTTCTCAATGCTTGACAAGGAGATTCTTATTTATCTAGCACACATGGATCAACTTGCTCCTTTTGGGAGCCATTAGTTTCATCGAACACTACGTCACGTGCTACTTCAACAAGTCCGGAGGTCTTGTTGTAGACACGATAGGCGTAAGTGTTCGAATCATAACCAAGCAAGAAACCTTCATCGGACTTCGAAGTGAGCTTTAAAGTCCTAGGCTTCATGTTCAAAATATAGCTTTTGGAACCAAAAGCTCGAAAATATGAAATATTAGGCTTGTTACCGGTGAGTAGCTCATAGGATGCCTTCTTGAGTAGTCGATGAAGATAAAGTCGATTTATGGCGTGGCAAGCGGTGTTGACCGCTTCCGCCCAAAATCCATCCGAGGTCTTGTACTCATCGAGCATTGTACTCGCCATCTCTATGAGGGTTCGGATCTTTCTTTTGGCAACTCCGTTTTGTTGAGGGGAGTACGGAGCTGAAAACTCGTGCTTTATGCCTTCTTCATCTAGGTACCTTCACTTGTGTGTTCTTGAACTCCTTGTCGCTGTCGCTTCGAATGTTCTTGATTGTGAATGAGAATTCATTTTGAGCTCGCTTGAAGAACTTCTTGAGTATTCCTTGTGTTTCTGACTTATCATGTAAAAAGAAAACCCAAGTGAAGCGAGAAAAATCATCGACAACTACTAAACCATATTTGTTACCGCCTATGCTTATGTAGGGGATTGGACCGAATAAGTCCATGTGAAGTAGCTCGAGCAGTCTTGTTGTAGTCATGACGTTCTTCGCGGGATGAGGTGCTCCAACTTGCTTCCCGGCTTGGCATGCGCTACAAGGCCTGTCTTTCTCAAAAACAACATCCTTCAAACCTCGGATGTGATCGCCCTTGAGGAGCTTTTGAAGATTCCTCATACCAACATGCGCTAGCCGTCTATGCCACAACCAACCCATGTTGGTCTTTGCAATCAAGCATGTGTCATGTTCGGCTTTATCCTTGTTGAAGTCAACAAGATAAAGCTTTCCCTTCAACATACCCTTGAATGCAATGGAACCATCACTCCTCCTAGAGACGGTCACACCCTCGTTAGCGAACAAGTAATTATAACCTTTGTCACATAATTGAGATATGGACACCAAGTTATAATCTAAGGAATCAACATGTAATACATGAGAAAGAGTGTGTTGTGGTGATATGGCAATTTTACCGGTACCGAGCACCTTTCCTTGACTATTGTCTCCAAAATAGATGCCCTCGCTTGGATCCTCATTTGCTTCATATTAAAGAACATCCTTCTTTTTCCAGTCATATGGTTGGTGCAGCCACTGTCTAGCACCCATTTGGATCCACCAGAGGAATAGGCCTGCAAAAACAAATTATGCCTTGGTTTTAGGTACCCAAGCTTGCTTGGGTACTTTTAGGTTAGTCACAAGGGATTTGGGCACCCACACATGAGACTTGGTGTTCCCATGGCGTGGCCAAACATAAGGAGCATAAAATTTTCCATAATTACTTCTCATTAAGACATAAGATGCATCGAAAGTTCTGACTAGCAACTTTTGTTATTTATACACAGGACTAGTCTGGGAGGCCGGACTTGTTCGGATCCCGACCGGACTAGTCCGGTGGTCATGTGTGTTGTATTCATTAATTTTGGGTCTTCCAGTTTGAGAGAGTCTTCCCTTTACAAATACATTGATATCCTTGTTATTCTTATGGCTTTTAGCTTGATGCTTTTCACCATAAGAGTAACCACTGCCATGTTTGACATTTGGAGGTCTTGTAACCAAGTATGCACTATGTGCATATTTGATCTTCTCCTTGTCAATTATGCCATTTTGTGCAGGATGCTTGTCCTTGGTAGAGGTTGACTTGTCTTTCAAACTGTTGTCAACTTTACCACATGTACAAGTAGAAGCAACTTTAGTTTTGTTGTGTTGAGAAGGTGAGCTTGAAGAGGATGAAGGGTCACCTTGCTTGAGTGACTCAACTTGCACCTCAAGGATCTTGTTAACCTTGATTGGGTTAGCAAGTTCTTCGTTGATTGTAGCATTTGAGTCGCTTAACTCCAAGAAAGTTTCCTTGCTTGAAGCTAATTCAAGCTCTAGTGACTTGCTCCGCTCCTTTTCAAGCTCTAGAAGCTTGTCAAGTTCAACATAATCCTCCTTTTGGGAGACAATCATGTATTCTTGACGATGTATTAACCTCTCCTTCTCAACAAGTTGATCAAGCAAAAAAATTCATTTTCGTGGCTGTTTTCTTATCTAACCTAGTGAGCATATCTTCATTATCACTATTAACATCACAATCACTGGAATAGGAATGCATGGAGGAGGGTTTTGTTGTTACCTTGCGTTTACCTTCCTTTGCCATGAGGCAAGTGCCGTTCCCCTTCCATGCGCCGAGTGTAGGGAAGAGAGTAGACTTCTTGGATGTCTTCTCGATGGCTATGCTAGCCATCTCTTCTTCTTTCGATGATGATGACTCATCATTTGAGTCCCACTCTTTCCCTATGTGCACTTGTTCGGCTTGTTTCTTCTTCTTGAAGAATTTATTGGGTTGAGGCTTGGCTTCTTTGGTCTTCCTCTTGTTCTATTCATATGGGCAATCAACTATAAAGTGGCTATACTCACCACAATTATAGCATGCCCGCCTCAACTTTGGCTTTGTTCTTTCCTTGTATTTTCCTTCACTTGATTTAGCGCTTTGTCTCTTCTTCATCATCTTCTTGAATTTCTTCATGAATAGTATCATTTCATCCTCATCTAAGTTAATGCTCTCATCATCATCGTCTTCCTCTAGTTGAGCTTCTCGTGATTCATTAGATAAGGGCTTGAGGGTGGACTTCAAAGCAACCCCTTTCTTCTTTGCTGAGGTGAGGTCGGCAATTTCCCTGACATGTTTCGGTTGCTTCTCCCTCATCTCAAAATTGATGATTTTTCCAAGTAGCTCATCCGGAATCATTCTCTTGTATCCGGGACTTTCTCTAATCATTGAGCATAAGGTGACGTTGCGAGGCATGAAAGCTCTAAGGAAGAGCTTCACCACCTCGTGGTCGTTCCACTTCTTGCTTCTGTATGATCGAACCTTGTTGATGAGTGTCTTTAGTTGGTTGTACATATATTGAGACGACTCATCTTCTTCGATAGCGAATCTTCCCAATTCGCCTTCGATCATCTCAATCTTCGCTTCATGCACATGACGATCACCTTCATGTGCAGTTTGCAATGTGTCCCAGATCTCCTTTGCAATCTCAAGTCCATCCACCTTGGTGAACTCGTCAGAGGTAATGACTGCGGCGGCTTGAGCATTTTGATGAATTGCCTGCTCTTGGCTTGGTGTGAGCTCTTCATCGTCGTCCGGGATATCTATCCCCGTGCACACAATATGCCATAAACATGGATTGAGAGAAATTAGATGCATTTTCACATTTTGCCTCCACATTGAGTAGTCACTTCCATCGAAGTGTGGGGCTTTTCCTAGAGGGATAGACAAATAATGATTATTGCTAGAATTAAGATGATCGTAGTTGAAAGGATATCGGGAGTAGTCGGTGTGACTACTCCCCTTCTTCTTCTTTTCATCTTAAATTTTCACATTTCCCTTGGAAAGGGTTTTCTTCCTTAGGAGCGCCTTGAGTTCCAGCGTCTCCTCATCGTCATCCTCGAAGTCTTGAATGGCTTCAAGGAGCTTCTCCAATTTCTGGTTCTTATCTTCATCAACCTTCTCTTGGTTGTTGCTCTTGTGTACGTCTTTCATGTCCGACATGATCTCTTTGAGCGATTAGTCACCTTCTTGAAGAACCTTGCTCTGATACCAATTGAATGTGGCCTATAGGGGGTGAATAGGCCTTTTTGAATTTTGTCATAACCTGCAACACTTAACAACCAGATCAAAACTCGAGATATCAGAATAGTCCGGTCAAGTGCGGACTAGTCCGGTGTGTACTGACTAGGTTAATCTAGATTGATCGATTAATCTGATTCTACGATGTATGCAGCGGAAATATACATTTAATTGATGTGTTACACGGTTATGAACTAGGGTATACCACAAGTCAATCTCATGTTTAACGTTTCAACGTAAAGTAGGCAAGATTGATTGAAACCCTAGTTTTATATGATGTATAAGAATGATGAACACAAAGTAAGAACACAAGCAATTTATCCCGTGGTTCGGTTCCCACAGAGACAACCTACATCTACGTTGAGGAGTCCACAAAAGGACTGGGTCTTTTCCAACCCTACCCTCGTCGGATCGCCACGAAGGCCAATCCTCTTCTCTTATCACAAAGGGTAAATAACCAAATTCAAGGGGCCTTCTCACACGTTGAGGGCTCCCCTAGATTACAACAAGAACTCCACCAAGAACACACTGGAAACATTACAATGAAAATCACAGGAGTGTGTTTGGGAATCAAACCAAGAGCTCAAGAGTAATGAATCATGTCTCTCCAATGTTCCAAAGTGTATCCTCAAGGGATTGATCTTTGTGGCTTTTGATTTCGTGGAGAGATGTGTTTTTGAGGCTCTTGGGAGGTGTGACGGCGCAGGGGGTCGAGAGAGATTAAAGTTGGGCCGTGCACATCTATTTATATGGGGTTCCTAAAAGTGACCATTAGGGTTTAGGAAGATCGTACTAGTCCGTGGTGGACACCGGACTGTAGCAAACCATAAGTGCCCTGAAATATCAAACTAGTCTGGCTAGGAGCGTACTTGTCCGATTTTGCTTCTGGAAATCTTTGGACTAGTCCGATAATCATCAGACTTGTCCGGATCAGTGAAACCCTATGTGAATTGGGTGACAAGTCCGCACTTGGAGGATTTGTCCGATTTAGGTCAGAGGATTCTCGAACTAGTCCGCGCCAATATCGGACTTGTCCAATTTAGATCAAAATGATATCAGACTAGTCCGTTGTGTGATCGGACTTGTCCGATTTTGTACAGCGTGTGAAGTGTTTTGAGGACTAGTACACACTGGGAAGGACTAGTCCGATTCTAGTCAGAGAGATATCGGACTAGTCCGTGCTGATATCAGACTTGTCCAATCTTGTGCAGAAAGATATCGGACTAGTCCGGTGTGAATCGGACTAGTCCGGTCCTGTATAAACTTGTGCAATGTGTGTGTTTATTTGTGTTTGAGATCTTGGGGTGTGTTTCCTTAACACACTCCATACACAATGATCTACTACACTTTTTCCTTGATCTCATTTCCACATTGATCCTCATTCTCCCTTCTTTTTGGCACTATGCTTATTTTCCCATTAAAACATGTCCTCATCTCAACAAAGAGGTTAGGATCTCATTTGCTTGTCATAAATCATCCAAAACCCACAAGGGATTCCTAGATGCACTTTCACTTATGCCATTCGGATCCCGGGCAGTCCCGCCACTCATACAATCCCAATCTAACTCCCCTTCCCCACTCTTTCAAATGGTCCATGCAATACTAGCAATACCCTAATTAATCAGCTACGCCGCACCCATACTTGGCCTCGTGGTGGCACTATAGTCCTGGCCTATTCTCGCATGAACCGGTCCTTAGATCTAAGGCAAGCAAATCAACATAACATCCAACCCATCCACATACCATGCTTTCTTAGATCACCCATTACCATGTTACCATTAACCATGTCCATCAATGTACACTATCCATAATCTCAATAATTTTATAGTTAGTAACTTGGTTGTTTTCCCATCTCAATTAATTTGAGTGAAGCCAAAAGGTAAAAAGCCCTTCCCAACTTTCTACTATGTGTTCCAAGCGACAAGGGTGGTTAAACAAGTCTAGTAAACCTCCTATCATAGGAGTCCCATCAAATTGACACGAGCATGCAAGTTTCAAAAAAAATCATTTAAAACTATGATCAATATGATCAAGGACACTTGCCTTGCTCCTGAGCTTGGTTAGGGTCAAAAACTTCAAATCCGGGTATTGGAGGTCCTCGATAGCACCCTCTAGCGCAGCACCTTCGATTTTGTGCATCGAACATACAAAACAGTAATTACAATCAATAAATGCTCATATATTACTCAATATGACATGACATGCATGATTAAGGAAAATGCAAAGTGAAACTTGTTAATGAGTTGCTTTTAATGTTTACTAATCAATTACAACTGTTCTTAACAAGTTTATATAGGTTTCAATTTAATTTACATTAATTTGGAATTAATTCAATATTAAACGAATCTAGAGGCCGGACAAGTCCGCCAGGGGCCGTACTAGTCCGCCCGACGCAGAACCAGCGACTCAGGGTTTTCTTGATCTACGAGAATTTGGAGAATTGGGGTTGAATTCACGTGGGAAAGAGAAAGTAGAAGGTATACCACGGTTTTAGAACTCCAAAGAACAAGAGTTTGGAGGCAACACTTGGATCTTGATGATCTAGGGTTGATGATGAAGAGTGGAGGGTGAATTAGCAACAAGGAACGCAAAGTTGATGAAGATCTTGATTGCTTGATCCTTCTTCGTGATCTCCTTCTCCTCCTTGCTGCCGGATCTCCCTTTGGTGGTGGCTCCCATGAACTAGGGTTTGTGGTTCTTTCAATTGTGGCAAAGAGATGTAAAAGTGGGGTGTTGGGTTGTCTATATAGGGGTGGAGGTGTAGGGTTTGATGAATTTCGAGTTTGGGGGTGGGTGGAGGCCGGTGTGGGGTCCCACACGGGCTCCAAAAAGGTTAGACACGATGTCCTTGGGCCCACTTAAGGTAAAAACCCAAAACAAGTCATGGAAGAAAAGATTGAATCGGGGTCGGGAATACCGGACAAGTCCGCAAAATATCGGACTACTCCGATGGCTAGTCAGAGACAAATCGGACATGTCTGGACGAAATCGGACAAGAGTCAGGGGGAAAACGGACAAGTCTGGTGGAAATCAGACAAGTCCAAACAAGTCCGGGGACTTAGCAAAATTTTCGAAGGGCGGGGTGAACAGAGTAGTCCGCACTAAACCAGACATTAGACAAGTCCGAAAACAGGACAGAGAGAAAAACAGACTAGTCTATTGCAACAATGGACAAGTCCAGAGTTTCAACATAAAGTGTAACCAGACTAGTCCGAGGCACAAACTGGACAAGTCCGCACTACCCAGGAAAAACTACAGAGACTTAGACCAGCTAGTCCGGGTCCATGTCCGGACAAGTCCGCTCTTACAACAGGTTTTAATTGGCTCTATGATTATAATTCATTTTAAACTTATTTCATTTTGTGTGGATTAATGTTAAACATATTTAATGATGTATGCAATGCGTGGTGCATGAAAATGAGGGTCCTCCCACGTGAACTCCACTCCAATTCTCCAAATTCTCGTAGATTAAGAAAACCCTAACTCGCTGGTTCCGCGTAGGGCGGACTAGTCCGGCCACTAGCGGACTTGTACGGCCTCTAGATTCGTTTAATATTGAATTAATTCAAAATTGATGTAAATTAACTTGAAACCTGTATGAACTTGTTAAAAACCATTGTAATTGATTAGTAAACATTAAAAGCAACTCATTAACAAGTTTCACTTTGCATTTGCATTAATCATGCATGTCATGTCATATTGAGTAATATATGAGCATTTATTGATTGTAAATACTATTTTGTATGTTCAATGCACGGAATAGAAGGTGTTGCGCTAGAGGGTGTTGTCGAGGACCTCCAGTACCAGGATTTTCAAGTTTCTGACCCTAACCAAGCTCAGGAGCAAGGCAAGTGTCCTTGATCATATTGATCCCTGTTTTTAAATGATTTGTTTTCAAACTTGCATGCTTGTGTCAATTTGATGGGACTCCTATGAAAGGAAGTTTACTAGACTTGTTTAACCACCCTTGTCGCTTGGAACACATGGTAGAGAGTTGGGAAGGGCTTTTTACCTTTTGACTTCGCTCAAATTAATTGGGACGGGAAAACAACCAAGTTACTTAATTATAAAATTATTGAGATTACGGATAATGTACATTGATGAACATGGTTAATGGTAACATGGTAATGGGTGATCTAAGCAAGTATGATATGTGGATGGGTTGGATGTTATGGTGGTTTGCTTGCCTTAGATCTAAGGACCGGTTCATGCGAGAATAGGCTAGGACTACAGTGACATCACGAGGCCAAGTATGGGTGCGGCGTAGCTGATTAATTAGGGTATTGCTAATATTGGGTGGACCATAATAACCTAAGTCTTTCCTCGCACTCAAATTATTTGAGGTTTGACTGGTAAAATCAAAACACATGCTTATGATGCTTTCAGCGACATTAGCTCACTGTGCATCAAATCTTTGTTGTGTGGTAAAAGCAACAACTTTGCATAAGGTAGCTCCCAAAGAAAAGAAATATGAGTCCAGTTGTGTTTTGTACCATACCCTTCGAAATCACCTTCATCGGACTCTTTAAACTTTGCATGCCATGCCATTTTTTGTTCGCTTGTCAATCGATGAGGGGGTCCTTCTGTAACACTTTTACCTTTTTGGGGTGATCGTGTATCACACCTGAAAGTGTGATCTAAAGGAAGGAATCGTCAATGGCAATCAAAGAAGCTGTCTTTTCTTCAATACTTCAACCTGAAGGCATCGGTGTCTGCCATACAGCAACACAATTTTCCATGGACACAATAACCAGCCCAAATACCGTATGCTAACAAATCATGTAGAGACCATAGATATGCGACACGTAAAGTAAATTCACATCTTAGATGATTATCGTATGCCTTTACATATTGCCATAACTCTTTCAACTCCTCAATCAATGGTTGCATCAACATTCGTCCCAGGATGTTTAGGACCAGGAATGATGGCCGTGAGGAATATGTATCCTTCCTTCATGCACATGTTGTGAGGGAGATTGTAAGGCATGATAAAAATAGGCCAACAGGAGTATGGAATATTACTTGTGCCAAAAGGAGTGAAACCTTCTGTTAACAACCCAAGACGAACATTTCTTGGATATCTACCAAACTCTGGATCGAAATGGTCTAGAGCTTGCCATGCCGCGTCCACTCTCACATATCCCTTCTGAATGCCACCTCATCTACTTTGTTGTTTCATGAGAAAGAAATAACCGTCTAAGCCTGGACATGATAGGCATGTACTGAAGCTGTTTGAGCGGTACCTTTGTACTTATTTCCTCTCCATCATCATTCAAAACCTTCACATGTATAGATTCTTTGTAATGCATACAATGAGTATCGTTCTCGTGTTCCTTCTAAAACAACATGCAATTATTCTCGCACGCATCAATTTTCTCATAACTCATGCCCAGACCTTCCAAAATCTTCTTTGAGTGATATATGTCTTCCGGCATCTTATGTTTTGACGGAAGGAGAACATTGATCAACTTCAGGATACCATTGTAGCAATTGTTTGCAACATTGTACTTAGACTTCAACCCCATAAGTCGTGTGGCCGCCTACAGAACGATCACATTGGTGCCCTCATACACTTTTTCATTCGCGGTGGCAAGAAGCCCGTAAAACTTCTTCACCTCCTCTTGTAGTGACTACTATTCGTACTCTTGATCAACATCCGCCATCATCTCATCCATCCGATCTTCATTCTCGTTTCCGTCCGACTCACTAGCATGATCCATCTCTCCATGCTCACATCACACTAGATAGTCTGGCATAAATTCATGCTTACAAAGGTGCAACATCATTTCAGACCTCTCCAAACGTTGACGATTCTGGCACCTGCTACACAGACACTTCACAAAACGAGCACGACAAGGAAATGCTTGGTTCACGAAAACATTTGCGATTCGTTCCCATTCCAAAGTGTACACACCATCTGAAACCCATCCATCATACATCACCTTACGGTCCTCACCCATTTTTCAGCTTATACCTTCAAAGCAGAAAAATAATTATTAGTTTATTTTTATATTATGTGACGGCCACTACAACTAGGCAGATAGGTCCTAAACACACCCAAGTGGTCGAGTGGGGCGTGCTTATGAAGACAAGCATAGTCTGGATCCAGACAAAATTTAGGCAGCATAACCCCGTTGTTCTCCACTGCGCGCCCGAAAATGGTGTTGTAGAGAACATCAGGGTTATACCGTCAAAATCTCATCCAGATCAAGACTTGCGTATCGTCACAAGCCCCCCCCCCCCCCCCCCCGATCCACTCCCAGACTGTCCAAAAATGGACAATTATGAACCTTCACATCTCACATGCCAATAGCATGTGAAACGTGCCGATTCAAAATGAATAATCAAATTTTATAGGTTACGTTGCTCATTTTCATTTTTCAATCATTTACAAGAGAGGAAATAACAAGACAGAGGGGGAAAGTTGGTCAGAGTTAAAAGTTCTAAGTTCGGGTCCACCGTCCAGGCGTAGTTAATTGGTCGTCTTCATTATCGTTGTACGCATCTGTGCTCATATTGGCGCATACTTCACAACTAGGATCATCTTTCACTACTAGCATCTAAAGCTACCAAAATTATAAAGATGTTTACTATATTACAAACATATAATTAGTCATCACATCGCAAATGCCAAAAAGGAGCAATCACATGCATGATACGAACTTTTAATTCATTTAGATGAAAAACTATACAAGCCTTTTTAGTTCATATCTAAAATAACTAATCACATGATATGAACTTGAACAATCAACTAACATTTATTCTCTTAAAATGAAATTTATATGGCTTAATAGATATGAATCACATGATATGACTTTATATGAATCACATTCAATTTATATAGCTTAATGGATATGAATCACATTCAACTCTAATCACATGATATGAATTTGCATGATGATAAAGCATTACTTTCAAGAGTTAGCAACCATATGATATGAATCACATTCAACTCTAATCACATATTTGCAATGCACCTACAAAATAACAAATATTTTACCTTCACTTAGAATTGGTTGAACCGGATGGGAGGGGCGAGGGGGCTAACGGGGGCGCTGGCCGCAAGGGGGCACTGACGGGGAACGGACAGGGGCATCGGGATGCCGAAAGAGTGCCCGAAAAGGGGGGCTGACGGGGGCGCCGGTGGGGGAGGTGGACAGGGGGCGGATGGGGGGCCGGACGGGGGAGGCAGAGGGGACGCAAACAAGGGCACCGGCCGGAGGAGGGCGCTAACGGGCGGGGGCACTGGCTAGGCGGCGGGTTGGCGGCGGCTAGCGGCGGGTGGGCAACAAGGGTGCGGGCGAGAAGGGAACATTCGCGCGGCAGAGAAGAGTCGAAGGTTTATGTTTTCGAGTGGGGCCTGCATAAGAGCGTCAGTTTGGGCATGGCCGACGCTCATAGAGCCTGAGCCAGCCGGGCCCGCCATAGAAGCGTCAGTTGAACCGACACATTTAATAGAAGCATCGGTTCGGCTGTCGCATTTATTATGTGCATCGGTTCGTTTACTAAAACTGACGCATTTAACTTATGGGTGTTGGTTCTCTTAAACCGACAACCTTAGTCACGTTAAATGCATCGGTGCCGACGCCTCTAACTAAACCGACACCTTATTCATCGTTTCCTGTAGTGTTTCATCATAATTACAATGAATTGGTAAGCCGCGTGGCAGCTGACGTGGCAAAATCTTTGTGACAAAAATGTTGTCATAATTGATATTGTCATAGAATATTATGAAATTGGACGACAACCAAAATATTGCACGAATTTGTTCGACATTCACAAAATTCAATCAACATAATCCAAAACAAGTCATATAACTTCAAGTTGGTGTATTAAACATCAAACAAAATTTAAAATAATCCGATAATTTTCAAATCCTATTGAAGCAGGCTTAAGATGGAGGCACTTGGCCTCGATTGAAGCTTACTAGTTGACGAAGAAGGCTGTTATTTTCTTTTATCAAACTCTTTATATTGTCAATAGTCTCCTAAGATGCCTGCGCCTGAGCCTAAGGTTTTACCTTCCACTTAGAAGACTGGGTCACTCAGAAGGGTTTTGACACTTGGGAGTTGAAGGAGGCCCTCCTTGTCACCGCTCAGAAGCTCCCTGTGGAAAGAGTTCAATAAACAGGGAATCATGATTTATCTGAAAAAGATACTGTATAGGAGATGTGTAAGGTTGATGCATTCCTTTTGAACTAAATGTCAACACTTTCACAAGAATCAGACAGTTGTTAACTCGATGTAAGAGTTGTCAAAAACCAAAGGGTTTCTAGTCCAGGGCCCCTCAAAACAAGAACGCTCCTCGGGAAACCATCCCTAAATAAAACATATGATTATAGGATAACCAAATTAACTAATGCATACAATGTACAACATGGAACAAATATGTCGGGACAGGAACAACCTGTGGTGTGGCCACCAGAAAAGGCAACAATGTCCTGATCACTCATGCCCATCTGCTTGCCAAAGACTTGCCTCAGGTGGTCAGAACATGGAGAAAAAAAAACAGCAAAGCAAACAAGTATATGATTGGACTGAAAACATCAGAGTCATTGTTGATCTTTCGTGGAAACGATACTAAAGAACTAAATACTAGAGATATACCCTTAGTGGCATCAGGAAGGCAACCCTCAGGTGGAGGCTTAGACTTGTCCAGCAAATACAAATGAAAGGTACTCAATATGAAATATAGAACACATAAGAATAAAGGAAGAAACATAAACTAAAGCCAACATTTGATACAGCCTAATGTTACAGTATCAACAAACATGTACAGAGCAGCACTGATGACCCAGCTACTTAACATATAAGCAAGACCACTACAGCAGGAGACGAAATGCATAATATTCAAAGCATAATGACAGCATCAATGCCAAATACTAGATAATTGGAACCAAAAGTCCTTGGATGATATCAACCAAAAAGTCCTTGCCAAATATTTATATGTATGGTAAAATTAGATTAGGAGTTAAGAAACATAAACTTCATCTCACACTGTAGAAGAAAATGCATTTTACATCGATGTGAGCAAGAGTGACTTTGGGGAGGTGTGAAATGAGGTGAAGTGTGAAAATGAGTGCTCCTCACGGCCACCATTTATAGTGTACACTCCCCAAAAGTCACTAGAGAACCAAATGTAGTTCTTGGAAGAGAGAGAGAGAGAGAGAGAGAGAGAGAGAGAGAGAGAGCAAAAATAGCCCTTTCCCCATGTCGGCCGGACAGGGGTGTCGGCTGCACTGCAATGTGGGCCCCCTAATCTTCCTTTTGGCATGTGGCTCCCCAACGGCTATGAAATTAGCAAGTTGGTGAATTACCACTTTTGCAGCTCAGAAATTTTTTTGTCGAATAAAAACTCATTTTTCAAAACTCAACAACTTTTCTTTTTGTGAAAAATAAAGAAATAAAAATGATAATTGAGAATATAAGACTCTCAACTTGCTAAGAAAAACCAAATATGCTGTGGGGAAAAATCAAACTAAATGGGGAAAACCAAATGAAGATAAAAGAAAAATCAAAGAAAAGGATAACTATCAATTTAACCTATTGGCTAGGTCTCACCACCGCCCGATGAGATGGGCATTCCTCCTTCTTCATTTCTTGACATCCGGGACCAGAGAGATGGGCTTGGACGGCTTGTCTTGCTTCTTCCGCCATTTCTTTTGTGGCTCCTTGGTGGACATGGGCCTTTGGGGAGGCTCAGACTTCTCCGTCTTCTTATGGTGTTGGTGTGGACGACAAGATGGGAACTTCACATAGATCAAATTCCTAATGAATGCAATGAGAGAGTCCTCCTTTGGAGGTGTGATTTCAACCTCTTAAATGTGCTTAACATTTGTCCCGTACTTGATATGGATCATGGAGCATTGCTCCAACTTTAAGCGAAAATTAAACTTCTCCTCCTTGCCATTGATATGGAAGTGGACTTCTCCAGCTTCCACATCTATGCGAGCCTTCGTGGTGCTTAGGAATGGTCACCCAAGGATGAGCGGTGTATCCTTCTCGACCTCCATGCCGAGCACCATGAAATCCACGAGTATGAAGCAATTATGAGTTTTCACCGAAACATCTTTAGCGATGCCCACCGGATAACAGACTGAAGAATCGGCCAGTTGGAGCTGCATTGGTGTTGGAGTAAGCTTCGTGAAGTTCAGCTGGTCATAAACCACCTTGGGCATCACACTCACACTTCTCAAAGGTCACAAAATGACTTGTCAAAGTGGTGAGCTCCAATTGAGCATGATATTGTAGGACATCCAGGGTCCTGCTTCTTTTCCGGAAGCCTGTTAAGGATGGCTGCACTGTAGTCTTCTGTAAGCTTGACAACCTTAGTGGTGGGCAATGGCCGCTTGTTATTCAATATGTCCTTGACATAGCGAGCATAAGTGGGTACTTGCATCGCATCAATCAAGGGCACATTGATGTGGATTTTCTGAATAACTTCAACAAAACGGTTGAATTGCTCATCCACTGTTGGCTTCCTTTGCCTGTGAGGGAATGGCAATAAGTTGGTGTCTTCAAATTGCTTGTCCATTCTCTCACTAAGAGGTTCACTTATGCCAACTGGGACATCCTCCTTCTATTTTGTAGTTGTCCTCTTCTCTTGTGTGGGATACGGTGGGTCACGAGTGGTCTTGCCACCTCTCGTAGCCTCCGCACTCACTTTTCCATTGGAGGAACAACTGCAGTAAGTTGAGCCAATTGACTTTCCAACATCTTGTTGAAGCTCAATTGATTCTTGAAGGCTGAGGATATTCCTTCAATCTTGGCATTAATGCTCTCTAGGGTCTTGTCATTAGCCGATAGCTTCTTGAATAGAGCATCATTGATCTTCAGCTGGCTAATGGTAAGCTCTCTCTAGTTGGGTTGATTTCCATTGTTGCCATTATTGTTGTACCCTCCTTGAAAGAAAGGGCGTGGTTGGCCCCACGCTTGACGTCCCGGATGATAGCCACTATTGTCCCATTGTTGGCTATGTATAGGGAATCCTCACGGGTTTCTGGGCCGTCATTGCCCAAATGGCCCATGTTGCCACAGACTTCACAAGTGATGCGAAAGTCTAGGGTGTAGGCATCGCCACACACGTCACCATTGGCTTGTCCATCTATCTTCTTCATAAGGAGGTCCAATTTGGCAGTGATCATGTCCACTTCCTTCAAGGTGTGCATGCCTCGCTGGCGGGTATGGAGACGCTCGTCGCTCCAACCCATGTTTGACACCATCTTCTCAATCAAATCTTTGGCTTTGGGCACCGTCAATGAGAAGAAGGCTCCTCCAGCAGCAGCATCAACATGGTCATGGGAAGAAAGGATCAGCCCATTGTGGAAGTTTTGGATAATTATCCAATCATCCATCCTATGGTGGGGACAAGCCAAGATGTACTCCTGAATCGTTTCCCAAGCCTCGGGAATAGACTAATTGGCGTCTTGCTGGAAAATGGAAATTCTTCCATGTAGGGCATTGGTCTTGCCCAACGGAAAGAACTTGGTGAGGAATGCTGTAGAACATTTCTCCCAAGTGTCTACAGCACTTCGGTTTGCATAGAACCACTGCTCCGCTCTCCCAAGAAGAGAGAACGGAAACAACCTAAGACGGACAGCATCTGGAGATACGTCCTCGATCTTAAAAGTGTTGCATATCTAAAGGAACTGTTGTAGGTGAGCACTTGCATCCTCGTTAGCCTTACAAAAAAATGGGTTGGCTTGCATCATAGTGATCAGGCCAGTCTTGATTTTAATGTTCGCATCTCCCGTGTTAACTGTGAGCCCAAAAGGCACATTGTTAGCAGAGAGAGTCGAAAACTCACGAAGGGTCTTCTGGGCCATTGTCGTTTTAGTTGTTGGTGCAGTTATGCTGGCTTGCTTTGTCGCCTGAAGCTTCTGAGGAGTAATGACACAAGATCGATCTCTAAGAAGGAATTCAGGATCTTCAACAAAGTTTTTCGACAAGCGGAAATGAGACATACACTACCCTGTTTTCACATAAAATGCGAAAACAAAGAAGGGTTATCCGACTAAAACCTACGCAAGGTCCTATCCTATTCACTCAATCATGCAATACTTCGACTTGATTCCGTGGCAATGGCGCCAGTAATGCTTGTTGATACTTCCTACGCACTCCTAACAAATCATCCCAAGCAGTGGCACCAGAGATGCGTGTTGATAGTTCTTCAATCACAGATATAAATCCGCAAGCGCACAAAATCTATCGATATAGCACTTCCCCATTTAGAGTATTCCCAAAGGGTGTTATTTATATTCTCCCAAAGTGTGAGACCTATGTGTGCTGAATACATTGGCTTTGACGATAAAAGTTTTGAATAATCCCAAAACATCTTTTTAGCTTTGGCAAGGTTCTGAGCTTGATGGCAACTGTTCTGCTTTTATCTTGAAATGTTTCTAACTTGCTTTACACTTATGGAAAGTTTGCTTAGTATTATTTTACCAAGTTTTTGGTGTGTTTTGGTGGTTATGGTTGATATCATTTTGCTATGGTTTACAACATGCTTATGTGAGGTGCTCACGTAAGATGTTGTAGTTTCAGAACTAAGAAGAGTCAAGTCGAGGAGTTTTGCTCAAAAGTATTGGTTGTTTATTCATGTGCAGGTGTTGCTTGAGTTCAAGACATGGCTGGTGACGGGATCCATTGAACTAGTCTTAGGGAGAAGATGAGGTTCAACAACCAAGTTCAGGAGGAATTGTGGTTGAGTTGATCGGGAGGTCACGCAACATGTATGAATCAAGAACAATGCATATGAAGGTTTTGTGGACATCATTGAAAGATGTTTGCACGTGTGCAAGGAGTGCATGGACGTGGCTGCATGGTTCCGAGGTGTGATGAAGAGATGTGGACGTAAAAAATTGGTCGGAAAGGTCCAACCGACTAGGTTATGGACTCAGGCTGCGGCTGAGTCGTGTTTGACTTAAATATGGAAAGTTTTGAGTTGGTTATGATAGGATTTCATGTGGGTCAAGAATATGAGTTATTTTAGGAATTTGGGATATGTTCCTAAGGTGTTTGGAAGTCTTAAGATTGCTTCTATCTGCGTATAGAAGAGTCTTGAGCAGTTATGGAAAGTTTTGATTCGTGAATGGAGTAGGATTGGAGTCCTAGATTGGTTTGGGTTGGCCTCATGGCAGGTTATATAAGCAAGAGAGGCCAGAGCTCATGGTAGACGACTTTGGGGGTTGTTCCTCTTGTGTTTTGTTCGTCCGACTTGTTTTCTTCAAGTCTTTCTAGTAGAGTTTCTGCACAGCACTACCTTTCTTCGGTAGTTTCATCATAACTCGAGTTTTACAGATGCAATCGACGTGATTCTTTTTGGGTTGTCTTCACAACTTGATTATCTATCATCTGTGAAAATTTCACGGTCATTGGATTTGTGTTTTCTTATCTACACGAGTTTCTTTACAGTGTTCCAGAACTGTTTTTCTCGGGTAGGACAGATTGACCTTTGTTCGATCTTTCAATCGTAACTTGAGTTTCTCTCGATGGATTTTAGTGATTCTTTCTGTGTCGTCTTTGTGGCTTGATTCTCTACAGTCTATACTAAATTTGTCACAGTTGAATGTAAAATTCCACTTTTTCCTTTCATGTGAAGTTCAGCTACAAGTTGTTTATCAAACACAATGGAGATCAATATAGTTGTGCACATGAACTTGACCTCACTAAAAACTTTCTTTCTACTCATGTATAATTTTGTTAACATGAGGATTGGACTTCACCACTAATCCTAGAACAATTTAATTAAACCTTTCTGCAAAGTTGGGAATTTAATTTAATGGAATGGCTAGGGCAAATTATATTGCAGCATTATATAAAAATCAAAACAAATATAAATTGATTATGTTGCTATGTATATCTGGCCCTGACAAAAAGATTCAAATCCAAGGCTCCAAACTTTTCATTGGCCTCTTAACATTCTAAATAGCTTCTCGGTAAAGTTTCAAGATTTTTGAAGCACGTCTTCCACTTAGTTGGACACGTACAGAGGGTTTATTTCTCGTCGATCTTAAAATTTAGCTTTGCACTTCACATTGTCCAAATCAACTCACATTTTTTCCTAAGACCCTTTATGGTTTCGTAAACTTTGTTTCAATGTTTGGGGATTTATGGACCTCAGTTACTATTTATTTCAATAAGGTTTATAAACAAGTTTGGATTCAAATTTGAATTTGAATTTGAAACAAACTGTTTCCAAATTGAAATCTGATTGCAGATTCGTGTTCCTCATATTTTTCTTAGCCTGTCTGTAAATTTTGGGAATTTTTTGGGCAATGATTGAGGTGGAATTTAGAGGAACGGAGAAGAGGGAGCAGTGGGGCCCACATGTCAGCCGGTGAACCGTTTTACCGCCTCTGTTTTTCCCTCTCTGCTCGACACCGCGACGCTTGCATGCAGCCAGCGCGCCGGTTCGGCCGTGGGTCGCCTCCAGCTGCCCCAGTCCCCTTATCTACTGCGGTAAGAATCTTTTCTTCACTCCACCATCAACCTCAGTCGCTTCTCTGCTCGCCTCTCGCTCGCGCTGCTCATTTTCTTGCCGTCGCGACCACCTCGGTTCCGCCCGACGCCGCTCAGCCTCACCACCGCTACAAGCTTCCTCGTCCTCTGCGGTCTTTAGGAAAAAGGTGTGCCATGATCTCGTGTAGCTGCTGGTAAAGTTTGAACTCATATCGTGCATCCTAGCATCCCTATTTCGTGAAAAACCGAAGCACTTTTGTAGCTTTGGAGCTACTTCATCGGTTTAATTCTGATTGTATGCACAATAATTCTTTGATCCAGTTAGGCAACATGATGAACATCTCCTAGCGCACCTTCCCTCCAAAAATCAGAAGGAACCATCGAGTAATTATCAAGTTATCCCATTTTTCCCCTTCCACCATTGAAGGAGCTTGGTTCACCGTCGACCTTAGTGTTGCCGGCTAAGACACGAGTTCTAGACCCTCCTAACCTCTTTCCCATGCTCTCAAGATGCTTCTCGAGCCTTCGTATGAGAGCTTTCGCTAGGAAATTTAGGGTTCTGACATGACTGGAACCCTAGCACCCGCCACCACCGTCGGGAGTGGACTTCCAGTCACCCGTCGCCGTGGGGAGGTACCCCAACGTGTTTCCCCCGCGAAGGTAGGGTGGGGCGGCGAGTTTCGAGGGTTACTGTGGTCTGGAAAATATCGCCGGTGAGAGCGCCGCCGCCCGAGCTTCTGGCCAGAGGAAGCAGAAGGGGGGGGGTGCGGGTCCCACCTTCCAGAGAGTGCAACGCCTCTTGGATCAGCCTGTGGCCAGGGGATCTAGTGTGGCCACGTAGAAATGCTTGTGGCTTCCGGTGTGGCGGCCTCCTGGTTGGCTGATTTAAATCTGGTTGGCCCAGGCGCCAATTTTAAAAACTGGAAATTCCAAATTTATGCAGATCAATTTCCAAACTTGAAAAATCAATATCTCTCTGTAGACTGCTCCATAAATCTTCAAACAAATTTTTTTAAAAGCCCTTGAGCTCTAGTTTCTGTTAGTACCAATTAGGTTTTGTGAAACTTACGTTTAAATTCTGTAGAAAACAATCTTTCCAAATACAAATACAATTTTTCTAGATGAACTTTCCACTGGAAAAATCCCCAAAATTCACATAAAATACATTGTACTATTCTTGATTACCAGAAAACGTTTGGGAGCAATTGCACCTGTATAACCCTCTGTATAATTCAATTACTTTTTTTAGTCATTGAATTATTACAGATGTTCAGTTGCTTATTATATCCCAAATTTGGACTGAACCATTCTTTAGTCATACACTAGTTCCTGTAAGAATTTGGGATTTAATTGACTTAGTCTAAAGATCCTAATTCAGTTGTCAACTGAATGTTAATTGAAAAGCTAAAATTCAGTTATAAAATAATTCCAGAAATTCTTGCCAACTTTGAAATTCAATATCTCCTTCACCAAGGCTTAGAAATTTATGAAACCAATTTTTCAAGAACCAAGACAACCTCCTCTATCATGATCATCAACTGGCAGGTATGTTCAAGCTACAGTTTCTTCTCTAAAATTCTTGGAAGTTTATTGCTTACCATAATTTTAGAGATAGCAAACTACTTTGATCATCTCCTGTTCTTTGCCAGAGCTTCTATCATATTCCTTAGTATCTACCATCGAAGTCCCGAAGCCAATTATGATCATTATCATATAATGATCACCAGAGATTAGATTATGGTCTTAGTAGTAATTATTTTTCAGAGTCATTCATATACGTATTATATGCATATCGCATAGTGATCGAAGTCGAGGAGGAGCCGGAGGCCTTGGAGGTACACCTGCCGGATACTAACACAGACTCGGACCTGCATCCAGACAAGCCCCGGTTTGCATTTAAGTTCCTTACACAGTCGTTTTCTAGTTTTCGTTCACCTTACGTCCTAAGATGTATTGTTCATTACGTGAAGGTGTTTGACATCGACTTGCATAACCAAATAATCCCGAGGATGGTTAGTATAGCTCCCAGCTTCGTGTAGCAATTGCCATGCTAATGTTGTAAGAGGACCGATAGAAGTCGAGTAGTTGGAATCTACTCGCGAGATGGAAAGTTGACAATCATCTACACTGGGTTAACATTTATAGAGAATGACTGTTAAATCTAAACTTGAGACTGGTCAGAGATGGATAGGGAGCAGCAAGGCATGGTCTTGGTCGCATAGCTCTGACTGGTCAGTTAAGTCCCGTCTGTATGCGGCCCCTTGGACAAGCTTGACTTGTACTAGTGACATATTGGATATATGGGCTCCAGTAAACTGACGTAGCTCAATAACTGGGATGTCGAGGTCATTAACTCACCATCGTTAGGGGTGGGTTGAGGATAGTATGGTGTAAGTCGGTCGGCGGGCACAGATGTGTTCCGTGCGGAGACCTTCTGTTGGCGTAGGTGAGACGGGTTCGGCCTTCGGGTTTCTTGTGAAAGGTGGCCATATACGACTAGTACTGAAGTGTTACGTAGGTAGTAATGTACTCGCTGACACTTCCAAACGTGCGTATGTGCCGTGTTGTCCGGGTGTGTCGTGATTGCAATCACTGTCCCTCGCGGTAATAGAGTACCACTTGTTCACTACGTCGTGACGTAGTAAATACTAAAGAAGCCAGAAGAATATGTTGTATTGAATTATAATTGCTTTGCAACCTTGTGTGACTTAGAGATAGCAAAATTAAAGTTTACAGTTTCCCCATACTGTAGCTGTAATAGCATTATGTGCTTTCGGCATGTCATATCATCGGCAAAGCATTTCTTGTTTGATTGTGGAGTCTATGATGTGTCGTGCTTGAAGAATGTCATTTGCTACTTAAAACATGATTATAAGGATCCACTTGTAGGCGAGTCTAATTATGCTATTCCTTACCTATGCTTAGTATTCACCCTTGCATATGTCTAGTGAGACGGGTCAGTCTTGCTGAGCCTTGTGCTCATGTTTGCAGTTAATGAGTTTTTGCAGGTTATACGATTGATGACGGGTTTGATGACAAGGCTGCACCCCCTCCAAGGTTTACAGCCGAGTGGGAACCCTGCACACCGCCGTGAATTGTGTGTTGCTAGTGCGAAGTATCCAGGGCATGGATGACTTTTCTTTTGCATAGCTAGTGCTGAGAGCGTAGCTATGATGTATAGGTTTCTTTCCTTCTGCTAGTATTGTAAAACTTCTGTTGTATTATAAATAAAAGACTTCGTATTGTACATTATGCTCGTTCTGTTCTTGTATGCTGTTGGGTGTCGCATCGCACGACACCACCCAATGAGATCCTTGGATGTTGGGATTCCGGTCCCCACAGCATGGTTACAGAGCATCATTGGGAACAATGTACTTGAAAAGAACATATTTTCAAAAAATTAGGATTTGAGTGAGGAATTAGCTATATGCTCTTATAAGGAGTATTATTAGTATAAGATATAAATGTGGTAAACTAACTTATATGTTATTAATTCTGTAACGATGCTCCGACGTCACGTAAGAGGTAAGGTACACCACCGTAAGCGGATCAATTGCGGTAAGCTCACCATGCGAGAGGTAGCATGGAAGTTTTCCGTGGCTTAGCACGGAAATGTAATTGGAGTCTCTGAAGCTTTCTATGTTTCTGAGAGCCTATGACACGCGGTACCCCAGCATGCTTCAAAGTTAGTGGGAGCCCGCATTGGGCAGTGTATAACCCGATAGTATGCATCTCTAGAACCATTCATGTTCTATTGGAGCATGCGAAACACGTATGCCCGAGCGTATAAGCCGGTTCGTACGGGAGTCTTTGCTGTACAGATGTATTTACAGCCATGTACTTCGAGACATGACCTCGCTCCAGGGCGACTCACACCAGAGTCGTATGCATTTATTTTCATATGTATTATTGTGACTGCCTGTCGTGTTTCCCCGTACCGCCCTTGAGGTGTGAAGCTGTGAAAGGGAATTGTTTGTCTTTTGCAGCATTGACTATGGTAGAAGACCGTGTAGAAACCGTTTTCGAGAGAACGGTATAGGAACCACCTATAGACGTAACCGGATATACCGGATAGAATTTTCATTGGTGAGGTACATAGTACCGTCAGTATCAAACATGATACTTGACCATCCCCAATGACAGAATGGATGCATAATGTTTTGGAAAGTCCGACTATCAGATGCTGGTAGGTTTGGACTCCGTAAAAGGGATTCCGGCTCGATAGAGTAGATAGAATAAAGATTCTTGATTTCTGGCAGAAGTTGGTTCGACTTCACCGGGTTGTAATCTTGGCTATCTGATAGATAACATAAGGGTATCATATATTGATGGAAAGCTCGTGAAGACCTCTACAACTTTTATGTTGACCATCAGGGCAGAAAAGTTTGATAATCTGTTGAAATCTCGAGTAAACTAAAACTGCTCCAGATAACCCTCCCATTGTACCAGTTCCAGTAATATTGCTATAACTCACTTAGGAACGTCTTCTGCCTTATTGTGATACATGTCTGGAAAGGGCAGAAGAAGATATACAGGTTTGATGTTTAGAGTTTTTCCTAGTTCGAATTTGAGTCAAATCAAATTTGGAAATCAAAACAGTGAACTGCAGGACTGCTGGTGCAAACCAGTCAGTTCAACTGTTTAGTTTGGATAGTTATAACTTTCGATCCAGAATAGTGAAATAATCACCTATATACATTTTTGGAAAGCTCAGGAAGTCCTCTATCAACTTTATTTTCTATTCATGATCTGAATCTGGGTATAGCTGTGTCTAATTCCATTTGTCGCAAACTTGGTTCTGGCAGTCCAGAACTTGAAGAAGTTTGCATATGGTTGTGAATTCGCGCGTGATACCTGTATAACAAACTTTTATGGGGGGGATTTTTTTACTTCTGGATTTTTAACTTGATGTTACACAAAGTTTATTTTGTCATTACCTCAATATATGGTTGGGATATACCTGTATAAATTGTGGGAGATAACTACATATACATGGGAGGTTCTGTCAAAATTTCCAGAAAATTTGGGTCGACTTAAAAACCTGTATAGATCCTACATACCAGGTCACCTGGAGATGTATGGGTACAATCTGGAAAGGTTATGAAGGGTACTACAACTCTGGTATTCAACTCCACCTTTGATTCTTACATTTCCTGTATGAAACTGTGGAATTTATACAGGAAGGTCAGCTGGATCAGACTGTGATTACAAGTCCAGTTTTAAATTTTCTTAAACTATTGAGAGTTGGAAACCTTCTCACTGTTCCAGTATTCTTTTCTATAGATGACGGATGTGAGGATGCTACTACCATGGGTATTTTCCACTTGCACTAGCCATCCGGGTTTCCCAAGTATGCTGCGGGAAGTGCTCCAACAGTTTGGCTTCATCGAGATGTCATGCTATTATCGGGGTAGAGAAACGATCGACAGAGGTGTTCGGTCATGCACCATCTTGGTAGACATCCCAGATAGTCCACGTTGTTATGGATGGGCTCCTTTCTAGGTTACCATCGAGGGGGTTCATTTAGACGACACTTGGGCAATTGCTGCAGGCGAAGCACTTATGAAGCTTTGTGAGCTTCATCAAGATGCCATGGCTGGGACTCAATTTGCCCTTATTCCGGTCCGTGGTATGGCTGGATTTGAGTGGCAACGTTATATGGTTGCTGCCTATACACCGTATGGCGACACAACCTTGACGACACTTGGGACATATGCGGCTGCTTCCAATATGGTGGTTTCTATGCAAGGAACCATTATTTTGGAGCAAGTCGAAGCCTTGCGGGAAGCGATGGAGCGGAGTGATACCCTTAATTATATCAACGAGAATCTACGTTCGCTCCTAGCCCCAGCAAATCACCGGTTAAATAAGTGCGAGACTCAGCTGCATTATGTTCGCATTAGGCTACGGAAAGCTCGTGCCGAACAACGGCAGGCTCGCACTGAGCTGCAGCAAGCTCGCGGTGAGTTGCAAGCAAGTTAGTTAGAGGTACAACAACAGCAGGAGCAGCTGTTAGTAGTCACGGAAGAGCGGGACACTGCCATTGAGACAGCTCAGAATTGGGAGTATGAGGCAGAACAACTTCAGGATAATGTAATTGAGGCCGAAGCACAATTGCAACCAGTGGAGTATCCACCGGCCCATAATATACCACTAATTATGGGTGAACAATTGCCTTCGAATGACGAAGAAGAAGATAATCTCGAGGAACTCGAGTACGTCGAGTAGGACGTAAGGGAGTGGGATGTGGCAACACTTCTGCCGACATGAGGCAACATATAGTTTAATAGTTGTTCGTGTTTTTCTTTTGTGACCATGTTTGTCTCATATTAATATTAGTAGTAGGGTGTGTGTATGACAACGTAGACATGAGGTCTTGTGGTGACCAAGCATAGACGAGACAACTTCTATAGATGAAGTTTGTCTATTTTGGAGTCCTATTGTAAACTTGGAACCGAGATAATATAGACTGTATAAAGCTTGTACTTTATCAATACATGTGAATGTTGTGTATTATCTATTGTTGTCTACAGCATTGCTATTTGTATGGAAGGATGAACTTGAGGCAATGAGACTTATGGTGTTAATCGTTGTATTGTAGCATGGTTCGTACACGTACAGCCCAGTAGTGGGAGGCTCAAGTGGGGGACAGGGGAATGACACCCCACCACCGGGGCAGAACACGCCCCAGACGCAGCCACCTCCACCACCTCCACCTATACTTCCCAGAAGTCTCGCGGAGGTTCTCGCAGAAGTACTCGGCTCGCGCGACGAGCAAACCGAGTTGTTGCGGACCCTTGTATAGCATTGGTCCCGTCAAGGGGGACGACAAGCTGATGGGCCATGTCAGCCATATCTGAGTTCCTACTCGGATTTCACATTGACGCATCCGCCGGTTTTCAGGGAGGCCAATGAACCTTTGGAGGCGGACAACTGGCTCCGCTCCATTGAAGGGAAGTTCAGTTTACTCGAGATAACCGAACAACAGAAGACTCTGTTTGCAGCTCAACAACTGCATGGGTCTGCTGGTGCGTGGTGGGCAAACTACCTCGCCGCACGCCCCGCAGACTATGTCTTGAGCTGGGCAGAATTCCGGGAGGCGTTCCGCGCCTACCATATCCCTCCCGGGATTATGAGGAGGAAGCTTCAAGAGTTCTTGGAGCTAAAGCAAGGAGGAAGGAGTGCTTACGAGTAGTCCAAGACCTTCAACCACTTGGCCCAGTATGCACAGGACCAAGTGAACACGGAAGATAGGAAGCGAGAGTGCTTCTACCGGGGTTTGAACCCCAAGATGAAGGACAAGCTTGCCTTGTTCAACCGCGACAGCTTCAATGACATTATCAACGCTGCGATCGTACAAGAGGACGCTACTCGAGAGCTGTCCTCAGACAAGAAGAAGAGGAGTGCTCCGCAGGGCAGCGGAGGTGGTGCTCCTCAGAAGTACCGAATGGTGTATCGATCACCATCCGGCAAGAGGTGGCAACCGCCATCGCGACCACCGATGTTCAGTGGCCGCCAGTTCGGCAATGCCGGTTTTCAGCCGTAGCAGCAGCAGGGGATGATCCCACGTGCACTTCCACCTCCACCGCGTGCACCGGGATTTCGTCCTCCCATTTGTACTGGCCAAGCCCCATACACGTGTTTCACGTGTGGACGCACGGGGCACTTCGCCAAGGATCGCCCGCAGAATAGGCAGGGCGGAGGACAGTCATCGTATCAGGGCACCAACCAACCCCGCAACCAGCCCAAGAAGCTAGTCCCCAGACTTGACAACATCCACCACCTCACCATTGAGGATGTTCCAGAAGGCGCACCCGTACTCACGGGTACGTTCTCTATCTTTGATCATCCCGTAGTCATACTCTTTGACTCTGGAGCTTCCCACAATGTCATTAGCAAGTCTTTTGTCATTAAAAGTCAGTTGCCTATTATCTCCACCAAAACTCTGTATGTGATTTGCACTCCGGCAGGGAAGACAGTGACAAATGAGATGGTTCCTGGGATACCACTTAACCTAGAGCTGACTATATATTTTACTTCGCTTCTGATACTGCAGAATCAGAGGCTAGATGTCATCTTGGGAATGGCGTGGTTACAATACCATGGTGCTATTCTAGATCTCGTTCCTTGAAAAATATATCTAAATTCTCCACTTCATCCTTCCCAAGTCCTCAATCTTGAGAGAATCGTTTGAGTGAATCCATCTACTCACAATACCAAGGTTATTGAACTTAAGGATATTCTGGTAGTATGTGAGTATCCGGACGTGTTTCCCGAAGATCTTCCTGGTATGCCACCAGAAAGAGATATAGAGTTCAAGATTGAGCTTGTACCGGGAACAGTGCCGATCTTAAGGCAGCCCTACAAGATGGCACCCAATGAACTTCCACAACTGAAGGAGCAGCTAATGGAACTTGAGAACAAGGGTTTCATTCATTCAAGTTCATCACCATGGGGTCGTTCTGCATTGTTCGTGGAGAAGAAAGATAAGACCTTGAGACTATGTGTGGACTATCGTCCACTCAATGTTGTCACTATCAAAAACAAGTATCCACTACCACGCATTGATATTCTTTTCGATCAACTAGTGAGTGCTAAAGTATTTTCGAAGATGGATCTTCATTCTAGTTATCATCAGACTAGAATCCGGCCAGAAGATATACCCAAGACAGCATTATTGACGAGGTATGAACTGTATGAATACCTTGTTATGTCCTTCGGATTGACCAACACACCGGCTCATTTCATGTACCTCATGAACTCGGTGTTCATGCCGGAATTGGTCAAGTTTGTCGTGGTCTTCATTGACGACATCCTTGTTTATTCAAAATCTGAAGAAGAACATGCTCAACACTTGCGTATCGTGCTTCAAAGATTACGGGACCACTAGCTATATGCCAAGTTCAACAAGTGTGAGTTCTAGATCAGCCAAGTGCCATTTCTAGAGCACATCATATCCGTAGAAGGGATTGCAGTCGATTCAAGCAAGATAAAGCAAGTACTCAAATGGGAGTCTCTAAAGTTTGTACATGAAGTTCAAAGTTTCCTAAGTTTAGCTGGGTATTATTGGAGGTTCATTCCCAGTTTCTCCAAAATAGCTAAACCAATGTCAGAACTTCTGAAAAAAAGGGAAGAAGTATGTATGGACAGAGGCATGTGAGGGTGGTTTCCAGGCATTGGTAAAACACCTCACATCGGCACTAGTATTAGCTCAACCGGACACAACCAAATCATTTGATGTGTATTGTGATGCATCAGGAATTGGTTTGTGTTGTGTGTTGATGCAGGACAGACGAGTGATCGCTTATGGATCACGGCAGCTTCGGAACCATGAGAAACACTATCCGACTCATGATCTAGAGCTTGCTGTTGTGGTACTAGAATTGAAGATGTGGAGACATTATCTACTGGGTAATCTAGTACATCTCTACGCCGATCACAAGATCCTGAAGTACATCTTCACCCAAAAGGATTTAAATATGCGACTGCGTAGATGGTTGGAAATAATCAAGGATTATGAGATTGAGATCTACTACCATCCAAGCAAGGCGAATGTAGTCGCAGATGCACTGAGCCACAAGTCCCATGTCAACAGTCTTTCCATCACCTCAGTGGGAGAAGAAGAATCGAGTCTCTACTTGGTTCCATATGGGGCACTCTACAATCTAGCTCTCATTCCTACTATCAGGGAGGATATTATAGCAGCTCAGAAGAAGGACAAAGGGATGTCGCACATTCGGCAAAGAATGGAAAAGGTGGAGATGAAATGTTTCCGATGTGACAATGAAGGTACCCTCTAGTTTAAAAACCGCATAGTGGTACCCCGGAACATGGAACTTCGGAAGAAGATACTAGATGAAGCTCATTTATCCAAGTATTCCATTCATTCGGGAAGTAAAAAAATGTACCAAGACTTAAGGAAGAAGTTCTGGTGGACTCGGATGAAGAGAGAAGTAGCAAAATACGTATCCAAATGTGATACGTGTCGGCGAGTGAAAGCTGACCATATGAAGGCAGCTAGACAGCTTCAACCTTTAAGCATACCGACATGGAAATGGGAGGATATCAGCATGGATTTCATTGTTCGGTTGCCTCCCACTTTCCATAAGCACGACTCAATTTTGGTGATCGTTGACCGGTTGACCAAATCAGCTCATTTCATGCCGGTCAGTGTCAGGTATGATGTAAAGCGGTATGCAGAACTTTATATCTCCAGAATCTTGTGCCTACATGGAGTACCCCACACTATCATTTCAGATCATGGATCTATTTTTTTTGCTCGATTTTGGGAGCATCTCCATGATGCATTGGGTACCAAACTGATTCGGAGCTCGACTTATCATCCTCAAACTGATGGGCAAACCGAACGGGTGAATCAAGTGCTAGAGGATATGCTTCGTGCCTGTGCCATCCACCATGGTAGGAACTGGGATGATCATCTACAATTGGCGGAGTTTTCATACAACAACGGTTATCAGGCTAGCATCCAGATGGCGCCATATGAAGCTCTTTATGGTCGTAAGTGTCGCACAACCTTAAACTGGTGTGAATCTAGTGAACGAGTGGTATATGGCATCGACTTGGTAAATGAAGCCAAAGAGCAAGTACGCATTATTCAAGCAAATCTCAAAGCTGCTCAGTCTTGTCAGAAGAGCTATGCAGACAAACGATGTCGACCTCTTCACTTCAAGGTTGGGGATCAAGTTTATCTCCGGGTATCCCCAATGAAGGGAATTCATCGATTCAGAGTGAAAGGGAAACTAGCTCCACGTTTCATTGGGCCATTCGCAATAATCGAAAGCTGCGGACCTGTGGCATATCAATTGGAGTTACCGCCATTGCTGGCAGGGGTCCACAATGTGTTTCACATTTCTCAGTTGCGGAAATGTCTCAAAGCCCCAACGAATGTACGTATTGAGGATTTAGAGGCTCTCCAACCAAATCTTACTTATTCCGAGCATCCAACCAGATCGTTGATGAGAAAACTCGCACCACAAGGAGCCGCACCTTGCGTTTCTATAAGGTCTTGTGGAGCAACCACAGTGCTGAAGAAGCCACGTGGGAAAGCGAGGAGTATCTTAAAACGAACTATCCGGACTTGTTAGCGGCACATGTTCAATCGATCTTTACCTTTTGTATTTTCTTTGTAATCTCAGTACGAGATTTTTTTAAGGGGGGAGGAATGTAAAATCCCACTTTTTCCTTTCATGTGAAGTTCAGCTACAAGTTGTTTATCAAACATAATAGAGATCAATATAGTTGCGCACATGAACTTGACCTCACTAAAAAGCTTTCTTTCTGCTCATGTTTAATTTTATTAACACGAGGATTGGACTTCACCACTAATCCTAGAAAAATTTAATTAAACCTTTCTGCAAAGTTGGAAATTTAATTGAATGGAATGGCTAGGGCAAAGTATATTGCAGCATTATATAAAATCAAAACAAATATAAATTGATTATGTTGCTATGTATATCTGGCCCTAACAAAAAGATTCAAATCCAAGGCTCCAAACTATTCATTGGCCTCTTAACATTCTAAATAGCTTCTCGGTAAAGTTTCAAGATTTTTGAAGGACGTCTTCCACTTAGTTGGACACTTACAGAGGGTTTATTTCGCGTCGATCTTAAAATTTAGCTTTGCACTTCACATTGTCCAAATCAACTCACAATTTTTCCTAAGACTCTTTATGGTTCTGTAAACTTTGTTTCAAAGTTTGGGGATTTATGGACCTTAGTTGCTATTTGTTTTAATAAGGTTTATAAACAAGTTTGGACTCAAATTTGAATTTGAATTTGAATTTGAAATAAACTGTGTCCAAATTGAAATCTGATTGCAGATTTGGGTTCCTCATATTTTTCTTAGACTGTCTGTAAATTTTGGGAAATTTTGGGGCAATGTTTGAGGTGGAATTTAGAGGAACAGAGAAGAGGGAGTAGTGGGGCCCACATGTTAGCCGGTGAACCGTTTTACTGCCTCTGTTTTTCCCTCTCAGCTCGACACTGTGATGCTTGCATGCCGCCAGCACGCCGGTTCGGCCGTGGGTCGCCTCCAGCTTCCCCAGCCCCCTTATCTACTGCGGTAAGGATCTTTTCTTCACTCTACCGTCGACCTCAGTTGCTTCTCTGCTCGCCTCTCGCTCGCGCTGCTCATTTTCTCGCCGCCACGACCACCTCAGTTCCGCCCGACGCCGCTCAGCCTCGCCACCGCTACAAGCTTCCTCGTCCTCTGCAGTCTTTAGGAAAAAGGTACGCCATGATCTCGTGTAGCTGCTGGTAAAGTTTAAACTCATATCGTGCATCCTAGCATCCCTATTTCGTGAAAAACCAAAGCACTTTTGTAGTTTTGGAGCTACTTCGTCGGTTTAATTCCGATTGTTTGCACAATACTTCTTTGATCCAGTTAGACAACATGATCAACGTCTCCTAGTGCATCTTCCCTCCAAAAATTAGAAGGAACCATCGAGTAATTATCGAGTTATCCCGTTTTTCCCCTTCCGCCATTGAAGGAGCTCGGTTCACCGTCGACCTTAGTGTTGCCGGCTAAGACACGAGTTCTAGACCCTCCTAACCTTTTTACCATGCTCCCAAGATGCTTCCTGAGCCATTGTATGAGAGCTTTCGCTAGGAAATTGAGGGTTCCGACATGACCGGAACCCTAGCAGCTGCCACCGCCATCGGGAGTGGACTTCCAATCACCCATCACCATCGGGAGGTACCCCAAAGTGTTTCCCGCGTGAAGGTAGGGTGGGGCAGCGAGTTTCGAGGGTTACCGTGGGCCAGAAACCTTCGCAGTTGATTCTCTACAGTCTATACTAAATTTGTCACAGTTGAACACGTTTAGATTAGTCACACACACGATTTCTTTAACAGATATGTTTTCTGCCGAGTGGTGTTTTTGTTGCTTCCGCTGAAAAGTTAATCTACCATTCACCCCCCTCTGGTAGCTTTACACGTGCTCTTCGATCCTACAATTGGTATCAGAGCCACGGTGCTCTAATCTTTGTGATTTGCATGTGTTTTGACTAACCATCATGGAGAAATACTCTGCAAAACCTTGTGTATTTAGTGGTATTGGTTTTCAGGTTTGGAAGGCACATATGGAAGCCTTCATCCAGGCTCAAGGCTTCGCAATATGGGAGAAGGTGTACAAGCCTTACGAATGCCGTCAAATTATCAAGTTACAGCTACAAATCTGAGAGATGTCGACAACAACAACAAGGCTCGGAACTTGATCATACAAGGATTAACTCAAAGCGACTTTGATCGTGTTGCACACCTACGATTTGCATACGATGTGTGGAAAGCACTTTGTGACTACCACAAAGGATCTAACATGATCAAGGAGGTAAGACAAGTTATGTTCAAAAAGGAATACATGCATTTTGAGATGCAACCCGATGAGTCCATTGATGACCTCTTTGCTCGCTTTAATAAAATTCTCAGCAATTTGCGTAGCGTCAATGTTAATTTTTCAGATGCTTAAAATGCTAGGCAATTTCTAAGTGCATTAGACATGTCAATTTGGGAGATGAAAGTCACATCCATTCGTGAATCTACTGTCATGAGTACACTTACATTAGATGTTATTTATTCTAAATTGAAAACTCATGAAATTGACATAATCTCACATAAGAACCCCGACAAGTCTCTTGCATTTGTTTCTCAATGTCATATGCCTAGCTCTGGCCAATTTTCATCTTGTGGTACACTTGCTTTGTTGTCCTCTCTAAGCCTTGAACAGATTGAGGAGTTTTCAGAGGAGGAGCTAGTACTTCTCTCTACTAGGTTCTCGAAAGCATTGCAAAACGTGAGAACTAGAAGGAGAGGAAGCTCCAGACCTCAACGACGTTTCGAGTGTGGTAAGACGGGACATTTTTGTTCAGATTGCCCTAACCTTTCAGGTCCTACTTCCCAGGATGAAAAGCAAACAAGGACGAAGCACTCCTCTACAAAAGATATGAAGAAAAAGAAGGGTTTTACAGGACGTCAATTGGTGAGCAGTTTTATCTCCTCACTTCAATAACTTGGCTCAAGGGATGTGGACATTGGAAGTGACGAAGATGAAGATGAAGATGATTTGGCAAACTTGTGCTTCATGCCGGGCAAGTCAAGATCAAGTATGGAGGAGGCTGAACACAATAGCGACAATAAAGAGGTATGTCCTACTTCCGAAGAAATGTGTGATGCTATTTCTCGTGCCACTGTTATAGTTAAGAAAAAGGACAAAAAGCTTAGGGACAATGCTGTTAAAATTGAGTCACAAGAATCTGAAATTAATCGTTTCAAATCCTTGATTCCTAGTGATGATTCTTGTTCCTCATGTGATTTAATATATGAACAATTGTCCTCATTAAGAAGTGCGCACACCTCCACACTTGATTAACTTGAGTTAGAAATTGAAAAGAACATAGAGCTTGGCGCACTTATTGATGAATACTTGAAAGATGCTAGCTGTTTTACAATTGACTTACATTGTTCTACTAGTGATGATCCTGATAAGAAACTACAAGATGCTATGAATGAAATTTCTATATTGAACAATGATTTACATTCTCAAGAAGTTAAATATTGTTCCAATTGCAAATTAAAAGGAAACCATTCATGTGAAAATTGCCTTGATCTGTCCAATAAACTTGATGACATGCATAGGACATTAGATCGGTTTTGTAATGGGGATAAGTTCCTAAAATTGCTGCTGAATTCTTCCAAGTCTTGCAATGATAAAACTGGTTTAGGTTTTAATTCTCATGTTCATTCTAAGGCACATCCACCTAAAATTGTAAAGTCATTAGGAAGTGGTTTGATTCAAATAGTTCCTAAACAAAAAGAAGTGGTTTTCAAATCTGCACGAGTGTTGTCTCATTCGGTTTCAAATAAAAATGTTGCTTGTACATCTAGACATGAACACAAATTTAAATGTCATTGTACCTACTGCGGTCGAGATGGTCATGTCATAGATTTTTGTTATAGACTAGTTAAACAACAGAAAAAGGAAAGAATGATTGCTAGATCTCATAACTTTCATGCAATTGCACTTGCTAAACAGAATGATAGGAACATGCAATCTGCTGTAATGAGTAGAAAACATGTAAAGTTTGCTTCCAAACCTACTGTTTTTCATGCTACACATGTAACATCTCATAGGACAGTAGTTGGGTACAAAAATCCTCAAGCTTTGTCTCATAAACCTGCTCTTTCATCTCAGCTTTTGCGTGTTATTCCTGTTGGACGTCATGTGACAAAGTGCTAGATTCCTAAATGCCTTTTGACTAACCCCAGTATTGAGTCATCGATGTATTGTGCTTCTATGTAGGTTACACACTTGAGGAAGGAGAACATTTGGATTGTGGATTCAGGTTGCTCACGCCACATGACCGGTAACAAAGAATAGTTCTCCTCCCTCTCTTTTGTGTCACGTGTAGAGAATGTTACTTTTGCCGATAATTCTTCAACTCCTATAATTTCTAAGGGTTCGGTTAGAATAAATGATCACTACAATTTGAAGAATGCGGCACTTGTTAAAAATTTGAAATACAACTTGCTTTCTGTTTCACAACTTCTAGATGAAAATTTGGAAATTATTTTCACTAAAAATTGCTGCAAAGTTGTAACTTCAAACAGTGAGCTTATTTTTAACATGTCACGGTTTGGAAGAGTTTTTAAAGCTGATTTTGATATGTATTCCTCTAAGCATAGGTGTCTAGTTGCTAATGATTCAAAGGACTTATATTTTTGGCATCGTAGACTTGGTTGATCATCTAATGCGTGTTAGTGCTCTTGATCGCATACGTGGGCTTCCTAAGCTTAAAGGGGACAAAGAAATTTTGTGCTCTTCTTTTAGACATGCTAAGATGGTTGCAGGTTCACATACTCCTCTCACAATGATCATGACAACTGAAGCGGGTCATCTTTTGCACGTTGACACCGTAGGACTTTCACGTGTTCAATCCTTCGGAGGTAAATGGTATGTTCTTGTGATTGTTGATGATTATTCTAGATACCCTTGGGTTTACTTTATCGCATCTAAGAATGAAGCTTTTAGTCACTTTATAACTTTATTTCTTAGATTATCAATTGATCACCCAGGATCTTTAAAAGCAATTAGAAGTGATAATAGAACCGAATTCAAAAATCAATTTTTTGATCACTTTTGTGTTGAAAATGGAATAGATCATCAATTTTATTCACCATATGTACCTCAACAAAATGGTGTCGTAGAAAGAAAAAACAGAACCTTAGTTGAGATGGCTAGGACTATGATTGATGTATATCAAACTCCTAGGAAATTTTTGGTTGATGCAATTGCAACCGCTTGTTATGTCTCAAATCGTGTTTTCTTGCGCGCTAAGCTAGGTAAAACACCATATGAGCTCTGGTTTTGACATAGGCCTAGTGTTACACACTTTCGGGTCTTTGGTTGCAAATTCTTTGTTAAAAACATGGTAATCTTGATAAATTTGAACCTAGATCTATTGATGGTATGTTTCTTGGTTATCCATCTCATACTAGAGGCTATCGTGTGCTTTTACTTGACACTAGCAAAATTGTGGAGACTTGTGAACTGTCTTTTGATGAAGCTAGCACGGGTACTAGCTCAAACTTTGCAGGTTCGGATCCATATCCACAGGGGGGAAAGCATTTTTGTTAAAGATGACGAAGAAGTGGTGTTGCTGCCCGAAAATTCAGCTGCTAATGACATTCTTCTAGCTCCTGATTTTGATTCACAGCCAGCACCGACGACCACCATTGCTGGTCCAGATCGTCCTCAAGTCACAAGCTCATTGATTTTTGATGAACATGAAGAAGAAGAAGCTTCTGAAGTGTCTACTCCCCTCTGGGTTCTCAGAAGTCATCCTCCACAACAAATTATTGGAATCTTGCACGAACTAGTCACACGGTCTAGGTTTTGCGATCCAAACTCTCATGCTCATTCTGCTCTTGTTGCTTATTTTGAACCCGAAGATATATCACATGCACTCACTAATGAATCTTGGATTATTGCCATGCAGGAAGAGTTAGAAAATTTTGAAAGAAATAATGTTTGGAAACTTGTACCTCCACCTCAAGTTCACACTTTAATTGGAACTAAATGGGTGTTTAAAATAAACAAAGTGAGGATGGGGTTGTGGTTTGGAATAAGGCTAGGTTGGTTGCTCAAGGTTTCACTCAAGTTGAAGGTCTAGATTTTTGTGAAACTTTTGCTCCTGTTGCTATATTAGAAGCCATAAAAATTTTGTTAGCTTTTGCTACATGTAAAGGTTTTAAGCTATATCAAATGGATGTTAAAAGTGCTTTTCTGAATGGCTACATCGATGAGGAGGTTTATGTAAAGCAACCACCGGGTTTTGAAAATTCAGATTTTCCTAATCATGTTTACAAACTGTCCAAAAGCCTTGTACGGTCTCATACAAGCCCCTAGAGGATGGTATGATAGGTTAAAAACATTCTTACTTGAAAAGAGGTTTACCATGGGAAAGGTTGATAAAACTCTTTTTTTGCTTAAGCATGGCAATGATTCATTATTCGTTCATGTGTATGTGGATGATATTATTGTGTTGTGCTTCTCATGATCTTGTGTCCAAGTTTTCAGCTATGATGAGTTCAGAATTTGAAATGAGTATGATGGGAGAACTCACATACTTTTTGTGGCTGCAAATCAAGCAAACCAAGGAAGGTACCTTTGTGCATCAAACAAAGTATACAAGAGACCTTCTCAAGCGCTTTAACATGGACAAAAGCAAGCCTCTTCGGACACCAATGGATACAGCAACGACACTTGAACTTGATGAAGATGGTGAACCTGTGGATCAAAAAGAATATAGAAGCATGATCGGATCACTTTTGTACCTCACGGCATCAAGACCGGACATACAATTCAGCGTATGTCTTTGTGCATGATTTCAAGCTTCCCCACATGCTTCACATTGTCAAGCCGTCAAAAGGATTCTCATGTACTTACATGGAACTCAAGAATTTTGCATTTTTCTTCCTCCTTCCTCAATCGTTACTTTGAAAGATTTTTCGAATGCTGATTTTGGGGGTTGTAAGATTGATAAGAAAAGTACTTCCGTTTCTTATCATTTTCTTGGTAATTCACTTGTTGCTTGGTCCTCTAAAAAACAAAACTTAGTTGCACAATCCACAACAGAATCTGAATATGTAGCTGCTGCTAGTGCTTGCTCACAAATTCTTTGGATTATTCAAACACTTATGGACTATGGGTTTGATCTATATAGTGCTCCACTGTTTTCTGATAACACTAGTGCCATTTGCATTGCTAAAAACCCCGTGCAACATTCTAGAACAAAGCACATTGACATTAGGTATCACTTTCTTCGTTATAATGTTTAAAAAGGAAACATTGTGCTTCACCATGTAGATACCGAACAACAATTGGCTGACATTTTCACAAAACCTTTGGATTTCACTCGTTTTTGTTACATTCATAGTGAAATAGGGGTTATGCATCCTCATGGCTTAAATTAAGGGGGAGTTTTGAAACTTGGGAAGTTTATGTCTGAATCTGAATTTAAAAGTAATATGAGCATAGTATTTCATACTTATATGACTTTGTGATTCCTTTTACATTCTGAAAGTTCTTACTACATTACTCATGTTATACATTTTGTAGTTTTTGCCATGTTTAGTAATTGGAATAATTACTTACACTAAATCTGGTCATGATCGAACTTTCTTGCTATTTTGAACTTGTTGCATGCTCACAAGTGCTTTTAATCATAAAGAATTAATCAAGTAATTAACTTACATGTTGAACTTTTATGGTCAAATATAAATTGAGAAAAAATCAAGAGAATATGCATGCATCACACTTCTTTTGAGATGGCTTATCATTGCACTTAGATATGAACTTGAAAGAAGTTGTGTATAACTAAAACCATGTCCTTAAGCTTCTGATTGTCAAATGACATAGGGTTGACTTGGTTGGTTAGAATAAGGAAGATGCGCATATAATCTCTTGCAAATATCATATGGTCAAAATTTGTGCTTAAAAGAAAATAAAATTGCAGAAACAAGTTTCATGCTTTCATGTCTTGAAATAGTTAAGTTTGTGAGATCATGACTTGCTTAATTTGAAAATTAGATATAGTGTAAGTTACTTGATAGTATGACTTGGATGAGCTTTGTTTTATATGTATATGTTATAATGTGCTCATAACAAATTAAAATTACTCTTTTTTACCTTGCTGAATACATTATTAAAAGGGGAGAAATTGATCACAGATTGCACATATTCACAAGTGTTTCTTCTTAGGGGGGAGAAGTTTGCAAGGGGAAGAAATTTAGAAATTTCTCATTTGATTTTAAAAAATAGGGAGAAATTGTTTTCAAAACTTTTCATGTCAATAACCCAATGTTTGAATTTTAAGTGGTGTTGCCAATGCATTCATCAAGGGGGAGATTGTGAGACCTATGTGTGGTGAATACATTGGCTTTGACGATAAAAGTTTTGAATACTCCCAAAATATCTTTTTATCTTTGGCAAGGTTCGGAGCTTGATTGCAATTTTTCTGCTTTTATCTTGAAATGTTTCTAACTTGCTTTACACTTATGGAAAGTTTGTTTAGTATTCTTTTACTAAGTTTTTGGTGTGCTTTGGTGGTTATGGTTGATATTATTTTACTATGGTTTACAACATGCTTATGTGAGGTGCTCACGTAAGATGTTGTAGTTTCAAAACAAATGAGAGTCAAGTCGAGGATTTGTGCTCGGAAGTATTGGTTGTTTATTCATGTGCACGTGTTGCTTGGGTTCAAGACATGGCTAGTGACAGGATCCATTGAACTAGTCTTAGGGAGAAGATGAGGTTCAACAACCATGTTCAGGAGGAATTGTGGTTGAGTTGATCGGGAGGTCGCACAACTTGTATGAATCAAGAACAATGCATATAAAGGTTTCGTGGACGTCGTTGGAAGTTGTTTGCACATGTGCAAGGAGTGCATAGACGTGGATGCATGGTTCCGAGGCATGATGAAGATATGTGGACGTAAAAAATTGGTCAGAAAGGTCTAATCGACTAGGTTATGGACTCAGGCTGCGGCCGAGTTGTGTTTGACTCAAATATGGAAAGTTTTGAGTTGGTTATGATATAATTTCGTGTGGGTCACGAATATGAGTTGTTTTAGGAATTTGGGATAAGTTCCTAAGGTGTTTGGAAGTCTTAAGATTGCTTCTATCTGCGTATGGAAGAGTCTTGAGTAGTTATGGAAAGTTTCGATTCGTGAACGGGGTAGGATTAGAGTCCTAGTTTGGTTTGGGTTGGCCTCATGGCTGGTTATATAAGCAAAAGAGGCTAGAGCTCGGGGTAGACGACTTTAAGGGTTGTTCCTCTTGTGTTTTGATCAATAAAATTCATAGTTGAAGGAACTTTTGTCCCTTGTTCGTCCGACTTGTTTTCTTCAAGTCTTTCTCATCGAGTTTCTGCACCGCACTACCTTTCTTTGGTAGTTTCAACATAACTCGAGTTTTACAGATCCAATAGTCGTGATTCTTCTTGAGTTGTCTTCACAACTTGATTGTCTATCATATTTGAAAATTTCACGATCATTGAATTTGTGGTTTCTGATCTACACGAGTTTCTTTGCAGTGTTGCAGAACTGTTTTTCTCGGGTAGGACAGATTGACCTTTGTTCGATCTTTCAATCGTAACTTGAGTTTCTCTCGACGGATTTTCGTGATTCTTGCCTTGTCATCTTTGTGACTTGATTCTCTAAAATCTATACTAGATTTGTCACAGTTGAACACGTTTAGATTAGTCGCACACATGGTTTTTTTAACAGATCTGTTTTCTGCCAAGTGGTGTTTTTGTTGCTTCCGCTAAAAAGTTTTAATCTACCATTCACCCCCCTCTGGTAGCTTTACACATGCTCTTCGATCCTACACAAAGGAAAGCTAGGTGGAAGCAAAGCAATCATCAAATGGAGAGGCTAGTTGGTCTAGGTAGGGTTCTAGCAAGGATGCATAAATGATAATTTGGATATAGCTTGACACACACAAGAGCATTCTATCCTAAGGGGGTAAATGAGGTAAAGAGGAACTAGGATAAGTGTTAGGTAGATACTCCTACTGTGCTTCTAATATACATATACAAATCCTATGTTAGTTACAAATGATCATATTAATTATGAATTCTCATGCTAGGTGGATTAACACATCGGGCACGGGTTTAACCTAGCAACACTAGGATGACTCCGGCCAAGAGGTTGTGGCATAGTCGAACATGGAGGATTACAAAGGAAAGATAGGGCTGTCACCACCTACTGCCTACCTCTTCAATCTGTGGGTCTGCAAGACATTCAACGCTACTTATCTATCCTAGCACTATGCTAGCATATTAAGTAATTACCTTAAGAGCCTAGGCACAAGCCATCCTAAGGCAATGAACTAAATCATCGTTGAACCTTGTTAATACATAGATAAGTGATTCATATAACCATAATCATGTCATTGCTAATTAGCCTATAGTGAAAATTTGTGGTGTTTATGATGATATAATGATAACGGTATAGCATAATCATAAATACTACTGCTACCACATATATGGAATCTACAAGCAAAAAAGAAACGCTTCATCCAAGTATAAGAACAATAGAAGATTAAAAATAACATCTTTTTAAGAGCAAAGTCACAAGTACAAATAGGAATATGAGAGCCATACCTTTCCAAATTAGGAATTGGGAAGAGACTCCTTCTAATCCTTTCCTACTTGGACTATGGATTAGAGGCTCTCCTCTCTACAACCTACACTCCTATAAACCTATAGAGAATAGTGTATACAACGGATGAATATTCAAGTGGTGTGTGTGTGACGTGAGGGTAGGGGGTCCTAACTATAGGTGGAGAAGGGTCGGTTTCCGTCACCAAAAGCGCGTGAATTAGTCACACCTAACTTCTTCAAGCCGGAAGGAGCCAACAAGTGGCGATTGACCGAGTTTGGTGCGAGGACCAAGTCAGCCGACCTGGGGGGTCCGACGATCTGGTCTCTGCACCATTTCTCGTGTGCTTTCTCCAAGTTACTACCAGGTGGCTCCCATCCCTTGATATCGGTGATACACCGTTGTATGGCCTCACATACTTCTACTTGTCGGTCATTTGATCCATGTGCCACATGTCGTCACTTGATTGGCTGGGATGGTATTTCATAGGATTGCTCCCCCTCTTTTACCTCACTTCCTGCAATAATTCCCTGCATGCACTATTTCTCCAAGGACAAGTGGAAATAGGTTAAATAGAAAGGTGATGTGTGTAAAAATGACAATTCCTTCACATAATTGAGTTATATTGACAGGTGAAATTGGTATATAATAGCTGTCGATACCGAGCACCATGAAATCCACGGGTATGAAGCAATTTCGTATTTTTACCGAAACATCTTCAACAATACCCGCCGGTTAACAGACTGGAGATTCAGCCAATTGGAGCTGCATTGTTGTTGGAGTAAGCTCCGTGAAGTTCAGTTGGTGAACACCACCTTGGGCATCACACATACACTTGCTCCAAGGTCACTTGGGCTCCTCCACCATTGATGTGACTTTCATCTCCCAAATTGACATGTCTAATGCACTTAGTAATTGCCTAGCATTTTCAGCATCTGAAAAATTAACATTGACGCTACGCAAATTGCTGAGAATTTTATTAAAGCGAGCAAAGAGGTCATCAATGGACTCACCGGGTTGCATCTCAAAACGCATGTATTCCTTTTTGAACACTTGTTTTACCTCCTTGATCGTGTTAGATCCTTCGTGGTAGTCGCAAAGTGCTTTTCAGACATCGTATGCAGATCGTAGGTGTGCAACACGGTAGAGGTCACTTTGAGTTAATCCTTCTATGATTAAGTTTCGAGCCTTGTTGTTGTTGTCGATATCTCTCAGATTTATAGCTGTAACTTGATCATTTGATGGCAATTCGTAAGGCTTGGACACCTTCTCCCATATTGTGAAGCCTTGAGCCTGGATGAAGGCTTCCATACGTGCCTTCCAAACCTGAAAACCAATACCACTAAATGCACAAGGTTTTGCGGAGTATTTCTCCATGATGATTAGTCAAAACACGTGCAAATCACAAAGATTAGAGCACCGTGGCTCTGATACCAATTGTAGGATCAAAGAGCACGTGTAAAGCTTCCAGAGGGGGTGAATGGTAGATTAAAACTTTTCAGCGGAAGCAACAAAAACACCACTCGGCAGAAAACGGATCTGTTAAAGAAATCGTGTGTGTGACTAATCTAAACGTGTTCAACTGTGACAAATTTAGTATAGACTGTATAGAATCAAGTAACAAAGACGACACAGAAATAATCACTAAAATCCGTCGAGAGAAACTCAGTTACGATTGAAAGATCGAACAATGGTCAATCTGTCCTAACCGAGAAAAACAGTTCTAGAACACTATAAAGAAACTCGTGTAGATCAGAAACCAAAAATCCAATGACCGTGAAATTTTCACAGATGATAGATAATCAAGTTGTAAAGACAACCGAAAAAGAATCACGTCGATTGGATTTGTAAAACTCGAGTTACGATGAAACTACCGAAGAAAGGTAGTGTTGTGCAGAAACTCGACGAGAAAGACTTGAAGAAAACAAGTCGGACGAACAAGGCACAAAAGATCCTTTAACTACGAATAGGGGCCATGGTAGGGTCCACTTGGGCTCCTCTGGGGTTGGGCACAAAGTTCCTGGGCCCAATTAAGGCAATTACCCAATAACTTAACGTGGAAGAAAAATAGAATCCGAGTTGAATTCAGTAGGCCAGACTAGTCCGCAAGGTGGCCGGACAAGTCCGTTTCGGAAAAGAAACGATTCCGGATAAGTCCAGTGCTGGAGGCCGAACAAGTTTGGGGCTTGGCAAGTAAACTGATCCGAACGGAGACAACATCGGACTAGTCCGCTCAAAGGTCAGACAAGTCCCAAAAAACATCAGAACCGCGATCAGACTAGTCTGTGAAATTTGCTGGACAAGTTCGGAGTTCTGGAGACTGAACTTTCTAAAATAGAAGAGGGACACCGGACTAGACCGGGGTAGGTTTCTTAATGTTAAACATGTATGATGATGCATGGAATGCATTATGCATGAAAATGAGGGTGTGACAACATACAATGGTGTAGCACCTATATCAAGAGTTGGGACCCACGTGGCAGTGACCTGGAGAAAGCACACGAGAAATGGTACAGAGACCAGGTCGGCCGACCCCCCTAGTCGGCCGACATGGTCCTGGTGCCAAACTCAGTCAATCACCACGTGTTTCCTCCTCCCGGCTCGAAGAAGTCAGTGGTGACTGATTCGCACGCTTTTGGTGGTGGGAACTGACCCTTCTCGACCTATAAATAGGACTCCCTACCCTCACTTCACACACACACCACTTGAGTATTCATCCATTGTATACACTATTCTCCATAGGTTTAGAGGAGTTTAGGTTGTAGAGAGGAGAGCCTTTAGTCCATAGTCCAAGTAGGAGAGGAGTAGAAGGAGTCTTTTCCCAATTCCTAATTGGGAAAGGTATGGCTCTCATATTCCTATTTGTATTTGTGACTTTGCTCTTAATAAAGATGTTATCTTTAGTCTTCTATTGTTCATATACTTGGATGAAGCGTTTCTTGTTTGATTGTGGATTCCATATATGTGATAGGAGTAGTATTTATGATTATGCGATACTAATCTCATTATATCATCATAAACACTACAAACCCCCACTATAGTTTAATTAGCTATGACATTATTATGTAAATATGAATCACTTATGCTATGTATTAACATTGGTTCAACGATGATTTAGTTCATTGCCTTAAGATGGTTTGTGCCTGGGCTCTTAAGGTAATTACTTAATATGCTACCATGGTGCTCGGATAGATAAGTAGCATTGAATATCTCGTAGACCCACAAATTGAAGAGGTAGGCAGTAGGTGGTGACAGCCATATCTGTCCTTTGTAGTCCTCGATGTTCGGCTATGCCATAGGCTCTTGGCGGGAGTCGTCCTAGTGATGCTAGGGGTAAACCCGTGCCCGATGTGTTAATCTACTTAGCATGAGAATTCAAAATTAATATGATCATTAGTAACTAACTTAGGCTATGTATATGTATATTAGAAGCACAGTGGGAGTATCTACCTAACTCTTAGCCTGGTCCCTCTTTACCTCATTTACCCCCCTTAGGATAGAATGCTCTTGTGTGTGTCACACTACCTGCAAAATATCATTTACCAATCCTTGCTAGAACCCTACCTAGACCAACCTACCCCTTCCATTTGATGATTTCTTTGCTTCCACCTAGCCTTCCTTTGGGAGAATATAAACGAAACTCTTTGGGAATACTCTAAAAGGGGAAATGCTACATCGATTGCTTTCGTGCGCTTGTTGATTTATATTTGTGATTTAAGAACTATCAACAAGCATTGATGGCATCATTGCTAAGAATGATTTGTGAATAGTGTGTAGGAAATATCAACAACACGCCAAGATGTACTCCTGAAGCCTTTCTCAAGCCCCGGGAATAGACTCCTTGGCATCTTGCCGGAAGCTAGAAATCCTTCCACATAGGGTATTAGTCTTTCCCAATGGGAATAACTTGGTGAGGAATGCTGTAGAACATTTCTTCCAAAAGTCTACAACACTTCAGTTCATAGAACCACTGCTTCACCTTCCCAAGAAGGTAGAACAGAAACAACCTAAGACGGACGGCATCAGGAGATACATCCTTGATCTTAAAAGTGCTGGAGATCTCAAGGAATTGTTGCAGGTGAGCACTTGGATCATCATTAGCCTTCCCACAAAATGGGTTGTCTTGCACCATAGTGATCAGACTAGTCTTCATCTCGACGTTCACGTCTCCCGTGTTAATAGTGGGCCCAACAGGCACATTGTTAGCTGAGGGAGCTGAAAACTCACAAAGGGTCTTCTGGGCCATTGGCATTTCGGTGTCGGTGCAGTCGTGCTGGCTTGCTTTGCCGCTCGAAGCTTCTGAGGAGTAACAACACGAGGTCGATATCTCAGAAGGGATTCGGGATCTTCTACAAAGTTTTCCGATAAGCAGAAACCAAACATACACTACCCTATTTTCACATAGAATGCGAAAAAAGGGTTCCTACTAAAACATACCTAGGATCCTATCCTATTCACTCAATCATGCAATACTTTGGAAACCAGACCTTCCAAAATCTTCTTTGAGTGATATATGTCTTCCGGCATCTTATGTTTTGACGGAAGGAGAACATTGATCAACTTCAGGATACCATTGTAGCAATTGTTTGCAGAATTGTACTTAGACTTCAACCCCATAAGTCGTGTGACCACCTGCAGAACGATCACATTGGTGCCCTCATACACTTTTTCATTCGTGGCGGCAAGAAGCCCGTAAAACTTCTTCACCTCCTATGGTAGTTACTGCTCTTCGTACTCTTGATCAACATCCGCCATCATCTCATCCATCTGATCTTCATACTCGTTTCTGTCCGATTCACTAGCATGATCCATCTCTCCATGCTCACATCACACTAGATAGTCTGGCATAAATTCATGCTTACAAAGGTGCAACATCATTTCAGACCTCTCCAAATGTTGACGATTCTGGCACCTGCTACACGGACACTTCACAAAACGAGCACAACAAGGAAATGCTTGGTTCACGAAGACAATTGCGATTTGTTCCCATTCCAAAGTGTACACACCATCTGAACTCCATCCATCATACATCACCTTACGGTCATCACCCATTTTTCAGCTTGTACCTTCAAAGCAGAAAAATAATTATTAGTTTAGTTTTATATTATGTGACGGCCACTACAACTAGGCAGATAGGTTCTAAACCCACCCAAGTGGTCGAGTGGGGCGTGCTTATGACGACAAGCATAGTCTGGATCTAGACAAAATTTTGGCAGCATAACCCCGTTGTTCTCCACTGCGTGCCCGAAAATGGTGCTGTAGAGAACATCAGGGTTATATCGTCAAAATCTCATCCAAATCAAGACTCACGTATCGTCACAAGCCCCCCCCCCCCCCTGATCCACTCCCAGACTGTCCAAAAACAGACAATTCTGAACCTTCACATCTCACATGCCAATAGCATGTGAAACGTGCCGATTCGAAACGAGTAATCAAATTCTATAGGTTACATTGCTCATTTTCATTTTTCAATCATTTACGAGAGAGGAAAGAACAAGATAGAGGGGGAAAGTTCGTCAGAGTTAAAAGTTCTAAGTCCGGGTCCGCCGTCCAGGCGTAGTTAATTGGTCGTCTTCATTATCGTCATACGCATCTGTGCTCGTCTTGGCGCATAGTTCACAACTAGAATCATCTTTCACTACTAGCATCTAAAGCTACCAAAATTATAAAGATGTTTACTATATTACAAACATATAATTAGTCATCACATCGCAAATGCCAAAAAGGAGCAATCACATGCATGATACGAACTTTTAATTCATTTAGATGAAAAACTATACAAGCCTTTTTAGTTCATATCTAAAATAAGTAAATATGAACTTGAACATTCAACTAACATTTATTGTCTTAAAATGAAATTTATATGGCTTAATAGATATGAATCACATGATATGAATCACATTCAATTTATCTAGCTTAATGGATATGAATCACATTCAACTCTAATCACATGATATGAATTTGCATAATGATAAAGCATTACTTTCAAGAGTTAGCAACCATATGATATGAATCACATTCAAATCTAATCACATATTTGCAATGCACCTACAAATTAACAAATATTTTACCTTCACTTAGAATTGGTTGAACCAGATGGGAGGGGCGAGGGGACTGAAGGGGGCGCCGGCCGCAAGGGGGCATCGACGGGGAACAGACGGAGGCGCCGGTGGGGGAGGCGGACGGGGGGGGGGGGGGGGGGGTAGGGCGGATGGGGAGCTGGTCGGGGAGGCAGAGTGGACTCAAACAAGGGCGCCGGCCGGAGGAGGGCGCTGACGGGCGGGGGCACTGGCTAGGCGGCGGCTAGTGGCCGGTGGGCAACAAGGGCGCGGGCAAGAAGGTGTGGGGCGAGAAGGGAACGTTCGCGCGGCAGAGAAGAGTCGAAGGTTTAGGTTTTTGAGTGGGGCCTGCTTAAGAGCGTCGGTTTGGGCATGGCCGATGCTCATAGAGCCTAAGCCAGCCAGGCCCGTCATAGAAGCGTCGGTTGAACCGACGCATTTAATAGAAGCATCGGTTTGGCCGTCGCATTTAATATGTGTGTCGGCTCGTTTACTAAAACCGACACATTTAACTTATGGGTGTTGGTTCTCTTAGACCCACAATCTTAGTCGCGTTAAATGCATCGGTGCCGACGCCTCTAACTAAACCAACACCTTATTCATCGTTTCCTGTAGTGTTTCATGATAATTACGATGAATTGGTAAGCCGCGTGGCAGCTGACGTGGCAAAATCATTGTGACAAAAATGTTGTCATAATTGATATTGTCATAAAATATTATGAAATCAGACGACAACCGAAATATTGCACGAATTTGTTCAACATTCACAAAATTCAATCAACATAATCCAAAACAAGTCATATAACTTCAAGTTGATGTATTAAACATCAAACAAAATTGAAAATAATCCTATAATTTCAAATCCTATTGAAGCAGGCTTAAGATTGAGGCACTTGGCCTCGATTGAAGCTTACTAGTTGACGAAGAAGGTTGTTATTTTCTTTTATCGAACTCTTCATATTGTCAATAGTCTCCTAAGATGCTTGCGCCCGAGTCTAAGGTTTTACCTTCCGCTTAGAAGACCGGGTCACTCAGTAGGGTTTTGACACTTGGGAGTTGAAGGAGGCCCTCCTTGTCACCGCTCAAAAGCTCCCTGTGGAAAGAGTTCAATAAACAGGCAATCATGATTTATCTAAAAAAGATACTGTATAGGAGATGTGTAAGGTTGATGCATTCCTTTTGAACTAAATGTCAACACTTTCACAAGAATCAGACAGCTGTTAACTCGATGTAAGAGTTGTCAAAAACCAAAGGGTTTCTAGTCCAGGGCCCCTCAAAACAAGAACGCTCCTCCGGAAACCATCCCTAAATAAAACCTATGATTATAGGATAACAAAATTAAATAATGCATACAATGTACAACATGAAACAAATATGTCGGGACAGGAACCAACCAACTGTGTTGTGGCCACCAGAAAAGGCAACAATGTCCTGATCACTCAAGCCCATCTGCTTGCCAAAGACTTGCCTCAGGTGGTCAGAACCTGGAGAAAAAAAATAGCAAAGCAAACAAGTATATGATTGGACTGAAAACATCAGAGTCATTGTTGATCTTTCGTGGAAACGATACTAAAGAACTAAATACTAGAGATATACCCTTAGTGGCATCAGGAAGGCGACCCTCAGGTGGAGGTTGTGGCTTGTCCTGCAAATACAAATGAAAGGTACTCAATACTAAACATAGAACACATAAGAATAAAGGAAGAAACATAAACTAAAGCCAACAATTGATACAGCCTAATGTTACAGTATCAACAAACATGTACAGAGCAGCACTGATGCCCCAGCTACTTAACATATAAGCAAGACCACTACAGCAGGAGACGAAATGCATAATGTTCAAAGCATAATGACAGCATCAATGCCAAATACTAGATAATTGGAACCAAAAGTCCTTGGATGATATCAACCAAAAAGTCCTTGCCAAATATTTATATGTATGGCAAAATTAGATTAGGAGTTAAGAAACATAAACTTCATCTCACACGGTAGAAGAAAATGCATTTTACATCGATCCTATGACAAGAACAACGAATCCAAATCAAAGAATGGAAATATTTAATACAATGACAGACGCATGTATAAATAAGCATTGATGTCATGTACATTTAATTAACAAATCCTAATCGCAGAATGAAAGACACATGTTCAACCGTAGTATACTATTAGTCATATCATGCCAATAAAGGATGAACTAGAAGTTCATACGTACAAATAGAATGCATCAAGAGCAAAGCAGGAACTGCCATTAAATAACAGAATAAGCTGCAGCCAAATTCTAGGCACACACGAAACTGAGAACTACTTTCAAGCATACACGATAGTGAAACCAATAAATAGAGTAAACTCTCATGATCTCACTAAGAAGTCTCTGCTTGTGAAATATATAGCCTTAAACCCTGATAAAACCGAACAAGGTGTAGAGAGTTGAGAAATATCACCTCCATCCCTGGGTTGAAGGGGATCTCAGGCCCTCCTGTCACCTCAATTGCCACCACACCCGCGAGGGGAGGGGGGGGGTCCATTGCTGGCTTGGGGAGGGGGGAACAATGGGGCGGCGACTGGCGGATCATTACCGCGTCATCGAGAGGCCAAGCTGGGGGGGTCGATGCTAGTAACTGTGTCGGAGGCCGCGTCAAAAGGAGAGTCGCTTGTAGTCGACGCCGGAGCCCGCGTCGGGAGCCGCGCCACGTCGCCGGGAGGCCGGGTTGGGGGAATCATGCTGGGAGCGGTGCCGGGAGGCCGTGTTGGAGGCCACACTGGGAGCCGCATCGGGAGCTGCATCGGAAGGAGATTGGTGCCGTAGGCCACGCCGGGAAGAGAGTCGCCGGGAGCCGCCACACTTTGCCGTGGTAAGGGACTCCGGGCTATGGTTTATTTTGGAGAGCGGTGGGCAACCGGAGTCTCTTGATGATTTTGGGGGTTGGGCAGAAGCATGGGGTTAAAAAATATCGCGAGAAGCTGCGCAAAATCTGCGCGCAGCCGATGGCGTCCGCGGGCCCACGCGCATGCGCGCAGACGGCCCAACAGGGCGTGCACTCCCTGGTAGTGGGCCATCTTGGCTGTTCTTAGTTTGCAGCTCTTTTTTATTTTGATTCCAATTTAAATATTCAAGCTTGTATAGATTCCACAAATTAAGTCCAAATTTGATGATTCTTTTTCTATATTCTTCAAAAAATACTCTCTATCACTTCGAACAATTATTTTTAAACTTATATACCTAGTGGTGCTGGGCTGGACCCCCCGAGCTGGGCTACTGAGGATGATGCTGATTTTTTATTTTGATTCGAATTTAAAAGTTCAAACTTGTATAATTTCTTCAAATTTGGTCCGAATTCGATGTTTTTTCTAAATTATTCAAAAAATATTCACTATCACTTCATTATGAATGTTTAAACCAAATTAGAAGTGAAAATAATGAAAATAAATTTTTATATAGTACAAGGTAAAAAGTTATAGTTCAAGGTTATGAAACTTAGTTTGAGATGTTTTCATTAGTGAACAACTTGACACCAACTTACGCACAAATTGTCTAATTTTTTTGCCATGCTTTTCTTGCCATAATATGACTACATACCAAGTTTCAAATTTTTTGGACCATATTTGCATATTAGTTTACTTTATTGAAAATGACATGCAAATAGAAATGGATGCCACGATGCGATGCAAGATGCAAATGACTTAAAAATATTTGCAGATGTCGGTGCTTAGGTATAGAATATGATCCAACTGGAACGACCAAATTTGAAGTTTTATAGAACACGATACAACCAAAATATCGACATCGATGTTTTCTTGTATAGAAATAAAAGTGTTAAGTAAATTTGTATGGTTTCAGTACAAGAGTATCCTAAGGAATGTATACACCAAATTAGAAGTGAAAATAATGAAAATAAATATTTATATGTGTAAGGATCGAATGGCCAAGAGGGGGTGAATTGGACTTCTTTTCAAAAATTAAAGCAATAAAAACTTAACTACTAAAAGCCCAATTCCCTATGCAAACAACCTATGCATTCAAGGGAATAGTAATTTTGCGGTATATGAAATGCATAAGTGTAACGGGAAATAAAGAGTGTGCAAACCCCAAGGAGACATGAAGATACGAAGATCCCGTGGTTCGGCAAGATCGTCAACACCTTCCTACATCCACGTTGTGGCACCCACCAAAGGGTATAGCCCCTCCCAAGTCACCGAGACTAGGGATATTCACTAAGAGTCCCCGTTCGCCAACCCCGGCAAGGTGGAGCTCAAGCCTTGTACAAGATTGATCCTCAGGGCTTCCACAACCGACTTGGCGAGCTCCGGAAGGCTCTCTCCAATCACCGACTGTTACACGGTGAATGCAATCACCATGAGACACTCCCTTACAGCTGTTCACTAGACTAGAGACTCCAATCACCAAGAATGGAAGCACACAAGCATCATCTCTAGCAAGTTCTAGCCTATCTCTTGGTGTACAAGTGGTGTAAATGGTGTAGAAGTGGTAGCTCAATGTCTTGAATGCTTGGTAATGTGTAGAGTAGCTCTGGGTATCAAGACTTGTCGAAATGACTGGTTGAAGGGGTATAAATAGCCAGCTTCCACGAAATATCCGTTGGAAAAGTAGGCTAACATCACTGTTCTGCAAACATCAGATGATCCGATGTTCTCCCTTCAGTTGTCATCGGTCAAATCCAAATTAGCTGATATCACTGTGTAAGATATGACCGTTGTTTGACCGATAACACTTGCCTCATCATCGGATGATCCGGTGACACTTCATCTAGAATTGGTCTAGAAATAATGCTTACTGGAGTGATTGACCGATGTGTTATAATTGTACATCGGATTGTCCGGTGTTACACTTGGTCCAGGGAAATTGCATACTGGAATGATCGACCGATGTAACACTTGCCTCTTCATCAGATGATCCGGTGTGTACTCAAGTCTCAGGTCTTTTTCTGCTGTTGAGTCAACTCGACCGATGTAGTCTTTTCTGGATACATCGGATGATCCAGTGAGTTGATTTTGTCTGCTTCGAGTTGTTCTAAGTGATTCTTTTGGAATTTCTTTGAGTGACCTCTTAGACATTGGTTTAAAATGTTCTTCTGATGATGACCAAGTCTTGAGTGCTGTCAATTTTGATGGAATAATTTTGACATATGTGCTTTTTCTGTTAGTCTTCATAAAGATCGATTGACTTCGTAAAATGATATGTTTAGGGGTCTCCAACTGTATCCAATGAGCAGTAGATGATATACATATAGATTTCATTAAGTGTGATGAGTGATATGAGAGGCCTTGCATCCACAAACTCATTAGTAATATCCAACGGTTGTCATTAATCATCGAAACCATACCTCATGGAGGCCTAGATGCATTCAATCTCCCCCTTTTTGGTGATTGATGACAACACAACGAGTAAGGCATAACAGTAATGAAATTAAGAATACGATACTCAAAAGAATATGCAATAAGTACAAGATATAGCACACGAAACTCGAAGGCTCAAAAAGCAATCAATAACACATGAGAGAATTAAGTGGCATACGAATAACTCAAGAATAGCAAAAGAGTAGCAAATCTCCCAAATTACAAAAGATTCCAAAAATAAATACCCCCCCTACAACTAGGACTCCCCCTGGGACTATGCTATCCCACCAAAAATAAATACTCCCCCTACAACTAGGACTCCCCATGGGACTATGCTATCCCTCCACCTGACTCTTCCCCCCCTTTGCATCAAGACACCAAAAAGGGAAGCCGAGCGCCTAAGAACCCTGAGTGCTCGGGGCGATGAAGAACTGATCGCCGTCGGGGGTGCTGGCGTCGGAGCTGCTGCCTGCTACTGGTGAGGCTGGAGAATGCTGGTGCATCTGATCAATCAGTCCAGTGAGCCTGTCAGTGTCCTCTCGCCTGTCGCGGGCTATCTGATGCTGCATCTCCTGCTACTGCTGCTGGAGCTCCAAAAGATGTGCAGTCTGCTCAGCTCTGGCCTGCTCAGCTGCAAGCTGATCCAGTCGCTGTTGCTCAACCATCTGCTGAAGTAGAGAAGTGAGCTCAAATGGTTGAGACCTGTTCCTCGGACACCGGAGGTGGAGTAGGTGGTGCTGCAGTCGAGCCTTCGGCCTCCGTGTCGTGCTGCTTGGGTGAGGGAGGAGGTGGTATGTACTCCTCGACACTGTCACTAGTGTCACTCTAAGACCAAATGTGCTGCAGATCTCCTCCCTTTGCCTCAGCCTGTGCTAGGATCTCATCTTCCTTCTCCAGGTCTGACCAGTCTTCCTTTGAAAGGCGAGCTCGCACCTGACGCTCAACTGGGCAGCCAAGACGGCGGTCTCCAGGAGCTGGAGCATGGTAGTGTCCGAACCTAGTGATGCTCTCGTCGGTGAGACTGTCACGTACAGCGGACCCCTCTAGAGCTAACAAGTAGAGCAAGTGACTGATCCAGTGGCCAAACACAAGCTGCCTCATCATCCCAACCCCATCGGTGATAACATCCTCCATCTCACAAATAAGGATATCCACAATGTCGAACTCCATCCCGTTCATGACATAGAACAGGAGGGTCTGCTGCAGACTGGTGAACCTCTAAAGGTATCTGAACCTCGGTAGAAGTGTGTGGCGCAAGGCAAGGTTCACAGTGTGCGCAGTTGCAGAGAGTAGAGCAGGTACTCTCGGCTGGTCAGGAGAGAAGGGCTGAGCAAACAGTGAGCGAATCTCCTCAAAGGGTGGTGCCACACCTCCAGTGAGCGGCATCCTCAGTGGGTCAGCCTAGCCATATACTCTCTCGTGCAGGCAGGTGTCGTGGAGATCCACTCCTAGCAACTGTCCCAAGGTCTGTCGGGTCATATGATGATGCTGACCCATGAACATGAATTCAATGGATCTGCGGCCCTATAAAACGTAGAGTGTGGCATAGAACACTCGGACCCAGTCCTCCACGAAAGCACCCCGCTGGTAAGACATCAGCTCCACTAGCCCTCTGTACCTCTCAAAGTAGGGGCGAATCTCAGTGCCGGCTGCAAGTGCAAGCTGATCCCAGTCAAGAAAGTTATGGTGGAAAAGCTTATGGCCCCGACGTCTGTAAGTCTCATACAGCGACGCCTGTGTCAGGGTCCAGAAGCGGCTGTCCACAAGTGGCTCTCTACGCTACGGGAACCACTCCTCAAGTAGAATGCTCCATCTGAGCTTCCTGAGCTTCTTTGCCTTCAGCTTCCTATAGTCGGTCAGGTGGACACCCTCACCAACTCGGACATTGGTGTCCATCTTATAGACGGCTCTCTGGGCCGCCCCGTCCTCCTGAAGCTCAGCGGCAGAGGGTCTCGGTCTCGGGGCTGCAGCTGGATGACCCCCACGGGTCCTGATTGAGCGCCGGCGAACAAGCGGCACCTCTGTCTCCTCAGTCTCCACTAGCTCCTCAGGCACCTGTGACTGCCTCTGTCAGGCCTCCCGGATCCTGAGCGATCCTGCTCGGCCACACTCTCGCTTCTCAGCAACGCGAGCAGCCATCAAAGCTTTCTTCTCCTCCTTCGACAGCTTCTGCTTCTTAGCTGCCAGTTCCTCAATAGCCTTGCCCTTTCCTTTCTTGTCACAGCCCATCTTGAGGAGACAAGTGGTGACGGCGATGATGATATCGCATGACAACGAAGTCGGTCGCACGAGACGGAGACGCAACGAATGACGCGGCCAGGCGAACCCTAGCAGCGAAGTCGCGGGACAACAATGGGGCAGCTGGGCGCCTGGAGTGGTGGGCGATGAGCGGTGGCGCAGTGTGGCAGCAGCGCTTAGGGCGGCGGCAGTGGTGCGGCGGCGGTGAAGGGGAGCAGCAATGAACGGGCGGCGGCTCTGAGCGGCGGTGGCTGCGACTCTGAGGGCAGCGGCGGCCGGAGGGCGGCGGCAGGGCGAGCGCACGGAGCGGCGGCGGCAGAGAGGATGGTACGGAGCGGCGGCGTCGGGGAGAGAGAAAGAGAAGTGAAGGGGCGCGCTATGTAGGTGGGGCCCGAACCCTAGCACAAATTTTAACATTGGATGAACCGACGTTAGATGAGAGGTGCATCGGTCGAATGGTACAATAAGGGTATTCCAGAGGCACCTTCGGCATCAGATGCTCCAACGTTGAAAGGATTATCATCGGTTGAATTTGGTATAACTCCAGAAATGTGAACATCGGATGCTCCGATGTTTCTCAGAATGTACTCATCGGTTGATTTGACTTTTTGACTGAGCTGACCCTTGAATTTTAAGCATAAACTGATCCGATGATGCTTCTTCCCTAAGCATCGGATAATCCGATGACTACAAAAGAGCAACATCCCGTATATGTCCTTTGACTTAAACACACAAAGAGAAACACAAGTCTTAGGACTTTTTGGGCAACCCCTTACCCCTCAAAAAGACTAGTTGCCAATAACTTGGCTAAGCCCTAAATCAAATAGAACACCGAAAAATCAAGGAAGAAATCCAAATAAAATGTAAGGCCCATGCTTCGTGAGCTAGAGGATGAAGTCTTCTATCTCTTTAAAGCTTGTTCCTTTAGGCATTAACGCACCTAACACTTTGTTCTTTCCACATCATATGAGTTGAGATATTGCATTTCAAACAAGTCTCTTTCTCATGAAGTTGGTTCCCCTTTGTGACAATCTACCGTATGCAATGCCAAACAATTTTTTAATGCAGGAAATTAAACGTGAGTGCAAGTCTATATGGAAGGCAGCATGCAAGACATAAATTAAATCTATCTTGCCAAATTTGAACCTTTCAAAAGCTTCTTAAGGGAGAGCCACTCTCCAAGCCTTGGGGAAACCCAAAAGAACCTCCATCCCAAGCTAACCCTTGCTCGCCCCTATCCTTTGAAAGTTAGACAAGACCTATATGTGATGCATTCTTACATGACCATGGCATCTTACATGACGTTCGATGCATCTAGCACATTTAATTCACTCATTAGTCTAGAAAAAGTTTTATCATCAAGTGGTTTAGTGAAGATATCCGCCAATTGTTCTTCGGACCTAACACCTCGCAAGGAGATGTCTCCCTTAACTTCATGGTCCCGCAAGAAGTGATGGCGAATATCAATGTGCTTAGTGCAGGAGTGTTGAACGGGGTTTTTAGCAATCTTAACCGCACTTTCATTGTCACAAAGGAGAGGCACACAACCAAGTTTAATACCAAAATCCAAAAGGTTTTTCTTCATATAGAGAATTTGGACACAACATGCACCAGCCGCTATATATTCCGCTTCTGCAGTGGACAAAGCAACGGGATTTTGCTTCTTGCTAGACCAAGATACTAGTTAACGCCCAAGCAAGTGGCACACTCCGAAGGTACTCTTGCGATCCACATGGCATCCGGCAAAGTCCGAATCTGAGTAACCCAAGAGATGGAATTTAGCACCTTTGGGGTACCACAGGCCTACACTAGGGGTATGCTTGAGATACCGAAATATCCTAAAGACCGCCTTCCGATGCGATTCTTTAGGCGCCGCTTGAAAGCGAGCACACAAGCATACACTAAACATGATATCGGGCCTAGATGCGGTAAGATAAAGCAATGAACCAATCATAGAACGGTAATTAGATTGGTCAATAGGTTTACCGTCCTTATCCGCGTCGAGATGACAATTTGTTGCCACTGGAGTACTTCTTGAGCTACAAACTCCCATCTCAAATTTCTTCAAGAGGTCCTTGGTATATTTTTCTTGATAGATGAAGGTCCCCTCTCGAAGTTGCTTGATTTGAAATCCAAGGAAGAAGTTGAGCTCTCCAATCATCGACATCTCGAATTCCCTAGACATCATTTTGCCAAACTCATGGCTAAGAGCTTCGTTAGTTGAACCAAAAATAATATCATCGACATAAATTTGACAAACAAATAGTTCTCCGTCGATGTCTTAGGTGAAGAGTGTAGTGTCCACCCTCCCGATCTTGAATCCTTGCATGATCAAGAAATCCCGTAGTCATTCATACCATGCTCTAGGTGCTTGCTTGAGCCCGTAGAGCACCTTGTGCAACCTAAACACATGATTAGGATTCCTCAGATCTTCAAACAAGGGAGGTTGTTCAACATAAACAAGCTTGTTAATATAACTATTAAGAAAGGCACTTTTCACATCCATTTAACAAAGCTTTATGTTATGATGTGATGCAAAAGCAAGAAGTATACGGATAGCTTCTAGTTGAGCGACCGCAGCAAATTTCTCTCCAAAGTCTAATCCTTCAACTTGCGAGAAACCCTTGGCGACAAGTCTTGCCTTGTTGCGGATCACAACACCGTTCTCGTCTTATTTGTTGCGGTACACCCACTTTGTCCCGATTACGTTCTTGTCCTTGGGTTGCTCCTCCAACACCCAAACTTCATTTCGGATGAAGTTGTTGAGGTCTTCTTGCATGGCCAGGTAAAACCCCACTTTTATGGCATGTGAATCCAGTTATGAGTTTTGTGATCAACTATATTAAAGATCCAATATAGTGGTACACATGAACTTAATATCCTCCAAACCTTTCTTGCACTCATGGTTAAATTTTATTAACATGAGTATTGGACTTCACACTAATTCTAGAATGATTCTATTCACCCCTTTTCAAACATTAGAATTATTGGATGAAGTTTAGTAAGGCAATTCCAAGTGTAGTACTAAATGGGCCTTGCCAAATACATTCAAATTAGAGGCTCTAAATTTTTCCATTGCTTTATAATATTCTCAATAGCTTGCCTGCAAAATTTCAAGATTTTAGGAACTCATTTGTTATTTTATTTGAGACGCTCAGCGAATTTGAATCAAGTTTAAATTCAAATTCAAAATCTGGTCAAAAAATACTTGAACATAAAGATCTAAACACACCATTGTGTTCATCACAATTTTCTTGACTTAGACCTGAAGTTTCATGATTTTTGGAGTTCATTTACTTTTTTTAAGTGAATTACTAAAATAACAGTAGTTGTGGGGCTGACTGGCGGGGCCCACCAGTCAGCAGCCCACGTGCAGCCGCATTTCAACGCGCGCTGCGCGCGCCACCGCGACGGCGTGCATGCCCAGCGCGACAGCAGCACTCCACCGCCGCTTGAGCTCTATAAATGGTGCCCTGGCTCTCCCTTATCACTTCCCAGTCGCCCTTATCGCCTACCCTCTCGTTGAGGCGACGGATTGCACCATTTTTGTTCCGCACGCGAGCTTCCGACCGCCGGCGCTGCGGGCCTGTTGCTGGCCAACCGGAGACCTCTCGCGCCAAGCCTCCAACAGCTAGGTTGTTCCTCTCTTCCTCCTCTGTCCTCTGGATCAATTCTTTCGCTGCATAGTTGACGGTTTGGCCGATATTTTGGGGCTACACCGAAGGTCGCCATCGTGTTCACCGCAAGCTGTCCCTGCTCCACGTTGCCAGGCCGCTGCACGCGGTTTCGTGCTTCGACCCCCATAGAAAACTGGTGTGCCGGGACACGCTCTACGCAACAGTGAAAGCCGTTCCTTGTTTACATAAGTATCGAGCAAGTTAGCTAGGTTTTTCTCTTGGCCGAAGTTTATGAACGCGCTCGGTTTTTCATGCAATTCGAGTTACACACTTAGTCACTCTCCACATTTCCTAGCAAATAGTTTCTACACTTCTTTGCGCACCCTCTCGAACTGGAATCACCGAAAATGATCGACCGTAGCTCAAGAATCACGAGTTCTCCCCTTCGCCGTTAAGAAGTGCCTCTGTCGCCGTCGATGACTGCTTTGCCGACCGATTCACGATGATATCACCTGCCCATCACGTTCCTCGTGGTTCCAGGAGACTTTCCCAGCCTTTTTAGTAGGGTTTTAGCCACAGAGCGGTAGTTCCGACATAGCCGGAGCCCTAGCGGCCGTCGCCGCCGATGCACCATGGTTTCCGACCGTCGGCAGACCTCCCCGACCCCACCATCGTGCTCAGCACGTGATTTTATGGTTGGGTGCCCAAGTGTAGGAGCTGCAGTGGCCGAGAACCCAAAATCGGCGAGGCTCGCCGGAGAGCGCCGCCGCGGGAGCACCGCGCGCCGCCCGCGTCGGGAGGTGGAAGACGACGCGGTGGGTCCCGCGTGTCAGCGTCTATCAACCCCATCGGATCAGGTGTGGCAACGGGATCCGTTGTGGCTACGCGGTGTATATCTGTGGACACCCGTGTGGCTCAAATGCCATTGGTCCATTTTAAATCGGTGGGGCCCACGGTTTAATTCAAATTAGAAATAAATTCCAGATTTGGCTCCAACTTAGAAAATCCATAACTTTTTGTAGGAGGCTCCAAAAATCTTCAAACAAATTTTGTTTGAAACCCCTTGAGCTCTAGTTGCTGTCAGTACCAGTTAGGTTCTGTGAAACTCAGAGTTAAACTCTGTAGTATATAATCTTCCCCAATGCAAATACAATTTTTCCAGACAAGATAGCCACTGAAAAAATCCCCACAATTCACATAAAACTTTTTGTCCTATTCTTGACTACCAGCAAAAGTTTGGGAGCCATTGCATCTGTTTAACCCTCTGTATAGTTCAATTACCTTTTTCAGTTATTGAATTTTCACAGGTGTTCAGGTGCTTTATTATGTCCCAAATTTGGACTGAATCTTCCTTTAGTAATATACTAATGCCTGTAAAATTCTTGGATTTAATTGACCTAATATCATAGTCCTAATCCAGTTACAAACTGACTATTTATTTAAAAGCCAAAAAAATTCAAATATAAATAATTCCAGAAAGTATTGCCAACTTAGAAATTCAATAACTCCTTCACCAAAGCTTAGAAAATTATGAAACATATTTTGTTAGAACCAGGACAACTTCCTCTATCTTGATTATCAACTGTTAGCTAGGTTCAAGCTACAGTTTCATCTCTAGAATTTTTGGAAGTTGATTGCTTGCCATAATTTTGGAGACCACAATCTACTATGATCATCTCCTATTCTTTGCAAGAGCCTTGATCATATTCCCTAGTATCTACCATCGAAGTTCCAAACCAAATTAAGGTTCCTATCATATAATGATCACCATGGATTAAATTATGGTCTTGGTAATAATTATTTTTCAAAGTCATTTATATACATGTTATATGCATATCGTATAGTGAGCAAAGTCGAGGAGGAGCCAGAAGCCTTGGAAGAGCACCTTCCAATTATTAAATCGGACTCTGACCTGCAACAAGGCAAGCCCCGGTTTGCATTTAAGTCGTTTATAAAATTTTGCTTTATCACTATGATGAATAGTATATGAATTGTGCATTAAGTTTAGGATAATTGATACTCCACTTGAATGACCAAAAATCCCAGGGATTGGTTGGAACAAGTTACAATTTGACATGTAGTAACTGCCTTGCTAATGCATAGGAAATAAGGTAGAAGTCGAGTAGTTGGAATCTACTCGCGAGAGATGTAGGACATATCTCACAAGATTGGTTAGGTACAAAATGGCAGAATATAATAAATGGAGACCGGGCAGGGAATGCATAGGAAGCGGCGAGAATTGAGTCTCGGTCGCATAGCCCTACCTGTGTCGATTAAGGCCCGTCTGTATGCGGCCCCTTCGGACAAGCTTGACTTGTACTGGCAACATAATGGACATATGGAATACAATAAACTGGCGTAGCATGGTCACTTGGGTGTCGAGGCATACCATTCCATTTTATAGGTGTGGGTATAGGGCAGCAAGGTGTAAATCCGCTGGTGGGCACGTCAGAGTATGCCCCACGCAGGGACCTCCTGCTCGTGACGGATCGACCGGTTCGACATTTAAGTGGTCTTGCGAAAGGTTGCCATATACGACTAGTACTGAAGTATTATGTAGGTACTGCGCAAAGTACTCGCTGGCATTTCCGAAATTGCGTATGTGTTGTGTTGTCCGGGTGTGTCTTGGTTGCAATCACCGTCCCTCGCGGTAATAGAGTACCACTTGTTCACTGCACCGTGACGTAGTAAATACTAAAGAAGCCAAAAAAATCATATTGTACTGGATTATAATTACTGCAACCTTGTATGATTTAGAGATAGTACAATTAAAAGTTTACAATTTCCCCATACTTTAGCTGTAATAGCATTATGTGCTCTGAGCATGTCATATCATTGGTAAAGCGTTTCTTGTTTCATTGTGGAGGCCATGATGTGCCATGCTTGGAGAATGTCATTTGCTACATAAAACCTGATTATAAGGATCCACTTGTAGGCGAGTCATTTACGCTTCACCTCACCTATGTTTTAGTGTCCCCATTGCATATGTCTAGTGAGATGGGTTAGTCTTGCTGAGCCTTATGCTCACGTTTGCAGTTAACGTGTTTTTGCAGGTTATACAGTTGAGGAAGGGTTTGATGATGAGGTTGCATCCCCTCCAGGGTGTACAGCCGAGTGGGAACCCTGCACGCCGCCCTAATTGAGTATTGCTAGTGCAAAGTATCCAAGGCATGGATAACTTCGCTTTTGCATAGCTAGTGCGGAGAACGTAACTATGATATGTATATATTTGTTTACTTCCGCTAGTATTGTAAAAACTTCCGCTGTATGAAAAATAAAAGACTTCATCTTGTACTTATTCAGGTTCTATTCTTGTATAACTATTTGGTGTCACATCGCACGACACCACCCAATGAGATCCTCGGATGTCAGGATTCCGGTCCCCATAGAAATGGTACCAGAGCATCATTGGGAATAGTGTACTTGAGAGGAACATATTTTCAAAAAAAATTAGGACTTGAGTGAGGAATTAGCTATATGCCTTTATAAGGAGTATTATCAGTATAAGGTATAAAGGTGGTAAACTAACTATGTGTTATTATATTCTGTAACGACGCCCCGACGTCAAGTAAGAGGTAAGGTACGCCACCGAGAGCGGATCAATCTCGGTAAGCTCAGCATACAAGGAGTGGTATGTAAAATTTCCGTGGCTTGGCACGTGAAGTTAATAGGAGTCTCTGAAGCTTTCCATGTTTCTGAGAACCTATGACACGCGGTACTCCAGCGTGCTTCAAAGTTAGTGGGAGCCCCCATCGGGTGGTGTATAACCCGATAGTATGCCTCTCTAGAACTATTCATGTTCTATGGGAGCATGCGAAACACATATGCCCAAGCGTGTATAAGCCGGATCGTACGGGAGTCTTTGCTGTACAGATGTATTTACAGCCATGTACCTCAAGACATGACGTCGCTCGAGGACGACTCACACCAGAGTCGTATGCATTTATTTTCATATAATTATTATTGTGACTACCTGTCGTGTTTCCCCGTGCCGCCCTTGAGGTGTGAAGGTGTGAAAGGGGATTGTTTGTCTTTTGCAGCATTAACTACGGTAGAAGACCGTGTAGAAGCCGTTTGCGAGAGAACGATATAGGAACCACCTATAGACGTAACCGGAAATACCGGATAGAATTTTCTTTGGTGAGATACGTAGTACCGTCAGTATCAAACATGATACTAGACCATCCCCACCGACAGAATGGATGCATAATGCTTTGGAAAGTCCAAATATCAGATGCTGGTAGGTTTGGACTCCGCAAAAAGGGTTCCGACTCGATAGAATAAATAGAAGCCAGATTTTTGTTTTCTGGCAGAAGTTGGCTCGACTTCGCCGGGTTGTAATCTTGGTTATTTAATAGATTGTATAGGGGTATCATGTATGGATGGAAATCTTGTGAAGATATCTACAACTTTTCTGTTGACCACAAAGACAGAAAAGCTTGATAATCTGTTGAAATCTGGGGTGTATTGTAACTGCTCCAGATGACCTTACCATTGTACCAGTCTCTGTATTTTTGCCATAACTTGCTGTAGAAAAATCCACTGCCTTATTGTGATACATGTTTGGAAAGGGTAGGAGGAGCTTTACAAGTTTGTTATGGGAGGTTTTTCCTGATTTGGGTTGGAGTTAAACCAAATTGGGAAGTCAACACAGTGAACTGCAGGACGGCTGGTGCAAACCAGTCAGTTCAACTATTAAGTTCGGATAGTTATAGCTCTTAATCCAGAATAGCGACATGGTCCCATATATACAATCTGGAAAGGTTTTAAAGTGTACTACAACTTTTATATTCAACTTAACTCTTAACTCTGGCATTTCCTGTATGAAACTTTTGGGTTGATACAGGAAGGTCAGCTGCTTCAGAACTGTGATCACTTCCAGTTTGCAGATTTTCTTGAATCAATTGATATTGAATATTTCCTTTTGTCCAACATTATCATTGATTGAGTTGAATACTTATTTGGAGTACTGACATCTGGGTATGTTTGTCCACAGATGGCAGCACCAAGAATTCAGTTGCCTAATGGATGGGTGTTCTACACGTGCACCGGGCAAGCCGGTTTCCCGGACATGTTTGTTAGGTTGCTTCGCCAGTTTGGCTATCTGGTGTCGCCTAGCTATTGGGGCAAGAAGTTCCAGGAGAGCGGTATGTGGAGTTGCACCATCTACGTCGATGTGCCTGCTGGTCCACCGCACCTCGGATGGGCTCCATACTCCATCAAGATCAAAGGATTGATATTAGAGGAAACATGGAGCTACGCCGCAAGTGTTGCCATAGGGAGGTTTTGCAAACTCCATTACCATAATCTGGTGGGTACTCCGTATGAGTTCTTTTCAGTTAACGGCAGGGCTTCTGAAGCCTGGGCAACCCGCTTGCTTGCGGAGGTGGACGAGCACGGTGAAACATCCGCAACAGCCTTAACGGTGTATGCAGCCGCATCACATCGCGAGAAGGGTAATCAAAGGGCATGCTTAAAAGAATTGACGAACAATCTGAAGCAAGCCAGGATTCGAGCGAATCACTTTGAGTGGGCAAATGATGGATTTAGGGATACGATGGCTCCTCTCAACCATCGTTTGAACCTTAGGGAGAATCAATGGCATGCCGCTGTTATGGATTTAGCCGCGTCATGCCAAGAGACTCTAGAGAGGGAAATTGACTTGGAGGCGACCCTACTCTATGGACACCGGCGGGATACCCAGTTGAACGCGGTGACTGCGGATCGGGATCAGTCTAGAGTGTAGGCTCAGAGCTGGAAGACCAGCTGTGAGCAGGCTCAGGAGGAGAACGAGGCCTTGGAGGATGTTTATGATAGAGACAGATTGGCAAGCTAAGATGGCCAGGGGGGCGTCGCTTTTGAGCGAGGCATCATCTTCTGCTCCAGCACCCATACCAGTGGTGCCTAATCTTGAGGATGAAGAGGAAGAAGAAGATCCTCAGGAGGTCGAGTTTTATGAGTAGAGGGTCATGTTGATGTACTTATCACTTTAGGCCGAGTGTAATGATGTGTAGTAAACACCACGTATGTTGTGTGACTTTATGAGTCTTGTTGTAAATAGTAGCGAGGTGGGTGTACCATGACATGACGACTTGTGGTGACCAAGCATAGATGAGACGACTTCTTTAGATGAAGTCTGTCTATTTTTGGAGATCTATTGTAAACTTGGGCCCAAGATAATATAAATTGTATAAATTTTGTGCTTTATCAATATATGTGAATGTTATGCATCATCTATTGTTATCTACCGCATTACTATTTTTATGGAAGGATGAAATTGAGGCAATGAGACTTATGGTATGAATCGTTGTATTGCAGCATGGTGCGTACACGTGCAGCCCCAGAAGTGGGAGGCTCAAGTGGAGGGCAGGGGGATGACACACCACCCCCGGGGCAGAATACGCCTCAAACGCAACCATCTCCACCACCTCCACCCACACTTCCCAGGAGCCTCGTGGAGGTTCTCGCTGTAGTGCTCGGCTCGCGCGATGAGCAAACCGAGCTACTGCGGACTCTGGTGCAGCACTCGTCCCGTCAAGGGGGACGACAGAAGGATGGACCGCGTCAGCAATATCAGAGTTCCTACTCTGATTTCTCGACACATCTACCGGTCTTCAGAGAGGCCGATGAACCGTTGGAGACGGATAATTGGCTCCACACCATTGAAGGAAAGTTTGGTTTACTCGAGGTAACCGAACAGCAGAAGACGCTGTTTGCAGCGCAACAACTGCAAGGGTCTACTGGCGCATGGTGGGCCAATTACCTTGCCGCATGCCACGCAGGCCATGTCGTAAGCTGGGCCAAATTCCGGGAGGCGTTCCGCGCCTACCACATCCCTCCCGGGATTATGAGAAGGAAGCTTCAAGAGTTCTTGGAGCTAAGGCAGGGAGGAAGGAGTGTGTACGAGTACTCCAAATCATTCAACCACTTGGCCCAATACGCTCAGGACCAAGTGAACACCGAAGATCGGAAGCGCGAATGCTTCTATCGGGGTTTGAACCCCAAGTTGAAGGACAAGCTTGTCCTGTTCAACCGCGGCAGCTTCAGCGACATAGTCAATGCCGCTATCATGCAGGAGGACGCTACGCGCGAGCTGTCCTCAGAAAAAAGAAGAGGAGTGCTCCGCAAGGTAGCGGAGGTGGTTCTCCTCAGAAGTACCGTATGGTGTACCGATCACCATCCGGCCAGAGGTGGCAACCGCCATCACGACCACCAATGTTCAGTGGTCGCCAGTTCAACAACTCCGGATTCCGACCACGGCAACAACAGGGGATGATCCCACGTGCACTTCCACCTCCACCACGTGCCCCGAGATTCCGTCCTCCCACTCGTACTGGCCAAACCCTGTACACGTGTTTCACGTGTGGGCGTACGGGGCACTTCGCCAAGGACTGCCCTCAGAATCGACAAGGTGGAGGCCAATCATCCTACCAGGGGGCCAACCAACCCCGCAACCTGCTCAAGAAGCCAGCCACCAGACCCGGCAACGTCCACCACCTCGCCATCGAGGAGGTTCCGGAAGGCGTGCCCGTGCTCACGGGTACGTTCTCTATCTATGATCAATCCATAGTCATACTTTTTGACTTCGGAGCTTCCCACAATGTTATTAGTAAATCTGTTGTCATTAAAAATCAGCTGCCTATTATCTCCACCAAAACTCCATATATGATTTGCACTCCAGCAGGGAAGGTAGTAACATATGAAATGGTCCATAGGGTACCTCTTGACCTAAATGGGAACATCTATCCTACCTCCTTCATTATCTTAGAGACTCAAAAGCTATATATCATCTTAGGAGTGGCATGGTTGCAATACCATGGTGCTATTCTTGATATCGTTCCTCGAAAGATTTATCTAAACTCTCCACTCCATCAGCCCCAAGTTCTCAACCTTGAGAACATCATTCCATTGGACCCCGCTACTCACAATACTGAGGTTATGGAACTTAAGGATATTCCGATAGTATGTGAATACCCGGAGAAGTTTCCTGAAGATCTTCCTGGTATGCCCCCAGAAAGAGATATAGAGTTCAAGATTGAACTTGCACCGGGCACAGTGCCAATCTCACGACCACCCTACAAGATGGCACCCAAGGAACTTGCAGAACTTAAGGAACAATTAACAGAACTAGAGAACAAGGGTTTCATTCGTCCAAGTTCATCACCATGGGGTTGTTCTGCACTGTTTGTAGAGAAGAAAGATAAGACATTGAGGCTGTGTGTAGACTATCGTCCACTTAATGTTGTCACCATCAAGAACAAGTATCCACTGCCACGCATTGATATTCTCTTCGATCAATTGGTGGGCGCTAAAGTATTTTCGAAGATGGATCTTCATTCTGGTTATCATCAGATTAGGACCCGACCACAAGATATACCAAAGACAGCATTCTCAACGAGGTATGGACTATATGAGTACCTTGTTATGTCCATCGGATTGACCAACGCACCGGCTCATTTCATGTATCTCATGAACTCGATGTTTATGCCTGAATTGGACAAGTTTGTCGTAGTCTTCATCTACGACATACTTGTGTATTCAAAATCCAAAGAAGAACATGCTCAACACTTGCGTATCGTGCTTCAGCGATTACGGGACCATCAGCTATATGCTATGTTCAGCAAGTGTGAATTCTGGATCAGCCAAGTACCATTTTTAGGGCACATTATATCAGTAGAAGGGATTGCAGTTGATCCCAGCAAGATCAAGCAAGTCCTCAAATGGGAGTCTCCAAAGTCTGTACATGAAGTCCAAAGTTTCTTGGGTTTAGCAGGATACTACCAGAGGTTTATACCCAATTTCTCCAAGATAGCTAAACCAATGACAGAACTTCTGAAGAAAGGGCAGAAATATGTATGGACTGAGGCATGTGAGGTAGGTTTCAAAGCATTGGTGAAACACCTTACAACAGCACCAGCTTTAGCCGAACCGGACACAACCAAATCATTTGATGTCTATTGCGATGCATCAGGAATTGGTTTGGGGTGTGTGTTGATGCAGGATAGACGGGTGATCGCTTATGGATCACGGCAGCTTCAGAACCATGAGCAGCACTATCCGACTCATGATCTAGAACTCGTTGATGTGGTACTAGCATTGAAGATGTGGAGACATTATCTACTGGGTAATCTAGTACACCTCTACACAGATCACAAGAGCTTGAAATACATCTTCACCCAGAAGGATTTGAATATGTGACAATGGAGATGGTTAGAGTTGATCAAAGACTATGAGATTGAGATCCACTACCATCCAAGCAAAGCGAATGTAGTCGCAGATGCACTGAGCCGCAAGTCCTATGTCAACAGTCTTTCCATCAACTCAACGGAAGAAGGAGAACCGAGTCTCTACTTGGTTCCATATGGGACACTCTACAATATCGCTCTCATTCCTACCATCAGGGAGGATATTGTAGCAGCTCAGAAGGAGGACAAAGGGATGTCACATATTCGACAAAGAATGAAGAAGGGGGAGATGAAATGTTTCCGATGCGACAATGAGGGTACCATTTGGTTCAAAGACCGTATAGTGGTACCACGAAACATGGAGCTTAGAAAGAAGATACTGGATGAAGCTCATTTGTCCAAGTATTCCATTCATTCAGGAAGTAACAAAATGTACCAAGATTTAAGAAAGAAGTTCTGGTGGACTCGGATGAAGAGGGAAGTAGCAAAATACATATCCGAATGTGATACGTGTCGACGAGTTAAGGCCGACCATATGAAGGCAGCAGGGCAGCTTCAACCTTTAAGCATACCAGCTTGGAAATGGGAGGACATCAGCATGGATTTCATTGTGGAATTGCCTTCCACCCCCCATAAGCACGACTCAATTTGGGTGATCGTTGACCGGTTGACCAAATCGGCTCATTTCATACCTGTTAGTGTCAAGTATGATGTAAAGCTGTATGCAGAACTTTATATCTCCAGAATAGTGTGTCTACATGGTGTACCCCGCACTATCATTTCAGATCGTGGATCTATTTTTGTTGCTTGCTTTTGGGAGCATCTCCACGATGTATTGGGTACCAAACTGATTCGAAGCTCAGCTTATCATCCTCAGACTGAACGGGTAAATCAAGTGCTAGAGGATATGCTTCGTGCCTGTGCCATCCACCATGGTAGGAATTGGGATGATCATTTACCATTGGCGGAATTTTCGTACAACAACGGTTACCAGGCTAGCATCCAGATGGCGCCATATGAAGCTCTTTATGGCCGAAAGTGTCGCACACCCTTGAACTGGTGCGAATCTGGTGAACGAGTGGTATATGGCATCGACTTAATCAAAGAAGCTGAAGAGCAAGTGTGCATTATTCAAACAAATCTCAAAGCCGCTCAGTCTCGTCAGAAGAGCTACGCGGACAAACGACGTCGACCTCTCCACTTCGAAGTTGGGGATCAAGTTTATCTCTGGGTATCCCCTATGAAAGGTATCCATCGATTCGGAGTGAAAGGGAAGCTAGCTCCACGTTTTATTGGGCCGTTCACAATAATCGGAAGATGCGGACCTGTGGCATATCAATTGGAGTTATCGCCGTCACTTTCAGGGGTTCACAATGTATTCCACATTTCCCAGTTACGGAAATGTCTTAAAACTCCTGCTGATGTCCGTATAGAAGATTTGGAAGCTCTCCGACCAGATCTCACTTATTTTGAGCATCCAACTCAGATCGTCGATGAGAAGACTCGCACCACAAGAAGTCGCACCTTGCATTTCTACAAGGTCTTGTGGAGCAACCACAGTGCTGAAGAAGCCACGTGGGAAAGCGACAAGTATCTTAGAATGAACTATCCGGACTTCTTAGCGGCATATGTTCGTTAGATCTGTTCCTTTTGCTTTCTTTTGTAATCTCGGGACAAGATTCTTTTAAGGGGGGAGGAATGTAAAACCCCACTTTTTTGGCATGTGAATCCAGTTATGAGTTTTGTGATCAACTATATTAAAGATCCAATATAGTGGTACACATGAACTTAATATCCTCCAAACCTTTCTTGCACTCATGGTTAAATTTTATTAACACGAGTATTGGACTTCACCACTAATTCTAAAATGATTCTATTCACCCCTTTTCAAACATTAGAATTATTGGATGAAGTTTAGTAAGGCAATTCCAAGTGCAGTACTAAATGGGCCCTGCCAAAAACATTCAAATTAGAGTCTCTAAATTTTTCTATTGCCTTCTAATATTCTCAATAGCTTGTCTGCAAAATTTCAAGATTTTAGGAACTCATTTGTTATTTTATTTGAGACGCTCAGCGAATTTGAATCAAGTTTAAATTCAAATTCAAAAGCTGGTCAAAAAATACTTTAACATAAAGATCTAAACATACCATTGTGTTCATCACAATTTTCTTGACTTAGCCCTGAAGTTTCATGATTTTTGGAGTTCATTTACTATTTTTAAGTGAATTACTAAAATAACAGTAGCTGTGGGGCTGACTGGCAGGGCCCACCAGTCAGCAGCCCACGTGCAGCCGCATTTCAACGCGCGCTGCGCGCGCCACCGTGACGGCGTGCATGCCAGCGCGACAGCAGCACTCCACCGCCGGTTGAGCTCTATAAATGGCGCCCTGGCTCTCCCTTATCACTTCCCAGTCGCCCTTATCGCCTCCCCTCTCGCTGAGCCGACAGATTGCACCATTTTCGTTCCGCACGCGAGCTTCCGACTGCCGGTGCCGCGCGTCCGTTGCTGGCCAACCGGAGACCTCTCGCGCCAAGCCTCCAACAGCTAGGTTGTTCCTCTCTTCCTCCTCTGTCCTCTAGATCAATTCTTTCGTTGCATAGTTGACGGTTTGGCCGATATTTTGGGGCTACACCGAAGGTCGCCGTCGTGTTCACCGCGCGCCGTCCCTGCTCCACGTTGCCAGGCCGCTGCACGCGGTTTCGTGCTTCGACCCCATAGCAAACTGGTGCGCCGGGACACGCTCTACGCAACGGTGAAAGCCGTTCCTTGTTTACATAAGTATCGAGCAAGTTAGCTAGGTTTTTCTCTTGGCCAAAGCTTATGAACGCGCTCGGTTTTTCATGCAATTCGAGTTACACACTTAGTCACTCTCCACAATTGCTAGCAAATAGTTTCTACACTTCTTTGCGCACCCTCTCGAACTGGAATCACCGAAAATGATCGACCGTAGCTCAAGAATCACGAGTTCTCCCCTCCGCCGTTAAGAAGTGCCTCTGTCGCCGTCGACGACCGCTTTGCCAACCGTTACACGACGATATCACCTGCCCATCACGTTCCTTGTGGTTCCAGGAGACTTCCGCAGCCTTTTTAGTAGGGTTTTAGCCACAGAGCGGCAGTTCCGACATAGCCGGAGCCCTAGCGGCCGCCGCCGCCGATGCACCATGATTTCTGACCGTCGGCAGACCTCCCCGACCCCACCATCATGCTCAGCACGTGATTTTACCGTTGGGTGCCCAAGTGTAGGAGCTGCGGTGGCCGAGAACTCAAAATCGGCGAGGCTCGCCGGAGAGCGCCGCCGCGGGAGCCCCGCGCGCCGCCCGCATCGGGAGGTGGAAGACGGCGCGGTGGGTCCTGTCGGATCAGGTGTGGCCACTGGATCTGTTGTGGCTACGCGGTGTATATCTGTGGACCCCCGTGTGGTTTTAATGCCATTGGTCCATGTTAAATCTTTGGGGCCCACGGTTTAATTCAAATTAGAAATAAATTCCAGATTTGGCTCCAACTTAGAAAATCCATAACTTTCTGTAGGTTGCTCCAAATATCTTCAAACAAATTTTGTTTGAAAGCTCTTGAGATCTAGTTTCTGTCAGTACTAGTTAGGTTCTGTGAAACTAACAGTTAAATTCAGTAGAATATAATCTTTCAAAATGCAAATACAATTTTTCCAGACAAGATAGCCACTGGAAAAATTCCCAAAATTCACATAAAAATTTTGGTCCTATTGGAGACTACCAGCAAAAGTTTGGGAGCCATTGCACCTGTTTAACTCTCTGTATAGTTCAATTACTTTTTTCAGTTATTGAATTTTCACAGTTGTTCAGTTGCTTTATTATGTCCCAAATTCGGTCTGAATTTTCCTTTAGTCATAAACTAATTCCTGTAAAAATCTTGGATTTAATTGACCTAATATAATAGTACTAATCCAGTTACAAACTGACTATTTATTTAAAAGCCAAACAAATTCAAATATAAATAATTCTAGAAAGTATTGCCAACTTAGAAATTCAATAACTCCTTCACCAAAGCTTAGAAAATTATGAAACAAATTTTGTTAGAACCAGGACAACTTCCTCTATCTTGGTTATCAACTGTTAGCTAGGTTCAAGCTACAGTTTCCTCTATAGAATTTTTGGAAGTTGATTGCTTGCCATAATTTTGGAGACCACAATCTACTATGATCATCTCGTTCTTTGCAAGAGCCTTGATCATATTTCCTAGTTTCTACAATCGAAGTTCCAAAGCCAATTAAGGTCCGTATCATATAATGATCACCATGGATTAAATTATGGTCTTGGTAATAATTATTTTTCAAAGTCATTTATATACATGTTATATGCATATCGTATAGTGACCGAAGTCGAGGAGGAGCCAGAAGCCTTGGAAGAGCACCTTCCAATTATTAACTCAAACTCTGACCTGCAACAAGGCAAGCCCCGGTTTGCATTTAAGTCGTTTATAAAATTTTGCTTTATCACTATGATGAATAGTATATGAATTGTGCATTAAGTTTAGGATGATTGATACTCCACTTGCATGACAAAAAATCCCAGGGATTGGTTGGAACAAGTTACAATTTGACCTGTAGTAACTGCCTTGCTAATGCATAGGAAATCCGGTAGAAGTCAAGTAGTTGGAATCTACTCGCGAGAGATGTAGGACATATCTCACAAGATTGGTTAGATACAAAATGGCAGAATATAATAAATGGAGACCGGGCAGGGAATGCATAGGAAGCGCCGAGAATTGAGTCTCGGTCGCATAGCCATGCCTGTGTCGATTAAGGCTCGTCTGTATGCGGCCCCTTCGGACAAGCTTGACTTGTACTGGCAACATCATGGGCCCCTTCGGACAAGCTTGACTTGTACTGACAACATAATGGACATATGGAATCCAATAAACTGACGTAGCTTGGTCACTTGGGTGTCGAGGCATACCGTTCCGTTTTATAGGTGTGGGTTGAGGGCAGGAAGGTGTAAATCCGCTGGTGGGCACGTCAGAGTACGCCCCACGCAGGGACCTCCTGCTCGTGACGAATCGACCGGTTCGGCATTTGAGTGGTCTTGTGAAAGGTTGCCATATACGACTAGTACTGAAGTATTATGTAGGTACTGCGCGAAGTACTCGCTGGCATTTCCGAAAGTGCGTATGTGTCGTATTGTCCGGGTGTGTCCTGATTGCAATCACCGTCCCTCGTGGTAATAGAGTACCACTTGTTCACTGCGTCGTGACGTAGTAAATACTAAAGAAGCCAGAAAATCATATTGTACTGGATTATAATTACTGCAACCTTGTATGATTTAGAGATAGTACAAATAAAAGTTTACAATTTCCCCATACTTTAGTTGTAATAGCATTATGTGCTCTGAGCATGTCATATCATTGGTAAAGCGTTTCTTTTTTGATTGTGGAGCCCATGATGTGCCGTTCTTGGAGAATGTCATTTGCTACATAAAACCTGATTATAAGGATCCACTTGTAGGCGAGTCATTTACGCTTCACCTCACCTATGTTTTAGTGTCCCCATTGCATATGTCTATTGAGACGAGTTAGTCTTGCTGAGCCTTATGCTCACGTTTGCAGTTAACAAGGTTTTGCAGGTTATACAGTTGAGGAAGGGTTTGATGATGAGGTTGCACCCCCTCCAGGGTGTACAGCCGAGTGGGAACCCTGCACGCCACCCTAATTGAGTGTTGCTAGTGCAAAGTATCCAAGGCATGGATAACTTCACTTTTGCATAGCTAGTGCGGAGAACGTAACTATGATATGTATATATTCCTTTACTTCCGGTAGTATTGTAAAAACTTCCGCTGTATGAAAAATAAAAGACTTCATCTTGTACTTATTCAGGTTCTATTCTTGTATAACTGTTGGATGTCGCATCGCACGACACCACCCAATGAGATCCTCGGATGTCGGGATTCCGGTCCCCACAGGCCATTACCCAATTTGGATCTTGGAGTGATTCCTCAATGTGAGTGGGTTCTAGACATGAAACGAACGAGTAGTGCTCACAAAACATAGCGAAACGGCGAGAACGTGTACTTACTCCCCTTGACGGACTACCGATAATTTGATCAATCAGATGCACCTTGGAGATGTGTCCATGCCTCATAAGTGGTTGTGAAGCACTTGGTTGTGGTGATGCGTGTTGCTCTTCTTGTGGTTGTACTTGATCTGTTCTTCTTCTTGATGTTGTGTGGCTTGTGAATCTTGTGTCGGCAATGGATCATCTTTTTCTTCTTCGTCAACTTGAGGTGCCATAGATGTGTTGATGTTGGAACTTGAAGCTCCCCCTTGATCATGGCTCTCCTCAACTTTAGGCTTGATGTGTCCAATGGTCATGTTCTTCATAGCTTCTTGTAGAGGCTCATCATCTATTTCATCATGACCAAAACTCTCCTCTTGGGAGCCATTAGTTTCATCAAACTCAACATCACAACTTTCCTCAACTAAACCGGAGGTTTGGTTGAATACTCGATATGCTTTTGAGTTTGATGCATAACCAAGAAAGATACCAACATCACATCTTCTTTCAAACTTACCGAGCCTTTTCTTGCAGTAGATGTAGCACTTGCACCCGAAGACTCGGAAATAGGATATGTTGGGCTTTCTCCCAATGAGGAGTTCGTACGGGGTCTTTTGAAGTAGTCGATGTAGATAGACCCGATTTGCGTCATGGCACGCCGTGTTGATTGCTTCGGCCCAAACTTCTCGAACGTTCCATAGTCATCAAGCATTGCTCGTGCAAGAGTGATGAGAGTTTTGTTCTTCCTTTCAGCGACACCATTTTGTTGAGGAGTGTATGTGGCAGAAAATTCATGCTTCATGCCTTCACGATCACACCACTCCCCAATGTTGTAGTTCTTGAATTCGGTGCCGTTGTCACTCCAGACCTTGATGATGGGAATTTCAAATTCCCTTTGAGCACGGTTTGTGAAGGTCTTGAACAATTCCGAAGTTTCACTCTTGTCACCTAGAAACAAAGTCCAAGCATAGCGAGAGTAGTCATCAACTATAACAAGACAATAGAGATTACCACCAAGACTTTGATATGTGAACGGTCCGAAGAGGTCCATGTGGAGCAACTCAAGCGGCTTGGAGGTTGACACCATTGTCTTCATCGGGTGGTGAGAAGCAACTTGTTTCCCGGCTTGACAAGCGCTACAAAGCTTGTTCTTCTCAAATGTGACATCCTTCACGCCGGTCACCATCCCGAGCTTGAATGACTTCTTGAGCTTGCTCATTCCAATGTGAGCTATGCGTCAATGCCATAGCCAACCCAAACTCATATTGGTGAAAAGACAAGTGGTCAAGCTAGCATCCTTGTTGGAGAAGTCTACTAGGTAGAGATGTCCATGCCGAAACCCTTTGAAGATTAGTTCTCGGCTTGTTTCACTAGTCACAACAACATCAATCTTGCTAAAGGTGCATGTTAGTCCAAGATCACATAATTGTGCAATAGAAAGCAAATTGAAACTAAGTGACTTAACATACAATACATTGGAAATAGATAATTCATTTGAAATTGCAATCTTACCCAACCCAATTACCTTCCCCTTAGAGTTATCACCAAAGGTGACTTGTTCATGATTGTCGGGGTTCTCTATGGAGGTGAACATACCATCGTTGCCGGTCGTGTGTTGAGTGCACCCGCTATCGAGTACCCAATGCTTTCCTCCGTCTTTGTAGTTCACCTACACACATGAATTCAATTTTTGATTTTAGGCACCCAAGCCAACTTAGGTCCTTGTATGTGTGATACAAGTGTTTTGGGGACCCAAAGTTGCTTGGGGAGCTTCCCCTTCATGCCCTTCATGTCGTTGCCAATGAACCTTGCCTTCACCTTGCCATCTACTTTACTTAAGAGATAATAGTGATCATTAAAGGTAGACTTGTAGTTAGTAGGCAATTTTGGAGAAGGCCGGTTAGGAAGAGGACACTCCCTTGTATGGTGACCGGTGACCTCACAATGTTGGCAATAAGAACCAACTTCCTTGATGAAGCGCGTTTTAAGCTCCGGTGAGGGCACCTTTCCTTTGTTAGGCACCGGGAAGGATCCAAGTCCTCTCTTGTTGAAGGCCTTTGCTTGTTGGAAGAGGATTTATTTGTGCTTAACTTCTCCCTTAGATAGTCTTGCCACACTAGTGCGAAGACTTTCAATTTCTACCAACAAATCCTTCCCCCTAGCATTCTGTTTCAAAGGCAAAGACTTATGCAAGACATTAGTGGCATGAGAAATAATAGATACCTTATCATTAAGGGTTTCTTTCTTTATAGTTTTCAATTCTTGATCGAGAACTTCATAAGCAAGGTTAAGTACTTGATGCTCTTGGATTAACTCATTGTGCTTTCCCAAGAGTGCTTGGTGTGCTACGTCAAGCTCATGATGATGTATCTTCATTTGAGCCTTATCCTCCTCAACTTGCTTGACATGAGATTTGAGTGTGTCATGCTCCTTAAGTATGCTTTCATACTTTTCAAGCAAATTGAGGTTAGCACTCTCAAGCTTAGCACGAGCTTCTTCAAGATCCTTGACCTTACTCTTTTCCCTTTTAATGATAGTGTGGTATTCATTTATCAATGAAGCTAAGTCATCTGGGGAAAGCTCATCATCGCTAGAGTCATCACATACCTTGGTGTTACCTTTAGCCATGAGACACATGGGAGGTGGATGAAGAGATGAATCATCATTGTTTGCAATGGCAAGGTCGGCCAAGCTCTCTTCTTCTGCTTCACTCTCTTCATCACTAGATTCTTCGTCAGTGATCCATTCATTTGCCTCACACATGAACACCTTTTGTGGAACTTTTCTCTTCTTTGGGAAGAGTTTTGCCTTTTTACCTTTGTCATGCTTCTTCTTCCAAAAGAATCTTGGTTTGGGCTTGTCCTCTTCATCATCCTCACTATCCTCAAGCTTGCGATGCTTGTGATTCTCTCTTCTTTTGTCCGTTTTTGGACAATCATAGGAGATGTGGCCTTGATCACCACAATTATAGCAAGTCTTGTTGTCATCTCTCCTTGGTAGAAATGCTTTCTTTTTGGGATCAAAGGTGTATCCCTTCTTGGCAATCTTGGAGTTTAAGCGAGATAATTTTCTCATCATCAATGCAAGCTCATCATCGTCATCTTCACTCGATGCTTGCTCTTCTTCACTTGAGCTAGGCTCGACCACTTTCTTTTTCTTGAGATTTGTTTTATTGGTGGAAGCCTTTAGAGCAATTGTCTTTGAAGATGATTCCTCCATCATCCCAAGAACACTCATCTCATGAGCGTGAATCTCTCCAATAAGTTCTGAAACTTCAATGTGATCAAGAGATTCCTTTTGAAGCATGGAGTTGATGATGTTGTACTTTGTCATAATTGCACAATTTATTTAAAATGAAAAATAATTCTAAATAAATGATGTTGACACCTAAGCAACACCATTATTTACATGAACCAAGTGTTGGTTGGTGCGCAATGGTTTAAAATTAAGAAAAAGTACTTGTGGTCTGGAATCGAACATGAGACACCAGTGTGCATAGTCTATATTGCATGAAAGTAAGGAAAACATTGCTCATAGTTAAGATTCGAACATGGGACCACAGAGTTGGGCAGAATCGTCTATACCACTGGACTATTGAAACACTTGTGGTAAATACTGATCAGAATATACTTGAAAACAAGATTGGGGATGCAGGAAACACGTATCGAACCCACGCCCTCCTGAATCACACCGTGGTGCACTAACAAGCTATGACAAGTCGTTCATGTCTTGTTCTGTTTGTAACAGGCGTTTACACAAGAAGTAGGTGATCATTAGGACACGTAATAGATGTTTAGGTTGTATTGTGGTCTATGATATTCCAAATTTGGCAATCCAATTTGTTTCATATTCTTTACCTAAGAACCAACATCTCCACAAATTTTCAAGTCATTGTATCTTGCATCGCATTGTGGCATCCATTTCTATTTGCAAGTCATCTTCAATAAAATAAAATAATATGCAAATATGGTCCAAATAAATTTAAACTTGGTATGTAGTCTTACTATGGCAAGAAAAGCATGTCAGAAAAATTAGACAATTTGTGCATAAGTTGGTGTCAAGTTCCTTACAAATGAACACATCTCAAACTAAGTTTCACAACCTTGAACTAGAAGTTTCTACCTTGTACTATATTTTATTATTTTCACTTCTAATTTGGTGTAAACATTCATTTAGGATATTCATTTACTTAAGCCTTACAAATTTACTTTACTTAACAATTTTATTTTTATACGGAAAAACATTGATGTCATTGTTTTTATTGTATCGTGTTCTATAAAACTCCAAATTGGGTAATTCTGGTTGTATCATATTCTTTACCTAAGTACCAACATCTCCACAAAGGTTCAAGTCATTTGTATCTTGCATCGCATTGTGGCATCCATTTCTATTTGGAAGTCATTTCCAATAAAATAAAATAATGTGCAAATATGGTCCAAAAAAATTGAAACTTGGTATGTACTCATATTATGGCAAGAAAAGCATTGCAAAAAACAATAGACGATTTGTGCATAAGTTGGTGTCAAGTTCTTTACTAATGAACACATCTCAAACTAAGTTTCATAACCTTAAACTAAAACGTTCTACCTTATGCCATATTGAAAGCATCTAGGCCCCCATGAGGTATGGTTTCAGTGATTAATGACAACCGTTTGATATTACTAATGAGTTTGTGGATGCAAGGCCTCTCATATCACTCATCACACTTAATGAAATCTATATGTATATCATCTACTGCTCATTGGATACAATTGGAGACACCTAAACATATCATTTTACGAAGTCAATCGATCTTTATGAAGACTAAAAGAAAAAGCACATATGTCAAAATTATTCCAACAAAATTGACAGCACTTAAGACTTGGTCATCATCAGTAGAACATTTTAAACCAATGTCTAAGAGGTCACTCGAACAAATTCCAAAAGAATCATTTATAACAACTCGAAGCAGACAAAATCAACTCACCGGATCATCCGATGTATCCAGAAAAGACTACATCGGTCGAGTTGACTCAACAATAGAAAGAGACCTCAGACTTGAGTACACACCGGATCATCCGATGAAGAAGCAAGTGTTACATCGATCGATCATTCCAGTAAGCAATTTCCCTGGACCAAGTGTAACACCGGACCATCCGATGCACAATTATAACACATCGGTCAATCACCCCAGTAAGCATTATTATTGGACCAATTCTGGATCAAGTGTCACCGGATCATCCGATAATGAGGCAAGTCTTACGTCGGTCGAACAACGGTCATATCTCACACAGTGAAATCAGCTAATTTGGATTTGATCGATGACAACAGAAGGGAGAACATCGGATCATCCGATGTTTGCAGAACAGTGATGTCAGCCTACTTTTCCAACGGCTATTTCGTGGAAGCTGGCTATTTATACCCCTTCAACCAGTCATTTCGACAAGTCTTGATACCCAGAGCTACTCTACACATTACCAAGCATTCAAGACATTGAGCTACCACTTCTACACCATTTACACAACTTGTACACCAAGAGATAGGCTAGAACTTGCTAGAGATGATGCTTGTGTGCTTCCATTCTTGGTGATTGGAGTCTCTAGTCTAGTGAAGAGCTATAAGGGAGTGTCTCTTGGTGATTGCATTCACCGTGTAACAGTCGGTGATTGGAGAGAGCCTTCCGGAGCTTGCCAAGTCGGTTGTGGAAGCCCGGAGGATCAAACTTGTACAAGGCTTGAGCTCCACCTTGCCGGGGTTGGCAAACGGAGACTTTTAGTGAAGATCCCTGGTCTCGGTGACTTGGGAGTGGCTATACCCTTTGGTGGGTGCCATAACATGGATGAAGGAAGGTCTTGACGATATTGCCGAACCACAAGATAAATCTTCGTGTCTTCGTGTCTCCTCGGGAGTTTGCACACTCTTTGTTTCCCGTTACACTTTTGCATTTCATATACCCCAAAATTACTATTCACTTGAATGCATAGGTTGTTTGCATAGGGAATTGGGCTTTCAGTAGTTAAGTTTTTATTGCTTTAATTTTTGAAAAGAAGCTCAATTCACCCCCCTCTTGGGCATTCGATCCTTACAATTGGTATCAGAGCAAGGTTGCTCATTGGATCATTCTAGCTTCACTGCTAGAGAGCTAAAATGGCCAAGATTGGGGGTTCAGTTCCCATCTTTGAGGGCAAGAACTTTGCCTATTGGAAAGCACGCATGCATGCTTATCTAGAGGCTATTGCTCCCGAGGTATGGGAAGCGGCCCATGCGGGGTTTGGTGAGCACAACTATATAGGTGATCAAGTCAAGCGGGATGCAAAAGCTAGAAATGCTATTTAGGAATGCATTAGTCAAGATGTGTTTGCTAGGATTGCTAGCAAAGAAAAAGCCTGTGAAATTTGGGCTTGCTTGATTGAAATTCATGAGGGTTCTTCTCATGTTAAAGAACTAAAATATCATATGCTTAAGGCCAAATATGATGAGTTCAAAATGATACCTCATGAAAATGTTAATGAAATGTTTTCTCGCTTGAATGTGCTTATTGAGAAAATTAATGCTCTTGAATTTGTTCTTCTTGGCAAGGGACTCATAACCCGCAAGATCCTTATGGTCCTTCCTAAGACAAAGTACAACCTATGCATTCAAGTGAATAGTAATTTTGGGGTATATGAAATGCATAAGTGTAACGGGAAAGAAAGAGTGTGCAAACTCCTGAGGAGACACGAAGACACGAAGATTTATCTTGTGGTTCGGCAATATCGTCAAGACCTTCCTTCATCCATGTTATGGCACCCACCAAAGGGTATAGCCACTCCCAAGTCACCGAGACCAGGGATCTTCACTAAAAGTCTCCGTTTGCCAACCCCGGCAAGGTGGAGCTCAAGCCTTGTACAAGTTTGATCCTCCGGGCTTCCACAACCGACTTGGCAAGCTCCGGAAGGCTCTCTCCAATCACCGACTGTTACACGGTGAATGCAATCACCAAGAGACACTCCCTTATAGCTCTTCACTAGACTAGAGACTCCAATCACCAAGAATGGAAGCACACAAGCAACATCTCTAGCAAGTTCTAGCCTATCTCTTGGTGTACAAGTTGTGTAAATGGTGTAGAAGTGGTAGCTCAATGTCTTGAATGCTTGGTAATGTGTAGAGTAGCTCTGGGTATCAAGACTTGTCGAAATGACTGGTTGAAGGGGTATAAATAGCCAGCTTCCACGAAATAGCCGTTGGAAAAGTAGGCTGACATCACTGTTCTGCAAACATCGGATGATCCGATGTTCTCCCTTCTGTTGTCATCGATCAAATCCAAATTAGCTGATTTCACTGTGTGAGATATGACCGTTGTTCGACCGACGTAAGACTTGCCTCATTATCGGATGATCCGGTGACACTTGATCCAGAATTGGTCCAATAATAATGCTTACTGGAGTGATTGACCGATGTGTTATAATTGTGCATCGGATGGTCCGGTGTTACACTTGGTCCAGGGAAATTGCTTACTGGAATGATCGATCGATGTAACACTTGCTTCTTCATCGGATGATCCGGTGTGTACTCAAGTCTGAGGTCTCTTTCTGTTGTTGAGTCAACTCGACCGATGTAGTCTTTTCTGGATACATCGGATGATCTGGTGAGTTGATTTTGTCTGCTTCGAGTTGTTATAAATGATTCTTTTGGAATTTGTTCGAGTGACCTCTTAGACATTGGTTTAAAATGTTCTACTGATGATGACCAAGTCTTAAGTGCTGTCAATTTTGTTGGAATAATTTTGACATATGTGCTTTTTCTTTTAGTCTTCATAAAGATCGATTGACTTCGTAAAATGATATGTTTAGGTGTCTCCAATTGTATCCAATGAGCAGTAGATGATATACATATAGATTTCATTAAGTGTGATGAGTGATATGAGAGGCCTTGCATCCACAAACTCATTAGTAATATCAAACGGTTGTCATTAATCACTGAAACCATACCTCATGGGGGCCTAGATGCTTTCAATATGGTATAAGGTAGAACGTTTTAGTTTAAGGTTATGAAACTTAGTTTGATATGTGTTCATTAGTAAAGAACTTGACACCAACTTATGCACAAATCATCTATTGTTTTTTGCAATGCTTTTCTTGCCATAATATGAGTACATACCAAGTTTCAATTTTTTTGGACCATATTTGCACATTATTTTATTTTATTGGAAATGACTTCCAAATAGAAATGGATGCCACAATGCGATGCAAGATACAAATGACTTGAACCTTTGTGGAGATGTTGGTACTTAGGTAAAGAATATGATACAACCAGAATTACCCAATTTGGAGTTTTATAGAACACGATACAATAAAAACAATGACATCAATGTTTTTCCGTATAAAAATAAAATTGTTAAGTAAAGTAAATTTGTAAGGCTTAAGTAAATGAATATCCTAAATGAATGTTTACACCAAATTAGAAGTGAAAATAATAAAATATAGTACAAGGTAGAAACTTCTAGTTCAAGGTTGTGAAACTTAGTTTGAGATGTGTTCATTTGTAAGGAACTTGACACCAACTTATGCACAAATTGTCTAATTTTTCTGACATGCTTTTCTTGCCATAGTAAGACTACATACCAAGTTTAAATTTATTTGGACCATATTTGCATATTATTTTATTTTATTGAAGATGACATGCAAATAGAAATGGATGCCACAATGCGATGCAAGATACAATGACTTGAAAATTTGTGGAGATGTTGGTTCTTAGGTAAAGAATATGAAACAAATTGGATTGCCAAATTTGGAATATCATAGACCACAATACAACCTAAACATCTATTACGTGTCCTAATGATCACCTACTTCTTGTGTAAACGCCTGTTACAAACAGAACAAGACATGAACGACTTGTCATAGCTTGTTAGTGCACCATGGTGTGATTCAGGAGGGCGTGGGTTCGATACGTGTTTCCTGCATCCCCAATCTTGTTTTCAAGTATATTCTGATCAGTATTTACCACAAGTGTTTCAATAGTCCAGTGGTATAGACGATTCTGCCCAACTCTGTGGTCCCATGTTCGAATCTTAACTATGAGCAATGTTTTCCTTACTTTCATGCAATATAGACTATGCACACTGGTGTCTCATGTTCGATTCCAGACCACAAGTACTTTTTCTTAATTTTAAACCATTGCGCACCAACCAACACTTGGTTCATGTAAATAATGGTGTTGCTTAGGTGTCAACATCATTTATTTAGAATTATTTTTCATTTTAAATAAATTGTGCAATTATGACAAAACATAAAATGTCACGCAATATCGTCACAAAAGAGAGTTATGACAGTTTATTCATATGACAATCGCATATTGTCATAAAATATCATCACAGATATGCACCACTTCTAAATTATGATGATTTTAATGATGAAGGAAATTTTTTTCGTCACTAGATTGGGTCACCTATTAAAAACGTCATAAATGGAATGAGTTTATGACAAATACCTCTATTGTCATTGTATATTCATCAGAGAAGACCTAAAAGGTTGTAGTGGTATGAGAAAACTCACGATTTTGGAGGAGCTCGCGTGCTTGATCTTCAACTTCACTTTGTATGCGAGGTCGTTGTCATGAAGAAGTTGGTGTGGGTTGTTCCTCTCACCCAAGGGAGTGTCCTCACACCTACACTCCTCCTTCGTGAAATTGGTGTAGCAACGGGAGAGGGATGTGCACTTGAGTCTCCAACATGGCTCGAGCTTGCAGCCTCCTTCCTCTTCCCAAAAAACCTCCTCATTCCTTTCATGGCCGCAACAAACAAGAACACAACAAGGCAAAAACTCGAAAGAGGTGATGTAGCAAAAGCAAACTCCCGACGAATTTTCTCCTGAAGAGCTTGAGAATAAATTGCATATGCAAACAAAAGCAAATTTTTTTTAGTTTAATTTTGAGCAAGAGTACTTCAACGAAGAGCAAGGAAAACAATGTGAGCAACAGTGACTTTGGGGAGGTGTGAAATGAGGTGAAGTGTGAAGAGGAGTGCTCCTCACGGCCACCATTTATAGTGTACACTCCCTAACAGTCACTAGGGAACCAAATGTAGTTCTTGGAAGAGAGAGAGAGAGAGAGAGCAAAAATAGCCCTTTCCCCATGTCGGCCGGACAGGGGTGTCGGCTGCACTGCAGTGTGGGCCCCCTAATCTTCCTTTTGGCATGTGGCTCCCCAACGGCTATAAAATTAGCACGTTGGTGAATTACCACTTTTGCAGCTCAGAAATTTTTTTTTTCGAATAAAAACTCTTTTTCAAAACTCAACAATTTTTCTTTTTGTGAAAAATAAAGAAATAAAAATGATAATTGAAAATAGAAGATTCTCAACTTTCTTAGGAAAACCAAATATGCAGTGGGGAAAAATCAAACTAAATGGGGAAAACCAAATGAAGAGAAAAAAATCAAAGAAAATGATAACTACCAATTTAACCTATTGGCGAGGTCTCACCACCGTTCGATGAGATGGACATTCCTCCTTCTTCATTTCTTGACAACCGGGACCGGAGGGGTAGGCTTGGACGGCTTGTCTTGCTTCTTCCGCCATTCCTTTTGTGGCTGCTTGGTGGACTTGGGCCTTTGGGGAGGCTCGGACTTCTCCGTCTTCTTATGGTGTTGGCGTGGACGACAAGATGGGTTTTCACATAGATCAAAGTCCTCATGAATGCAATGAGCGAGTCCTCCTTTGGAGGTGTGATTTCAACCTCTTGAATGTGCTTAACATTCGGCCCATACTTGATATGGATCATGGAGCATTGCTCCAACTTTAAGCAAAAATTAAACTTCTCCTCCTTGCCATTGATATGGAAGTGAACTTCTCCAGCTTCCACATCTATGTGAGCCTTCGCGGTGCTTAGGAATGGTCACCCAAGGATGAGCGGTGTATCCTTCTCGACCTCCATGCCAAGCACCACGAAATCCACAGGTATGAAGCAATTCCAAGTTTTCACCGAAACATCTGTAGCGATGCCCGCCGGATAACGGACTGAAGAATCAGCCGGTTGGAGTTGCATTGGTGTTGGAGTAAGCTTCATGAAGTTCAGCTGGTCATAAACCACCTTGGGCATCACACTCACACTTTCTCAAAGGTCACAAAAGGACTTGTCAAAGTGGTGAGCTCCAATTAAGCATGATATTGTAGGACATCTAGGGTCCTGCTTCTTTTCCGGAAGCCTATTAAGGATGGCTGCACTGTAGTCTTCCGTAAGCTTGACAACCTTAGTGGTGGGCAATGGCCGCTTGTAATTCAATATGTCCTTGAGATAGCGAGCATAAGTGGGTACTTGCATCACATCAATCAAGGGCACATTGATGTGGATTTTCTGAATAACTTCAACAAAGCGGTTGAATTACTCATCCACTATTGGCTTCCTTTGCCAGTGAGGGAATGGCAATAAGTTGGTGTCTTCAAATTGCTTGTTCATTCTCTCACTAAGTGGTTCACTTATGCCAACTGGGACATCCTCCTTCTCTTTTGTAGTTGTCCTCTTCTCTTGTGTGGTATACGGTGGGTCACGAGTGGTCTTGCCACCTCTCGTAGCCTCCACACTCACTTTTCCATTGAAGGAACAACTGAAGTAAGTTGAGCCAATTGACTTTCCAACATCTTGTTGAAGCTCAATTGATTCTTGAAGGCTGAGGATAGTCCTTCAATCTTGGCATTAGTGCTCTCTAGGGTCTTGTCATTAGCCGACAGCTTCTTGAATAGAGCATCATTGATCTTCAGCTGGCTAATGGTAAGCTCTCTCTAGTTGGGTCGATTTCCATTGTTGCCATTATTGTTGTACCCTCCTTGAAAGAAAGGGTGTGGTTGGCCCCACACTTGATGTCCTGGATGATAGCCATTGTCGTCCCATTGTTGGCTATGTATAGGGCATCCTCACGGGTTTCTTGGCAGTCATTGCCCAAATGGCCCATGTTGCCACAGACTTCACAAGTGATGTGAAAGTCTAGGGTGTAGGCATCGCCACACACGTCACCATTGGCTTGTCCATCCATCTTCTTCATAAGGAGGTCCAATTTGGCAGTGATCATGTCCACTTCCTTCATGGTGTGCATGCCTCGTTGGCAGGTATGGAGATGCTCATCGCTCCAACCCATGTTTGACACCATCTTGTCAATCAAATCTTTGGCTTTGGGCACCGTCAATGAGAAGAAGGCTCCTCCAGCAGCAGCATCAACATGGTCACGGGAAGAAAGGATCAGCCCATTGTGGAAGCTTTGGATAATTAGCCAATCATCCATCCTATGGTGGGGACAAGCCAAGATGTACTCCTGAACCATTCCCAAGCCCCTGGAATAGACTAATTGGCGTCTTGCTGGAAGATGGAAATTCTTCCATGTAGGGCATTGGTCTTGCCCAACGGAAAGGACTTGGTGAGGAATGCTAAAGAACATTTCTCTGAAGTGTCTACAGCACTTCGGTTTGTGTAGAACCACTGCTCCACTCTCCCAAGAAGAGAGAACGGAAATAGCCTAAGACGGACAGCATCAGGAGATACGTCCTCGGTCTTAAAAGTGTTGCATATCTCAAGGAACTGTTGTTGGTGAGCACTTGCATCATCATTAGCCTTCCCAAAAAATGGGTTGGCTTGCACCATAGTGATCAGGCCAGTCTTGATTTCAATGTTCACATCTCCCGTGTTAACTATGAGCCCAAAAGGCACATTGTTAGCAGAGAGAGCCGAACACGAAGGGTCTTCTGGGCCATTGGCGTTTTAGTTGTTGGTGCAGTTATGCTGGCTTGCTTTGCCGCTTGAAGCTTCTGAGTTGTAATGACACAAGATTGATCTCTAAGAAGGAATTCGGGATCTTCAACAAAGTTTTTCAACAAGCGGAAACGAGACATACACTACCCTGTTTTCACATAAAATGCGAAAACAAAGAAGGGTTATCCGACTAAAACCTACCCAAGGTCCAATCCTATTCACTCAATCATGCAATACTTTGACTGACTTTTGCAGCAATGGCGCTAGTAATGCTTGTTGATACTTCCTACGCACTACTAACAAATCATCCCTAGCAGTGGTGCCAGAAATGCGTGTTGATAGTTCTTAAATCACAGATATAAATCCGCAAGCGCACGGAATCTATCGATGTAGCACCTCTCCATTTAGAGTATTCCCAAAGGGTGTTATTTATATTCTCCCAAAGTGTGATACCTATGTGTGCCGAACACATTGGCTATGACGATAAAAGTTTTGAATAATCCAAGAACATCTTTTTAGTTTTGGCAAGGTTCGGAGCTTGATTGCAACTGTTCTGCTTTTATTTGAAATGTTTCTAACTTGCTTTATACTTATGGAAAGTTTGCTTAGTATTCTTTTACTAAGTTTTTGGTGTGTTTTGGTGGTTATGGTTGATATCATTTTGCTATGGTTTACAGCATGCTTATGTGAGTTGCTCACTTAAGATGTTGTAGTTTCAGAACTAACCAGAGTCAAGTCGAGGACTTGTGCTCGAAAGTATTGGTTGTTTATTCATGTGCAGGTGTTGCTTGAGTTCAGACATGGCTGGTGACGGGATCCATTGAACTAGTCTTAGGGAGAAGATGAGGTTCAACAACCAAGTTCGGGAGGAATTGTGGTTGAGTTGATCGGGAGGTCGCGCAGCATGTATGAATCAAGAACAATGCATATGAAGGTTTTGTGGACATCGTTGGAAGATGTTTGCACGTGTGCAAGTATTGCATGGACCTGCCTGCATGGTTCTGAGGTGTGATGAAGAGATGTGGACGTAAAAAATTGGTCGGAAAGGTCCAACCGACTAGGTTATAGACTTAGGCTGTGGCTGAGTCGTGTTTGACTCAAATATGGAAAGTTTTGAGCTGGTTATGATAGGATTTCGTGTGGGTCACGAATATGAGTTATTTTAGGAATTTGGGATATGTTTCTAAGGTGTTTGGAAGTCTTAAGATTGCTTCTATCTGCGTATAGAAGAGTCTTGAGCAGTTATGGAAAGTTTCGATTTGTGAATGGAGTAGGATTAGAGTCCTAGTTTGGTTTGGGTTGGCCTCATGGCTGGTTATATAAGCAAGGGAGGCCAGAGCTCATGGTAGACGACTTTGGGGGTTGTTCCTCTTGTGTTTTGTTCGTCCGACTTGTTTTCTTCAAGTGTTTCTCCTCGAGTTTCTGCACAGTACTACCTTTCTTCGGTAGTTTCATCATAACTCGAGTTTTACAGATCCACTCGATGTGATTATTTTTGGGTTATCTTCACAACTTGATTATCTATCATATGTGAAATTTTCATGGTCATTGGATTTGTGGTTTCAGATCTACACAAGTTTCTTTACAGTGTTCCAAAACTGTTTTTCTCGGGTAGGGCAGATTGACCTTTGTTCGATCTTTCAACAGTAACTTGGGTTTCTCTCGACGATTTTAGTGATTCTTTCTATGTTGTATTTTTGACTTGATTCTCTACAGTCTATACTAAATTTGTCACAGTTGGACACGTTTAGATTAGTCGCACACATGATTTCTATAACAGATCTGTTTTCTCCCGAGTGGTGTTTTTGTTGCTTCCGCTAAAAAGTTTTAATCTACCATTCACCCCCCTCTGGTAGCTTTACACGTGCTCTTCGATCCTACAATTGGTATCAGAGCCACGGTCTCTAATCTTTGTGATTTGCATGTGTTTTGACTAATCATCATGGAGAAATACTTTGCAAAACCTTGTGTATTTAGTGGTATTGGTTTTCAGGTTTGGAAGGCACATATGGAAGCCTTCATCCAGGCTCAAGGCTTCGCAATATGGGAGAAGGTGTACAAGCCTTATGAAGTGCCGTCAAATTATCAAGTTACATCTACAAATCTGAGAGATGTCGACAACAACAACAAGTCTCGGAACTTGATCATACAAGGATTAACTCAAAGCGACTTCGACCATGTTGCACACCTACGATCTGCATACGATGTGTGGAAAGCACTTTGCGACTACCACGAAGGATCTAACACGATCAAGGAGGTAAAACAAGTTATGTTCAAAAAGGAATACATGCGTTTTGAGATGTAACCCAGTGAGTCCATTGATGACCTCTTTGCTTGCTTTAATAAAATTCTCAGCAATTTGCGTAGCGTCAATGTTAATTTTTCAGATGCTAAAAATGCTAGGAAATTACTAAGTGCATTATACATGTCAATTGCCTAGCATTTTCAGCATCTAAAAAATTAACATTTACGCTACGCAAATTGCTGAGAATTTTATTAAAGCGAGCAAAGAGGTCATTAATGGACTCACCGGGTTGCATCTCAAAACACATGTATTCCTTTTTGAACATAACTTGTTTTACCTCTTTGATCAAGTTAGATCCTTCGTGGTAGTCGCAAAGTGCTTTCCACACATCGTATGCAGATCGTAGGTGTGCAACACGGTCGAAGTTGCTTTGAGTTAATCTTTGTATGATCAAGTTCTGAGCCTTGTTGTTGTTGTCGACATCTCTCAGATTTGTAGCTGTAACTTGATCATTTGGTGGCACTTCGTAAGGCTTGTACACCTTCTCCCATATTGTGAATCCTTGAGCCTGGATGAAGGCTTCCATGCGTGCCTTCCAAAACTGAAAACCAATACCACTAAATACACAAGGTTTTGTGGAGTATTTCTCCATGATGATTAGTCAAAACATGTGCAAATCACAAAGATTAGAGCACCGTGGCTCTGATACCAATTGTATGAACGAAGAGCACGTGTAAAGCTACGAGAGGAGGGTGAATGGTAGATTAAAACTTTTTAGCGGAAGCAACGAAAACACCACTCGGCAGAAAACAGATCTGTTAAAGAAATCGTGTGTGCGACTAATCTAAACGTGTTCAACTGTGACAAATTTAGTATAGACTGTAGAGAATCAAGTCACAAAGACGACAGAAAGAATCACTAAAATCCATTGAGAGAAACTCAGGTTATGATTGAAAGATTGAACAAAGGTCAATCTGTCCTACCCGAGAAAAATAGTTCCGGAACACTGTAAAGAAACTCGTGTAGATCAGAAACCACAAATCCAATGACTGTGAAATTTTCGCTGATGATAGATAATCAAGTTTTAAAGACAAACCAAAAAGAATCACGTCGATTGGATCTGTAAAACTGGAGTTACGATGAAACTACCGAAGAAAGGTAGTGCTGTGCAGAATCTCGATGAGAAAGACTTGAAGAAAACAAGTTGGACGAACAAGGCACAAAAGATCCTTCAACTACGAAGAGGGGCCATGGTAGGGTCCACTTGGGCTCCTCTGGGGTTGGGCACAAAGTTCCTGGGCCCAATTAAGGCAATTACCCAATAACTTAATGTGGAAGAAAAATAGAATCCGAGTTGAATTCAGTAGGCCGGATTAGTCCGCAAGGTGGCCGGACTAGTCCGCAAGGTGGCCGGACAAGTCCATTTTCGAAAGGAAACGATTCTGGATAAGTCCAATGCTGGAGGCCGAACAAGTTTGGGGCTTGGCAAGTAAATTGATCCGAACGGAGACAACATCGGACTAGTCCGCTCAAAGGTCAGACAAGTCCCAAAAAACATCAGAACCACGATCAGACTAGTCTGTGCAATTTGCCAGACAAGTTCGGAGTTCTGAAGACTAAACTTTCTAAAACAGAAGAGGGACACCGGACTAGACCGGGGTAGGTTGCTTAATGTTAAACATGTATGATGATGCATGCAATGCATTATGCATGAAAATGAGGGTGTGAAAACATACAACGGTGTAGAACCCATATCAAGAGTTGGGACCCACATGGCAGTGACCTGGAGAAAGCACACGAGAAATGGTGCAGAGACCTGGTCGGCCGACCCCCCTAGTCGGCCAACTTGGTCCTGGCGCCAAACTCGGTCAATCATCGCGTGTTGCCTCCTCCCGGCTTGAAGAAGTCAGTGGTGACTGATTCGCGCACTTTTGGTGGTGGGAACCGACCCTTCTCGACCCATAAATAGGACTCCCTACCCTCACTTCACACACACACCACTTGAGTATTCATCCATTGTATACATTATTCTCCATAGGTTTAGAGGAGTTTAGGTTGTAGAGAGGAGAGCCTCTAGTCCATAGTCCAAGTAGGAGAGGAGTAGAAGGAGTCTTTTCTCAATTCCTAATTGGGAATGGTATGGCTCTCATATTCCTATTTGTATTTGTGACTTTGCTCTTAATAAAGATGTTATCTTTAGTCTTCTATTATTCATATACTTGGATGAAGCGTTTCTTGTTTGATTGTGGACTCCATATATGTGGTAGGAGTAGTATTTATGATTATGCTATACTAATCTCATTATATCATCATAAACACTACAAACCCCCACTATAGTCTAATTAGCTATGACATGATTATGTAAATATGAATCACTTATGCTATGTATTAACATTGGTTCAACGATGATTTAGTTCATTGCCTTAAGATGGTTTGTGCCTAGGCTCTTAAGGTAATTACTTAATATGCTACCATGGTACTCGGATAGATATGTAGCATTGAATATCTCGTAGACCCACAAATTGAAGAGGTAGGCAGTAGGTGGTGACAGCCATATCTGTCCTTTGTAGTCCTCGATGTTCGGCTATGCCATAGGCTCTTGGCGGGAGTCGTCCTAGTGTTGCTAGGGGTAAACCCGTGCCTGATGTGTTAATATACTTAGCATGAGAATTCATAATTAATATGATCATTAGTAACTAACTTAGGCTATGTATATGTATATTAGAAGCACAGTGGGAGTATCTACCTAACTCTTAGCTTGATCCCTCCTTACCTCATTTACCCCCCTTAGGATAGAATGCTCTTGTGTGTGTCACACTACCTGCAAAATATCATTTACCAATCCTTGCTAGAACCCTACCTAGACCAACCTACCATTTCCATTTGATGATTGCTTTGCTTCCACCTAGCCTTCCTTTGGGAGAATATAAATGAAACCCTTTGGGAATACTCTAAAAGGGGAAATGCTACATCAATAGCTTTCGTGCGCTTTTTGATTTATATTTTGATTTAAGAACTATCAACAAGCATTGATGGCATCATTGCTAATAATGATTTGTGAATAGTGTGTAGGAAATATCAACAACATGCAGAGATGTACTCCTGAAGCCTTTCCCAAGCCCTGGGAATAGACTCCTTGGCATCTTCCCGGAAGCTGGAAATCCTTCCACATAGGGTATTAGTCTTGCCCAACGGGAAGAACTTGGTGACGAATGTTGTAGAACATTTCTTCCAAAAGTCTACAGCACTTCGGTTCATAAAACCACTGCTTCGCCTTCCCAAGAAGGGAGAACAAAAACAACCTAAGACGGACGACATCAGGAGATACGTCCTTGATCTTAAAAGTGCTGGAGATCTCAAGGAATTGTTGTAGGTGAGCACTTGGATCATCATTAGCCTTCCCACAAAATGGGTTGGCTTGCACCATTGTGATCAGGCCAGTCTTCATCTTGAAGTTCATGTCTCCTGTGTTAATAGTGGGCCCAACAGGCACATTGTTAGCAGAGGGAGCTGAAAACTCACAAAGGGTCTTCTGGGCTATTGGCGTTTCGGTGTTGCTGCAGTCGTGGTGGCTTGCTTTACTGCTCGAAGCTTCTGAGGAGTAATGACATGAGGTCGATATCTCAGAAGGGATTCGAGTTCTTCTACAAAGTTTTCCGACAAGCGGAAACCAGACATACAGTACCCTATTTTCACATAAAATGCGAAAAAAAGGTTCCTACTAAAACATACCAAGGTTCTTATCCTATTCACTCAATCATGCAATACTTTGGCTGCCTTCCCCAGCAACGGCGCCAGAAATGCTTGTCACTACGTAATAAAGGCTCATCCGAGACACGTCCAAACGAAGAAGGGAGACGAACAAACATTGCGTCTCCGTCGCCACGTCTCGCATTACATTTTCATCAGTGATGAGCGGCAACCGCATCGCCGATCAGCCAAAGTGTGAGACATGCTCAAGGGTAGCTCTTCTCCTTTCTTAGAGTCATAACAGATGATCTTTATGTTGTCATTGGAGACGGGATTTCGGCGCGTCACCCATCAGCATACATGCGATACATACACTAATATAGCGCGTCGTAGGTTTATTGAATTATCTGAGACATTTTTATTGAAGCGCGTCGCATATTTGTTTACTTATTTGAGACGGGCTTTAAGGAAGCTTGTCTCCTTTATTTTGGTATTCCGAGACATTCTCTGTTACAGCTCGTCGTGGATTGTTTACAGGCAGGGTCTCCTATTAGGTGTGCCCCACCCCTGATTATCCTGGTTGCCTGCTGCATCCTCGAGCTAGCTAGGATTTGGCAGCCGCATTGCCAGTGTCAGCAACATACACATATCGAAACATATTTCTAGCCAAAAAGATAACACCTTAAATTATATTGACCAGTCAAACAGACTGTTCATCCTGATTACTATGTAACTAATCACACACATCATAACTGTCATCATCTAATCCTATATACCGTAATGAAAATTCTCCCGATCAGTGACTTCATTAACGATGAGCCTTCATAGACTCTAATGCTCTGATTAAGACATCCTCAAATTCAATAAAATCACAAAAATCATATAAAACATTATCAAATTGCAGTCACATTCTCTTAAATATTCACATAAGAGAGCAAACATCTGAAGGCTTAGGAACAAATTGGTATACAATTGTAATAGACACATGGAACTGTTAGTGAATGGAGAACCGAACTTACTTATAGCATAGGCAGTTGGTGAGCATCTGCAAAGCATCAGCAGAGAAATTGTTCTCATCATAAAGGACATGGTAGTGAGCTGATGTGCTTGTCCCCTAAAAAAAATTACATTCCACTGATGCATTAATAGCCTATTATCAAAAACTCGTGGGAGAAACACCAATAATCACATAGGTACCTTGATTCCAGCATGGTTGCTGAGATAGAAATCAAACTCACTGGGATGGCAATGGCTAGTGTCAACCATAGTTCCTGAAGTTTCAAGGTTTTGCGAATCAGAATTCATTATATACAACATTACTTCTGCATTGGACATAAACAAAGAAGATGATTGTATATTGTAATGAAAATTCTCCCTTTGCATCAATGACTTCATTAACAATGAGCCTTCATTGGACATCCTTAGATTCAATAAAATCACTGAAATGCACGCTTTGAGGGCAGGGTCGAGGTGGCAGCATGCTCCGAAGACAGGGGACAAGGCGGCGGTGTGCTCCGAGATGAGCTGGCAGAGGTGCCAGAGCGGCGGTTCCTCAACTCTCTAATGACAGCAGGTCGGCGTGCTCCGGGGACAGGGAGAACATTTCCACTTATGTGAAGGCAGCGGCGTGCTTATACCGATTACTGAGATCGGGGCCGAGGTGGCGGCGTGCTCCATGGATAGGGGATGAGGCAGCGTGCTCCAGCTTGCTCAACTCTCTGTTGACGAATATCGGGGTCGACGGCGGCAACGTGACAATGATGAAGAGCGAGTTGAGGAAGAGGGACAGCGATGGCGTGCTCAGGAGATGCGGTTTCTAGGTCAAGAGAGCGTGTGAGATCTAAAAATATTTGCCAAGTGTTGGGATAGAGCGCGCGGGAGATGAAAATAGCAAAACTCAAAGTCGAGCCTCTATAACACCCATCTCTCATTTCAGTGTCTCTCTTTGGCCGAGAGAGCGTGAGTAAGTTTTGCACGAAAATTTTCGCCGTAGAGCACGCGAGAGCTAAAATTATGTCAAAAGTGAGAGAAGGACATATATAACGCGCTTCTCGCATTATTTTGTCGCTGAACGGGCATGTCGTATGTCAAAGATGTGCCACGGTGTGCTTGAGCCAGGAAAAACATCTTTGGCATCCGGGCATGTCCAACTGGAAACTGTGCACAATGCCTTATGTGATCGTTTCCACGCACTCAGCTTTCCGCGGTGGGACAAAAAATCTTCGATATAAATCGAAGACGTGCCTTGGTAAGGCATGTCTCCCATTATTTTGTGGCCGAACGTTCACGCAGCATGCGAAAGATGTTGTTCGTGGGGTGCGATGCCATCTTTTGCATACTAGCATGTCTAATTGGATACTATGCGAAATGCCTTATATGATCGTTGCAACGCGCACAACTTATCGAGGTGGGACAAAAATCTTCGGTACGTATTGGAGACGCGTGCAACATAAGTCACGTCTCCCATTTTGTTTTGCCCGTATGGGCAAGCCGCATGCGACAGCTGTTGCTCCTGTGAACAACAACTGTCGCGTGCGGACTTGTCCAACTGCAAACTATGCACAATAACTTATATGATCATTGCAATGCACTCAGATTTCTGAGGTGGGACAAAAGATCTTCAGCACAAATCGAAAACGTCCCCGAGTAAGGCACATGTCCCTTTTGCCACTCGCACAACATCGTGAGCGTCCGTTGCCACTTGCACGTTATTGTGAGCGTATGTTGCAGGGATAAACAAATGCAACGACATTGCAATTAAGCTTCAGGGATAAACAAATGTAATGACATTGCAATTCTGAAATAATTTGCAACTCAATGAATTTCATAGTTCATACACATTGCGTGCCCTCTAAACTAATTTCAAATCGAAATTTATTCCTAAAGCTCCCATTGATCAATCTAAACTGTACCGTCCAGCTTGCTCCCGAACACATCTCTTATATTCCCCTGAATCTTGAAAATATTGACATTCTATAAATTAACAAATGTCGAATGAGGAATGAATAACCTATGTTGGTCACTAACACAAAGTTTCTAACCTTTATAAGTAGATTATAGCAATCATTTTCAACATCGGGCGCATTTGGCTGATGAAGCAAACGCTGAACTTAAAGTAGTATAGTTTTGATTGTAAAACGAGTCCACCACCCCTACGAAATATTAATTTAAGCAACATAAGAAACCAGTTCAAATAAGTTCGGCAACAATTACTAATTACATGAGCAAAATAAGTCTATCTTATAGTCTCTTGATCAAGAATCCCAATTCAGAGTGCTCTTGAACGATGGACATTTGGGTGGAAGAAACCATTTGGAAAGGCGCATCTTGGAGGCACCAACGAATAGTCCTCCGAGAAGGAGATTGTCAGGTGGTAGTAATCACCTTCCCAGTCTGTCTACAAAGGAAATTCAGTAATACGAGGACGAAGGTTATACTCATATGATTGTGCTTGTTCTTCATGACTTACCCCTTCTTTAGCGGGGACAATGCATTGCCACTTCAATAAATCTCCCAATTCAGGCTTCGTAGAGAAACCATATGCAGAGAAATTGAAAATACCAAAAAACAAGAAAACCGCAAAAACAAAACTACAGTTAAGTTTATCAGTCCATTGCAGAGCTACATATATAAAACCATGCGACTGGTGTGAACAATTAAGTACATACATGGGGATGCTTCGTGCACCAAACCAAGCGCTCGTCCTTCAGACGGCTATGCGCCAAGCTGATATCTAACCAAGCCATGAACGGCAACGACGATGATGACAGCGATGGCAAACAGAGGCAGTGGTCGCACTAGAGTTGGTCAATTAGTAAAGGAGCGTTGGTCCTATTAAAGGAGCATCGGAGGCGAAGAGACGAGCGAGATAAATGCGAGATGAGCTAGCCTAAAGCGATACACACGAGAGACTAGAGTGAGACAAACACTACACGAAAGTGCATCTTCCATTCTTGAAAGAGAGACGCGTGGCACGAGGACTGCGGAGAACATAATTTCAATGGTGTGGTGCAGAGACATGTGTGACCAGCGTGCACGACCTTTCGTTTCCCCGAGCCGGTATCGATGCGTCCCATCATTCCATCAATGCGCGAGAAACTAACCGCTTCATTGGCGACTCCGCACAAACCATATATAAGATGCGCTATCACCCGTTAGATCTCCACAAGCATGTTGCCCATCCGTTTCTTCTTCTTCGTCTTCTCCGCGCCGACGACCCACCACCACCACATCCAACGTTCCACCTCCAAACCCGCCAAGGAAGCTACCATGCAAGAAGTTGTGTTGCACCTCCCCCAAGAGGTTCAATGCCGACCTACGCCTCCTCATGGCACAAGAGGCGTACAAAAATACGTCTCGCGCCATGAGTTCCTTGGGTCTGGGTACCCTTCCACAGTTTATTGGAATGGGTACCCTTGGCCACTACCTCTATGCCCTCACGGGCGTGGCCGATCGTCTCGACATTCTGTTTGAGACGATGGCCCAGGTGCTCGGTGTTGAGGACCGTAGAAACCTGGTGGTGGCGACGGAGAGCAACCTCGGTCTCGGGGTTGCACCATGGGTGCAACTAGAGCAACCCGCGCAGCTAGCCCAGGCTCCTGTTGCACCGGCACCGGAGTCGCCGCTGCCGGAGGAGGAGGAGGAGCACTAGTAGGATTTTGTTTTTCTTTGTTGTTTTTAGTTGATTTTTTTATTTTCTTGTGTCTTGTACTTTTTTCTTGTGTTAATATATTGTGTTAATGAGTGAAATTTATCTATGTTCAACTGTGTGAATGAATGAATGAGTGGTATGTTCATTTTGTGGACAGTGAATTGTGTGAAATCAATTGCAAACATGAAGGATTTTGATTATTTCTGGACAAGTGAATGATTTAGTTATCAAGTGAATGTGCTCTAAGTTCAATGATTTGTGATATCAACAGTGAACCGAAGCAAAATGGAGAAAATCACGTAGCTAAAGGAGACGTGTGTAATACGAGACGCGCTTTTTGTAAGAGTGTGTCTCCCTTTTAGCAGAGGAGAGGGAGATGTTGAGCATAGGCGATGCACTTTGGTCTTAAGCGAGTTTCCATTTTTCTTCTCCGCAAAGATTTTATATAAGGCGCCATCAGTCTCTCCTATTCTATTCATTCGTCTTCTCCGTGCAGACAACATACCATGTCCAACGTTCCGCTGCCAAGCCCGCCGAGGGAGCCACCTTGCAAGAAACAGTGTTGCCGCTCTCCCGAGAGGCTCAACAACGAGCTGCTTAAGATGCTATTCGATAGGCTGTTCGACCGGTTCCAAAGGCTGCTCAAGACGATGGTCGAGGTGCTCGGCGCCGAGGGCTGCAGTATCCTGGTGGCGGCGATGGCGAGGAACCTCGGTTGCGAGGTTGCACCGCCGGAGCAACCGGCAGAGCAGCTGGCCAGGGCTCCTGTTGCACCAGCGCCGAATGGCCGCCGGAGGAGTAGGAGGATGAGGGGGGGGAAGAAGTAAGATTTAGTTTTTCTTTTGATGTTTTTTCTTTTCTTGTGTCTTGTACTTTTTTCATGTGTTCTGTAATATATTGTTAATGAATGCATGTGTTATCTGTGTTCATCTTTGTGATGAGTATCTTGTGTGTTAACCTGTGAATGAATGAGTTTCATCGTTCAGTGAAGTGTTCATGTCCGTCTGTAACGAAAGGCAAAAAAGATGTGCTTTCTATAAAGTACGTCTCATTTCTTTCGCAAAAAGGAGACGCGCTTTGTCCGGAGCATGTCTCCCTTTCGTCAGAGAGGAGGGCGCATCGCGTATACCTACTTAACTGAGATGCGCTGTATTGTAACACGTCTCCTTGTACTTTCAACCGAACCATGTCAGATCCTCGCTGAAGCGGGCATGTCTCGCTTAACCGTCTCAGAGACGCCCTCCTTTGAGCGTGTCGCCCATCTTTGTCTCCTATTTGGGTTTCTTACATAGTGTGTTGTCATTTCTTATGTCACAGATAAAAATCCACAAGTGCACGAAAACTATCAATGTAGCATTTCCCCTTAAGAGTATTCCCAAGGGTGTCATTTAAATTTTCCCAAAGGAAGGCTAAGTGGAAGCATAGCAATCATCAAATGAAATGGGTAGATTGGTCTAGGTAAGGTTCTACTGAGTATGGGTAATAGATAAGTAGAGGTAGTGCGACACACACAAGAGCAACCTATTCTAAGGGGGATAAATGGGTCAAAGAGGGATTAGGCTACGAGTTAGGGATTTACTCCTACAATGCTTCTAGTATACATATACATAGCCTAGGTTAGATACTAATGAACATGTCAATGGTGAGTTCATATGCTAAGTTGTTCAACACAATGGGCACAAGTTTACCCCTAGCAATTCTAGAACGACTCCCACAATGAGCATGTGGCATAGCTAAACGTGGAGGATTACAAGGACGGATAGGGCTGTCACCACCAATGTTGACTGTTGTTATATACCAATTTCACCCGTCGACAAGTGCTACACGAAAGTGCATCTTCCGTTCTTCAAAGAGAGACACGTGGCACGAGGACTGCGGAGAACATAATTTCAACGGCGGTGGTGCAGAGATGCGTGTGACCGTCGTGTGCGACCTTTCATTTCCCCGAGGCGGTATCAATGCGTCCCATCGTTCCATCAATGCACGGGAAACCAACCGCTCCATCGGCAGCTCCGCACAAACCTTATATAAGACGCGCCATCACCCGTCAGATCTCCACAAGTGTGTTGCCCATCCATTTCTTCTTCTTCGTCTTCTCCGCGCCGATGACCCACCACCACCATGTCCAACATTCCACCTTGAAACCTGTCGAGGAAGCTACCGTGCAAAAATCTATGTTGCACGTCCCCCATGAGGTTCAACGCTGAGCTACGCCTACTCATGGCACAAGAGTTGTACAAAAATATGTCTCGCGACATGAGTTCCTTGGGTTTGGGTAACCTTCCACAGTTTATTTGAATGGGTACCCTTGGCCACTACCTCTACGCCCTCACGGGTGTGGCCGATCGTCTCAACATTCTGTTTGCGGCGATGGCCCAGGCGCTCGGTGTCGAGGACTGTAGAAACCTGGTGGTAGAGACGGAGAGCATCCTCGGTCTCGGGGTTGCACCGCCGGTGCAGCCGGAGCAAACTGCGCAGCCGGCACATGCTCTTGTTGCACCGACACCGGAGTCGCCGCCGGAGGAGGAGGACTAGTAGGATTTAGTTTTTCTTTGTTTTTTTAGTTGATGTTTTTATTTTCTTGTGTCTTGTACTTTTTTCTTGTGTTAATATATTGTGTTAATTAGTGAAATTTATCTATGTTCAACTGTGTGAATGAATGAATGAGTGTTGTGTTCATTTTGTGGACAGTGAATTGTGTGAAAGCAATTGCAAACATGAAGGATTTTGATTATTTTCTGGACAAGTGAATGATTTAATTATCAAGTGAATGTGCTCTAAGTTCAGTGATTTGTGATATCAACAGTGAACTGAAGCAAAATGGAGAAAATCACGTAGCTAAAGGAGACGTGTGTAAAAAGAGATGCGCTTTTTGTAAGAGCGCGTCCCCTTTTAGCAGAGAAGAGGGAGACATCGAGCATAGGCGATGCACTTCGGTCTTAAGCGTGTTTCCATTTTGCGTCTCCGCATAGATTTTATATAAGGCGCCATCAGTATCTCCTATTCTCTTCATTCGTCTTCTTTGTGCAGACAACCCACCATGGCCAACGTTTCGCTGCCAAGCCCGCCGAGGGAGCCACCCTGCAAGAAATAGTGTTGTCGCTCTCCTGAAAGGTTCAACAGTGAGCTGCTCAAGATGTTGTTTGATAGGCTGTTCGACCGATTCTAGAGGCTGCTCGAGATGTTGGCCGCGGTGCTCGGCGCCGAGGGCCGCAATATCCTAGTGGTGGCGATGGCAAGGAACCTCAGTTGCGAGGTTGCACCGCCAGAGCAGCCGGCCAGGTCTCCTGTTGCACCAGCGCCTAATGGCCGCCGGAGGAGGAGGATGAGGGGGAGGAGAAGTATGATTTATGTTTTCTTTTGTTATTTTTTCTTTTCTTGTGTCTTGTACTTTTTTCATGTTTTCTATAATATATTATTAATGAATGCATGTGTTATCTGTGTTCATCTATGTGATGAGTATCTTGTTTGTTCAACTGTGAATGAATGAGTTTCATCGTTCAGTGATGTGTTCATGTCTGTCTGTAACGGAAGGCAAAGGAGACGTGCTTTCTGTAAAGTATGTCTCATTTCCTTCGCAAAAAGGAGACACGCTTTGTCCGAAGCATGTCGCCCATTTGCCAGAGAGGAGGGTGCATCACGTATACCTACTTAACTGAGACACGATCTATTGTAACGCGTCTCCTAGTACGTTCAACCGAGCCATGTCAGATCCTCGCTGAAAGTGGACATGTCTCGCTTAACCGTATCAGAGATGCCCTCCTTTGACCGCATTGCCCATCTTTGTCTCCTATTTGGGTTTCTTACATAGTGTGTTGACGTTTCTTACGTCACAAATAAAAATACACAAGCGCACGAAAACTATCAAAGTAGCATTTCCCCTTTAAGAGTATTCCCAAGGGTGTCATATATATATTCCCAAAGGAAGGCTAAGTGGAAGCATAGCGATCATCAAATGAAACGGGTAGATTGGTCTAGGTAAGGTTCTAGTGAGGATGGGTAATAGATAAGTAGAGGTAGTGTGACACACACAAGAGCATCCTATTCTAAGTGGGACAAATTGGTCAAAGAGAGATTAGGCTACGAGTTAGGGATTTACTTCTACAATGCTTCTAGTATATATATACATAGCCTAGGTTAGATACTAATGAACATGTCAATGATGAGTTCTTATGCAAAGTTGTTTAACACAATGGGCACAAGTTTGCCCCTAGCAATACTAGAACGACTCCCACAAAGAGCCTGTGGCATAGCTGAACGTGGAGGATTACAAGGACAGATAGGGTTGTCATCACCAATGTTGACGGCTGTTATATACCAATTTTACCCGTCAATATAACTCAATTATGTGAAGGAAATATCATTTCTTGCACACATCACCTTTGTATTTAACCTATTTCCACTTGTACTTGGAGAAATTGGTGCATGCAGGTATTTTATACAGAATTTAAGTGAAACAAGGGGATGAATCCTATAAAATATCATCCTAGCAAATCCAGCGCAGGCATGTGGCACCACGTGGATCAAATGGCCCACAAACATAACTATCTGAGGCCATCCAACAGTGTACACCATATATCAGTAAAGGGGACACACCTAGAAGTCACCCCAAGAAAGCACAAACCGTTTGGAGGACTTAATAGGTCGAACGACCACACTAGTCGGTCGACCTGTTCGTTCCTCCAAACTCGGTCAGCTTCCACTTATTGGCTCCTCCCGGCTTGAAGAAGTCGTTGATGACTGATTCGTGCGCTTTTTGTGGCGAGAACCAACCCTTATCAAAGCTATAAATAGGACCCCTCACCCCACACTTCAACACACACCACTTGAGCATCATTCTATTGTATACACCAGTTCTCCTAGTTCCTTAGTGGAGGTTAGGCTGTAGAGAGGAGTCTCTTGTCCCAAGTCCAAATTGGGAAAGGTATGGCTCATGTATCTTTTCTTATATTTGTGACTTTATGCATAATAAAAATATTATCTTTAGTCTTCTTTTAATCATATACTTGGATGAAGCGTTTCTTGTTTGATTGTGGATTTCATGTATGTGGTAGGATTAGTCTTTATGATTATGCCATAATGATCATAACTTGTCATTATAAACACTACAAATCCTCACTATAGTCTAATTAGTTATGATATGATCATGTTGATATGAATAACTTATGTTATGTCTCAACATTGTTTCAACGATGTTTAGGTTAGTCATTGCCTTAGAGAGGTACTTGTATTCGAGCCTCTAGGATATTTACTTAGTTTGCTATCATGGTGCTAGGATAGTTAAGTAGTGTTTGATGTCTCGTAGACCCATGGATTGAAGAGGTAGGCAATATGTGGTGATAGCCCTATCTGTCCTTTGTAATCCTCCATGTTCGGCTATGTCACAGGCTCTTTGCAGGAGTCGTCATAGTATTGCTACGGGTAAACCCGTGCTCAATATGTTGAACAACTTAGCATAAGGAGTCACCATTGAGATGCTCATTAGTATCTAACTTAGGCTATGTATATGTATACTAGAAGCATTATAGGAGAAACTCTCCAACTCTTGGTCTCATCACCATTAGGACCCATCTACCTTTAGGATAGATTGCTTAAGTGTGTGTCACACTACCCATATATTATCAACTTACCCCTGTCTTGATAATTGATTAGTATCCCATAGCTTGATCATAAGAGTAGTATTTACTTTACTCCATTGCCTTCCTTTGGGATAAATATGATACCCTTGGGAATACTCTTGGTGAAATGCTACACGATAGTTTCCGTGTGCTTGCGGACCTCAACTCTTTCAAGAGACGATATGTGACGTAAGAAACATCAACAATCATTTTTGGCACCGTTGGTGGGGAAGGAAAATGAAGTGAAGGATAGCTATCACTTGTGATTAAGCTATAGGTACCAATAGTTTTAGACAGGATTACCCTTGTTTGTTTTCTCGTTTTGAGTGAAAAAGAGCGTAGTGTTGGCTAACCCATTTTATGGGATGGCCAACGAGGACACAAGTGCTCAACTGCAAGATGATCCATGGCGTACCTCATTAAATGTCCGCTAGGCAACACCATTGCCTTTCGCGGAAGAATTTCAGCTTCCAGTAGGAGCCAAAGTCATCCATCCCCAAGGTTGGGGGAGGCTTTAGAAGTTCTTCTTGGTTTGCCTCCATCAAGGGGTGGATAGTTGGCTCTTCATCCAACACTCATGTCATGGGTTGGCTTCACCAATGCATGGCCACATTCATGTCGGAGCCCAAGGGGCCTTATTCTCATTTTTCATGGATGAGAATATGGTCTCTACTTAAGGGGTGAATTGAAGAATGCTCTAGTTCCCTTAGCTTGGCATGAACACCACTTAGCAATGTGGATATGTTGGCTATGGAACTACACCTCCCATTGAAGTATCATGAATATCAAGCCAATGGAGAATTGTTTGGAATTATCCAAGTCATGGATATTCACATGATTTCTGAAAATCTATGGCAACATGGAGCACTTGGGGTATCATTTCCTTAAGACCCATGAGGGTTATTCCTTTCAAACAACAACTCCAATGGCTACAATTCACAAGGAGGTCAATGGTTGAATCAATATCACCCTTGTAATCAAGGAAGCTATGAATATTTCAAGGGCTTTAAGTTAAACTAGCCTACCTTGAAGTATCTTATCTATGGCCAATCAAGAAATCAAGACTACATGAAGCCCTTGGCCTAGGACAAGAAAATTAAAGAGCACTCAAAATCGAAGATATCCTACAATCACTTGTTGGGATTCCTACACTTCGACCTAGCCCATGCAACCTAGGGCAAGTGACATTGTGGGTGAAGTGTTTCTTGTTTGATTGTGGAGTCCACATGTCATCATGTCCAAAGAAACATTCGATCTATGATCAAAGTATGGATTAACTCCAAAGGATATTAAGAAGGTCAAAGTGATACCCCCAGAAGAAGGACAAGCCTCACCATGCTCATAAGAAGAATATCTTCAAGAGGGAGAAAGCCGTCACTACATCAACAAGTCTTCACCAAGATGACGGAGAGGCTAGGATCATCATATGGTTCACATGTCCAACTGACATGCCAAATCTCATTTGGCATGTCAATCAAGAGAAGTTGTCCACATCTTCAACTCCGGGATTGGACAATAAATCATCGAACCAAACAGGACAGGGGTAAGTCCCACTCATCAGACTTCAAAAATTTGGTGAGTCCTTGCCAATAGGTTCATTGGTAGTTATCTCATATTTGTTTTCCTAATTGCATATTTGAATTTCCGATCAATCTTTGCATTTGTATTTAGCATGTTTGAAGTTTCACACTTGCATGTTGGAAAATAAATTTCCAACCATCATAAAACTAAAATTTTGAATTAGGAAATAAATTTATTTGGATATGAACCTTGGGTGTAACCACTTGAATTCATCTTCCTAATTCAAACCAAAAATATTTTCCTTAAATATTCATTGCATTTGCAAGTTGTTTCAAGTTGGGTAAAACGATTTGACAAAGGGTACAACATGCTTTTTAGCTAACATAACCCGTTTTCGAGTTGTTTTGTTTGTTCTTGATTATTAGTGCAGCCAGGACAAAATTTGTGAAGAGGTTGGAATGCCCCCATCAAGCGCATATCCCTATTGATCTCATTTTGAGTTCATGGTGTAGGAATGCTCATGATGGTGGTCCAATGGAGGAACAGATGAAGCTCATTCAACTCCAACCTTAACTTGGCAGAAGACATTGAACATGAAGGCTACACCAAAATCCATGGTCGTGAGTTTCTCACACAACAACCCTCAACCCGGACTGCTTTTCAATTGAGTTACAAGTTTAAAATTTTCCGTCGTTTGAACTGCATTAAGATTAAATGATTTTTGCTTGTGAGGAACGTTTACACCTTCTCATCATTCAATTCTTATGCATCCTCATGAGAGTAAGTGCTGGCATTACTCTTTTTGATTCCTCAAAATAGAATGTCACCTAAATTGGGAATAAATTTAAACACGTACCTAGAATTTCATGAGCATTGCTAAAATTGACTTAGACATTTTTTGCCTAGGTAATTTCTTATGGAATTACTTAATGGTTGAACTGGTATGTAGCAACCTAGGAATAGTGATATCCATAATTTTGATTTGAAACTCATTCATGCTTGGGTCACTAAACTTCAAGTTCCTAGGCAAGAAAATAAAAGTGTTTACGAGGACAAATTTGAGAATCTTGTTTGTCATAATCATAATAAATATTTGCTCTTGTAAAAAGTTATGATGGTTAGAAATTTTACAAGTTGATGGGAACCATATAGTGTATTTACATCACTTGCATTACTATGAGTGGGAGCTTTAGAAAATGTGCAAATTGATTTATTCATAAAGCCCCACTCCTATAATGATTCATACATTGTTCACGGATACACTTGAAATTGGATCCAATGCATTTTTGGTCTTGTTCTTCCCCTTACGTACAAATGAAGATTTGGTTACCTAACCCGAAAATTATTTTGTACAAGTATCGGGAGCTAACCATCCCTTTCTATCATACAGGGGAAGTTTGCAGGAGTAATATTACTATGCAGGCATTCAAGGATCCGATTGTTGGAAACCCTAAGAGGGTTCCATTTCAACATCTCTTGGCCAAGGAGTAAACTAGGATGGTTGCTACCTATCAAAAATTAAGCCTGAAGGTCAACCATAACTATACGAGGCTGGAGATTTGACATGAAAACTCTCCAATTCATTGCTATACCATCGTTTGCTCTGTTATACTCCATGGACGGGGTATTAGTAGAGCAACCAATGGACTGCTACGAATATGTGAGAGCATTATGCTCTCAACTATTCTAAGCACTCACTCAATCTCAAAGGAATTGCCATCATCATTGTGTGTAAGTTATTCCTTTGTGCTAAAAGGTATGATGCACCTTGATCAAGGAATGACAAGATCACATCCAATGTATATTGGGTGCAAGTTGTTTCTATGTGGCTAGAAGGTATTTTATACCTTAGCCAAGGAACAATGGATCACATCAACTCATTTTTAGTGCACGTCATCCCTTTGTTGTTATAGGTATGTTGTACCTTAGCCAAGGAACAACAGATCATAGTCAATACATGTTGGGTACATGTCATTCCTTTGTGGCTGAAGGTTATCATTGCCTTAGCCAAGGAATGATAGATCACACCCAATGCGTGAGGGGTACAAGTTGTTTCTTTATGGCAAGAAGGTATGATACACCTTAGCCAAAGAATGACGGAACACACTCAACGCATGTTGAGTACACGTCATTTCTTTGTAGCTAAGGGTCATCATTACCTTAGCCTAGGAATGACAAGGTACATCCAACCTATGGGAACCTTGAGGTGCGGATGAGCGACATCGACAACACTCTCCTCGACCACACTCGTGGAACCCATGGAAGGAAACCCAACATCGACACTCAACCCTCTGATGTCAAAGTCATGTTGCAGCAAGGTTAGACCAACCTCATGGCCTACATCCGTCGTTAGGGTTTCAACCCCTATCGCGGACCTTGACCAAGAACAAGCTTGGGGGAGGACCCCCACTTGAGGTAACTTGTATCACATCCCATTTGCATTCCATTATTTTATTTATTTCTTTCCACCACATTTTCATCTATAAGAAAAGGAGATTAATAAAAATGTAGTATAGGTTACGTTAATAAAATAAAAGATGTGTGGTAAGAAAGATTTAGATTTCACATAGATGAAATGATGAATAGCTGCTCTGTTGTAATTTTCCTAAGTCCTCAGTTTGCAACTTACAACTCTCCAAAATATTACTTTCATTGGCTAGAATTACTTTTACCTTGATTTAGAAATTGTGGATAGCAAAAGCTTAATCCAATTCTAAGTTGTTGTGAGATATGATATAGTGATAGGGCTGCTATTCCTAGTTTGAAAGTGAAACTTAGATTTTCGGAGAAATTCTAAAAAGATTTAAGTTACTCTCATTTGATTAGAAATACCTACCAAAGCCATATGATACATTACATTGATAGACCTTATGCATATGCTATTTGTCTTCACATTGAGCCTTGTCAAACAAGTATAGACCTGTGTGAGATTTCATTCATTACTTTTTGAGTTCAAGAGTTTAATTGCACATGCTATACTTCTACACTAGAAGTAAGCAAAATCCCATCATACCATCCTTTCACAATAAAAAGAGAAACTCCATACCCTTCATGTTTAAGTACCCTTTCCAAATTTCTTGCATAAAAAGGGAGTAGAAAACATTGCTAAAAAATGCATGTTTACATCAAAAGCAAGAGAGAGAAAAGTAGCCATGTTTCATCCTTGCAAAATAAGAGAGTCCACACAAAAAGGAGTCATCTCAAATATTGGCATCCACTTCCACTCCATCACACATGCACAAGTCTTGAATCAAATAGTTTTGAAATTATTTCTCCTAAGGCTTGCTTTTTTTTACTTAGCAATATTATGTGTTGCAAATATACCTACTATATTCCCTACCAAGCTCCGCATACAAGCCTTATTTGGTGGTAGGATGAGTTTAGGCAAAATGCCTTGGTGAGGACATATTTCTAGTACACATAAAGGAGAGAATGAGAGAATCAAATTGAGGTACTTATAATCTAGATTGAACTCTCCAAAATTTGAGTGGAACTTGTTCTATAGGGTATGTCTGCTCCATTTGCCGTTCTATCTTTCAACCACCCTTGAATAGGAAATGTGAAAGTGCATCTAGGCATCCCTTGTGGGTTTTGGTTGATTTATGACAAACAAATGAGATCCTAACAAAATTGTTGAGATGAGCGCAGGTTTTAATGAAATTATGAAGAAAGTGCAAAAAGAAGGTGAATGAGGAATCTATATGGAAAAGAGCTCAAGAGCTGATTACAATACTTTGTTGTGTATGGAGTGTGTTGGAGAAACACACCCCAAGAGCTCAAGCAAAAGAAATCACCCTCACTGTACAAAATTTCACAAGTCCGGACTAGTCCGATATTCACCGGACTAGTCCAATATCTCTCTGACTAAGATCAGACTAGTCCCCCCTAGTGCGGACTAGTCCTCAGCACTTCACATCTGTACAAAAACGGACAATTCTGATAACACCGCAGACTAGTCTAATAATCTTTTGACTAAAATCGGACAGGTCCTCCAAGTATGGACTTGTCCTTAGCTCCACAATTTTACCACGGACTAGTCCGAAAACTCTGTGAATAAAATCGGATAAGTCCTCCAACTGTGGACCTGTCCTCAATTCTACATGAGTTTCACCACACCAGACTAGTCCAATATGTGCTAGACTAGTCCAAACATTTCCAGAGCCCAAATTGGACTAGTCCATACATTTTCGGACAAGTCCGATATATTAGAACACTTAGGGTTTTCCACAGGCCGCACACTGGACTAGTCCGAACATCACAAACCCTAATGATAACTTTTGGAAACCCTAGTATAAATAGAGGTGTACGGCCCTACAACAACCACTCTCGAACCCCTGCACCGTCAAACCTTCCAAGAGCCCAAAATACACATCTCTCCACACAATCTAACCCTAGAAAGATCAAATCTTTGAGGATTAGCAATTGATCAAAGGAGAGACTTGTTCTACACGTCTTGAGCTCTTGGGTTTGTATCTCTCGCACACTCTTGTTGTTTATTGCACATCTTTCAAGTGTGTTGGTGGTGTTCATCATTGTAAATCTTTGGGAGCCCTCAACTTGTGAGAAGGCCCCTTGAACATGGTTATTTTCCCCCTTTGTGATTAGTGGAAGAGAATTGGCCTCTGTGGTGATTCGACGAGGGTAGGGTTGGTGAAGATCCAGTCCTCCGTGGACTCCTCAATGTGGATGTAGATTTCCTCCATGGAATGGAACCATGGGATAAAATATTGTGTCACATACTTTTGTTCTTATTGTTTATTATATTCTAGTGTTTACTCAATCTTGGATAAATTACGTTAAAACATTGAAACCAAAGTTAATTTGTGCCATACATAGTTTCATTGTCTTGATACATCCAAACTACAACTTACTTTCCACTGCATAGAGTACTTGATGTGAAATCTTCGATCAAACTTGATTGTTCTAGTCCGCACACACCGAACTAGTCCGCACCATACCGGACTAGTCCGATTTCTTTGTATTTGATCAAGTTGTTAAGTGTTTCTGGATCCGACGAAAGTTCAAAAAGCCTATTCACCCCCCCCCCCTCTAGGCTACATTCAATTGGTACTGAGCGAGGACTCTTCAAAAAGACTCACCGCTCGAAGAGAAGATGTCAGACATTAAGGATGTACACAATAACTTCAACCAAGAGAAGGGTGATGATGAAAAGACTTAGAAGTTGGAGAAGCTCCTCGAGGCCATCCAAGACTGCGAGGATGATGATCAGGAGATGCTAGAACTAAAGGCACTCCTAAGGAAGAAGGCACTATCCCCAAACGGGAAGACGAAGATTGAGGATGAAAAGAGGAAGAAGGGGAGAAGTCACACCGACTACTCCTAATATCCTTTTAACTACTATAGGTTAAATTTGAACAATAACCATTACTTGTCAATTCCTCGAGGGAAAGCACATTTCTTCGATGGCAATGATTATTCTATGTGGAGACAAAATATGAAAATGCATCTCATATCACTTAACCCCAGCTTCTGGCATATAGTGTGTACAGGGACAGATATCCCAGATGACGATGACGAGCTCACACCAAGCCAAGAACAAGCTATTCATCGGAACGCTCAAGCTACAGCTGTCATAACATCGTCACTGAGCTGAGATGAGTTCACCAAGGTGGATGGACTCAAAATTGCAAAGAAGATATGGGACACTTTACAAACCGCACATGAAGGTGATCGTCATGTGCGAGAAGCCAAGATTGAATTGATTGAAGGCGAATTGGGAAGATTCGCCATGGAAGAAGATGAGTCACCGCAAGATATGTACGATCAATTGAAGAATCTCATCAACAAAGTTTGAGCATATGGAAGCAAGAAGTGGAATGATCACAAGGTCGTAAAGCTAATTCTTAGAGCTTTCATGCCTCACAACGTAACCCTATGCTCGATGATTAGAGAAAGGCCCGGGTATTAGAAAATGACCCCAGACGAACTTCTTGGGAAGATTATCAATTTTGAGATGATGTAGAAACAAGCAAAGCACGTCAAACAGATTGGCGACCTTACCTCGGCAAAGAATAAAGGAGTTGCTTCGAAGTCCACTTGTAAACCTACATCAAAAGAAGCTCGAGAATCTCAAGAGGAAGACGACAGCGATGATGATAGCAGTGATATAGATAAAGAAGATATGATCCTATTCATGAAGAAATTCAAGAAAATAATGAGAGGAAGACAAGGTGGTAGACCAAATGAAGGAAGACATACAGACAAACCAAGACCGAAAATGAGGCGCGCTTGCTATAACTGTGGAGAATACGACCATTTCGTAGTTGATTGTCCTCATGAAGAAATCAAGAGTAAGACCAAGGACAACAAGCCTCAACCATAGAAGATGTTCAAGAAGAAAAAGCAATTCAGACAGGCGCATCTAGGGAAGGAATGGGACTCCAATGATGAGTCTTCATCCGAAGATGAAGAGGAGATGGCTACCATAGCCATCAAGAAGACAACCAAGAAATCCACCCTCTTCCCAACCATGGGTGCATGGAAGGACAATGACAACACATGTCTAATGGCAAAGGAAGGTAAAAGAAAGGTAACAAATAAATCTTCCTCCTCATATTCCTTTGCTTGTGATAGTGATAATTCTATTAAGGATGATAGTTGTGATGAAAAGGAATACTTTCTTAGTGGTTTAGATAAGAAAACTGCTGCTAGGATGAAATTTTTAATGGATAAGCTTGTTGATAAGGAGGAGCTAGTTGATCGTCAATAAGATATGATCATCCTCCAAAAGGAGGAATATCTTAAGATCAAAAAGCTCCTTGAACTTGAAAAGGAGCGAAGCAAATCACTAGAACTTGAGTTAGCTTCAAGCAAGGAAGCTTGCTTGAAGTTAAGCAACTCAAATGTAATCATCAAGAATGAACTTGCTAACTTAACCAAAGTTAACAAGATCCTTGAGGTACAAGTTGAGTCACTCAAGCAAAGTGGCTCTTCATCCTCTTTAAGCTAACCTTATCAACATATAAAATTTGAAACTACTATTGCTTGTACATGTGCTAAATTTGACACTAATTTGAAAGAAAAGCCAACCTTGACGAAGGACAAGCAACCTTACCACAGTGGCATATTTGACTAGGAGAATATCAAGTATGCACGTAGTGCATACTTGATCTCAAGACCTCCGAATGTCAAATATGGCCTTGGATATTCTTATGGTGAAAGGCAAAATGCTAGAAGCCACAAGAATAACAAGGAACACGTTGTCTTAGTCAAGGGAAACTCTTCTCAAGTTAGAAAAACTTAATAATGTTGATAAGTATAACATTGTGAACTCACATGAACAACAAGTTTTGTTTAAAACATTTGATGCTTCATATGTACTTGTGAAGAGTAATATCGGAAGAGTTTATGTCAAATATGTTGGGCCACGCCATGGGAACACCAAGTCTAATGTGTGGGTGCCCAAATCACTTATGAATAACCTCAAAGGACCCAAGCAAGCTTGGGTACCTAAGACCAAGGCGTAATTTGTTTTTGTGTGCTTATTCCTCCGATGGAGCAAAATGGGTGCTAGATAGTGGATGCACCAATCACATGACCGGAGAAAGAAGGATGTTCGTTGAATATGAAGAAAATGAAGATCCAAGCGAAGGCATTTATTTTGGCTATAACAATCAAGGAAGGGTGCTCGGTACCAGTAAAATAGCAATTTCATCACACCATACTCTTTCTCATGTTTTACACGTTGATTCCTTGGATTATAACCTTTTGTCCATATCCCAGTTATGTGACAAGGGTTATAATTGTTTGTTCACTAATGAGGGTGTGACCGTCTCTAGAAGGAGTGATAACTCGGTTGCATTCAAGGGTGTGTTAAAGGAAAAACTTTATCTAGTTGACTTCAATAAAGATAAAGCCGAACTTGACACATGCTTGATTGCAAAAACCAACATGGGTTGGTTGTGGCATAGACAGCTAGCACATGTTGGTATGAGGAATCTTCAAAAACTCCTTAAAGGCGATCACATCCGAGGTTTGAAGGATGATATTTTTTGGAAAGACAGGCCTTGTAGCGCGTGCCAAGCCGCAAAGCTAGTAGGAGCACCCCATCCCGCGAAGAATGTCATGACAACAATGAGACTGCTCAAGCTACTTCACATGGACCTATTTGGTCCAATTGCTTACATAAGCATCGGTAGTAACAAGTACGGTTTAGTCATTGTTGTTGATTTTTATCGCTTCACGTGGGTTTTCTTTTTGCATGATAAGACAAAAAACTCAAGGAACCCTCAAGAAGTTTCTCAAGCGAGCTCAAAATGAATTTTCATTGAAAATTAAGAACATACGAAGTAAAAATGGAACGGAGTTCAAGAATACCCAAGTTGAGGAGTATCTAGACAAAGAAGGGATAAAGCACAAGTTTTTAGCACCTTATTCTCCTCAACAAAACGGAGTATCCGAAAGGAAGAATCGAACACTCATTGAGATGGCGAGGACAATGCTCGATGAATACAAGACTTCGGACCGGTTTTGGGCTGAAGCGGTTAACACCGCTTGTCACACCATAAACGGACTCTATCTTCATCGGTTGCTCAAGAAAACCTTGTATGAGCTACTAACCGGTAACATACCGAATATTTCATACTTTCGAGTTTTGAGTTCTAAATGTTATATTTTGAACAAGAAGCCTAGGACTTTAAAGTTTGCTTCGAAGTCTGATGAAGGTTTATTAATTGGCCATGATTTGAACTCATACGCCTATCGTGTCTTCAACAAGGCCTCCAGAGTTGTTGAAGTAGCACGTGACGTGGTGTTTGATGAAACTAACAGCTCTCAAAATGAGCAAGTTAATCAATGTGTGCTACATAGAGAAGAAGCTCCATGTCAAGTGTTGAGAAGAATGGCATTGGGCGATGCTCGACCACAAGCGCCACCTCCAAACGTGAATGAAGAAGATGAACCACAAGTGGAGGAAAATGATCAAGGGGGAGCTTCTACACAAGATAAACCTCATGAAGATCAAGGTGGTCAACACGTCAATGAGGGCAACTATCTAGGGGGAGAAGAAGATGATCGTGAAGACTCAAGACCACAAGTGCCACACCCAAGAGTACATCAATGCATCCAAAGAGTTCACCCCGTCGACAACATAATCGGTGACATCCAATAGGGAGTAACAACTCGATCTCGTATAGCTAATTTTTGTGAACATTACTCGTTTGTATCCTTTTTGGAACCACACAAGGTTGACGATGCATTAAAGGATCCGGATTGGGTGGTGGCGATGCAAGAAGAATTGAACAACTCCAAAAGGAACGAGGTGTGGGAACTTGTTGAGAGACCCAAGTTCAACATCGTCGGCACTAAATGGGTCGTCCACAACAAGCAAGACTAACACGGGGTGGTGACAAGGAATAAGGTGTGACTTGTGGCCAAAGGGTATTCACAAGTCGATGGTTTGGATTTCGACGAGACTTTTGCTCCCATAGCTAGCCTTGTATCGATTCGAATATTACTTGCATATGCTACTCACCATGATTTGAAGCTTTATCAAATGCATATGAAAAGCGCCTTCCTCAACGGACCGATCAAGGAGGAGGTGTACGTGGAGCCACCCCCGGGTTCAAAGATCAAGAGTTCCCCGACCATGTGTTCAAACTGTTTAAGGCTCTCTATGGCCTCAAAGAAGCTCCTAGAGCTTGGTATGAGTGCCTTAGAGTTTTTTTGATTGAAAATGGATTTAAGATTGGTAAAGCTGATTACACCTTGTTTACTAAGCATTCTGATATTGATCTATTTATTTGTCAAATCTATGTTGATGATATTATATTTGGTTCAAATAAAAAATCTTTTCGTCAAGGATAGATTTGAGAAGTCCATGATGGGAGAGTTGATATATTTCTTGGGATTCCAAGTGAAGCAACAAAAGGAAGGGATGTTCATAAGCCAAACAAAGTACACTCAAGACATACTCATGAAGTTTGGAATGGACAAAGCAAAGCCCATAAAAACTCCCATTGCGACAAATGGACACTTGGATCTCAATGAAAACAGACCAAACGTGGATCAAAAGGTATATCGCTCCATGATTGGCTCCCTACTTTATTTATGTGCATCTAGGCCTGATATTATGTTGAGTTTATGTTTGTGTGCAAGATTTCAAGCCAATCCTAAGGAATGTCATTTGACAGCCGTAAAGATGATCTTGCGATACTTAGTTCATACACCCAACCTAGGCCTTTGGTATCCTAAAGGTTCATAGTTCAATCTTTGGGTACTCCTATGCAGATTATGACGGATGCAAAGTAGATAGAAAAAGTAACTCTGGTACTTGCCAATTCCTAGGTAGATCCCTAGTTTCTTGGTCCTCCAAGAAACAAAACTCCATTGCCTTATCCACGGCCGAAGCAGAGTATGTTGCAGCCGGGAGTTGTTGTGCACAACTCCTTTGGATGTGACAAACTCTAAGGGATTACATTACAATATGAGTCATATTCCACTCCTTTGTGACAATGAGAGTGCAATTAAAATTGCCCATAATCCAGTTGAGCACTCTAGAACTAAACACGTAGACATCCGATATCACATTTTGAGAGATCACTCAATGAAAGGAGACATAGACATTTCCCATGTCAACACTGAAAAACAAGTAGTCGATATCTTTACCAAGACACTTGATGAAAAACGCTTCAGTGAGCTCCGAAATGAACTAAATATCCTTGATGCTCGGAACACGGCTTGAAAACTTGCATACTTGTATGCCATCTTCAAAATCTATTGATTGTGTTATGAAAATCATCTCTCTCTATTTTCTGCGAAAAAACTATGTTAATTACTTGATCTTGGTGAATTATGGTCATAGCTTAATTGTTGTATGTTTACGGATCATATTCAAAAAGATTATTTGTGTGTTTTCCCCCTATTTTCTTTGTAAGCACCTTCGAATATATAAGAATGGTCAAACTGTTTCTGTTCTGGTGACCACGGACTAGGTCGTGGATACCCCGAACTAGTCCACACAATGCAGACTAGTCCGGAGAGTTTCGATAGTCCGGACTAGTCCGGTCAACCACAGATTAGTCTGATTTTTTTACTCCATAACCCTAGGGCTGACGCAACCCTAATCTTATTCATCCTCACAACACACCTCACATTCTCTCTCCTCACTCAAGTGCCCCCAAGGTGATTTGGCAAGTTTCCCATCAAATCTCCACGGGAAACGATCTTCATCGCAAGGGGATCGAGGACCCCGGACTTGTCCGCATCAAAAACTCCTCCAACTCCGCGAATCGAAGGATTTGGTAAAGTTTCTCTCCAAACTCTAGAACCATCAATTTCTCTTGTTTTTGCTCAAATAGCTTAGTTCCTCCTATTAATACGTGATTCCTTGTTGTATTACAACTACATTGAGCCATTTTGCCATTGAGAAACACCATTGCTTTGCTAGTTAGGGTTCAAACGGCCAAATATCAGACTAGTTCATTCTCAGTGCGGACAAGTCCGGATCTCCAGAGTAGTCCGCACTTGAGCACTGGACAAGTCCGATTTTTGACCGAACACAACTCTAATTTCCTTCTACTCAATGCATTCCATTGCCATCAATCCTTATCTATGTCATGTATAACCTCCTTGTCATGACAATGTTAAATGAAAACATCTCTGACTTTGAAGACGAGATGGATCAAGATGTGTTGCCGCGAGCTTCGGAGTCTCGCGCCAACAAAAGGCAAGATCATGCTGCCGAGCCTTCGCCTACTCCACCTAGGGTGCGGCGGAAGGTTGTGAGACCTATGTGTGCTGAATACATTGGGTTTGGCGGTAGAAGTTTTGAATACTACCAAAACACCTTTATCATCTAGGTCCGGCTTGTTTTTGGGTAGCTCCGGCAGGTTCGACTCTAGCTCCGAGCTTCTACAAGGTCCGTCAATAGGTCCGACTTGCTTTGTCAAGGTCCAACATGTTTTTGGGTAGCTCCGGTGAGCTTTGTCTTTAGCTCCGACATGTCTTTGTTAGCTCTGACATGTTTTTCTAGCTCCGGCTTCTGGGTTGACTAGTTCCGACCAGGTTTGGTAAGCTGCGGTGCTAGGTTGTAATAGCCTTGGTAAGCTCCAGCGCTCGGTTGTACTAGCTTTGGTAAGCTCTGGCTCAAGCTTCGGTTAGCTTTGGCAAGATTTGGAGCTTGATCGCAATGTTCCTACTTTTAACTTGCAATGTTTCGAACATGCTTTATATTCTTAGAAAGATTGCTTTGGTGCGTTTTGGTTGATATAGCTGATATCTTTTTGCTATGCTTTGCAACATGCTTATGTGAGGTGCTCACGTAAGGTGTTGTGTTCGGAACTAATTGGAGTCAAGTCACAGACTTAGGCTCGTACGGATTAGTTGTTTGTTCATGTGCAGGTGTTGCTTGAGTTCAAGACATGGCTGGTGACGCGATCCATTGAACTAGTCTTAGGGAAAAGATGAGGTTCAACAATCAAGTTCGGGAGGAATTGTGGTTAAGTTGATCGGGAGGTCACGCAACATGTATGAATCAAGAACAATGCATATGAAGGTATCGTGGACGTCGTTGGAAGATGTTTGTACGTGTGCAAGGAGTGCATGGATGTGGCTACATGGTTCCGAGGCATGATGAAGAGAAGTGGACATCAAGAATTTGTCAAAAAGGTCCAACCGACTAGGTTATGGACTTGGGCTGCGGCTGAGTCCGGTTTGACTCAAATATGAGATGTTTTGAGTTGGTTATGATAGGATTTCGTGTGGGTCAAGAATTTGGGTTGTTTTAGGAATGTGGGATACGTTCCTAATGTGTTTGGAAGTCTTAAGATTGCTTCTATCTGCGTATAGAAGAGTCTTGAGCAGTTATGAAAAGTTTCGATTCGTGATTTGAGTAGGATTAGAGTCCTCATGTGAGTTGAGTCGGCCTTCGGGCTGGTTATATAAGAAAGGGAGGCTAGAGCTCGTGGTAGACGACTTTGTGTGAGACCTATGTGTTCTGAATACATTGGCTTTGACAATAAAAGTTTTGAGTGCTGCCATAACATCTTTTTAGCAGGGTCTGAGTCTAGCTCCGAGCTTCTGCAAGGTCCGACAATAGGTCTGACTTTCTTTGTCTAGGTCAAACATGTTTTTGGGTAGATCCAGTGAGCTTTGTCATTAGCTCCGGCATGTCTTTGATAGCTCCGACATATCTTTGTTAAGCTCCGATATGTTTTGATAGGTCCGGCTTATGTTGGTTAGTCCTGACGTGTTTTTCTAGCTCCGGCTTTTGGGTTGACTAGTTCCGACTAGCTTTGACAAGCTCCGGCGCTAGATTGTACTAGCATTGGTAAGCTCCGGTGCTTGATCGCAATGATCCTGCTTTTACTGTAAAATGTTTCAAACTTGTTTTACATTGTTGGAAAGATTGCTTAGTATTCATTTGCTAAGTTTTTGGTGCGTTTTGGTTGATATGGCTGATATCGTTTTACTGTGGTTTCGCAACATGCTTATGTGAGGTGCTCACGTAAGGTGTTGTGTTCGGAACTAACTTGACTCAAGTCACGGACTTGGGCTCGTATGGATTGGTTGTTTATTTATGTGCAGGTGTTGCTTGATTTCAAGACATGGCTGATGACGGGATCCATTGAACTAGTATTAGGGATAAGATGAGGTTCAACAACCAAGTTCGGGAGGAATTGTGGTTGAGTTGATCGGGAGGTTGCGCAGCATGTTTGAATCAAGAACAATGCATATGAAGGTATTGTGGATTTTGTTGGAAGATGTTTGCACGTATGCAAGGAGTGCATGGACGTGGATACATGGTTTTGAGGCGTGATGAAGAGATGTGGACATAAAGAATTGGTCGGAAGGGTCCAACCGACTAGGTTATGGACTCAAGCTGCGGTTGAGTTGTGTTTGACTCAAATATGGAAATATTTGAGTTGGTTATGATAGGATTTCATGTGGGTCACGAATTTGAGTTGTTTTAGGAATTTGGGATACATTCCTAAGGTGTTTGGAAGTCTTAGTATTGCTTCTATCTATGTATAGAAGAGTCCTAAGCAGTTATAGAAAGTTTTGATTCGTGATTTGAGTAGGATTAGAGTCCTAGTTGAGATTGGGTTGGCCTAAGGGCTGGGTAAATAAGCAAGGGAGGCCAGAGATCGTGTGAGACAACGTTGGGGCTGTTCCTCTTGTGTTCTATTGAATAAAATTCGTAGTTGAAAGGAACTTTTGTGCCTTGTTCGTCCGACTTGTTCCGGACAAGTTTTTCTCGTTGAGTTTTCTGCACAGCACTACCTTGCTTCGGTAGTTTTATCATAACTCGAGTTTTACAAATATTATTAACGTGATTCTTTTTGGGTTGTCTTCACAACTTGATTATCTATCATATGTCAAAATTTCACAATCATTGGATTTGTGGTTTTTGATCTACACGAGTTTCTTTGCAGTATTACAGATCTGATTTTTACTCGGTAGAACAGATTGACCGTTGTTCGATCTTTCGATCGTAACTTGAGTTTCTCTCGACGAATTTGAGTGATTCTTGTTGTGTAGTCTTTGTGACTTGATTTTTTCTGATATTTATCACTTTCTAACAGTGAAACACATTTATATTAGTCTCACACATGATTTCTTTAACAGTCATTTTTCTGCCGAAGGGGTTGGGATTTAATTGTTTCCGCTGCGTAAGAATTTTTAATCTACCATTCACCCCCCTGGTAGCTTTTCATGTGCTCTTTGATCCTAAAATTGGTATCAGAGCCACGGTGCTCCAATATTTATGATTTGCACGTGTTTTTGGCTAATCATCATGGAGAAATACTCCGCCAAACCCTGTGTGTTTAGTGGTATTGATTTTTAGGTTTGGAAGGCACGTATGAAAACCTTCATCCAGGCTCAAGGCTTCGCAATACGGGAGAAGGTACAAAAGCCTTACGAAGTGCCGTCAAATGATCAAGTTACAGTTACAAATCTGAGAGATGTCGACAACAATAACAAGGCTCGAAACTTGATCATACAAGGATTAACTCAAAGCGAATTTGACCGTGTTGCACACCTCCGATCTGCATATGATGTGTGGAAAGCACTTTGTGACTACCACGAAGGATCCAACACGATTAAGGAGGTAAGGCAAGACATGTTCAAGAAAAAATACATGCGCTTCGAGATGCAGCCCGGTGAGTCTATTGATGACCTTTTTGCTCACTTTAATAAAATCCTCAGCAACTTGCGTAGTGTCAATGTTAATTTTTCAGATGCTGAAAATGCTAGGCAATTGTTAAGTGCATTAGATATGTCAATTTGGGAGATGAAAGTCACATCTATTCGTGAATCTACTGTCATGAGTACACTTACTTTAGATGTGTTGTATTCCAAGTTAAAAACTTATGAAATTGACATAATATCACGTAAGAACCCCAACAAGTCTATTGCTTTTGTTTCTCAATGTGACATGTCTAGCTCCGGTCAATCTTCATCTTGTGGTACACTTGCTTTGTTGTCCTCTCTAACCCTTGAACACATTAAGGAAATTCCAGAAGAGGAGTTAGCACTCATCTCTACTAGATTCTCAAAAGCATTGCAAAATGTGAGAACTAGAAGGAGAGGAAGCTCTGGATCTCAGCGATGTTTTGAATGTGGTAAGAGAGGACACTTTCGTACAGAATGCCCTAATCTTTCAGGTTCTTCTACCCCGTGAAGAAAAGCAGAACGAGGTCAAGACCACCTCTGAAAACTCCAACAAGAAAAAGAAGGGTACTATAGGACGCGAGATGATAAAAAGCTTCATCACTGCACTTCAAGAACTTGGCTCATGAGGCGTGGACATTGGAAGTGACGAAGATGAAGATGATATGGCAAACGTGTGCTTCATGGTGGGAAAATCAAGATCAAGTATGGAGGATGCAGAACACAACAGCGACAATGAATAGGTATGTCCTACTTGCGAAGAAATGTGTGATGCTATTTCTCGTGCCACTATTATAGTTAAGAAAAAGGACAAAAAGTTTAGTGATAGTGCTGCTAAAATTTAATCACTAGAATCTGAAATCAACCGTTTAAAAACTTTGATTCCTAGTGATGATGCATGTCCCTCATGTGATTTAATATATGAACAATTATCCTTATTAATAAGTGCGCACACCTCCACACTTGATAAACTTGACTTAGAAATTGAAAGGAATAGAGAGCTTGCTGCACTTAGTGATAAAAACTTGAAAGATGCTAGCTGTTCCACATTTGATTTGCATTGTTCTACTTGTGATGATCTTGATAAGAAACTACAAGATGCTATGAATGAAATTTCTTTATTGAACAATGTTTTACGTTCTCATGAAGCTAAATTTTTTTCCAATTGCAAATTAAAAGGAAAAAATTCAAGTGAAAATTGCCTTGATCTGTCGAATAAACTTGATAACATGCATAGGACATTAGATCGGTTCTGTAATGGGAATAAGAACCTAAACTTGCTGCTGGATTTTTCCCAGTCTTGCAATGGTAAAACTGGTTTAGGTTTTGATTCTCATGCTCATGCTAAGGCACATCCACCTAAAACTGTAAATTCATTAGGAAGTGGTTTGATTGAAATAGTTCGTAAACAAAAAGAAGTGGTTTTCAAATCTGTAGGAGTGTTGTCTCATTCGGTTTCAAATAAAAATGTTGCTTGCTCATCTAGACATGAACACAAAATTAAATTTCATTGTACCTACTGTGGTAGAGATGGTCATGTCATAGATTTTTGTTATAGACTAGCTAAACAATAGAAAAAGGAAAGAATGATTGCTACATCTCATAACTTTCATGCAAATTTTGCTGCACTTGCTAAACCGAATGATAGGAACATGCAATCTGCTGTAATGAGTTGAAAACATGCAAAGGCTGCTCCCAAACCTACTGTTTTTTGTGCTACACATGTAACATCTCGTAGGACAGTAGTTGGGTACAAAAATCCTTAAGCTTTGGCTCATAAACCTGCTGTTTTATCTCAACTTTCGCGTGTTATTCCAGTTGGACGTCGTGTGACTCAGTACTGGATTCCTAAATGCCTTTTGACTAACCCCAGTATTGAGTCATCAATGTCTTGTGCTTCTATGTAGGTTACACGCTTGAGGAAGGAGAACATTTGGATTGTGGATTCAGGTTGCTCACGCCACATGACCGATAACAAAGAATGGTTCTCCTCCCTCTCTTTTGTGTCACGTGTAGAGAATGTTACTTTTGCCGATAATTCTTCAACTCCTATAATTGCTAATGGTTCGGTTATAGTAAATAATAACTACACTTTGAGGGATGTGGCACATGTTAAAAATTTGAAATGCAACTTGCTTTCTGTTTCACAACTGCTAGATGAAAATCTGGAAATTATTTTCACTAAAAATTGCTACAAAGTTGTAAATTCAAATAGTGAGCTTATTTTTAACATGTCTCGGTTTGGAAGAGTTTTTAAAGATGATTTTTATATGTCTTCCTCTAAGCATAGGTGTCTAGTTGCTAATGATTCAAAGGACTTATATTTTTGGCATCATAGACTTGGTCACGTAGGCTTTGATCATCTAACGGGTGTTAGTGCTCTTGATCGCATACGTGGGCTACCTAAGCTTAAAGGGGACAAAGAAAATGTGTGCTCTTCTTGTAGACATGCTAAGATGGTTGCAGGTTCACATACTCCTCTCACAGTGATCATAACAACTGAACCGGGTCAACTTTTGCACCTTGACACTGTAGGACCTTCACGCGTTCAATCCTTCGGAGGTAAATGGTATGTTCTTGTGATTGTTGATGATTATTCTAGATACTCTTGGGTTTACTTTATGGCATCTAAGAATGAAGCTTTTAGTCACTTTAGAACTTTATTTCTTAGATTATAATTTGATCACCCAGGATCTTTAAAAGCAATTAGAAGTGATAACGGAATAGAATTTAAAAATCAATCTTTTAATCACTTTTGTGCTAAAAATGGAATAGATCATCAATTTTTTTCACCATATGTACCTCAACAAAACGGTGTTGTAGAAAGAAAGAACAGAACCTTAGTTGAGATGGGTAGGACTAAGATTGATGAGTATCAAACTCCTAGGAAATTTTGGGCTGATGCGATTGCAACTGCTTGTTATGTCTCAAATCGTGTTTTCTTGCGCGCTAAGCTAGGTAAAACACCATATGAGCTCCGGTTTGGACATAGGCCTAGTGTTACACACTTTTGGGTCTTTGGTTGCAAATGCTTTGTTAAGAAACATGGTAATCTTGATAAATTTGAACCTAGATCTGTTGATGACATGTTTTTGGTTATTCACCTCATACTAGAGGCTACCGTATGCTTTTACTTGACACTAACAAAATTGTGGAGACTTGTGAGGTGTCTTTTGATGAAGCTAGTCCAGGTACTAGCTCAAATATTGCAGGTCCAGATCCATATCCGCAGGGGGAGACCATTTTCGTTGAAGATGAGGAAGAGGTGGAGCTCCTGCCCAAAAATTCAGCAGCTAATGACATTGTTCCAGTTCCTGATTTCGATTCACAGCCAGCACCGACGACCACCATTGCTGGTCCAGATCCTCCTCAAGTCACAAGCTCATCGATTTGTAATGAACGTGAAGAAGAAGAAGCTTGTGAAGTGTCCACTCCCCTCTAGGTTCTCAAAAGTCATCCTCCACAACAAATTATTGGAAGCTTGCACGAACGAGTCACATGGTCAAGGTTCTGTGATCCAAACTCTCATGCTCATTCTGCTTTTGTTGCTTCTTTTGAACCCAAAGATATATCACACGCACTCACTAATGAATCTTGGATTATTGCCATGCAAGAAGAGTTAGAAAAGTTTGAAAGAAATAATGTTTGGAAACTTGTACCTCCACCTAAAGGTCACACTTTAATTGGAACTAAATGGGTGTTCAAAAATAAACAAAGTGAGGATGGGGTTCTGGTTAGGAATAAGGCTAGGTTGGTTGCTCAAGGTTTCACTCAAGTTGAAGGTCTATATTTTGATGAAACTTTTAATCCTATTGCTAGATTAGAAGCCATAAGAATTTTGTTAGCTTTTGATGCATCTAAAGGTCTTAAGCTATATCAAATTGATGTTAAAAGTGCTTTTCTTAATGGCTACATAGATGAGGAGGTTTATGTCAAACAACCACCGGGTTTTGAAAATGCAGTTTTTCCTAATCATGTTTACAAACTGTCCAAGGCCTTGTACGGTATCAAACAAGCCCCTAGACCATGGTATGATAGGTTAAAAACATTCTTACTTGAAAAGGGGTTTACCATGGGCAAGGTTGATAAAACTCTTTTTGTGCTTAAGCATGGCAATGACTCATTATTCGTTCAAGTGTATGTGGATGATATTATCTTTGTTTGTTCTTCTCATGATCTTGTGTCCAAGTTTTCAGCTATGATGAGTTCAGAATTTGAGATGAGTATGATGGGAGAACTCACGTACTTTTTGGGGCTGCAAATCAAGCAAACTAAGGAGGGTACCTTTGTGCATCAAATGAAGTATACAAAAGACCTCCTAAGGCGCTTCAACTTGGATAAAAGCAAGCCTCTTCGGATACCAATGGGAACAGGAACAACACTTGAGCTTGATGAAGATGGTGAACCGGTTGATCAAAAAGAATATCGAAGCATGATCAGATCACTTTTGTATCTCACGGCATCAAGACCGGACATACAATTCAGCGTATGTCTTTGTGCACGGTTTCAAGCCTCCCCACGTGCTTCACATCGTCAAGCCCTCAAAAGGATTCCCAGGTACTTACATGGAACTCAAGAATTTGGCATTTTTCTTCCTTCTTCCTCAACCGTTACTTTGAAAGCTTTTTCGGATGCAGATTTTGGGAGTTGTAGGATTGATAGGAAAAGTACTTCTGGTGCTTGTCATTTTCTTGGTAATTCACTTGTTGCTTGGTCCTCTAGAAAACAAAACTCAGTTGCACAATCCACAGCTGAATCTTAATATGTAGCTGCTGCTAGTGCTTGCTCACAAATTCTTTGGATCGTTCGAACACTTAAGGACTATGGGGTTGATCTAAATAGTGTAACACTGTTTTGTGATAACACTAGTGCCATTTGCATTGCTAAAAATCCCGTGCAACATTCTAGAACAAAGCACATTGACATTAGGTATCACATTCTCCGTGATAATGTTGAAAAAGGAAACATTGTGCTTCACCATGTCGATACCAAACAACAACTAGCTGACATTTTTACAAAACCTTTTGATTTCACTCGTTTTTGTTTCATTCATAGTGAAATAGGGGTTATGCATCCTCATGGCTTACATTGAGGGGGAGTTTTTAAAATTGAGAAGTCTATGTGTGAATACTAAAATAATATGAGCATAGTATTTCATACATATATGACTTTGTGATTCCTTTTACATGCTGAAAGTTCTTACTACATTACTAGTTTTATACATTTTGTAGTTTTTGCCATGTCTAGCAATTAGAATAATTACTTACACTAAATCTGGTCATGGTCTAACTTTCTTGCTGTTTTGAACTTGTTGCATGCTCACAATTACTTTCAATCATAAAGAATAAATCAAGTAATCAACTCACATGTTGAGTTTTTATAAACAAATATAAATTAAGAAAAGATCAAGAGAATATGCATGCATCACACTTCTTTTGAGATGGCTTATCATTGCACGTAGATATGAACTTGGAAGAAGTTGTGTATGACTAAAACCATGTCCTTAAGCTTCTGATTGTCAAATGACATAGGCTTGGCTTGGTTGGTTAGAATAAGGCAGATGCGTATATAATCTCTTGCAAATATCATATGATCAAAATTTTTGCTTTGAAAAACAATAAAATGCAGCAACAAGTGTCATGCTTTCAGGTCTCGAAATAGATAAGTTTGTGAGATCATGACTTGCTTAAATTGAAAATTACATTTGATCTCTAGCATGGCTTACACTACTTTATGTATTTCACTGATGTGATAGTGTAAGTTACTTGATAGTATGACTTGTATGAGCTTTGTTTTATATGTATATGTTATAATATGGTCATAACAATTAAAATTTCTCTTTTGTACCTTGCTGAATACATTGTCAAAGGGGGAGAGACAATATGTGATTTTTTAAAAAAAAAGATAAGTATGCAAGGGGGAGAAATTGATTACACATCACATATTCACAATTGTTTTGGAATGATTCTTCTTAGGGGGAGAATTTGTTTTCCTTCTCATTTTATTTCTATTTTCAAAAAGGGGGAGAAATTGTTCTCAAAACTTTTCATGCCAATGTTCGGATTTTAAATGGTGTTGCCAATGCATTCGTCAAGGGGGAGATTGTGAGACCTATGTGTGTTGAATACATTGGCTTTGACAATAAAAGTTTTGAGTACTGCTGTCGGTACCCTGGGTACCATATACTCCTTAGGATTGCAAAGATCTCAAGGGAAAGTCATCTACTTGATTTGAAGACCTTCGGAGGCCCACATGTCAGACATAACCAGACCCGCTTCTCCAATATGGTTAATTCTAGGGTCGCCACGTGTACTATCAAACCGGAGCTACCGCCCACAAGGGGGAAGCTCCGGGCTATGTACCGAAATGGCACCCCCGGACCTAACCCCAGACTGAGGGAAGCTCCAGAACTGACACGTGTCGGGTAACACCGAACCTATCTGTTCCCCACAGTGTGCTCCGGCGCTGCCACGTGTCCAACCATCGGATCTTCAGCCTCTAACCTCCGGAAGACTCCACAACGGCTCCGGATCTTCAAAGGGGAATCAAGGACTTCAAGACGCGATCAAGTGTCATTAATACTATATTAATTACACATGATCGGACGACCATAATTACTAGTAATGGTGCTGTCAAAGCCCATAACTCGGTCATTAAGGGCAATTAAACGTGTTGAATGTGTATCAATATCAGTAACTGTCGGGGCCACATGTCGCGCTAGGCTAACTTGTAACAGTCTGCCCTTGTACTATAAAAGGACAGGCTGACGATACATAGGACACTCTCCGGAGACACGCTGACTTTACACTCTCAACTGACGTTGAGCTCATACATCCAATACAACACCAACACACCCCGTGGAGTAGGGTATTACGCTCAGGTGGCCCGAACCACATAAATCTTCGTGTCCCTTGTGTCACTCGACATCTCACCTTCTGGAATCTCCGCGCGCCCATACCAAACCTCAAACTCCTCTAACACTTTATTAGTGTCGGGAGATCTGCCGGATCAAAACCACCGACAGCTGCCATAACATCTTTTCAGCAGGGTACGACTCTATCTCCGAGCTTCTGCAAGGTTCAACTTTCTTTGTCTAGGTCCGACATGTTTTTGGGTAGCTCCGGTGAGCTTTGTCTTTAGCTCCGGCATGTCTTTGATAGCTCCGACATATTTTTCTAGCTCCCCTTATGTTGGTTAGCTCCAACATGCTTTTCTAGCTCCGGCTTTTCGGTTGACTAGCTCCGACTAGCTTTGGCAAGCTCCGGCGCTAGGTTGTGCTAGCTTTGGTAAGCTCCGATGCTAGGTTGTACTAGCTTTGGTAAGCTTCTGCTCCTGTTAGCTTTGGCAAGGTCCGGTGCTTGATCGCAACGATCCTGCTTTTACTGTAAAATGTTTTGAACTGCTTTACATTGTTGGAAAGATTGCTTAGTATTCATTTGCAAAGTTTTTTGTGCGTTTTGGTTGATATGGATGATATCGTTTTACTGTGGTTTCGCAACATGCTTATGTGAAGTGCTCACGTAAGGTGTTGTGTTTGGAGCTAACTTGAGTCAAGTCGCGGACTTGGGCTAGTACGGATTGGTTGTTTATTTATGTGCAGGTTTTGCTTGAGTTCAAGACATGGATGGTGACGGGATCCATTGAACTAGTCTTAGGGAGAAGATGAGGTTCAACAACCAAGTTCAGGAGGAATTGTGGTTGAGTTTATCGGGAGGTTGTGCAACATGTTTTAATCAAGAACAATGCATATGAAGGTATCGTGGACGTCGTTGGAAGATGTTTGCATGTATGCAAGGAGTGCATGGACGTGGATACATGGTTACGAGGCGTGATGAAGAGATGTGTATGTAAAGAATTGGTCGGAAAGGTCCAACCGACTAGGTTATGGACTCAAGCTGCAGATGAGTCGTGTTTGACTCAAATATAGAAAGATTTGAGTTGGTTATGATAGGATTTCGTGTGGGTCACGATTTTGAGTTGTTTTAGGAATGTGGAATATGTTCCTAAGCTGTTTGGAAGTCTTAAGATTGTTTCTATCTGCGTATAGAAGAGTTCTAAGCAGTTATTGAAAGTTTCGATTCGTGATTTGAGTAGGATTAGAGTCCTAGTTGAGTTTGGGTTGGCCTTAGGGCTGGTTATATAAGAAAAGGAGGCCAGAGCTCGTGTGAGACGTCTTTGGGGCTGTTCCTCTTGTGTTCTATTGAATAAAATTCGTAGTTGAAAGGAACTTTTGTGCCTTGTTCGTCCGACTTGTTCCAGACAAGTTTTTCTCGTCGATTTTTCTGCACAACACTACCTTTCTTTGGTAGTTTTATCATAACTCGAGTTTTACAAATCCAATTGACGTGATTCTTTTTGGGTTGTCTTCAAAACTTGATTATCTATTATATGTAAATATTTCAAGATCATTGGATTTTCTGTTTTTGATCTACACCAGTTTCTTTGCAGTATTACAGATCTGTTTTTTACTCGGTAGAACAGATTGACCTTTGTTCGATCGTTCGATCGTAACTTGAGTTTCTCTCGACGAATTTGAGTGACTCTTGTTGTGTCATATTCGTGACTTGATTCTCTCTGATATTTATCACATTTATCACAGTTAAACACATTTAGATTAGTCTCACACACGATTTCTTTAACAGACCGTTTTTCTGCCAAAGGGGTTGGGATTTAATTGTTTCCGCTGCGTAAGAATTTTTAATCTACCATTCACCCCCCTCTGGTAGATTTTCACGTGCTCTTCGATCCTACACTTTTGGGGCTGTTCATCTTGTGTTATATTGAATAAAGATCGTAGTTGAAAGGAATTTTTGTGCCTTGTTCGTTCGACTTTTTCCAGACAAGTTTTACTCGTCGAGTTTTCTGCACACCACTATCTTTCGTCGGAGGTTTTATCATAACTCAAGTTATAAAGATCCGATTAACATGATTCTTTTTGGCATGTCTTCATAACTTGATTATCTATCATCTGTCAAAATTTCACGGTCATTGGATCTGTGGTTTTTGATCTACACTAGTTTCTTTGCAGTATTGCAGATCTGTTTTTGCTCGGTAGAACAGATTGACCTTTGTTCGATCTTTCGATCGTAACTTGAGTTTCACTTGACGGATTTGAGTGATTCTTATTGTGTCGTATTCTTGACTTGATTATATCTGATATCTATCACTTTTGTCATTGTGAAACACATGTAGATTAGTCGCATATATGGTTTCTTTAACAGATCTGTTTTCTGCAGAGTGGTGTTTTTGCTGCTTCCGCTGAAAAGTTTTAATGTACCATTCACCGCCCCCTACGATAGCTTTACATGTGCTCTTCAATCCTACAATTGGTATCAGAGCCACGGTGCTCTAATATTAGTGATTTGCATGTGTTTTGACTAATCATCATAGAGAAATACTCCGCAAAACCTTGTGTCTTTAGTGGTATTGATATTCAGGTTCAGGAGGCACGTATGGGAGCCTTCATCCAGGCTCAAGGCTTCGCAATATGGGAGAAGGTGTAAAAGACTTATGAAGTGCTGTCAAACGATCAAGTTACAGCTACAAATCTCAGAGATGTCGAAAACAACATCAAGGCTCGGAACTTGATCATACAAGGATTAACTCAAAGCGACTTCGACCGTGTTGCACACCTACAATCGGCATAAGGTTTGTGGAGGGCGCTGTGCTACTATCACGAAGGATCCTACGTGATCAAGGAGGTGAGACAAGATATTTTCAAAAAGGAATACATGCGTTTCGAGATGCAACCCGGTGAATCTATCGATGACCTTTTCGCTCGTTTTAATAAAATTCTAAGCAACCTGTGTAGTTTCAATATTAATTTTTCTGATGCTGAGAATGCTAGGGAACTTATTAGTGCATTAGACATGACAATCTGGAGGTGAAAGTTACATCTATTCATGAATCAACTGTCATGAGCTCTCTTATATTAGATGTGCTCTACTCTAAACTAAAACCTCATGAAATTAACATCTTATCACGTAAGAGTCCAAATAAGTCTATTGCATTTGTCTCACAATGTGATATGCCTAGCTCCAGCCAATCATCATCTTGCAATACTCTTGCTTTGTTGTCCTCACTAACCCTGGAGCAGATTGAGGAATTTCTAGAAGAAGAATTAGCACTCATCTCTACTAGATTCTCAAAAGCATTGCAAAATGTGAGAACTCGAAGGAGAGGAAGCTCTGGACCACACCGCTGCTTTGAATGTGGTAAAACAGGACACTTCTGTACAGAATGCCCTAATCTTTCATGTCCTACTACCCGTGATGAGAAGCAGAACAAGGTCAAGACCATCTCTGGAAACTCCAACATGAAAAAGAAGGGTACCATAGGACGCAAGATGATAAACAGCTTCATCACCGCACTTCAAGAGCTCAGTTCAAGTGATGTAGACTTTGAAAGTGATGAAGATGATGACGATCTGGCCAACTTATGCTTTATGATGGGCAAAACAAGATCAAGATCAAGTCAGGAGGATGCAGAACACAACAGTGACGACGATGAGGTATATTCTACATGTAACAAAATGTGTGATGCAATTTCTCGTGCAACTATTATTGTCAAGAAAAGTACAAAAAACATAGGGATAATGCTGCTAAAATTGAATCACTAGAATCTGAAATCAACAGTTTGAAAATGTTGATTCCTAGGGATGATTCATGTCCCTCATGTGACTTAATCTATGAACAATTGTCCACATTATAAGTGCACACTCCTCCACTCTAGATAGACTTGATGAAGAAATTGAAAATAACAAAAAGTTGTCTGATCTTAATGTTAAACACTTAAAAAATGCTTCTTGTTCTACAGATGATTTGCATTGTTCTGCATGTGATAATCTTGATAAGAAACTAAAAGATGCAATGAATGAAATTTGCATTTAGAACAATGTTTTACGAACACATGAAGTTAAAAATTGTTCAAACTGCAGACTTAAGGATAAAGCTTCATGTGAAAACTGCCTAGACCTGTCTAAAAAGCTTGATGACATGAATAGGACACTAGAGCGGTTTAGTAATGGGAATAAGATCTAGATTTGCTGTTGAATTCTTCTAAACCTTGCAATGATAAAATGGTTTAGGTTTTGATTCCCATGCTTATTCTAAAATACATCCATCACACGTTGTAAAAACATTTTGAAGAGGTTTAATCAAAACTGTCCCTAAACAAAAGGATGTGATATTTAAATCTGCAGGAGTGCTTTCTAATTCTGTTTCTGATGTTGGATCCTCATCTAAACATTATTACAAAATTAAATTTCATTGTACTTACTGTGATAAAGATAATCATGTCATAGATTTCTGTTATAGACTACCTAAACAAATTAAAAAGGATAAAATGTATGCTAGATCTCATAACTTTTATAATAAATCTGCCATGCTTGTTAAACAGAAAATTAGAAACATGCAATCTGCTTTAATGAGTCAGAAATTTGCAAAGGTAGCATCCAAATCTTCTGGTAAGAAATCTGCAAAGGTAGCTCTGGTAGTTCAGATAGCTCTAAGAGCTCTTGGACCTTCTGTTGTTTCCTCCGAAACTTCAATTTTTACATCCGGAGCTTCAGCTTTTTCTATTGGAACTTCTGCGTTTACCTCCGGAGCTACTGATTTTTGTGCTAAACGAGTAACAACTTTTGAATCAGTGGTTATGAACAAAAAACCTAAATTATTGACTCATAAACCTGCTGTTTTGTTTCAGCTTTCACGTACTGTTCCTACTGTACGTCGCATGGCTCAGTACTGGATTCCCAAATACTTATTGACTAACCCCAGTATTGAGTCATCGACGTATTGTGCTACTGTGTAGGTTTCACGCTTGAGGAAGGAGAACATATGGATTGTGGGTTCAGGTTGCTCACGCCACATGACCGGTAACAAAGAATGGTTCTCCTCCCTCTCTTTTGTGTCACGTGTGGAGAATGTTACTTTTGCCGATAATTCTTCAACTCCTATTATTGCTAAAGGATCGGTTAGAGTAAATAATCACTACACTTTAAAAGATGTGGCACTTGTTAAAAATTTGAAATACAACTTGCTTTCTGTTTCTCGATTGCCTGATGAGAATTTAGAAATAATTTTCTCTGAAAATTGCTGCAAAGTTGTAAATTCAAATAGTGAGCTTTTGTTTAGCATGTCTCGCTTTGGAAGAGTTTTTAAAGCTGATTTTGATATGTCAACTTCTGAGCATAGGTGCCTAGTTGCCAATGATATAAAAGATTTATTCTTCTTGCATCGTAGACTTGGTCACGTAGGCTTTGATCACCTCACTTGTATTAGTGCTCTTGATCGCATACATGGTTTACCTAAACTCAAAGGGGACATAGATACTGTATGATCTTCGTGTAGATATGCTAAGATGGTTGCAGGTTCACATGCCCCTCTTATGATGATAATGACCACTGAACCTAGTCAACTTTTGCACCTTGACACCGTTGGTCCGACACGTGTACAATCCTTTGGAGGTAAATGGTACATGCTTGTAATTGTTGATGACTATTCCAGGAACTCTTGGGTCTATTTTATGGCATATAAGAATGATGCTTTTACTCATTTTAGGACTTTATTTCTTAGACTATTAGTTGATCACCCAGGGTCGTTAAAAGCAATAAGAAGTGATAATGAAATTGAATTTAAAAATCAATCATTTAATCACTTTTGCACTGAACATGGAATAGAACATCAATTTTCTTCACCTTATGTTCTTCAACAAAACGGTGTTGTATAAAGGAAAAACAGAACCTTAGTTGAGATGGCTAGGACTATGCTTGATGAATATCAAACTCCTAGAAAATTTTGGGCAGATGGAATTGCAACAGCTTGTAATGTTTCAAACCGTATTTTCTTGCGCACTAAGCTTGGCAAAACACCTTATGAACTTCGGTTTGGACATAGGACCCGTGTTTCACACTATAGGGTTTTTGGTTGCAAATGCTTTGTCAAGAAACATGGAAATCTTGATAAATTTGAAGCCAGATCCGAAGATGGCATGTTTCTTGGTTACCCATCTCATACTGGAGGATACTGTGTGTTTTTACTTGGAACTAACAAAATTGTGGAGACTTGTGAAGTTTCTTTTGATGAAGCTAGCCCAGGTACTAGCTCCGACATTGCAGGACCAGATCCATATCCTCAAGGGGAGGGTATTTTCGAAGAAGAAGAAGAAGAGATGGTGATATTGCCTGATAGTTCCGAAGCTGGCACGTGTCCAGCTCCGAACTTTGAATAAGCTCTGACTACCACCTTTGCTGGTCCTCATCGTCCACAAGCCACAAGCTCATCAATCTGCGATGAAACTAATGAAGAAGAAGCTTATGAGACATCTATTCCCCTACGGATTTACAAGAATCATCCCCCGCAACATATAATTGGAAGCTTGCATGAACGAGATACAAGATCCTGGTTATCTAACGCCAATTCTCATGCTCATTTTGCTTTTGTTGCTTCTTTTGATATATCACACACACTCACTAATGAATCTTGGATTATTGCCATGCAAGAAGAGTTAGAAAATTTTGAAAGAAATATGTTTGGAAACTTGTACCTCCACCTCAAGGTCACACTTTAATTGGATCTAAATGGGTGTTTAAAAATAAACAAAGTGAGCATGGGGTTGTGGTTAGGAATAAGGCTAGGTTGGTTGCTCTAGGTTTCACTCAAGTTGAAGGTTTAGATATTGATGAAACTTTTGCTCCTGTTGCTATATTAGAAGCCATAAGAATTTTGTTAGCTTTTGCTGCATCTAAGTGTTTTAAGCTATATCGAATGGATGTCAAAAGTGCTTTTATTAATGGCTACATAGATGAGGAGGATTATGTCAAACAACCACCAGGCTTTGAAAATCCAAATTTTCCTAATCATGTTCACAAACTGTCCAAAGCCTTGTACGGTGTCAAACAAGCCCCTACAGCATGTATGATAGGTTAAAAACATTCTTACTTGAAAAGGGGCTTACCATGGGCAAGGTTGATAAAACTCTTTTTGTGCTTAAGCATGGCAATGACTCATTATTTGTTCAAGTGTATGTGGATGATATTATCTTTGGTTGTGCTTCTCATGATCTTATGTCCAAGTTTTCAGCTATGATGAGTTCAGAATTTGAGATGAGTATGATGGGAGAACTGGCGTACTTTTTGGGGTTGCAAATCAAGCAAACCGAGGAAGATACCTTTGTCCATCAAACAAATTATACAAGGGACTTCCTCAAGCGCTTCAATATGAACAAAAGCAAGCCTCTTCGGACAACAATGGGAACAACATCAACATCAACACTTGAGCTTGATGAAGATGGTGAACCGGTTGATAAAAAGAATATTGAAGCATGATCGGATCACTTTTGTATCTCACGGTGTCAGGACCGGACATACAATTCAGCGTATGTCTTTGTGCACGGTTTCAAGCCTCCCCACGTGCTTCACATCGTCAAACCCTCAAAAGGATTCTCAGGTACTTACATGGAACTCAAGACTTTGGCATTTTTCTTCCTTCTTCCTCAACCATTACTTTGAAGGCTTTTACGGATGCTGATTTTGGGGGTTGTAGGATTGATAGGAAAAGTACTTCTGGTGCATTTCATTTTCTTGGTAATTCACTTGTTGTTTGGTCCTCTATAAAATAAAACTCAGTTGCACAATCCACAGCTGAATCTAAATATGTAGCTACTGCTAGTGCTTGCTCACAAATTCTTTGGATTGTTCAAACTCTTAAGGACTATGGGGTTGATCTAGATATTGTTCCATTGTTTTGTGATAACACTAGTGCCATTTGCATTGCTAAAAACCAGTGCAACATTCTAGAACTAAGCACAATGACATTAGGTATCATTTTCTCTATGATAATGCTGAAAAAGGAAACATTGTGCTTCACCATGTAGATACCGAACAACAATTGGCTGACTTTTTTACAAAACCTTTGGATTTCACTCGTTTTTTTTCATTCATAGTGAAATAGGGGTTGTGCATCCTCATGGCTTACATTGAGGGGGGGTTTTTGAAACTTGAGAAGTCTAAGTGTGAATCTGAAATTAAAATAATATGAGCATAGTATTTCATACATATATGACTTTGTGATTCCTTTTACATACTGAAAGTTCTTACTACATTACTCGTGTTATACATTTTGTAGTTTTTGCCATGTCTAGTAATTGGAATAATTACTTACACTAAATCTGGTCATGGTCGAACTTTCTTGCTGTTTTTAACTTGTTGCACACTCATAAGTGCTTTTAATCATAAAGAATTAATCAAGTAATCAAGTCACATGTTGAGTTTTTATGAACAAATATAAATTGAGAAAAGATCAAGAGAATATGCATGCATCACACTTCTTCTTTTGAGATGGCTTATCATTGCACTAAGATATGAACTTGGAAGAAGTTTTGTATGACAAAAACCATGTCCTTAAGCTTCTGATTGTCAAATGACCGGCTTGGCTTGGTTGGTTAGAATAAGGAAGATGCACATATAATCCCTTGCAAATATCATATGATCTAAATTTGTGCTTTGAAAAATAATAAAATGCAGCAACAAGTGTCATGCTTTCAGGTATTGAAATAGTTAAGTTTGTGAGATCATGACCTTCTTAAATTTTAAATTACATTTGATCTCTAGCATGGCTTACACTACTTTATGTATCTCATTGATGTGATAGTGTGAGTTACTTGATAGTACGACTTGGATGAGCTTTGTTTATATGTATATGTTATAATATGCTCATAACATTTGAAATTTCTCTTTTACCTTGCTGAATACATTGTCAAAGGGGGAGAGATAATAGATAATATGTGAATTTTTTAAAGATAAGTATGAAAGGGGGAGAAATTGATAACACATCGCTCATACACAATTGTTTTGGCATGATTCTTCTCAGGGGGAGAATTTATTTTTCTTCTCATTTTATTTCTTTTTTACAAAGGGGGAGAAATTGTTTTCAAAACTTTTCATGTAAGTAAGCCAATGTTCGGATTTTAAGTGGTCTTGCCAATGCATACATCAAGGGGGAGATTGTGAGACCTTTGTGTGATGAATACATTGGCTTTGGCAATAAAAGTTTTGAATACTACCAAAAAACCTTTATCATCTAGGTCCGACTTGTTTTTGGGTAGCTCCGGCAAGGTCCGACTCTAGCTACGAGCTTCTGGAAGGTGCGACAATAGGTCCGACTTGCTTTTTCAAGGTCTAACATGTTTTTGGGTAGATCCGGTGAGCTTTGTCTTTAGCTTCGGCATGTCTTTGTTAGCTCTGACATGTTTTTCTAGCTCCGACTTTTGGGTTGACTAGTTCTGACCAGCTTTGGTAAGCTCCGATGCTAGGTTGTAATAGCTTTTGTAAGCTTCGGCGCTAGGTTGTACTAGCTTTGGTAAGCTCCGGCTCAAGCTCCGGTTAGCTTTGGTAAGATTCGGAGCTTGATCGCAATGTTCCTGCTTTTAACTTGCAATGTTTTGAACTTGATTTATATTCTTGGAAAGATTGTTTAGTATTCATTTGCTAAGTTTTTGGTGCATTTTGGTTGATATGGCTGATATCGTTTTGCTATGCTTTGCAACATGCTTATGTGAGGTGCTCACATAAGGTGTTGTTCGGAACTAATTGGAGTGAAGTCGTAGACTTGGGTTCGTACGGATTGATTGTTTGCTCATGTGCATGTGTTGCTTGAGTTCAAGACATGGCTGGTGACGGGATCCATTGAACTAGTCTTAGGGAAAAGATGAGGTTCAACAACCAAGTTCAGGATGAATTGTGGTTGAGTTGATCGAGAGGTAGTGCAGCATGTATGAATCAAGAACAATGCATATGAAGGTATGGTGGACGTCATTGAAAGATGTTTGTACGTGTTCAAGGAGTTCATGGATGTGGCTACATGGTTCTGAGGCATGATGACGAGAAGTGGACGTAAAGAATTGGTTGGAAAGGTCCAACCGACTGGGTTATGGACTCGGGTTGCGGGTGAGTCGGGTTTGACTCAAATATGGAACATTTTGAGTTGGTTATGATAGGATTTCATGTGGGTCACGAATTTGGGTTGTTTTAGGAATGTGGGATACGTTCCTAATGTGTTTGGAAGTCTTAAGATTGCTTCTATCTGCGTATAGAAGAGTCTTGAGCAGTTATGCAATGTTTCGACTCGTGATTTGAGTAGGATTAGAGTCCTCGTTTGAGTTAAGTTGGCCTTCGGGCTGGTTATATAAGCAAGGGAGGCCAGATATAGTGGTACACGACCTTGGGGGCTGTTCCTCTTGTGTTCTATTGAATAAATATCATAGTTGAAAGGAACTTTTGTGCCTTGTTCATCCGACGTGTTCCAGACAAGTTTTACTTGTCGAGTTTTCTGCACAGCACTACCTTTCGTCGGTGGTTTTATCATAACTCGAGTTTTAAAGATCCGGTTGACGTGATTCTTTTTGGTTTGTATTCACAACTTGATTATCTATCATCTGTCGAAATTTCACGGTTATTGGATCTGTAGTTTTTGATCTACACGAGTTTCTTTGCAGTATTGCAGATCTGTTTTTGCTCGGTAGAACAGATTGACCTTTGTTCGATCTTTCGATCGTAACTTGAGTTTCTCTCGACGGATTTGAGTTATTATTGTTGTGTCGTCTTTGTGACTTGATTATCTCTTATATATATCACTTTTTTGTCATAGTGAAACACGTTTAGATTTGTCGCACATACAGTTTCTTTAACAGATTTGTTTTCTGCAGAGTGGTGTTTTCGTTGCTTCCGCTGAAAAGTTTTAATCTACCATTCACCCCCCTCTGGTAGATTTACATGTGCTCTTCGATTTTACAAAGGTTGCGGCCAAGAATCCAACTTTGAAATCTCAAGATATGATTGGTTCTAGCTCAGCGGCTCATCGCCAATCCAAAGGGAAAGGCAAAGGGATTGCCTCTGGCCCGATTGGCCCTCTCAAAATGTGAGCTCCAAAACAGGGGAATAGAGACCCCTCAGAAGAATAATTTAATAGCAAGGGGAGTGATGTGTCTTGGAAGCTGAGGAAAGATGATACATATAGCAGTAGCAAGAAGGCAGCTGATCCTAGATTCTGGAGCAACTTCCACGTGGACTACTACAGTACCGTGTATCTTCAGATGAAGACTCCAGTGGTCCGCAACCAATGGATCAAATGGGCACACTTTGAGAGAAAGAGTTGTCAAGCCTTTGATGATGTGATAGAGGCTGTGGAGAGACATGGCCTCAAGGACTTGTTTGCTTTTAGGTATAACTGGAATGATGAGGTCATAGCACAATTCTTTGCAACTTGCTACTTTGCCAGCGATGAAGAAGAAAGGGTGATTTGGATGACACATGGATCCAAGTACACTGTTACTTATGATGAGTTTGCTAGGCTGCTACATCCTGAGGACTCTGGTAGCAACGACGTCATTATTCACAATATTGGTGTATTATAGAAGGACAAGATGGACTTTCTCTATGATACTCGCCTCAAATACAATCCTCCCTCAACCAAGAACATGAAGCCCTTCTTCATGGTTCTCAATAGATTGCTTCGGAAGACAATTCCTCCAAAGGATGGAGACGCAGGGAGTGTCCAAGGCTACCTGAGGACATTGATGAAGGTGATTAGCAAGAGCAGGAAGGTTGACATCTTTGACTACATCTGGAACGACATGGTGAACATTTCCTGCACTCCTAATTGTTCTTGTGGCTATGCGCCTTATATCATATTCATGATAGAGAAGGTCATAGGGATCAAGTTTGTGAAAGATGTTGAGCACATAGCCTTGAGGCCTCAGAAGCCACCTCAGGCTGTCCTTCCCACTACTCCATCTCCCGTGTAAAGTGCAGAGGCTCCCATGAGGTCCCAAAGAGATGCAAGGCCTTCCTCCAATACTAGGGCCCCTCCTCACAAAGGGTCTCCTAGTGGCATTATGAAGTACTTGGCTGCCATCGTTGGTTCTTGCCGCAAGACTCAGGTGAAGGTCCATAAGATAAAAAAGGCAAGAAAAGAGGAAATGCGGTACATGAAGGACAATATCAAAGACATTTGTCAGATGCTGGAGATTGAGCCTATTGGGTCTCCAGTTATGTCAAGGACTCAGCTTCTGACTTCTTGAAACTTCCACCTCTTTCTCCTTCTAAACTTGCCTATTTTGGCATTGTGGGCACGACGAGTGGTTCTCATCCTCATCCTCCTCAGGCTGACAATGATGAAGATGATGAAAGAACGGACAGGGAGGAGTGAGTCGGCAACGCCTAGTAGATCCCTCCTCTCCTTCTTTTTGGTGCATTGATGCCAAAGGGGGAGAGATTGAGGGGGGGTCTTAGGTGTTGCAGTAGATTGAGAGATGAGAGCTCTAATTGTGTTTCTTTTGCAATTCTACTTCTTTTGGGTTGTAAAACTTTAATTATGTTAGCATTATGCTTTTGGACATGTCTATGGAGGACTTCAATGAAATTATGAAGAATAAGCAAAAAGAAAGGAGAATGAGAAATCTATATGGAAAAGACCTCGAGAACTGATTATAATACTTTGTTGTGTATGGAGTGTGTTGGAGAAACACACCCCAAGAGCTCAAGCAACAGAAATCACCCTCACTGCACAAAATTTCACAAGTCCGGACTAGTCCCATATTCACCGGGCTAGTCTGATATCTCTCTAACTTAGATCAGACTACTCCCCCTAGTGCGGACTAGTCCTCAGCACTTCAAATCTGTACAAAAATGGACAAGTCCAATAACACCACGGACTAGTACGATAATCTTCTAACTAAAAGCGGACAAGTCCTCCAAGTCTGGACTTGTCCTTCTCACGACACCAGACAAGTCCGATATCACCACGGACTAGTCCGAAAACTCTCTGACAAAAATCGGACAAGTCCTCCAACTGCGGACTTGTCCTCAATTATACATGAGTTTTACCACACTAGACTAGTCCGATATGTGCCGGACTAGTCCGAACATTTCCAGAGCCCAAATCGGACTAGTCCGTACATTTTTGGACAAGTCCGATATATCTGAACACTTAGGTTTTTCCACACGCCGCACACCGGACTAGTCTGGAGTCCACCACTGACTAGTCCGGACATCGCAAACTCTAACAGTAACTTTTGGAAACCCTAGTACAACTAGATGTGTACGGCCCTACAACAACCACTCTCGAACCCCTGCGCCACCACACCTTCCAAGAGCCCAAAATACACATCTATCCACACAATCTAACCCTAGAAAGATCAAATCTTTGAGGATTAGCAATTGATCAAAGGAGAGACTCGTTCTACACGTCTTGAGCTCTTGGGTTTGAATCTCTCGCACACTCTTGTTTTTTTTGCACATCTTCTGAGTGTGTTGGTGGTGTTCATCATTATAAATCTTGGGGAGTCCTAAATTTGTGAGAAGGCCCCTTGAACACGGTTATTTGCCCCTGTCAAAGTGTTAGAACGACACTTCCCCCAGATCTGCTAAGTAGTAGCCCGCGGAGGTTCTTTGTTCGGCGGGGCCTAGGACTCAATCATGTATTCTAGTGAGTGGATGTATGAGACAGTGGTTTTTACGTGGTCCGGGCCGCAAGGAGCATAACACCCTACTCCACGGTGGATGGTATTACTAGTATGTGTGTGTGTGTCAATGTTCGATGTGGGGGTCCTGGCGGACCAGCGAGGATCTCTAAGTCGGTGGCTGCCCAATCCTTTTATAGTCCAAGGCCAAACAGCTTATAAGTGGGGCCCGGGGCCCGACAGATGGCCCCGGGGTGATCTTATCCTGTACAAGATCTAAGGCTTCTTGCGTATGCTGCCTCTGTCCACGCCTTGAAGACTTGCTGTCTTGCCGTGTCGGTTGCTAGTGTCTAGGCGTAGTCGTTGATGGCAGGGAATGTCCCATCCGTCTTGTCGGCGTAAGCTACCCACTTGGAGGTGTGGGGTAGGCCTGCGGTGCCTTCACATTAATACGATTGGACGCAACGGTACCTGACAAGAGGCGTGCACCGCGACTTTACGCTTGGGCAAGTCGCGTGACTTCAATGTGCGACTGGACAGGACGCACCATCCCTTACTCCTGCAACCTACCGCCCAGGGCAAGTTGCAAGATACGTGGCAGCTCCAGAGCCATCCTCGGTGGGAGCAAGGGCCCGGAGCTGGAGGACGCATGGCAGCTCCGGAGCCCTTCTTGGTAGGAGCAAGGGCCCAGAGCCGGAGGACGTGTGGCAGCTCCGGAGCCCTCCTCGGTGGGAGCAAAGGCCAGGAGCCGGAGGACGCGTGGTAGCTCTGGAGTCTGCCTTAGCAGGGAGGCCGGGTCTGGAGCTTCTTCTTGTATGTGGGGGTACCCGGTCTTGAGGGTCCCGATAGTGGCCCTCGGGCCCATCTCGGGGGAGGCGACGATCCCGTAGGTGGGGCCTTCATCTTGTCTTGTAAAAGTGACGCTAGCGGGCCCCCTGGAGGGCGCCGAAGCTCGGAGAAGGAATGCCAGTGGCCCCCTTCGGAGGCATCGGAGCTTGGAGAAGAGACGCGGTGGCCCCCCTTGTGGGGCGTCGGAGCTTGGAGAAGTGACGCCGGCGGCCCCCTTGGGGTGCACCAAAGCTCAAAGAAGTGACGCCAGCGGGCACCGGAGCTCGAAGAAGTGACATCGGCGGCCCCCTTGGGGGGTGCCGGAGCTCGGAGAAGTGACACCGGCGGTCCTCTTGGGGGTGCCGAATCTTGGAGAAGTGACGCCAGCGGTCCCTTTGGGAGGCGCCAGAGCTCGAAGAAGTGACACTGGCGGCCCCCTGGGGAGGCGTCGAAGCTTGCAGTAGTGGCACTAAACGGAGGGCGTCGACGACGCCTACTATGGACGTGTAGAACGTCGGCTGCGGGCTCCCTTTATGTCCTGCACACATGGTAGAAAAAAGTAATTTCGCACGTCGGTCACCACTTCCCTGCTCTTTAGTTTCGTTATGGCTTACGGTCCTTAACTAAGATGCGGGGCATGGTTAATTCAGTGCGATGGCATTTAGGGTATGGTCGCTGCCTTCCTCAGGGCATGAGCCGTCCGGCCCCCTTTACTCAACTGTTAGCACTGGGAGGCAAGGTGCGCATGCTTAGCGTATAGAACCAGGGTAAGAAGCTTGCACACCCTGGACCTCCAGCTCAGTGTTAGCCTTTTAGGAGTTAAAACCATCCGACACCATGGACCCCGACAAGAAAAACGATCATCGCACCCCGAACACATTGCAGGTACCTCATGCGGATCCGCCTTTAGTAGGATAGCACAACATCCACTAGGACAAGACAGGAGAAATGTAACCGGGCATATGGCAGACGATAAGCAAAAGTAAGCAAAAAATAAAGCATAATGTAAATAATTTTGCTTGTCGGTTACTCCCTTCCTGCTTTTAGTCTCGTTATGTCTTACGGTCCCGAGCCGGGCTTATGGTGTGTGGGTAATTCAGTGTGACAGTATTCGGGTTATGGTTATCGCCCTTCTCAGGAGTGTGAGTCGTCCGGCCCTCTGCACTCAGCCGTTAGTGCCGAAGAGGCAAAGTGTACACACTTAGGGTGCAGGACCAGGCTAAGCAAATTGTACACCCTGGACCTCCCACGAGTGTTAGCTTTTCAGGGGAGTGACCATTCGGCGCCACAGGCTCCCGAGCAAGAAATCAACCAAAGAACCCAAATACATCACAGGAACCTCAAGCGGACCCGCCAGTAGTGGGATTGCATAACTCCACTAGGCGCGAGACAGGGAGAGAGTGCCCGATGTAAGGATTGAATGCCCACGAAGGGGGGTGAATTGGGCTTCTTTTTAAAAACTAAAGCAATAAAAACTTAACTACTAAAAGCCCAATTCCCTATTCAAAAAACCTATGCATTCAAGTGAATCATAAGTTTGCGGTATATGAGATGCATAAGTGTAACGGGAAAGGAAGAGTGTGCAAACTCCCGAGGAGACACGAGGACACGGTGATTTATCCCGTGGTTCGGCAAGATCATCAAGACCTTCCTACATCCACTTGTGGCACCCACCAAAGGGTGTAGCCACTCCCAAGTCTCCACGACCAGGGATCTCACTAAAAGTCTCCGTTCACCATCTTCGACAAGGTGGAGCTCAAGCCTTGTACAAGTTTGATCTTCTAGGCTTCCACAACCGTCTTGGCAAGCTCCGGAAGGATCTCTCCGATCACCGACTAATACACGGTGAATGCAATCACTAAGAGACACTCTCTTACAGCTCTCACTACACTAGAGACTCCAATCACCAAGAATGGAAGCACCCAAGCATCATCTCTAGTAAGTTCTAGCCTATCTCTTGGTGTACAAGTGGTGTAAATGATGTTGAAGTGGTTGCTAAACATCTTGAATGCTTGGTAATGTGTAGAGTAGCTCAGGGCATCTAGACTTGTCCAAATGACTGGTTGAAGGGGTATAAATAGCCAGCTTCCACGAGATAGGCGTTGGAAAAGTAGGTTGACATCACTGTTCTGCAAACACCGTATGATCCAATGTTCTCCCTTCAGCTGTCATGGGTCGAATACAAATTAGATGAGGTCACTATGTCAGATATGACCGTTGATCGACCGATGTTGTATACACCTGTACATCGGATAATCCGGTGACACTTGGTCCAGGACGGTCCAGAAATAATGCTTACTGGAGTGATCGACCGATGTGGCATATTTGTACATCGGATGGTCCTGTGTTACTTGGTCCAGGGATATTGCTTACTTGTAACACCCTCATTTTCATGCATCATGTCTTGCATACACTCATATACTTGTTTAACATTAACCCATAACAAGAGGAACAAGTTTAAAATTGATTTGGAACAAAACCGCACTTAAAAATGTAGGAAAGTGCGGACTAGTCCGGTTTTGCTGAGGACTAGTCCGATTTCTCTCTGACTAAAAACGGACTTGTCCGTTTTTGCTGCGGACTAGTCCGATTTTGGCTCTGGAAACTTTCGGACTTGTCCGATTTTGTGCGGACTAGTCCGATATTCCATGAATCCTTGAAAAATTGCTAAGTCCCTGGACTTTTCCGGACTAGTCCGGTGTTCCAGCGGACTTGTCCGTTTTCCTTTCTGACTAAGATCGGACTTGTCCGATTTTTGGCCAGACTTGTCCGATTTTCTCTCTGGACGACTTTGGACTAGTCCGGTCCTGTCCGGACTTGTCCGATATTTCATGACTCCGAGATTGACCTTTTGTTTTACGAATTGTTTCTTGGGTTTCACATCAAGTGGGCCTAGGGACGTCGTGCCCAACTCTTTTAGAGCCCATGTGGGACTCTAAACCGGCCTCTACTCATCCCAAAACTCAAAATCCATCTAACCCTAGCCTCCACCTCTATATAAACAGCCCAACCCCTTGGTTTGACATCTATTTGCCACTTTTCCACCCACCCAAACCCTAGTTCGTGGGGAGCCACCATCAAGGAGGGAGGAGAAGATCCCAAGCAAGAAGAAGAAGAGGAGGAAAGGAAAAAGGATCAAGATCTCCACCAAGTTTCGTCCTTCACCACCAATTCATCTCCAAGTTCATCACCAACCCTAGATCATCAAGATCCAAGTGTTACCTCCAAGTTTCTTGGTTCATTGGAGTTCTAAACACCTGGTATACCTTCTATTCTCTTTTCCTTACGAGAATTCAACCCCTAATCTCCAAATTCACGTCGATCTAGAAAACCCTAATCTGCTGATCTCGTCAAGTGCGGACTTGTCCGGTCCCTAGCGGACTAGTCCGATCTTTCTGGTTAAAATTGTGTTGAATTAATTCTAAAGTTTGATCTAATCGACCCCAAACCTGTATAAACTTGTTAAAATCTATTAGAGCTAGTTAGTGATCATTAAAAGCAATCTAGTGACAAGTTCTACCTTGCATTCGCATCAATCATGCATGTCATGTCATATTGAGTAATATTTGTGCACTCTTTGATTGTGTTTCTTGTCTTGTATGTTTATTGTGTGGATTAGACGGATTTGCGCTAGAGAGTGCCACGGAGGATCTACAACATCAAGAGTTTGAAGGCTTTGACCCTAATCAACAGCAAGAGCAAGGCAAGTGTCCTTGAAGCATATTGATCCTATTTTTAAAATAAATGTTTTGTTTGCAAACTGCATGCTTGTGTCAATTTGATGGGAATCCTATGGTAGGAAGTTTACTAGATTTGTTAAACCACCCTTGTCACCTGGAATATATGGTGGAGAGTCGGGAAGGGTTTTTACCTTTTTGCTTCGCTTAATTAACTGGGATGGCAAACAACACTACACATTTAATTATGCATCAATGATATTCTAGTTAATGTGAACTGGTTAAATATGGTATGGTAATGGATGATCTAAGCAAGCCTGGTATGTGGATGGGTTGGATGTTACGGTGGTTTGCTTGCTTTAGATCTAAGGACCGGTTCATGCGAGAATAAGCCAGGACTACAGTGCCACCACGAGGCCAAGTATGGGTGCGGCGTAGCTGATTAATTAGGGCTTTGCTAGTGCTGTTTGGACCATTGTGGATGCTCGGGGAAGGGGTAGTCGGATTGGGTTTGTTGATGATTGGTGGGACTACCCTGGGATCCGAATGGCTCAAGAGGGGGCCCTTGGTTGAAGATGTGCTCAGCTGGAGGCATCGCCACCGGTGAAACCTCAGTGGGTTCTAAATAGGCTAGTAATCCCTTTGTAAAGGCTATTTTGTGATCTCTTGGCCACACACCAACGGAAGTGTGTAATGTGACCGACGGGTCATGGGCATAAGGGAGGTTCTTAGTCGCTGAAAGGTGATGAAATCACGAACACGTGGGTAAAGAGGTACAAACTCTGCAGAGTGTTAATTAAGACTATCATGATAGCCGTGCTCCCGGTTATGAGAACCTGGACAACTTCCATGATTAGAGGGAAATTGGAATTTGGGATGGTTATGGTCTGGTAACGGTTACGGATGGTTACGGATTAATTTCTGGTATTGAATATGGTTATTGACGATGGTGAAATCTGGAATTATTGATGATGGTAATGAATTCAGTTTGGTATTATGGTATTACTTATGATTATGATGGGTTTATTTCACATACATGTAATGTATTGCTTTTCAAATGTTTTACTGTACTTTTCAGCACTTTGCCATTATTATTGTCGTCATTTGAATCAGCCACATGTCATACTTTCCACACTTGCTGAGTACGACATGTACTCACTCTTGCAATCCCCCACCCCAACAGTTGCAAGTCAGGATTGGGAGTTTAATGGCGATAATGCGGAGTTCTAGGCCGTGTCTACCGTCAGCTTTGCCTGTGGTGTTGATTGGAGCTGCGCATATACATACCCTGTCGCTTATGCTGCTTAGTTTGCTTAATTAGTTTATTTCCGCTGCATGAGTTGAACTTGTCATTAATATTCATTAGAGCTTGTATTCGAGGATAATCTGGTTCGTGTAATAAAATTTGGTTAATTAATCTTGTCATGTGGTAATTTTCTGTATACTCTTTTGTGATTGCACTCGTGTATGTGTGATGAACATCCTGGGCACACATATGCGTTAGCTTGGTTCAGTTTTCGGAACCGGGCGTCACAGATTGGTATCAGAGCCACAGGTTGATCGTAGGATGCAGCCTAGATAGAATGGACACTTTAGGACACATAGGAGCACTCAGGAATCGATGTGTTTTTAATTTGCTTGGAGTGCTGCTTGCTATATATATTGCTTGCTTGTGTGCTTAATAGAGGATTTTGGGATGCTTTAGCATTGCCATGTCCACCTAGGCTAGTGTAGCTAGTTGTTTAGTTTCATATCCCTTGATGCATATAGTTGGGGCGTTTCTAATTCTTACCTACTGCTTTTCTTCAGATGGTGAGGACTCGCAACCAGAGGGATGGCAATGATGAAGAGGAGAACAATGGAGTGCCTCAGAACAACAATGGGCAAGGATCTACTCAGGGAGCTATCAACATTGAGCAGCTATTGGCCATGCAAAACCAGCTCATGCAGACCATGATACAGACTATGGGACAGCTGCAGGCTGGCAATATCAACAATCAGCTCCACATGCCTCCACCGCCACCCCCACCTCCTCATAACCAATTGGGAGAGTTTATGAGGACTAGGCCGCCAACCTTTGCTCAAGCCGCAGACCCTATGGATGCGGACGATTGGCTCAAGTCCATGGAGAAGAAGCTGGCTATTGTCCAATGCAGTGACCGGGAGAAGGTCTTGTTTGCTTCTCATCAACTAGTTGGAGCAGCTGCAGATTGGTGGGATTCTTATTGCAGTGCTCATGAGAACCAAGAAAGAATCACTTGGGCCGAATTCAAGGAGAATTTTCGTTCTCATTATGTGCCCGAGGGTGTTATGATCTTGAAGAGGCAAGAATTTGAGAATTTAAGGCAAGGAAGATCAAGTGTGAGTGAATATCTCAATAAGTTCACTCAACTCTCAAGATATGCGCCTGAGGATGTTAGCCGGGACAGCCGGAAGCAATACTTGTTCATGAGGGGATTGAACAATACGATCCAAGTGCAATTGCTCAACTGTGATTATGTCAATTTCCAGAAGCTTGTGGACAAAGCAATTGTGGTCGAGAACAAGATCCGTGAGATGGAGCAAGAAATCAAGAGGAAGGCGCCATATCAAGGACAGCAAAAAGGAAGTAATGTGCGCCCTCGCTTTGCGCCGCCCAATGCGCCTCATTACAGCTCCTCTATTCCTGCTCAGCGCCCTGGTTATGCACCGCGCCCAACCTCAGTTTGTGCAGCAGCGCCCTGTCATGCAAGCACCTAGGCTCCGATGCCTTATGCACCTCGTGCTGATTTTCTGGAGCCAATGTTCAAAACCAAGCTCGTCCCAACAATTCTGGTGGGGTTAAGAAGTGTTATACTTGTGAGAAGCTGGACACTTTGCGCATCAATGTCCTAAGTCGGGCCTTGGGTCAAGGAAGCAATGCATCGAGGCAAACCCAAGACCTAATGGAGGACAGCCACAAGGAAGCCGTGGACAGCAGAATTTTGCTCGTGGCAACGTGAACCAATGTCTCTACGGGAGGATGCTCAACAAGCGGATGACGTGGTCATTGGTAATGTTTCTCGCCAACTCCAACCCCGCGACTAATGTTATTTGATTCTGGAGCATCGCATTCATTCATTGCATCGAAATATGTTGCCAAGTATAGTTTGCCTATCTCTCATATGAAGTTTACTCTGTTGGTTAAATCTCCTGGAGGAGAGATGAGGACAAATATAGTATGTCCAAAAGTAAGCCTTAGAATAAGGGGGGTAGACTCCTCCGCCAACCTCATTGTTTTAGATTCTCAAGGGTTGGATATTATACTTGGTATGGACTGGTTGAGGAAGCACAATGGAGTTATTGAATGTGCCACAAAGATGGTGAAGTTGACTAATGAAGAAGGGATCACCGTAGAATTTGAAGCATCTCAAACCACACCGAAGCAATTGGAATTGAATCATATGGACGGTGCCGCAATTGAGGTGATTCCGGTTGTATTGAATTTTTGGATGTGTTTCCGGATTAGTTGCCAGGTATGCCACCCGATCGAGACATTGAGTTTGTTATTGATTTAATACCTGGAACTGCACCTATAGCTAAAAGGCCGTATAGGATGCCTCCTATGGAATTAGCGGAGCTCAAGAAGCAGATTCAAGAGCCATTAGAGAAGGGGTTTCATTCGCCCTAGCTCTTCGCCTTGGGGAGCGCCCGTTCTATTTGTGGACAAGAAGGACGGATCCCAAAGGATGTGCGTGGATTACCGAGCTCTCAACGAGGTAACAATCAAGAACAAGTATACCTTGCCCCGTATAGAGGATTTGTTTGATCAGATGAAAGGTGCCTGTGTGTTTTCCAAGATTGATTTGAGGTCAGGTTACTTTCAAATGAAGATTAGACCATCGGACATACCCAAGACAGCTTTTAGGACACGGTATGGATCTTATGAGTTACACTGTGATGTCTTTTGGATTGACAAATGCGCCCTGCCTACTTTATGTACCTCATGAATAATGTCTTCATGGAGTACTTGGGACAAGTTCGTTGTGGTGTTTATTGATGATATTATGATCTACTCGAAGGATGAGAAGGAACATGAGGAACACTTGAGGCTTACGCTGCAGAAATTGAGGGAGCATCAATTGTATGCCAAGTTCAACAAGTGCCAGTTTTGGTTGAAAGAGGTGCCATTTTTGGGCCATATCATCTCAGGAGGAGGAGTATCGGTTTGACCCTGGGAAAGTGAGGGATGTGTTGAAGTGGGAACCGCCCGCAAAACGTCAAGGAAATAAGGAGTTTTCTTGGGATGGCTGGATATTACCGTCCGGGTTTATTAAAGATTTTTCCAAGATAGCCAAGCCTATGACGGAGTTGCTAATGAAGGGAAAGGCATTCCAATGGACTCAAGCTTGTCAAGGGAGTTTTTGAGGAGTTGAAAAAGCGGTTCACAACAGCCCGAGTTTGGTATTGCCGGATGTAAGCAAGAGTTTCGACATCTATTGTGATGCATCAAGACAAGGGCTTGGATGTGTGTTGATGCAAGAAGGTCAAGTGGTCGCCTATGCGACGAGACAATTGAAGAAACATGAGCAGAATTACCCCACGCATGATCTTGAACTAGCATCCGTGGTACATGCATTGAAGATTTGGAGACACTATATTCTTGGACATAGGTGTGAAATTTTACACGGATCATAAGAGTTTGAAGTATATTTTCACACAAACGGAATCTGAACTTGAGGCAACGAAGATGGTTGGAACTCATCAAAGATTATGATTTGGGGATCAACTATCATCCGGAAAAGCCAATGTAGTGGCCGATGCTTTGAGTAGAAAAGGAGTAAGGTCATCAACTCACGGTTCGAGAGTTACCATTCGAGTTATGTAAGGAGTTTGAACGGTTGAACCTCGGGTTTGTAAATGAGATCGAGATGATGGAGTTAAACCCAACCTTGGAGCAAGAAATTCGAGAAGCACAAACCACGGATGAGGAGATCAAGGAAATCAAGGAAAGAATCAAAGAAGGGAGAGAATTCAGATTTGATGAAGACGAACATGGTACCTTATGGCTTGGAAAGAGAATCGTTGTGCCTAATGTAAAGCATATTCGGGAGACAATATTAAAGGAGGCACATGACTCGCCTTACTCGATTCACCCCGGTTGTACGAAGATGTACAAGGACTTGAAGACTTGCTATTGGTGGGATAGCATGAAAAAGGACATAGCTGAATATGTAGCATTATGTGATGTGTGCCAACGAGTCAAGGCGGAACATCAAAGGCCAGCCGGATTATTGCAACCGTTGAAAATTCCGGAATGGAAGTGGGAAGAAATTGGTATGGACTTCATAGTTGGGTTACCACGTACTCAGTCCGGGTATGACTCAATTTGGGTAATTGTGGATCGCTTAACCAAGTCAGCTCATTTTATCCCTGTGAAAACCAAGTATACAGCTGCACGATTGGCCGAAATATACATGGAGCATATTGTGTGTCGACATGGAGTCCCTAAGAAGATAGTCTCAGATAGAGGTTCTCAATTTACCTCCAGATTTTGGCAAAAATTGCATGAAGCTTTGGGAACGAGGTTGAATTTTAGTTCAGCATATCATCCTCAGACGGATGGACAAACCGAGAGGACCAATCAGATTTTGGAGGACATGTTAAGAGCTTGTGCTTTAAAGCATTGGAAAAGTTGGGACAAAAGCTTGCCATACGCAGAATTTTCGTACAACAATAGTTACCAAGCAAGCTTGAAAATGTCACCATATGAAGCGCTTTATGGGAGGAAGTGTAGGACACCTTTATTCTGGAATGAGGCAGGAGAAACTCAAGTATTTGGTCCGGACGTGTTGCAAGAAGCCGAAAAGCAAGTCCAAATAATTCATGGAAACTTGAGGGTTGCCCAATCAAGGCAAAAAGGCTATGCGGATAATAGGAGAAGGAAATTAGCCTTTGAAATAGGAGATTTTGTTTACCTCAAGGTGTCACCAGTGAGAGGTCATAAGAGGTTTAACATAAGAGGCAAGCTCGCACCTCGTTATATTGGACCATTCAAGATTTTGGACAAAAGAGGAGAAGTGGCATATAAGCTGGAGATGCCAGCTCATCTTTCAGACGTACATGATGTGTTTCATGTTTCCCAACTCAAGAAGTGTCTCAGGGTACCGGAAGATCAAGTGCCAATGGAAGAATTGGAACTAGAGGAAGATTTGACGTATGCCGAGCAACCGGTCAAAATCTTGGAAACCAAGGAGAGAGTCACAAGGAACAAGGTCATTAGATGATGTAAAGTTCAATGGAAGCACCACACAGAAAAAGAAGCGACGTGGCAATTAGAAGATGATCTCAAGAAGGAATTTCCCTATCTCTTCTCTTCCGCGTCGAATCTCGAGGGCGAGATTCATTTTAAGGGGGGTAGGTTTGTAACACCCTCATTTTCATGCATCATGTCTTGCATACACTCATATACTTGTTTAACATTAACCCATAACAAGAGGAACAAGTTTAAAATTGATTTGGAACAAAACCGCACTTAAAAATGTAGGAAAGTGCGGACTAGTCCGGTTTTGCTGAGGACTAGTCCGATTTCTCTCTGACTAAAAATGGACTTGTCCGTTTTTGCTACGGACTAGTCCGATTTTGGCTCTGGAAACTTTCGGACTTGTCCGATTTTGTGCGGACTAGTCCGATATTCCATGAATCCTTGAAAATTTGCTAAGTCCCTGGACTTTTCCGGACTAGTCCGGTGTTCCAGCGGACTTGTCCGTTTTCCTTTCTGACTAAGATCGGACTTGTCCGATTTTTGGCCAGACTTGTCCGATTTTCTCTCTGGACGACTTTGGACTAGTCCGGTCCTGTCCGAACTAGTCCGATATTTCATGACTCCAAGATTGACCTTTTGTTTTACGACTTGTTTCTTGGGTTTCACATCAAGTGGGCCTAGGGACGTCGTGCCCAACTCTTTTAGAGCCCATGTGGGACTCTAAACCGGCCTCTACTCATCCCAAAACTCGAAATCCATCTAACCCTAGCCTCCACCTCTATATAAACATCCCAACCCCTTGGTTTGACATCTATTTGCCACTTTTCCACCCACCCAAACCCTAGTTCGTGGGGAGCCACCATCAAGGAGGGAGGAGAAGATCCCAAGCAAGAAGAAGAAGAGGAGGAAACGAAAAAGGATCAAGATCTCCACCAAGTTTCGTCCTTCACCACCAATTCATCTCCAAGTTCATCACCAACCCTAGATCATCAAGATCCAAGTGTTACCTCCAAGTTTCTTGGTTCATTGGAGTTCTAAACACCTGGTATACCTTCTATTCTCTTTTCCTTACGAGAATTCAACCCCTAATCTCCAAATTCACGTCGATCTAGAAAACCCTAATCTGCTGATCTCGTCAAGTGCGGACTTGTCCGGTCCCTAGCGGACTAGTCCGATCTTTCTGGTTAAAATGTGTTGAATTAATTCTAAAGTTTGATCTAATCGACCCCAAACCTGTATAAACTTGTTAAAATCTATTAGAGCTAGTTAGTGATTATTAAAAGCAATCTAGTGACAAGTTCTACCTTGCATTCGCATCAATCATGCATGTCATGTCATATTGAGTAATATTTGTGCACTCTTTGATTGTGTTTCTTGTCTTGTATGTTTATTGTGTGGATTAGACGGATTTGCGCTAGAGAGTGCCACGGAGGATCTACAACATCAAGAGTTTGAAGGCTTTGACCCTAATCAACAGCAAGAGCAAGGCAAGTGTCCTTGAAGCATATTGATCCTGTTTTTAAAATAAATGTTTTGTTTGCAAACTGCATGCTTGTGTCAATTTTATGGGAATCCTATGGTAGGAAGTTTACTAGATTTGTTAAACCACCCTTGTCACCTGGAATATATGGTGGAGAGTTGGGAAGGGTTTTTACCTTTTTGCTTCGCTTAATTAATTGGGATGGCAAACAACACTACACATTTAATTATGCATCAATGATATTCTAGTTAATGTGAACTGGTTAAATATGGTATGGTAATGGATGATCTAAGCAAGCCTGGTATGTGGATGGGTTGGATGTTACGGTGGTTTTCTTGCTTTAGATCTAAGGACCGGTTCATGCGAGAATAAGCCAGGACTACAGTGCCACCACGAGGCCAAGTATGGGTGCGGCGTAGCTGATTAATTAGGGCTTTGCTAGTGTTGTTTGGACCATTGTGGATGCTCGGGGAAGGGGTAGTCGGATTGGGTTTGTTGATGATTGGTGGGACTACCCTGGGATCCGAATGGCTCAAGAGGGGGCCCTTGGTTGAAGATGTGCTCAGCTGGAGGCATCGCCACCGGTGAAACCTCAGTGGGGTCTAAATAGGCTAGTAATCCCTTTGTAAAGGCTATTTTGTGATCTCTTGGCCACACACCAACGGAAGTGTGTAATGTGACCGACGGGTCATGGGCATAAGGGAGGTTCTTAGTCGCTGAAAGGTGATGAAATCACGAACACGTGGGTAAAGAGGTACAAACTCTGCAGAGTGTTAATTAAAACTATCATGATAGCCGTGCTCCCGGTTATGAGCACCTGGACAACTTCCATGATTAGAGGGAAATTGGAATTTGGGATGGTTATGGTCTGGTAACGGTTACGGATGGTTACGGATTAATTTCTGGTATTGAATATGGTTATTGACGATGGTGAAATCTGGAATTATTGATGATGGTAATGAATTCAGTTTGGTATTATGGTATTACTTATGATTATGACGGGTTTATTTCACATACATGTAATGTATTGCTTTTCAAATGTTTTACTGTACTTTTCAGCACTTTGCCATTATTATTGTCGTCATTTGAATCAGCCACATGTCATACTTTCCACACTTGCTGAGTACGACATGTACTCACTCTTGCAATCCCCCACCCCAACAGTTGCAGGTCAGGATTGGGAGTTTAATGGCGATAATGCGGAGTTCTAGGCCGTGTCTACCGTCAGCTTTGCCTGTGGTGTTGATTGGAGCTGCGCATATACATACCCTGTCGCTTATGATGCTTAGTTTGCTTAATTAGTTTATTTCCGCTGCATGAGTTGAACTTGTCATTAATATTCATTAGAGCTTGTATTCGAGGATAATCTGGTTCGTGTAATAAAATTTGGTTAATTAATCTTGTCATGTGGTAATTTTCTGTATACTCTTTTGTGATTGCACTCGTGTATGTGTGATGAACATCCTGGGCACACATATGCGTTAGCTTGGTTCAGTTTTCGGAACCGGGCGTCACATTACTGGAATGATCGACCGATGTAACAGATTCTTCCACATCGGATGATCCGGTGTATACTCAAGACTGAGGTTTCTTCTGCTGCAAAGCCAACTCGACCGATGTAGTGTTTTCTGGAGACATCGGATGATCCGGTGAGTTGATTTTGTCTGCTTCGAGTTGTTCTAAGTGATTCTTTTGGAATTTGTACGAGTGACCTCTTAGACATTGGTTTGAAATGTTCTTCTGATGATGACTAAGTCTTGTGTGCTGTCAATTTTGATGGAATAATTTTGACATATATATTTTTCTTTTCAGTCTTCATGAAAATCGATTGACCTCGTAAAATAGTTTGTTGAGGGGTCTCCAATTGTATCCAATGAGCAGTAGATGATATCAATATAGAGTCCATTAAGTGTGATGAGTTATATGAGAGACCTCGCATCCACAAACTTATTAGTGATATCCAACAGTTGTCATTAATCACCGAAACCTTAGCTCATGGGGGCCTAGATGCTTTCAATCTCCCCCATTTTGGTGATTGATGACAACACAACGAGTAAAGCATAACAGTAATGAAATTAAGAATACGATACTTAAAAAGATATGTAACAAGTACAAGATTCAGCACATGAAGCTCGAAGGCTCAAAAACGATCAATAAAACATAAGAGAATTAGGTAGCACACGGATACTCAAGGATAGCAAAAGAATATCAAAGCTCCCAAATTACAAAAGCTCCCAATACTCCCCCTACAGCTAGGTCTCCCCCTAAGACTATGCTATCCCTCCCCCTGACTCTTCTCCCCCTTTGGCATCAAGACACCAAAAAGGGAAGCCGAGTGCCTAAGGATCATGAGCGCTTGAGGCAATGATGAACTGGTCGCCGTCGGGGGTGTTGTCGTCGGAGCTGCTGCCTGCTGCTGCTGAGGCTGGAGTGGAGGAGACCGGGGCTGTGGGAGCTGCTGTCGGTACTAAAGGTGCCTGCTGAGGGGCATTGACAACCGGAGCCGGAGTCTGCTCAAATATGGCCGTAGCCGGCAGAGGAGAGTGAATCGGTGCGCCTGGGGCAAGCAATGGTGACATGCTGATAGTCGGTATCGGCGTGTTCGGCACTGGAGCTGAGACTGGTGCTAGGACAGGTGGACCTGGAGCTAGACCAGGAATTTGTGAGGGCAGGGCAATCCCGGTCTGAGTGTAGAGGTTGGTGATCAACCCCAGGATGCCCATCATGGCCTGCTGTGTCTGCTGCTGCTGGTCAAGAGAACGCTGATGCATCTGGTCAATGAGTCCAGTGAGCCTGTCAATGTCCTCTCGCCTCTCGCGGGCTATCTGATGCTACATCTCCTGTTGCTGCTGCTGGAGCTCCACAAGACATGCAGTCTGCTCAGCTCTGGCCTGCTCAGGTGCAAGCTGATCCTGTCGCTACTGCTCAACCATCTGCTGAAGTAGAGAAGTAAGCTCGGATGGCTGAGAGACATGTGCCTCGACACAATGGATGTGGGGTAGGAGGTGGTGCAGTCGAGCCTCCAGCCTCTGCGTCGTGCTACCTGGGTGAGGGAGGAGGTGGGAAGTACTCCTCGACACTGTCACTAGTGTCACTCTCTGACCAGATATGTTGTAGATCCCATCCCTGAGCCTCAGTCTATGCTAGGATCTTATCTTCCTTTTCTAAGTCTGACCAGTCTTCTTCTGATAGTCGAGCTCGGACCTGACGCTCAACTGGGCGGCCAAGGCGGCGGTCTCGAGGAGCTGGAGCACGGTAGTGTCCGAACCGAGTGACGCTCTCGTCGCTGAGACTGTCACGCACAGCGGATCTAGAGCCAACAGGTAGAGCAGGTGACTGATCCAGTGGCCAAACACGAGTTGTCTCATCATCCCAACTCCATCCATGATGACATCCTCCATCTCACATATGAGGATATCCACGATGTCAAACTGCATCTTGTTCATGACATAGAATAGGAGGGTCTGCTGCAGACTGGTGAAGCCATCAAGGTATCCGGACCTGGGTAGTAACATGTAGTGCAAAGCAAGGTGAAGAGTACGCGCAGCCGGAGTGAGTAGAGCAGGTACCCTAGGCTGGTCAGGTGAGAAGGGCTGAGCAAACAGTGACCAAATCTCCTCAAAAGGTGATGCCACACCTCCAGTGAGCGGCCTCCTCGGTGGGTCAGCCTGTCCATAGACTACCTCATGTAGGCAGGTGTCATGGAGATCCACGCCTAGCAGCTGTCCCAAGGTTTGTCTAGTCATATGGTGATGCTGGCCCATGAACATAAAGTCAATAGATCTGCAGCCCTCTGAAGCGTAGAGTGTGGCATAGAAAACTCGGACCCAGTCCTCCACGTAGGCACTCCGCTGGAACGACATCAACTCCCCTAGCCCTCTGTATCTCTCAAAGAGAGGGCGAATCTCATTGCTGGCTGCAAGTGTGAGCTGATCCCAGTCAAGGAAGTTGTGCTGGAAGAGTTTATGGCCCCGGCGTCTGTAAGTCTCATACAGCGACGCCTGTGTCAGGGTCCAGAAGCGGCTGTCCACAAGTGGCTCTCTGGGTTGTGGGAACCACTCCTCAAGCAGAATGCTCCATTGAAGCTTCCTGAGCTGCTTTTCCTTCAACTACCTATAGTCAGTCAGGCGGACACCCTAACCAACCTGGACATTGGTGTCCATCTCATAGACGGCTCTCTCGACTGCTCTGTCCTCCCGAAGCTCAGCTGCAGAAGGTCTCTGTCTTGGGACTACAGCTGGATGACCTCCACGGGTCCTGACTGAGCCCCAGTGAACAAGCAGCACCTCAGGCTCCTCTGTCTCATCTGTCTGCTGTGGCTGCCTCTGTCGAACCTCCCGGATCCTCAGGGATCCTCCTCGGCCACGCTCTCGCTCCTCAGCGGCGCGAGCGGCCATCAAAGCTTTCTTCATCTCTTTTGACAGCTTCTGCTTCTTAGCTGTCGGCTCCTCAATAGCCTTTCCCTTTCCTTTCTTGTCACGGCCCATATCGATGAGACGAGTGACGACGGTGAAGATGAGATCCCGGGACAATGATGCCGGGCACACGAGACGGCGACGCAAAGTACGATGCAGCCGGGCGAACCCTAGCGGCAAAGAGGAGTGGTGCGGCGAGCGGCGGGCAGCGGTGTGACGGGGAGTGCGGCGGCCGGGCGTGAGGTGCGTCGAGCAGTGGTGTTTAGGGTGACGGCGGCGCTGAGGGCAGCAGCAGCGCTGAGTGTGGCGGCGGCGGCGGCGCTGAGGGCGGTGGCAGCGGCGCTGAGGGCGGCGGCAGCGGCGCTGAGGGCGGCGGCGGCGGCCAGAGCGCGATGGCGGGCGGTGGCAGGGCGAGGGGCACGGAGCGGCGGCAGCGGAGAGCGGCGGGGAGCACGGCGACGGGGAGAGAGAAAGGAAAAAGAGTGGAAAGACAAAGAGGCGCACTAAATAGGTGCGGCCCGAACCCGAGCTTGATTTTTAACATCGGATGATCCGACATCAGTTGAGAGGTGCATCGGTCGAGTGGTACAGTAAGGTTATTTCAGAGGCACCTTCAGCATCAGATGATCCGACGTGGAAAAGTTTATCATCGGTTAAATTTGGCACAACTCCAGAAATATGAACATTGGATGCTCCAATGTTTCTCAGAATGAACTCATCGGTTGATTTGACTTTTTGTCTGAGTTGACCCTTGTACTTAAGCATAATCTGATCCGATGATGCTTCTGCCCTAAGCATCGGATAATCCGATGACTACAAAAGATCAACAACAGCCCATATATGTCCTTTGACTTAAACAAACAAAGAGAAACACAAGTCTTAGGACCTTTTGGGCAACCCCTAACCCCTCAAAAAGACTTTAACGCTAGTTTCCAATAACTTGGCTAAGCCCTAAAGAGAATAGAACACCAGAAAAGAAACAAGGAAAAAATCCAAATAAAATGTAAGGCCCATGCTTTGTGAGCTAGAGGATGAAGACTTCTATCTTTAAAGCATGTTCCTTTAGGCATTAACGCACCTAACACTTTGTTCTGTCCACATCATATGAGTTGAGATATTGCATTTCAAACAAGTCTCTTTCTCATGAAGTGGGTTCCCCTTTGTGATAATCTACCGTATGCAATGCCAAACAATTTTTAGTGCAGGATATTAAACGTGAGTGCAAGTCTATATGGCAGGCATCATGCAAGACATAAATTAAATCTATCTTGCCAAATTTGAACCTTTCAAAGGCTTCTTCAGGGAGAGCCTTTCTCCAAGTCTTGGGGATACCCAAAAGAACCGCCATCCCAAGCTAACCCTTGCTCGCCCCTATCCTTTGAAAGTTAGACAAGACCTATATGTGATGCATTCTTACATGACCATTGCAACTTACATGACATTCGATGCATCTAGCAAATTTAATTCACTCCTTAGTCTAGAAAAGGTTTTCTCATCAAGTGGTTTAGTGAAGATATCTGCCAATTGTTCTTCGGACCTAACACCTTGCAAGGAGATGTCTCCCTTAGCTTAATGGTCCCGCAAGAAATGATGGTGAATATCAATGTGCTTAGTGCGGGAGTGTTAAATGGGGTTTTTAGCAATCTTAACCGAACATTCATTGTCACAAAGGAGAGACACACAACCAAGTTTAACACCAAAGTCCAAAAGGGTTTGCTTCATATAAAGGATTTGGGCACAACATGCACCGGCCGCTATATATTCCGCTTCCGCGGTGGACAAAGCAACGGAGTTTTGCTTCTTGCTAGACCAAGATACTAGGGAACACCCAAGCAAGTGGCACCCTCCGGAGGTACTCTTGCAATCCACACGGCATCCGACAATGTTCGAATCCGAGTAACCTAAGAGATGGAATTTAGCACCTTTGGGGTACCACAGGCCTACACTTGGGGTATGCTTGAGATACCGAAGTATACTAAAGACCGACTTTCGATGTGATTCTTTAGGTGCCGCTTGAAAGCGAGCACACAAGCATACACTAAACATGATATCGAGCCTAGATGCGGTAAGATAAAGCAATGAACCAATCATGGAACGGTAATTAGATTGGTCAACAGGGTTACCGTCCTTATCCGCATCGAGATGACAATTTGTTGCCATTGGAGTACTTCTTGAGCTACAATCTCCCATCTCAAATTTCTTCAAGAGGTCCTTGGTATATTTTTCTTGATAGATGAAGGTCCCCTCTCGAAGTTGCTTGATTTGAAATCCAAGGAAGAAGTTGAGCTCTCCAATCATCGACATCTCGAATTCCCTAGACATCATTTTGCCAAACTCATGGCTAAGAGCTTCGTTAGTTGAAACAAAAATAATATCATTGACATAAATTTGACAAACAAATAGTGATGTCTTTGGTGAAGAGTGTAGTGTCCACCCTCCCGATCTTGAATCCTTGCATGATCAAGAAATCCCGTAGTCGTTCATACCATGCTCTAGGTGCTTGCTTGAGCCCGTAGAGCGCCTTGTACAACCTATACACATGATTAGGATTCCTCGGATCTTCGAACTCGGAAGGTTGTTCAACATAAACAAGCTCGTTAATGTGACCATTAAGAAAGGCACTTTTCACATCCATTTGATAAAGCTTTATATTATGATGTGATGCAAAAGCAAGAAGTATACGGATGGCTTCTAGTCGAGCGACCGGAGCAAATGTTTCTCCAAAGTCTAGTCCTTCAACTTGCGAGAAACCCTTGGCCACAAGTCTTACCTTGTTGCGGATCACAACACCGTTCTCGTCTTGTATGTCCCGTTGACGTTCTTGTCCTTGGGTCGCTCCTCCAACACCCAAACTTCATTGCGGAAGAAGTTGTTGAGTTCTTCTTGCATGGCCATTACCCAATTTGGATCTTGGAGTGCTTCCTCAATGTGAGTGGGTTCTACACATGAAACAAACGAGTAGTGCTCACAAAACGTTGCGAAATGGCGAGAACGTGTACTTACTCCCCTTGATGGACTACCAATAATTTGATCAATCAGATGCGCCTTGGAGATGTGTCCATGCCTCATAAGTGGTTGTGAAACACTTGGCGGTAGTGATGCATGTTGCTCTTCTTGTGGTTGGACATGATCATGGACTTGTTCTTCTTCTTGATGCTGTGTGGCTGGTGAATCTTCTGTCGACAATGGATCATCTTTTTCTTCTTCGTCAACTTGAGGTGCCATAGATGTGTTGATGTTGGAACTTGAAGCTCCCCCTTGATCATGGCTCTCCTCAACTTTAGGCTTGATGTCTCCAATGGTCATGTTCTTCATAGCTTCTCGTAGAGGCCCATCATCTATTTCATCATGACCAAAACTCTCCTCTTGGGAGCCATTAGTTTCATCAAACTCAACATCACAACATTCCTCAACTAAACCGGAGGTTTGGTTGAATACTCAATATGCTTTTGAGTTTGATGCATAGCCAAGAAAGATACCAACATCACACCTTCTTTCAAACTTACCGAGCCTTTTCTTGCGGTAGATATAGCACTTGCACCCAAAGACTCGGAAATAGGAGATGTTGGGCTTTCTCCCAATGAGGAGTTCGTACGGGGTCTTTTGAAGTAGTCGATGTAGATAGACCCGATTTGCGGCATGGCACGCCGTGTTGATTGCTTCGGCCCAAAACTTCTTGGATGTGCCATAGTCATCAAGCATTGCTCGTGCAAGAGTGATGAGAGTCTTGTTCTTCCTTTCAACGACACCATTTTGTTGAGGAGTGTATGTGGCTGAAAATTCATGTTTCACGCATTCACGATCACACCACTCCCCAATGTTGTATTTCTTGAATTCGGTGCCGTTGTCACTCTGGACCTTGATGATGGGAAGTTGAAATTCCCTTTGAGCATGTTTAGCGAAGGTCTTGAACACTTCCGGAGTTTCACTCTTGTCACCTAGAAACAATGTCCAAGCATAGTGAGAGTAGTCATCAACTATAACAAGACAATAGAGATTACCACCAAGACTTTGATATGTGGATGGTCCGAAGAGGTCCATGTGGAGCAACTCAAGTGGCTTGGAGGTTGACACCATTGTCTTCATCGGGTGGTGTGAAGCAACTTGCTTCCTGGCTTGACAAGTGCTACAGAGCTTGTTCTTCTCAAATGTGACATCCTTCACGCCGGTCACCATCCTGAGCTTGAATGACTTCTTGAGCTTTCTCATTCCAATGTGAACGATGCGTCGATGCCATAGCCAACCCAAACTTGTATTGGTGAAAAGACAAGTGGTCAAGCTAGCATCCTTGGCGGAGAAGTCTACTAAGTAGAGGTGTCCATGCCGAAACCCTTTGAAGATTAGTTCTTTGCTTGTTTAGTCACAACAACATCATTCTTGCCAAAGGTACACGTTAGTCCAAGATCACATAATTGTGCAATAGAAAGCAAATTGAAACTAAGTGACTTAGCATACAACACATTGGAAATAGATAAATCATGTGAAATTGCAATCTTACTGTGACGCCCGGTTCCGAAAAATGAACCAAGCTAACGCATATGTGTGCCCAGGATGTTCATCACACATACACGAGTGCATTCACATAAGAGTATACAGAAAATTACCACAGGACAAGATTAATTAACCAAATTTTATTAAACAAACCATATCATCCTCGAATACAGGCTCCAATGTATATTAATGACAAGTTCAACTAATGCAGCGGAAATAAACTAATTAAGCAACTAGGCAAACTAAGCATAAGGGATAGCGCAGCCCCAACCAACACCACAGGCAAAGCTGACGGTAGACACGGCCTAGAACTCTGTATTATCGCCATTAAACTCCCAATCCTGACCTGCAACTGTTGAGGGGGGGATTGCAAGAGTGAGTACATGTCGTACTCAGCATGTGTGGAAAGTATGACATGTGGCTGATTCAAAAGACGACAATAATAATGGCAAAGTGATGAAAAGTACGTTAAAACATTTGAAAAGCAATATCTTATATGTACATGAAGTAAACCCATCATGATCATAAGTAATATCATAATACCAGTTTGAATTCACTACCATCATCAATTATTCCAGATTTCGCCATTCCCAATAACCATATTCAATACCAGAAATAAATCCATGACCAACCATGACCATTACCAAACCATAACCATCCCAAATACCATCCCAATACCGAGTTCCCTCTAATCATGGAAGTTGTCCAGGTGCTCATAACCGGGAGCACGGCTATCATGATAGTTTTATTTAATTCTGCAGAGTTTGTACCACTTTACCCACGTGTTTGTGATTTCATCACCCTTCGATGACTAGAACCTCTATTATGCCGTCTCACACTTCCGTCAGTGTGTGGCCAAGAGATCACAAAATCGTCTTTACAAAGAGGTTACTAGCCTATTTAGACCCCACTGAGGTTTCACCAGTGGTGATGCCTCCAACTGAGCACATCTTCAACCAAGGGCCCCCTCTTGAGCCATTTGGATCCTAGGGTAGTCCCACCAATCATCAACAAACCCAATCCGACTACCCCTTCCCCGAGCATCCATAATGGTCCAAATAGCACTGGCAAAGCCCTAATTAATCAGCTATGCTGCACCCATACTTGGCCTCGTGGTGGCATTGTAATCCTGGCTTATTCTCGCATGAACCGGTCCTTAGATCTAAAGCAAGCAAACCACCATAACATCCAACCCATCCATGTACCAAGCTTGCTTAGATCACCCATTAGCATACCGTATCGACCAGTTCACATTAACCAGAATACCATTAATACATAATTAAATGTGTAGTATTGTTTTCCCATCCCAGTTGATTAAGCGAAGCAAAAAGTAAAAAGCCCATCCCGACTCTCTACCATAATTTTAGGTGACAAGGGTGGTTAAACAATGCTAGTAAACTTCCTATCATAGGATTCCCATCAATTTGACACAGCATGCAGTTTGCAAACAAAACATTTATTTTAAAACAGGATCAATATGCTTCAAGGACACTTGCCTTGCTCTTGCGGTTGATTAGGGTCAATGACTTCAAACTCTTGGTGTTGTAGATCCTCCGCGGCACTCTCTAGCGCAAATCCGTCTAATCCACACAATAAACATACAAGACAAGAAACACAATCAAAGAGTGCACAAATATTACTCAATATGTCATGACATGCATGATTAATGCAAATGCAAGGTAGACTTGTCAATTGATTGTTTTTTAATGATCACTAACTAGTTCTAATAGATTTTAACAAGTTTATACAGGTTTGGAGTTGATTGGATCAAACTTTAGAATCAATTCAACACAATTCAACCAGAAATATCGGACTAGTCCGCTAGGGACCGAACAAGTCCGCACTTTGCGATATCAGCAGATTAGGGTTTTCTAGATCCACGTGAATTTGGAGATTAGGGGTTGAATTCTTGTAAAGAAAAGATAATAGAAGGTATACCAGGTGTTTAGGACTCCAATGAATCAAGAAACTTGGAGGTCGCACTTGGATCTTGATGATCTAGGGTTGGTGATGAACTTGGAGATGAATTGGTGATGAAGAACAAAACTTGATAGAGATCTTGATCCTCTTTCGTTTCCTCCTCTTCTTCTTCTTGCTTGGGATCTTCTCCTCCCTCCTTGATGGTTGCTCTCCACGAACTAGGGTTTGGGTGGGGTGGAAAAGTGGCAAATAGATGTCAAACCAAGGGGTGGGGTTGTTTATATAGAGGTGGAGGCTAGGGTTAGATGGATTTCGAGTTTGAGATGAGTAGAGGCCGGTTTAGACTCCCACACGGGCTCTAAAAGAGTTAGGCACGACGTCCCTAGGCCAGCTTAATGTGAAACCCAAGAAACAATTTGTAAAACAAAAGATCAACTCGGAGTCGCGAAATATCGGACAAGTCCGGAAAGGACCGGACTAGTCCGAAGTCGTCCACAGAGAAAATTGGACAAGTATGGCCAAAAATCGGACAAGTCCGACTTTAAACAGAGAGGAAAACCGACAAGTCCGCTGGGACACCGGACTAGTCTGGAAAAGTCCAGGGACTTAGCAAATTTTCAAGGATTCATGGAATATCGGACTAGTCCGCACAAAATCGGACAAGTGCGAAACTTTCCAGAGGCAAAATCGGACTAGTCCGCAGCAAAAACGGACAAGACCATTTTTAGTCAGAGAGAAATTGGACTAGTCCTCAGCAAAATTGGACTACTCTGCACTTTCCTGCATTTTAAGTGCGGTTTTGCTCCGAATCAATTTTAAATGCTCCAAATAAATTTTAAACTCGTTCCTCTTGTCGTGGGTTAATGTTAAACATGTATATGAGTGTATGTAGGGCATGATGCATGAAAATGAGGGTGTTACAAACCTACCCCCCTTAAAATGAATCTCGCCCTAGAGATTCGACGCAGAAGAGAAGAGATAGGGAAAGTCCTTCTTGATATCATCTTCTAGCTCCCAAGTTGCTTCTTTTTCGGTGTGGTGCTTCCATTGAACTTTACACCATCTAATAACCTTGTTCCTTGTGACCCTCTCCTTAGTTTCCAAGATTTTGATCGGTTGTTCGGCATAAGTCAAATCATCCTCTAGTTCCAATTCTTCCATTGGCACTTGTTCTTCCGATACTCTCAAACACTTCTTGAGCTGGGAAACATGAATGACATCTTGGACATCCGAAAGATGAGCTGGCATCTCCAACTTATACGCTACTTCTCCTCTTTTGTCCAAAATCTTGAATGGTCCAATATAACGAGGTGCAAGCTTGCCCCTTATGTTGAACCTCTTATGACTTGTCATTGGTGACACCTTGAGGTAAACAAAATCTCCCACTTCAAAGGCTAATTTCCTTCTCCTATTGTCCGCATAGCCTTTTTGTCTTGATTGGGCAGCCCTCAAGTTTTCACGAATTGTTCGGACTTGCTTTTCGGCTTCTTGCAACACATCCGGACCAAATACTTGAGCTTCTCCTGCCTCATTCCAGAATAAAGGTGCCCTACACTTCCTCCCATAAAGCGCTTCATATGGTGACATTCTCAAGCTTGCTTGGTAACTATTGTTGTATGAAAATTCCGCGTATGGCAAGCTTTTGTCCCAACTTTTCCCATGCTTCAAAGCACAAGATCTTAATATGTCCTCCAAAATCTGATTGGTCCTCTCGGTTTGTCCATTCGTTTGAGGATGATATGCTGAACTAAAATTCAACCTCGTTCCCAAAGCTTCATGCAATTTTTGCCAAAACCTGGAAGTGAATTGTGAACCTCTATCTGAGACTATCTTCTTTGGTACTCCATGTCAACACACAATATGCTCCATGTATATTTCGGCCAATCGTGCAGCTGTATACTTGGCCTTCACATGGACAAAATGAGCTGACTTGGTTAAGCGATCCACAATTACCCAAATTAAGTCATACCCGAACTGAGTACGTGGTAACCCAACTATGAAGTCCATACCGATTTCTTCCCACTTCCATTCCGGAATCTTTAATGGTTGCAATAATCCAGCTGGCCTTTGATGTTCCGCCTTGACTCGTTGACACACATCACACAATGCCACATATTCAGCTATGTCCTTCTTCATGCTATCCCACCAATAGCTAGTCTTCAAGTCTTTGTACATCTTTGTACAACCAGGGTGAATTGAGTAAGGTGAGTCATGTGCCTCTTTTAATATTGTCTCCCGTATGTGCTTCACATTAGGCACAACAATCCTCTTACCAAGCCATAGGGTACCATGTTCATCCTCATCAAATCTGAATTCTCTCCCTTCTTCGGTCCTTTCCTTGATTTCCTTGATCTCCTCATCTGCAGTTTGTGCCTCTCAAATTTCTTGCTCCAAGGTTGGATTTAACTCCATCATCTCCATCTCATTTACAAATCCAAGATTCAGCCGTTCGAACTCCTTGCGTAACTCGGATGGCAACTCTCGGACTGTGAGTTGATAACTTACTCCCTTTCTACTCAAAGCATCATCCACTACATTAGCCTTTCCTGGATGATAGTTGATCCCCACATCATAATCCTTGATGACTCCAACCATCTTCGTTGCCTCAAATTCAGATTTGTCTGTGTGAAAATATACTTAAGACTCTTGTGATCCGTATAAATTTCACACCTATGTCCAAGGATATAGTGCCTCCAAATCTTCAATGCGTGTACCATGGCCGCGAGTTCCAAATCGTGCGTGGGGTAATTCTGTTCATGTTTCTTCAATTGTCTTGATGCATAGGCGACCACTTGACCTTCTTGCATGAGCACACATCCAAGTCCTTGTCTCGATGTGTCGCAATAAATATCAAAACTCTTGCTCACATCTGGTAGTACCAAAACTGGGGCTGTTGTCAACCTCTTCTTCAACTCCTCAAAACTATTTTGACAAGCTTGGGTCCATTGGAAAGCCTTTCCCTTCATTAGCAACTCCATCATAGGCTTGGCTATCTTGGAAAAGTCCTTGATGAATCTACAGTAATATCCAGCCATCCCAAGAAAACTCCTTATTTCCTTGACATTTTGCGGCGGTTCCCACTTGAACACGTCTCTAACTTTTTTGGGGTCAACCGATACTCCTCCTCCTGAGATTATATGACCCAAGAATGACACCTCTCTCAACCAAAACTGACACTTGTTGAACTTGGCATACAATTGATGCTCCCTCAATTTCTATAACATAAGCCTCAAGTGTTCCTCATGTTCCTTCTCATCCTTCGAGTAGATCATAATATCATCAATGAACACCACGACAAATCTATCCAAGTACTCCATGAAGACCTTATTCATGAGGTACATAAAGTATGCAAGTGCATTTGTCAATCCAAGGACATCACGGTGTACTCATAAGATCCATACCGTGTCCTAAAAGCTTGTGACACCCGGTTCCAAATATGAACCAAGCGTAACGCATATGTGTGCCCAGGATGTTCAACACACATACACGAGTGATTCACAAATGATAAACAGATAATTACCACAGCTCAAATTATTAATTAAGTGCTCTTATTACATAATTTATTATATCCTCGAATACAAGCTCTAATGAATATTAATGATTAGTTCAACTAATGCAGCGGAAATAAACTAATTAGGCAACTAAGCAAGCTAATCAAAAGGGATAGCGCAGCTCCATGCAACACCACAGGCAAAGCTGATGGTAGACACGGCCTAGAACTCCGCATTATCGCCATTAAACTCACAATCCTGACCTGCAACTGTTGGGGGGGATTGCAAGAGTGAGTACATGTCGTACTCAGCAAGTGTGGAAAGTATGACATGTGGCTGATTCAAATGACGAATGTAATAATGGCTAAGTGCTGAAAAGTACAGTAAAACATTTGAAAAAGCAATGTATCATGTTTATGTGAAGTAAACCCATCATAAACCATGTAACCATCATAATACCAGTCCATAATTTACCATTGCCAATAACCATAATCAATGTCATAAACTATGATTCCATCACATAACCATAACCATAATATCAACCATAACCATTACCATACCATAACAGTCCCAAATCCCAATTTCTCTCTAATCATGTAGGTCATCCAGGCGCTCATAACCGGGAGCACGGCTATCATGATAGTTTTAAACACTCTGCAGAGGTTGTACCACTTTACCCACATGTTCGTGATTTCATCACCTTTCGGTGACTATGAAACCTCCATTATGCCATCTCACACTTACGTAGGTGTGTGGCCAAGAGATCACAAAATAGCCTTTCAAAAGGGACTACTAGTATGTACGGACCCACTAAGGTTTCACCGGCAGGCTTGAATCTCCATTCTCCCACCCACGGGCCCCATCGTGTGCCATGCGGATCCGAGGGCAGTCCTCCTCGACTCCCATTCCCCGCACCATCCAATGGTCCATACAATACTAGCAGCGCTCCTAATTATTCAGCTACGCCGCACCCATACTTGGCCTTGTGGTGGCACTGTTGACCTGGCATATTCTCGCATGAACCGGTCCTTAGATCTAAAGCAAGCAAACCACCATATCATCCAACCCATCCACATACCAGGCTTGCTTAGATCACCCATCGTATTGACCATTTCACATTAACCAGAATACCATTGATGCATAATTAAATGTGTAGTGTTGTTTGCCATCCCAATTAATTAAGCGAAGCAAAAAGGTAAAAACCCTTCCCGACTCTCTACCATATATTCCAGGTGACAAGGGTGGTCAAACAAAACTAGTAAACTTCCTATCATAGGATTTCCCATCAAATTGACACAAGCATGCAGTTTGCAAACAAAACATTTATTTTAAAAACAGGATCAATATGCTTCAAGGACACTTGCCTTGCTCCGGCGGATGGGGTTGCTCAAGCGCTTCGAAGTCTTGGGTTTGGAAATCCTCGTATGCAACCTCTTGAGCACGTTCCTCTACGCGTGATCATACATACAAGAAAACATATACAATTCAACATAATGCACACAAAATAATCAACATGCAATGACATGCATGCATGCACAGTTTAATAATTAATTTACTACGGTTGTTTATTAATTAGATGTGAGTAGTTCATACGTGTTCATATGGGTTTACGGTGGTTTTAGGGTGGATTAATGCTGCTGAAATAAAATTTATGGTGCAACTAAAATTAATTTACGCCTATTAGATTCAATATGATCGCAAAAATTCGCATCGGGAACGAATCCTACCGTAGATCTGACGGCTTGACGGTCGCGGAACAAATGCGACGCGTAGACGAAATAGATGGTGCAGCAGTCCTTCGGCGGCACGACGACGGTGGCGCGATGTCGGCGACGATCTCCGGCGAACGGTGGTGCCCTCCTCTTTTTCTCTCTCTTCTTCCCCTTCTTTTTCTCTTTTTTTCTTCCCTGGGCGCAGCCTTCTGGACCTTGGTTCCGGCGGCTTTTTCTTCTCTGCTGGCGGCTGCTGGTTCGTGGGGAAAAAGCCTAGGCTTCGGTCCTATTTATAGGGGCGTGGCTAGGGTACAGCATCGGTAGAATCAGAGGCGGTTACGGCGCGGGAGTCCGGGCGCTCGCGGGAAAATCGCGGGGGCGGCGGGATTCGGCGCGCGTGTTGGGGCTGGACTCGGCGCTGGGCATCGGGCGTGCGGTGGGGCCGGGCTGCGGCGCGTGGGGCCGTACGGCGGCCGGACTCGGCGCGCGACCGAGCGGCGCGCATCGGCGCGTGGGCACGCCTTGGGTGGCGTGCGGGGTGGCAGGCGGCTGGGGCCCGGGCGGCAGCGCGCGCTGCGTGCTGCAGCGGCAGGCGGCGCGGCAGGGTGGGGCCCCCGGGAATCGCGCGGCAAGCGCGCGGGAGCGCGGCTGGCGGGTCGTGGGGATCGGGCGAGCGGGCCCCAGGCTTGGGCGCAGTTGACGCGTGGGCGCGCGTTGCGGCGCATGAGGCGCTGGTGCAGCTGGCTTTCCGACCGGCTGCTGCGTCTTTTTTTTTTTTTGCATGGCCGTTCGTTTTTTCCTTCTACTTTACGGTTTAGCAGGCTTCTCCCGATCGCCTCCGCACGCCTGGAAGCTTCCAGCCAGGGCGCAAGGCTCACGGTGACTTTTTTTTGGGCGGGGCTGTTCCAGTCCTGATGGGACGGCTCTAGTGGCCGTACTCTTGACCACGGCTGAATCACTTATTTATTTATTTTTTTCTTTAGTTGGCGGTGGTTTTTTTTTTCTCTTTTTTTGTTAGTGCGGTCAAGACTCTAGGGCCAGGGCCTAGTCATGGCGTTGACTTCCTTCTCTTTTTTTCTCATTTTATTTGTTTATTATTTATTTATCTATTCATTTTTCTTTCCTTTATTAATTGTTATTTATTTAATTTATTTCTCTTTCGCAGACGGCAAGGCTTCTGGTGCAGTTAGTGATCAGACTAACAGTTGATTTTATGTTTAATATTTATACATCTAGTATAGTAAAGATTTAGGATACGATTTAACTTTAATTATCGGACTAGTCCATTTAATATCGGACAAATCTGTTATTTTCCGGACTAATCTGCTCGTGGCTCAAATTCACTTGCTTCTCCATTTCTAATTCTTTTAGGTTTGTTCCTTTTCATCGTACTTAATGATTTTACATAAAGTCATCATGTATCTAAACTATTATAATTTTATTTATTTCTTTTATCTCATATTTGTTATGGCAAATAAATTACTTTTGGTGTATTTATTTTGGTAATAAATTTTCAATACATGACGATGAATGCAGATGCATGATGATGCACATATTTTATATTTTACTTTATAAAAACCATTTCTTCTTATTATTAACTCTAAATTCCAATTTAAATTTTTAATTTGCCGAAACTCGAAAATCAGGGTGTTACAAAGCTGTCTTGTGTATGTCCGACGGTCTAATCTTCATTTGAAAGTATCCCGACCTCAAGTCAATCTTAGAGAAGACACAAGCACCCTTCATCTGATCAAACAAGTCTTCTATGCGCGGCAAGGTGTACTTGTTCTTGATTGTTACCTCGTTGAGAGCTCGGTAATCCACACACATCCTTTGGGATCCATCCTTCTTGTCCACGAACAGCACGGGCGCTCCCCAAGGCGAAGAGCTAGGGCGAATAAAACCCTTCTCTAATTGCTCTTGAATTTGCTTCTTGAGCTCCGCTAATTCCAAAGGAGGCATCCTATACGGCCTCTTAGCTATAGGTGCAGTTCCAGTATTAAATCAATAACAAACTCAATGTCTCGATCAGGTGGCATACCTGGCAACTCATCCGAAAAAACATCCAAAAATTCACACACCACTATAATCTCCTCAATTGCGGCACCGTCCATATGATTCAACTCCAATTGCTTCGGTGCGGTTTGAGATGCTTCAAATTCTACGATGATCCCTTTTTCGTTGGTCAAATTCACCGTCTTCGTGGCACACTCAATAACTCCATTGTGCTTCCTCAACCAGTCCATACCAAGTATAATGTCCAATCCTTGAGAATCCAAAGTAATGAGGTTGGCGGAGAAGTCTACGCCCCTTATTCTAAGGCTTACTTTTAGACATACTATATTTGTCCTCATCTCCCCTCTAGGAGACTTAACCAATAGAGTAAACTTCATATGAGAGATAGGCAAACTATACTTGGCAACATACTTCGATGCAATGAATGAATGCAATGCTCCAGAATCAAATAACATAGTCACGGGGTTGGAGTTGGCGAGAAACATACCAATGACCACGTCATCCGCTTGTTGAGCATCCTCCGTTGAGACATGGTTCACGTTGCCACGAGAAAACTTCTGTTGTCCACGGCTTCCTTGTGGCGCTCCTCCATTAGGTCTTGGGTTTTGCCTCGGCGCATTGCTTCCTTGACCAAGGCTTGACTTAGGACATTGATGCGCAAAGTGTCCAGCTTCTCCACAAGTATAACACTTCTTAACTCCACCAGAATTATTGGGACGAGTTTGGTTTTGAACATTTGCACTAGGAAAATTAGCACGAGGCGCATAAGGCATTGGAGGTCTAGGTGCTTGCATGACAGGGCGCTGTTGCACAAACTGAGTTGGGTGTGGTGCAAATCCAGGGCGCTGTATAGGGGCAGAGGAGTTGTAGTATGGTGCATTGGTTGGTGCAAGGCGAGGGCGCACATTACTTCATTGTGGCTATCCTTGATATGGCGCCTTCCTCTTGATTTCTTGCTCCATCTCACGAATCTTGTTCTCAACCACAATTGATTTGTCCACAAGCTTCTGAAAATTGGCATAATCACAATTGATCAATTGCACTTGAATTTCATTGTTGAGGCCTCTCATGAACAAGTATTGCTTCCGACTGTCCCGACTAACATCCTCAGACGCATACCTTGAGAGTTGAGTGAACTTGTTGAGATATTCACTCACACTTGATCTCCCTTGCCTCAAGTTCTCAAATTCTTGCCTCTTCAAGATCATCACTCCCTCCGGCACAAAATGAGAATGGAAATTATCCTTGAATTCGGCCCAAATAATTCTCTTTTGGTTCTCATGAGCATTGCAATAAGAATCCCACCAATCCGCAGCTGCTCCAACTAGTTGATGAGAAGCAAACAAGACCTTCTCTCGGTCACTGCATTGGACAATAGCTAGCTTCTTCTCCACGGACTTGAGTCAATCATCCGCATCCATAGGGTCGGTAGCTTGAGCAAAGGTCGGTGGCCTAGTCCTCATAAACTCTCCCAACCGATTATGAGGAGGCAGGGGTGGCGGTGGAGGCATGTGGGGCTGATTGTTGATGTTGCCAGCCTGCAACTGTCCCATAGTCTGTATCATGGTCTGCATGAGCTGGTTTTGCATTGCCAAAAGCTGCTCAATGTTGATATCTCCATGAGCAGGTACTTGCCCATTGTTGTTCTGAGGTACTCCATTGTTCTCCTCCTCATCATTGCCATCCCTCTGGTTGCCAGTCCTCACCATCTGAAGAAAAGCAGTAGGTAAGAATTAGAAAGCATCCCCAACTATATGCATCAAGGGATATGAAACTAAACAACTAGCTACACTAGCCTAGGTGGACATGGCAATGCTAAGGCATCCCAAAATCCTCTATTAAGCACACAAGCAAACAATATATAGCAAACAGCACACCAACAAAATCAAATCGATTCCTAAGTGCCCTTATGTGCTCTATAGTGTCCATTCTATCTAGGTTGCGTCCTACGGTCAACCTGGCTCTGATACCAATCTGTGACGCCCGGTTCCGAAAAATGAACCAAGCTAATGCATATGTGTGCCCAGGATGTTCATCACACATACACGAGTGCATTCACAAAAGAGTATACAGAAAATTACCACAGAACAAGATTAATTAACCAAATTTTATTAAACAAACCATATCATCCTCGAATACAGGCTCCAATGTATATTAATGACAAGTTCATCTAATGCAGCGGAAATAAACTAATTAAGCAACTAGGCAAACTAAGCATAAGGGATAGTGCAGCTCCAATCAACACCACAGGCAAAGCTGACGGTAGACATGGCCTAGAACTCCGCATTATTGCCATTAAACTCTCAATCCTGACCTGCAACTGTTGGGGGGGGAATTGCAAGAGTGAGTACATGTTGTACTCAGCAAGTGTGGAAAGTATGACATGTGGCTGATTCAAAAGACGACAATAATAATGGCAAAGTGCTGAAAAGTACATTAAAACATTTGAAAAGCAATATATTATATGTATGTGAAGTAAACCCATCATAATCATAAGTAATATCATAATAGCAGTCTGAATTCACTACCATCATCAATAATTCCAAATTTTGCCATTGCCAATAACCATATTCAATACCAGAAATAAATCCATAACCAACCATGACCATTACCAAACCATAACCATCCCAAATACCATCCCAATACCGAGTTCCCTCTAATCATGGACGTTGTCCAGGTGCTCATAACCGGGAGCACGGCTATCATGATAGTTTTATTTAACTCTGCAGAGTTTGTACCACTTTACCCACGTGTTTGTGATTTCATCACCCTTCGATGACTAGAACCTCTATTATGCCGTCTCACACTTCCGTCGGTGTGTGTCCAAGAGATCAAAAAATAGCCTTTACAAAGGGATTACTAGCTTATTTAGACCCCACTGAGGTTTCACCGGTGGCGATGCCTCCAACTGAGCACATCTTCAACCAAGGGCCCCCTCTTGAGCCATTCAGATCCCAGAGTAGTCCCACCAATCATCAACAAACCCAATCCGACTACCCCTTCCCCGAGCATCCATAATGGTCCAAATAGCACTGGCAAAGCCCTAATTAATCAGCTACGCCGCACCCATACTTGGCCTCGTGGTGGCACTGTAATCCTGGATTATTCTCGCATGAACTGGTCCTTAGATCTAAAGCAAGCAAACCACCATAACATCCAACCCATCCACGTACCAGGCTTGCTTAGATCACCCATTACCATACCGTATCGACCAGTTCACATTAACCAGAATATCATTAATACATAATTAAATGTGTAGTGTTGTTTTCCTATCCCAGTTGATTAAGTGAAGCAAAAGGTAAAAAGCCCATCCCGACTCTCTACCATAATTCTAGGTGACAAGGGTGGTTAAACAAAGCTAGTAAACTTCCTATCATAGGATTCCCATCAATTTGACACAGCATGCAGTTTGCAAACAAAACATTTATTTTAAAACAGGATCAATATGCTTCAAGGACACTTGCCTTGCTCTTGTGGTTGATTAGGGTCAAAGCCTTCAAAATCTTGGTGTTGTAGATCCTCCGCGGCACTCTCTAGCACAAATCCATCTAATCCACACAATAAACATACAAGACAAGAAACACAATCAAAGAGTGCACAAATATTACTCAATATGTCATGACATGCATGATTAATGCAAATGCAAGGTAGACTTGTCAATTGATTGCTTTTAATGATCACTAACTAGTTCTAATAGCTTTTAACAAGTTTATACAGGTTTGGAGTTGATTGGATCAAACTTTAGAATCAATTCAACACAATTCAACCAGAAATATCGGACTAGTCTGCTAGGGACCGGACAAGTCCGCACTTTGCGAGATCAGCAGATTAGGGTTTTCTAGATCGACGTGAATTTGGAGATTAGGGGTTGAATTCTCGTAAGGAAAAGATAATAGAAGGTATACCAGGTGTTTAGGACTCCAATGAATCAAGAAACTTGGAGGTAGCACCTGGATCTTGATGATCTAGGGTTGGTGATGAACTTGGAGATGAATTGGTGATGAAGAACGAAACTTGATGGAGATCTTGATCCTCTTTCGTTTCCTCCTCTTCTTCTTCTTGCTTGGGATCTTCTCCTCCCTCCTTGATGGTGGCTCTTCACGAACTAGGGTTTGGGTGGGGTGGAAAAGTGGCAAATAGATGTCAAACCAAGGGGTGGGGTTGTTTATATAGAGGTGGAGGCTAGGGTTAGATGGATTTCGAGTTTGAGATGAGTAGAGGCCGGTTTAGAGTCCCACACGGGCTCTAAAAGAGTTAGGCACGACGTCCCTAGGCCCACTTAACGTGAAACCCAAGAAACAAGTCGTAAAACAAAAGATCAACTCAGAGTCGCGAAATATCGGACAAGTCCGGAAAGGACCGGACTAGTCTGAAGTCGTCCAGAGAGAAAATCGGACAAGTCTGGCCAAAAATCGGACAAGTCCGACTTTAAACAGGGAGGAAAACGAACAAGTCCGCTGGGACACCGGACTAGTCCGGAAAAGTCCAGGGACTTAGCAGATTTTCAAGGATTCATGGAATATCGGACTAGTCCGCACAAAATCAGACAAGTCTGAAACTTTCCAGAGGCAAAATCGGACTAGTCCGCAGCAAAAATGGACAAGTCCGTTTTTAGTCAGAGAGAAATCGGACTAGTCCTCAGCAAAATCGGACTAGTCGCACTTTCCTGCATTTTAAGTGTGGTTTTGCTCCAAATCAATTTTAAATGCTCCAAATAAATTTTAAACTCGTTCCTCTTGTTGTGGGTTAATGTTATACATGTATATGAGTGTATGTAGGTCATGATGCATGAAAATGAGGGTGTTACACTTAGCCAACCCAATTACCTTCCTCTTAGAATTGTCACCAAAGGTGACTTGTTCATGATTGTCGGGGTTCTATATAGAGGTGACCATATCATCATTACCGGTCATGTGTTGAGTGCACCCGCTATCGAGTACCCAACGCTTTCCTCCGGCCTTGTAGTTCACCTACACACATGAATTCAGTTTTTGATTTTAGGCACCCAATCTAACTTAGGTCCTTGTATGTGTGATACAAGTGTTTTTGGGACCCAAAGTTGCTTGGGAAGCTTCCCTTTCATGCCCTTCATGTCCTTGCCAATGAAGCTTGCCTTCACCTTGCCATCTACTTTACTCAAGAGATAATAGTGATCATTAAAGGTGGACTTGTAGTTAGTAGGCAATTTTGGAGAAGGCCGGTTAGGAAGAGGACACTCCCTTCTATGGTGACCGGTGACCTCGCAATGTTGGCAATAAGAACCAACTTCCTTGATGAAGCTTGTTTTAAGCTCCGGTGAGGGCACCTTTCCTTTGTTAGGCACCGGGAAGGATCCAAGTCATCTCTTGTTGAAGGCCTTTGCTTGTTGTAAGAGAATTTCTTTGTGCTTGACTTCTCCCTTAGATAGTCTTGCCACACTAGTGCGGAGACTTTCAATTTCATCCATCAAATCCTTCTTCGTAGCATTCTCTTTCAAGGGCAAAGAATTATGCAAGACATTATTGGCATGAGAAACAATAGATACCTTATCATTAAGGGTTTCTTTCTTTATGGATTTCAATTCTTGATCAATGACTTCATAAGCAGGGTTAATTACTTGATGCTCTTGGATTAACTCATTGTGCTTTCCCAAGAATGCTTTGTGTGCTAAGTCAAGCTCATGATGATCTAGCTTGATTTGAGCCTTATCTTCCTCAACTTGCTTGACATGAGATTTCAGCATGTCATGCTCCTTAAGTATGCTTTCATACCTGTCAAGCAAATCGAGGTTAGCACTCTCAATCTTAGCACGAGCTTGTTCAAGAGACTTGACCTTACTCTTTTCCCTTTTAATGATAGTGTGGTATTCATTTATAACTGAATCTAAGTCATCGGGTGAAAGTTCATCATCGGAGAAGGAACGCCAACGACCCCCTTTGGAGGCACCGGAGCTTGGAGAAGAGATGCGGCGGCCCCCCTTGTGGGGCATCGGAGCTTGGAGAAGTGACGCCAGTGGCCCCCTTGGAGTGCACTAAAGCTCAAAGAAGTTGCACCGGCGGGCGCCAGAGCTCGAAGAAGTGACATCGGCGGCCCCCTTGGGGGGTGCTGGAGCTCGGAGAAGTGACATCGGCGGTCCCCTTGGGGCTGCCGGAACTTGGAGAAGTGACGCCAGCGGTCCCTGTGGGAGGCGCTGGAGCTCGAAGAAGTGACACCGGCGGCCCCCTGGGGAGGCGTCAAAGCTTGCAGAAGTGGCGCTAGACGGAGGGCGTCGACGGCGCCTACTATGGACGTGTAGAACGTCGGCTGTGGGCTCCCTTTATGGCTTGCACACATGGTAGAAAAAAGTAATTTCGCTCGTCGGTCACCACTTACCTACTCTTTATTTTTGTTATGGCTTACGGTCCTTAACTAAGATGCGGGGCATGATTAATTCGGTGCAATAGCATTCAGGGTATGGTCGCTGCCTTCCTCAGGGCATAAGTTGTCCGGCCCCCTTTACTCAACTGTTAGCACTGGGAGGCAAGGTGCGCATGCTTAGGGTATAGAACAAGGCTAAGCAACTTATACACCCTGGACCTCCAGCTTGACGTTAGCCTTTCAGGAGTTAAAACCATCCGACACCATGGACCCCGACAAGGAAAACGATATTCGAACCCCGAACACATTACAGGTACCCCAAGCGGATCCTCCTTTAGTAGGACAGCACAACATCAACTAGGACGAGACAGGAGAAATGTAAGCGGGCATATGGCAGACGATAAGAGAAAGTAAGCAAAAAATTAAAGCATAATGTAAATAATTTTGCTCGTTAGTTACTCCCTTCCTGCTTTTAGTCTCGTTATGTCTTATGGTCCTGAGCCGGGCTTACGGTGTTTTTGTAATTCAGTGTGACAGTATTTTGGTTATGGTTATTGCCCTGCTCAGGAGTGTGTGCCGTCCGGCCCCCTGTACTCAGCCGTTAGCGCCGAAGAGGCAAAGTGTACACGCTTAGGGTGCAGGACCAGGCTCAGCAGGCTATACACCCTAGACCTCCCACAAGCGTTAGCTTTTCAGGGGAGTGACCATTCAGGGCCACAGGCTCCTGAGCAGGAAATCAACCAAAGAACCCAAATACATCAAAGGAACCTCAAGCAGACCCGCCAGCAGCAGGATTGTGTAACTCCACTAGGCGCGAGACAGGGAGAGAGTGCCCGATGTAAGGTTCGAATGACCACGAGGGGGGGTGAATTGGGCTTGTTTTTAAAAACTAAAGCAATAAAAACATAACTACTAAAAGCCCAATTCCCTATGCAAACAACCTATGCATTCAAGTGAATAATAAGTTTGCGGTATATGAAATGCATAAGTGTAACAGGAAAGGAAGAGTGTGCAAACTCCCGAGGAGACACGAGGACACGGTGATTTATCCCGTGGTTCGGCAAGATCATCACGACCTTCCTACATCCACGTTGTGGCACCCACCAAAGGGTGTAGCCACTCCCAAGTCTCCACGACTAGGGATCTCACTAAAAGTCTTCGTTCACCATCTCCCGCAAGGTGGAGCTCAAGCCTTGTACAAGTTTGATCTTCCGGGCTTCCACAACCGTCTTGGCAAGCTCTGGAAGGATCTCTCCGATCACTGACTGATACACAGTGAATGTAATCACCAAGAGACACTCTCTTACAGCTCTCACTACACTAGAGACTCCAATCACCAAGAATGGAAGCACCCAAGCATCATCTCTAGTAAGTTCTAGCCTATCTCTTGGTGTACATGTGGTGTAAATGATGTGGAAGTGGTTGCTCAATGTCTTGAATTCTTGGTAATGTGTAGAGTAGCTCAGGGCATCTAGACTTGTCCAAATGACTGGTTGAAGGGGTATAAATAGCTAGCTTCCACGAGATAGCTGTTGGAAAAGTAGGGTGACATCACTGTTCTGCAAACACCGGATGATCCGATGTTCTCCCTTCAACTGTCATTGATCGAGTACAAAATAGCTGAGGTCACTGTGTCACATATGACCGTTGATCGACCGATGTTGTATACACCTGTATGTCGGATAATCCGGTGACACTTGGTCCAGGATGGTCCAGAAATAATGCTTACTGGAGTGATTGACCGATGTGGCATATTTGTACATCGGATGGTCCTGTGTTACTTGGTCCAGGGAAATTTCTTACTGGAATGATCGACCGATGTAACACATGCTTTCACATCGGATGATCTGGTGTATACTCAAGACTGAGGTCTTCTTCTGCTGCAGAGCCAACTTGACCGATGTAGTGTTTTCTGGATACATCGGATGATCCGGTGAATTGTTTTTGTCTGCTTCGAGTTGTTCTAAGTGATTCTTTTGGAATTTGTACGAGTGACCTCTTAGACATTGGTTTGAAATTTTCTTTTGATGAATACTAAGTCTTGTGTGCTGTCAATTTTGATGGAATAATTTTGACATATATGTTTTTCTTTTCAGTCTTCATGAAAATCGATTGACCTCGTAAAATAGTTTGTTGAGGTGTCTCCAATTGTATCCAATGAGCAGTAGATGATATCAATATAGAGTCCATTAAGTGTGATGAGTTATATGAGAGACCTTGCATCCACAAACTTATTAGTGATATCCAACGGTTGTCATTAATCACCGAAACCATACCTCATGGGGGCCTAGATGCTTTCACCCGAGCATATGACAGAGAAGATGCGAGAACAAGCATGATTTGATGATCATAAAATTATTGCGTAATTAAATGAACATAAATGGAGCAAAGGGCAAGACAGTGGTTCTTCTAACTTGGTAATCATAGGAGAGGGCAGGCTTTAAAGGAAGGCAACAACCCGCTCCGGATGACAAGGGAGGAAAAATGTACAGGCTTAGGGTCTGGAACCATGCTAAGCAGGCTGAGCACCCTGGACCAGACCCACTGGAGCTATGTTGCTTCGAGCGCTACTCCTAGACGCTATGACACCCTTTCCCGAGGAAAAAAACACTATCCTACAACTACGCCCAGGGTGAAGCTTTACCAAAGTGGCGCTGGGGAGGCAAAGTGTACACGCTTAGGGTGCAACACAAGACTAAGCAAGCCGCATACTCTGGACGTCTCACCATGCCAAAAGTAAAACTTACAGCGGATCTTCGGGTCAAACTTACCATAACACCTTGCTGAAGTCATTGTTGCCCTAGTGGCGGGAAACCGCTTGACGTCCTTCCTCTGACTGCGCCTTGAAGACTTGTTGTCTTGCCGTGTCGATCGCCAGTGGCTAGGCGTAGTCATTGATGATGGCAGGGAACGTCCCATTCGTCTTGTCGTCGTAGCTACCCACTTGGCGGTGTTGCGTAGGCCTGTGGTGCCTCCACTGTGATGCGATTGGACGCAGCTGTACCTGACAAGAGGCGTGCACTGCACATGTACGCTTGGGGAAGGCGCATGCCTCCAATGCGTGACTGGACAGGACGCGCCACCACTAACTCCTGCAACCTACCGCCCAGAACAAGTTGCAGGATATGTGGCAGCTCCAGAGCCATCCTCGGTGGGAGCAAGGGCCCGGAGCCGAAGGACGCGTAGCAGCTCCGGAGCCCTCCTTGGTGGGAGCAAGGGCCTGGAGCTGGAGGATGTGTGGCAGCTCCGGAGCCCTCCTTGGTGGGAGCAAGGGCCCGGAGCCGGAGGACACGTGGCAGCTCCGGATCCCTCCTCAGTGGTAGCAAGGGCCCGGAGTCAGAGGACGTGTGGTAGCTCTGGAGTCCGCCTTAGCGGGGAGGCCGAGTCTGGAGCTTCTTCTTGTATGCGGGGGTACCTAGTCCTGAGGGCACTGACAGCCCCCTTTGTGACTAGTGGAAGAGAATCGACCTCCATGGTTATTCGACGAGGGTAGGGTTGGTGAAGACCTGGTCCTCTGTGGACTCCTCAACGTGTGTGTAGATTTTCTCTGTGGAATCGAACCACGGGATAAAATCTTGTGTCGCATACTTTTGTTCTTATTGTTTATTATATTCTAGATTTTACTCAACCTTGGATAACTTACGTTAAAACATTGAACTCAAAGTTAATTTGTGCCATACATAGTTTCATTGTCTTGATACATCCAGACTACAACTTACTTTCTGTTGCATAGAGTACTTGACGTGAAAGCTTCGATCAAACTTGATCGTTCTAGTCCGCACACACCGGACTAGTCTGCACCATACCGAACTAGTCTGATTTCTCTGTATTTGATCAAGTTGTTAAGTGTTTCAGGATACAACAAAACTTCAAAAAGCCTATTCACCCCCCCCCCCTCTAGGCTACATTCAAAAAGGCATAATCCCCATAATGACTTAAGATGGGTGAAGTACCATGCCAATTTTTACAATATTAGGTAGAGTATTTTGTTGTGCACATGGTACTTTTGAAAAGTATAACATTGTACGAACTCCTGATCATCAACCAAAAGTCTTTGCATTGCTCGGGACGAGCAAAGGATAAGCTTAGGAGAGTTTGTTGACGGCTGTTATATACCAATTTCACCCGTCAATACAACTCAATTATGTGAAGGAAATATCATTTATTGCACACATCACCTTTCTATTTAACCTATGTCCACTTGTACTTGGAGGAATTGGTGCATGCAGGTATTTTATACAGAATTGAAGTGAAACAAGGGGATGGATCCTATAAAATATCATCCTAGCCAATCAAGCACCGACATGTGGAACCACATGGATCAAATGGCCCACAAACAAAAGTATGTGAGGCCATCCAACGGTGTACACCCTATATTAGTAAAGGGGACCCACCTGGAAGTCACCCCAAGAAAGCACAAACCATTTGGAGGACTTATTAGGTCGGCCAACCCCCCTAGTCGGCCGACCTAGTCTTTCCTCCAAACTCAGTCAGCTTCCACGTGTTGGCTCCTCCCGGCTTGAAGGTGTCATTAATGACTGATTCGCGCACTTTTGGTGGCAGGAATCGACCCTTCTCCAAGCTATAAATAGGACCCCTCAGCCCTCACTTCAACACACACCACTTGAGCATCATTGTATACACTAGTCTCCTAGTTCCTTAGTGGAGGTTAGGCTGTAGAGAGGAGTCTCTAGTCCCAAGTCCAAATTGGAAAAGGTGTGGCTCAGGTATCTTTTCTTATATTTGTTACTTCATGCATAATAAAGATATTATCTTTAGTCTTCTTTTATTCATATACTTGGACGAAGAGTTTCTTGTTTGATTGTGGATTCCATGTATATGGTAGGAGTAGTCTTTATGTTTATGCCATAATGATCATAACTTGCCATCATAAACACTACAAACCCCCACTGTAGTCAAATTAGTTATGATATGATCATGTTTATATGAATAATTTATGTTATGTCTCAACATTGGTTCAATGATGTTTATGTTAGTCATTGCCTTGGCGAGGTACTTGTACTCGAGCCTTTAGGGTATTTACTTAGTATGATAGCATGGTGCTAGGATAGTTAGGTTTCTTTGGATGTCTCGTAGATCCACGGATTGAAGAGGTAGGCAGTAGGTGGTGACAGCCTTATCCGTCCTTTGTAATCCTCCACGTTCAGCTATGCCACAAGCTCTTTGCGGGAGTCGTCCTAGTATTGCTAGGGGTAAACCTGTGCCCGATATGTTGAGCAACTTAGTATAAGGATTCACCATTGACATGCTCATTAGTATCTATCTTAGGCAATGTATATGTATACAAGAGGCATTGTAGGAGCAACTCCCCAACTCTTAGTCTAATGTCCATTCGGACCCATCTACCCTTTAGAATGGATTGCTTAGGTGTGTGTCACACTACCCATATATTATCAACTTACCCCTGTCTTGATAATTGATTAGTATCCCATAGCTTGATCATAAGAGCAGTGTTTACTCCATTGCCTTCCTTCGGGATAAATACGATACCCTTGGAAATACTCTCGAGTGAAATGATACACGACAGATTCTGTGCGCTTGCGGACCTCATCTCTTTCGAGAGATGATCTGTGATGTAAGAAACATCAACAACCAACTTCCTACCTCTTCAATACATGGGTCTACGAGACATCCAATGCTACTTAACTATCCTAGCACCGTGCTAGCATGTTAAGTAAATACCTTAGGAGCCTAGGCACAAGCCATCCTAAGGCAATGACTAACCTAAACATCGTTGAACCAATGTTGGTACATAGCATAAGTTATTCATATTAACATGGTCATGTCATAACTAATTAGACTACAGTGGGGGTCTATAGTGTTTTTGATGATATAATGAGAATGATATAGCATAATCATACTCCTACCACATACATGGAATCCACATTCAAACAAGAAATTCTTCATCCAAGTATATGAATAAAAGAAGACTAAAGATAACATCATTATTAAGAACAAAGTCACAAGTATAAATAGGAATATGAGAGTCATACCTTTCCCATTTTGGAATTGGGAAGAGAGAGACTCCGTCTACTCCTTCCTAACTTTTAATATGGACTAGAGGTTCTCCTCTCTATAGCCTAAACGCCTGTAAACCTATGAAGAATAGTGGATACAATAGAATGAATACTCAAGTGGTGTGTGTGTGTGTGTGTGAAGTGAGGGTAGGGGGTCCTATTTATAGGTGGAGAACGGTCGCTTCCCGCCACAAAAGTCGCGCGAATCAGTCATCATCATCTTCAGGAAGCCGGGAGGAGGCAACACGTGTCGATTGAGCGAGTTTGGCGCCAGGACTAGGTCAACTGACTAGGGGGGTTGGCCAACCTGGTCAGTACTCTGTTGGGGTTGTGTTTTGTCCAGGTCACTGACAGGTGGGTCCTCTTTACTGATATAGGTGATACACCGTTAGATGGCCTCAAGTACTTCTCTTTGTGGGTCATTTGATCCATGTGCAGCCACAAGTTGGCGCTTGACTGGCTAGGATGATATTTTATAGGATTGCTCCCCCTCTTTTACCTCATTTCCTGCATAAAACGCTTGTATGCACTATTTCTCCAAGGACAAGTGGAAATAGGTTAAATAGAAAGGTGATGTGTGCAAGAAATGATAATTCCTTCACATCATTGGGTTATATTGACGGGTGAAATTGGTATATAACAGCCGTCAACAGGGAGGTACTTTGATGACACCTCAACAGGACTTACAATATGTGCACTCGCCATTGTTTTCAACTTTCCTGCCTCAACGAACTACTGTATAGGAGCCTTTATCACCATCACCAACATCTAGTATAGGTGACCGCCTGATTCGCGATACCACAAAGCATAAGTATCTGCATCACACTCATAACCACAACATCACCACACTCGCGATCACCATCACGACCCACGTCTGCACCGGCAAGCTTCAACAACCACAACCACCATCGCAATCCGCATGCTAGAATCACAAGTGGATTGATGTCAACCTAAGACAACATGACCAAGCACCACAGCAGCGCATGTCAACCTTCGGGCTCCTCTTTTCTGCTTACCTTCCAGTCACTGCACAGCACCACGAAGGCTGAGGAACTGACCCCCGCCTTCCCAAGACCCATACCATCTGCTGATGCCAGCACCCAAAAGCTCTAATGCCAAGATCCGCCGACTCTACCTCCTAGATCCACCGTCACAAGCGCCCCGCTGACCCTGACCCCTAGATCTGCGAGCCCCACCTCTCAGGTCCGCCGTTGCGACAACCCACAAGCTTAACCGACATCACTTCAACCGATCGTCTAGACAAAAGAAGTTCACTACCATCAATTACTCCTATGGAGACACGATCCACCGGATCTGACCGCCTCCATCTCGAGAATCACTATCACCACCAAGGGAAACCTCACTAGCCCACCCAACACCAAGAGAAGGATCTCTCCACTGCATCAGTCTTCGATGACACGACGACTGCCTTCTCTAACCTTCACCATCACCACTAGTGGTGGGTGGAGCTCCCGCGAAGCCACACCAAGCTCTGCCAACACCATCTTCTTGTTGGACCTGCAACATGCACGCATTGTCTTCCTTGCCTCTGTCGATGTCCTCTTTGACGCTCACCGCGAGCGCACACCGAGCAAACTCTGCTGATGGCACCGATTGTCTCGCTCTTGCCGACCTTCCTCTAACCTCCATTGGTCATTACATGTAGTGCATGCCCAGCCCGATCACACACGCTTTGACCTTCACCTACCCATGAAGTGCCTCTTCGACACCTGCCGCAAGCTTGCATTGCGAGAGCACCATCGACGGTGTTGTCTACTTCACTCTCGCTGACCTCCCGGCACCATCCACAACCCGCATGCCCAGCCCGATCACACACGCTTTGACCTTTTCCCAATTGTGCATGCCCGACACCATCTTCCTCTTCAATCGTTGTCGTGTTCCCAGCCTGCTCTGCCCCAAGCCGGCTAGATAGATCCACAAAAACTCTAGATCCAAGCGACAGGCTACCGGATCCATCCATCCCACCTCTATCATCGATGACCATCGCTGCACAATGTTGCTCCTGAATCCAGCAACGAAATGTATTCTATTGCCTCACCACCGCCTTCCCGGCTCACAGTGCGGAGCTGGCGGTGTGCTCTGGTGGCACCATGAAAAGTGGGTGGGTGATGGGCGGTGGCGACAGGTTGGAATGTGGCGGCCGCTCGAGTCACCCGCTCAGGATAACGCGAGGACATGGAGCAAAACACTACAGGAAACATGATCATTTGCAACGGCTAAAAATATTTGCGATGGCCCGCACTCGACCGTCGCAAAAGTAAGAAGCCGTCGCAAATAGGTGATTAATTTCCGACGGTCGGCCCATATGCCATCGCAAATAACTTAACGTCGCAAATTGGACCTTGTTTGCAACAGCCAAAGATAATATTGTCGCAAGTAAATTAAATTGCGACGGCCAACCCTAGGGCCGATACAAATAAAAGGGATATATCCCGGCCCACTCGGCCTGACTAGCATTCACGCAAAACACCTCGTGCTCCCGCCGCCGCTGTTGACGGCTGTTATATACCAATTTCATCTATCAATTTAACTCAATTATGTGATGGATTTGTCATTTCTTGCACACATTACCTTTCTATCTAACCCAATTCCACTTGGACTTGGAGAAATATGTGTATGCAGCATTTTATGCAGGAAATGAGGAGATGCAGATGGACCAATCCTATAAAATATCATCCCAGCCAATCAGGCGACGACACGTGGCATCCCATGGATCAAATGGCCCACAAACAGAAGTATCCAAGGAGATCCAATGGTGTATCACCCAGATACATCAAGGGGGCCCACCTGACAGCCACCTCGAGGAAGTACTCCACGTTTGGAGTGCTGACCAGGTCGGCCGAACAAGGGGTTCGGCCGACCCCTTCCTGGCGCCAAACACGGTCAAACGATGCGTGTTGGCTCCTCCTGGCTTGAAGGAGTCAATGGTAACTGATTCGCGCGCTTTTGGTGGCAGGAACCGACCCCAACACTAGTATAAATAGGACCCCCTACCTCTCACTTCAACACACACCACTTGAGCTTCATCTCTATTGTATATACTATCATCCATAGTCTTAGATGAGTTAGGTTGTAGACAGGAGAGTCTCTAGTCCCAAGTCCAAATTGGAAAAGGAGTAAGGAGTCTCTCTCTTCCCAATCCTACATTGGGAAAGGTATGGCTCATGTACTCTTTCTTGTATTTGTGACTTTATGCATAATAAAGATAGTATCTTTGGTCTCTAATTATACATATACTTGGGCAAAGTGTTTCTTGTTTGATTGTGGAGTCCATGTATGTTGAAGGTATAGCTTCTATGACTGTTTCATCATGAACATATCTCATTATCATAGAACCTATAGACCCCCACTATAGTCTAGTTAATTATAACATAACTAGGTTAGTATGGATAATTATGTTGTGTATCAACATTGGTTCAATGATGATTCAATTCATTGCCTTAGTGTGGCTTGTGCCTAGGCTCTTAAGGTAATTACTTAATATGCTAGCATGGTGCCAGGATAGCTAAGTAGCATTGGATGTCTCGTAGACCCACGGATTGAAGAGGTAGGCAGTAGATGGTGACATCCCTATATGTCCTTTGTAATCCTCCACGTTCGGCTATGCCACAGGCTCTTGGCGGGAGTCGCTCTAGTATTGATAGGGGTAAGCCCGTGTCCGATGTGTTGAACCACATAGCATAAGTATTCACTATTGACCTAGCTTAGGGATAATTAGATTAGGCTATGTATATGTACAATAGAGCATAGTAGGAGTAACTCCATAACTCTCAACTTTAACTAACCTCTAGGATCCTCTTATCCCCCTTAGACTTGAAAGCTTTTGTGTGTGTCACACTACCTTCACTATTATTTTATCCATCCTTACTAGATTCTTACCTAGACCTTTCTACCCTTTCCACTTGATGATTGTTATATCTCTTCCCTGCCTTCCTTTGGGATCAAATAAATGACACCCTTGGGAATACTCTTAAGGGGAAATGCTACAATGATATTTCCGTGCGCTTGCGGAATTCACTCTCTGATCCAATAGAAACATTAACAAGCATTTCTGACACATCAGTTGGAGATGTTTAGTTAATGGTGCATAAGAAATACCAACAAGCATTTCTACTGCCGTTGTCGAGCATGATTTGTTAGTATATCTTAGGAGCCGTCAACAAGCATTTCTGGCGCCGTTGCCGAGGAAGGCATATAGATATATAACATGACTGAGTGAATAGGATAGAACCCTGGGTAGGATTTTAGTAGGATAGCCATTCTTTGTTTTCGCATTTGTTTTAAATGTGAAAACAGGGTAGTGTATGTTTGATTTCCTCCTACCGGAAAACTTTGTTGAAGATCCCAAATATCTTCTGAGAGACTGACCCCATGTCGTTACTCCTCAGAAGATTCGAGCGGCAAAGCAAGCCATCATTTCTGCACCAACAATCCAAACACCAATGGCTCAGAAGACCCTTTGTGAGTTCTCAGCTCCCTCTGCTAACAATGTGCCTATTGGGCCCACTGTTAACACGGGAGATGTGAACTTCGAGATCAAAACTGACCTTATCACTATGGTGCAAGGAAACCCATTCTATGGGAAGGCTAACGAGGATGCAAGTGCTCACCTGCAACAATTCCTTGAGATCTGCAGCACTTTTAAGATCAAGGACGTGTTTCCGGATGCGGTCCATCTGAGATTGTTCCCGTTCTCTCTCCTTGGGAGAGAGAAACAGTGGTTCTACGCGAACCGAAGTGCTATAGACACTTGTGAGAAGTGTTCTACGGCATTACTCGCCAAATTCTTCCCGTTGCGCAAACCAATGCCCTACGTGGAAGGATTTCCAGCTTTCAGTAAGAGCTCAAGGAATCTATTCCAGAGGCATGGGAAAGGCTTCAGGAGTACATCCTAGCCTGTCCCCACCATGGGATGGATGACTGGCTCCTTATTCAGAATTTTGATAATGGGCTGATCCCATCAGCTCGTGACCATTAGGATGCTGCTGCCGGAGGAGCCTTCTTCTCATTGACGGTGCCAAAAGCTAAAGATCTTATTGAGAAGATGGTGTCCAACATGTGATGGAATGATGAGCATCTCCATACCCCACAGCGAGGCATGCACACCTTGAAGGAGGTGGACATGATCGCTGCAAAATTGGATTGGACCTCCTAATGAAGATAATTGATGGACAAGCCAGTAGTGAAGTGTCTGGCAATGCCTATGCCCTAGACTCTCACATCACGTGTGAAGTCTGTGGCAACACGGGTCATATGGGCAATGATTGCCCCGAAACTCATAAGGACGCCCTATACCTCGCCAACAACGGAAATTTAACAACAACAATGGCTATCGTCCAGGAGGTCAAGGGTGGGGTAAACAATGCCCATTCTTTCAAGGAGGGTACAACAACAATGGCAACCCTGGAAATCAGCCCAACTTGAGAGAACTTGCCATTAGCCAGCTCAAGATCAACGATGCCCTATCAAAGAAGCCGTCAGCTAATGACAAGACCCTAGAAAACATCAATGCTAAGATTATTGGACTATCCGGAGCATTCAAGAATCAACTAAGCTTCAACAAGATGTTGGAGACTTAGCTGGCACAACTTGCTGCAGTTGTCCCTCCATTGGAAAACAACAGAATTCTGGGGAAGCCAGAAGTCCCAGTGGAAAACGTCAATGCAGTGGTTACGAGAGAAGGAAAGACCACTCGTGACCCACCATATCCCACACAAGAAAGGATGACAACTGGGCCTGAAGACGGAGGAATGTCCATCTCATCGGACGGTAGTGAGACCTACGCTAATAGGTTAAATTGGTAATTATCCCACTTTCTTTTTCTTTCTTTCTTTTTTCCACCCCATTTGGATTTTTCCCATTGCATATTTGATTTATCGTAGCAAGTTGAGAATCTTATATTCTCAACTATCATTTTTCTTTCTTTCTTTTCAAAAGGAAATTTTTTATTCGATTTGAAAAAAGATTTTTATTTGAAAAACAATTTTTTTTTGAGCTGCACATGTGGCATTTCACCAACGTTCTAACTTTATAACCGTTGGGGAGCCACTTGCCAGAAGGGGAACCACGGGGGCCACCTGTCAGGTCGACCGAACCCCCCGGTCGGCCGAACAGGGAGTGGAGCCAAATTGGCTCCCCTTCCTCCAACGGCTATATTTTGAACCCCAAGTGACCGTTGGAGGGTGCACCCTATAAATTGTGGCCGTGAGGAGCACCTCTCTTCACACACCACAACATTTTACACCTCCCCAAGTCACTCTCTAGCTCACCTTGTTTTTATTGCTCTTCATTGCAACACTCTTGCTCAAATCCATCCCCAAAAAGATTTCCTTTTGTCTGCATTTTCATTTTACACTCAAGCTTTCAAGAGGAGAAAATTCGTTGAGAGTTTTGTTTTCCAAACATTGCTTCTTTTCAGATTTTTCTTGCCTTGTTTTGTTCTTGCTTGTTGAACTCAAAAAGACATGAAGAGGTTGTTCGGAAAGAGGAAGGGTGCTGAAAGCTCAAGCCATAGTGAAGGTTCTAGTGCATGCCTCTCTTCCATGGGTACAAGCCCAAGGAGGAGAAGTGTGTGTGAGGACACTCCCATGGAAGAGAGAAGCAACCCATACCAACTTCTTCATGACAACGACCTCAACATACAAAGCGAAGTTGAAGATCAAGCACGCAGGCTTCTCCAAGATCGTGAGTTCCGCCACACCAAAGCTTACATTTGATCTCCAAAATAGGTATGGACTCTGAATTTCTTTCCATTTGGCATGAAATTGGATTTGATGACTTTGCTCACATAGAGGAGAAAGGTTCATGCCTTCTCACTATCCAATTCCTTTGCACGCTAAGAATAGGATTTGATGGTATTACTTTTAGATTATTTCAAAAAGAATACAACATCCTATGGAAAGAATTAGGTAGCATCCTAGGCTTCCATAAACGGTGTTTGCTAGATTTAGACAATTTGCCTAAGTTAAACAAACAAAGTTTTTGGCATGAGCTAACTAGGGAGGTCATATGTAGGGCTCTGTCGAAGAGTGGAATACGACATTTCCCCCGGAACCGTTGAGAAACAGCCCGCGGAGGTTCTTTTGTGTTAGGGAGCTCAAGATCAATATCAAGATGGTGACCTCAGAGATTTACGTGTTTCGGGCCGCCTGAGCGTAACAACTTACTCCATGGGGTTGGTGTAATTGTTTTGAGTGAGTTCGCTATGGTCCGATTGCGATAGCTTGGATCCACCCCCGTACTCGCATGGTGCAGCCCTTTTATAGTTCTAAGGACTGACCATTACAAAGCTAGCCTAGCCTGACATGTGGCCCTGGCGTGCTTAATGACCTAATACACTGTCTAAAGAGTATTAAGTACAATTAATGGTGTGGTAATGTGCCTTCATGGCAGCGTTATCGCTATTAACTGTACACGGATCATGTGTCATTAATATGGTATTAATGGCACATTATCAGACCTTGTAACTGCCACTTTAACCATCCTTGAATGTCTGTAATGGTCTTGTCCGGCTTGTATTTCCGTTGGTGACGAAGGTCCAGAGGCTCCACACATGTCGGATCCGGAGCTTTCCCTTGTGGGAGAGCAGGTTCGGGGTTGCTGTACACGTGTGAGTACCAGAGTTCCTCTCTGATGGGGGCTAAGTTCGGGGCCGTTGTACACGTGTAGTCGCCGGACCTTCCGTTTGTTAGGAGTTCTGCTCTGGGCTAATTTTACATGTGTTAACCCGGGAGCCAGTCATATGAGGGGAGCGCGCCCGGTACAATGTGACATGTGGGACCAGCAAGGGACTTCGACTCTGACGGATGGAACTTTCTTACTCTTGTTGCGGTATCGAGGGGTACCCGGTACGTAGGGTACCGATAGTGGCCCCCGGGCCCACCTCTGGAAGAAACCCCTTGGGTTCAGTTGTTCTGCCGAAGGTGGGGCCATTCTCGATTCCCAGTCTTCAATTTTCAAAAAGTCCTCTAATGCGCCGATAGAGTGGCGGTTCGAGGGTGAACCTTTGACGCGTGGCTTGTCATGAATACGGCAGCTGAGATCTTTGAGTGCGGATCTCACGCAATTGAAGGTCACCTGTTCCCAATACGAAAACTATATCGGTTCCGCGCGCCTTGTCAGAGCGCCGACTTTGGGTTTCCCGCCGCTCATCATAGCAACGGTTGGCCATGGGTAAGGACCTCGATCTCTTCGTCGGGGTGGCCCCCAGGCCCACTCGCCATTGACGGGGTAGATTATGGAAAAGTACTCTTGATCTCATTGCGGTTTCCATCCAAGAGTCGCAGAGGCTTACTTAAGAAGGAAAGTGCGCACAGGTTGAGGACTCTTTACGCCTTTGATCATCCTTGTGCTCAGAGCCTCCCAAACTCCGCCTAATTTTCCAACTTTTGCTCCACTTTGCCGCGATGGAGTTGGGTCTCCCCATAAGTCGCCTCAAGAGTGATGACGATCTGAAGAAGGTCCGGACCTACATGGGGTGGTCCAGCAACTCCTTCAACCATCTGGTCTGCGTCGGCAAGCTCCCATTCAAGAAGGATCACAGCGGCGACATGGTGTACTTCTCTGCGTACGCCATGGTGGGTCTGATCCCACCTTTCTCAACTTTCCTTTTGATGCTGCTGGACTTCAATGGTCTGCAGCTGTACCATCATGGCCCCATTCTGTTCTTCTTGTGTCAACATTTGTCCACTTCTGCAAGATGTGGGTGGGTATTCCCCCCTGTGTCGAGCTCTTTCGCACCTTCTTCACCATCCACACCACCGGGAAGGGGTCCGAATTCCTTGGCTTCTACTATTTTGTGAAGCGCAAGAAATGCCCCTTCAAATACTTGAGGTTGTTTCCTTATGGCAAGTGGGACGACTGGAAGAAAGATTGTCTCGTCGTCACAGCAGAGGAGCACGAGAAGTTGGATCTGCCCAAAGGTCTCCCAAATGCTGACACGGACGCATGGAGTGTGGTTCCGGTGCTGTCAGAAGCCTTCAACCCTGCTTTGACCAGGATCCGCGAATGTGTGGAAGGTGGAGTGACCCCCCATATGGTCTTTTGCAACTTCCTGGTCAACAGGTGGGATCTGCTGAATAAGAGGGAGAATCTTGCGTGGGCCCTCAACAGCGTGATGGATGAAGACCGGATTGAAATCGGTCAGAACTCCAATTTGGAGGGCGCAACTTTGGAGCTTCATCTCAAGAAGTTCCAGCATGGAATTGATGTTGAAGGCGACGACTTTACTCCACCGGCGGCTTTCCTCCCCCTAAACATGGAGGCGCAGTTCAGCAGGGAGCTCCGAAGGAGTATGCCGACCCTTGACGATATTGGTGAGGTGGAAAGGCCTCCGACCACCAGATTGACGATCCCCGGAGCTTCCGAGGGTGGTCCTGCCCTCGCCCCAAGACCAAGGACTGAAGACGTCGGCAAAGGCAAGGGCAAAGAGCCAGCTGAGCCTTCCAGCCAGAAGAGGAAGTTGAAGCATGCTGACGGGAGGTCTGTCAGCCCTGCTCCTTCCACGACGGTTGCTTCTCCTCGGAGGGGGAGGTCTTCCGCTACTACCCCTGCTTCGGTGCCAGCGCCTTCAAGAGGCGTCAGCTCCAGGCAGTCGACTCCGGCTGCAGTGCTGGCTAGGAGCTCCAAGTCCGGAAGTTCTTCCCGTCGAAGGGAAGCTCCGACTGAGAGGACTCCGGTGGCTGCAAGTGTTCCTCAACCGAGGTACGAAGCAGTTGTCTCACCAGATTTTGTGGGCTCTATCTCCGGGCCTCATAAGAAGAGGTTCCGAGGCGACTGGGGTGGTAGCATCCCAAGGTAAGCATTGATTGCTCACTCTGAAATGTTAATCCTGCTTTTGGATGTGTATTTAATCTTCTCTTCCCTTTATTTATAGGGTGTCGAAGAAAGGACCCAGAGCTTCAACTCCTGTTGCAACGGGTGGGACTGCACTAGTCGAAGCTCCGGCTTCGATTGTTGAACCTCCTGGTCAAGCGGTGGTGGAAGCCGCGGCAGCTCCAGTGCCAGTTGTCGTGATCCTGGACTTAGAGTCCTCGCCTGAAGCTCCTGTGGTAGTGCTGGACTGCACGTGGGAAGTTCAAGAAGTGCCCCTGGCAACATAGGCTGATGCTCCAGCACTGATGACGCCAGAAGTTCTGACTTCCGAGCCGGAAGTTGCCGAAGCCCTGGCTGTTGAGCCAGAGGTAGCTGAAGCCCCGGCTGTTGAGCCAGAGGTAGCTGAAGCCTTGTGCCGGGAACGGTTGAAGACCCAGCAGTAGAACCGGAAATTGTAGAGGGTCCTGTTGCTGAGCCGGAGGAGGTTGGAGGTCCGGCAATAATGCTGGAGGTGGTTGCAGGTCCAACGGTTGTGCTAGAGGTAGTCGCCGCACTAGGGCCTGAACCAGTGGAGGTCGAGGCCCCAGTTGAAGCTACTGCTGCTGCTCCAGAAGTGGTGGTCCAGGAGGTACCAGTGCCAGAGCCAGAGCAGCTCGCAGGACCGACGGCAGGTCCTTCGACATCGGAGCCATCGATTGAAGACCTGAAAATGGTGCCTTCACCTGCTCTGGAGGCAGAAGTTCCCCCCGTGGGTTCTTCTGCTACAACTGAAGGGCTCCAGGAGAGCGGCCCCAGCATCGCAGGAGTACAAGGGACCACTATTGTAGAGTGGGACCCATTTTTTGTTACAGAGAACCCGCTTGAGCCGGCAGAAATGTTCCCAGCAGGCCCGGAACCTATCCCCCTAGCGTTGTCCATAGACAACGCCTGCTCGAGCGTCAGGCAGGTCCAGCTCGCCTTCGACCATGAGAGCAAAGCTTTGGAGGAGGAGCACAACACCTTGAGGCGTTGGTGCAGCAGACTCCATTTTGAAACCAAGCTTGCTCAGACGAGGCTAGCTGACCAGAAGGAATGGATCAAGGGGGAGAAGGCCCGGTTAGAGTACTGGGACAAGTTGATGGAGGAGAAGGAGGCCACCATTAGGGCGCTCGATGCTAACTCCAGGGAGATCCTGGAGCAAGCTAAAGGGAGACATGATGCTGCTGACGAGCATTACGAAAAGCTCGCAGAGTTGAATGAAACTCTCATGAAGCATCGAGCAACCTAGAGGCGAGAGACGAAAAACTCCTGGGGCAGCAGGAGGATTTTGTGAGGAGGGAAGCGGAGGTCACCCATAAGTTGGCCCTTGGTGAGAAAAATTAGGCGGATCGCAACAAAAAGCTGGATCAATTGAAGGAGGAAGAGAGGAAGAAGAGCTGGAAGGTGGGGCAAGAGCTCTCGAAAAGAGAGTCTGACATTGCCGCTAGGTAGGAGAGAGTCGAGGGCAGGGAGAAGGACCTAGCTGAGAGGCGGAACTGCGTTCACCTCCGGGAGACGGAGCTGGCCGACCAGGAGAAGCAAGTTGCTAAGGTCAAGTAGCAACATGCCAAGCTGGCTGAGCGACTTGCTCGTGAAAGCTCAGAGCTTGCACCCACCCAGAGGTCACTGGAGGAGCCGTGGAGCTTGAAGGAGACCGAAGCTATTCAAGTATGGGACTTCCTCGGATGAGTGAATGATGCGCTAACACCGCTGGGTTTTAGTTCAGTACGTCCGGACAACCCGGAGCTAGATCTGGACCGAGCGCTGGTGGCCCTCAATGGTGCTGGCGGCAAACTTGATGCAATGGGCGATGTCATCGCGGATCATCTAGAGACAGAGGGGAAAACTTGGGCTACAAACGTCGCAGAGTATGTGCTGACGTGTTATGTAAGCCGAGATCCTAAATTCGCACTGGACCCGGTGCTCGAAGGTCCCATTGCTGAAGAGGAAGACGCCGCCAAAGCCAGCGTCCAAGAGGTTGCCCGAAAAGTAGCTTCGTTCTTCTGCAGGTCTTAGGTCTTCCAGTAGCTTGGACTTTTCTCCTTTTGTCCCTTGTAATCTCAATTTTGTAATCCAGTTCTTCTGATTAATGAAATCCTCCTTTTCGCCATGAATTTCACTTTGTCTTCAATATACTATGTCGTGTCTTGTTGGCCCCCTGGTACATGTGTACAGTTGAGGTGTGTACATGTAGCAAAGGTTATGAAAGTATCTAGAAGTCTTCAATTTTCAAGCGTCGAAGACAAGCCGCCTGGAATGGTCGAAGCTTGGTAGCTCCGGTGTCAACATATTGGATGTCGACGGCAGACCTATCTTGGGAGATGTCAGAGCTTAGTGGCTCCGGTGTTGTCCATCATCACTATCAATTTTTTCTTTTCCTGCACATTAAAGGCTAGAGAAAAACTAAAATTTGTCCTCTTGTCTATAAATTGGTTGTGACTTATTGTTCTTATTTGAACTTTTAGATTCGAAGAAACTCGATATGATAACAAGCGTTTTGATAGAATCTTCTTAGATCCACGTTCCTTTCTAGTACTAACCCTACTGAGGTCTGCCGGGGTGTAGGTAGAGTGGCATTTTTAGGGTGCAGGACCACGCTAAGTTGGTAGCACACTCCGGACCTAGGTTGGCTTGGCGTTTTGGCAAGTAGACTATGTAGCGGTGTTAAGATCCAAAAAGACTATCAATAAGGCTTGTAATGCATATGAGTTACTTGGTACAAAATTCAAAAAGATTTGCACAACTTTATGATAGACAAGCAGGGTAAAAATAATTTATCATATTGAGCCTTGTACAAAAAGTAAATGCACGTGGAGTCTGCCTTCACACAACAATGCTTTTTATTATAGGTCCGAATTACAGGGGATACAAGGACACACTTAGGGTGCTGGACCAAGCTAAATGTGCTATACATCTTGTGCTAACCCAGAGCAAGTAGTTACACTTTTTAGTATTGTGACTGTGTCAAGTGTTACTTGAACTTTCCAGACCCTCTCGGAGGGGTCCGGATGTTCTTCCGAAGTACTTGCTTGACTCTGTATAATGACTCTATAACATGCTTTGTGTGTAATTACAGACTCACCTCCATGATTCTAAGCATAAAAATTACGGAGGTGCTCGATGTTCCAAGGATTAGGAAGTGGGATCCCATCCTCAGTTGCCAAGCGAACGCAGCCTGGTCGGGATACTTTAATGACTCAGAAAGGACCCTCCCAGCTGGGGGAAAGTTTGTTCATCCCTTCATGAGTTGGTATCTTCTGGAGCACCAGGTCACCTTCTTCGAGCTGTCGGTCACGCACGTGCCTTTGATGGTAGCGCCAGAGCGCTTGGCGATAACGTGCATTCCGAATAGCTGCTTGGCACCTTCCCTCATTGATGAGGTCAAGGTCTTCACGCCGGAGCTGGTCTTGTGTGGCTTCGTCGAAGGTCTGGACCCGGAGGGACCCCAAGGTGATTTCTGGAGGAAGGACTGCTTGAGCTCTGTGCACCAAGAAGAATGGAGTTTCCCCAACTGACCGAATAGGTGTTGTCTTATTCGCCCATAATGTGGACAGAAGCTCTTCAATCTAGTTAACTCCATGCTTTTTCAAGCGCTCATATGTGCACGTCTTGAGTCCTTTTAACATTTCTGTATTTGCTCTCTCGGGTTGGCCATTGCTTGCTGGATGAGCTACTGAAGCATAACTAAGTTGAATGTCGAGGTCTTCGCAATATTCTTGGAATGCAGTACTTGTGAATTGAGTTCCATTGTCATTTATGACATTTTTTGGAACTCCAAAACTGCATATAATGGACTTCAAGAACTTGATTGTTGATTGTTTGTTAATTGTTACTACTGGAGTTCCTTCCGGCCACTTGGTGAACTTATCGATGGCGACATATAGGAAGAAAGGTCACAAGATGTCCATGCCCCACACAGCGAATGGCCATGTAGGAGGTATCATCTGCAGTGATTGAGCCGGTGTGTGAATCTGTTTTGCATGGAACTGACATGCTTCACATTTTTTCACCAGCTCAACCGCATCTTGGGGTGCTGTAGGCCAGTAAAAACCATGCCGGAAGGCTTTACCGAGCAGCGTGCGAGAAGATGCGTGGTTCCCGCACTCGCCTCCATGGATTTCCACGAGGAGATCGCGGACTTCTTACCTTGCAATGCACCACATTAGGATGCCATTGGAACCGCGTCGGTAGAGATTCCCTTCTACCAACGTGTATCTTTTAGCCAATCTGACAATCCGGTCAACGGATACACTGTCTTCAGGAAGCATATTGTCTTTCAAGTAGCTCCAGATCACCGAGATCCATGCATCAAAGCCAACTTGAGCTTCTCAGTCTTGCGTGCTGGGTTGCTCGGAGCTTCCGACAGGACCTACGACCCTTGGTGAACGCCATGGTAAAAGGGCCACCGGGACCGCCAGCTTCGAGGTGCTGGTCTCGCCCCCTTCGCTCAGTTCGGCAGGCTGAGCTGTTGGCTTTGACAATCTCCGGACGAAGATTCCGTTAGGAGCCGGAGCTCCGTTGAGGATTTCATCGAGAGTTCATCAGCTTTGGAGTTATGAAGGCGTTGAACACGATGGAGGTCCAGGACTTCGAAGTCCTTCTGAAGCCTTTGGACTTCAAGGAGATAAGCAGCTAATTGAGAATTGTTGCAGGAGCATTCACCTTTTACTTGTTTGATAATGAGTTGTGAATATCCCTTCACCAACAACTATTTGACACCATAACATAGTGCCACCTTGAGTCCATAGATGAGGGCTTCATACTCCGCCATATTGTTGGTTGCCTTGAAGTTAAGGTGTACCATATACATGACCTTCTCTCCGGTCGGAGCTAGGAAAAGGACTCTAGCTCCGGCCCCCTGCTTCTGCACGGAGCCGTCGAAGTATAGGGTACAGTGAGGATCAGTGAATACCGGAACTTTGAGCCTTGGTTTCTGCTCACTGTGGCCCCCAGGGTTTGATGGAGAGGGAGTCCACTCCGCCACAAAGTCAGCCAAGGCTTGACTTTTAATTGCTTGTCTTGACACGAATTCTAGATTGAATTTTGCCAGCTCCGCTGCCCACTTTGCAATATTCCCAGTAGAATTAGTGTTATGCAAAATTGCACGTAGTGTAAATCAAGTTACCACTGATATTTTGTGGGCTTGGAAGTAATGACGAAGCTTTCTTGAGGCAATGAGAACTGCGTAAAGCAGTTTATGCACCACAATGTATCTTGTATTGGCGTCGTGGAGTACTTCACTGATGAAGTACACTGGGTGCTGGACTATCCGGACCCTCCCGGAGGGGCCCGGAGCTTCCTCTTCATCAACCTAGACCCTTCCGGAGGGGTTCGGACCTTCTTCTGGAATTTCCTGGTCCCTTCCAAAGGAACCCGGAGCTTCTTCTAGAGTGACCCGGACCCTCCCAGAGGGGTCTAGATCTTTTTGTTCAGCAGCAGTTGCTCCTTCGTTTGAAGAAGGTTGATCCTCTTTCATCTCGCCTTGAGGATATGTGCCTAAGGGTTGGTCCCAAGACTCGCCTTCAGGTAGTTCCGGACCCTCCCGGAGGGGTCTAGTGTGCTGAATTGGGGATGGCTTCGGTCTTGTCGCGACCAGGACCATACTGACAACCTCCGTAGTTGCCAAAATGTAAAGCAGTAAAGGCTCACCAGGGTTCAGAGCTACCAGGATTGATAGTGTGGTGAGGAGCTGTTTCAGCTCTTGAAACGCCTTTTCTGCTTCTTCAGACCAATGAAATGGCTCGGACTTCCTCAAGAGTTTGAAGAAGGGTAGCACCCGTTCTGCCAGTCTTGAGATAAATCGACTAAGCGCAGCTAGACATCCAGTCAACTTTTGGACATCTTTAATGCGGGCTAGGGGTTGCATTTCTTCTATAGCCTTGATCTTCGCCGGGTTTGCTTCAATTCCTCGATGAGTCACCAAGAAGCCCAGAAGTTTTCTGGAGTTAACCCCGAAGACACACTAGCCCGGGTTTAGCTTAGTGCGTGTAGTACGCAACTTGTCGACAACGGCTTGTAAGTTGTCAAGGAGTGACTCCTTGTTTTTGATCTTCACAACGATGTCATCAACATACACCTCCATCAAATCTCTAATTAGCTCTCCAAATGTTTTGTACATATCTCGCACAAATGTTGAAGCGGCATTTTTTAGACCGAATGGCATGGCAATGTAACAATACAATCCATCTACTGTGATGAAGGCAGTATGCTCTTCATCTTCCTTAGACATTTGGATTTGATGATATACAGAATATGCATCTAAGAAACACAGTAGTTCACACCCGAAGGTGAAATCCACTATCTGATCTATTCTAGGTAGTGGAAATGGATCTTTTGGACATGCCTTATTTAAGGTGGTGTAGTCGATACACATCTGAACCTTCCCACCGGCCTTGGGTACAACAACTGGGTTTGCCAGCCATTTTGGATGGAAGACTTCCCGGATGAATCCAGCTTCGAGCAACTTCTTGATTTCCTGTCGTATGAAGTTTTGTCGCTCGATTGATTGTTTCCAGGGCTTCTTGTGTACAGGCCAAGCGTATGGGTAAATCTTCATATTGTGCTCAATCACCTCCCTAGGGATCCCAGGCATTTGTGACGGTTGCCAGGCAAACACGTTGACATTAGCCCGGGGGAAAGTGATGAGTGCGAGTTCCTATTTGTTGTTCAAACCACCCGATATACGAGTAGTCTGAGCAGCGTCGGAACCGATTTGGACTACTTTGACGGGAACGTCGGCATCGCTGCTTGGTTGCACACTAGGTGCGGATGTAGAGCCTTTGTGGCGAACGCTTGGAGGATTCACAGCTGGCTCTTTTCTAGATACTTCCTCTTGCGCTGTGGTAAGCGCATAGAGTTCTTCCAGAGCAGTAACTCTTGCAGTGCGATCTCCACGGATCCGGAGAACGCCCGTAGGTGTTGGTATCTTCAACACTAAATAACCATAATGGGCAGCAGCCATAAACTTGTATAAAATTGGCCTGCCTAAAATGGCATTAAAAGGCAGACTTATTTGCACAACGTCGAAGACCAACTTCTCGGTTCTGTAATTCTCCCGGGTCCCGAAGGTCACCGGGAGTGTAATAGAACCACGAGGAGTGATGGTTCCCGGACCTACTCCGAAGAAAGGCTGGGATGGACGGAGGTCTGAAGGCCGAAGCTGAAGCTTAACGAAAGCTTTGAAACTTATGAGGTTAACCCCGGAACCTCCATCCACAATCACGTGGTGCATTTGGATATTGTTAATGGTGGGTGACACCATCAACGGGAGTTGACCAGCCCGATCATGTTTCAAGGACAGTCCGAAGCATCGAAAATATTGGTGTGTCCATCCACTTCCGATGTGGTTCTGCCCTAGCAGCAGGAGCTACCATGGCCATGTCCCGCCGCATTGTCTTGAGGATGCAACGAGAAGTGATGTCCCAAGATCCACCATAGATGGTGTTCAAGGTTTTTCGACGTTCGGCATCGGAACCGTCGTCGACAGTGTTGTATACGGCTTTCAAGACCTTTTTAGGGTCCTAGAAACCTAGCTCTTTATCATCTGGAGTTTTGTCGACTTTCTGTTTTCCTTCCCTTTGACGGAATGGGGCTTCTTCCTGGCGCTTGTTGTAAAGCTTGGCAAGGTTCTGGACATCCCAGCACTCTTCCAAGCTATGTTGATTCGTCTTGTGAATCGGACACCATGCTTTGGAACTGTTGTCGTCCTCTGATGAAGGATGAGGTAGCTTCTCGGGGCGTGGCCCCCGGCTTCCAGGAGCTGCAGCAGCAGCAGTTGAAGCGCCGCCCGACGGCTTCTTTTTGCCGTTGGGCTTCTTCTTCTTGCCACTACCGGAGGTAGCAGCTTCAGTTTTGGAGGACTTTTGGTTGGCCTCCGGAGCTGGTTTGGAGTGCATTTCACGGCCCTCCGCAACTCAAGCGCATTTGTCGGCTAGGCTAAAGAGTTACGTGACGCTGGTAACTTCCTTAATAACCAGCTTCTCTAGCATCTTCTTATCTCGAACACGCTGTTTGAATGCAACAATAACAGAGGAGCCCGAGATTGAAGGAATGGTATTGCGTACCTGAGAGAATCGCTGAATGAAGGACCGTAGCGATTCCCCCGACGTTTGCTTTACAGCAAACCGGTCTAGTTCAGTGTCGGGTCGGGTGTAGGAGCTCCCGAAATTGGCAGTGAATTGCTGGCATAGTTTCGCCCAACTATTGATGGAGTCAGGTGGAAGACTCATCTTGTAGTCCCGGTTAAGGCCACAGGGAAGTAAGTGGACATTACATCCTAATCACCCCCGCTGCTAGTATGGCAGTAGAGTAGATTTGTAGAAATTCGGCGGGGTTGACTGTCCCGTCGAATTTTTACGGCAAGTGAGGCCGGAACTTCTATGGCCATCTGACCATACGTAAGTGCACGGCCAGGGCAGAACAACCTCCTCCTACTCCTTGAGGAGCAGGGTTGTCCCGAGCCTCTGGCCTTTCGCGAGCACGCTCGATGTGGACTCGGTCGTCCTGTTGCTGACAACGACGATCTAGTTTCGACCGAAGGTCAAGGGTCAGAATTCTGGTGATGGTATGGGTGCGTCGTGCCCCGGGGGGCAGCGAAGTCACCTGTTGGGAGGTGGCACGCATCCTCTGTTGAGAGGCTTGTGGACAAAGCCGACCGGACAAGGTCCGTCGTTGTGAAGGTGCTCTTCCCGAAGGAGGGTGACCTTGGTTACTAATGCCTGCAGCCGCAGCTGTGACCATATGGTCAACATCAGCCCTCCAATGCTCCATAGCACCCTGGGATGCTCCTGGAGGTGGTGGAAGTTGCAAAAGAGCTCGCGCGGAAATGAGCGCATGCTCGGAGTTGTAGTTTGTCGATGCAGTGATCGATGTAGATGCCCCACCTTGTTGACCGGCATTGTTTGCCAGAACAGATTGTGCTGCAGTCCCTACCAGAGCGTTGGCACCTGCTGGTTGTTGAATGTTGGTGGGGTTGCCTCCAACGGGTTGTTTAGCATGACTGTCGTTGGATGATCCAGCAGCTGAATTCACCATCTTGTGATCTCGGGATCAAACCGCCCTACCTGGCGCGCCAAATGTCGAAGTGTGGAATACGACACTTCCCCCGGACCCATTGAGAAACAGCCCGCGGAGGTTCTTTTGTGGTTAGGGAGCTCAAGATCAATATCAAGATGGTGACCTCAGAGATTTACGTGGTTCGAGCCGCCTGAGCATAACACCCTACTCCACGGGGTTGGTGTAATTGTATTGATTGAGTTCGCTATGGTCCGATTGCGATAGCTTGGATCCGCCCCCGTACTCGCGTGGTGCAGCCCTTTTATAGTTCTAAGGACTGACCCTTACAAAGCTAGCCTGGCCCGACATGTGGCCCCGCCGTGCTTAATGACCTAATAAACTGTCTAAAGAGCATTAAGTACAATTAATGGTGTGGTAATGTGCCTTCATGGCAGCGTTACCGCTATTAACGGTACACTGATCGTGTGTCATTAATATGGTATTAATGGCACATTATCAGACCTTGTAACTGCCACTTTAACCATCCTTGAATGTCTATAATGGTCTTGTTCGGCTTGTATTTCCATTGGTGACGAAGGTCTGGAGGCTCCACACGTGTCGGATCCAGAGCTTTCCCTTGCGACAGAGTAGGTCCGGGGTTGCTTTACACGTGTCAGTACCGGAGCTCCTCTCCGACGGGGGCTAAGTCCGGGGCCGTTGTACACGTGTAGTCGCCGGAGCTTCCCTTGGTTGGGAGTTCTGCTCCGAGCTTATTTTACATGTGTTAACCCGGGAGCCAGTCAAATGAGGGGAGCGGGCCTAGTGCAACGTGACATGTGGGACCAGCAAGGGCCTTCGACTCTAACGGATGGAACTTTCTTACTCTTGTTGTGGTATCGTGGAGTACCCGGTACGTAGGGTACCGATAGGCTCCTAGGAATAGCCACATCCAAAACCCTACCTTATGCTTCATGCATAGATGGGTGGCTATGACTATGTTCCCTAGGGGAGATGTTAGGGTTGTGCGAGATGATGAATTGAAAATTTTGATTGCCATGACTAAAAAGATAAAAGCTGCTCCAGTCAAAGCCATGATGACACAATGGTTAGATTACATTTCAAAATTAGGACCAATTGAATGCACTTCATTGATTACTCATATTGGTGATAGGGTAGGAGCACTTAAATACTGTTCATTTGAATATATTGAAACTGAAAGAGAATTAATTAATGAAGACTATTTAGTGCAAGGACATACCCTTAAGCATGATCATGATGGCTCCTTGATATTTTTCTATCCAGGCTTTGTCAATGAAATTCGGTTACCTAACCCGGATTTTCATTTATACAAATGTCAGAGGCTAACCATTAATCTTCTTCCCCTTGAGGAAGCAAGAAGAAGTAATGTCTCTGGCAGATTAATAAGGAATCGTGTGAGTGCTGCAGCCACAGGCATGCTACCGATAATCTCCCCGATCCATGAATACCAAGAGCAAGGGAACCCAACGGGTTATGCGCCCGGATGTACTCAACCTCTGACGTATGAGACTGGGGGATCATCTTGGCAAGAATGGCAAAGGGATTCACCCTTATCCACTTCAAGCTCTAGCAGCTTGCCCCCAACGTCCATGAGAGGACGTCGTTCCTTTTCGGCTAGAAGTCATCATGACTATAGCCAAAGAATGATGAACCTCACTAGACGTATGGGAGAACATGAAGTGGGAACGAGTGACATCTACAGCACACTCCAGGAGCATGTTCAAGGTACCCAGGATTGGCAACAACACATGGATGCTCAATTCACCAACTTCAACACGGCGCTACAACTACAACAAGCCGATCTTGCAGCGTACTTCCGTCATCAAGGGTTCAACCCTTATCACGGAGGTAGTTGAAGAACAAGCTTGGGGGAGGACCCCCACTTGAGGTAACATGTATCACATTCCTTGCATAGTTATTTTCCATCCATCCATCATCCACCTTGCATTTAATATATATATATATATATATATATATATATATATATAGGTTAGATTTGCTTTCATCAAATAAAGATGTGCGGTAAGAATGATTTAGAATTCACATAGATGAAATGATGAATAGTTGCTCTGTTTTATTTTCCTAAGTCTCTAGTTTACAACTTGCTACTCTCCGAATATTGCTTTCATTGGTTTGAAATACTTTTACCTTAATTTGGAAGTTGTGGGTAGCAAAAGCTTAATCTAATTCTAGGTTGTTGCAAGATTAGAATTAGTAATAGGGTTGCTAGTCCTAGTTTGAAAGTAAAACTTAGATTTCCGGAGAAATTCTAAAAAGATTTAAGTTTCCTTCAATTGATTGGAAATACCTACCAAAGCCATATGATGTTCATACATAGACAAAACCTTATGCATATGCTATTTGCTTTCACATTGAACCTAGTCAAACTAGTATAGACCTATGTGAGAAATCATTCAACTCTTTTTGAATTCAAGACTTCACTTGCACATGTCATACTTCTACACTAAAAGTAAGCAAAACGTCCATCATATCCACCATACCACAACAAAAAGAGAAACTCCATGTTATTCATGTTTAGCACTGTTGGAGTGTTGTTCCGGCAATTCTCCCGGTACTACCGTTGGTAGCCCGTGAAGTTTGTAGTTCAGTATTGGGCGCGTAGAGATTCAGAACACGATGGCAAATATACACAAGGATTTACGTGGTTTGGGCCGCCTGAGCGTAATACCGTACTCCTCGGGGTGTGTAGTTGTTGTATTGAGTGTCTGAGCACTTGTGAGTACGTGTCAGAGTTGAGTATGGGAGAGGTCTCAGAGGAGCCGAGGGCCCCTTGTGTATCGTCGACCAATCCTTTTATAGTACAAGGACTGGTCGTTACACTGTTAGCCTGGCCCGACATGTGGCCCTGGCGGTTACTGATGCTTAATACACAATTAATGAGGTTAATTACCCTTAATAGCGTGGTAACGGTCCTTGACAGTGCCGTTACTGGTATTAAGGGCCTTCTGATCATGTGTCATTAATATGGTATTAATGACACTTAATCGGGTCTTGGAGCCTTTAATTGCCCCTTGAAGGTCCGAGCCGTTGGGGGTCCACCAGTCTGATTGTTGAGGCTGAAGGTCCAGCGGTTGGACACGTGGCAGCATCGGATCTTTCCGTCTGGGACGGGTAGGTCCAGTGTTGATGTACACGTGTCGGTACCGTAGCTTCCCTCTGTCGGGGGTTAGGTCCGGGGGTGCCACACAAGTGTTTAGCCCAGAGCTATATCTTGTGTGGGATGTAGGTCCGGTTGCTGTATGCACGTGGCAGCACCAGGACTAACCATAGATGGGAGGCGGGTCCGGTCCCGTATGACACGTGGGGCCTTTGCAGGTCTTCAACTCACACAGGTGAAGTTCCTTTGGTCTTTTTGTAGTCCCAAGGGGTATACGGTACGTAGGGTACCGACAGTGGCCCCCTGGGCCCACCTCCAGGAGAGACCTTTTGGATGAAGTCGTTCTGCCAGAGGTGGGTCCATCCTTTGGTTTTTGAGTCGTGTCTTCAAGGGTCTTCGGATGTGTCGTTGGTAGTAGTTCGCAGTTAAACCAACGTCGCGTGGCATATCTTGGACGCGGCAGGTGAGATCTGAGCGTGCGGATCTCACACAATTGAAGGTCGCCGGTTCCCGATACAAAAACCGTATCAGTTCCGCGTGCCTTGTCAGGCCGCCACCCTTGGGCTTCCCGCCTTTCATGATGACAACCGTTCGCCTGGGGTAAGGACCTCGACTTGATCATCGGGGTGGCCCCAGGCCCCCTTGTCATTGGCAGGGTGAAGCTTTTGAATTGTATCGTCGGCTCTTCTGCGGTTTCCATCCAAGCGTTGCGGGGGCTTACTTAAGAAGGAAAGCGCGCACCGTTTGGGGATTCTTAATGCCTTCATTTGAATTTGCACTCGAATCCTCCAAACTTTAGCCTGCTTTTCATCTTTTGCCCCGCTGTGCTGTGATGGAGTTGGGTCTCCGCAAGAGTCAACTTAAGACCGACGGCTATTTGAAGAAGGTTCAGGCCCTCATGGGGTGGTCCAGTGACTTCTTCAACCAACAGGTCCATGACGGCAAGCTTTTGTTCGAGAAGGAGCACGCCGGTGACATGGTGTACTTCTCCGCGTACGCCATGGTGGGACTGATCCCACCCTACTCCACTTTTCTCTTGATGCAGCTAGATTTCTATGGTCTGCAGCTATACCACCTTGGTCCCCACTCCATTCTTTTGGTGTCGATCTTTGTCCACTTCTGCGAGATGTGGGTGGGCATTCCCCCCTGCGTCGAGCTCTTTCGCACCTTCTTCACCATCCGCACCACCGGCAAGAGTGACGAGTACCTTGGCTTCTATTATTTTATGAATCGCAAGAAGTGCCCGTACAAGTACTTGCGATCGTTCCCTTCTGGGAAGTGGGACGACTGGAAGAAGGATTGGATTGTCATTAGGGTGGAGGAGCATGAGAAGCTGGAGCTGCCCGAAGGCCTCCCCAATGTCGACACTAAAGCTTGGAGTGAAGTTCCAGTGTTATCGGACGCCTTCAACCTTGCTCTGACTAGGATCCGCCAATGCGTGGAAGGAGGGGTGACTCCTTAGGCGGTATTCTGCAACTTCCTGGTCAACAGGTGGGCTCCACTGAAAAAGAGGGAGAAGCTTGCCTGGGCCCTCAACAGCGTGATGGACAATGATCGGATCGAGACCGGTTTGGAGTCCAACGTGGAAGGCGCAAATTTGGAGTTTCACCTCAAGAAGTTACAGCACGGCATCGACGTCGAGGGTGACGACTTAACCTCGCTGGCGGCTTTCCTCCCTCTGAACATGGAGGCAGAGTTCAGCACGGAGCTCCGGCGGAAGATGCCGGTACTTGACGACCTTGGTGAAGTTGAGAGGCGTCAGACTATTGGGGTTGCGATCCACAGAGCTTCCGAGGTAGGTCCCCCTTCTGCCCCAAGATAGAGAGTTGAAGTCGAGGGCAAGGGCAAAGAGTTGGCTGAGCCCTCGAGCCGTAAAAGGAAGTTGAAGCACTCTGACGGGAGGTCCGTCAGACCTGCTCCTTCCGTAGCGGCTCCTTCTCCTCGGAGGGAAAAGTCTTCAACAGCGGCAACCACTCCAACATCAGCATATCCCCGAGGTGCTAGCTCCATCCATGCGGCTCCAGCACCAGGGCCAGCTGAAGGCTCTAGGTCCGGAGGTCCTTCTCGGTCGAGGGGGGGCCTCAACCAAGGTGACGCCAACGGCAGCAGCAAGCTCCGGGGAACCTTCTGGAGATGACACGCTAGTGAGGACGGGGTCCGGCCCTGAGCGTCCGGGGAAGAGGTTCCGCGCTAGCTAGAGCGGAAGCCTTCCGAGATAAATTTTGTTTTTACCTCAGTTGGTTGTTTTTTGTTGTAACTGTGTTTTGAGTTTCTTCGTCCTTCATCCATAGAGTGCCCAAGAAAGGTGTTGAAGCTCCGGTTCCTGCAACAGCAGTTGAGGCTGTGCAGTCGGAAGCTCCGGCTCCAATCCCAGTGTCGCCCCAAGAGGTGGCTGAGGTTGCGATAGCTCCGGCGCCGGCTGTCGTGGTCCTGGACCTCGACTCATCCCCAGAAGCTCCTGTGGTAGCGCCGGACCACGGGACTAAAGATGTACCAGCGGAACCAGCCCTGGAGGTTGATGCTCCGGGTTTGGATGTTGAGATGATGGACGCTCCAGCCTCAGAGTCGGAGGTAGCTGCAGTCCCAACCCTAGAGCCGGATGTTGTTGAAGCCCCGGCAGTGGAGCCGGTGGTTGATGAAGCTCCGGCGGTAGAGCCGGGTGTTGATGAAGTTCCAGCGATAGAGCCGGTCGTCGAAGAAGTTCTGGTGCCTGAGCCGGTTCCTGCAGAGGTGCCGGCACCCGAGCCCCTGATGGTCGAAGCGCCAGCGCCTGAGCCGGCGGCGGAGGTGGCACCAGCGTTAGAGCCAGAAGTGGCTTCAGCTCCGGCCAAACCTTCAGCACCTGCCCCGGAGGTGGTGGTCCTGGAGGTTCCTGCGCCTGAGCCAGGGTGCCTAGATGAAGCTGCTGACCCCCCGCCTGTGGGGCCAATTGTTGATGACCGTGCGGCAGGACCTTTGGAGCCAACTCCAGAGGTCAAAACTTATGTTGCAGGACCTTCCTCGGCGGCGGCCGAGGCTATCCCGGAGTGTGGCCTCAGTGCCGTGGAAGCCCAGGGGACCGCTCTTGTAGAGTGGGACCCGATTTTTGTCACAGAGAACCCGTTGGAGCCAGTGAAGAGGACCCCGGCAGGTCCAAACCCGATCCCTCTGTCGTTGTCTATTGACAACGCCTGCTCCAGTCTTCGTCAGGTCCATCTGGCTTTTTACCACGATAGCAAGGCCCTCGAGGAGGAGCGCCAAACTCTTAGGAGGTGGCGCAACTGGCTCCAATTCGAGACCAAGTTGGCACAATCGAGGCTGGTTGACGACAAGGAGTGGGTGAAGAATGAGAAGGTATGGTTGGAGTACTGGGGTAAGCTGCTGGACGAGAGGGAAAGCATGGTGCAATCCCTCGACAACCAGTCCCGAGCCATCCACGAACAGGCTATAGCTGCTAATAACGCGGCGAATGATCGCGGGGAGAAGCTCAGTGCCATCCACGACAACCTCGTCAAGCGCCGGGAGGCCCTTGAGGAGCGGGAGAAAAAGCTCAAAGATGAAGAGCAAAAACTCCTGGAGCTGCGGGATGACCTCATGAAGAGGGAGGAAGAGCTTACTCAGAGGCTGACTCTGGGTGACAAGAGTCTCGCGGAGCGCACCAAGAAGTTGGATGAGCGCTGCGAGAAAGAGGAGAAGAAGGCCTGGCAGCAAAGACAGGACCTCCACAAGAGGGAAGATGAAATTGCTGCCAGGGAGAAGAAGGTGTGGGGCCGAGAGAAGGACCTGGTCGATCGCCAGAACAAGACCCACCTCCAGGAGGAGGAGCTTAGTAAACTCAAAAGGCAGGTTGCTGAAAAGATTCAGCAGAAAACCAAAGAGGTTGAGCGCCTTGCCCGTGAGAATTCGGAGCTTGCGGCCACCAGAAGATCCTTGGAGGACATGCGAGGCTCGAGGGCTGTGGAGTACCAACAAGTTTGGGACTTCCTGGGCAAAGCGAACAACGCACTGACGCCAATGGGTTTCAGTCCTGTGCGTCCGGATGATCCGGAGCCGGAGCTGGACCAGGCGTTGCAGGCGTTGAGTTCGGTAGGCAACAAGCTCACTAAGATGGGCGATGTCATCGTGGACCAGCTGGAAATCGAGGGACAATCCCTGGCAAAGAACATCGCAGAATACGTGCTGACGTTCTACACAAGCCGAGACCCTCAGTTCTCACTGGACCCGGTGCTTGAAGGCCCCATTGACGGAGAGGGAGAAGCCGCCCAAGCCAGCATGTCGGAGGTTGCCCAGAAAGTCGCCTCATTCTTCCATAGGGTCTAGGACTCTCTCTTTGTAGCTCCCGCTTGTATTCTCTCTTCTTTTTCTCCAATTTTGTAATCTCTTGTCTCCAGATGAATGAAATCCAAGATTTTATGAATTCCATTTTTTGTCTTCAACACCTTTGTCTCACTTGGCCCCCTGGTAGATGTACACAATTTGATTGTGAACATGTACCAAGAGGATGTAACAGTTGTTGAAGACTTGTGTGCTTCGAACTTGTAGAGTGTAGGTCTGAACTCTTCGATAGTAGAGGCCCCCTGAGGTTGTCGGAGCTTAGTAGCTCTAGCATTGACCATCGTCGGAGCTTAGTAGCTCTGACAGCAGTCTCCATCAACACGTAGAGCGTTGATAGCAAGTCCTCTGTGGTGTTGGAGCTTGGTAGCTCCGGCAGTGACCTCTGTCAACACGTAGTGTGTCGACATCAGACTCCATTATGGAGTCTTTCCACCATTTTTTCTTCACGTTGACGGCTAGCCCCTTGGCTTTACCGGAGCTGAGTAGCTCCAGCGACGCTTGCTATCAATGTTTGAAACATCAACTACAAGCCACCTAGGGGATGTCGGAGCATTGGTAGCTCCGGCTTCATTCACCATCATCATGAAATTTTTATTTTTCCTGCACACTGAAGTCAAGAAAAATAGTAAAATTCATTCCCTATCTATAACTCAATTACGACTTACTATTCCCAAGAAATTTTTAGGTCGAACGCAATTGTAAATACAATCAAGTGCACTGGCTTGTTTCTTCCAGGTCTGATCGTTTCTGGACTCGCCTTACTTCGGCCTGCCAGGGTGCAGGTAGAGTGGCGTACTTAGGGTGCATGACGAGCCTAAGTCGATAGCACACTCCGGCCCTAGATTGGCTTGGCGGCATTTAGACGAGTAGACCATTAACAATGTTTAGACCTGGAAGAACTGACAATGCAACTTGAATTATACTTGAATCGGTCGAGCTAAAGTTTCATAAGAATTGCACAACTTTGATATAGACAAGAAAGAGAAAAATAAAAAATATTGAGCCTGTACAAAATAAATGCACGTGGAGTCTGTTTTCACACAATGATGTCTTTCATTATAGGTCCAGGGTACAGGGGAAACAAGTACACTCTTAGGGTACGAAACCAGGCTAAGTGTGTTTCGTTTCTCGATTGACCCAAGGTAGCTAGCTACACTTTTAGTTCTGAGACTGTGACAAGTGTTGCCTGAACTTTGTGGACTTTCTGGGGAAGGTCCGGCTGTTCTCCCGGAGGAGCTACTCGACTCTGTACACTGACTCTATAACATACATCACATGTAATTACAGACTCACCTCCGTGATATTAAGCGTAGAACTTACGAAGATGCTCAATGTTCCAAGGGTTAGGGAGAGGTGTCCCATCCTCGGTTGCCAAGCGAACGCATCCGGGACGGGATACTTTGATCACTCAGAAGGGTCCTTCCCATCTAGGGGAAAGTTTGTTTAACCCTTCTCTCGATTGTATTCTCTGTAGCACCAGAACGCCTTCCTCGAGTTGTCGGCTGTGAACATGCCGTTGGTGATAGCGCCAAAGAGCTTGGTGGTATCGGGCATTCCGAAGAGCTGCTCGGCACCTTCTGTCTTCAAGGAGGTCAAGGTCTTCACGTCGGAGCTGGTCCTGTGTGGCATCGTCGAAGGTATGGATCCGGAGCGACCCCAAGGTGATTTCCGGAGGAAGGACTGCTTCAGCTTCGTACACCGGGAAGAAGGGTGTCTCTCCAGTTGACCGGTTTGGAGTTGTCCTGTTGGCCCACTGTGTGGGCGGAAGCTCTTAGATCTAGTTGGCTCCATGTTTTTTCAGGCGCTCGTATGTGCGCGTCTTGAGCCCATTTAGGATTTCTACATTTTCTCTCTCAGCTTGGCCATTGCTTGCCGGGTGAGCTACAGAAGCGTAGCTGACCTGAATGCCGAGGTCTTCGCAATATCCCTGGAATGCAGAGCTTGTGAATTGGGTCCCATTATCAGTTTTGATCTTGTTTTGGGACTTCAAATCTGCATACGATGGACTGCAAGAAGTTGATAGCTGATTGCTTCTTTATTGGCACAACTGGAGTTGCTTCCGGCCATTTGGTGAATTTGTCAATAGCAACGTACAGGAAATTGTAACCTCCGATGGCTCTTGGGAAAGGTCCCAAGATATCCATCCTCCACACGGAGAAAGTCCATGTGGGAGGTATCATTTGTAGAGGCTGAGCTAGTGTGTGAATTTGCTTTGCATGGAACTGGCATGCTTCGCATTTCTTTACTAGCTCAGTTGCATCCTGGAGCGCTATAGGCCAGTAGAAGCCATGTCGGAAGGCTTTACCGACCAGCATGCGGGAAGACGCGTGGTTCCCACACTCGCCTCCATGGATTTCTACGAGGAGATCGCAACCTTCTTCCCTTGTAATGCACCGCATTAGGACGTTGTTGGCACCACGCTGGTAGAGATCCCCTTCTACCAGTGTGTATCTTTTAGCCAATCTGACTATTCGGTCAGCTGATACATTATCTTCAGGAAGAAAATTGTCTTTCAAGTAGCTATGGATCTCTGAGATCCATGCATCAGAGCTAACTTGAGGATTTGAGTCTTGCGTGCTGGGTTGCTCGGAGCTTCCTGCAGCACCTACGACCCTTGATGGACGCCATGGTAACAGGGCCATCGGGACCGCCAACTTCGAGGTGATGGTCTTGCCCCCTTCGCTCAGTTTGGCAGGCTGGGCTGTAGGTTTAGACAACCTCCGGACGAAGGTTCCGTTGGGATCCGGAGCCCTGGTTGAAGCTTTCGCTAAGAGTTCGTCGGCTTCAGTGTTATTTAGATGCTGGACATGGCAAAGATCCAGGACGTCGAAGTCCTTTTGAAGCTTCTGGACATCTAGTAAGTATGCAGCTAGTTGAGGGTTGTTGCAGCAACATTCACCTTTGACTTGTTTTACAACAAGTTGTGAATCACCCTTTACCAACAGTTGCTTGACACCATACGATAGTGCCACCTTGAGTCCATAAATTAGTGCTTCATACTCCACCATGTTGTTGGTCGCCTTGAAGTCAAGGTGCACCATGTATTTAACCTTCTCCACGGTCGGAGCGAGGAGAAGGACTCCAGCTTCGGCCCCCTACTTCTGCACAGAGCCGTCGAAGTAGAGAGTCCAGTGAGGCTCGGTGAAGATGGGAACCTTGGGTTCCGACTTCTGCTCACTAGGGCCCCCAGGATTTCATGGAGAGAGGGTCCATTTTGCCATGGAGTCCGCCAATGCTTGACTCTTGATCGCTTGTCTTGGAACGAATTCAAGGTCAAACTCGGCTAATTCCGCTGCCCACTTTGCAACATTCCAAGTGGAATTGGGGTTATGCAAGATTGCACGCAGTGGATAAGAGGTTACCACTGAAATCATGTGAGCTTGGAAGTAGTGTTAGGGCTTCCTAGAGGTAATAAGAACTGCGTAGAGCAGCTTATGCACCTCTAGGTACCGAGTTTTGGCGCCATGGAGTACTTCGCTGATGAAGTACACTGGGCGTTGGACTGTCCAGACCCTCCTGAAGGGGCCCGGAGCTTCCTCCTCATTAACCCGGACCCTCCCGGAGGGGTCCGGACCTTGTTCGGGGACTCCCGGATTCCGGTTGGAGGAACCCGGAGCTTCTTCTGAAGTGACACGGACCTTCCTGGAGGGGTCTGGATCTTGTTGCTCAATTGCAGTGACTCCTTCATTTGAAGGAGATGGATCCTCCGGTGTTTTGCCTTGAGGATCCAGGTCTGGGAGCTGGGACCCAGACTCGACTTCAGGTAGCTTTGGACCCTCCCGAAGGGGTCGGGATTCCTGCACTGGAGATGGTTTTGGTCTTTCCGTGACCAGAAACATGCTGACAACTTCGTCAGTTGCCGAAATAAAAAGCAGGAGTGGCTCACCAGGGTTCGGAGCTACCAAGGTTGGTAGGGTGGTGAGGAGCTGCTTGAGCTCCTGGAATGCGTTCTCTGCTTCTTCAGACCATTGGAATGGTCCGTACTTCCTCAATAGCTTGAAGAAGGGTAGCGCCCATTCTGTCAGTCTTGAGATGAACCGGCTGAGGGCAGCTAGACATCCAGTCAGCTTCTGGACGTCCTTGATGCGGGCTGGTTGCCGCATGTCTTCAATAGCTTTTATCTTCGCCGGGTTTGCTTCTATTCCCCGGTGGTTCACCAAGAAACCAAGAAGTTTTCCGGAGCTAACCCCGAAGACACACTTGTTCGTGTTCAGCTTTGTGCGAGTGACCTCGCAACTTGTCGAAGACAGCTTGCAAGGTGTCAAGGAATGACTCCTTGTTCTTAATCTTGACGAGGATGCCATTGACATACACTTCCACTACGTCTCTGATGAGCTCTCCAAAAGTTTTGTTCATAGCTCGTACAAATGTTGAAGCAGTGTTTTTGAGACCGAATGGCATGGCAGTCTAACAATATAATCCATCTACTGTGATGAAGGAGGTATGCTCTTCATCTTTCCTAGACATTCTGATTTGATGGTACCCAGAATATGCGTTCAGGAAACACAGTAATTCACACCCGGAGGTGGAATCCACTATTTGATCTATTGTAGGTAGTGGGAATGGATCTTTTGGACATGCCTTATTTAGTGTAGTGTAGTCGATACACATCTGAAGCTTCCCGCCGGCCTTGGGTACAACGACTGGGTTTGCCAACCCTTTTGGGTGGAAGACTTCTCGGATGAATCCAGCTTCGAGCAACTTCTTCACTTCTTGACATATGAAGTTTTGTCGCTCTACTGATTGCTTCCGAGGCTTCTGATGTACAGGCCGGGCGTCGGGATAGATCTTCAGATTATGCTCGATCACTTCCCTAGGGATCCCAGACATTTGTGACGGTTGCCAGGCAAACACGTCGACATTAGCCCGGAGGAAAGTGATGAGCGCGAGTTCCTATTTGTCATTCAGACCTCCCGATATACGGGTGGTCTGAGCGGCGTTGGAACCGATTTGGACGACTTTGACGGGAATGTCGGTGTCGCCACTTGGTTGCATGCGAGGTGCAGAGGTTGAGCCTCGATGACGAATGCTCGGGGGTTTCGGAGCTTGCTCCTTTCCGGATTCTTCCTCCTGGGCTGTAGCAAGCGCGTGGAGTTCTTCCAAAGTTGTCACTCCGGCGGTGCAATCTCCACGGATCCGGAGAACACCGGCTGGTGTTGGCATCTTCAACACCAAGTAGCCATAATGAGCAGCAGCCATGAACTTGTATAAGGCTAGCCTGCCCAAAATGGAATTGAAGGGTAAGTTGATATGCGCCACATCGAAGACCAACTTCTCAGTGCGGTAATTCTCCCGGGTCCCGAAGGTCACCGGAAGAATAATTGCACCGAGTGGGGTTATGGCCCCTGGACCTACTCTGGAGAAAGGTCGTGAGGGGCGAAGGTCCGAAGGTCAGAGCTGAAGCTTGACAAAAGCTTCAAAGCTTATTAGGTTCAGCACTGAACCTCCGTCCACCATTACATGGTGGAGTTGGATGTTGTTGATGGTCGGAGATACCATCAATGGGAGTTGGCCAGCTCTGATCATATTTCGAGGGCAGTGCGATGCCTCAAAAGTGATGGCAGTGTCCATCCACTTCCGGTGCGGCTCTGCCCTGGCAGTAGGAGCTACTGAGGCCATGTCCCACCGCATGGTCTTAAGGACATGGCGGGAGGTGATGTTCCACGAACAACCAAAGATGGTGTTCATGGTTTTCCGACGTTCGTTGTCGGAGACATCAGAGTCATCGTCGACGGAGGTGTAAACAGCCTTCAAGACCATTTTAGGGTCTTGAAAGCCTAACTCCTCTTCAGCCGGAGCTTCGTTGACTTTCTGTTTCCCATCCCTTTGACGGAAAGGAACTTCTTCCCGGCGCTTGTTGTAGCGCTCGGCAAGGTTCTAGACCTCCCGGCAGCATTCTAGGTTGTGGCTGTTCGACTTGTGTATAGGACACCACATCTTGGAGTTGCCTCCATCTTCACACAACGGTCGAGGTCGTTTTTCGGGGCATGGCCCCCGGCCACCCGGAGCTGCAGCAGCTGCAGTAGTTGGTGTGCCGGCTGATAGCTTTTTCTTGCTATTGGACTTTTTCTTCTTTTTGCCACTCCCGGAGGTAGTGGCTTCACCCTTGGAGGACTTTTTTTGTCCTCCAGAGGTGGTTGGGAGTGCATTTCACAGCCCTCCGCAGCTTTGGCACATTTGTCAGCCAAGCTGAAGAGTTCCGTGACGTTGGTGATCTCCTTGGTCGTCAGCTTCTCCAGCATCTTTTGTCTCGTATGCCCTGTCTAAATGCCACAATAACACAGGCGCTGGAGATAGAAGGAATAGTGTTTCATACCTGGAAGAACCTTTGGATGAAGGATCACGGGGACTCTCCCCCCTTTTGCTTGACAGCAAAAAGGTCCAGTTCGGTGCCTGGTCGGGTGTATGAACTCCCGAAATTGGCAGTGAACTGTTGGCACAGTTCCGCCCAACTGCTAATAGAGTCAGGCGGAAAGCTCATGAACCAGGACCTGGTGGTCCCAGTTAAAGCCACGAGGAAATAGTTGGCCATCACGGCCTCATTGCCTCCGGCTGCAAGGATTGTGGTGGAGTAGATTTGGAGAAACTCAGCGGGATTGACAGTCCCGTCAAATTTCTCCGGCAGGTGAGGCTAGAACTTTTGTGGCCATCTGACCATGCGTAGGTGCATGGCCAGGGCAGAACAGCCTCCTCCTACTCCTTTAGGAGCAGGACTATCCTGAGCCTCTCGCCTTTTGCGAGCGTGCTCGATATGGACGTGGCCGTCCTGTTGACGGTAACAGCGATTAAGCTCCGCCCGGAGTCGTGAGTTCAAAGCCTGGTTACCGTATGGGTGCGTCGTGCCCCGGAAGGCAGCGACGTCGCTTGTAGAGATGCAGCACGCCTCCTATGTTGAGAAGCGTGCGGACCAAGTCTACCCGACATAGTCCGATGCTGTGATGGGGCCCGCCCCAAGGGGGGAGGACCTTGGTTGCTGATGCGATCGGCTGCTGCTGCAACCAAATGTTCCACATCAGCCATCCACTGCTCCGTTGCACCCTGGGATGCACCTAGAGGTGGTGGGCGTTGGAGAAGAGCACGCGCGGCATGGAGCGCGAGTTCAGGGTTGTTGTTCGCCGATGTCGTGACCGACACAGATGCTCCATCCTGCTGTCCAGCTTGATTCACTGGTGTGGACGGTGGCGGCAGTGGCATGGCTCCTGCTGGAGCCACATCACTTGCTGGTGGCTACATGTTGGAGGGATTGCCTCCAGCAGGTTGCGCAGCAGGGTTGCCGTTTGATGATCCAACAGCGGAGTTTACCAAGTTTGAATCTCGGGCGCCCCTACCTGGCGCGCCAACTGTCGGAGTGTTGTTCCGCCAATTCTCCCAGTACTACTGTTGGTAGCCCACGAAGTTTGTAGTTCTGTACTGGGTGCGCAGAGATTCAGGACACGATGGCAAATAGACACAAGAATTTACGTGGTTTGGGCCGCCTGAGCGTAATACCCTACTCCACGGGGTGTGTAGTTGTTGTATTGAGTGTCTGAGCACTTGTGAGTACGTGTCAAAGCTGAGTATGGAAGAGGTCTCAGAGGAGCCGAGGGCCACTTGTGTATCGTCGACCAGTCCTTTTATAGTACAAGGACTGGTTGTTGCACTATTAGCCTGGCCCGACATGTGGCCCTGGCGGTTACTGATGTTTAATACACAATTAATAAGGTTAATTACCCTTAATAGCGTGGTAACAGTCCTTGACAGTGCTGTTACTAGTATTAAGGGCCTTCCGATCGTGTGTCATTAATAAGGTATTAATGACACTTAATCGGGTCTTGAAGCCTTTGATTGCCCCTTGAAGGTCCGAGCCATTGGGGTTCCACCAGTCTGATTGTTGAGGCTGAAGGTCCGGCGGTTGGACACGTGGCAGCATCGGAGCTTTCCGTCTGGGACGGGTAGGTCCGGTGTTGATGTAAATGTGTCTGTACTGGAGCTTCCCTCTGTCGGGGGTTAGGTCCGTGGGTGCCGCACAGGTTTTTAGCCCAGAACTATCCCATGTGTGGGATGTAGGTCCGGTTGATGTATGCACGTGGCAGCACCGAGACTAACCATAGATGGGAGGCAGGTCCGGTCCCGTACGACACGTGGGGCCTTCGCAGGTCTTCAACTCAGACAGGTGAAGTTCCTTTGGTCTTTTTGTAATCCCAAGGGGTATACGGTACGCATGGTACCGACAAGCACTCTCTTCAAAATTCATTGCAAAGAAAGGGAGTAGAATACATGGCTACAAAAAGAAAATGAAAAAAAAAGAGAGAGAGAGAGAAAAAGTAGCTATGTTTCATCCCTGCAAAAGAAAGAGAGATTATACCAAAAAGGAGTTATCTCAAGTATCCACATCCACTTCAACTCCATCACACATGCACTAGTCTTGAATCAAAAAGTTTTGATTTGAATTCTCCTAAGGCTTACTCTTTTGACTTAGCAATATATGTGATGCAAATATGCCTACTTACTTTCCTTACCAAGCTCCACATACAAGCCATATTCAATGAGTAGGAATAGTAGGGGCACAATGCTTTGGTGAGGAAATATTTCCACTATCCACAAAGGAGTGATTGAGAGAATCAAATTGAGGTACTTAATATCTAAATTGAATTCTCTGGGATTTAAGTGGAACTTGATTTCTAGGCTATGTTTGCTCCATTTGCTATTCTAACTTTAAACTACTCATGAATATGAAAAAGCATAAGCCCCATGATAACTTAAGAAAGGTAGAGTATCATAGCCAATTTCTGCAATACTAGGTAAAGTATCTTGTTGTGCATTAGATACTTTTGAAAATAAGACATTGTAGCAACTCCTGATCATCACCCTAAAGTCTTGACTTTGCTCGGGGCGAGCAAAGGATAAGCTTGGGGGAGTTTGTTGACGGCTGTTATATACCAGTTTCATCCGTCAATTTAACTCAATTATGTGAAGGATTTGTCATTTCTTGCACACATCACCTTTCTATCTAACCCAATTCCACTTGGACTTGGAGAAATATGTGTATGCAACATTTTATGCAGGAAATGAGGAAATGTAGAGGGACCAATCCTATAAAATATCATCCCAACAAATCAGGCAACAACATGTGGCATCCCATAGATCAAATGGCCCACAAATAGAAGTATTCGAGGAGATCCAACGGTGTATCACCCAGATACATCAAGGGGGCCCACCTGGCAGCCACCTTGAGGAAGCACTCCACGTTTGGAGTGCTGACCAGTATCTTTAGTCTCTACTTATACATATACTTGGGCAAAGCGTTTCTTGTTTGATTGTGGAGTCCATGTATGTGGAAGGTATAGCTTCTATGACTGTTTCATCATGAACATATCCCATTATCATAGAACCTATAGACCCCCACTATAGTCTAGTTAATTATAACATAACTAGGTTAGTATGGATAATTATGTTGTGTATCAACATTGGTTCAATGATGATTCAATTCACTGCCTTAGGAGGGCCTATGCCTAGGCTCTTAAGGTAATTACATAATATGCTAGCATGGTGCTAGGATAGCTAAGTAGCATTGGATGTCTCGTAGACCCACGGATTGACGAGATAGGCAGTAGGTGGTGACAGCCCTATCTGTCCTTTGTAATCCTCCACGTTCGGCTATGCCATAGGCTCTTGGCGAGAGTCGCCCTAGTATTGCTAGGGGTAAGCCCATGCCCGATGTGTTGAACCACATAGCATAAGTATTCACTATTGACCTAGCTTAGGGATAATTAGATTAGGCTATGTATATGTACAATAGAGCATAGTAGGAGTACCTCCATAACTCTCAACTTTAACTAACCTCTAGGATCCTCTTATCCCTCTTAGACTTGAAAGCTTTTGTGTGTGTCACACTACCTCCACTATTATTTTATCCATCCTTACTAGATTCTTACCTAGACCTTTCTACCCTTTCCACTTGATGATTGTTATATCTCTTGTCTGCCTTCCTTTGGGATCAAATAAATGACATCCTTGGGAATACTCTTAAGGGGAAATGCTACAATCACTACAGGAATCCCGACGATTTGCGACGGCCATGGCCGTCGCAAATAAGCCATATGCCGTCGCAAATAAGCTATTTGCGACGGCTTTCCTTATTTGCGACATTTTTTGGCCGTCGCAATTAAGCTTATTTGCGATGGCCACCGTCGCAAATAAGCTTAATTGCGACGGCTGGGAGAGGCCGTCGCAAGTTATTGCTGCGGGCCTGTGGGCCCCGCAACTTTATTTGCGACGTCCGGTCCATCGCAATTAAAGCTTATTTGCGATGGCCTGGCTGTCGCAATTAAGTGCATCTATTTGCGACGGCCTAGCCGTTGCAAATAAGTTCAGTGGGCAGGGCCCATGTGTCCTCCTCCGAGACCCACGCCGCTATTTGCGACGGCCTGTCCGTCGCAACTAAACCTTATTTGCGACGGCCTGGCCGTCGCAAATAGCAGTGGCTTAATTGCGAAGGCCTGGAACCTTATTTGCGACGGTATTGTATAAAAAGCCGTCACAAATAAGGTTTTTTATTTTTTTAAAAAAAATAGAAAATACTAACCGGCTCGATGGCCAGATTCACAGAACAGACAATATTAATCACATCACATCACACCAGTTTCAAAACATCACACACATCGTACAAACATCGCATCAACATCAACAAACTAAACATGGGCTCACTCGCCAGTCTGACCTCCGTATCCACCTCCGTAGCCACCTCCGGAGCCACCTCCGAAGTCGAAGTCGTCGTCGCGCCTCATTCCAGGCGGCGGTAGCGACGGCGACGGCGTTTGTGCAGCCGTCGCGGATCCCTGCAATTAATGAAACTTAGAGTTATAATATAAATGCATCAATATCTCTCTCCCTCCCTTCCTCTCCCTCTATCTTCATCTAAATCCCCCTCTCTTCCTCTCTCTTTTCATTTCTCTCTTTGTCTCTCACTCTATCTTTCTTTCTCACTCTATCTCTCTATTGCTATCCTTTTCCCTCTATCTTTCTCCCTCTATCTCCATCTACATCTCCCTCCCTCTATCTTCCCCTCTCTCTATCTCCATCTACATCTTACTCTCTCTCTTCATTCCCATCCTACTCTATCTATCTTTCACTCTTTCTTCTGTCTCTCTTTCTTCTATCTCTATCTTTCTTCTATCTCAATCATTTTCTTCTATCTAATTATCTCTCTCTTTCATCTATCTCAATCTTATTACGCTGGAGAAGAAGTATTACATAGAAACTTACCTGACCCGCTGAAGAAGGATCGCCTGGAAGGACCGATGGTAGTACCGGTAGCTGGATTCCCAGACCTTGCGCCCGAGCCATAGCCTGTCATTGCAAACATTAAATGCTACCTATTAGTAAGTCATTTACGCTGAAGTAATAAGAATTTTAGTTTTTATTTTGTTACCTCCATTGCTTCCCACATCTGCGCCAACGCTGCTGCCTGGGTTTGGGTCGTGGCCTCCATCGCGATCCTTTGGCGTTCCGCCTCCCTCCTTTCCTCCTCATGTCGCCTTTCGTTTTCTTCTACAGTTTCTCAGAGGGACTGCATCTCAATGTCCCTCTGCGATACGCGGCGACCTCCCGTGCCCACCGACGAAGCCTACGAGGAGCTGCCTCTCGCAGGTCTCCCCGCCCTCGAGTCGACAACTCCGTCGAATATGGCGAGCCTATAAAAAAGAGAGTCAGTAATATGAAATTTAAATATCTTGAATACTTTGAATTGAGTGAGAGGAAAGTTGGTCTTAGATGACAATTCCACATCCATTTCCACCGTCCACGCAATCGCGGGTCATTGACGTCCTTACCAACCCGTTCGCTTCCATGTCGCCTTGACTACTATGGTCTACACGACACGATCACACTTATTGTGTGTCGTGCCCTTCCGGGTTGGCCCGAGCAGGCCCAAAACCCCTTTATTTATATATATTAAGTAGTCACTCAAAAACATTATCTGAATGCACTAAAGTCCAAACATACACTAAACAGAATAGAAAAAAAAACTATTAATTCTAAACACTCACGCAATCAAAAGATCACACACTTGACAAAAAGTATTTACCAAAGCATAATAAACATATTTACCAAAGCATGACAAAAAGTTATCTAAACCTAAAAAAACAGAATCATCTAGCAACATCTAGATCACACACTTGACATAGGCTGAACTAGTAACATGGTGATGCAAATCTAAAGAAAATGTGTTACATCACTAAAAGATTGAAAAAAATAGTTGAAACATTATACATATCAGGGCAGCTACTATAAGAGCAACAAGTATCATATAAAGCTAAAAGCACTGTACTCTGTCATATACAATATGAGAAGAATGATGGTGCCATATCTGAGCAGTGAAGTGGATCTGAGTGTGCACGATGGGGAGGGGACCTGAGCAATATAAAAAAATGCATTATGTCAAGACCGATTTTATAAAAACAGTTAGAACACTCAAAGAACTGAATATAATTGGACCAGCTAAATCACCATATTATGATGCTTTTGGTTGATCCAGAAGCAAGTCCCTCACTCGCTAAAACACAATGGATAATAACCTATTTTTCAGCTTTAAGAGGTTACTCTAGTGCTAAACAGAAAAAATTGCTAGTAATTGCGTTCAGTGTTGTCCAGGCGTCACCTAGGCGATGCCTAGGCGTCCAGTTGCTTTAGACCAGACGCCATGCCTCCTCGCCTCACCTGGAACGGTCCAAGTTGCACGCCACGTGCCGGTCCTCGACGCCGTCCTCGACCGAGATGCGGCGTTCCGCTTCCTCACCCGTGCGCGCTCGTTCCTGGCCACCCTCCCGCCCCCGCACCGGATCCCCCTTTCCGAAGCTGGCAAGCTGTACCGCGAGCTCGTCTTCCCGCGTGGCCGCAGCGTGTCGCGCGCCGCCACTCGCCACCCGCTACTATTCCACCTCCCCGTCATGGACTCCGTCCCACACCTCGCGCTCACGTCGTTCATGTGCTCGCTCCTAGAGGAAGAGTGTCACATCCACAAGGAGCTTCTCCCATCGCGGGTGTGCACCGTTCGCGAGCTCCTTATGCTCACCGCCCACCGCCGTGTGCCACTCGCGAAGCTCCACCACTGCGGCGTGCTGCTCGGCCTCCCCGATGACTTCCGGGATCGCGTCTGCGACTTCCCCGAAGACTTCCGCGTCGCCGTCGACCCTGATGGCTGCCACGTCCTCGAGCTCGTGCGCTGGGACACCGCGCTTGCCGTCAGCGCGCTGGAGCGGGACTTCGTCGTGGACGAGCGCCGCGTTCGGCGCACGTTCCGCTTCGCCATCCCGCACCGCAGGTCCATGCCGCTCGATGCGGAGGACGCAGACCGCCTCGACTCGGTGACCATGTTCCCTCTTGTCTCACCGTACACCAACGGCGCGCTGCTCAAGCCATGGACGCCAGAAGCGGAGAAGTACCGCGTCGGGGTTGTGCACGAGTTCCTGAGCTTGATGCTGGAGAAGCGCGCGCTGATCCACCACACGCTGCCCGGCGATGGGCAGGACCTACCACCCGGCGCCCGGTTTGCCGATCATGACGCGCAACGTTACCGCGGCCCGTGGATTGTGACGCGTGGGATCCACTTCCATACACGAATGGTACGTATACCAAACAACACATCTCCCTTTTTGTCAGGCATACGTACGTAGATATGCACTTTATACTTTTATAAAATCGGTAGCACATACGCTACAGTAGATGCCCAATTTAGTCGTCAAACTTTCATGCAAAAAGGACGCCTTGGTTCTTCAATTTTAAAATCACCCAGCCTAGCTAGTCCCTCAAGAAAGGTTATTTGACAGTAATATGTAACAGAAACTTAGAGACTAAGCTAGATAATATAGTGAAAGTGAATAATGATAACCTGCATATGGGTACAAAACAAAGAAGCAGTACTGCACTTACGGTGGGCCGGCGGTGGGGCGGCGACGGCGGGCCAGCGGTAGGGCGGCGCCGCGGGCGGGGCAGCGACGCGGAGGGCGCAGCGGGCCAGGGCCGCGGGGGCGCGGCGGGCCGGGGCCGCGGGGGCACGGCGACCCGAGGCCGGGGGCGGCAACGCCGGGGGTGCGACGGACCGGGGGCGGCGAGCCAGGGCGGCGGCGGGGCGGCGACGGCGGGGGCGGCGGTCCGGCGGCGGCGCGACGACGGCGGGCAGCGACGGCGCGCGTCAGGGCGGCGGGCAGGAGGCGGTGTCAAGTGGTTGACAATGAAGACGAGAATGAAGTGTCGGGTCGGGATAAAGGCCCCTATTTGCGACGGCCCGACCATACAGCCGTCGCAATTAATGTTACTTGAGATGGCCAACCCCGGAGCCGTCGCAAATAATAACTTATTTGCGACGGCTGCCTTAGTTGCGACGGTACTAGGGTTGGCCATCGCAAATAAGTTATTATTTGCGAAGGCTCCGGGGCTTGCCGTCGCAAATAACCTGTTATTTGCGACGGCCGTGTTATTTGCGACGGCCCAGAGGTGGGCCGTCGGAATTTATTCTATTTGCGACGGCCGGCCGTCGCAAATAAATATGGCTGTCGCAAATGATCGCTTTTTCCTGTAGTGAATGATATTTTCGTGCTCTTGCGGAATTTACTCTGTGATCCAATAGAACCATTAACAAGCATTTCTGACAATCAGTTGGAGATGTTTAGTTAATGGTGCATAAGAAATATCAACAAGCATTTCTAGCGCCTTTGCCGGGGATGATTTGTTAGTATATCTTAGGAGCCGTCAACAGCCGCCATGCAAAAACCAGCTTGCGCTCCTGCCGCCGCACCACCTCACGTTGCCGTTCTCGCCTCGCGCTCCTGTCGGCCCGCTGCGGCCTCCCCATCGGTGGCTCTCCCAACACCGCTGCCTCCCCCGTCAGTCACCATGTCTTGGCGCCGCCTCCTCGACGCGGCCCACCCGTCGCCCGTCGCCTCCTCGACGCATGCACCCCGACGCTGCCTCCATGGTACGACGCTCTCCCCCACCGCCTCCCCCTCCCCCACCACCTCCACCATCACCCCCCCACCTTGGCGCCCCCCCATCATGCCACCACCTCCCCCATCCACCGTGCCTGCGCCTCCACCTCGCCGCCCTAGCGCCCCCGACCTCGCCGCCCTCCACCGTGGCACCGCCCACTCCCTCCACCGGCCGACCTCCCCCTCCCCCACTACCAAAATCTGAGCTCCAGCGTATCGTGGCCATGCCATTGGCATTTTTTGCTTAATGTGTTGAATTAGTTAGGTTAATTGGTGATTAGTGGATTGACTTATGTAATTTGTTGGTTAAATTGGTGATTAGTTGATTGAATTGTGTAATTCGTTGATTAAATTTTTGATTAGTGGAATAATTGTTGTATTTGTTTATGAAATTGGTGATTAGTTTTTATAATGTTTACTTAGTGGAATAAATTTTGCATTTGTTGTATAATAGGTTTATTAGTTGTTTTATTATTAATTTATTGTGCTGACGTGTATATATTTAGCTCTATGTTAATCGTTCCTTGAATTACTTGAGTGTTTAAGTACTATATATATAAACGAGTTTCGATAGAACTGTCACAACCCGTTTAGGGCACGACGTCAACAAGGCCCATTTTGTTGTAAGGTAAATGAAGCATCTGGACGGGCACAGAGGCGACGACGGTGAAGATGACAAGCATTCGCAAAGCGTGGACAGCAAGGACTCTCAACATACTCTTTCTTGATATTTTCTCCTTCTCTCTCGTTCTTTCATCTCTCTCTCTCTCTCTTAAATGGCTGAAAAATGAGAGAAAATGTATCCTATAGTATATGCATCACCCGTTTCGAACCGGCTCATTTCACATGCGTTAAGCATGTGAGATGTGTTGGTTTGAAATTGTCCCTTTTTGTACAGCTTGGGAGTGACCGAGGAGGCATTTGCTTTTGATGAGGTGCGAGTCTAGATCTGGATGAGATTTTGATGGCATAACCTTGTTGTTCTTTGTTGCACCATTTTCGGGCGTGCAGTTGGAGAACAACGTGGTTATGCTGCCGAAATTTCATCCGGATCCAGACCGCGTATGTCATCATTAACACGCTCCGCTTGGTCACTCTTGGGTGGGTTTAGGACCTATCTTGGACAATATATGTAGTGTTGTGACATTAAACAAAGTATGAAATAACCAGAAATTCTCTGGCTTTATACTATATATTAGTCAAATACGGGTGAAGATCGCAGTTGGATGTATATTACTTGGAAGAGCAGAACTAGTGGTAACTCGGATGAGTGGTTTATCAAGTTAGATTAATTTTTGGATCCAGCATTTTTGTTGTCACGGATGATATGGTGCAGTGCCCATGTACGAAATGGAACACAGAGTTTTTGAATATAATGAACCTTTCGTTTCACTTATGTCGAAATGGTTTCACGCCACATTATGAGATGTGGATCTTCCACGGCGAGACTAAATCTCGAGTCGTAGAAGAAGTGAATGAGGATGATGATAGCACGGGGGTTCATAGGTTGGATGATATTCTAGAAGTTATAGAAGCAGAGGATCCTCTTACAATGGAGGCACACAAGTTCTTCGAGCAGCTCAAGGCATCAGAACAGCCGTTGCATGAACACATGGATGTGACCATCCTAGCTTTCATGACCAGATTCGAGGAGGGCAAGGCGGAGACAGAGGCACAGAGGGTCGCGATGCAGGCCACCATCTCCTACCAGCAAGCCTGCATGGAGCAAATGTGGGAGGCGATGGAGGTGCAAAGGGGGGCTATGGCAGTAAGTTAAAGTAATTTAAATTCATCGCATTCTTAATAGTATGTAATAACCTGTAACATTTGCAATGAAAAACACTATTTTAATGTCAGTGAGGTCAGGGGGTGCAGCTCGAGCTACCTCCACTGCCACCGCCACAGCCACTGCCACAGGTGCACCTACCGCCGCTGGTGCACCCTTTTCTGGGGTTTTAGGTAACCAAAAATGGTCTTCCTTAGTCTTATTTCATCAAACATAGGCAGATCTAATTCAACTTAGCTATTCTAGTTTTACTTAGTCTTAATTAATCAAACATAGTCAAATCTAACTTAAATTAGCTAAAGTAAGTTTAATATGATCAATTCTAGCTTGTTTAATCAATTCCAGTGAAAAAAGAAGCTCCAAACTAATAAATATGTCAAACAACTTCTATGTATTACAGGGATCGGCGACGGAGGCTCAAACTTCGTCACCGTCTATACCGACATATGGACTGATGCGCGTAGAGGACGTTGGCGGCTCGGGAGGTAGTAGAAGGGCTAGCAAGTAGCCCCTCTTCTTTGTTTTGTGTTCTTTTGATGCAATGTGACATTTGTGATGTAAATGAAGCTCGTTATGTGATGCTATGTTGTGAAATGTTGTGTATATACTGTTGTTTTAATGTGTTGTAATCTGTGTTTGTGGCCATCGAGTTGGACAACATTTTTTTTAATAAAAACCTTATTACGACGGTTTTTATACAGTACCATCACAAATAAGACCTCTATTATTTGCGGCGGCTAACGAGGCCGTCACAAATTAACCTTAATAATTTGCGACGGCTAGCGACAGCCGTCACATATAAATGACTTGATTGCGGTGGACGGGGTTAGCCATCACAATTTGTCGTGCCCAGCCCATCCACCGGGCCCGAGCCCTTATTTGCGATGGCCGTCGCTGGCTGTTGCAATTAAGTTTAATTGCAACGATGGCCATCACAAATAAATTAAATTGCGACAAAAATCGAGCGACGGACGAAAACCGTCGCAAATAAGAAAAACCGTCGCAAATATATTATTTGTGACGGTTGTGGCCGCCATAAATCTGTAACACCCATCATTTCATGTACAAAAATTTGCTCAAACCCTTGATCATTGTTGTATGCATTTTTGGGTGATTTTTGATGTTCAAACGAGTAGCATCCGTTTAAAAATTGAATTTGAATTCAAATCAAAAGAAAAGTAAGGAAAAAGAAAAAAAGGAATTAAAACCCTCCCTGGGCCGAATTCCCTCCCCCTGGCCCAATTCCCTTTCCTCCCCCGCCAGCCCAATCGCGCCCTCCCCTTCTCTTCTCTCTCTCTGCCGGGTGGACCCCACCTGTCATCCCCAACCCCCCAGTAACCGCCACCCCCCTCCTTCCCGCGCCACGCCGCGCCCACGTCGAACCCCCCCTGCAACCGCCGTTCCACGCACGAATTGACCCGGGGAAACCTCCCCTCGCGTGCGCCTGCAACCGCCGCGCTCCCCTCTGCTATAAACTCCCCCTCTCTCCCTCATTTTCCCCTTCCCGCGCGCAAACCCTAGCCCACCGTCGTTCTCGGTAAGCCCCTCACGTTCCCGACTAACTGGCGATCACCGCACCCCTCTCTCCCCTCTGACCTCTTCACCGTGACCCCAGGAGCACGCCGGACACGTTTGAGCAAGGAGATCGCCGGGAAATTGCCAAGCTCGACGAGCACCGACGTCAACCGCCGCCGTTCCTCGTCGCTGACCCCTCTCCGGCCGAATTCAAGCCTAGCTACTCCCCGAGGTGAGTTCCCTAGCCTCCCCTCTTTCGTTCTGTGTATTTGGCGCGCGAAATAGGCGTAGTTTTAGCCATTTCGGCCGACGCCGGCGAGGTCCGCAGCCGCGCGCGCGTGGATCAATGCCGCCGGAGCGACGTGGCCGCATCTCTAGCCGTCGGTTTCAGCCGAACGACCACGATTAGAAGATCATAACGTTTCGGTTAATAAAATCCCACGCGTCCAATTCAGATCCAACGGCCCTCATTCAAAGCTCTTTTCCCGCCTGCGCTTTTGCACCGCAGCCCCTGGAACCTTGCTTGCTGCCCCCTGGACTTCTCTGGAATTGAAGTTTAGCCCCTGGAAATTGCAGACTAGCCCCTGGAACCTTAAAAATTGGATTTAACCATTTAAATAAGCAATCTAACCCCTGTAAATTTGTAGAATCATGAATTTAGTCCCTGTGCAGTATAGAAAACTATTTATTTTGTCCCTGGACTTTTATTTATTTGCTGAATATGATTTTTAGGTGTATTTGAGGTGTAGAAAATAGATAAAAATGGTAATTCAGTGTAGAAATGTTAGGAAAAATTGGTATAAACTATTTTATGCTGTGAATAAATTGTAGAGTTCTTATGAAATATATTTTGTCCATGGAATTTTTATTATAAATGTTTAAAAATACATTTTGGCTATAGAAAATTCAATAAAAATGGTTTTAGGCTATAATTAAATCCCAAAAATGTAGGATAAATATAAAATGCACATTTTGGCCATGTTAAGTAATAAATACTTCGTAGGGACGCATTAGTATAGGATTTTATGTCATGTGTATGTTGTGATGTACTGTTTTGCGTGCTCTTTACTTATTTAGCTTTATTCTATTCTTGCCATGCTTGGGCATATGTCTAGAGTCGTATTACGACCCTAATCTTAACCTCCAAGACCAGGACTTCGCCAACACTCAAGTATTCAACGAAGGCAAGTGCCCTTAACCATTTTGCTCCAGTTCTAGGGATTTAGATAGATGCATGCTAATTAAATTGATGTCCTACTTCATGTTTACATGCCCTGTTCCATATAATTCCTTGTTACCTGAAATGGGTTGGGAAGTAGTTAGGTTATAGTTATGCTTAGCCATGCTTAAATGTTGGGATTGGGATTTTATACAATTGTGCTACATTAAACTTTATGGTTACTTGAACTTGTGGTGATTACGCTATTGTAGTGGATAGGAATCTGGTGGTTGGTTAGTATTGGTATGGTGCAGTTTGCACGAGACCCGGGATTAGGGTTTGTTACCACTGGATTCTAAGGACCGGTTTATGGAGGAAGCCACTAAGCTTTATAGTACCACCACGAGACTGAGATGGGGCAGCATGGTCAATTAATTAGGTTTCTCCCGATGAAATGCTAGTGGTTGGATGGTGCGGGAATGATGCGGGTGATCTGCTCTGGGATCCGCAAGGCTCAAGAGGGGGCTCTGGGGCGGAGGGTTACTCCGAGAATCCCCAGTGGTGGAAACCTTAGAGGGCTAGCACTAGTCGGGAGTACCTTTGTAAAGACCATGTAGTGATCTCCGGGCCACACACCTACAGAAGTGTGAAATGTTGTTGATCACCACGGGCTACATGGAGGTTTACTCAAGTCCACCTGGCAACAGGGGATGAAATCACTGCTTGTGGGGAAAGGGTACCCTCTCTGCAGAGATTTGGTAAAACTATCATGACAGCCGTGCTCACGGACAAGAGTGGCTTGGGGCCAGTTCATAATTAGTCTATGGTTGGGAAATGGTGGTTAATTATGATTCAAGTACATTCATTATCACTACTTATGAGTTGACTACTTCTTGAATCATGATATTGGTAATTGAAAGCTAAGGTTAGGTTTTAAGCATAGTGCTAAGCCATAATTGGCCTTCCCTTTGCTTTAGCCATTCATGTCATCTCTTCCCGCACTTGCTGAGTACTCTATGTACTCAAGCGTTTAATTCTCCTTTAGAATATGAAGAAGAAGAGGCGGCACTGGAGGACTTCTTCGTCAACCCGGAGAACTTGGTCTAGGCTGGCGACCTCACGCGCAACGGCTGCCTGTGGAGTTGGAGCTGCTCTTATCTATTAGTCTTCTGCTGTAGTTTGGACTTAGTTAACTTTGTTGTTGATGTATATATTTGTGGTGTGTATTTGTAGACCTTCGGGTCGTACTGTAAGACTATTTATGTATTCGAACATGGCAATGTAAGGATATTTCACTTTCGTCGATGCATGTACGATTCAACTGATCCTGGCGTACATGTGATTAGCGTCTGTTCATCTTTATGATGACCGGGCATGACAAAGTGGTATCGGAGCCGTGTTGCCCGTAGGACGCAAGCCTAGTTAGAAATGGTCGAAAATTAAGGACTATACTATTTTCTTATAAAATAGTATTTCCAAAACTTTGTGCTTCCCATCTCAAACCTTGTGCTTCTTATCTTGCTACACTTATTGATTTATTCTAATTTAATTTATTGATTATTGATCTCACTCTCTTCTTTTCAAATGTTTGTAGATGGCGCGAACCAAGCAGACGGCTCGTAAGTCGACTGGGGGTCCTGTTCCACGCCACGCCCTAGCCAGTCGCTCCGCACCTTACACCCCCAGGAGGGAGACGACGCTGTTCTCCACTGGGAGTGCTGCTTCGAGGATGTGTGTCCGTCTTCGCTCTCTTCTTCGAGCTGCGGGGTACCGTGAGTACCATATTCGCCTAGTCTACCACACCACTAGGGTCTTTGCACCCTATACTAGTGGACTGGAGTGGAGTTCTCAGCTGGCCGTCTACTATGACTCGGAGTTGCTGCACTCTCACTTCTCTCCGGCCTGGAGGAGCTCCCAGCGTGCGGCTGAGGAGGACGCCACGTGGGAGGCGACTACCTACTGGAGCCACGCCCACAGGTTCCTTCTTGGGTGCACAGAGCACGCGTACACCCCTCAGCGCCCTAGTGGCACGGCCGCCTTCACTGGACGTGACGTCGAGGGGCCCTTGACTCACCCTCGGTGCAAGAGGCTGGTGGACGATGTTGTGGAGTTGTCTTCGCGACTCCAGCGTTGTGAGCAGGAGCTTCAGGACAGCAGGGACCTGGTTGACCGCTACGAGCGACTTCGCCGACGCTACGCGAGGATCACTGCAGCTGATCCTAACTCTCCTCAATATGCTTCGGACGTGGAGCCTTGGGACCCGAACTCTCCAGATCGTCGCATGAACTCCCCCCAGGAATCAAGAGAGGACTCAGAAGAAGAAGACCCGGAGATGGAGGTTGAGGAGGACTCCGATGAGTAGGAGTGGACTTGCTTTCCCGCTGGATGACTCAGGACACCTATCCTTAGTATGTAGGAGCGTGTAGCTGCGCCCTCTTTAGTCTTGAGTTGTGTTATTTATGTTGTTATGCTAGTAGTTTGCTTTATGTTGTGTGTGTGTGCGACATGAGTTGTGGAATGCTTCGGCATCCTGTCCACATCCATGTCATTTGTATATAGGCTTGTTAGTGTGTTGTGCGAGTTGTGGAATGCATTAGCATCTTGTCCACATCCGCACTAGTTGGTTAATGAATTTGCTTGCTTTATATATATGTTTTCCTTGATGCATGTGGTTGGGACCGTTTTCCATAGAGTACCCTTCTATATCTTATCTATTGTTCTAAAATTTCAATTCTTCCCTACACAGATGTATGGAAGAGGTAGAGGTAGAGGTCGTGGAAGGGGCGATGTGCCCCAAGATGAAGGACTTGGAGGCGTGCCTGGATGGAATGGTAGGGGTGCCCGAGGGGCCCCAGCCGCGCAACAAATGCAGCAGATGATGGCCATCCAAACCCAGCTGCTTAACAACCTTACACAGATTGTCACCAACTTGCAGCAAGCCCCACCCCCACCACCGCCAAACTACAACCTTCCGCCACCACCACCTTTTCCACCTAGGTCCTTCCTTAGGGACTTCCTGAACACTCATCCACCCACTTTTGCCACCGTCACCGAACCCATGGATGCCGATGATTGGCTCCGAACCGTTGAAAGCTGAGACTCATCCACTGTGAAGGAAGGGAGAAAGTACTACTAGCCTCCCATCAACTCCAAGGACCGGTAGCTGACTGGTGGACTGCCTTTACTGAAGCCCACCGGGATCCAGAAAACATTACTTGGGAAGAATTCAGGACCAACTTCCGCAATCACTTTGTGCCAGAAGGAGAGATACAAGCAAGACGTGAAGAGTTCCTGATGTTAAAGCAAGGCCGTATGACTGTGAGGGCCTATTTGAATGCATTCACCCAGTTGTCCCGCTATGCTCCAACCGATGTGGATACTGACTCCAAGAAACAATTCCGCTTCAAGAATGGATTGGACAAGGAGTTAAAGTTCACCATGTCTTCCAGCGACTACGGTGACTTTCAGAAGCTGGTTGACAAAGCTTTTGAAGTGGAGAGGACTAAAAAGGAACTAGATGATGAGGAAAGAAAAAGGAAGTTGACTATGGCACATGCCTCTAGCAGCAATGTGCGCCCCCCGTCTTAACCCTCCGCCTGCAACCAAATGACTCGTCCCACGAGCTACTCGGGACAGAGGTTTCCCAACTCCAACTACAGGCCACCCACTCCCTACAACCAGCAAATGCGCCAGCAGCAGCAACAGCAGCCACCACGCCAGCCAATGCAACCCCCACATCAGCAGATGCAGCCATCCCGCCCTTCAGCTCCAGCTAACCGTCCAAATGGCCAACCCCCAAGAAACCAATCAGGTGGCAACAAGGGCCCAAATAATGCTGCGGGAGTACAATGTTACAAGTGTGGAGAATGGGGACATTATGCCAGCAGTTGTCCAAAGAAGCAACAAAACCCATCTGGTCGTGTCAACCATGTGACTCTGGAGCAAGCACAGGAAGCGCCTGATGTGGTGATCGGTATGTTTTCTGTTAACTCCCACCCCGCCACCATATTGTTTGATTCGGGTGCTACACATTCATTTATATCCAAGGATTTCATAAAGAAGCATGACATGGTAGTTACATTCTTGAATGGGCCATTATTGATAAACTCTCCTGGAGGAGAGATGGTGGCAAGGCATCTATGCCGAAAAGTGAGTATAAACATAAGGGGGGTAGTCTTTTGGGCCAACCTAATAGTGTTGGACTCACAAGGATTAGATATCATTCTGGGAATGGACTGGTTGACGAAGAATCAAGGAGTCATTCATTGTGCAACTAGAACTGTCTGCTTAACACACCCGGATGGCACTACAGTGGAGTTCAAACCAGATCAGACACAAGAGGCAGTAGTACAACTCAATCATCTTGAGAGTACCAAAGATATCAGGGTTGTGAAGGAATTTCCGGATGTATTTCCAGATGACTTACCAGGTATGCCCCCTGATCGAGAGATTGAATTTATCATTGAATTAGTACCTGGAACGGCCCCAATATATAAGAGGCCATATAGAATGGATGCTAAACAATTAGCTGAACTAAAGGGTCATATTGAGGATTTATTGGCAAAAGGATATATTCGTCCTAGCTCATCGCCTTGGGGAGCACCAGTTATATTTGTACCTAAGAAGGATGGAACTCAAAGGTTATGTGTGGACTACCGTGCTTTAAATGAGGTAACAATCAAGAATAAATATCCACTACCAAGGATTGAAGATTTGTTTGATCAGTTGAGAGGAGCATGTGTGTTCTCCAAGATTGATCTTCGTTCGGGCTACCATCAACTGAAGATTAGACCGTCGGATATTCCCAAGACGGCATTTGTCTCTCGGTATGGATTATATGAGTATACAGTTATGTCGTTTGGATTGACCAATGCTCCGGCATATTTTATGTATCTTATGAACAAGGTATTCATGGAGTACTTGGACAAGTTTGTAGTGGTATTCATCGATGACATACTTATCTACTCCAAGACTGAAGAAGAGCATGAGGAGCACCTCAGGATGGCCCTACAGAAGCTTCGCCAACATCAACTGTATGCCAAACTTAGTAAGTGTGAGTTTTGGCTAAAGGAGGTATCATTTTTGGGACATGTCATATCTGAAGGAGGTATAGCAGTGGATCCAGGCAAAGTGGCCGATGTTCTAAAGTGGGAAACACCTGAGAGTGTACATGATATACGGAGGTTCTTAGGTATGGCTGGTTATTACCGTCGATTCATCGAGGGATTTTCAAAGATCTCTCGACCACTAACCAAGTTGCTTGAGAAAGGAGTTGCTTTCAAATGGACCCCCGAATGTGAAGTAAGCTTCGCCGAATTGAAGAAGAGGTTGACCAGTGCACCGGTATTAGTGATGCCTGATATGCAGAAGGAGTTTGTGGTCTATTGTGATGCATCTGGTCATGGTTTAGGATGTGTCTTAATGCAAGGAGGACATGTTGTGGCCTATGCTTCAAGACAGCTTCGGAAACATGAGAGGAACTATCCAACACATGATTTGGAATTGGCAGCTATTGTTCATGCTTTGAAGATATGGAGACACTACTTGATGGGAAAAAGGACTGAGAGATACACAGATCACAAGAGCTTGAAATACATATTCACACAACCGGATCTTAATCTCAGGCAACGTCGTTGGTTGGAGTTAATAAATGATTTTGATGTGGGAATCAACTACCATCCAGGCAAGGCTAATGTGGTCGCTGATGCTCTAAGCAGGAAGGGACAAAGCAATAACTTGTCAGTACAAGCTCTTCAACCCCAGTTATGTGAAGAGTTTGCAAGGTTAAACCTATGTCTAGTGTCTAGCAGTGAAGCAGTTGCTATGGAAGTAGACTCAACCCTTGAACGTGATATACGAGAAGGGCAAAAGAATGATGCGAAGGTCAAGGAGATCAAACAGTTGATGAAGAAAGGGAAAGCTCCGAACTTTAGAGAGGATGAACAAGGAACCCTATGGCTTGGAAAGAGGATTTGTGTTCCAGATATCAAGGAGATTAAGGAGTTGATACTAAGAGAAGCTCATGACTCATCTTACTCTATTCATCCCGGAAGCACAAAGATGTATCAAGACCTTAAAGATCGATATTGGTGGCATGGAATGAAATGGGATGTAGCAGAATATGTGGCCATATGTGATACATGTCAATTGATTAAGGCGGAACATCAAAGACCGGCAGGGTTATTGCAACCGATCAAAGTGCCAGAATGGAAATGGGAAGAAATTAGTATGGATTTCATTGTGGGACTACCAAGAACACAGTCTGGATATGATTCTATATGGGTTATTGTGGACTGTCTAACTAAAGTGGCTCACTTTATTCCTGTGAAAGAGACCTACAACGGTCCCAAGTTGGCGGAACTGTACATCTCCAGGATTGTATGCTTACATGGAGTTCCTAAGAAGATCATTTCAGACAGAGGCACTCAATTCACCTCAAGATTCTGGCAGAAGTTGCATGAATCAATGGATACTCGTCTAAATTTTAGTTCGGCGTATCATCCTCAAACTGATGGTCAGACAGAACGCACCAACCAGATATTAGAAGACATGTTGAGAGCGTGTGCTTTAAAGAATAGCAAAAGTTGGGACAAGAATCTGCCATATGCCGAATTTTCTTACAACAACAGTTATCAAGCCAGTTTGAAGATGTCTCCTTTTGAAGCATTGTATGGGCGAAAATGTAGGACACCGTTATTTTGGAATCAAACTGGGGAAAGTCAAGTCTTTGGGCCTGACGTGTTACAAGAGGCTGAAAGACAAGTACAAGAAATTTGGAAGAATCTAAAGGCAGCTCAAACAAGACAGAAGAGCTATGCGGATATTCGAAGACGTGATCTCACATTTGAAGTTGCTGATTATGTATACTTGAAGGTGTCACCTATGAGAGGATTGAGAAGATTTAAAGTAAGAGGCAAGTTGTCACCACGCTATATTGGTCCGTTCAAGATACTCGAAAGACGAGGTGAAGTAGCATATCAACTTGAGCTTCCGCCACACTTGTCAGATGTGCATAATGTGTTCCATGTATCACAGCTTAAGAAGTGCTTAAGAGTGCCTGAAGAGCAATTGCCTATGGAAGTCGTGGATGTACAGGAAGACTTGTCTTATGTGGAGCAGCCTATCAAGATACTTGAAACACTAGAAAAGGTCACAAGAAACAAAGTCATTCGCATGTGTAAAGTGCAATGGAAGCATCACTCAGAGGCAGAAGCAACATGGGAAATAGAAGAAGATCTCAAGGTGGATTTCCCTCATCTTTTCCCTTAGGACGTCCGAATCTCGAGGGCGAGATTCCTTTTAAGGGGGGTAGAGTTGTAACACCCATCATTTCATGTACAAAAATTTGCTCAAACCCTTGATCATTGTTGTATGCATTTTTGGGTGATTTTTGATGTTCAAATGAGTAGCATCCGTTTAAAAATTGAATTTGAATTCAAATCAAAAGAAAAGTAAGGAAAAAGAAAAAAAAGGAATTAAAACCCTCCCTGGGCCGAATTCCCTCCCCCTGGCCCAATTCCCTTTCCTCCCCCGCCAGCCCAACCGCGCCCTCCCCTTCTCTTCTCTGTCTCTGCCGGGTGGACCCCACCTGTCATCCCCAACCCCCCAGTAACCGCCACCCCCCCCTCCTTCCCGCGCCACGCCGCGCCCACGTCGAACCCCCCCTGCAAACGCCGTTCCACGCACGAATTGACCCGGGGAAACCTCCCCTCGCGTGCGCCTGCAACCGCCGCGCTCCCCTCTGCTATAAACTCCCCCTCTCTCCCTCATTTTCCCCTTCCCGCGCGCAAACCCTAGCCCACCGTCATTCTCGGTAAGCCCCTCACGTTCCCGACTAACCGGTGATCACCGCACCCCTCTCTCCCCTCTGACCTCTTCGTCGTGACCCCAGGAGCACGCCGGACACGTTTGAGCAAGGAGATCACCGGGAAATTGCCAAGCTCGACGAGCACCGACGTCAACCGCCGCCGTTCCTCGTCGCCGACCCCTCTCCGGCCGAATTCAAGCCTAGCTACTCCCCGAGGTGAGTTCCCTAGCCTCCCCTCTTTCGTTCTGTGTATTTGGCGCGCGAAATAGGCGTAGTTTTAGCCATTTCGGCCGACGCCGGCGAGGTCCGCCACCGCGGGTGCCTTGCGCAGCCGCGCGCGCGTGGATCAGTGCCGCCGGAGCGATGTGGCCGCATCTCCAGCTGTCGGTTTCAGCCGAACGGCCACGATTAGAAGATCATAACGTTTCAGTTAATAAAATCCCACACGTCCAATTCAGATCCAACGGCCCTCATTCAAAGCTCTTTTCCCGCCTGCGCTTTTGCACCGCAGCCCCTGGAACCTTGCTTGCTACCCCCTGGACTTCTCTGGAATTGAAGTCTAGCCCCTGGAAATTGCAGACTAGCCCCTAGAACCCTAAAAATTGGATTTAATCATTTAAATAAGCAATCTAACCCCTATAAATTTGTAGAATCATGAATTTAGTCCCTGTGCAGTATAGAAAACTATTTATTTAGTCCCTGGACTTTTATTTATTTGCTGAATATGATTTTTAGGTGTATTTGAGGTGTAGAAAATAGATAAAAATGGTAATTCAGTGTAGAAATGTTAGGAAAAATTGGTATAAACTATTTTATGCTGTGAATAAATTGTAGAGTTCTTATGAAATATATTTTGTCCATGGAATATTTATTATAAATGTTTAAAAATACATTTTGGCTATAGAAAATTCAATAAAAATGGTTTTAGGCTATAATTAAATCCCAAAAATGTAGGATAAATATAAAATGCACATTTTGGCCATGTTAAGTAATAAATACTTCGTAGGGACGCATTAGTATAGGATTTTATGTCATGTGTATGTTGTGATGTACTGTTTTGCGTGCTCTTTACTTATTTAGCTTTATTCTATTCTTGCCATGCTTGGGCATATGTCTAGAGTCATATTACGACCCTAATCTTAACCTCCAAGACCAGGACTTCGCCAACACTCAAGTCTTCAATGAAGGCAAGTGCCCTTGACGATTTTGCTCCAGTTCTAGGGATTTAGATAGATGCATGCTAATTAAATTGATGTCCTACTTCATGTTTACATGCCCTGTTCCATATAATTCCTTGTTACCTGAAATGGGTTGGGAAGTAGATAGGTTATAGTTATGCTTAGCCATGCTTAAATGTTGGGATTGGGATTTTATACAATTGTGCTACATTAAACTTTATGGTTACTTGAACTTGTGGTGATTACACTATTGTAGTGGATAGGAATCTGGTGGTTGGTTAGTATTGGTATGGTGCAGTTTGCACGAGACCCGGGATTGGGGTTTGTTACCACCAGATTCTAAGGACCGGTTTATGGAGGAAGCCACTAAGCTTTATAGTACCACCACGAGACTGAGATGGGGCAGCATGGTCAATTAATTAGGTTTCTCCCGATGAAATGCTAGTGGTTGGATGGTGCGGGAATGATGCGGGTGATCTGCTCTGGGATCCGCAAGGCTCAAGAGGGGGCTCTGGGGCGGAGGGTTACTCCGAGAATCCCCAGTGGTGGAAACCTTAGAGGGCTAGCACTAGTCGGGAGTACCTTTGTAAAGACCATGTAGTGATCTCCGGGCCACACACCTACGGAAGTGTGAAATGTGGTTGATCACCACGGGCTACATAGAGGTTTACTCAAGTCCACCTGGCAACAGGGGATGAAATCACTGCTTGTGGGGAAAGGGTACCCTCTCTGCAGAGATTTGGTAAAACTGTCATGACAGCCGTGCTCACGGACAAGAGCGGCTTGGGGCCAGTTCATAATTAGTCTATGGTTGGGAAATGGTGGTTAATTATGATTCAAGTACATTCATTATCACTACTTATGAGTTGACTACTTCTTGAATCATGATATTGGTAATTGAAAGCTAAGGTTAGATTTTAAGCATAGTGCTAAGCCATAATTGGCCTTCCCTTTGCTTTAGCCATTCATGTCATCTCTTCCCGCACTTGCTGAGTACTCTATGTACTCAAGCGTTTAATTCTCCTTTAGAATATGAAGAAGAAGAGGCGGCACCGGAGGACTTCTTCGTCAACCCGGAGAACTTGGTCTAGGCTGGCGACCTCACGCGCAACGGCTGCCTGTGGAGTTGGAGCTGCTCTTATCTATTAGTCTTCTGCTGTAGTTTGGACTTAGTTAACTTTGTTGTTGATGTATATATTTGTGGTGTGTATTTGTAGACCTTCGGGTCGTACTGTAAGACTATTTATGTATTCGAACATGACAATGTAAGGATATTTCACTTTCGTCGACGCATGTACGATTCAACTGATCCTGGCGTACATGTGATTAGCGTCTGTTCATCTTTATGATGACCGGGCGTGACAAAATCGTTGGAATTTGTATAGTGAAACTTGGGAGATCTTTGCGGAACTAATACAAACTGTAACTGTAAGCCCCTGTCTCACGCATTGCAACAATGATAGCCATGGTGACCGGGCTTAGCTAGCATGGTAAGAGAACCCGGGTAGGGTAAGATGGTTTGGACTTAGGTCTTCTCTCTTTTTCCCCTCAGGTGTAGCAACCTGGAATTAGGTAAGCCTTACGGCAGGCAGCGAGGGCGTAACCGGCCATTGCAGTGGAGGAGGTTGTTGGGTGGGAAATCTCCTCGAATTGGTGGTGCAGGACTGACTCGAGCTGGTGGATATACTCTCTGCGTATCCAAATATTTGTCATCTTTTAATTCAAAACTGAACTAAAATATGATAATTTTTTTAGGACGGAGGAAGTACAACAAACTTGGACTTGTCGCTAGATACTCCGATCCACTGCATCCCTATTTTAGTATAGTATATAAAAAAGAAAAGTCCTAGTTTTTTAAATTAAAAGTTCAACTATTTGATATTAACATAAATAATTGTAGTTAGCCATAATAGAATATTAAAATTGACGCATATCGTTAGCAAAATCTCATCAGATTAGTTGATCTCTATCTCTTTTGTTTACACGGGTGAAAATCAAAATTCAAAGATATTCAATTTTTGTCCACTGCCGAAGATGTTATTTTGCATCTCTGACAGAAAGGCGGCTAATCTGATCTTTGGGCACCTACTCTCTTATTGTTTAACAATATGAAGATTGTTTCGGCACCATGTTTCGTCGTGGAGCTACCTTGCCAACTACCAATCGTTCTAGACTACCAATTAAGCTTCATGCACTTTGTTGAGCGCGCTTATAGTTTGCTGCAACTCTGTATGCAATTTAACAAAAGTTCATTCTCCCACATTTGCCCGGAGGGTTGAAAGTGCAATCGATGGTTTTGAAAGTTAACTATATGTTGCCACGAAGAAAATTTACGAGGACTTTTTCAATTCTCACATTAGCTTACGAAACAAGTTCTTTTAAAAACATAGTACACAGACACTCACATTACTCATATGAAAACACAAACACAGATAGGCAGATTTTATCATAAATTTGTGTACAACTAGTTATACAATAAAAGCCACTTTCCAATTTACGATCAAATTTGATAAGATGGTTTCACTAATTATATTCCTCAAATCTTGATTTTTCACAATGAACCATTTAAACTATGTCATGTGTTTCCTTAGTATGTAAAACAATTGCATATATAATGCATATATATTGAAAAGCACACAATTATTATTTGAGGCTTCTAAAAATAGAATCATGCAGTGAAAGCGAGTTTAGCATAGTGGCTAAGTACTCTGAGTACATTACTCAGTTCTGAGTTCGATTCTCAGTAGGAGCAAATTTCAGGCAGAATTTCACAATGCTCACCATCATCAAATAATAGATGTTATGCGCACAACCCGACTTCGTGTACAAACCAATTACGGTGCACAAATTCCAGTAATGTTGGGACCTGTATGAAGCAAAGCTTGGGTAGCTGAGGTGTGTGAGCCGAACGCCCGAGTGAACCGCGAAGTCACTTCATGAGTGAAATTTCGGTCCACTGACAAAATCATTACCGCCAAGACTGTGTACAGGGATACAACCCACCTCGGCCCGTTTTCTGCTCCACGCTCGATCTAGGACTTCCGCGGCTTCCGCAGTCGGAGCCGCCACTGTTATGTCTGCGTGCCTTGCATTGTTTATGTAATCACCAAATCCTTGTTGTGTATCATTACTTCACTTATTAAACTACTTAATGAAATTAGGAAAGGACGAGAGCAGAGCAGGACGAGGGAACGAAGCACCTCCTGTCCAGAGAAGATTCAACGAGGTACCATGAGGAGATGATGAGAGCCCCCCACCCGCCCACCCCGCCGGACTCGGCTTCGCCCCCCTCGCCGGTGGCTACACCGGCGCCGGCGCCCACCCCCGTCTCCCAAAGCCCCTCTTCTTCGCGGCTTCCTTCACCATTGGTGAGCTCACGCCAGCCAACCCAGTCCCACCCCAAATCCTTTCAAACCCCACCCATTTGCACTCCCTTTTCGGAGCTCATTAGTCCAGAGAGATGCGAATGTGGATCTGCCACAGAGGAGGACGAAGGTGCCTATTCTATTCTCCCGGTACTGCGGGCAGAGGAGTGCGACCATGAGGAGGATGACCCCGGGTCTTCATCAGAGGGACTTCCCAAGTTACCTGGAAAAAGGTCACTCTCTCTCCTGAACCCGGTTGTGATTGCAATGCCGCTTAGCTCTGGAGACTTGGAGGAAGGTGAATGGAGAAAGGATGTGCTCCCATCCCTGCAGGTCCAAGAGGTCAGCGATCCAAAGGCGCCATCCGCCATAAAGGAACATGTCCTGGGAAGATTCGGCGGGATGGTGGTAGTGAATCCTCCCCCAAGCGAATTGAAGGCAGTTTCCTTCTCTGGGCACACCCGAACTGCCGCCTCACTGCCCAAGGTGTTGCGCCCGACCCTCGGCAATTTATTGGGGGAGGCTGGCCTTCACTCCGGTCAAGCGGGCGATGGAACTCCCCAACGTCCTTCATCGGAGTGGAAAGAAGTTCGGACAAGGTCAGCTGCACGCCGAAGCCCCCGGCCAAGGATTCAGCTGCACCGGAGTACTGGCGGGGCAACAAGGAAGGGATGAACGGCTCAAGACGATTTTCAAAGGGCGCTGCGTGGTAGATGCTTCCGGTGCCTAGCAACAGACCACCGGATTGCCTCCTGTCGGGAGCCTCTTCGCTGCCTTGCGTGCCTCCACAGCGGTCATCACTATCGGCGCTGCAACTCCCCTCCAGGCCCTGACGGTCGTCGAAGGATACACCCGAGGTAGTCCTAGCAATTGGGCCGGGCCCAAAACGGGCGGCACGAAGCACGCACCACCGGCCCGAGGATGGGCACGGCCCGGCACAATTTTTTTCGAGCCGTGCCGGCCCGGCACGGGTAGTCGGGCCGTGCCGGGCCGTGATATTGGGCCCGGCGGGCGGCACGGCACGGCACGGGATTTGGGCCGTGCCCGGGCCGGCACGGCCCGAAATAGGCCCGAAGCACGAAATAGGCCCGAAGCACGAAAATAGGCCCGAAGCACGAAAATAGGCCCGAGGCACGAAATAGGTCTGAGGCCCGAATGCGGCTGTTCTTCAGTTTGCTAGTCTTTTTTTTTTAATTCTAATTAAAATATTCAAACTTGTATAGAATCCGCAAAATAGATCCAAATTCGATGATTCTTTTTTCTATATTCTTCAAAAAACAATATGTACCACTTGGATGAGTTATTTTCAAACTTATAATGATAACTTTTATTTGTTTGGATAAATCTCAAAATAATCCTTATGCACATATTGTTTATTTTTTTATATCTCATCAAAATCAATGGATCTTGAGCTGAAATTTGTTGTGTGCATACTTGTTATATATGTATACATCCATGAATTTTGTACAAATTTTTTGAAGCACTCCAACATGTGAAAACTCATATTGCTTCTCATTCCATTCAAACTCTATTAACATATTAGCCATTTCTAAATTTTGAACACACATTGATGCAAACATAAACGAAAAAATCTCAAAAAAATCATAGATGTTCATATTGTGATTTAACAACTGCACCAAAATTTTCATGTCAAAATTCGTTTTACTTTTTGAGATACAAAAAAGACAAATATTGTTTTTTCTTTGTTTTTTTATTACCAACAATATATCATGTTTTTGAATGTCAAATTTTGCAAGAACGTGTAATTCAATATTTCATACCTTCCCTAATTTTTTCATATTTTTTGAAGTATTTTTGTCTATGTACTCTAACTGAATTTCTCTCAAAATCGAATTTTAAACATAATGGGCCATGTCTGCTGCTTTTGGGCTGCTGCTGGGCCTTTGTGGCTTTTTTATTTATATTCAAAAGTGAAACTTCAAATATTTATAGTTTTCGTCAATATGGATGGAATTTGATGATTTTTCTTCCTAAATTCTCCAAATAATATTCTCTATCACCTCCGAATTTTTCTATATTTTTTGCTAATTTTTTCCATTTATTTTATAAAATACTCAATTTTTGTTCACATTTCAATTATGTGGGTCAAACCATCCTTGTGGGCCGTGCTTGGGCCGGCACGGCCCGAAGCCGGCCCGACGTGTTTTGGGCCGTGCCTGGGCCCTATTTTTCCGCAGTAGGCACGGTCGGCCCGGCACGAAGCGGCCCGACGTGCTTTCGGGCCGCGGGCCATTTCGGCCCGAAGCACGAACGGGCCGGGCCGTGCCGGCCCGGCACGGCCCGATTGCCACCTCTAACCCGAGGCTCTTGGCCACAAAGCCCAACATCCATAGTCGGTTGACTTTCCCGCCGCTACCAAGTCGTCATGTCTGCCCCGACACATCATTTGCTGCTGTGACTGTGGAGCGCGCCGAGCATCCCAATGCTAGCATGACTGCCCCAATAGCGATAGACACCGCGAGCTACGTCGTTGGTGCTGCCGACCATTGACCGTCTCATGGTCAAGCGTCGGTGTTCATTGGAGGTGCTACGGAAGCGGAACTCGACCGCCTGCACCACAAGGCCATCATGCTCTCCTGTCCAAATCGACATCATGAAGTGGAAGATGAAGTCATGAGCCGAGCACTGAGCCGACAACTTGACATTCGACGATGGCACATTCTCGTCTCCGCGCACAAGCCAGAGGACTTCATTGTGAGATTCGAGCTGCAAGAGCAGAGAGATCGTGCTCTCCAAGAAGGTGTCACGCCCGATCATCATAAAGATGAACATACGCTAATCACATGTACGCCAGGATCAGTTGAATCGTACATGCGTCGACGAAAGTGAAATATCATTACAATGCCATGTTCGAATACATAAATAGTCTTACAGTACAACCCGAAGGTCTACAAATACACTCCACAAATATTTACATCAACAACTAGATTAACAAAGTCCAAACTACAGCAGAAGACTAGTAGGTGAGGGTAGCTTCATCTCCACAGGCAGCCGTTGCGCGTGAGGTCGCCAGCCTAGACCAAGTCCTCCGGATTGACGTAGAAATCCTCCGGTGCCGCTTCTTCTTCTTCATATTCTAAAGGAGAATTAAACGCTTGAGTACATAGAGTACTCAGCAAGTGCGGGAAGAGATGACATGAATGGCTAAAGCAAGGAAAGGCCAAATATGGCTTAGCACTATGCTTAGAACCTATCCTTAGCTTCCAATTATCAATATCATAAATTAATTTATAATCAACACATGATTAAAGATAATGAAAGTGCTTGAATCATAATGAACCATCATTTCCCAACCAAAGACTAATTATGAACTGGCCCCAAGCCGCTCTTGTCCGTGAGCACGGCTGTCATGACAGTTTTACCAAATCTCTGCAGAGAGTGTACCCTTTACCCACAAGCAGTGATTTCATCCCCTGTTGCCAGGTGGACTAAGTGAACCTCCCTGAATGCCCGTGGTAGCTAACCACATTACACACTTCCTTTGGTGTGAGGCCAGGAGATCACAACATGGTCTTTACAAAGGTACTCCCGACTAGTGCTAGCCCTCTAAGTTTTCCACCACTGAGGATTCTCGGAGTAACCCTCCGCCCCAGAGCCCCCTCTTGAGCCTTGCGGTTCCAAGAGCAGATCACCCGCCTCATTCCCCGCACCATCCAACCACTAGCAGTTCATCGGGAGAAACCTAATTAATTGACCAAGCTGCCTCATCTCAGTCTCGTGGTGGTACTATAAAGCTTAGTGGCTTCCTCCATAAACCGGTCCTTAGAATCCGGTGGTAACAAACCCCAATCCCGGGTCTCGTGCAAAATGCACCATACCAAAACTAACCAACCACCAGATTCCTATCCACTAACATTATGTATATTCATCACCAAATTAAAGTAACCATAAAGTTGAGCATAGAACATTTGCATGTAATCCCAATCCCAACATCTAAGCATGGCTAAGCATAAATAAAGCCTATCTACTTCCCACCCCATTTCAGGTAACAAGGAATGGTAAGGAACAGGGCATGTAAACATGAAGTAGGATATCAATTCAATTAGCATGCAACTAGCTAAGTTCCTAAAATAGGTACAAGATGGTCAAGGGCACTTGCCTTCGTTGAAGACTTGGGTGTTGTCGAAGTCTTGGTCTTGGAGGTTAAGATTAGGGTCGTAGTACGACTCTAGACATATACCCAAGCATGGCAAGAATAGAATAAAGCTAAATAAGTAAAGGCACGCAAAACAATACATCACACATACACATAGGCACAAAATCCTACACTAATGCGTCCCTACGAGGCATTTATCATTTATCATGGCCAAAGTATGCATTTTAGATTTATCCTACAATTTTGGGATTTTATTATAGCCTAAAACCATTTTTATTGAATTTTCTATAGCAAAAATGTATTTTAAAAACTTTATAATAAATATTCCAGGGACCAAATATATTTTATCTGAACACTACAACTAATTCACAGCATAAAATAGTTTATAACAATTTTTCATAACATACCTACACTTAATTACCATTTTTATCTAATTTCTACACCTCAAAATACCATTAAAAACCCTATTCAGCAATTAAATAAAAGTCCAGGGGCTAAATAAATAGTTTTCTACACTGTACAGAGTCTAAATACATTATTCTACAAAATTACAGGGGTTAGAATGCTTAATTAAATGTTTAAAACCAATTTTTAGGGTTCCAGGGGCTAGTCTGCGAATTCTGGGGGCTAGACTCAAATTACAGAGAAGCTCCGGGGTAGCAACGAAGTTTCCAGGGGCTTGGGTGCAAATGCGCAGGCGGGAAAGAGGGATTCAACGTGGGCCGTTGGATTCTAAATGGACGGCTGGGATTTTATTAACCGAAACGTTACGGGGTTATAATCTCAGCCGCTGGCCCCCAACCGAGGGCTGAGATTGAGCCACGTCGGCTCTAACCGGCGCCACAGCGGTGCGCGGCGGCGTCCGACGGCCGACGGCGGCGCTCTCGCCGGAGTTGGCCCAAACGGCGATTTCCAAGCCGATTCTATGCGCTACTTGCATGGAACGGAAGAGGGGGAGTAGGGGAACTCACCTAGGGGAGTAGCTAGCCTTGAAATCGGTCGGAGGACGGCCGGCGACGAGGAATGGCGGCGGTGGCGTCGGCGCTCGTCGGTCTTGGCAATTTCCCGGTGATCTCCTTGCTCAACCGTGTCCGGCGTGCTCCTGGCGACGAGGTTAGAGAAGGAAGGAGCAGGGGCTAGGCAGTGGATCGTCGGGAACACACGGAACCTACCCATTGCGGCGATTGCTAGGGTTCGGGCGTGGAGGAGCGAGAACAGAGGGGGAAAGGGGAATTTTATGGAGAGAATGGGTGCGGCGGTTGATGACGCGCGCGAGGGAGGTTTCCCCGGGGTGATCACGTCGTGGGAGGGCGGTTTGGAGAGGGGGGGTGCGGAGTGGGCGCGGGGATGGCGGTTGCATGCGCGGCGCGGGAAAGAGAGGGGAGGGAGGTAGGGGATGGCACCGACATGTGGGCCCCGCCCGGCAGAGAGAGGGAGAGAGGGGAAAGGCTGGCTGGGCCGCGGGAGAGAGGAGGGGAAATGGGCCAGGGGAGGGAAATTCGGCCCAGGGGAGGGTTTAATTCTTTTCCTTTTTCTTTTTCCATTTCTTTTCTTTTGATTTGAATTCAAATTCAAATTTGAACGTTTGCTACTCGTTTGGACACCAAAAATTCACACAAAAATGCAGGCTACAATGATCAAGGGTTTGAGCAAATTTTGTACATAAAATATGGGTGTTACAACTCTACCCCCCTTAAAAGGAATCTCGCCCTCGAGATTCGGACGTTCTAAGAGAATAGATAAGGGAAATCCGCCTTGAGATCTTCTTCTCTTTCCCAAGTTGCTTCTGCCTCTGAGTGATGCTTCCACTGCACTCTACACATGCGAATGACTTTGTTTCTTGTGACCTTTTCCAGTGTTTCGAGTATCTTGGCAGGCTGCTCCACATAAGATAAGTCTTCCTGTACATCCACGGCTTCCATAGGCAATTACTCTTCAGACACTCTTAAGCACTTCTTAAGCTGTGATACATGGAACACATTGTGTACATCTGACAAGTGTGGCGGAAGCTCAAGTTGATATGCCACTTCACCTCGCCTTTCGAGTATCTTGAATGGACCAATGTAGCGGGGTGACAACTTGCCTCTTACTTTAAATCTTCTTAATCCTCTCATAGGTGCTACCTTCAAGTACACATAATCACCAACTTCAAATGTGAGATCACGTCTTCGAGTATCCGCATAACTCTTCTGTCTTGTCTGGGCTGCCTTTAGATTCTTCCGAATTTCTTGTACTTGTCTTTCAGCCTCTTGTAACACGTCAGGCCCAAAAACTTGACTTTCCCCAGTTTGATTCCAAAACAACGGTGTCCTACATTTTCGCCCATACAATGCTTCAAAAGGAGACATCTTCAAACTGGCTTGATAACTGTTGTTGTAAGAAAATTCAGCATATGGCAGATTCTTGTCCCAACTCCTGCTATTCTTCAAAGCACATGCTCTCAACATGTCTTCTAATATCTGGTTGGTGCGTTCTGTCTGACCATCAGTTTGAGGATGATACGCCGAACTAAAATTTAGACGGGTATCCATTGATTCATGCAACTTCTGCCAGAATCTTGAGGTGAATTGAGTGCCTCTGTCTGAGATGATCTTCTTAGGAACTCCATGTAAGCATACAATCCTGGAGACGTACAGTTCCGCCAACTTGGGGCCATTGTAGGTCTCTTTCACAGGAATAAAGTGAGCCACTTTAGTTAGACGGTCCACAATAACCCATATAGAATCATATCCAGATTGTGTTCTTGGTAGTCCCACAATGAAATCCATACTAATTTCTTCCCATTTCCATTCTGGCACTTTGATTGGTTGCAATAACCCTGCTGGTCTTTGATGTTCCGCCTTAATCAATTGACATGTATCACATATGGCCACATATTCGGCTACATCCCGTTTCATTCCATGCCACCAATATCGATCTTTAAGGTCTTGATACATCTTTGTGCTTCCGGGATGAATGGAGTATGATGAGTCATGAGCTTCTCTTAATATCAACTCTTTAATCTCCTTGACATCAGGAACACAAATCCGCTTCCCAAGCCATAAGGTTCCTTGTTCATCCTCTCTAAAGTTTGGAGCTTTCCCTTTCTTCATCAATTGCTTGATCTCCTTGACCTTCTCATCATTCTTTTTCCCTTCTCGTATATCATGTTCAAGGGTTGTGTCCACTTCCATAGCAACTGCTTCAGTGCTAGACACTAGACATAGATTTAACCTTGCAAACACTTCACATAACTGGGGTTGAAGAGCTTGTACTGACAAGTTATTGCTTTGTCCCTTCCTGCTTAGAGCGTCAGCGACCACATTAGCCTTGCCTGGATGATAGTTGATTCCCACATCAAAGTCATTTATTAACTCCAACCAACGACGTTGCCTGAGATTAAGATCCGGTTGTGTGAATATGTATTTTAAGCTCTTGTGATCTGTGTATATCTCAGTTCTTTTTCCCATTAAGTAGTGTCTCCATATCTTCAAAGCATGGACAACAGCTGCCAATTCCAAATCATGTGTGGGATAGTTCCTCTCATGTTTCCGAAGCTGTCTTGAAGCATAGGCCACAACATGTCCTCCTTGCATTAAGACACATCCTAAACCATGACCAGAAGCATCACAATAGACCACAAACTCCTTCTGCATATCAGGCATCACCAATACCGGTGCACTGGTCAACCTCTTCTTCAATTCGGCAAAGCTTACTTCACATTCGGGGGTCCACTTGAAAGCAACTCCTTTCTCAAGTAGCTTGGTTAGTGGTCGAGAGATCTTTGAGAATCCCTCGATGAATCGACGGTAGTAACCAGCCATACCTAAGAATCTTCTTATATCATGTACACTCTCAGGTGTTTCCCACTTAAGAACATCGGCCACTTTGCCTGGATCCACTGCTATACCTCCTTCGGATATGACATGTCCCAAAAATGATACCTCCTTTAGCCAAAACTCACACTTACTAAGTTTGGCATACAGTTGGTGTTGGCGAAGCTTCTGCAGGGCCATCCTGAGGTGTTCCTCATGCTCTTCTTCAGTCTTGGAATAGATAAGTATGTCGTCGATGAATACCACTACAAACTTGTCCAAGTACTCCATGAATACCTTGTTCATAAGATACATAAAATATGCCGGAGCATTGGTCAATCCAAACGACATAACTGTATACTCATATAATCCATATCGAGAGACGAATGCCGTCTTGGGAATATCTGACGGTCTAATCTTCAGTTGATGGTAGCCTGAACGAAGATCAATCTTGGAAAACACACATGCTCCTCTCAACTGATCAAACAAATCTTCAATCCTTGGTAGTGGGTATTTATTCTTGATGGTTACCTCATTTAAAGCACGGTAGTCCACACACAACCTTTGAGTTCCATCCTTCTTGGGTACAAATATAACTGGTGCTCCCCAAGGCGATGAGCTAGGATGAATATATCCTTTTGCCAATAATTCCTCAATATGATCTTTTAGTTCAGCTAATTGTTTAGCATCCATTCTATATGGCCTCTTATAAATTGGGGCCGTTCCAGGTACTAATTCAATGATAAATTCAATCTCTCGATCAGGGGGCATACCTGGTAAGTCATCTGGGAATACATCCGGAAATTCTTTCACAACCCTGATGTCTTTAGTACTCTCAAGATGGTTGAGTTGTACTACTGCCTCTTGTGTCTGATCTGGTTTGAATTCCACTGTAGTGCCATCTGGGTGTGTTAAGCAGACTGTTCTAGTTGCACAATGAATGACTCCTTGATTCTTCGTCAACCAGTCCATTCCCAGAATGATATCTAATCCTTGTGAGTCCAACACTATTAGGTTGGCCCAAAAGACTACCCCCCTTATGTTTATACTCACTTTTCGGCATAGATGCCTTGCCACCATCTCTCCTCCAGGAGAGTTTATCAATAATGGCCCATTCAAGAATGTAACTACCATGTCATGCTTCTTTATGAAATCCTTGGATATAAATGAATGTGTAGCACCCGAATCAAACAATATGGTGGCTGGGTGGGAGTTAACAGAAAACATACCGATCACCACATCAGGCGCTTCCTGTGCTTGTTCCAGAGTCACATGGTTGACACGACCAGATGGGTTCTGTTGCTTCTTTGGACAACTGCTGGCATAGTGTCCCCATTCTCCACACTTGTAACATTGTACCCCCGCAGCATTATTTGGGCCCTTGTTGCCTCCTGATTGGTTTCTTGGGGGTTGGCCACTTGGACGATTAGCTGGAGCTGAAGGGCGGGGTGGCTGCATCTGCTGACGTGGGGGTTGCATTGGCTGGCGTGGTGGCTGCTGCTGTTGCTGCTGCTGCTGGCGCATTTGGTGGTTGTAGGGAGTGGGTGGCCTGTAGTTGGAGTTTGGGAACCTCTGTCCCGAGTAGTTCATGGGACGGGTCATTTGGTTTGCAGGCGGAGGGTTAAGACGGGGGCGCACATTGCTGCTAGAGGCATGTGCCATAGTCAACTTCCTTTTTCTTTCTTCATCATCTAGTTCCTTCTTAGTCCTCTCCACTTCAAAGGCTTTGTCAACCAGCTTCTGGAAGTCGCCGTAGTCGCTGGAAGACATGGCAAACTTTAACTCCTTGTCCAACCCATTCTTGAAGCGGAATTGCTTTTTGGAGTCAGTGTCCACGTCGGTTGGAGCATAGCGGGACAACTGAGTGAATGCATTCAGATAGGCCCTCACAGTCATACGGCCTTGCTTTAGCATCAGGAACTCTTCACGCCTGGCTTGTATCTCTCCTTCAGGTACGAAGTGATTACGGAAGTTGGCTCGGAATTCTTCCCATGTAATATTTTCGGGGTCCTGGTGGGCTTCGGTGAAGGCGGTCCACCAGTCAGCTGCTGGCCCTTGGAGTTGATGGGAGGCCAACAATACCTTCTCTCTTCCTTCGCAGTGAATGAGCCTCAGTTTGCTTTCAACAGTTCGGAGCCAATCCTCGGCTTCCATCGGTTCAGTAACGGTGGCAAAAGTGGGTGGGTGAGTGTTGAGGAAGTCCCTTAGGAAGGACCTAGGCGGGAAAGGTGGTGGTGGCGGAAGGTTGTAGTGAGGGGGTGGTGGTGGTGGGGCTTGCTGCAGGTTGGTGACAATTTGGGTGAGGTTGTTAAGTAACTGAGTCTGAAGAGCCATCATCTGTTGCATTTGTTGAGAGGCTGGGGCTCCTCGAGCACCCCTTGCATTCCATCCAGGCACACCTCCAAGTCCTTCATCTTGGGGCACAGCACCCCTTCCACGACCTCTACCTCTACCTCTTCCAGACATCTGTGTAGGGAAGAATTGAAATTTTAGAACAATAGATAAGATGAGAAAGGATATTGTCGACTGTTGGAGTCGGCAGATCCCCTGACACTATGAAAGTGTTTAAAGGAGTTGTGGTTCGGTTTGGGCGCGCGGAGATCTAAGAAAGTGAAGTGCGATCTGGACACGAGTGACACAGTAGTTTACGTGGTTCGGGCCGCCTGAGCGTAATACCCTACTCCACGGGTGTGTGTGTGAGTTGTATTCACTTGTGAGCTTGAGTATGTTCCAGAGTTTCCTCTCGTGTATCGGCGGTTTGTCCTTTTATAGTACAAGGACAAACCGTTACAAGTCAGCCTGGCCCGACATGTGGCCCTGGCGGTTATTGGCATTGATACACAAGATTAATTGTTGTTAATAACCCTGTAACGGCTCCGACAGTGCCGTTACAGGTGTTAAGATCATCCAATTAATTATCATTAATGTGGAATTAATGATAATTAATCGGGTCTTGAAGTCCGCGGCTGTCCTTTGGAGATCCGGAGCCGTTACAACGTCTCCCGGGGGTTTAAAACGGTCAGCTCCGACGTATGGACACGTGGCAGCTCCGGAGCTTGCTCGAGGGAGGCGGGAAGCTCCGGGGCGGCCTGCTACGTGTCAGGTCCGGAGCTTCTCTCGGTCAGGGGCTACCTCCGGAGGTGCCGTTTCAGTACTTGGCCCGGAGCTTCACCCTTGCGGGCAATAGCTCTGGTCTGACAGTACACGTGGCAACCTAGAGGTTAACCATGTTGGAGAAGCGGGTCCGGTCACGTCTGGCGAGTGGGCCCCCTAGGGTCTTCAATTTGAGCAGATGTCCTCCCCTTGAGATCTTTGTAACCTCAGGGGGTGTATGGTTTTTAGGGTACCGACAGTGGCCCCCTGGACCTGCCTCCGGGGAAGGCTAACGGGATGAAGTCATTCCGCCGGAGGTGGGTCCACACTTGCGACTCTTGAACTGGGTCTTCAAGGGTCTTCGGAGGTGCCTTTGGCGGGGCTTTACGGTTAAGTCCTGACGCGTGGCGCACCTCAGGCGGCAGATAAGATCTTTGACGTGCGGATCTCTCGCTATTGAAGGTCGTCGGTTCCCGATACGAAAACCGTATCGGTTCCGCGCGCCTTGTCAGCCCGCCGTCTTTGGGTTTCCCGCCTCGTGATGACAACTGTTCGCCTGGGTAAGAACCTCGACTTGATCGTCGGGGTGGTCCCGGGCCCTCTTGTCATCGGCTGGGTTGAATTCTTGAGTAGTATGCTTGATTCCCCTGCAGTTTCCATCCAAGCGTTGCGAGGGCTTACTTAAGAAGGAAAGCGCACCGTCGGGAGTTCTTTACGCTTTCCATCTGTTCTTGCGCTCAAACTCCCAACTCGTGCTTTGCTTCTCTTCTCTCGCCTAGCTGTGCTGCGATGGAGTTGGGTCTGCGTGAGAGTCGTTTGAAGACGGAGAGCGATCTGAAGAAGGTCCGAGCCCTCATGGGGTGGTCGTCGGACTTCTTCAACCGTTCAATCCGCACCGGCGGGGAGCTTCCCTTTAAAAAGGAGCACTCCGGCGAAATGGTATACTTTTCATCGTATGCCATGGTGGGGCTGATCCCACCATTTTCTTCCTTCTTTTTGATGCTGCTGGACTTCTATGGTCTGCAGCTATACCACCTTGGCCCTCACTCTCTCCTCCTTGTGTCCATCTTTGTCCACTTCTGCGAGATGTGGGTGGGCATCCCTCCCTGCATCGAGCTCTTCCGCACTTTCTTCACCGTCCAAACCACCGGCCGAAGTGACGAGTACCTTGGCTTCTACTACTTTGTGAAGCGCAAGAAGTGCCCGTTCAAGTACCTCCGGTCGTTCCCTTCCGGGAAGTGGGATGACTGGAAGAAAGATTGGGTAGTCGTCCGGGTGGAGGAGCACGAGCGGTTGGAGCTGCCAGAAGGTCTGCCCGGCATTGACACGTCGGTGTGGAGCGAAGTTCCGGTGCTGGCGGCAGCCTTCGACCCCATCCTGTCCAGGATCCGCCAATGTGTGGAGGGAGGACTGACTCCCCAGGCGGTGTTCTGCAACTTCCTGTCCAACAGGTGGGCACCGCTGAAGAGGAGGGAGAAGCTTGCCTGGGCCCTCAACAGCGTGATGGACGAAGACCGGGTCGAGACCGGGTTGAAGTCCAGCATGGTGGGGAAGTCCTTGGAGTTTCACCTCAAGAAATTCCAGCACGGCATCGATGTAGACGGAGAGTACCTGACTCCGCCACCGGCTTTCCTCCCCCTGAACGTGGAAGTTGAGTTCAGCAGGGAGCTCCGGCGGAGGATGCCCGCGCTTGACGACCTTGGCGTCGTCGAGAGAAGATCGACCGCCCGATTGGCGATCCCCGGGTTGTCGGAAGGCGGCTCCGCCCCTGTCTCTCAGCCAAGAGCTGAAGTCACCGGCAAAGGCAAGGAGCTGGCGGAGGAGCCGGAGAGCCGGAAGAGGAAGCTGCGACATGCTGACGGAAGGTCCGTCGGGCTTGCTACTTCCCCGCCAGTTCCCCGTCCTCAGGAAGGAAGATCCTCCGCCGCTGTAGCGTCTGTCCCCGTGGTGGGGTCTTTTCGAAGCGCTACTGTTCCGGCGGTGGGATCCTCCCGGAGTGCAGCTGTCCCTGTGATGGGTCCCTCCGGAGGTGCCAGTTCCGGACAGGCGACTCCGGTTCGAGAAGCGGTGAGGGCCTCCAGGTCTAGGAGTTCCTCCCGGTCAAGGAGAGCTCCGACCCGGGAAACGCCCGTGGCTACGGCAAGTCCTGGGAGTCCTCCCGGAGCTCCTACGCCGACCGTGGCCAGCCCGGAACGTCCGGGAAAGAGGTTCCGCGCAAGCTGGTGCGTGAGCCTCCCAAGGTAATTTTTCTTGCTTACCTCAATTAATTTTTAATTATAGTAACTGTTTGCTCAATTTCTTCATTCTTCACCTGCAGCGTTCCCAAGAAGGGGAGTGAAGCTCCGCCCTCAGCCACAGTGTCTGAGGCTGCGAGGGCTTCTGCTCCAGCTCCGGTGCCGCCCCAGGCGGAGGCTGCGACAGCTCCGGCGCCGGCTGTCGTGGTCATGGACCTCGACTCATCCCCAGAAGTTCCCGTGGTAGCGCTGGACCACGGAATTGAAGATGCGCCAGCGGCACCCGCTCCGGAGGTTGAAGCTCCGGGCCCCTGTGCAGCAGAAGTAGATGCTCCGGCTGTCGAACCGGAGGAAGTAGCGGTCCCGGCTTCAGAGCCGGAAAGTGCTGAAGCCCCGGCGGTTGAGCCGGAGGTAGCTGAAGCCTCGGCGTGTGAGCCGGAGGTTATTGGAGCGCCGGCTGCAGAGCTGGTGGTGGTGGAGGCGCCGGCTGTAGAGCCGGTGGTTGAAGAGGCGAGGGAGCTTGAGCCTCCCTCGGAAGGAGCGTCACGGCCGGAGCCATTGGAGGCGACGACGTCGATGGTACCCGTGGCGGAGCCAGAGTGCCTGAACGAAGTCGCCGGCCCCCAGCCTGAGGGGGCGAATGAAGATTTGGTGGCGGGACCTTCTTCGGTGGCGACTGAGGCCATCCCGGAGGAGGGCCCTACTGCCTTGGAAGCTCGGGGTTCCGCTCTCGTAGAGTGGGACCCAATTTTTGTAGATGAAGACCCGCTGGAGCCAGCGGAGGAGACCCCAGAAGGTCCGGAGCCCATCTCGCTGTCGATGTCCATCGACAACGCTTGCTCCAGTCTGCGCCAAGTCCAACTAGCCTTCTTCCACGACAGCAAGGTTCTTGAAGAGGAGCGCCAAACCCTTAGGAGGTGGCGTAATAGACTCCAATTCGAGACCAAGCTGGCGCAGTCGAGGATTGCTGAGGACAAGGAATGGATCAGGCGGGAGAAGATCCGCCTGGAGCTTTGGGGTGAGATGCTGGACGAGAGGGAGAGCATGACTCACAACCTCGACGCCCAATCCCGGGAGTACCATGACCAAGCTAAGGCTGCCAATGATGCGGCCAACGCTCGGTTCGATCAACTCGAAGCCATCAGTACCGCACTCATCAAGCGCCGAGAGGCACTTGAGGGAAGGGAAAAGCGGCTCGAGGATGAGGAGCAAAAACTCCTGGAACTACGGGACGACGTCTTGCGACGTGAAGAAGAGCTCGCCGAGAAGACAGCTCTGGCGGACAAGGGCCTCGAGGAGCGCGCTAAAAAATTGGAAGAGCGCTGCCTCGAGGAGGAGGAGAAGACCTGGGTGCGAGGGCAGGAACTCTACGAGTATGAGTGTGCCCTCGTCGCCCGGGAGAAGAAAATAGAGGCTAGGGAGAAAGACCTGGTCGACCGCCGGAACAAGATCCACCTCCGGGAGGAGGAGCTCGGAAGACTCGAAAAGCGGGTTGCTGCGAAGATTCAGCAAAACGCCAAAGAAGTTGAGCGCCTCTCCCGCGAGAACTCGGAGCTAGCGGCGGCCCGGAGGTCCTTGGAAGAGATGAAGGGCCTGAGGAAGACAGACTCCCTGCAAATTTGGGATTTCCTGAGCAAGGCCGACGATGCGCTAGCGCCGATGGGTTTCAGCCCCGTGCTTCCGGATGATCCAGAGCCGGAGCCGGACCTTGCATTGCAGGCGTTGAACGCTGCGGGTGGCAAGCTCTCCAAGGTGGGCGACGTCATCGCGGACCAGCTTGAGGTCGAGGGGCAATCCCTGGCTAGAAACGTCACAGAGTATGTGTTGACGTGTTACACTAGCCGGAACCCTCGATTCCCTCTGGACCCGGTGCTTGAAGGCCCCGTTGAAGGAGAAGGCGAAGCTACCCGAGCCAGCGTGTCGGAGGTCGCCCAGAAGGTCGCTGAGTTCTTCCATAGGGTCTAGGACTATCTTTCTTAGCCTTTATTTGTATCTTCTCTTCTTCCTCAATTTTGTAATCCTTTGTCCCCAGATGTAATCTCTGGTCTTCAAATGAAATGAAATCCCCAATTTTTCGTGAATTTCATTTCTTGTCTTCAACATCTTTGTCTTCACTTGGCCCCCTGGTAGATGTGCACAATTTGATTGTGGACATGTACCAAAAGGATGTTGAGTTTTGTTGAAGACAAATTTGCTTCGAACTCGTGTAGTTTAGGTCCGAAATTTTCGATAGTGAAGGTCCCTTGAAGTCGTCGGAGCTTAGAAGCTCCGGCATTGTCCCTCGTCGGAGCTTAGTAGCTCCAGCAGGAGCCTCTACCAACACGTTGAGTATCGATAGTTAATACTTCAAAGGTGTCGGAGCTTAGTAGCTCCGGCAATAACCCTTGCCACGCCTGGCTTGCTGGCAACAGACTCTAGTGATAGAGTCTTCTCACCATCTTTAAGTTAACGCCAGTGGGAGTCGGAGCTTGGTTAACTCCGATTTTTCTCCATCAATATCATTTTTATTTTTCCTGCACACTTAAGCCAAGAAAACAGTAAAATTCGTTCCTTATCTATAACTTCGTCGCGGCTTACGGTTCTCAAGAGAATTTCAAGTTGAACACGATTTTTAGTATAATTGGATGAATTATCTTTTCTTTTAGATCCAATTGTCCATGGACCCGCCTTACTTTGGCCTGCCGGGATATAGGTAGAGTGGCGTACTTAGGGTGCTTGACCAGGCTAAGTCGATAGCGCACTCCGGCCCTAGAATGGCTTGGCGACTTTCAGGCGAGTTGATCACAGACGATATTTAAATCTAAAAAATCTGACAATTCAACTCAAATTGTACATAAACCGGTTAAACTAAAACTTCTTAAGAATTGCACGTTTCTGTTATAGACAAGAAAGAGAAAAATAAAAATGTCGAGCCTTATGCAAAAATGAATGCACGTGGAGTCTATTTCACATGAAGATGTCTTTCATTATAGGTCCGGGGTACAGGGGAAACAAGTACACTCTTAGGGTACGGAACCAGGCTAAGTGTGTTCGGTTTCTCGTTTAACCCAGGGTAACTAGCTACACTTCTAGTCCGGAGACTGTATCAAGTGTTGCATGAGCTTTCCAAACCTTTCGGGAAAGGTCCGGCTGCTCTCCCGGGGGAACTACCCGACTCTGTACAATGACTCTATAACATACACTTCAAGTTACTTAAGACTCACCTCCGTGGAATTAAGTGTAGAACTTACGGAGGTGCTCGATATTCCAAGGATTTGGGAGAGGTGTCCCATCCTCGGCAGCCAAGCGAACGCTTCCGGGACGGGATACTTTGATCACTCGGAAGGGTCCTTCCCAGCCGGGGGAGAGTTTGTTTTGCCCTTCTCTGGATAGTATTCTCCGTAGCACCAGATCGCCTTCCTCGAGCTGTCGGTTGTGTACATGCCGCTGATGATAGCGCCGTAGAGCTTGGCGATATCGGGCGTTCCGAACAGCTGCTTGGCACCTTCCCTCCTCGAGGAGGTCTAGGTCTTCACGCCGGAGCTGGTCCTGCGCGGCTTCGTCGAAGGCCCGGACTCGGAGAGAACCCAGGGTGATTTCCGGAGGAAGGATCGCTTCTGCTCCGTACACCAGGAAGAAGGGTGTTTCTCCGGTTGCCCGACTTGGAGAAGTCCTGTTAGCCCATAGAGTGGGCGGAAGCTCTTCGATCCAATTAGCTCCGTGCTTTTTCAAACGCTCATAAGTGCGCGTTTTTAATCCTTTAAGGATCTCTGCGTTTGCTCTCTCGGCTTGCCCATTGCTGGCAGGATGAGCTACGGAGGCGTAGCAAACTTGTATGCCGAGGTCTTCGCAATATCCTTGAAATGCGGAGCTTGTGAACTGAGTCCCATTGTCAGTGATGATCTTGTTTGGGACTCCGAATCTGCTCACGATAGATTGTAGAAAATTGATTGCAGATTGTTTGTTGATCGTCACAACAGGAGTAGCTTCCGGCCACTTGGTGAACTTGTCGATGGCGACATACAGGAACTTGTAACCTCCGACGGCTCTTGGGAAGGGTCCCAAGATGTCCATCCCCCACACAGCGAAAGGCCACGTAGGAGGTATCATTTGTAAGGGCTGAGCAGGTGTATGAATTTGCTTTGCATGAAATTGGCATGCTTTGCATTTCCTCACTAGCTCAGTAGCATCCTGGAGCGCTGTAGGCCAGTAGAAGCCGTGCCGAAAGGCTTTTCCGACCAGCGTGCGGGAAGACGCGTGGTTCCCACACTCACCTCCATGGATTTCTGCGAGGAGCTCGCAGCCTTCTTCCCTTGTGATGCACCGCATTAGGATGCCGTTGGCACCGCGCCGGTAGAGATCCCCTTCTACCAACGTGTATCTTTTAGCCAATCTGACTACCCGGTCAGCGGATACATCATCGTCAGGAAGGATGTTGTCTTTCAAGTAGTTCCGGATCTCCAAGATCCATGCATCGGAACTGACTTGAGCATTTGAGTCTTGCGTGCTGGGTTGCTCGGAGCTCCCGGCAGCACCTACGACCCTTGATGGCTGCCATGGTAATAGGGCCATCGGGACCGTCAGCTTCGGGATGCTGATCTCGCCCCCTTCGTTCAGTTCGGCAGGCTGAACTGTGGGTTTTGACAACCTCCGGACAAAGGTTCCGTCTGGAGCCGGAGCTCCGGTTGACGCCTTGGTCGAGAGTTCGTCAGCTTCAGCGTTGTGAGCACGCTGGACATGGTGAAGGTCTAGGACTTCGAAGTCCTTCTGAAGCCTCTGGACTTCAAGGAGATAAACAGCCAGCTGGAGATTATTGCAGGAGCATTCACCCTTCACCTGTTTGATGACAAGTTGTGAATCTCCTTTGACCAGCAACTGTTTGACACCATATGATAGTGCCACTTTCAATCCATATATGAGTGCTTCGTACTCCGCCATGTTGTTGGTTGCCTTGAAGTCAAGGTGCACCATGTATTTTACCTTCTCCCCGGTTGGTGCGAGGAGAAGGATTCCAGCTCCGGCTCCCTGCTTCTGCATGGAGCCGTCGAAGTAAAGGGTCCAGTGAGGCTTAGTGAAGGCCGGAACTTGTGGTTCCTTCTTCTGCTCGCTGGGGCCCCCAGGGTTTAATGAAGAGGGAGTCCATTCTGCCACGAAATCTGCCAACGCTTGACTCTTGATTGCTTGCCTTGGAATGAATTCGAGGTCGAATTCAGCCAGTTCCGCTGCCCACTTTGCTATATTCCCAGTTGAATTGGGATTATGCAGAATCGCTCGAAGTGGATATGAGGTTACCACTGAGACTTTGTGAGCTTGGAAATAATGTCGAAGCTTTCTTGAGGCAATAAGAACCGCGTAGAGCAGCTTATGCACCTCTAGGTATCGAGTCTTGGCATCATGTAACACTTCACTGATGAAGTATACTGGGCGTTGAATGGTCCGGACCTTCCCGGAGTGGTCCGGAACTTCCTCTTCATTGATCCGGACCCTGTCAGAGGGGTCCAGACTATCTTCGGGGACCTCCGGGTTCTGGGTGGAAGAACCCGGAGCTTCTTCAGGAATGACTTGGATCCTATCGGAAGGATCCAGGTCCTCTGAAGTGGCTTCTTGTGGGCCCGAGTCTGGGAGCTGGGACCCAGACCCGCTTTCAGGAACCTCCGGATCCTCCCGAAGGGATCTAGATTCCTGAGTATTGGGTAGTTCCGGTCTCTCCGCAACCAGAACCATACTGACGACTTCGTCAGCTGCTGAAATGTAAAGCAACAAAGGCTCACCAGGGTTTGGAGCTACCAAGACTGGTAGGGTGGTGAGGAACTGTTTCAGCTCCTGGAATGCCTTCTCTGCTTCTTCAGACCATTGGAATGGTCCGGACTTCCTCAGCAACTTGAAGAAGGGAAGTGCCCTTTCCGCCAGTCTTGAAATGAACCGACTGAGGGCTGCTAGACATCCAGTTAATTTTTGGACGTCTTTGATGCGGGTTGGTGGCCGCATGTCTTCAATGGCTTGTATCTTCGCCGGATTAGCCTCTATACCCCGGTGACTTACCAGGAAACCAAGAAGCTTTCCGGAACTAACCCCGAAGACGCACTTGTCTGGGTTTAGCTTCGTGCGGGTGGCCCACAGCTTGTCAAAGACAGCCTGCAAGGTGCCCAAGAGGGACTCCTTGTTTTTGACTTTGACCACGATGTCATCAACGTACACTTCCACTATGTCTCTGATGAGTTTTTCGAAAGTTTTGTACATTGCTCGTACAAAAGTTGAAGCTGCATTTTTGAGACCAAAAGGCATGGCTGTGTAACAATATAATCCATCCACTGTGATGAATGAAGTATGTTCTTCATCTTCCCTAGACATCCGGATTTGATGATATCCTGAATATGCGTCTAGGAAACACAGTAACTCACACCCGGAGGTGGAATCCACTATCTGGTCTATTCTAGGTAGTGGGAATGGATCTTTTGGACATGCCTTATTCAGTGTGGTGTAGTCGATGCACATCCGAAGTTTCCCGCCGGCCTTAGGCACAACCACTGGGTTTGCCAGCCATTTTGGATGGTAGACTTCTCGGATGAATCCGGCTTCGAGCAACTTCTTCACTTCTTGTCGGATGAAGTTCTGTCGCTCTACAGATTGCTTCCGAGGTTTCTGGTGTACAGGCCGAGCGTCGGGGAAAATCTTCAGATTGTGCTCAATCACTTCCCTGGGGATCCCAGGCATTTGTGACGGTTGCCAGGCAAACACGTCAACGTTAGCCCGGAGGAAAGTGATGAGCGCGAGTTCCTATTTGTCGTTCAAGCCACCCGATATGCGGGTAGTTTGGGTGACATCGGAACCAATTTGGACGACTTTGACGGGAATGTCAGTGTCGCCGCTTGGCTGCACACGGGGTGCAGAGGTCGAGCCTCGCTGACGAATGCTCGGAGGTTGTGGAGCTTGCTTCTGTCTGGAGTCCTCCTCTTGCGCTATGGTGAGTGCATGGAGTTCCTCCAGAGCAGTTACTCCGGCAGTGCGATCTCCACGGATCCGGAGAACGCCTACTGGTGTCGGCATCTTCAACACCAGGTATCCATAATGAGCAGCTGCCATGAATTTGTACAAGACAGGTCTACCCAAAATGGCGTTGAATGGTAAGTTGATCTGAGCGACGTCAAAGATCAACTTTTCGGTGCGATACTTCTCCCGGGTCCCGAAGGTAACAGGGAGAGTAATAGCTCCGAGTGGGGTTATGGCCCCCGGACCTACTCCGGAGAAAGGTCGAGAGGGCTGGAGGTCTGAAGGTCGAAGCTGAAGCTTAGTGAAAGCTTCGAAGCTGATGAGATTAAGCCCCGAACCTCCGTCTACCAGGACATGATGGAGCTGGATGTTGTTGATGGTGGGAGATACCATCAAGGGCAGCTGGCCAGCTCCGACCATGCTTTGAGGACAGTCCGAAGCATCAAAAGTGATGGGTGTGTCCATCCACTTTCGGTATGGCTCCGGTCTAGCTGTAGGAGCTACAGCGGCCATATCCCGTCGCATAGTCTTAATGACGCGACGAGAGGTGATGTCCCATGATCCACCAAAAATGGTGTTCATGGTTTTTCGACGCTCGTTGTCGGAGACATCGGAATCATCGTCGACGGAGGTGTAGACGGCTTTCAAGACCTTTTTGGGGTCTTGAAACCCTAACTCCTCTTCAGCCGGAGCTTCATCGACCTTTTGTTTTCCCTCCCTCTGACGGAAGGGAGTCCCTTCCCGGCGCTTGTGGTAACGCTCGGCAAGGTTTTGGACCTCCCGGCAGTCCTCCAGTCTGTGGCTGCCCGTTTTGTGAATGGGGCACCACATCTTGGATTTGCCACCGTCTTCGGAAGACGGTCGAGGTCGCTTCTCGGGGCGTGGCCCCCGGCCACCAGGAGTTGCAGCGGCTGCAACGTTGGATGTGCCGGCCGACGGCTTCTTCTTGCCGTTGGTCTTCTTTTTCTTCTTGCCACTCCCGGAGGTAGCGGCTTCTTCTTTGGAGGATTTTTTATGATCCTCCAAAGCTGGTTTGGAGTGCATTTCACGACCCTCCGCAGCTCTGGCACATTTGTCAGCCAGGCTGAAGAGCTCCGTGATGCTGGTAATCTCTTTGATCGCCAGCTTCTCCAACATCTTCTTGTCTCGCACACCCTGTCTGAATGCCACAATGACAGAAGCGCTTGAGATAGAAGGGATTGGGTTACGTACCTGAGAGAATCTCTGGATGAATGACCGCAAAGATTCTCCTCCTTTTTGCACGACCGCAAAAAGGTCCAGTTCGGTGCCCGGACGGGTGTATGAACTCCCGAAATTGGCGGTGAACTGGCGGCATAGCTCCTCCCAACTGTCGATAGAGTTGGGTGGAAGGCTCATAAACCAGGACCTGGCGGTCCCAGTTAAAGCCACTGGAAAGTAATTGGCCATTACGGCCTCGTTTCCTCCAGCTGCTAAGATCGCAGTGGAGTATATCTGTAGGAATTCTACGGGATTGACAGTCCCGTCGAATTTTTCCGGCAAGTGTGGCCGGAACTTCTGTGGCCATCTAACCATGCGCAGATGCATGGCTAGGGCGGAACAGCCTCCTCCTACTCCTTCCAGAGTAGAAAGGTCTTGAGCATCTCGTCTTTCTCGAGCTCGCTCGATGTGGACACGGCCATCCTGTTGGCGGTATCGGCGATCAAGCTCCGCCCGGAGGTCGTGTGTCGAAAGCCGAGACGCAGTATGGGCACGTCGTGCTCCAGAGGGCAACGACGTCACTTGCTGTGACGCAGCTCTTCTCCGGTTGTTGGAGACATGTGGACCAAGTCTTCCAGACAACGTTCGTCGCTGCGACGGGGCCCGCCCTGAAGGAGGTGGACCCTGATTGTTGAGGCGTTCGGCCGCTGCTGCGACCAAATGCTCAATATCAGCTCTCCATTGCTCCATGGCACCTTGAGATGCATCCGGAGGTGGTGGTCGCTGAAGGAGAGCACGCGCTGCATGGAGCGCGTGTTCTGGGTTGTCACGACTTGCCGGCGCAGAATGAGACGCCGGTGCACCATCATGTCGTTCGGCATGTCTTGCCGGAGAAGATGGCGGTGGTGGGAGTGTGACTCCCGCTGGAACTGAGGCTCCTGCCGGTGGTTGCATGTTGGAGGGATTGCCTCCGACAGCCTGAGCAGCAGGTTGCCCGTTGGATGATCCAGCCGCAGAATTCACCATTCTTGAAGATCTCAGGCGCCCCTACCTGGCGCGCCAACTGTCGACTGTTGGAGTCGGCAGATCCCCTGACACTATGAAAGTGTTTAAAGGAGTTGTGGTTCGGTTTGGGCGCGCGGAGATCTAAGAAAGTGAAGTGCGATCTGGACACGAGTGACACAGTAGTTTACGTGGTTCGGGCCGCCTGAGCGTAATACCCTACTCCACGGGTGTGTGTGTGAGTTGTATTCACTTGTGAGCTTGAGTATGTTCCAGAGTTTCCTCTCGTGTATCGGCGGTTTGTCCTTTTATAGTACAAGGACAAACCGTTACAAGTCAGCCTGGCCCGACATGTGGCCCTGGCGGTTATTGGCATTGATACACAAGATTAATTGTTGTTAATAACCCTGTAACGGCTCCGACAGTGCCGTTACAGGTGTTAAGATCATCCAATTAATTATCATTAATGTGGAATTAATGATAATTAATCGGGTCTTGAAGTCCGCGGCTGTCCTTTGGAGATCCGGAGCCGTTACAACGTCTCCCGGGGGTTTAAAACGGTCAGCTCCGACGTATGGACACGTGGCAGCTCCGGAGCTTGCTCGAGGGAGGCGGGAAGCTCCGGGGCGGCCTGCTACGTGTCAGGTCCGGAGCTTCTCTCGGTCAGGGGCTACCTCCGGAGGTGCCGTTTCAGTACTTGGCCCGGAGCTTCACCCTTGCGGGCAATAGCTCTGGTCTGACAGTACACGTGGCAACCTAGAGGTTAACCATGTTGGAGAAGCGGGTCCTGTCACGTCTGGCGAGTGGGCCCCCTAGGGTCTTCAATTTGAGCAGATGTCCTCCCCTTGAGATCTTTGTAACCTCAGGGGGTGTATGGTTTTTAGGGTACCGACAGATATACTAGGGTAACAGGGTCCCAACTATATGCATCAAGGGTAATAGATATAAAGCAAGTTCATTAATCAACTAGTGTGGAGGTGGACAAGATGCCTAAGCATTCCACCACTCACACGACACATAAACAAGTCTAAAGACATGGATGTGGACAGGATGCCGAAGCATTCCACAACTCATGTCGCACCCAACACACACAACATAAAGCAAATTACTAGCATAACAACATAAACGACACAACTCAAGACTAGGAAGGGCGTAGCTACACGCTCCTACAAACTAAGGATAACTGTCCTGAGTCGTCCAGCGGGGAAACGAGTCCACTCCTACTCGTCGGAGTCCTCCTCAACCTCCATCTCCGGGTCTTCTTCTTCTGAGTCTTCTCTTGAGTTCTCGGGGGAGTTCATGCGACGGTCTGGAGAGTTCGGGTCCCAAGGCTCCACGTCCGAAGCGTACTGAGAAGAGTTAGGATCAGCTGCAGTGATCCTCGCGTAGCGTCGGCGAAGTCGCTCGTAGCGGTCGACCAAGTCCCTGCTGTCCTGCAGCTCCTGCTGACAATGCTGGAGTCGGGAAGACAACTCCACAACGTCGTCCACCAGCCTCTCTCACTGGGGGTGAGTCAAGGGCCCCTCGACGTCACGTCCAGTGAAGGCGGTCGTGCCACTAGGGCGCTGAGGGGTGTACGCGTGCTCCGTGCACCCAAGAAGGAACCTGTGGGCGTGGCTCCAGTAGGTAGTCGCCTCCCACGTGGCGTCCTCCTCAGCCGCACGCTGGGAGCTCCTCCAAGCCGGAGAGAAGTGAGAGTGTAGCAGCTCCGAGTCGTAGTAGACGGCCAGCTGAGAACTCCACTCTAGCTCACCAATATAGGGTGCAAAGACCCTAGTGGAGTGGTAGACCAGACGAACACGGTACTCACGGTACCCCGCAGCTCGAAGAAGAGAGCGAAGACGGACACGCATCCTCGAAGCAGCACTCCCAGTGGAGAACAACGTCGTCTCCCTCCTGGGGGTGTAAGGTGCGGAGCGACTGGCTAGGGCGTGGCGTGGAACACGGCCCCCAGTCGACTTACGAGCCGTCTGCTTGGTTCGCGCCATCTACAAACATTTGAAAAGAAGAGAGTAAGATCAATAATCCATAAATTAAATTAGAATAAAGCAAATAGTACAGCAAGATAAGAAGCACAAGGTTTGAGATAGAGAGCACAAAATTTTGGAAATACTATTTCATAAGAAAATAGTATAGTCCTTAATTTTCGGCCATTTCTAACTAGGCTTGCGTCCTACGGGCAACACGGCTCTGATACCACTTTGTCACGCCCGATCATCATAAAGATGAACAGACGCTAATCACATGTACGCCAGGATCAGTTGAATCGTACATGCGTCGACGAAAGTGAAATATCATTACAATGCCATGTTCGGATACATAAATAGTCTTACAGTACGACCCGAAGGTCTACAAATACACTCCACAAATATTTACATCAACAACTAGATTAACAAAGTCCAAACTACAGCAGAAGACTAGTAGGTGAGGGTAGCTTCATCTCCACAGGCAGCCGTTGCGCGTGAGGTCGCCAGCCTAGACCAAGTCCTCCGGATTGACGTAGAAATCCTCCGGTGCCGCTTCTTCTTCTTCATATTCTAAAGGAGAATTAAACGCTTGAGTACATAGAGTACTCAGCAAGTGCGGGAAGAGATGACATGAATGGCTAAAGCAAGGAAAGGCCAAATATGGCTTAGCACTATGCTTAGAACCTATCCTTAGCTTCCAATTATCAATATCATAAATTAATTTATAATCAACACATGATTAAGGATAATGAAAGTGCTTGAATCATAATGAACCATCATTTCCCAACCAAAGACTAATTATGAACTGGCCCCAAGCCGCTCTTGTCCGTGAGCACGGCTGTCATGACAGTTTTACCAAATCTCTGCAGAGAGTGTACCCTTTAACCACAAGCAGTGATTTCATCCCCTGTTGCCAGGTGGACTAAGTGAACCTCCCTGAATGCCCGTGGTAGCTAACCACATTACACACTTCCTTTGGTGTGAGGCCAGGAGATCACAACATGGTCTTTACAAAGGTACTCCCGACTAGTGCTAGCCCTCTAAGGTTTCCACCACTGAGGATTCTCGGAGTAACCCTCCGCCCCAGATCCCCCTCTTGAGCCTTGCGGTTCCAAGAGCAGATCACCCGCCTCATTCCCCGCACCATCCAACCACTAGCAGTTCATCGGGAGAAACCTAATTAATTGACCAAGCTGCCCCATCTCAGTCTCGTGGTGGTACTATAAAGCTTAGTGGCTTCCTCCATAAACCGGTCCTTAGAATCCGGCGGTAACAAACCCCAATCCCGGGTCTCGTGCAAAATGCACCATACCAAAACTAACCAACCACCAGATTCCTATCCACTAACATTATGTATATTCATCACCAAATTAAAGTAACCATAAAGTTGAGCATAGAACATTTGCATGTAATCCCAATCCCAACATCTAAGCATGGCTAAGCATAAATAAAGCCTATCTACTTCCCACCCCATTTCAGGTAACAAGGAATGGTAAGGAACAGGGCATGTAAACATGAAGTAGGATATCAATTTAATTAGCATGCAACTAGCTAAGTTCCTAAAATAGGTACAAGATGGTAAAGGGCACTTGCCTTCGTTGAAGACTTGGGTGTTGTCGAAGTCTTGGTCTTGGAGGTTAAGATTAGGGTCGTAGTACGACTCTAGACATATACCCAAGCATGGCAAGAATAGAATAAAGCTAAATAAGTAAAGGCACGCAAAACAATACATCACACATACACATAGGCACAAAATCCTACACTAATGCGTCCCTACGAGGCATTTATCATTTATCATGGCCAAAGTATGCATTTTAGATTTATCCTACAATTTTGGGATTTTATTATAGCCTAAAACCATTTTTATTGAATTTTCTATAGCAAAAATGTATTTTAAAAACTTTATAATAAATATTCCAGGGACCAAATATATTTTATCTGAACACTACAACTAATTCACAGCATAAAATAGTTTATAACAATTTTTCATAACATACCTACACCTAATTACCATTTTTATCTTATTTCTACACCTCAAAATACCATTAAAAACCCTATTCAGCAATTAAATAAAAGTCCAGGGGCTAAATAAATAGTTTTCTACACTGTACAGAGTCTAAATACATTATTCTACAAAATTACAGGGGTTAGAATGCTTAATTAAATGTTTAAAACCAATTTTTAGGGTTCCAGGGGCTAGTCTGCGAATTCTGGGGGCTAGACTCAAATTACAGAGAAGCTCCGGGGTAGCAACGAAGTTTCCAGGGGCTTGGGTGCAAATGCGCAGGCGGGAAAGAGGGATTCAACGTGGGCCGTTGGATTCTAAATGGACGGCTGGGATTTTATTAACCGAAACGTTACGGGGTTATAATCTCAGCCGCTGGCCCCCAACCGAGGGCTGAGATTGAGCCACGTCGGCTCTAACCGGCGCCACAGCGGTGCGCGGCGGCGTCCGACGGCCGACGGCGGCGCTCTCGCCGGAGTTGGCCCAAACGGCGATTTCCAAGCCGATTCTATGCGCTACTTGCATGGAACGGAAGAGGGGGAGTAGGGGAACTCACCTAGGGGAGTAGCTAGCCTTGAAATCGGTCGGAGGACGGCCGGCGACGAGGAATGGCGGCGGTGGCGTCGACGCTCGTCGGTCTTGGCAATTTCCCGGTGATCTCCTTGCTCAACCGTGTCCGGCGTGCTCCTGGCGACACGGCGACGAGGTTAGAGAAGGAAGGAGCAGGGGCTAGGCAGTGGATCGTCGGGAACACACGGAACCTACCCAGTGTGGTGGTTGCTAGGGTTCGGGCGTGGAGGAGCGAGAACAGAGGGGGAAAGGGGAATTTTATGGAGAGAATGGGTGCGGCGGTTGATGACGCGCGCGAGGGAGGTTTCCCCGGGGTGATCACGTCGTGGGAGGGCGGTTTGGAGAGGGGGGATGCGGAGTGGGCGCGGGGGTGGCGGTTGCATGCGCGGCGCGGGAAAGAGAGGGGAGGGAGGTTGGGGATGGCGCCGACATGTGGGCCCCGCCCGGCAGAGAGAGGGAGAGAGGGGAAAGGCTGGCTGGGCCGCGGGAGAGAGGAGGGGAAATGGGCCAGGGGAGGGAAATTCGGCCCAGGGGAGGGTTTAATTCTTTTCCTTTTTCTTTTTCCATTTCTTTTCTTTTGATTTGAATCAAATTCAAATTTGAACGTTTGCTACTCGTTTGAACACCAAAAATTCACACAAAAATGCAGGCTACAATGATCAAGGGTTTGAGCAAATTTTGTACATAAAATATGGGTGTTACAGAAGGCATTATCACCATCAGCACTAACATGTTCTTTGCGAAGCCCTGGCGGCCATACGGAAAAAACTCAAGCACGGGATGGTTCTTTCGCTGCAAGATCTTCATTGAGCATCTGTCTCTCCATGCTTGGTCGGCCGACGGTGTCCGACAGGTCCTTGGTGACATTTGTGTTTTTGATCATATGGATTCTCCATCATTTCTGCAGAGCAATACTGAAGTCTTTGAGTTTGTCGGATGGATGCTCAATCCGGATGCTCTCGCTAAACAGAAGCGTATCACTTTCTTCCGGAGCGGAGCTGGTCGCTCCTGCCAGGGTGACGGTCCTCCTCCAGCTGGCACGTTGATCACGCCACCGGAAGGGGAGGTGGCTGATATTCTCATACATTTGGATCACTACTGGGATTACTCACCAGTGAATCCACTGCCCTCAAGCTCAGGAGCCAACGCTGATGCTGGGGATGGTCGTTCCGTCTTCTCAAATTCAAATGCGGAGCCATTCCCGCGCTATCAACCTTTCGACTGGCAGATTGGGATCCCCGATAGCGCTAGAGCAGCTAACAAAGGCTGCCGGTTCGATGCCGTGGGATGCCAGTTCAAGGAAGGCAGCCCGACGTCCTTGGCCACAGGGGCCACCAACCTCGTTCTAACACAGGGAATCACGGCATGAACGCCCGTGGTCCGTTGGTGGAAGAGCCGCTACGGCGGAAGCTAGGCGCAGGCTACTTGCATGGGGGAAAACACCAGTGCAGCCGAGGTGCCCAAAGCCAGTTCGAGAAAGTGGGTGCAGAGGCTACTCGGGGGCGCTCGCGTACGCGAAGGAGGCCCAACAAGGAAAGCTCACAGTCCAAAGAGAAGGGTTCACGGTCCCCAGCGTCGAAGAAGCTCGAGCACGCCTCGCTGGGACGCGTTCCGGCAACCGAGGGCATCACCATGTGGAAGGAAAAAGGCGTCCTGGCTGCTTGTCTCAGCAACCCAGACTTGGCACCAACGGCAACTCAGCGACAGGGGCCACGACTGGCTATCGACAAGATGCAAACAGGAAGACCATCCAAAATGGCAGTAGACTCTGCTTTGATCTCCCCGCTGCAGCATGGACCACCAAGATACTCACCCCTGCGGGTCCTGCAGGACCCAATGGCTGATCAGGTCAGAGACAACGATGTGGGGGAGGCCGAGCAAGGAGTTCTTCAAAGGGAGGGACATGTGACGCAACACTATGAGGTTGTTTCGGTCCACATTGTGGACATGGACAGCGGTACAGGAGAGGCCGAGAAACGAGTTGTGCAAGGGGAGGGAACTTTGCTGCAGCACCAGGAGGCTGTTCCAGGCCACAGTGTGGAGACTCAGTTGGAGCCTCCCAATCAGGCCCAACAAGTAATCGAAGACCCAATGCTGCAAATTGAGGATGTGGAAGCCAATCAGCCTGCGACTCAATTTTTAAACTCCTGCTTTGCGCCAGTGCCAACGCTGGTGCTTCCCGCCCCCCAGCACCCCTGCCCGCCCCACTGTTAGAATATGATCCAAATTCTGATCTCGCTAGGGACGCCTAGGGGATGTGAGAGGTGGAGTCCCCCCACGTTACGGGTCGTATTTATTTTTGACGGATTTATCTCCTTTTGTAAGCCACCCCTATAAATACATCTTGTAGGCTGTTGAGGGAGAGAAAGAGAGAAGAGTCCCTCATTGTAATCCCCATTGTAAATTCTCCTCATATAGTGAAGATCGCCGGTCGGCGCCCGTGGTTTTTTCCCGCAAGGGTTTTCCACGTAAAATCTGTGTCTCGTATTCGATCTTGTTTACGCATTAATTTGCTAACAAGTGGTACCAGAGCCAGACACGAGATTGATTAAAAAAAATTAGGGTTTAACCCTGTTCGGTCGGTTGGTGCCGCCGGTTATCAAATCCGGTTTGGGTCTGTCGTGCGCCGCCGCCAGACCAAACTCGCCAACCGCGGATTCATCGGCAGTGCCTTCCTCCGCAACGCCGCCGGGTTGGCTGAGTCTGCAGCGCGCTCGTCTTGCATCTCCAGCTACGCCCGTCGTACAAGATTGAATCTCGTCCTCGCGTCGGCGCTACAAGCCGCCTCGTGCGGATTTCTTTCGGCCTAGTTCGCGCGTGGTGTGCTTGTGTTTTCTGCCGCAGCCGCTGCTCAGCATTGCTGCTCCTGACCGAGCAGTCAAGTCTCGTGCCCAGCACCATCGCAAGGATCAAGGCTTTGCGCAGGCTACTTCCCGTGAAAAGATCCAAAAGATTCCCATCTACTGCTGCCGTGAAGAAGAAAAAAAAAAGGTCAAATCAGTCTGCTGCTCCATCACTCAACCTGGAAACCGTGCTAATCAAGTTGACAGGCCACCGTCATCAATCTCTCAGCAGAGATAGGTGCCGATCTGCTCTTCACGTGAAGATTCCAGGAAATCTATTTTTTGGGGATTTTCTTTGACATGGCTTCTCTCAAATATGATATTCCGCTGCTAGACCGTGATACACGGTTCACTCTATGGCAAGTCAAGATGCGGGCAATATTAGCACACACCGATCTAGATGATGCGCTTGATGGATTCTCCAAGAAGCAGGAGAATTGGACCGACGATGAAAAACGTCGTGATCGTAAGGCTCTTTCACAAATTCATCTTCATTTATCTAATAATATTTTGCAAGAGGTTTTGGAACAGAAAACCGCTGCTGCTTTATGGCTCAAGCTGGAATCGATCTGCATGTCCAAGGATCTTACCAGCAAGATGCATTTGAAGATGAAATTTTTTACTCACAAGTTGCAAGAGGGTGGTTCAATGTCCTCTCATGTTCAAGTCTTCAAGGAGATTATTTCGGACCTAGCGTCCGTGGAGGTAAAATATGATGATGAGGATTTAGCTCTTATGCTCTTGTGTTCATTGCCCCAGTCTTATTCAAATTTCAGAGATACTATATTATACAGTCATGATACTCTTACTGTTCAAGAGGTTTATGATGCTTTGCATGCTAAAGAAAAGATGAAACAGATTGTGTCTACTGATTCTGCTGTCAGTTCTGATGGAGAAGGCTTGTTTGTTCGTGGTAGAACAGAGAAGAAATCAAATAAAAATTCGAGTGGTCGGAAACACCGCTCTAAATCCAAAGGTAAAGATAAGTTCTGCAGATATTGCAAGCGTGATAATCATGATATCTCTGAATGTTACAAGCTGCAAAATAAAGAAAAGAGAAAGGCTAATCAAAAGTCTACAAATAAATCTAATGATGATGGTAGTGCTTCTATAGTCTCTTCCGATGGCAGTTCTAATGGTGATCTTCTCGTTGCTTTTGCTGGATGCGCTAAAATTAATGATGAATGGGTTCTTGATTCTGCCTGCACGTTTCATATTTGCATTAATAGAGATTGGTTCTCCACTTATGAATCTGTCCAGGGTGGAGGTTCCGTTTTGATGGGTGATAACACACCTCGCAAGGTTGTAGGCATTGGATCCGTTCAGATTAAGATGTCTGATGGTATTGTCAGGACATTGATAGATGTGAGGCATGTTCCAACTATGACGAGAAATCTTATTTCTTTGAGTACTCTTGATCTCAAAGGTTACAAGTATTCTGCTGAAGGTGGAGTTATGAAGGTAACTAAAGGCTCTCTTGTTGTTATGAAAGGTGACTTGTTAAAATCAAATTTATATATTCTACAAGGCGTTACTATTATCGGTAATGTTGCTGTTTCTTCTAAGTCACCTGATTCTGATGCTACAAGTTTATGGCATATGCGTCTTGGTCATATGAGTGAACTTGGTTTATCAATTCTGAGCAAGAGAGGTCTTCTTGATGGGCACAACATCAGTAAATTGGACTTTTGTGAGCATTGTGTGTTTGGCAAGCATAAGAGGGTGAAATTCAACACTTCGGTTCATACAGCTGAAGGTATTCTTGATTATGTGCATTCTGATTTATGGGGACCGTCTCGTAATACATCTATTGGAGGTGCTCGTTTTATGTTGACTATTATTGATGATTATTCGAGAAAGGTATGGCCTTATTTCTTAAAGCATAAATCAGAAGCATTTTCTGCATTTAAAGAGTGGAAGACTATGGTGGAGAATCAAACTGAGAAAAAGGTGAAGGTTCTTCGTACTGATAATGGGATGGAATTCTGTTCTAATGAATTTAATTCTTATTGTAAGTCTCATGGCATTGTGAGACATCACACTGTTGCTCACACACCTCAGCAAAATGGTGTGGCTGAGCGTATGAACAGGACTATCATCTCCAAGGCCCGTTGCATGTTGTCTAATGCTGGTCTTAATAGACGTTTCTGGGCTGAGGCTGCTTCCACTGCTTGTTATCTTATTAATCATTCTCTCTCTATTGCCATTGATAAAAAGACTCCAATTGAGGTATGGTCTGGTTCTCCAGCTAATTATTCTGAGTTGAGGATATTTGGTTGTTCTGCTTATGCTCATGTTGATAATGGAAAATTGGAGCCTAGAGCTATTAAGTGCATTTTTTTTGTTATGGTACTGGTGTTAAAGGTTATAAATTGTGGGATCCTGAATCAAAGAAAGTTATAACTAGCAGAAGTGTTGTCTTTAATGAATCTGCTATGACTACTAATGCTATGAATACAAATGCTCCTGCTCAGAGTTCTCAGACCTCTGGTGTGCAAGTGGAGCATTTAATTGATTCAGCACATACACCAGATAATGATGACTCAGATGCACTTATTGATGATGATTCATCTGTTATCCCACATTCTCCTGTTGTGCAGCCTCCACAACAGTCTATTGCAATTGATAGGTCTAGGAGACCTCATATTCGACCCAAGAGGTTAATTGAGGAATGCAACATTGTTGCTTATGCTTTGAGTTGTGCAGAAGATGTTGAAGGTAGTGCTGAACCTTCTAATTATTCTGAGGCTATTACTTCTTCGGACTGCAATAATTGGGTTGCCGCTATGCAAGATGAGATGGAGTCACTTGAAAAGAATGGTACTTGGGATTTAGTGCCATTGCCTAAAGAGAAGAAACATGTTCGTTGTAAGTGGATTTTCAAGAAGAAAGAGCCTATTTCTCCTAATGAGACTGTTAGGTATAAAGCAAGGTTGGTTGCTCAAGGTTATAGTCAGATTGCAGGTATTGACTATAATGATGTCTTTTCTCCTGTTGTGAAGCATAGCTCTATTCGCAGTTTACTCAGTATTGTTGCTATGCATGATTATGAGTTGGAACAACTCGATGTTAAAACTGCATTCTTACATGGAGAATTAGATGAAGATATTTATATGGATCAACCTGAAGGCTTTATTGTTCAAGGCTCAGAACATCTTGTCTGTAAGTTGAAGAAATCTCTTTATGGCTTGAAACAATCTCCTAGACAGTGGTATAAGAGGTTTGACTCCTTTATGCTCTCTCAAAACTTTAAGCGGTCATCTTATGATAGCTGTGTTTATTTGAAGACTGTTGATAATTCAGCTATTTATTTACTTCTCTATGTCGATGATATGTTGATTGCTGCAAAAAATAAGTCAAAAATAGCCAAATTAAAAGCTCAATTGAGTAGTGAATTTGAGATGAAGGATTTGGGTGCAGCAAAGAAAATTCTTGGCATGGAGATTATTAGAGAGAGACAAGCTGGCAAGTTATATCTTAGTCAGCAAAGTTATATTGAAAAGGTCCTTCATCGTTTCAGTATGCATGATGCTAAACCAGTGAGTACTCCATTAGCTCCACATTTCAGATTATCTTCAGCTTTATGTCCTGAGTCAGATTATGATATTGAGTACATGTCTAGAGTTCTGTACACTAGCGCAGTTGGATCTCTTATGTATGCTATGGTTTGCTCTCGTCCTGATTTTTCATATGCATTAAGTGTTGTCAGTAGATACATGGCTAATCCTGTTAGAGAGCATTGGAAAGCTTGGATTTTGAGATATGTGCGCGGTACTTCTAATGCTTGTTTGCAATTTGGAAAATCTGGAGATGGACTTGTTGGTTATGTTGACTCAGATTATGCTGGTGACTTGGACAAACGGAGGTCTCTCACGGGTTTTGTTTTCACCATTGGTGGTTGTGCTGTTAGTTGGAAAGCTTGTTTGCAGTCTACCGTTGCTTTATCAACTACAGAAGCTGAATATATGGCTATTTCTGAAGCTTGTAAAGAAGCTATTTGGCTTAGAGGTTTATATGCTGAGCTTTGTGGAGATGATTCTTGTACTACTATATTCTGTGATAGCCAGAGTGCTATTCACCTTACCAAAGATCAAATGTTTCATGAGAGAACGAAATATATTGATGTCAGGTATCACTTTATTCGAGATGTTATGACTCATGGTGATATTAAAGTGTGCAAGATCAGTACTCATTATAATCCTGCTGATATGATGACAAAGTCAGTTCCTACTAACAAGTTTGAGCTATGCTCAAGTTTGGTTGGTATTACAATTTGAGTCCTAGTGGCTTATTAGCGCGCGGTGTTATTTATTATTGAAGGGAGTTGATTGATGATTCTTTCATTGGCTACAAGATGGAATTTGTCTCAAGGTGGAGTTTGTTGGAATATGATCCAAATTCTGATCTCGCTAGGGACGCCTAGGGGATGTGAGAGGTGGAGTCCTCCCACGTTACGGGTCGTATTTATTTTTGATGGATTTATCTCCTTTTGTAAGCCACCCCTATAAATACATCTTGTAGGCTGTTGAGGGAGAGAAAGAGAGAAGAGTCCCTCATTGTAATCCCCATTGTAAATTCTCCTCATATAGTGAAGATCGCCGGTCGGCGCCCGTGGTTTTTTCCCGCAAGGGTTTTCCACGTAAAATCTGTGTCTCGTATTCGATCTTGTTTACGCATTAATTTGCTAACACCCACCTTGACAAAAGGTAGCACGACGCATCCGCTCAGCTTCTGCGGAACCCTCGCGGAAAAGCGCAAGACAGGCAGCTTGCAAAACAACAATCCCGACAGTGCATAGAGCCACGATCAGGCTTATACGCTTGCTGGACCTGGCAGATGACGGGAAGGAGATCGGGGAGGAAGAAATGGCAAAGTATTTGGCGCTATATAAAACGCCATTAACGAAGAAAGATATGGACACGATAAGAGCAGCTACTGGCCTTGACAATTCAACGTCCATTCAAGCTGTGGGAGCGATGATGGAACATGAAGTGGCCCATAGGGCCGAAAACATATAAGGAATGAAGGCAAAATCACTCCTCCGGCCTCATACTGTTCCAGTTCCGAGGCCTTCTTCCCGTGTGGCAGGAGTAGTAGTTGAGTTATGTGCATTACAGACGGTTGTGACTGTCATGGGGTCTTCTCTAAGCAAGTTGTTGTTCAGTGTCCACCTTAGAAGTGGCTTTGGATGCTCTCTGACGCAGTGCTGTTGTGCAGTCTTTTATAATGAGTAGCTCTCTGTCATTTTTTAGTTGGAATGTGCGGGGACTAAACTCACCAGCCAGGAGAGCTGCGGTGAGTACAATGGTTCAGTCTGCAGCCCCTAAAATTGCTTGTTTACAGGAAACCAAGCTTGGGTCTATCGATGATCAAGACTGTAGGCAGATTGTGGGATCAAGCCTTGGTGGTTATGTGTACCTGCCTGCTTTGGGTACTAGAGGGGGAATATTATTGGCCTGGAATACAGACCACATTGATGCTTCTCAGTCAACTTGCAGAGACTTCTCCATATCAGTGGTCATCACACTCAAGGGCAGGTGGCCTCACTCCTCCTTCCTCTTGACTGTAGTTTATGGGCCAAGTGAAGACGGTGAAAAGTCAAGGTTTCTTGAGGAATAGTCTCACTGAAGCCGAGTGATGGCACTCCATGGATTTGCCTAGGGGATTTTAACATGATCTATGAAGCCAAAGACAAAAGCAACCAAAATCTAAATCGCCGATTAATGGGGCAGTTCAGGAAGACACTAGGCAGAACTGAATTGATGGAATTCAGATTACAAAACAGGAAATTTACATGGAGCAATGAATGATTAAACCCTACAATGGTTAGGCTTGATAGAGTGTTTTGCAACAAAGATTGGGATCTGAGCTATTCTGGATTTAGTCTGTTGCCACTCTCCTCCTCCATCTCTGATCATTGCCCCTTGTTGCTTTGTGAACAACAGAAACCAAGGAGAAGAGAAAAATTCAAATTCGAATCTTTCTGGCTAAAAGCACCAGGGTTCATGAACACAGTAGGAGAAGCTTGGGAGCCACCAACAAGAGCTCAATCTCCCATGAATAATCTAGCTCAAAAGCTAGTGAGAACTGCCAAGGCCTTACATTGCTGGAGCAAGAAGACATTCGGCAATGCTCGGATGCAACTATATATTGCTAACGAAGTCATCTTCCACCTTGAACCTGCCCAGGAAGAGCGGATCCTTTCTGATGAAGAGGTACAATTAAGAAAGGACCTTAAACTTCGTGTTCTGGGACTGGCCGTAGTTGAAAGATCCAGGCGCCGACAAGCATCAAGAATCACATGGCTTCGGGAGGGAGATGCAAGTACTCGCTTCTTTCACTTGCAAGCTAATATTCGCAGCAGGAAACTTCACATTCACAGGCTCAAGACAGGGGATGGTAGGTATGTTTGGCGACATGATGATATGGAAGTTGAGCTCTACAATCATTTTCACAAGGTGGTGGGAACGCGGGAAGAACGATCTGCCACTCTGAACTGGGAGCTCCTCAACTTGCCAAGACTGCAAGATAGTCAGATGGATGACAATTTCAGTGAGGAGGAAATACTGCAGGCCATCAACGAGCTGAAAGTTGAAAAGTCCCCGGGACCAGACGGCTTCACGGTTGAATTTTATAGATCCTGCTGGGGAATCATCAAACATGATGTTGTGGCTGTATTTGGCTGCCTAGAGCAGCTACAGACAGGGCCATTGGTAAAAATGAATGGAGCTCAAATTACGCTGATCCCGAAAGGGGCCAACTCGGAGCTACCTGGTGAATATCGACCAATTAGTCTGATTCACTCTTTTGCTAAATTAGTGACAAAGGTTCTAGCACTCAGGCTCTCGAAACATATTGATGATTTGGTGACTCCCTCGCAAAATGCATTCATCCAGGGACGATGCATTCAGGATGCTTTCATGCAGGTCAGAAATGTAGCTCGTGCTTATCACAGGAAGAAAAGACCCCTTTTGATGATCAAGATTGATATATCAAAAGCCTTCGACACATTGTCATGGGAATCCCTTCTGGAGTTGCTAGAAGCTAGAGGGATACCACAGAGATGGAGGGATTGGCTGTCTGTACTATTAGCTGCATCATCTTCAGAAGTTCGGCTAAATGGTGCGCAGGGGCCATGGATTCGACACAGACGTGGCCTGAGGCAGGGAGATCCCTTATCACTGTACTTATTCATTCTGGCATTTGATACAATCCAAAAAGTTTTTGAACTGGCCACAGAAAGTGGGTGTTTCACCCCACTACGAGATGGAGGGGAAAATCGTGATTATCACTCTATGCAGATGATGTCGTTCTTCTCATCAACCCGGTTAAAGCAGAGTTGCAGATGGCCATGCACATTATGGATGCATATGGAGGGGCAACAGGCTTGAGAATAAATACAAGCAAGACCTCTATTTTTCCAATACGATGTGAAACAGTGAATTTGGATGAGGTGCTGCAAAATTTTCAAAGAAAAATATGCTCGGAACCTTTCTCATATCTTGGTTTGCCCACCACCCTTGGGCGGCTCCGCATCACACACCTGCAGTATATAAAGGATAAGGTGTCGGCCAAACTTGCCGGGTGGCAAGGAAAGTTGTTAAGTATTTGTGGAAGGCGCGAGCTAGTACGCACTGTTCTAGGCTCCATCCCTATATATTCCATGACTTCTCTGAAACTCCCAAAGCAGTTTCTGGCGGACCTCGATAAGATCAGCCGACGCTTTTTGTGGACTGGCAGCCAAGAAATACAAGGTGGACAGTGTAAGGTAAGCTGGTCGAGGCTCTCTCGACCGCTCGACAAAGGAGGATTGGGGATTCTTGACATGGAACGTTTTGCTCGAGCCTTGAGACTAAGATGGTTGTGGTTCCAGTGGATAGCGCCACATAATTTATGGATCGGGTCTAAACTTCCACTGGATAGGCGTGATGAAGAACTTTTCAATGCAGCCACCAGGATTACAATAAGAAACGGCAAAAAAGCTCTATTCTGGAAGTCATGTTGGATCGGTACTATACCGCTGGCTGTGCAATTCAAGAAATTGTTCAATCACTGCAAAAGGAAACAACGAACAGTAGCAGAAGCAATGAACAATAATGCTTGGATCATGGACGTTTCTCACAACCTGACTTTGGATCTCCTGAGGGAGTACTTTGGGCTTTGATTCAAAACTCTGCCTTTGATCCAGGAGACGAGCGCGCCGATGAGATACGATGGACCATGACAAACACTGGACGCTACAGCTCTAAGTCCGCATATGCTCTGCAACTCCATGGCAGCATAGATTTCAATTTTCCTAGGTGCATCTGGAGGGTGTGGGCGCCAGCAAAATGCAAATTTTTTGTCTGGTTGTTCCTTCAAGATCGTGTGTGGATTGCATCTCGTTTGCAGGTTCGAGGATGGGAAAATGAATATTTCTGTGTTTTATGTTGGAGGAATCTTGAAACAACAGTTCACCTTTTTGTTGAGTGCTCTTACGCACGCACAGTATGGACCAATGTTGCGGAATGGACCCAGATCATGACTATGCACCCCTGGAATTGGGAGCAGGAAGACCAGGTTGATACTTGGTTTGCGCGGTTATCTGGAAGTGAAGACAAACGGAGAAGGAAAACTGGCAGATCTTTGACTATAATAGTGAGCTGGATGCTGTGGAAGGAGAGGAACCATCGCATTTTTGAAGGCCAAGAGCTAACTTCTGAGCAGGTTACATGCTTGATAAAGGAGGAAGCGGGACAGTGGCAAATGGCAAGGGCAAAGTTAGACATTATTTTTCAGCACCAGAGACGATCCTAGATAGGAACAGAGGGATTAGCACATTAGAGGCTTAGAGGAGTTTTTGGAGTTATTGCTTGCTAATACTGGGAACCATGTAAATTGTAAATCATCATCTTCTTATATCAATATATGCCGGACCATCTGGTCTGGGGCTTTCGAAAAAAAAATAGGAAAGCGCGTATATCATTCTGCATGACAAAGCGCAGACGAAGATTGCCCACGCAATCCGGAACAAAATTATATGTAGCACGGTTGCAAACCAACCTCTGTGCAGCACCAAATTTTTTTTATTAATATACATTTTAAAAAATAATTTAATATAAATAACCTACAGTTTTGAAAATTTTGAAAACTAACCTAGGTTCGTACGTGTCTCATACGAAATGACACGTGAGGTATGTATTTCGTATGAGCCACATACGACACTGACGTGACGTGCCAAGCTGTCCAGGGGTTCCCGAGGCAGCTGTGCTGTTCCCGAGATCGACCGAATATCGTATGTGTCTCATACGACATTCGCACCTCGGTGAATTTCGTATGTGGCCCATACGAAATTTGGGCAGATAAGAATTTCGTATTGTATGTTACAAGCGCACTCCACTGAGCAACAATCTGGTCTCACATTAAACTGTCGCAGGCCTACTAGCACCACTAGCAGTTGTTACTTTACAGCGTGTTCTCTCTCCTGCCTTTGTCATGAATGCTTTCTTAACATTTGTTGTATCCTTGGCGCAAGTCTCGGGAGCTGCTCCAGATGGTTGCCTAGCCACTCTGCCATTGTCATGAATGCCTACAGCCTACTAAAGCCACCCTACAGTGTCATGAATGCCTACTAGCACTTGGTTGACGTGAATGGCTACTAGCACCACCGCGCCTCCCGAATTTCGTATGTGTCCCGAACGAAGGTAATGTGCACTTCGTATGAGGCACGTACGAAATTCGTACGTATCCATTTATTCCACCGTGATCAATATTTTTTCCACCGTGGCATGCAACAATTGACGTGGCACAGATGAAATGCGCATTTCGTATGAGTCTCATACGAAATTCGAATTTCGTATGAGGCACGTACGACTCTAGGTTATTTTTATCAATTCGTCATTTCGTATATTATTTATATTAAATTATTTTTTAAAAGGTATATTAATAAAAAAAATCGTGCAGCACCATCCCAATTAACGACACATGTCGCCTGCACTAATCTCAAAGCAGGTCACACCCACGCGCACGTTTCGTTTGGCTCGACAGAGCCTACGTGCGTTGTCGGCTCAGCAACGTTTTGGCTCGACCTCCTTCATCGATGGGGCTATCGAGGAGGCGGAGGAGATGTTGAAGATCGACGGAATCCCGATCCGCTATGTTACCGAACAGATACAACAACACGGACTCTGCCACCGATGAGTGCGGCAGGCGGACGCAAAGGGGTCGCCTCATGTTGGGGCCAGCCAGAACAAGCGCACTCGGGCAGCTCGCCCAGCTCGACGAACAGCACGTCGTCCCCTTACAGCTCTCGTTCCCACTCCTCTGGCGGAAGCAGGAGCGCCGCTTCAAATGTCGGTGTCACCACCCGTGGCCGTCGGCCTCGTCGGCGCCGACGGCGTGAGCGGCGACGGTGGACGTGAGCACGTGCGGCTACTCACGGACGACGAGAGAGGTAGGGATCGGATCTATTTCTGTTTCATTTTTTCATGGTTTGTTACACACCCGAGTCCTCCTCTTTACATACCGCGGTCCTCTGACCGGCGGACCCCACACACGCCACACACCACATACGCATGGCCGACACGGCACCACCCGACACATGGGCCCCGCACCCCGCCGCGTTTCGGCCTTATCGCTTCTCGAGTCTTCTCCGCTTCACTCATCCCCTTCAGTCTCTTCGACCTCCTCGCCCAGCTCGCCCTCGCCCACCTCCGTTGCCTCTGGCTCCCGTGGCGGCGAGCCCGCCGTCACACCTCCCCCTCCCCCAGATTCGGCTTGTCCCCAAGCCGCAACCTGAGGAAAGGCCTTGAGCAGGACATACCAGTCCTCCCATGTCGATACCGTCGGGGATATGCCGGACCAGCTCACCCGAACCTGAGGTATGGCTTTGTTGCCCTTTTTTACTAGTCGCCTCTCATGGATCTGCAATGGCTGTACTTGATGCTTCGACAAATCTGCCACCTTTGGCAGATCGGAGAAGACCGGCGAGAAGTTGGGTGTGAAGGGCTTCAACTGCGACACATGAAAGGTCGGGTGGATCTGGGCGGACGAAGGCAGCTCTAACCGGTACGCCGCCGTTCCTATCTTCTCCAGTATCTTGTAGGGTCCGAAGAATTTGAAAGCCAACTTTGGTTATGGTCGATTTGCCACTGTGTGCTGGGCATATGGTTGTAGTTTTAGGAGCACCATCTCCCCGAACTGAAAGGTGCGGTCTTTCCTCTTCTTATCAGCTTGTTGCTTCATGCGAAGTTGTGCTCTGAGTAGATGATGCTTTAGGACCTCCAAAAAGTCTGTTCTTTCAGCCAACCATTCATGTAATTGTTTGTCCTCTTGTTGCGGCACTGATGGAGCAAGTATTGGGTTGGGTTCATACCCATACAGGACGCGAAAGGGTGAACAACCCAACGATGAATGATGATTCGTGTTGTACCATAGCTCTGCTAGAGGTAAGCACCTCCTCCACGAGGCCGGGCTGTCCTGGATGGCACACCGTAGATAGGTCTCGACACACTGATTGACCCTTTCAGTTTGGATGTCGGTTTGTGGGTGATAGGATGTAGAGAGTAGGAGCTTCACTTGCAGCTTACTGAATAACGCTCTCCACAATGTGCTGGTAAAGATTTTGTCTCTATCAGAGACAATAGTTCTTGGAATGCCATGTAACTTGATAACATTGTCCAGAAAGGCTACAGCCACTGTTGCTGCTGAGTAGGGGTGGCGTAGCGGGATGAAATGAGCGTATTTAGACAATCGATCCACCACCACTAGAATTGCATTGTACCCCTCTGATCTTGGCAAGCTCTCGATGAAATCCATTGTCACCTCCTGCCAAACTCCCTCTGGGATGGGTAAAGGTTGAAGCAGCCCCGCAGGAAGAGACTTCTCCCCTTTTGCTTGTTGACATACTCCACATTGCTTAACATAATCTTCCACTTGTAGCCGCATCCCTTGCCAATAGAAGTACTTCCTGATCCGGCTATATGTCCCTTGAATCCCAGAATGACCACCTAGCATACTATCATGAAAGGTGGATATAAGTTTTGTTTGTAATGCCGAATTACTACCAATCCAGATACGGCCATCCTTCCTAATCAGCCCTTGATGTAATGAAAATCCTTGGTCATCCGGACTGTGTAAAGCCAATTTGGCTATCAAGCCCTGTGCAGTGGTATCGGTGACATACGAATTGATCACCTCTTGTATCCAAGCTGGTTGAACTTCCTGTATAGTAGCCAACATCTGCAGATGTCCCACCCTAGACAGTGCATCTGCTGCCACATTATCTCGACCTCTACGGTAAACAATTTTAAAGTTCAGCCCCATTAGCTTAGTCATAGCTTTCCGCTGCAGCTCGGATTGAAGATGTTGCTCCTCTAGAAAAGTGAGGCTCCTGTGATCAGTCCTAATCACAAACTCAGATCTCTGGAGATAAGGTCGCCACCTATCAACCGCCATGATTAGGGCCAGGAACTCCTTCTCATATATAGACCAGTGCTTGTGTTTCTCCGCCAGTGCTTTGCTTAGAAAAGCCACCGGCTGATTGCCCTGCATAAGTACCGCTCCAATACCCACATCAGAAGCATCTGTCTCCACCACAAAGGGTGCATCAAAATTTGGCAAGGCCAACACTGGAGTCGATGCCATGGCATCCTTCAACTGTTGGAAAGCGGTAGATGCTTGGTCAGACCACTCAAAATTTTTCTTCTTTAGGATATTAGTGAGAGGCTTAGCGATAGAACCATAATTCCTCACAAATTTTCTGTAGTATCCCGTGAGACCCAAAAAGGCCCTTAATTCCGTGAAGGATGTAGGTGTTGGCCATTTGCACATTGCTTCAGTCTTCCTTGGGTCCGTTTGCACCCCCTTGCCAGAGATAATATGGCCCAAATACTCCAATTCTTCTCTAGCAAACTGACACTTAGATAACTTGATATAGAATTTGTGAGCTCGTAGAGTATCAAACACCAACTTGAGAGGAGCAATATGAGTATCCAAAGACTCACTGTATACTAGGATATCATCAATGAAGACTAGCACAAACTTGCGCAAAAATGGAGCCAAAATAGAATTCATTGTGCACTGAAAAGAAGCAGGAGCATTAGTGAGGCTGAATGGCATTACCTTGAACTGGTAATGGCCACAGTGCGTCTTAAAAGCGGTCTTCATCTCTTCACCCTCTTTCATTCTTATCTGGTGATATCCCGCACGCATGTCCAGACTGGTGAAAAATTTGGCTCCTGATAATTCATCCAGGATCTCATCCACTAGAGGCATAGGGAACCAATTTTTGATCGTCAGGTCATTCAGCTTGCGATAATCAACGCAAAAGCGCCACGAGCCGTACTTTTTTTGCACCAATAAGACAGGCGAAGCAAAAGGGCTAACGCTGTGTTCAATCAAGCCCGCCTGTAGTAGTTCATGTACCTGACGCTCAATTTCTGTTTTGTGGAGAGGCGAGTATCGATAAGGTCTTGAATTCACCGGTAGTGCGCCCGGTATCAACGAAATTACGTGGTCAAACAGCCTGGAGGGAGGCAACACCCCAGGGTCTTGGAACACATCCCTATACTCCTCTAACAGACTTTGCACCTTAACATCCACACTCTGCATCTCCAACTCCCCCTCCTGCTCCTGTCTGCACTCGACCACTGCTAGCGCCCAAATGTCATTCCCCAGAATGCATTTGCCTAACTGAGATACCTCCATCTGAGCTACTCGAGACTGGGGCTCCATTGCATCTCCTGTCAGTAGCCGCGTTTTGCCTTGGTACTCAAATCGAATCGTTTTAGCTTTCCAATCGCACTGCATTGGGCTAAATTGTGACAGCCAGTCCATGCCCAAAATAGCGTCATAAGCCCCAATAGGAAGCACATGCATGTCCGTCTGAAATGTGGCACCTCCACACCACCATTCCAGCTTCGAAACCATGTGCTCTGTCAACATTGTATCGCCACTGGCCACCCTGACCTTCACGTGGGGGCACCTCGTCTTCACCAATCCAGCGCTGTCCACAAAGGAGGAATTCACGAACGACTGAGAACTGCCCGAGTCGATTAGTAACAGGAAAATCTTGTTGTAGGCCAATGCTCTGAGCCTGAAACAACTGGTTCCTTGAGTACCCGCTACTGCATGTGTTGATAACTGGTAACAGGTTGCAGTCTCCACGTCTTCTTGTTCCAGTTTGAGCAACACCTCATCAGATAAAGGCATATCCATCTCCTCCACCGATATAGCATTCACATGTGGTTGTCCCCTTTTAACACAACGCCCAGCATGCCCAGGTTCAAACTTCTCACCGCATGCGTAACATAATCCGTGGAGACGCCTGTAATCTCGGACCTGACGTTCTCTTGAGAGATCCCCTCCTGGCACTAGAGGCTTCACTTCTGTTCGACCCCCAAACATCTGCCTCGTGCCCCATAACCTACCTCCTCTAACCCTGCTACGCTCCTGAATATCCTGCTGCACCCGAGCTAGCACCACAGCACGTTCCACCGATGTTGGCACTTGAGATAGGACAGGACCCTGCAACTCTGGCCGCAATCCTTTGGTGAACTGCGTGACATAAAAAATATCATCCAAATCAGGATTGTGCATTGCTGTAGCATAGCGCCCTTCCTCGAACGCCGAAATATACTCCTCCAAACTCCCTGTCTGGCGTAGATGCAAGAGGTCATACATGGCCTGAGGATACTCATACGTGCCAAACTTCCTCTTCACTGCCTCCACAAATCCCTGCCAAGTGGAGAGACCTTCTGTCACCTTGTAGACTTGCAACCACTTGGACGCCTTCCCCTCCATATGCAATGACGCCGCCCGGACCCAAAAGTGCTCCGCCACATTGAAGATCTGGAAGTAGTCAATGCACTTATCAATCCAGATTGTCGGGTTGTCTCCAGAGAATTTTGGGAAGGATAACTTCATCAATGTGCACTCCATTCCTACGACTTCACGACCTCCCCCCTGTTGGATCTCATGCACTCGCTCCGAGCGCCTCCTCCACTCGTCAATCTCCTCTGTTCGCCTACCTTCTCTCCCTGATCGCCTTCCCCCGAATCTGAATCCGCCTCCACCTACCCGCTGCTGCTCCTGCGTCACTCCTTCTCTCTCCTCCACCATGGCTGTTTCCCCCTCACCCGACGCAACACCTCCGCACTCCCCTCCGATGAACGCGCCGACCTCCCGGACGACCACTCCTCCCTCTGCTCCAGCGAAGCAGACTGAAACTGCCTCCCAGGTACGCCGATCCGACGGAACAGCGCATCTCTCTCCTTTGCTGCTTGTTCGGCCACCGACAACGCCAACGCCTGTTGCCCGATCAGATCATGTTGGACCCGATCCACCTGATCAAGTCGCTGAGTGACCGTATCGAGCGCTTGAAACATCCGCTCCCACCGATCATCGTCGCCTCGAGCCTGCTCCACCATGGCGTCCACCACGAAACGTGTCTGGACGGACGGCTTCGGAACCGGCGCCGTCGTGAACTCGAATTCGCCCGCGAAACGCGCACTCCTCCCAGGGACGACGACCCCCCCTCCCCGAAATTTGAGTCCTGGGAAGAGAGGTGGCTCTGATACCAGCTGTCACCACCCGTGGCCGTCGGCCTCGTCGGCGCCGACGGCGTGAGCGGCGACGGTGGACGTGAGCGCGTGCGGCGACTCACGGACGACGAGAGAGGTAGGGATCGGATCTATTTCTGTTTCATTTTTTCATGGTTTGCTACACACCCGAGTCCTCCTCTTTACATACCGCGGTCCTCTGACCGGCGGACCCCACACACGCCACACACCACATACGCATGGCCGACACGGCACCACCCGACACATGGGTCCCGCACCCCGCCGCGTTTCGTCCTTATCGCTTCTCGAGTCTTCTCCGCTTCACTCGTCCCCTTCAGTCTCTTCAACCTCCTCGCCCAGCTCGCCCTCGCCCACCTCCGTCGCCTCCGGCTCCCGTGGCGGCGAGCCCGCCGCCACAGTCGGCACGGAAGCGTACAGCGCCGGCCTGTGCCATGTATGGTACTGGTCGGACCACCTGAAGTCAGAGCTCCCCTCCTCCTCCTCCTCCTCCGCGACCAGTACTACCGTCGTGACCTCAGACAGCTCTACCAGAGTTACAAAAATCTTCTAGTCCTGCTCTGTTTCTTGTTCTTGCAGTTGAGGTTCGGGCGCCCCAGTCTAGGCCTGCTCGACGGTCGGCTCAGGCAGGGACAGCTTGCTATGGTGGCACCCCTTGGAGCTGCTGCAACGGTACTACCCCTGCAGAATCACGGGACAAGGTCAGCTGGCTGCTAATTAGCCCAGCAATTATCACGGCAATTAAGGTTCCGTCTCAGATGCATACCCCGGGTACCTGCGCTTAGCCGCCGGCAACGGAGACAATGGCAACGGGTGTCCTGCTCGCGTTTGCTCTGGGCTGCCCCGGTGCGAGGTGAGCCCATCGCGTTCGCCAGCCGCTCGTCGGCGGCAGAGTCCGCCCGCAGTGATTCTGTGCTGTTGTACCCGTTCGGCGTCGGCGAAGGAGGCCGAGCCGAACGAAACTTGCGCGTTGGCATGGGTCGCTTTGAGATTGATGCGAGGATACATGTCGTTAATCAGGAAAGTGCTGTACAGATGTTGATTTGCAGCAGTGATGCATATAATTTTCTTCCACACAATCCATCATTCTGCTACATTGCAGTCCTGTTCCGGAGGCCGTCGCAGACGAGGTTAATTGCGACGGCCAACCCTAGGGCCGTCGCAATTTACTTGGCCGCCACAAATTAATGTCCTATACCCCGTCGGGATCTCTTTTTTCCAACCCGAGCGTCGCTTGCTTCTCTGTTGCCGCCGATTGTTGCTGCCGCTGCCGCCACCGCCTGCTGTCACCGCAGCCAGCTTCCGCTGCTACCGCCTCAAGGTATGGCCGGCTCCTTCCTCTTCTCCCTCCCCTCCATGGCCGCCCCCTTCCTCTTCTCCGTCCCCTCCATGGCCGCCCCCTCCCTCTTCCCCCATCCATGCCCCCCCTTCCAATGACCGCCCTCACCTCCTAACCTCCCCCCACCTCCCCTCACGTCCATGGCCACCCCTCCCCCCTCACCTTCCTCCTAGCCGACCCCCCTCCCCAACTTCCATGCCCCCCCTCCATGGCCCCCCTCCCTCCCCTCCTCCATAGTTTAATTTGTTTAATTATGGTTAATTATGTGTTGAATTTTTGCTTAATATGTTGAATTAGGAAAGTTAATTGGTGATTAGTTAATTATAGGATTGAATTGTGTAATTTGTTGGTTAAATTGGTGATTAGTTGATTGAATTGTGTAATTCATAGATTAAATTGTTGATTGTGGAAGAATTGTTCTATTAAATTGGTAGTGCTTATGTCTATGTTAATCATGCTTAGCTAGGTTTAGATTTAATTATGTTTATGTTTATTTATGCCTATGTTCAATTTTTTTGTTAATTGAGATCAAGTTTGCTAAGCTAGGTTTAGGTTATTGTTTATGTCTATGTTTATAATAAAATTGCTTATGTTTAAGTTTATGTTTGAAATTTGTTACGTTTAATTGAATTGCTTTGTTTTTTAGATTATGGTTATAATTTTTAATTTGATTGCTTAAGTGTTAGTATATATAAAAAAATAGGATTCAGGATAGGGGGTGTAGTGTTAAATAGGCGAACGGGTGGTTGTTCGGATTCAGGTTTGGTGTCTCGTCATAAGCAGGATAAATAATACATACATTAACGATAATTTCTTCCGCTTTAAACTGCAGAGTCAAACATGGGTGAAGACCGCAGTTGGATGTATACTGGCTGGAAGAGCAGAACTGGTGGTCACTCGGATTAGTGGTACATCAAGTTAGATCAATTTTTGGATCGAGCATTTTCGTTGTCAACGGATGATATGGTGCGATGCCCATGTACGAAATGTCGGAACACCAAGTTTTTCAGAAGATTGGATCTTTTGTTTCACTTATGTCGAAACGGTTTCATCCCACATTATGAGGTGTGGACCTTCCACAGCGAGACTAAATCTCGAGTCGTAGTAGAAGTGGATGAGGATGATGATATAATAGGGGTTGATAGGATGGATGAGATGCTATAAGCTCTGGAAGCGGAGGATCCTCTTACAAATGAGGCAGAGGAGTTCTTCGAGGAGCTAGATAAATCACAAGATCCATTACACGAACACACGGTTGTGACCGTCCTTGCTTTCTTGACCAGATTTATGGCAATTAAGTATAAGTACTTTTTTCCATCAACTGCTACAATGATCTCATGAAATTGATCTGCGATATCATTCTACAACCTCACAAAGTGCCTAAAGATATGTATCATTCAAATATCAAGATATCTAGTCTCGGTATGAACTATGAGAAAATCGATGGCTGCCCAGACAGCTGAATGCTATTCTAGAAAGAGCACGCCAACGAGAATATGTGCTTGAAATGTGGTAAACCGAGGTATGTCGAAGTTGTTAATGACGATAGCGATAATGTGATGACAGATGTTGCACATAAGAAGCTTCGTTACTTGCCTGTGACACCTCGGTTGAAATAGTTGTTTCTTTCAAAAAGAACCGCAAGACACATGAGATGGCACAAAGACGATAAACGTGAGAACAAAGAATTCTTGACGCATCCGTCCGATGGTGATGCATGGAAGGCACTAGACCATTTGGATCCAGATTTTTCTCATGATGTGAGAAATATTCGCATCGGATTAGCGACAGACGAATTCTCGCCGTTCAGTAAAAAAGCCACACCATATTCCTATTGGCCTGTCTTTGTCATTCCTTACAACCTGCCACCGGCTCTTTGTACGAAGAACGAGTTCATGTTTCTCAGCCTCGTTGTACCTAGACCTGATCATCCTGGGTCACGTCTCAGCATGATGTTGAAACCGCTGATCGAAGAATTGAAAGTCTTATGGACAAGAGTCGAAGCGTATGACAGTTACAAGAAGCAGAAATTCAACATTTGAGCTGCTTATTGGTGGTCCGTTCATGATTTGCCGGCATACGACATATTTTCCGGATGGAGCACTCACGATCGTCTGACGTGTACGATATGTGCTTTAGACATAGATTGCTTTCGACTAACTCATGGAGGCAAAATATCCTACTTCGATTGTCACAGACGTTGGCTGCTTTCGAATCACATATTTTGGCAACAGAGGCATGCCTATAGAAAGAACACTGTTGTCACTAAAGGACCACCGAACCATCTCAACAGGTCAGAAATTTCTGATATGTTGGACAAACTGGTGCCTGATAAAGGTCGTCCTGAATATTTTGTAGGTTACGAAGAGGAACACAATTGGACTCACATATGTGGACTTTGGGAGCTACCGTATGTGAAGTCGTTGATTCTAATGCACAACATTGATGTCATGCATGAGGAGCATAACATGAGCAAAAGTATCATAAGTACTTTCATGGATATGCCTGGCAAAACGAAAGACAATTATAAAGTTAGACTAGATTTGGCAGATATTTGTCACCGTCCAACTTTTGAAATCTCTGAAAGTGGTGGGAAGCCACGTGCTTCTTTCTGTCTTCGATCTAAAGAAAAGAAAGAAGTTATGAAATGGATGAAAACTTTGAAATTTTGAGATGGTTACGCAGCTAGCCTGAAACGAGCCATGAATGTGAACACAGGAAACCTCACTGGGTTGAAGAGTCTTGATTATCACATTACAATGGAAATACTCTTACCTAGTATGTTTCGGGGCTATCTAGATGATGCGGTGTGGAAGGTTTTAGCCGAGATCAGCTATTTCTATAGACAGCTTTGTGCTAAAGAAATCAAGATAGGGATGATGGATAAGATAGATAAGGAGATACTCATACTTTCATGTAAGATGGAAAAACTTTTTCCACCGTGTTTCTTCAATCCAATGCAACATCTGCTTATCCATCTTCCATTCGAAGCTAAAGTTGGTGGTCCTGTGCAATATAGATGGATGTATCACATTGAAAGAGCGCTACGATATGTGAAACCAATGGTTGGCAACGGGGCAAGGGTGGAAGGGTGCATCGCTGAAGCATATGCTTTTAAGAAAGTATGACACTTTTCAAGTGTCTACTTTGTAGAAGAAAACAATGTCAATACTTGGGCGATGCAGTACAATGTGGACGAAGCACCCCCTTTAGGCGACCTCTCCATTTTTCAAACGAGAGGCACCACCGTTGGTAGCTACACGACATACGTGCTATCCGAACATGATAGGACTGTTGCTTTACTCTACATGTACGTAAATATAGAAGGCATGCAGGAATACTTTGAGTAAGTGTTTGTCCTACATTTATGCTAATCGACATATTTTGCTACACATGTACTCTAAAAGATGTTTTTTCACGTTCAGGGAGTTCCACAAACAATGTTGGCCACATAGGCATCAACCTACGACCAAACAAGTAGAAGGGATGCGAAAAGAAGGAAAAAAAAGGAGGGCCGAGTTTCCTATACTGGTTTCGAGATTATGTAATACTCTCTCGTCTTCTATATATTATAAGTTACTATTATTAAAGAAGTGTTAGTTTAACTTACGATCATTTTTGACAGTGCCGGACTCACAATGTCCATGAAGATTTGTGGCAGCTATCTTATGGATTGGTGAATGTTTGAAGCTATGGTCGATATGACGTAAATGGCTTTCGATTCCGTGCAACGCATTTTGAGCTCTTCGTCTTCTCGCGGCAACATCAAATTCCGTTGTTGTGACGAGAGAAATTGACACTCAAGGGAATTTAACCGATTATTATGGGATCATTAACAAAATCCTTGAATTTACTTTTACCGGGAATAAGACCCTTCGAGTTGTCTTCTTTGACTGTGACTAGTTTGATCGCACTCATGGAACTCGAGAAAACCAATTTGGAATGGTGGAAGTGAAACATAAGGACTGACTATGAGGTTACGATACATTTGTTGTTGCACATCATGTGGAACAAGTATAGTATCTACCTTATGCACGAAGCTAGTGCTTGGTGGGTGGTATATAAGGTGAATCCTCGTGAGCAGTTATATACTCCTGGGGATGATGGTTACCATGATAGCGAAGACGTTGAAGAAGTGTACCAAGAAGAAGAGTTGCTAGACACTTTTAACATCGAGCTTGGTGCAGGACTCGATCAATTAGTTGGAGATGTTGAAGATGTTGAAGATGTAGAGCCAGATGATATGCGAAAACAGAAATTAGAATAGGCCATGATGGAAGATCGTTGGGCTGGTTTAAGGAGTAGGGCACATGATAATGATGTTGATGAATTTTGAAAGTGATTACGAGTAATGTTTTCTTGAAGATAGTAACATGAATTTTGTATATCTTATTTGCATATTTACTGATTATCTATTAAAACAATATGGCGTCAAAGAAGGGTAAGAAGGTGCCGCCGACAAGGGGTTCTACCCCTCTAGACTTGAGGACGCTTTTGCTGGTGCCTCGTCGACCGGGAGCAGACGCTCTCAGCTGCTGGGGCACGTTCTGAGCAGCTCTAGAGCTTCGTCACAGGTAAATTTCACTCGTTTTTGACAAAATTTTCAAATTCAATTTCCAATTAAACTTACTTATGGATCATTTGAATGTTGACTACCTCACCAACTGACTTAGAGGCTACGACACCAGTTGATCTTGGCTACCCTTCGGTGAGCCAGCCCTCGACCAGCTAGCCCTCTACTGGCGAGTCTTTTGTTCTTGAGTCCTTTGAATCGGCTTGTGACGAGCCTTCTGGGTCACCTGACATGGCGCCCCAGCAGACGCGGAGGACTAGGAGGACTCACATTGTCAGTCCTCCTGCGGTCACTTCAGAGAGGATCGTGATTCGTCTGGTTGGAGACAGGTAATAAAAATTGTAGTGTTCAATTCTGGTTTCTTTTGGTTACTTAAGTAATGAATCAATAAATATCTTGCAGGCTTTGGTACAACGCGTCTTTCACCTGGGGAGAGACACCAAAGACCGGTGAACGGTGTCCTCGGGTCCTTAGCGCGTTTGCGCTATCCCGGGGTCATCAACGGGGTGCCTGCTCTTTCGTGGGAGTACTACACACACGTTCATCGCCAGGAGCACGACAACCTTCAGGAAGCCGTATGGGCCGATTTTATGGTAAGTATGTTAAAGAAAAGTTTCTAAGTTTTAACTCTTACACTCTTTTTTTGAACATCTCTTCAATATATTCTTTATCACAGGCAAGGTATATTTTAGAGGACCCAAACGACCCTCGCATGTTTGAGGATGTGAGGAGAGTGTTTCACTACCACACTGCGAAGGTGCTTCGACAATCTTTATCGAACACTCGTGTTCAAATTATTAATGAGCACTTGATGGCGAACCAGCACCACGTGCTACACTTCCAGCAAGAGAGCGAGAGGCACCTGATGGAGGAGGAGTACGGACAGGTACGTGGGGTGTAGTAAGTATTTTTTCTGATAATTTCCTCAATGGTATTTTTAACGACCTACAACTATGTGCAGGGCCACGTGAGCTGGTTGCAGGGTCGGTCCGATGCATTTTGGGCCCTTTGTCGATACTGGGCTAGCGATGAGTTTAAGGCTAAGTACGAGAAGGCTCGAGAGTGCAGAGGGGTCGAGGGGAAGAGCAGGCAGGACCAAGATAACCACTTGCATTCAGCTAAATACATGGTAAGTGTATGTAACTTATTTTTATATATTCATAATATATTGTTTGTACAAACACATATTGACAGGAGCGCGAGACGGGGGTGTTGCCGACCCCTGCTGAGATCTGGAAGAGAGGTCACAAGGACCCTCTTAGCCTCAGGGGCGCAGTCAGGCTGCAGCCGAGTGATTGGTAAGTTTAGAAATCATTCATATTAAATATAACTATATGGATTGTTGAACTTACACTATTTTCTTGTTTTTCAGGCTAAGTATGGGGAGGAGGCTAGGAAGATACATGGCAAAGATTTCAATTGGGAACATGACCCAATCGATCCTCAAGCCGCGTATACAAGTGGGGGTGGAAAAGCATACGGAAGGTGAGTTCATAAGTCATTTTATCATTTTCAATTCAAAGTATTCAAGATATTTCAATTTCATATTATTGACTCTTTTTTTTATAGGCTCGCCATATTCGATGGAGTTGTCGACTCGAGGGCGGCGAGACCTGCGAGAGGCAGCTCCACACAGGTTTTGTCGATGGGCACGTCACGTCGCCGCATCTCGCAGAGAGACATCAAGATGCAGTCCCTACGACAAACTGTAGAAGAGAACCTCAGGCGATAGGAGGAGGAAAGGAGGGAGGCGGAACGGCAAAGGATCACGATGGAGCCACCATCTCTTCCTAGGCAGCCTGGATGGCACAGATGCAGGATACAATGGAGGTAACAAAATGAAAATTGAAGTTTTCATTAATTCAGCGTAAATGACTTTCTATTAAGTAACATCCAATTTTTGCAATGATAGGTCTTGGCTCGGACGCAAGGTCTGGGATCTAGCTACCGGCACTACTAGTCCTTCCAAGCAAACCTTCTTGTGCGGGTCAGGTAAATTTCTATGTCAACTTAACAATTCTAGTTTTACCTCAACTTAGCCAAAATAAAGCGAGGAAAGAGAGTGAGAGATAGTTAGATAGAATGAGAGATAGAGTTAGAGGAGGGAGGAAGATAGAGGGAAAAGGATTGAGGTAGAGTGAGAGAGGAATGAAGAGGGAGAGGGAGATGTATATGGAGATAGAGAGAGGAAGATAAAGGTAGAGAGAGATGGAGATGGATAAAGGGGGAGGAAGATAGAGGGAAAAGGATAGCAATAGAGAGATAGAGTGGGAGAAAGATAGATTGAGATAGAGAGAGAAATGAAGAGACAGAGGGAGAGAGAGGGAGATGGAGATGGAGAAAGAGGGAGGAAGAAAGACGAAAAAGGATAGCAATAGAGAGATAGAGTGGGAGACAGAGATAGAGAGGAGAATGAAGAGAGAGAGGGAGAGAGGGAGACGGAGAAAGAGAGAGGAAGACAAAAGGGAAAAGGATAGCAATAGAGAGATAGAGTGGGAGAGAGAGATAGATTGGGATAGAGAGAGGAATGAATAGAGGGAGAGAGGGAGAGGGAGTTGGAGAAATGGGGAGGAAGATAGAGGGAAAAGTATAGCAATAGAGAGATAGAGTGGGAGAGAGAGACAGATTGAGATAGAGAGAGGAATGAAGAGAGAGAGAGGGAGAGAGATGTAGATGGAGATAGAGGGAGAGGAAGGGAGGGAGAGAGATGTTGATGCATTTCTATTCTAACTCTAACTTTCATTAATTCTAGGGATCTGCGATGACTGCTCAAACTCCGTCGCCGTTGTTACAGCCATTTGGAGGGAGATGCAACGAGAATTTCGATGGCTTCTGGGGTGGCTTCGGAGGTCAGACGGGCGAGTGAGCCCTTGTTTAGTTTGTTGATGGAAAGGCGATGTATTGACGACGTGTTGTGATGTATTTTGTGACTATTGTGACTGTTTTATGACTGTTTTGTGAATATTGTCTGTTCTGTGTTTCTGGCCATCGAGCCGGATAGCATTTTCTATTTTTTAAGTAAAAAACCTTATTTGCAATGGCTTTTTATACAGTACCGTCGTAAATAAGGCTCCTGGCCGTTGCAAACTAGCCTCTGTTATTTGTGACGGCCTGGCCGTCGCAATTAAGAGCCTATTTGCGACGGTCGGGCTGTCGCAAATGGCTGCGTGGGTCCTGACGTATGGCCGCGTGGGTCCCATAGGCTGGTATTATTTGCGACGGCCCAGCTGTCACAAATAAGAACTTAATTGCGATGGCCTGGCCATCACAAACAGCCGCGTGGGGCCCACTGGCGTCCTGGCCATAACTTGCGACGACTTCTGGGAGCCATCGCAAATAGCCTTATTTGCGACAGCCACCATCGCAAATAAGCCTAATTGCGACAGCGTAACTTGCGACGGTCAGAAACTGTTGCAAATAAGTGAAGTCGTTGCAAATAGCTTATTTGCGACAATTTTTTCCTTATTTGAGACGGCCCTGACCGTCGTAAATCTTCAGGATTCCTATAGTGTATGTAAATAAAATGGAACAAATTTCATATAATGATTATTTACTAATGACTCATTAGGTCTAACACGTATGTTATATATTAATGACTCATTAGGTCTAACACGTATGTTCTATATTACAGTCAATATGATCGGGATATGACCAGCAAAAAATCCATAAGAATAGCTAAGCGGATCGGCACCACGTTCATCAGCCAAAGTTGGGCATAGGACTAGACCTCATTGTTATAGTTCTTCCTTTTGAACGAGTTAACTTTAGAAGCTTGGTCCTTGCTTGTTTCAATATTCTTTATTCCTTCTGAACAACTCTAGATGTCATCTCAACACATGTTCATTTTTTCTTCAATGAGTTCTAGTTGATATTGAATTGATAACTTGCTAGGGAGAGACTCTAATATCATTATAGTCAGTAGCTTTGCAAAAAAAAAATTCTCAGAACCTTTGAATTGCTCCTCCACCGTCATTTCAGTGGTGTCTTTCTTTGGAAAGACTTCCAAGATATAAGCTCTGTTTGGCACAACTAGAACTTGTTACAAAAGCAACTTGTTTGAAAAGCTGGTAGAAAGCAGCTTCTGCCTATATCTGCTTTTAGTTCATTCTGAGAAGCAGCTGAACTAATAAGTTGTTACAGAAGCTTCCTATTTTGGCACCCCCTCAACTTATTTTTATGAAGAAGCTGCAGCAGAAGCTATGCCAAACATGGCCATACATAGATATCGAGACATTCATTACGACAAGAGCAACACAATTGGAGTTCTACCATTTTCCAAATTTACCTCATAAATCCTTTTGAGGTCATCGTACCTAACAACACTCGAAGTGGGAGCCACTGGTTTGTCTTCCCTCAAGGCATAATCAACCTTATTAGACTCCAAGGATACCTCAACGCAGGTCTTCCAACGAGAAAAGTTATTACCTGTAAGTTGTTTAATAATTCCATATCGAAACAGAATCACAGTGATTGTGATTATTGTATGTGAAACATTAGTAAAATTGCATGAGAATAAATTTACATTGGTAAATAAACATGCAATAAATCACAATTGTATATCATATCACTGCTTGGTAGACAATAACATAAGACTACTAAGCATAATTAAACATAAGCATTAAATAAAATATGACCCAAAAATTAAATCAATCATTGGACAGATTAATTTCAGAGTCAAAATTCTCAAAATAAGCATCAATTACAAACATTAAATAAGTTTCATCATTCATTGATGCTCAATGCGATCAAGAACATGAACATATTAATAATACAAATAAAATTATTCTGTGGGTTCAAATTTTATTCATATTAAATAATATGTTATTTTACAATTTCAGCATTTAATACTTCTCTATGTTCGAATCAGTGCAAAGTTTGAAACATAATTTCAATTAAAGCATACTGAGATACTGAAATAAACTAAGAAATATTGCCTATCAGTTCGTGGGCCGAAATCCATGTTTAAGACCCAAAATACAGCCCAATCCATTATTATAATAAAAGTAATAATAATAATGAATCTTTTTAACTGTGTCGAAGTGTGTTAGAATGACACTTCCCCGGACCTGCTAAGGAGCAACCAGTGGAGGTTCTTTTTAGGGAGGGGCCAATGTCCGATGAGGTCGCGTGTATCAGAGAAGGAGAACATGGTGGTTTTACCTGGTTCAGGCCGCCGGAGTGTAACACCCTACGTCCACGGTGAGAGTTGTATTGCTTGAGTCTTGTGAGCAACGGAAGCTCGTGAGGGTTTGGGTGTGTCTGAATGGCATATCTAGAGTCGGTGGTTGCACGAAACTTTTATAGTAAGGTCGGACACTGTCGGTACCCTGTGTATCGAATACCCTTTGGGACTGCAAAGAATGCTAAGGAACTCCACATACCTGAGTTGAAGACCTCCGAAGGCCCGGCGTGTCATACGGAACCGGACCTGCCTCCCTTCTATGGTTAGTCCTAGTGCTGCCACGTGTATCATAAAACCGGAGCTACATTCCTTACATGGGAAAGCTCCGGACTAGATACCCGTGTGGCACCCCCGGACCTAACCCCCAACAAAGCAAAGCTCCGGTACCGACACGTGTACAACAGCACCGGACCCACTCGTCCAAGACGATAAGCTCTGGAGCTGCCAAGCATCCAACCGCCAGACCTTCAATCTCAGCAGGCAGAGTGGTGGACTTCCAACGGCTCGGACCTTCAAGGAACATTAAAGACCTCAAGACCCGATTAATTGTCATTAATGCTATCTTAATGACACACAATCAGAGGTCCCTTAATACCAGTAACGCCACTGTCAAAGCGCGTTACCACACTATTAAGGGTAATTAAACTCATGAATTATGTATTAAACTTCAGTAACCGCCAAGGCCACATGTCGGGCCAGGCTAACGATGTAATGGCCAGTCCTTGTATTATAAAAGGACTGGCCGAGCGATACACAGGGATAAGGCCACAGGCACCAAAACGCACGCTGAGGCGAGTAACTCTAGTATTTCATACTCAAGTGCTCAGAAGCTCAATACAACAACAACACACACCCGTGGAGTAGGGTATTACGCTCAGGCGGCCCGAACCTCGTAAATCCTCGTGTCAACTCATCATCCTGTTCTAAATCTATGCGCGCCCACAATCGAACTACAAACTCCGCGGGATGCCAACGGTAGTACTGGGAGAATTGCCGGAATCACATTCTGACAGTTGGCGCGACAGATAGGGGGGCGCCCGAGATTAAAACATGGTGAAGTCTGCTGCTGGATCATCCAACGGTAACCATGTTGTGCATCCTGCTGGAGGCAATCCCTCCAACATGCAGCAGCCAGTGGGTGTCGTGGCTCCAGCAGGAGTCATGCCACTGCTGCCACCATCTGCTCCTGCGAATCAAGCTGGACGTCGAGATGGGGTGTCTGCGTCGATCACTGCATCAGCGAACAACAACACCAAACACGCGCTTCATGCTGCGCGTGCTCTTCTCCAACGTCCACAGCCTCCAAGAGCATCCCAGGGTGCAATGAAGCAGTGGAGAGCTGATATGGATCATTTGTTGCAGCAGTAGCTGATAGCATCAGCAACCAAGGTCCTCCCCCCTCAGGGCGGGTCCAATCGCAGCATCAGACCTTGTCGGGTAGACTTGGTCTGCACGCTTCACAACACAGGAGGCGTGCTGCATATCAACAAGCAACGTCGCTGCCTTCCGGGGTGCGACGTACTCACACGGTAACCAGGCTTTCAACTCACGACCTCCAGGCCGAGCTCGATCATCGTTACTGTCAACAGGACGGCCGCGTCCACATCGAGCGTGCTTGCGAGAGGTGAGAGGCTTGGGACATCCCTGCTCCTGAGGGAGTAGGAGGAGGCTGTTCTGCCTTGGCCATGCATCTACACATGGTCAGATGGCCGCAGAAGTTCTGGCCTCACCTGCTGGAGAAATTTGACAGGACTGTCAATCCCGCCGAATTTCTCCAAATCTACTCCACCGCAATCCTTGCGGCTGGAGGCAATGAGGCCGTTATGGCCAACTATTTCCTTATGGCTTTAACTGGGACCGCCAGGTCTTGGTTCATGAGCCTTCCGCTTGACTCCATCAACAGTTGGGCGGAGCTGTGCCAACAGTTCACTGCCAACTTTGGGAGTTCATATACCCGACCAGGCACGGAACTGGACCTTTTTGCTGTCAAGCAGAAGGGGGGGAGAGTCCCTGCGATCCTTCATCCAGAGGTTCTCCCAGGTATGAAACACCATTCCTTCTATCTCAAGTGCTTCTATTATTGTAGCATTCAGACAAGGCGTTCGAGACAAGAAGATGCTAGAGAAGCTAGCGACCAAGGAAGTCACCAGCGTCACATAACTCTTTAGCTTGGCAAACAAGTGTGCCAAAGCTACGGAGGGCCGTGAAATGCACTCCCAACCACCTCCGGAGGACAACAAAAAGTCCTCCAAAGGTGAAGCCGCTACCACCGGGAGTAGCAAGAAGAAGAAAAAGTCCAATGGCAAGAAGAAGCCGTTGGCCGACACACCTACTGCTGCAGCTGCTGCAGCTCCAGGTGGCTGGGGGCCACGCCCCGAGAAACGACCTCGACCATCGTCTGAAGATGGTGACAACTCCAAGATGTGGTGTCCTATACACAAGACGAACATAAACAACCTAGAAGGCCGTCGAGAGGTCGAGAACCTCGTCGAGCGCAACAATAAGCGTCGGGAAGAAGCTCCTTTTCGTTAAAGGGAAGGAAAAGAAAAAGTCGACGAAGCTCCGGATGAAGAGGAGTTAGGCTTTCAGGACCCTGATAAGGTCTTGAAGGCTGTTTACACCTCCGTTGACGATGACTCCGACGTCTCCGACAACGAGCATCGGAAGACCATGAACACCATCTTTGGTGGTTCGTGGGACATCACCTCTCGTCGTGTCCTCAAGACAATGCGGCGGGACATGGCCTCAGTAGCTCCCACCGCCAGGGCGGAGCCGCACCGGAAGTGGATGGACACTGCCATCACCTTTGATGCATCGGACTGCCCGCAGAACATGATCGAAGCTGGCCAACTTCCTCTGATGGTATCTCCGACCATCAACAATATCCAGCTCCACCACGTAATGGTGGACGGAGGTTCGGGGCTGAACCTCATAAGCCTTGAAGCCTTCGTCAAGCTTCAGCTCCGACCTTCGGATCTTCGCCCCTCCCGGCCTTTCTCCGGAGTAGGTCCGGGGGCCATCACCCCACTCGGTGCCATTACTATCCCGGTGACTTTCGGGACTCGGGAGAATTACAGGACCGAGAAGTTTGTCTTCGACGTGGCGCAAATCAACTTACCATTCAACGCCATCTTGGGCAGGCCAGCCTTGTACAAATTCATGGCTGCTGCTCATTATGGCTACTTGGTGTTGAAGATGACAACATCATCAGGCGTTCTCCGGATCCGCGGAGATCGCACCACCAGAGTTACTTCTCTGGAAGAACTCCACGCGCTTGCTACAAAGCAGGAGGAAGAATCCGTAAAGGAACAAGCTCTGAAACCCCCGAGCATTCGTCATCGAGGCTTAACCTCTGCACCTCGTGTGCAACCAAGCGGCAACACCGACATTCCCGTCAAAGTCGTCCAAATTAGTTCCAATGCCGCTCAGACCACTCGTATATCGGGAGGTCTGAACGACAAATAGGAACTCGCGCTCATCACTTTCCTCCGGGCTAATGTCGATGTGTTTGCCTGGCAACCGCCACAAATGCCTGGGATCCCTAGGGAAGTGATTGAGCACAATCTAAAGATTTATCCCAACGCTCGGCCTGTACATCAGAAGCCTCAGAAGCAATCAGTAGAGCGACAGAACTTCATACGTCAAGAAGTGAAGAAGTTGCTCGAAGGTGGATTCATCCGAGAAGTCTTCCACCCAAAATGGCTGGCAAACCCAGTCGTTGTACCCAAGGCCGGTGGGAAGCTTCGGATGTGTATCGATTACACAACACTGAATAAGGCATGTCCTAAAGATCCATTTCCACTACCTAGAATAGATCAGATAGTGGATTCCACCTCCGGGTGTGAATTACTGTGTTTCCTAGATTCATATTCTGGGTATCATCAAATCAGAATGTTTAGGGAAGATGAAGAGCATACTTCCTTCATCACAGTAGATGGATTATATTGTTACACTGCCATGCCATTCGGTCTCAAAAATGCTGCTTCAACGTTTGTACGAGCTATGTACAAAACTTTTGGAGAGCTTATCAGAGATGTAGTGGAAGTGTACGTCGATGACATCGTCGTGAAGATCAAGAACAAGGAGTCATTCCTTGACACCTTGCAAGTTGTCTTTGACAAGTTGCGAATCACACGCACGAAGCTGAACTCGGACAAGTGTGTCTTCGGGGTTAGCTCTGGAAAGCTTATTGGATTCTTAGTGAACCACCGAGGAATAGAAGCGAGTCCAGCGAAGATTAAAGCTATTGAAGACATGCGGCCACCAGCCCGCATCAAGGACGTCCAGAACTTGACTGGATGTCTAGCTGCCCTCAGCCGGTTCATCTCAAGACTGGCGGAATGGGCGCTACCCTTCTTCAAATTATTGAGGAAGTCCGGACCATTACAATGGTCTAAAGAAGCAGAAAAAGCTTTCCAAGAGCTAAAGCAGCTCCTCACCACTCTACCAACTTTGGTAGGTCCGAATCCTGGTGAGCCACTTCTGCTTTACATCAGCAACTGACGAAGTTGTTAGCATGGTCCTGGTCGCGGAAAGACCAGAACCATCTCCAGTTCAGGAAGCCAGACCCCTCCGGGAGGGTCCGGAATTACCTAAAGGCGAGTATGGGTCCCAGTCCCCAGACCTGGATCCTCGAGGCAAGACACCGGAGGATCAACCTCCTTCAAATGAAGGAGTTGCTGTTGCTGAACAAGAAGATTTGAACCCCTCTGGGAAGGTCCGGGTCACTTTAGAAGAAGCTCCGGGTTCTTCAAGCAAGAACCTGGAGGTCTCCGAAGAAGGTTCGGACCCCTCCGAGACAGTCCGGGTTGATGAGGAGGATGCTCTGGGCCCTTCCGGGAGGGTCCGAACAGTCCAACACCTAGTGTACTTCATCAGTGAAGTACTTCATGACGCTAAGACTCGGTATTTAGAGGTGCATAAGCTGCTCTACGCAATTCTCATTGCTTCTAGGAAGCTTCGACACTACTTCCAAGCTCAAAATATTTCAGTGGTAACCTCTTATCCATTGCGAGCAATCTTGCATAACCCCAACTCTACTGGGAATATTGCAAAGTGGGCAGCAGAATTAACCGAGTTAGATCTTGAATTCGTCCCAAGACAAGCGATCAAGAGTCAAGCATTGGCGGACTTTGTGGCGGAATGGACCCCCTCTCCATCAAATCCTGGGGGCCCCAGTGAGCAGAAGCTGGAACCAAAGGTTCCAGTCTTCACCAAGCCTCACTGGACTCTCTACTTCGACGGCTCCGTGCAGAAGCAGGGGGCTGGAGCTGGAATCCTTCTCCTCGCTCCGACCGGGGAGAAGGTCAAATACATGGTTCACCTTGACTTCAAGGCGACCAACAACATGGCGGAGTATGAAGCATTAATCTATGGGATCAAGGTGGCACTATCATATGGTGTCAAGCAGTTGTTTGTAAAGGGTGATTCGCATCTTGTAATAAAACAAGTCAAAGGTGAATGCTGTTGCAACAACCCTCAACTAGCTGCATATTTACTTGAAGTCCAGAAGCTTCAGAAGGACTTTGAAGTCCTGGATCTTTGCCATGTCCAGCGTTTCAACAATGCTGAAGCCAACGAACTCTCGAAGAAAGCTTCAACCGGAGCTCCAGCTCCTGACGGAACCTTCGTCCGGAGATTGTCAAGAGCAACAGCTCAGCCTGCCGAACTGAGCGAAGGGGGCGAGACCAGCACCTCGAAGCTGGCGGTCCCGATAGCCCTATTACCATGGCGTCCATCAAGGGTCGTAGGTGTTGCAGGAAGCTCTGAGCAACCCAACACACAAGACTCAAATGCTCAAGTTAGCTCCAATGCATGGATCTCGGAGATCCCAAGCTACTTGAAAGACAACATCCTTCCTAAAGAAAATGTATCCGCTGACCGGATTGTCAGATTGGCTAAAAGATACACACTGGTAGAAGGGGATCTCTACTGGCGTGGTGCCAACAGCGTCCTAATGCGGTGCATTACAAGGGAAGAAGGTCGCGAGCTTCTCGCGGAAATCAATGGAGGCGAGTGTGCGAACCACGCTTCTTCCCGCACGCTGGTCGGTAAAGCCTTCTGGCATGGTTTTTACTGGCCTACAGCACTCCAGGATGCAACCGAGCTAGTGAAGAAATGCAAAGCATGCCAGTTCCATGCAAAGCAAATTCACACACCAGCTCAACCTCTGCAAATGATACTCCTACATGGCCATTCACTGTGTGGGGGATGGATATCTTGGGACCTTTCCCAAGAGCCGTCGGATGTTACAAGTTCCTGTACATCGCCATCGACAAGTTCACCAAGTGGCCGGAAGCAACTCAAGTCCATAGTATGCAGATTTGGAGTCCCAAACAAGATCATAACTGATAATGGGACCCAATTCACAAGCTCTGCATTCCAAAGATATTGCGAATACCTCGGCATCCAAGTCAGCTATGCCTCCGTAGCTCACCCGACAAGCAATGGCCAAGCTGAGAGAGCAAATGCAAAAATCCTAAAAGGACTCAAGACGCGCACATATGAGCGCCTGAAAAAACATGGAGCCAACTGGATCGAGGAGCTTCTGCCCACCTTGTAGGCAAACAGGACAAATCCAAATTGGTCAACTAGAGACACCCTTTTTCCTGGTGTACGGAGCTGAAGCAGTCCTTCCTCCGGAAATCACCTTGGAGTCACTCCGGGTCTGGACCTTCGACGAAGTCACACAGGACCAGCTCCGGCATGAAGACCTTGACCTCGTCGAAGAGGGAAGGTGCCGAGCAGCTGTTCGAAATGCATGATACCGCCAAGCACTCCGGCGTTATCACCAAAGGCATGTGCATAATTGACAGCTCAAGGAAGGCGATCTGGTACTACAGAGAATACAAACTCAAGAAGGGTTAAACAAACTCTCCCCCAGCTGGGAAGGACCCTTCTGAATGATCAATGTATCCTGTCCCAGATGCGTTTACTTGGCAACTAAGGATGGGACACCGCTCCCTAATCCTTGGAACATTGAGCACCTCCGTAAGTTCTACGCTTAATATCACGGAGGTGAGTTTGTAATTACATATGATGTATGTTATAGCGTCATTGTACAGAGTCAGGTAGCTCCTCCAGGAGAACAACCGGACCTTTTCCGGAAGTTCCGCAAAGTTGAAGCAACACTTGTCATCGTCTTAGAACTAAAAGTGTAGCTAGCTACCTTGGGTCAAATGAGAAATGTAACACACTTAGCCTGGTTCCGTACCCTAAGAGTGTACTTGTTTCCCCTGTACCCCAGACCTATAATGAAAGACATCATTATGTGAAAACAGACTCCACGTGCATTTATTTTGTACAGGCTCAATCTTTTTTATTTTTCTCTTTATTCTCTATAACAAAGTTGTGCAATTCTCAAGAAACTTTAGATTAAACAATTCATATATAATTCAAGTTGCATTGTTAAAATCTTTCGGGTCTTAACATTGTTGATAGGCCTACACGCCTGAATGCTGCCAAGCCAATCTAGGTCTGGATTGTGCTATCGACTTAGCCTGGTCCTGCACCCTAAGTACGACACTCTACCTACACCACGGCAGGCCAAAGTAAGGCATGTCCAGGAACGATTGGACCGGAAGAAAACAAACAAATGCACTTGATTGTATACAGAATTGCTGTCAATCTAAAATTTCTTTCAGGAATAGTAAGCCACAATTGAGTTATAGATAGGAAATGGATTTTACTGTTTTTCTTGACTTCAGTGTGCAGGAAAAATAAAAATCTCATGATGATGGTGGATGACGCCAGAGCTATCAAAGCTTCGATAGCCCCTAAGAAGACCCGATGTCGATGTTTTAAACATTGATAGTAGGCGTAGCCGGAGCTACCAAGTTCCAGCAAATCCAAGGGGCCAACCGTCAACGTGAAGAAAAGATGTGGGAAGACTCCCTAGTGGGGTCTGCTGTCGATGCTCCGCGTGTTGACAGTGGTCGTTGCCAGAGCTACCAAGCTCCGGCAACCCCAGAGGACTAACTGTCGATGCTCTACGTGTTGGCAAGGTCACTGCCGGAGCTACTAAGCTCCGAAAACCTTAGGGGCCCCCTACTATCGACAACTTTGAAACTACAAACTACAAGTTCGAAGCACACAAGTCTCCAACAAAATGCTGCATCCTCTTGGTACATGTTCACAATCAAATTGTGTACATCTGCCAGGGGGCCAAGTGAGGCAAAGGTTGAAGACAAGAAATGAAATTCATAAATTCTTGGATTTCATTCATCTAAGGACAAGAGATTACAAAATTGGGGAAAATAAGAGAAGATACAAGCGGGAGATACAGAGAGAAAGTCCTAAGTCCTATGGAAGAATTAGGTGACCTTCTGGGCAACCTCCGACATGCTGGCCTTAGCAGCATCTCCCTCTCCGTCGATGGGGGATTCGAGCACCGCGTCTAGTGGGAAATGAGGATCCTGGCTTGTGTAGCACGTCAGCATGTACTCTGCGATGTTCTTTGCTAGTGATTGTCCTTCAGTTTCCAACTGGTCCATGATGACATCGCCCATCTTGTTGAGCTTGTTGCCCACCGAGCTCAACGCCTTCAACGCCTGGTCCAGCTCCGGCTCTGGATCATCCGAGCGCACCGGACTGAAGCCCAGCGACATCAACGCGTCTTTGGATTTGCCCAAGAAGTCCCATACTTGTTGGGATTCCGCAGCCCTTGAGCCTCGCACCTATTCCAAGGACCTCTTGGTCGCCGCAAGCTCTGAATCCTCCCGGGCAAGGCGCTCGACCTCTTTGGCGTTCTGCTGAAACTTTTTAGCAACTTGCCTTTCGAGTTTACCAGGCTCCTCTTCCCAAATGTGGAACTTGTTCCGGTGGTCGACAAGGTCTCTCTCCCGGCCCTGCACCTTCTTCTCCCTGGTAGCAATTTCATTCTCCCTCTTGGTGAGGTCCGGTCCCCGCTACCAGGCCTTCTTCTCCTCTTTCTCGCAGAGCTCCTCCAACTTCTTGGTGTGCTCCGCGAGGCTCTTGTCTCCCAGAGCCAGCCTCTGAGCAATCTCCGCCCCCCTCTTCACGAGGTCATCCTGCATCTCCAGGAGTTTTTGCTCTTCATCTTCGAGCTTTTTCTCCCGTTCCTCATGAGCCTCCCGACGCTTGACGAGGCTGTCCTGGATGGCGCTGAGCTTCTCCTGACGATCATTTACTGCTTCATTAGCAGCCACGACCTGTTCGTGGATGGCCCGGGACTGGTTGTCGAGGGATCACACCATGCTTTTCCTCTCATCTAGCAGCTGACCCCAGTACTCCAACCGGACCTTCTCCCTTTTCACCCACTCCTTGTCGTCGGCCATCCTTGTCTGCGCCAGCTTGGTCTCAAATTGGAGCCGGTTGCGCCACCACCTAAGGGTTTGGCGCTCCTCCTCGAGGGCCTTGCTGTCGTGATAAAAGGCCAGCTGGACCGATGAGGTCACGCGTATGAGAGACAGAGAACATGGTAGTTTTACGTGGTTCGGGCCACCGGAGTGTAACACCCTACGTCCACGGTGAGAGTTGTATTGCTTGAGTCTTGTGAGCAACGAAAACTCGTGAGGGTTTGGGTGTGTCTGAATGGCATATCTAGAGTCTGTGGTTGCACAAAACTTTTATAGTAAGGTCGGACACTGTCGGTACCCTGCGTATCGAATACCCTTTGGGACTACAAAGAATACTAAGGAACTCCACATACCTGAGTTGAAGACTTCCGAAGGTCCCACGTGTCATATGGAACCGGACGTGTCTCCCTTCTATTGTTAGTCCTAGTGCCGCCACGTGTATCATAAAACTGGAGCTACATTCCTTACATGGGAAAGCTCCGGACTAGATACCCGTGTGGCACCCCCGGACCTAACCCCCGACAGAGGGAAGATCCGGTACCAACACGTGTACAACAGCACCGGACCTACTCGTCCAAGACGATAAGCTCCGGAGCTGCCACACGTCCAACCGCCGGACCTTAAATCTCAACAGATAGAGTGGTGGACTTCCAACGACTCAGACCTTCAAGGAACATTAAAGACCTCAAGATCCGATTAAGTGTCATTAATGCTATCTTAATGACACACAATCGGAGGGCCCTTAATACCAGTAACGCCGCTGTCAAGGCGCGTACCACACTATTAAGGGTAATTAAGCTCATTAATTGTGTATTAAACCTCAGTAACTGCCAGGGCCACATGTCGGGCTAGGCTAACGATGTAACGGCCAGTCCTTGTACTATAAAAGGATTGGCTGAGCGATACACAGGGATAAGGCCACATACGCCAAAACGCACGCTGAGGCGAGTCACTCTAGTATTTCATACTCAAGGGCTCAAACGCTCAATACAACAATAACACACACCCGTGGAGTAGGGTATTACGCTTAGGCGGCCCGAACCACGTAAATCCTCGTGTCAACTCATCATACTGTTCTAAATCTCTGCGCGCCCACAACCAAATTACAAACTTCACGGGCTGCCAACGGTAGTACCGGGAGAATTGCCGGAATCACACTCCGACAGGCACCTTACAAGTGGGGTCTAGAGCCCGACCGGTGGACCCGGGCGATCTTATACCTATACAAGATCTATGGCTTTACTACAACTGCTGTTTCTGACCGCGACTTGAAGACTCGCCAGTGGTTAGGGATAGTCGTTGATGATGGCAAGGAATGTCTTGTCCGTCTTCTCACCGCAAGCTACCCAGTCAGAAGCGTTGGGTAGCTCTGCGGCGCCTTCACCGGGTGTGATTAGGCACAACAGCACCTGATAGTGGCGCACGCTGCATTGTGCGCATGGGGAAGGCACGTGCCTTCAATGCGCCACTTGGGCAGGGCATGCTACCATTTCCTCCCGCAACCTACCGCCCGGAGCAAGTTGCAGGACACATGGAAGCACCGGAGCCCGCCTCTGCGGAGGAGGCCGAGTCCTGCACCATGGGCCACGTGGTAGTGTGAGACATATGTGTGCTGAATATATTGGCTTTGATGATAAAAGTTTTGAATATTGCCAAAACACCCTTTTAACAAGGTCCGACTCTAGGTCCGAGCTCCAGCAAGGTCCCACAATAGGTCCGACCTGTTTTGGGTAGCTCCGGCAAGGTCCGACTTGCTTTTGCTAGGTCTGACTTCTTTGTCTAGCTCTGACTTATTTTGGTTAGGTCCGACTTGCTGTGGCTAGGTTCGACATGTTTATGCTAGGTCCGGTGCAAGGTTCGACTAGCTTTGGTCAGCTCCGGTGCTAGGTCCAACTAGCGTTGATAAGCTTCGGCGCTAGGTCCATCTAGCTTTGATTAGCTCTAGAGCTAGGTCCTGCTAGCTTTGGTAAGCTCCGACTCAAGGTCCGGTTAGCTTTGCAAGGTCCGAGCTAGATTGCAACTGTTCTGCTTTTACCTTGCAATGTTTCAAACTTGCTTTATAGCTATAGAAAGTTTTCTTAGTATTCTCTTACTAAGTTTTTTATGCGTTTTGGCTGATCATGGTGGTTAATGTTTTGCTATGGTTCGCAACATTCTTATGTGAGGTGCTCATGTGAGGTGTTGTGGTTATCTGAACTAACGAGAGTTAAGTCGTGGACTTGTGCTCAGAAGTATTGATTGTTTGTTCTTGTGCAGGTGTTGCTTGAGTTCAAGACATGGCTGGTGACGGGATCTATTGAAGTAGTCTTAGGGAGAAGATGAGGTTCAACAACCAAGTTCGGGAGGAATTATGGTTGAGTTGATCAGGAGGTCATGCACCATGGTTGAATCAAGAACAATGCATATGAAGTTATCGTGGACGTCGTTGGAAGGTGTTTGCATGTATGCAAGGAGTTTATGGACGTGGCTACATGGTTTCAAGGCATGATGAAGAGAAGTGGATGTAAAGAATTGGTCGGAAAGGTCCAACCGACTAGGCTATGGACTCAGGCTGCGGCTGAGTCGTGTTTGACTCAAATATGGAAAGATTTGAGTCGGTTATGATAGGATTTCATGTGGGTCACGAAGTTGGGTTGTTTTAGGAATGTGGGATACATTCCTAAGGTGTTTGGAAGTCTTAAGATTGCTTCTATCTACGTATAGAAGAGTCTTGAGCAGATATGGAAAGTTTCAGTTGAATTTGAGTAAGATTTGAGCCCTCGTTAGGATTGGATTGGCCTAAGGGCTGATTATATAAGCAAGGGATGCCAGAGCTCATGGTGCATGACTTTTCGGATATTCCTCTTGTGTTCTATTTAATAAATATCGTAGTTAAAGGAACTTTTGTTCCTTGTTCGTCCGACTTGTTCCATACAAGTTTTTCTCGTCGAGTTTCTGCACAGCACTACCTTTCTTCGGTGGTCGACGTGATTATTTTTGGGTTGCTTTCACAACTTGGTTATCTATCATCTGTAGAAATTTCACAGTCATTGGATTTGTGGTTTTGAATCTACACGAGTTTCTTTGCAGTGTTGCACATCTGTTTTTTCTCGGGTAGAACAGATTGACCTTTGTTCAATCTTTCGATCGTAACTTGAGTTTTTCTCGATGGTTTTTCATGATTCTTGTTGTCTTGTATTCATGACTTTATTATCCATAATATATACAGGTTTTGTCACGATTGATTTTTTAGATTAGTCGCAAACATGATTTCTTAACAAATTGATTTTTTATCGAGGGGTTTTTGTTGCTTCTAGCTAAAAAAGTTTTAATCTACCATTCGACCCTCCTCTAGTTGATTTTCACGTGCTCTTCGATCCTAGAAGTAGCCCCAAAGCACAACTCTAAGGAGAGCCGGGGGTCCGGCGCTCCTGGACACATGGTGGCTCCGAAGCCCGCCTAATCAGGGGAGGCCGACCGAGGTCTCGAGCCAAGTGGCGGCACTGGAGCCCACTCATGTGGAGGAGCGGGGTCCCGTCCCGCTAGACACTTGGTGAAGTGGGAGCCCATATCTGCAGGGCAGCCGGGTCCCGAGCAGGAGTCCACGTGGTAGTACCGGAGCCCGCCCTTGAGGAGGGAAGGGGTCCAGACCTGCAGGACACGTCGTGATGACCCGGAGCCCATCTCTGCGGGGGGGGGGGGGGGGGGGGGGGGTGCTGGGTCTCGAGTAGGGGTCCACGTGGCAGTACTGGAGCCCGCCCCTAAGGAGGGAAGGGGTCCAGGCCTACTAGACCCATGGCACCACTAGACCCTGCCTCAGCAAGGAGGCAGAGTACTTAGGCGTTTTCATCCAGTGCGCGGGGGTATCCGGTACGCTGGGTACCGACAGTGGCCCCGGTTCCACCCCGACGGAGGCGACGAGCCTGTTGGTGGAGCCTCACCTAGATTTCCTGCGCTACTTTTTCATTTTTGTCTTGGGCATCTGAAGCGGTTGCACGCCTCTATCACTGGGCCAGCATCCACCCCCGGTTGAACGGTCGTGGCGATGTGATCTTTGCCTGTTGAGGTGCCTTTATCCACAATGGTTCCTGATGAGGATGCATCACTTCTGTTGCTACACCTTTCTGGAAACCTCCGAATCGTCTTCTAGGGTGGTTGACTGCTCGGGCCAGCTCTTCTGACACGGAACCTAGGCCTCTCTATTATGGGCGCTGCGGGTTGCGCAGCGCGTGCTGGGCCTAGGCGACCCGCACGACGTGCCCAAGCATTGCGGGGGTGAGTTTTCATGAGCCTTCGTCTTCTTCCTTGAGCGCTTGAGCCTTCACCTCCTTACAAAGTTCTCACCTTCCACCTGCTCCTATGGCTGCAAACTTGCCTCCCCCTCGCATCGAAGATGTGGGGCCGGTGAGGCAGATGCTCGACTGGGAGGATGAAGACCGGTAGGACTGGATCCGTCCTGGATCCCTCCCGCTCAACTTGCAGGAAAAAGAGCTAGTACTCTTCACTATGTATGCATATGACGGGTTCGTTCTACTGGTTTCGTCCTTCCTTGCGACGCTTCTAGAGATCTTTGGACTCCAGCTTCATCACTTCTCGCTGAAGTCCTTTGCAGTGGCTGCGGTCTTCTTGCACTTCTACATGATGTTTGTAGGAGTCCTCCCGGTCGTGTTGCTGTTACGATAGTTCTTCGTGTTAAGGTCGACCGGGAAGAGCAAGATGAACTTGCTTGGAGCCTACTACTTCCAGCAGCAGACCAAGAGCCTGTACAAGTACATCACCCCCCTTGGGGTCGGGAGGTGGGATAGCTAGAGAGAAGACTGGGTGATCGTGCACGCCGATACCCATGATCGCATGACCCAGCCAACAAATCGGCCAACTTCCGGGAGCAGCACCTGAGAGGAGCGCCCCAAGCTGGAGATGGAATACACCCTGGTACTGAAGAGGATTCAGTACTTTGCAGACTACGGGCTAACATCGCTGATGGTGCTGGCAGACTTCGTGTCGTGGCACATGTCCCCTCTCCAGCCCCGCAGTCATTCAGCGTTGTATTACTTTGGTCTACAGGACTGCACCCTGTGAGACCTATGTTTGTTGAATATATTGGCAATTAGAACAAAAGTGAAGATTTACATTCAAAGTTTTGAAGCTTATACCGATACACCACGATGCACCTCGATAACACTCAGAGTTTTCATATTGAGTTTGATTGCTTTGTTTTAACTTGCAATGTTTTGAACTTGCTTTTTGGATTATGGAAAGTTTGCTTAGTATTCTTTTACTAAATTTTTTATGTGTTTTGGCTGATCATGGTGGACATTATCTTGCTATGTTTGCAACATGCTTATATGAGGTGCTCACATAAGGTGTTGTGGTTTTCGAACTAACGACAGTCAAGTTGAGGACTTGTGCTCGGAAGAATTGGTTGTTTGTTCATGTGCAGGTGTTACCTGAGGTCAAGACATGGCTTGTGACAAGATCCATTAAACTAGTCTTAGGGAGAAGATGAGGTGCAACAACCAAGTTCGGGAGGAATTATGGTTGAGTTGATCGGGAGGTTATGCAACATGTTTGGGTCAAGAACAATGCATATGAAGGTATCATGGATGTTGTTGGAAGGTGTTTACACGTGTGCAAGGAGTGGATGGATATGGCAACATGGTTCCAAGGCGTGATGAAGAGAAGTGGACGTAATGAATTGGTCAAAAAGGTCCAATCGGCTGGATTATGCCTCAGGTTGCGGCTGGGGTGGTTATGGTTCGTTTATGGAAAGTTTCAAGTTTGTTTTGGTTTGATTTTGTGTGGGTCACGAAGTTGAGTTGTTCTATGAATCTTTACGACGTTCCTAAGGTATTTGGAAGTCTTAAGATTGCTTCTATCTGCGTATAGATGAGTCTTGAGCTGTTATGGAAAGTTTCAGTTGAAACTGAGTAAGATTAGAGTCCTAGTTTTGATTGGGTTGGACTTAGGGCTGGCTATAAAAGCAAGGGATGCTAGAGCTCGTTGTGAGACGACTTTGTGCTGTTTCTCTTGTGTTTTGATCAATAAAATTCGTAGTTTATAGGAACTTTTGTGACTTGTTCGTCCGACTTGTTTTAGACAAGTTATTCTCGTCGAGTTTCTACACAACACTATGTTGCATTGGTGTTTTTATCATCACTTGAGTTTTACAGATCCAATGGACATGATTATTTTTGGGTTGTCTTAACAACTTGATTATATATCATCTGTGAAAATTTTATAGTCATTGGATTTGTAGTTTCTGATATACACGAGTTTCTTTGAAGTGTTACAGATCTGGTTTTTTACTTGGGTAGAACAGATTCACCCTTGTTCGATCTATCGAACACAACTTGAGTTTTTCTCAACGGTTTTCCGTGATTCTTGTTGTGAGATCATTGTGACTTGATTTTTCACAATCTATACTGGTTTTGTCATGATTTATTACATTTAGATCAGTCGCACACATTGTTTCTTTAACAGATCATTTTTCTACTGTAACACCCTTATTTTCATGCATCATGCCTTGCATGCACTCATATACGTGTTTAACATTAACCCACAACAAGAGGAACAAGTTTAAAATTGATTTGGAGCATTTAAAATTGATTTGGAACAAAACCGCACTTAAAACGCAGGAAAGTGCGGACTAGTCCGATTTTACTGAGTACTAGTCCGATTTCTCTCTAACTAAAAACGGACTTGTCCGTTTTTGCTGCGGACTAGTCCGATTTTGCCCCTGGAAACTTTCGGACTTGTCCGATTTTGTGCGGACTAGTCCGATATTCCAAGAATCCTTGAAAAATTGGTAAGTCCTTGGGCTTTTCCGGACTAGTCCGGTGTTCCAGCGGACTTGTCCATTTTTCCTCTCTGTTCAAAGTCGGACTTGTCCGATTTTAGGCCAGACTTGTCCGATTTTCTCTCTGGACAACTTCGGACTAGTCCGGTCCTTTCCGGACTTGTCCGATATTTCGCGACTCCGAGTTGATCTTTTGTTTTACGACTTGTTTCTTGGGTTTCACATTAAGTGGGCCTAGGGACGTCGTGCCTAACTCTTTTAGAGCCCATGTGGGACTCTAAACCGCCCTCTACTCCTCTCAAACTCGAAATCCATCTAACTCTAGCCTCCACCTCTATATAAACAACCCCACCCCTTGGATTGACATCTATTTGCCACTTTTCCACCCCACCCAAACCCTAGTTCGTGGAGAGCCACCATCAAGGAGGGAGGAGAAGATCCCAAGCAAGAAGAAGAAGAGGAGAAAATGAAGGAGGATCGAGATCTCCACCAAGTTTTCGTTCTCCATCACCAATTTGTCTTGAAGTTCATCACCAACCCTAGATCATCAAGATCCAAGTGTTACCTCCAAGTTTATTGATTCATTGGAGTCCTAAACACCTGGTATACCTTCTATTCTCTTTTCCTTACGTGAACTCAACCCCTAATCTCCAAATTCACGTCGATCTAGGAAACCCTAAACTGCTGATCTCGCAGAGGGCGGACTTGTCCGGTCTCTAGCAGACTAGTCTGATCTTTCTGGTTAAATTGTGTTGAATTAATTCTAAAATTTGATCTATTCGAATCCAAACCTGTATAAACTTGTTAAAAGCTATTAGAACTAGTTAGTTGTCATTAAAAGCAATCTAGTAACAAGTTCTACCTTGCATTTGCATCAATCATGCATGTCATGACATATTGAGTAATATTTGTGAACTCTTTGATTGTGTTTCTTGTCTTGTATGTTTATTGTGTGGATTAGACGGATTTGCGCTAGAGAGTGCCGCGGAGGATCTACAACACCAATATTTTTAAGGCTTTGACCCTAATCAATAGCAAGAGCAAGGCAAGTGTCCTTGAAGCATATTGATCCTGTTTTAAAATAAATGTTTTGTTTGCAAAATTGCATGCTTGTGTCAAATTGATGGGAATCCTATGATAGGAAGTTTACTAGTTTTGTTGACCACCCTTGTCACCTGGATTATATGGTAGAGAGTCGGGATGAACATTTTACCTTTTTGCTTCGCTTAATCAACTGGGATGGAAACAACTATACCACTCAATTTAACTATGCATGGATGAGATTATGATTAACATGAACTGGATAACATGATATGGTAATGGGTGATCTAAGCAAGCCGGTATGTGGATGGGTTGGATGTCATGGTGGTTTGCTTGCTTTAGATCTAAGGACCGGTTCATGCGAGAATAAGCCAGGACTACAGTGCCACCACGAGGCCAAGTATGGGTGCGGCATAGATGATTAATTAGGGCTTTGCTAGTACTGTTTGGACCATTGTGGATGCTCGTGGAAGGGGTAGTCGGATTGGGTTTGTTGATGATTGGTGGGACTACCCTGGGATCCGAATGGCTCAAGAGGGGGCCCTTGGTTGAAGATGTGCTCTGCGGGAGACATCGCCACTGGTGAAACCTCAGTGGGGTCTAAATAGGCTAGTAATCCCTTTGTAAAGGCTATTTTGTGATCTCTTGGCCATACACCAAAGGAAGTGTAATGGGCATAAGAGAGGTTCTTTAGTCGCCGACGGGTGATGAAATCACAAACACGTGGGTAAAGAGGTACAAACTCTGCAGAGTTAAATAAAACTATCATGATAGTCGTGCTCCCGGTTATGAGCACCTGGACAACTTCCATGATTAGAGGGAAATTGGAATTTGGGATGGTTATGGATTTATTTCTGGTATTGAATATGGTTATTGGCAAATGGTGAAATCTGGAACTATTGATGAAGATGGTGAATTGTGTACTGGTATTATGGTATTACTTATGATTATGATGGGTTTATTTCACATACATGTAATATATTGCTTTTCAAATGTTTTAATGTACTTTTCAGTACTTTGCCATTATTATTGTCGTCATTTGAATCAGCCCTATGTCATACTTTCCACACTTGCTGAGTACGGCATGTACTCACTCTTGCAATTCCGCCCCCCCCCCCAACAGTTGCAGGTCAGGATTGAGAGTTTAATGGCGATAATGCAGAGTTCTAGGCCGTGTCTACCGTCAGCTTTACCCGTGGTGTTTATTGGAGCTGCGCTATCCCTTATGCTTAGTTTGCTTAGTTGCTTAATTAGTTTATTTCCGCTGCATTAGTTGAACTTGTCATAAATATTCATTAGAGCTTGTATTCAAGGATAATCTGGTTTGTGTAACAAATTTGGTTAATTAATCTTGTTCTGTGGTAATTTTCTGTATACTCTTTTGTGATTGCACTCGTGTATGTGTGATGAACATCCTGGGCACACATATGCGTTAGCTTGGTTCATTTTTCGGAACCGGGCGTCACGTCTACCGAGGGATTTTTGTTGTATACACTGAAAAAGTTTTAATCTACCATTCACCCCCCCTCTGGTAGCTTTTCACAGCCTAAACTTCTCTAAACCTATGGAGAATAGTGGATACAATAGAATGAATACTCAGGTGGTGTGTGTGTGAAGTGAGGGTAGGGGGATCCTTTTTAGAGCAGGAGAAGGGTCGGTTCCCGCCCCAAAAAGCGTGTGAATCAGTCCTCATCGTGATCAGGGCAGCACATGGAGTCGACATGTGGAAGCTACCAAGTTTGGCACCAGGAAGGCGTTGGCCGAACCACCTTGTCGGCCAAATAGAAAGTTGGACCAACTCTAGTGTGCTTCTTTGGGGCGACTTCCTAGTGGATCCCATTGACGAATATGGGTGATACACCATTGGATGGCCTCGGATACTTCTGTTTGTGGGCCATTTGATCCATGTGATGCCATATGTCGAAGCTTGATTGACTAGAATGATATTTTATAGGATTGCTCCCCCTCTTTTGCCTCATTTCTTGCAATAAATACCTGCATGCACTATTTATCCATGGACAAGTGGAAATAGGTTAAATAGAAAGGTGATGTGTGCAATAAATGGTATTTCCTTTCACATATTTGAGTTATATTGACGGGTGAAATTGGTATATAACAGCTATCAACAACGGCCTCGGCCCCATACACCAGGAAGAAAGGTGTCCCCCCCGTGGCCCAACTGGGTGATGTTCGGCTAGCCCAAAGCGTGCATGGAAGTTCATCAACCCACTTGGCACCATGCTTCTCCAACGATCAACTAGATGAATTTGACTGTGGATTCCTTGTTAATGGTGACCATCGGGGCTGCTTCCAGCCACTTGGTGAACTTGCCTACAGCAATGCAGATGAACCGGTACCCTCCGATAGCCCTAGGGAAGGGCTTCAGGATATCCAGCCCCCAGATCACAAACGACCAGGAGGGCGGGATCATCTGTAGCGTCTGCGCTAGTGTGTGGAATAGCTTGGCATGGAGCTGGCACACCTTGCACCTTTTCACTAGCTTGATGGCATTCTGGAGAGTTGTTAGCCAGTAAAAGCCATGTTGGAAGGCCTTACCGACTAGTGTGCGGGAAGTCGCTTAGTTCCCACACCCGCCTCCATGGATCTCTATGAGGAAGTCGCATCCTTCCTCCCATGTTATGCACCGCTGTCGGTACCCTACGTATCGGGTACCCCTTGTTACCGTAAACAAAGTCATGGAGTTCCTATGTCAAGGTGGTGGACGTCCGAAGGGGGTACGCATCCCGCAGTATTGGATCTGCCTCCCTTCATAGGATGGCTCTAGTGCTGCCACATGTCCAAAAGAGCCGGACCTGCCTCCTTTATTTGGGTAGCTCCGGTGCTGCCACGTGTCCTATAGGGTCGGACCTGCCTCCCTCCTCAGGGAAGCTCCGGCACTGCCACATGTCAAGTAGCACCATACCTATCCCCTAGTAGAGGGAAGCTCTGGAGCTTCCACGTGTCAATATCCTAGACCAATGTCTGCAAGCGGAAGACAACGGGATCTCCAACGGCATGGACATTCAAGGGCAATCAATTGGTTGTTACAAGACCTGGTTAATTTGTCATTAATGATGTATTAATGACGCACGATCAGAGGACTATGAAGACCGATAACACTGCTTTTAAGGCATGTTAACACTCCATTAAGTACCCTTAGCACAATAGATCATGTATAGGGTAGTTTATTATAGCCCTGGCCACTTGTTGGGCCAGGCACACACTGTAATGGCCAGTCTTTAACATATAAAAGGGCTGAGCTACATGGTAGAAATGACAACTGATCTGAAGGCATCTCAAGTCATATCATACGCATCCAAGCGTACTCATAAAATCAACACACACCCCGTGGAGTAGGGTATTACGCTCAGGCAGTCCAAACCACGTAAAACTCTCGATGTTCACCTCTTCTTTTTAATATTGACTTGCGCCCCAACCGAATACGAACCTCCACGGACTACTCCTTAGTAGTACTGGGGGAAGTGGCCTAGTCATGTCGAAGTGTGGACTAGGACACTTGCTCCAGTACTACTAAGGAGTAGACCACAGAGGTTCATATTCGGTTGGGGCGCGAGTCAAGATTAGGAACAAGAGGTGAACACCGAGAGTTTTACGTGGTTCATGTCGCCTGAGCATAATACCCTACTCTACGGGGTGTCTATTGATTGTATGAGTATGCTTGGATGCATATGAGATGACTTGAGATAGCTTCAGATTAGTTGTCCTTTCTACCATGCAGCTCAACCCTTTTATATGCTAAGGACTTGCTGTTACAGTGTGTGCCTGGCACGACAGCTGGCCCCGGCTGTAGTAAACTACCCTATACATGATCTGTTGTGTTAAGGGTACTTAATGGTGTGATAAGGTGCCTTAACAGCAGTGTTATCGGTCTTCATAGTCCTTTGATCATGCGTCATTCATACAACATTAATGATGCATTAACCAGGTCTTGTAACCGCCAACTGATAGCCCTTGAATATCCACACTGTTCGAGATCCCGCTGTCTTCCCGTTGTAGACTTTGGTCTGGGGTATTGACATGTGGAAGTTCTAGAGCTTCCCTCTACTGGGGGATAGGTCTGGTGCTACTGGACACGTGGTAGTGCTGGTGCTTCCCTAAGGAGGGAGACAGTTCCGACCCTATAGGACACGTGGCAACACTGGAGATACCCAAACGAGAGAGGCAGGTCCGGCTCTTCTGGACACGTGGCAGCACTGGAGCCACCCTATGAAGGGAGGCACATCCGATACTCCGGGATGCGTTTCCCCTTCAGACGTTCGCCACCTGGACATAGGAACTCCATGACTTTTTTTACGGTACCAAGGGGTACCCGGTATGTAGGGTACCGACAATAGCCCTTGGGCCCACCTGTGACACTCGGTTCCGAAAATGAATGATGTGAATGCATATGTGTGTCCAGGACGTTCAACACACATACACGAGTGCATTCACAAAAGGATAACCAAAAGATTACCACAAAACAAGATTAATTAAGCACTTTTATCACAAATTCAAAATATCCTCAATCACAATCTCCAATGAGTATTAATGACAAGTTCAACTAATGCAGCGGAAATAAATTAAATAAGCAACTAAGCAAACTAAGCAATAAGGGTAGCGCGGCTCCAAGCAACACCACAGGCAAAGCTGATGGCAACACATAGCCTAGGACTCCTCATTAACATCGTGATACTCCCAAATCGACCTGCAACTGTTGGTGGGGGAATAGCAAGAGTGAGTACATGTCGTAATCAGCCAGTGTGGGAAAGTATGACATGTAGCTGATACAAATGACGAATATAATAAAGGCTAAGTGCTTAAAAGTACATTAAAACATTTCAAAAGCAATATATTATATGTATGTGAAGTAAACCCATCATAAACCAAGTATGTATTATAATATAAGTCCATGCTCCAGATCCATCACCATTATACCAGATTTCACCATTACCATAAACCAAATCCAATACCGTAGTTCAATCCATAACAAGTCATAACCATATTATCAACCATAATCAGTACGAAACAATAACCAAACCATACCAAATCCCAAGTTTCCCTCTAATCATGTGAGGGTCCAGGTTGCTCATGACCGGGAGCACGACTATCATGATAGTTTTTAAGATACTCTGCAGAGGTTGTACCACTTTACCCACGTGTTCGTGATTTCATCACCTTTCGATGACTATGTAATCTCAATTATGTCATCTCACACTTCCTTAGGTGTGTGGCCAAGCGATCACAAAATAGCCTTTACAAAAGGACTACTAGCATGTATGGACCCACTGAAGGTTTCACCGGTGGTGATGCCTCCAACTAAGCACATATTCAACCAAGGGCCCCCTCTTGTGCCATGTGACACCCGATTCCGAAAATAAACCAAGCAAACGCATATGTGTGCCCAGGATGTTCAACACAAATACACAAGTGCATCACAAATGATATACAGAAAATTACCACAGAACAAGATTAATTAACCAAATTTTATTACACAAACCATATTATCCTCGAATACAAACTCTAATTAATATTAATGACAAGTTCAACTATTGCAGCGGAAATAAACTAAATAAGCAAACTAAACAGCTAGGCAACATAATTGATAGGGTATAGCGCAGCTCCAGTCAATACCACAGGCAAAGCTGACGGTACACACGGCCTAGAACTCCGCATTATCACCATTAAACTCCCAATCCTGACCTGCAACTGTTTGGGGGGGGGATTGCAAGAGTGAGTACATGTCGTACTCAGCAAGTGTGGAAAGTATGACATGTGACAATGACAAATATAATAATGGTTGAGTGCTAAAAAGTACATTAAAACATTTGGAAAGCAATATATTATATGTATATGAAATAAACCCATCATAAACCATAATTAAAATCATAGTACCAGTCCATATTCCATATCCATCATCAATACCAATATCCATATTCAATACCAGAATTCAATTCATAACCATCCATAACCATAATACCAACCATAACCATCCCAAATACCATCCCAATACCGAGTTTCCTCTAATCATGTGAGGGTCCAGGTTGCTCATAACTGGGAGCACGGCTAGCATGATAGTTTTGTACACACTCTGCAGAGGTTGTACCGCTTTATCCACGTGTTTGTGATTTCATCACCTTTCGATGACAAAAAATCTCAATTATGTCGTCTCACACTTCGGTAGGTGTGTGGCCAAGAGATCACAAAATAGCCTTTACAAAGGGATTACTAGCCTATTTAGACCCCACTGAGGTTTCACTGGTGGCGATGTCTCCCACAGAGCACATCTTCAACCAAGGGCCCCCTCTTGAGCCATTCGGATCCCAGGGTAGTCCCACCAATCATCAACAAACCTAATCCGATTACCCCTTCCCCGAGCACCCTTAATGGTCCAAATAGCACTTGCAAAGCCCTAATTAATCAGCTACACCGCACCCATACTTGGCCTCGTGGTGGCACTGTAAATCCTGGATGGTCGCTCCATGAACCGATCCTTAGATCTAAAGCAAGCAAAACCACCATACATCCAACCCATCCACATACCAGGCTTGCTTAGATCACCCATTACCATATCATATTAACCAGTTCATGTTAACCATAATCTCATCCATGCATAATTAATTTGAGTGGTATAGTTGTTTTCCCATCCCAGTTGATTAAGCGAAGTAAAAGGTAAAAAGCCCTTCCCGACTCTCTACCATATATTCCAGGTGACAAGGGTGGTCAACAAAACTAGTAAATTTCCTACCATAGGATTTCCCATCAAATTGACACAACAAGCAGTTTTGCAAACAAAGCATTTATTTTAAAACAGGATCAATATGCTTCAAGGACACTTGCCTTGCTCTTGCGGTTGATTAGGGTCAACTTCTTCAAACTCTTGGTGCTGTAGATCCTCCGCGGCACTCTCTAGTGCAAATCCGTCTCATACGCACAATAAACATACAAGACCAGGACACAATCAAGGAGTGCACAAATATAAATCAATATGTCATGACATGCATGATTAATGCAAATGCAAGGTATAAATTGTTAATAAATTGCTTTTAATGATCAATAACTAGTTCCAATAGCTTTTAACAAGTTTATACATGTTTGGATTTGATTAGGTCAAATTTTAGAATTAATTCAACACAATTTAACCAGGAAAATCGGACTAGTCCGCTAGGGACCGGACAAGTTCGCACTCTGCAAGATCAGCAAATTAGGGTTTTCTAGATCGACGTGGATTTGGAGATTAGGGGTTGAATTCACGTAAGGAAAAGAGAATAGAAGGTATACCAGGTGTTTAGAACTCCAATGAATCAAGAAACTTGGAGGTAACACTTGGATCTTGATGATCTAGGGTTGATGATGAACTTGGAGGCGAATTGGTGATGAAGAACAAAACTTGATGGAGATCTTGATCCTCTTTCGTTACCTCCTCTTCTTCTTCTTGCTTGGGGTCTCCTCCTCCCTCCTTGGTGGTGGCTCTCCACGAACTAGGGTTTTGGGTGGGGTGGAAAAGTGGCAAATAGATGTCAAGCCAAGGGGTGGGGTTGTTTATATGGAGGTGGAGGCTAGGGTTAGATGGATTTCGATTTTGAGAGGAGTAGAGGCCGGTTTAGAGTCCCACATGGGCTCTAAAAGAGTTAGGAACGACGTCCCTAGGCCCACTTAACGTGAAACCCAAGAAACAAGTCGTAAAACAAAAGATCAATTCGGAGTCGCAAAATATCGGACAAGTCCGAAAAGGACCGGACTAGTCTGAAGTTGTCCAGAGAGAAAATCGGACAAGTTTGGCCTAAAATCGGACAAGTCCCACTTTAGTCAGAGAGGAAAACGGACAAGTCCGCTGGAACACCGGACTAGTCCGGAAAATTCCAGGGACTTAGCAAATTTTCAAGGATTCTTGGAATATCGTACTAGTCCACACAAAATTGGACAAGTCCGAAAGTTTACAGAGGCAAAATCGGACTACTCCGCAGCAAAAATGGACAAGTCCATTTTTAGTCAGAGAGAAATCGGAATAGTCCTCACTATAATCGGACTAGTTCACACTTTTCAGCATTTTAAGTGCGGTTTTGTTCCAAATCAATTTTAGATGTTCCAAATCAATTTTAAACTCGTTCCTCTTTATGTGGGTTAATGTTAAACATGTAAATGAATGTATGTAGGGCACGATGCATGAAAATGAGAATGTTACAAACCTACCCCCCTTAAAATGAATCTCGCCGTCGAGATTCAACGCAGAAGAGAAGAGATAGGGAAATTCCTTCTTGATATCATCCTCCAATTCCCACGTTGCTTCTTTTTCTGTGTGGTGCTTCCATTGAACTTTACACCATCTAATAACCTTGTTCCTTGTGACTCTCTCGTTGGTTTCCAAGATTTTTATCGGTTGTTCAGCATAAGTCAAATCTTCTTCTAGTTCCAATCCTTCCATGGGCACTTGTTCTTCCGGTACACTCAAGCATTTATTGAGCTGGGAAACATGAAAGACATCATGTACGTCCGAAAGATGAGTTGGCATCTCCAACTTATACGCTACTTCTCCTCTTTTGTCCAAAATCTGGAATGGCCCGATATAGCGAGGGTTAGCTTGCCTCTTATGTTAAACCTCTTATGACCTCTCATCAGTGACACCTTGAGGTAAACAAAATCTCCCACTTCAAAGGTTAATTTCCTTCTCCTATTGTTCGCATAGCCCTTTTGTCTTGATTGGGCAGCCCTCAAGTTTTCACAAATTATTTGGACTTGCTTTTCGGCTTCTTGCAACACATCTGGACCAAATACTTGAGTTTCTCCTGCCTCATTCCAGAATAAAGGTGTCCTACACTTCCTTCCATAAAGCGCTTCATAAGGTGACATCTTCAAACTTGCTTGGTAACTATTGTTGTATGAGAATTCTGCATATGGCAAGCTTTTGTCCCAACTTTTCCCATGCTTTAAAGCACAAGCTCTCAACATGTCCTCTAAAATCTGATTGGTCCTCTCGATTTGTCCATCCATTTGAGGATGATACGCTAAACTAAAATTGAACCTCATTCCTAAAGCTTCATGCAATTTTTGCCAAAATCTGGAGGTGAATTGTGAACCTCTATTCGAGACTATCTTCTTCGGAACTCCATGCAAACATACTATTCTTCCCCTGTACAGTTCCGCCAATTTCTCTCCATTATAGGTGGTCTTGACGGGAATAAAGTGGGATGACTTAGTTAACCAATCCACAATTACCCAAATTGAGTCGTAACCGGACTGAGTGCGTGGTAAACCAACTATGAAGTCCATACCGATCTCTTCCCACTTCCATTCCGGAATCTTCAATGGTTGCAATAGTCCAGCTGGCCTTTGATGTTCTGCCTTGACTCGTCGGCACACATCACACAATGCTACGTATTCGGCTATGTCCTTTTCATGCTATCCCACCAATAGCACGTCTTCAAGTCTTTGTACATCTTTGTACAACCAGGATGAATTAAGTATGGTGAGTCATGTGCCTCTTTTATTATTGTCTCTCGAATATGCTTCACATTAGGCACAACAATCCTCTTACCAAGCCATAGGGTACCATGTTCATCCTCATCAAATCTGAATTCTCTCCCCTCTTGGGTCCTTTCCTTGATTTCCCGAATTTCCTCATCCTTGGTCTGTGCCTCTCGAATTTCTTGCTCCAATGTTGGGTTTAACTCCATCATCTCCATCTCATTCACAAATCCGAGGTTCAACCATTCAAGCTCCTTACATAACTCGGATGGTAACTCTCGAACTGTGAGTTGATGACTTACTCCTTTTCGACTCAAAGCATCGGCCACTACATTGGCTTTTCCTGGATGATAGTTGATCCCCAAATCATAATATTTGATGAGCTCCAACCATATTCGTCGCCTCAAATTCAGATCCGTTTGTGTGAAAATATACTTCAAACTCTTATGATCCGTATAAATTTTACACCTATGTCCAAGGATATAGTGTCTCCAAATCTTCAATGCATGTACCACGGCTGCAAGTTCTAAATCATGGGTGGGATAATTCTGCTCATGTTTCTTCAATTGCCTCGATGCATAGGCGACCACTTGACCTTCTTGAATGAGCACACATCCAAGTCCTTGTCTCGATGCGTCATAATAAATATCGAAACTCTTGCTTACATCCGGCAATATCAAAACTGGGGCTGTAGTTAACCTCTTCTTCAACTCCTCAAAACTTTCTTGACGAGCTTGAGTCCATTGGAATGCCTTTGCCTTCATTAGCAATTCCGTCAATGGCTTGGCTATCTTGGAAAAGTCCTTGATGAACCGACGGTAGTATCCAGCCATCCCAAGAAAACTCCTTATTTCCTTGACATTTTGTGGTGGTTCCCACTTCAACACGTCTCTCACTTTTCCGGGGTCAACCGATACTCCTCCTCCTGAGACGATATGACCCAAAAACGACACCTCTTTCAACCAAAACTGACACTTGTTGAACTTGGCATACAATTGATGCTCCCTCAATTTCTGCAATGTAAGCCTCAAGTGTTCCTCATGTTCCTTCTCATCCTTCGAGTAGATCATAATGTCATCAATAAACACCACAACGAACTTATCCAAGTACTCCATGAAGACTTTATTCATGAGGTACATAAAGTACGCAGGTGCATTGGTCAATCCAAAGGACATCACGGTGTACTCATAAGATCCATACCGCATCCTAAAGTTGTCTTTGGTATGTCCGATGGTCTAATCTTCATTTGAAAGTATCCCGATCTCAAATCAATCTTAGAGAAGACACAAGCACCCTTCATCTGATTGAACAAGTCTTCTATGCGTGGCAAGGTGTACTTGTTCTTGATTGTTACCTCGTTGAGAGCTCGGTAATCCATGCACATCCTTTGCGTTCCATCCTTATTGTCCACAAATAGAACGGGTGCTCCCAAAGGTGAAGAGTTGGGGCGAATAAAACCCTTCTCTAGTTGCTCTTGAATTTGTTTCTTGTGCTCCACTAATTCCATAGGAGGCATCCTATACGGCCTCTTAGCTATAGGTGCAGTTCCAGGTATTAAATCAATAACAAACTCAGTGTCTCGATCAGGTGGCATACCTGACAACTCGTCTGTAAAAACATCCAAAAATTCACACACCACCGGAATTTCCTCAATTGCAGTACCATCCTTGTGATTCAGCTCCAATTGCTTCGGTGCATGTTGAGTTGCTTCAAATTCTATGGTGATCCCTTCTTCATTAGTCAACTTGACCATTTTCATGGCGCACTCAATAACTAAATTGTGCTTCCTCAACCAGTCCATACCAAGTATAATGTCCAATCCTTGAGAATCCAAAACAATGAGGTTTGCGGAGAAGTCTACCCCCCTTATTCTAAGGCTTACTTTTGGACATACTATATTTGTCCTCATCTCTCCTCCAGGAGACTTAACCAATAGAGTAAACTTCATATGAGAGATAGGTAAACTATACTTTGCAACATACTTCGATGCAATGAATGAATGCGATGCTCTAGAATCAAATAACATAGTCGCGGGGTTGGAGTTTGCGAGAAACATACCAATGACCACGTCGTCCGCTTGTTGAGCATCCTCCGTAGAGACATGGTTCACGTTGCCACGAGCAAAATTCTGTTGTCCATGGTTCTCTTCTGGTTGTCCTCCATCGAGTCTCGGGTTTTGCCTCGGCGCATTGCTTCCTTAACCAAGGCCTGACTTAGGACATTGATGCATAGAGTGTCCAGCTTCTCCACAAGTATAGCACTTCTTAACTCCACCAGAATTATTGGGACGAGCTTGGTTTTGAGCATTGGCACTAGGATAGTTGGCACGAGGTGCAAAATACATTGGAGGCCTAGGTGCTTGCATAACAGGGCGCTGCTGCACAAACTGAGCTGGGCGCGGTGCAAATCCAGAGCGTTGAGCAGGAATAGAAGAGCTAAAATTAGGCGCATTGGGCGGCGCAAAGCGAGGGCGCACATTACTTCCTTGCGGTTGTCCTTGATATAGTACTTTCCTCTTATTATCTTGATCCATCTCATGGACCTTGTTCTCCACCATAATTGTTTTGTCCACAAGCTTCTGAAAGTTGGCATTATCACAATTGAGCAATTGCACTTGGATCTCATTGTTCAACCCTCTCATGAACAAGTATTGCTTCCAGCTGTCCCGATTAACATCCTCAGGTGCATACCTTGAAATTTGAGTGAACTTATTGAGATATTCACTCACGCTTGATCTTCCTTGCCTTAAGTTCTCAAATTCTTGCCTCTTCAAAATCATAACACCCTCGAGCACATAATAAGAACGAAAGCTCTCTTTGAATTTGGCCTAAGTAATTCTCTCTTGGTTCTCATGAGCATTGCATAAGAAATCCCACCAATTCGCAGCTGCTCCAACTAGTTGATGAGAAGCAAAAAGCACTTTCTCCCGGTCACTGCTTTGGACAATAGCAAGCTTCTTCTCCATGGAATTGAGCCAATCATCCGCATCCATAGGGTCAGCGGCTTGAGCAAAGGTTGGCGGCCTAGTCCTCATAAACTCTCCCAACCGGTTATGGGGAGGTGGGGGTGGCGGTGGAGGCATGTGGGGCTGATTGTTGTTATTGTCAGCCTGCAGCTATCCCATAGTTTGTATCATGGTCTGCATGAGCTGGTTTTGCATTGCCAATAGATGCTCAATACTCATATCTCCATGAGCAGGTCCTTGTCCATTGTTGTTCTGAGGTGCTCCATGGTTCTCCTCTTCATCATTGCCATCCCTCTGGTTGCGAGTCCTCACCATCTGGAGAAAAGCAATAGTTTAGAATTAGAAAACGTCCCCAACTATATGCATCAAGGGATATGAAACTAAACAACTAAGTAGCCTACGTGGACATGGCAATGCTAAAGCATCCCAAAATCCTCTATTAAGCATCCCAAAATCCTCTATTAAACACCACTACAAATTTATCCAAGTACTCCATGAAGACCTTATTCATGAGGTACATAAAGTACGCAGGCCATTCGTCAACCCAAAAGACATCACGGTGTACTCATAAGATCCATACCGTGTCCTAAAAGCTGTTTTGGGTATATCCGACGGTCTGATCTTCATTTGGAAGTAACCTGATCTCAAGTCAATCTTGGAGAAAATACAGGCACCCTTCATCTGGTCAAACAAATCCTCTATATGGGGCAATGTATACTTGTTCTTGATTGTTACCTCGTTGAGAGCTCGGTAGTACACACACATCCTTTGGGATCCATCCTTCTTGTCCATAAAGAGTGCGGGTGCTCCCCAAGGTGAAGAGCTTGGGCGAATTAAACTCTTCTCTAATTGCTCTTGAATTTGCTTCTTGAGCTCCGCTAACTCCTTAGGAGGCATCCTATATGGCCTCTTAGCTATAGGTGTAGTTCCAGGTATTAACTCAATAACAAATTCGATATCACGATCAGGTGGCATAACTAGCAACTCATCCAGAAACATATCCAAGAATTCACACACCACTAGAATTTCCTCAATTGCAGCACTGTCCATGTGATTCAGCTCCAATTGCTTCGGTGCATGTTGAGATGCTTCAAATTCTATGATGATCCCTTCCTCATTGGTCAAATTCACCGTCTTTGTGGCACATTCAATGACTCCATTGTGCTTCCTCAACCAATCCATACCAAGTATAATGTCCAATCCTTGAGAATCCAAAACAATGATGTTGGCAAAGAAGTATACTCCCCTTATTATAAGGCTTACTTTTGGACATACTATATTTGTCCTCTTCTCTCCTCCAGGATATTTAACCAACAATGTATACTTCATATGAGAGATAGGCAAACTATACTTGACAACATATTTCGATGCAATGAATGAATGCGATGCTCTAGAATCAAATAACATAGTCGCTGGGTTGGAGTTTGCGGGAAACATACCAATGACCACGTCATCCGCTTGCTGAGATTCCTCCATAGAGACATGGTTCACGTTGCCACAAGCGAAATTCTGCTGTCCACGGTTCCCTTGTGGCTGTCCTCCATTGGGTCTTGGGTTTTGTCTTGGAGCATTGCTTCCTTGACCAAGGCCCGACTTAGGACATTGAATTGCAAAGTGTCCTACTTCTCCACAAGTATAGCACTTCATAATTGCACCAGAATCATTGGGACGAACTTGATTCTACACATTTGCACCAGGAGAATTGGCACAAGGTGCCTAAGGCATTGTAGGCATGGGTTCTTGCATGACAGGACGTTGCTGCACGAACTGAGTTGGGCGCGGTGCATAACCAGGGCGCTGTACAAGAGCATAAGGGATGTACTAAGGCGCATTGGGTGGTGCAAAGAAAGGGCGCACATTACTTCCTTGTCGTTGTCCCTGATATGGCGCCTTCCTCTTGTTATCTAGCTCCATCTCATGAACCTTGTTGTCCACCACAATTGCCTTGTCCACTAGCTTTTGGAAGTTGGCGTAATCACAATTCAGCAATTGTGCCTGGATCTAATTGTTCAAGCCCCTCATGAAAAAAGTATTGTTTCTGGCTGTTCCGGCTCACATCCTCAAGTGCATATCTTGAGAATTGAGTCAATTTATTGAGATATTCACCCACACTCGATTTTCCCTGCCTCAAGTTTTTAAACTCTTGCCTCTTCAAGATCATAACACCTTCCGGCACATAATGAGAACGGAAGATCTCCTTGAATTCAGCCTAAGTAATCCTCTCTTGATTCTCATGGGCGTTGCATAGGGAATCACACTAATCCGCAGCTACTCCAACTAGTTGATGAGATGCGAATAGCACCTTCTCCCAGTCACTGCATTGGACTATTGCAAGTTTCTTCTGCACAGACTTGAGCCAATCATCGGCGTCCATAGGGTCAGTAGCTTGAGCAAATGTCGGTGGCCTAGTCCTCATGTACTCTCCCAATTGGTTATGAGGTGGCGGGTGTGGTGGTGGGGGCGTGTGAGGATGATTGTTGTTGTTGCCATCCTGCAACTGTCCCATAGTCTTTATCATGGTCTGCATGAGTTGGTTTGACATGGCCAATAGCTGCTCAAGGTTGATAGCTCCCTGGACAGGTCCTTGTCCATCGTTGTTCTGAGGTGCTCCATTGTTCTCGTACTCATCATTGGCATCCCTCTGGTTGCGAGTCCTCACCATGTGAAGAAAAGCAAGAGATAAGAATTTAGAAAACGTCCCCAACTATATGCATCAAGGGATATGAAACTAAGCAACTAACTATACTAGCCTATGTGGACATGGCAATGCTAAAGCATCCCAAAATCCTCTACTAAGCACATAAGCAACAATACATAGCAATCAACACACCAAACAAATCAAAATGCTTCCTGAGTGCTCCTATGTGCTCTAAAGTGTCCATTATATCTAGGTTGCATCCTACGGTCAACCTGTGGCTCTGATACCAATTTGTGACACCCGTTCCGAAAATGAACCAAGTGAACACATATGTGTGCCCAGGATGTTCAACAAACATACACGAGTGCATTCACAAAAGTATAACCAGAAAATTACCACTAAACAAGATTAATTAAGCACTTTTATCACAAATTCAGAATATCCTCAAATACAAGCTCTAATGAGTATTAGTGACAAGTTTGAACTAATGCAGCGGAAATAAACTAAATATGCAACTAAGCAAACTTAGCAATAAGGGAAGCACGACTCCAAGAAACACCACAGGCAAAGCTGATGGAAGCACACGACCTAAAACTCCTCATTAACATTGTGATACTTCCAAATCTGACCTACAACTCTTGGTGGGGGAATAGCAAGGGTGAGTACATATCGTACTCAGCAAGTGTGGAAAAGTATGACATGTAGCTGGTACAAATGATGAATATAATAAAGGCTAAGTGTTGAAAAGTACATTAAAGCATTTGAAAAACAATATATTATATGTATGTGAAGTAAACCCATCATAAACCAAGTAGTTATTATAATATAAGTCCATACTCCATATCCATCACCATTATACCAAATTTCACCATTACCATAGAACAAATCCAATACCATAGTTCAATCCATAACCGGCCATAACTGTATTATCATTAATAACCAATACATAACCAGAACCAAACCATCCCAAGTTTCCCTCTAATCATGTGAGGGTCCAGGTTGCTCATGACCGAGAGCAAGGCTATCATGATAGTTTTTAAGACATTCTACAGAGGTTGTACCACTTTACCCACATGTTTGTGATTTCATCACCTTTCGATGACTATGAAATCTCAATTATGCCGTCTCACACTTCCTTAGGTGTGTGGCTAATAGATCACAAAATAGCCTTTACAAAGGGACTACTAGCATGTACGGACCGACTGTGGTTTCACTAGTGGCGATGCCTCCAACTGAGCACATCTTCAACCAAGGGCCCCCTCTTATGCCATTCGGATCCCAGGGAGTCCCGCCACAAATCCAAACCCAAACAGACTCCCCTTCCTCGGTGCGCCAAATGATCCGCTCAATACTAGCAATACCCTAATTAATCAGCTATGTCACACCCATACATGGCCTCGTGGTGGCACTGTAAATCTTGGATGGTCGCTCGACGAACCGGTCCTTAGATCTAAAGCAAGCGAAACCACCATAACATCCAACGCAATCCAGACACCATGCTTTCTTACATCACCCATTACCATGTCATATTAACCATAATCTCATTAATGCATAATTAAATGGTATAGTTGCTTCCCCATCCCAATTAATTAAGTGAAGCAAAGGCAAAAAGCCCTTCCTGACTCTCTACCATGTATTCCAGGTGACAAGGGTTGTTATACAAAACTAGTAAACTCCCAATCATAGGAATTCCCATCAAATTGACACAAGCATGAAGTTTTGAAAACAAAACATTTATTATGGAAAGAGGAAAAATATGTTCAAGGACACTTGCCTTGATCTTGGGCTTGATTGGAATCAAAGGCTTCAAAGTTCTGGTATTGGAGGTCCTCCGCAGCACTCTCTAGTGCAAATCCATCTAAACCACGCAATAAACATACAAGACAAGAATTACAATCAATAAAGGTTCATATATTACTCAATATGTCATGAAATGCTTGATTAATGCAAATGCGAAGCAAATATAGTTAGTGAGTTATTAATAATGTTTACTAACTAGTTCTAATGGTTATTAACAAGTTTGGACAGGTTTGGAATTGATTCGAAACAATTTAGAATTAATTCAATAGAAAACAGACAGTCAAACTGGACTAGTCCGATGTAGGGTCGGACTAGTCCACCCTTCGCAGAAACAGTGGGCTAGATTTTTCTAGATCGACGTGAATTTGGATAAAACGGGGTTGAATTCACGTGAGAAAGAGAGAGTAGAAGGTATACCAGGTGTTTAGAACTCCAAAGAATCAAGAATTTTGGAGGCAACACTTGGATCTTGATGATCTAGGGTTGGTGAAGAGACTTGAAGGTGAATTGTTGATGAAGAACGAAAACTTGATGGAGATCTTGATCACTTGATCCTCTTTCGTTTCCCCCACTTATTCTTCTTGCTCGAGATCTCCTTCTCCCTTCTTGGCGGTGGCTATCCATGAGCTAGGGTTTGTGGTATTTCAATTGAGGCAAAGAGGTAAAAGGGTGGAGTGTTGGGTTGTTTATATAGGGTAAAGAGTTAGGGTTTGATGGATTTTAAGTTTGGGGTGGGTCGAGGCCGGTGTGGGGTCCCACATGGGCTCCAAAAGGGTTAGTGATGAGGACATCACAACAGCGGAGACGCACATTGAACTGCAAGGACCAACCACAAGAGCACGAGCACGGTTATTAAATCAGCAGGTGAATTCGTTCCTAACTTCTTTTGCATGTGAGTTTGAGAATAGTTTGCTATGTCATGATTTAATTGTTATTATGAGTAATGGAGAAGATCAACAAGTGAATGAAGGAGGCCTTGGGAGCTTGGAGAACCAGCTGGGACGTCAACAAGTTGATGGAAACAGTTTACAACTCGGACTCGAGTTCAACTCGGAGTCCAGGAGCAGTCCACCTTAAAACAGACTCCCAGGAGGCATACGGACTCCGTTTTCGACGTTCTACATATGCACGGAAAGAGGAGAAGATAAACTTTCCAATGGTTCTGGTCCCACCTCAAAATTGCTCCGGAGTCATTGGAAATCGTCGAAACAAGTCGAGTCCAGATTTCTGTCCGGTGCTGCGCCATCGAATCGGGCCTTTGGGCCTTGTATCCTGTAAGAGTCCATTAGGGACGTGTCTAATCGTGTTTTGGTCGAACCCTAGACTATAAATACTGCAGCCACCGGTCATATTCGGTAGGTTTTGCTTAGATCAATAATATCGCCGTTCTACGGTTTGTGAGACCCCAACTTCGCGATTTCAGATCGTGTCTTCTACGTTCTTGCTCATGTTCTCGGTTGCACTTGCAGGGATTAGCCTTCTTGGCGAGGTCAAGCGTGTGCAGCACGGTTGATAACCAACGGAGCCATGGTGTAGTGATTGCAGGGGCACTCGTACCGCTCGAGTGCCGCGGATCATCAACGTCGAGTTCTCCACCCCAATCGACATACCTTTCGAAAGATCGGGCCTAAACCTACTCATCAATTGGTATCAGATTTCCAATTTGCCCGTGAGGTATCTTTGTTTTCCTTCCTTCCATTAGATCGATTTTGTTTCGTACCTAGAGTCCACAGAAAAGCCACAAAAAAATTAGATCGTTTTTACCGCTTCCCAGACTATAGTGCCTGCAGTTTCGTTTTTCAGTTTGCATTGTTGAGTTTGCATTTGTGTGGTTGAGTCTTGTTGCTGGTTTAGCTTTGTGTTTTTGGGTCCTAGTTATCGTGTTTCTTCCTTGTTTTCTTGCTATTCAACACCTATTCCACAATCTCTAAATAACAAACCGATCCGCCACGTTCATCGGTTTGCCCTAGCTAGCCGCCTTGTGTGAACTCCCGCATCGCCAGCCCTAGATTAGGTGACAAACCTTTGTGCCATTCATCCTTGAATCATCACACACCACACCATTAGTTGCTGTGCAAATTTCCGATCGTTTTCGTATCCGATTGCGAGTTCTGTTCTCAAACCGAGTTGGAATCAATATCCAAAAAATTGTAACTCGGACAGCCTACCTTAAAACGGCCATAACTTTCGCATACGGACTTGAAATCGGGCGATTTTTTTTTTTCAAATTCATCTACGCGAAATTTCGCATCTGATTTTCCGCAGCGTAGCCGCGTTCGGCGAAATTAGATTGCCCAAATTCCCCTCGGAAGATAGGCTATCCGGCCTCCGAAGTTTCAGCACGAATTTTAAAGAATCTTCTTGATTTTCTGTAGGCTGCATATTACATCCAATTGAACTGAAAATTTGTGTGCTTCATATCTTCGTGCTCCTGAGTAAAGAAAAAATATCAAAAAATATTACAAAAAAGAAAAAAATAGTGAAGAGCACGCATATTAAAGCAATTAGCCTATACCACTTGGTGTTGTTTTGTTGGTTATATCATTCTGTCTTTCTTTTGCCTTGATACTTTCTTGTGTTGTGCTAGGCTCTAGGGCACTCGGTTGACCAGCAACAGTTTCCTACATTAAATACTTATTCAACTTTGTTTAGCTGTTAACGATTTTCTGCTTATTAGCCACCATATTGTGCCATCCAAGCCCCACCTTTCTCTTGAGCATAACAGGTACCTTTGCAATCACCCCACGCTTCATTGGTTCATCTCACCATCCACACCACCTGCTGTGTCGGTAAGAACACTTGTAAGAGCGTGGTAAGACGCTTGAGCGAGAGAGATTGTTTTCTTCCACCTTCCACATTGTCACTGTAGTTGATAGGGGTAACATATTTTTTTTGTTGTGTTTTGTTTCCTACTAACAATGGCAGTAGAAGACAATAATGACGAATGTGTTCAACATGCTAAGTTACGTGATATGATGAAGACCATGACGGATATGTTCGCCAAATACAACGCAGCAACGGAGGAGTCATTGGCAAACTTGACTCGCCAACTGGATGACCTTGCTCTTCGGATGAATACTTTTGAGGCTCGGTTGCCTCTCGCTGGAAGACAAGAAAACAATGCTTATGATGAACTGGAAGATCACAATAATCAGCCAAGACTGCCACTTTATCGTCGAGGTATGGGAGGTAATAATCATAACAATTATAATCGCCCTCCTAATGATCCTTTTGCTAAAGTGAAATTTACTATACCCTCTTTTTCTGGTGCTTATGATGTTGAGGCTTATCTTGATTGGGAGATGATAGTAGAGCAAAAATTTAATTCCCATCTTGTTCTTGAACAACATAGAGTTCGTCAAGCCACTAGTGAGTTTAAGGACTTTGCTATCATATGGTGGAATGAACTTGTAAAAACTAGAACTAATCCTCCAACATGGGATAGATTAAAGGAAGCTATGCGTGTTTGATTTGTTCCTCCATCTTTTCAGCGGGACCTTCGCAAAAATTGCAGCGTTTAGACCAAGGTAACATGTCCGTAGAGGAGTATTATCAAGAGTTACAAAAGGGTATGCTGCGTTGTGGGGTAGTAGAGGACATGGATGATAAAATAGCTCGTTTTTATGGGGGGCTGAGGCGTGAAATTCAGGACATTGTTGATTACAAGGAATATGATACTGTTAACAGATTGTTTCAGCTTGCTATGTTGGCAGAAAAAGAATTGCAGGGCCGACAACAACAGCAACAACGCACGAGGAGCAACTTCACGCCGCGTGCAGCGACTACACCATCCAAAACAGCACCATCTTCGACCCCCCGTGCAGCGACTACACCACCCAATGGCGGCCAACGAACTATACCTGCTGCTCCACCTTCTCGCGTGCTGGAAGACAGCAAAGCGACATCATTCAAGCCTTTGTCGTCCACTCCTTCTACAGGTCGTACTTCCGACATTAAGTGTCACCACTGCCAGGGACTTGGTCATATGATGAGAGATTGCCCGAGCAAACGAGCATACATAGCACGCGACGATGGCGGGTATGATAGTACTTCGGATGTTGAAGATGAATATTCTCTTGCTACTGACTTTACAAATCCAAATGAAGAACACACCAAAGAAGAGGTACTTGGTACAGCGGCGACGGAGAACTATAGGAGCATTATTGTGCAGCGTGCCTTGAGCTCCAAAGTGGAGACCGACGACAAGCTACAACGACACAACCTCTTCCACATGTTTCTAGTCGTCAAGGACTGCCGTGTACACACTATAATTGATGGAGGTAGCTGCAATAACTTGGTGAACACGGACGTCGTCATGAAACTCGGTTTGACAACAAGAGCACACCCTCATCCGTACCACATTCAATGGTTCAACAACAGCGGTAAGGTTCGGGTAACACAAACAGCGAGAATACATTTTTCAAGTGGTTCATACCATGATTTTGCTGATTTTGATGTTGTTCCTATGGATGCTTGTTCTCTTTTATTGGGTCATCCTTGGGAATTTGATACAGATGCTATTCATCATGGTAGAACCAATAAATATACTCTCATGCATAAGGGAAAGAAAATCACTTTGCTCCCCATGACTCCTGCTGAAATTGTGTATTTTGAGAAGAGTAAAATTTGTGAGGGCAAAGCAACAAAATTAGAATCTGAAAAACAGCAAGTTATTAAGTTAAAATTACCATCATTGCTCGCAACTAAATCTGAACTTGCTGATTTATTCGATGCTAAGGGGATGTGCTATGCTTTAGTTTGCAAAGAAGCCATGTTTTCACTTCATGAATTGTCTATTGCATTGCCCCCTACTGTTGCTAACCTTTTGCAGGAGTTTGAGGATGTGTTTCCCTCCGAGATACCCCCTGGTTTACCACCAATGAGAGGCATTGAACACAAGATCGATTTGATTCCAGGAGCAAGTTTGCCAAATCGTGCAGCATACAGGGCGAATCCACAAGAAACTAAGGAAATTCAGCGACAAGTCCAAGATCTTTTGGACCGCGGGTACATTCGTGAAAGCCTTAGCCCTTGTTCCGTTCCTGTTCTTTTGGTTCCTAAGAAAGATGGTAGTTGGCGCATGTGTGTTGATTGTCGAGCGATTAATAACATCACCATTCGATATCATTATCCTATTCCTCGATTAGATGACATGCTTGATGAATTGAGTGGTGCTATCATCTTCACAAAAATTGACTTGCGTAGTGGTTACCACCAAATTAGAATGGCACTAGGAGATGAATGGAAAACTGCATTTAAAACCAAGTTTGGACTTTATGAGTGGTTAGTCATGCCTTTTGGTTTAACTAATGCACCCAGCACCTTTATGCGATTAATGAACGAGGTTTTATGTGCTTTCATTGGACAATTTGTGGTGGTTTACTTCGATGATATCCTCATTTACAGCAAGTCATATGATGAACATCTTGATCATTTACGTGCTGTTTTTACTGTTTTGAGAGATGCACGTTTGTTTGGTAACCTCGAAAAGTGCGTCTTTTGCACCAATCGAGTCTCGTTTCTTGGCTATGTCGTTTCCTCGCAGGGAATTGAGATGGATGAGGCCAAAATTGAAGCAATCACCAGCTGGCCAGCCCCAACAACCGTCATACAGGTTCGTAGTTTTCTTGGTCTTGCAGGTTTTTATCGGCGCTTTGTGCGGGATTTCAGCACCATTGCAGCACCTCTACATGAGCTAACAAAGAAGGGAGTTCCATTTCGATGGGGCGAACAGCAGCAGCAAGCTTTTGATGCTCTCAAATTGAAGCTTACACAAGCACCGTTGCTACAACTTCCTGATTTTGACAAGACCTTTGAGCTAGAATGTGATGCAAGCGGCATTGGTATTGGAAGCGTTCTCATACCAGGAGGTAAACCCGTTGCTTTCTTTAGTGAAAAACTTCATGGTCCTTCTCTGAATTATTCTACTTATGATAAGGAATTGTATGCCTTAGTGCGTGTATTACAAACTTGGCAACATTATCTTTGGTCTAAGGAGTTTGTCATACATTCCGATCATGAATCATTGAAGTATCTTAAGTGTCAAACCAATCTGAATAAACGACATGCTAAATGGATTGAGTTCATAGAGTCGTTTCCATACATCATTAAGCATAAGAAAGGGAAGGAAAATATCATTGCCGATGCATTATCTAGGTGTTATACCATGCTGTCCCAACTTGATCATAAAATCTTTGGTTTGGAAACAATTAAAGCATTATATCCTACTGATTTGGACTTCAAAGAGGCTTTTGAAAATTGTATAGAAGGAAGAACTTGGAATAAATATGTGCTGCGAGAGGGTCTCCTCTATCGTGCTAACAAGCTATGCATTCCAGCTAGCTCCGTTCGTCTATTGCTTTTGCAGGAAGCACATGAAGGAGGTTTGATGGGACATTTTGGAGTGAAGAAAACTGAAGACGTGCTGTCCACACACTTCTTTTGGCCAAAGATGAGGCGTGATGTCGAGCGCTACGTGTCACGATGCACTACTTGCAACAAAGCTAAGTCTCGCCTTAACCCACATGGTCTTTATATGCCTCTTCCTGTTCCTAGTGTACCTTGGGAGGATATTTCTATGGACTTTGTTTTGGGATTGCCTAGGACTAAGAGGGGGAGGGATAGTATTTTTGTAGTTGTTGATCGTTTTTCCAAAATGGCACACTTTATACCTTGTCATAAGAATGATAATGCCTCATACATTGCTGATTTATTTATGACGGAAATTGTTCGTTTACATGGTGTGCCAAATACCATTGTTTCTGATCGTGATGCAAAATTTTTAAGTCATTTTTGGAGAACTTTGTGGTATAAATTGGGAACCAAGTTGCTGTTTTCAACTACATGTCACCCTCAAACGGATGGACAGACCGAGGTAGTTAATCGTACTTTATCCACTATGTTGCGGGCTGTCTTGAAAACAAATTTGAAGTTGTGGGAGGAGTGTTTACCACATATAGAATTTGCTTACAACAGATCCGTTCACTCCACGACAAAGGTAAGTCCATTCCAGGTAGTGTATGGTTTCAATCCCCGTGCTCCTATTGATTTACTACCTTTGCCTCCTTCTAAAACTATAAATTTGGATGCTACACAACGATCTGAATTCATTCTTAAGATGCATGAAACTACAAAGAAAAATATTGAAATGATGAATGATAAGTATAGGATTGCAGGTAGTAAAGGTAGAAAAGAAGTAAAACTTGAACCGGGTGATTTGGTGTGGTTACATTTGAGAAAAGAGCGATTTCCCGACTTGAGAAAAATCTAAACTTATGCCACGAGCTGCTGGTCCTTTTAAGATTATTGAAAAGATTAATGATAATGCATATAAGCTTGAATTGCCTCCCGATTTTGGGGTTAGTCCTACATTTAACATTTCAGATTTGCGAGCGTACTTGGGAGAAGAAGATGAACTTGAGTCGAGGACGACTCCAATTCAAGAGGAAGAGGATGATGAGGACATCACAACAGCGGAGACGCACATTGAACTGCAAGGACCAACCACAAGAGCACGAGCACGGTTATTAAATCAGCAGGTGAATTCGTTCCTAACTTCTTTTGCATGTGAGTTTGAGAATAGATTGCTATGTGATGATTTAATTGTTATTAGGAATAATGGAGAAGATCAACAAGTGAATGAAGGAGGCCTTGGGAGCGTGGAGAACCAGCTGGGACGTCCACAAGTTGATGGAAACAGTTTACAACTCGGACTCGAGTTCAACTCAGAGTTCAGGAGCAGTCCACCTTAAAACAGACGCCCAGGAGGCATACGGACTCAATTTTCGACGTTCTACATATGCACGGAAACAGGAGAAGATAAACTTTCCAATGGTTCTGGTCCCACCTCAAAATTCCTCCGGAGTCATTGGGAATCGTCGAAACAAGTCGAGTCCAGATTTCTGTCCGGTGCTGCGCCACCGAATCGGGCCTTTGGGCCTTGTATCCCGTAAGAGTCCATTAGGGACGCGTCTAATCGTGTTTTGGTCGAACCCTAGCCTATAAATACTGCAGCCGCCGGTCATATTCGGTGGGTTTTGCTTAGATCAATAATATCACCGTTCTACGGTTTGTGAGACCCCAACTTCGCGATTTCAGATCGTGTCTTCTACGTTCTTGCTCGTGTTCTCGGTTGCACTTGCAGGGATTAGCCTTTTTGGCGAGGTCAAGCGTGTGCAGCACGGTTGATAACCAACGGAGCCATGGTGTAGTGATTGCAGGGGTACTCGTACCGCTCGAGTGCCGTGGATCATCAACGTCGAGTTCTCCACCCCAATCGACATACCTTTCAGAAGATCGGGCCTAAACCTACTCATCAGTTAGACATGACGTCCTTAGGCCCACTTAAGCTAAAACCCAGAAACACATCGTGGAACAAAACATAACCTTAGAATAGCGATCACCGGACAAGTCTGCAAGAGGCCGGACTAGTCCAATATTAGTCAGAGAAGAAAACGGATCAGTCCGGACTATCAGACAAGTCTGAACTTAGTCAGTGAGGAAAACGGACAAGTCTGCAACACATCTGACAAGTCTGGACAAGTCCAAGGACTTGGCGAAATTTCAAGGAATTGGAATACCGGACTAGTCCGCACTAGGCTGGACAAGTCCAAAAATTGTACAGAGACAAAAGCGGACTAGTCCACAGCAAAAACGGACATGTCTGAAGGAGGTCAGAGAGATATCGGACTAGTCCGCACCAAAAACGGATTAGTCCGCACTTCTCAGAACTTTTGAGTGCGGTTTTGCTCCTAATTAATTTTAAACTTGCTCATTTTTATATGACTTAATGTTAAACATGTATATGAACTTATGAAATGCATGATGCATGAAAATGAGGGTGTTACAAACTACCACCCTTAAAATGAATCTCGCCCTCCAGATTCGACGCGGAAGAGAAAAGATAGGGAAAATCCTTCTTGAGATCATCTTCCAGATCCCAAGTTGCCTCTGATTCTGTGTGATGCTTCCATTGCACTTTACACCATCTAGTAATCTTGTTTCTTGTGACTCTCTCCTTGGTTTCCAAGATCTTGACCGGTTGCTCGACATAAGTCAAATCTGCCTCTACTTCCAATTGTTCCATTGGCACTTGTTCTTCAGCACTCTTAAGCACTTCTTGAGCTGGGAAACATGAAAGACATCATGAACATCCGATACGTGAGCTGACATCTCCAACTTATATGCTACTTCTCCTCTTTTGTCCAAAATATTGAATGGCCCAATGTATCGAGGTGCTAGCCTGCCTCTTATGTTTAACCTCTCATTACCTTGCATAGGTGATACTATGAGATATACGAAGTCTCCCACTTCAAAGGCTAAGCTTCTCCGCCTATTATCAACATATCCTTTTTATCTCGATTGAGCAACCCTCAAGTTTTCACGAATAATCTAGACTTGTTTCTCAGCTTCTTGCAACATGTCAGGTCCAAACACTTGGTTTTCTCTTGTCTCATTCCAAAAGAATAGTGTCCTACACTTCCTCCCATATAGTGCTTCATAGGGTGACATTTTCAAGCTTGCTTGGTAACTATTGTTATATGAGAATTCCACATATGGCAAGATTTTGTCTCAACTTCTTTGATGCTTTAAAGGACAAGCTCTTAACATATCCTCCAAAATCTGATTGGTCCTCTCAGTTTGTCCATCCGTTTGAGGGTGATATGCCGAGCTGAAATTCAACCTTGTTCCCAATGCTTCATGCAATTTTTGCCAAAACCTGGAGGTAAAAGAACCTCTATCCAACACTATCTTCTTTGGACCTCTATGCAAACATGCTATTCTTCCCATATACAGTTTAGCCAATTTCTCTCCATTAAAGGTGGTCTTGACGGGAGTAAAGTGAGCTGACTTAGTTAGCCGATTCACGATTACCCATATGGTGTCATAACCGGATTGGGTACTTGGTAAACCAACTATGAAGTCCATACCAATTTCTTCCCACTTCCATTCCAGAATCTTTAATGACTGCAATAATCTAGCTGGTCTTTGATGTTCAGCTTTGACTCGCTGGCACATATCAGACAACGGGACATATTCAGCTATTTCCTTTTTTCATTTTTATATGACTTAATGTTAAACATGTATATGAACTTATGCAATGCATGATGCATAAAAATGAGGGTGTTACACCACCTCAGGGAGAGGTTATGCTACCAGAGGTGGGGCCATCATTGATTCCCATGTTGCTGCTCCAAAGTCTTTTCTTGAGCGGTTGAAGCAGCGGCACGCAGTTATATCATCGCCACATGGCACTTCTTGATATGGTGAGTGGGATCCTGGCGTGCGGATCTCATGCAATTGAAGGTCACCGGTTCCCAATACGAAGTTCCTATCGGTGCCCAGCATAATCATTGTAGCCCTGTCTAGTTACCTCCCTTGGGCTTCCAACTTCCAATCATGACAATGGTTCGTCTGGTGCGACGTTTTAACAAAGTGGAACCAGGCCCCCTTGTCATTGATGAGGTTATTCGTGATTTGGGTCCGGATGTAGTTCCATCCAAGCATTGCAGAGGCTTACTAAAGGAAGAAAGTCTACACAGGAAGATAACTTCTTTCGCTTTCATTTGATCTTACGCTTAGAGCTCTCCACCCTTGCAACACTTTTTCCACTTCTACTCCACTTTGCGGCGATGGAGTTAGGACTTCCTCGCAGCAAGATCAAGAATGACACCGAGTTGCCGAGATTCCACACCTTTATGGTGTGTTTGAGTGACTCCTTCTCGAACTCGATCCGCTCCAGCAAGCTTCCCTTCAAGAAGGAAAGTTATAGTGAGATTCTATACTTCTCGGCGTTCGCCATGATGGGGCTCATCCTGCCATTCTCTAGCTTCTTGCTCATGTAACTGGACTTCTACGAGTTTCACCTCCACCACCATGGCCCCCACTCCTTCTTGCTGGTGGCGACTTTCGTCCATTTTTGCGAGATGTGGGTGGGTGTGCCGCCCTGCAACGAGCTCTTCCCAACCTTCTTCACGTTCCACACAACCAGGAAAGGGAATGAGTTTCTTGGCTTCTACTACTTCGTGAAGTGCAAGAATTCTCCCTTCAAGTACTTGAAGACATTTGCTTCCGGGAAGTGGATAGCTGGAAGAAGGACTGGGTAATCGTCGGGGTGGATCGTCACGATAGGCTAGAGCTACCTGCAGGCCTTCCCACCACTGACACCAACGTCTGGGAGGTGCTCCCGAAGCTATCAGAGGAGTACAACCCGATGTTATCAAGGATCCAGAGCTGTGTGGAAGGAGGGGTGACTCCTCTAATGGTGATTGTCAACTTCCTAACCAACTGTTGGGCTCTGTTGAAGAAGGTGGAATGGCCTGCATGGGCATTTAGTGGAGAAATGGACCCATATTGGATTTATGTTGGTCTCGGGTCAAATTTGGATGAAAAGGCTTTCAAGCTTTATCTCCAAAAGTTGCAACACGAAACCATCAATCCAGATGACCTGACACCTCCTGCGGAGTTCCTGCCCCTGAACATGGTCCTGGAGTTCAGGAGAGAGCTACGCAATAAGATGCCAGTGCTTGATGATGTAGACATTGTGGAGAGGCATCGAAGCACTCATACAGTAGGGATCGTAATTTCCAGAGCTCCTTGTCCACATGAAGGCTCTGGACCTGCACCAATCAGCGACAAAGGCAAAGGTCCCGCAGCTCCATCTTCCAAAGAGTCGATCTCAAGCCGAGGCAAGGGGAAAGATCTCATCATCACCTCGAGTTGCAAGCGTAAACTGGCAAGAAGCGGTGAGATCTATGTGAGGGACGCTCTGAGAGAATCGACCCCTCAGCCTCCGTTGAAGTCTCTGCTGGTTGTGCCTCCAGCTCCAGCAAATCCTTCGGATCCAGTGTCCATAGAGGGCGCTAGGTCCGGCAAGTCGACTAGGGTCCCGATGCCAACGGCAGGCTTTTGGTCCGGAGTAAATTCCCCGATGATGGAGGTATTAGCTGAGGCAACATCGGGGGCTGCCTCAATTTCTGGTACAGAGCACGGAGCTTCCTCCACACCGACGATAGCCGGATCTGACTCCAAGGGTCCGAAGAAAAAGATCCATGTCGACTGGACGACAATGTCCATAGGTAAGGGTCGGCTCTTTAGTTTATGTATTGATTTTGTTTCTTGCTTTTTCTCTAATTCTCTATACTCTGTTTCCAGAGTATTGAGAGCTTCTGCTCTAGCACCCACCAGCATCTCAGCCCCTAAGGCTGCAACATCACGAGCCTACACTATGGAGATGGCTACACCTGTGGTTGAGGCTATCGACTCCGTAGCTCCGGAACCCACTAGCACAGAGGCGGCCTCGGCACCCACGATCGATGAAGAAGTCGCGGTGGCACTAGAGCAAGCTTCAACTGCTCCGAAGCAAGCACCAGAGGAACCAGCAACAGCGCCAACTGCTCTGGAGCCAGCACTGGAGGCATCGGTGCTAGTGCTAGAGACTTCAGAAGCTGCAGTTGAGGCTCTGACACCATCTCCGGAGGGACAGTACCATAGGTGGAAGATCCGCCTGCGGGAGCTTCTTCGCATGCGCTGATGGTTGAAGATTCAACAGCAGGACCCTCCTCCTCAGCTCCAGAGGTAGAAGGTCCGACTATGGGATCTTCCTCACCCGCACCAAAGATGGATGAACTGCTGGAGATTGGCCCTGCCGATGTCGAGTTGTTGGAGTCCGTGCTCGTGCCATGGGCTCTAATGACTGTCCCGGAAAACCCAGAGGAATTGCATGACGGAACCCAAGCAGGCCCAGAGCCAATCCCTTTGCCTTTGTCGATTGACAATGCCTGCTCCAGCCTCCACCAATTCCTGCTCGTCTTTGACCACGAGCGCAAACCTCTAGAAGAATAGCACGCCACGTTGAGGCGTTGGCGCCAAAAGCTATACTCTAAGACAAAGCTGACGCGGTCCAGGCTTGCAAACCAGAAGGAATGAGTGGCGTCGGAGAAGGTCCAACAGTCGCGCTTGAATAGGGTGTTGGATGAATGAGAGGCCGCTATTAAGGCCCTCGACAAGAAGACCCAGGAGATATACGAGCATGCTCAAAGGGCTCATGAGATAGCCAACAACCACTCAAAGAGTCTTGAAGCTTTGAGGGAAGAGCTCCTCAAGCGCTGGGATGAACTTGATAATAAGGAGGTTAAACTCCAGGAGAAAGAAGATAAGATCTAGCAGAGGGAGGATGAACACTCTCAAAAGCTGGCACGCGGCAAGCAGGACTTGGCTGACTGCGTGCAAGAATTCAAGTCCTGGTGCGAACAAGAGAAGCACCGATTGTGGTTCGCAAGAAAAGGAGTTAGCAAAAGAGAAAATGTTTTCTCTGCCAAGGAGGATGCAATAAGGGCGAAGGAGAAGTACCTTCCAGACAAGAGAGGTCGCATTCACCTCCGAGAGAAGAATATTGCCGACCAAGATAAGCTCTTGGCTGAACGGATCCAGCATCACGCCAAGGAGGTCGAGCGTTTCTCAAAGGAGGGTTCTGCGGAGCTTTCTTCTGCAAGTAGGTTCCTGGAGGAGCTCCAAATCACGAGAGCAATTGAGTCCCAGCAGTTCTAGGACTTCCTTGGGCGAGCGAATGAAACCATGGTACCTTTTGGAATCAGCCCAGTCCGACCAGCTGATCCGGAGCCAGAGATGGACAAGGCCCTGGTGGCACTCAACTCCGCCGGCACAAAGCAAGAGACTCTGGGAGATGTGGTCGTCAATGAGATCAAGACTGAAGGGAAATATCTGGCTCAAAACATCGCAGAGTATGTGTGAACATGCTTCTGAAGCCAAGACTCCTCAATGTCTCTAGATCCGGTGTTCGAAGGACCCATCGCTGAGGAGGAGGGAGCTGCCAAGGCTAGCGTCCAAGAAGCTGTCGAGAAAGTTGCTTCATTCTTCGTGAGGAAATCTAGTAGCTAGGACCTTTCTCTTTTTACCTTCATCTTGTAAATCTCCAATTTTGAATGAATGAAATCCTTTTGAATTCCATTTTGTCTTCAATACATTGCCCTTTATCTTAGTGGCCCCCTGGTAGACGTGTTCAATTGATTGAGGACATCTACCATGAGGAATTTGACAATGTCTCAAAAACTTGTTTGCTCCGACTCGTAGCCAATATGATAGCTTTGAGGTCCGAGTCTTGCTTGCCAAATATCTGAGAACCCTTGTTACGTCGACGGTGGGTCCCCTAGGAGTTGTCAGAGCTTGTTTGCTTCGGTGGCGCCCACTGTCGGTGCATACATTTTCTTGCTGGGTTAGTTTGTTTTTTGGGGATGGAACGTTGAGGACGGGCCCCCAGGGGGTTGTCGGAGCTTGATGCTTCGATAGCACCCACTGCCAATGCATGGAACGCCGACGGCGGGCCCCCAGGGGGTTGTCAGAGCTTGATGCTTCGATGGTGTCCACTGTCAACACATGGAACATCGAAGGCAGGCTGCTTGGGGGTTTTCGGAGCTTGATACTTCGATGGTGTCCACTGTCAACACGTAAAATGTTGACGGTGGGCCCCCTGGGGGTGTCGGAGCTTGATGCTTCGGCGGCGCCCACTGTCAACGCGTAAAACGTCGACGGTAAGCCCTCTGGGGGGTGTCGGAGCTCGATTCTTCGACAACGCCCACTGTCAATGCATAAAATATTAACAGCAGGCCCCCTGGGGGGTGGCGGAGCTTGATGCTTCGACGATGCCCACTGTCAAGGCATAAAACATCGACCGCGGGCCCCCTAGGGGGTGTCGGAGCTTGATGCTTCGATCGCGCCCACTGCCAACGCGTAAAACATCGACGGCGGTCCCCATGGGGGTGTCAGAGCTTGATGCTTTGATGGCGCCCACTGTCAACGCATAAAAGTCGACATTGGGCCCCCTGGGGGTGTCAGAGCTTGATGCATCAATGACGCCCACTATCAACGCGTAAAACGTCGACGGTAAGCCCTCTGGGGGGTGTCGGAGCTCGATTCTTCGACAACGCCCACTGTCAATGCGTAAAATGTTGACAGCAGGCCCCCTGGGGAGTGGCGGAGCTTGATGCTTCGATGATGCCCACTATCAAGGCATAAAACATCAACCGCGGGCCCCCTAGGGGGTGTCGGAGCTTGATGCTTCGACCGCGCCCACTGCCAACGCGTAAAACATCGACGGCGGTCCCCTTTGGCGTGTCGGAGCTTGATGCTTTGATGGCGCCCACTGTCAATGCATAAAAGTCAACATTGGGCCCCCTGGGGGGTGTCGGAGCTTGATGCTTCGACGATGCCCACTGTCAATGTGTTAAACATCGACAGCAGGTACCCTGGAAGTTGTCGGAGCTTGTTACTCCGGCAGCATCCACTATCATCGTGCTGATTGCCGTCAATTGTTCATTTTTACTGCGCATAAGAGACAAGAAAAGCAGTAAAATTCGTCTTTTTGCCTATAGATTATTTGCGGCTTATTAACCTTTCTTGAATTTTAGATCCTAACAAACTCAACGTGACAACATAAGCATATTGATTAAACTTCCATAGTTCCGAATGCTTTCTGGACCCACCTTACTGAGACCCGCTAGAATAGGTAGAGTGGCGTACTTAGGGTGTTGGACTAGGCTAAGTTGATAGCGCACTCCAGACCTGTCATTTGCTATGGTTTTTAGGAGAGTAGGCCATCTAGCAATACTAAGATCCGATAGAAGATTACCAACAAGACTTATACACCACATGAATCTCTAGGGCTAAATTTCAAACAGATTGCAAAATATTGCTATTAATAAGAAGGTAAAAAAAGATGAAAATAATGAGCTTGCGCACAATAAATGCACGTAGAGTCTGCTTGCACAAATGTATTTCATTATAGATCTGAGTAACAGGGGAGACACAGACACACTTAAAGTACCGGGCCAAGTTAAGTGTGCTATTCATCTTGTACTAATCCAAGGAAGGTATAGACACACCTAAAGTACAGGACCAAGTTAGGTGTGCTTTTGATCTAAGACCCTCCCGACCCTGTTCATAGACTCTATAAAATACATTTGATGCAAATACAGACTCACCTCTGTGTAACTTAGTGTAGAACTTAAGAAGGTGTTTGATGTTTTAGGTATTGGGAAGTGGTATCCCATCCTCTGTTGCCAAGCGGACGCATCCGGGATGGGAAACTTTAATTACTCAAAGGGACCCTCCTAGCTGGGGGAAAGTTTGTTCATCCCTTCTCGAGCAAGTATTCTCTGCAGCACCAAATTGCATTCCTCCAACTACCGGTTGCGTACAAACCTTTGGTGGTAGCGCCGGAGCGCCTCACAGTAGCGCGCATTACGGACAGCTGCTTGGCACCTTGCCTATTCGATGAGGTCTAGATCTTCACGCCAGAGCTGGTCCTGCGTGGCTTCATCGAAGGTACAGACCCGGAGAGAACCTATGGTAATCTTCGGAGGAAGGACTGCTTTAGCTCCGTACACCAAGAAGAATGGTGTCTCTCCTGTTGCCTGGCTCGATGTTGTCCGGCTTGCCCACAATGCAGACAGAAGCTCTTCTATCCAGTTGGCGTCATGTTTCTTCAAGCGCTCATAAGTGCGCGTCTTGAGTCCCTTGAGTATTTCTATGTTTGCTCTCTCGGCTTGGCCATTGCTTGCCGTATGAGCTACTGAGGCGCAGGTTACTTGTATGATGAGTTCTTCGCAGTACTCTTGAAAAGTTGCACTTGTAAATTGGTTTCCATTGTTAGTGATGACTCTATTCGGAACTCCAAATTTGCTGACAATGGACTTCAAGAATTTGATAGTTGATTGCTTGTTGATAGTCACAACTGGAGTAGCTTCCGTCCACTTTGTGAACTTGTCGATGGCGACATATAAGAACCTATAATCTCTGACGGCTTTTGGGAAAGGTCACAAAATGTCCATCCCCCAAACAACGAATGGCCACATGGGAGGAATCATTTGCAGCGATTGTTTCGGTGTGTGAATTTGCTTCACGTGGAACTGGCACGCTTCACACTTCTTGACCAGGTCGACTGCATCCTAGAGTGTTGTAGGCCAATAAAAACCATACCGAAAGACCTTACCGACCAGCATGCAGGATGACACGTGGTTCCCGCCCTCACCTCCATGGATTTTTGAGAAGAGCTCACAACCTTCTTCCCGGGAAATGCACCACATTTGAATGCCATTAGCACCACATCGGTAGAGATCCCCTTATACCAACGTGTATCTTTTAGCCAATCTGACAATTCTCTTAGCGGATACACCATCTTCAGGAAGGATGTTGTCTTTCAAGTAGCCCTGGACCTCCGAGATCAATGCATCAAACTGACTTGAGCTTCTGGATCTTGCGCGCTTGGTTGCTCGGAGACTCTTGTAGCACCTACGATCCTTGGTTGGCGCCATGGTAACAGGGCCACCCGGACTGCCATCTTCGAGGTGCTGGTCACGCCCCCTTCACTCAGTTCGGCAGGCTAAGCGGCAGGTGCTGGTAATCTCCTGACAAAAACCCCGTCGGGAGCTTGTGCCCCGGACGAAGCCTTCATCGAGAGGTCGTCAGCTTCAGCATTGTTGAGACGCTTGACATGACGGAGGTTCAGGACGTGGAAGTCCTTCTACAACTTCAGGACTTCAAGTTAATAAGCAGCAAGCTTAGGGTTATTGCAACAGCATTCACCTTTCACTTTCTTGATGATGAGTTGTGAGTCACCCTTGACCAGGAGCTGTCGGACGCCATATAATAGCGCTACCTTGAGTCCGAAGATAAGAAACTTCATGTTCCACCATGTTTTTGGTTGCCTTGAAGTCAAGACGCACCATGTACTTGACCTTCTCCCCGGTCGGAGCGAGGAGAAGGATTCCAGCTCCGGCCCACTGCTTCTGCATAGAGCCGTCGAAGTAGAGAGTCCAGTGAGGCTCAGTGAAGACCGGGACCTTAGGTTCCAGCTTCTGATCATCAAGGCCTCCTGCAGTTGATGAAGAAGGTGTCCACTTCGCCACGAAGCAGCTAGTGCCTGACTCTTGATTGCATGTCGGGACAGGAACTCGAGGTCGAATTCTGCCAACTCCGCTGCCCACTTGGCGATATTTCCTGTAGAATTGGGATTATGTAAAATTGCTCGCAGTGGATAAGAAGTTACCATCGATATCTTGTGGGTCTGGAAGTAGTGATGAAGATTCCTTGAGGCGATAAGAATTGTGTACAACAGTTTATGCACCTCAATGTACCGAGTCTTGGCGTCATGAAGTACTTCGCTGATGAAGTACACTAGCCGCTGGATGGTTCAGACCCTCCAAGAGGGGTTCGAAGCTTCTTCTTCATCAACTCGGACCCTCTCGGAGGGGTCCAAATCTCCTTCTTGAGTAGGTACTCCTACGGATGATGGAGATTGATCCACAGGCATCTTGGCTTTAGGATCCGTGCTTGGGGGCTGGGAGCCAGACTCGCCTTCAGGTAGCATTGAACCCTTTCAGAGACGTTTGGGCTCTTGAGTTGAAGATGTTTCTGGTCTCTCTGCAACCAGAACTATGCTGACAACCTCCATAGTTGCAGCAATGTAAAGCAGAAGAGGCTCACCAGGCTCCAGAGCTACCATGATTGGTAGTGTGGTGTGGAGTTGCTTGAGTTCCTAGGATGCCTTTTTTGCTTCTTCGGACCAATGGAATGGTCCAGACTTCCTCAACAGCTTGAGGAAGGGCAGCGCCCGCTCTGCCAGACTTGAGATGAACTGGCTAAGGGAAGCTAGACACCCAGTAAGTTTCTGGACATCTTTGATATGGGCTAAAGGTCGCATTTCTTCAATCGCTTTGATCTTTGCCAGATTTTCTACAATTCCTCGGTGAGTCACCAAGAAACCAAGGAGCTTTCCGGAGTTAACCTCGAAGACACACTTGTAGGGGGTTGAGCTTCGTGCCCGTCATGCGCAACTTGTCAAAGACGGCTTGAAGACTGTCTAGGAGTGAGTCCTTGTTCTTCACCTTGACAACGATTTCATCGATGTAGACTTCCACTAGGTCCCTAATTAGCTCTCCAAAAGTTTTGTGCATGGCTCACACAAAAGTTGAGGTAGCATTTGTAAGATCAAAAAGCATGGCAGTATAACAATATAACCCATCTACTGTGATGAAAATAGTATGCTCTTCATCTTACTTAGACATCGGAATTTGATGATATCCAGAATATGCATCTAAGAAACACAGTAGTTCACACCCGGAGGTAGAGTCCACTATCTATTCTTGGTAGTGGAAAAGGGTCTTTTGGGCATGGATTATTTAGTGTGGTGCAGTCGATGCACATCCCAAGCTTCTTGTTGGCCTTTGGTACAACAACTGGGTTTGCCAGTCACCATGGATGGTAAACCTCCCGGATGAATCTGGCGTCGAGTAGCTTTTTGACTTCATGTCCGATGAAGTTCTACCGCTCAACAGATTGATTACAGGGCTTCTGTTGCACGGGTCACGCGTTGGGGTATCTCTTCATATGGTGCTCAACCACCACCCTAGGGATCCCAGGCTTATGCGACGATTGCCATGCAAACACTTCGACATTCACCCGGAGGTAAGTGACGAGCGCAAGTTTTTATCTCTGAGTCAGACCTTCTGATATACGAGTGGTCTGAGCGGCATCAGAACTGATTTGGACGACTTTGACGGGAATGTCGCTGTTGCTGCTTGATTGCACTCGAGGTGTAGAGGATAAGCCGCGTTGGCTCGAGCTCGGTGGTTGTTGAGCAGCCTGCTCCTTCACTGCAAGGATTCCGGTTTATCGCAATGAAAAAATTCATCGCAATAGGTTGTTTTTCGTCACAGTAGGTCACTGTTGCAACGAAAAAGGGTGTGGTGATAGTTTTTATGAATCATCGTAATAATTTCCGCGGCGATAGGTTATTTGCGACGCCTTGGCATCCGTGGCAAATAGTATGGTATTGCAATGATTTTACATCGGTGGCAAATAGGACGCATTGCAATGTTTTCATGTATTGCGACGATTTAACATATCGCAACGAATTATACGGTATTGCAACAAGTTCAAGATCGTGGCAAATAGTACGGTATTGCAACGATTTCATATTCATGGCAAATAGTATGTTGTTACAACAATTTAGCGTACTGCGACGATTTAACTTATTGCAACAAATAGCATGGTATTGCAACGATTTCACATTCGTGGTAATTGTATGTGGTTGCAATGATTTCACAGGCATGTCAATAGTACGGTATTGTAACGATTTCACATTTGTGACAAATAGTATGTTATTGCAACGGTTTAGCATATTGCGACGATTTAATGCATTGCAACGAATAGCATTGTATTGCAAAGATTTTGCGTTCATGGTAATAGTATGTGATTGCAACGATTTTCACATTCGTGGCAAATACTACAGTATTGCAACGATTTTCACGGCTGTGGCATATAGTAACATATTGCAACGAGTTATGGTGTAGCGACGATTTACCATATTGCAACAAATATCACGGTATTGCAACGATTTCACATTCGTGGCAAATAGTATAGTATTGCAACGATGTCATAGCCGTGGCAAATAGTATGATACTGCGACGGCTTAATGTCCGTGGCAAATAGTAGGTTATTGCAACGAGTCAACAAACGTGGCGAATAGTACCGTATTACAACAATTTCAGATCCGTTGGAACTAGTCTGGTACTGCAACGATTTTGTATTCGTGGCGAATAGTTGGGTATTGCAACGAGTCCACAAACGTGGCGAATAGTATTGTATTGCAACGATTTCAGATCCGTTGGAACTAGTATGTTACCGCAACAATTTCGCATTCGTGGCGAATAGTTTGTTATTGCAATGATTTCTTATCTGTGGTAATAGTGTTTTAATGCAACGTTTCTTGAGTCGTTGCCAAATGTTTATACTGCAACGTTTTGTCATTCTATTGCCACATTTTATCATCCGTATTGGCAATAGCTTCCTACTGCAACAATTTATCATTCATGACAAGAAATTCGTAATGCCACGTTTTATAATTAGCAGCAGTAGAACCCGAATGCACTAGGTTTAAAAATTAGTGGCAACAGAATCATGAGTTTAACAATAAACATCCATCAATTGTTATTACAACACGCATAACAACACTCAAGGATTAATAAGTGATGTGTTTGCATGCTAACAGTTTTCCTAAGCTGACCGGGACTAATTGTTGGAGCAGGTGGCTTTTGGCGGTTCCTTTGGTGGACCTTCTATGTACTGGTCACCATCATCATTTTGTGCATTTCAGCCATTGAGGCGCGCATGTCCTGCATTTCCTTAGCTGTCTGTTCACCATCAGCTTCTATCTGACCTTGTAAGTTCTGGACTTAAACGATTAACTCTTCATTCTTCTGGTTTATACAGTCCATCTGGATGTTTAAGCTATCATTTCTTCCTTCCAACTCCTGCACTGTTTGATTGAGGCCTGCATTTCTATATTCTAAGTTTCGAACTTGGTCGTTGAGGTGTTCAGACATCTGGATACGCATACGTTCATGTTCGGGGCCAGTTGGGTTAGCCATATAACCACGCCCTGATCCTGCACAACCGATTGAGGATCTATAACAATGCTGGAAGATGTGGTTTCTCTCCTCATTTGGAATTGGGCCTCCCTGCTCAGCTTCCATGTCGTCCACTTGGGCACGTGCCTGGATCTATATACGAAAAGAAAAGTCACAGGTAATTTGCAAATATTTATTTAATTGGGGATTGTTTGAAGTGTTACTCACATGTACAGTTTCTGCCAGCTTGTTTGCCTAGTTACCGTTCTCCAACAAATGGCTTGCCTCCCACAGTTGTATGTCATCAGGTTCTTCTCCAGTCTCTCGGTCTTGCTACATAAAATGCAAGTAAACTTCAACATGTCGGTATACATATTGTTTGCAGCGCAAAGTAAAAGTGTGATTTATTTTTCATACCTTCTCGTAACTAAGTTGAGCGTAGGATTTGGAGCCAAGCAAGTGAAAAGCATTTTGTCTTCTTCGATTTTGAGAATTGGTCCTGCTTATTGACTGCAATAATTTTAAGAACTAATTCAACAAATGAAAGTAAATGAAGTATTTTTTGTATGATGCGAAGCTATTAAAAAGTTAGCTGACCTTGAATCACTCAGACCCAAAATATTCTATTAGGTGCAACCACTCGGGCGCTGTTACGTCAGCAGGCCGGATTCGTATACATTCTTCACCAGTAGAATAACTCTTATAGGTGGCATGCAAAGTCGAGCGCCACCCCTTGTAGCTCTCACCAGCAATTTTAAAATTTTTTCTTTCGCTCTCTGGTGTGTCCTCCATGTCCCAGGAATCATGTACATTGTATAACAAGTTGATGTAAACGTACAAGATGGATATTGCAAGAAAAAGAAATACAGTGTGGGGGTATGACAACACTAACCAGAATGTCTCGTACTATATCTCTCTTGTTACTATGGCCAACCTCTGCCCACTTCCTTGCACCACTGAGGGATGCATGTCTTTTTGTAAACTTAACCACATCATCGACAAAGTGCCGCTGATTAATACCAACCGCAGCACCCAACCTAGCGGAGAACTGAATTTGTAGCTTCACATGCTCCGTTCTACTAACTTGGGATGCATAGCATATTCTGGCAACCTTAAGTCCTTTAGCCACACTTCTTCCTAGCTTCCTTCCTTCTGTTACATTGATTCAAACGGTAAATGATTAAAGCAAAATACCGCGTGAACAAGTTTAGTATCATGTACAAATAGTGTGAAAAGAAGAAAAGTCCGATGTTCATACCATCTTCAGGACGAATGAGGTAAATACGAGTGTGGGACGACCGCGTCGTGCCAGCACCATTTTGTTCTATAGTACTCCCTCCTGGTTTATATTAATTGTCATATCAGACCAACAAATGAATTAAAAATGAACTACTACAGTAGTTAGGACTGTCCGAATGACAACTATTTTGATGGGGGGGGGGGGGTTACATTATTGACTTCTTTGTTGCTGTTCATACCCTAAATGAGCTATCAGGTACACATGTCAGTGGCGGTACGCACTCGTAGTACTGCAGAGGATTTTCAGTCCATGAGCGAAGCAGGCACGACTGTGAGGGGGCATGCAACTGGCAACGCTAGACTAGACAAAGATAGGGTTCGCCGGTTCGGTCTGACTAACATCAGTCGGAGTGTGTCTCGAAGAGAATTATTAGTTGCAGGGCAAGTAATGAATGCCAGCGGTAGCAGGTGGCGAATGCAAGACAGATAAGGAAGGCAGCTTGCGAGATTGAAATCCTCCGCAGTACTGCACCTGCATTAGCTGCCACTAACATGTGGGCCCATGAGACATCGGGTCTACTTGTGAGTGGCGGCTACTGCAGGTGCAGTACTGCATAGTGCCAGCTTGTGATGCTCAACAAAGCGAGGGTTTGATCTCGCCGAAACTCTCGAGGAGGATTGATGGCAGGTCGAGTAATGGCCAGGGATTTGCGGGCGGCGTGGTAATCATGGCACGCGAAGGATGGGATGTGGCGATGCGCGAGGGAGATGCGTCGGAGAGAAAACTGAAGTGACCAGCAGCAGGGCGTGGGCACCGGTGCTGGCCGGAGTGGCCGGCGGCGAGAGAGCACAACGTGGAGGCATAAAAAATCACGCCATCACACAGGCTAATGAACTATTAACTATAAAGACTAAGTACTAAGAAAGTAGAATTGCAAGGCATGCTAAAACAATTAGTAGAGCCTAGGAAAGAATGCAAATGACCATGATACACCCATCATCAATACATCTAATGGACAGAACCTAGTCTCTCAAAATGCTTCAAATTCAATGCCAAAGGAGTAAAAAACTAACACGCTCTGCCAAAACAAATGGCACGGTAGAGAGGCAAGTAGTAATGTGATGTGATATGGGTAGTTGGAAGCTACTATCGAGAATAGAGTTGGAGTGGGACATTTTTTAAGATCCAAAAGTAAAATTATGCTGGGGCGGAAGGAGTATTTCTGGTTTGTATATCTATACCTGCTGTTGGTCCATGCATCGTAGTACCAGGGAGTGAAGAACCCCGGGGTTCCTGAACATCATGTGCTACAATATTCTCTGCGTACCATGCAAACGATTTAATGTTGTCTAAATTTATTTAATTTCGATAGTAAACACATTTATAGTTATACCAGGTGCTTGTTGGCCACCACGAATGCTTGTAGACGACATCAATGTTTGATGTCTTGTTCCTAATGTAAAGAGCATTATAAGTAGTCATTCCAAATAACAGTGATAACGTCAGATTACATGTCTGTCGTAGATTTTGGATCGGACGGTATGCTTTCTATAAACTGTAGTGTTTGTTACTAATGGGGGAATTAGAAAAGAAAGATTAGAAAAAACGTACGATCCGAAAAAGCCACAAGAAAGAAAAAAGTGTAATAACCAAGGGAACCAAAAATCTTAGGAATACAAATTTGTAAAACAGGAATGAGAGTACAACATTTGGAGTGGTTGATCAGATAACCCGTGCGTCATTTACTTCTAAATCCAGAAATTACATACTACTACCTCTGGTTTTTAGTATTTGTCATTCCCGGCCAGGAATTGAACTAGAAATACACTACCGTAATAAGCTGTCGGAGCAACAATTATTTAGGGACAGATGTAGTGTATATATATATATATATATATATATATATATATATATATATATATATATAACTAAATTCGTGAAACAGAAGACCACATTTCTTCTTTGTTAATTTATTTAATCTTCGTATATCAGGATGGATCGTGTATAACTTAACAAGGCCAAAACTGCATGGATCGTGTAGAACCAAGCCAATATAGCTCTATAAAAAGACGACATGGATCGTGTAGTTTACCTACCACAAAACTGGAGTCCGGGATGCAATGTCGCAGGGAGGTGTCGGCGACGAAGAGGTTCGGTAGAGCCCGTCAAACTTGGTCGCCCGACGTTGTACCCAGGAGTCAACACCACCAAGAGCTTCGATGCGTCACTGCGAGATCCATGGGGGAAAAATTGTAAAAACCGTGGGAAATGAAAACACAGGAATTTCTTAGGAATACAAGTATGGAACACAGGACAGAGAGACAACACTTTTGGAGTACTGCGAGATCACCGGAAGGGCGGGGCAGCGGTGTGTCGGGAACGGAGGCCAGTGTTTCCATTTATACTCATCGTGGCTGAAATAGGGTTACAATAATAGGCAGGACTGAAATTGGAGGCGCAGGTAGTGAAAATTGAATTGTCAAAATCTCAAATGTGGCGCGCCGAGTAGAAAAATAAAATTTTCACAGGAGTGGAGAGTTTGTGCACACATCCAATCGTGATTAGTTACATCTCATGTCGTGTCGATTCATGCACATGGTGCGTGCAGCTAGAGGGGTAGACTTCGTCTTAGGACAACTTGCTCGCTTCTTAATTCATCTTTGTTGCCATGCATGGAGATCAAAATCTAAAAGCAGTCATCTGCTAGCTAGTGGGACATTCCAAAAAAATACAAAAAAAATATGAATCGCCAAATGTATATGTGCTAATGCAAACGATATGCAAATACAGCCAAGTCCACAAAAGGACAATGGTAAACAATCAGCATTTTGTAACATTAATCACAATGAAATGATAACATGTAGTATATACTACTACATACTAAAAATACATTTTCCCATGCGCCGACTACAAATGAAAAAATTGAGTGAAAGAACACAAAAGAGGAGAAACGTAGCCTCAACCACGATCTCAATGGAGTTTCAACCAAGAGACGTTGATTGTCACAACACAACGAATTCTTGGCTAGACATTGAACAACAGTTATCTCACCCCTTTTTCAGAAAGGAGTTATTTTTTGATACTGCATAGGACGCATTGTTCATGAACAGAAAGGACATTTATCATTAAAATAAAAACAACACATATATTACAAACAAGAACTACGAAAGCACATGGAAAACAAGAAAAAGAAAAACTACAAATACTACTCTACTCGGAGTCGGAGGAGATTTCCTCCACCTCCTTCTCCACCGCCGCCGCCTCCTCCTTCGCTGCTGCTGCCGCCGCCGCCTCCTCCGCTGCTGCCACTGCTGCAGCTTCCTCTGGTAATTGAGTCCAAAGCTTCCGGGCGACGGTCCGCAGAAGATGCTGGCAGCCCTCCACCCCAGCCACTTCCGCGATCGTCTCGTAGAGGACGTTGAAACGACCGGCCACAAACCCTAACCCGAAGGAGTAGTGGTCGGTGGTGTCCATGCTGGTGCAAACGGGAAGTTTCCCAAGCCTCAGACGATCACACGAGCGAGATGTATCGAAAAATACATCCCGTGCCAATTTGTCGAGCTTTTTTGCTCGCCTGGCGGTGGCGTAAAGGTGCCCGGTGGCCTCCTTCAGGCGTCGATCAGGTTCATGAAGGCGGTGTTCAACGAGGCGGTCAGTCTCCTGAACCCAAACGGGATTAGGAGGTGCGGGTGCCGCAGCGGAGAACGGGACGGAGGAGGTGCGGGCATCGCCTCCAGTTCCACTGGCATTGGCTGCGACGGAAACGGAGAAGAAGGAGGTTCGAAGGACGTCGACGGCCTGGAGCGCTTCGGTGCGGGGCTACCCATTTGTGCAGCGATGGAGGTGCGGAGAAAGAGCGAGAGGTGATCGGCAATGGTGCGGCGGTGAAGGAAAAGAAGTTTGGTGGCTATGATCGATGGAAATGGAGTGGTGCGAAGGAGACGCAAGAGGACGGGTGTTCCTTTATAGCGGGTCCTTGTCTTAAGACCATCTGCATCAGCGTACTCTAAAGCATACTCTATACACTATTCTCCTTAAGCTTTTACACTATGTACTCTAAATTACACTGTGAAACAGTGTATCCAGTATGCTTTATAGTACGCCACTGCGGATGGTCCGCGCGAGTGGAGATGATCGGACGCTTTGAAAACTGCGCTTTCGAATTAATCCAAACCGCGGTTGGCTTCCTCTAAGTTGTCGCTTCACAGGCAGTTTTTTAATTTGACATGCAAAGGGTCCAGGGTATGCAGAGGCCCACCTGGCATACTTTGTAGGTCCGTCCGGCAGTGTTTCAGTTTTTCAGTTCTTGTTTTTAATTTTGACATGCAAAGGGCCCACCGGCCTAAGGTATATGCAATGTTCCAGTTTTTTTCAGTTTGTCACGCAAAAGACCTCGATGATGTTTCATGATGTTACGTGTTTTCTCTTATTTTTTGAAAGATCTCTCAACTATATATATATATATATATATATGTATTTGTATATATATATATATATATATAGTTGAGAGATCATCAGAAAACACAAGAAAAAGTACAAGACGATGAACACACAACACATTCATGTATTCATTAACACACACACACACACACACACACACACACACACACACACACACACACACATATATATATATATATATATATATATATATATATATATATATATATATATATATATATATATCACAAACCCTTGTTCATGTTTTCTCAGTTTGACATGCAAAAGACCTCGATCATGCATGTTTGATGATGTTAGGTGTTTTCAAATTTTGTTGAAAGATCGTCATATTTGAGACTCGTTGATCATGTTTGGGGTGTAGCAAGCATGCATGGACAAGTAACATATGCATTTGAAAACCTCGCGACGATCATGTTTGATGACAACATTATTAGGTGTTTTCTCTGTTTTTTGTTGAAACATCGTCATATAAAGTTTGAGGCTCGTTGATCATGTTTGGGGCATGACAACTAACATGTTATATATATATATATATATATATATATATATATATATATATATATATATATATATATATATATATATATATATGACGACCTTTCAACAAAAAGAGAAAACTATAATATATATATATATATATAGTTTGGCTCGTTGATCATATGTTGGGGGCGTAGGGTAGCATGTATGGACAACTATAACATGCATGTGAGAGAGACGTCGATGATCATATGTACTCCCCCCGTCTCCATGAACTTGTCGCTTTGTCGTAGTTCATTTTTTAACTACAAAATCCGCATCAGAAGAGCTTGTTTATTGGCTCATGGACAAGGAAAATTCTTTGTACGTAGTATAAAAAGTATAAGTTGGTCGGCGTTGCCGTTCGTACGCGAAGGATGCGGCCAGGTAGTTGCTCTTGCAGGTGTATGGTAATTACATGAGTGTTTGGTCGGGTCATGTGGTTAGTCCACAATGCACCCTAAACCCGGTGTTGAGGCCGTGTATTTATCATTTGTGCGTACACTCTAGTGACATGTGACAAAGTGCTCAGTCATCAATTGCGTTTGGTTTGACGTCGAAGGCTAATTGGAGATAGATCATCCATTTCTTTATGTCTTGGATCATCCAAATTAACGATTGATTGGATGGACTGGAGGATCCAATTTTTTGTTGGTAGGTTGGATGAAACTTGATTGGATTATTGAATCATCAAAGTTGATAATTTCATAATATTAATTATTTATATACTAATTATCATATTACTAGCAAATATTAATGTTAATATCATAATTGTAATTATTAATCAACAATAAACAAGATAATTATCACTAATTACATTGCTAAGAAGCATAATTAGATAAGGTGGATGGACTCACATCCAACCAAATATCCTGGACCATCTCATCCAGCATCTGCGAGGAATATTTTATATTCCTCAAACCTGGATCACCCGTCTGACTGCAAAACAAATAACATATGACTGGACCATCCAATTAATCCAAGTCAATTCAATCCAAGACAAGCAACCAAACACGGATCTTTTTGGCCGTGTCGTACGTGCTCGTGCGCATAATGATGGATCGTGCATGCCGAGCGCCGAGTTATTCGGATCGCTGAGTAAAGTTCGGACGTGGAGTTCGTGTGCCCATGCGTGCTACAAGATTCGGTGCGTTTGCGTACGTGGCAATCATAGGGCAGGATGGTACAGTCGCGGGAACCGTGCAGTGCGCCCTTGGCTGTAAGAATTAGAGCATGAACGTACGTGGCAACCATCTGGGCAGGGTCGCACAGAGACGGCTATGCGGAAGGGCCGCAGAGAATTCGGTTTCCGCATGAAGGAATTAAGAGATAAGACCATCTGATTGGCAGGCCTGTAATGGTGTTTGGGAACACGGTATTTTTGGAGTTTTAGAGCAATTAGCAATACCGTGGTATTTGAAATTACTATGGTATTTTTTACAGAATGGTGTTTGTCAACCAAACAGTCCTATGTATTGCAAAATTGTGGTATTACAAAACTTTGTTATTGAAATACTTTGGTATTGCCATGTCATTTTAAAAACCGTGGTTTCCAAAACTTTAGTATTGAAAAATTGTGCTCCCAAACACAGCCTAAAGTTTTACCGTGAACCACCGCGGATGGTCTTAAAGGCAGGCCCGGCTCTGGGCCTAGGCGGGCGGAAATAAATTTTCTGCGGCCCCACCACACAACGTCGAGTGTGCGCCCCCGCCCCGCACGCCATCCCGTGGAAATCCCGTTGAGATCCTTCGCTTCGCGCTGGGTTTGTTGTCTGGACACCGAAGGATGGAAATCCCACGTGTCTCGCTCCCACGATTATGCGATTTTGATCGGACAGCGTGCGAGGCGGGGGCGCATGCGCAATGCTGTGCGGCAGGGTCGCAGAAAATTTGTGGGCTACTGCCTAGGGCCAGGCCGGTGGGTGGGGGTGGTGGGACGGGCACGATGACAGCCGGTAAAGAGAAAAGAAACAAAATTAATTAGTGTGTAGCTTTTTATTTTCGTTATTTTTTGAAATATAATTATACTACGTACGTCGTACTAATGTGTTTAATACAGTATTTATTAGATACAGTATAATATTACAAATGTGTTAATTATCAATATGCGATGTTTTTCGATAAAAAGAGGAGTTTTTCGTTAGTGCATGTACTGTAGGACACATTGTTCATGAACATAAAATAAAAGACATTTTTCATTAACATAAAAATAACACATATATTACAAACAAGAAAAAAAACACATAGAAAACAAAAGAAAAAACTACTACTCATCCTACTCTACTCGGAGGAGGACTTGTCCACCCCCGCTGCCGCCACCGCATCCGCCTCCGCATCCACCGCCGGCGCCTCCGCCTCCGCCGCAACTGCCGGCGGAGCATCCTCCAACACCAGATCGAACTTCTTTTGGCTGACGGCCTTCACGAGTTGCTTGCAAAACTCCACCCCGGCCTCCTCCCCGATCATCTCGTAGAGGCAGTCGAGACGAGCGGCAACAAAGCCTAACCCGAAGATGTAGTAGCCGGCGGAGTCCATGCTGGTGTGGTGGGGAAGGATACCAAGTCCCAGTCAGCGACAGGAGTGATATGTATTGTGAAATACATACTGCGCCATTTTGTCGAGCAATTTTGCTTGCATGTGAGCGGCGAACAGGCTGCCGATGACCTCCTTAAGCTTGTCGTCGAGTTTGTCGATGCTTTCCTCGATGAGGCAGAAAATCTCATCATAGTCAGATGGAAGAGGTGCGGGCGCTGCGGGCGGAGACGGGAGTGAAGGAGGTGCGGGCGCCGCCTCCAGCTCCACCGGCCTTGGCTGTGACAGAAACGGAGAAGGAGGTTCGGAGGACGTCGATGACCTGGAGCGCTTCGGTGCGGGCCTACCCATTTGTGCAGCAACGGAGGTGCGAACAAAGAGAGAGAGGTGGTCGACGGTGGTGTGGCGGAGAAGCAAGAGGAGAAGTTTGGAGGCTAAAATCGATCGAGAGGTGCGGCGGAGAAGAAGAGGACGGTGTGCCTTTATAGCGGGTTGCTGTCTAAGCGCGTGAGTGGAGATGATCGGACGCTTCAAAAGTTGTGCTTTTGAATCGATGGTCAGAGTTAGTCCAAACCACGGTTCGCCTCCTCTCGGTTATCGCAACGGCTCAACACATCCCATCAGCCAGTTTTTTAATTTGACACACAAAGGTGCGGAGATTGACGTGAACGCGCGTGGCAATCGACCGAGAGTCAATATCTTTTTATTAAGGATCTAACCGTTGCCGATCGAGAGTCCATATCGAACTGATAATTGTTGTGATCATGGATGATGGTGGACTTGAATGTAATGTATGTGAAAGAGACTCGCGATCAAGCATGTTTGGTCACGTGTTGAGGATTTTTGTGCCCTCTTTGTTGAGGAACATGTTAATTGGATGACGTTGAGGATCGGATGTGGTGTACGTGTTTTCAAAAGTGTGTTCATTTGTTCCTAAAATCAAAACACGTAGCATCTCGCGCCTACGCCTGTCGTTTCTTCAAAAGACGAGTACAGCATACATAATGGCAGCATGCGATGGATTAATTTGATGAACCACGTACGTACGTAGTGAGAGCTGTGTGCTTATTAGACGATGGTAGTCCACATTCTATCCTCATACCGTCGAGGGAACATCCTTGTGTCAAATTTGTTATCTCTATTGATGACAGGATAATATTCTTCATTAGTGTGTTAGTTAAACAACTGCCATATAGGTTTAGAGCATACACACATGCATGATGGTAGAGAATATGATAAATATAGAAATATATATACATGGTAGGAAATATTATTCTATTCTTGGAATACATGTTTGGGACGTAGCATGCATATGTACGTCTAACATCCATGTGAAAGACCTCGATCATGTTTGCTGACGTTACGTGTTCTCTTTTTTATTGAGAGATCGTCATGTTTGAGGCTCGTTGATCATGTTTGGGGCGTAGCATGCATGGACAACTAACATGAATGTGAAAGACCTCGATGCATGTGAAATAACATGCATGTTTTTAAAAGCAAGATATAGTGTTTCCTCAAAAAAAATTATGACAGATTGGGCGCACAAGCACAAAAGCTAGAACTTGAGCGATGCACCTACGAATTCCATATGCCGGGATGATCGACGGCAGCCGATCCGCAAACTTGGTGGTAAGGTCAGTAGTCGTTGGAGAGCAGCTTGCGGCCGACCTCGACGGAGATGAAGGCGTCGATGCACGCATAGCTGATCTGCTCACCGGAGAGATTGTACGCGTCCCAGTTGCTCGTCCTCACCCCGTAAGGCTTCTCCATGTTGGCGCCCATCACGGCGCTCGCGATGTCCTTCAGCCCTGTGCGGTGGAGGCTCGGGTGATCCATATCTTCCGCCGCGAGCTCGGCCAGGTCCACCATTTTGGCCACCTTCAGCTGCCAGTCCTTCCATAGTCTGTCGGTGTCACCCTCCACGCCGACGCCGACGAAGTGGTAGTCGGAATCGCCGAGGAAATCTTCCAGTTCGTCGGGGAAGTAGTCAGTGTGGATGACCTAGAAGATGAGGCAGCAGCGGCCGACGCAGAGCTGCAGAATGGCAATGGGGTTCTGGTCAGCGGAGTAGCTGGGGCGCCACTCAACGTCGAGGCTGACGATGAGCTTCTGAAGGCGCCGACGGTGGACGGAGAGGACCTCGTCGAGCCAGTCCTCCATGGCCTTGTCGGAGGACATCACGGTGGTGGTGATCACGTCTTCCTCGAACGTCATGTTGTACACCTGAGTCCCCGCTATTGGGTCTCTCTCCTTGTCGTCCCTACGGTTGCCGTCTGCGGCGGTGCGGCGCAACTTCTCTCTTGTGCAAAACCTTCGTCTACACCTTTAGTTTGGATTTTAATTGGAAACGGGCCTGGATATATAAGTGATGCAGTTACGATATGAGCGGATGAGTTTCCGAATTTGACGGGCCCGAGCCCAGAGTAAAGAGAGTAATGAAGATTTTTTGAATCTTATATACTCTTTCTAATTTTTTATTCTTATCGTTATAACCACAAGTTGCATTGTCTCAACCTAACACCACGTACAACAACAACAACATTTCTCAGGAGCCCACCCACTGGATATGCCGGGTGGGCCACGGGATACCCTGGGCCCAGTCACCAGAGAGTAGCTAGTGTGAATACATGCTGGAGAGATCAGCGGAATCGGGAACTGGCCAATGAAGATGGATATTAGCAGTGTCACGGTTCATGTATCAAAACACGTGCCATCCTTTTTCTTCTTCTCCTTTTTCTTATAAGTTCGTATTATTTTCCACCAATCTTCTAACCCTCCTTTATTTGAAGTTGTGCGGTTGGATCAGGATACTTGGCCGGCGTACACTTCATGACACACTAGTGAAAGTAAAACACCCGATACATTTTATGACACACTTGTGAAAGTAAAATACACGATATATTTTATTATTATGGAAGTCTATAACTAAGACTCAATCCAAATCGGGCAAAAATTTCGATGACCCTGACTTCTAGTTTGTTTTTGCAAGCCATCTGAATCAAGTCTTTTTTGTCTTCACCCTTTTGCAATGACGCCCACGAGCATCTAATCTGGGCTAAAGTTGATACGTACTCCAGAAACTGTTGTTGCATTTTTTGTGATTTACTACGTGTTTTGCTGTTTGATTGCTCATTATGTTGGATCTGTGTTGGGTTTCAACATAGAGAGTGGGCTTCTCTCTACTGGTCCTGTCAGATAAACTAGGTGATAGTCACTTTCTGGATCTCCAGCTCAGTAGAGTTAGAACAGCAACATTAGAACTATTTTTCCGCACCAATGAACAGAAATATAAAGTTCATTACCTTAAGACGATACATTACAAACAAGAAAAAAGAAAAACACAAACTACAAACAAGAAAAGAAAAACAACACAACTAAGAACAAGAAAAAAAACTACTTCTCCTCCACCTCGCTCCACCTACTTCTCCTTCTCCTTCTCCTCCTCCTTCTTGGGCTCCTGGCTGGGTGGGGGCGCCTCCCGCGGCGGAGACGGGAAGCCCAGTTTCCTGGACATCTCCGCCACCAGGTTGTCGCGACCGGCAACGCCGAGCTTGTCCGCCAGCGTCTCCTAGAGGACGTCAAGGCGACTGGCCAAGTGCGTCATGCCGAAGACGTAGTGGCCTGTGGTACCCATTGCAGCATACTCTGGAAGGGGACCAAGCCCAAGGCGACGCATGGAGCGCGATGTATATCAAATACATCGGGCGCCATCTTCTGGAGAGCCCACTCCTTGTCCGGGGAGAGTCCGGCCAGGGATGCTTCCCCTTGGCGTCCTTCAGCGGGCTTGGCGGCGGTGTTGTCTTGTCAGCCATGGTGTTCATGGCGCAGTTTTGGCAAGAGAGGAAGAGTGGTTGTGCGAAGAACACGATGGCGTGCCCAGGTGATCTTATAGCGTAGTAGCAGCCTGGCTGGAGTGCTCATCCTCTGCAGTACTGCAGGTGCAGTAGAGGTGGCTGACATGTGGGTCCCACAGCCTGTAGGGCCCTCATGTTAGCCATCTCTACTGCGCCTGCAGTACTGCAGGGGATTTGAACCCGCCTGGCTGTTCGTCTCTCGACGCGCGCAGTAGTGGTGATGGGACGCAGAGCGGTTCCAATTGAATTCAAAGATGCGCATGCGCTGCGCGCGTTTAAGGCGCCTCGGTGACTGGCGCGCACGTAAGCTCGGTGTGCCCGGTCGCATCAGCCGCCTGTACAAATGGCTACGGCTTGAAGGACCAAACCTGATGCGGCAAACAGCAACGTATAATACTTCCCCCGCCCCAACTCAACTCTATTTCTGTTTTGGTCGAACTAATTACCTTTTACCAATGATTTATATGGAATTTATTAACTTCAATAACATGTAGTACTAGATTGTATATTATGGAAATATTTTCATGGTGAATCTAAAAGTACATATCTTGTATTGTTAAAACAGATCAAAATTGGGTAAATCACAAAGATAGATTTGACGAAACCTAAGACTTCCCTTTGAAAAAGTTTTATATTTTACATTAGTTTTACATATATAATATGCACATAGGATATATCACTTGATAGTTTTGCAAAAAAACATGGAGGAGAAATATGTATATCCCATATGCTAATACTACGTAAATTAGGGGTGGGCAAATAAACCGAGTCCAAAAAACCAAAACTGAAAAAACCGAGACCAGAAACGAAAAGATCGAAATATCGGGTATCGGGCACTTTTCGGGTAGCAAATATAAATAACTAAAAAATAAATGTCGGGTTCGGGTACCACTCTCGGGTAACTGAAATAACCGAATAGTCGGTCCATCAAATAATAAGTTAAATTATGCGTGCTAAAATATGAACAATTCAAATTTAGATATTTTATTTTCAAGTTGTGATGTGTGATGTTGTTGGATTTAAACGTTTATTTTTTATTTTTCATTTGTCAATTTATAATAAATTACCTCATGGGATTAAATTTATCAATCATATTAAATTTGTGCAAACATGACATGGATAAAATGTATAATTTGGATATATCGGGTAGGACCGAAGACCGAACCAGAATTTTGGTACCCAAAATGTTCGGGAACCTAATATTATTACAACAATTCGGGTAGTGATTTCAAGAAACCAAATTTTTAAAAAGACCGAAATACCTGAACCAAAATATCCGGTAGACCGAATGCACACCCCTAATGTAAATCCATCCGAAATAATTAGCTAGTTTGAGGATGAATGAAGTTGAGCTTGTGAGCTTGATGAGCACCGTCATTGTTTTGAGCAGCAATTAATTTATGTCATCATCAAATCTAGAGTAATTTTTCTAGATCATTTGGGGGCGAAAAATTAGTTAACACGCTATATATGAGGAGAAAGATTAGGATATGCTACCTATTGCTTGTGTTGAATAACCCTGCGCCTGGACAACATATCCGACACTTCATTCTGGTCGCCAGGATCATTCTGCCCCAAGTCATCTGGGGCAGCAGGCGGAGGACCTTGATGATCAGGATAAGGACCAGGCAAGAAATCAATGGTCAAAGGTAAGTTTGACCAAAGCTAAAAATAGAGTTTAGTTGGGACGGAAGGAGGATTATTTTTTACAGGCCGCTCTGCAGGCCTCGCTACGGGAAATCTCCTGGCTGCTGACAACTCCAGCGGCTAAAGTAGCGTACAGCTGCACTTTAGAAGCCTTAAGCCTAGTTTGCATCAAAGGAAACTCACGGTATAGTTTAAAGGAATGGAATTCTCCGGAAGGGAAAGACATTCATATGAGTTTCGCAAGTAGCATTCCAAACGGAGCACTTTAGAAGCCATAACCATCACTGCGCGGGTCTCATCGTCTTCTCCGCGCGTACTAATAAAGACACACCATCCTCTTCTCCGCAACACACAAAGGCCATCCTCTTCTCTGCGCGTACTCTTGCTCTTCGTCTCCGTCGCGCGCGCCCTCATTGGTTCCCTTCGAAGCCCATGGCATTCCCCTTGCCGCATGATATTGCGGTCCTGATCGCGGGGTGGGTCGCCGCAACCTCCCCGCAGCCCATGGACAACCTCTCTAGTCTGCGCCCACCTGCAAGGCCATGCACACGGCGTGCCGGGATCGCTCCATGGGCAGGCGCGTGGCGCTGGAGCGGGAGAGCATCTAGAAGTTTAACTGGAGCTACGACCGCCTCGTGGAGCGCCTGGCAATCGTTGGAAACCCTCATGCATGCTATGTCACCGGGTTCGACCTCGTCTTCCTGCACAGTTGTGCGCAGTCGGGCACCCAGTTCCTTGCCCGAGCGGCGGCGAACGGCCACATGGTGGTGGCCTATGTCCTTGCCATGCTCCGCTACGATGACAACCGCGGGGCCCGCGACACCTTCGAGTATATCCGGCAGGTCGAAGGTGAGGCCCACATCAGCTACAATGCAGTCGAGTCCGTCGCCATGAAGTGGACCAACAAGGAGTGCTGCCGGTGTCGACATGAAGCCATGAATAGTATCAATGGTGTTGTCCGGAGGTTCCTGGGCAGGCCTCGTCCAGAAGCGCCGCCGGTGGCGGTGCCCTACATTGATGATGACGCTTGGGGCTGCTCAATAGGGGGGAACCAGGGAACTGCCCGTTGCGGTAGGTCTACGTGGGAGGAGTGGACAGTCTTCTGTACAGAGAACTGTAGGATTAAGCACAAGCATGACATGTTCTGCCGTCAGGCGTTGTACTCTATGGGTTATATTCTCTCCATTCCCGTTTGGATGCACCCCTAGTTCTCCCAACGCCAATTAAAAGAGAACAAAGGGAGTATATAAAATAGACTTGTAGTATATGTGTTTCCCCTATGCCCGCTCGTCTCTGATGAATGTTGCACTTGTATTGCTTCTCCTATGCACGCTCGTCTTATGTTTAGCCCCGTTCGCATCAAAGGAAACTCGCGGGACAGCTTAAAGAAATGGATTCTTTCAGAAATGAATACATTCAATCATACAGTAGTTTGGAACAAAGGAAATCAGTGTTCCCTTCTCTCTGTTCATTGTCTCCACTTTTCATTCTAGTCATCGCTAATCAGTAGAACTAGCTGTTACACAATCCCCAATAAAAACAAAATAAAATAATCGGCACATCTAGACCGCAGCACTTCCCTTGAAGCAGTGGTAATAACTTCTGGCCACGTATAGGAGTAGTGGTAATGATTACACCGCGTATAGGGGCATAGGGCCAGTGGTACGTTGGAGTTCTACCTATCTTTTTCTAACATGTTTCTCGTCCTTTCTTTTCTTTTCTCACTTTTGATTGTCTCCACTTTTCTTTCCAGTCATCGCTACCTATTAGTACTGTATACTACTTTACAGACCGCTTTGCAGGCCCCGCTGCGGGCGATCTCCTGGCACCTCTAGTGGCTAAAGTATCGTACAGGCAACTTTACAAGCCACCAGCAGTGTGGAGGGTCGTTCATTAATAGAGAATACAAATAGAATAGATAGTTCACTAAACAACAGATAGAAAACAAAATAACAGATGGAACAGACGAACAACATTGAGTTCATTATTATTAAACATTACAGCCTCCTACCTATATTACTTGTCGTTAGAACAAGTTTTTTAGTTCATATTTGAACTACAAAACTTGTCCTAATTATTAATCACAAGTACTAAAATGGGAAGAAGGAAGTACAAAACATGAAAATGAGCATCACGAAACAAGAAAAAATAAAACATCACAAAAACAAGAAGAGAAAAACATCACGACTGGATTAATCAGTGTCAAAAGATTTCCTGTTTTAAAGATGGGTCGAACTAGAATGTAATAAGATGTTTGGTGTAATCGTGTAATCAACCATCTTCAACCATTGGATCGATCTACATTACGGTCGTTGAATCTTTTTATTTAACCCCCTCCACCATGTGGAGGGGTGGTGGTGGGGGTGGTTTAATGAAAAGATGTAATAATCGTAGGATGTATAGATCCAATAGATGGAAATCTTTGATTACAAGATTGCACCAAAACTTTAATTGCATGTAGTAGCGCTGTCAACGAGTCGAACTCGAGCGAGTTTGTTTCTACCGTATATAAAAATTGTGTCCCATAGAACATTTTTAATAGAGTTATATAGTTTAGTTAATCATACGTACATATCATAACGACAACAACAAATGAGCTTACTCGAACTTTTCGAGCGAGCGATTTTGACATATCATAACGACAACAACAAATGAGCTTACTCGAACTTTTTGAGCGAGCGATTTTGACAAGCTGTGAACGATTTGTCCCACCTCGGAAAGTTGAGCTCGTTGCAACGATAATATAAGGCAACGCGCGCTATTGTAGTTAGACATTCGATTGAAAAAAGATGTCGTACAAGACTCATGCACGCCACGTTTGATTTCAACGGAGCTCGCCCGGTTGAAATTAAATGGGATGTTTATAAGGCATGTACGGGGCAGATGTTTTTTATATAAAATCCTGGGCCATTTCCACGTCAAATTAAAAAACTGGCAGTGAAGCTGATGGGACACGTCGAACCGTTGCGATAACCGAGAGGGATGCAAACCGTGGTTTTTTATAAGCATAATTTTTCCCCGCATACGTTGGGCCCTTTCCGTGTCAAATTAAAAATTTCTCCTTTTATCAAAAAACATCTCCTTTAACGACGCACCGGAGAGCGAGTGCATACCATTCTCAGATGGTGCCACATGTACTTTTTTCTTGTGTCTTCAATCATGGTTCACTGATCGTGGCACTATCTATATACCACTGGCCCCAATGTAACACTGGCCCAATGCCCCTATACGCGGTGTAATTATTACAACTACTCATATACCTGATGTTCGTAATAATTCGTGAAAGCGATTTTGACAAGCTGTGAATGTTTGTCCCACCTCGCAAAGTTGAGCTCATTGCAACGAGAATATAATGCAACGCGCGCTATTGTATTCAGACATCTAATTGAAAAAATATGTCGAGCAAGACTTCTGCATGCTCCATTCGACATCGTCCGCTCGCCCGGTCGAAATCGACTGGAACGTGGAGGAGGCTTGTACAGGGCGGATGTTTTTTAGGTAAAGCCCTGGGCCCTTTCCGTGTCAAATTAAAAAACTGCCAGAGAAGCCGATGGGACATGTTGACATGTTGCCACAACCGAGAGGGATGCCAACCGCGATTTTTTATAAGCATAAGTTTTCCCCGCATACGTTGGGCCCTCTGCATGTCAAATTAAAAATTTCTTCTTTTATTGAAAAACATCTCCTTTAACGACGCACCGGAGAGCAAGTGCATACCGTTCTCAGATGGTGCCACACGTACTTCCTTCTCGTGTCTTCAGCACTTCCCTTGAAGTAGTGGTAATAAGTTCTGGCCGCGTATAGGAGTAGTGGTAATGATTACACCGCGTATAGGGGCATAGGGCCAGTGGTACATTGGAGTTCTACCTATCTTTTTAAATCAAACTTCAAAAAACTAAGTTTGGTCCTTGAACTTTCAAATGGGTCAATTATTTAGTCCATCAACTTCAAAAAAACCGTTTCACTTTCATCCTTACTCTGAGTTGGACATCCACATTGGCATGCCACATAAGATAGATAATGTGTTATTAATCCTTTTAATTTGTTATAGAAGTTTGTTTTTATTAAATGTTTGAAGTATGCATCATTATAAGCATGTAAACTCTTTCTCATGTTGAAGCAAGCAGGCAAGAGTTTAAGAAACGATTTGAATGGACCCCTTAGTTGGATAGCTAGAAAGTACAATCGTCGGATCAAAACAAATGGTGGATGCAACCTTTACTGCACGCATGCAGCAAAATGTCGCTACGTCAGCGATCCATGTCCAGGCAGGTATGCTCTGATTCCTGTCCTCCAACTCCATCTAGGCTTCCGATGACGCAGGCGGTTCACCACCAGACTGTATAAAGGATAAGCACGCACACATGTAATAGTCATTGTTTACTGCATTGGTCTAACGTCATTGTTTGACTGCGTAGGCCTACGTTTAGTCATTAACGCTAGCTTTTGAATCTGTGTAGTGCGAAAGGGTTTTGTTTTGGTTTCATACTACACTAGCTAGCCTATATAAAGTGTATTTGTGTTCCCTATTCAATACACAACAAACATTCTCCATACATAATGAAGCTTGCATGCCGCTTTCTTCTGCCGAAGGTTCGAAGGAAACTACTAGTACACGGCTGGCCGGGTACACGTACGGTACGGGTGTGCCGGTGTACCTTAACCCCCCGTACGTCGTCCGTCCCTGGTGGTTGTTGGGAAGAGCCTTACAGGTATGCTCTGATTCCTGTCCTCTTACTCCATCTCTAGGTTTCCGATGACGCAGGCGGTTCACCACCAGACAAACCAAAAAAGCCTCGGTGTTGAGCGGCATGCAAGTTTTTTGATGAAAAACTGACTGTGGCCCGCTGACTGTGGCCTGCTGACGCATCCATCTCTAGTTTTTTGATGACACTCCCGCTGACGTGTCATCATCTTATTTGTTGTGAAGGTATGGTAGTTAAACTAAGCATTAATAAAGGGACCAATAACATTGACACATCAGCTGCATGACACATAGGGGGACAGAACGGGAGGGACACAGCTTGTATACTCCCATTCAGTGCTTCCATGCGTGCTCCTACTTAAGTGTCATGATTTTATTGTCCCTTTCATTTACCTGACATAATGCCTGATTTAACTTCAACCAATTAGATGATGACACATAAGCGGGAGTACGCATGGTAGCACAAATGGGAGCACCGAAGTTGCATCCGAACGGGAGGCCCCCGCCCAGTTTGTCATCAAGAAATTTGCATGCCGCTCATCACCGAGGCTTTGCTGGTTTGTCTAGTGGTTAACCGCATGCGTCATCGGAAACCTAGATGTAGTTGGAGGACAGGAATCAGAACATACCTACAGGGGTCTTCCAACCACCACCGGGGACGCACGACGGGGGTTAAGGTACACACCGGCACACCTGGACCGTACATATGTGCCGGTGAAGATGGAACTCAACATTCTCATGGTTATGGATAGAAAAAAGGAAGAAGAAAAAGGATGGCGCGCGTTTCGATCTATGAACCGCGAGAGTGCTAACTTTCATTTTAATTGGCCAGTTCCTGATTTCGCTGAGTCATTGTTGTTGTACGTGGTGTTTGGTTGAGACAATGCAACTTGTGGTCATAACAATAAGAATTAAAAATAGGAGTATATCAGATTCAAAAATCTTCATTACGCCAGGTCGTATGATGGTCGGACAGTCTCCAATCCACTTAGATTGAAGTGGAAACACTCCTACCCAAACGAGGAAAAAAATTATGGATATGGTATGCATATCCAAGGCTGTGCATACCATTCCACATTTGTGACATGTGTCCACATGAATGGACGGATGAAGCAGTTGCATGACTGTGACATGTGTGCACATGAACGAACGAGGTCGTATGATGGTCGAACATGACAGGGATAACGCCAAGGAATTGTATCCTCGTCACTTGCAATCTATGCACCACCTGGGCCCAGATTGTGCACTTGTCACCTGGCATATTCCCTACTTCTGCCCCCACGCGCGGTGTCAGCAACAAATTCGTGCGAGCGATTTTGACAAGCTGTGAACGATTTGTCCCACCTCGTAAAGTTGAGCTCGTTGCAATGAGAATATAAGGCAACGCGTGCTATTGTAGTCAGACATCTGATTGAAAAAATATTTCATACAAGATTTCTGCACGCTCCGTTCGACATCGTCCACTCGCCCGGTCGAAGTCGAAAGGAATGTGTAGGAGGCGTGTACGGGGCAGATGTTTTTTAGATAAAGCCCTGGGCCCTTTCCGTGTTAAATTAAAAAACTTCCATGCAAACCGCGGTTTTTTATAAGCATAATTTTTCCCCGCGTACGATGGGCCCTTTGCGTGTCAAATTAAAAATTTCTCCTTTTATCGAAAAACATCTCCTTTAACGACGCACCGGAGAGCAAGTGCATACCGTTCTCAGATAGTGCCACGCGTACTTCCTTCTCGTGTCTTCAATCGTTGTTCCCTTATTGTGGCGCCATCTATATACCACTGGCCCCAACGTAACACTGGCCCAATGCCCCTATACACGGTGTAATCATTACAAGTACTCCTATACCCGGTGTCCGTAGCGAATTCGTGCGAGCAATTTTGACAAGCTATGAACGATTTGTCCCACCTCGGAAAGTTGAGCTTGTTGCAACGAGAATATAAGGCAACACGCGCCATTGTAGTCAGACATTCGACTGAAAAAAGATGTCGTACAAGACTCCTGCACGCCACGTTTGATTTCAACGGAGCTCGCCCGGTTGAAGTCAAACAGGACGTGTATAAGGCATGTACGGGGCGGATGTTTTTTATATAAAACCCTGGGCCATTTCCGCGTCAAATTAAAAAAACTGGCAGTGAAGCTGATGGGACACGTCGAGCCGTTGCGATAACCAAGAGGGATGCAAACCGCGGTTTTTTATAAGCATAATTTTTTCCCGCATACGCTGGGCCCTTTCCGTGTCAAATTAAAAATTTCTCCTTTTATCGAAAAACATCTCCTTTAAAGACGCACCGGAGAGCAAGTGCATACCGTTCTCAGATGGTGCTACACGTACTTCCTTCTCGTGTCTTCAATCACCGTTCCCTAATCGTGGCACCATCTATATACCACTGGCCCCAACATAACACTGGCCCAATGCCCCTATGCGCGATGTAATCGTTACCACTACTCCTATACCCAGTGTCCGTAATGAATTTATGTGAGAAATTTTGACAAGCTGTGAACGATTTGTCCCAACCTCGGAAACTTGAGCTTGTTGCAACGAGAATATAAGGCAACACGTGCTATTGTTGTTAGACATCCAATTGAAACAATATGTCATACAAGACTCAGCCACGTTCCTTTCGACATCGTCCGCTCACCCGGTCGAAGTCAAATGGAATGTGAATGAGGCGTGTAACGGCCGGATGTTTTTTTTATATAAGCTCTGGGCCCTTTCCGTGTCAAATTAAAAACTGCCAAGGAAGCCGGTGGGACACGTCGAGCCGTTACGATAACTGAGAGGGATGCAAACTGCGGTTTTTTATAAGCATAATTTTTCCACGCATACGTTGGGACCTTTCCGTGTCAAATTAAAAATTTCTCCTTTTATCGAAAAAATTCTCCTGGACCCACATGTCAGTGACTGAAGATTAAGTCAGGGGATCTTGATCCGAGCAAGAGACGTGCGCCCGTACATGGGCTCACGCGTCATGGGGACGAACATCAAGCGTTCCAGCGCAGTTTCGGCCCAGGAATACAAAGTGACTCAGCGCAGTTTCAGTCCACGAATAACAAGCAGCCCAACGCAGTGTTGGGCCTACTCTAATAACTTTACGTACGCTTTGTCCTGGCTGTCTCCCCGTCGGACCCTTCGATCCACAATGGCCCTTCTCCCGATTGCACGAAACGCGCCTGGAGGAGCATTGCCGACCGCCACGCTCTTGGAGGAGCATCCGCCGGCCGCCACGCTCTTGGAGGTGCATCCGTCGGCCACCACGCTCTTGGAAGAGCATCTGCCGTCCACCGGCGTGGAGGAGGATCCGCCAGCCGCCGCACGTGGAGGAGCAACAGTGCTAGGTACAATTGCTCACATAATGTTATTGTAGTTCAATCCTCTTACGGATACGCTGATTGAATTGTCGGAAGTGATGTCAGAAGATAAGACATGGATGGGAAAAGGCAGGCGTACGAAGGAGTGGCAAGATGGAATGAAGTCATTTTTAAATTTAGCATTCTAGGGCACTCGTGAAGAAGAAACTAAGCCTTGTCCTTGCATGAAATGTCGTAATATTTGCCACGGGAGACGCAAGGAAGTTCATCTTCACTTGCTTCGTAATGAGATGTCATTTGATTATACTTGTTGAGTACACCATGGAGAAAAACGAGTTGAGAAAAATATTGCTGAGCAATCAGCAAATAATGAGGAGATAATTTCTAATGATTCTGCTATGGAAAATATGTTGTCCAGTCTTCTTAGAGGCATTGGTGATCATGGTGGTACTTTAGCAGATGTTGATGATCTAGAAAATGTTATAAACCAGCAGGAGCCAACTGGGTGTGCAAAGGCATTATATGACTTATTAAATGATGCCAAAAAGGAGTTGTATCCAGGTTGTGAGAAGGTGACCCAATTAGCCTTCATTGTTAGGTTGTACCAGATAAAGTGTTTAATTGGTTTGAGCAAAAAAACGTGTGAGTTGATCCTTGAACTATTCTCATATGTGCTTCCAGAGGGTCATTGCATTCCTAATACACTTGATAAAGTTCAGAAGGTTGTTCGTGAACTCGGGCTGAGCTACGAAAAGATCAATGTTTGTGTCAATGACTGTGTGTTATTCCGGAAGGACTATTCTCTACTGGATCGATGCCCAAAATGTGGTGAATTAAGATGGAAAAATAGTACTGGTGGGGATGCAAGAGAGGATTTACCTAGTGGAAAAGCCAAGAAGCTTGTAGCATGCAAGATTCTACGATACTTCCCTCTTATTCCCCGTCTTCAAAGGTTTTATATGGCAGGATCAATGGCATCAAACATGCGCTGGCACAAAGAAGAACGTATTGATAATGGAATATTACGCAATCCTGCAGATTCAAAAGTATGGAAGCATTTTGATAGCATTCACCCAAATTTCTAATCTGATCCTCGCAACATAAGACTTGGGCTAGCATCTGATGGTTTCAATCCTTTTGGAGTAATGAATGTTTCTTACAGTACATGGCTTGTGATTCTAATCCCTTATAGTCTACCACCTTGGTTGTGTATGAAGCAGCCTTATTGGTTGATGTCAATGATAATTCCTGGGCCAAAGTCACCTGGAAACAACATTGATGTGTATTTGCATCCTTTGATTGATGAGCTACTGAAATTATGGTCTGATGGTGTTGAAACATATGACAGTTCAAAGAAAGAGACATTTCTCAAGCGAGCTTCTATATTGTGGACAATAAATGATTTTCCAGCATATGCAATGCTATGTGGATGGAGCACAAAATATAGGCTAGCATGTCCATACTGCCATGTAAACACCGACGCCTTGTGGTTGAAACATGGATGAAAGTATTGCTACATGGGTCATCATCGTTTCCTACCTCAGGATCACCGGTGGCGTCGGGACAAAGCTTCTTTCAACAACAAAATAGAGAATAGAGAGGCTCCAACATCACTCTCTAGTCACGAAGTACTCCAACAATACGAGACTTTTGATCAAGTGAGTTTTGGACAGATGAATAATAAGAGAAAGCGCACTGAGGAAGATAGGTGGCATAGTTGGAAGAAGAAAAGTATATTTTTCATCTCCCGTATTGGAAGACATTGCTAATAAGGCATAACTTGGATGTCATGCACATTGAGAAAATCATTTGTGATAGCATACTGGGGACATTGCTTAATATGGATGGTAAAACAAAAGATAGTTTATAAGATCATTTTGATATGCAGGAAATGGGTATACGGCCAAAGCAACATCCGATGGGTATGAAAGGGAAGTATGATTGTCCATCAACATCATATACTTTGCAAAAAGATCAAAAGACCACCTTGTGCAAGTTTTTGGCGGATGTGAAGATGCCCGATGGTTATGCCTCAAACATCAATAGAAGTGTGGACATAAAAGCATGTAAGGTATCAGGTCTAAAAACTCATGACTGCCATATTATATTTCAGAAGCTCCTTCCTATTGCAATACGTGACATATTGCCTGAAAAGGTTGTTGAAACTTTAATTGAGTTTAGCAAATTCTTTTCTAGAATTTGTTCTAAAGAATTTGCGGAACCAGATTTAGATAAGATGATTGAAAAATTTCCTGAAACAATTTGTAAGCTTGAGATGTTGCTTCCTTCCGCTTTCTTTGATATCATGGTACATCTTCCAATCCATCATGGCGAAGAAGCTCACTTGGGTGGATCGGTTTCTTTAGATGGATATATCCAATTGAGAGGTACCTTGGTACATTGAAGAGGTATGTACGTAACAGAGCTCACCCGAAGGGTTCTATAGCTAAGGGATATATTATGGAAGAGTGTATGACTTTTTGTAGCCAGATTTTGGATAACATCAGCACCAAGCTTAATAGGCCAGAACGTCATGAAGCTGTAGCTAAGAATGAACCTTCTCTCGAGTCTAATATATTTACAGAAGTTGATAATTCTAAAAAAAGGGTTTAAATGGGGCCAACTTACTATGGTGGAACTACATAACATCAGGCATTATAGTATTTCTAATGTTGAAGAGGCCACTCCATGGATCAAGTACGTATAACACTGAGATGTTCTATACTATATATTGGATCATGCTTATTGTAGATGGCTAATTTAATTTTGTACCCTTTTCAGTAAGCATTTTGAAGAGCTGAAAAAGATTCATTCTCGTGATGTTGAAAAACGCCATAGAGATGAGTTTGTTTATTGGCTTCAGAAACGAGTAAGTACATGCAAGTTTTCACTTTGATGAAATATTGAAGAAATATTTGTTCTAAAGTTGGTTTATCGATGACCCCTTTTATACTAATTAATGTGTACAGATTACGACATTACACAAAGAAGCCAAAGTAACCGATTATTTGTGTGCATTATCTAGAGGACCTGATCGTAGGGCATGTTTTTTTAGTCGATCATTCATAAATGGCTTCTTCTTTCGAACAGCAGAGGTGGAAAAAGATTTACGGACGCAAAATAGTGGTGTTGTTGTTCAGGATGGTGATCATGAGTGGTATGGAGTAATCAAGAAAATGATTTCTGTTGATTTTGAAAAAAAAAATCAAGAGGTTCTGTTATTTGAATGTGAATGGTTTGATCGGCCTCGTTCCGGTCAGAGCCAAAGCATAGGCTACAAAATGGATCGATACGGAATGATAGATGTCGACACTACTATTTCTCAATTTAAGTATGAGCCTTACATTCTAGCCACCCAAGCAGAACAAGTTTTTTACGTTAGAAGTGTGAAGCAAACTAAATGGGCTACAGTTGTTAAAACGAAGCCACGAAACCTTTTTGCCATGCCCCCTGGAGACAGTGAAAATAATGTCACTGAGACGATGGAGGTTGAGACATTATTTGATGATCGACGACTTACTGATATAAATGAGGATATGACCTCATGGGATAGGAATGACATTGACGGATCAACCGGTGATGCTTCCCCTCTTTCAAATGAAGACGACGACGACGACGATGATGATGATGATACACATATCAATGATGGTATTGTACCTCCAATATTAGGGGAGGACAGCGAAGATGATGATTTTTTTATAGGTACTGTGTGAGCTAGCTGTACGTGAACTATGTAATGCAACGTTTGTGTTCCGTGGCGATAGATCTTAATGCCACCAAGCGGTATTTTGTGGCAACAGATCCTAATACAACGATTGTGTTTCGTGGTGATAGATCCTATTGCCACGAACTTGTGAATCGTGGCATAAGTTCCTAATGCAACATTTGTGCTTCGTGGCGATAGATCCTAACACCACGAACTGGTGAATCGTGGCAAAAGTTCCTAATCCAACGATTGTGTTCCGCGACGATAGATGCTAACGCCACATACTATTGAATCGTGGCAACAAATCCTAATGCAATGATCACGTTCCGTGGCGATAGATTATAATGCCACGAACTAGTGAACCGTGGCAACAGATTCTAATGCAACGATCGGGTTTTGTGGCGATAGATCCTAATGCCACGAACTATTGAATCGTAGCAACAGATCCTAATGCAACGATCGGGTTCCGTGGCGATAGATGCTAATGCCACAAACTAGTGAATCGTGGCAACAGATTCTAATGCAACGATCGTGTTCCGTGGCGATAGATGTTAATGCCACGAACTAGTGAATTGTGGCAACAGATTCATGGCGATAGATCCTAATGCCATGAACTACTGAATCGTGGCACTTGATCCTAGTGCAACGATCGTGTCTCGTGGCGATAGATTCTAATGTCACGAACTAGTGAATCATGGCAACAGATTCGTGGTGATAGATCCTAATGCCACGAAGTAGTGAATCGTGGCAATAGATCCTAATGCAATGATCATGTTCCATGGCGATAGACGCTAATGCCACGAACTAGTGAATCGTGGCAACGGATTCGTGGCGATAGATCCTAATGGCACGAACTAGTGAATCGTGGCAACAGATCCTAATGTAACGATCGTGTTCCATGGTGATAGATGCTAATGCCACGAAATAGTGAATCGTGGCAAAAGCCCAAGCTTACTGCAATGATTTAGTATTCGTTGCAGTATAATCGTTGCAACAGGGCGGAATCCATGTAGTGTTTGCCGGATTCTTCTTCTTGTGTTGTTGCAAGCGCATGAAGTTCTTCTAGCATTGTGACCCCGGTAGTACAGTCCCCTTGGATCCGAGGGATGCCTGACGGAGTTGGCATCTTCAACACGAGGTAGCCGTAGTGGACTATGGCCATGAACCTATACAGGGTTGGCCTGCCTAGGATCGCATTGAAGGGGATATTGATGTGTGCCACATCAAACACCAGCTTCTTGGACCTATAGTTGTGTCGTGTCCCAAAGGTCACGGGCAGGATTACTGATCCAAGAGGTGTGATGGCTCTCGGACCTACTCTAGAGAAGGGACGTGAGGTCCTGAGGTCCGAGAGGTTGAGCTAGAGCTTCGCAAAAGCTGCAAAGCTGAGGAGGTCGAGCGACGTGCCTCCATTAACCAGGACATGGTAGAGCTGGATATTATTGATAGTCGAGGAGACCATCATGGGCAATTTTCCAGCTCCCACCTTGTTCTTTGGTCAATTCGAAGCATCAAAAGTGATAGAAGTATCCATCCACTTCTGATGAGGTTCGGCCTTGGCAATTGGTGCTGCAACAGCCATCTCCCAATGCATAGTCTTCAAGATGCGTTGCGAGGTGATGTCCCAGGACCCTCCATACATCATATGGAGAGTCTTCTAACGTTCTTTATGGAGATGTCAGAGTCATCGTCAACAGTGTTGTACACCACCTTCAGCGCCTTCTTGGCGTCTTGGAAGCCTAGCTCCTGATCAGACGGAGCTTCATCAACTTTTTGCTTCCCTTCCCTCTGGTGGAAAGGGGTCTCGTCTTGATGCTTGGTGTTGCGTTCAGCAAGCTTTTAGACCTCACGACAGTCTTCAAGATTGTGGGTTGTCAATTTGTGGTCGGACACCACATCTTTTCATTGTCGCCGTCTTCAGACGATGGTTGAGGTCGCTTGTCGGGGTGTGGCCCCTGGCCACCAGGAGCTGCAGCGGCGGCAGCGGTTAGTGTGCTGGCAAGTGACTTCTTCTTACCACTTGACTTCTTCTTTTTTCCACTACCGGAGGCAGTAGCTTAAGCTTTGGAGGTAGATTGCTTGGCTTCCGCAGCTGGTTTGGAGTGCATCTCACGGCCCTCCGCAGCTTTGCCGCATTTGCCAGCTAGGTTGAATAGTTCTGTGACGCTGCTGACATTCTTGGTTGCCAGTTTCTCCAGCATCTTCTTGTCTCTATCTCCCTGTCAGAATGCAACGATGATAGAAGCGTTGGAGATAGAAGGGATGGTGTTCCATACCTGAGAGAATCACTGGATGAAGGATCACAGCGACTCCCCTAACTTCTATTGTATGGCGAACAGGTCCAGCTTGGTGTCAGGTCGGGTGTTGGAGCTCCAGAAGTTGGCAGTGAACTGGCGATAGAGTTCCGCCCAGCTGTAGATGGAGTTGGGCGGTAATCTCAAAAACCAGGACCTTGCAGTCCCAGTTGGAGCCACCAGGAAGTAGTTGGCCATTACAGCCTCATTGCCTCCATCCACGAGGATGGCGGTGGAGTAGATCTGAAGAAATTTGACAGGGTTAATAGTCCCATCGTATTTCTCCGACAGATGGGGCCGGAACTTGGGTGGCCACTCAACCATGCGGAGGTGCACGGCAAGGGCCGAACAGCCGTCCCAAACTCTAGTGGAGAAGGGTTTTCTCGAGCAATTCTCCTCTCGCTAGCTCGCTCGATGTTGACACGGTTGTCCTACCTCATATAATGGCGGTCGAGCTCCGACTAGAGGTCTTGAGTTGGGAGCCTCATCGCTATGTGAGTACAGCGAGCACCGGAGGACAGTGACATCACTTGCTGGGAGGGCGCACATCTCCTGTGCTACGACGCTTGAGGACCAATTCTACTTGACAAGGTCCTGTTCTGAGAAGGTGCCTATCCTACATGGGGCGGACCTTGGTTGCTGATTGCATTGGCTGCAGCTGCAACCAAATGCTCAACATCATCGCGTCACAGTTCTAGTGCAGCGGGAGGAGCTCCCGGCACTAGTGGACGCTGGAGTAGAGTCCACACTGAATTTAGCGTGTTCTCTGGGTTGTTTGTCGATACAGTGACTGACGCAAATACACCATCTTGTTGTCCAGCGTTGGCTACTGGAGTGGGTGGTGGGAGTGGTGCAATGCGTGCCGGAACAACAATGTTGGCCGATTGCTGCACATTGGAGGGATTTTCCCCTAATAGGTTGCATAGCCAATCCATTGGATGAAGCGGCAGCGGAGTTCACCATCTAGAAATCTTGAAAGCAGCCTCTACCTGGCACGCCAAATGTCGAATTGTGGACTAGGACACTTCCCCCGGTACTACTAAGGAGTAGTCCACAGAGGTTCGTATTCGGTCGGAGCACAAGTCAACTAGGAACAAGGGGGTGAAGACTGAGAGTTTTACGTGGTTCGGGCTGCCTGAGCATAATACCCTAATCCACACAGTGTGTGTTGATTGTATGAGTATTCTTGGATGCGTATGAGGTGGCTTCAGATCAGTTGTCCTTTCTACCGTGCAGCTCAACCCTTTTATATGTTAAGGACTGGCTATTACAGTCTGTGTCTAGCCCGATAGGTGGCCCTGTCTGTAATAAACTTCCCTATACACGATCTATTGTGTTAAGCGTACTTAATGGAGTGATAACGTGCCTTAGCATTAGCGTTACCGGCCTCATAGCCCTCTGATTGTGCGTCATTAATACAGCATTAATGACACGTTAACCAGGTCTTGTAATAGCCAATTGATACCCCTTGAATGTCCATGCCGTTGGAGATCCCGCTGTCTTCTCGTTGCAGACTTTGGTCCGGGGTATTGACACGTGGAAGATCTAGAGCTTCCCTCTACTGGGGGATAGGTACAGCGCTACTGGACACGTGGCAGTGTTGGAGCTTCGCTGAGGAGGGAGGCAGGTCTGGCCCTATAGGACACGTGAAACACCAGAGCTACCCAAACAAGGGAGGCAGGTCCGGCTCTTCTGGACACGTGGCAGCATCGGAGCCACCCTATGAAGAGAGGCATACCTGATATTGCGGGATGTGTATCCCCTTCGAACGTCAGCCACCTGGACATAGGAACTCCACGACTTTGTTTACGGTACCAAGGGGAACCCGGTAAGTAGGGTACCGACAACCAAAATAGGATGTTCTTGGCACCATATTGACAGAGGTCTCCCTCTACCAACATGTATCATCTAGCCACCCTGACGATCCCTGCAGCGGATACATATTCTTCGGGAAATATGTTGTCCTTCAGGTAGTCCTGGATCCCTGTGATCCATGCATCGGGATCTGTCTGAGCTTCTCAATCTTAGGTGTCGGGTTGTACGGAGTCCCCGATGATGCATAGATCATTGGCGAGCACCATGGTTGCAGGGCCGCCGAGACCACCAGCTTTGAGGTGATAGGCTCGCCTCCTTCACTAGGCTCAACAGGCCTAGCAGTTGGTCGTACCAACTTCCTTTCAAAGACATCCTCGGGGATTGGGGCCCCAGTGGATACCGTCGTTGACAAGTCGTCGGTGATGGAGTTATCGGTGCGCGGCAGAAGGCATAGGTCCAAGGCCTTAAAGTCCTTCTCCAGTTTATTGACGTGCAGAAGCTATGCTGCAAGCTAGGGGTTGTTGCAGCATCGTTCTCCCCAGACTTGCTTCATGATCAGCTAGGAGTCTCCCTTGACCAACATCTGGCGCATGTCGAGAGCCTACGCAGCCGTCAGCCCATAAATGAGGGCCTCATACTCCGGCATGTTGTTGGTTGCCTTGAAAACGAGGCGCACCGCGTACTTGAACTACTCCGTATTGGCGATAGGAGCAGCACATCGGCTTCGGCCCCCTGCTTCACGAAGAGCCGTCGAAGAAGAGCGTACAGTGGGGTCCGGTTAGGACGGGGCCTTAGGCTCCAGCTCGCTGATGTCGGTGCGCCCTGGGTTGCTTGGTGATAGCGTCCACTCAGCAACAAAGTCTGCTAGTGCCTGACTTTTTACCGCATGCCGCGGCAAGAAGTCAAGCTCAAACTTCGCCAGCTCCGCCGCCCACTTAATGATGTTCCCAGTCGCGTTGGGGTTTCGGAGCACAGTCCCAAGTGGGAACGAGGTCACCACTGAGACCCTGTGTGTCTGGAAGTAGTGGTTGAGCTTCCTCGATGCGATCAGCACAGCATACAGCAACTTATGTACTTCAAGGTACCTTGTTTCTGCTTCGTGCAGGACTTCTCTGATGAAGTAGACCGGGCACTGGATGGGCTGGACTCTCCCTGGGGATCTGGTGCATCCTCTTCCATCAACGTCGGACCTAGGGGCTCCAGCCCCCCCCCCCCCCCCCGCCAGGTCCGGGTCGTCTTTTGGGCTGGGACCCAGAGGCATCTTGATCTTTAGGGCCCCTGAGGGGACCCAGGCGCCCTCCAGGGGTTGGGACCTGGAGGAAAATTGGTTGCCGAGGCCCCCTGTGGGATCCGAGCCCTGGGGCTCAAAACCGAAGGAAGGGGCCTCGACCGCCTCTTGAGGCAGCTCGTGACCCGATCGCTCCACAACCAGGACGATGCTTACCACTCCGGTTGTGGCAGCGATGTAGAGGTACAGAGGCTCCCTGGGATCCAAGGCTACCATGATAGGTAACGACGTGAGGTGTCACTTCAACTAACAGAATGCCTTTGATGCTTCGTTGGTCTAGACGAAAGCATCAGACCTGCCCAGCAGCTTAAAGAACGAGAGGGCCTACTCAGCTATTCTAGAGATAAACTGACTGAGCGCGGCCACACAACCCGTGAGCTTCTACACATCACTGATGTGGCCCGAGGCCGCATCAGTTCGACCGCCTTGATCTTATCTGGATTAGCTTCGATCCCTCGGTGCGAGACAAGAAATCAAGGAGCTTCCCCACTGAGACTCCGAACACGCACTTGTCTGGGTTGAGCTTTGTGTGTGTGGATCATAGCCAGTCAAAGACAAAGGCGAGGTTGTCTAGCAATGATGTGTGCGTCTGGATTTTGACAACGATGTTACCGACATACACCTTTACTAGGTCCCGAATGAGATATCCAAACGTTTTATGCATGGCACGTACAAAAGTGTGGAGAGCATTCTTAATACCATAAGGCATTGATACATAACAATACAAGCCATCTACTGTTATAAAAGTAGTATATTCTTCATTGTCTCTAGACATAGGAATTTGCTGGAACCAAGAGTAAGCGTCTAGAAAGCACATCAGATTGCAGTCTGAAGTTGAGTCTACAATTTGATCTATCCTAGGGAAAAGGGAATGGGTCTATAGGGCATCCTTACTGAGGTTGGTTCAGTCGATGCACATCTGGAGCTTCATGCCGGCCTTGGGGACAACAATAGGATTGGCAAGCCAACGGGGGTAGTGGACCTCTCGGATGAAGCCAGCGTCAAGCTGATTCTATATTTCTTCACGATGAAGCTCTCCCGCTCGATGGATTTCTTATGAGGCTTCTGCTGCACCGATCGGGCGTCCAGGTATATCTTTATATGGTGCTCGATCACCTCCTTGGGGATCCCAGACATCTATGATGGTTGCCAGGTAGACACATCGACATTCACCCAGTATGCGGGTGGTCTAGGCAGCATGGGAATCGATTTGTATAGCCTTGATGGGGACGTCATCGCTGTTGGAGGCCGACACACGGGGTGCAGCGGTTGAGCCGCGCTGGCACAAGCTTAGGGGAGGTCTGCTTGGTCCAGCACCGGTCGGGGCAGGTGTTGGGGCCACTGCAAGTGCTTGGAGCTTCTCCAAGGCTGACATTGTAGCAGTGCGATCCCCACAGATCTTGAGGACGCTGGTGGGTGTTGGAATCTTCGGGACCAGGTAGCCATAGTGGGCTATGGCAATGAAACGGTACAGGGTGAGCCTGCCGATGATGGCATTGAAGGGGAGGCAGACCTCCGTGACATCGAACTAGATGTCCTCCATCCTAAAGTTCTCGGATGTCCCACCTCTAAGACCGGGCTCGAGGGGGCAAGCTTGGACAAGGGAATCTGCAACTTCTCGAAGGTTGAACGACTGATGAGGTTGAGGATGGCCCCACCATCAATCAAGACATAGTAGAGCTTGATGTTGGCGATCGTGGGGGCGATGAAGAGGGGCAGGAGCCTAGCTCCCGCCATGTTCTTGGGTAGTCGGAGGCGTCGAAGTCATCAGCGTCCCCATCGACTTGTGGTGTGGCGCAGGACTAGGGGTAGGAGCTACCGAGGCCACCGCTCGGCGTAGGGTATTGAATGTGTTTTGGGACGCGGGGTCCAAGGATCCCCCGTAGAAGATGTGGAGCATCTTGTGACGCTCATTGTCGCTGCTGAAGTCGGAGTCCTCGTCGTGGTGAACTGCCTTAATGGCCTACTAGGGTTCCTAGTACTCCATGTCTTTCTCTTTGTCGACCTGCGGATCGACCTTCTGCTTGCCCTCCCGCTGACGAAAGGGAGCACCACCGGGGCACTGTTGTACCTGATCGCGGTATTGGTCTGCGAGCTTCTTGATTTCTCGGGACTCACTAGCGTTTTGGCCGCTAGAGCCATGTACCGGGTAGCGCTCACTGCTATCACCACCAACTGGTGGCTGGTGTGGGCGCTTGTCAGTGTGTGGTGCCCTGGGACCGTCGGTCGATGCTGCACCAGTGACAGGGGCCCCAAGTAGTAGCCTATCATTGCCACCACCCTTGTTCTTGTTCTTCTTGCCGCTGTCCTTGGAGCGGCACCTGCGCCAGGCTGGTTGGCCTTACCCGCCTCGCGGGTGGGCTGTGAGTGCCAGTCACGGCTTTCTATGGCCCTGGCACATCTATCGAAATTGGAAAAGAGCTCGGAGACGTCTTGGACATTGTGCGTGGCTAACTTCTCGAGCATCTTCTTATCCCGCACACCCTGCCAAAATGCAACTATGTGGGGGATGGAGTTATGTACCTGGGAGAAACGCTAGATGAACGACCTCAGCGTCTCTCCGTGACGCTTTTGCACAGCACAGAGGTCAAGCTCGGTGCCGGATGCGTATAGGAGTTGTCGAAGTTCGATGTGAAATGTCGATAGAGCTCTGCCTAGGAGGTTATGAACCCCTCTGGCAGGTTCATAAGCCATGACCAGGCTGAGCCGGTCAGAGCAACGGGGAAGTAGTTCGCCAAGACGGGCTCGTCCGCTCCTCCAGCTAGGTGTGTGGTGGTGTAGATCTGCAGAAACTCGGTAGGGTTGACACTCGCATCAAACTTCTCCGGTATGTGTGGCTGGAACATGCATAGCCACGCCACCATGCGGAGGTGCGGAGCCAAGGCTACACACCCTCCAATGGCTTTTGTCGGAGATTGGTACGATGCAGCGTACACCATGGGTGCTTGCTGCACGATGTATGGAGGAGGTGGAGGTGCAAGCTGCGCGACGTACGGCTGAGGCTGTGGCACAGGCTATGCAATGTACATTTGAGGCTGAGAAGCCTGCTGTGCAGCTTACGACTGATGCGCGTGTTGCGCTGCGTACGGCTGATGCGCTGACTGTGGAACATGCTGCTACGGAGCATGCTGAGGGACATATGCCTATTGCGCCTGCTGTGCTGCATATGGCTGGGGAGCTGTCTTCATAGTGTACTCTGGTGGTGGAGGTGGTGTAGGGTTTACCTGTGCGATCAGCTGCTGAGGGTACCCCTGGGGTGCACCCTGTGCGGCCGATGCTTGGGGCTCGGGCCCTTGAGCGCTGTAGTCAGCCTCAAGGTTGCGCTGTCTCTCCCGTTGCCGCCCGACGGTGATGCGTCTATCGTACCTTGCAGCCCCACGGCGGTCGAGCTCGGCTCGGAGGTCGGCTGTGGAGAGCTTGGTGGAGTGGGGGTCAGCCTTGTAGCTATCGATGGTCGGCGTGCGTGACAGCGACATGTGTTGTCTGCTCTTCTGAGGAGAGTTGATGGCTGCAATGATGAGGTGGTCGACGTAGTTGATCAACTGCTTTGCTATTCTCTGGGAAGCGTTCATGGAAGGTGGATTCTGGAGGAGAGCTCTGGATGCAGCCAGAGCGCTCTTTGTACTTGCAACAGGTGGCTCCATGGGTGCCGACGGAGCCGGCATATTTCGGGAAGCGCCAGCCTGGCCGGCTGCAATTGTGTGGGGGTGCGATGGACCAGACCGTGCTCTGGAGCGAGATCTAGTTTTGCCACCGCCTGCTGTGTGGCGATGGCCTTGGGAATCGCCATCCAAAGGCCTCATGTTCACCCTTGTGTGAGGGCGCAATTTCTTGGGAGAAAAGGCCCCCTACCTGGCGTGCCAAATGTCGAAGTGTTAGAGCGACACTTCACCCGGAGTTGTTAAGGAGCAGCCCGCGAAGGTTCTTTTTTAGCAGGGGCTAGTCTCCGATGAGGTCGAGCGTATGAGAGACGGTGAACACGGTGGTTTTATGTGTTTCGGGCCGCCGAAGTGTAACACCCTACGTCCACGGTGAGAGTTGTATTGCCTGAGTGTTGTGAGCTACGGAAGCCTGTGAGGGTGTGAGTGTGTCTGAATGGCGTATCTAGAGTCGGTGGCTGCCTAAACCTTTTATAGTAAGGTCGGACACCTTATAGGTGGGGTCTGGAGCCCGACAGGTGGCCCCGAGCGATCTTATGCTTGTACAAGATCTATGGGTTTACTACACCTGCTACTTTTCACCGCGGCTTGAAGACCCGACGTCTTGTCGCGTCAGTCGCCTGTGGCTAGGTGTATTCGTTGATGATGGCAGAGAATGTCTTGTCCGTCCTATCGCTGCAAGCTACCCAGTCAGCAGCATGGGGTAGCTCTACGACGCCTTCACTGTGATTTGATTGTGCACAGCGGCACCTGACAGGGGTGCCTGCTGCATCGTGTGCATGGGAAGGTGCGTGCCTTCAATGCGCGACTTGGACAGGGCATGCTACCCTTTACTCCCACAACCTATCGCCAGGGGCAAGTTACAGGACGTGTGGCAGCCAGAGCCTGCCTCTGCGGGGGAGGCCGAGTCCTGCGCTGCGGCCACGTGATAGCTCTGGAGCCCAACTCTGAGGAGAGTCGGGGGCCGATGCTGCTTGACACGTGGTGGCTCTGAAGCCCGCCACATCGGGGGAGGCCAGCCCGGGGGCTCGGGCCACGTGACGGCACCGAAGCCCACTCCCGCGGGGGAGCCGGATCCCTTCCCACTGGACATGTAGTGGCCCGGGAGCACATCTCTGTGGGGGATCCGGGTCCCGAGTAGGGGTCTACGTGGCAGTACCGGAGCTTGCCCTTGAGGATGGAAGAGGACCGGACCTGCTGGACATGTGGTGACCCGGGAGCCCATCTCTACGGAGGAGCCGGGTCCCGAGCACGGGACCATGTAGCAGTACTGGAGCCCGCCCTGTGGAGGGAAGGGGTTCGGGCCTACTGGACACGTGGTGCCATCGGACCCTGCCTCAGCGTAGAGGTAGGGCACTTAGGCGTTTTCATCATGTGTGCATGGGTACGCGGTATGCTGGGTACCAACAAGATGGATTCAAAAAAACTGGGCGGAGGCCTATGGCAAAATAGCATGTTATTGTCCGCCCTTAGCCCATTTCTCACTCGCCATTCATCTCAACCATCCATTAAAATGTACGGCTCAGATTCATTTTGGCCAGATAAAAGTTTGCCATGACCTAACCCTAACTCATTTTTCCTAGCCCCTCTCGCCCGACATTCACGGGGAGAAGAGAGCGATGCTTCTCAAGTCCCTAAATTGGTGAGGTGGTGTTCTATGTCATGCGCGTGCGAGGGCAAGTGTCGTGCCCCACAAGCGCGTGCAACGTGGCAAGGCAAACGCGACTCAGCTTCGTTTTTGCGCGCGCGATAACACGTGTTGCGGTCATTCAGACGATGCAACTTTGGGTCTTCCCCGATCTGCCTCGTGTGAGGCGGCAGGTTCAGCACTGTTGTCGATCCTCGGAGACATTCGACGGAGCGGCATCATCACAGAAGTCCTCCCTTTTTTGATCAATTTTGTCGATCCGTTCTTTGGGGATTTGAGAATTTGGGACAATTGACCTACTTTTTCTAACTAATAATGCTAATCTAACATAATTAAGGGCACGCTTTCAGATTAAGGCATAAACATAGGCCAAATCACCATTTATGCACATAATTAACAAAAAAGAAGAGCGAATTAGCAAAACATACTTGGTGTTTCATCAGCCATGGTTGCCTTACACTACTACAAAAAGTATCTTCTCATACGCCTCCTTATTTTTTTACATACGATCCATAAAAAAACCCACTTGTGATGTTAAATACAATAAAATCCGCCTGTGATAATGATATATCACCGGCAGTCCGTAACTAAAAACTGTCTGTGAAAAAGTATAAATTATTACGGGCGGTCGGTGGTAAAAACCATCTGTGATAATTGATAATGTCACGGGCGATTGTATGAAAGAAAAGCCTGTGAAAATACATTGTGGAAACCATGTCTCGAAACCCAGGCCATTCTTTTTCCGCACTTCTGGTTGTCCACCAATCAGCTCCCTTTATGCGGATCCACTTCCAGCCACCTGCCTACCTCTTTAATAAAAGACCACCCACACGATCCACCTGCCTGCCTCTTTAATAAGACACCACACCCACCCGTCTCCATCCCTATTGAAGTCTAGAAATTCCCAATCCTTCCACCACATCTGCTCCGGTCGAACTCTCGCAACTGCAGCTCTGCCTTCGACTGCGCGCTTTGCGCTCTCTCCGGTGAGACGTCCGGGCCTCCAACTACTGCTTCATGTGCACCCTGCCTCTTCGACTGCGCTCTCCGCGGCGTACGAGGGCAGCAGCGTTCGACGACAGCGCTCAGAGGAAGCTCACGAGGCCAGCAGGAAGCTCACGTTTCGACGCCGTGACCACCATCTACGGCCTCTGACTTCGACTTCGATGCGGCGCTTCCACTCGTCGGCCTCATCTTCGTCTGCCTTAGCGCATGGCGAGGGCGACTGGCAACAGCGGGCTAGCAAGGGAGACAGCCAAGTTCAACTAGTAGTTTCTGGGCACGAGCTTGTACCTGCTAGTTTCTTCTGAAACCAATGTTGTACCTGCTAGTTTCTGAGCACGGCCGCACGAGCTTCGGCAGCACTGCGGCCAGCGAGCTGCTGCTGCGGTGGCCTTGTAATTGTTTCGCATGTGTTACATTTTTTGGACCATGTCTTGGCTAAAATCTGTTAGTTCAAATCTGCATAAATTTTATATTTCTTGCATTCTGATTTCAGCAAGTGACGAATCGAACACAATATACACAGACGCCCTATTAGAAGAGTCATCTATGATAATATATTATCACAGACGGTCGGTGTAACACCCTCATTTTCATGCATCATACCATGCATCCATCATTAAATATGTTTGACTTTGAGCAACATAAAAAGGAATAAGTTTATAATGAATTAGAAATAAAACCGCACTTAAGAATTCTAGGAAGTGCGGACTAGTCCGATTTTGGTGCGGACAAGTCCGATTTCTCTCTGAGAACGGACTTCTCCATTTTGCTGCGGACTGGTCTGTTTTTTCCTCTGGACATTTTCGGACTTGTGCGGCTCATAGCGGACTAGTCCGGTATCCCAAATTGCTTGAAATTTTGCTAAGTCCCTCGACTTGTCCGAACTAGTCTGGTATTCCAGCGGACTTGTCAATTTTTCCTCTGACTAAAGTCGAACTTGTCCGATTTTAGCCAGACTTATCTGTTTTTCCCCTCCGGATAAGTTCAGACTTGTCTGATGTCCAGTGCGGACTTGTGCGATTTCCCTCTGTCTAACTTTGGACTAGTCCGGCCTTCTTCGAACTTCTCCGATAAATCGCGGTTCCGAGTTGATCTTTGTTTCATGACTTGCTTCTTGAGTTTTACGTTAAGTGGGCCTAGGGACGTCGTGTCTAACTCTTTTAGAGCCTATGTGGGACCCTAAAACCGACCTCTACTCATCTTAAACTCAAAATCCATCCAACCCTAGCCTCTAGCTCTATATAAACAACCCCAACGCTTATCTTGATATCTATTTGCCACTTTTTCATCTCACCCAAACCCTAGCTCGTGGATAGCCGCCACCAAGGAGGGAGAAGGAGATCTAGAGCAAGAAGAAGAAGAGGAGGAAACGAAAGAGGGTCAAGATCTCCATCAAGTTTCGTTCTCCATCGCCAATTCACCATAAGATCTTCATCAGCCCTAGATCTTTAAGATCCAAGTGTTGTCTCCAAAACTCTTGATTCTTTGGAGTCTTAGACACCTGGTATACCTTCTACTTCCTTTTACTTACGTGAATTCAACCCCGGATTCCCAAATTCACGTCGATCTAGAAAACCCTAGTTTGCCAGTTGTGCGAAGTGTGGACTTGTCCGGTCCCTAGCGGACTAGTCCGATTATCCTGGTTAAATTATGTTGAATTAATTCTAAAATTTGTTTCGAATCAATTCCAAACCTGTATAAACTTGTTAAAAGCTATTAGAACTAGATAGTGATCATTAAAAGCAACTCATTAACAAGTTCCACCTTGCATTTGCATTAATCATGCATGTCATGTCATATTGAGTAATATTTGTGCACTCTTTGATTGTCTTTCTTGTCTTGTATGTTTATTGTGCGGATTAAACGGGTTTACGCTAGAGAGTGCCGCGGAGGATCTCCGACACCAAGAGTTTGAAGGCTTTGACCCGAACCAATCCCAAAAGCATGGAAAGTGTCCTTGAAGCATATTGATTCTGTTTTTAAAGCAAATGTTTTGTTTGCAAACTGCATGCTTGTCTCAATTTGATAGGTATCCTATGATAGAAAGTTTACTAGCGTTGTATAACCACCCTTGTCACCTGGAATTCATGGTATAGAGTCGGGATGGGCTTTTTACCTTTTGCTATGCTTAATTAATTGGGATGGGAAAAAAACTATACCATTAATTATACATTGATGAGATTATGGTTAATATGAACTTGTTAATATGATATGGTAATGGGTGATCTAAGCAAGCCTGGTATGTGGAAGGGTTGGATGTTATGGTGGTTTGCTTGCTTTACATCTAAGGACCGGTTCATGTGAGAATAGCCAGGACTACAGTGCCACCACGAGGCCATGTATGGGTGTGGCGTAGCTGATTAATTAGGGCTTTGCCAGTGCTATTTGGACCATTAAGGATGCTCGGGGAAGGGATAGTCGGATTTGGTTTGTTGATAATTGGTGGGACTACCCTGGGATCCGAATGGCTCAAGAGGGGGCCCTTGGTTGAAGATGTGCTCAGTTGGAGGCATCACCACCGGTGAAACCTGAGTGGGGTCTAAATAGGCTAGTAAGTCCTTTGTAAAGGCTATTTTGTGATCTCTTAGTCATACACCAACGGAAGTGTGTAATGTGACCGACGGGTCATGGGCATAAAGGAGGTTCTTAGTCACCGAAAGGTGATAAAATCACAAACACGTGGATAAAGTGGTACAAACTCTCCAGAGTCTAATAAAACTATCATGATAACCGTTCTCCCGGTTATGAGCACCTGGACAACTTCCATGATTACAGGGTACTTGGGATTTGGGATGGTCATAGTTTGGTAATGGTTATGGTTTGGTAATGGTTATGGTTTGGTAGTGGTTATGGTTAATAATACGATTATGGCTGGTTATGAGTTAAATTCTGGTATTGGATATGGTTAATGATAATGGTGAAATCTGGTATATGGATGATGGTAATTAAATATGGACTGGTATTATGATGATTACATGGTTTATGATGGGATTACTTCACATAAATATAATATATTGCTTCTTAAATGTTTTAATGTACTTTTCAGCACTTAACCATTATTATATTCGTCATTTGAATCAGCTACATGTCATACTTTCCACACTTGCTAAGTACGACATGTACTCACTCTTGCAATTCCCCCAGCAACAGTTGATGGTCAGGATTGAAAGTATTACAATGATAATGCGGAGTTCTAGGTCGTGTCTGCCGTCAGCTTTGTCTGTGGAGTGTTGTAGTTGTGCTATACCCTTTGCTTATGCTGCTTAGTTGCTTATTTAGTTTGTTTCTGTTGCATTAGTTGAACTTGTCATTAATATTCATTAGTGCTTGTATTCGAGGATAATATGAATTGTGTAATAAAAATGGTTAATTAATCTTGTTCTGTGGTAATCTTCTATATATCCTTTGTGAATGCACTCGTGTATGTGTGTTGAATGGCATGGGCACACATATGCGTTCATTTGGTTCATTTTCGGAACCGGGTGTCACAGTCGGCAGTAAGGAACAACTTGTGATAATATATTTTTACAGGCGATCTGCATTTAATAACAGCTTGTGATAATGCATTTTTACATATGGTTCTTTATCGCCGACCGCCTGTGATAATATATTATCACAGACGGTTTTTGCATCCGCCTGTGAAAACAACGATTATCACATTCTCTTCATGACAGGTGGTTTTTAAAACCGCGTGCGATAATATGTTTAGAGCCGCCTGCAAAAATAAATTTTTCTAGTAGTGTTAGTCGATGTGAGGAATGAATATTTCGGGAAACTACTGAGTCCCCCTTTGATGTTTCGAGTGAGGAGTGTGGCACGTGCAGTGATCGTGGATGCAAGAATGGAAATCAAATGGAGACCACCATTTTACTCAGATTTGGGCCATCAGAGGCTAACAACCCTACACCCGGGCTTCGCATCCTACCTCGGGTCGAAGGGTGGACAAAGCACGTGCCGTATTGCATTGAAATACAATCGTTAACCCGTATTCTTTGGTACCCCTATTTTGGTGATGAATCATGTCGGGACACGAAGTTTTTTTATCGAAAAGGCCAGTAGACATTCGATTATAAGATAGATAGTAGAGTTTTACATGTACAAGAAGTACATGGCCCAACTGAGAGAGAAATACAGAAAAAAGACAGTCCTAGCACACACACACTACATGTAATTTACAGGGTAGCGTTGGGCAGTATTGCTCCCAAACTTGCACAACCCACTCTGCACCACATCCTAAGCTCTTCCTTTACCCATGCGATGATTTCCAGCACAGTATGTTCCTCTGCTTGAAAAATACGCGCATTCCGCTCCTTCCATATGCTCCAGATGATCGCAATTGTGATTGATCGCACGCCCATCTGTCGGTCGGAGCTAGGTGATGCAGACAGCCCATTGAACCAGGTGTCAAGAGGAATCATGACGCTCCAAATGGACGGGTGAATACCCGGCTCCGCTGCCCAAGCACTGATCTCTGACCATATTTGTTTTGATAAGTAGCATTCGGAGAACAGGTGACAAGCCGTTTCTAAGTTACGGCGACACAACGGGCAAAAGTATTCATTTGGCCATCCTCGCCGTTGAAGACGATCGGTCGTCCACACCTTGTTTTGGAGCATTAGCCATAGAAAAATTTGTATCTAGGCGGAGCCCAAACTTTCCATATTTTCACGGGGAGCAAAGATACGATGGACCCTTGAAACTGAAGTGCATATGCAGAACGGGCCGAGTACTCCCCCAAAGAAGTGTATGTCCATCTGATTTCATCTGCCATGTTGTGCTCTGAAGATAGTTGCATGTCCTGGATTAACACCCACAGTTGTAAATAATCCTCCAACAGTTCCATTGTGAATTCCGGCAGTAAATCCCAGATCCATGTATCATTTTGCATAGCGTCCGCCACTGACCTGTTTTTTCTGCGATTGTGCCTGAAAAGCTTTGGGAAGCGATGCGTCGGAGCCTGACCGTGCAACCAACTAGAGAGCCAGAAACGGGCGAGTTGGCCGTCGTGGATTGTGACTCTAGTGGCCACTGCAAACAGATCAATGTCAATACCATCGACGGGCAATTCCATGCCTTGCCAAGGGCGGTCGGGAGTCCTCCAAGTGAGCCACAACCAACGCAGGCGCAAGGCACGGCTAAACTTTTGAAGATCCATGATGCCAAGTCCACCACAGTCTAGTGGACGACAAACACGAGTCCATGCCACTTTGCATTTGCCACCTTGTAATTGTTGGTTGCCTGCCCATAGGAATCTTCGTCGAACCTTGTCAATATCTTTAAAAAAATCGTGGGGGCTTGAGCACCGACATGGTGTAAGTGGAGAGGGAACTCAATACAGAGTGTACCATGACACGATGCCCCGCGTTGCTCATCATCTTACCCTGCCAACCTGCAAGTTTTGCAAGGGCTCGATCCTGAATAGTTTGGAGCTGAGACAGGTGTAGTCGTCCCAATGTCAGTGGTTGCCCAAGGTAGGTCATTGGCCATGAAGCACGCTGACCATCGAAACCGCTGAGAACGTCGTCAAGGTCAACTTGTTGACATCGAATGGCGGGCACTGAGCTCTTGCGTACATTAATTTTCAAGCCCGTGTAGTCGCCCAACAACCTGAGTATGTCCAATGTCACTTCCACATCTGACTGAATTGGGTTGACGAATAAGATTACATCGTCCGCATAAAGCAAAACACGCATTTTGGCATGCCTACCAGTGAGTGGGGATAGCCTTCCATCCTGTGTTGCCAGCTGAAAAATACTTTGGAGAGTGTCAATTTCTAGGATAAATAGATAGGGGGAGAGAGGGTCTCCTTGGCGTAGGCCGCGACGGTGTAAAATTGGCGGTCCAGGGGATCCATTTAGACAAACTTTTGAAGAGGTTGTGGTGAATAGCAATGACAACCAATCACGCCAGTGTGATGAAAACCCTTTGTGTTCCAAGAGTTCAATCAAATACTCCCAAGAAACTGAATCAAATGCCTTGGAGATATCAAGCTTGAGCACCAACATTGGCTTCTTATTACAATGGTAGGCGCGAGCGAGATTGCGAACATAGAGGAAATTTTCTTGGATGCATCGCCCCTTGAGAAATGCACTCTGTGCCAATGAGATCAAATTATCCATATCTTTTTTTCAGGCGTAAAGCGAGTACCTTCATGATTAGCTTCGCAATGGAGTGAATTAAACTTATTGGCCGAAAATCCCCCGTTGTTTCAGCTGCTTCTGTTTTGGGCAGTAGAATGATGTTTGCATTGTTTAGCTTTGCTAAAGGCCCAACATTTAGTGCGTGTAGACTGCGGAAAGCGAGGATAATCTGATCCTTGATCACTAGCCAGCATTTTCTCTAGAACGCGCTGGTGAAACCGTCAGGTCCTGGTGCTTTTTCAGTCGGCATCTCCTTGATCGCTAACCAAATTTCATCTTCAATGAACTAAGCATCCAGATTATTGCTCTGAACTTGTGGCAGGTCAAGTGCATCCCAGTCAAAAGTGTATTGTCGATGTAGTCTTGTTCCAAGCAGTGAGCTGAAGTGTTGTTGCAGAAGACTCTCCTTGTCTTTGTGCAACCAAACTAGTTGGCCGTCCTCTTTCTTGAGGTAGGGAATATACTTCTTTCTCGCTCGCACATTTGCCTTCAAATGAAAAAACCTTGTGTTTGCATCTCCCTCGCGTAACCATGTAATGCGGGAGGATTGCCTTCGCCTTGAGCGTCCGATAGCGGCCAAACCCAGAATCCGCAACTTCAGTTCCATGTGCAAGTCTGCTTCTGCGTGTTACAGTGTTCTGATTTCTTGGGCCAGGTCCAGGCGATATATAACTTCGTTGGCCACATAGAACTGAAGTCTAGCCTCACCAAAAAATCCTCTGCTCCATTCCTTCAATGCATATGTTGTGTTTTCCAGCTTGTTCTGCAAGATTGACAGAGGCGAGGCCCCAGACACTAGTTTGGACCAGGCAGCACTGACTACATCCAGGAATTCTGGGATTTTAATCCAAAAATTTTCAAATCTGAAAACCGCCCTTGATCTCGGTCTTTGCTGTGGGAGCAGGATGATTGGAGAGTGATCTGACATCGAGGAGGATAATGCTTGCAAGGCAAAGTTGTTGTAGATCAAGTCCCAATCCTGATTACAAAATGCTCTATCCAATCTGACAAGAGTTGGACTTGTCCTTTGGTTACTCCAGGTGAACCTTTTGTTATGGAGGTTTATTTCGAACAACTCTGCACTATCAAGTGTTTTCCGGAAAGAACCCATGAGGCGTCTGTTTAAATTCAGATTGTTTTTGTCTCTGACTTCATAAATAAGGTTGAAATCACCAATGCATAGCCAAGGAGTACCTGATGCTGGCTTGATGGCTAGCAGCTCCTCAAGAAAACTAGGTTTATCCCCCTCAGTTGATGGATCGTATACTGAGGTGAGCATAGATCTTATGCCTGTAACCCGGTGCATAATTTGTAGGGATAGATATAGGTGGCCAATGGGCCGTGCCGGGTCGGCCCGGCCCGAGCCCGGCCGGGCTCATGCCTTAAAAACCTGGGCCCGGCACGGCTCGGAAAAAATCGGGCCGTGTCGGGCCGGCCCACGGACCGGGGGTCCAGGCCCAGGCACGGCCCGGATCTGTTTTAAGCGTGTCGGGCCGTGCCGGGCCGGCCCGGCCCGTAGCCTATTTTAGTTAAAAAATAATAAAATAACAAAAAATCACTATTCGAGCCTAAACGGGCCGCCCGGCAGGCAGATCATGCCGGGCCTAATAGGGTCATGCCAACTAGCCTGAAGGGCTGGAGATTCAGGCCCGAGCACGGCACGTGTCGTGCTTCGGGCCAGCCCGGGCCCGATTTTTTCGGGCAGGGCCGTGCTCGTGCCGGCCCATTTTAGTCGTGCTTCGGACTGGCCCATTTGGCCGAGAAAATTCTTGGAACAGGGGAGATGAGGCTTCATGAGGGGGTACTGTCGGGACACGAAGTTACTAGTCTTGTACAGGCAATTCAATATCCTGCCGTATCCTGTTTGGTGACGGAAGTAGCCCTTGTGGGGCCCTTGACAGTACCCCCTCATGAAGCGTGTCACCTGAAATACGTTGTGCTAGTCGCATGTGCACACGCCTTGGGTGCATGGATCCTGAATCGTCTTGCTGCTGGTCGAATCGACCGCCCACTTGATTGTGTGGCACGCAGGTATTACTTTCTTCGTCCCATTGATGCATCCTTATTCGATCAATGGAGCGGAGAAGAAGAAGAGCGTATTGAAGTGGCTCTGGCCTGAACGGACCGAGGGGGGGATTGCTCGCAGAGGCTATACCTCAACATATGAAGGTCGGGCATGGGACCGCCACAGGTCGGGATGAGACCCCGACCCACAAGTGAAGCAGGCTGAGAACAATCGCAGGGTTTGGACCCGTTAAATCAACTGAACTCCTCGTGCGTGTAATCCAAGCATTGATCGACGGCTGACAGCTAAATTGGAGGTGGTAGATGGGAGGCCCTTATTCCCATTACACCGACAACCTTGATGTTTTTGTGCGAATCAAAGACCTACGGGTCTCCACAGGCACTATCCGAGCACTGCGCGGGTGAGGTCGACCCTTCCCTTCGTGCTTGTACTCATTTTTGTCGGAAATTGGACTTTTGGGATTGAGATCAAAACCTCGGGGCTTCTACTTTATTCCCTTCTCGCATTTTCATAGTGCAAGCAGTCTAGGAACGGAACCCAGTCGGTTTGGCGTTGGGTGCCCCGATGCTGGCGCGTTCATTAGACTGACTCCAACAATGAATTGAAAAACTGAGTAGGAAAGTGGTCGTTGGGCAGCTTTAATCTCCAATAGCACACTTATTTTGGCTCGCGTGAGGAGAGCAGCCAGTTTTATTATTCTCTCTCCTTAATCCTCGTATTGTCAATCCTTTTGGGTCACATATTGGAGACATTTCTCAAATACCAGGGTACTCATTTTGCAAATGTCTACTCATATGGGTCTTTAATTGGAATCAGTTTTAGTGGGTCCCGGTAACGGTGTTACCATATCCCCTTTCTTTATTTATTCTAATTTTCCTCTCCTTTCATAAACCAACAGAAAGGTCTTGTGCGTCTTCTTCCTCCCACTCATCTTTGTTTGAATAAATCTTTTGAATCCCCTTTTTCCTGCTTATTGTCTTGAGAACAAGAGACATATTTCTCATGGGTGATGGGTCTGAAGAAACTCTTGTCCTTCCGGGCCTTCCTTAGTTCCTTAGGCTACAGAGCTGAGGATTCCTCGTCGAAGAAATCCTTGTTGAGAGAAATTAACAGTGACCGATGCAATGGTCAATCACATTCAATTGCAAGGTATTGTTGTGGGAAAAAATAACAGTTATAAAAGTGTTCTCGGTCATATCCTTATGAAAGTGTTCATATTCCTTTTTATGAGCGAGGTTTGCCCTTCCCTGTTCATGATTTGTTGAGGAAATTGCTCTTTTTTTCTATGGGGTACAACTCCACTTGACTCGCAACGGGATATTTCACCTTCGTTTTATATATGTGAGGTATGTAGTGCACAAGAAGAAACAGTCAAACATGTGGTCGTGGACTGCAGTGGCAAAGCTTTTCTGGAAGAGTACAAATAAATGACTGGTGTCAAGATCCCAAGGCTTCATGAACGGACCTGGGCACGAGACTGCTCCAAAATGATATGTCCCAGGGAAGATGTGGTCACCCGAATAAACGACGGTACGGGGAAGCGCCGTTGCGAGAATGTTAGCAGCACGTTCCGGCACGTCCCAACGTCTCCTTCGAGTTTGCTGTGATCCACGACTCATGCCAACGATCGGGACTTCGTCACGCCATGATTTCAACGCCCGCCGTAACCGCGCCGATCCTGCATGCACAGGATCCGTAGCGGCTAGCCTGCTTACTTGAACACTCGTTGATCAATCAATGCGCACAGGATCTGTAGCGGCTAGTGTACTTGAACACTCGTTAATAATCAACACCGCATAATCTTTCTATTAATCTTCCTGGCTCCCAGCCGAACTCCACATGGAGTTTAACCCTATGTTCTCCCCCAACATTCATTCTCCACCATCTTCTCCTGCATCCTCCAGCACCAGCGATCCTCACTCCGGCAACAACGAGAGATCTATCGCCAATGCAGACCTCCTCCAAACTGTGAACATCCGCTCCCATGTTCTGTTCCAGTGACAATCGCACTCACCAACCCAAACCATGCCGACCGGAGAATGTTCTTCGATTCAGCCATCGGCAAGTTCGGCCTCAACTTCCACATTGATGTGCCGACACCTCTACTCACCAAAACGTCGAATCGTGCTGGATAAATCAGTGTCTTGTCAACTGAATCTACACCATGTGCCCGCCCACTACGTAAGAACCCCAAATAGGAGACAAAAATGGGCGACGTGCTCAAAGGCGACGTCTCTAATAATGTTAAGCGAGACGAGCCCGCTTTAGCGAGGATCTGACATGGCTCGGCTGAAAGTACAAGGAGACATGTTAAAACAAAGCCCGTCTCAGTTAAATTGGTATCTGAAACACGCCATCCTCTCTGAAAAGCGGGAGACGGGCATCAAGCACAGCGCGTCTCCAATATGCGCAAGAAATGAGATGTACTCTACACAAAGCCCGTCTTCTTTGTCTTCGCTTACAGACTCTCATCGCCGAATGTTTAATTCATTCATTCATTCACAGTTAAACACATATAACACAGATGAACACACAAAATATTCATCGCACAGATGAACACAGATATTCATTAACAAAATATATTATAAAACACAAGAAAAAAGTACAAGACACAAGAAAATAAAAACAACATCAACTAAAAACAACAAAAGAAAATCTAAATCCTACTCCTCCCCCTCCTCCTCTGGCTGCTCCGACTGCTTCACCGGTTGCTCTAGCTGGTCTGGATCCGGCGGTGCAACCTCGCGACCGAGGTTCCTCGCCATCGCTGCCACCAGGATACTGCGACCCTCGGCGCCGAACACCTCGGCCATCGTCTCGAGCATCCTCTGTAACCAGTCGAATAGCCTGTCGAACAGCATCTCGAGCAGCTCTTTGTTGAGCCTCTCGGGGAGTGGCAGCACTGTTTCTTGTAGGGTGGCTCCCTCGGCGGGCTTGGCGGGGGAACGTTGACCATGGTGGGTTGTCTGAGCGGAACGAAGTGGAGAGGAGAGACTGATGGCGCCTTATATAAGGTATGTGCCATAACGCAAAATGGAGACGGGCTTCCCAGCGAAGCGCGTCTCCTATGATCCACGTCTCCCTCTCCTCTGCTAAAAGAGAGATGCGCTCTAATGGAAAGCGCGTCTCCGATTCCACACGTCATCTTTAGCTTCATGATTTTCTCCATTTTGCTTTGGTTCACTGTTGATATCACACATCACTGAACTCAGAGCACATTCTCACTTGATACCTGAATATAATCAAATCCTTCGTTACCATACCTGAGGAACACAATGAACACACCACACATTCATTCATTCACACAGTTGAAGAACACACAAGATAATATTCAATCACATAGATAAATAAAAGATAGAATTCATTCATTAACAATATTTACAAAACAGAAGCTACTAAAAACAACAAAGAAAAACTAAATCATACTCCTACTCCTACTCCTCCTCCTCCTCCTCCAGATCCTCCTCCTCCTCCTCGTCCTCCGCCAGCGACTCTGGCGCCGGTGCAACAGGAGCCAGGGCCGGCTGCACCGACTGTACCGGCTAAACGAGGTTGCTCTCTGCCACCTCCACCAGGTTTCTGTGGTCCTCGGGGCCAAGCACCTGGTCCATCGTCTCGAACAGAATGTCGAGACGATCGACCACCCCCGTGAGGGCGAAGAGGTAGTGGCTGATGGTACCCATTCTAGTAAACTGGGGAAGGGTAGCCAGACCCAAGGAACTCATGGCGCGAGACGTATTGTTGTACGCCTCTTGCGCCATAAGGAGGCGTTGCTCGGTGTTGAACCTCTCGGGGGAGCTACAACATAGTTTCTTGCATGGTGGCTCCCTAGAAGGGCTTGGCGGCGGAAGGTCGGCCATGGTGGTGCTGGGTCGTCGGAGCGGAGAAGACGAAGAAAAGAAGAGGATTCAAAGTGAGTGACGCACTTGTGGAGAACTCACTAGTGATGGCACGTCTTAAATAAGGTCCGTGCGGAGTCATCAAGGGGGCGGTTGGTTTCCCGCGCATTGATGGAACGATGGGACGCATCGATACCACCTCGGGGAAATGAAAGGTCACGCACAAACGTCGCACGCATCTTTGCACCACGTCGCCGAAATTAAGTTCTTTGCTGACCTCGTGCCACACGTCTCTCTTTCGGCAATGGAAGACGCGCTTTAGATTAACGCTCGTCTCTCTTTTTTGTAGCACGTCTTGCATTTATCTCCCTTGCCTCTTCGTCTCTTCGATGCTCCTTTATTACTAATCGACCAACGGTCCTTTACTAATCGACCAACTCCAGTGCGACCGTCTCCTCTGTTCGCCATCGCCTTTGTCGTCGTTGTCGTCCTCGTTGTCATCATTGTCGCCATCCTCATCATCATCGTCGTCACCATCCTCCTCGTCGTGTCACTGTTCATGGCTGGTATCGGCTTGGCGTGTAGCTGACTGAAGGAGGGGCGCTTGGCGTGGCACAAGAACCATCCCCATGTATGTACATATGGCACACCGGTCGCATGGTTGTATATATGTAGATCTACAATGGACTGATGAACTTAACTTTAGTTTTGTTTTTTCCGTCTTCGTAGGGTTTCTCTGCGAAGCCTGAATCAGGAGATTTATTGAAGTGGCAGTGCATCGTCCCCGATAAAGAAGGGGTAAGTCATGAAGAACAAGCACAATATGAGTTTAACCATCGTCCTCCTATTAATGATTTTCCTTTGTAGATTGACTGGGAAGGTGGTTACTACCCCCTGACAATCTCCTTCTCAGACGACTATCCATTGGTGCCTCCAAGATGCGCATTTCCATGTTGTTTCTTCCACCCAAATGTCCATCGCTCAGGAGCACTCTGATTGGGATTCTTGATCAAGAGACTGTAAGATAGACCTATTTTGCTCATGTAATTAGTAATTGTTGCTGAACTTATTCGAACTGGTTTCTTATGTTGCTTAAATTGATATTTCGTAGGGATGGTGCACTAGTTTTACAATTAAAACTATACTACATGAAGTTCAGCGTTTGCTGCATCAGCCAAATGCGCCCTATGTTGAAAATGATTGCTATAATCTACTTATCAAGGTTAGACACTTTCTGTTAGTGACCAACGTAGGTTATTCATTCCTCCTTTGACATTTGTCAATTTAAATAATGTCAATATTTTGATGATCCAGTGCAATATAAGAGACGTGTTCGGGAGCAAGCTAGACGGTATAGTTTAGATTGATTGATGGGAGCTTTAGGGATAAGTTTAGATTTGAAATTATTTTAGAGGGCACGCAATGTATGAACTATGAAATTCATTGAGTTGCAAAGTATCTCTGAATTGTAATGTCATTGCATTTGTTTATCCCTGAATTCCAATTAATCCGTGAATTGCAATATCATTGTGTTTGTTTATCCCTGCAACGGACGTTCACGATGTTGTGCGAGTGGCAATAGGGTGAAGAGTGCATGAGAGACGAACTTTAGAAAGGTGCATCTCAGATACCTGAGATCCGGCAAAAGAGAGACGAGCCTTACTCGGGCTCATCTCCGATTTGTTTCGAAGATCTTTTGTCCCACCTCGTAAAGTTGAGCACGTTGCAACGATTGTATAAGGCATTACACATAGTTACAAGATGGAAACGTCGGAATGTCATGGATGTTGTTTTGGCTTCAACACATCATGGCACATCTAGGGTAGTACGGCATTTCTAGGGCCACAAAATAATGCGAGACGAGCCATTTAGTGATGCGTCTCCGATTTACGCCGAAGATCTTTTGTCCCACCTCGGAAAACTGAGTGCAATGCAACGATCATATAAGGCATTGCGCACAGTTGCCAGTTGGACACGCCGTAATGTCCTGGATGTTGTTCTTGGCTTCATCACACCGTGGCGCATCTAGGACACTGCAGTGTGTCCGGAGCCACAAAATAATGAGAGACGTGTCTTACATTGGCTCATCTCCGATTTATGCCAAAGATATTTTGTGCCACCTCAGAAAGCTGAGAGCAATGCAACGATAATGAAAGGCATTGCACACAGTTGCCAGTGGTACATCCCCGCATGCGAAAGATGTTCCCGTCTTCAGCACACCGTGGCTCGTCTTTTGCATGCAGGAAAATTTCTTGATGCGAAAGATGATAATTGGAGACCTGCGTTATATATGTGTGTCTCCGAGTTTTATTTTAAACTCCTCGAGCGCTCTATGGCAAAAATTTGGCGCTCTCTCGACCAAAGAACGCTGAAATGTGAGACACGGGTGCTATTTTTATCCATCGTGCGCCCTCTCCCAACATTTTGCGAAAACTTTTAGCTCTCGCGCGCTCTCTCGACCTAGAAAACGCAGCTCCTGAGCATAACGCCGCCGTCAACCCCGACCTTCGCGTCATCAGAGAGTTGAGCACGCTGGAGCATGCTGGCTCGTCCCTGTCCCCAGAGCACGCCGCCGCCGTCCCTCTTTCTCAACTCCCTCTTCGTCATTGTTGCGGTGCCGCCATCGACCCCTACCCCGCTGTCAACCCCGACCTTCGTCATCATCAGAGAGTTGAGCATGCTGGAGCATGTTGCCGCCTCGACACCAACCTCGGTAATTGGTATGAGCACGCCGCCACCTTCACATAAGTGGAAATGTTCTCCCTGTACCCAGAGCATGTCGGCCTGCTGTCATTAGAGAGTTGAGGAACCGCCACTCCGGCGCCTCCGCCAGCTCGTCCCGGAGCACGCTGCCGCAGCCCCTGTGATTTTATTGAATTTGAGGATGTCCAATGAAGGCTCATCGTTAATAAAGTTACTGATCCAAAGGGAGAATTTTTATTACGGTATACATTCATGCTCCTTGTTTTTGTCCAATGCAGAAGTGTTGTATTTGTTTTGACTATCAATGTATATAATGAATTCTATTCTGATTCGCAAACCCTTGAAACTGCAGGAACTGTGGTTGACACTAGCATTTTCCATCCCAGTGTGTTTGATTTCTACCTGGAATCAAGATACCTATATTGGAATCATGTTATAAATGCATCAGTGGAATGTAAATTGTTTGTTTTTTTAGGGGGCAAGCACACCACCTCACTACCATGTCCTTACCATGGCAACAATTTCTCTACTGATGCTTTGCAAATGCTCACCAACTGCCTGTGCTACAAGTAAGCTCGGTTCTCCATTCACTAATAGATATTTGCTACCTTATGTGACTGGTTAAGCGAATGTGATTGTAATTTAATAATGTTTTATATTATTTCAGTGATTTTATTGAATTTGAGGATGTCTCAGTCAGAGCATTAGAGGCTATGAAGGCTCATCATTAATGAAGTCATTGATCGGGAGAATTTTCATTACAGTATACAGGATTAGATGATGACAGTTATGATGTGTGTAATTAGTTACATTGTAATCAGGATGAACACTTTTGTTGTGTAATTAGTATACTTGATAACCACAATTGACACTTTGTTAATATTTGATTGGTCAATATAATTTCATGTGTGATCTTTTTTAGCTATACATATGTTCATGAACAGTATGTTGCTGATTCTGGTAATATGGCTGCCAAATCTTAGCTAGCTCCAGGATGCAGCTGGCAATTAGGATAATCAGGGGTGGGGTGCACCTAATAGCAGACCCTGACTGTAAACAATCCGCGACGAGCTGTAGCAGAGAGCGTCTCGGATAACCTACATAAAGGAGACTAGCATCCATAAAGCCCGTCTGAGATAAGTTAATAAATCTGTGATGAGCTACAATATAGATCGTCTCGGATCAGCCAATATATCTGTGATGCGCTTCATAAGGGTCTGTCACGCATGTATGCTGATGGACGACGTGCGCCACAGGCGTCTTCAATGACCCCGTAAAGTTCATCTGTTATGACACAAAGAAAGGAGACCGCTTCTTTTAAGAATGTCTTGCACCTAATTTGATCGGCGATGCGCCTTGCTGCACGTCTCTGATGACAACGTAATGCGAGACACGACGATGGAGATGCACACTTTGTTCATCTCCCTTCTTCTTTCAAGCGTGTCTCATATGAGCCTTTCTTACATAGTGGCTAGAAGTATGGAAGATCGTGCGCCAACAGAAGACAGACGCCTTCTCCCTTTAGCGTGCCATCGATCAACTATTCCATGATAATCAGATGCAGCGGGCCGTCTTCTATGAGGCCGAGTTCCGCAACCTCACCCAAGGCGACTCCAACATCACAAATTATTGTGCGAAACTCAAAACATTGGTCGACAATCTCCATGATGTCTGGCAACCAGTTTCGAAACAAAGCCAGGTCTTGAACCTTCTTCTTGGCTTGAATCCGAAGTACCGGCACATCATCTCCACCATTTCCACCAGGCAGCCCCCGCACACTTTCATTGGTGCTCGGTCTCACCTCCTTATGGAGGAGCTATTCGACACTCAGCGCGAGATGGTCATCGTCAACCACGCGCTTGCCGCGTCCGACAACAAGACCCCTGCATTGAACCAGCAGAAGTCACAAAACACCTCTGGCCGAGGTGGGCATACTGGCGGCTCCAGACGAGGTCGTCGCGCTGGTCGCGGCGGTGGGCGCACTCAAGGACGCGACTCATTCTACAACAATAATGGCGACAACACTTATTCGCCACACCCACCACAACCTCCCGTCTATGGTCCCTGGCGTGACTCCACAATAGGCGATGTACGCTGCTCCTGGTGCCACAGATTGCGCCGGCTTCTCAGCACCATCTGCAACAGCACAACAGGGTGTCTGTTGGGATAATTCAGCACTTCTATCAGTCCTAAATAATGCATCAACGGCTAATCAATCAACTTTTGATTGGTTTGTCGATTCCGGGGCATCCTCCCACATGTCTGGTAATATTTATGCCTTTCCAGACATATGTCCCAGCCTCAATTCATCTACCATCACCGTCGGCAACGGCGCTATGATTCCTATTACACACACTGCCACTACCACTGTTCCAACTAGTCACAACACCCTTTACATACAAAATATTCTATTATCTCCAGATTTAGCACAAAATCTCATCTCTGTCAGGAAGAACCCGTGATAATTTTGTGTTCATGGAATTTGACCCTTTTGGTTTCTCTATTAAGGATGTTCGGACCAAACAGGATATGCTCCGATGTGATAGCGACGGTGATCTCTATCCACTTCGTCTTCGTCTATCGTCAGCTTTCCACGCCACCTCTCCATCCATCGACTTGTGGCATGCACGTTTGGGACATCCGAGACGATCTTGCCTTCGCCAAGCCATGCGTCCTTTCAATTTTACATGTAATAAAGCAGCTTCTCACACTTGCCAAGCATGTCAGCTTGGCAAGCACGTGCGCCTACCATTTCAGGATTCACACTATATTAAATATTTTCCTTTTCAATTGCTTCATGCCGATGTTTGGACATCACCGGTCTTGAGAGTATTCGATTTTCAATACTATCTCGTTTTACTGACGATTATTCTTACTATGTCTGAACATTTCCTCTACACCACAAAAATGAAGTTCTTCCTATTCTTCTCTCTTTTCAGTCATATGTGTCCACACAATTTCGATTACCGATTCTTGCACTCCAAACAGACAACAGTAGAGAATACGACAATTTCTTACTCCATTCTTCTTCTCTTCCAACGGCATCCACCTCCCGCCTCTCCTGTCCCTACACCTCGCCACAAAATGGAAAAGCAGAAAGAATCATCCGAACCATCAACGACACCGTTCGCACCATGCTCCTCCACTCCCATACGCCTACACGCTTTTGGGCCGAAGCACTTAACACATCTACTTATTTAATTAACCGTCGTCCATGTGTGAGACCTATGTGTGTTGAATACATTGGCAGTTAGAATAAAAGTGAAGGTTTACATTCAAAGTTTTGAAGCTTACACCAATACACCACTATACACCCAGATACACACTATCCAAACTTTTCAATGTGCTTTTGGGAGTAACGTTATCCTCGATGCTTTTGGATTGTCCGAACTTTTCCTCGCGTGAATTGCACGTGTTTCATGCTTTGGAGTATCCAAACTTTTTCTCACATGACTCGCACATGTTTTTCGCTTCGGACAGTACGAACTTTCACTGACATGAGTTGTACGTGAGTTGAAAGTGTTTGATCTTTACAAACGTGTTTTCGGGAGTAACATTTACCCTTTACTTGGTTAGGACTGTCTAAATTTTGGGTCACGTGATTTGCCTGTGGATTTGAGATTGGAGTGTCCGATCTTTTGCCTTTACATTGTAGCGCCGTTTTTAGTCGATTCGATATATTCTATTTGCTGAAATAATTGTGCGGCAGCTCTGTTTTTAACTTGCAATGTTCCAAACTGGATTTTTGGCTTATAGAAAGTTTGCTTAGTATTCTCTTACTAAGTTTTTGATGTGTTATGACTGATTATGGCTGGTATTAGTTTGCTATTGTTTGCAACATGCTTATGTGAGGTGCTCACGTAAGGTGTTGTGTTTTTAAGACAAACAAGAGTCAAGTCGAAGACATGTGCTCGGAAGATTTGGTTGTCTGTTCATGTGCAGGTTTTTCTTGAGGTCAAGACATGGCTGGTGATGGGATCCATTGAACTAGTCTTAGGGAGAAGATGAGGTTCAACAACCAAGTTCGGGGAGAATTGTGGTTGAGTTGATCGGGAGGTCATGCAACATGTTTGGGTCAAGAAAAATGCATATGAAGGTATCATGGACGTCGTTGGAAGGTGTTTGCACATGTGCAAGGAGTGAATGGATGTGGAAACATGATTCCAAGATGTGATGAAGAGATATGGACATGAATATGTGGCCGGAAAGGTCCAACTGGCTGGATTATGCCTCAGGCTACGGCTGAGGTGGTTATGGTTTGTTTATAGATGGTTTCGAGATTGTTTTAGTTAGATTTCGTGTGGATCTCAAAGTTGAGTTGTTTTAGTAATGTTTAAGATGTTCCTAAGGTGTTTGAAAATCTTAAGGTTGCTTCTATAAGCTTATATAAGCAAGAGAAGCCAAAGTAGGATTAGAATCCTAGTTTGGATTGGGTTGGCCTTGCCTGCTTATATAAGCAAGAGAAGCCAGAGATCGTGGTAAGACAACTTTTGGCTGTTCATTTTGTGTTCTATTGAATAATGATCATAGTTTTAGAGGATCTTTTGTGCCTTCATATGACTTGTTTTGGACAAGTTTTTCTCGCCGAATTTTTGGACAGACCAACGTTGTTTTGGTATTTTGATCATAACTCGCGTTTTACTACTCCAATTGACATGATTCTTCTTGCGTTGTCTTCACAACTCAATTTTCTATCATCTGTGAAAGTTTCATGGTCATTGGATTTGTGGTTTTCGATTTACACGAGTTTATTTGCAGCATTGCTGATCTGGTTTAAATCTGGTAGAACAGCTTGACCTTCGTGTAGTCTTTTGATCATAAATCAAGTTCTACTTAGTGGTTTCACGTGATTATTGTTGAATTGGTTCCATGACTTGATTATCTACAATATTCACTAGTTTGTCACGGTTGAACACGTTGGAAACAGTTGCACACACAGTTGCTTTAACAGATCGATTCTCTTCCGAGGGTTTTTTGTTGCTTCTGCTGAAAAACTTTAAATCTACCATTCACCCCCCTCCATCTGGTAGCTTTTCACGTGCTCTTCGGTCCTACACCATGTCCAGCTACAAGTACCATGAATCCGCATGTACTACTACTCGGCATACCTCCAACATATGATCATCTACGAGTCTTCGGTTGCCTATGTTTCCCCAACAAAATGGCAACAACGCAGCACAAATTCAGCCAACGGTCTGCATTGTGCGCATTTTCGGGATACCTGGTGAACCACAAGGGCTATAGGTGTTATGATTTATCCAGTGGCAAAATCATCACCTCTCGCCATGTGATCTTTGATGAAGACCAGTTTCCTTTTGCGGCTTCTACAATTTCCACAGCGTCCTCTGGTGGTGCCCCAACAGATCAGTCAAGCGAAGAAGATCCACACACAACGCCGCACCAACGTCGGCCACGTATCGCAAACCCCGTGCATGGTCCTGTTCTGGCTGACCAATCCCCACCTGCATCAGCAGCGCCTCACCCAACACCTGGCCCACCACGACTCCAACAAACGCCGCTCGCTTCCACAGCTTCAGCAAATCACCCATCTCTGCAAATCCTTGCGCCAAATGACCAAAAATCTGGGCCCACTCCCACCCGTGATCCACGACCTTCGGCCGTCCCTACGCCACATCATACACCTAGCGCGCAACACCACCAAGCCTCACCTGTGCCATCTGATAACACATCTGCGCCTCCAGCTCACACATATCCCGAGGACCGACCAGACTAAACTGTCAACGACACCAACATCCAGTCACAAGCCGCCCACAAAATGATCACCAGATCCAAGGCAGGGAATTTTAAAACCAATCCTAAATATTCCATGGCCGCAACTGATACTACCACTTCACAAACACCCCTGTCACCCATCCCAAAATCTGTTCGGCCAGCCATCAAGGACCCAAACTGGTATGCCGCAATGCAACAAGAGTTCCAAGCACTTCAGTCTAATCGGACTTGGACTCTCATCCCTCGACCGCAAGGCGCAAACATTGTCATCGATAAATGGGTTTTTAAGCACAAGTTCAAGACAGATGGTTTGTTTGGTAAATACAAAGCTCGCTCGGTCGTTCGCAGTTTTCATCAATGACCCGACGTGGACTTTGGCGAAACGTTCGCTCCCGTCCTCAAACCGCCTACTAGCTGAACTGTGCTGACCATCTCTGCAAATTGCCATTGGCCGGTGAGTCAACTTGACGTATCAAATGCTTTCTTGCATGGTCATCTTGATGAGCAAGTATTTTGTAATCAACTTACTGGCTTTATCAATCCTGAAGCATCTGAGGCAGTCTGTCTTCTCTCAAAATCACTATACGGGCTTAAACAGGAGCCTAGGGCCTGGTTCACAAGCTTTGCCCGTTATGCAGTACAGTATGGCTTCAAACAGTCTATTCATCGCTATTTATTTTCAAGCAAGGGACACAAGTGGCCTACCTGTTGTTGTACGTAGATGACATGATATTAACAACTTCGTCCGCGGCACTGTTGCAAAGACTGGTGCATCTACTCAAATCTGAATTTGCAGTTAAGGACGTGGGTGCTATAAAATACTTTCTCGGTATTGACATCAAGCGGTCCAAGTCTGGATTTTTCTCGCCCAAGAAAATTATGCAAAAGAAATACTACAACGGGTAGGCATGGTAACTTGCAAGTCAGTTTCTACACCCATTGATACGAAGCCGAAGCTACCATCCACAAGTGGTACTCACATTCACAATCCGGCATAATACAAGCAACTAGCAAGGGCTCTTCAATATTTGACCATCACCCGTCCAGATATTGCCTATGTCGTGCAACAAGTGTGTCTTCGTATGCATGACCTGCATGAATGTCACTGGTCAATCCTCAAGAGAGTCATGCACTATCTGCAAGGATTCATCAATCTCAGTCTTCACATTCATGGACCAACTAGCTTGGATCTAATTGCATACACTGACGTTGACTGGACTGGATGCTCAGACACAAGACGGTCTACATAAGGATATTGCATTTTTCTCGGCGATTCACTAATATCATGGTCCAGTAAACGACAACCGACAACCTCCCGTTCTAGTGTGGAAGCCGAATATCGTGCAGTTGCTAATGTTGCTGCCAAGTGTTTATGGCTCCATCAATTGCTCGGTGAACTTCTCTGTCCTATTGGCACAACAACAATTATTTACTGTGACAACATATTTGTTGTCTATCTTGCTCACAATCCAGTCAATCACAAGCGGACGAAGCACATCGAGATAGATATTCACTTTGTCAGAGAGCGGGTATCTGCTGGAGAACTTCGGGTACATTATGTTCTTACTGATTAACGATTCGCTGACGTCATGACAAAGGGTCTGCCGATGGCGACATTCCAAGCATATCGCTCCAGTTTTGGTGTTGGTACACCCACCGCCTTGATTGTGGGGAGGGGGGTATTAGCAGCATGTTCCCACACGTCCAAACGCCTCCTCCGAGTCTGCCGTGATCCACGACTCACGCCAACGACCAGGACTTCGTCACGCCATGATTTCAACGGCCGCTGTAACCGCGCCGATCCTGCATGGGCACATGATCTATAGTGGCTAGAATGCTTACTTGAACACTCGTTAATGAACAATAGGCCATGAAATAGGTGCGAGACATGACTTTTGATTTTCGTTTAGAAAGGCTCGGACGTTGGTGCCCGGCCAATATATATAAGAAGGAGAAGAATAGGTTTATGTTACAACACTTTATTACAACAGTTAGTCAGATTGCTAGTAGGTATTCACTCTGTCTCAAAATACTTATCACTTTGTAGTTCATTTTTTAATTACAAAACGGTAAGTATTTAGAAACAGAGAGAGTATCAAGGATCACTCCGAGTTGTTGCGCTGCATCACCAAAGCCAAGGCCTTTAGCGCCTGCTTGTACCCAGTGACTTTTGATTGTGGCACTTGCTGCACCCCAGAGAAGAAAATGGAGTCGAGACGACCATCTCATCAGTGACTCGGCCGCCGGAGAACTGGTGCAAGTGCAATGTGGATGGTGCATTCTATGCAGGCAACAACATTGGAGCGCGCTACTGGCATTGTGGTTCATGATGACGGGCCATTTGTAGCGGCCTGGCGGGGCGCGCGGCCTGGCATAACCCTGCCACTCATGCTTTGATGATGGAAGCTATGGCATGTAGGAATGGGCTTCTCGTCGTGTAATAACTACTCCTTCCACCCCTGTAAGTTTTTCACATTTTAATTTAAATATGAATTGTTACTCCTTCCGCCCCTGTAAGTTTTTCACATTTTAATTTAAATATGAATCAAAAAGTGACAATATTTTTAGAACGGAAGTAGTTGATTCGGCTTTGGGAGTGGCTGGATATGCAGCGTTTGGCTATGAACTCAGTCCTCGACGATATCAGGACTATTAGCGGTAGCTTTGATGAGTATATGTAGGGGAAAAAAAACATCACTAGTTGCGTCCGCATTGCCATCGGTAAGCCTCCTCGTAATCACCATCATACAACTAGTCAATATCAAGTCTTTCAACCCAAGCACGCATGGTTCATGCCGCCGTGTACCAGACATCAACAGAAGCTCGGCTCATAGTTTCAATCTGACCACCTAAAGACAGGGTCAGAGATACTATGGACGAGAATGAACTGGACTACGATAACACGCGAGACAGTAGTTACATCCCAAATAAACCATAGCTGCATTCCACACACATATATATTCACACACAGCACAAACAACTGATAAGACAACTAATAGGCTCCTCTAATGCGTGCCAAGCTTAATATACAACCCCTGGCATTAACTACAATAATGCCAATTCTAAGAAGCGTAAACCCCTAGCATTAACATAATTTTGCGTTAATAAAACCTGTTGCAACTTCTAAGCTTCAATTCAACCTGCGCCCATGGTTTTTCACGGTAGGCTAACCGATGAATTAGGTAGCTTGCGTGCAGCAGAGTAGGATTGAGAACCAAACTCAGACACGAACAGCAGAGTAGGGTCTTCTACCTTTACAACGTACAGGAGTCTGGGAACAGTGAGATGAAGACCGGAGATGCTGTATAACCTGCGTGCCAAAACAATTTGGAGCCATTAAGTATATGAGGTCAGATGCATGAAACAGGTGACATTTTGTTTTCTTTACTTTAGCTCCAAACTGTTCTACAAGTTTGTACAGATGATGGCCATGTTAGAACTCAAATAGTACTAAATTAGAGGTGCTCATTGCCGTTTTCATCCAACCGGCGACTCGTCTAAGAGCTATGAGTTACAACAACTATAAAGCCTTTATCCCAAGCACATTGAAGCAGAATTGATATGAAACTTAATATTTTTTTAAAAAATAAATAAAAGCAAATACAAAGAGAAAAGTAGATAAAATACAAGTAAATTAAAATTCCTCCACACGAATTGTAGATTTTCATGCAATCTTATCAATAGTCAAATCTATAGATACATTCCAATCTCTTAAGTCTCATTTTACCGTTTCCTCTCATGTCAATCTTAGTCACTCTTTGCCTCTACTACCTTCTCTACTTTTGAGCATCCACTATTAACTATTTTTTTAAGTTTTGTGGGGACCGGAGTCCACACTTTTCAGGAATCGCATTGGATGGTGCCGTGCGATGCGACACCCAACAGCACACATGTAAAGGAGCGCGTATTACACAAATCATTTGTTGAAATTCACAAAGATATTCAGTTTACAAATAGTTTATAAAAATAAATTACAGCGGAAGATAAGATTACAACTCTCGTACTCCAGTCTAATAAGCAAAAGAGAAGTCGTCCAGCCCACGGACGCTCCTCACTAGCCACGAAAACCAAACAGCAGCGGTATGGTTCCCACATGAGTATATTACTCGGAGAGTCCCGAGTCTCATCGGACAACCATAATCATAAGCATAGAGGTTAGTACATGCAAAACAACTTATATAGCAACCGTGAGCACGAAGGCTCAGCAAGACTTAACCGTCTCACCTAAACATGAAACTCTACATGAGGGTAAAGACATAACATAGGATGGCATATTTGCATAATAGACTCGCCTAAATGTGGGTCCTTATTTTTAGATTTATAGCAGCAGCTTAAACTTTGTGCGGGACAACATCATAAATCCACAATCAAACAAGAAACGCTCCATCACGATGTTGCATGCCCAAGGTGGAAATTAAATTTAGTGAGCTCTATACTAATACATCCAACATAGCAATACCATGATAATATAATTTTCATAACAGCAGCAATTAATTCTCATCTCAAGTGCAAGTATTTAACTATGTCACAACTCAATGAACAAGTGGTACTCATAACCGCGAGGGACAGTGATTCGAATCAATGATACCCGGAAAACACGACACGTACGCCCGTACTGGAAGTCACATCGGTGCACTCCACTGACGTCGTACGCATCCACCTTTCTCAAGTTCTGCCCAAGTTGAATTGATTCAATCGTCTAGGATAGTATCCCCACTCACGGTGCACCCTTCCGCTGTGAAGATGTCGTGAGCGAGTTTCCATCTACTGTGTTGCGGCCGAAAGCCTGAGGCAATCGAAAAAGTCTCAACAAAAGCTTTCCAAGGTACATCAGTTTCCTGGATCCCATATATCTAGTATGACTCCAACACAATTCAAACTTGCTCAGCAGGGCGGCATACGGATCGGTCATTAACCGTCACAGGCAGGGCTACGCACCCATGACCACATCTTGCTGCATCCTATGCCCCTGCCCGGTCTCGTTTTTAGATTACTACTTCATTCTCTTTGAACCAATCCCGTGCGAAAAAATCCTAGCCATGCAAGTAGATTCCAACTACTCGACTTCTACCGAATCCTATACAACATTTAGCATATCATAGTCTACACGATGACTTGACAACTATCCAAATACTTCATGGGTTGATCTGGTTATGCAAGTGGATTTTCAATCACGTTAGCCCTAATGCACAATACTCACCCTAGACATAGGTGATACAAATCAAAATTTTGTAATAGCGCTTAAATGCAAACCGTATCAAAGTTTATGTCTAGAGGGATGACTTCAAGTAGCTCCAGGATCCTCTTGAGCTCGGCAACTAATCGATATGCAAATAATTATGCAAGTTAATCAATACCAGTATTATATTATAGTTCAATGAAAAGACAGTTAAGTATATGAATTTAAGCTTAATGGTTCTAAAAATTTTACAGGGGACATTAGGTAATATGGGGAAGATCTGGACCAAAAATTGGAGATGTTCAAGGAAGCTTGTTGTCTATAAAATTCCAACAAGTAAAGGCCTTCTCTGAATTTTGGTTGTAATTCTAGAGGTCTATCATGGATATCAGTGGTTGTATCATACAGAGGGGGTCTCACTAGTTCTAAGATAATTTGTTTCATAAATTTCTAAGCTTCCTATTGGGAGATATTGAATTTAGAAGTTTGGAAAAATTTCTGAAATAGTTCTGATGTTTTTGGGCATTCTATGACCTGTTAGGAAAATCTCCAGATTGAACTAGGTTACTAAAGTCCAATGAAGCTGAAATTTTTACAGGAATTCAGAAACTTACTAGATAACAATTTGGCAAAATTTCATAGTTTTCTATGAAGTGAATTATCAGATAAAAATCAAACATGATTTTTCTTTAAAGGGCTCTACAGGAAAATCTAGGGATTTTCATGAAGATTGGGTTGTAGTTCTGGTGAGTGTGAATAAAGAGAAAACCAACAAAGTTGGTTTGACAACTTTTGAAGCTTTATACTGAGAGATATTCAATTTAGAAGTTTGCACAAGTTTCTGTCCAAACTCTAAATGAATTTGATTATTTTTATGTGCATAGGGAATACCCCGGTGATAAGACCATGTAAACGAAGTCTAATGACCCTGAAATTTTTACTAGGGTTCAAGTATATTCAATTGAAGGTTCTGGAAAAAAAAATTTGGTATTTTTCCAAAGAGCAGAACTATAGGAATTAATTCTATAAGCATTTTGCTTATTTGAATTATGGAGACATTTATATGGACTTTCATACAAATCCTAGTGCACCACTGGAAAGTATTCTTCATGCTGGTTCTAACAAAATTTATTTGGGAATTTTTGAACAATTCTACTAGGAGTTATGGATTTTCCAAGTTGGGGCAAAATCTAGAATTAAGTTTAAATGGAAAAGTTTAAATAATCCAGGGGTTCCACGGGTTTAAAATGGACCAATCACTGGGTGGCAACACGGAGGGTTACTGAATTAACTGCGTGGTCACAAAAGATCCCCGAGCTGCAGCTGATTCGGGTGCACCGTTTCTTTGGCTGACAGCCGGGGCCCGCGAGGTTCGTCTTCTACCTCGAGACACCATCGTTTTCGACAGCGCGCGGCGGTGCCCGACGGTGGCCCATCGCCGCAGCCCGCTCCAGGGCACGGCAGCGCTGCAATCTTGTTGCCCCCACCTAAAATCATACGAGGAACACGGTGGTGTAGTCCTCGACGTCGATAGGTGGCCGGAAATGGCAGCGCGACGGCGGCGGCGGCGATTAGGGTTTCGGCCATGTCGGTCGAGCCCTACGCTGGGTGAAACTGATCGGAAAGACCTCGGGAAGATTCATGGGAGCATGGGGAACAAGAATCTGGCCATATGAAGGAGAGCAATGGCTTGAAGAATGGTAGCGCCGATGGACTGAGGAAGGACAGACCAGCGGTTGGGGAAAAATTGTATTCCAGCGTGAATACTCAATGAAACTCGATGGATTTTCTTCGAGGAGATGCGCCTGGCCATATAGAACAACATAACACAAGTGCACAAGGAATAATTAACTGTATAACAGGAATTTCATGCGCGAAGCAACTCCACTCATAACCGAAGTTCGTCGGAAGAAAAGCAAATATGGGGGCTAGGAGGCATGGCATGGGCTGAAACTTTACAAGCAGCTAGAATATGAGTAGGCGAACCTTTTTCCTTCTAGGATCGAGGCGAGATGATGGCCGTATCGTCGGGTCGACGATGAGTAGAGGCGCGGCAAAACAGGGGAGATTTCCGGCGGCCTCAGTTTCGAAGTTAACAGCTTGGGGGATGGCCTAATTGTGCAAGAACTTGATCACAAAGCTGCGCAAGAGCTTGGGGAGTGAGGAGAGGAAAAGAAAAGTGCTTAACACATAGTACCTTTGCTGCAAATCAGCTGGACAGAGAAGGAATCGAGAGAGAAGTGAAAATGGTGTTGGAGGCTTCAAGGTGAAGAAAGAGCAAGCTAGGGGCATGGAGGAAATAGGAGGCTAGGGCGAGCTGGGGGCAGCTGGAGCCGGCCACAATAGTGCAAGCAGCTGCTTGGACTTTGCATGCAATGTGGTGTCACTTGGAGAGCCAAAACAGCACTTTGCTTTGGATGACAAACATCTTTGCCAATATCATCATTGCATTGCAATATTGATCACAAATATTGAAAGGAGACCATCTTAGGTAATACCCCCTCCTTTCTCAAAAGATTATCACCTTTAGTTTAAAAAATGAACTAAATGTGACAATCTTTTGAGGAAGGAGGGAGTATTTGTTCTTGTAAACTAACATTTCTCTCTTCGCACCCAGTATCCACTAGAATCACATCTCATATATTTGATTTTAGTCTGACAAAATCTAAACTTCTTTGATTCTAAAGTTTGCCCCACAATTTTAATTTCCTATTAACATTATCACATCTATCAACACTACACCATCAATAAATAGCATACATCAAAGAATATCTCATTGTATATCCTTCGACACCTCATCGCCAACGAAAAAATATATGTCATCAAAGCTAACCCTTGGTATAGTTATATCATGATTTGAAATGTATCAATCTCACTACCACTTATACGAACACTTATTACAATATTATCATACAATCTCTAATAAGAGTAATATACTTTGTTTAAACTTTATATATCTAATGATAACCACATGTCCATTGTCATGTCTTCTTTAAATCAATGAAAACCTTTCAATCTCTTAAGTCTTGTTTACCTGTTTTCTCTCATGTCAACCTTAGTCGCCCTTTGTCTCTAATATTTTCTCTATCCTTCTCGGATCTCACTATTATGCAATGTTATTAAGATCTCCGCTATACATCCCAAACTAACTCAGTCGGTGTTGGCTTCTCTTCAATCAGTACCACCCATACCATACCACATATTATTTCATTTTTAATTTGATCTTTTCTTGTTTGATCGGTCATCCATCATAGCATGTACACCCATTTGTTAGACATGTTATCTTTTAGTTGGTCAACATCCGCTCAATATAGCATCACAAATCTGCTCATCATCTTATAAAATTTAACAAATAGCTTTTGTTGTGTGACCTTGTCACGTAAGATTTCAGTTGTTTGTTGTCACTTCATCCACCCTGCCTGACAAACATCTTTGTCAATATCATCATTGCAATGCAATATTGATCATAAATATTGAAAAGAGACCCTCATAGGTATTATTTATTCTTGTAAAGTAACATTTCTCACTTCACATCCAATAGCACCAAAGTCAGATCTCACATATTCGGTTTTAGTCCTACTATATCTAAACTCTTTGGATTCAAAAGTTTGGCCCCACAACTTAAATTTCTTATTAATGTCATCCCAGTATCATCTATCAAAACTAAACCATCAATAAAGAACATACATCAAAGAATATCTTCTTATATATCCTTCAACAAATGATCACTAAGAAAAAAATATATGGCCTCAAGCTAACTGAAATTCGCTTAGAGGGGGGCTGAATAGGCAATAATACCTGAAATGACTTAATCAAACGAGATTAAATTCATGAGGCTGGACTTGTCTGGACAGGGTCGGACTAGTCCGCTCAGCATAGGGTAAAAACCTAAAAACTTGGTTTCTACAAGTTATTTATGGAATTTAAGTTCACCAAAGAGATAAGCAATATGTGGTAAACTAGTACAATTCAAATTGTGACGTTAAGACACTTAGATCACAAGTTTTCAACAATGATCAATGTGAAGAGCAATATGAGCAATAAGAACTCTAATAGCAATACTAGTGATCACGAAAAGTAAAAGACAAGTGGGACAAGATTTATCTCATGGTTCAGCTCCACGAAGAGGCCTGCATCCACGTTGAGAAGTTCACACAAGGACCGAGCCTCACTTGACCCTTCTCTCACCAAGTCACCACGATGGTCAGCTTGGATTCCACTATATCAATGGGTAATCACCAAGTTTGATGGGGCTGCTCACAAGTTGAGGCTCCCACAAATCAATACAATAAGGAGCACACGAAGCACAACTCACACAAGCCACAAAACACAACACAATGTGCAAGAGATCAAACCGAGAGCCAAAACGCGATGATCTTCCTTTACTCTCCTCCCCAAACCCTAATCTCTTCAAGATTTGCTCTTAAGAGGTTAGTAGGACGAGTAGAAGGCTTTGGAAGGCTCTAGGATGCTTGTGGCTGCGCTATGGTTCAAGACTTGTTCAAATGAGGCCGGGGGTCCCCTTTTTATAGGGGTCCCGAGCCCTTTCTGCTGACCTCAGCAGAAGGGCGGACTAGTCCGGCCTTATGCGACCACTGACCTCTGGTCAGTTCCCGACAACTGTCGCACTGCGCGGCGATCGTCACTCTACCCGCCAAATTTCCAAATTCAAACAGTCACTAGACAACGGAATATTCCGATCCAAAACGGACTAGTCCGAAGTATGACAGAAAGGTTTAGTCCGTCCCAAAACAGACTCAACTAGACAGGCACGGACTAGTTCGGCCACAGGGGGCGCCCCACTAGGGTTTCTCTCGGATGATCTCACTAAGTCTCAAACGGATTGGTCCGTATCCAAACGGACAAGTCCGAACTTTTCCAGAGAGCTTTGGTCCGTCCAAAAATGGACAAGTCCGGACTTCTCGGACTTAGCTTCAAATTCACTCAGATTCACTCCAGAGACGTTTGGTCCGTCTCAAAACGGACTTGTCTGCCTGGCCGAACTAGTCTGGTCTCCTAGGGTTTCTCTCATTTTTGGCTTCTCACTTAGGTGTTTCACTAAACCACCACTTTGAGCCCTCTGGAATGATCTCAATGCACATGATACATCCACTCTTTCACATGACACGGCTCATATAAGCTCATCTTCATAGAAACCCTAATTTCTACTCTTGAGCCTTTGACGCCCGTTACATCCTTTACCTTTTTGAAGGGTTTCATCTCATTTCAATCATTGTACCTGTGCTTAAGATCAACTTAGCTCATTAGACTCTTAACTGTCGTCATTAATCATCCAAAACCCACGGGGATGCCTAGATGCACTTTTAATCTCCCCCTTTTTGGTGATTGATGACAACACATTAAGACTTCGACAAAAAGGATAATAATTTTTTTCATAACATGTATTTATATGAATGACTCTCCCTCAATATATGCATCACTAGTAAGAGAGATTTGAGAGAGTTTTCATACATATACATGTTATGGTGGGGTGCCTAAGTGATGTGCTCATGGATTGTGATAAAGCAATAAATATGCAAGACACGCATGTAACTCAAGCATAACGTCACAATTGATATAAATTAAGTCTTACAACAATTTAAGCAAGAGTTTTAAACATACAAACATAAGTCCAATCTTGGATCAATTAAACTCTTCCACTAATAACTAGGTAGAAGCTCTCAATCTCTCTCACTCAAACTCTCCCCCTATCTAAGTGCCCCATTGACTAATCTCTCCCCCTTTGGCATCAAGACACCAAAAAGGAAAAGAAGAGAGGAAGAGCCCTTAGATCTACTCATCATCGGAGTCGTCGTCATGATCTCCGCCTTGGCACCCGCTATCACTCTCCGTGACCTCCGGATCAACATTTGTATCATCATCATTGGTCGGGGCCGCGGTGGAAGTACCATCTTCACCAAATTGAGCGAGCTCCTCGGCGGCGGTGAACTCCGGGAATGGAGTGACCTCCCCATCACTTTCCTCTGCGGGAGACATGGGAATGTCCAACTTGTCGCACACCGCTTTGAGATACTTCTCTTGGCGATGCTCCATGCGACGTTGTCGAACTTCTGCCTTCCGGTAAGAAGAGAAAATAGCCTTGAAGCACTTGAGAAAGCCACTCCCGCATTGTGATGAAGGCAGAGGAGATGGCACAAAGCGAGAGGAAGAAGCGGGAGGATCCGCATTCTTCCTCCTAGGAGCAGCCGGCTCTGGAGGAGGGAGTTGAGGTCGAAGCCTATGTCTTTCTTGAAGGTGAGTCCGGAGATCTTCTCGATCATGTACATGATGTACAGAGCGTATCCACATGATCGGTTGGGAGTATGATAGATGTTGAAGATGTCGTCAAAGATGTAGTCAACCACATTGAAGCGGACATCTCCATCAATGAGGACCATCAAATGCCTTAAATTCCCTTGAATTATCCCCGCATCTCCATCCTTGGGGGCAATGGTCTTCCTGAGCACCCTGTTGAGGACACTGTAGAAGGGCTTAATGTTCCTTATGTGTCCCGCCTCAAAGAGTATATGGCTAGGATACATGTACTCTAGGGTATCGCGATCAACTGGCCTCAAGTTGGAGATAATGACTTCATTGTCCTGTTGATCCTCTAGGTCAAGCAGCTGAGCAAACTCCCGGTAGGTGGTGGATTATTGCTCTCCATAGGTCATCCAGATAATCCTCCTGTCCCCATCGGTGTGAAAGTAGATAGTGAAATAGAACTGAGTGATGACTTCCACATTCCAGTCATACTGGAAAGCCATGAACTTCTTCAAACCGTGTCGCTCGACGGCCTCAATCATGACATTGAAGGCCACGTGATCCTTTTAAGCCATATAGTCCCAGTCAATCCACTGAGCATCGGTGACTGGAGTCTGCTTGGTCATGTAGATCGTCCTGTAATAGTCACAGTGGAAGTCACACCAGAAACGGGGATCCACTGTGCTCCTATCTCGCTGATAGACATTGATCTTCCTTAGCTTGCGTGCCTTCTCAGCCCCTTTGCCCTTGAAGATATTAGCGTCGAAGGCAGCTGCACAGTTTGGGTTCCGTGCAGGAGAAGAAATCCTCAAGGGGCCTATGGGTTGAGAGGCACCCTTCTTAACCTTGCTAGCAGCCTTCTTGGCTACTATCACCCTCTTCTTGGGTGCAACATCGACCGGGGCCTTTCCCTTATCCTTGGAGGACCTCGCCTCTTGGGCTCTAGCCTGATCCCCCAATGTCACAAGTCTCTTTTTCCTTGGGGCTGCCTCAGCTGCTGCAGAGTTGTGTGCTTCTTGCTGCGTCTTCTTTGCTTTCTTTGATGCAAAGTATGCAACAGACATTTCTTGATCCTCGCGTTGCCTCTGACGATAAAAAGCTTGCTTCTCCGCTTCGGCTTTGGAGTCGGAAGGTGGAACATACTCGTTATCCGACATGGTTGCTGATAAAAGAAGCAAGGGAATGTGTATGAGTCCAAGAAGTCAAGATAAAGTGGTATAATTCACAGAATCGATCAAGGTTAGGGTTTTTGTTGTGTAATCCGGACTTGTCCGCCCAGGGGCCGGACTAGTCCGTATCCAACCGGACTTGGCCGCCCTGAAGCCGGATTAGTCTGGTTCACACAACAAGAACCCTAATCTAGAGAAATTTTGTGAAAACTACGGATTCTACCGCAAAAATGGAAGTACATGATCACAATGATGTGCACAACAACATTTGTGAAGAGATTTCTATCAATAGACCTAAAAGAATTGAATTTTTAAAGATTTTGGGTTAGGTCAAGAATACCTCTTCAAATCTTTGATTTGACGAAATGTGGGTGAGGAATCGGTCTCTGATGCTTGGGGAAGAGTTCCCACACACCTTAGGGCTTCAATCCACCGATTATAATCAAGATTTTGTGGATGGAATCGAAAATCGCCGATGAGGGGGCGGTTTTTGAGCGTTTTTGGAGAGAGAGAGAGCTCGAGGTGAAGTGAAGAGATCGGGGGCTCCCTGGGAAGGTTAAGACCCCAAGGGTCGGACTAGTCCGGTCAGGTACCCGGACTTGTCCAGCTATCGGACTGGGTCCGGACTGTTCTGAGCCACCGGACTAGTCCAGTCAGGGGTGTACTAGTCCGGTCCTAAGGCTGAAAACTCCTATATATTGAGTTTTCAGTGGAGATTTGATCCTTTTGGACAAGATTTCACAAAAGATCTTTGTAAACATAGTCAATAAGCAATCAACAATCAAATTATGACCATGATTCACAAGGATTCAATAATTTCAAAATAATTTGTAGAAAAATCGAGGAGGATGAGTTTTTCGCAAGCATGTGTGAATTTTGAATATAACAATCAGATGTGCAAGACTTAAGCCACATTTCAAGAATCTATGATATTTAGCTCACTCCTAAGTTCACAAAATCTTTCTCATCTAGGAGCTTGGTAAAGATATCGGTCAATTGTTTTTCAGTTCTCACATGGGAAATTGCAATATCTCCTTTAATGGAGTGATCTCTCAAGAAATGGTGACGAATATCGATGTGCTTAATCCTTGAGTGTTCAATTGGATTTTGGGCTATTTTGATGGCACTCTCATTGTCACATTGGATAGGGATATGGCGCAAGTTTATGCCATAGTCCCTAAGAGTTTGTCGCATCCAAAGAAGTTGTGCACAACAACTTCCGACGACGACATACTTTGCTTCGGCTGTGGAAAGTGCAAATGGAGTTTTGTTTCTTTGAGAACCAAGATACTAGAGATCTACCATGAAATTGGCAAGTTCCCGATGTGCTCTTCCTATTAACTTTGCACCCCGCATAGTCCGCATCGGAATATCCAATGAGGTTGAACTTGGAGCCTTTAGAGTACCAAAGTCCTAGGCTTGGTGTGTGAACCGAATATCTAAGAATTCTCTTAATAGCGGTCAAATGACACACCTTTGCAGCGGCTTGAAATCTAGCACACATACACGCACTAAGCATGGTATCGGGCCTAGATGCACATAAGTAAAGCAATGAGCCTATCATGGAACGATATACCTTTTGGTCCACACTTAGACCATCTTCATTGAGATCGAGATGCCCATTGGTTGTCATAGGAGTCTTGATGGGTTTTGCCTTGTCCATGTCAAACATCTAGAGTATATCTTGTGTGTACTTAGTTTGACTAATGAACGTGCCTTCCTTGAATTGCTTCACTTGAAAACCTAGAAAGAACTTCCAACTCTCCCATCATAGACATCTCAAATCTCTCATCTCAAATCTCTCAGTCATTATCTTGGAAAACTCATCACAAAAAACTTTGTTAGTAGAACCAAATATAATGTCATTGACATATATTTGGTAAACAAACAAATCATCATTAAAGTGCTTAGTGAATAAAGTATAGTCTGCCTTCCCAATTTTGAAACCATTTTTAGTTAGAAAATCTCTAAGGCACTCATACCAAGTTGTAGGAGCTTGTTTGATTCCATAGAGAGCTTTACGCAATTTATACACATGGTTTGGGAATTCTTCATCTTCAAATCGGGGGGGGGGGGGGGGGGGGGATTGCTCCACATACACCTCTTCTTTGATTAGACCATTGAGGAATGCGCTCTTGACGTCCATTTGATATAGCTTAAAATCATGATGAGTAACAAAGACAAGTAATATACGAATCGATTCAAGCCTAGTTACGGGAGCAAAGGTTTCTTCGAAATACAAACCTTCAACTTGTGAATACCCTTTGGCCACAAGTCGTATAGGTCTCTTCACAAGCTCCCATACTTGATTTCTTTCGAAGTTGTTGAGCTCTTCTTGCATGACCATCACCCAATCCGGATATCGTAGTGCTTCTTCAACCTTGTGGGGCTCCAAGGAAGAAACAAAAGAGTAATGTTCGCAAAAGTTTGCAACACGAGATCGAGCAGTTACCCCCTTGGAGATGTCTCCAAGTATATTGTCAACGGGATGGTCCCGTTGGACGCTTTGGTGCACTTTTGGGTGTGGCGCTTGAGGTATTGAGCCATCATCTTAGTCTTCCTCATCCTCATTGTCTCCCCCTTGATTGATGCCTTCATTTTCATCTTCTTGGAGCGCATCTTGGGGAACTTGATCTTGATCATTTGAGGAAGAGCTTGCTTGATGTGTAGGATGGTCACTTGTATCTTGAGGTTGTTCTTGTGGTCGTATATCTCCAAGTGTCATCCTTTCTATCACCACTTGTGGAGCTTCTTCTTGATCTAGCACATGACGATCAACTTGCTCCACTTGGGAGTCATTAGTCTCATGAAACACTACGTCACGTGCTACTTCAACAATTCTGGAGGATTTGTTAAAGACACGATAGGCGTAAGTGTTTGAGTCATAACCGAGTAAGAAACCTTCATCGGACTTACAAGCGAACTTCAAAGTCCTAGGCTTCTTGTTAAGAATGTAACATTTGCTCCCAAAAACACGAAAGTAAGAGATGTTGGGCTTGTTACCGGTTAGGAGCTCATACGACGTCTTCTTAAGTATGCGATGAAGATACAATCGGTTTATGGCGTGGCAAGCGGTGTTGACTGCTTCCGCCCAAAACCGGTCTGACGTCTTATACTCATCAAGCATGGTTCTTGACATCTCAATTAAGGTCCTATTTTTCCTCTCGGGCACTCCATTCTGTTGAGGGAGGTAGGGGGCCGAGAACTCATGCTTGATGCCTTCTACATCCAAAAATTCTTCAACTTGAGTATTCTTGCATTTGGTGCCGTTGTCACTCTTTATGGTCTTGATACTCAAGGAGAACTCATTTTGAGCTCTCTTCAAGTATCTCTTGAGAACACCTTGAGTCTCGCTCTTGTCTTACAAAAATAATATTCAAGTGAAACGTGAAAAGTCATCAACAATAACAAGACCGTATTTGTTACCACCAATACTAATGTAGGCGATTGGACCGAAGAGATCCATGTGTAGAAGCTCCAATGGTCTTGACGTTGTCATAATGTTCTTGGATAGATGTGATGCTCCAACTTGCTTTCCGGCTTGGCATGCGCTACATGGCCTATCCTTTTCAAACACAACATTCTTTAAACCACGGATGTCCTCGCCCTTAAGAAGTTTTTGCAAATTTCTCATCCCAACATGGGCTAGCCTCCTATGTCACAGTCATCCCATGTTAGTTTTTGCAATTAAGCATGTATCAAGTTGGGCTTTATCCGCGAAGAAATCCACAAGATAGAGCTTTCCCTTTAATACACCCTTAAAGGCAATTGAGCCATTGCTTCTCTTTGTGACAGTCACACCCTCATTAGTGAATAAACAATTATAACCTTTGTCACATAGTTATGAAATGGACAAGAGGTTATAATCAAGTGAATCAACATGTAAAACATTTGAAAGAATGTGATTAAGGGATATAGCAATTTTACCGGTGCCAAGGATTTTTCCTTAGCTATTGTCTTCAACATAGATTCCTTCACTTGGATCTTCATTTAGCTCATACTCCACAAATATCTTCCTCTCTCCGGTCATATGATTTGTGCATCCGCTATCGAGAAACCATTTGGTTCCACCGGAGGAGTATGCCTACAAGAAAGGTTTAAGACTTGGCTTTACGTACCCAAACGGTGTTGGATCCTTTGATGTTAGTCAAGAGACACTTGGGCACCCACACACAAGGTTTGGGACTCTTGCGGTGTGGCCCAACATACCTAGTATATGCCTTTCCAAACTTGTTCTCAATAAAACATATGATGCATCGAAATCATGGAACAATGGATGAGGTTCTTTCTTAGGCATTTTGGGTGAAGTAACAATGTTCTTTCCTTTATTATTGTATGAGCCTCCTTTGACAAAAACAATCAAGTATTTGTTATTCTTGGGAGTTTTAACGTTTTGCCTCATCTCTCTAAAATAACCAAGACCATCCTTGACAAGGAGATGTCTTGTGTTGGTATATGCACTACGTGCATATGTCACACTCTCCTTGTCAAAGATGCCACCCTTGGATGCTTGATTGGTTTGTGCCAACTTAAGCTCATCTTTAAGTTTTATGATCAAGTTTGAGCATTTACAAGGTTGAGATGCTTCGGATTCAACATTTGTAGAAGATGAGCTTGTAGAGGAAGAAGGTGCATTGACTTTGGGAGACTTCACTTGTGTCTCAATGATCTTGTTAGCTTGTGTCAAACTAACAAGTTCATCCTTGAGTACAATTGTAGTGTTCTCAAGGTTTGAGCAAGTTTCCTTGCTCAAAGCGAGTTCACGCTCAAATGCCTTGCTTCTTTCTCTTTCAAGCTCCAAGAGTTCCTCAACCTCTTGACATCTCTCCTTTTGTTCGATGAGCATGTCCTCTTGACGGTTGATGAGTTCTTCCTTCTCAAATATTTCCTCCGTTAACAATCTCAATCTCTTCAAAATACTTTTACTCATGACTTTAAGCATATGTTCATTTTCACTATTACTATCAAAATCATCATGAGAAGAAATTGAAGAATAGGATTTAGATTTAACCTTCTTTCTTCCCTCCTTGGCCATGAGACATGTTGGCCTTGAAGTCTCCCAGTTTGGGAAGAGCTTGTTTTCCGTAGTTGCCTTCTTCATAGCAATGGTTGTTATCTTCTCTTCTTCATCGAGGGAGGATTCCTCATTTGAATCTCACTCCTTTCCGAGGTGGGCATGTCCGGATTGCTTCTTCTTCTTGAAATACTTCTTCTCTTTGGACTTGCCCTCCTTCTTCTTCTTGTTTTCTTCGTGTGAACAATCCACAATGAACTCCCCACAATTGTAACAAGCCCTCTTCGATCTTGTCTTGGGCTTGTCTTTGCTCTTTCTTTCATTTTGGTAGCTCCCCCTCCTTTTTCTAAACATCCTCTTAATGTTGTTGATGAAGAGAGTCTCTTCCTCATCGGTATCGGGACTCTCTTCATCACTCTCTTCCTTTCCTTGTGATCTTGAGGATGTTGTCTTGAATGCAATATCCTTTTTCTTGGAGGAGGAAAGCTTTTGTAGATCATTGTAAGCTTCTTGCTCCATCATTTCATGGTTGATGATCCTTCCTAGCACTTCTTCGGGAGTCATCTGGTGGAAGCTCGAACTTTCACGAATTAGTGAGCAAAGAGTGACGTTTCGAGGCATGAATGTTCGAATCATCCTCTTTACCACCTCGTGGTCGGTCCATCGGGTGCTTCCATATGAACGACTCTTGTTGATGAGAGTCTTGAGGCGGTCATACATATCTTGGGGAGACTCACCCTCCATGATGGTGAATCTCCCAAGATCTTCTTCGATCATCTCGATATTTGCCTCCCTAATGACGCGGTTGCCTTCGTGCGCCGTCTTGAGGGTATCCCATATCTCCTTGGCAACCTCCAACCCTTCAATGCGGTTGAACTCCTCTCGAGTCAATGAGGAGGTAATCACTCCAACGGCTTGAGCATTGCGATGGAGGAGAACGGCTTGTTCTGGAGTGATATCTTCCTTATTCTTCGGAAGATGAACACCTATCATAACAATTTGTCACAAGCTAGGGTTTAAGAAAATAGAGTGCATCTTCATATTATGCTTCCACATGGAGTAATCATTTCCATAAAACTGAGGAGGTTTGCCAATGGGAATTGATAAATAATGATTGCTCGCGGTTAGTTGTTCATAATTATAAGGATACCGGGAGTAGTCTTGTGAACTACTCCCATTGTCGACGTCGGTCATGGCAATTGGCTTGATCTCCTTCTTGGGCACGTTGAGCTTTTCACGAAGTCGTGCCTTGAGCATCCGAACTTCTTCGTCGTCGTTTGGATCATCTTGAAAAACATCGACGTTTTTCGTCTTGGTGTCATCGACGACCACCGGAACTTCGTTGTCACTCCTTCCGACCATTTCTTCTCCGAGTTGTTAGACTCTTTTGGAGAAGTCTGCTCTGATACTGTCGGTACCCTAAAAACCATACACCCCCTGAGGTTACAAAGATCTCAAGGGAAGGACGTCTACTCAAATTGAAGACCCTCGGAGGCCCACTTGTCAGACATAACCGGACCTGCTTCTCCAACATGGTTAACCCCTAGGTTGCCACGTGTACTGCCAGACCGGAGGTACTACCCACAAGGGTGAAGCTCCGGGCTAGGTACCGAAACGGCACCTCCGGACTTAACCCCTGACCGAGAGAAGCTCCGGACCTGACACGTGCCAGGCCACCCCGGAGCTTCCCGCTTCCCACAAGCAAGCTCCGGAGCTGCCACGTGTCCAAACGTCGGAGCTGGCCGCCTCAAACCTCCGGAAGACATTGTAACGACTCCGGATCTTCAAAGGATAGCCGCGGACTTCATGACCCGATTAATTGTCATTAATTCCATGTTAATGACACTTAATCGGACAATCTTAACACCTGTAACGGCACTGTCAGAGCCCGTTACAGGGTTATTAACAAAAATTAATCGTGTATCAATACTAGTAATCGCCGGGGCCACATGTCGGGCCAGGCTAACTTGTAACGGTTTGTCCTTGTACTATAAAAGGACAGACCGACGATACACGGAAGAAAGGGGGAAGAAGGCTCTCGAACGCTCTCAGGCACACACGCATTGACGTGAGCTTTCATACATAAACTAATACAACACCACACACCCGTGGAGTAGGGTATTACGTTCAGGCGGCCCGAACCACGTAAACCACTGAGTCTCTCGTGTCCAATCGTGATTCACCTTCTTGAGTCTCCGCGCGCCCACACCGAACTACAAACTCCTTCAACACTTTAGTAGTGTCAGGAGATCTGCCGACTCCAACAGTCGACAGTTGGCGCGCCAGGTAGGGGTGCCTGAGATTTTCAAGAATGGTGAATTCTGCGGCTGGATCATCCAACGGGCAACCTGCTGCTCAGGCTGTCGGGGGCAATCCCTCCAACATGCAGCCACCAGCAGGAGCCTCAGCACCAGCAGGAGTCACACTCCCACCACCACCATCTTCTCCGGCAAAACGTGCCGGGCAACATGATGGTGCGCCGGCGTCACATACTGCGCCGGCAAGTCATGACAACCCAGAACACGCGCTCCATGCAGCGCGTGCTCTTCTCCAGCGACCACCACCTCCGGATGCATCTCAAGATGCCATGGAGCAATGGAGGGCTGATGTTGAGCATTTGGTCGCAGCAGCGGCCGAACGCCTCAACAACCAGGGTCCTCCTCCTTCAGGGCGAGCCCCGTCGCAGCGACGGACGTTGTCTGGAAGACTTGGTCCGCATGTCTCCAACAACCGAAGACGAGCTGCGTCACAGCAAGTGATGTCGTTGCCCTCTGGGGCACGACGCACCCATACGGTATCTCGGCTTTCGACACATGACCTCCGGGCGGAGCTTGATCGCCGATACCGCCAACAGGATGGCCGTGTCCATATCGAGCGAGCTCGAGAAAGACGGGATGCTCAAGACCTTTCTACTCTAGAAGGAGTAGGAGGAGGCTGTTCCGCCCTAGCCATGCACCTGCGCATAGTTAGATGGCCACAGAAGTTCCGGCCACACTTGCCGGAAAAATTCGACGGGACTGTCAACCCCGTAGAATTTCTGCAGATATACTCCACTGCAATCTTAGCAGCTGGAGGAAACGAGGCCGTAATGGCCAACTACTTTCCAGTGGCCTTAACTGGGACCGCCAGGTCCTGGTTTATGAACCTTCCACCCAACTCTATCGACAGTTGGGAGGAGCTGTGTCGTCAGTTCACTGCCAACTTCGGGAGTTCATACACCCGACCGGGCACTGAACTAGACCTTTTTGCGGTCGTGCAAAAAGGGGGAGAATCTTTGCGGTCATTCATCCAGAGGTTCTCTCAGGTACGCAACACAATCCCTTCTATCTCAAGCGCTTTTGTCATTGTGGCATTCAGACAGGGTGTACGAGACAAGAAGATGTTGGAGAAGATGGCGATCAAAGAGATCACCAGCGTCACGGAGCTCTTCAGCTTGGCAGACAAATGTGCCAGAGCTGCGGAGGGCCGTGAAATGCACTCCAAACCAGCCTTGGAGGATCACAAAAAATCCTCCAAAGAAGAAGCCGCTACCTCCGGGAGTGGCAAGAAGAAAAAGAAGACCAACGGCAAGAAGAAGCCGTCGGCCGGCACATCCAACGTTGCAGCCACTGCAACTCCTGGTGGCCGGGGCCACGCCCCGAGAAGCGACCTCGACCGTCTTCCGAAGACGGCGACAAATCCAAAATGTGGTGCCCCATTCACAAAACGGGAAGCCACAGGCTGGAAGACTGCCGGGAGGTCCAAAACCTTGCCGAGCGCTACAACAAGCGCCGGGAAGGGTCTCCTTTCCGACAGAGGGAGGGAAAACAGAAGGTTGACGAAGCTCCGGCTGAAGAGGAGTTAGGGTTTCAGGAACCCAAAAGGGTCCTGAAAGCCGTCTACACCTCCGTCGACGATGACTCCGACGTCTCCGACAACGAGCGTCGGAAAATCATGAACACCATCTTTGGTGGATCATGGGACATCACTTCTCGTCGTGTCATCAAGACTATGCGGCGGGATATGGCTGCTGTAGCTCCTACAGCTAGACCGGAGCCACATCGAAAGTGGATGGACACACCCATCACTTTTGATGCTTCGGACTGTCCTCGAAGCATGGTCGGAGCTGGCCAATTACCCTTGATGGTATCTCCCACCATCAACAACATCCAGCTCCATCATGTTATGGTGGATGGAGGTTCGGGGCTGAACCTTATAAGCTTTGAAGCTTTTACCGGACTTCAGCTTCGACCTTCGGATCTTCAGCCCTCTCGACCATTCTCCGGAGTAGGTCCGGGGGCCATTACCCCACTCGGAGCTATAATTCTCCCCGTTACCTTCGGGACACGGGAGAAGTACCGCACCGAGAAGTTGGTTTTCGACGTCGCTCAGATCAACTTACCATTCAACACCATCTTGGGTAGACCTGCCCTATACAAATTTATGGCAGCTGCTCATTATGGATACTTGGTGTTGAAGATGCCAACACCAGCAGGCGTTCTCCGAATTCGTGGAGATCGCACCGCCGGATTAACTGCTCTGGAGGAGCTCCATGCACTCACCACTGCGCAAGAGGAGGACTCCAGACAGGGGCAAGCTTCAAAACCTCCGAGCATTCGGCAACGAGGCTCAACCTCTGCTCCCCGTGTGCAGCCAAGCGGCGACACCGACATCCCCGTCAAAGTCGTCCAAATTGGTTCCGATGTCACTCAAACCACCCGCATATCGGGTGGGTTGAATGACAAATAGGAACTCGCGCTCATCACTTTCCTCCGGGCTAACGTTGACGTATTTGCTTGGCAACTGTCACAAATGCCTGGGATCCCCAGGGAAGTGATTGAGCACAATCTGAAGATTTACCCCGATGCTCGGCCTGTGCATCAGAAACCTCGGAAGCAATCTGTAGAGCGACAGAACTTCATCTGACAAGAAGTGAAGAAGTTGCTCGAAGCCAGATTTATCCGAGAAGTCTTCCATCCAAAATGGCTGGCGAACCCAGTCGTTGTGCCCAAAGCCGGCGGGAAACTTCGGATGTGCATCGACTACACCACACTGAATAAGGCATGTCCAAAAGATCCATTCCCACTACCTAGCATAGATCAGATAGTGGATTCCACCTCCGGGTGCGAGTTACTGTGTTTTCTAGACGCATATTCTGGATATCATCAAATCAGGATGTCTAGGGAGGATGAAGAGCATACTTCATTCATCACAGTGGATGGATTGTATTGTTACACAGCCATGCCGTTTGGTCTCAAGAATGCAGCTTCAACTTTTGTACGAGCTATGTACAAAACTTTCGAAGAACTCATCAGAGACATAGTGGAAGTGTACGTCGATGACATCGTGGTCAAAATCAAGAACAAGGAGTCCCTCTTGGACACCTTGCAGGCTGTCTTCGACAAGCTGCGGGCCACCCGCACGAAGCTAAACCCAGACAAGTGCGTCTTCGGGGTTAGTTCCGGAAAGCTTCTTGGTTTCCTGGTAAGTCACCGGGGCATAGAGGCTAATCCGGCGAAGATAAAAGCCATTGAAGACATGCGGCCACCAACCCGCATCAAAGACGTCCAAAAATTAACTGGATGTCTAACAGCCCTCAGCCGGTTCATTTCAAGACTGGCGGAAAGAGCACTTCCCTTTTTCAAGTTACTGAGGAAGTCCGGACCATTCCAATGGTCTGAAGAAGCAAAGAAGGCATTCTAGGAGCTGAAACAGTTCCTCACCACCCTACCAGTCCTGGTAGCTCCGAACCCTGGTGAGCCTTTGTTGCTTTACATTTCAGCTACTGACGAAGTCGTCAGTATGGTTCTGGTTGCGGAGAGACCGGAACTACCCAATACTCAGGAATCCAGACCCCTTCGGGAGGGTCCGGAGGTTCCTGAAAGCGGGTCTGGGTCCTAGCTCCCAGACTCAAACCCACAAGAAGCCACTTCAGAGGACCCGGACCCCTCTAAGAGGGTCCAGGTCATTTCTGAAGAAGCTCCGGGTTCCTCCACCCAGAACCCGGAGGTCCCCGAAGAGAGTCTGGACCCCTCCGAGAGGGTCCGGATCAATGAAGAGGAAGCTCCGGACCCCTCCGGGAGGGTCCGGACCATTCAACGCCCGGTATACTTCATCAGTGAAGTGTTACATGATGCCAAGACTCGATACCTAGAGGTGCATAAACTGCTTTATGCAGTTCTTATTGCCTCAAGGAAGCTTCGACACTATTTCCAAGCTCACAAAGTCTCGGTGGTGACCTCATATCCACTTCGAGCGATCCTGCATAATCCCAATTCAACTGGGAATATTGCAAAGTGGGCAGCGGAATTGGCTGAATTCGATCTTGAATTCATTCCGAGACAAGCAATCAAGAGTCAAGCGTTGGCAGATTTCGTGGTAGAATGGACTCCCTCTCCATTAAACCCTGGGGGCCCCAGCGAGCAGAAGACGGAACCTCAAGTTCCAACCTTCACTAAGCCTCACTGGACCCTTTACTTCGACGGCTCCATGCAGAAGCAGGGAGCCGGAGCTGGAATCCTTCTCCTCGCACCAACTGGGGAGAAGGTGAAATACATGGTACACCTTGACTTCAAGGCAACCAACAACATGGCGGAGTATGAAGCACTCATCTATGGATTAAAGGTGGCACTATCATACGGTGTCAAGCAATTGCTGGTCAAAGGAGATTCACAACTCGTCATCAAGCAAGTGAAGGGTGAATGCTCCTGCAATAATCTCCAGCTGGCTGCTTACCTCCTTGAAGTCCAGAGGCTTCAGAAGGACTTCGAAGTCCTAGACCTTCACCATGTTCAGCGTGCTCACAACGCTGAAGCTGACGAACTCTCGACCAAGGCGTCAACTGGAGCTCCGGGTCCTGATGGAACCTTTGTCCGGAGGTTGTCAAAACCCACAGTTCAGCCTGCCGAACTGAACGAAGGGGGCAAGATCAGCATCCCAAAGCTGACGGTCCCGATGGCCCTGTTACCATGGCAGCCATCAAGGGTCGTAGGTGCTGCCGGAAGCTCCGAGCAACTCAGCACGCAAGACTCAAATGCTCAAGTCAGTTCCGATGCATGGATCTCGGAGATCCGGAGCTACTTGAAAGACAACATCCTTCCTGACGATGATGTATCCGCTGATCGGGTAGTCAGATTGGCTAAAAGATACACGTTGGTAGAAGGGGATCTCTACCGGCGCGGTGCCAACGGCATCCTAATGCGGTGCATCACAAGGGAAGAAGGCTGCGAGCTCCTCGCAGAAATCCATGGAGGCGAGTGTGGGAACCACGCATCTTCCCGCACGCTGGTCGGAAAAGCCTTTCGGCACGGCTTCTACTGGCCTACAGCGCTCCAGGATGCCACTGAGCTGGTGAAGAAATGCAAAGCATGCCAATTTTATGCAAAGCAAATTCATACATCTGCTCAGTCCTTACAAATGATACCTCCCACATGGCCTTTCGCTGTGTGGGGGATGGACATCTTGGGACCCTTCCCTAGAGCCGTCGGAGGTTACAAGTTCCTGTACGTCGCCATCGACAAGTTCACCAAGTGGCCGGAAGCAACTCCCGTTGTGACGATCAACAAACAATCTGCAATCAATTTTCTACAATCCATCGTGAGCAGATTCGGAGTCCCAAATAAGATCATCACTGATAATGGGACTCAATTCACAAGCTCCGCATTTCAAGGATATTGCGAAGACCTCGGCATACAAGTTTGCTACGCTTCTGTAGCTCATCCTGCCAGCAATGGACAAGTCGAGAGAGCAAATGCAGAGATCCTTAAAGGACTCAAAACACGCACTTATGAGTGCTTGAAAAAGCACGGAGTCAATTGGATCGAAGAGCTTCCGCCCACTCTATGGGCCAACAGGACTTCTCCAAGTCGGGCAACCGGAGAAACACCCTTCTTTCTGGTGTACGGAGCTGAAGCGATCCTTCCTCCGGAAATCACCTTGGGTTCCCTCCGAGTCCGGACCTTCGACGAAGCCGCGCAGGACCAGCTCCGGCGCGAAGACCTAGACCTCCTCGAGGAGGGAAGGTGCTAAGCAGCTGTTCGGAATGCCCGATAACGCCAAGCTCTACGGCGCTATCACCAGCGGCATGTACACAACCGACAGCTCGAGGAAGGCGATCTGGTGCTACGGAGAATACTATCCAGAGAAGGGCAAAACAAACTCTCCCCCGGCTGGGAAGGGCCCTTTCGAGTGATCAAAGTATCCCGTCCCGGAAGCGTTCGCTTAGCTACCGAGGATGGGACACCTCTCCCAAATCCTTGGAACATCGAGCACCTCCGTAAGTTCTACACTTAATTCCACGGAGGTGAGTCTTAAGTAACTTGAAATGTATGTTATAGAGTCATTGTACAGAGTCGGGTAGTTCCTCCGGGAGAGCAGCCGGACCTTTCCCGAAAGGTTTGAAAAGCTCATGCAACACTTGACACAGTCTCCGGACTAAAAGTGTGGCTAACTACCCTGGGTCAAACGAGAAACCAAACACACTTAGCCTGGTTCCGTACCCTAAGAGTGTACTTGTTTCCCCTGTACCCCGGACCTATAATGAAAGACATCTTCATGTGAAATAGACTCCACGTGCATTCATTTTTGCATAGGCTCGACATTTTTATTTTTCTCTTTCTTGTCTATAACAGAAACGTGCAATTCTTAAGAAGTTCTAGTTTGACCGGTTTACATACGATTCGAGTTGAATTGTCAGATTTTTTGGATTTAAATATCGTCTGTGGCCAACTCGCCTGAAAGCCGCCAAGCCATTCTAGGGCCGGAGTGCGCTATCGACTTAGCCTGGTCAAGCACCCTAAGTACGCCACTCTACCTACATCCCGGCAGGCCAAAGTAAGGTGGGTCCATGGACAATTGGATATAAAAGAAAAGACAATTCATCCAGTCGTATTAAAAATCGTGTTCAACTTAAAATTTTCTTGAGAACCGTAAGCCGCGACGAAGTTATAGACAAGGAACGAATTTTACTATTTTTCTTGGCTTAAGTGTGCAGGAAAAATGAACCCTACGTTGATGGAGAAAAACCGGAGCTAACCAAGCTCCGACTCCCACCAGGGCGTCAACCGTCGGCGTTGACTAAAATATGGTGAGAAGACCCCGTCACTGGAGTCTGTTGCCAACAAACCAAGTGTGGCAAAGGTCATTGCCGGAGCTGCTAAGCTCCGACACCTTGAAGTATTAACTACCGACGCTCAACGTGTTGATAGAGGCTATTGCCGGAGCTACTAAGCTCCAGCGATGGACAGTGCCGGAGCTTCTAAGCTCCGACAACTTCAGGGGACCTTCACTATCAAAAACTTCAGACCTAAATTCCACAAGTTCGAAGCAAATTCGTCTTCAACAAAACTCAACATCCTTTTGGTACATGTCCACAATCAAATTGTGCACATCTACCAGGGGGCCAAGTGAAGATAAAGATGTTGAAGACAAAAAAAAATGAAATTCGCAAAAAATTGGGGATTTCATTTCATCTGAAGACCGGAGATTACATCTGGAGACCAGGGATTACAAAATTGAGGAAGAAGAGAAGATACAAGTAAAGGCTAAAAGAGACGGTCCTAGACCCTATGGAAGAACTCGGCGACCTTCAGGGCGACCTCCGACACGCAGGCTCGGGTAGCTTCGCCTTCTCCTTCGACGGGGCCTTCAAGCACCGGGTCCAGAGGAAATCGAGGGTTCCGGCTGGTGTAGCACGTCAACACATATTCTGTGACGTTCCTAGCCAGAGATTGCCCCTCGACCTCCAGCTGGTCCGCGATGACGTCGCCCACCTTGGAGAGTTTGCTGCCTGCGGCGCTCAACGCTTGCAACGCAAGGTCCGGCTCCGGCTCCGGATCATCCGGGTGCACGGGGCTGAAACCCATCGGCGTCAGCGCGTCGTCGGCCTTGCCCAGGAACTCCCAAATCTGCAGGGAGTCCGCCTTCCTCAAGTTCTTCATCTCTTCCAGGGATCTCCGGGCCGCCGTCAGCTCCGAATTCTCGCGGGCGAGGCGCTCAACTTCTTTGGCGTTTTGCTGGATCTTCGCAGCAACCCGCTTCTCAAGTCTTCCGAGCTCCTCCTCCCGGAGGTGGATCTTGTTCTGGCGGTCGACCAGGTCCTTCTCCCTAGCCTCCACTTTCTTCTCCCGGGCGACAAGGGCACACTCGTATTCGTAGAGTTCCTGCCCCCGCACCCAGATCTTCTTCTCTTCCTCGAGGCAGCGCTCTTCCAATTTCTTAGTGCGCTCCTCGAGGCCCTTGTCCGCCAGAGCTGTTTTCTCGGCGAGCTCTTCTTCCCGTCGCAAGACGTCATCCCGTAGCTCTAGGAGTTTTTGCTCCTCGTCCTCGAGCCGTCTTTCCCTCCCTTCAAGTGCCTCTCGGCGCTTGATGAGTGCGGTGCTGATGGCCTCGAGCTGATCAAACCGAGCATTGGCCGCGTCGTTAGCAGCCTTAGCTCGGTCGTGGAACTCCCGGGATTGAGCATCGAGGGCGTGAGTCATGCTCTCCCTCTCGTCCAGCAGCTTATCCCAGAGCTCCAGGCGGATCTTCTCCCGCTTGATCCACTCCTTGTCATTCGCAAGCCTCGACTGCGCCAGCTTAGTCTCGAAGTGGAGTCGATTACGCCATCGTCTAAGGGTTTGGCGCTCCTCTTCAAGAGCATTGCTGTCGTGGAAGAAGGCCAGTTGGACCTGACGTAGACTGGAGCAGGCGTTGTCGATGGACATCGACAGCGAGATGGGCTCCGGACCTGCTGGGATCTCTTCCGCTGGTTCCAGCGGGTCTTCACATACAAAAATTGGGTCCCACTCTACGAGAGTGGAACCCCGAGCTTCCAAAGCGCTAGGGCCTTCCTCCGGGACGACCTCAGTCGCCATCGAAGGAGGTCCCGCCACCAAGTCTTCATTCGCCCCCTCAGGCGGGGGGCCGGCGACTTCGTTCGGGCACTCTGGCTCTGCCACAGGTACCATCGATGTCGTCACCTCCGGAGCAGGAGCCGCTACTGGCTCCGACCGGGACACCTCTTCTGAGGGAGGCTCAAACTCCCTCGCCTCTTTAACCGCCGGCTCTGTGACCGGCGCTCCAACAATCACCGGCTCTGCGGCCGGAGCTTCGGAAGTAACCGGCTCAACTGCCGGAACTACTTCGACTTCCGGCTCGCATGCCGGGGCTTCAGCCACCTCCGGCTCAATCGCCGGGGCTTCAGCACTTTCCGGCTCCGAAGCCGGGACTGCTACTTCCTCCAACTCAACAGCCGGAGCTTCTACTACTGCAGCACCAGGACCCGGAGCTTCCACTTCCGGGACGGGTGCCGCTGGCGCATCTTCATTCCCGTGGTCCGGCGCTACCACGGGAACTTCCGGAGACGAGTCGAGGTCCATGACCACGACAGCCGGCGCCGGAGCTGTCGCAGCCTCCGCTTGGGGCGGCACCGGGACTGGAGCAGAAGCCCTCGCAGCCTCAGACACTGTGGCTGAGGGTGGAGCTTCACTCCCCTTCTTAGGAACGCTGCAGATGAAGAACGAAGAAATTGAGCAAACAGATGCTACAATTAAAAAGTTAATCGAGGTAAAAAGGAAAAATTACCTTGGGAGGCTCCCGCACAAGCTTGCGCGGAACCTCTTTCCCGGACGATCCGGGCTGGCCACGGTCGGCGTAGGAGCTCCGGGAGGACTCCCAGGACTTGCCACAGCCGCGGGCGTTTCCCGGGTCGGAGCTCTCCTTGATCGGGAGGAACTCCTGGACCTGGAGGCCCTCACCGCTCCAGATGCCGGAGTCGCGCGCCCGGAGCTAGCACCACAGGAGGGATCCACCACGGGGACAGTCGCACTCCGGGAGGATCCCACCGCCGGAACAGTAACGTTCCGGAAGGACCCCACCACGGGGACAGTCGCCACGGCGGCGGAGGATCTTCCTTCCTGAGGAGGGGGAACCGGGGGGGAAGTGGCAGGCCCGATGGACCTTCCGTCAGCATGTCGCAGCTTCCTCTTCCGGCTCTCCGGCTCCTCCGCCAGCTCCTTGCCCTTGCCGATGACCTCAGCTCTTGGCTGTGGGACAGGGGCGGAGCCATCTTCGGACAACCCGGGGATCGCCAACCGGGTGGTTGATCTTCTCTCGACGACACCAAGGTCGTCAAGCGCGGGCATCGTCCGCCGGAGCTCCCTGCTGAACTCAACTTCCACGTTCAGAGGGAGGAAGGCCCGCGGCGGAGTCAAGTAATCTCCGTCAACGTCGATGCCGTGCTGGAATTTCTTGAGGTGAAACTCCAAGGTCTTCCCCACCATGCTGGACTTCAACCCGGTCTCAACCCGGTCCTCGTCCATCACGCTGTTGAGGGCCCAGGCGAGCTTTTCCCTCCTCTTCAGCGGCGCCCACCTGTTGGACAGGAAGTTGCAGAACACCGCCTGGGGAGTCAATCCTCCCTCCACACATTGGCGGATCCTGGTCAGGACAGGGTCGAAAGCTTCCGCCAGCACCGGAACTTCGCTCCATACCGACGTGTCAATGCCGGGCAGACCGTCTGGCAACTCCAACCGCTCATGCTCCTCCACCCGGACGACTATCCAATCTTTCTTCCAGTCATCCCACTTCCCGGAAGGGAATGACCGGAGGTACTTGAATGGGCACTTCTTGCGCTTCACGAAGTAGTAGAAGCCAAGATACTCATTGCTTCGGCTGGTGGTGTGGACGGTGAAGAAGGTTCGGAAGAGCTCGATGCAGGGAGGGATGTCCACCCACATCTCGCAGAAGTGGACAAAGATGGACACAAGGAGAATGGAGTGAGGGCCAAGGTGGTACAGCTGCAGACCATAGAAGTCCAGCAGCATCAAGAAGAAAGAAGAAAACGGTGGGATCAGCCCCACCATGGCGTACGAGGAAAAGTACACCATCTCGCCAGCGTGCTCCTTTTCAAAGGGGAGCTCTCCGCCAGCGCGGACCGAGCGGTTGAAGAAGTCCGAAGACCACCCCATGAGGGCCCGGACCTTCTTCAGATCGCTGTCAGTCTTCAAGCGACTCTCACGCAGACCCAACTCCATCGCAGCACAGCTAGGCAAGAGAAGAGGAGCAAAGTACGAGTTGGGAGTTTGAGCGCAAGAACAGATGGGAAGCGTAAAGAACTCCCGACGGTGCGCTTTCCTTCTTAAGTAAGCCCTCGCAACGCTTGGATGGAAACTGCAGGGGAGTCAAGGATACTACTCAAGAATTCAACCCTACCGATGACAAGAGGGCCCGGGACCACCCTGACGATCAAGTCGAGGCTCTTACCCAGGCGAACAGTTGTCATCACGAGGCGGGAAACCCAAAGGCGGCGACCTGACAAGGCGCGCGGAACCGATACGGTTTTCGTATCGGGAACCGGCGAGCTTCAATTGCGAGAGATCCGCACGTCAAAGATCTTATCTGCCGCCTGAGGTGCGCCACGCGTCGGGATTTAACCGTAAAGCCCCGCCAACGGCACCTCCGAAGACCCTTGAAGACCCAGTTCAAGAGTCGCGAGTATGGACCCACCTCCGACGGAATGACTTCACCCCGGTGACTTTCCCCGGAGGTAGGTCCAGGGGGCCACTGTCGGTACCCTAAAAACCATACACCCCCTGAGGTTACAAAGATCTCAAGGGAAGGACGTCTACTCAAATTGAAGACCCTCGGAGGCCCACTTGTCAGACATAACCGGACCTGCTTCTCCAACATGGTTAACCCCTAGGTTGCCACGTGTACTGCCAGACCGGAGCTACTACCCACAAGGGTGAAGCTCCGGGCTAGGTACCGAAACGGCACCTCCGAACTTAACCCCTGACCGAGAGAAGCTCCGGACCTGACACGTGCCAGGCCACCCCGGAGCTTCCCGCTTCCCACAAGCAAGCTCCGGAGCTGCCACGTGTCCAAACGTCGGAGCTGGCCGCCTCAAACCTCCGGAAGACATTGTAACGACTCCGGATCTTCAAAGGATAGCTGCGGACTTCAAGACCCGATTAATTGTCATTAATTCCATGTTAATGACACTTAATCGGACAATCTTAACACCTGTAATGGCACTGTCAGAGCCCGTTACAGGGTTATTAACAACAATTAATCGTGTATCAATACTAGTAACCGCCGGAGCCACATGTCGGGCCAGGCTAACTTGTAACGGTTTGTCCTTGTACTATAAAAGGACAGACCGAATACACGGAAGAAAGGGGGAAGAAGGCTCTCGAACGCTCTCAGGCACACACGCATTGACGTGAGCTTTCATACATAAACTAATACAACACCACACACCCGTGGAGTAGGGTATTACGCTCAGGCGGCCCGAACCACGTAAACCACTGAGTCTCTCGTGTCCAATCGTGATTCACCTTCTTGAGTCTCCGCGCGCCCACACCGAACTACAAACTCCTTCAACACTTTAGTAGTGTCAGGAGATCTGCCGACTCCAACAGTCGACAGATACCAATTGAAAATCGACTAGAGGGAGAGTGAATAGGCAATAATACCTGAAATGGCTTAATCAAACGAGATTAAATTTCTAAGGTCGGACTTGTCTGGACAGGACCGGACTAGTCCGCTCAACACAATGTGAAAACCTAAAAACTTGGTTTCTACAAGTTATTTGCGGAACTTAAGTTCACCAAAGAGATAAGCAATGTGTGTCAAACTAGTACAATTCAGATTGTGAAGTTAAGACACCTAGATCACAAGTTTTCAACAATGATCAATGTGAAGAGCAATATGAGCAATAAGAACCCTGATAGCAATACTAGTGATCACGAAAAGTAAAAGACAAATGAGACAAGATTTATCTCGTGGTTCGGCTCTACGAAAAAGCCTACATCCACGTTGAGAAGTCCACACAAGGATCGGGTCTCACTTGACCCTTCTCTCACCAAGCAACCACGATGGTCGGCTTGGATTCCACTATATCAATGGGTAATCACTAAGTTTGATGGGGCTGCTCACAAGTTGAGGCTCCCACAAATCAATACAATGAAGAGCACACAAAGCTCAACTCACACAAGCCACAAAACAAACACAATGTGCAAGAGATCAAACCGAGAGCCAAAGCGCGATGATCTTTCTTTACTCTCCTCCCCAAACCCTAATCTCTTAAAGATTTGCTCTTAAGGGGTTAGTAGGACGAGTAGAAGGCTTTGGAAGGCTCTAGGATGCTTGTGGCGGCGCTAGGGTTCAAGACTTGTTCAATCAAGGCCGGGGATCCCCTTTTTATAGGGGTCCCGAGCCCCTTCTGCTGACCTCAACAGAAGGGCGGACTAGTCCGGCCTTTGGACCCGGACTAGTCCGGCCTTATAGGACCACTGACCTCTGGTCAGTTCCCGACAACTGCCGCACTGCGCGGCGATCGTCACGCTACCCGCTAAATTTCCAAATTCAAACGGTCACTAGACAACGGACTAGTCCGATCCAAAACGGACTAGTCCGAAGTAGGACAGAAAGGTTTAGTCCGTCCCAAAACGGACTCAATTGGACTGGCACGGACTATTACGGCCACAGGGGGCAAACTAGTCCGACCCACTAGGGTTTCTCTCGAATGATCTCACTAAGTCTCAAACGGATTGGTCCGTACCCAAACGGACAAGTCCGAACTTTTCCAGAGAGCTTTGGTCCGTCCAAAAATGGACAAGTCCGGACTTCTCGAACTTAGCTACAAATTCACTCAGATTCACTCCAGAGACGTTTGGTCCATCTCAAAACGGACTTGTCTGTCTGGCCGAACTAGTCCGACCATGAGAGCCGAACTAGTCCGACCTCCTAGGGTTTTTCTCATTTTTGGCTTCTCACTTAGGTGTTTCACTAAACCACCACTTTGAACCCTCTAGAATGATCTCAATGCACATGATACATCCACCATTTCATATGACACGGCTCATATAAGCTCATCTTCATAGAAACCCTAATTTCTACTCTTGAGCCTTTAACGCCCGTTCCATCCTTTTCCTTTTTGGAGGGTTTCATCTCATTTCAATCATTGTACCTGTGTTTAAGATCAACTTACCTCATTAGGCTTTTAATTATCGTCATTAATCATCCAAAACCCACAGAGATGTCTAGATGCACTTTCACTAACTTTGATATAGTCCTACAATGATTTGAAATGTATATATCTCACTACCACTTACACAAAAACTTATCACAACCTTATCATACATATCTCTAATAAAGATAAATGTACTTTATAGAAATTTTATATTTCTCTAATGCTCACCACATATTTGTCTTGATATATTGTCATATATGTTCTTCAACTCAATGCAAACCGTATGTAAGTCGTTTTGCTCCCTATCTCTCTCTCTGCAAGTTGACAAACCAAAAACAATATCTCCATAGTAGAACTCTCAAGCATAAAACCAAATTGATTTTTAGTGATGTTTGTCACTCTTTTTATGAGATGCTCAACCACTATCTAACAAAGTTCCATAGCATTACTCATAAGCTTAATCCTCGATAATTAGTACACATTTAAATATCTCACTTATTCTTGAAGATAAATACTGATATATTTTTTCTTCACTCAACCATTGGTCCAATTGAAAATAAGGTTAAATAGATTGGTTAGCCAAACTATTGTCACGTCTACAAAGCATCTCTCCACCTCAATAGAGACATCATTGTTACCGAGAGCATTCCTCCCTTTCATCTTTTTTAAGACCTATGTAATATCAAACTCTTGTATTCTTCATATGAACTGATTGTTGGTGGCACTAAAGGATCATCCAGCTAGAACACAGTGCTCTCCTTCACATTATTGAATAACCCATCAAAGGAATCTCTCCATCTCTTCTTAATCTAATCATCTTGAATAGAATGTAATCTGCCTTGTCTTTGATGCAGAGATCCCTCACCTTCCTCTCACAAAATTTCTCATCTTGTATATATCAATTTCGCTTTACTTTGTCCTTAGTATCTCAAGTAGCTAATCGTAGGCCTGTCACCTTGCTTTACTCATAGCTCATTGTCGCGATAATATAATTTATACATATGAGAGGGAGTACGTATGGTACCCACACGTAGATGGTTGTAACAATAACAGAAGATGCAATACTCAGTACGAGCTCTCTAGTGAGGTAATACTCTACTCCTTGATTTATTACTCTCGATATCGAGATTACAAAGATGAACGAACTTGCCTATTGACCCGCCCATCTAGTCTTCGGTACATAGAGAATATTTGCACATCTATTAATCGCAACATTAACTAACCACCACAGCTTCCCTATCAAAGACCCTAAAATCCTATTATCCACTTGTAACTTATTTTACTCGGCTAGCTTCCATTGTACGATTGAGATGCAAAGACTCTTACTCCCTTATCATTACATCCTGACAATAATGTAGTGTGCCACTAAGGTGGTGTCAGACCCTTGCTCACTGAACTACACACCTGGATTCATTGAAGGTAAAAGTCTATTTTACAACCCTCATGTATTAGCTTTGTTCACTTAACCCGCTAAAAAAAATTTGGTTCAATTTACCACAGAACTATTTAAATTGGTTCAATTCACTCCCTATTGAAATTTTCTTTTTTTTGTTTCGCTTTGTATGGTTTATATTTGAAGTTAAAATTTTGTAAGATGGTAGATGATATCACAAAATAGTAGAATAATAATTTTATAATTTTTCATGACCTTTTGCATGCATTATTTCAACTCCCAAGCGAGATTTGTTTACATGTTTTAAAAATACAAATCAATACATTAAAAAAATTAAAAAAAACCTAATGTATTTTATGTTGTAACATATAATTTCATGAATTTTTACTTTCAGATATGATATTTATAGGGATGGCAACGGGTCGGGTTTGGATCGGATAGAGCCAAAACCCGACCCGACTTGCACTAGGGTGCGGGTAAAATTTTAAATCCGAACCCGCACCCGCGGGTTAAAAATTCTAGCCGCACCCGAACCTGATGGGTTTTGTGCGGGTTTCGGGTACCCGACGGGTACCCGTCAAACCTCAACAGGCATGAGTTCAAGTTGTGTACCCGGTCTCTTTTTATTTTCAAACCAAGCTACCTGTTGCGTCTCCCTTGTCGAGGTGGGACTAAACTCCCACTGGTTCTCTGCTCGATGCTCCAACAGTTGGAGTCCAACTCCCGTCAAAGTGGACTGCTCCAACAGTGTGAGTCCAACTCCTGCCAGAGGGCCCACGCGGCCACGCCCAGCACCGAGGAGGCTGCCCGTTCCCCTTCCCCATGCTCCAACGGGCCCACGCCTGGTGCGGCATTAAGGCTGCAGCCTCACCCTGCCGGTTGCCCCCCGTGCTTTTTCTTCTCTTCCCCATGCGCTCACACGCCTTTTTTCTGTGTGTCGCCCGCTCCTTTTTTTCGATGTTCCATGGCCCCACGCGTTGTTTTCCCAATGTACGCCGTATGCCCGCTACTGAAGACCGCAAAACTGTGGCTGAAAAGTGAAAAACTGACCTGCTGGTCAGGTCTGAGATGAGATGGACTATTTATGTGGGCCGAAAATGAAGATTCGGGTAACCCGTCGGGTACCCGCGAGTAGAAAATAAAACCTTGCACCCGTACCCGAAAAACATTGGGTTGGGTACAGGTTGTACCCGCGGGTAAAATTTTCGACCCGTACCCGCACCCGTCGGGTGCAATACCCGTCGAGTACCCGAACCCGCGGGTACAATTGCCATCTTTAGATGTTTACAAAGATAAATGGAAAAGAAAAAATCAATAGAGGGAGAATTAAACCAATGTAAAGATTTTGGAAGATAAACTGAACCAAATTTTTTTAAGAGGTTAAGCGAACAATGCTAATATTTGAGGGTAGTAAAATGAACTTTTTCCCATCATTAAACATGGTTATTGTTCATCAGTGTTTTGGAGACCTGCCAGTTTCAAACCAGCACTGAGCAGCCTTGATATTAATATAGCAACAAAAGTAGATTGGCTGAGACGAGGTACTCCAGCATTGTTAGCAAGTACCTAAAATTAAAAATAAACTAGAACCAATGTTTTAAATCCACACATGTAGATCTAGGCGGACGCTAGGTGAGAGCAGACCGCAGGTGGGGAGCGTAGAGGCGCAGCAAGTAAGGGCAGCATACGGCAGAGCGCAGCAGGAGAGGGCAGCTGAGCGCGCGGCGGGAGGGGATCCCGGACGGTAGGAGAGCGGAGGCAGACGGGCGCCGGCGCAAGGGGGCGGAGATGGGATGGGGGTGGGGCATATTTTAAATCGCAGCCAGTCCAATAATATCCCAAACGCTAGCCAGGCCGCGATCCAGGACGTTCCTGACTCCTCGACGCCTCCGCACCTCTGAGATCCAGGCGTCGTCCTCCCAATCCGAGCGTCGTCCCCCCCCCCCCCCCCCCCCCATGCTCACCTCGGCCGCGTTCCAGGCGCTACATCTGGCCGGTGCGGCAAGACACCTAAGTGTCGCTTAATCACTGACTAGAATCCACATAATAGAATCGGCTACATTGAAATTGAGGATTAACAACAGAATCACAAACGTGACCCCTTCTATATATCTGCATCATGTAAAACTGTAACTCCGCCTATGTTGTAATGACATAGCCGGTCCCAAGCCCGGGTAAAGGAGGAGGGGGTTGTAATAGGCTTGGCGAGCCAGCAACTAAACTTAGCCATTCTCATGGAAATGAAACTCATTGGAAATTCGTTGGGGCGTAACCCTCTTAGCGACGCGCCATACCGGAATCGGGTATGGTGTTAAGTGGGCGAGGGCCGGGTCGCCACCGCCTTAGTGGCGCGCCATATCGGAACCCGGATGTGGTGTTAAATGAGCGAGGGCCGGATCGCCATCACCTTAGTGGCGCGCTACATCATCGTCCGAATGTAGTATTAAGTGAGCAAGGGTCTTTGCATCTTCCTCGACGGATGCGAAGGATAACGAAGCTAGCCGAGGAAACTAGGTTTCGGGTGGGTAGTTGGAATGTATGATCCTTGACGGGAAAGCTACGAGAGTTAGTGGACGTTGCGATTAGGAGGCGTGTAAACATTCTTTGTGTACAAGAGACTAGATGGGCAGGTCAAAAAGCGAGAGAGGTGGAGAATACCGGTTTCAAGCTTTGGTATTCTGGCTCGACGGGAACTAGGAATGGCGTAGGCATCCTAATAGATAAGAGCCTCAAGGATGGAGTAGTGAATGTCTGTAGACGAGGGGATAGGATCATCCTAGTCAAGGTAGTTGTGGGGAACCTTATCTTGAATGTCATTAGTGCTTATGCCCCACAAGTTGGGCTTGACATGAGCACTAAGAGACAATTTTGGGAGGACTTGGAGAATATGGTTAGTAGTGTACCGATAAGCGAGAAGCTCTTCATAGGAGGAGATCTCAATGGTCATGTAGGTACAACTAACGTAGGTTTTGAGAGGGTACACGGAGGTTTTGGGTGTGGCGATAGAAACCAGGAGGGTAAGGATATCCTAGACTTTGCCGTAGCCTATGACCTATTGGTAGCTAAAACCCTATTTAAAAAGAGGCTATCTCACATAGTGACCTTTATTAGTGCCCAACATTCTAGTCAAATCGACTATATCCTCACCAAGAGAAGGGAGAGAGGGGCATGTTTAGATTGTAAGGTGATTTCTGGAGAATGTGTTGTTCGACAACATAAACTTGTGGTAGCTGACTTTCGTTTCCACGTGCGTGTGTCACGAGACAAAGGTGTTAAAACCACGAGAACAAAGTGGTGGAAGTTGAAGGATGAAGCGCAACAATCATTCAAAAGGAGGATGATCGCAGAAGGACCTTGGAATGAAGAGGAAGATGCAGATAGTATGTGGGAGAAGATGGCGACTTACATTAGGAAGACGGCTAGGGAGATGCTTGGGTGGACAAAAGGTAAGAAACTTGTAGATAAAGACACTTGGTGGTGGAATGAAGATGTACAAAAAGCTATTAAGGAGAAGAAGGAGTCTTATAAGGGCTGGCATCATGAGAGAAGTGCAAGTAACATGGCGAAGTATAAAAAGGCTAAGAAAAATGCTAGGCGTGTTGTGAGTAAAACAAGGGGGCAGGCCTATGATGCGCTATATGAGAGGCTAGGGACAAAAGAAGGCGAAAAGGATATATACAAGATGGCGAAACTTCGCGAGAGAAAGGTGAGAAATTCTCAACCAAGTCAAATGCATTAAGGATGAGGCAGGCCAAATTCTATTGAAGGAGGAAGAAATTAGGAACAGATGGCGGGACTACTTCAATGGACTATTCAATGACGGGAATGAGAGTATTAGGTTCGAGTTGGATGACTCATTTGATGACATCAACAGACGATTCATGCGGAGGATACAAGAGTCCGAGGTTAGAGAGGCCCTAAAAAGGATGAAAGGAGGAAAGGCCCACGGCCCCGATGATGCCCTATTGAGGTGTGGAGATGTCTAGGGGATGTAGCAATAGTATGGCTCACTAAACTATTCAACCGCATTTTTCAGTCAAACAAAATGCCCGAAGAGTGGCGGAAAAGTATTTTAGTACCCATCTTCAAAAATAAAGGAGATGTTCAAAGTTCTACTAATTATCGAGGAATTAAGCTCATGAGTCATACTATGAAGCTCTGGGAGAGAGTGATTGAACACCGTTTGAGGAAAGTGACCAATGTCACTAAAAACCAGTTTGGTTTTATGCCTGGGAGGTCCACTATGAAGGCGATTTTCTTACTCTGTCAGCTTATGGAGAGGTACAGGGAGCAAAAGAAAGATCTACATTTAGTGTTCATTGACTTGGAGAAGGCATACGATAAGGTACCAAGACCGGTCATGTGGTGGCACTAGAGAAACACAAAGTCCCAACAAAGTATATTAACCTTATCAAGGATATGTACGATAATGTGGTGACAAGTGTGCACGTAAGAGATAGTGAGACCGACACTTTTCCTATCACAATAAGGTTACACCAAAGATCAGCCTTAAGTCCTTACATCTTTTCCTTAGTGATGGATGAGGTGTCGAAGGATATACAACGGGATATCCCTTGGTGTATGCTCTTTGCTGATGATGTAGTGTTGGTAGATGAAACTAGGGATGGTGTTGATAGAAAATTGGAGCTATGGAGGCAGACCTTAGAGTCTAAGGGGTTTAGACTTAGTAGAACCAAGACCGAGTATATGAGATGCGACTTTAGTGATGTCGGGTGCGAGGATGGTAATGTTAGTTTACAAGGACAAGTAGTACCTAGGAGGGACACATTTCGATATTTAGGATCAATGTTACAAAGCAAAAGTGATATTGATGAAGATGTTTGCCACGGGATCAAGATCGGGTGGATGAAGTGGCGACAAGCATCTGGAATCTTATGTGATAAGAAAGTTCCACAAAAATTGAAAGGAAAATTCTATAGGACGGTGATTAGACCTGCGATGCTGTATGGAGCAGAATGTTGGTCAACTAAAAGGCAACATGTCCAACAAATGAGTGTTGCGTAGATGCGCATGCTACGGTGGATGTGCGGTCACACAAGAAGAGACAAAATTAGGAACGAAGTAATACGTGATAGGGTAGGGGTGGCACCGATTGAGGAGAAGCTAGTCCAACATCGCCTACGGTGGTTTGGGCATATCCAGCGGAGACCTCCAGACACACCGGTTAACAGTGGGATTATAAAGAGTGGAGAAGATTTTAGGAGGGGTAGAGGTCAACCAAGGTTGACATGGCAGGAGGCGGTGAAACGAGATTTACATGAGTGGGACATATCTAGAGATTCGGCTCATGATAGGACTGCATGGAAATTAGCAATTCATGTGCCAAAATCTTAGTTTATTCGTAATTTGTTACTCTTATCTTCTTTCTTATTAACCCATTTCTAGAATAAATAAAATGTAGATTTTTTTACTTTCATCTTATTTTCTATTACTTTTCTTCAAAATTGTTGAGTTTCATTTCTAGCCGACCCCAACTTGTTTGGGACAGGCTTGGTTGTTGTTGTTGTTGTTGTTGCATGTAAAACTGTACAATTTATATGATATAAAATAATTAAGACAAAAAATGCATCCTTTAAGCATATTTAATCCAATAATCTACGATTAGGCATGCCAATGGTTAAGTTCATTGTGAGAAATTGTGCACAAAAAATAAGTCTTAGATGTTTATCATAATTCATAAGAAGTAGGAACATCTACATGAGTTTCATAGTACATGGTTTGTAGCTTCATAGTACAGACAATAACAGATTAAGAATATAAGTTCAGAGATGCAAATAACTTACATATATGAGCTTCTTCTGGAAATTTTGTCAACACCATGCAGAAGATACAACCAATACTCTATCCTTCCATCCAAGATAAAGGACACCATCTACCTCTTCAAGCCTGTAGCAACTGTTGTAACTTTTCAACACTGTATTGATGGTGTTATTTACCACTGAACTCAGTGGATACGGCCTGAATCCAGCCATTGAAAATCTCACTTTCCATTTTCCGAACAGCTCATGCCTCTCAACTCTTTCAGCATCCTCGCATGCAATTATATTAACAATATCCCTTGCAATGCAGTGTTGTTCCGCACTCATCCGCCTCCTATCGTCCCTTGGGAGAGCAATATCTATTGACTCAAATATAGTGGTGTAGTAGTTGAGAGTTTCCGTGTATCTTGGAAAGAACGGAGCTGTATTGGTATTTGACTCCTGCTCAACAAGTGTCACCACTCTAGGATTGATGCTCTTTATCATTCTTATAATCCTATCCCGATGATTCTCCATACTTACACTTTCATCAGGAACATGATGCAGCTGGTACGCAAAATTCACAGCTATAACCTCCACAGGTCTTGTATCTAGATGCTCAAGTTCAACCTCATGGCTAGCAGCTGGTATGGCTTTAAATTCAAAGGGAAGACCACATGAATGAGCAACATTATGCAGTCTCATCCCAACTATATCAAGCCCACCCCCTCGCGCATAAGCAGAATCCAAGTCATCTATACCAGTGATTCTAACGCAAGGTGGACCGCTAGGCCTTGCTGCAAGGGCCTGCATAAGAGTTACCCACTGGCTCCCCTGCGCAATTTGGAAATCAATGATGTGAACAAAATTCTCACCTTTTACAGCCTCTGCAATGGCACCATTCGCTGACATGTAACCAAACTTGTAGAATGGGCATATTTCATAAAGGAGATGCATGTACGACATGAGCTCAGAGCTTGTGGGTTCTTTACATTTCAAAGATTGATATAACATGCTGCCAGAAGAAGAAAGTCTAGCAATAATGCCTTCCAACATATAAGCTCCAAGTCGTTGCATTGGATCTCCGGAGACAGATACCAGCTGACCTAGTTTAGATACTAGCAGTTCTGTCACAAACATATCATTCTTGGCAACAGCCTTACCACATGCTATAATTACTTGCTTCAAGTCTCCTGTATCAATTCCCAGAAGCTGTTTCCAGTTTTCTGATGTCAACGGAACATTTGTCTGCAAGAAACTCTCAGGGCTGTCAGAAGCAATGTCCAGTTCAGGTCCAAGAATGGCATTCTCTAACTCTTTTAGTTTGACCTGGATATCTGCAACCTCAGTTAGACAGGAAGCATTTGGGAGAGAATTATACGTGTGGTCTGAATGGCTACCATGCTGGGACAGGGGGCTCCCGCTTATAGGGGAGATGCTGCAAGAAGATGTGGAGCTTTGTGCAGGATAAAGACCATTTCCTGCAGATGATTCCAGCATGCAGTATTGTGCTTCAGATACTCGAGGGTTTGAACTATTAACCCTTCGTGACCCATCATCTGAAGAAGAGTAATGATAGTCCATATTATTTTGCATTGCATAAAACCTATCATTTTCTCCCAAAGCCGCTGAGTTGTTGTAGTATGATATCTGTGAGTTATCTGAACATTTATATGGATGATTGGAAGCCCAAGCTGACATACTGCCCTTTGCAATGTTGTAGAGAAAAACTCAGCAGGGTACTGATCCTGCCATCTTTATAACACTGCATTCAGTACGCTGACATTATTCACTTAATATGTACAAGATTATGATATTAAAATAGTAAAGGAATATATAAGCACCTATTGTTGATATGGACTGTTTATTGACTATCGTAAAGTAGTGTATGAATCTTGAGAACAGAATGAGAGAGATGAAATGAGATATTATTTATTCTCCTTAACCAGTGCATACAAATCCCTCCATATATATAGCTACTCAAAGGAGATGGAGAATTACACAAGAGCTACAACGCTTAATGAGGGAAGGTTACATCTTCGTTGTTATTCTACCTTGATAGTGAAGGGGTTGTGGACATCCACATGAATGAATATGGCGTAACACTTCTAAATTATCTTTAAGCTTTTTGAGGAGAAAACGCCTGAACTCATATCAACTTTACATGATATTGTCTTGAATGAATTCTTTTTTTCAAAAAGCATGAGCAAAGTTCAACAATTTTCACTTTTAGAATCACAGCAAAAAAAAAAATTAAAAAATAAGAATGTAGACAGTTGGTTACAAAAGAATGTGCTATGTTGAGCCATGTGTTGGACTGTGTTGAGTTATGTGTTTGGGTCTGGCCTGTGTACCGGCCCATCTATGTATCTATAAATATGTACCCTGACCCTTGGTTAATGAAGTAATCATTCTAGCCCTCTAATATGGTATCAGAGCCTAAACCTAACCCTAATCCCCACCACCCCTTCCCAGCCGCCACCCCTCATGGTCGGCGCCTCCCCTTCCCTGGTCGGCACCAACCCGCCCCTGGCCGGCGCCCCAGGCGCCCCCTCCCTGGCGCCGCCTCCCTCCCTCCCCTGGGCCGCCGCCCCTCTCCCTGTGGGTGCGCCCCTCCCTGCCGGCGCCGGCGTGCCCCTGTCTGGCGGACATGGTGGCGCTCCTCTGGCCACCGGCGGCCCCCTGGGCAACTCTCCCTCCCCTGCTGGCGCAACTGGCGCCCAGATCGGCACCCCGGCCGCCGCCCCTACCTTGGTCGGTGCCCAAATCTACAGCCAGCCTCTGTCCCGGATACAAACACCTCTTGCCGACGCGTCCCCCCTCGCCGATGCGCCCGCTACTGGTCCGGCAGCAGGAGCGCCCCTCGTCCACGTGGATCGGTACGCGTACGGCGCCTCGACCGGTTCGACAGCCGGCGGCCCACTCGCCGGCACCACTGCTGTCACCTTCACGGCGGGCTCCGGACCAGACGGATCTGCTGTTGCTGCTGCTGCTGCTCCTAGCGCGGCCACTGATCCTCTCTACAGCGTCGCTAGCACCACCACGACGGCCGCGAACACCTCTGGTGTCTTCGCGGCTCTGGCTGCCTCTCGCGAGCGCGAGCGGGCACTCGCTCTTGCCTTGGAGCAGGAGCGCGCTTCAGCGGCTGCTCTCTCACACCAGATCTAGGAGAGCGATCACTGACCGCTAAGCGCGACGTACGAGCCCACCTCGGACACCAGTGTGCACTCCGCATACTCGGCGTCTCTCGCCGCCACTCTACACGCCCAGGCGGCTGGAGTTCAGAACATTCGGACACTAGTGTCGACTGTCCTGAGTTGTAACTCCACCACCTACACCCGCTGGCGTAACGAGTTCCTCCTCACGTTGAGGCGGTACCATCTTGAAGACCACGTCCAGCGGGATGACGCCCCGTGGGATGATTCTTGGATCAGCATAGACAGTCTGGTCCTTGCCTGGATCCTTGGCACTCTCGCCGACAATCTGCACCAGCTTGTCGGACAGCGCGGCGGGGGCACCGCGCGCCGGGCCTGGCAGATACTGGAGCACCACTTCTTAGGGAACCGTGCGACTCGGGCTCTTCACATTAACGCACGGTTCCAGACTATAGTGCAGGGTGACCGCTCCATCTCTGCCTACTGTGGAGAGATGAAGGGCATGGCTGACTCCTTGCGCGACCTTGGCGAGCCAGTTGCCGACAGCACACTAGTACTTCGGGTCCTTCACGGCCTGAACGAGCGCTTCAGCCATCTTCGCTTCTGGCTTCTTCGTATGGAGCCGCCACCGACCTTCGAGAAGGTCTGGTCCGATCTCAAGCTTGAGGAGATCACGACTGGTGGATCTACTACCTCTGGGCTTGCCACAGCCTTCTATGGCTCTGGGCAGCCCTCACGCCCACCGTCTTCTGGGGGACCACTACCGCGACCACCAACTCCGCCTACCGCCCCGGATGCCTCTGCTGGCTCTTGGAGTGGTACTCGTCGACGTCGCGGCGGAAGGCGCACAGGACGAGGTGCTGACGGCACTTCTATGTCCACTGCTCCTACTGGTAGTGGTACTGGTGGCACTGGCTGGGGAGGTGCGCCCTGGCCCACACCGTACAACCCGTGGACTGGCCAGATCTCTATGTGGCATGGACCGTCTCCGGGTATTCTTGGGGCGCCACCGACTTCTTCTACTCCGCGCCAGCCACGTCCTCAGGCGGCGTACGTAGCCCACCCAGGCTATGGCGGACTTGGTCGCCCTGCGGCTGGATCGCCAACTCCAGCCTACAGCGGTGCTGCCTACCGCGCTGGGTACTCGGAGCCCCCAGCACCCCTCCAGGAGCCGCCCCTGGGGTGGGATCGTCAGGACTTGGCGTCTTCTTTCAGCACCATCCACCTCACACCGTCGACTACTGATTGGGTGGCTGATTCTGGCGCCTCCTACCACACCACCCCAGATGCTGGTATTCTCTCTTCTTCTACCCACCCACCTCATCCCTCGTTTCCTTCATCGATTGTTGTTGGAAATGGATATGTTCTTCCAGTAACCTCAGTAGGTGACTCGATTTCTCCGGGTTCATTCCATCTCAACAATGTTCTCGTTGCTCCAGACATTATTCAAAATTTGCTTTCCATTCGTCGTTTCACCACTGATAACAATATTTCTGTTGAGTTTGATCCTTTTGGTTTGTCTGTGAAGGATCTTTCCACCCGGCGTCTTCTTCTTCGATGTGATAGTCCGGAGCCCCTGTACACTCTTCGACTTCCTACTTCCGCTGCATCTCCATCATTTGCTCTGGCTACGACAGCTTCGTCCGCTACTTTGCACCGCCGGCTTGGTCACCCTGGCGCTGATGCTATGTCGAAGTTGTCTAGTAATTCAGTTATCTCGTGTATGTCATATGGGTCATTTGCTCTCGAAGTTGTCTAGGGGCACACATGAGTCATTATGTCACGCTTGTCAGCTTGGTCGCCATGTTCGGCTTCCCTTTCCTAATTTTGTGTCTCATGTGCAACATATTTTTGATCTTATTCACTGCGATTTGTGGACATCTCCTGTTATCAGTGTCTCGGGTTTTAAATATTATTTGGTGGTACTTGATGATTTCTCACATTTCTCTTGGACTTTTCCCTTACGTTTGAAATCTGAGACATTTGATACTCTCTCTCACTTCTTTACTTGGGTTTCCACACAGTTTGGGCGTACTGTTCGTGCTCTCCAGTGTGACAACGGACGCGAGTTTGACAACTCGCGACTCCGTGACTTTCTTCTTACACATGGCACACAGTTACGCATGTCTTGTCCATACACATCCCCCCAGAATGGCAAGGCTGAGCGCATGCTTTGCACCATTAATGATGTCATGCGTTCCTTGATGTTTCAGGCCTCTATCCCCGCTCGATACTGGGTAGAGGCACTCCACACTTCCACCTTCCTCCTTAATTGCCTTCCCACCAAGGCGATTCAAGCACCGACCCCTTTCTTTGCCCTGTATGGCACTACCCCTCTCTACGACCACCTTCGTGTCTTTGGGTGCACCTGCTACCCTAATCTTTCCGCCATAGCTCCACATAAGCTTGCGCCCCGCTCTACTAGGTGTGTCTTTCTTGGGTACTCCCTTGAGCATAAGGGGTACCGGTGCCTCGACCTCTCTACCCACCGCATTTTGATCTCTCAGCACGTCGTCTTCGACGAGTCCTCCTTCCCCTTTTCTTCCTCCACCTCTGGTTCAGCTGCAGAGCTGGACTCCCTTTTTTCTACTGACACCGAGGCTGCTCCACCACAGCTATCTTGACCTTTTTCTGCAGGTACATCACCCACCGGCTCACAGGTGGCTCCCACGACGTCGACCGCTGCACCTTACGCAGCGCCGGCACTTGTGGCGACTCCGGCTGTGCCTACTACAGCCACGACACGGCGGTTCACTGACCCTGCTCTCGTTTACCAGCGACGAGTGCGGGTTGGTGCCCAGGCTCCGTCGACCCTGTGGACGAGTGATGCACCACGCGTGGCACCGACGTCTTCTGCTGCGCCACGTGCAGTCCCGGTGTCTCCTACGGCTGCACCACGCGAGGTCCCGGCACCTCCTACGGTTGCGCCACGCGCGGCCCCGGCGTCTCTCACCTCGACTCCTGCGCCACGCGGCATCTCCTACGGCTGCGCCACGCGGCGTCTCCTACGACTGCGCCACGCGCGGCCCCGGCGTCTCCGACCTCGACTCCTGCACCACACGAGACCCTGACGTCTCCTACGGCTGCGCCACGCGCGGCCTCAGCGTCACCAGCCTCGACTCCTGCGCCACACGAGGCCCCGGCATCCCCTACAGTTGTGCCACGCGCGGGCCCGGGGTCTCCGACCTCGACTCCCGCGCCATGCGCGGACCCGACGTCTACTCCGACTCCCGCGTCACGCGCAGCTCCAGCGTCTCCGGCCTCGTCACGCGCTGCGCCACGCGCGGCCCCTGTTCCACGGTTCGCCGACCCTGCTCTTGTTTACCAGCGACGAGAGCGGGTTGGTGACTCTGCGCCTGCTCGTCCCGAGCCCTCGGTGTACCACCCACCGTTGCTCCACCGAGACCCAGGACACGTTCACCCGATGGTGACTAGACGTGCCGTTGGGGTTCTCCGGCCTCTTGAGCGGTTCTCCGGAGTGGTACTCTCTTCGACGACGCCGACACCATCCACTTCCTCATCGGTATCACCTATACCGACCTCCGTCCGTAGCGCCCTCGCTGACCCTCACTGGCGCAGCGCTATGGAGGAGGAGTATGCGGCCCTACTTGCCAACCGGACATGGGACCTTGTTCCTCGTCCTCCTCGTGGCAACGTTGTCACAGGCAAGTGGGTTTTCACGCATAAGAGGAAGGCGGATGGATCCCTGGAGAGATATAAGGCTCGTTGGGTACTTCGGGGCTTCACTCGGTGCCCTGGAGTGGACTACGACGAGACCTTCAGTCCGGTGGTTAAGCCAGCGACAGTACGGACTGTTTTGTCGTTGGCTCTCTCGCGTTCTTGGCCAGTCCACCAGCTGGACGTCAAGAATGTCTTTCTTCACGGTACTCTGACGAAGACGGTGTATTGCTCTCAGCCGACAGGATTTGTGGATTCAGCTCGCCCAGCCATGGTCTGCAAGCTGAACAAGTCCTTGTACGGTCTGAAGCAGGCACCTCGAGCCTGGTACAGCAGATTCGCCTCCTTCCTAGTCTCCTTGGGTTTCTTTGAAGCCAAGTCGGACACGTCACTCTTTGTTTATCGACGGGGGGATGACACTGCCTACCTTCTTCTCTACGTTGATGACATTGTGCTGACAGCGTCCAACCCTACGCTCCTTCAGCGGATTATTTCTGCTCTCCAGCAGGAGTTCGCTATGAAGGACTTGGGCCGGCTTCACCACTTCCTGGGGATTGCAGTCGAGGACAGACCAGTTGGCATGTTTCTTCACCAGTGGCAGTATTGTCTGGACATCCTCAAGCGTGCGGGTATGGCTGAGTGTAAGCCATGCTCCACACTGGTGGATACCCAGGCAAAGATCTCTTCTGCTGATGGGACTCCTGTCAGCGACCCGACTGCCTACAGGAGTCTTGCAGGTGCACTACAGTACCTCACCTTCACCAGGCCGGACATCTCCTACGCGGTCCAGCAGGTGTGCTTGCACATGCACGACCCGCGGGAGCCGCACCTCACCGCTGTGAAGCGGATTCTTCGATACCTGCGCAGCTCCCTTGACTACGGCCTTCTACTTCGACGTGACTCGCCTTCTGAGTTGGTGGTCTACACCGACGCTGACTGGGCGGGGTGCCCTGATACCCGCCGCTCCACATCTGGCTACGCCGTCTTCCTGGGGGGGGGGATCTTGTCTCCTGGTCCTCGAAGCGACAGCCCGTGGTTTCTCGCTCCAGTGCTGAGGCGGAGTACCGCGCCGTGGCTAACGGCGTGGCAGAGGCGTCTTGGCTCCAGCAGTTACTTCAGGAGCTCCACTCCCCCGTCGCCCGGAGCACGTTGGTCTACTGTGATAATGTCAGCGCCGTTTACCTCTTCACCAACCCTGTCCAGCACCAGCGCACGGAACATGTGGAGATTGATCTTCATTTTGTTCATGAGCGGGTTGCACGCAGTGAGGTTCGAGTTCTCCATGTGCCGACGACGTCACAGTTTGCCGACATCTTCACGAAGGGACTCCCGACGTCTTTATTTTCTGAGTTCCGGTCCAGTCTCAACATTTGTTGTGGCTAGATGTTGGGACTGCGGGGGGTGTTGGACTGTGTTGAGTTATGTGTTTGGGTCTGGCCTGTGTACCGGCCCATCTATGTATCTATAAATATGTACCCTGACCCTTAGTTAATGAAGTAATCATTCTAGCCCTCTAATACCGTGGACTGACATACAGTATAACCTATAACCAATAGCTAGCAAGCCAAACAGGTAACGATAGTGTACATTACATAATAATCTAGGAAGCATAATAAGCCAGTAAGATCGAAAAAATAGCAACAGGACCACACAATTAGACATGGGGAAGGTTCGGTGTAAACACGAGATATAATAGAAGATAGAAAGTCACAGACTCACACAAGAATAGCAGTCTGAACTCAGATTTCTTGCTATCAAATGTGCTAACCACGTGATATTTGTTCAGCAACGGGAAACAGCACAACTCATTGGACTTCTCCATTACATTAGATATTTTGGAAATATCATTGAAGTAGGTTCTATAATAAGATGTATTTGCAGGTCTGGAACACAACAGTCCCAGTTGAATCCTCTTTGCATCGGATAAGAGAAAAGAAAAAAAAGGAATTGGTCTAACTATTAGATCTCATAATACTCTCTAGTGCAATCGTGCAAAAATTTCTCCTAGACCACATGATCTTCATCCTGTGATGATTGTATTTTCTCTCAATTAAATCCCTCCACCTAGCAACATAAATTAAAAAAAAAATGAAATGTGAACACCGTTGCTAGATGGAAGGGTTTAAGTATAAAAATGTAGTGACCGGAGAATTGAGAACATGTGGCCTAAGAAAGTTTTTTTCACGATTGAACCACTTTTTGCATCCTAGTTGCTCCCCAAAATACCCACATAGTGATAGAATCATTTTCCCAAGGTAAGACCGACAGATTATTTCCCAAAATCAAATTTACTAATCTGTGTGATATTCCAATCGATCCAACACAATTGCAGAAAGGTGGTTGGACGCCCTGATCGAGGGCTTCCAGCCACGATCTGGCTGTGGGCCCCCTCTCACACCGTGTCATATATAAAAGAGGACTATCAAGGGGATGAAAACCCGAGGGTTAATCCTAACCACCTAAGAATCCGATCTGTTGAGACACGGGAGTGAGGGGAAGGTTCCCACGGCACCGTCACCCTGCCGACCAGGTCAACGACGACCTTGCCGCCGCCGGCGCCATCTACGTCGACGAGTAGCGCCGCCGCCGTTTCTGGTCCCGATCATGACCGATGTCGGACCTCTCCAAAAGGGACACACAACCTAGGTATGTGGATCTCCATCTCTCTCTGTCTATGCTCCACTTATTCTTGTGATTAGAACGATGATCAAATGTTTTACCTTGATTTGCCTAAGATCCCGGTAGATCTAGCCTCTAGGGGACATTAGCAACTTACAATGGTATCATAGCCATCCTAGTAGGCTTTCTATTCGGGATTAAGTCACTGTAGCAACTAGAAGGAGGGGAATTACTCAGATCCAAATAAGAAATCCCCAAATCCCGTATGGAACCCTAACCCTAACAAAATTGGTAAGTAAGGGTGGTGGTTGGAGACTCACCGATGTGGTCTTCATCGCCACCAGTACTGGATTCTCGCCATCACTGGGATCCGCCAACTCACCGATGAGCCACCGCACATGGATGTGCACTCGCTTGCTCGGAGGTTAGGGCGCCACTGAGGTGCCGCTCGACGGCGACGCGTCCACCTATCGGTGGGTGCACCCACTGGCGAGTGGGCCCGAGGCGGCGCTGCCTTACTGCCCTGGTTGTCGTCATCCTTGTTGAGCACGGAGCCGCTCGACCTGGGAGAGAGAACGGCAGGGAGAAAGTGAGTAGGGTTTCGGGGGTGGGGGCCGAGCGCAACGCGTTTTGTGCCCCCGATCTGTGCGCCTGGCCGCAGGATCTAATCTGACGGTCTGCGTAGGTCGGCTGAGTTAAGGGTTGAGGTAGTTGGGCCGTTGTAGGCCGAGTGCGTGCACGCCCACGAGCGGTTTTCGGCTTGGCAGGTGGTAAGCTTAGGCGCTGAGCATGTTGTGCGCAGCGCGCAAGGCCCACATGGGCGGGTGCACATGTCGGCGTCCGCATGAGGTCGTGTGCCAGCGCCATCGTGGGCAGGCGCATTTGTGCCACGAAGCAGAGCTTTTTGGCTGGATTGAAAGGCCACGCGGGTATTTGGTCCACGGCTAGCCTGACGTTGCCATGCATGGCCCACGGCCAACTTGCGGCCAGTGTAGTAAGACCCATGCGGGTCCTAATTTTAAGCAGCTTAAAATGAGCTTAGGTTCATGTCTTGCATCTGGGCTCAGTAAAAATATTTTCAGAAATGCTAAGTTTCGACCATGTGCCATTTCAGGCTCTGCGCCATGTCGTGCAAACTTTGTTTCTTGTGGCCCGCACCACACTTAGCCTAGTAAGGCACGTCTTGAGCAAATGGGCTGCAGGCCAATTTAAGTTGCATGTCCTTTTTTTTCCTTTTAGTTATTCCTTAGTGGATTTTTGGCACTTGGGCTAAAATTAAAAAATGGCTCTTGCAAAAACTTAGTAAAGTGGTTGATAATTTTAAGTTTCTTTATTAAATTAAGACTAAGTGACTTAATCAATGTAATTAAGTTTATGTTTCGATTAACAACATTGCTATAAGTTGCTATGGAGAATTAAATATATTTAGATAAGTTTATTTTCATATTGGAATTTTGCTATATTTGGAAATTAGTGTAATATTTAGAATTTATGTAGCAAAATAGATATTTCTCAGTATCATTAAAATAAGATTATTTTGCTGCTATGTATAAATAAGTATGAATTAAAAACATTAGCTTCCGCTGTTAAGTGTTAAGTTTATAACTTTCTAGTTAAACTTTTTTCACCAATGTGAGAAATTTTAATTAGAATAATTTGAGTAAGCCTTCACTGTGTTTAAATACTTAGTTATAAGTTTAAGTGCCCCATCGTGTTTCAAGTAATTAGTAATTAATTTAAGTTTTAATATTTTGTTAATTAGTCTAAGATTAGTAAGATTTAACGTTATAATTTTAAGTATTTAAAGTTAAGTATTTAGTCATCATTTAAGTAGTTAGTCACTGGTTTAAGTTTTTAGTATTTCGGGAATTAGTGTTTATGTATGAGGCAATTTTCTTAAGTTTAAGTAAGATTTCATGTTATGAAAAATCTTATTTAGATAGTGAATAAATATCTGATCAGCAAAGTAATTTTATATTGTGATCAGCGTCGCTGATACTATGATATTGTAATAAGTTAATTTGAAAATTTTACGCTACTCCCTAAAAGTGACGTAAATTAATGTTTAATCTTATTAAGTAATTAGATTTTGCCTCATATTAGTTTGTATTAAGTAACATGATGATCCAGTCATCGTAATTAAGATTAGTAAGTCTTCATTAAGATTGAGATGTATATAGTGTACATATATATATATATATATATATATATGTTTAGTAAGTTCAACATTAAGCTTCCACTGTTCTTGTAAGATGAATTAGTTTAAGTATTATTCTATTTAAATTGGATCTAACATGAAGATTTATTTAGAAGAATCAATTTATTAAGTTGTCCCATTAAATAATTCAGTTCTAATAATTAAGCTTGTTAAGACTTAAGCTTCTGCTGTCATTTTTAGTACGGTAAATTTATTGAGTAACTAACGTAAAAAATAAATTTACTGTGTGTTTATGTTTATTAAGATCTTTTGTATTAGTGCATGAAAATTATGTTGAGTAACTAACGTGAAAGACAAAATTTTTATACTTTAATGTCGCGTTTGTAGTAACTTATTAGAAAGACAGAACACGTCTTTTAAGTAACTTGTAAAGAATTTCATTTAGTAACCAACGTGAAAAATGAAATTTAATACATTTTGAATGTCTTGTTTTGTCAAGTAACTAACGTGAAAGACAAAACACATATTTTTAGTTGTTTAAGTAATTTTTAGTTCATAACGAATTTCATTGAGTAACCAACGTGAAAATCAAAATTTGTTATGTTATGAATTTAGTGTGTTTTGTTAAGTAACTATGTGAAATATAAAACACGATTTTTGTTGTTTATTAAAATAACTAAGTTATTGTATATTTTGTTGAGTAACCAACGTGAAAGACAAAATATTTTATAATGATTAAGGTGAATTAAGTTATTGAATATTTTGTTGAGTAACCAACGTGAAAGACAAAATATTCTATGTAAATTAAGATGTATTAAATATTATAGTTTGTTGAGTAACCAACGTAAAAAATAGAATACAATATTGTATATGGTCGTGTATGTTTTATTAAGACTATGATCACAATGTTGCATACACTTAGTAAATGGGACTAACCTTATTTAAGTAATTAAGATTAAGATTAATTCAGATTCATTTCTGAATATATATTGTCTCGGATATTAAAAGTATTTTTCATGTCTTAAGTTTTATTTTAGTAATTAAGTCGCTTCATCGGGAATTATCTCGCGTGATAAGCAAATCAGATATGTTTTTTGTATGCTATTTTATATTTTAATAAGTTTTTCATGTCGATAAGATCTTAAGTAAATTAGAAATTTTATGAGAGCATTATCATTGTATCATTAATACTAAAATAACTATTAAGAATTGAAGATTTTCAGTTAAATGTATCTTCAAATACATATTTTAGCACTCGTTGTTGTTTTACAATTTATTTAGTAGTCGTATATCATGATAGTATATTCATGAAATGTGCAATTTTGTTATTAAAATTAAGTTATTTGACATGAAATTCGAGAGTAAGAAATTAAATTTTACATTTTGATATCGTCAAATACGTTAAGCATATCGTTTTGAATCATTCAACCATTAGATGATGGCATGGAGTAATTTTTATATTCTAGAAAGAGGTGATGTAATCCCATTAGTATTAAGTGATGTTATTAGGATATAAGTAAGTAATATAATTATCTCCTCATAATAAGTATTATAAATTATCTTTGAAATTATGGCACTATTATATAGACCATATTTCGAGGGGGGGTTGTGGGTTTATCACTAAGATGATGAGTGTGATTATTAAGTAATAAATTTTCATCTCATACTTTTCGGTTTTTATATAATGCTTTGTGTGCATTATAATAAGAATGATTTATACAATAAGGGGGGGGTTACAATATATATTATTGTCTAATACACCGAATTAGAAATGTATGACTATTTCTTTACATTTTATTAAGTTTGTAAGGAAATCTGACATAAGTAAGGGAGTGATCTGGTAAGATGCAACTTTAGTATTTTCACTCTGTCTTTCCTTAATCATTTTTAGATTAATTAAGATGATGCTTATAAACATCAGATAAGTTATATAATCAAAATTATCCAAATAATTTTAAGTATGACATTAAGATAAGATTATTATTAAGAAAATAAGTTGTGGTTTTGTTGGATTTTTTATAAGATTTAAGATCCTCATTTTGAAATAAGGTATTATAGTCTTCTTAACCAAAGACTAAATCAGGGGAAGTTTGACATCTAAAGATACTGATCTTAAAAATAAGTAGTTTGTGTAAGCACTATTCATTCTTTATGATGTCCTACCGATATTGTGTTAACAATGCTAGACATTATTCTCACAATACCTACTATTGTTTTTTCATCATTAGTGACCAATAATGATGAAGAGTGAAAGCAGCCTCATTTCAAGATCACAAATAGGCCAACAAATGTGTTAAGAAATTCAAATGATAATGATCACACTTCATATGAATAAGTTATGATTGATTGTCACTCATTTGAATGACTTAAAAAAAATTTAGTTTTCTGATAGAGTCAAATTAGTAGACTGTAATCAATGTTTTTAAGTCGCCTAGTCGACCCTAGTCGCCTAAGGGGTGATAAGGTCGACTAGGTCGATTAGTCGTCGACTAGGGCGACTAATCGCCCTCTAGTCGACCGTAGTCGTCCTCCTCGTCCACTATTTTTTTATAAAAAAAATTAGTCGACAGTATATATATGTACATATATAGCTAGTATATAACTATATATTGTTATATGCTCCTAGATTGAATTCAGCGGGTGAAAAACAACACTACATGCTTCATATTGGTAAATACCAGAGCAATAACAGATCAAGGAGAGAGCATCATCGGAGGAACAGAGACTTACCATCAGAGCTGGAGGAACACATCAATGGCCAGCGCTGAGCAAACTCATCAATGGCCAGCGCTGATTGCTCAGGAAAAGAGGAAGGCGGACAGCGCAGTGCAGTCGTCCGGTGCTGTGCAAGGGGAAGGAGGGGGACGGGTGGTCGTCGTCTTGGAGAGAGCGAAGGGTGGTGGCCGGCGGCGTGGCACACAAGCCCAGCGACGACCGGTGGATCGATGGTAGGGCGGTGGGCGGGTGGATGGAGTATCGGGCGGCGGCTCGATGTCAAGTACGATAGTGTCCAGCGACGGATCAAGTATCGTGTGCACAGGAGAAGAGACAAAGACGGAAGGGGAGTTGACCTAATGGGCCTGCCCGCTGCCAAGGCCCGTATTTTCTCCCTCCCCAGTTGAACTGATCGGGCTAATCGTTTTTTGCACCTAATCGGACGACTAATCGTCCCATTCGTGCGATTAGTCAGACGATCAGAATATTGATCGCGCTGGTCACGTCGTGCACCCTTATCAAGTGTGCAGGACCGATAAGGACAACTAATCGCGACTAATCACGATTAGTCGCCCGATTTGAAAACATTGACTGTAATGAGTCTATAAAAGCTAACGTGACTCTAAAAGGAATAATAAATGATTTTATTGTAAATATCATCGTAAGATGTTCATAAGTGAGACATTTCTCAATGAGTTTATTTGAGAATGTTTTAGATAATTCAAACTATGAGTTCTGTCATGTAAGTTATTGAAGTGAGATATATTAAAGTAAATCTATTCAAGGATGGAAATAAGAGTATCTAAGTTAAGAATATCTCACGTTCAATAAATTCTCAATAGATTTTGGGTATTATAAGATCTTGATAAGGATAATTAGTGTTTATATTAAGTTTAAGACAATAAAGTTAAGTATCTATTAGAGGATGATGTATTGCAGTAAGAAAATAATGTTGATCAACTATTAAAGAGTAAGTATGTTGTCCTCATCGTTATTAAGTTAAGATCTTGGTGATGTTTTTTATTTGTTAATATGTAAGTTTTACCAAGATATAATAAAGGGGTATTTAGACTATCAGATAATACATATCTACTCTAGTCATAAGAATATGTGGTATGCATAGATTAAGTTCAAGTCTGCTCTTAAGGTCAAGGGTGGTAAGTATAGGAACGAATCAGAGATCGATCGAATAAAATCGGTTCCATGTACTTTTTTTAAGTTTGCTCAATTAATGATACATCTTGACATAGTTTAAGTAATTGGGATATTTTAACATAAGTAAACTCAATCCAGATATAGATCACTAGTTTGGAAATAAGAAAAAATTGAAGTTTGATAAGCGATTTAGGCCTCATGATAAGATGAGTAAGAATTGACGTCATTACGAATGAAGTTTTAGTAAGATTCAGTTTTACGATATGTGTAGCAAAATCCACAATCAATTGCTGACACTCGTATTTTGGAGTTTTATTGTGGAAAAGCTCCAATTGAGTGGTCGTTGCATCATGAGTGATGTATACCAAATGTTCTTTAAGCATGAGGTCGTCAAGCAGACACTAGAATTATTTTACCTGGTTTAAAAGTGGTCGACAGCATCAAACCGCTTAAGTCATTATATTCCAATTGCAACAAGTCATGTGTGCTGCCAAACACATCGACATTAGGTTGCAAATGATAAAATCTAGGATCATACTATTGTTTTGAGCAAATCAGTGACAAACGATTGCTTGCGGTACCGTTTACAAAAGGTCTTCCACCCAAGTGTTCAGTGAACACAAAGTCGACATGGATTTAAGGAGGAGCCTATGATCAACTGGATACTAAGGGGCCATTAAGAGTAAGGTTACTTCTAAATGTGAGATGTATCGTGATCGTTCGAGTCAGGTAGCACGTAACTGGCTATTCTTGATGCGACGTGTCCTATATGTCAAACATGAAGAAGCTAACACTAAGTTAGAATTAAGTATAAGTTTTGTAATTAAGTATTAAGTTAGTCTTGATCCTTGGAGATCAAGGGGGAGAATGTTGGAATTGATCTCCAACGGAATGGGTCAAACGAACCATTCCAACCCCATGTAACGCCCTGATCGGGGGCGTCCAGCCATGATCTGGCTGTGGGCCCCCTCTCACACTGTGTCATATATAAAAGAGGACTATCAAGGGGATGAAAACCTGAGGGTTAATCCTAACCACCTAAGAATCCGATCTATTGAGACACGGGAGTGAGGGGAAGGTTCCCACGGCACCGTCACCCAGCCGACCAGGTCAGCAACGACCTCGCCGCCGCCGTCGCCGTCTACGTCGACGAGTAGCGCCACCGCTGTTTCTGGTCTCGGTCATGGCCGATGCCGGACCTCTCTAAAAGGTACACACAACCTAAGTATGTGAATCTCCATCTCTTTCTGTTTATGCTCCACTTATTCTTGTGATTAGAACGATGATCAAATGTTTTGCCTTGATTTGCCTAAGATCCCGGTAGATCTAGCCTCTAGTGGACATTAGCAACTTACAACTGAGGCCATCACTATGTTTTTCGAAATGCCCTGAGGCCATCACTATGACGTACTCTTCTGCTAGCAATTGAAGGAACGAATCTTACAGTAATCTTTTTTTATGTATTTCTATATGCTGCAGACAAACTACAGATCTCTGAACCAAAATGAAGATGAAGGTTCATGAGTCCATCACAGCAAAGTTACAGGCATCATGAACAGAAGCAAGAACAGGAACAAGGGGAACAAATAATCCTAACAAAACTGACGGCAATAAGCAAGAAGAGGTTGCATACCATCAAGAAATAGGCGTCCCAGGGGGATTCTTGTGTCTATCCGGCCCGCATAGAGAAAGAAACGACGACTGCGATGCTCCCACGACGGACCGGAGCTGAAGAGAGGCAGAGATGGAGAGAGATCAGCCAGGGGTGGTGGTGGGAACAGATAACGCGAGGGGGACGGGGAACGCGACTCCACGGTGATGGAGGTGGATGGACGGATTCGTGATGTGTGGAAGAAACGGAACCTCTAGTTACCGAAGGAGAAGCACAATCCAAGCCGCGCGAGGACGAGAGAAATGGGGAATCTTTGGGAGAGAGCAAAAGAGACACGAGACATGACGGACGGCGCACCACGGACCTCAACGACTTTGCGGCTAATTCTTTCCTTTTTCCTCACTCGCATAATTCTTTTGTTGGTAAAAGCAGTAGAGCCACATCCATCGTAGTGAATAAGATTCCTACGCTGTAGTGATGCCCATGTCTCAGCAAGTGACAAGATAGCCGGTAAAAATAATTGGTGCGCAGTGCCGGCTCTATAGTTCCAAACTCTACGGTAGGCCCCTTAAGACTATGTTTTTATGTTTATATACTTCATTCACTCATAAATCATATGTAATGAGAAGAAAAATGAAATAAGCGTCGAAATATAAATAAACTAATTAGATTATTCTATCCACAGGTTTTTAATTCTCAAAAACTGAAAGAATATTTTTAAGGAAATATAGGTCATAAATAAAACTAATAAGAATAAGATGTTGGGTTGATCCCGTTCGGTATGGCTTTGACGAATATTGGGTCAGACTTCTTCACGCGTCCGGATTAAAATAATGAACCCTAAGACGTAACAACGGCATTAAGAGTCGGGCTAGGTTATTCCTAATCGTCTTTTAATCTTGATTAAGCCTTAAAAAATTCTGCAGCAAATAGAAGGAGTGGAATCAATTTGATTTAAGTCTGATTTTGGATCTGACTTAAAACTTAGATCCAAACTAAGAACCAAAAGAAACTCGCATCAAATCAGAGATTAAGAAATTAAGAAAGTGGCGGATCCACAAACCCTAGAGCCTCACCGACTCCTATTCTTCGGGACCCCCCCCCCCCACGGTGTTGCCATTCTCGCGCACCTCCAATTAGGTCGCCTTCAAGCGCGAGTCGACGGCTTGTCGGATCCTCCTAGCTAAGGGCACCGCATGACATCACCATCGACGGCGGCGCACACACCCAAGGTGAACGCGTGCACCGGCAAAGAAGACAATGGCAGCGTCGCTGAAAGTTGCCTAGAGGGGGGGTGAATAGGCTAATTGACATGAAATGACTTAATAAAATGAGAATAGTACTCAGGGGGCGGACTAGTTTGGTCCAGAGGCGGACTAGTCCGGTCCACCTGCAGGGAAAACCTAAAAAGTGTTTCTAACAAGTTTTAGTTGGATTTTCGTGATGCGAAAAGTGTTAGAATGATTCAGTGAACCTTAACAAGTTATATGGCAAGTATGAAGCTAAGGATCACAATGAAACAAGAGTGATAAACAAAAACGGTAAAGCTAACCCTAGAAGCAATGTGCGATAAATGAAAGCCAAGTACACAAGGGACATAAGGATTTTATCCCGAGGTTCGATCCCACACAGGAATCTACGTCCCCGTTGAGGAGCCCACGAAAGACCGAGTTCAACAACCCTTCCCTCACCAAGTTTAACACAAGGGTCTAACTTGGTTCTCTACTATCACAAGGGTGAATACAAGATTCGTTGGGGCTTCTCACAATCTAAGGCTCCCACCACAAATATGATCACAAATCACAAGGAACAACTCAAGCCACAGATCACAAAGATTCAACAAGTGCAAGAGATCAAACCGAGAGCCTAGAGCGTTGTTCTTCCTCTTCTTCACCTCGCCAAACCCTAATCCACACAAGAATTAGTTTTAGAGGGAAGGTAGGTAAGAAGGAGGCTTTTGAAGGCTCAAAGTTTGCTGTGGCGGCGCTAGGATTTCAAAGTTATCAAGAGTTTTGTTCAAATGAACCCAGGGGTCCTCTATTTATAGAGGAACCAGGCCCATTCTGCTGACCTCAGCAGATGGGCGGATAGTCCGGCCTACGGCCCGAACTAGTCCGACCTTTGAGACCACTGACATCCCTGACAATTGTCACATTGCGAGGCAATCATCACGCTACCCACCAAACTTCAAATTCAAACGGTCACTTCATAACGGACTAGTCCGGTCAACACCGGACTAGTCCGATCTCACACAAAACCTTTTGTTCCGTGTGAAAACGGACTAGTCTGGAGATCACGGACTAGTCCGACCCCTAAGGTGGACTAGTCCGGCCTCCCAGACTTAGTCGCTGAAGTGCCTAACTCTCACTAATCCGGACTAGTCCGGCCTCCAGGGAGGACTAGTCCGATCTCAGTCAGGACCTCTTAGTCCGGACTAAAACGGACAAGTCCGGGGTTTTGGGACTTAGTCCCGAAAACCCACTCCATGACTACCCCGGACTAGTCCGTCCCACTACGGACTAGTCCGAAGTCAGTCAGACACTTCTGGTCTGCCTGAAAACGGACTAGTCCGGCCAGGAGCGGACTAGTCCAGCCACCAGCACGGACTAGTCCGGCTACTCCTGTCAGACTACTCTAACACTCTTCTCTCAATAGGTTTTGATCTCTAAACCGCTTTGTGGGAGTTTTTATCCGGCAATTCTCCCGATACTACCTTTGGTAGCTCACAGAGTTTATAGTTCAGTATTGGGTGCACAGAGATTTCGAAGAATATGGCAAATGACACAGGGATTTACGTGGTTCGGGCCGCCTGAGCGTAATACCCTACTCCACGGGGTGTGTAGCTGGTGTATTGAGCGTCTAAGAGTGTCAGAGTGTGAGAGAGTCCAAGAGTTTGGAAGTCTCCCCTGTATATCATTGACCAGTCCTTTTATAGTACAAGGACTGGTCGTTACATCGTTAGCCTGGCCCGACATGTGGCCCTAGCGGTTACTGATGCTTAATACACAATTAATGAGATTAATTACCCTTAATAGAGTGGTAACGGGCTTAAACAATGCCGTTACTGGTATTAAGAGCCCTCCGATCGTGTGTCATTAAGACGGTATTAATGACACTTAACCGGGTCTTGAAGTCTTTGATTACCCCTTGAAGGTTCGAGCCGTTGGGGGTCCTCCAGTCGGCTTGTTGAAGTTGAAGGTTCGGTGGTTGGACACGTGGCAGCTTCGGAGCTATTCGTCTAGGACGGGTAGGTCCGGTGCAGATGTACACGTGTCGATACTGGAGCTTCCTTCTGTCGGAGGTTAGGTCCGGGGGTGCCGCACAAGCGTTTAGCCCGGAGCTATCCCATGTGTGGGGTATAGCTCCAGCTGCGGTGTACACGTGGCAGTACTGGAGCTAACCATAGATGGGAGGCATGTCTAGTCCCGTATGACATGTGGGGCCTTCGCAGGTCTTCAACTCAGACAGGTGAAGTCCTGTTGTTCTTTTTGTAGTCCCAAGGGGTATACGGTACGCAGGGTACCAACAGTGGCCCCCTGGGCCCACCACTGGGAGAGACCCTTTGGATGAAGTCGTTTTGCTGGAGGTGGGTCCATCCTTCAATTTTTGTGTCGTGTCTTCAAAGATCTTCATATGTGTCGTTGGCAGTAGTTCATAGTTAAACCACCGCCGTGTGGCATATCTTGGATGCGGCAGATGAGATCTTAGCGTGCGAATCTCACACAATTGAAGGTCGCTGCTTCATGATACAAAAATTGTATCGGTTCCGCACGCCTTGTCAGGTCGCCGCCTTTGGGTTTCCCGCCTTTCATGATGACAACCATTCGCCTGGGTAAGGACCTCGACTTGATCGTCGGGGTGGCCCCGGGCCCCCTTGTCGTTGGCAGGGTGAAGTTTTTGACTTGTAACGTCGGCTCCTTCGAGATTTCCATCCAAGCGTTATGGGGGCTTATTTAAGAAGGGAAGCAGGCACCGTTTGAGGGTTCTTTACGCCTTAATTCGATCTTGCGCTCAAACATTTTAAACTTTCGCTTGCTTTCTTCCCTAGCCCTGCTTGTGCTGCAATGGAGTTGGGTCTTCGGGAGAGCCGACTTAAGACCGACAGCAGCTTGAAGAAGGTCCGGGCACTCATGGGGTGGTCCAGTGACTTCTTCAACCACCAGCTCCGCGCCGGCAAGCTTCCATTCGAGAAGGAGCACGCCGGCGACATGGTGTACTTCTCTGCGTACGCCATGGTGGGACTGATCCCACCCTTTTCTTCTTTTCTCTTGATGCTGCTAGATTTCCATGGTCTGCAGCTGTACCACCTTGGCCCCCACTCCATTCTTTTGGTGTCGATCTTTGTCCACTTCTGCGAGATGTGGGTGGGTATTCCCCCCTGCGTCGAGCTCTTCTGCACCTTCTTCACCATCCACACCACTGGCAAGAGTGACGAGTACCTTGGCTTCTATTACTTTGTGAAGCGCAAGAAGTGCTCGCACAAGTACTTGCGGTCGTTCCCTTCTGGCAAGTGGGACGACTGGAAGAAGGATTGGATCGTCATCCGGGCAGAGGAGCATGAGAGGATGGAGTTGCCCGTAGGCCTCCCCAACATCGACACTGAAGCTTGGAGTGAAGTTCTAGTGTTCTCGGACGCCTTCAACCCTGCTGAAAGGCGGCCTAGAGGGGGGGTGAATAGGCGATAATCGATAATTTAAACTTAAATCGGAGTTCTGAAAACAGAGAAGTCGGACTTGTCTGACTTCTAGTCGGACTTGTCTGACCTAAGTCGGACAAGTCTGACCTGGGTCGGATAAGTCTGAGATTACCTGCACGATCAGACCAAAAATCCAATTTTTAAGCGATCTAGTGAGAGATATCTATCCCTAGCAGTTCTACACGAAGTATGGAGTAGAAAGAAAGCTGAGGGAGAGATAGCACGCGGAAAAACACTAGAATCAAAACTTGAGAGAACGAAAGAACAACAAGAGACAAACGATTTTATCCCGAGGTTCGAAACCACAAAGGATCCTACATCCCCGTTGAGGAGTCCACAAGGGACCAGGCCTTCTCTAGCCTTCCCCTCACGAGTTGCCACAAGGGCCAACTCCCGATCTTCCACTATCACAAAGATTGTTACAAACTCCCCGATTACAAGAGATCACAAAGAAATCGCGGGGCGACGCTTAACCGTCTAGGGGAGAACCCCAAGAGCAACAAACACGCAATCACGAAGAAACTTAGCGAATCACACGTTGCTCAACCCCTCAACAAACCGTTTATCCCAATCCTCACAAAGCACTCTTCAGTCTTTCAAAATTCGAATTTGGGCTCTAGAGGTGAAGAACAAGTGGAGAGAGGTTCTTGAGTTCAAATGGGCGTTCAGAACTGTTCTGGGGTGTTAGGCATAGTTGGTGGGTCGAAACCACCACCTATTTATACTCCAAAAAGTCATTAGAGTCATTTGACACATCCCGCGTCGGACATGTCTGACACAATGTCAGACATGTCTGACCTCAAAGGTCAGGCCTTTCACTTCAGACTTGTCTGACCAAAACCACTTCAGACATGTCTGACATACAATCTCGGACATGTCTGAAATTCTGCAGATAGAACTCGGACAAGTCTGACTCTCTGGGACTTAGAAAATTTTCCTTAGTCCCTGGGAACAGATCCATCTCGGACATGTCCGACCCCCAGGTTCGGACAAGTCCGAAACTTCACTAGAACTCTCACTGGAACCCTTCCAGTGCCAATTCGGACATGTCTGACTTACAGATTCGGACATGTCCGAATTCCAACAGGGGGAATTCGGACATGTCTGACATTACAAGTCAGACAAGTCCGCCCAAGCCACAAAAGGGCCTACTAAAATCTTCTACTAAGGGGTTGAGCACCCGAATGACTCACTAAGTGTCTACGCGTCGTGTCCCTCTTAATAGTACAGTTTTTTCCTACGACTCAAGGAAAAAATAGAAAATCCTATTTCTATTCTTCTTCACCACAACTTTTCTCCTTTTGCCGTCTTTATTCAAAGCTCCATTCCGTACTCCGGATCTGCGCTCATGCTCAACCAAGTTCATTAGCACTTTAATGGTTCATCATCAATCCACCAAAACCCACAAGGGACCTAGATGCACTTACAATCTCCCCCTTTTTGGTGATTGATGACAACCAATTAAAGTCTTCGACAAAAATAAGATTTGATAGAAGTTTTGAGTCTCAAGTGTATATGAGCTTTTGGAATAACAATAAAAACAACTCATATACACTCAATCGTCGTGGGGTGCCTATATGCTCGTGTGTGTGCAATAACGTGATACAAATGAAGAAATGCACACAAGATCAATGAAGCATCATAATGATTATCATAAGGCATCAATAAACATCATTAAGCATTAACATCAATAAACATCATTAAGCATTAACAGCCATAAACGAGTAACAAATAAGTACAAGACACACGACAATAGAAAATATGACTAGATACATGTCCATGTCCAAGAAAAAGCATTAGAGTCTAATACTTCTCCCCCTTTGGCATCAAGGCACCAAAAAGGAGAAAAGTGGACACTAAGACCTAGTCTACTCGGTGTCTTCCTCGTCGTCGTCGCCGTCATCGTCATCGTCGCTCTCCTCCTCGTAGTCGCTCTCCTCGCCGGAGTCGCCGTGAGCTGCAGGAGGTGCTGAGGAAGAAGCGCCGGTGCCGGTGAAGAACGCCATCTCCGCCTCGGTGAGCTCCGAAAACTCCGGTGGCTCCTCGTCTAAGCTGGCGTCGTCGACTGGAGGAAGCTGGAGGTGCTCCCTAATGGCTGCGAGGTCCCTCTGGTTCCTCTTTGCCAAGCGCTGAGTCGACCAGCAGACGGTGAAGATCGACTTTAGGATCTTGAGCAGACCTGAGGAGCAAGACGGATGCTGCTGGGGCACGGAGGATGAGCTGGGATGCTGAGCAGACTTCCTCCTCGAGGAGTTGGGTCCTCCCTCTGCTGGTGCCGGCGCAGCTGCACGAATCGGGCGGTGAATCTTGGAAGGCTTCTTAGGCACGAGGCGCCTATGAGGCACATCCTTCACAAACTTCTTCCCGGACACCGTCTCAATGAGCTTCATTAGGTACGAGGCATAGCAGCAGGACCTAGCCGGTGTCTCCGAGGCGAGGTAAATCTCTTCGAAGATATAGTCAAAAGCATTGAATTGTTGCTCCCCTGCCAAGAGCTGGATCAGATTTCTGCTATTGTGATTGATCCTATTGGCATCCCCATCCTTGGGCGAGAGGGTCTTTCTTATCAGACGGTTCACCACGGCATGGAATGGCTTGAGGCCATGGATATGAGGAGGGTCGGCTGGATACCTATCCTCATAGAAACTCTCCATCTCTAGGAGGTTCACTATGTCCATCTCATGGATCTTCAATGAGTGTTGTAGGCTGTCCTCCATCCCGAGAATGCGGGCAAACTCCTCATAGCTGACTTCATACTTCACCCCATTTGTCATCCAGGTGAAGCCGTGCTTGTCAACCCAATAGAACACAGTTGCATAAAATTGAAGGATGACTTCCTTGTTCCATGGGTATTGGAGACCCATGATCTCGCTGACTCCGTGATGCTCGCAAGCTTCGAGCACCCCCTTGAAGAGAAGAAAGGAATCCTTCTTCTTCAATGCAGGCTTCCAATCAACCCATTGCATCTCCATGACTGGGTTCTTCTTGGTCGTGAGGACTGACCGGTAGTAATCCATGTGGAAGAAGCACCAGAAACGGGGATCCTTGCTCTCCCTTGGCATGTCATAACACCGCACATCTCTCATGTGCATGGTGTCGTGGATGTTCCTCCGGTAATTCACCCTGTCGGCCGTGCGACGAGTGTCACCAACTGGAGAGTGCACGACCAACGGTCCGATCTCTTGCTGCCCTTGGGAGCTCGAGCTGCCCCCCTGACCATTGTGAATAGTGAGATGACCGCTTGCGGGTCGCTTGACAGTCACTTTCTTTGGTCGCTTTGATGGTTGGACCGAAGAATCGGGACCCGCGGGCTCCTTGCCTCTCTTGTCGTGACCCATAGCTGAAGAAGAGATACAAGGATAGGTAAGAGTCAAGGCAAGAGAGATAGAGCAATTAACTTGATAGTTTCGATAGAAATTAGGTCTCAGAGTTATACAAGATCGGACATGTCTGACTGGAAAGTCAGACTTGTCTGACCCAGGAATTTCGGACATGTCCGAATTTTAGAGTCACACTTGTCCGACCTGTACAGAACTGACCCTAATTGCTAAGGAAACTAAGCAAATCAATTTTTCTACCGACCAAATTTTGCAACAAGGTTGTAATCATGCCTAGGAACAATTTCAAGGGCATAAATTTGCAATCTTGCCACTAGATTTAGAATTGAGAGGAAAGATGCGGAAAAATACCTTCGGATGGAGAAAAGATTGAAGAACTCCGAAGGGGATGTGAATCCTCCAACTTCGAGGGAGATTTTCCCTCAAGAACTCCTCACAAGAGCCTCAAAAGCAATGTGAATTGCCTTGGGAGGTTTGAGAGAGATGGAGATTAGGGTTTGAAGTGAGGAGAGAGAAGGAAAGGAAACCGTCGGCCTCTTTGAAGGGGTTCGGACTTCCCACGTCGGACATGTCCGAATTGGACTTCGGACAAGTCCGAGTTCTCTCTGGAGACTTAAAACCCACTTCGGACATGTCTGACTTTTGTCAGACTTGTCCGACTCCCCCTGAGTGTATGCAATGTTCAAACACTTAGGGATCTAAAGATGGGAATATATGGACATTTGGACAAGTTTTTGCAAATAGCTTTGACAAAAATGATCAGTAAGCAACCAACACTCAAACTATGATCATTTTCACCAAAGAGAAGTTTAGAACATAGTTTTCAGGAAAAAATAGATGAGATTTTCGAAAAACACACAACATTTTGAAGTTGAAAACTAGTAGCAATCAGATGTGCACGACTCAAGCAATGTTTCGAGAATCCAAGATATTTAGCTCACTCCTTAGGTCACAAAAGCGTCTCTCATCAAGGGGTTTGGTGAAGATATCCGCCAATTGCTTCTCACTTCTAACATGAGATATAACGATATCTCCCTTGATAGAGTGGTCTCGCAGGAAATGGTGACGGATGTCTATGTGTTTGGTTCTAGAATGCTCGACGGGGTTGTGAGCAATCTTTATGGCACTCTCATTGTCACATAGGAGAGGAATATGGCTCAGATTGTAACCATAATCCCTAAGAGTTTGTCGCATCCAAAGGAGCTGCGCACAGCAACTTCCGGCTGCAACGTACTCCGCTTCGGCTGTGGAAAGGGCAATGGAGTTTTGTTTCTTGGAAGACCACGCAACCAAGGACCTACCAAGAAATTGGCATGTCCCGGATGTGCTCTTCCTATCTACCCTACAGCCCGCATAATCCGCATCGGAATAACCAACGAGATCAAACTTGGATCCTTTAGGGTACCAAAGACCTAGATTAGGAGTGTGAACTAAATACCTAATGATCCTCTTAACCGCTGTCAAGTGACACTCTTTTGGAGTGGCTTTGAATCGAGCACACATGCACACACTAAGCATAATGTCGGGTCTAGAAGCACAAAGATAAAGCAAAGAGCCAATCATAGAACGGTATACTTTTTGGTCCACGCTCGCTCCTTCTTCGTTTAGTCCTAGATGCCCGTTTGTTCCCATAGGTGTCTTGATGGGCTTTGCCTTCTCCATGCCAAACTTCTTGAGAATGTCATGAGTGTACTTGGTTTGGCATATGAAGGTCCCTTCCTTGAGTTGCTTTACTTGTAAACCTAGGAAAAACTTCAACCCCCCCCCCCCCATCATAGACATCTCAAATCTCTCCGTCATGATTTTGGAAAACTCATCACAAAAAGTCTTGTTAGTAGAACCAAATATGATATCATCAACATAAATTTGGCATACGAACAAGTCATTATCAAAATGCTTAGTGAAGAGAGTATAATCGGATTTCCCAATCTTAAAACCATTTTGAGTGAGAAAATCCCTAAGGCACTCATACCAAGCTCTAGGTGCTTGTTTGAGGCCATAGAGAGCCTTACACAACTTGTAGACGTGATCGGTATGCTCTTCATCTTCAAATCCCGGCGGTTGCTCCACATACACTTCCTCCTTGATTGGACCATTGAGGAATGCACTTTTCACATCCATTTGATATAACTTGAAATCATGGTGAGTAGCAAAGGCCAATAATATGCGAATAGATTCAAGCCTAGCTACGGGAGCAAAGGTTTCATCAAAATCCAAACCTTCGACTTGAGCATATCCTTTTGCTACGAGTCTTGCCTTGTTTCTTGTTACCACCCCGTGTTCATCTTGTTTGTTGCGGAACACCCACTTGGTTCCAACAACATTTGCATTTGGTCTCCTCACGAGTTCCCACACCTTGTTCCTCTTGAAGTTGTTGAGCTCTTCTTGCATTGCCATTACCCAATCCGGGTCTTGTAGAGCTTCTTCTACTTTCCGTGGCTCTAGAGAGGAAACAAAGGAATAGTGTTCACAAAAGTTAGCCATACGTGAGCGAGTAGTTACCCCTTTGGAGATGTCTCCAAGTATGTTGTCAACGGGATGGTCCCATTGGACGCTTTGATGAACTCTTGGGTGTGGTGGTTGAGCTTCTCGATCATTGTCTTCATTTTGATCATTTTCTTGATCTCTCCCCAGATCCAAGCCTCCTCCTTGATTTTGATCTTGTTGAGATTCATCTTGAGGGTCTTGATCTTGTTCATGTGGGGGATTTGCATCTTCTTCGCTTGCTTGAAGATCATTTGGATCATGTGGTCGCACATCTCCAAGTGTCATTCTCCTAAGTGCTTCTTGTGGAGTCTCCTCTTGATCTAGCACACACTTATCAACTTGCTCGACTTGAGAGCCATTAGTCTCATCAAACACTACGTCATGTGCTACTTCAACAATCCCAGAGGACTTGTTGAAGACACGATAGGCGTAGGTGTTTGAGTCATAGCCAAGCAAGAAACCTTCATCGGATTTCGAAGCGAACTTCGAATTTCTAGGATTCTTGTTGAGAATATAGCACTTGCTCCTGAAAACACGAAAGTATGAGATGTTGGGTTTGTTACCGGTTAGGAGTTCGTATGAGGTCTTCTTCAAGAGTCGATGAAGATACAACCGGTTTATGGCATGTCAAAAACCGGTTGGACGTCTTGTACTCATCAAGCATCATCCTTGACATCTCAATTAGAGTCCTATTCTTCCTCTCTGCTACTCCATTTTGTTGAGGGGAGTAGGGAGCGGAGAACTCATGCTTGATTCCTTCTTCATCCAAGAAGTCTTCAACTTGAGTGTTCTTGAACTCCGTCCTGTTATCGCTCCTAATCTTCTTGATTCTTAAGGAGAACTCGTTTTGAGCTCTCCTCAAGAACTTCTTGAGAACTCCTTGGGTTTCACCTTTGTCATGCAAGAAAAATACCCACGTGAAGCGAGAAAAATCATCAATGATAACTAGACCATACTTGTTACCGCCAATGCTAATGTAGGCGATCGGTCCGAATAGGTCCATGTGTAGTAGCTCCAAGGGTCTTGAGGTTGTCATGATGTTCTTGGATGGATGTTGAGCTCCTACTTGCTTTCCGGCTTGACATGCGCTACATGGTCTATCTTTCTCAAAGACAACATCTTTTAGTCCACGGATATGATCCCCCTTAAGAAGTTTTTGAAAGTTTCTCATCCCAACATGGGCTAGCCTTCGGTGCCATAGCCATCCCATGTTAGTTTTCGCCATTAAGCACGTATCAAGTTGGGCTTTATCCGTGGAGAAATCCACAAGGTAAAGCTTTCCCTTGAGTACGCCCTTAAAGGCAATTTAGTTGTTACATCTTCTTAAGACGATCACACCGTTGTTAGTGAAAAGACAATCATAACTATTATCACATAATTGAGAAATAGACAAGAGGTTGTAATCAAGTGAATCAACATGAAGTACATTGGAAAGAGTGTGTTTTGAGGAGATAGCAATTTTACCGGTGCCAAGGATTTTCCCTTGGCTATTATCCCCAAAGAAGATTCCTTCACTAGGATCTTCATTCTCCTTGTACTCTACAAACATCTTCCTCTCTCTGGTCATATGATTAGTGCATCCACTGTCAAGAACCCAATTTGATCCACCGGAGGAGTATGCCTTCAAAAGAGTTATGCCTTTCCTTTAGGTACCCAAACGGAGTTGGGTCCTTTGATGTTAGTCACAAGACATTTGGGCACCCACACGCAAGTCTTTGGGCTCTTGCGGAGTGGCCCAACATATCTAGCATAAGTCTTGCCAAATTTGTTCCTCAATAAAACATAAGAAGCATCAAAGTCATGGAACAAAGGATGAGGTTCATTTTTAGGCATATAAGATGTTGAGACAATGTTCTTTCCTTTATCTTGAGTGGATGAACCTTCCTTGAGAAAAACAATCAAGTCTTTGTTATTCTTGGGGGCTTTGGAATTTTGTCTCCGCTCCCGAGAATAACCAAGACCATCCTTGACATGGGGAGGTCTCACATTGGTATATGCACTACGTGCATAGGCCACCTTCTCCTTGTCAAAGATGCCACCTTTCGGTGCTTGCTTGTTTTGTGCCAAGTTAAGTTCATCCTTAAGTTTTAGGATCAAGCTTGAGCACATGCAAGTGTGAACTTCCTCGGATGAAATCTTTTGAGAAGATGAGCTCTTTGAGGAAGAAGGTTCATTGATCTTAAGTGACTCAACCTTTGTCTCTAGAATCTTGTTAACCTTTGTCAAGTTAACAAGTTCATCATTGAGCTCAACGGTCTTGTCCTTAAGATTTGAGCATGCTTCCTTGCTCATGGCAAGGTCATGCTCCAATGCATTGCTTCTTTCTCTCTCACGCTCGAGGAGCTCCTCAAGCTCTTGACATCTCTCCAATTTTTGGATGAGCATGCCCTCTTGACGCTCAAGGAGATCCTCCTTCTGAGAGATTTCATCCATAAAAAAGTTCATCTTTCTCATGGCACTCTTACTTAAGCCTTTAAGCATGGATTCAAGTTCACTATCACTATCAAGTTCATCACAAGAAGTTATAGAGGGAGTGGGTTTAGATTTGACCTTTTTCCTTCCCTCCTTTGCCATGAAACATGTGTACTTGAAATCATCAAGGTTGGGGAAGAGCTTGCTTGCACTTGAGCTCTTTCCGATGGCAATGGTTGCCACCTTCTCTTCATCGTCGGAAGATGAGTCTTCATTTGAGTCCCATTCTCTTCCAAGGTGGGCATGTCCCGATGGCTTCTTCTTCTTGAAGAGTTTCTTATCTTGAGTCTTGCCCTCCTTCTTCTTGCTTTCATTGTATGGGCAATCCGCAATGAAGTGCCCATGTTCACCACACTTGTAGCAAGTCTTCTTCTTTAGCTTCTCCTTGATCTTGCCTTCTTGGTGATAGCCTCCCTTCTTCCTTCTCATCATCCTTCTAAACTTGTTGACGAAGAAAGCTTCTTCCTCATCGGAGTCCATGCTCTCATCATCACTTGCATCTTCATTGTAGGATGTGGAAGTTGCTTTGAGGGCTATGTCTTTCTTCTTTGATGAGGCAAGATTTTGGAGATTGTTGTAGAACATAGCTTCCTTCTCCATCATCTCATTGTTGATTATCCTCCCAAGCACTTCTTCCGGAGTCATCTTGGTATAGTCGGGGCTTTCACGGATCAAGGAGCAAAGAGCGATGTTTCGAGGCATGAATGCCCGAAGCATCCTCTTCACCACTTCATGGTCCGTCCATCAAGTGCTTCCATAGGCACGAATCTTGTTCACGAGCACCTTGAGGCGATTGTACATGTCTTGGGGCGACTCACCATCCATGATGGTAAATCTCCCAAGCTCTCCTTCGATCATCTCAATCTTCACCTCCCGGATGACTCGGTTGCCCTCGTGCGCCGTCTTGAGTGTATCCCAAATATCTTTGGCCACTTCCAAACCTTCGACTCGGTTGAATTCATCTCGAGTCAAAGATGAGGTTATGACTCCCACGGCTTGAGCATTGCGATGAAGTAGGATAGCTTGTTGTGGAGTGACGTCTTCCTCATTCCTTGGCATATGAACTCCGATTTGCACAATCTGCCACAAACTAGGATTCAAAGAGATTAAATGCATCTTCATATTGTGTTTCCACATTGAATAGTCATTTCCATCGAATTGAGGAGGTTTGCCAAGTGGAATAGACAAGTAGTGATTGTTAGCATGAAGACGATCATAATCAAAGTGAGTTTGAGTATAGTCATCGTTACTCTTCTCCTTCTCTTTGTTGATCTTGGGTTGTTTCCCTAGCTTCTCCTGAAGCTTCGCCTTGAGTTGGCGAGTTTCTTCGTCGTCCTTCGGATCATCAAGAAGAACGTCGTAGTTCTTGTCAATTGAGCCTTCACCCTCGACATATGAGGTATCATCCTTGTTCCTTTCTTCCGCCATCGATTCTCTGAGATGTTAGTCTCTTCCGGAGAAACCTGCTCTGATACCAATTGAAAGGCGGCCTAGAGGGGGGGGGGGTAAATAGGTGATAATCGATAATTTAAACTTAAATCAGAGTTCTGAAAACAGAGAAGTCGGACTTGTCTGACTTCTAGTCGGACTTGTCTAACCTAAGTCGGACAAGTCTGACCTGGGTCGGATAAGTCCGAGATTACCTGCACGATCAGACCAAAAATCCAATTTTTAAGCGATCTAGTGAGAGATATCGATCCCTAGCAGTTCTACACGAAGTATGGAGTAGAAAGAAAGCTGAGGGAGAGATAGCACTCAGAAAAACACTAGAATCAAAACTTGAGAGAACGAAAGAACAAAAAGAGACAAACAATTTTATCTCGAGGTTCGGAACCACAAAGGATCCTACGTCCCCGTTGAGGAGTCCACAAGGGACCAGGCCTTCTCTAGCCTTCCCCTCATGAGTTGCCAGAAGGGCCAACTCCCGATCTTCCACTATCACAAAGATTGTTACAAACTCCCCGATTACAAGAGATCACAAAGAAATCGCGGGGCGACGCCTAACCGTCTAGGGGAGAACCCCAAGAGCAACAAACACGCAATCACGAAGAAACTTAGCGAATCACACGTTGCTCAACCCCTCAACAAACCGTTTCTCCCAATCCTCACAAAGCACTCTTCACTCTCCCAAAATTCGAATTTGGGCTCTAGAGGTGAAGAACAAGTGGAGAGAGGTTCTTGAGTTCAAATGGGCGTTCAGAACTGTTCTGGGGTGTTAGGCATAGTTGGTGGGTCGAAACCACCACCTATTTATACTCCAAAAAGTCATTAGAGCCGTTTGACACATCCCGCGTCGAACATGTCTGACATAATGTCGGACATGTCTGACCTCAAAGGTCAGGCCTTTCACTTCAGACTTGTCTGACCAAAACCACTTCAGACATGTCTGACATACAATCTCGGACATGTCTGAAATTCTGCAGATAGAACTCGGACAAGTCTGACTCTCTGGGACTTAGAAAATTTTCCTTAGTCCCTGGGAACAGATCCATCTCGGACATGTCCGACCCCCAGGTTCGGACAAGTCCGAAACTTCACTGGAACTCTCACTGGAACCCTTCCAGTGCCAATTCAGACATGTCTGACTTACAGATTCGGACATGTCCGAATTCCAACAGGGGGAATTCAGACATGTCTGACATTACAAGTCAGACAAGTCCGCCCAAGCCACAAATGGGCCTACTAAAATCTTCTACTAAGGGGTTGAGCACCCGAATGACTCACTAAGTGTCTACGCATCGTGTCCCTCTTAATAGTACAGTTTTTCCTACGACTCAAGGAAAAAATAGAAAAATCCTATTTCTATTCTTCTTCACCACAACTTTTCTCCTTTTGCCGTCTTTCTTCAAAGCTCCATTCCGTACTCCGGATCTGCGCTCATGCTCAACCAAGTTCATTAGCACTTTAATGGTTCATCATCAATCCACCAAAACCCACAAGGGACCTAGATGCACTTACACCTGCTCTGACCAGGATCCGCCAGTGCATGGAAGGAGGGGTGACTCCTGAGGCGATATTTTGCAACTTCCTGGCCAACAGGTGGGCTTCGCTGAAGAAGAGGGAGAAGCTTACTTGGGCCCTCAATAGCATGATGGACGACGACCGGATCGAAACCAGTTTGAAGTCCAACCTGGAAGGTGCAACCTTGGCACTTCACCTCAAGAAGTTCCAGCACGGCATCGACGTTGAAGGCGACTACTTGTCTCCGCCGGCGGCTTTCCTCCCTCTGAACATAGAAGCAGACTTCAGCAGGGAGCTCCGGCGGAAGATGCCAGTTGAAAGCATCTAGGCTCCCATGAGGTATGGTTTCGTTGATTAATGACAACCATTGGATTTTATTAATGAATTTGTGGATGCAAGGTCTCCCATATCACTCATTACAATGAAATCTATATGAATATGAATATCATCTACTGATCACTGGATACAATTGGAGACCCCTAAACAATCATTTTATGAGATCAATCAATGTTATGAAGACTAGAAGAAAAAGCTCACATGTCAAAATTATTCAACCAATATTGACAGCAATCAACGTTTGATAATCATCAAAAGAATATTTCAAACCAATATATAAGAGGTCGCTCGAGAAAATTCCAAAAGATTCACTTAGAACAACTCGAAGCAAACAAAATCAACTCACCGGATCAACCGATGTCTCCAGAAAACAACAAATCAATCGAGTTGGTCCAGCAGAAGAAGAAGACCTCAGAACTAAGTACTCACCGGATCATCCGATGAGGAAGGGCATGTTACATCGGTCCATCAATACAGTAAGCAATCTCCCTGGACCAAGTGTAACACCGGATCATCCGATGTACAACTATAAACACATCGGTCAATCACTCCAGTAAGCATCAAGTCTGAACCAATTCTGGAGGAAGTGCCACCGGATCATCCGATGAGAAGAAAAGTGTAACATCGGTCTAACAACGGTCATATCTGACATAGTGACATCAGCTAATTTGGATTTGACCGATGATAACTGAAGGGGGAGCATCGGATCATCCGGTGTTCGCAGATCAATGATGTCAGCCTACTTTTCCAACGGCTATTTCGTGGATGCTGGCTATTTATACCCCTTCAACCAGTCTATTTGACAAGTCTTGACTACCAGACATACTCTACACATTCTCAAGCATTCAAGACGTTGAGCTACCACTTCTAGATCATCTACACCACTTACACACCAAGAGATAGGCTAGAACTTGCTAGAGATAGTGCTTGTGTGCTTCCATTCTTAGTGATTGGAATCTCTAGTGTAGTGAGAGCTGTAAAGGAGTGTCCCTTAGTGATTGTAATTGAGAGAGACTTCTGGAGCTTGCCAAGACGGTTGTGGAAGCCCGAAGGATCCAAGTTGTACAAGGATTGAGCTCCACCTTGCCGAGGTTGGCAAACGGAGAAGTATAGTGAAGATCCCTAGTCTCGGTGACTTGGGTGTGGCTATACCCTTTGGTAGGTGCCACAACGTGGATGTAGGAAGATCTTGACGATCTTGCCGAACCACGGGATAAATCTTCGTGTCTCCTCGGGAGTTTGTGTTCTCTTACTCTCACTTTACACTTATGCATTTCATATACCGCAAAGTTACTAGTCACTTGAATGCATAGGTTGTTTGCGTAGGGAATTGGGCTTTTAGTAATTAAGTGGTATTGCTTTAATTTTTGAAAAGAAGCCCAATTCACCCCCCCACTTGGGCATTCGATCCTTACAATTGGTATCAGAGCAAGGTTGCTCATTGGATCATTCTAGCTTCACCGCTAGAGAGCTAAAATGGCCAAGATTGGGGGTTCGGTTCCTATCTTCGAGGGCAAGAATTTTTCCTATTGGAAAGCACACATGCGTGCTTATCTAGAGGCTATTGCTCCCGAAGTATGGGAAGCGACCCACGCGGGGTTTGGTGAACACATTTATGTTGGTGATCAAATCAAGTGGGATGCTAAAGCTAGGAATGCAATTTATGAATGCATTAGTCAAGATGTGTTTGCTAGGATTGCTAGCAAAGAAAAGACTTGTGAAATTTTGGCTTGCTTGATAGAAATTCATGAGGGTTCTTCTCGTGTCAAAGAATTAATATATCATATGCTTAAAGCCAAATATGATGAGTTTAGAATGCTACCTCATGAAAATGTTAATGAAATGTTCTCTCACTTGAATGTGCTTATTGAAGAAATTAATGCTCTTGACATTGCTTCTCTTGGCAAAGGACTCATCAACCGCAAGATTCTTATGCTTCTTCCCAAGCCAAAGTACAACATCATCAACTCCATGCTTCAAAAAGAATCTCTTGACCACATTGAAGTTTCGGAACTTATTGGAGAGATTCACGCTCATGAGATGAGTGTACTTGGGATGATGGAGCAATCATCTTCAAAGACAATTGCCCTATAGGCCTCCACCAAGAAAACAAGTCTCAAGAAAAAGAGGGTGGTTGAGCCTAGCTCAAGTGAAGAAGAGCAAGCATCAAGTGAAGATGACGATGATGAGCTTGCATTGATGATTAGAAAGTTCTCTCGCTTGAACTCCAAGATTGCCAAGAAGGGATACACCTTTGATCCCAAGAAGAAAGCATTCCTACCAAGGAGAGATGACCACAAGACTTGCTATAATTGTGGTGATCAAGGCCACATCTCCTATGATTGTCCAAAACCGGACAAAAGAAGAGAGAACCACAAGAGCAAGCACCGCAAGCTTGAAGATAGTGAAGATGATGAAGAAGAGGTTAAACCCAAACCAAGATCCTTTGGGAAGAAGAAACATGACAAGGGCAAGAAGGCAAAACTCTTCCCAAAGAATAGAAATGGTCCACAAAAGGTGTTCATGTGTGAGGCAAATGAATAGGTCACCGACGAAGAATCGAGTGATGAAGAGAGTGAAGCGGAAGAAGAAAGTTTGGTCGGCCTTGCCATTGCCAACAATGATGACTCACCTCTTCATCCACCACCCATGTGCCTCATGGCTAAAGGTAACACCAAGGTATGTGATGATTCTAGCGATGATGAGCTTTCCCCCGATGATTTAACTTCACTAATAAATGAATATCACACAATCATTAAGAGGGAAAAGAGTAAGGTTAAGACTCTTGAAGAAACTCGTGCTAAGCTTGAGAGTGCTAACCTCGATTTGCTTGACAAGTATGAAAGCATACTTAAGGAGCATGACACGCTCAAATCCCATGTCAAGAAAATTGAGGAGGATAAGGCTAAAATTAAGCAAGATTATCATGAGCTTGACTTAGCCCACCAAGCACTCTTGGGAAAGCACAATGGGTTAATCCAAGAGCATCAAATCCTTAACCTTGCTTATGAAGCGCTTGATTAAGAAGTGAAAAATGTAAAGAAACAAACTCTTAATGATAAGGTATCCATTACTTCTCATGCCACTAATGTCTTGCACAAGGATTTGCCTTTGAAAGAGAATGCTAGGGAGAAGGATTTGTTGGAAGAAATTGAAAGTCTCCGCACTAGTGTGGCAAGACTATCAAAAGGAGAAGTCAAGCACAAGGAAATCCTCTTCCAACAAGCAAAGGCCTTCAACAAGAGAGGACTTGGATCCTTCCCGGTGCCTAACAAAGGAAAGGTGCCCTCACCAGATCTTAGAACAAGCTTCATCAAGGAAGTTGGTTCTTATTGCCGACATTGTGAGGTCACCGGTCACCATACAAGGGAGTGTCCTCTTCCTAACCGACCTTCTCCAAAATTGCCTACTAACTACAAGTCTACTTTCAATGATCATTATTATCTCTTAAGTAAAGTAGATGGCAAAGTGAAGGCAAGGTTCATTGACAAAGACATAAAGGGCATGAAGGGGAAGCTCCCCAAGCAACTTTGGGTCCCAAAGACACTTGTATCACACATACAAGGACCTAAGTTGGCTTGGGTGCCTAAAGTTAAAAATTGAATTCATGTGTGTAGGTGAACTACAAAGCTGGAGGAAAGCATTGGGTACTCGATAGCGGGTGCACTCAACATATGACCGGCAATGATGGTATGTTCACCACCATAGAAAACCCCGACAATCATGAACAAGTCACCTTTGGTGATAACTCTAAGGGCAAGGTAATTGGGTTAGGTAAAATTGCTATTTCAAATGATTTATCTATTTCCAATGTACTGTACGTTAAGTCACTTAGTTTTAATTTACTTTCTATTGCACAATTATGTGATCTTGGACTAACGTGCACCTTTAGCAAAAATAATGTTGTTGTGAGTAGTGAAACAAGCCAAGAACTAATCTTCAAAGGATTTCAGCATGGACGTCTCTACCTAGTAGACTTCTCCAACAAGGATGCTAGCTTGACCACTTGTCTTTTCACTAAGATAAGTTTGGGTTGGCTTTGGCATCGACGCATAGCGCACATAGGGATGAGCAAGCTCAAGAAGTCATTCAAGCTTTGGATGGTGACCGGCGTGAAGGATGTCACATTTGAGAAGAACAAGCTTTGTAGCGCTTGTCAAGCCGGGAAGCAAGTTGCTTCACACCACCCAATGAAGACAATGGTGTCAACCTCCAAGCCACTTGAGCTAATTCACATGGACCTCTTCGGACCGTCCACATATCAAAGTCTTGGTGGTAACCTCTATTGTCTTGTTATAGTTGATGACTACTCTCGCTATGCTTGGACTTTGTTTCTAGGTGACAAGAGTGAAACTCCGGAAGTGTTCAAGACCTTCGCCAACCGTGCTCAAAGGGAATTTCAACTTCCCATCATCATGGTCCGGAGTGACAACGGCACCGAATTCAAGAACTACAACATTGGGGAGTGGTGTGACCGTGAAGGCGTGAAGCATGAATTTTCGGCTACATACACTCCTCAACAAAATGGTGTTGTTGAAAGGTAGAACAAGAATCTCATCACTCTTGCACGAGCAATGCTTGATGACTATGTCACGCCCGAGAAGTTTTGGGCAGAAGCAATCAACACGGCGTGCCATGCCGCAAATAGGGTCTACCTTCATCGACTACTTCAAAAGACCCCATACGAACTTCTCATTGGGAGAAAGCCCAACATCTCCTATTTCCGAGTCTTTGGGTGCAAGTGCTACATATACCGCAAGAAAAGGCTCGGTAAGTTTGAAAGAAGATGTATGTTGGTATATTTCTTGGTTATGCATCAAACTCAAAAGCATATCGAGTATTCAACCAAACCTCTGGTTTAGTTGAGGAAAGTTGTGATGTTGAGTTTGATGAAACTAATGGATCCCAAGAGGAGAGTTTTGGTCATGATGAAATAGATGATGAGCCTCTACGAGAAGCTATGAAGAACATGACCATTGGAGACATCAAGCCTAAAGTTGAGGAGAGCCATGATCAAGGGGGAGCTTCAAGTTCCAACATCAACACATCTATGGCGCCTCAAGTTGACGAAGAAGAGAAGGATGAGCCATTGCCGACTCAAGATTCACAAGCCACACAACATCAAGAAGAAGAAGAAGTCCATGATCAAGTCCAACCACAAGAAGAGCAACACGCATCACCATCGCCAAGTGCTTCACAACCACTTATGAGGCATGGACGCATCTCCAAGGCGCATCCGATGGACCAAATTATCGGAAGTCCGTCAAGGGGAGTAAGTACACGTTCTCGCCATTTCGCTTCGTTTTGTGAGCACTACTTGTTTGTTTCATGTGTAGAACCCACTCACATTGAGGAAGCACTCCAAGATCCAAATTGGGTGATGGCCATGCAAAAAGAACTTAACAACTTCATCTGTAATGAAGTTTGGGTGTTGGAGGAGCGACCCAAGGACAAGAACGTCATCGGAACAAAGTGGGTGTACCAAAACAAACAAGACGAGAACGGCGTGGTGGTCTGCAACAAGGCAAGACTTGTGGCCAAGGGGTTCTCGCAAGTTGAAGGACTAGACTTTGGGGAGACATTTGCTCCGGTCGCCCGGTTGGAAGCCATCCGTATACTTCTTGCCTTTGCATCACATCATAACATAAAGCTTTATCAAATGGATGTGAAAAGTGCATTTCTTAATGGTTATATTAATGAGCTTGTCTATGTTGAACAACCTCCCGGGTTTGAAGATCCGAGGAATCCTAATCATGTGTTTAGGTTGTACAAGGCGCTCCATGGGCTCAAGCAAGCACCTAGGGCGTGGTATGAACGACTACGGGATTTCTTGATCATGCAAGGATTCAAGATCGGGAGGGTGGACACTACACTCTTCACCAAAGACATCAACGGAGAATTATTTATTTGTCAAATTTATGATGATGATATTATTTTTGGTTCAAATAACGAAGCTCTTAGCCATGAGCTTGGCAAAATGATGTCTAGGGAATTCGAGATGTCGATGATTGGAGAACTCAACTTCTTCCTTGGATTTCAAATCAAGCAACTTCAAGAGGGGACCTTCGTATATCAAAAGAAGTATACCAAGGACCTCTTGAAGAAATTTGAGATGGGAGATTGTAGCTCAAGAAGCACTCCAATGGCAACAAATTGTCATCTCGACGCGGATAAGGACGGTAAACCTATTGATCAATCCAACTACCGTTCTATGATTGGTTCATTGCTTTATCTTACCGCATCTAGGACCGATATAATGTTTAGTGTATGCTTGTGTGCTCGCTTTCAAGCGGCACCTAAAGAATCGCATCGAAAGGCGGTCTTTAGGATACTTAGGTATCTTAAGCATACCCCTAGTGTGGGCTTGTGGTACCCTAAAGGTGCAAAATTCCATCTCTTGGGATACTCGGATTCGGACTTTGCCGGATGTCGAGTGGATCACAAGAGTACCTCCAGTGGGTGCCACTTGCTTGGGCGTTCCCTAGTATCTTGGTCTAGCAAGAAGCAAACTCCGTCGCTTTGTCCACAGCGGAAGCGGAATATATTGCGGCCGGTGGATGTTGTGCCCAAATTCTTTATATGAAGCAAACCCTTTTGGACTTTGTTATTAAACTTGGTTGTGTGACTCTCCTTTGTGACAATGAAAGTGCGGTTAAGATAGCTAAAAACCCCGTTCAACACTCCCGCACTAAGCACATTGATATTCGCCATCATTTCTTGAGGGACCATGAAGCTAAGGGAGACATCTCATTGCGAGGTGTTAGGTCCGAAGAACAATTGGGGGATATCTTCACTAAACCACTTGATGAGAAAACCTTTTCTAGGCTAAGGAGTGAATTAAATGTGCTAGACGCATCGAACGTCATGTAAGTTGCCATAATCATGTAAGAGTGCATCTCATATAGGTCTTGTCTAACTTTCAAAGGATAGGGGTGAGTAAGGTTTAGCTTGGGATGGAGGTTCTTTTGGGTTTCCCCAAGGCTTGGAGAATGGCTCTTCCTGAAGAAGCCTTTGAAAGGTTCAAACTTGGCAAGATAGATTTACTTTATGTCTTGCATGATGCCTGCCATATAGACTTGCACTCATATTTAAATTTCTTGCATTATAAATTGTTTGGCATTGCATACGGTAGATTGTCACAAAGGGGAACCCACCTCATGAGAAAGAGACTTGTTCGAAATGCAATATCTCAACTCATATGAGGTGGAAAGAACAAAATGTTAGGTGCGTTAATGCCTAAAGGAACATGCTTTAAAGAGATAGAAGTCTTCATCCTCTAGCTCACAAAGCATGGGCCTTACATTTTATTTGGATAATTTCCTCCCTATTTTCTCCGTGTTCTATTTGCTTTAGGGCTTAGCCAAGTTATTGGCAATTAGCATTCTTGAGGGGTAAGGGGTGGCCCAAAAAGTCCTAAGACATGTGTTTCTTCATGATTGTTTGTTTGAGTCGAAGGACATATATGGGATGTTGATGTTTTGTAGCCATCGGATTATTCTATGCATAAGCCAGAAGCTCATCAGATCAGTTTGTGCTCTAATGACAAGGGTCAGTTCAGCCAATAAGACAAATCAACCGACGAGTTCAATCTGAGAAACATCGGTGCATCCGATGTTCACATTTCTGGAATTGTGCTAAATTCCACCGATGTAAATCCTTTCCACGTCGGTCCATCCGGTGTCAACGGTACCTTTTGGAATACCCTTACTGTACCATTTGACCGATGCTTCAATCTTCTAACGTCGGTTCATCCAGTGTTAAATTTTAAGCTAGGGTTTGGGCCCCACCTTTTAAGCGCGCCTCTTCCCACCTTTCTCTCTCCCCGACATTTCCTCTACCCGACGCCGTGCCTCACCTCCGGCTACCGCTGCCTCCAGCCACCGCCGCCTCTGGCCGCCGCAGCGCCACTGCCGCCGCTCCACATAGCGCCGCCGCCACCTCTCCATAGCACCGCCGCCGCCCGAAGCACAGCAACCGCCGTCCTGTGCGCCATCGTGGTGCTTACCCCTCCACAGTCGCCGTCTCTTACGTCGCTAGGGTTCCCGGCCGCGACGATCTTCGTGTCATCGTGCCGTGCGCCCGACATCGTCGTTCCTTGACCTCATTCTCGCGCATCGTCACTTGTCTCATCGCAATGGCCCGTGACTAGAAGGGAAAGGGCAAGGCCATTGTGGAGCCAGCCGCCAAAAGGCAAAAGCTGTCAAAGGAAGAGAAGAAGGCTTTGATGGCCGCTCGCGCCGCCGAGGAGCGGGAGCGTGGCCGAGGAGGATCGTTGAGGATCCGCGAGGCTCGTTAGAGGCAGCCTCCTGTGCCAGATGAGTCCGAGAAAGAAGAAGAGCCCAAAGTGCCGCTTGTTCGCCGACGCTCAGCCAGGACCCGTGGGGGTCATCCAACGGCAGTACCACGACCAAGACCGTTAGGCGCTGATCTTCGAGAGGACAGGGCGGCCCAGAGAGCCGTCTATGTGATGGACACCAACGCCCGTGTTGGTGAGGGTGTCCGGCTGACAGACTTTAGGAAATTGAAGGCCAAGCAGCTCAGAAAACTCACATGGAGCATCTTACTTGAGGAGTGGTTCTCGCAGCCTAGAGAGACACTTGTGGATAGCCGCTTTTGGACCTTGACACAGGCGTCGCTGTACGAGACGTACAGACATCGGGGCCATAAGCTCTTCCAGCACAACTTCCTGGATTGGGATCAGCTTTCTCTAGCAGCCAAGACGGAGATACGCCCCTACTTTGAGAGGTATAGAGGGCTGGTGGAGCTGATGTCCTATGAGAGGAGTGCCTACGTGGAGGACTGGGTCCGCGTATTCTATGCTACACTCTACGTTTCTGAGGGCCGCAGATCCATTGACTTTATGTTCATGGGCCAACATCATCACTTGACTAGGCAGACTTTGGGGCAGCTGCTAGGAGTGGATCTCCATGACACTTGCCTGCACGAGAGGGTGTATGGACAGGCTGACCCACCGAGGAGACCGCTCACTAGAGGAGTGGCACCACCACTGGAGGAGATACACTCACTGTTTGCTCTGCCATTCTCTCCAGACCAGCCGAGGGTACCAGCACTGCTCACTCCTGCTGCGCGCACTGTGCACCTTGCCTTGCGTCGCACACTACTGCCGAGGTCCGGATACCTTGAGGGGTTCACTAGTTTGCAGCAGACTCTCCTGTTCTACATCATGAATGGGATGGAGTTTGACATTGTGGACATCCTCATATGTGAGATGGAGGACGTGATCACTGATGGAGTTGGGATGATGAGACAGCTTGTGTTTGGTCACTGGATCAGTTACTTGCTCTACATGGTTGCTCCTGAGGGGACGGTCATGCATGACAATCTCACCGACGAGAATGTCACACGGTTTAGCCACTACCGTGCTCCAACTCCTGGAGACCGCCGACTTGGCCGTCCAGTTGAGTGTCAGGTCCATGCTCGTCTATTCGAGGAAGACTGGTCTGACCTGGAGAAGGAAGACGAGAGGCTAGCACAGGCAGAGGCTCAGGGTGAGGACCTTCAGCACATTTGGTCCGAGAGTGACATGGATGACAGCGTTGAGGAGTACTTCCCACCTCCTCCCTCACCCAGGCAGCACGACGCGGAGGCTGGAGGCTCGATTGTGCCACCTCCTACTCCACCTCCGGTGTTAGAGGCACAAGCCTCTCAGCCGTCTGAGCTTACCTCTCTTCTACAATAGATGGTTGAGCAGCAGCGCCTGGATCGACTTGCAGCTGAGCAGGCCCGAGCTAAGCAGGCTGCGCGTCTCTTGGAGCTTCAGCAGCAGCAGCAGGAGATGCAGCGATAGATCGCCCGCGAGAGGTGAGAGGATACCGACAGGCTGACTAGGCTGATTGATCAGATGCCCTAGCGCTCTCTTGACCAGCAGCAGCAGACGCAGCAGGCGATGATGGGCATCCTGGGGTTGATCACCAACCTCTACACATAGACCGGGATTGCCCTGCTGTCGCAGCTTCTAGGCTTTGCTCCAGCCCTGCCTGTCCTGGCTCCAGCTGTAGCACCAGTGCCGACCACGCCGATCCCGACGATCAGCATGTCTCCCCTGCTTGCTCCAGGTGCCCCCATCCACTCTCCGCTGCCGGCCACGATGCTTTTCCAGCAGACACCGGCATCCGTTGTGAGTGCCCCTCTTCCTGCAGTCCAGTCCCAGCAGGCACGGACAACGGCTCCTACAGCTCCCTCCACCTCTACTCCAGCCTCAGCCGCAACAGCAGGCAGCAGCTCCGACAACAGCACCCCGACGGTGACCAGTTCGTCATCGCTTCGAGCACTCAGGATTCTTAGGCACTCAACTTCCTTTTTGGTGTCTTGATGCCAAAGGGGGAGAAGAGTTAGAGAAGAGTCAGGGGGAGGGATAGCTTAGTCCCAGGGGGAGTCCTAGCTGCAGGGGGAGTTTATCTTTTTGGGACTTCTTTTGTAATTTGAAGATTTGCTACTCCTTTGCTATTCATTGAGTATGCTTGTGTCTCTTAATTCTCTCATATGTTATTGATCGTTAAGCTTTCAAGTTATTAATATCTTTTGAGTCTTCAAGTTTAATGTGCCATATCTTGTACTCATTGCATATTTTCTTGAGTATCGCATTGTCAAATTCATTACTATTATGCTTCACTTGTTGTGTTGTCATCAATCACCAAAAAGGGGGAGATTGAAAGCATCTAGGCCCCCATGAGGTATGGTTTCGGTGATTAATGACAACAATTGGATTTTACTAATGAATTTGTGGATGCAAGGTCTCCCATATCACTCATTACAATGAAATCTATATGAATATGAATATCATCTACTGATCACTGGATACAATTGGAGACCCCTAAACAATCATTTTATGAGATCAATCAATGTTATGAAGACTAGAAGAAAAAGCTCACATGTCAAAAGTATTCAACCAATATTGACAGCAATCAACGCTTGATAATCATCAGAAGAATATTTCAAACCAATGTATAAGAGGTCGCTCGAGAAAATTCCAAAAGATTCACTTAGAACAACTCGAAGCAAACAAAATCAACTCACCGGATCAACCGATGTTTCCAGAAAACAACACATCGGTCGAGTTGGTCCAGTAGAAGAAGAAGACCTCAGAACTAAGTACTCACTGGATCATCCGATGAGGAAGGGCATGTTACATCGGTCCATCAATACAGTAAGCAATCTCCCTGGACCAAGTGTAACACCGGATCATCCGATGTACAACTATAAACACATCGGTCAATCACTCCAGTAAGCATCAAGTCTGAACCAATTCTAGAGGATGTGCCACCGGATCATCCGATGAGAAGAAAAGTGTAACATCGGTCTAACAACGGTCATATCTGACACAGTGACATCAACTAATTTGGATTTGACTGATGATAACTAAAGGGGGAGCATCGGATCATCCGGTGTTCGTAGAACAGTGATGTCAGCCTACTTTTCCAACGGCTATTTCGTGGAGGCTGGCAATTTATACCCCTTCAACCAGTCTATTCGACAAGTCTTGACTACCACACATACTCTACACATTCTCAAGCATTCAACATGTTGATCTACCACTTCTAGATCATCTACACCACTTACACACCAAGAGATAGGCTAGAACTTGCTATAGATAGTGCTTGTGTGCTTCCATTCTTGGTGATTGGAATCTCTAGTGTAGTGAGAGCTGTAAGGGAGTGTCCCTTGGTGATTGTAATTGAGAGAGACTTCCGGAGCTTGCCAAGAAGGTTGTGGAAGCCCGGAGGATCCAAGTTGTACAAGGCTTGAGCTCCACCTTGCCTAGGTTGGCAAACGGAGAAGTATAGTGAAGATCCCTAGTCTCGGTGACTTGGGTGTGGCTACACCCTTCAGTGGGTGCCACAACGTGGATGTAGGAAGATCTTGACGATCTTGTCAAACCACAGGATAAATCTTCGTGTCTCCTCGGGAGTTTGCATTCTCTTACTCTCACTTTACACTTATGCATTTCATATACCGCAAAGTTACTAGTCACTTGAATGCATAGGTTGTTTGCGTAGGGAATTGGGCTTTTAGTCTATTGACAACGCCTGCTCCAGTCTTCGCTAGGTTTAGCTGGCTTTTTACCACGACAGCAAGGCTCTCGAGGAGGAGCGTCAAACTCTTAGGAGGTGGCGCAACCGGCTCCAATTTGTGACCAAGCTAGTGCAGTCGAGGCTGGCTGAAGACAAGTAATGGGTGAGGAAGGAGAAGATCCGCCTGGAGTACTGGGGTAAGTTGCTGGATGAGAGGGAAAGCATGACGCGATCCCTTGACAACCAGTCCCGGGCCATCTACGAACAGGTCAAAGCTGCCAATAGTGCAACAGATGATCGCCAAGAGAGGCTCGACGCCATCCACACCAGTCTCATCAAGCGTCGGGAGGCCCTTGAGGAGCGGGAGAGAAAGCTCGAAGATGAAGAGCAAAAACTCCTGGAGCTGCAGGATGACCTCGTGAAGAGGGAGGAAGAGCTTACTCAGAGGTTGACTCTGGGTGACAAGAGTCTCGCTGAGCACACCAAGAAATTGGATGAGCGCTGCGAGAAAGAGGAGAAGAAGGCCTGGCAGCGAGGACAGGACCTCCACAAGAGGGAGGATGAAATTGTTGCCAGGGAGAAGAAAGTGCGGGGCCGGGAGAAGGACCTGGTCGATCGCCGGAATAAGATCCACCTCCGGGAGGAGGAGCTCAACAACTCGAAAGGTAGGTTGCTGAAAAGATTCAGCAGAACGCCAAAGAGGTAGAGCGTCTTGCTCGGGAGAACTCGGAGCTTGCGGCCGCCAGAAGATCCTTGGAGGAGATGCGAAGCGGCAAGGTTGCGGAGTCCCAACAAGTTTGGAACTTCCTGGGCAAAGCCAACGACGCGCTGATGCCAATGGGTTTCAATCCTGTGCGTCCGGATGATCTGGAACCGGAGCTGGACCAGGCATTGCAGGCGCTGAGTTCCGCAGGCAACAAGCTCACCAAGATGGACGATGTCATTGCGGACCAGCTGGAAACCGAGGGACAGTCCCTGGCCAAGAGCGTCGCGGAATTTATTCTGTCGTGCTACACAAGCCGGGACCTCCAATTCCCCCTGGACCCGGTGCTCCAAGGCCCCATCGAAGGAGAGGGAGAAGCTGCCCAGGCCAGCGTTTCTGAGGTTGCCCAAAAGGTCGCCTCGTTCTTCCATAAGGTCTAGGACCATCTCTTTGTAGCTCCTGCTTGTATTCTCTCTTCATTTTCTCCAATTTTGTAATCTCTTATCTCCAGATGAATGAAATCCAAGTTTTTTATGAATTTCATTTTTTGTCTTCAACACTTTTGTCCCACTTGGCCCCCTGGTAGATGTACACAATTTGATTGTGAACATGTACCAAGAGGATGTAACAGTTGTTGAAGACTCGCTTGCTTCAGACTTGTAGAGCGTAGGTCCGAAGTCTTCGGTAATGAAGGCTCCCTGAGGTTGTCGGAGAGGGCTCCGGCTTTGACCATCATCGGAGCTTGGTAGCTCCAGCAGTGGTCTCCATCAATGCATAGAGCATTGACAGTTGGTCTTCTGGAGTCTTCCCACCATCTTTTGTTCACTTTGATGGCTAGCCCCTGGCTTTACCAGAGCTAAGTAGCTCTAGTGATACTTGCTATCAATGTTTAAAACATCCATTACGAGCCATCTAGGGGATGTCGGAGCTTTAATAGCTCTGACTTAATTCACCATCATCATGGGATCTTTATTTTTCCTGCACACTAAAGTCAAGAAAAATAGTAAAATTCATTTCCTATCTATAACTCTGTTGCAACTTACTATTCTCGTAAGAAATTTCTAGATCGAGCGCAATTCTTCATACAATCAAGTGCCCTGAGTTGTTTTCCCTAGGTCCAGTTGTTTTCAGGACCCGCCTTACTTCGGCCTGCCGGGGTGTAGGTAGAGGGGCGTACTTAGGGTGCGGGACCTGGCTAAGTCGATAGCACACTCCGGACCTAGATTGGCTAACGGCATTCAGGCAAGTGAACCATTCAACAACGTGAAAACCCGAAGGAATTAACAATGCGACTCGAGTTGTACATGAATTAGTCGATCTAAAAAAATTCTTGAGAATCGCACAACTTTGTTATAGACAAGAAAGAGAAAAATAAAAAACAATGAGCTTGTACAAAGTAAATGCACATGGAGTCTGTTTTCACACAAAGATGTCTTTCATTATAGGTCCGGGGTACAGGGGAAACAAGTACACCCTTAGGGTACGGAACCAGGCTAAGTGTGTTTTGTTTCTTGTTTGACCCAAGGTAGCTAGCTACACTTTTAGTACTGAGACTGTTACAAGTGTTGCCTGAACTTTGCGGACCTTCCAAAGAAGGTCCGGCTGTTCTCCCGGAGGAGCTAGTTCACTCTGTACAATGACTCTATAACATACATCGTGTGTAACTACAGACTCACCTCTGTGATATTAAGCGTAGAAATTATGGAGGTGCTCAATGTTCCAAGGATTAGGGAGAGGTGTCCCATCCTGGGTTGCCAAGCGAACGCATCCGGGACGGGATACTTTAATCACTCAGAAAGGTCCTTCCCAGTTGGGGGAGAGTTTGTTTAAACCTTCTCTGGACTGTATTCTCCGTAGCACCAGATCGCCTTCCTCGAGCTGTCGGTTGTGAACATGCCTCTGGTGATAGCACCGGAGAGCTTGGCGGTATCGGGCATTCCGAACAGCTGCTCAGCACCTTCCCTCTTCAAGGAGGTCAAGGTCTTCACGCCGGAGCTGGTCCTATGCGGCATCATCAAAGGTCCGGACCCGGAGCGACCCTAAGGTGATTTCTGGAGGAAGGATTGCTTCAGCTCCATACACCAGGAAGAAGGGTGTCTCTCCAGTTGACCGGTTTGGAGTTGTCCTGTTGGCCCATAGAGTGGGCGGAAGCTCTTCAATCCAGTTGGCTCCATATTTTTTCAAACGCTCATATGTGCGCGTCTTGAGTCCCTTTAGGATTTCTGCGTTTGCTCTTTCAGCTTGGCCATTGCTTGCCGGGTGAGCTACGGAAGCGTAGCTGACTTGAATGCCGAGATCTTCGCAATATCCTTGGAATGCAGAGCTTGTGAATTGGGTCCCATTAGCTGTTATGATTTTGTTTGGGACTCCAAATCTGCATACGATGGACTATAAGAAGTTGATGGTTGATTTCTTGTTTATTGTCACAACGGGAGTTGCTTCCGGCCATTTGGTGAATTTGTCAATGGCAACATACAGGAACTTATAACCTCCGACGGCTCTTAGGAAAGGTCCCAATATATCCATACCCCACACAACAAAAGGCCATGTAGGAGGTATCATTTGTAGAGGCTGAGCCGGTGTGTGAATTTGTTTTGCATGGAACTGGCATGCTTCACATTTCTTCACCAGCTCAGTTGCATCCTGGAGCGCTGTAGGCTAGTAAGAGCCATGCCGGAAGGCTTTACCGACCAGCCTGCGGGAAGACGCTTGGTTCTCACACTTGCCTCCATGGATTTCCGTGAGGAGCTCGCATCCTTTTCCCTTCTAATGCACCGCATTAGGACGCCATTGGCACCGCGCCGGTAGAGATCCCCTTCTACCAGCGTGTATCTTTTAGCCAATCTGACTATCCGGTTAGCGGATACATTATCTTTAGGAAGGAAGTTGTCTTTCAAGTAGCTCCAAATCTCCGAGATCCATGCATTGGAGCTAGCTTGAGCATTTGAGTCTTGTGTGCTGGGTTGCTCGGAACTTCCGTCAGCACCTACGACCCTTGATGGCTGCCATGGTAATAGGACCATCAGGACTGCCAGCTTTGAGGTGCTGGTCTCGCCCCCTTCGCTCAGTTCGGCAGGCTGAGCTGTTAGTTTAGACAACCTCCGGACGAAGGTTCCGTCGGGAGTCGGAGCTCTGGTTGACGCTTTCATCGAGAGTTCGTCAACTTCAGCGTTATGGAGACGCTGTACATGGTGGAGGTCTAGGACTTCGAAATCCTTCTGAAGCCTCTGGACTTCAAGGAGATAAGCAGCTAGTTGAGGATTGTTGCAGGAGCATTCACCTTTCACCTGTTTAATGATGAGCTGCGAATCTCCCTTGACCAACAGCTGCTTGACACCATATGATAGTGCCACCTTTAGTCCGTAAATGAGTGCTTCATATTCCGCCATGTTGTTGGTCGCCTTGAAGTCAAGGTGCACCATGTATTTAACCTTCTCCCCAGTCGGAGCGAGGAGAAGGACTCCAGCTCTGGCCCCCTGCTTCTGCATGGAGCCGTCGAAGTAGAGAGTCCAGTGAGGCTCAGTTAAGACCGGAGCCTTGAGTTCCGGCGTCTGCTCACTTGGCCCCCCAGGGTTTGATGGAGAGGGGGTCCATTCCGTCACAAAGTCCGCCAACGCTTGACTTTTGATTGCTTGTCTTGGGACGAATTCAAGGTCAAACTTGGCCAATTCCACTGCCCACTTTGCAATATTCCCAGTGGAGTTGGGATTATGCAAAATCGCTCGCAGTGGATATGAAGTCACCACTACGATCTTGTGAGCTTGGAAATGATGTCAGAGCTTCCTGGAAGCAATGAGAACTGTGTATAGTAGTTTATGTACTTCGAGGTTCTGAGTTTTGGCATCGTGGAGTACTTCACTGATGAAGTACACTGGGCGTTGGACTGTCTGGACACCCCCGGAGGGGCCCGGGGCTTCCTCCTCATCAACCCGGACCCTCCCGGAGGGGTCCGGACCTTCTTCAGGGATTGTTGGGTCCTTGTTGGAGGATCCTGTAGCTTCTTCAGGAGTGACATGGACCCTCCCAGGGGGGGTCCGGCTCTTCTTGTTCAACAAGAGTAACCCCTTGTTGACTCAAGTCCGGGGGCTGGGACCCAGACTTGCCTTCAGGAACCTCATGACTCTCCCGGAGGGGTCTGGATTCCTAAGCTTGTAGCAGTTTTGGTCTCTCCGCAACCAGGACCATGCTGACAACCTCGTCAGTTGCCAAAATGTAAAGCAGTAAAGGCTCACCAGGGTTCGGGGCTACCAAGGTTGGTAGAGTCGTGAGGAGCTGCTTCAGCTCTTGAAACGCCTTTTCTGCCTCTTCAGACCATTGGAATGGTCCGGACTTCCTCAATAGCTTGAAGAAGGGTAGCGCCTGTTCCGCCAGTCTTGAGATGAACCGGCTGAGTGCGGCTAGACATCCAGTCAGTTTCTGGACGTCCTTGATGCGGGCTGGTGGCCGCATATCTTCAATGGCTTTAATCTTTGCCAGATTTGCCTCTATGCCCCGGTGGTTTACCAGGAAACCAAGAATCTTTCCGGAGCTAACCCCGAAGACACATTTGTCCGGGTTCAGCTTCGTGCAAGTGACTCGCAATTTGTCGAAGACAGCTTGCATGGTGTCGAGAAGTGACTCCTTGTCCTTTATCTTGATGACGATGTCATCAACATACACTTCCACTACGTCTCTGACGAGCTCTCTAAAGGTTTTGTACTTAGCACGTACAAATGTTGAAGCTGCATTCTTGAGACCAAATGGCATGGCAGTATAACAATACAATCCATCTACTGTAATGAAAGAGGTATGCTCTTCATCTTTCTTAGACATTCTGATTTGATGGTACCCAGAATATGCGTCTAGGAAACACAGTAATTCACACCCGGAGGTGGAATCCACTATCTGATCTATTCTAGGTAGTGGGAATGGATATTTTGGACATGCCTTATTTAGTGTTGTGTAGTCGATACACATCCGAAGCTTCCCTCCGGCCTTGGGTACAACGACTGGGTTTGCCAGCCATTTTGGGTGGAAGACTTCTCGGATGAATCCAGCTTCGAGCAACTTCTTCACTTCTTGTCGTATGAAGTTCTATCGCTCTACTAATTGCTTCCGAGGCTTCTGGTGTACAGGCCGAGCGTCAGGGTAGATCTTCAGATTATGCTCGATCACTCCCCTAGGGATCCTAGGCAATTGTGACGGTTGCCAGGCAAACACGTCAACGTTAGCCCGGAGGAAAGTGATGAGCACGAGTTCCTATTTGTCATTCACACCTCCCGATATATGGGTGGTCTGAGGGGCATCGGAACCGATTTGGACGACTTTGACGGGGATGTCGGTGTCACCGCTTGGTTGCACACGAGGTGTGGAGGTTGAGCCTCGTTGACGAATGCTCGGGGGTTTCGGAGCTTGCTCCTGCCTAGACTCTTCCTCCTGCATTGTAGCAAGCGCGTGAAGTTCTTCCAGTGCAGTCACTCCGGCAGTGCGGCCTCCACGGATCCGTAGAACACCAGCTGGTGTTGGCATCTTCAACACCAAGTAGCCGTAATGAGCAGCAGCCATGAACTTGTACAAGGCTGGCCTGGCCAGAATGGCGTTAAAGGGTAAGTTGATGTGAGCAACGTCAAAGACCAACTTATCAGTGCGATAGTTCTCCCAAGTCCCAAAGGTCACGGGAAGAGTAATGGCACCAAGTGGGGTTATGGCCCCCGAACCTACTCCAAATAAAGGTCGGGAAGGGCGAAGATCTGAAGGTCGGAGCTGAAGCTTAACGAAAGCTTCAAATCTTATGAGGTTCAGCCCCAAACCTCCGTCCACCATCACATGGTGGAGTTGAATATTGTTGATGGTCGGAGATACCATCAATGGGAGTTGGCCAGCTCCGATCATATTCCGAGGGCAGTCTGATGCATCGAAAGTGATGGCAGTATCCATCCACTTCCGGTGCAGCTCTGCCCTGGCGGTGGGAGCTACTGAGGCCATGTCCCACCGCATGGTCTTGAGGATTCGGCGAGAGGTGATGTCCCACGAACCACCAAAGATGGTGTTTATGGTTTTTCGACGTTCATTGTCGGAGACGTCGGAGTCGTCGTCAACGGAGGTGTAAACATCCTTCAAGACTTTTTTAGGGTCCTGAAAGCCTAACTCTTCTTCAGCTGGAGCTTCATCGAATTTTTGTTTTCCTTCCCTTTGTCAGAAAGGAACTTCTTCCCGATGCTTGTTGTAGCGCTCGACAAGGTTCTGGATCTCTCGGCAGTCTTCCAGGTTGTGGCTGTTCGACTTATGTATAGGACACCACATCTTGGAATTGCCGCCGTCTTCTGATGACGGCCGAGGTCGTTTCTCGGGGCGTGGCCCCCGGCCACCCAGAGCTGTTGCAATTGCAGCAGTAGGTGTGCGGGCCGACGGCTTTTTCTTGCCGTTGAACTTCTTCTTCTTTTTGCCACTCTCGGAAGTAATGGCTTTGCCCTTGGAGGATTTTTTATTATCCTCTAGAGGTGGTTTGGAGTGCATTTCACGGCCCTCAGCAGCTTTAGCACACTTGTCTGCCAAGCTGAAGAGCTCTATGACGCTGGTGATCTCCTTGATCGCCAGCTTCTCCAACATCTTCTTGTCTTGTACGCCATGTCTAAATGCCACAATAATAGCGGCGCTAGAGATAGAAGGAATAGTGTTTCGTAGCTGGGAGAACCTCTAGATGAAGGAACGCAAGGATTCCCCCCTTTCTGTGTTACAGCAAAAAGGTCCAGTTCGGTGCCTGGTCAGGTGTATGAACTCCCGAAATTGGCGGTGAACTGTTGGCACAATTCTGCCCAACTATTGATGGAGTTGGGCGGGAGGCTCATGAACCAGTTAAAGCCACGGGGAAGTAGTTGGCCATTACAGCCTCGTTACCTCTGACTGCAAGGATTGCAGTGGAGTAAATCTGGAGAAACTCAGTGGGATTGACAGTCCCGTCAAATTTCTCCGGAAGGTGAGGCCAAAACTTTTGTGGCCATCTGACCATGCGCAAGTGCATGGCCAAGGCAGAACAGCCTCCTCCTACTCCCTCAGGAGCAGGACTGTCTCGAGCCTCTCGCCTTTTGCGAGCACACTCGATATGGACGCGGCCGTCCTGCTGACGGTACCTGCGATCAAGCTCCGCCCGGAGGTCGTGAGTTGAAAGCCTGGTTACTGTATGGGTGCGTCGCGCCCCGGCAGGCAGCGACATTGCTTGTTGAGACGCAGCACGCCTCCTATTCTGGGAAGCGTGTGGACCAAGTCTGCCCGACAAAGTCCGATGCTGTGATGGGACCTGCCCCGAGGGGGGAGGACCTTGGTTGCTAATGTGATCGGCTGCTGCTGCAACCAAATGTTCCACATCAGCCCTCCACTGCTCCATTGCACCCTGGGATGCACCCGGAGGTGGTGGGCGTTGGAGGAGAGCACGTGATGCATGGAGCGCGTGTATTCGCCGATACTGTGACCGATGCAGATGCCCTGCCCCGTTGTCCAACTTGATTTGCCGGTGCAGACGGTGAAGGTGGAGGCATGACTCCTGCTGGAGCCGCGGCACCTACTGGTTGTTGCATATTGGAGGGATTGCCTCCAGCAGCTTGCGCAGCGGGGTTGGCGTTGGACGATCCAGCAGCTGAGTTCACCATTCCTGAAATCTCGGGCACTGCCCCCCTACCTGGTGCGCCAACTGTCGGAGTGTTTATCCGGCAATTCTCCCGATACTACCTTTGGTAGCTTGCGGAGTTTATAGTTCGGTATTGGGTGCGCAGAGATTTCGAAGAATATGGCAAATGACACAAGGATTTACGTGGTTTGGGCTGCCTGAGCGTAATACCCTACTCCATGGGGTGTGTAGATGGTGTATTGAGCGTCTAAGAGTGTCAGAGTGTGAGAGAGTACAAGAGTCTGGAAGTCTCCCCTGTGTATCGTCGAACAATCCTTTTAAAGTACAAGACTGGTCGTTACATCATTAGCCTGGACCGACATGTGGTTCTGACGGTTACTGATGCTTAATACATGATTAATGAGCTTAATTACCCTTAATAGAGTGGTAACGGGCTTAAACAATGCCGTTACTGGTATTAAGGGCCCTCCGATCGTGTGTCATTAAGACGGTATTAATGACACTTAACCGGGTCTTGAAGTCTTTGATTACCCCTTGAAGGTCCGAGCCGTTGGGGGTCCTCCAGTCGGCTTGTTGAAGTTGAAGGTCCGGTGGTTGGACACGTGGCAACTTTGGAGATATTCGTCTAGGACGGGTAGGTCCGGTGCAGATGTACACGTGTCGATACTGGAGCTTCCTTCTGTCGGAGGTTAGGTCCGGGGGTGCCGCACAAGCGTTTAGCCCGGAGCTGTCCCATGTGTGGGGTATAGCTCCGGCTGCGGTGTACACGTGGCAGTACCGTAGCTAACCAAGATGGGAGGCATGTCTAGTCCCGTATGACATGTGGGGCCTTTGCAGGTCTTCAACTCAGACAGGTGAAGTCCTGTTGGTCTTTTTGTAGTCCCAAGGGGTATACGGTACGCAGTGTACCGACATGCTTTGAGCTCCCAACTTGATCTCAATGCACTTTACACACACATCCTCATACTTATATGGCCAGTCTAAACTCGACACGCTAGAAACCCTAGTTTCTTCTTTTCGAGTCGACACCGTCGTTTTCATCCTTTTCCTTTTTGAGGGTTTGTGTTTCCACTTGAGTCCAGACCTATGCTTAAGATCACTGAGCTAATTACTTACTTAGTTGTCGTCATCAATCATCCAAAACCCACGGGGATCCTAGATGCACTTTGAATCTCCCCTTTTTTGGTGATTGATGACAACACATTAAGTCTTCAACATATAAGAGTATAAGATTTGGTTTTCATAACGTGCGGGTGTATGAGTGACTCCCCCTCAATGAATGCATCATAAAAAGAAGATTGAGGAAGTCCTTCATACACAGACACGTTATGGTGGGGTGCCTACATGTTGTGCTCAACATTTGTGACAAGACATATTAAATATGAATATGATCAAAAGATAGACATTCAAAGCATCATATTGATATTAAACAACCAAAACATAGTCTTGCACAAATTTAAACATTCAAATGACATAAATATTACATTAAGAAGTGCAACATGTCCAAGGATCCTAAATAAAGTGCTACTACCCCCTCTAACCACATCTAACTCTCCCCGTCTAACTCTCCCCCTTTGGCATCAAGACACCAAAAATTAAAAGAAGAGGGGAACAACGAGGCCCAAAGTCTAGTCATCATCCTCCTTGCTATCGGCCGCCTTATCACCGGTGTCACTCTCCGTGGCCTTCGGGTCCTCGTAGTCCTCGTCATCGTCGTCGTCGGAGACCCGTGCCGAGGGAGCCGCCTGAGAAGAGCTCCCGTCCTCATGGAACTGTGCGAGCTCGTCGGCAATGAAGTCGGGGAACGGGGTGATCTCGCCATTGCTCTCCTCCGGAGGTGACATGGGGACCTCAAGCTTGTCGCACACGGCCTTGAGGTACTTCTCCTGACGCTTGTGTGCCCGCTGATTGCGGACTTCTTGCTTCCGGCAGGAGGTAAAAATGGCCTTGAAGCACTTGAAGAAAGCGCTCATTGACTGGGCGGAGGTGGAGATGGAGGTGCCACGGGGTGAGGTGCTGGCATCGCAGAGTGAAAGGGAGGCTCCGCATTCTTCCGGCGCAGAGGAGGCGGCATAGAAGGTGGCATCTGTGGATGAAGTGGGCGATGAGTCACATCCTTGACAAAGGTCAAGCCAGACACCTTCTCGATGAGAAACATGATGTAGTGTGCATACCCACGTGCACGGTTAGGGGTATGCGAGATGTTGAAGATGTCGTTGAAGATGTTGTCGACGAGATTGAACTTCTCATCGCCATCAATAAGAAGGAGTAGGTGCCTTAGTCTTCCTTGGATCATCCCTGCATCACCATCCTTGGGTGCTATGGTCCTCCTCAGAATCCTGTTCAAGATGCTAAAGAAGGGCTTGATGTTGCGCAAGCCCGACATCATAGGGAACATGACTGGGATACATGTAGGCCAACTCATCTCTGTCTACGGCCTTGAGGTTAGAAATAATGATCTCATGATCCAAATGGGCCTCAAGTCCGAGAATCTTGGCAAACTCCGCAAAGGTGACCTAGTACTGCTCCCCATGAGTCATCCAAATGATCTGTCTCTCACCTTGAGTTGTGAAGTAGATGGTGGAATAAAACTGCAGGATGAGCTCAACATTCCAGTTATACTTGAATCCCATTATGCCCCTGAGCTCATGACGCTCAGTTGCCTCAATGACTGCATCAAAAGCAAAGTGCTGCTTCTGGGCCATATAGTCCGAGTCAACCCATTGAGCTTCAATTACAGGCTTCTTCCTGAAAGTGCATCTAGGAATCCCTTGTGGGTTTTGGATGATTTATGACAAGCAAATGAGATCCTAACTACTTTGTTGAGATGAGCACAGGTTTTAATGTGAAAATAAGCAAAGTGTCAAAAAAGAAGGGAGAATGAGGAGCAAAGTGGAAATGAGCTCAAGGAAGAAGAATAGTAGATCATTGTGTATGGAGTGTGTTAAGGAAACACACCCCAAGAGCTCAATCAAAATTAAACACACACACTGCACAAATTTGTACAGGACCGGACTAGTCCGACTGACATCGGACTAGTCCGATATCTCTTTCTGCACAAGATCGGACAAGTCCGATATCCATCGGACTAGTCCGATATCTCTCTGACTAGAATCGGACTAGTCCTCCCCAGTGCGGACTAGTCCTAAAAACACTTCACAAGTCACACAAAATCGGACAAGTACGATCACACAGCGGACTAGTCCAATATTCATTCTGATCTAAATCGGACAAGTCTGATATTAGCACGGACTAGTCCGAAAAACTCTCTGACTTAAATTAGACAAGTCCTCCAAGTGAGGACTTGTCCTCATAACCACTTAGGGTTTCACTGTCCGAACAATTCCGATGTCTATCGGACTAGTCCGGAGATTTCTAGAAGCGAAATCGGACAAGTCCGTTCCTAGCCAGACTAGTCCGATATTTCAGGACACTTAGGGTTTGCTACACACAGCACACCGGACTAGTCCGTTGTCCACCACGGACTAGTCCGATCTTTCTAAACCCTAACAATCACTTATAGAAACCCCATATAAATAGAGGTGCATGGCCCAACTTTAACCTCTCTCGAACCCTAGCGCCGTCACACCTCCCAAGAGCCTCAAAAACACATCTCTCCACGAAATTAAGTGCAACGGAGATCAATCCTTTGAGGATACACTCTAGATCATTGGAGAGACACGTTCATCACTCATTGAGCTCTTGGTTTGATTCCCTAACACACTCTTGTGATTTCATTGTAATCTTTTGAGTGTGTTCGTGGTGGAGTTGTCATTGTAATCTTGGGGAGCCCTCAACGTGTGAGAAGGCCCCTTGAATTTTGTTATTTACCCTTTGTGATAAGAGAAGAGGATTGGCCTTCGCGGCGATCCGACGAGGTTAGGGTTGGAGAAGACCCAATCCTTTTGTGGACTCCTAACCGTGGATGTAGGTTGCCTCTGTGGGAGCCGAACCACGGGATAAATCGCTTGTGTTCTTGTGTTGTGTTCATCGTTCTTATTCATCACAACAATCTAGGGTTTGAATCAATATTGTTACTTTGCGTTGAATCATTAAGTATAAGATTGAATTGTGATATATCCTAGTCCATAATCTTGCAACACTTCAATTATAAGTATATTTCCGCTGCATACATTGTAGAATCAAATTAATCGACCAAACTTGATTAGCCTAGTCGGTATACACCAGACTAGTCCACACTTTACCGGACTAGTCCGGTATCTCTGCTTTTGATCTGGTTGTTAAGTGTTGCAGGTTCCAACAAATTTCAAAAAGGCCTATTCACCCCCCTCTAGGCCACATTCAATTGGTATCAGAGCAGGTTCTTCAAGAAAGAGACTAACCGCTCGAAGAGATCATGTCGGACATGAAGGACGTCCACAAGAGCAACAACCTAGAAAAGGTTGATGATGACAAGAACCAAAAGGTGGAGAAGCTCCTCAAAGCCATTCAAGACTTCGAGGACGACGATGAGGAGACGCTAGAACTAAAGGCGCTCCTAAGAAAGAAGACACTTTCCAAAGGGAAAGTAAAGATTGAAGAAAAGAAGAAGGGGAGTAGTCACACCGACTACTCCCGATATCCTTTTAACTACGATCGTCTCAATTCCAGCAATAATCACTATTTATCTATCCCACATGGAAAAGCCCCACATTTTGATGGAAGTGATTACTCAATGTGGAGGCAAAATATGAAAATGCATCTAATCTCTCTCAATCCAAGTCTATGGCATATTGTGTGTATAGGAATAGATATCCTGGACAACGACGAAGAACTCACACCAAGTCAAGAGCAGGCAATTCACCGAAATGCTCAAGCCACGACAGTAATTACCTCTTTGCTCAGTCGGGACGAGTACACCAAGGTGGATGGACTCGAGATTGCTAAGGAGATATGGGACACATTGCAAACTGCACATGAAGGTGACCGTCATGTGCGTGAAGCAAAGATCAAAATGATCGAAGGCAAATTAGGAAGATTCGCAATCGAAGAAGATGAGTAACCTCAAGATATGTACAACCGATTAAAGACACTCGTCAACAAGGTTCGATCATACAGAAGCAAGAAGTGGAATGATCACGAGGTGGTGAAGCTCATCCCTAGAGCTTTTATGCCTCACAATGTCACCCTATGCTCAATGATAAGAGAAAGCCCCGGATACAAGAAAATGACTCCGAATGAATTACTTGGAAAAATCATCAAATTCGAGATGATGGAAAAATAAGCAAAGCATGTCAAGGAAATTGCCGACCTCACCTCGGCAAAGAAGAAATGAGTTGCTTTGAAGTCCACCCTCAAGCCCCTATCTAAAGAAGCTCGAGAAGCTCAGCTAGAAGAAGACAGTGATGATGAGAGCAGTGAATTAGATGAAGAAGACATGATACTGTTCATGAAGAAATTCAAGAGAATAATGAAGAAGAGACAAGGTACTAAATCAAGCGAAGTGAAATACAAGGAAAGAACAAAGCCAAAGTTGAGGCGGGCATGCTATAATTGTGGTGAGTATAGCCACTTTATAGTTGATTGCCCATATGAAGAGAACAAGAAGAAGACCAAAGAAGCCAAGCCTCAACCCAAGAAATTCTTCAAGAAGAAGAAACAAGCCAAACAAGCTCACATAGGGAAAGAGTGGGACTCAAATGATGAGTCATCATCATCCGAATAAGAAGAGATGGCTAGCATAGCCATCGAGAAGACATCCAAGAAGTCTACTCTCTTCCCTACACTCGGCGCATGGATGGGAAATGGCACTTGCCTCATGGCAAATGAAGGTAAACGCAAGGTAACCACCAAACCCCCTTCCGTGCATTCCTATTCTAGTGATGATGAAATCAATAGTGATAATGAGGATATGCTTATTGGATTAGATAGGAAAACTGTCACAAAAATGAAATTTTTACTTGATCAACTTGTTGAGAAGGATAGGTTGATACATCACCAAGAGGACATGATTATCTCCCAAAAGGAGGAATATGTCGAACTTGACAAACTTCTAGAATTTGAAAAGGAGCGAAGCAAATCATTAGAGCTTGAGTTAGCTTGAATCAAGGAAGCTTGCTTGGAGTTAACCGACTTAAATGCTACAATCAAGGACCAACTTGCTAACCTGATTAAGGTTAACAAGATCCTTGAAGTGCAAGTTGAGTCACTCAAGCAAGGTGAACCTTCATACTCTTCAAGTTCACCTTCTCAACACATTAAAACTGAAGTGGCTTCTACTTGTACACGTGGTAAAACTGACAACAGTTTGGAAGACAAGTCACCCTCTATTAAAGACAAGCATCCTGCCCAAAGTGGCATATTTGACAAGGAGAAGATCAAATATGCACGTAGTGCATACTTGGTCACAAGACCTCCAAATGTCAAATATGGCATTGGTTACTCTTATGGTGAAAAGCAACAAGCTAGAAGCCATAAGAATAACAGGGATAGCAGTGTCTTTGTAAAGGAAGGAGTCTTCCAATCTGGAAGGTCCAAGGTTAAAACTTTGAACTCACATGAACACCGGACTAGTCCGGTCGGTGTCCAGACAAGTCCGGTCCACCGAACAAGTCTGACCTCCCAGACTAGTACTGTATACAAACAACAACAGTTACTATTTAGAACCTTCGCTGCCTCGTATGTCTTAATGAGAAATAATTACGGAAAGGTTTATGCTCATTATGTTTGGCCACGCCACGAGAACACCAAACCTCATGTGTGGGTGCCCAAGTCACTTGTGACTAACCTAAAAGGACCCAAGCAAGCTTGGGTACCTAAAACCAAGGCATAATTTGTTTTTCGAGGCCTATTCCTCCGGTGGATCTAAATGGGTGCTAGACAGTGGCTGCACCAACCATATGATCGGAGAAAGAAGAATGTTCATTGAATATGAAGAAAATGAGGATCCGAATGAGGGCATATATTTTGGAGATAATAGTCAAGGGAAGGTGCTCGGTACCAGTAAAATTGCCATATCATCTAGACACACACTTTCTCATGTATTACATGTTGATTCCTTAGATTATAACCTGTTGTCCATATCTCAATTATGTGACAAAGGTTATAACTGCTTGTTCACTAACGAGGGTGTGACCGTCTCTAGGAGAAATGATGGTTCCATTGCATTCAAGGGTATGTTAAAGGGAAAGCTTTATCTTGTTGACTTCAACAAGGATAAAGCTGAACTTGACACATGCTTGATTGCAAAGACCAACATGGGTTGGCTGTGGCATAGACGACTAGCGCATGTTGGTATGAGGAACCTTCAAAAACTCCTCAAGGGCGATCATATCCGAGGTTTGAAGGTTGTTGTTTTTGAGAAAGACAAACCTTGTAGCGCGTGCCAAGCTGGGAAGCAAGTTGGAGCACCTCATCCCGCGAAGAACGTCATGACTACAACAAGACCGCTCGAGCTACTCCACATAGACTTATTTGGTCCAATTGCTTACATAAGCATCGGCGGTAACAAATATGGTTTAGTAGTTTTTGATGACTTTTCTCGCTTCACTTGGGTTTTCTTTTTGCATGATAAGTCAGAAACACAAGGAATACTCAAGAAGTTCTTCAAGCAAGATCAAAACGAATTCTCATTAACAATCAAGAACATTCGGAGCGACAACGGCACAGAGTTCAAGAACACACAAGTGGAGAAGTACCTAGATGAAGAAGGCATAAAGCACGAGTTTTCAGCACCGTACTCCCCTCAACAAAATGGAGTTGCCGAAAGAAAGAACCGAACCCTCATAGAGATGGCGAGAACAATGTTCGATGAATACAAGACCTCAGATCAATTTTAGGCGGAAGCGGTCAACACCGCTTGTCACGCCATAAATCAAATTTATCTTCATCGACTACTTAAGAAGACATCCTATGAGCTACTCACCGGTGACAAACCCAATATTTCATATTTTCGAGTTTTTAGTTCTCCATGCTAAATTTTAAACAAGAAGCCTAAGACTTCAAAGTTCGCTTCAAAGTCCGATTAAGGTTTCTTACTTGGTTATGATTCGAACGCTTACGCCTACCGTGTGTTCAACAAGACCTCCGGACTTGTTGAAGTAGCACGTGACGTAGTGTTCGATGAGACTAATGGCTCCCAAAAGGAGCAAGTTGATCCATGTGTACTAGGTAAAGCAGAAGCTTCTTGTCAAGCATTGAAAAGAATGGCCTTAGGTGAAGTTCGACCACAAGAGTCACCTCTACACGTGCATGAGGAAGATGAACCACAAGAGGAGGTCAACAATCAAGGGGGAGCTTCCACACAAGATCAACCACAAGAATACGAAGATGATCAACAAATCAACGAGGACAACGATTTAGGGGGAGAAGAAGATGATCATGAAGATACAACGCCTCAACTGCCACACCCAAGAGTACACCAATGCGTCCAAAGGGATCACCCAATTGACAATATCACCAGTGACATCCAAAAGGGAGTAACCACTAGATCTCGCATAGCTAACTTTTGTGAGCACTATTCATTTGTATCCTTTTTGGAACCACGCAGGGTTGAGGATGCATTGAATGATCCGGACTGGGTGGTGGCAATGCAAGAAGAATTGAACAACTTCAAGGGGAACGAGGTGTGGGAACTCGTGACAAGACCCAATGCGAACATTGTTGGCACCAAGTGGGTCTTCCACAACAAACAAGATGAACACGGGGTGGTGACAAGGAACAAGGCACGACTTGTGGCCAAAGGGTATTCACAAGTCGAAGGTTTGAATTTCGATGAGAACTTTGCTCCCGTAGCTAGACTTGAATCTATTAGAATATTACTTGCATATGCTACTCACCATGATTTCAAGCTGTATCAAATGGATGTGAAAAGCGCCTTCCTCAACGGACCAATCAAGGAGGAGGTGTATGTGGAGCAACGCCCCAGGTTTGAAGACGAAGAGTTCCCGACCACGTGTTTAAATTGCATAAGGCTCTCTACAGCCTCAAACAAGCTCCTAGAGCTTGGTATGAGTGTCTTAGAGATTTCTTAATTGAAAATGGCTTTAAGATTGGCAAAGTAGATTATACACTGTTTACAAAGAATTTTGACAATGATATTTTTGTTTGTCAAATCTATGTTGATGATAGAACCTTTGGTTCAACTAACCCATCTTTTTGTGAGGAATTTAGTAAAATTATGACAGATAGGTTTGAGATGTCCATGATGGGAGAGCTAAAGTACTTCTTGGGATTCCAAGTGCGGCAACAAAAGGAAGGGACGTTCATAAGACAAACCAAGTACACTCAAGACATACTAAAGAAGTTTGGAATGGACAAGGCGAAGCCTATAAAGACTCCCATGGCAACAAATGGCCACCTGGATCTCAATGAAGATGGACCTAGCATCGACCAAAAGGTATATTGCTCCATGATTGGATCTCTACTCTATTTATGTGCATCTAGGCCAGATATTATGTTGAGTGTATGTTTGTGTGCAAGATTTCATGCCAATCCTAAGGAGTGTCACTTGACAACCGTAAAAAGGATCTTGAGATATTTAGTTCATACACCCAACATTGGTCTTTGGTATCCAAAAGGCTCCAAAGTCAACCTCATTGGATACTCAGATGCAGATTATGCCGGATGCAAGGTAGATAGAAAAAGTACCTCTGGTACATGCCAATTCCTAGGTAGATCCCTAGTTTCTTGGTCCTCCAAGAAACAAAACTCCATTGCCTTATCCACAGCCGAAGCGGAGTATGTTGCAGCCGGGAGTTGTTGTGCACAACTCCTTTGGATGCGGCAAACGCTAAGGGATTACGATTACAATATGAACCGCATTCCACTCCTTTGTGACAATGAGAGTGCCATTAAAATTGCCCACAATCCAATTGAGCACTCTAGAACAAAACATATATACATAAGGCATCACTTTTTGAGAGACCATTCCATGAAAGGAGATATAACCATTTCCCATGTCAACACCCAAAAGCAATTGGCCGACATATTCACCAAGCCACTTGATGAAAAGTGCTTTTGTGAACTCCGAAATGAGCTAAACATCCTTGATGCTCGGAGCGTGGCTTGAAATTTTGCATACCTGTATGAATTCTTCAAAATATGTTGATTGGATTGTGAAAATCATCTCTCTCGATTTTCTCCGAAAAACTATGTCAATTACTAGATCTAGGTGAATTATGATCATTGCTTGATTGTTGTATGCTTACTGATCATATTCATCAAGATTAATTGATTTGATTTGTCTCCCTATTTTCTAAATATGTAACTTCAAAAATATATATGAATGGGCTAAGAAATTCTTGCCTGGTGACCACGAACTAGTCCGTGGTTTCCCGGACTAGTCCGCCCTTGTAGACTTGTCCGCAGAGCGCCGGTTAGGCCGAACCTGTCCGAAAGACCACGGACTAGTCCGATATAGCCTCTGGAAAAGTTCGGACTAGTCCGGTCATTTCCAGACTTGTCCAATTTTTCGTGTCCATAACCCTAGACGCAGCCAAACCCTAATCCCCTCATCCTCACAACTTGCCTCACGCGCTCTCTCTCTCAAACTCGAGCTCCCAAGGTGATTTTGCATCCCCTCCACCAAAAATCTCCACATTTGGGTGGAAATCAAGTTTCCTCCCTCGAAGATTGAAGTTCTCGGACTTGTTCGGCCTTCAACACCTCCTTCTTCGAGAATCAACCAAATTCTTCGGTAATTTTCACCCAAACCCTAGAAATACCTATTTTCTTCATTATTGATTGAATAGCCTAGCATCCCTCACTATATACTTGCCTCCTTGATGTATTACGTTTATGCTAAGCTAGTTGTGCATCAGGATCACCATTTGTCTAGTTGCTTAGGTTTTTGAGGATGAATACCAGACTAGTCCGGTCCATGAACGGACAAGTCCGATCACCCCAGACTAGTCCGTGCCTGTACACCGGAGAAGTCCAATTTTTCTAAACTCAAAACCTAGCTTGTCAATTCCTCAATGCAATGCCTTGTTATTCTTTCTAACCCATGCCTTGAATCATCAATTCTCATTCATGCCTTACACAATTCATTCTCAGGACATGTCGAGCACAAATGATGAGATTTCCGACTTCGAGGCCGAGATGGACCACGAGGTCGCACCTCGGACCACGACGAGCCTTGGCAAGAAATGCCAAGAGCGTCCTTCCGAGCCTGCTACATCTCCTCCATAGGCTCGGAGGAAGGTGCTGGCAAAGAAGCCGGTTTCCAAGGCTGCTGCAGCAACAAGTGGCCCTCGCCAAGCTAAGTGCAAGGGCAAGGGAATAGCTACGGGCCCGGTTGGCCCCTAAAGCTACATGCTCCAAGGGAAGGGGTCAGGGACCCCACTGAAGAAAGATTCAATGGGAAGGGCAGCGACTCGGCTGCAAAATTCAGAAATGTTGATTGGTATGGCCGCCCGAAGCAAGCTGTGGATGGAAGATTCTGGAGTAACTTCCATGCAGACTTCTACAAGTCTGTATATCTCCAAATGAAGACACTGGTAGTGCACAGCCAGTGGATTGATTGGACACATTTTGAGAAGAAGGGTTGTTCACCATTTATTGAAGTTGTGGATGCAGTTGAGAGGCATGGCCTGAAGGATCTTTTTGCCTTCAGGAACAACTGGAATGATGAAGTCATAGCTTAATTCTTTGCAACTTTCCATTTCTCAAGTGAAGATGAATAAAGTGTTACTTGGATGACTCACGGATCCAAGTACAGTATAACCCAAGAAGATTTTGCAAGCCTGCTTCACCTTGACACCTCAAGACATGACAGCTTGATCATCCACAACATAGGTGTTATTGAGAAGGACAGGATGAAATTCCTTTATGAGCCAAACTCAAAGTTCAACCCTCCCTCGACAAAGAACACGAAGCCTTTCTTTGTGGTTCTGAACAGAGTCTAAGCAAGGACCGTCAGTTTGATGTGGCGGATTACATTTGGAATGACATGGTGAACATTTCTTGCACACCCAACAGGTCTTGTGGCTATGCTCCATATCTGATTTTTGTGATTGAGAAGGTCACCGGGATTGAGTTTGTCAAAGATGTGGAGCACCTCCCTTTGAGGCCTTAGATGCCTCAAAAGCCAAGTGTACAGGCTGCTCCCCTCGCCGGCCTCCAGTCCTGAGGCTCCGACAAGAAGAAGTGACGATGCAAGGTCTACCCCTGCCACTAGGGCAGCCCCTCAAAAAGGATCTACAAGTGGCATATTCAAATATTTGGCTGCCATCTTTGCTTCCTGTAGAAAGGCCAAAGTGAGGGCCCACAAGCTGAACAAGAAGAGAAAGGAAGACATGAAGTATGTCAAGGCATATGTGAAGCAGATTTGCCAAAAGCTAGAGATCGACCCCATTGGATCTCCAGTGATTTCTGAGGACTCCGACCCTGACATCACCGAGCTCGAACCCTTGACCCCCTCCGAGCTTTCCTACTTTGGCATTGGGGGCTCGAGTGGCTCCGCACCTCCTCCTCCTCCTCCTCCTCCTTAGCCCGAAGACGACGATGAAGATGATGAGAGGACCGACAGCGAGGAGTGGAGACTTTAGGTCCCTCATCTCCTTATTTTTGGTGTCTTGATGCCAAAAGGGGAGAGATCGAGGGGGAGTCTTAGTCTTAGCTGTTAGCTGTAGGATGCGAGGAGAGAGCTCTCTTTTATGCTTTTTGTCTATTTTGTGGGTTGTAAAGCTTTTACTATTTTCTTATGATGATTATGGTCCTGTGATGCATTATTTTGATCTACTTGAGAAGTAATTGTTGAAAACTGTGTTGTTGCCCCTAGAATGACATATATGCTTTATGTCATTCTCATTGTTTCAATGTACTTAGTCAGACATCCCACCATAAAGAATGCATATATGGATTATGTTTTCATTGCTTGATGTATTTTAGACTCATATGTGCATACTTTATGAAAATCTCAATTTTTATCATATTTTGTGAAATCTCAATTGGTTTTCATCAATCACCAAAAAGGGGGAGATTGAAAGTGCATCTCGGAATACCTTGTGGGTTTTGGATAATTTATGACAAGCAAATGAGATCCTAACTACTTTGTTGAGATGAGCACAGGTTTTAATGTGAAAATAAGCAAAGTGTCAAAAAAGAAGGGAGAATGAGGAGCAAAGTGGAAATGAGCTCAAGGAAGAAGAATAGTAGATCATTGTGTATGGAGTGTGTTAAAGAAACACACCCCAAGAGCTCAATCACAATTAAACACACACACTGCACAAATTTATACAGGACCAGACTAGTCCGACTGACACCGGACTAGTCCGATATCTCTTTCTGCACAAGATCGGACAAGTCCGATATCCATCGGATTAGTCTGATATCTCTCTGACTAGAATCGGACTAGTCCTCCCCAGTGCGGACTAGTCCTCAAAACACTTCACAAGTCACACAAAATCGGACTAGTCCGATCACACAGCGGACTAGTCCGATATTCATTCTGATCTAAATCAGACAAGTCCGATATTAGCACGGACTAGTATGAAAAACTCTCTGACCTAAATCGGACAAGTCCTTCAAGTGCGGACTTGTCCTCATAACCACTTAGGGTTTCACTATCCGTACAAGTCCGATGTCTATCGGACTAGTCCGAAGATTTCCAGAAGCAAAATCGGACAAGTCTGTTACTAGCCGGACTAGTCCGATATTTCGGGACACTTAGGGTTTGCTACACACAGCACACCCGACTAGTCTGGTGTCCACCACGAACTAGTCCGATCTTTCTAAAACCTAACATTCACTTTTAGAAACCCCATATAAATAGAGGTGCACGGCTCAACTTTAACCTCTCTCGAACCCTAGCGCCATCACACCTCCCAAGAGCCTCAAAAACACATATCTCCACGAAATTAAGTGCAACGAAGATCAATCCTTTGAGGATACACTCTAGATCATTGGAGAGACACGTTCAACACTCATTGAGCTCTTGGTTTGATTCCCCAACACACTCCTGTGATTTTCATTGTAATCTTTTGAGTGTGTTCTTGGTGGAGTTGTCATTGTAATCTAGGGGAGCCCTCAACGTGTGAGAAGGCCCCTTGAATATTGTTATTTACCCTTTGTGATAAGAGAAGAGTATTGGCCTTCGTGGCGATCTGATGAGGGTAGGGTTGGAGAAGACCCGATCCTTTTGTGGACTCCTCAATGTGGATGTAGGTTGCCTTTGTGGGAGCCGAACCACGGGATAAATCGCTTGTGTTCTTGTGCTGTGTTCATTGTTCTTATTCATCACAACAATCTAGGGTTTGAATCAATATTGTTACTTTGCGTTGAATCATTAAGTATAAGATTGAATTGTGATATATCCTAGTCCATAATCTTGCAACACTTTAATTATAAGTATATTTCCGCTGCATACATTATAGAATCAAATTAATCGACCAAACTTGATTAACCTAGTCGGTATACACCGGACTAGTCCGCACTTTACTGGACTAGCCCGATATCTCTGGTTTTGATCTGGTTGTTAAGTGTTGCAGGTTCCGACAAATTTCAAAAAGGCCTATTCACCCCCCCCTCTAGGCCACATTCACTTCATCGTCTGGTAGACCAGACGGTAGTAGTCACAATGAAAGTCGCACCAGAACCTCGGGTCAGCAGTGCTCCTTTCATACTTGTAGACTCTTTTAGTTTGCAATTTTCTTGCCTTGTCCGCTCCTTTCCCATGGAAGACATTTGCAGCCAACCCAAGCTGCCGATTAGGGTTCCTTTCATGAGTGTGTACCTCCAAGGGGCCAATGGGTTTGGCCTGCCCCTTCTCCTTTATGACCACACCCTTGGCCTTCTTAGCCGGAACCTTCATAGAGGGCTTCTTTTTCTTGGGCTCTACAGGAGCCGGGGCCTTGCCCTTCTTTGGATCTCTCTCGATCTGGCGTTCAGCAACTTCTTCTTGGGCTTGCTCCTTAGCCCTTTCGTTTTCTCCCATTGTAACTTGCTTCTTTCGCTTGGAGACTTGTGCTGCAGCAGCCTGAGAGTTATGTGCCTCTCGCTCCTCTTGCTTCTTCTTTCGGAGCTCCCTACGGGACTCCTCAGTGGCATGATCCAATGCTTTATCCTCATTGTAGGCCGTAGCTGCGGCCTTGGACGCTGAGAGGGCTTGCAGTTGCTTGGCTGCTTTTCCTTTCTCTCGCTGCTCGAGGTGCTTCTTAGCAGCCTCAACCTCTGCCCGTGCCCATTCCTCACCAAGGCGAAGCTGCTCAGCCTCCCACTCGGGGTTAGTGGGGGGAGAAGCGGATCGGCGAGGAGCTGCTATTGCTGCTGAAACAGGAGGAAGGCATAAGATAGAAGGTCAAGAAGGTGGAATAGTGCGAAAGAAATCACGAGAAACAGCCAAAGTTAGAGTTTGTCCTGTGTAAACCGGACTTGTCCGCCTCAGGGGCGGACTAGTCCACCTGGCACCGGACTAGTCCGAGTTGCGCAGGATAAACCCTAACCCTAACGGTTTTTCGAGAAATCGTTGAATCAAGTCGCAATACTCCTAGGCTATGATCACAAGGGTACAGAAACAACTTTAATGAAGAGGCACCTATCAAAAACTCTATGAATCAAAAATGAGGAAAGTTTTTGAAAAGAGAGGAATGCCTCTTCAAATCTTGGGAAATCGACAAGATCGGGGAAGGATCACGTCGGGAATGATCGGGAAAGGTCTCCCACGCCTCCAAAGGTTCCAATGCACGGATTGGAATCGGTTTTTGGTGGAGGAAGTTGAAAATCGCCCAAAAGTGGAGATTTTCGAGTGTGAGGAAGTCTGAGAGGCAAGTGTGAGGGAAAGGAGGGGTCGGGCCGCCTCCTGGGGGTTTAAGTCCCCAGGGGCCGGACTAGTCTGGTGTAGGGACCAGACTAGTCCAGTTTGCGGACAAACCCGAACAGTCCGAATCCGGACTTGTCCGGCCATAGGGCGGACTAGTCCGGTCCTAAAAGGCTAAAAACATATATATTTGAGTTTTAGCCACTAGTTGATCCTTTTGGACATATTGCCACAACAAAACTTTATGAATATGGTTAGTAAGCAATCAACAATCAAACTATGACCATAACTCACAAAGTCAATAGTTTTTCAAATATTTTGGAGAAAATCGAGATAGAGATGAATTTTTCAAACACATGCGTTCTTTCGAATAAGGTGTAAAGTAAACATTTAGATGTGCATGTTTCAAGCCACATTTCAAGAATCTAAGATATTGAGCTCACTCCTAAGCTCACAAAAACGCTTCTCATCTAGGGGCTTGGTGAATATATCGGCTAGTTGGTTCTCGGTTCTTACATGGGAAATCACTATATCCCCTTTCAAGGAATGATCTCTCAATAAATGATGCCTGATATTGATGTGCTTTGTCCTCGAATGCTCAACTAGATTATGGGCTATTTTGATGGCGCTCTCATTGTCACATAGGTGTGGAATATGGCGCAAGTTTATACCGTAATCCCTTAGAGTTTGTCGCATCCAAAGAAGTTGTGCACAACAACTTCCGGCTGCAACATACTCCGCTTCGGCTGTGGAAAGAGCAATGGAGTTTTATTTCTTTGAGGACCAAGACACTAAGGATCTACCCAAGAATTGACATGTCCCGGATGTGCTCTTTCTATCAACTTTGCACCCTGCATAATCCGCATCGGAGTAGCCCATAAGGTTAAACTTGGATCCTTTGGGGTACCAAAGTCCTAGGCTAGGTGTGTGAACCAAATATCTAAGAATTCTCTTAACGGCAGTCAAATGACACACCTTAGGTGCAGCTTGAAAACATGCACACATACACACACTAAGCATAATGTCGGGTCTAGACGCACAAAGATATAAAAAAGAACCAATCACAGAACAATATACCTTTTGGTCCACACTTGGACCATCTTCCTTGAGGTCTAGATGTCCATTAGTTGCCATTGGAGTCTTGATGGGTTTGGCCTTGTCCATGTCAAACTTCTTTAATATATCTTGAGTGTACTTTGTTTGACTTATGAACGTGCCTTCTTTGAGTTGCTTGACTTGGAAACCTAAAAAGAACTTCAACTCCCCCATCATGGACATCTCAAATCTCTCTGTTATTATCTTAGAAAACTCATCACAAAACACTTTGTTAGTAGAACTAAATATGATGTCATCAACATATATTTGGCACACAAAGAGATCATCATTGAAGTGCTTTGTAAAGAGAGTATATTCAGCTTTTCCTATGTTGAAACCATTTTGAATCAAAAAGTCTATAAGGCACTCATACCAAGCTCTAGGAGCTTGTTTGAGGCCATAGAGAGCCTTACGCAATTTGAAGACATGGTTTGGGGAAGTCTTGGTCTTCAAAGCCCGGTGGTTGCTCCACATAGACTTCCTCCTTGATTGGACCATTTAGGAACACACTCTTGACGTCTATTTTGTAAAGCTTAAAATCATGGTGAGTAGCAAATGCAAGTAATATACAAATTGACTCCAGCCTAGCTACGGGAGCAAAGGCTTTATCAAAATCCAAACCTTCAACTTGTGAGTACCCCTTGGCCACAAGCCGTGCTTTGTTCCTTGTCACCGCGCCATGCTCGTCTTGCTTGTTGCAGAACACCCACTTGGTGCCCACAACATTTGCTTGTGGACGCTTGACAAGCTCCCAAACTTTGTTCCTCTCAAAGTTGTTGAGCTCCTCTTGCATGGCCACCACCCAATCCAGGTCTCTCAATGCGTCTTCAACCTTATGGGGCTCCAAAGAGGAGACAAAGGATAATGTTCACAAAAGTTAGCACCACGAGAACGAGTGGTTACCCCTTTTGTAATGTCTCCTAGGATGTTGTCAATGGGGTGATCCCGTTGAAAACTTTGATGCACACGAGGATGCGGAGGTTGAACTCTTGAGTCATCATCATCCTCTTCTTCTTCTTGGTCTCCCCCTTGATGTATGCTTCCCTCTTGACTTTCGTCTTCTTGATCATGTTGAGGTGCCACTTGTCCATCTTCAACTTGGTCACGTGGGGGATGACTTGCATCATCTTGCGGTTGATCACTTGAGTTTTGAGGTTGTTCTTGTGGACGAATACTTCCAAGTGCCATCCTTCTAAGAGCCTCTTGTGGAGAGTCTTCTTGATCTAATACACTTTGATCAACTTGCTCCACTTGGGAGCCATTAGTTTCATCAAACACCATGTTGCGTGCTATTTCAACAACCCCAGAGGATTTGTTGAAGACACGGTAGGCATGGGTGTTTGAATCATAACCAAGCAAGAAAACTTCATCGGACTTTGAATCGAACTTCAAAGTCCTAGGATTCTTGTTGAGAATATAACATTTGCACCCAAAGACACAAAAGTAAGAGACATTGGGTTTCTTACCAACTAGAAGCTCGTAGGGGATCTTCTTGAGGAGGCGGTGGAGGTACAATCAGTTGACGACATGGCAAGCGGTGTTAACCCCCTCCGCCCAAAACCAGTCCGATGTCTTGTACTCATCAAGCATCGTCCTTCACATCTCAATGAGTGTCCTATTCTTTTGTTCCGCCACCCCATTTTGTTGAGGGGAGTAGGGAGCTGAAAAGTCATGCTTGATTCCCTCCTCATTCAAGAACTCTTACACTTTAGTGTTCTTGAACTCGGTGCCGTTGTTGCTTCTTATAGCCTTGATTCTTGAGGTGAACTCATTTTGAGCTCTCCTCAAGAAACCCTTATCATGCAATAAAAATACCCAAGTGAAACGAGTAAAATCATCAACAATAACAAGACCATATTTGTTACCGCTAATGCTAGTGTAGGTTATTGGCCCGAAAAGGTCCATGTGTAGCAGTTCCAAAGGCCTTGTCATCGTCATGATATTCTTGGACGGGTGTTGAGCTCCTACTTGCTTCCCCGCTTGGCAAGCGCTACATGGCCTATCTTTTTCAAACACAACATCCTTCAAGCCATAGATGTGCTCGCCCTTAAGAAGCTTTTGTATGTTCCTCATCCCAACATGGGCCAGCCTTCTATGCCAAAGCCATCCCATGTTGGTTTTTGCCATTAGGCATGTGTCAAGTTGGGCTTTATCCGTGATAAAATCCACAAGATAAAGCTTTCCTTTGAGTACACCCTTAAAAGCGATTGAGTCATCACTTCTTCTAAGGATGCTTACACCCTTATTAGTAAAAACACAACTATAACCTTTGTCACATAGTTGTGATATGGACAAAAGGTTATAGTCTAAAGAGTCAACATGCAAAACGTGAGAAAGAGTATGTTGGGGAGAAATAAATTTTACCGGAGCCAAGGATTTTCCCTTGGCTATTGTCTCCGAAGAAGATCCCTTCACTTGGATCATCGTTTTCTTCATACTCCACAAACATATTTCTCTCTCCGGTCATGTGGTTGGTGCATCCACTATCGAGCACCCATTTGGATCCACCGGAGGAGTATGCCTACAAAACAAGATTATGCCTTCCTTTTAGGTACCAAACGGAGTTGGGTCCTTTGACGTTAGTGTAGTGAGGCACTTGGGCACCCACATGCAAGGCTTGGGGCTCTTGCGGAGTGGCCCAACATATTTAGCAAAGACTTTACCATACTTGTTCCTCATTGGAACATAAGATGCATCAAAATCATGAAATAGAGGATGTGGTTCAGTTTTAGGCATATCATTGCTAGTTGAAATGTTCTTCCTAAATTTAGTTGGGGATGTGCTTCCCTTGACAAAGACAATCAAGTCTTTGCCATACTTGGAGGCTTTAACATTTTGCTTTCCACCTCTAGTATAACCAAGACCATTTTTGACATAGGGAGATCTTGTGTTGGTGTATGCACTTCGTGCATATGCCACCTTCTCTTTGTCAAAGATGCCACCCTTAGGTGCTTGTTTGCCTTGAGTCAACTTAAGCTCATCCTTTAATATAAGAATCAAGTTTGAACATTTGCAAGTGGAGATTGTTTCGGATGCAACAGGAGGGTGATCTTTTGGAGGAAGAGGCTACATTAGTCTTGAGGGACTCAACTTGAGTTTCAAGGATCTTGTTAACTTTTGCCAAGTTGCCAAGTTCGTCCTTGAGCCCAATGGTTGTCTCCTCAAGACTTGAGCATGTTTTCTTGCTTAGAGCAAGTTCATGCTCTAATGCCTTGATCTTATCTCTCTCAAGCTCAAGGAGCTCAATAAGCTCTTGACATCTCTCCTTTTCATGGATAAGCATGTCCACTTGCCTATGTATGAGCTCCTCCTTCTCAAAGATTTCATCCGAGAGCAATTTCATTCTACACAAAGTGCTCTTACTTATATCCTTAAACATGTGTTCATTTTCACTAGCACTATCAAATTCATCATGAGAGGATATGGAGGAGGATGAGCGAGAAGTAACCTTTCTCCTTCCTTCTTTTGCCATGAGGCAAGTTGGCTTGTGGTCGTTGAGGTTGGGGAAAAGCTTGCTTCCCTTGGAGCTCCTCTCGATGGCTATGGTTGCCACCTTCTCCTCGTCTTCGGAGGAGGACTCATCGTTAGAGTCCCATTTCTTGCCCAAGTGATCATGACCAGAGGGCCTCTTCTTCTTGAAGTATTTCTTTTCTTGAGGCTTGACCTCCTTCTTCTTCTTGCCCTCTTCATGTGGGCAATCCACAATGAAGTGCCCGTACTCGCCACAATTGTAGCAAGCTCTCTTTGTTTTGGGCTTTGCTTTTTCCTTGCCCTTGCTCTCGTGGTTGTATCCTCCTTTCCTTCTCCTCATCATCCTCTTGAACTTGTTGATGAAGAGGGCCTCTTCCTCATCGGTGTCAAGACTCTCCTCATCATCTTCTTTTTGCTCTTTTGAGGAGGATGTCGCTTTGAGTGCAACATCCTTCATCTTCCAGGCGGTGAACCTTTGGAGGTCGTTGTAGAAGAGCGCCTCCTTCTCCATGATCTCGTGGTTGATGATCCTTCCTAGGACCTCCTCCGGGGCCATTTGAGCAAACCCCGGGCTTTCTCGTATCATGGAGCAAAGAGAGACGTTTCTAGGCATGAATGCCCAAATCATCCTCTTCACCACCTCGTGGTCCGTCCACTTGGTGCAGCCATAAGATATACTCTTGTTGATGAGCAGCTTTAGGCGATTGCACATCTCCTGGGGAGATTCACCATCCATAATGGCCAATCTCCCGAGCTCTCCTTCAATGAGCTCAATCTTTGCCTCCTTCACGACTCGGTTGCCTTCATGAGCTGTCTTGAGGGTGTCCCAAATATCCTTGGCCACCTCAAGTCCATCTACTCGGTTGAACTCATCTCTTGAGAGAGACGAGATCATCACTCCGGCCGCTTGGGCATTGCGGTGAAGGAGTACGTCTTGCTCCAGAGTGATGTCTTCTTCATTCTTAGGGATATGCACCCCGATCAACACAATTTGCCACAAAGAAGGGTTGAGTGACACGAGATGGATCTTCATGTTGTGCTTCCACATCCCATAGTTGGTTCCATCGAATTGGGGAGGCTTCCCCAATGGGATGGAAAGGTAGTGGTTGTTGGAGACAAGGCGCTCATAGTTGTAACCTTGTTGGTTGTAGTTGGTCATGCCACCCGTTGTAGAGGTTGAAGTGTTAACCTTTGGAATCTTCAACTTCCCTCGAAGTTTCGCCTTGAGCTGTCGAGTCTCTTCGTCATCCGTCAGTTTGTCTTAGTAGACAAACATCTCCTCTTGGGTTGCTTGGATCTCATTGGTCGAGACTTTGTCAAACCCCACTCCAGCCATCTTCTCTCCGAGTTGTTAGACTCTTTGGGAGAGTCCTTGCTCTGATACCAATTGAAAGTTGCCTGGAGGGGGGTGAATAGGCTAATCGACCTGAAATGACTTAATAAAACAAGATCAATACTCAGGGGGCAGACTAGTCCGGCCCAGGGGCGGACTAGTCTGGTCCACCTACAGGGAAAACCTAAAGAGTGTTTCTAACAAGTTTTAGTTGGATTTTCGTGATGAGAAAAGTGTTAGAATGATTCAGTGAACCTTAACAAGTTATATGGCAAGTATGAATCTAAGGATCAAAATGAAACAAGAGTGATGAACAAAAACGGTAAAGCTAACCCTAGAAGCAATGTGCGATAAATGAAAGCGAAGTACACAAGGGACACAAGGATTTTATCTCGAGGTTCAATCCCACATAGGAATCTACGTCCCCGTTGAGGAGCCCACGAAGGACCGGGTTCAACAACCCTTCCCTCACCAAGTTTACCACAAGGGCCTAACTTTGTTCTCCACTATCACAAGGGTGAATACAAGATTCGTTGAAGCTTCTCAAAATCTGAGGCTCCCACCACAAATATGATCACAAATCACAAATAACAACTTAAGCCACAGATCACAAAGATTCAACAAGTGCGAGAGATCTAACCGAGAGCCTAGAGCGGTGTTCTTCCTCTTCTTCACCTCACCAAACCCTAATCCACACAAGAATTAGTTTTAGAGGGAAGGTAGGCAAGAAGGAGGCTTTTATAGGCTCAAAGTTTGCTGTGGCGGCGCTAGGGTTTCAAAGTTATCAAGAGTTTTGTTCAAATGAACCCAGGGGTCCTCTATTTATAGAGGAACCAGACCCATTCTGCTCACCTCAGTAGATGGGCGGACTAGTCCGGCCTACGACCCAGACTAGTCCAACCTTTGGGACCACTGACGTCCCTGACAATTGTCACACTGCGCGGCAATCATCACGCTACCCGCCAAACTTCAAATTCAAACGGTCACTTCATAACGGACTAGCTCGGTCAACACCGGACTAGTCTGATCTCACACATAACCTTTTGTTCCGTGTGAAAACGGACTAGTATGGAGACCACAGACTAGTTCGACCCCTAAGGCGGACTAGTCCGACCTCCCAGACTTAGTCGCTGAAGTGCCTAACTCTCACCAATCCGGACTAGTCAGGCCTCCAGGGCGGACTAGTCCAATCTCAGTCAAGACCTCTTGGTCCGAACTAAAACGGACAAGTCCGGGGTTTTGGGACTTAGTCCTGAAAACCCACTCAATGACTACCCCAGACTAGTCCGTCCCACTACGGACTAGTCCGAAGTGAGTCAGACCCTTCTGGTCCGCCTGAAAACGGACTAGTCTGGCCAGGAGCGGACTAGTCCGGCCACCAGCACAGACTAGTCTGGCCACTTCTGCCAGACTACTCTAACACTCTTCTCTCAATAGGTTTTGATCTCTAAACCTCTTTGAGCTCCCAACTTGATCTCAATGCGCTTTACACACACATCCTCATACTTATATGGCTAGTCTAAACTCGACATGCTAGAAACCCTAGTTTCTTCTTCTCGAGTCGACATCGCCGTTTTCATCCTTTTCCTTTTTGAGGGTTTGTGTTTCCACTTGAGTCCACACATGTGCTTAAGATCACTGAGCTCGTTAGTTACTTAATTCTCGTCATCAATCATCCAAAACCCACGGGGATCCTAGATGCACTTTCAGCCGCACACTTAGCCCGCTTGAGTTGGGATGCCGAAACCCTAGGTTTCGCGGTGAAACACTAACCCTAGCAAGGAAAGGGACAAGCCTCCCTTGAAAGCAGCCAGCGGGCGTGTGAAAAGTGCATATAGGTCCCTTGTGAGTTTTGGATGATTAATAAAAATCAATTACAAAACTAATGAATTTGGTTGAGTTATCATAAAAGTTAATGTACAAAATGATTTTATTGCATATACTTTGAAAAAAAAAAGACGCGAACCAACTCGTAAAATTAGGGTTTTATCTTTTCTTGAGTCATACTATCAAGAGGGACACGACTCTTATAAACTTATAGAATCAAATGGGAGCTCAATCCTTTGAGGTAGTTTTTAGGTGAGTAATTAATTTAGGATTCGGACTTGTTCGAGCGACGGGCTCGGATATGTCTGAATTCTCTCTGCACAATTTCGGACTTGTCCGACCTACCGTGACTCAGAAAATTTTCTAAGTTTATATGGCCCTAGGATATGTCCGAATTAGGCCAGACATGTCCAAGAACCCCTACACAGTTTTGGATATGTCTGAGGTAAGTCGGACTTGTCTAACAGACCAAGACTTAGAAGAATTGTAAGTCCCTCTCCCACTCGGACTTGTCTGAATTTGACCTGATATGTTCAAAAACTCTCTGTATAGACTCGGAATTGCCGAGGTATGTCAGACTTGTCCGACATACCTGGACTTAGAAAAATTTTAAGTCCCCTTGGCCACTCGAAAATGTTCAAGTTTGGCCAGACATGTCTGAGATGTCTCTGTACACATTCGAACATGTCTTGCAGGTTTGAAGAGCACGTGAAAACCTATCAGAGAGGGGTGAATGGTAGATTTAAACTTTTTCAGCGAAAGCAACAAAAACCCCTTCATAGAAATAAATCTGTTAAAGAAACTGTGTGTGTGACTAATCTAGATGTATTCAACAGTGACAAAACTAGTATAGATTGTAGAGAATCAAGTCATGAATATACCACAACAAGAATCACAAAAATTTGTCAAGTAAAACTCAAGTTATGACCAAATGATTAACCAAAGGTGAATCTGTTCTACTCGAGTTAAAAATAGATCTGCTACACTGCAAAGAAACTTGTGTATATAAAAATATACAAATCCAATGACCATGAAATTTTCACAGATGATAAAAAATTGAGTTGTGAAGGAAACACAAAATAATCACGTCAATTGGATCTGTAGAACCCGAATTATCATGAAAACACCAAAGCAACATTGAGCACTACAGAAACTCGACGAGAAAGACTTCACGAAAAATAGTCGGAGGAACAAGGCACAAAAGATCCTCTAAAACTATGATTTTTTATTCAATGTAACAAAAGAGGAACAACCACCGGTCATCTCCATACGAGCTCTAGCCTCCTTTACTTATATAACTAGTTGTAAGGCAACTTCAATCCAACTAGGAATTCCTACTACTACTTGGATTCAACCGAAACTTTTCATAACTGCTCAAGACTCTTCCATATGCAGATAGAAGCAATCTTAAGACTTCCAAACACCTTAATAACATCCCAAACATTCATAAAATAACTCAACTTCTTGACCAACATAAAATATAACCATAACCAACTCAAAACTTTCCATAAATGAATCATAACTGCCTCAACTGCAGCCTAAGGCATAACCCAGCCGGTTGGACCTTTCCAGTCACATCTTCACGTCATATCTCTTAACCACACCTTGGAACAATGTAGCCACATCCATACACCCCTTGCACACGTGCAAACACTTTCCAAAAACATCCACGATACCTTCATATGCATTGTTCTTGACCCAAACATGTTGTGTGACTGTAGAAGTGTGGACTAGGATACTTCCCCCGGTACTACTATGAAGTAGTCCGCGGAGGTTCGTATTCGGTTGGGGCGCAAGTCAAGATCGAGACAAGAGGTGAACATCGAGAGTTTTACATGGTTTGGGCCGCCTGAGCGTAATACCCTACTCACGGGGTGTGTGTTGATTGTATGAACTTGAGTGTATATGGGTTGGCCTGAGATCAGTTGTGATAGCTTGTCCTTTCCACCGTGCAGTGCAACCATTTTATATACTAAGGATTGGCTGTTACAGTGTGTGCCTACCCCGACAGGTGGCCCCAGCTATAACAAACTACCCTATACACAATCTACAGTGTTAAGGGCGGTTAATAGTGTGATAACATGCCTTAATGACATGGTTACCAGCCTTGATAGTCCTCTAATCGTGTGTCATTAATATGGCATTAATGACACGTTAACCAGGTCTTGTAATGGCTAATTGATAGCCCTTGAATGTCTGCACCGTTGGAGATCCTGCTATCTTCCCGTTGCAAACTTAGGTCCGGGCGTTGACACGTGGCAGCTCCGGAGCTTCCCTCTATTGGGAGATAGGTCCGTCACTATTGGACACGTGGCAGTACTGGAGCTTCCGTGTGGAGGGAGGCAAGATCCGGCTCTACAAGACACATGGCATCACCGGAGCTACCCAACCAAGGGAGGCAGGCACAGCTCTTCAGAACACGTGGCAACACTGGAGCCACCCTATGGAGGGAGGCAGATCCGATACTGCTGGACGTGTATTTCCTCTAAATGTCTACCACCTGGAAATAGGAACTCATGGCTCTGTTTACAGTATTATGGGGTACCCGATATGCAGGGTACTGATAGTGACCCCCAGGCCCTCAGGGAGAGGTTATGCTACCAAAGGTGGGGCCAGCATTGATTCTCGTATTGCTACTTCAAATCTTTTCCTGGGCGGTTGGGATGATGGCACGCATTTATGCCATCGCCTCGTGGCCCTTATTGATATGGTGAGTGGGATCCTGGCGTGCGGATCCCACGCAATTGAAGGTCGCCAATTCCCAATATGAAATTCATATCGGTTCCCAGCATAATCTTTGTAGTCCTGTCAGGCTGCCGCCCTCGGGCTTTCAACTTCTCATCATGACAATGGTTCACCCGGTGCGACTTTTTAACAAAGTGGATCCGGGCCACCTTGTCATTGACGAGGCCATTTGAGATTCGGGTCTGGAGGTAGTTTCCATCCAAGTGTTGTGGAGGCTTACTAAAGGGAGAAAGTTTGCATGGGAAGAGAACTCCTTACGCTTTCATTCGGTCTTGCGTTTAGAGATCTCCACCCTTGCAACCCTTCTTTCGCTTCTGCTCCACTTTGCGGCGATGGAGTTAGATCTTCCTTGCAGCCGGATCAAGAGCGACGACGAGTTGTCGATAGTTCGCACCTACATAGGGTGGTCGAGCGATTGCTTCAACAACTCGATTTGCCTCAGCAAGCTCCCCTTCAAGAAGGAAACCCCAGCGAGATTGTGTACTTCTTATCGTTTTCCATGGTGGGGCTCATCCCGCCATTCTCCACCTTCTTGCTGATGTTGCTGGACTTCTACGGCCTGTAGCTTCACCGCCTCGGCCCCCACTCCTTCTTGCTAGTGGCAACATTCGTCCACTTTTGCGAGATGTGGGTGGTTGTGGCGCCCTGCATCGAGCTGTTCTGGACCTTCTTCAAGGTCCACACAACTGGAAAAGGGAATGAGCTTCTCGGCTTCTACTACTTCGTGAAGTGCAAGAACTCGCCCTTCAATTACTTGAAGGCATTCTCTTCAGGAAGTGGGATGGCTGGAAGAAGTATTGGGTTATCATCAGGGTGGATCGCCATGATATGCTGGAGCTGCCTGACAACCTCCCCTCCGTTGACACCGACACCTTGGAGGTGGTCCCGAAGCTGTCAGAGGAGTACAACCCGATATTGTCAAGAATCCGAGAGTGCGTGGAAGGAGGAGTGACTCCCCTGATGGTGATTGCAAATTTTTTAACCAACCATTGGGCTCCACTGAAGGCGAGGGAATGGCAAGCATGGACATTCAATGGAGAAATGGATCCATACAGGATTGTTGTTGGCATCGGGTCAAATTCGGATGAAAAGGCTTTGAAGCTTCATCTCCAAAAAATGCACCACGGAGCCATCAATCCCAACGATCTGATACCTCCGGTAGAGTTTCTACCCCTGAACATGGTTTCAATGTTCAGGAGAGAGCTGCGAAGGAAGATGCTGATGCTTGACGACTTGGTCCTTGTGGAGAGGCATAGGAGCACTCCTCCAGTAGGGATTGTGATTTCTAGAGCTCCTTGTCCTCATGAAGGCTCTGGATCTGTGCCAATCAGCGACAAAGGCAAAGGTCCCGCAGCTCCATCTTCCAATGAGTTGACTTCAAGCCGAGGCAAGGGGAAAGACCCCATAGTCACCCCAAGTCGCAAGCGGAAGCTGGCAAGAAGCGACGGGAGCTATGTGAGGGATGCTCCGATACAAGCGACCCCTCAACCTCGGTTGAGATATGTGTTGGTTGTACCGCCAGCTCTGGCAAGTTCTTCGGATCTAGTGTCCACAGACGGCGCTGGGTCCGGCAAGTCGACTTTGGCCCTGGTGCCAGCAGGGGGCTCTAGGTCTAGAGTGAATTCCCCGACGACGGGCATACTAGCAGAGGCAGTGCCAGCGGCTACCTCAATGCCTGGCACGGAGCCTGGAGCTTCTGCCACACCAACAACAGCGGGCTCTAGCTCCAAGCGTCCGAAGAAGAAAATCTGCGCCGACTGGAGTGACAACATCCCTAGGTAAGGGTCGTATCTTTAGCTTATGTCTTGATTTTGTTTCTTGCTTTGTCTTGAAATCTCTATTCTCTATTTTGAGAGTGTCGAGAACAGGAACGACGGCTCTTGTGCCTACTGCCGCCCCGGAGACTATGCCAACTGAAGCTCCTGCTACTGCTCCAGCCCCTCCTTCTGTGGTTGTGGCGGACGACACGACAGCTCCAGCGCCGATTGTCATGGAGACGACTTCAGCACCAACGAACGAAGAACATGTGGTAGCACCGTACCGCGAGGAAGAAATGCCTGAGCAAGCTCAAGCTATCTCAGAGCCAGCTACAGAGGTTCTGGCATCAATGTCGGAAATCAATGAAGCTCTGATGGAAGTCCGGGTGCCAGCTCCAGCGGTGGCAACACCGGAGGTGTCCATACCCGATCTTGCACAAGGGGATACGACTGCGGGACCTTCGGCTTCTACACCAATGGATGATGTTCTGACTGCAAGGCCCTCCACATCAACTCCAGAGGTAGAAGACCCAGCTGCGAGACCTTCCTCACCCGCATCGGAGATGGATGAATTGCCAAATACTAGCCCCGCCGACATCGAGCTGCTAGAGTCCATGCTTGTGCCTTGGCTACATCAACCGCCCCATAAGACTTGGAGGAACTAGAGGACAACCCCCAAGTAGGCTCGGAGCCAATCCCTATGGAGCTGTCAATTGACAATGCCTGCTCTAGCCTTCGACAGGTCCAACTTGCCTTCGAATACGAGCTAAGGTCTCTTGAAGAAGAGCGTACCAAGCTAGGGCATTGACGCCAAAAGCTCTTCTTCGAGACAAAGCTGATGTAGTCCTGGCTCGTCGACCAGAAGGAGTGGGTGGCATCAAAGAAGGTAGGACAATCGTGCCTGAACAAGGCGCTGGATGAACGAGAGGCCGCTATTAAGGCCCTCGACAAGAAGACTCAGGAGATCTACGAGCATGTGCAGAGGGCCCTGAAATGGCTGACAATCGCTCAGAGAGTCTCGAAGAGTTGAGGGAAAATCTCCTCAAGGCCAGGACAAGCTTGATAATAGGGAGGTTAATCTCCAAGAGAAAGAAGAAAACATCTAGCAGAGGGAGGATGAGCTCTCCCAGAAGCTCCATTATGTAAAGGATTTGTTATATACCAATTTCATCTATCAATTTAACTCAATTATGTGAAGGATTTGTCATTTCTTGCACACATCACCTTTCTATCTAACCCAATTCCACTTGGACTTGGAAAAATATGTGTATGCAGGAAATGAGGAAAGGTAGAGGGACCAATCCAATAAAATATCATCCTAGCAAATCAGGCGACGACATGTGGCATCCCATGGATCAAATGGCCCACAAACAGAAGTATCCAAGGAGATCCAACGGTGTATCACCCATATACATCAATGGGACCCACCTGGCAGCCACCTGGAGAAAGCACATGAGAAACGGTGCAATGACCAGGTCGGCCGAACCAGGGGGTCGGCCGACCTGGTCTTTGCACCAAACTCGGTTAGCCTCCACGTGTTGGCTCCTCCCGGCTCCCTGGAGTCAATGGTGACTGATTCGCGTGCTTTTGGTGGCGGGAACCGACCTCAACACTAGTATAAATAGGACCCCCTACCCCTCACTTCAACACACACCACTTGGGCATCATTCTATTGTATACACTATCTTCCATAGTCCTTAGAGGAGTTAGGATGTAGAGAGGAGAGCCTCTAGTCCCAAGTCCAAATTGGGAAATGAGTAGAAGGAGTCTCACTTCCCAATTCCACATTGGGAAATGTATGGCTTATGTATTCCTTCTTGTAATGTGACTTTGTGCTCAATAAAGATATTATCTTTAGTCTTCTTTTATACGTATACTTGGACAAAGCGTTTCTTGTTTGATTGTGGAGTCCATGTATGTGGGAGGTATAGTCTTTATGATTTCACTCTCATGGTCACATCTTATGATCATAAACACTATAGACCCCCACTATAGTCTATGTAGTTATGATATGATTATGTTAATATGAATGACTTATGCTATGCTTCAACATTGGTTCAACGATGTTTAGGTTAGTCATTGCGTTAGGATGGCTTGTGCCATGGCTCCTAAGGTATTTGCTTAGTATGCTAGCATGGTGCTAGGGTATTTAAGTAGCGTTGGATGTCTCGTAGACCCATGGATTGAAGAGGTAGGCAGTAGGTGGTGACAGCCCTATCTGTCCTTTGTAATCCTCCACGTTCGTCTATGCCACAGGCTCTTGGCGGGAGTCGCCCTAGTATTGCTAGGGGTAAGCCCGTGCCCGATGTGTTGAATAGCATTGCATAGGAATTCATCGTTGACATTACCATTAGTATCTACCTTAGGCAATGTATATGTATTAGGAGCATTGTAGGAGCAACTCTCTAACTCTCAATCCAATCTCCCTCTAGGACCCATTTTACCCTTTAGAATAGATTGCCTAGGTGTGTGTCACACTACCCCTATTATCAACTTACCCCTGTCTGGATAATGGATTAGTATCCCATAGCTTGACAATAAGAGTTGTATATACTTTACTCCATTGCCTTCCTTTGGGATAAATACGATACCCTTGGGAATACTCATGGGTGAAATGCTACAATCGTATCTTCCGTGCACTTGCGGATCTCATCTCTTTACCGGAGATGATCTGTGGTCTTAAGAAATACCAACAAGAATTTCTGGCGCCTTTGCTGGGGATGATTTGTTAGTATATCTTAGGAGCCGTCAACAAGTATTTCTGGCGCCGTTGCCGGGGAAGGCAAAGGAATTGAAGGATAGCTATCACTTGTGATTAAGCTATAGGTACTAATAATTTTTAGACAGGATTACCCTTGTTTGTTTTCTCCTTTGTGTGAAAACAGGGTAGTGTTGGCCAACCCATTGTATGGGATGGCCAACGAGGACGCAAGTGCTAAACTGCAAGATGATTTAAGGCGTACCTCAACAAATGTTCGCTAGGCAACACCATTGCCTTTTTGCGGGAGAATTTCAGCTTTCAGTAGGAGCCAAAGTCATCCATACCCAAGCTTGGGGAAGGCTCCAAGAAGTCCTTCTTGGTTTGCCTCCACCATGGGGTGGATAGCTTGCACTTCATCCAACACTCGTGTCATGGGTTGGCTCCACCAATCCATGACCACATTCATGCTGGAGCTAAACGAGTCCTATTCTCATTCATCATGGATGAGAAGAAGGTCTCCACTCAAGGGGTGGATTGAAGAATGCTCGAGTTCCCATAGTTTGTCATGCACACCACTTCACAAGGTGGATATGCTAGTTATGGAACTACACCTCCCATTGAAGTGTCATAAATATCCAAGTTGTTGGAGATTTGTTTGGATAATCCAAGTCATGGATATTCACATTATTTGTGAAAATCCATGTCAGCATGGGACGCGTGGGAATTATTTCCCTAAGACCCATGAGGACTTTTTTCAAACAACAACTCCAATGGCTGCCATTCACAAGGAGGTCAAGGGTGTAATTAACATCACCCTTGTATTTAAGGAGGCTATGGGTTTCCAAGGGATTTAAGTTCAACTAGCCTACCTTGAAGTATCTTGGCCAAGCAGAAATCAAGACAACATTCACATGAAGATCTTGGCCAAGGACAAGAACTTAAGGAGCATTCAAAGTCCAAGATTTCCCACATCACTTGTTGGGATTCCCACACTTCGACCAAACCCATTCAACCTAGGGCAAGTGACATTGTGGATGAAGCGTTTCTTGTTTGATTGTGGAGTCCACATGTCATCATACCCAAGGAAGGATCAAGGAATACATTCAAGAGGGAGAACCCGTCACTACAACAACATGTCTATATCAATACAACGGGGAGAGGCTAGGGCCACCATGTGGCACACATGTCCAAATGACAGCCAAATGAGTTTGGCATGTCAAAACAGAAGAAATTGTCCACATCTTCAACTCCAGGATTGGACAACAAATCATCGCGCTGAACAGAACGGAGGTCAAAATTGTGAAGAGGTGGTTTGGCAAGAAAGTGGAAGGTTTCATCAAGCTCAAGTCACCATTGGGAGGATTTGAGAACACTTCTCTCCTTCAAACTCATTTTGAGTTTTAGGAAGAGAAATGTTCAAGAGGATGACTCAATGGAGGAGCCAGAACCAAATCCAACCTCAACTTAGCATTTGACATCAACCATCAAGCCTACGCCAAAAATCAAGGTTGTGAGTTTCTCACACAAAGACCTTCGTCACCAACTGCTCTTCAAATGAGGTATGAGTTTAGAATTTTTCATTGTTTGGTTTGCCATAGAATTGAATGTGTTTGCTTGCAATTGTGAGGAAGGTTGACACTTCCTCATAATTTAATTCTCATGCATCCTCACAAGAGTACGTGTGGGTATTGACTTTTGGATCTCCAAAAGGAAATCCCACCTTACTTGGAAAAATCTAAAACAAGTACCTAGAATCCTCTAAGAATTGTTTTGTAAACTTAGTCATTTTTGTCGAGGTTTAGAAAACAAAACTTTTGGGCATGACTTAATTGGTGAATTGGCATATAGGAACTTGGGTATAGTGACAACCATAATTTTTAATTGAGCTTCATGCATAGATGGTGTCACTAGATTTCAAACTCCTAGGAATAAGTGATATCCTTGCTCTGAAATTGAATTGCATTTTTTATTCCTAGTGAGGTTCAGGAGGATAAAATTGAGAATCTTGTTTGTCATGGTCTAAATGATAAAAATTTGCTCTTGAAAGCTAAGATGGTTAGAAACTTTAAAAGGTGTAGGGATCCATGTAGTGTATTTCTATCACATGCATTGCTATGGGTAGGAGCTTTAGAAAATATGCAACATGAATTATCCATAAAGCTCCACTCTTATCAATGAATAACACATTGAACATAGATACACTTGACATTGGATCCAATTCATATTTGATTTTGTACTTCCCCGTATGTACAAATGAAAGTTCGGTTACCTAACTCGAACGTTCATTTGTACAAGTCTCGGGAGCTAACCATCCCTCTCCATTCAAGAGAGGGACTTTGCAGGAGTAATATTACTATGCAGGCATTCATGAAGCTGATTGTTGGGATCCCTAGAGGATCCCATTTCAACATCACTTGGCCAAGGAGTAAATGAGGATGGTTGCTACCTATCGAAAATTATGCCCGAAGGTCAATCATAACTATACGAGACTAGAGATTTGAAATGGGAACCCTCCATGAGCAACCAATGAGCTGCCACAAATGGGTGAGAGCATTATGCTCTCAACTATTTTAAGCACTCATTCAAGCTCAAGGGATTTGCCACCATCATTTGGTACAAGTTATTCCTATGTGGCTAAGAGTTATGATGAACTATGACCAAGGAATGACAAGATCACACCCAATTTATATTTGGTGCAAGTTGTTCCTATGTGGCTAGAAGGTATGTCATGCCTTAGCTAAGGAACAACAGATCACACTCAACCCATGTTGAGTGCATGTCATTCCTTTGTGGTTCTAGGTATGTTGTACCTTACCCAAGGAACAACTGATCATACCCAATGCATGTTGGGCACATGTCCCTCCCTTATGGCAAAAAGCTATGATACACCTTAGCCAAATAATGACGAAACATACTCAATGTATGTTGAATGCACGTCATTCCTTTGGATCTAAAGGTTATCATTATCCTAGCCAAGGAATGACAAATCACACCCAACACATGGAGACCCTGATGTGCGGACGATCAACATCGAAACCACTCTATTCAACCACACTCATGGTGCCCATGGGAGGCAATACAACAATCAACACTCAACCCTCCATTGTCAAAGCCACGCTGCAACAAGGATAGACCAACTCATGGCCTACCTCCGTCATTAGGGTTTCAACCCCTATCACAGACCTTGATCAAGAATAAGCTTGGGGGAGGACCCCCACTTGAGGTAACTTGTATCACACCCACTACATTTTTATTTCAAATCATCCATTGCATATTTATTTTCCATCCATCCATCATCCACCATGCATCTAAAAAAAATATAAAAATAGGTTAGATTTGCTTTCATCAAATAAAGATAAGCGGTAAGAATGATTTAAAATTCACATAGATGAAATGATGAATAGTTGCTCTGTTTTATTTTCCTAAGTCTCTAGTTTACAACTTGCTACTCTCCGAATATTGCTTTCATTGGTTTTAAATACTTTTACCTTAATTTGGAAGTTGTGGGTAGCAAAATCTTAATCTAATTCTAGGTTGTTGCAAGACTAGAATTGGTAATAGGGCTGCTAGTCCTAGTTTGAAAGTAAAACATAGATTTCCGGAGATATTCTAAAAAGATTTAAGTTTCCCTCAATTGATTGGAAATACCTACCAAAGCCATATGATGTTCATACATAGACAAAAACTTATGCATATGCTATTTGCTTTCACATTGATCCTAGTCAAACTAGTATAGACCTATGTGAGAAATCATTCAATTCTTTTTGAATTCAAGACTTCACTTGCACATGCTATACTTCTACACTAGAAGTAAGCAAAACGTCCATCATATCCACCATACCATAGCAAAAAAAGAAACTCCGTGTTATTCATGTTTAGCACTCTCTTCAAAATTCATTGCAAAGAAAGGGAGTAGAAGACATGGATACAAAAAAAAGCATGCTTACATCATAAGCATGAGAAAAAAAGTAGCCATGTTTCATCCCTACAAAAAGAAAGAGAGATTGCACCAAAAAGGAGTTATCTCAAGTATCCACATCCACTTCCACTCCATCACACATGCACTAGTCTTGAATCAAAAAGTTTTGAATTGAATTCTCCTAAGGCTTACTCTTTTGACTTAGCAATATATGTGATGCAAATATGCCTACTTACTTTCCTTACCAAGTTCCACATACAAGCCATATTCAATGAGTAGGAATAGTAGAGGCACAATGCTTTGGTGAGGAAATATTTCCACTATGCACAAAGGAGTGACTGAGAGAATCAAATTGAGGTACTTAATATCTAATATGAATTCTCCGGGATTTAAGTGGAACTTGATTTCTAGGCTATGTTTGCTCTATTTGCTATTCTACCTTTCAACTACTCATGAATATGAAAAAGCATAAGCCCCGTGATGACTTAAGAAAGGTAGGGTATCATAGCCAATTTCTGCAATACTAGGTAGAGTATCTTGTTGTGCATTAGATACTTTTGAAAATAAGACATTGTAGCAACTCCTGATCATCGACCTAAAGTCTTGACTTTGCTCGGGACGAGCAAAGGATAAGCTTGGGGGAGTTTGTTGACGGTTGTTATATACCAATTTCATCTGTAAATTTAACTGAATTATGTGAAGGATTTGCCATTTCTTGCACACATCACCTTTCTATCTAACCCAATTCCACTTGGACTTGGAGAAATATGTGTATGCAGGAAATGAGGAAATGTAGAGGGACCAATCCTATAAAATATCATCCCAGCCAATCAGGCGATGACACATGGCATCCCATGGATCAAATGGCCCACAAACAGAAGTATCCAAGGAGATCCAACGGTGTATCACCCATATACATCAATGGGACCCACCTGGCAGCCACCTGGAGAAAGCACACGAGAAACGGTGCGATGACCAGGTCGGCCGAACCAGGGGGTCGGCCGACCTGGTCTTTGCACCAAACTCGGTCAGCCTCCACGTGTTGGCTCCTCTCGGCTCCCTGGAGTCAATGGTGACTGATTCACTCGCTTTTGGTGGAGGGAATCGACCTCAACACTAGTATAAATAGGACCCCCTGCCCCTCACTTCAACACACACCACTTGTGCATCATTCTATTGTATACACTATCTTCCATAGTCCTTAGAGGGGTTAGGATGTAGAGAGGAGAGCCTCTAGTCCCAAGTCCAAATTGGGAAAGGAGTAGAAGGAGTCTCTCTTCCCAATTCCACATTGGGAGAGGTATGGCTTATGTATTCCTTCTGTTATTTGTGACTTTTTGCTCAATAAAGATATTATCTTTAGTCTTCTTTTATACATATACTTGGACAAATCATTTCTTGTTTGATTGTGGAGTCCATGTATGTGGAAAGTATAGTCTTTATGATTTCACTCCCATGATCACATGTTATGGTCATAAACACTATAGACCCCCACTATAGTCTATGTAGTTATGATATGATTATGTTAATATGAATGACTTATGCTATGCTTCAACATTGGTTCAACGATGTTTAGGTTAGTCATTGCCTTAGGATGGCTTGTGCCATGGCTCCTAAGGTATTTGCTTAGTATGCTAGCATGGTGCTAGGGTATTTAAGTAGCGTTGGATGTCTCGTAGACCCACGGATTGAAGAGGTAGGCAGTAGGTGGTGACAACCCTATCTGTCCTTTGTAATCCTCCACGTTCGGCTATGCCACAGGCTTTTGGCGGGAGTCGCCCTAGTATTGCTAGGGGTAAGCCCGTGCCTGATGTGTTGAATAACATTGCATAGGAATTCATTATTGAAATGACCATTAGTGTCTACCTTAGGCTATGTATATGTATTAGGAGCATTGTAGGAGCAACTCTCTAACTCTCAATCCAATCTCCCTCTAGGACCCATTTTACCCTTTAGAATAGATTGCCTAGGTGTGTGTCACACTACCCCTATTATCAACTTACCCCTATTCGGATAATGGATTAGTATCCCATAGCTTGACCATAAGAGTAGTATATACTTTACTCCATTGCCTTCCTTTGGGATAAATATGATACCCTTAGGAATACTCATGGGTGAAATGTTACAATGGTATCTTTCGTGCGCTTGCGGATCTCATCTCTTTACCGGAGATGATCTGTGGTGTTAAGAAAAACCAACAAGCATTTCTGGCGCCTTCGCCGGGGATGATTTGTTAGTATATCTTAGGAGCCGTCAACACTCGTACGCGACAAGCAAGACTTGGCTGACTGCGTTGAAAAATTCAAGTCTTGGTGCGAACAAGAGAAGCACCGGTTGTGGCGGGCAGGTCAAGATGTCAGCGAAGGAGAAAGTGTTGTCTCTTCCCGGGAGGACAAGATGAAGGCAAAGGAGAAGAACCTTGCAGATAGGCGAGGCCACATTCACCTCAGAGAGAATAACATTGCCGACCAAGAAAAGCTGCTGGCTAAGGGAATTCAACATTATGCTAAGGAGGTCGAGCGTTTCTCAATGGAGGGTTCTGCGGAGTTATCTACTACAAGGAGGTCACTGGAGGATCTCTGAAGTGCGAGAGCAATCAAGTCCCAACAGATCTTGGACTTCCTCAGATGGGCAAATGAAGCTCTGGTACCTTTTGGAATCAGCCCGATTCGACCGGCTGATTCAGAGCCAGAGATGGACAAGGGCCTGATGGTACTCAACTCCATCGGCGCAAAGTTGTAAGCTATCGGAGATGTGGTCGTCGAAGAGATCAAGACTGAAGGGAAATATTTGGCTCGGATCATCGCAGAGTATGTGCTTACATGCTTTTGAAGCCAATACTTCTCAATGTCTCTAGCTCCAGTGTTCGAAGGACCCATTGCCGAGGAGGAGGGAGCTGCCAAGGCTAGCATCCAAGAAGCTGCCCAGAAGGTTGCTTCGTTCTTCATGAGGAACTCCAATAGTTAGGACCTTTTTCTTTGTACCTTCACCTTGTAACTCTCAAATTTTGAATGAATGAAATCCTTTCGAATTCCATATTTGTCTTCAATACATCGCCCTTTATCTTGTTGCCCCCCTGGTATATGTGTTCAATGGATTGAGGACATCTAACATGAGTATTTAAACAATTCCAAGAAAACTTGATAGCTCCGAACTCATAGCCAGTATGATAGCTCTAAGATCTGAGTCTTGCTTCCGAAATCTCCAAGGACCCTTAGTTGCATCGACGGCGGGCCCCCTAGGAGTTGTCGGAGCTTGATGTTTCACCAGCGCCCACTGTCAATACGTGAAACAACGACGACGAGCCCCCTAAGGGTTGTCAGAGTTTGATGCTTCGACGGTGCCCACTATCAACGCGTAGAACGTCGACAGCAGGCCCCCTAGGGGTTGTTGGAGCTTGATGCTTCGACGGTGCCCACTATCAAATAGTAGAACATCGACAGCAGGCCCCCTGGGGGTTGTCGGAGCTTAATGCTTCAACAGCACCCACTGTCAATGCATAGAATGTCGACAGTGGGCCCCCTGGGGGTCGTCAGAGCTTGATGCTTCAATGGCGCCCACTGTCAACGTGTAGAACGTCGACAACGAGCCCCTTGAGGGTTGTAGGAGCTTGATGCTTTGACAACGCCCACTGTCAACGTGTAGAACATCGACGGTGGGCCCCCTGGGGGTTGTCAGAGCTTGATGCTCCGGCAGCATCCACCATCACCCATGTAGTTTGCCGTCAATTGTTCATTCGCATAAGAGACAAGAAAAGCAGTAAAATTCATCCTCTTGCCTATAACTCATTTGCGACTTATTACCCTTTTTTGAACTTTAGATCCTAACAATTCATTGTGACAACATAAGTATACGGGTTAAACTTCTTTAGATCCGAATACCTTCCAGACCCGCCTTACTGAGACCTACCAGAATACGTAGAGTGGCGTACTTAGGGTGCTTGACCAGGCTAAGTCGGTATTGCACTCCGGGCCTATCATTGGCTTTGGTTTTCAGGCAAGTAGGCCATCTAGCAATACTAAGATCCAAAAGAAGATTACCAATAAAACTTATATCTCACATAAATCCGTTGGACTAAAATTCAAATGGATTGCACAACATTGCTATTGACAAGAAGGTAAAAAATGATGAAAATAATGAGCTTGCGCAAAATAAATGCATGTAGAGTTTGCTTGCACAAATGTCTTTCATTATAGGTCCAAATAACGGCGGAGACAAGGACACACTTAAAGTACATGACCAAGTTAAGTGTGTTATTCATCTTGTTCTAACCCAGGGAAGGTAAAGACACACCTAAAGTACAGGACCATGTTAGGTGCACTTTTGATTTAAGACCCTCCCGAATCTATTCATAGACTTTATAAGATATATCTTATGCAAATACATACTCATCTCCATGCAACTAAGTGTAGAACTTACAGAGGTGCTCGATGTTCCAAGGATTGGGAAGTGGTATCCCATCCTCTGTTGCTAAGAGGACGCATCTGGGACGGGAAACTTTGATGACTCGAAAGAGACCTTCCCAGTTGGGGGAAAGTTTGTTCATCCCTTTTTGAGTAAGTATTCTCTATAGCACCAGATCTCCTTCCTCCAACTTCTGGTTGTGCATGAACCTTTGGTTATAGCGCCGGAGCGCCTGACGGTAGCATGCATTTTAGACAGCTGCTTGGCACCTTGCCTCGTCGACGAGGTCCAGGTCTTCACGTCGGAGCTGGTCCTGCGTGGCTTTATCGAAGGTCCGGACCAGGAGAGAACCCATGGTGATCTCCGGAGGAAGGACTGCTTTAGCTCCGTACACCAAGAAAAATGGTGTTTCTCCTATTGCCCGACTCGGTGTTGTCCAACACGCCCACAGTGCAGACGAAAGCTCTTCAATCCAGTTGGCGCCATGTTTCTTCAAGCGCTCAAAAGTGCGCGTCTCGAGTCCTTTGAGTATTCCTGCATTTGCTCTCTCAGCTTGGCCATTACTTGCTGGATGGGCCACTGATGCATAGCTGACTTATATGCCGAGTTCTTTGCAGTACTCTTGGAATGTTGCACTTGTGAATTGGGTTCCATTGTCAGTGATAATTCTGTTTGGAACTCCAAATTGGTAGACAATGGACTTCAAGAATTTGATGGTTGATTGTTTATTGATAGTCACAACTGGAGTTGCTTTCGACCACTTTGTGAACTTGTCGATGACGACATATAAAAACCGATAACCTTCAATGGCTTTTGGGAAAGGTCCCAAAATGTCCACCCCCCACACAACAAATGGTCATGTGGGAGGAATCATCTGCAGTGATTGCGCCAGTGTGTGAATTTGCTTCATGTGGAACTGGCACGCTTCACACTTCCTGACCAGCTCGACTGCATCCGAGAGTGCTGTAGGACAATTAAAACCATGCCAAAAGGCCTTACCGACCAGCGTGCGGGATGATGCGTGGTTCCCACACTCGCCTCCATGGATCTCTGCGAGGAGCTCGCAACCTTCTTCTCGGGAAATTCGCCGCATTAGAATGTCGTTGGCGCCACGTTGATAGAGATTCCCTTCTACCAACGTGTATCTTTTAGCCAACCTGACAATTCCCTCAGCGGATACACTATCTTCAGGAAGGATATTGTCTTTCAAGTAGTCCCAAACCTCCGCAATCCATGCATCAGGACTAACTTGAGCTTCCGGATCTTGCACGCTTGGTTGCTCGGAGCTTCCCGTAGCACCTACGATCCTTGGTGGACGCCATGGTAATAGGACCACCAGGACCGCCAGCTTTGGGGTGCTGGTATCGCCCCCATCACTCAGTTTGACAGGCTGAGCGGCACGTGATGACAATCTCCTAACAAAAACCCCATCGGGAGCTTGAGCCCCAATTGAAGCCTTCATTGAGACGTCGTCAGCTTCAGTGTTGTTGAGACGCTGGACATGGTGGAGATCGAGGACATGGAAGTCCTTCTGCAACTTCTAGACTTCAAGTAGATAAGCAGCAAGCTGAGGGTTATTGCAACTTCATTCACCTTTGACTTGCTTGATGATGAGTTGCGAATCACCTTTCACCAGCAGCCGTCGGATGCCATTTCATAGCTCCACCTTGAGTCCAAAGATGAGAGCTTCGTATTCTACCATGTTGTTGGTGGCCTTGAAGTCGAGGCGTACCATGTACTTGACCTTCTCCCTGGTCAGAGCAAGGGGAAGGATTCTAGCTTTGACCCCCTGCTTTTGCGCGGAGCCGTCAACGTAGAGAGTCCAGTGAGGCTCGGTGAAGACCGAGACCTTAGGTTCTGGCTTCTTGTCATCTAGGCCCCCTGGAGTTGATGAAGAAGGTGTCCACTCTTCCACGACGTCAGCCGGCGCCTGACTCTTGATCGCATGTCGAGGCAGGATTCGAGGTTGAATTCTACCAACTCCGCTGCCCACTTGGCGATATTTCCCGTAGAATTGGGATTATGTAGAATAGCTCGCAGTGGATAAGAAGTTACCACTAAAATCTTGTGGGCCTGGAAGTAGTGATGAAGCTCCCTTGAGGCAATCAAGACTGCATACAACAGCTTATGCAACTCAATGTATCGAGTCTTGGCGTCGTGAAGTACTTCGTTGATGAAGTACACTGGTCACTGGACAGCTCGAACCCTCTCGGAGGGGTCTGGAGCTTCTTCTTCATCAACTCGTACCCTTCGAGAGGGGTCTGGACCTTCTCCTTCTTGAGTAGGTACTCCCTCGGATGAGGGAGGTTGATCCATAGACATCTTGCCTTTAGGATCCGTGCCTGGGGGGTGGGACCCAGACTCGCCTTCAAGTAGCTCTGGACCCTCCGGGAGGTGTCTAGGCTCCTGAGTTCAAGATGTTTCTGGTCTCTCCGCAACCAGAATCATGCTAACAACCTCCGTAGTTGCAGCGATGTAAACCAAAAGGGGCTCACCAGGTTCCGGAGCTACCATGATTGGTAGTGTGGTAAGGATCTGCTTGAGCTCTTGGAACGCCTTCTCTGCTTCTTCGGACCAATGGAATGGTCCACACTTCCTCAACAACTTGAAAAAGGGGAGCGCCTGCTCTGCCAGCCTTGAGATGAACCGACTGAGCGAAACTAGACATCCAGTTAGCTTCTAGATGTCCTTGATACGGGCTGGGGGCCGCATCTCTTCAGTGGCTTTTACCTTGGCCAGATTTGCCTCAATTCCTCGGTGAGTCACCAAGAAAACAAGGAGCTTTTTGGAGCTTACCCGAAGACACACTTGTCCGGGTTGAGCTTCATGCGCGTCAGGCGCAGCTTGTCGAAGATGTGAGACCTATGTGTGCTGAATACATTGGTTATGACGATAAAAGTTTTGAATACTATCAAAATAACCTTTTAAGAAGGTCCAACTCTAGGTCTAAGCTCCAACAAGGTCCGATGATAGGTCCGACTTGTTTTGGGTGGCTCCGGCAAGGTCCGACATAAGGTTCGACTTGTTTTGGCTAGGTCCGACTTACTTTGTCTAGGTCCGACATGTTTTGGCTAGGTCCGACTTGCTATGGCTAGGTCCGACATGTTTTTGCTAAGTCCGGCGCTAGGTCCGATTAGCTTTGGTTAGCTCTGGCGCTAGGTCTGACTAGCTTTGGTATGTTCCGGCACTAGGTCCGGTTGGCTGTGGTAAGTTCCAGCGCTAGGTCCTGCCAGCTTTGGTAAGCTCCGGTTATATGTTCGGTTAGCTTTGGCAAGGTCCGGCGCTAGATTGCAATGGTTCTGCATTTACTTTGAATTGATTTAAACTTGCTTTACATATATGGAAAGTTTGTTTAGTATTCTTTTACTAAGTTTTTGGTGTGTTTTGGTGGTTATGGTTTATACCTTTTTGCTATGGTTTGCAACATGCTTATGTGAGGTGCTCATGTAAGATGTTGTGGTTATTGAAAGTAATGGGAGTCAAGTCGAGGACTTGTGCTCGGAAGTACTGGTTGTTTGTTCATGTGCAGGTGTTGCTTGAGTTCAAAACATGGCTGGTTACGAGATCCATTGAACTAGTCTTAGGGAGAAAATGAGGTTCAACAACCAAGTTTGGGAGGAATTAGGGTTGAGTTGAACGGGAGGTCGGGCAACATGGTTGAATCAAGAACAATGCATATGAAGGTATCGTGGACGTAGTTGGAAGATGTTTGCACGTGTGCAAGGAGTGCATGGACGTGGATGCATGGTTCCAAGGCGTGATGAAGAGATGTGAATGTAAAGAATTGGTCGGAAAGATCCAACTGACTTGGTTATGGACTTAGGCTGCGGCTGAGTCGTGTTTGACTCAAATACGGAAAGATTTGAGTTGGTTATAATAGGATTTCGTCTGGGTCACGAAGTTGGGTTGTTTTAGGAATGTGAGATATGTTCCTAAGGATTTTGGAAGTCTTAAGATTGCTTCTATCTGCGTATAGAAGAGTCTTGAGCAGGTATGGAAAGTTTCAATTCATAAATTGAATAGGATTAGAGTACTATTTTGAGTTGAGTTGGCTTTCGGGCTAGTTATATAAGAAAGGGAGGCCAGAGCTCGTGGGAGAGGACTTTGAGGCTGTTCCTCTTGTGGTTTGATCAATAAAATTCATATTTTAAAGGAACTTTTGTGCCTTGTTTGTCTGACTTGTTTCAGACAAGTTTTTCTCGTCGAGTTTCTACACAACACTACCTTGCTTTGGTGATTTTATCATAACTCGAGTTTTACAGATCCAATTTATGTGATTCTTTTTGGGTTGTCTTCACAACTGGATTATATATCTTCTGTGAAAATTTCAGGGTCATTGGATTTGTGGTTTTGAATCTACACGAGTTTCATTGCAGTGTTGCAGATCTGGTTTTTCTTGGGTAGAACAGATTGACCTTCGTTCAATCTTTCGATCGTAACTTGAGTTTTTCTCAATGGTTTTTCGTGATTCTTGTTGTCGTATCTTAATTACTTGATTCTCCATAATCTATACTGGTTTTGCCACAAATGATCATGTTTAAATTAGTCACACATACGATTTCTTTAACAGATCAATTTTCCGCTGAAGGTTTTTTGTTGCTTCCGCTGAAAAAGTTGTAATCTACCATTCACCCCCCTCTAGTAGCTTTTCACGTGCTATTCGATCCTACAATTGGTATTAGAGCGAGGTTGCTCTAATCTTTATGATTTGCACGTATTTTGACTAATCATCATGGAGAAATACTCCGCAAAACCTTGTGTCTTTAGTGGTATTGATTTTAAGATTTGGAAGGCACGCATGGAAGCTTTTATCCAGGCGCAAGGATTTGCTATATGGGAAAATGTGTACAAGGCTTACGACGTGCAAAGCCCGAAACTAAGTCACAGCTACAAACTTAAGAGATGTTGACAACGACAACAAAGCCCGAAACTTGATTATCCAAAGACTAACTCAGAGCGACTTCGACCGTGTTGCACACCTCCGATCGGTCTACGATGTGTGGATAGCACTTTGTGACTACCACAAAGTATCCAACATGATCAAGGAGGTAAGGAAGGATATTTTCAATAAAGAATATCTGCACTTTGAGACGCAACCAGGTGAGTCAATTGCCGAATTATTTGCTCGCTTTAACAAAATTCTCGAGAACTTGCGTAGTGTTAATGTCAACTTTTCAGATGTTGAGAATGCTAGGCAATTATTAAGTGCATTAGACATGTCAATCTGGGAGATGAAAGTAACATCTATTCGTGAATCCACGATCATGAGTACACTTACATTAGATGTGCTTTATTCCAAGTTAAAAACTCATGAAATCGACATTATATCACGTAAGAACCCCAACAAGTCTATTGCATTTGTTTCTCAATGTGATAAGCCTAGCTCCGGCCAATCTTCATCTAGCAATACACTTGCTTTGCTGTCTTCACTAACCCTGGAACATATTGAAGAATTTCTAGAAGAGGAGCTAGCACTCATCTCTACTCGGTTCTCAAAAGCATTGCAAAATGTGAGAACTAGAAGTAGAGGAAGCTCTGGACCTCAATGATGCTTTGAATGTGGTAAGACAGAACGTTTTCGTACAGATTTCCCTAAACTTTCAGGTCCTTCTACAGGTGATGAAAAGCAGAATAAAGTCAAGTTCTCTTCTGGCAACACCAACAAGAAAAAGAAGGGTTTTACAGGACGCAAACTGATAAATAGTTTCATCACCGCACTTCAAGAAATTGGCTCGAGTGATGTAGACATTGGAAGTGACGAAGATGAAGATGATCTAGCAATCTTGTGCTTCATTGCGGGCAAATCAAGATCAAGTATGGAGGATGCAGAGCACAATAGTGACAACGAAGAGGAATGTCCTACATGTGATGAAATGTGTGGTGCTATTTCCCGTGCAACTGTTATTGTTAAGAAAAAGGACAAAAAGCTTAGTTACAATGCTATTAAAATTGAGTCACTAGAATCTGAAATTAATCGTTTGAAAACCTTGATTTCTAGTAATGATTATTGTTCCTCATGTGATTTAATATATGAACAATTGTCCTTCTTAAGAAGTGCACACTCCTCCACTCTTGATAAACTTGAGTTAGAGATTGAAAAGAACAAAAAGCTTGCTGCACTTAATGATAAAAACCTAAAAGATGCTAGCTGTTATACAATTGATTTGCATTGTTCTACTTGTGATGATCTTAACAAGAAGCTACATGATGCTATGAATGAAATTTCTGTTTTGAACAATGCTTTACGTTCTCATGAAGTTAAATATTGTTCCAATTGCAAACTAAAAGGAAAATTTTTATGTGAAAACTGCCTAGACTTGTCTAAGAAACTTGATGACATGAATAGGATACTAGAGCGGTTTTGTAATGGGAGTAAGAACCTAAACTTGCTGCTGAATTCTTTCAGGTCTTGCAATGATAAAACTGTTTTAGTTTTTTATTCTCATGCTCATGCTAAGGCACATCCATCTAAAATTGTAGAGTCACTAGAAAGTGGTTTGATTCAAACAGTTCCTAAGCAAAAAGAAGTGTTTACAAATCTGCAGGAGTTTTGTCTCATTCGGTTTCAAATAAACACACTGCATGCTCATTTAGACATGAGCACAAAGTTAAATTTCATTGTACCTATTGTGGTAGAGATGGTCATGTCATAGATTTTTGTTATATACTAGCTAAACAACATAGAAATGGAAAAAATGCAAGCTAGATCTTATAACTCTCATGCAAAATTTGCTACACATACTAAACCGAATGTCAGGAACATGCAACCTGCTGTTATGAGTCAATAAAATTCAAAGTTTACCTTCGGAGCTTCAGTACCTCCGGACCTTCTGTTGTTACCTCCGGACCTTTTGTTTTTGCCTCCGGAGCCACTGATTTTCGTGCTACACAAGTAACTCCTCATAGGTTAGTAGTTAAGAACAAGAATTCTCAAACTTTGACTAATAAACCTGCTATTTTTTCTCAGCTTTCGCGTGTTATTCCTGCTGGACGTCGTGTGACTCAGTACTGGATTCCTAAATTCCTTTTGACTAACCCCAGTATTGAGTCATCGGTGTATTGTGCTCCTATGTAGGTTACACGCTTGAGGAAGGAGAACATTTGGATTGTGGATTCAGGTTGCTCATGCCACATGACTGGTTCACATGCTCCTCTCACAATGACCATGACAACTGAACTGGGTCCACTTTTGCATCTTGACACCGTAGGACCTTCACGTGTTCAATCATTCCGAGGTAAATGGTATGTTCTTGTGATTGTTGATGATTTTTATAGATACTCTTGGTTTTACTTTATGGCATCTAAGAATGAAGCTTTTAGTCACTTTAGAACTTTATTTCTTAGATTATCAATTGATCACCCAGGATCTTTAAAGCAATTAGAAGTGATAACAGAACCGAATTTAAAAATCAATCATTTGATCACTTTTGTACTGAAAATGGAATAGATCATTAATTTTCTTCACCTTATGTACCTCAACAAAATGGTGTTGTAGAGAGAAAGAACATAACCTTAGTTGAGATGGCTAGGACTATGCTTGATGAATATCAAACTACTTGAAAATTTTGGGCAGATGCAATTGCAAACGCTTGTTATGTCTCAAATCGTGTTTTCTTGCGTGCTAACCTAGGAAAAACACAATATGAGCTTCGGTTTGGACATAGGCCTAGTGTCACTCACTTTAGAGTCTTTGGTTGCAAATACTTTGTTGAAAAACATGGTAATCTTGATAAATTTGAAGCTAGATCTTTTGATGGCATGTTTCTTGGTTATCCATCTCATACTAGAGGCTACCGTGTGCTTTTACTTGACACTAACAAAATTGTGGAGATTTGTGAGGTTTCTTTTGATGAAGTTAGCCCTGGTACTAGCTCAAATATTGCAGGTCCGGATCCATATCCGCAGAGGAGAGTATTTTCGTTGAAGATGAGGAAGAAGAGGTGTTGCTTCCCAAAAATTCAGCAGCTAATGACATTGTTCCAGCTCCTGATTTTGATTCACAACCAGCACCGACGACCACCATTGCTGGTCTAGATCGTCCTCAAGTCACAAGCTAATCAATTTGTGATGAACATGAAGAAGAAGAAGCTTGTGAAGTGTCCACACAAGTTGAAGGTCTAGATTTTGATGAAACTTTTGCTCCTGTTCCTAGATTAGAAGCCATAAGAATTTTGTTAGCTTTTGCTACATCTAAAAGTTTCAAGTTATATCAGATGGATGTTAAAAGTGCTTTTCTTAATGGCTACATAGATGAGGAGGTTTATGTCAAGCAACCACCGAGTTTTGAAAATCCAGATTTTCCTAATCATGTTTACAAACTGTCCAAAGCCTTGTACGGTCTCAAACAAGCCCCTAGAACATGGTATGATAAGTTAAAAAAAATTCTTACTTGAAAAGGGGTTTACCATGGGAAAGGTTGATAAAACTCTTTTTGTGCTTAAGCATGGCAATGACTCATTATTTGTTCAAGTGTATGTGGATGATATTATCTTTGGTTGTTCTTCCCATGATCTTATGTCCAAGTTTTCAGCTACGATGAGTTCAGAATTTGAGATGAATATGATGGGAGAACTCACGTACGTTTTGCGTCTGCAAATCAAGCAAACTAAGGAGGAAAACTTTGTGCATCAAACAAAGTATACAAGAGACCTTCTTAAGCACTTCAACATGGATAAAAGCAAGCCGCTTCGGACACCAATGAGTACAACAACGACACTTGAACTTGATGAAGAGGAATAACCCGTGGATCAAAAAGAATATAGAAGCATGATCATATCAATTTTGTACCTCATGACATCAAGACCGGACATTCAATTCAATGTATGTCTTTGTGCACGATTTCAAGCTTCCCCACGTACTTCACATCGTCAAGCCGTCAAAAGGATTCTCAGGTACTTACATGGAACTTAGGAATTTGACATTTTTCTTCCTTCTTCCTCAACTGTTACTTTGAAAGCTTTCTCATATCCTGATTTTGGGGGTTGTAGGATTGATAGTAAAAGTACTTCAGGTGCTTGTCATTTTCTTGGTAATTCACTTGTTGCTTGGTCCTCTAGAAAACAAAGTTGAGTTGCACAATCCACAGCAGAATCTGAATATGTAGCTGCTGCTAGCGCTTGCTCACAAGTTCATTGGATTGTTCAAACTCTTAGGGACTATGGGGTTGATTTAGATAGTGTTCCGTTGTTTTGTGATAACACTAGTGCCATTTGCATTGCTAAAAATGCCGTGCAACATTCAATAACAAAGCACGTTGACATTAGGTATCACTTTCTTCGTGATAATATTGAAAAAGGAAACATTGTGCTTCACCATGTAGATACCGAACAACAATTGGCTGACATTTTTACAAAACCTTTGGATTTCACTCGTTTTTGCTTAAATTGAGGGGGGGGGGGTTTGAAACTTGGGAAGTCTATGTGTGAATCTGAAATTAAAATAATATGAGCATAGTATTTTATACATATATGACCTTGTGATTCCTTTTACATGCTGAAAGTTCTTACTACATTACTCGTGTTATACATTTTGTAGTTTTTGCCATGACTAGTAATTGGAATAATTACTTACACTAAATCTGGTCATGATCGAACTTTCTCGCTGTTTTGAACTTGTTGCATGCTCACAAGTGCTTTTAATAATGAAAAATAATCAATCAACTATCCACATGTTGAGTTTTTTGTGATCAAATGAAAAATTGAGAAAAGATCAAGAGAATATGCATGCATCACACTTTATTGAGATGGCTTGTCATTGCACTTAGATATGAACTTAGAAGAAGTTGTGTATGACTAAAACTATGTCCTTAAGCTTCTGATTATCAAATAACATAGACTTGGCTTGGTTGGTTAGAATAAGGCAGATGCGACATATAATCTCTTGCAAATGTTATATGATCAAAATTTGAGCTTTAAATGATATTGAAAAATGAAAAATGCTGCAACAAGTGGCATGCTTTTACGTTTCGAAATAGTTAAGTTTGTGAGATCATGACTTGCTTAAATTGAAAATTACATATGATCTCTAGCATGGCTTACACTAATTTATGTATCTCATTGTTGTGATAGTGTAAGTTACTTGATATTATGACTTGGATGAGCTTTGTTTTATATGTATATGTCATATTATGCTCATAACAAATTAAAATTTCTCTTTTGTACCTTGTTGAATACATTGTCAAAGGGGGAGAAATTGATCACACATTGCAAACATCCACAAGTGTTTTAGTTTTCCTTCTAATTTTATTTCTGATGTACAAAGGGGGAGAAATATTTCGGGGAGAAAATTGTTTTCAAAAATTTTTGTGTGAATAAGCCAATTTTCGGATTTTAAGTGGTGTTGCCAATGCATTCATCAAAGGGGAGATTGTGAGACCTATGTGTGCTGAATACATTGGTTATGACGATAAAAATTTTGAATACTACCAAAACACCCTTTTAACAAGGTCCAACTCTAGGTCTAAGCTCCAACAAGGTCCAATGATAGGTCTGACTTGTTTTGGGTAGCTCTCGCAAGGTCAGATGTAAGGCCCGACTTGTTTTGGCTAGGTCCGACTTCCTTTGTCTAGGTCTGACATGTTTTTGCTAAGTCCGGCACTAGGTCCGATTAGCTTTGGTTAGCTCCAGCGCTAGGTCCAACTAACTTTGGTAAGCTCTGGCGCTAGGTCCAGTTGGCTTTGGTATGTTCCGGTGCTAGGTACCGCTAGCTTTGGTAAGCTCCAGTTCTAGGTCCGGTTAGCTTTGGCAAGGTCCGACGCTAGATTGCAATGGTTCTTTTACTTTGAATTGATTCGAACTCTCTTTACATCTATGGAAAGTTTGCTTAGTATTCTTTTACTATGTTTTTGGTGTGTTTTTGTGGTTATGGTTGATATCTATTTGCTATGGTTTGCAACATGCTTATGTGAGGTGCCCACGTAAGATGTTGTGGATATTGGAACTAACGAGAGTCAAGTCGAGGACTTGTGCTCGGAAGTATTGGTTGTTTGTTCATGTGCAGGTGTTGCTTGAGTTCAAAACATGGCTGGTGACGGGATCCATTGAACAAGTCTTAGGGAGAAGATGAGGTTCAACAACCAAGTTTGGGATGAATTGTTGTTGAGTTGATCAGGAGGTCGCGCAACATGGTTGAATCAAGAACAATGCATATGAAGGTATCGTGGACGTCGTTGGAAGATGTTTGCACGTGTGCAAGGAGTGCATGAACATGGCTGCATGGTTCAAAGGCGTGATGAAGATATGTGGACATAAAGAATTGAATGTGGCCTAGAGGGGGGTGAATAGGCCTTTTTGAATTTTGTCGGAACCTGCAACACTTAACAACCAGTTTAAAACCAGAGATATCAGACTAGTCCAGTAAAGTGCGGACTAGTCCAGTGTGTACGGACTAGATTGATTAAGTTTGATCGATTAATTTGATTCTTCAACGTATGCATCGGAAATATACAATCAAATGAAGGATTTCAAGGTTGTATACCAAGTTATATCACAATTCAATTTATGTTTAATGATTCAATGTGAAGTAAGCAATTATGATTGAAACCCTAAATTATATTGAAGAATAAGAACGATGAACACAAAAACAAGACACAAGGATTTATCCCGTGGTTCAGTTCCCACAGAGGCAACCTACATCCAGATTGAGGAGTCCACAAAAGGACCGGGTCTTCTCCAACCCTACCCTCGTCAGATCGCCATGAAGGCCAATCCTCTTCCACTTATCACAAAGGGGTGAATAACCGAATTCAAGGGGCCTTCTCACACGTTGAGAGCTCCCTTGGATTACAACACAAAATACTACCAAGAACACACTCAAAAGATTACAATTAAATTACAGGATTGTGTTAAAGAATCAAACCAAGAGCTCAATGTGGTGTTGAACGTGTCTCTCCAATGAACTAGAGTGAATCCTCAAGGAATTGAACTTTGTTGCACTTAATTTCGTGGAGAGATGTGGTTTTTGAGGCTCTTGGGAAGTGTGACGGCACTAGGGTTCGAGAGATTGTAAAATATGGTCGTACACCTCTATTTATATGGGTTTCTAAAGTGACCGTTAGGGTTTAGAAAGATCGGACTAGTCCGTGGTGGTCACCGGACTAGTCCGTTGTGCTATGTGTAGAAAATCCTAAGTATCCCGAAATATCGGACTAGTCCGGCTAGGAACGGACTTGTCCGATTTTGCTTTTGGAAATCTTCGGACTAGTCCGATAGACATCGGACTTGTCTGGACGGTGAAACCTTAAGTGTATTGGGTGACAAGTCCGCACTTGGAGGACCTGTCCGATTTAGTTCAGAGGGTTTTTCGGACTAGTCCGTGCAAATATCGGACTTGTCCGATTTGGACCAGAGAGAGTATCGGACTAGTCTGGTTGCGGTCGGACTTGTCCGACTTTGTGTGACTTGTGAAATGTTTTGATGACTAGTCCGCACTGGGGAGGACTAGTCCGATTCTAATCAGAGAGATATCGGACTAGTCCAATGGATATCAGACTTGTCCGATTTTGTGCAGAGAGGTTCTCGGACTAGTCCGGTGTTAGTCGGACTAGTCCGGTCTTGTGTAACTTTGCGCAATGTGTGTGTTTAATTGTGACTTAGCTCTTGGGATGTGTTTTCTTAACACACTCCATACACAATGATCTACTATTCTTCTTCCTTGAGCTCATTTCCACTTTGCTCCTCATTCTTCCTTCTTTTTGGCACTTTGCTTATTTTGCTATTGAAAGCCTGTGCTTATCTCAACAAAGAGGTTAGGATCCCAATTGCTTGTCATAAATCATCCAAAACCCACAAGGGAGTCCTAGATGCACTTTCAATCTCCCCCTTTTTGGTGATTGATGAAAACCAATTGAGATTTCACAAAATATGATAAAAATTGAGATTTTCATAAAGCATACACATATGAGTCCAAAATACATCAAGCAGTGAAAACATAATCCATATGTGCATTCTTTATGGTGGGATGCATAACTAAGTGCACTGAAACATTGAGAATGACATAATTGACATTAATCAACCAATATCAAGCATATATGTCATTCTAGAGCAGAATAACAGTCTTCAACAAATACCTCTCAAAGGATCAAATCATTACATCACAAAACCATAATTAACTTAAGAACATTGTTAAAGCATTACAAACCACACAATAGGCGAAAAAATAGCATAGAGCTCTCTCGTCACAACCTACAGCTAAGACTAAGAATCCCCCTCAATCTCTCCCCCTTTGGCATCAAGACACCAAAAAGAAGGAGAGGAGAGTCCTAAGGTCTTCACTCTTCACTGTCGGTCCTCTCATTGTCGTCTTCGTCATCTTCATCTTCATCTTGATGATGATGATGAGGAGGAGGAGGTGCGAAGCTACTCGAGCCTCCAATGCCAAAGTAGGCAAGCTCGGAGGGGGTCAAGGGTCCGAGCTCAGTGAAGTTAGAATCTGAGTCTTCAGAGATTACTGGAGACCCAATTGGCTCAATCTCCAGTTTCTGGCAAATTTGCTTCACATTTGCCTTGATATACTTCATGTCCCCCTTTCTTTTCTTGTTGAGCTTATGGGCCTTCACTTCGGCCTTTTTGCAGGAGGCAAAAATTGCAGTCAGATACTTGAGGATTCTACTGGCTGAACCTTTTTGAGGGGCTGCCCTAGTAGCAGGGGCAGCCCTGGCATCTTCTCTTGTTCTTGCCGGTGCCTCGGGATAGGATGACGGCGAGGGAGCAGCCTGCACACTCGACTTTTGAGGCATCTGAGGCCTCAAGGGGAGATGCTCCACATCTTTCACAAACTCGATCCCAGTGACTTTCTCAATCACAAACATTAGGTGACGAGCATATCCACATGACCTGTTGGGAGTGCAAGATATGTTCACCATGTCATTCCAAATGTATTCTGCCACATCAAATTGGCGGTCCTTGCTTATGACCCTCATCATAGTCCGGAGGTATCCTTGCACACTCCCAGCATCTCCATCCTTGGGAGCAATCATCTTCCTCAAAACTCTGTTCAGCACCACAAAGAATGGCTTCATGTTTTTGGTGGAAGGAGGATTGAACTTTGAGTTTGGCTCATAAGGAACTTCATCCTATCCTTCTCAAGGACACCTATGTTGTGTATGATCAAGCAGTCAGATCTTGATGTGTCAAGGTGAAGCAGGCTAGCAAAATCTTCTTGAGTAATACTGTACTTGGATCCATGAGTCATCCAAGTGACACTTTCCTCATCTTCACTAGAGAAGTGACGAGTTGCAAAGAACTGCGCAATCACTTCATCATTCCAGTTATTTCTGAAGGCGAAAAGATCCTTCAGGCCATGCCTCTCAATGGCTTCCACTACCTCAGTGAATGGTGATCAGCCCTTCTTCTCAAAATGTGCCCAGTCAATCCACTAATTGCGCACAACTGGTGTCTTCATTGGAAGATACACTGATTTGTAGAAGTCAACATGGAAGTTGCACCAGAATCTTTCATCAACAGCTTGCTTCGGTCGGCTATACAAATCCATGCTTCTGAATTTTGCCGCCGAATCACTGCCCTTCTCGTTGAACTTCTCTTCAGTGGGGTTACGGACCCCTTCCCTCGGAGCATGCAGTTTCAACGGGCCAATTGGACCCGTTGCAATCCCTTTGCCCTTGCTCTTTGCTTGGCGAGGGCCACTTGGTGATGCAGCTGCCTTGGAGACTGGCTTCTTTGCCAACACCTTCCTCCGAGCCTGAGGAGGGGATGGAGCTGGCTCAGAGGGTCTTTCTTGGCGCTTCTTGCCAAGACCCGTCGAGGTCCGAGGTGCCACCTCGTGGTCCATCTCGGCCTCAAAGTCAGAGACATCATTGTCCGAGCTCGACATGACCTGAGAATGAGTGGCATGATTGAGAATGAATGATACAATACATAGGTATGGAAGGACAGCAAGGAATTGCATTAAGGAATTGAGAAGTTAGGTTTTGAGTTCAGATAAATCGGACTTGTCCGGTGTACAGAACGGACTAGTCCGGGGATATCGGACTTGTCCGTGCATGGACCGGACTAGTCGGTATTCAAACTCAAAAACCTAGGAAACTAGACAAATGGTGATTCCTAATGCACAACAACCTTAGCATAAACGTAATACATCAAGAGAGCATGTATATAGCGATGAATGCTAGGCTATTCGATCAACAATGAATAAATTTGGAATTTTTAGGGTTTGAGTGAAAATTACCGAAGAATTCGATTGATGCTCGAAGAGAAGGGTGTTGAAGTCCGTACTTGTTCGTGGACTTCAATCTTCGAGCAAGGATGCTTGATCTCCACCCAAATGCGGAGCTTTTTGGTGGAGGGGACTCAAAACTGCCTTGGGAGCTCGAGTGGAAGAGAGAGAACGCGTGAGGCAAGAGTGGAGGTGAACGAATTAGGGTTTGGCGGCGGCTAGGGTTATGGACACGAAAAATCGGACAAGTCCTATATTTTCCAGAGGACTATATCGGACTAGTCCGTTGTATGCCGAACTAGTCCGGCCTAACCAGCACTCTGCGTACCAGTCTGCACGGGCGGACTAGTCCGAGTAACCACGGACTAGTCTGTGGTCACCAGGTGAGAATTGCTTAGCCCATTCATATATATTTGAAGGTACATATTTAGAGAATAGAGAGGCAAATCAAATCAAATAATCTTGATGAATATGACCAGTAAGCATACAACAATCAAGCAATGATCATAATTCATCAAGATTTAGTAATTGACATAGTTTTTCGGAGAAAATTGAGAGAGATGATTTTCACAATCCAATCAACATATTTGAAGAATTCATATAGGTATGCAACATTTCAAGCCACACTCCGAGCATCAAGGATATTTAGTTCATTTCGGAGTTCACAAAAATGCTTTTCATCAAGTGGCTTAATGAATATGTCGGCCAATTGCTTTTGAGTGTTGACATGTGAAATGGCTATGTCTCCTTTCATGGCATGATCTCTTAAAAAGTTATGTCTTATATCTATGTGTTTAGTTCTGGAGTGCTCAACTGGGTTGTAGGCAATTTTTATGGCACTTTCATTGTCACAAAGGAGTGGAATATGGTTCATATTGTAACCATAGTCCCTTAGAGTTTGTCGCATCCAAAGGAATGGTGCACAACAACTCCCGGCTGCAACATACTCCGCTTCGGCTGTGGATAAGGCAATGGAATTTTGTTTCTTGGAGGACCAAGAAACTAAGGATCTCCCTAGGAATTGGCATCTACCGGAGGTTCTTTTTCTATCTACTTTGCACCCGGCATAATCTGCATCAGAGTAACCAATGAGATTGAATTTTGAGCCTTTTGGGTACCAAAGACCAAGGTTGGGTGTATGAACCAAATATCTCAAGATCCTTTTTACGGCTGTCAAGTGACATTCCTTAGGATTGGCTTGAAATCTTGCACACAAACATACACTCAACATAATATCTGGCCTAGATGCACATAAATAGAGTAGAGATCCAATTATGGAGCGATATACCTTTTGGTCGACACTAGGTCCATCTTCATTGAGATCCAAGTGGCCATTCGTTGCCATGGGGGTTTTTATGGGCTTCACCTTGTCCATGCCAAACTTCTTAAGTATGTCCTGCATGTACATGGTTTGGCTTATGAACGTCCCTCCTTTTGTTACTGCACTTGGAATCCCAAGAAGTACTTTAATTCACCCATCATTGACATTTCAAACCTGTCTGTCATGATTTTACTAAATTGCTCACAAAAGGATTGATTAGTTGACCCAAAGATTATATCGTCAACATAAATTTGTCAAATAAAAAGATCATTGTCAAAATTCTTTATAAATAGTGTATAATCTACTTTGCCAATCTTAAAGCCATTTTCAATTAGGAAATCTCTAAGACACTCATACCAAGCTCTAGGAGCTTGTTTGAGGCTGTAGAGAGCCTTACGCAATTTAAATACGTGGTCGGGGAACTCTTCGTCTTCAAACCCGGGAGGTTGCTCCACGTACACCTCTTCCTTGATTGGTTTGTTGGGGAAGGCGCTTTTCAAATCCATTTTATACAGCTTGAAATCATGGTGAGTAGCATATGCAAGTAATATTCTAATAGATTCAAGCCTAGCTACTGGAGCAAATGTCTCATCGAAATCCAAACCTTCGACTTGTGAATACCCTTTGTCCACAAGTCGTGCGTTGTTCCTTGTCACCACCCCGTGTTCGTCTTGTTTGTTGCGGAAGACCAACTTGGTGCCGACGATGTTTGCATTGGGTCTTGCCACAAGTTCCCACACTTTGTTCCGCTTGAAGTTGTTCAATTCTTCTTGCATTGCCACCACCCAGTTCGGATCTTTCAATGCATCCTCAACCCTGCGTGTTCCAAAAAGGATACAAACGAATAGTGCTCACAAAAGTTAGCTATGCGAGATCTAGTGGTTACTCCCTTTTGGATGTCACCGATGATATTGACGATTGGGTGATCCCTTTGGACGCATTTGTGTACTCTTGGGTGTGGCACTTGAGGAGTTGTATCTTCATGATCATCTGCTTCTTCCCCTAAGTGATTGCCTTCGTTGACTTGTTGATTATCTTCGTATTCTTGTGGTTGATCTTGTGCTGAAGCTCCTCCTTGCTTGTTGGTCTCCTCTTGTGGTTCATCTTCCTCATGTACGTGTGGAGGTGGCTCTTGTGGTCAAACTTCACCTAGAGCCATTCTTTTCAATGCTTGACAAGGAGCTTCTTCTTTACCTAGTTCACATGGATCAACTTGCTCCTTTTGGGAGCCATTAGTCTCATCGAACACTACGTCACGTGCTACTTCAACAAGTCCAGAAGTCTTGTTGAAAACACGATAGGCGTAAGTGTTCGGATCATAACCAAGTAAGAAACCTTCATCGAACTTTGAAGCAAACTTTGAAGTCCTAGGCTTCTTGTTCAGGATATAACATGGAGAACCGAAAACTCGAAAATATGAAATATTTGGTTTGTTACCGATGAGTAGCTCATATGATGTTTTCTTGAGTAGTCGATGAAGATAAAGTCGATTTACGGCGTGGCAAGCGGTGTTAATTGTTTCCGCCCAAAATCGATCCGAGGTCTTGTACTCATCGAGCATTGTTCTTGCCATCTCTATGAGTGTTCGGTTCTTTCTTTCGGCAACTCCGTTTTGTTGTGGGGAGTACAGCGCTGAAAATTTGTGCTTTATGCCTTCTTCATCAAGGTACTCCTCCACTTGTGTGTTCTTGAACTCTGTGCCATTGTCGCTTCGAATATTCTAGATTGTCAATGAGAGTTTGTTTTGAGCTCGCTTGAAGAACTTTTTGAGTATTCCTTGTGTTTCTGACTTATCATGCAAAAAGAAAACCCAAGTGAAGCGAGAAAAATCATCAACGACAACTAAACCATATTTGTTACCGCCGATGCTTATGTAGGCAATTGGACCAAATAAGTCCATATGTAGTAGCTCGAGTGTTCTCGTTGTAGTCATGACGTTTTTGGCGGGGTGAGGTGCTCCAACTTGCTTCCCGGCTTGGCATGCACTACAAGGCCCGTCTTTCTCAAATACGACATCCTTTAAACCTCGGATGTGATCGCCTTTGAGGAGTTTTTGAAGGTTCCTCATACCAACATGCGCTAGCCGTCTATGCCACAGCCAACCCATGTTGGTCTTTGCAATCAAGCATGTGTCAAGTTCAGCTTTATCCTTGTTGAAGTCAACAAGATAAAGCTTTCCCTTTAACATACCCTTGAATGCAATGGAACCATCACTCCTCCTAGAAACGGTCACACCCTCGTTAGTGAACAAGCAATTATAACCTTTGTCGCATAATTGAGATATGGACAGCAGGTTATAATCTACGGATTCAACATGTAAAACATGAGAAAGTGTGTGTTTAGTGGATATTGCAATTTTACCGGTACTGAGCAGCCTTCCTTGACTATTATCTCCGAAGTAGATGCCCTCGTTTGGGTTCTCATTCTCTTCATATTCCACGAACATTCTTCTTTCCCCGGTCATATGGTTGGTGCAACCACTGTCTAGCACCCATTTAGATCCACCGAAGGAATAAGCCTGCAAAAACAAATCATGCTTTGGTTTTAGGTACCCAAGCTTGCTTGGGTCCTTGGAGGTTAGTTACAATACATTTGGGCACCCACACATGAGACTTGGTGTTCCCATGGCGTGGCCCAACATAATGAGCATAAACCTTGCCAAAATTATTTCTCATTAGCACATAGGAGGCTTCAAAAGTTTTAAACAATAACTGTTGTTGTTTATGTACAGGACTACCTGGGGGGCCGAACTTGTCCGGGGGACCGGACTTGTTCGACACCAACCGGACTAGTCCGGTGTTCATGTGTAGTTACTGTCTTAATCTGTGACTTTCCAATTTGAGAGGGCCTTCCTTCTACAAAGGTAATCCTCTCCTTGTTACTCTTATGGCTTCTAGCATGTTGCTTTTCACCATAAGAATAACCAATGCCATATTTGATATTTGGAGGTCTTTTGACCAAGTATGCACTACGTGCATATTTGATCTTCTCCTTGTGAAATATGCCACTTTGGGCAGAATGTTTATCCTTTGTAGAGGTTGGCTTATCCTTCAAACTGGTGTCACCTTTCTTACATGTGCAAGCATGAGCAAAATCAGTTTTAGTGGTTTGAGAAGGTGAGCTTGAAGAGGAGGAAGGTTCACTTAGCTTGAGTGACTCAACTTGCACTTCAAGGATCTTGTTAACCTTGATTAGGTTAGCAAGTTGGTCCGTGATTGTGGCATTTGAGTCAGTTAACTCCAGGCAAGTTTCCTTGCTCGAAGCTAACTCAAGCTCTAGTGATTTGCTTCGTTCCTTTTCAAGTTCTAGAAGCTTGTCAAGTTCGACATATTCCTCCTTTTGGGAGATGATCATGTCCTCTTGACGATGTATTAACCTCTCCTTCTCAACAAGTTGATCAAGCAAAACTTTCATTTTTGTGGCTGTTTTCCTATCTAGTCCAATAAGCATGTCCTCATTATCACTATTGAGTTCATCATCGCTAGAATAGGAATGCACAGAGGGGGGTTAATGGTTACCTTGTGTTTACCTTCCTTTGCCATAAGGCAAGTGCCATCTCCCTTCCATGCGCCAAGTGTAGGGAAGAGGGTAGACTTCTTGGATGTCTTCTCGATGGCTATGCTAGCCATCTCTTCTTCTTCGGACGATGAGGACTCATCATTTGAGTCCCACTCTTTCCCAATGTGCGCTTGTTCGGCTTGTTTCTTCTTCTTGAAGAATTTCTTGGGTTGAGGCTTGGCTTCTTTGGTCTTCTTCTTGTTCTCCTCATATGGGCAATCAACTATAAAGTGGTTATACTCACCACAATTATAGCATGCCCGCCTCAACTTTGGCTTCATTCTTTCCTTGTACTTTCCTTCGCTTGACTTTGTACCTTGTCTCTTTTTTATTATTCTCTTGAATTTCTTCATGAACAATATCATGTCTTCATCTAATTCACTGCTCTCGTCGTCAGTATCTTCCTCTAGTTGTGCTTCTCTAGCTTCTTTGGATAGGGGCTTGAGAGTGGACTTCAAAGAAACCCCTTTCTTCTTTTCCGAGGTGAGGTAGGAAATCTCCTTGACATGTTTTGCTTGTTTTTCCATCATCCCGAAGTTGATGATCTTTCCAAGCAGTTCATCTGGAGTCATACTTTTGTATCCGGGGCTTTCTCTGATCATGGAGCATTGGGTGACGTTGAAAGGCATAAAGGCTCTAAGGATGAGCTTTACCACCTCATGGTCATTCCACTTCTTACTTCCGTATGATCTGACCTTGTTGACGAGTGTCTTTAATCGATTGTACATGTCTTGGGGTGACTCGTCTTCTTCAATTGCAAATCTTCCTAACTCGCCTTCAATCATTTCAATTTTTGCTTCACGCACATGCCAGTCACCTTCATGTGCAGTTTGTAGTGTGTCCCATATATCCTTAGCAATTTCGAGTCCATCCACCTTGGTGAACTCGTCCCGACTGAGTGAAGAGGTAATTACGGCCGCAGCTTGAGCATTTCGGTGAATTGCTTGCTCTTGGCTGGGGGTGAGCTCTTCGTCATCGTCCAGGATATCTATCCCTGTGCACACAATATGCCACAAACTTGGATTGAGGGAAATTAGATGCATTTTCATATTTTGCCTCCACATTGAGTAATCACATCCATCGAAGTGTGGGGCTTTTCCAAGTGGGATAGATAAATAATGATTATTATTGGAATTGAGATGATCATAGTTAAATGGATATCGGGAGTAGTCGGTGTGGCTACTCCCCTTCTTCTTTTCTTCAGTCTTCACTTTCCCTTTGGAAAGTGTCTTCTTTCTTAGGAGCGCTTTTAGTTCGAGCGTCTCCCCATCGTCGTCCTAGAAGTCTTGAATGGCTTCGAGGAGCTTCTCCACCTTGAGGTTCTTTTCATCATCAACTTTTTCTTGGTTGTTGCTCTTGTGGGTGTCCTTCATGTCCGACATGATCTTCTTCGAGCGATTAGTCTCTTTCTTGAAGAACCTGCTCTGATACCAATTGAATGTGGCCTAGAGGTGGGTGAATAGGCCTTTTTGAATTTTGTCGGAACCTGCAACACTTAACAACCAATTTAAAACCAGAGATATCGGACTAGTCCGGTAAAGTGCAGACTAGTCCGGTGTGTACGGACTAGATTGATTAAGTTTGATCGATTAATTTGATTCTTCAATGTATGCAACGGAAATATACAATCAAATGAAGGATTTCAAGGTTGTATACCAAGTTATATCACAATTCAATCTTGTGTTTAATGATTCAACGTGAAGTAAGCAATTATGATTGAAACCCTAGATTATATTGAAGAATAAGAACGATGAACACAAAAACAAGACACAAGGATTTATCCCGTGGTTCGGTTCCCACAAAGGCAACCTACATCCACGTTGAGGAGTCCACAAAAGGATCGGGTCTTCTCCAACCCTACCCTCGTCGGATCGCCACGAAGGCCAATCCTCTTCCACTTATCACAAAGGGGTGAATAACCGAATTCAGGGGGCCTTCTCACACGTTGAGAGCTCCCTTGGATTACAACACAAAATACCACCAAGAACACACTCAAAAGATTACAATTAAATCACAAGAGTGTGTTAAAGAATCAAACCAAGAGCTCAATGTGGTGTTGAACGTGTCTCTCCAATGAACTAGAGTGAATCCTCAAGGAATTGAACTTTGTTGCACTTAATTTCGTGGAGAGATGTGGTTTTTGAGGCTCTTGGGAAGTGTGACGGTGCTAGGGTTCGAGAGATTGTAAAATATGGTCGTACACCTCTATTTATATGGGTTTCTAAAAGTGACCGTTAGGGTTCAGAAAGATCGGACTAGTCCGTGGTGGTCACCGGACTAGTCCGGTGTGCTGTGTGTAGCAAACCCTAAGTATCCCGAAATATCGGACTAGTCCGGCTAGGAACGGACTTGTCTAATTTCACTTCTGGAAATCTTCGGACTAGTCCGATAGACATCAGACTTGTCCGGACAGTGAAACCCTAAGTGTATTGGGTGACAAGTCCGCACTTGGAGGACTTGTCCAATTTAGTTCAGAGGGTTTTTCGGACTAGTCTGTGCAAATATCGGACTTGTCCGATTTGGACCAGAGAGAGTATCGAACTAGTCCGGTTGCGGTCGGACTTGTCCGACTTTGTGTGACTTGTGAAGTGTTTTGATGACTAGTCCGCACTGGGGAGGACCAGTCCGATTCTAGTCAGAGAGATATCGGACTAGTCTGATGGATATCGGACTTGTCCGATTTTGTGCAGAGAGGTTCTCGGACTAGTCCGGTGTTAGTCGGACTAGTACGGTCCTGTGTAACTTTGTGCAATGTGTGTGTTTAATTGTGATTGAGCTCTTGGGATGTGTTTTCTTAACACACTCCATACACAATGATCTACTATTCTTCTTCCTTGAGCTCATTTCCACTTTGCTCCTCATTCTTCCTTCTTTTTGGCACTTTGCTTATTTTGCTATTGAAAGCCTGTTCTTATCTCAACAAAGAGGTTAGGATCCCAATTGCTTGTCATAAATCATCCAAAACCCACAAGGGAGTCCTAGATGCACTTTCAAGAATTGGTCGGAAAGGTCCAACCGACTTGGTTATGGACTTAGGCTACGGCTGAGTCGTGTTTGACTCAAACATGGATAGATTTGAGTTGGTTATGATAGGATTTCATGTGGGTCACGAAGTTGGGTTGTTTTAGGAATGTGGTATATGTTCCTAAGGTGTTTGTAAGTCTTAAGATTGCTTCTATATGCGTATAGAAGAGTCTTGAGCAGGTATGGAAAGTTTAGATTCGTAAATTGAATAGGATTAGAGTCCTAGTTTGAGTTGAGTTGGCTTTCGGGCTGGTTATATAAGCAAGGGAGGCCAGAGCTCGTGGGAGAGGACTTTGGGGCTCTTCCTATTGTGGTTTGATCAATAAAATTTGTAGTTTAAAGGAACTTTTGTGCCTTGTTCATCTGATTTGTTCCAGACAAGTTTTTCTCATCGAGTTTTTGCACAACACTACCTTGCTTCGGTGGTTTTATCGTAACTCGAGTTTTACAGATCCAATTGATGTGATTCTTTTTGTGTTATCTCCAAACTGGATTATATATCATCGTGAAAATTTCAGGTCATTAGATTTGTCGTTTTGGATCTATACGAGTTTCATTGCAGTGTTGCATATCTGGTTTTTCTCGGTAGAACAGATTGACCTTCGTTCAATATTTCGATCGTAACTTGAGTTTTTCTCAAGGTTTTTTCGTGATTCTTGTTGTCGTATCTTCATGAATTGATTCTCTACAGTCTATACAGGTTTTGTCAGGATTGATCATGTTTATATTAGTCGCACATACGATTTCTTTAACATATCAATTTTCTACCGAGAGGTTTTTGTTGCTCCCGCTGAAAAAGTTGTAATATACCATTCACCCCCCTCTGGTAGTTTTCACGTTCTCTTCGATCCTACAATTGGTATCAGAGCGAGGTTGCTCTAATCTTTGTGATTTGCACGTGTTTTTGACTAATCATCATAGAGAAATACTCTGCAAAACCTTGTGTCTTTAGTGGTATTGATTTTCAGGTTTGGAAGGCATGCATGGAAGCTTTTATCCAGGCGCAAGGATTTGCTATATGGGAAAAGGTGTACAAGGTTTACGATGTGCCACCGAATGATCAAGTCACGGATACAAACTTAAGAGATGTTGTCAACAACAACAATGCGCGAAACTTGATTATCCAAAGACTAACTCAGAGCGACTTTGACTGTGTTGCACACCTCCGATCGGTGTACGATGTGTGGAGAGCACTTTGTGACTACCACGAAGGATCCAACATGATCAAGGAGGTAAGGCAGTATATGTTCAAGAAAGAATATATGCGCTTTGAGATGCAACCAGATGAGTCAATTGATGAATTATTTGCTCGCTTTAACAAAATTCTTAGCAACTTGCATAGTGTTAGTGTCAACTTTTGAGATGTTGAGAATGATAGGCAATTATTAAGTGCATTAGACATGTCAATCTGGGAGATGAAAGTAACATCTATTTGTGAATCCACTATCATGAGTAAACTTACATTAAATGTTCTTTATTCCAAGTTAAAAACTCATGAAATTGATATTATATCATGTAAGAACCCCAATAAGTCTATTACATTTGTTTCTCAATGTGATAAGCCTAGCTCCGGCCAATCTTCATCTAGCAATACACTTGCCTTGCTGTCTTCACTAACCCTGGAACAGATTGAAGAATTTCCAGAAGAGTAGATAGCACTCATCTCTACTCGGTTCTCAAAAGCATTGCAAAATGTGAGAACTAGAAGGAGAGGAAGCTCCAGACCTCAACGATTCTTTGAATGTGGTAAGACAGGACACTTTCGTACAGATTGCCCTAACCTTTCAGGTCCTTCTACCCGTGATGAAAAGCAGAATAAAGTCAAGTTCTCTTCTGGCAGCACCAACAAGAAAAAGAAGGGTTTTACAGGACGCAAACTGATAAACAGTTTCTTCACCGCACTTCAAGAACTTGGCTCGAGTGATGTAGACACTGGATGTGATGAAGATGATCCGACAAACTTGTGCTTCATGGCGGGCAAATCAAGATCAAGTATGGAGGATGCAGAACACAACAGTGAAAACGAAGAGGTATGTCCTACTTGTGATGAAATGTGTGATGCTATTTTCCATGCAACTGTTATTGTTAAGAAAAAGGACAAAAAGCTTAGGGACAATGCTGTTAAAATTGAGTCACTAGAATCTGAAATTAATCATTTGAAAACCTTGGTTTCTAGTGATGATTATTTTTCCTCATGTGATTTAATATATGAACAATTGTCCTCCTTAAAAGTGCACACTCCTCTGCTCTTGATAAACTTGAGTTAGAGATTGAAAAGAACAAAAAGCTTGCTGCACTTAATGATAAAAACCTGAAAGATGCTAGCTGTTCTACAATTGATTTGCATTGTTCTACTTGTGATGATCTTAACAAGAAGCTACATGATGCTATGAATGAAATTTCTATTTTGAACAATGCTTTACATTCTCATGAAGTTAAATATTGTTCCAATTGCAAACTAAAAGGAAAAATTTCATGTGAAAACTGCCTAGACTTGTCTAAGAAACTTGATGACATGAATAGGACACTAGAGCAGTTTTGTAATGGCAATAAGAACCTAAACTTGCTGTTGAATTCTTTCAAGTCTTGCAATGATGAAACTGGTTATGTTTTGATTCTCATGTTCATGCTAAGGCACGCCCACCTAAAATTGTAAAGTCATTAGAAAGTGGTCTGATTCAAACAGTTCCTAAACAAAAAGAAGTGGTTTTCAAATATGTAGGAGTTTTGTCTCATTCGGGTTCAAATAAACATACTACATGCTCATCTAGACATGAACACAAAGTTAAATTTCATTGTACCTATTGTGGTAGAGATGGTCACGTCATAGATTTTTTTATAGACTAGCTAAACAACATAAAAAGGAAAGAATGCAAGCTAGATCTTATAACTCTGATGCAAAATTTGCTGCACATACTAAACCAGATGTCAGGAACATGCAACCTACTGTTATGAGTCAAAAACATTCAAAGTTTAACTCCGTAGCTTCAGTTTTTACCTCTGGACCTTCTGTTATTACCTCCAGACCTTCTCTTTTTGCCTCAAAAGCCACTGATTTTCGTGCTACACAAGTAACTCCTCATAGGTCAGTAGATAAGAACAAAAATTCTCAAACTTTGACTCATAAACCTGTTTCTTTATCTCAACTTTCACGTGTTATTCCTGCTGGACGTCATGTGACTCAGTACTGAATTCCTAAATGCCTTTTGACTAACCCCAGTATTGATTCATCGACGTATTGTGCTCCTATATAGGTTACACGCCTGAGAAAGAGAACCTTTGGATTGTGGATTCAGGTTGCTCACCCCACATGACTGGTTCACATGTTCCTCTCACAATGACCATGACAACTAAACTAGGTCAACTTTTGCATCTTAACACCGTATGACCTTCACGTGTTCAATCCTTCAGAGGTAAATGGTATGTTCTTGTGATTGTTAATGATTTTTCTAGATACCCTTGGGTTTACTTTATGGCATCTAAGAATGAAGCTTTTAGTTACTTTAGAACTTTATTTCTTAGATTATCAATTGATCACCCAGGATCTTTAAAAGCAATTAGAAGTGATAACAAAACCAAATTTAAAAATCAATCGTTTGATCACTTTTGTGCTGAAAATGGAATAGATCATCAATTTTCTTCACCTTATGTACCTCAAAAAAATGGTGTTGTAGAGAGAAAGAACAGAACCTTAGTTGAGATGACTAGGACTACACTTGATGAATATCAAACCCCTAGAAAATTTTGGGCAGATGCAATTGCAACCGCTTGTTATGTCTCAAATTGTGTTTTCTTGCGTGCTAAGCTAGGAAAAACACCATATGAGCTTCGATTTGGACATAGGCCTAGTGTCACACACTTTAGGGTCTTTGGTTGCAAATGCTTTGTTAAGAAACATGGTAATCTTGATAAATTTGAAGCTAGATCTGTTGATAGCATGTTTCTTGGTTATCCATTTCATACTAGAGGCTACCGTGTGCTTTTACTTGACACTAACAAAATTGTGGAGACTTGTGAGGTTTATTTTGATGAAGCTAGCTCTGGCACTAGCTCAAATATTGCAGGTCCGGATCTATATCCGCAGGGGGAGAGTATTTTCATTGAAGACGAGGAAGAAGAGGTTCTGCTGCCCGAAAATTCAGCAGCTAATGACATTGTTCCAGCTCCTGATTTTGATTCACAACCAGCACCGACGACCACCATTGCTGGTCCAGGTCATCGTCAAGTTACAAGCTCATCGATTTGTGATGAACATGAAGAAGAAGAAGCTTGTGAAGTGTCCACTCCCCTTCGGGTCCTCAAAAATCATCCTCCACAACATATAATTGGAAGCTTGCACGAACGAGTCACACGGTCCAGGTTTTACAATCCAAACTCTCACGCTCATTCTTCTTTTGTTGCTTCTTTTGAACCCAAAGATATATCACACACACTCACTAATGAATCTTGGATTATTGCCATGCAAGAAGAGTTAGATAATTTTGAAAGAAATAATGTTTGGAAACTTGTACCTCCCCCTCAAGGTCACGCTTTAATTGAAACTTAATGGGTGTTTAAAAATAAACAAATTTAGGATGGGGTTGTGGTTAGGAATAAGGCTAGGTTGGTTGCTCAAGGTTCCACACAAGTTGAAGGTCTAGATTTTGATGAAACTTTAGCTCCTGTTCCTAGATTAGAAGCCATAAGAATTTTGTTAGCTTTTCCTGCATCTAAAAGTTTCAAGTTATATCAAATTGATGTTAAAAGTGCTTTTCTTAATGTCTACATAGATGAGGAGGTTTATGTCAAGCAACCACCGAGTTTTGAAAATCCAGATTTTCCTAATCATGTTTACAAACTGTCTAAAGCCTTGTACGGTCTCAAACAAGCCCCCAGAGCATGGTATGTAGGTTAAAAACATTCTTACTTGAAAAGGGGTTTACCATGGGCAAGGTTGATAAAACTCTTTTTATGCTTAAGCATGACAATGACTCATTATTCGTTCAAGTCTATGTGGATGATATCATCTTTGGTTGTGCTTCTCATGATCTTATGTCCAAGTTTTCAGCTATGATGAGTTCAGAATTTGAGATGAGTATGATGGGAGAACTAACATACTTTTGGGGGCTGCAAATCAAGCAAACTAAGGAGGGAACCTTTGTGCATCAAACGAAGTATATAAGAGACCTTCTTAAGTGGTTCAATATGGATAAAAGCAAGCCGCTTTGGACACCAATGTGTACAACAACGACACTTGAACTTGATGAAGATGGTGAACCCGTGGATCAAAAAGAATATAGAAGCATGATCAGATCACTTTTGTACCTCACGACATCAAGACCGGACATTCAATTCAGTGTATGTCTTTGTGCATGATTTCAGGCTTCCGCACATACTTCACATCGTCAAGCCATCATAAGGATTCTCAGGTACTTACATGGAACTCAAGAATTTGACATTTTTCTTCCTTCTCCCTCAACTGCTACTTTGAAAGCTTTCTCGAATGCTGATTTTGGGGGTTGTAGGATTGATAGGAAAAGAACTTCAGGTGCTTGTCATTTTCTTGGTAATTCACTTGTTGCTTGGTCCTCTAGAAAACAAAGTTCAGTTGCACAATCCACAACATAATCTAAATATGTAGCTACTGCTAGCGCTTGCTCACAAATTCATTGGATTGTTCAAATTCTTAGGGACTATGGGGTTGATTTAGATAGTGTTCCACTGTTTTGTGATAACACTAGTGCCATTTGTATTGCTTAAAACCCCGTGCAACATTCTAGAACAAAACACATTGACATTAGGCATCACTTTCTTCGTGATAATGTTAGAAAACAAAACATTGTGCTTCACCATGTAGATACCGAACAACAATTGGATGACATTTTTACAAAACCTTTGGATTTCACTCGTTTTTGTTTCATTCATAGTGAAATAGGGGTTATGCATCCTTATGGCTTAAATTGAGGGGGAGTTTTGAAACTTGGGAAGTCTATGTGTGAATCTGAAATTCAAATAATATGAGCATAGTATTTCATACATATACGACTTTGTGATTCCTTTTACATGCTGAAAGTTCTTACTACATGACTCGTGTTATACATTTTGTAGTTTTTGCCATGACTAGTAATTGGAATAATTACTTACACTAAATCTGGTCATGATCGAACTTTCTTGCTATTTTAAACTTGTTACATGCTCACAAGTGCTTTTAATAATGAAAAATTAATCAATCAACTATCCACATGTTGATTTTTTTTATGATCAAATGAACACTTGAGAAAAGATCAAGAGAATATGCATGCATCGCACTTCTTTTATTGAGATGGCTTATCATTGCACTTAGATATGAACTTGGAAGAAGTTGTGTATGACTAAAACCATGTCCTTAAGCTTCTGATTGTCTAATAACATAGGCTTGGCTTGGTTGGTTAGAATAAGGCAGATGCGGCATATAATCTCTTGCAAATGTTATATTATCAAAATTTGAGCTTTAAATGATATTGAAAAATGAAAAATGCAGCAACAAGTGTCATGCTTTTAGATTTCGAAATAGTTGACTTTGTGAGATAATGACTTGCTTAAACTGAAAATTACATATGATCTCTAGCATGGCTTACACTACTTTATGTATCTCATTGTTGTGATAGTGTAAGTTACTTGATATTATGACTTGGATGAGCTTTGTTTTATATGTATATGTCATATTATGCTCACAACAAATTAAAATTTCTCTTTTGTACCTTGTTGAATACTTTGTCAAAGGGGGAGAAATTGATCACACAATGCAAACATTCACAAGTGTTTTTGTTTTTATTCTCATTTAATTTCTGATTTTTAAAGTGGGAGAAATATTTCGAGGAGATTTTTTTTCAAAACTTTTCATGTGAATAAGCCAATGTTCGGATTTTAAGTGGTGTTGCCAATGCATTCATCAAGGGGGAGATTGTGAGACCTAAGTGTACTGAATACATTGGCTATGACGATAATAGTTTTGAGTACTACCAAAATACCCTTTTAACAAGGTCCGACTCTAGGTCTGAGCTCCAGCAAGGTCCGATGATAGGTCCGACTCGTTTTGGGTAGCTCCGGCAAGGTCCGACGTAAGGTCTGACTTGTTTTGGCTGGGTCCGACTTACTTTGTCTAGGTCCGACATGTCTTGGCTAGGTCCGACTTGCTATGGATAGGTCCGACATGTTTTTTCTAAGTCCAGCACTAGGTCCAATTAGCTTTGGTTAGCTCCGGTGCTAGGTGTGACTAGCTTTGTTAAGCTCCGGTGCTAGGTCCGATTGACTTTGGTAAGTTTCAGCGCTAGGTCCTGCTAGCTTTGGTAAGCTCCGTCTAGGTCCAGTTAGCTTTGGCAAGGTCCGGCGCTAGATTGCAATGGTTTTGCTTTTACTTTGAATTGATTCGAACTTGCTTTACATCTATGGAAAGTTTGCTTAGTATTCTTTTACTAAGTTTTTGGTGTGTTTTGGTGGTTATGGTTGATATCTTTTTGCTATGGTTTGCAACATGCTTATGTGAGGTGCTCACGTAAGATGTTGTGGTTATTGGAACTAACGAGAGTCAAGTCGAGGACTTGTGCTCCGAAGTATTAGTTGTTTGTTCATGTGTAGGTGTTTCTTGATTTCAAAACATGGTTGGTGACGGGATCCATTGAACTAGTCTTAGGGAGAAGATGAGGTTCAACAACCAAGTTCGGGAGGAATTATGGTTGAGTTGATCGGGAGGTCGTGCAACATGGTTGAATCAAGAACAATGCATATGAAGGTATCGTGGACGTCGCTGGAAGATGTTTGCACGTGTGCAAGAAGTGCATGGACGTGGCTGCATGGTTCCAATGATTTGGTGGTTTTATCATAACTAGAGTTTTACAGATCCAATTGACGTGATTCTTCTGGGTTGTCTTCAAAACTTGATTATCTATCACCTATGAAAATTTCAGGGTCATTGGATTTGTGGTTTTGGATCTACATGAGTTTCATTGCAGTGTTGCAGATCTGGTTTTTCTCGGGTAGAACAGATTGACCTTTGTTCAGTCTTTCAATCATAACGTGAGTTTTTCTCGACGGTTTTTTGTCATTTTTGTTGTCGTATCTTTGTGACTTGATTCTCCACAATCTATACTGGTTTTGTCACAATTGATCACGTTTAGATTAGTCGCACATACAATTTCTTTAACAGGTTAATTTTCTGCCGAGGGGTTTTTGTTGCTTCCACTGAAAAAGTTGTAATCTATCATTCACCCCCATTGGTAGCTTTGCATTTGGTCTTCGATCCTACAGAAGACAGCTTGAAGATTGTCCAGGAGTGAGTCCTGGTTCTTCACCTTGACGATGATATCATCGATGTAGACTTCCACCAGGTCCCTAATCAGCTCCCCAAAGGTTTTGTGCATGGCTCGCACAAAAGTTGAGGTAGCGTTTTTAAGACCAATAGGCATGGATGTGAAACAATACAACCCATCTACTGTAATGAAGGCAGTATGCTCTTCATCTTCCTTAGACATTGGAATTTGATGATATCCAGAATATGCATCTAAGAAACATAGTAGTTCACACCCAGATGTAAAATCCACTATCTGATCTATTCTAGGTAGTGGAAATGGGTCTTTTGGGCATGCCTTATTTAGTGTAGTGTAGTTGATGCACATCCGAAGCTTTCCACTAGCCTTTGGTACAACAACTGGTTTGCTAACCACCGTGGATGGTGAACTTCGCGAATGAATCTAGTGTCGAGCAAATTCTTGACTTCTTGTCTAATGAAGTTATGCCGCTCAACAGATTGCTTCCGGGGCTTCTGTTGTATGGGCCGTGCATTGGGGTAGATCCTCAGACGGTGCTCGATCACCTCCCTAGGTATCTCAGGCATTTGTGACAGTTGCCATGCAAACACATCGACATTCGCCCGGAGGAAAGTGACGAGTGCGAGTTCCTATTTGTTGATCAGACCCCCCAAAATAGGAGTGGTTTGAGCGGCATCGGAACCAATTTGAACGACTTTGATGGGAATGTTGGGGTCGCTGCTTGGTTGCACATGAGGTGCAGAAGATGAGCCGCGCCGCGAGCTCGTGAGTTGTTGAGCAGCTTGCTCCTTGCCGGACCCTTCTTTATGCGCCGTAGCAAGCGCATGAAGTTTTTCCAGCACAGTGACCCCAGCATGTGCGGTCCCCTTGGATCTAGAGGATACCTGAAGGAGTCGGCTTCTTCAACACGAGGTAGCCGTAGTGGACCACGAACATTAACCAATATAGGGCAGGCCTGCCTAGGATTGCGTTGAAGGGTAGGTTGATGTGATCCACATCAAACACCAGCTTCTCAAACCGGTAGTTGTCCCGTGTCCAAGAGGTGTGATAGCTCCCGGGCCCACTCTAGAGAATGGGCATGAGGGCCTAAGGTCCAAGAGGTTGAGTTGGAGCTTCACAAAAGTTGTGAAGCTGAGGAGGTTGAGCGTCGCGCCTCCATCTACGAGGACATGGTAGAGCTGGATGTTGTTGATAGTCGGGGAGACCATCATGGGTAATCGTCCAGCTCCCACCATATTCTTCGGAAAATCCAAAGCATCGAAAGTGACGGAAGTATCCATCCACTTTCGATGTGGCTCCGCTTTGGCATAGGAGCAACAAAGACCATCTCCCGACGCATAGTCTTCAAGATGCGCAGGGAGGTGATATCCTAGGACCCTCCATACATCATATGGCGAGTCTTTCGATGCTCATTGTCGGAGTCGTCATCGACGGTGTTGTAGACCGCCTTTTAACGCCTCCTGGCATCTTGGAAGCCTAGCTCCTGATCAGACGGAGCTTCGTCGACTTTCTGCTTCCCTTCCCGCTGACGGAAAGGGGTCTTGTCTTGGCGCTTGTTGTTGAGTTCAGCAAGCCTCTTGACCTTGCGATAGTCTTCAAGATTGTGGGTTGTCGATTTGTGGATCGCACACCACATAATTTCATTTCACCGCCGCCGTCTTCAGATGATGGTCGAGGTCATTTGTCAGAGTGTGGCCCTCGGCCACCCGGAGCTGCGGTAGCAGCAATAGTAGGTGTACTGTTAGGTGACTTCTTCTTGTCACTTGACTTCTTTTTTTTCCACTGCTAGAGGCAGTAGCTTCAACTTTGGAGGATTGCTTGGGCTTCGCAGCTGGTTTGGAGTTCATCTCACGGCCCGCTGCTGCTCTGGCGTATTTGTCTACCAGGCTGAATAGCTCTGTGACGCTGCTGACATTTTTCGTTGCCAGCTTCTCCAGCATCTTCTTATCTTGGACCCCCTATCAAAATGCGACAACAACAGAAGCGTTGGAGATAGAAGGGATGGTATTCCGTACCTAAGAGAATCACCGGATGAAGGATCGCAGTGACTCCCCCGACTTCTGCTGTATGGCAAAAAAGTCCAACTCGGTGCCAGGCCGGGTGTAGGAGCTCCCGAAGTTGGCTGTCAACTGGCGACAGAGTTTCGCCCAACTGTAAATGGAGTCGGGCGGTAAGCTCATAAACCAGGACCTTGACATCCCAGTTAAAGCCACGGGGAAGTAGTTGGCCATCACAACCTCATTGCCTCCAGCTGCGAGGATGTCGTTGGAGTAGATCTGAAGAAATTAATTGGGGTTGACAGTCCCGTTGTATTTCTCTGGCAGATGAGGCCGAAACTTAGGTAGCCACTCAACCATGCGGATATGCATGGCTGGGGCCGAACAGGCGCACCCCACATCTAGAGCAGAAGGGTTTTCTCGAGCAATTCGTCTCTCGCGAGCACGCTCTATGTTGACACGGCCGTACTGCTGCATGTAACAGCGGTCTAGCTCTGACCGAAGATCCTGAGTCGGGAGCCTCATCACCGTTTGAGTACGAACGAGCCCTAGAGGGTAGTGATGTCACTTGCTGGGAGGGTGCATGTCTACTGAGATGCGATGCCTGAGGACCAAGTCTACCAGACAAGGTCTTGTGCCAGGAAGGTGTCTTCCCTACATGGGGTGGACCTTTGTTGCTGATCGCATTGGCTGCAGCTGCAACCAAATGCTCAACATCAGTGCGCCACTGTTCTAGCACGTTCTCAGGGTTGTTTGTCGATGCAGTGACCGACACGAATACACCATCCTGCTGAGATGGTGGTGGTGGTTGATGAATGACACCCGCCAGAACTACAATGTTGGTCGGCTGCTGCACATTGGAGGGATTTCCTCCAGTAGGCTGCACAGCTGATCCGTTGGATGAAGTGGCGGCGAAGTTCACCATCTTGAAATCTTGAAAGCGCCCCGTAGCTAGCGCACCAAATGTTGAAGTGTGGACTAGGACACTTCCCCCGGTACTACTATGAAGTAGTTTGCAGAGGTTCGTATTCGGTTGGGGCACGAGTCAAGATCGAGACAAGAGGTGAACACCGAGAGTTTTACGTGGTTCGGGCTGCCTGAGCGTAATACCTTACTCCACGGGGTGTGTGTCGATTGTATGAACTTGAGTGTGTATGGGTTTGCTCGAGATCAGTTGTGATAGCTTGTCCTTTCTACCATGTAGCGCAACCCTTTTATATGCTAATGACTGGTTGTTACAATGTATGCCTGGCCCGACAGGTGGCCCCAGCTGTAATAAACAACCCTATACTCGATCTACAGTGTTAAGGGCGGTTAATAGTGTGATAACATGCCTTAATGACAATGTTACCAGCCTTGATAGTCCTCTAATTTTGCATCATTAATATGGCATTAATGACGCGTTAACCAATCCTTGTAACGGCTAATTGATAGCCCTTGGATGTCCGCGCCATTGAAGATCCTACTGTCTTACCGTTGCAGACTTAGGTCTGGGCGTTGACATGTGGCAGCTTCGGAGCTTCCCTCTACTGGGAGATAGGTCCGGCGCTATTGGACACGTGGCCGTGCAAGAGCTTCCCTGTGGAGGGAGGCAAGGTCTGGCTTTGCAAGACATGTGGCAGCACCGGAGCTACCCAACCGAGGGAGGCAGGTTCGACTCTTCTGCACACGTGGCAACACCGGAGCCATCCTATGGAGGGAGGTAGATCCGATACTGCTGGACGTGTATTTCCTCCACACGTCTGCCACCTGGACATAGGAACTCCATGGCTCTATTTAAAGTACCAAGGGGTTCCCGGTACTCAGGGTACCGACAGTGACCTTTCGATCAACTCAACCACAATTCCTCCCAAACTTGATTGTTGAACTTCTTCTTCTCCCTAAGACTAGTTCAATGGATCACCGTCACCAGCCATGTCTTGACCTCAAGCAACACCTGCACATGAACAAAGCTCCAACTTTTTCAAGCACAAGTCCTCGACTTGACTCACATTAGTCTGAAATCCACAACACCTTATGTGATCACCTCACATAAGCATGTTGCAAAACATAGCAAAATATATTCCACCATGATCAGCCAAAAAAATTCAAAAACTTAGTAAATGAATACTAAGGAAACATCTCATAAGCCAAAATCAAGTTTGAAATATTGCAAGTTAAACAGAGTGGCTGAAAATAAAATAGAGCACCACAGTAACTGTTACTCTCGATATACGTTGAAAAGTTCGGATGATCTGAACTGTCCGAAAGTAATTGTTACTTCTGAAATGCATTGAAAAGTTCGAACAGTATGAACTAATCGACAGTAAATGTTACTCTCAAAAGCGCATATGAAAAGATCGAACACTCCAAACTAGATTTCTCAGCTATATTCAAAACTTTGCATGTAGCCTTTCACTTTTAACATAATGTATTCCACAGTTTTATCTCACAATCTCTCCCTTGATGAATGCATTGGCAACACCATTACGAAACCAAACATTGGCTCATTCACGTTTCATGAAAAGTTTTGACAAAAGAAAATTTCACCCCTATTTTGAAAATTAAAAAACAAATGAGAAGAAACATCTTCATTTTACAAAAATTCTCCCCTAAGGGCGAACGTGTAAATAGAAACACAAAACACTTGTGAATGTGCTAGGATGTACACTCCACCTGAGAAGAACATGTAAATCAAAACAGAAAACACTTCTGAATGTGCAATGTGTGACATATTTTTCTTCATTTGACAATGTATTCAGCAAGGTATAAAAGAGAAATTTTAATTGTCTATAAGCATAATATGACATATACATGTAAAACAAAGCTCATCCAAGCCATACTATCAAGTAACTTACACTATCATATCAATGAGATACATAAAGTAGTGTAAGTCATGCTAAAGATCAAGTGTAATTTCAGTTTAAGCAAGTCATGATCTCCCTGTATCAACTATTTATAAACTTTAAAGCATGAAATATGTTGTTGTTTTTATTTTCTTTTAAAGCACAAATTTAAATCATAAAAACTTTGCAAGAGATATATGCAACATCAACCTTATTCTAACCTACCAAGCCAAACCTATGTCATTTGACAATCAAAAGCTTAAGGACATGGTTTTAGTCATACACAACTTTTCCATGTTCATATCCAAGTGCAATAATAAGCAATTTCAAAAGAATAAGTGTGATACATGCATATTCTCTTGATCTTTTCTGATTTTTAATTTGATCATAAAGCTCAACATGTGGGCTATTGAATGATTATTTTTTATGATTAAAAGCACTAGTGAGCATGCAACAAGTTCAATAGAGCAAGAAAGTTTGATCATGATCAGGTTTAGTGTAAGTAATTATTCCAATTACTAGTCATGACAAAAACTACAAAATGTATAACATGAGTAATGTAGTAAGAACTTTCAGCATGTAAAAGGAATCACAAAGTCATATATGTATGAAATACTTATGCTCATATTATCTTTTAATTTCATATTCACACATCGACTTCCCAAGTTGCAAAACTCTCCCTCAATTTCAGTCATGATAATGCACAATCGAAATTTCACTAAGAATGAATGAAAAATGAGCAAAATCCGAAGGTTTTGTGAAAATATCAGTCAATTGTTGTTTCGTATCTACACGGTGAAGCACAATGTTTTCTTTTTCAACATTATTGCAGAGAATGTGATACCTAATGTCAATGAGGTTTGTTCTAGAATGTTGCACGGGGGTTTTTAGCAATGCAAATGGCACTAGTGTTGGCACAAAACAGTAGAACACTATCTAGATCAACCCCAAAGTCCTCAAGTGTTTCAACAATTCATAAAATTTGTGAGCAGGCGCTAGGAGCAGCTACATATTCAGACTCAGCTGTGGATTGTGCAACTAAATTTTGTTTTCTAGAGGACCAAACAACTAATTAGTTACCAAGAAAATGGCAAGCACCCAAAGTACTTTTCCTATCAATCCTGTAACCCCAAAATCAGCATCCAAAAAGGCTTTCAAAGTAACAGTTGAGAAAGAAGCAAGAAAAATGCCAAATTCTTGAGTTCCATATAAATACCTAAGAATTCTTTTGATGGCTTGACGATGTGAAGCATGTGGGGAAGCTTGAAATCGTGCACAAAGACATATCATGAATTGTATGCTCGGTCTTGATGTCGTGAGGTACAAAACTGTCTCGATTATGGTTCTATATTCTTTTTGATCCATGGGTTCACCATCTTCATCAAGTTCAAGTGTTGTTGTTGTTCCCATTGGTGTTCGAAGGGGCTTTCTGTTTTCCATGTTGAAGTGCTTAAGAATATCTTTCGTATATTTTGTTTGATGCACAAAGGTTCCCTCCTTAATTTTCTTGATTTGCAACCCAAAAAGTACGTGAGTTCTCCAATCATACTCATCTCAAATTCTGAACTCATCATAGCTGGATACTTGGACACAAGATCATGTGAAGCGCAACCAAAGATAATATGATCCACATACACTTGAACGGATAGTGAGTCATTGACATGCTGAAGCACAAAAAGAGTTTTCACTACAAGAATCGAGCAAAGAAGTGTTGGTCATATAAGTGTCGGTAGTCTACTGTAGCCGATGTTTGTAGTATATAGGTGTCGGTGTACCGACGACTTTAACTGACACTCATTTTTCGACGTTCTTAAATCTTACCGTCGTCGGTCCCGACGTATTTACAGACTCTAACCATCGGTACCCAAACACCCGACGCTTTTAATAGATTTGACCAACTATAGCTGTCGGCCCGCAGTACCGACAGCTCTACGGTGTTATAACCGTCGGGACGGTTCCGCACCGACACCTTTACAGTTTTTTTCACCGCAAGATGCTAGTTCTTTTTTTCTTTAGTTCTTTTTTTACCAGATCAATATCTCATCAGTGATGAACAGATCTAGCACACCCCTGACATCCATATGAACACAAGCAAATCTGAAATCTGAAATCTCAGTATGAACACAAGCATATGAACACAAGCATCCTTACATCTGCACCATATCTCAGTAACATATCAGTACAAGATGAATAAGAAGATTACAAGCACGAACAAATGGACTCCATATCAGCACCAAAAAGTTAAACACAAGCAAATCTGAAATTTCAGTAGAGCTCCAACATTTGAGCTCCAGATCTGACGAAAAAAAGAGCTCCAATGGCGAACGTGCGGCTTCAAAAGGAATGAGGCTGCCGGAGCCGACCGTCAAACGTGGACGGCGCCCTATGTGCCGCCGCTGCTGCGGATGGCCCATGACGCGCAGTCGGTGGAGATGAGGCCGCCGGAGCCGAACGTCAAACGTGGACGGCGCTCCACGTGCCTCCGCTGCCGCGGATGGCCCAGGACGCGGCCGTCGGCGGAGATGGGGCCACCGGAGCTGACCATCACAAGGATCTGGGCGCGCACGCAGGCCAGCGCCGCGAGGTCGACCACTGCGGACACTCGAGCCTCGGCCGTCTTCGGATTGGGAACTAAGGGAGAGAGGCCGGCGGATCGGGAACTGAGGGAGAGAGGCTGGCGGATGGTGAAGTGATAGGGTGGCGGCTAGGGTTTGCTCGGATCGGGACGAGAAGGATCGGGAATCGCGATGGTCGAGGGATATTAAAAAGGGGAGCGGCAATTCAGTGAGGGCCCCACCATTATGGGCGTCGGCCAGGATGAGGAGCCAACGGATTTAATTCAATACTATCGGTTTTCTCATAGACCTGACGTTTTTAAGTTTTTGGACGGTCCTACAATTATAGTTGTTGGTTCCTGAGCGCAACCGATGGTTATAAAATTATTAACGTCGGTTTGTGCTGCTTCCCCGACGTCTCTAACTAAAGTCGTCGGTTTTTTTAGCAGACCGACTTATTTAGTTATTCACGTCGGTTTTAGTGTGCCCGACGCTTTTAGTTTATTTAAATACGTTGGCCCCAACGTTTTTAGGATCCCCAACATTTCTTTGAACGATTCTTGTAGTGTTTATCTACTTTACCCATGGTAAACCCATTCTCAAGTAAGAATGTTTTTAGCCTATCATACCATGCTCTAGAGTCTTGTTTGAGACCATACAAAGCTTTGAACAGTTTGTAAATATGATTAGGAAAATCTGTATTTTCAAAACCTGATGGTTGCTTTAACATAAAACTCCTCATCTATATAGCCATTAAGAAAAGAACTTTTCACATCTATTTGATATAACTTGAAACCATTAGGTCAAGGAAACGCTAGTAAAAATTCTTATGGCTTCTAATCTAGCAACAGGAGCAAATGTTTCATCAAAATCTAGACCATCAACTTCTGTGAAACCTTGAGCAACCAACCTAGCTTTGTTCCTCACAACTACCCCATCCTCACTTTGTTTGTTTTTAAACACCCATTTACTTACTATTATTGTCTGATCATAAGGTAGAGGAACAAGTTCCAAACATTATTTCTTCCAAAATTTTCTAACTCTTCTTGCATGACAATAATCCAAGGTTCATTAGTGAGCGCATGTGATATATCTTTGGGTTCAAAAGAAGCAACAAAAGCAGAATGATCGTGAGAGTTTGGATCAAAAAATCTAGACCATGTGACGCATTTGTGCAAGCTTCCGATAATCTGTTGTGGAGGATGACTTTTAAGGACGCGGAGGGGAGTAGACACCTCACAAGCTTCTTGTTCTTTATGTTCATCGCAAGCTGAAGAGCTTGTGGCTTGAGGATGATTTGGACCAGTAGTAGAAGTTGTTGGTGTTGGTTGTGATAAAAAACAGGAGCAGGAACGACATCATTAGCTTCTGAATTTTCGGACAGCCGCACCACTTCTTTTCTATCTTCAACAAAAATGCTCTCCCCCTTCGGATATGCATCTTAACCTGTCATGTGGCATGAGCAACCTGAATCTGCAAGCCAAATGTTCTCCTCACACAAGCGTGTAACCTATATAGCAGCATAATACATCGATGACTCAATATTGGTATAGTCAAAAGGCATTTAAGAATACAGTTCTAAGTCATGCGATGTCCAACAGGAATAACATGCGCAAGCTGAGAGAATACAACAGGTTTATGAACCAAACTTTGAGGATTCTTGCACCCAACTACTGTAGCACGAAAAATATTAGGTTTGGGAGCGAATTTAGAATTTTTGTGACTCATTACAGTAGGTTGCAAGTGTCTAACATTTGGTTCAACATGCGCAACAAGTTTCGCTTGGTTGCTACATGATAAAGCTATCATTCTTTGCTTCTTTTATTGTTTAGCTAGTCTATAACAAAAATCTAAGACATGGTCTTTTCTACCACAGTAGGAACAATGAAATTTAACTTTATGTTCATGTCTAGATGAGCAAGCAACGTGTGAGTTTGCAACCGAATGATACAACACCCCTGCTGACCTAAAAATCACCTCTTTTGCTTAGGAACGGTCGAATCAAACCACTTCCTAAAGACTTTACAGCCTTAGGTGGATGTGCCTTAGCATGAGCATGAGAATCAAAACCTAAACCAGTTTTATCATTGCAAGACTTGGAAGAATTTAGCAGCAAGTTTAGGTTCTTATTTGCATTACAATATTGCTCTAGTGTCGTATGCATGTCATGAAGTTTATTGGACATATCTAGGCATTTTTCACATGAAGTTTTTTTTTTAGTTTGCAATTAGAACAACAATTAACTTCATGAGAACATAAAGCATTGTTCAAAATAGAAATCTCTTTCCTAGCATCATTTAGTTTCTTGTTAAGATTATCACAGCTAGAACAATGCAAATAAATTATAGAACAACTACCATCTTTCATGTTTTTATCATTAAGTGCAGAAAGCTTTTTGTTCTTTTCAATTTCAAGCTCAAGTTTATCAAGTGTGGAGGTGTGCACACTTCTTAAAGAGGACAATTATTCATATATCAGTTCACAAGAAGAACAAGAATCATCACTAGGAATCAAATATTTTAATCGATTAATTTCAGATTCTAGTGATTCAATTTTAGGAGCATTGTTCCTAAGTTTTTTGTCTTTTTTTTATTGTAGCAGAAACACAAAAAATACCATCAACAAGTTCTTTATATGAATGGTACCTCATCATTGTTGCTAATCCTTGCCTCCTCCATTCTTGAACTTGAGTTGCTCGCCATGAGACACGTACTTACCAAAGTGTCTTCGTCTTCATCACTTCTGGAGTCCACATCGCTCAAGATGTTTTCTAGGAGTGCGGAGAGAATATGGTCCATTACTTGCCATTTTTTAAAAGTCCTCTTTTTCTGGTTGTTGTTGCCAGAAGAGGACTTGAACTTTGTTTACTTTTCATCAAAGATAGTAGGACCTGAAAGGTTAGGTCAATTTGTATGAAAATGTCCAGTCTTACCACATTCAAAGCATTGCTGAAAACCACCACTTCCTCTCCTTCGAGTTCTCACATTTTGCAATGCTTTTGAGAACCAAATAGAGAGAAGTGCTAACTCCTCCTCTTGAAACTCTTCAATTTGTTCAAGGGTTAGAGAGGACAGCAAAGCAAGTGTACCACACGATGAAGGTTGGCTAGAACTAAGCATGTCACACTGTGAAACAAATGCAAGAGACTTGTTAGGGTTTTTTACGTGAGATTATGTCAAGTTCATGAGTTTTCAATTTGGAATATAGGACATCTAAAGCAACTGTACTCATGACAGTAGATTCACGAATAGATGTAATTTTCATCTCCCAAAACGACATGTCTAATGCATTTAACAATTGCCTATCATTTTTAGCATTTGAAAAGTTAACATTGACACTACGCAAATTGCTGAGAATTTTATTAAAATGAGCAAAGAAGTCATCGATTGACTCACTGGGTTGCATCTCCAAATGCATGCATTCTCTCTTGAACATATCTTGTCTTACCTCCTTGATCGTGTTGAATCCTTTGTTGTAGTCGCATAGTGCTTTCTACACGTCATACGCAGATCAAAGGTTTGCAACACTATCAATATCGATTTGAATCAATCCTTGTATAATCAAGTTGTGCGCCTTGTTGTTGTCGACATCCTCCAAGTTGGTTGCCGTCACTTGATCGTTTGGTGGCATGTTGAAGGGCTTGTACACCTACCATGTGGCGAAGCCTTCTGCTTGTATGCAAGCATCCATACGAGCCTTCCAAACCTGAAAATCAATACCATCGAACACACAAAGTATTCCGAAGTATTTCCCCATGATGATTAGCAAAAACACTTGCAAATCACAAATATTAGAGCACCATGGCTTTGATACCAATTGTAGGATCAAAGAGCATGTGAAAAGCTACCAGAGGAGGGATGAATGATACAAATTCCTCCCGAACTTGGTTGTTGAACCTCATCTTCTCCCTAAGACTATTTCAATGCATCACCGTCACTAGCCATATCTTGACCTCAAGCAACACTTGCACATGAACAAATAACCAACTTTTGTGAGAACAAGTCCTCGACTTGACTCACATTAGTCTCAAAACCACAACACTTTATGTGAACACATCACATAAGCATGTTGCAAAACATAGCAAAATATATTCCACCATGATTAGCCAAAACACTTCAAAAACTGAAGAAATAAATACTAAGCAAACCTCCCAGAAGCCAAAAGCAAGTTTGAAACATTGCAAGATAAAACAGAGTGGTCGAAACTAAAATGGAGCACTGCAGTAACTATTACTCCTGATATACGTTGAAAAGGCATTTAAAAGTTCGAACAGTCTGAACTGACTGACAGTAACTATTACTCTCAAATGCACATATGAAAAGACTGGACACTCTGAACAAAATTTCTCTGATACATTCAAAACATTGCATGCAAACCATCACTTTTAACATAACTGCCAATGTATTCAGCACCTAGATCTCACATGTCCGAGGTGCTTTGGACTTGTCCAATGCGTACTTGTACCAGGTGTACAAAGTAGGGTAATTCTATTAAAAATCCCACCTTGGCAAGCTGAACTTATCCGGTGTATGTTGGATATGTCAGAAACGGCTTTTATGCACTGATAAAAATCATACACTTAGTCGCACTCTTAGTGGGTCCATTAGCTCGGACATGTCTGAGACCCTTTTGGACTTGTCTGAAGTGGGCAGTGTAACAATGGCCAAAATTACTTTTTGACTATAAATAGTGGAGCAAATCCCGTATTAGCCTGACCCTAACCATTCAAACACTCACCTGCGCCCAGAAAACCCTCAAGAGCACTACAACACCTAGCTTTCACCTTCTAGAGCCAAAATCGTTAATTTTTGAGAAGGGTGAAATAGTGGTCGTGAGATTTGAGAAGAAGTGGCTTTGGGCTTGAGCTTTGATTCGATTCGTTGAGCTTGCTAGAGATTTTTCTTGTTTGTTACTCTTGGATGCATATCCTGGATGGTTAGGCATTGCCCCATGATTTTGCTTGTGATTTCGGTGTCTGGAAAGTTTGTATTCACCCTTGTTGAGAAAGTGGAAGACCAAGACATGATCTTTGTGGTCTCTTGGTGAAGGAAGGGCTAGTTAAGGCCCGGTTCTCTGTGGAAGTGGACCTCGGTGAAAATCACATTTCATTGTCTCTCTTTTTCACTTCTGCAACGTTTTACCTTTCTAGTGATCTTCTAGGCATATTATAGTAATGTTCTCATTCTAGTACTTTGTAGTTTGTATTCCATCAACTATATTGCTTTTAGAACTACTAGGTTTCTATTTACATCATTTGAGTAGAGGAAAATCTCACCTTTGGCTCGTCCTGCGTTGAAAGCAGTGTTATCCTAAACAGTAAACGGTAGACAGTCGGTGGAGTTTTGTTTACCGTTTCGAAGGTTTAGACGGCGTTTAAACGATGTTTAAATGGACTAAACGGTGTGTACTGCAGCAGTAAGAAAAAATATTTTTTACTGTCCTGCTCTACGGTAGATGTTCAAATCAAGTTCAAACTCATATTTGGGATCAATTTAACTTCGACATCATATAAAATTAAAGAGGCGATCACAATACCACACCACCATATAATAATATTGAGACTGAAAAAAATATATGTAGTGACCTAAACAAATATTTTAAACTTCTACTGCTAATGGTTGTTTTATTATATTTTTGAAACACAAGTAATATTACTTCTGATGTGTTTAAGTGTTTAAGTGAAGCTTAGAAAATATATTGATTTTAATCCATTTGGTGATATTAATTTTAAACTTGCATCTGTCATTGAATTGTAAGTTCACTTTGCCTAAACGGTTCTAAACACGTTTAAAATTCATTTCGTTTAGCCTGTTTAAACGGGTCAACCGTTTAATCCACCGTTTAGGGGCTAAACTGTGCAGTTGCTCTCTGTTTAGCGTTTAAACGCATTTAAACAGGCCATTTAGGATAACACTGGTTGAAAGTCAGACTTATCCGACTTTCTGCCAGACTTGTTCGAGCACCTCAGACAAGTCCGACCTCAGCTCGGACATATTCGAGATTTGGGATCAGAACAATTTTTAATTAAGTGCATTTTTGTTCTAATTGCCTATTCACCTCCTCTAGGCTACTTTCAGCAAGTCACCCACTGGCAGCGAGCCGCCTTGTGATGAGCTCGGGCACTGCAAGGAGGTCGCAGGTACGTCGAAGAACCTTGCCGCTCATGTGTTTGCCTCTCTCACTCTATAATGTGGCGGGCCAAAGAGAGAGAAGAGGAAGATATAAATGGGAATTAGGGTTCAGGGAAATGATGCTGGAGTTTTTATACTCCTTATCTTTTCGCTCGATCATTGGACGTAGATCAACGGCTCAGGAACTCCACATGCATGAGCGTGCCAATGGCCCAAGCGGGCATGCTTCATGGGCTTTTGGGCTGCCCTTTCGCAACGTGCACGTGCGCCGCAGACTAGGCCGCATGGGTAGCGGGGCCTGATGGGACATATTTTCCTCTCGAGGTGAGAGCAATGGCCAATGGGCCTAGCAACTCTCCAAGCCTAGTAAGATAGTGACGCACCACTGGCTCGGGCTGTGAGCCAAGTTGGTCTTGGGCCGCAAAATTTTTCTCATTTTCTGAGTACTTTTTTAGTTTGGCTTGGGGCCGAATTAGTATGTGGGCCTTTTCCATTTTAGTTATTGACTTTTTCGGCTGAAATAATGATGGTCCTCACAGAATTAATTAAGTGACTCAAGAAATAATAAGTAATTTGTGATGATATGTTATGTTTTGTGTGATAATTTTGCTACATGGTTCCTTGAATTTCTAGTATTAAGGATTTTGTAGCAACATTTAAGCATTTTCTCAGCCTCTTTATTTATTTCATTTAACAATACTATAGAAGTATGAGTAATTAGGTATGTTTAATTAAGAATTAAGTTAAGCTTTCACTGTTAATTAATTAAGGTACATTATTTAGTAACCAATGCAAAAAATAATTTACCATGTTTTAAGATTATTAACGATGGTAATTTTATTAAGTAACCAATGTGAAAGATAAAATTGCCACATTTAAATTATTTTAAGATTATTTAAAATTATTTGTTTAAGTAATGGAAATTTTATCGGGTAAATAACGTGAAAGATAAATTGTCATGTTTTAAATTACTTTGAAAGTTGTGTGTTGCTGAATAATCAAAGCGAAAGGCAAAATACGGTATTGCAGGTTGTTTAAGAATTTCATTGAGTAACCAACGCGAAAGACAAAATTTGCTATGTTTTGAGTTTTTTGTTTTGTCATGTAACCAACACGAAAAACATAACACAATATTACTTCATATTTCAATATATTGTTAATGCACTTAATTATGTTTATGTTTTATTATTAAGGCCTTCATCTTGATTTCAGTATGAAGATACATCTCGTCGGATAAGGACATCAATGAGGGCAATTAAAAATCTTAATGAGAGAAGGTGGAAATTGCTTCGGCAATCTCTGAAATAGATTTGGACTAACGAGCCCATACCCTACTGAGTCTATGTTTCCTGTTATACGCGATCGAGAAATTGAGGAGGCTTTTACCAAGAGGATGAATGCTTATGATAAGGACTACTTTTGGTACGATGTTACTCGTGCCAAGTGGGCCTTTTCAAATAAGAAGTGTTTAACGACCATTAAGAGCTCGATCACTGAAAATGTTCGGGAAGAAATTTTTGAATGTAACACTTGTTTTGAGTACCTACTTAAGACAGAGAGACAGTTTACTAGCTCATATGAAACTATGGGGAGCGATCTTGTTGAGAGGTTCGTCACTGAAATACAATGGAAGTTGTGTGCGTGAGCACATTCTTAGGATGACGGACATAGCCGCTAAGCTTAACCTAATGGAATTGAGGTTGAAATATGAGTTTTTTGTGCATCTCATCTTCACCTCATTTTTAGATGATTTTGAGGTGTTTGTCATCAACTATAATTCGGAGCCGGAGTAGTGGGATTTTGAGAAATTGATTGCTATGTGTGTTCAAGAAGAGGAGTGCATTAAGACTCATCATTTTAGTGACTCTTCAACTACGCGAAGAGCAATGGTAAGGGCCAGAAGAATTTCTCTAGTTATCCTGAGCGACCATCTTTTAAGATTCACGAGACTCCTCATAACAATAAGAGTAAGAGTGAGTTTCCACAACAGCTGTTGACGGTCGTTATATACCAATTTTGACCATCTATATAACTCAATTATGTGAAGGAATGAATATTTATTACACACATTATAGTTAGAAATAACCTAGTTCCACTCGTACTTGGAGAAATTGGTGCATGCAGGTATTTTATATAGAATTGAAGTGAAACTAGGGGATGGATCCTATAAATTATCATCCCAGCCAATCAAGCGCCGATATGTGACACCACATGGATCAAATGGCTCACAAACAGAAGTATCTGAGGCCATCCAGCGGTGTCTCACCTATATCAGTAAAAGGGACCCACCTGTAAGCCACTTGGAGAAAGCACAACCAATTTGGAGGGTTTACCAGGTCGGCCGACCCCCCTAGTCAGCCGACCTGGTCTTTCCTCCAAACCCGGTCAGCTTCCACGTGTTAGCTCCTCCAGGCTTGGAGAAGTCATTGATGACTGATTCGCGCACTTTTGGTGGCGAGAACCGACCCTTGTCCAGCTATAAATAGGACCCCTCATACCTCACTTCAACACACACCACTTGAGCATCATTCTATTGTATACACTAGTTCTACTAGTTCCTTAGTGGAGGTTAGGTTGTAGAGAGGAGCCTCTAGTCCTAAGTCCATATTGGAAAAGGTATGGCTCATGTATCTTTTCTTGTATTTGTGACTTTATGCATAATAAAGATATTATTTTTAGTCTTCTTTTATTCATATACTTGATGAAGTGTTTCTTGTTTGATTGTGGATTCCATGTATGTGGTAGGAGTAGTCTTTATGATTATGCCATAACAATCTTAATCTATCATCGTAAACACTACAAACCCCCACTATAGTCTAATTTGTTATGATATGATCATGTTAATATGAATAACTTATGCTATGTCTCAACATTGGTTCAACATGTTTAGGTTAGTCATTCCCTTAGGATGGCTTGTGCCCGGGCTCCTAAGGTATTTACTTAATATGCTAGCATGGTGCTAGGATAGTTAAGTAGCGTTGGATGTCTCATGGACCCAGGGATTGAAGAGGTAGGCAGTAGGTGATGACAACCCTATTCTTTCTTTGTAATCCTCCACATTCGGCTATGCCATAGGCTCTTTATAGGAGTCATCCTGGTATTGCTAGGGGTAAACTCGTGCCCGATGTGTTGAACAACTTAGCATAAGGATTCACCATTGACAATGCTCATTAGTATCTAACCTAGGCTATGTATATGTATACTAGAAGCATTGTAGGAGCAACTCTCCAACTCTTAGTCTAATCTCCATTAGTACCCATTTACCCTTTAAAATAGATTGTTGAGGTGTGTGTCACACTACCTATATCATCAACTTACCCCTATCTTGATAATTGATTAGTATCCCATAGCTTGATCATAAGAGTAGTGTCTACTTTACTCCATTGCCTTCCTTTGGGATAAATATGATACCCTTGGGAATACTCTTGGGTGAAATGCTACACGACAGTTTCCATGTGCTTGCGGATTTTTATCTGTGATGTAAGAAACGTCAACAACAGCATCCTCCTTAGAAGGATGTTAAAGTGGATAAAACAAGTGCCTTTTTTTGTAAGAATGAGAGACACCATCAAAATGATTGTGTAGGCTTCCTCGAATGGTGTTGTAAGAAAGTTAATGTTTGTACATTTGTTATTATACCCCCGTTTTAGTTTATTCCCAATCTACTTGATTGATTAACTCAGGTGAAATCTTGCACATTTGTAACATGAATTAAGTACGAGGAGAATCCTATGAAAAGGGGAAAGGACCATTAGAGTCAATGATAGTGGAAAGTGCATCTAGGCATCCCTTGTGGGTTTCGGTTGATTAATGACAAACCAATGAGATCCTAACAAAATTGTTGAGATGATCGTAGGTTTTTAAGAAATCAGGAAGAAAGCACAAAAAGGAAAGAGAATGAGGATTCAAAGGGAAAAGAGCTCAGGAGCCGTAATGAATAGATTATTTTGTTTGGAGTGTGTTGGAGAAACACACCACAAGAGCTCAAGTGGAAAATTGGTTGCACTCACTGCATATTTCACAGGAAGAGAGGACTAGTCCGATATCCACGAGACTAGTTTGATATCTCTCTGACCAAAAAAGGACAAGTCTCCCCCAGTGCGGACTTGTCTGCAACCCTTCACATTTGCACAACACCGGACTTGTCCGATATGAACCAGACTAGTCCGATAATCCCCTGACTAAAATCGGACAAGTACTCCAAGTGCGGACTTGTCCTTAGACCTACAATCTTTCACAACACCGGACAAGTCCGATATCCACCGGACTAGTCCTAAAACTCTCTGACTAAAATCGGACGAGTCCCTCCAAATGCGGACTTGTCCTTAGTTGAACAGTTTTCCACCACACTGGACAAGTCCGATATTCAACGGACTAGTCCGAAATCTCTCTGACTAAGATCGAACTAGTCCGCACCTTAATGGACTAGTCCGGTATCCATCAACACTTAGGGTTTCTCGCACACACGCACACCGGACTAGTCCGGTGTCCACCACGGACTAGTCCGGACTTCGCAAACCCTAACAGTAACATTTGGGAACCCTAATATAAATAGAGTTGTACAACCATACAACAAACCCTCTTGACCCCCTACGCCATCACACCTTCCCAGATCCCAAAATTTACATATCTCCACACATCTTAAGCCTAAAAAAGATCAATTCTTTGAGGATTAGCAATTAAACAAAGGAGAGACTTGTTCTACACATCTTGAGCTCTTGGGTTTGATCTCTCGCACACTCACATTGTTTTTGTATATATTTTGAGTGCGTTCAGTGGTGTTCATTGCTGTAATCTTTGGGGAGCCCTCAACGTGTGAGAAAGCCCCCTTGAACGAGTTATTTGGCCCTTCGTGGTTAGTCAAAGAGAATCGGCCTCCGTGGCGATTCAATGAGGGAAGGGTCAGTGAAGACCCGGTCCTCCATGGACTCCTCAATGGGGATGTAAATTCCTCTGTGGAATTGAACCTCGGGATAAAACTTTGTCTTGCGTGTTCTTGTTTTAGCGTTCATCACAATATATGTTTTGCTTAGTAATGTAAAATTCACCTTGAAACCTTGTATCATACTTGATCATTGCAATACATTGGTTCATTAGCTCAATAAACTTTACTTGTAATCTGATATCTGCTACATAGTGTGCTAGAAGTAGAATTATCAATTTACTTTGATGTTCTAGTCCGTGCACACCGGACTAGTCCGCACCATAACGAACTAGTCCGGCCTACTCGTATTTGATCTATCTGTTAAGTGTTTTCAGGGTCTGATAAAAGTGCAAAAATTCTATTCACCCCCCTCTAGGCTACATTCAATTGGTATCAGAGCCAAACTCTTCAAAATAGACTCACCGCTCGAAGAGACCATGTTAGACATCAAGGATGTACACAAGGGCTTCAACAACGAAAAGGGTGATGAGGAAAGAAACCATAAGCTTGAAAAGCTCGTCGATGCCATTCAAGACTGTGAAGATGATGATGAGAAGATGCTTGAACTCAAGGATCTTCTACGGAAGAAGGCACTCTCCCCATAATGGAAGAAGAAGATCGACAATGAAAAGAAGAAGGGGGGGTAGTCACACAGACTACTCCCGATATCCTTTTGACTATGAACGTTTAAATTCTAATAATAGTCATTACTTATCAATTCCTTTAGGCAAAGAACCTTACTTTTATGGAAATTACAATTGAATGTGGAGACAAAATATGAAACTGCACCTTATATCTCTTAATCCAAGTTTGTGGCATATAGTTTGTACAGGGATAGATATTCCGGACAATGATGAAGAGTTGACACCAAGTCAAGAACAAGCAATTCATGGGAATGCTCAAGCTACAGCTTTGATCACTTCATCATTGAGCCGAGACAAGATCACCAAGGTGGATGGACTCGAAATTTCCAAAGAGATATGGGACACTCTACAAACCGCACATGAAGGTGACTGTCATGTACGCGAAGCAAAGGTAGATGATCAAAGCTGAATTGGGAAGATTCACTATAGAAGATGGTGAATCTCCTCAAGACATGTACAATAGACTTAAGAAACTTATCAACAAAGTCCGAGCTTATGGCAGCAAGAAGTGGAATGATCATGAGGTTGTGAAGTTGATTCTTAGAGCATTCATACCTTGCAACATGACTCTTTGCTCTATAATTAGAGAAAGCCCTGGGTATCGGAAAATGACCTCGGACGAACTTCTTCGCAAAATTATCAACTTTGAAATGATGGAGAAGCAAGCCAAGCACATCAAGGAAATTTCCGACCTTACCTCCGCAAAGAAGAAAGGAGTTTCTTTGAAGTCAACTTGTAAGCCAACATCAAAACAAGCTCAAGAAGCTATTGAAGAAGATAACAGTGATGATGATAGCAGTGATGTGAATGATGAAGACATGATCTTGTTCCTGAAAAAGTTCAAGAAAATGATGAGAAGAAGAAAGGGTAATAGCTCAAACGAAGGAAGACAAAGGGACAAACAAAGACCCAAGATGAGACGGGCATGCTACAATTGCGGAGAGTATGACCACTTCATAGTCAATTGCCCAAATGAAGATACCAAGAAGAAGAGTAAAGACTACAAGCCTCAACCAAAGAAAATGTTCAAGAAGAAGAAACAATATGGCCAAGCGCATCTAGGGAAGGAGTGGGACTCCAATGATGAGTCCTCATCCGAAGAAGAAGAGCAGATGGCCACCATAGCCATCAAGAAGCCTACCAAGAAATCCACCCTCTTCCCAACCATGGGCGCATGAAAGGACAATAACCACACATGTCTAAGGGCCAAGGAAATAAAAAGAAAGGTCACAACTAAACCTTCCTCCCCACTTTATTCTGATAGTGATATTGATGATTATAATGATGAAGAAAACATGCTTAGTGGACTAGATAGAAAAATAGCTTCTAAAATGAAATTTTAATGGATAAGATTATTGATAAGGAGGAGCTAGTCAATTGCCAATAAAATATGATCATTCTACAAAAGGAGAAATATCTTAAGATTGAAAAGCTCCTTGAACTTGAAAAGAAGCAAAGTGAATCACTAGAACTTGAGTGAGCTTCAAGAAAGGAAGCTTGTTTGAAGTTAAAAGACTCAAATGTGTCCATCAAGGAGTAACTTGCTAACTTAACCAAAGTTAACAAGATCCTTGAAACACAGGTTGAGTCACTCAAGCAAAGTGGGTCTTCATCCTTTTCAAGCACACCTTCTCAATACATCAAGTCCGAAATTGTTTTACTTGCACTTGTACTAAAAATGATATCAACTTGGAAGAAAATTCCAAATTGACAAAAGAAAAGCATCCCTCCCAAAGTGGCATACTTGGTCACAAGACCTCCAAATGTTAAATATGACATTGGGTATTCTTATGGTGAAAAGCAAAATGCTAGAAGCCACAAGAATAACAAGGATCGCATTGCTTTTATCAAAGGAACTTCTTCTCAAGTTGGAAAACATAGTAAATTTGATGAAATGAACATTGTAAGATCATATGAACAACAAGTTTTATTTAGAGCCTTTGATGCTTCATATGTACTTACGAAAAATGTTTATGGAAAAGTTCATGCGAAATATGTTGGGCCATGCCATGAGAACACAAAGTCTCGTTGGTGGGTGCCCAAATCACTTGTGACTAACCTTAAAGGACCCAAGCAAGCTTGGGTACCTAAGACCAAGACATAATCTATTCTTGCAGGCGTATTCATCCAGTGGAGCAAAATGGGTGCTAGGTAGTGGATGCACCAATCACATGACCGGAGAAAGAAGAATGTTTGTAGAATATGAAGAAAATGAAGACCCAAGCGAAGGCATTTATTTTGTTGATAATAATCAAGGAAGGGTGCTTGGTACCGGTAAAATTGAAATTTCATCACAACATACTCTTTCTCATGTTTTACATGTTGTCTCCTTGGATTATAACCTTTTGTCCATATCTCAATTATGTGACAAAGGTTATAACTGTTTATTCACTAATGAGGGTGTGACCATCTCTAGAAGGAGTGATAACTTGGTTGCATTCAAGGGTGTATTAAAGGGAAAACTTTATCTAGTTGACCTCAACAAAGATAAAGCCGAACTTGACACATGCTTGATGGCAAATACCAACATGGGTTGGTTGTGGCATAGACGGCTAGCACATGTTGGTATTAGGAATCTTCAAAAACTCCTTAAAGGCGATCACATCCGAGGTTTAAAGGATGTTGTTTTTGAGCAAGATAGGCTTTGTAGCACGTGCCAAGCTGGGAAGCAAGTAGGAGCACCACATCCCGTGAAGAATGTCATGACTACAACAAGACCGCTTGAGCTCCTCCACATGGATCTATTCGGCCCAATTGCTTACATAAGCATCGACAGTAATAAATATGGTTTAGTCATTGTCGATGATTTTTCACGCTTCACGTGGGTTTTCTTTTTGCATGATAAGATAGAAACTCAAGGAACCCTGAAGAAGTTCATCAAGCGTGCCCAAAACGAATTATCACTGAAGATCAAGAACATACGAAGTGATAATAGGACATAATTCAAGAATACTCAAGTAGAGGAGTATCTAGATGAGGAAGGCATAAAGCATGAATTCCCAGCACCGTACTCTCCTCAACAAAACAGAGTAGCCAAAAGGAAGAACCGAACACTCATTGAGATGGCAAGGACAATGATTGATGAATACAAGACTTCGGACATGTTTTGGGCTGAAGCGGTTAACACCGCTTGTCACGTCATAAACCAACTATATCATCATCGGTTGCTCAAGAAAACTTCATATGAACTAATCACGGGTAACAAACCAAATATTCATATTTTCGAGTTTTTGGTTCAAAATGTTATAATTTTAACAAGAAGCCTAGGGCTTCAAAGTCCCATGAAGGTTTCTTACTTGGCTATGATGTGAACTCCTACGCCTATCGTGTCTTCAACAAGGCCTCCGAACTTGTTGAAGTTGCACGTGACGTAGTGTTCGATGAAACTAACGGCTCTCAAGAAGAGCAAGTTGATCAATGTGTGCTAGACCAAGAAGAAGCTCATGAGCATTGAGAAGAATGGCATTGGGCGATGTTCGACCACATGTGCCACCTCCAAATGCGAATGAAGAAGATGAACCACAAGTGAAGGAAAATGATCAAGGGGGAGCTTCCACACAAGATCAACCTCAAGAAGAACAAGGTGATCAAAACATCAATGAGAGCAACTATCCAAGGGGAGAAGAAAATGATAATCATGAAGATTCAAAACCACAAGTGCCGCATCCAAGAGTGCACCAAAGCATCCAAAGAGATCACCCCGTCGACAACATAATCGGTGACATCCAAAAGGGAGTAATAACTCGATCTCGCATAACTAATTTTTGTGAACACTATTATTTTGTATTCGTTTTGGAACCATACAGGGTTGAAGATGCATTAAAATATCCAGATTGGGTGATAGTGATGTAAGGAGAATTGAACAACTTCAAAAGGAATGAAGTGTGGGAGCTTGTTGAAAGACCCAAGTCCAACGTCGTCGGCACTAAATGGGTCTTCCGCAACAAGCAAGACGAACATGGAGTGGTAACAATAAACAAGGCATGACTTGTGGCCAAAGGGTATTCACAAGTCGAAGGTCTGGATTTCGACGAGACTTTTGCTCCCGTAGCTAGGCTTGAATCGATTCGTATATTACTTGTATATGCTACTCACCATGATTTCAAGCTTTATCAAATGGGCGTGAAAAGCACCTTCCTCAACGGACCGACCAAGGAGGAGGTGTACATGGAGAAACCACTCGGTTTTGAAGATCAAGAGTACCCCAACCATGTGTACAAACTTCGTAAGGCTCTCTATGGCCTCAAACAAGCTTCTAGAGCTTGGTATGAGTGCCTTAGAGATTTTTCGGTTGAAAATGGCTTCAAAATTGGTAAAGCTGATTACACTTTCTTTACCAAGCACTTTGATGATGATCTCTTCGTTTGCCAAATCTATGTTGATGATATCGTATTTGGTTCAATTAACAAATCTTTTTGTCAAGAATTTAGTAAGATTATGACAGATAGATTTGAGATGTCCATGATGGGAGAGTTGAGATACTTTTTGGGATTCCAAGTGAAGCAACAAAAGGAAGGGACGTTCATGAGCCAAACAAAGTACACTCAAGACATTCTCAAGAAGTTTGGAATGGACAAAGCGAAGCCCATAAAGACTCCCATGGCGACAAATGGACACTTGGATCTCAATGAAGACGGACCAAACGTGGATCAAATTTTATATCACTCCATGATTGACTCTTTACTATATTTATGTGCATCAAGGTCATATATTATGTTGAGTGTATGTTTGTGTGAAAGGTTTCAAGCCAATCCTAAGGAATGTCATTTGACAATAGTTAAAAGGATCTTGAGATATTTAGTTCATACACCCAACCTAGGCCTTTGGTATCCCAAAGGTTCAAAATTCAATATCATTGGATACTCCGATGCAGATTATGCCGGATGCAAGGTAGATAGAAAAATGACCTCCGATACTTGCCAATTCCTAGCTAGATCCCTAGTTTCTTGGTCCTCCTAGAAACAAAGTTCAATTGTCTTGTCAACGGCCGATGTAGAGTATGTTGCAGCCGGGAGTTATTGTGCACAACTCCTTTGGACGTGACAAACTCTAAGGGATTACGGTTGCAATATGAGTTGTATTCCACTCCTTTGTGATATTGAGAGTGCCATTAAAATTGCACATAACCCTGTTGATCACTCTAGAACCAAACACATAGACATCCGGCATCACTTTTTGAGAGATCACTCAATGAAAGGAGACATAGCCATTTCCCATGTCAACACTAAAAAACAACTAGCTGATATCTTTACCAAGCCACTTGATGAAAAACGCTTTTGTGAGCTCCGAAATGAACTAAATATCCTTGATGCTCGAAATGTGGCTTGAAAACTTGCATACCTGTATGCCATCTTCAAAATCATGTTGACTGTATTGAAAAATCATCTCTCTCTATTTTCTCCAAAAAAATATATTAATTGCTTGATCTTGGTGAATTGTGGTCATAGTTTGATTGTTGTATGTTGACTGATCGTATTCATCAAGATTATTTGTGTTTTTTTGACCCCTATTTTCTTTTTTAGCACCTTCGAATATATACGAAAGGTCTATGTTAATTTCTATCCTGGTGACAACGGACTAGTCCGTGGTTACCCCGGACTAGTCCGCACATTGCAGACTAGTTTGCAAAGTGTCCGCTGGTCCAGACTAGTCTGGTACGACCACGAACTAGTCCGATATTTCGACTCCATAACCCCTAAGGACCGTCGAAGACCTAATCTTCTTCTACCTCACAACACCCGTCATGTTCTCTCTGTTCACTCGAGTACTCCCAAGGAGATACCACAAGATATCCATCAAATCCTCCTAAAACTCCATGGGAATCGACCTCCACTGCTAGGGGATCGACAACACCGGACTAATCCACACCAAAAACTTCCTCAATGCCTCAAATCGAAGGATTTGGTAAATCTTTCACCAAACCCTAGAACCTTCGATTGCTCACCTAATTGCTCATGTGGCTATGCACCGTACATCATGTATACGATAGAGAAGGTCACTAGCATTGAATTTATGAAGGATGTTGAGCATACAGTTTTGAGGCCTCAGAAGCCGCCTCAAGTTGCTCTTCCAACTGCTCCATCCCCTGCATCAAGTGAAGAGGCTCCTAGTAGAGCCCAAGGAGAGGCAAGACCTTCCCCTAGCACTAGGGCCCCTCCATTTCACAAAGGGTCCGCTAGTGTGAATATGAAATACTTGGCTGCTATATTTGGTTATTGCTGCAAAACTGAGGTGAAAGTTCATAAGATGGAAAAGGCAAGAAAATAGCATATGATATACATGAAGGACAATGTCAAAGCAATATGCCAAAAATTGGAGATTGAGCCGGTTGGATCCCCAGTTATCTCTGAAGACTCTAACTCTGACTTTTCAGAGCTTCCACCTCTCTTTTCTTTCAAGCTTGCCTACATTGGCCTTAGGAGCACAAAAAGTGGTTCTTCTCATCCTCCTCCTCAGCCTGATGAAGAAGATGAAGAAAGGACTAACAGTGCGTATGAAGGTGGCGACGACGAGTAGATCCATCCTTCTCTTCCTTTTTGGTGCCTTGATGCCAAAGGGGGAGAGATTGAGGGGGAGTCTTAGGTCATAGCATTAGATTGAGAGAGAGAATCTATTCCTCTTTTGTGTTTTGTTGCTACTCTGTCATGCTTTTAATCTTGTAAAACTTTAATTATGCTACCATCATGGTTTTTGGACATGTGTTGTGAAATGATGACTATGTTATGATTATGATCAATGGTTTATATTTAAAACTACTATGTATGCCTGATATTCTTGATGTTATTATGATTATGCCTTCTTATGATATTCACATCAATATTATTGCTCACACACATAGTTTTGCACCTCACCATAAGGAGTGCACATATGTATTACTTTTACGTTTGCTATTTTTACTCAAAATTCGTATGTGCACACTTTATGAAAATCTGAATTTTTATCATATTTGTTTAATCTCAATGGTTGTCATCGATCACCAAAAGGGGGGAGATCGAAAGTGCATCTAGACATCCCTTGTGGGTTTTGGTTGATTAATGACAAACCAATGAGATCCTAACAAAATTGTTGAGATGAGCGCATATTTTTAAGAAATGAGGAAGAAAGCACAAAAAGGAAAGATAATGAGGAATTAAAGGGAAAGGAGAACATGAGCTGAAAAGATTAGATTATTTTGTTTGGAGTGTTGGAGAAACACACCCCAAGAGCTCAAGTGAAAAATTGGTTGCACTCACTTCACATTTCACGAGAAGAGCGGACTAGTACGATATCCACCGGACTAGTCCGATATCTCTCTGACTAAAAATGGACAACTCCCCCTGGTGTGGACTTGTCCGCAACCCTTCACATTTGCACAACACTGGACTAGTCCGATATGAACCGAACTAGTCCGATAATCCTCTGACTAAAATCAGACAAGTCCTCCAAGTGAGGACTTGTCCTTAGACCTACAATCTTTCAAAACACCGGACAAGTATTATATCCATCGGACTAGTCCTATAAATCTCTGACTAAAATCAGACAAGTCCCTCCAAATGCAGACTTGTCCTCAGTTGAACAGTTTTCCACCACACCAGACAAGTCCGATATTCAATGGATTAGTCCGAAATATCTCTAAGATCGGACTCGTCCGCACCTTAACGGACTAGTCCGGTATCCATCAACACTTAAGGTTTCTCGCACACACGCACACTGGACTAGTCCGGTGTCCACCACGGACTAGTTCGGACTTCGCCAACCCTAACGGTAACATTTGGAAACACTAATATAAATAGAGGTGTACGACCATACAACAAACCCTCTCGACCCCCCTGTGCCATCACACCTTCGAAGAGCCCAAAATTTACATCTATCCACACATCCTAAGCCTAAAAAAGATCAATTCTTTGAGGATTAGCAATTGAACAAAGGAGAGACTTGTTCTACACATCTTGAGCTCTTGGGTTTGATCTCTCACACACTCTCATTGTTTATTGTATATCTTTTGAGTGTGTTTGGCAGTGTTCATTGCTGTAATCTTTGGGGAGCCCTCAACGTGTGAGAAAGCCCCCTTGAACGAGTTATTTGCCCCTTCATGGTTAGTAAAAGAGAATCGGCCTCCATGGTGATTCAACGAGGGAAGGGTCAGTGAAGACCCGGTCCTCCGTGGACCTCAACGGGGATGTAAATTCCTCTATGGAATTGAACCTCTGGATAAAACTTTGTCTTGCGTGTTCTTGTTTTATCGTTCATCACAATCTAGGTTTTTCTTAGTATTGTAAAATTCACCTTGAAACCTTGTATAATACTTGATCATTGCAACACATTAGTTCATTAGCTCAATACACTTTACTTGTAATCTGATTTCCGCTGCATCATGTGCTAGAAGTAGAATTATCAATTTACTTTGATCTTCAAGTCCGCGCACACCGGACTAGTCCGCACCATAATGGACTAGTCCGACCTACTCGTATTTGATCTATCAGTTAAGTATTTTCAGGGTTCGATAAAAGTGCAAAAAGCATATTCACGCCCCCCCTCTAGGATACATTAATTAGTCATGAAGCCAAAGTTGAAGCCGCATATGAGCTTCCTACTGAGTTATAGTTATGTACTTAGGTTTCATAATGTATCCTCTATGAAGGAAATTTGATTTATGTTTTCATGATTGGAATGTCTTAAATAAGTTATTAGTATTATTTAGTATTAACTTCAGATTTTATATTTATTATCCTTGAATGACGATGTTAATTTAGTAAGTAACATACAGATTTCCCCTCAGAACTGCATCAAATTATTAAAAGTACATAAGAATCGACTCTCAAATATTTTCTAAATTATGACATTGTATTTTAGACCATATTTCGATGGTGGGAATTGCACATTAGTTTCCCCATCAAATTTCTTCTCCCCACTCAGATCTTTCAGATTCACTAGAATGCATTGAACATTTCAAAAAGAGGTCAACTTAGTCACCATGCATAGTTATGATTCATTCATAATAAGGGCGACTATACACGTTTTGATTATATTTATCTAATCAAGGAACTTTGTGAAGCATTGGATAAATTTTAGTATTAAAGCAATAAGGTCCGATTGTGGATGGGAGTGTTACGTTCGGAATATCCCATATAGTCAAACTTCTGGACTTTTGAAAGGTTTCTACAGTAACATGACAATGTCGCCTCGTTTTGACACCTAGTGAGCCTCAACAAAACGATGTAGCCAACTATGTTAAGTTTCTTGTAAGTCAGCATCGAAGACACTTTTTGAATTGGGGAAATGGCGTAAACCCCCTTTAAGCTAGTTGTATGTATGAGGTTGTCCTGTTGAGGTTAATATAACCCAAACGTTGGTAAGCTGGACTCTAAAATGATAATTGCTATTTTATTGGCTATTGAGATAAGAGTAAGAACTATCATTTATATTGTCTAGATCATTATACTAAGTTGTAGTAATAAGACATATGATCCTTAGAGGATGTCATGTTCAGGAAGAGCACAATAAACGAGAGATTGAATAATTTCTTGATACCTGCTGCTGTTGAATCATCAGTGCATATCGTTAATCATTCAACATACGTTGTTAGTCCTTCATAGATAAAATGAAAGTAAAAGGTCCTCAACCTTCCAATCCTATTAAGTTTGTTGTCACCAACATTGAACAGTGATATCAGCCTTAACTTAAAGATAATGCAAATTATGAGATCTACATGAGTTAGGAAATTCAAATGAATAGTGATCTCACCTCATTTAAAGACTCTATGAGAAGGTCTTAGTCATTTGAATGGCATAAAGTTATATAGGATGAGATAAGGTCTATGGACGCAAATAAAGTATGGGTTCTAGTCTAAATTCCTAATAGAGTCAAAATAGTAGGATGTAGTGGGTCTACAAGATTAAGCGTGACTCACAAGAGAAAAACAAATTTAAGACCAGACTTGTGGTGAAAGGCTTCACCCAACTAACAATTTTTTTATAATTATTATATTGTTAGTAGTATATTATGACTTAATTTACATCATGGATGTAAAAACGACGTTCCTCAATAGGGATCTTGACGAGGACGTCCTTTTGACACGACCAAAGGGTTTTATCATTAAGGGTAAGGAACATGTGGATGCCATTTAGAGAAGTCCATTTATGGACTTCGGTAAGCATCGAGGAAGTGGTATCTCAAGTTTGATGAGACAATTAGAAAGGTTGGGTTTAATAAGAAAAAGGAGGGTGATTGCTTATATGTTAAGTTTAAGAACAGGAAATTCATTTCTTGTTCTTTATATATGTAACATACTACTTGCGAGTAGCGATGTCAATCTTCTTTTAAAAAGTAAGAAGTTATTATCCTCCAACCTTGATGTGGGAATCTAGGTAAAGAATCTTACATGCTAGGGATCAAAATTCACCAACATCATAGTAAGGAGGTATTAATCTTATCTCAAAAGACACACTTAAGGTACTTAAGAAGTACGACGTGTATGCGAGTAAAATTTGAAACAATAAGAGGTCGATCATATGAGTTTGGTAGCATACGTTTCAGCTGTCGGATGTTTAAATTACGAACAAGTAAATGTTCACCTTGACTTAACATTCGTAATTGGAAGTACTTGACAAATATTAGGCCAAACTAGTGTTTGATCACTAGAAGACATTTAAAAGATCATTAAGATATGTGCAAGGTACAAAATGCCTCATGTTAACGTATAGTAAGTCAAACTCACCGAGGCAGTTAGTCAGTTTTAGTATTCGCGAGTTGTGTGAATACTAAGAAATCCACGACAGTTTACAAATACACCCTCATGAATGGAGCTGTCCCGCAGTACAGATCCAAACAAAATGTCACAACATATCCATAATGCGTGTCGATTTTGTTGCTTGTTATGAGGCCATCGGGCAGACGATATGTTTTAGGAAGTTCATACATGGTTTTTGGAATGCTAGACAACACGAACCACTAAAGCAATACTACGACAGTGAGGTCGTAATATCATACTCTCACAACAAAAGGTCAAGTGGAACTTCCAAACACATTGACCAATTTTGTATTGTGAAAGATAAAGTCCAGGATCACACCATTAGTATCGAGCATATACGAATCAAGGGAATGCTTGCGGTAATGCTAACAAAAATGTCTTTCCATCCAATGTGTTCAGTGAACAAGTAGCATGCATGGGGTTAAGAAAAGAATTGTGAACTATCTTGGATACTAAGGGGCTAACTGAGTGTAAGATTATTTTTAAATGTGAGAAATATTTTGGTCATCAAGTCAAGTAGTACGTAAATGACTGTTTTGATGCATTATATGTCCCTTATGTGAAAGTGTGAGAAAATAGACACTAAGTTCAGTAATTAAGTGAGTAAGTCGGTGTCTACAATTCCAAGATCAAGGGTGGAAATGTTTGGTTGAGGTGATCAAGGGGGATAATGTTGTGTTCATCCCGCTCGGTATGGATTTGACCTATACCAAGTGTAAGGATCGAATGCCCAAGAGGGGGGTGAATTGGGCTTCTTTTCAAAAATCTAAACAATAAAACTTAATTCCTAAAAGCCCAATTCCCTACGCAAACTATCTATGCATTGAGGTTAATAGCAACTTCGTGGAATACAAAATGCATAAACGTAAGGGAGAGGAAGAGGATGCAAACTCCCGAGGAGACACGAGGATTTATCCCGTGCTTCGGCAAGATCATCAAGATCTTCCTACATCCACGTTGTGGCACCCACCCAAGGGTTTAGCCACACCCAAGTCACCGAGACGAGGGATCTCCACTATTCTTCTCCGTTTGCCAACCTTGGCAAGGTGGAGCTCAAGCCTTGTACAACTTCGACCCTCCGGGCTTCCACAAACGCCTTGGCAAGCTCCGGAAGTCTTCTCACAGTTACAAACACCAAGGGTCACTCCCCTAAGGCTCTCACTATCCTAGAGATTCCACTCACCCAGAATGGAGACACACAAGCTCTCTCTCTAGCTAGCTCTAGCCTATCTCTTGGTGTGTAGGTGGTCGAAAATGATGTAGAAGTGATGGCTCTTGGTCTTGAATGCTTGTGGATGTGTTGAGAATGTTTTGTGATCAAGACTTGTCGAAATGACCGGTTTAGGGGGTATTTATAGCCAGCCTCCACGAAATAGCCGTTGGAAAAGTAGGCTGACAGAACTTTTCTGCGAACATCGGATGATCCGACGTATCCCCTTTAGTTATCATCGATCAAGTTTACTTTAGCTGACGTCATTGTGTCAGATATGACCGTTGTCAGACCGATGTTGCACTTGTCTTCTCATCGGATGATCCGGTGGCTCTTCCTCCAGAATTGACTCAAACTTGATGCTTACTGGAGTGATTGACCGATGTGTATATTTCAGTACATCCAATGATCTGGTGAGTGCTTTGTTCTGAGGTCTTCTTCCTCCTGAACCAACTCGACCGATGTGTTGTTCTCAGAAATCATCGGTTGATCCGGTGAGTTGATTTTGTTTGCTTCGAGTTGATCTAAGTGATTCTTTTGGAATTTTCTCGATTGACCTCTTAGATACTTGTTGGAAATGTACTTATGATGGTTGTCATGCATTAAATGTCATCAATTGTGGTTGAATGACTTTGACATAAGAGCTTTCACTTCTTGTCTTCATATCATTGATTTGATCTCATAAAGTGATTGTATATGGGTCTCGAATGACATATAGATTTCATTTGATTGAGTTATTATGGGGACCTTGCATTCACAAATTCATTAGTAAAATCCAATGGTTGTCATTAATCACCGAAACCGTACCTCATGGGGGCCTAGATGCTTTCAATCTCCCCCTTTTTGGTGATTGATGACAACACAACAATTTAAAGCATAATAGTAATGAATTTGATAGTACGAATCTTAAGAGGATATGCAAAGAATACAAGATTATTACTTAAAATTTGAAAGCTCAATCAAAGAATAACTCAAATGAATAAGTGATCATAAGATAGGGCACCAAATAAGCTCAATCGATTAATAACTTAAGAGTATTCAATAAACACCAAATGAGTAGCAAAAGTATTGAATTACAAAAGGTGATATAGGTAAACTCCCCCTAAGGATAGGACGATCCCCCTGAGACTGAGCTATCCTCCCCCTGACTCCTCTAACTCTTCTCCCCCTTTGGCATCAAGACACCAAAAAGGGATCCGAGTGCCTAAGGACCCTGAGTACTAGGCGCGATGACGAACTGGTCACCGTCGCTGTCGTCGGAGCTGCTTCCTGGAGTAGAGGTAGAAGGAGCTGTCAGAGCCGTAGGAGCCGTAGGAGCTGTCGTCGGTGCCTACTGGGTAGGAGCTGCTGGAACAGGAGCACTGACCACGGATGCCGGCGTCTGCTAGAACAGTGTCGTGGCCGGCATCGGAGAGTGAATCGGTGTGCCGGGAGCCAGCAGTGGAGACATGCTGATCGAAGGAATTGGCGTAGTCGGCACCGGAGCGACAGCTACAGCGAGGACAGGTGGAGGTGGAGCAACTCCTGGCAGCTGCGACGGGAGGGCAATCCCGGTCTGGGTGTAGAGGTGGGTGATCAACCCCAGGATGCCCATCATCGCCTGCTGCGTCTACTGCTGCTGGTCGAGGGAGCGCTGGTGCATCTGGTCTATGAGCCCAGTCAGCCGGTCAGTGTCCTCTCGCCTCTCACGGGTGATCTGGCGCTGCATCTCCTGCTGCTACTGCTGGAGCTCCAGAAGGCGTGCGGCCTGCTCCGCTCGGGCCTGCTCAGCTGCAAGCCGGTCCAAGCGCTGCTGCTCAACCATCCGCTGAAGAAGTGAGGTGAGCTCAGTTGGCTGAGAGACCTGTGCCTCTGTGACAAGAGGTGGAGTAGGGGGTAGCACTGTAGAGCCTCCAGCCTCCGCGTCGTGCTGCCTGGGTGAGGGAGGAGGAGGGAAGTACTCCTCGACATTGTCATCTGTGCCGCTCTCGAACCATATGTGATGCAAGTCCTCACCCTGAGCCTCTGCCTCTGCCAGCCTCTCATCCTCCTTCTCCAGATCAGACCAGTCCTCCTCAAATAGCCGAGCCCTGACCTGACGCTCGACTGGACGTCCAAGGCGGCGGTCTCCAGGAGCTGGAGCATGGTAGTGACCGAACCGTGTGACACTCTCATCAGTGAAACGGTCATGCACGGCGGACTCCTCAGGGACCATCATGGAGAGCAGGTAGCTGATCCAGTGTCCATACACGAGCTGCCTCATCATGCCCACTCCGTCAGTGATCACATCCTCCATCTCGCATATGAGGACGTCCACTATATAAAACTCCATCCCGTTCATGATGTAGAATAGGAGGGTCTGCTGCAGGCTGGTGAACCCCTCTATGTAACCTGACCCCGGCAAGAGCGTGCGGCGCAAGGCAGGGTGCACTGTGCGCGCAGCTGGAGTCAACAGAGTCGGTACCCTCGGCTGGTCGGGAGAGAAGGTCGGTCCAAACAAAGAGCGGATCTCCTCCAGAGCTGGTGCCACTCCTCCAGTGAGTGGCCTCCTCGGCGGGTCTGCCTGACCATACACCCTCTTATGCACGCAAGTGTCGTGCAGGTCCACTCCTAGCAGCTGTGCCAGTGTCTGCCTCGTCAAGTGATAGTGCTGGCCCATGAACATGAAGTCAATCGACCTGCGGCCCTCAGAGACGTATAGGGTAGCGTAGAACACGCGTACCCAATCCTCCACATAAGCACTCCTCTCATAGGACATCAGCTGCACCAGCCCTCTGTACCTCTCAAAGTAGGGGCAAATCTCTGTTTCTGCTGCGAGGGCAAGCTGATGCCAATCCAGAAAGTTGTGTTGGAATAGCTTGTGGCCGCGGCGTCTGTAGGTCTCGTAGAGTGACGCCTGTGTCACAGTCCAGAAACGACTGTCCACAAGAGCCTCTCTGGGCTGCGGGTACCACTCCTCAAGCAAGATACCCCATCTGAGTCTTCGGAGCTGCTTGGCCTTCATCTTCCGGTAATCAGCCAAACTGACACCTTCACCGACACGGACGATGGTGTCCATCTCGTAGATGGCTCTCTGGGCCTTCCTGTCCTCACGACGATCGGCAGCCGTCGGTCTCGGACGTGGTGCTGCTGGGGGATGCCCCCCACGGGTCCGGGCTGAGCGCCGGCGAACAAGAGGCACTTTCGGCTCTTCTTCGGCCTCAGACTCATCGATCACAGGAGGCTGCCTCAGACGAGCCTCGCGGATCCTCAAGGATCCTCCTCGGCCTCGCTCTCGCTCCTCGGTAGTGCGAGCGGCCATCAACACCTTTTTCTCCTCCTTGGATAGCTTCTGCTTCTTTGCGGCCAGCTCCGCAATGGCCTTGCCCTTGTTCTTCTTGTCACGAGCCATTACGATCGGGCACGTGAACGAAGTCGACGACGTCGAATGCACGGAACGGTGACACAGAGATCAACGGGCCGGGAAACCCTAGCGACGTGGTGGTGGCCGTAGAGGGAGGCACCACGGTGGTGGAGAGAGGTGGCAGCGGTTGGGTGGAGCGGCGGCGACGGCTGTGGTGGAGGCGAGTGGCGGCGGTGCTGCGGTGGAGGCGAGTGGCGGCGGCGCTGGAGAATGGCGGCTGCGGCCGGAGGTGGGCGGCGGTGACCGGAGGACGGCGACGACCGGAGGGCGGCGGCGGCGACCGGAGACGGCGGTGGCGCGACGGCGGCGGTGGAAGGTGAGGTGCGGGCGACGGGATCGGGGAGAGAGAAGAGCGGGAGGAGAGACGCCGTTTAAATAGTGGGTCCCAAACCCTACCCGAAACTTTAACACCGGATGGACCGACGTTGATCGTTAGAAGCATCGATCGAATGGCACAGTAAGGGTATTCAAAAAGGTATCGTTGACATCGGATGGACCGACGTGCAAAGATATAGCATCGGTCGAGTGTCACAGTAAGGGTATTCAAAAAGGTGCCGTTGACACCGGATGGTCCGACGTGGAAGGGGATATCATCAGTGGAATTTATAACAGTTCCAGAATTGTACACATCGGATGGACCGATGTTTTTCAGAATGAACTCGTCGGATCATTTGAGATACTGACTGAACTGGCCCTTGTCTTTTGAACACCAACTAATCCGATGATGGTATGACCTAAGCATCGGATAATCCGATGACTACTAAACAGCAACATCCCATATATGTCCTTTGACCAAACAAACAAACAATGAGAAACACATGTCTTAGGACTTTTTGGGCAACCCTTTACCCCTCAAAGATACTAATATGCCAATAACTTGGCTAGGCCTTAAAGCAAATGGAACACCAAGAAAAATAGGAGGAAATCATCCAAATAAAATGTAAGGCCCATGCTTTGTGAGGTAGAGTATGAAGACTTCTATCTCTCTAGAGCATGTTCCTCTAGGCATTAACGGACCTAATATTTTGTTCTTTCCACCTTATATGAGTTGGGATATTGCATTTCAAACAAGTCTCTTTCTCATGAGGTGGGTTCCCCTTTGTGCTAATCTACCGTATGCAATGCCAAACATTTTATAATGCAAGAAATTATAAGTCAATATGGCAGGCATCATGCAAGGCATAAAATAAATCTATCTTGCCAAGTTTGATCCTTTCAAAGGCTTCTTCAGGGAGAGCTACTCTCCAAACCTTGGGAAAACCCAAAAGAACCTCCATCCCAAGCTAACCCTTGCTCACCCCTATCCTTTGAGAGTTAGGCAAGACCTATATGAAGTGCATTCTTACATGACGTTTGTTGCATCTAGCACATTTAACTCACTTCTTAGCCTAGAAAAAGTTTTCTCATCTAGTGGTTTAGTGAAGATATCCGCCAATTGTTCGTCGGACCTAACACCTCGCAATGAGATGTCTCCCTTAGCTTCATGGTCCCTCAAGAAATGATGACGAATATCAATGTGCTTTGTGCGGGAGTGTTGAACGGGGTTTTTAGCTATCTTAACCGCACTTTCATTGTCACAAAGGAGAGGCACACAACCAAGTTTAATACCAAAGTCCAAAAGGGTTTGTTTCATATAAAGAATTTGGGCACAACATGCACCGGCCGCTATATATTCCGCTTCTGCCGTGGACAAAGCGACGGAATTTTGCTTCTTGCTAGACCAAGATACTAGGGAACGCCCAAGCAAGTGGCACCCACCGGAGGTACTCTTGCGATCCACGCGGCATCCGGCAAAGTCCGAATCCGAGTATCCCAAGAGGTGGAATTTTGCACCTTTAGGGTACCACAAGCCCATACTAGGGGTATGCTTAAGATACCTAAGTATCCTAAAGACCGCCTTCCTATGCGATTCTTTAGGTGCCACTTGAAAGCGAGCACACAAGCATACACTAAACATGATATCGGGCCTAGATGCGGTAAGATAAAGCAATAAGCCAATCATAGAACAGTAGTTAGATTGGTCAATAGGTTTACCGTCCTTATCCGCGTCGAGATGACAATTAGTTACCATTGGAGTGCTTCTTGAGCTACAATCTCCCATCTCAAATTTCTTCAAGAGGTCCTTGGTATACTTCTCTTGATAGACGAAGGTCCCCTCTTGAAGTTGCTCGATTTGAAATCCAAGGAAGAAGTTGAGCTCTCCAATCATTGACATCTCGAATTCCCTAGACATCATTTTGCCAAACTCATGGCTAAGAGCTTCGTTAGTTGAACCAAAAATAATATCATCAACATAAATTTGACAAATGAACAAATCTCCGTTGATGTCTTTGGTGAAGAGTGTGGTGTCCACCCTCTCGATCTTGAATCCTTGCATGATAAGGAAATCCCGTAGTCGTTCATACCACGCCCTAGGTGCTTTCTTGAGCCCGTAGAGCGCCTTGTGCAACCTATACACATGATTAGGATTCCTCGGATCTTAAAACCCGGGAGGTTATTCAACATAAACAAGCTCATTAATGTAACCATTAAGAAAGGCACTTTTCACATCCATTTGATAAAGTCTAATGTTATGATGTGAATCAAAAGCAAGGAGTATACGGATGGCTTCAAGCCGGGCGACCGGGGCAGATGTCTCCCCAAAGTCTAGTCCTTCAACTTGCGAGAACCCCTTGGCCACAAGTCTTGCCTTGTTGCGGACCACAACGCCATTCTCGTCTTGTTTGTTGCGGTACACCCACTTTGTTCCGATGACGTTCTTGTCCTTGGGTCGCTCCTCCAATACCCAAACTTCATTGCGGATGAAGTTGTTGAGTTCTTCTTGCATGGGCATCACCCAATTTGGGTCTTGGAGTGCTTCCTCAATGTGAGTGGGTTCTACACATGAAACAAACGAGTAGTGCTCACAAAATGAAGCGAAATGGCGAGAACGTGTACTTACACCCCCTGACGGACTTCCAATGATTTGGCCCATCGGATGCGCCTTGGAGATGCGTCCATGCCTCATAAGTGGTTGTGAAGCACTTGGCGAAGGTGATGCGTGTTGCTCCTCTTGTGGTTGGACTTGATCATGGACTTCTTCTTCTTCTTGATGTTGTTGTGCTTGTGAGTCTTGAGTCGGCAATGGATCATCCTTCTCTTCTTCGTCAACTTGAGGCGCCATGGAGGTGTTGTTGTTTGAACTTGAAGCTCCCCCTTGATCATGGCTCTCCTCAACTTCAGGCTTGATGTCTCCAATGGTCATGTTCTTCATGGCTTCTCGTAGAGGCTCATCATCTATTTCATCATGACCAAAACTCTCCTCTTGGGAGCCATTAGATTCATCAAACTCAACATTACAACTTTCCTCAACTAAACCGGAGGTTTGGTTGAATACTCGATATGCTTTTGAGTTTGATGCATAACCAAGAAATATACCAACATCACATCTTCTTTCAAACTTACCGAGCCTTTTCTTGCGGTAGATGTAGCACTTGCATCCAAAGACTCGAAAGTAGGAGATGTTGGGCTTTCTCCCAATAAGAAGCTCGTACGGGGTCTTTTGAAATAGTCGATGGAGATATACCCTATTTGCGGCATGGTACGCCGTGTTGATTGCTTCGGCCCAAAACTTCTCCGACGTGCCGTAGTCATTAAGCATTGCTCTTGCAAGAGTGATGAGTGTCTTGTTCTTCCTCTCAACGACACCGTTTTGTTGAGGGGTGTATGTGGCCGAAAACTCATGCTTCACGCCTTCACGGTCACACCACTCCCCAATATTGTAGTTCTTGAATTCGGTGCCGTTGTCACTCCGGACCTTGATGATGGGAAGTTGAAATTCCCTTTGAGCGCGGTTGGCGAAGGTCTTGAACACTTCCGGAGTTTCACTCTTGTCACCTAGAAATAGAGTCCAATCATAGAGAGAGTAGTCATCAACTATAACAAGACAATAGAGTTTACCGCCAAGGCTTTGATATGTGGACGGTCCGAAGAGGTCCATGTGGAGTAGCTCAAGTGGCTTGGGGGTTGACACCATTGTCTTCATTGGGTGGTGTGAAGCAACTTGCTTCCCGGCTTGTCAAGCGCTACAAAGCTTGTTCTTCTCAAAAGTGACATCCTTCACACCGGTCACCATCCCAAGATTGAATGACTTCTTGAGTTTGCTCATCCCTATATGCGCTATGCGTCGGTGCCATAGCCAACCCAAGCATGTATTAGTGAAAAGACAAGTGGTCAAGCTAGCATTTTTGTTGGAGAAATCTACTAGGTAGAGATGTCCATGCCGAAATCCCTTTAAGACTATGTCTTGGCTTGTTTCACTACTCACAACAACATCATTTTTGCTAAATGTGCATGTTAGTCCAAGATCACATAGTTGTGCAATGGAAAGTAAATTAAAACTAAGTGACTTGACATACAAAACATTGGAAATGGATAAATCATTTGAAATAGCAATTTTACCTAACCTAATTACCTTTCCCTTTGAGTTATCACCAAAGGTGACTTGTTCATGATTGTCGGGGTTTTCTATGGTGGTGAACATACCATCATTGCCGGTCATATGTTGGGTGCACCCACTATCGAGTACCCAATGCTTTCCTACGACTTTGTAGTTCACCTACACACATGAATTCAATTTTTAACTTTAGGCACCCAAGCCAACTTAGGTCCTTGTATGTGTGATACAAGTGTCTTTGGGACCCAAAGTTGCTTGGGGAGCTTCCCCTTCATGCCCTTCATGTCCTTGCCAATGAACCTAGCCTTCACCTTGCCATCTACTTTGCCCAAGAGATAATGACGATCATTGAAAGTAGATTTGTAATTAATGGGCAACTTGGGAGAGGGTCGGTTAGGAAGAGAACACTCCCTTGTGTGGTGGCTGGTGACCTCATAGTGTTGGCAATAAGAACCAACTTCCTTGATGAAGCTTGTTCTAAGCTCTGGTGAGGGCACCTTTCCTTTGTTGGGCACCAGGAAGGATCCAAGTCCTCTCTTGTTGAAGGCCTTTGCTTGTTGGAAGAGTATTTCCTTGTGTTTGACTTCCCCTTTTAAAAGTCTAGCCACACTAGTGCGGAGACTCTCAATTCCTTCCAACAAGTCCTTCTCCCTAGCATTTACTTTCACAGGCAAAGACTTGTTCATGGCATTAGTGACATGAGAAGTAATGGATATCCTATCATTAAGAGTTTGCTTCTTTGTATTTTTCAACTCTTGATCAAGCACGTCATGAGCAAGGTTAAGTGTTTGATGTTCTTGTACTAACTTGTTGTGCTCTTCCAAGAGTGTTTGGTGTGCTAAGTTAAGATCATGATTATCTAACTTGATTTTAGCCTTTTCTTCCTCAATTTGCTTGACATGAGATTTGAGCGTGTCATGCTCTTTGAGTATGCTTTCATACTTGTCAAGCAAATCGAGGTTAGCACTCTCAAGTCTAGCACGAGTTTCTTCAAGAGTTTTAACCTTACTCTTTTCCCTCTTAATGATAGCATGATATTCATTTATCAAAGAAGTTAAATCGTCGGGGGAAAGCTCATCATCGCTAGAGTCATCACATACCTTGGTGTTACCTTTCGCCATGAGGCACATTGGCGGTGGATGAAGAGGTAAGTCATCATTGTTGGCAATGGCGAGGCCAGCCAAGCTTTCTGCTTCCGCTTCACTCTCTTCATCACTTGTTTCTTCGTTGGTGACCCATTCATTTGCCTCACACATGAACACCTTTTGTGGGCCATTTCTCTTCTTTGGGAAGAGTCTTGTCTTCTTTCCCTTGTCATGTTTTTTCTTCCCAAAGGCTCTTGGTTTGGGTTTGGCCTCTTCTTCATCATCATCACATTCTTCAAGCTTGCGATGCTTGCTCTTGTGGTTCTCTCTTCTTTTGTTCGGTTTTGGACAATCATAGGAGATGTGGCCTTGATCACCACAATTGTAGCAAGTCTTGTGATCATCTCTCCTTGGTAGAAACGCTTTCTTCTTGGGATCAAAGGTGTATCTCTTCTTGGTAATCTTGGAGTTCAAGCGTGAGAACTTCCTCATCATCAATGCAAGCTCATCATCTTCATCTTCACTTGATGTTTGCTCCTCTTCACTTGAGCTAGGTTCAACCACCTTCTTCTTCTTGAGGCTTGTTTTCTTGGTGGAGGCCTTTAGAGCAATTATTTTTGAAGATGATTGCTCCATCATCCCAAGCACACTCATCTCATGAGCGTGAATTTCTCCAATGAGCTCTGAAACTTCAATGTGGTCAAGAGACTCTTTTTGGATCATGGAGTTGATGATGTTGTACTTTGTCTTGGGAAGGAGCATGAGGATCTTGCGGTTGATGAGTCCCTTGCCAAGAGAAGCAATGTCAAGAGCATTAATTTCTTCAATGAGTACATTCAAGCGAGAGAACATCTCATTAACATTTTCATGAGGTAGCATCTTAAATTCATCATATTTTGCTTTAAGCATGTGATATTTAAGTTCCTTCACACGAGAAGAACCCTCATGAATTTCTATCAAGCAAGCCCAAATTTCACATGCCTTTTCTTTGCTAGCAATCCTAGAAAAAACATCTTGACTAATGCACTCATAGATTGCATTCCTAGCTTTAGCATCCCATTTAATTTGATCACCAACATAGTTATGTTCTCCAAACCCCGTGTGGGTCGCTTCCCATACTTCGGGAGCAATAGCCTCTAGATAAGCGCGCATGCGTGCTTTCTAATAGGCAAAGTTCTTGCCCTCGAAGATAGGAACCGAACCCCCAACCTCGACCATTTTAGCTCTCTAGCGGTGAGGCTAGAATGATCCTATGAGCAACCTTGCTCTGATACCAATTGTAAGGATCGAATGCCCAAGAGGGGGGTGAATTGGGCTTCTTTTCAAAAATCTAAACAATAAAACTTAATTCCTAAAAACCCATTTCCCTACGCAAACTATCTATGCATTGAGGTAAATAGCAACTTCACGGAATATAAAATGCATAAATGTAAGGGAGAGGAAGAGGATGCAAACTCCGAGGAGACACGAGGATTTATCCCGTGGTTCGGCAAGATCGTCAAGATCTTCCTACATCCACGTTGTGGCACCCACCCAAGGGTTTAGCCACACCCAAGTCACCGAGACGAGGGATCTCCACTATTCTTCTCCGTTTGCCAACCTTGGCAAGGTGGAGCTCAAGCCTTGTACAACTTCGACCCTCCGGGCTTCCTCAAACGCCTTGGCAAGCTCCAAAAGTCTTCACACAGTTACAAACACCAAGGGGTACTCCCCTGAGGCTCTCACTATCCTAGAGATTCCACTCACCCAGAATGGAGGGACACAAGCTCTCTCTCTAGCTAGCTCTAGCCTATCTCTTGGTGTGTAGGTGGTCGAAAATTATGTAGAAGTGATGGCTCTTGGTCTTGAATGCTTGTGGATGTGTTGAGAATGTTTTGTGATCAAGACTTATCGAAATGACTGGTTTAGGGGGTATTTATAGCCAGCCTCCACAAAATAGCCGTTGGAAAAGTAGGCTGACAGAACTTTTCTGCGAACATCGGATGATCCGATGTCTCCCCTTTAGTTATCATCGGTCAAGTTTACTTTAGCTGGCATCATTGTGTCAGATATGACCGTTGTTAGACCGATGTTGCACTTGTCTTCTCATCGGATGATCCGGTGGCTCTTCCTCCAGAATTGACTCAAACTTGATACTTACTGGAGTGATTGACCGATGTGTATATTTCAGTACATCGGATGATCCGGTGAGTGCTTTGTTCTGAGGTCTTCTTCTTCTGCTAAACCAACTCGACCGATGTGTTGTTCTCAGAAATCATCGGTTGATCCAGTGAGTTGATTTTGTTTGCTTCGAGTTGATCTAAGTGATCCTTTTGGAATTTTCTCGATTGACCTCTTAGATACTTGTTGGAAATGTACTTCTTATGGTTGTCAAGTATTAAATGTCATCAATTGTGGTTGAATGACTTTGATATAAGAGCTTTCACTTCTTGTCTTCATATCATTGATTTGATCCCACAAAGTGATTGTATATGGGTCTCCAATGACATATAGATTTCATTTGATTGAGTGATTATGGGGACCTTGCATTCACAAATTCATTAGTAAAATCCAATGGTTGTCAATAATCACCGAAAACGTACCTCATGGGGGCCTAGATGCTTTCACCAAGTCAAACTTCTTCCCGCGTCCTGATCTAGGGCACCAACTGACTCAGGGCCAGAGCCCGCTCTCATGCCCGCACACAAATGTGAGGGGAGCAAAAGGTGGTTAAGGGGTTAAGGCAATCATGCCTAACTGCTCCTAGATCTCTAGGCAATCCGATCTAGCACGTGCAGGATGTGATGAGAAGGTCACCAACCATCGACCTCAACCATACCATACGCCACCACCTCTGCCTGCCTCAACATCGACCTAAGCCTTGCCATGAGTGTCAACCCTAATTCGCATGAAGGTACACCTAATTCTCATCCCTAAGATTCCTTACTTGTTAATCTAATTAGAATTATAGGTGAATGTGCACTACCTTGATTGATCTTTCATTATACCTAGGTCAATTTGGATTTAGACACCCAAGTATACAGTGCCTCGTGATTAAGATAACGAAACCTAAGGCCTAAAATAGGGTGGCAACTTTGTCTGGTATTGGCCTAAGAATCTCCAAGAGATGCTCCAAATGTGGGTCCAACCAATTTTAAATCTTGAGGATGAACTAAAACCTCTTTGAATACAAGACCACTTCTAGAAACTCATTTTGTGTCACTCCTCATTTGTGTCCCAAAAATGAGAACTCTAAACCGGAAGCTCATTCCAACAACCACATCTTCTCTCTCCACCCTTCACCCCGTCCTGCCAACTTTGTCCATTCCCCCATATTCGAGTTGATTCTGCTACCCTCAACCCTCCGTCGCCCATCCCCATCGGTCTGATCTTATTCCCACAACCCTGATCTGGACCCATTGTGCCTGCACTCCTCCTTGTTGCTCCCTCCTCCTAGTCACCTCGAGCTCATCCCCGTTGTGCCCCATGCTCCTCCTTGCCCACTGCGGCTCCGCCCATACCAGTTGTATCAAGCTCGACCCGCCATGCCCACATTCTATCCCACCCACCGATGAAGGTCACTTAATGATACACACATGGTAGCCGCGCATGGCTGTGGTGGGGAGCCTTTCTGTCAAGGCGCACGTCCAAGTTCTTCCCAGGAGATGGTTGAAGCTAATCTAAAACGGGGTGTCTGTTGGAGAAGAAAAGAAAAGAGTTAATTGAAGACATTGTAGCAAGTCTCATATGCATAAATGAGAGTCCTTTTTTACATCTACTTGCTTGAGATAGCCTAACTAAAGCACAACACTCGTCGAGGAAAAGATGAGGAGATTGTGGCAAGCCAGTAACTATTATTAATGAAAGACAAGTTGCAGTCCAGGAAATCGAAGTTTAAGTCAGGAACATGGAGGAGGATTGTGGTTTCCCTAATTCCTATGGTCAAACAGGTCCTGAGTTCGATTCCTCGTGGAAACGAATTTCAGATTGAATTTCACAGTACTAAATGCAGATACTCTAAAGAAGTCATGGACACTGGATCCGGGTGCACTTACAAAAAATGTGAAGGGATGAACGTGTTGTAATATTAGTCTACGAAGTCTGGTCTACAGTAGTGTGCTTAGCTTTCCAGTTATCACCGCCTTATTCTAGACAATAATCTGTGAGTGTCTGCATTTATACTCGCTTGTGATAATTGGCCATAACCTCTTTAGAGGGGAAGGTTGGGACTTCATCATCTAAAAAAACAGACGAGCGCAACGGCAATGTTTTCAGGCGAGCCAACGAGACAATAAGAAACAGCAAAGCTGCCTTGGGCTGGCCATACCGTGGATTTGTTGCTTGGGTTGAGCTACTTGGGCCAAAGTGCTTGGGCGGCGGAGGCAATTTTGTATTAATAATTGATTTTTATTAATTTAATAAAAACAACCACTGACTTTTGTTTTTTATCAAAATAGACATTTTATTGTCAAGTAGTTGGACGACATGCTGATGTGACACTCACATGCACAACTTATTGTTAGTAACTGGATGACATGCTGACATGACGGTCACATCAACAGCCCTTGTCCCGTAGCCGGACAACAAGTGACCACATGGCTACCACGTCATCCTGTGATCATGTTTAATTTGATAAAAATAAGATCACCATGGGGTATGAACCCAACTGAATTAGATAAGTTAGGAATTCTAATACATTTTGTTTAACATCAAGTCTAAATTTCAAATTTAGACTTGAAACTTTTAATTTGAGATTTTAACAAATCTAAAACTTTGATTTTCAAATTTTAATTTGAATTTCAGTCTGAAAAGTTCAAGCTTGAAATTTCCGATTAAAGTTGATTTTAAATTCAATGAAATATCAAATTATAGATTATTATAGTATGATGTTAAGATTATATAATATGGTCAAATAAGTTATCTGTTTTTACTCTATAGATTACGTTAATTATATAATTTAGACATATTATAATACGGAACAAACAGGATCTTAATTTACCTCTAAATTTGAGTTTACCAAAAAAAATGCCACTCACATCATCATGAGAGAGAACATCAGGAGAAGCACAAAAAATAAACCAGAATCAGGGGCAGATCCACCAGAGGGTTCGAGTGTCCCTATTCCACGTCGAATAGTGGAGCCTCTTCTTAGAGTTAATTTTTTTTCTATAAGAGAACTTTATTAAAATTTTCATGTCAGTTACATCAAAATGATATCACTTACATGAAAATGACACACTATGTCTTCCCTTGGAGGTTAACGAGAAATGTAAGATAACACACACGGAGGAAGAATATATTGGTACAATATACGTGGCTTGCTAACTCCTGTTTTCAACGTTACATTTGCCTTTATATTTGTCTTCCTTTCGTCATAGATATGATTTTGATATTTTTGTAAACTGAATAATAAACTTATACAAGACTAGTTACCCGCGAATCCTAGACTCGATTCATTCAATGACTTCCCGTCCCAATTAGTAACTGCCCCGCCGCATGGCCGGCCCTGATCCTCGACCCCATAGAATCGGCAAGGGCGAACTGGTATACCTCCCACGCCCCCGCCCCGCCACGTGGACACCGCGCAGGCTATATAACCAGCCACACGGACTCCAAGCCCCGGCAGCAGCCTAAGTCTACACGTTCACCGGCTGATCCCCTTCATCACCGGAGGTTCAGTTGAGTTTTAGTGACAAGCGGACAGAGGATGTTCGTGGAGAGCTTCCGCGTCGACAGCCCGCGGGTGCGGTACGGAGACGGCGAGATCGAGTCCGAGTACCACTACGACACCACCGAGGTCCTCCCGCCGGCGGCCGAGGCCAATGGCGCCGCCGCCGGATGGGTGGTGCGGCCCAAGTCAGTCACCTATAACTTCAAGACCAGCACCAACGTCCCCAAGCTCGGGTGAGTGAACTTATTTCGTGTGGAAATCCTAACAATAAGAATCCCGCTGCCCAGGAAACTAAAGATGCATGGCAGATCGATCGATCCACGATTGACATGCATGTCATGTTCATCGTCCTTGATTATTTTAGTTCGTTTAAAATCCTTTAGCGGAGAACCAGAGATTTCGAAGACGCGAGAGATCTAGAAATGTTCCTGGTATTGTTGGAATGAAATGTGTCCTGAAATGCAGTAGATTCGTTATTTTTAGTTTTTGAAAATCTGATTGGGTTGTTGCATGCACGCAAACGCAGGGTGATGCTTGTTGGATGGGGTGGCAACAACGGGACGACGCTGACGGCCGGGGTCATCGCCAACAGAGAGTAAGATCCAGTTGCCATTTCAATCGCCCCTATCCTTCCTTACATGTCGACTGAAGAGTCTTCTGTTACATATATATATCTGATCAATCTGATACATCTATGATCCGACGATTGCAGCCTCACTGCTCCATGGATCTCAGATCTTTAGTTCTGCCTGCATATCATGCCCGTTAGATATCATGCAGCTGAGCAGCCGCATGTGCCACTGTGACTTGGATTCGCTCGGCTGTGACCACACATTTTTTTTTTTAAATGGTGGTGTCTGTTTTTTTTTTCAGGGGGATTTCATGGGAGACCAAGGAGAAGGTTCACAAGGCTAACTACTTCGGCTCCTTGACGCAAGCTTCCACCATCAGGGTCGGCAGCTACAACGGCGAGGAGGTCTTTGCGCCTTTCAAGAGCCTCGTGCCGATGGTGAGGGTTTTAGACTTCGATTGCACCATACTTTCTTGCTCGAGTGTATTAGTTGCATATTTGATTAGAAAATGAGTTCATAATTCGACAATACATCTGTACCGAAACTTAATGATGCAGTCTAAACTAGAATATTTGGCAATATTCGTTAGTAAGATTTTGCATGTTGGATAAATAGTACTCTCTTCTTTCTCAAAAGTTAGTCACCTTCTAGTTTATTTTTAAACTACAAGGTGACAAACTTTTGAGAAAAGAGGAGGTACCATTTTAATTTATTTTCTTCAAGATTAGTTAGAATGATGCTGAATATATAAATCTTGCAGGTAAACCCCAACGACATTGTGTTCGGCGGCTGGGATATCAGCAACCTGAACATGGCCGACGCGATGGCCAGGGCCAAGGTGCTCGATATTGGCCTGCAGAAGCAGCTCAGGGGCTACATGGAGTCCATGGTGCCCCTCCCCGGCATCTTCAACCCTGACTTTGTCGCCGCAAACCAAGGCTCGCGTGCCAACAATGTGATCAAGGGGACTAAGAAAGAGCAGGTGGATCAGATAATCAAGGACATCAGGTACTTACAGGCACACAAATTCAGACGTAACAGGACACATCCTAGTACAGTAGAAACTGAAAAATAACGGCATTAATTCACCTGCACATATTCTAGTCAAATGTCATGGGCATTTTTGTAAATTAATTATGTTGTTCTCATGAACCAGGGAGTTCAAGGAGAAAAACAAGGTCGACAAGGTAGTCGTGTTGTGGACAGCAAACACTGAGAGGTACAGCAACGTCGTTGCAGGTCTTAACGACACAACAGAGAATCTCCTAGCCTCCTTGGACAAGAATGAGGCAGAGATCTCGCCGTCAACACTCTACGCCATAGCCTGTGTCATGGAGGGCGTACCGTTCGTGAACGGAAGCCCTCAGAACACCTTCGTGCCAGGTTTGTATCCTGCTCTGCATTGTATATATGCGTCAGCCTAATTTTTTTATCCATAGCTACAATGCGCTGCTCTATATATATATATATATATATATATATATATATGCAGGGCTGATTGAGCTTGCCATCATGAAGAACTCAGTCATTGGTGGCGATGACTTCAAGAGCGGGCAGACCAAGATGAAGTCTGTCTTGGTCGATTTCCTCGTTGGAGCTGGTATTAAGGTACCACCACATCCTTCGGAGTTCGGATTCCATAGGTAGAATGTTGCATAATGATCTTCATTGGTAGTGGTCGGATAAGCTAATGTTTTTTTATTTGTCCGTGTTCTTTTAGCCCACCTCAATTGCAAGTTACAACCACCTGGGAAACAATGATGGTATGAACCTCTCTGCACCGCAAGTGTTTCGGTCCAAGGAGATCTCTAAGAGCAGCGTGGTGGATGACATGGTTGCCAGCAACTCCATCCTCTACAAACCAGGAGAGCATCCCGATCACGTTATCGTGATCAAGGTCAGTCAAATTGATATTCCAAGATTGTTCATAGCCAGATAGAACATGCTAGTTTAAGGATTTTCAGTTCCTAACCAGAACTGACAATGGTCATGTACAGTACATCCCCTACGTTGGAGACAGCAAGAGGGCCATGGACGAATACACCTCAGAGATCTTCATGGGCGGTAAGAACACCATTGTGTTGCACAATACCTGTGAGGACTCGCTCCTCGCCGCGCCCATCATCCTTGACCTGGTGCTGTTGGGCGAGCTCAGCACTAGGATTCAGTTAAAAGCCGAAGGACAGGTAGACATATGATTTAATCAGATTTATCTTTTCTTTCGTATACTTCATCAGCAGTTACTCATAAACACTGGTACGTAATCTTGTTCTGCGCTATGTGTGCAGGACAAGTTTCACTCCTTCCACCCGGTGGCTACTATCTTGAGCTACCTCAGCAAAGCTCCTCTTGTATGTTCTCTTAACCCCACGACATCTTTGTTGCAATATCTTTCTGTTAATATCTCAACCTGCCAAATGGATCAAATGGATTGTAATCATGTTGGCAGCTGAATTACTTCTGTTGCAACATGCACTTTTCATCATGCAACAAAAAAGTTTCTGTTCTGTGGCATAATACTTGATACAACGGTGACAAGATGTTTGGCTGAAACAGGTTCCTCCAGGTACACCAGTGGTGAACGCACTAGCTAAACAGAGGGCAATGTTGGAGAACATCCTAAGGGCCTGCGTTGGACTGGCCCCTGAGAACAACATGATGCTTGAACACAAGTGAATGAAGGCCTCAAGCAGGAATAACAAGAGTCTAGTGGAAGGAAGATCGAACATTCTTATTTTATTTTTCCTTTTAGTTTTGGCTTATTTGAGGTTACAGGGTCTACTGGCTCTGTTGTTTGCTATGGGACACCTTTTATTTACATGGTGTGTGTGAATTAGACCTATTAGGGTTGCTAAGCCTAATATTCATAACTTTTAGTTGCTTTTTATCATCATTTCTAATGCCCATTGCGCCGCCTAAAATTGCATTCGCTATAGAATCCACATTTCTAATGCAATGATTGAATTCTAGTGCATATAAATCATAGTTTGTGTTGCGTTGACAACTATAAAACTTTACATTAGCACAACCGTAATCGCGGCCAACAACTAGAGGAATAGTTTGATTATTTTCGAAGCAAATAGTTTGAATTTTTTCTCTGAACTAATATTAATTTTTCAACATATACAGAGGTAGTCAAGCAATCACAATTTTATCATGTTAGAAATCAAATTGCTTAGGCCCTAAGACTATGACTAGCACAATTTAGCAAAACCTGATTAACATGAAGATGATTGAACATGTCTAAGCACATTTATCGTTAGAGGAACGAACTGTTTGATATGCACCTTCTTTGGAGGAATTTAACTCCACCCACTATTTCAGGACCCAGAAAGGGAGTTTGATCATAAGGAAAAAAACTAGCAACCTCATAGCAAATAAATTAAGGACATTGGGTTAGAGATTGAACATACCTTCGGAACTACAATTCGAGGTGACCATGGCGTAGAGGTGGCGCTAGGTTGACGACATCCTCCTGTGGTGGTGATGGTGAAAGCGCAGGGGCAGCGCACAATGGTGGTGGTGCGGGGCAGCGTCATATCCCTCTTTTCCCACGCAGGGTCGATCGGACGAAGGAGATGCGGGGCGCAAGTGAGGCAAGGCAATAGTTTGATTCGTTGCCCCCCTCTACGGATGGATGTAGGTAACCAAAAACTGCTAATCGAATTTAACCGCACCGAATTAACCCAAATTTACGGTTAATTCAATTTTTGGTTCGGCTATAAAATTGTTGCCATTCAGTTTTTGGTTTTTGGTTCGAATTTGGATTCCTATTAACCAAAATACCTGAAATAACCGAATTTTGATTCTTTTGGCACGTTTCACACTCCCAACGACAGTCCACAGCACCACCCTAACTCGCTCCCCACATGTGAATGGGGGCTTAGCCTAGTGGTTAAGTGCTCTGAGTAGCACTTCTCAAGTTCTTAGTCCGATTTCCGGTGGGAGCGAATTTCAGGCTGAATTTTACAATACTAAATGCAGGTACTCTACGAAGAAATACATGGATGCCAATTTTGGGGTGCACCTACGAAAAATGTACGAGGATGGACATGCCGCATATTGGTCTGTGAAGTCCGGTCCAGTGTCATGTGCTTAGCATCGTCTTGCCTAGATAATAGATTGTGAGTGTCTGTATTTGTATTCACTTGTAATAAGATGATCATAACCTTCTTAAAAGAGGAAGGTAGAGACTTTACCTATTATATAAAAAATGGCTCCCCACCCACCCGGCCAACCTACACCCCAGTCCCCATGCCTGCATATCGCCATCACCACTATCACGCAGTCACGCTCAGCAAGCGCCCGCCTCCTTAGCCCGACAGTCCCCTCCTCGGCTCACTTGTTGCTCCTTGTTGGCTTGATCGCTTCCATGCACCACGCACCCGCCTCCTACTTCCGGGCTCCAGCGACCAGCGTCTCGACGCGCTCGCCTCCCGCCTCCATGGCTCCGGCGGACCGATGACCCGACACTCCCCCTTGCGCCGCCGCGCCGACCTCTTGCCTCTGCGGCTCGCTTGACACTCCGCCTCGCACCTTCGTGAGGTGCCCGCCTCCAAAACTCCGATGGGCGGCACTTCGTCTCGTTCCTCCGAGCCTTCTCTACTCCGCCTCGAACCTCTGCCCCTGCTCTGCCCTGTCGGCTTCGCCAAACAGCTCAGATCTGTTTTGCAGTTAATGGGGTTAACCGCATAACCACATCGAATTAATGATAATCGAATCGTACGGTTATGGTTTTTGGAACAAGTTCAGTTATTGATTTCCATTAAATTTTTTTTCCTTGATTGAATTAACAGAACCGAATTGACTATATTGACCAAACGTCCATCCCACCCCCTCCTCCGGTCGCGGCCCCTGATTTATGTTGTGCGGTAAGGAAGGGGGCCGCTACCAAATATTGTAGTAGCGCCCCCGACCAGAGCACGTATTTGGGTAGGGGACCGATTTCTTTGGAAACCAATCTTCTAAGAGATCATATTCTTCCTTACATATCGATCTTCTAGAATATCTTGAAATTGCGGATAAAGATGTCCTCCAGCCTCCAGGTATGAATCTATTCAGAACTTTGTGAAAACCATCATTCACTTTCCTAAACCGCCCCTGTTTTCTAATGTACTCCTGGTACATGTAATTCCCTTTCTTTCTTTTAATTGAACGTCGGATACTGGTCTTTCGAAAAGAAAAAAAACATCATTTACAAATGTCAACGACCACAACACATGGAGTCTCAAGTAAATCAATGCAGTTGCAGTAGAAAATAACATAAATGGCCCAGGAGTTCACATGTATTTTCATGTAAGCTTGGCATCCATCCATCAGCAGATGTTGATATGATTACAAAGTGTAATACTGAAGACAGTTGCTAGTATGACACATAATTTCAGCTTACGTCGCAAGTTTCTGTCAATTTTGCTTGTCAATGTCGTGCATATAAGCCAAACTTTCGACACTGAATTACAGCTTACGATGACAGTCCTAATACTACATCTATCGCACTATATTTTCAATAGCCAAGGATGCAAGGACAACAGAAACGAGCTTTACTTGTTAGAATCAAACGACGAACAAAACGTAGATCAAAAACAGAGAAGACACAAATTTAACGTGGAAAATCCGTCCAAGGCGAAGGGAAAAAAACCACGGGCGCCGGCCGACAAATGTCCACTATATCAGGAGGTTTACAAATGTGGAAGATTACAACATTTCCATGCCTTCTCCCGACGGCTTACAAGGAATATTTATAGGTGGCGACCTGGAGCCCTATTCCGTTACAATCCATACCGCGGGGACTCAGCCCCCCCCCCCCCCCCCCCCCCCCCCCCCCCCCGCGCCCCAGCGACGTGCCTCCGCTTCGCTACTAAAGTTCTGCCTCTTTGTCTTCAATTGAATTTGGATCATCAAACAACATCGCTCACAACATTGTTAACTAATTGGCTATTGCTCATCAAGCATGGTGTCTAGAAAATAACCATGCAAGCACACTTGCCAATTTCTCTGGAATGGTCGCACACAAAGTGGTACATCTTGCTCTGCAGTATACTAATGATCAGCTAGAACTTCACTGCCTTGGTGAGTCCTGTATAACTTAAATTCAGATGTCGGGGCGATTTATACAACAGCTATGTAGTGTAGTTTGCCACAGCTGTACTTCCTCCGCCCTTAAAAATTTGTCGCTTTATAGTTTATTTTTTGAACTACAACAATTTTTTTAGGACGGAGGAGTACTCAACTGCAAGGCTTCCCCCTGCAGACCTCCCCAATTCCTGGACCCTGTTAGCCAACTGCTTCGCGATCTCCTGCAAATTAACCACGGGGTGGTTTGATATTCCGCTTCACAGTGAGCAATCTATTTTTTTAGGATATTTGATTCTTGTTAGATGTATTGCGGTATACGCATGGTACACCACACATGCACATGTGAAGAATCAAATCATATCTTCGTTAAGGAAGAAGCAAATCATATCTTTGTCAAGGAAGAATCAAATCATATCTTCTGTTTCTTAGATTAGAAGGTTTTTAATCATGTAATATTTATCTATGTACAAATAAGGTAGTTTAGATTTGTTGTGATTAGTATCACAACCGTGCCCGGCCGCACAAACTATTTCTATCTTTACTCTGTACTCGGCCACACCATGTAAGTTTTTCTATAAATTCAACACGCAACACCGGTAGCATCCTGAGTTTTGGGAGCCCGGTTTCATCTCTACTATCATGGTACCAGAGCCATAGAATCTCTCCGACGAGAGTAACTATGAGTTCCTCTTCATCAACACCCTCAGCAGGGTTTCATACCCTTAACCATCCGGTGGAAAAATTAACAAGAGAAAATTATCTCTTGTGGAAGGCCCAGGTGCTTCCGACGGTGCGTGGTGCACAATTATTCGGTCTGCTTGATGGATCAAAGACGAAGCCTGAAGAATTTCTGCTTGTTGAGAAAGCAGATCGTTCGGTGGAGAAAACACTGAACCCAGACTATGCAGCTTGGTTGGTACAAGACCAACAGCTCCTAAGCTATTTGATGTCTACGCTATCAAAAGAAGTTCTCTCGCAGGTGGTGATGTATTCCTCTTCTGCAGAAGTGTGGAAATCTATCCAAGAAAGTTTCGCATCACAATCAAGGGCTCGTGTGATGCACTTGCGTGCCAAGCTGTCGACTACACGCAAAGGAGACACGACTATTGCAGTGTACTTCTCAAAGATGAAAGAGCTTGCCAATGAGATGGCATCGGCAGGAAAAAAGCTGGAGGACGATGATATAATCTCCTACATCCTGGCTGGTCTAGATTCGGACTACAACTCCCTAGTAGAAAATGTAAGTACCAGGATGGATCCTATCTTGCTCTCTGATCTATTTGCCCAGCTACTTGCTACAGAGGCTCGTCTGGAAAGACAATCTTCATCATAATTATCAAGTCGGTGATAATGCTGCTACAAGGGGAGGCAACTCTCGTGGCAGAGGTGGCCGAGGTTACAGAGGCGGTCGTGGCAATGGTCAAGGGCGAGGTGCGATGGGACTCAAGCCCGTTTGTCAAATTTGTGAGAAAGTTGGGCACGTTGCCAGTAGATGCTACAACAGGTTCATCCGAGACTTCAACCTTGGGGAAAAGTCTGCCAATAATGTTATGACTTCATATGGGGTCGACACAAACAGGTACACATACACCGGCGTGATGGATCATATAACCGGGGAGTTGGACAAACTATCAATGAATGAGAAATACAACGGTCAAGAAAAGGTCCACACCGCAAGTGGCAGAACTTTTTTTTATTAATATACCTTTTAAAAAATCATTTATAATAAATGACCCACAAATCCGAAAATTTGCACAAATTACCCACCTTCATATGTGCCACATACAAAATTCGAATTTCGTATGAGGCACATACGAAATGCACATCTACTCGATGCCACGTCATTTGGTGTCTGCCACGGTGGAGTTAAGACCTGCCACAGTGGAAGAAATGGGCACGAACGAACTTCGTACGTGCCCCATACGACGTGAACAATACCGTCGTATGAGGCACGTACGAAATTCGTGCGTGCCCAAACCCTAACCCCAGTGTTGAACCATCTTTTAATGGATTTTAGGCAAAGTTTTTGAAACATTTGTAGACCGATTTGCTAAAAACTTCTAAAGTATAAAATAGAGAATACATTGTGAAGTTTTGAATTCAATGAACTTTCTCTATGTTTAGTATGTAGAAACTAGAGTAATTGTATGTGTTATTAGGCAATACGATCACGTTTCTGCACATTTGTAAAATGTATTCAGGTTTGGTTTTTTATTTACAAATATTTGTAGTTAGAATCGACATAAATGTTCATAAAGGTTATTGTAATGTAAGTTTTGTTGAGTATAAAAAATAAGTTATGAATATAATTTATGAGAGTTTAACGGAAGTTTCAAATTTTTTAAAATCCTATAGCGATAACAAATGCATAGTTTGGAAAATTATACAATTAATGTATTAATTTATACAAATGCATATTAATTGAAGGTAATTAATTGTAAGCTCGACGGCGGTTACATGAAATGAAATTACGTAGTTCCGAAAATATGTGCATGTTGTTTGCCACTCTACTACTACGGTACATGAGGCAAAACATAAGTACACATATTTCTGGAAGAAAATGTAAAATAGGTGATACAAATGGCGTGTGTACGACACACTAAAGATGCGTCGATCTAATCCTAACACGCCTAAGTTGAATTAAACGCCGAGCATAGTTTACCCAAGTTGCTACTGAGTGCAACGAGGGTATTTTCCCTTACGCAAAGCATCTGGACCGGCTTCTTTTGTGCGACGAGCTCTCTCGCGCATGCGTTCTTGCTCAGCCTCTCGTGCTTGTGCTGTGACGCGTTCCTCCTTTGCAGCTTTGTGATCACACTCTGCTCTCCATTGTCGAATTTCTTCTTGCCTCTTGCGACGACGCTCCTCCTGTGCAGCTCTATTCCTCCTCTCTTGCTCTATTCTTTCATCCCACTCTCTTTCTTCTTTGAACTTCCAATATGCAAGTCGAGCCATTCTCTCAACCTCCGCGGCGTCTTCTACCGATTGTTCCTGGTCGATGTAGTTCCTGAAGTCACAAAGAGGTGGCGGCGACTGCACAAGTGTTTGTACAAAAGATTAGATTTTATAGCATTCATAAAACAGAAATAATGTTGCATATTACCTGTTTCCTACCACCTGGAAGAAATGGGAACGTCCTGTGAGGAGGATCGTACTCGTAGTTGTCGCACATCCAAAGTCGGCAACCATATGAGTAACCAGGTCGAAGATCTCTTACAAACCTACAATCAGTGCTACAGAAACACATTAGAGGTTGCAATCCCTCGGGGATTGGAACCTTTTCTCTATTTGTGGGTGGTGAGTTCTCGTCCATGGTAGTGAAGTATATAGAATGATTGTAGCTAGTGCGTGGTGAAGCTGTTACCGGGGTGAGTGTTATATAGACGAGCGGATTATGGTGTATGGACCTAGTCTATGAGAAAATTCATCTCTGACATGTATAAGTGTGAATTGACATTTCACGGGGTCTGACATGGAGCAGTGCAATTTCGTATGTCTCTTGTATGAGATTAGCCTGACATGGAGTACGAGATTCGCCTGACATGGAGCAGTGCAATTTCGTATGTCTCTTGTACGAGATTCGTCTGACATGGAGTAAGAGATTCGCCTGACATGGAGCAGTGCAATTTCGTATTTCTCTTGTACGAGATTCGCCTGACATGGAGTATGAGATTCGCTTGACATGGAGCAGAGCAATTTCGTAATTCTCTTCTACGAGATTCGTCTTAGAAGATTTGTCTTACAAGGTTGAAATTAGTACGGCGAGTCGCAAAGTACGAAGATGACAAAGTAATTTTAACAAAATTCTCATTCAAAACATAGTTGTCATACATAGGAACCATACTTCTGATACATATGAAATATACTTCTGATACAATTTGAAACATATTTCGCTAATTCCGTACTACTTGTGATGCGGACAGTTGTAAGACATGTTATTGCAAATACCATTTTCATCGTTATCATTCGTCTGACTTGTAACAGGATAAAGTTCCATTTGTTGAAGTTCTATTTCCGCCAGTTCACCTACCAAATCTTGATTGCGACGTTGTACATGTTTAATGTACTCTCGAGTAGCCTTAATAGGTGGTGGATCAACTTAGAGTGTATATCCACAGTTCTCATCATTATAGTAAGCCTAAAACAAAAGTATTGTCATGAAAATTGCATATATGAAATATGTTTTGGAAATGATATGTAGTACTTACTCCACCAACAGGACAACGGAAGAATCGACAACCGCCGTCATCTCCTTCGTCCATCATTTGGACAATACAATTCAGGTCACAACGACACTTAGGCCACTCTTGTTTGCTGCCATCGTATGACCGTAGTGGATTAAACGGGCTAAAATCACTCTTACTAAAAAGCAGGAACTCATCTAATGGTGGTTCATACCAAGTTGGACCTCCCATCAAGTAATTTTCAGGCACTGCTAAAGTTTCTACCTCCTCGCGTAGCACGACTTGTACTTGCCAATGTTTGACCTCCACGCCTACCTCGACCTCTACTCGTCATTGTTGGTGTGATGAACATAAGGATGCATGAGGAGTCGTATTTATATAGGCCGATCAGTGCAGGGTCGTTCTTCTCTCGTACGAGATTCGCCTGCAATGTCGTTCTTTTCATGTACGAGATTCGTCTGCCATGTATCTATCGATGTCGTGGATAAAATTCGCCGAACATGATAAAGTGCATTGTAACAATGAAAGATATAGTGCATAAAGAAACATAAAATAGTTCTTCTATAATATAACACACACATACATGGGTACACATTACTAACGTCTACCACGCTTGTTGTCGAACCTATGCGCTGCATTCACATGAGCTCGATCGTAAGACACGCGCGTAGGAGTTGCCCTCCTCCGTCGCTGCTGCGCAGGCGCCGGTGTCTCAAACTGCTGTGAAGGCTGAGTCAGAATGGGAGCACCATCCAACTGTGATGCAGGAACTGTGTCTTGCTACGGCACGTCCACCAGGTAGTCGTCGATCTGGAAAGGTGAAACTGGAGGACTGTCGTGGTGCGCCAGCGAGCCGGAAATCGTAGTATCGTAGTCTATTGTGCCGTCTCCTTCATTCGCATATAATATATAGTTAGCATGTTCATTGTGTCCAATATGTATTTAAGTAACATAATTGTTGCACATCATACATGTGCCCATGTGTGGCACATGAGTGGACGGGCCAGCCTGGTTCAAAGAAGGAACCCAAACAGGTATCTGTGCCGACGGGTCTGGAAAATCCCAAGCAGGTACCTGTGTGGACGGCCCTGGAGCCCAAGCAGCATGTGCCTGTGTGGATGGACCTGGATCCCAAGCAGCAGGTGGTTGTGTGGATGGGCCTGGAGCCCAAGCAGCAGGTACCTATGTAGACGGGCCTGCGACCCAAGCAGGTACCTGCGTGGACGGGTCTGCACCCGAAGTAGGTACCTGTGTGGAGGTCCCTGCAGAAGATATATGAACAGAAATATTAGTATCATGCAAATATGTCAAGTTTACTAATAATTAAGTACCTGCTGTGCTGGGATGCCTAAAGTGATGTGCGGTCGGTACAGTAGTGTCTTGTGCACATGATTGTGCACAAGAAGCCAACTTCAACCCCTCTTTGGTGTGACTGTATATGTTTTGGAGCATGTGCACCATCTCTGAAGAAGTCATCGATATCCCCTGCCTAAGTCATTGGAGTCCAGCAGAGGACTCCGCTAGAACCGGTCGAAACTAACTCATCTTCACAAGTGCGAAGTGATCGGTCATACAACAATTAATTAGTCATGTTTCATGAAAATAACATAGTAAAACGTTGCAAATGTACTTCAACAAATTCGATCATACCGCCATTGAAGCTGCTTCATCTCTATGACGCAGATACGTATCTCTCACCGAGGGTACGTGCTTCTGTCGCTCGGCTGGTGTGTGTGCCAGAACAACTCGCGTCCGAGGAAGATACCACTGTAAGTACTCCTGGTAAATGGCCTGTGAGAATGGTCGTGTCTCCTGCACAACCTCCTGTAAGGCAGTCGTCCACTGTAAGCCACGGATGTATGCGCTGCAGCCAAAGACCCGACACTGAGGTACCCTTACGAAAATACCTGCAGGACAAATAAGTACATTAATAGTTCAGAAATAATATTGTATTGAAGATTCATTAGTCGAATTACTTACGTATGAACTGCAGAAGGCACAATAGAATGTGGAAGCATTGGAAATGTCGGGTGTAGGCCAAACTAACGCAACACTCGGTGTGGTGCGTACTCCTCGACGTAGATATCGTACACCAGTGGCTTCCTTGTAAGCCAGTAATACGACACTTCGGGCGGGCCCCACGGGTGGGCGAATTTTGTATGCGCCGCATACAAAATTCAAATCTAGTATGCGGCTCATACGAGATTCGCATCCTCCTCGAGAACCAACCCGCCACCTCGGGAACTGACGACAGCGTGGCAGGCCACGTAGGCTTCGTATGTGGCTCATACGAAATGCGTGGGCCATGTGTCATTTCGTATGAGGCACATACGAAGCTGGGTCATTTTGGCCAATTTTCGGTTCCGTGGGTAATTTATTATAAATGATTTTTAAAAAGGTATATTAATAATAAAAATTCCAAGTGGTGCAGGTATGAAAATTGATTATGTTGGAAGTTCTACATTACAAGCTCCCTCTTGTCAGTTTCATCTTAAGAACATACTTCATGTGCCAACCACCTCCAAGAATTTAGTCTCTGTTCATAGATTGACCACAGATAACTCTATTTTCCTTGAATATCACCCTGATTTTTTTCTTGTGAAGGACCAAGCTATGAAGAAAATTCTCCTTCGGTGCAAGTGTAAAAACGGCCTCTACCCGTGGCAGTCCTTGGAGTACTCCTCGACCAAGTGCGCTTTAGCATCTACAAAATTATCGCCTGAATGATGGCATGATCATTTAGGACACCCTTCCATGGTCATAGTGAATAAAGTAGTAAGTAAGAATAAGTTGCCGTGCATCATTGACAGTGGTCCTACTCGCGTCTGTGATGCTTGCCAACAAGGAAAAGGTCATCAATTGCCTTTCCCTAAATCTAGCAGCGTGTCAAAATATCCTTTATATTTGATCTTCTCCGATGTATGGGGGCCTGGTCCAATGTCCATTGGAAGAAACTACTATTATGTGAGCTTCATAGACGATTTAGCAAGTTTGTGTGGATCTATCTCATTTGACATAGGTCTGAAGTGTTTGAAAAATTTCGTATCTTCCGCACTATGGTTGAGAGAAGATTTAATAGAAAAATTCTATCCATGCAAACAGATTGGGGCGGAGAGTATCAAAAGTTAAATTTTTTTTTCTCCCAAATTGGAATCTCTCACTTAGTGTCATGTCCTCATACTCATCAACAAAACGGGGCTGCAGAAAGAAAGCATAGGCATATAGTTGACATGGGGCTCACATTGTTAGCTAAAGCATATATGCCATTGAAATATTGGGATGAAGCCTTCTCCAACGCAGGCCACCTTATCAACCGAACTCCTTCAAGGGTGATTGACTACTTGTCACCACTTGAAAAATTGTTTGAACAAAAACCAAATTATGATCAGCTCAAGGTGTTCGGGTGTGCATGTTGGCCAAACTTGAGGCCATACAACACGCACAAGCTTTCTTTTAGATCTAAAAGATGCACTTTTTTGGGATATAGTCCTCTTCAAAAAGGCTATAAGTGCCTTGATATATCAAGTGGAAGGGTGTACATTTCTCGCGATGTAGTCTTTGGCGAAACAATATTTCGCTTCCAAGAATTGCATCCAAACGCAGAGGCCAGACTACAATTTGAAATATCTCTCCTTCATCCCACTTTGGTCCCCTCTCTAGAGCGTACTGTAGAAACTGTTCAACATGTCGATTTTCATGAACCTGCAAGTTTCACTATTTTTTCTGACCAATATTCGAGTAATGATGATCATATGGAGGAAGCAGGAGCCATTGATCCACCGGGTGCAGAAAATCGCTGAAGCAATCCTGATACAGATATGGGAGCAGCAAGACAGGCTGTGCCATCCTTGGATCGTGTGCCCACAGACACAGGCTCAGGTGGTGAATCACTGCACCATTTCATCCACGGTCGGATCTGGCGCACTCAGGTGTCGGCGCAGATCAAACGCGCCACCAATTGGCCTCATCAGATTCTGTGCCGCACGGGGGGGGGGGGGGGGGGGGGGGGGGGGGCAGACTGAGGATCTTCTCTGGATCATGTCTCCGGCACAGCAACTGCAGCAACATAGGAAGGAGACAGAAGATCCGATACAAGAACTGATCCAACTGAACCTGCAACAATAGCAGTTTCTGATGTCTCTGCTCCATCAGCACGCCACCCAAGGACAAGACTTCAAAATAATATTTCAAAACCAAAGAAATTTGGTGATGAATTTGTGTGTTTGTTTACTTCCACAGGTGAACCTGAAAATCTACAAGAAGCATTGCAAGACAAAAATTGGAAAAGGGCTATGGATGCAGAATTTCAGGCGTTGGAGAAAAATAACACTTGGCATCTTGTCCCAAAAGAAGGAGTAAACAACATAATTGACTCCAAGTGGGTGTTTAAATTTAAGAGACGGGCTGATGGAACAATTGACAGGTATAAAGCTCGACTAGTAGCTAAATTTTTTAAGCAAAGGTACGGTCTTGACTATGAAGATACTTTTAGTCCAGTAGTCAAAGCAGCCACTATTAGATTAGTCTTGTCAATTGCTGTCTCAAATAGCTGGTGCTTAAGACAATTACATGTTCAAAATGCTTTCCTTCATGGGGATCTTGAAGAAGAGGTCTATATGGCACAACCACCAGGTTACAAAAAAATTAATTTTCTTAATCATGTGTGTAAGCTTGACAAGGCTATCTATGGACTAAAGCAGGCCCCAAGGGCTTGGTACTCCAAGTTGAGTTCAAAGCTTGTACAGATCGGGTTCAAGACCTCAAAAGGGGACACTTCACTTTTCATTTATAATATAGGTAACATTACTATCTATCTATTGATTTATGTCGATGACATTATCGTGGTCAGTTCATCACAAAATGCAGTACAAGCACTTTTTAGTGACCTAAGCAAAGAGTTTGCGCTAAAGGATCTGGGAAACTTGCACTACTTCCTTGGTATTGAAGTTTCACCAGTAAAAGGAGGAATTCTGTTGAACCAGCACAAGTATGCTTCGGAAATTATAAAAAAGTCGGGCATGGAGAAGTGTAAGCCTGTTAACACTCCCTTGGTTGTTTCTGAAAAATATTCGATGCATGAAGGGGAACCACTTAGTGCTGATGAAAGTACAAAGTATCATAGCATGGTTGGGGCATCGCAGTATTTGACACTTACAAGGCCTGACTTGGCCTATTCTGTAAACAAGGCATGTCAGTTTCTTCACATGCCCACCTCTGCGCATATAGTCCTAGTAAAAAGAATAATACGGTACATACAGGGAACAATCAATCTTGACATCAAGTTTATCAAAGACAAGTCCCTGCAGGGGAACGCTTTTTTCTGACGCAGATTGGGCAGGCTGCTTGGACGATAGGAGGTCAACTGGCGGCTTTGCAGTATATTTGGGATCAAACTTGATATCTTGGAGTGCCAAGAAACAACCCACCTAGTCACGCTCTAGCATTGAAGCTGAGTATAAAGCTTTGCCCAATGCTACTGCAGAGGTGATCTGGATACAAAGTATTCTAAAGGAGCTAGGCATTTGGTATGAAACAACACGGCTGTGGTGTGATAACTTTTGTGCAACATTCATGACTGCCAATCCTATTTTTCATTCACGAACAAAGCATATCTAAATAGACTAGGATTTTGTGAGAGAAAGGGTAGCAAGTAACATGCTTCAAGTCAAGTTTATTTCAATCAAGGATCAATTAGCAGATAGATTTACTAAGGCCTTGACAGCAAGAAGAATGATAGTATTCAAACACAATATCAACATGAGATGATTGAGATTGAGAGGAGGTGTTAGATATATTGCGGTATACACATGGTACACCACACATGCCCATGTGAAGAATCAAATCATATCTTCGTTAAGGAAGAAGCAAATCATATCTTTGTCAAGGAAGAATCAAATCATATCTTCTGTTTCTTAGATTAGAAGGTTTTTAATCCTGTAATCTTTATCTATGTAAACAAATAAGGTAGTTTTAGATTTGTTGTGATTAGTACCACAACCGTGCCCGACCGCACAAACTATTTCTATCTTTAATCTGACTCGGCCGCACCATATAAGTTTTTCTACAAATTCAACATGCAACACCGGTAGCATCCTAAGTTTGGGAGCCCGATTTCATCTCTACTAACAATTCTGACTGTTGGCTTTACATCCACATGTAAAGACTTAATGGAGGCTATTTCTGGCTCATAGATATTATTAAAAAGACCATCCTTTGCTTATAATGACATCGCCACCCTTTACATCAATAGTATTACAATGGAAGGAGCAGAAAAATGTTACTGTATCCATTCTTAAAATGTTTATCATCTTTTAGTTCATTTTTAAAATAAAACGTAATAAATTTTTAAGGACAGAGGGAGTATATAACAACTGTGATGGGTCAATAGACAAAGTGTTTGTTCTAACCTTTCATAAGGTGTTATATAACAACTGTAGTGGGTCACGCTTTGCACCAGTACAGTTTCAAGGGGTTATCTCCCATCTTTTTTTTTTTTGAAAAGACATAAGGTACAATATTAAGAAGGATTAGAAAAAGATCTACAATGGTAAGGTTCCATGGACCAGTCAGGGGTACAACGGAAAGAAGAAACAGAAATACAAACACCGTTGAGGTTAGGACACTAACGCCCCAGTCTCAGCAGCTGAGCTCGGTAGCAGGAACAGAAGCTGCTTAGCTCTTGCTCGCGCCCAACAGGCAGCATGTTCTTTGATAGTCTCAGTGAGGCTCAGCACATTCCGTTCCTTACCTTCAAAGACCCTTGAAAGCATCTAGGCCCCATGAGGTACGGTTTCGGTGATTAATGACAACCATTCGATATTACTAATGAATTTGTGAATGCAAGGTCTCAATAACACTCAATCAAACGAAATCAAAGTTACATTGGAGACCCATATAAAATCAATAAATGAGATCAAATCAAATCGTATGAAGACAAGAAGTGAAAGCTCTAAACTTGATATCACTCAAGGCTTGAAGACAATCAAAACAACATTTCAAACAAGTGTCAAAGAGGTCACAAGTTCAAATTCCAAAAGAACAACTCAAAACAACTCAAAGTCAACAAGTTGAACACACCGGATCATCCGATGGTCCTTGAGTTGACACACATCGGTCGAGTTGGTTCAACTGAAGAAGAAGACCTCAGACAAATGCACTCACCGGATCATCCGATGTGAGTGGCTCAGTGACATCGGTCCATCATCACAGATTGCAATACCATTGGACCAAGTGAAGCACCGGATCATCCGATGTGCAGACTTACACACATCGGTCGATCACTCCAGTGAGCCTCAAGATCAAGCAAAAATCTGGAGGAAGAGCCACCGGATCATCCGATGAGAAGACAGATCAACATCGGTCTAACAACGGTCATATCTGACACAGTGACATCAGCTAATTTGGCTTTGACCGATGATAACTGAAGGGGAGACATCGGATCATCCGGTGTTCGCAGAGAAGTGATGTCAGCCTACTTTTCCAACGGCTATCTCGTGGAGGCTGGCTATTTATACCCCTTCAACCTGTCAAATCGACAAGACTTGAAGCCCAGACATACTCTACACATCCTAGAGCATTCAAGCAATAGAGCAACCACTTTCACATCATTTGTTCATCATTTGTACACCAAGAGATAGGCTAGAACTAGCTAGAGATAGTGCTTGGGTGCCTCCATTCTTGGTGATTGGAGTCTCTAGTGTAGTGAGAGCCATAAGGGAGTGTCTCTTGGTGTGTGCGACTTCCGGAGCTTGCCAAGAGGATTGTGGAAGCCCGGAGGATCCCAAAAGTGTACAAGGCTTGAGCTCCACCTTGCCGAGGTTGGCGAACGGAGAAGAATAGTGAAGAAGCCCCTTGTCTCGGTGACTTGGGAGTGGCAAAACCCTTCGGTGGGTGCCACAACGTGGATGTAGGAAGATCCTTGTGATCTTACCGAACCACGGGATAAACTCCGTGTCCCTTGAGCGTTTGCATCCCTCTCCCTTTTACTCTTATGCAATCTTCATTCCGCAACTTTAATTTACATTGATTGCATAGTTTAGTTGCATAGGGAATTGGGCTTGAGGTTGTTAGTTCTTAATCGTTTTAAAATTTGAAAGAAAGCCCAATTCACCCCCCCTCTTGGGCATTTCGATCCTTACAATTGGTATCAGAGCCTTGTTGCTCATTGGATCATTCTAGCTTCACCGCTAGAGAGCTTAAATGGCCAAGAATGGGGGTTCGGTTCCTATCTTCGAGGGCAAGAACTTTGCCTATTGGAAAGCACGCATGCGTGCCTACCTAGAGGCCATTGCTCCCGAAGTTTGGGAAGCGACCCATGCGGGATTTGGAGATCTTAATTATGTTGGTGATCAACTAAAATGGGATGCTAAGGCTAGAAATGCCATCTATGAATGCATAAGTCAAGATGTTTTTGCTAGAATTGCTAGTAAGGAGAAAGCTTGTGAAATTTGGGCATGTCTAATTGAAATTCATGAGGGCTCATCTCGTGTTAAAGAACTCAAATATCACTTGCTAAAATCCAAGTATGATGAATTCAAAATGCTTCCGCATGAGAATGTTAACCAAATGTTTTCTCGCTTAAATGTGCTCATTGAGGAGATTAACGCACTTGACATTGCTTCTCTTGGTAAGGGACTTATCAACCGCAAGATCCTCATGCTTCTACCTAAGCCCAAGTACAACATTATCAACTCAATGCTCCAAAAGGAATCACTTGACAACATTGAAGTCTCGGAGCTCATTGGAGAAATTCATGCTCATGAGATGAGCGTACTTGGAATGATGGAGGAGTCATCGTCAAAAACTATTGCTCTCAAGGCTTCAACCAAGAAGACAACTCCCAAGAAAAAGAAAGTGGTTGAGCCTAGCTCAAGCGAAGAAGAGCAAGCAACAAGCGAAGATGACGATGATGAGCTTGCGTTGATGATGAGAAAATTCTCACGTCTAAACTCCAAAATTGCAAAGAAGGGATACTCCTTTGATCCAAAGAAGAAAGCCTTCCTCCCAAGAAAAGATGAAAACAAAACATGCTACAATTGTGGTGATCAAGGCCACATATCATATGATTGTCCAAGACCCGACAAGAGGAAGGACAACCACAAAGGAAAGTATAGAAAGCTAGAAGAAAGTGATGAAGATGAAGAAGAGGTCAAACCCAAGCGCGCCTTTGGAAAGAAGAAATTTGACAAGGGCAAGAAAACCAAGCTCTTTCCAAAGAAGAGAAGAGGGCCTCAAAAAGTCTTCATGTGCGAGGCAAATGAGTGGATCACGGATGAAGAGTCAAGCGATGAAGAGAGTGAAGATGAAGAAAACTTGGCGGGCCTTGCCGTCGTCGACAAAGACAACTCACCTCTTCGTCCACCTCCTATGTGCCTCATGGCTAAAGGTAACTCTAAGGTATGTGATGATTCTAGCGATGATGATGAGCTCTCCCCCGATGAACTAGCATCTATGATAAATGAATACCATGTCATCATAAAAAGGGAAAAGAGCAAGGTTAAAGCACTTGAACAAGCTTGTACTAAACTTGAGAGTGCGAAGCTCGATTTGCATGACAAGTATGTAACCATACTTAAAGAGCATGACACGCTCAAAACACATGTCAAGCAAATCGAGGAGGAGAATGCTCAAATCAAGCTTGATCATCATGAGCTTGACTTAGCAAACCAAGCACTCTTGGGAAAGCACAATGACTTGGTTCAAAAACATGAAGTGCTTAACCTTGCTTATGAGGCAATTGAACTAAAAATGAAAAACATGAAAAAGGAAACCCTTGATGGCAAAGTATCAACTATTTCACATGCCACTAATACTTTGGATAAGTCTTTGCCTTTGAAAGCAAGCCTTAGGGAGAAGGAATTGATGGACGAAATTGAAAGTCTCCGCACTAGTGTGGTGAGACTTTCCAAGGGGGAGGACAAGCACAAGGAAATCCTCTACCAACAAGCCAAAGGCTTCAACAAGAGAGGACTTGGATCCTTCCCGGTGCTCAACAAAGGAAAGGTGCCCTCACCGGAGCTTAGGACGAGCTTCATCAAAGAAGTTGGATCCTATTGCCAACATTGTGAGGTCACCGGACACCACACGAGGGAGTGTCCTCTTCCCAACCGTCCTTCTCCCAAATTGCCTCCTAACTACAAATCTACTTTCCATGATTATCACTATCTCTTAAGCAAAGTAGGTGGCAAGGTGAAGGCAAGGTTCATCGGCAAAGATATTAAGGGCATGAAGGGGAAGCTCCCCAAGCAACTTTGGGTCCCAAAATCACTTGTATCACACATACAAGGACCTAAGTTGGCTTGGGTGCCTAAACTCAAAAACTAACTTCATGTGTGTAGGTGAACTACAAAGCCGGAGGAAAACATTGGGTACTCGATAGCGGGTGCACTCAACATATGACCGGCAATGATGGTATGTTCACCACCATAGAGAACCCCGATAATCATGAACAAGTCACCTTTGGTGACAACTCAAAGGGGAAGGTAATTGGTTTAGGTAAAATTTCCATTTCACATGATTTGTCCATTTCTAATGTACTATATGTTAAGTCACTTAGTTTCAATTTACTTTCCATTGCACAACTATGTGATCTTGGACTAACGTGCACCTTTGACAAGAATGGTGTTGTAGTAACTAGTGAATCAAGCAAAGAACTAATCTTCAAAGGATTTCGGCATGGACATCTTTACTTGGTGGACTTCTCCAACAAGGATGCTAGCTTGACCACTTGTCTTTTCACTAAGACAAGCTTGGGTTGGCTATGGCATCGACGCATTGCTCACATTGGGATGAGCAAGCTTAAGAAGTCGTTCAAGCTTGGGATGGTGACCAGCGTGAAGGATGTCACGTTTGAGAAGAACAAGCTTTGTAGTGCTTGTCAAGCCGGGAAGCAAGTTGCTTCACACCACCCAATGAAGACAATGGTGTCAACCTCCAAGCCGCTTGAACTACTCCACATGGACCTCTTCGGACCATCCACATATCAAAGTCTTGGTGGTAACTTCTATTGTCTTGTTATCGTTGACGATTATTCTCGATATGCTTGGACTTTGTTTTTAGGTGACAAGGGTGAAACTCCGGAAGTTTTCAAGACCTTTGCCAAACGTGCTCAAAGGGAATTTCAACTTCCCATCATCAAAGTCCGGAGTGACAACGGCACCGAGTTCAAGAACTACAACATTGGGGAGTGGTGTGATCATGAAGGCGTGAAGCATGAGTTTTCAGCCACATACACCCCCCAACAAAATGGTGTCGTTGAAAGGAAGAACAAGACCCTTATCACCCTTGCAAGAGCAATGCTTGATGACTATGGCACGTCGGAGAAGTTTTGGGCCGAAGCAATCAACACGGCGTGCCATGCCGCAAATAGGGTCTATCTTCACCGACTACTCCAAAAGACCCCATATGAGCTCCTCATTGGGAGAAAGCCCAACATCTCCTACTTTAGAGTCTTTGGGTGCAAATGCTACATCTACCGCAAGAAAAGGCTCGGTAAGTTTGAAAGAAGATGTGATGTTGGTATTTTTCTTGGTTATGCATCAAACTCAAAAGCATATCGAGTATTCAACCAAACCTCCGGTCTAGTTGAAGAAAGTTGTGATGTTGAGTTTGATGAGACTAATGGCTCCCAAGAGGAGAGTTTTGGTCATGATGAAATAGATGATGAGCCTCTACGAGAAGCCATGAAAAACATGACCATTGGAGACATCAAGCCGGAAGTTGAAGAGGGCCATGATCAAGGGGGAGCATCAAGTTCCAACATCAACACCTCCATGATGCCTCAAATTGATGAAGAAGAAGAAGAAAAAGATGATCCATTGCCAATGCAAGATTCACAAGCCACACAACACCAACAACAAGAAGAAGTCCATGATCAAGTCCAACCACAAGAGGAACAACAAGCTTCACCACCGCCAAGTGCCTCACAACCACTTATGAGGCATGGACGCATCTCCAAGGCGCATCCAATGGACCAAATCATTGGAAGTCCTTCAAGGGGCGTAAGTACTCGTTCCCGCCATGTCGCCTCATTTTGTGAGCACTACTCTTTTGTTTCGTGTGTAGAACCCACTCATATAGAGGAAGCACTCCAAGATCCAAATTGGGTGATGGCCATGCAAGAAGAACTCAACAACTTCACCCGCAATGAAGTTTGGGTATTGGAGGAGCGACCCAAGGACAAGAACGTCATCGGTACGAAGTGGGTATACCGGAACAAGCAAGATGAGAATGGCGTCGTGGTCCGCAACAAGGCAAGACTTGTGGCCAAGGGTTTTTCACAAGTTGAAGGACTATACTTTGGAGAAACATTCGCTCCAGTCGCTCGGTTAGAGGCTATTCGCATACTCCTTGCCTTTGCTTCACATCACAATATAATGCTTTATCAAATGGATGTTAAAAGTGCCTTTCTCAATGGCTATATTAACGAACTTGTTTATGTTGAGCAACCTCCCGGGTTTGAAGATCCGAGGAATCCTAACCATGTGTATAGGTTACACAAGGCGCTCTACGGGCTCAAGCAAGCACCTAGGGCGTGGTATGAACGACTAAGGGATTTCCTAGTCATGCAAGGATTCAAGATCGGGAGGGTGTATACTACACTCTTCACCAAGGACATCAACGGAGATTTATTTCTTTGTCAAATTTACGTTGATGACATTATTTTTGGCTCAACTAACAAAGCTCTTAGCCATGAGTTTGGCAAAATGATGTCTAGGGAATTCGAGATGTCAATGATTGGAGAGCTCAACTTCTTCCTTGGATTCCAAATCAAGCAACTTCAAGAGGGGACCTTCATCTATCAAGAGAAGTACACAAAGGACCTCTTGAAGAAATTTGAGATGGGAGATTGTAGCTCAAGAAGCACTCCAATGGCGACAAATTGCCATCTCGACGCGGACATGGACGGTAAACCTATTGATCAATCTCATTATCGTTCTATGATTGGCTCATTGTTATATCTTACCGCATCTAGGCCCGATATTATGTTTAGTGTGTGCTTGTGTGCTCGCTTTCAAGCGGCACCTAAAGAATCGCACAAGAAGGCGGTCTTTAGGATACTTTGGTATCTCAAGCATACCTCAAGTGTAGGTTTGTGGTACCCCAAGAACGCTAGTTTCCATCTCTTGGGATACTCGGATTCGGACTTTGCCGGATGTCGTGTGGATCGCAAGAGTACCTCCGGTGGGTGCCACTTACTTGGGCGTTCCCTAGTATCTTGGTCGAGCAAAAAGCAAAATTCCGTGGCTTTGTCCACCGCGGAAGCGGAGTATATAGCGGCCGGTGCATGTTGTGCCCAAATTCTATATATGAAGCAAACCCTTTTGGACTTTGGAATTAAAATTGGTTGTGTGCCTCTCCTTTGTGACAATGAAAGTGCGGTTAAGATAGCTAGAAACCCCGTTCAACACTCCCGCACTAAGCACATTGATATTCGCCATCACTTCTTGCGTGATCATGAGGCTAAAGGAGACATCTCTTTGCAAGGTGTTAGATCCGAAGAACAATTGGCGGATATCTTCACAAAACCACTTGATGAGAAAACCTTTTCTAGACTTAGAAGTGAATTAAATGTGCTAGATGCATCTAACGTCATGTAAGTTGCCATGTTCATGTAAGGATGCATATCATATAGGTCTTGTCTAACTCCCAAAGGATAGGGGCAAGCTAGAAGTAGTTTTCCCTGAGGAAGCCTTTGGAAGGTTCAAACTTGGCAAGATAGATTTATTTTATGCCTTGCATGATCCCTGCCATATAAACTTGCACTCATTTAATCTCTTGCACTAGAATTTGTTTGGCATTGCATACGGTAGATTGTCACAAAGGGGAACCCACCTCATGAGAAGGAGACTTGTTCGAAATGCAATATCTCAACTCATATAAGGTGGAAAGAACAAAATGTTAGGTACGTTAATGCCTAGAGGATCATGCTTCAAAGAGATAGAAGTCTTCATACTCTACCTCACAAAGCATGGGCCTTACATTTTATTTGGATATTTTCCTCCATTTTTCTCGGTGTTTCATTTGCGTTAAGGTCTAGCCAAGCTATTGGCATATTAGCTTCTTGAGGGGTAAAGGGTTGCCCAAAAAGTCCTAAGACATGTGTTTCTCCTCGATTGTTTGTTTGGTCAAAGGACATATATGGGATGTTTTCGTTCTGTTGTCATCGGATTATCCGATGCCTATGTCAATCCCTCATCGGTCAAATAGGTGTTCAATCCTCAAAGCCCAACTCTGTCAGAACCTCAAATGATCCGACGCGTTCATCCTGGAAAACATCGGTCCATCCGATGTTCACTCTTCTGGAGCTGTGATCTATTCAACCAATGTCTACCTCCCTCTAACGTCGGATCATCCGGTGTCAACATCACTCGGTTGAACACCCTTACTGTGATATTCGACCGATGTTCAAAACCCTAAACATCGGTCCATCCGATGTCAAAAGCAATTCTTGAATATCCTTTCTGTGGCAATTGACCGATGCTCACTTCACCTATCATCGGTCCATCCGGTGTTGAGTTTTCGGCTAGGGTTTGGGACCCACTATTTAAACACGTGCGCCGCCGCCGTTTTTCTCTCTTCCCGATCGTTCACTCACCCGCGCGCCGCCGCCTCTTCCTCTGCCCGTCGACCACCGCGCCGCCGCACCCAGCCGCCCTAACCGCCGCCTAGCACCGCCGCCACCTGCAGCGCCGCCGCCGGCCGCCGCCGCCGTCCCCCTGCTCACAGCGCTGCCGCCGCCGCCTCCCCAGGCGCCGCCGCCGCTGTCCCCGGCTGCCACACCTCGCAGCGCCGCCGCCTAGCGCCACCGCCGTGCTCCACCCGCATCCAAGCACAGCAATCGCTCCTCCCTCCCTCGAAGCACCTCCACCCGAGCAACGCCATCTCCGGTCACCTCCCGTCGCTAGGTTTTCCCGAGCTCCATCATCGCTAAGGTGAGCTCCGTGCCGTGCGACGTCCCTCGTTGCTTCTCTCGTCATTCATTTTCATCGTCGCTAACCCTACCTCTCCCTTGCATCTAGATGGGTCGTGATCGCAAAGGGAAGGGCAAGGCAATCGCGGAACCCGCCGCAAAGAAGCGCAAACTATCGAGGGATGAGAAGAAGGCTCTAATGGCCGCTCGCGCCGCCGAGGAGCGTGAGCGCGGCCGTGGGGGCTCCCTGAGGATTCGCGAGGCCCGTCCAAGGCCGCCTCCCGTGGTCGACGACTCCGACGCCGAAGAGGAGCCAGTTGAGCCCCTCGTCCGCCGGCGCTCAGCCCGGACGCGTGGGGGTCACGCCGAGGCTGCTCCTCGTCCGAGACCGACGGCTGCCGACCGTCGTGAGGACAGGGAGGCTGAGAGGGCCATCAATGAGATGGACACAGTCGTCCGGGTCGGTGAAGGAGTCCGTCTTGTGGACTACAGAAAGATGAAGGCGAAGCAACTCCGGAAGCTCAGATGGAATGTATTGCTTGAGGAGTGGTTCCCACAGCCCCGAGAGCTTCTTGTGGACAGTCGCTTCTGGACTGTCACCCAGGCGTCTCTCTATGAGACCTACAAGCGCCGAGGGCACAAGCTTTTTCAGCACAACCACTTGGACTGGAGGCAGCTTGCAGTGGCAGCGGAGACTGAGGTCCGCCCTTACTTTGAGAGATACAGAGGCTTGGTGGAGCTACTGGATTATGAGAGAAGTGCGTATGTGGAAGAGTGGGTCCGTGTCTTCTACGCGACCCTGTACATCTCAGAGGGCAGGAGGTCGATTGCCTTCATGTTCAATGGTCAGCACTACCACCTCTCGAGGCAGACCTTGGGGCATATTCTTGGTGTGGACCTGCACGACACCAGCGTACACGAGAAAGTCTATGGGCAGGCAGATCCACCAAGAAGGCCACTTACTGGAGGGGTAGCACCTCAGCTGGACGAGATCCGCTCTTTGTTTGGGCCCTCGTTCTCTCCAGACCAGCCGAGAGTTCCAGCTCTCCTGACCCCAGCTGCGCGTATTGTGCACCTCGCCTTGCGCCGCACGCTCCTGCCGAGGTCAGGTTACTTGGAGGGTTTCACGAGTCTCCAGCAGACCCTCCTATTCTACATCATGAACGGGATGGACTTTGATATAGTGGATATCATTATCTGCGAGATGGAGGACGTCATTACAGATGGAGTGGGCATGATGAGGCAGCTGGTCTACGGGCACTGGATCAGTTACATTTGCTCTATGGTGGTGCCTGAGGGACATACAGCACAAGCCCGGCTAGCTGATGAGAGAGTGACTCGCTTCAGTCACTATCGTGCCTCTGCTCCTGGAGACCGTCGCCTTGGTCGTCCAGTTGAGCGCCAGGTCCGGGCCCGTCTGTCAGAGGAAGACTGGTCCGACCTAGAGCGGGAGGACGAGAGGCTTGTTGAGGCTGAGGCTCAGGGGGAGGACTTGCAGCACGTCTGGTCCGAGAGCGACACAGACGAGAGTGTCGAGGAGTACTTCCCTCCGCCTCCACCCTCACCGAGGCAGCACGACGCCGAGGCAGGAGGATCAGCTGCTCCGCCACCGACACCACCTCCTGTGTCCGAGGCGCAGGTGTCACAGCCGTCAGAGCTGTCGGCACTTCTCCAGCAGATGATCGAGCAGCAGCGCCAGGACAGGCTCGCAGCTGAGCAGGCCAGGGCGGAGCAAGCTGCTCACCTGGCACAGCTGCAGCGGCAGCAGCAGGAGCTCCAGCTAGAGATCGCCCGTCAGAGGCGAGAGGATACGGACCGGTTCACCAACCTGGTAGATCAGATGCACCGCCGTACCCTCGACCAGCAGCAGCAGACCCAGCAGGCCATGATGGGGATCCTAGGGTTGATCACCAACCTTTACACTCAGACCGGGATCGCCCTTCCTCCACAGCAGCCTGGACTGGGACTGGCTCCAGGTGTTGCTCAGGTGCCCACTACTCCCATCCCTTCCATCAGTATGTCACCACTTCTGGCATCTAGCGCACCGATTCACTCACCACTGCCGGCGACGATCTTGTTCCAGCAGACACCGGCGTCCGTGGTGAGCGCTCCACTTCCTCCAGCTCCACCGGCACCTGCTTCCTCTCCTCCAGCACCGGCAGCGGACCCTCCAGCTCCCGCCGCCCCGGCAGCTCCTACGTCCGGCGACTCCAGCTCCGACGACGGCGACGGTGCCCAGTTCGTCCTCGCGCCCAGCTCTCAGGGTCTGTAGGCGTTCTGATCCCTTTTTGGTGTCTTGATGCCAAAGGGGGAGAAGATGTAGAAGAGTCAGGGGGAGTGGTAGTAGCAGTCTCAGGGGGAGTGTGTGTGTAGGGGGAGTGTGTGTGTGTGCTTATCCTTTGTATTCGTGCTTGAGTACTCTTTTGTATTTTTAATTAAGCACTCTTTCGCTTGTCTCATTTGTTTATGATTTTAATCAATTGAGCTTTTCGCACCACAATTTTCTTTTGCGTTCTACAAGCTTAATGTGTCCTATGCTGTATTCATTGCATATATACTTGAGTATTATCATCAAATTCATTATTATTGCGCTTTAAATTATTGTGTTGTCATCAATCACCAAAAAGGGGGAGATTGAAAGCATCTAGGCCCCATGAGGTACGGTTTCGGTGATTAATGACAACCATTCGATATTACTAATGAATTTGTGAATGCAAGGTCTCAATAACACTCAATCAAACGAAATCAAAGTTACATTGGAGACCCATATAAAATCAATAAATGAGATCAAATCAAATCGTATGAAGACAAGAAGTGAAAGCTCTAAACTTGATATCACTCAAGGCTTGAAGACAATCAAAACAACATTTCAAACAAGTGTCAAAGAGGTCACAAGTTCAAATTCCAAAAGAACAACTCAAAACAACTCAAAGTCAACAAGTTGAACACACCGGATCATCCGATGGTCCTTGAGTTGACACACATCGGTCGAGTTGGTTCAACTGAAGAAGAAGACCTCAGACAAATGCACTCACCGGATCATCCGATGTGAGTGGCTCAGTGACATCGGTCCATCATCACAGATTGCAATACCATTGGACCAAGTGAAGCACCGGATCATCCGATGTGCAGACTTACACACATCGGTCGATCACTCCAGTGAGCCTCAAGATCAAGCAAAAATCTGGAGGAAGAGCCACCGGATCATCCGATGAGAAGACAGATCAACATCGGTCTAACAACGGTCATATCTGACACAGTGACATCAGCTAATTTGGCTTTGACCGATGATAACTGAAGGGGAGACATCGGATCATCCGGTGTTCGCAGAGAAGTGATGTCAGCCTACTTTTCCAACGGCTATCTCGTGGAGGCTGGCTATTTATACCCCTTCAACCTGTCAAATCGACAAGACTTGAAGCCCAGACATACTCTACACATCCTAGAGCATTCAAGCAATAGAGCAACCACTTTCACATCATTTGTTCATCATTTGTACACCAAGAGATAGGCTAGAACTAGCTAGAGATAGTGCTTGGGTGCCTCCATTCTTGGTGATTGGAGTCTCTAGTGTAGTGAGAGCCATAAGGGAGTGTCTCTTGGTGTGTGCGACTTCCGGAGCTTGCCAAGAGGATTGTGGAAGCCCGGAGGATCCCAAAAGTGTACAAGGCTTGAGCTCCACCTTGCCGAGGTTGGCGAACGGAGAAGAATAGTGAAGAAGCCCCTTGTCTCGGTGACTTGGGAGTGGCAAAACCCTTCGGTGGGTGCCACAACGTGGATGTAGGAAGATCCTTGTGATCTTACCGAACCACGGGATAAACTCCGTGTGCCTTGAGCGTTTGCATCCCTCTCCCTTTTACTCTTATGCAATCTTCATTCCGCAACTTTAATTTACATTGATTGCATAGTTTAGTTGCATAGGGAATTGGGCTTGAGGTTGTTAGTTCTTAATCGTTTTAAAATTTGAAAGAAAGCCCAATTCACCCCCCCTCTTGGGCATTTCGATCCTTACAACCCTTTCATTTCATTCCCTCCTGATAATCCAAATGGTTAGAAGAGACATGACTCTTGCTGCCTTGACTTCCTCCTTTTGTTCCACGTGCAAGAGATGCAAACCAGAGCGAGAGATCCTCTGCTAGGACCCAATGGGTAGAATTCATAGATTGAATTCTTGTCCATGAGCTGATCGCACTCCAAATGTGCATCACAAACGGACACTCGATGAAGAGATGGCAGGCTGTCTCAAGGCTCCTGTAACAAAAACTGCAAAAGTATGAGTTTGGTGACCCCTTAGCTTGCAATATCAAAAACTGCAAAAGTATGAGTTTGGTGACCCCTTAGCTTGCAATATCGATGCAGTCCATACTCGATCTTGTAGCAAGAGCCAGGCAAAGGTTTTGCATCTCGGTGGTGCCCATGTACGCCATATGAGCTTCGAGAATTGGGACAGGACGGCTATGCTCAAGCAACAGCGATGGACATGAGTGACAGCGAGAGCCCCTCCCCACCGGCGGCTTTGCCGCCGCCTCGCACCCCTCAGCCGCCGCTCGCCACTCCCTCCCACCATACCCCGGCCTCTAGCCAGTCGCCCGTCCGAGTGCTCACCGTCCCACGCAAGCTGAGATGTTCCTCACGCCATCGCTGTTCCCAACCACTTTCTGTCCCTGGCAAGATCTGTCACCATACCACCTCTTGCGCCGGGAACCCACCCTCGCGTGCACGCCTTTCTTGACTCTCCTCATGCCGCGCGATGGTGCCGTAGCTCCAGTCGCAGAGGAGGACTGTGAGCCCTCGCTCCCGCCGATCCTTGAAGTGGATGTCTCTGATTCCGACAATGATGGGTGGCGCCTGTCGCCGGTGGAGATGCGTGTCCCTCGCCCGGCCGCCTTCAAGGCGAGTGAACCAAAGATGATGCGGATCCTGACCTCGTTGCCGGCTCTATGAGTTCCCCGTCTCTCTTGACTCCAGTTGTCGTCGCCATGTCCATTACTCCTAAACAGCAGCAAGAAAGCTGGTGCCTTTCTTCTTTGCAGTGCACAGCTGCTGCCAGACACCTGAAGGCCTCCCTGGTGGAACTCCCTCCCCTCCTTCGCCACAAGTAGTGTCCGACTCGTCGTTGTCCCTGTAGGCGCAAGATCCTACAGCATTGCAGGCGCAAGATTCGAGAGCTTTGAAGGCTCTGCAGCCCCCTGATCCGGTGCAGCCGGAAGTGGCCGACGACTAGAGCCGCCATCGATGCCTCCCTACCTCCATCACTCGGGTGGAGAACGGCAAAGGAAAGCTCGCCGGTGTCCTTAGCCTTCAAGCTCAACAGGGCACAAGCTTCACCCCAGACTGCTGAAATCCACTCCAAACATCAAGAGTCGACTCGTGTTCCCATCCCTGCCTGCTGGTGAGCCCCATCTCGTTCGGCCAAAAACCTCCTTCTGTGACGCCCTTTGTGCAGGTGCTCCTGCTGGCCGCCGCACTAGCACTCCGATGGATGACATCATGCAAGAACCAGCGAGGAGTCCTTTCCACGGCCAAGCTGCGACCCTGATTAGAGGAACCATGGCCGCCGAGATGGCTCACCTGCGCCACCGTCTGATCCTCCTGTCTAAGATGGGAGGCTAGCATGGTGCTTGTGCGGGTGTTCTTCGTCACGCTGGTCACTCTGGAATGTCTCGGTGAGCATCCACAATGAAATCTCATTCGTCGCTCGGCTGGACCATCTGGAACAAAGCGACATGATCCTCCACCAAGGCAACATCTTAGCCGGAGGGGTGGAGTTCCTGGTGGTGCCATGGAGCCTCGGCACCACCACCCGTGGCACTGCTTGGCTCTTCTGGGTCAAGATTTTCATTTAGCACCTCTCGTGGTTTGCTCGGTCAGCGGAAGGTGTTCGACAGATCCTAGGAGATGTCTGCCTCTTCGATCACATCAACTGTTCAACGCTCATGCAAGCCAACACGGATGAGTTCGGTTTTGTGGTCTGGGCGTCCGAGCCCAACCTGCTTCCATGTGTGAAGACGGTGACCTTCTTCCCTTCCAATGTTGGCTGCTCCAGCTCATCCGATCCTCCTCCTGCCAGCCCGGAGGAAGATGTTCCGCCGGAGGGGAACAAGGTGGATATTCTTATTCACATTGACCATTTTTATGATTTCACCCCAGTTCGCCTAGATTTGTCTTCCTCCGATGGCAGCGATCGACTTTCCTCCGTGTCATTGAACCCGGCGGGTGACAGTGCGCCGTGCTACCATCGCTGCAACTCTTTTCTTGGCGTACCCGATGAAGTTAGGGGAGCTGCTCAACGCTCTCGCCGTGTGGGCTGCCGGCCACCGGCGACTGGCTTGCGCCGCCTTTCACCAGGATTGGGATGACCAGGGTCCACCACCTGGCTTCGAGCGACGCTGGGATGGCCACACGGATGGGATCCATCTGGATTGCCCACACTCTCCCGAGCAGCAGTGAGCCCCAAGCACCAACAAGGGGAGCCAAGCCGGTTCCAGACGTGCCAGTGGGCCCGCCGAGCACGGCAAAAAGGGCGAGCATGCATGGGCGGATCCTGCCAAGACCGGTCGCTCCGACAAGGGCGAGGCCAACCATGGTGTGTGTGCCACCCCCACATTGGCCACGGCGGGGCAGGCCGCCTTTGTCTTGGCGCAGGAAGGAACACCTGCCGCGGCCAGGCTCCTGCGACCTGTCCATACTGCCAAAGGAACTAACCTGCAGGTGGTTGTCGACCCGGCTGTGATACTGTGTAACATCGAAAGAGGAGGAGACCCCTTTCCAATTTGGGACGCTACCGACCCGATGCTCGATGAGCTGCCGGGATGGGCCCTGGTGATGGTCTGCAGACCAATGGGAGGTCAGGCTGCGGTCCACTGACTTCGTCTACACTGGACGTGCAGGCCCTGGGTTTCGGCTAGGAGGCACCAGGAGGCCAGTCGGCTCACCCCCCGGAGGATGCCATGCAGAATGGGACAACGGGCCAATCCACGCCTGAGCCTATGCATGGCTCAAGCCTCTTATGTGAGCTATTCCAGTAAATGCTGGCTCCCCTCCTGGACGCCCCTGCACCACCTCCTACCGGGAAAAAAAGGGGTACACGCAGGATGAAGGACGCCCTTTGCGGGCCACCCGCCACAGTGCTCGACATGCTGCCTCTCCCTCTGTGATCCCGTTGTCCAAGCGCGCCCAGCTGCGCCTGATGCGCATCATGGACGCTACAGATGGGATCAGTGAGGATGTGGCCATTGCAAAATACAAGGAGATATTCAAGAAGTCGCTGACTGCTCTGGCCATTGCGGCCATCCGGGATGCACTGCACTTGGAGAATAAAGCTCTCACCGACGCTGCAGCTTCCTTGCAGCAGAGGAGGCGACAACCGCGGCATAGGTTCCAACTACCTCATCCCTGGTGGTTTACCTATCTTTGATGAGTCTTATTCTAAGCATCTCATCATTGTCACTGGTGGTACTAGTCTTTTGTCGACTTCAGTAGTCAGTTTGTGCGTCAGTGTTATGGTGTTTCTTGGTCTCGTATGTCCGTCTCAAGTGGTCAGTTTGATCATTGTCTGTGTTTTGGTGCTTGTGTCGGGGGTTTTGTATGTTTGCTTCAATTGGTCAGTCTTAACGATGTCAGTTTGTGTTGGTGCATCAGTGTTCTCAATGGCGGCTAGCCAGTTCAATCTCTTGTCTTGGAATGTCTGTGGGCTTAATAATCCGACTAAGTGGGCAGCAGTTCAACAACTTCTATCCTCATGGCACCACCAGTGATCTATCTTCAAGAGACTAAGCTATAAAATCCATCAATGTATGTTTTGCGCGAAGTACTGGGCGTGCGGCTTGCGGAGATTGATCAGATCCCTGCAATAGGCTCTCGAGGGGGCATTATCGTGGCCTGGGACCCTGACTTGATAACGGTGTCGGACTCTATCAAAGGCCAGCATATCCTGTCAATGACGATGAAGTTTCGAGGAATAGATGAGGGTTTCCTGCTGTCAACAGTATATGGATCATGTGATGACAATGACAAGCCAACGTTCCTGGAGGAAGGCGGAAAAGCCCATAGACGGTGAGTTGTTATAATTTTTTTAATTCAAGATAAGAAATATTACTCTTAATCTTTACTTTTTTATAGGTTTTCCATATTTGATGGAGTGGTCAACTCAAATGAGGTGTGCCCTTCGAGAGTCTCTTCATCATAGGCTTCATCAGCTGGATCGAACTCCCGTCTCTCGCAAAGAGACCTGTAGCTCCAAAATGTTCAGGAGGAGCTCAGGCTGTAAAATAATTAACATTCATAGCATTTTAATGATATACATGTGCTAATACTTTGTAATGACAGGCCTTAGCTGAGCAACATGGGCAGCAGGTTGCCATTCCCTCATGGCAGTTGTCGGTGGAGTCACAGGTGCCAGTGGAGCCACATGTAGCATCTTTGGGAGCACATATAAGCTCAACTTAGTCAAATTAGACAAACTTAGTCAAACATAACAAACTTAGACAGACTTAGCCAAATTCAGTTAAACTTAATTTGGTCAAACTTAATCAAACTGAGACAAATTTAGTCTAACATAACCAAACCTAACCTAACATAGTTAAATTAGCTCAATTTAGCCAAATATAGGTAACCATGCTCAATTAAATAAATTTAGTCAAAAATACACTTTTAAAGATATAAACGTGTCTAACTGCAATTGTGCATTACAGGGATCAACGACAGAGGCTCATACTCCACCACACCTACCGACACTGGGATCAAGGTGTCAGGATGACTTCTTTAGCTCCAGAGTAGCGGAGGTGCTATTGTATTGTTTAGTTGTGATGAAGTTTTGTATTCTATTTGTGATGTGATATGTGACATTATGTGTTGTTGATATAATATGTGTTTTATATGTCTGCCTATAAGCTGATCATCATGTGAGATTAGCCCGTTTTTATATTTAAAAAAAAATTGAGAAACTCTTATTTACAACGGTCATGTGCCAGACCATCGTAATTAAGCTATATTTATTTACAACAACCAAAAAGACTGTCGTAAATAAACCAAATTTATTTACCATAGTCTGGCCCATGGCCTTCGTAAATAAGAAGCATCTGGCCCCACATGACTTATATCCACTTACTTATGATAGCTAGATCTGATCGCCGTAAATAATTTTCTTTACGATGGTCGTCATTGCAAATAAGCTATTTACGACCACTTTTTGTCGACAGTAAAATTCCATCATAAATAATGAAATGCCATCGTACATAAGTTATTTATGACAGCTTCGAACCGTCGTAAATGAATCGGATTGTTGTAGTGATAAGCAGGATCTCCTTCTATTCCTCCTTTCATATAAAGCCGATCAAGACGGCTAGTCCGGCGGTGGCATGGACGGCGAGGTGTGCTGCCACTGCCAAGCAATGGTGGCGATTACCAGAGTTTTTTTTAGCATGGAAAAAGAGCCGTCACTATGTAAGGTAGCTAGGGAGGAGCTTAGGTGGACAAAAGGTAAGAAACTTGTAGATAAAGACACTTGGTGGTGGAATGAGGATGTATGAAAAGCTATTAAAGAAAAAAAAGAGTCTTATAAGAGATGGCGTGATGAGAGAAGCGCAAGTAATATGGTGAAGTATAAAGAAACTAAAAAAATGCAAGGCGTGTTGTGAGTAAAGCAAGGAGGTAGGCCTATGATGCGCTATATGAGAGACTAGGTACAAAAGAAGGTAAAAGGGATATATACAAGATGGCAAAACTTCGCTAGAGGAAGGTGAGGGATCTCAACCAAGTCAAATGTATTAAGGATTAGACAGACCGAATTCTATTGAAGGATGAAGAGATTAGGAACAGATGGCGGGACTACTTCAATGGACTATTTAATGACGGGAATGAGAGCATTAGGTTCGAGTTGGATGACTCATTTGATGACACCAACAGAAGATTCGTGCAGATGATACAAGAGTCTGAGGTTAGAGAGGTCTTAAAAAGGATGAAAGGAGGAAAGACCCTCGGCCCCGATGATGTCCCCATTGAGGTGTGGAGATATTTGGAGGATGTAGCAATAGTATGGCTCACTAAACTATTCAACTGCATTTTCCAGTCAAAAAAATTCATGAAAAGTGGCAGAAAAGTATTGAAAAGTATTTTAGTACTCATCTTCAAAAATAAAGGAGATGTTCAAAGTTATACTAATTACTGAGAAATTAAGCTTATGAGTCATACTATGAAGCTCTAGGAGAGAGTGATTGAACACCGCTTGAGGAAAGTGACCAATGTCACTAAAAACAAGTTTGGTTTTATGCATAAGAGGTCCACTATGGAGGCGATTTTCTTACTCCGTTAGCTTATAGAGAGGTATAGGGAGCAAAAGAAGGATCTACATATGGTGTTCATTGACTTGGAAAATACATACGATAAGATACCAAGGACGGTCATGTGGTTGGCGCTAGAGAAACACAAAGTTCCAACAAAGTACATTAACCTTATCAAGGATATGTACGATAATGTGGTGACAAGTGTGCACGTAAGAGATGGTGAGACCCATACTTTTCCTATCATAATAGGGCTACAACAAGGATCAGCCTTAAGTCCAACATCTTTTCCTTAGTGATTGATGAGGTGTCGAAGGATATACAAGGGGATATCCCTTGGTGTATGATGTAGTTTTGGTAGATGAAACTAGTGATGGTGTTGATAGAAAATTGGAGCTATGGAGGCAGACCTTAGAGTCTAAGGGGTTTATACTTAGTATAACCAAGACTGAGTATATGAGATGCGACTTTAGTGATGTCGGGTGCGAGGATGGAAATGTTAGTTTATAAGGACAAGTAGTACCTAGGAGGGACATTTTGATATTTAGGATCAATGTTACAAAGCAATGATGATATTGACGAAGATGTTTGCCACATGATTAAGATCGGGTGGATGAAGTGGCGGCAAGCATCTGGAATCTTATGTGATAAGAAAGTTACACAAAAATTGAAAGGAAAATTCTATAGGACGGTGATCAGGCCTGCGATGCTGTATGGAGCAGAATGTTGGCCAACTAAAAGGCAACATGTCCAACAAATGAGTGTTGGTGAGATGCACATGCTATGGTGGATGTGTGGTCACACAGAAGAGACAAAATTAGGAACGAGGTAATACGTGATAGGGTAGGGGTGACACCTATTGAGGAGAAGCTAGTCCAATATTGCGTACGGTGGTTTGGGCATATCCAGCGGAGACCTCCAGAAGCACTGGTTAACAGTGGGATTATAAAGAGTAGAGAAAATTTTAGGAGGGGTAGAGGTCGACCAAGGTTGATATGGCAGGAGGCGGTGAAACGAGACTTAAAGAGTGGGACATACCTAGAGATTTAACTCATGATAGTACTGCATGGAAATTAGCAATTCATGTGCCAAAATCTTAGTTTATTTGTATTTTGTTACTCTTATATTCTTTCTTATTAATCCATTTTTAAAATAAGTAAAAGGTAGAATCTTATTTTATTTGTATTTTTTTACTCTCATCTTATTTTCTATTACTTTTCTTAAAAAATTGTTAGGTTTCATTTCTAACCGATCTTAACTTATTTAGGACAAAAGCTTAGTTGTTGTTATTTGTTGTTGTATAGAAAAAGAGCAGCCACGTTGACGTGATCCAGACGATTGCAGATCGGGCATGGCCAACCTGTGACCTGGATAAAGCAACAAAGTCTTTGTTGCATCCCATGCTGCTCCTGATCGCTCCCGGTCAACCATTCCACGGTTTCTTCATGCAGTTGTTTCTCTATGGCACGTACAGGTACAGTTGCAACACCAGTCGCAGCAGAATGCATAGATCCTCTGGTCACGCAGAGAGCTGGACTAACGTGTGTCTGCGTTAATGATTAAGGATGTGCTTGGTTAGAAGTCAAAGTGAGATGGGATGGATTCATCCCAGTTTTTAAAAATGGTATGGTCCTGTGTTAGTCTAGAAGGATGGGACGATCTCTGTTTCTTGTTTGTTTTGCGGGATGGTGTGGAACGGAATGATTCTATCTCATATTTGAATGAAAAGATGAGACAGAGACATGTGCATATGCGTACTTCTGGAGGGCCGCGCGCTTGCCTCCACGGAGGTGAGACGGATCCGTCCTCATGTTTTCGGTGGGATGGTTTCATTCCGCATCTGGGTGGAATATTCTCTTTTGAGGGATGACTTCATCCTATGTGTCTCCAAACCAAATAATAGAAAAGTGGGATTGTCCCGTCCCGTCCTACCATATCCCTTAAACCAAACACATCCTTAGTGGCAGGACATGGGACCGGAAAGCCGAAAGCCACAACCAGGTCGACAAGTGTAGGAAACCACGTGGTGGCATATGGAGCACGGTAATCGTATAGTGTGCCACTGGTGGTAGTGCGACGTGCATGTGATCTGCTTGTGTTGGACCGCGACATGCCGATAAGGCCCGTGATGGCGCGACAGGCAACAGCCGCGCCCGAGTTTTTTTTATATGGAATAGCGTCCGATACTTTAAGAAAGGGAAAAAGTCTATTTTACTATCTTCAAGTATCAATTTTGTTCACTTAACCCCTTAAAGTATGTTTTTGGTTTAGTTTACCCTCTAAACTATTTAGATTGGTTCAATTCACCTCCTACTAAAATTTCTCTTTTTTGTTTCTCTATGTATGAGTTATATTTGAAATAAAAAATTTGTGGAATGGTAGATGATATCATAAACTATGCAAAAAAATAGTTTTATATTTTTTCATAAACTTTTTTCATGTATTATTTCATCTTCCAAACGAGATTTGTTTACATAGTTTAAAAATACAAAATAATATAAACATATTTTGAAAATATTTTTTGAATGTATATTCTGTTATAACATATAGTCTCATAGAATTTTACTTTTAGAAATGATGTTTACAAAGAGAAATAAAAAAATTACTAGGGGATGAACTGAACCAATGTAAATAGTTTGAGAGGTAAACTGAACTAAAATTTTCTTTAGGGGATTAAGTGAACAACGCTGATACTTAAGGGTAATAAAATAGACTTTTGCCTTAAGAAAGAAGGGTAAACTACGAAAATCTCAAGAGTAGCCATCTTACCTGGACAAGCTAGCCATGCTGGTTCTCAGCCGCGCCCGAGCTAATGTCAAAACGCCAGACAACATATATTGCTCCTATCTACCACCAGATTCCATGTAATGTTACATTGTACTTGACAAATATACGTTCCGATAAATTCCTTATTACGTCCTCGCAACTTTTTGAGGTCCTTGCAATTTAATTACCTGCCTATGATATTTTAAATCTAAGGGCCTGTTTGGATCAACGCCGCAGTCCGCCGCAGTTGGTCAATGCCACAATTCGCCACGGTTTGGCGTGTGTTTGCTTTGCCACCGAACGTTAGCCTGCCACAGCTCCTCCAGCATGACTCCCATTCATTTTCAACGCCACGGCGCGCCGCAAGTGCGGCGCCGATTTCGGCCGCCACAGCTGCAGCGTGGCCGCAGTTGCGGCGTGGCAGTTTCTGGCTAGGCACCAAACAGGCCCTAAGTAAAAACCACTGTCAAAAGTGTGTCACAACGCTAATAATTAACGAGATTTTTCGTTTTTGTCTACTTTAGAGATGCCAAGTATGTAACACTGTCAAAAGTGTTTTCAACTTGTAAACTGTTCTTTTTTATTTCCTCACTAGATCCATATGAAATTAGCAAAACAACAAATTTAATCTATATTGTATGTACCCTGCGTACCGGGTACCCCCTGACACCAAAGCAAAGCCAAGGAGTTCCTATGTCCAAGTGGCAGACGTTCGAAGTGAATACACATCCCGTGTAACCGGATCTACCTCCCTCCTTAGGGTAGCTCCAGTGTAGCCACGTGTCCAGAAGAGCCGGACCTGCCTCCCTCGTTTGGGTAGCTCTGGTGCTGCCATGTGTCTTGCAGAGCTGGACCTGCCTCCCTCCTCAGGGAAGCTCCGACACTGCCACGTGTCTAACGGTATCGGACCTATCCCCCAGAAGAGGAAAGCTCCGGAGCTTCCAAGTGTTAACGACCAGATCTACGTCAACAACGGGAAGACAGCAGAATCTCCAACGACACGACATTCAAGAGCCATCAATTGGCCATTACAAGACATGGTTAACACGTCATTAATGCCATATTAATGATGCAAGATTAGAGGAATATCAAGCCTGGTAACGCTGTTATTAAGGCACGTTATCACACTATTAACCATCCTTAACACTATAGATCGTGTACAGAGTAGTTAATACAGCCATGGCCACTTGTTGGGCCATGCACAAATTTTAACAGCCAGTCCTTGGCATATAAAAGGGCTGCACTGCACGATAGAAGGACAAGCAATCTAAACTGATCTCGAACAATTCAGATACGCACACAAGTCTAGAGACACTCATACAATACACAAACCCCCGTGGAGTAGGGTATTACGCTCAGGCGGCCTGAACCACATAAAATTCTCGGTGTTCACCTCTTGTCCCTATCTTTACTCGCGCCCGAGCCGAATATGAACCTCTTCGGACTACTTCTTAGTAATACTGGGGGAAGTGTCCTAGTCCACACTTCGACATTTGGCGGGTCAGGTAGGGGCGCTTTCAAGATTTCAAGATGGTGAACTCCGCCGCTGCTTCATCCAACGAACTGGCTATGCAGCCTACTGGAGGAAATCCCTCCAATGTGCAGCAGCCGGCCAACATCGTCATCCCAGCAGGTGTCGTTCCTCCACCACCACCACCATCTCAACAGGATGGTGTATTCGCGTTGCTCTCTGCATCGACAAACAACCCCAAGAACACGTTGAATACAGTGTGAACTCTACTCCAGTGTCCACTGGCGACCGGAGCTCCTCCCGTCGCGCTAGAACAGTGGTGCGCTGATGTGGAGCATTTGGTTGCAGCTGCAACCAATGCGATTAGCAATCAAGGTCTACCCCATGCAGGGCAGGCACCTTCATGGAATAGGACCTTGTCTGGTACACTTGGTCCTCAAGTGTCACAACTCAGGAGACGTGTGCCCTCCCAGCAAATGATGTCACTACCCTCCGGGGCTCGCCGTACTTACACGGTGATGAGGCTCCTGACTCAGGATCTCCGGTCGGAGCTCGATTGTCACTACATGCGGCAAGACGGCCATGTAAATATCGAGCGTGCTCGCGAGAGACACATTGCTTGAGAAAACCCTTCTCCTCTTGGAGTTGGGGTGGCTGTTCGACCCTTGCCATGCACCTATGCATGGTCGAGTGGCCACCCAAGTTCCAACCTCATTTGCCGTAGAAATACGACGGGATAGTTAACCCCGTTGAATTTCTTCAGATCTACTCCACTGCCATCAGTGCGGCTGGAGGCAATGAGGCCGTGATGGCCTACTACTTCCCCGTGAACATAACTGGGACTACAAGGTCCTAGTTCATGAGCTTAATGCCCGACTCCATCTACAGTTGGGCGGAACTCTGTCGCCAGTTCACTGCCAACTACGGGAGCTCCTACACTGGACCAGGCACCGAGCCGGACCTCTTCGCTGTACAACAAAAGTTAGGGGAGTCGCTGCAATCCTTCATCCAGCGATTGACTCAGGTACGAAATATCATCCCTTCTTTCTCCAACGCTTCTGTCGTTGTAGCATTTCGACAAGGGATCTGAGATAAGAAGATGCTGGAGAAGCTAGCAACCAAGAATGTCAGAAGCATCACAGAGCTCTTTAGCCTGGCAGACAAATGTGCTAGAGCTGCGGAGGGTTGAGAGATGCACTCCAAACCAGCTGCGGAGGTAAGGCAATCCTCCAATGCTGAAGCTACTACCTCTGGCAGTGGAAAAATGAATAAGAAAATGTCAAGTACAAGAAGAAGTAACTTGCCAACACACCTAGTGCTGCCGCTACCTCACCTCCAGGTGGCCGGGGGCCACGCCCCGACAAACGACCTCGACCTTCATCTGAAGATGGCGATGGTGAAAAGATATGGTGTCCTATCCACAAATCGACGATACACAATCTTGAAGACTATCACCATGTCAAAAGGCTTGCTGAACACAACAGCAAGCGTCAAGACGAGAGCCCTTCTCGTCAGTGGGAAGGGAAGCAGAAAGTCAATGAAGCTCCATCTGATCAGGAGCTAGGCTTCCAAGACGCCAAGAAGGCGTTGAAGGCGGTCTACACCACCATCGATGACAACTCCGGCATCTCCGACAATGAGCGTCGAAAGACTCTCCATATGATTTATGGAGGGTCCTGGGATATCACCTCCCAGCGCATCTTGAAGACCATGCGTGGAGAGATGGCCATATGTGCTCCTACCGCCTAGGCGGAACCTCACTGGAAGTGGATGGATACTTCCATCTCCTTCGATGCTTCGAACTATCCAAAGAACATGGTCAGAGCCGAACAATTGCCCATGATGGTATCCCCGACTATCAATGACATCTAGCTCTACCATGTCCTGGTGGATGGGGGCATGACGCTCAACCTCCTCAGCTTTGCAGCTTTTAAGAAGCTCCAGCTCAACCTCTCAGACCTTCGGCTCTCACGCCCATTCTCTGGAGTAGGTCCGGGAACTATCTCACCTCTTGGGTCAGTTACTTTACTTGTGACCTTCGGGAAATGGGACAACTACTGGTCCGAGAAGCTGGTGTTTGATGTGGCTCACATCAACCCACCCTTCAACGCGATCCTAGGCAGGCCAGCCCTGTATAGGTTCATGGTCATGGTCCAGTATGGCTATCTCGTGTTAAAGAGGTCAACTCCGTCCAGCATTCTTCGGATCCGAGGGGACCGCACTGATAGAGTTACTACGCTGGAGGAACTTCATGCGCTTGCAACAGCGCAAGAAGAAGAATCCGGCAATGATCAAGCAGCTCAACCACCAAGCTCACGTCAGCGTGGTTCACTATATCAGGAGGTTTACAAATGTGGAAGATTACAACATTTCCATGCCTTCTCCCGACATTTACAAGGAATATTTGTAGGTGGCGACCTGGAGTCCTATTCCGTTACAATCCATACAGCGGGGGACTCAGCCCCCCCCCCCCCCCCCCCCCCCCCCCCCCCCCGCGCCCCAGCGACGTGCCTCCGCTTTGCTCCGGAAATTCTGCCTCTTTGTCTTCAATTGAATTTGGATCATCAAACAACATCGCTCACAACATTGTTAACTAATTGGCTATTGCTGATCAAGCATGGTGTCTAGAAAATAGCCATGCAAGCACACTTGCCAATTTCTCTGGAATGGTCGCACGCAAAGTGGTACATCTTGCTCTGCAGTATACTAATGATCAGCTAGAACATCTCTGCCTTGGTGATTCCTGTATAACTTAAATTCAGATGTCCGGACGATTTATACAACAGCTATGTAGTGCAGTTTGCCACAGCTGAATCCAAGGTACTTCCTCCGCTTTTAAAACTTGTCGCTTTGTAGTTTATCTTTTGAACTACAGCAATTTTTTAGGACGGAGGAGTACTCGACTGCAAGGCTTCTCCCTGCAGACCTCCCCAATTCCTGGACCCTGTTAGCCAACTGCTTCGCGATCTCCTGCAAATTAACCACAGGGTAGTTTGATATTCTGCTTCACAGTGAGCAGTCTATTTTTTTAGGATAGTTGATTCTTGTTATATGTATTGCGGTATACGCATGGTACACCACACATGCACATGTGAAGAATCAAATCATATCTTCGTTAAGGAAGAAGCAAATCATATCTTTGTCAAGGAAGAATCAAATCATATCTTCTGTTTCTTAGATTAGAAGGTTTTTAATGTTGTAATCTTTATCTATGTAAACAAATAAGGTAGTTTTAGATTTGTTGTGAATAGTATCACAACCGTGCCCGACCGCACAAACTATTTCTATCTTTAATCTGTACTCGGCCGCACCATGTAAGTTTTTCTATAAATTCAACATGCAACACCGGTAGCATCCTGAGTTTGGGAGCCCGGTTTTATCTCTACTAACATGGTACCAGAGCCATAGAATCTCTCCGACGAGAGTAACTATGAGTTCCTCTTCATCAACACCCTCAGCAGGGTTTCATATCCTTAACCATCCGGTGGAAAAATTAACAAGAGAAAATTATCTCTTGTGGAAGGCCCAGGTGCTTCCGGCGGTGCATGGTGCACAATTATTCGGTCTGCTTGATGGATCGAAGACGAAGCCTGAAGAATTTCTGCTTGTTGAGAAAGCAGATCATTCGGTGGACAAAACACCAAACCCAGACTATGCAGCTTGGTTGGTACAAGACCAACAGCTCCTAAGCTATTTGATGTCTACGTTATCAAAAGAAGTTCTCTCGCAGGTGGTGATGTATTCCTGTTGCGCAGAAGTGTGGAAAGCTATCCAAGAAAGTTTCACATCACAATCAAGGGCTCGTGTGATGCACTTGCGTGCCAAGCTGTCGACTACACGCAAAGGAGACACGACAATTGCAGTGTACTTCTCAAAGATGAAAGAGCTTGGCAATGAGATGGCATCGGCAGGAAAAAAGCTGGAGGACGATGATATAATCTCCTACATCCTAGCTGGTCTAGATTCGGACTACAACTCCCTAGTAGAAAATTTAAGTACCAGGATGGACCCTATCTAGCTCTCTGATCTATTTGCCCAGCTACTTGCTACAGAGGCTCGTCTGGAAAGACAAAATCTTCATCATAATTATCAAGTCGGTGCTAATGCTGCTACAAGGGGAGGCAACTCTCGTGGCAGAGGTGGCCGAGGTTACAGAGGCGGTCGTGGCAATGGTCAAGGGCGAGGTGCGATGGGACTCAAGACCGTTTGTGTGAGAAAGTTGGGCACGTTGCCAGTAGATGCTACAACAGATTCACCCGAGACTTCAACCTTGGGGAAATGTCTGCCAATAATGTTATGACTTCATATGGGGTTGACACAAACAGGTACACGGACACCGGCATGACGGATCATATAACCGGGGAGTTGGACAAACTATCAATGAAGGAGAAATACAACGGTCAAGGAAAGGTCCACACCGCAAGTGGCACAGGTATGAAAATTGATTATGTTAGAAGTTCTACATTACAAGCTCCCTCTTGTCAGTTTCATCTTAAAAACATACTTCATGTGCCAACCACCTCCAAGAATTTTGTATCTGTTCATAGATTGACCACAAATAACTCTATCTTCCTTGAATATCACCATGATTTTGTTCTTGTGAAGGACCGAGCTACGAAGAAAATTCTCCTTCGGGGCAAGTGTAAAAACAGCCTCTACCCGTGGCCGTCCTTGGAGTATTCCTCGACCAAGTGCACTTTAGCATCTACAAAATTATCTCCTAAACGATGGCATGATCGTTTAGGACACCCTTCCATGGTCATAGTGAATAAAGTAGTAAGTAAGAATAAGTTGCCGTGCATCATTGACAGTGGTCCTACTCGCGTCTGTGATGCTTGCCAACAAGGAAAAGGTCATCAATTGCCTTTCCCTAAACCTACCAGCGTGTCAAAATATCCTTTAGATTTGATCTTCTCCGATGTATGGGGGCCTGGTCCAATGTCCATTGGAAGAAACTACTATTATGTGAGCTTCATAGACGATTTTTAGCAAGTTTGTGTGGATCTATCTCATTCGACATAGGTCTGAAGTGTTTGAAAAATTTCGTATCTTTCGTACTATGGTTGAGAGAAGATTTAATAGAAAAATTATATCCATGCAAACAGATTGGGGCGGAGAGTATCAAAAGTTAAATTCTTTTTTCTCCCAAATAGGAGTCTCTCACTTAGTGTCATGTCCTCATACTCATCAACAAAACGGGGCTGCAGAAAGAAAGCATAGGCATATAGTTGACATGGGGCTCACATTGTTAGCTAAATCATATATGCCATTGAAATATTGAGATGAAGCCTTCTCCAACGCAGCCCACCTTATCAACCGAACTCCTTCAAGGGTGATTGACTACTTGTTACCACTTGAAAAACTGTTTGAACAAAAACCAGATTATGATCAGCTCAAGGTGTTCGGGGTGTGCATGTTGGCCAAACTTGAGGCCATACAACACGCACAAGCTTTCTTTTAGATCTAAAAGATGCACTTTTTTGGGATATAGTCATCTTCACAAAGGCTATAAGTTCCTTGATATATCAAGTGGAAGGGTGTACATTTCTTGTGATGTAGTCTTTGACAAAACAATATTTCGCTTCCAAGAATTGCATCCAAACGCAGGGGCCAGAGTACAATTTGAAATATCTCTCCTTCATCCCACTTTGGTCCCCTCTCTAGAGCGTACTGTAGAAACTGTTCAACATGTCGATTTTTATGAACCTGTAAGTTCCACTATTTTTTCTGACCAATATTCGAGTAATGATGATCCTATGCAGGAAGCAGGAGCCATTGATTCACCGGGTGCAGAAAATCGCTGAAGCAATCCTGATACAGATATGGGAGCAGCAAGACAGGCTGTGCAATCCTCGGATCGTGTGCCCGCAGACACAGGTTCAGGTGAATCACTGCACCATTTCATCCACGGTCGGGATTCCGCACCCGCCTTGGATCTGGCGCACTCAGGTGTCGGCGCAGATCAGACGCGCCACCCAATTGGCCTCATCAGATTCCGTGCCGTACGGGGGAGCAGACTTGGGATCTTCTGCGGATCATGTCTCCGGCACAGCAACTGCAGCAACACAGGAAGGAGACAGAAGATCCGATACAAGAACTGATCCAAGTGAACCTGCGACAACAGCAGTTTCTGATGTCTCTGCTCTATCAGCACGCCACCCAAGGACCATACTTCAAAATAATATTTCAAAACCAAAGAAATTTGGTGATGAATTTGTGTGTTTGTTTACTTCCACAGGTGAACCTGAAAATCTACAAGAAGCATTGCAAGACAAAAATTGGAAAAGGGCTATGGATGCACTTGGCATCTTGTCCCAAAAGAAGGAGTAAACAGCATAATTGACTCCAAATGGGTGTTTAAAATAAAGAGACGGGTTGATGGAACAATTGACAGGTATAAAGCTCGACTAGTAGCTAAATGTTTTAAGCAAATGTACGGTCTTGACTATGAAGATACTTTTAGTCCAGTAGTCAAAGCAACCACTATTAGATTAGTATTGTCAATTGCTGTCTCAAATAGCTAGTTCTTAAGATAATTACATGTTCAAAATGCTTTCCTTCATGGGGATCTTGAAGAAGAGGTCTATATGGCACAACCACCAGGTTACAAAAAAATTAATTTTCCTAATCATGTGTGTAAGCTTGACAAGGCTATCTATGGACTAAAGCAGGCCCCAAGGGCATGGTACTCCAAGTTGAGTTCAAAGCTTGTACAGATCGGGTTCAAGACCTCAAAAGTGGACACTTCACTTTTCATTTATAACAGAGGTAACACTACTATCTATCTATTGATTTATGTCGATGACATTATCGTGGCTAGTTCATCACAAAATGCAGTACAAGCACTTTTGAGTGACCTAAGCAAAGAGTTTGCGCTAAAGGATCTGGGAAACTTACACTACTTCCTTGGTATTGAAGTTTCACCAGTAAAAGGAGGAATTCTGTTGAACCAGCACAAGTATGCTTCGGAAATTATAAAAAAGTCGGGCATGGAGAAGTGTAAGCCTGTTAACACTCCCTTAGTTTTTCTGAAAAATATTCGATGCATGAAGGGGAACCACTTAGTGCTGATGAAAGTACAAAGTATCGTAGCATGGTTGGGGCATCGCAGTATTTGACACTTACAAGGCCTGACTTGGCCTATTCTGTAAACAAGGCATGTCAGTTTCTCCACATGCCAACCTCTGCGCATATGGTCCTAGTAAAAAGAATAATACGGTACATACAGGGAACAATCAATCTTGGCATCAAGTTTACCAAAGACAAGTCCCTGCAGGTGAACGCTTTTTTTTCTGACGCAGATTGGGCAGGCTGCTTGGATGATAGGAGGTCAACTGGCGGCTTTGCAGTATATTCGGGATCAAACTTGATATCTTGGAGTGCCAAGAAACAACCCACCGTGTCACTCTCTAGCATTGAAGCTGAGTATAAAGCTTTGGCTAATGCTACTGCAGAGGTGATCTGGATACAAAGTATTCTAAAGGAGCTAGACATTCGGTATGAAACAGCACGGCTATGGTGTGATAACTTGGGTGCAACATTCATGGCTGCCAAACCTATTTTTCATGCGCGAACAAAGCATATCGAAATAGACTAGCATTTTGTGAGAAAAAGGGTAGCAAGTAAGATGCTTCAAGTCAAGTTTATTTCAACCAAGGATCAATTAGCAGATAGATTTACTAAGGCCTTGACAGCAAGAAGAATGATAGAATTTCAACACAATCTCAACATGAGATGATTGAGATTGAGAGGAGGTGTTAGATGTATTGCCGTATACGCATGGTACACCACACATGCACATGTGAAGAATCAAATCATATCTTTGTTAAGGAAGAAGCGAATCATATCTTTGTCAAGGAAGAATCAAATCATATCTTTTGTTTCTTAGATTAGAAGGTTTTTAATCCTGTAATCTTTATCTATGTAAACAAATAAGGTAGTTTTTAGATTTGTTGTGATTAGTATCACAACCGTGCCCGGCCGCACAAACTATTTCTATCTTTAATCTGTACTAGGCCGCACCATGTAAGGTTTTCTACAAATTCAACATGCAACACCGGTAGCATCCTAAGTTTGGGAGCCCGGTTTCATCTCTCCTAACAATTCTAACTGTTGGCTTTACATCCGCATGTAAATACTTAATGGAGGCTATTTCTGGCTCATAGATATTATTAAAAAGACCATCCTTTGCTGTTATAATGACATCGCCACCCTTTACATCAATAGTATTAAAATGGAAGGAGCAGAAAAATATTACTCGATCCATTCTTAAAATGTTTATCATCTTTTAGTTCATTTTTGAAATAAAACGTGATAGACTTTTAAGGACGGAGGGAGTATATAACAACTGTGATGGGTCAATAGACAAAGTGTTGTTCTAACCTTTCATAAGGTGTTATATAACAACTGTAGTGGGTCACGCTTTGCACCAGTACAGTTTCAAGGGGTTATCTCCCATCTTTTTTTTTTGAAAATACATAAGGTACAATATTAAGAAGGATTAGAAAAAGATCTACAATGGTAAGGTTTCATGGACCTGTCAGGGGTACAACGGAAAGAAGAAACAGAAATACAAACACCGTTGAGGTTAGGCCACTAACGCCCCAGTCTCAGCAGCTGAGATCGATAACAGGAATAGAAGCTGCTTAGCTCTTGCTCGCGCCCAACAGGCAGCATGTTCTTTGATAGTCTCAGTGAGGCTCAGCACATTCCGTTCCTTACCTTCAAAGACCCTTTCATTTCATTCCCTCCTGATAATCCAAATGGTTAGAAGAGACATGACTCTTGCTGCCTTGACTTCCTCCTTTTGTTCCACGTGCAAGAGATGCAAACCAGAGCGAGAGATCCTCTACTAGGACCCAATGGGTAGAATTCAGAGATTGAATTCTTGTCCATGAGCTGATCGCACTCCAAATGTGCATCACAAACGGACACTCGATGAAGAGATGGCAGGCTGTCTCAAGGCTCCTGTAACAAAAACTGCAAAAGTATGAGTTTGGTCACCCCCTAGCTTGCAATATCGCTGCAGTCTATACTCGATCTTGTAGCAAGAGCCAGGCAAAGGTTTTGCATCTCGGTGGTGCTCATGTACGCCAGATGAGCTTCGGGAATTGGGACAGGGCGGCTATGCTCAAGCAACAGCGATGGACATGAGTGACTGCGAGAGCCCCTCCCCACCGGCGGCTCTGCCGCCGCCTCCCACCCCTCAGCCGCCGCTCGCCACTCCCTCCCACCGTACCCGGCCTCTAGCCAGTCGCCCGTCCGAGTGCTCACTGTCCCACGCCAGCTGAGATGTTCCTCACGCCATTGCCGTTCCCCACCACTTTCTGTCCCCGGCAAGATGTGTCACCATACCACCTCTTGCGCCGGGAACCCTCCCTCGCGTGCACGCCTTTTTCGACTCTCCTCATTCCGCGCGACGGTGCTGTAGCTCCAGCCGCAGAGGAGGACTGTGAGGCCTCGCTCCTGCCGATCCTTGAAGTGGATGTCTCTAATTCTGACAATGATGGGTGGCGCCTGTCGTCGGTGGAGATGCGCGTCCCTCGCCAGGCCGCCTTCAAGGCGACTGAACCAAAGATGATGTGGATCCTGACCTCGTTGCTGGCTCTATGGGTTCCCCGTCTCTCTTTACTCCAGTTGTCATCGCCATGTCCATTACTCCTAGACAGCGGCAAGAAAGCTGGTGCTTTTCTTCTTTGCAGCGCACAGCTGCTGCCAAACACCTGAAGGCCTCCCTGGTGGAACTGCCCTCCCCTCCTTCACCACAAGTAGTGTCCGGCTCGTCGTTGGCCATGCAGGCGCAAGATCCTACAACACTGAAGGTGCAAGATTCGAGAGATTTGAAGGCTCTGCAGCCCCCTGATCCGGTGCAGTCGGAAGTGGCCGACTACCAGAGCCGCCATCGATGCCTCCCTACCTCCATCACTTGAGTGGAGACCGGCAAAGGAAAGCTCACCGGTGTCCTTAGCCTTCAAGCTCAACAGGGCGCAAGCTTCACCCTAGACTGCTGAACTCCACTCCAAACATCAAGAGTCGACTCGTGTTCCCATCCCTGCCTGCTGGTGAGCCCCATCTCGTTCGATCGAAAACCTCCTTCCGTGACGCCCTTTGTGCTGGTGCTCCAGCTTGCCGCCGCACTAGCGCTCCGATGGATGACATAATGCAAGCACCAGCGAGAAGACCTTTCCAGGGCCAAGCTGTGACCCTGATTAGCAGAAGCATGGCCGCCGAGATGGCTTGCCCGTGCCACCGTCTGATCCTCCTGTCTAAGATGGGAGGCTAGCATGGTGCTTGCGCGGGTGTTCTTTGTCACGCTGGTCACTCTGGAACGTCTCAGTGAGTATCCACAATGAAAGCTCATTCGTCGCTCGGCTGGACCATTTGTAACAAAGCGACACGATCCTCCACCAAGGAAACATCTTAGCCGGAGGGGCGGAGTCCCTAGTGGTGCCATGGAGCCTCGGCACCACCACCCGCGTCACTGCTTGACTCTTCTGGGTCAAGATTGTCATTTAGCACCTCCTGTGGTTTGCTCGGTCAGCGGAAGGTGTTTGACAGATCCTAGGAGATGTCTGCCTCTTCGATCACATCGATTGTTCAACGCTCATGCAAGCCAACACGGATGAGTTCGGTTTCGTGGCCTGGGCGTCCGAGCCCAACCTGCTTCCATGTGTGAAGACGGTGACCTTCTTCCCCTCCGATGCTGGCTGCTCCAGCTCATCCGATGCTCCTCCTGCCAGCCCGGAGGCAGATGTTCCGCCGTAGGGGAACAAGGTGGATATTCTTATTCACATTGACCATTTTTATGATTTCACCCCAGTTCGCCTAGATTTGTCTTCCTCCGATGGCAGCGATCGACTTTCCTCCGTGTCGTCGAACCCGGCGGGCGACAGTGCGCTGTGCTACCATCGCTGCAGCTCTTTTCTTGGCGAACCCGATGAAGTTAGGGGAGCTGCTCAACACCCTCGCCGTGTGGGCTGCCGGCCATCGGCGACTGGCTTGCGCCACCTTTCACCAGTACTGGGATGACCAGGGTCCACCACCTGGCTTCGAGCGACGCTGGGATGGCCACATGGATGGGATCCATCTGGATTGCCCACCCTCTCCCGAACAGCAGTGAGCCCCACCAGGGACCAACAAGGGGAACCAAGCCGGTTCGAGACATGCTAGTGGGCCCACCGAGCACGACAAAAGGGGCGAGCATGCATGGACGCATCCTGCCAAGACCGGTCGCTCTGACAAGGGTGAGGCCAACCATGGAGCGCGTGTGAAAGTGCATCTGGGATCCCCATAGGTTTTGGATGATTGATGATGACAATTAAGTAACTAATGAGCTCAGTGATCTTAAGCACAGGTGTGGACTCAAGCCGAAACACAAACCCTCAAAAAGAAGGATGAAAACGACGATGTTGACTCGAAAAGAAGAAACTAGGGTTTCTAGTGTGTCGAGTTTAGACTAGCCAAATATGTGTGAGGGTGTGTGTGTAAAGTGCATTGAGATCAAGTTGGGAGCTCAAAGCGGTTGAGAGATCAAATCTTATTGAGAGAAGAGAGTTGGAGAAGTCTGGCAGGAGTGGTCGGACTAGTCCGTGCAGGTAGCCGGACTAGTCCGCTCCTGGCCGACCAAGTCCATTTTCAGCCGGACTCGAAGGGTCTGACTGAGTTCGGACTAGTCCGTAGTGGGACGGACTAGTCCGGGTAGTTGTGGAGTGGGTTTTTGGGACTAAGTCCCAAAACCACAGACTCGTCCATTTTAGTCCAGACCAGGAGGTCCTGACTGAGATCGGACTAGTCCGCCCTGGGGGCCGGACTAGTCCGGATTTGTGAGAAAGTGGAGTTTCAGCGACTAAGTCTGGGTAGGCCGGACTAGTCCGCCCTGGGGGCCGGACTAGTCCGTGGACTCTAGATTAGTCCGTTTTCACACAGAACAAAAGGTTCTATGTGAGATCAGACTAGTCCGGTTTGGAGCGGACTAGTCCGTTTTGAAGTGACCGTTTGAATTTGAAGTTTGGCGGGTAGTGTGATGATTGCCGCGCAGTGCTACAGTTGTCAGGGACGTCAGTGGTCCCGAAGGCCGGACTAGTTTGGGCCCTAGGGCGGACTAGTCCGCCCATCTGCTGAAGTCAGCAGTATGGGCTGGGAACCTCTATAAATAGTGGAACCCTGGGTTCATTTGAACCAACCTTTGAAAAGATGGAAACCCTAGCGCCGCCACATCAAACCTTGAGCCTCAAAAAGCCTCCTTCTTGCCTACATTCCCTCTAAAACTAATTCTTGTGTGGATTAGGGTTTGTTGAGGTGAAGAAGAGGAAGAACACCGCTCTAGGCTCTCGGTTTAATCTCTTGCACTTAGGAATCTTTGTGATCTGTGGCTTGAGTTGATCTTTGTGATTTGTGATTGTATTTGTGGTGGGAGCCTCGGATTGTGAGAATCCCCAACGAATCTTGTATCCACCCCTTTGTGATAGTGGAGAACCAAGTTAGGCCCTTGTGGTAAACTTGGTGAGGGAAGGGTTGTTGAACCCGATCCTTCATGGACTCCTCAACGGGGACGTAGATTCCTTCGTGGGATCGAATCTCAGAATAAAATCCTTGTGTCCCTTGTGTACTTTGCTTTCACTTATTGCACATTGCTTCCAGGGTTAGCTATACCGTTTTTGTTCATCACTCTTGTTTCATTGTGATCCGTAGTCTCATACTTGCTCCATAACTTGTTAAGGTTCACTAAGTCATTCTAACATACTTTGCATCACAAGAATCGAACTAAAATTTGTTAGAAATCCCTTTTAGGTTTTCCCTGTAGGTGGACCAGACTAGTCCGCCCCCTGAGTACTGATCTCGTTTTATTAAGTCATTTCAGTTCGATTAGCCTATTCACCCCCTCTAGGCAACTTTCAATTGGTATCAGAGTAGGACTCTCCCAAAGAGTCTAACAACTCGGAGAGAAGATGGCCGGAGTGGGGTATAACGAGGTCTCGACTAATTAGATCCAAGCAACCTAAGAGGAGGTGCTTGCCTACCAAGACAAGTTGACGGATGACGAAGAGACGCGCTAGCTCAAGGCGAAACATCGAGAGAAGTTGAAGATTCCAAAATTTGACTCTTCAACCTCCACATCAGGTGGCACGATCAACTACAACCAACAAGGATACAACTATGAACGCCTTGTCTCCAACAACCACTACCTTTCCATGCTATTGGGGAAGCCTCCTCAATTCGATGGAACCGACTACGGGATGTGGAAGCACAACATGAAGATCCATCTCGTGTCACTCAACCCCTCATTGTGGCACATTGTGTTGACCGGGGTGCATATCCTGAAGAATGAAGAAGACATCACTCCGGAGCAAGCCGTGCTCCTTCACCGCAATGCCCAAGCGGCCGGAGTGATCATCTCATCTCTCTCAAGAGATGAATTCAACCGAGTAGATGGACTTGAGGTGGCCAAGGATATTTGGGACACCCTCAAGAAGGCTCATGAAGGCAACCGAGTCGTGAAAGAAGCAAAGATTGAGCTCATTGAAGGAGAGCTCGGGAGGTTTGCCATAATGGATGGTGAATCTACCCAAGAGATGTACAACCGCCTAAAGCTACTCATCAACAAGAGTAGATATTATGGCTGCATGAAGTGGACGGACCACAAGGTGGTGAAAAGGATGATTCGGGCATTCATGCCTAGAAACGTCTCTCTTTGCTCCATGATACGGGAAAGCCCGGGGTTTGCCAAAATGACCCCGGAGGAGGTCCTAGGAAGGATCATCAACCACGAGATCATGGAGAAGGAGGCACTCTTTTACAATGACCTCTAAAGTTTCACCGCCTCGAAGATGAAGGATGTTGCACTCAAAGCGACATCCTCCTCAAAAGAGCAAAACAAAGATGATGAGGAGAGCCTTGACACCAATTAGGAAGAGGCCCTCTTCATCAACAACTTCAAGAGGATGATGAGGAGAAGAAAAGGAGGATATAAGCATGAGAGCAAGGGCAAAGAGAAAGCAAGGCCCAAAACAAGGAGGGCTTGCTACAATTGTGGCGAGTATAGACACTTCATTGTAGATTGCCCACATGAAGAGGGCAAGAAGAAGAAGGAGGGCAAGCCGCAGGAGAAGAAGTTCTATAAGAAGAAGAGGCCCTGCGGTCATGCTCACTTAGGCAAGGAATGAGACTCTAATGATGAGTCCTCCTCGTCCGAAGACGAGGAGAAGATGGCAACCATAGCCATCGGGAGGAGCTCCAAGGGAAGCAAGCTTTTCCCCAACCTCTACGACCACAAGCAAACTTGCCTCATGGCAAATCAAGGAAGGAAAAAATGTTACTTCTAACTCATCCTCTTCCATATCTTCCCACGATGATTTTGATAGTGCTAGTGAAAATGAACACATGCTTAAGGACATAAGTAAGAGCACTTTGCGTAGAATTAAATTACTCTCGGATGAAATCTTTGAGAAGGAGGAGCTCCTAGATAGGCAAGAGGACATGCTTATCCATGAAAAGGAGAGATGTAAAGAGCTCATTGAGCCCCTTGAGCTTGAGAGAGAGAAGAGCAAGGCATTAGAGCATGAACTGGCTCTAAGCAAGAAAACATGCTCAAGTCTTGAGGAGACAACAATTGAGCTCAAGGACGAACTTGGCAGCTTGGCAAAAGTTAACAAGATCCTTGAGACTCAAGTTGAGTCCCTCAAGACTAATGTAGCCTCTTCCTCCAAAAGCTCATCCTCCTCAAAGGTTGCATCCGAAGCAATATCTACTTGCAAATGTTCTAACTTGATCCTTAAATTAAAGGATGAGCTTAAGTTGACTCAAGGCAAACAAGCACCTAAGGGTGGCATCTTTGACAAAGAGAAGGTGGCGTATGCACGAAGTGCATACACCAATACAATACCTCCCAATGTCCAGGATGGTCTTGGTTATACTAGAGGTGGAAAGCAATATGCTAAAACCTCCATGTATGGCAAATACTTGATTGTCTTTGTCAAAGGAAGATCACCCCCAACTAAAATTGGGAAGAATACTTCAACTAGCACTAACATGCCTAAATCCGAACCGCATCCTCTCTTTCATGATTTTGATGCATCTTATGTTTTAATGAGGAACAAGTATGGCAAAGTATATGCTAGATATGTTGGGCCACTCCGCAAGAGCCCCAAGTCTTGTGTGTGGGTGCCCAAGTGCCTCACTACTAACGTCAAAGGACCCAACTCCGCTTGGGTAACTAAAAGGAAGGCATAATCTTGTTTTGTAGGCGTACTCTTCCGGTGGATCCAAATGGGTGCTCGATAGTGGATGCACCAACCACATGACCGGAGAGAGGAGATTGTTCGTGGAGTATGAGCAACATGATGATCCAAGTGAAGAGATCCTCTTTGGGGACAATAGCCAAGGGAAAATCCTTGGCTCCGGTAAAATTGTCATTTCTCCCCAACACACTCTTTCTCATGTTTTGCATATTGATTCTTTAGACCATAACCTTTTGTCCATATCACAACTATGTGACAAAGGTTATAATTGTGTTTTTACTAATGAGGTTGTGAGCGTCCTTAGAAGAAGTGATAACTCAATCACTTTTAAGGGTGTGCTCAAGGGAAAGCTTTATCTTGTGGATTTCGCCTCGGATAAAGCTCAACTTGACACATGCTTAATGGCGAAAACCAACATGGGATGGCTTTGGCATAGAAGGATAGCCCATGTTGGGATGAGGAACTTACAAAAGCTTCTTAAGGGCGAGCACATCTATGATTTGAAGAATGTTGTCTTTGAAAAGGATAGGCCATGTAACGCTTGTCAAGCGGGGAAGCAAGTGGGAGCTCAACATCCCTCCAAGAACATCATGACGACGACAAGACCTTTGGAACTGCTACACATGGACCTTTTCGGGCCAATAACCTACATTAGTATTGGCGGTAACAAATATAGTCTTGTTATTGTTGATGATTTTTCTTGTTTCACTTGGGTGTTCTTCTTACATGATAAGGGTGAGACTCACGGTGTCCTCAAGAGGTTCTTGAGGAGAGCTCAAAATGAGTTCGCCTCAAGAATCAAGGCTATAAGAAGCGACAACAGCACCAAGTTCAAGAATACTCAAGTGGAAGAATTCTTGGATGAGGAGGGCATCAAGCATGGATTTTCAGCCCCATACTCCCCTGAACAAAATGGGGTGGCAGAACGGAAGAATAGGACACTCATTGAGGTGTCAAAGACGATGCTTGATGAGTACAAGACATCGGACCGGTTTTGGGCGGAGGTGGTTAACACCGCTTGCCACGCCGTCAAATGATTGTACCTCAACCGCCTCCTCAAGAAGACCCCCTATGAGATTCTAGTTGGTAAGAAACCCAATGTATCTTACTTTCGTGTTTTTAGGAGCAAATGCTATATTCTCAACAAGAAGCCTAGAACTTTGAAGTTCGCTTCAAAGTCCGATGAAGGTTTCTTACTTGGTTATGATTCAAACACCCATGCCTACTGTGTCTTCAACAACTTCTCCGGGATTGTTGAAATAGAAGCACACGACATGGTGTTTGATGAAACTAATGGCTCCCAAGTGGAGCAAGTTGATCAAAGTGTGTTAGATCAAGAAGACTCTCCACAAGAGGCTCTTAGGAGGATGTCACTTGGAGATATTCGTCCACAAGAACAACCTCAAAACTCAAGTGACCAACCACAAGATGATGCAAGTCACCCCCCCACGTGATCAAGTTGAAGATGGACAAGTGGCACCTCAACATGATCAAGAAGACGAAAGTCAAGAGGGAAGCATACATCAAGGGGGAGACCAAGAAGAAGAAGAGAATGATGATGACTCAAGAGTTCAACCTCCACATCCTCGTGTGCATCAAAGTGTTCAACGGGATCACCCCGTTGACAACATTCTAGGAGACATTACAAAAGGGGTAATCACTCGTTCTCGTGTTGCTAACTTTTGTGAACATTACTCTTTTGTCTCATCTTTGGAGCCCCATAAGGTTGAAGATGCATTAAGAGACCCGGATTGGGTGGTGGCCATGCAAGAGGAACTCAACAACTTTCAGAGGAACAAAGTTTGGGAGCTTGTCAAGCGTCCACAAGCAAATGTTGTGGGTACCAAGTGGGTGTTCCGCAACAAGCATGATGAGCATGGCGTGGTGACAAGGAACAAGGCACGACTTGTGGCCAAGGGGTACTCACAAGTCGAAGGTTTGGACTTCGATGAAACCTTTGCTCCCGTACCTAGGCTAGAGTCAATTTGTATATTACTTGCCTTTGCTACTCACCATGATTTTAAGCTTTACCAAATGGACGTCAAGAGTGCATTCCTAAATGGCCCAATCAAGGAGGAAGTCTATGTGGAGCAACCACAGGGCTTTGAAGACCAGGACTTCCCAAACCATGTCTTCAAATTGCATAATGACAAAAAGATTTGAGATGTCCATGATGGGGGAGTTGAAGTTCTTCTTAGGCTTCCGAGTCAAGCAACTCAAAGAAGGCACATTCATAAGTCAAACAAAGTAAACTCAAGACATATTAAAGAAGTTTGACATGGACAAGGCCAAACCCATCAAGACTCCAATGGCAACTAATGGACATCTAGACCTCAACGAAGATGGTCCAAGTGTGGACCAAAAGGTATATTGTTCCATGATTGGTTCTTTGCTATATCTTTGTGCTTCTAGACCGGATATTATGCTTAGTGTGTGTATGTGTGCACGTTTTCAAGCTGCACCTAAGGTGTGTCATTTGACCGCCGTTAAGAGAATTCCTAGATATTTAGTTCACACACCTAGCCTAGGACTTTGGTACCCCAAAGGATCCAAGTTTAACCTCATTGGCTACTCCGGTGCAGATTATGCGGGGTGCAAAGTTGATAGGAAGAGCACATCCGGGACATGTCAATTCTTGGGTAGATCCTTAGTGTCTTGGTCCTCAAAGAAACAAAACTCCATTGCTCTTTCCACAGTCGAAGCAGAGTATGTCGCAGCCGGAAGTTCTTGTGCACAACTTCTTTGGACGCGACAAACTCTAAGGGATTATGGTATAAACTTTCGCCATATTCCTCTCCTATGTGACAATGAGAGCGCCATCAAATTAGCCCATAATCCAGTTGAGAATTCGAGGACAAAGCACATTGATATTAGACACCACTTCTTGAGAGATCATTCCTTGAAGGGGGATATAGTGATTTCCCATGTGAGAACCGAGAACCAACTAGCCGATATATTCACCAAGCCCCTAGATGAGAAGCATTTTTGTGAGCTTAGGAGTGAGCTCAATATCTTAGATTCTCGAAATGTGGCTTGAAACATGCACATCTGAATGTTTAGTTTACATCTTATTCAAAAGAACGCATGTGTTTGAGAAATTCATGTCTATCTCGATTTTCTCCAAAATATTTGAAAAACTATTGACTTTGTGAGTTATGGTCATGTTTGATTGTTGATTGCTTACTGACCATATTCATAAAGTTTTGTGGTGGCAATATGTCCAAAAGGATCTTCACTAGTGGCTAAAACTCAAATATACATGTTTTCGGCCTCTTAGGACCGGACTAGTCCGCCCTATGGCCGGACAAGTCCGGATTCGAGCTGGTCCAGGTCTGGTCCGCAGACCGGACTAGTTCGGCCCCTGGGGACTTAAACCCCCCACGAGGCGGTCGACCCCTCCTCTTCTCCACACTCACTTTTCTCTCTCCCATGCGCGGTCAACTTCCCTCCTTGGGCGATTTTTGATTCCATCAACCAAAAATCATTTCCAATCCGTGCATTGGAAGCCCCAGAAGTGTGGGAGACTTTTCCCAATCACTCCCGACGCGATCCATCCCTGATTTTGTCGATTCATCAAGTTTCAAAGAGGTAAACATCTCTTTTCAAAAACCTACCTCATTCTTGATTCTTAGATTTTTTGATAGGTCCCTCTTCATTAAAGTTGTTCCTAGCATCCTTGTGATCATAGCCTAGGAGTATTGCGACTTGATTCAACGATTTCTCGAAAAACCGTTAGAGTTAGGGTTTATCCTGTGCAACCCGGACTAGTCCGCCCCTGGGGCGGACAAGTCCGGTGTACACAGGCCAAACTCTAACTTTGGTTGTCTCTCATGATTTCTTTTGCAAAATTCCACCTTCTTGACCTTCTATCCCTTGTTTTCCTCCTGTTCCAGCAGAAATGGCAGCTCCTCGCCATTCCGCTTCTCCACCCACTGACCCCGAGTGGGAGGCCGAGCAGCTTCGCCTTGGCAAGGAACGAGCACGGGCTGAGGTTGAGGCTGCCAAGAAACATCTCGAGCAGCAGGAGCGAGCAAAGGCAGCCAAGAAACAACAAGCTAGGGCCGCAGCTACGGCCTACAATGAAGATGAAGCAATGGCTCGTGCCATTGAGGAGTCCCGCAAGGAACTCCAGAAGAAGAAGCGAGAGGAGCGCGAGGCTCACAACTCTCATGCTGCCGCAACTCAAGTCTCCAAAAGGAAGATACTTGTGACCGTTGGAGAGAAAGAGAGGGGGAAGGAGCAAGCCCAAGAGGAAATTGCTAAATGCCGAATCGAGAGAGATCCCAAGAAGGGCAAGGCCCCGGTTCCTGCAGAGCCAAAGAAGAAGAAGCCCACGGTGAAGTCCCCGACTTCGAAGGCCAAGGACATTGTTATTAAGGAGAAGGGGAAGGCCAAACCCATTGGCCCCTTGGAGGTGCACAATCCTGAGAGGAACCCCAACAGACAGCGTGAGATAGCCGCTAATGTCTTCCATGGGAAAGGAACCAAGAAGGCAAGAAGACTGTGGACGGACAAAGTCTACAAGTATGAAAGAAGCACCGCCGACCCTAGGTTTTGGTGCGACTTTCACTGTGACTATTACCATCTCGGCTACCAGAACATGAAGAAGCTAGTGATCGAAGCACAATGGGTAGACTGGAAGTATATGGCCCAAAAGCAACATTCTGCTTTTGATGCAGTCATTGAAGCTGCTGAACCCCGTGAGCTCAAAGGCATCATGGGTTTGAAATATGACTGGAATGTTGAAGTCATCATGCAATTCTACTCCACCATCTACTTCACCACTTCAGGTGATAGACAGATCATTTGGATGATGCATGGCGAGCAATTCTCAGTTACTTTTGAGGAGTTTGCTAAGATTCTCGGACTTGAGGCTCATTTGGATCATGAGATCATTATCTCTGACCTCAAGGCCATAGACAGAGATGAACTGGCCTACATGTATCCCAGTCATGTTCAATATGATGCCGGGCATGCTCGCCATATCAAGCCATTCTATAACATTCTGAACAGGATCCTGAGGAGGACAATTGCACCCAAGGATGGTGATGCAGGGGTGATCCAAGGCAATCTAAGGCACCTACTGCTCCTTATTGATGGTGATGAGAAGTTCAACCTAGTTGACTACATCTTCGACGACATCTTCAACATCTCGCATACCCCTAATCGTGCTTTTGGGTATGCACCCTACATCATGTATCTCATTGAGAAGGTGTCGGGCTTGACCTTCGTCAAGGATGTGACTCATCGCCTGCTCCATCCTCAGACGCCTCCTTCAGTGACGCCTCCTCCGCGCCAGAAGAATGCGGAGCCTCCCTCTCACTCTGCAGTGCCAGCACCTCACCCCGCGACATCTCCTTCTCCGCCTCCGCCTCAGTCGATGAGCGCCTTCTTCAAGTGCTTCAAGGTTATCTTCACCTCCCGCCGGAAGCAAGAAATCTAGAATCAACAGGCACACAAGCGCCAAGAAAAATACCTCAAGGCGGTGTGCAACAAACTGGAGGTCCCTATGTCCTGTCCGGAGGTGAGCGATGGGGAGATCACTCCATTCCCCGACTTCACCGCCGACGAGCTCGCCCAGCTCCAAGAGGACGGGAGCTCTTCTCGGGCGGCTCCCTCGGCACGGGTCTCCAACGACGATGAGGACCACAAGGACCCGGAGGCCACAGAGAGCGACTCTGTGAGACCTATGTGTGCTAAATACATTGGCTTGTCGTGAATACACTTGGCCTTGATGATAAAAGTTTTGAATATCACCAAAACACCTTTTTATCAAGGCCTGACTCTAGCTCTGAGCTACAGCAAAGTCCGACTAGCTTTGGTCAGCTCCGGTGAAGTGTCTTTGATAGCTCCGACATGTTTTTGATAGCTCCGACATGATTTTTGATAGCTCCGCCGTGTTTTTGCTGAGCTCTGAAGTTGATTTTTCTAGCTCCGACTTTTGGGATTACTAGTTCTGACTAGTTCTGGTTAGCTCCAGCGCTAGGTCCTGCTAGTTTTGTAAGCTTCGGCGGGAGCTTGGTTGTACTAGTTTTGGTAAGCTCCGGCAGTAGGCTCTACTAGCTTTTGTTAGCTCCGGCTCAAGGTCTGGGTTGCTCTGGCAAGGTCCGAAACTTGACCGTAGTGCTTCTTCTTTTCATTTGCAATGTTTCGTACTTGCTTTACATTGGTTGAAAGATTGCTTAGTATTCATTTACTAAGTTTTTGGTACGTTTTGGATGATATGGCTGATATCGTTTTGCTATGCTTTGCAACATGCTTATGTGAGGTTCTCACATAGGGTGTTGTGTTCGGAACTAACTTGAGTCAAGTCGAGGACTTGGGCTCGTATGGATTGGTTGTTTATTCATGTGCAGGTGTTTCTTGAGTTCAAGACATGGCTGGTGACGGGATCTATTGGACTAGTCTCAGGGAGGAGATGAGGTTCCAACAACCAAATTCAGGAGGAATTGTGGTTGAGCTGATCAGGAGGTTGCGCAGCATGATTGAATCAAGAACAATGCATATGAAGGTATCGTGGATGTCATTGGAAGATGTTTGCACGTGTGCAAGGAGTGCATGGACGTGGCTACATGGTTCCAAGACGTGATGAAGAGATTTGGACATAAAGAATCGGTGAGAAAGGTTCAACCGACTAGGTTATGGACTCAGGCTGCGGCTGAGTCGGGTTTGACTCAAATATGAAAAGTTTTGAGTTGGTTATGATAAGATTTCGTGTGGGTCACGAATTTGAGTTGTTTAGTAATGTGGGATACGTTCCTAAGGTGTTTGGAAGTCTTAAGATTGCTTCTATCTGCGTATAGAAGAATCATAAGCAGCTATGGAAAGTTACGATTCGTGATCTGAGTAGGATTGGAGTCCTAGTTGATATTGGGTTGGGCTAAGAGCTGGTTATATAAGCAAGGGAGCCCAGAGCTCGTGGTGCACGACTTTGGGGCTGTTCCTATTGTGTTCTATTGAATAAAATTCATAGTATGAAGGAACTTTTGTGCCTTGTTTGTCAGACTTGTTCCAGACAAGTTTTACTCGTCGAGTTTCTGGACAGCACTACCTTTCGTCGGTGGTTTTATCATAAATAGAGTTTTACAGATCCAATTGACGTGATTCTTTTTGGTTTTTCTTCACAACTTGATTATCTATCATCTGTCAAAATTTCACGGTCATTGGATTTGTGGTCTATGATCTATACGAGTTTCTTTGCAGCGTTCCAGAACTGTTTTTCTCGGGTAGGACAGATTGACCTTTGTTTGATCTTTCGATCATAACTTGAGTTTTTCTCGACGGATTTGAGTGATTCCTTTTGTGTTGTCTTCGTGACTTGATTCTCTCTGATATCCATTACTTTTGTCACGGTGAAAAACATTTAAATTAGTCTCACACACGATTTCTTTAACAGATCGTTTTTCTACCGAAGGGGTTGAGGTTTAAATTGTTTCCGCTGCGTAAGATTTTTAAATCTACCATTCACCCCCCATCTGGTAGCTTTTCACGTGCTCTTCGATCCTAAAATTGGTATCAGAGCCATGGTGCTCTAATCTTTGTCATTTGTGCGTGTTTTTGACTAATCATCATGGTAAAGTACTCTGCCAAACCTCGTGTGTTCGCTGGTATTGATTTTCAGGTTTGGAAGGCACGCATGGAGGCTTTCATCCAGACACAAGGCTTTGCAATATGGGAGAAGGTATACAAGCCTTACGAAGTGCCATCAAACGATCAAGTTACAACTACAAATCTGAGAGATGTCGACAACAACAAGGCTCGGAACTTGATCATACAAGGATTAACACAAAGCGACTTCGACCGTGTTGCACACCTCCGATCTGCATACGATGTGTGGAAAGCACTTTGTGACTACCACGAAGGATCCAACACGATCAAAGAGGTAAGGCAAGACATGTTCAAGAAAGAACACATGCGCTTCGAGATGCAACCCGGTGAGTCTATTGATGACCTTTTTGCTCGCTTTAATAAGATTCTCAGCAACTTGCGTAGTGTCAATGTTAATTTTTCAGATGCTGAAAATGCTAGGCAATTGCTAAGTGCATTAGATATGTCAATTTGGGAGATGAAAGTCACATCTATTCTTGAATCTACTGTCATGAGTTCACTTACTTTAGATGTGCTATATTCCAAGTTAAAAACTCATGAAATTGACATAATCTCACATAAGAACCCCAATAAGTCTATTGCATTTGTTTCACAACGTGATATGTCTAGCTCCGGCCAATCATCATCTTGCAATACTCTTGCTTTGTTGTCCTCACTAACCGTGGAGCAGATCGAAGAATTTCCAGAAGAGGAGTTGGCACTCATCTCTACTAGATTCTGAAAAGCATTGCAAAATGTGAGAACTAGAAGGAGAGGAAGCTCCGGACCTCAACGCTGTTTTGAATGTGGTAAAACAGAACACTTTCGTACGGAATGCCCTAACCTTTCAGGTCCGACCACCCGGGAAGAAAAACAAAGCAAGGTTCAGATCTCCTCTGGAAATTTCAACAAGAAGAAGAAAGGTACCATAGGACGCAAGATGATCAACAGTTTCATCACCGCGCTTCAAGAGTTCAGTTCATGCGACGTGGACATTGGAAGTGATGAAGATGAAGATGATTTGGCAAACTTGTGCTTCATGGCGGGCAAGTCAAGATCAAGTATGGAGGCGGCAGAACACAACAGCGACAATGAAGAGGTATGTCCTACTTGCGAAGAAATGTGTGATGCTATTTCTCGTGCCACTATTATTGTTAAGAAAAAGGACAAAAAGCTTAGGGATAAAGTGCTGCTAAAATTGAATCACTAGAATCTGAAATCAACCGTTTAAAAACTTTGATTCCAAGTGATGATGCATGTTTCTCATGTGATTTAATATATGAACAATTGTCCTCATTAAGAAGTGCGCACACCTCCACACTTGATAAACTTGAGTTAGAAATTGAAAAGAACAAAGAGCTTGCTGCACTTAATGATAAAAACTTGAAAGATGCTAGTTGTTCTACAATTGATTTGCATTGTTCTACTTGTGATGATCTTGATAAGAAACTACAGGATGCTATGAATGAAATTTCTATATTGAACAATGCTTTACGTTCTCATGAAGTTAAATTTTGTTCAAATTGCAAACTAAAAGGAAAAACTTCGTGTGAAAATTGCCTTGATCTATCCAATAAACTTGATGACATGCATAGGACATTAGATCGGTTTTGTAAAGGGAATAAAAACCTAAACTTACTGCTGAATTCTTCCAAGTCTTGCAATGATAAAACTGGTTTAGGTTTTGATTCTCATGCTCATGCTGAGGCACATCCACCTAAAATTGTAAAGTCATTAGGAAGTGGTTTGATTCAAACAGTTCCTAAACAAAAAAGAGTGGTTTTTAAATCTGCAGGAGTGTTGCTTCATTTGGTTTCAAATAAAAATATTGCTTGCTCCTCTAGACATGAACACAAAGTTAAATTTCATTGTACCTTCTGTGGTAGAGATGGTCATGTCATAGATTTTTTTTATAGACTAGCTAAAGAACAGAAAAGGGAAAGAATGATTGCTAGATCTCATAACTTTCATGCAAAATTTGCTGCACACATTGAACTGAATGTACAACCTGCTGTTTTGAGTAAAAAACATTCAAAGTTTACCTCCGGACCTTCTGTTTTTGCCTCCGGAGCTACTGATTTTTGTTCTACACGAATAACACCTTATAGGTCAGTAGTTAAGAATAAAAAATCTCAAACTTTGACTCATAAACCTGCTGTTTTGTCTCAGCTTTCGCGTGTTTTTCCTGCTGCACGTCGCGTGACTCAGTACTGGATTCCTAAATGCCTTTTAACTAACCTCAGTATTGAGTCATCGACGTATTGTGCTTCTATGTAGGTTACACGGTTGAGGAAGGATAACATTTGGATTGTGGATTCAGGTTGCTCACGCCACATGACCGGTAACAAAGATTGGTTCTCCTCTCTCTCTTTTGTGTCACGTGTAGAGAATGTTACTTTTGCCGATAATTCTTCAACTTCTATAATTGCTAAGAGTTCGGTTAGAGTAAATGATCACTACACTTTGAAGGATGTGGACTTGTCAAAAATTTGAAATACAACTTGCTTTCTGTTTCACAATTGCTAGATGAAAATCTAGAAATTATTTTCAATAAAAACTGCTGCAAAGTTGTAGGTTCAAATAGTGAGCTTATTTTTAACATGTCTCGGTTTGGAAGAGTTTTTAAAGCTGATTTTGATATGTCTTCCTCTAAGCATAGGTGTCTAGTTGCTAATGATTCAAAGGACTTATATTTTTGGCATCGTAGACTTGGTCACGTAGGCTTTGATCACCTAACGCGTGTTAGTGCTCTTGATCGCATACGTGGGCTGCCTAAGCTTAAAGGGGACAAAGAAATTGTGTGCTCTTCTTGTAGACATGCTAAGATGGTTGCAGGTTCACATACTCCTCTCACAATGATCATGACAACTGAACCATGCCAACTTTTGCATCTTGACACCGTAGGACCTTCACGTGTTCAATCCTTTGGAGGTAAATGGTATGTTCTTGTTATTGTTGATGATTATTCTAGATACTCTTGGATTTACTTTATGGCGTCTAAGAATGAAGCTTTTAGTCACTTTAGGACTTTGTTTCTTAGATTATCAATTGATAACCCAAGATCATTAAAGGCAATTAGAAGTGATAACGGAACTGAATTTAAAAATCAATCTTTTGATCACTTTTGTGCTGAAAATAGAATAAATCATCAATTCTCTTCACCATATGTACCTCAAGAAAATGGTGTTGTAGAAAGAAAAAACAGAACCTTAGTTGAGATGGCTAGGACTATGCTTGATGAATATCAAACTCCTAGGAAATTTTGGGCTGATGCGTTAGCAACCGCTTGTTATGTCTCAAATCGTGTTTTCTTGCGTGCTAAGCTAGGTAAAATAACCCTTTTGAGCTACGGTTTGGACATAGGCCTAGTGTTACACACTTTTGGGTCTTTGGTTGCAAATGCTTTGTTAAGAAACATGGTAATCTTGATAAATTTGAACCTAGATCCATTGATGGCATGTTTCTTGGTTATCCATCTCATACTAGAGGCTACCGTGTGCTTTTACTTGACACTAACAAAATTGTGGAGACTTGTGAAGTGTCTTTTGATGAAGCTAGACCAAGTACTAGCTCAAACATTGCAGGTCCAGATCCATATCCGCAGGGGGAGAGCATTTTCATTGAAGATGAGGAAGAATTGGAGTTGCTGCCAGAAAATTCAGCAGCTAAAGACTTTGCTTTAGCTCCGGATGTTAATTCTCAACCAGCACCGACAACCATCAATGCTGATTCAAATCATCCTCAAGCCACAAGCTCATCGATTTGTGATGAACATGAAGAAGAAGAAGCTTGTGAGACATCTGTTCCCCTACGGTTTTACAAAGATCATCCCCCACAACAGATGATTGGAAGCTTGCACGAACGAGTCACACGGTCCAGGTTTTGTGATCCAAACTCTCATGCTAATTCTGCTTTTGTTGCTTCTTTTGAACCCAAAGATATGTCACACGCACTCACTAATGAATCTTGGATTATTGCCATGCAAGAAGAGTTAGAAAATTTTGAAAGAAATAATGTTTGGAAACTTGTACCTCCACCTCAAGGTCACACTTTAATTGGAACTAAATGGGTATATAAAAATAAATAAAGTGAGGATGGGGTTGTGGTTAGGAATAAGGCTAGGTTGGTTGCTCAAGGTTTCACTCAAGTTGAAGGTCTAGATTTTGATGAAACTTTTGCTCCCGTTGCCAGATTAGAAGCCATAAGAATTTTGTTAGCTTTTGTAGCATCTAAAGGTTTTAAGCTATATCAAATGGATGTTAAAAGTGCTTTTCTTAATGGCTACATAGATGAGGAGGTTTATGTCAAACAACCACCGGGTTTTGAAAATCCAGATTTTCCTAATCATGTTTACAAACTGTCCAAATCCTTGTACGGTCTCAAACAAGCCCCTAGAGCATGGTATGATAGGTTAAAAACATTCTTACTTGAAAAGGGGTTTACCATGGGCAAGGTTGATAAAAATCTTTTTGTGCTTAAGCATGGCAATGACTCATTATTCGTTCAAGTGTATGTGGATGATATTATCTCATGATCTTGTGTCCAAGTTTTCAGCAATGATGAGTTCCGAATTTGAAATGAGTATGATGGGTGAACTCACTTACTTTTTGGGGCTGCAAATCAAGCAAACCAAGGAGGGTACCTTTGTGCATCAAACAAAGTATACCAAAGACCTCCTAAGGCGCTTCAACATGGACAAAAGCAAGCCTCTTCGGACACCAATGGGAACAGCAACAACACTTGAACTTGATGAAGATGGTGAATCTGTGAATCAAAAGGAATATAGAAGCATGATCGGATCACTTTTGTACCTCACGGCATCAAGACCGGACATACAATTCAGCGTATGTCTTTGTGCACGGTTTCAAGCTTCCCCACATGTTTCACATCGTCAAGCCGTCAAAAGGATTCTCAGGTACTTACATGGAACCCAAGAATTTGGCATTTTTCTTCCTTCTTCCTCAATTGTTACTTTGAAAGATTTTTCGGATGCTGATTTTGGGGGTTGTAGGATTGATAGGAAAAGTACTTCCGGTGCTTATCATTTTCTTGGTAATTCTCTTGTTTCTTGGTCCTCTAGAAAACAAAATTCAGTTGCACAATCCATAGCTGAATCTGAATATGTAGCTGCTGCTAGTGCTTGCTCACAATTTCTTTGGATTGTTCAAACACTTAAGGACTATGGGGTTGATCTAGATAGTGTTCCACTGTTCTGTGATAACACTAGTGCCATTTGCATTGCTAAAAACCCCGAACATTCTAGAACTAAGCACATTGACATTAGGTATCACTTTCTCCGAGATAACGTTGAAAAAGGAAACATTGTGCTTCACCATGTAGATACCGAACAACAATTGGCTGACATTTTTACAAAGCCTTTGAATTTTTCACTCATTTTTGTTACATTCGTAGTGAAATAGGGGTTATGCATCCTCATGGCTTAAATTGAGGGGGAGTTTTTGAAACTTGGGAAGTCTATGTGTGAATCTGAAATTAAGATAATATGAGCATAGTATTTCATACATATATGACTCTGTGATTCCTTTTACGTGCTGAAAGTTCTTACTACATTACTCGTGCTATACATTTTGTAGTTTTTGCCATGTCTAGTAATTGGAATAACTACTTACACTAAAACTGGTCATGGTCGAACTTTCTTGCTGTTCTGAACTTGTTACATGTTCACAAGTGCTTTTAATCATAAAGAATTAATCAAGTAATCAACTCACATGTTGAGTTTTTATGAACAAATATAAATTGAGAAAAGATCAAGAGAATATGCATGCATCGCACTTCTTCTTTTGAGATGGCTTATCACTGCACTTAGATATGAACTTGGAAGAAGTTGTGTATGACTAAAACCATGTCCTTAAGCTTCTGATTGTCAAATGACATAGGCTTGGCTTGGTTGGTTAGAATAAGGAAGATGCACATATAATCTCTTGCAAATATCATATGATCTAAATTTGTGTTTTGAAAAATAATAAAATGCAGCAACTAGTGTCATGCTTTCAGGTTTTGAAATAGTTAAGTTTGTGAGATCATGACTTGCTTAAATTGAAAATTACATTTGATCTCTAGCATGACTTGCACTACTTTATGTATTTCATTGATGTGATAATGTAAGGTACTTGATAGTATGACTTGGATCAGCTTTGTTTATATGTATATGTTATAATATGCTCATAACAACTAAAGGGGGAGAGAAAATTTGTTTATATGTTCATGACTTGCTGAATACATTGTCAAAGGGGGAGAGATAAGCATGAAGAGAAAGAAAATATGTGCATAAGGAGAGATAATAAAGGGGGAGAGATAATGTGGAATTTTGTACTCATTTTGGGGAGAGATAATATGGAATTTTTGTTCTTTTTGTTCTCATTCTACTTTTGATTTACAAAAGGGGAGAAATTGTCTTCAAAACTTTTTATGTGAATAAGCCAATGTTCGGATTTTAAATGGTATTGCCAATGCATTCATCAAGGGGGAGATTGTGAGACCTATGTGTGCTGAATACATTGGCTTATCGTGAATACACTTGGCCTTGATGATAAAAGTTTTGAATATCACCAAAACACCTTTTTATCAAGGTCTGACTCTAGCTCCGAGCTACAGCAAAGTCCGACTAGCTTTGGTCAGCTCCGGTGAAGTGTCTTTGATAGCTCCGACATGTTTTTGATAGCTCCAACATGATTTTTGATAGCTCCGCCGTGTTTTTGCTGAGCTCCGAAGTTGATTTTTCTAGCTCCGGCTTTTGGGATTACTAGTTCCGACTAGTTCTGGTTAGCTCCGGTGCTAGGTCCTGCTAGTATTGTAAGCTCCGATGGGAGCTTGGTTGTACTAGTTTTGGTAAGCTCCGGCGCTAGGCTCTACTAGCTTTTGTTAGCTCCGGCTCAAGGTCTGGGTTGCTCTGGCAAGGTCCGGAACCTGACCGTAGTGCTTCTTATTTTCATTTGCAATGTTTCGTACTTGCTTTACATTGGTTGAAAGATTGCTTAGTATTCATTTACTAAGTTTTTGGTGTTTTTTGGATGATATGGCTGATATCGTTTTGCTATGCTTTGCAACATGCTTATGTGAGGTTCTCACGTAGGGTGTTGTGTTCGGAACTAACTTGAGTCAAGTCGAGGACTTGGGCTCGTATGGATTGGTTGTTTATTCATGTGCAGGTGTTGCTTGAGTTCAAGACATGGCTGGTGACGGGATCCATTGGACTAGTCTCAGGGAGGAGATGAGGTTCCAACAACAAAATTCAGGAGGAATTGTGGTTGAGCTGATCAGGAGGTTGCGCAGCATGATTGAATCAAGAACAATGCATATGAAGGTATCGTGGACGTCATTGGAAGATGTTTGCACGTGTGCAAGGAGTGCATGGACGTGTCTACATGGTTCCGAGACGTGATGAAGAGATGTGGACGTAAAGAATTGGTCGGAAAGGTCCAACCGACTAGGTTATGGACTCAGGCTGCGGCTGAGTCGGGTTTGACTCAAATATGGAAAGTTTTGAGTTGGTTATGATAGGATTTCGTGTGGTCACGAATTTGAGTTGTTTAGGAATGTGGGATACGTTCCTAAGGTGTTTGGAAGTCTTAAGATTGCTTCTATCTGCGTATAGAAGAATCCTAAGCAGTTATGGAAAGTTATGATTCGTGATCTGAGTAGGATTGGAGTCCTAGTTGATATTGGGTTGGCCTAAGAGCTGGTTATATAAGCAAGGGAGCCAAGAGCTCGTGGTGCACGACTTTGGGGCTGTTCCTCTTGTGTTCTATTGAATAAAATTCGTAGTTTGAAGGAACTTTTGTTCCTTGTTTGTCAGACTTGTTCCAGACAAGTTTTACTCGTCGAGTTTCTGGACAGCACTACCTTTTGTTGGTGGTTTTATCATAACTCGAGTTTTACAGATCCAATTGACGTGATTCTTTTTGGGTTATCTTCACAACTTGATTATCTATCATCTGTCAAAATTTCACGGTCATTGGATTTGTGGTCTATGATCTACATGAGTTTCTTTGCAGCGTTCCAAAACTATTTTTTCTCGGGTAGGACAGATTGACCTTTGTTTGATCCTTCGATCATAACTTGAGTTTTTCTCGACGGATTTGAGTGATTCCTTTTGTGTTGTTTTTGTGACTTGATTATCTCTGATATCCATCACTTTTGTCACGGTGAAAAACATTTAGATTAGTCTCACACACGATTTCTTTAACAGATCATTTTTCTGCCGAAGGGGTTGAGGTTTAAATTGTTTCCGCTGCGTAAGATTTTTAAATCTACCATTCACCCCCCTCTGGTAGCTTTTCACATGCTCTTCGATCCTACAGACTCCGATGATGAAGCGGGCAACAATGAGGAGGATGACGACTAGTGGATAGACCTCATTGTTCTCCTCTTCTTTTCCTTTTTGGTGTCTTGATGCCAAAGGGGGAGAGTTAGATGGGGGAGAGTTAGATGTGGGGAGAGTAGGGAGAGTTAGATGTGGGGATAGTAGCGCTCTATGTTGTTGGATCCTTGGACATGCTGCACACTTAATGTAATATTTATGCCATTCAAATGTTTCAATTTGCTTAATGTAATATTTATGTCATTCGAATGTTTAAATTTGTGCAAGACTATGTTTTGATTGTTTAATATCAATATGATGCTTTGAATGTCTATCTTTTGATCATATTTATATTTCACATGTCTTGTCACAAATGTTGGGCACAACACGTAGGCACGCCACCATAACGTGTGTGTGTCTGAAGGACTTCCTCAATCTTCTTTTCATGATGCATTCATTGAGGGGGAGTCACTCATACACCCGCATGTTATGAAAACAAAAATTTATACTCTTATATGTGAAGACTTAATGTGTTATCATCAATCACCAAAAAGGGGGAGATTGAAAGTGCATCTAGGATCCCCGTGGGTTTTAGATGATTGATGACGACAATTAAGTAACTAATGAGCTCAGTAATCTTAAGCACAGGTGTGGACTCAAGCGGAAAAACAAACCCTCAAAAAGTAAAAGGATGAAAATGGCGATGTTGACTCGAAAAGAAGAAACTAGGGTTTCTAGTGTGTCGAGTTTAGACTAGCCAAATATGTGTGACGGTGTGTGTGTAAATTGCATTGAGATCAAGTTGGGAGCTCAAAGCAGTTGAGAGGTCAAATCCTATTGAGAGAAGAGAGTTGGAGAAGTCTAGCAGGAGTGGCCGGACTAGTCCGTGCAGGTGGCCGGACTAGTCCGCTCCTGGCCGGCCAAGTCCGTTTTCAGCTAGACCTGAAGGGTCTGACTAAGTTCGGACTAGTCCGTAGTGGGATGGACTAGTCCGGGTAGTTGTGGAGTGGGTTTTCAGGACTAAGTCCCAAAACCACGGACTCGTCCGTTTTAGTCCGGACCAAGAGGTCCAGACTGAGATCGGACTAGTCCGCCCTGGGGGTCGAACTAGTCCGGATTTATGAGAAAGTGGAGTTTCAGCAACTAAGTATGGGTAGGCCGAACTAGTCCGCCCTGGGGGCCAGACTAGTCTGTTGACTCCAGACTAGTACGTTTTCACACGGAACAAAAGGTTCTGTATGAGATCGGACTAGTCCGGTTTGGACCGGACTAATACGTTTTGAAGTGACTGTTTGAATTTGAAGTTTGGTGGGTAGTGTGACGATTGTTGCGCAGTGCGATAGTTGTCAGGGACATCAGTGGTCCCAAAGGCCGGACTAGTCCGGGCCCTAGGGCGGACTAGTCCGCCCATCTGCTGAAGTCAACAGTATGGGCTAGGAACCTCTATAAATAGAGGACCCCTGGGTTCATTTGAACAAACCTTTGAAAAGATTGAAATACTAGTGCCGCCACAGCAAACCTTGAGCCTCCAGGAGTCTCCTTCTTGCCTACATTCTCTCTAAAACTAATTCTTGTGTGGATTAGGGTTTGTTGAGGTGAAGAAGAGGAAGAACACCACTCTAGGCTCTCGGTTTGATCTCTTGCACTTGTGAATCTTTGTGATCTGTGGCTTGAGTTGATCTTTGTGATTTGTGATTGTATTTGTGGTGGGAGCCTCAAATTGTGAGAAGCCCCAACGAATCTTGTATTCACCCCTTTGTGATAGTGGAGAACCAAGTTAGGCCCTTGTGGTAAACTTGGTGAGGGAAGGGTTGTCGAACCCGATCCTTCGTGGACTCCTCAACGGGGACGTAGATTCCTTCGTGGGATCGAACCTCGGGATAAAATCCTTGTGTCCCTTGTGTACTTTGCTTTCACTTATCGCACATTGCTTCTAGGGTTAGCTTTACCGTTTTTTTCATCACTCTTGTTTCATTGTGATCCTTAGTCTCATACTTGATCCATAACTTGTTAAGGTTTACTAAGTCATTCTAACATACTTTGCATCACAAGAATAGAACTAAAATTTTTTAGAAACCCCTTTTAGGTTTTCCCTGTAGGTGGACCAGACTATTCCGCCCCTGGACCGGACTAGGCTGCCCCCTGAGTACTGATCTCGTTTTATTAAGTCATTTCAGGTCGATTAGCCTATTCACCCCCTCTAGGCAACTTTCTGCGTGCCACCCCCACATTGGCCACGGCGGGGCAGGCCGCCTTTGTCTCGGCGCGGGAAGGAACACTTACCGCGGCCAGGCTCCTGCGACCTGTCCAAACATCCAAAGGAACTAACCTGCAGGTGGTTGTCGACCCGGCTGTGATACTGTGTAACATCGAAAGAGGAGGAGACCCCTTTCCAATTTGGGATGCTACCGACCCGATGCTTGATGAGATGCCGGGATGGGCCCTGGTGATGGTCTGCGGACCAATGGGAGGTCAGGCTGCGGTCCACTGATCAATGCTATGGGGGTGGGCCCTTCTGACCTCGTCTACACTGGACGTGCAGGCCCTGGGTTTCGGCGAGGAGGCGCTAGGAGGCCAGTCGGCTCACCCCCCGGAGGATGCCATGCAGAATGGAACAACGGGCCAATCCACGCCTGAGCCTATGCATGGCTCAAGCCTCTTATGTGAGCTATTCCAGCAAACGCTGGCTCCCCTCCTGGACGCCCCTGCACAACCTCCTACTGGGAAAAAAGGGGTACACGCAGGATGAAGGACACCCCATTGCGGGCCACCCGCCACAGTGCTTGACAGGCTGCCTCTCCCTCCCTGATCCCGTTGTCCAAGCGCGCCCAGCTGCGCCTGATGCGCATCATGGACGCTACAGATGGGATCAGTGAGGATGCGGCCAATGCAAAATACAAGGAGATATTCAAGAAGTCGCTGACTGCTCTGGCCATTGCAGCCATTCAGGATGCACTGCACTTGGAGAATAAAGCTCTCACCGACGCTGTAGCTTCCTTGCAGTAGAGGAGGCGACGACCGCGGCATAGGCTCCAACTACCTCATCCCTAGTGGTTTACCTATCTTTGATGAGTCTTATTCTAAGCATCTCATCATTGTCACTGGTGGTACTAGTCTTCTGTCAACTTCAGTAGTCAGTTTGTGCGTCAGTGTTATGGTGTTTCTTGGTCTCGTATGTCCGTCTCAAGTGGTCAGTCTGATCATTGATTGTGTTTTGGTGCTTGTGTCGAGGGTTTTGTATGTTTGCTTCAATTGGTCAGTCTTAACGATGTCAGTTTGTGTTGGTACATCAGTGTTCTCAATGGTGGCTAGCCAGTTCAATCTCTTTTCTTGGAATGTCTGTGGGCTTAATAATCCGACTAAGTGGGCAGCAGTTCAACAACTTCTACCCTCACGGCACCACCAGTGATCTGTCTTCAAGAGACTAAGCTACAAAATCCATCAACGTATGTTTTGCACGAAGTACTGGGCGTGTGGCTAGAGGAGATTGATCAGGTCCCTGCAATAGGCTCTCGAGGGGGCATTATCGTGGCCTGGGACCCTGACATGATAACGGTGTCGGACTCTATCAAAGGGTAGCATATCCTGTCAATGACGATGAAATTTCGAGGAATAGATGAGGGTTTCCTGTTGTCAAAAGTATATGGATCATGTGATGACAATGACAAGACAACATTTCTGGAGGAAGGCGGAAAAGCCCATAGACGGTGAGTTGTTATAATTTTTTAATTCAAGATAAGAAATATTACTCTTAATCTTTACTTTTTTTATAGGTTTGCCATATTTCATGGAGTGGTCAACTCGAATGAGGTGTGCCCTTCGAGAGGCTCTTCATCGTAGGCTTCATCAGCTGGATCGAACTCCCGTCTCTTGCAAAGAGACCTGGAGCTCCAAAATGTTCAGGAGGAGCTCAGGCTGGCACAGGAGAAGCTCTAGAAGCAAGAAGCTCTTGCCACGGTGAGAAAGGAGTATCAAGCAAACTATCTAGCGATTTAATGATATACAAGTAAGTAATGTAAAATAATTAACATTCATAGCGTTTTAATGATATACATGTGCTAATACTTTGTAATGACAGGCCCTAGCCAAGCAACATGGGCAGCAGGTTGCCATTCCCTCATGGCAGTTGTCGGTGGAGTCACAGGTGCCAGTGGAGCCACATGTAGCATCTTTGGGAGCATATCTAAGCTCAACTTAGTCAAATTAGACAAACTTAGTCAAACATAATAAACTTAGACAGACTTAGCCAAATTCAGTTAAACTTAATTTGGTCAAACTTAACCAAACTTAATCAAACTGAGACAAATTTAGTCTAACATAACCAAACCTAACCTAACGTAGTTAAATTATCTCAATTTAGCCAAATATAGGTAACCATGCTCAATTAAATAAATTTATTCAAAAATATACTTTGAAAGATATAAACGTGTCTAACTGCAGTTGTGCATTATAGGGATCAACAACAGAGGCTCATACTCCAGCACACCTACCGACACTGGGATCAAGGTGTCAGGATGACTTCTTTAGCTCAAGAGTAGCGGAGGTGCTAGTGTATTGTTTAGTTGTGATGAAGTTTTTTATTCTATTTGTGATGTGATATGTGACATTATGTGTTGTTGATATAATATGTTTATTATATGTCTGCCTATAAGCTGATCATCGTGTCAGATTAGCCTGCTTTTATATTGAAAAAAACAATAGAGAAACTCTTATTTACAACGGTCGTCGTTGTAAATAAGCTATTTATGACCACTTTCTGTCGACAGTAAAATTCCATTTTAAATAACGAAGTGCCGTCGTACATAAGTTATTTATGACGGCTTCGGACCGTCATAAATGAATTGAATTGTTTTAGTGATAAGCGGATCCTTGTAGTGATAAGTAGGGTCTCCTTCTATTCCTCCGTCCATATAAAGCAGATCAAGACGGCTAGTCCGGCGGTGGCTGGGGCGGTGAGGTGTGCTGCCACTGCCAAGCAGCGGTGGAGATTACCAGAGTTTTTTTTAGCATGGAAAAAGAGCCGTCACTATGTAAGGTAGCTAGGGAGGTGCTTGGGTGGACAAAAGGTAAGAAACTTGTAGATAAAGACACTTGGTTGTGGAATGAGGATGTACAAAAAGCTATTAAGGAAAAGAAGGGGTCTTATAAGAGCTGGCATTATGAGAGAAGCGCAAGTAATATGGCGAAGTATAAAGAGACTAAAAAAAAATGCAAGGCATGTTGTGAGTAAAGCAAGGAGGAAGGCCTATGATGCACTATATGAGAGACTAGGGACAAAAGAAGGCAAAAAGGATATATACAAGATGACAGAACTTCGCGAGAGGAAGGTGGGGGATCTCAACCAAGTCAAATGCATTAAGGATTAGACAAACCAAATTCTATTGAAGGATGAAGAGATTAGGAACAGATGGCGGTTCTACTTCAATGGACTATTTAATGACGGGAATGAGAGCATTAGGTTTGAGTTGGATGACTCATTTGATGACACCAACAGACGATTCGTGTGGAGGATACAAGAGTCTGTGGTTAGAGAGGCCATAAAAAAGATGAAAGGAGGAAAGACCCTCGGCCTCGATGATGTCCCCATTGACGTGTGGAGATGTTTGGAGGATGTAACAATAGTATGGCTCACTAAACTATTCAACTGCATTTTTCAGTCAAAAAAATTCCTGAAAAGTGCCGGAAAAGTATAGAAAAGTATTTTAGTACCCATCTTCAAAAATAAAGGAGATGTTCAAAGTTGTACTAATTAGCGAGAAATTAAGCTTATGAGTCATACTATGAAGCTCTAGGAGAGAGTGATTGAACACCGCTTGAGGAAAGTGACCAAGGTCACCAAAAACCAGTTTGGTTTTATGCATAAGAGGTCCACTATGGAGGCGATTTTCTTACTCCGTCAGCTTATCGAGAGGTATAGGGAGCAAAAGAAGGATCTACATATGGTGTTCATTGACTTGGAGAAGACATACGATAAGGTACCAAGGCCGGTCATGTGGTGGGCGCTAGAGAAACACAATGTTCCAACAAAGTACATTAACCTTATCAATGATATGTACGATAATGTGGTGACAAGTGTGCGCGTAAGAGATAGTGAGACCCATACTTTTCCTATCACAATAGGGCTACACCAAGGATCAGCCTTAAGTCGAACATCTTTTCCTTAGTGATTGATGAGGTGTTGAAGGATGTACAAGGGGATATCCCTTGGTGTATGCTTTTTACTGATGATGTAGTGTTGGTAGATGAAACTAGTGATGGTGTTGATAGAAAATGAGCTATGGAGGCAGACCTTAGAGTCTAAGGGGTTTAGACTTAGTATAACCAAGACCAAGTATATGAGATGCTACTTTAGTGATGTCGGGTGCGAGGATGGAAATGTTAGTTTACAAGGACAAGTAGTACCTAGGATGGACATTTCGATATTTAGGATCAATGTTACAAAGCAATGGTGATATTGACGAAGATGTTTGCCACATGATTAAGATCGGGTGGATGAAGTGGCGGCCAGCATCTCAAATCTTATGTGATAAGAAAGTTCCACAAAAATTGAAAGGAAAATACTATAGGACGGTGATCAGACCTGCGATGTTGTATGGAGCAGAATGTTGGCCAACTAAAAGGCAACATGTCCAACAAATGAGTGTTGCTGAGATGCGCATGCTACGGTGGATGTGCGGTCACACAGAAGAGACAAAATTAGGAACGAGGTAATACGTGATAGGGTAGGGGTGACACCTATTGAGGAGAAGCTAGTCCAACATCGCGTTCGGTGGTTTGGGCATATCCAGCGGAGACCTCCAGAAGCACTGGTTAACAGTGGGATTATAAAGAGTACAGAAAATTTTAGGCGGGGTAGAGGTCGACCAAGGTTGATATAGCAGGAGACGGTGAAACGAGACTTAAAGAGTGGGACATACCTAGATATTTAACTCATGATAGTACTGCATGGAAATTAGCAATTCATGTGCCAAAATCTTAGTTTATTTGTATTTTGTTACTCTTATATTCTTTCTTATTAATCCATTTTTAAAATAAGTAAAATGTAGAATCTTATTTTATTTGTATTTTTTTTACTCTCATCTTATTTTCTATTACTTTTCTTCAAAATTGTTAGGTTTCATTTCTAACCGATCTTAACTTATTTGGGACAAAGGCTTAGTTGTTGTTGTTTGTTGTTGTATAGAAAAAGAGCAGTCACGTTGACGTGATCCGGACGATTACAGATCGGGCATGGCCAACCTGTGACCTGGATAAAGCAACAAAGTCTTTGTTGCATCCCATGCTGCTCCTGATCGCTCCCGGTCAACCATTCGACGGTTTCTTCATGCCGTTGTTTCTCTATGGCACGTACAGGTACAGTTGCAACACTAGTCGCAGCAGAACGCATAGATCCTCTGGTCACGCAGAGAGCTGGACTGACATGTGTCTTCGTTAATGATTAAGGATGTGTTTGGTTGGAAGCCAAAGTGAGATGAGATGGATTCATCCCAGTTTTTAAAAATGGTATGGTCCTGTTTTCTGTTTGTCTAGAGGGATGGGACGATCTAAGTTTCTTGTTTATTTTGTGGGATGGTGTGGGACGGAATGATTCTATCTCATATTTGAATGAAAGGATGAGACAGTGACATGTGAGTATGAGTACTTCCGGAGGGCCGCGCGCTTGCCACCACGGAGGTGAGACGAATCCGTCCCCATGTTTTCGGTGGTATGGTTCCATCCCGCATCTGGGTGGAATATTCTCTTTTGAGGGATGACTTCATCCTATGTGTCTCCAAACCAAACAACAGAAAAGTGGTATCGTCCCGTCCCGTCCTACCATATCCCTTAAACCAAACACACCCTTAGTGGAACGGCATGGGACCGAAAAGCCGAAAGCCACAACCAGGTCGAAGAGCGTAGGAAACTGCGTGGTGGCACATGGAGCACGATAACCGTAAAGTGTGCCACTGGTGGTAGTGCGACGTGCATGTGATCTGCTTGTGTTGGACCGTGACATGCCGATAAGGCCCGTGATGGCGCAACAGGCAACAGACGCGCCCGAGTTTTTTTATATGGAATAGCGTCCGATACTTTAAGAAAGGGAAAAAGTCTATTTTACTATCTTCAAGTATAAGTTTTGTTCACTTAACCCCTTAAAGTATGTTTTTGGTTTAGTTTACCCTCTAAACTATTTAGATTATTTCAATTCACCTCCTACTGAAATTTCTCTTTTTTTGTTTCTCTATGTATGAGTTATATTTGAAGTAAAAAATTTGTGGAATGGTAGATGATATCATAAACTATGCAAAAAAGTAATTTTATAATTTTTCATAAACTTTTTTCATGTATTATTTCATCTTCCAAACGAGATTTGTTTACATAGTTTAAAAATACAAAATAATATAAACATATTTTGAAAATATTTTTTGAATGTATATTCTGTTATAACATATAGTCTCATGGAATTTTACCTTTAGAAATGATGTTTACAAAGAGAAATAAAAAAATTACTAGGGGATGAACTGAACCAATGTAAATAGTTTGATAGGTAAACTGAACTAAAATTTTCTTTAGGGGGTTAAGTGAACAACGCTGATACTTAAGGGTAATCAAAATAGACTTTTTCCTTAGAAAGAAGGGTAAACTACGAAAATCTCAAGAGTAGCCATCTTACCTGGACAAGCTAGCCACGCCGGTTCTCAGCAGCGCCCGAGCTAATGTCAAAACGCCAGACAACATATACCGCTCCTATCTACCACCAGATTCCATGTAATGTTACATTATACTGGACAAATATACGTTCTGAGAAAAGCCTTATTACGTCCTCGCAACTTTTTGAGGTCCTTGCAATTCAATTACTTGCCTATGATATTTTAAATCTAAGGGCCTGTTTGGATCAACGCTGCAGTCCGCCGCAGTTGGTCAAAGCCACAGTTTGCCACGGTTTGGCGTGTGCTTGCTTTGCCACCGAACGTTAGGCTGCCACAACTCCTCCAACATGACTCCCATTCATTTTTAATGCCACGGCGCGCCGCAAGTGCGGCGCCGATTTTGGCCGCCACAGCTGCGGCGTGGCCGCACTTGCGGCGTGGCAGTTTCTGGCCAGGCACCAAACATGCCCTAAGTACAAACCACTGTCAAAAGTGTGTCACAACGCTAATAATTAACGAGATTTTTCGTTTTTGTCTACTTTATAGATGCCAAGTATGTAACACTGTCAAAAGTGTTTTCAACTTGTAAACTATTCTTATTTATTTCCTCACTAGATCCATATGAAATTAGCAAAACAACGAATTTAATCTATACTGTATGTACCCTGTGTACCGGGTACCCCCTGACACCACAAGCAAAGCCGAGGAGTTCCTATGTCCAAGTGGCAGACGTTCGAAGGGGATAGACATCCCATGTAACCGGATCTACCTCCCTCCTTAGGGTAGCTCCCGTGTAGCCACATGTCCAGAAGAGTCGGACCTGCCTCCCTTGTTTGGGTAGCTCTGGTGCTGCCATGTGTCTTGCAGAGCTGGACCTGCCTCCCTCCTCAGGGAAGCTCTGACACTGCCACGTGTCTAACGGTACCGTACCTATCCCTCAGAAGAGGGAAGCTCCGGAGCTTCCAAGTGTTAACAACCGGATCTACGTCAGCAACGGGAAGACAGCGGGATCTCCAACAACACGACATTCAAGAGCCATCAATTGGCCATTACAAGACATGGTTAACACGTCATTAATGCCATATTAATGACGCAAGATCATAGGAATATCAAGCCTGGGAACGCTGTCATTAAGGCACGTTATCACACTATTAACTGTCCTTAACACTATAGATCATGTACATGGTAGTTAATACAGCCATGGCCACTTGTTGGGCCAGGCACAAATTTTAACAGCCAGTCCTTGGCATATAAAAGGGCTGCTCTGCACGATAGAAGGACAAGCAATCTAAACTGATCTCGAACAATTCGGATACGCACACAAGCCTAGAGACACTCATACAATACACAAACCCCCGTGGAGTAGGGTATTACGCTTAGGCGGCCTGAACCACGTAAAATTCTCGGTGTTCACCTCTTGTCCCGATCTTTACTCGCGCCCGAGCCGAATACAAACCTCCGCGGACTACTTCTTAGTAGTACCGGGGGAAGTGTCCTAGTCCAAACTTCGACATTTGGCGCATCAGGTAGGGGCACCTTCAAGCTTTCAAGATGGTGAACTCCGCCGCTGCTTCATCCAACAAACCGGCTGTGCACCCTACTGGAGGAAATCCCTCCAATGTGCAGCAGCCGGCCAACATCGTCATCCCAGCAGGTGTCGTTCCTCCTCCACCACCACCATCTCAGCAGGATGGTGTATTCGCGTCGGTCTCTGCATCGACAAACAACCTCGAGAATGCGATGAATGTAGCGCGGACTCTACTCCAGCGTCCACTGGCGCCGGGAGCTCCTCGCGCCGCGCTAGAACAGTGGCGCGCTAATGTGGAGCATGTGGAGCATTTGGTTGCAGCTGCAACCAATGCGATTAGCAATCAAGGTCTGCCCCATGCAGGGCAGGCACCTTCACGGAACAGGACCTTGTCTGGTAGACTTGGTCCTCAGGCGTCATAGCTCAGGAGACATGCTCCCTCCCAGCAAATGATATCACTACCCTCCAGGGCTCGCCGTACTCACACGGTGATGAGGCTCCTGACTCAGGATCTCCGGTCGGAGCTCGATTGTCACTACATGCGGCAAGACGTCCATGTCAATATCGAGCGTGCTCGCGAGAGACACATTGTTTGAGAAAACTCTTCTCCTCTTGGAGTTGGGGTGGCTGTTCGACCCTTGCCATGCACGTATGCATGGTCGAGTGGCCACCCATGTTCCGACCTCATTTGCCGGAGAAATACGACGACATAGTTAACCCCGTTGAATTTCTTCAGATCTACTCCACTGCCATCAGCGCGGCTAGAGGAAATGTGGCCGTGATGGCCTACTACTTCCCCGTGAACTTAACTGGGACTACAAGGTCCTAGTTCATGAGCTTAATGCCTGAATCCATCTACAGTTGGGCGGAACTCTATCGCCAGTTCACCGCCAACTTTGGGAGCTCCTACACCCGAATGGGCACCGAGCCGGACCTCTTTGCTGTACAACAGAAGTCGGGGGAGTCGCTGCAATCCTTCATCCAGCGATTCACTCAGGTACGAAATACCATCCCTTCTTTCTCCAACGCTTCTGTCATTGTAGCATTTTGACAGGGGGTTTGAGATAAGAAGATGCTAGAGAAGCTAGCAACCAAGAATGTCAGAAGCATCACAGAGCTCTTCAGCCTAGCAGACAAATGTGTCAAAGCTGCGTAGGGCTGAGAGATGCACTCCAAACCAGCTGTGTAGGTAAGGCAATCCTCCAAAGCTGAATCTACTGCCTCTGGCAGTGGAAAATGAATAAGAAAAAGTCAAGTACAAGAAGAAGTCACTTACCAACACAACTAGTGCTGCCGCTACCGCAGCTCTGGGTGGCCGGGGGCCACGCCCCAACAAACAACCTTGACCTTCATCTGAAGTTGGCGATGGTGAAAAGATATGGTGTCATATCCACAAATCGACGATCACAATCTTGAAGACTATCGCCAGGTCAAAAGGCTTGCTGAATGCAATAGCAAGCGTCAAGACGAGACCCCTTCTCGTTAGCGGGAAGGGAAGCAGAAAGTCGACGAAGCTTCGTCTGATTAGGAGCTAGGCTTCCAAGACGCCAAGAAGGCGTTGAACGCGGTCTACAACACCAACGATGACAACTTCGGCATCTCTGACAATGAGCGTCAGAAGACTCTCCATATGATTTATGGAGGGTCATGGGATATCACTTCCCGACACATCTTGAAGACCATGCGTGGAGAGATGGCCACTGCTGCTCCTACCGCCTAGGCGGAACCTCATTGGAAGTGGATGGATACTTCCATCTCCTTCGACGCTTCGAACTGTCCAAAGAACATGGTCAGAGCCAGACAATTGCCCATGATGGTATCCCCGTCTATCAATGACATCTAGCTCTACCATGTCCTGGTGGATGGGGGAACGACGCTCAACCTCCTCAGCTTCACAGCTTTTGTGAAGCTCCAGCTCAACCTCTCAGACCTTCGGCCCTCACGCCCATACTCTGGAGTAGGTCCGGCAGCTATCTCACCTCTTGGGTGAGTTACTTTACCTGTGACCTTCGAGAAACGGGACAACTACTGGTCTGAGAAGCTGGTGTTTGATGTGGCTCACATCAACCTACCCTTCAACGCGATCCTAGGTAGGCCAACCCTGTATAGGTTCATGATCGTGGTCCACTATGGCTATCTCGTGTTAAAAATGTCAACTCCGTCCGACATTCTTCGGATCCGAGGGGACCACACTGATAGAGTTACTACGCTGGAGGAACTTCATGCGCTTGCAACAGCGCAAGAAGAAGAATCCGGCAAGGAGCAAGATGCTCAACCTCCAAGCTCACGTCAGTGTGGTTCATCTTTTGTGTCTCCTGTGCAACCAAGCAACGACACTGGCATCCCCTTCAAAGTCATCCAAATTGGTTATGATGCCCACCAGACCACCCATATATCGGGAGGTCTGGGTAACAAATAGGAACTCACGCTCGTCACATTCCTTTGGGAAAATGTCAACGTATTTGCATGGCAACCGTTAGAAATGCCTAGGATCCACAGGGAAGTGATCGAGCACCGTTTGAAGATCTACCCCGACGCATGGCCCAAACAACAGAAGCCCTGGAAGCAATCTGTTGAGCGGTAGAACTTCATCAGACAAGAAGTCAAGAGGCTGCTTGACACTGGATTCATATGGGAGGTTCACCATCCATGGTGGTTGGCAAACCCAGTTGTTGTACCAAAGGCTAGCGGGAAGTTTCAGATGTGCATTGACTACACCACCTTAAATAAAGCATGCCCAAAAGACCCAGTTCCACTACCGAGGATAGATCAGATAGTAGATTCTACCTCCGGAAGTGATTTACTGAGTTTCTTAGATGCATATTCTGGATATCATCAAATTCCAATATCTAAGGAAGATAAAGAGCATGCTGCCTTCATCACAATAGATGGATTGTATTGTTACATAGTTATGCCTTTCGGTCTTAAAAATGATGCATCAACCTTTGTGCGAGCCATGCACAAAACCTTTGGGGAGCTGATTAGGGACCTAGTGGAAGTCTACGTCGATGACATCATCGTCAAGGTGAAGAACCAGGACTCACTCCTGGCCAATCTTCAAGCCGTCTTCGACAAGCTGCGCTTGACACGCAAGAAGCTCAACCCGGACAAGTGTGTCTTCCGGGTAAGCTTTGAAAAGCTCCTTAGTTTCTTGGTGACTCACAGAGGAATTGAGGCAAATCCGGCAAAAATTAAAGCCATTGAAGAGATGAGGCCTCCAACCCATATCAAGGATGTCCAGAAGCTAACTGGATGTCTAGCTTCGCTCAGCCAATTCATCTCATGGCTGACAGAGCGGGCACTTCCATTCTTCAAGCTGTTGAGGAAGTTCGGGCCATTCCATTGGTCTGAAGAAGCAGAGAAGACATTCCAAGAGCTCAAGCAGCTCCTCACCACACTACCAATCATGGTAGCTCCGAAGCCTGGTGAGCCTCTTTTTCTTTATATCACTGCAACTAGGTAGGTTGTTAGCATGGTTCTAGTTGTGGAGAGACCAGAAACATCTTCAACTCAAGAGCTTAGATCCCTCCGGGAGGGTCCGGAGCTACCTGAAGGCGATTCTGGGTCCCAACCCTCAGTTTGGATCCTAAAGGCAATATGCCTGTGGGTCAACCTTCCTCATCTGAGGGAATACCTAATCAAGAAGAAGAAGGTCCGGACCCCTCCGAGAGGGTCTGGGTTGATGAAGAATAAGTTTCGGACCCCTCTAAGAGGGTCCAGACTGTCCAGCGGTCGGTGTACTTCATCAGCAAAGTACTGCACGACGCCAAGACTCGGTACGTTGAGGTGTATAAACTATTGTACGCAGTCTTGATTGACTCAAGGAAGCTTCATCACTACTTCCAAGCTCACAAGATATCAGTGGTAACTTCTTATCCACTGTGAGCTATTTTGGATAATCCCAGTTCTACGGGAAATATTGCCAAGTGGGCAGCGGAGTTGGCAGAATTGGACCTCAAATTCCTGCCACGACATGCGATCAAGAGTCAGGCGTTGGCTGACTTTGTGGTGGAGTGGACACCTTCTTCATCAACTCCAGGGGGCCTCGATGAGAAGAATCCAGAACTTAAGGTCCCAGTCTTCACCGAGCCTCACTAGACTCTCTACTTCAACGGTTCCAGGCAAAAGTAGGGGGCCGAAGCTGGAATACTTCTCCTCGCTCCGACTGGGGAGAAGGTCAAGTACATGGTATGCCTCGACTACAAGGAAACCAACAACATGGAAGAATATGAAGCACTCATCTTCGGACTCAAGGTGGCGCTATCATGTGGCATCTGGCAGCTCCTGGTGAAGGGTGACTTGCAACTCATCATCAAGCAAGTCAAAGGTGAATGCAGTTGCAATAACCCTCAACTTGCTGCATATTTACTTGAAGTCCAGAAGCTGCAGGACTTCCACATCCTAGATCATCGCCATGTCCAACGTCTCAACAACGCTGAAGCTGACGACCTCTCGACGAAGGCTTCAATCGGGGCTCAATCACCTGACGGAGTTTTTGTCAAGATATTGTCATCACCTGCCGCTCAGCCCGTCGAACTGAGTGATGGGGGCGAGACCAGCACCCCGAAGCTGGCAGTCCCTACGGCCCTATTACCTTGGTGCCCACCAAGGATCGTAGGTGCTACAGGACGCTCCGAGCAACCAAGCGTGCAAGATCCAGACGCTCAAGTTAGTCTTGATGCATGGATTTCGGAGGTTCGAGACTACTTGAAAGACAATATCTTCCCGAAGATGGTGTATCCGCCGAGCGAATTGTGAGGTTGGCTAAAATATACATGTTGGTAGAAGGGGATCTCTACCAACGTGGTGCCAACAACGTTCTAATGCGATGCATTTCCCGGGAAGAGGGCCGTGAGCTTCTCGCGGAGATCCATGGAGGCGAGTGCGGGAACCCCATGTCGTCTCGCAAGTTGGTAGATAAGGCCTTTCGACATGGATTTTGTTGGCCTACAGCACTCCAGGATGCAGTCTAACTGGTAAAGAAGTGTGAAGCGTGCCAGTTCCACTACAGGTGATTTATCCCACATGGCCTTTCGCTGTGCGGGGGATGGACATTTTGGGACCTTTCCCAAAAACTGTCAGAGGTTATCGGTTCTTGTATGTCGCCCTCGACAAGTTCACGAAGTGGCCGGATGCAACTCCAGTTGTCACTATCAACAAGCAATCAACAATCAAATTCTTGAAGTCCATTGTCTGTAGATTTGGAGTTCCAAATAGAATTATCACTGATAACGGAACCTGTCAGTACCCTGTATACCTGGTACCCCTTGATACCACACTTAAAACCAAGGATTTCCTATGTCCGAGTTGAAGACTTCCGAAGGCAACACACGTCAAAAAGCACTGCGCCCGCATCCCTCATTTGGGTAGCTCTAGTGCTTCCATGTGTCCTGCAGGGCCGGACCTACCTTCCTTCACATGGAAGCTCTAGTACTGCCACGTGTCGAGCAGCCCCGGACCTAACTCCCAGTAGAGGGAATCTCCAGTGCCGCCACACGTCATGTGGCTCCGGACCTGCCTCCCCACAGAGGGAAGGTTTGGAGCTGCCACATGTTGGACCTCCGAACCTAAGCCTGCAAGGGGAAGACTACACGATCTCCAACGGCACAGACATTCAAGAGACTATTAAACAACCGTTACAAGACCTGATTAACATGTCATTAATTAAGTATTAATGACACACGATCACATGACTATCAAGACAGGTAACGCCGCCATTAAGGCACGTTATCACGCTGTTAATCAAGATTATACATGTAGATCATGTATTGGTTGATAATTATAGACGGGGCCACCTGTCGGGCCAGGCATACACTGTAACAGCCGATCCTTAGCATATAAAAGGGCTAGGCCGCACGATAGAGGACAACTAAGCTCACACACATACAAGCAACCACAGACACCCGCCATACAATCAACAACTACCTCATGGAGTAGGGTATTACGCTTAGGCGGCCTGAACCACGTAAAAACTCCCATGTCATCATCTTGTTCGTGATCTGTTGCCACGATTCACCAGTTTGTGGTGTTTGGATTTATCACCACAGAACACAATTGTTGCATTAGGATTTGTTGCCACGATTCACTAGGTCATGGCCTTAGGATCTATCGCCAGGGAACACAACCATTCCATTAGGATTTGTTGCTACGATTCACTAGTTCGTGGCATTAGGATCTATTGCCACGAAACACAATCGTTGCATTAGGATCTGAATGCCACGATTCACAAATTCGTGGTGTTAGGATCTATCATCATGGAACACAATTGTTGGCCTCACGATATATTACAGAATGTTGGCCACTGTGTGATTGAATGAATGTGTGGTGTGTTCTTCGTGTTCCCCAGGAATCATAAGGATAAATTTGTTTATTTTTTGGACAAGTGAATGATTCAGTTATCATGAATGTGCTCTAAGTTCATCGATGTGTGATATCAACAATGAATTGAAGCAAAATATAGAAAATCACGAAGCTAAAAGGAGACATCGTGGGGAGGACGACCTCTTCATATAAGAAATGCACTTCACTACTAATTAAGCGCATCTCCATTTTGCTTGTCCGCACAAACTAAGGCGGCATCAGTCTCTCCTCTTCTCTCTTCGTTCGTCTTCTCTGCACATACAACCCACCATGGCCAACGTTCCGCTGTCAAGCCCACCGAGGGAGCCACCCTGCAAGAAACAGTGCTGCTGCTCCCCCGAGAGGCTAAACAACGAGTTGCTCGAGATGCTGTTCGACAGGCTGTTTGACCGGTTCTAGAGGCTGCTAGATACGATGGCCGAGGTGCTCGGCGCCGGGGGCCGTGGTATCCTGATGGCGGCGATGGCGAGGAACCTCGGTCGCGAGGTTGCACCGCCGGATCTGGACCAGCCAGAGGAGGAGGTGGGGGAGGGGGAGGAGGAGGATTTAGGTTTTCTTTTGTTGTTTTTTAGTTGATGTTGTTTTTATTTTCTTGTGTCTTGTACTTTTTTCTTGTGTTTTGTAATATATTTGTTAATGACTGAATGTGTTACCTATGTTCATCTGTGATGAATAATTTACTGTGTTCAACTGTTATGTATCGCCAGAAAACACAATCATTGCATTAGGATTTGTTGCCACAATTGTACTAGTTCGTGGCTTTAGGATCTATCACCACGGAACACACTCGTTGCATTAGGATCTGTTGCCAGGAATCACTAGTTCGTTGCATTAGGAGTTTTTGTAGGAGTGTCATTTCAAATTCTGGGTATCTTCTAAGGAGGTGGGATTATTCAATATTGGCTTGCTTCTAAGCTTGCTACTAAATAGAAGAGCAACTTCTATCTTTTCAAAAAATAAATCAAATAGTTCACAGCTAGCTCACACAATACTTAATATAAAAAAGTATCGTCTTTGCTGTTGCCCCCCCCCCCCCCCCCCCAATATTGGAGGTACAACACCATCATTGATATATGTATCATCATCATCGTCGTCATCTTCATTTTCTGATGGAACTCCATGTGCCTCAAGCTGATCACATGTTCTCATTTGAAGAGCGGAAGCATCACTGGTTGCTCCCTCAATGTCATTCCTAGCCAATGCGGTCCTATCCTCATTTATATGTGGCATATTGATATCAGTAAGTCGTCGATCATCAAATGTCTCAGCCTCCATTGTCTCAGTGACATTATTTTCACTGTCTCCAGGAGGCATGGCAAAAAGGTTTTGTGGCTTCGCTTTAACAACTGTAGCCCAATTAGGTTGCATCACACTTTCAACTAAAAAACTTGTTCTGCTTGGTGGCTAGAATGTAAGGCTCATACTTAAATTGAGAAAGAGTAGTGTCAACATCTATCATTCCGTATTGATCTATTTTGTAGCCTCTGCTTTGGCTCTGATCAGAACAAGGCCGATCAAACCAGTCGCATTCAAATAACAAAACCTCTTGATTTTTTTTTTCAAAATCAACATAAATCATTTTCTTAGTTACTCCAAACCACTCATGATCACCATCCCGAAGAAAAGCACCACTATTTTGTGTCTGTAAATTCTTTTCCACCTCTGCAGTTCGAAGGAAGAAGCCATTTATGAATGAATGACAAAAAAACGTGCCAACGATCAGGTCCTCTTGATAATGCATACAAATAATTGGTTACTTTGCCTTCTTTTTGTAATGTCGTAATCTTTACACATTAGTATAAAGGGGTCATCAATAAACCAACTTCAGAACACATATTTGTTCAATATTTCACCAAAGTAAAAACTTGCATGTACTTACTCGTTTTTGAAACCAATAAACAAACTCATCTTTATGGCGTTTCTCAACATAAGTGAATGAATCTTTTTCAGCTCTTCAAAATGCTCACTGAAAAGGGTACAAAATTAAATTAGCCAATAACAATAAGCATGATCCAATATAGTATAGAACATTTGAGTTATAGTGGCCTCTTCAACATTAGAAATAATATAATGCCTCATGTTATGTAGTTCCACCATAGTAAGTTGGCCCCATTTGAACCCTTTTTTAGAATTATCAACTTCTGTAAATATAGTAGACTCGAGAGAAGGTTCATTCCTAGCTGTAGCTTCATGACGTTCTGGCCTATTAAGCTTGGTGCCGATGTTATCCAAAAACTGAGTACAAAAATTCATACACTCTTCCATAATATGTCCCTCTACTATAGAACCTTCCGGGTGAGCTCTGTTATGTACATACCTCTTCAATGTACCAAGGTACCTCTCAATTGGATACATCCATATGCAAGAAACAGGTCCACCCAAGCGAGCTTCTTCGGCAAGATGGGTTGGAAGATGTACCATGATATCAAAGAAAGTGGGAGGAAGCAACATCTCAAGCTTACAAATTGTTTCAGGAAATTGTTTGATCATCTTATCCAAATCTGGTTCTGCCAATTCTTTAGAACAAATTCCAGAAAAGAATATGCTAAACTCAATTAAATGTGCAACAACCTTTTCAGGCAATATGTCACGTATTGCAATAGGAAGGAGCTTCTAAAATATAATATGGCAGTCATGAGTTTTTAGACCTTTTACCTTACATGCTTTTATGTCCACAGATCTCTTGATGTTTGAGGCATAACTATCGGGCATCTTCACATCCCCCAAAAACTTGCACAAGGTGGTCTTCTCTTCTTTATGCAAAGTATATGATGCTAATGGACAATCATATTTTCCATTTATAGCCACTAGATTTTGCTGTGGCCGTATACCCATATCCTGCATATCAAGATGAGCTTGTAGACTATCATTTGTTTTACCATTCATATTAAGCAATGTACCCAATATGCTATCACAAATGTGTTTTCTCAATGTGCATGACATCGGAGTTATGCCTTATTAGCAATGTCTTCCAATACGGGAGCTGGAAAAATATACTTTTCTTCTTCCAACTATGCCACCTATTTTTTTAGTGCGCTTTCTCTTATTATTTGTTCGTACAAAACTTAATTGATCAAAACTCTTATATTGTTGGAGTACTTCGTCACCAGAGAGTGATGTTGGAGCCTATCTATTCTCTATCTTGTTGAAAGAAGCTTTGTCTCAATGCCACCTATGATTCTGAGGTAGGAAACGATGATGACCCATGTAACAATACTTTCGTCCATGTTTCAACCACAAGGCGTCAGTGTTTATATGGCAGTATGGACATGATAGGTTACCTTTTGCGCTCCATCCACATAGCATTGCATATGCTGGAAAATCATTTACTGTCCACAATATAGAAGCTCGCATGAGAAATGTCTCTTTCTTTGAACTGTCGTATGTTTCAACACCATCAGACCATAATTCCAGTAGCTCATCAATCAAAGGCTATAGATACACATCAATGTTGTTTCTAGGTGACTTTGGCTCAGGAATTATCATTGACATTAACCAATAAGGCTGCTTCATACACAGCCATGGTGGTAGATTGTAAGGGATTAGAATCACAGGCCATGTACTGTAAGAAACATTCATTATTTCAAAAGGATTGAAACCATGAGATGCTAGACCAAGTCTTATGTTGCAAGGATCAGATGAGAAATTTGGGTGAATGCTATCAAAATGCTTCCATGCTTTCTAATCTATAGGACAGTGTAATATTCCATCATCAAAATGTTCTTCTTTGTGCCAGCGCATGTTTGATGTCGTTGATTCTGCCATATAAAACCTTTGAAGACAGGAAATAAGAGGGAAGTATCGTAGAGTCTTGCGTGATACAAGATTCTTGGCTTTTCCACAAGGTAAAGCCTCTCCTGCATCCCCACCAGTACTATTTTTCCATCTTAATTCACCACATTTTGGGCATCGTTCCAGCAGAGAATAGTCCTTCTGTAATGACACACAGTCATTGACACATGCATCAATCTTTTGGTTCCAGCCCGAGGTCACGAACAACCTTCTGAACTTTATCAAGTGTATTAGGAATGCAGTGGCCCTCTGGAAGCACATATGAGAATAGTTCAAGGATCAACTCACATGCTTTTTTGCTCAAACTAGTTAAACACTTTATCTGGTACAACCTGAAAATGAAGGATAATTGGGTCACCTTCTCACAACCTGGATACAACTCCTTTTTGGCATCATTTATTAAGTCAAAGAATGCCTTTGCACACCTAGTTGGCTCCTGCTGGTTTATAGCACTTTCTGGATCATCAACATCTACTGAAGTACCACCATGATCAGTGCCTCTAAGTAGACTGGACAACATATTTTCCATAGCAGCATCATCAGAAATTATCTCATCTAACTTGCTAACTGCTCAGCAATATTTTTCTCAACTCGTTTTTCTCCATGGTGTACCCAACAAGTATAATCCAATGACATCCCATTACGAAGCAAGTGAAGATGAACTTCCTTGAGTGTCCCGTGGCAAATATTACGACATTTCGTGCAAGGACAAGGCCTAGTTTCTTCTACACGAGTGCCTTGGAATGCAGAATTTAAAAATAACTTCATTCCATCCTACCTCTCCTTCGTACGCCTATCTTTTCCCATCCATGTATTATCTTCTGACATCGCTTCCTACAATTCAATCAGCGTATCTGTAAGAGGATAGAACTACAATAACATTATATGAGAAATTGTAACTAGCACCGTTGCTCCTCGACGTGCGGCGGCCGACGGATGCTCCTCCACGCGCGGTGGCCGGCGGATGCTCCTCCAAGAGTGTGACTGCCGATGGATGCTCAGCCAAGAGCGTGGCGGCCGACATATTCTCCTCCAAGAGCATTTCATACAGTCGGGAGAGGGGCTGTTGTGGATCGAAGGGTCCCGCGGGCAGGCGGCCAGGACAAAGCGTACGTGAAGCTACCAGAGCAGGCCCAACACTGCGCTGGGCCACTTGTTATTCGTGGGTTGAAACTGGGCTGAGTCACTTTGTATTAGTGGGCCAAATTTGCGCTGGGACGCTTGGTGTTCATCCCTATGACGCGTGAGCCCATCTACGGGCGCGTGTCATTTGTTATCTATATAAGTTAATGTAGCAATGGGGGTGGTATTGCAATCAAAATAAAGCATACACATAAAATCTCTTGAATCGCAACAACACAATGATATAAACAAGGATTAAATACTAGAAATAAACATCGACAGAAACAAACAGTAGTGTTCAACATACCATTCCAGGTAACAAACTAATCGACAGAACTAGCTATTACATAATTCCCAATAAACACAAAATAAACTGATCGACACATCTAGTCCGCAGTACTTCCCTTCAAGCAGTGGTAATAACTTCTGGCCGCGTATAGGAGTAGTGGTAATGATGGCACCACGTATAGGGGCATAAAGCCAGTGGTACGTTGGAGTTCTACCTATCTTTTTTTAACATTTTTCTTGTCCTTTCTTTTCTTTTCTCTCTGTTCATTGTCTCCACTTTTCTTTCCAGTCATAGCTACCTGTTGTGTTTTCCTGTTACTACGTACGAGTATTGTATACTACTTTACAGACCGCTTTGCAGGCCCTGCTATAGGCAATCTGCTCTGGCACCTCTAGCAGCTAAAGTACCGTACCGACCACTTTAGAGGCTACCGGCGGTGTGGAGGGTCGTTCATTAACATATAATACAGATAGAACAAATCGTTCACTAAACAAACAGATAAAAAACAAAATAATAGTTGGAACATATGAACAACATTGAGTTCATCAACATAAAACATTACTACAAAACAAATAAAAACGACATCATGAAACAAGAAAACATCATCACAACCTTATAAGTATATAGCCCATACCGGGTTACACCTCACGGCAGAATGCGAAATGGTCGTGTCTAATCTTATAGTATTCACTACAGAGACCCTGCAGCCGCTCCACCCTTGCTTCCCGCAGCCGGCAACGCACGGGTCAACCTCCTTGTTGGGCAATGACACCATCGGCGGTTTCGGAGGCGAACACGGATGCACCCATGTCAGACTACTGATTTTAGCCAGGGCTTGAATTCGACACCGCCTGCACTCATTGTTGGTCCTCATGATGGCGATGGACCCGACCGCTTTCTCACTGACGTCGACCTTGCCTTCGACCTGCCGGATATACATGACGGTGTTGCGGGCCCCACGGTTAGTGTCATAGTGGAGGAGGCCAAGGACGTAGGCCGCCTCCATGTGGCCGGTCCCGGCCACCTGGGCGAGAAACTGGGCACCCTACTACACGCGATCAACCGTGAAGACGAGCTTGAGCTTGATGACGTAGCACACATGAGTGTGGTCGACGATGGCCAGGTTCTCCACTAGGGCTTTGTAGCACCCCGGGTCGCGCCACATCCTCCGGGTCACCCGCTCTAGCGCCACGCGCCTGCCCACGGTGCCATCCTAGCACGCCGCATACATGGCCTTGTAGGTGGCACGTAGACTGGAGAGGTCGTCAAAGGGTCGCAGGGAGCTTTCAGCGACTGTTGATATTTCCTATGCACTAGTAACAATTCATCCCTAGCAGGGGTGCTAGAAATGTTTGTTGGTAGGTTTTAGTTCTCAAGTAAACGTCCGCAAGCGCACGGAAATTACCGATGTAGCATTTTCCCTTTAAAGAGTATTCTCAAAGGGTGTCATTTATATTTTCTCAAAGGAAGGTTATATAAAAGTAAAATCATCAAGTGGAAAGGCTAGGTTGGCCCAGATAGGGTTCTAGCAAGGATGTGTTTAATGATAAGTTGAGGTAGTGTGACACACACATGAGCATCCTATCCTAAGGGGATAAATGAGGTAATAGAGGAAATAGGCTAAGAGTTAGGTAGAGACTCCTCCTATCCTTCTAATGTACATATACATACCCTAAGTTAGCTACTAATGATTATATTAAATATGAATTCTCATGCTAAGTGAATTAACACATCGGGCATGGGTTTACCCCTAGCAACACTAGGCGACTCCCGCCAAGAGCCTATGGCATAGCCGAATGTGGAGGATTACAAAGGACAGATAGGGCTGTCACAACCTACTGCCTACCTCTTCAATCTGTGGGTCTACGAGACAATCAACGCTACTCTCTATCCTAGCACCATGCAAGCATATTAAGTAATTACCTTAAGAGCCTAGGCACAAGCCATCCTAAGGCAACGAACTAAATCATCGTTGAACCAATGTTAATTCATAGCATAAGTGATTCACATTGACATAGTCATATCATAGCTAATTAGACTATAATGGAGGTTTATAGTGTTTATGATAATGTAATGAGCATGGTACAGCACAATCATAAATACTACTCCTACCACATACATGGAATCCACAATCAAACAAGAAACGCTTCATCCAAGTATACGAACAATAGAAGACTAAAGATATCATCTTAATTATGAATAATGTCACAAGTACAAATAGGAATATGGGAGACATACCTTTCCCAATTGGGAAGAGACCCCTTCTACTCCTCTCCTATTTGGACTATGGACTAGAGAATCTTCTCTCTACAGCCTATACTCCTCTAGACCTATGGAGAGTAGTGGATACAATGGATGAATACACAAGTGGTGTGTGTTGAAGTGATGGGTCCTATTTATAGCTTGGAGCACTACAGGAATATCGATCAATTACGTCGGCCTAGGCCGACGTAATTAAGGCCTAAACCGATGGAAGTTACTTAATTACATCAGTTTTTCCTTAATTACGTTGGCAGCTGGACGACATAGCACTTTGGATGTAATTAAGGTAACTTACGTCGGTCGCCGACGTAAGTTACCTTAATTATGTCGGTTTGGAGCAGTCGACGTAAGTCACGTACTGGGATGGGCCACGGGCTGGGCCGGAGTACTTACGTTGGCCACAGCGGGCCGACGTAAGTTAAGTGGTCTAACTTATGTCGGTTGCTCCAAACCGATGTAAGTTAAGTGGTTTAATTTACGTAGGTATGGTCTGACCGACGTAAGTTAAACTGGGCTAACTTACGTCGGCAAGGTCATAGCCGACGTAAGTTAAGTTTTCGAATTTTTAAAAACAAAAACTGACTACCTCGCTCGATGGCGAGAACACAGAACATATATATACAAGTAGACGGATACACAAAACAGTACACAAAACACAAAACAATTCCAAATTAAGTTCCAAAACATCAACAACAACAAAACATCCACCGGGCTACATGCTAGCCCCTACACTGCCTCCGGGATCTTCTCGGCGTGTTTCCGAACCCTGCAAAAGAAACATAATCACTAGTAAGCATCAATGTCAACTCAGTGATAACATCAGAGTCCAAGAACATCAGTGACAAAAGAAGGAAGCATGTTGTAGTTTCAAATGAAGTAATGTTGCATATATAAATAGCAAACTAGCAGGTATCAGAGTTGGAGACTTTAGGTAACAGGTCAAGCTTATGAACCACTAGCCCTTTGTTAACTGGAAGCACTGATCACAACTTATTAACTATATACTAATCATTTCTTCCATGGTCAAAAAATACTAAAGCTTGATTAAATACACTTAACTTCCTCAGCACTATAGGAATCAATATCTGACAAGTCATCAAGATCTACCTCTATGTTATACCTCCTTATCTCTCTATGTAAAATACTAAAATAGATATAACAATATTAAAGAGAGAGTTTATCACCTGCTCTGGTGTTTGCTGCGGTGGAAGCGTAGGAATCTCGATATCCTGACCGCTGTGTCGAGCAAGAGCCTGCCATTGCAAAATATTAGAAGATATATGTTATTGAAGTGCTGTGAAATTTAACTACAGTACTTTAAATTACTTACCGCCACCGCTGGTTGCATCTGGGCCATCATTAAGGCCGTCCTCTGCTGCTCCTCCCTTGCCTCTTCTCTCATCCTCTCCAACTCTTCCTAGGTTTGCGTCAGCGTCTCCCTCATGGCCTGGAGCTCCAGCTGGGTCTACGAGAGACGACCACTGATCCCTACGGACGAAGCCTGCGACGATGAAGCACCTCTCAAAGGTTTCGTCGACCTCGAGTCGACAACTGGCAAACCTACAAAAGAATGAAAACACTAAGTAGAAGAAGATTAATTGAAAAATAAATGGAACACACGAAGAACCCACCGTCCGTGGGCCTTCAAGCCTCTGCTTGCGTACGCGGCTTGGGGGTCGATCGACGCGCTTTCCCAATCGTAATCCGCACCGTGTATCTTCGCAACCTCCTACGCGTACTTTGCCTACAAAACAAATAAATCTTGTAAGAATGTCAATAATAGTAATAGTTATAATGAAATTGATGAATTTCGCAAACTTACCAGTGGGTCAGCTACGACCTGACTACACTACCCTGGCTGAGAAGGGTCACTTCCCTTGTGACCTCTCTTCCAAACCTGGGTTAGGGTCGGCTCATGACCCATCTCTCGCTCCTGTACAACCGTGTTAGTGAGATAAATAATATATTAGGAACACATAAATAAACTAAAAAGGTACTTACCATGCATTTAGCCAAACGCAAGTAGCCGTCGCCGCCATAGTTGAGATTGCCCTCGGACCCCATGCGGCACTGTCTAGCCTTTGTAGACTTATTGATGAAAGCGTCGCTAGCCCAGTACCAACAGAGAGCTAAGTACGCCTCGATGTTACCCTGTAACCAGGAAATACTAACCTGCACATATTTCATTTTTCATCAACGCAGTTATCATACGTAGATATTGTAAATATTTAACAATATTAAGAACTTACCTCTGCGTACTGCTCCCCTGTCAAGTACGAGTCAGAGTCCTTCCTAAATACACCCCTTTGCTGCTCCTGCTCCCGGGGGTGCTGCTTGTAGTACGCGTTGACAGCCTGAATCCGGGCGTACAAAAACGCCGCCGTCATGAGCTTCCAAGCGTTGTAATGGAACACGCGTCTCGCGTGGTCCTCCATGCCCGGTTCCTCTACTTGGTACCTCAGCTTTAAGCAAACAAATATTTAAGATATATGCATTAACAATTCAAACGAGTTGAAAAAATGAAACAGTTAAACTTACCATAAAATCGTGCCACACGGATCCCTGAACCATGCTGTGGACCTTGTGAGAGACACGAGCATAGTCATCCCACGACAGGGCAGGAAAACCGTCAATGACACTGGGGTAGTGCAACTTCATAATAGCATCCAGGACACTGTTAACCTGCTTGTGGTGCTTCTCGGCCCCAATGAACGAAAAGTCATACCAACATGTACAAAATATATTAAATCATTAATTAAAGTAAAACAACATCTAATATTTAATATACTATATACAGTATTTACCTGTCTCTAACAGGACGGATCGTGGTCCGCTGAGTAGTAACCAGAGGAGGAGCCGCAAAGTGGGTCCTCCTCGTCCGTCGCCTCTGCTGCGACGCTGCTGCGTCCTGTGACCCTGAAGGCTCTGTGGAACCACCAGAGTCCAAAGGAAGGCTAGTGGTAGCCGACTGCACAGGGAGGCTAGCGCTAGCCAGCTCTTAAGGGAGGCTAGTCCTAGAGGGCTCCTGTAGTTGCCCCCTAGCCTCTGAGTCGGGCTCCTGTAGTGCCCCCCTAGCCTCCGACTCTAACTCTGACTCAGTAGTCTCTGAGTCAGACTGCACAAAAGGAAAAGATTGACAATAAATAATTAATAACAACTGCAATTTCTAAAATAACTTTATTGTAAACTAAAATTTACCTCTGTCCGCTGAAAGCACACGACGGCTGAGGGTGGAGCGTGCGCCAGAAAGAGGGAACGTCGGCTCGAAAGTAACGAGGTCCCTGAGCAAGGGTCTCGTGGCGGCTCAAACCCTCTCACTGGCTTCCCCTTCCCCTTACCCTTTGACGACATCCTGTTGCAAGGAATAAATGATTAATATGCAAAGATAATATACAATATTAATGTTAAATTAGTGAATAAAATGTTACTTAAAAATTCATCAATATCACGATCATGCACCCTACTCCTTAAACGAGCCCACCGATCTTCTTCTTCCGCATATCGTTTTCGTTTGCGCAAATCAGCAGGTTCAACTATGTCATCGATATCTTCAGTTTCCGATTCTGATTCTGTTTCTGCTTCCGTGCGAGCCTCGATATCTTGAGCGTCTCCAACTAAGTCATCGAGTCCTACACCGGGCTCGACTGAGAAGGAGTCTGGCAACTCTTCCTCTTGGTAGACACAATCAACCTCAGTTTCATGGTGGTAATCATCATCTCCTGGAGCGTATAACCGCTCACGAGGATTCACCTTATGTACCACCCACCAAGCTTTGAATTTATTGCATGGATAAGGTAGATAGTACACTTGCTCTACTTGCTGTGCAAGAACTAATGAATTGAATCCTTTCAACCGTTCCTTGTGTTTTACTTTGACCATGCCAAATTCGTTTACTTGAATTCCACGAATGGAATCAAACCATTCGCAGTCAAAGAATACCGCTCGAATTGGCTTGTTTGCGATGAAGTGAATTCAAGGAATTTTTTAATAATCCTGTAGTACTGCGTTTCCTGATCTTGCGAATCGATTGCCCTCATCACAACTCCGGTATTACATGTTGCCGCGAGAGGATGAAGATATTCAAATTCAGTTGTACGGAATCGAAAGCCGTTGACGTCATATCGACCATAACTTCTAGCATTAACCACTCCACGGGATAGTTGTCGCAAATCTTCATGGACATTGGCATCTTTTTGGCATTGTCCAAGATATGGAGTTATTAGAATACGTAAGCATTCTTAAGTTATAAGAAAATGTTGTTAACATTGATTAGTTATTGAGAAAACATTACATGATCTCGAAACCAGGAGAGAAAATTAGATCCCCCGTTTATTCCTTCCCGTCGAATCTGTTCTATTTGCTTGCTCGTGGGTTGATGTCTATGTCTCCAATTTTGCTTGTCGAACATACTACACGAAAAAGAAAACCTTTTAGAATACATGTGTCAGAAAAGATGGTGAAAATCACAAGTGTAGGAGAAACACTTACTTGAAATATTCATTCATTTCTTCCATATTAGCGTACATGTAGAAGAATGCAGCACACCTTTCTTTTTCGCTAACATCGTAGGAAGTGTAACTACAAACAGTAGTGCCTCTTGATGCAAAAATGGAGAGATCGGTACAAGGAGGTTGCTCATCCATATTGTACCGCATTACCGAAGTATTAACATTGTGTTCCTCTGCAAAGTAAACACTTGAGAAGTATCCTACTTCCTTAAGAGTAAAAGCTTCGGCGATGCAACCTTCAACCCTTGCCCTGTTCCCAACCATTGGTTTCAGATATCTAAGTGATCTTTCAATATGATACATCAACCTATATTGCACGGGACCGCCCACTTTCGCTTAAAATGGATGATGAATTAAGAGATGTTGCATTGGATTGAAAAATCCTGGAGGAAAATTTTTTTTCCATCTTACACAAAAGTACCAGAATCTCCTTTTCCAATTTAGTCATCATCTCTGGCGTGATTTCTTTAGCATAGAGTTGCCTATAGAAGTGGCTAAGCTCGACAAACACCTTCCACACTGCATCGTCAAAATAGCCTCAAAACATAACAGACAGAAGTCTTTCCATGATTATGTGATAATCATTACTCTTCAACCCAATGAGCTTTCCCGTTTTCACATTCCGGGCTCGTCTCAGACTAGCTGCATAATCATTTGGGAATTTCAACCTTTGCAACCATTCGAGAACTTTTTTTATTTAGGTCAAAGACAGAAAGGAGCGCGTGGTTTACAACCATTTTCAGAGAGCTCAAGAATTTGACGGTTACAAAGCTCGGCAAGATCCTTTCGAGCCTTTAAATTGTCTTTTGTTTTGCCTATCATGTCCATGCATGTGCTTATGATACATTCGGCCATGTTACGCTCTTGATGCATAACATCAATGTTGTGCCTTAGAATCAATGACTTCACATACGGTAACTCCCAAAGTCCGCATATGTGAGTCCAATTGTGTTTGTCTCCGTAACCTTTGAAATATCCAGGACGTCCTGATTCTGGCGCCAATTTGTCCAACATATCAGATATTTCTGACCCGTTAAGACATTTCGGTGGTCCTTTAGTGACAACGGTGTTCTTTCTGAAGACATTCCTCTGTTGTCTAAACAAGTGATTCAAAGGCAGCCAACGTCTTTGACAATCGAAGTAAGATATCTTGCCTCCATGGGTAAGTCAAAAGCAATCGGTATCCGAGGCACATATCGGACACGTTAACCGACCATGAGTGCTCCATCCAGAAAACATGTCGTATGCCGGAAAATCATGAACGAACCACAAATAAGCAGCTCGGAGGTTGAATTTCTACTTCTTTTAACAGTCGTACGCTTTGACTCCTGTCGACAAAATTTTTAACTCTTCGATCAACGGTTTCAACATCACGTTGAGACATGACCCAGAATGATCTAGCCCAGGTACAATGAGGCTAAGAACATAAACTCATTCTTCATGCAAAAAGCCGGTGGAAGATTGTACGGAATGACAAAGAAGGGCCAACAGGAGTATGATGCGGCGTTTGTGCTGAACGGCGTGAACCCATCTGTCGCCAACCCGATGCAAACATTTCTCGCTTCACGAGCGAATTCTGGGTCGAACCGGTCCAGCGTCTTCCATGCCTCACCATCGGATGGGTGTGTCATGACTCCATTGTTCTCACGCTCACCTTCTTTGTGCCATCTCATGTGTCTGGCCGTTTTTTTTTTGAAAGGAACAACCGCTTCAACCTCAGAGTCACAGGTAAGTAACAAAGCTGCTTACGTGCGACTTCTGTCTTCAAAGTATTACCATAGTTATTAACAACTTCAACAAACCTCGGTTGACCACATTTCAAACATTTGTTCTCATTGGCATGCTCTCTCCAGGAAAAGCATGCAGTAGTCCGGACACACATCAATCTTCTCGTGCTTCATACCGAGACCAGAAAGAATTTTCTTCGAGTTGTACATATCCTTAGCCACTTTGTTGGGTTGTGGAAGGGCATCTTTGAACAAATCGATGAGCATGTTGTAACAATTGTTAGAAAAGAAGAACTTAGACTTAATTGCCATAAGTCTAGTCACAAAATTGAAGATTGACATTTTAGTGTGTCCATGCAGTGCCTCTTCTGAATCTTTGAGACGTTTGAAGAACTCTTTAACCTCTGCTGTTTGAGGATCTTCTGTAAGCTCTGGTCGTATAGCTTGCAGCATCTCATCCATCATATCAACCTCTATGGCATCATCATTGACCGCTTCCACTTCTTGTACAGCTTGAGAAGCTGTCTCGCCGTGGAAGTTCCACAACTCATAATGTGACACGTAATCGTTTCGACACAAGTGCATCATAAGTTCCACTTTGTCCAAAAATGTTCCGTTTCAGCATTTCGTACATGGGCACCGCGCCTTATCCCTATTTCACAACGAAAAAACTCGTTCCACAAAAGCTTCTGTCTTGGCTTACCACTCATCTGGGTGACCACCAATTCTGCTCTTCCAACCAGTGTACATCCAACTATGATCTTCGCCCATGTTTGACTCTGCAATTAATAGCCGGACAAATTACCATTAGTTTCTCATTAATTTATGCATGATAGAGGAAATAATGAGAGAGACAGTGAACTGGGTCCGTGCCAGTTCGAAGCCCAACACGGGCCATGCTCGGGCTTCACCTCAGACCCAGCTCGGCCGCCCTCGACTCCCTCACCTCATATTGAATGTCGCACTTATTCCGTGTCGTACCCATCTAGGTTGGTCACTTAACCCTAAAGATTCATCAATGTTTGATTATCATCCGTCTCAGAAATCACGAAATTTCGGCAGCATAACGCCGCATATTTAACACTACACCCCCCTATCTGGTGCAGTTCTTAAAGTACAAAGGGGGGCAACTGGTTAGCTCGGAAACCTGTTGCCTTACGGATCTTGCGAGTCAAGGACAAATACTCGCAACATCTGTTTTTGGAGTTTTTATGGACTTATACATACTCACAAACACGCCGATATGAACGTACGGGGGTCCTTACGGCGAAGAGATACCTAGTACAGACATTTAGGATTAGTAATGGGCCGCCCGATCCATATACACTTAACCCTAACGATTCACCTAATGTCACCAGTCACGGGTCACGATCGTGACCCACACTGCCTATATACGCTAGGGTTGGGCCCGATGGGTCATAAATATGCTACATATATACCAAGGCTCAGCCAGGCTTTGGGCCCGCATGACACGCTCAGCCCGCGAACGGGCCCGACACGGCCAGACAAGGGAAAATGAGATCCGTTGTGCTTGGCTTTGGCTTATGGCCCGTCGTGCCGGCCCGGCCTGGCACGGCAAATTTGCGGGCTGCACCAGGCATAATGTTTTCATGCACGAGACCGGTCGGGCTCGGGCTGGGCCGGCTCGGCACAGCCCATTGGCCACCTATAGCCACGACAGAACCTAAGTGCCCCAACAGCCGACCGCCCCCGACACCGCCCTCGACATAAACCAATTAAGCATAATACACACTACACTAATTAAGCATAATCTACACTAAGCAAATTAAGCAACTTAACCACTTAAGCATAGTTAAACAAAAAAAATCTAAAGTAAGCAAATTAATTAATTAAGCATAATTAAATAAAAAATTAAGCAATTTAAGCATAATTTAAACAATTCAATTCAATTCAATTTCAAAATTGAACAATTCAATTCATTTCAAATCAATTCAAATCAAATTTAAACATACCAATTCAATTAAATTCAAATTTCAATAGAGGGGAGGGGGTCTGTGGAGGGGGTGTGGGGTCTGTTCTGGGGAGGGGGGTGGGGTCTGTGGAGGGGAGGGGGTGGGGGGTCTGTGGAGGGGAGGGGGGCGGGGAGGGGAGGGGAGGGGGAGGTAGGGGGGGGGCGTCGGCCAGGGAGGGTATGGGGAGGGGGCTCGAGAGGGGAGGTGGAGGGGGGCCGAGGAGGGGGGGCGGGGGGGGGGGGGGGGGGGGCGGCGCCCGGTCGTGGAGGGGAGGTGGATGGGGAGGGGGAGGGGGAGGGAGGGCTGGTGGTCAGGGAGGGGAGGGGAGGATACCTGGCGGAGGCGTGGCGTGGAGCGGCGGCGTCGGGCGCGGGCATTGGGGAGAAGAGAGAAAGCGGCGGGCGGCAGGTAAGGAAGAAAAGAGAAGGCGCGTGCGGGGTAGGTTAAAATATGTAACTTACGTCGGCTAAATAATAAACTTACATCGGCCAATATAACTTAGAACGGCCATCCTACCAGCCGACGTATGTTAAGGCTTATTTACGTCGGCCAACTTATTCACGTCGGCTTGTTGTCCAGGCCGACATAAGTATACATTAACTGTTGTTGGGCTACTTACTTACGTCGGCAACCGACGTAGGTTAACCTACTAATGTCGGTTTTCTACAACCGACGTAAGATAGTTAATTTACGTCAGCCAGCCGACGTAAATTAAATTGGCTGATGTAAGTATCAGCATTTCCTGTAGTGGAGAAGGGTCGGTTCCCGCCACCAAAAGTGCACGAATCAGTCACCCATGACCAGTTCAAGCCGGGAGAAGCCACCACGTGGAGTTTGACCGAGAAAGGCGCCAGGAACTAGTCGGCCGACTAGGGGGGTCGGCCGACCTGGTCCTCGCCCCTTTTGCGGTGTGCTTTCTCCAGGTGACTGACAGGTGGGTCCCATTGACTGATATTGGTGCAACAACATTGGATGGCCTCAGATACTTCTGTTTGTGGGTCATTTGATCCATGTGGTGCCACGTGGCATTGACTGATTGGCTGGAATGATATTTTATAGGATCCATCCCCTTGTTTCACTTGATTTCTGCATAGAATCCCTACATGCACTACTTTCTCCAAGGACAAGTGGAAATAGATTAAATAGAAATGTGATGTTTGCAAGAAATGACAATTCCTTCACATAATTGAGTTATATTGACGGGTAAAATTGGCATATAATAGCCGTCAACAAACTCCCCCAAGCTTATCCTTTGCTCTTCCCGAGCAAAATCAAGACTTTAGGTTGATGATCAAGAGTTGCTACTATGTTCTATTTTTCAAAAGTACCATGTGCACAACGAAATACTCTACCTAGTATTGCAAAAATTGGCACGGTACTTCACCCAACATAGGTTATTATGGGGCTTATGCCATCTCCTATTCATGTGTGGTTGAAATATAGAACAACAAATGGAGCACACATACTCTATAAATCAAGTTTCACTCAAATTTTGGAGAGTTCAATTTAGATTTTAAGTATCTCAAACTGATTCTCTCAAGTGTCTCCTTTTTGTGTAGTGGAAATATGTCCTCACCAAGGAATTGTGCCTAAATTCATCCTACCTCTACATAAGGCTTGTATGTGGAGCTTGGTAGGGAATATAGTAAGCATATTTGCAACACATAATATTGCTAAGTCAAAAGAGCAAGCCTTAGGAGAAATCAATTTCAAGACAATTTGATTCAAGACTTGTGCATGTGTGATGGAATGTAGTGGATGTGTATATTTTGTGATGACTCCTTTTTGAGTGGACTCTCTTATTTTGCAGGGATGAAATATGGCTACCTTTCCCTTTTTTCTTCTCATGCTTATGATGTAAGCATGCATTTTATTTTTATTTTTATTTTATTTTCTTGTAGCCATGTCTTCTACTCCCTTTTTATGCAATTAATTTTTTGGAGAGAGTACTAAGCATGAATGATATGGAGTTTCTCTTTTTATTGTGGAACGGTGGTATGATGGAAATTTGTTACTTCTAGTGTAGAAGTATAGCATGTGCATGTGAAGTATTGAATTCAAAATGTAATGAAAGAAGTCTCACATAGGTCTATACTAGTTTGACAAAGCTCATCATGAAGACAAATATAATATGCATAAGGTCTATCAATATAAGGTATTATATGGCTTTGGTGGATATTTCCAATCAAATGAGGATAACTTAAATCTTTTTAGAATTTCTCCGGAAATCTAAGTTTCACTATCGAACTAAGAATAGCAGCCCTATCACTATATCATATCTCACAATAACTTAGAATGGATTAAGCTTTTGCTACCCACAATTTCCAAATCAAGGCAAAAGCAATTCTAGCCAATGAGAGCAATATGTTGGAGAGTAGTAAGTTGTAAACTAGGGACTTAGGAAAATTGAAATAGAGCAACTATTCATCATTTCATCAATGTGAATTCCAAGTCATTCTTACCGCACATCTTTTATTTTATTTGAAAATAAAATCTTTCCTATATTTATATATTTATTTTTTTTAGATGTAAGCTGGCTGATGGGTAAGTGGAAAATTGTAAGATCTATGTGTGCTGAATACATTAGCTCATAGTGAATACACTTGCTTTGATGATAAAAGTTTTGAATATCACCAAAACACCTTTTTATTAAGGTCCGACTAGTTTTGTCTTTAGCTCCGACATGTCTTTGATAGCTCCGGCGTGTTTTTGCTAAGCTCTGAGTTGATTTTTCTAGCTCCGGCTTTTGGGTTTACTAGTTCCGACTAGTTCTGGTAAATTCCGACGCTAGGTTCTACTAGTTTTTGTTAGCTTCGGCTCAAGGTCCGGTTTGCTCTGGCAATGTCCGGAACTTGACCGCAATGCTTCTGTTTTTCATTTGCAATGTTTCATACTTGCTTTACATCTCTGGAAAGATTGCTTAGTATTCATTTTCTAAGTCTTTGGTGCATTTTTGGTTAACATGGATGATATCGTGTTACTGTGGTTTTGCAACATGCTTATGTGAGGTTCTCACGTAAGGTGTTGTGTTCGGAACTAACTTGAGTCAAGTCGAGGACTTGGGCTCGTATGTATTGGTTGTTTATTCATGTGCAGGTGTTGCTTGAGTTCAAGACATGGCTGGTGATGGGATCCATTGGACTAGTCTCAGGGAGGAGATGAGGTTCCAACAACCAAATTCAGGAGGAATTGTGGTTGAGCTGATCAGGAGGTTGCGCAGCATGATTGAATCAAGAACAATGCATGTGAAAGTATCGTGGACGTCATTGGAAGATGTTTGCACGTGTGCAAGGAGTGCATGGACGTGGCTACATGGTTCCGAGACGTGATGAAGAGATGTGGACGTAAAGAGTTGGTCGGAAAGGTCCAACCGACTAGGTTATGGACTAAGGCTGCGACTGAGTCGGGTTTGACTCAAATATGGAAAGATTTGATTTGGTTATGATAGGATTTCGTGTGGGTCACGTATTCGAGTTGTTTAGGAATGTGGCATTCCTAAGGTGTTTGGAAGTCTTAAGATTGCTTCTTTCTGCGTATAGAAGAATCTTAAGCAGTTATGGAAAGTTACGATTCGTGAACAGAGTAGGATTAGGTTCCTGATCTGAGTTGAGTTGGCTTTCGAGCTGGTTATATAAGCAAGGGAGCCCAGAGCTAGTGGTGCACTACTTTGGGGCTGTTCCTCTTGTGTTCTATTGATTAAAATTCGTAGTTTGAAGGAACTTTTGTGACTTGTTCGTCCGACTTGTTCCAGACAAGTTTTACTCGTCGAGTTTCTGGACAGCACTACCTTTCATTGGTGGTTTTATCATAACTCGAGTTTTACAGATCCAATTGACGTGATTCTTTTTGGGTTGACTTCAAAACTTGATTATCTATCATCTATCAAAATTTCACGGTCATTGGATTTGTTGTTTCTGATCTACACGAGTTTCTTTGCAGCGTTCTAGAACTGTTTTTCTCAGGTAGGACAGATTGACCTTTGTTTGATCTTTTGATCATAACTTGAGTTTCTCTCAACGGATTTGAGTTATTCTTCTTGTATTGTCTTCGTGGCTTGATTCTCTCTGATATCTATCACTTTTATAACAGTGAAACACGTTTAGATTAGTCTCACACACGATTTCTTTAACAGATCATTTTTCTGCCGAAGGGGTTGGGGTTTAATTGTTTCCGCTGCGTAAGATTTTTAAATCTACCATTCACCCCCCTCTGGTCGCTTTTCATGAGCTCTTCGATCCTACAATTGGTATCAGAGCCACGGTGCTCTAATTTTTGTGATTTGCGCATGTTTTTGTCTAATCATCATGGAGAAGTACTCTGCCAAACCTTGTGTGTTCGCTGGTATTGATTTTCAGGTTTGGAAGGCACGCATGGAGGCTTTCATCCAGGCACAAGGCTTTGTAATATGGGAGAAGGTATACAAGCCTTACGAAGTTCCATCAAATGATCAAGTTACAGCTATAAATCTAAGAGATGTCGACAACAACAACAAGGCTCGGAACTTGATCATACAAGGATTAACACGAAGCGACTTCGACCGTGTTGCACACCTCCGATCTGCATACGATGTGTTGAAAGCACTTTGTGACTACCACGAAGGATCCAAGATGATCAAAGAGGTAAGGCAAGATATGTTCAAGAAATAATACATGCGTTTCGAGATGCAACCCGATTAGTCTATTGATGACCTTTTTGCCCGCTTTAATAAGATTCTCAACAACTTGCGTAGTGTCAATGTTAATTTTTCAGATGCTGAAAATGCTAGGCAATTGCTAAGTGCATTAGATATGTCAATTTGGGAGATGAAAGTCACATCTATTCGTGAATCTACTGTCATGAGTTCACTTACTTTAGATGTGCTATATTCCAAGTTAAAAACTCATGAAATTGACATAATCTCACGTAAGAACCCCAACAAGTCTATTGCTTTTGTTTCTCAACGTGACATGCCTAGTTCCGGTAAAACATCATCTTGTGGTACACTTGCTTTGCTGTCCTCTCTAACCCTTGAACAGATTAAGGAGTTTCCAGAGGAGGAGCTAGCGCCCATCTCTACCAGGTTCTCAAAAGCATTGCAAAATGTGAGAACTAGAAGGAGAGGAAGCTCCGGACCTCAACGATGCTTTGAGTGTGGTAAGACAGGACATTTTTGTTCAGATTGCCCTAACCTTTCAGGTCCTACTTCTCGGGATGAAAAGAAAACAAGAACGAAGCACTCCTCTGCAAAAGATACGAAGATAAATAAGGGTTTTACAGGACGTCAATTGGTGAGCAGTTTTATCTCAACACTCCAGGAATTTGGCTCAAGCGACGTGGAAATTGGAAGTGATGAAGATGATTTGGCAAACTTGTGCTTCATGGCGGGCAAGTCAAGATCAAATATGGAGGAGGCAGAACACAACAACGACAATGAAGAGGTATGTCCTACTTGCGAAGAAATGTGTGATGCTATTTCTCGTGCCACTGTTATTGTTAAGAAAAAGGACAAAAAGCTTAGGGACAATGCTGTTAAAATTGAGTCACTAGAATCTGAAATTAATCGTTTGAAATCCTTGATTCCTAGTAATGATTCTTGTTCCTCATGTGACTTAATATATGAACAATTGTCCTCCCTAAGAAGTGCACATACCTCCACACTTGATAAACTTGAACTTGAAATTGAAAAGAACAAAAAGCTTGCTGCACTTAATATTGGAAAATTAAAAGATGCTTCTTGTTCTACAATTGATTTGCATTGTTCTAGTTGTGATGATCTTGATAAGAAACTGCAAGATGCTATGAATGAAATCTCTATATTGAACAATGCTTTACGTTGTAATGAAGTTAAATATTGTTCCAATTGCAAATTAAAAGGAAAAACTTCATGTGAAAATTGTCTTGATCTGTCCAATAAACTTGATAACATGCATAAGACATTTGATCGGTTTTGTAATGGGAATAAGAACCTAAACTTGCTGCTGAATTCATCCAAGTCTTGCAATGATAAAACTGGTTTGGGTTTTGATTCTCATGCTCATACTAAGGCACATCCACTAAAAGTGTAAAGTCATTAGGAAGTGGTTTGATTCAAACAGTTCCTAAACAAAAAGAAGTGGTTTTCAATTCTGCAGGAGTATTGTCTCATTCGATTTCAAATAAAAATGTTGTTTGCTCATCTAGACATGAACACAAAGTTAAATTTCATTGTACCTACTGTGGTAGAGATGGTCATGTCATAGATTTTTGTTATAGACTAGCTAAACAATAGAAAAGGGAAAGAATGGTTGCTAGATCTCATAACTTTCATGCAAAATTTGCTGCACATATTGAACAGAATGTACAACCTGCTGTTTTGAGTCAAAAACATTCAAAATTTACCTCCGGACCTTCTGTTTTTGCCTCTGGAGCTACTGAATTTTGTGCTACACAAGTAACAACTTATAGGTCAGTAGTTAAGAATAAAAAATCCCAAACTTTGACTCATAAACCTGCTGTTTTTGTCTCAGCTTTCGCGTGTTTTTCCTGCTGCACGTCGCATGACTCAGTACTAGATTCCTAAATGCCTTTTGACTAACCTCAGTATTGAGTCATCGACGTATTGTGCTTCTATGTAGGTTACACGTTTGAGGAAGGAGAACATTTGGATTGTGGATTCAGGTTGCTCACGCCACATGACCGGTAACAAAGATTGGTTCTCCTCCCTCTCTTTTGTGTCACATGTAGAGAATGTTACTTTTGCCGATAATTCTTCAACTCCTATAATTGCTAAGGGTTCGGTTAGAGTAAATGATCACTACACTTTGAAGGATGTGGCACTTGTCAACAATTTGAAATACAACTTGCTTTCTGTTTCACAATTGCTAGATGAAAATCTGGAAATTATTTTCAATAAAAACTGCTGCAAAGTTGTAAGTTCAAATAGTGAGCTTATTTTTGACATGTCTCAGTTTGGAAGAGTTTTTAAAGCTGATTTTGATATGTATTCCTCTAAGCATAGGTGTCTAGTTGCTAATGATTCAAAGGACCTATATTTTTGGCATCGTAGACTTGGTCACGTAGGCTTTGATCACCTAATGCGTGTTAGTGCTCTCGATCGCATACATGGGCTGCCTAAGGTTAAAGGGGACAAAGAAATTGTGTGCTCTTCTTGTAGACATGCTAAGATGGTTGCAAGTTCACATACTCCTCTCACAATGATCATGACAACTGAACCATGTCAACTTTTGCATCTTGACACTGTAGGACATTCACGTGTTCAATCCTTCGGAGGTAAATGGTATGTTCTTGTTATTGTTGATGATTATTCTAGATACTCTTGGGTTTACTTTATGGCATCTAAGAATGAAGCTTTTAGTCACTTTAGAACTTCATTTCTTAGATTATCAATTGATTACCTAGGATATTTAAAAGCAATTAGAAGTGATAATGGAACTGAATTTAAAAATCAATCTTTTGATCACTTTTGTGCTGAAAATAGAATAGATCATCAATTTTATTCACCATATGTACCTCAACAAAAACGGTGTTGTAGAAAGAAAGAAAAGAACCTTAGTTGAGATGGCTAGGACTATGCTTGATGAATATCAAACTCCTAGGAAATTTTGGGCTGATGCGTTAGCAATAGCTTGTTATGTCTCAAATCATGTTTTCTTGCGTGCTAAGCTAGGTAAAACACCATATGAGCTCCGGTTTGGACATAGGCCTAGTGTTACACACTTTCAGGTCTTTGGTTGCAAATGCTTTGTTAAGAAACATGGTAATCTTGATAAATTTGAACCTAGATCCATTGATGGCATGTTTCTTGGTTATCCATCACATACTAGAGGCTACCGTGTGCTTTTACTTGACACTAACAAAATTGTGGAGACTTGTGAAGTGTCTTTTGATGAAGCTATCCCAGGTACTAGCTCAAATATTGCAAGTCCAGATCCATATCTGCAAGGGGGAGCATTTTCGTTGAAGATGAGGAAGAATTGGAGCTGCTGCCCGAAAATTCAGCAGCTAAAGACTTTGGTTCAGCTTCGGATGCTGATTCTTAACCAGCACCGACAACCATCAATGCTGATTCAAATCATCCTCAAGTCACAAGATCATCGATTTGGGATGAACATGAAGAAGAAGAAGCTTGTGAGACATCTGTTCCCCTATGGTTTTACAATGATCATCCCCCACAACAGATGATTGGAAGCTTGCACGAACGAGTCACACGGTCCAGGTTTTGCGTTTCAAACTCTTATGCTCATTCTGCTTTTGTTGCTTCTTTTGAACCCAAATATATATCACATGCACTCACTAATGAATCTTGGATTATTGCCATGCAAGAAGAGTTAGAAAATTTTGAATGAAATAATGTTTGGAAACTTGTACCTCTACCTCAAGGTCACACTTTAATTTGAACTAAATGGGTATTTAAAAATAAACAAAGTGAGGATGGGGTTGTGGTTAGGGATAAGGCTAGGTTGGTTTCTCAAGGTTTCACTCAAGTTGAAGGTCTAGATTTTGATGAAACTTTTGCTCCTGTTGCTAGATTAGAAGCCATGAGAATTTTGTTAGGTTTTACTGCATCTATTGGTTTTAAGCTATATCAAACGGATGTTAAAAGTGCTTTTCTTAATGGCTACATAAATGAGGAGGTTTATGTGAAACAACCACCGGGTTTTGAAAATCCAGATTTTCCTAATCATGTTTACAAACTGTCCAAAGCCTTGTACAGTCTCAAACAAGCCCCTAGAGAATGGTATGATAGGTTAAAAACATTCTTACTTGAAAAAGGGTTTACCATGGGCAAGGTTGATAAAACTCTTTTTGTGCTTAAGCATGGAAATGACTCATTATTCGTTCAAGTGTATGTGGATGATATTATCTTTGGTTGTGCTTCTCATGATCTCGTGTCCGAGTTTTCAGCAATGATGAGTTCCGAATTTGAAATGAGTATGATGGGTGAACTCACTTACTTTTTGGGGCTGCAAATCAAGCAAACAAAGGAGGGTACCTTTGTACATCAAACGAAGTATACAAAAGATCTCCTAAGGCGCTTGAACATGGACAAAAGCAAGCCTCTTCAAACACCAATGGGAACAGCAACAACACTTGGACTTGATGAGATGGTGAACCCGTGGATCAAAAAGAATATAGAAGCATGATCGGATCACTTTTGTACCTCACAGCATCAAAACCAGACATATAATTCAGCGTATGTCTTTGTGAAAGGTTTCAAGCCTCCCCACGTGCTTCACATCGTCAAGCCGTCAAAAGGATTCTCAAGTACTTACATGGAACTCAAAAATTTGGAATTTTCTTCCTTCTTCCTCAACCGTTACTTTGAAAGCTTTTTTGGATGCTGATTTTGGGGGTTGTAGGATTGATAGGAAAAGTACTTCCGGTGCTTGTCATTTTCTTGGTAATTCTCTTGTTGCTTGGTCCTCTAGAAAACAAAATTCAGTTTCATAATCCACAGCCGAATCTGAATATGTAGCTGCTGCTAGTGCTTGCTCAGAAATTCTTTGGATTGTTCAAACACTTAAGGACTATGGGGTTGATCTAGATAGTGTTCCACTATTTTGTGATAACACTAGTGCCATTTGCATTGCTAAAAACCCCGTGCAACATTCTAGAACTAAGAACATTGACGTTAGGTATCACTTTCTTTGAGATAATGTTGAAAAAGGAAACATTGTGCTTCACCATGTAGATACCGAACAACAATTGGCTGACATTTTTACAAAACCTTTGGATTTCACTCGTTTTTGTTACATTCATAGTGAAATAGGGGTTATGCATCCTCATGGCTTAAATTGAGGGGGAGTTTTGAAACTTGGGAAGTCTATGTGTGAATCTGAAATTAAAATAATATGAGCATAGTATTTCATACATATATGACTTTGTGATTCCTTTTACATGCTAAAAGTTCTTACTACATTACTCGTGTTATACATTTTGTAGTTTTTGCCATGTCTAGTAATTGGAATAATTACTTACACTAAAACTGGTCATGGTCGAACTTTCTTGCTGTTTTGAACTTCTTACATGTTCACAAGTGCTTTTAATCATAAAGAATTAATCAAGTAATCAACTCACATGTTGAGTTTTTATGAACAAATATAAATTGAGAAAAGATCAAGAGAATATGCATGCATCACACTTCTTCTTTTGAGATGGCTTATCATTGCACTTAGATATGAACCTGGAAGAAGTTGTGTATGACTAAAACCATGTCCTTAAGCTTCTGATTGTCAAATGACATAGACTTGGCTTGGTTGGTTAGAATAAGGCAGATGCGCATATAATCTCTTGCAAATATCATACGATATAAATTTATGCTTTGAAAAATAATAAAATGCAGCAACTAGTGTCATGATTTCAGGTTTTGAAATAGTTAAGTTTGTGAGATCATGACTTACTTAAATTGAAAATTACATTTGATCTCTAGCATGGCTTACACTACTTTATGTATTTCATTGATGTGATAATGTAAGGTACTTGATAGTATGACTTGGATGAGCTTTGTTTATATGTATATGTTATAATATGCTCATAACAACTAAAGGGGGAGAGATAATTTGTTTATATGCTCATGACTTGCTGAATACATTATCAAAGGGGGAGATATAAGCATGAAGAAAAAAGAGAATATGTGCATAAGGAGAGATAATAAAGGGGGAGAGATAATATGGGATAATTTTTGGATTTTCTTCTCATTTTACTTTTTATTTACAAAGGGGGAGAATTTGCCTTCAAAACTTTTATGTGAATAAGCCAATGTTCGGATTTTAAATGGTGTTGCCAATGCATTCATCAAGGGGGAGATTGTAAGACCTATGTGTGCTGAATACATTGGCTCGTAGTGAATACACTTGCTTTGACGATAAAAGTTTTGAATATCACCAAAACACCTTTTTATTAATGTCCGACTAGTTTTATCTTTGGCTCCGACATGTCTTTGATAGCTCCGACGTGTTTTTGCTAAGCTCCGAGTTGATTTTTCTAGCTCCGGCTTTTCGGTTTACTAGTTCCAACTAGTTCTGGTAAATTCAGGCACTAGGTTTTACTAGTATTTGTTAGCTCCAGCTCAAAGTCCGGTTTGCTCTGGCAATGTCTGGAACTTGACCGCAATGCTTCTGTTTTTCATTTGCAATGTTTCGTACTTGCTCTACATCTCTGGAAAGATTGCTTAGTATTCATTTTCTAAGTCTTTGGTGCGTTTTTGGTTAACATGGATGATATCGTGTTACTGTGGTTTTGCAACATGCTTATGTGAGGTTCTCACGTAAGGTGTTGTGTTCGGAACTAACTTGAGTCAAGTTGAGGACTTGGGCTCGTATGTATTGGTTGTTTATTCATGTGCAGGTGTTTCTTCAGTTCAAGACATGGCTGGTGATGGGATCCATTGGACTAGTCTCAGGGAGGAGATGAGGTTCCAACAACCAAATTCAGGAGGAATTGTGGTTGAGCTGATCAGGAGGTTGCGCAGCATGATTGAATCAAGAACAATGCTTGTGAAAGTATCGTGGACGTCATTGGAAGATGTTTACACGTGTGCAAGGAGTGCATGGACGTGGCTACATGGTTCTGTGATGTGATGAAGAGATGTGGACATAAAGAGTTGGTCGGAAAGGTCCAACCGACTAGGTTTTGGACTCAGGCTGCAGCTGAGTCGGGTTTGACTCAAATATGGAAAGATTTGAGTTGGTTATGACAGGATTTCATGTGGGTCACGAATTTGAGTTGTTTAGTAATGTGGGATACGTTCCTAAGGTGTTTGGAAGTCTTAAGATTGCTTCTATCTGCGTATAGAAGAATCCTAAGCAGTTATGGAAAGTTACGATTCGTGAACAGAGTAGGATTAGGTTCCTGATCTGAGTTGAGTTGGCTTTTGAGCTGGTTATATAAGAAAGGGAGCCCAGATCTCATGGTGCACGACTTTGCGGCTGTTCCTATTGTGTTCTATTGAATAAAATTCGTAGTTTGAAGGAACTTTTGTGCCTTGTTCGTCCGACTTGTTCCAGACAAGTTTTACTCGTCGAGTTTCTGGACAGCACTACCTTTTGTCGGTGGTTTTATCAAAACTCGAGTTTTACAGACCCAATTGACGTGATTCTTTTTGGGTTGACTTCAAAACTTGATTATCTATCATCATTCAAAATTTCACGGTCATTGGATTTGTGGTGTCTGATCTACACGAGTTTCTTTGCAGCATTCCAGAACTGTTTTTCTCGGGTAGGACAGATTGACCTTTGTTTGATCATTCGATCATAACTTGAGTTTCTCTCAACGGATTTGAGTGATTCTTCTAGTGTTGTCTTCGTGACTTGATTCTATCTGATATATATCACTTTTTTCATGGTGAAACACGTTTAGATTAGTCTCACACACGATTTCTTTAACAGATCGTTTTTCTGCCGAAGGGGTTGGGGTTTAATTGTTTCCGCTGCGTAAGATTTTTAAATCTACCATTAACCCCCCTCTGGTAGCTTTTCACGTGCTCTTTAATCCTAAAAAAATAAATATGCAGAGGGTTTGATACAATTTACCTCAAGTGGGGGTCCTCCTCCAAGCTTGTTCTTCATTCACCGCCGTGATGAGGGTTGAACCCTTGATGACGGAAGTATGCCGTGAGATCGCCTTGTTGTTGTTGTAGCATGGAGTTGAAGTTGATGAATTGAGCGTCCATGTGTTGTTGCCAGTCTTGGGTACCATAGACATGCACTTGGAGAGTGTTGTAGATGTCACCCGTTATTACTTCAAGCTCCTCCATACGTCTAGAGACGTCCGTCATTCCTTTGCTATATTCGCGATGACTTCTAGCTGAAGTGGAATGACATATTCTCATAGATGTTGGAGGCATACTGCTAGAGCTTGAAGTGGATAGGGGTGTCTCCCATGTAGCACCTGTCCACCCATGCCAAGACGGACCATCGGTCTCATATGATGGAGGTTGAGTCCATCCGGGTGCATCACTCGTTAGGTTCTCTTCCTCTTCGTACTCATGGACCTTGGAGGTTGTTGGAGGCATGGCCGCTCTCCTTGTGCGACTTCTAGTCATCCTGCCAGAGACATTACTTCTTCCGGCTTCCTTGATGGGAAGTAGGTCAATGGTTAGCCTCCGTCATTTGTACAAATGATAATCCGGGTTAGGTAACCAAATTTCATTGACAAAGCCGGGATAGTAAAATATCAAAGAGCCATTTTGATCATGTCGCAGTAGAAATATGGGTAATCAATGAAGTGCATTCAATTGACCCTACCCTTGGGATGTAATCTAACCATTGTGTCATCATGTCAATAACTGGAGCAACTTTTATCTTTTTAATCATGGCAAATAAAATTTTCAGCTCATCATCACGCACTATCCTTACATCTTCTCTAGGAACATAGTCATAGCCACCCATCTATGCATGAAGCGTAAAGTGGGGTTGTGCAAGTGGCTATTCCTAGGTGCACTACATCTGACCTCACCAGTTAAATCTTGCCAAAAACTTTGTTTGTTAAACTTAGCCAAAGTGTCTAATTCTAGCAAACAACGTTTATGGAAGCCTAGGATTTCACTTAATTCTTTCCATATGATGTTGTATTCCTTTTGAAATAATCGAAAAGTAATACCATCAAACCCTATCTTGAGTGTGCAAAGGAATTGTATGGAGAGAAGGCGTGAACCTTTCTCCTCTATGTGAGCAATGTTTTCCCATCCTAATGCACACCAAATGGAAAAGAATTCGGGATCCATAAATCCAGATCATAAGCTTTCATATGAGAAAGCTCACTATCTTGGAGGAGCTTGCGTGCGGGATCTTCAACTTCACTTTGGATGTCGAGGTCGTCGTCGTGAAGAAGTTGGTGTGGGTTGCTCCTCTCACCCATGGGAGTGTCCTCTCATACACTCCTCTTCCATAAACTTGGTGTAACAACGGAAGAGGGGGGTGCACTTGAGTCTCCGCCATGGCTTGAGCTTGCAACCTCCTTCCTCTTCCCAAACAACCTTTTCATTCCTTTCATGGCCACAACAAACAAGAACACAACAAGGCAAAAACTTGAAAGAGGTGTTGTTAGTTAAAACCAAACCCCAACAATTTTTCCCTTAAAGGACTTGAGAGCAAATTGCAAATGCAAACAAAAGCAAATCCTTTTTGGGTTAGATTTTAAGCAAGAGAGTTTCAATGAAGAGCGATAAAAACAACTTGAGCAAGAGGGACTTTGGGGATGTATGAAATGAGGTGAGGTGTGAAGAGAAGAGCTCCAAACGGCCACCATTTATAGTGTGCAATCCCCAATGTTCACTAGGGAACCAAATGTAGCCGTTGGAGGAGAGAGAGACAAATTGGCTCTTTCCCTTAGTCGGCCGAGCAAGGGGGTCAGCCGACCTGACAGATGGGCCGCCCTGTTTTCCCTTTTGGCAGGTGGCTCCCTAACGGCTATGGAATCAGCACGTTGGTGAAGTACCACTTTTGCAGCTCAGAAAAATCGTTTTCCAAATAAAAATTCCTTTTTCAAAATCCAACAATCTTATTTTTGTGAAAAATAAAGAAATAGGAATAAAAATTATAGTTGAGGGTATAAGATTCTCAAGTTGCTAAGAAAATCAAAACAAGCAGTGGGGAGAATCAAACTAAATGGGGAAATCAAAATAAAGAGAAAAGGAAAACAAGAAAAGGATAACTACCAATTTAACCTATTGGCTAGGTCTCACCACCGTCCGATGAGATAGACATTCCTCCTTCTTCATTTCTTGACATACGGGCCCGAAGGGATGGGCTCGGATGGCTCGTCTTGCTTCTTCCGCCATACCTTTTTTGGCAGCTTGGTGGACTTGGGCCTTCGGGGAGGCCCGAACTTCTCCGTCTTCTTGGGGTGTCGACGTGGACGATAAGACGAGTTTTCCGCATAGATTAAATTCCTCATGAATGCAATGAGCGGGTCCACATTTGGAGGTGTGATTTCGACCTCTTGAATGTGTTTAACATTTGGCCCATACTTGATACTAATCAAGGAGCATTGCTCCAATTTTGGGTGAAATTTAAACTTCTCCTCCTTGCCATTGATATGGAAGTGGATTTCTCCAGCTCCCACATCTACGCGAGCCTTCACGGTGCTTAGGAAAGGGCGCCCCGGAATGAGAAGCGTATCCTTCTCAACCTCCATGTTGAGCACCACAAAATCCACAGGTATGAAGCAGTTTCGGATTTTCACCGAGTCATCTTCGACAATACCCACCAGACAACGGATTGAGAAATCAGCCAGTTGGAGCTGCATTGGTGTCAGAGTAAGCTCCGTGAAGTTCAGCAGGTAAAAAACCACCTTGGGCATCACACTCACACATGCTCCAAGGTCACAAAGGGCCTTGTCAAAGTGGTGCCCCCAATTGAGCATGAGATTGTAGGACATCCGAGGTCCTTCAGCCAGTTGCCTCCTTGTAGAGAAATAATGTTGACACTTTCCACTGGAGGTTCGGGCTGTCCTGGCATCTTGCCATTCTTTACTGGAGAACAACAACTGCTAGTTGAGCCAACTGAGTCTCGAACATCTTGTTGAAACTCAATTGATTCTTGAAGGCTGAGGATATTTCTTCAATCTTTGCATTAATGCTCTCTAGGGTCTTGTCATTAGCCAACAACTTCTTGGATAGAGCATCATTGATCTTCAGCTGGCTAATGGCAATTTGTCTCAAGTTGGGTTGATTTCCATTGTTGCAATTGTTTTTGTACCCTCCATGAAAGAATGGGTGTGGTTGGCCCCACCCTTGACCTCCTGGACGATAGCCATTATTGTTTCCATTGTTGGCTAGGTATAGGGCATCCTCACGGGTTTCTAGGCCGTCATTGCCCAAATGGCCCGTGTTGCAAAAGACTTCACAAGTGATGTGAGAGTCTAAGGCATAGACATTGCCACATAGTTCACCATTGCCTTGTCTATCAATTTTCTTCATAAGGAGGTCCAATTCAGCAACAATCATATCCACCTCCTTCAAGGTGTGCACACCTCGCTGGTGGGTATGGAGACGCTCGTCGCCCCAACCCATGTTTGACACCATCTTCTCAATCAAATCTTTGACTTTGGGCACCATCAATGAGAAGAAGGCTCCTCCAGCAGCAGCATCAACATGGTCACGGGCGGAAGGGTTCAGCCTGTTGTAAAAGTTTTGGATTATAAGCCAGTCATCCATCCCATGATTGGGACAGGCTGGGATGTACTCCTACTGCCTTTCCCAAGCCTCAGGAATAGATTCCCTGGTATCTTGCTGGAAGCTGGAAATTCTTCCGTATAGGGCATTGGTCTTGCCCATGGGAAAAACATGGCGAGGAACGCCGTAGAATATTTCTGCCAAGTGTCTACAACACTTCGGTTCGCGTAGAACCACTACTTCGCTCTCCCAAGAAGAGAGAACAGAAAAAACCTAAGACAGACAACATCACGAGATACACCATTTATCTTAAAAGTGCTACAGATCTCAAGGAACTGTTGCAGGTGAGCACTTGCATCCTCGTTAGCCTTCCCAAAAATGGGTTGGCTGCACCATAGTGATTAGCCAGTATTGATTTCGAAGTTCACGTCTCCCGTGTTAACAGTGGGCCCAACAGGCACATTTTTAGCAGAGGGGGCCGAAAACTCACGAAGGGTCTTCTGGGCCATTGGTGTTTCGGTTGTTCGTGCGTTTGTGCTGGCTTGCTTTGTCGCTCGAATCTTCTGAGGGGTCACGACACGAGGTCGATGTCTCAGAAGGGATTTGGGATCTTCAACAAAGTTTTCCGCCAAGCAAAAGCCACACATATACTACCCTGTTTTCACATAAAATGCGAAAAAAAAGAAGGGTCATCCTATTAAAACCTACCAGGGTCCTATCCTATTCACTCAATCATGCAATACTTCGGCTGCGTTCCCCGGCAACGGCACCAGAAGTGCTTGTTCATAATTCCTACCCACTACTAATGTAACAACCTCATTTTCATGCATCATGCCCTACATACATTCATATACATGTTTAACATTAACCCACATAAAGAGGAACGAGTTTAAAATTGATTTGGAACATTTAAAATTGATTTGGAACAAAACCACACTTAAAATGCTGAAAAGTGCAGACTAGTCCGATTTTAGTGAGGACTAGTCCAATTTCTCTCTAACTAAAAACGGACTTGTCCGTTTTTGCTGCGGACTAGTCCGATTTTGCCTCTGGAAACTTTCGGACTTGTTCGATTTTGTGCGGACTAGTCCGATATTCCAAGAATCCTTGAAAATTTGCTAAGTCCCTGGACTTTTCCGGACTAGTCCGGTGTTCTAGCGGACTTGCCCGTTTTCCTCTCCGACTAAAGTCGGACTTGTCCGATTTTAGGCTAGACTTTTCCGATTTTCTCTCTGGACAACTTTGGACTAGTCCTGTCCTTTTCGGACTTGTCCTATATTTTGCGACCCCGAATTATTCTTTTGTTTTACGACTTGTTTCTTGGGTTTCAGATTAAGTGGTCCTAGGGACGTCGTGCTTAACTCTTTTAGAGCCCATGTGGGACTCTAAACCGGACTCTACTCCTTTCAAACTCGAAATCCATCTAACCCTAGCCTCCACCTCTATATAAAGCACCCCACCCCTTGGCTTGACATCTATTTGCCACTTTTCCACCCCACCCAAACCCTAGTTCGTGGAGAGCCACCATCAAGGAGGGAGGAGGAGATCCCAAGCAAGAAGAAGAAGAGGAGGAAATGAAAGAGGATCAAGATCTCCACCAAGCTTTTGTTCTTCATCACCAATTCATCTCCAAGTTCATCATCAACCCTAGATCATCAAGATCCAAGTGTTACCTCCAAGTTTCTTGATTCATTGGAGTTCTAAACAACTGGTATACCTTCTATTCTCTTTTCCTTACAAGAATTCAACCCCTAATCTCCAAATTTACGTCGATCTAGAAAACCCTAGTTCGCTAGTTCTGCGAAGTGCGGACTAGTCCAGCCTTCCGTAGACTAGTCCAATTTTGTTGACTAAATTATGTTGAATTAATTCTAAAATTTGACCTAATCAACTCCAAACCTGTATAAACTTGTTAAAATCTATTAGAACTAGTTAGTGATCATTAAAAGCAATCTATTAACAAGTTCTACCTTTCATTTGCATCAATCATGCATATCATTTCATATTGAGTAATATTTGTGCACTCTTTGATTGTGTTTCTTGTCTTGTATGTTTATTGTGCGGATTAGACAGATATGCGCTAGAGAGTGCCGCGGAGGATCTACAACACCAATAGTTCGAAGGCTTCGACCCGAACCAACCGCAAGAGCAAGGCAAGTGTCGTTGAAGCATATTGATCTCGTTTTGAAATAAATGTTTTGTATGCAAACTGCGTGCTTGTGTCAATTTGATGGAAAATCCTATGATAGGAAGTTGACTAGCTTTGTTAAACCACACTTGCCGCCTGGAATTTATGGTAGAGAGTCGGGAAGGCCTTTTTACCTTTTTGCTTCTCTTAATTAATCAGGATGGAAAAACAACTATACCACTCAATTTAATTATGCATGAATGAGATTATGGTTAACATGAACTGGTTAATATGATATGGTAATGGGTGATCTAAGCAAGCCTGGTATGTGGATGGGTTGGACGTATGGTGGTTTTGCTTGCTTTAGATCTAAGGACCAGTTCGTGGAGTGACCATCCAGGATTTACAATGCCACCACGAGGCCAATTATGAGTGCGGCGTAGATGATTAATTAGGGCTTTGCCAGTGATATTTGGACCATTAAGGATGCTCGGGGAAGGGGTAGTCCGATTGGGTTTGTTGATGATTGGTGGGACTACCCTGGGATCCGAATAGCTCAAGAGGGGGCCCTCGGTTGAAGATGTGCTCACTTGGAGACATCGCCACCGGTGAAACCTCAGTGGAGTCTAAATAGGCTAGTAATACCTTTTGTAAAAGCCCGTATTTGAGTAAAGCCAGAACACAAAAATGCGAACTTAATATTTTTTTTAAAGTGGACTTGGAAATCCAAACTCACATGAACCATATGAGTTAACCCATATTCACTAAAAACAGGAACTTGTTAAAATTTTACCTATAGAACATGGTTGATAATGTATTTGGAACTTAAGGTGTAAAATCCTTAATTTTCAAGTATTCACATTTTCAATGAAAAAAATTAATGGAGAAAAGAAAACAAAATAGAGAGAAAGAAAAAGGAATTATTCTAACCCTAAAATGGGACATCCAAAAATATTCAAATCTCATGCCGTAAATTTTTCCATGACCTTCTAATATTCCAAATAGACTCTCGGTAAAGTTTCAAAATTTTTGAAGCACGTTTTCCATTTGTTGGACACGTACTGAGAGTTTAATCAACGTCGACCTCAAATTTAAAATTTGTGCTCAACCTTGTCCAAATCAACTCCAAATTTTTCCTGAGGTCCCTTATGGTTCAAAAAGGTTAACTTCAAAGTTTCAGGATTTTTGAACCTAATCTACTATTTATTTCCTTGAGTCAAGTATCACCACTTGAATTCATTCAAACCTGAGTTCAAATTCAACTTGCTCAGTCTTGAAATCTAATTGCACCATAAAATTCCTCACATTTTATTTGGTCATTGGTTCAAAGTTGACCATTTTTGAAGCATGTTTGCTAGCCCTTTTTGAATTTTGGAAAGAAGAGTGAGGGAGGTGGGTCCCACAAGTGATCCCACAGGTCAGGTAGGCAACCCCTTTCTCTTTCCTCCCCTGCCTCCATGCCGACGCATGCAGTGCCACCGCGACAAATACGTCGGTACTTATCCCGCGCCGGTCTTCTCCCGGTCTCATCCACGACTGCCGCTCACCTCCCCGATGCGCCCTGCTCCTGCTCGCCTTGCCCTGGCTGCGCGTCTTCCTTCCGGCCCGCGCGCGTCGCGCTGCTCCTCCCTGCCGGCCGCCTCCTCGCCTCCCCAGCCCCCTACTCGTGCACGTGCCCCTTCCCGGCCGTGTTTCCTCACCGGCGCCGCCTCCAGCTCGCGCCCCTCAGCGCCGTGCGCCGCTCGGCTTGGCCGCTCGCTTGCCCCGCGCCGGCTCACCTTCCGTGCCGCTCGCCCACGCCGACTCGCCCTCCCCCTGCCGCTGCGTACTCACCGGCGCCGCCCCCAAGCACCGCTAATGCCGCGCGCCTCCACTGCGCTGCTCCGCCTCCGGGTCGCCAGCGCCACTGAAAGCATCTAGGCCCCCCATGAAGTACGGTTTCGGTGATTAATGACAACCATTGAACTTTACAAATGAATTTGTGAATGCAAGGTCCCCATAATCACTCATAAAATGAAATGAATATGTCATTGGAGACCCATATACAATCAACTTTTGAGATCAAATCAATGAGATAAAGACACGAAGTGAAAGCTCTAATGTCTAAGTCACTCAACCATAAGTTGACAACATACAATGCTTGAAGATCATCAGAGAGCCTTGTGGAACAAATGTCTAAGAGGTCATATGACCAAGACACAAAAGATTCACTCAAAACAACTCGAAGCAAACAAAATCAACTCACCGGATCAACCGATGATTTCAGAAATGTACACATCGGTCGAGTTGGTTCAACTGAAGAAGAAGACCTCAGACAAATGTACTCACCGGATCATCCGATGTGAATGGCTCAGTGACATCGGTCCATCAGTACAGTTTGCAATACCATTGGACAAAATGAAGCACCAGATCATCCGATGTTCAGACTTACACACATCGGTCGATCACTCCAGTAAGCATCAAGATTAAGCAAATTCTGGAGGAAGAGCCACCGGATCATCCGATGAGAAGACAGGGGTAACATCGGTCTAACAACGTTCATATCTGACACGATGACGTCAGCCAAAGTAATTAGACTGATGATAACTAAAGGGGAGACATTGGATCATCTGGTGTTCATAGTAAAGTTCTATCAGCCTACTTTTCCAACGGCTATTTTGGGGAGGCTGGCTATAAATACCCCCTAACCCTGTCATTTCGTTAAGTCTTGATCACCTGAAGCTATCCACACATCCACAAGTGTTCAAGGCCAGGAGCAATCACTTCCACACCTTTTTGATGACCTCTACACCAAGGTTTAGGCTAGAACTAGCTAGAGAGAGAGCTTGTGTGCCACCATTCTGTGTGAGTGGACTCTCTAGGTTAGTGTGAGAGCCTCAAGGGAGTGCCCTTGGTGTTGTAATCGTGAAGAGACTTCCGGAGCTTGCCAAGGTGTGTGTGGAAGCTCGGAAGGTCGAAGTTGTACAAGGATTGAGCTCCACCTTGCCAAGGAGGTGAACGGAGAGGAATAGTGAAGACCCCTCGTCTCGGTGACGTGGGTGTGGCAAAACCCCATGGTGGGTGCCACAACATGGATGTAGGAAGATCTTCACGATCTTGCCGAACCACGGGATAAATCCTTGTCTTCTCGGGAGTTTGCATCCTTCTCCTTCCCTTTCTTTTATGCATTTATATTCTGCAAAGTTTCTATCTACTAGAATGCATAATTAGTCGTGTAGGGAATTGGGCTTTAGAAATTAAGTTTCAATTGCTTAGAATTTTTTGAAGAAAGCCCAATTCACCCCCCCTCTTGGGCATTCGGTCCTTACAATTGGTATTAGAGCGAGGTTGCTCATAGGATCATTCTAGCTTCACCGCTAGAGAGCTAAAATGGCCAAGGTTGGGGGTTCGGTTCCTATCTTCGAGGGCAAGAACTTTGCCTATTGGAAAGAACGCATGCGCGATTACATTGAGGCTATTTCTCCCGAAGTATGGGAAGCGACCCACGCGGGGTTTGGAGAACATAATTATGTTGGTGATCAACTAAAATGGGATGCTAAAGCTAGGAATGCAATCTATGAATGTATTATTCAAGATGTGTTTTCTAGGATTGCTAGCAAGGAAAAGGCTTATGAAATTTGGGCTTGCTTAATTGAGATTCATGAGGGCTCTTCTCGTGTCAAAGAACTAAAATATCATATGCTTAAAGCCAAGTATGATGAATTTAAAATGCTTCCTCATGAAAATGTCAATGAAATGTTCTCTCGCTTAAATGTTCTTATTGATGAAATAAATGCTCTTGACATTGCTTCTCTTGGCAAGGGACTCATCAACCGCAAGATCCTTATGCTCCTTCCCAAGCCAAAGTACAACATCATCAACTCCATGCTCCAAAAAGAGTCACTTGACCACATTGAAGTTTCAGAGCTCATTGGAGAAATACACGCTCATGGGATGAGTGTACTTGGGATGATGGAGCAATCATCATCAAAGACTATTGCTCTAAAGGCCTCCACCAAGAAAACAAGCCTCAAGAAGAAGAAAGTGGTTGAGCCTAGCTCAAGTGAAGAAGACCAAGCATCAAGTGAAGATGATGATGATGAGCTTGCACTAATGATGAGAAAGTTCTCACGCTTGAACTCCAAGATTACCAAGAAGGGATACACCTTTGATCCCAAGAAGAAAGCGTTTCTACCAAGGAGAGACGATCGCAAGACTTGCTACAATTGTGGTGATCAAGGCCACATCTCCTATGATTGTCCAAAACCGGACAAAAGAAGAGAGAATTACAAAGGCAAGCATCGCAAGCTTGAAGGAAGCGATGATGATGAAGAAGAAGCCAAACCAAAGCCAAGATCCTTTGGGAAGAAGAAACATGACAAGGGAAAGAAGGCAAGACTCTTCCCAAAGAAGAGAAATGGCCCACAAAAGGTGTTCATGTGTGAGGCAAATGAATGGGTCACCGATGAAGAAACAAGTGATGAAGAGAGTGAAGAGGAAGAAGAAAGCTTGACTGGCCTCGCCATCGCCAACAATGATGATGCACCTCTTCATCCACCACCCATGTGCCTCATGGCAAAAGGTAACACTAAGGTATGTGATGACTCTAGCGATGATGAGCTTTCCCCCGATGATTTAACTTCTTTGATAAATGAATATCATGCTATCATTAAGAGGGAAAAGAGTAAGGTTAAAGTGCTTGAAGAAACTCGTGCTAAACTTGAGAGTACTAACCTTGATTTGCTTGACAAGTATGAAAGCATACTCAAAGAGCATGACACGCTCAAATCCCATGTCAAGCAAATTGAGGAAGAAAAGGCTAAAATTAAGATAGATAATCATGAACTTGACTTAGCACACCAGACACTCTTGGAAGAGCACAACAAGTTAATACAAGAACATCAAACACTTAACCTTGCTCATGACATGCTTGATCAAGAGTTGAAAGATATGAAGAAGCAAACCCTTAATGATAAGATATCCATTACTTCTCATGCCACTAATGCTTTGCACAAGTCTTTGCCTTTGAAAGCTAATGCTAGGGAGAAGGACTTGTTGGAAGAAATTGAGAGTCTCCGCACTTGTGTGGCTAGACTTTCAAAAGGAGAAGTCAAGGACAAGGAAATTCTCTTCCAACAAGCAAAGGCCTTCAACAAGAGAGGACTTGGATCCTTCCCGGTGCCTAACAAAGGAAAGGTGCCCTCACCGGAGCTAAGAACAAGCTTCATCAAGGAAGTTGGTTCTTATGGCCAACATTGTGAGGTCACCGGTCACCACACAAGGGAGTGTCCTCTTCCTAACCGACCTTCTCCTAAATTGCCTACTAACTATAAATCTACTTTCAATGATCATTATTATCTCTTAAGTAAAGTAGGTGGCAAGGTGAAGGCTAGGTTCATTGGAAAAGACATGAAGGGCATGAAGGGGAAGCTCCCCAAGCAACTTTGGGTCCCAAAAACACTTGTATCACACATACAAGGACCTAAGTTGGCTTGGGTGCCTAAAGTCAAAAATTGAATTCATGTGTGTTGGTGAACTACAAAGCAGGAGGAAAGCATTGGGTACTCGATAGCGGGTGCACTCAACATATGACCGGCAATGATGGTATGTTCACCACCATAGAAAACCCCGGCAATCATGAACAAGCCACCTTTGGTGATAACTCTAAGGGAAAGGTAATTGGGTTAGGTAAAATTGCTATTTCAAATGATTTGTCCATTTCTAATGTCTTGTATGTTCAGTCACTTAGCTTTAATTTACTTTCTATTGCACAACTATGTGATCTTGGACTAACGTGCACTTTTAGCAAAAATGATGTTGTTGTGAGTAGTGAAACTAGCCAAGACATAGTCTTCAAAGGATTTCGGCATGGACATCTCTACCTAGTGGACTTCGCCAACAAGAATGCTAGCTTGACCACTTGTCTTTTCACTAAGACAAGCTTGGGATGGCTATGGCACCGACGCATAGCACACATTGGAATGAGCAAACTCATGAAGTCATTCAAGCTTGGGATAGTGACCGGCGTGAAGGATGTCACATTTGAGAAGAACAAGCTTTGTAGCGCTTCTCAAGCCGGGAAGCAAGTTGCTTCACACCACCCAATGAAGACAATGGTGTCAACCTTCAAGCCACTTGAACTACTCCACATGGACCTCTTCGGACCATCCACATATCAAAGCCTTGGCGGTAAACTCTATTGTCTCGTTATTGTTGATGACTATTCTCGCTATGCTTGGACTTTATTTCTAGGTGACAAGAGTGAAACTCCGGAAGTGTTCAAGACCTTCGCCAACCACGCTCAAAGGGAGTTTCAACTTCCCATAATCAAGGTCCTGAGTGACAACGGCACCGAATTCAAAAACTACAACATTGGGGAGTGGTGTGACCGTGAAGGAGTAAAACATGAGTTTTCGGCCACATACACCCCTCAACAAAACGGTGTCGTTGAAAGGAAGAACAAGACACTCATCACTCTTGCAAGAGCAATGCTTGATGACTACGGCACGACGGAGAAGTTTTGGGCCGAAGCAATAAACACGGCATGCCATGCTGCCAATAGGGTCTACTTACATCGCCTACTTCAAAAGACCCCGTACGAGCTTCTCATTGGGAGAAAGCCCAACATCTCCTACTTTTGAGCCTTTGGATGCAAGTGCTACATCTACCGCAAGAAAAAGGCTCGGTGAGTTTGAAAGAAGATGTGATGTTGGTATATTTCTTGGTTATGCATCAAACTCAAAAGCATATCGAGTATTCAACCAAACCTCCGGTTTAATTGAAGAAAGTTGTGATGTTGAGTTTGATGAATCTAATGGCTCCCAAGAGGAGAGTTTTGGTCATGATGAAATAGATGATGAGCCTCTACGAGAAGCCATGAAGAACATGACCATTGGAGACATCAAGCCGGAAGTTGAGGAGAGCCATGATCAAGGGGGAGCCTCAAGTTCCAACAACAACACCTCTATGGCGCCTCAAGTTGACGAAGAAGAGAAGGATGATCCATTGCCAATTCAAGACTCACAAGCACAACAACATCAAGAAGAAGAAGAAGAAGTCCATAATCAAGTCCAACCACAAGAGGAGCAACACGCATCACCTTCGCCAAGTGCTTCACAACCGCTTATGAGGCATGGACGCATCTCCAAGGCGCATCCAATGGATCAAATCGTTGGAAGTCTGTCAAGGGGTGTAAGTACACGTTCTCGCCACGTTGCTTCGTTTTGTGAGCACTACTCTTTTGTTTCGTGTGTAGAACCCACTTACATTGAGGAAGCGCTCCAAGACCCAAATTGGGTGATGGCCATGCAAGAAGAACTCAAAAAATTCATCCGCAATGATGTTTGGGTGTTGGAGGAGCGACCCAAGGACAAGAACGTCATCGGAACAAAGTGGGTGTATTGCAACAAACAAGACGAGAATGGCGTTGTGGTTCGCAACAAGGCAAGACATGTGGCTAAAGGGTTCTCACAAGTTGAAGGACTAGATTTTGGGGAGACATTTGCCCCGGTCGCCCGGCTAGAAGCCATCCGTATACTTCTTGCCTTTGCTTCACATCATAGTATTAGACTTTATCAAATGGACGTGAAAAGTGCCTTTCTTAATGGTTACATTAACGAGCTTGTTTATGTTGAACAACCTCCCAGGTTTGAGGATCCGAGGAATCCTAATCATGTGTGTAGGTTGCACAAGGCGCTCTACAGGCTCAAGCAAGCACCTAGGGCATGGTATGAACGACTACGGGACTTCCTCATCATGCAAGGATTCAAGATCGGCAGGGTGGACACCACACTCTTCACCAAGGACATCAACGGAGATTTGTTCATTTGTCAAATTTATGTTGATGATATTGTTTTTGGTTCAACTAACGAAGCTTTTAGCCATGAGTTTGGCCAAAATGATGTCTAGGGAATTTGACATGTCAATGATTGGAGAGCTCAACTTCTTCCTTGGATTTCAAATCAAGCAACTTCAAGAGGGGACCTTCGTCTATCAAGAGAAGTACACCAAGTACCTCTTGAAGAAATTTGAGATGGGAGATTGTAGTTCAAGAAACACTCCAATGGCAACCAATTGTCATCTCGACGCGGATAAGGACGGTAAACCTATTGATCAATCTAACTATCGTTCTATGATTGGTTCATTGCTTTACCTTACCGCATCTAGGCTCGATATCATGTTTAGTGTATGCTTATGTGCTCGCTTTCAAGCGGCACCTAAAGAATCGCATAGGAAGGCAGTCTTCAGGATACTTAGGTATCTTAAGCATACTCCTAGTGTGGGCTTGTGGTACCCTAAAGGTGCAAAATTCCATCTTGTGGGATACTCGGATTCGGACTTTGCCGGATGCCGCGTAGATCGCAAGAGTACCTCCGGTGGGTGCCACTTTCTTGGGCGTTCCCTAGTCTCTTAGTCAAGCAAGAAGCAAAATTCCGTCGCCTTGTCCACGGCGGAAGCGGAATACATTGCGGCCGGTGCATGTTGTGCCCAAATTCTTTATATGAAACAAACCCTTTTGGACTTTGGTATTAAACTTGGTTGTGTGCCTCTCCTTTGTGACAATGAAAGTGCGGTTAAGATAGCTAAAAACCCCATTCAACACTCCCGCACTAAGCACATTGATATTCACCATCATTTCTTAAGGGACCATGAAGCTAAGGGAGACATCTTATTGCGAGGTGTTAGGTCCGAAGAACAATTGGCGGATATCTTCACTAAACCACTTGATGAGAAAACTTTTTCTAGGCTATGAAGTGAATTAAATGTGCTAGATGCAACAAACGTCATGTAAGAATGCATATCATATAGGTCTTTCCTAACTCTCAAAGGATAGGGGTGAGCAAGGGTTAGCTTGGGATGGTGGTTCTTTTGGGTTTTCCCAAGGCTTGGAGAGTAGCTCTCCCTGAAGAAGCCTTTGAAAGGCTCAAACTTGGCAAGGTAGATTTACTTTATGTCTTGCATGATGCCTGCCATATAGATTTACAATTTCTTGCATTATAAAATGTTTGGCATTGCATACGGTAGATTGTCACAAAGGGGAACTCACCTCATGAGAAAGAGACTTGTTTGAAATGCAATATCTCAACTCATATAAGGTGGAAAGAACAAAATGTTAGGCGCGTTAATGCCTAGAGGAACATGCTTCAAAGAGATAGAAGTCTTCGTACTCTACCTCACAAAGCATGGGCCTTACATTTTATTTGGATATTTTCCTCCTATTTTTTCTCTCGATGTTCCATTCGCTTTAAGGATTAGCCATGCTATTGGCATATTAGCTCTTTGAGGGGTAAGGGGTTGCCCAAAAAGTCCTAAGACATGTGTTTCCCTTTGCTTCTTTGTTTGGTCAAAGGACATATATGGGATGTTATTGTTCTGTAGTCATTGGGTTATCCGATGCCTAGGTCAATCCCTCATCGGACCAATAGGTGTTCAATCTCCAAGGGCCAGTTCAGTCAGCATCTCAATTCAACCGACGCGTTAATTCTGAAAAACATCAGTCCATCCGGTGTTCTCGATTCTGGAGTTGTGGTCAATTCCACCGATGCTACCTCTTCCATCGTCGGACCATCTGGTGTCAACATTCCTCTTTTGAATACCCTTACTGTGCCATTCGACCGATGATCCAAACCCTAAACATCGGTCCATCTGATGTCAACAGCAAATTTTTGAATATCCTTACTGTGGCATTCGACCGATGTATATCCCTTCTAACATCGGTCCATCCGGTGTTAAAAAATCGGCTAGGGTTTGGGACCCACTATTTAAACCGGCCGTACCCCTTCGCCTTCCTCTCTCCCGATCCCGACGCCTCCACCACCTCCCTCTCGTCGCGCCGCCACCTCCACCGCCGCCGGACGCCCCCCCCCCCCCTGCCGCCCACAGGCCGCTGCCGCCGTCTCCGGCCGCCGCCATCTCCACAGCGCTGCCGCTGCTCACTGTGCCGCCTCCATCCACGCGCCGCTCGCCACGCCGCCGCCTCCATCCACGCACCGCACACCAGCGCCGTCGCCACTCGCCGCCTCTCGCCTCCACCAATCTGTCACCGTCGCTTCACCTAGCCACCGCCGCGCCTCCACCCAAGCGACGCCGCCATCTCCGGTCACCACCCCGTTGCTAGGGTTTCCCGGGCCGTTGATCTCCACGTCCCGTCATCAACTCCGTGCTCTCGCGCATCGCAATGGCTCGCGACAAGAAGAACAAGGGCAAGGCTATCGCGGAGCCGGCCGCGAAGAAGCAAAAGTTGTCGAAGGAGGAGAAGAAGGCCTTGATGGCCGCTCGTGCCGCCGAGGAGCGTGAACGTGGCCAAGGAGGGTCACTAAGGATCCGTGAGGCTCGTCCGAGGCAGCCTCCGGTGATTAACGACTCCGAGGCCGAAGAGGAGCTGGTTGAGCCTCTCGTCCGCTGGCGCTTAGCCTGGACACGTGGGGGTCACACCGAGCCTGCTCCTCGTCCGAGACCGACGGCTGCCTACCGTCGTGAGGACAGGGAGGCCCAGCGTGCTATCTACGAGATGGACACCACTGTCCATGTCGCTGAAGGAGTCCGGTTGACCGAGTACCGGAAGATGAAGGCCAAGCAGCTTCGCAAGCTCAGATGGAATGTGCTGCTTGAGGAGTGGTACCCGCAGCCTAGAGAGGCTCTGGTGGATAGTCGCTTCTGGACTGTCACCGAGGCGTCTCTCTACGAGACCTACAGGCGTCGAGGGCACAAGCTGTTTCAACACAACTATCTGGATTGGGGACAGCTAGCTTTGGCAGCAGAGATGGAGATCCGTCCTTACTTTGAGAGGTACCGAGGCTTGGTGCAGCTGATGGCATATGAGCGGAGTGCCTATGTGGAAGATTGGGTCCGCGTCTTCTACGCCACCCTCTATGTCTCTGAGGGCAGAAGATCAATTGACTTCATGTTTATGGGTCAGCACTACCACCTGACGAGGCAGACGCTGGGACAGTTGCTTGGAGTGGACTTGCACGACACCTGCGTGCATGAGAGGGTCTACGGTCAGGCAGATCCACCGCGGAGGCCGCTCACTAGAGGAGTGGCACCGCCGCTGGAGGAGATCCGTTCTTTGTTCGGTCCTACTTTCTCTCCTGACCAGCCGAGAGTTCCAGCTTTGTTGACTCCTGCTACGCGCATAGTGCACCTCGCCTTGCGCCGCACCCTCTTGCCGAGGTTTGGCTATTTGGAGGGGTTCACCAGCTTGCAGCAGACCCTCCTGTTCTACATCATGAACGGTGTGGAGTTCGACATCGTGGACGTCCTCATATGCGAGATGGAGGATGTGATCACAGACGGTGTGGGCATGATGAGGCAGCTAGTATATGGGCACTGGATCAGCTACCTACTTACTATGATGGTTCCCGAGGGGTCCGCTGTGCACGACCGTCTCTCTCACGAGAGTGTGACACGGTTCGGACACTACCGTGCCCCGGCTCCTGGAGACCACCGCCTTGGCCGTCTAGTTGAGCGACAGGTCAGGGCCCGACTGTCTGAGGAGGACTTGTCTGACCTAGAGAAGGAGGATGAGAGGCTTGTCGAGGCTGAGGCTCAGGGGGAGGACCTGCAGCATATCTGGTCTGAGAGCGACACCGACGACAGTGTCGAGGAGTACTTTCCTCCTCCGCCCTCTCCCAGGCAGCACGACGCGGAGGCTGGAGGCTCCACAGTGCCACCTCCTACTCCACCTCCCGTCACTGAGGCGTAGGTCACGCAGCCGTCAGAGCTGATGTCGCTCCTCCAGCAGATGGTTGAGCAGCAGCGTCTGGATAGGCTGGCAGCCGAGCAGGCCCGAGCGGAGCAGGCTGCCCGTCTCCTTGAGCTCCAGTAGCAGCAGCAGGAGATGCAGCGTCAGATCGCCCGTGAGAGGCGTGAAGACACTAACAGGCTGACGGGGCTCATCGACCAGATGCACCAGCGCACCCTCGACCAGCAGCAGCAGACGCAGCAGGCGATTATGGGCATCCTGGGGTTGATCGCCAACCTCTACACCCAGACCGGGATTGCCCTCCCGTCGCAGCTGCCAGGAGTCGCTCCACCACCTCCAGTCTTAGCTCCAGCTGCCGCTCCAGTGGCCCCAGTACCTTCTACACCGATTCCCTCCTTCAGCATGTCTCCTCTTCTGGCTCCTAGTGCTCCACTTCACTCCCCTCTGCCGGCCACGACCTTGTTCCAGCAGTCGCCGACCTCCGTCGTCAGTGCCCCTGCTCCAGCAGCTCCTCCACAGCAGGCACCGATGGTGGCTCCCTCGGCTCCGACAGCTCCCTCCACCACTACTCCAGCCAGCAGCTCCGACGACAGCGACGATGACCAGTTCGTCATCGCGCCCAGCACTCAGGGTCCTTAGGCGCTCGGATCCCTTTTTGGTGTCTTGATGCCAAAGGGGGAGAAGAGTTAGAGGAGTCAGGGGGAGCGTCTTAGTGTCAGGGGGAGTCTTAGTGTCAGGGGGAGTCTCTTTTATCTTTTATCGTTTATCATTCTTGTAATTCAGTGTGTTTGCTACATTTGGTGTGTTTCTACTTTTGAGCTTTAATGAACTTATTTCCATGAGTTATTAATCGATTGGGCAAATTTGGTGTTTATCTATGTTTTTGATCACTTATTACTCACACTTGAGTTATTAATTGATGTTTAAGCTTCAAGTGTGACATCCTGTATTCATTGCATATTCTTTTAAGTTTCATTCTATCAAAGTCATTACTATTGCGCTTTGATTATTGTGTTGTCATCAATCGCCAAAAAGGGGGAGATTGAAAGCATCTAGGCCCCCCATGAAGTACGGTTTCGGTGATTAATGACAACCATTGAACTTTACTAATGAATTTGTGAATGCAAGGTCCCCATAATCACACATAAAATGAAATGAATATGCCATTGGAGACCCATATACAATCAACTTTTGAGATCAAATCAATGAGATAAATACACGAAGTGAAAGCTCTAATGTCTAAGTCACTCAACAATAAGTTGACAACATACAATGCTTGAAGATCATCAGAGAGCCTTGTGGAACAAATGTCTAAGAGGTCATATGAGCAAGACACAAAAGATTCACTCAAAACAACTCGAAGCAAACAAAATCAACTCACCGGATCAACCGATGATTTCAGAAATGTACACATCGGCCGAGTTGGTTCAACTGAAGAAGAAGACCTCAGACAAATGTACTCACCGGATCATCCGATGTGAATGGCTCAGTGACATCGGTCCATCAGTACAATTTGCAATACCATTGGACAAAATGAAGCACCGGATCATCCGATGTTCAGACTTACACACATCGGTCGATCACTCCAGTAAGCATCAAGATTAAGCAAATTCTGGAGGAAGAGCCACCGGATCATCCGATGAGAAGACAGGGGTAACATCGGTCTAACAACGGTCATATCTGACACGATGATGTCAGCCAAAGTAATTAGACCGATGATAACTAAAGGGGAGACATCGGATCATCCGGTGTTCACAGTAAAGTTCTGTCAGCCTACTTTTCCAACGGCTATTTCGGGGAGACTGGCTATAAATACCCCCTAACCGTGTCATTTCGTTAAGTCTTGATCACCTGAAGCTATCCACACATCCACAAGTGTTCAAGGCCAAGAGCAATCACTTCCACACCTTTTTGATCACCTCTACACCAAGGTTTAGGCTAGAACTAGCTAGAGAGAGAGCTTGTGTGCCACCATTCTGTGTGAGTGGACTCTTTAGGTTAGTGTGAGAGCCTCAGGGAGTGCCCTTGGTGTTGTAATCGTGAAGAGACTTCTGGAGCTTGCCAAGGCGTGTGTGGAAGCCCGGAAGGTCGAAGTTGTACAAGGATTGAGCTCCACCTTGCCAAGGAGGCGAACAGAGAGGAATAGTGAAGACCCCTCGTCTCTGTGACGTGGGTGTGGCAAAACCCTTTGGTGGGTGCCACAACGTGGATGTAGGAAGATCTTCATGATCTTGCTGAACCACGGGATAAATCCTTGTCTTCTCGGGAGTTTGCATCCTTCTCCTTCCCTTTCTTTTATGCATTTATATTCCGCAAAGTTTCTATCTACTAGAATGCATAATTAGTCGCGTAGGGAATTGGGCTTTAGAAATTAAGTTTCAATTGCTTAGAATTTTTTGAAGAAAGCCCAATTCACCCCCCCTCTTGGGCATTCGGTCCTTACAGCCACGCCATCGCCCGGCCGCCACGCCGACGCAATCTGCTGCTCACCGGCGCCGCACCAACGGGCCGCCGGCCAAGCTTCCCTTCGCCCCGCACTCGTAGCCGCACCACCCCGGTCGCCTGCAGCGCCGTGCCGCGCCACGCCCCCGCCTGCGACCGCTTATGCTCAGCGCCAATGCCGCGCCCCTCCGGCCGCCACAACATGCTGCTCGCGCCCAGCGCCGCGCTCCTGAGCAACGACGTCCCACGACGCGCCCGCCTCTGCCCCTGCACGCCGGCCGCCGCCTCGGCTCCCAACGGGGGTCGCTCGCCTCCTGGTTGCCCCGGTCATATTTGGCCGGGCGTCGAGCCATGTCCAAGCAGTACTGTGCGTGTGTCACATCGACGTAGTCACCTTCAAACCACGTCACACAACGTTCTGATCATTTGTCGTGTCCTGGCAGTGAATCGAGTGAAGCATGTGATTTAGGTGATGCAGGAACACGACAATGATACAACAGACAGCGGCAATTTGGCAAAGGTTAGTTGCACTTGATGCGAGATTGATTAAGTCGAAACTGTGGTTAGGGTGTTTGATGAAATGCTTACAAGGAAAGAACCAACTTCGTTGATGCTTAGAACTGGTTTGTGATGCAGGGGTAGGATGATGTTGCGACCGACAAGCCTAAGTGCCAAGATGCTCTTTGAATGGTGATGAAGTAACTGAATCAAGTACACACCCAAGATGTTCGGCAAAATGCCTACAAGGTGAGCCTTACACTGAAATACCTTGCTTGACGTCACCGACATCCGTTCGTCATGATCGCTAAGGTTACTCATGTGTTGTCAAGTCGTACGTCTAGTTTTCGCATTGATATCATTCCTATAGGAGTCCCTAAGTTGACCTCTTTTGTCGTTTGTATCACGTCGGCCAGTCCGTGCGTGCTCGTGATGCTCCACCATGAGCCGCGTCGACGTCGTTGACCATATGACGTCGTCGTGACGCTCCGAGCTGTTATCGTGTCCTGGCATCGAGGTGAAGGATGCATGTGAGGTACATGGTACTGGAACACAACCACGACGCATCAGTCGATGGTCGTTTATCCAAATTAGGGTTTAGTCAAGGCGAGACTCATCGAGTCCTAGGTGTAGCCTAGATGCTCGATGAAATGCCTTCTAAGTCAAACCTAGTGTATTAGTGACCACCGATGACCTAGGGTAGAATACTGCCAGAACGTTGCAACTGACGAGGAGAACTAGTCCAGGTGGAACCTTGGATAAGAATTTCTTAGTCGTGTCGAGGACGTTTCCTTTCCGTTCGCAGAATTGCTTACCTAGGTGTACCTCTTCATCGACGGTAGGTTCGTCGAGTCTTTTGTCGACAACTAAGTCAAGTCCCCAACTCTCCGACTCGGGAGGTGGTGTTCGAGATTCTTCTCACCACTGTTGACGAGTCCGGGTCGATGTGAACGTCGAGGAGACGATCTTTCCGATATGGCAAAACTCATCGTCACGGCAGAGCATCGCATCATGTTGAAGTCCTGGCAGCTTACTGAGCTCACCTAGACATGCTTGCTGAAGACACTACATTAGTGTCGTCGTGAGGCACTTGAACAATGCTCGAGGACCTTGCCGTAGAAACTACTTTACCTAAAGGTCATTTGAATGTTGTCTCGGTACTCACGTTAGGTTAACAAGGCTCGTTATGATGTCTTAAGTCCAAAGAATGTTGACCTCACTTCACTCCCAAGTGTCGCCAGGGTTTCACCCTGTTTCATCCCTATCAGAACCCTGTGACCACACTTGTCACGTAATTAGGTTTACTCCTTAATGAGTTTGTGTAACTTCATTGGTCGACTTCTAAGTCACAACCTCTTGTTGCACAATTCACTCATGCCTTAAGCTTTCAATGCTCCATCTTGATCGCTTGGTCTTCCTTACATCACACAGTCCAGTAATGCTTCTTCACCATTCTATCTTCTCACTCTTTGAGCGGCATAGCTCCAAGTGTCGAGTGCTAAATCGCGATGTGTCATTACATTGCACCTTTCAGTGCTTATCTCGACACTACTATACCACCTTGAGTCATCCTTTGTTTATCCACACAACAGAGGCATATCTATCCTTCCTAGTCAAACTTCTCGGTCTTAAAGTTACACAACACCGTGGAGTCTATTATTAAACTAATTAATTACTTAATTACTTATATGCATATCATGTCGATAGGAACGTGATGATAGGTGATCGACGAGAAGTTTCGCTTGGAGGAGAAGTCCATGGTGTCCACTTGAAGTCCTTGGCGGAGTCCGCACAGAAGGACCACTAACAATTGACATTTATTCAAGTCGCAAACTAAGGCAAGCTCCAGTTTGCATTTAAAAGCTTTACAGAGTTTTGTAGTATTTCTCACATTACGTCTTTAGTTTGATATGTGCATTACATATAGGGTGATTGATACTCCCCTTGCATGACCACAAATCCCAAGGATTGGTTGGAACGGTTTACAGTTTGACCTGTAGTAACTGCTTTGCTAATGTATAGGAAATCCGGTAGAAGTCGAGTAGTTGGAATCTACTCGCGAGAGGGTCACATTTTATTGATCACAAGTCAAGTAGTTGAATTCTACTTGAGAGAGAAGTCGAGTAGGGAAATCTACTCGCGAGATGTTACTAAAATGTTCACTCTTAATAATTGGAGATGTGGACGGGGATGTTCCTGTAGGACGGGACGCGCAAGGTTGTCTGATCCCGGATGAGGGGGACAATTCTTGCGACCACATTTGGGCCTGGGCCGGTAAGGGTAAGGCAAATGTGGAGGTTGGTTGTAGCCCCGTTGTGTCGGTTAAGGGTCGTCTCGTGTGCAGCCCTGTTGAGCAAGTTTGAACAGTACCGGTTACATAATGGATTAATGGGGTCCATTAAACTTATGTAGCTCGGGCACCCTCGTGTCGAAACTTATACCGCCGTCCTTCGGGGGAAGATGATCGTAAGTTGGGATCCTCTAAGGAGCAACTTCAACGTGCTCGGTTAGGGACCTTACTTTTGGGACGGTAGAACTGGTTCGACATCGGGATGACGGGTGAAAGGTGGCCACATACGACGTGGGAGAGGAGTACAGTGAAAGGTACTTCCGAGCGGGCGTATGTGTCGTGTATTCCGGGTGTGTCCTGATTGCAATCACCGTCCCTCGCGGTAATAGAGTACCACTTGTTCACTGAGTTGTGACGTAGTAAATAAGAGTAACAGAATGATGATAAATATTGCCGATCTACTTAATCATTGTATTGCAACCTTGTTTGGCTTAGAGATAGTACAATTAAAAGTTTACAGTTTCCCCATACTTTAGCTGTAATAGCATTATGTGCATTGGGCATGTCATATCATCAGCAAAGCGTTTCTTGTTTGATTGTGGAACCCATAATGTGCCGTGCTTGGAGAATGTCATTTGCTACTTAAAACATGATTATAAGGATCCACTTTTAGGTGAGTCCTTTATGCTATTCTTTAACCATGCTTAGTACTTACCCCTGCATATGTCTAGTGAGACGGTTAAGTCTTGCTGAGCCTTATGCTCATGTTTGCGCTTTAACAATTTTTGTAGGTATTAGTTTTATTTCTGCTGTTCAAGTTGTACATGAGACTCGAGGTGTCGAGATAAATCTCATGTGAACCACGCCGCTGCTGCATGTTCTTCTTGTTGCTAGTGAGAACCGCCCTAGGGCATGGACGTCTTCTCTCCTGCTTAGTTAGGTGAGATTATGAGTATGTATTTTCCGCTGCGTGTGTACTTCTGTGGTTCACTCTTTTGTAAACTCTTCTTATTATGAAATGAAAACTTTGTATATTTTGGTATTCTATTCGTGTGTGCTGTTAGGTGCCGCATCACACGGCACCACCCAATGAGATCCTCGGATGTGTGGACTCCGGTCCCCATAGACATGGTATTAGAGCTTCGTTGGAAATAGCACGCTCAAAAAGAGCCTATTTTCGAGAACTCCGAAGTAGTCGAGTGAGGATTAGCTATAGGCCCATTAAGGACTATTACTAGTATAAGTTATAAAGGTGGTGAACTAACTTGTTATATTATTCTGTAACGATGCTCCGTCTTCAAGGTAAGAGGTAAGGTACGCCACCGAGAGCGTATCAATCTCGGTAAACTCAGCATACGAGATGTGGTATGTGATATTTCCATGGCTTAGCACAGAAAATCAATATGAGTCTCTGAAATTTTCCATGTTTCTGAGAACATATGACAAGCGGTACCCCAGCGTGACACATAATTAGTGGGAGCCCCAATCGGGTGGTGTATAACCCGATAGTATGCATCTCTAGAACTATTCATGTTCTATGGGATCATGCGAAACACGTATGCTCGAGCGTGTATAAGCCGGTTCGTACGGGAGTCTTTGTTGTACAAACGTATTTACAGCCATGTACCTCGAGACATGACTTCGCTCGAGGGTGACTCACACCAGAGTCATATTCATTTACTTTCATATATATTATTGTGACTGCCTGTCGTGTTTCCCCGTGCCGCCCTTGAGGTGTGAACGTGTGAAAGGGGTTTGTTTGTCTTCTGAAGGTACACTAACTCCGGTAGCGACCCGTGTAGCAAACGTTTGCGAGTGATCGATATTAGAACCACTTATAGACGGATCCGGATATACCGAGTTAGACTTTTCTTTTGGTAAGGCACGTAATACCGTCAGTATCCCACTTGATACTTTGACCATCCCCCACGAAAGAAATGGCTTCATATTCATATTAAGTCCAAGTATCAGTTGCTGATATCTTATGGACAAGGTAAAATGTTTCTCTTCAAGAGTAGGTGAACCAAAGTCCTTTGATCCTGGCGAGAGTTTAGCTCGACTTCGCCGGAGTAAGATTTTGGTTAAGCATGAAGATCCATAGTGATATGCTTTGGATGCGAAGGTCGTCAAATATCATTTAAGATTCTCTTTAGTTCCAAAGCAAATTATGAGTTGTGAATTTAGTTCTAGCCATCGGACTTGAGTTTTGAGCTAAGTTTCAAAATTTGAGTTTGTTCCCAAATTCTTGTGTTTCGAAGCCGGTGAGTTTTGTTTTCGAACAGAATTGACCTGACTTTGAAAGGGCTTTGGAGGCAAGTGAATACTTTTTGGAAAGCTTTTAAAGTCTTCTATAAGTTTTCTATTGACCTCCAAGCCAAAAGATGATTTTATGGTGATGAAAATGCACCATTATCACAGCAGCTGCTGTTCTGAAACTACACGGACCAGCATTGGAATTTTTGCCATATTTCCTTGTAGAAAGCTCTTCTATTCCATTATGATACATTTCTGGAACGGGGAAGAGCTACTTTACAACTTTGTTATCAGTGATACCTCAAATTCGGTTTATAACTAATTAGAAAACAGAGTTGAAGTTAGTACATGTATATAGGTGCTATCTGAAACAGTCAGAAAAATTCTGAACTTTGAACGGCCATAACTTGTAAACTAGAAATGCAAACTATGCATGTTTATACATATATGGAAGGATTAAAGAGTCCTATATCAACTTCCTATTCAACACAAAGGCTAAAACTCACATTAACAAGGTCTAAATTGAAGTGTCGTTTAAGAGGTTCTGGCAGCCCGGAAGAGGGGACAGAATCTGAACTCTTCACCAATTGAATCATAACTTTCTGCATACATCACTGCTGCAGGCCTACTTTACGTGGTTGGAAAGTGTAGAGAGTCCTCTACAACGTCTCTATAGAACTCCAGAGCATAATCCATTTCTAACATACTCAAAATTTCGAATTTCTAAACTTGATCAAATCTGGACAGCGAGTGGACAGTCCTGTATACAGTTACTGTTTCTCGCATAACTTGCTGTAGAATTGTCGAAAGACTTCATAAGTTTCGTTTGTGGAATCTTGAGAATTTATGCAAAAAGTTTTCTATGTATTATTTTTGCAAATGTTGATGTTTGTATATCTGAAAATTCTGGACAAAATCAGCCTTAAACAAAGGAGGTGCTGTCCAAATTTTCAGAAAAACTGTCAACTTGCAAATGCCATATCTTCTCAACCAGAAGTGCTATGAGGGCAAGTAAATACTCCTCAGAAAGTTTTGGAAGTAATTTACAAGTTCTATATTCAGATCAAGACCAAAATCCTTTTCTATGTGGGTGAAATTTGGATAATCGCAGAGACTGTCCAGGCATACCCGAACTGGACAGCAATCTGCACACCTCTGAATTTAATCCAGAACTCTCAGACCCTTGATCCAATGGTGTCGAGCGAGTAACCGTTGGAAAGGTTAGATAGTCAGATATAATTTTTGTAATTGGCTCCAGACCTGAGTCGGTCATCTACCTATTCCAAATCGAGTTTGAATGCAGAGTGGTCAATCTGAACTAAATTCAAATTCTGAATGCTGAAATTTTATCCAACTTCAAAAATTCATATCTTTTGAACCAGGACTGATATGAAGACAAGTAAGTACATTATGGAAAGATTATTACCTTGGCTACAACTTTGGTAATAAGAATATTTCCAGATTTCTAACGGAACAGTCTGAAAACTGAAGATCAAAACTGGTACTTTTTAAGCAGGTTCTGCTGAAAGTGCAGAAAATTCTGTTAACTTTACAATTGCATAACATGCAAACCAGAGATGATCTAGAGGAAAACGAATAATTTTTGGAAAGGTCTTGAAGTGTAATTTAACTTTGTTGTTCACCTCAAGATCTGATTTTGCCATTTACTTGGCCAAAATGGAAGTTGCGTCCAAGCTGTTCATCCTCCACCAGGATTTAATCGGGTGATGACCCTTTAGGGTGATTATGGATTTGGTTCTCGAGTTCAACTCGAGAAGTTTCATAACATCCCAGGTGTTGTGATTCAACAATAATTACCATTAGAGTTGAGTATTAAACTTAATTAAATCTCTTTGGCTCGGTTGCTCATGATTAGTGTTCTAATTAGGCAACCGTGCACCTCACACTTGAAGGGTGTATTGAGCATGTGTTGCACTTCCATTAGTCAACGACCATCCTCGTAAGGATCGTTTGGGGTAAGTTTCTTGCTTACCAAGCTTGAACCTTAAGGGGGAAGGAGTGCACCTAGTAATCAAAGTGGTACGTTCACCTAGGTGTCATACCAAGGTACATCAACACCGAATCAACGTGCTGGAAGCAATGCTCAAGTAAGTAGGACCGAGTACATCATTGACTCATTAGGTCAATGAAAAGCTTAATTAACGGATCTTCTCGAACCCTGTTTCTTGGGGAACTCGATCATCGAGTTAAAGAAGCCAGTTGATTCTTCACGCTAAACCACTCCCTTGCTCCAGTCTCTGAGACGAGAAGCCATAGGTGAGTAGTATGAGCCGGAAGTTCTTTAGCAAATATGTGGATCACGATCCAAGGTCGTGCCTAGCACAGTACCTTGTCAACCACTTAGTGTAACCTACGGAAGTGATGAGAACCTTACTCTTCAAAGGTTACTCTCTTTGCAACTTCTGAAGGTAACCCTGTCGCACCTTTTAAGGGGTAGACAAAGTACTTTAAGAAAACTACGAGATGAAAAACCTGACCCTTTGTTAAGGAATTACAATTACCTGTAAGCTTTGATTAGCAAGCTTCAGGGAACTTCACATCAACAAGAAGTTCAATCGTTTTGTTCCATTATGTACACTCCGTTGCTTTGAGATGAACCTCATCATTCCTTGCTAATGTTCTTACCTTGAAATTCCTGAATTTGGTCAAGACGTGAAAGTGACATTCGTTGTTCGACACTTTTAATGACCAAGTCACTTAATCCTTCTGTATCTAGGGTACTTCTGACTGTGTTTGGATTGTCTTACCTACTTTTGCTCAAAGCATAATAATGAATGCATCATACCGTCTACATTTCCAGCTGGCCAGCATTGCATCATTAATGCATAACATTATTCCACTTGTGATGCATCATGAAACGTAATTACCAATGAGTTTTGAGCAAGAATATATGACCCCATTCAAATACCTACGTTGTGTCTCACAATTTTGACTTGTGATCAACTTTATCATTCGCAACGCCTTCGACTTGTTTCATTATCTTGAGTGGCACAAGGGAAACCACTTAACACCTTGTGACCAAAACACAGTTGAGCCTTTGTCCTTGACTCGTTGAAACTCAAATCAACTTGAGTCCTTGAAACTGATTGTTTCTAGTTGCGAGGAGCTTCCTATGGACTTCTCGACCTCGCTAAAACCCTGCATCTTTCTTTTCACGAGGTTATCAGTTAATTATCAAGTCTTGAAACTCCTTGACTCGTAATGGATGGTGACATTGCTTTGGCCACAAGACCAGGGCAGAAAAGTCTTCGTAAGATAAACACCCAGAGTTAAGGACACCTAACTATCATAGAGTTCTAAAGTCCTCCAATGCAGAAGCTTACTTCTTTTTGATGAAAAGAAGAAGACCCTAATATATCAATATAGCTTTCTAAGCTACAAACTTTACGGTGTGATCCCAGTCACGCCGAGCATCCAAACCATAGATGCAATAAGAAGACGAAGAGTCTCTTTCTGCAATCACATGACAGGAGATGGTTGTCTCATCAACAACTCGGCCTAACTTTCTCTCTTCCTTAGAATCTCGGGACGAGATTCCTTTAAGGGGGAAGGATTGTAAAAGCCCGCATTTGAGTAAAGCCAGAACACAAAAATGTGAACTTAAATTTTTTTTTGAAAGTGGACTTGGAAATCCAAACTCACATGAACCATATGAGTTAACCCATATTCACTAAAAATAGGAACTTGTTAAATTTACCTATAGAACATGGTTGATAATGTATTTGGAACATAAGGTGTAAAATCCATAATTTTCAAGTATTAACATTTTCAATGAAAAAACTAAAGGAGAAAAGAAGACAAAATAGAGAGAAAGAAAAAGGAATTATTCCAACCCTAAAATGGGACATCCAAAAATATTCAAATCTCATACCTTAAATTTTTCCATGACCTTCTAATATTCCAAATAGACTCTCGGTAAAGTTTCAAAATTTTTGAAGCACGTTTTCCATTTGTTGGACACGTACTGAGAGTTTAATCAACGTCGACCTCAAATTTAATCTTTGTGCTCAACCATGTCTAAATCAACTCCAAATTTTTCTTGAGGTCCCTTATGGTTCAAAAAGGTTAACTTCAAAGTTTCAGGATTTTTGAACCTAATCTAATATTTATTTCCTTGAGTCAAGTATCACCACTTGAATTCAAATTCAAACCTGAGTTCAAATTCAACTTGCTCATTTTTGAAATCCAATTGCACCATAAAATTCCTAACATTTTATTTGGTCATTGGTCCAAAGTTGACCATTTTTGAAGCATGTTTGCTAGCCCTTTTTGAATTTTGGAAAGAAGAGTGAGGGAGGTGGGTCCCATAAGTGGTCCCACAGGTCAGGTCGGCAACCCCTTTCTCTTTCCTCCCCTGCCTCCACGCCGACGCATGCAGTGCCACCACGACAAAAATGTCAGTACTTATCCCGCGCCGGTCTTCTCCCGGTCTCATCCACGGCTGCCGCTCACCTCCCCGATGCGCCCTGCTCCTGCTCACCTTGCCCTGGCTGCGCGTCTTCCTGCTGGCCCGCGCGCGTTGCGCCGCTCCTCCCCGCCGGTCGCCTGCCCAGCCCCCTGCTCGCGCGCGTGCCCCTTCCCGGCCGTGTTTCCTCACCGGCGCCGCCTCCAGCTCGCGCCCCTCAGCGCCGTGCGCCCCTCGGCCTGGTCGCTCGCTTGCCTCACGCCGGCTCACCTTTCGTGCCGCTCGCCCACGCCGACTCGTCCTCCCCCTGCCGCTGCGGACTCACCGGCGCCGCCCCCAAGCACCGCTAACGTCGCACGCCTCCACCGCGCTGCTCCGCCTACGGGTCGCCAGCGCCACGCCATCGCCCGGCCGCCACGCCGGCGCAATCTGCTGCTCACCGGCGCCGCCCCAACGCGCCGCCGGCCAAGCTTCCCTTCGTCCCGCGCCCGGAGCCGAACCACCCCGGTCGCCTGCAGCGCCGTGCCGCGCCGTGCCCCTGCCTGCGACCGCGTCTGCTCAGCGCCAACGACGCGCCCCTCCGGCCGCCACGACGTGCTGCTCGCGCCCAGTGCTGCGCTCCTGAGCAACGGCGTCCCGACGATGCGCCCGCCTCTGCCCCTGCACGCCGGCCGCCGCCTTGGCTCCCAACGGGCGTCGCTCGCCTCCCTGTCGCCCCGGTCTTATTCGGTTGTGCGCCGAGCCATGTCCAAGCAGTACTGTGCGTGTGTCACATCTACGTCGTCACCTTCAAACCACGTCACGCAACGTTCTGATCATTTGTCGTGTCCTGGCAGTGAATCGAGTGAAGCATGTGATTTAGGTGATGCAGGAACACGACAATGATACAACTGACAGCGGCAATTTGGCAAAGGTTAGTTGCACTTGATGCGAGATTGATTAAGTTGAAACTGTGGTTAGGGTGTTCGATGAAATGCTTACAAGGAAAGAACCAACTTTGTTGATGTTTAGAACTTGTCTGTGATGCAAGGGTAGGATGATGTTGCGACCGACAAGCCTAAGTGCCAAGATGCTCTTTGAATGGTGATGAAGTAACCGAATCAAGTACACACCCAAGATGTTCGGCAGAATGCCTACAAGGTGAGCCTTACACTGAAATACCTTGCTTGACGTCGTCGACGTCTGTTCATCGTGATCGCTAAGGTTACTCATGTGTCGTCAAGTCGTACGTCTAGTTTTCGCATTGATATCATTCCTATAGGAGTCCCTAAGTTGACCTCTTTTGTCGTTTGTATCACGTCGGCCAGTCCGTGCGTGCTCGTGATGCTCCACCATGAGCCGCGTCGACGTCGTTGACCATATGACGTCGTCGTGATGCTCCGAGCCGTTATCGTGTCCTTGCATCGAGGTGAAGGATGCATGTGAGGTACATGGTACTGGAACACAACCACTACACATCAGTCCATGGTCGTTTAGCCAAATTAGGGTTTAGTCAAGGCGAGACTCATCGAGTCCTAGGTGTAGCCTAGATGCTTGATGAAATGCCTTCTAAGTCAAACCGAGTGTATTGGTGACCATCGATGACCTAGGGTAGAATACTGCGAGAACGTTGCGACCGACGAGGAGAACTAGTCCAGGTGGAACCTTGGATAATAATTTCTTAGTCGTGTCGAGGACGTTTCCTTTCCGTTCGCAGAATTGCTTACCTAGGTGTACCTCTTCATCGACGGTAGGTTCGTCGAGTCTTTTGTCGACAACTAAGTCGAGTCCCTAACTCTCCGACTCAGGAGGTGTTGTTCAAGATTCTGCTCACCACTGTTGACGAGTCCGGGTCAATGTGAATGTCGAGGAGACGATCTTCCCGATATGGCAAAACACATCGTCATGGCAGAGCATCGCATCATGTTGAAGTCTTGGGAGCTTACTGAGCTCACCTAGACAAGCTTGCTGAAGACACTACATTAGTGTTGTCGTGAGGCACTTGAACGATGCTCGAGGAGCTTGCCGTAGAAACTACTTTACCTAAAGGTCATTTGAATGTTGTCTCGGTACTCACGTCAGGTTAACAAGGCTCGTTATGACGTCTTAAGTCCAAAGAATGTTGACCTCACTTCACTCCCAAGTGTCGCTAGGGTTTCACCCTGGTTCATCCCTATAAGAACCCTGCGACCACACTTGTCACGTATTTAGGTTTACTCCTTAATGAGTTTGTGTAACTTCATTGGTCGACTTCTAAGTCACAACCTCTTGTTGCATAGTTCACTCATGCCTTAAGCTTTCAATGCTCCATCTTGGTCACTTGGTCTTCCTTACATCACACAGTCCAGTAATGCTTCTTCACCATTCTACCTTCTCACTCTTTGAGCGGCATAGCTCCAAGTGTCGAGTGCTAAATCGCGATGTGTCATTACATTGCACCTTTTAGTGCTTATCTTGACACTACTATACCACCTTGACTCATCCTTTGTTTATCCACACAACAGAGGCATATCTGTCCTTCCTATTCAAACTCCTCGGTCTTAAAGTTACACAACCCCATGGAGTCTATTATTAAACTAATTAATTACTTAATTACTTATATGCATATCATGTCGATAGGAACGTGATGATATGTGATCGACGAGAAGTTTCGCTTGGAGGAGAAGTCCATGGTGTCCACTTGAAGTCCTTGGCGGAGTCCGCACAGAAGGACCACTAACAATTGACATTTATTCAAGTCGCAAACTAAGGCAAGCCCCGGTTTGCATTTAAAAGCTTTACAAAGTTTTGCAGTATTTCTCACATTACGTCTTAAGTTTGATATGTGCATTACGTATAGGGTGATTGATACTCCCCTTGCATGACCACAAATCCCAAGGATTGGTTGGAACGGTTTACAGTTTGACCTGTAGTAACTGCTTTGCTAATGTATAGGAAATCCGGTAGAAGTCGAGTAGTTGGAATCTACTCGCGAGAGGGTCACATTTTATTGATCACAAGTCAAGTAGTTGAATTCTACTTGCGAGAGAAGTCGAGTAGGGAAATCTACTCGCGAGATGTTACTAAAATGTTCACTCTTAATAATTGGAGATGTGGACGGGGATGTTCCTGTAGGACGGGACGCGCAAGGTTGTCTGATCCCGGATGAGGGGGACAATGCTTGCGACCACATTTGGGCCTGGGCTGGTAAGGGTAAGGCAAATGTGGAGGTTGGATGTAGCCCCATTTGTGTCGGTTAAGGACCGTCTCGTGTGCGGCCCTGTTGAGCAAGTTTGAACTGTACCGGTTACATAATGGATTAATGGGGTCTATTAAACTAATGTAGCTCGGGCACCCTCTTGTTGAAACTTATACCACCGTCCTTCGGGGGAAGATGATCGTAAGGTGGGAACCTCTAAGGAGCAACTTCGACGTGCTCGGTTAGGGACCTTACTTTTGGGACGGTAGAACTGGTTCGACATCAGGATGACGGGTGAAAGGTGGCCACATACGACGTGGGAGAGGAGTACAGTGAAAGGTACTTCCGAGCGGGCGTATGTGTCGTGTATTCTGGGTGTGTCCTGATTGCAATCACCGTCCCTCGAGGTAATAGAGTACCACTTGTTCACTGAGTTGTGACGTAGTAAATAAGAGTAACGGAATCATGATAAATATTGTCGATCTACTTAATCATTGTATTGCAACCTTGTTTGGCTTAGAGATAGTACAATTAAAAGTTTACAGTTTCCCCATACTTTAGTTGTAATAGCATTATGTGATTTGGGCATGTCATATCATCGGCAAAGCGTTTCTTCTTTGATTGTGGAACCCATGATGTGCCGTGCTTGGAGAATGTCATTTGCTACTTAAAACATGACTATAAGGATCCACTTTTAGGCGAGTCCTTTATGCTATTCTTTACCCATGCTTAGTACTTACCCCTGCATATGTCTAGTGAGACGGTTAAGTCTTGCTGAGCCTTATGCTCACGTTTGCGCTTTAACGATTTTTGTAGGTATTAGTTTTATTTCTGCTGTTCAGGTTGTACATGAGACTCGAGGTGTCGAGATAAATCTCATGTGAACCATGCCGCTGCTGCATGTTCTTCTTGTTGCTAGTGAGAATCGTCATAGGGCATGGACGTCTTCTCTCCTGCTTAGTTAGGTGAGATTATGAGTATGTATTTTCCGCTGCGTCTGTACTTCTGTGGTACCCTCTTTTGTAAACTCTTCTTATTATGAAATGAAAACTTTGTATATTTTGGTATTCTATTCGTGTGTGCTGTTAGGTGCCGCATCGCACGGCACCACCCAATGAGATCCTCAGATGTGTGGACTCCGGTCCCCACACCTTTGTAAAGGCTATTTTGTGATCTCTTGGCCGCACACTTAAGGAAGTGTGAGACGGCATAATTGAGATTCTATAGTTGTCGAAAGGTGATGAAATCACAAACACGTGGGTAAAGCGGTACAACCTCTGCAGAGTGTGTAATAAAACTATCATGATAGCCGTGCTCCCGGTTATGAGCAACTTGGACCCTCACATGATTAGAGGAAAATTGGGATTTTGGAGTGGTTATGGTTGGTATTATGGTTATGGATGGTTATGAATTGAAATCTGGTATTGAATATGGATATTGGTATATGATGATGGATATGGAATATGGACTGGTATTATGATAACTACATGGCTTATGATGGGTTTATTTCATATTGTAATATATTGCTTTTCAAATGTTTTAATGTACTTTTCAGCACTCAACCATTATTATATTCATCATTTGAATCAACCATATGTCATACTTTCCACACTTGGTGAGTACGACATGTACTCACTCATGCAACCCCCCCCCCCCCAACAGTTGCAGGTCAGGATTGGGAGTTTAATGGCAATAATGCGGAGTTCTAGGTCGTGTCTACCGTCAGCACAGTCTGAAAGTCTACCCCGACACCTGACTAGTACAACAGAAGCCTCAAACGTAGTCCATCGAGTGGCAGAGTTCATTCGTCGAGAAATCAAGAAGCTGCTCGATGTTGGCTTCATACGAGAGGTCCACCTCCCAAGGTGACGCCTAGTGGGAAGCTCCGGATTTGCATCGACTACACCAACCTCAATAAGGCATGCCTTAAAGATCCTTTCCCTCTCCCTAGCATATTTTAAATTATAGACTCAATTGCAGGCTGCGATCTACTGTGCTTTCTAGATGCTTACTCACGGTTCCGCCAAATCGCTATGTCTAGAGAGGATGAAGAACATATTGCTTTAATAATAGTAGATGGCATGTATTTTTATGTCTCCATGCCTTATGGTCTGAAGAATGCTCTCTCTACCTTTGTGTGTGTTATGCACAAAACATTTGGGGACCTCATTCGGGACCTGGTAGAGGTTCATATCGACGAAATTGTGGTCAAAACCCAAACACATACATCATTTCTACACAACCTCGCCCTAGTCTTCGATAAGCTACGAGCCACATGCACAAAGGTCAACTCAGAAAAGTGTGTCTTCGGAGTCTCAGCGGAGAAGCTCCTCGGTTTCTTGGTCTGGCAGCGAGGGACCAAAGCCAACCCAGAGATGATCAAGGCGGTGGAGCTGATGTGGCCTCCAGCCCGCATCAAGGATGTGTAGAAGCTTGTGGGCTGCCTTGCTGCGCTACGTTGATTTATCTCTACTAGAAGAGCTGGCCATCCTGATCAAGCTGCTGCGCAAGTCCAGACCATTCGTCTGGACTGAGGAAGAAGAGGAGGCGTCCCGCGAGCTGATGCGGCACCTCACGTCACTGCCCATCATGGTGGCTTCAGAGCCCAGAGAGCCTCTTTACCTCTACATCGCTGCCACAACCAATGTGGTAAGTATGGTCCTGGTCGCAATGCGATCAAGTCCAGAGCTGCCTCAAGAGGCGGCCAAATCCACTGCCTCCGATCTTGAGCTCTAGGGCTTGGACTCCGCATAGGGCCCCGACAACCAAGTTGCCTCTGGATCCCAGCCCCCAGAGGGCGCTCGGGTCCCCTCAGGGCTCGCTTGGTAGCTCCAGATCTCATAGGGATCTCAGCCCATTCCCAGGCCCAATGAACCCGGGCTGAAACTTCCTGTAGTGGCATTTTGTAACCGACTTTTTCAGCTCGATCAGCAGGTGTGAATGGGTCTTTTCGGCCTGGCCTCGCGAGATCAGGCAGGAAAACCCCGTCTTGCTTGGGTGCGCGGTGCGCCCCGCTCATCTCCCAACCCGACTCCACGCCGCCACGCTCGCCTCGCGCGCATTGGTCGTCTTCGGGCCATCACACTCGCCTCTCCATGCGTCGGTCATTTTCGCTTCGCCGCTCACCTCCTATCATCAATCCACGCTGCCTCACTCACTTCCCCACGCTACCGCACTCCAATCCCCGATCCTCGCCGCTGCTCTCACCTCCCATCCCAGATCTGTGCCACCGCTCTGTCGTCCCCAGTCACCCCTGCTCCCCGCCGACTCCGCCCAAGCCGCTCACGGAGCTCACCTGTCCACTACCGCGTCTCTTGCCCCCTCACGTAGCTCGCCTCTCTCCTCTTCATGCTGCGTCTATCCTCTCCCCGCCGCCGCGCCTGTCATTGTCCTCGCGTAGAAAGCTTCCCCACCGCAAGCCCCCTCCTCTCCCTCAACCTCTCCTCACCTGTGCCCCATCCTAGAGGAAGGAGAAGATCTCGGTCGACTGCTGGAGCTTCATCTTGCTGCTTCCGATCAGATGTGACCGCTCTCTCTCCCAGGTTTCTCGTCTCCATCTTTTCCCCTGTCCCCTCTTCTCTCTCCTCTTGTTCTGATGATTAGTTGTATTCCTTTTGTTTCCTAATCTGAGTAATGAGTTGTATTCCTCTTGTTTACACTATCAAAAAAGGAAAAACGCATGTTTTAATCTTTCTAGCTAACTTTGTTTGTGCAAGCGAGGTACTGTGGTGAAGTGCTTAACAGGTACTCTGATTTGTTTCAGCCCATAGCACAAGACGCCTATGCAGTTATCAGTTTTTTCGGTATTTTCTTTTTAGATATGAGCTTATAAGGATTCACTGGGAGCCTATCAAGTTATTTGTTTGTTCACACTGTTTAATGAGCCTTTTGCTCTGTACTTCTGCATCCCTTGATGTTGATTGTTGAAGAACTAACATAGCGTACTTCGTGATTGTTTTGATCTATATCAAGCTATTTTTTGCAGTTGGTGTGAACAAACAGATAAGCTAATATGAGCTTGTAAGCTTCTCCAATTTGAAGCCATTCATGGACCATCGAGATGTATTATCATGGCCAACTACCACTAAAAAAGATGCCGGAAAACTCCAACAAGTTGCTACTTGAAAAGGATTTTTGATGTTGGAGTATTATTTAATTTTTCTAGCATGCTTTTTTAATGCACAAATAATTCCCATAACTTTGTAGTGATTATGGAACTTGAATTAGTACATAAATATGCTATTTGTGGCACATATTACAGATTTTTCTGAATTTTTAAGTGCAATTTCGAATTTTCAGATTCCATTTTTAGAAATTCACTTTTTAAATAATTATAATTTTTCTGAGTTTCTCATTTTTCTGATTTTAAGATATTTTTTGTATTTCGGGATTTCAATCCCATTTCATTCCAAACAGGCAGAGGGAAGATCAGCACCGAGAGGGAATGCAGTGCTAATCACCAAGAGTCAGGCACTAGCCGACTTCGTTGCTGAGTGGACGCTATCACCAAGCAACCCAGGGGGTCCCAACATCGGCGAGCCGGAGCCCAAGGCCCCGGTCCTCACCGGACCACACTGGACGCTCTTCTCCGATGGCTCCTCGCGGAAGCTGGGAGCCGAAGCTGGCGTGCTGCTCCTCTCGCCAACAGGGGGGGCAGTTCAAGTACACGGTGCGCCTTAACTTTAAGGCGACCAACAACATGACAGAGTAGGAAGCCTTCATCTTCGGGTTAACAATGGTGCAGACTCTCGATGTTCAACAAATGCTGGTTAAGGAAGACTACCAGCTGATCATGAAGCAAGTTCGGGGAGAATGTTGCTGCAACGACCCCAACTCACGGCGTACCTGCTGCATGTCGAGAAGCTAGAGAAGGACTTTAAAGCCTTGGACCTCTGCCATGTGCCACACGCCGACAACTCCGTCGCAAAAGCCCTATCAATGACGGCATCCACCGGGACCCCCGGTCCTTGAGGGTGTCTTCGAAAGGAGGTTGGTATGACCGTCCACTAGGCCTTCTAGTCCTAGCGAAGGAAGAGAGCCCAACACCTCGAAGTTTGTGGTCTATGCGGCCCTGCAACCATGGTGTCCGTCAATAATGGTATGCGTCACCAGGGACTCTGTGCAACCCGGCGCCCATGATCCTGAAGCTAAGGAGAATTCTGATGCAAGGATCATGGGGATCCGGGACTACATGAAGGACAACATCCTTTCCGAAGAACATGTATCCGCTGAACGGATCGTCAGGGTGGCTACACGCTACACGTTGGTAGAGGGAGGTCGCTGCCAGCATGGCACAAACGACATCCTATTGTGGTGCATAACCCAAGAGGAGGGTTGTGACTTGCTCGTAGAGATCCATGGACCCGAGTGTAGGAACCACGCGGCTTATCGCACGCTGGTCGATAAGGCCTTTTAGCATGTCTTCAACTGGCCGACAGCACTCCTCGATGCTGTCAAGCTAGTGGAAAGATGCCAGGCGTGCCAGTTCCATTCCAAGAGATTCACACACCGGCGCAGACGCTACAAATGATCCTTCCATCTGGGACATTCGTGGTATGGAGGTTGGATATCCTAGGGCCCTTCCCCAGGGCCATCAGAGGGTTCCGATTCCTCTACATCGCCGTAGACAAGTTCACTAAGTGGCTGGAAGCAGCACCGGTGGTCACTGTCAATAAGGAGTCTGGAGTCAAGTTCATCAAGTCGATTGTCTGCAGGTTCGGGGTCCCGAACAGGATCATCATCGACAAAAGGACCTTGTTCACCAGTGTAGCATTCCAAGACTATTGCGAAGACCTTGACGTTCATGTTTGCTATGTGTCCGTGGCTCACCCAAAGAACAACGGCCAGGTCGAAAGGGACAATGCTGAGATCTTTATGGACCTCAAGACACGCACTTATTAAAACTTGGAGAAGCATGGTGCCAAATGGGTTGACAAACTTCTATGCGCACTGTGGGCAAGCCGGACATCACCCAACCGGGACACGAGCGACACACCCTTCTTCTTGGTGTATGGGGACGAGGTTGTCCTCCCGCTAGAGATCTCTGTGGGCTCCCTCCGGGTTCGGGCATTCGACGAAGCCGCATAGGACCAGCTCCAACGTGAAGATGCCGACCTCGTTGATGAAGCAAGATGGCATGCTTCCATCCGAAAGGCTCAGTATCAGCAAGAACTCTGGCGCTACCAGGAATGGTTTGTGCGGAGTAGAGAGCTACAGGTAGGCGACCTGGTACTGTGGCGCATACTTACTCGTGAAGGCTCGAACAAACTACCCTCAGCTAGGAGGGCCCCTTCCAGGTGACACATGTAGCCCGCCCTGGGTTCGTCTGCATGGCCATAGAGGAAGGAGAGCCCCTCTCAAACCTTTGGAACATAGAGCACCTCCATAAGTCTTACCCCTAGCATGGTGGTAGGAAAGTGTAAAGGTGTCATGGAGTCCAGGAGTAGTGTTAAGGACTACCAAGCTCCTGGGAGGTCTGGTCCAGAATGTGCGGTATGCTTAGCATGGTTCTGTACCCTAAACCTGTACACTCTACCTCCCTTGTCACCCTGAGGGGGTCGCTGCCTTCTTGTAAACTCTGCCTCCTCCTATGAATATAGAATTGAAAGAATCACTGTCTTTCCTTGTTTTTCTCTTATGTTCATCTAATTACTCATTAATTTTATGATCATCAAACTATGCTCATTTTCGCATATCGTCTTCGTATGCTCGGTCATTTTCTCTGTCTCGCCACTGGTGGAATTACGCAATCTAGCTGCAGGCAGGCTTGTTTGAGGTACCTGCAATGTGTTTTGGGGTTTCACAGCTGCCCCCTTGCTTGGGGTCCTGTGGTGCCAGATGGTACCCCACAAAAGGCCTACGTCGAGCGAGAGGTCCACGGTGTGTAGTCTGCTTAGTCTGCTCATGTACCCTTAGCATGCACACTTTGCCTCCCAACACAACGGCTAGGTACTGGGGGCCAGAAGGCTCACACCCTAGGTAAGGCAGGAGCAAGGCCCCAGACACTAATGCACCAAAATACCCAAGCCTCGCGTACCAGCCTAGGACCGTAAGACGTAATGAAACTAAAGAGAAAGGGGGGTGACCGACAAGCAAAATTACCCTTCCTCTATCGTATGTGCAGGACATACAAGTTAGATTGGTTCAAGCACTATCCGTAGACGTATTGGCTTGATTCGCGGCTCCCAAAAGGCCCGCCGTCGACGTTCTTCATGTTGTGGGCGTTGGCGGAGCACGAAGCTTTGGCACTTCCCATGGGGCCCGCCGACTCTGTTCTACATAACGGCAACAAGCGCCAATTCGTGAGTGCGCTCTCCCGTTCCGCTCTTGTTGCTACTAAGGTTTCCCTGGTCTCCTGTCTTCCAAAGGCCTTTCAACGTTCTTCATGTTGATGATGGACGACGCCGGAGCATCCAACTCCGACACCTCCCAGGGGGCCCACCTTCAATGTTTCTTCGCGTTGATGGTGGGTGCCGCTGGAGCAACCAGCTCTGGCACCTATGTTGATATTACCTATGCACTACTAATAATTCATCCATAGCAGGGGTGCCAAAAATGCTTGTTGGTAGGTTTTATATGATTCATGTAAATCCGCAAGCGCACGGAAACTATCGATGTAGCATTTCCCCTCCAAGAGTATTCCCAAATGGTGTCATTTATATTCTCCCAAAGGAAGGCTAGATGGAAGTAAAACAATCATCAAGTGGAAAGGCAAGGTTGGCCTAGGTAGGGTTCTAGCAAGGATGCATAAAGGGTAATTGAGGTAGTATGGCACACACAAGAGCAGTCTATCCTAAGGGGATAAATATGGTAAAGAGGGAATAGGTTAAGAACTAGGTAGAGACTCCTACAATGCTTCTAATTTACATATAAGTAGTCTAGGTTAGTTACTAATCATCATGTCAATTATGAATTATCATACCAAGTGGATTAACACATCCGGCACGGGTTTACCCCTAGCAATACTAGGACGACTTTCGACAAGAGCCTGTGGCATAGCCGAATGTGGAGGATTACAAAGGACATATGGCGCTGTTACCACCTACTGCCTACCTCTTCAATCCGTGGGCATACGAGACATTCAATGCTACTCTCTATCCTAGCACCATGCGAGCATATTAAGTAATTACCTTAAGAGCCTAGGCACAAGCCATCCTAAGGCAATGAACTAAATCATCGTTGAACCAATGTTAATTCATAGCATAAGTGATTCATGTTAACATAATCATATCATAACTAATTAGACTATAGTGGAGGTTTATAGTGTTTACAATAGTATAAACATAATGGTTTAGCACAATCATAAATACGATTCCTACCACATACATTGAATCCACAATCAAACAAGAAACGCTTCATCCAAGTATATGAACAATGGAAGACTAAAGATAGCATCTTTATTAAGAATAAAGTCTTAAATACAAATAGTAATATGGGACACATACCTTTCCCAATTGGAAATTGGGAAGAGACTCCTTCTACTCCTCTCCAACATGGAATATGGACTAGAGACTCTCCTCTCTACAGCCTATACTCCTCTAAACCTATGGAGAGTAGTGGATACAATGGATGAATACTCAAGTGGTGCGTGTTGAGGTGAGGGGTGAAGGGTCCTATTTATAGCTTGGAGAAGGGTCGGTTCCTGCCACCAACAGAGCGCGAATCAGTCACCCCTGACTTCTTCAAGCTGAGAGGAGCCAACAACTGGCGTATGACCGTGTTTGGCGCCAAGACCTAGTTGACCGACTAGGGGGGTCAGCCGACCTGATCCTGGCTCCAAACAACCAGTTCTTCCTCCAGGTGACTAACAGGTGGGTCCCATTCCATGATATGGGTGCTACGCCATTAGATGGCCTCGGATACTTCTGTTTGTGGGCCATTTAATTTTTGTGGTGCCACGTGGCGTTGTCTGATTGACTGGAATGATATTTTATAGGATTTATCCCCTTGTTTCATTTCAATTCTGCATAGAATCCCTGCGTGCACTACTTTCTCTAAGGACAAGTGAAGATAGGTTAAATAGAAAGGTGATGTGTGCAAGAAATGATGTTTCCTTCACATAATTGAGTTATATTGACTTGATATTGGTATATAACAGTTGTCAACAAACTCCCCCAAGCTTATCCATTGCTCGTCCTGAGAAAAGCCAAGACTTTAGATTGATGATCATGAGTTGCTACTATGTTCTATTTTCAACAGTACAGAGCACTGTAAGCATGACAGGTGGGTCCCACTTGCTCTCCCTCATCCACAACTCTGCTCATTCAATTCGAGCACCTATTTTAGTCCAAAAATTGCTAGATATTTGTGGGAAGGCCAAATTGAATGTGGATAATTTGATTTTTAAATCGAATTGTTGATTTGCCCAAGTTGCATTTGAATTCAAACTTGAATTTGAGTTGAATTCAATGTAGCTACTGAATTAAATAGCAAACTTGCTTTAAAAATTATGAAAGTTTGCAGGGATACTATTTAAAATATCTGGAATCCAATTGTCGGTACCCTACGTACCAGGTACCCTATGGCACCACAAGAAGTGCAAAAGAGTTAGGCACGTCAAAATTGAAGGCCTCCTCAGGCCCCACATGTCATATTACACTGGACCCGCATCCCTCATATGGGTAGCTCTGGAGATTGACGCGTGTAATGTAAATCCGTAGGTAACCCCTTAACAAAGGGAAGCTCTGCGATCAACACATGTATAATGACTCTGGACCTAACCCCCAGTAGAGGGAAGCTCCAGTGTTGACACTGTACAAAGGTGCCAGAGCCACCTCCACACAAAGGAAAGCTCCAAAGCTGCCACGTGTGGAGCCTCCGAATCTTCATCAAAGTATACACTGGCAAATCTTCCTCAGCACGAGCATTCAAGGGACAATCAAAGCGGTAGTTACAAGATTTGATTACGTGTCGTTAATGATGTATTAACGACTCAAGATCAGAGCACTGTTAATAGGTGTAAAGCATCCATTAAGGCACGTTATCACACTATTAACCATGCTTAGTACTCGTAGACAGTGTATTAGGCTATTTAATACGCCAGGGCCACATGTCGGACCAGGCTAATGATTTAACGGTCAGTCCTTGGACTATAAAAGGACTGAACCGCATGACACAAGGGAGAACGGCAAGTGGAGCCAAAGACTACACTCTCTAGCAATTGATAATACAACACACACACACACTCTGTGGAGTAGGGTGTTACGCTAAGGCGGCCCGAACCACATAAATCTATGGTGTCGCCATCTTGATCTTGATCTTTGCGTGCCCCAACCATTACAAGAACCTCCGCGGGCTACACTTTAGTAGTACTAGAGGAAGTGTCGTTGCTACACTTCGACACCAATGGTCTACTCAAATCTTCATGTTAAACTCATTTGAATAGTAGTTGTGTTTATATTTTTGAATTCCCTCTTTTGGAGTTTGACTTACTTTGTTTTTCTCATTTACTTTTTATGTCTTTTATCATTCAAAAAGTTTAGTCCTTCTAACTGAAGTTTGTATTATGAAAGTTAGGGCTTTTACATTCCTCCCCCCTTAAAAGAATCTTGTCCCGAGATTACAATGAAGAGACGAAAGTAGGAGAGAAATTACCGGATATGAGATGATAAGAAATCTGGATAGTTGGAGCAAAGATATTCATTGGATTCCCATGTCGCTTCTTCAGCGGTATGGTTGCTCCTTAACACTTTATAAAACCACAGTGTGCGGTTCTGCGTTGTTCGAGCCTTCTCATCGAGAATCTGAACCGGATGTTCGGCGTATGTGAGATCCGCTTGCAATTCGCCGATTTCATCCGTATTGACTTCAGCTGTGAACTTGAGACATTTCTGGAGCTGAGCCACATGGAAAATGTCGTGTATACCAGCAAGAGATGCCGGTAATTCCAATCGATAAGCCACAGGTCCGCACTTCTCCGTGATAGCAAATGGACCAATAAATCGGGGAGCGAGCTTCTCTTTTACTCCAAACCAATGAATTCCTTTCATACGTGATCTCTAATATCAAAGTGCAGCGGCGATGCCGCTTGTACGCATAATTCTTCTGTCGAGATTTAGCCGCTCTTAGATTTTCTTGAATGATCTGAACTTGTTCCTCGGCTTCATTGACTAGATCAATCCCGAACGTCACCCTCTCGCCGGACTCACACCAATTCAGCAGTGTGCGGCATTTCCGGCCGTTGAGAGCTTCGTATGGTGCCATCTTGATACTCGCTTGATAACCGTTGTTGTACGAGAATTCCGCTAACTGTAAATGATCATCCCAATTTTTACCGTGGTGGATGGCACATGCACGCAATATGTCTTCAAGGACTTGGTTCACCCTCTCAGTTTGTCCGTCGGTCTGTGGGTTATATGTGGAGCTTCTGATCAGCTTAGTACCCAAAGAGGCGTGCAACTGCTCCCAGAAACGAGCAACGAACAGCGCACCCCAATCTGAAATTATGGTCTTCGGAACACCATGTAAGCATAAGATCCATGCAATGTACAACTCCGCATATTGTTTAGCAACAAATCCAACATTAACCAGAATGAAGTGTGCTGATTTGGTTAGTCGGTCGACTATCAACCAAATCGAATCATGCTTCCGGAATGTGAGTGGTAATCCGACGATGAAGTCCATACTCACATCCTCCCATTTCCATGCCGGAATATCCAGCGGTTGTAGCTGTCCCGCTTTCCGCATATGGTCAGCTCTCACTCACCGACACGTATTACATTCAGATACGTACTTCGCTATTTCCCGCTTCATCCGTGTCCACCAAAACTTGGTCTTCAAATCTTGATACATTTTATTGCTGCCCGAATGAATAAAAAATTTTGACATGTGAGCTTCATCCAATATTTTCTTCCGGAGCTTAACATTCTGTGGTACAATTATCCGGTCCTTGAACGATAATGTACCGTGATTATCTTTCCGGAAACATTTTACCTCCCCACTGTCCACTCTTTCCCGTATGTGTGACATGCCCTTGTCCTTCTTTTGGGCTTCAATAATTTCCTCTCGGGTGATGGGAAGGAGAGCAAGATTATTGAGAGCCCCATATGGAATCACATATAGACTTTGTTCCTCAACTTCCATTTCAACCATGGTGATGTTGTGGACATGGGATTTGCGACTAAGCGTGTCGGCAACCACGTTCGCTTTACCGGGGTGGTAGTGAATTTCAATTTCCTAATCTTTGATCAGCTGAAACCACCTTCGTTATCTCATATTCAGCTCCTTCTGCGTGAAAATATATTTCAAACTCTTGTGGTCAGTGTAGAGGTGTACAAGATTTCCAAGCAAGTAATGCCTCCACATTTTCAATGCCAATACTACGGCAGCAAGCTCAAGGTCGTGAGTCGGATAGTGCTTCTTGTTGTTTCGGAATTTTCGAGATCCATACGCGACCACACACCCTCCTTGCATAAGAACGCATACAAGTCCAATCCGGGTGCATCACAATAAACGTCAAACAGTTTTGTCGTGTCTGTCTGAGCAAAAACCGAGGCTGTTGTAAGGTGATGCACTAATGTCTTGAACACTTCTTCACAAGCTTAAATCCAAATATATTTTGTGCCAGCAGCTCCGTCATCGGTTTCGCGATTTTTGAGAAGCTCGGGATAAACCTCCGATAATATCCCGCGAAACCGAGGAAACTTCGGACTTCATGTACGGACTTAGGAGATTGCCATTTCAGCACTTGAACATTTTTGCTTGGGTCCACGATGATGCCCTCAGCTGAAATAATGTGTCCCAAGATGGTACTTGGCTGATCCAAAATTCACACATGCTGAATTTTGCGTAGAGCTTATGGTCTCTCAACCATTGCAGCACAATGTGCAGATTTTCAGCATGTTCTTCCTCTGACTTGGAATAAACCAATATGTCATCGATGAAGACCACGACGAACTTGTCCAACTCCGGCATGAATACTGAGTTCATGAGATACATAAAGTGATCCGGAGCATTGGTGAGACCAAAAATACATGACAAGATACTCGTATAATCCATATCGCGTTGAGAGTGCCATCTTCGGTATATCCTCTAGTCGAATTTTGATTTGATGATATCCGGACTGAAGATCCATCTTTAACAACTCTCTCACACCAACAAGTTGATTGAAAAGAATGTCGATGCGGGGCAGCGCGTACTTGTTCTTTATATTCACGGCGTTGAGCGGTCGATAATCCACGCATAACCGCAATGTTTCATCCTTCTTCATAACGAACAGCGCCGAGCAGCCCCAAGGTGATGAGCTTGGGCGAATAAAACCCTTGTCCAAAAGGTCTTTCAAATGCTCCTTTAATTCAGCTAGCTCATTAGGCGCCATTCGATACGGTCTTCGAGAGATCGGTGTGGTTAACGGTAAAAGTTCAATCTTGAACCCGACGTCACGTTTGGGCGGCATGCCCGGTAAGTCATCGGGAAACACATCGGGATACTCATGAACCACCGGAATATCTTCAAGCTTAGTTGCTTCAGTGTTATATACAGCTGCAGCGTCCCGCTCTATTCTGTCCAAAACCAGTTTGTGCTGTCCGTGCATCAGAGAGTCAATTTGGACAGTCCGGGTACCGATACTAAGAACGGCACCGTGATGGTTCAACTATGACTTCCCAATATTACATCGATCTTCATTCCATCCAATATAATCAGCTACATTGGATATATCTTGCCTCCCAAACATAGAGCTGCTCGGGGAACATCTGACTAGCAGAGATACTTCCACCCGGTGAAATTATAAGATAACTATTCTTGGGAATATCTGTGGATAATTGGTGCTATCCACACATGATTTACTGATAATATTGTGGGTAGCACTGGAATCGAAGAGTATGAGGATGGGTATGTCTTTGTTAGCAAACATGCCTGCTAACACCGGTGCTCCCTCTGGAACACCCTCGTTCGCTATATGTTGAACACTTCCGGTTTCCAGTGCTGTCCTCTCTGGTTGAATACGGGGCTGAATACACCAGTGTACTGGTTCTTGCCCGCTGCTCAACATCTTCTCTGGGTAATCCTTGGTATAGTGCCCAACACGATCACATGTGAAACACTTTTACTGATTCAATGTCCCGCTAATTTGAGGCTTGAATAGTTCCGCAATTTGCGGTGAGACAAATGCCCGTGGAACAAATTGGGACTTTTCCTGCTGCTACTGTACTGCTGGTCGGAAACCAGATTCTCCAAACTGATGAATTTGATATAAACTCAGTTGACCGGCTGCCATCTTTGATTGGACGGTGATCGGTATACCACACGGTACTTTTGAGGAACATTATGTGTGCTTTCCTGCATGGCAAGTCTCTTCTTTGACTCCTCAGCGATCCGCTCACGTGTGACATCCCCTTGCATAATCATGGCATTAAGCATAGCGTTGAACGAGCCGTGGTTGAACAATGCAAGCTTGTCTTACAACATGGGGCTTAGACCCTAGTAGAAATACTCTCGCTTCTGATCCTCCGTACTCACATACTCCGACACATATTGTGCTAGATTAATAAAGACATTGGAGTATTCTTGATCACTCGTTCTTCCTTGCTTCAAGTCAAGAAATTTCTGAAGCTTCCTTCTCGTAATGGCAGTAGGAACATGATAGGCGTGGAATGCCTCCCGGAACTCTGTCCACGAGACTTGTTGTCCGGCAGCCAAGGAGGCGATGTGGTTCGCCCACCAAGCACCAGTGATGCCATGTATTTGTTGTGCTGCATGTAAAACCTTCATATGATCACTGCACTGTAGCAGTCCGAACTTAGCTTCAGTGGTGCGGAGCCAATGGACCGCATCTAGAGGTTCACCATCAGCACTGAACACGGGGGGTGCAGTCGCCAAGAATTCCGGATATGTTACTTGCTGAGGTTGATGATTTCCTTCGGCTTGACGTCCCCCCTGATAGGACATATTCTGCACAAGGGTTTGCAGCAGCTCGGTCCGCTTGTCGCGCGAACCCACCATGGCTGCGATATCATCCGCCAATGTAAGTGGAGACGGAGGTGGTTGTTGCGCCAGTTGTTCCGGCTCTCGGGAGTCATCCCCTCCATGACTTGAACCACCGACTTCGTATGTTATGCGAGTGTGCACCATTATGCAGTTACAGTTATTAATCCAACATGAGACGTGATATTGCATGATCACACTAGGATGAAAACAATAGTGTGTGTATTGATAACCAAACTTGCATCACGGTAATATATATTGATAAAGTATAAACTTTATACACAATACCTCATCCGTGGACCAATGTTACAATAGTGAGCTCCAAAATAATGAACTCCATGGATAGAAGTTCATCATGACTATTGTTGGTCGCGACGAGATGTTATGCGTGTTATCGTGCGAATACACTCTCTTATCTTCAATTTTATACAAACATGGTCATAAAAAAAGGTTTAAGTGGGTCAAACCATCAATTGCACTGGTGAATGGTTGAGTATCGACACCTGGTCTGTTATGACACTTCCCGAAGTGAAATCGAGGACCAGATTCATAACAAGACCAAATTATGCCAAACCGATGAAGTTTCTGAAGAAACCTGACCATCTTGTACTCAAACACAAATTTAACCCAGTAAATGGCAGAATCAGATCTTGAGGTGAACTACAAAGTTGAATTACACTTCAAGGAATTTCCAAAAAGTATTTGTTTGCCTCCGGAAAATTTTGGTTGAGGAGATATGGCATTGTAAACCTAACAGTTTTTCTGGAAATCTTGACAGCATCTCCTTTGTTTATGCTGATTTCGAGCCACAACTTCCAGATACAAAAAAGCAGAATTTACAAAAGCTACAACTTACAAATTTGTAATGCATATTACAAGGATTCCAGAAATGTCTTGTACGATCCTGTTTGATTTCTCTAGAGCGAGATATGGTCAGAACAGTAAGAAGTCCAGAGAGGGTTCCAGTTTCTGTCCAGTTTGGCAGATTGTGGAACTTTGAAATTTTGAATAGGATAGAGGGGAACTCAGCTCTGGAGTTGAATATAACAGTTCTAAAGGACTTCCCAGACTTTTCATCCATGTAAGATACACATTCCATGGAGTTTTCTATTGCGAGATATGGTTTCTCAAAGTCAGGTCTTTTTCTAGCAGAAAACAGAACACTCTGTTTTTAAATCGATGACTATAAAACCTACTCCAAATTTGAAAAATTAGTTCAAAATCAGAACTCGATAGCTAATATAAGTATCTTTACATATTCTCAGTTCCATTTTACAGCAAGGTAGTTAATGCAATAATGGAATACATGTTGGTACTACGTGCCTCACAAAAGTGAAAATTCTAAGCCGGTATTCTGGCATACGTCTCAACGGTGGCTTTAATGACATTCACTCGCAAACGATTTCTAAGAGCAATACGACCCCGTGGTAACTGCTGCATACGACACACAATTTACAGAACACATTATGGTGTCGTACGGCACAATCCGCATGGGCGATCATTTCAGGCAGTCACAATAGTATATATGAAAGTAAAAAACATTCGTCCCGTATCATTCCATACGGTACATGACCGGGTTTTCTACCACCCGACGGGGTCTCACGTCTTTGCACAATGCTGCACTTGTAGGAGGTGCATCGAGTTATGTCCCACCCGACGGGGGCTCCCACTAATTTTGAAGCACGCTGGCGTACTGCGTGTCATATGTTCTCAAAAACAAGGAGAGTTTCAGAGACTCATATTTAATTTTCGTGCTAAGCCACGGAAACAATCACATGCTACCTCTCGCATGGTGAGCTTACCGCAATTGATCCGCTTGCGGTGGCGTACCTTACCTCTTACCTGACGTCAGAGCGATGTTACAGAATATAATAACACATAAGTTAGCTTTGCCACCTTAATAACTTATGCTAATATAGTCCTTACGTGGGCCTATTACCGTATCTTCACCGTGTCCTATGTATTTCCAGTAATAGGATCCTTATTTAGTGTGCTATTCTCAATGCAGCTCTGATACCAGGCTCTGAGGACCGGGTCCATACTCTCCAGGAATCGCATTGGGTGGTGTCATGCGATGCGGCAACCAACAACCCACATGTAAAGGAACACGTATTACATAAATCATTTGCTGAAATTTACATAGATGTTAAGTTCACAAATAGTTTATATAAAAATAAACTATAGCGGAAGTTAAGATTACAAATCTTGTACTCAAGTCTAATAACCAAAAGAGAAGTCGTCCAGCCCATGGATGCTCCTCACTAGCCTCGAATATCAAACAACAGCGACATGGTTCCCTATGATTATACCGCTCGGAGAGTTCCGAGTCTCATCGCACAACCATAATCATAAGCATAGATGTTAGTGCCTGCAAAATAACATATATTGCAATCGTGAGCACGAAGGCTCAGCAGGACTTAACCGTCTCACCTAAACATGAAATTCTACATGAGGGTAAAGACATAAACATAGGATGGCAGATTTGCATAATGAACTCGCCTAAATGTGGGTCCTTATTTCAAATTTATTAGGAGCAGCTTAAACCTTTTGCGGGCAACGTTGTAACTCCACACTCAAACAAGAAACGCTTCATCACGATGCTGCATGCCCAAGGTGGAAAAATAAATTTAGTGTGCACAATACTAATACATAAAACATAGCAATACAATGATAATATAATGTTCATAAAAGCAGTAATTAATTCTCATCTCATGTGCAAGTATTAACTACATCACAACTCAGTGAACAAGTGGTACTCATAACCGCGAGGGACGGTGATTCGAATCAAAGATACCGGAATATACGACACGTACGCCCGTACTGGAAGTCATGTAGGTGCACTCCACGGACATCGTACGCCGCCACCTTTCTCAAGTTCCGCCCAAGTTGAATCGATTCAATTGTGTAGGACAATATTCCCACTCACGGTGCACCTTTCCTCTGTTAAGATGTCGTGAGCAAGTTTCTGTCTACTATGTTGCGGCCGAAAGCATGAGGCGATCAAAATAGTCTCAATAAAGGCTTCCCAAGGTACATCGGTTTTCTGGACCCCATATATCCAGTATGACTCCGGTACAGTTCAAACTTGCTCAGCAGGGCGGCATATGGATCAGTCCTTAACCAACATAGGCAGGGCTATGCACCCAAGACCATGTCTTGCTGCATCCTATGCCCCAGCCCAGTCTCATATTCAGATTACTACTCCATTTACTTGGACCAATCCCGGTGAAAAAGTCCCAGCCATGCGCGTAGATTCCAACTACTCGACTTCTACCGAATCCTATACAACGTTTAACATAGCATAGTCTACACGATGACATAACAACTACCCAAATACTCCATGGGGTGATCTGGTCATGCAAGTGGATTTTCAATCACCTTAGCCCTAATGCACATAACTCACCCTAGACATAGGTGATACAAATCAAAATTTTGTAATAGCGCTTAAATGCAAAGCGGGGCTTGCCTCAGCTTGCGACTCGATTAAATGTCAATGGTCAATGGTATTCCTCTGGAGACTCCACCAAGGACTTCAAGTGGACACCCTGGCCTTCTCGTCCAAGGAATGCTCCTAGTCGAGTTCTGACATCACGTGAACTATAGAAATGCAAGTGCATATATAAGCACAATATTTAGTTCTGTTGTAACAAGTTTAGTACGGAAACTAAGTGATTAAGCATGAGTTCATGTTGTTTTGCTCTACGGGAATAAAGTAATACTGATGTGAAATGGAAAAAGATTAACTCCACATTTGATTTAGAGTTTATATGCATATAGACATAGATGAAAGGGTCAACGACTCCTGTGAAATCTGGACTTATGTGCAAGCGTGCAATCTGCGAATCTGAACCCTTTGATGGACATCCAAGGGTGGCTGTACCTTTTGCATATAAATGTGTAAAAAGTGTGCAAGCATGTGGAGAGATCTATGTGTAAAAAGTACGACACCCTTGGATGTACATAACATGGCTTAGATTCGCAGATTGCACGCTTGCACGGGACCCCAGATTGCACAACAGTCATTGCCTATAAAAGGATTGCTGATGCTACAGGGATCTAATGAAGCTGAAACTTTAGCAGTAGCTTCAATGGATAATGTGTTGAAAGTGTGCTAAATTTGAGTTCTAGCAAAGGTTGTATGTGGTCACAACAATTCCATATGTTTTTCCATTTCTATGAATTTTCATTCAAATTTTGGAGGCGTATCATGGCTGCCAGTGGTTGTATCATACATAGGGGGTTTTCTTGGTACTAACAAAATTTATTGCACATTTTTCTAAGCTTTCTAGAGTGAGATACATAATCTAGAAGTTTGGACAATTTGCTGAAATGTTTCTGGACATTTTGGAATTTTCAGGTACATAGAGATTGGAAACAAAATTTGGCTATTCAAATCAACTCAAATGTACATGAAACTTTTACTGGAAGTTAAGTGAATTATTTGGAATGATTTGGCCATGTTTGGGAATTTTTGAATGAATTGAGCATTAGGAATTAATTTCAGTAGCATTTTGCTTCATGGCATTATTGAGGATTAACGATCTTCATATAGATCCAAGTGCACCATTTGAAAGTATAGATCATCCTGGTTCTAACAAAATTTATTTGAGAATTTTTGGACAAGGATTCTAGGAGATATTGTTTTTAAAGTTGAAACAAAATCTGGAGTTAAATTTAAATGGGAAAGTTTGAATAAAGAAATGGGGGCCCACGGGTTTAAAATGGACAGTGGATTTAAGCCACACGGGGCCACACGGTTCCTACCCACAGACACGTCGGATCCCAAAGCCACAAAAGATCCTTAGGAAAATCCTTCTCTGGCTGATAGTCGGGCCCCACCCCGAGTCATCTTCTTCCTCGCGCCGGCGGCGCTCGGGCGGTGTCCGACGGTTGTAGGCAGCGACGCCTCGCCGCAGCACGCGCTGGGGCACGAGGGCCCTTAGAACTGCCGCCAGGGCCAAAAATCGAACGGGAACAACTTTCCCTAGGTGGCGCCCGTAATAGATGGCCGGAGTGGGAGGTGCGACAGTGGCAGGCGGAACTAGGGTTCCGGCGAGGTCAAAACCACCAAAACCTTTCTGAAACCGCTCGGGAATCAATCTAAAATCTTCATGGGATCATGCTGAGGACGAATAGAAGGTGTAAAATGGGTGGAACGGCCTGAAATTATGAGCTCGACGGTGAACCGACGCGTTTTCAAAAGCGGAGGAGAAAAACCCGAAGTCTAGCTTAATTACTAGATGAAAATCAATGATTCTTCTTCAAGGTGAAACGCCTGGATGTATAGAAGATAAAGCCTAACATCCACGAAGAATTCTTACACGTAGAAAGCGAATTTAATCAGAGACCTAGCTAAGTTCATACACAAAGCTCGTCAGAGGAAATGGAAATACGGGGGCTATGGTCCATGGCATGTGCTCAAATTTTACGAGAAGCTAGTATACGAATAGGCGAACTTTTTTGCTTCAAGGACCGAGGTGAGAACTTGCTTGTATCGAGGGGCGACAGTGCACAGACGGGCGACACTTGAAAAATAGAGGATGGCGGCCGTAATTCTTTACGTTCCTCGTCGGAGAGGCTCCAACTGAGCAAGAAAATGGTTAATACAGCTGCGCAAGGTGTTGAGGAATGATAGGCTGCGAACAAAACCGATCAATACCTATGATCCTTGCTGGATTTCGAGTGGAAGGGGAAGAACTCGCTTGGGAGCAAAATCTTGCGCCACGGATCGAAGCAAAGGTGAAGCAAAGGGGGATAAGGAGGAGCCCTGGTGGTCCTGTATGCAGCTGGAGGGAAGCAGGGAAGCAAGCAGCTCTATGGCAATTTGCATTTCGTGAGGTGTTGCCCTAGGATGAAAAGAACAGAGCATTATAAGAATGATAGGTGGGTCCCACTTGCTCTCCCTCATCCACAGCTCTGCTCATTCAATTCCAGCACCTATTTCAGTCCAAAATTGCTAGATATTTGAGGGAAGGACAAATTGAATGTGGAGAATTGGATTCTGAAATCAAATTGTTGATTTGCCCAAGTTGCATTCGAATTCAAATTGAATTTGAATTTGAGTTGATATCAATGTAGCTATTGAATTAAATAGCAAACTTTCTTCAAAAATTATGAACATTTGCAGGGATACTATTTGAAATATCTAGAATCCAATGGTCAACTCAAATCTTCATGCTAAACTCATTTGAATAGTAGTTAAGTTTTTTTTTAATTCCCTCTTTTGGAATTTGAATTACTTTGTTTTTTCTAAATTCCTTTTTATTTCTTTTTATCATTCAAAAATTTTAGTCCTTCTACCTAAAGTTTGTATTGTGAAAGTTAGGGATTTTACAATGCCAACTCCCTCCGGTGCCCTCAAGATCCGTGGGGACCGCACTGCTGCAGTCTCAGCCTTGGAGAAGCTGCAAGCACTCGCAGCAGCCCCAGCACCCGCCCCGGGTGGTGCTGGAACGAGTCAGTCTCTGCCAAGCTCGCGCCAGTGCGACTCAACCGCTGCACCCCGTGTGCAGCCCTCCGACAGCAACGACATCCCCGTCAAGGCTGTCTAGTTTGGTTCTGATGCTGCCCAGACCACCTGCAGAGCGGGGAGTCAGGACAGCAAATAGGAATACGCGCTCGCTGCCTTCCTACGGGCTAATGTCTACGTGTTTGATTGGCAACTATCACGGATGCCCGGGATACCCAGGGAGGTGATCGAGCACCATCTGAAAGTCTACCCCGACACCCGACCAGTACAACAGAAGGCTCAAAAGTTGTCCATCGAGTGGCAGAATTCATTTGCGAAGATATCAAGAAGCTGCTCGATGCTGGCTTCATACGAGAGGTCCACCACCAAAGTTGACGACTGGCGGGAAGCTCCGGATTTGCATCGACTACACCAACCTCAAAAAGGCATGCCCTAAAGAACCTTTCCCTCTCCCTAGGATATATTAAATTGTAGACTCAACTGCAGGTTGCGATCTACTGTGCTTCCTAGATGCTTAGTCAGGGTTCTCCCAAATCACTATGTCTAAAGAGGATGAAGAACATACTGATTTTATAATAGTAGAAGGCCAGTATTGTTATGGTCTTAAGAATGCTCTCCCTACCTTTGTACATGCCATGCACAAAACATTTGGGGACCTCATTCGGGACCTGATAGAGGTTTATGTCGATGACATTGTGGTCAAAACCCAAACACATACATCATTTCTACGCAACCTTGCCCAAGTCTTCGATAGGCTATGAACAACATGCATAAAGGTCAACTCGGAAAAGTGTGTGTTCAGAGTCTTAGTGGGGAAGCTTCTCAGTTTCATGGTCTGGCTCCGAGGGACCAAAGCCAACCCATAGAAGATCAAGGCGGTGGAGCTAATGTGGCCTCCAGCCCGCATCAAGGATGTGCAGAAGCTTGCGGGCTGCCTGGCTAAGCGACGTTGGTTTATCTCAAGACTAGCTGAGCAGGACCTCCCGTTGAAGCTGCTACGCAAGTTCGAACCATTCGTCTAGACTGAGGAAGCAGAGGAGGCATCCTGCAAGCTTAAGTGGGACCTCACGTCGCTGCCTATCATGGTGGCTTTGGAGCTAAGAGAGCCTCTATAACTCTACATCGCTGCCACAACCGATTTGGTTAGTATGGTCCTGGCCGCAATGCGATCAGGTCCCAAGCTGCCGCAAGAGGCTGTCGAATCAACTGCCTTCGATCCTGTTCTCTAGGGCTTTGTCGGTGTTTAGAACTGGCAGATCTCCCGACACTACCTTTGGTAGATCGAGGAGTTGTAGTCTGGTAATGGGCGCGCAGAGATTCAAGAAGGTGAAAGACACGTGTACACAGAGATTTTCGTGGTTCGGTCCGCCTGAGCATAATACCCTACTCCACGGGGTGTGTTGTTGATGTATTAAGCTTGTGATTCTAGAAGAAGCTCCAGAAGAAGAAGCTTGTCCAGCTCGGGGTGTTTAGTAATGGTCTGGAACCGTCCTCTGTGTATCGTCGATCAGTCCTTTTATAGCACAAGGACTGGTCGTTACAACGTTAGCCTGGCCCAACAGGTGGCCCCGACGGTTACACACGTTTGATACACAATAAATGGGGTTAATTACCCTTAATAGCCTGGTAACGGGCCTTAACAATGCTGTTACCAGTATTAAGGGCCATCTGGTCGTGTGTCATTAATATGGCATTAATGACACTTAATTGGGTCTTGAAGTCTTTGATTGATCCTTGAAGGTCCGGAGCCATTGGGGGGTCCACCGGCCTGATAGTTGAAGTTGAAGGTCCTGCGGTTACCATGTGGCAGCTCTGGAGCTTACCGTCGTGGACAGGTAGATCCAGTGCTGTTGGACACGTGTTAGTACCGAAGCTTCCCTTTTTCTGGGGTTAGGTCCGGGGGTGCCATATTGGTATTCTGACTGGAGCTTCCCAGGTGTGGGTGATAGCTCCAGTCTTGTGATACACGTGGTGGCCCCAGGACTAACCATGTCAGAGGAGCAGGTCCGGCTACACGTGACATGTGGGGCCTTCGGAGGTATTCAAATCTGGTATATGGAGTTTCCTTGTGATCTTTGCAATCCCAAGGGGTATCCGGTACGAAGAGTACCGACAGTGGCCCCCTGGACTCACCTCTAGGAGAGACCTTTTGTATGAAGTCCTTTCACCGAAGGTGGGTCCATTCTTCAGTTTCTGAATTGTGTCTTCAAGGGTCATTGGTTATGCCGTTGGTGGTAGTTCACAGTTAAACTTCCGCCGCGTGGCGTACCTTGAAGGCGACAAGTGAGATCTCAACGTGCGGATCTCATGCAATTGAAGGTTGCCGGTTCCCGATACGAAAATCATATCGGTTGCGCACGCCCTGTCAGGCCGCCGACTTTGGGTTTCCCGCCTTTCATGATGACAACCGTTCGCCTGGGGTAAGAACCTCGACTTGATCGTCGGGGTGGCCCCGGGCCCCCTTGTCATTGGTGGGGTGAAATCTTTGACTGGTATTGTCGGCTCCTCTGTGGTTTCCATCCAGGCGTTGCGGGGGCTTACTTAAGAAGGAAAGCACGCATCGTTTAGGGTTCTTTACGCCTTTCAATCGATCTTGCACTCAAACCATCCAAACTTTTGCTTGCCTTTCCTCTCTTGCCTCGCTGTGCCGCGATGGAGTTGGGTCTCCGCCAAAGCCGACTGAAGACCGATGACTATTTGAAGAAGATCGGGGCCCTCATGGGATGGTCCCCTGACTTCTCCAACCACCTGGTCCGCGCCGGCATGCTTCCGTTCCAGAAGGAACACGCCGGCGACATGGTGTACTTTTCCACGTACACCATGGTGGGACTGATCCCACCATTCTCCTCCTTCTTCTTGATGCTGCTAGACTTCTATGGTCTGCAGCTTTACCACCTTGGCCCCCACTCCATTCTGCTGGTGTCCATATTTGTCCACTTCTGCGAGATGTGGGTGGGGATTCCCCCCTGCATTGATCTCTTCTGCACCTTCTTCATTGTCCAAACCATAGGTCGGAGCGACAAGTACCTTGGCTTCTACTATTTTATGAAGCGCAAGAAGTGCCCGTACAAGTACTTGCGGTCGTTCCCTTCTAGGAAATGGGACGACTGGAAGAAGGATTGCATTGTAATCAGGGTGGAGGAGCACGAGAAGTTGGAGCTGCCGGAAGGCCTCCCCAACATCGACACTGCAGTTTTGTGTGAAGCCCCGGTGCTATCGGATGCCTTCGATCCTGCTCTGACCAGGATCTGTCTGTGTGTGCAAGGAGGAGTGACTCCCCAGGCGGTGTTTTGTAACTTCCTGACCAACAGGTGGGCTCCGTTGAAGAGGAGGGAGAAGTTGGCTTGGGCTCTCAACAGTATGCTGGACAACGATCGGAACGTGACCGGTTTGAAGTCCAACATGGAGGATGCACCTTTGGAGTTCGACATGAAGAAATTCCAGCACATCATCAACGTCGAGGGTGACGATTTGGCTCCACCGCCAGCTTTCCTCCCATTGAACATGGAGGCAACATTCAATAGGTAGCTCCAGCAGACGATGTCGGTGCTTGACGACCTTGGTGTCGTTGAGAGGTGCTCGACCACCGGGTTGGCAATCTCCGAAGCTCCGGAGGGTGGCTCCGTCCCTGCCCCTAAGCCAAGTACCGAAGTCGTCGGCAAGGGCAAGGGATTGGCCGAGCCCTCGAGCCGTAAAGGAAGCATGCCAACAGGAGGGCCAGACATTCTTCTTCTGCGATGTCTCCTTCTCCCCGGAGGGGAAGGTCTATGACGGTGCTGTCTACTCCAGTAGCGGCTTCTTCCAAGAATGCTAGCTCCGGCCAGGTGACTCTGGTCCCAGGGCTAGCTGAGGGCTCCGGGTTCGGAGGTCCCCCCCGGTCGAGGGGGGCCTCGACCAAAGCTATGCCGTTAGTAGCAGCAAGCTCCGGGGGCCCTCCGGGACTACCATGCCAGTGTCGGCTAGGGACAGTCCGGAGCGTCCGGAGGAAAGGTTCCGCAGGAACTGGTGCGGAAGCCTTCCAAGGTAATTTTTTATTTTTGACCCCAGTTAGTTGTTTTATTGTTAAATGTATTTTGAGTATCTTCGTCCTTCATCCACAGTGTGCCCAAGAAAAGGGCTGAAGCTCCGATCCCTGCAGCAGCGGTTGAGGCTGTGCAGGCTGAAGCCCCGGCTCCGGTTCCAACACCGCCCCAAGAGGTGGCTGAGGCTGCAGCAGCCCCGGCGCCGACTGTCGTGGTTTTGGATGACTCATCCCCAGAAGCTCCCGTGGTAGCACCGGACCACGGTACTGAAGATGTACCAGCAGCGCCAGCCTCGAAAGTTGATGCTCCACGCTTGGATGCTGTGATGTTGGATGCTCTGGCCACAAAGCCGGGGGAAGCTGCGATTCTGGCCCTAGAGTCGGATGTTGTTGAAGCCCCGACAGTCGAGCCGGTGGTTGAGGAGGTCCCAGCGGTATAGCTCGGTGTTCGTGAAGCTCCGACACTTGTGTCGGTTGTCGAGGAAGCTTCGGCAATAGAGCCGGTAGCTACAGAAGTTTCGGCTGTGGAGCTGGCTGTTGCAGAGGTTCTAGCGTCTGAGCCAGTTGCTGCAGAGGCGTCGGTGCCTGAGCCTATGGCGGTCGAAGCGCCAGCGCTGGTGCCCATGATGGCTGAAGTGCCAGCACCCGAACTAGAGGCGGAGGAAGCGCCTGCGCTGGAGCCAGAAGTAGCTTCTGCTCCGGCCGAACCTTCAATGCCCGCTCCGGAAGCAGTGATCCCGTAGGTGCTCATTGCCGAGCCAGAGTGCTGGGATGAAGCTGTTGGCCCCCCGCAAGAGGGACCAATTGCTGATGATCTGGCGGCTGGGCCTTCGGAACCAATTTTGGGGGTCCGTAGTTCTGTTGCAAACACTTCCTCGGCAGCGGCCGAGGCTATCCTGTAGGACGGCCCTAGTGCCGTGGAAGCTCAGGGTAGTGCTCTCGTAGAGTGGGACCCAATTTTTATTGTTGAAGATCCGCTGGAGCCAGCGGAGATTACCCCAGCAGGTTCAGACCCGATCCCTCTATCGTTGTCTATCGACAACGCCTGCTCCGGTCTTCACCAAGTCCAATTGGCCTTCTACCACGACAGCAAGGCCCTCGAGGAGGAGCGCCAAACCCTTAGAAGGTGGCGCAACCGACTCCATTTCGAGACCAAGCTGGCACAGTTGAGGCTGGCTGATGACAAGGAGTGGGTGCGAAGGGAGAAGGTCCACCTGGAGTACTGGGGAAAGTTGTTGGATGAGAGGGAAAGCATGACACGGACCCTCGACAACCAATCCCGGGCTATATATGATCAGGCCAAGACTGCCAATAGTGCAGCTGATGAACGCTAGGAAAAGCTCTCCGCCATCCATGATAGTCTCGTCAAGCGCTGGGAGGCTCTTGGAGCTCGGGAAAGATGGCTCAAAGATGAAGAGCAGAAATTCCTGGAGCCGCGGGACAACCTCGTGAAGAGGGAGGAGGAGATTGTCCAAAAGATAGCCCTGGCTGACAAGAGCCTTGAAGAACACACAAAGAAATTTGATGAGCATTGCAAGGAGGAGGAGAAGAAAGCCTGGGAGCAAGGGCAGGAACTCTACAAGCAGGAGAATGCCATCGCCGCCTGGGAGAAGAAAGTGCGGGGCCGGGAGAAAGATCTGGTCAACCGCCGGAACGATATCCACCTCCGGGAGGAAGAGCTCAGCAAGCTCGAAAGGCAGGTGGCTGAAACGGTTCAGCAAAATGCCAAAGAGGTGGAGCGTCTTGCTCGGGAGAGCCCGGAGCTAGCGGCGGCCAAAAGATCCTTGGCAGAGATGCGTGGTGCAAGTGCTGCGGAGTCAAAACAATTTTGGGACTTCCTGGGCAAGGCCAACGATGCGCTAACATCAATGGGCTTCAGTCACGTGCGTCCGAATGTCCGGAGCCGGAGCTGGACCAGGCATTGGAGGCGCTGGGGTCAGCAGGCAACAAACTCTCCAAGGTGGGCGATGTCATCGTGGATCAATTGGAAACAGAGGGTCAGCCCGTGGCGAAGAACGTCGCAGAGTATGTGCTGACATGCTACACCAGTCGGGACCCTTAATTCCCTTTGGACCCGGTGCTTTAAGGTCCCATCAAAGGAGAGGGTGAAGCCGCCCGAGCCAACGTGTCGGAGGTGGCTCAGAAGGTCACCCAGTTCTTCCATAGGGTCTAGGATCGTCTCCCTGTATCTCACGCTTATACTTTCTCTTCTTCCTCCCCAATTTTGTAATATCTTGTCTCCAGATGAATGAAATCCAATTTTTTGTGAATTCGAATTTTATTTTTTGTCTTCAACACCTTTGTCTCGCTTGGCCCCCTGGTAGATGTACACAATTTGATTGTGAACATGTACCAAGAGGATGTACCAGTTGTTGGAGACTTGCATGCTACGAACTTGTAGAATGTAGGTCCGAAGTCTTCGATACTATAGGCCCCTTGAGGCTATCGGAGTTTAGTGGCTCTGGTGTTGACCATCGCCGGAGCTTAGTAGCTCCGGAGCCTTGATGGTTAGTCCTCTGGGGTGTCGGAGCTTTGGCAGCTCCGGCAGTGACCTCCGTCAACACGTGTTGCGTCATCGTTAGACTCCACTTTAGAGTCTTTCCACCATCTTCACGTTGACGACTTGCCTCCTAGCTTTACCGGAACTGAGTAGCTCCAGAGGTGCTCGATGTCAATGTTTGAACATTGGCTACAAGTCGCTTAGAGGATGTCGTAGTTTATTTATTTTTCCTGCACACTGAAGTCAAGAAAAACAGTAAAATCCGTTTCCTATCTATAACTTCATTGCGGCTTACTGTTCCCAAGAAAGTTTTAGGTCGGACACAATTCTAAATACAATCAAGAGTGCCATCTAGCTTCCTTCGGGTCCGATCGTTTCTGGACTTGCCTTACTTCGGCTTGCCAGGGTGTAGGTAGAGTGGTGTACTTAGGGTGGAGGACCAGGCTAAGTCGATAGCACACTCCGGGCCTAGATTGGCTTGGTGGCATCCAGACAAGTAGGCCATCAACAATGCTTGAACCCGGAAGGATAGACAATGCAACTCAAATTGTACATGAAATGGTCGAGCTAAAGTTTCTTAAGAACTGCACAACTTTGTTACAGACAAGAAAGAGAAAAATAAAAAAAAATTATGAGCCTTTACAAAGTAAATGCACATGGAGTCTGTTTTCACATAATGATGTCTTTCATTATAGGTCCGGGGTATAGGGGAAACAAGTACACTATTAGGGTACGAAACCAGTCTATGTGTGTTTCGTTTTTCGTTTGACCCAAGGTAGCTAGCTACACTTTTAGTTCTGAGACTATGACAAGTGTTGCATGGGTGTTGCGGACCTAGCAGGGTAGGTCCGGCTGCCCTCTCGGAGCAGCTACCCGACTCTGTACAATGACTCTATAACATACACCACATGTAATTACAAACTCACCTCCGTGATACTATGCGTAGAACTTACAGAGGTGCTCAATGTTACAAGGATTCGGGAGAGGTGTCCCATCCTCAGTTGCCAAGCGAACGCATCCGGGACGGGATACTTTGATCACTCAGAAGGGTCCCTCCCAGCTGGGGGAGAGTTTGTTTAACCCTTCTCTAGATTGTATTCTCCGTAGCACCAGATCGCCTTCCTCGAGCTGTCGGTTGTGAACATGCCATTGGTGATAGCGCCGAAGAGCTTGGCGGTATCGGGCATTCCGAACAGATGCTCGACACCTTCCCTCTTCAAGGAGGTCAAGGTCTTCACACTGGAGCTGATCCTGCGTGGCTTCGTCGGAGGTCCGGACCCAGAGCGACCCCAAGGTGATTTCTGGAGGAAGGACTGCTTCAGCTCTGTACACCAGGAAGAAGGGTATTTCTCCGGTTGACCTGTTTGGAGTTGTCCTGTTGGCCCATAGAGTGGGTGGATGTTCTTCAATCCAGTTGGCTCCATGTTTTTTCAGATGCTCATATGTGCGCGCCTTGAGTCCTTTCAGGATTTCTGCATTTGCTCTTTCGGCTTGGCCATTGCTTGCCGGGTGAGCTATAGAGGCGTAGCTGACTTGGATGCCGAGATCTTCGCAGTATCCTTGGAACGCAGAGCTTGTGAATTGGGTCCCATTATCTGTTATGATTTTGTTTAGGACTCCAAATCTGCATACTATGGACTGCAAGAAGTTGATAGCTGATTGCTTGTTTATTGTCACAACCGGAGTTCCTTCCGACCATTTGGTGAACTTGTCGATGGAAACATACATGAACTTGTAACCTCCGACGGCTCTTGGGAAAGGTCCCAAGATGTCCATCCCCACACAGAGAAAGGCCATGTAGGAGGTATCATTTGTAGAGGCTGAGCTGGTGTGTGAATTTGCTTTGCATGGTACTGGCATGCTTTGCATTTCTTCACCAGCTCAGTTGCATCCTGGAGCGCTGTAGGCCAGTAGAAGCCCTGCCGGATGGCTTTACCGACCAGCGTGCGGGAAGACGCGTGGTTCCCACACTCGCCTCCATGGATTTCTGTGAGGAGCTTGCAGCCTTCTTCCCTTGTGATGCACCGCATTAGGACGTTGTTGGCACCGCGCTCATAGAGATCCCCTTCTACCAACGTATATCTTTTAGCCAATCTGACTATCCGGTCAGCGGATACATCATCGTCAGGAAGGATATTGTCTTTCAAGTAGCTCCGGATCTCCGAGATACATGCATCGGAGCTTGCTTGAGCATTTGAGTCTTGCGTGTTGGGTTGCTCGGAGCTTCCGGCAGCACCTACGACCCTTGATGGCTGCCATGGTAACAGGGCCATCGGGACCGCCAGCTTCGGGATGCTGGTCTTGCCCCCTTCGCTCAGTTTGGCAGGCTGAGCTGTGGGTTTTGACAACCTCCGGACGAAGGTTCCGTCAGGAGCAGGAGCTCTGGTTGACGCTTTCGTCGAGAGTTCATCAGCTTCAGCGTTATGGACACGCTGGACATGGTGGAGATCTAGGACTTCGAAGTCCTTCTGAAGCCTCTAGACTTCAAGAAGATAAGCAGCTAGTTGAGGATTGTTATAGGAGTATTCACCCTTCACATGTTTAATGATGAGCTGTGAATCTCCCTTGACCAACAGCTGTTTGACACTGTATGATAGTGCCACCTTTAATCCATAAATGAGTGCTTCATACTCCACCATGTTGTTGGTTGCCTTGAAGTCAAGGTGGACCATGTATTTTATCTTCTCCCTGGTTGGAGCGAGGAGAAGGACTCCAGCTCCGACCCCCTGCTTTTGCATGGAGTCGTCAAAGTAGAGGGTCCAGTGAGGTTCGATGAAGACCGAAGCCTTGAGTTCCGACTTCTGTTCACTAGGGCCCCCAGGGTTTGATGGAGAGGGGGTCCATTCCGCCACGAAATTTGCCAATGCTTGACTCTTTATCGCTTGCCTTGGGACGAATTCAAGATCAAATTCGACCAATTCCGCTGCCCACTTTGCAATGTTCCCAGTAGAGTTGAGACTATGCAAGATCGTACGCAGTGGGTAAGAGGTCACCACTGAGATATTGTGAGCTTGGAAGTAATGGCGAAGCTTCTTGGAGGCGATGAGAACTGCATAGAGCAGCTTGTGCACCTCTAGGTATCGAGTCTTGGCATCATGTAGTACTTCGCTGATGAAGTACACTAGGCGTTGGACTATCCGGTCCTTCCCGGAGGGGCCCGGAGCTTTCTCCACATCGACCCAAACCCTCCCGAAGGGGTCCGGACCTCCTTCTAGGACCTCCGCGTTCCTGCTAGAGGAACCCGGAGCTTCTGCTTGAGTGACCCGGACCCTCCCGGAGGGGTCCAAGTCTTCTGGGATAACTCCCTGTTGATCCAAGTCTGGGGCCTGGGACCCAGACTCTCCTTAACCTCTGGACCCTCCCGGAGGGGTCTGGATTCCTGAGCTTGTGATGGTTTTGGTCTCTCCACGACCAGGACCATGTTGACAACCTCGTCGGTTGCTGAAATGTAAAGCAGTAAGGGCTCACTAGGGTTCGGAGCTACTAGGGCTGGTAGAGTTGTGAGGAGCTGCTTTAGCTCTTGGAACGCTTTTTCTGCTTCTTTAGACCATTGAAATGGTCCGGACTTCCTCAATAGCTTAAAGAAGGGTAGCACCCGTTCTGCCAGTCTTGAGATGAACCGGCTGAGGGCGGCTACACATCCTGTCAGTTTCTAGACATCTTTGATGCGAGCTGGTGGCCGCATCTCCTCAATGGCTTTAATCTTCGCCGGATTTGCCTCTATGCCCCGGTGGTTTACCAGGAAACCGAGAAGCTTTCCGGAGCTAACCCCGAAGACGCACTTGTCTGGGTTCAGCTTCGTGCAGGTGACCCGCACCTTGTCGAAGACAACTTGCAAGGTGTGAAGGAGTGACTCCTTGTCCTTGATCTTGACAATGATGTCATCAACATACACTTCCACTACGTCTCTGATGAGCTCTCCAAAGGTTTTGTACATAGCTCGTACAAATGTTGAAGCTGCATTCTTGAGACCAAATGGCATGGCAGTATAACAGTACAATCCATCTAGTGTGATAAAAGAAGTATGTTCTTCATCTTCCCTAGACATTCTGATTTGATGGTACCTAGAATATGCGTCTAGGAAACACAGTAATTTACACCCGGAGGTGGAATCCACTATTTGATCTATTCTAGGTAGTGGGAATGGGTCTTTTCGACATGCCTTATTTAGTGTTGTGTAATCGATACACATCCGAAGCTTCCCGCCGGCCTTGGGTGCAACGACTTGGTTTGCCAGCCATTTTGGATGGAAGACTTCTCAAATGAATCCAGCTTCGAGCAACTTCTTCACTTCTTGTCATATGATGTTTTGTCGCTCTACGGATTGCTTCCGAGGCTACTGATGTACGGGCCGAGCGTCAGGATAGATCTTCAGATTATGCTCGATCACTTCCCTAGGGATCCCAGGCATTTTTGACAGTTGCCAGGCAAACACGTCGACATTAGCACAGAGGAAAGTGATGAGCGCGAGTTCCTATTTGTCATTTAGACCTCCCGATATACGGGTGGTCTGAGCGGCATCAGAACTGATTTGGACGACTTTGACGGGGATGTCAATGTCGCCGCTTGGTTGCACGCGAGGTGCGGAGGTTCAGCCTCGTTGACGAATGCTCGGGGGTTTCGGAGCTTGCTCCTACTTGGATTCTTCCTCCTGCGCTGTAGCAAGCGCATGCAGCTCCTCCAAAGCAATCACTCCGGCAGTACGGTCTCTGCGGATCCGGAGAACGCCAGCTGGTGTCGGCATATTTAACACCAGGTAGCCATAATGAGCAGCAGCCATGAATCTATACAAGGCGGGCCTGCCCAGAATGGCGTTGAAGGGTAAGTTGATCTGAGCGACATCAAAGATCAACTTCTCAGTTCGATAATTCTCCCGAGTCCCAAAGGTCACGGGGAGAGTAATGGCACCGAGTGGTGTTATGGCCCCCGAACCTACTCCAGAGAAAGGTCGGGAGGGTTGAAGATCTAAAGGTTGGAGCTGAAGCTTGACGAAAGCTTCAAAGCTTATGAGGTTCAGCCCCGAACCTCCGTCCACCATTACATGGTGGAGTTGAATGTTGTTGATGGTAGGTGATACCATATAGGTAGCTAGCCAGCTCCGATCATGTTCCAAGGGTAGTCTAAAGCATCAAAAGTGATGGTAGTGTCCATCCCCTTTCGATGATGCTTCGTCCTGGCTGTAGGAGCTACTGAGGCCATGTCCCGCCGCATAGTCTTAAGGACACGGTGGGAGGTGATGTCCCACGAACCTCCAAATATGGTGTTCATGGTCTTCCGATGCTCATTGTTGGAGACGTCAGAGTCATCGTCGACGGAGGTGTAAACAGCCTTCAGGACCTTTTTAGGGTCATGCAAGCCCAATTCCTCTTCAGCCGGAGCTTCGTCGACTTTCTGCTTTCCTTCCCTCTGACGGAAAGGAACTTCTTCCCGGTGCTTGTGGTAGCGCTCCACAAGGTTTTGGACCTCCCGGCAGTCCTCCAAGTTGTGGCTGTTTGTTTTGTTGATAGGACACCACATTTTGGAGTTGCCATCGTCTTCAGAGGACGGCCGAGGTTGTTTCTCAGGGCATGGCCCCCGGCCACCCGGAGCTGCAGCAGCTGCAGCGGTGGATGTGCCGGCTGACGGCTTCTTCTTGCCGTTGGGATTTTTCTTCTTTTTGCCACTCCTGGAGGTAGTGGCTTCGCCTTTGGAGGATTTTTTGCCATCCTTCGGAGGGGGTTTGGAGTGCATCTCACGGCTCTCCGCAACATTGGCACACTTGTCTGCCAAACTGAAGAGCTCCGTGACGCTGGTGATCTCCTTGACCGCCAACATCTTCTTATCCCGTACGCCCTGTCTAAATGCCACGATGACAGAAGCGCTAGAGATAGAAAGAATGGTGTTTCGTACCTGGGAGAACCTCTGGATGAATGAGCGCAGGGATTCTCCCCCCTTTGCACAACTGCAAAAAGGTCCAGTTCAGTGCCTGGTCGGGTGTATGAACTCCTGAAATTGGCGGTGAACTGTTGGCACAATTCCTCCCAACTATTGATAGAGTTGTGAGGAAGGCTCATGAACCAGGACCTGGCAGTCCCAGTCAAAGCCACTGGGAAGTAGTTGGCCATTACAGCCTCGTTACCTCCGGCCGCATGGATTGCAGTGGTGTAAATTTGGAGAAACTCGGCGGGGTTAACAGTCCCGTCAAATTTCTCCGACAGGTGTGGCCGGAATTTTTGTGGCCATCTGACCATGCGTAGGTGCATGGCTAGTGCAGAACAGCCTCCTCCTACTCCCTCGGGAGCAGGGCTATCTCGAGCCTCTCGCCTTTCGCGAGGGCGTTCGATATGGACACAGCCGTCCTGTTGACGGTAACGGCGATCAAGCTCCACCCGGAGGTCATGAGTTGACATCCTGGTTACCGTATGAGTACGTCACGCGCCGGAGGGTAGCGACGTAACTTGCTGTGACGCAGCATGCCTCCTATTCTGGGAAGCATGCGGACAGTCTGCCAGACACGGTCCGACGCTTCGATGGGGCCCGCCCTGATGGAGGAGGACCTTGGTTGCTGATGCGGTCGGCTGCTGCTGCAACGAGGTGTTCCACATCAGCCCTCCACTGCTCCATTGCACCCTGGGATGCACCTGGAGGTGGTGGACGTTGGAGGAGAGCACGCACCACATGAAGCGCGTGTTCAGGGTTGTTGTTGTTTGCCGATGCAGTGACCGCCACTGATGCACCGTCACGCTTCTCAGCTTGATGTGCTGGTTCAGGCGGTGGTGGTGGAGGCATGACTCCTACTGGAGCCACGGTACCTGCTGGTTGCTGCATGTTGTAGGGATTGCTTCCAGCGGGTTGAACGGCAGAGTTGTTGTTGGATGATCCAGCAGCTGAGTTCACCATACTCGAAATCTCGGGCACCCCTACCTGGCGCGCCAACTGTCGGTTTTTAGAACCGGCAGATCTCCCGACACTACCTTTGGTAGATCGAGTTGTAGTTCGGTAATGGGCGCGCAGAGATTGAAGAAGGTGAAAGACACGTGTACATAGGGATTTACGTGGTTCAGGCCGCCTGAGCGTAATAACCTACTCCATGGGGTGTGTTGGTGATGTATTAAGCTTGTGAGTCTAGAAGAAGCTCCCGAAGAAGAAGCTCGTCTAGCTCAGGGTGTTCAGCAGTGGTCTGGAACCATCCTCTATGTATCATCGACCAGTCCTTTAATAGCACAAGGACTGGTTGTTACAATGTTAGCCTGGCCCGACATGTGGCCCCGGCGGTTACACACGCTTGATACACAATAAATGGGGTTAATTACCCTTAATAGCCTGGTAACGGGCCTTAACAGTGCCGTTACCAGTATTAAGGGCCATCCGATCGTGTGTCATTAATATGGCATTAATGACACTTAATCGGGTCTTGAAGTCTTTGATTGATCCTTGAAGGTCCGAAGCCGTTGGGGGGTCCACCGGCCAGATAGTTGAAGTTGAAGGTCTGGTGGTTACCACGTGGCAGATCCGGAGCTTACCTTCGTGGACGGGTAGGTCCGGTGTTGTTGGACACGTGTTAGTACCGGAGCTTCCCTCTGTCTGCGGTTAGGTCCGGGGTTGCCATATTGGTATTCTGACTGGAGCTTCCCAGGTGTGGGTGATAGCTCCGGTCTTGTGATACACGTGGAGGCCCCAGGACTAACCATGTCGGGGGAGCAGGTCCGGCTATGCCTGACATGTGGGGCCTTCAGAGGTCTTCAAATCTGGTATATGTAGTTTCCTTGTGATCTTTGCAATCCCAAGGGGTATCCTGTAGGAAGGGTACTGTCGGTACCCTAAAAACCATACACCCCCTGAGGTTACAAAGATCTCAAGGGAAGGACGTCTACTCAAATTGAAGACCCTCGGAGGCCCACTTGACAGACATAACCGGACCTGCTTCTCCAACATGGTTAACCCCTAGGTTGCCACGTGTACTGCCATACCGGAGCTACTACCCACAAGGGTGAAGCTCCGGGCTAGGTACCGAAACGGCACCTCCGGACTTAACCCCTGACCGAGAGAAGCTCCGGACCTGACACGTGCCAGGCCACCCCGGAGCTTCCCGCTTCCCACAAGCAAGCTCCGGAGCTGCCACGTGTCCAAACGTCGGAGCTGGCCGCCTCAAACCTCCGGAAGACATTGTAACGACTCCGGATCTTCAAAGGATAGCCGTGGACTTCAAGACCCGATTAATTGTCATTAATTCCATGTTAATGACACTTAATCGGACAATCTTAACACCTGTAACGGCACTGTCGGAGCCCGTTACAGGGTTATTAACAACAATTAATCGTGTATCAATACTAGTAACCGCCGGGGCCACATGTCGGGCCAGGCTAACTTGTAACGGTTTGTCCTTGTACTATAAATCGACAGACCGACGATACACGGAGAAGGCTCTCGAACGCTCTCAGGCACACGCGCATTGACGTGAGCTTTCATACATAAACTAATACAACACCACACACCCGTGGAGTAGGGTATTACGCTCAGGCGGCCCGAACCACGTAAACCACTGTGTCTCTCGTGTCCAATCGTGATTCACCTTCTTGAGTCTCCGCGCGCCCACACCGAACTACAAACTCCTTCAACACTTTAGTAGTGTCAGGAGATCTGCCGACTCCAACAGTCGACAGTTGGCGCGCCAGGTAGGGGTGCCTGAGATTTTCAAGAATGGTGAATTCTGCGGCTGGGTCATCCAACGGGCAACCTGCTGCTCAGGCTGTCGGGGGCAATCCCTCCAACATGCAGCCACCAGCAGGAGCCTCAGCACCAGCAGGAGTCACACTCCCACCACCACCATCTTCTCCGGCAAAACGTGCCGGGCAACATGATGGTGCGCCGGCGTCACATACTGCGCCGGCAAGTCATGACAACCCAGAACACGCGCTCCATGCAGCGCGTGCTCTTCTCCAGCGACCACCACCTCCGGATGCATCTCGAGATGCCATGGAGCAATGGAGGGCTGATGTTGAGCATTTGGTCGCAGCAGCGGCCGAACGCCTCAACAACCAGGGTCCTCCTCCTTCAGGGCGAGCCCCGTCGCAGCGACGGACGTTGTCTGGAAGACTTGGTCCGCATGTCTCCAACAACCGAAGACGAGCTGCGTCACAGCAAGTGACGTCGTTGCCCTCTGGGGCACGACGCACCCATACGGTATCTCGGCTTTCGACACATGACCTCCGGGCGGAGCTTGATCGCCGATACCGCCAACAGGATGGCCGTGTCCATTTCGAGCGAGCTCAAGAAAGACGGGATGCTCAAGACCTTTCTACTCTGGAAGGAGTAGGAGGAGGCTGTTCTGCCCTAGCCATGCACTTGCGCATGGTTAGATGGCCACAGAAGTTCCGGCCACACTTGCCGGAAAAATTCGACGGGACTGTCAACCCCGTAGAATTTCTGCAGATATACTCCACTGCAATCTTAGCAGCTGGAGGAAACGAGGCCGTAATGGCCAACTACTTTCCAGTGGCCATAACTGGGACCGCCAGGTCCTGGTTTATGAGCCTTCCACCCAACTCTATCGACAGTTGGGAGGAGCTGTGCCGTCAGTTCACTGCCAACTTCGGGAGTTCATACACCCGACCGGGCACTGAACTAGACCTTTTTGCGGTCGTGCAAAAAGGGGGAGAATCTTTGCAGTCATTCATCCAGAGGTTCTCTCAGGTACGCAACGCAATCCCTTCTATCTCAAGCGCTTCTGTCATTGTGGCATTCAGACAGGGTGTACGAGACAAGAAGATGTTGGAGAAGCTGGCGATCAAAGAGATCACCAGCGTCACGGAGCTCTTCAGCTTGGCAGACAAATGTGCCAGAGCTGCGGAGGGCCGTGAAATGCACTCCAAACCAGCCGTGGAGGATCACAAAAAATCCTCCAAAGAAGAAGCCGCTACCTCCGAGAGTGGCAAGAAGAAAAAGAAGACCAACGGCAAGAAGAAGCCGTCGGCCGGCACATCCAACGTTGCAGCCACTGCAACTCCTGGTGGCCGGGGGCCACGCCCCGAGAAGCGACCTCGACCGTCTTCCGAAGACGGCGGCAAATCCAAAATGTGGTGCCCCATTCACAAAACGGGCAGCCACAGGCTGGAAGACTGCCGGGAGGTCCAAAACCTTGCCGAGCGCTACAACAAGCGCCGGGAAGGGTCTCCTTTCCGACAGAGGGAGGGAAAACAGAAGGTTGACGAAGCTCCGGCTGAAGAGGAGTTAGGGTTTCAGGACCCCAAAAAGGTCCTAAAAGCTGTCTACACCTCCGTCGACGATGACTCCGACGTCTCCGACAACGAGCGTCGGAAAACCATGAACACCATCTTTGGTGGATCATGGGACATCACTTCTCGTCGTGTCATCAAGACTATGCGGCGGGATATGGCTGCTGTAGCTCCTACAGCTAGACCGGAGCCACATCGAAAGTGGATGGACACACCCATCACTTTTGATGCTTCGGACTGTCCTCGAAGCATGGTCGGAGCTGGCCAATTACCCTTGATGGTATCTCCCACCATCAACAACATCCAGCTCCATCATGTTATGGTGGATGGAGGTTCGGGGCTGAACCTTATAAGCTTTGAAGCTTTTACCAGACTTCAGCTTCGACCTTCGGATCTTCAGCCCTCTCGACCATTCTCCGGAGTAGGTCCGGGGGCCATTACCCCACTCGGAGCTATAATTCTCCCTGTTACCTTCGGGACACGGGAGAAGTACCGCACCGAGAAGTTGGTCTTCGACGTCGCTCAGATCAACTTACCATTCAACGCCATCTTGGGTAGACCTGCCCTATACAAATTTATGGCAGCTGCTCATTATGGATACTTGGTGTTGAAGATGCCAACACCAGCAGGCGTTCTCCGGATTCGTGGAGATCGCACCGCCGGAGTAACTGCTCTGGAGGAGCTCCATGCACTCACCACTGCGCAAGAGGAGGACTCCAGACAGGGGCAAGCTCCAAAACCTCCGAGCATTCGGCAACGAGGTTCAACCTCTGCTCCCCGTGTGCAGCCAAGCGGCAACACCGACATCCCCGTCAAAGTCGTCCAAATTGGTTCTGATGTCACTCAAACCACCCGCATATCGGGTGGGTTGAATGACAAATAGGAACTCGCGCTCATCACTTTCCTCCGGGCTAACGTTGACGTATTTGCTTGGCAACCGTCACAAATGCCTGGGATCCCCAGGGAAGTGATTGAGCACAATCTGAAGATTTACCCCGATGCTCGGCCTGTGCATCAGAAACCTCGGAAGCAATCTGTAGAGCGACAGAACTTCATCCGACAAGAAGTGAAGAAGTTGCTCGAAGCCGGATTTATCCGAGAAGTCTTCCATCCAAAATGGCTGGCGAACCCAGTCGTTGTGCCCAAGGCCGGCGGGAAACTTCGGATGTGCATCGACTACACCACACTGAATAAGGCATGTCCAAAAGATCCATTCCCACTACCTAGAATAGATCAGATAGTGGATTCCACCTCCGGGTGCGAGTTACTGTGTTTTCTAGACGCATATTCTGGATATCATCAAATCAGGATGTCTAGGGAGGATGAAGAGCATACTTCATTCATCACAGTGGATGGATTGTATTGTTACACAGCCATGCCGTTTGGTCTCAAGAATGCAGCTTCAACTTTTGTACGAGCTATGTACAAAACTTTCGAAGAACTCATCAGAGACATAGTGGAAGTGTACGTCGATGACATCGTGGTCAAAGTCAAGAACAAGGAGTCCCTCTTGGACACCTTGCAGGCTGTCTTCGACAAGCTGCGGGCCACCCGCACGAAGCTAAACCCAGACAAGTGCGTCTTCGGGGTTAGTTCTGGAAAGCTTCTTGGTTTCCTGGTAAGTCACCGGGGCATAGAGGCTAATCCGGCGAAGATAAAAGCCATTGAAGACATGCGGCCACCAACCCGCATCAAAGACGTCCAAAAATTAACTGGATGTCTAGCAGCCCTCAGCCGGTTCATTTCAAGACTGGCGGAAAGAGCACTTCCCTTCTTCAAGTTACTGAGGAAGTCCGGACCATTCCAATGGTCTGAAGAAGCAGAGAAGGCATTCCAGGAGCTGAAACAGTTCCTCACCACCCTACCAGTCCTGGTAGCTCCGAACCCTGGTGAGCCTTTGTTGCTTTACATTTCAGCTACTGACGAAGTCGTCAGTATGGTTCTGGTTGCGGAGAGACCGGAACTACCCAATACTCAGGAATCCAGACCCCTTCGGGAGGGTCCGGAGGTTCCTGAAAGCGAGTCTGGGTCCCAGCTCCCAGACTCAAACCCACAAGAAGCCACTTCAGAGGACCCGGACCCCTCTAAGAGGGTCCAGGTCATTTCTGAAGAAGCTCCGGGTTCCTCCACCCAGAACCCGGAGGTCCCCGAAGAGAGTCTGGACCCCTCCGAGAGGGTCCGGATCAATGAAGAGGAAGCTCCGGACCCCTCCGGGAGGGTCCGGATCATTCAACGCCCGGTATACTTCATCAGTGAAGTGTTACATGATGCCAAGACTCGATACCTAGAGGTGCATAAACTACTTTATGCAGTTCTTATTACCTCAAGGAAGCTTCGACACTATTTCCAAGCTCACAAAGTCTCGGTGGTGACCTCATATCCACTTCGAGCGATCCTGCATAATCCCAATTCAACTGGGAATATTGCAAAGTGGGCAGCGGAATTGGCTGAATTCGATCTTGAATTCATTCCGAGACAAGCAATCAAGAGTCAAGCGTTGGCAGATTTCGTGGCAGAATGGACTCCCTCTTCATTAAACCCTGGGGGCCCCAGCGAGCAGAAGACGGAACCTCAAGTTCCAACCTTCACTAAGCCTCACTGGACCCTTTACTTCGACGGCTCCATGCAGAAGCAGGGAGCCGGAGCTGGAATCCTTCTCCTCGCACCAACTGGGGAGAAGGTGAAATACATGGTACACCTTGACTTCAAGGCAACCAACAACATGGCGGAGTATGAAGCACTCATCTATGGATTAAAGGTGGCACTATCATACGGTGTCAAGCAATTGCTGGTCAAAGGAGATTCACAACTCGTCATCAAGCAGGTGAAGGGTGAATGCTCCTGCAATAATCTCCAGCTGGCTGCTTACCTCCTTGAAGTCCAGAGGCTTCAGAAGGACTTCGAAGTCCTAGACCTTCACCATGTTCAGCGTGCTCACAACGCTGAAGCTGACGAACTCTCGACCAAGGCGTCAACAGGAGCTCCGGCTCCTGATGGAACCTTTGTCCGGAGGTTGTCAAAACCCAAAGTTCAGCCTGCCGAACTGAACGAAGGGGGCGAGATCAGCATCCCGAAGCTGACGGTCCCGATGGCCCTGTTACCATGGCAGCCATCAAGGGTCGTAGGTGCTGCCGGAAGCTCCGAGCAACCCAGCACGCAAGACTCAAATGCTCAAGTCAGTTCTGATGCATGGATCTCGGAGATCCGGAGCTACTTGAAAGACAACATCCTTCCTGACGATGATGTATCCGCTGATCGGGTAGTCAGATTGGCTAAAAGATACACGTTGGTAGAAGGGGATCTCTACCGGCGCGGTGCCAACGGCATCCTAATGCGGTGCATCACAAGGGAAGAAGGCTGCGAGCTCCTCGCAGAAATCCATGGAGGCGAGTGTGGGAACCACGCATCTTCCCGCACGCTGGTCGGAAAAGCCTTTCGGCACGACTTCTACTGGCCTGCAGCGCTCCAGGATGCCACTGAGCTGGTGAAGAAATGCAAAGCATGCCAATTTCATGCAAAGCAAATTCATACACCTGCTCAGTCCTTACAAATGATACCTCCCACATGGCCTTTCGCTGTGTGGGGGATGGACATCTTGGGACCCTTCCCTAGAGCAGTCGGAGGTTACAAGTTCCTGTACGTCGCCATCGACAAGTTCACCAAGTGGCCGGAAGCAACTCCCGTTGTGACGATCAACAAACAATCTGCAATCAATTTTCTACAATCCATCGTGAGCAGATTCGGAGTCCCAAATAAGATCATCACTGATAATGGGACTCAATTCACAAGCTCCGCATTTCAAGGATATTGCGAAGACCTCGACATACAAGTTTGCTACGCTTCCGTAGCTCATCCTGCCAGCAATGGACAAGCCGAGAGAGCAAATGCAGAGATCCTTAAAGGACTCAAAACACGCACTTATGAGCGCTTGAAAAAAGCACGGAGCCAATTGGATCCAAGAGCTTCCGCCCACTCTATGGGCCAACAGGACTTCTCCAAGTCGGGCAACCGGAGAAACACCCTTCTTTCTGGTGTACGGAGCTGAAGCGATCCTTCCTCCGGAAATCACCTTGGGTTCCCTCCGAGTCCGGACCTTCGACGAAGCCGCGCAGGACCAGCTCCGGCGCGAAGACCTAGACCTCCTCGAGGAGGGAAGGTGCCAAGCAGCTGTTCGGAATGCCCGATACCGCCAAGCTCTACGGCGCTATCACCAGCGGCATGTACACAACCGACAGCTCGAGGAAGGCGATCTGGTGCTAGGGAGAATACTATCCAGAGAAGGGCAAAACAAACTCTCCCCCGGCTGGGAAGGGCCCTTTCGAGTGATCAAAGTATCCCGTCCCGGAAGCGTTCGCTTGGCTACCGAGGATGGGACACCTCTCCCAAATCCTTGGAACATCGAGCACCTCCGTAAGTTCTACACTTAATTCCACGGAGGTGAGTCTTAAGTAACTTGAAATGTATGTTATAGAGTCATTGTACAGAGTCGGGTAGTTCCTCCGGAGAGCAGCCGGACCTTTCCCGAAAGGTTTGAAAAGCTCATGCAACACTTGACACAGTCTCCGGACTAAAAGTGTGGCTAACTACCCTGGGTCAAACGAGAAACCAAACACACTTAGCCTGGTTCCGTACCCTAAGAGTGTACTTGTTTCCCCTGTACCCCGGACCTATAATGAAAGACATCTTCATGTGAAATAGACTCCACGTGCATTCATTTTTGCATAGGCTCGACAGTTTTATTTTTCTCTTTCTTGTCTATAACAGAAACGTGCAATTCTTAAGAAGTTCTAGTTTGACCGGTTTACATGCGATTCGAGTTGAATTGTAAGATTTTTTGGATTTAAATATCGTCTATGGCCAACTCGCCTGAAAGCCGCCAAGCCATTCTAGGGCCGGAGTGCGCTATCGACTTAGCCTGGTCAAGCACCCTAAGTACGCCACTCTACCTACATCCCGGCAGGCCAAAGTAAGGTGGGTCCATGGACAATTGGATCTAAAAGAAAAGACAATTCATCCAGTCGTATTAAAAATCGTGTTCAACTTAAAATTTTCTTGAGAACCGTAAGCCGGGACGAAGTTATAGACAAGGAACGAATTTTACTATTTTTCTTGGCTTAAGTGTGTAGGAAAAATGAACCCTACGTTGATGGAGAAAAACCGGAGCTAACCAAGCTCCGACTCCCACCAGGGCGTCAACCGTCGGCGTTGACTAAAAGATGGTGAGAAGACCCCGTCACTGGAGTCTGTTGCCAACAAACCAAGTGTGGCAAATGTCATTGCCGGAGCTGCTAAGCTCCGACACCTTGGAGTATTAACTACCGATGCTCAACGTGTTGATAGAGGCTATTGCCGGAGCTACTAAGCTCCAGCGATGGACAGTGCCGGAGCATCTAAGCTCCGACAACTTCAGGGGACCTTCACTATCAAAAACTTCGGACCTAAATTCCACAAGTTCGAAGCAAATTCGTCTTCAACAAAACTCAACATCCTTTTGGTACATGTCCACAATCAAATTGTGCACATCTACCAGGGGGCCAAGTGAAGATAAAGATGTTGAAGACAAAAAAAAATGAAATTCGCAAAAAATTGGGGATTTCATTTCATCTGAAGACCGGAGATTACATCTGGAGACAAGGGATTACAAAATTGAGGAAGAAGAGAAGATACAAGTAAAGGCTGAAAGAGACCGTCCTAGACCCTATGGAAGAACTCGGCGACCTTCAGGGCGACCCCCGACACGCAGGCTCGGGTAGCTTCGCCTTCTCCTTCGACGGGGCCTTCAAGCACCGGGTCCAGAGGAAATCGAGGGTTCCGGCTGGTGTAGCACGTCAACACATATTCTGTGACGTTCCTAGCCAGGGATTGCCCCTCGACCTCCAGCTGGTCCGCGATGACGTCGCCCACCTTGGAGAGCTTGCTGCCTGCGGCGCTCAACGCTTGCAACGCAAGGTCCGGCTCCGGCTCCAGATCATCCGGGTGCACGGGGCTGAAACCCATCGGCGTCAGCGCGTCGTCGGCCTTGCCCAGGAACTCCCAAATCTGCAGGGAGTCCGCCTTCCTCAAGTTCTTCATCTCTTCCAGGGATCTCCGGGCCGCCGTCAGCTCCGAATTCTCGCGAGCGAGGCGCTCAACTTCTTTGGCGTTTTGCTGGATCTTCGCAACAACCCGCTTCTCAAGTCTTCCGAGCTCCTCCTCCCGGAGGTGGATCTTGTTCCGGCGGTCGACCAGGTCCTTCTCCCTAGCCTCCACTTTCTTCTCCCGGGCGACAAGGGCACACTCGTATTCGTAGAGTTCCTGCCCCCGCACCCAGGTCTTCTCCTCTTCCTCGAGGCAGCGCTCTTCCAATTTCTTAGTGCGCTCCTCGAGGCCCTTGTCCGCCAGAGCTGTTTTCTCAGCGAGCTCTTCTTCCCGTCGCAAGACGTCATCCCGTAGCTCTAGGAGTTTTTGCTCCTCGTCCTCGAGCCGTCTTTCCCTCCCTTCAAGTGCCTCTCGGCGCTTGATGAGTGCAGTGCTGATGGCCTCGAGCTGATCAAACCGAGCATTGGCCGCGTCGTTAGCAGCCTTAGCTCGGTCGTGGAACTCCCGGGATTGAGCATCGAGGGCGTGAGTCATGCTCTCCCTCTCGTCCAGCAGCTTATCCCAGAGCTCCAGGCGGATCTTCTCCCGCTTGATCCACTCCTTGTCATCCGCAAGCCTCGACTGCGCCAGCTTAGTCTCGAAGTGGAGCTGATTACGCCACCGCCTAAGGGTTTGGCGCTCCTCTTCAAGAGCCTTGCTGTCGTGGAAGAAGGCCAGTTGGACCTTACGTAGACTGGAGCAGGCGTTGTCGATGGACATCGACAGCGAGATGGGCTCCGGACCTGCTGGGATCTCTTCCGCTGGTTCCAGCGGGTCTTCACATACAAAAATTGGGTCCCACTCTACGAGAGTGGAACCCCGAGCTTCCAAAGCGCTAGGGCCTTCCTCCGGGACGGCCTCAGTCGCCATTGAAGGAGGTCCCGCCACCAAGTCTTCATTCGCCCCCTCAGGCGGGGGGCCGACGACTTCGTTCAGGCACTCTGGCTCTGCCACAGGTACCATCGACGTCGTCGCCTCCGGAGCAGGAGCCGCTACTGGCTCCGGCCGGGACACCTCTTCTGAGGGAGGCTCAAGCTCCCTCGCCTCTTTAACCGCCGGCTCTGTGACCGGCGCTCCAACAATCACCGGCTCTGCGGCCGGAGCTTCGGAAGTAACCGGCTCAACTACCGGAACTACTTCGACTTCCGGCTCGCATGCCGGGGCTTCAACCACCTCCGGCTCAATCGCCGGGGCTTCAGCACTTTCCGGCTCCGAAGCCGGGACTGCTACTTCCTCCGACTCAACAGCCGGAGCTTCTACTACTGCAGCACCAGGACCCGGAGCTTCCACTTCCGGGACGGGTGCCGCTGGCGCATCTTCATTCCCGTGGTCCGGCGCTACCACGGGAACTTCTGGAGACGAGTCGAGGTCCATGACCACGACAGCCGGCGCCGGAGCTGTCGCAGCCTCCGCTTGGGGCGGCACCGGGACTGGAGCAGAAGCCCTCGCAGCCTCAGACACTGTGGCTGAGGGTGGAGCTTCACTCCCCTTCTTGGGAACGCTGCAGATGAAGAACGAAGAAATTGAGCAAACAGATGCTACAATTAAAAAGTTAATCGAGGTAAAAAAGAAAAATTACCTTGGGAGGCTCCCGCACCAGCTTGCGCGGAACCTCTTTCCCGGACGATCCGGGCTGGCCACGGTCGGCGTAGGAGCTCCGGGAGGACTCCCAGGACTTGCCACAGCCGCGGGCGTTTCCCGGGTCGGAGCTCTCCTTGATCGGGAGGAACTCCTGGACCTGGAGGCCCTCACCGCTCCAGATGCCGGAGTCGCGCGCCCGGAGCTAGCACCACAGGAGGGATCCACCACGGGGACAGTCGCACTCCGGGAGGATCCCACCGCCGGAACAGTAACGTTCCGGAAGGACCCCACCACGGGGACAGTCGCCACGGCGGCGGAGGATCTTCCTTCCTGAGGAGGGGGAACCGGGGGGGGGGGGGGAAGTGGCAGGCCCGATGGACCTTCCGTCAGCATGTCGCAGCTTCCTCTTCCGGCTCTTCGGCTCCTCCGCCAGCTCCTTGCCCTTGCCGATGACCTCAGCTCTTGGCTGTGGGACAGGGGCGGAGCCGTCTTCGGACAACCCGGGGATCGCCAACCGGGTGGTTGATCTTCTCTCGACGACACCAAGGTCGTCAAGCGCGGGCATCGTCCGCCAGAGCTCCCTGCTGAACTCAACTTCCACGTTCAGAGGGAGGAAGGCCGGCGGCGGAGTCAAGTAATCTCCGTCAACGTCGATGCCGTGCTGGAATTTCTTGAGGTGAAACTCCAAGGTCTTCCCCACCATGCTGGACTTCAACCCGGTCTCAACCCGGTCCTCGTCCATCACGCTGTTGAGGGCCCAGGCGAGCTTCTCCCTCCTCTTCAGCGGCGCCCACCTGTTGGACAGGAAGTTGCAGAACACCGCCTGGGGAGTCAATCCTCCCTCCACACATTGGCGGATCCTGGTCAGGACAGGGTCGAAAGCTTCCGCCAGCACCGGAACTTCGCTCCATACCGACGTGTCAATGCCGGGCAGACCGTCTGGCAACTCCAACCGCTCATGCTCCTCCACCCGAACGACTATCCAATCTTTCTTCCAGTCATCCCACTTCCCGGAAGGGAATGACCGGAGGTACTTGAATGGGCACTTCTTGCGCTTCACGGAGTAGTAGAAGCCAAGATACTCATTGCTTCGGCCGGTGGTGTGGACGGTGAAGAAGGTTCGGAAGAGATCGATGCAGGGAGTGATGCCCACCCACATCTCGCAGAAGTGGACAAAGATGGACACAAGGAGAATGGAGTGAGGGCCAAGGTGGTACAGCTGCAGACCATAGAAGTCCAGCAGCATCAAGAAGAAAGAAGAAAACGGTGGGATCAGCCCCACCATGGCGTACGAGGAAAAGTACACCATCTCGCCAGCGTGCTCCTTTTCAAAGGGGAGCTCTCCGCCGGCGCGGACTGAGCGGTTGAAGAAGTCCGAAGACCACCCCATGAGGGCCCATACCTTCTTCAGATGGCTGTCAGTCTTCAAGCGACTCTCACGCAGACCCAACTCCATCGCAGCACAGCTAGGCAAGAGAAGAGGAGCAAAGTACGAGTTGGGAGTTTGAGCGCAAGAACAGATGGGAAGCGTAAAGAACTCCCGACGGTGCGCTTTCCTTCTTAAGTAAGCCCTCGCAACGCTTGGATGGAAACTGCAGGGGAGTCAAGGATACTACTCAAGAATTCAACCCTGCCGATGACAAGAGGGCCCGGGACCACCCTGACGATCAAGTCGAGGCTCTTACCCAGGCGAACAGTTGTCATCACGAGGCGGGAAACCCAAAGGCGGCGACCTGACAAGGCGCGCAGAACCGATACGGTTTTTGTATCGGGAACCGGCGACCTTCAATTGCGAGAGATCCGCACGTCAAAGATCTTATCTGCCGCCTGAGTTGCGCCACGCGTCGGGATTTAACCGTAAAGCCCCGCCAACGGCACCTCCGAAGACCCTTGAAGACCCAGTTCAAGAGTCGCGAGTATGGACCCACCTCCGACGGAATGACTTCACCCCGGTGACTTTCCCCGGAGGTAGGTCCAGGGGGCCACTGTCGGTACCCTAAAAACCATACACCCCCTGAGGTTACAAAGATCTCAAGGGAAGGACGTCTACTCAAATTGAAGACCCTCGGAGGCCCACTTGACAGACATAACCGGACCTGCTTCTCCAACATGGTTAACCCCTAGGTTGCCACGGGTACTGCCAGACCGGAGCTACTACCCACAAGGGTGAAGCTCCGGGCTAGGTACCGAAACGGCACCTCCGGACTTAACCCCTGACCGAGAGAAGCTCCGGACCTGACACGTGCCAGGCCACCCCGGAGCTTCCCGCTTCCCACAAGCAAGCTCCGGAGCTGCCACGTGTCCAAACGTCGGAGCTGGCCGCCTCAAACCTCCGGAAGACATTGTAACGACTCCGGATCTTCAAAGGATAGCCGCGGACTTCAAGACCCGATTAATTGTCATTAATTCCATGTTAATGACACTTAATCGGACAATCTTAACACCTGTAACGGCACTGTCGGAGCCCGTTACAGGGTTATTAACAACAATTAACCGTGTATCAATACTAGTAACCGCCGGGGCCACATGTCGGGCCAGGCTAACTTGTAACGGTTTGTCCTTGTACTATAAAAGGACAGACCGGCGATACACGGAGAAGGCTCTCGAACACTCTCAGGCACACACGCATTGACGTGAGCTTTCATACATAAACTAATACAACACCACACACCCGTGGAGTAGGGTATTACGCTCAGGCGGCCCGAACCACATAAACCACTGTGTCTCTCGTGTCCAATCGTGATTCACCTTCTTGAGTCTCTGCGCGGACCGAGCGGTTGAAGAAGTCCGAAGACCACCCCATGAGGGCCCGGACCTTCTTCAGATCGCTGTCAGTCTTCAAGCGACTCTCACGCAGACCCAACTCCATCGCAGCACAGCTAGGCAAGAGAAGAGGAGCAAAGTACGAGTTGGGAGTTTGAGCGCAAGAACAGATGGGAAGCGTAAAGAACTCCCGACGGTGCGCTTTCCTTCTTAAGTAAGCCCTCGCAACGCTTGGATGGAAACTGTAGGGGAGTCAAGGATACTACTCAAGAATTCAACCCTGCCGATGACAAGAGGGCCCGGGACCACCCTGACGATCAAGTCGAGGCTCTTACCCAGGCGAACAGTTGTCATCACGAGGCGGGAAACCCAAAGGCGGCGACCTGACAAGGCGCGCGGAACCGATACGGTTTTCGTATCTGGAACCGGCGACCTTCAATTGCGAGAGATCCGCACGTCAAAGATCTTATCTGCCGCCTGAGGTGCGCCACGCGTCGGGATTTAACCGTAAAGCCCCGCCAACGGCACCTCCGAAGACCCTTGAAGACCCAGTTCAAGAGTCGCGAGTATGGACCCACCTCCGACGGAATGACTTCACCCCGGTGACTTTCCCCGGAGGTAGGTCCAGGGGGCCACTGTCGGTACCCTAAAAACCATACACCCCCTGAGGTTACAAAGATCTCAAGGGAAGGACGTCTACTCAAATTGAAGACCCTCGGAGGCCCACTTGACAGACATAACCGGACCTGCTTCTCCAACATGGTTAACCCCTAGGTTGCCACGTGTACTGCCAGACCGGAGCTACTACCCACAAGGGTGATGCTCCGGGCTAGGTACCGAAACGGCACCTCCGGACTTAACCCCTGACCGAGAGAAGCTCCGGACCTGACACGTGCCAGGCCACCCCGGAGCTTACCGCTTCCCACAAGCAAGCTCCGGAGCTGCCACGTGTCCAAACGTCGGAGCTGGCCGCCTCAAACCTCCGGAAGACATTGTAACGACTCCGGATCTTCAAAGGATAGCCGCGGACTTCAAGACCCGATTAATTGTCATTAATTCCATGTTAATGACACTTAATCGGACAATCTTAACACCTGTAACGGCACTGTCGGAGCCCGTTACAGGGTTATTAACAACAATTAATCATGTATCAATACTAGTAACCGCCGGGGCCACATGTCGGGCTAGGCTAACTTGTAACGGTTTGTCCTTGTACTATAAAAGGACAGACCGACGATACACAGAGAAGGCTCTCGAACGCTCTCAGGCACACACGCATTGACGTGAGCTTTCATACATAAACTAATACAACACCACACACCCGTGGAGTAGGGTATTATGCTCAGGCGGCCCGAACCACGTAAACCACTGTGTCTCTCGTGTCCAATCGTGATTCACCTTCTTGAGTCTCCGCGCGCCCACACCGAACTACAAACTCTTTCAACACTTTATTAGTGTCAGGAGATCTGCCGACTCCAACAGTCGACAGGTACCGACAGGCTTGGACTCCGCAGGGGGCCCCGACAACCAAGTTGCCTCTAGATCCCAGCCCCCGGAGGGTGCTCGGGTCCCCTCAGGGCTCGTTTGGCAGACCATAATCTCGGAGGAATCCCGGCCCATTTCCAGGCCCAATGAACATGTGCTGAAACTTCCTGTAGGGGCATTTGGTAACCGACTTTTCCAGCTCGATCCGGAGGGGTGGATGGGTCTTTCCGGCCTGGCCTCGCGAGATCAAGCTGGAAAACCCCATCTCGCTCGGGTGCGCAGTGCGTCCCGCACACCTCCCAACCTGAGTCCACGCCGCCATGCTTGCCTCGCCCGCATCGGTCGTCTTCGGGCCATCACACTCGCCTCTCCCCATGTCGGTCATTTCTGCTCTGTCGCTCACCTCCTATTGTCAATCCGCGCGCCTCCCTCACTTCCGCGCGCCACCGCCCTCCCATTCCTGGTCCCCGCCGCTTCTCTCACCTCCCATCCCAGATCTGCGCCACCGCTCTCGTCTCCAATCACCCCTGCTCCCCGCCGACTTCGCCCCAAGACGCTCATGGAGCTCGCCTGCCCACTACCGAGTCTCTCGCCCCCTCGCGTAGCTCATCTCTATCCTCTTCACTGCTGCGTCTGTCTTCTCCCCACCGCTGCACATGTCGTCCTCCTCGCGTAGCATGCTTCCCCACCGCAAGCCCCCCTCCCCTCCCTCAACCTCTCCTCGCTTGTGCCCCGTCCTAGATGAAGGAGAAAATCCCAGCCGCCTACCGGCACTTCATCTTGCTGCTTCCGATCAGATGTGACCGCTCTCTCTCCCAGTTTCTCGTCTCCATCTTTTCCCTGTCCTCTCTTCCCTCCCCTCTTGTTCTGATGATTAGTCGTATTCCTCTTGTTTCCTAATCTGAGTGATGAGTTGTATTCCTCTTGTTTACACTATGAAAAAAGGAAAAAATCATGATTTAATCTTTCCAGCTAACTTTTTTGTGCAAGCGAGGTACTGTGGTGAAGTGCTTAACTGGTACTCTGATTTAACTGGTACTCTGATTTGTTTCAGCCCATAGTATAAGACGCCTATGAAGTTATCAGTTTTTTCGGTATTTTCTTTTTAGATATGAGCTTATAAGGATATAATGGGAGCCTATCAAATTATTTGTTTGTTCACACTGTTTAATGGGCCTTTTGCTCTGTAGTTCTGCATCCCTTGATGTTGATTGTTGAAGAACTAATATAGTGTACTTTGTGATTGTTTTGATCTATATCTAGCCATTTTTGCAGTTGGCGTGAACAAACAGATAAGTTAATATGTGCTTGTAAGCTTCTCCGATTTGAATCCATTCATGGACCATCAAGATGTATTATGATGGCCGACTACCACTCGAAAAAATGCCAGAAAGCTCCAACAAGTTTCTACTTGTGAAGTATTTTTTGTGTTGGTGTATTATTTTATTTTTATAGCATGCTTTTTTAATGCACAAATAATTCTCATAACATTGTAGTTATGATGGAACTTGAATTAGTACATAAATATACTATTTATGGCACATATTACAGATTTATCTAAATTTTTTAATGCAACTTCAAATTTTCAGATTGCATTTTTAGAAATTCACTTTTTATATAATTATTATTTTTCTGAGTTTACTCATTTTTCTTATTTTTAAGATATTTTTTTGTATTTCGGGATTCCAATCCCATCCATTCCAAACAGACAGAGGGAAGATCAACAATGAGAGGGAATGCACACTAGGGTAGGGAAAATCCCGCTGGAGATTTGCTTCCCTGGGTTTTCCAGCCTAAAGTCCCAAAGGGGGCCTCAGGGGGCCTCTGGGTCCCAGCCCCCAGAGGATGCCCTAGATCCAGGGAGCCTGGAGCCCCTAGGACCGACACCAATAGAAGAGAACGCATTGGATACCCCAGCAATGGTCTGGACTATCCAGCGCTGAGTCTACTTCATCAGCGAAGTCCTGCATGAAACAAAAACAAGGACCTTGAAGTACATTATAAGTTGCTATATGCAGTTCTAATCTCATCTTGGAAGCTCAACCACTACTTTCAGGCACAAAGGGTTTCTGTAGTGACCTCATTCCCATTGGGGACTGTGCTCTACAACCCCAACGCTACTGGTAACGTCGCTAAGTGGGTGGCGGAGCTGGTAGAGTTTGAGCTCGACTTCTTGCCGTAGCAAGCGGGCAAGTGTCACGCACTTACCGATGTCGTTACTGAGTGGACGCCATCACTAAGCAACCCAGGGGGTCCCAACATCGGCGAGGCGGAGCCTAAGGCCCCAGTCCTCATTGGACCCCACTAGACGCTCTTCCCCGATGGCTCCTCCTGGAAGCAGGGAGCCAAAGCCGGCGTGCAGCTCCTCTCGCCAACAAGGGATCAGTTCAAGTACGCGGTGCGCCTTAACTTTAAGGTGACCAACAACATGGCAAACTAGGAAGCCCTCATCTTCGGGTTAAAAATTGCACAGGCTCTCGACGTTCAACAAATGCTGGTCAAGGAATACTACCAACTGATCATCAAGCAAGTTCGGGGAGAATGTTGCTGCAACGACCCCAACTCACGGCGTACCCGTTGCACGTCAAGAAGCTGGAGAAGGACATCAAAGCCTTGGACCTCTGCCATGTGACACGAGACGACAACTCTGTCGCAAAAGCCCTGTCAATGACGGCGTCCACTGGGACCCCGGTTCTCGAGGGTGTCTTCGAAAGGAGGTTTGTATGACCGTCCGCTAGGCCTCCTGGTCTTATCGAAGGAGGAGAGCCCAGCACCTCGAAGTTGGCGGTCTATGTGGCCCTAACCATGATGTCTGGCAAGAATCGTATGCGTCACCAGGGACCCTGTGCAACTCAGCGCCCAAGATCCAGAAGCTCGGGAGGATCCTGATGCACTGCTACAATAAGCCTCATCGCAGGCGGCTCTAAACCTATTATCACACGCAGTCTCTAAAACCACCTGAAATGAAGAGCCTATGATAATCCGCAATTTCAAAGGCGGAGAAGTGAAACCGCTTGTGGAGACACATTATCACAGGCGGTCCTTTACTTAGGCTAGCCGCCTGTGAAGACATATTATCACAGGCGGGTCGTGCAACATATATAAATGTCTGTGATAATTGTGTTATCACAGGCGGATCTTGACCTACGTCAAGCCGCCTGTGAAGGCAGTTTATCGCAGCCGATTTTGTACCATAATAGTAACCGCATGTGATAATTAGGTTATCACAGATGGTTCTTTACCTATATCTTGCCACCTGTGATGATTGTTTTTCACAGGCAGATCTAGCCGTTGGTAAATAACCTCCTGTGATGAGGTATAACCTATGCAGTACCAGCTGCTGCTATTTCTAATTTCCAGGTCAATTCAAAATAATCACAGAAGTCAACAATATCATCACAGAAGTCAACAATATCATCACGGAAGTCATCTCACAGAAGTCAATTTCACTAAAACGATATACATATGTACAAGTTACAGATACAATTCATCTCATAGTTTACATGTTTTTACTAAAAACTGTTTCTATTGGCATAGTTGCAAAGTTCTGGCACATCAGCTATTGCACCATTCTGATCAAAGAACTCCCCTATTTTGTGCGAAATTTCGCGACGCACGAATTGACACAGTTCAGTAGCAATCTTGTCGGCTCCTCCACCGGGAATATTTCTACAAACCGGTCATTCTTCATTCACATTCTTTGTGTGCTGCAATGAAACACATAACAAGGTTTAGAATGTCTTGGTTTGAACAATCTCAAAGTATAGATCAAAGTGAGAGTATACATGAATTTATTTGGTATTTTTGGAACAGTTGTACTATATGAAGTTCGAATCAAAATATGAAAATAATGTTTCTGGTAATATTGAACAGCATAGAATAAAAGTATTAAACTATGCTAGTTACAATGAAAATGAAACTTAAAAATAAGAAAATAGGTTATTGACATTAAGGATAAATTGCATCCTCACGATTCACTCTATATTCGCTGGCGGTCCGAAGTTGCTCGCATACATAAAACCCGCATAAGACACTCCAAACAGGCTACTTTGGACAAGCATAATACATTTTAATGTCCAATGCATTCGTATTAGGAGGTCTCTCACTGCCAAGCTGTTCCGCATAAAACCACCAATCGCTGTAATACAAGAAATGTCATATAAAACTTGTCAACACATTCTAAATGTGTGTAAATTAAAATTATTGAATAAACGTACAGTTTCAAAATGGAAAGGAAATCTTTGTAACAATCTCGTGGGTAATCGGCTGAGTCCAAGACTGTTGCCAAACCCTGCGTTGGCTTGATGAAGATCATTATGTAGTGATTACTGCAAACATACAAACACATGTGTTAACAATTAGCAATAATTGCTATTTCAAAGTCATGTGTCGAACTTACTCGAAGTGGTACGGAGCCTTTACGAGTTCCTTGCCATCTCGGACAAAGTTAAACATTGGATGTCCTATGTAAGCTGCAACTTCTGTCCTTCTATTCTTCTTAAGTTTTGTGATTGATTTTTTAAATTCTTTTTCTTTCATGTGCTTGAACTTTGCTGAGTCTCGATCCGCGTTGATGTCGAATAGCGTCTTTGCAATCCGTGTAGGGTCAAGGATACCTATCTTGCATTTCATCTTTTTATTATCCATGTATTGCATCCTATTGAAGAAGTCCAGAATTGCTATAATCTAATGAAATGTGTATGCGTGTAGTAAGAAAAGCAAATGCAAAATATTAGAGGCACTTACAAGCACCAGACGAGTAGCAGGTTTATTTCGAGCATGCCCCAATGGAAAAGGTTATGCAGGTCTTCAAATAAAATGACTCGTTTATCTACTCCAGTGCTCTAGAATGCATCTTTTGGAATACAAAATGTGACGCAAGAAAGATCATATTTTGTGCTGGCAAGGATGTACCACTCGTGCATTCTTTTGAGCGGGGAAGGTTGTTTAATAAGTTGTACGGATGTCACGAACGGCTTCCCATTCTCAAATTTAGGAGGAACATCCTCAAGCTTGTATATTGGAACTCCTGGTTTAACTAAAGCCGTCCGCCGATTATACATGACACCGTCTTCTTCCCACTCCTCGATATCTTCTAATGTTGGCTCATGAGAAGAACGAGATGCACTCGATTTTGTAATATTTTCCTTCATAGTTTCCAAATACTTTGACACATCTGATGAAGGTTTCTTAATTTCGTATGAGCTAACTTTGATAGGCACTGATGATTGAGGAGTAGTGGTCGTAAGTTGGACACTGGCTTGTTGTTGAATCTGTTGTTCAACTGATTGCACTTTACTCCCAACAGCTAGCTCTAGTACAACTTCAAGCTGTTGCTCAATTGGTTGCTCTTTACTAGCAATAGCTTGCTCTGGTACTGCTTGAAGCTGTTGTCCAACTTGTTGCTCTTGGTTATCTTTACTGGCAAGGTTACTATCATCCTTGCTGAGACGTAGGGGAAGTGGATCTTCCTGGACTGGGAGTGGATCTTCCTGGACTTTCACCTTAGAAGACAGGGTTGCAGTATTTTGAAATTGGCTCATCGTCCAACACGATATCGCATCGGTGCCAAAGGATTAATTGGTTGACAGCCTGCCCCAGAGTCGCGATCCCCTCATGTGTGATGTGGCCTATTTTTGATAATCTTCATAATCATTATCAATGATCCGAAGATCTTGCACCATAGCATAATATAACGGAAATGGATTCCACTTAAAGCCACGATCAGGCTTTGCCATAGCAGTGGCAACCTGTTTGGTTTCATTCCCTGCTCTGCCGATAGGGACAATAGACGACAAGATTTGTCCTTAGCAAGATCATCGACAGCGAACTTATGGGTTGACCTTGAGCCTGGCACATAACCTACGCTGCTAAAGTAGGCAGCTGGAGATACCAATTGCACCTTTGTCACGGAAACCATCGTTGTACTCGGTGCAACTAATTGTCCCGATTGTCTATGTTGTTCCATTATTTCTTGCACATTTTCATTGAACTTTTGAAAAATCGTTTCATCAAGTATTTTCTTAAAATTATCACGTCTTCTATATGTGTCTTTATCTTTAGGGAACAATCTAGCCAAGACATTTGAGAAGAGCCTGCTCGAACCTGTCCACTATGTTCAGGGTTTCCTAAGATAGCGGTAAGTTGGTCATTCTCCCTCTTCGGCTTGAAGAGACCCTTCTGTTGCTTGTCAATTACTTCTTTAATTTTTCCTCTACTTCATTCACTGAGTCGGGCTTTTCAAGTTTGACCTCGCTGGTCAAACCTGACCGAGCAAAGACCCACTGCTGAGTTCTATCATTGCAGCCTTCTAACGGATGAGGATTGCCCTTACTGGTAATTTTGTCTAAATATCTTATTCCATTTCTGGACTTTGGGGGCATATCCGGCAGACCCCAGGCGATGATGGTATTTGTTCTTTTTGGCAAGCTCTGACCTAGTTGAACTTAGAGCTTTAACATCGGGTGTGGTCTTTTGACGAACTAACTCTTGCCACCGAGCTTGTGTGATTTTTCACATCTTCCTTGTGCTAGAGACCTTATCGTCCTTAACATAAGCATTCATTTTACTCTTCTAGCCACGAAACTTCTTTCCGCACGAGACCAATGTTACTTTCTTTATAGCTTCTTTCATGCCTTTCGGTAACTTGAATTGTTTCTTTATCCTTTCCCACAACTCATTCTTGGTCTCCTTATGTAATTTTCTCCAATTCTCGGTTGTGATCGGCATGAGTTCTCTAACAAGAAAACAGCATGCATTTTGGTACTTGGTAACTGAATCCAGTGGTTCTTGGGGAAGCCTATCTGGACCGACCCTTGTTATGTACATGATGCGGTCCAATGGACCCTTATTGGGACCTCGTTGCCCTCGTGTCCGCTTGAGTGAACCCGAGGATTCATCCATTGGAGAACCTTTTACGGTTTTAGGAGCCGAAGTCACCTCGTTGTCTTCGCGATTAATCTAGGTAAAAAAGAATTATAATACTTCATATACTTGACAGCCAACATTAACTTGAACCGCTGAAGTTAAGATTTGTGATCCATACCTCGTCGGCAGGATCATATTTCGGGTCGAGATCCTCTGAAGTCCTTTTAATTTTTATATTAGGAAAAGAATCTGATGGATGTGAAAGGAGCCTGAACTGCTAAAGTCAGTAAACTCTATATTGAGTTCTTTATTGTTACTACCAGCACCCGTCTTCTTAGGGCTTTCCATGCTAGAACTAATAAGACAAAAAATATAATGAATGGCATATTAACTCTACATGAAGTGTCCCACAGAACCATCAACCACTTGTGCGTGTCAAACAATTTATGAAGTCATGGCCAAAACAAGAGTACAAGGTGAGATATTCGACTTGCTATACCATTACATCCAGCATGTGGTTAGAATGGATGGTGCTTAGTATAAAAAGAACAATACACATTCCTTAATTGACCGAGAGGGACTACAATCCAAATCACCTCTCATTACACAAGTTCATCTTCTTTCAGATTTTATCCCATATGCACTTATGGCTTTAGACAACTTCATTCTGGGCTTCTAGTGGAATTCTAGTTGGATGGAATACTCTATTAATTTGGGGAGAACAAATTCATAATGAATGATATAATAGTATGCTTGGGTTAGTGGAAGTTACTCTAAAAGATTAGAATTTTGCTTGAAGTAACATGCAGGAGGAGCCCCTCTTAGAGCAGCTCGATTGATGTGTTAGGAGTCCAGATTGGCTTACTTTGTACCCTGAAACTATTATGTTTCCGCTGGACAGACCATTTTCAGATAATGTACCATATCCAAATTGACTCAAATATCCCAAAGGCTCAATTTTTTAGATTTGAGAACCTCTGGATCGAGCAACCGGATTCCTTTAATCTTGTGGAAAGAGTATGGAGTATGATGAGATTATTGACATTCTTTTTTTTTTTCAAAAAAAAAAGTGATGGAAAGGCTCATGAGTTAATATTAACTCATGAAGTATGATCAACCTAGTAATGAATAACTAATTGTATTCAACTAATTAATTAGCTACTACCACTACTTGATACACAATTTGGTTTGGACAAATCAATCCGTTAATCCGGCGCCTATGATCATTTCCTAATTCAATCATGCCAAAATTATATAACATGTTAAATTACTGCTATCAGCAGAAAATATCCAGTTTTACAAGCAGGTTCGAAAAACAACTGAAATCAATAATTTGTGTAATGTTCCTCATATTTAGCGGCACGGCCTAACTGCAGGCGGCTTAAACAACGTGACCCAACTACCCTCTCCAGGCTCCAGCTAGCTCATTTGGTGCCGTGACTAGATTATAAAAAGCGACTTATTGGTTCTCCTGTATCCAAGCAGAGTCGATAACATCGTCTCCCAAAATATAGTATCCACACAACACTTTCGCAACTTTGCTCTCTACAGACAAAGAAACTCATTTCATTGTATGGTTATCTCATGTGGGTGGTAATTACCAACTGCCTGAGAAGATGCAATTATCTCAGGCGGTTGGTATGTAATACCCGCCTGAGATATTCTTTTTCTCAGGCGGTTATTCTGTACCAACCGCCTGAGGAGATCTTTATGTACGCTTAATTAATATTCTTTTCATTTATTAATATTATTTTCTCAGGCGGTTTTTCAGTACCAACCGCCTGAGAAGATCTTTACAATCTTCTTAATTAATATTCTTGATTAGATGTGGGGCCTTTTAAAAGCCCAAATTCCACTTTCTTGTAATATGATTGATTATTAAAGGTTACTATTAAATTTCACTTCATAAAGCCTTTGAATTTGCTCAAAACATAAAACACATATAACAGTTGCTATTTGTCATTTTTCTATCATGATGAATATAATGATTTTTTTCATTTTTTTAATGGACATTTTTAGTCATCATACCAACCTCTATGAGTTTTTTCAGATTTATTTAATTTTTTTGAATCAATGTGTGTTCAAAATTTGATGAATGCCTCATATGTATCTGAGCATTTAGTTAGAATGATGGATAATTTGAATTTTGACATGTTGGATTGCTTTAAAAAAATTAACAAAATTCATACATGTATAAATAATACAAATATGTTCATACAAGACAATTTTAGTGAAGGATTTTTTTTAGGAGATACACAAATATGAATAATATGTGAGTATAAATTAATTTTATATTTACCAAAACATTACAATGTCAGCTATACAAGTTTTAAAATATTTGGTTCACATGGTAGATGTTAATTTTTGAAAATATAGAATAAAGAATCATCAAATTTGGACTCAATTTGCAAAATCTATACATGTTTGAGTATTTATATTGGTATCTAAATAAAAAAAGAAGCAAGGGAAAAGAAAACTGAAGAATAGGCTCGGGCAATTATCTGAGGCGGTTGGTAAGTAATACCCGCCTGAGATAACATTTTTCTCAGACGGTTCTTCAGTACCAACCGCCTGAGAAGATCTTTACTTCTTCTTAATTGATATTCTTGATTAAATGTGGGGCCTTTCAAAAGCTCAAATTCCACTTTCTTGTAATATGATTGATTATTAAAGTTACCATTAAATTTCACTTCATAAAGCCTTTGAAATTGGTCAGAACATAAAAACATATAACAATTTCTATTTGTTATTTTTCTATCTTGATGTATATAATGATTTTTTCATTTATTTTTTCAATGGACATTTTTAGTCATCATACCAAACTCTATGATTTTTTCAGATTTTTTTAAATTCTTTTTGAATCAATGTGTGTTTAAAATTTGATGAATGCCTCATATGTATGTGAGCATTTAGTTAGAATGATGGATAATTTGAATTTTGACATGTTGGAATGCTTTAAAAAATTAACAACATTCATACATGTGTAAATAATACAAATATGCTCACACAAACAAATTTCAATGAAGGATCTCTTTCTTTTTAGGAGATATACAAATGTGAATAATATGTGAGTATAAATTAATTTGATATTTACCAAAACATTACAATGTCAGTTATACAAATTTTGAAATATTTGATCCAGCTGGTAGATGTTAATTTTTGAAAAATATAGAAGAAATAATCATTAAATTTGGAGTCAATTTGCAGAATATATACATGTTTGAGTATTTATATTGGAATATAAATAAAAATAGAAGCAAGGGAAAAGAAAACTGAAGAACAGGCTCGGGCAATTATCTTAGGCGATTGGTAAGCAATACTTGCCTGAGATAATCTTTTTCTCAAGCGGTTATTAAGTCCCAAACGCGTGAGAAGCAGTTAAAAACCGCCTGTGAAAACGGACGCCTTTATATAGACCCCTCGGGCACCATAAAAAACCTAACCCTGGAGATTTTTCATCGACACCGCCAGGCTGCCAAAATTTTCCACCGTACACCGGCCGATACTGCATTCATCAGTTGATCAACCTTCGAACTGAGAAAAGGTTAGAAGAGACATCTTCTTCACTATCATGTTTTTAATTTGTTCTTTTTTCACAGTTTTGTTTTGTTGTGTATGTGTATGCGTCCAGGCCCCCTCCCCCCCCCCCCCCCCCAACCACTTGAGATTTGTCGTAGATTTGAATGATTAAAGGTTGAAAGATGTAGTTTAGTCCCACCTTGAGCTCACCCATGAATTTTACAGAACAACAAGTAGATTCGAAGGATTAAAGGTTGAAGATTAATACAAGCACATCACGTGTTCAATGAAATGTTTCAATGAATAAGCCTAACTTCCAAAATCCATTATGGCCACTAGCAAGCTTAGAAAATTATGAAACAAATTTTCTTGGAACCCTTATGAACAGACCTACATGGTACCAGTATACACTTATATGATACATGATTGTTATGTCTATGTTAAATTCATTTTATAGAAAACCCTTAGGTCATATATGTGGCCAAATTTTGTAAATCTTACAAAAATCTATTATTAAAGCATGGACCGTCGAGCGTGGATGTATAACATGCAAGGACCTGATCCTATGTACATTCATAATGTTGCAAATTTATTGAAACATCCAAGAGACATGCGAAGTTGCAAACTATAGATGACATATTATGTCCATGTATCGACTGCAAAAATAAGATTGCTCGGATAGATACTATAGTAATCCAATCTCATTTGGTGAAAAGAGGTTTAAAAAAACTACACAATATGGACAGAGCATGGTGAGTTAGATACACATGAAGTGAATAAAGATGATGAGAGAGTTTCAGATGACGATAATGTTCATATCAATTATGGTAGTGACAATCAAGATGGTGATGATGATGATGAGTTCGTTTGTGAGGAGATGTTGCGTCACATTGAACCATATGTATTGACTTCGACGGGAGCAAGTAAAGGTTTAAGTAAAATGGAGACATTGCAGAATGCGGTGACGGAGATTTTATATGATGAATAACACGGTTGTGATAAAGAGTTTACTACATTGCATGCAGTCCTAGAACTACTAAAGTTGAAAGCCACACACGGATGGTCCGATTGTAGTTTTTCTGATCTTTTGAATCTTTTGGCAGAAATTCTTCAAAATCAAAATAAACTGCCGAGAAGCACCTATAAAGCGAAGAAACTTCTTTGCCCAATGGCACTAGGTGTGACAAAAATACACGCTTGTGTGAACCATTGGATTCTATATCGCAAAGAGCATGAGCTCGCAACTAGATGCCCCATCTGTGGTGTCATTAGATATAAGAAGGACTACAATCACTAGTATGTTACCAGCATGAAAAAGTCTAGGATTTGTCGGAGCTTGATAGATCCGACTGCACCCACTATCAACGCGTAAAATGTCGACGGCAGGCCCCTTGTGGTTGTCGGAACTTAGTAGATCTGATGACACCCACTGTCAATGCGTAAAACGTCAACGATAGGCCCCCTGGGATGTCGGAGCTTGGTAGGTCCGACGGCACCCACTGTCAATGCATCAAATGTCGAAAGCGGGCCCCCTGTGGTTGTCGGAGCTTAGTAGGTCTGACGACACCCTTCGTCAACGCGTGAAACGTCGACCGCAGGCCCCCTGGGGTTGTCGGAGCTTAGTAGGTCTGATGACACCCAGTATCAATGCGTGAAACGTTGACGGCGGGCCCCCTGGGGTTGTCGGAGCTTGGTAGTTCCGACAGCACCCAGTATCAACGCATCAAACATCGACAGCGGGCCCCTGCGGTTGTCGAAGCTTAATAGGTCTAACAACACCAATTGTCAATGAGTGAAACATCGACGGTTGGCCCCCTGGGGTTGTCGGAGTTTAGTAGGTCCGACGACACCCATTGTCAATGTTTGAAACATCGACGGCGGGCCCCTTGGGGTTGTCGGAGCTTGGTAGTTCCAACGGCACCCACTGTCAACGCGTAAAATGTCAACAACGGCCCCCCTGGGGTTGTCGGAACTTCTCAGCTTCTACGATATCCACAACAAATCGTAGAATACGTCGACTGCAAATCCCCTCGGGTGGTTCCACCATCTTCACTTCAATTGCCATTATGCTTCACGTCGATGTTGGGCCACCATGGGAGTTGTCGGAGCTTTCAACGTTCAAAACGTCGATGGTGGGCCCCCTTGGGGGTTGTCGGGGTTTAGTAGCTCCGGCGTCGTCCACCATCGTCATGAGTTTTCATTTTTATTGTGCATCAAAGACAAGAAAAACCATAAAATTTCATCTTGTCTATAACTCTTTTGCGACTTACCGTTCTTATTTGAATTTTAGATCCGAAGAAACTCAATAAGATAACAAGCACATTGATGTAATCTTTCCAGATCCAAATGCTTTTAGGACCCGGCCTACTGAGGCCTGCTGAATGTAGGTAGAGTGGAGTACTTAGGGTGCACGACCAGGCTAAGTCCATAACACACTCAGAACCTTTGTTGGCTTGGCGTTCAGTCGAGTAGACCATGCAGCAATGCTAAGATCCGAAGAGACTAACAATATAACTTGTACAACATATGAATAACTTGGACTAAAACTCAAAAAGAATTGCACAACTTCGTTATAGACAAGAAGGAGAAGGATAATAAAAAAGAATGAGCCTGCACAAAATTTATGCACTTGGAGCTAGTTTTTACACAACAATGCTTTTCATTATAGGTACGGATTGTAGGGGAGACAAGGACACACTTAGGGTACGGAACCAAGCTAAGCGTGCTATACTTCTTGTACTAACTCAGAATAGGTAGCTAAACTTTAAGTGTTGCGACTGTGTCAAGTGTTGCTTGGACTTCTCGGACCATCCTGGAGGGGTCTAGATGTTTTCTCGAAGGACCTACCCAACTCTGTGTTTAGACTCTATAATTTACATTGCATGTAATTACAGACTCACCTCCGTGATACTAGGCATAAAACATACGGAGGTGCTCGATGTTCCAAGGAATAGGAAGTGGGGTCCCATCCTCAGTTGCCAAGAGAACGCATTCGGGACGGGATACTTTGATCACTCGGAAGGGACCTTCCCAGCTTGGGGAAAGTTTGTTCATCCCTTTTCGAGTTAGTATTTTCTGCAGCACCAGATCGCCTTTCTCGAGCTGTCGGTTACGCACATGCTTTGAATGATAGCATCGGAGCGCCTGGCGATAACGTGCATTCCAAACCGCTTCTTGGCACCTTCCCTCGTCGACAAGGTCAAGGTCTTCACGCCGGAGCTGGTCCTACGTGGCTTCGTCGAAGGTCCGGACCCGGAGTGACCCCATGGTGATCTCCGGAGGAAGGACTGCTTTAGCTCCGTACACCAAGAAGAAAGGTGTCTCTACAGTAGACGGGTTAGGTGTTGTCCTGCTTGCTCATAGTGCGGACGAAAGCTCCTCGATCCAGTTGGCTCCATATTTTTTTCAGGCACTCATAAGTGTGCGTCATGAGTCCTTTTAAGATTTATGCATTTGCTCTCTCGGCTTGGCCATTACTTGCCGGGTGAGCTACTGATGCGTAGCTAATTTGAATGTCGAGGTCTTCGCAATACTATTGAAATGTTGTAAATTGGGTTCCGTTGTTAGTGATGACTCTGTTCGGAACTCCAAATCTGCAAACTATGGACTTTAATAACTTGATTGCTGATTGCTTATTGATAGTCACAACATGAGTAGCTTCCGGCCTCTTTGTGAACTTGTCGATGGTGACATACAGGAAACTGTAACCTCCGATGGATTTTGTGAAAGGTCCCAAGATGTCCATGCCCCATACAGCGAATGGCCATATAGGAGGAATCATTTGCAGTGACTGAGCCGATGTGCGAATTTGTTTTGCATGGAACTGGCACACTTTACACTTTTTCACCAACTCCTCAAGTGTGCGGGAAGACGTGTGGTTCCCACACTTGCCTCCATGGATCTCCGCGAGAAGCTCGCGGCCTTCTTCCCTTGCAATGCACCACATTAGGACGCTGTTGGGACCATGCCGGTAGAGATATCCTTCTACCGCGTGTATCTTTTAGCCAATCTGACGATCCAATCAGTGGATACACCGTCTTCAGGAGGGTGGTTGTCTTTCAAGTAGCTCCAGATCTCCAAGATCCATGCATCATAGATAACTTGAGCTTCTGAGTCTTTCGTGCCAGGTTGCGCGGAGCTTCCTGCAGCACCTACAACCCTTGTTGGATGCCATGGTAACAAGGCCATCAGGACCGCCAGCTTCAAGGTGCTGGTCTCGCCCTCTTCACTCAGTTCGTCAGGCTGAGTGGTTAGTCTTGACAATCTCCGGACAAAGACTCCGTCAGGAGCCAGAACTCCGGTTGAAGACTTCGTTGAGAGTTCGTCGGTTTCTGGGGTGTTGAGACGTTGGACATGGCAGAGGTCCCTGACGTGGAACTCCTTCTGGAGCTTCTGGACTTCAAGAAGATAAGCAGCAAGTTGAGGGTTGTTGCAGCTGCATCCACCTCTGACTTGCTTGATGATGAGCTGTGAGGCACACTTCACTAGCATCTGCTTGACGCCATAAGATAGCGCCACCTTGAGCCCATAGATAAGAGCTTCATATTCCACCATGTTATTGGTCGCCTTGAAATTAAGGTGCACCATATATTTGATCTTCTCCCCAGTCGTAGCGAGGAGAAGTATTCCAGCTCCGGCCCACTGGTTCTGCACGAAGTCGTCGATGTAGAGGGTCCAATGAGGCTCGGTGAAGACCGGGACCTTGGGTTCTGGCTTTTGCTCACTTGGGCCCCCAGGATTCGCTGGAGAAGGAGTCCACTCCGCCACGAAATCAGCCAAGGCTTGACACTTGATTGCTTGTCGAGGCAGGAATCCAAGATTGAATTCTGCCAGCTCCGCTGCCCACTTGGCGATGGTTCCAGTAGAATTAGGATTATGCAGAATAGCATGCAGTGGATAATAAGTTACCTATGATATCTTGTAGGCTTGGAAGTAATGATGAAGTTTCCATGAGGCAATAAGAACTGCGTAATGTAGCTTATGCACCTCAATGTATTGAGACTTGGCATCATGGAGTACGTCGCTGATGAAGTAGACCAGGCGCTGGATGGTCCAGACCCTCTTGTAGGGGCCCAAAGCTTCTTCTCCATCGATCTGGACCCTTTCCGAGGGGTCTGGACCTTCTTCTTGACTTTCTCAGACCCTCCCGGAGGGGTCCAAAACTTCTTCTTGTTCAATCCAAACCCTCCAGGAGGGGTCCAGATCTTCCTGATCAGCCGTGTGAACTCCCTCAGATGAGAGAGTTTGATCTTCTATTATTTAGCCTTGAAGATCCTTGCATGGGGGATTGGACCCAAACTCGCTTTCATGTAGCTCCAGAACCTCTCGAAGGGGTCTGGGCTCCTAAACTAGAATTGGTTCCGATCTTTCTTCAACTAGAACCATGCTAACAACCTCCATGGTTGCAGAAATGTAAAGCAGTAGAGACCAACAAGGGTTCGGAGCTACCAAGATTGGTTGTGTGGTGAGGAGCTGCTTGAGCTCTTGGAACGCCTTTTCTACTTCTTCGGACCAATTGAAAGGCCCGGTCTTCCTCAATAGCTTAAAGAAGGGAAGTGCTTGCTCCGCCAGTCTTGAGATGAATCGGTTGAGCGCAGCTAGACATCCACTTAGCTTCTGGACGTCCTTGATGCGGGCTTGGGGCCGCATATCTTCAATAACCTTGATCTTCGCTGGGTTCGCCTCAATTCCTCGGTGAGTCACCAAGAAACCAAGGAGCTTCCCGAAGCTAACCCCGAAGACACACTTGTCTGGGTTCAGCCTGGTGTGTGTGATGCGCAGTTTGACGAAGACGACTTGCAAGTTGTCAAGGAGTGACTCCTTGTTCCTGACCTTCACGACGACGTCGTCGACATACACCTCCACCAAGTCCTTGATCAGCTCTCCAAAGGTTTTGTGCATAGCTCGCACAAAAGTTGAAGCAGCATTTTTGAGACCAAACGGCATAGCAGTATAACAATATAATCCATCTACTGTTATGAAGGCAGTATGCTCTTCATCCTCCCTAGACATCTGGATTTGATGATATCTGAAGTAGGCATCTAGAAAACACAATAGCTCACACCCGGAGGTTGAGTCCACTATCTGGTCTATTCTAGGTAGTGGAAATGGATCTTTTGGACATGCCTTATTCAAGGTGGTGTAGTCAATACACATCCGAAGCTTCCCACCGGCCGTGGGTACAACGACTGGGTTTGCTAGCCATTTTGGGTGATGAACCTCCCGGATGAAACCAGGTTCGAGCAGCTTCTTGATTTCTTGACGGATGATGTTTTGCCACTCAACTGATTGCTCCCGAGGCTCCTGGTGTACTAGCTATGCGTCGGGATAAATCTTCATATTGTGCTCAATCACCTCCCAAGGGATCCCAGGCATTTGTGATGGTTACTAGGAAAATCCATCGACATTCGCCCAGAGGAAAGTGATGACTGTGAGTTCCTATTTGTGGTCCAAACCTCCCAATATACGGGTGGTCTGGGCAGCATCGGACCCGATTTGGATGACTTTGACAGGAACGTCGGTGTCGCTGGTTGGTTGCACGCGTGGTGCATAGGTCGAGCCTTGATGATGAGTGCTCGGAGGTTAAGCAACTAGCTCTTTGTCGAAGGTTCCCACCGCGCCATTGCAAGCGCGTGGAGTTCTTACAGTGCGGTAACTCCGGCGGTGCGATCTCTGCAGATCCGGAGAATGCCCGAAGGTCTCAGCATCTTCAACATAAGGTAGCAATAGTGAGCTATGGCCTTGAACCTGTACAGGGCAGGCCTGTCCAGGATTGTGTTGAAGGGCAGAATGATGTGAGCGACATCGAAGACCAGCTTCTCGGTCCTATACTTCTTTCGAGTCCCGAAGGTCACTGGGAGCGTAATGGATCCAAGAGGGCCGATGGCCCCCGGACCAGCCCCAGAGAAAGGTCATGAGGGGCGAAGATCCGAGAATCGGAGTTGGAGCTTCATGAATGCTTCAAAGCTCAAGAGATTGAGTGTTGCGCCTCCGTCTACCAAGACATGGTATAACTAGACGTTGTTGATGGTTGGAGACACGATCAGTGGAAGTTGGCCGGCTCCGACCATGTTCTTGGGGTAGTATGTTGCGTCAAAAGTGATGGGAGTGTCCATCCACTTCCGATGCGGTTCTGCCCTGGCAGCAAGAGCTACGGCAGCCATTTCCTGCCGCATTCTCTTGAGGATGTGGCGAGAGGTGATTTCCCAGGACCCTTCATAGATGGTGTCTAGGGTCTTCCGACGCTCGTTGTTAGAGACATCAGAATCATTGTTGATTGTGTTTTACACAGCCTTTAGGACCTTCTTGGGGTCCTAGAAACCCAGCTTCGTCTCAGCCAGAGCTTCCTCAACTTTTTGTTTTCCTTACCGTTTATGGAAAGGAGCTTCTTCTCGGTGGTTGTTGTAGCGCTCGACAAGGTTTTGGACTTCCTGACAGTCTTCTAAGCCGTGTTTGTCCGTTTTGTGGATCAGACATCAGACCTTCGAACCACTGCTGTCTTCTGACGATGCAACAGTAGGCGTGCCGGCCGACGGCTTCTTCTTGTCGTTGGACTTTTTCTTCTTCTTACTAATACCTGAGGTAGTAGCTTAAGTTTTGGAGGACTTTTTATTAGCCTACGGAGCTGGCTTAGAATGCATTTCCCGGCCTTCTGCGGCCCAGACGCACTTGTCAGCCAGGCTAAACAGCTCCGTGACGCTGGTTACCTCCTTCGTCGCTAGCTTCTCCAACATCTTTTTATCTCTAACATCCTGTCTGAATGCCACGATGACAGATGCATTGGAGATGGAGGTAATGGTGTTGCGTACCTGAGAAATCGCTGGATGAAGGACCGCAACGATTCTCCCGATGTTTGTTTCACAATAAAAAAGATTCAGTTCAGTGCCTAGTTGGGTGTAGGAGCTCCCAAGCTCCCAATGTTGGCTGTGAACTATTGGCATAGCTCCGCCCAACTATTGATAGAGTCGGGCGGCAGACTCGTTGACCAGGACCTGGCGGTCCTAGTGAGAGCCACCGGGAAGTAGTTGGCCATCACAGCCTCATTGCCTGCCGCCGCTAGAATGGCGGTGGAGTATACCTGAAGGTGCTCAGTGGGGTTGATAGTCCCGTTAAATTTCTCTGGCAGATGACACCGGAACTTCTAGGGCCAGCGGACCATGCGCATGTGCATGGCCAAGGCTGAACAGCCACCCCCTATTCCCGAAGGAGGAGGGTTTTCCCGAGCCTACCGCCTTTCGCGAGCACGCTGGATGTGGATGCGGCTGTCCTGCTGTTTGTAGCGACGATCAAGCTCTGACTGCAAATCTGTAGGATTGAAGAGCACGTGAAAAGCTACTAGAGGGGGGGGGGGAATGGTAGATTTAAATCTTTTTCAGCGAAAGCAATGAAATCCCCTACCCCTTCGGTAGAAAAACAATCTGTTAAGGAAATTGTGTGTGAGACTAATCTAAATGTGTTTCACCGTGACAAAAGTGATAGATATCAGATAGAATCAAGTCACGAAGATGACACAACAAGAATAATTCAAATCCGTGTTGAGAAACTCAAGTTACGATTGAAAGATCGAACAAATGTCAATCTGTCCTACCCGAGAAAAACAGTTCTGGAACACTGCAAAGAAACTCGTGTAGATAAGAAACCACAAATCCAATGACCGTGAAGTTTTGACAGATGAAAGATAATGAAGTTGTGAAGACAACCGAAATGAAATTACGTCAATTGGATCTTTAAAACTCGATTTATGATAAAACCACCAAAACAAGGTAGTGTTGTGCAGAAAATCGACGAGAAAAACTTGTCTGGAACAAGTCGGACGAACAAGGCACAAAAGTTCCTTTCAACTACGAATTTTATTCAATATAACACAAGAGGAACATCCCCAAAGTCGTCACCCACAAGCTCTGGCATCCCTTGCTTATATAACCAGCCCTCAGGCCAACCCAATCTCGACTAGGACTCTAATCCTACTCAAATCACGAATCGAAACTTTTCATAACTGCTTAGGACTCTTCTATACGCAGATAGAAGAAATCTTAGGACTTCTAAACACCTTAGAAATGTATCCCACATTCCTAAAGCGATTCGAATTCGTGACCCAAACGAAATCCTATCATAATCAACTCAAATCTTTCCATATTTGAGTCAAACACGACTCAGCCACAGCTTGAGTCCATAACCTAGTCGGTTGGACCTTTCCGACCAATTCTTTACATCCACATGTCTTCATCACGCCTCGGAACCATGTAGCCACGTCCATGCACTCCCTGCATATGTACAAACATCTTCCAACGACGTCCACGATACCTTCATATGCATTGTTCTTGATTGAAACATTCTGCGCAACCTCCCGATCAAGTCAACCACAATTCCTCCAGAACTTGGTTGTTGAACATCATCTTCTTCCTAAGACTAATTCAATGGATCCCGTCACCAGCCATGTCTTGAACTCAAGCAACACCTGCACATGAATAAACAACCAATACTTTTGAGCACAAGTCCTCGACTTGACTCATGTTAGTTTTGAAACTACAAAATCTTACGTGAGCACCTCACATAAGAATGTTGCAAAACATAGCAAAATGATATCAACCATAACCACCAAAACACACAAAAAACTTAGCAAATGAATACTAAGCAATCTTTCCATCAATGTAAAGCAAGTACGAATCATTGCAAGATAAAAACAGAACCACTGCGATCAAGCTCCGAACCTTGCCAAAGCTAGCCGGACCTTGAACCGGAGCTTACCAAAGCTAGCCAGACCTAGTGCGGGAGCTAACCAAAGCTTGTCGGACCTAGACAAAGAAGTCGGACCTAGCCAAAACAAGTCGGACCTTACGTCGGACTATGACGGAGCTAACCAAAACAAGCCGTACCTATCGTCAGACCTTGATGATAAAGGTGTTTTAGTAGTATTCAAAACTTTTATCGCGATAACCGATGTATTCAGCACACATAGGTCTCTTAATCTCCCCCTTGATGAATGCATTGGAAACACCATTTAAAATTCGAACATTAGCTTATTCACATTAAAAGTTTTGAAAACAATTTCTCCCCCTTTGTAAAACAAAAATAAAATGACAAGAAAAACAAATTCCCCCCTTGAGAAGAAGCGTGCTTGCATACTTATTTTTTAAAAATGTTAAAAATTCACATATTACCCCCCCTGACAATGTATTCAGCAAGGTTCAAAAGAGAAATTTTAAATGTTATGAGCATATTATAACATATACATATAAACAAAGCTCATACAAGTCATACTATCTAGTAACTTACACTATCACATCAATGAGATACATAAAGTAGTGTAAGCCATGCTAGAGATCAAATGTAATTTTCAATTTAAACAAGTCATGATCTCACAAACTTAACTATTTCAACACCTGAAAGCATGACACTTGTTGCTGCATTTTATTATTTAAAGCACAAATTTTTAACATATGCCATTTGCAAGAGATTATATGCCGCATCTGCCTTATTCTAACCAACCAAGGCAAACCTATCTCATTTGACAATCAGAAGCTTAAGGACATGATTTTAGTCATACACGACTTCTTCCAAGTTCATATCTAAGTGCAATGATAAGACATCTCAAAAGAAGAAGTGCGATGCATGCATATTCTCTTGATATTTTCTAAATTTATATTTGTTCATAAAAACTCAACATGTGAGTTGATTACTTGATTAATTCTTTATGATTAAAAGCACTTGTGAGCATGCAACAAGTTCACAATAGCAAGAAAGTTTGACTATGACAACATTTAGTGTAAGTAATTATTCCAATCACCAGACAAGGAAAAAACTACAAAATGTATAACACGAGTAATGGAGAAAGAACTTTCAGCATGTAAAAGGAATCACAAAGTCATATATGTATGAATACTATACTCATATTATTTTAATTTCAGATTCACACATAGACTTCTCAAGTTTGAAAACTCCCCCTCAATTTAAGCCATGAGGATTCATAACCCCTATTTCACTATGAATGTAACAAAAAAGAGTGAAATCCAAAGATTTCGTAAAAATGTCAGCCAATTGTTGTTCAGTATCTACATGGTGAAGCACAATGTTTTCTTTTTCAACGTTATCATGGAGAAAGTGATACATAATGTCAATGTGCTTAGTTCTAGAATGTTGCATGGGGTTTTTAGCAATGCAAATGACACTAGTGTTATCACAAAACAGTGGAACACTATGTAGATCAACCCCATAGTCCTTAGGTGTTTGAACAATCAAAAGAATTTGTGAGCAAGCACAAGCAGCAGCTACATATTCAGATTCAGCCGTGGATTGTGCAACTGAGTTTTGTTTCCTAGTGGACCAAGCAACATGTGAATTACCAAGAAAATGACAAGCACCGGAAGTACTTTTCCTATCAATCCTACAACCCCCAAAATCAGCATCCGAAAAAGCTTTCAAAGTAACAATTATGGAAGAAGAAAGAAAAATACCAAATTCTTGATTTCCATGTAAGTAACTGAGAATCCTTTTGAGGGCTTGACGATGTGAAGCACGTGGAGAGGCTTGAAACCGTGCACAATGACATACGCTGAATTGTATGTCCGGTCTTGATGCCGTGAGGTACAAAAGTGATCCGATCATGCTTCTATATTCTTTTTGATCCACGGGTTCACCATCTTCATCAAGTTCAAGTGTTGTTGCTGTTCCCATTGGTGTCTGAAGAGACTTGCTTTTGTTCATGTTGAAGCGCCTTAGGAGGTCTTTTGTATAGTTCGTTTGATGCACAAAGGTACCCTCCTTGGTCTACTTGATTTGCATCCCCAAAAAGTACGTAAGTTCTCCCATCGACTCATCTCAAATTCTGAAGTCATCATAGCTGAAAACTTGGACACAAGATCATGAGAAGCACAAACAAAGATAATATCATCCACATACACCTGAACGAATAATGAGTCATTGCCATGCTTAAGAACAAAAAGAGTTTTATCAACCTTTCCCATGGTAAACCCCTTTTCAAGTAAGAATGTTTTTAACCTATTATACCATGCTCTAGGGGCTTGTTTGAGACCGTACAAGGCTTTGGACAGTTTGTAAGCATGATTTGGAAAATCTGAATTTTCAAAACCCGGTGGTTGTTTGAAATAAACTTCCTCATCTATGTAGCCATTAAGAAAAGCACTTTTAACATCCATTTGATATTGCTTAAAACCTTTAGATGCAGCAGGAGCTAACAAAATTCATATGGCTTCTAATCTAGCAACAGGAGCAAAAGTTTCATCAAAATCTAGACCTTCAACTTGAGTGAAACCTTGAGCAACCAACCTAGCCTTATTCCTAACCACAACCCCATCCTCACTTTGTTTATTTTTAAACACCCATTTAGTTCCAATTAAAGTGTGACCATGAGGTGGAGGTACAAGTTTCCAAACATTATTTCTTTCAAATTTTTCTAAGTCTTCTTGCATGGCAATAATCCAAGATTCATTAGTGAGTGCATGTGATATATCTTTGGCTTCAAAAGAAGCAACAAAAGCAGAATGAGCATGAGAGTTTGGATAGCAAAACCTGGACCGTGTGACTCGTTCGTACAAGCTTCCAATAATTGGTTGTGGAGGATGACTTTTGAGAACCCGGAGGGGAGTGGACACTTCACAAGCTTCTTCTTCTTCATGTTCATCACAAATCGATGAGCTTGTGACTTGAGGAGGATCTGGACCAGCAATGGTCGTCGTCTTTGTTGGCTATGAATCAAGATCAGGAGCTGGAACAATGTCATTAGGTGCTGAATTTTCGGGCAGCAGCTCCACTTCTTTCTCATCTTCAGTGAAAATGCTCTCCCCCTGCGGATATCAATATGGATCTGGACCTGCAATGTTTGAGCTAGTACCTGGGCTAGCTTCATCAAAATACACCTCACAAGTGTCCACAATTTTGTTAGTGTTAAGTAAAAGCACACGGTAGCCTCTAGTATGAGATGGATAACCAAGAAACATGCCATCAATAGATCTAGGATCAAATTTATCAAGATTACCATGTTTCTTAACAAAGCATTTGCAACCAAAGACCCGAAAGTGTGTAATGCTAGGACTATGTCCAAATCGGAGCTCATATGGTGTTTTACCTAGCTTAGTGCGCAAGAAAACACAATTTGAGACATAACAGGCAGTCGCAATCGCAACATTCCAAAATTTCTCAGGAGTTTGATATTCATCAAGCATAGTCCTAGCCATCTCAACTAAGGTTTTGTTCTTTCTTTCTACAGCACCGTTTTGTTGAGGTACATATGGTGAAGAAAATTGATGATCTATTCGATTTTTAGCACAAAAGTGATCAAAAGATTGATTTTTAAATTCAAGTCCGTTATCACTTCTAATTGCTTTTAAAGATCCTGGGTGATCGATTGATAATCTAAGAAACAAAGTTCTAATGTGACTAAAAGCTTCATTCTTAGATGCCATAAAGTAAACCCAAGAGTATCTATAATAATCATCAACAATCACAAAAACATATCATTTACCTCCGAAGGATTGAACACGTGAAGGTCCTACGGTGTCAAGGTGCAAAAGTTGACACGGTTCAGTTGTCATGATCATCGTGAGAGGAGTATGTGAACCCGCAACCATCTTAGCATGTCTACAAGAAGAGCACACAATTTCTTTGTCCCCTATAAGTGTCGGCAGCCCACGTACGCGAACAAGAGCACTAACACACGTGAGATGATCAAAGCCTACGTGACCAAGTCTACGATGCCAAAAATATAAGTCCTTTGAATCATTAGCAAATAGACACCCATGCTTAGAAGAAGTCATATCAAAATCAGCTTTAAAAACTCTTCCAAACCGAGACATGTTAAAAATAAGCTCACTATTTGAACCTACAACTTTGCAGCAGTTTTTATTGAAAATAATTTCCAAGTTTTCATCTAGCAATTGTGAAACAGAAAGCAAGTTGTATTTCAAATTTTTGACAAGTGCCACATCCTTCAAAGTGTAGTGATCATTTACTCTAACCAAACCCTTAGCAATTATAGGAGTTGAAGAATTATCGGCGAAAATAACATCCTCTACACGTGACACAAAAGAGAGGGAGTAGAACCATTCTTTGTTACCGGTCATGTGGCGTGAGCAACCTGAATCCACAATCCAAAAGTTCTCCTTCCTCAAGAGTGTAACCTACATAGAAGCACAATACGTCGATGACTCAATACTAGGGTTAGTCAAAAGGTATTTAGGAATCCAGTACTGAGTCACACGACGTCCAGCAGGAATAACACGCGAAAGCTGAGACAAAACAGCAGGTTTATGAGCCAAAGTTTGAGGATTTTTGTACCCAACTACTGACTTATGAGGTGTTACATGTGTAGCACGAAAAACAGTAGGTTTGAAAGCAAACTTTGCATGTTTTCGACTCATTACAACAGGTTGCATGTTCCTATCATTCGATGTAGCATGAGCAGCAAATTTTACATGTAAGTTATGAGATCTAGCAATTATTCTTTTCTTTTTTTTTGTTGTTTAGCTGGTCTAAAACAAAAATCTATGACATGACCATCTCTACCACAGTAGGTACAATGTAATTTAACTTTGTGTTCATGTCTAGATGGGTAAGCAACATTTTTATTTGAAACCGAATGAGACAACACTCCTGCAGTTTTGAAAACCACTTCTTTTTGTTTAGGAGCCGTTTGAATCAAAGCACTTCCTAATGACTTTACAATTTTAGGTGGATGTGCCTTAGCATGAGCATGACAATCAAAACCTAAACTAGTTTTATCATTGCAAGACTTGGAAGAATTCAACAGCAAGTTTAGGTTCTTATTCCCATTACAAAACCGATTTAACGTCCTATGTATGTCACAAGTTTATTGGACAGATCAAGGCAATTTTCACATGAAGTTTTTCTTATTAATTTGCAATTGGAACAATATTTAACTTCGTGAGAACGTAAAGCATTGTTCAATATAGAAATTTTATTCATAGCATCTTGTAGTTTCTTATCAAGATCATCACAAGTAGAACAATGCAAATCAATTGTAGAACAGATAGCATTTTTCAAGTTTTTATTATTAAGTGCAGCAAGCTCTCTGTTCTTTTCAATCTCTAACTCAAGTTTATCAAGTGTGGAGGTGTGCGCACTTCTTAGGGAGGACAGTTGTTCATATATTAAGTCACATGAGGAACAAGAATCATCACTAGGAATCAAGGATTTCAAATGATTAATTTCAGATTTTAGTGACTCAATTTTAACAGCATTGTCCCTAAGCTTTTTGTCCGTTTTCTTAACCATAAAAGTGGCACGAGAAATAGCATCACACATTTCTTTGCAAGTAGGACATACCACTTCATTTTCGCTGTTGTGTTCTACCTCCTCCATACATATCTTTACTTGCCCGCCATGAATTTGCGAAATCATCTTCATCTTCGTCACTTCCAATGTCCGCGTCGCTTGAGCCAAGTTCCTGGAGTGCGGAGATAAAAATGCTCACCAGTTGGCGACCTATAAAGCCCTTCTTCTTCTTATCGTTTGTTGATGAGTGCTTCATCCTTGATTATTTTCCTTCTCGGGAAGTAGGACCTGAAAGGTTAGGACAATCTGTACGAAAGTGTCCTGTCCTACCACATTCGAAGCATCGTTGAGGTCCGGAGCTTCCTCTCCTTCTAGTTCTTACATTTTGCAATTCTTTTGAGAACATAGTAGAGAGAAGTGCTGGCTCCTCCTCTGGAAACTCCTCAATCTGTTCAAGAGTTAGAGAGGACAACAAAGCAAGTGTACCACAAGATGAAGATTGACCGGAGCTAGGCATGTCACGTTGAGAAACAAAAGCAATAGACTTGTTGGGGTTCTTACATGATATTATGTCAATTTCACGAGTTTTCAATTTAGAATATAAAACATCTAAAGTAAGTGTACTCATGGCAGTAGATTCACGAATAGATGTAACTTTCGTCTCCCAAATTTACATGTATAATGCACTAAGAAGTTGCCTAGCATTCTCAACATCAGAAAAATTAACGTTGACACTACGCAAGTTACTGAGAATTTTGTTAAAGTGAGCGAAAAGATCGTCAATAGACTCACCGGGTTGCATCTCAAAACGCATGTATTTCTGTTTGAACATATCTTGTCTCACCTCCTTGATCGTGTTGGATCCTTCGTGATAGTAACAAAGTGCTCTCCACACATCGTATGCCAATCGGAGATGTGCAATGCGGTCGAGTTTCGGGCTTTGTTGTTGTTGTCGACGTCCCGTAGGTTCCTAGCCGTAACTTGATAGTTTGGTGGCACTTCGTAAGGCTTGTAAACCTTCTCGTGTATTTCAAAGACTTGCGCCTCGGTGAAAGCCTCCATGCGTGCCTTCCAAACCTGAAAATCAATACCAGCAAAAACACAAGGTTTGGCGGAGTATTTCTCCATGATGATTAGTCAAAACACGTGCAAATCACAAAGAATAGAGAACCGTGGATTTGATACCACTTGTAGGATCAAAGAGCACATGAAAAGCTACCATAGGGGGGTGAATGGTAGATTTAAAACCTTTCAGCGAAAGCAATAAAAATCCATACCCCTTCGGTAGAAAAACGAGCTGTTAAATAAATCGTGTGTGATACTAATCTAAATATGTTTCACCGTGAAAAAAGTGATATATATCAGAGAGAATCAAGTCACGAAGACGACACAACAAAAATCACTCAAATCCGTTGAGAGAAACTCAAGTTACGATTGAAAGATCGAACAAAGGTCAATCTGTCCTCCTGAGAAAAACATTTCTGGAACGCTACAAAGAAAATCATGTAGATCGGAAACCACAAATCCAATGACCGTGAAATTTTTATAGATGATAGATAATCAAGTCGTGAAGACAACCCAAAAATAATCACGTCAATTGCATCTGTAAAACTCGAGTTATGATAAAACCACCAATACAAGGTAGTGATGTGTAGAAACTCGACGAGAAAAACTTGTCTGTAACAAGTCAGACGAACAAGGCACAAAAGTTCCTTTCAACTACGAATTTTATTCAATAAAACACAAGAGGAACAGCCCCAAAGTTGTCACCCACGAGCTCTGGCCTCCTGTGCTTATATAACCAGCCCTTAGGCCAACCCAATCTCAACTAGGACTCTAATCCTACTCAAATCACGAATCGAAACTTTCCATAACTGCTTAGGACTCTTCTATACGCAGATAGAAGCAATTTTAAGACTTCCAAACACCTTAGGAACGTATCTCACATTCCTAAAACAACTCAATTTCGTGACCCACATGAAATCCTATCATAACCAACTCAAATTTTTCCATATTTGAGTCAAACACGACTCAGCCGCAGCTTGAGTCCATAACCTTGTCGGTTGGACATTTCCGACCAATTCTCTATGTCCACATCTCTTCATCACGCCTCAGAACCATGTAGCCACGTCCATGCACTCTTTGCATATGTACAAACATATTCTAACGACATCCACGATACCTTCATATGCATTGTTCTTGATTCAAACATGTTGCGCAACCTCCCGATCAACTCAACCACAATTCCTTCCGAACTTGGTTGTTGAACCTCATCTTCTCCCTAAGACTAGTTCAATGGATCCCGTCACCAACCATGTATTGAACTCAAGCAACACCTGCACATGAATAAACAACCAATACTTTCGAGCACAAGTCCTCGACTTGACTCAAGTTAATTCCAAAACTACAACATCCTACGTGAGCCCCTCACATAAGCATGTTGCAAAACATAGCAAAATGATATCAACCATAACCACCAAAACACACAAAAAACTTAGCAAATATATACTAAGCAATCTTTCCATCAATGTAAAGCAAGTACAAATCATTGCAAGATAAAAGCAGAACCACTGCGATCAAGCTTCGAACCTTGCCAAAGCTTACCGGACCTTGAACCGGAGCTTACCAAAGCTAGCCAGACCTAGCGCTGGAGCTAACCAAAGCTAGTCGGACCTAAACAAAGAAGTCAGACCTAGCCAAATCAAGTCGGACCTTACGTCAGACTATGCCGGAGCTAACAAAAACATGTCGTACCTATCATCGGACCTTGATGATAAAGGTGTTTTGGTAGTATTCAAAACTTTTATCGCCATAGCCAATGTATTCGGCACACATAGGTCTCACAAAATCATGCGTCGAGAGTCTCGACACAGTGTTGGTACAATGCACCCGGAGGGCAACGAAGTCACCTGCTGAGACATAGCATGCCTCCGCTGCTATGATGTATGAGGACCAAGTCTTCCAAAAAAGGTCCTATGCTGAGAAGGTGCCTGCACAGAAGGGGGAGGACCTTGGTTGCTGATGGCATCGGCTGCGATTGCAACCAGATGCTGCACATCAGCGCGGCACTGCTCTATCGCACCCTGAGGTGCTCCGGGTGGTGGTGAGTGCTCCAAAAGAGTACGCACAACAATTAGCACGTTCTCAGGGTTGTTGTGTGTCAATGCAGTGATCGATACTAGGACTCCATCTTGCAGCCAAGCATTATTAGCTTGAGCGGGTGGAGGTGGCGCGACACCCACTGGGACAACAGCTGCTGGCTGTTGCACATTGGAAGGATTCCCCCCATCATGTTGCGCAGCACTGCTGTTGGACAATCTCGAGGCGGAGTTCACCATCTTGAAATCTCAGTAGGCTCCCTACCTAGCGCGCCAAATGTCGAAGAGTGCGATCGACACTTCTCCCGATACTACTTAAATTGTAGTCTGCGGAGGTTCTTGTTTAGTTGGGGCGCGTGAGATTTGGACAAGATGATGACACGAGGGATTTACGCGGTTTGGGCCGCCTGAGCATAACACCCTACTCCATGGGTTATGTGTTGTATGTATGAAAATGTGTCTGGCGCTTGTGGGTGTTTGAGCTTCTTTCTCCCATGTATCGTGCGATGCGGTCCTTTTATAGTCTAAGGACTGGCCGTTACATTACTTGCCTGGCCCGACATGTGGCCCTGGCGTAGTTAACTGTCTAATACATGACCGCTGAATATTAGATGTGGTTAATGGGGTGATAATGCGACTTAATGATGGCGTTATACCTATAACAGACTATTGATCGTGTGTCATTAATATGGCATTAATGACACGTAATCAGGTCTTGTAACTGTTGCTTTAACTATCCCTTGAAGGTCCGAGCCATTGGAGATCTCTCTGTCTTCCGTTGAAGTCCTAGCTCCGGAGGATCCACACCTGGCGGCTTCGGAGCTTCCCGTCGTGGTGAAGTAGGTCTGTAGCCACTATACATGTGGTAGCACCGGAGCTTCCCTCTACTGGGGGTTAGGTCTGGGGTCACTAGACACATGGCAAGACCGGAGCTTCCCTATGACGGGTGTTAGGTCCGGCCTTGTGATACACGTGTCAGTGTCGGAGATACCCAAATGAGGGAGGCGGGTCCAGTACTGTGCAACACGTGTGGCTTTTAGAGGTCTCACTATGTAAGAAACCCAAACAGGAGACAATGATGGGCGACGAGCTAAAGGGAGAACGTCTCTGATAAGCTGAAGCGAGACGAGCCCGCTTCAGCGAGGATCTGGCATGGTTCGGTTGACGTACAAGGAGACGTGTTACAATACAACGCATCTTAGTTAAGTAGATATATGCAACGCACCCTCCTTTCTGACAAACGGGAGACGCACTTTAACTAAGTGCGACTCATATATTTTAGGTAACTAAGACGTACTTTGGTTTTTGATCGTCTCGTTTCATTCTGGAATAAGGCGCATCTCCCATAACCAATGGTCTGGCTCATCTCCTTTAGTTGTGGAAGCGGGCCTATCTCCCATTCCCTCTATAGAGATACGTGCTTTATACCGCTCCATCTCGATTTTTTGTTGCCCTTCTACGACCTCCCTATTATGGTAGAACAAGTGGCTACCAGATCTGCTCTGTTCTTGCCCTGTTCTTTCCCTCTTTCATTCTATAAGTCTTATGGTAATTATCAGTGGATCTTAAAACGAAAGGCTTAGTCCTCTCCTCTTCTCCTGTTCCTTACTATTTTTTTTACCTTTAGATCTTCTTTGATTGAAGTTGGCTTGCGTTGATTATCAGTGGCTCCGAATTTCTTTGATTTAGCTCTTCTTTTCTGTACATTGATGTCATCGGATTGAAGTTTGATGTATGGGCCGTGCCTTTGCAATGAATATATCCAAAGGGATAGATGCATTTCTCGCTTTTGCGAAGAAGGACATGTTGGACAACATTAGAGGGGCTATTTGTTGTCTGCGCAAACACTGCAAGAATGGGAAGAGATATCACACATATGAAGTGTTGAGGTCACATTTGATCGCGCATGGATTCATGGTGGATTATCGATGTTGGAACAAACATGGGGAGGAAGGGCTTAATGAAGCAGGGATGAGAGATTCATAGCTGGAGAGGGAGGTCCCTACCAGTGTCCAAGAAGATCACGACGAGGATGTGAATGAGCCAGATATATCAGGGTTCACTGATGACGACATTGAGTTTTAGGTGCATAACATAGAGGAGATGGTACGCAATGTCGAGAGACATGGCGACGATGATCGGTACAGTAATGGTGAGCTTGCAAATTACAAGAAGATGATCGAAGACTCGAAGAAGCCATTGTATCATGGTTGTGCGGCTATGTACATAAGACTGTTTGCGATGGCAAAACTTTTCCAGTTGAAGGCGAGCAACGGATGGAGTGATTGTAGTTTTAAGGAATTGTTGACGCTCCTTTAGGACATGTTACCCCAAGGAAACAAAATCCCTACGGCAGTTTATCAGGCAAAATATATAATCTATCCACTGGGTTTGGAGGTGGAGAAAATCCACGCGTGCAAGAATGATTGTATTTTATATCATGGACCTGAGTACGAAAACATCGAGAAATGCCCTATTTGTGGAGTGGGTAGATTCAATCGTAGGAAAGATGACGACGATGACGAGAACTGTAATAGAAGAAAAAGAGGGCCTAAAAAGTTGTTTTGGTACTTTCCTATCATTCCTCATTTGAAGCGTTGGTTTGCAAACAACAAGGAGTCAGAATTGTTGCGATGGCACAAAGAGAAGCATAAGCAGGACGTTGGAATGATAAGACATCCTGCTGATGCCACACATTGGCGAAATATTGATTCACGAATCCTGAATTTGCCATTGGTCCGAGGAATGTTAGGATCACAATGAGCACCGACGACCTTAATCTATTTTTGAACAGTAGCACACATAGCACATGGCCAATTGTGCTTACAATTTTGAACCTTCCTCCTTGGTTGTGCAACAAACGGAAATATACTATGATGGCAGGACTGATATCGGGGCCACAACAACCTCGGAATGACATCGACACTTATTTCAGGCCTCTGGTTGAAGATCTAAAGCAGTTGTGGTACAACGACAGAGTGCAGGCCTGGGATGACCACAAGCTTGAGTACTTTTGCCTCAAAGCCATTTTATTTGTGACTATTAGTGATTCTCCAGTGGCACGTAACTTGTCCGGACAGAGTAAGAAAGTAGGTTGCGGATGTCCACATTGTTTGAGAGAAACAGACTCACGGTACTTGAGCGAGTCATAAAAAACAGTGTACATTGGACATCGACACTACATTCCAATGAAGCACCCGTTTCGGATTATGAAGGATAATTTCAATGGTGACACTGAGAAGAGGCATTCTCCACCTCACATCATGGGTCATGAAGTCTATGAAATGGTCAAGGATATCCATGTCGCCCTTGGTAAGAGGAAAAGGACTGGCAAAAATACTGGCGAAGATGACATGTGGAAAAAACAATCGATTTTTTGGGAGCTACCGTATTGGAAAGACTTAGACATCCATCGTTTGATTGATGTGATGCATGTTGAGAAGAATGTGTGCGAGAGCCTACTCGGAACATAGCTTAACACAGATGAGAAAACTCAAGACCATGGACATGCACGGGTAGATATAAAGAAAATGGGAATTAGGCCTGAGTTGGGGATCGATGACTCGGTAAAAGGAACGGAACTACCGACATCATGCATCACCCTTTCAAAAAATGAAAAAAAAAAGAGTTTTGTGGGTTCTTGAAAAATCTGAAAGTGCCATCCGGCTACTCGACGAACGCCTCAAGGCTTATTTCATTTCCAAAACTAAAAGTAGCTCCCGGTGTGAAGTGTCATGATTACCATGTATTGCTTACGCAGATGATTGCTGTTGGAATTCGGAATATCCTACCGGCCAATGTTCCAGAGGCTATAATGAACTTTTGCTTTTTCTTCAATGCAATTGGTCAAAAAGTACTATGGGAAGAAGATCTGGAGTCAATTGAAAAAAGGCACTATGAAACTTTATGCTTCCTTGAGATGTATTTTCCACCTACCTTTTTCGACATAAGCATCCATTTCACAACTCATGTTATTAAGGAGATAAAGCTACTTGGCCCTGTGTTAGTACACCAGATGTATGCTTACGAGAGATTCAACGGCATACTGAAGTCCTTCGTTAGAAATCGAGCTTACCTAGAGGGCAGCATGGTACAAGGATACTCTAAAGAGTAAGTTGTGGAGTGGGCTCTAAACTACACTGACCCGAGTAACCTGATTGGTGTTCCAAAGTCAAGTCATGATTGTAGGATCACAGGAAAAGGGACCATTGGGAAGAAGGCTATAACTCCAGATTCACATTTATTTCTCTGTGCTTATTTCCACATGTTGGAACACGTGTCCATTGTGTTAGAGTACCTCGATGAGCACAAGGAGGTGGTGCTTAGAGACAATTCTGATCGCAATGAATCATGGTTAGCAAATGAACACAGGAGAAAATTCATTAGCTGGCTCTGGGATCGGATTTCTCACTCATCGGATACTCAAACAAGTGAATACCTAAAAAAGTTGGCTCATTGTTCTATATTCATAGTTATTACATATCAAGGGTACGACATAAATAGATACACATTCTATACTATAGAACAAGATAAGAAAAGCACGTATCTGAATAGTCGTGTCTGTGTTGATGCTCATAATGCTACGAGCCAAGACAAAGAAATGTGCTATGGTCAAATACAAGAGATCTAGGAGCTTGACTTTCAAATATTCAAGATTCCTTTTTTTCGTTGCAACATGGTTGATGGAATCAAAGGTGTTGTACAAGACAAGTACAGTTTCACTAGCATTGATCTTAACCGTCAAGGATATAAGTGGGAGCCTTTCGTGTTAGCAGAACACGTTGCTCAAGTGTTCTATGTCCCAGACATAACAAATAAAAGACTTAAGGTGGTTATACATGGAAAACGACAATTCATCGGAGTCAAGAATGCCATCGATGAGGAAGAGTTTGACCAATTTGATGAGATTCCTCCTTTTGTCACCTCGATGATCAAGCTAAGAATACCATCGGCCAACGAACTTCCGTACTTGGAGAACGGACACCATGAAAAAGTTAAGAATTTCAAAAAACCAAGACCACAACGTAAAGTACCAAATTGATTGTGTGTAAATATGTTCAAATATGTGAAAATATGGTCGATTGAGTGTAAAATGGACTTCCATTTGGATATTTTTGTGATATATGCTCAAATGTGTGAAAATATGCCATGTGCTTTGTTTCTTATGGAGAAGTACTGATGCCTTGTGTTCTGTTTCTTAAGGAAGCAGTACCGAAACATAGCACTTGCCCTGCCCTGAAAAATTGGATATGAAATTTATGCGAGACGAGCCTCACAAAGGCGCGTCTGTCAGGCAAGAAAATGTGAGACTCTCTTTCAAAAAGAGCGTCTCTAATTTAGACCCTTGCTCTACCTACGAAAGTGATGTGAGATGCGACTCATGAAGACGTGTCTGTCAGGTAAGATAATGTGCTCTGCCTACAAAAGTGATGCGATATGCGCCTCACAAAGAAGAGTCTGTCAGGTAAGATAATGTGCTCTGCCTACAAAATTGATGCGAGACGCGTCTCACAAAGATGTGTCTGTCAGGTAAGATAATGTGCTCTGCCTACGAAAGTGATGCGAGACGCGCCCCATGAAGACATGTCTATCAGGCAAGATAATGTGAGACGTGTTTCCAAAAAGCCCGTCTCCGATTTAGACCCTTGCTCTTTTTCCCACCTCAGAGCTCCATGCGCGTTGCAACGAGCATATAAGGCGTGGCGTTGCAACATTTGCATCAAGTTTTGCATGGACGGTCCCTGACAGCGAGGGTCCATGTGGAACTTGTCTATTGTTATTTAGTTTCGGCACGGTCCCACACGTCGTGACAATGAGGTCGGAGTGCTTCGATTCCTGTGCTAAATGACATTACAACAATAGGACGCACATTAATTCTAAAGAAAAGAGACGCTCTCTCTGAAAGTGAGACGTGCTTAGCGGTGGCTCTTCTGAGGCGTGTCTGCAAAAGATGCCCTTAGGTACTTTTACCTCTCTCGCATGCTCTCTTTGCAAAACTTAGCACAACTTTTCATTTTTCGTGTGCGCTGAGCACTTCTCGCCCTAGAAACCGCCGCCATGTCATCCCCTTCCTCAGAGCACGCCGCCACGTCATTCTGCTTCCCCGGAGCTCATCGCCGCCTTAACACTGCCCTAAGGTACTTTTAGCTCTTTCACACGCTCTCTTTGTAACACTTAGCACAACTTTTCACGGCGCGCGCTGATCACTTCTCGCCCTAGAAACCGCTGTCGCGTTGTCCCCTTCCCCAGAGCACGCCGCCGTGTCGGTTCGCTTCCCCGGAGCTCGTCGCCGCCTTGACAGGTACATATAGCTCTTTCGCACGCTCTCTTTACAACACGTAACACAACTTATCAATTTTTGCACGCGCTGATCACTTCTTGGCCTAGAAACCGCTCTCGTGTCATCCCCTTCCTCGGAGCATGCCGTCGCATTGTCCCCTTCCCCGGAGCACGCCACCGCGTCAGTCCCCTTCCCCGGAGCTCGTCACCGCCTTGACACTGCCTTCTTGATCTTTATCGCGCTGCCGCCATCAACCCTCGACTCCGTGTCGACCAGCTCAGCACTGCCCTAATAAGTTTTGTTCGCTCTTTGGTTCGAGTTGAAATCGTGCTTTGGTACAAATGCCATGAGAGAATTTGCTTCCTTATCTGACCGTTTGTGCGAATGTGACTGAAATTTGATAATGTTTTACAAGATTTCGGTGTTTTTTTTTTTAATTTGAAGATGTCTCAATTGGAGCATCAGCAGCATATTGTAGAGGAGGCCCAGCAGCAGACTCAGCAGTAGACACATGAAGAGGATGCATATGCCTCGGGCAACACAAGAAAGAAAAGGTCGTGGACATTGTGGCTGACAGAAGTTGTGACTGTTGATGAGTCCAATGATGAAGGCGTACCTCTGGACCATGACGTGAATACAAGACTGTCCAAAATTTGTGGTCTAGCTGCTCGGGAAAGGGTGCACCACTAAACCCACAGAGATTCAATCGCTTGACCAAAAATGAAAAGGATGAACTCTTCGAAAGATCTATCCAACCATATGTTCAATATCCGGAACATATGAAACAGAAGGGGAAGAAGCTAGCTATGAAGATGATCTCTCATGCATGGAGGACCTACAAAACTAAGCTTTGCGAGTTTGTGAAGAATCGTGAAACCCCCTTACATAAGTATCCTTATGTGTAAGAAGAGCGCTGGACGAGAATTGTTGAAACTTGCGAATCACAAGAATTTGCTAAGAGTAGTGAACATATGAAGTGGCTCCGATCGCAGAACGAGCTTGACCACCACCTCGGCAACACCGGTTATGCAAGTAAAAAAAGGATTGGTAAGAACAAGATTCAGCATTGGCCGAGCTAGGTTATCAAAATACATACGACAGTTTCAGTGGACGGCTAAAACCATTAATGCGTGCTCGTTCACAGCTGTCTGACTCAGGCGGTATCATCTTCTATAGCCCGAGCACTGCAAATGTCGCTCAAAGAGCCTGGAACCTGAGCAGTGAAGTGTAACACCCTCATTTTCATCCATCATGCATTGCATACATTCCAATACATGTTCAATATTGAGCATCATAAAAAGGAACAAGTTTAAAATGAATTAATAGCAAAACCACACTTAAGAATTTTGGGAAGTGCGGCCTAGTCTAATTTTAGTGCGGACAAGTCCGTTTTCTTTCTGAGCTCGCTCGGACTTGTTCGTTTTGCTGCAAACTAGTCTGTATTTTCTCTCTGGACACTTTTGGACTTGTACGATCTTATGCGGACTAGTCCGGTGTTCCAATTCTCAAAAAATTTGCTAAGTCCCTGGACTTGTCTGGTGTTCTAGCTGACTTGTCTGTTTTTCCCTGTAACTAAAATCAGACTTGTCCAATTTTTGGTCAGACTTGTCTGTTTTTCTCTTCTGGATAAGTTCATACTTATCCGGTGTCCAGTCCAGACTTGTCCAATTTCTCTGTGTCCAACTTCAGACTAGTCTGTCCTATTTCAGACTTGTCCAATAAATCGTGACTCCAAATTGATCTTATGTTTCACGACTTGTTTCTTCGGTTTTGCGTTATGTGGGCCTAGGGACGTTGTGCCTAACTCTCTTAGAGCCCATGTGGGATTCCAAACTGACCCCTACTCATCTCAAAACTCGAAATCCATCTAAGCCAGCTTCCACCTCTATATAAACAACCCCACCCCTTGGCTTGACATCTATTTGTCACTTTTTCACCTCAACCAAACCCTAACTCGTGAGTAGCCACCACCAATGAGGGAGAAGGAGATCTAGAGCAAGAAGAAGAAGAGGAGGAAACGAAAGAGGATCAAGATCTCCATCAACTTTGCATTTGTCGGTACCCTGCGTATTGTATACCCCTTGGGACTAAAAAAAGACCAAAGGAACTTCATCTGTCTGAGTTGAAGACCTGCGAAGGCCCCACGTGTCATACAGGATCGGACCTGCCTCCCATCTATGGTTAGTCCTGGTGCTGCCACATGTATACTGCAACCGGACCTACATCCCACACATGGGATAGCTCCGGGCCAAACACCTGTGTGGCACAGCCGAACCTAACCCCCGGCAGAGGGAAGCTCCAGTACCGACACGTGTACAAAGGCACCGAACCTATCGTCCCAGACAGTAAGCTCCAGAGCTGCCACGAGTGCAGCCGCCGGACCTTTAGCCCCAACAATCAGACTAGGGAACCCCCAACAGCTCGGACTTTCAAGGTACAATCAAGGACTTCGAGACCTGATTAAGTGTCATTAATACTATATTAATGAAACACGATCGGAGGGCCCTTAAGACCAGTAACAGCACTGTCAAGGCCTATTACCACACTATTAAGGATAATTAACCGCATTAATTGTGTATTAAGCATCAGTAACCGCCAACGCCACATGTGGGGCCAGGCTAACGGTGTAACGACCAGTCCTTGTACTATAAAAGGACTGGTCGAGCGATACACAGGGATGGTTCTTCCAGACCTCTTCCATACTCGGCTCTGACACACACTCACAAGTGTTCAGCGCTCAATACAACAACTACAAACCCCGTGGAGTAGGGTATTACGCTTAGGCGGCCCGAACCACGTAAATCTTCGTGTCTATTTGCCATCATGTTTTGAATCTCTGCGCGCCCAATACCGAACTATGAACTCCGCGAGCTACCAACGGTAGTACCAGGAGAATTGCCGGAACAAGACTATGACAGTTAGCGCGCCAGGTAGGGGCGCTCGAGATTCAACGATGGTGAACTCCACTACTGGATCGTCAAACGGCAACCCTGCTGCGCAACCTGCTGGAGGCAATCCCTCCAGCATGCAGCAGCCAGTAGGTGCTATGGCTCCAGCAGGAGTCATGCCACCGCCGCCACCGTCCGGACCGGCAAATCAAGCTGGACAGCGAGATGGGGCGTCTACGTCGGTCACGGCATCGGCGAACAACAACCCTGAACATGCGCTCCATGCCGCACGTGCTCTACTCCAACATCCATCGCCTCCAGGAGCGTCCCAGGGTGCAATGGAGTAGTGGAGGGCTTGTGTGGAACACTTGGTTGCAGCAGCAGCCGATCGCATCAACAACCAAGGTCCTCCCCCCTTGGGTTGGGCCCCATCGCAACATCGGACCATGTCGGGTAGACATGGTCCGCATGCTTCCCAACATAGGAGGCGTGCTGCGTCTAAACAAGTGACGTCGCTGCCTTCCGAGGCGCGACGTACCCATACGGTAACCCGGCTTTCAACTCACGACCTTCGGGCGGAGCTTGATCGCCGTTACCATCAACAGAATGGCCGCATCCATATCGAGAGCGCTCGTGAAAGGCGAGAGGCTCTGGACAGTCCTGCTCCTGAAGGAGTAGGAGGAGGTTGTTCTGCCCTGGCCATGCACCTACGCATGGTCAGATGGCCGCAAAAGTTTCGGCCTCACCTTCCGGAGAAATTTGACGGGACTGTCAATCCCGCTGAGTTTCTCCAAATCTACTCCACCGCAATCCTTGCGGCTGGAGGCAATGAGGCCGTGATGGCCAACTACTTCTCCTGGCTTTAACTGGGATAGCCAGGTCCTGGTTTATGAGCCTTCCACCTGACTCCATTAATAGTTGGAGTGAACTATGCCAACAATTCACCGCCAATTTCGGGAGTTCATACACCCGACCAGGCACCCATCTGGACCTTTTTGCTATCAAGCAGAACGGGGGAGAGTCCCTGTGATCCTTCATCCAGAGGTTCTCCCAGGTACAAACCACTATACCTTCTATCTCAAGCGCTTCTGCCATTTTGGTATTTAGACAGGGCGTACAAGACATGAAGATGCTGGAGAAGCTGGCGACCAAGGAGGTCACCATTGTCACGGAACTCTTCAGCTTGGCAGACATGTGCGCCAAAGCTGCGGAGGGCCGTGAAATGCACTCCCAACTACATCCGGAGGACAAAAAAATGTCTTCCAAGGGTGAAGACACTACCTCCGGGAGTGGCAAGAAGAAGAAAAAGTCCAACGGAAAAAAGAAGTCGTCGGTCGGCACATCTACAGCAGCTGCTGCCGCAGCTTCAGGTGGCCGGGGGCCACACCCCGAGAAACGACCTCGGCCTTCGTCTGAAGACGAAGGCAGCTCCAAGATGTCGTGTCCTATACACAAAACAAATAGCCACAACTTGGAATGCTGCCGAGAGGTCCATAACGTTGCCGAGCGCTACAACAAGCGCCGGGAAGAAGTTCCTTTTCGTCAAAGGGAAGGGAAACAAAAAGTTGACGAAGCTCCGGCTAAAGAGGAGTTAGGCTTTGAGGACCCTAAAGAGGTCTTGAAGATTGTTTACACCTCCGGTGATGGCGACTCCGACGTCTCCGACAATGAATGTCGAAAAACCATGAACACCATCTTTGGTGGTTCGTGGGACATCACCTCCCGCCGTGTCCTCAAGACCATGCGGCAGGGCATGGCCTCAGTAGCTCCTACTGCCTGGGCGGAGCCACACCAGAAGTGGATGGACACTGCCATCACCTTCAATGCTTCTGACTGCCCTCAGAACATGATCGGGGCTGGCCAACTTCCACTGATGGTATCTCCTACCATCAACAACATCCAAATCCACCATGTGTTGGTGGATGAAGGTTCGGGGTTGAACCTCATAAGCTTTGAAGCTTTCGTCAAGCTTCAGCTCCGACCTTCGGATCTTCGCCCCTCCCGACCTATCTCCGGTGTAGGTCCGGGGGCCATAACCTCATTCGATGCCATTACTCTTCCGGTGACCTTCGGGACCCAGGAGAATTACCGCACTGACAAGTTGGTTTTCGACATGGCACAGATCAACTTACCATTCAATGCCGTTTTGGGCAGGCCAACCTTGTACAAATTCATGGCTGCCGCCCATTATGGCTGCTTGGTGTTGAAGATGCCAACACCAGCTGGTGTTGTTTGGATCCGTGGAGATCGCACCGTCGGAGTGACTGCTCTGGAAGAACTCCATGCGCTTTCTATAGTGCAGGAGGAAGAATCCGGAAATGAGCAAGATTCGAAACCCCCGAGCATTCGTCATCGAGGTTCAACCTCTACACCTCATGTGCAACCAAGCGGTGACACTGACATCCCTGTCAATGTCGTCCAAATCGGTTCCAACGCTGCTCAGACCACACGTATATCGGGAGGTCTGAACGACAAATAGGAACTCATGCTCGTCACTTTCCTCCGGGCTAATGTTGACGTGTTTTCCTGGCAACCATCGCAAATGCCTGGGATCCCTAGGGAAGTAATCGAGCACAATCTGAAGATCTATCCCGCCGCTCGACTTGTACACTAGAAGCCTCGGAAGCAATCCGTAGAGTGACAAAACTTCATACGTCAAGAAGTGAAGAAGTTGCTCGAAGCTGGATTCATCCGAGAAGTCTTCCATCCAAAATGGCTGGCAAACCCAGTCATTGTACCCAAGGCCGGTGGGAAGCTTCAGATGTGTATCGACTACACTACACCGAATAAGACATGTCCAAAAGATCCATTCCCACTACCTAGAATAGATTAGATAGTGGATTCCACCCCCGGGTGTGAATGACTGTGTTATCTAGACGCATATTCTGGGTATCATCAAATCAGAATGTCTAGGGAATATGAAGAGCATACTTTCTTCATCATGGTAGATGGATTATATTGTTACACTGCCATGCCATTCGGTCTCAAAAACGCTGCTTCAACATTTGTACGAGCTATGTACAAAACTTTTGGAGAGCTTATCAGAGACGTAGTGGAAGTGTACGTTGATGACATCGTCATCAAGATCAAGAACAAGGAGTCATTCCTTGACACCTTGCAAGTTGTCTTCGACAAGTTGCGGGTCACACGCACGAAGCTGAACCCGGACAAGTGTGTCTTTGGAGTTAGCTCCGGAAAGCTTCTTGGATTCCTGGTGAACCACCAAGTAATATAAGAAAACCCGACGAAGATAAAAGCTATTGAAGACATGCGTCCACCAGCCCGCATCAAGGACGTCCAGAAGCTGACTGGATGTCTAGCTGCCCTCAGCCCGTTCATCTCAAGACTGGCAGAACGGGCGCTGCCCTTCTTCAAGTTATTGAGGAAGTCCGGACCATTCCAATGGTCTGAACAAGCAGAAAAGGCATTCCAGGAGCTGAAGCAGCTCCTCACCACTCTACCAACCTTGGTAGCTCCGAATCCTGTTGAGCCATTACTGCTTTACATTTCCGCAACTGAATAAGTTGTCAGCATGGTCCCGGTTGCAGAAAGACCAGAATCATCTCCAGTTCAAGAATCTAGACCCATTCAAGAGGTCTTGGAGCTACCTGAAGTCGAGTCTATGTCCCATCTCCTAGACCCGTATCCTCAAGGCGAGATGCCAGAGGAGCCACCTCCTTCAAGTGGAGAAGTCACTGCTGCTGAGCAACAAGATCTGGACCCCTCCGGGAAGGTCCAAGTCACTACAGAAGAAGCTCCGAGTTCCTCCAGCAGGAACCCGGAGGTCCCTGAACAAGGTCTGGACCCCTCCAGGAGGGTCCGGGTTGATGAGGAGGAAGCTTCAGGCCCCTTCGTGAGGGTCCGGACAGTCCAACGCCCATGGTACATCATCAGTGAAGTACTCCATGACGCTAAGACTCGGTACCTGGAGGTGCATAAGCTGCTCAATGCAGTTCTTATTGCCTCTAGGAAGCTCCGACACTACTTCCAAGCTCACAAGATTTCAGTGGTAACTTCTTATCCACTACGTGCAATCTTGCATAATCCCAACTCTACTGAGAACATTGCAAAGTTGGCGGCGGAACTTGCCGAGCTCGATCTTGAATTCGTCCCAAGACAAGCGATCAAGAGTCAAGCACTGGCGGACTTCATGGCTGAATGGACCCCTTCTCCATCGAATCCTAGGGGCCCGAGTGAGCAGAAGCCGGAACCCAAGGTTCCGGTCTTCACCAAGCCTCACTCGACTCTCTACTTCGACGGCTCTGTGCAAAAGCAGGGGGCCGGAGCTGGAGTCCTTCTCCTCGCTCCGACCGGGAAGAAGGTCAAATACATGGTTCACCTTGACTTCAAGGCGACCAACAACATGGCAGAGTATGAAGCACTAATCTATGAGCTCAAGGTGGCTTTATCGTATGGTGTCAAGCAGCTGTTGATAAAGGGTGATTCACAGCTTGTTGTAAAACAAGTCAAAGGTGAATGTTGCTGCAATAACCCTCAACTAGCTGCATACCTACTTGAAGTCCAGAAGCTTCAGAAGGACTTCAACGTCCTGGATCTTTGCCATGTCCAGCGTCTCAACAACGCTGAAGCCGACGAACTCTCGACGAAAGATTCAACTGGAGCTTCGGCTCCTGACAGAACCTTCGTCTGGAGGTTCTCCAAACCTACATCTCAGCCCGCCGAACTGAGCAAAGGGGGCGAGACCAGCACCTTGAAGCTGGCGGTCCTGATGGCCCTTTTACCATGGCGTCCATCAAGGGTCGTAGGTGCTACTGGAAGCTCTGAGCAACTCAGCACGCAAGACTCAAATCCTCAAGTTAGCTCCGATGCTTGGATCTCGGAGATCCTGAGCTACTTGAAAGACAATCTCCTTCCTGAAGATAATGTATCCACTGACCGGATAGTAAGATTGGCAAAAAGATAAACACTGGTAGAAGGGGATCTCTACCGGCGCGGCTCCAATGACGTCCTAATGCGGTGCATCACAAGGGAAGAAGGCTGTGAGCTCCTCGTAGAAATCCATAGAGGCGAGTGTGGGAACCACGTGTCTTCCCGCACGCTGGTCGGTAAAGCCTTCCGAGATGGCTTCTACTGGCCTACAGTGCTCTAGGATGCAACTGAGCTAGTGAAGAAATGCGAAGCATGCCAGATCCATGCAAAGCAAATTCACACACCAGCTCAGCCTCTACAAATGATACCTCCTACATGGCCTTTTGCTGTGTGGGGGATGGATATCTTGGGACCTTTCCCAAGAGCCGTCGGAGGTTACAAGTTCCTGTACATTGCCATTGACAAGTTCACCAAATGGTCGGAAGTAATTCCAGTTGTGACAATAAACAAGCAATCAGCTATCAATTTCTTGCAGTCCATCGTATGCAGATTTGGAGTCCCAAACAAGATTATAACTGATAATGGGACCCACTTCACAAGCTCTGCATTCCAAGGATATTGCGAAGACCTCGACATTCTGGTTAGCTACACTTATTTAGCTCAGCCGGCAAGCAATGGCCAAGCTGAGAGAGCAAATGCAGAAATCCTAAAAGGACTCAAGACACGCACATATGAGCGCCTGAAAAAACATCCAACCAACTGGATCAAAGGGCTTCCGCCCACACTGTGGGCCAACAGGACAACTCCAAATTGGTCAACTGGAGAGACACCCTTCTTCTTGGTGTACGGGGCTGAAGCAGTCCTTCCTCCGGAAATCACCTTGTGGTCGCTACGGGTCTGGACCTTTGACGATGCCACACAGGACCAGCTCCGGCGTAAAGACTTTGACCTCCTTGAAGAGGGAAGGTGCCGAGCAGCTGTTTGCAATGCCCAATACCGCCAAGCTCTTCGGCGCTATCACCAACGGCATGTTCACAGCCGACAGCTCGAGAAAGGTGATCTGGTGCTACGGAGAATACAAACATGAGAAGGGTTAAACCAACTATCCCTTAGCTGGGAAGGACCCTTCCGAGTGATCAAAGTTTCCCGTCTCAGATGCGATCGCTTGGCAACCGAGGATGGGACACTGCTCCCTAATCCTTGGAACATTGAGAACCTCTGTAAGTTCTACGCTTAATATCACAGAAGTGAGTCTATAGTTACATGTGATGTATGTTATAGAGTCATTGTACAGAGTCGGCTAGCTCCTTCGGGAGAACAGCCAGACCTTCCCCGGAAGGTCCGCAAAGTTCAGGCAATACTTGTCACAGTCTCAGAACTAAAAGTGTAGCTAGCTACCTTGGGTCAAACGAGAAATACAACACACTTAGCCTAGTTCCGTACCCTAAGAGTGTACTTGTTTCCCCTGTACCCCGTACCTATAATGAAAGACATCATTGTGAATACAGACTCCGCGTGCATTTATTTTGTACGGGCTCAATATTTTTTATTTTTCTCCATCTTGTCTATAACAAAGATGTGCAATTCTGAAGAAACTTTAGCTCAACCAATTCATGTATAATTCGAGTTGTATTGTCTATTCTTCCGGGTCTAAACATTGTTAATGGTCTACTCGTCCGAATGTCGCCAATCCAATCTAGGTCCGGAGTGTGCTATCGACTTAGCCTGGTCTTGCATCCTAAGTACGCCACTCTACCTACACCCCGGCAGGCCGAAGTAAGGCGAGTCCAGAAACGATCGGACCTGGAGGAAACAAGCCAGTGCACTTGATTGTATGTAGAGTTGCGTTCGACCTAAAGATTGCTCGGGAATAGTAAGTCACAATTGAGTTATAGATAGGAAATGGATTTTATTGTTTTTCTTGACATTAGTGTGCAGGAAAAATAAAGATCTCATGATGATGGTGAATGAAGCTGGAGCTACCAAAGCTCCGACATCCCCTAAGGCGGCTTGTTGTCGATTTTTCAAATATTGATAGCGAGCGTCGCTGAAGCTACTAAGCTCCGGTAAAGCCAGGGGACCAGCCGTCAACGTGAAGAAAAGATGGTGGGAAGACTCCCTAACGGGGTCTGCTGTCGACGCACCGCATGTTGACAGTGGTCACTGCCAGAGCTACTAAGCTCCGACACCCCAGAGGACTAAACGTCGATGCTTTACGCATTGACAAGGGTCAATTCTGGAGCTAATAAGCTCCGACGACCTAAGGGGGCCCCTACTATCAGCGACTTGGGCCTACGCTCTACAAGTTCGAAGCGCGCAAGTCTTCAACAAAATGCTACATCCTCTTGGTACATGTTCACAATCAAATTGTGTACATCTACCAGGGGGCCAGGCAGGACAAAGGTGTTGATGACAAAAAATGAAATTCATAAAAAACTTGGATTTCATTAATCTGGAGATAAGAGATTAAAAAATTGGAGGAAATGAAGAGAGAATACAAGCGGGAGCTACAAAGAGAGAGTCCTAGACCCTATGGAAGTACGAGGCGACCTTCGGGGCAACCTCCGGCACGCTGGCTTTGGCAGCTTCTCCCTCTCCGTCGATGGGGCCTTCAAGCACCGGGTCCAGTGGGAAGTGAGGGTCCCGGCTTGTGTAGCACGTCAGCATGAACTCTGCGACGTTCTTCACCAGGGATTGTCCCTCAGTTTCCAGCTGGTCCGCGATGACATCGCCCATCTCGGTGAGCTTGTTGCCTGCCGAACTCAATGCTTGCAACGCCTGGTCTAGCTCCGGCTCTGGATCATCCAGACGCACAAGACTAAAACCCATTGGCTTCAGCGCGTCGTTGGATTTGCCCAAGAAGTCCCAAACTTGTTGGGACTCCGTAGCTCTCGAGCCTCGCACCTCCTCCAAGGATCTTCTGGTCACCGCAAGCTCCGAATTCTCCTGGGCAAGGCGCTCAACCTCTTTGGTGTTCTGCTGAATCTTTTCATCAACCTGCCTTTCGAGCTTACTGAGCTTCTCCTCCCGGAGGTGGATCTTCTTCCGACGGTCGACCAGGTCCTTCTCCCTGCCCCGCACCTTCTTCTCCCTGGCAGCAATTTCATCCTCCCTCTTGTGGAGTTCTTGTCCGCGCTGCCAAGCCCTCTTCTCCTCATTCTCACAACGCTCCTCCAGCTTCCTGGTGCGCTCCGCTAGACTCTTGTCACCCAGAGTCAGCCTCTGAGTGAGCTCCTCCTCCCTCTTCAAGAGGTCATCCTGCAGCTCCAGGAGTTTTTGCTCTTCATCTTCGAGCTTTCTCTCCCGCTCCTCAAGAGCCACTCGGCACTTGACGAGGCTGTCGTTGATGGCGCTGAGCCTCTCTTCGTGATCATTCGCTGCACTATTAGCAGCTACGGCCTGCTCATGGATGGCCCCAGACTGGTTGTCAAGGGATCGCACCATGCTTTCCCTCTCATCCAGCAGCTGGCCATAGTACTCCATCCGGGCCTTCTCCTTCTTCACCCACTCCCTTTCGTCAGTCAGCCTGATTTGCGCCAGCATGTCTCAAATTGGAGCCGGTTGCGCCACCTCCTAAGGGTTTGGCGCTCCTCCTCGAGGGCCTTGCTGTCGTGGAAGAAGGCTAGGTGCAGTTGACAAAGTCTGGAGCAGGCGTTGTCAATAGACAACGACAGAGGGATAGGCTACGGACCTGCCCGGGTCCTCTCCGATGGCTCCAGCGGGTCCTCTACAATATAATTCGGGTCCTACTCTACAAGAGTGGTCCCCTGAGCCTCCATGACACTAGGGCCGCCCTCCGAGATAGCCTCGGCCATCACTGAGGAAGGTCCTGCAACAGATGTTTCGACCTCCAGGGTTGGCTCCGAAGGTCCCGCCGCCAGGTCATCAATAACTGGTCCCTCAGGCGGGGGGCTGATAGCTTCATCTTGGCACCCTGGCTCAGGCGCGGGCACCTCCGGGACCACCACCTCCGGGGCACGCGTTGAAGATTTGGCCAGAGCTGAAGCCACTTCCGGCTCCGACGCTGGCGCCTCCTCCACTGTCCGCTCAGGCGCTGGCGCTTCGCCATCATGGGCTCGGGCGCCGACACCTCTGTAGCAACCGGCTCAGGCGCCAGAACTTCTACGACGACCAGCTCTACCGCCGTAACTTCATCAGCCACCGGCTCTACCGTCGGGGCTTCATCAACACCCGGCTCTACCGCCGGGGCTTCGTCAACCACCAGCTCCACTTCCGGGGCTTCAACGTCGTCCGACTCTAGGGCCAGGACTGAAGCTACCTCCGGCTCCAAGGCTGGAGCGTCCATCATCTCAGCATACGAACACAGAGCTTCAACCTCCGAAGCTGGTGCCACTGGTACATCTTCATTCTCATGGTCCGGTGCTACCACGGGAGCTTCTGGGGATGAGTTGAGGTCTAAGACCACGACAGTCGGCGCCGGAGCTACCGCGACCTCAGGCACCACCTGAGGCGGCACTGGGATTGGAGCCGGAGCCTCTGCCTGCACAGCCTCAGCTGCTATTGCAAGAATCGGAGCTTCAACCTCTTTATTGGGTACCCTGTGGATGAAGGACGAATACATTCAAAATGCAGTTACAACAAAAAAACAACCAACTGAGGTAAAAAACCAAATTTACCTCGGAAGGTTTCCGCTCCAGCTAGCGTGGAACCTCTTTATTGGATGCTCGGGCCCAGACCCTGTCACCACAGGCGTGGTAGCTTTGGAAGGTTCCCCGGAGCTTGCTGCTACCGTTGGCGTCGCCTTGGTTGAGGCCCTTCTCGACTGAGAAGGACCCCAACACCTGGAGCCCTCAGCAGGACTTCATATCAGGCCACATGGCTGGAGCTAGCACCCCGGGGAGATGCTGATGCTAGGGTAGTTGCCGTTGTTGAAGACCTTCCCCTCTCGGGAGAAGGAGCTGCTGCAGAAGGAGCAGGTCTGACGGACCTCCCGTCAGAGTGCTTCGACTTCCTCTTATGACTCGAGGTCTCGACCAATTCTTTGCCCTTGCCCACGACTTCAACTCTCTGTCTTGGGGCAGAAGGGGGACCACCCTCCAAAGCTCCAGGGATCGCCAACCCGATGGTCGAACGCCTCCCAACTTCACTGAGTTTGTCAAGCATCAGCCTCCTCCTGCTGGAGCTCCCTACTGAACTCCGCCTCCATGTTTAGAGGGAGGAAAGCCGCCGGCGGAGTCAAGTCGTCACCCTCGACATCGATGCCATGCTGGAACTTCTTGAGGTAAAACTCCAAAGCTACACCTTCCATATTGGACTTCAAACCGGTGTTGATCCGGTCGTCGTCCATCACGCTGTTGAGGCCCAGGCAAGCTTCTCCCTCTTCTTCAGCGGAGCCCACCTGTTGACCAGGAAATTGTAGAATACCGCCTAGGGAGTCACCCCTCCCTCCACACATTGGCGGATCCTAGTCAGAGCAGGGTTCAAGGCGTCCAATAGCACCAGAACTTCACTGCAAGCTTCAGTGTTGACGTTGGGGAGGCCTTCGGGCAGCTCCAGCTTCTCATGCTCCTCCGCCCTGATGACAATCCAATCCTTCTTCCAATCATCCCACTTGCTAGAAGGGAACGACCACAAGTACTTGTACATGCACTTCTTTCGCTTCACAAAATAATAGAAGCCAAGGTACTCGTCACTTTTGCCAGTGGTGTGGATAGTGCAGAAGGTGCAGAAGAGCTCGACGCAGGGGGGAATACCCACCCACATCTGCAGAAGTGTTCAAAGATCGACACCAGAAGAATGGAGTGGGGCCAAGGTGGTACAGCTGCACACCATAGAAGTCTAGCAGTATCAAGAGAAAAGTTGAGAAGGGTGGGATCAGTCCCACCACGGCGTACGCGGAGAAGTACACCATATCACTGGCGTGCTCCTTCTTGAACGGAAGCTTGCCAGTGTGGACCAGGTGATTGAAGGAGTCACTGGACCACCCCATGAGGGCCCAGACCATCTTTAGATAACCGTCGGTCTTAAGGCGGCTCTTGTGGAGTCCCAACTCCATCGCAGCACAGCGTGGCGAGAGATGAAAAGCTGGCTCAAGTTTGGAGGATTCGAGCGCAAGTTCAAATGAAAGCGTAAAGGATCCCCAAACGGTGCACGCTTTCCTTCTTAAGTAATCCCCCGCAACGCTTGGATGGAAACCGCAAAGGAGCTGACGATATAGTTCAAAAACTTCACCCTGCCAATGACAAGGGGGCCCAGGGCCACCCCGACGATCAAGTCGAGGTCCTTACCCCAGCCGAACGGTTGTCATCATGAAAGGCGGGAAATCCGAGGGCGGCGGCCTGACAAGTCGGGCGGAGCCGATATGGTTTTTTTATCGGGAACCAACGACCTTAAATTGCGTGAGATCCGCACGCTCAGATCTCACCTACTGCATCCTGGATATGCCACGCGACGTTGGTTTATTTGAGAACTACCGCCAACGGCACATCCGAAGACCCTTGAAGACACGGCTCAAAAACTGAAGGATGGACCAACCTCCGGCGGAACGACTTCATCCAAAAGATCTCTCCCAGAGGTGGGCACAAGGGGCCACTGTTGGTACCCTACGTACCGTATAGCCCTTGGGACTACAAAAAGACCAAAGGAACTTCATCTGTCTGAGTTGAAGACCTGCAAAGGCCCCATATGTCATATGGGACCGGACCTGCCTCTCATCTATGGTTAGTCCCGGTGCTGCCACGTGTATACTACAACCGGACCTACATCCCAACCATGGTATAGCTCCGGGCCAAACACCTGTGCAGCACCCTCGGACCTAACCCCCGAAAGAGGGAAGCTCCAGTACCGACATGTGTACAATGGAACCGGACCTACCGTCCCAGACAGTAAGCTCCGGGGCGACCACGAGTGCAGCCGCCGGACCTTCAGCCTCAACAATCAGATTGGTGGACTCCCAACGGCTCAGACTTTCAAGGGACAATCAAGGAATTCAAGACCTGATTACGTGTCATTATTACCATATTAATGACACACGATCGGAGGGCCTTTAATACTAGTAACAGCACTGTCAAGGCCCGTTACCACACTATTAAGGGTAATTAACCGCATTAATTGTGTATTAAGCATCAGTAACCGCCAAGGCCACATGTCAGTCCAGGCTAACGGTGTAACGACCAGTCCTTGTACTATAAAAGGACTGGTCGAGTGATACACAGTGACGTTTCTTCCAGACCTCTTCCATACTCATCTCTAACACACACTCACAAGTGTTCAGACGCTCAATACAACAACTACACACCTCGTGGAGTAGGGTATTACACTTAGGCGACCGGAACCATGTAAATCTTTGTGTCTATTTGCCATCGTGTTTTGAATCTCTGCGTACCCAATACCGAACTACGAACTCCGCGGGCTACCAATGGTAGCACCAGGAGAATTGCCGGAACAAGACTTCGACAGCGTTCTTCGTCAATAATTCACCATAAAGTTCTTCTTCAACCCTAGATCGTCAAGATCCAAGTGTTGCCTCCAAAACCCTTGATCCATCGGAGTTCTAAACACTTGGTATACCTTCTAATTCCTTTTCCTTACGTGAATTCAACCCCAAATCTCCATATTCACATCGATCTAGAAAACCCTAGTTCACTAGTTTTGCGAAGTGCGGACTTGTCCGGTTCCTAGCAGACTAGTCCGACTTTCCTGGTTAATTTGTGTCAAATTAATTATAAAATTGATTTGAATCAATTCAAAACCTGTATAATCTTGTTAAACGCTATTAGGACTAGTTGATAAACATTATTAGCAACTTATTTTCTAGTTTTACCTTGTATTTACATTAATCATGCATGTCATGTCATATTGAGTAATATTTGTGCACTCTTTGTTTGTGTTTCTTGTCTTGTATGTTTATTGCGCAGATTAGACAGATTTGTGCTGGAGAGTGCCGCAGAGGATCTCCAGCACCAGGCGTTTGAATCCTTTGATCCTAATCAAGCCCAAGAGCAAGGCAAGTGTCCTTGAAGCACATTTATCCTGTTTGGACAATAAATGTTTTGTTTGCAAAATTGCATGCTTGTGTCAATTTGAAGCGAATCCTATGGTAGGAAGTTCACTAGCTTTGTTTAACCACCTTGTCATGGAACTCGTGGTAGAGAGTCAGGATGGGCCTTTTACCTTTTCGCTTGGCTTAATTAAATGGGGATGGGAAAACAACTATACCACTTAATTATGCATTTATGAGATTATAGTTAATATGAACTAGTTAATATGATATGATAATGGGTGATCTAAGCAAGCCTGGTATGTGGACGGGTTGGATGATATAGTGGTTTGCTTGCTTTGGATCTAAGGACCAGTTCATGCGAGAACAAGCGAAGACTACAGTGCCACCACGAGGCCAAGTATGGGTGTGGCGTAGCTGACCAATTAGGGCTTTGCTCGTGCTGTTTGGACTATTAAGGATGCTGGGGGAAGGGGTAGTCGGATTGGGTTTGTTGATGATGGGTGGGACTACCCTGGGATCCGAATGGCTTAAGAGGGGGCCCTTGGTTGAAGATATGCTCAGTTGGAGACATCGCCACCGATGAAACCTCTGTGGGGTCTAAATAGGCTAGTAATCCCTTTGTAAAGGCTATTTTGTGATCTCTTGGCCACACACCAATGGAAGCGTGTAATGTGACCGACGGGTCATGGGCATAAGGGAGGTTCTTACTCACCGAAAGGTGATGAAAACACAAACACGTGGGTAAAGTGGTACAAACTCTGCAGAGTCTAATGAAACTATCATGATAGTCGTGCTCCCTGTTATGCGCACCTGGACAACTTCCATGATTAGAGGGAATTTGGTATTGGGGTGGTTCTGGGAAGTTTATGGTTTAATAGTGGTTATGGTTTGATACTGGTTACAATTGATAACATGGTTTATGGTTTATGGTTATGGACATGAATTTGAGTTTTGATAACTTGATATGAGTAATGATGATGATGGCAATATAGTTTATTATTATTATGGTAATATGATGGTTTATGATGGGTTAATTTCACATACCTATAATATATCGCTTTTCAAATATTTTACTGTACTTTTCAGCACTTAGCCATTATTACATTCGTCCTTTGTATCAGCTACATGTCATACTTTCCACACTTGCTGACTACGACATGTACTCACTCTTGCAATTCCCCCACCAACAGTTGCAGGTCAGGATTGGGAGTTTAACAACGATAATGCGGAATTCTAGGCCGTGTCTGCCGTCAGCTTTGCCTGTGGTGTTACTTGGAGCGCTATACCCTATTGCTTATGCTGCTTAGCTGCTTAGTTGCTTAATTAGTTAACTTCCTCTGCATTAGTTGAACATGTCATTAATATTCATTAGAGCTTTTATTAGAGGTTATTCGGAATTCTATAATAAAAGTACTTATTTAATAATTTGAGCTGTGGTAATTGTCTATATATCGTTTGTGATGCACGTGGGTATGTGTGTTGTACATCCTGGGCATACATATACTGCACTTGGTTCATTTTCGGAACTAGGTGTCACAAATTGGTATCAGAGCCACAGGTTGACCGTAGGACGCAGCCTAGATAGACTGGACACTTTAAAGCACATAGGAGCACTCAAGAGTCGATGTATTTTTGTTTGGTGTGCTGTTTGCTATATATTGATTGCTTGTGTGCTTAATAGAGGATTTTGGGATGCTTTAGCATTGCCATATCCACCTAGGCCAGTATAGTTAGTTGTTTAGTTTCATATCCCTTAATGCATATAGTTGGGGACGTTTCTAAATTCTTATCTCTTGCTTTTCATCAGATGGTGAGGACTCGCAGCCAGAGGGATGGCAATGATGAGAGGAGAACAATGGAGTGCCTCAGAACAACAATGGACAAGGACCTACCCAGGGAGCTATCAACCTCAAGCAGCTATTGGTCATGCAAAACCAGCTCATGCAGACTATGATACAGACTATGGGACAGCTGTAGGCTGGTAACATCATCAATCAGCCCAACATGCCCCCACCGCCACCCCCACCTCCTCATAATCTGTTGGGAGAATTCATGAGGACTAGGCCGTCAACATTTGCTCAAGCTATGGACCCTATGGATGCTGATGATTAGCTCAAGTCCGTGGAGAAGAAGCTCGCCATTGTCCAATGCAACGACAGGGAGAAGGTTATATTTGCTTCTCATCAACTTGTTGGAGCAGCTGCGGATTGGTGGGATTCGCTATGCAATGCTCATGAGAATCAAGAGAGGATCACTTGTGCGGAATTCAAGGAGAGTTTCCGTTCTCATTATGTGCCCAAGGGAGTTATGATCTTGAAGAGGCAAGAATTTGAGAACTTGAGGCAAGGAAGGTCAAGCGTGAGTGAATATCTCAATAAGTTCACTCAACTTTCAAGGTATGCGCCTGAAGATGTAGTCAGCATAGCAGGAAGCAATACTTGTTCATGAGAGGCTTGAACAATGAGATACAAGTGCAATTGCTCAACTGTGATTATGCCAACTTTTAGAAGCTAGTGGATAAAGCAATTGTTGTGGAGAACAAGTTCCGTGAGATGGAGCAAGACACCAAGAGGAAGGCGCCATATGAAGGACAACAACAAGGAAGTAATGTGCGCCCTCACTTTGCACTGCCAAATGCGCCTTATTTCAGCTCTTCCGCGCCTGCTCATCGCCCTGGATATGCACCATGCCCAGCTCAGTTTGAGCAACAACGCCCTGTCATGCAAGCATCTAGGCCTCCAATGCCTTATGAACCTCGTGCCAACTTTCCTGGTGCGAAAGTTCATAATCAAGCTCGTCCTAATAATTCTGGTGGAGTTAAAAAGTTCTATACTTGTGGTGAACTGGACACTTTGCACATCAATGTCCTATGTTGGGCCTTGGTCAAGGAAGTAATGCGCCAAGACAGAATCCAAAACCCAATGGAGGACAGTTGCAAGGAAACCATTGACACCAGAATTTTGCTCGTGACAACGTGAACCATGTCTCTACAGAGGATGATCAACAAGTGTATGACAATGTGATTGGTATCTTTCTCACAATCTCCAACCCGACGACTATGTTATTTGACTCTGGAGCATCGCATTCATTCATTGCATCGAAATATGTTGCCAAGTATGGTTTGCCTATCTCTCATATGAAGTTTGCTCTATTGGTTAAGTCTCCTGGAGGAGAGATGAGGAAAAATATAATATGTCCAAAAGTAAGCCTTAGAATAAGGGGGTTAGATTTCCTGGCCAACTTCATTGTCTTGGATTCTCAAGGATTGGACATTATACTTGGTATGGACTGGTTTAGGAAGGACAACGGAGTTATTGAGTGTGCCACAAAAATGGTGAAGTTAACCAATGAGGAAGGATCACCGTGTAATCTGAAGCATCTCAACATGCACCGAAGCAATTGGAGCTGAATCATATGGATGGTGTCGCAATTGAGGAGATTCTGGTGGTATGTGAATTTTTGGACGTGTTCCCGGATGAGTTGCCAGGTATGCCACCTGATCGAGACATTGAGTTAGTTATTGATCTAATACCTAAAGTTGTACCTATAGCTAAGAGGCCGTATAGGATTTCTCCTAAGGTGTTAGCGGAGCTCAAGAAGCAGATTCAAGAGCAATTAGAGAAGGGCTTTATTCGACCAAGCTCTTCATCTTGCGGAGTGCTCGTTCTATTTGTGGACAAGAAGGATGGATCGCAAAGGATGTGTGCGGATTACCGAGCTCTCAACGAGGTGACCATCAAGAACAAGTACACCTTGCCACGTATAGAAGACTTGTTTGATCAGATGAAGGGTGCTTGTGTTTTCTCCAAGATTGATTTGAGGTCGGGATAGTTTCAAGTGAAGATTAGACCATCAAATATACCCAAGACAGCTTTCAGGACACGGTATGGATCCTATGAGTACATCGTGATGTCCTTTGGATTGACCAACGCACCTGCCTATTTTATGTACCTCATGAATAAGGTCATCACGGATTACTTGGATAAGTTTTTAGTGGTGTTCATTGATGACATTATGACCTACTTGAAGGATGAGAAGGAACATGAGGAACACATGAGGCTTACATTGCAGAAATTAAGGGAGCATCAACTGTATGCCAAGTTTAGCAAGTGCCAGTTTTGGTTAACACGTGAGGAGAGATGAGGACAAATATAGTATGTCCAAAAGTAAGCCTTAGAATAAGGGGGTAGATTTCCTCGCCAACCTCATTGTTTTGGATTCTCAAGGACTGGACATTATACTTGGTATGGACTGGTTAAGGAAGCACAATGGAGTTATTGAGTGTGCCACAAAGACGGTGAAGTTGACTAATGAGGATGGGATCATCATAGAATTTGAAGCATCTCAAACCGCACCGAAGCAATTGGAGTTGAATCACATGGACGGTGCCTCAATTGAGGAGATTCCAGTGGTATGTGAATTTTTGGACGTGTTCCCGGATGAGTTGCCAGGTATGCCACCTGATCGAGATATTGAGTTTGTTATTGATTTAATACCTGGAACTGCACCTATAGCTTAGAGGCCATATAGGATGCCTCCTAAGGAATTAGCGGAGCTCAAGAAGCAGATTCAAGGGCAATTAGAGAACGGTTTTATTCGCTCAGGCTCTTCACCTTGGGGAGCTTGTTCTGTTTGTGGACAAGAAGGATGGAACGCAAAGGATGTATGTGGATTACCGAGCTCTCAACGAGGTGACCATCAAGAACAAGTATACCTTGCCCGCATAGAAGACTTGTTTGATCAGATGAAGGGTGCTTGTGTCTTCTCCAAGATTGATTTGAGGTCAGGTTATCTCCAAACTAAGATTAGACCATCGGATATACCCAAGACAACTTTTAGGACACGACATGGATCTTATGAGTACACCTTGATGTCCTTTGGATTGACCAACGCACCTGCCTATTTTATGTACCTCATGAATACGGTCTTCATGGAGTACTTGGATAAGATCGTTGTGTTGTTCATTGATGATATAATGATTTATTCGAAGGATGAGAAGGAGCATGAGGAACACTTGAGGCTTACGTTGCAGAAATTGAGGAAGCATCAATTGTATGCCAAGTTCAGCAAGTGCCAGTTTTGGTTGAAAGAGGTGTCATTTTTTGTCATATTTTCTCAGGAGGAGGAGTTTTGTTGACCCTGGAAAAGTAAGAGACGTGTTAAAATGGGAACCACCGCATAATGTAAACGAAATTTGGAGTTTTTTTGGGATGGCTGGATACTACCGACGATTCATCAACGACTTTTCCAAGATAGCCAAGCCAATGACAGAGTTGCTAATGAAGGGGAAAGCTTTCCAATGGACTCAAGCTTGTCAGGAAAGTTTTGAGGAGTTGAAGAAAAGGTTAACAACAGCCCTAGTTTTGATATTGCCGAACGTGAGCAAGAGTTTTGATATATATTCTGATGCATCGAGACAAGGACTTGGATGTGTGCTCATGCAAGAAGGTCATGTGGTTGCATATGCATTGACGCAATTGAAGAAACATGAGCAGAATTATCCAACACATGATTTGGAATTTGCAGCGTGGTACACGCATTGAAAATCTGGAGACACTACATTCTTGGTCATAGGTGTGAAATTTATATGAATCATAAGAGTTTGAAGTACATATTCACACAAACAAATGTGAACTCGAGGCAACGAAGATGGTTGGAGCTCATCAAAGATTATGATGCTGGAATCAACTATCACCCAGGGATGGCTAATGTAGTGGCCGATGCTTTGAGTCGGAAGGGAGAAAGTCACCAACTCACGGTTCGGGAGTTGCCATCTGAGCTATGCAAGGATTTTGAATGGTTGAATCTTGGATTTGTGAATCATATGGGGATAATAGAGTTAGATCTGTCCTTGGAACAACGAATTCGAGAGGGTCAAGCGAAGGATGAGAAGATTCAGGAAATCAAGGAAAGGACTCAAGAGGGAAGGGAATTCAGATTTGATGAGGATGAGCGTGGTACCCTATGGCTTGGAAAAAGAAATGTCGTTCCTAATGTGAAGCGTATTCGGGAGACCATATTAAAGGAGGCACATGACTCGCCATAATTGATTCACCCTTCTTGTACGAAGATGTACAAGGACTTGAAGACTTGCTATTGGTGGGCTAGCATGAAAAAGGACATAGCTGAATACAAAGCTTTGTGTGATGTGTGCCAATGAGTTAAGGGGGAACATCAAAGGCCAGCTGGGTTATTGCAGCCATTGAAGATCCTGGAGTGGAAGTGGGGAGAGATCGGTATGGATTTTATAGTTGGATTGCCACGTACTCGGTCCGGTTATGATTCAATTTGGGTAGTTGTGGATCAGTTGACGAAATCAGCTCATTTCATCCCTATGAAGACCAAATATACAGCTGCACAATTGTCCGAAATATACATGGAGCATGTTGTGTGTCGACATGGAGTCCCAAACAAGATAGTATCGGATAGAGGTTCTCAATTTACTTCCAGGTTTTGGCAGAAATTGGATGAACCATTGGGAACAAGGTTAAATTTCAGCTCAGCGTATCACCCTCAAATGGATGGACAAACTGAGAGGACAAATCAGATTTTAGAGGATATGTTAAGAGCATGTGCTTTGAAGCATAGTAAAAGTTGGGACAAGAGTTTTCCATATGCGGAATTCTCATATAACAATAGTTACCAAACAAGCTTGAAGATGTCACCATACGAAGCACTATATGGAAGGAAGTGTAGGACGCCCTTGTTTTAGAATGAGACAGGAGAAACTCAACTATTTGGTCCAGATGTGTTGCTAGAAGCTGAAAAACAAGTTCAAATCATTCGTGAAAACTTGAAGGCTGCCCAGTCAAGACAAAAAGGCTATGTGGATAATAGGTGAAGGAAACTAGCCTTTGAAGTAGGGCACTTCGTTTATCTCAAGGTATCACACATGAGGGGTCATAAGAGGTTTAACATAAGTGGAAATCTAGCACCTCGATACATTGGGCCATTCAAGATTCTGGACAAAAGATGATAAGTAGCATATAAGTTGGAGATGCCAGCTCATCTATCAGATGTTAGCGATGTCTTTCATGTTTCCCAGCTCAAGAAGTGCTTGAGAGTGCCAAAAGAACAAGTGCCAATGGAAGAATTGGAATTAGAGGCAGATTTGACTTATGCCGAACAACCGTTCAAAATCTTGGAAACCAAAGAGAGAGTCACAAGGAACAAGATTATTAGATGGTGTAAAGTTCAATGGAAGCATCATATAGAATCGGAAGCAACATGGGAGCTAGAAGATGATCTCAAGAAGGAGTTCCCCAATCTTTTCTCTTCCGCGTCGAATGTCATGGGCGAGATTCATTTTAAGGGTGGTAGGTTTGTAACACTCTCATTTTCATCCATCATGCATTGCATACATTCCAATGCTTGTTTAATATTGAGCATCATAAAAAGGAACAAGTTTAAAATGAATTAATAGCAAAATAGCACTTAAGAATTCTGGGAAGTGCGGACTAGTCCGAATTTAGTGCGGACTAGTCCGTTTTCTCTTTGACCTCGCTCGCACTTGTCCATTTTGCTGCGGACTAGTCTGTATTTTCTCTCTGGACACTTTTGTACTTGTCTGGTCCTATGCGGACTAGTTCGGTGTTCCAATTCTTAAAAATTTTGCTATGTCCCTAGACTTGTCCGGGCTTCTTTGGTGTTCTAGAGGACTTGTCCGTTTTTCCCTCTGACTAAAGTCAAACTTGTCCGATTTTTGGTCAGACTTGTCTGTTTTTCCCCTCTGGATAAGTTCAAACTTGTACGGTATCCAGTCTGGACTTGTCCAATTTCTCTCTGTCCAACTTCGGACTAGTTCGTCCTATTTCCGACTTGTCCGATAAATCGTGACTCCGAATTGATCTTTTCCTTCACGACTTGTTTCTCTGAAATGGTCCTAGGGACGTCATGCCTAACTCTTTTAGAGCCAATGTGGGACTCCAAACCAACCCCTACTCATCTCAAAACTCAAAATCCATCTAACCCTATCCTCCACCTCTATATAAACAACCCCACACCCTGTCTTGACATCTATTTGCCACTTTTTCACCTCACCCAAACTCTAGCTCGTGAGTAGCCGCCACAAAGGAGGGCAAAGGAGATCTACAGCAAGAAGAAGAAGAGGAGGAAACAAAAGAGGATCAAGATCTCCTTCAACATTGCATTCCTTGTCAACAATTCACCATCAAGTTCTTCTTCAACCCTAGATCATCAAGATCCAAGTGTTGCCTCCAAAACCCTTGATCCATCAGAGTTCTAAACACCCGGTATACCTTCTAATTCTTTTCCTTATGTGAATTCAACCCAAAATCTTCAGATTCAAATTGATCTAGAAAATCCTAGTTTGCTAATTCTGAGAGTGCGGACTTGGCCGGTCCCTAGGGGACTAGTCCGATTGTCCTTGTTAATTTGTGTCGAATTAACTCTAAAATTGATTTGAATCAATTCCAAACATGTATAAATTTTTTAAAAGCTATTAGGACTAGTTGATAAAAATTATTAACAACTTATTAACTAGTTTTACCTTGTATTTGCATTAATCATGCATCTCATGTCATATTGAGTAATATTTGTGCACTATTTGATTGTGTTTCTTGTCTTGTATGTTTATTGGGTGGATTAGATGGATTTGCACTAGAGAGTGCCGCGGAGGATCTCCAGCACTAGGAGTTTGAAGCCTTTGATCCTAATATGCCCAAGAGCAAGGCAAGTGTCCTTGAAGCATATTGATCCTGTTTGGACAATAAATGTTTTGTTTGCAAAACTGCATGCTTGTGTCAATTTGAAGGGAATCCTATGGTAGGAAGTATACTAGCTTTGTTTAACCACCCTTGTCACCTGGAACTCGTGGTAGAGAGTCAGGATGGGTTTTTTACCTTTTTTCTTCGCTTAATTAAATGAGGATGGGAAAACAACTATACCACTTAATTATGCATTTATGAGATTATGGTTAATATGAACTGGTTAATATGATATGGTAATGGGTGATCTAAGCAAGCCTGGTATGCGGATGGTTTGGATGATGTGGTGGTTTGCTTGCTTTGGATCTAAGGACCGGTTCATGCGAGAATAAGCCAGGACTACAGTGCCACCACGAGGCCAAGTATGTGTGCAGCGTAGTTGGCTAATTAGGGCTTTGCTAGTGCTGCTTGGACCATTAAGGATGCTGGGGGAAGGGGTAGTCAGATTGGGTTTGTTGATGATGGGTGGGACTACCCTGGGATCCGAATGGCTCAAGAGGGGGACCTTCGTTGAAGATGTGCTCCGTTGGAGACATCACCACCGGTGAAACCTCAGTGGGGTCTAAATAGGCTAGTAATCCCTTTGTGAAGGCTATTTTGTGATCTCTTGGCCACACACCAACGGAATTGTGTAATGTGACCGATGGGTCATGGGCATAAGGGAGGTTATTAGTCACCAAAAGGGGATGAAAGCACAAACACGTGGGTAAAGTGGTACAAACTCTGCAGAGTCTAATGAAACTATCATGATAGCCGTGCTCCCGGTTATGAGCACCTGGATAACTTCCATGATTAGAGGGAACTTGGTATTGGGGTCGTTCTTGGAAGGTTATGGTTTAATAGTGGTTATGGTTTAATACTGTTTATAATTGATACCATGGTTTCGTTTATGGTTATGGACATGAATTTGAGTTATGATAACTGGATATGAGTAATGATGATGATGGCAATATGGTTTATTATTATGGTAATATGATGGTTTATGATGGCTTTACTTCAAATACGTATAATATATTGCTTTTCAAATGTTTTATTGTACTTTTCAACACTTAGCCATTATTACATTCGTCCTTTGTATCAGCTACATGTCATACTTTACACACTTGTTGAGTACGACATGTACTCACTCTTGCAATTCCCCCACCAATAGTTGCAGGTCAGGATTGGGGGCTTAACAACAATAATGCGGAGTTCTAGGCCGTGTCTATCGTCAGCTTCGCCTGTGGTGTTACTTGTAGCTCTATACCCTATTGCTTATGCTGCTTAGCTGATTTGTTGCTTAATTAGTTAATTTGTGATGGTTTAGTTGAACATGTCATTAATAGTCATTAGAGCTTGTATTAGAGGTTATTCGATTTCTGTAATAAAAGTACTAATTAATAATTTGAGCTGTGGTAATTTTCTGTATATCGTTTGTGATGCACTTGTGTATGTGTGTTGAACATCCTAGGCACACATATACTGCACTTGGTTCATTTTCGGAACCGAGTCTCACACGAAGAGTCAATTGGTGAGAGGGAAAATGATGCCCTCACCAAGGCCCTGCAAAGACCGGAGCAACGAGGCCGTATTCGTGGTGTTTCCAGTAAGTTGACCTGGAGGGAGGGTTTCTCAGAACACAAAACTACTTATTAGAAGAGGAAAACGGCCTCGAAATCACAGGTTGACGTCGAGGAGCTAAAAACATAGCTGAGAAGGGAGCTCCAAGGAGACATTAAGCAAATGTTGGAGGGAGCAGGTATACCATTCCCTAACGCGTTATTCAACGGCGACGAGAGTAGGATCAGCTTTGCTTCTACAGTAGCTGGGGGTGGACAACCACATGAGGATCTTCAGGCACCAGCGTCTGGACCTTCAATTGAGCCGGACACAATAGATAACATGGCTTAGCTAACAACATGCAGCCTTCTGCTAATGGTCGAAGGAATCGCTCAAATGGAGGTCGGGAGAGGGCTAGTGTATCCCGATCAGACCATGCTTGACAACATTCAGGTGGACACAACATCATATGTTGTGGTCAAGGTGGACATTGTGCATCAAAATACAAAAAACCTGGAGCTCGAAGTGCCACCGAACGATACAACACTGACTATGCGGGATGCAGTTACTAGAAGGGTTCAGTGGAGACAGAGCCTTATTGTTGTTGACCCAGCAGCAGCAACAGCTTCTGCATCGACCGCTTCAATGTCTCATGAGGCACGTCTGCTTTCGCATCCAAATCCAGAACAGATGGATTTGTCTCCAATTCCAGAGCTATTGTTGCCTCTAGTTATAGAGAAGCAGCAGAAGTCTCCAATTCGAGAGAAGTTGCCTCTAGTTACAGAGAACCCACATCTGTCTCAAACTGTAGAGCTGCCGCAGAACTCTCCACTTGAAGAGCAGCCGCATCGGTCTCCACCTCGCACTCGAAGTGCCCTACACCCTACACCTGATCATCCGCCGGCAAAGCATGCCAACAAAAATGGTGTGCCACGAGTATCAACGAAGGAAGGTTGGAAGAAACCAGTGAAACAGTCAGAACCTAACCCGAGGGTGCCGAATATATGACGCATGCAAACCCGAAGTTTGAAAAGGGAAAGCCGATATTAACTGCAGCCACACTGAAAAAAGTTCCTAAACCTTGTGTTCAGCTTCATCAATACTACATGGAAAATTGCAATAACTGTGATACCGTACTAGTGTCATTGAAGGATAAACACATTCTCTTAGGTGATAGTGCTCTTGTCATCTCATGGTCCGATCTCTAAGACCTTTTCAACCTCGATGTGTTGGATATCTCCCTAATACGCTGCTTTGCATTGTAAGTCTACTAAAAAATTAGGTTCTTCAATACATACTCAATACAAGTGTTATATATGACAAAATTGGCATTTTGCATGTAGGCACCAGCAACAACATGCTCGTCATAACACGCGAAACGAGTCTGCTGCATATCTTGACCCGCAAGTACCAACACTTCTGCAAATGTCGAGCAGCAGAAAAGAGGTTATTCAATATATGGTGAATGCAATGAAACAGTATAGTGATATGGACCCCCTAGTCCTACCAATCAACACTGGTAACCATTTGGTAACCATAGCAATATCTACATGGTACGACCAAGTCTGGTACAGTGACTCCTCAAGGCCAATAGATGAAAAAACTAGCGAGCGAAAGACCCATCGTGGAATGATATCTCTTTCGTTATTGATGAGTAAGTTCCTTATTCACTTTAGTTTCCTGGCACGATAATTTTACATTAACTGTGAATGTTTTTGTTTAGGGATTTTGTTCAAGTAAAAGATAAACGCCGACATCTAACACATCATACTGCATTCGACGTCCAACAACAAGCTCCGGGCAACACGTGCGGCTTCCACGACTGCTTACACATGGCTTTATTTTGATGGCAACCTAATTGCAATGTATGTGTAAGTGCATTTATTTTACTTTATTACTAATCTTTTGCTAAATCTCATTCTATCGTGTGGCAGGACTATGGACCCGCCTTTAGGAACGTTGAAGGTCGTAGCCTTGAGCAAGTTAGAGACGTCCTATGCAGGTTTATCGTTCCTGAAATCATTAATTCAAACAAATAATTTTATTACCCAATAGAATATTAGGTGACAGTTACTCTTTGTGTAAATTAGTTACATGTAGATGGATGAACAGGGGAATTCTGTGTAAATAGTTACTTGGTAACCATGATTTACACTTGTTAATATTTGATTGGTCAATGTGTATACACTTTGTTAATATTTGATTAGTTACATGTTAAGATGGATGAACAAGGGACATTTTGCTACATATATTTCTATATGTGTATGTTCCTGACACAGGCAATGTGTCTGCCAAATCCTGGCTAGCTCCAGGATTCAGCTGGGAATGAGCATAATCAAGGGTGGGGGCACCTAATAGGAGACGTGCGTCTAGCAGGGAGCGTCTCCTTTGAGTGCCGCACTGAAGTTGCCTGTAAACAATCCACGATGCGCTGTAACAAAGGATGTCTTGGATTACCTAAATATATTAGACAAGCTTTTGAATAGCTCGTCTCAGATCAGTCAACGAATGTGCGACGGGCTATCATAAAGAATGTCAAGGATCATTTAACATATCTGCGACGCACTTCATAAGCGTGTGTCTCTCATTTAGAATAATGGGCGACGCACACCATGCTCATCTCCAATGACCTCGCAAATCCTGTCTATTATGACTCATCGAAGGGAGACGGGCTACTTTTGAGCGTGTCACGCACCTAGTATGATCGGCGACGAGCCTTGCCGCCTGTCTCTAATGATAACGTAATGCGAGACGCGACAACGGAGACGCACGGTTTGTTCGTCTCCCTTCTTCGTTCGGGTACGTCTCGTATGATCCTTTCTTACGTAGTGTCTTCATCTTGAATGGGAGGAACTCCTTAGCTTTTCTCGCGGTATCTTGGGGTGCCCAGTACGCAGGGTACTGACAGTGCCTCCCAAGGGGCCCGTCGTCGACGTTCTTCATGTTCATATGGGTGTTGCCGGAGCACCCAGCTCTGGCACTTCCCATGGGGCCCGTCGGCTCTATTCTACATAATGGCAACAAGTGCCAATTTGTGAGTACGCTCTCCGTTCCGCTCTTGTTGCTACTAAGGTTACTATGGTCTCCTGTCTTCTAAGGGCATGCCGACGTTCTTCACGTTGATGATGAATGACGTCAGAGCATCCAGCTCCGACACCTCACAGGGGGCCCGCCATTGATGTTTCTTCGCGTTGATGGTGGGCGCCGCTGAAGCAACCAGCTCCGACACCTCTTTTGATATTTCCTACGCACTACTAACAATTCTTCCCTAGGAGGCGTGCTAGAAATGCTTGTTGGTAGGTTTTATATGATACATGCAAATCCGCAAGCGCACGAAAACTATAGATGTAGCTTTTCTCCTCTAAGAGTATTTCCAAAGGGTGCCATTTATATTCTCCCAAAGGAAGGCTGAATGGAAGTAAAACAATCATCAAGTGGAAAGGCTAGGTTGGCCTAGGTAGGGTTCTAGCAAGGATAGATAAAGGGAAATTGAGGTAGTGTGACACACACAAGATCATTCTATTCTCAGGGGATAACTATGGTAAAGAGGGAATAGGCTAAAAACTAGGTAGAGACTCCTACAATGCTTCTAAATTACATATACATAGACTAGGTTAGTTACTAATGATCATTTCAATTATGAATTCTAGTGCTAAGTGGATTAACACATCTGGCACGGGTTTACCCCTGGCAATACTAGGATGACTCCCACCAAGAGCCCATGGCATAGCCGAACGTGGAGGATTACAAAGGACAGATAGGGCTGTAACCACCTACTGCCTACCTCTTCAATCCATGGGCATATGAGACATTCAACGCTACTCTCTGTCCTAGCACCATGCTAGCATATTGAGTAATTACCTTAAGAGCCTAGGCACAAGCCATCCTAAGGCAATGAGCTAAATCATCGTTGAACCAATGTTAACTCATAGCATAAGTGATTCATGTTAACATAATCATATCATAGCAAAAAAAGACTATAGTGGAGGTTTATAGTGTTTATGATAGTATAAACATAATGGTATAGCACAATCATAAACACTATTCCTAACAAATACATAGAATCCACAATCAAACAACAAACACTTCATCCACATATATGAACAATGGAAGACTAAAGATAGAATCTTTGTTAAGAATAAAGTCACAAATACAAATAGGAATATGGGAGACATACCTTTCCTAATTGGAAATTGTTACGAGAGTCCTTCTACTCCTCTCCTACTTGGACTATGGACTAGAGACTCTCCTCTCTACAGCCTATACTCCTCTAAACCTATGGGGAGTAGTGGATACAATGGATGAGTACTCAAGTGGTGTGTGTTGAAGTGAGGGGTCCTATTTATAGCTTGGAGAAGGGTTGGTTCACGCCACCAAAAGTGTGTGAATCAGTCACCCCTGACCTCTTCAAGCCGAGAGGTGCCAACACGTGGCGTTTGACCGTGTTTGGCGCCAAGACCTAGTCAGCCGACTAGGGCGGTCAGCTGACCTGGTCCTGGCTCCAAAACGGCTAGTTCTTCCTCCAGGTGACTGACAGGTGGGTCCCATTCCATGATAAGGTGATACACTGTTAGATGGCCTCGAATACTTTGGTTTGTGGGCCATTTGGTCCGTGTGGTGCCATGTGGCGTTGCCTGATTGGTTGGAATGATATTGTATAGGATCCATCCCCTTGTTTCACTTCAATTCTTCATAGACTCCTTGCATGCACTACTTTCTTCAAGGACAAGTGGAAATATGTTAAATATAAAGGTGATGTGTGCAAGAAATGATATTTCCTTCACACAATTGAGTTATATTGATGGGTGAAATTAGTATATAACAGTCGTCAACAAACTCCCCTAAGCTTATCATTTGCTTGTCCCGAGCAAAGAAAAGACTTTAAGTTGATGATCAGGAGTCGCTACTATGTTCTATTTTTCAAAAGTACCATGTTCACAACAAAATACTCTACCTAGTATTGCAAAAACTGGCATGGTACTTCACCCATCTTAAGTCATTATGGGGCTTATGCCATCTCCTATCATGGGTGGTTGAAAGATAGAACAACAAATGGAGCACACATACCCTAGAAATCAAGTTCCACTGAAATTTCTGATAGTTCAATTTAGATTTTAAGTATCTCAATTTGATTCTCCCAAGTATCTCTTTTGTGTGTAGCGGGAATATATCCTCACTAAGGCATTTTGAGTAAATTCATCCTACCTGTACATAAGGCTTGTATGTGGAGCTTGGTGGGGGGTATAATAGGAATATCTGCAACGCTGTAGGATCGAAGAGCACGTGAAAAGCTAGCAGAGGGGGGGGGGGGTGAATGGTAGATTTAAACTTTTTTAGCGGAAGTAACAAAACTCCCTCGGTAAAAAAATCAATCTATTAAGAAATTGTGTGTGCGACTAATCTAAACATGATCAATCGTGACAAAACTAGTATAGATTGTGGAGAATCGAGTCATGAAGACACGACAATGAGAATCACAAAAAAACCATCGAGAAAAACTCAAGTTACAATTGAAAGATTCAATGAAGGTCAATCTGTTCTACCCCAGAAAAAATAGATCAGCAACACCGTAATGAAACTCGTGTAGATCAAAAACCACAAATCCAATGACCATTAAATTTTCACAGATGATAGATAATCAAGTTTTGAAGACAACCCAAAAATAATCACGTCAATTGGATCTATAAAATTCGAGTTATGATAAAACCAACAAAGCAAGGTAGTGATGTGCAGAAACTCGACGAGAAAAACTTGACAAAAACAAGTCAGACGAACAAGGCACAAAAGTTCCTTTAAACTACGAATTTTATTAATCAAACCACAAGAGGAACAGCCCCAAAGTTGTATACCACGAGCTCTGGCCTCCCTTGCTTATATAACCAGCCCTTAGGCCAACCCAATCCTAACTAGGACTCAAATCCTACTCAGATTCGACCGAAACTTTCCATAATTGCTCAAGACTCATCCATACGCAGATAGGAGCAATCTAAAGACTTCCATAGACCTTAGGAACGTATCCCACATTCCTAAAACAACCCAACTTCGTAACCCAATCGAAATACTATTAGAACCAACTCAAATCTTTCCATATTTGAGTCGAACCCGACTCAGCTAAACCCTGAGTCCATAACCTAGTCGGTTGGACCTTTCCGACCAATTTTTTACGTCCACATCTCTTCATCACACCTCAAAACCATGTAGCCACGTCCATGCACTCCTAGAATACGTGAAAACACCTTCCAACGACTTCAACGACACCTTCATATGCATTGTTGTTGATTCAAACATGTTGCGCAACCTCTCCATCAACTCAACCACAATTCCTCTCGAACTTGGTTTTTGAACCTCATCTTCTCGCTAAGACTATTTCAATGGATCCTGTCACCATCCATGTATTGAACTCAAGCAACACCTACACATGAATAAACAACCGATACTTCCGAGCACAAGTCCTCGACTTGACTCTCGTTAGTTCTGATAATCACAACACCTTACGTGAGCACCTCACATAAGCATGTTGCAAACCATAGAAAAAAGATATCAACCATAACCACCAAAACACACCAAAAACATAGTTAAAGAATACTAAGCTAAGTTTCTATAGATGTAAAGCAAGTTCGAATCATTTCAAAGTCAATTTGGAACCATTGCAATCTAGCTCCGGACCTTGCCAAAACTAACCGGACCTTGAACAGGAGCTTACCAAAGCTAGCAGGACCTAGCACCAAAGCTTACTATAGCTAATTGTACCTAGCACCAGAGCTTACTAAAGCTAGTCGTACCTAGCACCGGACCTGGCAAAAACATGTCTGACCTAGCCAGAGTAAATTGGACCTTACGTTGGACCTTGCCGGAGCTACCCAAAAAAAAGCCGGACCTATTGTCAGACCCTGCAAGAGCTCAGACCTAGAGGCAGACCTTGTTGAGACGGGTGTTTTGGTAGTATTCAAAACTTTTATCATCATAGCCAATGTATTGAGCACACATAGTTCTCACAATCTCCCCCTTGATGAATGCATTGGAAACACCACTTAGAATCCAAACATTGGCTTATTCACATGAAAAGTTTTGAAAAAAAAATTCTCCCCCTATACATATTTCTCCCCCTTTGTAAATCAGAAATAAAATGAGAAGAAAAACAAAAATACAAAAATTCTCCTCCTGAGAAGAATCGTGCCAAAAACACTTGTGAATGTGTACAATGTGTGATCAATTTCGCCCCCTTTGACAATGTGTTCAGCAAGGTTCAAAAGAGAAATTTTGATTGTTATGAGCATATTGTAACACATACATATAAAACAAAGCTCATCCAAGTCATACTACCAAGTAACTTACACTATCACATCAATGAGATATATAAAGTAGTGTAAGCCATGCTAGAGATCAAGTATAATCTTCAATTTAAGGAAGTCATGATCTAACAAACTTAACTATTTCAAAACCTGAAAGCATGAGACTTGTTGCTGCATTTTTATTGTATCCCTTTATCATTAAAAGCCTTAATTTTTATCATATAACACTTGCAAGAGATTATATGCCGCATCTGCCTTATGCTAACCAACCATGCCAAGCCTATGTCATTTGACAATCAAAAGCTTAGGACATGGTTTTAATCATACACAACTTCTTCCAAGTTCATATCTAATTGCAATGATAAGCCATCTCAAAAGAAGAAGCGCGATCCATGCATGTTCTCTTGATCTTTTGTCAATTTATATTTGATCATAAAAGCTCAACATGAGAATAGTTGAGTGATTAATTTTTCATGATTAAAAGAACTTGTGATCATGCAACAAGTTCAAAACAGCAAGAAAGTTCGATCATGACCAGATTTAGTGTAAGTAATTATTCCAATTACTAGACATGGAAAAAACTACAAAATGTATAAGATGAGTATTTTAGTAAGAACTTTTAGCATGTAAAAGGAATCACAAAGTCATATATGTATGAAATACTATGCTCATATTATTTTAATTTCAGATTCACACATAGACTTCCCAAGTTTCAAAACTCTCCCTCAGTTTAATACATGAGGATGCATAACCCCTATTTCACTACAAATGTAACAGAAACGAGTGAAATCCAAAGGTTTTGTGAAAATGTCAGCCAATTGTTGTTCGGTATCTACATGGTGAAGCACAATGTTTCCTTTTTCAACATTATCACGGAGAAAGTGATATCTAATGTCAATGTGCTTAGTTCTTGAATCTTGCACGGAGTTTTTAGCAATGCAAATAGCAACAGTGTTATCAAAAAACAGTGGAACACTATCTAGATCAACACCATAGTCCTTAAGTGTTTGAACAATCCAAAGAATTTGTGAGCAAGTACTAGCAGCAACTACATATTCAGCTTCGGTTATGGATTGCGCAACTGAATTTTATTTTCTAGAGGACCAAACAATAAGTGAATTACCAAGAAAATGACAAGCACTGGAAGTACTTTTCCTATCAATCCTACATCCCCCAAAATCAGCATCCAAAAAAGCTTTCAAAGAAACAGTTGAGGAAGAAGGAATAAAAATGTCAAATTCTTGAGTTCCATGAAAGTACCTGAGAATTATTTTGATGGCTTGACGGTGTGAAGCACGTGGGAAGCTTGAAATCGTGCACAAAGACTTAAGCTGAATTGTATGTCCGGTCTTGATGCCGTGAGGTACAAAAGTGATCCGATCATGCTTCAATATTCTTTTTTGATCCACGGGTTCAAAATCTTCATCAAGTTCAAATGTCGTTGCTGTACCCATTGGTGTCCGAAGAGTCTTGCTTTTGTCAATGTTGAAGGAAGGTCCCTTGTATACTTTGTTTGGTGCACAAAGTTACCTTCCATGGTTTGCTTTATTTGCAGCCCCAAAAAGTTCGTGAGTTCTCCCATCATACTCATCTCAAATTTTGAATCATCATAGCTGAAAACTTGGACACAAGATCATTAGAAGCACAACCAAAGATAATATCATCCACATACACTTGAACAAATAATGAGTCATTGCCATGCTTAAGCACAAAAAAAGTTTTATCAACCTTGCCCATGGTAAACCCCTTTTCAAGTAATAATGTTTTTAACCTATCATACCATGCTCTATGGGCTTGTTTGAGACCGTACAAGGCTTTGCACAGTTTGTAAAAATTAGTAGGAAAATCTGGATTTTCAAAACCCGGTGGTTGCTTGACATAAACCTCCTCATCTATGTAGCCTTAAGAAAAGCACTTTTAACATCCATTTGATATAACTTGAAACCTTTAGATGCAACAAAAGCTAATAATAAAATTCTTATGGCTTCAAATCCACCGAAAAGAGCAAAAGTTTCATCAAAATCTAGACCTTCAATTTGTGTGAAACCTTGAGCAACAAATCTAGCCTTATTCCTAACAACAACCCCATCCTCACATTGTTTATTTTTAAATACCCACTTTGTTCCAATTAAAGTGTGACCTTGAGGTGGAGGTACAAGTTTCCAAATATTATTTCTTTCAAAATTTTCTAACTCTTGTTGCATGGCAATAAAGCAAGATTCATTAGTGAGTGTGTGTGCTATATCTTTGGGTTCAAAATAAGCAACAAAAGCAGAATGAGAGTGAGAGTTTGGATCGCAAAACCTAGACCGTGTGACTCGTTCATGCAAGCTCGCAATGATTTGTTGTGGAGGATGACTTTTGAGGATTCGGAGGGGAGTAGACACTTCACAAGCTCCTTGTTCTGCATGTTCATCACAGATCGAAGAACTTGTGACTTTAGGATGATCTGGACCAGCAATAGTGGTCGTCGGTGCTGGTTGAGAATCAAAATCAGGAGCTGGAACAATGTCATTAGCTGCTGAATTTTTGGGCAGCAGCACCACTTCTTTCTCATCTTCAACGAAAATACTCTCTCCCTATGGATATGGATCCAGACCTGCCATTTTGAACTAGTACCCGGGCTAGCTTCATCAAAAGAAACCTCACAAGTCTCCACAATTTTGTTAGTGTCAAGTAAAAGCACACTGTAGCCTCTAGTATGAGATGGATAACTAAGAAACATGACATCAACAGATCTAGATTAAAATTTATCAAGATTACCATGTTTCTTAACAAAGCATTTACAACCAAAGACCTGAAAGTGTGGGACACTAGGCCTATGTCCAAACCGAAGTTCATATGGTGTTTTTCCTAGCTTAGCACGCAAGAAAACACGATTAGAGACATAACAAGCGGTTGCAATTGCATCTGCCCAAAATTTTCTAGGAGTTTGGTATTCATCAAGCATAGTCCTAGCCATCTCAACTAACGTTTTCTTCTTTCTGTCTACAACACCATTTTGTGGAGGTACATAAGTTGAAAAAAATTGATGATCTATTCCTTTTTCAGCACAAAATGGTCAAAGGATTGATTTATAAATTCAGTTCCATTATCACCTCTAATTGCTCTTAAAGATCCTGGTTGATCAATGGATAATGTAAGAAATAATGTTCTAAAGTGACTAAAAGCTTCATTCTTAGATGTCATAAAATAAACCCAAAAGTGTCTAGGATAGTCATCAACAATCACAAGAACATACCATTTACCTCTGAAGCATTGAACACGTGATGGTCCTACGGTGTCAAGATGCAAAAGTTGACCTGGTTCAGTTGTCATGGTCATTTTGAGAGGAACATGTGAACCTTCAACCATTTTAGCATGTCTACAAGAAGGTCACACAATTTCTTTGTCCCCTTCAAGCTTAGGAAGCCCACGTATGTGATCAAGAGCACTAACACGCGTGAGATGATCAAAACCTACATGACCAAGTATACGATGCCAAAAATATAAGTCTTTTGAATCATTAGCAACTAGACACCTATGCTTAGAAGAAGACATATCAAAATCAGCATTAAAAACACTTCCAAACCGAGACATGTTAAAAATAAGCTCACTATTTGAACCTACAACTTTGTAGCAATTTTTATTGAAAATAATTTCCAGATTTTCATCTAGCAATTGTGAAATAGAAAGCAAGTTGTAGTTCAAATTTTTGACAAGTGCCACATCCTTCAAAGTGTAGTGATCATTTAATCTAACCGAACACTTAGCAATTATAGGAGTTGAAGAATTATCGGCAAAAGTAACATTCTCTACACGTGATACAAAAGAAAGGGAGGAGAACCAATCTTTGTTACCAGTCATGTGGCGTGAGCAACATGAATCCACAATCCAAATGTTCTCCTTCCTCAAACAGGTAACCTACATAGAAGCACAATACATCGATGACTCAATACTGGGGTTAGTCAAAAGGTATTTAGGAATCGAGTACTGAGTCACACGATGTGCAACAGGAAAAACACGCAAAAGTTGAGATAAAACAGCAGGTTTATGAGCCAAAGCTTGAGGATTTTTGTACCCAACTACTGAACTACGAGGTGTTACATGTGTATCACGAAAAACAGTAGGTTTGGGAGCAGACTTTGCATGTTTTAGATTTATTAGAACAGGTTGCATGTTCCTATCATTTAGCATGTGCAGCAAATTTTGCATGAAAGTTATGAGATCTGGCAATTATTCTTACCTTTTTCTGTTGTTTTGCTTGTGTATAACAAAAATCTATGACATGACTATCTCTACAACAGTAGGTAAAATGAAATTTAACTTTGTGTTCATGTCTAGATGAGCAAGGAACATTTTTATTTGAAACTGGATGAGACAACATTTCAGCAGATTTGAAAACCACTTCTTTTTGTTTAGGAACCGTTTGAATCAAACCACTTCCTAATGACTTTACAATTTTAGGTGGATGTGCCTTAGCATGAGCATGAGAATCAAAACCTAAACCAAGTTTATCATTGCAATACTTGGAAGAATTCAGCAGCATGTTTACGTTCTTATTCCCATTACAAAACAGATCTAATGTCCTATGCATGTTATCAAGTTTATTTGACAGATCAAGGCAATTTTCACATGAAAGTTCTTCCTTTTAATTTGCAATTGGAACAATATTTAACTTCATGAGAACGTAAAGCATTATTCAACATAGAAATTTCATTCATAGCATCTTGTAGTTTCTTATCAAGATCATCACAAGTAGAACAATGCAAATCAATTGTAGAACAGCAAGCATCTTTCAAGTTTTTATCATTAAGTGAAGCAAGCTTTTTGTTCTTTTCAATTTCAAGTTCAAGTTTATCAAGTGTGCAGGTGTGTGTACTTCTTAGAGAGGACAATTGTTCATATATTAAATCACATGAGCAAAAAGAATCATCACTAGGAATCAAAGATTTTAAAAGATTAATTTCATATTCTAGTGACTCAATTTTAACAGCATTGTCCGTAAGCTTTTTGTACTTTTTATTAACTATAACAGTGGTACGAGAAATAGCATCACACATTTCTTTGCAAGTAGGACATACCTCTTCATTGTCGTTGTTGTGTTCTGTCTCCTCCATGCTTGATCTTGACCTGCTCGCCATGAAACACGAGTTTGCCAAATCATCTTCATCTTCGTCACTTCCGATGTCCACATCGCTCGAGACAAGTTCTTGAAGTGCAAAGATAAAACTATTCACCAATTGGCGTCCTGTAAAACCCTTCTTTTTCTTGTTGTTGTTTGCAGAGGAGTGCTTCGTACTTGTTTGCTTTTGACCACGGGAAGTAGCACCTGAAAAGTTAGTGCAATCCGTGCGAAAATTTCCTGTCTTACTGTTAACAGTTGTTATACACCAATTTCACCTGTCAAGATAACTCAATTATGTGAAGGAATTGTCATTTCTTGCACACATCACCTTTCTATTTAACCTATTTCCACTTGTCCTTGGAGAAAGTAGTACATGCAGTGATTCTATGCAGAAATGAAGTGAAACAAGGGGGTGGATCCTATAAAATTTCATTCCAGCCAATCAAGCAATGACATGTGGCACCACATGGATCAAATGACCCACAAACAGAAGTATCTGAGGCCATCCAACAATGTAGCACCAATATCAGTTAATGGGACCCACCTATCAGTCATCTGGACAAAACACACCGCGAAAAGGGCCAGGACCTATTCAGCCGATGTGGGGACCGGAGTCCGCACGTTCCAGGAATCACATTGGGTGGTGCCGTGCGATGCGGCACCCAATAGAACACAAGAAAAGTCTTACAAAATAACCAACACAAATATTTTATTTTACAAGATAATCCTCTTTTACAACATAATATACAACGCAACGGAAAATACATACTCATACTCTCATCTAGCTATGCACAAGAGAAGTCGTCCATGCCCACGGACGCTTCTCACTACCAACACGAAACAGAGAGCAGCGGCAAGGTTTCCATGAGAGATACATCTCGACATGCTCGAGATCTCACGGACAACCACAACATAAGCGTAAGCTAATAATACCTGCAAAAATATCAATATAGCAACCATGAGCACAAGGCTCAACAAGACTTAACCGTCTCACCAAAAAATGAAACTCTACATGCTGGAAACTTTAAAGACTGGGAAGATTAATTAGCAGGAATGGACTCGCCAAAAGTAAATCCTTAGTGGTCGGTTTTAAAGTAGCATACGCGATCCATGGGCATAGCATCATTGTGAATTCCACAATCAAACAAGAAACGCTTCACCCACGATGATACTTGCTCAAGGTTGCATAAGCCTTACCCAAGTTAAATGTTTGGAAATTGTAAATTTGATTATGCTATCTCTATAGCAGCCAAGATTTCAATACAAAGAATTATTTATAGCGGCATATTCATAATCTTTCCATTTCTCTTTCTTACTACATCAAGACTCAATGTCCAAGTATGCTCAAATAACCATGAGCGACGGTGATTGCAATAAAAAATACCAGGACTGCATGACACGTACGCCCATACTCGGAGTTGCCTCGGCACACTCCACTGATGTCGCATGTAGCCATCTTTCCCCAAATTCAACCACATCAAAATAGTTCGATCGACCTGAATAGTGAGCTCCCCTCAAGGTGCACCTCTGCTGTGAGATGTTCATGAGTGAGTTACCTCCCACTGTACTAACAGCCGGTGGATTAAGCTGATTGAAAAGGTTCCAACATGGGATCCTCAAGGTACAACGGTTTCATGTGTTCCATATAGCCAGTATGCACCCGAAACTGTTCAAACTTGTCCAACAGGGCCAAGCACGAGACGGGCTTTAACCGACACATATGGGGCTACCAATCCATCTCCCAACACCTGCCTCGTCATTACCGACCAAGGCACGATGTGAGCAAACCAACCTACACAAATCCCCGTCCACGTCTCATATTAAAGAGTTAACGTTATGGTAACAACTCACGAGTAGGTTTCCCTCACTCGACTTCTCTCGCAAGTAGAATTCCACTACTTGACTTGTGATCAATAAAATGTGACCAATCTCGCGAGTTGTATCCAACATACTCGACTTCTACCGATCTTCTAATTAAACATTAAGCATAGCAATATAACTTGAGGGATTCTTATACTACCCATCCACTTCAAGTATTATTTGGTCATACATGTGGGGTATTCAATCAACATAGACCTAATGCACATATCAAGTATATTCAATACAGTGTGTATAAAACCAAAATTTTAAAAGGCACTTAAATGCAAACCGGGGCTTGCCTTTCGGTTGCGATAAAAGTCAGCGACGATCAGTTAGTAGCCTTCGCCGAGAATTCACACCACAGCAGATCCAATAGAGAATTCCACTCCTACAGGTAGTGCTTCTCGTTGGCCACCTTCATCGCGAACACTATCGAAATGATATACAATTAAGAGATTGCAATTTATTAATATACAATTGAAGTTGATTATAACACAAGAAGGATTAATATTAGTTAGGACTTGAAGTTCTGTTGCTAGACTGGACAGTAACAGAAAGGAAACATGATGAACTTAGGCAATGGACATATGAAGTGAAATAGATATTGTTTTGTACATAGGGATGTGATCTCAATTTTATACAGGTTCAACAGATTCCCTGAGCCTGAGAAAATTACAGGGAGTTCACATGGTCATGTAGGAATAACCAGGTAAGTTTCAGGTACAACAATTGAATATAGTGGTCTACAAATTTTCTTAAGTGTTTAGCCTTATCTGAATTTTGGTTGTAATTATGGAGGTGTATCATTGCTACCAGTGGTTGTATCATACATATGGGGTATCACTGGTTCTATGTAAATTTGTTTAATAATTTTCTAATAATTATATTGTGAGATATTGAATTCACAAGTGGGGATATTTTAGTGAATTGTTTCTGCTGTTTTTGGGCATTATGTGACTAGTTAGGGAAAATCTTCAGATTGAACCTGTATAATAAAGTCCAATGAATCTGAAATTTTTACAGGTCTCCAGAAACTTATTAAAGAACACATTGGAAAAATTTCAGATTTTTCTATGAAGTGAATCATCAGATAAAAATCAAACTTGATTTTGCTTTGAAGGGCTCTGCAGAAAAAACTAGGGTTTTTCATGAAGATTGGGTTGTAGTTCTGGTTAGTGTGGATAAATATCAAACAAATAAAGTTTGTTTGACAAATTTTAAAGCTTTATAATGAGAGATATTCAATTTAGAAGTTTGCACAAGTTTCTGTACAAATTTTAAATGAATTTGACTATTTTTATGTGGATAGAGAAAACACAGGTTATTTGACCATGCAAATGAAGTCTACTGACCCTGAGAGTTTTACTGGAGTTCAAGGATATTCAAGTGAAAGTTCTGGAGAAATTTGGAAATTTTCCAAAGAGCAAAACTATAGGAATCAATTCTATAGGAATTTTTATTATTTGAATTATGGACAAATTTCTATGGACTTTCATACAATTCCTGTGCACCAATGGAAAGTATTCCTCATGCTGGTTCTACCAAAATTTATTTGGGAATTTTTGGACAATTTTTCTAGGAGATATGGATTTTTGAAGTGGGAACTAAATCTGGACTTTAAATTTCAATTGGAAAAGGTTTGAATAATAGCTGGGCCCACATGATTTAAATTGGGCCAATCGGGATTAAGCAACACCGGGCCACAGGGTTCAGGGATGCAGCCACACGGGATCCTTGTCCGCACCAGATCCGGACGCGCATTGGTTTGACTGACGACCGGGGCCCACCCCGAGTCGTCTTCAACCTCGTGCCGGCGGCGCTCGGCCGGCGCCCGACGGCGGCCCCTGGCCGCAGATTGCTCCAGGGCATGGCAGCATTCCACTCTCACCGCCCCCACCTAAAATCAGGCGAGGAACTCGATGGTGATCCTCCTGACGGCGATGGATGGCCGAAAAAGCTCGCGCGACGGCGACCCCTCTGTTTTCACCGTGGCGACACCTCCAGGCATGCAAGCCACCGAGCTGCTTGCTTGCTTGCGCCATGGCAAGCTCTCCACGCCTCTCCTGGCCTATTTCTACCCTCCCTGACCGACGGCGTTGAGTTCAAACTCGGTTTTGCTTTCCCACGCCACAGTTTCACCACGCAGTCGCACAGCACCGCCGCCTTCCTTCCCTCCTGGTGAGCACCCTAGCTTTGCCTTATTTCCCTTCGATGTAAACAACAAAGATAGCGCCAAGGCTGTGCTCTATCATCTACACCAATTTGCTCATCATTTTGCTCATTGTGTTGGCCGTAGTTTAATGTTCTGCGGACGCCACCAGAGTCGGGGACGAACGTCGCCAGCACTCCCCAACCCGCGTTACACCTCGAATCTAACATAAAAGGGGATTGCCATCATGAGCTCTTTCTCACGATAAAACCTGTGCCTCCTTTCCTTCAGTATCGAGTGCATGGTTTGAGATTTACCAACGCTAGTTCATATCAAGGTCCGTAGATCATCGGTTTAATTCTGTTTCGTGCAACTATTTTTCTATCTAATGAAGAAATATATTCTATACCTCATAGCGCACCAGCTCACCAAAAATAAAGGGGAAGTCATCGAGAGACGAGGTCGGATTTCAAGTTTTCCCCGCTGCCAATGAAAATCTGTCGGCCCACCGTCAAAGTCGACGTTGCCGGCGATTTCATCCCGTTTGCACCCCTAGTTATCTTCCCCATGCTCCCAGGAACAATCCCGACCTTTCCTCGAGCTTCTTGCGCCATTCCTGAGCGATTCCGACGATCGCCTAAACCCGAGCTTCGCCGCCGCCGTTGCGCCGCCATCTCCGGCCGTCGCCGCCACGATTGGACCCCACCATCGTGTTGCGCGGCCGATTTTAAGGCTAGACGGTCAGAGCCGAGCCGAGTGGAGGTCGACGCAGCGAAGCCCGGCGAGCGCCGCCGTGGTTCCAGAAAGGAACGCGGCCTCGTCGCGAGGAAGACGACGACCCAGCAGGTCCCGCCTGTCAGCAGCATTTCCACAGCGTGGGATCGGCTGCAGCACCGGATCGGGTGCGGCTGCGGGGGTTAATCCCGTGGCCCCCAGTGTGGCCCAGATGCGATTGGCCCAATTCAAATAAAGGGGTCCGGGTTGATTATTCAAACTTTTCCATTAGGAAATAATTCCAGATTTTGAGCAAACTTTGTAAATCGATTACTCCTAGCATACTTGCTCAAATAATTCCAAATAAATTCTGGTAGACTCATATTGTTCCAAAATTTACAGTGGTGCAATTTGTTGGACATGAAACTCCCAGAATTTTCATAATTATTTCCTTAGATCTAACTGCTTGGGAAATTTATTACTCCTGTTCTGTTAATTGGAAAATTCCCAATTTTTGTCAGGACACTCGCAAAAATACACTTGATATCCAGTAAAAATTTCATGTTTATTTGATTTTAGTTACTGTGATGATCAGTGTTCCAAGTCTCTATGTAGTTCAAAAATTGGGAAATGTACAGAACCGTTTTCAGATTTTTTCCTAAACTTGAAAAATCAGTTTCTCCCTGTAGGAAGCTCAGAAAAATGTTAACAAATTTTCCCAAAACTTGTGAGACCCCCTCCACCATGATAATCCACTTTTAGCCATGACAAAGCTCCTGAATTACAACCAAAATTCAGAGAAGCCTTTTACTTGTTGGAATTTTAGAGACAACAAACTTCCTTGATCATCTCCTGTTCTTTGCAAGAGCCTCCATTATAGTCCCATGTATCTTCCATAAAAGTCTCAAAGCCAATTAAGATCATTATCTTATATTGATCACAGGATATTAGCTTGTGACCTTAAACATATTATTTATTTTCAAAGTCATTCATGCATAGTATATGCATATCGTGTAGTAACTGTAGTCGAGGAGGAGCCGGAGGCCTTGGAAGTCCATCTGCCGGAGACTAACATAGACTCGGACTCGCATTCAGGCAAGCCCCGGTTTACATTTAAGTTCCTTACAATGTTTTTGCAGTTTTCATTCACCTTACATCTTCAAATGTTTGTGCATTATGTTTAAGGTGTTTGACATCCACTTGCATGATCAAATAACCCGGGGAGTGGTTAGAATAGCTCACTGACTCGTGTAGCATCTGTCATGCTAATGTTGTCAGGAAACTGATAGAAGTCGAATAGTTGGAATCTACTCGCGAGATAGAAAGATGACACTCATCTACACTGGGTCGGGTAAATATAAAGAATGGCTGTTAAGATGAACTGGAGACTGGTCAGAGATAAGTAGGAAGCGACAAGAAGTGGTCTTGGTTGCATAGCTATGACCGTGTCGATTAAGGCCCGCGCCGTATGCAGCCCTGCTGGACAAGCTTGAATTGTACTAGCGATATATTGGAGAAATGGGCTCCAGCAAAGAGACGTAGCTTGATACTGGTTTGTCGAGCATACCGTTCTGTTTTATAGGTGTTTGTTGAGGGCATCAAGGTGTAAATCAGCTGGTGGGCACATCAGAGTACGCCCCACGTAGGGACCTCCTGCCCGTGACGAATCGACCGGTTCGGCATTCGAGTATTGGGGAAAGGTGGACACATACGACTAGTATTGTAGTGTTATGGAGGTACTACTGTAACTACTCGTTGGCGCTTCTGAAAGTGCGTATGTGTTGTGTTGTCTAGGTGTGTCCTGATTGCAATCACCGTTCCTCACGGTAATAGAGTACCACTTGTTCACTGTGTCGTGACGTAGTAAATACTGAAGAAGCTAGAAGAATATGATGTATTGAATTATAATTTTTTGCAACCTTGTGTGGCTTAGAGATAACACAGTTAAAAGTTTACAGTTTCCAAATATTTAACCTGTAATAGCATTATGTGCTTTGGGCATGACATATTATCGACAAAGCGTTTCTTGTTTGATTATGGAGTCTATGATGTGTCATGCCATATGAATGTCATTTGCTACTTAAAACATTACTATAAGGATCCACTTGTAGGCGAGTCTTTTACTGCTTTACCTTACCTATGCTTAGTATTCACACTGCATATGTCTAGTGAGACGGGTTACTCTTGCTAAGCCTTAAGCTCATGTTTGCAGTTAACAAGTTTTTGCAGATTACATGACTGATGACGGGTTCGGTGATGAGGCTGCACCCCCTCTAGGGTTTACAGGCAAGTGGGAGCCCTGCACGCCGTCGTAAGTTTGGTGAATGAGGGTTGCTAGGCAAAGCCTATCGGGCATGGATGACTTTGCTTTTGCATAGCTAGTGCCGAGACTGTAGCTATGATCTATAGGTCACTTTCCTTTTTGCTTTGTATTGTATAACTTCCATTGTGTTTATAAATAAAGACTTGGTATTGTATTTTATTCTCGTTCTATTCTTGTATACTGTTGGGTGTCGCATCGCACAACACCACCCAATGAGATCCTTGGATGTCAGGACTCCGGTCCCCATAAGTAAACCCGTGCCTGTTGTGTTAATCGACTTAGCATGAGAATTCATAATTAGCATGATCATTAGTAACTAACTTAGGCTATGTATATGTACATTAGAAGCATAGTTGGAGTCTCTACCTAACTCTTAGCCTAGTTCCTCTATTACCCCATTTATCCTTAGGATACAATGCTCTCGTGTGTGTCACACTACCTCAACTTATCATCTAACCCATCCTTGCTAGAGCCCTACCTAGACCAACCTAAGCCTTTCCACTTGATGATTGTCTTACTTCCATCTAAGCCATCCTTTGGAAAAAATATAAATGACACCCTTTAGGAATACCCTTAAAAGGGGAAATGCTACATCAATAGTTCCGTGCGCTTGCGGATGTTCACTTCAGAATTAAAATCTACCAACAAGCATTTTTGACACCACTGCTAGGGATGAATTTTAGTAGTGCTTAGGAAATATCAACAAGCATTTCTAGCGCCGTTGTTGGGGAAGGCAACCGAAGTATTACATGATAGAGTGAATAGGATAGTACCCTGGTAGGTTTTAGTAGGATGACCCCTCTTTGTTTTCGCATTTTAAGAAAAAATAGGGTAGTGTATGTCTAGTTTCTGCTTGCTGGAAAACTTTGTTGAAGATTCCGATTGTCTTCTAAGATATCGACTTCGTGTCATAACCCCTCAGAAGCTTTGAGCAGTAAAGAAAGCTAGCACAACTGCACCGACAACTGAAACACCAATGGCCCAAAAGACCCTTCGTGAGTTTTCGGCTCCCTCTGCTAGCAATGTGCCTGTTGGGCCCACTGTTAACACAGGAGACGTAAACTTCAAAATCAAGACTGGCCTAATCACTATGGTGCAAGCCAACCCATTTTGTGGGAAGGCTAACAAGGATGCAAGTGCTCACATACAACAGTTCCTTGAGATCTGTAGCACTTTTAAGATAAAGGACGTATCTCCTGATGTTATCCGTCTTAGGCTATTCCAGTTCTCTCTTCTTGGGAGAGAAAAACTGTGGTTCTACAGGAACCGAAGTGCTATAGACACTTGGAATAAGTGTTCTACTACATTCCGCGCCAAGTTTTTCCCATTGGGCAAGACCAATGCCCTACGTGGAAGAATTTCCAGCTTCCAACAAGATGCCAAGGAATCTATTCCCGAGGCTTGGGAGAGGATGCATGAGTATATCCTAGCCTGTCCCCACCATGGGACGGATGATTGGCTCATAATCCAGAACTTTTACAATGGGTTGATCCCTTCAGCCCGTGACCATGTTGATGCTGCTGCTGGAGGTGCCTTCTTCTCATTGACGGTGCCCAAAGCCAAAGATTTGATTGAGAAGATGGTGTCAAACATGGGCTGGAGCGACGAGCGTCTCCATACCAGCCAGCAAGGCATGCACACCTTGATGGAGGTGGACATGATTGCTGCTAAATTGGACCTCCCTATGAAGAAGATTGATGGACAAGGCAATGGTGAAGTTTCGGCAATGCCTATGGCTTAGACTCTCACATCACATGTTATGTTTATTGCAACACGGTCCATTTGGGCAATGACTGTCCAGAAACCCGTGAGGATGCCCTATACCTAGCCAACAATGGAAACAACAATGGTTATCGTCCAAGAGGTCAAGGGGGGGCCAACCATGCCCATTCTTTCACGTAGGGTACAACAACAATGGCAACAATGGAAATCAACCCAACTTGAGAGAACTAGCCATTAGCCAGCTGAAGATCAATGGTGCTCTATCCAAGAAGTTGTCGGCTAATAACAAGACCCTAGAAAGCATCAATGCCAAGATTGAAGGACTATCCTCATCCTTCAAGAACCAATTGAGTTTCAATAAGATATTGGAGACTCAGTTGGCTCAATTGGCAGCTGCTGTTCCTCCAATGGAGAATGGCAAATGTGAGGACAGCCCGAACCTCCCGTGGAATGTGATAATATGATTTCTATACAAGGAGGCAACTGGTTGAAGGACCCTGGATGTCCTACAATCTCATGCTCAATTGGGGCACACCACTTTGACAAGGCCCTTTGTGACCTGGGAGCAAGCATGAGTGTGATGCCCAAGGTGGTTTTTGACCAGCTGAACTTCACGGAGCTTACTCCAACACCGATGCAGCTCCAACTGGCTGATTCTTCAGTCCGTTATCTGACAGGTATTGCCGAAGATGTCCCGGTGAAAATTCGGAACTGCTTCACACCCGTGGATTTTGTGGTGCTCGACATGGAGGTCGAGAAGGATATGCCGCTTATTCTTGGGTGCCCATTCCTAAGCACCGTGAAAGCTTGCATAGTTGTGGGAGCTGGAGAAATCCACTTCCATATCAATGGCAAGGAGCAGAAGTTTGAATTTTCCTCAAATATGGAGCAATGCTCGATTATCCGCATTGCAGCAAATGCTAAACACATTCAATAGGTCGAAATCACACCTCCAAAGGTGGATCTACTCATTGCATTCATGAGGAATTTGATCTATGCGGAAAACCCGTCTTATCGTCCACGCCGACACCCCAAGAAGACAGAGAAGTCCGGGCCTCCATAAAGGACCAAGTCCACCAAGCTGCCAAAGAAAGTATGGCGGAAGAGGCAAGACAAGCCGTCCAAACCCAACCCTCTGGGCCCGGATGACAAGGAATGAAGAAGGAGGAATGTCCATCTCACCGGATGGTGGTGAGACCAAGCTAATAGGTTAAATTGGTAGTTATCCTTTATTTGATTTTTCTTTTCTTTTCTCTTCATTTGATTTTCCCCATTTAGTTTGATTCTCCCACTGCATATTTTCTTTTCTTAGCAACTTGAGAATCTTATATTCTCAATTATCATTTTTACTTCTTTAATTTTCACAAAAAGAAAATTGTTGGGTTTTGAGAAAAAGGAATTTTTATTTGGAAAACAATCTTTTTGAGCTGCAAAAGTGGTGTTTCACCAACGTGCTGATTTCATAGCCGTTGGAGAGCTACCTGGCAAAAGGGAGAACAAGGGGCCCACCTGTTAGGTCGGCCGACCCCCTGCTTGGCCGGCTAAGGGAAAGAGCCATTTTGGCTCTCTCTCTCCTCCAACGGCTACATTTGGTTCCCTAGTAACCGTTGGGGACTGCACACTATAAATGGTGTCCGTGAGGAGCTCTTTTCTTCATACTTCACCTCATTTCATACATCCCAAAGTCACTCTTGCTCAAATTGTTTTTCTTGCTCTTCATTGAAGCACTCTTGCTCAAAATCAAACTCAAAAATATTTTCATTTGATTGCATTTGCAATTTGCTCTCATGTTCTTCAAGGGAAAATTCGTCGGGGTTTTGTTTTCACTACATAACCTTTTTCGAGCTTCTGCCTTGTTGTGTTCTTGTTTGTTGTGTCCATGAAAGGAATGAAAAGGTTGTTTGGAAAGAGGAAGGAGGCTGCAAGCTCAAGCCATGGCAGAGACTCGAGTGCACGCCGCTCTTCCGTTGCTAAACCAAGTTCACGGAGGAGGAGTGTAGGAGAGGACACTCCCATGGGTGAGAAAAGCAACCCTCACACAACTTCTTCACGACGTCGACCTCGACATCCAAAGTGAAGTTGAAGATCAAGCACGCAAGCTTTTCCAAGATTGTGAGTTTTCTCATACGGAGCTTATGATCTTGATTTGATTTCAGAAATAGGTATGGATTCCGAATTCTTTTCCATTTGGCGTGCACTAGGATGGGAAAATTTTTCTCACATAGGGGAGAAAGGTTCACGCCTTCTCTCCATACAATTCCTTTGCACACTGAAGATAGGATTTGATGGTATTACTTTTCAATTATTTCAAAAGGAATACAACATCCCATGGAAAGAATTATGTGAAATCCTAGGGTTCCATAAACGTTGTTTGCTAGAATTAGACAATTTGCCTAAGTTCAACAAACAATGTTTTTGGCAAGATTTAACTGGTGAGATCAGATGTAGTGCACCTAGGAATAGCCACTTTACGCTTCATGCATAGATAGGTGGCTAAGAATATGTTCCCTAGAGGAGATGTGAGGATAGTTCATAATGATGAGCTGAAAGTTTTAATTGCCATGATTAGAAAGATAAAAGCTGCTCCGGTTATTGCCATGATGACACAATGGTTAGCATACATTCCAAGGGTAGGGCCAATTGAATGCACTTCATTGATTACCCGTATCTCTACTTGGGTAGGAGCACTTGAATATTCTTCCTTTGAATACATTGAAAATGAAAGAGAATTAATTGATGAAGAATATTTATTGCAAGAACATACCCTTAAGCATGATCAAGATGGCTCTTTGGTATTTTATTATCCCCACTTTGTCGATGAAATTCAGTTAACTACCCCGGATTATCATTTGTACCAATGTCAGAGGCTAACCATTGACCTACTTCCCCTCGAGGAAGCCGGAAGAAGTAATTTATTTGGCAGGGTAACTAGAAGCCGTACAAGGAGAGCAGCCATGCCCCCGACAACCTCCACGGTCCATGAGTATGAAGAGGAATAATACCCAACATGTGATGCATCCGGATGGACTCAACCTCCATCATATGAGACTGAGGGTCCGTCTTGGCATGGATGGCCAGGTGCTACATGGGAGACACCCTATCCACTTCAAGCTCTAGCAGCTTGCCTCCAACATCTATGTGAATATATCATTCCACTTCGGCTAGAAGTCATCGCGACTATAGCCAAAAAATGACGGACCTCTCTAGACGTATGGAGGAGCTTGAAGTAAGGACAGGTTACATCTAAAACACTTTCCAAGGACATGTCCATGGTACCCAAAACTGGCAAGAACACATGGACACTCAATTCATCAACCTCAACTCCACGCTACAACAACAACAAGCCGATATCGCGACATACTTCTGTCATCAAGGGTTCAACCCTCGACACGGAGGTGGGTGAAGAACAAGCTTGGGGGAGGACCCCCATTTGAGATAAATTGTATCAACGCCTTGCATATTTATTTTCCACTTAGCCATCATCCACCTTGCATTTAAAAAAATTGGATAGGTTTTATTTTCAAATAAAATAAATGATGTGCGATAAGAATGACTTGGAATTCACATAGATGAAATGATGAATAGTTTCTTTGTTTTATTTTTCCTAAGTCCCTAGTTTACAACTTACTGCTCCCCAACATATTGCTCTCATTGGCTAGAATTGCTTTTGCCTTAATTTGGAAATTGTGAGTATTAAAAGCTTAATCCATTCTAAGTTGTTGTGAGATATGACATAGTGATAGGGCTGTTATTCCTAGTTTGATAGTGAAATTTGGATTTATGGAGAAATTCTAAAAAGATTTAAGTTATCCTCATTTGATTTGGAAATACCCACCAAATCCATATGATACATTACAATTATAGACCTTATGCATATGCTATTTTCTTTCACATGGAGCTTTGTCAAACTAGTATAGACCCATGTGAATTTTTTTTTCATTACCTTTTTAATTCAAGACATCACATGCACATGCTATACTTCTACACTAGAAGTAAGCAAATTTCCATCATACCACCATTCCACAATAAAAAGAGAAACTCCATATCATTCATGCTTAGTACTCTCTCCAAAATTCATTGCATAAAAAGGGAGTACAAGACATGGCTACAAGAAAAAGAAAAAAAATCCATGCTTACATCATAAGCAAGAGAAAAAAAAAGTAGCCATGTTTCATCCCTACTAAATAAAAGAGTCCACTCACAAAAAAGGAGTTATCTCAACATCCACATCCACTCCATTCCATCACACATGCACAAGTCTTGAATCAAATTGTTTTGAATTGATTTCTCCTAGGGCTTGCTCTTTTGACATAGCAATATTATGTGTTGCAAATATGCCTACTATATTCCCTACCAAGCTCCACATACAAGCCTTATGTAGAGGTAGGATGAATTTGGGCACAATGCCTTGGTGAGGACATATTTACACTACACAAAAAGGAGAGACTTGAGAGAATAAAATTGAGATACTTCAACTCTAAATTGAACTCTCCGAAATTTGAGTGGAACTTGATTTCTAGGGTATGTGTGCTCAATTTGCTGTTCTATCTTTCAACCACCCATGAGTAGGAGATGGCATAAGCTCCATAATAACCTAAGATGGGTGAGGTACATTGCCAATTTTTGCAATACTAGGTAAAGTATTTTGTTGTGCACATGGTACTTTTGAAAATTAGAACATAGTAGCAACTCTTGATCATCAACCTAAAGTCTTGACTTTGCCCGGGACAAGCAAAGGATAATCTTGGGGGAGTTTGTTGAAGGATCTTATACACCAATTTCACCCGTCAATATAACAAAATTATGTGAAGGAATTGTCATTTCTTACACACATCACCTTTCTATTTAACCTATCTCCACTTGTCCTTGAAGAAAGTAGTACATGCAGGGATTCTATGCAAAAATTAAGTGAAACAAGGGGGTGGATCCTATAAAATATCATTCCAGCCAATCAAGCGACGACACGTGGCACCACATGGATCAAATGGCCCACAAACAGAAGTATTCGAGGCCATCCAACGGTGTAGCACCAATATGAGTCAATGGGACCCACCTGTCAGTCACATGGAGAAAGCATACCATAAAAGGGGCCAGGACCACGTCGGCCGACCCCCCCTAGTCGGCTTACTAGTTCCTGGCGCCTTTCTCGGTCAAACTCTACGTGGTGGCTTTTCCCGGCTTGAAGTGGTCATGGGTGACTGATTCGCGTGCTTTTGGTGGCGGGAACCGACCCTTATCCAAGCTATAAATAGGACCCCTCACCCCTCACTTCAACACACACCACTTGAGTATTCATCCTTGTATCCACTACTCTCCATAGGTTTAGAGAAGTATAGGACTCTAGTCCATAGTCCAAGTAGGAGAGGAGTAGAAGGAGTATCTTCCCAATTGAGAAAGGTATGCCTTCCATATTCCTATTTGTATTTGTGACATTATTCATAATAAATATGTTATCTTTAGTCTTCATATGTTCATATACTTGGATGAAGCGTTTCTTGTTTGATTGTGGATTCCATGTATGTGATAGTAGTAGTATTTATGATCGTGCTATACAATGTTCATTACATTATCATAGACACTATAAACCTCCACTATAGTCTAATTAGCTATGATATGGTTATGTTAACATGAATCACTTATGCTATGAATTAACATTGGTTCAACAATGATTTAGTTCATTGCCTTAGGATGGCTTGTGCCTAGGCTCTTAAGGTAATTACTTAATATGCTAGCATGGTGCTAGGATAGAAAGTAGCATTGAATGTCTCGTAGTCCCACGGATTGAAGAGGTAGGTAGTAGGTGGTAACAACAATATCTGTCCTTTGTAATCCTCCACGTTTGGCTATGCCACAGACTCTTGGCGGGAGTCGCCTAGTGTTGCTAGGGGTAAACCCGTTCCCAGTGTTTAATCCACTTAGCATGTGAATTAATAATTAACATGATCATTAGTAACTAACTTAGGCCATGTATATGTACATTGGAAGCATAAGAGGAGTCTCTACCAAACTCTTAGACTAGTTCCTTTATTACCTCATTTATACATAAGATAGAATGCTCTCATGTGTGTCACACTACCTCAGCTTATCATTAAAACTATCCTTGCTAGAACCCTACCTAGATTAACCTATGCCTTTCGACTTACTGATTGTTTTACTTCCGTCGCACTCTTCCTTTGGAAATATAAATGACACCCTTTGGGAATACTTTTAAAAGGGAAAATGGAACATCGATAGTTTCGTGCGCTTGCGGACCTTCACTTGAGAATTAAAACCTACCAACAAGCATTTTTGGCACCACTGCTATGGATGAATTGTTAATAGTGCGTAGAAAATATCAACACTTACCACATTCGAAGCATCATTGAGGTCCGACACTTCCTCTCCTTCTACATTTTGCAATGCTTTTGAGAACCGAGTGGAAATGAGTGCAAGTTCTTCCCCTGGAAACTCTTCAATCCGTTCAAGGGTTAGAGAGGAAAACAAAGCAAGTGTTCCACAATATGAAGATTGGCCTGAGCTAGACATGTCATCTTGAGAAACAAATGCAAGAGACTTGTTGGGGTTCTTACGTGAGATTATGTCAATTTCATGAGTTTTCAATTTAGAATATAGAACATCTAAAGTAACTATACTCATGACAATAGATTCACGAATAGATGTGACTTTCATCTCCCAAAATTATATGTCTAATGCACTTAGTAATTGTCTAGCATTATCGGCATCTGAAAAATTAACATTGACGATACACAAGTTGCTGAGAATTTTATTACAACGAGCAAAGAGATTGTCGATGGACTCACCTGATTGCATCTCAAAGCGCATGTACTCATTTTTGAACATGTCTTGCCTTACCTCCTTAGTCGTGTTGGATCCTTCGTTGTATTCGCATAGTGCTTTCTACACATCATATGCAGATCGGAGGTGAAGAACACGGTCGAAGTCGCTTTGAGTTAATCCTTGTATGATCAAGTTGCAAGACTTGTTGTTATTGTTGACATCTCTCATGTTTGTATCCGTTACTTGATCGTTTGACAGCATGTCGTAAGGCTTGTACACCTTTCCCCATATTTCGAAGCCTTGTGCATGGATGAAAGCTTCCATACGTGCCTTCCAAACCTGAAAATCAATACCACTAAAGACACAAGGTTTTGCGGAGTATTTCTCCATGATGATTAGTCAAAACCACGTGAAAATCATAAAGATTAGAGCACCATGGCTTTGATACCAATTGTAGGATTGAAGAGCACATGAAAAGCTACCAGAGGGGGTGACTGGTAGATATAAACTTTTTCAGCGGAAGCAACAAAAACCCCTAGGGTAGAAAATCAATCTGTTAAGAGATCATGTGTGCGACTAATCTAAACATCATCAGTTGTGAAAAAACCAATATAGATTGTGGAGAATCATGTCACGAAGACACGACAACAAGAATCATGAAAAGACGAACAAGAAAAAACTCAAGTTATGATCAAAAGATTGAACGAAGGTCAATCTGTTCTACCTGAGAAAAAACAGATCTGCAACACTGTAAAGAAAATTGTGTAGATCCAGAACCACAAATACAATGACCGTGAAATTTTCATAGATGATAGATAATCAAGTTTTGAATACAACCCAGAAATAATCACGTCAATTGGATCTATAAAACTCGAGTTATGATAAAACCACCGAAGCAAGGTAGTGCTGTGCAGAAACTCGATGAGAAAGACTTGACGAAAACAAGTTGGACGAACAAGGAACAAAAGTTCCTTTAAACTAAAAATTTTATTAATCAAACCATAAGAGGAACAGCCCCAAAGTTGTGTACCACGATCTCGGGCCTCCCTTTCTTAAATAACCAGCCCTTAGGCCTACCCAATCCTAACAAGGACTCAAATCCTACTCAGATTCAACCGAAACATTCCATAACTGCTCGAGACTCTTCAATATGCATATAGAAGTAATCTTAAGACTTCCAAATACCTTAGGAATGTATATCACATTCCTAAAACAACCAAACTTTGTGACCCACATAAAATCCTATCATAACCAACTCAAATCTTTGTATATTTGAGTCGAACCCGACTCAGTCGCAGCCTGAGTCCCTAAACTAGTCGGTTGGACCTTCCCGACTAATTTTTTACGTCCACATCTATTCATGCACTCCTTGCACACGTGCAAACACCTTCCAACAATGTCCACGATACCCTCATATGCATTGTTCTTGATTCAAACATGTTATGCAACCTCTCGATAAACTCAACCACAATTCCTCCCGAACTTGGTTGTTGAACCACATCTTCTCCCTAAGAATAGTTTAATGGATCCCGTCACCAGCCATGTCTTGAACTCAAGCAACACCTGCACTGAATAAGAAACTGATACTTTCGAGCACTAGTCCTCGACTTGACTCTTGTTGGTTCCGATAACCACAACACCTTACGTGAGCACCTCACATAATCATGTAGCAAACCATAGCAAACAGATATCAACCACAACCACCAAAACACACCAAAAACATAGTAAAAGAATACTAAGAAAACTTTCCATAGATGTAAAGGAAGTTCGAATTATTCCAAAGTAAAAGAAGAACCATTGCAATCTAGCTCCGGACCTTGCCAAAACTAGCAGGACCTAGAACTGGAGCTTACCAAATCTAGTCGGACCTAGCACCGTAGCTTACCAAATCTAGTAGGACCTAGCACCAGAGCTTACTAAAGCTAGTCAGACCTAACACTGGACCTAGCAAAAACATTTCGGACCTAGCCAAAGTAAATCGGACATTACGTCAGACCTTGCCGAAGCTACCCAAAACAAGTCAGACCTATCACCGGACCTTGCAGGAGCTCGGACCTAGAGATGGACCTTCTTGAGACGGGTGTTTTGGTAGTATTCAAAACTTTTATCGTCATAGCTGATGTATTCAGCTCAAGGTCTCACGAACACATAATATTGGTAAGTCAAAAGAGTAAGCATTAGGAGAAATCAACTCAAAACGATTTTGTCGAAGGTCATAAACGACACTTCCCCCGGACCAGCTTAGAGAGCAGCCCGCGGAGGTTTTTTGGATTCACGAGGGCTAGTCCCAGGAGATCGAACGCAGCAGGATGATGAACATAGAGGATTTACGTGGTTCGGGCCGCCGGAGCATAATACCCTACGTCCACGGGAGTGTTTGTGTATTGCCTTGCTTGAGCGTGTATAAGCCTTGGTCTAATTTTCCGGTCCACTGCAAAGGTCGTCTGCCGAGTCCTTTTATAGTTCAAGGACTCTACAGTCACAAGGTGAGCCCCCAGGACCCGACAGGTGGTCCCGAGGAGAGCCAAATCCTATACAAGATCTAGGATTAATTGCTATCTACTCCCCCTTGTTAGGGGCGTCAATGCGCTGTCCCGCCGCGTCGTGCGCCAGGGCTACACATAGTTGGTGATGATGGCCGTGCACGTCCCGTCCGTCTTGTCCTCGCGGCTCATTCGTCCGTCTTGCGTCGTTGGTCTGTACCGGCTACTTGGACAATACTGGACACTAGAGTCTTGACTTACGCATACGCAACTCAGCTTGCCTGGTAAAGGCGCGCGTACTTAGTGCCTGTCTGAGCAGCGCACACTTTCCTTTACTGTGGCTTCCTACCGCACTGTGTTGGCCGTACGCCACGTGGTTGCGCCGGAGCCTGCCTCTGTGGGAAGTTGGGCACTTGATGGTCAGGCCACGTGGTGCATCCGGAGCCCACCCCTACGGAGGGTTGGAGGCTCAGCGCTGTAGGCCACGTGGTAGTTTTGGTGCCTTTCCCTGTGAGGACGCGGGCCTGGCCGTGAGGTCCCGATTGGCCACGTGGAGGCTCTAGAGCCCGCCTCAGCGGGGAGGCGAGGGTCCAGTTCTGCTGGCCACGTGGCAGCTTGGGAGCCTCTCTCGGCGGAGAGGTAGGATCTGGTCCTTCCCTCCACGACGTGGCAGCCCCGCATTCGGCCTCTCAGGCAGAGGCGGAATCCCTAGCGGTTTTCTCCCTGTGCAGGGTACCAACAGTGGCCCCCAAGCCCACCTCGGGAGAGTCGTCGATACCGCAGGTGGGGTCTTCTTTCTTTTCTTCTCGCGCAACTCTTCCGATTCCACTTCAAGGCAGTTCCCCAGGCGACACACCCCTGTCGTTGAGGTGACGTGTCCCCTTCTGGTAAGTGAAGGTGCTGAACAGGCGCCGTGCAACGTGACTCCTGCCTTCAATCGTGCTTTAACTGCGGTGGTTCCCATGGTGGCTCCTGCACTTCTGCTGCTTTTGCCCTTTCAGAAACCGCCGAGTTACCTCCCACATAGCTAGCCACCCGGTTCCCCTTCTTTGTCGAGCGACCCAGGCCCTCATGTCATTACCTACACAGGATCATTACTCTCCTACTGAGGCTGTGGCGATCCACACTTTTGCGCCTGTTGGCCTGCAGGGGTGCATAAAAAGAGAACTTTCCCCCTGAGGGTCCTTTCTCCTGCCTCTGCATCCCTGCGCTCGTGCTTTTGCCTCAAGCCCAGTTCTTGCACTCTAGCTCCCAGTCTCCCTGTCCAGAGCCTCCTCCTTCAACCCTCATGGCGAGCATCTTTCCCAAGTCCAGGCTGTCCAGGTCTGCTGACCTGGCCCCGATGCGCCGGCTTCTCGGCTGGCATACTCCTGAGCGGCAGTCATGGCTCCGTCCCGGGAGGCTCCCATTGAGCCTCTCTGCCGGGGAGATGGTCCCCTTCTCGTCGTACGTGCTGGCCGGCTTCGTCCCGCCAGCATCCGCCTTTCTGGTCATGCTCCTGGAGACCTTCGGCCTCCAACTCCACCACCTCGAGCTGAACTCGATCGCCATGCTGGCGGTCTTCGCTCACCTCTGCGAGATGTGCGTGGGGGTGATGCCGTCGGTGAAGCTCTTCCGGTACTTCTTCGTACTGAGGGCCACCGGCAGGAGTTTGAAGGAGCACCTCGGCGCCTACTACTTCCAGTGCCGGACAAAGGTCCCCACGAGATACATTGCTTCCTTCAACTCTGCACGGTGGGAGCTGTGGCGTGAAGATTGGATGATCGCCAAGGTCGACGCCCACGAACGGATGTGCCTTCCCACCGGAATCCCCTACTCTGAGCGGTCATTCTGGGAGGAGCGCCCAGAGCTGGAGGAGGCATTCAACCTAGTGCTGGAGAGGATCCAGATGCTGGTGGACCACGGGCTGTCGTCTGCCATGGTGCCGAGGGACTTCATGTCCCGCCGCATAGCTCCGCTCTAGCACCGCGCCCGTCCGGCGTCAATGTTCACCGGCCTGTCGGACTGCACCCGGCTCGAGACCGGCCCCGACTCCAACCTGGGCGAGCAGGAGGTGCTCGACATGCTGACCCGGGTCTGCCCCGACGACATCTCCCCTGAGGCACTGGCTCTTCCATTGGCCTGCCACCCCTTCTGCTCGGACTCCGAGTTGAGGAGGCAACTGCTGAAGACGATGCCGACCCTCGACGAGTCCTGGCTAGCGCGGCGCCAGATCGGGGAATCGTTCCAGGGGGTCAACATTGCCGACGACGCTGAGGGAGGCGAGGCTCCCTTAAGCGACGTTGGATCTTCAAGCGACGACTCCTCGAGCGAGACCCACCACCATCCATGGGGTCGCATCATCGCCACTGCCGACAAGTGGAAGGGGAAGGTGCCGGTTCCGGTGACGGACCCGTCCCCCAAGAAGCACGCCCGATTGCCGCCGTCGGCCCCTTCTGCCCCTCATCAGGACTCCGGAGCCCTGCCGCGCTCGTCGCCAGGGGGCGTGGATGGCGCCACTTTGCCGCCCAAGTCCTCCACGCGCAAGAGGGGGAGGCTCCTCAATGCCGACGGGACCCTAGCGTTCCCTCTCCGTTCGGAGGGGCGCCAGACCTTGGGGGTGCCGCCGACACCACCACCACAGGGGCCCCCAACACACTTAGGGGCCCCCGCCGCGGGTTCGGGGGGTCCGAACCCCTCCAATCCTTTCAGGAAGCGGTGGAAATTCAGCGTCCCCCGGTAAGCTTGCTCAGATTTTACCTTGGGTGTTCTCTGCTGTGCGCCTACCCTGTCATTTTCTTATGGTCTGAGTTTGCTTGATTTCAGCGCCACCACAGCTACTCCACCACCCGTGGGCACTTCTTCTTGGGGTTCCACTGCTCCAGCCGGCTCGCGGGGATCTTCTGCTACCTCGGGCCCTGCTCCAGTGCACCAGGCTGCTGCCGTCGGGGTAGCTCGGGCCTCCGTGCCCGAGACCCCCGTAGTGGCTGCCGAAGTCCAGCCGCGTGCGCCGACGACCGCCGCCGCACCTGCCAACGACTCTGCGTCCACCAGCTACTCCGTGCCGGCCGGTGCTACCGCACCCTCCGACACTGCTACGTCGGCTGGCGCCACCGCCTCGGGTGCTGCCATCGGGGAGGGGGCCCTAGTCCCCGCCTCCCTAGTGGTCCACCAAATGGAGGATGACATTGAGGAAGTGGGGAGGCAGGGGCCCGCTGCTACGGTGGAGCCTCTCCTCCTGTCTGAGGCTATGGCCATGGCCTACTCCGGCTTCTGGCAGGCCCAGGCGGCCCTTGCCCGGGGAGAAAGGGCAGCTCGAGGACGAGGACGACCGGCTCCAGGAATGGGTGAGGACCCTGGAGGCCAGGACCTGACAGGCGATGAGCCGAGCGGCCCAGCGGGAGGCGGTCGTTCGGGAGGAGATGAAGATCCTCGAGCAGGAGCGCGACCTCATTGCCCAACTGGACGCCGTCACCCAGAAGCTGAAGGCAAACGCCGAGGCCATCCACGCTGAGGCCAGCTCCCGCCTCCAGGCCTGCGAGGACCTTCAGCACATGCTGTCCCTCCGGGAGGCTGCTCTAGTCGAACGGGAGCAGGAGCTGGCAGCGAAGCAGGCCGAAGTGGAGGCGACCTGCCGCGGGCTCATCCACCAGCAGGAAGGGGCGAGAGTCTGCGCCGCCGAGTTGGACCGCCGGGAAGCCGCCGTGGCTGAGGCGCAGCAGGCCTAGTCCGTTGAGCGCCAGGCCCTCCTGGACCGCGAGTTCAACGTCGCCATCAAGGAGGGTGACTTGGACCGCCGCGAGGCGGGGGGTCGGCGAGCGCGAGAGGGCCTTGGCGGCCAAGGAGAAGCGGTTCCTGGACGGCGGCCCCCGGACGCGGGCGGCGGCCCAGCAGGAGGTGGAGGAGCTCCGGGCGGCACGCTCCGCCGAGGCCTGGAAGGTCTGGGAGTTCCTTGGCGGTGCCGACTCGGCTCTGGTGCCGCTCGGCTTTAGCCCGGCGCGCGTGGGGGAGCCGGCGTAGGAGGTGAGTCAAGTGTTCTCGGCGCTTGACTCCACCAGCTCGAGGATGTGCTCGCTGGGGGCCATCCTCGACAACCAGCTGGAGGCCGAGGGATGGATGCTGGTGAAGGAGGTGGCGACACACATCCTGTCCTGCTACCGGAGCTGGTACCCCCACGTCTCCCTGCAGCCGGTCCTCGAGGGGCCCATTGCCGAGAGGGAAGAGGCCGCCAAGTCTGAAGTTTCAGATGTGGTGGCACTCATTGCCTCAAGGTTCCAGCGGAGCGGCTGAGGGCTCCCCGGGCGCCTGTTTATGTTTTTGTCTTGTGATTGGCTGTGGTGACAAACTTCTTATTTGTGTAATAAAAAACCTGTTGTGGTGCCTTTTATACTCAGCTTGTTTTTATTTCCAGCAATGTCTTCTAGCTGCTTGTTGTTCCTTAGCTTCCAGGACCTGCCGTCCCCCAATGTATGGCCCCCTGACAGGCGTGGCTAGTTGTCATGGGCACACCTGTCATACACTTAGGGCCTAGGGTAGACCGGCGAAGGGGGAGCCTAGGATGCATAGGTAGCATTTTCGTAGCTTAGTATGCAGGTATGTCGATCGCGGACCCCCTGGGGGTGCCGCCGGAGCATCAGTCCTGCGGTGGCCACCATCTTTGTTGAGAGGTCGACAGCGGGCCCTTTGGGGGTACCACTGGAGCTTCAGGCCGGCAGTGCTCGCCATCTTCAGTGAGAGATCGACAGTGGGCCCCCTAGGGGTGCCGCCGAAGCTTCAGGCCGGCGGTGCCCGCCATCTTCAGCGAGAGGTCGACAGTGGGCCCCCTGGGGGTGCTGCCGGAGCTTCTGTCCGGCGGTGCCCACCATCTTTAGTGAGAGGTCGATAGCGGGCCCCCTGGGGGTGCCGCCGGAGCTTTGGTCCGGCGGTGCCCTCCATCTTCAGTGAGAGGTCAACAGCCGGCCCCCTGGGGTGCTGCCGGAGCTTCAGTCCGGCGGTGCCTGCCATATTCAGCGAGAGGTCGACAGCAGGCCCCCAGGGGGTGCCGCCGGAGCTTCAGTCCGGTGTTGCCCGCCATCTTCAGTGAGAGGTGGACAGCGAGCCCCCTGGGGGTGCTGCCGGAGCTTCAGTCTGGCGGTGCCCGTCATCTTCAGCGAGAGGTCGACAGCAGGCCCCCTGGGGGTGCCGCCGGAGCTTCAGTCCGGCGGTGCCCGCCATCTTTAGGGAGAGGTCGACAACGGGCCCCCTAGGTGTGCCGTTGGAGCTCCAGTCCGGTGGTGCCCACTGTCGTTGAGGGTACTCTGGCGGTGGTTGCCGGAATAACTTCCTCAAAGACCTGTACATAGATCAAAAAAGAGAAGAAATTCTGTCCGCTGGTCACTTTACCCCTGCTCTTTTTGTAGTGTCGCTTGGCTTACGATCCTGGGCTGACTCGTGGGGCTTGGGTAATTCAGTGCTTCTGCACCTAGGACTCGTCGTCCATACTACCCAAGGGTGGTCCATTTGGCCCCAAGTACTCGGCTGTAGTGCTGGGGAGGCAGAGCGCAAAGGCTTAGGGTACGGGACCAGGCTAAGCAGGCTGTGAGCCTGGACCTCCCGCTTGGCGTAAGCCTTTTCCGGGGGAGACCATCTGGAGACACAGGCCCCCGAGCATTGGAACATCCGAGGCCCCAGACGCATTGCAGGTACCTCAAGCAACCCCACCTGCAGTCCAGACAGCAAGGCTCCCACTATTGCTAAAGCGGGGGAAAAACGACAGCGCTCATGATAGATCACGAGCTATGGCGGGCTTACAAAAATATCATAAAAATTAAAGATAATTTTTGAATTGACAAACCATGTACCAGGAAGGACAACATTCTTTCATTGTAGTTGCTCATAAGATGGAGCAGACTTTACAAGGGAAATAACCAGGCCTGGGTGTCAGATGGAGTCGAGTGCACCTACTTAGGGTTCTGGACCAGGCTAAGCGGAATGTGCACTCGGAGCCCCATCCCCCTATCTTAAGTGCTGTCCTGAGACAATATGTAACTTTTACAATGAAATAGCATTGCCCCAACCCTGGTCTAGGGGTAGAACTTACAGAGGTGCTCGATGATCCATGGGTTGGGTAATCGCTGTCCATCCTCCGTAGCCAGGCGGATGCATCCTGTGCGGCAAACCTCTGTTACCCGGAAGGGACCCTCCCAGTTGGGGGAGAGTTTGTTAGACCCTTCCCGGGAGAGTATGCGGTGCAACACCAGGTCGTCTACCTTTAGCTCCCTACTCCGCAGGGTCCTCTGATGGTAGCGCCAGAGCGCCTGCCTGTACTGTGCATTTCAGAGAGCCACTTGCACTCGTCCCTCTTCGACAAGGTCTAGGTCTTCACGTCGGAGCTGGTCCTGCGCGGCTTCGTTGTACCTCCGGCCACGGGGGGAGCCCATGGTAATTTCTGGGGGGAGGACGACCTCTGCCCCGTACACCAAGAAGAAAGGTGTTTCCCCCGTGGTCCGGCTGGTTGATGTCCGGCTAGCCCAAAGCGCACACGGAAGCTCACCCACCCAATTTGCACCATGCTTCTCAAGGTGTGAGAATGTGCGAGTCTTGAGGCCCTTGAGGATCTCTGCATTGGCCCTCTCGACCTGCCCATTGCTCTCTGGATGAGCAACGGATGCATAGCAAACTTGGATCCCCAGGTCCTCACAATATTCCTGGAACGCTGCACTTGTGAACTGGGTCCCGTTATCAGTGATGATTCTGGTCGGGACCCCGCACCGGCAGACGATCAACTTGATGAACTTTACTGCTAACTGCTTGTTGATGATGACACATGGGGCGGCTTTCGGCCACTTGGTGAACTTATCTACGGCGACGTACAGATGCCGGAATCCTCCGACGGCTCTGGGAAAGGGTCCCAGGATGTCCAACCCCCATACAGCGAATGGCCATGAGGGAGGGATCATCTGCAGCACCTGAGCTGGTGTGTGGATCTGCTTGGCATGGAACTGGCACACCTTGCATCTCTTTACCATCTCAGCGGCATCTTGGAGTGCTGTCGGCCAATAAAAGCCATGCCGAAAGCCTTTACCGACCAGCGTGCAAGAGGACGCGTGGTTCCCGCACTCGCCTCCATGGATCTCTACGAGCAAGTCGCAGCCCTCCTCCCGGGTAATGCATCGCAGTAGGATGTCATTGGCGCAACGCCGGTAGAGATCCCCTTCCACCAGCGTGTACCTTTTAGACATGCGAACAGTCCTTTCTGTCAGGGCATGTTCTTCGGGAAGAATATTGTCTTTCAAGTAGTCCCAGACCTCCGAGATCCATGCATCAGGACTTGCTTGAGCCCCTGGATCTTGGGCACCCGGTAGCTCGGAGCCCCTGGTGGCGCATACGATCCTTGGCGGACTCCATGGTAGCAGGGTCACCAGGACTGCCAGCTTCGAGGTGCTGGGCTTGCCCCCTTCACCCGGTTCGGCTGCCCGGGCGGTTGGTCGCGGTAATGTCCTTGCAAAGACTCTTTGAGGCACTGGGGCCCCTATGGAGGCCTTCGTTGACAGGTCATCTGCGACTGAGTTGGCTCGGGGTACATGGAACAAGTCCAAGACTTCAAAGTCCTTTTCCAGCTTCCGGACGTGCAACAGGTATGCTGCTAACTGAGGGTCGTTGCAGCTGCACTCCCCTTTGGCTTGCTTGATGATCAGTTGGGAATCACCTTTAGGCAGAAGTTGTCGGACATTGAGAGTCAGGGCAGTCTTTAGCCCAAAGATTAGGGCTTCATACTCGGCCATGTTGTTTGTCGCCTTGATGTCAAGGCGCACCATGTACTTGAACTGCTCCCCAGTCGGGGTGAGGTGCAGGACCTCGGCCCCAACCCCCTGCTTCCGCGAGGAGCCGTCGAAGTAGAGCATCCAGGGGGTCTCGGTGAAAACTGGAGCCTTGGGCACTGTTTCGCCATTGTCCGGGCCCCCCGGGTTGCTTGGCGATGGGGTCCATTCGGCCAAGAAGTCCGCCAGTGCTTGGCTTTTGACTGCATGTCGAGGTAAGAACTCTAGCTCCAAATCAGCCAGCTCCGTGGCCCACTTGGCTATGTTGCCAGTCGAGTTGGGGCTGTGGAGTACGGTCTTCAGTGCGAAGGAAGTGACCACTGAAACCCGGTGAGCCTGGAAGTAATGCCAGAGCTTCCTCGACGCTATAAGCACTGCATACAGTAGTTTGTGTACCTCCAAGTATCTTGTTTTTGCTTCATGGAGGACCTCACTGATGTAATAGACTGGCCGTTGGGAGGTCCGAACCCTCCCTGGGGGGTCCGGGGCTCCTTACAATGCGTCTGCATCCTGGGGAATGTGGTTCCCAGGGTCTAGCTGGGCCTCCGCGGGCTGGGACCCGTAAGGCACTTGGTCACTGGGACTCACAGCGGGGGGGGGGGGGGGGGGGGTCTCTTCTGGGTTCGGGCCATGAGGCTCGGCCTCCCCCTCTGGGGCTCCTTCTGATGCTTGTTGCGGCTGTAGCTCCGGCCGCTCTGCAACCAAGACCATGCTGACCACTTCCGTTGTTGCGGTGATGTACAACAGGAGCAGTTCGCCGTGTTCTAGCGCCACCATAATGGGTAGCATCCACAGGTGTTTCTTGAGCTCCTGGAAGGCCGCTTCAGCTTCCTCAGTCCACTCAAAGGGACCTAACTTCCGCAGAATCTTGAAGAAGGGCAGGGCTCGCTCAGCCAGTCTTGAGATGAACCGGCTGAGGGCTGCCAAACACCGTGCAAGCTTCTGCACGTCCTTGATGTGGGCCGGTGGCCGCATCAGCTCTATCGCCTTGATCTTCTCTGGGTTAGCTTCGATCCCTCGGTGCGATACCAGGAAACCAAGGAGCTTCCCTGCAGAGACCCGAAAGACACACTTGTCGGGGTTCAACATCGTCTGTGTCGTGCGCAGCTTGCTGAAGACTCGGGCTAGGTTGTCTAATAGGGATGTGCTGTTCCAAATTTTTACCACGATGTCGTCGACATACACCTCTACCAGATCTCTAATGAGGTCCCCAAATGTCTTATGCGTTGCACGTACAAAGGTGGGGAGAGCATTCTTGAGGCCATAAGGCATGGAGACATAACAATACAGGCCGTCTACTGTTATGAAAGCAGTGTGTTCCTCATCTTCCCTAGACATAGGTATTTGGTGAAAACCGGAATACGCATCTAGGAAACACAGAAGATCACAGCCTGATGTTGAGTCTACTATTTGATCTATCCTAGGATGGACATGCCTTATTGAGGTTGGTGTAGTCGAGGCACATCCGGAGCTTCCCGCCAGCCTTGGGAACGACAACTGGGTTGGCCAACCACCGTGGGTGGTGAACCTCCCGGATGAAACCAGCATCGAGCAGCTTCTTGATTTCTTCATGGATGAAGTTCTGTCGCTCGATGGATTGTTTCCTGGGCTTCTGCTGTACTGGTCGAGCGTCGGGGTAGATCTTTAGATGGTGCTCAATCACCTCCCTGGGGATCCCGTGCATTTGTGATGGTTGCCATGCAAACACATCGACGTTGTCCCGGAGGAAGGTGATGAGCACGTATTCCTATTTGCTGTCCATGTTCCCCACGATACGGGTTGTCTGGGCAGCCTCGGAGCCAATCCTGACGACCTTCACGGGGACGTCGTCGTTGTTGGCAGGTTGCACACGGGGTGCAGTAGTGGAGGCTCGCTGCGCCGGGCCTAGCTCTGGCCGACTCTCCTTCGAGCCTCCTTGGGCCGGAGCCCTCCCCGCTGCAAGTGCTTGGAGCCGCTCCAAGGCTGACACTGCAGCTGAGCGGTCCCCTCTGATCCTGAGGACACCAGAAGGCGTCGGCATCTTCAGGACGAGGTAGCCGTAGTGGGCTACAGCCATGAACCTGTAGAGGGCTGGCCTCCCGATGATTGCATAGAAGGGGAGGTCGACGTCTGCCACGTCAAATAGAACGCTCCCTGTACGATAGTTCTCCAGGGTCCCGAAGGTCACCAGGAGGTGTATGTTACCGTACGGGAGGATTTGCCCAGGTCCGACACCCGAGAACAGGCTCGAGGGTGTGAGTTGGGACATCGGCAGCTGCAGCTTTCGGAAAGCTGCCGTGGAGATGAGGTTGAGGCCCGCCCCTCCATCTATCAACACGTGAAAGACATTCACGTTGGCGATGGTCGGGGATACCAGTAGCGGGAGCACTCCTGCCCCTGCCATGTTCTTCGGGCAGTCAGAAGCGTCGAAGTTGATCGTCGTGCTCATCCACTTGTGGTGGGAAGCTAGACATGGGGCGGGGGCCAACGCAGCCACTGCCCATCGCAGAGTTTTCACCGCGTTTCGGGATGTGGGGTCTGTGGCTCCCCCGTAGATGACATGGAGGGTCTTGCGGCGCTCCTTATCACTACTGGAGTCAGAGTCGCCACCCTCAAAGACGTCCTTAACCGCCCGGTGGGGTTCCTAGAACCCCATCTCGCTTTCATCCTCCTTCTCGGGATTAGCCTTTTGCTTGCCCTCCCTCTTGCGAGGGGGTGCGCCCTCCTGGCGCTGTTGCCTCTGTTTCTGTTCGCAGAAACGTTCCGCGAACCTCTTCACTTCCCGGCACTCGCTCGCACTATGGCTATTTGTACGGTGCGTCGGGCACTTGAAGTTAGGCTCCTCGGTCTCAGGCGACTGCCTAGGGCCCTTGTCTCGGTGCGGTGCTCGGGCTCCACCGGGTGCTGCAGCCGCCATTGCCTGGGCTTCGGGCTTTGTCCTGTTCTTGCCACTGCCCTTCTTCTTCTTCTTGCCGCTGCTCCTCACAGAGGCTCCTTCCTTAGTCGGGGTGGCTTCCCTTGCTTCTGAGGTTGGATGGGAGTGCCAGTTGCGCCCCTCAGCTGCCCTAGCACATCTGTCTGCCAGGGAGAACAGCTCGGAGACATCACGCACCTCGTGCGTGGCTAGCTTCTCGAGCATCTTCTTGTCCCTCACACCTTGTCTGAACGCAACAATAATCGATGCGCTAGCAACATGAGGGATGGTGTTCCATACCTGGGAGAACCGCTGGATGAACGATCGCAGTGACTCTCCAGCGCGCTGTCTAACAGCGTGGAAGTCAAGCTTGGTGCCGGGGCGCTTGTAAGAACTGCCGAAGTTAGCCACGAACTGTCGGCACAACTCATCCCAGGAGGTTATGGACCCCTGGGGCAGGTTCATGAGCCATGACCGAGCTGGGCCAGTCAGGACGACGGGGAAGTAGTTAGCCATAATGGCCTCGTCGCCTCCTGCAGCTAGTATCGCAGTGGTGTAGATCTGTAGGAACTCGCTTGGGTTGACGCTCCCGTCGTACTTCTCTGGCATATGCGGCCGGAACTTTTGTGGCCAGACCACGAAACGGAGGTGAGGCGCTAGCGCTGCACACCCTTGGCTGGGGCTGACTGGTGCCGGCGGCGGCATCGCATACCCCGGGTGAGCAGGCGGGCCTGCGTACACCTGATGCTGGGGCGGTGTTGCATACGCCTGTGGAGGAGGCGCGACATACGCCTGGTGCGGTGGAGGCGCGACGTACGTCTGGTGTGGTGGAGGCACAGCATGAGCCTGGGGCACAGGGCCCAGCACGCTGTAATCTACCTCGAGGTTGCGCCGACGGTCTCTCTGGCGCTCGATGGTGACTCGGCAGTCCTCTCCGGCCCTGCAGCGCTGCAGACTGGTTCTCAGTTCTGTTGTTGAGATCCTGGTCGAGCGCAAGTCTGCCGTCCACCGATCGATTGTCGGAGTTCGCGACAATGACACATGCATCAGCTGGGCATGTGTCTCCCTCGATGGAGGCGCGTTGAGTGCGGCGGTGACGAGGTGGTCGACGTCGTTGATCCACTGCTGTGCTGCTCCCTGAGGAGCATCCCCAGCAGGAGGGTTGTGGAGTAGCGCGCGCGCTGCTGTGAGCTCACTCTCCGGGCATGCAGCCGGCGGCGCCGTGATTGCTGTCACGGCCGGAGTACGCCGCGGGGTGGCATGTCGGCCTGCAGCCGGCGAAGTGACTGCAGGGCGACGTGAAGGTCCTGACCTTCCTGCCCTAGAGCGGTAGCCTGCCCTAGAGCAGGACGATACCTGATCCTCCGCCACTGTCTGCCGCCGCGACTGCGCCCTGGATGAATCGGCGTTGGATTGGTCATTCACCATTGCTACCGGTGGAGATCTTGACGGGGAAAGAGCCCCCTACCTGGCGCGCCAAATGTCGAAGGTCGTAAACGACACTTCCCCCCGTCCTGCTTAGAGAGCAGCCCGCAGAGGTTCTTTGGATTCATGAGGGCTAGTCCCAGGAGATCGAACACAGCAGGATGATGAACACAGAGGATTTACGTGTTTCCGTCCGCCGGAGCGTAATACCCTACGTCCAAGGGAGTGTTTGTGTATTGCCTTGCTTGAGCGTGTATGAGCCTTGGTCTAATTTTTCGGTCCTCTGCGAAGGTCGTCTGCCGAGTCCTTTTATAGTTCAAGGACTCTGCAGTCACAAGGTGAGCCCCAGGACCCGATAGGTGGTCCCGGGGAGAGCCAAATCCTATACAAGATCTAGGATTAATTGCTATCTACTCCCCCTTGTCAGGGGCGTCAATGCACCGTCCTGCCGCGTCGTGCGCCAGGGCTACACATAGTTGGTGATGATGGCCATGCACGTCCCGTTCGTCTTGTCCTCGCGGCTCATTCGTCCGTCTTGCGGTGTTGGCTCATTCGTCCGTCCCGTCCGTGACTTGGACAAGACAGGACACTGGAGTCTTGACTTACGCATGCGCGACTCAGCTTGCCTGGGGAAGGCACGCGTACTTAATGCCTGTTTGAGCAGCGCATGCATTCCTTTACTGCAGCTTCCTACCGCACTGTGTTGGCTGTCCGCCATGTGGTTGCGCCGGAGCCTGCCTCTGTGGGAAGTTGGACACTTGATGGTCAGGCCACGTGGTGCATCCGGAGCCCACCCCTATGGAGGGGTGGAGGCTCAGCACTGCAGGCCACGTGGTAGTTCTGGTGCCTTTCCCTGCGAGGACGCGGGCCTAGCCCTGAGGTCCCGATTGGCCACATGGCGGCTCCAGAGCCTGCCTCAGCGGGGAGGCGAGGGTCTAGTTCTGCCGGCCACATGGCAGCTTGGGAGCCTCTCTCGGCGAAGAGGTAGGATCTGGTCCTTCCCTCCACGACGTGGCAGCCCCGGATTCGGCCTCTCAGGCAGAGGCGGAGTCCCTAGCAGTTTTCTCCCTGTGCGCGGGGGTACCCGGTCTGTAGGGTACCGACAGATTTGATTCAAGACCTGTGCATGTGTGATGGAATGGTGTGGATGTGGATTTTTAGACGACTCCTTTTTTAGTGGACTCTCTTATTTTGCAGGGATGAAACTTGGCTACTTTTCTCTCTTTTTTTCTCATGCTTATAATGTAAGCATGCATTTTCTTTTTCTTTTTCTTGTACCATGTCTTCTACTCCCTTTTTATGCAATGAATTTTGGAGAGAGTACTAAGCATGAATGATATGGAGTTTCTCTTTTTATTGTGGAATGGTGGTATGGTGGAATTTTGCTTACTTCTAGTGTAGAAGTATAGCATGTGCAAGTGAAGTCTTGAATTCAAAACATAATGAATGAAATCTCACATAGGTGTATACTACTTTGACAAAGCTTAATGTGAAGACACATAGCATATGCATAAGGTCTATCAATGTAATGTATCATATGGCTTTGGTAGGTATTTCCAATCAAATGAGAGTAACTTAAATCTTTTTTGAGTTTCCCCAGGAATTTAAGTTTCACTTTCAAACTAGGAATAGAAGCCCTATCACTATATCATGTCTCATAACAACTTAGAATGGATCAAGCTTTTGCTATGCACAATTTCCAAATCAAGGCAAAAGAATTTTAGCCAATGAGAGAAATATGTTGGAGAATAGTAAGTTGTAAACTAGGGACATAGGAAAATTAAAACAGAGCAACTATTCATCATTTCATCGATGTGAATTCCAAATCATTATTACCGCACATCATTTATTTTATTTGAAAGCAAATGTATCCTACATTTTTTATATGCAAGGTTAATGATGGTCTAATGGAAAATCAATATGCAGAGGGGGTTGATGCAATTTACCTCAAGTGGGGGTCCTCCCCCAAGCTTGTTCTTCACTCACCTCCGTATCGAGGGTTGAACCCTTGATGATGGTAGTGTGCTACGAGATCGGCTTGTTGTTGTTGTAGAATGGAGTTGAGGTTGATGAATTGAGCGTCCATGTGTTCTTGCCAGTATTGGGTACCTTGCGCATGCCCTTAGAGAGTGTTGTAGATGTCAACCGTTCTCACTTCAAGCTCATCCATATGTCTAGTGAGATCTGTCAATCCTTGGCTATTGTCATGATGACTTCTAGACAAAGAGGAATGACATCTTCTCATGGACGATGAAGGCAAGCTGCTAGAGCTTGAAGTGGATAGGGGTGGCTCCCATGCGGCACCTGGCCATCCATGCCAAGACGGACCTTCGGTCTCATACAATGGAGGTTGAGTCCATCCGGGTGCATCACCCATTGGGTTCTCTTCCTCTTCGTACTCATGGACCGTGGAAGTTGTCGGAGGTGTAGCCGCTCTCCTTGTACGGCTTCTAGTTACCCTGCCAGAGACATTACTTCTTCCAACTTCCTCGATGGAAATGAGGTCAATGGTTAGCCCTCGATATTTGTACAAATGATAATCTGGGTTAGGTAACTGAATTTCATTGACAAAGCCGGGATAATAAAATATCAAAGAGCCATCTTGATCATGCTTAAGGGTATGTCCTTGCACTAAATATTCTTCATCAATTAATTCTCTTTCATTTCCAATATTCTCAAATGAAGAATATTCTAGTGCTCCTACTCCAGTAGCAATACGGGTAATCAATGAAGTACATTCAATTGACCCTACCCTTGGAATGTAATCCAACCATTGTGTCATCATGGCAATAACTGGAGCATCTTTTATCTTTTTAATCAAGGAAAATAAAATTTTCATCTTATCATCACGTATTATCCTTACATCTCCTCTAGAGAACGTAGTCATAGCCACCCATCTATGCATGAAGCATAAAGTAATGTTGTGCAAGTGGCTATTCCTAGGTGCACTACATATGACCTCACCAGTTAAATCTTGCCAAAAACTTTGTTTGTTAAACTTAGGCAAAGTGTCTAAATCTAGCAAACAACGTTTATGGTAGCCTAGGATTTCACTTAATTCTTTCCATAGGATGTTGTATTCTTTTTGAAATAATCTAAAAGTAATACCACCAAATCATATTTTGAGTGTCCAAATGAATTGTATGGAGAGAAGGCTTGAACCTTTCTCCTCTATGTGAGCAAAGTTTTCCCATCCTAATGCATGCCAAATAGAAAAAAATTCAGAATCCATACCTATTTTGAAGATCAAATCCGGATCATAAGCTTTCAGATGAGAAAGCTCACGATCTTGGAGGAGCTTGCGTGCTTGAACTTCAACTTCACTTTGGATGTCGAGGTCCTCGTCTTGAAGAAGATGGTGCTGGTTGCTCTTGTCACCCATGGGAGTGTCCTCTCCTACACTCCTCCTTCGTGAACTTGGCGTAGAAATGGAAGAGGGGCGTGCACTTGAGTCTCCACCATGGCTCGAGCTTGCAGCCTCCTTCCTCTTTCCAAACAACCTCTTTATTCCTTTCATGGCCACAACAAATAAGAACAAAACAAGGCCGAAACTCGAAAGAGGTGATGTTAGTGAAAGCAAAACCCAGATGAGTTTTCCCTTGAAGAACTTGAGAGCAAATTGCAAATGCAAGCAAGAGCAAATCATTTTTGAGTTGGGAATTTGAGCAAGAGTGCTTCAATGAAGAGCAAGAAAACAATGAGAGTAAGAGTGAATTTTGTGATGTATGAAATGAGGAGAAGAGCTCCTCACGGCCACCATTTATAGTGTGCAATCCCTAACGGTCACTAGGGAACCAAATGTTGTCGTTGGAGGAGAGAGAGCAAAAATGGCTCTTTACCCTAGTCGACTGAACAGGGGGGTCAGCCGACCTGACAGGTGGGCCCCCTATTCTCCCTTTTGGCAGGTGACTCCCCAACGGTAATGAAATTAGCACGTTGGTTAAATACCACTTTTGCAGCTCATAAAAATTGTTTTCCAAATAAAAACTCCTTTTTCAAAAACCATCAATTTTCTTTTTGTGAAAATAAAAGAAATAAAAATGATAGTTGAGAATATAAGATTCTCAACTTACTAGGAAAACCAAATATGCAGTGAGGAAAATCAAACTAAATGGGGAAAACTAGATAAAAAGAAACAAAGAAAAAGAAAAGGATAACTACAAATTTAACCTATTGGCTAGGTCTCACCACCGTCCGATGAGATGGACATTCCTCCTTCTTCATTTCTTGACATCCAGGCCTGGAGGGATGGGCTCTGACGGCTTTTCTTGCTTCTTCCGCCATACGTTCTTTGGCGGCTTGGTGGACTTGGGCCTTTGGGGAGGCCCGGGCTTCTCTGTCTTCTTGGGGTGTCAGCTTGGATGATAAGACGTGTTTTCCGCATAGATCGAATTCCTCATGAATGCAATGAGCGAGGCCACCTTTGGAGGTGTGATTTTGACCTCTTGAATGTGTTTAACATTTGCCCCATACTTGATAAGGATCATGGAGCATTGCTCCAACTTTGGGCGAGAGTTAAACTTCTCCTCCTTGCCAATGATATGGAAGTGGATTTCTCCAGCTCCCACATCTATGCGAGCTTTCGTCGTGCTTAGGAACGGGCTCCCAAGAATGTGTGGTGTATCCTTCTCGACCTCCATATCGAGCACCACGAAATCCACGGGTATGAATCAGTTCCGGATTTTCACCGGAACATCTTCATAGATACCCGTCAGATAACGGACTGAGGAATCAGCAAGTTGGAGCTGCATTGATGGTGGAGTAAGTTCCGTGAAGTTCAGCTGGTCGAAAACCACCTTGGGCATCACACTGACAATTGCTCCAAGGTCACAAAGGGCCTTGTCGAAGTGGTGTTCCCCAATTGAGCATGAGATTGTAGGACATCCATGGTCCTCCAGCCAGTTGCCTCCTTGTAGAGAAATCATGTTGACATTTTCCACAGGGGGTTCGGGCTGTCCTGGCATTTTGCCATTCTCCACAAGAGAAACAACAGCTGCAAGTTGAGCCAACTGAGTCTCCTACATCTTGTTGAAACTCAAATGATTCATGAAGGATGAGGATAGTCCTTCATTCGTGGCAATAATGTTTTCTAGGGTCTTGTCATTGGCCGACTGCTTTTTGGATATAGCATCATTGATCTTCAGCTGGACAATTGCAAGTTCTCTCATGTTGGGTTGATTTCCATTGTTGCCATTGTTGTTGTACCATCCTTGAAAGAATGGGTGTGGTTGGCCCCACCCCTGGATGATAGCCATTGTTATTTCAACTATTGGCTACGTATAGGGCATCATCACGGGTTTCTAGGCAGTCATTGGCTAAATGGACCGTTTTGCCACAGACATCACAAGTGATGTGAGAGACTAAGGCATAGGCATTGCCACATACCTCACCATTGCCTTGTGCATCAATTTTCTTCATAAGGAGGTCCAATTTGGCAGCGATCATGTCCACCTCCTTCAATGTGTGCATGCCTCGTTGGCAGGTATGGAGACGCTCGTCGCTCCAACCCTTGTTTGACACCATCTTCTCAATCAAATCTTTGACTTTGGGCACTGTCAATTAGAATAAGGCACCTCCAGCAGCAGCATCAACATGGTCATGGACGGAAGGGATCACCCCGTTGTAGAAGTTTTGGATAATGATCCATTCATCCACTCCATGGTGGGGACAGGCTAGGATGTAGTCCTGAAGCCTTTCCCAAGCCTCGGGAATAGATTCCTTGGCATCTTGCTGGAAGCTGGAAATTCTTCCATATAGGGCATTGGCCTTGCCGAACGGAAAAAACTTGGCGAGGAATGCTGTAGAACATTTCTCCCAAGTATCTACAGCACTTCGGTTCACGTAGAACCACTATTTCGCTCTCCCATGAAGAGAAAACGGAAACAGCCTAAGACGACAACATTGGGATATACGTCCTCTATCTTAAAAGTGTTGCAGATCTAAAGGAATTGTTGGAGGTGAGCACTTGCATCCTTGTTAGCCTTCCCAAAAAATGGGTTGGCTTGCACCATAGTGATAAGGCCAGTCTTGATTTCGATGTTTACTTCTCCCGTGTTTACAATGGGCCCAACAGGCACATTGTTAGCACAGGGAGCTAAAAACTCACGAAGGGTCTTCTGGGCCATTAGTGTTTCAGTTGTTGTTGCAGTTGTGCAAGCTTGCTTTGCTGCTCGAAGCTCCTGAGGAGTAACGACACGAGGTCGATCTCTCAGAAGGGATTTGGGATCTTCAACAATGTTTTCTGTCAAGCGGAAACAAGACATACACTACCCCGTTTTCAAAAAAAAATGCAAAAACAGAGAAGGGTCATTCTACTAAAACCTGCCAGGGTTCTATCCTATTCACTAATTCATGTAATACTTCAGCTGCCTCCACGACAACGGCGCCAAAAATGCTTGTTGATATTTCTTACGCACTATTAAAAATTCATCCCTAGCAGGGGAGCCAAAAATGCTTGTTAGTAGGTTTTATATTATACATGTAAATCTGCAAGCGCACGGAAACTATTGATGTATCATTTGCCCTCCAACAGTATTCCCAAAGGGTGCCATTTATATTCTCCCAAAGGAAGGCTAGATGGAAGTAAAACAATCATCAAGTGGAAAGACTAGGTTGGCCTAAGTAGGGTTCTAGCAAGGATGGATAAAGGGTAATTGAGGTAGTGTGACACACACAAGAGCATTCTATCCTAACGGGATAAATATGGTAAAGAGGGAAAAGGCTAAGAACTAGGTAAAGACTCCTACAATGCTTCTAATGTACATATACAGAGCCTAGGTTAGTTACTAATGATCATGTCAATTATGAATTCTCATGCTAAGTGGATTAACACATCAAGCACGGGTTGGCCCCTAGCAATACTAGGACGACTCCCGCCAAGACCCTGTCGCATAGCCGATCATGGAGGATTACAATGGACAGATAGGACTGTCACCATCTATTGCCAACTTCTTCAATCCGTAAGCATATGAGACATTAAATGCTAATCTCTATCCTAGCACCATGCTAGCCTATTAAGTAACTACTTTAAGTGCCTAGGCACAAGCCATCCTGAGGCAATGAACTGAATCATCGTTGAACCAATGTTAATTCATCGCATAGGTGATTCTTGTTAACATAATCATATCATAGCTAATTAGACTATAGTGGAGGTTTATAGTGTTTATGATGGTATAAACATATGGTATAGCACAATCATAAATACTATTCCTACCACATACATGGAACCCACAATCAAACAAGAAATGCTTCATCCAAGTATATGAACAATGGAAGACTAAAGATAACATCTTTATTAAGAATAAAGCTACAAATACAAATAGGAATATGGGAGACATACCTTTCCCAATTGGAAATCGGGAAGAGACTCCTTCTACTCCTCTCCTACTTGGACTATGGACTAGAGACTCTCCTCTCTACAGCCTATACTCCTCTAAACTTATGGAGAGTAGCGGATACAATGGATGAATACTCAAGTGGTGTGTGTTGAAGTGAGGGGTCCTATTTATAGCTTGGAGAAGGGTTGGTTCCCACCACCAAAAGCGTGTGAATCAGTCACGCGTGAGCTCTTCAAGCCGGGAGGAGCCAACATGTGGCGTTTGACCGCATTTGGCGCCAAGACCTACTCGGCCGACTGGGGAGGGGGTGTCAGTCGACCTGGTCCTGGCTCCAAACGGCTAGTTCTTCCTCCAAGGTACTGGAAGGTGGGTCCCATTGCATGATATGGGTGCTACACCATTGGATGACCTCGGATACATCTGTTTGTGGGCCATTTGACCCATGTGGTGCCATGTGGTGTCGCCTGATTGGCTGGAATGACATTTTATAGGATCCATAACCTTGTTTCACTTCAATTCTGCATAGAATCCCTGCATGCACTACTTCCTCCGAGGACAAGTAGAAATAGGTTAAATAAAAATGTGATGTGTGCAAAAAATGATATTTCCTTTACATAATTGAGTTTTATTGACGAGTGAAATTGGTACATAACAGCCGTCAACAACCTCCCAGGAGGCCCGCCGTCGACGTTTCTTAGCGTTGATGATGGGCGCCTTCGGAGCAACTAGCTCTGGCACCTCCCCAGGGGCCTGCCATTAACGATTCTTAGCTTTGATAGTGGGCGCCACCACAGCATCCAGCTCCAGCACCTCCCATGGGGCCCGCCGTCAATGTTCTTATCATTGATAGTGGGCGCCGCGAGAGCATCCAGCTCTGCCACGTTCCATGGGGCCCACCGTCGACATTTCTTTGAACTGATGGTGGGCGACGTCAGAGCATCCAGGTCCACCACCTCCCAGGGGGCATGCCGTCAATGTTCTTAGCATTGATGGTGGGCGCCGCTGGAGCATCCAGCTCCAGCACTTCCTAGGGGGCCCGCCAACAACGTTTAGCACGCTGAGGGTGGGCATCGCCTCGGTTCGGTTGCTGCCTCCATTCTGTGTCAGGGACCACTTCGATGACGACCATGCATCTCAAACTACCAAGCCCGGTGCCCCCCCCTAGGGGTCCCGCCGGTGTTAACCTTCAAGTCTGGTGCTTCTCGGGAGTCCCGCTGGTGTCATCTACCCAAGCTTTATTGTTTTGTTGGGGCCTGTCGATGAAATCCTGCATCAAAGTGGTAGGTGTGCCAAACCAGTTGGCCACACCTATCAGGGGGCCTCTAAGGGGTTCCCTATGCAGGACACCAAACGATGCACAACGGCTACGTCAAGTGTGTGATCGTTGGTTCCTAAAATGTAACGAAGTCAGCAAGGTTCTTCGGGCCCTTACACTTCTAAGGACTCGGGGTGGACAAGCTAACAAGCACAAGACAAAGTCAAGAAACAAAATATTAGTTAAAATTCATAAAAGAGCATTTACAATGGGGTAATCCCCGGATACAATGGCGCTCCGCCTAGGGGGCCACCGCCCTCAATACAGCTTCAACGCGGAAGCCAGCTGCGTAGCAAGGTCCTTGACTTGGGCCCTCGGCTCTTCCTCCTGCGGCTCGTAGAGACCCTTGTCTATCTGGTTCAGAGAGATATCTGGATACCAGTTCTGGTAGCACACCAATACGTGGGAGGCCACCTTCTACGATAATTCCCTTGCTTCGGCCTACAGATGCTCGATGATAGTAGTGTTCACAACACTCATCTTCGAGCAAACGTAGTATAGGCCTGGGAGCAGCTGGTTCACCTCATGTGACGAATCCCCACGCGTCACCAGGCCAAGGTCGAGAGACTCCAACATCGCCTCAGCATGGCCCGAGAAATCCCAAACCCTTGGCACCTCGGGTACGTAGAAGGCCTAGAGGTCCTTTACCTCCCGAAGCACCGTCTCGAGGGTGCTTGCGTTGCTCTGGGAGAACTCTGACTCTCGGGTATCCAACGCCTCCTCCCGCTTGATGAGCTCCCGAGTGTAACGCTCCAGGTTGCTCTCCTGGAGATTGATGGCAAGCTCGAAGTTCAACACGACTTGATGCCTCTCTTGTAATGCATCACGCTCAAGCTAGAGTTTCCAGGAGGCCTCCTTCTCTTTCTCTGCCAACACCCGCTCCTATCTCGTGGCAGGCCAGGTCCGGCTGCATATTCTCCCATATCTTGAGGCGAGCATCAGCATCAGCAAGAGTCTTCTAGGCCTTCTCCAAGAGCCCTTGCATCCTGGCATCGACCAACTTTATGAGGCGCCGCTTTGCACCAAGTCGTTGCTTCCTCGTGCGAAGGCTATCCCACACTCGGTCGTGTGAAGCCTGTGCTTGGTGCAAACCGGAGTAGGCCATAGCAATGTCCATGGAGACGGGGATCGGTGCAGCCATCGCCACTGATGGTCGTCTCTTGATCTCTTCGGCCACCTTGGTGGCAGCCACCAACAACAAGGAATCTGAAGACACCACAGTAGAAGCCCCAAGATGAGGTGTGTCACTATCCAGCATCGGAGCATCATCACCTATAGCAGGCGAGTCTCTGATCTACATGACATCATCCTCTACCACAGGTGTGTTGCCGTCTGCCGCTGGTGAGTCGCCTCCTTGCGCACCAATGATGTTCTGGTCAGGCGCTGGTGCGTCCTCAAGTGGAAGTTGTCCTAAAGGGGGCACAACGCTAGCCACCATGGCTGCCATTCCAGCATTGGAGGAGGTCAAGGTTGTCACGACCATTCCCCGTAGCACCAAGGACGCTATGTCGATCAACGATGCCAGACAAAGCCAAAGCTGACCCTCGTCAGAACAAAAGAAGCAATAAAAAATAGCAACACTGAAATTGGAAACTATGACTTACTGGCGGGCCTGATAGCTCTAGTGACCCTCACTTCCTAGCTCACTCAATGGGATGGTGTCTCCTGAACCCGTCATGTGGCCAACGCTGCCACTTTTCGCTCCTTGGTCAAAGCTCGACCATTCAGCTTTGGGTGCATCAGGACGACTACCCGCAGGATCCGAACTCCTCGCCGAGGTACGAGACCACTTCCCCAGCGCAGGGACAGGTACTGTCTGATTATCCCTCCCCTTGTCAGGGGTCGCCGTGGTCCTCCCCTCCACCCTGCCGAAGAGCGCGAGGTGGGCACGGCCCCGTGTTGGCCCTTGGCATGGCTCTGCCCCGAGGCAGTCGAAGCTTGGGATGACCCTTGGGCTTGCTGCCAGACGAGGCCAATGTCATCGACCTTCAACATCTTTCTCCTCACTTCCTCCCTCACGCCAGGTGTCATGTAGAGCGGCAGGTAGGTATTTGGGACGGTGACATGCTCGTCATCTATCCGGTCACAGGTCACCATCTTTAGCATCCCCAAAAGCATTTGCGGACTTGTATCCGAATAAAATCCATCCTCTAGCAGGCATGGGTCGTTTATGCCAAAGTAGTACCAGGCCCAGTGATCATGCTGCTGGAGGGGGGCGATGCGGTGGGACAAGAAGTCCGTCAAAACAATCAGGGAGGTCAGGCCCCCTCATACCAGGAGATCCTGCCTAGCACGAGCTTGTACTCTGCCTTCAGCTTCGGAAACTCTTCCAAAGAGTTAGGCGGAGAAATCAGGTCCCCCGTGAGCAGCTTCAGGAGGGCATGGGCCTTAGTCCTCACGATGACCCAGCTCTCCCTCCAGCGGTCCCACTTGGATCCCTTGAAGGGCGATGTATCGCTTGGAGGACTTCTCCCAATGCTGGAAGTAATAGGACCACACCTGGCTTACTGAGCCTTTTTCTGGTCGTCTTCATCATGAATAAGTACTAGAATAGCTCCACCATTAGCGGGACGCCCATGAACGCCTCAAAGAAGTAGATGAACACGACTGCCACGACAAAGGAGTTCGACGATAGGTGATGCAATTGTAGGCCATACTACCATAATAGCACAAGGAAGAAAGAGGACACTTGGAGAGCCCGAGCCCAGCCGCCACGTATGAGTTGAAGAAGATAGTCTCATCTTCATGCAAGTCATGAAGATTGGGGGATCCGCAGCGAATAAACCTCCATTGCTCTGTGGCACGCCAGCCAAACAGCTGCCTTATCTGTGCCAGTTGTTCTTCCGCCTTAACGAGAGTGCGAGGCAGCGTGGAAGACATTGTCGTGGGAGCAAAGCAAAAGTCCGACGAAAGGTGGTGGTTCAGGCGCTCATGGAAAAAGATGAAGGCACGGGCGTTGGGGTGTGAGTAAGGAGTTGTCGTTGCCTCCAGAGGTTTCTTTTTACTCACCCTCGTGACACCTGGCCACATCGAGCTGGTCGCCCGGACCCTGCGCGCTGTGCACAACCTACAGCACCCATGACAGAGGGGCCCAAGTCCCCCGTTAGAGAGGTTGGTCTGAGCAAGCAGCCACCTATGGAGACGACTCAGTGGTTCCCATAAAGGCGGGCAGCAAAAGTGCAACAACCACACTGGGAACCGCCACAGAAAAAGATACTTGTTGACGGTCCTTATGTCGTATTTAGACTGTCAATTCACCTCATAATGTGTCCAAAAGAGAAGCATAACATAGTGGTAGGGTTAAAAACTAACCAATTCCACAAGTGTTAGTGTTTATTTGTATGGAGGTTAATTAATACCAAAAACTAAAAAGGCATGCCAAGAGTAATCCATTAAATTGGATTCCAACAAATCATGCGACATCACATATCAACACGTGGATCAAATGGCCCACAAAAAGTGCTATTCGAGACAATCCAATGGTGTAGCACCCCAAAACATAAAGAGGACCCACCAGTCAGCAACTTGGAAAAAACACACGTGAATCAGGGCGAAGACCAGGTCGACCGAAGACACTATTCGGCTGAACTAGTATTGGTGCCAAACTCGGTCCAAAGATGCGTGTCGACTCCTCCTGTCTTCCTGGTGGCGGGGATGACTGAATCGCGTGCATTTGGTGGCAGGAACCGACCCTTCTCCACCTATAAATAGCACCCCACACCCCACATCACACATAAAAACTGAGAATAGAATACCACTCCTATGGTGTGAGACCTATGTGTGCTGAATACATTGGCAAGTAGAATAAAAATGAAGGTTTATATTCAAAGTTTTGAAGCTTACAGCATGATACACCCCGATACACACTGTCTGAACTTTCTCAATTTATATCGGGAGTAATAGTTACTGTACAGAGTTTTCATATTGAGTTTGATTGTGCTTTTGCTCTTCTTTAACCCATAATGTTTCAAACTTGTTTTTTCGCCTATGGAAAGTTTGCTTAGTATTCTCTTTCAAAGTTCATGTTGTGTTTCGGTGGTTATGGCTGATATCATTTTGCTATGGTTTGCAACATGCTTATGTGAGGTGCTTAAGGTGTTGTAGTTTTTGAAATAACGAGAGTCAAGTTGAGAACTTGTGCCCGGAAGAATCTATTGTTTGTTCATGTGCAGGTGTTGCTTAGGTCAAAACATGGCTGGTGACAGGATCTATTGAACTAGTCATAAGGAGAAGATGAGGTTGAACAAGCAAATTTTAGAGGAATTGTAGTTGAGTTGATCGGGAGGTCGTGCAACATGTTTGGGTCAAGAACTATGCATACGAAGGTATCATGAACGTTGTTGGAATGTGTTTCCACGAGTGCAAGGAGTACATGGACCTGCAACATGGTTCCATGGCGTGATGAAGAGAAGTGTAAGTAAAGAATTGGTTGGAAAGGTCCAACCAGTTGGTTTATGCCTCAGGCTGCGACTGAGGTGGTTATGGTTTGTTTATGGAAGTTATAGAATTTGTTTTGGTAAGATTTCGTGGTGAGCACAAAGTTGAGTTGTTTTAGGAATGTATGTTACATTCCTAAGGTGTTTGAAGTCTAAAGATTGCTTTTATTTGCGTATAGAAGAGTCTTGAGCAGTTATGGAAAATTTCAGTTGAAACTGAGTAGGATTAGAGTCCTAGTTAGGATTGGGATGGCCTTAGGGCTTGTTATATAAGGGAGGCCAGAGCTCGTGGGAGACAACTTTGGGTTGTTCCTCATGTGTTTTGATCAACAAAAATAATAGTTTAGAGGAGATTTTGTGCCTTGTTTGTACGACTTGTTTCAGACAAGTTTTTCTCGTTAAGTTTCTGCACAACACTATGTTTCTATTTTTTTATCATAACTCGAGTTTAACAGATCCATTTTACATGATTGTTTTTTGGTTTTCTTCACACCTTGGTTATCTATCATCTGTGAAAATTTCACGATAATTGGATTTGTAGTTTCTGAGCTACACAAGTTTCTTTGCAGTGTCGCTTATCTGTTTTTTTACTCGAGTAGAACAGATTGACCCTTGTTTGATATTTCAATTATAACTTGAATTTTTATCGACGATTTTTTTGTGATTCTTATTGTTGTGTCTTCGTGACTTGATTATCCATAATATCTACTGCTTTTGTCACGGTTGAACACGTTTTGATCATTTGCACACATGGTTTCTTAATAAATTGATTTTCTGCCAAGGGGGTTTCATTGATTCCACTGAACAAATTTTAATCTACCATTCACCCCCTCTCTTGTAGTTTTTCACGTGGTCTTTGATCCTACATAGGGGTTTAGATTAGTCCTAGAGGCTGCCAAGTAGAAGGAGCATGTGGTGAATAGTTTAGAAGAAGAAGGCTTGGGCTTGTAAAGACCCTCTTCTACACTTGTACCCCTACAAAGGTTTTATTCAAAGTAAGCTTTGGTGAATTCAATACAAGTTTAATTTTCAATTCAATGTAGTTTGCACAAGTTGTTACTTGTATATTCATTGCTTTAATTTATTAGAGGCTCGAGTTGTAGCTTTATATTCGAAACAACTAGAGTAGTGATTTAGAACGTAGGCATGATGCTTAGGTTAGAAATCACCTGTGAATATCTTGTAGACCCACGGATTTAAGAGGTAGGCAGTAGGTGGCGATAGCCCTATCTGTCCTTCATAATCCTCCATGTTCAGCTATGCCATAAGCTCTTGGCTGGAGTTGTCCTAGTGTTGCTAGGGGTAAACTCGTGCCCGAAGCAAGCAGCTACAACAAATCTCTTTGAATTAGAGTCGGTACTTTGAATTCCTCTCCATTCCTCTTAGTTCGTAAGTTTAGCACACACATTCCTTGGATTGGACACCCCTGGGAATATTTTTCAGAGGAAGTGCTACACGACAGTTTTCGTGCACTTGCGGATTTTCATCTGTGACGTACCAGCCGTCAACAAGCATTTCTGGTGTCGTTGCTGGGGAACTATTGTTGTTGATATTTGAACCTTGTTCTCCCTCGTATCTATCCTCTTACCTTTCCCTTTCCTTTTCTTACCACCACCACATATATGGAGCATGTGAGATTTGTGTGTGCTTAACACATTGGCAATTTAAATAAAAGTGAGGATTCACACGCAAAGTTTTGAATATTTCTAATAACCCCACTTCAGACTGTCCGATATCGCGGGAATTCCTTTTGCACTGTCCGAACTTTCCGTTACGTAAGAAGCACGTGCTTTTCGCTTCGGACTGTCCGAACTTCTCCTCATGTGAGTTGCACGTGTTTTCCAGTTTGGATTGTTCGAACTTGTAGCGCACGTCAACTGCACGTATTGTTCGTTTCACACTGTCTGAACATCACTCACATGAGCTTCAAGTGAGCGAATGCTTCGGAGTGTCCAAACTTTTCTCATACATTGCATAACGGCTGCTTTGGACTGTTTGATATTTTATTTGCTTAAATATTCATGCGGCTGTTATGTTCTCATTTGCAATGATTCAAACTTGTTTTTTGGCTGATAGGGAAGATTGCTTAGTATTATTTTACTATGTTTTTGATGTGTTATGGCTAATTATGGTGGTTAAACATTGTTGTGGTTTGCAACATGCTTATGTGACGTGCTCACGTAAGGTGTTGTGGTTTTCAGACAAACGAGAGTCAAGTCGAGGACTTGGGCTCGCAAAGATTGGTTGTTTATTCATGTGCAGGTGTTGCCTGAGTTCAAGACATGGCTGGTGACGGGATCCATTGAACTAGTCTTAGAGAGAAGATGAGGTTGAACAACCAAGTTTGGCAGGAATTGTGGTTGAGCTGATTGGGAGGTCACGCAACACGTTTGGGTCAAGAACAATGCATATGAAGGTACAATGGACATTGGTGGAAAGTGTTTCTACATATGCAAGGAGTCCATGGGCGTGACAACATGATTCCTAGGCATGATAAAGAGAAGTGGACAAAAATATGTGGCCGGAAAGGTCCAACCAGCTAAATTATGGACTTAGGTTGCGGCTGCGTCGGTTATGGTTCAAATATGGAAAGATTTGAGTTGGTATTGGTTAGAATTCATGTTGTAGACGAAGTAGAGTTGTTTTATTAATGCAGGATACGTTCCTATGGTATTTAGAGGTCTTAAGATTGCTTCTATCTGCGTATAGAAGAGTCTTGAGTAGTTATGGAAAGTTTCAATTGAAGCTGAGTAGGATTAGAGTCCTAGTTAGGATTTGGTTGGCCTTAGGGCTGGTTATATAAGCAAGGGAAGACACATCTCGTAAAGAGATGACTTTGGGCTGTTCCTATTGTATTCTGTGGAATAAGGATCATAGTTTTGGAGGAGCTTTTGTGCCTTGTTCGTCCAACTTGTTTGAGACAAGTTTTTCTCGCTGAGTTTCAGGACAGACTGACAATGTTTTGGTATTTTGATCATAACTCGTGTTTCACTACTCCAATTTATGTGATTCTTTTTGTAACCTCTTCACAACTCAATTTTTTATATTCTGTGAAAGTTTCACGGTCATTGGATTTTTGTTTTTTTATCTACACAAGTTTCTTTGCGGCGTTGCTGATCTGGTTTTAAATCGTGTAGAACAGTCTGACCTTCGTGTGGTCTTTTGATCATAACTCAAGTTCTACATAGTGTTGTCATGTTGTCCGTACCGTAGGGACCATGTATCCCCGCATACAAGCTAGAACAAGCTCCGGATCTGGCCTCCCCACAGAAGCAGACTCCAGGGGCTGCCTTGCGTCCTCCGGCTCTGGGACCTTGCTCCCATTGAGGAGGGCTCCGAAGCTGTCACACGACCTCTGGATCCAGGCCCTTGCTCCCACCGAGGAGAGCTCCGAAGCTGCCTCACGTCCTCCAGCTCCGGGCTCTTGCTCCCACTGAGGAGGGCTCCAGAGTTGCCACGCGTCCTCTGCTCTGGGCCTTTGCTCCCATAGAGGAGGGCTCCAGAGCTGCCACATGTCCCTTCGGCTTTGGACCCTTTCTCCCACTGAGGAGGTCTTCGAAGCTGCCATTTCTACCACGACCTTCAATGGGCCATGGGGCTTGAAGAGTAAAGGTCGGCGCATCCTGTCCACACGCGCATTGAAAGCAAACGTCTTCCCAGGGGCACAGGTGCAGCGTACGCCTCCTGTCAGGTACTGTAGCACCCAATCGCAGCTAAGTAAAGGCGCAGCAGGCCTACCCAACTCCACCAAGTGGGTAGGTTACAATGACAAGATAGATGGACAGGACATTCTCTGGCACCATCAGCAACTATGCATGGTCCACTGGCGTTGGAGGCGGCAAGAAGGTGAGTCTTCAAACCGCGGTCAGAGGTAGCTTATACGAGAAGCCTTTGATCTTCATGATAAGACCACCTGGGGCCACCTGTCGGGCCTCGGACTCCATTCGTAATGCATCCGACCTTGTCTATAAAGGGACCGGACCGCCACTATTACAAATGATGTCGAATCCAAACACACACGATTCACACCCAAGAGAGCACACTGTCCAGCAATAAAACACACACAGTGGAGTAGGGTATTGTGCTCCGGCGGCCCGAACCACGTGAAAACCACTGTCTCACCAATTTCTCATACGCGTAGCCTCGCCTGAGGACTAAGCCCACACCCATCAAGAACCTCCGCGGGCTGCTCTCAAAGCACGTCTGGGGGAAGTGTCACAAGAACACTTCAACATTTGGCGCACTATGTAGGGTCTTTTCCCTCAAAAAATGGTTGCGCTTTCACCGCAATGAGGCCCACCATCGACGTTTCTTAGCGTTGATGGTGGATGCTGCCGGAGCATCCAACTCCGGCACCACCCAGTAGGCCTGCCGTTGATGTTTCTTAGCATTGATGTTTGGTGCCATCGGAGCATCCAGCTCCGGCACAACCCAGGAGGCCAGCCGTCGATGTTTTTTAACGTTGATCGTGGGCACCACCGGAGCATCCAGCTCCAACACCAGTCACGGGGCTCACTCTTGACGTTCTTCTCATTGATGATGGGCGCCGCTAGAGCATCTAGCTTTGACACCTCCCAGGAGGCCTGCTGTCGACGTTTCCTAGAGTTGATGGTGGGCACCGCTGGAGAATCCAGCTCTGAAACCACCCAGGGGGCCCGCCATAGATGTTATTCAAGTTGATGATAGGCACCGCCGGAGCATTTAGCTCTGAAACCTCCTAGGGGGCCCACCGTCGACATTCCGTACGTTGAGGATGGATGCTGCCTTGGTTCGGCAGCTACCTCATAGCCATCGCTTCCAGAGAATTCTTCGACGATGTCGATTCAAGTCTGGCGCTCCTCAGGGGGCCTGTCGGCGTCAACTACCCAAGCTCCTACGCTATAGGTGTGCCCACCCAGTTTGCCACACCTACCAGGGGGCCTCTAAGGGGTCCCATAGGCAGAACGTCAAGCGGCTTCTGTTGACCATGGCAACAACTGTGCCATCTGCCATGTGTGCTGGCAGCTTGTGGGTCTACTTAAGGTACCTTGGTTCCAGAGTGTGCAACCTGCTTAGCCTGGTTCCGTACCCTAAGCATGTGCACTCTGCTTCCCCAGCACTACGGCTTAGTACTGGGGGCCAGACGGCATACACCTTGTACGAGGAAAGAGCCGATGAATCCAGGGTCTTCTTGTTATTTTCCTGCTCAAGGCCTTGTGGTGTTGAACAGCCCCTCCCTTGAAATGCTAACGCTAGTGGGACGTCCAAAGTGTACAACCTGCGTGGCCTAGTCCTGCACCCTAAGCGTGTACACTTTGCCTCCCCAGCGCAGTGGCTAAGTACTAGCGGCTGGACGACTCATGCTTCTGCTAATGCCAGCGGGGGTTCTAGAGTGTGCACCCTGCTTAGCCTGGTCCTGCACCCTAAGCATTTAAACTCTACCTCTTCAGCGCTACAACTAAGTGCTAGGCAGCCGAACGACCCATACTCCTAAGCAAGGGAATAACCATAACCTGGATACTGTCTCACTATATTTCCATGTTCATTTCATTACGCATTAATTTTATGTTCATGAAGTTACTCGTTATTGTCTGTCGTATGCACGATCATCCTTTCCCTGTCTTGTCCTAGTCGGAGTTGTGCTATCTGCTAAAGGTGGGCCTGCATGAGGTACCTGCAATGTGTTTGGGGTCCGATGGTTGTGTTCTTGTTCAGGGTCCATGGCGCCAAATGGTTCTCACCTCTGAAAGGCTAACGCCAAGCTAGAGGTCCAGTGTGTGCAACCTACTTAGCCTGGTTCCATACGCTAAGCCTGCGCACCTTGCCTCCCAGTTCTAACACCTGAGTAGAGGGGGTCGGACGGCTCATGCCCTAAGCAAGGCATCAACCATACCTTGAAACATGTCGCACCGAACTACCCATGCCCCGTATCTTAGCTAAGGAGTAACCATGACAAAACTAAATAGCAGGGAAGTGTTGACCGTCGAGCAAAATTACTTTTTGTCTATCAAGTGTGCAGGACATACATGTGAGCTGACGTCGACGTTCTACACATCCGTGGTAGGCGCCGTCGACACTTCTTCGAGCTTTGGCGCCCCCCAAGGGGGCCGCCGGCGTCACTTATTCGAGCTCCGGCGCTCCACCAGGAGGCCGCCGGCACCGTTGACACTTCTCTGAGCTTCGGTGGTCCCCAAGGATGCCGCTGGTGCCATCGACGCTTCTCCGAGCTCTAGTGCCTCCCAAGGGGGTCACCAATGTCACTTGTCCAAGATCCAGAGCCCCCATGGGGGCTACCAGCATCACTTCTCTAAGCTATAACGCCCCTCAGGAGGCCCGCTAACATCACTTTTACAAGACAGGTGCAAGGCCGCACCTGCGAGATAGTCACCTCTCTCGAGGTGGGCCCGAGTGCCACTGTCGGTACCCTGTAGACCTGGTACCCCTGCGTACAAGCTAGAAGAAGCTCCGGATCTAGCCTCCCCGTTGAGGCGGCTCCGGGGCTGCCTCGCATCATCTAGTTCTAGGCCATTGCTCACACCAAGGAGGGCCCTGGAGCTGCCACGCGTCCTCCAGCTTCGAGCATTTGCTCCCACCAAGGAGGGTTCCGGAGCTGCCACGCGTCCTCCGGCTTTGGGATCATGCTCCCACCGAGGACGGCTCAGGAGCTGCCATGCGTCCTCTAGCTCTGGACCCTTGCTTCCATCGAGGAGGGCTCTGGAGCTGCCATGCGTCCTCTGGCTTCGGGCCCTTGCTCCCATCGACGAGGACTCAGGAGGCGCCAAACGTCCTCTGGCTCCGGGCCCTTGCTCCCACTTAGGAGGGATCTAGAGCTGACATGTGTCCCATGATCTGCAATGCGCAGCGGGATCCAAAGAGTAAAGGTTGGCGCGGCCTCTCCAGACGTGCATTGAAGGCACGCACCTTCCCTTGGCGCAAATTTCTGGTGTAAGCCTCCTTTCAGGTACCGCTGTTGATGTTTCTTACATCACAGATAAGAATCTGCAAGCGCACGGAAACTGCCATGTAGCACTTCCCTTAAGAGATTGTTCCCAAGGGTATCGAATCCAGGGAACGTGTGTGCTAACCTTATGAACTAATCCACGTAAGTACACAAAGTTGTCTTGTAGGCAAGGAAGAGAGGGGAATTAAAAGTGTTTATTCTAATTCAAAGGAATTTGCAGTAGCTGCTTGCTTCGGGCATTGCTTTACCCCTAGCAACACTAGGACGACTCATGCCAAGAGCCTATGGCATAGCCGAACATGGAGGATTACTAAGGACAGATAGGGCTGTCACCACCTACTGCCTACCTCTTCAATCCGTGGGTCTACGAGATATACACTAGTGATTTCTAACCTAAGCACCACGCTTATATTCTAAATCACAACTCTAGTTGTTTCGAACACAAAGCTACAACTAGAGCCTTTAATAAATTAAAGGAATGAACCCACAAGTAACTACTCGTGCAAACTACTATGAATTGAGAATTAAACTTGAATTGAATTCACAAAGGCCTTACCAGATTTGAGTACACCTTTGTAGGGATACAAGTGTAGAAGAGGGACTTGACAAGCCCAAGCCTCCTTCTCCTAAACTCTCAGCACACTCTCCTTCTACTTGGCAGCCTCTAGGACTACTCTAGACCTTATGAGTGGTATTCTATTCTCAACGCTTGGTGTGTGTGCGTGAAGTGAAGTGTGGGGTTCTATTTATAGAGGGAAGAATGGTCGGTTCCCACCACCAAATGCGCGTGAATCTGTCACCCATGACTTCTTCAATCCGGGAGGAGCCAACACGTGGCATTTGACCGGGTTTGGTGCCACTCCCTAATCGGCTGACTAGAGAGGTCGGTCGACCTGGTCTCAGCCCCGTTGGGGCTCTGCTTCCTCCATGTCTCTGCCAGGTTGGTCCCATCCTTTTATATGGGTGCTACACTGTTGGATGGCCTCAGATACTTCTGTTTGCGGGGCATTTGATACATGTGATGACACGTGGCATTGCCTGCTTTGTCAAAATCCAATTTTATGGATTACACCCTGCATGTCTTGCTATTCTGCGTTTAAATTCACCTACATACAAATAAAAACCAACACATGGAATTGGTTAGTTTTTAACCCTACAACTACGTTGTGTTTCTATTTTGTGCACATTATGAGGTGAATTGACGGTCTAAATATGGCACTTAAGGATTGTCAACAAACTCCCCCACACTTAGCCATTTGCTTGACCTCGAGTGAAGGCAAGAAAAAAAGAACTATGGTGATGTCATAAATTTGCTATAGTTAGAAAAACAAAATAGTAGGTATTTCAAATTATACCTAAATTCATGAATTCCCTGTGTGGAATGTGGCTACCACACCAATCTTGGGTGTTTGAAGAGTGGAATGGTTGGAATGTGGTACTCTTGGATATTCCCCTACTGAAATGATATGACAATTTGCTATATTCGGAATATCAAAGAAACAATTGCCCTTATATCTCATTTGGAATCTTTTAAGTCTCTAAAAGTGTTTCTGTCGAAGGTCTTAAATGACACTTCCCCCAGACCTACTTAGAGAGCAGCCCGCGGAGGTTCTTTGGATTCACGAGGGCTAGTCCTAGGAGATTCAGCGCAGCGAGTTGATGAACACAGAGGGTTTACGTGGTTCTGGGCCGCCGGAGCGTAACAACCGATGTCCACGGGAGTGTTTGTGTATCGCCTTGCTTGAGCGTGTATGAGTTTTGATCGATCCTCCGTGAAGGTCGCCTGCTCAGTCCTTTTATAGTCCAAGGACTCTGCAATCACAAGGTGGGCCCCAGGGCCCGACAGGTGGTCCCGGGGAGAGCCAAATCCTATACAAGATCTAGTATTAAATGCTACCTACTTCCCTTTGTCAGGGGCTTCAATGTGCCATCCCGCCGCGTCGTGCGCCAGGGCTACACATAGTTGTTGATGATGGCAAGGCATGTCCCGCTGTCTTGTCCCCACGGCTCACTCGTCCGTCTTGCAAGGTAGGTCTGTACCGGCTACTTGGACAAGCCAGGACACTGGAGCCTTGACATTCGCATGGGCGACTCCGCTTCGCCTGGGGAAGGCGCGCATACTTAATGCCTGTCTGAGCAGCGCACTCTTTCCTTTACTGCGGCTTCCTACCGCATTGAGTTGGTCCTCCGCCACGTGGTCGCACTGGAGCCTGCCCCTGCAGGGAGTTGAGCACCCGGCTGTACAGTCCACGTGGCGCCTCCATAGCCCAACTCCGCGGAAGGGCGGAGGCTCAGCCCTGCGGGCCACGTGGTAGTTTAGGAGCCCCTCCCTGCGGGGAGACGGGCCTGGTCCCAGGGGTTCCAATGGATACGTGGCAGCCCTAGAGCACACCTCAGTGGGGAGGCGAGAGTCCAGTTCTGCCAGCCATGTGGCAGCCCCGGAGCCTGCCTCGGCGGGGAGGCGAGTGTCCGGTCTTGCCGGCCACGTGGCAGCCCTGGAGCCTGCCTTGGCGGGAAGGCGAGGGTCCGGTCCTGCCAGCCACGTGGCAGCCCCTGAGCCCACCTCGGTGGGGAGGCAAGGGTCCGGTCCTGCCGGCCACGTGGAAGCCCGGGAGCCCGCTCCGGCGGGGAGGTAGGATCTGGTCCTTCCATCCACAGGTGGGGTCTTCTTCCTTATCTTCCTGCGTAACTCTTTCGATTCCAAATTGGGGCAGTTCCCCAGGCGGCATGTCCTTGTCATCGTGGCGACGCGTCTCCCTCTGGTAAGTGGAGGTGCGGGTTGTGCGCCACGCGACATGACTTCTGCTTTCAATCATGCTTTAACTGCGGTGGTTCCCAAGGTGGCTCCTGCACTTCCGCTGCTTTTGCCTTTTTAGAAACCGTCGAGTTACCTCCCGCATAGTTGGCCAAACGGCTCATCTTCTTTGTCGAATGACTTGGGCCCTCATGTCATTGCCTATGCGGATATGTTGCTCTTCTACCGAGGTTGTGGCGATTAACACACCGCGTCTGTTGGCTTGCAGAGGTGAATAAAAAGAGACCTTTCCCCCTAAGGGTCCTTTCTTCTGCTTCTGCATCCTTGCACTCATGCCTCTTGCCCCAAGCCCAGTTCTTGCGCTCTAGCTCCCGATCTCCCCTTCCGGAGCCTCCTCCTTCAATCTCATGGAGAGCATCCTGCCCAGGTCCCGGCTGTCCAGGTCTGCGATCTGGCCCCCGTGCATCGGCTGCTCGGCTGGAAAGCCCCTGAGCAGGAGAAGTGGCTCCGTCGCGGGGAGCTCCCACTGACCTCACCGACGGGGAAATGGTGCTGTTCTCGTCGTACGTGCTGGCCGGCTTCGTTCCGCCAGCATCCGCCTTCCCGGTAATGCTTCTGGAGACCTTCGGCCTCCAACTTCACCACCTCCCGCCGAACTCGATCGCCTTGGTGGCGGTCTTTGCTCACCTCTGCGAGATGTTCGTGGGGGTGATGCCGTCGGTGAAGCTCTTCATGTACTTCTTTGTATTGAGGGCCACCGGCAAAAGCTCGAAGGATCAGCTTGGCACCTACTACTTCCAGCGTCGAACCAAGGTCCCCTCTAGGTACATTGCTTCCTTCAGCTCTGCACGATGGGAGAAATTGCGCGAAGATTGGATGATCGTCAAGGTCGAGGCTCACGACTGTATGTGCCTCCCCACCGGGAGCCCCTACTCCGAGCGGTCATTCTGGGAGGAGCGCCCAATGCTGGAGAGGGCGTTCGACCCGGTGTTGGAGAGGATCCAGATGCTGGTGGACCACGGGCTGACGTCTGCGATGGTGTTGAGGGACTTCATGTCCCGACTCATGGCTCCGCTCCAGCACCGCGTCCGCCCGGCATGGATGTACACCGGTCCAATGGACTGCACCCGGCTCGAGACCGGCTCTGACTCCAACCCGGACGAGCAGCTGCTGCACGAAATGCTGGTCCAGGTCTGTCCCGACGATGTTTCCCCTGAGGGACTGGCCCTTCCGACCGCCTGCCACCCCCTGTGCTCAGACTCCAAGTTGAAGAGGCGGATGCTGAAGACGATGCCGACGAGTCCGGGCTGGCGCAGCGCCAGATTGGAGACCCGTTTCGGGGTGTCAAAATTGACGACGATGCTGAGGGGGTCGACATTGCCGATGACGCTGAGGGAGGTGCAGATCCCTCAAGCGACGAAGATCCCTCGAGTGATGACCCCTCAAGTGGGCTCCAGCTCCGTTAGCGGGGAGGCGTCGGCACCTCCGCTGATATGGGGAAAGGGAAAGCACCAGTGCTGATGTCGGACCCAACCCCTAAGAAGCGCGCCCAGTCGCCGCCGTACTTGGCGTCAGGGGGTGCCAGTGGTGCCACATTGCCACCCGAGTCCTCGACGCGCAAGAAGGGGAGGCTCCTCGACGCCGATGGGACCCCAGCGTTCCCTCGCCGTTTGGAGGAGTGCCAGACTTTGGGGATGCCGCCGACTCCTCCATCTCAGGGGCCCCCAGCACACGCAGTGGCCCCCGCCGTGGGTTTGGGGGATCCGGACCCCCCCCCAACCCTTTCAGGAAGCGGTGGAGCTTCAACGTCCCCCGGTAAGTCTGCATAAATTTCATTTTAGATGTTCTTTGCTGTGTGCTCGCCCTATAATATCCTTATGATTCGGGTTTGTCTGTTTTCAGTGCAACCGCGGCTACTCCTCCACCCGCGCGCCCTTTCGCTGGTGGGCATGCTGCTCCAGCCAGGTCACGGGGCTCCTCTGCAGCCTTGGACCCTGCTCAGGTGCACCGGGTTGCTGCCGCCGAGGTGCCCCGGGCTTTCATGCCTGAGGCCCCTACACGGCTGCTGAGGGTCCGCAACGCGCGCTGGCGTCTGGTGCCGCGCCAGCCAGTGACTCTGCATCCATCGGCTATTCCGCACCGACTCACACTGCTACGTCGGCTGGCGCCACCGCCCCAGGTGGAGCTCTTGGAGACGGCTTAGGAGCCGTCGGCAGCAGAGCTGGGGCCTCCGCTGGGGAGGGGACCCCTGGAGACGACGCGCCTGCTTCCATGGGTGGTTCCCCCCGCCTTCTCCGACTGGGGGAGCTCTGGTCCCTGTATCCCCGGTGGTCCTCCAAATGGAGGACGATATTGAAGAGGTGGGGAGCCAGGGACCCGCAGCTACGGTGGAGCCCCTCCCCCTCTTTGAAGCCATGGCTGTAGCATACTCCGGTTTTCGGCGGGATTGGACGGCCCTCGACCGAGAGAGGGGGAGGCTTGAGGACGAGGAGGACCGGCTCCGGGAATGGGCGAGGAACCTGGAAGCTCGGACCCAGTTGGCGAAGAGCCGGGTGGCGCAGCGGGAGGCGGTCGTTCGGGAGGAGATGAAAATCCTCTACTAGGAGCGCGAGCTTATCGCTCGTCTGGACGCTGTCAACCAGAAGCTGAAGGCGGACGCCGCGGCGATCCATGCTGAGGCCAGCTCCCGCCTACAGTCCTGCGAGGAGCTCCAGCAGCTGTTATCTCTCCGGGAGGCTGCTCTTGCCGAACGGGAGCAGGAGTTGGCGGCGAAGCAGGCTGAGGTGGAGGCGACCTCCCGTCGGCTCGTCCTCCAGCAGGAAGGGGCGAGAATCCGCGCTGCCGAGCTAGACTGCTGGGATGTTGCCCTGGCTGAGGCGCAACAAGCCTAGTTCGCTGAGTGCCAGGCTCTCCTGGACCGCGAGTTCAACATCACCCTCAAGGAGGGTGACTTGAGCTGCCATGAGAGGGAGGTCAACGAGCGTGAGAGTGCCCTGGCAGCCAGGGAGGACCGGCTCCTGGACGGCGGCCCCCGGGCGCTGGCGACGGCCCAGTAGGAGGTGCAGGGGCTCTGGGCGTCGCGTTCCACTGAGGCCCAGAAGGTCTGGGAGTTCCTGGGCAGCGCCGACTCAGCTCTCGTGCCGCTTGGCTTCAGCCCGGTGCGTGTGGGGGAACCAGCGCAGGAGGTTAGTCAGGTTTTCCCAGCCCTTGACTCCACCAGCTCGAGGATGCGTTCGCTGGGGGGCATCATCGACAACCAGCTAGAGGCAGAAGGGAAGATGCTGGTGAAGGAGGTGGTGACACACATTCTGTCCTGCTACCGGAGCTGGTACCCTGATGTCCCACTTCAGCCGGTCCTCGAGGGGCCCATTGCCGAGAGGGAGGAGGCCGCCAAATCTGAAGTCTCAGATGCCGTGGCACACATCTCCTCGAGATTCCAGCAGAGCGGCTGAGGGCTCCTCATGCACTTCTTTTATCTTTTGTTTCATTTAGTTCTTCTTTGTAGTTGCTTGTGATGACAGACCTTTATTTTGGAACAAAAAATCTGCTTGGAGTGCCCCTCATACTTAGCATGTTTTACTTTTCAGTAATATCTTCTAGTTGCCTATTGTTCCTTAGCTTCCCGGACCTGCTGTCCTCAAGAGTGTGGCCCCCTGGCAGGTGTGGCCGTTGTTATGGGCACACCTATCAAATACCTAGAACTTAGGGCAAACGGTTGCAGGGGAGCTTAGGATGCGTAGGTAGCATTGCTGTAACTGAGTATGCAGGGACGTCGACGGCGGGCCCCTTGGGTAGCCGCTGGAGCTTCAGTCCGGTGGTGCCCACCATCTTCGGTGAAACGTCGAAGGCGGGCCCCCTGGGGGTGCCGCCGGAGCTTCGGTCCCGCGGTGCCCACCATCTTTGGTGAAATGTCGACGGCAGGCCCCCTGGGGGTGCCACCGGAGCCTCAGTTCAGCAGTGCCCACCCTCTTCGGTGAAACGTCGATGGCGGGCCCCCTTGGGGGTGCCGCTAGATCTTTGGTCCGGCGGTGCCCACCATCTCCGGTGAATGGTCGATGGCGGGCCCCCTGGGGGTGCCAACGGAGCCTCAGTCCGGCAGTGCCCACCATCTTCAGTGAAACATCGACGGCGGGCCCCCCTGGGGGTGCCTCCGGAGCTTCGGTCCGGCGGTGCCCACCATCTCCGGTGAAAGGTCGACGGCGAGCCCCCTTGGGATTCCACCGGAGCTTCAGTCTAGCGGTGCCCGACATCTTCGTGGGTACCCTGACGGTTATCGCCGGGATAACTCCTTGAGGACCTGCGTATAGATCAAAAATAGGAGAAGTAATTCTGTCCACTGGTCATTTCTTCCCTGCTCTTTTTTAGTGTCGCTTGACTTACGATCTTGGGCTGACTCATGGGGCTTGGGCAATTCAGTGCATCTGCACCTAGGGCTCGCAGACCCCTGAGTAAGCCTTTCCCAAGGGAGACTGTCTGGAGACACAGACCCCTGAGTATGGGAACATCCGAGCCCCCAGGCACATTGCAGGTACCTCAAGCAACCCCACCTGCAACCAGACAGTAAGGCCCCCACTATTGCTAAAGCAGGGAAAAAATGACACCACCCTTGATAGATCACGAGCTACGGCGAACTTACAGCAATATCATAAAAAATTAAAAATAATTTTTTGAATGACAAACCCTATACAGGGCAGTACAACATTCTTTCATTGTGGTTTCCCATAAGATGGGACAGACTTTACAAGGGGAACGACCTGGCCCAGGCGAGAAAGGAAGTCGAGTGCACCTACTTAGGGTTCTGGACTAGGCTAAGTGAAATGTGCACTCAGAGCCCCATCTCCGTAGCCTTAGTTACCCTAGGTACTGTTCCTAGGCACTATGTACCTTTTACAATGAAAGAAAATTGTCCTAACACTGGTCTAGGGGTAGAACTTACGGAGGTGCTCGATGTTCAAGGGGTTGGGCAGTCGCTCTCCATCCTCCGTAGCTAGGCGGACGCACCCTGGGCGGCATACCTCCGTAACCTGGAAGGGGCCCTCCAATCTGGGGGAGAGTTTGTTAGCCCCTTCCCGAGAGAATATGCGATGCAGCACCAGGTCGTCTACCTTTAGCTCCCTACTCCGCACGGTCCTCTGGTGGTAGCGCCAGAGCACCTGCCTGTACCGTGCATTTTGAAGAGCCGCTCTCACTTGTCCCTCGTCGACGAGGTCCACGTCTTCACGCCGGAGCTGGTCCTGCGCCGCTTTGTCGTACACCCGGACACGGGGGGAGCCCCTGGTAATTTTTTTTGGGGGGGGGGGGGACGGCCTCTACCCCATACACCAGGAAGAAAGGTGTTTCCCCCGTAGCCCAATAGGTTGATGTCCGGCTAGCCCACAGCACACACGGAAGCTCATCTACCCAATTTGCACCATGCTTCTCAAGGTGTGAGAATGTGCGAGTCTTGAGGCCCTTGAGGATCTCTACATTGGCCCTCTCGACCTGTCCATTGCTCTCTGGATGAGCAATAGATGCATATCAGACTTGGATCCCAAGGTCCTCGCAGTATTCCTAGAACGCTGCACTTGTGAACTGGGTCCCGTTATCAGTGATGATTCCGTTCGGGACCCCGAATCGGCAGACGATCGACTTGATGAATTTGACTGCTGACTGCTTGTTGATGGTGACAACTGGGGCGACTTCCGGCCACTTGGTGAACTTGTCTACAGCGACGTAGAGGTGCCGGAATCCTCCGACGGCTCTAAGAAAGGGTCCCAGGATATCCAACCCCAACACAGCGAATGGCCATGAGGGAGGGATCATTTGCAATGCCTGAGCGGGTGTGTGGATCTGCTTGGCATGGAACTGGCATGCCTTGCATCTCCTGACCATCTCGGTGGCATCCTGGAGTGCTGTCGCCAGTAAATGCCATGCCGAAAGGATTTACCGACCAACGTGCGGTATGACGTGTGGTTCCCACACTCGCCTCCATGGATCTCTGCGAGCAAGTCGCAGCCCTCCTCCCGGGTAACGCATCACAGCAGGATGTCGTTGGCGCCATGCCGGTAGAGATCCCCTACCTCCAGCGTGTATCTCTTATCCATGCGGACTATCCTTTCTGCCAGGGCATGTTCTTCAAGAAGGATGTCGTCTTTCAAGTACTCCCAGACCTCCAAGATCCATGCATCGGGACTTGCTTGAGCCCTTTGATCTTGGGCGCCCAGTAGCTCGGAGCCCCCAGTGGCGCATACAGTCCTTGGCGGACTCCATGGTAGCAGGGCCATCGGGACTGCCAGCTTCGAGGTGCTGGGCTCGCCCCCTTCGCCCGGTTTGGCTACCCGGGCGGTTGGTCGCGGTAATGTCCTTGCAAAGACTCCTTCGGGCACGGGGGCCCCTGTGGAGGCCTTCATTGACAGGTCGTCTGCGATTGAGTTGTCGGCTCGGGGTACATGGCACAGGTCCAAGACTTCAAAGTCCTTCTCCAGCTTCCGAACATGCAGCAAGTATGCTGTCAGCTGAGGGTCGTTGCAGCTGCACTCCCCTTTGTCTTGCTTGATGATCAGCTGAGAATCACCTTTAGCCAGAATCGAACAGACATTGACAGTCAGGGCAGTTTTTAGCACAAAGATTAGGGCCTCGTATTCTGCCATGTTGTTAGTCACCTTGAAGTCGAGGCGCACCATGTACTTAAACTGCTCCCCAGTCGGGGTGACGAGCAGTTCCCCGGCCCCGGCCCCCTGCTTCCGCGAGGAGCCATCGAAATAGAGCGTCCACGGGGTTTGGGTGAAAACTGGGGCCTTGGGCTCCATTTCTCCGTTGTCCGGGCCCCTTGGGTTGCTTGGCGATGGAGTCCATTCTGCCATGAAGTCCATCTGTGCTTGGCTCTTGACTACATGTCGAGGTAAGAACTCCAGCTCGAACTCCGCCAGTTCCGCTGCCCACTTGGCAATGTTGCCAGTCGAGTCAGGGCTGTGGAGTACGGTCTTTAGTGGGAAAGAGGTGACCACTGAAACCCGGTGAGCCTGGAAGTAATGCCGGAGCTTCCTCGATGCTATGAGCACTACATACAACTGTTTGTGTACCTCCAGATATCTTGTTTTTGCGTCATGGTGGACCTCACTGATGTAGTAGACCAACCGTTGGGAGGTCCAGACCCTCCCTGGGGGGTCCGGAGCTCCTTGCAATGCGTCTGTATCCTGGGGAATGTTGCCCCCAGGATCTAGTCGGACCTCCGGGGGCTGGGACCCGGAGGACACTTGGCCACTCGAGCACACATCGAGGGGGTCCTCTGCTGGGTCCGGGCCCTAAGGCTCAGCTCCAACTCAGGGGCTCCCTCGGGTGCTTGCTGCGGCAGTAGCTCTGACCGCTTTGCAACCAAGACCATGCTGACCACCTCCGTTGTTGCAGTGATGTACAGTAGGAGTGGTTCACCAGGTTCTGGCGCCACCATGATGGGTAGTGTCGTCGGGTGCTTCTTGAGCTCCTGGAACGCCGCTTCCGCTTCCTCGATCCACACAAAGGGACCCAACTTCCGTAGAATCTTGAAGAAGGGCAGCACTCGCTCAGCCAGTCCTGAGATTAACCGGCTGAGGGCTGCCAAACAATCTGCAAGCTTCTGCACATCCTTGATTTGGGCTGGCGGCCGCATCAGTTCTATTGCCTTACTCTTCTCTGGGTTAGCTTCGATTCCTCGGTGCGAGACCAAGAAACCAAGGAGCTTCCCTGTAGAAACCCCAAAGAGGCACTTGTCGGGGTTCAGCATCATGCGTGTCGTGCGCAGCTTGCTAAAGACTTGGGCTAGGTTGTCTAATAAGGATGTGTGGGCTCTAATCTTTACCACGATGTCATCGACATACACCTCTGCCAGATCTCTAATGAGGTCCACAAATGTCTTATGCATTGCACGTACAAAGGTGGGGAGAGCATTCTTAAGTCCATAAGGCATGGAGACATAACAATACAGGCCATCTACTGTTATGAAAGCAGTGTGTTCCTCATCTTCCTAGACATTGGTATTTGGTGGAAACCAGAATATGCATCTATGAAACACAGAAGATCACACCCTGATGTTGAGTCTACTATTTGATCTATCCTAGGAAGAGGGAATGGATCCTTTGGGCATGCCTTATTGAGGTTGGTGTAGTCGATGCACATCCGGAGTTTCCCGCCAGCCTTGGGGACGACAACAGGGTTGGCCAACCACCGTTGGTGGTGGACCTCCCGGATGAAACCAGCATCGAGCAGCTTCTTGATTTCTTCACGGATGAAGTTCTGCCGCTCGATGGACTGTTTCCTGGGCTTCTATTGCATCGCTCGGGCGTCAGGGTAGATCTTCAGATGGTGCTCAATCACCTCCCTGGGGATCCCGGGCATTTGTGATGGTTTCCATGCAAACACATCAACGTTGTGCTGGAGGAAGGTGACGAGCGCGAGTTCCTATTTGCTGTCCAGTTTCCCGGCGATGCGGGTTGTCTAGGCAGCCTCGGAGACAATCCTAACGACCTTTACTGTGACGTCGTCATCGACTGGTCGCACGCGGGGTGCAGAAGTGGAGGCCCGCTGCGTTGGGCCCTGTTCTGGTCGACTCACCTTCACGCCCCCTGGAGCCAGTGCCCTCCCTGCTGCGAGCGCCTGGAGCTGCTACAAGGCGGATACTGTAGCTGAGCGGTCCCCTCTGACCCTGAGGACGCTGGAAGGCATCGGCATCTTCAGGATGAGGTATCCGTAGTGGGCTACAGCCATGAACCTGTAGAGCACCGGTCTTCCGATGATTGTGTTGAAGGGGAGGTCGACGTCCGCCACGTCGAACAAAACGCTCTCCGTACAGTAATTCTCTGGGTCCCAAAGGTCACCGGGAGGTGAATGTTACTGTACGGGAGGATTTGCCCCAGTCCGACACCTGAGAACGGGCTCGAAGGTGTGAGCCGGGACATCGGCAGCTACAGCTTCTGGAAGGCCGCCGTGGAGATGAGGTCGAGGCCTGCCCCACCATCAATCAGCACGTGAAAGACCTTCACGTTAGCGATGGTCGGGGACACCAGCAACGGGAGTACGCCTGCTCCCGCCATGTTCTTCGGGCAGTCAGAGGCGTCGAAGCTGATTGCCGAGCTCATCCACTTGTGGTGGGGAGCTGGGCTCGGAGCGGGGGCCACTGCGGCCACTGCCTGTCGCAGAGTCTTCACTGCATTTTAGGACGTGGGATCTGTGGCACCCCCGTAGATGATGTGGAGAGTCTTGCGGCACTCCTTATCGCTGCTGGAGTCGGAGTCGCCACCCTCGAAGACAGCCTTCACTGCCCTCTGGGGTTCCAAGAACCCCATCTCACTGTCATCCTCCTTTTCAGGATCGACCTTCTGTTTGCCCTTCCTTTGGCGGGGAGGTGCACCCTCCTGGCGCTGCTGCTTCTGTTTCTGCTCGCGGAAGCGCTCCGCGAACTTCTTCACTTCCCGGCACTCGTTAGTGCTATGGCTATTTGTGCGGTGCATCGGGCACTTGAAGTCAGGCTCCTTGGGTTCTGGTGACTGCCGAGGGTGCTTATCTCGTCGCGACACCCGGGCTCCACCAGGTGCCACGGCCGCCACCGCATGGGCTCTGAGCTTTGGCTTGTTATTGCCATTGCCCTTCTTCTTCTTCTTGCCGCTGCTCTTTGCAATGGCTCCTTCCTCAGTCGACGTGGCCTCCCTTGCCTCTGAGGAAGGTTGGGAGTGCCAGTTACGTCCCTCGGCTGCCCTAGCACATCTGTCTGCCAGAGCAAACAGCTCGGAGACATCACACACTTCGTGCGTGGCTAGCTTCTCGAGCATCTTCATGTCCCTCACACTCTGCCTGAACGCAACAATAACTGATGAGCTAGCGACATGAGGGATGGTGTTCCGTACCTGAGATAACCCCTGGATGAACGATCGCAGCGACTCTCCAGCGCGCTGTCTGACGACGTGGAGGTCAAGCTCTGTGCCGGGCCACTTGTAGGAACTGCCGAAGTTTGCCACGAACTGTCGGCACAGCTCATCCCAGGAGGTTATGGACCCCTGGGCATGTTCATGAGCCATGAACGGGCTGAGCCAGTCAGGACGACAGGGAAGTAGTTAGCCACGATGGCCTCGTTGCCTCCTGCAGCTAGTATCGCGGTGGAGTAGATCTGCAGGAACTCGCTCGGGTTGACGCTCCCGTCGTACTTCTGCGGCATGTGTGGCCGAACTTTCGTGGCCAGACCACGAAACAAAGGTGATGTGACAGAGCTGCGCACCCTTGGATGGGGCTGGTTGGCACTGGTCGTGGCACTACATACCCCAGGTTAGCAGGTGGGCCTGCGTACACCTGAGGCTTGGGTTGTGCAGCACATGCCTGTGGAGGTGGAGGCGCGACGTATGCCTGGTATGGTGGAGGCACGGCGCGAGCCTGGGGCTCATGGCCCGGTGCACCGTAATCTGCCTTGAGGTTGCGCCGCCGCTCCCTCTGTCACTCGATGGTGACTCGGCAGTCTTCTCCCGACCTTCGGCGCTGCAGCCTGGTTCTCAGGTCTGTTGTCGAGATCCTGGTCGAGCGCGAGTCTGCCGTCCATCGGTCGACTGTTGGAGTCCGTGACAACGACACATGCATCGGTTGGGCATGTGGCTCCCTTTGTGGAGGTGTGTTGAGCGCAGCGGTGACGAGGTGGTCGACGTCGTTGATCCACTATTTAGCTGCTCCCCGAGGAGCATCTCCAGCAGGTGGGTTGTGGAGTAGTGCGCGCTGCTACGAGTGCACTCTTCGGGCTCACTGCCGGCAGCGCCGTAGCTGCCGTCACGGCTGGAGTACGCCGTGGTGTGGCGTGCCGGTCTGCAGCCGGCGAGGTGACAGCAGGGTGACGTGAAGGTCCCGACCTTGCTGCTCTACAGCGAGATCCCGCCCTAGAGCGAGATGATGCCTGGTCCTCAGCTACTGCCTGTCGCCGTGACTGCGGCCTGGATGAACCGGTATTGGAATGGCTGTTCACCATGGCTGCTGGTGGAAATATTCATGAGGAAAAGCCCCCTACCTAGCGCGCCAAATGTCGAAGGTCTTAAACGACACTTCCCCCGGACCTGCTTAGAGAGCAGTCCACGGAGGTTCTTTGGATTCACGAGGGCTAGTCCCAGGAGATTCAGCGCAGCGAGTTGATGAACACAGAGGGTTTACGTGGTTCGGGCCGCCAGAGCATAACACCCTACATCCACGGGAGTGTTTGTGTATTGCCTTGCTTGAGCGTGTATGAGTTTCGATCGATCCTCCGTGAAGGTCGCCTGTCGAGTCCTTTTATAGTCCAAGGACTCTGCAGTCACAAGGTGGGCCCCGGGGCCCGACAGGTGGTCCCGGGGAGAGCCAAATCCTATACATGATCTAGGATTAAATGCTACCTACTTCCCTTTGTCACGGGGCTTCAATGTGTCGTTCCGCCGCGTCGTGCGCCAGGGCTACACATAGTTGTCGATGATGGCATGGCAAGTCCCACTGTCTTGTCCCCGCGGCTCACTCGTCCGTCTTGTGCAGTGGGTCTGTACCGGCTACTTGGACAAGACAAGACACTGGAGCCTTGACTTTCGCATGCGCGACTCCGCTTCGCCTGGGGAAGGCACGCGTACTTAATGCCTGTCTGAGCAGCACACTCTTTCCTTTACTGCGGCCTCCTACCGCATTGAGTTGGTCCTCCACCACGTGGTCGCACTGGAGCCTACCCCTACGGGGAGTTGAGCGCCCGGCTGTACAGGCCATGTGGCGCCTCCATAGCCCACCTCCGCGGAAGGGCGGAGGCTCAGCCCTGCGGGCCACGTGGTAATTCAGGAGCCCTTCCCTGCAGGGAGACATTCCTAGTCCCGGGGGTTCCAATGGCTACGTGGCAGCCCCAGAGCCCGCCTCGGTGGGGAGGCGAGAGTCCGGTTCTGCCAGCCACGTGGCAGCCCCGGAGCCTGCCTCGGTGGGGAGGCGAGGGTCCGGTCCTGCCAGTCATGTGGCAGCCCTGGAGCCTGCCTTGGCGGGAAGGCGAGGGTCCGTTCCTGCCGGCCACGTGGCAGCCCTGGAGCCTGCCTCGGTGGGGAGGCGAGGGTCCGGTCCTAACGACCACGTGGAAGCCCGGGGGCCTGCTCCGGCGGGGAGGTAGGATCTGGTCCTTTCCCTCCACAACGTGGCAGCCTTGGACTCTGCCTCCAAGTTGAGGCCGAGTCCTTAGCCGTTTTCTCCTTGTGCGCGGGGGTACCCGGTCTGCGGGGTACCGACAGTTTCCATCCTCACCTTGGAATGTTGTGCGATTTTTATCCTTATACTAAATATGGCTATATCTGGAGCTTGGTAGAGATAAATGTGGCACACATTGCAATTCATATATTACTAAGTCAAAAACATGATCATATGATAGACTTATGCAATAAACAAATTGACAAAAAAAATTCTTGTGCACAAGAATGGAATGGATATTTGTGGACTCCGTGATTTTCTCTCTTTGAGGATGAAACATGGCTGCTTTCTTTTTCTCTATTTTTTTTGGCATACTTCTTCTTTTGAAGAGTAGATGCTTTTCTCTCTTCTTCTTTTTTGTAGCCATGCCTTCTACTCCTTTTTAGTTTTCAAGAGAGATTTTGATGACCAAAAGGTGTGGAGTTTCTTTATTGGATGGATGAATGGTGGATGCAAATTCTCAATGTGAGATATTTTGCATGAATAAGGTGCAAAAGAACTTCTAAGTCAAAAAGTTTATCCATGTCATTCAATTGGGTCACGAGTTTGACAATGTTCAATGAAAAACAAAGTGGCATATGCATGTGGTTGTTCAAGAATTTGTATCATAAGGCAGTGGTGGGTATTTAAATTTCCAATGAGAGAATTAGACAAAGTTCAAGACTCCAAATTGTGCAAACATCAAAATCAATTTCACACTAGTCAAATACTTAGATGACGTGTTGTACCTATTTTCATTGTGGGGATCACAAACAAGGCAATAAATTGAAATATAAAGTATTCAAATTTTCGGCTCAAGCAAATTTTTGACTACCAAGTTTTAATTTTTTTATTGTTTGAGTTGAATTATTTTAAAATATTCAGTATCAAATATTAAATCAACTCAAACAGTAACGTAGCATGCATATTTAGGGGTAGAAGATTCAAATCGTATTTGTGGAGCGAAATGGAGCTGTGTGGAGCCCACACCAGGTCGGCTGACTAGGGGGTTCAGCCGACCCCCTTCTGGCCTCTCTGTTGCTCTGTTTCGACATGTGGAGTCGTATGTTCGGTTGCGAAGTGTTTCGAGATGCAACGCTATTTTTGCACGTCAGGATTTCGCGAATTTGGGGTGCCTCCCCCGCACTTGTTCCCTGAATTCTTTATCCAACACAAGTAAACTAAAGGGATAACTTTACCGGGTTAGATGAACTGGTAAGTTCACTTTATTGAACTCAAAATATGGGGATGCTTACATTATTCAATCTAAATTTAATGAATAAAAATTTGGAATAAAACTAAACTAAGCTAGTAAGCATCCTATGCGGTCGGGACACATAAACTTTGGAGGTTCTAGATGTCGGGCTTCCCGATAGCATTCCATATGTGTCGCAGCTTGGCGCCCATGCCATGGCGAACACCATTAGCCTACTCCTTGAGGGATATGAACTCATCCTTCAGTTCTGCCCTCTCAATGCGCCCTTCATCCACGAAGTTTGATAGCTTCTTGTTCTCCAAACAGAGAGAAGGTAACTCCTTAGAAAGATGTGCCACTTTAGGCGCACGAGGAGATTTCCCATCCCTGTCATCAAATTGGCCAGGTGGCCCTCATAGGGCAGGTGGCGAGAGGTGATGCCTAATATTGGAGGGTGACGAGCCCGTTGATTCCTCTCTCGCCAAATTATCCACTTGCTTGAAAAAGCCTTTTGCATAGCCTCCTTCTGGATTACGCACCCTGTGAATAATGAGGAGGTCTCCCACACGCTCAGGCGAGGTTTGCGTAGGTGACTTGTAGTGGTGGCTCACTACATCACCGTCCTTGGTCTACAGAGTGTACATGATCTCCTCGCCATGCTGCAGCTTTGGAGAGACTCGTCTTTTTCAGGAAAAAGACGGGTCTTGACTGGATTAAGGCCAGCCGTAGTCGGATGATGTGCAGGTGTCATCGACTTCATGGGTGTCCTTCAAGGGGATAGCGACCATGCAACACCACGAGTCATGGTGCTATGCCCACACGGAGTAGTTGTTGGCGGTGGGATCAAGGCAAGAGGTACGGCATCCAATGCCATGACGGACTCCAAAGTGAGAGTGGACTTGTCGTTGGCCGACACGTTGTCTCCACTCAGGTTGAAGGTTGAGCTAGAGGAGGCATGAGGCAGCTGACGGCTCAAGGGGGAGGTCGGCTGACCCTAGGGTTCGGTCGAACCCTTCCTGGCTCTGTTTGGGCTAAGTTTTGGTGGGTTGGCTTAATGGGACCCATGGATAAATAATTGGATGGGCCCATTAATCGGACATGGAGAATTTAGAAATAATTTAAAGAAAGTTCATGAAAATTGATACGATTTATCACGTCAATTTCTTTTTTGCCTCCTACTCATGGGATTCAAGAAATAATTTTAGTCGGTGCCCATTCACTTTAAATAGCTGATCATCATCACCTTGGAGTGTAATTGGTCCATGGGATGAGGTTTCTACTACAGTGAAGGGTCCTTCTAAGCTTTCCATGTCCAAAGAGTTTAACCCTAGAGTTAAAGAGTGGGACTTTATCTCCAGATTTGAGCTCTTTAGGCGTAATCCTCTTATCGTGCCATCTTTTTGTTCTTTCCTTGTAGATTTTTTCACTATGGTATGCTTTATCTCTCCACTCTCCTAACTCGGAAAGTTGCTTCAGTCGGTGTTTTCCTGCTTCGTGAAGGTCCATATTCCACCGTTTGATGGCCCAATAGGCTCTATGTTCCAACTCTAGAGGAAGATGACAAGTCTTCCCATAGACAAGTTGGAAAGGAGACATGCCGATGGGAGTTTTGTAGGCAGTACGGTATGCCCACAATGCGTTGGGTAGCTTATGCTTCCATCCCGCTCCCATTTCCAAGACGGTCTTTTGCATAATATTCTTAATTTGCTTATTAGATGTTTCTGCTTAACCACTTGTTTGTGGGTGGTATGGAGCAGCAATGTTATGCTCGACACCATGCTCCCTCAAAAAGTTCTGGAAGGTCTTATCTATGAAATGAGACCCTCCATCACTTGTGACCATACGGGGAGTGCCAAAGCGTGGGAAAATGATCTCATGGAACATTTTCCTAGCTTGCTTGGAATCAGCATTTTTGCATGGCAAAACTTCTACCCATTTTGACACATAATCTATAGCCACCAGAATGTACTTGCAATCATAAGACCTAGGGAAAGGTCCCATGAAATCAATACCCCACAAATCAAATAATTTCACTTGGAGAATATTTGTTGGGGTATCGCATTGCGAGCTCTAAGATTCCTCCATGCTTTTTTCATTTCCGACATCTGCGAATGAATTCTTTTGTATCTTCATACATAGAAGGCCAATAGAATCCACTTTGCCAGATCTTTTCATGAATATGGTAAACAACATAATGGTCACCATAGGGGCTAGCATGGCATTTCTCAATAATCTTGGTGCCTTCGATTGATGGGACGCACCTTCTAAGAAGGCCATCGTCACAAACCCGATAGAGGTATGGGTCATCCCAAAGGTGTCTACGACTCTCATAATGAGTTTCTTTTTGTTTTCCCCCGATAGTACGTATACCGTGACCATGAAGTTGATGATATCGCATACCAAGTGTTAGAGTCAGTCACCTTTAGAAGCATATCATCTCGTAGGAAGTCATTGATAGGAATTTCCATGGTTTGAGTGACTTCCATATGCGAGAGATGATCTGCCACGTAATTATATACTCCTTTCTTATCCTTGATTTCTAAGTCACACTCTTGGAGTAGAAGAATCCAATGGATTAGCCTTGGTTTATCATCCTGTTTGGTGAGCAAATACTTCAAGGTAGCATGGTCTGTATAGACTATGATCTTGGCGCCAACCAAATAGGACCTAAACTTATCGATAGCAAAAACTATAGCCCAAAGCTTTTTTTCAGTTGTGGCTTAGTTGAGTTGAGCTCCTGTCAGTGTTTTTCTAGCGTAGGCTATTGCATCATGCTTTTTGTTTTTGGTTTCGCCTAGGATCGCAGCAAGAGCAAAATCACTAGCATCGCACATGATTTCGAATGGTAGCGTCCAATCGGGAGGTTGAATGATTTTAGCTTAGATGAGTGCCTTTTTGAGTGTATCAAAAGATTTATGGCATTCATCTTCAATATCAAAGGGAGCCTCCTTAGCTAGTAGGTTAGTGAGGGGTCTAAAGACTTTTGAGAAGTCTTTGATGAATCGCCGATAGAACCCCGCATAAGCTAGAAAGCTGCAGATTCCCTTAACATTGATAAGTGGTCGAAATTTTTCAATGACCTCGATTTTTGCTTCGTCCACCTCTATCTCTCCCTCGGACACTAAGTGTCCAAGAACGATGCCTTGACGGATCATGAAATGGCTTTTTTCCCAATTAAGTACAAGGTCCTTCTCTTGGCATCTTTGTAAGACCTTGTCTAAATTTTCCAGACAATAATCAAAAGTTTTCCCATAGAGAGAGAAATCATCCATAAAACCTTCCATGATCTCCTCAATCTTATCGGCAAAGATAGACATCATGCATCTTTGAAAATAGGCAGGAGCTTTACACAATACAAAAGGACATACGTTGGTAGGCATAAGTTCCACAGGGACATGTGAATCTGGTCTTACTTTAATCGTCGAGATGGATTGGGATTTGATGATACCCTGAATACCCATCAAGAAAACAAAATTAGGAGTGTTTTCCCAACAGCTCTAACATCTCATCAATGATGGTCTTTGAAAAATGATCCTTCCTTGTAGCCTTGTTATGTTTTCGGTAATCGATGCACATCCTCCAGCTCGTAAGAGTTCGTTGAGGCATAAATTCATTCTTCTTAGGCACTACATGAACTAGACTGACCCATTCACTATGAGGAATAGGGTAGATAATCCTGGCATGCAGAAGTTTCAAGACTTCCTTCTTGGCAACTTCCCGCATCGCATTATTCAATCGCCTTTGAGATTCCCTTGAGGGGACACTCTCGGGGTCAATAGGAATGTGATGGGTGCATAACGCTGGACTTATGATGATAGGGGCTTCCATATCGCAATTTAGAAAGGCATAACGTAGGACTGGAGGTAGAATTTTTAGCTCAACAGAAGGTTTTTGGAAGAACTCTTCTTTTGGCAATTAAATTGCCTCCCGAAATTCATCCTCCTATTGGATAAAATCTTCTTCTCCTTCAATTTCAGGGGGTGCTAAGAATTGAAGGGTTCTAACCTCCTCTAAAGGCTCATCTTGGATGGGAGATTCCGCACATGTCTTCTTGGAATGCAGGATAGGAATAGAGAATTTTCCCCCTCCATGTTTGACATTGAGGTTTGTTGATATTTCCTACGCACTACTAACAATTCATCTCTAGCAGTGGTGCCATAAATGTTTGTTGGTAGGTTTTAATTATCAAGTGAACATCCGCAAGCGCACGGAAACTATCGATGTAGCATTTCCCCTTTAAAGAGTATTCCCAAAGGGTGTCATTTATATTTTCCCTATGGAAGGCTAGATGGAAGTAAAACAATCATCAAGTGGAAAGGCTAGGTTGGCTTAGGTAGGGTTGTAGCAAGGATGGATAAAGGGTAATTGAGATAGTGTGACACACACAAGCATCCTATCCTAAGGGGATAAATGAGGTCATAGAGGGACTAGGCTAGGAGTTATGTAGATACTCCTACTATGCTTCTAATGTACACATACATAGCCTAAGTTAGTTACTAATGTTCATGTTAATTTTGAATTCTCATGCTAAGTGGATTAAAACATCGGGCACGGGTTGACCCCTAGCAACACTAGACGACTCCCGCGAAGAGCTTGTGGCATAGCCGAACGTGGAGGATTACGAAGGACAGATAGTGCTGTCACCACCTTCTGCCTACCTCTTCAATTTGTGGGTCTACGAGACATTCAACGCTATTCTCTATCCTAGCACCATGCTAGCATATTAAGTAATTACCTTAAGAGCCTAGGCACAAGCCATAGTAAGGCAATGAACTAAATCATCCTTGAACCAATGTTAATTCACAGCATAAGTGACTCATATCAACATAGTCATATCATAGCTAATTAGACTATAGTGGAGGTTTATAGTGTTTATGATAATGTAATGAGCATGGTATAGCACATTCATAAATACTACTCCTACCACATACATGGAATCCAGAATCAAACAAGAAACGCTCCATCCAAGTATATGAACAATGGAAGTCTAAAGATATCGTCTTTATTATGAATAAAGTAAAAAAATACAAATAAGAATATAGGAGACATACTTTCCCACTTGGGAAGAGACTCCTTCTACTCCTATCCTACTTGGACTATGGACAAGAGACTCTCCTCTCTACAACCTATATTCCTCTAAACCTATAGAGAGTAGAAAGTTGCCAGGACCTAGTTGGTCAACTAGGGGGGTCGACCGACTTGGTTTTGGCCCTTTTCGCGGTGTGCTTCCTCCAAGTGACTGAAAGGTGGGTCCTATTTAGTGATATTGGTGCCACACCATTGGATGGCCTCATATACTTCTGTTTGTGGGCCATTTGATCCATGTGATGCCACGTGGGGTCGCCTGATTGGCTGAAATGATATTTTGTAGGATCCATCCCCTTGATTCATTTCATTTCTGCATAGAATCCCTGCATGCAATACTTTATCCAAGGCAAGTGGGAATATGTTAAATAGAAAGGTGATGTGTGCAAGAAATGACAATTCCTTCACATAATTGAGTTATATTGACGGGTGAAATTGGTGTATAACAGCCGTCAACAAACTCCCCCAAGCTTATCCTTTGCTCGTCCCGAGCAAAGTCAAGACATTAGGTTGATGATCAGGATCTGCCACTATGTTCTATTTTTCAAAAGTACCATGTGCACAACAAAATACTCTACCTAGTATTGAAAAAATTGGCATGGTACTTTACACATCTTAAGTCATTATGGGGCTTATGACATCTCTTGTTCATGTGTGGTTGAAAGATAGAACAGCAAATGGAGCACACATACCCTAGAAGTCAAGTTCCACTCAAATTCTGGAGAGTTCAATTTAGATTTTAAGTATCTCAATTTGATTCTCTCAAGTCTCTCCTATGTGTGTAGTGGAAATATGTCCTCACCAAGGCATTTTGCCTAGATTCATCCTACCTCTACATAAGGCTTGTATGTGGAGCTTTGTAGGGAATATAGTAGGCATATTTGCAACACAAATTTTTGCTAAGTCAAAAGAGCAAGCCTTAGGAGAAATCAAATCAAAACAATTTGATTCAAGACTGGTGCATGTGAAATGGAATGGATGTGGATATTTTGAGATGACTCCTTTTTGAGTGGACTCTCTTATTTTGCAGGGATGAATTATGGCTACTTCTCTCTTTTTTTCTCATGCTTATGATGTAAGCATGCATTTTCTTTTTTTTTCGTTTTTTGTAGCCATGTCTTCTACTCCCTTATTTATGCAATGAATTTTGAATAGAGCACTAAGCATGAATAATATGAAGTTTCTTTTTTTATCGTGGAATGGTGGTATGATGGAAATTTGCTTACTTCTAGTGTAGAAGTATAGCATGTGCAAGTAAAGTCTTGAATTCAAAAAGTAATGAATGAAATCTCACATAGGTCTATACTAGTTTGACAAATCTCAATGTGAAAACAAATAGCATATGCATAAGGTCTATTAATATAACGTATCATATGGCTTTGTTGGGTATTTCCAATCAAATGAGGATAACTTAAATCTTTTTAGAATTCCTCCGGAAATCTAAGTTTCACTATCAAACTAGGAATAGCAGCCCTATCACTACATCATATCTCAAAACAACTTAGAATGGATTAAGCTTTTGCTACTCACAATTTCCAAATCAAGGCAAAAGCAATTCTAGCCAATGAGAGCAATATGTTGGAGAGTAGTAAGTTATAAACTAGGGACTTAGGAAAATTAAAATAGAGCAACTACTCTTCATTTCATCTATATGAATTCCAAGTCATTCTTACTGCACATCGTTTATTTTATTGAAAGCAGAACTATCCTATATTATATTTTTTAAATGCAAAGTGGATGATGGGTAAGTGGAAAATAAATATGCAAGGGGTTGATACAATTTACCTCAAGTGGGGTTCCTCCCCCAAGCTTGTTCTTCACTCACCTCTCTGATGAGGGTTGAACCCTTGATGACGAAAGTATGCCGCAAGATCGGCTTGTTGATGTTGTAGCATGGGGTTGAATTTGGTGAATTGAGCTTCCATGTGTTGTTGCCAGTCTTGGGTACCTTTGACATGCCCTTGGAGAGTGTTGTAGATGTCACCCGTCCTTACTTTAAGCTCCTCCATACGTCTAGAGAGGTCCGTCATTCCTTGGCAATAGTCACGATAACTTCTAGTAGAAGTGGAATGACATCTTCTCATAGATGTTGGAGGCAAGCTTCTAGAGCTCGAAGTGGATAGGGGTGTCTCCCATGTAGCACCTGGCCACCCATGCAAAGACAGACCTTCGGTCCCGTACGAAGGAGGTTGAGTCCATCCTGGTGCATCAGCCGTTGGGTTCTCTTCCTCTTTGTACTCATGGGCCGTGGAGGTTGTCGTAGGCACGACCGCCCTCCTTGTACGGCTTCTAGTTACCCTGGCAGAGACATTACTTATTTTGGCTTCCTCAATGGGAAGTAGGTCAATGGTTAACCTCTGGCATTTGTACAAATGATAATCCAGGTTAGGTAACCGAATTTCATTGACAAAGCCTGGATAATAAAATATCAAAGAGCCATCTTGATCAGGCTTCAAGGTATGTCCTTGCACTAAATATTCTTCATTAATTATTTCTCTTTCATTTTCAATATACTCAAATGAAGAATATTATAGTGCTCCTACCCTAGTATCAATGCGGGTAATCAATGAAGTGCATTCAATTGACCCTACCCTTGGGATCTAATCTAACCATTGTGTCATCATGGCAATAAATTGAGCAAATTTTATCTTTTTAATCATGGCAAGTAAAATTTTCAGCTCATCATCATGTACTATCCTTACATCTCCTCTAAGGAACATAGTCATAGCCACCCATGTATGCATGAAGCGTAAAGTAGGGTTGTGCAAGTGGCTATTCCTAGGTGCACTACATCTGATCTCACCAGTTAAATCTTGCCAAAAACTTTGTTTGTTAAACATAGGTAAACAGTCTAAATCTAGCAAACAACATTTATGGAACCCTAGGATTTCACTTAATTCTTTCCATAGGATGTTGCATTCTTTTTGAAATAATCTAAAATTAATATCATCAAATCCTATCTTGAGTGTGCAAAGGAATTTTATGGAGAGAAGGCGTGAACCTTTTCTCATCTATGTGAGCAAAATTTTCCCATCGTAATGCACGTCAAATGGATAAGAATTTGGAATCCATACCTATTTTGGAGATCAAATCCGGATCATAAGCTTTTGTATGAGAAAACTCACAACCTTGGAAGAACTTGCGTGCTTGATCTTCAACTTCACTTTGGATGTCGAGGTCGTCGTCATGAAGATATTGGTGTGGGTTGTAACTCTCACCCGTGGGAGTGTCCTCTCCTACACTCCTCTGTGAACTTGGTGTAGCAATGGAAGAGTGGCATGCACTTGAGTCTCCACCATGGCTTGATCTTGCAGCCTCCTTCCTCTTTCCAAACAACTTTTTCATTCCTTTCATGGCCACAACAAGCAAGAACACAACAAGGCAAAAACTCAAAAGAGGTGATGTTAGTGAAAACATAACCCGGGCGAATTTTCCCTTGAAAAAATTGAGAGAAAATTGCAAATGCAAACAAAAGCAAATATTTTTGAGTTGGTTTTTGAGCAAGAGTGCTTCAATGATGAGAAACAAAACAATGTGAGCAAGAGTGACTTTGGGGATGTATGAAATGAGGTGAAGTGTGAGGAGAAGAGCTCCTCACGGCCACCTTTTATAGTGTGAAATCCCCAACGGTCACTGGGGAACAAAATGTAGTCGTTGGATGAGAGAGAGCCAAAATGGTTTTTTCCCCTAGTCGGCCGAGCAGGGGGGTCGGTCGAGCTAACTGGTGGGCCCCCCTATTCTCCCTTTTGGCAGGTGGCTTCCCAACGGCTATGGAATCAGCACGTTGGTGAAATACCACTTTTGCAGCTTAGAAAAATTGTTTTTCAAATAAAATTCCTTTTTCAAAAACCAACAATTTTCTTTTTTGAAAATAAAGAATTAAAAAATGATAGTTGGGAATATAAGATTCTCGACATGCTATGAAAATCAAATACGTAGGGGGGGAGAAACAAACTAAATGGGGAAATCCAAATAAAGAGAAGAGAAAAGAAAAATCAAATAAAGGATAACTACAAATTTAACCTATTGGCTAGGTCTCACCATCGTCCGATGAGATGGACATTCCTCCTTCTTCATTTCTTGATATCCGATCCTGAAGGGATATGCTCGGACGGCTTGTCTTGCTTCTTCCACCATATCCTTCTTTGGCGGCTTGGTGGACTTGAGCTTTTGGGGAGGCCCAGACTTCTCCGTCTTCTTAGGGTGTCTGTGTAGACGATAAGATGATTTTTCCACATAGATCAAATTCCTCATGAATGCAATGAGCGGGTCCGCCTTTAGAGGTGTGATTTTGACCTCTTGAATGTGTTTAAGATTTGCCCCAATGTGGATCATTGAGAATTGCTCCAACTTTGGCCAAAAGTAAAACTTCTCCTCCTTGCCATTGATATGGAAGTGGATTTCTCCAGCTCCCACATCTATGCGATCCTTCGCGGTGTTTAGAAATGGACGCCCAAGAATGAGCAGTGTATCCTTCTCGACCTCCATGTCCAGCACCAAAAAATCCATGGGTATAATGCAGTTTCTGATTTTCACTGGGACATCATCGGCAATACCCTCCGGATAACGGACTGAGGAATCAGCCAGTTGGAGTTGCATTGGTGTTGGAGTAAGCTCCGTGATATTCAGCTGGTTGAAAACCACCTAAGGCATCACACTGCCACTTGCTTTAAGATCACAAAGGGCCTTGTCAAAGTGGTGTGCCCCAATTGAGCATGAGATTGTAGGACACCCAGGGTCCTTCTTCTTTTTCGGAAGCCTATTGAGGATGGTTGCGCTGTAGTCTTCCGTAAGCTTGACAACCTCAGTGGTGGGCAATGGTCGCTTGTTATTCAATATGTCCTTTAGATAGCGAGCACAAGTGGGTACTTGCATCGCATCAATGAAGGGCACATTGATGTGGATTTTCTGGATGATCTCAACAAAGCGGTTGAATTGCTCATCCACTGTTGGCTTCCTTTGCTTGTGAGGGAATGGTAATAAGTTGGTGTCCTCAAAGTGTTTGGCCATTCTCTAACTAAGTGGTTCACTTATGCCAACTGGGACATCCTCCTTCTTCTTTGTAGTTGTCCTCTTATCTTGTGCGGGATACAGTGGGTCACGAGTGGTCTTGCCACCTCTCATAGCCACCGCACTCACTTTCTCCATTGGAGGAACAACTGCATCCAGTTGAGCTAATTGAGTTTCCAACATCTTGTTGAAGCTCAGTTGATTCTTGAAGGCTGGGGATAGTCCTTCAATCTTGGCATTGATGCTCTCTAAGGTCTTGTCATTAGCTGACAGCTTCTTGGATATAGCCTCATTGATCTTTAGCTGGCCAATGGCAAGTTCTCTCAAGTTGGGTTGATTTCTATTGTTGTTGTACCCTCCTTGAAAGAATGGGTGTGGTTGGCCCCACCCTTGACCTCCTAGACGACAGCCATTGTTGTTTCTATTCTTGGCTACGTATAAGGCATCCTCATGGGTTTCGGGGTAGTCATTGCCCAAATGGCCCGTGTTGCCACATACTTCAAAAGTGATGTGGGAGTCTAAGGCATAGGCATCGCCGCATACTTCACCATTGCCTTGCCCATCCATTTTCTTCATAAGGAGGTCCAATTTAGCAGCGATCATGTCCACCTACTTCAAGATGTGCATGCCTCGCTGGCGGGTATGGAGACGCTCGTCGCTCCAACCCATGTTTGACACCATCTTCTCAATCAAATCTTTGGCTTTGGGCACCGTCAATAAGAAGAACGCACCTCCAGCAGCAGCATCAACATGGTCACGGGTGGAAGGGATCAACCCATTGTAAAAGTTTTGGATGATGATCCAGTCATCCATCCTATGGTGGGGGTAAGCCAGGATATACTCCTGCATCCTTTCCCAGGCCTCAGGAATAGATTCCTTGGCATCTTACTGGAAGCTGGAAATTCTTCCACGTGGGGCTTTTATTTTGCCCAACGGGAAAAATTTGGCGAGGAATGTCGTAGAACATTTCTCTCAAGTATCTAGAACACTTTGGTTCATGTAGAACCACTTATTGCTCTCCCAAGAAGAGACAACGGGAACAGCCTAAGACGGACAACATCAGGGGATACGTCCTTAATCTTAAAAGTGCTGCAAATCTCAAGGAACTGTTGCATGTGAGCACTTGCATCCTCGTTAGCATTCCCACAAAATGGGTTAGCTTGCACCATAGTGATAAGGCCAGTCTTGATTTTGAAGTTTATGTCTCCTGTGTTAATAGTGGCCCCAACAGGCACATTGTTAGCACAGGGAGCCTTCTGGGCCATTTGTGTTACGGCTGTTGGTGCAGTTGTGCTGGCTTGCTTTGCCGCTCGAAGCTTCCGAGGAGTAACAACACGAGGTCAATCTCTCCGAAGGGATTTGGGATCTTCAACAAAGTTTTCCTGCAAGCGGAAACCAGACATACACTACCCTATTTTCACATAAAATGTGAAAACAAAGAGGGGTCATCCTACTAAAAACTACCTAGGTCCTATCCTATTCACTCAATCATGTAAGACTTCGGCTGCCTTCCCTAGCAACGGCGCCAGAAATGCTTGTTGATATTTCCTATGCACTACTAACAATTCAACCCTAGCAGTGGTGCCAGAAATTTTTGTTGGTAGGTTTTAATTCTCAAGTGAACATCTGAAGCGCACGAAAACTATTGATGTGGCATTACCCCATTAAAGAGTATTCCCAAAGGTTGTCATTTATATTTTCCCTAAGGAAGGCTAGATAGAAGTAAAAAAAATCATCAAGTGGAAAGGCTAGGTTGGCTCAGTTTGGGTTCTAGCAAGGATGGATAAAGGATAATTGAGGTAGTGTGACACACACAAGAGCATCCTATCCTATGGGGATAAATGAGGTAATCGAGGGACTAGGCCAAGAGTTAGGTAGATACTCCTACTATGCTTCTAATGTACACGTACATTGCCTAAGTTAGTTACTAATGATCATGTTAATTATGAATTCTCATGCTAAGTGGATTAACACATCGGGCACGGGTTTACCCCTAGTAACACTAGGCGACTCCCGCCAAGAACCTTTGGCATAGCCGAACATGGAGGATTACAAAGGACAGATATGGCTGTCAGCACCTATTGCCTACCTGTTCCATCTGTGGGTCTACCAGACATTCAACGCTATTTTCTATGCTAGCACCATGCTAGCATATTAAGTAATTACCTTAAGAGCCTAGGCACAAGCCATCCTAAGGCAATGAACTAAACCATCGTTGAACCAATGTTAATTCATAGCATAAGTGATTCATATTAACATAGTCATATCAGAGCTATTAGACTATAGTGGAGGTTTATAGTGTTTATGATAATGTAATGAGCATGGTATAGCACAATCATAAATACTACTCCTACCACATACATGGAATCCACAATGAAACAAGAAACGCTTCATCCAAGTATATAAACAATGGAAGACTAAAGATATCATCTTTATTATGAATAAAGTCACAAATACAAATAGGAATATGGGAGACATACCTTTCCCAATTGGGAAGAGACTCCTTCTACTCCTTCCCTACTTGGACTGTGGACTAGAGACTCTCCTCTCTAACGCCTATATTCCTATAAACCTATGAAGAGTAGTAGATACAATGGATGAATACTCAAGTGGTGTGTGTTGAAGTGAGGGGTGAGGGGTCCTATTTATAGCCTGAAAAAGGGTTGGTTCCTGCCACTAAAAGCACGCGAATCAGTCACCCATGACCTCTTCAAGCCGGGAGGAGCCTACATGTGGAGTTTGACCGAGAAAGGCATCAGAACCTAGTCAGCCGACTAGGGGGGCCTGCCGATCTGTTTTTGGCCACCTTTCGTGGTGTGCTGCCTCCATGTGACAGACAGGTGACTGATATTGGTGCTACACCATTGGATTGCCTCGGATACTTGTGTTTGTGGGCCATTTGATCCATGTGGTGTCATGTGGGATCGCCTGATTGCCTGGAATGATATTTTATAGGATCCATCCCCTTGATTTACTTCATTTCTGCATAGAGTCCATGCGTGCACTACTTTCTCTAAGGACGAGTGAAAATAGGTTAAATAGAAAGGTGATGTGTGCAAGAAATGACAATTTTTTCACATAATTGAGTTATATTGACGAGTGAAACTGGTGTATAACGGCCATCAACAAGGTTTCCTTCCAATGTAATTTCCATGAGAAATTTCTCAATGGGAATCCCAATCATAATGCAAAAATGTTGAATTTCGAACACATGGAAATCTAGGATTGTCGTGATATCTTTGTGTCTTACAGACATTTGTTGCAAAACCCCGCATCCTTCAAGGATGTTTCTGAAAGAATCTTAGAAGGATTTACATGTTCATGTCAATGACACATCTGTAGGATCGAAGAGCACATGAAAAGCTACCAGAAGGGGGGGTGAAAGGTAGATTTAAAACTTTTTCAGCGGAAGCAAAAAAAACCTCAGTAGAAAATCAATCTGTTAAGAAATTCTGTGTGCGACTAATCTAAATGTGAGTTGTAGGATCGAAGAGCACGTGAAAAGCTACCAGAGGGGGGTGAATGGTATATTTAAAACTTTTTAAGCGGAAGCAATGAAAACCCCTCGAGAAAATAACAATCTATTAAAAAAATCGTGTGTGAGACTAATGTAAACATGTTTCACCATGACATAAGTGATAGATATAAGATAGAATCAAGTCACAAAGATTACACAACAAGAATCACTCAAATCCGTCGAGAGAAACTCATGTTACAATCGGAAGATCGAACAAAGGTCAATCTGTTCTACCGAGTAAAAAAGAGATCTGCAATACTGCAAAGAAACTCATGTAGATCAAAAACCACAAATCCAATGACTGTGAAATTTTGACAGAAGATAGATAATCAATTTGTGAATACAACCCAAAAAGAATCGCATAATTTGGAATCTATAAAACTCGAGTTATGATTAAACCACCGAAGAAAGGTAGTGTTGTGCAGAATACTCGACGAGAAAAAACTTGTCTTGAACAAGTCGGACGAACAAGGCACAAAAGTTCCTTTCAACTACGAATTTTATTCAATAGAACACAAGAGTAACAGCCGAAAAGTCGTCTACCACGAGCACCGGCCTCCCTTGCTTATATAACCAGCCTTTCGGCCAACTCAATCCTAACTAGGACTCTAATCCTACTCAATTCACCAATCGAAACTTTCCATAACTGCTCAAGATTCTTCTATACATAGATAGAAGGAATCTCAAGACTTCCAAACACCTTAGCAATGGATCCCACGTTCCTAAAAGAACTCAATTTCGTGACAAACATGAAATCCTATCATAACCAACTCAAAACTTTCCGTATTTGAGTCGAACACGAATCATCCACAGCCTGAGTCCATGACCTAGTCGGTTGGACCTTTCCGACCAATTCTTTATGTCAACATCTCTTCATCATGCCTCGGAACCATGTAGCCACGTCAATGCACTCTTTGTATACGTGCAAACATCTTCCAACGACGTCCATGATACCTTCATATCCATTGTTCTTGATTCAAACATGTTGCGCAACCTCCCGATTAACTCAACCACAATTCCTCCCGAAGTTGGTTGTTGAACCTCATCTTCTCCCTAAGACTAGTTCAATGGATCCCGTCACCAGCCATGTATTGAACTCAAGCAACACCTACACATGAATAAACAACCAATACTTCCGAGCACAAGTCCTCGACTTGACTCTCGTTAGTTCCGAACATAACACCTTACGTGAGGACCTCACAAAAGCATGTTGCAAAACCACAGTAAAACGATATCAGCCATATCAACCAAAACGCACAAAAAACTTAGCAAATGAATACTAGGCAATCTTTCCAAACAAAGTAAAGCGAGTTCGAAACATTTCATAGTAAAAGAGGGAACATTGCGATCAAGCTCCGAACCTTGCCATGTTAATCGGAGCTTGAGCCGGAGCTTATCAAAGCTATTACAACCTAGCGCAAGAGCTTAACAAAGGTAGTACAATCTAGCGCCGGAGCTTACCAAAGCTAGTACAATCTAGCGCCGGAGATTACCAAAGCTAGTACAACCTAGCACTGGAGCTTACCAAAGCTAGTACAACCTAGCACCAGAGCTAGAAAAACATGTCAGAGCTAACTAACATAAGTTGGACCTATCAAAACATATCGGAGCTTAACAAAGACATGCTGGAGCTATCAAAGACATACCAGAGCTAAAGACAAAGGTCACCGAAGCCACCCAAAAACATGTTGGACCTTGATAAAATGAGTCGAACCTATTGTAAGACCTTGCAAAAGTTCGGAGCTAGAGTCGGACCTTGCTAAAAAGGGTGTTTTGGCAGAATTTTAGAACTTATATCATCAAACCCAATGTATTCAGTACAAGCCAATGTATTCAGCACACATAGGTCTCACAATTCCCCCCTTGATGAATGCATTGTCAACACCACTTAAAATCCGAACATTGACTTATTCACATTAAAAATTTTGAAAACAATTTTGCCCCTTTCGCAATACCACATAAAAAAAATTTCTTTTGAGAAAAATCATGCCAAAAACACTTGTGAATATGTGCAATGTGTAATCAATTTCTCCACCTTGCATACTTCTCTTAAAAAAATCACATATTTTCTCTCCTTTTTTGACAATGTATTCAGCAGAGTTCGAAAGAGAAATTTTAATTGTTATGAGTATATTATAGCATATATATATAAAACAAAGCTCATCCAAGTCATACTATTGTAAGGATCGAAACGCCCAAGAGGGGGGGTGAATTGGGCTTTCTTTCAAATTTCAAGATAATTAAACACTTAACAACTTAAAGCCCAATTCCCTATGCAATTAAACTATGCAATCAATATAATTTAAAGTTGCGGAATGAAGATTGCATAAGAGTAAAAAGGGAGAGGGATGCAAACGCTCAAGGGACACGGAGTTTATCCCGTGGTTCGGTAAGATCACAAGGATCTTCCTACGTCCACGTTGTGACACCCACCGAAGGGTATTGTCACTCCCAAGTCACCGAGACTAGGGGCTTCTTCACTATTCTTCTCCGTTCGCCAACCTTGGCAAGGTGGAGCTCAAGCCTTGTACACTTTTGGGATCCTCCGGGCTTCCACAATCCACTTGGCAAGCTCCGGAAGTTGCATACACCAAGGGTCACTCCCTTTGGGCTCTCACTACACTAGAGACTCCAATCACCAAGAATGGAGGCACCCAAGCACTATCTCTAGCTAGTTCTAGCCTATTTCTTGGTGTACAAAAGATGAACAAATGATGTGAAAGTGGTAGCTCTCTTGCTTGAATGCTCTAGGATGTGTAGAGTATGTCTGGGCTTCAAGTCTTATCGATTTGACAGGTTGAAGGGGTATAAATAGCCAGCCTCCACGAGATAGCCGTTGGAAAAGTAGGCTGACATCACTTGTCTGCGAACACCGGATGATCCGATGTCTCCCCTTCAGTTAACATCGGTCAAAGTCAAATTAGCTGATGTCACTGTGCAGATATGACCGTTATTAGACCGATGCTTCACCTCCTTCATCATCGGAGGATCCGATGAATAGATCTTCAATCTGGTTGAGCTGATAATTTGCTTCTGTTGTGATCGACCGATGTGCATCTTCCTTCAACATCGGATGATCCGGTGTTCAGTCCTTCAGAACACTTCAGAAAATTTGCTTACTGTTGTATTCATCCGATGTTCACTTGATACACATCGGATGATCCGGTGTGTACTTCATTCTGAGGTCTTCTTCTTCTGTTGAGTCCAAATCGACCGATGCAGTCATTCTTCAGATCACCGGATGATCCGGTGTGTTGAACTTGTTGACTTCGAGTTGTTTTGAGTTGTTCTTTTGGAATTTTGAACTTGTGACCTCTTTGACATTTGTTTGGAGTGTTGTTTTGATTGTCTTCAAGTATGGAATGATATCAAGTTAGAGCTTTCACTTCTTGTCATCATATGTTTTGATTTGATCTCATTCGTTGATTCTATATGGGTCTCCAATGTAATTTTGATTTCATTTGATTGAGTGTCATTGAGACCTTGCATTCACAGATTCATTAGTAATATCGAATGGTTGTCATTAATCACCGAAACCATACCTCATGGGGCCTAGATGCTTTCAATCTCCCCCTTTTTGGTGATTGATGACAACACAATAATTTAAAGCGCAATAGTAATGAATTTGATGAAAATACTCAAGTAGATATGCAATGAATACAATAAGCTTGTAAAGCGCATAAAAGATTTGTGGGCGAAAAACTCAATCGATTAAAATTATAAGCAAATGAGACAAGTGAAAGAGTGCTTAATTAAAATTACAAAAGAGTACTCAAGATAAACACACACTCACACACTCCCCCTAAACACGTACTCCCCCTGAGACTGCTACTCCCCCTGACTCTCCTACATCTTCTCCCCCTTTGGCATCAAGACACCAAAAAGGGATCAGAACGCCTACTGACCCTGAGAGCTAGGCGCGAGGACGAACTGAGCACCGTCGCAGTCGTCGGAGTTGGAGTCGCCGGTCGAAGGAGCTGCCGGAGCGGTGGGAACTGGAGGGTCCGCTGCCGGTGCTGGAGGAGAGGGAGCAGGTACTGAAGATGCTGGAGGAGCTGGAGGAAGTGGAGCGCTCACCACGGACGCCGGTGTCTGCTGGAACAAGGTCGTCGCCGGCAGTGGTGAGTGAATCGGTGCGCTGGGTGCCAGGAGTGGTGACATGCTGATCGAAGGGATAGGAGTAGTAGGCACCTGAGCGACACCTGGAGCCAGTCCCAGTCCAGGCTGCTGTGAAGGAAGAGCGATCCCGGTCTGAGTGTATAGGTTGGTGATCAACCCTAGGATCCCCATCATGGCCTGCTGGGTCTGCTGCTGCTGGTCGAGGGTACGGCGGTGCATCTGATCGACCAGGTTGGTGAACCGGTCCGTGTCCTCGCGCCTCTGGCGAGCCATCTCTAGCTGCATCTCTGTCTGCTGCCTCTGAAACTCTGCGAGCCGCGCAGCCTGCTCTGCCCTGGCCTGCTCAGCAGCGAGCCTGTCCTGACGCTGCTGCTCGATCATCTGCTGAAGAAGCGACGTCAGCTCAGACGGCTGCGTCACCTGCGCCTCGGACACAGGAGGTGGTGTCGGTGGCGGAGCAGCTGATCCTCCGGCCTCGGCGTCGTGCTGCCTCGGTGAAGGTGGAGGAGGAGGGAAGTACTCCTCGACACTGTCGTCTGTGTCGCTCTCGGACCAGACGTGCTGTAAGTCTCCACCTTGAGCTTCTGCCTCAGCCAGACGCTCATCTTCCTTCTCGAGGTCAGACCAATCCTCTTCAGTCAAGCGCGCCCTGACCTGGCGCTCAACTGGACGGCCAAGGCGGCGGTCTCCAGGAGCAGACGCACGGTAGTGACCGAAGCGGGTCACGCTCTCGTCAGCAAGCCGGGCCGGTGCTGAATGTCCCTCTGGCACCACCATAGAGCAGATAAAGCTGATCCAGTGCCCATAGACCATCTGCCTCATCATGCCCACTCCATCTGTAATAACGTCCTCCATCTCGCAGAGAAGTATGTCTATGATATCAAAATCCATCCCGTTCATTATGTAGAACAGGAGGGTATGCTGAAGACTCGTGAACCCCTCTAAGTATCCTGACCTCGGCAGGAGCGTGCGGCGCAAGGCGAGGTGCACAATGCGCGCAGCTGGGGTCAGGAGTGCTGGGACTCTCGGCTGATCTGGAGAGAATGTGGGGCCAAACAAGGAGCGGATCTCGTCCAGCTGAGGTGCTACCCCTCCAGTAAGCGGCCTCCTCGGTGGATCTGCCTGCCCATAGACCTTCTCATGAATGCTAGTGTCATGCAGGACCAAGCCAAGGATGTGCCCCAAAGTCTGCCTCGTGAGATGGTAGTGCTGACCATTGAACATGAAGGCAATTGATCTTCTGCCCTCTGAGATGTACAGGGTCGCGTAGAAGACACGGACCCATTCTTCCACATACGCACTCCTCTCATAGTCCAATAGCTCCACCAAGCCTCTGTATCGCTCAAAGAAGGGGCGGACATCAGTTTCTGCGGCCACTGCAAGCTGCCTCCAGTCCAGGTGGTTGTGCTGAAAGAGCTTGTGCCCCCGGCGCTTGTAGGTCTCATAGAGAGACGCCTGGGTGACAGTCCAGAAGCGACTGTCAACAAGCAGCTCTCGGGGCTGTGGGAACCACTCCTCAAGAAGAACACTCCATCTGAGCTTACGGAGTTGCTTCGCCTTCATCTTCCGGTAGTCCACAAGGCGAACTCCTTCTCGGACCAGGACGGCCGTGTCCACCTCATGGATGTCCCTCTCAGCCTCCCTGTCCTCACGACGGTCGGCAGCCGTCGGTCTCGGACGAGGAGCAGCCTCGGTGTGACCCCCACGCGTCCGGGCTGAGCGCCGGCGGACGAGGGGCTCAACGGGCTCCTCTTCGGCGTCGGAGTCGTCGACCACTGGAGGCGGCCTCGGACGGGCCTCACGGATCCTCAAGGAACCCCCACGGCCGCGCTCACGCTCCTCGGCGGCGCGAGCGGCCATCAAGGCCTTCTTCTCATCCTTCGAAAGTTTCCGCTTTTTCGCGGCGGGCTCCGCGATAGCCTTGCCTTTGCCTTTGCGATCACGGGCCATCTCGTCGACGAAAAGACACGAGATCGATGAAAGGCGACGAACGGCGACGATGGATGGCTCGGGCGAGAAACCCTAGCAGGGAGAACTGCCGGCGGTGGAGGCTGGTGAAGGAGGTGGTGGCGGCGACTAGAGGAGAAGCGGCGGCGGCGCCCTGGAGGGGCGGCGGCGGCGCGTGGGGAGGCAGCGGCGGCGGTGCTGCGGGTGGAGCACGGCGGCGGCGGCGCGAGTGAAGGGCGGCGGCGCGCGGGAGAGGTGGCCGGCGGCGGTGGCGCGAGCAGGGGACGGCGGCGGCGGCACCTAGGGAGGCGGTGCTTGGGTGCGGCGGCGGAGGTGGCGGCGAGTAGGGCGAGCGGCGGCGGTGAGAGAGAAGAATCGGGGAGAGAGAAGGAACGGCGGCGGCGCGGGAGTTTAAATAGTGGGGCCCAAACCCTAGCTGTTTTACAAACACCGGATGGACCGATGATAGAAGCAGTGAACATCGGTCAATCGCAACAGTAAGGATATTCAAGAATTGCTGTTGACATCGGATGAACCGATGATTAGGGTTTTGAACATCGGTCGAATAGCACAGTAAGGGTGTTCAACCGAGTGATATTGACACCGGATGATCCGACGTTGGAGGGAGGTAGACATCGGTTGAATGGATCACAGCTCCAGAAGAGTGAACATCGGATGGACCGATGTGTTCCTGGATGAACGCGTCGGATCATTTGAGGTTCTGACAGAGTTGGGCTTTGAGGATTGAACACCTATTTGACCGATGAGGGATTGACAGGGGCATCGGATAATCCGATGACAACAGAACGAAAACATCCCATATATGTCCTTCGACCGAGCAAACAATTGAGGATAAACACATGTCTTAGGACTTTTTGGGCAACTCCTTACCCCTCAAGAAGCTAATATGCCAATAGCTTGGCTAGACCTTAACACAAACGGAACAACAAGAAAAAAATGGAGGAAAAAATATCCAAATGAAATGTAAGGCCCATGCTTTGTGAGGTAGAGTATGGAAACTTCTATCTCATTAAAGCATGTTCCTTTAGAATTTTGCTCTTTCCACATCATATGAGTTGAGATATTGCATTTCAAACAAGTCTCCTTCTCATGATGTGGGTTCCCCTTTGTGACAATCTACCGTATGCAATGTCAAACAAGATAATGCAAAATATTAGATGAATGCAAGTCTATATGACAGGAATCATGCAAGGCGTAAAATAAATCTATCTTGCCAAGTTTGAACCTGCCAAAGGCTTACTCAGGGAAAACTATTTCTAGCTCGCCCCTATCCTTTGGGAGTTAGGCAAGACCTATATGACATGCAACCTTACATGAACATGGCAATTTACATGACGTTAGATGCATCTAGCACATTTAACTCACTTCTAAGCCTAGAAAAAGTTTTCTCATCAAGTGGTTTGGTGAAGATATCCGCCAATTGTTCTTCGGACCTAACACCTTGCAAAGAGATTTCTCCCTTAGCCTCATGGTCCCGCAAGAAGTGATGGCGAATATCAATGTGCTTAGTGCGGGAGTGTTGAACGGGGTTTCTAGCTATCTTAACCGCACTTTCATTGTCACAAAGGAGAGGCACATAATCATACAAGTATTTATTTGACATGACATGGGGCCTAGATGCGGAAAGATATAGCAATAGACTATTTATGGAATGGTAATTTGATTTGACAATAGGGTTACCGTCCATGTCCGCGTTGGGCTCCCATTCTCAACTTTCTTCAAGAGGTCCTTGGTAGATTTTCTTAGATGGTGGAGGTCCCCTCTTGAAGTCACCTCGTGGACGGTCACGTGTTCTTGACTTTAGGCACCCAAGCTAGCTTTGGTCCTTGTATATGTGATACAAGTGCTTTTGGGACCCAAAGTTGCTTGGGGAGCTTCCCTTTCATCCCCTTTACGTTCATGCCAATGAATTTTGCCTTCACCTTAGCACCTAATTTGCTCAACAAATAATAGTGATTCTCAAAGGTAGATGTATAGTTAGTCGGCAATTTTGGAGAAGATCGATTAGGTAGAGGGCACTCCCTTGTATGGTGACCGGTGACCTTGCAATGTTGGCAATAGGAGCCAACTTCCTTGATGAAGCTTGTTTTGAGCTCCGGTGAGGGCACCTTTCCTTTGTTCGGCACCGGGAAGGATCCAAGTCCTCTCTTGTTGAAGCCCTTTGCTTGATGGAAGAGGATTTCTTTATGTTTATCTTCTCCCTTAGATAGTCTTGCTAAGCTTGTGCGGAGACTTTCAATCTCCTCCATCAAGTCCTTCTCCCTAGCATTTTCTTTCATGGGCAAAGACTTGTGAAAACGGTTAGTAGCATGAGACGTAATCTCATTATTAAGGGTTTCTTTCTTCATAGTTTTTAATTCTTGATCAAGGACTTCATGAGCTAGGCTAAGTACTTGATGTTCTTGTTTTAACTTGTTGTGCTCTTCTACGAGTGTTTGGTGTGCTAAGTTAAGCTCATGATGATCAAGCTTGATTTTAGTCTTTTCTTCCTCAACTTGCTTGACGTGAGATTTGAGCGTGTCATGCTCCTTAAGTATGCTTTCATACTTGTCAAGCAAATTGAGGTTAGTATTCTCAAGTTTAGCATGAGCTTGTTCAAGAGCCTTGACTTTGTTCTTTTCCCTTTTAATGATGGTGTGGTATTCATTTATCAATGAAGTTAATTCATCGGGGGAAATCTCATCATCACTAGAGTCGTCACATACCTCATTGTTACCTTTTGCCATGAGGCACATGGGAGGTGGACGAAGAGGTGAGTTATCCTTGTTGACGACGGCAAGCCCCGCCAAGTTTTCTTCATCTTCACTCTCTTCGTCGCTTGACTCTTCATCCGTGATCCACTCATTTGCCTCGCACATGAAGACCTTTTGAGGCCCTCTTCTTTTCTTTGGAAAGAGTTTGGTCTTCTTGCCTTTGTCAAATTTCTTCTTTCCAAAGGAGCGCTTGGGCTTGACCTCTTCTTCTTCATCCTCGCTATCTTCAAGCTTGTGATGCTTGCTCTTGTGGTTCTCCCTTCTCTTGTCCGGTTTTGGACAATCGTAGGAGATGTGGCCTTGTTCACCACAATTATAGCAAGTCTTGCTATTTTCTTTCTTGGGTAGGAAGGCTCTCTTGTTGGGATCAAAAGTATATCCCTTCTTGGCAATCTTGGAGTTCAAGCGGGAGAATTTTCTCATCATTGATGCAAGCTCATCATCATCATCTTCACTTGATGTTTGCTCTTCTTTGCTTGAACTAGGCTTGATCATTTTCTTCGTTTTCTTGAAAGCCTTGAGAGCAATTGTCCTTGTAGAGGATGAACTTTCCATCATCCCAAGTACACTCATCTCATGAGCGTGTATTTCTCCAATGAGCTCCGAAACTTCAATGTTGTCAAGCGATTCCTTTTGGAGCATGGAGTTGATAATGTTGTACTTGGGCTTGGGAAGGAGCATGAGGATCTTTCGGTTGATAAGTCCCTTGCCAAGAGACGCAATGTCAAGAGCATTAATCTCCTCAATAAGAACATTTAAGCGTGAAAACATTTCATTAACATTTTCATGAGGAAGCATTTTAAATTCATCATATTTTGCTTTAAGCATGTGATATTTAAGTTCTTTAACACGAGAAGAACCCTCATGAATTTCAATTAAGCAAGCCCAAATTTCACATGCTTTTTCTTTACTAGCTATTCTAGCAAATACATCTTGACTAATGCATTCATAAATGGCATTTCTAGCTCTAGCATCCCATTTAATTTGATCACCAATATAAGCATTATCTCCAAACCCCGCATGGGTCGCTTCCCAAACTTCGGGAGCAATAGCCTCTAGGTAGGCACGCATGCGTGCTTTCCAATAGGTAAAGTTCTTGCCCTCGAAGATAGGAACCGAACCCCCATTCTTGGCCATTTAAGCTCTCTAGCGGTGAAGCTAGAATGATCCAATGAGCAACAAGGCTCTGATACCAATTGTAAGGATCGAAACGCCCAAGAGGGGGGGTGAATTGGGCTTTCTTTCAAATTTCAAGATAATTAAACACTTAACAACTTAAAGCCCAATTCCCTATGCAATTAAACTATGCAATCAATATAATTTAAAGTTGCGGAATGAAGATTGCATAAGAGTAAAAAGGGAGAGGGATGCAAACGCTCAAGGGACACGGAGTTTATCCCGTGGTTCGGTAAGATCACAAGGATCTTCCTACGTCCACGTTGTGACACCCACCGAAGGGTATTGTCACTCCCAAGTCACCGAGACTAGGGGCTTCTTCACTATTCTTCTCCGTTCGCCAACCTAGGCAAGGTGGAGCTCAAGCCTTGTACACTTTTGGGATCCTCCGGGCTTCCACAATCCACTTGGCAAGCTCCGGAAGTTGCATACACCAAGGGTCACTCCCTTTGGGCTCTCACTACACTAGAGACTCCAATCACCAAGAATGGAGGCACCCAAGCACTATCTCTAGCTAGTTCTAGCCTATTTCTTGGTGTACAAAAGATGAACAAATGATGTGAAAGTGGTAGCTCTCTTGCTTGAATGCTCTAGGATGTGTAGAGTATGTCTGGGCTTCAAGTCTTATCGATTTGACAGGTTGAAGGGGTATAAATAGCCAGCCTCCACGAGATAGCCGTTGGAAAAGTAGGCTGACATCACTTGTCTGCGAACACCGGATGATCCGATGTCTCCCCTTCAGTTAACATCGGTCAAAGTCAAATTAGCTGATGTCACTGTGCAGATATGACCGTTATTAGACCGATGCTTCACCTCCTTCATCATCGGAGGATCCGATGAATAGATCTTCAATCTGGTTGAGCTGATAATTTGCTTCTGTTGTGATCGACCGATGTGCATCTTCCTTCAACATCGGATGATCCGGTGTTCAGTCCTTCAGAACACTTCAGAAAATTTGCTTACTGTTGTATTCATCCGATGTTCACTTGATACACATCGGATGATCCGGTGTGTACTTCATTCTGAGGTCTTCTTCTTCTGTTGAGTCCAAATCGACCGATGCAGTCATTCTTCAGATCACCGGATGATCCGGTGTGTTGAACTTGTTGACTTCGAGTTGTTTTGAGTTGTTCTTTTGGAATTTTGAACTTGTGACCTCTTTGACATTTGTTTGGAGTGTTGTTTTGATTGTCTTCAAGTATGGAATGATATCAAGTTAGAGCTTTCACTTCTTGTCATCATATGTTTTGATTTGATCTCATTCGTTGATTCTATATGGGTCTCCAATGTAATTTTGATTTCATTTGATTGAGTGTCATTGAGACCTTGCATTCACAGATTCATTAGTAATATCGAATGGTTGTCATTAATCACCGAAACCGTACCTCATGGGGCCTAGATGCTTTCAACTATCAATTAACTTACACTATCAAATCAATGAAATACATAAAGTAGTGTAAGCCATGCTAGAGATCATGTGTAATTTTCAATTTAAACAAGTCATGATCTCACAAACTTAACTATTTCAAAACCTGAAAGCATGACACTTGTTGCTACAGTTTTATTTTCTTTTAAAGCACAAATTTAGATCATATGATATTTGCAAGAGATTATATGCACATCTTCCTTATTCTAACCGACCAAGCCAAGCCTATGTCATTTGACAATCAGAAGCTTAAGGACATGGTTTTAGTCATACACAACTTCCTCTAAGTTCATATCTAAGTGCAATGATAAGCCATCTCAAAAGAAGAGGTGCGATGCATGCATATTCTCTAGATATTTTCTCAATATTTCATTTGAGTTGATTTCTTGATTAATTCTGTATGATTAAAAACACTTGTGAGCATGCAACAAGTTCAAAACAGCAAGAAAGTTTGACCATGACCAGATTTAGTGTAAGTAATTATTTCAATTACTAGACATGGAAAAAACTACAAAATGTTTAACACGGGTAATGTAGTAAGAACTTTCAGCATGTAAAAGGAATCACAAAGTCATATATGTAGGAAATACTATGCTCATATTATTTTAATTTCAGATTCACACATAGACTTCTCAAGTTTCAAAACTCCCCCTTAAAGTAAGCCATGAGGATGCATAACCTCTATTTCACTACGAGTAAAACAAAAATGAGTGAAATCCAAAGGTTTTGTAAAAATGTCAGCCAATTGTTGTTTGGTATCTACATGGTGAAGCACAATGTTTCTTTTTCAACATTATCATGGAGAAAGTGATACCTAATATCAATGTGCTTAGTTCTAGAATGTTGCACGGGGGTTTTTAGCAATGCAAATGGCACTAGTGCTATAACAAAATAGTGGAACACTATCTAGATCAACCCCATAGTCCTTAAGTGTTTGAACAATCCAAAGAATTTGTGAGCAAGCACTAGCAGCAGCTACATATTCAGATTCAACTGTGGATTGTACAACTGAGTTTTGTTATCTAGAGGACCAGGCAACAAGTGAATTACCAAGAAAATGACAAGCACCGGAAGTACTTTTCCTATCAATCCTACAACCTCCAAAATCAGCATTCGAAAAAGCTTTCAAAGTAACGGTTGGGGGAGAAGGAAGAAAAATGCCAAATTCTTGAGTTCCATGTAAGTACCTGAGAATCCTTTTGAGGGCTTGATGATTTGAAACTCGTGGGGAGGATTGAAACCGTGTACAAAGACACACGCTGAATTGTATGTCCGGTCTTGATGTCGTGAGGTAGAAAAGTGATTCGATCATGCTTCTATATTCTTTTTGATCCACGGGTTCACCATCTTCACCAAGTTCAAGTGTTGCTGCTATTCCCATCGATGTCCGAAGAGACTTGCTTTTGTTCATGTTGAAGCGCCTTAGGAGGTCTTTTATATACTTCGTTTGATGCACAAAAGTACCATCCTTGGTTTGCTTGCTTTGCAGCCCCAAAATGTACGTGAGTTCTCCCATCATACTCATCTAAAATTCTGAACTCATCATAGCTGAAAAGTTGGACACAAGATCATGAGAAGAACAACCAAAGATAATATCATCCACATACACTTGAACGAATAATGAGTCATTGCCATGCTTAAGCACAAAAAGAGTTTTATCGACCTTGCCCATTGTAAACCCCTTTTCATGTAAGAATGTTTTTAACCTATCATACCATGCTCTAGGGGCTTGTTTGAGACCGTACAAGGCTTTGGCATTTTGTAAACATGATTAGGAAAATCTGAATTTTCAAAACCAGGTGGTTGCTTAACATAAACCTCCTCATCTATGTATCCATTAAGAAAAGCACTTTTAGCATCCATATGATATAGCCTAAAACTTTTAGATGCAGCAAAAGCTATCAAAATTCTTATGGCTTCTAATCTAACAACAGGAGCAAAAGTTTCATCAAAATCTAGACCTTCAACTTGAGTGAAACCTTGAGCTACCAACCTAGCCTTATTCCTAACCACAACCCCATCCTCACTTTGTTTATTTTTAAACACCCATTTAGTTCCAATTATAGTGTGACCTTGAGGTGGAGGTACAAGTTTCCAAACATTATTTCTTTCAAAAAAATTTAACTCTTCTTGCATTTCAATAATCCAAGATTCATTAGTGAGTGCGTGTGATATATCTTTGGGTTCAAAAGAAGCAAAAAAAGCAGAGTGAGCATGAGAGTTTGGATCGCAAAACCTGGACTGTGTGACACATTCGTGCAAGCTTCCAATAATTTTGTTGTGAAGGATGACTTTTGAGAATCCAAAGGGGAGTGGACACTTCAAAGGCGTCTTCTTCTTCATGTTCATCACAAATCGATGAGCTTGTGACTTGTGGAGGATCTGGACCAGTAATGGTGGTCATCGGTGCTGGCTGTGAATCAAAATTAGGAGCTAGAGCAATGTCGTTAGCTGCTGAATTTTCGGGCAGCAGCACCACTTCTTCCTTATCTTCAACAAAAATGCTATCCCCCTGCGGATATGGATCCGGACCTGCAATGTTTGAGCTAGTACCTGTGCTAGCTTCATCAAAAGACACCTCACAAGTCTCCACAATTTTGTTAGTGTTAAGTAAAAGCACACGGTAGCCTCTAGTATGAGATGGATAACCAAGAAACATGCCATCAACGGATCTAGGTTCAAACTTATCAAGATTACCATGTTTCTTAACAAAGCATTTGCAACCAAAGACCCAAAAGTGTGTAACACTAGTCCTATGTCCAAACCGGAGCTCATATGGTGTTTTACCTAGCTTAGTGCGCAAGAAAACACGTTTTGAGACATAAAAAGCGGTTCCAATCGCATCAGCCCAAAATTTCCTAGGAGTTTGATATTCATCAAGCATAGTCCTAGCCATCTCAACCAAGGTTCTGTTCTTTCTTTCCACAACACCATTTTATTGAGGTACATATGGTGAATAAAATTGATGATCTATACCATTTTCAGCACAAAAGTGATCAAAAGATTTATTTTTAAATTTGGTTCCGTTATCACTTCTAATTGCTTTTAAGGATCCTGGGTGATCAATTGATAATCTAGGAAACAAAGTTCTAAAGTAACTAAAAGCTTCATTTTTAGATTACATAAAGTAAATCCAAGAGTATCTAGAATAATCATCAACAATCACAAGAACGTACCATTTACATCCGAAGAATTGAACACGTGAAGGTCCTACGGTGTCAAGGTGCAAAAGTTGATCCGGTTCAGTTCTCATGATCATTGTGAGAGGAGTATGTGAACCTGCAACCATCTTTGCATGTCTACGAGAAGAGCACACAATTTATTTGTCCCCTTTAAGCTTAGGCAGCCCATGTATGCGATCAAGAGCACCAACAAGCGTTAGATGATCAAAGCCTACATGACCAAGTCTACGATGCAAAAAATATAAGTCCTTCAAATCATTAGCATCTAGACACCTATGCTTAGACGAGGACATATCAAAATTAGCTTTAAAAACTCTTCCAAACCAAGACATGTTAAAAATAAGCTCACTATTTTAATTTACAACTTTGCAGCAATTTTTAGTGAAAATAATTTCCAAATTTTCATCTAGCAGTTGTGAAACAGAAAGCAAGTTGTATTTCAAATTTTTAACAAGAGCCACATCCTTCAAAGTGTAGTGATCATTCACTCTAACCAAACCCTTAGCAATTACGGGAGTTGAAGAATTATCGGCAAAAGTAACATTCTCTACAAGTGACACAAAAGAGAGGGAGGAGAACCATTCTTTGTTACCGGTCATGTGGCGTGAGCAACCTGAATCCACAATCCGAATGGTCTCCTTCCTCAAGCGTGTAACCTACATAGAAGAATAATACGTCAATGACTCAATACTGGGGTTAGTGAAAAGGCATTTAGGAATCCAGTACTGAGTCACACGACGTCCAGCAGGAATAACACGCGAAAGCTGAGATAAAACAACAGGTTTATGAGCCAAAGCTTGAGGATTTTTGTACCCAACTACTGTCCTATGAGATGTTACATGTGTAGTAGGAAAAAACAGTAGGTTTGGGAGCATCCTTTGCCTATTTTTGACTCATTACAGCGGATTTCATGATCCTATCATTCGCTTTAGCAAGTGCATCAAATTTTGCATGAAAGTTATGAGATCTAGCAATTATTCTTTCTTTTTTCTGTTGTTTAGCTAGTCTACAACAAAAATCTATGACATGACCATCTCTACCACAGTAGGTACAATGAAATTTAAGTTTGTGTTCATGTCTAAATGAGCAAGCAATATTTTTATTTGAAACCGTATTAGACAACACTCTTGCAGATTTGAAACCACTTCTTTCTATTTAGGAACTGTATGAATCAAACCACTTCCTAATGACTTTACAATTTTAGTAGGATGTGCCTTAGCATGAGCATGAGAAACAAAACCTAAACCAGTTTTATCATTGCAAGACTTGGAAGAATTCAGCAGCAAGTTTAGGTTCTTATTCCCATTACAAAACTAGTCTAATGTCCTATGCATGTCATCAAGTTTATTGGATAGATCAAGGAAATTTTCACATGAAGTTTTTCCTTTTAATTTGCAATCGGAACATTATTTAACTTCATGAGAACGTAAAGCATTGTTCAGTATAAAAATTTCATTCATACATCTTGTAGTTTTTTATCAAGATCAGCACAAGTAGAACAATGCAAATCAATTGTAGAACAGCTAGTATCTTTCAAGTTTTTTTCATTAGGTGCAGCAAGCTCTCTGTTCTTTTTAATTTTTTCATCAAGTCTATCTAGAGTGGAGGAGTGTGCACATCTTAATGTGGACAATTGTTCATAGATTAAGTCACATGAGGGACAAGCATCATCACTAGGAATCAAAGTATTAAAATGATTGATTTTAGATTCTAGTGATTCAATTTTAGCAGCATTATCCCTAAGCTTTTTGTCCTTTTTCTTGATAATAATAGTTGCACGAGAAATTGCATCACATATTTCATTACAGGTAGAACATACCTCATCGTCGTCACTGTTGTGTTCTGCATCCTCCTGACTTGATCTTGATCTTGTTTTGCCCGCCATGAAACATAGGTTGTCCAGATCGTCATCATCTTCATCACTTCCAAAGTCCACATCACTTGAATTGAGCTCTTGAAGTGCAGTGATGAAGTTGTTTATCATCTTGCGTCCTATGGAACCCTTCTTTTTCTTGTTAGAGTTTCCTGAGGTGGTCTTGACCTTGTTCTATTTTTCTTCACGGTTAGAAGGACCTAAAAGATTAGGGCATTCTGTACAAAAGTGTCCTGTCTTACCACATTCAAAACAGTGCTGAGGTCCGGAGCTTCCTCTCCATCTAGTTCTCACATTTTGCAATGCTTTTGAGAATCTAGTAGAGATGAGTGCTATATCCTCTTATGGAAATTCCTCGATCTGCTCCAGGGTTAGTGAGGACAAGAAAGCAAGAGTATTGCAAGATGATGATTGGCCGGAGCTAGGCATATCACATTGTGAGACGAATGCAATAGACTTATTTGGATTCTTTTATGATAAAATGTCAATTTCATGAGTTTTTAGTTTAGAGTAATGCACATCTAAAGTTAGATTACTCATGATAGTTGATTCACAAATAGATGTGACTTTCATATCCCAAATTGACATGCACTTAGTAATTGCCTAGCATTCTCAGCATCTGAAAAATTAACATTGACGCTACGCAAGTTGCTGAGAATCTTATTAAAACGAGCAAAGAGATCATCGATGGACTCACCTGGTTGCATCTCAAAGTGCATGTACTCCTTTTTGATCATGTATTGCCTTACCTCCTTGATCGTGTTGGATCCTTCGTGGATGTCGCAGAGTGCTTTCCACACATCGTATGCAGATCGGACGTGTGCAACTCGATCGAAGTCACTTTGGTCAATCTTGTATGATCAAGTTCTGAGCCTTGTTGTTGTAGTCAACATCTCTCATTTTCGTAGTCTTGACTTGATTATTTGGCGGCACAATAAGTCTTGTACACCTTTTCCCATATGGTGAAGCCTTGCGCCTAGATGAAAGCCTCCATACGTGCCTTCCAAACCTGAAAATCAATGCCACTAAACACACAAGGTTTTGGAGAGTATTCTCCATGTCGATTAGTAAAAACACGTGCAAATCACAAAGATTAGAGCACCGTGGCTCTGATACGAATTGTAGGATTGAAGAGCACATGAAAAGCTACCAGATGGGGGTGAATGGTAGATTTAAAACTTTTTAAGCGGAAGCAATGAAAACCCCTCGGAAAAATAATGATATGTTAAAGAAATCATGTGTGAGACTAATCTAAATATTTTTCACCGTGACATAAGTGATATATATCATAGAGAATCAAGTCACAAAGATGACACAACAAGAATCACTCAAATCCATCGAGAGAAACTGATGTTACAATCAAAAGATCGAACTAAGGTCAATCTGTTCTACCGAGTAAAACACAGATCTGCAATACTGCAAAGAAACTCGTGTAGATCAAAAACCGCAAATCCAATGACCGTGAAATTTTGATAGATGATATATAATCAAGATATGAAGACAACCCAAAAAGAATCACGTCAATTAGATCTGTAAAACTCGAGTTATGATAAAACAACCAAAGAAAGGTAGTGTTGTGCAGAAAACTCGACGAGAAAAACTTGTATGGAACAAGTCGGATGAACAAGGCACAAAAGTTCCTTTCAACTATGAATTTTATTCAATAGAACACAAGAGGAACATCCCCAAAGTCGTATACCATGAGCTCTGGCCTCCCTTGCTTAGAAGCATGTAACCTACATAGAAGCACAATACGTCGATGACTCAATACTAGGGTTACTCAAGAGGCATTTAGGAATCCAGTACCGAGTCACACGACGTCTAGATGGAACAACATGTGAAATCTGAGATAAAATGGCTGGTTTATGAGCCAAAGATTGAGCATTTTTGGACCTAACTACTGACCTACGAGGTATTACATGTGTAGCACGAAAATAGTAGGTTTGGGAGCAAACTTTGCATGTTTTCGACTCATTACAGCAGGTTGCATGTTCCTATCATTCAGTTTAGAATGTGCAGCAAATTTTGCATGAAAGTTATGAGATCTAGCAACCATTCTTTCCTTTTTCTGTTGTTTAGCTAGCCTATAACAAAAATCTATGACATGACCATCTCTACCCCAGTAGGTACAATGAAATTTAACTTTGTGTTCATGTCTAGATGAGAAAGCAACATTTTTATGTGAAACCGGATGAGACAACACTCCTTCAGATTTAAAAACCATTTCTTTTTGTTTAGGAACTGTTTAAATCAAACCACTTCCTAATGACTTTACAATTTTAGGTGGATGTTCCTTAGCATGAGCATGAGAATCTAAACCTAAACCAGATTTATCATTGCAAGATTTACAGAAATTTAGCAGCAAGTTTAGGTTCTTATTTGCATTACGAAACTGATCTAATGCCCTATGCATGTCATCAATTTTATTTGACAGATCAAGGCCATTTACACATGAAGTTTTTCCTTTTAATTTGCAATTCGAACAATATTTAACTTCATGAGAACGTAAAGCATTGTTTAATATAGATATTTCATTCATAGCATCTTGTAATTTCTTATCAAGATCATCACAAGTAGAATAAATCAAATCAATTGTAGAACAATAATATAGTTTTTATCATTAAGTGCAACAAGCTTTTTGTTCTTTTCAATTTCATGTTCAAGTTCAAGTGTGGAGGTGTGTGCACTTCTTGGAGAGAACAATTGTTCATATATCAAATAACATGACGAACAAGAATCATCACTAGGAATAAAATGTTTCAAATGATTAATTTCATATTCTAGTGACTCAATTTTAACAGCATTGTCCCTAACCCTTTTGTCATTTTTCTTAACTTTAACAGTGGCACGAGAAATAGCATCACATATTTCTCGCAAGTAGGACATACCTTTTCATTGTCGTTGTTGTGTTCTGCCTCCTCCATACTTCATCTTCACTTGCCCGCCATGAAACACAAGTTTGCCAAATCATCTTCATCTTCGTCACTTCTGATATCCACATCACTCGAGCCAAGTTCTTATAGTGCGGAGATAAAACTATTCACCAACTGGCGTCTTGTAAAACTCTTCTTTTTCTTATTATCCTTTGCGGAGGAGTGCTTCATCCTTGTTTTTGCTTTTCATCACGGGACATAGTACCTGAAAGGTTAGAGCAATCCATGTGAAAATGTCCTATCTTACCACATTCAAAGCATTGTTGAGGTTCGGCAGTTCCTCTCCTTCTAGTTCTCACATTTTGCAATGCTCTTGAGAATCGAGTAGAAAGAATTGGTAGCTCCTCCTTGGAAAAATTTTCAATCTGTTAAAAGGTTAAAGAGGACAGCAAAGCAAGTGTACTTCCTGATGAATATTGGCCGGAGCCAGGCATGTCACGTTGAGAAACAAATGCAAGAGACTTGTTTGGGTTCTTACGTGAGATTATGTCAATTTCATGAGTTTTCAATTTAGAATATAGAACATCTAAAGTAAGTGTACTCATGATAGTAGATTCACGAATAGACATGACTTTCATATCCCAAAATGACATATCTAATGCACTTAGTAATTGCCTAGCATTCTCAGCATCTGAAAAATTAAAATTGACGCTACACAAGTTGCTGTGAATTTTATTAAAGAGAGCAAAGAGATCGTCGATGGACTCACCTAGTTGCATCTCAAAGCGCATGTACTCTTTTTTAAACATGTCTTGCCTTACCTCCTTGATCGTGTTAGATCCTTCGTGATAGTCGCAGAGTGCTTTCCACACATCATATGTAGATCGGATGTGTGCAACTGTTGACAGCTCCTAAGATATACTAACAAATCATCCCCGACAATGGTGCCAGAAATGCTTGTTGGTATTTCTTAACACCACAGATCATCTCCGGTAAAGAGATGAGATCCGCAAGCGCACGAAAGATATCGATGTAGCATTTCACCCATGAGTATTCCCAAGGGTATCGTATTTATCCCAAAGGAAGGCAATGGAGTAAAGTATATACTACTCTTATGGTCAACCTATGGGATACTAATCCCTTATCCAGACAGGGGTAAGTTGATAATAGGGGTAGTGTGACACACACCTAGGCAATCTATTCTAAAGGGTAAAATGGGTCCTAGAGGGAAATAGGATTGAGAGTTAGAGAGTTGCTCCTACAATGCTTCTAATACATATACATAGCCTAAGGTAGATACTAATGGTCATGTCAAAGATCAATTCCGATGCAATGCTATTCAACACATCGGCCACGGGCTTACCCCAAGCAATACTAGGGTGACTCCCGCAAAGAGCCCGTGGCATCGCCGAACGTGGAGGATTACAAAGGACAGATAGGGTTGTCACCACCTACTGCCTACCTCTTCAATCTGTGGGTCTACGAGACATCCAACGCTACTTAAATACCCTAGCACCATGCTAGCATACTAAGCAAATACCTTTGGAGTCATGGCACAAGCCATCCTAAGGCAATGACTAACCTAAACATCGTTGAACCAATGTTGAAGCATAGCTTAACTCATTCATATAAACATAATCATATCATAACTACATAGACTATAGTGGGGTCTATAGTGTTTATGACCATGAGATGTGATCATGAGAGTGAAATCATAAAGACTATACCATCCACATACACGAACTCCACAATCAACAAGAAACGCTTTGTCCAAGTATACGTCTAAAAGAAGACTAAAGATAATATCTTTATTGAGCACAAAGTCACAAATACAAGGAGGAATACATAAGCCATACCTTTCCCAATGTGGAATAGGGAAGAGAGGCTCCTTCTACTCCTTTCCAATTTGGACTTGGGACTAGAGGCTCTCCTCTCTACATCCTAACTCCTCTAAGGACTATGGAAGATAGTGTATACAATAGAATGATGCCCAAGTGGTGTGTGTTGAAGTGAGGGGTAGGGGGTCCTATTTATACAAGTGTTGAGGTCAGTTCCCGCCACCAAAAGCGTGCAAATCAGTCACCATTGACTCCAGGGAGCCGGGAGGAGCCAACACGTGGAGTTTGACCGAGTTTGGCACTAGGAAGAGTTCGGTCGAACCCCTAGTTCGGCCGACCCGGTCAAGGCACCAATTCTTGTGTGCTTTCTCTAGGTGGCTGCCAGGTGGGTCCCCTTGATGTATATGGGTCCAACACCATTGGATCTCCTCGGATACTACTGTTTGTGGGCCATTTGATCCATGGGATGCCACATGTCGTCGCCTGATTGGCTGGGATGATATTTTATAGGATTGGTCCCTCTACATTTCCTCATTTCCTGCATAAAATGTTGCATACACATATTTCTCCAAGTCCAAGTGGAATTGGGTTAGATAGAAAGGTGATGTGTGCAAGAAATGGCAAATCCTTCACATAATCGAGTTAAATTGACGGATGAAATTGGTATATAACAGCCGTCAACAAACTCCCCCAAGCTTATCCTTTGCTCGTCCCGAGCATAGTCAAGACTTTAGGTTGATGATCAGGAGTTGCTACAATATCTTATTTTCAAAAGTATCTAATGCACAACAAGATACTCTACCTAGTATTGCAGAAATTGGCTATGATACCCTACCTTTCGTAAGTTATCATGGGGCTTATGCCTTTTCATATTCATGAGTATTTGAAAGGTTGAATAGCAAATGGAGCAAACATAGCCTAGAAATCAAGTTCCACTTAAAGCCCGGAGAATTCAATTTAGATATTAAGTACCTCAATTTGATTCTCTCAGTCACTCCTTTGTGCATAGTGGAAATATTTCCTCACCAAAGCATCGTGCCTCTACTATTCCTACTCATTGAATGTGGCTTGTATGTGGAGATTGGTAAGAAAAGTAAGTAGGCATATTTGCATCACATATATTGCTAAGTAAAAAGAGTAAGCCTTAGGAGAATTCTATTCAAAACTTTTTGATTCAAGACTATTGGATGTGTGATGGAGTGGAAATGGATGTGGATACTTGAGATAACTCCTTTTTGGTATAATCTCTCTTTCTTTTGCAGGGATGAAACATGGCTACTTTTCTTTTCTCTATTTTTTCTCATACTTATGATATAAGCATGCTTTTTTTCTCTTTTTTTTCTTTTTCTTTTTGTAGCCATGTCTTCTACTCCCTTTCTTTGCAATGAATTTTGAAGAGAGTACTAAACATGAATAACATGGAGTTTCTCTTTTTGATGTGGTATGGTGGATATGATGGACGTTTTGCTTACTTCTAGTGTAGAAGTATAGCATGTGCAAGTGAAGTCTTGAATTCAAAAAAGATTTGAATGATTTCTCACATAGGTCTATACTAGTTTGACTGGGCTCAATGTTAAAGCAAATAGCATATGCATAAGGTTTTGTCTATGTATGAACATCATATGGCTTTGGTAGGTATTTCCAATCAATTGAGGGAAACTTAAATCTTTTTAGAATTTCTCCGGAAATCTAAGTTTTACTTTCAAACTAGGACTAGCAGCCCTATTACCAATTCTAGTCTTGCAACAACCTATAATTAGATTAAGCTTTTGCTACCAACAACTGCCAAATTAAGGTAAAAGTATTTCAAACCAATCAAAGCAATATTCGGAGAGTAGCAAGTTGTAAACTAGAGACTTAGGAAAATAAAACAGAGCAACTATTCATCATTTCATCTATGTGAATTCTAAATCATTCTTACCGCACATCTTTATTTGATAAAAGAAAATAAAACCTATTTTTATATATTTTTTTAGATGCATGGTGGATGGTGGATGAATGGAAAGTAAATATGCAATGGATGATTTGAAATAAAAATGCAGTGGGTGTGATACAGGTTACGTCAAGTGGGGGTCCTCTCCCAAGCTTATTCTTGATCAAGGTCCATGATAGGGGTTGAAACCCTAATGACGAAGGTAGGCCATGAGTTGTCCTATCCTTGTTGCAGCATGGCTTTGACAATGGAGGGTTGAGTGTTGATTGTTGTGTTGCCTCCCATGGACACCATGAGTGTGGTTGAATAGAGTGTTTTCGATGTTGACCGTCCGCACATCAGGGTATCCATGTCTTGGGTGTGATTTGTCATTCCTTGGCTAGGATAATGATAACCTTTATATCCAAAGGAATGACGTGCACTCAACATACATTGAGTATGTTCGTCATTCTTTGGCTAAGGTGTATCATATCTTTTTGCCATAAGTGAGTGACGTGTGCCCAACATGCATTGGGTATGATCAGTTGTTCCTTGGGTAAAGTACAACATACCTAGAACCACAAAAGAATGACATGCACTCAACATGGGTTGAGTGTGATCTGTTGTTCCTTGGCTAAGGCATGACATACCTTCTAGCACCATAGGAACAACTTGCACCGAATATAATTTGGGTGTGATCTTGTCATTCCTTGGTCATGGTACATCATAACTCTTTGCCACATAGGAATAACTTGTACCCAATGTTGGTGGCAAATATCTTGAGCTTGAATGAGTGCTTAAAATAGTTGAGAGCATAATGCTCCCCCCCCCCCCATTCGTGGCAGCTCATTGGTTGCTCATGGAGGGTTCCCATTTCAAATCTCTAGCCTTGTATAGTGATGATTGATCTTCGGCCATAATTTCCGATAGGTAGCAACCATCCTCATTTACTCCTTGGCCAAGAGATGTTGAAATGGGATCCTCAAGAGATCCCAACAATCAGCTTCTTGAATGCCCGCATAGTTATATTACTCCTGCAAACTTCCTCTCTTGAATGGAGAGGGATGGTTAGCTCCCGAGACTTGTACAAATGTACATTTGAGTTAGGTAACCGAACTTTCATTTGTACATACGGGGAAGAACAAAATCAAATATGCATTGGATCCAATGTCAAGTGTATCTATGATCAATGTGTTATTCATTGATAAGAGTGGAGCTTTATGGATAATTCATGTTGCATATTTTCTAAAGCTCCTACTCATAGCAATGCATATGATAGAAATACACTATATGGATCCCTACACCTTTTAAAAGTTTCTAACCATCTTAGCTTTCAAGAGCAAATTTTTATCATTTAGACCATGACGAACAAGATTCTCAATTTTATCCTCCTAAACCTCACTAGGAATTTGAAATTTAGTGACTCCTCCAAAAAATGCAATTCAATTTCACAACAAGGATATCACTTATTCCTAGGAGTTTGAAATCTAGTGACACCATCTATGCATGAAGCTCAATTAAAAATTATGGTTGTCACTATGCCCAAGTTCCTATATTCCAATTCACCAATTAAGTCATGTCCAAAAGTTTTGTTTTCTGAACCTCGACAAAAAATGACTAAGTTTACAAAACAATACTTAAAGGATTCTAGGTACTTGTTTGAGATTTTTCCAAGTAAGGTGGGGTTTCCTTTTGGCGATCCAAAAGTCAATACCCACGCTTACTCTTGTGAGGATGCTTGAGAATTGAATGATGAGGAAGTGTCAACCTTCCTCACAAACGCAAGCAAATACATTCAATTCTATGTTAAACCAAACAATGGAAAATTCTAAACTCATACCTCATTTTGGGATTAGTTGGTGACGAAGGTCTTTGTGTGAGAAACTCACAACCTTGATTTTTGGCGTACGCTTGATGGTTTATGTCAAATGCCATGTTGAGATTGGATTTGGCAATGTATTTGGTTATGGCTCCTCCATTGGGTCATCATCTTGAACATTTCTCTTCCTCAAACTCAAAATGAGTTTGAAGGAGAGAAGTGTTCTCAAACCCTCCCAATGGTGACTTGAGCTTGATGAAACCTTCCACTTTCTTGCCATACCACCTCTTCACAATTTTGACCTAGCTGCACTTTAATCAAGAACACACAAAACAACTCAAAAATGGGTTATGTTAGCCAAAAGAAAATTGAACCCAACTTTCAAATTGTCTTGCCCAGCTTGAAATAACTTGTAAATGCAATGAGGGTCAAAGAAAATCTTTTTGGTTTGAACTAGGAAGATAAATTCAAGTGGTCATGCACGTAGTTCGTATCCAATTAAATTTCTCCCCTAATTCAATTTTTTAGTTTTATGATGGTTGGAAATTTTACTTTCCAACATGCTAGTGTGGAATTTCAAACATGCAAATGCAAGGGTTGATGCAATTTGGAAAACAAATATGAGATAACTACCAATTAACCTATTGTCAAGGACACACCGTATTTCTGAAGTCCGGTGAGTAGGACTTACCTCCGTTCTGTTCAGCGCGATGACTTGTTGTCCAATCCCGGAGTTGAAGATGTGGACGTTTTCTTCTGTTTTGACATGCCAAACTCATTTGGCTATCATTTGGACATGTGGCCACATGGTGTCCCTAGCCTCTCCCCGTTGTATTGATATAGACATGTTGTTGTAGCGATGAGTTCTCCCTCTTGAATATATTCCTTCATGAGCGTGTTGAGTCTTTGTCCTTCTTAGGGGTGCCACTCTGACGATATTGATATTCCATTCAATCAACCCTACCTTGATCATGGATCAAAGGCTTCCTTGTGTATGATGACATGTGGACTCCACAATCGAACAAGAAACGCTTCATCCACAATGTCACTTGCCCTAGGTTGAATAGGTTTGGTAGAAGTGTGGGAATCCAAACAAGTGATGTGGGATATCTTGGACTTTGAATGCTCCTTAAGTTCTTGTCCTTGGCCAAGATCTTTGTGTGAATGTTGTCTTGATTTCTTCTTGGTCAAGATACTTCAAGGTAGGCTAGTTGAACTTAAATCCCTTTGAAAGCCATAGCCTCCTTGAATGGAAGGGTGATGTTAATTCCACCCTTGACCTCCTTGTGAATGGTAGCCATCGGAGTTGTTGTTTGAAAAAGGTCCTCATGGGTCTTAGGAAAATAATTCCCACACGTCCCATGATAACATGGATTTTCACTAATCATGTGAATATCCATGACTTGGATTATCCAAACAAATCTCCAATGACTTGGATATTCGTGACACTTCAATGGGAGGTGTAGTTCCATAACTAGCATGTCCACCTTGTGAAGTGGTGTGCATGACAAGCTATGGGAACTCGAGCATTCTTCAATCCACCCTTGAGTGGAGACCTTCTTCTCATCCATGATGAATGAGAATTGGACTCCTTCAACTCCAGCATGAATGTGGTCATGGATTGGTGGAGCCAACCCATGACATGAGTGTTGGATGAAGAGCCAGCTATCCACCCCATTGGTGAGGCAAACCAAGAAGAACTTCTTGGAGCCTTCCCCAAGCTTGGGTATTGATGACTTTGGCTCCTACTGAAAGCCAAAATTCTCCCGCAAAAAGGCAATGGTGTTACCTAGCGGACATTTGTTGACGTATGCCTTAAATCATCTTGCAGTTTAGCACTTGCGTCCTCGTTGGCCATCCCATACAATGGGTTGGCCAACACTACCCTGTTTTCACACAAAAGAGAATAAAACAAGGGTAATCCTATCTAATAACTATTAGTACATATATCTTAATCACAAGTGATAGCTATCCTTCACTTACTTTGCCTTCCCCAGCAACAGCGCCAGAAATGCTTGTTGACGGCTCCTAAAATATACTAACAAATCATCCCCGGCAATGGTGCCAGAAATGCTTGTTGGTATTTCTTAACACCACAGATCATCTCCGGTAAAGAGAGATCCGCAAGAGCACAAAGGATACCGATGTAGCATTTCACCCATGAGTATTCCCAAGGGTATCGTATTTATCCCAAAGGAAGGCAGTAGAGTAAAGTATATACTACTCTTATGGTCAAGCTATGGGATACTAATCCATTATCCGGACAGGGGTAAGTTGATAATAGGGGTAGTGTGACACACACCTAGGAAATCTATTCTTAAGGGTAAAATGGGTCCTAGAGGGCAATAGGATTGAGAGTTAGAGAGTTGCTCCTACAATGCTCCTAATACATATACATAGCCTAAGGTAGATACTAATGGTCATGTCAAAGATGAATTCCTATGCAATGCTATTCAACACATCGGGCACGGGCTTACCCCTAGCAATACTAGGGCAACTCCCGCCAAGAGACTGTGGCATAGCCGAACGTGGAGGATTACAAAGGACAGATAGGGCTGTCACCACCTACTGCCTACCTCTTCAACCAGTGGGTCTACGAGACATCCAACGCTACTTAAATACCCTAGCACCATGCTAGCATACTAAGCAAATACCTTAGCAGCCATGGCACAAGCCATCCTAAGGCAATGACTAACCTAAACATCGTTGAACCAATGTTGAAGCATAGCATAAGTCATACATATTAACATAATCATATCATAACTACATAGACTATAGTGGGGGTCTATAGTGTTTATGACCATAAGATGTGATCATGAGAGTGAAATCATAAAGACTATACCTTCCACATACATGGAATCCACAATCAAACAAGAAACGCTTTGTCCAAGTAAACGTATAAAAGAAGACTAAAGATAATATCTTTATTGAGCACAAAGTCAAAAATACAATAAGGAATCAATAAGACATACCTTTCCCAATGTGGAATTGGGATGAGAGGCTCCTTCTACTCCTTTCTCAATTTTGACTTGGGACTAGATGCTCTCCACTATACATCCTAACTCCTCTAAGGACTATGGAAGATAGTGTATACAATAGAATGATCCCCAAGTGGTGTGTATTGAAGTGAGGGGTAGGGGGTCCTATTTATACTAGTGTTGAGGTCGGTTCCCGCCACCAAAAGCGTGTGAATCAGTCACCATTGACTCCAGGGAGCCGGGAGGATCCAACACGTGGAGTTTGATCGAGTTTGGCGCTAGGAAGAGGTCAGTCGAACCCCTGGTTCGGCCGACTGGTCAAGGCACCAATTCTCGTGTGCTTTCTCTAGGTGGCTGTCAGGTGGGCCCCCTTGATGTATATGGGTGCAACACCGTGGGATCTCCTCAGATACTTCTATTTGTGGGCCATTTGATTCATGGGATGCCACATGTCATCGCCTGATTGGCTGGGATGATATTTTATAGGATTGGTCCCTCTACATTTCCTCATTTCCTGCATAAAATGTTGCATACACATATTTCTCCAAGTCCAAGTGGAATTGGGTTAGATAGAAAGGTGATGTGTGCAAGAAATGACAAATCCTTCACATAATCGAGTTAAATTGACGGATGAAATTGGTATATAACAGCCGTCAACAGCAACACGATCGAAGTCGCTTTGAGTTAATCCTTTTATGATCAAGTGGCGAGCCTTGTTTTTATTGTCGACATCCCTCATGTTTGTAGCCATTACATGATCGTTTAAGAGAAGTTGTAAAGCTTGTACACATTTTCCCATATTGTGAAGCCTTGTGCCTAGATGAAAGCTTCCATACGTGCCTTCCAAACCTGTAAATCGATACAGCTAAAGACACAAGGTTTTGTGGAGTATTTCTCCATGATGATTAGTCAAAAACACGTGAAAATCACAAAGATTATTGCAACCTCGCTATGATACCAATTGCAGGATCGAAGAGCATGTGATAATCTTCCAGAGGGGGGTGAATGATAGATTTAAAACTTTTTTAGCGGAAGCAACAAAAACCCCTCGGTAGAAAACCAATCTGTTAAGAAATTGTGTAAGTGAATAATCTAAATGTGATCAATCATGAAAAAACTAGTATAGATTGTGGAGAATCAAGTTCTTTAACAAACCAATTTTCTCCCGAGGAGTTATCGTCACTTCCGCTGAAAAAGTTTAAATCGACCATTCACCCCCCTCTGGTAGCTTTTCACGTGCTATGCGATCCTACAATTGGTATCAGAACTACGGTGCTCTTATCTCTGTGATTTGCACGTGTTTTTGACTAATCAACATGGAGAAATACTTCACAAAATCTTGTTTGTTCAGTGGCATTGATTTTCAGGTTTGGAAGGCAGGTATAGAGGCTTTCATCCAGGCGCAATGCTTTGCAATATGGGAAAAAATGTACAAGCCTTACGACGTGCCACCAAACAATCATGTCACGGCTACGAACATGAGAGATGTCGAGAACAACAACAAGGTGCGGAACATGATCATACATGGATTGACTCAAAGCGACTTCTATCGAGTTGCACACCTCCCATCTGTGTACAATGTTTTGAAAGCTCTATGTGATTTTCATGAAGGATCGAACAATATCAAGGAGATAAGACAAGATATGTTCATGAAAGAATACATGCGCTTCGAGATGCAACCCGGTGAGTCATCAGATGACACCCGGTTCCGAAAATGAACCAAGTGTGATGCATATGTGTGCCCAGGATGTTTAGCACACATACACAAGTGATTCACAAATGATAAAAAAATTAAACCATGTCTCAATTATGAACACTATTAGTAGTACCTTATTACAAACCAAATAGCCTCGAATACAAGCTCTAAACAACTGCAGCGGGAAGACTCTAAACACTAATAACTCCAAACTCCATAGGCAAGCTTGACGGTAACACGCGCGCCTAGAACTTGTCAAAGACCACTTGGTACTCCACTTCGATGCCTGCGTCTGAATTTGTTGGGGGAATAGCAAGGATGAGCACATGTCGTACTCAACATGTGTGGGAAAGTATGACATGTAGCTTAAACAAGGAATGATAATAAAAAGGGCTAATTGCATAAGAGTACATTCAAAACAGTTGAAAATGCAATTATGTCATCATTAAGTGAGGTCCTTCCCAAATTAGCCCAAATAACATCAATTTCAAATTAAATAACCAATACCAGCAATAATAATCCATAATCACTTCATAACTGCTCATATGTTTCATTTTCATAAATTCCATATACCAAAGTACATTACTGAACCAAGACCAATTCCCAATTCAATTCCAGCCATTAAACAGTGTTCAAGGTCCATAACTCTAATCATATGAGGGTCTAGGTTGCTCATGTCCGGGAGCACGGCTATCATAATAGTTTTAAACACACTCTGCAGAGGTTGTACCACTTTACCCACAAGTTCGTGATTTCATCACCTTTCGATGACTATGAAATCTCAATTATGTTGTCTCACACTTCCTTTGGTTGGTGGCCAAGAGATCACAAAATAGCCTTTACAAAGTGATTACTAGCATATTTAGACCTCACTGAGGTTTCATCGGTGGTGATGTCTCCAATTGAGCACATCCAACCAAGGGCCCCTTCTTGAGCCATTCGGATCCCAGGGTAGTCCCACCAATCTCTACAAACCCATCCAACTACCCCTTCCCCGAGCATTCTTAATGGTCCAAATAGTACTGGCAAAACACTATTTAGTCAGCTAAGCCGCACCCATATATGGCCCTTTGGTGGCACCATAAGTCCTAGATGGTCGCTCCACAAATCGGTCCTTAGATCTAAAGCAAGCAAAACAACCAAAATAGTCCAACCCATTCCACATAACCGGCATGCTTAGATCCCTAGGCACCATGTTGCTAAAGGGTCATTATTATCAATTCTCCTCATTAATGTGTTCAATAGTTCATATTTAAGTAATCTGGTTATTTCCCAAACCCAGTTGAGTATAGCGAAGCAAAAAGTGTAAAAGACTCTTCCTGACTCTCTATATCATGTTCAAGTGACAAGAGTGGTCATACAAAACTAGTAAACTCCTATAATTGGGTTTTCCCATGAAATTGACACAATCATGCAATTTTGCAAATAAAACATTTTAAAACCTGGATCAAAATGATCAATGACACTTGCCTTGCTCTTGAGGTTGGTTTGGATCGAATGCTTTGATGTTCTGGTTCTGTAGCTCCTCGAAAGCACTCTCTACAACATGACCTTCTATTACGCGTGACAAACATGCAAATAACAATTACAATCAAATAATGTTCATATATTACTCAATATGCCATGATATGCATGATTAATGCAATTGTGAAGTAAACCTTGTTAATGAGTTACAATAGTTTCTAACAAGTTTGAACAAGTTTGGAATTGATTTGAGTCAATTTGGATTAAATTCAGCACTTAACAGATTCAGACACCGGACAAGTCCGGTATAGGGGCCGAACTAGTCCGCCCTATACAGAACTGTGAATTTAGGGTGTTCTGATCAGCGTAAATTGGGGGTTAATTTCACGTGGAAAAGTGGATGTAGAGTGTGTACCACGTATTTAGAGATCCAATTGAGGATTGGACATGAGACTTGAATGTTGACATTTAGGGCTTGATGAAGATGAGTTGTTGAAGTTTTGGTAATGAAGAAATTGTTGATAGGTTGATGAAGATCGATCTTGATTGAACCTTCTCCCTCTTCTCCTCCATCTCCTTGCTTTTGGCTCCTTCTTGATGGCGGCACACAATCAAAGGACGACAGCGAGGGTTTTTCTCAATGGTTGGCGAGGTGAGGATATTGGGTTCTTTATATTGGGGTGGAGAGGTAGGTTGTTTGGGTGAATTCCAAGTTGATTTTGGTGGGGGGACGAGTAGGGGCCAAGGTGGGGTCCATTTGGGCTCCTCTGTGGTTGGGCATGAAGTTTTTGGGCCCAATTAAGGCAATTACCCAATAACCAATCGTGGAAGAATAATAGAATCCGAGTGGAATTCAGCAGGCTGGACTTGTCCACAGTGGGACTGGACAAGTCCATTATCGAACAGAGACATTTTCAAACAAGTCCGATTTGGATGGCCGGACAAGTCTGTTTGGAAATAGAAGGGTTTTTGGACAAGTCCGGTATGTGTCGATGAACAAGTCAGGGGTTCTAACCCCAGAGCCTTTCAGACTGAAAATTAGACAAATCAGACTAGTCTTCTTGGAATCGGACAAGTCAGGGGAAACATCAAAATCTCAACCGGACTAGTCCATGCAATGTGCCGGACAAGTCCGGGCTCTGAAGAAGACTGAATGTCCTAAATACAAGGGGAATACCAGACTAGTCCAGGGTTATGGCCGGACAAGTCCATACCCTGACAGACTTACATTTTTGATTAGACCTGAATTCATTTTAATCTTGTCCCATTAAGGTTGCTTTATGTTAAACATGTATGAGGATGTATGCAATGCATTATGCATGAAATTGAGGGTGTTACAAACCTACTGTTGATGGTCCTCAAGTGCCATATTTAGACCATCAATTCACCTCATAATGAGCATAAAAGAGAAACACAACATAGTGGTTGGGTTATAAACTAATCAATTCCACAAGTGCTGGTTTTTATTTGTATGCATGTGAATTTAGACCAAAAATATTACGACATGTATGGAGTAATCCATAAAAGTTGGATTTCGACGAATCAGGTGATGCCACATGTCACCACATGGATCAAATGGTCCGCAAACAGAAGTATCGGAGGCCATCCAATGATGTAGCACCAACATCAGTCAATGGGACCCACCTGGCAAAGATCTGGAGGAAGCACACCACAAAAGGAGCCAGTACCAGGTCGGCTGACCCCCCTAGTGGGCCGACTAGGTCCTGGCGCCAAACGCGGTCAAACTCCACGTGTTGGCTCCTCCCAACTTGAAGAGGTCATGGGTGACTGATTCACACACATTTGGTGGCGGGAACTGACCCTTTTCCCCCCTATAAATAGAACCCCACACCTGACTTTACACACATACAAAAAGATGATAATAGAATACCACTCCAAAGGTTTAGAGTAGTCCTAGAGGCTGCCAAGTAGAAGGAGAGTGTGGTGAGAGTTTAGGAGAAGGAGGCTTGGGCTTGTCATGTCCCTCTTCTACACATGTATCCCTACAAAGGCGTACTCAAAACAAGTAAGTCCTTTGTGAACTCAATTCAAGTTTAATTCTCAATTCATAGTAGTTTGCACAGGTAGTTACTTGTGGGTACATTGCTTTAGTTTATTAGAGGCTCTAGTTGTAGCTTTGTGTTCAAAAAAACTAGAGTTGTGATTTAGAACTTAAGTGTGGTGCTTAGGTTAGAAATCACCAGTGAATATCTCGTAGACCCACGGATTGAAGAGGTCGGCAGTAGGAGGTGACAGCCCTATCTATCCTTTGTAATCCTCAGTGTCCGGCTATGCCATAGGCTCTTGGCAGGAGTCGTCCTACTATTGCTAGGGGTAAACCCGTGCACGATTCAAGCAGCTACCACAAATCCTTTTGAATTAGAGTCAATACTTTGAATTCCTCCCTCTTCCTTGCCTTCAAAAGAACATTGTATCCTTGGGTGAATTACTTCGTAAGATTACACACACGTTCCTTTGATTTGATACCCTTGGAATACTCTCTTAAGTAGAAGTGCTACACGATAGTTTCCATGCGCTTGCAGATTTTTATCTGTGACGTAAGAAACATCAACAAGCATTTTGGGCGTCGTTGCCGGAGAACGGTTGCTGTTAATCTTCAAACCTTGTTCACCCTCGTATCTAACTTCTTATCCTATCTTTCCTTTTCTTACCACCACCACATATATGGAGCAGCCCACCATTCTTTTCTGTCCGAAAGGGCAAGTTCTGCGAGCCACCATCGGCGAAACCCATGAGTTCTACCAGCTATGAACTTCACCCTCGCTTTATAGCCATGGTTCGGGAGCAATCCTTCTTAGGAATGGATTGTGAAAACCCTTACCACCATCTAAGAGAGTTTGAACAATTGTGTTCATGCCTTCTTATCAAAGGTATGGCACAAGAAACTCTCAAATGGAAGTTGTTTCCTTTTTCCCTTAAGGAGAAAGCCAAACAATGGTACAACGTTGGGAAGACAAACGGAAATTGTAGCGAATTACGAGACAAACATTGTCTTGATTTCATTCCAATTGTCCGAATTGTTTCCTTGCGGATGGAAGTACTATGCTTCCAGCGGATGGAGAAGGAATCCATAGGTGCAGCTTGGGATAGATTTTCTCTTTTGAGAAATTCCGGCCCAGATTTGTCCATCCCTAATACGTTTCTCTTGCAACACTTCTATATGGGATTGAACAAAGAGTTTTCCCTATATCTTGACATTACAGCTGGAGGATCTTTCCTCCATAAGACGCCAGAAGAAGGCAAGGATCTTCTAGACCAAATTCTAGAAAATTCCTCCTTTATTATGAGTCTTAATGAGCCCCCTCAAGAGGAAGTAGTGTCAAGATCCGAGGATACATCCATGGACAAGGAAGAACCTATCTCTTGCTTATCTCAAATCTTGCTAGAGGAATCCTCTCCCGTACCTGAAACTATGAAGGAAGAAGAAATTCAACCTTCGACGTTTCCCTTCTACTTTGAGGGGGAGGTATTTGAAGATTTTGGAGACACCTCGAAGTACTGTTGCCATAAAAACCATCATTGCCATTAACTCCACCTGACCCACCTGATGGAGTGTTCGTCCAACGGACGGTCAAGGAGTTAACCTCTTTTCTACACAGGGAATGGACTGCGAAAGTTGAGTAGTCACCCAAAATACTTCTGATGACCTCATCTTTGGATACTATTCTATTATTTATCAGAGGGACACCAATGAAGGTCCTCTACAACCCCACTGCTAGAGCAAATCTCATTTGCGATTCGTGTGCTCTCACCATTCTGGGCGATGTGCCGTTGGCACCAACATGTAAATCCTTCTGAGATTCTTTTGGAAACATCCTTGAAGGATGCGGGGTTTTACAACAGGTGTCCGTAAGACACAAAGATATTGAGGCAATCCTATATTTCCATGTTTTCAAAATCCAAGATTTCGACATTATGATTGGGATTCCCATTGAGAAAATTCTCATGGAAATTCCCTTGGAAGGAAACCTCAATGTCAAGCTTGGAGGGAGAAAGTTCACTATTCCTAGTCTGCGTTTAAGGAACACATCCGCAGAATCTTCCATCCAAGATGAGCCTTTAGAGGAGGTTAGGACTCTCCAATTCATAGCACCCCCTAAAATTGAAGGAGAAGAAGATTTCATCCAAGAGGAGGATGAATTTCTGGAGGCAAATGAATTACCAGAAGAAGAGTTCTTCCCAAAACCTCCTGTTGAGTTAAAACTTTTACCTCCGGGCCTACGTTATGCCTTTCTAAATGGCGATTTGGAATCTCCTGTCATCATAAGTGACAAGATTTCAGATGATGAGACACTCAAACTCATTGCCATGTTAGAAAAGCATAGGGATATTTTTGGCTATTCATTAGAGGATCTCAAGGGGATTAGTCCAACATTATGCAGCTATCGCATTCCTATTGACCCCAAGAGTGTCACCTCAAGGGAACCTCAAAGGCGATTGAATAATGTGATGCGAGAAGTTGTCAAGAAGGAAGTCTTGAAACTTCTGCATGTCGGGATTATCTACCCTGTTCCTCATAGTGAATGGGTCAACAAAGTTCATGTAGTGCCTAAAAAGGGAGGTATGACGATCGTTCAAAATGAGAAAAATGAGTTAATTCCTCAATGAACCCTCACAGGTTGGAGAATGTGCATAGACTATTGAAACTTAACAAGGCTACGAAGAAGGATCATTTTCCACCGCCCTTCATCAATGAGATGTTAGAGCGGTTGGTTTAACACTGCTACTTTTGTTTGCTCGATGGGTATTCGGGTTATCACCAAATCCCATTCCATCCCAACGATCAAAGTAAGACCACATTCACATGTCCCTATGAAAATTATGCCTACTGGTGTATGTCCTTTGGATTGTGTAATGCTCCCGCCTCTTTTCAAAGATGCATGATGTCTAGCTTTTCCGACATGATTGACAAATCATGGAAGTTTTCATGGACGATTTCTCCATCTATGGGAAAACTTTTCAGCATTGTCTGGAAAATTTAGACAAGGTCTTACAATGAGGCCAACAGAAGGACCTTGTACTTTATTGGGAAAAGTGCCATTTCATGGACCTTGAAGGCATCATTCTTGGACACTTAGTGTCCGAGAGAGGGATAGAGGTGGACAAAGAAAAGGTCGAGGTCATTGAAAAACATTTACCTCCTACCAATGTTAAGGGAATCCGCAGCTTTGTAGGTCATGTGGGGTTCTATCGATGATTCATCAAAGACTTCTCAAAGGATGCTAGAACCATCACTAACCTACTAGCAAAGGAACCTCCCATTGATTTTGGTGATAAATGCCTTAAATTATTTGATACACTAAAAAGGCACTCAGCTCAGCTCCAATTATTCAACCTCCTGATTGGACGTTGCAATTCGAAATCATGTGTCATGCTAGTGATTTTGCCGTTGGTAAGCCAAACCAAAGATAAAAAGCATCATGCAACAGCCTACGCTAGCAAAACACTAACGGGAGCTCAACTCAATTATGCAACAACTGAAAAAGAGATCTTGGCTGTAGTTTTTGCTATCGATAAGTTTAGGTCCTATTCGGTTGGAGCCAAGGTCATAGTCTATACTGACCATGTTGTCTTGAAATATTTGCTCACCAAAAAGGATGCTAAATCAACGTGACTGACTCTCATCCTTGGTATGCGGATATCATGAACTTCATGGTCACGGGGTACGTACCACTAGGGGAAAACAAAAAGAAACTCGTCTATGAGAGTCATAGATACCTTTGGGATGACGCATACCTACATCAAGTTTGTGCCGATGGCCTTCTTGGAAGGTGTGTCCCATCAATTGAAGTCACCAAGATTATTGAGAAATGCCATGCTAGCCCCTATGGTGGCCATTACGGTGTTTACCATACGTAGGCAAAGATCTGGCAAAGTGGATTCTATTGGCCTTCTATGTATGAAGATACAAAAGAATTCCTTCGTAGATGTTGGAAGTGCCAAAAGCATGGAGGAATCTCAGCTCGCAATGCGATGCCCCTAACTTATATTCTCCAGGTGGAATTATTTGATGTGTGGGGTATTGATTTCATGGGACCTTTCCCTAGGTCCTATGACTGCGAGTACATTCTGGTGGCTATAGATTATGTGTCAAAATGGGTATAAGCTTTGCCATGCAAAAATGTTGATTCCAAGCAAGCTAGGAAAATGTTGCATGAGATCAATTTTTCCACGCTTTGGCACTCCATGTATGGTCATGAGTGATGGAGGTCTCATTTCATAGATAAGACCTTCCGAAACAATTTGGGGAGCTTGGTGTCCAACATAACATTGCTACCCCATAACACCCACAAACAAGTGGTCAAGTAGAAACATCTAATCACCAAATTAAGAATATTCTGCAAAAGACCATCTTGGAAATTGGAACGGGATGGAAGCATAAGCTACCCGGCGCATTTTGGGCATACCGTACTGCCTACAAAACTCCCATCAACATGTCTCCTTTCCAACTTGTCTATGGGAATACTTGTCATCTTCCTGTAGAGTTGGAACATAGAGCCTATTGGGCCATCAAGCAGTGGAACATGAACCTTAACGAAGAAGGAAAACACCGATTGAAGTAATTTTTCGAGTTGGACGAGTGGAGAGATAAGGCGTACCATAGTACCAAAATCTACAAGGAAATAATCAAAACATGGCATGATAAAAGGATGACGCCTAAAGAGTTCAAACTTGGAGATAAAGTTCTACTCTTCAACTCTAGGGTTAAACTCCTTGGACATTGGAAGCTTAGAGGTAAATGGGAAGGACCCTTCACTGTAGTAGAAATCTCATCCCAATGAGCAATCACACTCCAAGGTGATGATGATCAGCTATTTAAGGTGAATGGGCACTGACTCAAATATTTCTTGAATCCTAGGAGAAGGAGGCGGAAAAAGAAATTGATGTGATGAATCTTATTGATTTTCATGCCGTTTCTTTAAATTATGTCTAAATTCTCCGCGTCCAATTAATGGGCCCATCCAATTATGCATCCATCGGGCCCAATTAGCCAACCCATGAAAACTTAGCCTAAAAGGAGCCAGGAAGGGTTCGGCCGAATGTTAGGGTCGACCGACCTCCCCGTTGCGCCGTCGGCTTTTTGTTTTTTCGTGCGGACTCTCCCGGTGTACCACAACAAGACTCTTGGTGCCATGATGCTTTCCCCACTTATATATTGATGGGAAGAAGAGGAGAAACCTGCACCATACAGAAAAACCCATATCCTATTTCTCCCATCAAAGTCATGGCCGACAAGAAAATTGTGTCTCATCCCCACTCTAGCTCAACCTTCAACCTGAGTGGATACATCACGCCGGCCAATGACAAGTCACCCCTCGCTTTGGAGTCCGTCGTGGCATTAGATCCCGCCAACGACGATGATGACTCCGCATGGGTGTAGCATCACACCTCGTGGTGTTGCACGATCGCTCTCCCCTCGGAGGATGCCCATGAAGTCGATGACACCTGCACATTGTTCGACTACGACTGGCCATAAGTCCGTTAAGACCCGTCTTTTTCCTAAAAAAGATGAGTCTCTCCCAACGCTACAGCCCGGCGAGGAGTTCATGTACACTCTGAAGACCAAAGACGGTGACGTAGTGAGCCACTACTAAAAGTAACCTACGCATACCTCGCCTGAGCATGTGGGAGACCGCCTCATTATCCATGGTGTGCGAAAGCCTGAAGGAGGCTACGCAAAAGGCTTTTTCAAGCAAATGGATAATGTGGCGATGGAGGAATCGACGGGCTCGTCACCCTCCAAGATCAGGCATCACCTCTTGCGACCTACCATCAGAGGGCTGCCTAGCCAATTTGAGGACAGTGATGAGAAATCTCCTCGTGCCCCTAAAGTGGCACAACTTTCCAAGGAGTTATCTTATATCTATTTGGAGAACAAGAAGCTATCGGACTTAGTGGCTGAAGGGCACATTGATAGGGCGAAACTGAAGGATGAGCTCATATCTCTCAAGGAGGAGATTGATGGTGTTTGTCGTGACATGGGTGCCAAGCTGCGGAGCGTATGCAACACCATCGTGAAGCCAGACATCTAGAACACTCTATAGTTTAGATGTCCCGACCGCTTAGGATGCTTACTAGCTTAGTTTAGTTTTATTCCAAATTTTTATTTCACTAAGTTTATATTGAATAATGTAAGCATCCCCATATTTTGAGTTCAATAAAGTGAACTTACTGGTTCATCTAACCTGGTAAAGTTCTCCCTTTAGTTTATTTGTGTTGAATAAAGAATTCAGGGAACAAGTTTGGTGGCGGCACCCCAAATACGCGAAATCCCAACGTGCCAAAATTGCATTGCATTTCGAAACACGTCGTAATCGAACATACGACTCAACACGTCGAAGCAGAGCAACAGAAAGGCCAAAAGGGGGTCGGTCGAACCCCCTGGTCGGCTGACCTTTTGTGGGCCCCACACGGCTCCATTTCGTTCCACAAAATCGGTTTGGATCTTCTACCCCTGAATATACATTCTACATTACTGTTTGAGTTGATTTAATATTTAATACTGAATATGTGAAATCAATTCAACTCAACAGTTAAAATTTAAAACTTCGTAGTCAAAATTTGCTTGAGCTGAAAATTTGAGTACTTTATATTTAAATTTACTGCCTTGTTTATGATTCCCACGAGGAAAATAGGAAAAAGCACGTTATCTAAGTATTTGACTAGTGTGATATGGTAAATGAGTTATTCGAGGAGATATCTCTTTGCTTGAAATCGATTTTGATGTTTCAAAAGGATTTGCGGTAGCTGCTTGCTTCAGGCACGTGTTTACCCCTAGCAATACTAGGATGACTCCCGCCAAGAGCCTATGTCATAGCCGAACGTGGAGGATTACGAAGGACGTATAGGGTTGTCACCACCTACTGCCTAACTCTTCAATCTGTGGGTCTCTAAGATATTCACTGGTGATTTCTAACCTAAGCACCATGCTTACATTCTAAATCACAACTCTAGTTATTTCGAACACAAAGCTACAACTAGAGCCTCTAATAAATTAAAGCAATGAACCCACAAGTAACTACATGTGCAAACTACTACGAATTGAGAATCAAACATGAATTGAATTCACAAAGGGCTTACTTGATTTGAGTACACCTTTGTAGGGATACAAGTGTAGAAGAGGGTCTTGACAAGACCAAGCCTCCTTCTCCAAAACTCTCACCACACTCTCCTTCTACTTGGCAGCCTCTAGGACTACTCTAAACCTTTGGAGTGGAATTCTATTCTCATCTTTTGGTGTGTGTGTGTTAAGTGAGGTGTGGGGTTCTATTTATAGGGGGAGAAGGGTCGGTTCCCGCCACCAAATGCGCGCGAATCAGTGACCCATGACCTCTTCAAGCCGGGAGGAGCCAACACGTGGAGTTTGACTGCGTTTGGCGCCATAACCTAGTTGGCCGACTAGGGGGGTCCGCCGACTTGGTCTTGGCTTCTTTTGCGGTGTGCTTCCTCCAGGTCTCTGCCAGGTGGGTCCCTTTGACTGATATTGGTGCTACACTGTTGGATGGCCTCAGATACTTCTGATTGTGGGCCATTTTATCCATGTGTGACAAGTGGCGTTGCCTGATTCATCGGAATCCAATTTTTATCGATTACTCCCTGCATGACATGGTATTTTGGGTTTAAATTCACCTGCATACAAATAAACACCAACACATGTGGAATTGGTTAGTTTTTAACCCTACCACTACGTTGTGTTTCTCTTTTATGCTCATTATGAAGTGAATCGATGGTCTAAATAGGGCACTTAAGGACCATCAACAAACTCCCTCACACATAGTCATTTGCTCGTTCTCGAGTGAAGGCAAGAAAAAGAACTAAGGTGTTGTCATAAATTTTCTATAAGTTAGAAAAAGAGAATACTAGATATTTCAACTCATACCTTAATTCATGAATTCCCTCTGTGGAATATGGCTACCACATCAATCTTCGGTGTTTGGAGAGTGGAATGGTTGGAATGTAATTATCTTCACTACAAGGATTCTGACCTGTTGCAACGATTGTACTGCAACGAATACTAAATCGTTGCAGTAAGCTTGGCTTTTTGCCACGATTCACTAGTTCGTGGCACTAGGATCTATCACCATGGAACACAATCGTTGCATTAGGATCTGTTGCCACGAATCACTAGTTCGTGGCGTCAGGATGCTAATGCAACGGGCTACAATCGTTGCATTAGGATCTGTTGCCACGAATCACTAGTTCGTGGTGTCAGGATGCTAATGCCACGGAACACAGTCGTTGCATTAGGATCTGTTGCCATGAATTACTGGTTCATGGCGTTACAGGATCTATCGCCACGGACCACAATCGTTGCATTAGAATCTGTTGCCACGAATTACTGGTTCATGGCGTTACAGGATCTATCGCCACAGACCACAATCGTTGCATTAGGATCTGTTGCCACGAATTATTGGTCGTGGTGTTACAGCTTTATTGCCACAGAACACAATTGTTGCATTAGGATCGGTTGCCATGAATCACTGGTTCGTGGCGTTACAGCTTTATTGCCACAGAACACAGTTGTTGCATTAGGATATGTTGCCACGAATTAGCAAACAGTTGTATTTCGACTGTAATGCAACGAAACAGAATCGTTGCATTAGGATGTGTTGCCACGATACTCTGGTTCGTGGCGTTAGTATCGATGGCCATGGACCCCAATCGTAGCAATTAGGATGTGTGGCCACGATTCACTTTTTCGTGGCGTCAGGATGCTAATGCAAGGAAACACAATCGTTGCATTAGGATCTGTTGCCACGAATGACTAGTTCGTGACCTCAGGATGCTAATGCAACGGACCTCAATCATTGCATTAGGATTTGTTGCCACAAATTACTAGTTTGTGGCGTTACAGGATCTATCGCCATGGACCACAATCGTTGCATTAGGATCTGTTTCCACGAATTACTGGTTCGTGGCGTTATAGCTTTATTGCCATGGAACACAATCGTTGCATTAGGATCTGTTGCCACGAATTACTGGTTCGTGGCATTACAACTTTATTGCCATTGAACACAATCGTTGCATTAGGATCTGCTACCACGAATCAGCAAACAGTTGCATTTGGACCGTAATGCAACGAAACAGAATCGTTGCATTGGGATGTGTTGCCACGATACTCTGGTTTGTGACGTTACAGCTTTATTGCCACGGAACACAATCGTTGCATTAGGATCTGTTGCCACGAATTACTGGTTCGTGGCGTTATAGCTTTATTGCCACAGAACACAGTCGTTGCATTAGGATATGTTGCCACGAATCAGCAAACAGTTGCATTTGGACCGTAATACAACAAAACAAAATCGTTGTATTAGGATGTGTTGCCATGATAGTCTGGTTCGTGACGTTAGTATCAATGGCCACGGACCCCAATCATAGCAATTAGGATGTGTGGCCACGCTTCACTTTTCGTGGCGTCAGTATGCTAATGCAACGAAACACAATCGTTGCATTAGGATGTCTTGCCATGATTCACTAGTTCGTGGCGTCAGGATGCTAATGCAACAGACCACAATCATTGCATTAGGATCAGTTGCCACGAATTACTGGTTCGTGGCATTACAGGATCTATCACCACGGAACACAATCGTTGCATTAGGATGTGTTGCCACGATACTCTGGTTCGTGGCGTTAGTATCAATGGCCACGGACCCCAATCTTAGCAATTAGGATGTGTGGCCACGATTCACTTTTTCGTGGCGTCAGGATACTAATGCAACGAAACACAATCGTTGCATTAGGATGTCTTGCCACAATTCACTGGTTCATGGCGTTAGGATCTATCGCCACGGGACCACAATCGTTGCATTAGGATGGAGCTACATGAAGTTGCATCCGAGGACACGTCTTCTATACTCCCATTCAGTGCTTCCATCCGTACTCCTACTTAAGTGTCATGATTTCATTGGCCCTTTCATTTACCTAACATAATGTCTGATTTAACTTCAACCAATTAGATGATGACACATAAGCGTAGAGTACGCATGGAAGCATAAACAGGAGCACCACAGTAACATCCCCAGATGGTTGCCACATATGTTCATGCTCCAAATCTTACAGCCAAGGGCGCACTGCACGGTTCCCACGACTGTACCACCGTGCCCTGATGATTGCCACGTACGCTAGCACACCGGATCTTGCAGGGCGCACGGGCACACGCGAACTCCTCGTCTGAACTTTGCTCAGCAATCTGCATAACTCGGCACTCGGCGTGCACCATCGATCATCATGCGCACGAATAATATTATGAAATTATCAACTTTGATGATTCAATAATCTCAATCAAGTTTCATCCAACCTACCAATGAAAAATTGGATCGTCAAATCCATCCAACCAAACGTTAATTTGGATGATCCAAGACATAAAGAAATGGATGATCTATCTCCAATCGAACTTTGACGTCAAACCAAACGCAATTGATGACTGAGCACTTTGTCACATGTCACTAGAGTGTACACACAAATGAAAAATACACGGCCTCAACACCGGGTTTAGGGTGCATCGTGGACTAACCACACGACCCGACCAAACACTCACGTAATTACCATACACCTCCAAGAGCAACCATCTGGCCGCATCCACCAATGCATCCCGACCCTGCGAAAGGATGACGAGCAGCGGCAGGTGAACACGTTGCAGCGGCGGCGCAATGGAAAACGGTGGCAGCGGACGATGACGTACCTGGATGTTGGCGTAGTCGACCTCGCACATCTTCCGCGAGTCGTTCACCTTCCGCGGCGAGCTGAACCACACTGGCAGGAACTCCTCGGTTTCGCAGTCGAAGCATGACTTAGAGAAATGGGCCACCAACGCATCCCGACCCTGCGAAAGGATGACGAGCAGCGGCAGGTGAACACCATGCAGCGGCAACGCAATGGAAAATGGTGGCAGCGGACGGCGACGTACCTGGATGTTGGCGTAGTCGACCTCGCACATCTTCCGCTTGTCGTTCACCTTCCAACGGAAGCCATGCAGGTGCTTCGTCCACAGCCAGAACGCCGCATCTGGCGATGTGATGTTGACAAAGCAGTAGCCCTTGTTGGCCTCGGACCATGGCAAATGCAACAAACGAGGTTAAGTATCAATCAGTAAAAGACCAGAGCTTGATTAGTATAATCAAATATTTCAAAGCATAGGAGTGGTACATGAAGTCAAATGGAACGTGAATAAAATCGTAAAACCGACTTGACGCGGCCAACTGCAATTTTTGCGTTCTCCTCGGCGTAGTGCTGATCAATGATGTTCATTACTTTTTGCCTCCTGATGACTCAGTGTTGGACTAACAATGCTGATGATCCGAAACATATTCAACAATGTAAAACATCAGGTATTAAAGCATCAATAATGGCTAGCAGCAAGCAGATTTAAAAGTATGTTGCGGATCATCAGCGTCTCAGTCCAGAAGCAGGGTAGAAGCGGCGCCGTGGCCGTCGCAAACTCGAGAACGGATGAGGAGAAGGCTCACCGCCAAAGGATCAAGGGGATGGAAGCTACACGACCGCTATGGGAGATGAGCCTTCCCCTTGATCCGTTCTCAAGTCAAGGGCGGGCCGGCGGTGGGGGCAGGCACAGGGGCGGCGGGCTGGCGGCGGAGCCGGGGCCGCGGCAGGCGACGTTGTGCGGTAGGGCCGCAAAAAATTTATTTCCGCCCGCCTAGGCCCAGAGTCGGGCCTGCCTTTAAGACCATCCGCATTGGTTCACGGTAAAGCGGTGATGGGATGCGGAGCGGTTCCAATTGAATTCAAAGATGCGCATGCGGGATGCATAACCTCTGCAGTACTGCAGGTGCAGTAACAGTCACTGACATGTGAGCCCCATGGCTTGCCGGACCAACATGTCAGTGACCGTTACTGCACCTGCAGTACCGCAGGTGATTTCAACGCATGCGTTGCGCGCGTCTAAGGTGCCTCGGTGACTAGTGCACACGTAAGCTCGGTGCGCCCGGTCGCATCAGCTGCCTGTACAAATGGCTACGGCTTGAACGAAGGACGAAACCTTATGCGGCAAACAGCAACGTATAGTACTTCCTCCGCCCCAACTCAACTCTATTTCTGTTTTGGTCGAACTAATTACCTTTGACAAATGATTTATATGAAATTTATTAACTTCAATAACATGTAGTACTAGATTTATATTATGGAAATATTTTCATGGTGAATCTAAAAGTACAATTCTTGTATTGTTAAAACAGATCAAAATTGCGTAAATCTGAAAGATAGATTTGACGAAACCTAAGGCTTCCCTTTGAAAAAGTTTTATACTTTACATTAGTTTTACATATGTAATATGCACATAGGATATATCACTAAATAGTTTTGCAAAAAAAAACATGCAGGAGAAATATGTATATCCCATATATGTGCTACTACTACGTAAATTAGGGGTGGGCAAATAAACCGAGACCGAAAAACCAAAACCAATAAAACCGAGACCGAAACTGAAAAGACCGAAATATCGTGTATCGGGTACTTTTCGGGTAGCAAATATAAATAACTGAAAAATAAATGTCAGGTTCGGACGAATAAATTCATTGTGGAGCTACATGTCATGTACTTAATTATACTAAAAATCATCATCTTCTCTGTCGTCCCCCATAATGGAGCTACATTACCATCATTGGTATATGTATCATCGTCGTCGTCTTCATTTTCTGATGCAAATCCATCTACCTCAAACCGATCACCTGACGTTGTCATTATAAGAGTGGAAGCATAGCTGCTCCTCAATGTCATTCCTAGCCCATGCGGTCGTATCCTTATTATTGATACCATTAGTAAGCAGAACATCATGAAATGTCTCAGCCTCCATCGTCTCAGTCACATTATTTTCACTGTCTCCAGGGGGCATGGCAAAAAGGTTCTGTGGCTTCGTTTTAACAACTGCAGCCCATTTTGGATGCTTCACACTTGGAACATAAAACTGCTTGGGTGGCTAGAATGTAAGGCTCATACTGGAGTCGAAACAGAGTACTGTCAACATCTATCATTCCGTATTGATCCTTTTTGTAGCCTCTGCTTTGGTTCAGACTGCTTCCAAAAGGCCGATCAAACCATTCACACTGAAATAATATAACCTCTTGATTTTTTTCAAAATCAACAGCAATGATTTTCTTGATTACTCCAAACCAATCATGATCAGTGCCCCGAACAACAATACCACTGTTTTTGGTCCGTAAATCTTTTTCCTCATCTGCAGTTCGAAAGAAGAAGTCATTGATGAATAACCGACTAAAAAAACGTGCCCGTCGATCAGGTCCCCTAGATAATGCATAAAGATAATCGGTTGCTTTGCCTTCTTTGTGTAATGTCGTAATCTGTACATATTAGTATAACAGGGGTTATCGACGACAAACCAATTTCAGAACACATATTTGTTCAACATTTCATCAAAGTGCAAACTGGCATGTACTTACCCGTTTCTGAAACCAATCAACAAACTCATCTCTATGGCATTTATCAACATCACGAGAATGAATCTTTTTCAATTCTTCAATATGCTCACTGAAAAGGGTACAAAATTAAATTAGCCATCTACAATAAGCCATATATATAGTATACAACATCTGAGTTATACATTATTACTTGATCCATGGAGCGGCCTCTTCAACGTTAGTATTAAGATAATGCCTGATGTTATGTAGTTCCACCATAGTAAGTTGGACCCATTTATACACTTTTTTAGAATTATCAACTTCTATAAATATGTTAGAATTATCAACAGAAGGTTCATTTGTAGCTGCAGCTTCATGACGTTCTAGCCTATTACGCTTGGTGCTGATGTTATCCAAAAACTGACTACAAAAAGTCATACACTCTTCGGCAATATATCCCTCAACTATAGAACCCTCTGGCTGAGCTATGTTACGTACATACCTCTTCAATGTACCAAGGTACCTCTTAATTGGATACATCCATCTGTAAGAAACAGGTCCACCCAACCGTGCTTCTTCGGCAAGATGGGTTGGAAGATGTACCATGATATCAAAGAAAGCGGGAGGAAACAACATCTCAAGCTTACAAATTGTTTCAGGAGTTTGTTTGCTCATCTTGTCCAAATCTGGTTCCGCCAATTCTTTAGAACAAATTCTAGAAAAGAATGTGCTAAACTCAATTAAAGGTGCAACAACCTTTTCGGGCAATATGTTACGTATTGCAATAGGAAGGAGCTTCTGAAATATAATATGGCAGTCATGAGTTTTTATACCCGATACCTTACATGCTTTTATGTCCACACATCTCTTGATATTTGAGGCATAACCATCGGGCACCTTCACATTCTCCAAAAACTTGCACAAGGTGGTCTTCTCATCTTTGCCCAAGGTATATAATGCTGGTGGGAATGTGTACTTTCTCTTTATGAACTTCGGATGTTGATCTGGCCGTATACCCATATCCTTCATATCAAGACGAGCTTGTAGACTATCTTTTGTTTTACCATCCATAGCAAGCAATGTCCCCAATATGCTATCACAAATGTTTTTCTCAATGTGCATGACATCCAAGTTATGCCTTATTAGCAATGTCTTCCAATAAGGGAGGTCGAAAAATATACTTTTCTTCTTCCAATTGTGCCATCTATTTTCCTTGGTGTGCTTTCTCTTATTATTCGTCGGTCCAAAACTCACTTGATCAAAACATTCGTATTGTTGGTGTACTTCGTCACCAGAGAGCGATGTTGGATCCTCTCTATTCTCTACTAGAGAGTGATCAAAACACTCGTATTGTTGGAGTACTTCGTCGGTCCAAACCTTGTTGTTTATCTCAAAAAAAAATATCCTTCACTCAAATTTGTTTGTATGAACATATTTGTATCATTTATACATGTATGAATTTTTTTAATTTTTTTAAAAGCATTCCAACATGTCAAACTTCAAATTATCCATCATTCTAACTAAATGCTCATATACATATGAGGCATTCATCAAATTATGAACACACATAGATTAAAAAAATTTTAAAAAATATGAAAAAATTCATAGAGGTTGGTATGATGAGTAAAAATGTCCACTGAAAAAATAAATGAAAAAGGCATTATATTCATCAAGATAGAAAAATGAAAAATAGCATTTGTTGTATGTTTTTTATGTTCTGACCAATTTCAAAAAATTTATGAAGTGAAATTTAATGGTAACCTTTACTTATCAATAATATTACAAGAAAGTGGAATTTTGTCTTTTTAAAGGACCCACATTTAATCAAGAATATTAATTAAGAAGAAGTAAATATCTTCACAGGCGGTTGGCATTTAATAACCGCCTGAGAAGATGTTTATTTCAGGCGGGTATTACTTACCAACTGTCTGAGATAATGCCCGATACTATGCTTCAGTTTCCTTATCCCTTGCTTCTTATTTATTTAGAATCCAATATAAATACTCAAACATGTTTATATTCTGCAAATTGTTTACAAATTCGGTGATTCTTTCTTCTACATTTGTATAAAATTAACATCTACCACCTGAACAAAATATTTTAAAACTTCTATAGCTGACATTGTAATGTTTTGATAAATATGAAATTAATTTCTACTCACATATTATTCACATTTGTGTATCTCATATAAAAAAAGATCCTTCACTCAAATTTGTTTGTATGAACATATTTCTATCATTTATACATGTATGAATTTTTTTAAAAACATTCCAACATGTCAAACTTCAAATTATCCATCATTCTAACTAAATGCTCATATATATATGAGGCATTCATCAAATTATGAACACACATTGATTCAAAAAATTTAAAAAATCTGAAAAAATTCATAGAGGTTGGTATGATGAGTAAAAATGTCCACTGAAAAAATAAATGAAAAAGGCATTATGTTCATCAAGATAGAAAAATGAAAACATAGCATTTGTTGTATGTTTTTTATGTTCTCACCAATTTGAAAATATTTATGAAGTGAAATTTAATGGTAACCTTTACTTATCAATAATATTACAAGAAAGTGGAATTTTGCCTTTTTAAAGGACCCACAATTAATCAAGAATATTAATTAAGAAGAAGTAAATATCTTCACAGGCGGTTGGTATTTAATAACCGCCTGAGCAGAATTTTATCTCACGCGGGTATTACTTACCAACCGTATGAGATAATGCTTGATACTGTTCTTCAGTTTTCTCATCCCTTGCTTCTTTTTTATTTAGATTCCAATATAAATACTCAAACATGTTTATATTCTACAAATTGTGTCCAAATTTGATGATTCTTTCTTCTACATTTGTATAAAATTAACATCTACCACCTGAACAAAATATTTTAAAACTTGTATAGCTGATATTGTAATGTTTTGGTAAATATCAAATTGATTTCTACTCACATATTATTCACATTTGTGTATCTCATAAAAAAAAGATCCTTCACTCAAATTTGTTTATATGAACATATTTGTATCATTTATACATGTATGAATTTTGTTAATTTTTTTAAAAAGCATTCCAACATGTCAAACTTCAAATTATCCATCATTCTAACTAAATGCTCCTATACATATGAGGCATTCATCAAATTATGAACACACATTGATTCAACAAAATTTAAAAAAATCTGAAAAAATTCATAGAGGCTGGTATGATGAGTAAAAATGTCCACTGAAAAAATACATGAAAAAGGCATTATATTCATCAAGATAGAAAAATGAAAAATAGCATTTGTTGTATGTTTTTTTATGTTCTGACCAATTTCAAAAGATTTATGAAGTGAATATTAATGGTAAACTTTACATATCAATAACATTACAAGAAAGTGGAATTTTGCCTTTTTAAAGGACCCACATTTAATCAAGAATATTAATTAAGAAGAAGTAAATATCTTCACAGGCGGTTGGTATTTAATAACCGCCTGAGAAGATGTTTATCTCAGGCGGGTATTGCTTACCAACCGCCTGAGATAATGCCCGATACTGTTCTTCAATTTCCTTATCCCTTGCTTCTTTTTTATTTAGATTCTAATATAAATACTCAAACATGTTTAGATTCTGCAAATTATGTCCAAATTTGATGATTCTTTCTACTACATTTGTATAAAATTAACATCTACCACCTGAACAAAATATTTTAAAACTTGTATAGATGACATTGTAACGTTTTGGTAAATATCAAATTAATTTCTAATCATATATTATTCACATTTATGTATCTCATAAAAAAAGATCCTTCACTCAAATTTGTTTGTATGAACATATTTGTGTCATTTATACATGTATGAATTTTGTTAATTTTTTAAAAAGCATTCCAATATGTCAAACTTCAAATTATCCATCATTCTAACTAAATGCTCCTATACATATGAGGCATTCATCAAATTATGAACACACATTGATTCAAAAAAAATTTAAATATGAAAAAATCATAGAGGTTGGTATGATGAGTAAAAATGTCCACTGAAAAAATAAATGAAAAAGGCATTATATTCATCAAGATAGAAAAATGAAAAATAGCATTTGTTGTTTGTTTTTTATGTTCTGACCAATTTCAAAAGATTTATGAAGTGAAATTTAATGGTAACCTTTACTTATCAATAATATTACAAAAAGTGGAATTTTTCCTTTTTAAAGGACCCACATTTAATCAAGAATATTAATTAAGAAGAAGTAAATATCTTCACAGGCGGTTGGTATTTAATAACCGCCTGAGAAGATGTTTATCTCAGGCGCTTACCAACCGTCTGAGATAATGCTCAATACTGTTCTTCAGTTTCCTTATCCACTGCTTCTTTTTTATTTAGATTCCAATATAAATACTCAAACATGTTTAGATTCTGCAAATTGTGTCCAAATTCGATGATTCTTTCTTCTACATTTGTATAAAATTAAGATCTACCACCTGAACAAAATATTTTAAAACTTGTATAGCTGACATTGTAATGTTTTGGTAAATATCAAAATAATTTCTACTCACATATTATTCACATTTGTGTATCTCATAAAAAAAAGATCCTTCACTCAAATTTGTTTGTATGAACATATTTGTATCATTTATACATGTATGAATTTTGTTAATTTTTTTTAAAAAGCATTCCAACGTGTCAAACTTCAAATTATCCATCATTCTAACTAAATGCTCCTATATATATGAGGCATTTCAAATTATGAACACACATTGATTCAAAAAAATTTAAAAAAATCTGAAAAAATTCATAGAGGTTGGTATGATGAGTAAAAATGTCCACTGAAAAAATAAATGAAAAAGGCATTATACTCATCATGATATAAAAATGAAAAATAGCATTTGTTGTATGTTTTTTAGGTTTTGACCTATTTCAAAAGAGTATGAAGTGAAATTTAATGGTATCCTTTACTTATCAATAACATTACAAGAAAGTGGAATTTTACCTTTTTAAAGGACCCACATTTAATCAAGAATATTAATTAAGAAGAAGTAAATATCTTCACAGGTGGTTGGTATTTAATAACCGCCTGAGAAGATGTTTATCTCAGGCGGGTATTGCTTACCAACCGCCTGAGATAATGCCTGATACTGTTCTTCAGTTTCCTTATCTCTTGCTTCTTTTTTATTTAGATTCCAATATAAATACTCAAACATGTTTAGATTCTGCAAATTGTGTCCAAATTTGATGATTCTTTCTACTACATTTGTATAAAATTAACATCCACCACCTGAACAAAATATTTTAAAACTTGTATAGACGACATTGTAATGTTTTGGTAAATATCAAATTAATTTCTAATCATATATTATTCACATTTGTGTATCTCATAAAAAAAGATCCTTCACTCAAATTTGTTTGTATGAACATATTTGTATCATTTATACATGTATGAATTTTGTTAATCTTTTTAAAAAGCATTCCAATATGTCAAACTTCAAATTATCCATCATTCTAACTAAATGCTCCTATACATATGAGGCATTCATCAAATTATGAACACACATTGATTCAAAAAAATTTAAAAAATATGAAAAAATCATAGAGGTTGGTATGATGAGTAAAAATGTCCACTGAAAAAATAAATGAAAAAGGCATTATATTCATCAAGATAGAAAAATGAAAAATAGCATTTGTCGTATGTTTTGATGTTCTGACCAATTTCAAAAGATTTATGAAGTGAAATTTAATGGTAACCTTTACTTATCAATAATATTACAAAAAGTGGAATTTTGCCTTTTTAAAGGACCCACATTTAATTAAGAATATTAATTAAGAAGAAGTAAATATCTTCACAGGCGATTGGTATTTAATATCCGCCTGAGAAGATGTTTATCTCCGGCGCTTACCAACCGTCTGAGATAATGCTCAATACTGTTCTTCAGTTTCCTTATCCATTGCTTCTTTTTTATTTAGATTCCAATATAAATACTCAAACATGTTTAGATTCTGCAAATTGTGTCCAAATTCGATGATTCTTTCTTCTAAATTTGTATAAAATTAAGATCTACCACCTGAACCAAATATTTTAAAACTTGTATAGCTGACATTGTAATGTTTTGATAAATATCAAATTAATTTCTACTCACATATTATTCACATTTGTGTATCTCATAAAAAAAAGATCCTTCACTCAAATTTGTTTGTATGAACATATTTGTATCATTTATACATGTATGAATTTTGTTAATTTTTTTTAAAAAGCATTCCAACGTGTCAAACTTCAAATTATCCATCATTCTAACTAAATGCTCCTATATATATGAGGCATTTCAAATTATGAACACACATTGATTCAAAAAAATTTAAAAAAATCTGAAAAAATTCATAGAGGTTGGTATGATGAGTAAAAATGTCCACTGAAAAAATAAATGAAAAAGGCATTATACTCATCAAGATATAAAAATTAAAAATAGCATTTGTTGTACGTTTTTTACGTTCTGACCAATTTCAAAAGAGTATGAAGTGAAATTTAATGGTAACCTTTACTTATCAATAACATTACAAGAAAGTGGAATTTTACCTTTTTAAAGGACCCACATTAATCAAGAATATTAATTAAGAAGAAGTAAATATCTTCACAGGCGGTTGGTATTTAATAACCGCCTGAGAAGATGTTCATCCCAGGCGGGTATTGCTTACCAACCGCCTGAGATAATGCCCGATACTGTTCTTTAGTTTCCTTATCTCTTGCTTCTTTTTTATTAAGATTCCAATATAAATACTCAAACATGTTTAGATTCTGCAAAATTGTGTCCAAATTTGATGATTCTTTCTACTACATTTGTATAAAATTAACATCCACCACCTGAACAAAATATTTTAAAACTTGTATAGACGACATTGTAATGTTTTGGTAAATATCAAGTTAATTTCTAATCATACATTATTCACATTTGTGTATCTCATAAAAAAAGATCCTTCACTCAAATTTGTTTGTATGAACATATTTGTATCATTTATACATGTATGAATTTTGTTAATCTTTTTAAAAAGCATTCCAATATGTCAAACTTAAAATTATCCATCATTCTAACAAAATGCTCCTATGCATATGAGGCATTCATCAAATTATGAACACACATTGATTCAAAAAAATTTAAAAAAATCTGAAAAAATTCATATAGGTTGGTGTGATGAGTAAAAATGTCCACTGAAAAAATACATGAAAAAGGCATTATATTCATCAAGATAGAAAAATGAAAAATAGCATTTGTTGTATGTTTTTTATGTTCTGACCAATTTCAAAAGATTTATGAAGTGAAATTTAATGGTAACCTTTACTTATCAATAACATTAAAAGAAAGTTGAATTTTGCCTTTTTAAAGGACCCACATTTAATCAAGAATATTAATTAAGAAAAGTAAATATCTTCACAGGCGGTTGGTATTTAATAACCGCCTGAGAAGATGTTTATCTCAGGCGGGTATTGCTTACCAACCGCCTGAGATAATGTCCGATACTGTTCTTCAGTTTCCTTATCCCTTGCTTCTTTTTTATTTAGATTCCAATATAAATACTCAAACATGTTTAGATTCTGCAAATTGTGTCCAAATTTGATGATTGTTTCTTCTACATTTCTATAAAATTAACATCTACCACCTGAACAAAATATTTTAAAACTTTTATAGATGACATTGTAATGTTTTGGTAAATATCAAATTAATTTCTAATCACATATTATTCACATTTGTGTGTCTCATAAAAAAAGATCCTTCACTCAAATTTGTTTGTATGAACATATTTGTATCATTTATACATGTATGGATTTTGTTAATTTTTTTAAAAAGCATTCCAACATGTCAAACTTCAAATTATCCATCATTCTAACTAAATGCTCCTATACATATTAGGCATTCATCAAATTATGAACACACGTTGATTCAAAAAAATTTAAAAAAAAATATGAAAAAATCATAGAGGTTGGTATGATGAGTAAAAATGTCCACTGAAAATATAAATGAAAAAGGCATTATATTCATAAAGATAGAAAATGAAAAATAGCATTTGTTGTATGTTTTTTATGTTCTGACCAATTTCAAAAGATTTATGAAGTGAAATTTAATGGTAACCTTTACTTATCAATAATATTACAAAAAAGTGGAATTTTGCCTTTTTAAAGGACCCACATTTAATCAAGAATATTAATTAAGAAGAAGTAAATATCTTCACAGGCGGTTGGGATTTAATAACCGCCTGAGAAGATGTTTATCTCCGGCGCTTACCAACCGTCTGAGATAATGCTCAATACTGTTCTTCAGTTTCCTTATCCATTGCTTCTTTTTTATTTAGATTCTAATATAAATACTCAAACATGTTTAGATTCTGCAAATTGTGTCCAAATTCGATGATTCTTTCTTCTACATTTGTATAAAATTAACATCTACCACCTGAACAAAATATTTTAAAACTTGTATAGGTGACATTGTAATGTTTTGGTAAATATCAAATTAATTTCTACTCACATATTATTCACATTTGTATATCTCATAAAAAAACATCCTTCACTCAAATTTGTTTGTATGAACATATTTGTATCATTTATTCATGTATGAATTTTGTTAATTTTTTTAAAAAAGCATTCCAACATGTCAAACTTCAAATTATCCATCATTCTAACTAAATGCTCCTATACATATGAGGCATTTCAAATTATGAACACACATTGATTCAAAAAAATTTAAAAAAATCTGAAAAAATTCATAGAGGTTGGTATGATGAGTAGAAATGTCCACTGAAAAAATAAATGAAAAAGGCATTATATTCATCAAGATAGAAAAATGAAAAATAGCATTCGTTGTATGTTTTTTATGTTCTAACCGATACTAAAAGATTTATGAAGTGAAATTTAATGGTAACCTTTACTTATCAATAATATTACAAGAAAGTGGAATTTTGCCTTTTTTAAGGACCCACATTTAATCAAGAATATTAATTAAGAAGAAGTCAATATCTTCACAGGCGGTTGGTATTTAATAACCACCTGAGAAGATGTTTATCTCAGGCGGGTATTGCTTACCAACCGCTTGAGAAAATGCCCGATACTGTTCTTCAGTTTCCTTATCCCTTGCTTCTTTTTTATTTAGATTCCAATATAAATACTCAAACATGTTTAGATTCTGCAAATTGTGTCCAAATTCGATGATTATTTCTTCCACATTTGAATAAAATTACAATGTACCACCTGAACAAAATATTTTAAAACTTGTATAGCTAACATTGTAATGTTTTGGTAAATATCAAATTCATTTCTACTCCTATATTATTCACATTTGTGTATCTCATAAAAAAAGATCGTTTACTCAAATTTGTTTGTATGAACATATTTGTATCATTTATACATGTATGGATTTTGTTAATTTTTTTAAAAAGCATTCCAACATGTCAAACTTCAAATTATCCATCATTCTAACTAAATGCTCCTATACATATTAGGCATTCATCAAATTATGAACACACGTTGATTCAAAAAAATTTAAAAAAAATATGAAAAAATCATAGAGGTTGGTATGATGAGTAAAAATGTCCACTGAAAATATAAATGAAAAAGGCATTATATTCAAAAAGATAGAAAATGAAAAATAGCATTTGTTGTATGTTTTTTATGTTCTGACCAATTTCAAAAGATTTATGAAGTGAAATTTAATGGTAACCTTTACTTATCAATAATATTACAAAAAAGTGGAATTTTGCCTTTTTAAAGGACCCACATTTAATCAAGAATATTAATTAAGAAGAAGTAAATATCTTCACAGGCGGTTGGGATTTAATAACCGCCTGAGAAGATGTTTATCTCCGGCGCTTACCAACCGTCTGAGATAATGCTCAATACTGTTCTTCAGTTTCCTTATCCATTGCTTCTTTTTTATTTAGATTCTAATATAAATACTCAAACATGTTTAGATTCTGCAAATTGTGTCCAAATTCGATGATTCTTTCTTCTACATTTGTATAAAATTAACATCTACCACCTGAACAAAATATTTTAAAACTTGTATAGGTGACATTGTAATGTTTTGGTAAATATCAAATTAATTTCTACTCACATATTATTCACATTTGTATATCTCATAAAAAAACATCCTTCACTCAAATTTGTTTGTATGAACATATTTGTATCATTTATTCATGTATGAATTTTGTTAATTTTTTTAAAAAAGCATTCCAACATGTCAAACTTCAAATTATCCATCATTCTAACTAAATGCTCCTATACATATGAGGCATTTCAAATTATGAACACACATTGATTCAAAAAAATTTAAAAAAATCTGAAAAAATTCATAGAGGTTGGTATGATGAGTAGAAATGTCCACTGAAAAAATAAATGAAAAAGGCATTATATTCATCAAGATAGAAAAATGAAAAATAGCATTCGTTGTATGTTTTTTATGTTCTAACCGATACTAAAAGATTTATGAAGTGAAATTTAATGGTAACCTTTACTTATCAATAATATTACAAGAAAGTGGAATTTTGCCTTTTTTAAGGACCCACATTTAATCAAGAATATTAATTAAGAAGAAGTCAATATCTTCACAGGCGGTTGGTATTTAATAACCACCTGAGAAGATGTTTATCTCAGGCGGGTATTGCTTACCAACCGCTTGAGAAAATGCCCGATACTGTTCTTCAGTTTCCTTATCCCTTGCTTCTTTTTTATTTAGATTCCAATATAAATACTCAAACATGTTTAGATTCTGCAAATTGTGTCCAAATTCGATGATTCTTTCTTCCACATTTGAATAAAATTACAATGTACCACCTGAACAAAATATTTTAAAACTTGTATAGCTAACATTGTAATGTTTTGGTAAATATCAAATTCATTTCTACTCCTATATTATTCACATTTGTGTATCTCATAAAAAAAGATCGTTTACTCAAATTTGTTTGTATGAACATATTTGTATCATTTATACATGTATGGATTTTGTTAATTTTTTTAAAAAGCATTCCAACATGTCAAACTTCAAATTATCCATCATTCTAACTAAATGCTCCTATACATATTAGGCATTCATCAAATTATGAACACACGTTGATTCAAAAAAATTTAAAAAAAATATGAAAAAATCATAGAGGTTGGTATGATGAGTAAAAATGTCCACTGAAAATATAAATGAAAAAGGCATTATATTCAAAAAGATAGAAAATGAAAAATAGCATTTGTTGTATGTTTTTTATGTTCTGACCAATTTCAAAAGATTTATGAAGTGAAATTTAATGGTAACCTTTACTTATCAATAATATTACAAAAAAGTGGAATTTTGCCTTTTTAAAGGACCCACATTTAATCAAGAATATTAATTAAGAAGAAGTAAATATCTTCACAGGCGGTTGGGATTTAATAACCGCCTGAGAAGATGTTTATCTCCGGCGCTTACCAACCGTCTGAGATAATGCTCAATACTGTTCTTCAGTTTCCTTATCCATTGCTTCTTTTTTATTTAGATTCTAATATAAATACTCAAACATGTTTAGATTCTGCAAATTGTGTCCAAATTCGATGATTCTTTCTTCTACATTTGTATAAAATTAACATCTACCACCTGAACAAAATATTTTAAAACTTGTATAGGTGACATTGTAATGTTTTGGTAAATATCAAATTAATTTCTACTCACATATTATTCACATTTGTATATCTCATAAAAAAACATCCTTCACTCAAATTTGTTTGTATGAACATATTTGTATCATTTATTCATGTATGAATTTTGTTAATTTTTTTAAAAAAGCATTCCAACATGTCAAACTTCAAATTATCCATCATTCTAACTAAATGCTCCTATACATATGAGGCATTTCAAATTATGAACACACATTGATTCAAAAAAATTTAAAAAAATCTGAAAAAATTCATAGAGGTTGGTATGATGAGTAGAAATGTCCACTGAAAAAATAAATGAAAAAGGCATTATATTCATCAAGATAGAAAAATGAAAAATAGCATTCGTTGTATGTTTTTTATGTTCTAACCGATACTAAAAGATTTATGAAGTGAAATTTAATGGTAACCTTTACTTATCAATAATATTACAAGAAAGTGGAATTTTGCCTTTTTTAAGGACCCACATTTAATCAAGAATATTAATTAAGAAGAAGTCAATATCTTCACAGGCGGTTGGTATTTAATAACCACCTGAGAAGATGTTTATCTCAGGCGGGTATTGCTTACCAACCGCTTGAGAAAATGCCCGATACTGTTCTTCAGTTTCCTTATCCCTTGCTTCTTTTTTATTTAGATTCCAATATAAATACTCAAACATGTTTAGATTCTGCAAATTGTGTCCAAATTCGATGATTATTTCTTCCACATTTGAATAAAATTACAATGTACCACCTGAACAAAATATTTTAAAACTTGTATAGCTAACATTGTAATGTTTTGGTAAATATCAAATTCATTTCTACTCCTATATTATTCACATTTGTGTATCTCATAAAAAAAGATCGTTTACTCAAATTTGTTTGTATGAACATATTTGTATCATTTATACATGTATGGATTTTGTTAATTTTTTTAAAAAGCATTCCAACATGTCAAACTTCAAATTATCCATCATTCTAACTAAATGCTCCTATACATATTAGGCATTCATCAAATTATGAACACACGTTGATTCAAAAAAATTTAAAAAAAATATGAAAAAATCATAGAGGTTGGTATGATGAGTAAAAATGTCCACTGAAAATATAAATGAAAAAGGCATTATATTCAAAAAGATAGAAAATGAAAAATAGCATTTGTTGTATGTTTTTTATGTTCTGACCAATTTCAAAAGATTTATGAAGTGAAATTTAATGGTAACCTTTACTTATCAATAATATTACAAAAAAGTGGAATTTTGCCTTTTTAAAGGACCCACATTTAATCAAGAATATTAATTAAGAAGAAGTAAATATCTTCACAGGCGGTTGGGATTTAATAACCGCCTGAGAAGATGTTTATCTCCGGCGCTTACCAACCGTCTGAGATAATGCTCAATACTGTTCTTCAGTTTCCTTATCCATTGCTTCTTTTTTATTTAGATTCTAATATAAATACTCAAACATGTTTAGATTCTGCAAATTGTGTCCAAATTCGATGATTCTTTCTTCTACATTTGTATAAAATTAACATCTACCACCTGAACAAAATATTTTAAAACTTGTATAGGTGACATTGTAATGTTTTGGTAAATATCAAATTAATTTCTACTCACATATTATTCACATTTGTATATCTCATAAAAAAACATCCTTCACTCAAATTTGTTTGTATGAACATATTTGTATCATTTATTCATGTATGAATTTTGTTAATTTTTTTTAAAAAAGCATTCCAACATGTCAAACTTCAAATTATCCATCATTCTAACTAAATGCTCCTATACATATGAGGCATTTCAAATTATGAACACACATTGATTCAAAAAAATTTAAAAAAATCTGAAAAAATTCATAGAGGTTGGTATGATGAGTAGAAATGTCCACTGAAAAAATAAATGAAAAAGGCATTATATTCATCAAGATAGAAAAATGAAAAATAGCATTCGTTGTATGTTTTTTATGTTCTAACCGATACTAAAAGATTTATGAAGTGAAATTTAATGGTAACCTTTACTTATCAATAATATTACAAGAAAGTGGAATTTTGCCTTTTTTAAGGACCCACATTTAATCAAGAATATTAATTAAGAAGAAGTCAATATCTTCACAGGCGGTTGGTATTTAATAACCACCTGAGAAGATGTTTATCTCAGGCGGGTATTGCTTACCAACCGCTTGAGAAAATGCCCGATACTGTTCTTCAGTTTCCTTATCCCTTGCTTCTTTTTTATTTAGATTCCAATATAAATACTCAAACATGTTTAGATTCTGCAAATTGTGTCCAAATTCGATGATTCTTTCTTCCACATTTGAATAAAATTACAATGTACCACCTGAACAAAATATTTTAAAACTTGTATAGCTAACATTGTAATGTTTTGGTAAATATCAAATTCATTTCTACTCCTATATTATTCACATTTGTGTATCTCATAAAAAAAGATCGTTTACTCAAATTTGTTTGTATGAACATATTTGTATCATTTATACATGTATGAATTTTGTTATTTTCATTTAAAAGCATTCCAACATGACAAACTTCAAATTATCGATCATTCTAACTAAATGCTCGTATACATATGAGGCATTCAGCAAATTATGAACACACATTGATTCAAAAAAATTTATAAAAATCTGAAAAAAATTCCTAGAGGTTGGTATTGAAAGTGCATCTAGGACTCCCTTGTGGGTTTTGGATGATTTATGACAAGCAATTTGGATCCTAATCCGTTTGTTGAGATGAATGCAGGAAGATGCTAGAAAATGAGTAAAATGCCAAAAAGTGGGAAATTAAGAAGGAGAATGAATTTGAGCTCAAGAAGAAGAAATTAGTAGATTAGTATGTATGGAGTGTGTTAAGGAAACACACCCAAGAGCTCAATCTCACTTTATCACACACACACAATGCACAAAACCATACAGGACCGGACTAGTCCGATATCAACCGGACTAGTCCGATATCACATTCTGCACAAGATCGGACAAGTCTGGTCCCCACCGGACTAGTCCGATATCTTTCTGTTCCACTTCGGACTAGTCCTCCCCAGTGCGGACTAGTCCTCAACACAATGCACAAGTCACTAGATCGGACAAGTCCGGTCACTACCGGACTAGTCCGATTCCCTTTCTGATCCACTTCGGACAAGTCCGGTGACTACACGGACTAGTCCGATTTACACTCTGTTCTAAATCGGACAAGTCCTCCAAGTGCGGACTTGTCGTTCAAAACACTTAGGGTTTCACAGGTCCGGACAAGTCCGTTGTCAACCGGACAAGTCCGAAGATTTCCAGCAACGAAATCGGACAAGTCCGTTTTTTTTCGGACTAGTCCGATATTCCTGGACACTTAGGGTTTGCTTCACACAGCACACCGGACTAGTCCGATCTCCACCACGGACTAGTCCGATCTTTCTAAACCCTAACGGTAATTTCTAGAAACCCCATATAAATAGAGGTGGATGGCCCACTTTTAACCTCTCTCGAACCCTAGCGCCGTCACACCTCCCAAGAGACTCAAAAACCATCTCTCTCCACGAAGTTGAGTGCAAAATCGATCAATCTTTTGAAGATCACTTGTAGATCATTGGAGAGGCACTTTGCACACGATTGAGCTCTTGGTTTGAATCTCTAACACACTCTTGCATCTCAATTTGTATATTTCGAAGTGTGTTATTGGTGGTTTTGAAACTTGTAATCAAGGGAGCTCTCAACTTGTGAGATCGCCCCTTCAACTTGGTGATTTACCCCTGTGTGATTAGTGGAAGAGGATTGGCCTTCGTGGCGATCCGACGAGGGAAGGGTTGGTAAAGACCCGGTCCTTTTGTGGGCTCCTCAACGTGGACGTAGGCTGCCTTCGTGGTAACCGAACCACGGGATAAATCTTGTGTCTTGTTCGTTTGTGTTCATCATTCTAGTTGATCAACATTATCTAGGGTTTGATTCATTTTGTTGAATTGAAGTTAAATAGTGAACAAGAATCATACTTGCAATAAAACTTAACATACAACTATTGAACTGTCATTATAGTTTATATTTCCGCTGCAAACGACAACGAAACAATCAAATTGACCTAACCTGATCAACCTAGCCCGTGAAATCCGGACTAGTCCGCACTTTACCGGACTAGTCCGATATATCTGGATTTAACCTTTTTGTTGAAGTGATACAGGAACCAGAAAAATTCAAGAAGGCCTATTCACCCCCCCCTCTAGGCCTACATTCAATTGGTATCAGAGCAGGTTCTTCAAGAAAGAGTGCAACCACTCGAAGAGATCATGTCGGACATGAAGGAAGTCCAGAAAATCAACACCCAGGAAGAAATGAACAATGACAAGCACCAAAAGCTAGAAAGGTATCTCGAAGCCATCCAAGACTTCGATGATGATGATGAGGAGACATTGGAACTGAAAGCACTGCTCCGAAAGAAAGCACTTTCCAAAGGGAAAGCTAAAGTTGAAGAAAAGAAGAAGGGGAGTAGTCACACCGACTACTCCCGATATCCTTTTAATTATGACCGTTTAAATTCTAACAGCAGTCATTATTTATCTATCCCTCTCGGGAAAGCCCCACACTTCGATGGGAGCGATTACTCCATGTGGAGGCAAAACATGAAGATGCACTTGATTTCCCTTAACCCAAGTTTATGGCATATTGTGTGCACAGGAATAAACATCCCTGATGACGATGAAGAACTCACGCCAAGTCAAGAGCAAGCCATCCACAGGAATGCCCAAGCCGCAGCCGTTATCACCTCATCTCTAAGTAGAGATGAATTCACAAAGGTGGACGGATTGGAAATTGCCAAAGAAATCTGGGACACGCTACAGACAGCACATGAAGGTGACCGGCATGTGCGGGAGGCAAAGATTGAAATGATTGAAGGCGAACTAGGAAGGTTCGCGATTGAGGAAGATGAATCCCCCCAGGACATGTACAACAGACTAAAGACTCTTGTGAACAAGGTTCGATCGTATGGTAGCAAAAAGTGGAATGACCACGAGGTTGTGAAGCTCATCCTTAGAGCCTTTATGCCTCGCAACGTTACACTCTGTTCTATGATCCGAGAAAGTCCTGGATACAAGAAAATGACTCCGGATGAACTGCTTGGCAAAATCATCAACTTTGAGATGATGGAGAAGCAAGCCAAGCATGTCAAAGAAATAGCTGACCTCACATCGGCCAAGAAGAAGGGAGTTGCCTTAAAATCCACACTCAAACCTCTATCCAAAGAAGCAAAAGGAGCTCAGTTTGAGGAGGACAGCGATGATGAAAGCAGCGAGCTGGACGAAGAAGATATGATTCTGTTCATGAAGAAATTCAAAAGAATTATGAAGAAAAGACAAGGAGCAAAATCGAGTGAAGGAAAATACAAGGAGAAGACAAAACCGAAGATGAGGCGGGCATGCTATAATTGTGGTGAGTACAATCACTTCATAGTTGATTGCCCATATGAGGACAACAAGAAGAAGAGTAAAGAATCCAAGCCTCAACCGAAAAAGTTCTTCAAGAAGAAGAAACAAGCTGAACAAGCACACATCGGAAAGGAGTGGGACTCAAACGATGAGTCCTCATCGTCCGATGAAGAAGAAATGGCTAGCATAGCCATTGAAAGCATGCCCAAGAAACTCACACTCTTCCCCACGCTCGGTGCAAAGAAGGCAAATGGAACTTGCCTCATGGCTAAGGAAGGTAAACGCAAGGTAAACATCAAAACTCCTTCCTCGCATTCTTACTCAAGTGATGATGATCTAGATAGTGATGATGAAGACATGCTAATTGGTTTAGATAGAAAAACTGCTGCAAAAATGAAATTCTTGCTTAACCAACTTGTTGAGAAGGAAGAGCTGATTGATCGTCAAGAAGACATGATTATCTCCCAAAAGGAGAAGCATGTCGAACTTGACAATCTTCTAGTTCTTGAAAAGGAGAAAAATCACACACTAGAGCTTGAGCTAGCTTCAAGCAAGAAAACTTGCTTGGAGTTAACCAACTCAAATGTTGCAATCAAGAATCAACTTGATGACCAAATCAAGGTCAACAAGATCCTTGAAGTGCAGGTTGAGTCACTCAAGCTTAGTGAACCTTCCTCCTCTTCAACCCTACCTTCTCAACCCACTTTAACTAATATCGCTCATGTTTGCAAATGTGATAAAACTAACATCAGGTTGAAGGAAAACCCTACCTCCACGAAGGACAAAAATCCTACCCAATGTATAATATTTGACAAGGAGAGGATCAACTATGCACGTAGTGCATATTTGGTCCAAAGACCTCCAAATGTCAAATATGGCATTGGTTACTCTTGTGATGGAAAGCAAAAAGCTGGAAATCATAAGAATGACAAGGGAAGGATCACCTTTGTGAAGGGAGGACCCTCACAACCTAGTAACTCGAAAACTAAAAATCTGAACTCTCATGAAAATCGGACTAGTCCGGTTGTGGTCCGGACAAGTCCGGTCATCCGGACAAGTCCGGTCACACAGACTAGTCCGACCCATAATCAACAGCAACTTCTGTTTAAAACATTTGATGCATCCTATGTTTTAATGAAAAATAATGTTGGTAAAGTGTATGCTTATTATGCTGGGCCACGCCATGGGAACACAAAATCCCATGTGTGGGTGCCCAAATGTATTGTCACTAACCTCCAAGGACCCAAGCAAGCTTGGGTACCTAAAACCAAGGCGTAATTTGTTTTTGCAGGCCTACTCCTCCGGTGGATCCAAATGGGTGCTAGACAGTGGATGCACCAACCACATGACCGGAGAAAGGAAGATGTTTGTGGAGTATGAAGTGAACCAGGACCCAAACGAAGGCATCTACTTTGGGGATAACAGTCAAGGAAGGGTCCTCGGTACCGGTAAAATTGCAATATCCTCTGAACATACTCTTTCGCACGTTTTACACGTTGAATCTTTAGATTATAACCTGCTGTCCATATCTCAGTTATGTGACAAAGGTTATAATTGCCTGTTTACTAACGAGGGTGTGACCGTCTCAAGGAGAAGTGATGGTTCCATTGCATTCAAGGGTATGTTAAAGGGAAAGCTTTATCTTGTTGACTTCAACAAGGATAAAGCCGAACTCGACACATGCTTGATTGCAAAAACCAACATGGGTTGGCTGTGGCATAGACGGCTAGCACATGTTGGTATGAGGAACCTTCAAAAACTCCTCAAGGGCGATCACATCCGAGGTTTGAAAGATGTTGTGTTTGAGAAAGACAGGCCTTGTAGCGCGTGCCAAGCAGGAAAGCAAGTTGGAGCACAACATCCCGCAAAGAACATCATGACCACGACAAGACCGCTCGAACTACTTCATATGGACCTCTTCGGTCCAATTGCTTACATAAGCATAGGCGGTAACAAATACGGTTTAGTCATTATTGATGATTTTTCCCGCTTCACTTGGGTGTTCTTTTTGCATGACAAGTCAGAAACACAAGGAACACTCAAGAAATTCTTCAAGCGAGCGCAAAACGAGTTCTCACTATCAATCAAGAGTATTCGGAGCGACAATGGCACGGAGTTCAAAAACATACAAGTGGAGGAGTACCTTGATGAGGAAGGAATCAAGCACGAATTCTCAGCGCCATACTCTCCACAACAAAACGGAGTTGCCGAAAGGAAGAATCGAACGCTCATAGAGATGGCAAGAACAATGCTCGATGAATACAAGACTTCGGATCGATTTTGGGCGGAAGCAATCAACACCGCCTGCCATGCCACAAATCGACTCTATCTTCATCGACTACTAAAGAAGACCCCCTATGAGCTACTCACCGGTAACAAACCGAACATTTCATATTTTCGAGTTTTCGGTTCTCCTTGCTATATTTTGAACAAGAAGCCCAGGACCTCAAAGTTCGCTTCGAAGTCCGATGAAGGTTTCTTGCTTGGTTATGATTCGAACACTTACGCCTATCGTGTTTTCAACAAGGCCTCCGGACTTGTTGAAGTGGCACGTGACGTAGTGTTCGATGAAACTAATGGCTCCCAAAAGGAGCAAGTTGATCAATGTGAATTAGGCAATGAGGAAGCCCCCTATCAAGCAATCAAGAGGATGGCCCTAGGCGAAGTACGACCACAAGAGTCATCGACACAAATACAAGAGGAAAGTGAACCACAGGAGGAGATCAACAATCAAGGGGGAGCCTCGATACAAGATCAATCACGAGAAAATGAACATGATCAACAAATCATTGAGGACAACAACTCAGGGGGAGAAGAAGATGATCACCAACATACGACCCCCCAAGTGCCACACCCAAGAGTACACCAATGCATTCAAAGGGATCATCCAATCGACAACATCATCGGCGACATCCAAAAAGGAGTAACCACTAGATCTCGTATAGCAAATTTTTGTGAACATTACTCGTTTGTCTCCTTTTTGGAACCCCGCAGGACTGAGGATGCATTAAAGGATCCGGACTGGGTGGTGGCAATGCAAGAAGAGTTGAACAATTTCAAGAGAAACGAGGTTTGGGAACTTGTGGAAAGACCCCATGCAAACATAGTCGGCACAAAGTGGGTGTTCCGCAACAAACAAGATGAACACGGGGTGGTGACAAGAAACAAGGCACGACTTGTGGCCAAAGGTTACTCACAAGTCGAAGGTTTGGATTTTGATGAGACCTTTGCTCCAGTAGCTAGGCTTGAATCAATTAGAATATTACTTGCATATGCTACTCACCATGATTTCAAGCTGTACCAAATGGACGTAAAAAGCGCCTTCCTCAACGGACCGATCAAGGAAGAGGTGTACGTGGAGCAACCACCCGGATTTGAAGACGAAGAGTTCCCCGACCACGTGTATAAACTGCGTAAGGCTCTCTATGGCCTCAAACAAGCTCCTAGAGCTTGGTATGAGTGTCTTAGAGATTTTTTAATTGATAATGGCTTTCAAATTGGCAAAGTAGATTATACACTATTCACGAAAAATCTGAATAATGATCTTTTCATTTGCCAAATCTATGTTGATGATATAATTTTTGGATCAACTAATCAATCTTTCTGTGAAGAGTTTAGTAAAATTATGACAGACAGATTTGAAATGTCAATGATGGGAGAATTGAAGTACTTCTTGGGATTCCAAGTGCGGCAACAAAGGGAAGGAACATTCATAAGCCAAACCAAGTACACACAGGACATCCTCAAGAAGTTTGGCATGGACAAGGCAAAGCCCATTAAGACTCCCATGGCAACGAATGGTCACTTGGATCTCAATGAAGATGGACCGAGCGTCGACCAAAAGGTATATCGCTCTATGATTGGATCTTTACTTTACTTATGTGCATCTAGGCCAGACATTATGTTGAGTGTATGTTTGTGTGCAAGATTTCAAGCCAACCCTAAGGAATGTCATTTGACAGCCGTAAAGAGAATCCTAAGATATTTAGTTCATACACCCAACCTTGGTCTTTGGTACCCAAAAGGTTCAAAATTCAATCTCATTGGGTATTCCGATGCAGATTATGCCGGGTGCAAAGTTGATAGAAAAAGCACCTCTGGCACTTGCCAATTCCTAGGAAGATCCTTAGTTTCTTGGTCATCCAAGAAACAGAATTCCATTGCATTATCCACAGCCGAAGCGGAGTATGTTGCAGCCGGGAGTTGTTGTGCACAACTCCTTTGGATGCGACAAACTCTAAGGGATTACGGTTACAATATGAACCGTATTCCTCTTCTTTGCGACAATGAGAGTGCCATTAAAATAGCCCACAATCCAGTTGAGCACTCTAGAACTAAACACATTGACATAAGACACCATTTCTTGAGAGACCATTCCATGAAAGGAGACATATCCATCTCTCATGTCAACACCCAAAAACAATTGGCCGACATATTTACCAAGCCACTTGATGAAAAACGTTTTTGCGAACTCCGAAATGAGCTAAACATTCTTGATTCTCGGAGTGTGGCTTGAAAAGTTGCATACCTGTATGATTGCTTCAAAATATTGATTGAATTGTGAAAATTTTTCCTCCCCATTTTTCTCTCGAAAAACTATGTCAATTATTAGATCTTGATGAATTTTTGATCATAGTATGATTGTTGTTTGCTTACTGATCAAATTCATCAGGATTATTTGAATTGTTTTGTCTCTCTTCCCTCAATTATTGGACCTTCAAATATATATGAATGGGCTATGCTTTCTCTCCTGGTGACCACGGACTAGTCCGTGGTTACCCGGACTAGTCCGCCCTTGCAGACTAGTCCGCAGTGTGCCGGTTAGGCCGGACTAGTCCGACAGACCACGGACTAGTCCGATTTAAGTTTCTGGAGGACTTCGGACTAGTCCGGTCTTGTCCGGACTTGTCCGATTTTTCGTGTCCATAACCCTAGCCGCCACCAAACCCTAATCTCTTCACCCCACACTCTCCTCCAAGCTTTCTCTCTCTTGCGCTCGAGCTCCCAAGGTGAATCCTTGATTCCTCCGTCGAAAAGCCTCAAATTTGGGCGGAGATTAAGCTTGAAGACTCGGGGATTGAAGTTAGCGGACAAGTCCGGCCTCCAACCCCCACATTTTCAAGCTTCCTTGGATTTCTTGGTAAATTTTCCTCAAACCCTAAGAAATCTCAAATTTCTTCATTGCTTATCGTTTGGCCTAGCATTCTTCACTAGTTGCATGTCCAGTTGATGTACTATGTGTATGCTAGACTAGCTATCTCATTAGGGATCAATTTTTATCCAGTTTGTTAGGTTTTTGTTGATGAACACCGGACTAGTCCGGTCCAGGTACGGACAAGTCCGGTCCCCCGGACTAGTCCGTGCCTGAATACCGGACAAGTCCGTTGTTTCTGAACCAAAACCTAATTCTTTAATTCCCTATTACCTTCCATTGCCATCTTACCTCACAAATACCTTGTATAACTTGTCTTTTCTCTTGATCACTCATACTCAGATCATGTCGAGCTCCGACAATGAAATCTCCGATTTCGAGGCCGAGTTGGACCACGAGGTGGCACCTCGGCCCTCGACGGGTCTTGGCAAGAAACGCCAAGAGAGACCCTCCGAGCCTGCTCCCTCACCTCCTCAGGTTCGGAGGAAGGTGTGTGTCAAGAAGGCCGCCTCCAAGGCTGCTCCTCAGTCCAGTGGCCCTCGCCAAGCTAAAGGGAAGGGCAAGGGGGTTGCCACAGGGCCTGTTGGGCCCCTGAAGCTACATACTCCCAGAGAAGGGGTCCGGGACCCCAATGAGGAGAGATTCAATGGCAAGGGCAGTGATGTGGCCATGAAGCTGAGAAGTGTGGATTACTATGCAAGGCCCAAGCAAGCAGCAGATGGCAGATTTTGGTCAAACTTCCATGCTGACTTCTACAAGCTTGTCTACTTGCCGATGAAGACCCCAGTGGTGCGCAGTCAATGGATTGACTGGGCCCACCTTGAGAAGAGGAAATGTGCAGCTTTTGATGAAGTGATACAAGCTGCAGAGAGACATGGGCTGAAGGATTTGCTTGCCTTCAGATATAATTGGAATGATGAAGTGATTGCACAATTCTATGCAACGTGCCACTTCTCAGGTGAAGAGGAAGAAAGTGTGACTTGGATGACTCATGGATCCAAGTATTCCATCACTCAAGAAGAGTTTGCCCGCCTGCTGCACCTTGACTCCGAGGAAGATGACCACCTCATTATCCACAACATTGGGGTCATTGAGAGGGATGGAATGCAGTTCATGTATGAGCCCTCCTCCAAGTTTGTCCCTCCCTCCACAAAGAACATGAAGCCTTTCTTTGTGGTCCTCAACAGAGTCCTCAGGAAGACGATTGCTCCAAAGGATGGTGATGCAGGGAGTGTGCAAGGCTACCTCCGGACCCTGATGAAGGTCATCAGCAAGAAAAGGCAATTTGATGTTGCAGACTATATCTGGAATGATATGGTCAATATCTCAAGCACCCCCAACCGATCCTGTGGCTATGCCCCTTACTTGATGTTCATGATTGAGAAGGTCACAGGGATCGAGTTTGTGAAGGATGTGGAGCACACTCCACTGAGGCCTCAGAAGCCTCAGTCCGTGAGTGTCCAGGCTGCTCCATCGCCGGCCTCAAGCCCCGAGGTGCCGGCAAGGCAAGGAGAAGCTGCTAGGGCTACTCCTCCCTCCAGGGAAGCCCCTCAGAAAGGATCCGCCAGTGGGATCCTCAAGTACTTGGCTGCAATCTTCTCCTCCTGCAAGAAAACTGAAGTGAAGCTTCACAAGCTAAATCAAAAGAGGAAGGAAGACATGAAGTACATAAAAGCAAATGTGAAGCAGCTGAGTGAGAAGCTGGAGATCAATCCAATTGGATCTCCAGCAATTTCTGAAGATTCTGATCCAAACATCACCGAGCTCAGCCCCTTGACCCCTTCCGAGCTTGCCTATTTTGGCATTGGGGGCTCGAGCAGCTCAGCTCCTCCTCCTACCTCTCAATCTCGTCAAGCCGAAAGCGATGAAGATGATGAAGACGACGAGAGGACTGACAGCGAAGAGTGAAGCCCTAGGATCTTTCTCTCTCTCTCTTTTTGGTGTCTTGATGCCAAAGGGGGAGAGATTGAGGGGGAGTCTCTAAGCTTTAGCTGAATAGGATGCTAGGAGAGAGCTATCTATGTTTTTTTTATTGTGATTGTACTTGCTTAACTCTCTTTTCATATCATGTTTGGTCCTGTGATGAATTGCTAAATTAATTTGTAAGTGTGTGATGAAATCTGAGCTTTTGCTCCTGAAATGCCATATTCACTTGATATTAGCCGGTAAATGAAAAAATTCTGTTATTCTTAACGCAATCATGCTCTTAGTATGCATCCCACCATAAAGAATGCACATATGAATAATTATCTTGCTGCCTGATGCATTTTTGAGTCATATGTGCATACTTTATGAAAATCTCATTTTATACCTCATTTTGTGAAATCTCAATTGGTTGTCATCAATCACCAAAAAGGGGGAGATTGAAAGTGCATCTAGGACTCCCTTGTGGGTTTTGGATGATTTATGACAAGCAATTTGGATCCTAATCCGTTTGTTGAGATGAATGCAGGAAGATGCTAGAAAATGAGTAAAATGCCAAAAAGTGGGAAATTAAGAAGGAGAATGAATTTGAGCTCAAGAAGAAGAAATTAGTAGATTAGTATGTATGGAGTGTGTTAAGGAAACACACCCAAGAGCTCAATCTCACTTTATCACACACACACAATGCACAAAACCATACAGGACCGGACTAGTCCGATATCAACCGGACTAGTCCGATATCACATTCTGCACAAGATCGGACAAGTCTGGTCCCCACCGGACTAGTCCGATATCTTTCTATTCCACTTCGGACTAGTCCTCCCCAGTGCGGACTAGTCCTCAACACAATGCACAAGTCACTAGATCGGACAAGTCCGGTCACTACCGGACTAGTCCGATTCCCTTTCTGATCCACTTCGGACAAGTCCGGTGACTACACGGACTAGTCCGATTTACACTCTGTTCTAAATCGGACAAGTCCTCCAAGTGCGGACTTGTCGTTCAAAACACTTAGGGTTTCACAGGTCCGGACAAGTCCGTTGTCAACCGGACAAGTCCGAAGATTTCCAGCAACGAAATCGGACAAGTCCGTTTTTTTTTCGGACTAGTCCGATATTCCTGGACACTTAGGGTTTGCTTCACACAGCACACCGGACTAGTCCGATCTCCACCACGGACTAGTCCGATCTTTCTAAACCCTAACGGTAATTTCTAGAAACCCCATATAAATAGAGGTGGATGGCCCACTTTTAACCTCTCTCGAACCCTAGCGCCGTCACACCTCCCAAGAGACTCAAAAACCATCTCTCTCCACGAAGTTGAGTGCAAAATCGATCAATCTTTTGAAGATCACTTGTAGATCATTGGAGAGGCACTTTGCACACGATTGAGCTCTTGGTTTGAATCTCTAACACACTCTTGCATCTCAATTTGTATATTTCGAAGTGTGTTATTGGTGGTTTTGAAACTTGTAATCAAGGGAGCTCTCAACTTGTGAGATCGCCCCTTCAACTTGGTGATTTACCCCTGTGTGATTAGTGGAAGAGGATTGGCCTTCGTGGCGATCCGACGAGGGAAGGGTTGGTAAAGACCCGGTCCTTTTGTGGGCTCCTCAACGTGGACGTAGGCTGCCTTCGTGGTAACCGAACCACGGGATAAATCTTGTGTCTTGTTCGTTTGTGTTCATCATTCTAGTTGATCAACATTATCTAGGGTTTGATTCATTTTGTTGAATTGAAGTTAAATAGTGAACAAGAATCATACTTGCAATAAAACTTAACATACAACTATTGAACTGTCATTATAGTTTATATTTCCGCTGCAAACGACAACGAAACAATCAAATTGACCTAACCTGATCAACCTAGCCCGTGAAATCCGGACTAGTCCGCACTTTACCGGACTAGTCCGATATATCTGGATTTAACCTTTTTGTTGAAGTGATACAGGAACCGGAAAAATTCAAGAAGGCCTATTCACCCCCCCCTCTAGGCCTACATTCAGGTATGACGAGTAAAAATGTCCACTGAAAAAATAAATGAAAAAGGCATTATATTCATCAAGATAGAAAAATGAAAAATAGCATTTGTTGTATGTTTTTTATGCTCTGACCAATTTCAAAAGATTTATGAAGTGAAATTTAATGGTAACATTTACTTATCAATAATATTACAAGAAAGTGGAATTTTGCCTTTTTAAAGGACCCACATTTAATCAAGAATATTAATTAAGAAGAAGTAAATATCTTCACAGGCGGCTGGAATTTAATAACTGCCTGAGAAGATGTTTATCTCAGGCGGGTATTACTTACCAACCGTCTGAGATAATGCCCGATACTGTTCTTCAATTTTCTTATCCCTTGCTTCTTTTTATTTAGATTCCAATATAAATACTCAAACATGTTTAGATTCTACAAGTTGTGTCCAAATTCGATGATTTTTCTTCTACATTTGTATAAAATTAACATCTACCACCTGAACAAAATATTTTAAAACTTGTATAGCTAACATTGTAATGTTTTGGTAAATATCAAATTAATTTCTACTCACATATTATTCACATTTGTGTATCTCATAAAAAAAGATCCTTCACTCAAATTTGTTTGTATGAACATATTTGTATCATTTCTACATGTATGAATTTTGTTAATTTTTTTAAAAAACATCCCAACACGTGAAACTTCAAATTATCCATCATTCTAACTAAATGCTCCTATACATATGAGGCATTGATAAAATTTATGAACACACATTGATTCAATAAAATTTTAAAAAAAATTTGAAAAAATTCATAGAGGTTGGTATGATGAGTAAAAATGTCCACTGAAAAAATAAATTAAAAAGGCATTATATTCATCAAGATAGAAAAATGAAAAATAGCATTTGTTGTATGTTTTTTATGTTCTGGCCAATTTCAAAAGATTTATAAAGTGAAATTTAAGGGTAACCTTTACTTATCAATAATATTACAAGAAAGTGGAATTTTGCCTTTTTAAAGGACCCACATTTAATAAAGAATATTAATGAAGAAGAAGTAAATATCTTCATAGGCTGTTGGTATTTAATAACCGCCTGAGAAGATGTTTATCTCAGACGGGTATTGCTTACCAACTGTCTGAGATAATGCCCGATACTGTTCTTCAGTTTCCTTATCCCTTGCTTCTTTTTTATTTACATTCCAATATAAATACTCAAACATGTTTAGATTCTGCAAATTGTGTCCAAATTTGATGATTATTTCTTCTACATTTGTATAAAATTAACATCTACCACCTAAACAAAATATTTTAAAACTTTATAGCTGACATTGTAATGTTTTGATAAATATAAAATTAATTTCTACTCACATATTATTCACATTTGTGTATCTCATAAAAAAAAGATCATTCACTCAGATTTGTTTGTATGAACATATTTGTATCATTTATACATGTATGAATTTTGATAATTTTTTTAAAAAGCATTCCAACATGTCAAACTTCAAATTATCCATCATTCTAACTAAATGCTCCTATACATATGAGGCATTCATCAAATTATGAACACACATTGATTCAAAAAAAAATTAAAAAAATCTGAAAAAATTCATAGAGGTTGGTATGATGAGTAAAAATGTCCATTGAAAAAATAAATGAAAAAGGCATTATATTCATCAAGATAGAAAAATGAAAAATAGCATTTGTCGTATGTTTTTTATGTTCTGACCAATTTCAAAAGATTTATGAAGTGAAATTTAATGGTAACCTTTACTTATCAATAATATTACAAGAAAGTGGAATTTTGCCTTTTTAAAGGACCCACATTTAATCAAGAATATTAATTAAGAAGAAGTAAATATCTTCACAAGCGGTTGGTATTTAATAACTGCCTGAGAAGATGTTTACCTCAGGCGGGTATTACTTACCATCCGTCTGAGATAATGCCCAATACTGTTCTTCAGTTTCCTTATCTCTTGCTTCTTTTTTATTTAGATTCTAATATAAATACTCAAACATGTTTAGATTCTGCAAATTGTGTCCAAATTCTATGATTCTTTCTTCTACATTTATATAAAATTAACAACTACCACCTGAACCAAATATTTTAAAACTTGTATAGCTGACATTGAAATGTTATGGTAATATCAAATTAATTTCTACTCACATATTATTCACATTTGTGTATCTCATAAAAAAAGATCCTTCACTCAAATTTGTTTGTATGAACATATTTGTATCATTTATACATGTATGAATTTTGTTAATTTTTTTAAAAAGCATTCCAACATGTCAAACTTCAAATTATCCATCATTCTAACTAAATGCTCCTATACATATGAGGCATTTCAAATTATGAACACACATTGATTCAAAAAAATTTAAAAAAATCTGAAAAAATTCGTAGAGGTTGGTATGATGAGTAAAAATGTCCACTGAAAAAATAAATGAAAAAGGCATTATATTCATCAAGATAGAAAAATGAAAAATAGCATTTGTTGTATGTTTTTTATGCTCTTACCAATTTCAAAAGATTTATGAAGTGAAATTTAATGGTAACCTTTACTTATCAATAATATTACAAGAAAGTCGAATTTTGCCTTTTTAAAGGACCCACATTTAATCGAGAATATTAATTAAGCAGAAGTAAATATCTTCACAGGCGGTTGGTATTTAATAACCACCTGAGAAGATGTTTATCTCAGGCGGGTATTACTTACCAACCGTCTGAGATAATGCCCGATACTGTTCTTCAATTTCCTTATCCCTTGCTTCTTTTTTATTTAGATTCCAATATAAATACTCAAACATGTTTAGATTCTGCATGTTGTGTCCAAATTCGATGATTCTTTCTTCTACATTTGTATAAAATTAACATCTACCACCTGAACAAAATATTTTAAAACTTGTATATCTAACATTGTAATGTTTTGGTAAATATCAAATTAATTTCTACTCACATATTATTCACATTTGTGTATCTCATAAAAAAAGATCCTTCACTCAAATTTGTTTGTATGAACATATTTGTATCATTTCTACATGTATGAATTTTGTTAATTTTTTTAAAAAGCATCCCAACATGTCAAACTTCAAATTATCCATCATTCTAACTAAATGCTCCTATACATATGAGGCATTCATCAAATTTATGAACACACATTGATTCAAAAAATTTTAAAAAAAAATCTGAAAAAATTCATAGAGGTTGGTATGATGAGTAAAAATGTCCACTGAAAAAATAAATTAAAAAGGCATTATATTCATCAAGATAGAAAAATGAAAAATAGCATTTGTTGTATGTTTTTTATGTTCTGACCAATTTCAAAAGATTTATAAAGTGAAATTTAAGGGTAACCTTTAATTATCAATAATATTACAAGAAAGTGGAATTTTGCCTTTTTAAAGGACCCACATTTAATCAAGAATAGTAATCAAGAAGAAGTAAATATCTTCATAGGCTGTTGGTATTTAATAACCGCCTGAGAAGATGTTTATCTCAGACGGGTATTGCTTACCAAATGTCTGAGATAAGGCCCGATACTGTTCTTCTGTTTCCTTATCCCTTGCTTCTTTTTTATTTAGATTCCAATATAAATACTCAAACATGTTTAGATTCTGCAAATTGTGTCCAAATTTGATGATTCTTTCTTCTACATTTGTATAAAATTAACATCTACCACCTAAACAAAATATTTTAAAACTTGTATAGCTGACATTGAAATGTTATGGTAATATCAAATTAATTTCTACTCACATATTATTCACATTTGTGTATCTCATAAAAAAAGATCCTTCACTCAAATTTGTTTGTATGAACATATTTGTATCATTTATACATGTATGAATTTTGTTAATTTTTTTAAAAAGCATTCCAACATGTCAAACTTCAAATTATCCATCATTCTAACTAAATGCTCCTATACATATGAGGCATTTCAAATTATGAACACACATTGATTCAAAAAAATTTAAAAAAAAATCTGAAAAAATTCATAGAGGTTGGTATGATGAGTAAAAATGTCCACTGAAAAAATAAATGAAAAAGGCATTATATTCATCAAGATAGAAAAATGAAAAATAGCATTTGTTGTATGTTTTTTATGCTCTTACCAATTTCAAAAGATTTATGAAGTGAAATTTAATGGTAACCTTTACTTATCAATAATATTACAAGAAAGTGGAATTTTGCCTTTTTAAAGGACCCACATTTAATCGAGAATATTAATTAAGAAGAAGTAAATATCTTCACAGGCGGTTGGTATTTAATAACCACCTGAGAAGATGTTTATCTCAGGCGGGTATTACTTACCAACCGTCTGAGATAATGCCCGATACTGTTCTTCAATTTCCTTATCCCTTGCTTCTTTTTTATTTAGATTCCAATATAAATACTCAAACATGTTTAGATTCTGCAAGTTGTGTCCAAATTCGATGATTCTTTATTCTACATTTGTATAAAATTAACATCTACCACCTGAACAAAATATTTTAAAACTTGTATAGCTAACATTGTAATGTTTTGGTAAATATCAAATTAATTTCTACTCACATATTATTCACATTTGTGTATCTCATAAAAAAAGATCCTTCACTCAAATTTGTTTGTATGAACATATTTGTATCATTTCTACATGTATGAATTTTGTTAATTTTTTTAAAAAGCATCCCAACATGTCAAACTTCAAATTATCCATCATTCTAACTAAATGCTCCTATACATATGAGGCATTCATCAAATTTATGAACACACATTGATTCAAAAAATTTTTAAAAAAAATCTGAAAAAATTCATAGAGGTTGGTATGATGAGTAAAAATGTCCACTGAAAAAATAAATTAAAAAGGCATTATATTCATCAAGATAGAAAAATGAAAAATAGCATTTGTTGTATGTTTTTTATGTTCTGACCAATTTCAAAAGATTTATAAAGTGAAATTTAAGGGTAACCTTTAATTATCAATAATATTACAAGAAAGTGGAATTTTGCCTTTTTAAAGGACCCACATTTAATCAAGAATAGTAATCAAGAAGAAGTAAATATCTTCATAGGCTGTTGGTATTTAATAACCGCCTGAGAAGATGTTTATCTCAGACGGGTATTGCTTACCAAATGTCTGAGATAAGGCCCGATACTGTTCTTCTGTTTCCTTATCCCTTGCTTCTTTTTTATTTAGATTCCAATATAAATACTCAAACATGTTTAGATTCTGCAAATTGTGTCCAAATTTGATGATTCTTTCTTCTACATTTGTATAAAATTAACATCTACCACCTAAACAAAATATTTTAAAACTTGTATAGCTGACATTGTAATGTTTTGATAAATATCAAATTAATTTCTACTCACATATTATTCACATTTGTGTATCTCATAAAAAAAGATCATTCACTCAGATTTGTTTGTATGAACATATTTGTATCATTTATACATGTATGAATTTTGATAATTTTTTTAAAAAGCATTCCAACATGTCAAACTTCAAATTATCCATCATTCTAACTAAATGCTCCTATACATATGAGGCATTCATCAAATTATGAACACACATTGATTCAAAAAAAATTAAAAAAATCTGAAAAAATTCATAGAGGTTGGTATGACGAGTAAAAATGTCCACTGAAAAAATAAATGAAAAAGGCATTATATTCATCAAGATAGAAAAATGAAAAATAGCATTTGTCGTAAGTTTTTTATGTTCTGACCAATTTCAAAAGATTTATGAAGTGAAATTTAATGGTAACCTTTACTTATCAATAATATTACAAGAAAGTGGAATTTTGCCTTTTTAAAGGACCCACATTTAATCAAGAATATTAATTAAGAAGAAGTAAATATCTTCACAAGTGGTTGGTATTCAATAACTGCCTGAGAAGATGTTTACCTCAGGCGGGTATTACTTACCAACCGTCTGAGATATTGCCCAATACCGTTCTTCAGTTTCCTTATCTCTTGCTTCTTTTTTATTTAGATTCCAATATAAATACTCAAACATGTTTAGATTCTGCAAATTGTGTCCAAATTCTATGATTCTTTCTTCTACATTTATATAAAATTAACAACTACCACCTGAACCAAATATTTTAAAACTTGTATAGCTGACATTGTAATGTTATGGTAATATCAAATTAATTTCTACTCACATATTATTCACATTTGTGTATCTCATAAAAAAAAGATCCTCCACTCAAATTTGTTTGTATGAACATATTTGTATCATTTATACATGTATGAATTTTGTTAATTTTTTTAAAAAGCATTCCAACATGTCAAACTTCAAATTATCCATCATTCTAACTAAATGCTCCTATACATATGAGGCATTCATCAAATTATGATCACACATTGATTCAAAAAAATTTAAAAAAATCTGAAAAAATTCATAGAGGTTGGTATGATGAGTAAACATGTCCACTAAAAAATAAATGAAAAAGGCATTATATTCATCAAGATAGAAAAATGAAAAATAGCATTTGTTGTATGTTTTTTATGTTCTGACCAATTTCAAAAGATTTATGAAGTGAAATTTAATGGTGACCTTTACTTATCAATAATATTACAAGAAAGTGGAATTTTGCCTTTTTAAAGGACCCACATTTAATCGAGAATATTAATTAAGAAGAAGTAAATATCTTCACAGGCGGTTGGTATTTAATAACCACCTGAGAAGATGTTTATCTCAGGCGGGTATTACTTACCAACCGTCTGAGATAATCTTCTTCTTAGACGAGTTTGAATTACCAACCGCCTGAGATAATTACCTTATGATACCCGAGTCTGAGGAACACGATGAACACACTACACATTCATTCATTCACACAGTTGAAGAACACACAAGATACTCATTCATTAACAATATTCAATCACACATCTCACAAAAGAACACACAAGATACACAATATTTACACAAGAACACACAAGATACACAAGTAATATTCAATCACATAGATGAACAAAGATATATTTCATTCATTAACAATATTTACAAAACAGAAGCAACTAAAAACAACAAAGAAAAACTAATTAAATCCTACTCCTAGTCCTACTCCTCTTCTTCCTCCTCCTCCTCCTCGTCCTCCGGCGGCGACTTTGGCGCCGGTGCAATAGGAGACAGGTACGGTTGCACCGGCTGCACCAGTGTAGCCGGTGCAAGCAACCCCGAGGTTGCTAGCCGTCGCCTCCACCACTGTTCTGCGGCCCTCGGGGCCAAGAACCTGGGCCATCGTCGTGAACAGAATGTCAAGACGATCAGCCACCCCCGTGAGGGCGTAGAGGTAGTGGCCGATGGTACCCATTCCAGGATACTCTGGAAGGGTACCCAGCCCCAAGGCACTCATGGCGCGAGACGTATTGTTGTATGCCTCTCGCGCCAAGAGGAGGCACTGCTGGGTGTTGATCCTCTCGGGGGAGCTGCAACATGGTTTCTTGCAAGGTGGCTCCCTCGGAGGGCTTGGCGGCAGAAGGTCAGCCATAGTGGTGTTGGGTCGTCAGAGCGAAAGAAGACAAAGAAAAGAAGAGGATTCAAAGTGAGCGACACGCTTGTGGAGAACTAACGGGTGATAGCGTGTCTTTAAGGCCGCGCGGAGTGGAAGATGGAGCAGTTGGTTTACCGTGCATTGAAAGGTCGCGCCTCAGAGAAAAGAAAGGTCGCGCACGGTCGTCGACACGTCTTCACAAGCGGATGGTGAGGGGTCTTTATGTAGGCGTTCATCAAATTATGAACACACATTGATTCAAAAAAATTTAAAAAGTTCTGAAAAAATCCATAGAGGTTGGTATGATGAGTAAAAATGTCCACTGAAAAAATAAATGAAAAAAGCATTATATTCATCAAGATAGAAAAATGAAAAATAGCATTTGTTGTATGTTTTTTATGTTCTGACCAATTTCAAATGATTTATGAAGTGAAATTTAATGGTAACCTTTACATATCAATAATATTACAAGAAAGTGGAATTTTGCCTTTTAAAGGACCCACATTTAATCAAGAATATTAATTAAGAAGTAAATATCTTCTCAGGCGGTTGGTAAGTAAAACCCGCCTGAGGTAACCATCTTCTTATGCGGTCGGTACTTAAAATCCATTTGAGAAAATTGGACTTTATATATACCCCTCAGCAGCGTAGGAAAAACCTAACCCGAGCAAAACACATAGACACCATTAGGCTGCCAAAATTTCGTTTGCCGCCAAGTGTTCGCCCTCGTCATTTCCTGGTACGCCGCCGAGCTTCGCCGTCGCCGCCGAGCTTCGCCCTCGTCACTTCCAGGTACACCCTCATCGCTGAAAAAGAGTGTCTCTTCTCGCCTGCAGCTACCTCGCCTCGCCTCATCTCATTGTCCAAATCCAAGTGCCACACTTTGCGATTCTTGATACTAGAAAAAGGCTGGAAGATTTGCTTTTTGTCCCTTGCTTGATCAATTATAGGTCCGGAGCTAGGCGCCGCCTAGTAAACCTCAAGAACATGGTCGCCACTCTGAACGAAGCTAGCCTATTTAGAATAAGAAGATAAAATTGACATTGCTGGTGAGCAACTTTAACATGCTTGTCACCCTCGCAATGTATAGGAACCTTTTGGTCAGTCGCCTTAAACCCTAGAATGCCTTATCAACTCCTAGAATGCTTCCATCTTTTTCTTCATGCAACACTTCATGTAGAGTTAATATGCCATTTATTAGATTTTTTGTCTTATTAGTTCTAGCATGGAAAGCCCTAAGAAGACTGGTCCTGGTAGTAACAATAAAGAAGACAATATGGAGTTTACTGACTCCAGCAGTTCAGGCTCCTATCATAGTCCATCGAATCCTTTTCCGAATATAAAAATTAAAAAGACTTCAGTGAATCTTGACCCTAAATATGATCCTGCCGACGAGGTATGGATCACGAATCTTAACTTCAGCAGTTCAAGTTAATGTTGGTTGTCAAGTATACGAAGTCTTATACTTTTTTTCTACCTAGATTAATCGCGAAGACAATGAGGTGACATCGGCTCCTAAAACCGCAGAAGGTTCTCCAATTGGTGAATCCTCAACTTCACTAAAGCGGAAACGAGGGCAACGAGGTCCCAATAAGGGTCCATTGGACCGCATCATGTACATAACAAGGGTCGTTCCATGTGGCCTTCCCCAAGAACCACTGGATTCAGTTACCAAGTACTGTAATGCATGCAGTTTTCTTGTTAGGGAGGTTGTGCCAATCACAACCGAGAATTGGAGGAAATTACCCGAGCAGGCCAAGAATGAGTTGTGGGAAAGGATAAAGAAACAATTCAAGTTCCCGAAAGGCACAGAAGAAGTTGTAAAGAAAGCAACATTGGTCTCTTGTGGCAAGAAGTTTCGATGCTGGAAGAGTAAAATGAATGCTTATGTTAAGGCCGATAAGGTCCCTAGCCCGAGGAAGATGGGAAAAATCACACAAGCTCAGTGGCAAGAGTTTGTTCGTCAAAACAGCACACCTGATGCTAAAGCTCTAAGTGCAACTAGGTCATAGCTTGCAAAAAAGAACAAATACCATCATTGCTTGGGGTCTGCCGGATCTTAGGGTTTAAAGCTCATCTCGATTTGTAATTGCCAAGCTAAAGGAGGCAAACAATGACTTTAAGCGCGTCTCGCATCACTTTGTGATCGATGGACATCCGATCTATCGCCCATCGTTGTCTCCTATCTGGGTTTCTTATGTAGTGTAGTTGGTTGATCATATTTGCGGTCCGTGCATGTTAGACATAGCTAGAATTAAAACACCTCAGTCATGTTTAACAACACTAACATGCATGCATATATATATATACCTCAAACAGTACATGACGATCTTTTAGCAAAAAGAGAAAACACACGTATAACATCATGAAACATGATCGTGGATCGAAGTCGCACATGCATGTTGAACATAGAACAGATATAGTATTAGACAACAGACAAAGAAGAAAAGAACATATGGAACAGGTGCGAAGGATTAGTCCCACCACGGAAAGTTGAGGTCGGTGCACCGACGTTATAAGGCATGGAACACAGTTGCAGTTAAAAATCCAAATGAATGTAATGCGTGCAGGACTAGGCCCATGTTCACTGCAAGGCGTCCGCTGGCACGGACGCGCGGTCACGAAGTTGACTTATGCGTGTACGGACGGATTTTTTTTATATAACGAAAAAATTGTTTTTCCCCGCGTGTAGATTTACTCCTAATGGGACGCGTCGAGCCGTTGGGACCGAGAGGATGCAAACCGCGGATTCGAGGAAACTGGGGCCACCAACCGGTTCATAATTAAGCGCGGTTTCCTCTAGCGTCTGATCATCTCGACACACCCGCTTAGACGACGAACCACTATAAAGGCTCACTGTCCTCTTGCTTCTCCGCCGCACCACTCCTTAGATCCTAGCCTCTAAACTTCTCCCCCCGCCACCGTCGACCACCTCTCGCTCTTTCTCTGCACCTCCATCGCCACACAAATGGGTAGCCCCGTGCCGAAGCTCTCTAGGCCATCGACGTCCAACGAACCTCCTTCTCTGTTTCCATCACCGCCGGGAATGCCGGTGGAACTGATGACGGCACCCGCATCTCCGCCCGCGGCGCCTGCACTTCCTCATCCCGGTTGGGTTGAGCAGACTCTCAAACTACTTACCGACCGCATCGACAAACTCGAGCGGCGCCTTAAGGTGGCCACCGACGCCAAGTCCGCCGCCGCTCATAGCGCACTAGCGCTCAACGCAGTGGCGCGGAAGGTCTTTTCCCACATAGATCACTCGTGTCGCCGTCTGGGTCTTGGGACCCTTCCCCTTCACACGAGCATGGACACCATGGGCCACTACTACTACGGGTTGATGACTGTGGCCAGTCGTCTTGACGCCCTCCATGAGTCGATCGCGGAGTTCGCTGGGGTAGAGGGCCTCCTAAAGATTAAGCACTGCATAGCCGGGAAGCTTCGGACTGTGACGGAGGTTGGGGAGTATGAGGCGGCTTGGGCAGCGGCAGCAGAGGAGGAGGTGGAGCAGGAGGTGTATCTTGAAGCGGAGGTGGACGCGGCTATGGAGGCGGCGGCAGCGGCGGAGGAGGAGCAGGAGGAGGTGGCAGCGGCGGCGGAGGCGGAGGCGGCAGCAGTGGCGGCAGCGGCGGAGGAGGAGGAGGAGGAGGAGGCGGCACCGGCGGTGGAGGCAGAGGAGGCGGCAGCGGCGGAGGAGGAGGACGTGGTTTTCTCCCAGTAGAGTAGTATTAGGAGTAGTTTATCTATTTTGTGATCTCTGAGTAGAGTAGTATTAGGTGTAGTTTATCTTGTTCTTGCTGTCTACTACGTGTTTTCTTATTACTTGTTTGTTAATGAAATATGTCTTTATGTTCATGAACAATGTGTTCTATATATGCAGTATCAAAAAACATCTTTTATCAAAAACATCTCCTATATGTTTGTAACTTGGGACCGTCTATATTTCTTGTGGCTGAATGAATGAAATCCTGTAAACATTATCCTTACAAGTAATAGAACTAACAACAGACATGATGCATAATTAACTTGATTAGGAAATTACGTCATCTAAATTGCTAACTAGTCCATCGCCTGATGCAACAGGTGCATGAATAGTACTTTATCCGTTGTAACTAATATTCGATGACATTGTTGATATATATATCGTATGTACCTGTGATACTCGTATCACAGGCGGCTTTGGATCGACGGCCGGGAAAATGTTTTTTTATAGTAGTAGTATATACTCTGTATATGTTATCATTTCATTGCGACGAATGTTATATATAAAATGCTGATTGTTTAACTTTTACTAGACCATGGATTTGCCGTCCTCCTTTCGTTTAATTGGGTGTTCTGTATTTGCATGTCGTTTGCATTAGCACAGTGATACATTTGGCGATTCATATTTTTGTTCGTATTTTTTTAGAATGTCCCACTACCACATGACTGCTTTTACATCTCCATGAAAACAAAAATGAACGGCAGGTAGCGGTCCCTTGAAAAAAATTTCGTTCTTCTTGGCGCGCACAATTGAGATTTTCACAATTGAAACTTCACTCCGTGCGCCCAAAATTGCAGTCCTGCCCATTTGTAGGTAGCCATGACGAATATAAATGTGCGTCTCCTTCTAATCCTGCAGTGGCTTCCGTTCCCGACACACATGTTCTCCTCTTAGTGTTGTGTTCCAAACTTGCATTCCTAAGAAATTCCCGTGTGAGTGGTGGTGGTGACTGTGGGTACAACGTCGAGCGACCAAGTTTGACAGGCTCTACCGAACCTCTTCGTCGCTGACCCCGCCCTACGACATCCCGAACTCCAGTTTTGTGCTACGTAATATGATCCATACCATCTTTTTATAGAGCTACTCCCTCCTTATTGCTTTAGTTGTCGTCCCAACAGCTGCAGCCAGTTCATTCCTAGTTGTCATCCCAACTCCTTATATGCTCTTATGTTTCATGAATGTCTAGTATAAAATCTGATTAATGGTGCAATCATGCAATCAACTATCCTCAATCGTTAGATCTGCATCCTACAGTCGATTCATCTTTTTATTTTACCCCAGCATCTGATTGCATTCTACTTGTTTCCATATATAAAATACACTACACCTCTGCCCCGGAATAAATGTCACTCCGACAGTTTATGGTAGTGTATTTCTAGTACATTTCCATGTCAGAAAAGATAACTATTAAAAACCGCATGTACTATGTAATTTCTTGATTTAGAAGTAAATGACGCCAGGGTTATCTTATCAACGACTCCCAATGTTGTACTCTCATTCCTGTGTTCCAAACTTGTATTTCTAAGATTTTCAGTTCCCACGGTTTATACACGTTTTTCTTGTTTTTCTTTCTCGGATTGTACAGTTTTTTCCTACTCCTTCATTTCTAATTCCTCCGTTCAAAACAAACATTTCCAGTTCATAGCAACCACACCGCCCGATCTAAAATACACATCCTCATGTAATCTGACGTTATCACTGTTACTTACTATATATACTCTTTACTTTAGGAACAAGACACCAAACCGTCATTTCGTCTACAAGTAATCGTGATGGGCAACAAGCACCTGGTATAACTATAAATGTGTATCAAAATACACATATTTATAACACGTTAATTCCTTTGCATCGTATGCAGAGAATATTGCAGCACCTGATGCTCAAGAACCCCGAGATTTGTCATCCCATGCTGGTACTACGAGTATAAATATGTACCAAGCTCTACTAAATATTTTGGCATTGCGATTGTAGTTTCCTAGTCCCAGTTAATAGTTAATTAGTATATGTGATGGCGTGATTTATTGATGCCTACACATGCACGATGGGCTCTCTCACCGCCGGCCACTCCGGCACCGGCGACCACACCCTGCTGCTGCTCACTTCAGTGTCCTCCCCGACGCGTCTCCCTCCACCATCGCCACGTCCCATCCTTTGCGTGTCATGATGACCTCGCCATCCGCAAACCCCTGTCGCCGCCGGTCACTCCGGCACCGGCCGGCGCCCACACCCTGCTGGTGAGTATATGTGATGGCGTGATTTATTGATGCCTACACGCGCACGATGGGCTCTCTCGCCGCCGCCACTCCGTCACCGGCGACCACGCCCTACTGCTGCTCACTTTAGTGTCCTCAGAAACCCGTCTCCCTCGACCATCGCCACGTCCCATCCTTCACATGTCATGATGACCCTGCTATCCGCAAACCCATGTCGCCGTCAGTCACTTCGGCACCGGCCGGCGTCCAAGCCTTACTGGTGGTCACTTCAATGTCCTCCTCGACGCATCTCCCTCCATCTCCACGTCCAATCGTTCGTGTGCCATGATGACCCTGCCGCCCACAAACCCCTGACCATTATGGCGTACCTACATGCTATGCCCCATATGACATGGCATACCCTAGAAAAAATAATCCAATATCATTAACCCATGTCCACTAAGAAATGTTAGTATCATATAGTTTAGAGATGCATGTACATGAGGGTTCATTGCTGCTTATATGATCTCAATTCCGTTTTTTACACTGCCAAATGCGTTGCTGATGTCTGGTAATTAACGCAAGATTATATTCATGTATCTGTTCTAGCACTTTAGGGCGAGATGCTAACATGCAGAGCAAAATATTAGTATGCAATCCACCTAAATTTAATTCCTAGACCCGCCACACTGTCCTCCTCGCCTCAAGACTTGCTCCGGGTGATATCAATGGACGCAGTTCACCTGACTTATACATTTTTACTGCACGTAATGCAGTAAAGATCCAACGGAATCACACCGTTGGATCTTTACTGCATCACCTGCAGTAAAAACGTAAGTCACGTGAGATCACCGGTGTGATCTGGACATCGATCCTCTGACTTAAATGTGGTCACTGCACTACCAGACCAAACCCTAGCTTTGTTAAACGTCGCAAGCTGCCCGCCTCATATGTCTTGCATCCTCTACCTGCTAATACCGCTGATGTCCATGACTCGCCCTGCCACCAATTCGCCTCGAGACACGCTCCTGCTGATGTCCGTCAGACCGAACCGGCAGTACTGCAGAGGATGAGCACCCGGTGAACCCTCTCTTTCTCTAGCATCGCCAGCTACTGTCTTGCCTGCTTCGCAGCTGGACCAAAAATCCCCTGCAGTACTGTGGGTGTTGTAGCGCCTCTGACTACTGCCTGATGCCTGATTGTAGGGTATGAACAGCAACAAGGAAGTCAACAAGTCGATGCATCGCCCAATATGGAGCAAAATGCTGTTGCGACGCGGTGTTCCCACGCTCGTATTTGCCGCACTCGTCCTGAAGATGGTAAAACATAAGAGTTCTTCTTCTTTCACACTGTTTGTACATGATACTAGGCCTAGTTAGTTGCTAATTTGCTTTAAACATTTACCGTTTAAATGAAACTAACAGAAGGAAAGAAGTTTGGAAGAGGGGTGGCTAAAGGACTTAAGGTTGCTAAATTGCGCTATCTAGTATCTGCAAATAGAACGAATGATCAGAATCGGAAGCTACAAATTCAGTGGTCCGATAGGTTGGGTGCTGCGATTGGTCCTAATCAGCGGCACTTTGTCGATGATGTGGTTATTACAACAAAAAAAATGCACCCATTGCTGGTGTAAGGAAGTGGGCAGAGGTTGGCGATACTTCGAATAGCGATATAGTGAGAGACATTCTGGTTAGTGTTGTGACACCGCACATAAGTATTTTTTCTAGCGACCTCCATCTTGTACGTTTATAACAGTGTGATATACAATGTACAGAATGTCTGGGACTTGGAGGACACAGATGATACCAGAAGAAAAATATTGAAGGTTGCTGGTGAGCGCTACAAGTGGTGGCGATCAACATTGCATGCCACCTATAAGAAGTATTCGACCGATGCGGAACGTATACAAAACAAGCCTGTTGACGTAGCAGATTCCAATTGGTTGGTGCTTATGGCCTATTTTGGGTCCGAGCGATTCAAGGTCAGCTAGCTTTCTAATACCTTCATATCCTACAAAAACTATTTAATAACACCCATTCGTGAAATTAATTCTTAAAATTGCAGTCAATAAGCAGAACCAATTCACGAAATCGAAGTACTCAGAAGACAAAACACTTGCTTGGCTCGAAAGCCTACACCCAACTTAGTTACGAGAAGGTATGAAAACTAAATCATGCTTTTACTTTGCACTGCAATCATTCAATCAAATTTTACTTGTATTTGATGTAGCGATACCCAGAGACCGGAAAAGAATCCGATGACATAGAACTGTAGGAGGCAAGCCATGTGAAGAACGGTCAATGGGCAAACGAGCAGGCAGAAGCTGTACATGTGAGAAACACTTCAAACAGTCCCCATTTAAATAAATATTTGCAATCTACATGTGACTTTTCATTTTGTATATAGACCCAGGAACGTGCCCAAATCAACGTCAAGGAAGCTGAGCTGGGAGTCCCAATCCCAGATGAGGAAAGAAAAAACATCTTCCAGCTTACTTATATATCCGCAACCGATTCTGGAGGATCACAGTTTCAGGGGCGTGGTTATATGGATAAACCTAATGATTCTGAAAGACTGCGTATCCAGATGTCTGACCAGCTCGACCAGCAAGTTTGATCCTTGCAAAATAGAAATGAAGACCTCAGCTCTCAGGTGCAAGTGTTGGAAGGAAGAAATGATCATATGACCTCCCGGATGGATGGCTTCGTCCAGGCAAATGAATAGCTCAACCAGGAAGTCCGAGCTTTACATGATCAGATGGCAGCCAATTCCGCACGGCAAGAAAAGGAGCTAGCAGACATGCGCAGAATGATGGAGAGCTTGCAAAATCAACAACGGCCAGCAGCAACTCCACAAAAGGCTCCTGCTCGCACCAAGTCGAAGCTGGATGTTCAAGAAACTATTCCTAGTACTACAACTTGTCGTGGTGCTATTTTAATGGGTGCAATGTTGCAAACTGAAAAAACTGTAAACAACATTGTCTCGCAACGACGCAAGGGTCCTTGAGCATTGCATCAATTGCTGGATGTTTGTTGTTAACTCGACAGACGTATCGTGTGCGAATAAATTGATTCTATTGCCACTAATTTTCAAACCTGGTGCATTAGGATTCTAGTGCCGCTAATTATAAAACGTGGCATTAAGAGATTATTGCGACGAAAATAAACTGTGGCAATAGGAAGCTAGCTATTGCCACAAATTATAAAACGTTGCACTACAAACATTTGGCTACGACCAAAAAAACCGTTGCACTAGACTGCTATTGCAACCACCCAGAGAACATCGCATTACGACCCTGTTGCAACAGATTTGAATATGTTGCATTACGAACCTATTGCCACACATCAAAAATCGTTGCAATAAAAATTCGCCATGAACGTGGAATCGTTGCAATACCATATTACTGGCCACGGCTGTGAAATCGTCGTGATACCATATTATTCGCCACGAGTGTGAAATCATCGCGATACCGTACTATTTGCCATGGAAGTGAAATCATTGCAACATCATAGTATTCGCCACGAATGTGAAAGCGTCGCGATATGATATTATTCGCCACGAGTGTGAAATTGTCGCGATACTATACTATTCGCCGCGGATGTGAAAACGTCGCGATACCATATTATTTGCCACGAGTGTGAAATCATCGCGATACCGTACTATTCACCACGGATTTGAAATCGTTGCAACATCATACTATTTTCCACGAATGTAAAAACGTTGCCATACCGTACTATTCGCTACGGATGTGAAATCGTTGCAACACTGTAGTATTCGCCACGAATGTGAAAACGTCGCGATACCATACTATTTGCCATGAGTATGAAATCGTTGTGATACCGTACTTATCGCCATAGATGTGAAATCGTTGGAAATAACGTACTATTCATTGCAATACGTTAAATCGTCGCAATACGTTAAACCGTTGCAATACCATACTATTTGCCACGAACGTGGAGTCGTTGCAATACCATACTTTTTTCCACGAATGTGGCATCGTTGCAACACCATTATTTTCGTTGCAATACGTTAAATCATCGCAATACATTAAACCATTGCAATACCATACTATTTGCCACGGATGTGGAGTCGTTGCAATACCATACTTTTTGCCACGAACGTGGCATCATTGCAACACCGTTATTTTCATTGCAATATGTTAAATCATTGCAATACGTTAAACCGTTGCAATACCATACTATTTTCCACGAACATGGAGTCGTTGCAATACCATACTTTTTGCCACGAATTTGACATCATTGCAACACCGATATTTTCGTCGCAATATGTTAAATCGTCACAATACATTAAACCGTTGCAATACCATACTATTTGCAATGAACGTGGAGTCGTCGCAATACCATACTATTTGCCACGGATGTCAAGTCGTTAACCTATTGCAATAACCTATTGCCACGGCTGTTATCGCCACGAGTCGGAAAGACTATCGTGACGTTCTATTTCGTTGCGACAACAACCTATCGTGACGAATTTTGACCTATTGCAATGATTTTGTTCGTCGCAATAAACTGGAATCCTGGTAGTGCTTGGATCTTTCTCTGCCGAAATGACTTGACGATTTGCTATATTCAGAATGTCAAAAAAACAATTGCCCTTATCTCTCATTTGGAATCTCTCAAATATCTCAAGATGTTATCCTCACCTTGGCATGTTGTGCCAATTTTGTCCCTATACTAAATATGGCTATATGTAGAACTTGGTAGAGATAATTGTGGCACACATTGCAATTCATATATTACTAAGTCAAAAACTTGATCCTGTGAGAGACTTATGCAACAAACAAATTGACAAAGAAAATTCTTGTGCACGTGAATGGAATGGATATTTGTGGACTCCATGGTTTTCTCTCTTTATGGATGAAACATGGCTACTTTATTTTTTTTGTAGCCATTTCTTCTACTCCTTTTATTTTTTTTCTAGAGTTAATTTGATGACCAAAAATGTATGGAGTTTGTTTTTTGGATGGATGAATGGTGGATGCAAATTCTCAATGTGAGAAATTTTGCATGAATATGGTGCACAAGAATTTCTAAGTCGAAAGGCCCATGCATGTCAATCAATTGGGTCATGAGTTTGACAAAGTTCAATGAAAAACAAAGTGGCATATGCAAGTGGTTTTAAAGAATTTGTATCGTATGGCTTTGGTGGGTATTTATATTTCCGATGAGAGAATCAGGCAAAGTTCAAGACTCCAACTTGTGCATTAGGATTAATACTTTGAATTCATCTCTCTTCCTTCCCTACAAAACAACTTAGTGTCCTTGGTTGAATTAGTTCGTAAGATTACACGCACGTTCCTTGGATTCGATACCCTTGGAATACTCTCTTATGGGGAAGTGCTACACGATAGTTTCCGTGCGCTTGCGGAATTTTATCCGTGATGTAAGAAACGTCAACACCTACCCCCCTTAAAATGAAACTCGCCCTCGAGATTCGACGTGGAAGGAAAGAGATATGGAAATTCCTTATTGAGATCCTCTTCCAGCTCCCTAGTCGCTTCTGATTTTGTATGATGCTTCCATTGCACTTTGCACCATCTAATCACCTTGTTCCTTGTAATCCTTTCCTTAGTGTCCAAAATTTTGACAGGTTGCTCGGCATAGGTCAAATCTTCCTCAAGCTCCAATTCTTCCATCGGTACTTGCTCTTCTGGAACCTTGAAGCACTTTTTGAGATGAGAAACATGAAACACATCATGCACATCAAAAAGATGACCTGGCATCTCCAATTTATATGCTACTTCTCCTCGTTTGTCCAGAATCTTGAATGGTTCAATATAGCAAGATGCCAACTTGCCTTTAACGTTAAACCGCTTGTGACCTCGCATAGGTGAGACTTTGAGGTATACGAAGTCTCCCACCTCAAAAGACAGGATTCTTCGTCAATTATCCGCACAACCTTTTTGTCATGACCGTGCGGCTCTTAATTTCTCGCGGATTGCCTTAACTTGCTTTTTTAGCATCTTGGGTTACATCAAGTCCAAATACTCAAGTTTCTCCTGTTTCATTCCAAAATAAGGGTGTTCTACATCTTCTCCCATACAATGCTTCATATGGTGACATCTGCAAGCTTGCTTGGTAACTGTTGTTGTAGGAGAATTCAGCATACGACGGACTTTTGTCCATCCGTATGAGGGTGATATGCAGAACTAGATTCAGTTGAGTTCCAATAGACTCGTGCACCTTTTGCCAGAACCTCGAGGTGAATGGAGAGCCTCTATCGGACACTATTTTCTTTTGTACTCCGTGTAAGCACACTATTATTCCCATATACAATTTTGTCAACTTCACTCCACTATAGATAGTCTTGACTGGAATGAAATGCTCTGATTTCATCAATCGATCCACAATAACCCATATTGAATCATAACCTGCTGAAGTGCGAGGTAAGCCAACTATGAAATCCATACCATTCCTCCTCCCACTTCCATTCCAGAATCTTCAACAGCTACAATAATCCAGCTGGTCTTTGATGTTCATCTTTTACTCTTTGGCACACATCACATAATGCGACATATTTAGCTATGTCCCTTTCCGTACCATCCCACCAATAACGCATCATCAGGTCCTTGTACATCTTTGTACAGCCAGGATGGTTGTAATAAAGTGAGTCATGTGCCTCCTTTAATATCAACTGTCAAAGACGCTTCTCATTAGGCACAACTATCCGTTTTCCAAGCCATAGAGTACCTTGTTGATCCTCAACAAATCTGATGTCTCTCCCTTCTTGGGTCCTTTCTTTGATTTCCTGGATGTCCTTATCCTTTGTTTGTCCCCCTCGAATTTCCTCCTCCAGGGTTAGATTAAACTCCATTATGCCCATCTCGTTCACAAATCCAAGATTAAACCACTCAAACTCCCTGCATAGCTCGGATGGCAATTACTAAACTATGAGCCGGTGGCTTTCTCCCTTTCGACTCAAAGCATCAGCCACTACGTTGGATTTTCCTAGATTATAATTGATTCCCACATCGTAATCCTTAATAGGTTCCAACTATCGTTGCTGCCTCAAATTCAGATCTGTTTGCGTGAATAAGTACTTGAGACTCTTATGATCCGTATAAATCTCACATTTGTGACCAAGGACATAATGTCTCCAAATATTCAATGCATGCACTATGGCTGCAAGTTCGAGATCATATGTAGGATAGTTTTGTTCATGTTTCTTCAATGGTCTGGATGCATAAGCTACTACTCAGCCTTCTTAAATCAATACACAACCAAGTCCTTGCCTTGAAGCATCGCAATAGATAAAAAAACTCTTGCTCACATCTGGTAATACCAACACAGGTGTTGTCGTTAATCTCGTCTTTAGATTCTCAAAACTATCCTGACAAGCTTGAGTCCACTTGAAAGGATTCTCCTTCATTAACAGTTCAGTCATGGGCTTCACTATCTTAGAAACGTCCTTGATGAAGCGACGGTAATATCTTTACATTCCAAGAAAACTCCTTATTTCCATCACACTATGCGGCGGTTCCCACTTTAGCACATCTCTAACATTTCCTGGATCGACTGACACTCCTCCTCCAGATATGGTACGACCTAGAATTGATATCTCCCTCAACCAGAATTGGCATTCGTTGAACTTGGCATACAACTGGTGCTCTCACAATTTCTGCAATGTCAGCCTTAGATGCTCTTCGTGCCCCCCTTCAATCTTCGAGTAGATCATGATGTCATCAATGAACACTACAATGAAATTATCCAAATACTCCATGAAAACCTTATTCATAAGATACAGGAAGTATGTGGGCCGGGTGCTGTTGGGACCAGAATCCCGACCTCCAAGGATCTCATTGGGTGGTGTCGTGTGATGCGACACCCAACAGTATACAAGAAAAGAACGAGAACAATTTACAATACCAAGTATTTATTTAAAAGCGGAGTGGAAGTTTTAAAATACCAACGAAAGGAAAGAGAACTATACATCATAGCTACGCTCTCAACACTAGCTATGCAAAAACAAAGTCATCCATGTCCTGGATACTTCGCGCTAGCAACACACAACTCACGATGGCGTGCGGGGTTCCCACTCGGCTGTAAACCCTGGAGGGGGTGCATCCTCGTCATCAAAACTGTCACCAGTCTTATAATCTGCAAAAACTCGTTAACTGCAAACGTGAGCATAAGGCTCAGCAAGACTAACCCATCTCACTAGACATATGCAAGGGTGAATACTAAGCATAGGTAAGGTAAAGCATAAATGACTCGCCTACAAGTGGATCCTTATAGTAATGTTTTAAATAGCACATGACATTCTTCAGGCACGGCACATCATAGACTCCACGATCAAACAAGAAACATTTTGCCGATTATATGACGTGCACAAAGCACATAATGCTTTTACAGGTAAACTATGGGGAAACCGTAAACTTTTAATTGTACTATCTCTAAGCCAAACAAGGTTGTCCAAGCAATTTGGAATCCAATATATCATATTCTCCTGACTTCTTCAGTATTTACTACATCACAGCGTAGTGAACAAGTGGTACTCTATTAACGCGAGGGACGGTGATTGCAATCAGGACATACCCAGAACAACACGACATGTACGCACTTTCGGAAATGTCAGCGAGTACTTACAGCAGTACCTACATAACATCTCAGTACTAGTCGTATATGGCCACCTTTCACTAAACACTCGAATGTCGAACCGGTCGATCCATCACGAGCAGGAGGTTACTGCGTGGGGCGTACTCTGACGTGCCCACCAGCTGATTTACACCTTGCTGCCCTCAACCCACGCCTATAAAACGGAATGGAATGCCTCGACAAACTAGTATCAAGCTACGTCAGTTTACTGGAGCCCATTCCACCAGTATGTCGCCGGTACAATTCAAGCTTGTCCAGCAGGGCCGCACACAAAACGGCCTCAATTGACACAAGCAGGGCTACGCACGTGAGACCATGTCTCGCTGCATCCTACCCACTGCTCGGTCTCAATTTCATATTCATAAACCATTTTCTGATTCCAAATCCTCCCGTGTGATGAAATTCCTATCTCGCGAGTAGATTCCAACTACTCGACTTCTATTGAATTCCTATGAGCATAAGCATAGCAGTGGCTACTCAACGGGCCGTAGACCTACCCAAGACTCCATAGGATTTGTGGGCCATGCAAGTGGATGTAAAACACCTTAAACTTAATGCACAATCATATGAAGACGTAAGGTGAAATAAAAACTACAAAACATTGTAATAAACTTAAATGCAAACCGGGGCTTGCCTGAATGCGAGTCTGAGCCTATGTTAGTTTCTGGCAGCTGGACCTCCAAAGCTTCCGGCTGCTCCTCGATTTCAGCTACTACACAATATGCATATACTAGGTATGAATGACTTTGAAAATAATTAATATGCTTGAGGTGGTGTGAATATCCTAGGATGAAAATAAGATAATTTTCTTAATTGGCTTTGGAACTTTTTATGGTAGATACTAGTGACTATGGAGAAGATTCTTGCAATGAACGGGAGATGATCAAGGAAGTTTGTTGTTCTTTAAAATTATGGTAAGCAATAACCTTCTCTACATTTGGTTGAAATTTTGTAGATCTATCATAGCTACCATGGGTTGTATCATGTAGAGGGGGTCTCACTCGTTCTAGGAAAAAAAAAATTCACTATTTTCTAAGCTTCCTACAGGGAGAAACAGATTTTTCAAATTTGGGGAAATTTCTGGAAATTGATTTTCCCATTTTTCTCAATTTATAACTACATAGAGATTTGGAATATTGATCAACCCAGTATTTTAAGTCCAAGAAACTTGAAATTTTTACTGGAGGTCAAGTGTATTAACACTAGTGTTCTGACAAAAATTGGGAATTTTCCAATTAACAGAACGGTAGGAATGAATTCTTTAAGCATTTTGCTTATCTGAATTATAGAGAAATTTCTATGGTTTTTCATACAAATCCAAGTGCTCCAATGGACAGCATTCTTCATGCTGGTTCTAACAAAATTTATTCAGAATTTTTTGGATAATTCTATTGGAAGTTGTGAATTTTCCAAGTTTGGATTGAATCTGGATTTATTTTCCTATTAGAAATTTCAAATAAAGGGGCCGGTCCCACTTCATTTGAATCGGGCCAATCATAACTGAGCCACACCGGGAGCCACGGGGTTAACCCGCACAGCCACACTGGATCCGCGTTCAAAGCTCATCCCACACGAGAGGGCGTCGTCTACCTCCCGACGCGGCGGCGTCTCTCGCCAGAACTGTGGCGGCGCTTCGCCGGAGCTAGTTGCGTCGACCTCCTTCTGGCCTCTCCTTCACCGCTCAACCAGAAAATCGACCGCGCAAGCCAATGGTGGTGTCCAATCAAGTCGGCGATGGCCGGAGACGGCAGTGCGATGTTGATGGCGGAGCTAGGGTTTCGGTGTTTGTCGAAAATGCTCAGAAATGGCGTAATAGGCTCGAGAAAAGGTCTGAAATGTTCTTGGAAGCACCAGGATGATGATTTTGGGGTTAGAATGGTGTGAAAACGCCGGGAAAGCTGAGTTCGATGGTGAAGTATGATTTTTCAACCGGCGGCCGCGAAATCTCGAAATCTAAGGTGCTCGGTTGATAACTTTTAGTGTCTCTGGGCAGGGAGCTTCGTTACGACATACAGAAGCAATCTGCTAACCAGATTAAAGGATGACTGCAAGAATGAAATGAATTTGAGCGCGAAGCCTTGCTGTTCTATTGAGAAATCGTTCGGTTATCGACAAGAATTGAGCTACACTTCATGTCATAGTCTTAGATTTTGTGAGAATAAACTATAGAGGTTTGCGAACCTTTTTGCTTAAAGGATCAAGGCTACAGATGGCCTAGAACTGGAGCTCGACAGTGAGATAGTGAAGGTTCTCGGCGGCTTCCTCGACGGCGACCGAAAAACTTCAAAATATCCCAAGCAGAAGCTATGTCACGATCAATGACCAAATAGAATATGTAGAGGAGGTTGTGACAAGCCTTTTATCAACTTACAGCTCAAGGAGAAATGGCTTCAATCGTCGACGAAAGCTTGATCGAATAGAGGCGGCAGAAATGGCGTGAACCGAGGTGGAGCTAAACGGTGATGACCAAGGGGGGTATTTATAGGGACGGAGGGATGAGGGGAGCACGCCACGGCGCAAGCAAGCAGACAGCTCGGTGGATGCATGCTGCATCGCGGTGTCGCGCGCTGCCGGTGTCGATTGGCGGGGAGAGCTGGATACAGAGCACCCCGTGGGGTGCACTCGAGTGGGTTAGGCTGACAATGGGTCCCACCTCCTCTTATCCAACTTCCCCTCTCTGCAATTCAATTCTCCTACCAAACTTGATCCAAAAATTCTAGATTTTTGTGGGGAGGCTCAAATAAATATCTGAAATTTGATTCTGCAATTGGATTTCGATTTGGAGCAAGTTTCATTTGAATTTGAAATTGGATGAAATTCAATGGTGTCACCGAATTAAATAGCAACTGAGTTCCAAAAATTATGAAACTTTGAGGATAAGTCAAGCAAGTCATGCTGACCATGTTGGTGTGCTCAAATCTTGATGTTCAAATAAGTTGAACAGAATTCAAAATTTCAATTCCTAATATGGTCTGAATTTGCTAAGCGTCTCAAATAAAATAGCAAATGGAGTTCTAAATTTATGAAACTTTGCAGGATGTCTATTTGGAATATTAGTAAACCATAGAAACATTTATGGCCTCATAATTGAATAAGTTTGACAGGGCCAAATGTACAGTAGCATATTCAATTTGTAATTAATTTGAATATATATTGCATACTGCATATTAATTTGACCTAGGATCCTCGACTCAAATAATTCCAAACTTTGAAGAGAGTTCAAAATAATTTATCTAAGGTTATTGGTGAAGTTCATTCCTCGTGTTAATAAAATTCAAGCATGAGTGGAAGAAAATATTTGATGAGATAAAGTTCATAAGCATAGCTATAATTGGTCTCCATTAGGGTTGATAACTAACTTACAACTGAACCTCACATGAGGGAAAATGTGGGATTCTACAGGTGCATTAGTCAATCCAAATGACATGACTGTATACTAATAGGATCCATACCTTGTCCTGAAAGTTGTTTTGGGTATGTCCGATGGTCTAATCTTCATTTGGAAATATCCCGACCGAAGATCAATCTTGGAGAATATTCTCGCTCCTTTCATCTGGTCGAATAGATCCTCTATGCTGGGCAGCGTGTACTTATTCTTAATTACCACCTCATTGAGAGACCGGTAATCCACACACATTCTCTGGGACCTGTCCTTTTTATCGACAAATAGAAGTGGGACTCCCCATGGCGACGATCTTGGGCATATAAAACCCTTCTCTAACTGCTCTTGAATCTGCTTATTGAGCTCTGCTAATTCCTTAGGAGGCATCCTATATGGCCTCTTAGTTCCAGGTATTACATCTATTACGAACTTGATGTCACGATCAGATGGCATACCTAGCCATTTGTTAGGGAACACATCTGGGCACTAACGAACAATCGAAATTTTTCCCAAAGTTACTCCTTCCATGTGATTTACCGTTGCATTCTCTATTAACGGCTGAATTGCCTTGAATTCTATACTAACTCCTTCCTCATTTGTCAATTGCACTGTCCAAGTGGCACACTGAATTACTCCGTTATGCTTCCTTAGCTAATCAATTCCAAGTATGATTTCCATGCCTAGTGAATTTATAACTAATAAGGTTTGCGAGGAAATCTACCCCCCCACCCTATGGAAATTCTTTCTTTTGGACATACTATATTCGTCCTCATCTCCCCTCCAGGAGATTTAACCAAAAAGGTATACTTCAAGTATGACATAGGCATGCTATGCTTTGCAACATACTTTGATGAGATGAATGAATGGGATGCTCCAAAATCAAACAATATAGTAGCGGGGTTGGAGTTTGTGAGAAACATGCAATCACAACATCTTCAGCTTGTTGAGCCTCTTCTGCAAATACATGGTTCACCTTGCCACGAGCAAAATTATGTGGTCCTCGGTTGCCTTGGATTGCTCCTCCATTGGGCCTTGGGTTCTGCCTTGGAACATTGTTCATCTGACCCTATCCTAACCTTGGGCATTGATTTACAAAGTGTCCTGCTTGACCACAAGTATCGCAAGTCTTTCCTCCAATGGCACCAGCAAAGTTAGGGTGAGGCTTATTCCGAGCATAGGCAGACATATTTGGGCGTGGCGCAGGCTGCATAGGTAAGTGAGGTGCTTGCATGGGTGGGCGTGGCTGCATAGGCTGTTGCAGTCACGGTGGATAAGCAGGGCGATATGCAGCAGCAGACGGGTTGTAATATGGTGCAACAGGCGATGCATAGCGAGGACGGACATTGCTTCCTTGCGGCCATCCTTGATATGGCATTTCCTCTTGTGGTCTAGTTCCATCCCTCGAATCTTGTTCTCAACCACAATGGCTTTGTCAACCAGCTTCTGAATATTTGCATAGTCAACATTGAGCAACTGAACTTTAATTTCATTGTTGAGACCCTTTCATGAACAGATATTGCTTCCTGCTATCAGTGCTAATGTCATCTGGAGCTTATCTAGATAATTGAGTGAATTTATTGAGATACTCACTCACGCTCACCATTCCTTGTTTGAGGGTCTCAAATTCTTGTCTTCTCAGTATCATAACTCCCTCTGCCACATAGTGAGAACGAAACTTCTCCTTGAATTCAGCCCAGGTGATTCTCTCTTGATTTTCATGGTCGTTCCATAGGGATTCCCACCAGTGTGCAGCAGCTCCAACTAATTGATGGGAAGCAAAAATAACCTTTTCTCTATTAGTGCATCGGAAAATAGGAAGTTTCTTCTCTACAGACTTCAGCCAATCATCGACTTCCATAGGGTATGTGGCTTGAGCAAAAGTAGGCGGCCTGGTCCTCATGAACTCTCCCAAATGGTTGTGGGGTGGCGGGGGTGGTGGTGTTGGCGGCACGTGGGGCTGATTGTTGTTGCCGGCTTGCAGATGTCCAATGGTCTGTATCATGGTCTGCATGAGCTGGTTCTGCATCTCCAACTGGTGCTCAAGATTGATAGCTCATTTTGCAGGTCCCTAGTTGTTCTGAGGTGCTCTGTTGTTCTCCTCCTCAACATTAGCATTACTCTGGTCGCATGTCCTTGGCATCTGTTGGTGAAAGAATAGCAGAGACAGAAGAATTCTGAATTTGAATAGAAACACCCAAATTGTATGCATCAAGGTTTGTGTAACTAATAATTCTCTTATTAATACTATAAACCCTAATAGAGGATGTGGATAATGATCCCACAACTCTCTACTACGTGCGGAAGTGGACAAAACGCTAGACGTCCAACAACTAGCACTAAGCACACGAGCACAAGCACACACCAAGAAAATTCAGCACACCATACTAAACACAACCCAAACGATCTAAACACTTTTCTAACATCTAGATAGGAGACCTATAATTAATTGTGTGTGTCGTGGCTGTCCTGGCCATGAGGCGGTGAAGGTGACGGCAATGGCGAGGCATACATGGGCGCACGCCAAGGTGAATTGGCCATTCATGTAGGTGCTGGAGAGGTTGCTATACCATTGACCTCGACAGTGGCACGAACTTCCTTTTGCTTCTCCATGATGAACAACTTCATATGTAGGTAACAGATAACTTCCATAGCATCAGCATGGTGATTTCCCAAATTCACCATTACTTTCTGAGATCTGTCAATGGCAAGAGAACTGACTTGAGCTCCATCTTGCGGTCTTAAGATTTCCCTTGTTCCCTTCTTGCGTTGCGGGTGCAGCGCAAAACTAGTACCTCCAACTTGCTCCCGATAGATGTGGCACAATCTAGTAAGTGTGTCCCAAGCAACATCATCAATAGTTTGCTCCCTGGTGCTTCTCCCTGTGGATGCAAAGTGTCGGGTGACCACCTCATCTCTAGCAAGAAAAGTAACTTGAGCTCTCCATTCTTCACGTCATAGCAAGGAATCCTCTTGACATAATACTTTGGGTTCATCTTCCATAAATCAAGAAACTCCTTCAATTGCTTGGATGCAAATCCTCCATCGGTGCCATCAGAACGATATTCTTGGGCATCATGGTAAACTAGGCATTTGTCTTCCTTCCTGGCTTCACTAAGATGTGATGCATTCCTTTGGGCTTCGGGTACTTCTTCTTTTGCAGCAGGCTCTAATTCTTCTTGCGTTTCATCTTTATCTTGGGCTTCATCTTCATTCTCCACATGTGCTTCACCTTCCTCTTCCACGCTATCATAGATTTCCACCATTTCCGGATCTTTCTCTTCTTCATCATCATCATAAAACTCCACCATTTCAGGATCTTTATCAGTTGTGTTGGAGTGTTCATGCTCATCTTCCTTTGCGGGGGTACTCACTTCTTCCTCCTCTTGGGCCGGTTCCATTTGCGGCTCTTTGCGAGGCCTAAGCTTGCTTCCAGGGGGTGGCAAACGAGCTCTCTTGTGGGCTGTCATTTTGGTGTGAGCCATCTACAAGAAAACATTAGGAAAATAGAGGAAAACAGAAATATCAGTTTCGAAAATGCAGCAGCCATAAATTCAGATGAGAGGATGTGCATTTGCTCAAAAAGATGGAAAGATGGCACAAATTGCAGAAGCAGCAAAAAGCACAAATTTTTCCACATTATATAGCCAGTGGAAGGCAAAATAGTGAAAAATGCTAATTTTGAATAGGAAAGAAGTCATAAGTGATTTGTGGTGTCCATCCCATCTAGGCATGCATCCTACGGTCAAACAAGGCTCTAATACCAAATTGTGACACCCAGTTCCAAATATGAACCAAGCGTGATGCATATGTGTGCCCAGAATGTTTCACACACATACACAAGTGATTCACAAATCATAAACAAATTAAACCATGTCTTGAATAATAACACTATCAGTAGTACCTTATTACAAACCAAATAGTCTCGAATACAAGCTCTAAACAACTGCATCGGAAAGACTCTAAACACTAATGACTCCAAACTCCACTGGCAAGCTTGACGATAATACACGCGCCTAGAACTCCTCAATGACCTCCTGGTACTCCGCGTCGATGCCTGCGTCTGAATTTGTTGGGGAAATAGCAAGGATAAGCACATGTCGTACTCAGCAAGTGTGGGAAAGTATGACATGTAGCTTAAACTAGGAATGATAATAAAAAGGGCTAATTGCATAAAAATACATTCAAAACAGTTGAAAATGCAAGTATATCATCATTAAGTGAGGTCCTTCCCAAATTAACCCAAATAACATCAATTTCAAATTAAATAACAATACTAGCAATAATAATCCATAATCACTTCATAACTGCTCATATGTCTCATTTTCATCAATTCCATATACCAAAGTCAACTACTGAACCAATACCAATTCCCAATTCAATTCCAGCCATTAAACCATGTTCAAGGTCCATAACTCTAATCATGTGAGGGTCCAGGTTGCTCATGTCCGGGAGCATGGCTATCATGATAGTTCTAAACGCACTCAGCAAAGGTTGTACCACTTTACCCACAAGTTCATGATTTCATCACCTTTCGATGACTACGGAATCTCAATTATGCCGTCTCACACTTCCATTGGAGTGTGGCCAAGACATCACAAAATAACCTTTACAAAGTGGTTACTAGCATATTTAGACCTCACTGAGGTTTCACCAGTGGTGATATCTCCAACTGAGCACATCCAACCAAGGGACCCCTCTTAAGCCATTCGGATCCCAAGGTAATCCCACAAATCTCTACAAACCCATCCGACTACCCCTTCCCCGAGCATTCTTCATAGTCTAAATAGTACTGGCAAAACACTAATTAGTCAGCTAAGCCGCACCCATACTTGGCCCTGTGGTGGCACTATAAATCTTGGATGGTCGCTCAATGAATTGGTCCTTAGATCCAAAGCAAGCAAAAGCACCAAAATAGTCCAACCCATTCCACATAATCGGCTTGCTTAGATCCCTAGGCACCATGTTTCTAAAGGGTCATTATTATCAATTTTCCTCATTAATGTATTCAATAGTTCATAATTAAGTAATATGGTTATTTCCCAAACCCAATTGAGTATAGCGAAGTAAAAAGTGTAAAAGACCCTTCTCGACTCTCTATATTGTGTTCAAGCGACAAGGGTGGTCATACAGAATTAGTAAACTCCTATAATTGGGTTTTCCCATCAAATTGACACAAGCATGCAAATTTGCAAACAAAACATTTAATAAGATGGATCAAAATGATCAAGGATACTTGCCATGCTCCTGAGCTTGGTTTGGATCGAAAGCTTCGATGTTTTGGTTCTGTAGGTCCTTGAAAGCACTCTCTATAGCGTGACCTTCTATTCCGCGCGACAAACATGCAAATAACAATTACAATAAAATAATGCTCATATATTACTCAATATGCCATGATATGTATGATTAATGAAATTGTGAAGTAAAACTTGTTAATGATACTATTAATGTTTACTAACTAGTTACAATAGTTTCTAACAAGTTTCAACAAGTTTGGAATTGATATGAGTCAATTTGGATTAAATTCAACACTCAGATTCACACACCGGACAAGTCCGGTATAGGGGTCGAACTAGTCCGCCCTATACAGAACTGTGAATTTAGGGTTTTCTGATCAGCGGGAATTTGGGGTTAATTTCACGTGGAAAAAATAGATGTAGATGGTGTACCACGTATTTAGAGATCCAATTGTTGAGGATTGGATGTGAGACTTGAATCTTGACATTTAGGGCTTGATGGAGATGAGTTGTTGAGGTTTCGTCAATGAAGAACTTCAATCGTTGAAAGGTTTATGAAGATCAATCTTGATTGAGCCTTCGTCCTCTTCCCCTCCTTCTCCTTGCTCCTTGGCTCCTTCTTGACGGCGGCACACAATCAAGGGACGACAGTGAGGATTTTTCTCAAAGGTCAGAGAGGTAAGGGTACTGGGTTGTTTTTATAGGGGTGGAGAGGTAGGGTTTTGTGGTGAATTCCAGGTGGATTTCGGTGGGGGGACGAGTAGGGGTCGAGGTGGGGTCCCCTTGGGCTCCTCCGGGGTTGGGCACAAAGTTTTTGGGCCCAATTAAGACAATTACCCAATAACCAATTGTGGAAGAATAATAAAATCCAAGTGGAATTCAGCAAGCTGGACTAGTCTGCAGTGGGACCAGACAAGTCTGTTATCGAACAGAGACATTTTCGGACAAGTTCAGCTTGGATGGCTGGACAATTCCATTAGGAAACAGAAGGGTTTTTGCACAAGTCCGATATGTGTGGACAGACAAGTCCATGGTTGTAAAGCCGAAGTCTTTCTGACGTAAAATTTGACAAATCGGACTAGTCCGCTTGGAATCAGACAAGTCCGGGGAAACATCAGAAGCTCAACCAGACTAGTTCGTTCAATATGCTGGTCAAGTCTGGGCTTTGAAGAAGACTGAGTTTTCTAAATACAAGAAGAATACTGGACTAGTCTGGTGTTATGGCCGGACAAGTTCGTAACCAGACAGACTTAAATTCCTGATTAGACCTGAATTCATTTTAATCTTGTCCATTTTATGGTTGCTTTATGTTAAACATGTATGAGTATGTATGCAATGCATTATGCAAGAAAATGAGGGTGTTACACTTCCGTAGTGTCAATGTCAATTTTTCAGATGCCAAGAATGCTAGGCAATTACTAAGTGCATTAGACATGAATCAACTGTCATGAGTACACTTACTTTGGATGTGCTATATTCTAAGTTAAAAACTCATGAAATTTACATAATCTCATGTAAGAACCCTAACAAGTCTCTTACATTTGTTTCTCAACGTGACATGCTTAGCTCTAACCAATCTTCACTCATGTGGTACACTTGCTTTGTTGTCCTCTCTAACCCATGGACAGATTGAAGAGTTTCTAGAGGAGGAACTAGCAATTCATTCTACTGGATTTCTCAAAAGCATTGCAAAATGTGAGAGTTCGAAGAAGAGGAAGTGGTGGTTCTCAACGATGCTTCGAATGCGGTGAGTTTTGACATTTTCGTACTATTTTCCCTAACATTTCAGGTTCAACTCCCCGTAATGAGAAGCAAACAAAATTCAAGTCCTCCTCTACAAACAACAACAACAAGAAGAAGGGTTTTACATGTTGCCAACTAGTAAACAATTTTTTTGCAGTTCAAGAACTTGGCTCGAGCGATGTGGACATCAGAAGTGCCAAAGATGAATAGAATTTCACAAATATGTGCTTCATGGCGGGCAACTCAAGATCAAGTATGGAGGAGGCAGAACACAACAACAATTATGAAGAGGTATGTCCCACTTGTGAAGAAATGTGTGATGCTATTTCTAGTGCCACTGTTACACTTAAGGAAAAGGACAAAAAACATAGGAACAATTATGTTAAAATTGAATCACTAGAATCTGAAATTAATTGTTTAAAAACTTTGATTCCTAGTGATGATTCTTGTTCCACATGTGAATTAATATATGAACAATTGTCCTCCTTAACAAGTGCACATACCTCCACACTTGGTAAACATGAGTTTGAAATTGAAAAGAACAGAAAGCTCGCTGCACTTAAGGACAAAACTTGAAAGATGTCAGCTGTTCAACAATTGATTTGCATTGTTCTATATGTGATGAGCTTTATAAGAAATTGCATGATGCTATGCATGAAATTTATGTTTTGAACCATGCTTTACGTTCTCATGAAGTTAAATATTATTCTAATTGCAAATTAAAAGAAAAAACATTATGTGAAAACTGCCTAGACTTGTCTAATAAACTTGATGACATGCATAGGACACTAGAGCGGTTTTGTAATGCAAATAAGAACCTAAACTTGCCGCTGAATTCTTCAAATTCTTGTGATAAAAAAGATTTAGGTTTTGATTCCAATGCTCATGCTAAGGCACATCCACCTAAAATTGTAAAGTCATTAGGAAGTGGTTTTATTTAAACAGTTTCTAAACAAAAAGAAGTGGTTTTAAAATCTGCAGGAGTGTTGTCTCATCCGGTTTCTAGTAAACATGTTGCTTGCTCATCTGGACATGAACACAAAGTTAAATTTCATTGTACCTATGGTGGTAGAGATGTTCATGTGATAGATTTTTGTTATAGACTAGGTAAACAACACAAAAAGGAAAGAATGAAAGCTAAATCTCATAACTCTAATGCAAAATTTGCTGCACATGCTGAACCAAATATTAGGAACTAGCAACCTGCTTTGATGAGTTAAAAACATGCAAAGTTTGCTCCCAAACCTACTATTTTTTATGTTGTACATGTAACACCTCGTAGGTCAGTAGTTGGGTACAAGAATTCTCAAACTTTGGCTCATGAATATGCTATTTGATCTCAGCTTTCGCATTTTATTCCTGTTGTACATCGTGTGCCTCAGTACTGGATTCCTAAATATCTTTTGACTAACTCCAGTATTGAGTCATCAACGTATTGTGCTTCTATGTAGGTTACACATTTGAGGAAGAAGAACATTTGGATTTTGTTTTCAGGTTGCTCACACCACATGACCGGTAACAAAAGAATGGTTCTCCTACCTCTCTTTTGTTTCACGTGTGAAGAATGTTATTTTTGCCGATAATTCTTCAACTCCAATAATCGCTTAGGGTTCGGTTAGAGTATATAATCACTACGCTTTGAAAGATGTGACACTTGTCAAAAACTTGAAATACAACTTCCTTTCCATTTCACAATTACTAGATGAAAGTCTAGAAGTTAACTTCATGAAAAATTGCTGCAAGGTTGTAGATTCAAATAGTGAGCTTATTTTTAACACGTCTTGGTTCGGAATAGTTTTTATAGCTGATTTTGATATGTCATCTTCTAAACATAGGTATCTGGTTTCTAATGATTTAAAGACTAATGCTTTTGGCATGTAGACTTGGTCATGTAGGCTTTGATCATCTCACGCGTGTTAGTGCTCTTGATCGTATACGTGGACTGCCTAAGCTTAAAGGGGACAAAGAAATTGTGTGCTCTTATTGTAGACATGCTAAGATGGTTGAAGGTTCACATGCTTCTCTCACAATGACCATGACAACTGAACCGGGACAACTTTTGAACTTTGATGTCGTAGGTCCTTCACGTGTTCAATCTTTTGTAGGTAAATGGTATGTTCTTGTGATCGTTGGTGATTATTCTAGATACTATTGGGTTTACTTTATGGCATCTAAGAATGAAGCTTTTAGTCACTTTTGAACTTTCTTTCTTAGATTATTAATTGATCACCTATGATCTTTAAAAGCAATTAGAAGTGATAACGGAACCGAATTTAAAAATCAACCGTTTGATCACTTTTGTGCTGTAAATGGAATAGATCATCAATTTTCTTCATCCTATGTACCTCAACAAAATGGCGTCGTAGAGAGAAAGAACTGAACCTTAGTAGAGATGGCTAGGACTATGCTTGATGAATATCAAACTCCTAGGAAAATTTGGGCTGATGCAATTGCAACCGCTTGTTATTTCTCAAATCGTGATTTTTTGCGTGCTAAGCTAGGAAAAACACCTTATGAACTTCGGTTTTGACATAGGCCTATTGTCCCACACTTTAGTGTCTTTGGTTGCAAATTATTTGTTAAGAAACATGGTAATCTTGATAAATTTGAATCTAGATCTGTTGATGGCATGTTTCTTGGTTATCCATCTCATACTAGAGGCTACTGTGTGCTTTTACTTGACCCTAACAAAATTGTGGAGACTTGTAAGCGTTCTTTTGATGAACCTAGCCCAGGTATGGAGGTCCAGATCCATATATGCAGGAGGGAGTATCTTCATCGAAGAAGATGACGAAGTGGTGATGCTGACCGAAAATTTAGAAGCAAATGACGTTGATCACGTTGCTGATTTTACACCACAACCAGCACCAATAACTTCTGCAGCTGGTAGAGATCGTTCTCAAGCCAGAAGTTCTTAGATCTGTAATGAACATCAAGAAGGATGAGCTTGTGAAGTGTCCACTCCCCTCCACGTTACCAAAAGTCATCCTCCACAACAAATCATTGGAAGCTTGCACAAACGAGTCGCACGGTCCAGGTTTTGCGATCCAAAATCTCATGTTCATTCTGCTTTTGTTGCTTCTTTTGAACCCAAAGATATATCACACGCACTCAGTAATGAATATTGGATTATTTCCATGCAAGAAGACTTAGAAAATTTTGAAAGAAATATTGTTTAGAAACTTGTGCCTCCACCTCAAGGTCACACTTTAATTGGAACTGCATGGCAATCAGGCCATGACCACTCCCGCACATTTATGGATATGTTTTAGTAGGATAAAACTATGTGATAAAGGCTTCTCTGAGATGAGCTCGAACGAAGAACGGAGACGAACAAACAGTGTGTCTCTGTCATCGCGTCTCGCATTACATAGTCATCACAGACGAGCGGTTGGCGCGTCGCCGATCAGCCTAAGTGCAAGACAAGCTCAAAGATAGTGCATCTCATTTTTTTGCGTCATACCAGACGATCTTTACGGGATCATTGGAGACAAGCATCATGAACGTCGCCCATCAGCACACATGCAAGACAAACTCTAATATAGCGTATCGCAGATTTATTGACTGATTTTAGAAGGGCTTTATGGAAGTGCATTGCAGATTTGTTCACTTATTTGAGATGGGCTTTAAGTAAGCTAGTCTCTTTTATTTAGGTAATTTGAGACGACCTCTGTTACAACTCATCACGAATTGTTTAGAGGCAGGGTCACTATGGCACTAACCGGAAGAAATTCTCTGCTAGACGCACGTCTTTTATTAGGTCCCCCACCCCTGATTATCCTAGTTGTCGGCTGCATCCTGGAGCTAGGCTGGATTTTGTAGCCGCATTACCAGTGTCAACAACATACACATATAGAAACATATGTAAAGCCAAATGGAGATCACACACATTGACCAATCAAAAATTAACAAAGTGTTAGTCGTGGTTACTAAGTAACTATTTAAATAAAGAATGCTCCCCTGTTCATCCTGTTTATATACCAAGTAACTATTACACAAAGAATTTCCCTGTTCATCCAGCTTTACAAGTAACTAATTATAGAAAGGATAACTGTCATCTTATCTTCTAGGTTGTAATGAAATTCTCCCTTTGGATTAATAATTTCGGAAATGATAAACCTGCATAGTACGTCTCTAATTTGCTCGAGGCTACGACCTTCAGTGTTTCCAAAGGCGTGTCCGTAGTTGTGCCACATGATAAAATGAGATTTAGCAAAAGATTAGTAATAAAGTAAAATAAATGCACTTACGCATACATTACAATTAGGCTGCTCTCCAAATAAAGAGCCGCACGTGTTGCCCGAAGCTTGTTGTGGGACGTCGAATGCAGTATGATGTTTAAGTTGTCGGCATTTTCCTTTTTCTTGTACAAAAGATCTAAACAAAAACAATTACATTTAATGTAAAATTATCGTGCAGGGACGAAACAATCATAAACTAAAGTAAAGAAGGAACTTACTCGACAATAATAGAAGAGATATTATTCTATTTATGGGTTATTCGCTCACCAATTTTTTCATCTCTCGGCCTTGAGGAGTCACAGTACCAGACTTGGTCGTACTTACTTGAAATTGCTATGGTTACCCAATGGTTACCAGTGTTAAATGATATGACTAGGAGCTTCTTATGACTATAGTATTTCGTTGCCTTGACAACATATTGAACAACATCTCTTCGTCCGCTTGACATTTGAATATAAGTTCTCGCTAGTACTTGCTGGTCAGGATATGCAGGAGACGTGTTTCCCATGTTATGACGAGTATGTTGTTGCTGGTACCTACACGCAAAATGCCAAATTTGATACATATAACACTTATATTGAGTATATGCATTGAAGAACCTAGTTTTTTAGGACTTACCATGCGAAGCAGCGTAATAGAGAGACATCCAACGCGACAAGGTCAAAAAGGTCGTAGAGATTGGACCATTCGATGACAAAAGCGCCATCACCCAAGAGAAAATGTTTATCCTTGAATGCCCCTAGTATGGATTGAAATTTTTTGTAATTTTTCATGTAGTATTAATGAAGTTGAACACAAGGTTTACCAACTTGTTTGAGTGCGCCAGCAGTTAAAATCGACTTTCCCATTACAAACCTTGGGTTACCCTGTGTCATAGTTTTCGACGGCTTGGGGTTATCTTCCGACTCTTTCACTGGTTTCTTGCAAGCTTCCTTCGAAAATTTTCACTGCGACTAACTCTTGTTCTTGGCATGTCGATTATTCACCGGCATTGCCTCAGGTGTAGGGTGTAGTGCACTCCGAGTTTGAGGTGGAGACTGACGCGATTGCTCTTCATGTGGAGACTTCTGCAGCAGCTTTAGAGTTGGAGACAGATGCGTCTTCTCTATAATAAGAGGCAACTGTTGTCCAGTTGGAGACTTCTGCTGCTTCTCTATAACTGGAGGCAGCTGCTCTCCAATTGGATACTTATGTTGCTTCTCTATAACTGGAGGCAATGATAGCTCTGGAATTGGAGACAAAGCCATCTGCTCTTGATTTGGATGCGGAAGAGGACGTGCCTTAGGAGATATCGAAGCATTATAGGTCAACGTGGTGTGCTAGGTCAACAACAATAAGGCTCCGTCTCCACTGAACCCTTCTAGTAACTGCATCCCGCATAGTCAACATTGTATCATCCGGTGGCACTTCGAGCTCCAGGTTATTCGTATTTTCATGCACCATGTCTACCTTGACCACAACATCGGATGTTGTGTCCACCTAGATGTCATCAAGAATGGTATGATTGGGATACACTAGCCCTCTCCTGACCTCCATTCGAGCGATTCCTACGACAATAGCAGAAGCCTTTATGTTGTTGGCTAAGCCAAATCATCTATCATGTCCTCAACTGAAGGTCCAGATGTTGGTGCCTGAAGATCCTTTTTGTGGTTGTGCACCCCTAGCCGCAGTAGAAGCAAAGCTGCTCCTATGCTCATCATAATTACTTAATATGATAAATGTGTTAGGATTGGTTTACTTGCTCCTTGCAGCATAATCATCATGTCTTCTAGGAGCTCCCTTCTCAACTGTATTTTTAGCTTCTCGACGTCAACCTGTGATGTCGAAAAACCCTCCCTCCAGGTCAACTTACTGGAAACACCACGAACACGGCCTTGATGCTGCGGTATTTGCAGGGCCTTGCCGAGGGCATCGTTTTCTCTCTCACCATTTGAGTCTTCACTGCTCAGGCACCAATCTCTTTGAGTGACATGTAAGGTTCTCGGGCTGTAGAAGGTGATATGGTCTTACTCGGTCAGCTGTGAATGAGCACGCATAAATGGTTTTAGCCGTCCACTAAAACTGTTGTATGAATTCTCGAGACCTAGCTCGGCCAATCTTTCATCCTGTTCTTCCCAACTCTTTTTTTTCCTGCATAACCGTTGTTGTCGAGGTGGTGGTCAAGCTCGTTCTGCGATCGGAGCCACTTCATATATTCACTATTCTTGGGAAAACCATGTCATTCACACTTTTTAACAAATCTCGCCCAGTCATATTTTGACACATGTGGGTACGTATGGAAGGGGGTTTCTTGGTGCCTCCAAAGATTCACAAGCTTAGTTTTGTAGGTCCTCCATGCATGAGAGATCATCTTCATAGCTAGCTTCTTCCCCTTCCGTTTCATATGTTATGGATATTGAACGTATGGTTGGATGGAGCTTTCGAAGAGTCCATCCTTTTCATTTTTGGTCAAGTGATTGAATCCCTACAGGTTAAGTGGGACCCTTTCCCGAGTAGCTAGACCACAAACTCAGGACAGTGTCGTATTCACATTATGGTCTAGGGGTAAGCCTTCATCATTGGCCTCATCAACAGTCAAAACGTCTGTCGGCCATGTCATCCACGACCTTTTCTTTCTTTTGTTACCAGTGGCAGATGCATCCCCTTCATGAGTCTGCTGCTAAGTCTGTTGTTGAGTCTGTTGTTCAGCCTTCTCTTCAATATGCTATTGATGCTCTGTTTGATCCTTCTTCAAATTCAATAAAAATCATTGAAATACTTTAAACATTATCAAATTTCATTTACATTTGCACAACTAGTCACATAAGGGAGCAAATTCTCTCATGGCATTTGTACCTTAATCAAAAAAAGATCTATGTGCCAAGTGTAAGGACAATCCAAACCAAGCAATCATTAAATAATAGACTCTCACAAGTCTATCACACATGTTACAGGTAAAGACAATAGCTCTGAAAAAATACTAAAAACTTTTGTAAATGTACTAAACATTGATTGGTACTAGCCAAAGTGTAATATTCTAAGCGTAGTACTCTGGAAATATACTAAACATTGACCGGTGAACCACTAAAGCGCGGACCATTTTGACTCCCACCAAAGAGTAATACTCTAAGTGTAGTACTCCGAAAATATACTAAACATTGACATATGAACCACCAAAGCGCAGACCATTTCGACTCCAACCAAAGTGCGAACAAACCTTATTATGGCAGTGTCGAGCTGGTCAAAGAGGAGTCAAGGGTCGACGGCGGCAGTGCAATAATGATCAAAAGGGTAGTGTCGAGGCAGCGACGAGCTCTGGGGAACATGACCGACGTAGCGGCGTGCTTCGGGAAAGGGGACGATTCGGCGGCAGTTTCTAGGGCGAAAAGTGATCAGTGCACGAGAGCTAAAGTGTCAAAACATTTTGCTGTGTGTTGGGAAGAGGGCGCAGGAGAGAGCTAAAAGTACTTTAGGACAACAATCAGAGACGCACCTCAGAAGAGCCACCGCTGAGCGCGTCTCCCTTTTCCTCCAACAAAAAGAATAATTGGGTCCCACACGTATGTAAGCCCGTATCAGAGACGCGCTTTGTAAGAGCATGTCTCTTTTCTCTTGACTTAATGCGAGCCATTGCCATAATGCTATTCGTGCATAATTTAAAGCGTCTGACCTCATAGTTGGACCGTGCCAAAACATAATTAACTCCATGCAAAAGCTCAAATTTGGTGCAAATGGTCTTGATAGCAAAAATAAATTTTGTTTACATTGACATCGAGACCGTGCAAGCCGAACTTGATGCGAACCATGCAACACCACACCTTATATGCTTGTTGCAACATGCTCACACTTCCGAGGTGGGACAAAAGATCTTCACGGTCGCATAACGAGCGCATCGGAATCGGAGACAATCTCTTGAAAGGTGTGTCTCCCATTACCTTCTAGATATGCGAAAGTTGTTGTTCCTGAATTAGCATAAAGCACCCGCCAAAGCGGGAACATCTACTTTCTCTGTGTGTTGTGCAATCCCACGCCTTATATGCTTGTTGCAACGCGCTCAGATTTCTGAGGTGGGACAAAATATCTTCACTATGGCATAATTTACAGACGCATAGGAGACGTGCCATTGTGAGGCTTGTCTCGCATCACGCCCGTCCCCCATTTTCCAGGGCAGAGCAAGCGCCATATTGAGTAGTGCTTCCTTAAGAAATAGAACACAAGGCATTAGTACTTCTCTATAAGAAACAGAGCACATATGACCAATGAATGTCAAAATTTCACTCAAATGGCAATATTTTCACACATTTGAGCATATATCACAAAAATATCCAAATGGAACTCAATTTTTCACTAAATTGACCATATTTTCATATATTTAGCATATTTACACACAAAATTTGGTACTTTACGTTGCGGTCTTTGTTTTTTGAAATTCTTGACTTTTTCATGGTTGTCATTCTGCAAGTAAGGAACTTCGTTGGCCGATGGTATTCTTGGCTTGATCATCGAGGTGAGAAAAGGAGGAATCTCATCAAATTCGTCAAACTCTTCCTCATCGACGACATTCTCGACTGCTATGATTCATCGTGTTCCAAGTATAACCACCTTAAGTCTTTTATTTGTTGTGTCTGGAACATAGAACACTTGAGCATTGCATTCTGCTAACACAACAGGCTCCGACTTATGTCCTTGATGGTTAAGATCAACTAATGAACCAGTACTTGTCTTATACAACACCTTTGAGTCCATCATCCCAGTTGCAACGGAAAAGAGGAATCTCGAATCCTTGAAAGTCAAGTTCCCAGATCTCTTGTATTTGACCATAGTACATGTTTTTGTCTTGGCCCGCAGCATTATAAGCATCAATATGGACACCACTATTCCGATACCATTGATATGTAATAACTGTGAATATAGGACCACGAGCCAACATTTTTAGGTATTCACTTGTTTGAGTATCCGATGAGTGAGAAATCTGATCCCAAATCCAGCCAATGAATTTTCTAAAGTGTTCATTTGCTAACCATGATTCACTGCGGCCAGGATTGTCTCTAAGCACCACCTCCTTGTGCCCATCGAAGTACTCCGACACAATGGACATCTATCGCAACACGTGGAAATGAGTGTAGAAGATTAAATGTGGATATGGAGTTATAGACTTCTTTCCAATGGTCCCTTTTCCTTGAGCCTCCCCTCATGACGAGACTTGAGAACACCAATCAGGGTTACTCGGGACAGTGTAGTTTAGAGCCCACTCCACAACTTCCTCTGTAGTGTATCCTTGTACCATGCTGCCCTCAGAGTAAGCTCGATTTCTAACGAAGGACTTCAGTATGCCATTGAATCTCTCGTACGCATACATCTCGTGAAGGAACACATGGCCAAGTAGCTTTATCTCCACGATAAGATGAGTTGTTAAATGAACGTTGATGTCGAAAAAGGCAGGTGGCAAATACATCTAAAGGAAGCATAAAGTTTTATAGTGCCTTTTTTCAAATGACTCGAGATCTTCTTCACATAGTACTTTTTGACCAATTGCATTGAAGAAAAAGAAAAAGTTCATTATAGACTCCAAACATTGATCAGTAGGATATTCCAAATTCCAACAACAATCATGTGCGCAAGCAATACATGGTAATCATGAGGCTTCACACCGAGGGCTACTTTTAGATCTGTAAATGAAATAATCCTTGAGACGTTCGTCGAGTTGCCGGATGGTACTTTTACATTTTTCAAGAAACCACAAAACTCTTTCTTCTAATTTTTTGAAAGGGTGATGCATGATGTGGGTAGTTTTGTTCCTTTTACCGAGACATCGACCCACAACTCAGGCCTAATTCCCATTTTCTTTAGATCTGCTTGTGCATGTCCATGGTCCATAGTTTTCCCATCCATGTTAAGCAAAGTCCGTAGTTGGCTCTCATACATATTCTTCTCAACGTGCATCACATCAATCAGATGACGGACGTCTAAGTCTTTGCAATACGGTAGCTCCCATAAATAGTTTGCTTCTTCCACATGTCATCTTCGCCAGTATTTTTGCCAATCATTTTTTGCTTACCAAGGACAACATGGATATCCTTGACCATTTCATAGACTTAATGATCCGTGAGATGAGGTGGAGGACGCCTTTTCTTAGTGTTACCATTGAAATTATCCTTCATACTCCGAAATGGGTGCTTCATTGGAATGTAGCGTCGATATCCCATGTACACTATTTTTTGTGACTAGATCAAATCTTGTGAGTCTGTTTCTCTCAAACAATGTGAACAATCGCCACCTACTTTCTTACTCTATCCACGCAAGTTACGTGCTGCTGGAGAATCACTAACAGTCACAAATAAAATGGCTTTGAGGCAAATGTACTCACGCTTGTGATCATCCCAGACCTGCACTCCATCGTTGTACCACATATGCTTTAATCTTCATCCAGAGGCCTCAAAATAAGTGTCGATGTCATTTCCTGGTTGTTGTGGCCCTGGTAGCAGTCCTGACATCATAATATATTTCCGTTTGTTACATAACCAAGGAGGAAGATTCAAAATTGTTAGCACAAATGGCCATGTGCTATGTGTGCTACTGTTCAAAAAATGATTCATGCCATTAGTGCTCATTGAGATCCTAATACTTCTAGGATCAATGGCAAATTCAGGATTTCGTGAATCAATGTTACGCCACTGTGTGGCATCAGTAGGATGTCTTATCATTCTAGCATCCTGCTTATGCTTCTCTTTGTGTCATCACAATAATTCTGGCTCCTTCTTGTTTGCAAACCAACGCTTCAAACGAGGAATGTTAGGAAAGTACCAAAACACCTTTTTAGGCCCTCTTTTTCTTCTATTGCAGTTCCCGTCATCATCGTCGTCTTTCCTATGATTGAATCGATCGACTCCACAAATAGGGCATTTATCGAGGTTTTCGTACTCATGTCCACAATATAGAATGCAATCATTCTTGCACGCGTGGATTTTCTCCACCTTTAAACCTAATGGACATATTATCTATTTTGCCGCATAAACTGTCGTAGGGACTGTGTTGCCTTGGGGTAACATGTCCTTAAGGAGCATCAACAATTCCTTAAAACAACAATCACTCCATCTGTTGCTCGCCTTCAACCAAAAATGTTTTATCACCGCAAATAGTCTGGTGTACCTAGCAGCACAACCATGATACAATGGCTTCTTCGAGTCTTCCTGCATATTCTTGTAATTTGCAAGTTCACTATTACTATACAGATCATTGTTGCGATGTCTCTCGACATTGCGTACCATCTCCTTTATGTTGTACACCTGAAACTCAATGTCGTCATCGCTGAACCCCGATATATCTGACATGTTCACATCGTCGTCGTGATCTTCTTTGACATAGATGGTACCTCCCTCACCAAATATGAATATCTCATCTCTGCTTCATTAATCCCCTCCTCCCCATGTTTGTTCCAACATTGATAATCCACCATGAATCCATGCGTGATCAAATGTGACCTCAACACTTCATTTGTGTGATATCTTTTCTCATTCTTGCAATGTTTGCAAGGACGACAAATAGTCCCTCTAATGTTGTCCAACATGTCTTTCTTCGTGAAACCGATAAATGTATATACCCCTTTGATATATTCATTGCAAAGGTGTGGCCCATACATCCAACTTTGATCCAATGGCATCTACGTACAGAAAAGAAGAGCTAAATCAAAGAAACTCGACATCACTGATAGTCAAGATCTAAATGGGTAAAAAATAGTAAGAAAAAGGAGAGGAGGAGAGGACTAACCCTTTGTTTAAGATTCACTGATAATCACCGCAAAACTTTTAGAAGGGCACCTCCAAAGAGGGAAAGAACAGGGCAAGAACAAGGCAAATTTGGCAGCCACTTGTCCTGCCATAGCTACGAGGTTGTAGAAGGGCAATAGAAAATCGAGATGAACCGATTCAATGCACATATCTCTATTGAGGGAATGGGAGACGAACCCGCTTCCTTGACAATAGGAGACACGCCTGACCGGTGGATATGGGAGAGGGCCGGCTTTGATTATAAAAGAAGACGACTGCCAAGGAAAGCTCATATCAATTACAAAACAAAAATGAGTCAACCTCTAGTAAAACCCATCTCCGTTGGTCAGATAAGAGGGCACGTCTCGGGTACTTACTTAATTAAGAAGGACTGTATAGTAACGTGTCTCCTTGTACGTTCAATCGAGCCATGTCAGATCCTCGCTGATGCAGGCTCGTCTCGCTTAACCATATTAGAGACGATCGCCTTTGAAATTGTCGCCCATCTTTGTCTCCTATTTGGATTTCTTTTGTAGTGTAATTTTATTATGAACACTTAAAAAGATATGGGAGCACACTTACCATGCATTTAGAAAGGCAGAGATGTCCATCACGGTCATAGGTATGGTTCCCGGAGGACCCTCTGCTCCCTCGAGCTCTCTTGGACACAATGATGAACTGATCCCAGCACAGAGCCTATGGAGCGCTCGGTATGCATTCGAACCGGTTCTCTAACTAGAAAACTCTGACCTGCACACATTTAGTTTGAACAAAACATTGTTAACATAACTCAATAGTGAAGCTAAAAAGATAAGTTACCTCCGCAAACTGCTCCTCCATCAAGTAAGTGTCCGTCGTCTTTCTAAACGTCTCCAGTTCTGTTCCTGAATGATTCTTCAAATACTCCCTGGTAGCTTGAATCCGTACTTTGGAGAGCGATTGTGTAATAAGCTTTTGGGCATTCTTATTGAAAACGGCCCTAGCAAATATACAAGTTCCTTACATATATAAGCGAGTTAAAAACTGAAAGTAAGCAATCATATTAGCATGCTTACCATGAAATAATTCCACACCAACCCCTAAATTCGCCCGTGCACCATGTGAGTAGCACGAGCATAGTCGTCCCACGACATGGCAGGGACACGCTCGACACTAATGTTGATGACCTCGTCGGGGTACTACAAATGAATCAACCCTCCAAGGACACCATTGACTTGTCTGTGGTGTTTGGCACCATGGAAGGAACAGTCGTACTAGGAACTACAAAACCAATGGTAAGTTATTACGTACGGGCCTAAGTATGCATAATGACAAATTGAATAGTATACAATTTTCTTACTCATCACCAACTGTTTGAATGACAAGCAATGCAGCATGCTCTATAGGAACAAGAGCAGGAGCAACATAGTGGCTCCTCCTAGTCTGCCGCCTTTGCGCTGGCTCCACGTCAGGTGACTTGGAGGTCTGGCCACCTGACTCCAAGGGCTGGCTAGCCGACCTCGAGGGCGGGCCAGCTAACACTGAGGGCTAGCTAGCCGACCTTCAGAGCTAGCTCGCTTGTGGCTCAAGAGGCACCATCACCTCCTACTTTGGGAATTCTGAGTCACCCTATGAAATTAAAGTGTGTATAAGAAAGATGAATAAAGTAATAATCAAATTAAAAAATGTGATTGGTAATTGAAATGTACCTCTGTCTGCTGAATGGCGATAACTCAGTATGCCACCTCTGGCACCTGGCTCAGCAACTGAGACAGTGTGCTCTTGCTTGAGGAAGTACACTGAAAAAGGTTGTCACGCAATGTGAGAAAGCTCCTCACGACCTTCATGACCCTCGACTACCCCCTGCCTGATGACATACTATTTAAGAAATATATCATAATCAGTCTTAGAAAATATAGAAAATGAAAGTAAAAATGAACAAAACATTACCGGTAATTAGTTTCAAAATTCATCAGTATCACGAACATGTACTCTACTACTTAAACTAGACCATCAATCTTGTTTTGTGATTGGTTTTCATTTTTGTTTCCGTATCTCAGGAGTTTCTACATCTTCAGTGCCTCCATCTGAGTTATCGAATCCTAGACCAGGCTCGATGACAAAAGAACCTGGCAACTCTTATTCTTGGTAAACCTCATCAACCTCACCATCCAACGTCAATGGCGTATCATGCGACCAACATCGCCTGGAGTATATAACTGTTCATGAGGATTCACCTTGTGTACGACCAACCACACAATAAGCTTTTGACTTGGATAACATAGATAATACACTTGATCGACTTGGTATGCATGGACAAACGTGTCATATTCTCGTAGTCGTTCATTGTGTTTGACTTCTACCATGACAAATTGGTTATGTTGAGTTCCATGATTGTTATCAAACCAATCACAGTCAAAGAATACTACTTTATGCTCCTTCCCAGCAAAATTGAATTCAAGGATTGTCTTAATGATCCAATAATAATTAAGTTCCCGTCCTTCAGCATCGATAGCCCTCGTCACAACTCCAGTATTAGATGTTGGAGTAAGATGACGAAGAGCTTCAAATTGAGTTGAACAAAATTGGAACCCATTGACATCGTATCGACCATAATTTGATCGATCCGCGATATAATTGTTGCAGGTCTTCATGGACGATGAAATCCGTAATACACTATCCAAAATATGAAGTTATAAGAATATTTTGTGCATACTCGTAAGTCAGCAGAGAAAAAATACAACAAGCCATTACGCGATCTTCAAACAAGACTGGAAGTTAGTGTCTCCATTTATTCCATCACGTCGTATCGCTTCTACTTGCTTGCTCCTAGGCTGATGCTTAGATTTCCAATTTTGGTGGTTGAACTCACTATAAGGGACAAACATGATAATTAGCATAAATGTATAGCGAAACATGCTAATCAGTATAGATGTAGAACAAACACTTATTGGAAATATTTAACCATCCCATCTATATTTGCATACATGTATAGCAAATCAGTGGGCCTTTCTTCTCTTGTAACATTATAGCTCGTGCTACTACTGATAGTGGTGCCTCTCATTTCAAAAATGGAGAGGTCGCTATAATGAGATGCTTCATCCTTATTGTACCGCATCGTGAAGCATTGACATTGTATTCCTTTACGAAGTAAACACTTGAGAAATATCATATATCCTGAAGCGTAAACGCTTCAGCGATGCACCCTTCAACCCTTGCCCAATTGTGAACCATTAGTGTAAGACATCTGAGAGCTCTTTCAGAGTGATACATACATCTGTATTGCACTGGGCCGCCCACATTATCTTCATAACGAAGATGGATAAGGAGATGTTGCATTGGGTTGAAGAATTATGGAGGGAAAACATTTTCCATCTTACATAAAACAACTAGTATCTCCTTCTCCTTCATCTCCTTAGTGATTTCGCTAAAACGTTCCACACCGCATCATCAAGATAGCCCAAAAACACAACACGTAGGAGTCTTTCCATAATTATGTGATAATCATGACTTTTCAACCTAGTGAGTTTTCATGTCTTCGCGTTCACATCTCATTTCAGGTTACTAGCATAACCATCTGGGAATTCAACCTTTTCAACCATTTTATGACTTCTTTCTTTTCTTTAAATTGAAGACGAAAAGAAGCACGTAGCTTGCCACCAGTTTTGGAGAGCTCAAGAGTTGGATGGTTACAAAGCTCTATCAAATCCTTTTGAGCCTTTATATTGTCTTTTGTTTTGCCCGTTATATCCATGCATGTGCTTATGATGCATTCATCCATGTTACACTCCTGTTGCATGGGATCAATGTTGTGTATTAGAATAAATGACCTCAAATATGGTATGCTTCCATAGTCCACGTATATGAGTTTAATTATGCTCCTCTCTATAAATATCCAGAAACACATTCATCTGGCACCAGTTTCTGCAACATATCACTAATCTTTGATCCCCTTAGACGTCTCGACTGTTCTTTTGTGACATTATTGTCCTTTTTAATGTGTTCTTCTATTGCCTAAACATGTGATCCTAAGGAAACCAACATCTGTGGCAATCAAAGTAGCATATTTTACCACCATGAATAAAGCGAAACAATCCGTGTCTGAAGTACATATCGGACATGCTAGATGATCGTGAGTGCTCCAACCAGAAAACATGTTTGATGCCGGGAAATCATTGACTGACAACAAGTATGCAACTCGAATGTTGAATTTCTGATGCTTGTAAAAATCATATGCTTTGACTCCTATCTACGACATTTTAAACTCTTCGATCAATGGTTTCAACATCATGTTGAGACTTGGACTAGAATGATCTGGTCCACGTACGATGAGACGAAGGAATATTAACTCATACTTCATGCAAAGAAGGTAGTAGGTTGTACGAGAATGGCAAAGATGTTCCAACAAGAGTATGGAATGGTGTTTCTACTAAATGGTGATAAGTCATCTGTCGCTAACTCAATGCAAACATTTCTCACATCACTGGTAAAATCTGGATCAAAGCAGCGCAACAACTTCCATGCCTCACCGTCGGATGGGTGCATCATGACTCCGTTGTTCTCACATACACTTTCTTTGTGCCACCTCATGCGTCCGGTAGTTCTTTTTGGGAGAAACAACCGCTTCGACTAAGGTTTCATAGGCAAGTAATGAAGCTGCTTATGTGTGACTTCTGTTGTCACATTTTCACCATTCTCATTAACAACTTCCACAAACCTTGATTTACAATATTTTAAGCACTTGTTCTCTTTCGCATGCTCTTTTTTGAAAAGCATGCAGTTGTCTGGGCATATCAATCTTCACATATTTCATACCAAGACTAGAAATCAAATTTTTCGACTTATTTATACCTTTTAGGTACTTTATGGGGTTGTGGAAGGATATCACTGATCAATTTGACGAGGTCATTGCAGCAGCTATTGGATAAGAAATACTTAGACTTAATTGCCATAAGTCTAGTCATGAATGTAAGGAGGGTCACTTCTGTATGTCCACATACCGGCTCTTTTGAAGCTTTAAGAAGATTGAAGAATGCTTCAGCCTTCGCTGTAGGAGGATGCTCCGTAATTCTAATTGTATAGCTTCAAGCATCTCATCCATCCTAGCAACCCCCGTGCTATTAACAACCACTTGATCTTCTACGACTTGACAAGCTGTCTCGTCATGAAAGACATGCAACTCATAATGTGGCATGAAACCATTTCAAAACAAGAGTATTGAAACTGTCATGTTGTCCAAACACTTTGTACTTCTGCATCTGCAACATGGACACCACACCTTATTGATCTTTGGCAAAGAAAATGCGCATTGCATAAAGAATCCATCTTGGTGAGCAACTCATATGAGTGATCCCCATTCCTTTTCCAACTAGTATACATCGTCTTCATCCATGTTTGAGGATATACCTTCAAATCAGACAAATTATTATAATTTTAAACTTTCGTTATGTCACGGCCCTAGACCTAGCGAAGGATACGTCCTAAATCCACCCAAAGTGTCCTAGATGAACGTGCTTATGATGAGATGAGGGGTCCGAATCCCGACGTAAACCTAGTGTTTTTTGACTGCATGCCCAAAAATGCTGTAGCAAAGTACATTAGCGCTACGCTGTGAAAATCCCATCCGGATCCATACCTCACGTCTCGTCATAAGCACGGCCCCTCGACCACTCCTAGACTATGCAAAAAGGGAAAATTCTAAACCTACACGCCTCACACGTGTAATGCATGTGAGACGTGTCCGTTCGAAATGGTAATGCATAGTGTATAGGTTATGTTACTAATTTTTTAGTCATTGTTGAGTCATTACGAGAGAGATAGGAAAGAACGAGAGAGAGGGGGATAAAGAATAAGGGATGGCCGTCCATGCACAAGCGCTTGACGTCCTCACCAGTGTTGTTCATGTCTGAACCTGTCTTGACCTTCTCGAGCTCCCTCTTGAGATCGATTTCAGCACCGACAGACTCCTCCTGCTCAATGGATGCTGATTCAATGGTCCGGGGCCGCTTATACTTACGTCGATTGTCCTAATTATGACAACCCAGTAAATAACATTTTAAATTTTACATAGCTCATACGTTGAAGTATATAGATATCCGTCGTGAAGCAAATAGTTATCCAACCAATCAACTAAACAACTAATCGATAAATCAATTAATGATGTTATCACATTAAACTACTAATAAAACAATTAATCGACTAATACAAAATTGGATCCATTAATTAAACAATTAAACATTTATGCAACCAATAAATAGTTTAATTCAAAATTTTATCTAATAAACCAATGAATCATGTATTTAAACTACTAACAAAACTATTATTCAGCTAATACATAATAAATCCACTAACTAAACATTGATGCAACTAATAAACAATTTAATCGATGAATTCAATAATCATTCAACTCATTGTTGAATTATTTAACAAATTGATGAATTAAGATTCAACAATTCAACTAAACATTTTAGCACACAATGAACAATTTACTCAACAAATTTAACAAATTAAACAAGTAATTACACATTCAACAATTAAATCAACAATCAAAGGAGTGAGGGGGTGGGAGGGAGGTCGGGAGTGGGGCTCGAGTGAGGGAGGTTGTAACACACTGATTTTCATCCATCATGCATTGCATACATCCTCATACATGTTTAATGTTAAGCAACATAAAAAGGAACAAGATTAAAATCAGTTTTAGGCTAAATAACAATTTAATTCTGTCTTGGAACGGACTTATGAGGTCGCCACCCCGGACTAGTCCGGTATTCCCTTCATGTCTAGATAATTAAGTTCTTCAGGACCCCGGACTTATCCGGCACATTGCACAGGCTAGTCCGATCGTGGTTATGATGTTTTCTAGACTTGTCCGACCTATGAGCGAACTAGTAAAATGTTGGTTTCAGTCTCGATCAGTTTTCTTGCCAGCCCCAGACTTGTTCATCTTCCAGCACCGGACTTGTCCGAAATCCTTTCTGTTCTAGAACAGACTTGTCTGTCCTCCTTGCGGACTAGTCTGGTCTTCAGAGTCCAACTTGGATTCAATTTTTCTTCCACGACAAGTTATTGGGTATTTACTGTAACTGGACCCAAGAACATCGTGCCCAACCTCTGTGGATCCCAAGTGGACCCAACCACGACCTCTACTCGTCACTCACCAAATTCTACTTGAAATCCACCTCAAAACCCTACCACCTTACCCCTATAATAGCAACCCTCACACCCTCCAACCCATTGAGAAAACCCTCACTGTCGTGTTCTTGTTGTGTGCCACAATCAAGAGGAGCTCACAGCAAGGAGAAGGAGGAGGAGAAGAGGGAGGATCAAGCAAGCTCGATCTTCATAAACTTTTTGACGTCAACGATCTTCATCACCAAATCATTATCAACTCTCCACCACCAACTCTAGCGTGAAGATCCAAGTATTGCATCCAATTTTTGCCTTTGGATCTCTAAAATGGTATACCCTTTTCACCCAAGTTCCACGTGAGTTTAAGCCTCGATCTCGCTGCACAGAAACCCTAGTTCGCAGTCTCTAGACAGAGCAGACTAGTCTGGCCCTGGAATCTATAGTTGCTGAATAAAATTCCAGTTTGATCCAAATCGACTCAAAACCTGTTCAAACATGTTAAAATCAATTGTAACTAGATAGTAAGTATTAACAGCAACTTAATAACATGTGTTATCACATTATTGCATCATCCATGCATATCATGCCACATTGAGTAAAATATGAGCATCATTTGATTATAATGTTTGTTTTGCATATTTGTCGCGCAGAATAGAAGGTATCATTGTAGAGAGTGCTTTTGAGGACCTGCAAAACCAGAACTTCGAAGCTTTTGATCCAAACCAAGCTCTGGAGCAAGACAAGTGTCCTTGAACATTTTGATCTTATTTTGAAATGTTTTATTTTTAAAGTTGCATGCTGATGTCAAATTGATGGGAAACCCATTTATAGGAGTTTACTAGTCTTGTATGACCACCCTTGTCGCTTGAACACAATGTAGAGAGTCAGGAAGAGTATCTTTTCCTAGTTTTGCTTCGCTATACTAAAATGGGTTTGGGAAACAATCATATTGCTTAATTATGATCTATTGAACACATGAATGATGAAAATTGATAATAATGACCCTCTACCAACATGGAACCAAGGGATCTAAGCAAGCCGGATACGTGGAATGGGTTGGACCGTTTTGGTTGTTTACTTGCTTTAGATCTAAGGACCGGTTCACAGAGTGATCATCCAGGATTTATAGTGCCACCACAGGGACAAGTATGGGTGTGTCTTAGCTGACTAATTAGTGTATTGCCAGTACGATTTGGATTGTTAGGAAAGCTCGAGGAAGGGGTAGTCGGCTGGGTTTGTAGTGATGGTGGGACTACCATGGGATCTGAGTGGCGCAAGAGGGGGCCCTTGGATGGATATGCTCAGTTGGAGACATCACGACCGGAGAAACCTCAGTGGGGTCTGAATAAGCTATTAATCACTTTGTAAAGGCTATTTCGTGATCTCGTGGCCACACACCTATAGAAGTGTGAGACGGCATGATATAGGTTCCATGGTCATTGAAAGGTGATGAAATCACAAACTTGTGGGTAAAGCAGTCCAACCTCTTCATAGTGTTAAAAACATTCGTGATAGCCGTGCTACCGATTATGAGTGACCTCTACCCTCACATGATTAGAGTTATGGACCTTGAACTTGGTTAAACGGCTAGAGTTGAATTGGGAATCGGTATTGATACAATAATTGGGTTTGGACTATGAAAATGGTAATATTGAGTCTAATGGGCAGTTATGAGATGAATATGGCATATTATGGATGGTTCTGGTTGTATTGGATACAAAATTAATTGTATTTGGGATGTTAAGGGACTGACCTCACTTAGTGACCATATTACTGCATTTTTCAACTTTTTTGAATGCACTTTTATGCAAATAGCCATTTAATTATCATTCCTTGTTTAAGATACATGTCATACTTTCCCACACCTGCTGAGTACGACATGTGCTCATCCTTGCTATTCCCCCAACAAATTCAATCGCAGGCGACAAAGTGGACTACCCGGATGTCTTTGAGGAGTTATAGGCGTGGGTTTTACCGTCAAGCTTGCCTGTGGACTTTGTGATGAGGACATCTCTCCTTTGCGTACAATGCAAGGACCGATCACTAGAGCACGTGCACGACAATTGGATCTCCAGGTACGTTCTAACCTTGTCAATTGTTTTTTAGAACTTACACTTGTTTCCATGCATGTTTTATTGATTAGGAACAATGAGAGGACTAGCAAGGGCTTGGAGGAGTCGAAGGAAACAAGGAGGAGGAGATAGGACGTGCACACCAAGAAGGAACCCAAGTACAACTCGACTTCGACTCCACCTCGGGTTCCAGGAGCTGCGTTCACCAAAACTGACGTCCCGGACACATACGGAGTCGGCTCTGGACGTTCTATATATGGTTGGAACCATGATTTCATAAAGCTTCCAATGGAACCAGCCCCACCTCAAAATTCCTTCTAAGATTATGGGAATCAGAAAAACAAGTGGGCATCCAAAATCTGTCCGGTGCTGCGCCACCATCTTTTGGGCTGCTGGCCCGTGTATCGTGTGGAAGCCCATTAGTGTTGCGTCCAGGGGTCTTGCACGTCCCTAAACTCCTTTATATACAGCAGCCATCACCATATTAGGGTCAGGTTTTGCTTAGATACAATCTGTCATTGAACAGTGTCGCCGATCATCGGTTGTGAGACCCCAATTTCGTAATCAATTCAGTTTTGATTGCAACTTCCCTGTTCTTGCTTGTGTTCATGATTGCGCTTGCAGGGATAAGCCTTCATGGCGAGGTCATTCGTGTGACACAGGTGATAACCAACGGAGCAGTGGTGTAGTGATTGCGGGGTTTCGTTCATTCGGAGCCTTGGATCATCAACGTCGAGATCTCCACCCAATCAAGTTTACCATACCTCTCGGAAGATCGGGACCAATTCTCCTATCAATTGGTATCAGATTTCCAGGTTCACTGTGAGGTATACCTGTGTGCCTTTTAGATTTATTTTGTTTCAGTCCTATCGTCCACAAAAAGCCACAAATTTTTTTTTACTTTTCCTGACCTACAACCCCCACTCAGCCTTTTGCACAATTTAGTTTTGGAGTCTGTAGTTCTGAGTTCGTGTCCTAGGTTTAGTCTGGTTGCTGGTTTAGATTTGTTTTGGTTCAGTTTTGTTTCTTCCATCCGCTGCCATCTACAAAAAAAAAACAATCTACAAAAAAAATTCAATCCACCGATTCGTTTCTATTGCAGTTTCCAGCACCACCAAAACCTGATTCGGGGTATCCTCCTTAAAACGGGCATAACTTTTCGCTCGGAACTCCGATTAAGGCACGTTTTTTCCCGGAAAGGTCTCGAAAAAATCCACATACGATACACCACAACTTGTTATGCTACGCCGGTCACGGAGTTTTCAAAAAAATTAAAAAAAAATTAAGAAGGCCCTCGTTTCAAACCTCGAAGTTCCGGCACCAGTTTTTTCAATCGCTCCTGAATTTGTATCGATCACATCTTTCATCGGTTTGAGCTAATACTTGGTGCTGTTTCTATTCGTGTGCCCCTGGTTGAGATAAAAATATCAAAAAAATAAAGAGAAAAAAAAAAGATTTTGATTTCTACTAGTGCTTCCAGGCAAAAACAGGAGGCTAAGGGGTTTTCAAGTTGTGTTGTTCCTGTGTGAGTGCTAGATACTTGTTGATACTATCCTTGTTGTTAATCATCATTCGTCCTTGTCCTTGCTTGTTTCCACAACTGTTCTAATACATTATTAGGCCAGCAACTAGGTGAAATTCTTTGGACACTTATTCAGCATTGCTATCTGTTACTAACTTGTGTGCCACATACATATACTGCATTTGAGCCTTTCAAGCTCACCATTCTCTCGAGCGGAACAGGTAACCTCTACAATCACACCCACTCTCTGCTTGCTTCACATCGGTCACCGTTGGCCACCTGTAGTGCTGGTAAGAAACTTGTAAGAGCGTGGTAAGACACATCTTACTGATCGATTTTCCACTTCCACTTCAGAGAGCGTAGTAATAGGGTTCTTCACGATCTTTTTGTATTCATTTTTGTTTTGTACTAAAAATGACAGGAAAGAAGCCTATGGATAAGACCTCTGGTTCCACACCTCCGGATGATGATGAGTGTGTGTCCCATATGGATCTAAGGGACATGATGCGGGCGATGACCGAAGCTTTCAACAATTACCAGACCACTACAACAGCCACCTTTAAGAGGCTCCATACAAGCGTTGCTGGTCTGAACACACAGTTGGACGAGATGGAGACTCGTCTTCCCCAACAATCTACACCCTCTATCACCTTCATGTTGATGCACATGCTCACTATGATATTGAGGATGACTTCAACAACGATGAGGTTGATGCACAACAGCGCCGTCGCCCTCGACGAAATCATCAAGGTATGGGAGGTAGACCTCGTCCTCATGCTCCTGAACAAGATAATGATCCTTACGCTAAGATTAAGTTTTCTATTCCACCATTTTATGGATCTTATGATGCTGAAACTTACCTGGATTGGGAGATGACAGTAGAACAAAAATTTAGCTCTCATCTTGTTCTTGAGCAACATAGAGTTAGACAAGCCACTAGTGAGTTTAAAGATTTTGCTATAATTTGGTGGAATGAACTTGTCAATACACGTAATGCACCACAAACATGGGCTGCGTTAAAAGAAGAGATGCGCGCTAGGTTTCTTCCTCCTTCATATAGACGTGATCTTCTTAAGAAATTGCAACGCTTTGATCAGGGTGACATGACTGTCCAAGAGTACTACCAAGAGTTGCAAAAAGGTATTCTTCGTTGTGGGGTAGTGGAGGATCAGGAAGACCAAATTGTTAGGTTTTAAGGGGGCTTGCAGCGTGAGATCCAGGACATATTTGACTACAAGGAATATCATTCTATTCAACGTTTATTTCAACTTGCTATGTTAGCAGAAAAAGAAGTGCAGGGTCGCCAACAACAGCGGTGGAACAACACCTTCATGTCACGACAGCTTCCGGTGCCATCCAAAGCAGCGCCCTCCTTGAGCGTACGTGCTTCTACACCACCATCCACTAGTGTTGTACGCAGCAGCACCGCACCTTCTACATCACGGGGACAAGATAATATCAAGTCGCAGATGCCTCCAGGCATTGCAGCAAAGGCGGCTGCACCCAACGCTTCGACAAGTTGCAGCTCCGACATCAAGTGCCACTGCTGCCAGGGACTTGGCCATATGCAATGAGATTGCCCCAGCAAACGGGCCATCATTGCCACTGCTGATGGTGGGTATGTTAGTGCTTCTGATATTGAAGATGAAAATATTATTGCAACTAACATTTCAGGTTCGGATGATGGTGCTGAGGAGGTTCTTGGTACATCTGCAACCAACAACTATAAGACTTTGATTGTGCAGCGAGTTTTGAGTGCCACGGTTCGAGAGGACGACAACCGCCAATGTCACAACCTTTTCAACATGTTTCTCGTCGTCAAGACTGCCGTGTACATACCATCATTGATGGTGGTAGCTGCAATAAATTGGTGAATGTTGAGGTGGTCAAGAAGCTTGACTTGACCACACGGGAGCATCTCCACCCTTATCACATTCAATGGTTTAACAACATTGGTAAGGTAAAGGTAACACAAACAGAAAGAATATATTTTTCCATTGGTTCTTATCATGATTTTGCTGATTTTGATGTGGTACCTATGGATGCTTGCTCTCTTTTGTTGCGACGTCCTTGGGAGTTTGATACTGATGCTATTCACCATGGTCGATCTAATAAGTATACTCTCATGCATAAGGGCAAGAAAATTGTGTTGCTTCCTATGAGTCCCAATGAAATTGTGCAATTCGAGTAGGAGAAAAAGAATAATGCTAAGCAAAAGGATGTTTTCAATTCTGAAATTCAGCAACCTATTAAGTTGAAAAATCCTATTTTTCTTGCAACTAAATCTGATCTTGATGATTTATATGCCTCTAATGGAACTTGATATGCTTTAGTGTGCAAACATGCTTTATATTCCATTGAGGATACATCCATTGTCTTGCCACCTGTTGTTGCTAACCTTTTGCAGGAATATATGGATGTTTTTCCATCAGAGATACCCCCGGGATTACCACCTGTGCGAGGCATTGAGCAGAAGATTGATTTGATTCCAGGGGCGAGCTTGCCAAACCGTGCTGCCTACAGGACCAACCCCGATGAGACTAAGGAAATTCAGCGACAAGTCCAAGATCTTCTGGACTGCGGGTACATTCGTGAGAGCCTTAATCCTTGTTCTGTTCCTGTTCTTTTGGTTCCGAAAAAAGATGGTGCTTGGCGCATGTGTGTTGATTATAGAGCCATCAATAACATTACCATTCGTTATCGCTATCCTATTCCTCGATTGGATGACATGCTTGATGGGTTGAGTGGTTCTGTTATTTTCACCAAGATTGATTTGTGTAGTGGGTATCATCAGATTCGTATGGCTTTAGGTGATGAATGGAAAACTTCTTTTAAAACTAAATTCGGACTTTATGAATGGTTAGTCATGCCATTTGGTTTAACTAATGCGCCCAACACTTTCATGAGGTTGATGAATGAGGTTTTACGTGCTTTCATTGGTAAATTTGTGGTGGTTTACTTTGATGATATCCTTATTTACAGCAAGTCATATGATGAGCATCTTGAACATTTGCGTGCTGTTTTTAATGTCTTGCGTGATGCACATTTATTTGGCAACCTTGAGAAGTGCATCTTTTGCACCGATCGTGTGTCTTTTCTTGGTTATGTTGTTACTTCGCAGGGCATTGAGGTGGACGAGCCAAAGATTGTTGCCATCATGAGCTGGCCACTTCCGACTACAGTCACACAAGTTTGGAGTTTTCTTGGTCTCGCAGGTTTCTACCGGCGTTTCGTGCGGGATTTCAGCACCATTGCATCACCTCTCCACGAGTTGAAAAAGCATGGAGTGCCGTTTCGATGGGGACCAGCACAACAACAAGATTTTGATGTTCTCAAGTCGAAGCTCACACAAGCAACATTGCTGCAACTTCCTGATTTTGAGAAGACCTTCGAACTTGAATATGACGCGAGCAGCATTGGCATCAGAGGAGCACAATTCAAGGAGGTAAACCTGTTGCCTTCATTAGTGAAAAATTGCATGGGCCTTCGGGAATTATTCTACATATGACAAAGAACTTTATGCTTTAGTGCGTGTCTTGCAAACTTGGCAACATTACCTATGGTCTAAAGAATTTGTCATACATTCGGATCATGAGTCTTTGAAGTATCTTAAAGGACAAGCTAATCTGAACAAACATCATGCTAAATGGATTGAGTTCATAGAATCATTTCCTTACATCATTAAACATAAGAAAGGGAAAGACAATGTGATTGCCGATGCTTTATCTAGATGTTATACCATGCTGTCCCAACTTTCTCATAAAGTCTTTGGTTTCGAAACCATAAAAAGGTTATATGCTACTGATTTGGACTTCAAATATGCCTTTTAAATTATAGAGAGGGAATAATGTGGCGAAAATTCCTGCTGCGTGAAGGCCTTCTCTACCGAGCTAACAAGTTGTGTGTTCCAGCTAGCTCCGTTCGTCTTTTGTTGTTGCAGGAAGCGCATGGAGGTGGTTTGATGGGACATTTTGGTGTTAAAAAAAAAGAGGATGTTCTGGCCGCTCACTTCTTTTGGCCACGAATGAGGCGTGATGTGGAGCGCTACGTTTCACGTTGCACGACATGCAACAAAGCTAAGTCTCAACTTAACCCACATGGTCTTTATATGCCTCTTCCTGTTCCTCGTGCACCTTGGGAGGATATTTATATAAACTTTTTTTTAGCATTGCCTAGAACAAAGAGGGGGAGGGATAGTGTCTTTGTGGTTGTTGATCGTTTCTCTAAAATAGCTCATTTTATACACTGCCACAAGACCGATAATGCTTCACATGTTGGTGATTTGTTCTTTAATGAGGTTGTGCGTTTGCATGGTGTTCCCAACACTATTGTTTCTGATAGGGATGCTAAGTTTTTGAGTCACTTTTGGAGAACTTTATGGTATAAATCGGGAACAAAGTTGCTGTTTTCTACTACTTGTCATCCACAAACTGATGGGCAAACGGAGGTAGTTAATCGTGCCTTATCTACTATGTTGCGGGCTGTTTTGAAAGACGATTTGAAGTTGTGGGAGGAGTGTCTGCCACATATTGAGTTTGCTTATAACAGGTCTATTCACTCCACAACCATGTTAAGTCCGTTTATGGTAGTCTATGGTTTCAATCCTCGTGCTCCAATTGATTTGCTACCTTTACCGCATACTGAAATTGTGAACTTGGATGCTACACAACGTTCTGAATTTATTCTTAAGTTGCATGAAACTACCAAGTTACAAATTGAAAAAATGAATGAAAAGTATCACATTGCTACTAGCAAAGGTAGGAAGGAGGTAAAATTGGAACCCGGTGATTTGGTGTGGGTTCATTTGAGAAAAGATAGGTTCCCGAATTTGAGAAAGTCCAAACTCATGCCACGTGCTGCTGGACCTTTTAAGGTTCTTGAGAATATAAATGACAATGCATATAAACTTGAGTTGCCTCCCGAATTTGGGGTTAGTCCCACATTTAACATTTCAGATTTGAAGCCATACTTGGGTGAAGAAGATGAGCTTGAATCGAGGACGACTCGAATTCAAGAGGGGGAGGATGATGAGTAAATCTCTCCTTTGCGTACAATGCAAGGACCGATCACTAGAGCACGTGCACGACAATTGGATCTCCAGGTAGGTTCTAACCTTGTCAATTGTTTTTTTAGAACTTACGCTTGTTTCCATGCATGTATTATTGATTAGGAACAATGGAGAGGACCAGCAAGGGATTTGAGGAGTCCAAGGAAGCAAGGAGGAGGATATAGGACGTGCACACCAAGGAGGAACCCAAGTACAACTCGACTTCGACTCCACCTCAGATTCCAGGAGCTGCCTTCACCAAAACTGACGTCCCAGACATACGGAGTCGGCTCTGAACTCTATATATGGTTGGAACCGTGATTTCATAAAGCTTCCAATGGAACCAGCCCCACCTCAAAATTCCTTCTAAGTTTATGGGAATCAGCAAAACAAGTGGGCGTCCATAATCTGTCCGGTGCTGCGCCACCGCCTTTTAGGCTTCTGGCCCGTGTATCGTGTGGAAGCCCATTAGGGTTGCGTCCAGGGGTATTGCACGTCCCTAAACTCCTTTATATACAGCAGCCGTCACCACATTAGGGTCGGGTTTTGCTTAGATACAATCTGTCATTGAACAGTGTCGCCGATCATCGGTTGTGAGACCCCAATTTCGTAATAAATTCAGTTTTGATTGCAACTTCTCTATTCTTGCTTGTGTTCTTGATTGCGCTTGCAGGGATAACCCTTCGTGGCAAGGTCATTCGTGTGACATGGGTGATAACCAACGGAGCAATGGTGTAGTGATTGCGGGGTTTCATTCGTTCGGAGCCTTGGATCATCAACGTCGAGATCTCCACCCAATCAAGTTTACCATACCTCTTGGAAGATCGGGACCAATTCTCCTATCAATTTGTGTCTTTAGCGTTTAGTGTTTCCGCTGCAGTCTTATTAGAGCTTGTATTCAAGACTATTTGGATTTGTAAAAGGTACTATTATTATTATTATTATTCGAGATATGATTTATTCTGGCTATTGTTTGTGAATCACTTGTGTATGTGTGTTAAACATCTTGGGCACACATATGCAATACGCTTGGATCATTTTCATAACCGGGTGTCACAAATTGGTATTAGAGCTAGGTTTGACCGTAGGACGCAAGCCTAGGTAGAATGGACACCAAAAATCACTTAGTACTTCTTTCCTATTCAAAATTCACGTGTTTGGCATTGTTTTGCCTTCCACTAGCTATGTAATGTGGGAAAATTTGTGCTTTTGCTGCTGCTGCAATTTTTGCCACTTTTCCATCTTTTTGAGCGAATGCACATGCTCTCATCTTAATTTATGGCTTCTCAAATTTCAGAACTGATATTTACTTTTTCCTCTAATATTCTCATGTTTCTTATAGATAGTTCACACCAAAATGACAGCCCGCAAGGGAGCTCGTTTTCCACCCCTTTGAAGCAAGGAGCCGCGAATGGAACCAGCCGCAGAGGAGGAAGAAGTGAGTTCTCTCATAAAGAAAGTTGAGCATGAACACTCCAACACGACGGAGGAAGATCCTGGGGAGGTGAAATTCTATGATAATGATGAGGAGGTAGATCGTGAGAAGGTGGAATTCTATGATGATGATGAGGAGGAAGATCCTGAGGATGTAGAATTCTATGAGGATGAGGAGGAGGAAGCTAATACACATAAGGAGGGTGAAGACAAGGCACGTGAGGATGAGGAACTTCATGAGGAGGAACCACAAGAGGATGAACCCGCAGCCCCAGTAGAAGTACCCGAAGCCCAAAGGAGTGCATAGTAGACTAGTGAAGCCAGAAAGGAGGACAAATGCCCAGTTTTCCGTTTCACATAAGAATTCCGTTCCGACGACACTTGAAGGGAGTTTGAAGCTAAGCAATTAAAGGTGTTCCTTGATTTATGTAAAATGCACCCAGAATACTATGTTAAGAGGATTCCTTGCCCTGGGCATGAAGAATGGAGGTCTTAAGTTACTATTCCTGCCAAAGGATCACCCGACACTTTGCGTCCACATGGAGATCCACCAATGAGCAAGCTATTGATGATGTTGCTTAGGAAGCACTCACTAGAGTGTGCCACATCTATCGAGAGCAGATTGGAGGTACGAGTTTTGCACTGCACCCGCATCGCAGGAATGGAACAAGGGAAATCCTAAGACCACAAGAAGGAGCTCAAACCAGTTCTCGTGCCATTGACAGATCTCAGGAAGTATTGGTGAATTTGGGAAGTCGCTATGCTGATGCCATGGAAGAGATCCGCTACCTCCGTAAGAAATTGTTCATCATGGAAAAGCGATACGAAGTCTATGCCACCGTGGAGGTCAATGGTGTAGCAACCTCTCCAACGCCTACATGAACAGCCAACTCACCTTGGCGTGCCCCCATGTATGACTCGTCACCGCCGTCGTCTTTGCCACCTCACGGCCAGGATAACCATAGCTAACGCAATTAAGTCTATGTCTCCTGTCTAGAAGTTAGAAAGGTGATTAGATTGTAATAGTTATATCTAGTGTGGTGTGCTGAATTTTCATGCTGTGTGATTGTGCTTGTGTGCTTGGTGTGAGTTGTGGGATGCTTAGCGTTTTGTCCACATCCGCACGAAGTAGAGAGTTGTGGGATGCTTGTCCACATCCTCAAATATGGTTTTTAGTAATAATAAGAGAGTTGATTAGTTATATATACCTCGTTGCATATAATTGGTGGCGTTTATTTTCAAATTCTAAATTCTTACATCTCTACTATTCTTCCACCAACAGATGTCGAGGACTCGCAACAAAGGAATGCCAATGGGAAGGATGAGAACAACGAGGTTCCAGAGAATGTCAACCTTTGACCAGAAGCCAACAACATGGAGCGTCTCATAGCCATGCAAAACCAACTCATGCAGACAATGATGCAAACCTGTGGACAGCTGCAAGCTAATAACAACCAGTCCTACATGCCTCCACCACCACCGCCCCCGCCACCCCACAACCGTTTGGGAGTTCATGAGGACCAGACCGCCTACCTTTGCTCAAGCCAATGATTTTATGGAAGCTGATGATTCGGTGAAATCTGTTGAGAAGAAACTTGCCATCGTCCAGTCCAGCGGCAGGGAGAAGGTCCTTTTTGCCTCACATCAGTTTGTTGGAGCTGCTGTAGATTGGTGGGAAGCCCTTTGCAATGCCCATGCTAATCAAGAAAGAATCACTTGGGCTGAATTTAAGGAGAAATTCCGTTCTCACTATGTACCTGAGGGAGTCATGATAGTGAGAGGACAAGAATTTGAAAACCTCAGGCAAGGAAGGATGATTGTGAGTGAGTATCTCAACAAATTCACCCAACTGTCTAGGTATGCTCCAGAGGACATCAGTACAGACAACAGGAATCAATACTTGTTTATGAGGGGTCTCAACAATGAAATTCAAGTCCAGTTGCTCAACACTGATTATGCTAACTTCCAGAAGCTTGTTGACAAGGCCATTGTGGTTGAGAACAAGGTTTGTTAGATGGAACAAGACAATAAGAGGAAAATGCCATATCATGGACAGCCGCAAGGAAGCAATGTCCGCCCTCGCTATGCACCGCGTGCTGCACCATATTACAACCCGTCTGCTATTGCATACCGCCCTGCTTATCCACCGCTACCGCAACAGCCAATGCAGCAATGCCCTTCCATGCAAGCACCTCGCTTACCTATGCAACTTGCACCACGTCCAAATATGATTTGCCTATGCTTAGAATAAGCCTCACCCTAATTTCTCTTGCGCCGCTGGTACAAAAACTTGCTTTACTTGTGGTCAAGTGCGACATTTTGCAATTTAATGCCGAAGATCGGGTCAAGGACAGATGAACAATGCTCCAAGGCTGAATCTTAGGCCCAATGAAGGGGCAACTAGAGGCAACCGAGGACCACAAAATTTCTCTCTAGAAAGGTGAACCATGTATCTGCAGAAGAGGCTCAACAAGCTAAAGATGTTGTGATTGGTATGTTTCTTGAAATCTCCAACCCCGCTACTATATTATTTGATTCTAGAGCATCTCATCCATTCATCTCATCGAAGTATGTTGCAAAGCATAGCATGCCTATATCATAACTGAAGTATACCTTGTTGGTTAAATCTCCTGGAGGGGAGATGAGGACAAATATAGTATGTCCAAAAGTAATTATTTCTATAAGAGGGGTAGATTTCCTCGCCAACCTTATAGTACTGAATTCACAAGTATTGGACATCATACTTGGAATGGATTGGCTAAGGAAGCATAACGGAGTGATTTAATGTGCCACTTGGACAGTGCAATTGACAAACAAAGAAGTAGTCAGTATAGAATTCAAGGTAGTTCAGCCAACACCCGAGAAGGCAATGGTAAATCACGCAGAAGGGGTAACTTTGGAGAAATTTCGGTTGTCTGTGAGTACCCAAAAGTGTTTCCTAAGGAATTTTCAGGTATGCCACCTGATCGTGACATCGAGTTCGTCATTGATTTAATACCTAGAATTGCACCTATAGCAAAGAGGTTGTATAGGATGCCTCCTAAGGAATTAGCGGAGCTCAAGAAGCAGATTAAAGAGCAATTTGAGAAGGGTTTTATACGCCCAAGCTCGTCGCCATGGGGAGCCCCAGTGCTTTTCATAGATATGAAAAATGGATCCCAAAGAATGTAGGTGAATTACCGGTCTCTTAACGAGGTGACAATTAAGAATAAGTACACGTTGCCCCACATAGAGGATCCGTTCGACCAGATGAAGGGAGCTAGAATATTCTCTAAGACTGATCTTTGGTCGGGATATTTCCAAATGAAGATTAGACCATCAGACATACCCAAAACGGCTTTCAGGACACGGTATGGATTCTATGATTATACAGTCATGTCATTTGGATTGACTAATGCACTCACATACTTTATGTATGTCATGAATAAGGTCTTCATGGAATATTTGGATAAGTTTGTGGTAGTGTTCATAGATGATATTATGGTGTACTCGAAAAATGAAGAGGAGCACGAAGAGCATTTAAGGCTGACATTGCAGAAATTGCGAGAGCACGAGTTGTATGCCCAGTTTAACAAGTGCAAATTCTGGTTGAGAGAGATATTATTCCTAGGCCATATCATCTCTGGAGGAGCAGTGTCGGTTTACCAAGGAAAAGTTAGAGATGTGCTAAAGTGGGAACCGCCGCAGAATGTTAATGAAATAAGGAGTTTTCTTGGAATGACTGGATATTACTGTCGGTTCATCAAGAACTTTTCCAAGATAGCGAAGCCCATGACTGAACTGTTAATGAAGGAAAAGCCCTTCTAGTGGACTCAAGCTTGTCAAGACAACTTTGAGGAGTTAAAGAAGAGATTGACAACCGCACCAGAGTTGCCATTGCTAGACATAAGCAAGAGTTTTGATATCTACTGTGATTCTTCAAGGCAAGGACTTGGTTGTTTCTTGATGCAAAAAGGCCGAGTAGTAGCTTATGCATCGAGGGAATTGAAGAAACATGAGCAGATTTATCCTATACATGATCTCAAACTTGCAACCCTAGTGCATGCATTGAAGATTTGAAGACATTACATTCTTGGTCATAGATGCGAGATTTATACGGGTCATAAGAGTCTCAAGTACATATTCACGCAAACAGAACTGAATTTGAGGCAGCGATGATGGTTGGAACTCATCAAGGATTATGATGTGGGAATCAATTATTATCCAAGAAAAGCCAACGTAGTGGCTGATGCTCTTAGCCAAAAGGGAGCAAGCCACCAGCTCACTGTTAGGGAGTTGCCATCCAAGCTATGCAAGTAGTTTGAACTGTTACATCTCAGATTCGGAAATGAGATGGGAGCAATGGAAGTAAACCCAACATTGGAGCAAGAAATAACAAAAGGCTAGACCAAGAATGAGGAAATCAAGGAAATCAAAGAAAGGATCCAAGAAGGGAGAGAATTCAGATTTAATGAGGATGACCATGGTACTCTATGGATTGGGAAATGGATTGTTGTGCCTAATGAGAAGCATCTCTGGCAGATGATATTAAAGGAGGCACATGACAGTTTGTACAAAAATGTACAAGGATTTGAAAACTTGCAATTGGTGGGATGGTATGAAAAGGGACATAGCTGAATATGTTGCATGATGTGATGTATGCCAATGAGTCAAAGCTAAACATCAAAGGACAACTAGATTATTGCAGCCATTGAAGATTTCAGAATGGAAGTGGGAAGATGTTGGTATGGACTTTATAGTTGGTTTACCCCGCACTTCAGCGGGATATGATTCAATATGGATTTTGTGGATCGGTTGACGAAATCAGCGCTTTTCATTCCCGTCAAGACTACCTATGGTGGGCAAAATTGGCAGAATTGTATATGGGAAGAACTGTATGTTTACATGGAGTACCAAAGAAAATAGTGACCGACATAGGTTCTCAGTTTACCTCGAGGTTCTGGCAAAACCTGCATGAATAGATGGGAACTCAATTGAATTTCTGTTCAGCATATCACCCTAACACGGATGGGCAGACCGAGAGAACAAATCAGATATTGGAAGACATGCTAAGAGCTTATGCGCTAAAATATGGAGGAAGTTGGGACAAAAGTCTGCCATATGCTGAATTCTCCTACAACAACAGTTATCAAGCAAGTTTAAAAATGTCGGCATATGAAGCATTGTATTGGAGAAGGTGTAGAACACCCTTGTTTTGGAATGACATAGGATAAACTCGAGTATTTGTACCTGATGTAATACAAGATGCTGAAAAGCAAGTTCAGACAATCCGCGAAAACTTAAGAGTTGCTCAGTTAAGACAAAAAGGCTACGCGGATAATAGATGAAGAAGCTTAGCTTTTGAAGTGGGAGACTTCGTATATCTCAAAGTGTCACCCATGCAAGGTCACAAGCGATTTAACATCAAAGGCAAGTTGGCACCTCACTATATTGGACCATTCAAGATTTTGGACAAACGTGGAGAAGTAGCGTATAAGATAGAGATGCCAGCACGTTGTGAGACCTATGTGTGTTGAATACATTGGCTATGGCAATAAAAGTTTTGAATATTACCAAAACACCTTTTTTATCAAGGTCTGAATCTAGGTCCGAGCTTCAGCAAGGTCCAACGATAGGTCTGGCTTGTTTTCGGTAGCTCTGGCAAGGTCCGACATAAGGTCCGACTTGCTCTGGCTAGGTCCGACTAGCTTTGGTTAGCTCCGGTGCTAGGTCCAACTAGCTTTGGTAAGCTCCAGTGCTAGGTCCTGCTAGCTTTGGTAAGCTCCGGCGCTAGGTTTGACTAGCTTTACTAAGCTCTGGCTCAAGCTCTGGTTAGTTTTTGCAAGGTTCAGAGCTTGATCACAATGTTCCTACTCTTATGTGAAATATTTCGAACTTGCTTTATATTCTTGGAAAGATTGCTTAGTATTAATTTGCTTAGTTTTTGGTGTGTTTTGGCTGAATATGGTTGATATCATTTTGCTATGGTTTGCAACATGCTTATGTGGGGTGCTCACGTAACGTGTTGTGGTTGGAGAACTAACGTGAGTCAAGTCGAGGACTTGTGCTCGGAAGTATTGGTTGTTTATTCATGTGCAGGTGTTGCTTGAGTTCAAGACATGGCTGGTGATGGGATCCATTGGACTAGTATCAGGGAGGAGATGAGGTTCCAACAACCAAGTTCAGGAGGAACTGAGGTTGAGTTGATCAGGAGGTCACGCACGATGATTGAATCAAGGGTAATGCATGTGAAGGAAACTGGACGTCGTTGGAAGGTGTTTGCAAGTATGCATGAAGTGCATGGACGTGGCAACATGGTTTCGAGATGGGTTTCGGACGTGAAGATTTTGTTTGAAGGATCCAATCGTATTTGATGATGATTTTGGCTGCGGCAGAGTTGGTTTTGGCTCGGATATGGAAAGTATCAAGCTGGTTATGATAGTTTTCGTGTGGGACATGAACTTAGGTTGTTTTAGGAATGTGGTATACGTTCCTAAGGTGTTTGGACATCTTAAGATTGCTTCCATCCGTGTATAGAAAAGTCTTCAGTAGTTATGGAAAGTTTCAATTCGTGAATTGAGTGGGATTAGAGTCCTAGTTTGGTTTGGGTTGGCCTCCCGGCTGGTTATAAAAGCAAGGGATGATAAAGCTCGTTGTAGATGACATTGGGGATGTTCCTCTTGTGCTTTGATCAACAAAATTTTTAGTTGAAGGAACTTTTGTGCCTTGTTTGTCTGACTTGTTTTTGTTAAGTTTTTCTCGTCGAGTTTCTGCGCAGCACTACCTTTCTTCGATGGTTTTATCATAACTCGAGTTTTACATATCTGATTGACGAGAATATTTTTGAGTTGTCTTCAAACTTAATTTTCTATCATCTGTGAAAATTTCACGGTCATTGGATCTGTGGTTTCTGATCTACACGAGTTTCTTTGTAGTGTTTCAGAACTGTTTTTCTCGTGTAGGACAAATTGACCTTTGTTCGATCTTTCGATTGTAACTTGAGTTTCTCTGGACAGACTTTCGTGATTCTTGTTGTGACGACTTCATGGCTTGATTCTCTAAAATCTATACTAGTTTTGTCACAGTTGAACACGTTTAGATTAGTCTCACACATGGTTTCTTTAACAAATCGGTTTTCTGCCCAGGGGTGTTTCATTGCTTCCGTTGAAAAGTTTTAATCTACCATTGACCCCCCGTCTGGTAGCTTTACATGTGCTCTTCGATCCTACAATTGGTATTAGAGCCACGGTGCTCTAATCTTTGTGATAAGCACGTGTTTTTGACTAATCCTCATGGAGAAATACTCGACAAAACCTTGTGTGTTTGTTGGTATTGATTTTCAGGTCTGGAAGGCACGCATGGAAGCCTTTATCCAGGCACAAGGCTTCGCCATATGGGAAAAGGTATACAAACCTTTTGAAGTGCCACCAAATGATCAAGTTACGGCTATGAATCTACGGGGCGTTGACAACAACAACAAAGCCCGCAACTTGATCATTCAGGAACTCACTCAAAGCGAGTTTGATCGTGTCGCGCACCTCCGATGAGCATACGGTTTTTGGAGAGCTCTCTGTTATTATCACGAAGGCTCCAACACAATCAAGGAGTTAAAACAAGATATGTTCAAAAAGGAATACATGCGCTTCGAGATACAACCCGGTGAGTCCATTGATGACCTTTTTGCTCGCTTTAATAAAATTCTCAGCAACTTCCGTAGTTTCAATGTTAATTTTTCAGATGCTGAAAATGCTAGGCAACTGTTAAGTGCATTAGATATCTCAATTTGGGAGATGAAAGTCACATTTATTCGTGAATAAACTATGATGAGTACTCTTACTTTAGATGTGCTTTACTCTAAACTAAAAACTCATCAAATTGACATTTTATCATAAAAGAATCCAAATAAGTCTATTGCATTCGTTTCACAACGTGATATGCCTAGCTCCGATCAATCATCATCTTGCAATACTCTTCCTTTGTTGTCCTCACTAACCCTAGAGCAAATCGAAGAATTTCCAGAAGAGGAGTTAGCACTCATCTCTACTAGATTCTCAAAAGCATTGCAAAATGTAAGAACACGAAGGAGAGGAAGCTCCGAACCACAACGCTGCTTTAAATGTGGTAAGACAGGACACTTTCATACAGAATGCCCTAACCTTTCAGGTCCTACTACCCAAGAAGAAAGGCAGAACAAGGTCAAGACCACCTCTGGAATCTCCAACAAGAAACAGAAGGGTTTCATAGGATGCAAGATGATAAAAAGTTTCATCACCGCACTTCAAGAGCTCAGTTCAAGTGTTGTAGACATTGGAAGTGATGAAGATGATGACGATTTGGCCAACTTATGCTTCATGGCGGGCAAAACAATATCAAGATCAAGTAACGAGTGCAGAACACAACAGTGATGACGATGAGGTATGTTCTACCTGTAATGAAATATGTGATGCAATTTCTTGTGCAACTATTATTGTCAAGAAAAAGGACAAAAAGCTTAGGGTTAATGTTGCTAAAACTGAATCACTAGAATTTGAAATCAACCATTTAAAAACTTTGATTCCTAGTGATGATGCATCTCCCTCATGTGACTTAATCTATGAACAATTGTCCACATTAAGAAGGGCACACTCCTCCGTTCTAGATAGACTTGATGAATAAATTGAAAAGAACAAAAAGTTGTCTAATTTTATTGTTAAAAACATAAAAGATGCTTCTTGTTCTACAATGATTTCCATTGCTACATGTGATAATCTTGATAAGAAACTAAAAGATGCAATGAATAAAATTTCCATTCTGAACAATGCTTTACGTTCTCATGAAGTTAAATATTGTTCCAATTGCAAACTGAAAGGAAAAACTTCATGTAAAAACTGCCTAGTGTTATCTAAAGAACTTGACAATAAAATAAGATACTAAAGCTGTTATACAATGGGAACAGGAATATATACTTGTTGTTAAATTCTTATAAACCTTGCAATGATAAAACTGGTTTAGGTTTTGATTTCCATGCTTATCCTAAAGCACATCCACCTCACGTTGTAAAATCATTTGGAAAAGATTTAATCAAGACAGTCCCTAAACAAAAGGATGCGATTTTTAAATCTGTAGGAGTGCTTTATAATTCTGTTTCTAATACTAGATGCTCATGTAGACATGATTACAAAATTAAATTTTATTGTACTTACTATGATAAAGATGGTCATGTCGTAGATTTCTACTATAGACTATCTAAACAAATTAAAAAGGATAAAGTGTCTGCTAGATCTCATAACTTTCATGCTAAACCTAAAATTAGAAACATGCAATCTGCTTTAATGAGTCAAAAAATTGTAAAAGTAGCTTTCGGACCGTCTGGTAAGAGATCTGCAAAGGCAGCTCCGGTAGTTCCGATAGCTCCGAGAGCTCTCGGACCTACTCTTGTTCCCTTCGGAACATCACTTTTTGCATTTGGAGCTTTAGCTTTTTCGTTTAGAACTGCTGCTTTTACCTCCGGAGCTACTGGTTTTCTTGCTAAACGTGCAACAACTTGTAATCAGTAGTTAAGAACGGAAAACCTCAACCTTTGACTCATAAACCTGCTGTTTTGTCACAGCTTTCGCGTGTTTTTCCTGCTGGATGTCGCATGGCTCGGTACTGGATTCCCAAATGCTTATTGACTAACCCCAGTATTCAGTCAATGATGTATTATCCATCCGTGTAGATTTCACGCTTGAGAAAGGAAAACATATGGATTGTGAATTCAGGATGCTCACGCCACATGACTGGTAACAGAGAATGGTTCTCCTCCCTCTCTTTTGTGTCACGTGTAGAGAATGTTACTTTTGTCGATAACTCTTCAACTTCTACAATTGCTAAGGGTTCAGTTAGAGTAAATAATCACTACACTTTGAAGGATGCGGCACTTGTTAAAAATTTGAAATACAAATTGCTTTCTGTTTTGCAACTGCTAGATGAAAATCTGGAAATTATTTTCACTAAAAGTTGCTGCAAAGTTGTAAATTCAAATAGTGTGCTTATTTTGAACATGTCTCGGTTTGGAAGAGTTTTTAAAGCTGATTTTGATATGTCTTCCTGTAAGCATAGGTGTCTAGTTGCTAATGATTCAAACGACTTATATTTTTGGCATCGTAAACTTGGTCACGTAGGCTTTGATCATCTAATGCGTGTTAGTGCTCTTGATCGCATACGTAGGCTGCCTAAGCTTAAATGGGACAAAGAAATTGTGTGCACTTCTTGTAGACATGCTAAGATGGTTGTAGGTTCACATACTCCTCTCATAATGATCATGTCAACGGAACCGGGTCAACTTTTGCACCCTGACACCGTAGGGCCTTCACGTGTTCAATCCTTTGGAGGTAAATGGTATGTTCTTTTAATTGTTGATGATTATTCTAGATACTCTTGGGTTTACTTTATGGCATCTAAGAATGAAGCTTTTACTCACTTTAGAACTTTATTTCTTAGATTATCAACTTATCACCTAGGATCTACAAAAGCAATTAGAAGTGATAACGGGACCAAATTTAAAAATCAATCTTTTGATCACTTTTGTGCTGAAAATGGAATAGATCATCAATTTTCTTCACCATATGTACCTCAACAAAACGGTGTTGTAGAATGAAAGAACAGAACCTTAGTTGAGATGGCTAGGACTATGCTTGATGAATATCAAACTCCTAGGAAATTTTGGGCTGATGCGATTGCAAATGCTTGTTATGTCTCAAATCGTGTTTTTTTGCGCGCTAAGCTAGGTTAAACACCATAGGAGCTCCAGTTTGGACATAGGCCTAGTCTTACACACTTTCGGGTCTCTGGATGCAAATGCTTTGTTACGAAACATGGTAATCTTGATAAATTTGAACCTAGATCAATTGATGGCATGTTTCTTGGTTATCCATCTCATACTAGAGGCTACCGTGTGCTTTTACTTGACACTATCAAAATTGTGGAGACTTGTGAGGTGTCTTTTGATGAAGCTAGCCCAGGTAGTAGCTCAAACATTGCAGGTCTGGATCCATATCCTCAGGGTGAGGGTATTTCGAAGAAGAAGAAGAGTCGGTGATATTGCCTGATAGTTCCAAAGCTGACTCGTCTCTGGCTCTGTACCTTGAACAAGCTCTGACTACCATCTCTGCTAGTCCTGATCGTCCACAAGCCACAAGCTCATCAATATGCGATAAACCTGATGAAGAAGAAGCTTGTGAAACATCTTTTCCCCTCCGGATTTACAAGAATCATCCCCCACAATAGATAATTGGAAGCTTGCATGAACGAGTTACAAGATCTAGGTTTTCTGACCCCAATTCTCATGTTCATTCTGCTTTTGTTGCTTCTTTTGAACCCAAAGATATATCACACGCACTCACTAATAAAACTTGGATTATTGTCATGCAAGAAGAGTTAGCAAATTTTGAAAGAAATATTGTTTGGAAATCTGTACCCCCACCTCAAGGTCACACATTAATTGGAACTAAATGGGTGTTTAAAAATAAAAAAAGTGAGGATGGGGTTGAGATTTGGAATAAGGCTAGATTGGTTGCCCAAGGTTTCACACAAATTGAAGGTCTAGATTTTTTATGCAACTTTTGCTCTTGTTTCTAGATTAGAAGCCATAAGATTTTTGTTAGCTTTTGCTGCATCTAAAGGTTTCAAGTTATATGAAATGGATGTAAAAAGTGTTTTTCTTAATGGATACATAGATGAGGAGGTTTATGTTAAGCAACCACCAGGTTTTGAAAATCCAGATTTTCCTAATCATGTTTCAAACTGACTAAAGCCCTTTATGATCTAAAACAAGCTCTTAGAGCATGGTATGATAGGTTAAAAACATTCTTACTTGAAAAGGGGTTTACCATGGGCAAGGTTGATAAAAATCTTTTTGTGCTTAAGCATGGAAATGACTCATTATTCAGCCAAGAGTATGTGGATGATATTATCTTTGGTTGTGCTTCTCATGATCTTGTGTCCAAGTTTTCAGCTATGGTGAGTTTAGAATTTGAGATGAGTATGATGGGAGAACTCACGTACTTTTTAGGGCTGCAAATCAAGCAAACTAAGGAAGGTACCTTTGTGCATCAAACAAACAAGAGACCTTCTTGAGCGCTTCAACATGGACAAAAGCAAGCCTCTTCGGACACCAATGGGAACAAAAATGATACTTAATCTTGATGAAGATGATGAACACGTGGATCAAAAAGAATATAGAAGCATGATCGGTTCACCTTTGTACCTCACAGCATCAAGACTGGACATACAATTTAGCGTATGACTTTGTGCACGGTTTCAAGCTTCCCCATGTGCTTCACATCGTCAAGCCATCAAAAGGATTCTCAGGTACTTACGTGGAACTCAAGGATTTGGCATTTTTCTTCCTTCTTCCTCAACCATTACTTTGAAAGCTTTTTCGGATGCTGATTTTGGGGGTTGTAGGATTGATAGGAAAAGTACTTCCGGTTCTTGTCATTTTCTTGTTAATTCACTTGTTGCTTGGTCCTCTAAAAAACAAAACTCGGTTGCAGAATCCACAACTGAATCTGAATATGTAGCTACTTCTAGTGCTTGCTCATAAATTCTTTGGATTGTTCAAACACTTAACGACTATGGAGTTGATCTAGATAGTGTACCACTATTTTGTGATAACACTAGTTCCATTTGCATTGCTAAAAACCCCATGCAATATTCTATAACTAAGCACATTGATATTAGGTTTCACTTTCTTTGTGATAATGTTGAAAAAGGAAACATTGTGCTTCACCATGTAGATACCGAACAACAAGTGGGTGACATTTTCACAAAACCTTTGGATTTCACTCATTTTTGTTACATTCATAGTGAAATGGGGGTTATGCATCCTCACGGCTTAAATTGAGGGGATTTTGTGTAACACCCTCATTTTCATGCATCATGCTCTGCATCCATCATTAAATATGTTTAACATTAATCCAAATAAAAAGGAACAAGTTTAAAATGAATTAGAAACAAAACCGCACTTAAGAATTCTGGAAAGTGCGGTACGGACTAGTCTAATTTCTCTCTGAGCTCGCTCGGACTTGTCCGTTTTGCTGCGGACTAGTCTATATTTTCTCTCTGGACACTTTTAGACTTGTCCGGTCCTGTGCGGACTAGTCCGGTGTTCTAACATCTTGGAAATTTTGCTAAGTCCCTAGACTTGTCTGACCTTCCAGCGGACTTGTCTGTTTTTCCTATGACTAAAATCAGACTTCCCTGATTTTGGCTAGACTTGTCTTTTTTTCCCCTCTGGATAAGTTTGAACTTGTCCGATGTCCAGTATGTACTTGTTCGATTTCTCTCTGTCCAACTTCGGACTAGTCCGTTCTTTTTCAGACTTGTCCGATAAATCATGACTCCGAGTTAACCTTTTGTTTCACGACCTGTTTCTTGAGTTTTACATTAAGTGGGCCTAGGTACGTCATTCCTAACTCTTTTAGAGCCCGTGTGGGACTCCAAACAGACCCCTACTCATCCCAAAACTCAAAATCCATCCAACCCTAGCCTCCACCTCTATATAAACAACTCCACCCGTTAGCTTGACATCTATTTTCCACTTTTCCAACACACCCAAAACCTAGCTCGTGAATAGCTGCCACCAAGGAGGGAGAAGGAGATCTAGAGAAAGAGGAAGAAGAGGTGGAAACAAAAGAAGATCAAGACCTCCATCAACTTTGCGTTCTTCATCGAAGATTCACCATCAAGTTCTTCGTCGACCCTAGATTGTCAAGAATCAAGGGTTGCCACCAAAACCATTGATTCCTTGGAGTAATAGACACTTGGTATACCTTCTACATTCTTTTCCTTATGTGAATTCAACCCCAAATCTCCAAATTCAAGTCGATCTAGAAAACCCTAGTTCGCTAGTTCTGTGAAGTGCGGACTTGTCCGGTACCTAGCGGACTAGTCCGAATTTCTTGGTTAATCTGAGTTTAATTAATTCTAAAGTTGAATTGAATCAATTCCAAACATGTCCAATTGTTAGAAACTGTTAGAACTAATTGGTAAACATTATTAGCAACTTATTAACTAGTTGTGCCTCGTATTTGCATTAATCATACATGTCATGTCATATTGAGTAATAATTGTGCACTCTTTGATTGTAATTCTTGTATTGTATGTTTACTGCGCGGATTAGACGGATTTGCGCTAGAGAGTGCTGCGGAGGATCTCCAGTACCAAGAGTTTGAAGCATTTGATCCCAATCAAGCCCAAGAGCAAGGCAAGTGTCCTTGAAGCATATTGATCCTGTTTCTAAATAAATGTTTTGTTTGCAAAACTGCATGCTTGTGTCAATTTGATGGAAAATATTACGATAGGAAGTTTACTAGCTCTGTTTAACCACCCTTGTCACCTGGAATTCATGGTAGAGAGTCAGGATGGGCTTTTTACCTTTTTGCTTCAGTTAATCAATTGGGATGGGAAAACAACTATACATTTAATTGTGCATTAATGAGAATATGGTTGACATGAACTAGTTAATATGAAATGGTAATGGGTGATCTAAGCAAGGCTGGTATGTGGATGGGTTGGATGTTATGGTGGTTTGCTTGCTTTAGATCTAAGGACCCGTTCATGCAAGAATAAGCCACGATTACAGTGCCACCACAAGGCCAAGTATGGGTGCAGCGTAGCTGATTAATTAGGGCTTTGCTAGTGCTGTTTCGACCATTAAGGATGCTCGGGGAAGGGGTAGTCGGATTCGGTTTGTTGATGATTGGTGGGACTACCCTAGGATCTGAATGGCTCAAGAGGGGCCCTTGGTTTAAGATGTGCTTAGTTGGAGACATCGCCACCGGTGAAACCTCAGCGGGGTCCAAATAGGCTAGTAATCCCTTTGTAAAGGCTATTTTGTGATCTCTTGGCCATACACCAAAGCAAGTGTAATGGGCATAAGAGAGGTTCTTTACTCGTTGACGGGTGATGAAATCACAAAAACGTGGATAAAGTTGTAAAAACTCTGCAGAGTGTATTAAAACTATCATGATAGCCGTGCTCCCAGTTATGGGCACCTGGACAACTTCCATGAATACAGGGAAATTGGGATTTGGATGGTTATGGTTGATAATATGGTTATGGCTGGTTATGAATTGAATTGTGGTATTGGATAATGGTAATGGTGAAATCTAATATATGGATGATGGATATGGAATATGATCTTATACTATGGTAATTATTATGGTTTATGATGGGTTTACTTCACATACATATAATATATTGCTTTTCAAATGTTTTAATGTACTTTTCAGCACTTAGCCATTATTATATTCGTCATTCGAATCAGCCACATGTCATACTTTCCACACTTGCTGAGTACGACATGTACTCACTCTTGCAGTTCCCCCACCAATAGTTGCAGGTCAAGATTGGGAGTTTAACAGTGATAATGCGGAGTTCTAAGCCGTGTCTACCGTCAGCTTGCCTGTGGTGTTGATTGGAGCTGCGCTACCCCATTGCTTATGCTGCTCACATGTTTAGTTTGCTTAGTTGCTTAATTAGCTTATTTCCTCTACATTAGTTCAAACTTGTCATTAATATTCATTAGAGCTTGTATTCGAGGATATTATAAATTTTGTAGTAAATGGTACTTATTTAATAATTCGAGCTGTGGTAATTGTCTGTATATCGTTTGTGATGCACTTGTGTATGTGTATTGAACATCCTGGGCACACATATACTGCACTTGGTTCATTTTTGGGACCGGGTGTCACAAACTGGTAATAGAGCCACAGGTTGACCGTAGGACGCAAGCTAGATAGAATGGACACTTTAGAGCACATAGGAGCACTCAGGAATCGATTTGATTTTGTTTGGCTTGCTGTTTGCTATATATATTGTTCGCTTGTGTGCTTAATAGAGGATTTTGGGGTGCTTTAGCATTGCCAGGTTCATCTAGGCTAGTATAGCTAGTTGGTTAGTTTCATATCCCTTGATGCATATAGTAGGGGATGTTTTCTGAATTCTTATCTCTTGCTTTTCTTCAGATGGTGAGGACTCGCAACCATAGGGATGACAATGATGAGGAGGAGATGTGGGGAAAAGAGTCCACACATCCGAGGATCTCATTGGGTGGTGTCGTGCGATGCGGCACCTAACAGCACACACGAAAAAGATACCAAAACGTATAAAGTTTTCATTTCACAATAATCGGAGTTTACAAAATAGTGTATAACAAGTACACACGTAGCGGAATTATATACACTCATTCTCATCTAACTAAGCAGGAGAGAAGACGTCCATGCCCTAGGACGCTTCCCACTAGTAACAAGAAGAACATTCAGCAGCGGCGTGGTTCACAAGAGATTTATCTCGATACCTCGAGATCTCATGTACAACGTGAACAGCAGAAATAAACCTAATACCTACAAAAATCATTAAAGCGCAAACGTGAGCACAAGGCTCAGCAAGACTAACCCGTCTCACTAGACATATGCAGGGTAAATACAAAGCATAGGTAAGGAATAGCATAAATAGACTCGCCTACAAGTGGATCCTTATAATCATGTTTTAAGTAGCAAATGACATTCTTCAAGCACGGCACGTGATAGACTCCACAGTCAAACAAGAAACGCTTTGCCGATGATATGACATGCCCAAAGCACATAATGCTATTACAAGTAAAGTATGGGGAAACTGTAAACATTTAATTGTACTATCTCTAATCCATACAAGGTTTCAAAGCAATTATAATTCAATATATCATATTCTTCTGACTTCTTCAGTATTTACTACGTCACGACGCATTGAACAAGTGGTACTCTATTATCGTGAGGGACGGTGATTGCAATCAGGACACACTCGGACAACACGACACATACGCATGTTCGGAAGTGTCAGCGAGTACATCAGTACCTATGTAACACTTCAGTACTAGTCGTATATGGCTACCTTTCACTATAAACCCGAACACCGAAACTGTCTCACCTCCGCCAACAGAAGGTCTTCGCACGGAACACCTCTGTGCACGCCGACTGATTTACACCTTACTATCCTCAACCCACCCCTATCGACGGTGAGTTAATGGCCTCGAAATCCCAGGTATCAAGTTATGTCAGTTTACTGGAGCCCATATATCCAGCATGTCGCCGGTACAAGTCAAGCTTGTCCATGGGGCCGCATACAGACGGGCCTTAATCGACACAGGCACGGCTATGCGACCGAGACTCCAATTCTCGTCGCTTCCTGTCCATCCCATGCTCGGTCTCAGATTTATTTTATTAAGCCATTGTCTATCTAACCAATCCTGTGAAATATGTTCTACATCTCTCGCGGGTAGATTCCAGCTACTCGACTTCTACCGGATCACCTACAACATTAGCATAGCAGTTCTACACATCAAGCTATCAACCTACCCAATTAACCAATGGGATTGTGGTCATGCATTTGGAGTATTCAAGCATCCTGAACGTAATGCACAATATCAACTGAAGACATAAATGAATAAAACTGGAAAACATTGAAAAGCTCTTAAATGCAAATCGGGGCTTGCCTTAGTTTGCGACTCTATATCAATGTCAGTCGTTATTGGCTTGGTCTTCCTTCGAAGAGTCCGCCATGGAACATCAAGCTGGAATACCCTGGCCTTCTCCTCCTGGCGAAGCTCCTCATCGATCACCTACTATCATGTTCCTACCGACATGATATGCATATAAGTACATAATGTAATATACTTTAGATTAAACAACTTAAACAAACTCTAAGACTGGTGAGACTAACTAGAAGGAAGAGTTATGCCTCTGTTGTGTGGATAAACAAAGGATGGAGTCAAGTGGTCATAGTAGTATCGAGATGTGAATTGAAAGGTGCAATGTAAGCACACATTGCAACTTGGCACTCAGCACTCGATGCTATGCCACTCAAGGACGATAAAGCTGAATGGTGTGGAAGTGTTGGACTGGTAGTGTAAGGATGACCCAAGAGTCAAGGTGGCATCGAAAGCTTGCTTATGAGTGGAGTGTACAAGACGAAGGTCGTGACTTAGCAGTCAGCCAATGAAGTTGTTCCAACTCGTAAAGGAGTAAAGCTAGTTACAGCTGAGAAGTGTTGCCGCAGGGTTCAAGAATAGGATGAGTCAAGGTGGAACCCTAGCGATACTTGGGAGTGAAGTGAGATCAACATTTCTTGGACTCAAAGAGTCATAATAAGCCCTGTTAACTTGATGTGAGTACCAAGACAACATTCAAATGACTTTTAGGTAAAGTAGTTTCTACAGCAAGCTTCTCGAGCATCGTTCAAGTGCTCACATGATGACACTAATGTAGTATCTTCTGCAAGATTATCCAGGTGAGATCAGTAAGCTACTGGGACTAGAACATGATGCGAGACCTTGCCGTGACAGCATGCTTTGCCATCTCGAGAAGATCGGATTAGCGAGGTCCACATCGACCCGAACTCGTCAACGGTGGTGAACAGACTCCCGAACACCACCTCTTGAGTCTCAAGGTTAGTGATGTCGACTCGGTCACCGGCAAGTGACTCAACGACCTTGCCAGCTATGAATAGGCACATCTAGGTAAGCAATTACTCGAATGGTTAGGAGGCGTCATCGACTCAACCAAGAAACTCTTATCCAAGGTTCCCCTTGATCTATTTCTCCTTGTCAGTCACGACGTTCTCGTATTCCTCTACCACAGGTCATCGGTGATCATCGACCCACCTGGTTTGACCTAGAAGGCATTTCATCGAGCATCTAGATTACACCTAGGACTCGATAACTCTAGCATCGACTCAACTTAATTTGGCTTGACAACTATTGTCCGATGAGTCGTGCTGGTGTTCTAGCACCACACACATCACAAGCATCCTTCATCTCAATGCCAGGGCACGATGACGGCTCAGAACGTCACGACGATGTCACATGGTCAATGACGTCGACGAGGCTCATGGTGGAGCATCACGAGCACGCACGGACAGGCCAACACGATACAAAAGACAAAGGAGGTCACCGTGGGGATTTCTATAGGAATGATATCAATGTGGAACATGGACCAAAGGGCGAAGGACGACGGCAGTGGCTGACCTTGTAAGCATTTTAGCAAACATCTTGGTTGTGTTCTTGATCTGGTTATTTCATCAACATTCCAAGGGCACCTTGGCACATGTCCTTGTTGATTGCCACCCCACAACAGACCTGCATCCATTGACTAGCATGAAATGTCAATACATCTGGTTTCTTCCTTGTAAACATTTCATCGAATAGGTTGATTGCAGCATTGATCTGACCAATCATTGCACAGATCAGAGCTAACCTTGGATCAATTGACAATGCTGGTGTGTCAACAACGTGTTGCAGCATTTCATCCATCGCACCAATCATTCGCCTTGCTTCCAGGACATAGCCACGGCGCGAAACATCACGACGACGTACCGAGGGCGGCGAGCGCAAGCAGGGACGACACGGTGGGCAGCAAGGAGTCTCGCCGGTGGACGCACGGACATGGCATCATGGCGCCCGCGGTCGACGTGGCAAGGCAAGGCCAGAAGGGACACAGCGGCGACATCTACACTTGGTGCTTGGCCTGGACAGCGGCAAGGGCGGACGACCGTCGGGGCGCCGTGGCGCAGGAGCGCAGCGAATAGCAGGCCGGCACACGGCGGGGTGCGTGCAGGGCGGGGGCACAGCTAGTCGGAGGTCAGCGACGTTCTGCTAGGGTGGCGAAACGCGCGCAAGCAGGGGGCGACGGCCATCGCGCGGCGGCCATGGACGCGAGCTAGGAGGGCCGACGTGGTGGACGGTGGGCAGCGCCAGCGGAGTGAGTAGGGGCGGGGCGCCGTCGGGCGTCGGAAATGGCACGCAACAAGGGAGCGACGGCCAGGAACGCGGCCATGGACAGGAGGAGCGCGCGCAATAGGAAGGCGGCGAGAGGACGGACGCGGAGTGGCGCGGGGCACCGGCGAAGCACGGCCAGCAGGGAGGTGAGCCTGCGCCGGCGTGGGGCGCAGGAGCAGAGGTGGCCGGCGGGGGAGGCGCACGGGCGTGCTGCGGATAAGAACCGAGGGAGAAAGAAGCAAACTCGGTTTTGTGGCAATGAAGATAAACATGACATGCGGGACCCACTTCACTCTCCTCCCTTCTCCTTTCCAATTTCAGTTAGAGCTAGCAAACATGATTCAAAAATATTCAACTTAGGCCTAATGACTAAATAAATTGTGAAGAATTTTATGGTGCAATCAGATTTCAGAACTGAGCAAGTTGAATTTTTAACTCAGGTTTGAATTTGAATTCAAGCAGTGATACTTGATTCAAAGAAATAAATAGTAAATCAGGTTCAAAAATCCTAAAACTTTGAAATTAACCTTTCTAAACCATAAGGGACCTCAGAAAAAATTTGGAGTTGATTTGGACAAGGTTAAGTACAAAGTTTAAATTTGAAGTCGACTTTGATTAAACTCTAAGTACGTGTCCAATAAATGGAAAACGTGCTTCAAAAATTTTGAAACTTTACTGAGAGTCAATTTGGAATATTAGAAGGTTATGGAAAAATTTACAGCCGTAGATTTGAATTTTTTTGAATGTCCCATTTTAGGGTTGGAATAATTCCTTTTTCTTTCTCTCTATTTTATTTTCTTTTCTCCTTTAATTTTTCATTCAAAATGTGAATACTTGAAAATTAAGGATTTTACACCTTAAGTTCCAATATACAATAGCAACCATGTTCTATATGTAAAATTTTAACAGGTTCCTATTTTTAGTGAACATTGGTTAACTCATATGGTTCATGTGAGTTTGGATTTCCAAGTCCACTTTCAAAATATTTAAGTTCGCATTTTTTGTGTTTTTGTTCTTCCGAAAAGCGGGCTTTTACAATTCTTCCCTCTTAAAGGAATCTCGTACCGAGATTCTAACAAGTAGAATAACAGAAACGATGAGGGGATGATCCGTAAAAGAGGGTCATTGACTAAGGAAAATGGCAATGCCCTTAAAGACTTGGGTTCTACGAAATAGTGATTATCTTCGGGCATCATAAGATATTCTAAAGTTTGCTTCAAGTGATTCCAGTCTTTAGGTTGAAAATCTTGATAGGATGCTCGACATGACAATATCACGTCTCACGTCTGTTACTGAACCTTTATTGTTGTACTCTTACATTGAAATGACCTCTTGTTTTGTCCTAGTCTTGACTGGAAGGATTAACACTTGTTCTTTGCTTCTCTGGGTCACCATGATAGTTTGAAACCATCTTTGCATTGATTCTTAGTTTCTTGCTTGGTTTTTACATCGGTCCTTAAAACTTGATGTGGTATTTCCTCTGACATGAGTTAAGATGGTTTACGAGGTTAAACAACAATCATTAACCTCGTTCGATGTTTAGCCAACCATAGGATCCTATAGCTGTAGCATAAGAGTAGCAAGGCACTCAACACTCTTATGTGATCAAAACGGCAGGAATACTGCAGATATGATGACTACAAGGTTTTTTTCGGGTATATCAACATCTTCAAACAATATAAATAGAAGATGAAGACCCTTTGCGGTGGCACACGAGGATTTAAGGATTCAGCATCCTCATATGTTCCAACACAGCAAAGAACTCAATCATATTGTAACTACAAGGTAATTAGTGTAGCAAGGTTACCATATAACAATGCAAGATCTTAGATGGACCCTAAGAGTTTCACGAGGTTGATAATCGAACGGTATCCTCGCGAGTAAGGAGATTTCATAGATTTTACAAGGTTGATCATCAAATTGATGACCACTCGATGACGAACGGTATAGTTGCAACAATCAAGGTACTTGAACCTAAACAAGTCAAGGATGGAAGTTCAAGTGTTTGTTTAGTTGCAAGTGAGGTTGAGTAATCGGTTTCCCAAGTATTACCCAATGGAAAGGAGATCAACAATGTAAGAAGTCAAATGAAGATGGTGAAATGATCGTAGTCATTAGACACCTTAAAATAGTTTGAATGGGGTACAAAATATTGCTCTAAATTTTAGTATTACCATGCATCCTATCATTGGTGTTTCATTGGTAATGATGCTTCATGATGCATCACATGGGTTATGGTGCAATGCCTATGCACATGGTATGGTGTAAATGGTGCATATGTATGATGCAAATGGTGCACATGCATGGTGCAGTAGCTTTTATTGTTTGAGCAAGACTAAATGAACCACGCACACACAACTCAAGAACTAACTCATAATGTGCATGGCTTGGATACCGTTGTCGTGAAAGACACTCAGTGAGTAGCGTTCCTTTCATGACTCGACCACAGTTAAGGAATTCATAACAGAACGATTGACAAGGAATGTGGGAAACAAACCACGTTACCTTGACCTTTCAAAAACTTGTTCATGTACTACTCAACTTGATTGTATCTTCAACTAGGTCTTAGAGTTACCAGTTGACTTGAGGAGTACCTTCATCAGAAGAAAAACAACTAACTATAGGTCAAAGGTTATCCCTAGACACCTGGTCGAGATCACTAGACACATCTCTAGTGATACTACACTTAATCTTCGCTTCGATAAGTCATGAGGAATGGATATCCTTCTTGATCACTTTAGTGGAGTTGAAGTCACACTCTTCTTAGAGTAACTCAATCTGGTGGCGGAGGTTGGATCCTCTTGAAGATGTAATCTTAATTGATCGTCTTCTTGTTGACACGACTCGTTGTAACACAGGTTGATGGTTGAACACCACTATTACTTGGATGCTCACCTTCCCCCTTAAAGTTTCGAACCAGGATGTCAAAGCGTACTTCAAACAATCCTCATGGGAAGACGAGATACAACTCGAGTAATTGCGACATGCGTTCAACATCACAAGATGTGATGTGTCAAGTCACATAAATCAGACACTAGTATGTCTATCCAAGGGAAAAGGGCTTCAAATGAGTTAAACACTCAATTCAACTTGGAAAACAGTTGGGTCCTAACTCTTGGTTGGTTACGACACTCCTCGAATTGAAATCGAGAACCGAATGCCTAACAAAAACCAAAAAGTTCAAACTGGTCAGACTATGGTGACAAATGACTACTCTGGACGCAAACTCGATTTTGATCCAGTTAATGGCAAAATCTGATCTTGAGGTGAATAACAAAGTTAAAGTACACTTCAATACCTTTCCAAAAAGAATTGGTTTTCCCCTAGATCATCTCTGGTTTGCATGTTATGGTAGTTTAAAGTCAGCAGAATTTTCTGCACTTTCAGCAGAACCTGCTTAAAAAGTAGAAGTTTTGATCTAAAGTTTTCAGGCTGTTCTGATGGAAATCTGGAAATATTATTATTTACAAAGTTGTAGCCAATGTAATAAGATTTCCATAATGTACATACTTGTCTTCATATAAGTCCTGGTTTAAAAGATATGAATTTTTGAAGTTGGGCAAAATTTCAGCATACAGAATTTGAATTCAGTTCAGATTGACCACTCTGCATTCAAACTCGATTTGGAATAGGTAGATGACCGACTCAGGTCTGGATCCAATTGCAAAAACTGTAGCTGACTCTCTATCCATTCCAACGGCTACTCGCGCGGCACCATTGGATCAAGGGTCTGCGAGTTATTTATTAAATTCAGAGGTGTACAGAATGCTGTCCAGTTTGGGTGTGCCTGGACAGTCTCTGCGATTATCCAAATTTCACCCACTTATAAAAGGATTTTGGTCTTGATCTGAATATAGAACTTGTTAAGTACTTCCGAAACTTTTTACGGAGTACATACTTGCCCTCGTAGCACTTCTGGTTGAGAAGATATGGCATTTGCAAGTTGACAGTTTTTCTGAAAATTTAGACAGCACCTCCTTTGTTTAAGGCTGATTTTGTCCACAATTTTCAGATATACAAATATCAACATTTGAAAAAATAACACATAGAAAACTGGTTCCATACATTCTCAGGATTCTATAAATGTAAAACCCGAAGCCAATCGATGAGTCTACTAGAAATTACGATCCGGACAGTAACTGAATATATAGCGGTCCATATTCTGGATAGTTTTGATACCTTAAACGATACTTCGATTTAGACTTGGTTATTGCAAGTTTTAGCCTTCGTGGTGAATATGAAGTTGATAGAGGACTCTTTTAGCTTTCCAGGCATGTATAAATATGCCTAGGTTGCATCTCTAGTTTAAGAGTTATGGCTGTTCAAAGTTCAGAATTTTTCTGGCTGTTTCAGATAGCACCTATATACATGTACTATCTTCAACTCCAGTTTCTAATTAGTTCTAATCTGAATTTGAGGTAACATTGAATAAAAAATTTGTAGAATAGCTCTTCCCCTTTCCAGAAATGTATGATAATGGAATAGAAGAGCTTTCTACAATGATTTATGGCAAAAATTCAGATTCTGTCTTACACAGTTTTTGAACAGCAGCTGAGTTAGTTAGAGAGGATTTTCACCATCTTACAATGGTCTTTTGGCTTGGGGGTCAATAGAAAACTAATAGAAGAATTCAAACGCTTTCCAAAAAGTATTCATTTGCCTTCATATCCCTCCAGGTGGAAGAGATATGGATTTTTGAAGTGGAACAAGGTGTTCATGTTTCAGAAATTAATTTGACAGAACTTGGTTGGTTTATTGCTGAATTCATCACTGATTTCCAGATGGATAACCTCACAATTTGACAACAAGTTCCATTACAAACTTGTCGCACAGGTCGCAAGGTTTCCAGAAATGTATTATACGAAGTTATTTGACGACTCTACAAAGAGTTATGGTCGGAATTGTGACTGTACACAGATCTGTCCCCAGCTGGTCCAGATTGGTGAAGAGTAGGTAACTTCGAGTTTTTCATCGAGTTACTTGAAGATTCAGACTTGGAGTTCAAATGAAAAGTTGTAGATGAATTTTTACACTTTCTCACCATATAAGATAGGCCTGTAGAGATGAAATCTACAAGGAGTTATGATCATAATGGATAAGGGCTCATTAGATCAAGGAGGTGAATAATTGTTGGTTTCTAAGGATTCGGACCGGTTCAAAGTGCTTTCCAGTCCAAATTGTCAAAGAATATGTCGTAGAGGACTTGAAGACCTTCTCCATTCATATGGCATACTATTAGGTTCTATGAAGTTTAACTAGAAGCACCTCTTGACAAATTCGAGCTAGATTCCGTCAAGAGTACACAAAAGCCTTAATCTTCATCCTTCTTCGCATTACACTATCCATGTCGAAACTTTGACCCAAAACATACCAGCAGCTGGTAGTTGGGTCTTACAAGATGATGATGAAGCCATTCTTTCGTGGGGGATGGTCAAACTATCAATTGTGATACTGACGGTGCTACGTGTCTTACCAAAAGAAAACTCTAACCCGATATATTCGGATATGTCTTTAAGTGGTCCTAGTATCGATCACTCGCAAACGTATTCTACACGGGTCGCTATCAGAGTTAGTGTACCTGTAGAAGACAAACAATCCCCTTTCACACCTTCACACCTTAAGGGCGGCACGGGGAAACACAACAAGCAGTCACAATAATATATATAATCAAAAGTAAATGCATACAACTCTGGTGTGAGTCGCCCTCGAGCGAAGTCATGTCTCAAGGTATATGGCTGTACTACGTCTGTACAACAAAGACTCCCGCACGAACCGGCTTATACACGCTCGGGCATACGTGTTTCGCATGCTCCCATAGAACATGAATAGTTCTAGAGATGCATACTATTGGGTTATACACCACCCGACGGAGGCTCCCACTAATTTTGTGTCACGCTGGGGTATCGCGTGTCATATGTTCTCGGAAACATGGAAAGTATCAGAGACTCATATTGACTTTCCGTGCTAAGTCACGGAAATATCACATACCACATCTCGTATGCAGAGTTTACCGAGATTGATCCGCTCTCGGTGGCGTACCTTATATCTTACCTTTAAGACGGAACATCGTTATAGAATAATATAACAAGTAAGTTAGTTTACCACCTTTATAACTTATACTTAGTAATAGTCCTTAATGGCCATATAACTAATCCTCACTCGATTATTTCGGAGTTTTCGAAAATAGACTATTTTCGAGCGTGCTATTCCCAATGAAGCTTTGATACCATGTCTGTGGGGACCGGACTACACACATCCAACGATCTCATTGGGTGGTGCCGTGCGATGCGGCATCTAACAGCACACACGAAAAGGATACCAAAACGTATAAAGTTTTCATGTCACAATAATCAGAGTTTACAAAATAGTGTACAACAAGTACACACGTAGCAAAATTATATACACTCATTCTCACCTAACTAAGTAGGAGAGAAGACGTCCATGCCCTAGGACGCTTCCCACTAGCAACAAGAAGAACATTCAGCGGCGGCGTGGTTCACATGAGATTTATCTCGATACCTCGAGATCTCATGTACAACCTGAACAGCAGAAATAAACCTAATACCTGCAAAATTCATTAAAGCGCAAATGTGAGCATAAGGCTCAGCAAGACTAACCCGTCTCATTAGACATATGCAGGGTAAATACTAAGCATAGGTAAGGAATAGCATAAATAGACTCCCCTACAAGTGGATCCTTATAATCATGTTTTAAGTAGCAAATGACATTCTTCAAGCATGGCACATCATAGACTCCACAATCAAACAAGAAACGCTTTGCCGATGATATGACATGCCCAAAGCACATAATGCTATTACAGGTAAAGTATGGGGAAACTGTAAACATTTAATTGTACTTTCTCTAAGCCATACAAGGTTACAAAGCAATTATAATTAAATATATCATATTTTTCTGACTTCTTCAGTATTTACTACGTCACGACGCATTGAACAAGTGGTACTCTATTACCGCGAGGGACGGTGATTGCAATCAAGAAACACCCGGACAACACGACACATGCACACGTTTGGAAGTGTCCCGAGTACATCAGTGCCTACGTAACACTTCAGTACTAGTCGTATATGGCCATCTTTCACAAGAAACCCGAACACCGAACCCGTCTCACCTCCGCAAACAGAAGGTCTCCGCACGGAACACCTCTGTGCCCGCCGACCGATTTACACCTTACTGTCCTCCACCCACCCCTATCGATGGTGAGTTAATGGCCTCGACATCCCAGTTATCGAGTTACGTCAGTTTACTGGAGCCCATATATCTAGTATGTCGCTGGTACAAGTCAAAATTGTTCGAGGGGCCACATACAGACAGGCCTTAATCGACACAGGCAGGCCTATGCGACCGAGACTCCAATTCTCATCGCTTCCTATCCATCCCCTGCCCAGTCTCAGATTTATTATATTAAGCCATTGTCTATATAACCAATCCTGTGAAATATGTTCTACATCTCTCGCGAGTAAATTCTAGCTACTCGACTTCTACCGGATCACCTACAACATTAGCATAGTAGTTCTACACATCGATCTATCAACCTACCCAATGAACCAATGGGATTGTGGGTCATGCATCTGGAGTATTCAAGCATCCTGAACGTAATGCACAATATCAACTGAAGACGTAAATGAATAATACTGGAAAACTTTGAGAAGCTCTTAAATGCAAACCAGGGCTTGCCTTAGTTTGCGACTCTATATCAATGTCAGTTGTTATTGGCTTGGTCTTCCTTCGAAGAGTCCGCCATGGAACTTCAAGCTGGAACACCCTGGCCTTCTCCTCCAAGCGAAGCTCGATCACCTACCATCATGTTCCTACTAACATGATATGCATATAAGTACATAATGTAATATACTTTAGATTAAACAAGTTAAACAAACTATAAGACTGGTGAGACTAACTAGAAGGAAGATGTATGCCTCTGTTGTGTGGATAAACAAAGGATGGAGTCAAGTGGTCATAGTTGTATCGAGATGTGAATTGAAAGGTGCAATGTAAGCACACATTGCAACTTGGCACTCAACACTCGACGCTATGCCACTCAAGGACGATAAGGTTGAATGGTGTGGAAGTGTTGGACTGGTAGTGTAAGGATGACCCAAGAGTCAAGGTGGCATCGAAAGCTTGCGTATGTGTGGAGTGTACAAGACGAAGATCGTGACTTAGCAGTCGACCAATGAAGTTGTTCCATCTCGTAAAGGAGTAAAGCTAGTTATAGCTGAGAAGTGTTGCCGCAGGGTTCAAGAATAGGATGAGTTAAGGTGGAACTCTAGCGATACTTGGGAGTGAAGTGAGATCGACATTGCTTGGACTCAAAGAGTCATAACAAGCCCTATTAACCTGATGTGAGTACCAAGACAACATTCAAATGACTTTTAGGTAAAGTAGTTTCTACGACAAGCTTCTCGAGCATCGTTCAAGTGCTTACATGATGACACTAATGTAGTGTCTTCTGCAAGATTGTCTAGGTGAGCTCGGTAAGCTACTGGGACTTGAACATGATGCGAGACCTTGTCATGACGGCATGCTTTGCCATCTAGAGAAGATCGGATTAGCGAGGTCCACATTGACCCGAACTCGTCAACGGTGGTATACAAACTCCCGAACACCACCTCTTGAGTCTCAAGGTTAGTGATGTCGACTCGGTGGCCGGCAAGTGACTCAACGACCTTTCCAGCTATGAACAGGAACATCTAGGTAAGCAATTACTCGAATGGTTAGGAGGCGTCATCGACTCAACAAAGAAACTCTTATCCAAGGTTCCCCTTGGTCTAGTTTTCCTTGTCAGTCACGACGTTCTCGCGTTCCTCTACCACAGGTCATCGATGATCATCGACCCACCTGGGTTGACCTAAAAGGCATTTCATCGAGCATCTAGATTACACCTAGGACTCGATCAATCTGGCATCGACTCAACTTAATTTTGCTTGACAACTATTTGTCCAATGAGTCGTGCCGGTGTTCCAGCACCACACACATCACAAGCATCCTTCATCTCGATGCCAGGGCACGATGACGGCTCGGAACGTCACGACGACATCACATGGTCAACGACGTCGACACGGCTCATGGTCGAGCATCACGAGCTCGCACGGACAGGCCAACGCGATACAAAAGACAAAGGAGGTCACCGTGGGGATTTCAATAGGAATGATATCAATGCGGAACATGGACCAGAGGGCGAAGGATGACGGCAGTGACTGACCTTGTAAGCATTTTAGCAAACATCTTGGTTGTGTTCTTGATCCGGTTATTTCATCAACATTCCAAGAGCACCTTGGCACATGTCCTTGTCGATTGCCACCCCACAGCAGACCTGCATCCATCGACTATCATGGAACGTCAATACATCTGATTTCTTTCTTGTAAACATTTCATCGAGCAGGTTGATTGCAGCATTGATCTGACCAATCTTTGCATAAATCAGAGCTAACCTTGGATCAATTGTCGATGATGGCGTGTCAACAATGTGTTCCAGCATTTTATCCATCGCACCAATCATTCGCCTTGCTTCCAGGACATAGCCACGGTGCAGAACATCACGACGATGTACCTAGGGCGGCGAGCGCAAGCAGGGACGACACGGTGGGCAGCAAGGAGTCACACCAGCGGACGCGTGGACATGTCGTCATGGCGTCCGCGGTCGACGTGGCAAGGCAAGGCCAGAAGGGACACGGCGGCGGCATCTACACTTGGTGCTTGGCCTGGACAGCAGCAAGGGCGGACGACCGTCGAGGCGCCGTGGCGCAGGAGCGCGACGAGCAGCAGGACGGCGCATGGCAGGGCGCGTGCAGGGCGGGGGCACGGCTAGCCAGAGGTCAGGGACGTGCAGCCAGGGTGGCGAAATGCGCGCGAGCAGGGGGGCGACGGCCATCGCGCGACGACCGTGGACACGAGCTAGGAGGGCCGACGTGGTGGTCGGTGGGCAGCGCCGGCGGAATGAGTAGGGGCAGGCGCCGTCGGGTCGGAAATGGCACGCACCAGGGGAGCGACGGCCAAGAACGCGGCCATGGACAGTAGGAGCGCGCGCGACAGGAAGGCGGTGAGCGGACGGACGCGGAGTGGCGCGAGGCACCGGCGAAGCACAGCCAGCAGGGAGGTGAGCCTGCGCCGGCGTGGGGCGCAGGAGCAGAGGAGGCCGGTGGGGGAGGCACACGGGCGTGCTGCGGATAAGAACCGGGAGAGGTAGAAGCGAACTCGGTTTTGTGGCAATGAAGATAAACATGACATGTGGGACCCACTTCACTCTCCTCCCTTCTCCTTTCCAATTTCAAATAGAGCTAGCAAACATGCTTCAAAAATATTCAACTTCGGCCTAATGACTAAATAAAATGTGAAGAATTTTATGGTGCAATCAGATTTCAGAACTGAGCAAGTTGAATTTTTAACTCAGGTTTGAATTTGAATTCAAGCGGTGATACTTGATTCAATGAAATAAATAGTAAATCAGGTTCAAAAATCCTAAAACTGTGATATTAACCTTTCTGAACCATAAGGGACCTCAGGAAAAATTTGGAGTTGATTTGGACAAGGTTTGGTACAAAGTTTAAATTTGAAGTCGACTTTGATTAAACTCTCAGTACGTGTCCAATAAATGGAAAACGTGCTTCAAAAATTTTGAAACTTTACCGAGAGTCAATTTGGAATATTAGAAGGTTATGGAAAAATTTACAACCGTAGATTTGAATTTTTTGAATGTCCCATTTTAGGGTTGGAATAATTCCTTCTTCTTTCTCTCTATTTTGTTTTCTTTTCTCCTTTAATTTTTCATTGAAAATGTGAATACTTGGAAATTAAGGATTTTACACCTTAAGTTCCAATATAGATTAGCAACCATGTTCTATATGTAAAATTTTAACAAGTTTTTTTAGTGAACATTGGTTAACTCATATGGTTCATTTGAGTTTGGATTTCCAAGTCCACTTTCAAAATTTTTAGGTTCGCATTTTTGCATTTTTGTTCTTTCGAAAAGCGGGCTTTTACAAACAATGGAGTGCCTTAGGACAACAATGTACAAGGACCTACCCAGGGAGCCATTAATATTGAGCAGCTATTGTACATGCAAATCCAGCTCATGCAGACCATGATACAGACTATAGGACAGCTGCAAGCTGGTAACATCAACAATCAGCTCCACATGCCTTCACCGTCACCCCCGGCTCCTCATAACTGGTTGGGAGAAATCATGAGGACTAGGTCACTGACCTTTGCTCAAGCTGCTGACCCTATGGATGCTGACGATTGACTCAAGTCCGTGGAGTAGAAACTTGTTATTGTCCAATGCAGTGACCAGCAGAAGGTGCTATATGCTTCTCATCAACTTGTTGGAGCCATTGTCGATTGGTGGGATTCGCTATGCAATGCTCATGAGAATCAAGAGAGGATTACTTGGGCGGAATTCAAGGAGTGTTTTTGTTCTCATTATGTGCCGGAAGGAGTTATGATCTTGAAAAGGCAAGAATTTGAGAACTTAAGGCAAGGAAGGTCAAGTGTGAGTGAATATCTCAATAAATTCACTCAACTCTCAAGATATGCGCCTGAAGATGTGAGCGGACAGCCGGAAGCAAAACTTGTTCATGAGAGGCTTGAACAAAGGGATCCAAGTGCAATTGCTCAATTGTGATTATGCCAAATTCCAGAAGCTTGTGGACAAAGCCATTGTTGTGGAGAACGAGGTCCGTGAGATGGAGCAAGAAAATAAAAGGAAGGCGCCATATCAAGGATATCAACAAGGAAGTAATGTGCGCCCTCTCTTTGCACCACCTAATGCGTCTTATTTCGGCTCCTCTATGCCTGCTCATCACCCTAGATATGCACCACGCCCAACTCAAATTGTGCAGCAATGCCCAATCATGCAAGCACCTAGGCCTCCAATGTCTTATGCACCTCGAGCCAACTTTCCTGGTGCAAACGTTCAGAATCAAGCTCGTCCTAATAATTCTGGTGGAGTTCAGAAGTGCTATACTTGCGGAGAAGATGGACACTTTGCACATCAATGTCCTAAGTCAGGCCTTGGTCAAGGAAGTAATGCGCCGACGCAAAACCCAAAACCCAATGGAGGAGCACCGCAAGGGAACCGTGGACAGTAGAACTTTGCTCGTGGCAACATCAACCATGTCTCTAAGGAGGATGCTCAACAAGCAAATGACGTGGTCATTGGTATGTTTGTCGCAAACTCCAACCTAGCGACTATGTTATTTGATTCTAGAGCATCACATTCATTCATTGCATCGAATATGTTGTCAAGTATAGTTTTCCTATCTCTCATATGAAGTTTGCTCTATTGGTTAAGTCTCCTGGAGGAGAGATGAGGACAAATATAGTATGTCCAAAAGTAAGACTTAGAATAAGGGGGGTAGATTTCCTCGCCAACCTCATTGTTTTTGATTCTCAAGGATTGGACATTATACTTGGTATGGACTGGCTTAGGAAGCACAATGGAGTTATTGAGTGCACCATGAAGAAGGTGAAGTTGACCAATGAGGAAGGGATCACCATAGAATTTGAAGCATCTCAACATGCACCGAAACAATCAGAGCTAAATCATATGGATGGTGCCGCAATCGAGGAGATTCCAGTGGTATGTGAATTTTTGGACGTGTTCTCAGATGAGTTGCCAGGTATGCCACCTGACCGAGACATCAAGTTTGTTATTAATTTAATACCTGGAACTGCACCTATAGCTAAAAGACCGTATAGGATGCCTCCTAAGGAATTAGCAGAGCTCAAGAAGCAGATTCAAGAGCAACTAGAGAAGGGTTTTATTCGCCCAAGCCCTTCACCTTGGGGAGCACCCGTTCTGTTTGTGGACATGAAGGATGGATCGCAAAGGATGTGTGTGGACTATCGAGCTCTCAACGAGGTGACCATCAAAAACAAGTACACCTTGCTGCGCATGGAAGACTTGTTTGATCTGATGAAAGGTGCTTGTGTTTTCTCCAAGATTGATTTGAGGTCAGACTACTTCCAAATGAAGACTAGACCGTCGGATATACCCAAGATAGCTTTTAGGACACGGTATGGGTCTTATGAGTACACCGTGATGTTCTTTGGATTAACCAATGCATGTGCATATTTTATGTACCTCATGAATAAGGTCTTCATGGAGTACTTGGATGAGTTCGTTGTAGTGTTCATCTATGATATTGTGATCTACTCGAAGGATGAAATGGAACATGAGGAACACTTTAGGCTTACATTGGAGAAATTGAGGGAGCATCAACTGTATGCTAAGTTTTGCAAGTACAAGTTTTGGTTGAAAGAGGTGTCATTTTTGGGTCATATTATTTCAGGAGGAGGAGTTTCGGTTGACCTAGGAAACATGAGGGACGTGTTAAAATGGGAACACCCACAGAATGTAAAGGAAATCCAGAGTTTTCTTGGGATGGCTGGATATTACCGTAGGTTCATCAAGTACTTTTCCAAGATAGCCAAGCCAATGATGAAGCTGCTAATGAAGGGAAAGTCTTTCCAATGGACTCAATCTTGTCAAGAAAGTTTTGAGGAGTTGAAGAGAAGGTTAACAATAGCCCCAGTCTTAATATTGTCGGACGTGAGCAAAAGCTTTGACATATACTGTGATGCATCAAGACAAGGACTTGGATGTGTGCTCATGCAAGAAGGTCAAGTGGTTGCATATGCATCGAGACAATTGAATAAACATTAGCAGAATTATCCGACACATGATTTGGAACTCGCAGTCATGGTACACGCATTGAAGATTTGGAGACACTACATCCTTGGACATAGGTGTGAAATTTATACGGATCATAAGAGTCTGAAGTATATTTTCACACAAACGGATCTGAATTTGAGGCAAGAAAGATGGTTGGAACTCATCAAGGATTATGATGTTGGGATCAACTATAATCCAGGGAAGGCTAATGTAGTGGCCGATGCCTTGAGTCGGAAAGGAGTAAGTCATCAACTCGCGATTCGAGAGCTGCCATCCGAGTTATGTAAGGAGTTCGAACGGCCGAATCTTGGATTTGTGAATGAGATGGGAATAATGGAGTTAAATCCGACTTTAGAGCAAGAAATTCGAGAAGCATAAACAAAGGATGATGAGATTCAAGAAATCAAGGAAAGAACCCAAGAGGGGAGAGAATTCAGATTTGATGATGATGAACATGGTACTCTATGGCTTTGTATGAGGATTGGTATGCCTAATGTGAAGCATATTCGGGAAATAATATTAAAGGAAGCACATGAATTGCCATACTCAATTCACTCTAGTTATACGAAGATGTACAAAGACTTGAAGACTTGTTATTGGTGGGCTAGCATGAAAAAGGACATAGCTGAATACGTAGCATTATGTGATGTGTGCCAACGAGTCAAGGCGGAACATCAAAGGTTAGCGGGATTATTGCAACCATTAAAGATCCCGGAGTGGAAGTGGGAATAAATTGGAATGGAATTTATGTTGGATTGCCGCGTACCTAGTATGGATATGACTCAATTTGGATAATTGTGGATTGACTGACCAAGTCAGCTCATTTCATCCCTGTCAAGACCAAGTATACTACAGTACAGCTGGCAGAGCTATACATGGAGCACATCGTGTTCGACATGGAGTTCCAAAGAAAATAATGTCGTATAGAGGTTCTCAATTTACCTCCAGGTTTTGGTAGAAATTACATGAAGCTTAGGGAACAAGGTTGAATTTCATTTCAGCGTATCACCCTCAAACGAATGGATAAACTGAGAGGACCAATTAGATTTTGGAGGACATGTTATGATCTTGTGCTTTGAAGCATGGGAAGAGTTGGGACAAGAGTTTCCCATATTCGGAATTCTCATATAAGAATAGTTACCAAGCAAGTTTGAAAATATCACCATACGAAGCACTTTATGGAAGGAAGTGTAGGACGCCCTTGTTTTAGAGTGAGACATGGGAGAATCAAGTATTTGGTCCAGATGTGTTGCTAGAAGCCGTGATACATGTTCAGGTTATTCGTGAAAATTTGAGGGTTGCCCAATCAAGGAAAAAAGGCTATGCGGACAATAGGAGAAGAAAATTAGCCTTTGAAGTGGGAGACTTTGTTTACCACAAGGTGTCACCGATGAGAAGTCATAAGAGGTTTAACATAAGAGGAAAGCTAGCACCTCGATACATTGGACCATTTAAGATTTTGGACAAAAGAGGAGAAGTAGCATATAAATTGGAGATGCCAGCTCACTTGTCGGATGTTCATGATGTCTTCCATGTTTCCCAACTCAAGAAGTGCTTGAGCGTACCGCAAGAACAAGTGCCAATGGAAGAATTGGAATTAGAGGCAGATTTGACTTATGCCAAACAACCGGTCAAAATCTTGGAAACCAAGGAGAGAGTCACAAGAAAGAAGGTTATCAGATGGTGTAAAGTTCAATGGAAAGATCATACAAAATCGGAAGCAACATGGGAGGTAGAAGATGATCTCAAGAAGGAATTTCCCTATCTCTTCTCTTTTGCATCGAATCTCGAGGGCGAGATTCATTTTAAGGTGGATAGGTTTGTAACACCCTCATTTTCATGCATCATGCCCTAAATCCATCATTAAATATGTTTAACAAAAATCCACATAAAAAGGAACAAGTTTAAAATGAATTAGAAACAAAACCGCATTTAAGAATTCTGGAAAGTGCGGACTAGTCCAATTTTAGTGCGGACTAGTACGATTTCTCTCTGACCTCGCTCGAACTTGTCCGTTTTGCTGCGGACTAGTCTGTATTTTCTCTCTGGACACTTTCTGACTTGTCTGGTCCTGTGCGGACTAGTCCAGTGTTCCAACTTCTTGTAAATTTCGCTAAGTCCCTGGACTTGTTCGGTATTCCAGCGGACTTGTTTGTTTTTCCTCTGACTAAAATTGGACTTGTCCAATTTTTGCCAGACTTGTCTGTTTTTCACCTCTAGATAAGTTCGGTCTTGTCCGATGTCCAGTCCGGACTTGTCCAATTTCTCTATGTGCAACTTCGGACTAGTCCGACCTTTTTCGGACTTGTCCGATAAATTGTGACTCCGAGTTAAACTTTTGTTTCATGACTTGTTTCTTGGGTTTTACGTTAAGTGGGCCTAGGGACATTGTTCCTAACTCTTTTAGAGCTCGTGTGGGACTCCAAACCGACCCCTACTCATCCCAAAACTCAAATCCATCTAACCCTAGCCTCCACCTCTATATAAACAACCCCACCCATTGGCTTGACATCTATTTGCCACTTTTCCACCACACCCAAACCCTAGCTCGTGATTAGCCACCACCAAGGAGGGAGAAGGAGATCTAGAGAAAGAAGAAGAAGGGGAGGAAACAAAAGAAGATCAAGATCTCCATCAACTTCGCGTTCTTCATTGACGATTCACCATAAAATTCATTATCGACCCTGGATCATCAAGAATCGAGTTTTGCCTCCAAAACCTTTGATTCCCTGGAGTAATAGACACTTGGTATACCTTATACTTTCTTTTCCTTATGTGAATTCAACCTCAAATCTCCAAATTCACGTCGATCTAGAAAACCCTAGCTCGCTAGTTCTGCAAAGTGTGGACTTGTCCGGTCCCTAGCGGACTAGTCCAATTTTCCTGGTTAATCTTAGTTGAATTAATTCTAAAATTGAATTGAATCAATTCCAAACCTATCCAAACTTGTTAAAAAGTTTTAGAACTAACTGGTAAACATTATTAGCAACTTATTAACTAGTTTCCCCTTGCATTTGCATTAATCATGCATGTCATGTCATATTAAATAATAATTGTGCACTCTTTGATTGTAATTCTTGTCTTGTATGTTTATTGCATGGATTAGACGGATTTGCTCTAGAGAGTGCTGCGGAGGATCTCCAGCAACAAGAGTTTGAAGCCTTTGATCCTAATGAAGACCAAGAGCAAGGCAAGTGTCCTTGAAGCATATTGATCCTATTTTTAAATAAATTTTTTGTTTGCAAAACAGCATGCTTGTGTCAATTTGATGGGAAATTCTACGATAGGAAGTTTAGTAGCTCTGTTTAACCACCCTTGTCACCTGGAATTCACGGTAGAGAGTCGGGATGGGCTTTCTACCTTTTTGCTTTGCTTAATCAATTGGGATGGGAAAACAACTATACATTTAATTGTGCATTAATGAGAATATGGTTGACATGAACTAGTTTATATGATATGGTAATGGGTGATCTAAGCAAGCCTAGTATGTGGATGGGTTGGTTGTTATGATGGTTTGCTTTCTTTAGATCTAAGGACCAGTTCATGCGAGAATAAGACAGGACTATAGTGCCAGCACGAGGCCAAGTATGGGTGCAGCATAGCTGATTAATTAGGGCTTTGTTAGTGGTGTTTGGACCATTAAGGATCCTCGAGAAGGGGTAGTCAGATTGGGTTTCTTTATGATTGGTGGGACTACCTTGTGATCCAAATGGCTCAAGAGGGGGCCCTTCGTTGAAGATGTGCTCAGTTGGAGACATTGCCACCGGTGAAACCTCGGTGGGGTCCGAATAGTCTAGTAATCCCTTTGTAAAGGCTATTTTGTGATCTCTTGGCCATACACCAAAGGAAGTGTAAAGGGCATAAGAGAGGTTCTTTAGTCGCCGACGGGTGATGAAATCACAAACATGTGGGTCAAGTGGTACAAACTCTGCAGAGTGTATTAAAACTATCATGATAGCCGTGCTCCCGGTTAAGAGCACCTGGACAACTTCCATGATTATAGGGAAATTGGGGTTTGGATGGTTATGGTTGATAACATGGTTATGGCTGGTTATGAATTGAATTATTGTATTGGATAATGGTAATGGTGAAATCTGATATATGGATGATGTATATGGAATATGATCTTATACTATGGTAATTATTATGGTTTATGATGGGTTTACTTCACATACATATAATATATTGCTTTTCAAATGTTTTAATGTACTTTTCAGCACTTAGCCATTATTACATTTGTCATTTGAATTAGCCACATGTCATACTTTCCACACTTGCTGAGTACGACATGTACTCACTGTTGCAATTCCCCCACCAACAGTTGCATGTCAATATTGGGAGTTTAACGGTGATAATGTGGCATTCTTGGTCGTGTCTACCGTCAACTTGCCTGTGGTGTTGATTGGAGCTGCGCTACCCCATTGCTTATGCTGCTTAGATGTTTAGTTTGCTTAGTTGCTTAATTAGCTTATTTCCGCTGCATTAGTTCAAACTTGTCATTAATATCATTATACCTTATATTCGAGGATATTATAAATTGTGTAGTAAAGGTACTTATTGAATAATTTGAGTTGTGGTAATTGTCTGTATATCGTTTGTGATGCACTTGTGTATGTGTGTTGAACATCCTGGACACACATATATTGCACTTGGTTCATTTCCGGGACTGGGTGTCACATTTTGAAACTTCAGGACTTTATGTATGAATTTGAATTCAAAATAATATGAGCATAGTATTTAATACATATATGACTTTGTGATTCCTTTTACATGCTGAAAGTTCTTACTACATTACTCATGTTATATATTTTATAGTTTTTGCCATGACTAGTAATTGGAATAATTACTTACACTAAATTTGGTCATGACCAAACTTTTTTGCTGTTTTGAACTTGTTGCATGATTACAAGTGCTTTTAATCATAATGAATTAATCAAGTAATCAACTCACATGTTGAGTTTTATGAACAAATATAAATTAAGAAAAGATCAAGAGAATATGCATGCATCGCACTTCTTCTATTGAGATGGCTTATCATGGCACTTAGATATGAACTTGGAAGAAGTTGTGTATGACTAAAACCATGTCCTTAGGCTTCTGATTGTCAAATGACATAGGCTCGGCTTGGTTGGTTAGAATAAGGCAGATGTGACATATAATCTCTTGCAAATGTCATATGTTAAAAATTTGTGCCTAAAAGAAAATATAATTGCAGCAACAAGTGTCATGCTTTTAGGTCTTTATATAGTTAAGTTTGTGAGACCATGACTTGCTTAAATTGAAAATTACATTTGATCTCTAGCATGGCTTACACTACTTTATGTACCTGATTATTGTGATAGTGTAAGTTACTTGATAGTATGACTTGGATGAGCTTTGTTTTATATGTATATGTTCTAATGTGCTCATAAAAATTGAAATTTCTCTTTTGAACCTTGCTGAATACATTGTCAAAGGGGAAGAAATTGCTCACACATTGCACATATTCACATATTCACAAGTGTTTTTGGCACGATTCTTCTTAGGGGAAGGGGAGAAATTTATTTCTATCTCATTTGATTATCAAAAACGGTGAGAATTTTTTTTCAAAACTTTTCATGTGAATAAGCTAACGATTGGATTTTAAGTGGTGTTGCCAATGCATTCATCAAGGGGGAGATTGTGAGACCTATGTGTGCTGAATACATTGGCTTGTGCTGAATACATTGGCTATGTCGATAAAAATTTTGAATATTACCAAAACACCTTTTTATCAAGGTCTGAATCTAGTTCCGAGCTTCAGGAAGGTCCGACGATAGGTCCGGCTTGTTATGGGTAGCTCCAGCAAGGTCCGACATAAGGTCCGACTTGCTTTGGCTAGGTCCGACTAGCTTTGGTTAGCTCCGGCGCTAAGTTCGACTAGCTTTGGTAAGCTCCGGCTCTAGGTCCTGATAGCTATGGTAAGCTCCAGCGCTAGGTGCGACTAGCTTTAATAAGCTCCGGCTCAAGTCCGGTTAGTTTTTGCAAGGTTCGGAGCTTGATCACAATGTTCCTACTTTTATTGTGAAATGTTTCAAACTTGCTTTATATTCCTGGAAAGATTGCTTAGTATTCATTTGCTAAGTTTATGGTGCATTTTGGCTGAATATGGTTGATATCATTTTGCTATGGTTTGCAACATGCTTATGTGAGGTGCTCACGTAAGGTGTTGTGGTTTTGGAACTAACGTGAGTCAAGTCGAGGACTTGTGCTCGGAAGTATTGGTTGTTTATTCATTTGCAGGTGTTGCTTGAGTTCAAGACATGGCTGGTGACGGGATCCATTGGACTAGTCTCAGGGAGGAGATGAGGTTTCAACAACCAAGTTCGGGAGGAACTGTGTTTGAGCTGATCAGGAGGTCACGTAGGATGATTGAATCGAGGGCAATGCATGTGAAGGAAACTTGACGTCGTTGGAAGGTGTTTGCACGTATGCATGGAGTGCATGGACGTGGCAACATGGTTCTGAGATGGGTTTTCGACATGAAGATTTGGTTGGAAGGATCCAATCATATTGGATGATGACTTCGGCTGCGATGGAGTCAGTTTTGGCTCGGATATGGAAAGTATCGAGTTGGTTATGATAGTTTTCGCGTGGGACACGACGTTAGGTTGTTTTAGGAATGTGGGATAAGTTCCTAAGGTGTTTGGAAGTCTTAATATTGCTTCTATCTGCGTATAGAAGAGTCTCGAGCAGTTATGGATTGTTTCGATTCGTGAATTGAGTAGGATTAGAGTCCTAGTTTGGTTTAGGTTGGCCTCCGGGCTGGTTATAAAAGCAAGGGAGGCCAGAGCTCGTTGTAGATGACTTTGGGGCTGTTCCTCTCGTGTTTTTATCAATAAAATACGTAGTTGAAGGAACTTTTGTGCCTTGTTCGTCAGACTTGTTTTCGTCACGTTTTTCTCGTCGAGTTTCTGTACAACACTACCTTTTTTCGGTGGTTTTATCATAACTCGAGTTTTACAAATCCGATTGACGTGATTATTTTTGGGTTGTCTTCAAACTTAATTTTCTATCATCTATGAAATTTCACGGTCATTGGATCTGTGGTTTTTGATCTACACGAGTTTCTTTCCAGTGTTTCAGAATTGTTTTTCTCGCGTAGGATAGATTGACCTTTGTTCGATCTTTCGATCGTAACTTGAGTTTCTCTAGACGGACTTTCGTGATTCATGTTGTGACGACTTAGTGGCTTGATTCTCTACAATCTAGACTAGTTTTGTCATAGTTGAACACGTTTAGATTAGTCACACACACGGTTTCTTTAACAGATTAGTTTTCTGTCGAGAGATGTTCTGTTGCTTCCACTAAAAAGTTTTAATCTACCATTCACCCCCCTCTGGTAGCTTTACATGTGCTCTTCCATCCTAGACACATCTTTATGATGTCCGCAATGTGTTCCACATGTATCAGCTCAAGACGTGATTGAGGGTGCCGGAAGAGCATGTATCGATGGAAGAATTGGAGATTGAGGAAGATTTGACCTATGCTGAGCAACCTGTAAAAATTTTGGAAACCAAGGAGAGGGTCACAAGGAATAAGGTGATTCGATGGTGCAAATTGTAATGGAAGCATCATATAGAGTTAGAAGCAACCTGGGAGCAAGAAGAGAATCTCAGGAGAGAATTTTTCTATCTCTTTCCTTCTACGTTGAATCTCAAAGGTGAGATTCATTTTAAGGGGGGTATGAAAGTGCATCTAGGCAATCCCTTGTGGGTTTTGAACGACTGATGACAAACGAATGAGATCCTAATGGACTTGTTGAGATGAATGTAGGTGAACTCATATTAGATAGTTTTGTGCACTCAAAAAAGTGAAAAGGAAGTGATGAAGAAAAAGAAAGGCCCCATTGATGAATGAGGCGCAAAGTAGACTTAATTGTATAGGATACGTGTGAGAGACACATCCCGCGAGCTCAAGTCCTTGCGTAGGGGCAAGAGTCTTCAAATCAATCTTAAAATTCACTGAGCACCGGACTATTTTGTTCAACTCTCAGTTGCGTCACTTCACAGTACAATGGGCTAATCCGTTCATGTACCAGACTAGTACGATCATCTTTCTGGAACCCCAGTACAGAGTGCATCGGACTAGTGCATTTACGGACCGGACTAGTCCTTTCAACTTTCTATAAATTCAGTACATTATGCACCGGACAAGTCCGTTCAATGATCGTACTAGTACGTTGAATTCTCTAATATTTCATAACACATCACACCGGAAAAGTCTGTTTGCTGACCAGAATAGTCCGAGAAAGTTTTCTGATGTTCCAATACAAAGGGAACCGGACTAGTCCGGTATACCTAACACAATTTAGGGTTTCTAGTGTGCTGCAAATTTCATGCACTTTACATAGCACACTAGACAAGTCTGGTTCCCGGTACGGACTAGCCCGACGGTCGGGATCCCTAACGGTAATATTTTTGGAAACACTATAAATAGGAGATCCATGACCCCAAATAGAGATAACTCACGTATTCTACTGTTCACAACTCAAACTATAGCGCCACCATCTGTCCCAACCGCACGAAAACACATCTCCCCACACATCTAAGGTCCTCAAAAGTGAAAATCTTTGAGTATTCAGATTTGGGATTGGGAGATTGTCGTCTACACTTCATTGAGCTCTTGGGGTTTTGTATCTTTACACTTGTGCAATTACATGTAATCTTTTTAAGTGTATTTGATCATCTTTTCACTGTAATTCTTGTGGGACCCCTCAAAGTGTGAGGTTGCCCCACTAACCGAGTGATTACCCGTGATTACCCGTGATAGTGGTATCAAGTCGGCCTTGTGTGGTGACTTGACAAGAGAAAGGGTTTGAAAAGAACCGGCTCTGTGCGGGCTTCCTAAATGAGGAGTAGACATCTGTGGTGAGATTGAACCTCGATAAAAATCGGTGTCCCGTGTGCTTCTTTATTTTTGCATTATAATTACTTAGGGCATTATATTGATCAATCTTGTAAACTAAATTACAATTTCTTTCGACGTATAACTTTGCAATATTGATTGTCAATTTAAGTGATTTCAATAGTTCTTCAATTTCTGCTGCTATAACATCTCAGTTCCTGAATCAATACTTAATTAGCTCACAACACTTTAGCACACCAGACTAGTTCGCTCCACCAACTGGACAAGTTTGGTCCCTCAAGTATTTGAAAGTTTGATTAAGTGTGCAAAAAAATTTCAAAGCATATTCACCCCCCTGTAGGCTACACTCAATTGGTATTAGAGCAAGTTCTCCATCTACAAGACTCACCACTCAAAGAGATCAATGGCCTTTGACAAGAACAACAATATCCCGAAGGTGCTCAACACCTAAGAAGAACAAGATACAAAAGCCTTCGATATACTCTGGGAAAATCAACACGAAGATGAAGAATTGTGTCACCTCAAGGCACTTCTAAAGAAGAAACTCCGCAGTTCAACATAAACGATTATACCATGTGGAAATACAACATGAAAATACATCTAATCTCTTTGAACCCTAGTCTTTGACATATTGTGTGTACAAGTGTCGATATCCCGGATAGATACGAAGAACTCACTCCAGAACAGGAACAAGAGATTCACCGCAACACATAAGCTATTGCAGTGATCACTTCATCTCTAAGCCGAGAAGAGTTCACTGAGATTGATGGACTAGAAAGTGCCAAGGAAATCTGGGATACACTCGAAATTGGACATGAAGGAAATCGGTCAGTACGAGAGGCAAAATATGAAATGCTCGAAGGAGAATTATGGAGGTTTGCCATTGAGGAAGGCAAATCACCTCAAGATGTCTACAACAGAATGAAGGCGCTTATCAACAAGATCCGCACCTATGGAAGCAAGAAGTTGACCAACCATGAGGTGGTCAAAAGAATGATTAGAGCGTTTATGCCAAGAAATGTCACCTTTGTGCTCCATGATCCTCGAAAGCCCAGCGTTTCACAAAATGACTCCAGATGAACTATTGGGCAAAATTATCAACCATGAGATGATGGAGAAGGAGGTCAAATACGTCAAAGACCTAGCTGAGCTTACTTCTCCCAAGAGGAAAGATGTTGCCCTCAAGGCAACTTGCAAGCCTAAAGGAAAGGAAGCCCGTGAAGAACAAGATGATGAAGACACAAGTGATGTAAGCACTAATTCGGATGATGAGGAAATGGCACTCTTCATCATGAAATTCAAGCGGATGATGAAAAGAAGGAAGGGCAGCAACTCGAGTGATGGGAAGAGCAAAGAAAAAGGAAAATCCAAGGCTCAACGTACCTGCTACAAATGTGACAAGTATAGTCACTTTATGGTTAAACTGCACTTATGAAGAAAATAAAAAGAAGGAGGAAGTGAAGCCCCAAGAGAAGAAGATCTTTAAGAAAAGGAGGCAAGCTCACCAAGCACACATTGGCAAGGAGTGGGTCTCAAACGACGAGTCATCCTCTGATGAAGAAAATGAGATGGCCACCATTGCCATCAAGAAGCCTACCAATATGTCTCCACTCTTCCCGAACAAGGGAGGACAGGATATTCATAATCACACTTGCCTCATGGCTAAGGAAGGCAAGAAAAATGTTCGACTCACACCTCCCTCGCTAAATTCCTCTATTGATGATTTTGACAGCTGTATTGAAAATGAGGAGTTGTTTAGAGGGTTAAGTAAAACTGCATTAAAGAAAATGAAAATGTTGTTGGATGAAATTTTTGAGAAGGAGGAGCTTGTCAACCGACAAGAAGATATGCTCCTCCGTGAAAGGAAGAGGTATCAAGAGGTTGAGAAACTCCTTGAGCTTGAGAGGGAAAAGAGCAAGTCACTTGAGCATGAGCTAGCCTTGAGTAAGAAAACTTACTCAAAGCTAGAAGACTCACACGATGCAATCAAGGATGAACTTGCTAACTTGTCAAAAGTTAAAATGATTCTTTAAGTGCAAGTTGAGACACTCAAGCAAAGTGACTCCTTCTCCTCTAAAAGCTCACCTTCCAAAGGTGTAAGTCCGACAACAACTTTAACTTGCACATGTTCCATTAACAAAAATGATGTTAAACTTAATTCTTCTACTTCTCATGCTAAACATCCATCCCAAAGTGGCATCTTTGACAAGGAAAAGATCAAATATGCACATAGTGCATATATGGTCACTAGACCTCCTAACATCAAAGATGGTCTTGGGTTTAACAAAAATAAACACATGTCCACAAATGTTCATGCTAAAAAGCAAATTAATTTTGTTAAGGAAACATCACGTGAATCTGAATTACAAAAATTGTTTCGTACTTTTGATGTTTCCTATCTTCTCATGAAAAATAAATCTGGACATGTATTTGCTAAATATGCAGGGCCACACCACAAGAACTCAAAAACTTGTGTCTGGGTGCCCAAGACTCATGTGACTAACCTGCGAGGACCCAAGCAAGCTTGGGTACCTAAAACCAAGAAATAACTCTGTTTTGCAGGCCTACTCCTTGGGTGGATCGAAATGGGTGCTAGACAGTGGATGCACTAATCACATGACCAGAGAGAGGAGTATGTTTGTGGAGTATGAGCGCAACGCGGATCCAAATGAAGGAATACTTTGGAGATAACAGTGAAGGAAAGGTCCTTGGTAGCGGTAAAATTGAAATTTCTTCTCAACATACTCTCTCAAATGTTTTACATGTAGATTCATTAGATTATAACCTTCTTTCCATATCTCAGCTGTGCAACAAAGGTTATAATTGTTTATTCACAAATGAGGGTGTGACTATTTTTAGAAGAAGCGATGACTCGATTGCATTCAAGGGAATGATTTAGGGAAAGCTTTGTCTTGTTGACTTCAACAAAGATAAAGCTGAACTCAACACTTTATTGGTTGCTAAAACTAACATGGGATGGTTGTGGCATAGACAGCTAGCCCATGTTGGGATGATAAATCTGTAGAAACTTCTAAAAGGTGGTCATATCCGAGGTTTAAAGGATGTTGTTTCTGAGAAAGATAGGTCGTGCAAGAATGTGATGGTCATATCCGAGGTTTTTTGAGAAAAACAAGTTGGAGCACCACACCCCGCCAAGAATGTGATGACTACCTCAAGACCGCTAGAACTTCTTCACATGGACCTCTTTGGTCCAATTGCTTATATAGACATCGGCGGTAACAAATGCGGATTGGTTATTGTTGACGATTTTTCTAGATTTACCTGGGTATTTTTCTTGTATGATAAATCAGAAACTCAAGGAATCCTCAAGAAATTTCTGAAAAGAGCGCAGAATGAATTCTATTCAACTGTGAAGAACATTAAAATTGACAACAGAACAGAGTTCAGGAATACACAAGTTGAGGAGTACCTAGATGCAGAAGGAATAAAGCATGAATATTTGGCACCCTTCTCCCCTGAACAAAATGGGGGTGGCCGAAAGGAAAAACAAGACCCTCATCGAGATGGCGAGGACAATGCTAGATGAATACAAGACTTCAGATCAGTTTTGGGCTGAAGCGTTGAATACCGCTTGTCACGCCACAAACTGGCTATATCTTCACCGACTTTTGAAGGAAACACCATATGAGCTCCTCACCGGTAACAGACCAAATGTTCCATATTTCAATGTATTTGGATGCAAATGTTTTATATTGAACAAGAAACCGAGGACTTCAAAGTTTGCTTCGAAATCTGACGAAGGGTTCTTGCTTGGTTATGAATCGAATGCCTACTCCTATCGTGTCTTCAACAATGTCTCTCGCGTTGTTGAAGTAGCACGTTCCGTAGTGTTTGATGAAACTAATGGTTCCCAAGTGGAGCAAGTCGATAAGTGTGTTCTAGATCAAGAAGAAGGCCCATGTCAAGCATTGAGGAGGATGACACTTGGTGATATTCGACCTCAAGAACAACCACAAAACTCAAGTGCATAAGATGAACCTCAACAAGATAGCAATGATTAAGGGGGAGCTCATGCACAAGATCAAGATCATGAAGATCAAGAAGATCAATATAATCATGGAAGCAATTATCTAGGGGGAGACATTGAAAATGAAGAAAATGAAGTGCAAGCTACTTCACAAGTCCCTCACCCAAGAGTACATCAGAGTATACAAAGAGATCATCTCGTCAACAGCATCATTGGAGACATTGCTAAAGGAGTAACCACTAGACCTCGCATAGCTAATTTATGTGAATATTACTCTTTTGCCTCCTTTTTGGAACCATACAAGGTAGAAGAAGTATTAAAGTATCAATATTGAGTGATTGCAATGCAAGAAAAACCGAACAACTTCAAAAGAAATGAAGTATGGGAGATTGTAGAAAGACCAAAGGGATACATTGTTGGAAACAAATGGGGCTTTCAGAACAAGCAAGACGAACATGGAGTGGTAACAAGAAATAAGGCGAGACTTGCGGTGAAGGGTTACTCACAGGTCGAAGGTTTCGATTTCGATGAAACTTTCCCTCCCGTAGCTAGACTTGAGTCCATTCGTATTTTGTTGGCATATGCTACTCACAATAATTTTAAGTTGTATCAAATGGACGTCAAAAGTGCCTTCCTCAATGGCCCCATTATGGAGGAAGTGTACGTGGAGAAGCCACTGGGATTTGAAGATCAGGAGTATCCTAACCATGTGTATAAACTGCGTAAGGGTCTCTATGGCCTCAAACAAGCTCCTCAAGCATGGTATGAGTGCCTTAGAGATTTTTCTAACTCAAAATGGTTTTAAAATTGGAAAAGCTAATTATACTTTGTTAACAAAACACTTTGATGATCATCTATTAGTATGTCAAATCTATGTTGATGATATCATTTCTGGTTCTACTAATAAATATTTTTGTAATAAATTTAGCAAAATTATGACTGACATATTCGAGATGTCGATGATGGGCAAATTAAAGTTCTTCTTGAGATTCCAAGTAAAGCAATTAAGAGAAGGCACTTTCATAAGCTAAACCAAGTACACATAGGACATCCTCAAGAAGTACAATATGGACAAGGCCAAGCCCATCAAGACAAGCATGGCAACTAATGGACATCTTGATCTCAGCGAAGATCGTCCAAATGTGGATCAAAAGGTATATCGGTCTATGATTGGCTCATTACTCTATTTATGTGCATCTAGGCCAGATATTATGCTTAGTGTGTGTATGTGTGCATGGTTTCAAGCTTCACCTAAAGAGTGGCATTTAATAGCTGTAAAAAGAATTTTTAGATACCTTGTGCCCACACCCAACTTGGTCCTTTGGTATCCCAAAGGATCCAAGGTTAACTTGATAGTATATTCCGATGCCGACTATGAAGGATGCAAAGTCGATAGAAAGAGCATGTCGGGGACTTGCCAATTTCTTGGCAGATCCTTTGTTTCATGGTCGTCTAAAAAGCAAAACTCCATTGATCTTTTCACAGCCGAAGTGGAGTATGTTGCAGCTGGTAGTTGTTGCGCACAACTACTTTGGATGCGACAAACTCTAAGGGATTATGGTTACAATCTGAACCATATTTCACTCCTATGTGATAATGAGAGTGCTATAAAAATTGCACACAACCCACTAGAGCACTTGAGAACTAAGCACATAGATATTTGTCACCATTTCTTAAGAGATCATTCATTAAAAGTTGACATTGTAATCTCACATGTTAGAACTGAAAAACAACTTGCAGACATTTTCACCAAGCCATTAGATGAAAAGAGATTTTGTGAGGTAAGAAATGATCTAAATATACTTGACTCTCAAAATGTGGCTTGAAACACTGCATACCTGATTGTGATTTCGAAATTTACTCATTTTTGCAAAAAATTGTCCCTTATCTCGATTTTCTCTTGAAAACTATTTAATTAGTGAGTCTTGGTGAATTATGGACATTGCATGATTGTTGATTGCTTACTGGTCATGTTCATCAGGATTATTTGTGAAATGATGTCCTTTAGATCACTATTAGATCAAATAACCAAAATCAAGTTGTTCAATTCTGTTCTATCCTGCTGACACCGGACTAGTCCGTTGCCTCAGAGTAGTTTGTCCTTCGTTCGGCATACTGGACTTGTCCGGTAGCGACTGGACTAGTCTGTATCTATCGGGGTTAACCCTAGCCTGCTGCCAGGAGCTCACCCCCCTCATCTCACACTCGCTTTTGCTCTCTCTCTCTCAAAATTGAACCGTGAGCTCCCAAGGCAATTTTTGCTTCCATCCATCAAAATCAAAGATTTCTCCAAGGGAAATCCTCTCCTTGGTGTGGAGCTTTCCCACTCCGAACTAATTCGGACCATACTCCACTCCTTGAACTCCAATCTTCAAATTTTTTGGAAAAATCTCACTCAACCCTAGTTCTCACCTTTTTCTCCAATCTTGCTTATTTTTCTTTATTCCTAGAGCATACATTACCTCTCAAGATGTATTTCTACTGTATTCCTACTTGCCTTGTATCGATTCGTGCTAGATTTGTTGAAAATAGGAAATTAGGGTTCTTATGCCAGACTAGACTAGTCAAAGTATTCAAGTGCGGACAAGTCCGGTACTTCGGACAAGTCCGCACTCTGAAAACAGACAAGTCTGGTTCGCTAACAATCTGAACCTCTAAATTCTTATTTGCACAAAGTCTACAATCTATTCTTATCAACCCTTGAATTCCTCTATCAGGCACGATGTCTTCAGGTTCCGAGGACAGCACTTTTGACTATGAAGAAGAGCGTGACCGTGCAAGAGTGCAAAGAGCAAAAGAGGGGGTTTTGAAGAAAAGGAACGACCACAATGTTCACTCCTCTCCTTCCAGTACTTCATAAGAAGAGGAGAGTGGTAGTGAAGAAGCCCCTGAGCAAGGAAGGTGTTGGCAGTTCTTCGGCACCCAAGAGAAGTCTCAACAAGGGCAAAGGACTGGCTAGTGGTCCTATTGGCCCTTTAAAGATGAAGGCTACTATTCACCACAACAGGCAGCCATCAAGTGATGATTTACTGGAAAAGGGAGTGAATTGGCTAACAAGTTTAGAAAGATGGAAGTCTATGAGCAGCCCAAACAGTCAGCTAACCCCAGATTCTGGAGCAATTTCCATGCCGACCGTTATGAGCATGTATATATGAAGATGAGGAACCCAGTGACTGAATTTCAGTAGGTGAATATCACTTACCTCCAGTCCAAGAGATGCCAATCTTACCAAGAGGTTCCGGAGGCATTGGAGCGACATGGATTGAAGGATCTTGTCTCCTTCCAGTGGGACTGGAAGAATGAGGTCATCACTCAATTATACTTCACTCTATACTTTGCTTGTGATGATGGTGACAAAATGATATGGATGACACATGGACCAAAGTACACTGTCACTTATGAAGAGTTTGCTAGAATTCTTCATCTTGAAGATTCTTTTGAGAATGACATCATCATTCACAACTTGAAGCCTCTGGAGAAAGATGAGATTCATTTTGTCTATGATACAAGAATGCCTTACAAGTCTCCAACTACCAAATACTTGAAGCCATTCTTTGCATTTCTAAACAGAATCCTCAGGAAAACCATAGCTCCCAAGGAGGGAGATGCAGGAACTATTCAGGGGAGACTATGGACATTGATGAAGGTGATAAGCAAGAGAAGGACCTTAAATGTCTTTGAGTACATCTACAATGACATTGTGAACATCTTCATCACCCATAAAAGGTCCTGTGGCTATGCACCCTATATCATGTATATGATTGAGAAGGTGACAAGACTTGAGTTTGTAAAGTATGTTCCTCACACTGGTCTCAGGCCCCCAGAAGCCTACAATCTACACGATCCCCTCTGCTCCTACCTCACTTGCATAGGAACAAAGATCTAAGAGGGCTCATGAAGGCATAAGAACTAAAGCTGCTACTCCTGCTCCTCCACGCTCTAGAGAGTTCTCTAGTGTTGTGCTGAAAATGCCCCCATCCATCTTTGCATCCTGCCGCAAAGTGGAAATTAAGCAGCACAAGGAGAGTCTGCTGAGGAAAAGGCATCAAAGATGTGAAGGCCAACATCAAAGCAATCTTTAAGAAGCTAGATATGGATCTAGTGGCGTCACCTCAGATCTCAAAAGATTATGAAGAAAATATCACAGAGATGGCACCACTATTAGATGAAGAGTTGGCTTCATTTGGACTAGCTGGCGTCTCCGCTCCCCTCCTCCTCAACAAGAACCTGAAGATAAAGAAGAAGATGAAGATAGAACCAAGAGTGAGGGAGGCAGCGGCGGTGAGTGATTCCACTAAATTTTTCCCTTTTTGGTATCTTGATGCCAAAGGGGGAGAGATTGAGACTAGTAGATTATTTTGTAGCTATAAGGACATGTGATCGAGGACATGTATCTCAATTTCAAATTTTTGTAATCTCTTATGGATGTGCCTACTTTACTTAATATGTGATGCTTAGCTTAATTTTAATGTGATGATTGCTGCAATGATTGCTAAGTTCTTATCTTTTTCTCGTCACATCATTTGATCACACACTCTATAGGCACCCCACCATAAAGAGTGCATATATGTGAGAAGTTATTGTAACTCATTTGTTATTCTCATATATGCACACTTTATGAAAATCAATTTTTACTCTTTTTGTGAAATCTCAATTGGTTGTCATCAATCACCAGAAAGGGGAAGATTGAAAGTGCATCTAGGCAATCCCTTGTGGTTTTTGGACGATTGATGACAAACGAATGAGATCCTAATGGACTTGTCGAGATGAATGCAAGTCAACTCATATTAAATAGTTTGGTGCACTAAAAAAAGTGAAAAATTAAGTGATGAAGAAAAAGAAAGGGCCCATTGATGAATGAAGCACGAAATAGACTTAATTGTATAGGATGTGTGTGAGAGACACATCCCAAGAGCTCAAGTCCTTGCGTAGGGGTAAGGGTCTTAAAATCAATCTTAAAATGCACTGAGCATTGCACTAGTCCGTTCATGGACTGGACTAGTCCGTTCATCTCTCGGTTGCCTCACTTCACAGTACACTGGGCTAGTCCGTTCATGTACCAGACTAGTCCGATCATCTTTCTGGAACTTCACTACACAGTGCACCGGACTAGTCCATTTGCGAACCGGACTAGTCCTGTCAACTTTCTATAAACTCAGTACACTGTGCACCAGACAAGTCCGTTCAATGACCGTACTAGTCCATTGAACTCTCTAATATTTCATAACACATCACACCGGAAAAGTCCGTTTGCGGACCGGGCTAGTCCGAGAAAGTTTTCTGATGTTCCAATACAAAGGGAACCGGACAAGTCCGAACTCCTACCGGACTAGTTCGATATACCTAACACAATTTAGGGTTTCTAGTGTGCTGCACATTTCACGTCGACTTTACACAGCACACCGGACAAGTCTAGTACCCGGTACGGACTAGTCCGAATGTCGGGATCCCTAACGGTAATATTTTTGGAAACACTATAAACAGAAGATCCATGACCCCAAATAGAGATAACTCACGTATTCTACTGTTCACAACTCAATCCCTAGCGCTGCCACTTGTCCCAAGAGCACGAAAACACATCTCCCCACACATCTAAGATCCTGAAAAGTGAAAATCTTTGAGTATTCAGATTTTGGATTGGGAGATTGTCGTCTACGCTTCATTGAGCTCTTGGGGTTTGATCTAATTACACTTGTGCACTTACTTGTAAGATTTTCGAGTGTATTTGATCATCTTTTCGCTGTAATTCTTGTGGGAGCCCTCAAAGTGTGAGGTTTCCCCACCAACTCGGTGATTAACCGTGATAGTGGAATCAAGTCGGCCTTCGCAAATAAGGATGACCATCACAAATGATCGCGTTTCCTGTAGTGTTGTGTGGTGACTTGACGAGTGAAAGGTTTTAAGAGACCCGGATCCGTGTGGGATTCCTCAACGAGGAGTAGATCTCTTTGGTGAGATCAAACCTCAGTAAACATCTATGTCCCATGTGCTTCTTTATTTTTGCATTATCATTACTTAGGGTATTAAGTTGATCAATCTTGTAAACTAAATTACAATTGCTTTCCATGTATAACTTTGCAATAATGATTGTCAATTTAAGTGATCTCAATAGTTGTTCAATTTCTGCTGCTATAACATCTCAATTCCTGAATCAATACTTAATTAACTCACAAAACTTTAGCACATCGTACTAGTCCACTCCACCATCCGGACAAGTCCGGTCCCTCAAATATTTAATTGTTTGATTAAGTGTGCAGGAAATTTTCAAAGCCCGTTCACCCCCTCTAGGCCACATTAAGGGTAGGTTTGTAACACCCTCATTTTCATCCATCATGCATTGCATACATCCTCATACATGTTTAATGTTAAGCAACATAAAAAGGAACAAAATTAAAATGACTTTTAGGCTAAACACCAATTTAATTTTGTGTGGGAACAGACTTATATGGTCGCCACCCCAGACTAGTCCAGTATTCCCTTCATGTACAGATAATTAAGTTCTTCAGCACCCAGACTTGTCCGGCACATTGCACGGGCTAGTTCGATTGTGGTTCTGATGTTATCCGGACTTGTCGGACCTATGAGCGGACTAGTCCGATGTAGATTTCAGTCTGTATCAATTTTCTTGCTAGCCCCGGACTTGTCTGGCTTCCCGCACCGGACTTGTTCGAAATCGTCTCTGTTCCAAAATGGACCTGTCCATCCTCCTTGCGGACTAGTCTGGTCTTCCGAGACCAACTCGAATTCTATTGTTCTTCCATGACAAGTTATTGGGTATTTAGCGTAATTAGGCCCAGGAACATAGTTCCCAACCTCTGTGGAGCCCAAGTGGTCAACACCACGACCCCTACTCGTCCCCCACCGAATTCTACTTTAAATTCACCCCAAAACCCTACCACCTTACCCCTATATAAACAACCCAATACCCTCACACCCTCCAAACCGTTGAGAAAACCCTCGCTGTCGTGTTCTTGTCATGTGCTACCATCAAGAGGAACTCATAGCAAGGAGAAGAAGGAGGAGAAGAGGGAGGATCAGGCAAGCTCGATCTTCATCAAATTTTCGACATCAATGATATTCATCACCAAATCATCATCAACTCTCCATCACCAACCCTAGCGTGAAAACTCAAGTAGTGCATCCAATTTTCAATCTTTGGATCTCTAAATTCATGGTATACCCTTTTCACCCAATTTTCCACGTGAGTTTAAGCCTCGATCTCACTTTACAAAACCCTAGTTCACAGTCTCTGGACACATCGGACTAGTTCAGTCCCCTGTGCGGACTAGTCTGGCCTTGTAATATGTAGTTGCTGAATTAAATTCTAGTTTGATCCAAATCAATTCAAAACCTGTTCAAACATGTTAAACTCAATTGTAACTAGATAGTAAGTATTAACAGCAACTTAATAACATGTGTTATCAAATTATTGCATCATCCGTGCATATCATGGCATATTGAGTAAAATATGAGCATTATTTGATTGTAATGTTTTTTTGCATGTTCATCAATTCAAATTATTGCATCATCCATGTAAGGTATCGCTGTAGAGAGTGCTCTTGAGGACCTGCAGAACCAGGACTATGAAGCTTTCTATCCAAACCAAGCTCAGGAGCAAGGCAAGTGTCCTTGAACATTTTGATTCTGTTTTGAAATTTTATTTCAAAAGTTGCATGCTTGTGTAAAATTGATTGGAAACTCATTTATAGGAGTTTACTAGTCTTGTATGACCACCCTTGTCGCTTGAACACAATGTAGAGAGTCGCGAAGAGTATTTTTTTTAGTTTTTCTTCGCTATACTCAAATGAGTTCGGGAAACAATCATATTGCTTAATTATAAACTATTGAACACATGAATGATGAGAATTGATAATAATGACCCTTTAGCAACATGGAACCTAGGGATCTAAGAAAGCCAGTTATGTGGAATGGGTTGGACTGTTTTGGTGGTTTGCTTGCTTTAGATATAAGGACCGGTTCGTTGAGCGACCATGCAAGATTTACAGTCCCACAACGGGGCCATGTATGGGTGCGGCTTAGCTCGGGGAAGGGGTAGTCGGCTAGGTTTGTAGTGATGGTGGGACTACCTGAGATCCGAATGGCACAAGAGGGGGCCCATGGATGGATGTGCTCAGTTAGAAACATCACCACTTGTGAAACATCAATGGGATCCGAATATGCTAGTAATCACTTTGTAAAGGCTCTTTTGTGATCTCTTGGCCACACACCTATGGAAGTGTGAGATGGCATGATAGAGGTTCCATAGTCATCGAAAGGTAATGAAATAACAAACTTGTGGGTGAAGCGGTACAACCTCCACTACAGGAATATCGAAGAGTTACATCGGCCAGTTTAAGTTATGTCGGCTCGCCGACGTAAGTTAAATAACTTACGTCGGCCCCATGGAACCGACATAAGTAAGTTAACCTACGTCGGCTGCCGATGTAAGTAATGAGACCGACAACTTTTAACAATAACTTACGTCGGCTAGAGCAATAGGCCGACATAAATAAAAGGGCCGATGTAACTTAGTGTTAACTTACGTCGGCCAGTAGGATGGCCGTCGTAAGTTACGTCCACCGACGTAAGTTGAGTATTTAGCCGACGTAAGTTATGTATTTTAACCTACCCCGCGTGCCCTTCTCTTTTGTTCCTTACCCGCCGCTTTCTCTTTTCTTCCCCGCCGCCTGCGCACGACGCCCCCACCGCGCCCCGGCCCCGCCGCCGCCGCCCCCGCTCCCGCTCCCGCTCCCACAGACCCGCGGCGCCCACACCGCCGCCGGCCTCACCGCGCCCCGGCCCCACCGCCCCCGCTCCTGCTCCCGCCGACCCGAGGCAACCACGCCTCCGCTGGCCTCGCCGCGCCCCTGCCCCGCCGCCCCCGCTCCCGCTCCGGCTGACCCGCGGTGCCCACACCGCCGCCGGCCTCGCCGCGCCCCCATCTCCCCCGGTCCCCTGTGCCGCCCCCAGCCCTCACCGCCCTCGACCTCCCCCGGCCCCGCCGCGCCGCCCTGCCTTCGGCCCACCGCCCCCGGACCTCACCGCTGCCCCTAGACCTCATCGCCGCCGGCCCCGCCCCTGCGCCCCCGCCGCCGACTCGTCCACCGATCCTCGTTGCAAGTATTTCCTCGCCTCTCCCCTTGCTCTCATTGTTTTGAATTATTGCACATGCATTTGCTTGAAATTTTGCCTGAATTGTGGATTGCACATGCATTTGCAAGTGTTTACTCTTAATAGAAAATTATAAATTGCTATGCTTATGTTAGAAATTGATGAATTTCTATGCTTATGTTAGAAATTGATTAGAAATTATATATATACACAAATAATGTTTACTATGCTTATGTTAGAATTAAATCGATAAATTGATGAATTACAATTGATGAATTTTTATGCTTATTTGTTATGCTTAGAATTATTGTTAGAATTGAATTGCTTATGTTTAGGTTTAATTTAATTGAATTCAATTGCTTATGTTAGAATTGAGTTGATAAATTGATGAATTACAATGGATAATTGTTATGTTTAGGTTTTGAATTGCATAGTTTTTTGAATTATGGTTACAATTTTAATTTTGATTGCTTGAGTGTTTAAGAACTATATATACATAAATGGGCTTCGGACCAGCTTGACAAGGCCCATTTAGTGGTAAGATAAAGTATGCGTGTAGACGGGCACGAAGGCGAACGACGACGGTGAGGATGGCAAGCACCTGCGCGTGGATGGCGTACCCCGACGAAGTGGTTTCATCTTCGATCTATTTACAGCAGCTAACCCTAAAGTCGTCGTGGAATTGTCATCTAAGACCAACTTTCCTCTTAGTATTTCTCTAGTTCTTTCCTCTCTCTTAAATGACCTCAAAATGAAAATGAGCAACGTAACCTATAGCAATGTATTACCCGTTTCGGATCGGCACGTCTCACATGCCATTGGCATGTGAGACGTGCAGGTTCAGAATTGTCCCTTTTTGGACAGCCTCGGAGTGACCGAGGGGGCGTGGCTTGTGACGAGACACGGGTCCAGATTTGGACGAGATTTCGGTGGCGTAACCCTGTTGTTCTCTGCTGCACCATTTTTGGGCGTGCAGTGGAGAACAGCGGGGTTATGCTGCCGAAATTTCGTTCGAATCCGGATCACGTGTCTCGTCATGAGCACGCTCCGCTCGGTCACTCTTGGGTGGGTTTAGGATCTATCTGCCTAGGTTGTAGGGCCGTGACACATAACATAACAATACATTAACGACAATTTCTTTCGTGTTAAACTGCAGAGTCAAACATGGGCGAAGACCGTAGTTGGGTTTACACTGGTTGGAAGAGCAGAACTGGTGGTCACTCAGATGAGTGGTACGCCAAGACAGAAGCTTTTGTGGAACGAGCTTTTTCGTTGTCAAATAGCGATAAGGCGCGGTGCCCATGTACGAAATGCCGAAACGGAACGTTTTTGGACAAAGTGGAACTTACGTTGCACTTGTGTCGAAACGGTTACGTGTCACATTATGAGTTGTGGAACTTCCACGGCGAGACAGCTTCTCAAGCTGTACAAGAAGTGGAAGCGGACAATGATGATGCTCAAGAGGTTGATATGATGGATGAGATGCTGGAAGCTATACGACCAGAGCTTACAGAAGATACTCAAACAGCAGAGGTTAAAGAGTTCTTCAAACGTCTCAAAGATTCAGAAGAGGCTCTGCATGAACACACTAAAATGTCAATCCTCAATTTTGTGACTAGACTTATGGCAATTAAGTCTAAGTTCTTCTTTTCTAACAATTGTTACAACATGCTCATCGATTTGTTCAAAGATGCCCTTCCACAACCCAACAAAGTGCCTAAGGATATGTACAACTCGAAGAAAATTCTTTCTGGTCTCGGGATGAAGCACGAAAAGATTGATGTGTGTCCGGACAACTGCATGCTTTTCTGGAGAGAGCATGCCAATGAGAATAAATGTTTGAAATGTGGTCAACCGACCCGCCCATGTTCACAGTTGCAATCGAAGTTTTTTTGTCAAAGTTGTTAATAATGATGGTAATACAGTGATGACGGAAGTCGCACGTAAGCAGCTTCGTTACTTACCTGTGACACCGAGGTTGAAGCGGCTGTTCCTTTCAAAAAAAACGGCCAGAAACATGAGATGGCACAAAGAAGGTGAGCGTGAGAACAATGGAGTCATGATGCACCCGTCTGATGGTGAGGCATGGAAGGCTCTGGACCGGTTTGACCCAGAATTTGCTCGTGAAGCGAGAAATGTTCGCATCGGGTTGGCGACAGATGGGTTCACGCTGTTCAGCACAAACGCCGCACCATACTCCTGTTGGCCCGTCTTTGTCATTCCGTACAATCTTCCGCCGACCTTTTGCATGAAGAATGACTTTATGTTTCTTAGCCTCATTGTACCTGGGCCAGATCATCCTGGGTCACGTCTCAATGTGATGTTGAAACCGTTGATCGAAGAGTTGAAAATGTTGTGGACAGGAGTCGAAGCGTACGACTGTTACAAGAAACAAAAATTCAACCTCCGAGTTGCTTATTTGTGGTCCGTTCATGATTTTCCGGCATACGACATGTTTTTTGGATGGAGCATCATGGTCGGTTGACGTGTCCGATATGTGCCTCGGACACCGATTGCTTTCGACTTACCCATGGAGGCAAGATATCTTACTTCGATTGTCATAGATGTTGGCTACCTCCGAATCACTTGTTTAGACAACAGAGGAATGTCTTCAGAAAGAACACCGTTGTCACTAAAGGACCACCGAAACATCTTGACGGGTCAGAAATATCTGATATGTTGGACAAATTGGTGCCAGATGAAGGTCGTCCTAGATATTTCGAAGGTTACGGAGACAAACACAATTGGACTCACATATGTGGACTTTGGGAGTTACCGTATGTGAAGTCGTTGATTCTAAGGCACAACATTGATGTTATGCATCAAGAGCGTAACATGGCCGAATGTATCATAAGCACATGCATGGACATGACGGGCAAAACTAAAGACAATTTAAAGGCTCAAAAGGATCTTGCCGAGCTTTGTAACCGTCAAAATCTTGAGCTCTCCGAAAATGGTGGTAAACCACGCGCTCCTTTTTGTCTTTGACCTAAAGAGAAAAAAGAAGTTCTCGAATGGTTGCAAAGGTTGAAATTCCCAGATGGTTACGCAACTAGTCTGAGACAAGCCGTGAATGTGAAAACGGGAAAGCTCATTGGGTTGAAGAGTCATGATTATCACATAATCATGGAAAGACATCTGCCTGTTATGTTTCGAGGCTATTTTGATGATGCAGTGTGGAAGGTGTTAGCCGAGCTTAGCCACTTCTATAGGCAACTCTGTGCTAAAGAAATCACGCCAGAGATGATGACTAAATTGGAAAAGGAGGTTCCGGTACTTTTGTGTAAGATGGAAAAAATTTTTCCTCCGGGATTTTTCAATCCAATGCAACATCTCTTAATTCATCTTCCATTTGAAGCGAAAGTGGGCGGTCCCGTGCAATATAGGTGGATGTATCATATTGAAAGATCACTTAGATATCTGAAACCAATGGTTGGTAACAGGGCAAGGGTTGAAGGTTGCATCGCTGAAGCTTTTACTCTTAAGGAAGTGGGATACTTCTCAAGTGTTTACTTTGCAGAGGAAAACAATGTAAATACTTTGGTAATGCGATACAATATAGATGAGCAACCTCCTTGGAGCGATCTCTCCATTTTTGCAACAAGAGGCACTACTGTTGGTAGTTACACTTCGTATGATGTTAGCGAAAAAGAAAGGCGTGCTGCATTCTTCTACATGTACGCTAATATGGAAGAAATGAATGAATATTTCAAGTAAGTGTTTCTCCTACACTTATGCTTTTCACCATCTTTTCCGACACATGTATTCTAAGAGGTTCTCTTTGTCGTGTAGTATGTTCGACAAGCAAAATTGGAGACATAGACATCAACCCACGAGCAAGCAAATAGAACATATTCGACGGGAAGGAATAAACGGGGGATCTAATTTTCTCTCCTGGTTTCAAGATCATGTAACGTTTTCTCGATAACTAATCAATGTTAACAATGTTTTCTTATAACTTAAGAATGCTTACGTTTTCTAATAACTCCATATCTTGGACAGTGCCAAAAAGATGCCAACGTCCATGAAGATTTGCGACAACTATCCCATGGAGTGGTTAATGTTAGAAGCTATGGTCGATATGACGTCAACGGCTTTCGATTCCGTACAACTCAATTTGAATCTCTTCGTCCTCTCGCGGCAACATGTAATACCGGAGTTGTGATGAGGGCAATCGATTCGCAAGATCATGAAACGCAGTACTACGGGATTATTAAAAAAATCCTTGAATTCACCTTTGTCGCAAACAAGCCAATTCGAGCGGTATTCTTTGACTGCGAATGGTTTGATTCCATTCGTGGAATTTGAGTAAACGAATTTGGCATGGTCGAAGTAAAACACAAGGAATGGTTGAAAGGATTCGATTCATTAGTTCTTGCACACCAAGTAGAGCAAGTGTACTATCTACCTTATCCATGCAATAAATTCAAAGCTTGGTGGGTGGTACATAAGGTGAATCCTCGTGAGCGGTTATACGCTCCATGAGATGATGATTATCACGACGAAGCTGAGGTTGATTGTGTCTACCAAGAGGAAGAGTTGCCAGACTCCTTCTCAGTCGAGCCCGGTGTAGGACTCGATAACTTAGTTGGAGACGCTCAAGATATCGAGGCTGGCACGGAAGCGGAAACTGAATAAGAATCAGAAACTGAAGATATCGATGACATAGTCAAACCTGCTGATTTGCGCAAACGAAAACGATATGCGCAAGAAGAAGATCGATGGGCTGGTTTAAGGAGTAGGGTGCATGATCGTGATGTTGATGAATTTTGAAGTAACGTTTTATTCACTAATTTAACATTAATTTTGTATATTATCTTTACATATTAATCATTTATTCCTTGCAATAGTATGTCGTCAAAGGGGAAGGGGAAGGGGAAGCCAGTGAGAGGGTTTGAGCCGCCAGCAGACCCTTGCTCAGCGTCGCAGCAGAGGCGACGGACGAGGAGGACCCACTTTGCGGCTCCTCCTCCAGTTACTACTCAGCGGACCACGATCCGTCCCGTTGGAGACAGGTATAAATACTGTATATAGTATATTAAATATTAGATGTTGTTTTCCTTTACTTAATGATTTAATATATTTTGTAGATGTTGGTACGACTTCTCGTTCACGGGGGCCGAGAAGCACCACAGGCAGGTTAACAGTGTCCTCGGTGCTATCGTCAAGTTGCACTACCCCGGTGTAATTGACGGTTTTCCTGCCCTATCGTGGGATGACTATGCTCGGGTCTCTCACCCGGTGCATGGCACGGTTCAGGGAGCCGTGTGGCACGATTTTATGGTAAGTTTAACTGTTTCATTTTTTCAACTCATTTGAATTCTTAATTTCATATCACTTAAATATTTGTTTGCTTAAAGCTGAGGTACCAAGTAGAGGAACCGGGCATGGAGGACCACGCGAGACGCGTGTTCCATTACAACGCTCGGAAGCTCACGACGGCGGCATTGTCGTACGCCCGGATTCAGGCCGTCAACGCGTACTACAAGCGGCACCCCCGGGAGCAGGACCAGGAGCAGCAAAGGGGTGTCTTTAGGAAGGACTCGGACTCCTACTTGACAGAGGAGCAGTACGCGGAGGTAAGTTTTTAATATTGTTAAATATTTACAATATCTACGTATGTTAACCGCGTTGATGAAAATGAAATATGTGCAGGTTAGTATTTCCTGGTTACAGGGTAACATCGAGGCGTACTTAGCTCTCTGTCGGTACTGGGCTAGCGACGCTGTCGGTACCCTAGAAGCCGTACACCCCCTGAGGTTACAAAGATCTCGAGGGAAGGCCGTCTACTTGGATTGAAGACCCTCGGAGGCCCACTTGTCAGACATGACCGAACCTGCTTCTCCAACATGGTTAATCCCTAGGTCGCCACGTGTACTGCCAAACCGGAGCTATCGCCCACAAGGGGGAAGCTCCGGGCCAGGTACCGAAATGGCACCTCCGGACTTAACCCCTGACCGAGAGAAGCTCCGGACCTGACACGTGTCAGATAGCCCCGGAGCTACCTGCTTCCCACAGCAAGCTCCGGAGCTGCCACGTGTCCAAACGTCGGAGCTGGCAGCCTCTAACCTCTGGAAGACCTTGTAACGGCTCCGGATCTTCAAAGGAGAGCCAAGGACTTCAAGACCCGATTAAGCGTCATTAATGCCATATTAATGACGCTTAAACGGACGATCTTAACACCAGTAACGGCACTGTCGGAGCCCGTTACAGAATCATTAACATCAATTAATCGTGTATCAATACTAGTAACCACCGGGGCCACATGTCGGGCCAGGCTAGCTTGTAACGGTATGTCCTTGTACTATAAAAGGACAGGCCGACGATACACGGGGGAGACAGACGTTCACGGACGTGGACAAGCAATCATACGTGACAAGCTAATACAACACCAACACACCCGTGGAGTAGGGTATTACGCTCAGGCGGCCCGAACCACGTAGATCCTTGTGTCTCCTGTGTTAAATCACAATTCACCTTCTTGAGTCTCCGCGCGCCCACACCGAACCACAAACTCCTTCAACACTTTAGCAGTGTCAGGAGATCTGCCGACTCCAACAGTCGACAGTTGGCGCGCCAGGTAGGGGGGCACCTGAGATTTTCGAGAATGGTGAACTCCGCGGCTGGATCATCCAACGGCCAACCTGCTGCTCAGGCTGTTGGGGGCAATCCCTCCAACAGGCAGCCACCAGCAGGAGCCTCAGCACCAGCAGGAGCCACACTCCCACCACCACCATCTTCTCCAGCAAATCGTGCTGGGCAACGTGATGGTGCGCCGGCGTCACTTACTGCGTCGGCAAGTCATGACAACCCGGAACACGCGCTCCATGCAGCGCGTGCTCTTCTTCAACGTCCACCACCTCCGGATGCATCTCGAGATGCAATGGAGCAGTGGAGGGCCGATGTGGAGCATTTGGTCGCAGCAGCGGCCGAACGCCTCAACAACCAGGGTCCTCCTCCTTCGGGACGAGCCCCGTCGCAGCGGCGGACTTTGTCATGTAGACTTGGTCCGCACGTCTCCAACAACAGGAGACGATCTGCATCACAACAGGTGATGTCGTTGCCCTCTGGGGCACGACGCGCCCATACGGTATCCAGGCTTTCGACTCATGACCTCCGGGCGGAGCTTGATCGCCGATACCGCCAACAGGATGGCCGTGTCCATATCGAGCGCGCTCGCGAAAGACGGGAAGCTCAGGACCTTTCTACTCTGGAAGGAGTAGGAGGAGGCTGTTCATCCCTAGCCATGCACCTGCGCATGGTTAGATGGCCACAGAAGTTCTGGCCACACCTGCCAGAAAAATTTGACGGGACTGTCAACCCCGCCGAATTCCTTCAGATATACTCCACTGCAATCTTGGCAGCTGGAGGAAACGAGGCTGTAATGGCCAATTACTTTCTAGTGGCCTTAACTGGGACCGCCAGGTCCTGGTTTATGAGCCTTCCACCCAACTCTATCGACAGTTGGGAGGAGTTGTGCCGTCAGTTCACTGCCAACTTTGGGAGTTCATACACCCGACCAGGCACTGAACTGGACCTTTTTGCGGTCGTGCAAAAAGGGGGAGAATCTTTGCGGTCCTTCATCCAGAGGTTCTCTCAGGTACGCAACACAATCCCTTCTATCTCAAGCGCTTCTGTCATTGTGGCATTCCGACAGGGCGTACGAGACAAGAAGATGTTGGAGAAGCTGGCGATCAAAGAGATCACCAGCGTCACGGAACTCTTCAGCCTGGCAGACAAATGTGCCAGAGCTGCGGAGGGCCGTGAAATGCACTCCAAACCAGCCTCGGAGGATGACAAGAAATCCTCCAAAGAAGAAGTCGCTACCTCCGGGGGTGGCAAGAAGAAAAAGAAGACCAACGGCAAGAAGAAGCCGTCGGCCGGCACATCCAACGTTGCAGCTGCTGCAACTCTGGGTGGTCGGGGGCCACGCCCCGAGAAGCGACCTCGACCGTCTTCCAAAGACGGTGGCAAACCCAAAGTGTGGTGTCCCATTCACAAAACAGGCAGCCACGGTTTGGAAGACTGCCGGGAGGTCCAAAACCTTGCCGAGCGCTACAGCAAGCGCCGGGAAGGGTCCCCTTTCCGATAGAGGGAAGGAAAACAGAAGGTCGACGAAGTTCCGGCTGAAGAGGAGTTAGGGTTTCAGGACCCCAAAAAGGTCCTGAAGGCCGTCTACACCTCCGTCGACGATGACTCTGACGTCTCTGACAACGAGCGTCGGAAAATCATGAACACCATTTTTGGTGGATCATGGGACATCACCTCCCGTCGCGTCATCAAGACTATGCGGCGGGATATGGCCGCTGTAGCTCCTACAGCTAGACCGGAGCCACATCGAAAGTGGATGGACACATCCATCACTTTTGATGCTTCGGACTGTCCTCGAAGAATGGTCGGAGCTGGACAGTTACCTTTGATGGTATCTCCCACCATCAATAACATCCAGCTCCATCATGTTATGGTGGACGGAGGTTCGGGGCTGAACCTCATAAGCTTTGAAGATTTTACCAAGCTTCAGCTCCGACCTTCGGATCTCCAGCCCTCTCGACCTTTCTCCGGAGTAGGTCCGGGGGCCATTACCCCACTCGGAGCTATAACTCTCCCCGTTACTTTCGGGACACGGGAGAAGTATCGCACCGAGAAGTTGGTCTTCAACGTCGCTCAGACCAACTTACCATTCAATGCCATCTTGGGTAGACCTGCCCTATACAAATTCATGGCAGCTGCTCATTATGGATACCTGGTGTTGAAGATGCCAACACCAGTAGGCGTTCTCCGGATCCGCGGAGATCGCACCGCCGGAGTAACTGCTCTGGAGGAGCTCCATGCACTCACCACGGCGCAAGAGGAGGACTCCAGGCAGGAGCAAGCTCCGAAACCCTCGAGCATTCGTCAACGAGGCTCAACCTCTGCACCCCGTGTGCAGCCAAGCGGCGACACCGACATTTCCGTCAAAGTCGTCCAAATTGGTTCCGATGCCGCTCAAACCACCCGTATATCGGGAGGGTTGAACGACAAATAGGAACTCGCGCTCATCACTTTCCTCCGAGCTAATGTTGACGTGTTTGCCTGGCAACCGTCACAAATGCCTGGGATCCCCAGGGAAGTGATTGAGCACAATCTGAAGATTTACCCCGATGCTCGGCCTGTGCATCAGAAGCCTCGGAAGCAATCCGTAGAGCGGCAGAACTTCATCCTACAAGAAGTGAAGAAGTTGCTCGAAGCCGGATTCATCCGAGAAGTCTTCCATCCAAAATGGCTGGCGAACCCAGTCGTTGTGCCCAAGGCCGGCGGGAAGCTTCGGATGTGCATCGACTACACCACACTGAATAAGGCATGTCCAAAAGATCCATTCCCACTACCTAGAATAGATCAGATAGTGGATTCCACCTCCGGGTGTGAGTTACTGTGTTTCCTAGACGCATATTCTGGGTATCATCAAATCAGGATGTCTAGGGAGGATGAAGAGCATACTTCATTCATCACAGTAGATGGATTGTATTATTACACAGCCATGCCATTTGGTCTCAAGAATGCAGCTTCAACTTTTGTACAAGCTATGTACAAAACTTTTGAAGAACTCATCAGAGACATAGTGGAAGTGTACATCGATGACATCGTGGTCAAGGTCAAGAACAAGGAGTCCCTCTTGGACACCTTGCAGGCTGTCTTCGACAAGCTGCGGGCCACCCGCACGAAGCTAAACCCGGACAAGTGTGTCTTCGGGGTTAGCTCCGGAAAACTTCTTGGTTTCCTGGTAAGTCACCGGGGCATAGAGGCTAATCCGGCGAAGATAAAAGCCATTGAAGACATGCGGCCACCAACCCGCATCAAAGACGTCCAAAAGTTAACTGGGTGTCTAGCGGCCCTCAGCCAGTTCATATCAAGACTGGTGGAACGGGCACTTCCCTTCTTCAAGTTGTTGAGGAAGTCCGGACCATTCCAATGGTCCGAAGAAGCAGAGAAGGCATTCCAGGAGCTAAAACAGTTCCTCACCACCCTACCAATTCTGATAGCTCCGAACCCTGGTGAGCCTTTGTTGCTTTACATTTCAGCTACTGACGAAGTCGTCAGTATGGTTCTGGTTGCGGAGAGACCGGAACTACCCCATACTCAGGAATCCAGACCCATTCAGGAGGGTCCGGAGGTTCCTGAAAGTGAGTCTGGGGCCCAGCTCCCAGACTCAAATCCACAAGAAGTCACTTCAGAAGACCCAGACCCCTCTGAGAGGGTCCAGGTCATTTCTGAAGAAGCTCCGGGTTCCTCCAGCCAGAACCTGGAGGTCCCTGAAGAGAATCTGGACTCCTCCGGCAGGGTCCGGATCAATGAAGAGGAAGCTCCGGACCCCTCCGGGAGGGTCCGGACCATTCAACGTCCGGTATACTTCATCAGTGAAGTATTACATGATGCCAAGACTCGATACCTAGAGGTGCATAAGCTGCTTTATGCAGTTCTTATTGCCTCCAGGAAGCTTCGACACTACTTCCAAGCTCACAAAGTCTCGGTGGTGACCTCCTATCCACTTCGAGCGATCTTGCATAATCCCAATTCAACTGAGAATATTGCAAAGTGGGCAGCGGAATTGGCTGAATTCAATCTCAAATTCATTCCGAGGCATGCAATCAAGAGTCAAGCGTTGGTAGATTTCGTGGCGGAATGGACTCCCTCTCCATCAAACCCTGGGGGCCCCAGTGAACAGAAGACGGAGCATCAAGCTCCAACCTTCCCAGAGCCTCACTGGACCCTCTACTTCGATGGCTCCATGCAGAAGCAGGGGGCCGGAGCTGGAATCCTTCTCCTTGCACCGACTGGGGAGAAGGTGAAATACATGGTGCACCTTGACTTCAAGGCAACCAACAACATGGCGGAGTATGAAGCACTCATCTATGGACTAAAGGTGGCACTGTCATACGGTGTCAAGCAACTGCTGGTCAAAGGAGATTCACAGCTCATCATCATGCAGGTGAAGGGTGAATGCTCCTGCAATAATCTCCAGCTAGCTGCTTACCTCCTTGAAGTCCAGAGGCTTCAGAAGGACTTTGAAGTCCTAGACCTCCACCATGTTCAGCGTGCCCACAACACTGAAGCTGACGAACTCTCGACCAAAGCGTCAACCGGAGCTCCGGCTCCTGACGGAATCTTTGTCCGGAGGTTGTCAAAACCCACAGTTCAGCCTGCCGAACTGAACGAAGGGGGCGAGATCAGCATCCCGAAGCTGACGGTCTCGATGGCCCTGTTACCATGGCAGCCATCAAGGGTCGTAGGTGCTGCCGGAAGCTCCGAGCAACCCAGCACGCAAGACTCAAATGCTCAAGTCAGTTCCGATGCATGGATCTCGGAGATCCGGAACTACTTGAAAGACAACATCCTTCCTGACGATGATGTATCCGTTGACCGGGTAGTCAGATTGGCTAAAAGATACACGCTGGTAGAAGGGGATCTCTACCGGCGCGGTGCTAACGACATCCTAATGCGGTGCATCACAAGGGAAGAAGGCTGCGAGCTCCTCGCAGAAATACATGGAGGCGAGTGTGGGAACCACGCATCTTCCCGCACGCTGGTCGGAAAAGCTTTTCGGCATGGCTTCTACTGGCCTACAGCGCTCCAGGATGCCACTGAGCTGGTGAAGATATGCGAAGCATGCCAATTTCATGCAAAGAAAATTCATACACCTGCTCAGCCCTTACAAATGATACCTCCTACATGGCCCTTCGCTGTGTGGGGGATGGACATCTTGGGACCCTTCCCAAGAGCCGTCGGAGGTTACAAGTTCCTGTACGTCGCCATGGACAAGTTCACCAAGTGGCCGGAGCAGTTGTGACGATCAACAAGCAATCTGCTATCAACTTTCTGCAATCCATTGTGAGCAGATTTGGAGTCCCAAACAAGATCATCACTGATAATGGGACTCAATTCACAAGCTCCGCATTCCAAGGATATTGCAAAGACCTCGGCATACAAGTTTGCTACGCCTCCATAGCTCATCCAGCCAGCAATGGCCAAGCCGAGAGAGCAAATGCAGAAATCCTTAAAGGACTCAAAACGCGCACCTATGAGCGCTTGAAAAAGCACGGAGCCAACTGGATCGAAGAGGCCAACAGGACTTCTCCAAACCGGTCAACCGGAGAAACACCCTTCTTTCTGGTGTACGGAGCTGAAGCAATCCTTCCTCCGGAAATCACCTTGGGTTCGCTCCGGGTCCAGACCTTCGACGAAGCCGCGCAGGACCAGCTCCGGCGTGAAGACCTAGACCTCCTCGAGGAGGGAAGGTGCCAAGCAGCTGTTCGGAATGCCCGATATCGCCAAGCTCTACGGCGTTATCACCAGCGGCATGTACACAACCGACAGCTCGAGGAAGGCGATCTGGTGCTACGGAGAATACTATCCAGAGAAGGGTTAAACAAACTCTCCACCGGCTGGGAGGGGCCTTTCCGAGTGATCAAAGTATCCCGTCCCAGAAGCGTTCGCTTGGCTACCGAGGATGGGACACCTCTCCCAAATCCTTGGAACATCGAGCACCTCCGTAAGTTCTACACTTAATTCCACGGAGGTGAGTCTTAAGTAACTTGAGATGTATGTTATAGAGTCATTGTACAGAGTCAGGTAGTTCCTCCGGGAGAGCAGCCAAACCTTTCCCGAAAGGTCTGCAAAGCTCATGCAGCACTTGTCACAGTCTCCGGACTAAAAGTGTGGCTAACTACCCTGGGTCAAACGAGAAACCAAACACACTTAGCCTGGTTCCGTACCCTAAGAGTGTACTTGTTTCCCCTGTACCCCGGACCTATAATGAAAGACATCTTCATGTGAAATAGACTCCACGTGCATTCATTTTGTACAGGCTCGATATTTTTATTTTTCTCTTTCTTGTCTATAACAGAGACGTGCAATTCTTAAGAAATTTTAGTTTGACCGGTTTATATACGATTCGAGTTGCATTGTCAGATCTTTTGGATTTAAATATCGTTTGTGGCCAACTCGCCTGAAAGCCGCCAAGCCAATCTAGGGCCGGAGTGTGCTATCGACTTAGCCTGGTCAAGCACCCTAAGTACGCCACTCTACCTACACCCCAGCAGGCTGAAGTAAGGCGGGTCCATGGACAATTGGATCTAAGAGAAAAGACAACGCATCCGGTTGTATTTAAAATCGCGTTCAACTTAAAATTTTCTTGAGAATCGTAAGCCGCGACAAAATTATAGACAAGGAACGAATTTTACCATTTTTCTTGGCTTAAGTGTGCAGGAAAAATAAACTCTACGTTGATGGAGAAAAGCCGGAGCTAACCAAGCTCTGACTCCCTCAAGGGGGTCAACCGTTGACGATGAGTAAAAGATGGTGAGAAGAACCCGTAAATGGAGTCCGCTGCCAACAAACCAAGTGTTGGCAAAGGTCACTGCCGGAGCTACTAAGCTCCGACACCTCGGAGGACTAACTATCGATGCTCTACGTGTTGATAGAGGCTATTGCCGGAGCTACCAAGCTCCAGCGATGGACAATGCCAGAGCTTCTAAGCTCCGACAACCTCAGGGGACCTTCACTATCGAAGACTTCGGACCTAAATTCTACAAGTTCAAAGCGTCTTCAACAAAACTCAATATCCTTTTGGTACATGTTCACAATCAAATTGTGTACATCTACCAGGGGGCCAAGTGAAGATAAAGATGTTGAAGACAAAAAATGAAATTCGCAAAAATTTGGGGATTTCATTCATCTGGAGACAGGAGATTACATCTGGAGACAAGGGATTACAAAATTGAGGAAAAAGAAGAGTAAATACAAGTGAGAGCTAAAGAGATGGTCCTAGACCCTATGGAAGAACTCGGCGACCTTCTGGGCGACCTCCGACACGCTGGCTCGGGTAGCTTCGCCTTCTCCTTCGACAGGGCCTTCAAGCACCGGGTCCAGGGGAAATTGAGGGTTCCGGCTGGTGTAGCACGTCAACACATATTCTGTGACGTTCCTCGCCAGGGATTGCCCCTCGACCTCCATTTGGTCCGCGATGACGTCGCCCACCTTGGAGAGCTTGCTACCTGCTGCGCTCAACGCCTGCAGCGCAAGGTCCGGCTCCGGCTCTGGATCATCCGGGCGCACTGGGCTAAAACCCATCGGCGTCAGCGCATCATTGGCCTTGCCTAGGAACTCCCAAATCTGCAGGGAGTCCGCCGTCCTCAGGCTCTTCACCTCTTCCAGGGATCTCTTGGCCGCCGTCAGTTCGGAATTCTCACGGGCGAGGCGCTCAACTTCTTTGGCGTTTTGCTGAATCTTTGCAGCAACCCGCCTCTCAAGTCTTCCGAGCTCCTCCTCCCGGAGGTGGATCTTGTTCCGACGATCGACCAGGTCCTTCTCCCTAGCCTCCACTTCCTTCTCCCGGGCAACAAGGGCACACTCGTATTCGTAGAGTTCCTGCCCCCGCACCCAGGTCTTCTCCTCTTCCTCGAGGCAGCGCTCTTCCAACTTCTTAGTGCGCTCCTCGAGGCCCTTGTCAGCCAGAGCTACTTTCTCGGCGAGCTCCTCTTCCCTCCTCAGGACGTCATCCCGCAGCTCCAGGAGTTTCTCCTCTTCGTCCTCGAGCCGTCTCTCCCTCCTTTCGAGTGCCTCTCGGCGCTTGATGAGTGCGGCATTGATGGCCTCAAGCTGTTCGTGTCGAGCATTGGCCGCGTCGTTGGCAGCCTTGGCCTGATCGTGGATCTCCCGGGATCGAGCGTCGAGGGCATGAGTCATGTCCCTTTCATCCAGCATCTTATCCCAGTACTCCAGGCGAATCTTCTCCCGCTTGATCCACTCCTTGTCGTCCGCTAGCCTCGACTGCGCCAGCTTAGTCTCGAAGTTGAGCCGATTATGCAACCGCCTAAGGGTTTGGCGCTCCTCTTCAAGAGCCTTGCTGTCGTGGAAGAAGGCCAGTTGGACCTGACGTGGACTAGAGCAGGCGTTGTCGATAGACATCGACAGCGGGATGGGCTCCGGACTTGCTGGGGTCTCCTCCTCTGGTTCCAGCGGGTCTTCACATACAAAAATTGGGTCCCACTCTACGAGAGTGGAACCCTGAGCTTCCAAGGAACTAGGGCCATCCTCGGGGATGGCCTCAGTCGCCATTGAAGAAGGCCCCGCCGCCAAGTCTTCATTCGCCCCCTCGGGCAGGGGGCCAGCGACTTCACTTGGGCACTCCGGCTCGGCCGCAGGTACCATCAACGTCGTCGCCTCCGGAACAGGAGCTGCTACAGGCTCCGACCGAGACACCTCTTCCGAGGGAGGCTCGAGCTCCCTCGCCTCTTCAACCGCCGGCTCTGTGACCGGCGCTCCAACAATAACCGGCTCAGCGACCGGTACTTCGGAGGTAACCGGCTCAACTGCCGGAACTACCTCGACTTCCGGATCGCATGCCGGAGCTTCAATCACCTCCGGCTCAATCGCCGGGGCTTCGACAAGTTCCGGCTCCGAGGTCGGGACTACTACTTCTTCCGGCTCTACAGCCGGAGCTTCCACTACTGCAGCACCAGGACCCGGAGCTTCAACCTCCGAGACAAGTGCCGCTGGCGTGTCTTCACTCCCGTGGTCCGGCACTACCACGGGAAATTCTGGGGACGAGTCGAGGTTCATGACCACGACAGCCGGCGCCAGAGCTGTCGCAGCCTCAGCCACCACCGGGGGCGGCACTGGGACAGGAGCAGAAGCTCCCACGGCCTCAGACATCGTGGCCGAGGGTGGAGCTTCACTCCCCTTCTTGGGGACGCTGCAGAGGATGGATAAAGAAAATTAACAAACAATCGCTACAATTAAAAATTTAACCAAGGTAAAGATCAAAAATTACCTTGGAAGGCTTCCGCACCAGCTTGCACGGAACCTTTTTCCCGGACGTTCCGGGCTGGCCATGGTCGGCGTAGGAGCTCCGGGAGGCCCCCCAGAACTTGTCGCAGCCACGAGCGTTTCCCGGGACGAGGCTCTCCTCGATCGGGAGGAACACCTGGACCTCGAGGCTCCCACCGTCCCAGGTGCCGGAGTCGTGCACCCGTAGCTAGCACCCCAGGAGGGCTCCACCACGGGGACAGACGCGCTCCGGGAGGATCCCACTGCAGGAACAGTATCGTTCCGGAAGTACCCCACTACAGGGACAGTTGCCACGGCGGCAGAAGATCTTACCCCCTGGGGAGAAGGAACCGAGGCGGAAGTAGCGGGCCTGACGGACCTTCCGTCGGCATGTTGTAGCTTCCTCTTCCGACTATCTAGCTCCTCCGCCAGCTCCTTGCCCTTGCAGATGACCTCGACCCTCGGCTGTGGAGTAGGGACCGAGCCATCTTCGGGCACCCCGGGGATTGCCACCCGGGTGGTTGGTCTTCTCTCGACGACACCAAGGTCGTCAAGCGCGGGCATCGTCCGCCAGAGCTCCCTGCTGAACTCCACTTCCATGTTCAGGGGGAGAAAGGCCGACGGTGGAGTCAAGTCATCACTGTCGACGTCGATGCCGTGCTGGAATTTCTTGAGGTAGAACTCCAAGGTCTTCCCCACCATGTTGGACTTCAACCCGGTCCTCGTCCATCACGCTGTTGAGGGCCCAGGCGAGCTTCTCCCTCCTCTTTAGCGGCGCCCACCTGTTGGTCAGGAAGTTGCAGAACACCGCCTGGGGAGTCAATCCTCCCTCCACGCATCAGCGGATCCTGGTCAGGGCAGGGTCGAAAGCTTCCGCCAGCACCAGAACTTCACTCCATATCGACGTGTCGATGCCGGGCAGACCGTCTGGCAGCTCCAACCGCTCATGCTCCTCAACCCTGACGACTATCCAATCTTTCTTCCAGTCATCCCACTTCCCGGAAGGGAACGACCGGAGGTACATGAATGGGCACTTCTTGCGCTTCACGAAGTAGTAGAAGCCAAGGTACTCATTGCTCCGGCCGGTGGTGTGAACGGTGAAGAAGGTTCAGAAGAGCTCGACGCAGGGGGGGATGCCCACCCACATCTCGCAAAAGTGGACAAAGATGGACACGAGAAGAATGGAGTGAGGGCCAAGGTGGTATAGCTGCAGACCATAGAAGTCTAGCAGCATCAAGAAGAAAGAAGGAAAAGGTGGGATCAGCCCCACCATGGCGTACGAAGAAAAGTACACCATCTCGCAAGTGCGCTCCTTCTCAAAGGGGAGCTCTCCGCCGGCACGGACCAAGCGGTTGAAGAAGTCCGAGGACCACCGCATGATGGCCCGGACCTTCTTCAAATCGTTGTCAGTCTTCAGGCGACTCTCACGCAGACCCAACTCCATCGCGGCACAGCTAGGCAAGAGAAGAGGAGCGAAGTACGAGTCGGGAGTTTGAGCGCAAGATCAGATGAGAGGCGTAAAGAACTCCCGACGGTGCGCGCTTTCCTTCTTAAGTAAGCCCTCGCAACGCTTGGGTGGAAATTGCAGAGAAGTCGAAGATACTACTCAAGAATTCAACCCAGTCGATGACAAGAGGGCCCGGGACCACCCCGACGATCAAGTCGAAGCTCTTACCCAGGCGAACGGTTGTCATCATGAGGCGGGAAACCCAAAGGCAGCCTGACAGGGCGCGCGGAACCGATACGGTTTTCGTATCGGGAATCGGCGACCTTTAATTGCGTGAGATCCGCACGTCAAAGATCTCATCTGCCGCCTGAGGTGCGCCACGCGGCGGGATCTAACTGTAAAACCCTGCCAACGGCACCTCCGAAGACCCTTGAAGACCCAGTTCAAGAGTCGCAAGGATGGACCCACCTCCGACGGAACGACTACACCCCAGTGACCTTCCTCGTAGGTAGGTCCAGGGGGCCACTGTCGGTACCCTAGAAACCGTACACCCCCTGAGGTTACAAAGATCTCGAGGGAAGGCCGTCACTTGGATTGAAGACCCTCGGAGGCCCACTTGTTAGCCATGACCGAACCTACTTCTCCATCATGGTTAATCCCTAGGTCGCCACGTGTACTGCCAAACCGGAGCTACCGCCCACAAGGGGGAAGCTCCGGGCCAGGTACCGAAATGGCACCTCCGGACTTAACCCCTGACCGAGAGAAGCTCCGGACCTGACACGTGTCAGATAGCCCCGGAGCTACCTGCTTCCCACAGCAAGCTCCAGAGCTGCCACGTGTCCAAACGTCGGAGCTGGCAGCCTCTAACCTCCGGAAGACCTTGTAACGGCTCCGGATCTTCAAAGGAGAGCCAAGGACTTCAAGACCCGATTAAGCGTCATTAATGCCATATTAATGACGCTTAAACGGACGATCTTAACACCAGTAACGGCACTGTCGGAGCCCGTTACAGAATTATTAACAGCAATTAATCGTGTATCAATACTAGTAACCACCGGGGCCACATGTCGGGCCAGACTAGCTTGTAACGGTCTATCCTTGTACTATAAAAGGACAGGCCGACGATACATGGGGGAGACAGACGTTCACGGACGTGGACAAGCAATCATACGTGACAAGCTAATACAACACCAACACACCCGTGGAGTAGGGTATTATGCTCAGGCGGCCCGAACCACGTAGATCCTTGTGTCTCCTGTGTTAAATCACAATTCACCTTCTTGAGTCTCCGCGCGCCCACACTGAACCACAAACTCCTTCAACACATTAGCAGTGTTAGGAGATCTGCCGACTCCAACAGTCGACAGACGCTTTTATCAACAAGTCCACGAAGGCTAGACAGTGCCGCATGGGGTCCGTGGGCAAGCACAACTATGGCGGCGACGGCTACTTGCGTTTGGCTAAACGCATGGTAAGTACCTTTTTATTTTATTTATGTGTTCCTAATATATTATTTATCTCACTAACACGGATGTACAGGAACGAGAGATGGGTCATGAGCTGACCCCGACCTAGGTTTGGAAGAGAGGTCACAAGGGAAGTGACCCTTCTCAGCCAGGGAAGTGTAGTCAGGTCGCAGCTGACCGACTGGTAAGTTTTCGAAATTCATCAATTTCATTATAACTAATACTATTATTGACATTCTTACAAGATTTATTTGTTTTGTAGACAAAGTACGCGCAGGAGGTCACGAAGATACATGGTGCGGATTACGATTTGGAAAGCGCGCCGATCGACCCCCAAGCCGCGTACGCAAGCGGAGGCGGGAAGGCCCACGGACGGTGAGTTCTTCGTGTGTTTTATTTCTTTTTCATTTAATCTTCTTCTACTTAGTGTTTTCATTCTTTTGCAGGTTTGCCATTTTCGATGGAGTTGTCGACTCGAGGTCGACGCGACCTTTGAGAGACGCTTCATCGTCGCAGGCTTCGATCGTTGGGACCAGTGGTCGTCTCTCGCAGACCCAGCTGGAGCTCCATGCCATGAGGGAGTCGATGACGCAAACTCAGGCAGAGCTGGAGAGGACGAGAGCGGAGGCAAGGGAGGAGCAGCAGAGGATGGCCTTAATGATGGCCCAGATGCAAGCAACGGTGGCGGTAAGTAATTTAAAGTACCGTAGTTAAATTTCACAGCACTTAATAACATATATCTGCTAATATCTTGCAATGGCAGGCTCTTGCTCGACAAAGCAGTCAGGACATCGAGATTCCTACGCTTCCGCCGCAGCAGACACCGGAGCAGGTAATATTGTCTATACCTAGGAGTTTGATTCCCTTTTCATTATGTTAAAGAAGTTACTTGCATCACATTTAATTTAGCAAATGTGTTACTCACACTATTGACTAGTTGTTTTATGGACTTCTAATTTATCCTAATTATGATTCTTTTGCAGGGTTCCAGAATGTGTCGAGATCCCGGAGGCAGTGGAGGGGCTAGCGTGTAGACACCGGAGCAGGTGATAAACTCTCTTTAATATTGTTGTATCCATTTTAGTATTTTACATAGAGAGATAAGGAGGTACAACATAGAGGTAGATCTTGATGACTTGTCAGATATTGATTCCTATAGTGGTGAGGAAGTTAAGTGTATCTAATCAAGCTTTAGAAGTTTTTGACCATGGTAGAAATGATTAGTATATAGTGAATAAGTTGTCAGTGCTTCCATTTAACAAAAGGGCTAGTGATTATCACTGATGTTTCCTTCTTATGTCGAAACTGATGTTCACTGAGTTAACAAAGGGCTAGTGCTTCCATTTAACTAGTGATATAGTACATTACTTCATTTGAAACTACATCATGCTTCCTTCTTTTGTCACTGATGTTCTTGGCCTCTTATGTTATCACTGAGTTGACATTGATGCTTACTAGTGATTATGTTTCTTTTGCAGGGATCCGTAACGCGCCGAGAAGATCCCGGAGGTAATGGAGGGGCTAGCGTGTAGCCCGGTGGAATTTATTTTGCAAATTGTGTTGTTGTTGATGTTTTGAACTATATATTGAAACTGTTATGCTGTGTATATCTTATTTGTCTGTTCTGTGTTCTCGCCATCGAGCGAGTTAGTCAGTTTCTGTTTTTAAAAAAAATTCGAAAACTTAACTTACGTCGGCTATGGGAATGCCGACGTAAGTTAGCCCAGGTTAACTTACATCGGTCAGGCCATACCGACGTAAGTTAAACCACTTAACTTACGTTGGTTTGCCCTGGCCGACGTAAGTTACAGCACTTTACTTACGTCGGCTTGCCCAAGCCGACGTAAGTCCTCCAGCCCAGCCCAAGGCCCATCTCGACACTTAACTTACGTCGGCTTCTGCAGACCGACGTAATTAAGTTAACTTACGTCGGTGGCCGACGTAAGTCACCTTAATTACGTCCAAATGCCTACGTCGGTTGAAAGCCGACGTAATTAAGGGAAAACCGACATAATTAAGTTACTTACGTCGGTTTAAGCCTTACTTACGTCGGCTTTGGCCGACGTAAGTGACAAATATTCCTGTAGTGCTCTGCAGGGTGTTAAAAACTATCATGATAGTCGTGCTACCGGATATGAGCAACCTGAACCCTCACATGATTAGAGTTATGGACCTTGAACATGGTTAAATGGAGTTGAATTGGGAATCGGTATTGATACAGTAATTGTAATTGGAATATGAAAATGGTAATATTTAGTCGAACGAACAGTTATGAGTTGAATATGGAATATTATGGATGGTTCCGGTTACTTATGTTGGAATTATGGTATTGGATACGAAATTAATTGTATTTGGGATGTGAAGGGATTGATCTCACTTAATGATCATATTATTTCATTTTCAACTATTTTGAATGTACTTTTATGCAAATAGCCATTTAATTATCATTCCTTGTTTAAGCTAGATGTCATACTTTCCCACACTTGCTGAGTATGACATGTGCTCACCCTTGCTATTATTCCAACAAATTCAGTCGCAGGCGACAATGTGAATTACCTGGAGGCCGTTGAAGAGTTCTAGGCGTGCATGTTACCGTCAAGCTTGCCTGTGGAGTTGGTGTCTTTAGTGTTTAGTGCTTCACCTGCAGTCTTTATTAGAGCATGTATTCAAGACTATTTGGATTGTAATAATGTACTATTATTAGTATTATTATTCGAGACATGGTTCAATATGGCTATCGTTTGTGAATCACATGTGTATGTGTGTTAAACATCCTGGGCACATATATGCACTACACTTGGTTCATTTTCGGAACCAGGTATCATGGGGGTGGGAGTGGCCAGGGGGAAGGGGCGACGGTGCCGCTCCTTGGGGGTTGGTCGGCAGCGTGCAGCGAGGGGAGATGATGGGGAGGGCAGTGATAGCGACAAAGGAGGTCATGGGGCAGCGCGGCGAGGGGAGGGTAGGCAAGGGGGTGGTGGCGTACGGTGATGGGAGGGGTGAGGCGAGGGGGCAGCAGCATACCTGGCACCGGAGGGAGGCGGCACCGGTGAGGCGACGGCGATGAGGCTGCTCCGGCACAACAATGGTGCCAGAGCAACAAAAGGTGGGGTGGTGCGGGTGAAGGACTTGGGTGGGTCGGGCTGGGTATAAGGTCCCAATCTTTGATGGCCCACTTATTTATGATGGCCCGCAACAAAGTCTGTCTAAATAAGTCTTAATAGCGACAGCTTAGGTCAGCCGTCATGAATAATAAGAGGATTATTTACAACAGTTTGTTTATGCTGTCATAAATAACATTACTTACACGGCTAATGGGAAAACTGTCGTAAATAAAAGTGGCCATTGTAAATTTAGTGTTTACCTCTAGTGGTATCTGTAAAAAAATTAAATCCTTCTTGTTATAAAAATCTTTTATGTCAAAATCATGACATTTGCCACTGGACAATTTTTAAATACGCCTTTGCTAGAAGATACAATTCAATTGCGATAATTGATTGCTGGACACTGAGTTCATTGAGATATCTATTTTCTTATATAGATAAAAGAGATGAATGTACAATTAACACTAGTCTTAAAGTTACATGGTTGAGCCATTAAGAAAAATGTTTACGTGGATCATCGCTGCTTTTTCTTGTGCGATTAATACTGATCTCTCTCTCGTGGATTGTAACATATTTTCAAAGATAATTAATTAAACTATTTTTATTACAACAGCTCATGTTATCAAAAAATAAAGTTTGAAATACTCAGTTATACAATAGCTCATGTTATAAAAAATAATCTCAAATGCAATCTTAATTTTTACCATACATATGTTACGTCACAAAAAATATTGAAGCTTCGGATTGGCACCGATGCTTGGCCCCGAGAAAAGCATATGACTACGCTACCACCCTCTTAGTCACTCTATACTGGAGCAAAGAGTGCACAAAAAATTGTCATTCTATACTGGAGCAAAGAGTGCACAAAAAATTGTCATTCTACACTGAAACCCAAGAGTTCGTCTTGGGAAAACAAATTAATAAATGTTGCGTGCCTTCTCCGCCGTAATCTGAGCAATAAAAATGATGTGTGCCTTCCTCCGCTTCCTCACCATGCCGACTGTCTTTCTTCTTCCCCACGTGCCCAGACCACATGGCCTCGACGCCTCCCCTATCTCCATCTTCCAGCAGCGAATCGGATCCCACTTGGTACTGGTGCAACCCTGCCAGGCGTGAGGCAGCAGAGCGCGCGGCACGGGAAGGTGAGCAGCACGCGGCACCTGAGCGAGCAGTGTGCGAGCGTGAGGAGTGTGCGGCGCGTGCAGCGGCTGGTGGCCGTGCATCGTCATCCCAGTGTGTGCAGTGCGTTCGGCAGCACCCCTACGTCTGTCCTTCACGGCAAAGCGGTGCGAGGCTCCATACTCCTTCAGATGATGAAGAAGTGCTGGTTGATCCAGCCAAGATTGAAGAAGAGGTGAAGAAAGAGGAGAAGATCGACATAGAAGCACCAAAGAAATAAGTTGCATCGAAGAAATCAGACTGACGACTAGTACATTCGGTGAACTCAATTCTAGTACTTTTGGTGAACTAAATTCCTAAATGTTCCATGCAGCAAGCTTGTCTATGGCTTCATTTACCAATGACGACAATGGACTTGTAACAGTAGTGATCTGTGTCTTTCTAGTGTCCCCTTCTTCATGTGAGGCAGCTTGTACTTGTTGGACCCATGAACTTTCATTGTCTCCTTCAAAACTTGATGAAGGGTTAGATACATTCTGTTTGCCTTCCATGCAGGATACTCGTGGAATTTCTACATGATATTAGAACAATGTTAGTACATGAAAAAAATTAATAGACAAATTTCTGAATTATAGACAGATCACCTACCTCTTGCACAACTGGAATTAGGTCCTGAACCGTTTTTGCTATTTTCTTGTACTGAATTGATTGTATGGCATGAAAAAATCCAAGTCTAATGTATTGAAATCTGGAGAATTTTCCGGTTGACAAGTGAGACGAATGTCGAAACCATCTTGTTGTGCAGCTTAACAAAACATTGGATCGTTAACTTCAATATGAAATGGTGTGTTGTCTTGTTGAATGTGGATTGGTTTGTTGAGATCATCACGTGGCCACTTAGATTTAATAGCTGGCGGCACCTTTTGTATCATGAACTCTCTAATGACTTCTCTCCTGATTGAAGTGATGGGTTTCATTTCCATTGTTCCAGCTGGACGGTTAGTACTACTCACCTTTGCAGGCTCAAAAGTAACCAGCACCCAATCTTCCCGTTGAAAGTGCAAACTCCATTCTCAAATCTTGGACGAGAGGTAGCACACAAGAACATGAGATTAGGGATGTTGTTCTTACTCCTACAAGTACGATAAGGCTCGTCTTCATCGGAAAGCAAATAATACCTCTCTAATTTTCGAGTAATGAAGAACCACTTCTCATCAATGAATACATGGTAAACAAGATTCTTAAATCTTGGATTGTCATGCAAGCTCTCATGTTCAAGCATGTCAACACACCATTGTAGCCTACGCTTCTTGTTTTCATCGGTAAGATGTGGTTTTATACTACTTGTATGCCTTCTAACCTTTCCCTGTTTCACATGCTTCAAAAGTGTTCTCTTGCAAACACCAAGTACTTTAGCTGAATCTTCAAGAGTGGTTCTATCCTTAAGAGGAACGTCACGCTGCCACTCATAGTTTACTGGACTTGGCTTGCGACCATTTCTACCTCTCTTTTTACTAGCAAAACTAACCACTATGCCTTGATCAAGTGAGTGTTTACCTTCAGCCCAACATTGCTGAACAGTTTGAATATGTAGATCTATTGCCGCAATTTCGCTAGTAGCATTCCTTGGCAGCACCACATTCTTACTTCTTTGCAGAAGTTCGTGGTACACTTGTTTCAGAGTGTCATTGAAAGTATCTTTCCGCTGCACACCGACAACAGGTGGCGCCATATTCAAGTTGAAACCTATTGAAACCATGGATTAGAAAGAACACATGGATAAGAGAAAAAAGTGCATTATAAAATAACATATCTAAACCCCCCACAAAAGGTTGTTGTTCATCTTCTAAATGAATTGGTTCTTGATTATAGTCAAAACCTATTGAAAAAGTGCATTAGAAAGAACCTGACAAGAAGAGAAAAAATGCATTAATAGAACGTAACATACCTAAACCCCCGACAAAAGATTGCTCCATATTCAAGTTAAATAGCACCATTGCTTTCTGTTGGAGATGCTTTTGCCTTTTGTTTGTTCGCAGCCGGTGAGGCTTATATAGGCAGCAAAACAGTGGAAAACAAAGCACCACAAGGAGTAAAAATAGCACCACAGAGAAATAAACGACACCAAGGAGAAAAACAAACGGGCCACAGGAGAAAAAGAAAAAAAAAGGGCGTCAGGGAGGAAAAGAAATGCGGCACAGGAGATAAAAAAGGCGCTAGGGAGAAAAAACCAGCGCCAACACGTTTCTGCTGCGCGCCATGCATCTCCATGCAAAATGGTGTAAAAAATGTTGTGGCGCGTAGCTAGGAATCGAACCTGCGTCGGAGTGCCTGGAAAGGAGTGGAGGAGACCACTCAAGCTATTAAGGAGAGTACTATTGCAAAGGAAAGAAAATATATTTAATGCTTCCTTGGTATGCGAGAAGATGTCCAAAACGACAGGTTTTTGTGCACCGGAGGGATTATTTTCTTATATGCGAGAAGATGTCCAAAAGGACAACTATTTATATTGGTTTAATTCATCCCCTAGTAATTTTTTTCTTTTTTGTTTTCATAAGATTATATACTACAACATACGATATATTAAAAAATTTTAAAATTTGTTTATGCATTTTTTATAACTTTTAAAGCATGTAAAAAATCTATTTTGGGAGAAGAAATAATGTGTGACACAACTTATGCAAAAATACAAAATTATTTTCCTAGGAAATTTTATGGTGTCTTCTACCATCCTACAAAATTTTTACTTAAAATATAAGTCATACGAAATGAAATAAAATTAAGTAGATGTGAACTGAACCAATCTAAAAAATTCGGGGGTAAACTGAACCAACACTACCTAAGAAACTTAGATAGGAGACATAAATGGGCGACATGCTCAAAGGTGTCCGTCTCTGATAAGATTAAGCGAGACAAGCCCGCTTTAGCGAGGATCTTACATGACTTGGTTGAAGGTACAAGGAGACGCGTTACTATACAGCCCGTCTCAGTTGAGTAGGTATATGAGACATGCCCTCCTTCCTGACAAATAGGAGACGCGTCTCTAACAAAGGGTCTCTCCTATTTGCGAAAGAAATGAGACGAACTTTACAAGAAACATGTGTCTTTTGTCTTCGATTACAGACAGATATGAACACATCGTTGAACGATGAACATTCATTCATTCACAGTTGAACACACAAGATAATATTCAGCATACAGACATAGATAACACATTCATTGATTAACAATATATTATAAACCACAAGAAAAAAGTACAAGACACAAAAAAGAAAACAACATCAACTAAAAAAACAAAAGAAAACCTAAATCCTACTCCTCCCCTCCTCCTCCTCCTCCGGTAGCCATCCGTGCAACAGGAGCCCTGGCCGGCTGCTCCGGCTGCTTCGCCGGTTGCTACGACTACTTCGGATCCAATGGTGCAACCTCTTGAACGAGGTTCCTCGCCATCGCCGCCACCAAGATACGGCGGACGTTTGCGCCGAGCACCTCAGCCATTGCCTTGAGCAGCCTCTGGAACCAGTCTAACAGCCGGTCGAACAGCATCTCGAGCAGCTCGTTGTTAAGCCTCTCGGGGGAGCGGCAACACTGATTCTTGCAGGGTGGCTTCCTCGGTGGGCTTGGCGGCGGAACGTTGGCCATGGTGGGTTTTCTGTGCGGAGAAGACAAACAAAGAGAAGAGGAGAGACTGATGGCGCCTTATATGAGGTTTGTGCTAAGATGCAAAATAGAGACGCGCTTAATAGTGAAGTGCGTCTCCTATGCTCGATGTCTCCCTTTCCTCTGCTAAAAGGGAGACGCACTTTTGTGAAAAGCGTGTCTCCTATTCCCCACATCTCCTTTAGCTTCGTGATTTTCTCCATTTTGCTTCAGTTAACTATTGATATCACACATTACGGAACTTAGAGTATATTCACTTTATAACTAAATCATTCACTTGTCCTGAAAATAATCAAATCCTACCTTATGATTCCTGAGGAACACGATGAACACACCACACATTCATTCATTCACACAGTTGAACACACAAGAACATATTCATTCACAACAGTAGAACACACAGTTGAACATAGATAAATTTCATTCATTAACACAATATATTACAAAACACAAGAAAAAAGTACAAGAAGATGCAAGAAAAGAAAAACATCAACTAGAAACAACAAAGAAAAACAAAATCCTACTCCTCCTCTTGCTCCTACTCCTCCTCCTGCTCCGACGGCGACTCCGGCGCCGTTGCAACAGGAGCCTGGGCCGATTGTGCCGGTTGCTTCGGCTGCACCAACGGTGCAATCCCGCGACCGAGGTTCCTCTCCGTCGCTGTCACAGGGTTTCTGAGGCCCTTGGCGGTGAGCAGCTGGGCCATCGTCATGAACAGAATGTCGAGACGATCGGCGACTCCCGTGAGGGCGTAGAGGTAGTGGCCGATGGTACCCATTACTGTAAACTATGGAAGGGTACCCAGGCCCAAGGAACTCATGGAGCAAGACGTATTGTTGTATGCCTCTTGTGCCCTAAGGAGGTGCTGCACGGTGTTGAGCCTCTCGAGGGATCTACATCACAGTTTCTTGCAGGGTGGTTCCCTCATCGGGCTTGGAGGCAGAACGTTGGCCATCGTGGTGGTGGGTCATTGGCGCGGAGAAGACGACGAAGAAGAAACAGATGCAAAATTAGTAACGCGCTTGTAGAGAACTGATGGGTGATGGAACGTCTAATATATGGTATGTGCGGAGTCGAAGATGGAGCGGTTGGTTTCCCGAGCATTGATGGACTGACGGGACGCATCGATACTGCCTCGGGGAAACGAAAGGTCACGCACGCCGGTCGCACGCATCTCTGCACCACCGCCACCGAAATTAAGTTTTTCGTAGTCCTCGTGCTGCGTGTTTCTCTTTCAATAGTGGAAGACACGCTTTCATATCTCGTGCGTGTCGCTTTAGTCTCGCGCATCTCGCGTTTATCTCGCTTGTCTCTTCGCCTTCGCTGCTCCTTTACTAATCGACCAACGCTCCTTTACTAATCGACCAACTCCAGTACGACTATCGCCTTTGTTCGCCATCGCCGTCATCGTCGTTGTTGTCGTCGTTGTCCTCGTTGTTGTCTTCAGTGTTCATGGCTGGGTTAGATATTGGCTTGGTGCTTAGCCGACTGCGACTGAAGGAGGAGTGCTTGGCGTGACGCAAGAACCATCCCCATGTATGTACATATGGCACACCGGTCGCATGGTTGTATATATGTAGCTCTACAACAGACTGATGAAATTAATTGTAGTTTTGTTTTTTCGTCTTGGTTGTTTTTGGTATTTCCAATTTGTCTGCGTAGGGTTTCTCTGCGAAGCCTGAGTTGGGAGATTTATTGAAGTGGCAATGCATCGTCCCCGATAAAGAAGGGATAAGTCATGAAGAACAAGCACAATCATATGAGTATAAATATCATCCTCTTATTAATGAATTTCATTTGTAGAATGACTCGTAAGACGGTTACTACACCCTTACAATCTCCTTCTAGAAGGACTATCTGTTGGTGCCTCCAAGATGTGCCTTTCAACGTGGTTTCTTCCACCCAAATGTCCAGGCTCAGGAGCACTCTGCCTTGGGGTTCTTGATCAAGAGACTGTAAGATAGACTTATTTTGCTCAAGTAATTAGTAATTGTTGGTGAAATTATTTGAACTAGTTTCTTATGTTGCTTAAATTGATATTTCGTAGGGGTGGTGGTATAGTTTTACAATCAAAACTATACTACTTGAACTTCAGCGTTTGCTTCATCAGCCAAATGCGCTCGATATTGTAAATGATTGATATAATCTACTTATCAAGGTTAGTGACTTTGTGTTAGTGACCAACGTACGTTATTCATTCCTCATTCAACATTTATTAATTCAAAGAATGTCAATATTTTTTAGGATCCAGGGAAATATAAGAGACGTGTTCAGAAGCAAGCTGCGTGATAAAGTTTAGATTGATCGATGGGAGCTTCATAGGAATACGTTTAGAATCAAAAATTATAGTTTAGAGGGAACGCAATATGTATGAACTATGAAATTCATTGAGTTGCAAATTATCTCTGAATTGCAATGTCATTGCGTTTGTTTATCCATGAATTCCAATTATATCCCTTAATTGTAATGCCATTGCGTTTGTTTATCCCTGCAACAAATGCTCACAATGTTAACTTTGCACGCGAGTGGCAACGGATGCTGACAATGTCATGCGAGTGGCAAAAGAGAGACAAGCACATGAGAGACAAACATTAAACAGGAGCGTCTCCTATTTTTGACCTCCAGCAAAAGGGAGATGGGCAAATGAGAGACGTGATGTATTGAGGCCCATGGGAGAAGAGCCAATGCAAGACGTGCCTTACCTGGGCCCATCTCTGATTCACACCGAAGATCTTTTGTTTCACATTGGAAAGCTGAGCGCAATGCAACGATCTTATAAGGAATTGCGCACAGTTGCCTGTTGGACATGCCCGCATGTGAAAGATGGCATCGCACCCCGCGAACAACATCTTTCACATGCGGTGTGCCTGTTCGGCCACAAAATAATACAAGATGAGCGTTATATATCCCTGAATTGCAATGTCTTGCATTTGTTAATGATTTTATCCCTGAAAGAGCACATGAGAGACGCACTTTAAAAAGGTGCATCTCTGATTTTTGACCTCTGGCAAAAGGGAGACGCGCCATACTTGGGCTCGTCTCCGATTAGTGCCGAGGATCTTTTGTCTAACCACAGAAAGCTGAGCGCGTTTCAACGATCATATAAGGTATTGCACATAGTTGCCAATTGGGCATGCCTGGAAGCCAAAGATGTTGTTCCTGGCATCAGCACCTTGGTAGATATTTGGCACACAGGGTGCCTGTTCGGCCACAAAATAATACGAGATGCGCCTTACCTGAGCTCGTCTCCTATTCATTTCGAAGATCGTCTGTCCCACCATGGAAAGCTGAGCGCGTTGCAACGATAATATAAAGCATTGCGCATAGTTGTCAGTTTGACATGCCCGTATGAAAAGATATTTTTCCTGGCTTCAGCACACAGTGGCGCATCTTTGCATATAGCGTGCTCGTTCAGTCACAAAATAATGCGAGACGTGCGTTATATATGTCCATCTCCGATTTTTGACCTATTTTAAGCTCTCGCGCGCACTCTGGCAAAAAATTTCGCGCAAAACTTACTTGCGCTCTCTCGACCAAAGGGGGATGCTTAAATGAGAGACGGGTGTTATAGAGGCTCATCTCCGAGTTTTGATGTTTTTATCTCTCGCGCACTCTCTCCCAACACTTGGCGAAAATTTTTAGCCCTCGCTCGCTATCTTGACCTAGAAACCGTAGCTCCTGAGCACGCTGCTGTTGTCCCTCTTCCTCAACTCACTCATCATTGTAGAGCTACCGCCGTCGACCCCGACCCCACTGTCGATCCCCACCTTTGTCATCAGAGAGTTGAGCACGCTGGAGCATGCCACCTCGTCCCTTATCCCTGGAGCACACCGCCACCTCGACCTGACCTCGGTAATCGGTACGAGCATGCCACTGCCATAACATTAGGGGAAATGTTTTCCCTGTGCTCAGAGCACATCGGCCTGCTCTCATCAAAGAGTTGAAGAACCGCCGCTCTGACGCCTCAGCCAGCTCGTCCCGGAGCATGCCGCCGCCTCGTCCCGTGTCCCTGGAGCTCAACGCCGCCTCGACCCTGCCCTCAAAGCGTGCATTTAAGTGATTTACTGAATTTGAGGATGTCCAATGAAGGATCATCATTAATGAAGTCATTGATCCAAATGAAGAATTTTATTGCAGTATACATTTATCTTTCTTGTTTATGCCCAATGCAGAAGTAATGTACTCCCTCCGTCCCGGAAAGTTTGTCGCTTTGTAGTTCATTTTTGAACTACAAAGCGACAAACTTTCCAGGACGGAGGGAGTATTTGTTTTGACTATCAATGTATCTAATGAATTCTGATTGGCAAACCCTTAAAATTGCAGGAACTGTGGTTGACACTATCATTTGCCATACCAGTGAGTTTGATATCTACCTCTTTAGCCATGGTAGAATCAAGGTTCCTATGCGATAATGTTGTTTCTCTCATGAGTTTTTGATATCAGGCTATTAATGCATCAGTGGAATGTAAATTATTTTGTTTTTCAGAGGACAAGCACACCAGCTTGTAGGATCGAAGAGCACGTGAAAAGCTACTAGAGGGGGGTGAATGGTAGATTAAAAAATCTTACGAAGCGGAAACAATTAAATCCCAACCGGCAGAGAAACGATATGTTAAAGAAATCATGTGTGAGACTAATCTAAATGTGTTTCACCATGACAAAAGTGATAGATATCAGAGAGAATCAAGTGACGAAGATGACAAACCAAGAATAACTCAAATCCGTCGAGAAAAACTCAAGTTACAATTGAAAGATCAAACAAAGGTCAATCTATCCTACCAGAGAAAAACAATTCTGAAATGCTGCAAAGAAACTCGTGTAGATCAGAAACCACAAATCAAATGACCGTGACATTTTGACAGATGATAGATAATCAAGTTGTGAAGACAACCCAAAAATAATCACGTCAAATGGATCTGTAAAACTCGAGTTAGGATAAAACCACCAAAGAAAGGTAGTGCTGTGCAGAAAACTCGACGAGAAAAACTTGTCTAGAACAAGTCGGATGAACAAGGCACAAAAGTTCCTTTAAACCACAATCTTTATTCAATAGAACACAAGAAGAACAACCCAAAGTCGTCACCCATGAGCTCTGGCCTCCCTTGCTTATATAACCAGCCCTTAGGCCAACCCAATCTCAACTAGAACTCTAATCCTACTCAAATCACGAATCGAAACTTTCCATAACTGCTTAGGACTCTTCTTTACGCAGATAGAAGCAATCATAAGACTTTCAAAACCCTTAGGAACGTATCCCACATTCCTAAAACAACTCAAATTCGTGACCCACACAAAATCCTATCATAACCAACTCAAATCATTCCATATTTGAGTCAAACACGACTCAGCCGCAGCTTGAGTCCATAACCTAGTCAGTTGGACCTTTCCGACCAATTCTTTACGTCCACATCTCTTCATCACGCCTTGGAACCATGTAGCCACGTCCATGCACTCCTTGCATACGTGCAAACATCTTCCAACAACGTCCACGATACCTTCATATGCATTGTTCTTGATTCAAACATGCTGCGCAACCTCATGATCATCTCAACCACAATTCCTCCCGAACATGGTTGTTGAACCTCATCTACTCCCTAATACTAGTTCAATGGATCCCGTAACCATCCATGTCTGGAACTCAAGCAACACCTGCACATGAATAAACAACCAATACTTCAGAGCACAAGTCCTCGACTAGACTCTCGTTAGTTCTGAAACTACAACATCTTATGTGAGCACTTCACATAAGCATGTTGCAAAACCACAGTAAAACGATATCAGCCATATCAACCAAAACACACAAAGAACATAGCAAATGAATACTAAGCAATCTTTCCAACAATGTAAAGCAAGTTTGAAACATTTTACAGTAAAAGCAGGATCATTGCGATCAAGCTTTGAACCTTCTCAAAGCTAACCGGAGCTTGAGCCGGAGCTTACCAAAGCTAGTACAACCTAGCACCGGAGCTTACCAAAGCGAGTACAACCTAGCGCCGAAGCTTAGAAAAACATGTCGGAGCTAACCAACATAAGTCAGACCTAGCAAAAACATATCGGATCTTAACAAAGACATGCCGGAGCTATCAAAGACATGTCGGAGCTAAAGACAAAGCTTCACTGGAGCTACCCAAAAACATGTTGGACTTTGACAATGCAAGTCAGACCTATTGTCAGACCTTGCAGAAGCTCAAAGCTAGAGTCGGACCATGCCAAAAGGGGTGTTTTGGCAGAATTGAAGAACTTATATCATCAAAGCCAATGTATTCAGTACAAGCCAATGTATTCAGCACACATAGGTCTCACAATCTCCACCTTGATGAATGCATTGACAACACAACTTAAAATCCGAACATTGGCTTATTCACATTAAAATTTTTGAAAACAATTTCTCCCCCTTTGTAAAACAAAAATAAAATGAGACGAAAAACAAATTCTCCCCCCCGAGAAGAATTGTGCCAACACAATTGTGAATATGTGCAATGTGTAATCAATTTCTCCCGCTTGCATACTTATCTTTAAAAATGTTAAAAATTCACATATTATCTCTCCCCTTTTGACAATGTATTCAGCAAGGTACAAAAGAGAAATTTTAATTGTTATGAGCATATTATAACATATACATATAAAAAAGAGCTCATCCAAGTCATACTATCAGGTAACATACACTATCACATCAATGAAATACATAATGTAGTGTAAGCCATGCTAGAGATCAAGTGTAATTTTCAATTTAAGCAAGTCATGATCTCACAAACTTTACTATTTCAAAACCTGAAAGCATGACACTTGTTGTTGCAATTTTATATTCCTTTAAGCACAATTTTGATCATATGACATTTGCAAGAGATTATATGCCGCATCTACCTTATTCTGACCAACCAAGCCAAGCCTATGTCATTTGACAATTAGAAGCTTAAGGACATGATTTTAGTCATGCACAACTTCTTCTAAATTCATATCTAAGTGCAATGATAAGCCATCTCAAAAGCAGAAGTGCGATGAATGCATATTCTCTTGATCTTTTCTCAATTTATATTTGTTCATAAAAACTCAACATGTGAGTTGATTACTTGATTAATTCTTTATGATTAAAAGTACTTGTGAGCATGCAACAAGTTCAAAACAGGAAGAAAGTTTGACCATGACCAGATTTAGTGTAAGTAATTATTCCAATTACTAGACATGGTAAAAACTACAAAATGTATAACACAAGTACTGTAGTAAGAACTTTTAGCATGTAAAAGGAATCACAAAGTCATATATGTATGAAATACTATGCTCATATTATTTTACGTTCAGATTCACACATAGACTTTTCAATTTTCAAACCCCCCCCCCCCTCAATTTAAGCCATGAGGATGCATAACACCTATTTCACTACGAATGTAACAAAAACGAGTGAAATCCAAAGATTTTGTAAAAATATCAGCCAATTGTTGTTCGGTATCTACATGGTGAAGCACAATAATTCCTTTTTCAACATTATCATGGAGAAAGTGATACCTAATGTCAATGTTCTTAGTTCTAGAATGTTGCATGGGGTTTTTAGCAATGCAAATGGCACTAGTGTTATCACAAAACAGTGGAACACTATGTTGATCAACCCCATAGTCCTTAAGTGTTTGAACAATACAAAGAATTTGTTTGCAAGCACTAGCAGCAGCTACATATTCAGATTCAGTGGTGGATTGTGCAACTGAGTTTTGTTTTCTAGAGGACCAAGCAACAAGTGAATTATCAAGAAAATGACAAGCACCGAAAGTACTTTTCCTATCAATCCTACAACCCCCAAAATCAGCATCCGAAAAAGCTTTCAAAGTAATGGTTGATGAAGAAGGAAGAAAAATGCCAAATTCTTGAGTTTCATGTAAGTACCTGAGAATCCTTTTGACGGCTTGACGATGTGAAGCATGTGGGGAGGCTTGAAACCGTGCACAAAGCCATACGCTGAATTGTATGTCCGGTCTTGATGTCGTGAGGTACAAAAGTGATCTGATCATGCTTCTATATTCTTTTTGATCCATGAATTCACCACCTTCATCAAGTTCAAGTATTGTTGCTGTTCCCACTGGTGTCCGAAGAGGCTTGCTTTTGTCCATGTTGAAGCACCTTAGGAGGTCTTTTGTATAGTTCGTTTGATGCACAAATGTACCCTCCTTGGTTTGTTTGATTTGCAGCCCCAAAAAGTACGTGAGTTCTCCCATCATACTCATCTCAAATTTTGAACTCATCATAGCTGAAAACGTCGACACAAGATCATGAGAAGCACAACCAAAGATAATATCATCCACATACACTTGAACGAATAATGAGTCATTGCCATGCTTAAGCAAAAAAAGAGTTTTATGAACCTTGCCCATGGTAAACTCATTTTCAAATAAGAATGTTTTTAACCTATCATACCATGCTCTAGGGGCTTGCTTGAGACCGTACAAGGATTTGGACAGTTTGTAAACATGATTAGGAAAATCTGAATTTTCAAAACCCGGTGGTTGTTTGACATAAACCTCCTCATCTATGTAGGCATTAAGAAAAGCACTTTAAACATCCATTTGATAAAGCTTAAAACCTTTAGATGCAGCAAAAGCTAACAAAATTCTTATATCTTCTAATCTAGCAACAGGAGCAAAAGTTTCATCAAAATCTAGACCTTCAACTTGAGTGAAACCTTTAGCAACCAACCTAGCCTTATTCCTAACCACAACCCCATCCTCACTTTGTTTATTTTTAAACACCCACTTAGTTCCAATTAAGGTGTGACCTTGAGGTGGAGGTACTAGTTTCCAAACATTATTTCTTTCAAAATTTTCTAACTCTTCTTGCATGGCAATAATCCAAGATTCATTAGTGAGTGTGTGTGTTATATCTTTGGGTTCAAAAGAAGCAACAAGAGCAGAATGAACATGATAGTTTGGATCGCAAAACCTGGACCGTGTGACTCGTTCGTGCAAGCTTCCAATAATGTGTTGTGGAGGATGACTTTTGAGAAACTGGAGGTGAGTGGACACTTCACAAGCTTCCTCTTCTTCATGTTCATCACAAATCGATGAGCTTGCGACTTGAGGAGGATCTGGACTAGCAATGGTGGTTGTCAGTGCTGGCTGTGAATCAAAATCAGGAGCTGGAACTATGTCATTAGCTGCTGAATTTTTGGGCAGCAGCCCAACCTCTTCCTCATCTTCAACAAAATTGATCTCCCCCTGTGGATACGGATCTGGATCTGCCATATTTTAGCTAGTACCTGGGCTAGCTTCGTCAAAAGACACCTCACAAGTCTCCACAATTTTGTTAGTGTCAATTAAAATCTCACGGTAGCCTCTGGTATGAGATGGATAACCAAGAAACATGCCATCAACGGATCTAGGTTCAAATTTATCAAGATTACCTGTTTCTTAACAAAGCATTTGGAACCAAAGACTCGAAAGTGTGTAACACTAGGCCTATGTCTAAACTAGAGCTCATATGGTGTTTTAGCTAGCTTAGCGCGCAAGGAAACACGATTTGAGACATAACAAGCAGTTGCAATCGCATCAGCCTAAAATTTCCTAGGAGTTTCATATTCATCAAGCATAGTCCTAGCCATCTCAACTAAGGTTCTGTTCTTTTTTTTTTCTACAACACCATTTTGTTGAGGTACATATGGTGAAGAAAATTGATGATCTATTCCATTTTCAGCACAAAAGTGAGCAAAATATTGATTTTTAAATTCGGTTCCGTTATCACTTCTAATTGCTTTTAAAGATCCTGGGTGATCAATAGATAATCTAAGAAATAAAGTTCTAAAGTGACTAAAAGCTTCATTCTTAGATGCCATAAAGTAAACCCAAGAGTATCTACAATAATCATCAGCAATCACAAGAACATACCATTTACCTCCGAAGGATTGAACACGTGAAGGTCCTACGGTGTCAAGGTGCAAAAGTTGACCCAGTTCAGTTGTCATGATCATTGTGAGAGGAGTATGTGAATCTGCAACCATCTTAGCATGTCTACAAGAAGAGCACACAATTTCTTTGTCCCCTTTAAGCTTAGGCAACCCACGTATGTGATCAAGAGCACTAACACGCGTGAGATGATCAAAGCCTATGTGACCATGTCTAAGATGCCAAAAATATAAATCATTAGAATCATTAGCAACTAAACACCTATGCTTAGAGGAAGACATATCAAAATCAGCTTTAAAAACTCTTCCAAACCGTGACATGTTAAAAATAACTCACTGTTTGAATCTACAACTTTGCAGCAATTTTTAGTGAAAATAATTTCTAGATTTTTATCTAGCAGTTGTGAAATAGAGAGCAAGTTGTATTTCAAATTATTAACAAGTGCCACATCCTTCAAAGTGTTGTGATCATTTACTCTAACCGAATCCTTAGCAATTATAGGAGTTGAAGAATTATCAGCAAAAGTAAGATTCTCTACGCGCGACACAAAAGAGAGGGAGGAGAACCATTCTTTGTTACTGGTCACGTGGCGTGAGCAACCTGAATCCACTATCCAAAAGTTCTCCTTCCTCAAGCATGTAACCTCTTCATTGTCGCTGTTGTGTTCTGCATCCTCCATACTTGATCTTGACTTGCCCGCCATGAAGCACAAGTTTGTCAAATCATCTTCATCTTCATCACTTCCAATGTCCACATCACTTGAGCTGAGTTCTTCAAGTGCGGAGACAAAACTGCTCACCAATTGACGTTCTATAAAACCCTTCTTTTTCTTCTTATCGTTTGCACAGGAGTGCTTCATCTTTGTTTGCTTTTCATCCCGGGAAGTATGACATGAAAGGTTAGGGCAATCTGAACGAAAATGTCCTGTCTTACCACATTCAAAGCATCGTTGAGGTCCGAAGCTTCCTCTCCTTCTAGTTCTCACATTTTGCAATGCTTTTGAGAATCGAGTAGAGACGAGTGCTAGCTCCTCCTCTGGAAATTCCTCAATCTGTTCAAGAATGAGTGGACAACAAAGCAAGTGTACCACAAGATGAAATTGACCAGAGCTAGGCATGTAACGTTGAGAAACAAAAGCAATAGACTTTTTGGGGTTCTTACGTGATATTATGTCAATTTCATGAGTTTTTAACTTTGAATATAGCACATCTAAAGTAAGTGTACTCATGACAATAGATTCATGAATAGATGTGACTTTCATCTCCCAAATTGACATATCTAATGCACTTATCAATTGCCTAGCATTTTCAGCATCTGAAAAACTAACATTGACACTACGCAAGTTGCTGAGAATTTTATTAAAGCGAGCAAAAAGGTCATCAATAGACTCACCAGGTTGCATCTTGAAGCGCATGTATTCTTTCTCGAACATGTCTTGCCTTACCTCCTTGATTGTGTTGGATCCTTCATGGTAGTCACAAAGTGCTTTCCACACATCATATGCAGATTGGAGGTGTGCAACACGGTCGAAGTCACTTTGAGTTAATCCTTGTATGATCAAGTTCTGAGTCTTGTTGTTGTTGTCGACATCTCTCAGATTTGTAGTTGTAACTTGATCGTTTGACAGCACTTCGTAAGTCTTGTATAACTTCTCCCATATTGCAAAGCCTTGAGCCTGGATGAATGCTTCCACACGTGCCTTCGAAACCTGAAAATCAATACCACTAAAGACACAAGGTTTTGCGGCATATTTCTCCATAATGATTAGTCAAAACACGTGAAAATCACAATGATTAGAGCACCGTGGCTCTGATACCAATTGTATGGTCGAAGAGCACATGAAAAGCTACTAGAGGGGGGTGAATGGTAGATTAAAAAATCTTACGCAACGGAAACAATTAAATCCCAACTGGCAGAAAATGATCTGTTAAAGAAATCGTGTGTTAGACTAAGCTAAACGTGTTTGACCATTACAAAAGTGATATATATCAGAGAGAATTAAGTCACGAATATGACACAACAAGAATGACTCAAATCCGTCGAGAGAAACTCAAGTTACGATCGAAAGATCGAACAAAGGTCAATCTGTCCTACTTGAGAAAAACAATTCTGGAACGCTGCAAAGAAACTCGTGTAGATCAGAAACCACAAATCCAATAACCATGAAATTTTTACATATGATAGATAATCAAGTTTTGAAGACAACCCAAAAAAATCACGACAATTGGATCTATAAAACTCGAGTTATGTAAGGTAGTGCTGTGCAGAAAACTCGATGAGAAAAACTTGTCTGGAACAAGTCGGACGAATAAGGCACAAAAGTTCCTTTAAACTACGATATTTATTCAACATAGCACAATAGGAACAACCCCAAAATCGTCACCCACTAGCACTGGCCTCCCTTGCTTATATAACTAGCCCTTAGGCCAACCCAATCTCAACTAGGACTCTAATCCTACTCAAATCATGAATCGAAACATTCCATAACTGCATAGGACTCTTCTATACGCAGATAGAAGCAATCTTAAGACTTTCAAACACCTTATGAACGTATCCCACATTCCAAAAATAACTCAAATTCATGACCCACACGAAATTCTATCATAATCAACTGAAATCTTTCCATATTTGAGTCATACACGACTCAGACGCAGCATGAGTCCATAAGCTAGTCAGTTGGACCTTTCCGACCAATTCTTTACGTGCACATCTCTTCATCACGCCTTGGAACCATGTAGCCACGTCCATGCACTCCTTTCATACGTGCAAACATCATCCAACGACGTCCATGATACCTTGATATGCATTGTTCTTGATTCAAACATGCTTGGCAACCTCCCGATCAACTCAACCACAATTCCTCCCGAACTTGGTTGTTGAACCTCATCTTCTCCGTAAGACTAGTTCAATGGATCCCGTCACCAGCCATGTCTTGAACTCAAGCAACACCTGCACATGAATAAACAACGAATACTTCCGAGCACAAGTCCTCGACTTGACTCTCGTTAGTTCTGAAACTAAAACATCTTACGTCAGCACTTCACATAAGCATGATGCAAAACTACAATAAAACGATATAAGCCATATCAACCAAAATGCAACAAAAACTTAGCAAATGAATACTAAGCAATCTTTCCAACAATGTAAAGAAAGTTCGAAACATTTTAGAGTAAAAGCAGGATCATTGCGATCAAGCTCTGAACCTTGCCAAAGCTAATCGGAGCTTGAGCCGGAGCTTACCAAAGCTAGTACAACCTAGAACCGAAGCTTACCAAAGCTAGTACAACCTAGTGCCGGAGCTTATAAAAACATGTCGGAGCTAACCAACACAGGTCAGACCTAGCAAAAACATATCGGAGCTTAACAAAGACATGTCGGAGCTATCAAAGACATGCCGCAGGTAAACACAAAGCTTCAGTGGAGCTACCCAAAAACATGTTGGACTTTGACAAAGCATGTTGGACCTATTGTCGGACCTTGTAGAAGCTTGGAGCTAGAGTCAAACCTTACTAAAATGGTGTTTTGGCAGAATTGAAGAACTTATATCATCAAAGCCAATGTATTCAGTACAAGCCAATGTATTCAACACACATAGGTCTCACACAGCTCACTACCATATCCTTTACGATGAGAACAATTTCTCTGTTGATGATTTGTAGATGCTCACCAACTGCCTGTGCTACAAGTAACCTCGGTTCTCCATTCACTAATAGTTTATGTGTTTATTACAATTGTATACCAATTTGTTCCTAAGCCTTGAAATATTTGCTCCCTTATGTGACTGTTTAAACGAATGTGATTGCAATTTGATAATGTTTTATATGATTTTCAGAGATTTTATTGAATTTGAGGATGTCTCAGTCGGAGCATTAGAGGCTATGAAGGCTCATCGTTAATGAAGTCATTGATTGGAAGAATTTTCATTACGGTATCAGGATTAGATGATGACAGTTATGATGTATGTAATTAGTTACTTTGTACTCAGGATGAACAAAGGGGCATTTTTTGTGTAATTAGTATACTTGATAACCACGATCACTTTATTTATATTTTATTGGTCAATAATATTATTGTGTGATCTTTTTGGCTATACATATGTTCATGTATGTGTATGTTGATGACACTGGTAATGCAGCTGCCAAATCCTAGCTAACTACAACGGCAACCCACCCCTCATAGGCGTCTTCCACAACAACTGATTCCAACGCAACCAACACTTCACTCTGACAAGTGACAATTGCTCGGCTACCAGCAGCTTCTAGTGCCTGGCGTCGTGGCGAATCCTCGACTGCCGTCATAGTCGCGTGCTTTTTCTCAACAGTGAGGCCCATGCAGCCTGCCCGGAGATCATACTATGGGACCCCATGACCGCCAGCAGCTTCGGCCGAATAACCTTGTCGTCCCATTTGATTGTCTATGACTACGACAAACTCAACTGCGTTGTTGTCTGCACGACCAGTGATGTTGCTGAGGGCCATCACGGGGACTGCCGCTCAAGCCCATTCCTGCTTGTGCTCCTTACAGGGCTTGAACCACAAGCGTTGGTCAGCGTATACTCCTCGGCGGCTGGAGAGTGGAGCGAGGTTATTACCTACTATGGCCTTGTTAGTTTTAATCTAGTCTGTCTAGTTTACTTTGTGTCGAGTCATGTTTGAATTCTGTTAGAGTCAGTGTGTGTGTGATGGGCCGGACGAGACTTCATAAAGTGTGGACCATTCGAGCTAATGTCTGTGTCGATCCCGCGCATGCACTAACGCGGGGATCGCATCCAGTCTGTTGAGTGCATTTTGGATTGTGCAACGCAGATTTCATGTGTTTCTATTATGTTGGCACCTTGTGTGCATGTTCACTCAATGTAAGTATATGTATGGAAAACCAATCAAACTCAAGGACCCAGTTCGGGCGTGTGATCATAAAACAACTGTCCAAGTCTTTCTCTGTTCTTGAGTGAAAAAAAAAACATTGCTCGTCATTGTGCCGAGGGCACGAAGTTCACCACTTCGTAGTTCATCGTGGTAGGGCGGCCTGAGTTCCAACACCATGTACCAAATCTGAGGTTAGATGGAGGAGGATAGAAGATAATGACGTGAAGACGTCGCCATCGAAGACAACAGGCACCAGTGATGTAGCGATCGTCAACGCATTCAGCGTCAAGCGCGTCGTTAAGGAATCGGGCGGCTCGCTCACCTACCCCATGCTCACTCACACCAACTACAACTAGTTGGCACTTATGATGCAAGTGAACCTGGAGGCTCAAGAGCTCTGGGACACAGTCGTGTATGACAATGTCGCATAATGTGACGACAGACTGGCGCTCGCAACCATCCTCAGGGGTGTCTCGAGCGACATGCACATGTCGTTGGCATCGAAGCCGTCGGCCAATAAGGCATGGGAGACTATTAGGAGCATGAGAATTGGCAATGATCATGTGCATGAGGCCAACGCACAACATCTCATCAAGGAATTTGAGAACATTGAGTTCAAAGAGGGAGAAGTGGCTGATGAGTTCGCGATGCGAATATTCGACCTAGCCAGCAGCCTAAAACTCTCGGTGAGTCCATTGAAGAAGTCCATTTTTGTGACACCCAGTTCCGAAAATGAACCAAGTCAACGCATATGTGTGCCTAGGAAATTCAACACACATACACGAGTGCATTCACAAAAGGGTATACATAAAATTGCCTAAAAACAAGATTAATTAAGCACTTTTATTACAAAATTCAGAATATCCTCGAATAGAAGCTCTAATGATAATTAATGCCATGTTTGAAATAATGCAGCGCAAATAAACTAAATAAAGCAACTATGCAGCTAAGCAAAGGGATATGGCACAGCTCAAATCAAACCACAGGCAAGCTGACGACAGACACGACGTAGAACTCCGCATTATCGACATTATACTCCCAATCCTAACCTGCAACTGTTGGTGGGGGAATTGCAAGGGTGAGTACATGTCGTACTCAGCAAGTGTGGAAAGTGTGACATGTAGCTAATACAAATAACGAATATAATAACGGTTAAGTGCTGAAAAGTACATTAAAACATTTGAAAAGCAATATAGTGTATGTGTGTGAAGTAAACCCATCATAAACCATGTAGTTATCATAATACCAGTCCATATTTCATTACCATCATTCATATACTAGATTTCTCATTACAATTAACCATATTCATTGCCATAAATCATAATACCATCCCATAGCCATTACCAAACGATCCCAATACAAGTACCCCTCTAATCATGTAGGTCATCCAGGTGCTCTTAATTGGAAGCACGGCTATCATGATAGTTTTAATACTCTGCAGAGTTTGTACCACATTACCCACGTGTTTGTGATTTCATCACCCGTCGGGGACTAAAGAACCTCCCTTATGCCAATACACTTCCATTGGTGTAAGGCCAAGAGAACACAAAATAGCCTTTACAAAGGGACTACTAGCATGTACAGACCCACTGAGGTTTCACTGGTGGCGATGCCTCCAATTGAGCACATCTTCAACCAAGGGCCCCCTCTTGTGCCATTAGGATCCAAGCAGACCCGCCACAAATCCAAACCAAATTCGACTCCCCTTCTACGGTACGCCAAATGATTCGCGCATTACTAGCAATACCCTAATTAATCGGCGCCGCACCCATACTGGGCCTCGTGGTGGCACTGTTGTCCTGGCATATTCTCGCATGAACCGGTCCTTAGATCTAAATCAAGCGGAACCACCATATCATCCAACCCATCCACATCACCCATTACCATAACATATTAACCAGTACATATTAACCATAATCTCATTAATGCATAATTAAATGGTATAGTTGTTTTCCGATCCCAATTAATTAAGCGAAGCAAAAAGGTAAAAAAAGCCCTTCCCGACTCTCTACCATGTATTTCAGGTGACAAGGGTGGTTAAACAAAGCTCGTAAACATCCTATCATAGCAATTCCCATCAAATTGACACAAGCATGAAGTTTTGAAAACAAAACATTTATTGTAAAAACAGGATCAATATGTTCAAGGACACTTGCCTTGCTCTTGGGCTTGATTGAGATCAAAGTCTTCAAATTCCTGGTGTTGGAGGTCCTCCGCAGCACTCTCTAGCGCAAATCTTTCTAAACCGCACAATAAACATACAAGACAAGAATTACAATCAATAAGTGCACATACATTACTCAATATGTCATGACATGCATGATTAATGCAAATGCGAAGCAAAACTAGTTAATGAGTTGTTAATAATGTTTACTAACTAGTTATAATGGTTTTTAACAAGTTTGGATAGGTTTGGAAATTATTCAAATCAATTTAGATTTAATTCAGCAGAAAAAACAGCCAGACCGGACTAGTCCGCTGTAGGGCCGGACTAATCAGCCCTTCGTAGAAACAGCAAGCTAGGGTTTTTTTGGAGAAACGGGGTGGAATTCACGTGGAAAAGAGGAAGTAGTTTTGAACTCCAATGAATCAAGGGTGTAAGTGCATCTAGGATATCCCTTGTGGGTTTTGGCTAATTGATGACAAACATATGAGATCCTAATGAATCCACTGAGATGATTGCAGGACAAACAAGTGAAACAGCTCGGTGCACACAAAAAGGTGAAAAATGAAGTGGTGTTCAAAGAGAGATACTTTGCTGAAGCTTCGAAGACTATATTAGATTTTGAATGTATAGGGAGTGTATGAAAGACACACTCCAAGAGCTCACAACTTCGCGCGAGGGTAAGGGATTAAAATTAACCTAACTTTCACAAAGCACCGGACTAGTCCTATCATGGACCGGACTAGTCCGTTCATCTTTCGAGAATCCCACTTATAGGGAGACCGGACTAGTCCATGCATCCACCGGACTAGTCCGTTGATGTTTCTGGAGTCTCTCATATTGAGGGACCGGACTAGTCCGATCATGGACCGGACTAGTCCGTTGAACTTTCTAGAATCTCCCATTCTTGGAGATCGGACTAGTCTGCGGACTAGTCCGATGAACTTTCTGGAGTCACCTTCACACAGCACCGGACTAGTCCGAGCTTGGACCGGACTAGTCCGGCAGACTTTCTGGACTTCGAAATGCACAGTGACCGGACAAGTCCGGACTTGCACCGGACTAGGCTGGTGTTAGGGTTTTTTCAACGGCTACCTTTTGGAAACCCTATAAATAGAGAGTCCATAGCTCTCCTATTAACACACACGTCGAATACTGATCAAAGAACAAACCCTAGCACCGCCACTTCGTCCCAAGAGCCCAAGACAGATCTCCCCACACATTTGAAGTGCAAAAAGAGTAAATCAATTGAACACTTGGATTCGGGATTGGGATATCGTCGTTCTTTCACTGCGAGCTCTTGGGGTTTGATCTTTCTACACTCATACTCTGCATTGTAATACTTTTGAGTGTATTTGATCACTTGCTTTGTTGTAATTCTCGTGGTAGCCCTCAACGTGTGAGGTTTCCCCACAAACCTGGTGATTACCCGTGATAGTGAGATCAAGTCGGCCTTTGTGGTGACTTGAAGAGGGAAAGGGTTGGAGACCCGGCTCTGTGTGAGCTTCCTCAACGAGGATGTAGATCTCGTGGTGAGATCGATCCTCGAGAAAAATTCATGTGTCTTGCGCCTTATTTCATTTGAATTTTATTCACTAGATCACTTAAGTGCTAAAACATCAACCTAAGGCAATTATAAGTTTTACCTGCATTCTTATACTAATGTCAAATAAAATTATCAGTTGTTCTCATTTCCGCGGCTAAAGAAACTTAGATTCCCAATCAACACTTGATCAACACACATATTTTTAGCACACCGGACAAGTCCGCCCACACGACCGGACTAGTCCGGCCAACCAAGGTTTGACGATTCTATTAAGTGTGCATGGAATTCAAAAGGCCTATTCACCCCCCCCTCTAGGCCACATTCAATTGGTATCAGAGCATGGTTCTCCAACAACGAGACTCACATCTCGGAGAGATCAATGGCCTCTGAGAAGAACAACGATATCTCGAAGATGAACATCAATGAGGAGGAACAAGAAACTAAAACTTTTGATGTGCTGAAAGAGAGCCCACACGATGATGAAGAAGTGCGACAATTGAAGGCACTTCTAAGAAAGAAACTGCTAGGACAAAAGGGAAAAGAAGAAGACAAGACGACGGGGAGTGGTCATCACGACTACTCCCGACAGCCTTACAACTACAACCGTCTCAATTCAAACAACCATTATATTTCCATTCCTATGGGAAAACCTCCACAGTTTGACGGAAGCGACTATACAATGTGGAAGTACAACATGAAGATGCATCTAATATCTCTAAATCCTAGTCTATGGCACATTGTTTGCACTGGCATAGACATCCCGGACACGGATGAAGAACTCACCCCAGAACAAGAACAAGAGATTCACAGAAATGCACAAGCCGTCGCCGTGATCACATCATCACTAAGCAGAGAGGAATTCACCAAGATTGATGGCTTAGAAAGTGCAAAGGAAATCTGGGATACACTCAAGACAGCTCACGAAGGAAATAGATCGGTTCGTGAAGCAAAAATCGAAATGCTTGAAGGAGAGTTGGGGAGATTCGCTATTGAAGAAGGCGAATCACCTAAAGACATGTACACTCGGATGAAGGCACTCATCAACAAAATACATGCCTATGGAAGTAAGAAATGGACGGATCACGAGGTAGTCAAGAGTATGATCAGAGCCTTCATGCCAAGAAATGTCACACTTTGCTCAATGATTAGAGAAAGCCCCAGGTTTCACAAAATGACTCCCAATGAGTTGTTGGGAAAGATCATAAACCATGAAATGATGGAGAAAGAGGCACAATACGTCAAAGACTTGGCCGAACTCACTTCCTCCAAAAAGAAGGAGGTTTCTCTCAAAGCAACATGCCGACCCAAACTCAAAAATGCTCGTGAAGATCAAGACGATGGGCATACAAGTGACGAGAGCACCGATCTTGATGATGAAGAAATGGTACTCTTCATCAAGAAGTTCAAGCGAATGATGAAAAGAAGACACGGCAACAACTCAAATGAAGGCAAAAGCAAGGATAAAGGAAAATACAAGGCTCGACGCACTTGCTACAACTGCGGAGAGTATGGTCACTTCATGGTGGACTGCCCTTATGAAGAAAACAAAAAGAAGAAGGAAACAAGATCTCAAGAAAAGAAAAATTTTAGAAAAAGAAGACAAACCCATCAAGCTCACATTGGCAAGGAGTGGGACTCAAATGACGAGTCCTCCTCCGATGAAGAAGAAGAGATGGCCACTATCGCAATCAAGAAACCTACTATGAAGGCCACACTCTTTCCAAACATGGGAGGATGGGACATGAAAAACCACACTTGCCTTATGGCTAAGGAAGGAAAGAAAAAGGTACAACTCACTCCTCCTACGCTAAATTCCTCTATTGATGACTTTGACAGCTCTAGTGATAATGAAGAAATGTTTAGAGGACTAAGTAAAATTGCTCTAAAGAAAATGGAAATGTTGTCGAACAAAATCTTTGAAAAGGAAGAACTTCTTGACTGACAAGAAGATATGCTCATCTGTGAAAGGAAGAGATATCAAGAAGTTGAAAAGCTTCTCGAGCTTGAAAGAGAGAAGAACGAGTCGCTTGAAGTTGAGCTAGCCTTGAGTAAGGAAACTTACTCAATGCTAGAAGACTCGAATATTGCAATCAAGGAAGAACTTGCTAACTTGTCAAAAGCTAACAAGATCCTTGAGGTGCAAGTCAAGTCGCTCAAGTAAAGTGACTCCTCTTCCTCCAAATATATAAGTTCGACAACAATCAGAACTTGCACTTGCTCTAGTAAGAAGAATATTATGTCTAATACTTCAACATCTCATAATATGCATGCCCCTCCAAGCGGCATCTTTGATAAGGAGAAGATCAAATATGCACGCAGTGCATATATGGTCACTAGACCTCCTAGTGTCAAAGATGGCCTTGGTTTTGATAAGAGCAAACACATGTCTACTTCTAATCACGCTAAAAATAGAATTGTCTTTGTTAAGGAAAAATCCCATTAATCTGAACCACAAATATTGTTTCATACATTTAACGCTTCTTATGTTCTTATGAAAGCCAAATATGGAAAAGTAATTGCCAAATATACAGGGCCACGCCACAGGAACTTGAAAACTTGTGTGTGGGTGCCCAAGACTCTTGTGACTAACCTGAGAGGACCCAAGCAAGCTTGGGTACCTAAAACCAAGAAATGATTCTTTTTGCAGGCTTACTCCTCCGGTGGAACAAAATGGGTACTTGATAGCGGATGCACAAATCACATGACCGGAGAGAGAGGTATGTTTGTAGAGTACGAGCACAACAAGGATCCAGGTGAAGGCATATACTTCGGAGACAACAGCCAAGGAAAGGTCCTTGGTAGCGGTAACATTGAAATATCCTCTCAACATACCTTATCAAATGTTTTACATGTAGATTCTCTATATTATAACCTTTTGTCAATATCCCAACTATGCGACAAAGGTTACAACTATTTATTCACTAATGAGGGTGTGACTGTTTTTAGAAGAAGCGATGGCTCGATTGCATTCAAGGGAATGTTGAAGGGCAAACTTTATCTAGTTGACTTCACCAAAGATAAAGCCAAACTCAACACTTGCTTGGTTGCTAAGACCAACATGGGATGGGTGTGGCATAGATGGCTAGCCCGTGTTGGGATGACAAATCTGCAGAAACTTCTAAAAGGTGGTCACATCTGTGGTCTCAAGGTTGTGGTCTTTGAAAAAGACAGGCCATGCAACGCGTGTCAAGCAGGAAAACAAGTCAGAGCACCACACCCCGCCAAGAATGTGATGACTACCGCAAGACCGCTGGAACTTCTCCACATCGATCTCTTTGGTCCAGTTTCATACATCAACATCGTCGGTAACAAATACGGTTTAGTAATTGTTGATGATTTTTCAAGATTTACCTGGGTATTTTTCTTGTATGATAAGTCAGAAACTCAGGGGATCCTCAAGAAGTTCTTGAAAAGAGCTCAGAACGAATTCTCATCAACCATAAAGAATATAAGAAGTGACAACGAGAATGAATTCAAGAACCTCCAAGTTCAGGAGTTTCTCGATGAAGAAGGGATAAAGCATGAATTCTCGGCACCCTACTCCCCTCCACAAAATGGAGTGGCCAAAAGGAAGAACAGAACATTAATCGAAATGGCGAGAACTGTGTTGGATGAATACAAGACATCAGATCGTTTTTGGCCAGAAGCAGTGAACACCGCTTGCCATGCCACAAATCGACTGTATCTCCATCGACTACTGAAGAAAACTCCATATGAGCTCCTTACCGGTAAAAAGCCTAATGTTTCCTATTTGAAAGTTTTTGGTTGCAAGTGTTTTATTCTGAACAAGAAATAGAGGGCCTCGAAGTTCGCTTCAAAGTCCGATGAAGGATTCTTGCTCGGTTATGAGACGAACGCCTACGCCTATCGTGTCTTCAACAAGGTGTCCGGCCTTGTTGAAGTAGCACGGGACGTAGTGTTCGATGAATATAATGGCTCACAAGTGGAGCAAGTTGATAAGTGTGTGTTAGATAAAGAGGAAGCTCCATATGAAGCACTGAAGAAAATGGGACTTGGTGATATCTTACCACAAGAGCAAACATTCGACTCAAATGCACAAGATGAACCTCAACACGGAGGCAATGATCAAGGGGGAGCTCTTACACAAGATCAAGAGGAGGATGATCAAGAAGATCAGGACAATCATGGAAACAATGATCTAGGGGGAGACAATGCACATGAAGATAATGAAGAACAAACAACTACACAAGCTCCACACCCAAGAGTACACCAGAGCGTGCAAAGACTGTCAACAATATCATTGGAGATATTTCTAAGGGAGTAACTACTAGATCTCGAGTTGCAAATTTCTGTGAATCCTATTCTTTTGTGTCTTTTCTGGAACCGTACAGGGTAGAAGAAGCCTTAAGGGATCCAGACTGGGTGATTGCAATGCAAGAGGAGATGAACAACTTCAAGAGAAATGAAGTATGGGAGCTGGTGGAAAGACCAAAGACGAACATAGTTGGAACCAAATGGGTCTTTCGGAACAAGCAAGATGAACATGGAGTAGTAACAAGAAATAAGGCAAGACTGGTGGCCAAAGGTTATTCTCAGGTCGAAGGTTTGGACTTCGATGAAACTTTCGCTCCTGTAGCTAGACTTGAGTCCATTTGTATTTTATTGGCATATGCTACTTACCATAATTTTAAGCTGTATGAAATGGACGTCAAGAGCGCCTTCTTAAATGGCCCAATCAAGGAGGAAGTTTATGTGGAGCAGCCACCAGGATTCAAAGACCAGAAATATCCCAACCATGTCTAAAACTGCGTAAGGCTCTCTATGGCCTCAAACAAGCTCCTCGAGCTTGGTATGAGTGTCTTAGAGATTTTCTAATTCAGAATGGATTCAAAATTGGTAAAGCTGACTATACACTTTTCACTAAACATTGTGATGATCATTTATTTGTATGTCAAATTTACGTTGATGACATTATCTTTGGATCCACTAACAAATCCTTCTGTGAAGAGTTTAGCAAAATTATGACAGATAGGTACGAGATGTCAATGATGGGCGAATTAAAGTTCTTCTTTGGATTCCAAGTGAAGCAACTAAGAGAATGTACATTTATAAGCCAAACCAAATATACACAAGACATTCTCAATAAATTCAATATGGACAAAGCCAAGCCCATCAAGACACCCATGGCCACTAATGGACACCTCGACCTCAATGAAGATGGTCCAAATGTGGACCAAAAGGTATATCGGTCCATGATTGGCTCCTTACTTTATTTATGTGCATCTAGGCCAGATATTATGCTTAGTGTTTGCTTGTGTGCAAGGTTTCAAGCTGCACCTAAAGAGTGTCATTCAGTTGCTGTAAAAAGAATCCTAAGGTACCTTGTGCACACACCCAACTTGGGCTTTTGGTATCCCAAAGGATCCAAATTTAACTTGATAGGGTATTTCGATGCCAACTATGCAGGATGCAAAGTCGATAGAAAGAGCACGTCAGGGACTTGTCAGTTTCTTGGTAGGTCCCTGGTCTCTTGGTCATCTAAAAAGCAAAACTCCATTGCCCTTTCCACAGCAGAAGCAGAATATATTGCAGCCGGTAGCTGTTGCGCCCAATTACTTTGGATGCGCCAAACCATTAGGTACTACGGCTACAATCTTAACCATATCCCACTTCTATTGACAATGAAAGTGCTATAAAAATTGCACACAACCCAGTAGAGCACTCAAGAACTAAGCACATAGATATCCTTCATTATTTTCTTAGAGATCATTCATTAAAAGGTGACATTGCTATTTCACATGTTAGAACTGAAAACAACTTGTGGATATTTTTACCAAACCATTGGATGAGAAAAGGTTTTGTGAACTTAGGAATGAACTTAATATTCTTGACTCTCGAAATGTGGCTTGAAACGTTGCACACCTGGTTGAAACTTCAAATGTTACATTTTATTGTTAAAACTGCCCCTCACCTCTTTTTCTCCTAAGAAAACTATTTTTAATGAAGAAATCTTGGAATTTATGACCATGTTTTTGTGTTGATTGCTTTCTGGTCATAATAACCAAGATTATTTGCAAAACTTGTCCTTGGATCACTATTAGTTATCTCAATATACTCAGCTTTTCCAGGGACACCGGACTAGTCAGGATTGCCATCGGACTAGTCCGGACAGCCCCTCCTTCTAGGTTTTCCAGGGGCACCAGACTAGTCCGGTCGGCCGCGTATATAAGCAGCTGGCGGGCCCAAAACCGTTTAAAACCTCCTTCCACTTTGAGTTGAACCCTCACCTCTCAAACCCTAGACCCCAAAAGTGATTGTCGAGTTGAGCCCTCAAAATCCAAGCCTTCTCCGTGGGAAATCCTCCCCTCGACGAGTTGATACTCCACTCCAAACTCATCCGGACAGATTCGTGCTCTTTCAACGCGAATCTTCAAATCTCGGTAAATTTCTCCCTAAAGTCAAACTCTCAGCTTTTCTAGTTCTAGCTTATTTCTCTTGATTCCAAGGAAGTACATTAGCTTCAGAGATGTATTCCTTTCACCTTCATGCTCATTTGCACCCTTAGATAGAAGTTGTGATTCTAGTTTTGTTAGGGTTCTTGTGCCAGGCCGGACTAGTCCGGCTCCAAGATACAGACTAGTCCGGTACACCAGACAAGTCCGCACTCTGAAACCGGACAAGTCCGGTCTTTGACATTTGAATCCTCACATCATCTTCCTTCATAGTTCATTCTCATCTAAATCATGAACTCCTTGTTAGGCACAATGTCTTCAAGCTCAGATGACAGCTCCTTCCATGTTGATGAAGAAGTTGAGTGCGAAAAAGTGAAGAGAGCCAAGGAAAGGTACATGAAGAAAAGGCATGATGTAAATGTTCACTCTCCACCCTCCGACGACAACTTGCCCAAGAAAAGGAGGGTAGTTGTGAAGAAGGCCCAAGGAAAGGTTGGTGAGAGCTCCTCAGGGCCAAAGACGACTCTCAACAAAGGAAAAGGGCTTGCTAGTGGTCCCATTGGACCCCTAAAAATGAAGAACCCAAGTCACCGCAACAGGCAGCGCTCAAGTAAGGATTTCACCGGAAAAGGGGGTGAGCTTGCCGATAGCTTTAGGCAGGTTAATGTGTATGCTCAACCTCGGCAATGCTCAGACCCAAGATTTTGGAGCAACTTCCATGCCGACTACTACGAGCATGTGTACATGAAGATGAAGAATCCCGTTGTGAAGAGTCAATGGGTGAACATTGGATACATGCAGTCAAAGAAGTATCCTGCTTTCCGTGAGGTGGTTGAGTCCCTGGAGAGGCACGGACTGAATGAACTGTTTTCCTTTGAGAATGATTGGAACAATGAGGTCATCACCCAATTCTACTCCACCCTCTACTTTGCTCGTGGTGATGGAGACAGTCTCACTTGGATGACTCATGGTTCCAAGTATAGTGTTACTTATGATGAGTTTGCAAGAATTCTCCACCTTGAACACACTTTGGATCATGATCTTGTTATCCACAATATGCAACCCTTGGAGAAGGATGAGCTCAAATTTCTCTATGACACAAGGATGCCTACATCAATTATTTGAAGCCCTTCTATGTGGTCCTCAACAGAATTTTGAGGAAGACAATAGCCCCGAAAGATGGAGATGCGGGGACTATTCAAGGAACTTTGAGGACCCTAATGAAGGTCATTGGTGGGAGGATACCGTTCAATGTCTTTGAATACATCTACAATGACATTGTGAACATCTCAATCACTCCAAACAGATCTTGCGGGTATGCCTCGTACATGATGTACATGATTGAGAAGGTGACTGGACTTGAGTTCGTCAAGGATGTTCACCATACGGGGTTGAAACCGCAAAATCCCACTGAGTACACTCTACCTTCGGCTCCTGATGCACCTCCATCCCCTGAAGCTGAGAGGAGGACTAAACAAACTCGGGATGTGAATGTCACTAGATCTTCAGCTGCTCCTACTAGCTCTGCACCTGCTCATGAACCCTCAAGTGGTGTGCTCAAAATGCTCACCTCTATCTTTGCCTGCTGCCGTGTGAGTCCTATGTGTGCTGAATACATTGGCTTGTAGTGAATACACTTGGCTTTGATGATAAATGTTTTAAATATCACCAAAACACCTTTTTATCAAGGTACGACTCTAGCTCCGAGCTATAGCAAGGTCCGACCATAGGTCCGACTTGTTTTGGGTAGCTCCGACTACGTTAGATGCTAGGTCCGGCTTCTTGGTAAGGTCCGACTAGCTTTGGTTAGCTCCGGTGAGCTTTATCTTTAGTTCCGGCATGTCTTTGTTAGCTCCGGGATGACTTTGTTAGCTCTGGCATGTCTTTGATAGCTCCGACATATATTTGATAGCTCCGGCATGCTTTTGCTAAGATCCGACGTACTTCGTCTAGCTTTAGTTTTGGGTTGACTAGTTTTGACTAGTTTTTGGTAAGCTCCGGTGCTAGGATCTACCAGTTTTGGTATGCTCCGGCAGGTGCTTCATTGTACTAGTTTTGTTAGCTCTGGCCCAAGGTCCGGGTTGCTCTGGCAAGGTCCGGAACTTGAATGCAGTACTTCGGCTTTTCATTTGCAATGTTTTGTACTTGCTTTACATTGTTGGAAAGATTGCTTAGTATTGATTTGCTAAGTTTTTGGTGCGTTTTGGTTGATATGGATGATATCGTGTTACTGTGGTTTTGCAACATGCTTATGTGAGGTTCTCACGTAGGGTGTTGTGTTCAGAACTAACTTGAGTCAAGTCAAGGACTTGGGCTCGTATGGATTGGTTGTTTATTCAGGTGCAGGTGTTGCTTGAGTTCGAGTCATGGCTGGTGACGGAATCCATTGGACTAGTCTCAGGGAGGAGATGAGGTTCCAACAACCAAATTCAGGAGGAATTGTGGTTGAGCTGATCAGGAGGTCGCGCAGGATGATTGAATCAAGGGCGGTGCATATGAAGGTTACTGGATATCGAAGGAAGGTGTATGCACGTATGCATGCGGTGCATGATGTGGCAACATGGTTCCGAAGATGGGATAAGGAAGGAAAGATCTGGTTGGAAGGATCGGATCGTACCGGTTGATGACTTTGGCTGCGGCGAAGTCGGTTATGGCTCGGTATGGAAAGTATCGAGTTGGTTATGTTAGGATTTTGTGTGTGTCATGAATTTGAGTTGTTTAGGAATGTGGGATATGTTCTGAAGGTGTTTGGAAGTCTTAAGATTGCTTCTATCTGAGTATAGAAGAGTCTTGAGCAGTTATGGAAAGTTATGATTTGTGATCTGAGTAGGATTGGAGTCCTAGTTGATATTGGGTTGGCCTAAGGGCTGGTTATATAAACAAGGGAGCCTAGAGCTCGTGTTAGACGACTTTGGGGCTGTTCCTCTTGTGCTCTATTGAATAAAATTCATAGTTTGAAGGAACTTTTGTTCCTTGTTCGTCCGACTTGTTCCAGACAAGTTTTACTCGTCGAGTTTCTGGACAGCACTACCTTTCGTCGGTGGTTTTATCATAACTCGAGTTTTAAAAATCTAATTGACGTGATTCTTTTTGGGTTGTCTTCATAACTTGATTGTCTATCACATGTCAAAGTTTAACGGTCATTGGATTTGTGGTCTATGATCTACACGAGTTTCTTTGCAGCGTTCCAGAACTGTTTTTTTCTTGGGTAGGACAGATTGACCATTGTTTGATCTTTCGATCATAACTTGAGTTTTTCTCGTCGGATTTGAGTGATTATTTTTGTGTTGTCTTCGTGACTTGATTCTATCTGATATCTATCACTTTTGTCACGGTGAAACACGTTTAGATTAGTCTCACACACGATTTCTTTAACAGATCGTTTTTCTGCCGAAAGGGTTTGGGGTTTAATTGTTTCCGCTGCGTAAGATTTTTAAATCTACCATTCACCCCCCCTATGGTAGCTTTTCACGTGCTCTTCGATCCTACAATTGGTATCAGAGCCACGGTGCTCTAATCTTTGTGATTTGCACGTGTTTTTGACTAATCATTATGGAGAAGTACTCCGCCAAACCTTGTGTGTTTGCTGGTATTGATTTCCAGGTTTGGAAGGCACGCATGGAGGCTTTCATCCAGGCACAAGGCTTTGTAATATGGGAGAAGGTGTATAAGCCTTATGAAGTGCCACCCAATGATCAAGTCATGGCCACAAACCTATGGGACGTCGACAACAACAACAAAGCCCGAAACTTGATCATCCAAGGACTCACTCAAAGCGACTTTGATCGTGTCGCGCACCTCCGATCAGCATACGATGTTTGGAGAGCTCTCTGTGATTACCATGAAGGCTCCAACACAATCAAGGAGGTAAAACAAGATATGTTCAAAAAGGAATATATGCGTTTTGAGATGCAACCAGGTGAGTCTATTGATGACCTTTTTGCTCGCTTTAATAAAATTCTCAGCAACTTGCGTAGCGTCAATGTTAATTTTTCAGATGCTGAAAATGCTAGGCAATTATTAAGTGCATTAGACATGTCAATTTGGGAGATGAAAGTTACATCTATTCGTGAATCTACTGTCATGAGTACACTTACTTTAGATGTGCTATATTCCAAGCTAAAAACTCATGAAATTGATATAATATCACGTAAGAACCCCAACAAGTCTATTGCTTTTGTTTCTCAACGTGATATGCCTAGCTCCGGCCAATCTTCATCTTGTAGTACACTTGCTTTGTTGTCCTCTCTAACCCTTGAATAGATTGAGGAGTTTCCAGAGGAGGAGCTAGCACTTCTCTCTAGGAGGTTCTCAAAAGCATTGCAAAATGTGAGAACTAGAAGGAGAGGAAGCTCCGAACCTCAACGATGCTTCGAATGTGGTAAGACAGGACATTTTCGTTTAGATTGCCCTAACCTTTCAGGTCCTACTTCCCGGGATGAAAAGAAAACAAGAACGAAGCACTCCTCTGCAAAAGATACGAAGAAAAAGAAGGGTACCATAGGACGCAAGATGATTAACAGCTTCATCACCGCACTTCAAGAACTTAGTTCAAGTGATGTATACTTTGAAAGTGATGAAGATGATGACGATCTGGCCAACTTATGCTTTATGGCGGGCAAAACAAGATCAAGATCAAGTCAGGAGGATGCAGAACACAACAGTGAAGACGATGAGGTATGTTCTACCTGCATTGAAATGTGTGACGATATTTCTCGTGCAACTATTATTGTCAAGAAAAAGGACAAAAAGCTTAGGGATAATGCTGCTAAAATTGAATCACTAGAATCTGAAATTAACCGTTTAAAAACTTTGATTCCTAGTGATGATGCATGTCCCTCATGTGAATTAATCTATGAACAATTGTCCACATTAAGAAGTGCACACTCCTCCACTCTAGATACACTTGATGAAGAAATTGAAAAGAACAAAGAGCTTGCTGCACTTAATGATAAAAACTTGAAAGATGCTAGCTGTTCTACAATTAATTTGCATTGTTCTACTTGTGGGGATCTTGATAAGAAACTACAGGATGCTATGAATGAAATTTCTATATTGAACAATGCTTTACGTTCTCATGAAGTTAAATTTTGTTCCAATTGCAAACTAAAAGGAAAAACTTCATGTGAAAATTGCCTTGATCTGTCCAATAAACTTGACAACATGCATAGGACATTAGATTGGTTTTGTAATGGGAATAAGAACATAAACTAGCTGCTGAATTCTTCCAAGTCTTGCAATGATAAAACTGGTTTAGGTTTTGATTCTCATGCTCATGCTAAGGCACATCCACCTAAAATTGTAAAGTCACTAGGAAGTGGTTTGGTTCAAACAGTTCCTAAACAAAAAGAAGTGGTTTTCAAATCTGCAGGAGTGTTGTCTCATTCGGTTTCAAATAAAAATGTTGATTGCTCATCTAGACATGAACACAAAGTTAAATTTCATTGTACCTACTTTGGTAGAGATGGTCATGTCATAAATTTTTTTTATAGACTAGCTAAACAACAGAAAAAGGAAAGGATGATTGCTAGATCTTATAACTTCCATGCAATTAGAAAAACACAACCTGCTTTAATGAGTCAGAAATTTGAAAAGGTAGCTTTCGGAACTTTTGGCAAGAAATCTACAAAGGCAGCTCCGGTAGTTCTGATAGCTCCGAGAGCTCCCGGATCTTCTGTTGTTCCCTCCAAAGCTTTAGTTTTTGCCTCCGGACCTTCTGCTTTTACCTCCGGAGCTACTGGTTTTCACTCTAAACAAGTAACAACTTCTAAATCAATTGTTAAGAACAGAAAACCTCAAACTTTGACTCATAAACCTGCTGTTTTGTCTCAGCTTTCGTGTGTTTTTCCTACTGCACGTCGTGTGACTCAGTACTGGATACCTAAATGCCTTTTGACTAACCCCAGTATTGAGTCATCGATGTATTGTGCTTCTATGTAGGTTACACGTTTGAAGAAGGAGAACATTTGGATTGTGGATTCAGGTTGCTCACGCCACATGACCGGTAACAAAGATTGGTTCTCCCCCACTCTTTTGTGTCACGTGTAGAGAATGTTACTTTTGCCGATAATTCTTCAACTCCTATAATTGCTAAGGGTTCGGTTAGAGTAAATGAACACTACACTTTGAAGGATGTGGCACTTGTCAAAAAATTGAAATACTACTTGCTTTCTGTTTCACAATTGCTAGATGAAAATCTGGAAATTATTTTCAATAAAAACTGCTGCAAAGTTGTAGGTTCAAATAGTGAGATTATTTTTAACATGTCTCGGTTTGGAAGAGTTTTTGAAGCTGATTTTGATATGTCTTCCTCTAAGCATAGGTGTCTAGTTGCTAATGATTCAAAGGACTTATATTTTTGGCATCGTAGACTTGGTCACGTAGGCTTTGATCACCTAACGCGTGTTAGTGCTCTTGATTGCATACGTGGGCTTCCTAAGCTTAAAGGGGACAAAGAAATTGTGTGCTCTTCTTGTAGACATGCTAATATGGTTGCAGGTTCACATACTCCTCTCACAATGATCATGACAACTGAACCATGTCAACTTTTGCATCTTGACACCGTAGGACCTTCACGTGTTCAATCCTTCGGAGGTAAATTGTATGTTCTTGTTATTGTTGATGATTATTCTAGATACTCTTGGGTTTACTTTATGGCGTCTAAGAATGAAGTTTTTAGTCACTTTAGAACTTTATTTCTTAGATTATCAATTGATCACCCAGGATCATTAAAAGCAATAAGAAGTGATAATGGAACTGAATTTAAAAATCAATCTTTTGATCACTTTTGTGCTGAAAATAGAATAGATCATCAATTCTCTTCACCATATGTACCTCAACAAAACGGTGTTGTAGAAAGAAAGAACAGAACCTTAGTTGAGATGGCTAGGACTATGCTTGATGAATATCAAACTCCTAGGAAATTTTGGGCTGATGCGTTAGCAACTACTTGTTATGTCTCAAATAGTGTTTTCTTGCGTGCTAAGCTAGGTAAAACACCATATGAGCTCCGGTTTGGACATAGGCCTAGTGTTACACACTTTCGGGTCTTTGGTTGCAAATGCTTTGTTAAGAAACATGGTAATCTTGATAAATGTGAACCTTGATCCATTGATGGCATGTTTCTTGGTTATCCATTTCATACTAGAGGCTACCGTGTGCTTTTACTTGACACTAACAAAATTGTGGAGACTTGTGAAGTGTCTTTTGATGAAGCTAGCCCAAGTACTAGCTCCGGTGTTGCAGGACCAGATCTGTATCCTCAGGGGGAGGGTATTTTTGAAGATTAAGAAGAGTCGGTGATACTACCTAGTAGTTCCGAAGTTGACATGTGTCCAGCTCTGGACATTGAACAAGCTCCGGCTATCACCTATGCTGGTCCTGATTGTCCACAAGTCACAAGCTCATCAATCTACGATGAACATAATGAAGAAGAAGCTTGTGAGACATCTGTTCCCCTACATTTATACAAAGATCATCCCCCACAACAGATGATTGGAAGCTTGCACGAACGAGTCACACGGTCCAGGTTTTGCGATCCAAACTCTTATGCTCATTCTTCTTTTGTTGCTTCTTTTGAACCCAAAGATATATCACACGCTCTCACTAATGAATCTTGGATTATTTCCATGCAAGAAGAGTTAGAAAATTTTGAAAGAAATAATGTTTGAAAACTTGTACCTCCACCTCAAGGTCACACTTTAATTGGAACAAAATGGGTATAAAAAAATAAACAAAGTGAGGATGGGGCTGTGGTTAGGAATAAGGCTAGGTTGGTTGCTCAAGGTTTCACTCAAGTTGAAGGTCTAGATTTTGATGAAACTTTTGCTCCTGTCGCTAGATTAGAAGCCATAAGAATTTTGTTAGCTTTTGCAGCATCTGAAGGTTTTAAGCTATATCAAATGGATGTTAAAAGTGCTTTTCTTAATGGCTACATAGATGAGGAGGTTTATGTCAAACAACCACCGGGTTTTGAAAATCCAGATTTTCCTAATCATCTTTACAAACTGTCCAAAGCCTTATACGGTCTTAAACAAGCCCCTAGAGCATGGTATGATAGGTTAAAAACATTCTTACTTGAAAAGGGATTTACCATGGGCAAGGTTGATAAAACTCTTTTTGTGCTTAAGCATGGCAATGACTCATTATTCGTTCAAGTGTATGTGGATGATATTATCTTTTGTTGTGCTTCTCATGATCTTGTGTCCAAGTTTTCAGCAATGATGAGTTCCGAATTTGAAATGAGTATGATGGGTGAACTCACTTACTTTTTGGGATTGCAAATCAAGCAAACCAAGGAGGGTACCTTTGTGCATCAAACGAAGTATACCAAAGACCTCCTAAGGCGCTTCAACATGGACAAAAGCAAGCCTCTTCGGACACCAATGGGAACAACAACAACAATTGAACTTGATGAAGATGGTGAACCCGTGGATCAAAAGGAATATAGAAGCATGATCGGATCACTTTTGTACCTCACGGCATCAAGACCGGACATACAATTCAGCATATGTCTTTGTGCACGGTTTCAAGCTTCCCCACGTGTTTCACATCGTCAAGCCGTCAAAAGGATTCTCAGGTACTTACATGGAACCCAAGAATTTCGCATTTTTCTTCCTTCTTCCTCAACCGTTACTTTGGAAGCTTTTTCGGATGCTGATTTTGGGGGTTGTAGGATTGACAGGAAAAGTACTTCCGGTGCTTGTCATTTTCTTGGTAATTCTCTTGTTGCTTGGTTCTCTAGAAAACAAAATTCAGTTGCACAATCCACAGCTGAATCTGAATATGTAGCTGCTGCTAGTGCTTGCTCACAAACTCTTTGGATTGTTCAAACACTTAAGGACTATGGGGTTGATCTAGATAGTGTTCCACTGTTTTGTGATAACACTAGTGCTATTTGCATTGCCAAAAACCCCGTGCAACATTCTAGAACTAAGCACATTGATATTAGGTATCACTTTCTCCGAGATAACGTTGAAAAAGGAAATATTGTGCTTCACCATGTAGATATCGAACATCAATTGGCTGACATTTTTACAAAACCTTTGGATTTCACTCGTTTTTATTACATTCATAGTGAAATAGGGGTTATGCATCCTCATGGCTTAAATTGAGGGGGAGTTTTTGAAACTTGGGAAGTCTATGTGTGAATCTGAAATTAAAATAATATGAGCATAGTATTTCATACATATATGACTCTGTGATTCCTTTTACATGCTGAAAGTTCTTACTACATTACTCGTGTTATACATTTTGTAATTTTTGCCATGTCTAGTAATTGGAATAATTACTTACACTAAAACTGGTCATGGTCGAACTTTCTTGCTGTTTTGAACTTGTTACACGTTCACAAGTGCTTTTAATCATAAAGAATTAATCAAGTAATCAACTCACATATTGAGTTTTTATGAACAAATATAAATTGAGAAAAGATCAAGAGAATATGCATGCGTCGCACTTCTTCTTTTGAGATAGTTATCATTGCACTTAGATATGAACTTGGAAGAAGTTGTGTATGACTAAAACCATGTCCTTAAGCTTCTGATTGTCAAATGACATAGGCTTGGCTTGGTTGGTTAGAATAAGGCAGATGCGCATATAATCTCTTGCAAATATCATATGATCTAAATTTATGCTTTGAAAAATAATAAAATGCAGCAACTAGTGTCATGCTTTCAGGTTTTGAAATAGTTAAGTTTGTGAGATCATGACTTGCTTAAATTGAAAATTACATTTGATCTCTAGCATGGCTTACACCACTTTATGTATTTCATTGATGTGATAATGTAAGGTACTTGATAGTATTTCTTGGATGAGCTTTGATTATATGTATATGTTATAATATGCTCATAACAACTAAAGAGGGAGAGATAATTTGTTTATATGCTCATGACTTGCTGAATACATTGTCAAAGGGGGAGAGATAAGCATGAAGAGAAAGAGAATATGTGCACAAGGAGAGATAATAAAGGGGGGGAGATAATATGGGATAATTTTTGGATTTTCTTCTCATTTTATTTCTGATTTACAAAAGGGGAGAAATTGTTTTCAAAACTTTTATTAAGAATAAGCCAATGTTTGAATATTAAGTGGTGTTGCCAATGCATTCATCAAGGGGGAGATTGTGAGACCTATGTGTGCTGAATACATTGGCTTGTAGTGAATACACTTGGCATTGATGATAAAAGTTTTAAATATCACCAAAACACCTTTTTATCAAGGTCCGACTCTAGCTCCGAGCTATAGCAAGGTCCGACCATAGGTCCGACTTGTTTTGGGTAGCTCCGGCAACGTTAGATGCTAGGTCCGGCTTCTTGGTAAGGTCCGACTAGCTTTGGTTAGCTCCGGTGAGCTTTATCTTTAGCTCCGGCATGAGTTTGTTAGCTCCGGCATGTCTTTGATAGCTCCGACATATATTTGATAGCTCCGGCATGCTTTTGCTAAGCTCTGACGTACTTTGTCTAGCTCCGGTTTTGGGTTGACTAGTTTTGACTAGTTTTTGGTAAGCTTCGGTGCTAGGATCTACCAGTTTTGGTAAGCTCCGGCAGGTTCTTCATTGTACTAGTTTTGTTAGCTCCGGCTCAAGGTCCGGGTTGCTCTGGCAAGGTCCGGAACTTGACTGCAGTACTTCGGCTTTTCATTTGCAATGTTTCGTACTTGCTTTACATTGTTGGAAAGATTGCTTAGTATTCATTTGCTAAGTTTTTGGTGCGTTTTGGTTGATATGGATGATATCGTGTTACTGTGGTTTTGCAACATGCTTATGTGAGGTTCTCACGTAGGGTGTTGTGTTTGGAACTAACTTGAGTCAAGTCAAGGACATGGGCTTGTATGGATTGGTTGTTTATTCATGTGCAGGTGTTGCTTGAGTTCAAGTCATGGCTGGTGACGGGATCCATTATACTAGTCTCAGGGAGGAGATGAGGTTCCAACAACCAAATTCAGGAGGAATTGTGGTTGAGCTGATCAGGAGGTCGCGCAGGATGATTGAATCAAGGGCGGTGCATATGAAGGTTACTGGACATCAAAGGAAGGTGTATGCACGTATTCATGCGGTGCATGACGTGGCAACATGGTTCTGAAGATGGGATAAGGAAGGAAAGATCTGGTTGGAAGGATCGGATCGTACCGGTTGATGACTTTGGCTACGTCGGAGTCGGTTATGGCTCAGTATGGAAAGTATCGAGTTGGTTATGTTAGGATTTCGTGTGTGTAACGAATTTGAGTTCTTTAGGAATGTGGGATACGTTCCGAAGGTGTTTGGAAGTCTTAAGATTGCTTCTATCTGCGTATAGAAGAATCTTGAGCAGTTATGGAAAGTTACGATTCGTGATCTGAGTAGGATTGGAGTCCTAGTTGATATTGGGTTGGCCTAAGGGCTGGTTATATAAACAAGGGAGCCCAGATCTCGTGGTAGACGACTTTAGGTCTGTTCCTCTTGTGTTATATTGAATAAAATTCATAGTTTGAAGGAACTTTTGTGCCTTTTTTGTCCGACTTGTTCAAGACAAGTTTTACTCGTCGAGTTTCTGGACAGCACTACCTTTCGTCGATGGTTTTATCATAACTCGAGTTTTACAGATCCAATTGACGTGATTGTTTTTGGGTTGTCTTCACAACTTGATTGTATATCATCCTTCAAAGTTTCACGGTCATTGGATTTGTGGTCTATGATCTACACGAGTTTCTTTGCAGCGTTCCAGAACTGTTTTTTTCTCGGGTAGGTCAGATTGACCATTGTTTGATCTTTCGATCATAACTTGAGTTTTTCTCGTCGGATTTGAGTGATTCTTTTTGTGTTGTCTTCGTGACTTGATTCTCTCTGATATCTATCACTTTTGTCACTGTGAAACACGTTTAGATTACTCTCACACATGATTTCTTTAACATATCGTTTTTCTGCCGAAAGGGTTTCGGATTTAATTGTTTCCGCTGGGTAAGATTTTTAAATCTACCATTCACCCCCCCTCTGGTAGCTTTTCACGTGCTCTTTGATCCTACATGCCGCAAGATTGAAGTCAGGCAGAAGAAGCATCAACAATATGTCAACGCCAACAGCAAAGCTATTTGTGACAAGCTGGAGATTGAGCCGGTGGGATCCCCGCCCGCCTTCGAGGACTTCCGAGGAAGAGTCTGCTCTGGCGAATGATGATGATGGTGGTGAAGGTGAGGACAGGACCAAGACTGAAGAAGAGAGTGGCGATGAGCGATTCCCCTCAATTTTTACCTTTTTTTGGTGCCTTGATGCCAAAGGGGGAGAGATTGAGACTAGTAGCTTGCGACCATCTCTAGTTGGTGTCTTTATGATTTTGTGATCAAGGACATGTACTTATTTTTAAAACCTTGTAATGCACTATTTCTACTCTTATGTGTGATGCTTATTGTTGCTTGGATGATTATCTCAATGCTCATTATTGATTACCTTTACTTCATCACACCTTGTTGGTCCCACCCGTTAGGCACCCCACCATAAGGTGTGTGCATATGTGAGAAGCTTTTTTGTGGACTTATCATTATTCTCATATGTGCACACCTTATGAAAATCAAGATTTTATTCTCAATTGTGATATCTCAAATGGTTGTCATCAATCACCATAAAGGGGGAGATTGTAAGTGCATCTAGGATATCCCTTGTGTGTTTTGGCTAATTGATGACAAACATATGATATCCTAATGAATCCACTGAGATGATTGCAGGACAAACAAGTGAAACAGCTCGGTGCACACAAAAAGGTGAAAAATGAAGTGGTGTTCAAAGAGAGATACTTTGATGAAGCTTGGAAGACTAAATTAGATTTTGAATGTATAGGGAATGTATGAAATACAAACTCTAAGAGCTCACAACTTTGCACGAGGGTAAGGGATTAAAATTAACCTAACTTTCACAAAGCACCGGACTAGTCCGATCATGGACAAGACTAGTCCGTTCATCTTTCTGGAATCCCACTTATAGGGAGACCGGACTAGTCCATGCATCCACCGGACTAGTCCGTTGATGTTTGTGGAGTCTCTCATATTGAGGGACCAGACTAGTCCGATCATGGACCGGACTAGTCCGTTGAACTTTCTGGAATCTCCCATTCTTGGAGATCAGACTAGTCTAGGGACTAGTCCGATGAACTTTCTGGAGTCACCTTCACACAGCACCGGACTAGTCCGAGCTTGGACTGGACTAGTCCGGTAGACTTTTTGGACTTCCAAATGCACAGTGACCGGACAAGTCCACACTTGCACCAAACCAGTCCGGTGTTAGGGTTTTTTCAACGGCTACCTTTTGGAAACCCTATAAATAGAGAGTCCACAGCTTTCCTATTAACACACACGTCGAATACTGATCAAAGAACAAACCCTAGCGCCACCACTTCGTCCCAAGAGCCCAAAACACATCTCCCCACACATATAAAGTGCAAAAAGAGTGAAATCAATTGAACACTTGGATTCAGGATTGGGAGATCGTCGTTCTTTCACTGCGAGCTCTTGGGGTTTGATCTTTCTACACTCATACTCTGCATTGTAATACTTTTGAGTGTATTTGATCACTTGCTTTGTTGTAATTCTCGTGGGAGCCCTCAACGTGTGAGGTTGCCCCACAAACCTGGTGATTACCCGTGATAGTGAGATCAAGTCGGCCTTCGTGGTGACTTGAAGAGGGAAAGGGTTGGAGACCCGGCTCTGTGTGAGCTTCTTCAACGAGGACGTAGATCTCGTTGTGAGATCGAACCTCGGGAAAAAATCGTGTGTCTTGCGCCTTATTTCATTTGAATTTTATTCACTAGATCACTTATGTGCTAAAACATCAACCTAAGGAAATTATAAGTTTTACCTGCATTCTTATACTAATCTCAAATAAAATTATCAGTTGTTCTTATTTCCGCTGCTAAAGAAACTTAGATTCCCAATCAACACTTGATCAACACACATATTTTTAGCACACCGAACAAGTCCGCCCACACGACCGGACTAGTCTGGCCAACTAAGGTTTGACGATTCTATTAAGTGTGCAGGGAATTCAAAAGGCCTATTCACCCCCCCTCTAGGCCACATTCAAAGGGTTTTGGAGGCAACACTTGGATCTTGACGATCTAGGGTTGATGAAGAGAACTTGATGGTGAATTGTTGAAAAAGAACGCAAGGTTGGTGGAGATCTTGGCCTCTTGATATTCTTTCATTTCCTCCTCTTCTTCTTTTTGCTTTGGATCTCCTTCTCCCTCCTTGGCGGTTATCCATGAACTAGTTTTGGTGTTCTTTCAATTGTGGCAAAAAGATGTGAAAATAGGGTGTTGGGTTGTTTATATAGAGGTGGAGGGCTAGGGTTCGATGGATTTCGAGTTTGGGGTGGGTGGAGGCTGGTGTGGGGTCCCAAATTGGCTCCAAAAGGGGTTAGACACGATGTCCTTAGGCCCACTTAAGGTAAAACCCAAAAACATGTCGTGGAACAAAAGATCAACTCGCAACCGCGATCACTGTACAAGTCTGCACTAGGCCGGACAAGTCCGATATTAGTCAGAGAAGAAAATGGATAAGTCCGAACTATATCGGACAAGTCTGAACTTAGTCAGAGAGGAAAATGGACAAGTCCGAAAAAGTCCAAAAACTTAGCAAAATTTCCAAGGTTGGTATGGCCGGACTAGTCCGCAATGCACCGGACAGGACCGAAAACGATACAGAGAGAAAAAAGGACTAGTCCGTAGCAAAAACGAACATGTCCGAGGGAGGTCAGAGAGAAATCGGACTAGTCCGCACCAAAAACAGACTGGTCCGCACTTCTCAGAACTTTTGAGTGAGGTTTTGCTTTAAATTCACTTTAAACTCATTCCTTTTTATGTGGATTAATGTTAAACATGTATATGAACTTATGCAATGCATGATGCATGAAAATGAGAGTGTTACAGTGTTGTTAAAAAATTTCTTCGTGTGGTACCGGCACGCTACATGCAAATTGCTTTTTCCATCAAGACTCTTCTCGATATGAGATGTCCATTGGGGAGCTCGTGGGAAGACTGCATGCAGCAGAAGAGCGGCTTGGTAACAACACAAAGGAGATCACTCACAAGGCCGGACGACTGTTCCTCGTTGAGGATGAGTGGATGGCCAAGTACAGACACAAGTTTGAGTCTGAGTCTTCATCCAGTGTCGACAAGGCAACTAGAAAAGGGCCAGTGAAGAACAAAGGAGGAGCTCGTTCAGATGGATGTGAGAATGCACCAAAGCTCACGTTAGAAGGTACACCAAGGAGGAAAGGAAAGTGCCACAATTTTGGTATATGGGGTCATTGGCCCAATGACTACAAGAAGCCTAAATGTGAGCACAAGGAGGAGGCACATCTGATGAGGACAGACTCTGATCAACCAGCTCTGATGATGGTAACTGTGGCACTTCACAAAGTTCAGCCTACTCAAGAGGTTCACTTGAATGAAAATTCAGTGAAATCAGAGGAAGGAATTGAGCATATTTGGTATTCGGACACGGGAGCCAGCAGTCACATGACTAGCACATGCTCACTACTACCAACACTTGATGAGTCTGTAAAAGGGACAGTGCGTTCTAGAGATGGTTCTCTTGTTGGAATCTATGGCCAAGGTTTTGTTGTATTCCAAGTTCGTCAGCAAGAGCACCAAATTCTAGCAGATGTGTATTTCATACCCAAGCTGAAAAGCAACATCATGAGTCTAGGACAAATGGAGGAAGGGGGGTGGAAAGTTGTGCTTGAAGGTGGATCTGTGAACTTGTATGATCGCAATGGATATATGCTGATCAAAACCCCGCACACAAACAACAGGTTGTACACAGCAAGACTGAAGCCTATTCACCCTGTCTGTCTGATGAGCAAAGTGGATGATGCTGCTTGGTTATGGCGCGGTTTGGTCACATGAATTTCAGAGTGCTACGTGATATAGGAAGGAAAAGGATGGCTGATGGCATGAAAGTCATAGACCATGTAGATCAGGTCTGTGATAGTTGTGTGTTGGGCAAACAACCTAGAAGGCCATTCCCTCCTGTGTTTGAATATCGAGCGGAAAGGGGTTTGGACCTTTTCCATGGTGATCTATGTGGACATATAGAACCACCCACCCCTGGTGAGAAGAAGTTCTTCTTGCTCATTGTGGATGACTATAGCAGGTTCATGTGGGTGGAGCTTCTTGCTGCCGAGAGTGATGCTTTTCAGTACATTAAGTTGATCAAAGTCAAGCTGAAATTTGACAGATGAAGAAGTCTGAAGGCATTCAGAACAGATAGAGGAGGTGAGTTTAACTCAATAAAATTACTGCCTGTCTTGGAGATCTAGGTATAAAGCACTTCACAACTGCACCATATACTCCACAGCAAAATGGTGTAGTTGAGAGAAGGAACCAGACAGAAATTGAGATGGCAAGATGTGTGTTGAAGAGTATGAAAATGCCAGCATATTTTTTGGGAGAGGCAGTCAAGACAGCTGTGTATGTTTTGAATAGATCACCAACAATAAGCCCAGAAGGGAGGACACCCTATGAAGCATGGTTTGGGACAAAACCTTCAGTTAGACACTTAAGAACATTTGGATGCACTGCATTTGCAAATAAGACAGGCCCAACTGTCAACAAGCTGTCTGACAGATCAGTACAAGGTGTGTTCTTGGGTTATGAACCATACTCAAAGGCCTACATAATTTATGATCCTGACAATGAAAAGATCACAGTGTTGAGGGACATAAAATTTGATGAGGAGAAACATATTTAGTCCTCACTTTACATTAGACTAAAAGTATGGAAGTGCTAGCCACTAAAATTGACAATGTTCATGCTACTCCAAACTCACCTTGGACACCTCTGAATGAAGTATAAACTCCTTCAGTGGCTGGTGTCAATTGGGCACCACCACCTACTGGTGAGGAGGTTAATTCAGAGGTTTCAAACTTTGTTAGACCTGAATGAAACAAAACAGCAGGTGCCATCCCCTAAATATTCACCTTTGTGTCTGTGAACAGCAGAGGAGCGGAAGTGTTGGTCAAGCCTTAGAGCAAAAGGAGTGGTATAGTGCCATGATTGAGGAGCTTAAGGCTATACAGGACAACAACACTTACTCCCAGAGCTTCCTCCAAATGACAAAGCCATAGGTCTGAAGTGGGTATACAAACAGAAGAAGGATCCTGCTGGAAGAACAGTGAAACACAAGGCAACACTAGTGGTGAAAGGGTATGCTCAAAGGTAGTGAATAGACTTTGAAGAGGTCTTTGCACCTGTAGCCAGACTTGAGACAGTGAGAGTGCTCTTCGCATTGGTAGCAAATGAGTAGTGGGAAGTTCATCACATGGATGTGAAGTCTGCATGGTAGCAAATGAGTAGCCAGACTTGATCAGGAGCTGAATTCACTAGGCTTCACCAAAAGTGACGTTGAGCATGCTTTGTATAGGAGAGAAGGTAACAGTCTCTTTCTCATTGGTGTATAAGTGGATGATGTGATAATATGTGGTCCCTCCACTAACATTATTCAGATGTTCAAGACAGAGATGAAATAAAGTTTCAAATTAAGTGACCTTGGGAAATTGAGCTACTATCTGGGAATAGAGGTAAAATAGCTCAAGGGAGAAATATTTCTTTGTCAAAAGACATATGCACTGAAAGTTTTGGAAATTGCTCGCATGAAAGGGTGTAACCCCAGTGACACAACCATGGAACAACGTTTGCAACCTCAACAAGTCAGATGGTTCTAGGAAGGTTGATTCTAGCAAGTACAGGAGTAGTATAGGGTGCCTTAGGTACCTTAATAATACAAGGCCAGACATTGCTTACTCGGTGGGAGTGGTGATCAGGTTCATGGAATCTCAAACAAAAGCACATTGGTGTGCTGTGAAGAGGATACTAAGGTACATAGCAGGTACATATGACTATGGCTGCAGATATTCTTATGAGAAGAGACTGAACCATACAGGGTATTAGGAGAGTGATTTGGCTAGGGACATAGATGACAGGAAAAGTATAACTGGGGTAACTTTCTTCCTTGGTGAATATCTTGTCACTTGGAGCTCTCAAATGCAAATAGTTGTTGCATTATCCTCATATGAACACTACTACAATAAGCCTCATCGCAGGCGGCTCCAAACCTATTGTCACACGCGCTTTTTAAAACCACCTGAAACGAAGAGCCTGTGATAATCCGCAATTTCACAGGCGGAGAAGTGAAACCGCCTGTGAAGACATATTATCACAGGTGATTCTATACTTAGGCTAGCCGCCTGTGAAGATAAGTTATCACAGGCGGGTCGTACAACATATATAACCGCCTGTGATAATACAATTATCACAGGCGGGTCATGCAGCATATATAACCACCTGTGATAATACAATTATCACAGGCGGGTCGTGCAGCATATATAACCGCCTGTGATAATAGTGTTCTCACAGGTGGATCTTGAACTACATCAAGCCTCCTGTGAAGATAGTTTACAGCCGGTTTTTACCATAACAATAACCGCCTGTGATAATTAGGTTATCAAAGATGGTTCTTTACCTATATCTAGCCGCCTGTGATAATTGTATTTCACAGGCAGGTCTAGCAGTTGGTAAATAACCGCCTGTGATAAGGTATAACCTATGCAGTACTAGCTGCTATTATTTCTAATTTCCAGGTCAATTCGATATAATATCAGAACAGAAGTCAACAATATCATCACAGAAGTCAACAATATCATCACAAAAGTAAATTTCACTAAAACAATATGCATATGCACAAGTTACACATACAATTCATCTCATAGTTTACTAGTTTTCACTAAAAACTAATTCTATTGGCATAGTCGCAAAGTTCTGGCACATCAGCTATTGCACCATTCGCATCAAAGAAATTCCCTCTTTTGTGCAAAATTTCACGACGAATGAATTGACAACTCAGCAGCAATCTTGTCGGCTCCACCAGGAATACTTCTACAAACCGGCCATTCTTCGTTCACATTTTTCGCGTGCTGCAATGAAACACAGAACAAGGTTTAGAATGTGTTGGTTTGAACAATCTCAAAGTATAGATCAAAGTGAGAGTATACAGGAATTTATTTGGTATTTTTGGAGCAGTTGTACTATGAACAATTGAATTTTGAAGTTGAAATCAAAATATGAAAATAAATTTTCTAGTAATAATGAACAGTAGAGAAAATAAGTATTAAACTATGCTAGTTACAATGAAAATGAAACTCAAAAGTAAGAAAATAAGGTATCGATATTAAAGATAACTTACATCCTCACGATTCACTCTATATTCATTGGCAGTCCGAAGATGCGTGCACACATAATACCCGCATAAGACACTCACAGCGGGCTGCTTCGGACAAGCATAATACAATTTAATGTCCAATGCAGTCGTATTAGAAGACCTCTCACCACCAAGCCGTTCCGCGTAAAACCGCCAAGCGCTGTAATACAAGAAATGTCATATAAAACTTGTCAACACATTCTAAATGTGTGTAAATTAAAATTATTGAATAAACGTATAATTTCAAAATGGAAAGGAAATCTTTGTAACGATCTGGTGAGAAATCGGCAGAGTCCAAGACTGTTGCCATTCCCTGCGTTGGCTTGATGAAGATCACTATGTAGTGATTAATGCAATCATACAAACACATGTGTTAACAATTACCAATAATTTCTTTTTCAATTTCATGTGTCGAACTTACTCGAAGTGGTACGGATCCTTTACGAGGTCCTTGCCATCTCTGGCAGAGTTAAACATTGCATGTCCTATGTATGCTGCAGCTTCTGTCCTTCTATCCTTATTAAGTTTTGCGATTGGTTTTTCAAATTCTTTTTTTCTCATGTGCTTGAACTTTGCTGAGTCTCGATCTGCCTTGACGTCAAATAGCGTCTTTGCAATCCATGTAGGGTCAAGGATACATGTCTTGCGTTCCATCTTTTCATTATCCATGTATTGCATCCTATTAAAGAAGTCCAGAATTGTTATAATCTCATGAAATGTGTATGCGTGTAGTAAGAAAAGCAAATGCAAAATATGAGAGGCACTTACAAGCACCAGACGAGCAGCAGGTTGATTTCGATCATGCCCCGATGGAAAAGGGGATGCAGCTCTTAAAATAAAATGACTCGTCTATCTTCTCCAGTGCTCCAGAATGCTTCTCTTGGAATACGAAATGTGACCCAGGAAATCTCATATTTTGTGCTGGTAGGGATGTACCACTCATGCATTCTTTTGAGCGGGGCAGGTTGTTTGCTAAGTTGTACGGATGTCATTAATGGCTTCCCAATCTTAAATTCAGGAGGAACATCCTCAAGCTTGTATATTGGAACTCCTGGTTTAACTAAAGTCGTCCGCCGATTATACATGACACCGTCTTCTTCCCACTCCTCGATATCTTCTAATGCTGGCTCATGAGAAGAACGAGATGCACTCGGTTTTCTAATATTGTCCTTCATAGTTTCCAAATACTTTGACACTTCTGATGAAGGTTTCTTAATTTCGTATGATCTAACTTTGATAGGCGTCGATGATTGAGGAGTAGTCGTCGGAAGTTGGACACTGGCTTGTTGTTGAACTTGTTGTTCAACTGATTGCTCTTTACTCCCAGTAGCTGGCTCTAGTACTACTTCAAGTTGTCGCTCAACTGGTTGCTCTTTACTAGCAATAGCTTGCTCTTGTACTGCTTGAAGCTATTGTCCAACTTGTTGCTCTTGTATATCTTTACTAGCAAGGTTACTATCATCCTCGTTGAGACATAGGGGGAGTGGATCTTCCTGGACTGGGATTGGATCTTCCTGGACTTTCGGCTTAGAAGATGGGGTTGCAGTATTTCGAGATGCGATGGGGCTAGAAATCGGCTCATCGTCCAACACGATATCGCGTCGGTGCCAAAGGATTAATTGGTTGACAGCCTGCCCCAGAGTCGCGATCCCCTTAGGTGTGACGTGGTCTATTTCATAGTCTTCATAATCATTATCAACGATCTGAAGAACTTGCACCACAACATAATACAACAGAAGTGGATTCCCATTGAAGTCACAATCAGGCTTTGCCATAGCAGTAGCAACCTGTTTGGTTTTGTTCCCTGCTCTGCCGATCGGGACAAGAAGACGACAAGATTTCTCGTTAGCAATATCATCGACAGGGAACTTATGGGTTGACCCTGAGCGTGGCACAGAACCAACGCTGCTATGGTAGGCGGTTGGAGATACTAATTGCTCCTTTGGCACCGGAACAATCGTTGTACTCGGTGCCACTAATTCTCCCGATTGTCTAAGTTGTTCCATTATTTCTTGCATCTTTTCTTTGAACTTTTGAGTAATCAATTCATCAAGTGTTTTCTTAAACTTCTCATGTCTTCTATATGTTTCTTTATCTTTAGGGAAACCATCTAGCCAAGACATTTGAGAAGAGACTGCTCGAACCCGTCTGCTGTGTTCAGGGTCTCCTAAGATAGCGGTAAGTTGGTCATTCTCCCTCTTCGGCTTGAAGAGACCCTTCTATTGCTTTTCAATTACTTCTTTCATTTTAGCCTCGACTTCATTCACAGAGTCGGGCTTTTCAAGTTTGCCCTCGCTGGTCAAACCTGAGCGAGCAAAGACCCACCATTGAGTTCTCTCATCGCAGCCTTCTAATGGGTGAGGATTGCCCTTACTGGTAATTTCATCTAATATCTTATTCCATTTCATGACTTTGGGGGCATATCCGGCAGACCCCAAGCAATGATGGTATTTGTTCTTTTTTGCAAGCTCTGACCAAGTTGCACTTAGAGGTTTAGCATCAGGTGTGGTCTTTTGACAAACAAACTCTTGCCACTGAGCTTGTGTGATTTTTCCCATCTTCCTCAGGCTAGGGACCTTATGAGCCTTAACATAAGCATTCATTTCACTCTTCCAGCCACAAAACTTCTTGCCACAAGAGACCAATGTTGCTTTCTTTACAGCTTCTTTCGTGCCTTTAGGGAACTTGAATTGTTTCTTTATTCTTTCCCACGACTCATTCTTGGTCTACTCGGGTAATTTCCTCCAATTCTTGGTTGTGATCGGCACGAGCTCCCTAACAAGAAAACTGCATGCATTACAGTACTTGGTAACAGAATCCAGTGGTTCTTCGGGAAGCCCACCTGGACCGACCCTTGTTATGTACATGATGCAGTCCAATGGACCCTTATTGGGACCTCGTTGCCCTCGTTTCCGCTTGAGTGAAGCTGATGATTCATCCATTGGAGAACCTTCAGCGGTTTTAGGAGCCGAAGTCACCTCATTGTCTTCGCGATTAATCTAGGTAGAAAATAATTATAAGACTTCGTATACTTGACAACCAACATTAACTTGAACTGCTAATGTTAAGATTCGTAATCCATACCTCGTCGGTAGGATCATATTCCGGGTCGAGATCCTCTGAAGTCTTTTTAATTTTTATATTAGGAAAAGGATCCGATGGACTGTGAAAGGAGCCTGAACTGCTAGAGTCAGTAAACTCCATATTGTCTTCCTTATTGTTACTACCAGCACTAGTCTTCTTAGGGCTTTCCATGCTAGAACTAGTAAGACAAAAAATATAATAAATGGCATATTAACTCTGCATGAAGTGTTGCATGAAGAAAAAGATAGAAGCATTATAGGATTTGATAAGGCATTCTAGGGTTTAAGGCGACTGACCAAAAGGTTCCTATACATTGCGAGGGTGACAAGCATGTTAAAGTTGCTCACCAACAATGGCAATTTTATCTTCTTATTCTAAATATGCAGTTACTTGTATCTTTGTTCTGAGCACAAGCGATGTTCAACATAGCCGTATGCGAGCACATTGCTTTGTTTGGCAAAAGGATAGCGACACCAATCTCAAAGGAGCACAACCCTGTGAGATGAAGTGCGGGGCGGCTACACTCTATTTTTAGTACAGATGCTATTATCCACCCATGTTATCGCCAAGTTCCCAGATTTTTAACTGAAATTTGGCAGAGCTTCCTTTGTTTGTTGCTGATTTTGGGGATGTTTGGTTTGGAGCCACAATTTGCCACACTTTGCCACACCTAAAGTTAGTCAAGTTTGACCACCTTAGTCGTGTGTTTGGTTCATAGCCACAATTGTGGCAACATTGAATGCGGCCTAGAGGGGGGTGAATAGGCCTTTAAAATTTCCTGCACACTAAATAGAGTTGTCAAAAACTTGTTTGACCGGACTAGTCCCGTGTGCTGAAATAAATGAATTGATTAAATGTTATTTGCGAAACTAGATTCTTTTGGCAGCGGAAATGAGAACAACAAATACTTTGATTTAAGATTATTGTAAGAATGCACATGAGAACTTATAAGCAACTTAAATTGATGTTTAGCAATCAAGTGATCTAATGAACAAAAAGAAAAGAAATAAGGCACAAGAGACACGAATTTTTACTGAGGTTCGATCTCACCACGAGATCTACGTCCTTGTTGAGGAAGCTCACACAGAGCCGGGTCTCAAACCCTATCCCTCTTCAAGTCACCACAAAGGCCGACTTGATTCCACTAGCACGGGTAATCACCGAGTTTGTGGGGCAACCTCACACGTTGAGGGCGCCCACGAGAATTACAACGAAAAAAGTGATCAAATACACTTGAATTTATTACAATGCAAAGTATGAGTGTAGAGATATCAAACCCCAAGAGCTTGCAACGAAGGAACGACGATGTCCCAATCCCGAATCCAAGTGTTCAATTGGTTTTACCCTTTTTGCCCTTTAGATGTGTGGGGAGATGTGTTTTGGGCTCTTGGGACAAGGTGGCGAAACTAGGGTTTGTATTTTCAGCAGTATTCGACATGTTTTTTCTAAGGAAGGACGTGGATTCTCTTTTTATAGGGTTTCCAAAAAGTTACCGTTGTAAAACCCTAATACTGGACTAGTCCAGTGCAAGTCCGGACTTGTCCGGTCACAGTGTAATTCGAAGTCCAGAAAGTCTGGCGGACTAGTCCAGTTGGAAAACGGACTTGTCCGGCCCTGTGTGAAGATGGACTCCAGAAAGTCTGTCGGACTAGTCCGGTTGGAAAATGGACTTGTCCGGCCCTGTGTGAAGATGGACTCCAGAAAGTCTGGCGGACTAGTCCGGTTGGAAAACGGACTAGTCCGGCCCTATGTGAAAGCAGACTCCAGAAAGTCTGGCGGACTAGTCCAATTGGAGAACGGACTAGTCCGGCCCTATGTGAAAGCAGACTCTAGAAAGTATGGCAGGCTAGTCTAGTCCATGATCGGACTAGTCCGATCGCACTGTGAGATGTTAGGTTAATTTTAAAACCCTTACCCCTGCGCAAGGTCGTGAGCTCTTGGAGTGTTTCTTTCATACACACCCTATACATTTAAAATCTAATTTGTTCTTCTAAATTGCATCAAAGTATTCCTCTTCGGACACCACTCCATTTTTCACCTTTTTGTGTGCACCGAGCTATTTCACTTTTTTTGTCCTGCAATCATCTCAATAGTTTCATTAGGATCTCATATGTTCGATGCACTTACAATCTCCCCCTTTTTGGTGATTGATGACAACCATTTGAGATATCACAATTGAGAATAAAACTTTGATTTTCATAAGGTGTGCACATATGAGAATAACAATCAAATCACAAAAAGCTTCTCACATATGCAAACACCTTATGGTGGGGTGCCTAACAGGTGTGTGATCAACAAAATGTGATGAACCAAAGATAAACAATAATGAACATAGAAGTAAGCATTAGAGCAACAATAAGCATCACACATAGGAAAGGAAATATTGCATTATAATTTTAAAAATAGGTACATGTCCTCGATCACAAAAGCTTAATAACTAATACTAGAGATAGTTCGAGTCTCAATCTCTCCCCCTTTGGCATCAAGGCACCAAAAAGGGAAAAACCGAGGGGAATCACTCATCGCTGCTCCCTTCTTCAGTTTCAGTCCGATCTTCATATTCACCATCATCATCATTCACCAGAGCAGGATCTTCCTCTGAGTCCTCGTAGGCGGGCGGTGATCCAACCGACTCAATCTCAAGCTTTTCACAGATAGACTTGATATTGGCATTCACATACTGTTGATGTTTACGCTGCCTGTCTTTGATCTTGCGGCAGCAAGCAAAGACGAAGGAGAGCATTTTGAAGATGCCACTGGAGTGTTCATGGACAGGAGAAGAACCAGGAGGAGCAACTGCATCATGAGATTGTTTAGATCTCCTCTCTGCTGCGGGGGAGGGAGAAGCAGGTGGTGCTGAAGGAAGGGTGTACTCAGTGGGCTTTTGTGGCTTCAACCCCGTATGAGAAACATCCTTGACAAACTCGAGTTCGGTCACTTTCTCAATCATGAACATGATGTACGTTGCATACCCTCAAGACCTATTGGGAGTGATTGAGATGTTCACAATGTCGTTGTAGATGTACTCAAAAACATTGAATGGTCTCCTTCCACTAATGACTGTCATTAGGGTCCTCAAGGTTCCTTGGATAGTCCCGGCATCTCCATCCTTCAGGGCTATCGTCTTCCTCAACACTTTCTTAAGGACCACAAAGAAGGGCTTCAGATATTTGATGGTGGGAGGAACATAGGGCATCCTTGTGTCATAGAGGAACTTAAGCTCATCCTTCTCCAAAGGTTGCAGATTGTGGATGACAAGCTCATGATCCAGAGTGTGTTCAAGGTGAAGAATCCTTGCAAATTCATCATAAGTGACACTATACTTGGAACCATGAGTCATCCAAGTAAGATTGTCTCCATCACCACGGGCAAAGTAGAGGGTGGAGTAAAATTGGGTAATAACTTCATTGTTCCAGTTATACTCAAAGGAAAGCAGTTCCTTCAGTCCGTGCCTCTCCAAAGCCTCAACCACCTCACGAAAAGCAGGATACCTCTTCAACTGCAGGTATCCAACATTCAACCATTGACTCTCCACTACAGGATTTTTCATCTTCATGTACACGTGCTCATATTAGTCAGCATGGAAGTTGCTCCAGAATCTTGGGTCAGGGCACTGTTTAGGTTGATTATACACTTCAATCTTCCTAAAGTTATCAGCTAGCTCACCCCCTTCCCAGTGAAATCCTCACTGGAAGGCTGCCTGTTGCGGTGACTGGGGATTTTCGTCTTCAAGGGCCCAATGGGACCACTAGCAAGTCCCTTCCCTTTATTGAGAACCCTCTTTGGCCCTGATGAGCTCTCAGCAGCAGCTTTTCCTTGAGCCTTTTTGACAATGACCTTCCTCTTCTTAGGCAGATTGTCGTCGGAGGGTGGAGAGTGGACATTGACATCATGTCTTTTCTTCATAACTCTCTCCTTGGCTCTGCTCACTCTTTCGCGTTGAACTTCTTCATCAATGTGGAAAGAGCTGTCATCTGAGCCTGAAGACATCGTGCCTGATCAGGAGTTCATGTATTAGATAAGAATGAACCAAGGATTGAAGACAATGTAGGGATTCAGGTGTCAGAGACCGGACTTGTCTGGGTTCAGAGTGCGGACTTGTCTGCATCCGAGCGTCGGACTGGTCTGGTCTAGCATAAGAACCCTAACGATTTCCGTTGAATTCAAAACTTCTATCTAAAGATACAAAAGGGCAGGAATACATCTATGAGGCCAATGTACAACCTTGGAATCAAAGGAAATGAGCTAGAACGAGAAAAGTTGAGAATTTGGTTTTGGGTTGAATTTTACCGAGATTTGAATATCCGCGTTGAAAGAGCTAGAATCTGTCCGGATGAGTCCGGAGAGGAGAGTACACTCGTCAAGGAGAGGATTTCCCATGGAGAAAGCTTCGATTTTGAGGGCGTGACCCGAAAATCTCTTTGGGGGCTAGGGTTTAGGAGAGGAGAGGGAGACCAAGTGGAGGGAGAGGATGGGATTCAAATTTTGGGCCGGCCAACCGCTTATATACACGGTGGATCGGACTATCCGCTCAAGGAGGCGGACTAGTCCGGTGCCCCTGGAAAACCAAAGTATTTTTTCTGTCCGGACTAGTCCGGTGGAGAACCACAGTGGAGAACCGGACAAGTCCGGTTTCAACAGACTTGATACATATAGAGCTGATCAATAGTGATCCAAGGACAATAATTTTGCAAATAATCATGGTAATTACAACCAGTAGGTAAGTAACAATGAAAGTGGTCATAAACTGCAAGATTTCTTTGTTAAAATAATTTTCTTAGAAGAAATAGGGATGAGGAGCAGTTTTAACAATAAAATGTAACATTTGAAGTTTCAACCAGGTATGCAACGTTTCAAGCCACATTTCGAGAGTCAAGAATGTTAAGCTCTTTCCTAAGCTCACAAAACCTTTTTTCATCTAATGGTTTGGTAATAATATCCGCATGTTGTTTTTCAGTCCTAACATGTGAAATAGCAATGCCACCTTTTAACGAATGATCTCTGAGAAAGTGATGACGGATATCTATGTGCTTAGTTCTTGAGTGCTCTACAGGGTTGTGTGCAATTTTTATAGCACTTTCATTATCACATAGAAGCGGAATATGGCTTAGATTGTAGCCGTAGTCCCTAAGAGTCTGTCGCATCCAATGTAGTTGTGCGCAACAACTACTGGCTGCAACATACTCTGCTTCTGCTGTGGAAATTGACAAGTCCCTGACGTGCTCTTTCTATCGACTTTGCATCCTGCATAGTCGGCATCAGAATAGCCTATCAAGTTAAACTTGGATCCTTTGGGATACCAAAGCCCCAAGTTGGGTGTGTGCACAAGGTACCTTAGGATTCTTTTTATAGCAATTAAGTGACACTCTTTAGGTGCGGCTTGAAACCTTACACACAAGAAAACACTAAGCATAATATCTGGTCTAGATGCACATAAATAAAGTAAGGAGCCGATCATGGACCGATATACCTTTTGGTCCACATTTGGGCCGTCTTCATTGAGGTCGAGATGTCCGTTGATGGCCATGGGTGTCTTGATGGGCTTGGCTTTGTCCATATTGAATTTCTTGAGAATGTCCTGTGTATATTTGGTTTGGCTTATAAATGTACCTTCTCTCAGTTGCTTCACTTGGAATCCCAAGAGGAACTTCAATTCGCCCATCATTGATGTCTCGAACCTACCTGTCATAATTTTGCTAAATTCTTCGCACAAAGAATTGTTAGTGGATCCTAAGATAATGTCATCAACATAAATTTGACATACGAATAGATGATTATCACAATGTTTAGTGAAGAGTGTATAGTCAGCTTTACCAATTTTGAATCCATTTTGAGTCAGAAAATCTCTAAGGTACTCATACCAAGCTCGAGGAGCTTGTTTGACGCCATAGAGAGCCTTACACAGTCTGTAGACATGGTTGGGATACCATTGGTCTTCGAATCCTGGTGGCTGCTCCACATAACCTTCCTCCTTTATCGGACCATTTAGGAAGGTACTTTTGACGTCCATTTGATACAACTTAAAATTGTGGTGAGTAGCATATGCCAATAAAATACGAATGGACTCAAGTCTAGCTACAGGAGCGAAAGTTTCATCGAAGTCCAAACCTTCGACCTGAGAATAACCTTTGGCAACCAGTCTCACTTTATTTATTGTTACTACTCCATGTTCATCTTACTTGTTCCAAAATACCCATTTGGTTCCAACGATGTTCTCCCTTGGTCTCTCCACCAGCTCGCACACTTCATTTCTTTTAATGTTGTTCAACTCCTCTTGCATTGCAATCACCCAGTCTGGATCCCTTAAGGCTTCTTCTACCCTGTATGGTTCCAGAAAAGACACAAAAGAATAGTATTCACAGAAATTTGCAACTCGAGATCTAGTAGTTACTCCCTTAGCAATATCTCCAATGATATTGTTGGCAGGATGGTCTCTTTGCACACACTGATGTACTCTTGGGTGTGGAACTTGTGTAGTTTCTTGTTCTTCATTATCTTCATGTGCATTGTCTCCCCCTAGATCATTGCTTCCATGATTATCTTGATCTTCTTGATCTTCCTCATCTTGATCTTGTGCAAGAGCTCCCCCTTGATCATTGCCTCCGTGTTGAAGTTCATCTTGTGCATTTGAGTCTAATTTTCGCTCTTGTGGTAAGATATCACCAAGTGCCATTTTCTTCAGCGCTTCATATGGAGCTTCCTCTTTATCTAGCATACACTTATCGACTTGCTCCACTTGTGAGCCATTAGATTCGTCGAACACTACGTCATGTGCTACTTCAACAAGGTCGAACACCTTGTTGAAGACACCATAGGCGTAGGCATTCGATTCATAACAGAGCAAGAACCCTTCATCGGACATCGAAGCGAACATCGAGGCCCTCGGTTTCTTGTTCAGAATAAAACATTTACAACCAAAGACTTTGAAATAAGAAACATTAGGCTTTTTATAGGTAAGAAGCTCATATGGAGTTTTCTTCAGTAGTCGGTGAAGGTACAGCTGATTTGTGGCATGGCAAGCGGTGTTCACCGCTTCTTCCCAAAATCGATCTGATGTCTTGTATTCATCCAACATAGTTCTTGCCATTTCGATCAATGTTCTGTTCTTTCTTTTGGCCACTCGGTTTTGTTGAGGGGAGTAGGGTGTCGAGAACTCATGATTTATCCCTTCTTCATCGAGATCCTCTTCAACATGGGTGTTCTTGAATTCTGTCCCTTTGTCACTTCTGATATTCTTTATGGTTGATGAGAATTTGTTCTGAGCTCTTTTAAAGAACTTCTTGAGGATTCCCTGAGTTTCTGATTTATCATACATGAAAAATACCTAGGTAAATCTTGAAAAATCATCAACAATTACTAAACCGTATTTGTTACCGCCGATGCTGATGTATGCAATTGGACCAAAGAGATGCATGTGGAGAAGTTCCAGCGGTCTTGTGGTAGTCATCACATTCTTGGCGGGGTGTGGTGCTCCGACTTGTTTTCCTTCTTGACAGGCGCTGCACTGCCTGTCTTTTTCAAAAACCACATCCTTAAGACCATGGATGTGACCAGCTTTTAGAAGTTTTTGCAGATTTCTCATCCCAACATGGGCTAGCCGTCTATGCCATAGCCATCCCATGTTGGTCTTAGCAACCAAGCAAGTGTTGAGTCCGGCTTTATCTTTGTTGAAGTCAACAAGATAAAGCTTTCCCTTCAACATTCCCTTGAATGCAATCGAGCCATCGCTTCTTCTAAAAACGGTCACACCCTCATTAGTGAATAAACAATTGTAACCTTTGTTGCATAGTTGAGATATTGACAAAAGATTATAATCTAGAGAGTCTACATGTAAAACATTAGATAAGGTGTGTCGAGAGGATATTTCAATGTTACCGCTACCAAGGACCTTTCCTTGGTTGTTGTCTCCAAAATATATGCCTTCACTTGGATCCTTGTTGTACTCGTACTCTACAAACATTCCTCTCTCTCCAGTCATGTGATTTGTGCATCCGCTATCTAGCACCCATTTAGATCTACCGGATGAGTAAGCCTGCAAAATGGAATTATTCCTTGGTTTTAGGTACCCAAGCTTGCTTGGGTCCTCTCAGGTTAGTCACAAGAGTCTTGGGCACCCACACACAAGTTTTCAAGTTCTTGTGGCGTGGCCCTGTATATTTAGCAATGACTTTTCCATATTTGTTTTTCATGAGAACATGGGAAGCATCAAATGTACGAAACAATATTTGTAAATCAGGTTCATGGGAGTTTTCCTTAACAAAAGTGATTCTATTCTTAGCATAATTAGGAGCAGACGTGTGTTTGTTCCTGTCAAAACCTAGACCATCTTTGACATTAGGAGGTCTAGTGACCATATATGCACTGCGTGCATATTTGATCTTCTCCTTATCAAAGATGCCGCTTGTGGAAGCATGCATATTGTGAGAAGTTGGAGTATTAGAAATAACATTCTTCTTACTAGAGCAAGTTCAGGTTCCGATTTTTGTCGAAGTCATATCTTTGGAGGAAGAGCTCTTGGAGGACGAGGAGTCACTTTGCTTGAGCAACTCAACTTGCACCTCAAGGATCTTGTTAACTTTTTACAAGTTACCAAGTTCTTCCTTGATTGCAATATGCGAGTCCTCTAGCTTTGAGTAAGTTTCCTTACTCAAGGCTAGCACAAACTCAAGTGACTCGTTCTTCTCTCTTTCAAGCTCAAGAAGATTTTCAACTTCTTGATATCTCTTCCTTTCACGGTTGAGCATATCTTCTTGTCAGTTAACAAGTTCCTCCTTTTCAATGATTTCATTCGACAACATTTCCATTTTATTTAAAGCAATTTTACTTAATCCTCTAAACATTTCTTCATGATCACTAGAGCTATCAAAGTCATCAATAGAGGAATTTAGCGTAGGAGGAGTAAGTCGAACCTTTTTCTTGCCTTCCTTAGCCACAAGGGAAGTGTGGTTTTTCATATCCCGTCCTCCCATGTTTGGGAAGAGTGTGGCTCTCATAGTGGGTTTCTTGACTGCTATAGTGGCCATCTCTTCTTCTTCATCGAAGGAGGACTCGCCGTTTGAGTCCCACTCCTTGCCAATGTGAGCTTAGTGGGCTTGTCTTCTTTTTTCTGAAATTTTTCTTTTCTTGAGGTCTTGTTTACTTCTTCTTTTTGTTTTCTTCATAAGGGCAGTCCACCATGAAGTGACCATACTCTCTGCAGTTGTAGCAAGTGCGTCGAGCCTTGGATTTCCCTTTATCCTTGCTTTTGCCTTCATTTGAATTGTTGCCGTGTCTTCTTTTCATCATGCGCTTGAACTTCTTGATAAAGAGTACCATTTCTTCATCATCAAGATCGGTGCTCTCATCGCTTGTATCTCCATTGCCTTGGTCTTCATGAGTTTCTTTGAGTTTGGGTCTGCACGTTGCTTTGAGAGCAACTTCTTTCCTTTTGGAAGAGGTGAGTTTGGCTAAGTCTTTGACGTATTGAGCCTCTTTCCCCATCATTTCATGATTTATGATCTTCCCCAATAACTCTTCGGTAGTCATTTTGTGAAATCTGGGGCTTTCTCTAATCATTGAGCAAAGTGTGACATTTCTTGGCATGAAGGCTCTAATCATTCTTTTGACCACCTCGTGATCCGTCCATTTCTTAATTCCATAGGCACGAATTTTGTTGATGAGTGCCTTCATCCGGTTGTACATGTCTTGAGGTGATTCACCTTCTTCAATAGCAAATCTCTCCAACTCTCCTTCAAGCATATCAATTTTAGCTTCACGAACCGACCTATTTCCTTCGTGAGCTGTCTTAAGTGTATCCCAGATTTCTTTTGCACTTTCTAAACAATCGATCTTGGTGAATTCCTCTCTGCTTAGTGATGATGTGATCACCGCGGCGGCTTGTGCGTTTTTGTGAATCTCTTGTTCTTGTTCTGGAGTGAGTTCCTCATCCGTGTCCAGGATATCTATGCCTGTGCAAACAATGTGCCACAGACTAGAATTCAGAGATATTAGATGCATTTTCATGTTGCACTTCCACATGGTGTAGTCACTTCCGTCAAACCGTGGAGGCTTTCCCATAGGAATAGAGAGATAGTGATTGTTTGAATTGAGACGGTTGTAGTTATAAGGATATAGGGAGTAGTCGTGATGACCACTCCCAGTTGTCTTCTCTTATTCTTTTCCTTTTTGTGCCAGCAGTTTCTTTCTCAAAAGTTCCTTTAGCTGTCGCACTTCTTCATCATCATGTGGGCTTTCTTTCAGCACATCGAAGGCTTTAGCTTCTTGTTCCTCCTCATTGATGTTCGTCTTTGGGATATTGTTGTTCTTTTCAGAGGCCATTGATCTCTCCGAGATGTGAGTCTCGTTGACGGAGAACCTTGCTCTGATACCAATTGAATGTGGCCTAGAGGGGGTGAATAGGCCTTTAAAATTTCCTACACACTAAATAGAGTTGTCAAAAACTTGTTTGATCGGACTAGTCCGGTTGTGAGGGCGGACTAGTCCGGTGTGCTGAAATAAATGAATTGATTAAATGTTATTTGGGAAACTAGATTCTTTTGGCAGCGGAAATGAGAACAACAGATACTTTGATTTAAGATTATTGTAAGAATGCATGTGAGACTTTATAAGCAACTTAGATTGATGTTTCGCAAACAAGTGATCTAATGAACAAAAAGTAAAAGAAATAAGGCACAAGAGACACGAATTTTTACCAAGGTTCGATCTCACCACGAGATCTACGTCCTCGTTGAGGAAGCTCACACAGAGCCAGGTCTCCAACCCTTTCCCTCTTCAAGTCACCACAAAGGCCCACTTGATTCCACTGGCACGGGTAATCACCGAGTTTGTGGGGCAACCTTACACGTTGAGGGCTCCCACGAGAATTACAACGAAAAAAGTGATCAAATACACTTGAAAATATTACAATGCAAAGTATGAGTGTAGAAAGATCAAACCCCAAGAGCTCGCAACGAAGGAACGACGATCTCCCAATCCCGAATCCAATTGTTCAATTGGTTTTACCCTTTTTGCACTTTAGATGTGTGGGGAGATGTGTTTTGAGCTCTTGGGACAAGGTGGCGGCGCTAGGGTTTGTATTTTCAGTAGTATTCGACGTGTTTTTTCTGAGGAAGGCCATGGATTCTCTTTTCATAGGGTTTCCAAAAAGTTGCCATTGTAAAATCGTAATACCGGACTAGTCCGGTGCAAGTCCGGACTTGTCCGGTCACAGTGTAATTCGAAGTCCAGAAAGTCTGGCGGACTAGTCCGACTGGAAAACGGACTTGTCCGGCCCTGTGTGAAGATGGACTCCAGAAAGTCTGGCGGACTAGTCCGGTTGGAAAACGGACTTGTCCAGCCCTGTTTGAAGATGGACTCCAGAAAGTCTGGCGGACTAGTTCAGTTGGAAAACGGACTAGTCCGGCCCTATGTGAAAGCAGACTCCAGAAAGTCTGGCGGACTAGTCCGATTGGAAAACGGACTAATCTGGCCGTATGTGAAAGCAGACTCCAGAAAGTCGACTAGTCCAGTTGCACTGTGAGATGTGAGGTTAATTTTAAAACCCTTACCCCTCTGCAAGGTCATGAGCTCTTGGAGTGTGTCTTTCATACACACCCTATACTTTTAAAATCTAGTTTCTTCTTCTAAATTCCATCAAAGTATTCCTCTTCGGACACCACTCCATTTTCACCTTTTTGTGTGCACCAAGCTGTTTCACTTTTTTGTCTTGCAATCATCTCAATAGTTTCATTAGGATCTCATATGTTCGTCATCAATTAGCCAAAACCCACAAGGGATATCCTAGATGCACTTACAAACATTCCTTGCCACCTAACAGGGTCCCACATGTCAAGGTCTCAAAAAAGTGTGGCGATATTCCCTTAGGCTTCACAAGTTGTGGCTGAAAATCTGAGCACCTAACCTTAGTCAAGTTAGGCAAAAATTTGCGGCAAATTATGGCAACCTTAGTATATAAACCAAACAGCCCCTTTGTCCACAATTTTCAAATAGTGAACATTGATATTTGCAGAAACAATATATTTCAAACTTGTTACACACATCCTCAGGATTCCATAAATGTAAATTATGAAGTCTTTTGATGATCCTACTAGAAATTATGATCCAAACAGCAACTGAATACATAACTGTCCAGATTCTGAACTGTTACGACACCTTAAACGGTACTTCGATTTAGACCTGGTTATTGTGTGTGTTAGCCTTAGTGTTGAATAGCAAATTGATAGAGGACTCTTGAATCTTTCCACACATGTACAGATATGCATATGTTGCTTTTCTAATTTAAGAACTATGGCTGTTCAAAGTTCAGAAATTTTCTAGCTATTTCAGATAGCACTATACAAAGGTACTAAATTCAACTCCAGTTTCTAAGTAGTTCTAAACCGAATTTGAGGTAACAATGAATAGGAAAGTTGTAGAATAGCTCTTCCCCTTTCAAAAAATGTATCACAATAGACTAGAAGAGTTTTCTACAGATAATTATGGCAAAAATTCAGATGCTTGTTCATACAGTTTCAGAACAGGAGCTGATTTAGTTACAGAAGATTTTCATCACCTTACAACAGTCTATTGGCTTGACGGTCAATACAAAACTTATAGAATAGTTCAAGAGCTTTTCAAAAATTATGCCTACCCTTTTTGCTACAGAAGGCTAACCAAGGATGCTACCCTTTTCGAAATCCCGAACCCTAACCAAGGAAATCTATGCAAGGCATCATTTGTATGCAAGGTATCATTTGACTCGGACGGAGGAGGGAAGGTTGAAGGGTTTAGGGTTTACCGTGAAGCTCGGCAGCGACGGCAATGGCTTCGCTCGGTGTACCTGGAAGTGATGAGGGCGAAGCAAACGAACAACGTCGAAGCTCGACGGCGACGTCGAAGCTCGGTGGCGACGGCGGCGAACACTTGGCGACAAAAGAAAATTTGGCAGCCTGACGGCGTCTAAGTGTTTCACCCGGGTTAGGTTTTTCCAACGCGGACCGAGGGGTATATATAGACGCCTATTTTCTCATGAGGATTTTAAGTACCGACCGCCTGAGAAGATGGTTATCTCAGGCGGGTTTTACTTACCAACCGCCTGCGAAGATTCAATTATCACATGCGGTTGGTAAGTAAAACCCGCCTAAGGTAAACATCTTCTCAGGCGGTTATTAAGTATTAACCGCCCGAGAAGATTTTTACTTTTTATTAATTAATATTCTTGATTAAATGTGGGGCCCTTAAAAAGGCAAAATTCCACTTTTTGTAATATTATTGATTAGTAAAGGTTACCATTAAATTTCACTTCATAAATCCTTTGAAATTGTTCAGAACATAAAAAACATATAATAATTGCTATTTTTCATTTTTCTATCTTGATGAATATAATGATTTTTTCATTTATTTTTTCAATGGACATTTTTATTCATCATACCAATCTCTATGTATTTTTTCAGATTTTTTAAATTTTTTTAAACAATGTGTGTTCATAATTTGATGAATGCCTCATATGTATATGATCATTTAGTTAGGATGATGGATAATTTGAATTTTGACATGTTGAAATGCTTTAGAAAAATTAACAAAATTCATACATGTATAAATAATACAAATATATTCATACAAACAAATTTCAGTGAAGGATCCTTTTTTTTAGTAGATACACAAATGTGAATAATATGTGAGTAGAAAATAATTTGGTATTTACCAAAATATTACAATGTCAGCTATACAAGTTTTAAAATATTTTGTTCAGGTGGTAGATGTTAATTTTTGAATATTATAGAAGAAAGAATCATCGAATTTGGACTCAATTTGCAGAATCTATACATGTTTGAGTATTTATATTGGAATCTAAATAAAAAAGAAGCAAGTGAAAAGGAAACTGAAGAGGCTCGGGCATTATCTCAGGCGGTTGGTAAGTGAAACCCGCCTGAGATAAACATCTTCTCAAACGGTTATTAAGCACCAACCACCTGAGAAAAAGTTAAAAACCGTCTGTGAAAAATGGATGCCTATATAAAGGCCCCTCACCAATGTCAAAACGTAACCCTGGAGAATTTATATCGACGCCGCAAGGCTGCCGAATTTTCCCTGTGTCGCGCCGCCGCTCAGCTCGGCACCGCCACGTCTCCACCCAGCCAGCCCACCATGCTAACGCCTCGCCACGGTGTTGACGCCTCTGCATGGTACATGTAGTTTCCTTACTTTTTCTTTATATATTTTCATCATCTGATAAGATGCTAGTTTTGTGTGATCTGGTATATGGTTTGTGTCCTTTTTGCATGTGTAAGGACTGTATGGATTGTGTTCTGGTATATTGATGTACGGACTATATGGATTGTGCCCTTTTTGTGTGTTCTGCTAGTTTGGTCTTTTAGATATTGATGTATGGACTATATTGTAATAAGCTTATTATAGTTTGTACCTATTATGTGACATGAATATGATGTTTAATTAACAGATGATATTGTAATATATATAAGATGCACGATGTTTACCCGAACTTGTAATTGTAGTTTTATGTGTTTTCCTTTTCAATATGTTACTTATGTGTGTGTACCTCCTGCTTGCATATATTTCGAAGGAGTGATTAGGGTTAGCTTTCTAGGGAGATGGTTTTATAACTCACCCATTTAGTTACCATTGTTTGATGGGATCCAACGTCAAGATATAATGGACCGGATCCCACCTAGACCTAGCCCATGCTACTGGGCCTGTTTGCCCCACGACATCAATCCTTCGCCCCCGCTTGCTGCGCCCGACGCCTTCGACTCTGTCCGCCTCAAGACGTCACCTGTCTCCTCCAGACTCCGCTTGACACCGCCGCCTTCCATCCACCACGCTTTCTGTTCGTCGCCGATCTTAGAGTCTTATTTGACGTCGCCGCCGCTCTCCTACGTGCCACCTCTCACTACAACTCTATATCGATGTGGTATTGCTATAATAACCTTGAGGATGATCGGACATTGATTAGCCATCGACTAGGGTCGATTAGTCACCCTAATGAACAGACCTACATTATACTAGTATTCACTCATATGATACAATCTTGTTATGTCTCTATAAATTCATTTTATAGAAGACCTTTAGGGTATATTTGTGGCCAAATTTTGTAAATCTGACAAAAATTCTATTATTGAAGCATGGAACGTCGAGCTTGGATGTAAAACATGCCAAGACCCGATCCTATGTACATTCATGGTGTTGCAAATTTTATTGAAGCATCCCAGAGACATGCGAAGTTGCAAAAGATAGATGACATATTATGTCCATGTATCGACTGCGAAAATAAGACTGCTTGGACGGATACTATAGTAATCAAATCTCATTTGGTGAAAAGAGGTTTAAAAAAACTACACAATATGGACAGAGCATGGTGAGTTAGATACACATGATGTGGATAAAGATGATGAGAGAGGTTCAGATGATGATAATGTTCATATCAATGATGGTAGTGAAAATCAAGATGGTGATGATGATGATGAGTTCGATTTTGAGGAGATGTTGCGTCACATTGAACCATATGTATTGACTTCTATGGGAGCAAGCAAAGGTTTAAGTAAAATGGAGACATTACAGAATGCGGCGACGGTGCTTTTATATGATGAATCAAACGGTTGTGATAAAGAGTTTACTACATTGCATGCAGTCTTAGAACTACTAATGTCGAAAGCTACGCGCGGATGGTCCAATTGTAGTTTCTCTGATCTTTTGAATCTTATGGCAGAAATTCTTCTAAATCAAAATAAACTGCCTAGAAGCACTTATGAAGCGAAGAAACTTCTTTGCCCGATGGCATTAGGTGTGACAAAAAATACACGCTTGTGTAAACCATTGTATTCTTTATCGCAAAGAGCATGAGCTCGCAACTAGATGCCCCATTTGTGGTGTCAGTAGATATAAGAAGGAATACAATCACCAGTATGTTGCCAACATGAAAAAGTCTCAGAAGAATAAGAAGTTTATTATTGGTCCTGAAGGTGACGATGAAGATACTTATGGCGATGCAGACGGGAAGAATAAGAAAAAAATTCCTGCCTTGGTGATGTGGTACCTTTCGGTAATTGATCGCTTGAAGCGTTGGTTCTCAAACCCTAGGGAGGCTGAACTTATGCGTTGGCATTCCGAGCAATGCAAGAAGAATGAAAAACATATTCGACACCCTGGTGATGCAACGCAGTGGAAAAATTTTGATATTCAGTATCCAGAATTTGCAAAAGAAATCAGATATGTGAGGTTTGCCTTGGGTACAGGCGGAATGAATCCGTTTGGTGAAAAAAGGGGAGTACACAGCACATGGCCCGTGGTCTTAACGATGTACAACCTATTGACGTGGTTGTGTCACAAAAGGAAATATATCTTGTTATCTGTTCTTATCCAAGGTCCGAAACAACCCGGCATCAAAATTGATGTGTTCTTGGATCCTTTAATGGAAGATATGGCGAAATTGTGGGATGAAGGGGTACGTACATGGGATGAGTACAAGCGGGAGTATTTCACGCTAAGAGCAATGATATTCGTTACCGTGCATGATTATCCCTGACTGTTTACATTATCAAGACAAATGAAAGGGAAGAAAGATTGTGTAAGGTGCATGGATAGAACTGGATTCTATACCTCACTTCATACAGAAAGACGGTGTACATGAGAAACCGATGGTTCTTCACAGATACACACAAGTATAGGAAGATGAAAGAACAATTTGATAACAAAATCGAAAAAGATATTGCACCAAAACCTTAAAGTGGAAAACTTGTGTTCGAAATGGTCAAGAACATTCATATTGCTTTCGTTAAGGGCAAAAAATGTAAAGGAATTAAGAGAACGAAAAGTACATCTTCAGATGATACAACTGACATGGCATTCTAGAAACAATCAATTTTTTTCAAGTATCTTCCGTATTGGAAGAATCTGGAATTTTGCCATAGTATTGATTTGATGCACGTTACAAAGAATGTATTTGACAGCATCATTGGGACCTTGCTGGGCATGCTGAGAAAACAAAGGACGGATTAAATTCACGTATGGACCTATTAAATCTTGATTTGAGACCAAATCTTCATCTAGTAGAAAAGGCGAACGGGAAGCATTACCTTCCCCCAGCCAGCTACAACTTGACGCTAGAAGAGAAAAAAGCAATTTGCGAATGCTTGCTTGGGATCAAAGTGCCCACGAGTTTGTCATCCAATATCCGCAAACTAGGCTCGATGAAAGACTTGTCTTTATTCAGTTTTAATTCTCACGACTGTCGCATGATGATGACAGTGTTCCTTGGCATTGCAATAAGAGTCATCAAACCTGAGCGTATAAAAGTTGTCATCACACGTTTGTGTTACTTCTTCAATGCAGTATCGCAAAAGGTGATAGCACGTGAAGATTTAGACTATTTGAAAACATACATCGTCGAGACTATGTGCAAGCTTGAGATGTGTTTGCCACCATCCTTTTTCGATATGCAAGTACACCTAATCATACATCTTGTTCATCAGATAAAATCATTGGGGCCACTATATTTACATCATATGTTTTCGTTGGAGAGATATTTAGGAGTATTAAAAGGTTATGTGCGGAACCGTGCTTACCCAGAGGGTTCAATTATGGAAGGATACACCACTGAAGAAGTGATTGAGGGTTGCGCTGATTACATCAAAGATGGAAAATCGGTAGGTGTGCCTATACCAGTACATGAGGGTAGACTACGTGGGAGAGGCAAAGTGGGTAAGAAAACTCTTATCCTTCAAGATTACAAGAATTTACATTGTGCACATTTTGGTGTACTACAACAGCTCGCAATAGCTGAGTCGTAAATCGAGGAACACCAAATTGATCTTTGTGATAAAAACCAAGAGCGCAAAGAGGACTGGATCATGAAAGAGCACAAAAGATGTTTCACTGAATGGTTAATAGACAAAAATATACCATACGGAAACACTATAGAAGAGGCAACAATGAAGAAGTTAGCTTCTTTGGTGACATCATGGCAAGCATATGACATCAATGGTTACACATTATACAATAAAGAAAAAGACGGTAAGAGTGTTGCACAAAATAGTGGTGTTCGTATTGAGGCTTATGATTCACAAGGACAAAAGACCACATACTTCAGGTTCATAGAGGAAATATGGGAACTCGATTATGGCAAAAGAATGGTAATGCCCGTATTTAAGTGCCAATGGGTCAAACATCCTGATGGTGTGAAAGTGGACAATTACGGACTGACACTGGTAGACTTGAATAAAGTGGGTTATAAAGATGACCTGTGGGTTCTTGCCGATAGTGTTGCACAAGTTTTTATGTTCAAGATCCTAAAACTGAGAAGATGCACATAGTTGTTTCTGGAAAGCAAAATATTGTTGGGGTTGAGAATGTGGGAGATAATGAAGAGGAATATAATTAGTATGAACAAATGTACCTTTTCACTGAACCAGAAAACATCAAGCACGTAGAGAGAAGCATTAAAAACAGTTTGAAACCCTATATGCGAGAAGATGTCAATGCTGGAAAAAATGTATGATATATATTGTATATATTTGTATCTTCTGAAATCAACTTAGAACTATGCTCTATTTCAACTTTAGATAGCATGTTTCGAACATTATTAAATTTAGCTTCTATTTCAAACATTATTAAATTCCGTATGTGTATATAAATTTCTTCTGACATATGATGATCAGGCTTGCCTTCCAACAGCTCGGTTCCAAACAACATCTAGAAGCACAACTCTTGAAGCTCATGTCAAGCTAATCCCTTCACAGCAAGCTCTTGTAGATGCAAGTAACACCCGAGACTCATCATTTGGATTGTTAAAAGCTTCAATTGAAGTCTAGTGATACTTCCCGTCCATTTGAGGGCTTTTGGATAGGAGTGGATCCACTTCAATATAAGTGGTTTGAGGTGGATTGAGGAGAAAATTAGTTCATTCTTCACTTTAATCCACTTCAATCCAATTAGATTGAGTACACCCAAACAAGCCCTAAAAGATTTCTTTCTCTTCTCTCCATTTTAAAAACTTACGAATATGCTACTTTATCAGTTCTAATGGTTGAATATATTGACTACAAATCAGTACCATCTCTCTTAGTGCTTTACACAAGCGACAAAGCGTACAACTACAATCACAAATCTTGTTTTTACCATTTTCATAGGAATTTTACCATAATCTTTCAAGCATAGATTTATCAATAATTGAAGCTTCCTCATCATACATCTTAATAGCAGTTACAAGTGAAGGGTGTGTCGAAGCCAACGAAATCTCAACGGGACTGAAGACAAAGAGATGCTGCATATGAGTGACAATGTCCAGGTTAGACAGCATGAAGTTATGATGGCAGCCTTCAACAACATGAAAAGTGATGCCAAGGTTATGCTTGCATCAACCAAGACATGTTCACAACATGCCTTGCTTGATGCAAGCATAACCTTGGCATCACTTTTCATGTTGTTGAAGGTTGTCATCATAGCTTCACGCTGTTTAACCTGGATATTGCCGCTCATATCCAGGATCTCTTTATCTTCAATTCGATTTAGATTTTGCTAGTTTCGACACAACCTTCATTTATAACTGCCATTAACATGTGTGATAAGGAAGCTTCACTTATTTGATAAATCTATGCTTGAAAGATTAAGGTTAAATCCCTATGAAAGTGTAAAAACAAGATTTGTGATTGAAGTTGTTCGCTTACTCTCTTGTGTGAAGCACTAAGAAAGTAGGTACTGATTTCTAGTCAATATATTTAGGCATTAAAACTGAGAAAGGAGCATCTTCCTAAGTTTTCAAATGGACAGGAGGGAAAGAAATCATTCAAATGGATGGGAAAATCCTTCCAAGGATCATCAAGCTTCAAATCGATGCTTTCAACAATCCAAATGATGAGCCACGGGTGTTACTTGCATCTACAAGAGCTTGCTCTGTAGGGATTAGCTTGACAGGAGCTTAGCAGCATCACAGACGGTACTTAAACAACAACCGCCTGTGGAAATCATGTATTTTCTCAGGCGTTGGTTAATTAAGAACCGCCTGTGATGTTAGCTACATCACAGACGGTTCTTAATTAATAACCGCCTGAGAAAATACATGATTTCCACGGGCGGTCGTTGTTTAAGACACGCCTGTGATGATCTGTCATCACAGGCGGTTATTGTATCATTCGCCATAACAGTCGCATTTTTTTATGGACCGCCTGTGTTTGAAAAATCCAGGCGCCTATGGAAATGCTTTTTGTAGTAGTGGAAGCTGAGTACATAGCAGCTGCAACAGCCACCTGTCAGGGGGTGTGTCGGATTCGTCTGCTGACTGATATGCTGAATTCAGATATGACAAAGTTCAGACTGTTGGTGGATAATAAGGCAGCACTTGAGCTGAGCAAGAATCCAAAATTCCATGAGAGAGTGAAGCACATTGATACAAGATACCACTATATTCGTTAATGTGCTAAAGAAGGAAAGGATGAGCTAGATCATGTGAGCACCGATGCACAGGTGGTCGATTTACCGATGAAGGCGCTCGGCAGAGTCAAATTCATGGAGAACAGACGGAAGATGAATGTGGTACGTGTCCAACTAGATTAAAAGGGGGTGAAATGTTAGTTTTAATCTAGTATGTCTAGTTTACTTTGTGTCGAGACGTGTTTGAATTTTTTTTAGAGTCAGTGTGTGGGTGATGGGTCGGGTGAGACTGCATGAAGTGTGAACCGTTCGAGCTCACGTCGGTGTCTATCCCGCGCATGCACGAACGTGGTGACCGCGTCCAGTCTGTTGGGCGTGTTTCGTATCGTGCAGCATGGATTTTGTGTGTTTCCGTTAAGTTGGCGTCGTGTGTGCATGTTCACTCGATGTACGTATATGTATGGAAAACCGATCACAAATGCAAGGACCCAGTTTGGGCGTGCGATCACAAAGCAACTGTCCAAGTCTTCCTTTGTTCTTGAGTAAGAAAAAAAACTCTGCTCGTCGCTGCGCTGAGAGCACCAAGTGCACTGCTTCATACTTTAGGTTCCAAAAGGCCTGCCGACGTGGGCAAGTGTTTGCCCGCAGCCCTGCGTTGTCATCGGGAGCATGCTCTAACAGCCACTCATTGGTAGTAGTTGTTGGAATATTTGGGCCTAAGCCCAATTATTCTCTATTAAATTCCAAAGGTGTAAAGGAGGCATTTATCCCACATTGACTATTTGAGGAGTGTGGCTCTTATTTATAAGGGAAGCTATTTTCTATGTGTGGAATAGGTGAGAGAGGGACGGATAGAGCCACAAACAAATCACACGAACGCGCGTGCGCGTATTGGTGTATTTTCGCGTGAGTTAACGCGTGACTTGTGACTTGCGACGTGGCGACTGGGGCGATAATTCTGCTCTCTCTCTTTTTAAATAGACTGACACTATTATGACTTTAATTTGGTGCAATTTGCAGTGCTTTATGAGTCACTTTTTGGAGAATAATGGTCTACAATAACAGACGTGATCTAAGTATGCTGCAAAAACTTAAGATTATTGCATTCAGTTACTAGAGCTTAATTGTGCTGCTTTACTGCATACTTAATTCCTTTAGTTACTAGAGTTTGTCACTATATATAAAGAATGAAAACTTTCATTCTGGAACAGATAGGTGAACAGACTCACTAGTCCACTATGTTGAGCGTCTGCTACAGGCTAGTCCATCCCTCTCGTCGTCGTGTCTCCGACGTGCGGGAGAGCAGTGTCTCCGAAACCACGTCCTGGTGAAGAATCTACACGGATTGGGACGAATCAGGTTTTTGGGTAGCGTTCGCATGACTGCTCGATGGAAGATCTGCTTCCTCTACAGTCTTCTTCACACACTCAACTCATCATTTTTCAAGCTGGAAGCATCAGCACTGTAAGTAAAGATGAGTTTTCTACGCATGAATATGATGGATATAATCTGCTGTACTAGCATGTTATTATTCATGTTTTGTGGAGTATATGTCATGCGTACTGTGGTAATTTTAGGAATTAATTTTATCTCTAAAGTGCATTGTTTTCTAACAATCCAAAAACCTGATCGGCACTTTAAGATGGGTAATAGCTCTGCTGATGCGATGAAACCTAAGAAGTTTGCTGGTTCGAACTTTAAGAGATGGGCTACAAAACATGACTTGTTGCTCACTTCTATGTACATATCTTATGTTCTAGAGCCAGTAGATCGACCCATGACTGTTGAAAAACAGGCTGAGTTTGATAAGGCTATTGTGATGGCAGTGGGTTGCATTTTGAGTGTGTTGTCCGACAAACTGTGCGATGGTTATGTGACTCATAAGAGCGCAAAAGAGCTCTGGGAGGCCATTGAACACAAGTACGGTGCGTCGGATGCTGGACATGAGTTGTATGTCATGGAGCGCTATCACGATTTTAAGATGGCAAACAACCGTTCAATGGTTGAGTAGGCTCATGAAATACAATTCATTGTCAGAGAGCTCCAACAACTTGGACTAAATTTGCCTGATCGATTTGTGGCTGGGGGCATTATTGCCAAATTACCTCCATCTTGGAGGGGATTTGCCACATCTCTAAAACATAAGAGACAAAACATTTCCGTTGAGGATTTGTTGGCTTCTCTTGATGTGGAGGAGAAAGCTCGGGCAAAATATGGTGTGTCTAAGGTGCATGAAGGACAGTCCAGTGCTAATGTCATGCATCATGCTAGACCAAAGAAAGAGAAAAATAAAGTTGTACACACCACCAACTTCAAGAAAAAGGAGAAGAAGAAGATAAACATGGCTGAGGTTGAATGCTATGTCTGTGGCAAGGTTGGGCATTTTGCCAAAAAGTGCACAGACAGAAAAGGCAAGAAAAATCAGCAAAAATCTGCCAACATGGTTATTAGCGATGCTGGAACAACAACGTATGGTAATACATATACCGTTTTAACAGAATGGTGGACTGATATAGGGGCTAATATTCATGTTTGTACTGATGTATCTATGTTTTCTTCTTATCAGGCTACCCACGGTGCCTCTGTCCTGATGGGAAATGGCTCACGTGCTTCTGTTCATAATGTTGGTACGGTCAGTCCGATGTTCACTTTGGGAAAGACCGTGCAACTGAAGAACGTGCAGCATGCCCCTTTAATAAATAAAAATATCGTCAGTGGCTCTTTGTTTTGTCGAGACGGATTTAAGTTGATGTTTGAGTCTAATAAAGTAGTCGTGTCAAAATGTGGACTCTTAATTGGAAAAGGCTATGACAACGGCTGCTTGTTCCGCTTTTCCCTTTCCCATTCCAGTAGCTCTGTGGTAAACTTTTTGAATAAAGATGATGAAGCAAGTGTTCGACACTGTTGTTTATGTCATATAAATTTTGGATGCATCTCACGGCTATCTACCTTGTCTTTAATTCCTAAAATTCCTATAGTCAAAGGTTCAAAGTGTCAAGCTTGTGTGCAAGCAAAAAAAACCAAGAAAACCACACTTGGCTGCAAATGAAAGAAATTTGACACTTTTATAACTCATTCATTCTGACCTTTGCGGAATGAATGGTGTGTTGACTGTTGGAGGAAAGATATATTTATTGACATCTATTGAGGATTCAACTCGCTATTGTTACGTGTATTTACTAAAATCAAAATATGAGGTGCTAAATTACTTCAAGATCTATAAGGTAGAAGTTGAGAATCAACTAGAAAGAAAGATAAAAAGAATTAGATTTGATCATGGAGTAGAGTATTTTTTTAATGAGTTCTCCCAGTTTTGTGCTGAAATTGGGGTCATACATGAGAGAACTCCACCTTATTCACCTCAATCAAATGGAGTTGCCGAGAGGAAGAACTGCACTCTAACATATTTGGTGAATGCCATGTTAGATACTGCAGGTTTATCTAAGGCATGGTGGGGGGAGGCAGTTCTGACTGCAAATCATGTATTGAACAGAGTTCCCACAAAAAATAGTGAGAAAACTCCATATGAAGGCTGGAAAGGAAGAAAACCATCTCTTTCTTACCTGCGCACATGGTGATGTTTGCCTATGGTAAATATACCAATAGTCAAAAAGCGTAAACTCGGACCTAATACTGTTGATTGTATGTTTCTTGGTTATGCATCTAATAGTCCTATCTGTAGATTTCTAGTAATAAGGTATGACCCACCTCTTGTGGTCGTTGACACAATAGTTGAATCTAGAGATGCCATATTTTTTGAAAGTATTTTTCCTATGAATGATGCACATAGATCTTACGGTCATACACATGACAATAATTATATTCCATCTGAAATCTTAGAACAACCTGATTTTACATCATCAGAAAATTCATTACAACCATATGATGGAGAAAACAATAAAACAACTCATAGAGCAAACAAGAGACAAAGGATTACAAAATCTTTTGGTGATAATTTCGTTTTTTATCTTGTGGACGATACACCCAGATCCATCCGAGAGGCGTTTGCATCACTTGGTGCATACGATTGGAAGGAAGCAGTTCGTAGTGAGATGGAATCCATCATGACTAACAGAACTTGGGATGTAGTGGATCGTCCATTCAGTTGTAAAACGTTTGGGTATAAGTGGGTGTTCAAGAAAAAGCTTAGGCCTGATGGTACTATTGAGAAGTACAAGGCGAGACTGGTGGCGAAAGGTTATACACAAAAACAAGGAGAAGACTTCTTTGATACTTACTCACCCGTTGCTAGAATGACAACTATTTGGGTACTTCTTTTTTTGGCTACCTCACACGGTCTTCTAATCCATCAAATGGATGTGAAGATGACTTTCCTTAATAGAGAGTTGGATGAGGAGATTTATATGGATCAGCCAGAAGGATTTGAGATACCCGGTCAAGAGAAAAAGGTGTGTAAGTTAAAAAAATCTTCATACGGTCTTAAACCGGCACCAAAGCAGTGGCATGAGAAATTTGATAGTACCATGTGACAAGCAGGTTTTGTTGACAATGAGGCTGATAAATGTGTATATTATCGATATTTTGGGGGTAGAGGAGTGATCATGTGTTTATATGTAGATGATATATTAATTTTTGGAACTGATATTGATGTGATAAATGAGGTAAAATCTTTTCTGTTCTAAAATTTTGATTTGAAAGATTTAGGGGAGGCTGATGTTATCTTAAACGTCAAGCTAATGAGAAATGAGAATGGGACTCTCTTACAGTCCCATTATGTTGAGAAGGTCTTGAGCCATTTTGGCTATTTGGACAACAAGCCTTCACCAACACCATGCGATCCTAGTATAATTCTTCGAAAGAATAAAAGAATATGAAGAGACCAACTGAGATATTCTCAAATAATTGGTTCGCTCATGTACCTAGCTGGTGCTACTCGACCTGACATTTCCTTCGCGATTAGCAAATTGAGCCGCTTTACTGCTAACCCAAGAGATGATCATTGGCGCGCGCTTGAGCGAGTTATGCGCTATTTGTGTGGTACAATGAGCTATAGACTTCACTATACAGGAGACCCCAAAGTTTTAGAGGGTTATAATGATTCCAATTGGATTTCTGATGCTGATGAGATAAAGGCAACAAGTGGTTATGTCTTTACTGTTGGAGGAGCAGCTGTCTAATGGAGGTCTTGTAAACAGACTATTTTGACGAGGTCAACCATGGAGGCAGAGCTTACTACATTAGATACAGCTTCTGTAGAAGCAGAGTGGCTGAAGGAACTCTTGATGGATTTACCAGTGGTAGAAAAACCAATTCCTCCAATTCTTATGTACTGTGACAATCGAATAGTTCTTGCAAAGGTGTCAAGTACAAAGGATAATATGAAATCCTCAAGACATGTGAAAACACCATTAAAATCTGTTAGAAAATTGAGAAACTCCAGAGTGATAGCCATTGATTATGTTGAAACAGCGAAAAATCTAGCAGATCCGTTTACAAAATGTCTATCAAGAAATATGATAGATTGTGCATCGAAGGAGATGAGATTGAGACCCACGTGAGTTATATACAGCGGTACCCCAAACCTATGTGATCGGAGATCCACGAATTAGGATTTGGGGAGAACAAGCTGTATGTATAACTAGGAGAGTACATAACTATGTAGTACCCTCTTCAGTGAAGATGCAACACTCTCCATTTTGTAAGGAAGGCTGACTTAAGTCTTAATGTGTTCAGAGGCTATAGTGCGAGATACTTTCCTACAGAGTATTCTTGTACGAACACACGTATATGAGCTGACTGTTGGTCGCAAGTTGTGAGATTTGGTAATTCTCTAAGAAGCTCATGATAGAGACATGGGAGTATGACTTATAGGCTCCACCCGAGGACTGGTCCAATAGGCGTCTAGTATCAGTTTGATCTTTAAATGAAACCACCTCGCGCAAAACAACTAATTCAAGGCATAGTCCATTGTGTAGTTGTGGGTTGGCAAATTTTTTATATCTAGATGGATGTTCAACCGAATAGGTCTCCATCGTTAAACTGATATATCAATGAACATTGTGGACATACGACAAGTAGTGTCAGATATGCTTTGGAATTTGGTGGGGATTGTTGGAATAACTGAGTCTAAGTCCAATTATTCTCTGTTAAATTCCAAAGGTGTAAAGGAGGCATTTTTCCCACATTGACTATTTGAGGAGAGTAGCTCTTATTTATAGGGGAAGCTATTTTCTATGTGTGGAATATGTGAGGATGGCTATAGCCAAAAACAAATCACACGCACGCGCGTGCGTATTTGCATATTTTTGCGTGAGTTAACGCGTGACTTGTGACTTGCGACGTGGCAACTGGCGTGGTAATTCTGCTCTCTGTCTTTTTAAACAATTTGACACTGATATGACTTTAATTTGCTGCAATTGGTAGCATTTTATGAGTCAGTTTCCGGAGAATAATGGTGTGCAGTAACAGACTTCAAAAACTGAAGATTATTGCATTCAGTTACTACAGCTTAATTGTGCTTCTTTACTGCATACTTAATTCCTTCAGTTACTAGAGTGTGTCACTATATATACAGAATGAAAACTTTCATTCAGGAACAGATAGGTGAACAGACTCACTAGTCCACTGTGTTGAGCATCTGCTACAGGCTAGTCCATCCCTCTCGTCGGCGTGTCTCCGACGTGCGAGAGAGTAGTGTCTCCGAAACCACGTCCCGGTGAAGAATCTGTACGGATTGGGATGAATCAGGTTTTTGGGTAGCGTTCGCGTGACTGCTCGATAGAAGATCTACTTCCTCTACCGTCTTCTTCACACACTCAACTCATCGTTTTTCAAGCTGGAAGCATCAGCACTATAAGTAAAGATGAGTTTCTACGCATGAATATGATAGATATAATCTGTTGTACTAGCATGTTATTGTTCATGTTTTGTGGATTATATGTCATGCGTACTGTGTTAAGTTTAGAAATTAATTTTATCTCTAAAGTGTATTGTTTTCTAACAGTAGTAACACCCTTTCCTTCTACCTGAAGAAGATAAGCTTCACAGTGTGATCTCCCATCCACCAGAGACAAATTGGATGGTCGTCCAGATCATGAGGCTGGCCGGCACAATGCTCGGCCTCGTTGATGCAGACAATGCTGCTTTAAGCCTGCACTTCTGGACGCGGGAGGAAGCAGGTGATGATTGGATGCTGCGCCAGACAGTGAAACTGGACGCGCTGCCACCCATGTCCACAACAGTGTCGGCGTGGACAGACAATCTAAGATCTGTCACGTTGCTTGGGGCATGTGAGTACGGTAATGTCATCTTTCTGCGCACCAGTTTCGGGGTACATTTTTGTTCTATCTTGACACGATGCAGCTCAAGACGCTGCCTTATGCACTACAAGAAACCCGACGATTTGGGACGGCCAGGGCCGTCGCAAATAAGCTAAATGTCGTCGCAAATAAGCAATTTGTGACGGCTTTTCTAATTTGCGATGGTTTCTGGCCGTCGCAAATAAGTCATCGCAATTAAACTTACTTGCGACGGCCACTGTCGCAAATAAACTTATTTGCGATGGTAGCAGCGGCCGTCGCAAGTTACTGCCGGGGGCTGGTGGACCCCGAACCAATATTTGCGACGTCCTGGCCGTCGCAATTAAAGCTTATTTGTGATGGCCAGGCCGTCGCAAATAAGTGCCGCTATTTGCGACGGCCTGGCCGTCACAAATAAGTTCAGCCGGCAGGGCTCATGTGTCCTCCTCTGGGACCCACACTGCTATTTGGGACGTCCTAGCCATCGCAATTAATGTTTATTTGCAACAGCCAGACCGTCGCAAATAGTAGTGGCTTAATTGCGATGGCCTAGAACCTTATTTGCTACAGTACTGTATAAAAATCCATCGCAAATAAAGTTTAATATTTTTTAAAAAAAAAACATAAAATACTACCCGACTCGATAGCCAGAATAACAGAACAGACAGTATAAATATCACAACACATCACAACAGTCTAAAACACATCACAACATCGTCGAAATATGGCACCAACATCAACAAACTAAACATGGGCTCACTCGCCCATCTGACCTCCGTATCCACCTCCATAGCCACCTCCGGAGCCACCTCCGAAGTCGAAGTAATCGTCGCGCCTCATTCCAGGTGGCGGTAGCAACCGCAATGGCGTTTGTGTAGCCATCGCAGATCCCTGCAATTAATGAAACTTAGAGCTAGAATATAAATGCATCAACATCTCTCCCCGTCCCTTCCTCTCCCTCTATCTTTATCTAGATCCCCCTATCTTCCTCTCTCTCTTTTCATTTCTCTCTTTGTCTCTCACTCTATCTTTCTCTCTCACTCTATCTCTCTATTGCCATCATTTTCCCTCTATCTTCCTCCCTCTATCTCCATCTACATCTCCCTCCCTCTATCTTCCCCTCTCTCTATCTCCATCTACATCTTACTCTCTCTCTTCATTCCCCTCCTACTCTTTCTAACTATCTTTCACTCTTTCTTCTGTCTCTCTCTTTTTTCTCTCTCTCTTTCTTCTATCTCGATCCTTTTCTTCTATCTAACTATCTCCCTCTTTCTTCTATCTCAATCTTTTTACGCCGAAGAAGAAGGATTACATAGAAAATTACCTGACCCGCACAAGAAGGATCGCCTGGAAGGACCGGTGGTAGTACCGGTAGTTGGATCTCCAGACCTTGCGCCCGAGCCATGGCCTGTCATTGCAAACATTAAATGCTATCTATTAGAAAGTCATTTACGCTAAATTAATGAGAACTTCAGTTTTTATTTTGTTACCTCCATTGCTTCCCGCATCTGCGCCAACGCTGCTGCCTGGGTTTGGATCGTGGCCTCCATCGCGATCCTTTGGCATTCCGACTCCTCCTATCGCCTGAAGAGGGACTGCATCTCAATGTCCCTCTGCAAGGCGCGACGACTAGTCGTGCCCACCGAAGAAGCCTGCGTGGAGCTGTCTCTCGCAGGTCTCCCCGCCCTCGAGTCGACAACTCCGACGAATATGGCGCGCCTATAAAAAAGAGAGTCAGTAATATGAAATTGAAATATCTTGAATACATTGAATTGAAAATGATAAAATGACTTGTAAACTCACCTTCTGTGTGCTTTTCCACCACCGCTTGCATATGCGACTTGAGGATCGATTGGTTGACGTTCCCAATTGAAATCCTTGCCGTGTATCTTCCTAGCCTCCTCCCCGTACTTAGCCTGCATAACAAGAAAACCGTGTAAGTTCAACAATCTATATAATTATATTTAATATGAATGATTTCTAAACTTACCAATCGCTCGGCTGCAGCCTGACTGCACCCCGTCGGTTGAGAAGGGTCACTGTGACCTCTCTTCCAGATCTCAGCAGGGGTCGGCGACACCCCCGTCTCGCGCTCCTGTCAATACGTGTTAGTACAAACAATATATTATGAATATATAAACATAAGTTACACACACTTACCATGCGTTTAGCTAAATGCATGTGGTTATCTTGACCGTGCTTGCTCTTCCCCTCGACCCCTCTGCAGTCTCGAGCCTTCTCGGACTTCGCTTTAAACTCATCGCTAGCCCAGTAGCGACAAAGGGCCCAAAATGCATCGGTTCGACCCTGCAACCAGCTCACGTGGCCCTGCACGGTTGGAAGTCGTTAAAAATACCATCGAGGAAATTATCAAAAAAAAAATACTTACTACACTCCACGTACCTGCGCGTACTCCTCCTCCGTTAGGTGCATCTCGCTCGCTTGCCGGAAGTGTAGCACGGGCTGCTGGTTCGCCTTCAAGTGCTCATTAATAATTTGAACACGGGCGTTCGACAAAGCTTATTTGAGCGCCTTGGCAGCTTTGTAGTGAAACACTAGCCTCGCATCCTCAAACTGGCGATGGTCGTTCGTGTCCTCCAAAGTATATCTTGCCTGCGATAAAGAATATATTGAAGAGATGTTCACAAAAAAGAGTTTAAGAGTTGAAACTTGGAAACTTTTTTTAACATACTTACCATAAAATCGGCCCATACGGCCTCTTGAAGATTGTCGTGCTCCTGGGGATGGACGCGTGCGTAGTCCTCCCACAAAAGAGCGGGCACCCCGTCGATGACCCCGGGATAGTGCAAACGCACTATGGACCCGAGGACACCGTTCACCGGTCTGTGGTGTCTCTCGTCGGTGAAAGACGTGTCGTCCCAAACCTGTCTCCGATTGGACGAATCACGATCCTCTGTGAAGGGACGACACGAGGACTGACAAAGTGAGTCCTCCTCGTCCTTCGCGTTTGCTGGGGCGCCACGTCAGGTGACCCATACGGCTCCTTACCAGCTGAGCGAAAGGCCTCAGGAACAGAAGGATCGTCAGCCGAGGGCTGGCTTGTCGAGGGCTGGCTGGCCAAGGGCTAGCTTGCTGAGGGCTGGCTGGCCGAGGGCTGGCTCACCGAAGGGTAGCCAAGGTCAACTAGCACCGCAACCTCTGAGTCAGCCGGTGAGGACTACAACATTCAAATGATTCATAAGTAAGATTAATGTGAAATTGAATTTAAAGAATTTGTTAAAAGCGAGTGAAATTTACCTGTGACGAAGCTCTAGAGCTGCTCAGAACGTGCCCCAGCAGCTGAGAGCGTCTGCTCCCAGTCGACGAGGCACCGGCGAAAGCGTCCTCAGGTCTAGTGGGGTAGAACCCCCTCGTCGGCGGCACCTTCTTACCCTTCTTTGACGCCATCCTGTGTTAATTAGATAATCAGTAAATATGCAAATAAAATATACAAAATTCATGTTACTATCTTTAAGAAAATATTACTTGTAATCACTTTCAAAATTCATCAACATAATTATCATGTGCCTGTGCCCTACTCCTTAAACTAACCCAACGATCTTCCATCATGGCCTGTTCTGATTTCCGTTTTTGCATATCATCTGCCTCTACATCTTCAACATCTTCAACATCTCCAACTAATTGATCGAGTCCTGCACCAAGCTCGATGATAAAAGTGTCTGGCAACTCTTCTTCTTGGTACACTTCTTCAACGTCTTTGCTATCATGGTAACCATCATCCCCAGGAGTATATAACCGCTCACGAGGATTCACCATATATACCGCCCACCAAGCACTGAGCTTCGTGCATGGATAAGGTAGATAATACACTTGTTCCACTTGATGTGCAAGAACAAAGGTATTGTAACCTCGTAGTCGGTCCTTATGTTTCACTTCCACCATTCCAAATTGGTTTTCTCGAGTTCCATGAGTGCGATCAAACCAATCACAATCAAAGAAGACAACTCGAAGGGTCTTATTTCCGATAAAAGTAAATTCAAGGATTTTGTTAATGATCCCATTATAATCGGTTAAATTCCCTTGAGTGTCCATTGCTCTCGTCACGACAACGGAATTTGATGTTGCCGCGAGAGGACGAAGAGCTTCAAAATGAGTTGTACGAAATCGAAAGCCATTTACGTCATATCGACCATAGCTTCTAACATTCACCAATCCATAAGATAGCTGCCGCAAAACTTCATGGACATTTTGAGTCCGACATTGTCATAAATGATCGTAAGTTAAAATAATACTTCTTTAATAATAGTAACTTATAATATATAGAAGACGAGAGAATATTACATAATCTTGAAACCAGGATAAGAAACTCTGCCCCCCATTTATTCCTTCTTTTCGCATCGCTTCTACTTGTTTGGCCGTAGGTTGATGCCTATGTGGCCAACATTGTCTGTGGAACTCGCTGAACATGAAAAAACATCTTTTAGAGTACATGTGTAGCAAAATATGTCGATTAGCATAAATGTAGGACAAACACTTACTCGAAGTATTCCTGCTTGCCTTCTATATTTGCGTACATGTAGAGTAAAGCAACAGTCCTTTCATTTTCCGATACCACGTAGGTCGTGTAGCTACCAACGGTGGTGTCTCTCGTATGAAAAATGTTTAGGTCGCTTAGAGGGGGTGTTTCGTCCACATTGTACCGCATCGCCGAAGTATTGATATTGTTTTCTTCCGCAAAGTAGACACTTGAAAAGTATCCTACTTCCTTAAGAGCATATGCTTCAGCGATGCACCCTTCCACCCTTGCTGTGTTGCCAACTATTGGTTTCAGATATCGTAGCGCTATTTCAATGTGATACATCCACCTATATTGCACGGGACCGCCAACTTTAGCTTCAAATTGAAGATGGATAAGCAAATGTTGCATTGGATTGAAGAAACTCGGTGGAAAAAAAATTCCATCTTACATAAAAGTATGGGTATCTCCTTCTCTAACTTATCCATCATCCCGATCTTGATTTCTTTAGCATAAAGCTGTCTATAGAAATAGCTGAGCTCGGCTAAAAACTTCCACACCGCATCATCTAGATAGCCTCGAAACATAAGAGGTAAGAGTCTTTCATTATAATGTGATAATCATGAATCTTCAACCCAGTGAGGTTTCCTGTGTTAACATTTACAGCTCATTTCAGGCTAGCTGTGTAACCATCTGGGAATTTCAAAGTTTTCATCCATTTCATAACTTCTTTCTTTTCTTTCGATCGAAGACAGAAAGAAGAACGTGGCTTTCTGCCACTTTCAGAGATTTCAAGAGTTGGATGGTGACAAATGTCTGCCAAATCTAGTCTAGCTTTATAATTGTCTTTCGTTTTGCCAGGCATATCCATGCAAGTGCTTATGATACTTTCGCTCATGTTACGCTCCTGATGCATGACATCAATGTTGTGCATTAGAATCAACGACTTCACATACGGTAGCTCCCAAAGTCCACATATGTGAGTCCAATTGTGTTCCTCTCCATAACCTACGAAATATCCAGGACGACCTTCATCAGGCACCCGTTTATCCAACATATCAGAAATTTCTGACTCGTTGAGACGCTTCAGTGGTCCTTTAGTGACAACAATGTTCTTTCGAAAGACATGCCTCTGCTGCCTAAATATATGATTCGAGGGCAGCCAACGTCTGTGACAATCGAAGTAAGATATTTTGCCTCCATGAGTTAGTCGAAAGCAATCTGTGTCTGAAGCACATATCGGACACGTCAAACGACCGTGAGTGCTCCATCCGGAAAACATGTCGTATGCTGACAAATCATAGACGGACCACAAATAAGCAACTCGAAGTTTGAATTTCTGCTTCTTATAACTCTCGTACGCTTCGACTCCCGTCCACAAGACTTTCAATTCTTCGATCAGCGGTTTTAACATCATGTTGAGATGTGACCCGAGATGATCAGGTCCAGGTACAATGAGGCTGAGAAACATGAACTCGTTCTTCGTACAAAAAGCAGGTGGCAGGTTGTACGGAATGACAAAGACGGGCCAACATAAGTATGGTGTGGCGTTCGTACTGAACGGTGAGAATCCGTCTATCGCTAATCCGATGCGAACATTCCTCGCATCACGAGAAAAGTCTGGATCAAAACGGTCTAGCGTCTTCCATGCATCATCATCGGACGGATGCATCAAGTATTCTTTGTTCTCACGTTTACCTTCTTTGTGCCATTTCATGTGTCTTGCGGCTCTTTTTGAAACAAACATCCGCTTCAACCGAGGTGTCACGGGCAAGTAACGAAGCTGCTTATGTGGAACATCTGTCATCACATTATCGCCATCACCATTAACAACTTCGACATACCTCGATTTACCACATTTCAAGCACATCTTCTCATTGGCGTGCTCTTTCCACAATAGCATGCAGTTGTCTGGGCACACATCGATTTTCTCATACTTCATACTGAGACTAGATATCTTGATCTTTGAATAATACATATCGGCCGACACATTGTGAGGTTGTGGAAGGATATCGCAGATCAATTTCATGAGATCATTGTAGCAGTTGTTGAAAAAAAGTACTTGGTCTTAATTGCCATAAATCTGGTCAAGAAAGTAAGTACGGTCACAACCGTGTGTTCATGCAACGACTATTGTGATTTCTTCAACTCATCAAAGAACTTCTCTGCCTCATTTGTAAGAGGATCCTCTGCTTCCAGAGCTTCTAGCATCTCATCCATCTTATCAACCTCTGTTATATCATCATCCCCATGCACTTCGGCTATGAATCGAGAATTAGTCTCGCCGTGAAAGGTCCACACTTAATAATGTGGAGTGAAACCATTTCAACATAAGTGAAACGAAAGCTCCAATCTTCTCAAAAACTTGGTGTTCCGACATTTTGTACATGGGCACCGCACCATATATTTCGTTGACAACGAAAATGCTCGATCCAAAAATTGATCTAACTTGATAAACCACTCATCCGAGTGACCACTAGTTCTGCTCTTCCAGCCAGTATACATCCAACTGCGGTCTTCACCCATGTTTGGCTCTGTAGTTTAACACGAAAGAAATTGTCGTTAATGTATTGTTATGTTATGTCATGGCCCTACAACCTAGGCAGATAGATCCTAAACCCATCCAAGAGTGACCGAGCGGAGCGTGCTCATGACGAGATGCGTGATCTGGATTCGAACGAAATTTCGACAGCATAACCCCGTTGTTCTCCACTGCACGCCCAAAATGGTGCAGCAGAGAACAACAGGGTTACGCCACCGAAATCTCGTCCAAATCCGGACCCGCGTCTCGTCACAAGCCACGCCCCTCGGTCACTCAGAGGCTGTCCAAAAATGGACAATTCCGAACCTACACGTCTCACATGCTAATGGCATGTGAGACGTGCCGATCCGCAACGGGTAATACATTGCTATAGGTTACGTTGCTCATTTTCATTTTGAGGTCATTTAAGAGAGAGAGAAAGAACTAGAGAAATAGTGAGAGGAAAGTTGGTCCTCAATGACAATTCCACATCCATTTCCACCGTCCACGCAATCGCGGGTCATTGATGTCCTTACCAACCCGTTCGCTTCCGTGTCGACTTGATGCATACGGTACCACTACAATGGTCTACACAGCACGATCACACCTATTACGTGGTCTTGCCCTTCTGGGTTGGTCCGAGCTGACCTAAAACCACTTTATTTATATATATTAAGTAGTCACTCAAAAACATTATATAAATGCACTAAAGTCCAAACATACACTAAAAAGAATAGAAAAAAATTATTAATACTAAACACTCACGCAATCAAAAGAACAAGAGAAAAAAATTATTAATTCTAGTAACCTGCATATAAACATATTTACCAAAGCATGACAGTTAGGATCAAATTAGGATCTAATTCTCCGACTCAACCCGGCCAGGATCTGGACTAAAATCAAACCCAATCCATTTTTCTGTATCAATCTACCCGGCCCAACCCAGCCTGTAAAATAAACATACAAAAGCAAACCAACCCAACCCACACCTACTTTTGAGCCCAACCCAAACCGATCTGTTTTCAATAACCACGGTTTGGAACTGGTTCCAACCCACAAGCTCGGCCCAGTAGACAGACGAGGAGGTTTGTCCTCCTCCATCGCCCCTCCCCTGAGACGCCATGCGCCATGTCCGACAAGGTGACATGTCCCATAGATGCATTCCCCTCTGCCCCCCCCTCCTCGCGGTCTCTTGGGCCCCATCCCAACTAATATCGCCGCCCACCAGCGGTGCGTGAGGCCCCCAGATCGCCACCGTTGCACCCCCACGAAATCCCCCCCCCCCTGCGAGGCCAGGCTCTTGCAGCTCCCAGCCATGACGACGATGTTCGCCGCGCAGGCACCCCCCCCCCAACTGGCAGTTCTGCCTCCCCGCCATGGTGACAATATTTTCCCCTGCATGCCACCCACCACGACGCCATCGGCGGGTGCATGGGGACACTACGACGATGCCCGACCACTCGCTTCCCACCGACGCGATGCCCCAGCTCACCCGATCCCCAACGCACGTCAGTGCCGGCGGTGCTCCCCCCCCCCCCCCCCCCCCCCCCCCACAGGTCGGCAACAGAGTTCCAAAACATGGAACCATTAGAGTTCCAACCATGGTTCAAACTGAAACTTAACTATTACAACCCAAACCAGGGTCTGTCTGTGTTGCATATTGCATTGCAATCCTAACGGAAATGATTTCGTATGCAAAATTGATCCTAATTGATCCCGTATGCAAAATGGGAATTATATGCTAATAACTAATCATTGTGAACTTCAGATTACCATCAAATAGGATTCGACGGGCGACGTGAGAGAGGGGGCGTACCTGGAATGGTGGCGGCGCGGCGGACCAGAGCCTGCGAGGTCGGGGGCGGCGGGGGTGCGGCGGGCCGGGGGCGACAAGGCCGGGCGGCGGCGGCGCGGTGGTCCTGCAGCGGGAGCGGGGGCGGTGGGGTGCGGCACGGCGGCAGTGTAGTCGGGGGCGCGGGCGGGGCACGGTCGGCCCGGGGGCAGCGAGGCCGAGGCGGCGGCGCGGCGGGCCTGCGGCGTGAGCGGGGGCGGCGGGGCCGAGGCGGAGCGGAGCGGCGGCGGCGGTTGTAAGGAAATGACGAAGGGAATGGTTTTGCCCGATGGTATAGGGCTTAACTTGCAACGGCCAACTTATTTGCGATGGCCCTAGGGTTGGCCGTCGCAATTAATACTATTTGCGACGGCTAGAGGAAAAGGCGGTCGCAAATAAGCTTTATTTGCGACGGCCTCCTTATTTGCGACGGACACTTTGGAAACCGTCGCAAATATATGCTTATTGCGATGGTTTAACTTATTTGCGACGGCCAGCTGCAGACCGTCACAAATAAGTTTATTCGCCACGGCCGGCCGTCGCAAATACGGCCGGCCGTCGCAAATGACCACGTTTCCTGTAGTGATGGCCACACCGTGCCAATGGGCACCCATTATGCATATGAAAGCTTCTATGCTCCCAGGTATAAACATCATCATCTCTCTACCCCGAGATGATTACATGCACATTTATATGTTATTTTGAAGTCCTGCACTCTAAATCTATAGTTGTGGTAAAGTAAATTATTTCTCCGATTTTTTTCATGTTCGGTTAGTAAGAAACTACACTTTTTCCTGTTTGGTTAGTAAGCAACTACACTGATGATCTATGATAAACATATGAAAATAAGAAGTTGCAATGGCTTTCACACCATTCGTTCGTTCACCCAGATTCATTGTAACAAATAAGCTGTTCGTATGTTACTATTACAGTTTTTGTCATTAGGGAGCACACGACTGCTGTCTGATTTTTTTATTAAATGAAGTTGAATTGGAAGTGTATTTCGTACGCTATGTTAGTAAAATTTATGTGTTCCATTAAGATACAAAAAACATGATTTCTTTTATTGTCTTATCTGGATTTGAAAATTGAAACAGTGATCTATTTGAAAGAACATCAAACGGTGACACACGAGATGTAACTAACCTTGTAAAATCAAACGGTGATAATATATAATTAACCTTGTAGTTTCAATCAAAGAATGAATGTTCTCATTCTTTAAGATAGGAACTCCATCTGAGGGAAACTCAAATATATGTATACTTAGGGCCCCTTTAACAAACACTAAGCATATGTTTTTGCATAACAACTGCTCGGACAGCTATAGCAGTAACCAAGTTGCATTAAAACAGTTTCGCCCATTGTTTTGGCTCAATACCTCAACTCCAATGAACATATACTTGTGCATAACACGATTTGAATTGTCCATTCGATCAATTAGTAATAGGATACTATTACAAGAGAAATACTAATGAAATGTTTCAGAATATATAATGTTACCATGTTCTCTCTTGTTGACACCGAAGTAGGCAACTAATGATTTTGTTTGGTAGGTTTCTAGAGTATATAGTTTCATAATATTTTTATCTGATTTACTAAATAATGTCAATGATAATACCCTGATCATGAGTTTACTCAATTCATATTGGGCATCATGAGTATCTGATGTACATGTATAATGTCGTACCACAATTTCATGATTATGGTCTATTTATTACGTGGACGGTTGAATAACAACTTTGAGAATTCGAAATGTTAATTATTTTCACTTTAAAAGTTTAATCTAATTTCACTTTTCATGATTTCTTGTTCCTGATACGTTGATCATCATTAGTTCATTTTGACACTCCAACACAGTTATTTTATCAGTTGCAGTGTATGACATACTCATACATTTATCAATGGTTCATACGCAATATTATTTTATATTATTCTTATGGTTGTAATAGTTAATGATAATCATAATCTTATTGCTTTTACCTTTTAGGTGGTGGCCGAGAATATAAGCTGATATCATGGTAGTGTAGAGAACTTTTCTACATCAAATGATGCTTCAAGGAGTGGTAGTTGACATCAACAAGCAAGTCAATTGGAACAGCCCTAAACCTTATCTCTCGCAACTTCTCTGTTGTCATGCAATTAACCCTTAAGTTCATGCCGGTCTAAGTTGTTTAAAAGAATGACTAATGTATTCCTGAGGTGGTGGGCAGCAACAACGTGTAACATCTTACTTTGAACTCATTCCTTTTTATGTGGATTAATGTTAAACATGTATATGAACTTATGCAATGCATGATGCATGAAAATGAGAGTGTTACAGTGTTGTTAAAAAATTTCTTCGTGTGGTACCGGCACGCTACATGCAAATTGCTCTTTCCATCAAGACTCTTCTCGATATGAGATGTCCATTGGGGAGCTCGTGGGAAGACTGCATGCAGCAGAAGAGGGACTTGGTAACAACACGAAGGAGATCACTGACAAGGCCGTACGACTGTTCCTCGTTGAGGATGAGTGGATGGCCAAGTACAGACACAAGTTTGTGTCTGAGTCTTCATCCAGTGCCGACAAGGCAATTGGAAAGGGGCCGGTGAAGAACAAAGGAGGAGCTCATTCAGATGGATGTGAGAATGCACCAAAGCTCACGTCAGAAGGTAGACCAAGGAGGAAAGGAAAGTGCCACAATTTTGGTATATGGGGTCATTGGCCCAATGACTACAAGAAGCCTAAATGTGAGCACAAGGAGGAGGCACATCTGATGAGGACAGACTCTGATCAACCAGCTCTGATGATGGTAACTGTGGCACTTCACAAAGTTCAGCCTACTCAAGAGGTTCACTTGAATGAAAATTCAGTGAAACCAGAGGAAGGAATTGATCATATTTGGTATTTGGACACGGGAGCCAGCAGTCACATGACTAGCACATGCTCACTACTGTCAACACTTGATGAGTCTGTAAAAGGGACAGTGCGTTCTGGAGATGGTTCTCTTGTTGGAATCTATGGCCAAGGTTTTGTTGTATTTCAAGTCCGTCAGCAACAGCACCAAATTCTAGCAGATGTGTATTTCATACCCAAGCTGAAAAGCAACATCATGAGTCTAGGACAAATGGAGGAAGGGGGGTGGAATGTTGTGCTTGAAGGTGGATCTGTGAACTTGTATGATCGCAATGGATATATGCTGATCAAAACCCCACACACAAACAACAGGTTGTACACAGCAAGACTGAAGCCTATTCACCCTGTCTATCTGATGAGCAATGTGGATGATGCTGCTTGGTTATGGCGCGGTTTGGTCACATGAATTTCAGAGCGCTACGTGATACAGGAAGGAAAAGGATGGCTGATGCATGAAAGTCATAGACCATGTAGATCAGGTCTGTGATAGTTGCGTGTTGGGCAAACAACCTAGAAGGCCATTCCCTCCGGTGTCTGAATATCGAGCAGAGAGGGGTTTGGACCTTTTCCATGGTGATCTATGTGGACATATAGAACCACCCACCCCTGGTGAGAAGAAGTTCTTCTTGCTCATTATGGATGACTATAGCAGGTTCATGTGGGTGGAGCTTCTTGCTGCCGAGAGTGATGCTTTTCAGTACATTAAGTTGATCAAAGCTCAAGCAGAAATTTGACAGACGAAGAAGTCTGAAGGCATTCAGAACAGATAGAGGAGGTGAGTTTAACTCAATAAAATTACTGCCTGTCTTGGAGATCTAGGTATAAAGCACTTCACAACTGCACCATATACTCCACAGCAAAATGGTGTAGTTGAGAGAAGGAACCAGACAGAAATTGAGATGGCAAGATGCGTGTTGAAGTGTATGAAAATGCCAGCATATTTTTGGGGAGAGGTAGTCAAGACAGCTGTGTATGTTTTGAATAGATCACCAACAATAAGCCCAGAAGGGAGGACACCCTATGAAGCATGGTTTGGGAGAAAACCTTCAGTTAGACACTTAAGAACATTTGGATGCACTACATTTCCAAATAAGACAGGCCCAACTGTCAACAAGCTGTCTGACAGATCAGTACAAGGTGTGTTCTTGGGTTATGAACCATACTCAAATACCTACATAATTTATGATCCTGACAATGAAAAGATCACAGTGTCGAGGGACATAAAATTTGATGAAAAGAGGCATTGGAACTGGGATGTTGCAGAGTCAAGAGGAGAGACATATTTAGTCTTCACTTTACATTGGACTAAAAGTATGGAAGTGCCAGCCACTAAAATTGAGAATGTTCATGCTACTCCAAACTCACCTTGGACACCTCTGAATGAAGTAGAAACTCCTTCAGTGGCTGGTGTCAATTGGGCACCACCACCTACTGGTGAGGAGGTTAATTCAGAGGGAGTCCAACAGAGATTTCAAACTCTGTTAGACCTGAATGAAACAACACAGTAGGTGCCATCCCCTAAATATTCACCTTTGTGCCTGTGAACAGCAGAGGAGCCAGCAAGTGTTGGTCAAGCCTTAGAGCAGAAGGAGTGGTATAATGCCATGATTGAGGAGCTTAAGGCTATACAGGACAACAACACTTACTCCCATAGCTTCCTCCAAATCACAAAGCCATAGGTCTGAAGTGGGTATACAAACAGAAGAAGGATCCTGCTGGAAGAATAGTGAAACACAAGGCAAGACTAGTGGTGAAAGGGTATGCTCAAAGGCAGTGAATAGACTTTGAAGAGGTCTTTGCACCTGTAGCCAGACTTGAGACAGTGAGAGTGCTCTTGGCATTGGAAGCAAATGAGTAGTGGGAAGTTCATCACATGGATGTAAAGTCTGCCTTCTTGAATGGTGAGCTTGAGGAGGATGTCTATGTTCTTTAGCCAATGGGTTTATTGATGAATAAAATCCTAACAAAGCTCTGAAACTGAAGAAAGCACTCTATGGCCTTCGACAGGCACCAAGAGCATGGTATGCCAGACTTGATCAGGAGCTGAATTCACTAGGCTTCACCAAAAGTGATGTTGAGCATGCTTTGTATAGGAGAGAAGGTAACAGTCTCTTGCTCATTGGTGTATAAGTGGATGATGTGATAATATGTGGTCCCTCCACTGACATTATTCAGAAGTTCAAGACAGAGATAAAAATAAAGTTTCAAAATGAGTGACCTTGGGAAACTGAGCTACTATCTGGGAATAGAGGTAAAACAGCTCAAGGGAGAAATATTTCTTTATCAAAAGACATATGCACTGAAAGTTTTAGAAATTGCTCGCATGAAAGGGTGTAACCCCAGTGACACAACCATGGAACAACATTTGCAACCTCAACAAGACAGATGGTTCTAGGAAGGTTGATGCTAGCAAGTACAGGAGTAGTATAGGGTGCCTTAGGTACCTTAATAATACAAGGCCAGACATTGCTTACGTGGTGGGAGTGGTGAGCAGGTTCATGGAATCTCAAACAAAAGCACATTGGCGTGCTGTGAAGAGGATACTAAGGTACATAGCAGGTACATATGACTATGGCTGCAGATATTCTTGTGAGAAGAGCCTGAACCATACAGGGTATTAGGAGAGTGATTTGGCTAGGGACATAGATGATAGGAAAAGTATAACTGGGGTGGCTTTCTTCCTTGGTGAAATTCTTGTCACTTGGATCTCTGAAATGCAAAGAGTTGTTGCATTTTCCTCATATGAACACTACTACAATAAGCCTCATCGCAGGCGGCTCCAAACCTATTGTCACACGCGCTTTTTAAAACCACCTGAAACGAAGAGCCTATGATAATCCGCAATTTCACAGGCGGAGAAGTGAAACCGCCTGTGAAGACAGATTAGAACAGGTGATTCTTTACTTAGGTTAGCCGCCTGTGAAGATAAGTTATCATAGGCAGGTCGTACAACATATATAACCGCCTGTGATAATACAATTATCACAGGCGGGTCATGCATCATATATAACCGCCTGTGATAATACAATTATCACAGGCGGGTCGTGCAGCATATATAACCGCCTGTGATAATAGTGTTCTCACAGGTGGATCTTGACCTACATCAAGCCTCATGTGAAGACAGTTTATCACAGCCGGTTTTTACCATAACAATAACCGCCTGGGATAATTAGGTTATCAAAGATGGTTCTTTACCTATATCTAGCCGCCTGTGATAATTGTTTTTCACAGGCAGGTCTAGCCATTGGTAAATAACCGCCTGTGATTAGGTATAACCTATGCAGTACTAGCTGCTGTTATTTCTAATTTCCAGGTCAATTCAATATAATCTCAGAACAGAAGTCAACAATATCATAACAGAAGTCAACAATATCATCACAGAAGTCAATTTCACTAAAACAATATGCATATGTACAAGTTACACATACAATTCATCTCATAGTTTACTAGTTTTCACTAAAAACTGATTCTATTGGCATAGTCGCAAAGTTCTGGCACATCAGCTATTGCACCATTCTCATCAAAGAAATTCCCTCTTTTGTGCAAAATTTCACGACGAACGAATTGACAGCTTAACAACAATCTTTTCGGCTCCTCCACTAGGAATACTTCTACAAATCGGCCATTCTTCATTCACATTCTTCGTGTGTTGCAATGAAACACATAACAAGGTTTAGAATGTGTTGGTTTGAACAATCTCAAAGTATAGATAAAAGTGAGAGTATACAAGAATTTATTTGGTATTTTGGGAGCAGTTGTACTATGAGTAATTGAATTTTGAAGTTGGAATCAAAATATGAAAATAATTTTTCTAATAATAATGAACAGCAGAGAAAATAAGTATTAAACTATGCTAGTTACAATGAAAATGAAACTCAAAAGTAAGAAAATAAGATATCGATATTAACGATAACTTACATCCTCACGATTCACTCTATATTCGCTGGCGGTCCAAAGATACTCACATACATAATACCCGCATAAGACACTCACAGCGGGCTGCTTTGGACAAGCATAATACAATTTAATGTCCAATGCAATCGTATTAGAAGGTCTCTCACCACCAAGCCGTTCCGCGAAAAACCGCCAAGCGCTGAAATACAAGAAATGTCATATAAAACTTGTCAACACATTCTAAATGTGTGTAAATTAAAATTATTGAATAAACGTACAATTTCAAAATGGAAAGGAAATCTTTGTAACGATCTAGTGGGAAATCGGCAGAGTCCAAGACTGTTGCCATTCCCTGCATTGGCTTGATGAAGATCACTATGTAGTGATTACTGCAATCATACAAACACATGTGTTAACAATTACCAATAATTGCTATTTCAATGTCATGTGTCGAACTTACTCGAAGTGGTACGGAGCCTTTACGAGGTCCTTGCCATCTCTGGCAGAGTTAAACATCGCATGTCCTATGTATGCTGCAGCTTCTGTCCTTCTATCCTTATTAAGTTTTGCGATTGGTTTTTCAAATTCTTTTTTTTTCATGTGCTTGAACTTTGTTGAGTCTCGATCCGCCTTGACGTCGAATAGCATCTTTCCAATCCATGTAGGATCAAGGATACATGTCTTGCGTTCCATCTTTTCATTATCCATGTATTGCATCCTATTAAAGAAGTCCAGAATTGTTATAATCTCATGAAATGTGTATGCGTGTAGTAAGAAAAGCAAATGCAAAATGTGAGAGGCACTTACAAGCACCAGACGAGCAGCAGGTTAATTTCGATCATGCCCCGATGGAAAAGGGGATGCAGCTCTTCAAATAAAAGGACTCGTCTATATTCTCCAGTGCTCCAGAATGCTTCTTTTGGAATATGAAATGTGACGTAAGAAATCTCATATTTTGTGTAGCAGGGATGTACCACTCATGCATTCTTTTGAGCGGGGCAGGTTGTTTGCTAAGTTGTACGGATGTCATTAATGGCTTCCCATTCTTAAATTCAAGAGGAACATCCTCAAGCTTGTATATTGGAACTCCTGGTTTAACTAAAGCCGTCCGCCGATTATACATGACACCGTCTTCTTCCAACTCCTCGATATCTTCTAATGCTGGCTCATGAGAAGAATGAGATGCACTCGGTTTTCTAATATTTTCCTTCATAGTTTCCAAATACTTTGACACTTCTGATGACGGTTTCTTAATTTTGTATGAGCTAACTTTGGTAGGTGCTGATGATTGAGGAGTAGTCGTCGGAAGTTGGACACTGGCTTGTTGTTGAACTTGTTGTTCAACTGATTGCTCTTTACTCCCAGTAGCTGGCTCTAGTACTACTTCAAGTTGTTGCTCAACTGGTTGCTCTTTACTAGCAATAGCTTGCTCTGGTACTGCTTGAAGCTGTTGTCCAACTTGTTGCTCTTGTATATCTTTACTAGTAAGGTTACTATCATCCTCGTTGAGACATAGGGAGAGTGGATCTTCCTGGACTGGGAGTGGATCTTCCTGGACTTTCGGCTTAGAAGATGGGGTTGCAGTATTTTGAGATGCGATGGGGCTAGAAATCGGCTCATCGTCCAACATGATATCGCGTCGGTGCCAAAGGATTAATTGGTTGACATCCTGCCCCAGAGTCATGATCCCCTCAGGTGTGACGTGGTCTATTTCATAATCTTCATAATCATTATCAATGATCTGAAGAACTTGCACCACAACATAATACAACAGAAGTGGATTCCTTTTGAAGTCATGATCAGGCTTTGCCATAGCAGTAGCAACCTATTTGGTTTTGTTCCCTGCTCTGCCGATCGGGAAAAGAAGATGACAAGATTTCTCGTTAGCGATATCATCGACAGGGAACTTATGGGTTGACCCTGAGCCTGGCACTGAACCAACGCTGCTAGGGTAGGCGGTTGGAGATACTAATTGCTCCTTTGGCACCGGAACCATCGTTGTACTCGGTGCCACTAATTCTCCCGATTGTCTAAGTTGTTCCATTATTTCTTGCATATTTTCTTAGACCTTTTAAGCAATCAATTCATCAAGTGTTTTCTTAAACTTCTCACATCTTCTATATGTTTCTTTATCTTTAGGTAAACCATCTAGCCAAGGCATTTGAGAAGAGACTTCTCGAACCCGTCTGCTGTGTTGAGGGTCTCCTAAGATAGCGGTAAGTTGGTCATTCTCCCTCTTCGGCTTGAAGAGACCCTTCTATTGCTTTTCAATTACTTCTTTCATTTTATCCTCGACTTCATTCACAGAGTCGGGCTTTTCAAGTTTGCCCTCGCTGGTCAAACCTGAGCGAGCAAAGACCCACCGCTGAGTTCTCTCATCGCAGCCTTCTAATGGGTGAGGATTGCCCTTACTGGTAATTTCATCTAATATCTTATTCCATTTCATGACTTTGGGGGCATATCCGGCAGACCCCAAGCGATAATGGTATTTGTTCTTTTTTGCAAGCTCTGACCTAGTTGCACTTAGAGGTTTAGCATCAGGTGTGGTCTTTTGACAAACAAACTCTTGCCACTAAGCTTGTGTGATTTTTCCCATCTTCCTCGGGCTAGGGACCTTATCAGCCTTAACATAAGCATTCATTTCACTCTTCCAGCCACGAAACTTCTTGCCGCAAGAGACCAATGTTGCTTTCTTTACAACTTCTTCCGTGCCTTTAGGGAACTTGAATTGTTTCTTTATTCTTTCCCACAACTCATTCTTGTTCTGCTCGGGTAATTTCCTCCAATTCTCGGTTGTGATCGGCACAAGCTCCCTAACAAGAAAACTGCATGCATTACGATACTTGGTAACAGAATCCAGTGGTTCTTGGGGAAGCCCACCTGGACCGACCCTTGTTATGTACATGATGCGGTCCAATGGACCCTTATTGGGACCTCGTTGCCCTCATTTCCGCTTGAGTGAAGCTGAGGATTCATCCATTGGAGAACCTTCTGCGGTTTTAGGAGCCGAAGTGACCTCGTTGTCTTCGCGATTAATCTAGGTAGAAAATAATTATAAGACTTCGTATACTTGACGACCAACATTAACTTGAACTGCTGATGTTAAGATTCGTGATCCATACCTCGTCGGTAGTATCATATTCCGGGTCGAGATCCTCTGAAGTCTTTTTAATTTTTATATTAGGAAAAGGATCCGATGGACTGTGAAAGGAGCCTGAACTGCTAGAGTCAGTAAACTCCATATTGTCTTCTTTATTGTTACTACCAGCACCAGTCTTCTTAGGGCTTTCCATGCTAGAACTAGTAAGACAAAAAATATAATAAATGACATATTAACTCTACATGAAGTGTTGCATGAAGAAAAAGATAGAAGCATTCTAGGATTTGATAAGGCATTCTAGGGTTTAAGGCGACTGACCAAAAGGTTCCTATACATTGCGAGGGTGACAAGCATGTTAAAGTTGCTCACCAGCAATGGCAATTTTATCTTCTTATTCTAAATAGGCAGTTACTTGTATTTGTGTTCTGAGCACAAGCGATGTTCAACATAGCCGTATGCGAGCACATTGCTTTGTTGGGCAAAAGGATAGCCACACCAATATCAAAAGGAGCACAACCCTGTGAGATGAAGTGCGGGGCGGCTACACTCTATTTTTAGTACAGATGCTATTATCCACCCATGTTACCACCAAGTTCCCAGATTTTTAACTGAAATTTGGCAGAGCTTCCTTTGTTTGTTGCTGATTTTGGGGATGTTTGGTTTGGAGCCACAATTTGCCACACTTTGCCACACCTAAAGTTAGTCAAGTTTGACCACCGTAGTCGTGTGTTTGGTTCATAGCCACAATTGTGGCAACATTGAATGTGGCCTAGAGGGGGGTGAATAGGCCTTTAAAATTTCCTGCACACTAAATAGAGTTGTCAAAAACTTGTTTGACCAGACTTGTCCGGTTGTGAGGGTGGACTAGTCCCGTGTGCTGAAATAAATGAATTGATTAAATGTTATTTGCGAAACTAGATTCTTTTGGCAGCGGAAATGAGAACAACAAATACTTTTATTTAAGATTATTGTAAGAATGCACGTGAGAACTTATAAGCAACTTAAATTGATGTTTAGCAATCAAGTGATCTAATGAACAAAAAGAAAAGAAATAAGGCACAAGAGACACGAATTTTTACTGAGGTTCGATGTCACCATGAGATCTACGTCCTTATTGAGGAAGCTCACGCAGAGTCGGGTCTCCAACCCTATCCCTCTTCAAGTCACCACAAAGGCCGACTTGATTCCACTAGCACAGGTAATCACCGAGTTTGTGGGGCAACCTCACACGTTGAGGGCTCCCACGAGAATTACAACGAAAAAAGTGATCAAATACACATGAAAATATTACAATGCAAAGTATGAGTGTACAAATATCAAACCCCAAGAGCTCGCAACAAAGGAACGACGATCTCCCAATCCTGAATCCAAGTGTTCAATTGGTTTTACCCTTTTTGCACTTTAGATGTGTGGGGAGATGTGTTTTGGGCTCTTGGGACAAGGTGGCGACACTAGGGTTTGTATTTTTAGCAGTATTTGACATGTTTTTTCTGAGGAAGGCCGTGGATTCTCTTTTTTATAGGGTTTCCAAAAAGTTACCGTGGTAAAACCCTAATACCAGACTAGTCCGGTGCAAGTCCGGACTTGTCCGGTCACAGTGTAATTCAAAGTCCAGAAAGTCTAGCGGACTAGTCCAGTTGGAAAACGGACTTGTCCGGCCCTGTGTGAAGATGGACTCCAGAATGTCTGGCGGACTAGTCCGGTTGGAAAATGGACTTGTCCAGCCCTGTGTGAAAATGGACTCCAGAAAGTCTGGCGGACTAGTCCGGTTGGAAAACGGACTAGTCCAGCCCTATGTGAAAGCAGACTCTAGAAAGTCTGGCGGACTAGTCCAATTGGAGAACGGACTAGTCCGGCCCTATGTGAAAGCAGACTCCAAAAAGTCTGGCAGACTAGTCCGGTCCATGATCGGACTAGTCCGGTCGCACTGTGAGATGTTAGGTTAATTTTAAAACCCTTACCCCTGCGCAAGGTCGTGAGCTCTTAGAGTGTGTCTTTCATACACACCCTATACATTTAAAATCTAATTTGTTCTTCTAAATTGCATCAAAGTATTCCTCTTCGGACACCACTCCATTTTTCACCTTTTTGTGTGCATCGAGCTATTTCACTTTGTTTGTCCTGCAATCATCTCAATAGTTTCATTAGGATCTCATATGTTCGATGCACTTACAATCTCCCCCTTTTTGGTGATTGATGACAACCATTTGAGATATTACAATTGAGAATAAAACTTTGATTTTCATAAGGTGTGCACATATGAGAATGATGATCAATTCACAAAAAGCTTCTCACATATGCACACACCTTATGGTGGGGTGCCTAACAGGTGTGTGATCAACAAAATGTGATGAACCAAAGATAAACAATAATGAACATAGAAGTAAGCATTAGAGCAACAATAAGCATCACACATAGGAAAGGAATATATTGCATAATAAAGTTTTAAAAATAGGTACATGTCCTCGATCACAAAAGCTTAATAACTAATACTAGAGATAGTTCGAGTCTCAATCTCTCCCTCTTTGGCATCAAGGCGCCAAAAAGGGAAAAACCGAGGGGAATCACTCATCGCTGCTCCCTTCTTCAGTTTCAGTCCGATCTTCATCTTCACCATCATCATCATTCACCGTAGCAGGATCTTCCTCTGAGTCCTCGTAGGCGGGCGGTGATCCAACCGGCTCAATCTCAAGCTTTTCACAGATAGACTTGATATTGGCATTCACATAATGTTGATGTTTACGCTGCCTATCTTTAATCTTGCGGCAGCAAGCAAAGACGGAGGAGAGCATTTTGAAGATGCCACCGGAGGGTTCATGGACAGGAGAAGAACCAGGAGGAGCAACTGCATCATGAGATTGTTTAGATCTCCTCTCTACTGCGGGGGAGGGAGAAGCAGGTGGTGCTGAGGGAAGGGTGTACTCAGTGGGCTTTTGTGGCTTCAACCCCGTATGAGAAACATCCTTGACAAACTCGAGTCCGGTCACTTTCTCAATCATGAACATGATGTATGTTGCATACCCGCAAGACCTATTGGGAGTGATTGAGATGTTCACAATGTCGTTGTAGATGTACTCAAAAACATTGAACGGTCTCCTTCCACTAATGACCGTCATTAGGGTCCTCAAGGTTCCTTGGATAGTCCCCGCATCTCCATCCTTCAGGGCTATCGTCTTCCTCAACACTTTGTTAAGGACCACAAAGAAGGGCTTCAGATATTTGATGGTGGGAGGAACATAGGGCATCCTTGTGTCATAGAGGAACTTAAGCTCATCCTTCTCCAAAGGTTGTAGATTGTGGATGACAAGCTCATGATCCAGAGTGTGTTCAAGGTGAAGAATCCTTGCAAATTCATCATAAGTGACACTATACTTGGAACCATGAGTCATCCAAGTAAGACTGTCTCCATCACCACGGGCAAAGTAGAGGGTGGAGTAAAATTTGGTAATAACTTCATTCTTCCAATTATACTCAAAGGAAAGCAGTTCCTTTAGTCCGTGCCTCTCCAAAGCCTCAACCACCTCACGAAAAGTAGGATACCTCTTCGACTGTAGGTATCCAACATTCAACCATTGACTCTCCACTACAGGATTTTTCATCTTCATGTACACGTGCTCATATTAGTCAGCATGGAAGTTGCTCCAGAATCTTGGGTCAGAGCACTATTTAGGTTGATTATACACTTCAATCTTCCTGAAGTTATCAGCTAGCTACCCCCTTTCCCAGTGAAATCCTCACTGGAAGGCTGCCTGTTGCGATGACTGGGGATTTTCATCTTCAAGGGCCCAATGGGACCACTAGCAAGTCCCTTCCCTTTATTGAGAACCCTCTTTGGCCCTGATGAGCTCTCAACAGCAGCTTTTCCTTGAGCCTTTTTGACAATGACATTCCTCTTCTTAGGCAAATTGTCGTCAGAGGGTGGAGAGTGGACATTGACATCATGTCTTTTCTTCATAACTCTCTCCTTGGCTCTGCTCACTCTTTCGCGTTGAACTTCTTCATCAATGTGGAAAGAGCTGTCATCTGAGCCTGAAGACATCGTGCCTGATAAGGAGTTCATGTATTAGAGAAGAATGAACCAAGGATTGAAGACAATGCAGGGATTCATATGTCAGAGACCGGATTTGTCTGGGTTCAGAGTGCGGACTTGTCCGCATCTGAGCGCCGGACTAGTCCGGTCTGGCATAAGAACCCTAACGATTTCCTTTGAATTCAAAACTTCTATCTAAAGATAGAAAAGGGCGGGAAAGGGTAGGAATACATCTATGAGGCCAATGTACAACCTTGGAATCAAAGGAAATGAGCTAGAACGAGAAAAGTTGAGAATTTGGTTTTCGGTTGAATTTTACCGAGATTTGAAGATCCGCGTTGAAAGAGCTAGAATCTGTCCGGATGAGTCTGGAGAGGAGAGTCCACTCGTCGAGGAGAGGATTTTTCATGGAGAAAGCTTCTATTTTGAGGGTGTAACCCGAAAGTCACTTTGGGGGCTAGGGTTTAGGAGAGGAGAGGGAGACCAAGTTGAGGGAGAGGTTGGAATTCAAATTTTGGGCCGGCCAACCGCTTATATACGCGGCGGACCGGACTAGTCCGTTTAAGGAGGCAGACTAGTCCGGTGCCCCTGGAAAACCTAAGTATTTTGTCTGTCCGGACTAGTCCGGTGGAGAACCATGGTGGAGAACTGGACAAGTCCGGTTTCAACAGACTTGATACATATAGAGATGATCAATAGTGATCCAAGGACAATAACTTTGCAAATAATCATGGTAATTACAACCAGTAGGTAAGTAACAATGAAAGTGGTCATAAACTGCAAGATTTCTTCATTAAAATAGTTTTCTTAGAAGAAATGGGGATGAGGAGCAGTTTTAACAATAAAATGTAACATTTGATGTTTCAACCACGTATGCAATGTTTCAAGCCACATTTCGAGAGTCAAGAATGTTAAGCTCATTCCTAAGCTCACAAAACCTTTTTTCATCTAATGGTTTGGTAATAATATCCACAAGTTGTTTTTCAGTCCTAACATGTGAAATAGCAATGTCACCTTTTAACGAATGATCTCTAAGAAAGTGATGACAAATATCTATGTGCTTAGCTCTTGAGTGCTCTACAGGGTTGTGTGCAATTTTTATAGCACTTTCATTATCACATAGAAGCGGAATATGGCTTAGATTGTAGCTGTAGTCCCTAAGAGTCTGTCGCATCCAAAGTAGTTGTGCGCAACAACTACTGGCTGCAACATACTCTACTTCCGCTGTCGAAAGGGCAATGGAGTTTTGCTTTTTATATGACCAAGAAACTAGGGACCTACCAAGAAATTGACAAGTCCCTGACGTGCTCTTTCTACCGATTTTGCATCCTGCATAGTCGGCATAAGAATAGCCTATCAAGTTAAACTTGGATCCTTTGGGATACCAAAGCCCCAAGTTGGGTGTGTGCACAAGGTACCTTAGGATTCTTTTTATAGCAATTAAGTGACACTCTTTAGGTGCGGCTTGAAACCTTGCACACAAGCAAACACTAAGCATAATATCTGGTCTAGATGCACATAAATAAAGTAAGGAGCTGACCATGGACCGATATACCTTTTGGTCCACATTTGGACCGTCTTCATTGAGGTCGAGATGTCCGTTGATGGCCATGGGTTTCTTGATGGGCTTGGCTTTGTCCATATTGAATTTGTTGAGAATGTCCTGTGTATATTTGGTTTGGCTTATAAATGTACCTTCTCTCAGTTGCTTCACTTGGAATCCCAAGAAGAACTTCAATTCGCCCATCATTGACATCCCGAACCTACCTGTCATAATTTTGCTAAATTCTTCGCACAATGAATTGTTAGTGGATCCAAAGATAATGCCATCAACATAAATTTGACATACAAATAGATGATTATCACAATGTTTAGTGAAGAGTGTATAGTCAGCTTTACCAATTTTGAATCCATTTTGAGTCAGAATATCTCTAAGGCACTTGTACCAAGCTCGAGGAGCTTGTTTGAGGCCATAGAGAGCCTTACACAGTCTGTAGACATGGTTGGGATACCTTTGGTCTTCGAATCCTGGTGGCTGCTCCACATAACCTTCCTCCTTTATCGGACCATTTAGGAAGGCACTTTTGACATCCAATTGATACAGCTTAAAATTGTGGTGAGTAGCATATGCCAATAAAATACGAATGGACTCAAGTCTAGCTACAGGGGCGAAAGTTTCATCGAAGTCCAAACCTTTGACCTGAGAATAACCTTTGGCCACCAATCTCGCTTTATTTATTGTCACTACTCCATGTTCATCTTACTTGTTCCGAAAGACCCATTTGGTTCCAACGATGTTCGCCCTTGGTCTCTCCACCAGCTCCCACACTTCATTTCTTTTGATGTTGTTCAACTCCTCTTGCATTGCAATCACCCAATCTGGATCCCTTAAGGCTTCTTCTACCCTGTATGGTTCCAGAAAAGACACAAAAGAATAGTATTCACAGAAATTTGCAACTCGAGATCTAGTAGTTACCCCCTTAGCAATATCTCCAATGATATTGTTGGCAGGATGGTCTCTTTGCACACACTGATGTACTCTTGGGTGTAGAACTTGTGTAGTTGCTTGTTCTTCATTATCTTCATGTGCATTGTCTCCCCCTAGATCATTGCTTCCATGATTATCTTGATCTTCTTGATCTTCCTCATCTTGATCTTGTGCAAGAGCTCCCCCTTGATCATTGCCTCCGTGTTGAAGTTCATCTTGTGCATTTGAGTCTAATGTTCGCTCTTGTGGTAAGATATCACCAAGTGCCATTTTCTTCAGCGCTTCATATGGAGCTTCCTCTTTATCTAGCATACACTTATCGACTTGCTCCACTTGTGAGCCATTAGATTCGTCGAACACTACGTCACGTGCTACTTCAACAAGGTCGGACACCTTGTTGAAGACCCCATAGGCGTAGGCATTCGATTCATAACCGAGTAAGAACCCTTCATCGGACATCGAAGCGAACACCGAGGCCCTCAGTTTCTTGTTCAGAATAAAACATTTACAACCAAAGACTTTGAAATAAGAAACATTAGGCTTTTTATAGGTGAGAAGCTCTTATGGAGTTTTCTTTAGTAGTCGGTGAAGGTACAACCGATTTGTGGCATGGCAAGCGGTGTTCACCGCTTCTACCCAAAATTGATCAGATGTCTTGTATTCATACAACATAGTTCTTGCCATTTCGATCAATGTTCTATTCTATCTTTCAGCCACTCAGTTTTGTTGAGGGGAGTAGGGTGCCGAGAACTCATGCTTTATCCCTTCTTCATCGAGATACTCTTCAACATGGGTGTTCTTGAATTTTGTCCCTTTGTCACTTCTGATATTCTTTATGGTTGATGAGAATTCGTTCTGAGCTCTTTTCAAGAACTTCTTGAGGATTCCCTGAGTTTCTGATTTATCATACAAGAAAAATACCCAGGTAAATCTTGAAAAATCATCAACAATTACTAAACCGTATTTGTTAGCGCCGATGCCGATGTACGCAATTGGACCAAAGAGATCCATGTGGAGAAGTTCCAGCGGTCTTGTGGTAGTCATCACATTCTTGGCGGGGTGTGGTGCTCCGACTTGTTTTCCTGCTTGACAGGCGCTGCACGGCCTGTCTTTTTCAAAAACCACATCCTTAAGACCATGGATGTGACCAGCTTTTAGAAGTTTTTGCAGATTTCTCATCCCAACATGGGCTAGCCGTCTATGCCACAGCCATCCCATGTTGGTCTTAGCAACCAAGCAAGTGTTAAGTTCGGCTTTATCTTTGTTGAAGTCAACAAGATAAAGCTTTCCCTTCAACATTCCCTTTAATGCAATCGAGCCATCGCTTCTTCTAAAAATGATCACACCCACGTTAGTGAATAAACAATTGTAACCTTTGTTGCATAATTGAGATATTGACAAAAGATTATAATATAGAGAGTCTACATGTAAAACATTAGATAAGGTGTGTCGAGAGGATATTTCAATGTTACCGCTACCAAAGACCTTTCCTTGGTTGTTGTCTCCAAAATATATGCCTTCACTTGGATCCTTGTTGTACTCGTACTCTACAAACATACCTCTCTCTCCGGTGATGTGATTTGTGCATCCGCTATCTAGCACCAATTTAGATCCACCGTAGGAGTAAGCCTGCAAAATGGAATTATTCCTTGGTTTTAGGTACCCAAGCTTGCTTGGGTGCTATCAGGTTAGTCACAAGAGTCTTGGGCACCCACACACAAGTTTTCAAGTTCTTGTGGCGTGGCCCTGTATATTTAGCAATGACTTTTCCATATTTGTTTTTCATGAGAACATAGGAAGCATCAAATGTACGAAACAATATTTGTAAATCAGGTTCATGGGAGTTTTCCTTAACAAAAGCGATTCTATTCTTAGCATAATTAGGAGTAGATGTGTGTTTGTTCCTGCCAAAACCTAGACCATCTTTGACATTAGGAGGTCTAGTGACCATATATGCACTGCGTGCATATTTGATCTTCTCCTTATCAAAGAGGCCGCTTGTGGAAGGATGCATATTATGAGAAGTTGGAGTATTAGAAATAACATTCTTCTTACTAGAGCAAGTGCAGGTTCCGATTGTTGCCGAACTCATATCTTTGGAGGAAGAGCTCTTGGAGGAAGAGGAGTCACTTTGCTTGAGCGACTCAACTTGCACCTCAAGGATCTTGTTAACTTTTGACAAGTTAGCAAGTTCTTCCTTGATTGCAATATGCGAGTCCTCTAGCTTTGAGTAAGTTTCCTTACTCAAGGCTATCTCAAACTCAAGTGACTCGTTCTTCTCTCTTTCAAGCTCAAGAAGATTTTCAACTTCTTGATATCTCTTCCTTTCACGGATGAGCATATCTTCTTGTCAGTTAACAAGTTCCTCCTTTTCAAAGATTTCGTTCGACAACATTTCCATTTTCTTTAAAGCAATTTTACTTAATCCTCTAAACATTTCTTCATTATCACTAGAGCTATCAAAGTCATCAATAGAGGAATTTAGCGTAGGAGGAGTAAGTTGAACCTTTTTCTTGCCTTCCTTAGCCATGAGGGAAGTGTGCTTGTTCTTATCCTGTCCTCCCATGTTTGGGAAGAGTGTGGCTCTCATAGTGGGTTTCTTGACTGCTATAGTGGCCATCTCTTCTTCTTCATTGGAGGAGGACTCGTCGTTTGAGTCCCACTCCTTGCCAATGTGAGCTTGGTGGGCTTGTCTTTTTTTTTCTGAAATTTTTCTTTTCTTGAGGTATTGTTTACTTCTTCTTTTTGTTTTCTTCATAAGGGCAGTCCACCATGAAGTGACCATACTCTCTGCAGTTGTAGCAAGTGCGTCGAGCCTTGGATTTCCCTTTATCCTTGCTTTTGCCTTCATTTGAATTGTTGCCGTGTCTTCTTTTCATCATGCGCTTGAACTTCTTGATAAATAGTACCATTTCTTCATCATCAAGATCGGTGCCCTCATCGCTTGTATCTCCATTGTCTTGGTCTTCACGAGTTTCTTTGAGTTTGGATCTGCACGTTGCTTTGAGAGCAACTTCTTTCCTTTTGGAAGAGGTGAGTTCGGCTAAGTCTTTGACGTATTGAGCCTCTTTCCCCATCATTTCATGATTTATGATCTTCCCCAATAACTCTTCGGGAGTCATTTTGTGAAATCCAGGGCTTTCTCTAATCATTGAGCAAAGTGTGACATTTCTTGGCATGAAGGCTCTAATCATTCTTTTGACCACCTCGTGATCCGTCCATTTCTTAATTCCATAGGAACGAATTTTGTTGATGAGTGCCTTCATCCGGTTGTACATGTCTTGAGGTGATTCGCCTTCTTCAATAGCAAATCTCTCCAACTCTCCTTCAAGCATCTCAATTTTAGCTTCATGAACCGACCTATTTCCTTCGTGAGCTGTCTTAAGTGTATCCCTGATTTCTTTTGCACTTTCTAAACCATCGATCTTGGTGAATTTCTCTCTGCTTAGTGATGATGTGATCACCGTGATGGCTTGTGCGTTTCTGTGAATCTCTTGTTCTTGTTCTGGAGTGAGTTCCTCATCCGTGTCCAGGATATCTATGCCTGTGCAAACAATGTGCCACAGACTAGGATTCAGAGATATTAGATGCATTTTCATGTTGTACTTCCACATGGTGTAGTCACTTCCATCAAACTGTGGAGGCTTTCCCATAGGAATAGAGAGATAGTGATTGTTTGAATTGAGACGGTTGTAGTTATAAGTATATAGGGAGTAGTCGTGATGACCACTCCCAGTCGTCTTCTCTTCTTCTTTTCGTTTTTGTGCCAGCAGTTTCTTTCTCAAGAGTGCCTTTAGCTGTCGCACTTCTTCATCGTCATGTGGGCTTTCTTTTAGCACATCGAAAGCTTTAGCTTCTTGTTCCTCCTCATTGATGTTCGTCTTCGGGATATCGTTGTTCTTTTCAGAGGCCATTGATCTCTCCGAGATGTGAGTCTCGTTGACGGAGAACCTTGCTCTGATACCAATTGAATGTGGCCTAGAGGGGCGTGAATAGGCCTTTAAAATTTCCTACACACTAAATAGAGTTCTCAAAAACTTGTTTGATCGGACTAGTCCGGTTGTGAGGGCAGGCTAGTCCGGTGTGCTAAAATAAATGAATTGATTAAATGTTATTTGGGAAACAAGATTCTTTTGGCAGCGGAAATGAGAACAACAGGTACTTTGATTTAAGATTATTGTAAGAATGCATGTGAGACTTTATAAGCAACTTAGATTGATGTTTCACAAACAAGTGATCTACTGAACAAAAAGTAAAAGAAATAAGGCACAAGAGACACGAATTTTTACCAAGGTTCGATCTCACCACGAGATCTACGTCCTCGTTGAGGAAGCTCACACAGAGCCGGGTCTCCAACCCTTTCCCTCTTCAAGACACCACAAAGGCCGACTTGATTCCACTAGCACGGGTAATCATCAAGTTTGTGGGGCAACCTTACACGTTGAGGGCTCCCACGAGAATTACAATGAAAAAAGTGATCAAATACACTTCAAAATATTACAATGCAAAGTATGAGTTTAGAAAGATCAAACCCCAAGAGCTCGCAACGAAGGAACGATGATCTCCCAATCCCGAATCCAAGTGTTCAATTGGTTTTACCCTTTTTGCACCTTAGATGTGTGGGGAGATGTGTTTTGAGCTCTTGGACAAGGTGGCGGCGCTAGGGTTTGTATTTCCAGCAGTATTCAACGTGTTTTTTCTGAGGAAGGCTGTTGATTCTCTTTTTATAGGGTGTCCAAAAAGTTGCCATTGTAAAACCGTAATACCGGACTAGTCCGGTGCAAGTCCGGTCTTGTCCGGTCACAGTGTAATTCGAAGTCCAGATAGTATGGCGGACTAGTCCGATTGGAAAACGGACTTGTCCGACCCTGTGTGAAGATGGACTCCAGAAAGTCTGGCAGACTAGTCCGGTTGGAAAACGGACTTGTCCGGCCCTGTGTGAAGATGGACTCCAGAAAGTCTGGCGGACTAGTCCAGTTGGAAAACGGACTAGTCCGGCCCTATGTGAAAGCAGACTCCAAAAAGTCCGGCGGACTAGTCCGATTGGAAAACGGACTAGTCTGGCCCTATGTGAAAGCAGACTCCAGAAAGTCGACTAGTCCGGTTGCACTGTGAGATGTTAGGTTAATTTTAAAACCCTTACCCCTCTCCAAGGTCATGAGCTCTTGGAGTGTGTCTTTCATACACACCCTATACTTTTAAAATCTAATTTGTTCTTCTAAATTCCATCAAAGTATTCCTCTTCAGACACCACTCCATTTTTCACCTTTTTGTGTGCACCAAGCTATTTCACATTGTTTGTCTTGCAATCATCTCCGTAGTTTCATTAGGATCTCATATGTTCGTCATCAATTAGCTAAAACCCACAAGGGATATCCTAGATGCACTTACAAACATTCCTTGCCACCTAACTGGGTCCCACATGTCAAGGTCTCAAAAAAGTGTGGCAAGATTCCCTTAGGCTTCACAAGTTGTGGCTGAAAATTTGAGCACCTAACCTTAGTCAAGTTAGGCAAAAATTTGCGGCAAATTATGGCAACCTTAGTATATAAACCAAACAGCCCCTTTGTCCACAATTTTCAAATAGTGAACATTGATATTTGCAGAAACAATATATTGAAAACTTGTTACACACATCCTCAGGATTCTATAAATGTAAATTATGAAGTCTTTTGATGATCCTACTAGAAATTACGATCCAAACAGCAACTGAATACATAACTGTCCAGATTCTGAACTGTTACGACACCTTAAACGGTACATCGATTTAGACCTGGTTATTGCATGTGTTAGCCTTAGCGTTGAATAGCAAATTGCGTGTGTCACCCATTTAGTTACCATTGTTTGATGGGATCCAACGTCAAGATATAACGGACCGGATCCCACCAAGACCTAGCCCATGCTACTGGGCATGTTTGCCCCACGACTTCAATCCTTCGCCCCCGCTTGCTGCACCCGACGCCTTCGACTTTGTCCGCCTCAAGACGTCACCCGTCTCCTCCAGACTCCGCTCGACACCGCCGCCTCCCATCCGCCACACTTTCTGTTCGTCGCCGATCTTAGAGTCTTATTTGATGTTGCCGCCACTCTCCTACGTGCCACCTCTCACTACAACTCTATATCGATGTGGTATTACTGTAATAACCTTGAGGACGACCGGACATCGATTAGCCATCGACTAGGGTCGATTAGTCACCCTAATGAACAGACCTACATTATACTAGTATTCACTCATATGATACAATCTTGTTATGTCTCTATAAATTCATTTTATAGAAGACCTTGAGGGAATATTTGTGGCCAAATTTTGTAAATCTGACAAAAATTCTATTATTGAAGCATGGAACGTCGAGCTTGGATGTAAAACATGCCAAGACCCGATCCTATGTACATTCATGATGTTGCAAATTTTATTGAAGCATCCAAGAGACATGCGAAGTTGCAAAAGATAGATGACATATTATGTCCATGTATTGACTGCAAAAATAAGATTGCTTGGACGGATACTATAGTAATCCAATCTCATTTGGTGAAAAGAGGTTTAAAAAAACTACACAATATGGACAGAGCATGGTGAGTTAGATACACATGATGTGTATAAAGATAATGAGATAGGTTCAGATGATGATAATGTTCATATCAATGATGGTAGTGAAAATCAAGATGGTGATGATGATGATGAGTTAGATTTTGAGGAGATGTTGCGTCACATTGAACCATATGTATTGACTTCTATGGGAGCAAGCAAAGGTTTAAGTAAAATGGAGACATTGTAGAATGCGGCAAAGGAGCTTTTATATGATGAATCAAACGGTTGTGATAAAGAGTTTACTACATTGCGTGCAGTCTTAGAACTACTAAAGTGGAAAGCTACGCACGGATGGTCCAATTGTAGTTTCTCTGATCTTTTGAATCTTATGGCAAAAATTCTTCCAAATCAAAATAAACTGCCCAGAAGAACTTATAAAGCGAAGAAACTTCTTTGCCCGATGGCACTAGGTGTGACAAAAATACACGCTTGTGTGAACCATTGTATTCTTTATCGCAAAGTGCATGATCTCGCAACTAGATGCCCCATTTGTGGTGTCAGTAGATATAAGAAGGACTACAATCACCAGTATGTTGCCAACATGAAAAAGTCTCAGAAGAATAAGAATTTTATTATTGGTCCTGAAGGTGACGATGAAGATACTTATGGCGATGCAGACGGGAAGAATAAGAAAAAAATTCCTGCCTTGGTGATGTGGTACCTTCCGGTAATTGATCGTTTGAAGCGTTTGTTCTCAAACCCTAGGGAGGCTGAACTTATGCGTTGGCATTCCGAGCAACGCAAGAAGAATGAAAAACCTATTCGACACCCTGGTGATGCAACGCAGTGGAAAAAATTTGATATTCAGTATCCAGAATTTGCAAAAGAAATCAGAAATGTGAGGTTTGCCTTGGGTACAGACGGAATGAATCCGTTTGGTGAAAAAGGGATAATACACAGCACATGGCCCATAGTCTTAACGATGTACAACCTATCGACGTGGTTGTGTCACAAAAGGAAATATATCTTGTTATCTGTTCTTATCCAAGGTCCGAAACAACCCGGCATCAAAATTGATGTGTTCTTGGAACCTTTAATGGAAGATATGGCGAAATTGTGGAATGAAGGGGTACATACATGGGATGAGTACAAGCGGGAGTATTTCACGCTAAGAGCAATGATATTCGTTACCGTGCATGATTATCCCTGACTGTTTACATTATCGAGACAAATGAAAGGGAAGAAAGGTTGTGTAAGGTGCATGGATAGAACTGGATTATATACCTCACTTCATCCAGAAAGACGGTGTACATGAGAAACCGACGGTTCTTGACAGATACACACAAGTATAGGAAGATGAAAGAACAATTTGATAACAAAATCGAAAATGATATTGCACCAAAACCTTACAGTGGAAAACTTGTGTTCAAAATGGTCAAGAACATTCATATTGCTTTCGTTAAGGGCAAAAAATGTAAAGGAATTAAGAGAAAGAAAAGTACATCTTCATATGATACAACTGACATGGCATTCAAAAAACAATCAATTTTTTTCAAGTATCTTCCGTATTGGAAGAATCTGGAATTTTGCCATAGTATTGATTTGATGCACGTTACAAAGAATGTATTTGACAGCATCATTGGGACCTTGCTGGACATGCCGAGGAAAACAAAGGACGGATTAAATTCACGTATGGACCTAGTAAATCTTGATTTGAGACCAAAGCTTCATCCAGTAGAAAAGGCGAACGGGAAGCATTACCTTCCCCCAGCCAGCTACAACTTAACGCTAGAAGAGGAAAAAGAAATTTGCGAATGCTTGCTTGGGATCAAAGTGCCCACGAGTTTCTCATCCAATATCTGCAAACTAGGCTCGATGAAAGACTGGTCTTTATTCAGTTATAATTCTCACGACTGTTGCATGATGATGACAGTGTTCCTTGGCATTGCAATAAGAGTCATCAAACCTGAGCATATAAAAGTTGTCATCACACGTTTGTGTTACTTCTTCAATGCAGTATCGCAAAAGGTGATAGCACGTGAAGATTTAGACTATTTGAAAACATACATCGTCGAGACTATGTGCAAGCTTGAGATGTGTTTGCCACCATCCTTTTTTGATATGCAAGTACACCTAATCATACATCTTGTTCATCAGATAAAAGCATTGGGGCCACTATATTTACATCATATGTTTTCGTTGGAGAGATATTTAGGAGTATTAGAAGGTTATGTGCGGAACCGTGCTTACCCAGAGGGTTCAATTATGGAAGGATACACCACTGGAGAAGTGATTGAGGGTTGCGCTGATTACGTCAAAGATGGAAAATCGGTAGGTGTGCCTATACCAGTACATGAGGGTAGACTACGTGGGAGAGGCAAAGTGGGTAAGAAAACTCTTATCCTTCAAGATTACAAGAATGTACACCGTTCACATTTTGGTGTACTACAACAGCTCGCAATAGCTGAGTCGTACATCGAGGAACACCAAATTGAGCTTTGTGATAAAAACCAAGACCGCAAAGAGGACTGGATCATGAAAGAGCACAAAAGATGTTTCACTGAATGGTTAATAGACAAAAATATACCATACGGAAACACTATAGAAGAGGCAACAATGAAGAAGTTAGCTTCTAGCCCATCTTCTTTGGTGACATCATGGCAAGCATATGACATCAATGGTTACACATTATACACTAAAGAAAAATACGGTAAGAGTGTTGCACAAAATAGTGGTGTTCGTATTGAGGCTTATGATTCACAAGGGCAAAAGACCACATACTTCCGGTTCATAGAGGAAATATGGGAACTCGATTATGGCAAAAGAATGGTAATGCCCGTATTTAAGTTCCAATGGGTCAAACATCCTGATGGTGTGAAAGTGGACAATTACGGGCTGACACTGATAGACTTGAATAAAGTGAGTTATAAAGATGACCTGTGGGTTCTTGCCGATAGTGTTGCACAAGTTTTTTATGTTCAAGATCCTGAAATTGAGAAGATGCACATAGTTGTTTCTGGAAAGCAAAATATTGTTGGGGTTTAGAATGTGGGAGATAATGAAGAGGAATATAATCAGTATGAACAGATGTACATTTTTACCGAACCAGAAAACATCAAACACGTAGAGAGAAGCATTAAAAAGAATTTGAAACCCTATACGCGAGAAGATGTCAATGCTGGAAAAAATGTATGATATATATTGTATATATTTGTATCTTCTGAAATCAACTTAGAACAATGCTCTATTTCAACTTTAGATAGCATGTTTCAAACATTATTAAATTCAGCTTCTATTTCGAACATTATTAAATCCCGTATGTGTATATAAATTTCTTCTGACATATGATGATCAAGCGTGCCTTCCAACAGCTCGGTTCCAAACAACATCTAGAAGCACAACTCTTGAAGCTCCTGTCAAGCTAATCCTTTCATAGCAAGCTCTTGTAGATGCAAGTAACACCCGGACTCATCATTTGGATTGTTAAAAGCTTCAATTGAAGTCTAGTGATACTTCCCGTCCATTTGAGGGCTTGTTTGGATAGGAGTGGATCCACTTTAATATAAGTGGTTTGGGGGTGGATTGAGGAGAAAATTAGTTCATTCTTCACTTTAATCCACTTGAATCCAATTAGATTGAGTACACCCAAACAAGCCCTAAAAGATTTCTTTCTCTTCTCTCCATTTTAAAAACTTACGAATATGCTACTTTATCAGTTCTAATGGCTGAATATATTGACTACAAATCAGTATCATCTCTCTTAGTGCTTCACACAAGCGACGAAGCGTACAACTTCAATCACAAATCATGTTTTTACCATTTTCATAGGAATTTGACCTTAATCTTTCAAGCATAGATTTATCAATAATTGAAGCTTCCTCATCAGACATCTTAATAGCAGTTGCAAGTGAAGGGTGTGTCGAAGCCAACGAAATCTGAACGGGACTGAAGACAACGAGATGCTGCATATGAGTGGCAATGTCCAGGTTAGGCAGCATGAAGTTATGATGGCAGCCTTCAACAACATGAAAATTGATGCCAAGGTTATGCTTGCATCAACCAAGACATGAGCATAATCTTGGCATCACTTTTCATGTTGTTGAAGTTTGTCATCATAGCTTCACGCTGTTTAACCAGGATATTGCCGCTCATATCCAAGATCTCTTTATCTTCAGTTCGATTCAGATTTTGCTAGTTTCGACACATCCTTCATTTATAACTGCCATTAACATGTGTGATAAGGAAGCTTCACTTATTTGATAAATCTATGCTTGAAAGATTAAGGTTAAATCCCTATGAAAGTGTAAAAACAAGATTTGTGATTGAAGTTGTTCGCTTACTCGCTTGTGTGAAGCACTAAGAAAGTAGGTACTGATTTCTGGTCAATATATTTAGGCATTAAAACTGAGAAAGGAGCATCTTCCTAAGTTTTCAAATGGACAGGAGGGAAAGAAATCGTTCAAATGGATGGGAAAATCCTTCCAAGGATCGTCAGGCTTCAAATCGATGCTTTCAACAATCCAAATGATGAGCCACGGGTGTTACTTGCATCTACAAGAGCTTGTTGTGCAGGGATTAGCTTGACAGGAGCTTAGAAGCATCATAGACGGTACTTAAACAACAACCGCCTGTGGAATTCATGTATTTTCTTAGGCGTTGGTTAATTAAGAACCGCCTGTGATGTTAGCTACATCACAGGCGGTTCTTAATTAATAACCGCCTTAGAAAATACATGATTACCACGGGCGGTCACTGTTTAAGAACCGCCTGTGATGTTCTGTCATCACAGGCGGTTATTGTATCATTCGCCATCACAGTCGCATTTTTTACGGACCGCCTGTGTTTGAAAATCCAGGCGCCTTTGAAAATGCTTTTTGTAGTAGTGGAAGCTGAGTACATAGCAGCTGCAACAGCCACCTGTCAGTGGGTGTGTCTGATTCATCTATTGACTGATATGCTGAATTCAGATATGACAAAGTTCAGACTGTTGGTGGATAATAAGGCAGCACTTGAGCTGAGCAAGAATCCAAAATTCCATGAGAGAGTGAAGCACATTGATACAAGATACCACTATATTCGTTAATGTGCTAAAGAAGGAAAGGATGAGCTCGATCATGTGAGCACCGATGCACAGGTGGTCGATATACCGATGAAGGCGCTCGGCAGAGTCAAATTCATGGAGAACAGACAGAAGATGAATGTGGTACGTGTCCAACTAGATTAAAAGGGGGTGAAATGTTAGTTTTAGTCTAGTATGTCTAGTTTACTTTGTGTCGAGACGCGTTTGAATTTTTTTAGAGTCAGTGTGTGGGTGATGGGCCGGGCGAGACTGCATGAAGTGCGGACCATTCGAGCTCACGTCGGTGTCTATCCTGCGCATGCACGAACGTGGTGACCGCGCCCAGTCTGTTGAGCGCGTTTCGGATTGTGCAGCATGGATTTTGTGTGTTTCCGTTAAGTTGGCGTCGTGTGTGCATGTTCAATCGATATACGTATATGTATGGAAAACCGATCACAAATGCAAGGACCTAGTTTGGGCGTGCGATCACAAAGCAACTGTCCAAGTCTTCCTTTGATCTTGAGTAAGAAAAAAAAACTCTGCTCGTCGCTGCGCTGAGTGCACGAAGTGCACTGCTTCATACTTCAGGTTCCAAAAGGCCTGCCGACGTGGGCAGGTGTTTGCCCGCAGCCCTGCGTTGTCATCGGGAGCATGCTCTACCGGTCCTTGGTAATAGTTGTTGGAATATTTGGGCCTAAGCCCAATTATTCTCTATTAAATTCCAAAGGTCTAAAGGAGGCATTTATCACACATTGACTATTTGGGGAGAGTGGCTCTTATTTATAAGGGAAGCTATTTTCTATGTGTGGAATATGTGAGAGAGGGATGGATAGAGCAACAAACAAATCACACCCACGCGCGCACGCGTATTGGGGTATTTTCGCGTGAGTTAACGCGTGACTTGTGACTTGCGACGTGGCGACTGGCGTGATAATTCTGCTCTCTCTCTCTCTTTTTAAATAGACTGACATGATTATGACTTTAATTTGGTGCAATTCGTAGTGCTTTATGAGTCACTTTCTGGAGAATAATGGTCTACAGTAACAGACGTGATCTAAGTATGCTGCAAAAACTTAAGATTATTGCATTCAGTTACTAGAGCTTAATTGTGCTGCTTTACTGCATACTTAATTCATTCAGTTACTAAAGTTTGTCACTATATATAAAAAATGAAAACTTTCATTCTGGAACAGATAGGTGAACAGACTCACTAGTCCACTGTGTTGAGCGTCTACTACAGGCTAGTCCATCCCTCTCGTCGTCGTGTCTCCGACGTGCGGGAGAGCAGTGTCTCCGAAACCACGTCCCGGTGAAGAATCTACACGGATTGGGACGAATCAGGTTGTTGGGTAGCGTTCGCGTGACTTCTCGATGGAAGATCTGCTTCCTCTACAGTCTTCTTCACACACTCAACTCATCATTTTTCAAGCTGGAAGCATCAGCACTGTAAGTAAAGATGAGTTTTCTACGCATGAATATGATAGATATAATCTGCTGTACTAGCATGTTATTATTCATGTTTTGTGGAGTATATGTCATGCGTACTGTGGTAATTTTAGGAATTAATTTTATCTCTAAAGTGTATTGTTTTCTAACAATCCAAAAACCTGATAGGCACTTTAAGATGGGTAATAGCTTTGCTGATGCGATGAAACCTAAGAAGTTCTCTGGTTCGAACTTTAAGAGATTGGCTGCAAAACATGACTTGTGGCTCACTGCTATGTACATATCTTATGTTCTAAAGCCTGTAGATCGACCCATGACTGTTGAAAAACAAGCTGAGTTCTATAAGGCTAATTTGATGGTAGTGGGTTGCATTTTGAGTGTGTTGTCCGACAAACTGTGCGATGTTTATATGACTCATAAGAGCGCAAAAGAGCTCTGGGAGGCCATTGAACACAAGTACGGTGCGTCAGATGCTGGACATGAGTTGTATGTCATGGAGCGCTATCACGATTTTAAGATGGCAAACAACCGTTCAATGGTTGAGCAGGCTCATGAAATACAACTCATTGTCGGAGAGCTCCAACAACTTGGACTAAATTTGCCTGATCGATTTGTGGCTGGGGGCATTATTGCCAAATTACCTCCATCTTGGAGGGGATTTGCCACATCTCTAAAACATAAGAGACAAAACATTTCCGTTGAGGATTTATTGGCTTCTCTTGATGTGGAGGAGAAAGCTCGGGCAAAAGATGGTGTGTCTAAGGTGCATGAAGGACAGTCCAGTGCTAATGTCATGCATCATGCTGGACCAAAGAAAGAGAAAAATAAAGTTGTACACACCACCAACTTCAAGAAAAAGGAGAAGAAGAAGATAAACATGGCTGAGGTTGAATGCTATGTCCGTGGCAAGGTTGGGCATTTTGACAAAAAGTGCACAGACAGAAAAGGCAAGAAAAATCAGCAAAAATCTGCCAACATGGTTATTAGCGATGCTGGAACAACAAGGTATGGTAATACATATATTGTTTTAACAGCATGTCAACCTACTGAATGGTGGACTGATACAGGGGCTAATATTCATGTTTGTGCTGATGTATCTATGTTTTCTTCTTATCAGGCTACCCATGGTGCCTCTGTCCTGATGGGAAATGGCTCACGTGCTTCTGTTAATAATGTTGGTACGATCAATCCGATGTTCACTTCGGGAAAGACCGTGCAACTGAAGAACGTGCAGCATGCCCCCTCAATAAATAAAAATATCATCAGTGGCTCTTTGTTGTGTCGATACGGATTTAAGTTGATGTTTGAGTCTAATAAAGTAGTCATGTCAAAATGTGGACTCTTTATTGGAAAAGGCTATGACAACGGCTGCTTGTTCCGCTTTTCCCTTTCCAATTCCGGTAGCTCTGTGGTAAACTTTCTGAATAAAGATGATTAAGCAAGTGTTTGACACTCTCGTTTATGTCATATAAATTTTGGATGCATCTCACGGCTATCTACCTTGTCTTTAATTCCTAAAGTTCCTATAGTCAAAGGTTCAAAGTGTCAAGCTTGTGTGCAAGCAAAAAAACCAAGAAAACCACACTTGGCTGTAAATGAAAGAAATTCGACACTTTTAGAACTCATTCATTCTGATCGCGGAATGAATGGTGTGTTGACTATTGGAGGAAAGATATATTTAATGACATCTATTGAGGATTCAACTCGCTATTGTTACGTGTATTTACTAAAATCAAAAGATGAGGTGTTAAATTACTTCAAGATCTATAAGGTAGAAGTTGAGAATCAACTAGAAAGAAAGATAAAAAGATTTAGATTCGATCGTGGAGTAGAGTATTTTTTTCGATGAGTTCTCCCAGTTTTGTGCTGAAAATGGAGTCATACATGAGAGAACTCCACCTTATTCACCTCAATCAAATGGAGTTGCCGAGAGGAAGAACTGCACTCTAACAGATTTGGTGAATGCCATGTTAGATACTGCAGGTTTATCTAAGGCATGGTGGGGGGAGGCAGTTCTGACTGCAAATCATGTATTGAACAAAGTTCCCACAAAAAATAGTGAGAAAACTCCATATGAAGGCTGGAAAGGAAGAAAACCATCTCTTTCTTACCTACACACATGGTGATGTTTGGCTATGGTAAATATACCAATAGTCAAAAAGCGTAAACTCGGACCTAATACTGTTGATTGTATGTTTCTTGGTTATGCATCTAATAGTCCTGTCTGTAGATTTCTAGTAATAAGGTCTGACCCACCTCTTGTGATCGTTGACACAATAGTTGAATCTAGAGATGCCACATTTTTTGAAAGTATTTTTCCGATGAATGATGCACATAGATCTTACGGTCATACACATGACAATAATTATATTTCATCTGAAATCTTAGAACAACCTGATTTTACATCATCAGAAAATTCATTATAACCATATGATGGAGAAAACAATAAAACAACTCATAGATCAAACAAGAGACAAGTATTCCAAAATCTTTTGGTGATAATTTCATTGTTTATCATGTGGACGATACACCCAGATCCATCCGAGAAGCGTTTGCATCACTTGGTGCATACGATTGGAAGGAAGCAGTCCGTAGTGAGATGGAATCCATCATGACTAACAGAACTTGGGATGTAGTGAATCGTCCATTCGGTTGTAAAACGTTTAGGTGTAAGTGGGTGTTCAAGAAAAAGCTTAGGCCTGATGGTACTATTGAGAAGTACAAGGCGAGACTGGTGGCGAAAGGTTATACACAAAAAGAAGGAGAAGACTTCTTTGATACTTACTCACCCGTTGCTAGAATGACAACTATTTGGGTACTTTTTTTTTTGGCTACCTCACACGGTCTTCTAATCCATCAAATGGATGTGAAGATGACTTTCCTTAACAGAGAGTTGGATGAGGAGATTTATATGGATCAGCCAGAATGATTTGAGATACCCGGTCAAGAGAAAAAGGTGTGTACGTTCAAGAAATCTTTATACGGTCTTAAACCGGCACCAAAGCAGTGGCATGAGAAATTTGATAGTGCCATGTGACAAGCAGGTTTTTTTGACAATGGGGCTGATAAATGTGTATATTATCGATATTTTGGGGGTAGAGGAGTGATCATGTGTTGATATGTAGATGATATATTAATTGTTGGAACTGATATTGATGTGATAAATGAGGTAAAATCTTTTCTGTTCTAAAATTTTGATATGAAAGATTTAGGGGAGGCTGATGTTATCTTAAACGTCAAGCTGAAGAGAAATGAGAATGGGACTCTCTTACAGTCCCATTATGTTGAGAAGGTCTTGAGCCGTTTTGGCTATTTGGACAACAAGCCTTCACCAACACCATACGATCCTAGTATAATTCTTCGAAAGAATAAAAGAATATGAAGAGACCAACTGAGATATTCTCAGATAATTGGTTCGCTCATGTACCTAGCTGGTGCTACTCGACCTGACATTTCCTTCGCGGTTAGCAAATTGAGCCAGTTTACTGCTAACCCAAGAGATGATCATTGGCCCGCGCTTGAGCGAGTTATGCGCTATTTGTGTGGTACAATGAGCTATGGACTTCACTATACAGGAGACCCCAAAGTTTTAGAGGGTTATAGTGATTCCAATTGGATTTCTTATGCTGATGAGATAAAGGCAACAAGTGGTTATGTCTTTACTCTTGGAGGAGCAGCTGTCTAATGGAGGTCTTGTAAACAGACTATTTTGACGAGGTCAACCATGGAGGCAGAGCTTACAACATTAAATACAGCTTCTGTAGAAGCAGAGTGGCTGAAGGAACTCTTGATGGATTTACCAGTGGTAGAAAAACCAATTCCTCCAATTCTTATGTACTGTGACAATCGAATAGTTCTTGCAAAGGTGTCAAGTACAAAGGATAATATGAAATCCTCAAGACATGTGAAAACACCATTAAAATCTGTTAGAAAATTGAGAAACTCCGGAGTGATAGCCATTGATTATGTTCAAACAGCAAAAAATCTGGCAGATCCGTTTACAAAATGTCTATCAAGAAATATGATAGATAGTGCATCAAAGGAGATGAGATTGAGACCCACGTGAGTTATATACAGCGGTACCCCAAATCTATGTGATCGGAGATCCCACGAATTAGGATTTCGGAAGAACAATCTGTATGTATAACTAGGAGAGTACATAACTATGTAGTACCCTCTTCAGTGAAGATGCAACACTCTCCATTCTGTAAGGAAGGCTGACTTAAGTCTTAATGTGCTCGGAGGCTATAGTGCGAGATACTGTCCTACATAGTATTCTTGTACGAACACACGTATATGAGCTGACTGTTGGTCGCAAGTTGTGAGATTTGGTAATTCTCTAAGAAGCTCATGAAAGAGACACGGGAGTATGACTTATAGGCTCCACCCGAGGACTGGTCCAATAGGTGTCTAGTATCACTTTGATCTTTAAATGAAACCACCTCGTGCAAAACAACCAATTCAAGGCATAGTCCATTGTGTAGTTGTGGGTTGGCAGATTTTTTAGATCTAGATGGATGTTCAACCGAATAGATCTCCATCGTTAAACCGATATATCAAATAACATTGTGGACATACGACAAGTAGTGTTAGATATGCTTTGGAATTTGGTGGGGATTGTTGGAATAGTTGAGTCTAAGTCCAATTATTCTCTGTTAAATTCCAAAGGTGTAAAGGAGACATTTTTCCCATATCGACTATTTGAGGAGAGTAGCTCTTATTTATAGGGGAAGCTATTTTCTATGTGTGGAATATGTGAGAGAGGGATGGCTATAGCCAAAAACAAATCACACGCACGTGCGCGCGTATTTGCGTATTTTCGCGTGAGTTAACGCGTGACTTGTCACTTGCGACGTGGCGACTGGAGTGGTAACTCTGCTCTCTGTCTTTTTAAACAGTTTGACACTGATATGACTTTAATTTGCTGCAATTGGTAGCGTTTTATGAGTCAGTTTCTGGAGAATAATGGTGTGCAGTAACAGACTTGAAAAACTGAAGATTATTGCATTCAGTTACTACAGCTTAATTGTGCTGCTTTACTACATACTTAATTCCTTCAGTTACTAGAGTGTGTCACTATATATACAGAATGAAAACTTTCATTCTGGAACAGATAGGTGAACAGACTCACTAGTCCACTGTGTTGAGCATCTGCTACAGGCTAGTCCATCCCTCTTGTCGGCGTGTCTCCGACGTGCGGGAGAGTAGTGTCTCCGAAAACACGTCCCGGTGAAGAATCGATGAATCAGGTTTTTGGGTAGCGTTCGCATGACTGCTCGATAGAAGATCTACTTCCTCTACCGTCTTCTTCACACACTCAACTCATCATTTTTCAAGCTGGAAGCATCAGCACTATAAGTAAAGATGAGTTTCTGCGCATGAATATAGTAGATATAATCTGTTGTACTAGCATGTTATTGTTCATGTTTTGTGGCTTATATGTCATGCGTACTGTGTTAATTTTAGAAATTAATTTTATCTCTAAAGTGTATTGTTTTCTAACAGTAGTAACACCCTTTCCTTCGACCTGAAGAAGAGAAGCTTCACAGTGTGATCTCCCATCCACCGGAGACAAATTGGATGGTCGTCCAGATCATGAGGCTGGCTGGCACAATGCTCGGCCTCGTTGATGCAGACAATGCTGCTTTAAGCCTGCACTTCTGGATGCGGGAGGAAGCAGGTGATGATTGGATGTTGCGCCAGACAGTGAAACTGGACGCGCTGCCACCCATGTCCACAGCAGTGTCAGCGTGGACATACAATCTAAGATCTGCCATGTTGTTTGGGGCATGTGAGTATGGTAATGTCATCTTTCTGCGCACCAGTTCCGGGGTACATTTTTGTTCTATCTTGACACGATGCAGCTCAAGACGCTGCCTTCTGCACTACAGGAAACCCGACGATTTGGGACGGCCAGGGCTGTTGCAAATAAGCCAAATGCCATTGCAAATAAGCAATTTGTGCCGGCTTTTCTTATTTGCGATGGTTTTTGGCCGTCACAAATAAGTCATCGCAATTAAGCTTATTTGCAGCGACCACCATCGCAAATAAACTTATTTGCGATGGCTAGCAGCGGCCATCGAAAGTTACTGCCGGGGGCTGGTAGGCCCCGCAACAATATTTGAGATGTCATGGCCGTCGCAATTAAAGCTTATTTGCGACGGCTAGGCCGTCGCAAATAAGTGCCGCTATTTGTGATGGCCTGGCCGTCGCAAATAAGTTCAGCCGACAGGGCCCATGTGTCCTCCTGCGGGACCCACACCGCTATTTGGGACGGCCTAGCCATCGCAATTAATGTTTATTTGCAACGGCCAGGCCGTCGCAAATAGTAGTGGCTTAATTGTGACGGCCTGGAACCTTATTTGCGACGGTACTGTATAAAAATCCATCGCAAATAAGGTTTATTATTTTTTTAAAAAACATAAAATACTACCCGACTCGATAGCCAGAATAACAGAACAAACAGTATAAATATCACAACACATCACTACAGTCTAAAACATATCACAACATCGTCAAAATATGGCACCAACATCAACAAACTAAACATGGGCTCACTCGCCCATCTGACCTCTGTATCCACATCCATAGCCACCTCCGGAGCCACCTCCGAAGTCGAAGTCATCGTCGCGCCTCATTCCAGGTGGCGGTAGCAACGGCGATGGCGTTTGTGTAGCCATTGCGGATCCCTGCAATTAATGAAACTTAGATCTAGAATATAAATGCATCAACATCTCTCTCCCTCTATCTTCATCTAGATCCCCCTCTCTTCCTCTCTCTTTTCATTTCTCTCTTTGTCTCTCACTCCATCTCTCTATTGCCATCATTTTCCCTCTATCTTCCTCCCTCTATCTCCATCTACATCTCCCTCCCTCTATCTTCCCCTCTCTCTATCTCCATCTACATCTTACTCTCTCTCTTCATTCCCCTCCTACTCTATCTAACTATCTTTCACTCCTTTTGTCTCTCTCTTTCTTCTCTCTCTCTTTCTTCTATCTCGATCCTTTTCTTCTATCTAACTATCTCCCTCTTTCTTCTATCTCAATCTTCTTACACTGAAGAAGAAGGATTACATAGAAAATTACCTGACCCGCACAAGAAGGATCGCCTAGAAGGACCGGTGGTAGTACCGGTAGTTGGATCCCCAGACCTTGCGCCCGAGCCATGGCCTGTCGTTGCAAACATTAAATGCTATCTATTAGTAAGTTATTTACGCTGAATTAATGAGAACTTTAGTTTTTATTTTGTTACCTCCATTGCTTCCCGCATCTGCGCCAACGCTGCTGCCTGGGTTTGGATCGTGGCCTCCATCGCGATCCTTTGGCGTTCCGACTCCTCCTGTCGCCTGAAGAGGGACTGCATCTCAATGTCCCTCTACGAGGCGCGACGACTAGCCGTGCTCACTGAAGAAGCCTGCATGGAGCTGTCTCTCGCAGGTCTCCCCGCCCTCGAGTCGACAACTCCGTCGAATATGGCGCGCCTATAAAAAAGAGAGTTAGTAATATGAAATTGAAATATCTTGAATACTTTGAATTGAAAATGATAAAATGACTTGTAAACTCACCTTCTGTGTGCTTTTCCACCACCGCTTGCATACGCGGCTTGAGGATCGATTGGTTGACGTTCCCAATTGAAATCCTTGCCGTGTATCTTCCTAGCCTCCTCCCCGTACTTAGCCTGCATAACAAGAAAACCGTGTAAGTTCAACAATCTATATAATTATATTAATATGAATGATTTCTAAACTTACCAATCGCTCGGCTGCAGCCTGACTGCTCCCGTCGGCTGAGAAGGGTCACTGTGACCTCTCTTCCAGATCTCAGGAGGGGTCGGCGACACCCCTGTCTCGCGCCCTATCATTACGTGTTAGTACGAACAATATATTATGAATATATAAACATAAGTTACACACACTTACCATGCATTTAGCTAAACGCATGTGGTTATCTTGCCTGTGCTTGGTCTTCCCCTTGACCCCTCTGTAGTCTCGAGCCTTCTCGGACTTTGCTTTAAACTCATCGCTAGCCCAGTCGCGACAAAGGGCCCAAAATGCATCAGTCCGACCCTGCAACCAGCTCACGTGGCCCTGCACATAGTTGGAAGTCGTTAAAAATACCATCGAGGAAATTATCAAAAAAAATACTTACTACACTCCACGTACCTGCGCGTACTCCTCCTCCATCAGGTGCATCTCGCTCGCTTGCCGGAAGTGTAGCACGGGCTGCTGGTTCGCCTTCAAGTGTTCATTAATAATTTGAACACGGGTGTTCGACAAAGCTTGTTGAAGTGCCTTGGCAGCGTTGTAGTGAAACACTTGCCTCGCATCCTCAAACTGGCGATGGTCGTTCGTGTCCTCTAAAGTATATCTTGCCTGCAATAAAGAATAAATTGAAGAGATGTTCACTAAAAGAGTTTAAGAGTTGAAACTTAGAAACTTTTTTTAACATACTTACCATAAAATCGGCCCATACGGCCTCCTGAAGGTTGTCGTGCTCCTGGTGATGGACGCGTGTGTAGAACTCCCACGAAAGAGCGGGCACCCCGTCGATGACCCCGAGATAGTGAAAACGCACTATGGACCCGAGGACACCGTTCACCAGTCTGTGGTGTCTCTCACCGGTGAAAGACGTGTCGTCCCAAACCCTGCAAGATATTTATTAATTCATTACTTAAGTAATCAAAAGTAACTAAAATTGAACACTATAATTTTTATTACTTGTCTCCGATTGGACGAATCACGATCCTCTGTGAAGGGACCGCACGAGGACTGACAAAGTGAGTCCTCCTCGTCCTCCGCGTCTGCTGGGGCGCCACGTCAGGTGACCCATACGGCTCCTTACCAGCCGAGCCAAAGGCCTCAGGAAAAGAAGGATCGCCAGCCGAGGGCTGGCTTGTCGAGGGCTGGCTGGCCGAGGGCTAGCTTGCTGAGGGCTGGCTGGCCGAGGGCTGGCTCACCGAAGGGTAGCCAGGGTCAACTAGCACCGCAACCTCTGAGTCAGCTGGTGAGGACTACAACATTCAAATGATTCATAAGTAAGATTAATGTGAAATTGAATTTAAAGAATTTGTTAAAAGCGAGTGAAATTTACCTGTGACGAAGATCTAGAGCTGCTCAGAACATGCCCCAGCAGTTGAGAGCGTCTGCTCCCAGTCGACGAGGCACCAGCGAAAGCGTCCTCAGGTCTAGAGGGGTAGAACCCCCTCGTTGGCGGCACCTTCTTACCCTTCTTTGACACCATCCTGTTTTACTTAGATAATTAGTAAATATGCAAATAAAATAGACAAAATTCATGTTACTATATTCAAGAACACATTACTTGTAATCACTTTCAAAATTCATCAACATCATTATCATGTGCCTGTGCCCTACTCCTTAAACCAGCCCAACGATCTTCCATCGTGGCCTGTTCTGATTTCCGTTTTCGCATATCATCTGCCTCTACATCTTCAACGTCTTCAACATCTCCAACTAATTGATCGAGTCCTGCACCAAGCTCGACGATAAAAGTGTCTGACAACTCTTCTTCTTGGTACACTTCTTCAACGTCTTTGCTATCATGGTAACCATCATCCCCAGGAGTATATAACCGCTCACGAGGATTCACCATATATACCACCCACCAAGCACTGAGCTTCGTGCATGGATAAGGTAGATAATACACCTGTTCCACTTGATGTGCAAGAACAAATGTATCGTAACCTCGTAGTCGGTCCTTATGTTTCACTTCCACCATTCCAAATTGGTTTTCTCGAGTTCCATGAGTGCAATCAAACCAAACACAATCAAAGAAGACAACTCGAAGGGTCTTATTTCCGATAAAAGTAAATTCAAGAATTTTGTTAATGATCCCATAATAATCGGTTAAATTCCCTTGAGTGTCCATTGCTCTCGTCACAACAACAAAATTTGATGATGCCGCGAGAGGACGAAGAGCTTCAAAATGAGTTGTACGAAATCGAAAGCCATTTACGTCATATCGACCATAGATTCTAACATTCACCAATCCATAAGATAGCTGTCACAAATCTTCGTGGACATTTTGAGTCCAACACTGTCATAAATGATCGTAAGCTAAAATAATACTTCTTTAATAATAGTAACCTATAATACACAGAAGACGAGAGAATATTACATAATCTCGAAACCAGGATAAGAAACTCTGCCCCCATTTATTCCTTCTTTTCACATCGCTTCTACTTGTTTGGTCGTAGGTTGATGCCTATGTGGCCAACATTGTCCGTGGAACTCGCTGAACATGAAAAAATATCTTTTAGAGTACATGTGTAGCAAAATATATCGATTAGCATAAATGTAGGACAAACACTTACTCGAAGCATTCCTGCTTGCCTTCTATATTTGCGTACATGTATAGTAAAGCAACAGTCCTTTCATGTTCTGATAACACGTAGGTCGTGTAGCTACCAACGGTGGTGCCTCTCGTATGAAAAATGTAAAGGTCGCTTAGAGGGGGTGTTTCGTCCACATTGTACCGCATCGCCGAAGTATTGATATTGTTTTCTTCGGCAAAGTATACACTTGAAAAGTATCCTACTTCCTTAAGAGCATATGCTTCAGCGATGCACCCTTCCACCCTTGCCGTGTTGCCAACCATTGGTTTCAGATATCGTAGCGCTCTTTCAATGTGATACATCCACCTATATTGCACAGGACCGCCAACTTTAGCTTCCAATTGAAGATGGATAAGCAGATGTTGCAATGGATTGAAGATACTCAGTGGAAAAAATTTCCATCTTACATAAAAGTATGGGTATCTCCTTCTCTAACTTATCCATCATCCCGATCTTGATTTCTTTAGTACAAAGCTGTCTATAGAAATAGCTGAGCTCGGCTAAAACCTTCCACACCGCATCATCTAGATAGCCTCAAAACATAACAGGTAAGAGTCTTTCATTATAATGTGATAATCATGAATCTTCAACCCAGTGAGGTTTCCTGTGTTAACATTTACGGCTCATTTCAGGCTAGCTGTGTAACCATATGGGAATTTCAAAGTTTTCATCCATTTCATAACTTCTTTCTTTTATTTTGATCAAAGACAGAAAGAAGAACGTGGCTTTCCACCACTTTTAGAGATTTCAAGAGTTGGATGGTGACAAATGTCTGCCAAATCTAGTCTAGCTTTATAATTGTTTTTCATTTTGCCAGGCATATCCATGCAAGTGCTTATGATACTTTTGCTCATGTTACGCTCCTGATGCATGACATCAATGTTGTGCATTAGAATCAACGACTTCACATACGGTAGCTCCCAAAGTCCACATATGTGAGTCCAATTGTGTTCCTCTCCATAACCTACGAAATATCCAGGACGACCTTCATTAGCACCAGTTTATCCAACATATCAGAAATTTCTGACCCGTTGAGATGCTTTAGTGGTCCTTTAGTGACAATAGTGTTCTTTCGAAAGACATGCCTCTGCTGCCTAAATATATGATTCGAGGGCAGCCAACATCTGTGACAATCGAAGTAAGATATTTTGCCTCCATGAGTTAGTCGAAAGCAATCCGTGTCTGAAGCACATATTGGACACGTCAGACGACCGTGATTGCTTCATCCGGAAAACAGGTCGTATGCCGGCAAATCATGGACGGACCACAAATAAGCAACTCGAAGGTTGAATTTCTGCTTCTTATAACTCTCGTACGCTTCGACTCCTTTCCATAAGACTTTCAATTCTTTGATCAGCAGTTTTTACATCACGTTGAGACGTGACCCGAGATGATCAGGTCCAGGTACAATGAGGCTGAGAAACATGAACTCGTTCTTCGTACAAAAAGCAGGTGGCAGGTTGTACGGAATGACAAAGAGGGGCCAACATAAGTATGGCATGGCGTTCGTACTGAACGGTGAGAATCCGTCTGTCGCTAATCCGATGCGAACATTCCTCGCATCACGAGAAAAGTCTAGATCGAAATGGTCTAGCGCCTTCCATGCATCATCGTCGGACGGATGCGTCAAGTATTCTTTGTTCTCACGTTTACCTTCTTTGTGCCATATCATGTGTCTTGAGGTTCTTTTTGAAAGAAACATCCGCTTCAATCGAGGTGTCACAGGCAAGTAACGAAGCTGCTTATGTGCGACATCTGTCATCACATTATCGCCATCGCTATTAACAACTTCGACATACCTCGATTTACCACATTTCAAGCACATCTTCTCATTGACGTGCTCTTTCCACAATAGCATGCAGTTGTCTGGGCACACATCGATTTTCTCATACTTCATACCGAGACCAGATATCTTGATCTTTGAATGATACATATCGGCCGACACATTGTGAGGTTGTGGAAGGATATCGCAGATCAATTCATGAGATCATTGTAGCAATTGTTGGAAAAAAGTACTTGGACTTAATTGCCATAAATCAGGTCAAGAAAGCAAGTACGGTCACAACCGTGTGTTCATGCAATGGCTCTTGTGATTTCTTCAGCTCATCAAGGAACTTCTCTGCCTCATTTGTAAGAGGATCCTCCGCTTCTAGAGCTTCTAGCATCTCATCCATCTTATCAACCTCTGTTATATCATCATCCCATCCACTTCGGCTATGACTCGAGAATTAGTCTCGCCGTGAAAGGTCCACACTTAATAATGTGGAGTGAAACCATTTCGACATAAGTGAAACGAAAGCTCCAATCTTATAAAAAACTTGGTGTTCCGACATTTTGTACATGGGCATCGCACCATATCTTCCGTTGACAACGAAAATGCTCGATCCAAAAATTGATCTAACTTGATAAACCACTCATCCGAGTGACCACCAGTTCTGCTCTTCCAGCCAGTATACATCCAACTGCGGTCTTCACCCATGTTTGGCTCTCTAGTTTAACACGAAAGAAATTGTCGTTAATGTATTGTTATGTTATGTCATGGCCCTACAACCTAGGCAGATAGATCCTAAACCCATCCAAGAGTGACCGAGCGGAGCGTGCTCATGACGAGATGCGTGATCTGGATTCGAACGAAATTTCGATAGCATAACCCCGCTATTCTCCACTTCACGCCCAAAAATGGTGCAGCAGAGAACAACAGGGTTACGCCACCGAAATATCGTCCAAATCCAGACCCGCGTCTCGTCACAAGCCACGCCCCCTCGGTCACTCCGAGGCTGTCCAAAAATGGACAATTCTGAACCTGCACGTCTCACATGCTAATGGCATGTGAGACGTGCCGATCCGCAACGGGTAATACATTGCTATAGGTTACGTTGCTCATTTTCATTTTGAGGTCATTTAAGAGAGAGGAAAGAACTAGAGAAATAGTGAGAGGAAAGTTGGTCCTCGATGACAATTCCACATCCATTTCCACCGTCCACGCAATCGCGGGTCATTGACGTCCTTACCAACCCGTTCGCTTCCGTGTCGACTTGATGCATACGGTACCACTACAATGGTCTACACAGCACGATCGTAACCTCGTAGTCGGTCCTTATGTTTCACTTTCACCATTCCAAATTGGTTTTCTCGAGTTCCATGAGTGCAATCAAACCAATCACAATCAAAGAAGACAACTCGAAGGGTCTTATTTCCGATAAAAGTAAATTCAAAAATTTTGTTAATGATCCCATAATAATCGGTTAAATTCCCTTGAGTGTCCATTGATCTTGTCACAACAACAGAATTTGATGTTGCCGCGAGAGGACGAAGAGCTTCAAAGTGATTTGTACGAAATCAAAAGCCATTTACGTCATATCAACCATAGATTCTAACATTCACCAATCCATAAGATAGCTGCCGCAAATCTTCATGGACATTTTGAGTCTGACACCGTCATAAATGATAGTAAGCTAAAATAATACTTCTTTAATAATAGTAACTTATAATACATAGAAGACGAGAGAATATTACATAATCTCGAAACCAGGATAAGAAACTCTGCCCCCCATTTATTCCTTCTTTTCGCATCGCTTCTACTTGTTTGGTCGTAGGTTGATGCCTATGTGGCCAACATTGTCTGTGGAACTCACTGAACATGAAAAAACATCTTTTAGAGTACATGTGTAGCAAAATATGTCGATTAGCATAAATGTAGGACAAACACTTACTCGAAGTATTCCTGCTTGCCTTCTATATTTGCGTACATGTAGAGTAAAGCAACAGTCCTTTCATGTTCCGATACCACGTAGGTCGTGTAGCTACCAACGGTGGTGCCTCTCGTATGAAAAATGTAAAGGTCACTTAGAGGGTGTGTTTCATCCACATTGTACCGCATCGCCGAAGTATTGATATTGTTTTCTTCCGCAAAGTAGACACTTGAAAAGTATCCTACTTCCTTAAGAGCATATGCTTCAGCGATGCACCCTTCCACCCTTGCCGTGTTGCCAACCATTGGTTTCAGATATCGTAGCGCTCTTTCAATGTGATACATCCACCTATATTGCACAGGACCGCCAACTTTAGCTTCGAATTGAAGATGGATATGCAGATATTGCACTGGATTGAAGAAACTCGGTGGAAAAAATTTCCATCTTACATAAAAGTATGGGTATCTCCTTCTCTAACTTATCCATCATCCCGATCTTGATTTCTTTAGCACAAAGCTGTCTATAGAAATAGCTAAGCTCGGCTAAAACCTTCCACACTGCATCATCTAGATAGCCTCAAAACATAACAGGTAAGAGTCTTTCATTATAATGTGATAATCATGAATCTTCAACCCAGTGAGGTTTCCTGTGTTAATATTTACGGCTCGTTTCAGGCTAGCTGTGTAACCATATGGGAATTTCAAAGTTTTCATCCATTTCATAACTTCTTTCTTTTCTTTTGATCGAAGATAGAAAGAAGAACGTGGATTTCCACCACTTTTAGAGATTTCAAGAGTTGGATGGTGACAAATGTCTGCCAAATCTAGTCTTGCTTTATAATTGTCTTTCGTTTTGCCAGGCATATCGATGAAAGTGCTTATGATACTTTCGCTCATGTTACACTCCTGATGCATGACATCAATGTTGTGCATTAGAATCAACGACTTCACATACGGTAGCTCCCAAAGTCCACATAAGTGAGTCCAATTGTGTTCCTCTCCATAACCTACGAAATATCCAGGACGACCTTCATCAGCACCAGTTTATCCAACATATCAGAAATTTCTGACCCGTTGAGATGCTTTAGTGGTCCTTTAGTGACAACAGTGTTCTTTTGAAAGACATGCCTCTGCTGCCTAAATATATGATTCGAGGGCAGCCAACGTATGTGACAATCGAAGTAAGATATTTTGCCTCCATGAGTTAGTCGAAAGCAATCTGTGTCTGAAGCACATATCGGACACGTCAGACGATCGTGATTGCTCCATCCGGAAAACATGTCGTATGCCGACAAATCATGGACGGACCACAAATAAGCAACTCGAAGGTTGAATTTCTGCTTCTTATAACTCTCGTATGCTTCGACTCCTTTCCATAAGACTTTCAATTCTTCGATCAGCGGTTTTAACATCACGTTGAGAAGTGAGCTGAGATGATCAGGTCCAGGTACAATGAGGCTGAGAAACATGAACTCGTTCTTCGTACAAAAAGAAGGTGGCAGGTTGTACGGAATGACAAAGACGGGCCAACATGAGTATGGCATGGCGTTCGTACTGAACGGTGAGAATCCGTCTGTCGCTAATCTGATGCGAACATTCCTCGCATCACGAGAAAAGTCTGGATCGAAACGGTCTAGCGCCTTCCATGCATCATCGTCGGACGGATGCGTCAAGTATTCTTTGTACTCACGTTTACCTTCTTTGTGTCATATCATGTGTCTTGCGGTTCTTTTTGAAAGAAGCATCCGCTTCAATTGAGGTGTCACAGGCAAGTAACGAAGCTGCTTATGTGCGACATCTGTCATCACATTATCGCCATCGCCATTAACAACTTCGACATACCTCAATTTACCACATTTCAAACACATCTTCTCATTGACGTGCTCTTTCTACAATAGCATGCAGTTGTCTGGGCACACATCGATTTTCTCATACTTCATACCGAGACCAGATATCTTGATCCTTGAATGATACATATCGCCGACACATTGTGAGGTTGTGGAAGGATATTGCAGATCAATTTCATGAGATCATTGTAGCAGTTGTTGGAAAAAAGTACTTGGACTTAATTGCCATAAATCTGGTCAAGAAAGCAAGTACGGTCACAACCGTGTGTTCTTGCAACGGCTCTTGTGATTTCTTCAGCTCATCAAAGAACTTCTCAGCCTCATTTGTAAGAGGATCCTCCACTTCCAGAGCTTCTAGCATCTCATCCATCTTATCAACCTCTGTTATATCATCATCCCCATCCACTTCGGCTATGACTCAAGAATTAGTCTCGCCGTGAAAGGTCCACACTTAATAATATGGAGTGAAACCATTTCGACATAAGTGAAACGAAAGCTCCAATATTCTCAAAAACTTGGTGTTCCGACATTTTGTACATGGGCACCGCACCATATCTTCCGTTGACAACGAAAATGCTCGATCCAAAAATTGATCTAACTTGATAAACCACTCATCCGAGTGACCACCAGTTCTGCTCTTGCAGCCAGTATACATCCAACTGCGGTCTTCACCCATGTTTGGCTCTGTAGTTTAACACGAAAGAAATTGTCGTTAATGTATTGTTATGTTATGTCATGGCCCTACAACCTAGGCAGATAGATCCTAAACCCATCCAAGAGTGATCGAGCGGAGCGTGCTCATGACGAGATGCGTGATCTGGATTCGAACGAAATTTCGACAGCATAAACCCGCTGTTCTCCACTGCACGCTTAAAAATGGTGCAGCAGAGAACAATAGGGTTACGCCACCGAAATCTCGTCCAAATTCGGACCCGCGTCTCGTCACAAGCCTCGCCCCCTCGGTCACTCCAAGGCTATCCAAAAATGGACAATTCCGAACCTGCACGTCTCACATGCTAATGGCATGTGAGACGTGCCGATCCGCAACGGGTAATACATTGTTATATGTTACGTTGCTCATTTTCATTTTGAGGTCATTTAAGAGAGAGGAAATAACTAGACAAATAGTGAGAGGAAAGTTGGTCTTAGATGACAATTCCACATCCATTTCCACCGTCCACGCAATCGCGGGTCATTGACGTCCTTACCAACCCGTTCGCTTCCGTGTCGACTTGATGCATACGGTACCACTACAATGGTCTACACAGCACGATCACACCTATTACGTTTCTTGCCCCTCCGGGTTGGTCCGAGCCGACCTAAAACCCCTTTATTTATATATATTAAGTAGTCACTCAAAAACATTATATGAATGCACTAAAGTCCAAACATACACTAAACAGAATAGAAAAAAATTATTAATTCTAAACACTCACGTAATCAAAACAACAAGAGAAAAAAATTATTAATTCTAGTAACCTGCATAATAAACATATTTACCAAAGCATGACAATTAGGATCAAATTAGGATCTAATTCTCCGACTCAACCCGGCCAGGATCTGGACTAAACTCAAACCCAATCCATTTTTTCTGTATCAATCAACCCAGCCCAACCCAACCTGTAAAATAAACATACAAAACCAAACCAACCCAACCCACACCTACTTTTGAGCCCAACCCAAACCGATCTGTTTTCAATAACCACGGTTTGGAACTGGTTCCAACCCACAAGCTCGGCCCAGTAGACAGATGAGGAGGTTTGTCCTCCTCCATCGCCCCTCTCCTGAGACGCCATGCGCCATGTCTGACAAGGTGACCTGCCCCATAGATGCATTCCCCTCCCCCCCCCCCCCCCCCCCGCGGTCTCTTGGGCCCCATCCCAACTGATATCGCCGCCCACCAGCAGCGCGCGAGGCCCCCAGATCGCCACCGTTGCACCCCCACGACATCACCCCCCCCCCCCCCCGTGAGGACAGGCTCTTGCAGCTCCCAGCCATGGCGACGATGTTCGCCGCGCAGGCACCCCTCCCCCCCAACCGGCAGTTATGCCTCCCCGCCATGGTGACAATATTTGCCCATGCATTCCCCCCGCCAGGACGCCACCGGCGGGTGCATGGGGACACTACGACGATGCCCGGCCACTCGCTTCCCACCGACACGATGCCCGGCTCACCCGATCCCCAACGCACGTCGGTGCCGGCGGTGCTCCCCCCCCCCCCCCCCCCCCCACAGGTCGGCAATAGAGTACCAAAACATGGAACCATTAGAGTTCCAACCATGGTTTCGAACTGAAACTTAACTATTACAACCCAAACCAGGGTCTGTCTGTGTTGCATATTTGCATTGCATTCCTAACAGAAATGATCCCGTATGCAAAATTGAACCTAATTGATGCCGTATGCAAAATGAGAATTAGATGCTAATAACTAATCATTGTGAACTTCAAATTACCATCAATTAGGATTCGACGGGGCGACGGGAGAGAGGGGGCGTACCTGGAACGGCGGCGGCGAGGCGGACCGGAGCCGCCGAGGTCGGGGGCGGCGGGGGCACGGCGGGCCGGGGGCGGCAAGGCCGGGGCGGCGGCGGCGCTGTGGTCCGGCAGCGGGAGCGGGGGTGGTGGGGTGCGGCACGGCGGCAGTGTAGTCGGGGGCGCGGCGGGGCACAGCCGGCCGGGGGCAGCGAGGTCGGGGCAGCGGCGCGGCGGGCTGGCGGCGGGAGCGGGGGCGGCGGGGCTGGGACGGAGTGGAGCGGCGGCGGCTGTGGTAAGGAAATGACGAAGGGAATGGTTCGGCCCGACGGTATAGGGCTTAACTTGCAACGGCCAGGTTTTTGCAATGGCCCAAGGGTTGGCCGTCACAATTAATACTATTTGCGACGGCTAGAGGAAAAGGCGGGCGCAAATAAGCTTTATTTGCGACGGCCTCCTTATTTGCGATGGCCACTTTGGAAACGGTCGCAAATATATGCTTATTTGCGACGGTTTAACTTATTTGGGATAAATGACCACGTTTCCTGTAGTGATGGCCACACCGTGCCAATGGGCACCCATTATGCATATGAAAGCTTCTATGCTCCCAGGTATAAACATCATCATCTCTCTACCCCGAGATGATTTTATGCATATTTATATGTTATTTTGAAGTCCTACACTCTAAATCTATAGTTTGTGGTAAAGTTAAATTATTTCTCCCGATTTTTTTCATGTTCGGTTAGTAAGCAACTACACTTTTTTCCTGTTTGGTTAGTAAGCAACTACACTGATGATCTAAGATAAACATATGAAAATAAGAAGTTGCAATGGCTTTCACACCATTCGTTCGTTCACCCAGATTCATTGTAACAAATAAGCTGTTTGTATGTTACTATTACAGTTTTTGTCATTAGGGAGCACACGACTGCTGTGTGATTTTTTTATGAAATGAAGTTGAATTGGAAGTGTATTTCGTACGCTATGTTAGTAAAATTTATGTGTTCCATTAAGATAAAAAAACATGATTTCTTTTATTGTCTTATCTGGATTTGAAAATTGAAACAGTGATCTATTTGAAAGAACTTCAAACGGTGACACACGAGATGTAACTAACCTTCTAAAATCAAACGGTGATAATATATAATTAACCTTGTAGTTTCAATCAAAGAATGAATGTTCTCATTCTTTAAGATAGGAACTCCATCTGAGGGAAACTCAAATATATGTATACTTAGGGCCCCTTCACAAACACTAAGCATATGTTTTTGCATAACAACTTGCTCGGACAGCTATAACAGTAACCAAGTTGCATTAAAACAGTTTCGCCCATTGTTTTGGCTCAATACCTCAACTCCAATGAACATATACTTGTGCATAACACGATTTGAATTGTCCATTCGATCAATTAGCAATAGGATACTATTACAAGAGAAACACTAATGAAATGTTTCAGAATATATAATGTTACCATGTTCTCTCTTGTTGACACCGAAGTAGGCAACTAATGATTTTGTTTGGTAGGTTTCTAGAGTATATAGTTTCATAATATTTTTATCTGATTTACTAAATAATGTCAATGATAATACCCTGATCATGAGTTTACTCAATTCATATTGGGCATCATGAGTATTTGATGTACATGTATAATGTCGTACCACAATTTCATGATTATGGTCTATTTATTACGTGGACGGTTGAATAACAACTTTGAGAATTCGAAATGTTAATTATTTTCACTTTAAAAGTTTAATCTAATTTCACTTTTCATGATTTCTTGTTCCTGATACGTTGATCATCATTAGTTCATTTTGACACTCCAACACAGTTATTTTATCAGTTGCAGTGTATGTCATACTCATACATTTATCAATGGTTCATACGCAATATTATTTTATATTATTCTTATGGTTGTAATAGTTAATGATAATCATAATCTTATTGCTTTTACCTTTTTGGTGGTGGACGAGAATATAAGCTGATATCATTGTAGTGTAGAGAACTTGTCTACATCAAATGATGCTTCAAGGAGTGGTAGTTGACATCAACAAGCAAGTCAATTGGAACAGCCCTAAACCTTATCTCTCGCAACTTCTCTGTTGTCAATGAACCCTTAAGTTCATGCCGGTCTAAGTTGTTTAAAAGAATGACTAATATATTCCTGAGGTGGTGGGCAGCAACAACGTGTAACATCTTACTTTGAACTTGCTGTTGCAAGATGCAAGTCAAATAAATTCATGATAGTTACCACCTTTCTTTCTTGCACGTTTATTTGTTCCTGTTTGCCTAATGAATTGAGTATCTGTATTACATGTATTTCGAGCGGATAAGAAAAAAGGGGAATCCAAAATGTCTAAAGAAAAGGACTCCTTATCGATGCATGTTAGCTTCTTTTAAAAGTAAGATGTGCATAGCGCTATGCACTATTTTCTTTTTGCTTCCTTTAAAATATTTATGTCAATATCGACCAAACAATATCCATGATCTCTTAGGCCTTGCATGACAACAAAAACGCATCGCGACTCCCCTTAGAGTGACACATGATAATATCCATGATCTTTTTTTGTCACCAGACAACTTTCAAATGTCAGGATAGTATGAATTTGATTATCTCACTACAGGAATATCGAAGAGTTACGTCGGCCAGTTTAAGTTACGTCGGCTGACCGACGTAAGTTAAATAACTTACGTCGGCGGCATGGAACCAACATAAGTAAGTTAACCTACGTCGGCTGCCGACGTAAGTAATGAGACCGACAACTTTTAACAATAACTTACGTCGGCTAGAGCAACAGGCCGACGTAAATAAAAGAGCCGAAGTAACTTAGTGTTAACTTACGTCGGCTAGTAGGATGGCCGTCGTAAGTTACGGCCACCGACGTAAGTTGAGTATTTAGCCGACGTAAGTTATGTATTTTAACCTACCCCGCGTGCCCTTCTCTTTTCTTCCTTACCCGCCGCTTTCTCTTCTCTTCCCCGCTGCCAGCGCACGACGCCCCCGCCGCGTCGCCCCGCCCCCGCTCCCGCTCCCGCTCCCGCCGACCCGCGGCGCCCACGCCGCCACCGGCCTCACCGCGCCCCGGCCCCGCCACCCCCGCTCCCGCTCCCGCCGACCCGCGGCACCCACGCCGCCGTCGGCCTCGCCACGCCCCGACCCCGCCACCCCCGCTCCCGCTCCGGCTGACACGCGGCGCCCACGCCGCCGCCAGCCTCGCCGCGCCCCCGTCTCCCCCGGCTCCCCGCGCGGCCCCCGGCCCTCACCGCCCTCGGCCTCCCCCGGCCCCGCCGTGCCGCCCTGCCTTCGGCCCACCGCCCCCGGACCTCACCGCTGCCCCCAGACCTCGCCGCCGCCGGCCCCGCCCCTGCGCCCCCGCCGCCGGCTCGTCCGCCGATCTTCGTTTCAAGTATTTCCTCGCCTCTCCTCTTGCTCTCATTGTTTTGAATTATTGCACATGCATTTGCTTGAAATTTTGCCTGAATTGTGGATTGCACATGCATTTGCAAGTGTTTACTCTTAATAGAAAATTGTGAATTGCTATGCTTATGTTAGAAATTGATGAATTGATATGCTTATGTTAGAAATTGATTAGAAATTATATAGATACACAGATAATGTTTACTATGCTTATGTTAGAATTAAATTGATAAATTGATGAATTAAGATTGATGAATTTTTATGCTTATTTGTTATGCTTAGAATTATGGTTAGAATTGAATTTCTTAAGTTTAGGTTTAATTTAATTGAATTCAATTGCTTATGTTAGAATTGAGTTGATAAATTGATGAATTACAATGGATAATTGTTATGTTTAGGTTTATTTGAATTGCTTAGTTTTTTGAATTATGGTTACAATTTTAATTTTGATTGCTTGAGTGTTTAAAAACTATATATACATAAATGGGCTTCGGACCGGCTTGACAAGGCCCGACAAGGCCCATTTAGTGGTAAGGTAAAGTATGCGTGTAGAAGGGCACGAAGGCGAACGACGACGGTGAGGATGGCAAGCACCTGCGCGTGGATGGCGTACCCCGGCGAAGTGGTTTCATCTCTGATCTATTTACAGCAGCTAACCCTAAAGCCGTCGTGGAATTGTCATCTAAGACCAACTTTCTTCTCAGTCTTTCTCTAGTTCTTTCCTCTCTCTTAAATGACCTCAAAATGAAAATGAGCAACGTAACCTATAGCAATGTATTACCCGTTTCGAATCGGCACGTCTCACATGCCATTGGCTTGTGAGACGTGCAGGTTCGGAATTGTCCCTTTTTGGACAGCCTCGGAGTGACCGAGGGGGCGTGGCTTGTGACGAGACGCGGGTCCGGATTTGGACGAGATTTCAGTGGCGTAACCCTGTTGTTCTCTACTGCACCATTTTTGGGCATGTAGTGGAGAACAGCGGGGTTATGCTGCCGAAATTTTGTTCGAATCCGGATCACGCGTCTCGTCATGAGCACGCTCCGCTCGGTCACTCTTGGGTGGGTTTAGGATCTATCTGCCTAGGTTGTAGGGCCGTGACACATAACATAACAATATATTAACGACAATTTCTTTCGCATTAAACTGCAGAGTCAAACATGGGCGAAGACCGTAGTTGGATGTACACTGGTTGGAAGAGCAGAACTGGTGGTCACTTAGATGAGTGGTACGCCCGGATTCAGGCCGTCAATACGTACTACAAGCGGCACCCCCGGGAGCAGGAGCTGGAGCAGCAAAGGGGTGTATTTAGGAAGGACTCAGACTCCTACTTGACAGAGGAGCAGTACGCGGAGGTAAGTTTGTAATATTGTTAAATATTTACAATATCTATGTGTGTTAACTGCGTTGATGAAAAATGAAATATGTGCAGGTTAGTATTTCCTGGTTACAGGGTAACATCGAGGCGTACTTAGCTCTCTGTCGGTACTGGGTTAGCGACGCTTTCATCAACAAGTCCACGAAGGCTAGACAGTGCCGCATGGGGTCCGAGGGCAAGCACAACTATGGCGGTGACGACTACTTGCGTTTGGCTAAACGCAAGGTAAGTACCTTTTTATTTTATTTATGTGTTCCTAATATATTATTTATCTCACTAACACGGCTGTACAGGAGCGAGAGATGGGTCATGAGCCGACCCCGACCCAGGTTTGGAAGAGAGGTCACAAGGGAAGTGACCCTTCTCAGCCAGGGCAGTGTAGTCAGGTCGCAGCCGACCGACTGGTAAGTGATGGATACTCATCAATTTCCTTATAACTAATACTATTATTGACATTCTTACAAGATTTATTTGTTTTGTAGACAAAGTACGCGCAGGAGGTCGCGAAGATACACGGTGCGGATTACGATTGGGAAAGCGCGCCGATCGACCCCCAAGCTGCGTATGTAAGCGGAGGCGGGAAGGCCCACGGACGGTGAGTTCTTCGTGTGTTTCATTTCTTTTTCAATTAATATTCTTCTACTTAGTGTTTTCATTCTTTTGCAGGTTTGTTATTTTTGATGGAGTTGTCGACTCAAAGGTCGACGCGACCTTTGAGAGGCGCTTCATTATCGCAGGCTTCGACCGTTGGGACCAGTGGTCGTCTCTCGCAGACCCAGCTGGAGCTCCAGGCCATGAGGGAGACACTGACACAAACTCAGGCAGAGCTGGAGAGGACGAGAGCGGAGGCAAGGGAGGAACAACAGAGGACAGCCTTAATGATGGCGCAGATGCAAACAGCAGTGGCGGTAAGTAATTTAAAGTACCGTAGTTAAATTTCACAGCACTTCAATAACATATATCTTCTAATATCTTGCAATGGCAGGCTCTTGCTCGACACAGCGATCAGGACATCGAGATTCCTACGCTTCCGTCGCAGCAGACACCGGAGCAGGTAATATTGTTTATCCCTCTTTTTGTTTTCTGTACACCCTGTTATTGTGAGTTTTAGCCTTAGCCTGTTCTAATTATGGACTTCTAATTTATCCTAATTATGATTCTTTTGCAGGGTTCCGGAACGTGTCAAGATCCCGGAGGCAGTGGAGGGGCTAGCGTGTAGACACCAGAGGAGGTGATAAACTCTCTCTTTAATATTGTTGTATCCATTTTAGTATTTTACATAGAGAGATAAGGAGGTAGAACATAGAGGTAGATCTTGATGACTTGTCAGATATTGATTCCTATTGTGGTGAGGAAGTTAAGTGTAATCAAGCTTTTGGTGGGTAATACCATAATGTTAGAGTTGGATTGCTTCACATTAAGTCATGCACCTGGCTATCACATAGGGTTTCAAGAGGTAATGTAGCATGACTGTCAAAAAATATCAAAGACCACTAACCTCTTGAAACCTTCTGTGATAGCCCAGGTTATGACTTAATGTGAAGCAATCCAACTCTAACATTATCACTGATGTTTTTGGACTCTAATGTTATCATTGAGTTGACATTGATGCTTACTAGTGACTATGTTTCTTTTCCAGGGTTCGGAAACACGCCGAGAAGATCCCGGAGGCAGTGGAGGAGCTAGCGTGTAGCCAGGTGGATGTTTTGTTGTTTTTGATGTTTTGGAACTTAATTTGCAACTATTTTGTGTTCTGTATAGTGTTCTGTGTACTATTCTCTATTCTCGCCATCGAGCGAGGTAGTCAGTTTCTGTTTTTAAAAAAAAATTCGAAAACTTAACTTACGTCGGCTATGGAAAAGCCGACGTAAGTTAGCCCAGTTTAACTTACGTCGGTCAGGCCATACCGACGTAAGTTAAACCACTTAACTTGTCGGTTTGGATCAACTGACGTAAGTTAGAGCACTTAACTTACGTCGGCATGCTCTGGCCGACGTAAGTCCTTCGGCCCAGCCCAAGGCCCATCTCGCCACTTAACTTACGTCGGCTTCTGAACACCGATGTAATTAAGGTAACTTACGTCGATGGTCGACGTAAGTAACCTTAATTACGTCCAAAAGTCTACATCGGCCAATAGCCGACGTAAGTAAAGGAAAACTAACGTAATTAAGTTACTTACGTCGGTTTAAGCCTTACTTACGTCGGCTCTGGCCGACGTAAGTGATCGTTATTCTTCTAGTGTCTGGACTTGTGCCCGTACCTGGGTCAGCAAGATGTCCATGTAACGCATGTGGTTTTTTACCGAATGATATTCATAGCTAGCTGAGTGGTACCTTGGGGCTTGTTATGCCACAGTTCAAACCCAGGATATTATATTTTTATATGTTATCATTAATTATGCCTATTTAGCACATATTAATGTTATTTACTCATGGCTACTGGTTAATTAGTATATGATTTTATCTAATTGTTGGGACCCGCTTCACCGGAGTTCACTTGTGATTCTCGTACCAATTCCTGAATCAATAGTTGGCACACACAACCGAATGGAACAAGTTCCATACAACAATTATTCATTAATAATCAATATAGAATTTATGAACATGTTCTAGACTACATTGATGGCCACCGAGAAGGTAAAATGCTTGAAAACAGCAGAGCAGAACGACACCATGCCCAACAGGCAGACCTGGAAAGTAGGAGTAGACCTAAGCATGCTCACATGCTTCTCAGCTTCTTCATCTTCTTATGGTCCACATGTATCATTTCTGATGGTCAACATGTAAAGATAAAGTGAGTACAGAGGGTACTCAGCAACCTCTAACACTACTCAAGAAAGGTGTTTTCTGAGTTGAGGCTTTAGCAAGAAGGAGGGGCCATACCCTTATGATAGGTTATCTTTAAAAAGAGTTTTCTAATAAGAGGAAGAGGTACTTGAATCATTATTTTAGTTGGTGACACTTGGTAGAGATGAACTCCATCCAGCCAGTTCTCCAAGTTTTATATTCGAGTTTTCAGACCCATAATCCTACTAAGTCTAACTCACTGCCATAATCTCAAAAACACGGCATCCACGGTCACACAAAACAGAAAAAGTTGGCTAAGACTAATCATTAGGATCCCAAGGCATAGTGTTTCAAGGTCGTGACAACGGTTATCCAGATAGATTTTTATATTTTACCCACGAGCTTTGTACCTTTGATTAGAGAGTAGCATAACTCTTATCTCACCTTCTTCATTTAACCCCACAATTCCATATCGGGATGTGGCATGGGCCATTTTGGGTGTTTACTACCTGACCATTTTGTGGACAGTAAGCATGGGCCACTTTGGGCATTCGCTACGAGGCAATTTTGTTCATTACCTTTAGATTATAATATACGGTCCAATGAATGGATCATTATATTGATGAGATGGCTCCATAAAGTCCACAACAGGTGGGTTGCACCGAAGCAAAGTTGCTACACTATCATCATAACCCACCTCGACAACCACCCCACTTCACACAACATTAGTTCACTAATTGCCTCATCCATATCCTAACTCATACCAACAAACACGTTTAACACTTTTCACAAAATCATGTGAGAATAGTGTAGTAATTCGTGATGCGAACATCGCAGTGTACTAGCAAGAAGGTGATCCTGTCACCACTATGTTGTGGTGATGTGATGAAGTTGTTGGGTTGTTAAGGGGTTCTATTGTCAAGGTTAAGGAGGGGGGTTTTCCATAGTCATCATTATTATCGAATAAGTGATGTAGTGTCTTGTTTCAAGCCGTAGATAGCGAGTAACTGATATTACTATGATGTTACTGTTTATCGTTGGCTAGTAGCTAACACCAATACTCAGTTATCAACATAGCTCATGCTACCACATTTCAAGTGGTTCATAGCCATATAAAAATTTTAAAATATACACACATTCATGCAATCAAAATAGGTCAATAGATGCATTGCGAAAACATAGGAGAAATATGATCAAGGCGTTAGAGCTTGCCTTTACTGTCTTTATTGAGTTCTTTACCATTCGAGTCTTCAGACTCCTTTGCGAACTCTACGATTACTACAGTACATAATTACGAGAGTACGAATCATCGATAAAGGTTCAAGAAATCCAAATAAAACTCCAGTAAATCCATACAATTGTCCAATACTACAGTTGTTAAGGTTTCTAGAAGATTGATTAGTGAATGCATCATTCTATTTGGATTTCACTAGTGAATTGTACTATGTTATGGTCAAATAAATGATTCTTGAAGGACTCTAGTTAAGTTATCAATTCTCTTAGCTTCATTTATCCAGCTATTACTTTTTTATATTCTAAAGGTTGATCAATGTTTTTAAGTAACTATGGGTGACATGACTTCCAACAATACAGGAAATACGAATGATTACATCGGCCAAAACAAATTAAATGGTTCAGTTGACGTAAGTAAATAAACTTACGTCGACCGGCGGCAGCCGATATAAGTTAACATACTTACGTCGGCCACGGTCCCGCAACCGACGTAATTTAGGCGCCTGATGTCATTTAATGTGCAACTTACGTCGGCCGAGACTTAGGCCAACGTACATTAGTAGGCAGATGACATTGAACGCACTACTTACGTCGGCCCTTCCCAAGGCTGACATAAGTTAGCCGGCAGACGTACGCAGGCGGTTTAACCCAAACCCGCGCGGACCTCACACGGCCCATTCCACGTGCTCGTTTCCACCCGACGCCCCCACCTTTGTCCTCACATTGCCGCCGTGCTGCGCCGCCCGAGCGCCACCACCCCACCTGGCGTTAAGGGTTGTTATTAGCATCATAACATGCCTTAATAGCATCATTACTGGTCTTGATAGTCCTCTGATCGTGCGTCATTCATATAGCATTAATGATGCATTAACTAGGTCTTATAATAGCCAATTGATAGCCCCCGAACGTCCGCGCCGTTGGAGATCCCGTTGTCTTCCCGTTGCAGACTTAGGTTCGGGGGTGTAACATGTGGCAGATCTGGAGCTTCCCTCTGTAGGGAGGAAGGTCTAGAGCTACTGGACACGTGGCAGCACTGGAGATTTGCCTGTCGTGGAGGCAGGTCCGACACTACGGGACACGTGGCAATGCTGGAGCCACCATAAGGAGGGAGGCAAGTCTGCCACTACGGGACACGTGTTGCCCCCGGAAGTCCACGAACTGGATAGTGGAACTCGACGCGTCTTCTTCTGGTACGAAAGGATACCTGGTATGCAGGGTATCGACAGTTTCCCCCTAGTCCCACCTGTGATGAGATTGCGAGGTTTTGATGTCGGAGGTGGGGCCATTATCTCTCACGCGCTGCTGCTTTGACTTTCCTCTCAAGACACGCAATCTTTCTTAATTTCGTAGGTGAGATGCATGACGTGCAGATCTCACAAAATTGAAGGACGTCGGTTCCCAATATGATTTTCATATCGCTTCCCAGCGTAATCTTTGTATCCCTATCAGGCTGCTGTACTCGAGCTTCCAACTACTCATCGTGACAATGGTTCACCTGGTGCAACTTTTTAACAAAGTGGACCCGGACCCCCTTGTCATTGATGAGGTAACTTCACAGAGCGTGATTTTAGTCCAAATGCAGTTGCCATCCAAGTGTTGCAGAGGCTTACTGAAGGGAGAAAATCTGCAAAGGAAGAGAACTCCTTACGCTTTCATTTGATCTTGTGCTTAGAGCTCTTCGCCCTTGCATCACTTTTCCAATTCTGCTCCACTTTGCGGTGATGGAGTTAGGACTTCCTCCCAGCAAGATCAACAGCGACAGTGAGTTGTCGAGAGTCCGTACCTACATGGGGTGGTCAAGTGACTCCTTCAAGAACTCGATTCGCTTCGGCAAGCTCCCCTTCAACAAGGAAAGCGCCGACAAGATCATGTACTTCTCGGTGTTTTCCCAGGTGGGGCTCATCCCACCATTTTGCAGCTTCTTGTTGATGTTAATGGACTCCTATGGTTTGCAACTCCACCATCGCGGCCCCAACTCTTTTTTTGCTGGTGGCGACTTTCATTCAGTTTTGCGAGATGTGGGTGAGTGTGCCGCCCTGCATCGCGCTCTTCCGAACCTTCTTCACGGTCCGCACAACCGGGAAGAGAATGAGTTCCTTGGCTTCTGTACTTCGTGAAGCACAGGAATCCACCCTTCAAGTACTTGAGGTCATTTCCTTCCAGGAAGTAGGTTGGCTTGAAGAAGAATTGTGTAATCATCTGGTTGGAACGCCATGATAGGCTGGAGCTGCCTATCGGCCTTCCCAACACCGACACCTGGGAGGTGCTCCCAAAGCTAACAGAAGAGTACAATCCGATCTTGTCAAGGATCCGTAGTTGCGTGGAAGGAGGGGTGACCCCTCTAATGGTGATTGCGAACTTCCTGACTAATCATTGTGCTCCGCAGAGGAAGAGGGAACTTGCATGGGCATTTAGTGGAGAAATGGACCCATATTGTATAATGTTGGTATTGGGTCAAACTTGAATGAAAAAGCTTTAAAGATTCATCTCGAAAAGTTGTACCACGGAACTATCAATCTCGATGACCTGACACCTCTAGTAGAGTTCCTTCCCCTCGACATGGTTCCAGAGTCAGGAGGGAGCTACAGAAAGAGATGTCAGAGCTTGACGACTTGGGCATTGTGGAGAACAATAGGAGCACTCCGCGAGTAGGGATTTCAATCTCTGGAGCTTTAGAAGGCAAGGCTCCTGCAACTTCAAGCTAGAAGAAACCCGACTTGAGTCGGGGTAAAGGCAAAGAGCATGTCGAATCCTCTAGCCGGAAGAGGAAGCTGATGCAGTCTGACAACAGTTCCGTCAGATCACGTCTGACAGAAGCAGCGTCAGATCACGTCTGACAGAAGCGGTATCGGTGCCTCTCCCAACTCTCAAGTCGATCCTGGTAGTGCCTCCAACATCGGCAGCTCCTTCAGATCTAGTGTCTGCAGAGGGCACTAGGTTCAATAAAGCGACTCCGGTCTTGGTGCCATCGACGTGCTCTGGGTCCAGAGTCCCTTCTCTACCAAGGTACATCCCGGCTAAGGCCTTTGCTTCACCAATGGTAGTGGGATCTGGCTCTGGTCGTCCAAGGAAGAAGATTTGTGGCGACTAGAGCGGCAACGCCCCTAGGTAAGGGTTGGCTCTTTAGTTTGTGTCTTGATTTTGTTTTTTTATTTTTCATGAATTCTTTGTCCTCTATTTGCAGAGTATCAAGAGCTTCTGCTCCAACACCCACAAGTGCCTCGGCCCCAGAAATGGCACCGTCCATAGGTTCTATTGTTGAACCGGCTCCTCCGTTGGTTGAGGCAATCGACCCCGCAGCTCCGGTGCCTACTAGCACTGAGACGACTTCGGTACCCTCGGCCGAACAAGAAGTTGCGGTTGCCCCGGAACAAGCTTCAATTGCTCTGAAGCCAGCACTGGAGGTAACGGCGCCAGTGCTAACTGCTCCGAAGCAAACACCAGAGGTACCAACGCAAGTGCCGGAGACTTCGGAAGCTGCGGTTGAAGCTCCGATACTAGCTCCAGAGGCGACAGCGCCCTTAAATGAAGATCCGGTGGCAGGACCTTCCTCTTCTGCACTGATGGCTGAAGATCTGATTGCGGGACCTTCCTCATCCGCACCAGAGGTAGATGAACTTCCGGAGATCAGCCCATTATGTCGAATTGTTGTAGTTGATGCTAGTGTCGTGGGCTCGAGGGACTATTCTAGAAGGTCCAAAGGAACTAGAGGACAAACCTCAAACGGGTCCGGAACCAATTCCTCTAGCGTTGTCGATTGACAATGCCTGCTCCAGCCTCGACCATGTCCAGGTCGCCTTTGACTACGAATGCATGTCTCTTGAAGAAGAGTGCGCCACCCTGAGGCATTGGCGCCAACAACTATACTTCAAGACAAAGCGGATGCAGTCCTTGCTTGCGAACAGAACGAGTGGGTGGCAGCGGAGAAGGCCCGACAGACGTGTTTGAACAACATGTTGAACGATAGAGAGGCCGCCATAAAGGCCCTTGATGAGAAGACCCGGGAGATATATGAGCTCGCTAGAAAGGCCAACGAAGTGGCTAACAATTGATCGTAGAGTCTCGAGGCTTTGAGGGAACAGCTCCTCAAGTGCCATGATGAGCTTGACAATAAGGAGGATAAACTCCAGGAGAAATAATATGAGATCCAAAAAACGGAGGATAAAGTCTCTCAAAAGTTGGCACACGACAAGCTAGACTTGGCCGACCGCATGGAAAAATTCAGGTCCGGGTGCGACCAAGAGAAGCACCAAGTATGGCTGGCAGGAGAAGCAGTCAGCAAAAGAGAGAATGTTGTCTTTTCCAGGGAGGACAAAGTTAAGGAGAAGGAGAAAGACCTTGCGGAGAGGCGAGGCCGCATACACCTCTAAGAGAAGTAGATCGTTGACCAAGAGAAGTTGCTGGCTAAACGGATTCTGCAGCACACCAAAGTGGTTAAGCGTCTCTCAAAGGAGGGTTCTGAGGAGCTCTCTTCATCAAGGACGTTGCTGGAGGATCTCTGGTGCGCAAGAGAAATCAAGTCCCAGCAAGTCTGGTACTTCCTCGAGTGATCAAATGAAGCTCTGGTACCTTTTGGATTTAGCCCGGTCCGACCGACTGATCGGGGCCAAAGATGGACAAGGCACTGGTGGCACTTAACTTCGCCTACACTAAGCTGGATGCTCTGGGAGATGTGGTCGTCGACCATATTTAGACTGAAGGGAAGTCTCTGTCTAGGAACATCGCAGAGTATGTGCTGGCGTGCTTCCAAAGCTGAGACCCCTCGATGTCTCTAGCTCTGGTGATCTAAGGACCCATCGTCAAGGAGGAAGAAGCTACCAAGGCCAGCGTCCAAGAAGCTACCCAGAAGGTTGCTTCATTCTTCGTGAGGGACTCCAGTAGCTAGGACCTTTCTTTTTGTACCTTCACCTTGTAAATCTCCAAGTTTGAATGAATGAAATCCTTTCAAATTCTATTTTTGTCTTTGATACATTGCCTTTTATCTTGTTGGCCCCCTAGTAGATGTGTTCAATTGATTGAGGACATCTACCATAATTAATTTGACAATGTCTTGAAAACTTGATTGCTCTGAACTCGTAGCTAGTCTGATAGCTCTAAGGTATGAGGCTTTTTTCGGAAATCTCCGAAGACCCTTTGTAACGTCGATGGCGGGCCCCCTGGGAGTTGTTAGAGCTTGTTCGCCACGACAGGGCCACTATTAATGCGTAAAATGTTTATGATGGGCCCCCTGGGGGTTGTATGCTTTTCGGACCTACTGCTAACTTCCTTATATCCATATGCTTTCCAGACCCGTCTTACTGAGACCCACAATAATAGGTAGAGTGGTGTACATAGGGTGCTGGACCAGGCTAAGTGAAAAGCGCACTCTGGACCTGTCATTGGCTTTGGTTTTCGGGCGAGTAGGCCATCTAGCAATACTAAGATCCAATAGAATATTACCAATAAAACTTATACATCACATGAATATCTAGGACTAAATTTCAAGCGGATTGCACAACATTGCTATAGACAAGAAGGTAAAAGATGATAAAAATAATGAGCTTCCACAAAAATGAATGCACGTAGAGTCTATTTGAACATAAATGTATTTCAGTATAGGTCCGAATAACAAGCGAGACAAGGACACACTTAAAGTACAAGACCAAGTTAATTGTGCTATTCATCGTGTACTGACCCAGGGAGGGTAAAGACACACCTAAAGTACAGGACCAAGTTAAGTGTGCTTCTTATCTAGGACCTACCCGACTCTGTTTAAAGAATCTATGAAATACATTTTATACAAATATAGACTCACCTAAATGTAACTAAGTATAGAACTTACGCAGGTGCTCTATGATCCACGGGTTGGGAAGTGGTATCCCATCCTCTGTTGCCAAGCGGACGCATCCGGGACGGGAAACTTTGATGACTTGAAAGGGACCTTCCCAGCTGGGGGAAAGTTTGTTCATCCCTTCTCGAGTAAGTATTCGCCACAGCTCCATATCGCTTTCTTCTAACTGCCAGTTACATATGTACCTTTGGTGATAGCTCCAGAGCGCCTGGTGGTAGCGCACGTTTTGAACAGTTGCTTGGCACCTTGCCTCGTCGACGAGGTCTAGGTCTTCACACCAGAGCTGGTTCTGCGTGGCTTCATCAAAGGTCTAAACCCGGAGAGAACCCATGGTGATCTCCGGAGGAAGGACTGCTTCAGCTCCGAACACCAAGAAGAAGGGTGTCTCTTCTGTTGCCCGGTTGGGTGTTGTCTGGCTCGCCCACAACACAGACGGAAGCTCTTCAATCCAGTTGGTTCCATGTTATTCAAGCACTCACAAGTGCACATCTTGAGTCCCTTGAGTAGTTTTGTAATTGCACTCTCAGCTTGGCCATTTCTTGCCAGATGAGCTACAGAGGCGTAGCTAATATGTATGCCAAGGTCTTCGTAGTACTCTTGGAATGATGCACTTGTGAATTGGTTTCCGTTGTCAGTGATGACTCTGTTCGGGACTCCAAATCTGAAGAGAATGGACTTCAATAATTTGATTGCTAATTGTTTGTTGATAGTCACAACTGGAGTAGCTTTCGGCCACTTCGTGAACTTTTCAAAGGCGACATATAAGAACCGGTACCCTTCGACGGCTTTTGAGAAAGGTCCCATAATGTTCATCCCCCACACATCAAATGGCCATGTGGGAAAAATCATCTGCAGTGACTGCGCCGGTGTGTGAATCCGCTTCACATGGAACAGCATGCTTCGCACTTCTTGACCAGCTCGATTGCATCCTGGAGTGCTGTAGGCCAATAAAAACCATGCCGGAAGGCCTTATCGGCTAGCGTGCTGGATGAAGCGTGGTTCCTGAACTTTCCTCCATGGATTTCTGCGAGGTGTTCGCAGCCTTCTTCCCAAGAAATGCACCGCATTAGAATGTCGTTGGCGCCACATCAGTAGAGGCCCCCTTCTACCAGCATGTATCTTTTAGCCAATCTGACAATTCGCTCAACGGATACACCGTCTTCAGGAAGGATGTTGTCTTTCAAGTAGTCCCTGACCTTCGAGATCCATGCATCAAGACTGACTTGAGCTTCTGGATCTTGCGCGCTTGGCTGCTCGGAGCTTCCTGTAGCGCCTATGATCCTTGGTGGTCGCCATGGTAACAGGGCCACCGGGACCGCCATCTTCGAGGTGCTGGTCTCGCCCTCATCACAAAGTTTAGCAAGCTGAGCAATAGGTGACGGTAGTCTTCTTGCAAAGACCCTGTCAGGTGCTTGAGCCCCGGTCGAAACCTTCGTCGAAAGATCATCAGCTTCAGCGTTGTTAAGACGATGGACATGGTAGAGGTCCAGGACATGGAAGTCTTTTTGCAACTTCTTGACTTCAAATAGATATGCAGCAAATTGAGCGTTATTGCAACTACATTCACCTTTTACTTGTTTGATGATGACTTGTGAGTCCCCGATCACCAGGAGCTATAGGACGCCATATGATAGCGCCACCTTGAGTCCGAAGATGGGAGCTTCATATTCTGCCATGTTGTAGGTTTCCTTGAAGCCGAGTCGCACCATGTACTTGACCTTCTCCTCGGCCAGAGCGAGGAGAAGGATTCCAACTCCGGCCCCCTACTTCTGCAGCTGTCGAAGTAGAGAGTCTAGTGAGTCTCAGTGAAGACCGAGACCTTAGGTTCCGGCTTCTGCTGGTTGAGGCCCCCTAGAGTTGATGAAGAAGGTGTCCACTCTGCCAGGAAGTCAGCTAGGGCCTAACTCTTGATTGCATGTAGAGGTAGGAATTCGAGATCGAATTCTACCAGCTTCGCGGCCCACTTGGCGATATCTGCCGTTGAATTGGGAATATGTAAAATAGCTCAAAGTGGAAAAGAGTTTACCACTGATATCTTATGGGCTTGGAAGTAGTGATGAAGCTTCCTTGAGGCGATAGGAACTGCGTACAACAGTTTATGCACCTTAATGTACCGAGTCTTGGCGTCATGAAGTACTTCACTGATGAAGCACAATGGCCGCTAGACGGTTCAGAAACTCCAGGAGGGGTCCGAAGCTTCTTCTTCATCAACCTGGACCCTCCTGGAGGGGTCCGAATCTCCTTTTTGAACATTATAGACTCCCTGGGATGAGAGAGGTTGATCTACAAGCATCTTGCTTTCAAGTAGCTCCGGACCCTCCCGGAGGGGTCTTGTCTTCTAAGTTGAAGATGTTTCTGGTCTCTTCGCAACCAGAACCATGCTCACAACTTCCATAGTTGCAACGATGTAAAATAAAAGAGGCTCACCAGGCTCAAGAGCTACCATGATTTGTAGTGCTGTGGGGAGCTGCTTGAGTTCTTGAAATGCCTTCTCTGCTTCTATAGACCAATGGAATGGTCTGGACTTCCTCAATAGCTTGAAGAAGGGAAGTGGCCGTTCTGCCAGCCTTGAGATGAATCGGCTGAGCGAAGCTAGACATCTATTAAGCTTCTGCACATCCTTGACACGGGCTGGAGGCCGCATCGCTTCAATGGCTTTTATCTTGGCTGGATTTCCCTCAATTGCTCAGTGAGTCACCAAGAAACCAAGAAGCTTTCCGGAACTAACCCCAAAGACACACTTGTCCGGGTTGAGCTTCGCGCGCGTCAGGCGCAGCTTGTCGAAGACGGATTGAAGATTGGACATCAATGTCCCTAATTAGCTCCCCAAAAGTTTTCTGCATGGCTCGCACAAAAGTAGAGGCAGCATTCTTAAGACCATAGGGCATGGAAGTATAACAATACAACCCATCTACTGTGATGGAGGCATTATGCTCTTCATCTTCCTTAGACATTGGAATTTGATGATATCCAGAATAAGCGTATGGGAAACATAATAGTTCACACCCGGAGGTAGAATCCACTATTTGATCTATTATTGGTAGTAGAAAAGGGTCTTTTGGACATGCGTTATTTAATGTGGTGTAGTCGATGCACATTCGAAGCTTCCCGCCAACCTTTCGTACAACAACCTGGTTTGCTAGCCGTCATGGGTGGTGAACCTCCCAGATCAATCCAGCATTGAGCAGCTTTTTAACTTTTTCGCTGATGAAGTGTTGCCGCTCAATAGATTGCTTCCGGAGCTTCTATTGTATAGGCCGTGCATCAGGGTATATCTTCAGATGGTGCTCGATCACCTCCCTAGGGATACCAGAAATTTGTGAAAGTTTCCATGCAAACACGTCGACATTTGCGCGAAGGAAAGTGACGAGCACGAGTTCCTATTTGTCACCCAGACCTCCCGATATATGAGTGGTCTGGGTAGCATCAGAATCGATTTGGATGACTTGGACATTAATGGCAGTGTTGCCACTTGGTTGCACACGAGGTGCAGGGGTGAGCCGTGCTGGCACGAGCTCGGTGGTTGTTTAGCAGGTTGCACATTGTTGGATTCCTCTTCTTGCGCTATTGCATGCGCATAAACCAGGACATGGTAGAGCTGGATATTGTTGATAGTTACAGAGACCATAAGGGGCAATTGTCCTGCTCCTGTCATGTTCTACGGACAGTCCGAGACATCACAGGTAATGGAAGTATCCATCAACTTTCGATGAGGCTTTGCCTTACCAGTAGCAGCAGCACCAGCCATCTCCCGGTGCATAGTCTTCAGAATGCGCCGCGAGGTGATGTCCCAGGACATTCCATACATCATATGGAGAGTCTTTTGACACTTGTTGTCGGAGATGTAGGAGTAGTCGTCGACGGTGTTTTAGACCGCCGTTAACGCCTTTTTAGCATCTTGAAAAGCCTAGCTCTTGACCAGACGGGGCTTCTTCACTGACTTTCTACTTCCCTTCCTGTTGGCAGAAAGGGGTCTCGTCTTGACGCTTGCTATTGCGTTCAGCAAGCCTCTTAACCTCACGATAATCTTATAGATTGTGTCTTGTCGATTTGTGAATCAAACACCACATCTTTTCATCATCGTCGTCTTCAAACGATGGTTGGGGCATGGCCACCGGCAACCAGGTGCTGTGGCAGCGGTAGCGATAGGTGTATCGGCAAGTGACTTCTTCTTGCCACTCGACTTCTTCTTTTTCCACTGCCAGAGGTAGTAGCTTCAGCTTTGGAGGTAGACTGTCGAGCCTTTGCAGCTAGTCTGGAGTGCATCTCACGGCCCTCCACAGCTCTACCGCATTTGTTAGCTGTGCTGAAGAGTTCCGTGACGCTGCTGACATCCTTGGTTGCCAGCTTCTCCAGCATCTTCTTGTCTCTAACTCCCTATCAGAATGCAACCACGACAGATGCGTTGGAGATAGAAGGAATAGTGTTTTGTACCAGAGAGAATTGCTGGATGAAGGATTGTAGTGACTCTCCCGACTTCTGTTGTACGGGGAACATGTCCAACACAGTGCCAGACTTGGTGCAGGAGCTCCAGAAATTGGCGGTGAACTGGCGATAGAGTTCCCCCAACTATAGATGGAGTCGGGAGGTAAGCTCATAAACCGGGACCTTGCAGTCCCAGTCAAAGCCACAAGAAAGTAATTGGCCATGACGGCCTAATTGCCTCCAGCTGCAAGGATGGAAGTGGAGAAATATGAAGAAGCTCGACGGAGTTGACAGTCCTGTCGTATTTCACCAGCAGATGAGGTTGGAACTTGGGTGGCCACTCGACCATGCGAAGATGCATGGGAAGAGCCGAACAGCCGCCCCCAACTCCTAGAGGAGAAGGGTTTTCTCGAGCAACTCGCCTCTCACGAGCACACTCGATGTTGACACGGCCATCCTGCCTCATGTAGCGGCGATCGAGCTCCGACCAGATGTCCTGATTTGAAAGCCTCGACGCTGTGTGAGTACGATGAGCCCCGAAGGTCAGTGACATCACTTGCTGGGAGGGCGCATATCTCCTGAGCTGCGACGCCAGAGGACCATGTCCGTCAGACAAGGTCTTGTTTTGAGAAGGTGTCTGCCCTGCATGGGGCAGACCTTGGTTGTTGATTGCATTAGATGCAACTGCAACCAAATGCTCACCGTCAGTGCACCATTGTTCCCGCGCGGCCGGAGGAGCTCCCAGTGCTGGAGGACGCTACAGTAGAGTCTGCTGCATTTAGCGTGTTCTCGGGGTTGTTCATTGATGTTGTGACCGATGCAAATTCACCATCCTTCTGTCCAATGTTGGCTACTAGAGCAGGTGGTGGTGGTGGTAGACGTTCGTTGGGACAACAATGTTGGCCGGTTGCTGCACATTGATGGGATTCCCCCCAATAGGATGTACAGCCGGTCCGTTGGATGAAGCAGCGACGGAGTTCACCATCTTGGAGATCATGAAATTGCCCCCCCTACCTGGTGCACCAAATGTCGAAGTGTGTACTAAGACACTTCCCCCTGTACTACTAAGAAGTAGTCCGCGGAGGTTCGTATTCTGATGGGGCACTGATCAAGAACAAGGGTGAACACCAATAGTTTTATGTGGTTCGGGCCGCCTGGGCGTAATACCCTACTTCACAGGTGTATGTTGATTGTATAAGTATAGCTTGAGAGTGTATGAGCTTGGATAAGGTTGGATTCCTTTCTACCATGTAGTTTAGCCCTTTTATATGCCAAGGACTGGCTGTTATAGTATGTGCTTGGCTCGACATTAATAAATTGCCCTATACACTATCTATGGTGTTAAGGGTGGTTATTAGCATGATAACATGCCTTAACAGTAGCATTACCGGTCTTGATAGTCCTCTGATTGTGCATCATTAATATAACATTAATGACTCGTTAACTAGGTCTTGTAACGATCAATTGATAGCCCTTGAATGTCCGCACCATTGGAGATCCCGCTGTCTTCCCGTTGCTGGCTTAGATACGGGGGTTTAACACGTGGTAGCTCTGGAGCTTCCCTCTGTGGGGAGGCAGGTCCGGAGCTACTTGACACGTGGCAGCACTGGAGCTTCCCCTATCGGGGAGGCAGGTCCGACACTACAGGACAAGTGGCAGAGCCAGACCCACCCTAAGGAGGGAGGCAAGTCCAGCACTGCAGGACACGTGTTGCCTCCGAGAGTCCACGATAATGGATGGTGGAACTCGACGCATCTTCTTCTGGTACGAAGAGATACCTGGTATGCAGGGTATCAACAGCCGTGACATTAAACAAAGTAAGTAATCGTAATTTCTCTGGTTATAAACTACAGAATCAAACATGACCGAAGATCGCAGTTAGATGTATATTGGTTGGAAGAGCAGAACTGTTGGTCACTCATATGAGTGGTACGCCAAGACAACAGCTTGTGTAGAACGAGCTTTTTGTTGTCAAACAGCGATAAGGCGCGGTGCCCATGTACAAAATGCTGAAATGGGACATTTTTGGACAAAGTGGAACATTCGATATACTTGTGTCGAAACAGTTATGTGTCACATTATGAGTTTTGGACCTCACTACAGAAATCGAGCAAAGAAATGTCGGTCATGTAGCCGTCGGTAATCCACTGTATCTAACGACTTTAACCTAAGATCATCGGCCTAGTGACGGCCTTAGCCGTCAAATCATACTCGACGTTCTTATTTCCTTAAAGTCGTCGATCCTGGTGGTTTTAGAGGTTTACAACCGTCAAGCACGGGAACCTGACAACTTTAGTTTGGAAAAGCACTATGGTCGTCGACTAGGGGAAACCAACGGTCATAACCACATAAAGGCGTCGACCAGCTGGTCCCGACACCATTAATGCTCCATCTAGTCATCGGCCCCATGCGAACCGACAACCACACTGGCGACACGTGTGCGCCTTAGGGGACATATAGCCGTCAGTCTAGGAGCAAAACCGACGGTCGTATTGCATCTATAACCATCAGTTATGTGGACATTGACGACCATTGTCGGTACCCTGCGTACCGTATACCCCTTGGGACTACAAAAATACCAAAGGAACTTCACCTGTGTGAGTTGAAGACCTGCAAAGGCCCCACGTGTCATACAGGACTGGACCTGCCTCCCATCTATGGTTAGTCCCTATGCTGCCACGTGTATACTGCAACCGGAACTACATCCCACACATGGGATAGTTCCAGGCTAAACACCTGTGCGGCACCTCAGGACCTAACCCCCAACAGAGGGAAGCTCTGATACCAACACGTGTACAACGGCACCGGACCTACCGTCCCGGACAGTAAACCCTAGAGCTGCCACGTGTGCAGCTGCCAGACCTTCAGCCTCAACAATCAGACTGGCAGACCCCCAACAGCTCGAACCTTCAAGGGACAATCAAGGACTTCAAGACCCGATTAAGTGTCATTAATACCATATTAATGACACATGATCGGAGGGCCCTTAATACTAGTAACGGTATTAAGCATTAGTAACTGCCAAGGCCACATGTCGGGTCAGGCTAACGGTGTAACGACTAGTCCTTGTACTATAAAAGGACTGGTCGAGCAATACACAGGGACGGTTCTTCCAGATCTCTTCCATACTCGGCTCTGACACACACTCACAAGTGCTCGGACTCTCAATACAACAACTACACACCCCGTGAAGTAGGGTATTATGCTTAGGCAGCCTGAACCACGTAAATCTTCGTGTCTATTTGCCATTGTGTTTTGAATCTTTGCGCGCCCAATACCGAACTACGAACTCTGCGGGCTACCAATATTAGTACCGGGAGAATTGTCGGAACAAGACTCCGATAGTTGGCGCGCAAGGTAGGGGCGCCCGAGATTCAAGGATGGTGAACTCTGCTGCTGGATCATCAAACGGCAACCCTGCTGCGCAACCTGCTGGAGGCAATCCCTCCAACATGCAGCAGACAGTAGGTGCTTTGGCTCCAGCCGGAGTCATGCCACCGCCGCCACCGTCCGGACCGGCAAATCAAGCTGGACAGCGAGATGGGGCATCTGAGTTGGCCATGGCATCGGCGAACAACAACCCTGAACACACGCTCCATGCCGCGCATGCTCTTCTCCAACGTCCACCGCCTCCAGGAGCATCTCAGGGTGCAATGGAGCAGTGGAGGGCTGATGTGTAACACCTGGTTGTAGCAGCTGCCGATCGCATCAGCAACCAAGGTCCTCCCACCTCAGTGCGGGCCCCATCGCAGCATCAGACCGTGTCGGGTAGACCAAGGAGGCCACCAGTGTCACGGAACTCCTCAGCTTGGCGGACAAGTGCGCCAATGCTGCGGAGGGCCGTGAAATGCACTCCCAACCACCTCCGGAGGACAACAAAAAGTCCTCCAAGGGTGAAGCCACTACCTCCGGGAGTGGCAAGAAGAAGAAAAAGTCCAACGGCAAAAAGAAGTCGTCAGCCGGCACACCTACAGCCGCTACTGCCGCAGCTCCAGGTGGCCGGGGGCCACGCCCCGAGAAACAACCTCGGTCGTCATCTGAAGACAGAGGCAACTCCAAGATGTGGTGTCCTATACACAAGACAAACAACCACAACTTGGAAGGCTGTCTAGAGGTCCATAACCTTGTTGAGCGATACAACAAGCGTCGGGAATATGTTCCTTTCTGTCAAAGGGAAGGGAAACAGAAAGTCAACGAAGCTCCGGCTGAAGATGAGTTATGCTTTCAGGACCCTAAAAAGGTCTTGAAGGTTGTTTACACCTCCTTCGACGATGACACTAACGTCTCCAACAACGAACGTCAGAAAACCATGAACACCATATTTGGTGGTTCCTGGGACATCACCTCCCACCGTGTCCTCAAGACCATGCGGCGGGACATGGCCTCAGTAGCTCCTACTGCAAGGGCGGAGCCACACTGGAAGTGGATGGACACTGCCATCACCTTTGATGCTTCGGACTGCCCTCGGAACATGATCGGAGCTGGCCAACTTCCACTGATGGTATCTCCTACCATCAACAACATCCAACTCCGCCATGTGATGGTGGACGGAGGTTCGGGGTTGAACCTCATAAGCTTCAAAGCTTTCATCAAGCTTCAGCTCTGACCTTCGGATCTTCGCCCATCCCGACCTTTCTCCAGAGTAGGTCCGGGGGCCATAACCCCACTCGGTGCCATTACTCTTCCGGTGTCCTTCGGGACCTGGAAGAATTACCGCACTGAGAAGTTGGTCTTCGACGTGGCGCAGATCAACTTACCATTCAACGCCATTTTGGGTAGGCCAGCCTTGTACAAATTCATGGCAGCTGCCCATTATTGCTACTTGGTGTTGAAGATGCCAACACCAGCTGGTGTTCTCTCGATCCGTGGAGATCGCATCGTCGGAGTGACTGCTCTGGAAGAACTCCATGCGCTTGCTACAGCGCAGGAGGAAGAACCCGGAAAGGAGCAAGCTCTGAAACCACCGAGCATTCTCATCGAGGCTCAACATCTGCACCTCGTGTGCAACCAACCGGCGAAACCGACATCCCCGTCAAAGTTGTCCAAATAGGTTCTGACGCTGCTAATACCACCCGTATATCGGGAGGTCTGAACGACAAATAGGAACTCGCGCTCGTCACTTTCCTCTGGGCTAATGTCGACGTGTTTGCCTGGCAACCGTCGCAAATTCCTGGGATCCCTAGGGAAGTGATCAAGCACAATTTGAAGATCTATCCCGATGCTCAGCCTATACACCAGAAGCCTCAGAAGCAATCCGTAGAGCAACAAAACTTCAAACGTCAAGAAGTGAAGAAGTTGCTCCAAGCTGGATTCATCCGAGAAGTCTTCCATCCAAAATGGCTGGCAAACCCAGTCGTTGTACCCAAGGTCGGTGGGAAGCTTCGGATGTGTATCGACTACACTACACTGAATAAGGCATGTCAAAAAGATCCATTCCCACTACCTAGAATAGATCAGATAGTGGATTCCACCTTCGGGTGTGAATTACTGTGTTTCCTAGACGCATATTCTGGGTATCATCAAATCATAATTTCTAGGGAAGATGAAGAGCGTACTTTCTTCATCACAGTAGATGGATTATGTTGTTACACTGCCATGCCATTCGGTCTCAAAAATGCTGCTTCAACATTTGTATGAGCTATGTACAAAACTTTTGGAGAGCTTATCAGAGACGTAATGGAAGTGTACGTTGATGACATCGTCATCAAGATCAAGAACAAGGAGTCATTCCTTGACACCTGGCAAGCTGTCTTCGACAAGTTGCGGGTCACATGCACGAAGCTGAACCCGTACAAGTGTGTCTTTGGGGTTAGCTCCGAAAAGCTTCTTGGATTCCTGGTGAACCACCGAGGAATAGAAGCAAACCTGACGAAGATAAAAGCTATTGAAGACATGCGGCCACCAACTCGCATCAAGGACGTCCAGAAGCTGACTGGATGTCTAGTTGCCCTCAGCCGGTTCATCTCAAGACTGGCGGATAGGGCGCTACCCTTCTTCAAGTTATTGAGGAAGTCCAGACCATTCTAATTGTCTGAACAAGAAAAAAGGCATTCCAGGAGCTGAAGCAGCTCCTCACCACTCTACCAACCTTGGTAGCTCCGAATCTTGGTGAGCCATTACTGCTTTACATTTTCGCTACTGACGAAGTTGTCAGCATGGTCCTGGTTGCGGAAAGACCAGAATCATCTCGAGTTCAGGAATCCAGACCCCCTCGGGAGGGTCCGGAGCTACCTGAAGTCGAGTCTGGGTCCCAGCTCCCAAACCCGGATCCTCAAGGTGGGATGCCAAAGGAGGCACCTCCTTCAAGTGGAGAAGTCACTGCTGCTGAGCAACAAGATCCGGACCCCTCCGGGAAGGTCCGGGTCGCTGCAGAGGAAGCTCCGGGTTCCTCCAGCAGGAACCCGGAGGTCCCCAAACAAGGTCCGGACCCCTCTAGGAGGGTCTGGGTTGATGAGGAGGAAGCTCCGGGCCCCTTCGGGAGGCTCCGGACAGTCCAACACCTAGTGTACTTCATCAGCGAAGTACTTCATGATGCCAAGACTCGGTACCTGGAGGTGCATAAGCTGCTCTACGCAATTCTTATTGCCTCTAGGAAGCTCCAACACTACTTCCAAGCTCACAAGAGTTCAGTGGTAACTTCTTATCCACTTCGTGCAATCTTGCATAATCCCAACTCTACTGGGAAAATTGCAAAGTGGGCGGCGGAACTTGCCGAGTTCGATCTTGAATTCGTCCCAAGACAAGCGATCACTAGTCAAGCATTAGTGGACTTCGTGGAGGAATGGACTCCTTCTCCATCAAATACTGGGGGCCCCAGTGAGCATAAGCCAGAACCCAAGGTTCCAGTCTACACCGAGCCTCACTAGACTCTCTACTTCGACGGCTCCATGCAAAAGCTCGGGGCCAGAGCTGGAGTCCTTCTCCTCTCTCCGACCGGGGAGAAGGTCAAATACATGGTTCACCTTGACTTCAAGGCGACCAACAACATGGCGAAGTATGAAGCACTAATCTATGGGCTCAAGGTGGCACTATCGTATGGTGTCAAGCAGCTGTTGGTAAAGGGTGATTCACATCTTGTTGTAAAACAAGTCAAAGGTGAATGTTGCTGCAATAACCCTCAACTAGCTGCATACCTACTTGAAGTCCAGATGCTTCAGAAGGACTTCGACGTCCTAGATCTTTGCCATGTCCAGCGTCTCAACAACGCTGAAGCCGATGAACTCTCGACGAAAGCTTCAACTGTAGCTCCGGCTCCCGATGGATCCTTCGTCCGAAGGTTGTCTAAACCTACAGCTCAACTCGCCGAACTGAGCGAAGGGGGCGAGACTAGCACCTCGAAGCTGGCGGTCCCGATGGCCCTGTTACCATGGCGTCCATCAAGGGTCGTAGGTACTGCCGGAATCTCCGAGCAACCTAGAAGGCAAGACTCAAATCCTCAAGTTAGCTCTGATGCATGGATCTCGGAGATCCAGAGTTACTTGAAAGACAATTTCCTTCCTGAAGATAATGTATCCGCTGATCGGATAGTCAGATTGGCTAAAAGATACACACTGGTAGAAGGCGATCTCTACCGGCGTGGCGCCAATGGCGTCCTAATGCAGTGCATCACAAGGGAAGAAGGTTGCGAGCTCCTCGCAGAAATCCACGGAGGCGGGTGTGGGAACCATGCGTCTTCCCGCACGCTGGTTGGTAAAGCCTTCCCGCATGGCTTCTACTGGCCTACAACGCTCCAGGATGCAACTGAGCTAGTGAAGAAATGCGAAGCATGCCAGTTCCATGCAAAACAAATTCACACAACAGCTCAGCCTCTACAAATGATACCTCCTACATGGCCTTTTGTTGTGTGGGGGATGGATATCTTGGGACCTTTCCCAAGAGCCATCGAAGGTTACAAGTTCTCGTACGTTGCCATTGACAAGTTTACCAAATGGCCGGAAGCAATTCCAGTTGTGACAATAAACAAGCAATCAGCTATCAATTTCTTGCAGTCCATCGTATGAAGATTTGGAGTCCCAAACATGATCATAACTAATAATGGGACCCAGTTCACAAGCTCTACATTCCAAGGATATTGCAAAGACGTCAGCATTCAGGTCAGCTACGCTTCTGTAGCTCACCCAGCAAGCAATGGCCAAGCTGAGAGAGCAAATGCATAAATCCTAAAAGGACTCAAGATGCGCACATATGAGCACCTGAAAAAACATGGAGCCAACTGGATCGAAGAGCTTCTGCCCACACTGTGGGCCAACAGGACAACTCCAAATCGGTCAACTAGAGAGACACCCTTCTTCCTGGTGTACGGAGCTGAAGCAGTCCTTCCTCCGGAAATCACCTTGGGGTCGCTCCGGGTCCGGGCCTTCGACGATGCCACGCAGGACCAGCTCTGGCATGAAGACCTTGACCTCCTTGAAGAGGGAAGGTGCCGAGCAGCTGTTCGGAATGCCCGATACCGCCAAGCTCTTCGGCGCTATCACCAACGACATGTTCACAGCCGACACCTCGAGGAAGGCGATCTGGTGCTACAGAGAATACAAACTTGAGATGGGTTAAACAAACTATCCCCCAGCTGGGAAGGACCCTTCCGAGAGATCAAAGTATCCCGTCCTGGATGCGATCGCTTGGCAACCGAGGATGGGACACTGCTCCCTAATCGTTGGAACATTGAGCACCTCCGTAAGTTCTATGCTTAATATCACGGATTTGAGTCTGTAGTTACATGTGATGTATGTTATAGAGTCATTATACACAGTTGGGTAGCTCCTTCGAGAGAACAGCCAGACCTTCCCTGGAAGATCCGCAAAGTTCAGGCAACACTTGTCACAGTCTCAGAACTAAAAGTGTAGCTAGCTACCTCGGGTGAAACGAGAAATACAACACACTTAGCCTGGTTCCATACCCTAAGAGTGTACTTGTTTCCCCTGTACCGTGGACCTATAATGAAAGACATCATTGTGAATACAAACTCCACGTGCATTTATTTTGTATAGGCTCAATAATTTTTATTTTTCTCCTTCTTGTATATAACAAAGATGTGCAATTCTTAAGAAACTTTAGCTAGACCAGTTCATGTATAATTCGAGTTGTATTTTCTATTCTTCTGGGTCTAAACATTGTTAATGGTCTACTCGTCCGAATGCCGCCAAGCCAACCTAGGTCTGGAGTGTGCTATCGACTTAGCCTGGTCCTACATCCTAAGTACGCCACTCTACCTACACCCCGGCAGGCCGAGGTAAGGCGAGTCCAGAAACGATCGGACCTGGAGGAAACAAGCCAGTGCACTTGATTGTATGTAGAGTTGCGTTCGACATAAAGATTGCTCGGGAATAGTAAGTCGCAATTGAGTTATAGATAGGAAATGGATTTTACTTTCTTTATTGACTTCAGTGTGCAGGAAAAATATAGATCTCATGATGACGGTGAATAAAGCAGGAGCTACCAAAGCTCTGACATCCCCTAAGGCGGCTTGTTGTCGATGTTTCAAATATTGATAGTGAGTGTCGCTGGAGCTACTAAGTTCCCATAAAGCCAGGGGCTAGCCGTCAACGTGAAGAAAAGATGGTGGGAAGACTCACTAGCGGGGTCTCCTATCGACGCACCGCGTGTTGACAGTGGTCACTACCAGAGTTACGAAGCTCTGACACCCCAAAGCACTAACCGTCGATGCTTTACGCGTCGACAAGGGTCAATGTCGGAGCTACTAAGCTCCGACAACCTCAGGGGGCCCCTACTATCGGCGACTTCAGGCCTACGCTCTACAAGTTCGAAGCGCGCAAGTCTTCAACAAAATGCTACTTCCTCTTGGTACATGTTCACAATCAAATTGTGTACATCTACTAGGGGGCCAAGCAGGACAAAGGTGTTGAAGACAAAAAATGAAATTCATAAAAAAACTTGGATTTCATTAATCTGTAGACAAGGGATTACAAAATTGGAGAAAGTGAAGAGAGAATACAAGCTGGAGCTACAAAAAGAGAGTCCTAGACCCTATGGAAGAACGAGGCGACCTTCTGGGCAACCTCCAAAAAGCTGGCTTTGGCGGCTTCTCCCTCTCCTTTGATGGGGCCTTCAAGCACCTGGTCCAAAGTGAGGGTCCCGGATTGTGTAGCACATCAGCATGAACTCTGCGACGTTCTTTGCCAGGGGTTGTCCTTCAGTTTTCAGCTGGTCTGTGATGACATCGCCCATCTTGGTGAGCTTGTTGCCCGCCGAGCTTAACGCTTGCAACGCCTAGTCCAGCTCCGGCTCCGGGTCATATGGACGCACGGGACTAAAACCCATTGGCATCAGTGCTTCTTTGGCTTTGCCCAAGAAGTCCCAAACTTGTTGGGACTCCGCAGCCCTCGAGCTTCGCATCTCCTCCAAGGATCTTCTGGTTGCCGCAAGCTCCAAATTCTCCCGGGCAAGGCGCTCAACCTCTTTGGCGTTCTACTGAATCTTTTCCGCATCCTGCCATTCGAGCTTACTGAGCTCCTCCTCCCGGAGGTGGATCTTGTTCTGGCGGTCGACCAGGTCCTTCTCCCTGCCCCGCACCTTCTTCTCCTTGGCAGCAATTTCATCCTCCCTCTTGTGGAGGTCCTGTCCTCGCTGCCAAGCCTTCTTCTCCTCCTTCTCGCAGCGCTCCTCCAGCTTCTTGGTGCGCTCCGCTAGACTGTTGTCAACCAGAGTCAGCCTCTGAGTGAGCTCCTCCTCCCTCTTCACAAGGTCATCCAGCAGCTCCAAGAGTTTTTGCTCTTAATCTTTGATCTTTTTCTCCCGCTCCTCAAGAGTCTCCCGGCGCTTGGTGAGGCTGTCGTGGATGGCGCTAAGCCTCTCTTCGCGATCATTCACTGCATTATTAGCAGCTACGGCCTGCTCATGGATGGCCCAAGACTGGTTGTCGAGGGATCACACCATGCTTTCCCTCTCATCCGGCAGCTGGCCCCAGTACTCCATCCGGGGCTTCTCCTTCTTCACCCACTCCCTTTCGTCAGTCAGCCTGGTTTGCGCCAGCTTGGTCTCGAATTGGAGCCGGTTGCGCCACATCCTAAGGGTATGACACTCCTCCACGAGGGCCTTGCTGTCGTGGAAAAAGGCCAGCTGCACTTGACAAAGGCTGGAGCAGGCATTGTCAATAGACAACGACAGAGGGATCGGCTCCGGACCTGTCAGGGTCCTCTCCGCTGGCTCCAGCGGGTCCTCTACAACAAAAATCGGGTCCCACTCTACAAGAGTGGTCCCATAAGCCTCCACGACACTAGGGCCGCCCTCCGGGATAGCCTCAGCCGCCGTCAAGGAAGGTCCTGCAACAGAAGTTTCGACCTCCGGAGTAGGCTCCGAAGGTCCCGCCGCTAGGTCATCAACAACTGGTCCCTCAGGTGTGGGGCCCGCGGCTTCGTCTTGGCACCTTGGCTCACTCGTGGGCACCTCCGGGACCACCACCTCCAGGGCAGGCGTTGAAGATTTGGCCAGAGATGAAGCCACTTCTGGCTCCAACGCTGGTGCCTCCTCCAACGCCGGCTCAGGCGCTGGCATTTCAACCATCATGGGCTCGGGCGCCGGCACCTTTGCAGCAACCGGCTCAGGTGCCAGAACTTATACGATGACCGGATCTACCTCCGGAACTTCATCAGCCACCGGCTCTACCGCCGGGGCTTCATCAACACCCGGCTCTACCGCCGGGGCTTCGTCAACCACCAGCTCCACTGCCGGTGCTTCAACAACGTTCGGCTCTAGGGCCATGACTGCAGCTACCTCTGGCTCCGAGGCCGGAGCGTCCATCATCTCAGCATCCGAACCCGGAGCTTCAACCTCTGGAGCTGGTGCCGCTGGTACATCTTCATTCCCGTGGTCCGGCGCTACCACTGGAGCTTCTGGGGTTGAGTCAAGGTCCAGGACCACAGCAACCGGCGCCGGAGCTGTCGCGACCTCAGCCACCACCTGAGGTCGTGCTGGGATTGGAGCTGGAGCCTCCGCCTGCACATCCTCAGCTGCTGTTGCAGGAATCGGAGCTTCAGCCCCTTTCTTGGGTACCTTGTGGATGAAGGACGGAGACTTTCAAAACACAGTTAAAAACAACCAACTGAGGTAAAAAACCAAATTTACCTTGGAAGGCTTCCGCTACAGCTAGCACGAAACCTCTTTCCCGGACGGTCGGGCCCGGACCCTGTCACCACTGGCGTGGTAGCTCCGGAAGGTTCCCCAGAGCTTGCTGCTGTCGTCGGCGTCGCCTTGGTTGAGGCCCCCCTCGACTGAGAAGGACCCCCGGACCTGGATCCCTCAGTAGGCCCTGATACCGTAGCCACATGGCCGGAGCTAGCACCCCGGGGAGATGCCGATGCTAGGGTAGTTGCCACTGTTGAAGACCTTCCCCTCCAGGGAGAAGGAGCTGATGCGGAAGGAGCAGGTCTGATGGACCTCCCGTCAGAGTGCTTCAACTTCCTCTTACGGCTCGAGGGCTCGGCCAATTCTTTGCTCTTGCCCATGACTTCAACTCTCTGTCTCGAGGCGGAAGGGGGACCACCCTCGGAAGCTCCGAGGATCGCCAACCTGGTGGTCGAACGCCTCTCAACTTCACTAAGGTCGTCAAGCACCGGCATCTTTCGCCAGAGCTCCCTACTGAACTCTGCCTCCATGTTCAGAGGGAGGAAAGCCGCCAGTGGAGTAAAGTCGTCACCCTCGACGTAGATGCCGTGCTGGAACTTCTTGAGGTGTGTGACGCTCGGTTCCGAAAAATGAACCAAGCTAACGCATATGTGTGCCCAGGATGTTCAACACACATACACGAGTGCAATCACAAAAGAGTATACAGAAAATTTCCACAGAACAAAATTAATTAACCAAATTTTATTACACAAACCAGATTATCCTCGAATACAAGCTCTAATGAATATTAATGACAAGTTCAACTAATGCAGTAGAAATAAAATAATTAACTAAACTAAGCAACTAAGCAGCATAAGCGATAGGGTATGTATGCGCAGCTCCAATCAACACCACAGGCAAAGCCTACGGTAGACACGGCCTAGAACTCCGCATTATCACCATTAAACTCCCAATCCTGACCTGCAACTGTTTGGGGGGATTGCAAGAGTGAGTACATGTCGTACTTACCAAGTGTGGAAAGTATGACATGTGGCTAATTCAAATGACAACAATAATAATGGCAAAGTGCTGAAAAGTACAGTAAAAAATTTGAAAAGCAATATATATATTATATGTATGTGAAGTAAACCCATCATAATCATAAGTAATACCATAATACCAATCTGAATTCACTACCATCATCAATAATTCCAGATTTCACCATTGTTAATAACCATATTCAATACCAGAAATTAATCCATAACCATCCATAACCATTACCAAACCATAACCATCCCAAATTCCAATTTCCCTCTAATCATGGAAGTTGTCCAGGTGCTCATAACCGGGAGCACGGCTATCATGATAGTTTATTTAGACTTTGCAGAGTTTGTACCTCTTTACCCACGTGTTTGTGATTTCATCACCCGTCAGCGACTAAAGAACCTCCCTCATGCCAATTACACTTCCTTTGGTGTATGGCCAAGCGATCACAAAATAGCCTTTACAAAGGGATTACTAGCCTATTTAGACCCCACTGAGGTTTCACCGGTGGCGATGTCTCCCGCAGAGCATATCTTCAACCAAGGGCCCCCTCTTGAGCCATTCGGATCCTAGGGTAGTCCCACCAGTCATCAACAAACCCATTCCGACTACCCCTTCCCCGAGCATCCACAATGGTCCAAACAGCACTAGCAAAGCCCTAATTAATCAGCTACGCTGCACCCATACTTGTCCTTGTGGTGGCACTGTAGTCCTGGCTTATTCTCGCATGAACCGGTCCCTAGATCTAAAGCAAGCAAACCACCATAACAACCAACCCATCCACATACCAGGCTTGCTTAGATCACCCATTACCATATCATATTGACCAGTTCACATTAACCAGAATATCATTAATACATAATTAAATGTGTAGTGTTGTTTTCCATCCCAATTAATTAAGCGAAGCAAAAAGGTAAAAGCCCTTCCTGACTCTCTACCATAAATTCTAGGTGACAAGGGTGGTTTAACAAATCTAGTAAACTTCCTACCATATGATTCCCATCAAATTGACACAAGCATGCAGTTTGTAAATAAAACATTTATTTTAAAATAGGATCAATATGCTTCAAAGACACTTGCCTTGCTCTTGCTGTTGATTAGGGTCAAAGCCTTCAAACTCTTGGTGCTGTAGATCCTCCGCGGCACTCTCTAGCGCAAATCCGTCTAATCCACACAATAAACATACAAGACAACAAACACAATCAAAGAGTGCACAAATATTACTCAATATGACATGACATGCACGATTAATGCAAATGCAAGGTAGAACTTGTTAATAGATTGCTTTTAATGATCACTAACTAGTTCTTTAACAAGGTTATACAGGTTTGGATTCGATTAGATCAAATTTGAAAATACCCTCTTCTTCACGTGTCAACTTCAGAACTACCAAGCAATATCACCGGCTCTTCTTCATCTTTGAAAATACCCTCCCCCTGAGGATACGGATCTGGTCCTGCAACACCGGAGCTAGTACCTGAGCTAGCTTCATCAAAAGACACTTCACAAGTCTCCACAATTTTGTTAGTGTCAAGTAAAAGCACACGGTAGCCTCTAGTATGAGATGGATAATCAAGAAACATGCCATCAATGGATCTAGGTTCAAATTTATCAAGATTACCATGTTTCTTAACAAAGCATTTGCAACCAAAGATCCGAAAGTGTGTAACACTAGGCCTATGTCCAAACCGGAGCTCATATGGTGTTTTACCTAGCTTAGCACACAAGAAAACACGATTTGAGACATAACAAGCGGTTGCTAACGCATCAGCCCAGAATTTTCTAGGAGTTTGATATTCATCAAACATAGTCCTAGCCATCTCAACTAAGGTTCTGTTCTTTCTTTCTACAACACCATTTTGTTGAGGTACATATGGTGAAGAAAATTGATGATCTATTCTATTTTCAGCACAAAAGTGATCAAAGAATTGATTTTTAAATTCAGTTCCATTATCACTTCTAATTGCTTTTAAAGATCCTGGGTAATCAATTGATAATCTAAGAAATAAAGTTCTAAAGTAACTAAAACTTCATTCTTAGACGCCATAAAGTAAACCCAAGAGTATCTAGAATAATCATCAACAATCACAAGCACATACCATTTACCTCCGAAGGATTGAACTCGTGAAGGTCCTACGGTGTCAAGATGCAAAAGTTGACATGGTTCAGTTGTCATGATAATTGTGAGAGGAGTATGTGAACTTGCAACCATTTTAGCATGTCTACAAGAAGAGCACACAATTTCTTTATCCCCTTGATGAGTAAAATTGATGAGAAGGTTTAGGCCCAATCTTCCGAAAGGTAATGGGTAAGTCGATTGATGGAGATGTCGACGTTGATGATCCGAGGCTCTCGAGTAGAACACGAACAACCCCTGCAATCACTACACCACCGCTCCGTTGGTTATCAACCGTGCTTCACACGATTGACCTCGCCAAGAAGGCTAATCCCTGCAAGTGCAACCGAGAACACAAGCAAGAACAAGGTAGACACGATCTGAAATCGCGAAGTTGGGGTCTCACGAACCGAAGAACGGCGATATTATTGATCTAAGCAAAACCCAATTGTCTATGGCGGCTACCATGGAGTATATATAGGTGGGAGTACGTCCAAGGGGGTGTTAGGGTCGTGACCTAACCCTAAGACACGAAAATAATGGATTTAGACTTGATACAAGGCCCAATGGCCCAATACGGTGGCGCAGCACCCTGACAGATTCTGTACTTGATTTTGTTTCGACGATTCCCGCCGACTCCGAAGGAATTTTGACATGGGACCGGTGTCATTGGAAAGGTTATCCTCTCCCCTTTTCTTGCATATGTAGAACGTCCAAAATGGAGTTCGTATGCATCCTGGGCGTCCGTTTTAGTGCGTACTGCTGCTGGACTCCGAGTTGGATACGATTTGGAGTTTGGTTCGGTTTCCATCTTCTTTGAACGAATTCTCTGGTCTTCCACGTCCCTAATACTCCCTCCAAGTAATCCTTGAACCTCTCCATGGATCCTAATCACAAATAAATAATTAAGTAGCAATTTATGCTCAAAACATATAAGGAAATATATAAGAACGAGTTCACCTCTGAAATTAATTGTTGTGTATGAACTCTATTGATTGCATCTTGTATGTTCAATGGAGTGTTGTTTGTAACCATAGAAGTGATGTACTCATCATCCTCCCCTTCTTGAATTGGAGTCGTCCTCGACTCAAGTTCATCTTCTATCATGTGTGGGTCCATATGTGCAACGCCATCAAATCTTCTTGTAAGCATGAAAGGAGGAGGCCAAGGTGGTGGACGGCATAGTGCACCATCCAAACAAGAGCGCACATTCACTTGAGCCAGGATCCCAAATAAATAAACTTTGTACCATATTTGTAGGTGCAATGATAATGTGCATGATCTCGTCATTCTCCCCTTCTTTATGACAAGCCGTCCTCGACTTGCTCGTATGTCCAGGAAAAAGGATTGCTTTGGGGGTAGAATGAACTCTGTCCATATTGCACGACTGCAGCGAACAATACTTCTCTTTTATTTTTTGTCCCTGCTGCAAGAAAAAAATACTAGAAAAGCTTGACAAAACATTATTAGCGTTAGTGCATTCATTTACTTTAGGATGTTTTTGCAGAACAAAAGGAGTTTTCTCATTTGAACAAACGTAAACTTTATGCACCATAAACACACCACTATGTTCATATTTGCCTATTGCATGAAAAATATTTCTACTTAACAAAGGCAATTCAGATTGGGAAAATATTCTCTTCTCTACTATATCTAGATCACAAAGAGTGTCAAATTCAATATAACCCAAAGTATTTAGAGAAGACAAAAAATTCAGCTCATCATTTTCAGCAGTAGTGGTGATCAAATTATGAATTTCAGCACAAGTAGGTGAATCCAAAACACAATCATCTTGTACATTAACTTGTTTTTGCATAGGTATAATAGAGTTATCAGCACACAACTCTTTCGTAGCGCAATGATCAGCAGGAAAATCAACATGTGACAATGGTGTATAAATAAACAATTCTAATAGTTGCTCCTCAAAAATAGCATGATTGGTGGAAAAATTCAGAACATCCAAAAGCTTTGTATTTGTAGAATGTTTTGCCTTACCATGTTCAGCAGTGATTTCGAGTGCATTATGAGTTGATCCATCTAAAATTTCACAAGTGTTGTCAAAAGCCTCGTTCTCTTTTGCATCATCTATAATATTTTCTATATTGTCCTGCAAAACGGTAGACACAAAAGGAGGTGCAACAAGAAATTTCTCCTCAAATTGCTGAATTTCTTCTTTGCACATAGATACATTAGCAAAAGTTTCTCGCATAAGAATTTTCGTTTCTTTCCATGTTCGAGGTTTTTCTATATCGCTTAAGTTGTCCCACCAAGTTAATGCACAATCAACTAATGCACTAGAAATATTTCTAATCTTCCTCCTCTCACACATATGACATTTTCCAAAAATTTTATCTAACTCTATTTCCCAAGCAATATATTCATCATAACCAAGACCATCATAAGAAGGAAGAGATGGGAGAATGTAATTACTTCTTGTGGAAGGTGTTATAAAGGTGGTCTGAATGTCATGTGAATCCTTGGTTGATGTTTGATTTTTAGTGAGCAACTCCATCGCCGTCTTCATCATGTCCATCATCTCAGCATATAATGCATGATTCTTGCTTTTACCTGACATTGTTGGTAGCAAACAGAAGACAACACAAAAAATATGTTATCCCTATCAACTACAAAGGATAATGGAAAAGTGGAAGTGGAATCACACACTCTCAAGCGTCTTACCACGCTCTTACAAGTGTTCTTACCGACACTGCAGGTGGCAAACGGTGGCCGGTATGAAGAAACCAATGAAGCGTGGGATGATTGCAAAGGTGTATCGATTCTGCTCAAGAGTAAGGTGTAGCTTGGATGGCACATTATTTGTAGCAAGGATTAGCAACAATGAAATCAGATAGTAAAGTTGAATAAGTGTCCAAAGTATTTGTCAAAGTTGCTGGACTAAATGTGTTCCTAGTAGTTCAAGCTAGCAAGACATGAGACAAAACTAGATGACACAAAGAATGCAAGCACTTCTGTTTTTTTTTTTTTGTTGTTTTTTTTCTCCTTTTTTGTGCGGCTTTTGTATCTTCTTTTGCACTTGCCTTTTTCTTTTTTCTTTTTTTTTTCAGAATGTGCTGCAAAAGAAGAACACAATGCAAACACTTAAAGATATCTCGTATGTCTGTTACAGATTTTCTGCTCAATATTCTAAGGACAATTAAGCACCTTTATAGTCCCCAAATCTAAAAACTTTGAACAGAAATATTATAGATCTATCTCTCCTCTTTAATTTCAGTATATGGAAGATCTATTTTGGATAAGAACAATGGGAGATATTGCCCCCGAAATACAGACTGTTCAGAATTTCTAGATCAATAACAGATTCAGATCTAATGCAATTTCGACATTGATATCTATATTTTCTGGGAAAATGATGAATACGAAAGTTATAGAGAACTTCTTAAGCTTTCCAGAAAGTATAAGAACAGGAAAATCCGAGTTTGTATGAGCTAGATATGATGAAAATACTGAACTGAACAGAGATGAATCTAATCTGGACGTGATGACGTGATTCAAAAGGATGAATCACACAATGCAAGACTCAAACTAAGACTAAAAACACTTTCTAAACCAGCAATATGACTCAACAACGGACACAAACTCAACAAAACCAAACTGAATAACAAAGTTGCAAAGGCTCAATGTGGTTTGGACAAAGTAATGAACAGATCTAGTAAACTGTAAATTTTTTGTGGCTTTTTTGTGGACTCTAGGTATGAATAACAAAACTAATGTAATGGATAGATGAATTACCTAACGGGCAACCTGGAAATATGATACCAATTGATGAGTAAAATTGATGAGAAGGTTTAGGCCCGATCTTCCGAAAGGTAATGGGTAAGTCGATTGATGGAGATCTCGACGTTGATGATCCGAGGCTCTCGAGTAGAACACGAACAACCCCTGCAATCACTACACCACCGCTCCGTTGGTTATCAACCGTGCTTCACAGGATTGACCTCGCCAAGAAGGCTAATCCCTGCAAGTGCAACCGAGAACACAAGCAAGAACAAGGTAGACACGATCTGAAATCGCGAAGTTGGGGTCTCACGAACCGAAGAATGGCGATATTATTGATCTAAGCAAAACCCAATTGTATATGGCGGCTAACATGGAGTATATATAGGTGGGAGTAAGTCCAAGGGGGTGTTAGGGTCGTGACCTAACCCTAAGACACGAAAATAATGGATTTAGACTTGATACAAGGCCCAATGGCCCAATACGGTGGCGCAGCACCCTGACAGATTTTGTACTTGATTTTGTTTCGACGATTCCCGTCGACTCCGAAGGAATTTTTACATGGGACCGGTGTCATTGGAAAGGTTATCCTCTCCCCTTTTCGTGCATATGTAGAACGTCCAAAATGGAGTTCGTATGCATCCTGGGCGTCCGTTTTAGTGCGTACTGCTCCTGGACTCCGAGTTGGATACGATTTGGAGTTTGGTTCCGTTTCCATCTTCTTTGAACGAATTCTCTGGTCTTCCACATCCCTAATACTCCCTCCAAGTAATCCTTGAACCTCTCCATGGATCCTAATCACAAATAAATAATTAAGTAGCAATTTATGCTCAAAACATATAAGGAAATATATAAGAACGAGTTCACCTCTGAAATTAATTGTTGTGTATGAACTCTATTGATTGCATCTTGTATGTTCAATGGAGTGTTGTTTGTAACCATAGAAGTGATGTCCTCATCACCCCTTTAAGCTTAGGCAGCCCACGTATGCGATCAAGAGCACTAACATGCGTTAGATGATCAAAGCCTACGTGACCAAGTCTACGATGCCAAAAATATAAGTCCTTTGAATCATTAGCAACTAGACACCTATGCTTAGAGAAAGACATATCAAAATCAGCTTTAAAAACTCTTCCAAACCGAGACATGTTAGAAATAAGCTCACTATTTGAACCTACAACTTTGCAGCAGTTTTTATTGAAAATAATTTCTAGATTTTCATCTAGCAATTGTGAAACAGAAAGCATGTTGTATTTCAAATTTTTGACAAGTGCCACATCCTTCAAAGTGTAGTGATCATTTACTCTAACCGAACCCTTAGCAATTATAGGAGTTGAAGAATTATCGGCAAAAGTAACATTCTCTACACATGACACAAAAGAGAGGGAGGAGAACCAATCTTTGTTACCGGTCATGTGGCGTGAGCAACCTGAATCCACAATCCAATTGTTCTCCTTCCTCAAACGTCTAACCTACATAGAAGCACAATACGTCGATGACTCAATATTGGGGTTAGTCAAAAGGAATTTAGGAATCCAGTACTGAGTCACGCGACGTGCAGCAGGAAAAACACGCGAAAGCTAAGACAAAACATCAGGTTTATGAGTCAAAGTTTGAGATTTTTTTATTCTTCACTACTGACCTATAAGGTGTTACTTGTTTAGCACAAAAATCAGTAGCTCCGAAGGCAAAAACAGAAGGTCCAGAGGTAAACTTCGAATGTTTTTGACTCAAAATAGCAGGTTGTACATTCGGTTCAATATGTGCAGCAAATTTTGCATGAAAGTTATGAGATCTAGCAACCATTCTTTCCCTTTTCTCTTGTTAAGCTAGTCTATAACCAAAATCTATGACATGACCATCTCTACCACAGAAGGTACAATGAAATTTGACTTTGTGTTCATGTCTAGATGAGCAAGCAATATTTTTATTTGAAACCGAATGAGACAACACTCCTGCAGATTTGAAAACCACTCCTTTTTGTTTAGGAATTGTTTGAATCAAACCACTTCCTAATGACTTTACAATTTTAGGTGGATGTGCCTTAGAATGAGCATGAGAATCAAAACCTAAACCAGTTTTATCATTTCAAGACTTGGAAGAATTCAGCAGTAAGTTTAGGTTCTTATTCCCATTACAAAACTGATCTAATGTCCTACGCATGTCATCAAGTTTATTGGACAGATCAAGGCAATTTTCACATGAAGTTTTTCCTTTTAGTTTGCAATTGGAACAAAATTTAACTTCATGAGAACGTAAAGAATTGTTCAATATAGAAATTTCATTCATAGCATCCTGTAGTTTCTTATCAAGATCATCACAAGTAGAACAATGCAAATCAATTGTAGAACAGCTAGCATCTTTCAAGTTTTTATCATTCAGTGCAGCAAGCTCTTTGTTCTTTTCAATTTCTAACTGAAGTTTATCAAGTGTGGAGGTGTGCGCACTTCTTAATGAGGACAATTCTCATATATTGAATCACATGAGGAACATGCATCATCAGTAGGAATCAAAGTTTTAAACGGTTGATTTCAGATTCTAGTGATTCAATTTTAGCAGCACTATCCCTAAGCTTTTTGTCTTTTTTCTTAACAATAATAGTAGCACGAGAAATGGCATCACACATTTATTCGCAAGTAGGACATACCTCTTCATTGTCACTGTTGTATTCTGCCTCCTCCATACTTGATCTTGACTTGCCCGCCATAAAGCACAAGTTTGCCAAATCATCTTCATCTCCATCACTTCCAATGTCCACGTCGCTTCAACTGAACTCTTGAAGTGCGGTGATGAAACTGTTGATCATCTTACGTCCTTTGGTACTTTTCTTCTTGTTGTTGGAATTTCCAGAGGGGGTCCGAACCTTGCTTTGTTTTTCTTCCCAGGTGGTCGGACCTGAAAGGTTAGGGCATTGTGTACGAAAGTGTCATGTTTTACCACATTCAAAACAGCGTTGGGGTCCGGAGCTTCCTCTCCTTCTAGTTCTCACATTTTGCAATGCCTTTGAGAATCTAGTAGAGATGAGTGCCAACTCCTCTTCTGGAAATTCTTCGATCTGCTCCACGGTTAGTGAGGACAACAAAGCAAGAGTATTGCAAGATGATGATTGGCTAGAGCTAGACATATCACGTTGTGAAACAAATGAAATAGACTTATTGGGGTTCTTACATGAGATTATGTCAATTTCATGAGTTTTTAACTTGGAATATAGCACATCTAAAGTAAGTGAACTCATGACAGTGGATTCACGAATAGATGTGACTTTCGTCTCCCAAATTGACATATCTAATGCACTTAGCAATTGCCTAGCATTTTTAGCATCTGAAAAATTAACATTGACACTACTCAAGTTGCTGAGAATCTTATTAAAGCGAGCAAAAAGGTCATTAATAGACTCATCGGGTTGCATCTCGAAGCGCATGTATTCTTTCTTGAACATGTCTTGCCTTACCTCTTTGATCGTGTTGTCCTTCGTGGTAGTCACAAAGTGCTTTCCACACATTGTATGCAGATCGGAGGTGTGCAACACGGTCGAAGTCGCTTTGTGTTAATCCTTGTATGATCAAGTTCCAAGCCTTGTTGTTGTTGTCGACATCTCTCAGATTTGTAGCTGTAACTTGATCGTTTGATGGCACTTCGTAAGGCTTGTATACCTTCTCCCATATTGCAAAGCCTTGTGCCCGGATGAAAGCCTCCATGCGTGCCTTCCAAACCTGAAAATCAATACCAGCGAACACACAAGGTTTGGCAGAGTACTTCTCCATGATGATTAGTCAAAAACACACGCAAATCTCAAGGATTAGAGCACCGTGGTTCTGATACCAATTGTAGGATCGAAGAGCACGTGACAAGCTACCAGAGGGGGGGTGAATGGTAGATTTAAAAATCTTACGCAGCGGAAACAATTAAACCCCAACCCCTTCGGCAGAAAAACGATCTCTTAAAGAAATCATGTGTGAGACTAATCTAAATATGTTTCACCGTGACAAAAGTGATGGATATCAGAGAGAATCAAGTCACGAATACAACACAAAAGGAATCACTCAAATCCGTTGAGAAAAACTCAAGCTATGATCGAAAGATCAAACAAGGTCAATCTGCCCTACCCGAGAAAAAACAGTTCTGGAATGCTGCAAAGAAACTCGTGTAGATCAGAAACCACAAATCCAATTACCGTGAAATTTTGACATATGATAGATAATCAAGTTGTGAAGACAACCTAAAAATAATCATGTCAATTGGATCTGTAAAACTCGAGTTATGATAAAACCACTGATGAAAGGTAGTGCTGTCCAGAAACTCGACGAGTAAAACTTGTCTGGAACAAGTCGGACGAACAAGGCACAAAATTTCCTTCAAACTACGAATTTTATTCAATAGAACACAAGAGGAACAGCCCCAAAGTCGTGCACCACGAGCTCTGGGCTCCCTTGCTTATATAACCAGCTCGAAAGCCAACTCAACTCAGAGCAGGAACCTAATCCTACTCTGTTCACGAATTGTAACTTTTCATAACTGCTTAGGATTCTTATATACGCAGATAGAAGCAATTTTAAGACTTCCAAACACCTTAGGAACGTATCCCACATTCCTAAACAACTCAAATTCGTGACCCACACAAAATCCTATCATAACCAACTCGAATCTTTCCATATTTGAGTCAAACCCGACTCAGCCGCAGCCTGAGTCCATAACCTAGTCGGTTGGACCTTTCCGACCAACTCTTTACGTCCACATCTCTTCATCATGTCTCGGAACCATGTAGTCACGTCCATGCACTCCTTGCATACGTGCAAACATCTTCCAACGACGTCCACGATACCTTCACATGCATTGTTCTTGATTCAATCATGTTGCGCAACCTCCTGATCAGCTCAACCACAATTCCTCCTGAATTTGGTTGTTGGAACCTCATCTCCTCCCTGAGTTTAGTCCAATGGATCTCATCACCAGCCATGTCTTGAACTCAAGCAACACCTGCACATTAATAAACAACCAATCCATACGAGCCCAAGTCCTCGACTTGACTCAAGTTAGTTTCGAACACAACACCCTACGTGAGAACCTCACATAAGAATGTTGCAAAACCACAGTAACACGATATCATCCATATCAACCAAAACACACCAAAAACATTGCAAATGAATACTAAGCAATCTTTCTAACAATGTAAAGCAAGTACCAAACAACAAATGAAAAACAGAAGCACTACGGTCAAGTTCCGGACCTTGCCAGAGCAACCCGAACCTTGAGCCGGAGCTAACAAAAGCTAGTAGAACCTAGTGCCAGAGCTTACCAAAACTAGTACAACCAAGCTCCTGCCAGATCTTACAAAACTAGCACAACCAAGCTTAGCAAAAACATGTCAGAGCTATCAAAAACATGTCGGAGCTATCAAAAACATGTCGGAGCTATCAAAGACATGTCGGAGCTAACGACAAAACTCATCGGAGCTGACCAAAGCTAGTCAGACCTAGCATCGAACGTAACCGGAGCTACCCAAAACAAGCCGGACCTACCGTGGGACCTTGCTGTAGCTCAGAGCTAGAGGCGGACCTTGATAAAATGGTGTTTTGGTGATATTCAAAACTTTTATCATCAAAGCCAAGTGTATTCACTACAAGTCAATGTATTCAGCACATATAGGTCTTACAGAGGTATGTACATAACAGAGCTCACCCGGAGGATTCTATAGCTGAGGGATATATTATGGAAGAGTGTATGACTTTTTGTAGTCAGTTTTTGGATAACATCAGCACCAATCTTAATAGGCCAGAATGTCATGAAGCTGCAACTATGAATGAACCTTCTCTCAAGTCTAATATATTTACAAAAGTTGATAATTATAAAAATGGGTTTAAATGGGGTCAACTTACTATGGTGGAACTACGTAACATCATGCATTATATTATTTGTAATGTTGAAGAGACCGCTCCATGGATCAAGTAACTATAACTCACATGTTCTATACTATATTGGATCATGCTTATTGTAGATGGCTAATTTAATTTTGTACCATTTTCAGTGAGCATTTTGAAGAGCTGAAAAAGATTCATTCTCGTGATGCTGAAAAATGCTATAGAGATGAGTTTGTTTATAGGTTTCAGAAACGAGTAAGTACATGCAAGTTTTTATTTTGATAAAATATTGAACAAATATGTGTTTTGAAGTTGGTTTATTGATGACCCCTTTTATACTAATGTGTACAGATTACGACATTACACAAAGAAGGCAAAGTAAACGATTATTTGTATGCATTATCTAGAGGACCTGATCGTCGAGCACATTTTTTAGTCGATCATTCATAAATGGCTTCTTCTTCCGAACTGCAGAGGTGGAAAAAGATTTACAGACACAAAACAGTGGTTTTGTTGTTCGGGATGGTGTTCATGAGTGGTTTGGAGTAATCAAGAAAATGATTTCTGTTGATTTTGAGAAAAATCAAGAGGTTCTGTTATTTGAATGTGACTGGTTTGATCGGCCTCGTTCCGGTCAGGGCCAAAGCAGAAGCTACAAAACGGATCGATACGGAATGATAGATGTTGACACTACTCTTTCTCAATTTAAGTATGAGCCTTACATTCTAGCCACCCAAGCAGAACAAGTTTTTTACGTTCAAAGTGTGAAGCAACCTAAATGGGCTACAGTTGTTAAAACGAAGCCATGGAACCTTTTTGCATGCCCCTAGAGACAATGAAAATAATGTCAATGAGACAATGGAAGATGAAACATTTGATGATCGACGACTTACTGATACCAATATGCCACACATAAATGAGGATAGGACCGCATGGGCTAGGAATGAGTTGAGGGAGCAACCCGTGATGCTTCTGCTCTTCAAATGAGAACATGTGATTAGTTTGAGGCACATGGAGTTCCATCAGAAAATGAAGATGACAACAATGACGAGATGATACACATATCAATGATGGTATTATACCTCCAATATTGGAGGGGGGGACAACAGATGATGATTTTTTTATTTAAGTACTATGTGAGCTAGCTGTGAACTATTTGATTTTTTTTTGAAAAGATAGAAGCCGCTCTTCTATTTAGCAGAAAGCTTAGAAGCAAGACAATATTGAATAATCCCACCTTTTTAGAGATACCCAAAATTTGAAATGACGCACCTGCAGAAATTCCTAATGCAACAAACTAGTGATTCCTGGCAACAGATCCTAATGCAACGAGTGTGTTCCGTGGCGATAGATCCTAAGGCCACGAACTAGTACAATCGTTGCAACAGATCCTAATGCAACAATTGTACAAGCAAAATGGAGAAGCACTTAATTAGCAGCGAAGTGCGTTTCTTATATGAAAAGCGCGTCCTGCCCACGACGTCTCCTTTTAGCTTTGTGATTTTCTATATTTTGTTTCGGTTCACTATTGATATCACACATCACAGAACTTAGAGCACATTCACCTGATAATTGAATCATTCACTTGTCCAGAAAATAAACAAATTCATCCTTATGATTCCTGAGGAACACGATGAAAACACACCATACATTCATTCGTTCACACAGTGGCCAACATTTTGTAATATATTGTGAATCGTGGCAACAGATCCTAATGCAACGATTGTGTTCCGTGACGAGAGATCCTAACGCCACGAACTAGTGAATCGTGGCAACAGATCCTAATGCAACGATTGTGTTCCGTGGCGATAAATCCTAATGCCACGAACTAGTGAATCGTGTCATCAAATCCTAATGCAACGATTGTGTTACGTGACGATAGATTCTAATGCCACGAACTGGTGAATCATGGCAAAAGTTCCTAATGCAACGATTGTGTACCGTGGTGATAGATCCTAACGCCACGAACTAGTGAATCATGGCAAAACTTCCTAATGCAATGATTGTGTTCCGTGGCGATAGATCCTAATGCCACAAACTTTTGAATCGTGGCAGAAGTTCCTAATGCAACGATTCTATTTTGTGACGATAGATCCTAATACCACAAACTGGTGAATCGTGGCAAAAGTTCCTAATGCAACAATTGTGTTCTGTGGTGATAGCTCCTAATGCCACAAACTTGTGAATCATTGCAAAACTTTCTAATGCAACGATTGTGTTCTGTGGCGATAGATCCTAATGCCACGAACTGTTGAATCATGGCAAAAGTTCCTAATGCAACTATTGTGTTCCGTGGCGGTAGATCCTAATGCCACATACTAGTGAATCATGGCAAAAGTTCCTACTGCGATGATTGTGTTTCGTGGTGATAGATCTGAATGCCACGAAATGGTGAATCATGGCAAAATTTCCTAATGCCATGATTGTGTTCCATGGCGATAGATCCTAACGCCACGACTTGGTGAATCCTGGCAAAAGTTCCTAATGCAACGATTGTGTTCTGTGGCGATAGATCCTAACACCACGAACTTGTGAATTGTGGCAAAAGTTCCTAATACAACAATTGTGTTATGTGGTGATAGATCCGAACACCACGAACTTGTGAATCGTGGCAAATGTTCCTAATGCAACAGTTGTGTTCCGTGGCGATAGATCCTAACGCCATGAACTAGTGAATCGTGGCAAAAGTTCATAATGCAACAATTGTGTTCCGTGGCGATTGATCCTAACACCACGAACTGGGGAATCGTGGCAAAAGTTCCTAATGCAACGATCTTGTTGTGTGGTGATAGATGCTAACGCCACGAAATAGTGAATCGTGGCAACAGATCCTAATGCAACAATTGTGTTCCGTGGTGATAGATGCTAATGCCACGAACTAGTGAATCGTGGAAACACATTTGTGGCGATAGATCCTAATGCCACGAATTAGGGAATCATGGCAACAGATCCTAATGCAACGATGGTGTTCTGTGGCGATAGATCCTAATGCTACGAACTAGTGAACCGTGGCAAAAAACCAAGCCTACTGCAACAATTTAGTATTCGTCGCAGTACAATTGTTGCAACAGGGCGGAATCCTTGTAGTGTGTCATGGATTCCTCTATTTTCTCTGCATCTCCACAGCTTGCCACCGCATGGCATGCATTTGCCGCAGAGGTGCTTGCTTCCCTGCTTGCCTCCAGCTGCATACAGCACGTCCCTGGCCTCCTTTTCATCCTCATCTAAACACCAGAGGTGAAACAGCTTGCTCTGCTCCCGTTCTTGACCCAGAAAGTCGAACAGCCCCGTATTCTTCATTTTCTGACCGAAATCAATCAGGTACAATCGGTTTTGATCAGTTTTCTTTGCCTATCCTCACTCATCAACATCTTGCGCAACTGTGTGATTATTTTTATGTGCAGCTGAGCCATCCCGAAGTAGTCCCGAGCTCAAACGCGGCCGCCGGTTCCCCTGTTTTTCACTTGCGCCTCTGCTCCACTGTCGACCCGGCGATACAAGCCTTATCTCACCCAGCTCCTCGAAGCAAAAAGGTTCACCTATGCATATACTAGCCGTTGGTAAAATTTGAGCCCATGCCATGGACCATAGCCCCCGTATTTCCATTTCTTCTGATGAGGTTCATGTATGAACATTGTTAGATCTTCCATAAAATTCATTTTCTACATGCATACAATCATCGTGGCCGTGAGCTTTTACCTCCCTTAGGTCCAGTCACACATTCTCAAGCAAACCCCATCGAAAACCATCGATTGAACACATTGGATTTAATTTTTCCTAGCCGCCGAGTTGAGCTCCCCACCTCGCTGTCAAATTCGGGTTTGCCAAACATTCCACCACGTTTTCACCCTCATTCCACGATCTCCAGTGCACTATAAATATTTTGGTGCAATTTCCCATCGATATCAATCACCAGGAAAGAGCACTGGCATCCCCTAAAACCTAACCACCGCCCCCATAGAACCCCTTTCTCCGGCCAGTTCTGATCTAATCCGACCTCCCCATCGTGTTTGTTATCCAATGTTGGGCCCTGGCGGCCAAATTTAAAGGCAGAGAAGCAGGGGAGGGTCAGCCGCCATGGGTGCCGCCGCGCGCCGCCATGCGTCGGCAAGGGCGCCACCCAGCCCAGGGTTGAAGACAACCCAAGCTGAATCCTCTGTAGCTGTGGGATTGATTGCGGCCACGCCCTTTTATTATGTGGCCCAGTGTACTTATTTCCCATTGGCTGATTTAAATCTTGCAGGCCCACTGTTTAATTCAAACTTTCCTAATTGATTTTTGTTCCAGATTTCATCCAATCTTAGAAATTCAATATGTCCTAGAATACTTGGCCAAAAGTTCCCAAATAAATTTTTATAAAACCAATATTATTTCTACTTTCAAGTGGTGCACTTGGATCTGTATGATAATATTTAATTTCACCTCAATAATTCCTTGAAGAAAAATGTCTTTGAAATTAGTTCCTGATGCTCCATCACTTCAAAAATTCCCAAACATTGCCAAATCATTCCACATAATTCCCTTGAGTTCCAGTAAAAGTTTCAGGTCCATTTGATTTGATTGGGTAGCCAAATTATGTTTCCAATCTGTATGTACCTGAAAACTCCAAAATATCCAGAAACTTTTCCAGCAAATTGTCCAAACTTGTAAATTCAATATCTCACAGTAGAATGATTATACAATTATGAAACCAATTTTGTTGAGTCACTATTGACCTCCTATAAACAGAACATCAGCTTTTGGCCGTGTTAAATTCCCAGATTTCCCATGAAAAATCTGGGAAGTGTTTAGCTTCATTGAATTTTAGACAACAGAGACTTCTATGAACATTTCCCAAAATTGGCCAGAACCTTACTCATAGTACCTACCGTGCTCTAAAACAATTCCAGAACCAGTGGGCTTAATTTCATATACTTAACTGTCTTTCTATTGAGCTATATCATAATACCGATTTTGATTCACTTGCATTATTCTTTGCATATCGAATAGTTGCCGAGCTGGAGAGGACCCCGGAGCCACTTGAAGTCATCCCTCCAGATATTAATTTTGATATTGTGTCTCAGCCAGACAATCCCCGGTTTGCATTTAACAGCGTTTTGAAATTTTATTTGTATCAAACTATATGGGTTAGAATGTATTATGCATTTGGTCTAGGTTTTCTTGGAGTTTTCCACCTGCATGACCAGAGCACCCATGGGAGCAGGGTAGATGTTTAAGTCCTCGATGTGTCCGTGCTATGCTTAATGTTATAATTGCTTCGCTAGAAGTCGAGTAGTTGGAATCTACTCGTGAATTCAGGATTTGCGTTCCCATGGGATTGGTCGAGTCAGAGATTCACTATTTGGTTAAATATGAGACCGGCATGGAGTAGGAGCAGCAGGGCATAGGGGCCTGTGAGCTGTAGCTGTGCATGTGTCGGTCAAGGACCGATCCGTGTGCGGCCCTGTTGAGCAAGTTTGAATATACCAAAGGCATATTGGATATATGGGACCCAGTAAACCGATGTAACTTGTCCACCTTAGCATCGAGGCATACCCCACTGCCCTATAGGTGCGGGTTGAGAGCAGCAAGGTGTAAACCTACCAGTGGGTACATCTTACTCCGTGTGGGGGCCTCCTGCTCGTAGCTGTGGGACCAGTTCGGTGTGTAGGTAGCGGGTGAAAGGTTGCCGTATACAACATCAATGGAGTGTGCCTTCGCAGCTCCGGGTGTGGGTGTATGTGTCGTGCTATTCGGGTATCCTTGCAGGTGTATATCGATTCGAGTCTCCGTCCCTCATGGTTATTTGAGTACCGCTTGCTCACTGAGTCATGACGTAGTTAATTAGTTGGAGCTGAATATTATGGATCATGCTTTATGGAATAATTATGTATTGATACTTGTATGTTTAGAACAGGTTGCTCACTAAATTTTAGATTCATGAAGCCTTAATTTGCTGCTAAAAGTTGAAGTAAGGACTAACATTTAGGCGAGTCTTTTATTGCAAACTGCAGTCCTATATTACGTATATCCTGCATATAGAGTTCCAAGCTTAGTGGAGAAGGTTAAGTCTTGTTGAGCCTTTGTGCTCATGGTTGCTATTTTAAGTTTTTGCTGCAGATGATGACGTATATGATGAAGGGTTCACCGGTGGGGCGTTGCCCCCGTCGGGGTACACGGCCGAGTGAGAACCCCGCACGCCGCCGTGATGTGACTTGTGTGCTACTAGTGTGATTCTGTTCGCGGGCTGAACAGAATTACTTTTGCATAGCTTCGGCTCGAATGTTGAGAGCTATAAACTTAACTTCCGCTGTAGTGTATTTTAATGCATATTATTTGTAAAAGACAAAGTTTGTATAACACTATGTTGTTTTATATAATATGATGTACCTTTTTCTATGTACTGTTGGGTGCCGCATCGCACGGCACCACCCAATTGCGATTCCTGGAATGTCGGGACTCCGATTCTCACATCCATACGCAGATAGAAGCAATCCCAAGACATTCAAACACTTTAGTAATGTATTCCCCATTCCTAAAACAACTCTACTTCGAGTCCAACATGAATTCTAATCAAAACAACTCAAATATTTCCATATTTGAGCCATAACCGACTCAGCCGAAGCCTGAGTCCATAATCAGCCGGTTGGACATTTTTGGCCACATCTTCATGTCCAAATCTCTTCATCACGTCTTGGAACCATGTTTCCACGTCTATGCACTCCTTGGACACATGCAACCACCTTTCAACAACGTCCACGATAGCTTAATATGCATTGTTCTTGACCCAAACATGTTGCATGACCTCCAGATCAACTCAACTACAATTCCTCCCGAACTTGGTTGTTGAACCTCAAATTCTCCCTAGTACTAGTTCAATGGGTCCTGTTATCAGCCATTTCTTGATCTCAAGCAACACCTGCACATGAACAAACAACCAATCTTTGTGAGCTCAAGTCCTTAACTTGACACTCATTAGTCCGAAAAACACGACACCTAACATGAGCATGTAACATAAGCACATTGCAAACCATAGCAATGTTTAACCACCATAATCATGCATAACACATAAAAAACATAGTAAATTAATCCTAAGCAAACATTCCCATAAGCCAAAAGCAAGTTCGAAACATTGCAAGCTAAAACAGAGCAAAACGGAGCAACTGAACTCAATATGAAAACTCTGCATAGTAACTGTTACTCCCGATATGCATTGAGAAAGTTCGGACAATGCTAAACCATTGAGGGTAACATTACTCCTAAAAACACGTTTGTAAAGATTGACATGTGTCGACACACTTGCATCTCACGTATGTGAAAGTTCAGACAATCCTAAGTGTCGAACATGTGCATGTCATGTGAGAAAAGTTCGGACAATCCGAAGCGAGAAAGCACGTGCAACTCACGTGCGATGAAGTTCGAACAGTGCAAAACGGATTCTCACAAGTTCGAACAATCCGAAGTGATCTTTTTAGCAGTATGCAAAACTTTGCATGTGAACTCTCACTTTTATTTAAATTGCCAATGTATTCAGCACACATAGGTCCCACAGGACCGCACCATGGGAGAAGATGCAGGCTAGGGTTTGTTGGAGAGCGATGGGCGAGAGCTGAGGATTCGTGGGGGCTCTAGATGATTCGATAGTGGGCGGCTCGACGGTTAAAAAAGATCAGGAGGAACATTATGGGAGTAAAGCTATCGACCTTACTTGTAGCCTGACGCGTTTATGAGCTCGTAGATGGCTTGGTGGATAAACAAAGGTTGGGAGCGGAGATTCTGAGAAATACAACCGTGGGCCTCAGTTTGCCACCCGACGCTTTTAGATGCTCAGGTTACAGACGTCAGTTAACGAGTACTACCCGACGGTTATAAAAGTATAGTTGGTGGTCCTTTTAGCTGTCCCGACATTTTTATTTGAAGCCGTCGATTTGTGTTGGTAGACCGATAGTTTTAAGTATTGTCGCTGGTTATAGCAGTACCAACACTTTTACTGCATTTATATGTGTCGGCTCCGACGTTTATGAAATACCCAATGCTCTATTGCTCGTTTCTTGTAGTGGCAAGTCCCCACTTAAGCTCGATACCTCAAGGACATATTGAGTAATAAGTGTCCTTTGCCATCAGAGAAGTTGTAAAGTCGTTGGAAGAGTGTAGTGTGGCTATACTCAATCAGCTTCCTGAATATAAGAAACATTTGGGTGTCCTACCATATCATGCTTAATTGGGACTAAACACTTCAACGAAGCCCTATATGACATTCAAGGGTGAGTGTCATGTCTGTTGACAGTTGTTAAGCCACCTCCGGTGAGTCCTCCCTCTCTGTCTCCAACTTCTTAAGCTGCACATAACCTCCCTCTACCATTCCGTGTGCATTCGGGCAAACTCCAGTGCCGTAGCTTCGCTCGTGCCGAGCGCCGCCACCCCTTGCCACCATTGCATGTTGCTAACCACCATGGGGCAGGCCCAGGCCCGATTGAATACACCCACACATTCCCCTATAGCTCCCTGGAACGCTATAGCGAACTCGATTTTGGTAGGAATTGCACGCACACATGAGTTCATGAAGCTCCTGAGAACATGCCGCCACAAGACGTCGCCGGCCACCGTAGGCGCTGTTACGTCTAAAGCGAGCTCACCAGTAGATTCCACACACTCCGAAGCACATGTTTGACACCCTAACCACTACAGGAAACACGATCATTTGCGACGGCTCGATTTATTTGCGACGGCCAGCCATCGCAAATAGCTTGAATTGCGACGGACCGCCTGTGGCCATCTCAAATAACTCGACCGTCGTGAATAAGTCCTTATTTGCAACGGCCGTCGGACTGGCCATCGCAAATAAGTAATTATTTGCGACGGCCAACCCTAGGACCGTCGCAAATAACAGAGCCATCGCAAACAAAAGCTTATTTGCGACGGCCATGCTGACGGCCGTCGCAAATAGGCTTTAATTGCGACGGCCTTAAGCCGAGGCCGTCGCAATTAATTCTGCCATCGCAAATTAGGGCTAATATTGGGACCCCCCCGTTCCCGACTCTTCATTCACTTCACTCCACCGCTTTCGACTGCCGCCTGCCGTGCCCCCGCCGCCGGCCCACCGCCAGCCCGCCGCGCCCCAGCCTCGGCGCCCCTGCACCCCCGCCGCCGGCCCGCCCCTGGCTCCAAGCGCGCCTCCACGCCCCAACCGTCGCCCGGCCCCGCCGCTGCCGGCCCGCCCCCACCGCCCCTGCGCCGCCGCTGCCGGCCCGCCCCCAGGCCCGCCGCCCCTGTTGGTATGTGTGGATTCATGGATTCCTTCTTTGGTGCCATACTAGACATGTTTGCTTGTGAGTTAGTTTGAGAGAATCTGCTTAGTACCGGCTTTTATTGGCTTCAGTTCTCATATGCAAAACAATAATATTATGCTTATTTTTATTTTTTAGACAATAATATGATGTTTTCTAGATCCTGCACTTAAGGTTATTTGAGCTTTAGCCTTGGGTGGCACAAACTCTACCTGTCAATGGTTTTTTTTATGACATTTTTAGGCCTTGTTAGAAATAAATTTTATAGCAAACTTGTTGTGGTTGGGTCCATGTCTTCACCTAGAATCATAGATCCTCAAGGCCACAACTTATGAATTTCCTTTTCCATCTTTGGAATTGCTTTGTCATGGACACATTTTTTGTATTTATTAATGGAAAAGGAAGGCACAATGTTTTTGCTTGATGTAGAACTCAGAATCCTGTTGCAAAATATAATATTAGGCCTGCCCACTGGTATAGCTAGTAAGGATTTTATCATTGCTGATTTTTCATACGTGAGGTTCCAATTGTAGCTTTCCATGGCTGCTCATATTCTTTTGGCCAATATCTGATTCCTTTACCTGTTTTCCAATATAACCTTTGGAATGCCTCTGCTGCTCATTATTTTGTTGACTATTGTAGTGTGTCAGAATAATCATCTGGTATACTTTCCTTTAGTGTTCAATTCGAAATTATGTAGTTCACTTTCTCATTTATCTCTTGTTTGCGACGGCGGACTTAATTGCGACGGCCTTAACTTACGGTCTTTGCAATTAAAGCCTATTTGCAACGGCCAGTCCCAGCCCCAGCCCATCACCGCTTCTCTCTTAGCCCACTTCCGGTCAAACCAGCTCATAGCACACCACACCCCGATATGAGGATCGACTCCCCGATGTCCCGCCCCTCTGGATCGGCACGCTGCACCCGACACCTCCTGCCGGAGGTCCTCAAGATCCAGCTCCTGTCGACCTACTCCCGCTGCTGCTCTTCTGGATCCGGCTGCCGGGGACCGCTCCCGTTGTCGCACCTTCGGATATGGCTCCTGTTGTCGCACCTCAGCGAGTAATCACTCGCACGCCTAGTTGCACCGAGAGCTGCTGCCGCTGCCAATTTCGTCGAGCTGCGGGCGTCTCTTCGGTGATCTCCCTAGCCGCATACCATCACCACTAGACTCGGTAGGATGAGAAGATTTCAAGCATTGATTGCGTTAGGGCGTAGCAAGAACTTGATGTAAGGCTGGTGAGCCGCCGGCGGCCGTCCGCCATGCCGGTGGCACCCGTGCTGCCGCCTTACTGAGGGGCAGCCCTGGTGGCTACCACATCAGCGGACCCTGCGCACGTGGCAACCACCCTCCGCATCCAAGCACGCGGGTGTCGTGCAAGAACCTTCCTGCGCCAGTTTGCTGGGTAGACTTGGTCCACATGGACCAATGATCCCCGACCTGTGGACTGAGCCCACAACTCATGAAACATTTCCTAAACTGCCACTGACACCAGGTGACTTAGGTGAGCCTTTGTGTGATGGCTAAATTGCTAGGTACACCCACATATGCACACCGCCTGTGCAGGTCCCACTTGCCAGCCATAGAGCTTGTTTAGAAATTACTAAGTCCACACAAATGTACACAGAGCTTCATAAAACACACATCCAAGTGTACGAAAAATTCTAGAAAATATCCTAAAATAGTATTTGTTATTCAGAATTTACTAGCAGCAAATAGTAGCCTAAATAAATTATGGGAATATGTAGAATAGCGTGAACACAGTGGTCTCTGACCAGGACTAAGAACCAATTCGAATTTGGGTCTTGACATGTTGGTTGTTTTTAGCCATAGGCACTTCCAGTCGCAGCATCAAGGTCTGTGTAGGATCGAAGAGCATGTATAAAGCTACCAGAGGGGGTGAATAGTAGATTAAAACTTTTTAGCCGAAGGAATGAAAACCACTCGGCAGAAAAATGATATGTTAAAGAAACAGTGTGTGCAACTAATCTAAACGTGTTAAACTGTGACAAAAATAGCATAGATTGTAGAGAATCAAGTCATGCAGACGTCACAACAAGAATCACAAAAAATCCGTGGAGATAAACTCAAGTTACGATCGAAAGATCGAACAAAGGTCAATGCGTTCAACCGAGTAAAAACAGATCTGAAATGCTGCAAAGAAACTCGTGTAGATCAAAAACCAGAAATCCAATGACACTGAAATTTTGAAAGATGATAGATAATCAAGTTGTGAAGACAACCCAAAAAGAATCATGTCAATTGGATCTGTAAAACTCGAGTTATGATAAAACCACCGAAGAAACGTAGTGCTATGCAGAAAACTCGATGAGAAAAACTTGTCTGGAACAAGTCGGACGAACAAGGCATAAAAGTTCCTTTCAACTACGAATTTTATTCAATAGAACACAAGAGGAAAAGCCCAAAAGTCGTCTACCATGAGCTATGGCCGCCCTTGCTTATATAACCAGCCCGAAGGCCAAGTCAACTCAAACGAGGACTCTAATCCTACTCAATTCATGAATTGAAACTTTCCATAACTGCTCAAGACTCTTCTATACGCAGATAAAAGCAATCTTAGGACTTCCAAACACCTTAGTAACATATCCCACATTCCTAAAACAACTCAAATTCGCGACCCGCACGAAATCCTATCATAACCAACTCAAAACTTTCCATATTCGAGTCAAAACAAACTCAGCCATAGCCTGAGTCCATAACCTAGTCGGTTGGACATTTCCGACCAATTCTTTACGTCAACATCTCTTCATCACGTCTTGGGACCATGTAGCCACGCCCATGCACTCCTTGAACATGTGCAAACACCTTCCAATGACGTCCACTATACCTTCATATGCATGGATCTTGATTCAATCATGCTGCGCGACCTCCCGATCAACTCAACCGCAATTCCTCCCGAACTTGGTTGTTGAACCTCATCTTCTCCCTAAGACTAGTTCAATGGATCTCGTCACTGGCAATGTCTTGAACTCAAGCAACACCTTCACATGAATAAACAACGAATACTTTCGAGCACAAGTCCTCGACTTGACTCACGTTAGTTATGAAACTACAACATCTTACATGAGCACCTCAAATAAGCATGTTGTAAACCATAGCAAAATGATATCAGCAATGACCACCAAAACACACCAAAAACATAGTAAAAGAATTCTAAGCAAACTTTCCATAGTATAAAACAAGTTTGAATCTTTTCAAGGTAAAAGCAAAACCATTTCAATCTAGCTCCAAACCTTGCCAAAACTAACCGGACCTTGAGCTGGAGCTTACCAAAGCTAGCAGGACCTAGCACCGGAGTTTAACAAAGCTAGTCGAACCTAGCGCCGGAGCTTACCAAAGCTAGTTGGACGTAGCGTCGGAGCTAGCAAAAACATGTCAGACCTAGCCATAGAAAGTCGTTCCTACACAAAGACTTCGGACCTAGTCAAAGCAAGTCGGACCTTACGTCGGACCTTGCCAGAGCTCGGACCTAGAGTCAGACCTTGGTGAAAAGATGTTTTGGCAGTATTCAAAACTTTTATTGCCATAGCCAATGTATTCAGCACACATAGGTCTCATAATCTTCCCCTTGATGAATGCATTGGCAGTAGCACTTAAAATCTGAACATTGGCTTATTCACATGAAATGTTTTGAAAACGATTTCTCCCCCTTTTTGAAAATAAAATGAGAAATTTCTAAATTTCTTCCCCTTGCATACTTCTCCCCCTAGAGAAGAAACACTTGTGAATATGTGCAATGTGTGATCAATTTCTCCCCCTTTGATAATGTATTCAGCAAAGTACAAAAGAGCAATTTTAATTGTTATGAGCACATTAGAACATATACAAATAAAACAAAGCTCATTAAAGTCATACTATCAAGTAACTTACACTATCACAACAATGAGATACATAAAGTAGTGTAAGCCATGCTAGAGATCAAATGTAATTTTCAATTTAAGCAAGTCATAATCTCACAAACTTAACTATTTCAAAACCTGAAAGCATGACACTTGTTGCTGCATTTTATTATTTTTCAAAGCACAAATTTTGATCATATGATATTTGCAAGAGATTATATGCGCGTTTGCCTTATTCTGACCAACCAAGCCAAGCCTATGTCATTTGACAATCAGAAGCTTAAGAACATGGTTTTAGTCTTACACAACTTCTCCAAGTTCATATCTATGTGCAATGATAAGCCGTCTCAAAAGAAGAAGTGTGATGCATGCATATTCTCTTGATATTTTCTCAATTTATATTTGTTCATAAAACTCAACATTTGAGTTGATTACTTGATTAATTCATTATGATTAAAAGCACTTGTGATCATGCAACAAGTTCAAAACAGCAAGAAAGGTCGATCATGACCATATTTAGTGTATGTAATTATTCCAATTACTAGTCATCGCAAAAACTACAAAATGTATAACATGAGTAATGTAGTAAGAACTTTCAGCATATAAAAGGAATCACAAAGTCATATATGTATGAAATACTATGCTCATATTTTTTTAAGTTCAGATTCACACATAGACTTCCCAAGTTTTAAAACTCCCCCTCAATTTAAGCCATGAGGATGAATAACCCCTATTTCACTACGAATGCAAAAAACGAGTGAAACCATAGGTTTTTTGAAAATGTCAGCCAATTGTTGTTCGGTATCTACATGGTGAAGCACAATGTTTCCTTTTTCAACATTATCACAGAGAAAGTGACACCTAATGTCAATGTGCTTTGTTCTAGAATGTTGCACGGGGTTTTTAGCAATGCAAATGGCACTAGTGTTATCACAAAACAATGGAACGCTATCTAGATCAACCCCATAGTCCTTTAGTGTTTGAACAATCCAAAGAATTTGTGAGCAAGCACTAGCGGCAGCTACATATTCAGATTTGGATGCGGATTGTGCAACTGAGTTTTGTTTTCTAGAGGACGAAGCAAAAAGTGAATTACAAAGAAAATGACGAGCACCAGAAGTACTTTTCCTATCAATCCTATAACCCCCAAAATCAGCATCTGAAAAAGCATTCAAAGTAACGGTTGAGGAAGAAGGAAGAAAAATGTCAAATTCATGAGTTCCATGTAAGTACCTGAAAATCCTTTTGACGGCTTGACGATATGAAGCACGTGGGGAAGCTTGAAATCGTGCACAAAGACATACGCTGAATTGTATGTCCGGTCTTGATGCCGTGAGGTACAAAAGTGATCCGATCATGCTTCTATATTCTTTTTGATCCACGGGTTCACCATCTTCATCAATTTCAAGTGTTGTTGTTGTACCCATTGGTCTTCGAAGAGGATTGCTTTTGTCAATGTTGAAGCGCCTTAGAAGTTCTTTTGTATACTTTGTTTGATGCACAAAGGTACCTTTCTTGGTTTGCTTGATTTGCAGCTCCGAAAAGCATGTGAGTTCTCCCATCATTCTCATTTCAAATTCTGAACTCATCATAGTTGGACCGTGTGACTCGTTCGTGCAAGCTTCCAATAATTTGTTGTGGGGGATGACTTTTGAGAACTCAGAGGGGAGTGGACACTTCACAAGCTTCTTCTTCTTCATGTTCATCACAAATCAATGATTTTGTGACTTGATGAGGATCTGAACCAGCAATGGTGGTCGTCAGTGCTGGCTGTGAATCAAAATTAGGAGCTGGAATAGTCTCATTAGCTGCTGAATTTTCAGGCAGCAGCACCACTTTTTCCTCATCTTCAACGAAAATGCTCTCCCCCTCCGGATATGGATCTGACCATTTACCTCCAAAGAATTGAACACATGAAGGTCCTACGGTGTCAAGGTACAAAAGTTGACCCGATTCAGTTGTCATGATCATTGTGAGAGGAGTATGTGAACCTGCAACCATCTTAGCATTTCTACAAGAAGAGCACACAATTTCTTTGTCCCCTTTAGGCTTTGGCAGCCCACGTATGCGATCAAGAGCACTAACACGCGTTAGATGATCAAAGCCTACGTGACCAAGTCTACGATGCCAAAAATATAAGTCCTATGAATCATTAGAACCTAGACACCTAAGCTTAGAGTAAGACATATCAAAATCAGCTTTAAAAACTCTTCCAAGCCGAGACATGTTAAGAATAAGCTCACTATTTGAACCTACAACTTTGTAGCAAATTTTATTGAAAATAATTTTTAGATTGTCATCTAGCAATTGTGAAACAGAAAGCAAGTTGTATTTCAAATTTTTGACAAGTGCCACATCCTTCAAAGTGTAGTGATCATTTACTCTAACCGAACCCTTAGCAATTATAGGATTCGAAGAATAATCGGCAAAAATAACATTCTCTGCACGCGACATAAAAGAGAGGGAGGAGAACCATTCTTTGTTACCGGTCATGTGGCATGAGCAACCTGAATCCACAATCCAAATGTTCTCCTTCCTCAAGCATGTAACCTACATAGAAGAACAACACGTCGATAACTAAATACTAGGGTTAGTCAAAAAGCATTAAGGAATCCAGTACTGAGTCACACGACATGCAGGAGGAAAAACACCCGAAAGCTGAGATAAAACAGTAGGTTTATGAGTCAAAGTTTGAGATTGCTTGTTCTTAAGTACTGACCTATAAGGTGTTACTTGTGTAGCACAAAAATCAGTAGCTTCGGAGGAAAAAACAAAAGGTCAGGAGGTAAACTTTGAATGTTTATGACTCATAACAGCAGGTTGCATGTTCCTGACATTCAGTTTAGTATGTGCAGCAAATTTTGCATGAGAGTCATAAGATCTAGCTTGCATTCTTTCCTTTTTATGTTGTTTAGCTACTCTATAACAAAAATCTATGACATGACCATCTCTACCACAATAGGTACAATGAAATTTAACTTTGTGTTCATGTCTAGATGAGCATGCAGTATGTTTTTTTGAACCCAAATGTGACAATACTCCTACAGATTTAAAAACCACTTCTTTTCGTTTAAGAACTTTTTGAATCAAACCACTTCCTCATGACTTTACAATTTTAGGTGGATGTGCCTTAGCATGAGCATGAGAATCAAAACCTAAACTAGTTTTATCATTGCAACAATTGGAAGAATTCAACAACAAGTTTAGGTTCTTATTCCCATTACAAAACTGCTCTAATGTCCTATTCATATCATCAAGTTTCTTAGACAAGTCTAGAAAGTTTTCACATGAAGTTTTTTCTTTGAGTTTGTAATTGGAACAATATTTAACTTCATGAGAACGTAATGCATTGTTCAGTATGGAAATTTCATTGATGGCATCTTTTAGTTTCTTGTCAAGATTGTCACATGCAGAACAATGCAAATCAATTTAGAACAAGAAGCATCTTTTAAGTTTCCAATATTAAGTGCAGCAAGCTTTTTGTTCTTTTCAAATTCAACTTCAAGTTTATCAAGTGTGGAGGTATGTGCACTTCCTGGGGAGGACAATTGTTCATATATTAAGTCACATGAGGAACAATAATCATCACTAGGAATCAAGGATTTCAAATGATTAATTTCAGATTCTAGTGACTCAATTTTAACAGCATTGTCCCTAAGCTTTTTGTCCTTTTTCTTAACAATAACAGTGGTACGAGAAATAACATCACACATTTCTTCGCAAGTAGGACATACCTCTTCGTTGTCACTGTTGTGTTCTGCATCCCCCATACTTGATCTTGATTTGCTCGCCATGAAACACAAGTTTGCCAGATCATCTTCATCTTGGTCACTTCCAAGGTCTACATCACTCGAGCCATGTTCTCGAAGTGTGGTGATGAAATTGTTTATCACTTTGCGTCCTGTAAAACCCTTCTTTTTCTTGTTGATGTTACTAGAAGAGGACTTGACTTTATTTTGCTTTTCATCACGGGTAGAAGGACCTAAAAGGTTAGGGCAATCTGTATGAAAGTGTCCTGTCTTACCACATTCAAAGCATCGTTGAGGTCCGGAGCTTCCTCTCCGTATAGTTCTCACATTTTGCAATGCTTTTGAGAACCGAGTAGAGATGAGTGCTAGCTCCTCTTCTGTAAATTCTTCAATCTGTCCCAGGGTTAGTGAAGACAGCAAAGCAAATGTATTGCTAGATGAAGATTGGCTGGAGCTAGGCTTATCACGTTGAGAAACAAATACAAGAGACTTGTTGGGGTTCTTACGCGAGATTATGTCAATTTCATGAGTTCTCAGTTTAGAATATAGCACATATAATGTTAGTGTACTCATGACAGTAAATTCACGAATAGATGTGACTTTCATCTCCCAAATTGACATTTCTAATGCACTTAGTAATTGCCTAGCATTCTCAGCATCTGAAAAATTAACATTGATGCTACGCAAGTTGCTGAGAATTTTATTAAAACGAGAAAAGAGGTCATCAATTGACTCACTGGGTTGCATCTCAAAATGCATGTATTCTTTCACCAACATATCCTGTCTTACATCCTTGATCGTGTTGGATCCTTCATGGTAGTCACAAAGTGCTCTCCACACATCGCAAGCCGATCGGAGGTGTGCAACACAGTCGAAGTCGCTTTGAGTTAATACTTGTATCATCAAGTTCTGAGCCTTATTGTTGTTGACATCTCTTAGATTTGTAGTTGTAACTTGATTGCTTTATGGCACTTCGTAAGGCTTGTATATCATCTCCCATATTGCGAAGCCTTGTGCCTGGATGAAAGCTTCCATACGTGCCTTCCAAACCTGAAAATCAATACCATTAAACACACAAGGTTTGGTGGAGTATTTCTCCATGATGATTAGTCAAAACCACATGAAAATCACAAAGATTAGAGCACCGTGGCTCCGATACCAATTGTAGGATCGAAGAGCACGTGTAAAGCTACCAGAGGGAGGTGAATGGTAGATTAAAACTTTTTAGCGGAAGCAACAAAAACCCCTCGGCAGAAAAACGATCTGTTAAAGAAACAGTGTATTCGACTAATCTAAACGTGTTAAACTATGACAAAACTAGTATAGATTGTAGAGCAAGTCACGAAGACGTCACAATAAGAATCACGAAAATCCGTTGAGACAAACTCAAGTTACGATTGAAATATCGAACAAAGGTCAATCTGTTCGACCGAGTAAAAACAGATGTGCAATGCTGCAAAGAAACTCATGTAGATCAAAAACCACAAATCCAATGACTCTGAAATTTTTACAGATGATAGATAATCAAGTTGTGAAGACAACCCAAAAAGAATCACATCAATTGGATCTGTAAAACTCGAGTTATGATAAAACCACCAAAGAAATGTAGTGCTGTGCAGAAAACTCAATGAGAAAAACTTGTCTGGAACAAGTCGGACGAACAAGGCACAAAAGTTCCTTTCAACTACGAATTTTATTCAATAGAACACAAGAGGAACAGCCCAAAAGTCGTCTACCACGAGCTCTAGCCTCCAATGCTTATATAACCAGCCCGAAGGCCAACTCAACTCAAACGAGGACTCTAATCCTACTCAATTCACGAATCAAAACTTTCAATAACTGCTCAAGACTCTTCTATACGCAGATAGAAGAAATATTAATACTTCCAAACACCTTAGGAACATATCCCACATTCCTAAAACAACTCAAATTCGTGACCCACGTGAAATCCTATAATAACCAACTCAAAGCTTTCCATATTTGAGTCAAAACCAACTCAGCCGCAGCGTGAGTCCATAACCTAGTCGGTTGGACCTTTCCGACCAATTGTTTATGTTCACATCTCTTCATCACTCCTTGGAACCATGTAGCCACGTCCATGCACTCCTTGCACATGTGCAAACACCTACCAACGACGTCCACGATACCTTCATATGCATTGTTCTTGATTCAATCATGTTGCGCGACCTACCGATCAACTCAACCACAATTCCTCCCTAACTTGATTGTTGAACCTCATCTTCTCCCTCATACTAGTTCAATGGACCCTGTCACCAGCCATGTCTTGAACTCAAGCAACATCTGCACATGAATAAACAACCAATACTTCCGAGCACAAGTCCTTGACTTGACTCACGTTAGTTTCGAAACTACAACATCTTACGTGAGCACCTAAAATAAGCATGCTATAAACCATAGCAAAATGATATGAGCAATGACCACCAAAACACACCAAAAACTTTGTCAAAGAATACTCAGCAAAGTTTCCATAGTATAATACAAGTTTCAATCTTTTCAAGATAAAAGCAAAACCATTGCAATCAAGCTCTGAACCTTTCCAAAACTAACCGGGCCTTGAGCTGGAGCTTACCAAAGCTAGTAGGACCTAGCACTGGAGCTTAACAAAGTTAGTCGGACCTAGCGCCGGAGCTTACCAAAGCTAGTCGGACCTAGTGTCGGAGCTAGCAAAAACATGTCGGACCTAGCCATAGCAAGTCGGACCTAGACAAAGAAATCAGACCTAGTCAAAGCAAGTCGGACCTTACATCGGACCTTGTTGGAGCTCGGACCTAGAGTCAGACCTTGGTGCAAAGGTGTTTTGGAAGTATTCAAAACTTGTATCGCCATAGCCAATGTATTCAGCACACATAGGTCTCACAGTCTGACCCGAATTGAGCAAAGTTGGCCACTTTGCGATATTGTGCCAAATCCAGTTTTGAACTATCACAGACCTGTTTCATAGTTTTTAACTAATTGCCAGACCTGACACGACCGACGGATAAGCCAGCATTAATAGCTGGTCTAATTCCGCTATAAAAGAGCTCTGTTTCCAAGCATATTTGTCCATCTGTAATGGAGATCACATTGGTGGGTATATTGGCCGATATATCTCCAACTTGTGTTTCAATCACGGGTAACGCAGTCAAGCTACCTGCACCTGTCTGGTCCGATCATCAGAAATGTAAATAGAAAACACCCCCCCCCCCCCCCCCCGAGAAAGCCTCATGGCCTGGTGGTCGGCATAACAATTATGACATTTTTGATATGCTACTATATGTTTACTGTGATCATCATATATAATGATTAACGTGTACATTCCACTATCGCAGAAATATCCCCCCATGGTACACCCTGAATATGGGGCCAGAAATTGCACAGGAGCAAGATCAAAATGAGATATTCCAAAGCATCGCTTGTGGAACAAGAAAAGGTGAATCTGAGAACAGAATTGAACCAACTAAAGTATCTATGGACCTAGGCTCCCCGCTCGGTGTCGATTCTGTATCAACTACTATGGCTTCCCGAAGGATCCAGCTGCTGAGAGTCCGAGCATAACGAATTGATGTGACCATAGCGGCAACTGAAATCCATCTCAAGTTCATGACCGTGCTTCTTTTCCTTTCTTTTTTCTGCTAGCGAGCATAACTCGCTTGTCGTGAGCCGGGCTAGAACCAGCACACAATTTGGCAAGCCAAAGAATGAATTCTGTAATAGAGAAAAAAGGTCACTTAGCTTGGAATAATCATTCTTTAGTTAAGCTTTCACCTGGATCCATCCCCACTCCAAATGTATGCACCGCTACAACGGATGTTTCTGACATGCAAGTAGTTCGACAAGCACCAACATTTTCTAAAGCACACTTCTGCATCAGCCTGGTGGTCTTACATTCGTTAGACAGAGGATTTGCTTTTGAAAAGCAGCCTTTTATAGAAGGGAGGATTGTAGTTTCTTTTTTCACGTAAAAGTTCGTAGATTTTTTTCTTCCGGCAAACAGACAGACGTGATGGAGGGTTTTTGGGTACTTCACAGTCAGAAGCAAGGGTGGAAAGTATAACTCTAGCCTACAGGTGGGCCACCATAACCCATTGAGTGCTCTACCTCGGGCCATCAACATCATATGCTCTACTGAGATAGATTTCGTGAAAAACCAGCTATATCTGGCCTTGGTTGGCCTTTCACCCCAAGCCACATGTCATCCCCGTATTCTTATAATTTTTAATGAATCATTTAATTAACTAAGGAAATAGATGTCCATCCCCCACACAGCGAAGGGCCATGTAGGAGGTATCATTTGTAAGGGCTGAGCAGGTGTATGAATTTGCTTTGCATGAAATTGGCATGCTTCGCATTTCTTCACCAGCTCAGTGGCATCCTGGAGCGCTGTAGGCCAGTAGAAGCCATGCCGAAAGGCTTTTCCGATCAGTGTGCGGGAAGATGCGTGGTTCCCACACTCGCCTCCATGGATTTCTGCGAGGAGCTCGCAGCCTTCTTCCCTTGTGATGCACCACATTAGGATGCCATTGGCACCGCGCCGGTAGAAATCCCCTTCTACCAACGTGTATCTTTTAGCCAATCTGACTACCCGGTCAGCGGATACATCATCGTCAGGAAGGATGTTGTCTTTCAAGTAGTTCCGGATCTCCGAGATCCATGCATCGGAACTGACTTGAGCATTTGAGTCTTGCGTGCTGGGTTGCTCGGAGCTTCCGGCAGCACCTACGACCCTTGATGGCTGCCATGGTAACAGGGCCATCGGGACCGTCAGCTTTGGGATGCTGATCTCGCCCCCTTCGTTCAGTTCGGCAGGCTGAACTGTGGGTTTTGACAACCTCCGGACAAAGATTCCGTCAGGAGCCGGAGCTCCGGTTGACGCTTTAGTCGAGAGTTCGTCAGCTTCAGCGTTGTGGGCACGCTGAACATGGTGGAGGTCTAGGACTTCAAAGTCCTTCTGAAGCGTCTGGACTTCAAGGAGGTAAGCAGCTAGCTGGAGATTATTGCAGGAGCATTCACCCTTCACCTGCTTGATGATGAGCTGTGAATCTCCTTTGACCAGCAGTTGCTTGACACCGTATGACAGTGCCACCTTTAGTCCGTAGATGAGTGCTTCATACTCCGTCATGTTGTTGGTTGCCTTGAAGTCAAGGTGCACCATGTATTTCACCTTCTCCCCAGTCGATGCAAGGAGAAGGATTCCAGCTCCGGCCCCCTGCTTCTTCATGGAGCCATCAAAGTAGAGGGTCCAGTGAGGCTCGGTGAAGGTTGGAGCTTGATGCTCCGTCTTCTGTTCACTGGGGCCCCCAGGGTTTGATGGAGAGGGAGTCCATTCCGCCACGAAATCTGCCAACGCTTGACTCTTGATGGCTTGCCTCGGAGTGAATTCGAGATCGAATTCAGCCAATTCTACTGCCCACTTTGCAATATTCCCAGTTGAGTTAGGATTATGCAAGATCGCTCGAAGTGGATAGGAAGTCACCACCGATACTTTGTGAGCTTGGAAGTAGTGTCGAAGCTTCCTGGAGGCAATAAGAACTGCATAAAGCAGCTTATGCACCTCTAGGTATCGAGTCTTGGCATCGTGTAATACTTCACTGATGAAGTATACCGGGCGTTGAATGGTCCGGACCCTCCCGGAGGGGTCCGGGGTTTCCTCTTCATTGATCTGGACCCTGTCGGAGGAGTCCAAATTCTCTTCGGGGACTTCCGGGTTCTGGCTGGAGGAACCCGGAGCTTCTTCAGAAATGACCTGGACCCTCTTAGAGGAGTCTGGGTCTTCTGAAGTGACTTCTTGTGGATTTGAGTCTGGGAGCTGGGACCCAGACTCACTTTCAGGAACCTCTGGACCCTCCTCAAGGGGTCTGGATTCCTGAGTATGGGGTAGTTCCGGTCTCTCCGCAACCAGAACCATACTGACGACTTCGTTAGTAGCTGAAATGTAAAGCAACAAAGGCTCACCAGGGTTCGGAGCTACCAGAATTGGTAGGGTGGTGAGGAACTGTTTCAGCTCCTGGAATGCCTTCTCTGCTTCTTCGGACCATTGGAATGGTCCGGACTTCCTCAACAACTTGAAGAAGGGAAGTGCCCGTTCCGCCAGTCTTGATATGAACCGGCTGAGGGCCGCTAGACACCTAGTTAACTTTTGGACGTCTTTGATGTGGGTTGGTGGCCGCATGTCTTCAATGGCTTTTATCTTCGCCGGATTAGCCTCTATGCCCCGGTGACTTACCAGGAAACCAAGAAGTTTTCCGGAGCTAACCCCGAAGACACACTTGTCTGGGTTTAGCTTCGTGCGGGTGGCCCGCAGCTTGTCGAAGACAGCCTGCAAGGTGTCCAAGAGGGACTCCTTGTTCTTGACCTTGACCACGATGTCATCGACGTACACTTCCACTATGTCTCTGATGAGTTCTTCAAAAGTTTTGTACATAGCTCGTACAAAAGTTGAAGCTGCATTCTTGAGACCAAATGGCATGGCTGTGTAACAATACAATCCATCTACTGTGATGAATGAAGTATGCTCTTCATCCTCCCTAGACGTCCTGATTTGATGATACCCAGAATATGCGTCTAGGAAACACAGTAACTCACACCCGGAGGTGGAATCCACTATCTGATCTATTCTAGGTAGTGGGAATGGATCTTTTGGACATGCCTTATTCAGTGTGGTGTAGTCGATGCACATCCGAAGCTTCCCGCCGGCCTTGGGCACAACGACTGGGTTCACCAGCCATTTTGGATGGAAGACTTCTCGGATGAATCCGGCTTCGAGCAACTTCTTCACTTCTTGTGGGATGAAGTTCTGCCGCTCTACGGATTGCTTCCGAGGCTTCTGATGCACAGGCCGAGCATCGGGGTAAATCTTCAGATTGTGCTCAATCACTTCCCTGGGGATCCCAGGCATTTGTGACGGTTGCCAGGCAAACACATCAACATTAGCCCGGAGGAAAGTGATGAGCGCGAGTTCCTATTTGTCGTTCAACCCTCCCGATATACGGGTGGTTTGAGCGGCATTGGAACCAATTTGGACGACTTTGACGGGAATGTCGGTGTCGCCGCTTGGCTGCACACGAGGTGCAGAGGTTGAGCCTCGTTGACGAATGCTCGGGGGTTTCGGAGCTTGCTCCTGTCTGGAGTCCTCCTCTTGCGCCGTGGTGAGTGCATGGAGCTCCTCCAGAGCAGTTACTCCGGTGGTGCGATCTCCGCGGATCCGGATAACGCCTACTGGTGTTGGCATCTTCAACACCAGGTATCCATAATGAGCAGCTGCCATAAATTTGTATAGGGCAGGTCTACCCAAGATGGCGTTGAATGGTAAGTTGATATGAGCGACGTCGAAGACCAACTTCTCGGTGCAATACTTCTGCCGTGTCCCGAAGGTAACGGGGAGAGTTATAGCTCCGAGTGGGGTAATGGCCCCCGGACCTACTCCGGAGAAAGGTCGAGAGGGCTGGAGATCCGAAGGTCGGAGCTGAAGCTTGGTAAAAGCTTCAAAGCTTATGAGGTTCAACCCCGAACCTCCGTCCACCATAACATGATGGAGCTGGATATTATTGATGGTGGGAGATACCATCAAAGGTAGCTGTCCAACTCCGACCATGCTTCGAGGATAGTCCGAAGCATCAAAAGTGATGGATGTGTCCATCCACGTTCGATGTGGCTCCAGTCTAGCTGTAGGAGCTACAGCGGCCATATCCCGCTGCATAGTCTTGATGACGCGACGGGAGGTGATGTCCCATGATCCACCAAAAATGGTGTTCATGGTCTTCCGACGCTCGTTGTCAGAGACGTCAGAGCCATCGTCGACGGAGGTGTAGACGGCCTTCAGGACCTTTTTGGGATCCTGAAACCCTAACTCCTCTTCAGCCGGAGCTTCGTCGACCTTCTGTTTTCCTTCCCTCTGTCGGAAAGGGGACCCTTCCCGGCGCTTGCTGTAGCGCTCGACAAGGTTTTGGACCTCCCGGCAGTCTTCCAAACCGTGGCTGCCCGTTTTGTGAATGGGACACCACACTTTGGGTTTGACACCATCTTCGGAAGACGGTCGAGGTCGCTTCTCGGGGCGTGGCCCCCGGCCACCCGGAGTTGTAGCAGTTGCAACGTTGGATGTGCCTGTCGAGGGCTTCTTCTTGCCGTTGGTCTTCTTTTTCTTCTTGCCACCCCCGGAGGTAGCGGCTTCTTCTTTGGAGGATTTCTTGTGATCCTCCAAGGTTGGTTTGGAGTGCATCTCACGGCCCTCCGTAGCTCTGGCACATTTGTCTGCCAGGCTGAAGAGTTCCGTGACGCTGGTGATCTCTTTGATCGCCAACTTCTCCAACATCTTCTTATCCCGTACGCCCTGTCTGAATGCCACAATGACAGAAGCGCTTGAGATAGAAGGGATTGTGTTGCGTACCTGAGATAACCTCTGGATGAAGGACCGCAAAGATTCTCCCCCTTTTTGCACGACCGCAAAAAGGTCCAGCTCAGTGCCTGGTCGGGTGTATGAACTCCCGAAATTGGCAGTGAACTGACGGCACAGCTCCTCCCAACTGTTGATAGAGATGGGTGGAAGGCTCATAAACTAGGACCTGACGGTCCCGGTTAAGGCCACTGGAAAGTAATTGGCCATTACAGCCTCGTTTCCTCCAGCTGCCAAGATTGTAGTGGAGTATATCTGAAGGAATTCGGCGGGGTTGACAGTCCCGTCGAATTTTTCCGGCAGGTGTGGCCGGAACTTCTATGGCCATCTAACCATGCGCAGGTGCATGGCTAGGGCTGAACAGCCTCCTCCTACCCCTTCCAGAGTAGAAAGGTCCTGAGCTTCCCGTCTTTCACGAGCTCGCTCAATATGGACACGGCCATCTTGCTGGCAGTATCGGCGATCAAGCTCCGCCCGGAAGTCATGAGTCAAAAGCCTGGATACCGTATGGATGCGTCGTGCCCCAGAGGGCAACGACGTCACCTGCTGTGACGCAGATCGTCTCCTGTTGTTGGAGACGTGCGGACCAAGTCTTCCAGACAAAGTCCGCCGCTGCGACGGGGCCCGTCCTGAAGGAGGAGGACCCTGGTTGTTGAGGCGTTCGGCCGCTGCTGCGACCAAATGCTCCACATCGGCCCTCCACTGCTCCATTGCATCTCGAGATGCATCCGGAGGTGGTGGACGTTGGAGAAGAGCACGCGCTGCATGGAGCGCGTGTTCCGGGTTGTCATGACTTGCCGATGCAGTAAGTGACGCCGGCGCACCATCACGTTGCCCAGCACGATTTGCTGGAGAAGATGGTGGTGGTGGGAGTGTGGCTCCTGCTGGTGCTGAGGCTCCTGCTGGTGGCTGCCTGTTGGAGGGATTGCCCCCAATAGCCTGAGTAGTAGGTTGGCCGTTGGATGATCCAGCCGCGGAGTTCACCATTCTCGAAAATCTCAGGCGCCCCCTACCTGGCGCGCCAACTGTCGACTGTTGGAGTTGGCAGATCTCCTGACACTGCTAAAGTGTTGAAGGAGTTTGTGGTTCGGTGTGGGTGCGCGGAGACTCAAGAAGGTGAATTGTGATTTAACATAGGAGACACAAGGATCTACGTGGTTCGGGCCGCCTGAGCGTAATACCCTACTCCACGGGTGTGTTGGTGTTGTATTAGCTTGTCACGTATGATTGCTTGTCAACTTCTGTGAACGTCTGTGTATGTCTGTGTACGTTTTTCTCGCGTGTATCGTCGACCTGTCCTTTTATAGTACAAGGACAGACCGTTACAAGCTAGCCTGGCCCGACATGTGGCCCCGGCGGTTACTAGTATTGATACACGATTAATTGCTGTTAATGATTCTGTAACGGGCTCCGACAGTTCCGTTACTGGTGTTAAGATCGTCCTTTTAAGCGTCATTAATATGGCATTAATGACGCTTAATCGGGTCTTGAAGTCCTTGGCCCTCCTTTGAAGATCCGAAGCCGTTACAAGGTCTTCCGGAGGTTAGAGGCTGCCAGCTCCGACGTTTGGACACGTGGCAGCTCTGGAGCTTGCTATGGGAAGCAGGTAGCTCCGGGGCTATCTGACACGTGTCAGGTCCGGAGCTTCTCTTCGGTCAGGGGTCATGTCCGGAGGTGCCATTTCGGTACCTGGCCCGGAGCTTCCCCCTTGTGGGCGGTAGCTCCGGTTTTGCAGTACACGTGGCGACCTAGGGATTAACCATGTTGGAGAAGCAGGTCCGGTCATATCTGACAAGTGGGCCTCCGAGGGTCTTCAATCCAAGTAGACGGCCTTCCCTCGAGATCTTTGTAACCTCAGGGGGTGTACGGTTTTTAGGGTACCGACAGGCTTGTACCAACTAATTATTAGCTAGCTAATTATTAGTTGGTGCCTGTTTGGTACCTTTAGAACTAATTTTGTTTCTATACACTAATTGACTGTAGTACCCCTCATGGAGAGGGAGGGATGAGAGAGGGCAAGGGTAAAATGGACTTTAGCCAACAATTAGCTGAAATTAGTTGGGTTGGAGCAGCTAATGAGATTATTGTTAGTTAGGGGGTTAGCTAATAATTAGCTGTGTTATTAGCTGGACTGTTTGGAACCTCTATAGCTAATTTTTAGCAGCTAACTATTAGCTCTAGAGTTTCCAAACAGGGCCTAAGCCGCTTAATGAGAAGCCAAAAAACAACAGCAAACCCGATTACTCAAAACGCGAGGTGGGAGACTCGTCTGAAATTAAGCTATGCACTTTTTCACAGCTACCCTTCGGCCCGTCTGTCTCTCTCCCGTGCGCCGCCATCTTCCGGTCTTCGCGCGACATCGACTCCCATGTCCTGTGCGCCGAGATGCCGCCCGTTGGTCGCGCGCCCGGAGCCGCGAGGCGGTGGCGCACCCAGGCCCGTCCCTCCCTGAGTCGCGCGACCAATCTTCCGTCGGTCACGCGTTCCGCTCGCCCATGCGCTGCTCGCTGGTGGCGCAGGACGTCCCGTGCTCTCTGTTTCTCTCCCGTGCTCTCCTGCGCCGAAGGACGTCTTGCGTCCCCTTCCTCAAAGGTGCAGACTCTTGTGCTTGGTTTCGCTCTCTGCCCATCCCATGGCCAGCTGCTCTGCTCTGTAATCAGGCTGAACAGGAGATGAACAGAGATGAACTCGCTTCAGATCCAACGAATCTATTGGTAAGTTCATTCGTGGTAGGGTACGTAGCTAGGCTAATGACTGAATTTTGATTCTTTTTTGTTCTTCCTATTTTCATATCCATCGTTCAACCGAAGTCATGTTCTAGCCCTGTTTTTTTTGTATGAGCTAGAAGCAAGGAGATACAGTGCATACAGCACATGCTGCAAAAACAGAACGGTTCAATTGAATGTCCAACTAACAGAGAATTGTACGATCATGGCTGAAGGGAAAAAATGCAGTACCATATAGTGGAATCGACGAAAAAAGTGCACTTGACACGTTCATCACAAATCAGGGGCATAAAAGTCTTTTTACAGACAGTTAAGTGATAATCCACTAAACAAAATCAGGTTAGCCAAACATCTTAACCTCTCCATTAGTTGCTTAATCAGACCACAGACTTATCAGAGAATCATGCTCACAGAATAATCGAGTTACAAATAAGCGAAACCAAACAGAGCCTAGGTCCAGGCTGTGGCGGATTGTTCAATGCACTGGCTGCGGTGGCGACCAAATGGTCGACATCATTGCACCAGTGCTCTAGCGCTGTTGGAGGTGCGTCTGGTGCTGGTGGATGCTGGAGAAGAGCACACGCTGCAATCAACACAGTCTCTAGACTTGTGGTCGATTCAGTGACCGACGCTAGAACACCATCCTGCATCTCAGCAGCAGCTGCTGCTGCAGCATGTGGTGGTCCATTGTTCCTAGGCTGATGCGCTCCACCAGCTTGTGGATCCGTGGCTGGATTGCCACCAGGATGACGAGACGTGTCACCAGCTTCAATCCCTCTTCAAGCTCGTGCATTCGGGTCAAAGGAAGCAGCAGTAGAGTTCACCATTGTAGATCTTGAAATTCTTCGACAACTCCCCCTACCTGGTGCGCCAAATGTCGAAGTGTGAAACGGCACTTTCCCTAGTACTACTAAGAAGTAGTCTGCGAAGGTTCTTTTTTAGGAGGGGTGTGACTCGAAGGACTCAACAACAAGGTAACACATGGATTTTTATGTGGTTCAAGCCACCCGAGCATAATACCCTACTCCACGGGGGTGTGGTGTATTTGGTTATACTGAGCCTGAGTCAGTATGCTTGAGTTTGTATGAGATGACTGAGCCTTAGTTTCTACCGCGCAGCGCAAAACTTTTATATGTCAAGGTCTGGCTGTTACAGTATGCCCGAGGCCTCACGGGTGGCCGTGAAATATTAAGCACCTTGTACATGTTCTAAGGCGCTTAATAGTGGCTTTATTGTGGTTTAACGTGCCTTGATGGGGGTGTTACCACGCTTGAAGGCTCCTCTGACCATGCGTCATTGATGCGGAATTAATAACATGTTAACCAAATCTCCAAATAGTTGATTTATAGCCTTGAATGTATGTGTCGTGTCTGGATAGTTCAAGATCCCAGAGTCCTTCCCGTTGGAGAGGTAGGGTCCAACATGTGGCAGCACCTGAGCCACTCTTAGCAGGGAGGCAGGTCTGGAGCTGCAGGACACGTGGCAGCACTGGAACCACCCTTTGCAGCGAGGCAGGTCCGGCACCTCAGGACACGTGGAAGCACCGGAGTCACCCTTAGTAGGAAGGCAGGTCCGGCGCCTCAGAACACGAGGCGGCACCGGACCCACCCTTAGCAGGGATGCAGGTCCAGTGCCGCAGGACACGTGGCAGCACCGGAGTCGCCCTTAGTAGGGAGGCAGGTCCAGCGCTGTGGGACACGTGATGGCTTTCGAATGTCTTCTCTCTTGGAAGATGGGACTCAACGCTTCTTTCTCTGGTAAGCGAGGGCACCTATTCCGCACGATACCGACAAGTGTCTTGCTCAGATAGAACCTGATGAAGTGCATCAGGAAGGTACTCACCAGCAGGATCGACACAAAAAACACGAATAGACGTGTCAAAATGAGTGTGAATCATATCTGAAAAAGTTTTATAGATAGACAAGGTATCACTACGATGTTTGCAATTTCCTATATCATATTTTACACTAGAGAATGAAATATTTATACACCTCATTTCGATTTCATTACCATGTTCTTTAACCACATATCAATTTAGGAAAAACATGTCATCTAAGTATTTTATTGGTGTGATATGGTAAATGAGTAAAACTTGGAAACTCTCCATGTTTGAATTGAATTTTGGTATTGCAATTTTTAAAGTCATCAGATTTTTGCCATCCTATCTTATTTGAATTTAAATACCCACCAAGGCCATATGATACAAATATTGAAAAACACATGCATATGCCACTTTGCATTTTCATTGAACTTTGTCGAACTCTTGAGCCTATTGCATGACTTGCATGAAATCTTTGATTAGGAAATTCTTGTGCACTCCATATTCCATGATTTTCACACATCCACCATCAAAAGATACACCATGCAAATTTTGCAAAATCTCCTCTTTGAAAAAAAATATGCACAAAAAGGAGTAGAAGGATGGCTATAAGAGCTCTAAAAAAATATAAAAAAAGAAAGAAAAGAAAAGAGAGATCCAATACGTAGCCATGCTTCATCCTTGAACAAAAAAAAAGAAAAAAAAAAGAGAGAGTGATCAATTGGGAGTCATCACCACCATCCATCATCCACCTTCCATAATAAGTGCACAAAAATTTCTCTAGTCATTGGTTTTTGTTGCATGGTGAATTCCAACTGAGCAATTTTGTATCCTTCCCAATCTCCACAAAAGGTCATATTTAGCTGTAGGAAAATAAGTGACAACTCATGACAAGGTGAGGACTAAACACATTGAGAGACGAGAGTATTCTTTTGAGGAGTATGGCAATATCTTTTTCACTTGTGAAAATATAGCAATTTCCAAGTTTATTTTTGTGAGGAATCCAAGTGAACTACATTCAAGTCATTCTATCTCTCAAACACCCAATATGATGTGGTAGACACATTTCAAAGGTTCTTGAACAAAGGTATGCGTTGAAATGTTCTGTATACATATTTCATACTTGTAGCTGAAATATGATATCACTTAGTTCTTCTTGCCTTCAATCGAGGATGAGTAAAGGACTAAGTACGGGGGAGTTTGTTTATGGTCCTTCAATGCCAAATCCGACAGTCAATTCCTTGCATAAAAGTTATGGATTGGACAACCAACATAGTGCTAGGAGCTATTTACTAACTATTTCCACAAGTGTTGGTGCAATTGTGTATGTAGGTGAATCAGACTCATAATTAAAGGAAGTTGCAAGGAGCGATCCAGAAAATAGACCTTCCGACCAATCAGGTGCAAATACGAGGATTCATGGGCCCACACGAGGGAGAAAAATAACTAAAAATGACGGGAATAACCCATACCCATGATGGGGGACCACAAAACATCGTGTTTGGGGCCACCAGAAAGTCGGTCGAACCCTGGGTTCGCTCGACCTAGTATTTGCGCCAGACATGATCAACTGCCACGTGTTGCCTCCTCACGGCTTTGTGATCACGATGGCGACGGATTCATTGGCATATTCTGGTGCCAAACCGACCTTTGGAGGGTATAAATAAAGAGAAGGGGGCTCCCTCACTCCACACACCAAAAGCTTGAGTCTAGTACTCAACTCCAAAGGCGTAGCGCTGCCCAAGTGCTTAGAAAATAGGGAGAGAGTGAGAAAGAGGAGGAGGAGGAGGAGGCTTGACGGGCTTCTTCCACTTAAGGATAGGGTTCGAGCTTGTCGAACCCTCTCCATCCTTGTACCTCGACAGTTCTTTCCATCTCAAGTAAGGTACATGCTTTCCATTTGAGTTCATTTATTCAATTCAAGCAAGTTAATTACTTAGTTGCTTGTTCGTTCGTTGCTCTATTCATTTAGAGGCCCAAGTGTTTGCTAGAGAGGTTAGGGAAGTAATCGATAGCATAGGCGTGGTGTCTAGGCTTGACATTACCTTTGATTATCTCATAGTCCACGGGTTGTAGGGGTAGGTGGTAGGTGGTGACAACCCTATCTGTTTGTTGTAATTCTCCATATTCGACTATGATGTAGGCTCTTAGCGAAAGTCACCTGGCAGACTAGGGTAAGCCTGTGCCCAATACAAGCTCTTATTGATCGACTTGCTTTGAATTAGAACCCCTTCTCTTAGGAAATCCACTCTATCCCTTGCCTACCACAAAGCTTTGTGTCCTTGGGTGAACTAGTTAGAAGATTAGCACACACGTTCCTTGGATTTGATACCCTTGGGAATACTCTGTAAGGGGAAGTGCTACAACGGTTTCTCCGTGCGCTTGCGAATTTTCATCTGTGATGTACCAACCGTCAACAAGCATTTATGGCACTATTGCCGGGGAAAATTTGTTGTTGATCTTCGAACCTTGTTCACCCTCGTATCTATTTTTTCATTTATATTTATTCCTTTACTTTACCATCCACACCATGGAGCAACTCACCATTCTTTCTCTATCTGCTCCTAAGGGTGAGTTCTGTGAGCCTTCGCCATCAACGGATCCCATTTGCTCAACTAGCTATGAACTCTACCCTTGCTTTATAGCCATGCTTCGAGACAATCCTTCTCAGGGATGGATTGTGAGAATCCTTACCATCACCTGCGGGAGTTTGAGCAATTGTGTTCATGCCTTCTAATCAAGGGTATGACACAAGAAACCCTTATGTGGAAATTGTTTCCCTTTTTCCCTCAAAGGAAGAACAAAGAAGTGGTACATTCATATCGCTCGGAGTGCAAATGGAAAATAGAACAAACTTCAAGACAATTTTTGTCTTGCATTCTTTCCACTCTCCTAAGTTGCCTTTCTATGGATGGAAATTCTCAACTTTTAGCAAATCAAGAAGGAATCTACAGGTACATCCTGGGTTAGATTTTCATTGCTAACAATATCAGGTCCGGAATTGTCCATTCCCTATCATGTGTTATTACAACAATTTTGTTTCAGGCTTGACAAGGTTTCTGCCCTATACCTCGACATAACGGCTATAGGCTCTTTCCTCCATAAGACACTGAATGAAGGAAGGGAAATTCTAGAATGCTTTCTAGAAAATACATCCTTCATCGCCGATCTTAATGAACCTCCTCAAGAGGAAGCCGAGTCGAGACATGAGGATTCCCCCATAGTCACCCCAGAACCCACACCATGTTCATCTCAAGTTGTGACCACGAAATCCTCACCCAAACCAAAGACACCAAAGGAAGAAGAAATTTGACCTTCAGAGTTTCCATTGTGCTTCGAGGCAGATTGTTTTGAAGATTTTTGGAATGCCTCGAAGTATTGTTATGGAAGGAAACCATCATTACATCCCTCACTCCTTGATTCGCCCAAAGGAAAATTCCTTTAGGAAACGATCAAGGAGTTGACGTCAATCATGAGTAGGGAATGGACAGCAGAGGCTGAGCTTTCACCTGAAATAATTCGGGTAAACTCACCCCCCGCCAAGGAGGATCAGGTGAAGGCAGAAATGAAGGACATGGCAGTGAGGAAGGATTGCTTGACCCTCCAAAAGAAACAAGTTGTAGTCCAAGAAAGGAATTTGGCTGAGCCGATGCAGCAGCATGCCAAAAAGGTTGAACTGTTCTCGAAGGGGGGCTTCACAGAGTTGAAGACCGCCAGGAAATCTTTGGAGGAGCTGGAGGCCGCACAGAGGATAAAATTCTAGCAAATCTGGGACTTCTTGGGGCATGCCAAAAGTGCACTGGAGCCTCTAGGCCTTAGTCCGGTCCGGTCGAGCGACTCAAAGCTAGAAGTTAGCCAAGCTATGACTGCTATGAACTCCATCGGGACCAAGCTGGGAGCACTGGAAGATTTCAATAGCAACCAGTTGGAGACGAAGGGGAAGGTACTAGCTAACTCAGTAGATGAGTGTTGATGTTTCTTACGTCACAGATATAAATCTGCAAGCGCACGGAAGCTGTTGCGTAACACTTCTCCTTAAGGAGTATTCCCAAGGGTATTGAATCCAAGGAACGTATGTGCTAATATTATAAACTAATCCACCCAAGGACACAAAGTTGTTTGATAGTCAAGTAAGAGAGAGGAATTCAAAGTATTGATTCTAATTCAAAGAAATTTGCGGTAGCTGCTTGCGTCGGGCACGGGTTTACCCCTAGCAACACTAGGACGACTCCCGCCAAGAGCCTATAGCATAGACGAACAGGGAGGATTACTAAGGACAGATAGGTCTATCACCACCTAATGCATACCTCTTCAATCCATGGGTCTACGAGATATTCACTAGTCTAACCTAGGCACCACGCTTATGTTCTAAATCACTACTCTAGTTGTTTCGAACACAAAGCTACAACTAGAGCCTCTAATAAATTAAAGCAATGAACCCACAAGTAACTACTTGTGCAAACCACTATGAATTGAGAATCAAACTTGAAATGAATTCACAAAGGCTTACTTGATTTGAATAACACCTTTGTAGGGGTACAAGTGTAGAAGAGGGACTTGACAAGACCAAGCCTCCTTCTCCTAGACTCTTCACCAAAATCCCCTTCTACTTGGCAGCCTCTAGGACTACTCTAAACCTTAGGAGTGGTATTCTATTCTCAACTTTTGGTGTGTGTGTGAAGTGAGGTATGGGGTGCTATTTATAGGTGAAAAAGTGGAAGTGCATCTAGGCATTCCCTTGTGGGTTTTGGACGATTGAAGACAAACAAATGAGATCCTATGAATTCGTTGAGATGAATGCAGATTAACTGAGATTAGATAGTTGGTGAACTCAAAAAGGTGAAAAAAAGTGATGAACAAAAAGGAAAAGGCCTAATTGATGAATAAAGCGTAAAGTAGATTTAATTGTATAGGATGTGTGTGAGAGACACATACCAAGAGCTCAAGTCTTTGCTTAGGAGTAAGGGCTTAAAATCAACCTTAATCATTCACTGAGCATCAGACTAGTCCGTTCACAAACCGGACTAGTCCATTCAACTTTCTGTAGTCTCACTTCACAGTGGATCGGACTAGTCCGATAAACTCTCTAATGTTTCATAACACTATGCACCGGACAAGTCTATTCATGGACTGGACTAGTCCAACAATCCTTCTGATGTTGCAATACAGAGGGCACTGGACATGTTCGGACTCCTACCGAACTAGTCCGGTTTACCTCACACATATTAGGGTTTTCAGTGTGCTGCACATTCGACGTGAATTTTACACAACACACTGGACAAGTCTGGTCCCCAGAGCGGACTAGTCTGGCCATCGGGATCCCTAACAATAATAATTTTGGAAACCCTGTAAATAGGAGATCCATGACCCCACAAATACAACTCTTGCATTCCACTATAAAGAACTAAAACCCTAGCGCCACCACTCATCCCAAGAGCACAAAAACACATCTCCCCACACATCTAAGCTCCACAAAAGTGAAATTCTTTGAGTATTCAGATTTAGGATCGGAGATCATTGTCTACGCGTCATTGAGCTCTTGGGGTTTGATCTCTTTACACTCTTGCATTACTTGTAATCTTTTCAAGTCTATTAGATCACTTTTTCTGCTGCAATTTTTGTGGGACCCTCAACGTGTGAGGTTGCCCCGCCAACTCGGTGATTACTCGTGATAGTGGAATCAAGTCGACCTTGTGTGGTGACTTGACGAGGGAAATGGGTTTGAAGATACCCAGCTCTGTGTGGGCCTCCTCAACGAGGACGTAAATCTCTTTGTTGATACCAAACCTAGGTAAAAATTTGTGTCATGTGTGCTCATCTCTTTACTTTTGCAATTATCATTATTTAGAGCATTCAATTGATCAAGCTGGTAATCTGAATTAACATTGTATTCCACATGCAATTTTGCAATACTAAATGTTCAATCAGGTGTTATGAATAGTTGTTTAAATTCCGCTACTATAACATTTACAATTTCTGCATCAACACTTGATCATTTTACAACACATCAGTACACCGGACTAGTCCGCAGTCACACCAGACAAGTCCGGTCTCTCAGGTATTTAACGATTTGATTAAGTGTGCAAGAAAACTCTCAAAGCCTATTCACCCCCCTCTAGGCCACATTCAATTGGTATCAGAGTAGGTTCTCCATTTACAAGACTCACAGCTTGGAGAGATGAATGGCCTCTGATAATAACAATGAGATCTCGAAGGTGCCCAACATTGAAGATGAACATGATAGCAAGGAATTCGATGTACTCAAGGAAAACAAACACGATGATGAAAAAGTGCATCAACTCAAGGCGCTTCTAAGAAAGATACTTCTGAGCAAAAAGGGCAAGGAAGAAGACGAGAAGACGATGGGGAGTGGTCATCGTGACTATTCCCGCTATCCTTATAATTACGGTCGTCTTAATTCTAACAATCATTATCTTTCAATTCCTATGGGAAAACCTCCTCATTTCGACGGTAATGTTTATACAATGTGGAAGTATAATATGAAATTACATCTTATCTCCTCAAACCCCAACCTTTGGCATGTTGTGTGTACAGGTGTAGATATCCTAGATACCGACGATGAACTAACTCTGCAGCAAGAGCAAGAAATTCACCGCAATTCACAAGCCATTGCAGTAATATTTTCATCCTTGAGCCGAGAAGAGTTCACCAAGATTGATGGACTAGAATGTTCCAAGGAAATATGGGATACACTCAAGACCGCACATGAAGGAACCCGCTCAGCTCGTGAAGCAAAAATTGAAATGCTTGAAGGAGAATTGGGGAGGTTTGCCACTGAGGAGGGCGAATCACCTCAAGTGATGTACTACCAAATGAAGGCGCTCATCAACAAGATCTGTGCCTATGGAAGCAAGAAGTGGAATGACCATTAGGTGGTCAAAAGGATTATTAGAACATTTATGTCCAGAAATGTCATCTTGTGCTCAATGATCCGAGAAAGCCCGAGGTTTCACAAAATGACTCCAGATGAACTGTTGGGTAAGATTATCAACCATGAGATGATGGAGAAGGAGGCCCAATATGTCAAAGACTTAGCTGAACTTACCTCCTCCAAGAAGAAAGAAGTTGCTCTCAAAGCAACTTGCAAGCCTAAAGGAAAGAAAGTTCTTGAAGCACAAGATGAAGAAGACACGAGTGATGTGAGCACCGATATGGGTGATGAAGAGATGGTGATCTTCATCAAGAAATTCAAGCGCATGATGAGAAGAACGAAGGGCAGCAACTCAAGTGATGGGAAGAGCAAAGAGAAAGGAAAATCCAAGGCACGACGTACCTGCTACAACTCTGGCGAGTACGGTCACTTTATGGTTGACTGCACATATGAAGAAACTAATAAGAAACTAAGGAGTGACTCAAAGGACGAGTCCTTCTCCGATGAAGAAGAGGAGATGGCTACCATTGCCAACAAGAAGCCTACAAAGAAGTCTACACTCTTCCCGAACATGGGAGGATGGGAGACTCATAATCATACTTGCCTCATGGCTAAGGAAGGCAAGAAAAAGGTTCAACTTACACCTCCCTTGCTTAATTCCTCCATTGATGATTTTCATAGCTCTAGTAAAAATGAGGAAATGCTTAAAGGTGTAAGTAAAACTGCTTTAAAGAAAATTAAAATGTTGCCAGATGAAATTTTTGAGAAGGAGGAGCTTGTCAACCGACAAGAACATATGGTCATCGGCTAAAGGAAGATATATCAAGAGGTTGAGAAACTCCTTTAGCTTGAGAAGGAGAAGAGAAAGCCACTTGAGCATGATCTAGCCTTGAATAAGGAAACTTACTCAAAACTAGAAGACTCACACACTGCAATCAAGGATGAAGTTGCTAACTTGTCAAAAGTTAACAAAATCCTTTAAGTGCAAGGTTACTCACTCAACCAAAGTGACTCCTCCTCCTCCAAGAGATCACCTTCCAAAGGTGTTAATTCGACAACAACTGTAACTTGCACATTCTCTAGTAAGAAAAATATTGTTAAATATGATTCTTCTATTTCACACACTAAACGTCCATCCCAAAGTGGCATCTTTGACAAGGAAAAGATTAAATATGCACGTAGTGCATATATGGTCACTAGACCTCCTAACGTCAAAGATGGTCTTGGGTTTAATAAAAATAAAAACATGTCCACTAATGTTCAAGTTAAGAAGCAAATTCCTTTTGTTAAGAAAACATCACATGAATCTGAATTGCAAATATTGTTCCATACTTTTGATGCTTCCTATGTACTCATGAAAGATAAATCTGGACATGTCTTTGATAAATATGTAGGGTCACACCACAAGAACTCAAAAACCTGTGTGTGGGTGCCCAAGACTCTCGTGACTAACCTGTGAGGACCCAACCAAGCTGGGTACCTAAAACAAAGAAATAACTCTGTTTTGCATGCCTACTCTTCCGGTGGATCAAAATGGGTGTTGGATAGCGGATGCAATAATCACATGACCGGAGAGAGGAGTATGTTCGTGGAGTATGAGCCCAACGCGGAACCAAGTGAAGGAATATACTTTGGAGAGAACAGCCAAGGAAAGGTCCTTGGTAGCGGTAAAATTGAAATTTCTTCTCAACATACTCTTTAAAATGTTTTACTCAATTCTCTAGATTATAATATTTTGTCCATATCTCAGCTATGCAACAAAGGTTATAATTGTTTATTCACTAATGAGGGTGTGACTATTTTTAGAAGAAGCGATGACTCGATTGCATTCAAGGGAATGTTGAAGGGAAAGCTTTATCTTGTTGACTTCAAAAAAAATAAAGCTGAACTCAACACTTGCTTGGTTGCAAAAACTAACATGGGATGGCATGGCATAGACAGGTAGCCCATGTTGGGATGAGGAATCTGCAGAAACTTCTAAAAGGTGGTCACATCCGAGGTTTAAAAGATGATGTTTTTGAGAAAGACAGGCCGTGCAACGCATGCCAGGAGGGAAAACAAGTTAGAGCACCACACCCCACCAAGAACGTGATGACTACCTCAAGACTGTTGTAACTTCTTCACATGGACCTTTTCGGTCCAACTGCTTATATAAGCATCAGCGGTAATAAATATGGATTAGTTATAGTTGATTATTTTCTAGATCTACCTGGGTATTTTTCTTGTATGATAAATCAGAAAATCAGGGAATCCTCAAGAAACTTCTAAAAAGGGCACAAAATGAATTCTCCTCAACCATAAAGAACATTAGAAGTGACAACGGAACGGAGTTCAAGAATACTCAAGTTGAGGAGTACCTAGATGAAGAAGGAATAAAGCATGAATTTTTGGCACCCTACTCCCCTCAACAAAATGGGGTGACCAAAAGGAAAAACAGGATGCTAATTGAGATGGCGAGGACGATGCTGGACGAATACAAGACTTCAAACCGGTTTTGGGCTGAAGCGGTGAACACCGCTTGTCATGCCGCAAACTGGTTGTATCTTCACCGACATTTGAAGAAAACACCATATGAGCTCCTCACCAGTAACATACCAAATGTTTCATATTTTAGATTTTTTGAAAGTAAATGTTTTATTCTGAACAAGAAACCGAGGAGTTCGAATTTCGCTTCAAAATCTAATGAAGGGTTCTTGCTTGGTTATGATTCGATTGCCTACGCCTATCATGTCTTCAACAAAGGCTCTTCCATTATTGAAATAGCATGTGATGTAGTGTTCGATGAAACTAACGACTCCCAAGTGGAGCAAGTTGATAAGTGTGTGCTAGATCAAGAAGAAGCCCCTTGCCAAGCATTGAGGAGGATGGCACTTGGTGATATTCGACCTCAATAGCAGCCACAAGACTCAAGTGCTCAAGATGAACTTCAACAGGAAAGCAATGATCAAGGGGGAACTCATGTACAAGATCAAGATCAGGAAGATCAAGAAGATCAATATAATCATGGAAGCAACGATCTAGGGGTAGACATTGACAATGAAGAAAATGAAGTGCAAGCAACTTCACAAATCCCTCACCCAAGAGTACAACAAAGAGATCATCCCGTTAACAACATCATTGGAGACATTGCTAAGGGAGTAACCACTAGATCTCGCATAGCTAATTTCTGTGAATATTACTCTTTCGTCTCTTTTTTGGAACCATATAGGGTAGAGGAAGCACTAAAGGATCCAGATTGGGTGATTGCAATGCAAGAGGAGCTGAACAACTTCAAAAGAAATGAAGTATGGGAGCTTGTAGAAAGACCAAAGGTGAATATCATAGGAACCAAATGTGTCTTTCAGAACAAGCAAGACGAACATCAGATGGTAACAAGAAATAAGGCATGACTTGTGGCAAAAGGTTACTCACAAGTCAAAGGTTTGGACTTCGACGAAACTTTTGCTCCCGTAGCTAGACTTGAGTCCATTCGTATTTTGTTGGCATATGCTACTCACCATAATTTTAAGCTGTATCAAATGGATGTACAAAGTACTTTCCTCAACGGTCCCATTAAGGAGGAACTATACGTGGAGCAGCCACCAGGATTTGAAGATCAAGAGTACCCCAACCATGTGTATAAACTGCGTAAGGCTCTCTATTGCCTCAAACAAGCTCCCTGAGCTTGGTATGAGTGCCTTAGAGATTTTTTTAACTCAAAATGGTTTTAAAATTGGAAAAGCTGATTATACTTTGTTTACAAAACATTTTGATGATCATCTATTTGCATGTCAAATTTATGTTGATGATATCATTTTTGGTTCTACTAATAAATCTTTTTGTGAAGAATTTAGCAAAATTATGACAGACAGATTCGAGATGTCGATTATGGGCTAATTGAAGTTTTTCTTGGGATTCCAAGTGAAGTAATTAAGAGAAGGCACCTTTATAAGCCAAACCAAGTACACACAGGACATCCTCAAGAAGTTCAATATGAACAAAGCCAAGCCCATCAAGACAGCCATAGTAACTAATGGACATCTCAATCTCAACGAAGATGGTCCAAATGTGGATCAAAAGATATATCGATCTATGATTGGTTCATTACTTTATTTATGTGCATCTAGGCTAGATATCATGCTTAGTGTTTGTATGTGTGCAAGGTTTCAAGCTGCACCAAAAGAGTGCCATTTAATAGCTGTAAAAATAATTTTAAGAGACCTTGTGCAAACACCTATCTTGGGCCTTTGGTATCCCAAAGAATCCAAGTTTAACTTAAAAGGATATTCTAATGCGACTATGCAGGATGCAAAGTCGATATAAAGAGCACGTTAGGAATTTGCCAATTTCATGGCAGATCCTTAATTTCATGATCATCTAAAAAGCAAAGCTCCATTGCTCTTTCCACAGCCGAAGCAGAGTATGTTGCAGCCGGTAGTTGTTGCGCACAACTACTTTTGATGTGACAAACTCTAAGGGAGTATAGTTACAATCTGAACCATATTCCACTCCTATGTGATAATGAAAGTTCTATAAAAATTGCACACAATCCAGTAGAACACTCAAGAACTAAGCACATAGACATTCATCATCATTTTCTAAGAGATCATTCACTAAAAGGTGATATTAATTTCACATGTTAGAACTGAAAAACAACTTGCAGATATATTCACAAAGCCACTAGATGAAAATGGATTTTGTGAGATGACAAATGAACTAATTGTACTTGACTCTTGAAACGCGGCTTGAAGCACTGCACACCTGCTTGAATCTTCAAAGTTTACTTACTTTGCGAAAAACTATCACTTATCTCGATTTTCTCTTGAAAACTATTTAAATTAGTGAATCTTGGTAAATTATGACCATTGTATGATTCTTGATTGCTTACTAGCCATGTTCATCAGGATTATTTGTGAAATGATGTCCTTTAGATCTCTATAGATCAAACTTCCAATTTCACCTTGGTTCTTATTCTGACCAGTCCTGCTGACCCGGACAAGTACGTTGTTTCAGACTAGTCCGTTCCTGGTCTGGAATACCGAACTTGTCCGGCCCTATACCAGACTAGTGCGTACTCCTAGGGTTTAAACCTAGCCCAACGCCCAGACTTCTTTGTCCTCCGCTCACAATCGCATTTGCTTTCTCTCTCCTTAAAACCTAGCTCCCAAGGCGATTTTTGCTTTTGTCCACCAAAATCGAATTTTTCTCCACGAGAAATCTTCTCCTCAGCGTGAAGCTTCATCTCTCTGGACTAATCCGTACCAAACTTCTTGCTTTCGTCTCCAACAATCAATTTTTTGTTAAAAAAATCTCATTTAACCCTAGTTCTCACCTTTCCTTCAATCTTGCTTATTTTTCTTGATTCCTAGGGCATACATTACCTTTCTAGATGTATTCCTACTGTATTCCTACTCATTTTGCATCAATTCGAGCTAGATTTGTTGAAATAGGAAGTTAGGGTTCATACGACAGTCCGGACTAGTCCGGTGTCTGGTGCAGACAAGTTCGGTCCTCCGGACAAGTCCGCACTATGAAAATGGACCAGTTCGGTACCCTAACAAATTGAACCTCTGAATTCTTATTTCCACAAAGGCTACAATCAATTCTTATCAATTCATAAAATCCCCTGTTAGGCACGATGTTGTCAGCTTGTGAGGACAGCTCATTTGATTATGAAGGCGAGCGTGATCGTGCAAGTGTACAAAGAGCCAAAGAGAGAGTCATGAAGAAGAGGGATGAATACAATGCTCACTCCTCTCCTCCCGACGATGCTCTTCTTAAGAAGAGGAGAGTGGTAGTGAAGAAAGCTCTAAGCAAGGATGGTGCTAGTGCTAGCTCAACCATACCTAGAAGGAGCACCAACAAAGGGAAAGGACATTCAAGTGGTCCTATTGGTCCGTTGAAGATTAAGGCCCCTATTCACCACAATAGACAGCCTTCATATGATGATTTCACTGGAAAGGGAAATGAACTGGCTGATAGATACAGGAAGATTGAAGTGTATGAGCAGCTCGAGCAGTCAGCTGATCCAAGGTTCTGGAGCAACTTTCATGCTGACAATTATGAGCATATTTACATGAAGATGAGGAACCCGATGATTGAAAGTTAGTTGGTCAATGTCACCTACCTCCAATCCAACAAGTGCCAAGTCTATCAAGAGGTTCTGGAGGCATTGGAAAGGCATGGTTCGAAGGATCTTTTATCCTTCCGATATAATAAGAACAATGAAGTCATCACCCAATTTTACTCTACTCTCTACTTCGCACGTGATGATGGGTGTTGGTATTTCTTAACACCACAGAGTTATTCGCAAGCGCACGAAAATACCGTTGTAGCACTTCCCCTTAAGGAGTATTCCCAAGGGTATCGAATCCAACAAACGTGTGTGCTAATCTTTCGAACTAGCTCACCCATGGACACTAAGTTGTTTAGTAGGCAAGGATCACAGAGGAATTCAAAGTATTGATCCTAATTCAAGGTAGTTTGCAGTAGATGCTTGCTTTGGGCATGGGCTTACTCCTAGCAATACTAGGACGACTCCCGCCAAGATCCTATGGCGTAGCCGAACGTGGAGGATTACAAAGACAGATAGGGCTGTCACCACCTACTGCCTACCTCTTCAATCCGTGGGTCTACGAGATATCCACTGATGATTTATAACCTAAGCACCACACTTACGTTCTAAATCACTACTAAGTTGTTTCGAACACAAAGCTACAACTAGAGACTCTAATGAATTAAAGCAGTGAACCCACAAGTAACTACTTGTGTAAACTACTAAGAATAAAAGATCAAACTTTTATTGAATTCACAAAGACTTACTTGATTGAGTAAAATCTTTGTAGGGGTACAAGTGTAGAAGAGGGACTTGACAAGCCCAAGCCTCCTTCTTCTAGACTCTTCACCACACTCTCCTTCTACTTTGGTAGCCTCTAGGACTACTCTAAACCTTTGGAATGTAGCACTATTCTCAACTTTTGGTGTCTGTGAGAAGTGAGGTGAGGGGGTCTATTTATATGTGGAGAAGGGTCGGTTCCCGCCACAGTTTACGCACGAATCAGTCACCATTGACTCCAGGGAGTCGGGAGGAGCCAACACATGTCGTTTGACCGAGTTATGCACCAGGAAGAGGTCAGCTGACCAGGGGGTTCGACCGACCTGGTCAAGGCTCCCCTCGGGGAGTGCTTCCTCCAGGTGGCTTCCAGGTGGGCCCTCTTGATATATATGGGTGCAACACCAGTGGATCTCCTCGTATTCCTCTATTTGTGGGCCATTTGATCCATGTGTTGCCACATGTCATCGCCTGATTCGTTGAAATCCATTTTCATGGATTCATCCCTGCATGTTTTGTTATTTTGGGTAATAATTCACCTACATACAAATAAACACCAACACTTGTGGAATTGGGTTAGTGTATAACCCTACCACTATGTTTTGTGTTTCTTTTATGCACATTATGAGGTGAATTGAAGGTCAAAATGTGGTACTTAAGGACTGTCAACAAACTCCCCCACACTTAGTCCTTTGCTCGTCCTCGAGTGAAGGCAAGAAGAACTAGAGTGTTGTCATGAAATTGCTATAAGGTAGAAAATAAGGATACTAGATATTTCAACCTATACCTGAATTCATGGATTCTCTTTGTGTATGTGGCTACCACATCAATCTTGAGTGTTTGAAAAGTGGAACAGTTAGAATGAAGTTCCCTTGGATTATTTTCTGCTGAAATGATTAGGCAATTGCTATATTTGAAAGTCATAGGAACTTTTGCCTTTGCCTTCTCAATTGGAATCTCTCAAATCTCTCAAAGTGTTTGAGTCCTCACCATGGCATGTTTTGCCAATTCTTGTCCCTATACTAAAAGTGTCTATATATGGAGCTTGGTAGGGATGATGTGGCACACATTTGCAATTCATATGTTACTAAGTCAAAAACTTGATCCTATGAGAGACTTATGCAATGAACAAAGTGAAGAGCAAATTCTTGTGCACATGAATGGAATGGAGGGGCGAGGTGATAACTCCCATGAATTTTCTCTCTCTTAAGGATGAAACATGGCTACTTTTTTGAGCACTCTTACTCTTTTTTCAAGAGTGGATGCTTCTTTTCTTTTTCTTGTAGCCATGTCTTCTACTCCTTTTTATTTTTATTTTTTAGAGAGGCTTTCATTTGTATTGTATGGAGTTTATTTTTGACGGATGGGTAATCAATGGATGCAAATTCTCAATGTGAGAAATTTTGCATGAATGCAGTGCACAAGAGTTTTCAATTCAAAAAGTTCATGCATGTCACTCAATTGGGTCACAAGCTTGACAAAGTTCAATGAAAGGCAAAGTGGCATATGCTTGTGGTTTTCAATGAATGTATCATATGGCCTTGGTAGGTATATAAATTTCCAATGAGAGGTTTAGGCAAAGTTCAAGACTTCAAATAGTTACAAATGTCAAAATCAATTTCAAGCAAAAGGATGATTTCTAAAGAATTCATTTACCATATCACACTAGTCAAATACCTATATGATGTGTTTTTCCTATTGAATTATGGGAATCATAAACAAGGTAATAAATTGAAATATAAAGTATTCAAATTTTTTGTTTAAGCAAATTCTTAACTACCAAATTTTATTTCAATTTGTTGAGTTGATTCAATTAGATATGCAATGAAAAATATAAAATCAACTCAAACAGCAGGGTAGCGCACAAAAGTGCGGATAGGAAATCCAAACTGATTTTCTGGAGCGAAACGAAGTCGTACGGAGCAGAGAACAGGTCGGACGACCAGGTGGTTCGGCCGACCTCCTGTTGGCTCTGTTGTGGCTCTGTTTCGTCGGGTCGTTTTTGCTCATTCGGTCGCGACGTGTTTTGATATGCAACGTTAATTTTTCACGTTGGGATTTCGTGACTTGGGGATATGTTTCCCCCACACTTGTTTCCTGAATTCTTTATTCAACAAAATAAACTAAAGTGGGAACTTTACCGGTGTTAGATGAACCGGTAAGTTTATTTTATTGAAATCAAAATATGGGGATGCTTACATTATTCAACCTAACTTTGGAAAACAAATGATTGGAAAAGAATAAAAATCCTAAGTAGTAAGCATCATATGCTATCGGGACATCTAAACTATGGTGCGTTGTAGACGCCGGGCTCCCTAACGGCATTGCACAAGCGCTGCAGCTTGGCGTTCATGCCACGGCGAACACCGTCATTCTCCTCTTTGAGGGCCATGATTTCGTCCTTCAGTTCCGCCCTATAAATGCGCCATTCAGCCACCAAGTAAGTTAGCTTCTTGTTATCCAGGCGGAGAGAAGCGAACTCCTTGTTCAGCTGTGCCACTATAGGGGCACGAGGAGAATCCTCACCACTGCCCTCAAACTGACCGGGAGGCCCGTTGATGGCAGGTGGAGGGATGTGTCGCCTAATCTTGGAGGGCGACGATCCCGTCGACTCCTCCATTGCCAGATTATCCACGCGCTTGAATAGGCCGTCAGCGTAGCCTCCTTCGGGTTTGCGCACCCCGGGTATAAGAAAGTGATCTCCAATGCATTTCGTCGAGGTACAGGTGGGCATCTTGTAGTGGTGGCTCACTACATCGCCCGTCTTAGTCTTCAATGTATACATGAACTCCTCGCCGAGCTGCAACAATGGGAGAGCCTCGTTTTTTCCGTGGAAAAGACATGTCCTGACTGGGCTCAGTCCAGCCAAAGTCAAACGTCCTGGCATCGTCGACTTCATCGGCGTTCTCCGAGGGGAGAGCGACTGGACAGCGCTACGAGGTGTAGGGCTGCGCCCGCGCGGAGTCGTCGCAGGCGGAATCATGGCAAGAGGCTTGACATCGATCGCCATGACAGACTCCAAGGTGAGGGAAGGTTTGTCATCGGCCGGCTTAATGTCTCCGCTCAGGTTGAAGGTTGAGCTGGAGGAGGCATGTGGCACAATCTTCATGTCGGCCATGACGAGGATGGTAGGAAGATGATTATTCAATGAGGTGCAGCTTTCCTTTCTGTTTCCGTCCTTTAAATAAGCGGGGAACGACACGTTTCACTGAGGATTTTGTGGAAGATATCGGGGAGGATAAACACGAGAAAACAGAACATGAACAGCACGAAGAGAAGGTCGGCCGACCCTAGGGTTCGACCGAATCCTTTTCGGCTCCGTTTTGGCCAAATTTTCTCGGGTCGATCAAATGGGCCCAATCGTAAAATCCAGCAAATAAAGCAAACTAGAAGAAGAATTGGATGGGCCCATTAGTTGGACGTGGAGGATTTAAACAGAATTGAAAGAAATGGCATGGAAATTGATTAGATTTACCACGTCAAATTCTTTTTCTGTATGATTCTGGGAATCGAGAAATAATTTGAGTCGGTGCCCATTCACTTTGAATAATTGACCATCATCACCTTGGAATGTGATTGCTCCATGGGATGAAGTCTCTACTATAGTGAAGGGTCCTTCCCATTTACTTCTAAGCTTCCCATGTCCAAAGAGTTTAACCCTAGAGTTAAAGAGTAAAACTTTATCTCCAGGTTTGAACTCTTTCGGCGTAATCCTCTTATCGTGCCATCTTTTGGTTCTCTCTTTATAAATTCTGGCACTGTGGTACGCCTTATCTCTCCATTCCTCCAACTCGGAGATTTGCTTCAATCGGTGATTTCCAACTTCGTTAAGATTCATGTTCCACCGCTTGATGGCCCAATACGCTCTATGTTCCAATTCTACATGAAGATGGCAAGTCTTCCCATAGACAAGTTGGAAAGGAGACATGCCGATAGGTGTCTTGTAGGCAATACGATATGCCCACAATGCATCGGGTAGCTTTTGCTTCCATCCCGTTCTCATTTCCAAGACAGTCTTTTGCAGAATATTCTTAATTTGCTTATTAGATGTTTCTTCTTGACCACTTGTCTGTGGGTGGTATGGGGTAGCAATGTTATGCTGGACTCCAAGTTCCCATAAAAAGTTCTGGAAGGTCTTATCTATGAAATGAGACCCTCCATCACTTATGACCATACGGGGAGTTCGAAAGCATGGGAAAATGATCTCATGGAACATTTTCCTTGCTTGCTTGGAATCAGCATTTTTGCATATCAATGCTTCTACCCATTTTTACACATAATCGACGGCAACCAGAATATACTCGCAATCTTAAGACCTAGGAAAAGGTCCCATGAAATCAATACCCCATACATCAAATAATTCCACTTGGATATTGTATGTTAGAGGCATCGCATTGCGAGCAGAGATTCCTCTATGCTTCTGGCATTTCCAACATCTGCGAATGAATTCCTTGGTATCTTCATACATTGAAGGCCAATAGAATCCACTCTGCCAGATCATTGCCTGAGTACGGTAAACACCGTAATGACCACCATAGGGGCCAGCGTGGCATTTCTCTATAATTTTGGTTCCTTCAATTGATGGGACACACCTTCTAAGAAGGCCATCGGCACATACTCGATAGAGGTAAGGGTCATCCCAAAGGTGTCTACGACTCTCATAAATGAGTTTCTTTTTGTTCTCCCCTGGTGGTACGTATCCCGTGACCATAAAGTTCACGATATCTGCATACCAAGGGTGAGAGTCTGTCACCTTGAGGAGCATATCATCTCGTAGGAAGTCATTGATAGGTATGTCCATGGTTTGTGTGACTTCCATACGTGAAAGATGATCTGCTAGTGAATTCTCTACTCCTTTCTTATCTCTTATTTCCATATCAAATTCTTGGAGTAGAAGAATCCATCGAATTAGCCTGGGTTTAGCATCCTTTTTGGTAAGCAGATATTTCAAAGCAGCATGGTCTGTGTAGACTATGACCTTTGCTCCAACCAAATAGGATCTAAACTTGTCGATAGTAAAAACTACTGCTAGGAGCTCTTTCTCAGTTGTGGCATAATTAAGTTGGGCTCCTGTCAGAGTTTTGCTAGCGTAGGCTATTGCGTGATGCTTTGTATCTTTGGTTTGGCCTAAGACCGCACCAACAGCAAAGTCACTGGCATCACACATGATTTCGAATGGCAGCGTCCAATCAGGAGGTTGGATAATTGCAGCTGAGATGAGTGCCTTTTTGATTATATCAAATGATTTAAGGCATTCGTCATCGAAATCAAAGGGAGATTCTTTAGCTAATAGGTTGGTGAGGGGTCTAGCGATTTTGGAGAAATCCTTGATAAATCGTCGGTAGAACCCCGCATGACCTAAAAAGCTGCGGATTCCCTTAACATTGATAGGAGGTGGAAGTTTTTCAATAAGTTCAATTTTAGCTTTGTCCACCTCTATCCCTATCTCGGACACCAAGTGTCCAAGAACGATGCCTTCCCGGACCATGAAATGGCACTTTTCCCAATTAAGCACAAGGTCCTTCTCCTGGCATCTTTGTAAGACCCTGTCTAAATTTTCCAGACAATGATCAAAATTTTTCCCATAGACGGAGAAATCGTCCATGAAAACTTCCATGATATCCTCAATCACGTCTGAAAATATAGACATCATGCATCTTTCGAAAGAGGCAGGAGTGTTACACAATCCAAAGGACATACGCCGATAGGCATAGGTCCCGTAAGGACATGTGAACGTGGTCTTACTTTGATCATCGGGATGGATTGGAATTTGATGATATCCTGAATACCCATCAAGGAAATAGAAGTAGGAGTGTTTTGCCAATCGCTCTAACATCTCATCGATGAAGGGCAATGGAAAATGGTCTTTCCTTGTTGCATTGTTAAGTTTTCGGTAGTCAATGCACATCCTCCATCCTGTGACGGTCCGTTGAGGAATTAATTCATTCTTCTCGTTTTGAACGACCGTCATACCTCCCTTCTTAGGTACTACTTGAACTGGACTTACCCATTCACTATGAGGAACAAGGTAAATAATCTCGGCATGCAGAAGTTTCAAGACTTATTTCTTGACAACTTCCCGTATCGCATTATTCAATCGCATTTGAGGTTCCCTTGAGGGGACACTCTCAGGGTCAATAGGAATATGATGGGTGCATAACGCTAGACTAATTCCCTTGAGATCCTGAAGTGAATATCCAAAAACATCTCTATGCTTTTCTAACATGGCTATGAGTTTGAGCGTTTCATCATCTGAAAGCTTGTCACTTATGATGATAGGGGCTTCCAAATCGCCATTTAGAAAGGCATAACATAGGCGTGGAGGTAGAATCTTGAGCTCAACAGGAGGTTTTGGGGAGAGCTCTTCTTTTGGAAATTCTATTTCCTCCTGGAATTCATCCTCCTCTTGGATGAAGTCTTCTTGTCCTTCAATTTTAGGGGGTTCTAAAAATTGAAGAGTCCTAACCTCCTCCATTGGCTCATCTTAGATGGGAGATTCTGCAGATGTGTTCTTCGAACGCAGAATAGGCATTGAGAAATTTCTCCCTCCAAGATTGATATTGAGGCTTCTTCCAAAGGAACTTCCATGAGAAATTTCTCTATGGGAATCCCTATCATGATGTCGAAATCTTTGATTTCGAACATGTGAAAATCTAGGAGAGCCTCAACATATTTGTGTCTAACAGACACTTGATGCAGAACCCCACATCCTTCAAGAATGGTTCCGAATGAATCTCAAAAGGATTTGCGTGTTGGTGCCAATGGCACATCGCCAAGAATGACGAGAGCACAAGAATCGGAAATGAGATTTGCTCCAACAGTAGGGTTGTATAGGATTCTCATTGGTGTCCCTCTAATAGAACATAAAATGGTAGCCAAAGGTGAGGTCATCCGAAGAATTTCGGCTGAATTCTCGATTTCAGCTATCTACTCTCTGCTTAGGATAGAGGTTAACTCCTTGATCGTCTGACGGACGAACACCCCGTCAGGTGGATCAGGTGGAGTTGGTGGCAATGAAGGTTTCCTATGGCAAAAATACTTCGAGGTATTTCCATAATCTTCAAAAAGTTGTTCCTCAAAGTAAAATGGAAACTGCGAGGGTTGAATTTCTTCCACCTTCGTAGTCTTAGGTTCGGGAGAGGATTCCTCTGGCAAGGCTTGGGGTAAACAAGAAATGGGTTCATCCTTGTCCAAGAGTGTATCCTCCATTCTTGACACTACTTCCTCTTGGGGAGGCTCATTAAGACCCATAATGAAGAATTTTCTAGAATTCTGTCCAGAAGATCCTTGCCTTCTTCTGGAGTCTTATGGAGGAAAGATCCTCCAACCATAATGTCAAGATATAGGGCAGACTCTTTATTCAATCCCATGAAGAAATGTTGCAAAAGCATTGGATCAGGGATTAACAAATCTGGGCCAGAGTTTTTTAGAAAAGAAAATATGTCCCAAGCTGCACCTATGGATTCCTTCTCCATCTGCTGGAAGCATAGTACTTCCTTTCGTAAGGAAACAATTCCGGCAATGGGAAAGAAAGCAAGACAAAAAATTTTCTCGTAATTCACTCCAATCACCGTTTGTCTTCCCAACGTAGTGGTTGTACCATTGTTTTGCTTTTTCCTTGAGGGAAAAAGGAAACAACTTCCATTCGAGAGTTTCCTGTGTCATACCTTTGATTAGAAGGCATGAACACAGTTGTTCGAACTCTCGTAGATGGTGGTAAGGGTTTTCACAATCCGTTCCTAAGAAGGATTGTTCCCGAACCATGGCTATAAAGCCAGGGCGAAGTTCATAGCTGGTTGAACAAATAGGTTCCGCCGAAGGCGGTGGCTCACAGAACTTGCCCTTCGGAGCAGAGTAAGAAAGAATGGTGGGTTACTCCATTTATATGTGGTGGTAAGGTAAGAATAAGAAAGGTAAGATGATAGATAAGGGGGATATGATACGAGGGTGATCTTGGTTCGAAGATTAACAGCAACCGTTCTCTGGCAACGGCGCCAGAAATGCTTGTTGGTATTTCTTAACACTATAGAGTTATCCGCAAGCGCACGGAAATACCGTTGTAGCGCTTCCCCTTAAGGATTAATCCCAAGGGTATTGAATCCAAAGAACATGTGTGCTAATCTTTCAAACTAGCTCACCCAAGGACACAAAGTTGTTTAGTAGGCAAGGATCAGAGAAGAATTCAAAATATTGATCCTAATTCAAGGTAGTTTGCAGTAGATGCTTGCTTCGGGCACGGGCTTACTCCTAGCAATACTAGGACGACTGCCACCAAGAGCCTATGGCTTAGCCGAACGTGGAGGATTACGAAGGACAGATAGGGCTGTCACCACCTACTGCCTACCTCTTCAATCCATGGGTCTACGAGATATCCACTGATGATTTATAACCTAAGCACCACGCTTACGTTCTAAATCACTACTCTAGTTGTTTCGAATACAAAGATACAACTAGAGCCTCTAATGAATTAAAGCAGTGAACCCACAAGTAACTACTTGTGCAGACTACTAAGAATAAAAGATCAAACTTGTATTGAATTCACATAGGCTTACTTGATTGAGTAAAATATTTGTAGGGATAAAAGTGTAGAAGAGGGACTTGACAAGCCCAAGCCTCCTTCTCCTAGACTCTTCACCACACTCTCCTTCTACTTTGGTAGCTTCTAGGACTACTCTAAACCTTTGGAATGTAGCACTATGTGTCTGTGAGAAGTGAGGTGAGGGGGTCTATTTATAGGTGGAGAAGGGTCGGTTCCCGCCACAGTTTACGCGCGAATCGGTCACCATTGACTCCAGGGAGTCAGGAGGAGCCAACATGTGTCGTTTGACCGGGTTTGGCGCCAGGAAGAGGTCAGCCGACCAGGGGGTTCAGCCGACCTGGTCAAGGCACCCCTCGGGGAGTGCTTCCTCCAGGTGGCTTCCAGGTGGGCCCTCTTGATATATATGGGTGCAACACCAGTGGATCTCCTCATATTCTTCTGTTTGTGGGCCATTTGATCCATGTGTTGCCACATGTCATCGCCTGATTCGTTGAAATCCATTTTCATGGATTCATCCCTGCATGTTTTAGTATTTTGGGTAATAATTCACCTGCATAAAAATAAACACCAACACTTGTGGAATTGGGTTAGTGTATAACGCTACCACTATGTTTTGTGTTTCTTTTATGCACATTATGAGGTGAATTGACGGTCAAAATGTGGTACTTAAGGACCGTCAAAAATGGGGATAAGATGATTTGGATGACACATGGATCCATGTATAGTGTCATCTATGAGGAATTTGTAAAGATACTTCATCTTGAGAATTCATTAGACAATGATCTTACAATTCACAATCTAAAGACTTTGGAGAAGGAAGAGCTAGAAATCCTCTAGGACACAAGAATGCCTTACAAGCCTCCAACTACCAAGTATTTGAAGCCATTCTTTCCAGTCCTGAATAGAATTCTGAGGAAGACCATAGCTCCCAAGGACGGAGATGCAGGAACCATCCAAGGGACTCTAAGGACCTTGATGAAAGTGATCAGATAGAGAAGAACTTTCAATGTCTTTTAGTACATCTACAATGAGATTGTGAACATCTACATTACTCCAAACAGGTCATGTGGCTATACATCTTACATCATGCACATGATTGAGAAGGTCACCGGCCTTGAGTTTGCTAAGGATGTTGAGCACACAGGCCTCAAGCCCTAGAAGCCAACAATATACATTATTCCTTCTGCTCCTGCCTCACCTGCTGTGGAGCAAAGATCTAAGCAAGCAAATGAAGGCACAAGGATTTCAGCTGCTACTCCTGCTCCTCCACCATCCAGAGAGTCCTCCAGTGGTGTGCTAAGAATGTGTTCCTCCATCTTTACATCCTATCGCAAAGTGGAAATTAAGCACAAGGAGAGTTTGGCAAGGAAGAGACTTCAAAAATACATGAAGGCCAACATCAAAGCTATTTGTGAGAAGCTAGAAATTTAGCCAGTGGGATCACCTCATTTCAGAGGATTCACAAGAACATATCACTGAGATGGCTCTTCTCACTAAGCAAGAGTTGAGCTCATTTGGACTAGCAGGTGTCTTCAATCCTCCTCGTCGGCATGGACTTGAAGAGGAACATGAAGAGAGGACCGAGAGTGAAGGAGGCAGTGGCAAAGAGTGATTCCACTCAATTTTTCCTTTTTTGGTGCCTTGATGCCAAGGGGGGGGGAGATTGAGACTAGTAGATTATTTTGTAACCTTAAGGACTAGTGATTGAGGACATGTATCTTTATTTCAAATTATTGTAATCTCCTTTGGATGTGCCTATATTATTTAATCTGAATGTGTGATGCTTATTCAATATTGATATGATAGTTGCTTTTATAATTGATATGCTCTTATCTTTTGGCACATCACAATATTTGATCATACACTCTATAGGAACCCCACCATAATGAGTGCATATATGTGAGAAGTTCTTATTGTTCATTTGTCATTCTCATATATGCACACTTTATGAAAATCAATATTTACTCTTATTTGTGAAATCTCAATTGCTTGTCATCAATCACCAAAAAGGGGGTGAAAGTGCATCTAGGCATTCCCTTGTGTGTTTTGGATTATTGATGACAAATAAATGAGATCCTAATGAATTCATTGAGATGAATGCAGGTTAAGTAAGATTAGATAGTTGGTGCACTCAAAAAGGTGAAAAATGAAGTGATGAACAAAAATAAAAGGCCCAATTGATGAATAAAGCGCAAAGTAGATTTATTTGTATAGGATGTGTGTGAGAGATACATCCCAAGAGCTCAAGTCTTTGCGTAGGGGTAAGGGCTTAAAATCAATCTTAATAATTCACTGAGCACTAGACTAGTTTGTTCACAAATTAGACTAGTCGGTTCAACTTTCGGTAGTCTCTCTTCATAGTGAATCGGACTAGTCTGAGAAACTCTTAGATGTTTTATAACACTATGCACGGGACAAGTCCGTTCATGGACCAGACTAGTCCGAGAAACTTTCTGATGTTCCAATACACAGGGCATCGGACATGTCCGGACTCCTACCGGACTAGTCCGGTATACCTCACACATATTGGGGTTTTTACTGTGCTGCACATTCCACGCGTATTTTACACAAAATAATGGGCAAGTCCGTGTAACACCCCAGCCACTACGGGCTCAGGGGTCGTTACTTCTTCAGCTCTTTAGGATCACATACTAGCCCCACAAACCAACATTAGTCTTTTCTGTGCATTTTGTCCTTACTCGTGCGCACCCCGGAAAACTTCCCGGTCGGTCACCCATCCGTAAATTGCTCCGGGCCAAGCACGCTTAACCTTAGAGTTCTTTGCAGGTGAGCTTCCGGAAAAGAAAGTATACCTTGGTAGTATGAGTATTCTATCAATCCTATTAAGTCTTGAGTCAGTATGTCACAATCCACCCCCCTAGAAGACCGACGTCCTCGTCGGTCAACTCCCAAGCCAGAAACATCCCCTCTTGGCCGTGTCCATACGTTCAGTACTCGAATACGTACCATATCATGTCCCTCTTTGTTGGTACCCTGCATCCTTCCTCCATAGATCACCTTGGGGGTCCTTCTGGGTCTGGACCTTCGACGAAGCCGCGCAAGACCAGATCCGGTGTGAAGACTTTGACCTTGTCGACAAGGGAAGGGGCTGAGCAGCTGTTTGGAATGCACGTTATCGCCAAGCGCTTCAGAACTATCATCAAAGGCATGTGCACAACCGACAACTCGAGGAAGGCGATCTGGTGCTGCGGAAAATACTAACTCGTGAAGGGATGAACAAACTTTCCCCCAGCTGGGAAGGTCCCTTCCGAGTAATCAAAGTATCCGTCCCGGATGAGTTTGCTTGGCAACAGAGGATGGGACTTCGCTTCCTAATCCTTGGAACATCGAGCACCTCCATAATTTTTATGCTTAGAATCACGGAGGTGAGTATGTAATTACACACAATGTATATTATAGAGTTGCTACACAGAAATGGGTAGATCCTTCGGGAGAACATCTGGACCCCTCTAGGAAAGTCCGGGAAGTTCAAGTACACTTCATATAGTCACAACACTAAAAGTGTAGCTACCTGCCCGGGGCTAGTACAAGATGTATAGTGCACTTAGCTTGGTCCCGCACCCTAAGTGTGTCCTTGTCTCCCCTGTAATTCGGACCTATAATGAAAGACATTGTTGTGTGAAAACAGATTTTACGTGCATTTATTTTTGTAAAAGGCTCAATATATCAAATTATTGTCTTTATCCTTCTTCACTATAATGAAGTTGTGCAATTCTTTTTTAGTTTTTGTCCAAGTTATCCATATGTATTACAAGTTATATTGTTGATCTCTTTGGATCTTAACATGTTGTATAGTCTACTTGCCTGAATGCCAAGCCAACATAGGTCCAGAGTATGCTATCGACTTAGCCTGGTCCTGCACCCTAAGTATGCCACTCTACCTACACCCCGGTAGGTCTCAGTAGGGTGAGTACTAAAAAAGCATATGAGTCTGGAAAGATTACATCTATATGCTTGTTATCATATTGAGTTTCTTCGGACGTAAAACTCAAATAAGAATGATAAGTCACAAATGATTTATAGACAAGAGGACGAATTTTACTCTTTTCTTGTATTTAATGTGCAGAAAAAACAGAAATTTATAGCGATGGTGGATAACGCCGGAGCTACTAAGCTCCGACATCCTCCAAGGGGGCCTGCCGTCAACGTTTAATATGCGACAGTGGGTGACATCGGAGCTACGAAGATCCGACAACTCCTGGGGGCTTACCTTCAACAATTCGCGCGTTGATATTGGGCGCTACTGGACCTATCAAGCTCCGATAAATCCTAGGGGCCTGCGGTTGACGTTTTATACGTTGATGGTGGGTACTATCGATGTGTCGGAAATAAAGACTTCGGGCCTAAAATCTACAAGTTCGAAGCGTTCAAGTCATTACCATACTATCAAATCCTTTTGGTACATGTACACACTTGAATTGTGCACATACACCAGGGGGCCAACAAGACAGAGTACAGTATATTGAAGACAAAACAACAATAAAATGAAGTTCATGGCAATGTGGATTTCATTAATTCGAAGCACTGTATTACAAAATTGGGATTACAGCAGAAGGAAAAAGGAAAAATTCCAAGCTTCTGGAGGATCTAAGTCCTGCGGAAGAATGAGGCGACATTCTTCGCAACTTCTTGAATGGACTCCGTTCGTAGATCCTCCAATGACTTCTGGGTGGCCGCAAGCTCCGAACCTTCCCGAGCGAGGCGCTCGACCAATTTGGCATGCTGCTGCATATTCCAGCAACTTGCTTCTCGCGATCGGTCAGCACCGTCTCCCGGAGGTGGATGCGGTTCCGCCTTTCCACCAGGTCTTTCTCCCTGCCTCTCACTTTCCCTCCCCTGGTGGCAACATCAGCTTCTCCTTTCGAGAGCTCCTGCCCCAGTTTACAGTACTTCTCCTTTTTCTCTTTACTCCATAGATCCAGCTTTTTGCTGTGATCTGCCTAATTCTGTTCACCCAGAGTCAATTTCTGGGTGACCTCCGCCTCCCTCTTCAAAATATCCTCCTGCTGCTCCAAGAGTTTCTCTTCCCTCGCCTCAAGGTCCGCTCGGCGCTTCAGGGTGACCTCGCCAATGCATTGAGGTTTTCGTGACGCTCATCAGCAGCATCACGGCTCTCCTTGGCTTGCTCAAGTATCTCCCTAGAGTTAGCATCGAGCGCCCTGATGGCATCTTCCTTCTCATCCGGTGGCTTGTCCCAGTATTCCATCCGGGCCTTTTCCCTCGTTATCCACTCCTTTTGGTCATCAAGTCTTGTCTGAGCAAGCCTGGTCTCAAAATGGAGTCTATTACGCCAACACCTTAAGGTGTTGCGCTCCTCCTCGAGGGATTTGTTCTCATGATCGAGGGCGAGCTGGACTTGTCGGAGACTCGAGCAGGTGTTGTCTATGGACAATGCAAGGGGAATAGGCTCCAGTCCTTCTAGGGTCAACTATGCAGGCTCCAGGGGGTTCTCCATTACAAAAATTATAGCCCGCAGAGGTTCTTGTATCGGTTGGGGAGCGCAGAGATCTAGATCAAGATGGTGACACAAGAGATTTACGTGGTTTAGACTGCCTGAGTGTAATACCCTACTCCATGGAGTGTGTGTTGTTGTATTGAGAATCACTAGGATGCGTAGTGTATGGCTCAGCCTTTTTCTCGCATCAGTCTGTATTGTGCGGCTCAGTCCTTTTATAGTCCAAGGACTAACCGTTACATTATTTGCTAGCCAGACATGTGGCCCTGGCGTATTTAATAGCCTAATACACTATTTATGAGCATTAAGTGTGGTTAATAGTGTGATAACGTGTCTCAATGGCTGCGTTACCTTTATTAATAGCGCTCTGATCATGTGTCATTAATACAACATTAATGACATGTAATCAGGTCTTGTAACTACCACTTTAACTGTCCCTTGAATGTCCGTGCTGTTGGAGATCCGCCAGTGTACTCGTTGGTGATGTAGATCCGGAGGCTCCACACGTGGTAGCTTTGGAGCTTCCCCTTGTTGGGAGGTAGCTCCGGAACCGCTATACGCGTGTCGGCATCAGAGCTTCTCTCTGCTGGGGGTTAGGTCCGAGATCGTTATACACGTGTTGATTGCAGAACTTCACTGTATTGGGAGTTTAGCTCCGGGCTTACATTACACGTTTCAATCCCTGGAGCTACCCATATGAGGGATGCAGGTCCGGTGTAGTATGTTGTGTGGGGCCTGAGGAGACCCTCAACTTTGACAGGTGGAACTCTCTTGCACTTCTTGCGGTACCGTGGGGTACCCGGTACGCAGGGTACTGACAGTGGCCCCCAGGCCCACCTCTGAGAGAAATGCTTTGGGTTAAGTTATTCTAACGGAGGTGGGGCCATCCTCAATTCCCGCGCTTCGACATCAAAAAGACTTCTGATGTGCCGTTGGGGCGATGATCCGGGATTAAACCATCGCCACGTGGCTTGTTATGAATGCGGCAGATGAGATCATTGAGTGCGGATCTTATGCAATTGAAGGTCGCCAGTTCCCAATACGAAAACCATTTCGGTTTCGAGCGCCTTGTCAGGGTCCCGCCTTTGGGTTTCTCGCCGTCCATCATGACAATGGTTCTCCTAGGTAATAACCTCGATCTCTTCGTCGTGGTGGCCCTGGCACCATTCGTCATTGATGGGATAGATTTTTCAAATGTTACCCTGTTCTCGTTGCGGTTTCTATCCATGCGTCGCGGAGGCTTACTTAAGAAGGAAAGTACGCACGGTTTGATGACTATTTACGCTTTCGATCAAACTTGCGCTCTGAGCCTCCCAAACTTCGCCTAGATTTCTCTTCCATTGCTCCACGTTGCCACGATGGAGTTGGGTCTTCCCAAGAGCTTCCTCAAGAGCAAGGATGATCTAATGAAGGTTCGGACCTATATGGGGTGGTCAAGTGACTCCTTCAACCACTTGATCCGCGCCAGCAAGCTCCCATTCAAGAAGGAGCGTAATAGTGACATGGTGTACTTCTCTGCGTACGCCATGGTGGGATTGGTCCCACCTTTTTCAAGCTTTCTCTTAATGCTGCTGGACTTCTATGGTCTCCAGCTGTATCATCTTGGCCCCCATTCTCTTATGCTAGTAGCAACCTTCGTCCACTTCTGCAAGATGTGGGTGGGTGTTCCCCCATGCATCGAGTTGTTTCGTACCTTCTTCACGGTGCACACCACCGGTAAGGGGACTGAGCTTCTTGGATTCTACTATTTCGTGAAGCGCAAGAACTGCCCCTTCAAGTACTTGAAGTCATTCCCTTCCGGCAAATGGGATGACTGGAAGAAGTATTGGGTCATCATTGTAGTGGAGGAGCACGAAAGGTTGGAGCTGCCCCAAGGACTCCCCAACGTTGATACCGACACCTGGAGTGTAGTTTCGGAGCTGTCGGATGCCTTTAACCCTTTCCTGACCAGGATCCAAGAATGCGTGGAGGGCGGAGTGACCCCTCAAATTGTCTTCAGAAATTTCTTGGTCAACAGGTGGGCTCCGCTAAGGAAGAGGGAGAAGCTTGCCTGAGCTCTTAACAGCATGATGGATGACGACTGGATTGAAACCGGTCTGATGTCCAACTTGGATGACGAAGCTTTAAAGCTTCATCTCAAGAAGTTTCAGTATAGGCTAGTCGATGGTGACGACTTGGCTCCGTCGGCTGCTTTCCTGCCCTTGAACATGATTCCGGAGATCAGTAGGGAGCTCCGGAGGAAGATGACGGTGCTAGACGACCTTAGCAAGGTAGAACAATAGCGGACCTCCAGGGTTGTAATCCCCAGAGCATCTGAAGGAGAGCCTGCCTCTACCACGAGCAAGAGGGTTGAAGACATCGGCATGGGCAAGGGCAAGGAGCCAGTCGAACCCTCCACCCGGAAGAGAAAACTAAAGCATGCTGATGGGAGGTCCGTTAGGCCTGCTCCCTCTACAACTGCTCCTTCTCCCCGGCGAGGGAGATCTTTTGTGGCTACACCTTCTCCGGCGCAGGCGTCTTCGAGAGGCGCTAGCTCCTGACTGTTAACACCGGCCTCAGTGCTGGCTAAGAGCTCCAGGCCTGGGAGTTCTTCCCGACCAAGAGAAGCTCCGGTCGAGAGGACTCCGGCTACTGCTAGTGGTCACCAGCTGAGGTCCAAAGTCGTTGTTGCACCAGACTTGGTGGGTTCTGGCTCCGGGCCTCAGAAGAAGAGGTTCCGTGGTGACAGGGGCCGTAGCATCCCTAGGTAAGCATCGTGTGTTGGCCTTGATTTGGATTCAGAGTCCTCGCCGGAAGCTCCCGTGGTAGAGCCAGACCATGGGGGAGAAGTTGAATATGTACCTCTAGCAACATTGCCGGAGCTGGAGATGTTAGAAGCTCCGGCCTTTGAGCCATAAGTCATCGAAGCCCTGGTCGCTGAGCCAGAGACAATTGAAGCCCTGACCATCAGGACGGAGATGGTTGAAGCTCTGGCCCTTGGGCCAGAAGTTATTGAACGTCCGGTTGTTGAGCCAGAAATGTTTGAAGCTCTGGTCGCTGAACCGGAAGTGGCTGACGCGCTGGTGTCAGAGAGGCACCGGATGAAGCCCCAAATGTTACCCCAGAGGTAGCTTCCCTAGAGGTGCCTGGACCAGAGCTGGAGCAACATGAAGAGGTGGCGGCAGGTCCTCCACCCTCAGAGCTGGTAACTAAAGACCCGAAAGTAGCGCCTTCAACTTCCGCTCCAGAGGTGGGAGTTCCCCCAGTGGGTTCTTCCTCTGCTACTGCTGAAGGGCTTCCAAAGAGCGGTCCTAGCGCCACAGAAACTTAGAGGTCCTCACTTTTTAGTGGGACCCTATTTTTTTAATGGAGAACCCCCTGGAGCCAGCAGAGTTGACCCCAGCAGGTCTGGAGCCTATTCCCCTAGAATTGTCCATAGACAACGCCTGCTCGAGTCTCTGACAAGTCCAGCTCGCATTCGATCATGAGAACAAAGCCCTGGAGGAGGAACGCAACACCTTAAGGCGTTGGCATAACAGGCTCCATTTTGAGACCAGTCTTGCTCACACAAGACTTGTTGACCAGAATGAGTGGATCAAGAGGGAAAAGGCCCGGATGGAATACCGGGACAAGCTGCTGGAGGAGAAGGAAGCTTCCATCAGGGTGCTCGATGCTAACTCTAGGGAGATCCTTGAGCAAGCCAAGGAGAGCCGTGATGCTGCTTATGAGCGTCACCAAAACCTCAATGAATTGAACGAGGTCCTCCTGAAGCGCCGAGCGGACCTTGGGGCGAGGGAAGAGAAGCTCCTAGAGCAGTAGGAGGATATTTTGAAGAGGGAGGCGGAGGTCACCTAGAAATTGACTTTGGTTGAATAGAATTTGGCAGATCACATCAAAAATCTGGATCTATGGAGTAAAGAGGAAAAGGAGAAGTACTGGAAACTGGGGTAGGAGCTCTCGAAAAGAGAAGCTCATGTTGCCACCAGGGAAGGGAAAGTGAGAGGCAGGGAGAAAGACCTGGCTGAAAGGAGGAACCACATCCACCTCCAGGAGACGGAGCTGACCAATCGTGAGAAGCAAGTTGCTGAGAATATGCAGCAGCATGCCAAATTAGTCGAGCGCCTCGCTCGAGAAGGTTCGAAGCTAGTGGCCGCCCGAAAGTCACTGGAGGAGCTGCGGAGCTTGAGGGAGACAGAGTCCATTCAAGTGTGGGAGTTCTTGGGGCGAGCCAATGACGCGCTGACACCACTAGGCTTCAGTCCTGTACGTCCGGAAAATCCAGAGCTGGACTTGGACCGAGTGCTAGTGGCCCCCAATGATGCTGGCGGCAAGCTCGATGCAATGGGTGACGTCATTGTGGACTAGCTGGAGACAGAGGGAAAATCTCTGGCAATGAACATCGTAGAGTATGTGCTTATGTGTTACGTGAGCCGAGATCCCCAATTCTCCCTGGACCCGGTGCTCCAAGGTCCAATTGCTGAAGAGGAGGATGCCGCCAGGGCCAGCGCCCATGAAGTTGCCAAGAATGTCGCCTCATTCTTCCGCATGACTTAGATCCTCCAGAATCTAGGATTTTTTCCTTTTGCCTTCTGTTGTAATCCCAATTTTGTAATCTTGTGTATCGAATTAATGAAGTCCACTTTGCTATGAACTTCATTTTATTGTTGTTGTGTCTTCAATATACTATACTCTGTCTTGTTGGCCCCCTGGTGTATGTGCACAATTCAAGTGTGTACATGTACCAAAAGGATTTGACAGTATGTTGATGACTTGAACGCTTCGAACTTGTAGATTTTTGGTCCGAAGTCTTTATTTTTGACACGTCGACGACTGGCCCCATGGGATTGTCACAGCTTGGTAGCTCTGATAGTACCAACCATCAACGTATAAAATGTTGATGGCGGGCCCCCTAGGATTTATCGGAGCTTGAGAGGTCCGGTAGCGCCCGATATCAACGCGCAAATTGTTGAAGGTAAGTCCCCCAAGGGTTGTCGGACCTTCGTAGCTCCGACATCACCCACTGTCAACATATTAAACGTCGACGGTGGGCCCCCTTGGAGGATGTCAGAGCTTAGTAGCTCCGGCGTCGTCCTCCATTGCTATGAATTTCTGTTTTTCCTGCACATTAAATACAAAAAAGAGTAAAATTCGTCCTCTTGTCTATAAATCGTTTGTGACTTATCATTCTTATTTGAGTTTTACATCTGAAGAAACTCAATATGGTAACAAGCATACAGATGTAATATTTCCAGACTCATATGCTTTTTTAGTACTCACCCTACTAAGACCTGCCGGGGTGTAGGTAGAGTGGCGTACTTAGGGTGCAGGACCAGGCTAAGTCGATAGCACACTCCGGACCTATGTTGGCTTGGCGTTCAGACAAGTAGACTATACAGCATGTTAAGATCCAAAGAGATCAACAATATAACTTGTAATACATATGAATAACTTGGACAAAAACTAAAAAAGAATTGCACAACTTCAATATAGACAATAAGGATAAAAACAATAATTTGATATATTAAGCCTTGTACAAAAATAAATGCATGTGGAGTCTGTTTTCACACAACAATGTCTTTTATTATAGGTCTGAATTACAGGGGAGACAAGGACACACTTAGGTGCCGGACCAAGCTAAGTGCGCTATACATCTTGTACTAATTGTGACACCCGGTTCCAAAAATGATGTGTGCCCAGGACGTTCAACACACATACACAAGTGCATCACAGACGATATACAGACAATTACCACAGAACAAGATTAATTGACAATTTTTATTACACAATTAATATCATCCTCGAATACAACCTCTAATGAATATTAATGACAAGTTCCACTATTGCAGCGGAAATAAACTAACAAGCAACTATGCAGCGAAGCAAACTAAGCAAATAGGGTATAGCGCAGCTCCAACACTTCACAGGCAAAGCTGACGGTAGACACGGCCTAGAACTCCGCATTATCATCGTTAAACTCCCAAACCTGACCTGCAACTGTTGGGGGGGATTGCAAGGGTGAGTACATGTCGTACTCAGCAAGTGTGGAAAGTATGACATGTAGCTGATACAAATGACGAATATAATAATGGCTAAGTGCTGAAAAGTACATTAAAACATTTGAAAAGCAATACTTTATATGTATGTGAAATAAACCCATCATAAACCATGTAGTTATCATAATACCAGTCCATATGCATTACCATCATCAATAATTCCAGATTTCACAATTTGGCAATAACCATATTCAATACCAAAAATTAATCCATTAACCATTACCAAACCATAACCATCCCGAAAACCATACCAATACCAAGTTTTCTCTAATCATGTGAGGGTCCAGATTGCTCATAACCGGGAGCATGGCTATCATGATAGTTTTTTGTCACTCTGCAGAGGTTGCACCACTTTACCCACGTGTTTGTGATTTCGTCACCTTTTGATGACTATAGAATTTCAGTTATGACGTCTCACACTTCCTTAGGTGTGCGGCCAAGAGATCACAAAATAGTTGTTACAAAGGGATTACTAGCCTATTTAGACCCCACTGAGGTTTCAACGGTGGCGATGTCTCCAACTGAGCACATCTTCAACCAAGGGCCCCCTCTTGAGCAATTTGGATCCCAGGGTAGTCCCACCAATCATCAACAAACCCAATCCGACTACCCATTCCCTGAGCATCCTTAATGGTCCAAACAGCACTAGCAAAGCCCTAATTAATCAGCTACACTGCACCCATACTTGGCCTCATGGTGGCACTGTAAATCCGGGATGGTCTCTCCACGAACTGATCCTTAGATCTAAAGCAAGTGAAACCACCATAACATCCAACTCATCCACATACCATGCTTGCTTAGATCACCCATTACCATATCATATTTAACCAGTTCATGTTAACCATAATCTCATAAATGCATAATTAAGTTAAGTGACATAGTTGTTTTCCCATCCCAATTAATTAAGCGAAGCAAAGAGGTAAAAAGCCCATCCTGACTCTCTACCATAAATTCCAGGTGACAAGGGTGGTCAAACAATTCTAGTAAACTTCCTATCATAGGATTTCCCATCAAATTGACACAAGCATGCAATTTTGCAAACAAAACATTTATTTTAAAAATAGGATCAATATGCTTCAAGGACACTTGCCTTGCTTTTGTGATTGGTTCGGGTCAAAGCCTTCAAACTCTTGGTGCTGGAGATCCCCCGCGGCACTCTCTAGCAAAAAACCGTCTAATCCACACAATAAACATACAAGGAAAGAAACACAATCAAAGAGTGCACAAATATTACTCAATATGGCATGACATGCATGATTAATGCAAATGCAAGGTGGAACTTGTTAATGAGTTGTTTTTAATGTTTAATAATCACCTTCAATGGTTGTTAACAAGTAAAATAGGTTTGGAGTTGATAAGATCTAATTTTGGAATTAATTCAACACAATTTAATCAGGAAAATCGGACAAGTCCGCAGGAGGCCGGACTAGTCTGCACTTCGAAGAACTACCGAACTAGGGTTTTCTAAATCTACTTGAATTTGGAAAAACGGGGTTGGATTCACGTAAGGGAAAGATAATAGAAGGTATACCAGGTTTTTAGGACTCCAATGAACCAAGAATATTGGAGGCAACACTTGGATCTTGACGATCTAGGGTTGATGAAGAACTTGGTGATGAATTGGTGATGTAGAACGAAACTTGATGGAGATCTTGATCCTCTTTCATTTCCTCCTCTTATTCTTCTTGGTTGGGATCTCCTCCTCCCTCCTTGATGGCGGCTACTCACGAACTAGAGGTTAGGTGAGGTGGAAAAGTGGCAAATAGATGTCAAGCCAAGGGGTGAAGTTGTTTATATAGAGGTGGAGGCTAGGGTTAGATGGATTTCCGAGTTTGAAATGAATAGGTGCCGGTTAAAAGTCCCACATGGGCTCTAAAAGAGTTATGCACGACGTCCCTAGGCCCACTTAATGTAAAACCCAATAAACAAGTCATGAAACAAAAGATCAACTCGGAGTCGCGAAATATCAGACAAGTCCGAAAAGGGCCGGACTAGTCCGAAATTAGTTAGAAAGAAATCGGACAAGTCTGGCCTAAAATCGGACAAATCTGACTTTACTCAGAGAGAAATTGGACAAGTCCGCTGGAATACGGGACTAGTTCGGACAAATCCAGGGACTTAGCGAAATTTTTAAAGAAATTGAAACACCGGACTAGTCCGCTAAAAACCGGACAAGTCCGAAAGTGTCCAGAGAGAAAATCAGACTAGTTCGTAGAAAAAAACGGACAAGTCTGATCCAAGTTAGAGAGAAATCGGACTAGTCCACACCAAAATCGGACTAGTCGGCACTTTCCAGAATTCTTCAGTGCAGTTTTGTTCTAAATCAATTTTAAACTTATTCCTTTTTATGTGGATTAATATTAGACGTGTTTATGAATGTATGCAAGGCATGATGCATGAAAATGAGGGTGTTACAAACCTACCCCCCTTAAAATGAATCTCGCCCTCGATATTCGACGCGGAAGAGAAGAGATAGGGAAATTCCTTTTTGATATCATCTTCTAGCTCCCAAGTTGCATCTTTTTCTGTGTGATACTTCCATTGAACTTTACACCGTCGAATCACCTTGTTCCTTGTGACTCTCTCCTTGGTTTCTAGGATTTTGATCGGTTGTTTGGCATAAGTCAAATCTTCCTCTAGTTCCAATTCTTCCATGGGCACTTGTTCTTCCGGTACTCTCAAACACTTCTTGAGCTAGGAAACATGAAAGACATCATGAACGTCTGAAAGATGAGTTGGCATCTCCAACTTATATGCTACCTCTCCCCGTTTGTCCAAAATTTTGAACGGTCCAATATAGCGGGGTGCTACCTTGCCTCTTATGTTAAACCTCTTATGACCTCTCATTGGTGACACCTTGAGATAGGCGAAGTCTCCCACTTCAAAGGCTAGTTTCCTTCTCCTATTGTCCGCATAGCCTTTTTTCCTTGATTGGGCATCTCTAAAGTTTCCACGAATTATTTGGATTTGCTTCTCAGCTTCTTGCAACACATCCGAACCAAACACTTGAGTTTCTTCTGTTCACTGCAGAATAAAGGTGTCCTACACTTCCTTCCATATAGTGCTTCATATGGTGACATCTTCAAACTTGCTTGATAACTATTGTTGTACGAAAACTCCGCGTATGGAAAGCTTTTATCCCAACTTTTCCCATATTGTAAAGCACAAGCTCTTAACATGTCCTCCAAAATCTGATTGGTCCTCTTAGTTTGTCCATCCGTTTGAGGGTGATATGCTGAGATAAAATTCAACTTTGTTCCCAATGATTCATGCAATTTTTTCCAAAATCTTAAATTGAGAACCTCTATCCGACACTATCTTCTTCGGAACTCCATGCAAACATACTATTCTTCCTATATACAGTTCTGCCAATTTCTCTCCACTATAGGTGGTCTTGATGGGAATAAAGTGAGCTGACTTAGTTAAACGATCCACAATTACCCATATTGAATCGTAATTGGACTGAGTACGTGGCAATCCAACTATAAAGTCCATACCAATTTATTCCCACTTCCACTCCAGAATCTTCAATGGCTGCAATAGTCCAGCTGGCCTTTGATGTTCCGCCTTGACTCATTGGCACACATCGCACAACGCTACATATCCAGCTATGTCCTTTTTCATGCTAGCCCACCAATAGCAAGTCTTCAAGTCTTTGTACAACTTGGTACAACCGGGATGAATTGAGTATGGTGAGTCATGTGCCTCCTTTAATATTGTCTCCCGAATATGTTTCATATTAGGCACGACAATCCTCTTACCAAGCCATAGAGTACCATGTTCATCCTCAAAAAATCTGAATTCTCTCCCTTCTTGGGTCCTTTCCTTGATTTCCTGGATTTCCTCATCGTTAGTTTGACCTTCCCGAATTTCTTGCTCTAAGGTTGGGTTTAACTCCATCATCTCCACCTCATTTGCAAATCCAAGATTCAACCGTTCAAACTCCTTGCATAACTCGGATGGCAACTCTCGAACCATGAGTTGAATACTTACTCCTTTCTGGCTCAAGGCATTGGCCACTACACTGGCCTTACCTGGATGATAGTTGATTCCCAAATCATAATCTTTGATGAGCTCCAACCATCTTCGTTGCCTCAAATTCAAATCCGTTTGTGTGAAAATATACTTAAGACTCTTGTGATCCGTATAAATTTCACACTGATGTCCAAGGATATAGTGTCTCCAAATCTTCAACGCGTGTACTATGGCTGCAAGTTCCAAATCATGGGTTGGGTAATTCTATTCATGTTTCTTCAATTGCCTCGATGCATATGCAACTGCTTGACCCTCTTGCATGAGCACACATACAAGTCCTTGTCTTGATGCGTCGCAATATATGTCAAAACTCTTTCTTACATCCGGCAATACCAAAATTGGGGCTGTAGTTAACCTCTTCTTCAACTCCTCAAAACTGTTTTGACAAGCTTCAGTCCATTGGAACACCTTCCCTTCCATTAGCAACTCCGTCATAGGCTTGGCTATCTTGGAAAAGTCCTTGATGAATCTACAGTAATATCCAGCCATCCCAAGAAAACTCCTGATCTCCTTTACATTCTGCGGGGGCTCCCATTATAACACATCCCTCACTTTTCCTGGATCAACTGAAACTCCTCCCCCTGAAATGATATGACCCAAAAATGATACTTCTCTCAACCAAAACGGACACTTGTTGAACTTGGCATACAATTGATGCTCCCTTAATATCTGCAGCGTAAGCCTCAAGTGTTCCTCATGTAACTTGTCATCCTTCGAGTAGATCATAATGTAATCAATGAACACCACAATGAACTTATCCAAGTACTCCATGCAGACCTTATTCATGAGGTACATAAAGTAGGCAGGCGCATTTGTCAATCCAAAAGACATCACGGTGTACTCATAAGATCCATATTGTGTCCTAAAAGCTGTCTTGGGTATGTCTGATGGTCTAATCTTCATTTGAAAGTATCCTGACCTCAAATCAATCATAGAGAAGACACAAGCACCCTTCATCTGATCAAACAAGTCTTCTATGTGTGGCAAGGTGTACATGTTTTTAATTGTTACCTCGTTGAGAGCTCGGTAATCCAGGCACATCCTTTGGGATCGATCCTTCATGTCCACAAATAGAACTAGCTCACCCATGGACACTAAGTTGTTTAGTAGGCAAGGATCACAGAGGAATTCAAAGTATTGATCCTAATTCAAGGTAGTTTGCAGTAGATGCTTGCTTTGGGCATGGGCTTACTCCTAGCAATACTAGGACGACTCCCGCCAAGATCCTATGGCGTAGCCGAACGTGGAGGATTACAAAGACAGATAGGGCTGTCACCACCTACTGCCTACCTCTTCAATCCGTGGGTCTACGAGATATCCACTGATGATTTATAACCTAAGCACCACACTTACGTTCTAAATCACTACTTAGTTGTTTCGAACACAAAGCTACAACTAGAGCCTCTAATGAATTAAAGCAGTGAACCCACAAGTAACTACTTGTGTAAACTACTAAGAATAAAAGATCAAACTTTTATTGAATTCACAAAGACTTACTTGATTGAGTAAAATCTTTGTAGGGGTACAAGTGTAGAAGAGGGACTTGACAAGCCCAAGCCTCCTTCTTCTAGACTCTTCACCACACTCTCCTTCTACTTTGGTAGCCTCTAGGACTACTCTAAACCTTTGGAATGTAGCACTATTCTCAACTTTTGGTGTCTGTGAGAAGTGAGGTGAGGGGGTCTATTTATATGTGGAGAAGGGTCGGTTCCCGCCACAGTTTACGCATGAATTAGTCACCATTGACTCCAGGGAGTCGGGAGGAGCCAACACATGTCGTTTGACCGAGTTATGCACCAGGAAGAGGTCAGCTGACCAGGGGGTTCGACCGACCTGGTCAAGGCTCCCCTCGGGGAGTGCTTCCTCCAGGTGGCTTCCAGGTGGGCCCTCTTGATATATATGGGTGCAACACCAGTGGATCTCCTCGTATTCCTCTATTTGTGGGCCATTTGATCCATGTGTTGCCACATGTCATCGCCTGATTCGTTGAAATCCATTTTCATGGATTCATCCCTGCATGTTTTGTTATTTTGGGTAATAATTCACCTACATACAAATAAACACCAACACTTGTGGAATTGGGTTAGTGTATAACCCTACCACTATGTTTTGTGTTTCTTTTATGCACATTATGAGGTGAATTGAAGGTCAAAATGTGGTACTTAAGGACTGTCAACAAACTCCCCCACACTTAGTCCTTTGCTCGTCCTCGAGTGAAGGCAAGAAGAACTAGAGTGTTGTCATGAAATTGCTATAAGGTAGAAAATAAGGATACTAGATATTTCAACCTATACCTGAATTCATGGATTCTCTTTGTGTATGTGGCTACCACATCAATCTTGAGTGTTTGAAAAGTGGAACAGTTAGAATGAAGTTCCCTTGGATTATTTTCTGCTGAAATGATTAGGCAATTGCTATATTTGAAAGTCATAGGAACTTTTGCCTTTGCCTTCTCAATTGGAATCTCTCAAATCTCTCAAAGTGTTTGAGTCCTCACCATGGCATGTTTTGCCAATTCTTGTCCCTATACTAAAAGTGTCTATATATGGAGCTTGGTAGGGATGATGTGGCACACATTTGCAATTCATATGTTACTAAGTCAAAAACTTGATCCTATGAGAGACTTATGCAATGAACAAAGTGAAGAGCAAATTCTTGTGCACATGAATGGAATGGAGGGGCGAGGTGATAACTCCCATGAATTTTCTCTCTCTTAAGGATGAAACATGGCTACTTTTTTGAGCACTCTTACTCTTTTTTCAAGAGTGGATGCTTCTTTTCTTTTTCTTGTAGCCATGTCTTCTACTCCTTTTTATTTTTATTTTTTAGAGAGGCTTTCATTTGTATTGTATGGAGTTTATTTTTGACGGATGGGTAATCAATGGATGCAAATTCTCAATGTGAGAAATTTTGCATGAATGCAGTGCACAAGAGTTTTCAATTCAAAAAGTTCATGCATGTCACTCAATTGGGTCACAAGTTTGACAAAGTTCAATGAAAGGCAAAGTGGCATATGCTTGTGGTTTTCAATGAATGTATCATATGGCCTTGGTAGGTATATAAATTTCCAATGAGAGGTTTAGGCAAAGTTCAAGACTTCAAATAGTTACAAATGTCAAAATCAATTTCAAGCAAAAGGATGATTTCTAAAGAATTCATTTACCATATCACACTAGTCAAATACCTATATGATGTGTTTTTCCTATTGAATTATGGGAATCATAAACAAGGTAATAAATTGAAATATAAAGTATTCAAATTTTTTGTTTAAGCAAATTCTTAACTACCAAATTTTATTTCAATTTGTTGAGTTGATTCAATTAGATATGCAATGAAAAATATAAAATCAACTCAAACAGCAGGGTAGCGCACAAAAGTGCGGATAGGAAATCCAAACTGATTTTCTGGAGCGAAACGAAGTCGTACGGAGCAGAGAACAGGTCGGACGACCAGGTGGTTCGGCCGACCTCCTGTTGGCTCTGTTGTGGCTCTGTTTCGTCGGGTCGTTTTTGCTCATTCCGTCGCGACGTGTTTTGATATGCAACGTTAATTTTTCACGTCGGGATTTCGTGACTTGGGGATATGTTTCCCCCACACTTGTTTCCTGAATTCTTTATTCAACAAAATAAACTAAAGTGGGAACTTTACCGGTGTTAGATGAACCGGTAAGTTTATTTTATTGAAATCAAAATATGGGGATGCTTACATTATTCAACCTAACTTTGGAAAACAAATGATTGGAAAAGAATAAAAATCCTAAGTAGTAAGCATCATATGCTGTCGGGACATCTAAACTATGGTGCGTTGTAGACGCCGGGCTCCCTAACGGCATTGCACAAGCGCTGCAGCTTGGCGTTCATGCCACGGCGAACACCGTCATTCTCCTCTTTGAGGGCCATGATTTCGTCCTTCAGTTCCGCCCTATAAATGCGCCATTCAGCCACCAAGTAAGTTAGCTTCTTGTTATCCAGGCGGAGAGAAGCGAACTCCTTGTTCAGCTGTGCCACTATAGGGGCACGAGGAGAATCCTCACCACTGCCCTCAAACTGACCGGGAGGCCCGTTGATGGCAGGTGGAGGGATGTGTCGCCTAATCTTGGAGGGCGACGATCCCGTCGACTCCTCCATTGCCAGATTATCCACGCGCTTGAATAGGCCGTTAGCGTAGCCTCCTTCGGGTTTGCGCACCCCGGGTATAAGAAAGTGATCTCCAATGCATTTCGTCGAGGTACAGGTGGGCATCTTGTAGTGGTGGCTCACTACATCGCCCGTCTTAGTCTTCAATGTATACATGAACTCCTCGCCGAGCTGCAACAATGGGAGAGCCTCGTTTTTTCCGTGGAAAAGACATGTCCTGACTGGGCTCAGTCCAGCCAAAGTCAAACGTCCTGGCATCGTTGACTTCATCGGCGTTCTCCGAGGGGAGAGCGACTGGACAGCGCTACGAGGTGTAGGGATGCGCCCGCGCGGAGTCGTCGCAGGCGGAATCATGGCAAGAGGCTTGACATCGATCGCCATGACAGACTCCAAGGTGAGGGAAGGTTTGTCATCGGCCGGCTTAATGTCTCCGCTCAGGTTGAAGGTTGAGCTGGAGGAGGCATGTGGCACAATCTTCATGTCGGCCATGACGAGGATGGTAGGAAGATGATTATTCAATGAGGTGCAGCTTTCCTTTCTGTTTCCGTCCTTTAAATAAGCGGGGAACGACACGTTTCACTGAGGATTTTGTGGAAGATATCGGGGAGGATAAACACGAGAAAACAGAACACGAACAGCACGAAGAGAAGGTCGGCCGACCCTAGGGTTCGACCGAATCCTTTTCGGCTCCGTTTTGGCTAAATTTTCTCGGGTCGATCAAATGGGCCCAATCGTAAAATCCAGCAAATAAAGCAAACTAGAAGAAGAATTGGATGGGCCCATTAGTTGGACGTGGAGGATTTAAACAGAATTGAAAGAAATGGCATGGAAATTGATTAGATTTACCACGTCAAATTCTTTTTCTGTATGATTCTGGGAATCGAGAAATAATTTGAGTCGGTGCCCATTCACTTTGAATAATTGACCATCATCACCTTGGAATGTGATTGCTCCATGGGATGAAGTCTCTACTATAGTGAAGGGTCCTTCCCATTTACTTCTAAGCTTCCCATGTCCAAAGAGTTTAACCCTAGAGTTAAAGAGTAAAACTTTATCTCCAGGTTTGAACTCTTTCGGCGTAATCCTCTTATCGTGCCATCTTTTGGTTCTCTCTTTATAAATTCTGGCACTGTGGTACGCCTTATCTCTCCATTCCTCCAACTCGGAGATTTGCTTCAATCGGTGATTTCCAACTTCGTTAAGATTCATGTTCCACCGCTTGATGGCCCAATACGCTCTATGTTCCAATTCTACATGAAGATGGCAAGTCTTCCCATAGACAAGTTGGAAAGGAGACATGCCGATAGGTGTCTTGTAGGCAATACGATATGCCCACAATGCATCGGGTAGCTTTTGCTTCCATCCCGTTCTCATTTCCAAGACAGTCTTTTGCAGAATATTCTTAATTTGCTTATTAGATGTTTCTTCTTGACCACTTGTCTGTGGGTGGTATGGGGTAGCAATGTTATGCTGGACTCCAAGTTCCCATAAAAAGTTCTGGAAGGTCTTATCTATGAAATGAGACCCTCCATCACTTATGACCATACGGGGAGTTCGAAAGCATGGGAAAATGATCTCATGGAACATTTTCCTTGCTTGCTTGGAATCAGCATTTTTGCATATCAATGCTTCTACCCATTTTTACACATAATCGACGGCAACCAGAATATACTCGCAATCTTAAGACCTAGGAAAAGGTCCCATGAAATCAATACCCCATACATCAAATAATTCCACTTGGATATTGTATGTTAGAGGCATCGCATTGCGAGCAGAGATTCCTCTATGCTTCTGGCATTTCCAACATCTGCGAATGAATTCCTTGGTATCTTCATACATTGAAGGCCAATAGAATCCACTCTGCCAGATCATTGCCTGAGTACGGTAAACACCGTAATGACCACCATAGGGGCCAGCGTGGCATTTCTCTATAATTTTGGTTCCTTCAATTGATGGGACACACCTTCTAAGAAGGCCATCGGCACATACTCGATAGAGGTAAGGGTCATCCCAAAGGTGTCTACGACTCTCATAAATGAGTTTCTTTTTGTTCTCCCCTGGTGGTACGTATCCCGTGACCATAAAGTTCACGATATCTGCATACCAAGGGTGAGAGTCTGTCACCTTGAGGAGCATATCATCTCGTAGGAAGTCATTGATAGGTATGTCCATGGTTTGTGTGACTTCCATACGTGAAAGATGATCTGCTAGTGAATTCTCTACTCCTTTCTTATCTCTTATTTCCATATCAAATTCTTGGAGTAGAAGAATCCATCGAATTAGCCTGGGTTTAGCATCCTTTTTGGTAAGCAGATATTTCAAAGCAGCATGGTCTGTGTAGACTATGACCTTTGCTCCAACCAAATAGGATCTAAACTTGTCGATAGTAAAAACTACTGCTAGGAGCTCTTTCTCAGTTGTGGCATAATTAAGTTGGGCTCCTGTCAGAGTTTTGCTAGCGTAGGCTATTGCGTGATGCTTTGTATCTTTGGTTTGGCCTAAGACCGCACCAACAGCAAAGTCACTGGCATCACACATGATTTCGAATGGCAGCGTCCAATCAGGAGGTTGGATAATTGCAGCTGAGATGAGTGCCTTTTTGATTATATCAAATGATTTAAGGCATTCGTCATCGAAATCAAAGGGAGATTCTTTAGCTAATAGGTTGGTGAGGGGTCTAGCGATTTTGGAGAAATCCTTGATAAATCGTCGGTAGAACCCCGCATGACCTAAAAAGCTGCGGATTCCCTTAACATTGATAGGAGGTGGAAGTTTTTCAATAAGTTCAATTTTAGCTTTGTCCACCTCTATCCCTATCTCGGACACCAAGTGTCCAAGAACGATGCCTTCCCGGACCATGAAATGGCACTTTTCCCAATTAAGCACAAGGTCCTTCTCCTGGCATCTTTGTAAGACCCTGTCTAAATTTTCCAGACAATGATCAAAATTTTTCCCATAGACGGAGAAATCGTCCATGAAAACTTCCATGATATCCTCAATCACGTCTGAAAATATAGACATCATGCATCTTTCGAAAGAGGCAGGAGTGTTACACAATCCAAAGGACATACGCCGATAGGCATAGGTCCCGTAAGGACATGTGAACGTGGTCTTACTTTGATCATCGGGATGGATTGGAATTTGATGATATCCTGAATACCCATCAAGGAAATAGAAGTAGGAGTGTTTTGCCAATCGCTCTAACATCTCATCGATGAAGGGCAATGGAAAATGGTCTTTCCTTGTTGCATTGTTAAGTTTTCGGTAGTCAATGCACATCCTCCATCCTGTGACGGTCCGTTGAGGAATTAATTCATTCTTCTCGTTTTGAACGACCGTCATACCTCCCTTCTTAGGTACTACTTGAACTGGACTTACCCATTCACTATGAGGAACAAGGTAAATAATCTCGGCATGCAGAAGTTTCAAGACTTATTTCTTGACAACTTCCCGTATCGCATTATTCAATCGCATTTGAGGTTCCCTTGAGGGGACACTCTCAGGGTCAATAGGAATATGATGGGTGCATAACGCTAGACTAATTCCCTTGAGATCCTGAAGTGAATATCCAAAAACATCTCTATGCTTTTCTAACATGGCTATGAGTTTGAGCGTTTCATCATCTGAAAGCTTGTCACTTATGATGATAGGGGCTTCCAAATCGCCATTTAGAAAGGCATAACATAGGCGTGGAGGTAGAATCTTGAGCTCAACAGGAGGTTTTGGGGAGAGCTCTTCTTTTGGAAATTCTATTTCCTCCTGGAATTCATCCTCCTCTTGGATGAAGTCTTCTTGTCCTTCAATTTTAGGGGGTTCTAAAAATTGAAGAGTCCTAACCTCCTCCATTGGCTCATCTTAGATGGGAGATTCTGCAGATGTGTTCTTCGAACGCAGAATAGGCATTGAGAAATTTCTCCCTCCAAGATTGATATTGAGGCTTCTTCCAAAGGAACTTCCATGAGAAATTTCTCTATGGGAATCCCTATCATGATGTCGAAATCTTTGATTTCGAACATGTGAAAATCTAGGAGAGCCTCAACATATTTGTGTCTAACAGACACTTGATGCAGAACCCCACATCCTTCAAGAATGGTTCCGAATGAATCTCAAAAGGATTTGCGTGTTGGTGCCAATGGCACATCGCCAAGAATGACGAGAGCACAAGAATCGGAAATGAGATTTGCTCCAACAGTAGGGTTGTATAGGATTCTCATTGGTGTCCCTCTAATAGAACATAAAATGGTAGCCAAAGGTGAGGTCATCCGAAGAATTTCGGCTGAATTCTCGATTTCAGCTATCTACTCTCTGCTTAGGATAGAGGTTAACTCCTTGATCGTCTGACGGACGAACACCCCGTCAGGTGGATCAGGTGGAGTTGGTGGCAATGAAGGTTTCCTATGGCAAAAATACTTCGAGGTATTTCCATAATCTTCAAAAAGTTGTTCCTCAAAGTAAAATGGAAACTGCGAGGGTTGAATTTCTTCCACCTTCGTAGTCTTAGGTTCGGGAGAGGATTCCTCTGGCAAGGCTTGGGGTAAACAAGAAATGGGTTCATCCTTGTCCAAGAGTGTATCCTCCATTCTTGACACTACTTCCTCTTGGGGAGGCTCATTAAGACCCATAATGAAGAATTTTCTAGAATTCTGTCCAGAAGATCCTTGCCTTCTTCTGGAGTCTTATGGAGGAAAGATCCTCCAACCATAATGTCAAGATATAGGGCAGACTCTTTATTCAATCCCATGAAGAAATGTTGCAAAAGCATTGGATCAGGGATTAACAAATCTGGGCCAGAGTTTTTTAGAAAAGAAAATATGTCCCAAGCTGCACCTATGGATTCCTTCTCCATCTGCTGGAAGCATAGTACTTCCTTTCGTAAGGAAACAATTCCGGCAATGGGAAAGAAAGCAAGACAAAAAATTTTCTCGTAATTCACTCCAATCACCGTTTGTCTTCCCAACGTAGTGGTTGTACCATTGTTTTGCTTTTTCCTTGAGGGAAAAAGGAAACAACTTCCATTCGAGAGTTTCCTGTGTCATACCTTTGATTAGAAGGCATGAACACAGTTGTTCGAACTCTCGTAGATGGTGGTAAGGGTTTTCACAATCCGTTCCTAAGAAGGATTGTTCCCGAACCATGGCTATAAAGCCAGGGCGAAGTTCATAGCTGGTTGAACAAATAGGTTCCGCCGAAGGCGGTGGCTCACAGAACTTGCCCTTCGGAGCAGAGTAAGAAAGAATGGTGGGTTACTCCATTTATATGTGGTGGTAAGGTAAGAATAAGAAAGGTAAGATGATAGATAAGGGGGATATGATACGAGGGTGATCTTGGTTCGAAGATTAACAGCAACCGTTCTCTGGCAACGGCGCCAGAAATGCTTGTTGGTATTTCTTAACACTATAGAGTTATCCGCAAGCGCACGGAAATACCGTTGTAGCGCTTCCCCTTAAGGATTAATCCCAAGGGTATTGAATCCAAAGAACATGTGTGCTAATCTTTCAAACTAGCTCACCCAAGGACACAAAGTTGTTTAGTAGGCAAGGATCAGAGAAGAATTCAAAATATTGATCCTAATTCAAGGTAGTTTGCAGTAGATGCTTGCTTCGGGCACGGGCTTACTCCTAGCAATACTAGGACGACTGCCACCAAGAGCCTATGGCTTAGCCGAACGTGGAGGATTACGAAGGACAGATAGGGCTGTCACCACCTACTGCCTACCTCTTCAATCCATGGGTCTACGAGATATCCACTGATGATTTATAACCTAAGCACCACGCTTACGTTCTAAATCACTACTCTAGTTGTTTCGAATACAAAGATACAACTAGAGCCTCTAATGAATTAAAGCAGTGAACCCACAAGTAACTACTTGTGCAGACTACTAAGAATAAAAGATCAAACTTGTATTGAATTCACATAGGCTTACTTGATTGAGTAAAATATTTGTAGGGATAAAAGTGTAGAAGAGGGACTTGACAAGCCCAAGCCTCCTTCTCCTAGACTCTTCACCACACTCTCCTTCTACTTTGGTAGCTTCTAGGACTACTCTAAACCTTTGGAATGTAGCACTATGTGTCTGTGAGAAGTGAGGTGAGGGGGTCTATTTATAGGTGGAGAAGGGTCGGTTCCCGCCACAGTTTACGCGCGAATCGGTCACCATTGACTCCAGGGAGTCAGGAGGAGCCAACATGTGTCGTTTGACCGGGTTTGGCGCCAGGAAGAGGTCAGCCGACCAGGGGGTTCAGCCGACCTGGTCAAGGCACCCCTCGGGGAGTGCTTCCTCCAGGTGGCTTCCAGGTGGGCCCTCTTGATATATATGGGTGCAACACCAGTGGATCTCCTCATATTCTTCTGTTTGTGGGCCATTTGATCCATGTGTTGCCACATGTCATCGCCTGATTCGTTGAAATCCATTTTCATGGATTCATCCCTGCATGTTTTAGTATTTTGGGTAATAATTCACCTGCATAAAAATAAACACCAACACTTGTGGAATTGGGTTAGTGTATAACGCTACCACTATGTTTTGTGTTTCTTTTATGCACATTATGAGGTGAATTGACGGTCAAAATGTGGTACTTAAGGACCGTCAAAAATGGGGATAAGATGATTTGGATGACACATGGATCCATGTATAGTGTCATCTATGAGGAATTTGTAAAGATACTTCATCTTGAGAATTCATTAGACAATGATCTTACAATTCACAATCTAAAGACTTTGGAGAAGGAAGAGCTAGAAATCCTCTAGGACACAAGAATGCCTTACAAGCCTCCAACTACCAAGTATTTGAAGCCATTCTTTCCAGTCCTGAATAGAATTCTGAGGAAGACCATAGCTCCCAAGGACGGAGATGCAGGAACCATCCAAGGGACTCTAAGGACCTTGATGAAAGTGACCAGATAGAGAAGAACTTTCAATGTCTTTTAGTACATCTACAATGAGATTGTGAACATCTACATTACTCCAAACAGGTCATGTGGCTATACATCTTACATCATGCACATGATTGAGAAGGTCACCGGCCTTGAGTTTGCTAAGGATGTTGAGCACACAGGCCTCAAGCCCTAGAAGCCAACAATATACATTATTCCTTCTGCTCCTGCCTCACCTGCTGTGGAGCAAAGATCTAAGCAAGCAAATGAAGGCACAAGGATTTCAGCTGCTACTCCTGCTCCTCCACCATCCAGAGAGTCCTCCAGTGGTGTGCTAAGAATGTGTTCCTCCATCTTTACATCCTATCGCAAAGTGGAAATTAAGCACAAGGAGAGTTTGGCAAGGAAGAGACTTCAAAAATACATGAAGGCCAACATCAAAGCTATTTGTGAGAAGCTAGAAATTTAGCCAGTGGGATCACCTCATTTCAGAGGATTCACAAGAACATATCACTGAGATGGCTCTTCTCACTAAGCAAGAGTTGAGCTCATTTGGACTAGCAGGTGTCTTCAATCCTCCTCGTCGGCATGGACTTGAAGAGGAACATGAAGAGAGGACCGAGAGTGAAGGAGGCAGTGGCAAAGAGTGATTCCACTCAATTTTTCCTTTTTTGGTGCCTTGATGCCAAGGGGGGGGGGGAGATTGAGACTAGTAGATTATTTTGTAACCTTAAGGACTAGTGATTGAGGACATGTATCTTTATTTCAAATTATTGTAATCTCCTTTGGATGTGCCTATATTATTTAATCTGAATGTGTGATGCTTATTCAATATTGATATGATAGTTGCTTTTATAATTGATATGCTCTTATCTTTTGGCACATCACAATATTTGATCATACACTCTATAGGAACCCCACCATAATGAGTGCATATATGTGAGAAGTTCTTATTGTTCATTTGTCATTCTCATATATGCACACTTTATGAAAATCAATATTTACTCTTATTTGTGAAATCTCAATTGCTTGTCATCAATCACCAAAAAGGGGGTGAAAGTGCATCTAGGCATTCCCTTGTGTGTTTTGGATTATTGATGACAAATAAATGAGATCCTAATGAATTCATTGAGATGAATGCAGGTTAAGTAAGATTAGATAGTTGGTGCACTCAAAAAGGTGAAAAATGAAGTGATGAACAAAAATAAAAGGCCCAATTGATGAATAAAGCGCAAAGTAGATTTATTTGTATAGGATGTGTGTGAGAGATACATCCCAAGAGCTCAAGTCTTTGCGTAGGGGTAAGGGCTTAAAATCAATCTTAATAATTCACTGAGCACTAGACTAGTTTGTTCACAAATTAGACTAGTCGGTTCGACTTTCGGTAGTCTCTCTTCATAGTGAATCGGACTAGTCTGAGAAACTCTTAGATGTTTTATAACACTATGCACGGGACAAGTCCGTTCATGGACCAGACTAGTCCGAGAAACTTTCTGATGTTCCAATACACAGGGCATCGGACATGTCCGGACTCCTACCGGACTAGTCCGGTATACCTCACACATATTGGGGTTTTTACTGTGCTGCACATTCCACGCGTATTTTACACAAAATAATGGGCAAGTCCGTGTAACACCCCAGCCACTACGGGCTCAGGGGTCGTTACTTCTTCAGCTCTTTAGGATCACATACTAGCCCCACAAACCAACATTAGTCTTTTCTGTGCATTTTGTCCTTACTCGTGCGCACCCCGGAAAACTTCCCGGTCGGTCACCCATCCGTAAATTGCTCCGGGCCAAGCACGCTTAACCTTAGAGTTCTTTGCAGGTGAGCTTCCGGAAAAGAAAGTATACCTTGGTAGTATGAGTATTCTATCAATCCTATTAAGTCTTGAGTCAGTATGTCACAATCCACCCCCCTAGAAGACCGGCGTCCTCGTCGGTCAACTCCCAAGCCAGAAACATCCCCTCTTGGCCGTGTCCATACGTTCAGTACTCGAATACGTACCATATCATGTCCCTCTTTGTCGGTACCCTGCATCCTTCCTCCATAGATCACCTTGGGGGTCCTTCTGGGTCTGGACCTTCGACGAAGCCGCGCAAGACCAGATCCGGTGTGAAGACTTTGACCTTGTCGACAAGGGAAGGGGCTGAGCAGCTGTTTGGAATGCACGTTATCGCCAAGCGCTTCAGAACTATCATCAAAGGCATGTGCACAACCGACAACTCGAGGAAGGCGATCTGGTGCTGCGGAAAATACTAACTCGTGAAGGGATGAACAAACTTTCCCCCAGCTGGGAAGGTCCCTTCCGAGTAATCAAAGTATCCGTCCCGGATGAGTTTGCTTGGCAACAGAGGATGGGACTTCGCTTCCTAATCCTTGGAACATCGAGCACCTCCATAATTTTTATGCTTAGAATCACGGAGGTGAGTATGTAATTACACACAATGTATATTATAGAGTTGCTACACAGAAATGGGTAGATCCTTCGGGAGAACATCTGGACCCCTCTAGGAAAGTCCGGGAAGTTCAAGTACACTTCATATAGTCACAACACTAAAAGTGTAGCTACCTGCCCGGGGCTAGTACAAGATGTATAGTGCACTTAGCTTGGTCCCGCACCCTAAGTGTGTCCTTGTCTCCCCCGTAATTCGGACCTATAATGAAAGACATTGTTGTGTGAAAACAGATTTTACGTGCATTTATTTTTGTAAAAGGCTCAATATATCAAATTATTGTCTTTATCCTTCTTCACTATAATGAAGTTGTGCAATTCTTTTTTAGTTTTTGTCCAAGTTATCCATATGTATTACAAGTTATATTGTTGATCTCTTTGGATCTTAACATGTTGTATAGTCTACTTGCCTGAATGCCAAGCCAACATAGGTCCAGAGTATGCTATCGACTTAGCCTGGTCCTGCACCCTAAGTATGCCACTCTACCTACACCCCGGCAGGTCTCAGTAGGGTGAGTACTAAAAAAGCATATGAGTCTGGAAAGATTACATCTATATGCTTGTTATCATATTGAGTTTCTTCGGACGTAAAACTCAAATAAGAATGATAAGTCACAAATGATTTATAGACAAGAGGACAAATTTTACTCTTTTCTTGTATTTAATGTGCAGAAAAAACAGAAATTTATAGCGATGGTGGATAACGCCGGAGCTACTAAGCTCCGACATCCTCCAAGGGGGCCTGCCGTCAACGTTTAATATGCGACAGTGGGTGACATCGGAGCTACGAAGATCCGACAACTCCTGGGGGCTTACCTTCAACAATTCGCGCGTTGATATTGGGCGCTACTGGACCTATCAAGCTCCGATAAATCCTAGGGGCCTGCGGTTGACGTTTTATACGTTGATGGTGGGTACTATCGATGTGTCGGAAATAAAGACTTCGGGCCTAAAATCTACAAGTTCGAAGCGTTCAAGTCATTACCATACTATCAAATCCTTTTGGTACATGTACACACTTGAATTGTGCACATACACCAGGGGGCCAACAAGACAGAGTACAGTATATTGAAGACAAAACAACAATAAAATGAAGTTCATGGCAAAGTGGATTTCATTAATTCGAAGCACTGTATTACAAAATTGGGATTACAGCAGAAGGAAAAAGGAAAAATTCCTAGCTTCTGGAGGATCTAAGTCCTGCGGAAGAATGAGGCGACATTCTTCGCAACTTCTTGAATGGACTCCGTTCGTAGATCCTCCAATGACTTCTGGGTGGCCGCAAGCTCCGAACCTTCCCGAGCGAGGCGCTCGACCAATTTGGCATGCTGCTGCATATTCCAGCAACTTGCTTCTCGCGATCGGTCAGCACCGTCTCCCGGAGGTGGATGCGGTTCCGCCTTTCCACCAGGTCTTTCTCCCTGCCTCTCACTTTCCCTCCCCTGGTGGCAACATCAGCTTCTCCTTTCGAGAGCTCCTGCCCCAGTTTACAGTACTTCTCCTTTTTCTCTTTACTCCATAGATCCAGCTTTTTGCTGTGATCTGCCTAATTCTGTTCACCCAGAGTCAATTTCTGCGTCACCAAAACCTCAATGAATTGAACGAGGTCCTCCTGAAGCGCCGAGCGGAACTTGGGGCGAGGGAAGAGAAGCTCCTAGAGCAGTAGGAGGATATTTTGAAGAGGGAGGCGGAGGTCACCTAGAAATTGACTTTGGTTGAATAGAATTTGGCAGATCACATCAAAAATCTGGATCTATGGAGTAAAGAGGAAAAGGAGAAGTACTGGAAACTGGGGTAGGAGCTCTCGAAAAGAGAAGCTCATGTTGCCACCAGGGAAGGGAAAGTGAGAGGCAGGGAGAAAGACCTGGCTGAAAGGAGGAACCACATCCACCTCCAGGAGACGGAGCTGACCAATCGTGAGAAGCAAGTTGCTGAGAATATGCAGCAGCATGCCAAATTAGTCGAGCGCCTCGCTCGAGAAGGTTCGAAGCTAGTGGCCGCCCGGAAGTCACTGGAGGAGCTGCGGAGCTTGAGGGAGACAGAGTCCATTCAAGTGTGGGAGTTCTTGGGGCGAGCCAATGACGCGCTGACACCACTAGGCTTCAGTCCTGTACGTCCGGAAAATCCAGAGCTGGACTTGGACCGAGTGCTAGTGGCCCCCAATGATGCTGGCGGCAAGCTCGATGCAATGGGTGACGTCATTGTGGACTAGCTGGAGACAGAGGGAAAATCTCTGGCAATGAACATCGTAGAGTATGTGCTTATGTGTTATGTGAGCCGAGATCCCCAATTCTCCCTGGACCCGGTGCTCCAAGGTCCAATTGCTGAAGAGGAGGATGCCGCCAGGGCCAGCGCCCATGAAGTTGCCAAGAATGTCGCCTCATTCTTCCGCATGACTTAGATCCTCCAGAATCTAGGATTTTTTCCTTTTGCCTTCTGTTGTAATCCCAATTTTGTAATCTTGTGTATCGAATTAATGAAGTCCACTTTGCTATGAACTTCATTTTATTGTTGTTGTGTCTTCAATATACTATACTCTGTCTTGTTGGCCCCCTGGTGTATGTGCACAATTCAAGTGTGTACATGTACCAAAAGGATTTGACAGTATGTTGATGACTTGAACGCTTCGAACTTGTAGATTTTTGGTCCGAAGTCTTTATTTTTGACACGTCGACGACTGGCCCCATGGGATTGTCACAGCTTGGTAGCTCTGATAGTACCAACCATCAACGTATAAAATGTTGATGGCGGGCCCCCTAGGATTTATCGGAGCTTGAGAGGTCCGGTAGCGCCCGATATCAACGCGCAAATTGTTGAAGGTAAGTCCCCCAAGGGTTGTCGGACCTTCGTAGCTCCGACATCACCCACTGTCAACATATTAAACGTCGACGGTGGGCCCCCTTGGAGGATGTCGGAGCTTAGTAGCTCCGGCGTCGTCCTCCATTGCTATGAATTTCTGTTTTTCCTGCACATTAAATACAAAAAAGAGTAAAATTCGTCCTCTTGTCTATAAATCGTTTGTGACTTATCATTCTTATTTGAGTTTTACATCTGAAGAAACTCAATATGGTAACAAGCATACAGATGTAATATTTCCAGACTCATATGCTTTTTTAGTACTCACCCTACTAAGACCTGCCGGGGTGTAGGTAGAGTGGCGTACTTAGGGTGCAGGACCAGGATAAGTCGATAGCACACTCCGGACCTATGTTGGCTTGGCGTTCAGACAAGTAGACTATACAGCATGTTAAGATCCAAAGAGATCAACAATATAACTTGTAATACATATGAATAACTTGGACAAAAACTAAAAAAGAATTGCACAACTTCAATATAGACAATAAGGATAAAAACAATAATTTGATATATTAAGCCTTGTACAAAAATAAATGCATGTGGAGTCTGTTTTCACACAACAATGTCTTTTATTATAGGTCTGAATTACAGGGGAGACAAGGACACACTTAGGTGCCGGACCAAGCTAAGTGCGCTATACATCTTGTACTAATTGTGACACCCGGTTCCAAAAATGATGTGTGCCCAGGACGTTCAACACACATACACAAGTGCATCACAGACGATATACAGACAATTACCACAGAACAAGATTAATTGACAATTTTTATTACACAATTAATATCATCCTCGAATACAACCTCTAATGAATATTAATGACAAGTTCCACTATTGCAGCGGAAATAAACTAACAAGCAACTATGCAGCGAAGCAAACTAAGCAAATAGGGTATAGCGCAGCTCCAACACTTCACAGGCAAAGCTGACGGTAGACACGGCCTAGAACTCCGCATTATCATCGTTAAACTCCCAAACCTGACCTGCAACTGTTGGGGGGGATTGCAAGGGTGAGTACATGTCGTACTCAGCAAGTGTGGAAAGTATGACATGTAGCTGATACAAATGACGAATATAATAATGGCTAAGTGCTGAAAAGTACATTAAAACATTTGAAAAGCAATACTTTATATGTATGTGAAATAAACCCATCATAAACCATGTAGTTATCATAATACCAGTCCATATGCATTACCATCATCAATAATTCCAGATTTCACAATTTGGCAATAACCATATTCAATACCAAAAATTAATCCATTAACCATTACCAAACCATAACCATCCCGAAAACCATACCAATACCAAGTTTTCTCTAATCATGTGAGGGTCCAGATTGCTCATAACCGGGAGCATGGCTATCATGATAGTTTTTTGTCACTCTGCAGAGGTTGCACCACTTTACCCACGTGTTTGTGATTTCGTCACCTTTTGATGACTATAGAATTTCAGTTATGACGTCTCACACTTCCTTAGGTGTGCGGCCAAGAGATCACAAAATAGTTGTTACAAAGGGATTACTAGCCTATTTAGACCCCACTGAGGTTTCAACGGTGGCGATGTCTCCAACTGAGCACATCTTCAACCAAGGGCCCCCTCTTGAGCGATTTGGATCCCAGGGTAGTCCCACCAATCATCAACAAACCCAATCCGACTACCCATTCCCTGAGCATCCTTAATGGTCCAAACAGCACTAGCAAAGCCCTAATTAATCAGCTACACCGCACCCATACTTGGCCTCATGGTGGCACTGTAAATCCGGGATGGTCTCTCCACGAACTGATCCTTAGATCTAAAGCAAGTGAAACCACCATAACATCCAACTCATCCACATACCATGCTTGCTTAGATCACCCATTACCATATCATATTTAACCAGTTCATGTTAACCATAATCTCATAAATGCATAATTAAGTTAAGTGACATAGTTGTTTTCCCATCCCAATTAATTAAGCGAAGCAAAGAGGTAAAAAGCCCATCCTGACTCTCTACCATAAATTCCAGGTGACAAGGGTGGTCAAACAATTCTAGTGAACTTCCTATCATAGGATTTCCCATCAAATTGACACAAGCATGCAATTTTGCAAACAAAACATTTATTTTAAAAATAGGATCAATATGCTTCAAGGACACTTGCCTTGCTTTTGTGATTGGTTCGGGTCAAAGCCTTCAAACTCTTGGTGCTGGAGATCCCCCGCGGCACTCTCTAGCAAAAAACCGTCTAATCCACACAATAAACATACAAGGAAAGAAACACAATCAAAGAGTGCACAAATATTACTCAATATGGCATGACATGCATGATTAATGCAAATGCAAGGTGGAACTTGTTAATGAGTTGTTTTTAATGTTTAATAATCACCTTCAATGGTTGTTAACAAGCAAAATAGGTTTGGAGTTGATAAGATCTAATTTTGGAATTAATTCAACACAATTTAATCAGGAAAATCGGACAAGTCCGCAGGAGGCCGGACTAGTCTGCACTTCGAAGAACTACCGAACTAGGGTTTTCTAAATCTACTTGAATTTGGAAAAACGGGGTTGGATTCACGTAAGGGAAAGATAATAGAAGGTATACCAGGTTTTTAGGACTCGAATGAACCAAGAATATTGGAGGCAACACTTGGATCTTGACGATCTAGGGTTGATGAAGAACTTGGTGATGAATTGGTGATGTAGAACGAAACTTGATGGAGATCTTGATCCTCTTTCATTTCCTCCTCTTATTCTTCTTGGTTGGGATCTCCTCCTCCCTCCTTGATGGCGGCTACTCACGAACTAGAGGTTAGGTGAGGTGGAAAAGTGGCAAATAGATGTCAAGCCAAGGGGTGAAGTTGTTTATATAGAGGTGGAGGCTAGGGTTAGATGGATTTCCGAGTTTGAAATGAATAGGTGCCGGTTAAAAGTCCCACATGGGCTCTAAAAGAGTTATGCACGACGTCCCTACGCCCACTTAATGTAAAACCCAATAAACAAGTCATGAAACAAAAGATCAACTCGGAGTCGCGAAATATCAGACAAGTCCGAAAAGGGCCGGACTAGTCCGAAATTAGTTAGAAAGAAATCGGACAAGTCTGGCCTAAAATCGGACAAATCTGACTTTACTCAGAGAGAAATTGGACAAGTCCGCTGGAATACGGGACTAGTTCGGACAAATCCAGGGACTTAGCGAAATTTTTAAAGAAATTGAAACACCGGACTAGTCCGCTAAAAACCGGACAAGTCCGAAAGTGTCCAGAGAGAAAATCAGACTAGTTCGTAGAAAAAAACGGACAAGTCTGATCCAAGTTAGAGAGAAATCGGACTAGTCCACACCAAAATCGGACTAGTCGGCACTTTCCAGAATTCTTCAGTGCAGTTTTGTTCTAAATCAATTTTAAACTTATTCCTTTTTATGTGGATTAATATTAGACGTGTTTATGAATGTATGCAAGGCATGATGCATGAAAATGAGGGTGTTACAAACCTACCCCCCTTAAAATGAATCTCGCCCTCGATATTCGACGCGGAAGAGAAGAGACAGGGAAATTCCTTTTTGATATCATCTTCTAGCTCGCAAGTTGCTTCTTTTTCTGTGTGATACTTCCATTGAACTTTACACCGTCGAATCACCTTGTTCCTTGTGACTCTCTCCTTGGTTTCTAGGATTTTGATCGGTTGTTTGGCATAAGTCAAATCTTCCTCTAGTTCCAATTCTTCCATGGGCACTTGTTCTTCCGGTACTCTCAAACACTTCTTGAGCTAGGAAACATGAAAGACATCATGAACGTCTGAAAGATGAGTTGGCATCTCCAACTTATATGCTACCTCTCCCCGTTTGTCCAAAATTTTGAACGGTTCAATATAGCGGGGTGCTACCTTGCCTCTTATGTTAAACCTCTTATGACCTCTCATTGGTGACACCTTGAGATAGGCGAAGTCTCCCACTTCAAAGGCTAGTTTCCTTCTCCTATTGTCCGCATAGCCTTTTTTCCTTGATTGGGCATCTCTAAAGTTTCCACGAATTATTTGGATTTGCTTCTCAGCTTCTTGCAACACATCCGAACCAAACACTTGAGTTTCTTCTGTTCACTGCAGAATAAAGGTGTCCTACACTTCCTTCCATATAGTGCTTCATATGGTGACATCTTCAAACTTGCTTGATAACTATTGTTGTACGAAAACTCCGCGTATGGAAAGCTTTTATCCCAACTTTTCCCATATTGTAAAGCACAAGCTCTTAACATGTCCTCCAAAATCTGATTGGTCCTCTTAGTTTGTCCATCCGTTTGAGGGTGATATGCTGAGATAAAATTCAACTTTGTTCCCAATGATTCATGCAATTTTTTCCAAAATCTTAAATTGAGAACCTCTATCCGACACTATCTTCTTCGGAACTCCATGCAAACATACTATTCTTCCTATATACAGTTCTGCCAATTTCTCTCCACTATAGGTGGTCTTGATGGGAATAAAGTGAGCTGACTTAGTTAAACGATCCACAATTACCCATATTGAATCGTAATTGGACTGAGTACGTGGCAATCCAACTATAAAGTCCATACCAATTTATTCCCACTTCCACTCCAGAATCTTCAATGGCTGCAATAGTCCAGCTGGCCTTTGATGTTCCGCCTTGACTCATTGGCACACATCGCACAACGCTACATATCCAGCTATGTCCTTTTTCATGCTAGCCCACCAATAGCAAGTCTTCAAGTCTTTGTACAACTTGGTACAACCGGGATGAATTGAGTATGGTGAGTCATGTGCCTCCTTTAATATTGTCTCCCGAATATGTTTCATATTAGGCACGACAATCCTCTTACCAAGCCATAGAGTACCATGTTCATCCTCAAAAAATCTGAATTCTCTCCCTTCTTGGGTCCTTTCCTTGATTTCCTGGATTTCCTCATCGTTAGTTTGACCTTCCCGAATTTCTTGCTCTAAGGTTGGGTTTAACTCCATCATCTCCACCTCATTTGCAAATCCAAGATTCAACCGTTCAAACTCCTTGCATAACTCGGATGGCAACTCTCGAACCATGAGTTGAATACTTACTCCTTTCTGGCTCAAGGCATTGGCCACTACACTGGCCTTACCTGGATGATAGTTGATTCCCAAATCATAATCTTTGATGAGCTCCAACCATCTTCGTTGCCTCAAATTCAAATCCGTTTGTGTGAAAATATACTTAAGACTCTTGTGATCCGTATAAATTTCACACTGATGTCCAAGGATATAGTGTCTCCAAATCTTCAACGCGTGTACTACGGCTGCAAGTTCCAAATCATGGGTTGGGTAATTCTATTCATGTTTCTTCAATTGCCTCGATGCATATGCAACTGCTTGACCCTCTTGCATGAGCACACATACAAGTCCTTGTCTTGATGCGTCGCAATATATGTCAAAACTCTTTCTTACATCCGGCAATACCAAAATTGGGGCTGTAGTTAACCTCTTCTTCAACTCCTCAAAACTGTTTTGACAAGCTTCAGTCCATTGGAACACCTTCCCTTCCATTAGCAACTCCGTCATAGGCTTGGCTATCTTGGAAAAGTCCTTGATGAATCTACAGTAATATCCAGCCATCCCAAGAAAACTCCTGATCTCCTTTACATTCTGCGGGGGCTCCCATTATAACACATCCCTCACTTTTCCTGGATCAACTGAAACTCCTCCCCCTGAAATGATATGACCCAAAAATGATACTTCTCTCAACCAAAACGGACACTTGTTGAACTTGGCATACAATTGATGCTCCCTTAATATCTGCAGCGTAAGCCTCAAGTGTTCCTCATGTAACTTGTCATCCTTCGAGTAGACCATAATGTAATCAATGAACACCACAATGAACTTATCCAAGTACTCCATGCAGACCTTATTCATGAGGTACATAAAGTAGGCAGGCGCATTTGTCAATCCAAAAGACATCACGGTGTACTCATAAGATCCATATTGTGTCCTAAAAGCTGTCTTGGGTATGTCTGATGGTCTAATCTTCATTTGAAAGTATCCTGACCTCAAATCAATCATAGAGAAGACACAAGCACCCTTCATCTGATCAAACAAGTCTTCTATGTGTGGCAAGGTGTACATGTTTTTAATTGTTACCTCGTTGAGAGCTCGGTAATCCACGCACGTCCTTTGGGATCGATCCTTCATGTCCACAAATAGAACGGGCGCTCCCCAAGGTGAAGAGCTAGGCCGAATGAAACTATTCTCTAGTTGCTCTTGAAATTGCTTCTTGAGCTCCGCTAATTCCACAGGAGGCATCCTATAGGGCCTCTTAGCTATAGGTGCAGTTCCAGATATTAAATCAATAACAAACTCAATGTCTTGATTAGGTGGCATACCCGGCAACTCGTCTAGAAAAACATCCAAAAATTCACACACCAGCAGAATCTCCTCAATTGTGGCACTGTCCATATGATTCAGCTCCAATCGCTTCGGTGCGGTTTGAGATGCTTCAAATTCAACGGTGATCCCTTCTTCATTGGTCAACTTCACCGTCTTCGTGGCACACTCAATAACCCCATTGTGCTTCCTCAACTAGTCCATACCAAGTATAATGTCCAATCCTTGGGAATCCAAAACTATAAGGTTGACAAAGAAGTCTACGCCCCTTATTCTAAGGCTTACTTTTGGACATACTATATTTGTCATCATCTCTCCTCCAGGAGACTTAATCGATAGAGTAAACTTCATATGAGAGATAGGAAAACTATACTTGGCAACATACTTCGATGCAATGAGTGAATGCAATGCTCCAGAATCAAATAACATAGTCGTTGGGTTGGAGTTTGTAAGAAACATACCGATCACCATGTCATCTGCTTGTTGAGCATCCTCCATAGAGACATGGTTCACGTTGCCATGAGCAAAGTTCTACTGTCCATGGTTTCCTTGTGACTGTACTCCATTGGGTCTTGGGTTTTGCCTCTTGCGTGTTGCTTCCTTGACCAAGGCTTGACTTAGGACATTGATGCGCAAAGTGCCCAGCTTCTCCACAAGTATAGCACTTCTTTACTCCACCGGGATTATTGGGGCGAGCTTGGTTCTGAACATTTGCACCAGGAAAAGTAGTACGAGGTGCAAAAGGCATTGGAGGCCTAGGTGCTTGCATAACAGGGCGCTGCTGCACAAACTGAGTTGGGCGCGGTGCATAACCAGGGCGATGTATAGGAGTAGAGGAGTTGTAATATGGCACATTAGGAGGCGCAAAACGAGGGCGCACATTACTTCCTTGTTGCTGTCCTTGATATGGCGCTTTCCTCTTGTTATCTTGCTCCATCTCACGGACCTTATTCTCCATCATAATTGCTTTGTCCACAAGCTTCTGGAAGTTGGCATAATCACAATTGAGCAATTGCACTTGCATCTCATTGTTAAGGCCCCTCATAAACAAGTATTGCTACCGGCTGTCCCGACTAACATCTTCAAGGGCATACCTTGAAAGTTGAGTGAATTTGTTGAGGTATTCACCCACGCTCGACCTTCCTTGCCTCAAGTTCTTAAACTCTTGCCTTTTTAAGATCATAACACCTTTCGGCACATAATGAGATCGGAAACTCTCCTTGAATTCCTCCCAGGTGATCCTCTCCTGATTCTCATGAGCATTGCATAGTGAATCCCACCAATCGGCAGCTGCTCCAACCAGTTTATGAGAAGCAAAAGGCACTTTCTCCCTGTCGCTACATTGGACAATAGCTAGCTTCTTCTCCACGGACCTGAGCCAATCAACAGCATCCATAGGGTCAGCGGCTTGAGCAAAGGTCGGCGGCCTAGTCCTCATAAACTCTCCAACCGGTTATGAGGAGGTGGGGGTGGTGGTGGAGGCATGTAGGGCTGATTGTTGATGTTGCCACCCTGCAGCTGTCCCATTGTCTGTATCATGGTCTACATGAGCTGGTTTTGCATAGCCAAAAGCTGCTCAATGTTGATAGCTCCATGAGCAGGTCTTTGCCCATTGTTGTTTTGAGGTGCTCCATTATTCTCCTCCTCATCATTGCCATCCCCCTGGTTGCGAGTCCTCACCATCTGAAGAAAAGCAAAAGATAAGAATTTAGAAATGTCCCCAACTATATGCATCAAGGGATATGAAACTAAACAACTAACTAGCCTAGGTGGACATGGCAATGCTAAAGCATACCAAAATCCTCTATTAAGCACACGAGCAATCAATATATAGCAAACAACACACCAAGCAAAAACACATCAATTCCTGAGTGCTCCTATATGCTCTAAAGTGTCCATTCTATCTAGGCTGCGTCCTACGGTCAACCTGTGGCTCTGATACCAATCTGTGACACCTGGTTCCAAAAATGAACCAAGTGCAGTATATGTGTGCCCAGGACGTTCAACACACATACACAAGTGCATCACAAACGATATACAGACAATTACCACAGAACAAGATCACTTGACAGATTTTATTACACAATTAATATCATCCTCGAATACAAGCTCTAATGAATATTAATGACAAGTTCAGCTATTGCAGCGGAAATAAACTAACAAGCAACTATGCAGTAAAGCAAACTAAGCAAATAGGGTATAGCGCAGCTCCAACACTCCACAGGCAAAGATGATGGTAGACACGGCCTAGAACTCCGCATTATCATCGTTAAACTCCCAAATCTGACCTGCAACTGTTGGGGGAGGGGATTGCAAGGGTGAGTACATGTCGCACTCAGCAAGTGTGGAAAGTATGACATGTAGCTGATACAAATGACAAATATAATAATGGCTAAGTGTTGAAAAGTACATTAAAACATTTGAAAAGCAATACTTTATATGTATGTGAAATAAACCCATCATAAACCATGTAGTTATCATAATACCAGTCCATATCCATTACCATCACCAATAATTCTAGATTTCACCATTTGGCAATAACCATATTCAATACCAGCAATTAATCCATTAACCATTATCAAACCATAACCATCCCAAAAACCATACCAATACCAAGTTTTTGCTAATCGTGTGAGGGTCCGGGTCGCGCATAACCTGGAGCACAGCTATCATGCTAGTTTTTAGTCACTCTGCAGAGGTTGTACCACTTTACCCATGTGTTTGTGACTTCATCACCTATCGTTGACTATAGAATTTCAATTATGCCGTCTCACACTTCCTTAGGTGTGTGGCCAAAAGATCACAAAATAGCTTTTACAAAGGGATTACTAGACTATTTAGACCCCACTGAGGTTTCACCGGTGGCGATGTCTCCAACTGAGCACATCATCAACCAAGGGCCCCCTCTTGAGCCATTCAGATCCCAGGGTAGTTCCACCAATCATCAACAAACAAAATCCAACTACCCCTTCCCGAGCATCCTTAATGGTCCAAACAGCACTAGCAAAGCCCTAATTAATCAGCTACACCGCACCCATACTTGGCCTCATGGTGGCACTGTAAATCCTGGATGGTCGCTCCACGAAACGGTCCTCAGATCTAAAGCAAGCAAAACCACCATAACATCCAACCCATAAACATACCATGCTTGCTTAGTCACCCATTACCATATCATATTTAACCAGTTCATGTTAACCATAATCTCATAAATGCATAATTAAGTTAAGTGACATAGTTGTTTTCCCATCCCAATTAATTAAGCGAAGCAAAAGCCCATCCCGACTCTCTACCATAAATTCCAGGTGACAAGGGTGGTCAAACAATTCTAGTAAACTTCCTATCATAGGATTTCCCATCAAATTGGCACAAGCATGCAATTTTGCAAACAAAACATTTATTTTAAAAACAGGATCAATATGTGTTGACGGCTGTTACATACCAATTTCATCCGTCAATTTAAATTAATTATGTGAAGGATTTGTCATTTCTTGCACACATCACCTTTCTATCTAACCCAATTCCACTTGGACTTGGAAAAATATGTGTATGCAGCATTTTATGCGGGAAATGAGGAAATGTAGAGGGATCAATCCTATAAAATATCGTCCCAGCCAATCAGGCGACGACACGTGGCATCCCATGAATCAAATGGTGCACAAACAGAAGTATCCAAGGAGATCCAATGGTGTATCACCCATATACATCAATGGGACCCACCTGGAAGCCACCTGGAGAAAGCACACGAGAAATGGTGCAATGACCAGGTCGGCCGAACCAGGGGGTCGACTGACCTGGTCTTTGCACCAAACTCGGTCAGCCTCCACGTGTTGGCTCCTCCCGGCTCCCTGGAGTTAATGACGACTGATTCACGCGCTTTTGGTGGTGGGAACCGACCTCAACACTAGTATAAATAGGACCCCATAACCCTCACTTCAACACACACCACTTGGGCATCATTCTCTAGTGCCAAGTCCAAATTGGGAAAAGAGTAGAAAGAGTCTCTCTTCCCAATTCCACATTGGGAAAGGTATATCTCATGTATTCCTTTTTGTATTTGTGACTTTGTGCTCAATAAAGATATTATCTTTAGTCTTCTTTTATATGTATACTTGGACAAAGCGTTTCTTGTTTGATTGTGGAGTCCATGTAAGTGGGAGGTATAGCCTTTATAATTGTACTCTCATGATCACATCTTATGGTCATAAACACTATAGACCCCCACTATAGTCTATGTAGTTATGATATGATTATGTTAGTATGAATAACTATGTTATGCAATCAACATTGGTTCACCGATGATTTAGTTCATTGCCTTAGGATGGCTTGTGCTTTAGCTCTTAAGGTATTTGCTTAGTATGCTAGCATGGTGCTAGGGTATTTAAGTAGCGTTGGATGTCTTGTAGACCCATGGATTGAAGAGGTAAGCAGTAGGTGGTGACAGTCCTATCTGTCCTTTGTAATCCTCCACATTCGGCTATGCCACAGGCTCTTGGCGGGAGTCGCCCTAGTATTGCTAGGGGTAAGCCCGTGCCCGATGTGTTGAATAGCATTGCATAAGAATTCATCATTGACATGACCATTAGTATCTACCTTAGGCTATGTATATGTATTAGGAGCATTGTAGGAGCAACTCTCTAACTCTTAATCCAATCTCTCTCTAGGACCCATTTACCCTTTAGAATAGATTGCATATGTGTGTGTCACACTACCCCTATGATCAACTTACCCCCTGTCCGGATAATTGATTAGTATCTCATAGCTTGACCAAGAGTAGTATATACTTTACTCCATTGCCTTCTTGTGGGATAAATACGATACCCTTAGAAATACTCATGGGTGAAATTCTACAACAGTATCTTCCGTGGGCTTGCGGATCTCATCTCTTTACCGGAGATGATCTGTGGTGTTAAGAAATACCAACAAGCATTTCTGGCGCCGTTGTCGGGTAAGGCAAAGGAAGTGAAAGATAGCTATCACTTGTGATTAAGCAATAGGTACTAATAGTTATTAGACAGGATTACCCTTGTTTGTTTTCTCCTTTGTGTGTAAACAGGGTAGTGTTGGCCAACCCATTGTATGGGATGGCCAACGAGGACAAAAGTGCTAAACTGCAAGATGATTCAAGGCGTACCTCAACAAATGTCCGCTAGGCAACACCATTGCCTTTTGTAGGAGAATTTCAGCTTTCAGTAGGAGCCAAAGTCATCCATACCCAAGCTTGGGGAAGGCTCCAAGAAGTTCTTCTTGGTTTGCCTCCACCATGGGGTGGATAGATGGCTCTTCATCCAACACTTGTGTCATGGGTTGGCTCCACAAATCCATGACCACATTCATGCTGGAGCTGAAGGAGTCCTATTCTCATTCATCATGGATGAGAAGAAGGTCTCCACTCAAGGGGTGGATTGAAGAATGCTCGAGTTCCCATAGCTTGTCATGCACACCACTTCACAAGGTGTATATGCTAGTTATGGAACTACACCTCCCATTGATGTGTCATGAATATCCAAGTCGTTGGAGATTTTTTTGGATAATCCAATTCGTGAATATTCACATGATTTGTGTGTCATCATGGGACGCGTGGGAATTAATTCCCTAAGACCCATGAGGACCTTTCTCAAACAACAACTCCAATGGCTACCATTCACAAGGAGGTCAAGGGTGGAATTAACATCACCCTCTTATTCAAGGAGGCTATGGCTTTCCAAGGGATTTAAGTTCAACTAGCCTACCTTGAAGTATCTTGGCCAAGCAGAAATCAAGATAACATTCACATGAAGATCTTGGCCAAGGACAAGAACTTAAGGAGCATTCAAAGTCCAAGATATCCCATATCACTTGTTGGGATTCCCACACTTCGATGAAACCCATTCAACCTAGGGCAAGTGACATTGTGGATGAAGCGTTTCTTGTTTGATTGTGGAGTCCACATGTCATCATGCCCAAGGAATCCTTTGATCGATGATCAAGGTATGGGTTGATTCAATGGAATATCAATATGGTCAGAGTGGCAACCCTAAGAAGGACAAAGCCTCACCATGCTCATGAAGGAATACAATCAAGAGGGAGGACCCGTCGCTACAACAACATGTCTATATCAATACAACGGGGAGAGGTTAGGGCCACCATGTGGCCCACATGTCCGAATGATAGCCAAATGAGTTTGGCATGTCAAAACAGAAGAAATCGTCCCCATCTTCAACTCCAGGATTGGACAACAAATCATCGCGCTGAACAAAACGGAGATAAGTCCTACTCATCGGACTTCAAAAATTCGGTGTGTCCTCGCCAATAGGTTATTGGTAGAAATCTCATATTTGTTTTCCAAATTGCATCAACCCTTGCATTTGCATGTTTGAAATTCCAAACTTGCATGTTGGAAAGTAAAATTTCCAACCATCATAAAACTAAAAATTTGAATTAGGGGAGAAATTTAATTGGATATGGACTATGTGCATGACCACTTGAATTTATCTTCCTAGTTCAAACCAAAAAGATTTGCTTTGACCCTCATTGCATTTACAAGTTATTTCAAGCTGGGCAAGACAATTTGAAAATTGGGTTCAATATGCTTTTGGCTAACGTAACCCGTTTTCGAGTTTTTTGTGTGTTCTTGATTAAAGTGCAGCTAGGTCAAAATTGTGAAGAGGTGGTATGGCAAGAAAGTGGAAGGTTTCATCAAGCTCAAGTCACCATTGGGAGGATTTGAGAACACTTCTCTCATTCAAACTCATTTTGAGTTTGAGGAAGAGAAATGTTTAAGATGATGACCCAATGGAGGAGCCAGAACCAAATCCACTGCCAAATCCAATCTCAACTTGGCATTTGACATCAACCATCAAGCCTACGCCGGAAATCAAGGTTGTTTCTCACAGAAAGACCTTCGTCACCAACTGCTCTTCAAATGAGGTATGAGTATAGAATTTTTCATTGTTTGGTTTTCCATAGAATTGGATGTATTTGCTTGCATTTGTGAGGAAGGTTGACACTTCCTCATCATTTAATTCTCATGCAACCTCACAAGAGTAAGTGTGGGTATTGACTTTTGGATCTCCAAAAGGAAATCCCACCTTACATGGAAAATTCTAAAACAAGTACCTAGAATCCTTTAAGCATTGTTTTGTAGACTTAGTCATTTTTGTCTAGGTTTAGAAAATAAACTTTTAGGCATGACTTAATTGATGAATTGGCATATAGAAACTTGGGCATAGTGACAGTCATAATTTTTAATTGAGCTTCATGCATAGATGGTGTCACTAGATGTCAAACTCCTAGAAATAAGTGATATCCTTGCTCTAAAATTGAATTGCATTTTTTGGAGGAGTCACTAAATTTTAAATTCCTAGTGAAGTTCAGGAGGATAAAATTGATAATCTTGTTTGTCATGGTCTAAATGATAAAATTTGCTCTTGAAAGCTAAGATGGTTAGAAACTTTGAAAGATGTAGGGATCCATATAGTATATTTTTATCACATGCATTGCAGTGAGTAGGAGCTTTAGAAAATATGCAACATGAATTATCCATAAATCTCCACTCTTATCAATGAATAACACATTGATCATGGATACACTTGACATTGGAACCAATGCATCTTTGATTTTGTTCTTCCCCATATGTACAAATGAAAGTTCGGTTACCTAACCCGAACGTTCATTTGTACAAGTATCGGGAGCTAACCATCCCTCTCTATTCAAGAGAGAAAGTTTGCAGAAGTAATATTACTATGCGGACATTCAAGAAGCTGAGGAGTAAATGAGGATGGTTGCTACCTATCGGAAATTATGCCTGAAGGTCAATCATAACTACACAAGGCTAGAGATCTGAAATGGGAACCCTCCATGAGCAACCAATGGGCTGCCACGAATGGGTGAGAGCATTATGCTCTCAACTATTCTAAGAACTCATTCAAGCTCAAGGGATTTGCCACCATCATTGGGTACAAGTTATTCCTATGTGGCTAAGAGTTATGATGTACCATAACCAAGGAATGACAAGATCACACCCAATTTATATTGGGTGCAAGTTGTTCCTGTGTGGCTAGAAGGTATGTTGTACCTTACCCAAGGAACAACTGATCATACCCAATGCATGTTGGGCACATGTCACTCCCTTATGGCAAAAAGATATGATACACCTTAGCCAAAGAATGACGAAACATACTCAATGTATGTTGAGTGCATGTCATTCCTTTGGATCTAAAGGTCATCATTATCCTTGCCAAGGAATGACAAATCACACCCAACACATGGAGACCCTGATGTGCGGACGATCAACATCGGAAACACTCTATTCAACCACACTCATGGTGTCCATGTGTGACGCCCGGTTCCGAAAAATGAACCAAGCTAACGCATATGTGTGCCCAGGATGTACATCACACATACACGAGTGCATTCACAAAAGAGTATACAGAAAATTACCACAGAACAAGATTAATTAACCCAATTTTATTAAACAAACCATATACAAGCTCCTATGAAGATTAATGACAAGTTCAAATTAATGTAATGGAAATAACTAATTAAGCAAACTAAACAGCTAGGCAGCATAAGCAATAGGGTAGCGTAGCTCCAAAACAACACCACAGGCAAAGCTGACGGTAGACACGGCCCAGAACTCCGCATTATCGCCATTAAACTCCCAATCCTGACCTGCAACTGTTAGGGGGGGGATTGCAAGAGTGAGTACATGTCGTACTCAGCAAGTGTGGAAAGTATGGCATGTGGCCTATTCAAATGACGACAATAATAATGGTTAAGTGCTGGAAAGTACATTAAAACATTTGAAAAGCAATATATGTTACATGTACATGAAATAAACCCATCATAAGCCATATAGTTATCATAATACCAGTCCATAATCCATATCCATCATCATATACCAATATCCATATTCAATACCAGAATTCATTTCATAACCATCCATGACCATAATTCCAACCATAACCATCCCAAATACCATCCCAATAATAAGTTCCCTCTAATCATGGAAGTTGTCCAGGTGCTCGTAACCGGGAGCATGGCTATCATGATAGTTTATTTAGACTCTGCAGAGTTTGTACCACTTTACCCATGTGTTTGTGATTTCATCAACCGTCGACGACTAAAGAACATCCCTTATGCCAATTACGCTTCCTTTGGTGTATGGCCAAGAGATCACAAAATAGCCTTTACAAAGGGATTACTAGCCTATTTTGACCCCACTGAGGTTTCACCGGTGGCGATGTCTCCCACAGAGCACATCTTCAACCAAGGGCCCCCTCTTGAGCCATTCGGATCCCAGGGTAGTCCCACCAGTTATCATCAAACCCAATTTGACTACACCTTCCCCAAGCATCTCTAATGGTCCAAATAGCACTGGCAAACCCTATTTAATCAGCTACGCCGCACCCATACTTGGCCTCATGGTGGCAGTGTAGTCCTGGCTTATTCTCGCATGAACTGGTCCTTAGATCTAAAGCAAGCAAAACCACCATAACATCCATCCCATCCACATACCAGGCTTGCTTAGATCACCCATTACCATATCATATTAACCAGTTCATGTCAAACACAATCTCATTAATGCATAATCAAATTAAATAGTGTAATTTCTCTTCCATCCCAATTAATTAAGCGAAGCAAAAAGGTAAAAATCCCATCCCGACTCTTTACCATATATTCCGGGTGACAAGGGTGGTTAAACAAAGCTAGTAAACTTCCTACCATAGGATTCCCATCAATTTGACACAAGCATGCAGTTTTGCAAACAAAACATTTACTTTAAAAACAGGATCAATATGCTTCAAGGACACTTGCCTTGCTCTTGCTGTTGATTAGGGTCAGAGCCTTCAAACTCTTGGTGCTGTAGATCCTCCGCGGCACTCTCTAGCGCAAATCCGTCTAATCCGCACAATAAACATACAAGACAAGAAACACAATCAAAGAGTGCACAAATGTTACTCAACATGACATGACATGCATGATTAATGCAAATGCAAGGTAGAACTTGTTAATTGATTGCTTTTAATGATCACTAACTAGTTCTAATAGATTTTAACAAGTTTATACAGGTTTGGATGTGATTAGATCAAACTTTAGAATCAATTAAACACAATTTAGCCAGGAAGACCGGACTAGTCCACTAGGGACCGGACAAGTCCGCACTTTGCGAGATAATCAGATTAGGGTTTTCTATATCGATGTAAATTTGGAGATTAGGTGTTGAATTCACGTAAGGAAAATATAATAGAAGGTATACCAGGTGTCTAGGACTCCAATGAATAAAGAAACTTGGAGGTAGCACTTGGATCTTGATGATCTAGGGTTGGTGGTGAACTTGGAGATAAATTGGTGTTGAAGAACGAAAGCTTGATGGAGATCTTGATCCTCTTTCGTTTCCTCCTCTTCTTCTTGCTTGGGATCTTCTCCTCCCTCCTTGGTGGTGGCTCTCCACGAACTAGGGTTTGGGTGGGGTGGAAAAGTGGCAAATAGATGTCAAGCCAAGGGGTGGGGTTGTTTATATAGAGGTGGAGGCTAGGGTTAGATGGATTTCGAGTTTGGGATGAGTAGAGGCCGGTTTAGAGTCCCACATGGGCTCTAAAAGAGTTATCCACGAAAGTCTGACCTAAAATCGGACAAGTCTGACTTTAGTCAGAGAGGAAAACGGACAAGTCTGCTGGAACACCGGACTAGTCCAGGAAAGTCCAGGGACTTAGCAAATATTCAAGGATTTTTGGAATATCGGACTAGCCCGCACAAAATCAGACAAGTCCAAAAGTTTTCAGAGGCAAAATCGGAGTAGTCCGCAGCAAAAACGGACAAGTCCGTTTTTAGTTAGAGAGAAATCGGACTAGTCCTCAGTAAAATCGGACTAGTTCGCACTTTCCTGCATTTTAAGTGCGGTTTTGTTCCAAATCAATTTTAAATGATCCAAATCAATGTTAAACTCGTTCCTCTTTATGTGGGTTAATGTTAAACATATATATGAGTGCATGCAAGGCATGATGCATGAAAATGAGGGTGTTACAAACCTACCCCCCTGAAAATGAATCTCGCCCTCGAGATTCAATGCGGAAGAGAAGAGATAGGGAAATTCCTTCTTGAGATCATCCTCCAATTCCCACTTCGCTTCTTATTCTGTGTGGTGCTTCCATTGAACTTTACACCATCTAATAACCTTGTTCCTTGTTACTCTCTCCTTGGTTTCCAAGATTTTGACCGGTTGTTCGGCATAAGTTAAATCTTCCTCTAGTTCCAATTCTTCCATTGGCACTTGTTCTTCCAGTACTCTCAAACACTTCTTGAGCTGGGAAACATGAAAGACATCATGGACATCCGAAAGATGAGTTGGCATCTCCAAGTTATACGCTACTTCTCCTCTTCTTCCCAAAATCTTGAATGGTCCAATATAACGAGGTGCGAGCTTGCTCCTTATGTTAAACCTCTTATGACCTCTCATTGGTGACACCTTGAGGTAAACAAAATCTCCTATTTCAAAGGCTAATTTTCTTCTCCTATTGTCCGCATAGCCTTTTTGCCTTGATTGGACGGCCCTCAAGTTTTCACGAATTATTTGGACTTGCTTTTCGGCTTCTTGCAACACATTCGGACCAAATACTTGAGTTTATCCTGCCTCATTCCAGAATAAAGGTGTCCTACACTTCCTCCCATAAAGCGCTTCATACGGTGACATTTTCAAGCTTGCTTGGTAACTATTGTTGTATGAAGATTCTGCGTATGGCAAGCTTTTGTCCCAACTTTTCCCATGCTTCAAAGCACAAGCTCTTAACATGTCCTCTAAAATCTGGTTGGTCCTCTCGGTTTGTCCATCCGTTTGAGGATGATATGCTGGACTAAAATTCAACCTCGTTCCCAAAGCTTCATGCAATTTTTGCCAAAATCTGGAGGTAAATTGAGAACCTCTATCCGAGACTATCTTCTTAGGGACTCCATGTCGACACACAATATGCTCCATGTATATTTCGGCCAATCGTGCAGCTTTATATTTTGTCTTCATAGGGACAAAATGACCTGACTTGGTTAAGCGATCCACAATTACCCAAATTGAGTCATACCCGGACTGAGTATGTGGTAACCCAACTATGAAGTCCATTCCAATTTCTTCCCACTTCCATTCCAGGATCTTCAATGGTTGTAATAGTCCTGCTGGCTTTTGATGTTCCGCATTGACTCATTGACACACATCGCACAGTGCCACATATTCAGCTATGTCCTTTTTCATGTTATCCCACCAATAGCGAGTCTTCAAGTCTTTGTACATCTTTGTACAACCGGGGTGAATTGAATAAGGTGAGTCATGTGCCTCTTTTATTATTGTCTCCTGAATATGCTTCACATTAGGCACCACAATCCTCTTACCAAGCCATAGGGTACCATGTTCATCCTCATCAAAAATCTGAATTCTCTCCCTTCTTCGGTCCTTTCCTTGATTTCCTTGATCTCTTCATCTGTGGCTTGTGCTTCTCAAATTTCTTGCTCCAGGGTTGGATTTAACTCCATTATTCCTATCTCATTCACAAATCTGAGGTTCAACCGTTCGAACTCCTTACATAACTCGGATGGCAACTCTCGTATTGTGAGTTGATGACTTACTCCCTTTCTACTCAAAGCATCGGCCACTACAATGGCTTTTCCCAGATGATAGTTAATCCCCAAATCATAATCTTTGATGAGCTCCAACCATCTCCGTTGCCTCAAATTTAGATCTGTTTGTGTGAAAATATACTTCAAACTCTTATGATCCGTATAAATTTCACACCTATGTCCAAGGATATAGTGCCTCCAAATCTTCAATGCGTGTACCACGGCCGAGAGTTCCAAATCGTGTGAGGGGTAATTCTGCTCATGTTTCTTCAATTGTCTTGACGCATAGGCGACCACTTGACCATCTTGCATCAATACACATCCAAGTCCTTGTCTCGATGCGTCACAATATATGTCAAAACTCTTTCTTACATCCGGCAGTACCAAAACTGGAGCTGTTGTTAACCTCTTCTTCAACTCCTCAAAACTGTTTTGACAAGCTTGAGTCCATTGAAAAGCCTTTCCCTTCATTAGCAACTCTGTTATAGGCTTGGCTATCTTGTAAAAGTCCTTGATGAATTGACAGTAATACCAAGCCATTCCAAGAAAACTCCTTATTTCCTTTGCATTTTGCGGTGGTTCCCACTTCAACACGTCTCTCACTTTTTCGGGGTCAGCCGAAACTGCTCCTCCTGAGATTATATGACCCAAAAATGACACCTCTCTCAACCAAAACTGACACTTGTTGAACTTGGCATACAATTGACGCTCCCTCAATTTCTGCAACATGAGCCTCAAGTGTTCCTCATGTTCCTTCTCATCCTTCGAGTAGATCATAATGTCATCAATAAATACCACAACAAATCTATCCAAGTACTCCATGAAGACCTTATTCATGAGGTACATAAAGTAGGCAGGCGCATTGGTCAATCCAAAGGACATCACGGTGTACTCATAAGATCCATACTGCGTTCTAAAAGCTGTCTTGGGTATGTCTGATGGTCTAATCTTTATTTGAATGTATCCCGACCTCAAATCAATCTTAGAGAAGACACAAGCACCCTTCATCTGATCAAACAAGTCTTCTATGTGTGGCAAGGTGTACTTGTTCTTGATTGTTACCTCGTTGAGAGCTCGGTAATCCACACACATCCTTTGGGTTCCATCCTTCTTGTCCACAAACAGCACGGGCGCTCCCCAAGGTGAAGAATTAGGGCGAATAAATCCTTTCTCTAGTTGCTCTTGAATTTATTTCTTGAGCTCCGCTAATTCCAAAGGAGGAATCCTATATGGCCTCTTAGCTATAGGTCCAGTTCCAGGTATTAAATCAATAACAAACTCAATGTCTCGATCAGGTGGCATACCTGGCAACTCTTCTGGAAAAACATCCAAAAATTCACACACCACCGAAATCTCCTCAATTACGACACCGTCCATATGATTCAGCTCCAATTGCTTCAGTGTGGTTTGAGATGCTTCAAATTCTATGGTGATCCCTTCCTCATTGGTCAACTTCACCGTCTTCGTGGCACACTCAATAACTCCATTGTGCTTCTTCAACCAGTCCATACCAAGTATAATGTCCAATCCTTGAGAATCCAAAACAATGAGGTTGGTGGAGAAGTCTACCCCCCTTATTCTAAGGCTTACTTTTGGACATACTATATTTGTCCTCATCTCTCCTCCAGGAGACTTAACCAATAGAGTAAACTTCATATGAGAGATAGGCAAACTATACTTGGCAACATACTTCAATGCAATGAATGAATGCGATGCTCCAGAATTAAATAACATAGTCGCGGGGTTGGAGTTGGCGAGAAACATATCAATGACCACGTCATCCGCTTGTTGAGCATCCTCCGTAGAGACATAGTTCACATTGCCACGAGCAAAATTTTGCTGTCCACGGTTCCCTTGTGGTTGTCCTCCATTGGGTCTTGGGTTTTGCCTCGGTGCATTGCTTCCTTGACCAAGGCCTGACTTAGGACATTGATGCGCAAAGTGTCCAGCTTCTCCACAAGTATAACACTTCTTAACTCCACTAGAATTATTGGGATGAGCTTGGTTTTGAACACTTGCAGCAGGAAAATTAGCACGAGGCGCATAAGGCATTGGAGGCCTAGGTGCTTGCATAACAGGGCGCTGCTGCACAAACTGAGTTGGGCGTGGTGCATAACCAGGGCGTTGAGCAGGAATAGAAGAGCTGTAATAAGGTGCATTGGGCGGTGCAAAGCGAGGGCGCACATTACTCCCTTGTTGCTGTCCTTGATATGGCGCCTTCCTCTTGTTGTCCCATTCCATCTCACGGATCTTGTTCTCAACCACGATTGCTTTGTCCACAAGCTTCTGAAAATTGGCATAATCACAGTTGAGTAGTTGCACTTGGATTTCATTGTTCAAGCCCCTCATGAAGAAGTATTGCTTCCGGCTATCCCGACTCACATCCTCAGGCGCATACCTTGAGAGTTGAGTGAACTTGTTGAGATATTCACTCACGCTTGATCTTCCTTGCCTTAAATTCTCAAATTCTTGCCTCTTCAAGATCATAACACCCTCGGGCACATAATGAGAACAAAAACTCTTCTTGAATTCGGCCCAAGTAATCCTCTCTTGATTCTCGTGAGCATTGCAATAAGCATCCCACCAATCCGCAGCTGCTCCAACGAGTTGATGAGAAGCAAATAGCACCTTCTCCCGGTCATTGCATTGGACAATAGCTAACTTCTTCTCCACGGACTTGAGCCAATCATCTGCATCCATAGGGTTAGCAGCTTGAGCAAAGGTTGGCGGCCTAGTCCTCATAAACTCTCCCAACCGATTATGAGGAGGCGGGGGTGGCGGCGGAGGCATGTGGGGCTGATTGTTGATGTTACCAGCCTGCAGCTGTCCCATAGTTTGTATCATGGTCTGCATGAGCTGGTTTTGCATAGCCAACAGCTGCTCAATGTTGATAGCTCCCTGAGTAGATCCTTGTCCAATGTTGTTCTGAGGCACTCCACTGTTCCCCTCCCCATCATTGCCATCCCTCTGGTTGCGAGTCCTCACAATCTAGAGAAATGCAATAGGTAAGAATCAGAAAACGTCCCCAACTATATGCATCAAGGGATATGAAACTAAACAACTAGCTACACTAGCCTAGGTGGACATGGCAATGCTAAGGCATCCCAAAATCCTCTATTAAGAACACAAGCAAACAACATATAGCAAACAACACACCAACCAAAATACATCGGTTCCTGAGTGTTCCTATGTGGTCTAAAGTGTCCATTCTATCTAGGCTGCATCCTACGGTCAACCTGTGGCTCTGATACCAAATTGTGACGCCCGGTTCCGAAAAATGAACCAAGCTAACACATATGTGTACCTAGGATGTACATCACACATACACGAGTGCATTCACAAAAGAGTATACAAAAAATTATCACAGAACAAGATTAATTAACCCAATTTTATTAAACAAACCATATTATCCTCGAATACAAGCTCATATGAAGATTAATGACAAGTTCAAATTAATGCAGCGGAAATAACTAACTAAGCAAACTAAACAGCTAGGCAGCATAAGCAATAGGGTAGCGCGGCTCCAAAACAACACCACAGGCAAAGCTGACGGTAGACACAGCCTAGAACTCCATATTATTTCCATTAAACTCTCAATCCTGACCTGCAACTGTTGGGGGGGGTTGCAAGAGTGAGTACATGTCATACTCAGCAAGTGTGGAAAGTATGACATGTGGCTTATTCAAATGACAACAATAATAATGGTTAAGTGCTGAAAATTACATTAAAACATTTGAAAAGCAATATATGTTACATGTACATGAAATAAACCAATCATAAGCCATATAGTTATCATAATACAGTCCATATTCCATATCCATTATCATATACCAATATCCATATTCAATACCAGAATTCATTTCATAACTATCCATGACCATAATTCCAACCATAACCATCCCAAATACCATCCCAATACTAAGTTCCCTCTAATCATGGAAGTTGTCCAGGTGCTCATAACCGGGAGCACGGCTATCATGATAGTTTATTTAGACTCTGCAGAGTTTGTAGCACTTTACCCATATGTTTATGATTTCATCACCCGTCGGCGACTAAAGAACCTCCCTTATGCCAATTACACTTCCTTTGGTGTCTGGCCAAGAGATCACAAAATAGCCTTTACAAAGGGATTACTAGCCTATTTAGACCCCACTGAGGTTTCACCGGTGGCGATGTCTCCCACAGAGCACATCTTCAACCAAGGGGCCCCTCTTGAGCCATTCGGATCCTAGGGTAGTCCCACCAGTCATCATCAAACCCAATCCGACTACCCCTTCCCCAAGCATCCCTAATGGTCCAAATAGCACTAGCAAACCCTATTTAATCAGCTACGCTACACCCATACTTTGCCTCGTGGTGGCACTGTAGTCCTGGCTAATTCTCGCATGAATCGGTCCTTAGATCTAAAGCAAGCAAAACCACCATAACATCCAACCCATCCACATACCAGGATTGCTTAGATCACCCATTACGATATCATATTAACCGGTTCATGTCAACCACAATCTCATTAATACATAATCAAATTAAATAGTGTAATTGCTCTTCCATCCCAATTAATTAAGCGAAGCAAAAAGGTAAAAATCCCATCCCGACTCTTTACCATATATTCCGGGTGACAAGGGTGGTTAAACAAAGCTAGTAAACTTCCTACCATAGGATTCCCATCAATTTGACACAAGCATGCAATTTTGCAAACAAAACATTTACTTTAAAAATAGGATCAATATGCTTCAAGGACACTTGCCTTGCTCTTGCTGTTGATTAGGGTCAAAGCCTTCAAACTCTTGGTGCTATAGATCCTCCGCGGCACTCTCTAGCGCAAATCCGTCTAATCCGAACAATAAACATACAAGACAAGAAACACAATCAAAGAGTGCACAAATATTACTCAACATGACATGACATGCATGATTAATGCAAATGCAAGGTAGAACTTGTTAATTGATTGCTTTTAATGATCACTAACTAGTTCTAATAGATTTTAACAAGTTTATACAGGTTTGGATGTGATTAGATCAAACTTTAGAATCAATTCAACACAATTTAGCCAGGAAGATCGGACTAGTCCGCTAGGGACCGGACAAGTCCGCACTTTGCGAGATCAGCGGATTAGGGTTTTCTATATCGATGTAAATTTGGAGATTAGGTGTTGAATTCACATAAGGAAAAGATAATAGAAGGTATACCAGGTGTTTAGGACTCCAATGAATAAAGAAACTTGGAGGTAGCACTTGGATCTTGATGATCTAGGGTTGGTGGTGAACTTGGAGATAAATTGGTGTTGAAGAACGAAAGCTTGATGGAGATCTTGATCCTCTTTCGTTTCCTCCTCTTCTTCTTGCTTGGGATCTTCTCCTCCCTCCTTGGTGGTGGCTCTCCACGAACTAGGGTTTGGGTGGGGTGGAAAAGTGGCAAATAGATGTCAAGCCAAGGGGTTGGGTTGTTTATATAGAGGTGGAGGCTAGGGTTAGATGGATTTCGAGTTTGGGATGTGTAGAGGCCGGTTTATAGTCCCACATGGGCTCTAAAAGAGTTATGCACGACGTCCCTAGGCCCACTTAATGTGAACCCCAAGAAACAAGTCGTAAAACAAATGATCAACTCGGAGTCGTGAAATATCGGACAAGTCTAAAAAGGACCAGACTAGTCCGAAGTTGTCGAGAGAGAAAATCGGACAAGTCTGGCCTAAAATCGGACAAGTCCGACTTTAGTCAAAGAGGAAAATGGACAAGTCCGCTGGAACACCGGACTAGTCCGAGAAAGTCCAGGGACTAAGCAAATTTTCAAGGATTCTTGGAATATCGGACTAGTCCGTACAAAATCGGAAAAGTGTGAAAGTTTCCAGAGGCAAAATCGGACTAGTCCGCAGCAAAAACGGACAAGTCCATTTTTAGTCAGAGAGAAATCGGACTAGTCCTCAGTAAAATCGGACTAGTTCGCACTTTCCTGCATTTTAAGTGTGGTTTTGTTCCAAATCAATTTTAAACTCGTTCCTCTTTATGTGGGTTAATGTTAAACATGTATATGAGTGCATACGAGGCATGATGCATGAAAATGAGGGTGTTACACCATGGGAGGCAACACAACAATCAACACTCAACCCTCCATTGTCAAAGCCACACCGCGACAAGGATAGGCCAACTCATGGCCTACCTCCATCGTTAGGGTTTCAACCCCTATCACAGACCTTGATCAAGAATAAGCTTGGGGGAGGACCCCCACTTGAGGTAACTTGTATCACACCCACTGCATTTTTATTTCAAATCATCCATTTCATATTTACTTTCCATTCATCCACCATCCACCATGCATCTAAAAGAAAAGAACTTAGATTTGCTTTGCTTATCAAATAAAGATGTGCGGTAAGAATGATTTAGAATTCACATAGATGAGATGATGAATAGTTGCTCTGTTTTATTTTTCCTAAGTCCCTAGTTTACAGCTTGCTACTCTCCGAATATTGCTTAAATTGGCTAAAATTAACTTTGCCTTGACTTAGAAATTGTGGGTAGCAAAAGCTTAATCTACTTCTAGGTTGTTGGGAGATTTGAATCAGTAATAGAGCTGCTATTCCTATTTTGAATGTGAAACTTAGATTTCCGGAGAAATTCCATCAAGATATAAGTATCCCTCATTTGATTGGAAATACCTACCAAAGCCATATGATATTCATACATAGACAACACCTAATGCATATGCTATTTGCTTTCACATTGAGCCTAGTCAAACTAGTATAGACCTATGTGAGAAATCATTCCATTCTTTTTTAATTCAAGACTTCACTTGCACATGCTATACTTCTACACTAGAAGGAAGCAAAATTCCATCATATCCACCATTCCACAATAAAAAGAGAAACTCCATGCTATTCATAGTTAGCACTCTCTTCAAGTTATTGCATAAAAAGGAGTAGAAGACATGGCTACAAGAAAGAGAAAAAGAAAATGCATGCTTATATCATAAGCATGAGAAAAAAAAATAAGAAATAATATGATTACTCCATAAGCATAAAAAAAGGGTAGCCATGTTTCATCCTTGCAATAAAGAGAGTCCACATCATAAGGAGTCATCTCAATGTTTCCACATCCACCTCCATTCCATCACACATGCACAACTGAAAGCATCTAGGCCCCATGAGGTACGGTTTCGGTGATTAATGACAACCATTCGATATTACTAATGAATTTGTGAATGCAAGGTCTCAATAGCACTCAATCAAATAAAATCAAAATTACATTGGAGACCCATCTGAAATCAACAAATGAGATCAAAACGAATCATGTGAAGAACAAGAAGTGAAAGCTCTAACTTGACATCAATCAATGCTTGAAGACAATCAGAACAACACTTCGAACAAATGTCAAAGAGGTCACAAGTTCAAAATTCCAAAAAGAACAACTCAAAACAACTTGAAGTCAACAAGTTGAACACACCGGATCATCCGATGTACTTGGAGTTGACTGCATCGGTCAAATTGGTTCAACTGAAGAAGAAGACCTCAGACAAATACACTCACCGGATCATCCGATGTAAGTGGCTTAGTGCATCGGTCCATCATCACAGATTGCAACACCATTGGACCAAGTGAAGCACCGGATCATCCGATGTGCAGGTTTGTACACATCGGTCGATCACTCCTGGAAGCTTCAAGATCAAGCAGAATTCTGGAGGAAGAGCCACCGGATCATCCGATGAGAAGACAGTTCAACATCGGTCTAACAACGGTCATATCTGACATAGTGACATCAGCTAATTTGGCTTTGACCGATGATAACTGAAGGGGAGACATCGGATCATCCGGTGTTCGCAGACAAGTGATGTCAGCCTACTTTTCCAACGGCTATCTCGTGGAGGCTGGCTATTTATACCCCTTCAACCTGTCAAATCGACATGACTTGAAGCCCAGACATACTCTACATATCCTAGAGCATTCAAGCAAGAGAGCTACCACTTTTACATCATTTACTCATCATTTGTACACCAAAAGATAGGCTAGAACTAGCTAGAGATAGTGCTTGGGTGCCTCCACTCTAGGTGATTGGAGTCTCTAGCGTAGTGAGAGCCACAAGGGAGTGTCCCTTGGTGTGTGCAACTTCCGGAGCTTGCCAAGAGGATTGTGGAAGCCCGGAGGATCCCAAAAGTGTACAAGGCTTGAGCTCCACCTTGCCAAGGTTGGCGAACGGAGAAGAATAGTGAAGAAGCCCCTAGTCTCGGTGACTTGGGAGTGGCAAAACCCTTCGGTGGGTGTCACAACGTGGACGTAGGAAGATCCTTGTGATCTTACCGAACCACGGGATAAACTCCGTGTCCCTTGAGCGTTTGCATCCCTCTCCCTTTTTACTCTTATGCAATCTTCATTTCGCAACTTTAAATTATATTGATTGCATAGTTTAATTGCATAGGGAATTGGGCTTTAAGTTGTTAAGTGTTTAATTGTCTTAAAATTTGAAAGAAAGCCCAATTCACCCCCCCTCTTGGGCATTTCGATCCTTACAATTGGTATCAGAGCCTTGTTGCTCATTGGATCATTCTAGCTTCACCGCTAGAGAGCTTAAATGGCCAAGAATGGGGGTTCGGTTCCTATCTTCGAGGGCAATAACTTTGCCTATTGGAAAGCACGCATGCGTGCCTACCTAGAGGCCATTGCTCCCGAAGTTTGGGAGGCGACCCATGCGGGATTCGGAGATCATATTTATATTGGTGATCAAATTAAATGGGATGCTAGAGCTAGAAATGCCATTTATGAATGCATTAGTCAAGATGTATTTGCTAGAATAGCTAGTAAAGAAAAAGCATGTGAAATTTGGGCTTGCTTAATTGAAATTCATGAGGGTTCTTCTCGTGTTAAAGAACTTAAATATCACATGCTCAAAGCAAAATATGATGAATTTAAAATGCTTCCTCATGAAAATGTTAATGAAATGTTTTCACGCTTAAATGTTCTTATTGAGGAGATTAATGCTCTTGACATTGCGTCTCTTGGCAAGGGACTTATCAACCGAAAGATCCTCATGCTCCTTCCCAAGCCCAAGTACAACATTATCAACTCCATGCTCCAAAAGGAATCGCTTGACAACATTGAAGTTTCGGAGCTCATTGGAGAAATACACGCTCATGAGATGAGTGTACTTGGGATGATGGAGAGTTCATCCTCTACAAGGACAATTGCTCTCAAGGCTTTCAAGAAAACGAAGAAAATAATGAAGCCTAGTTCAAGCAAAGAAGAGCAAACATCAAGTGAAGATGATGATGATGAGCTTGCTTCAATGATGAGAAAATTCTCCCGCTTGAACTCCAAGATTGCCAAGAAGGGATACACTTTTGATCCCAACAAGAGAGCCTTCCTCCCCAAGAAAGAAAGTAGCAAAATTTGCTATAATTGTGGTGAACAAGGCCACATCTCCTACGATTGTACAAAACCGGACAAGAGAAGGGAGAACCACAAGAGCAAGCATCACAAGCTTGAAGATAGCGAGGATGAAGAAGAAGAGGTCAAGCCCAAGGCAAGAACGTTTGGAAAGAAGAAATTTGACAAAGGCAAAAAGTCAAAATTCTTTCCAAAGAAAAGACAAGGACCTCAAAAGGTGTTCATGTGTGAGGGAAATGAATGGATCACCGACGAAGAGTCAAGTGAAGAAGAGAGTGAAGAAGAAGAAGAAAACTTGGCCGGACTTGCCATTACCAACAAAGATGATTCACCTCTTCCTCCACCTCCTATGTGCCTCATGGCAAAAGGTAACTTTGAGGTATGTGACGACTCTAGTGATGATGAACTTTCCCCCGATGAATTAACTTCATTAATAAATGAATATCACACCATCATTAAAAGGGAAAAGAACAAAGTCAAGGCACTAGAACAAGCTCATGCTAAACTTGAAAATGCTAACCTTGATTTGCTTGGCAAGTATGAAAGCATACTTAAAGAGCATGACACGCTCAAAACCTATGTCAAGCAAATTGAAGAAGATAAGGCTAAAATTGAGCTAGATAATCATAAGCTTGGCTTAGTTCATCAAACGCTCTCCGATAAGCACAATGGGTTAGTTCAAGAGCATCATGCACTTAATCTCTCTTATGAAGCCATTGAACTAAAATTAAAAAATAAGGAGAAAGAAACTATTGATGGCAAGGTACCCATTATTTCAAATGCTACTAATGCTTTCCATGAGTCTTTGCCCATGAAAGAAAATGCTAGGGAGAAGGAGTTGATGGAGGAGATTGAAAGTCTCCGCACAAGCTTAGCAAGACTATCTAAGGGAGAAGACAAACATAAAGAAATCCTCTTCCATCAAGCAAAGGGCTTCAACAAGAAAGGACTTGGATCCTTCCCGGTGCCAAACAAAGGAAAGGTGCCCTCACCGGAGCTCAAAACAAGCTTCATCAAGGAAGTTGGCTCCTATTGCCAACATTGCAAGGTCACCGGTCACCATACAAGGGAGTGCCCTCTACCTAACCGACCTTCTCCAAAATTGCCGACTAACTATACATCTACCTTTGAGAATCACTATTATTTGTTGAGCAAAATAGGTGCTAAGGTGAAGGCAAAATTCATTGGCATGAACGTAAAGGGGATGAAAGGGAAGCTCCCCAAGCAACTTTGGGTCCCAAAAGCACTTGTATCACATATACAAGGACCAAAGCTAGCTTGGGTGCCTAAAGTCAAAAACACGTGACCGTCCACGAGGAGACTTCAAGAGGGGACCTCCACCATCAAAGAAAACCTACCAAGAACCTCTTGAAGAAAGTTGAGAATGGGAGCCCAACGCGGATATGGACGGTAACCCTATTGTCAAATCAAATTACCATTCCATAAATAGTCTATTGCTATATCTTTCCGCATCTAGGCCCCATGTCATGTTAAATGAATGCTTGTATGATTATGTGCCTCTCCTTTGTGACAATGAAAGTGCGGTTAAGATAGCTAGAAACCCCCGTTCAACACTCCCGCACTAAGCACATTGATATTCGCCATCACTTCTTGCGTGATCATGAGGCTAAAGGAGACATCTCTTTGCAAGGTGTTAGATCCGAAGAACAATTGGCAGATATCTTCACGAAACCACTTGATGAGAAAACCTTTTCTAGACTTAGAAGTGAATTAAATGTGCTAGATGCATCTAACGTCATGTAAGTTGCCATGGTCATGTAAGGTTGCATATCATATAGGTCTTGTCTAACTCCCAAAGGATAGGGGTGAGCTAGAAATAGCTTTCCTTGAGGAAGCCTTTGGAAGGTTTAAACTTGGCAAGATAGATTTATTTTATGCCTTGCATGATCCCTGCCATATAAACTTGCACTCATTTAATATCTTGCATTCTAATTTGTTTGGCATTGCATAACGGTAGATTGTCACAAAGGGGAACCCACATCATGAGAAGGAGACTTGTTTGAAATGCAATATCTCAACTCATATGATGTGGAAAGAGCAAAATTCTAAAGGAACACGCTTTAATGAGATAGAAGTTTTCATACTCTACCTCACAAAGCATGGGCCTTACATTTTATTTGGATATTTTTCCTCTATTTTTCTCGGTGTTCCATTTGCATTAAGGCCTAGCCAAGCTATTGGCATATTAGCTTTTTGAGGGGTAAGGGGTTGCCCAAAAAGTCCTAAGACATGTGTTTTCTTCTCAATTGTTTGTTCGGTCAAAGGACATATATGGGATGTTTTAGTTCTGTTGTCATCGGATTATCCGATGCCTTTGTCTAACCCTCATCGGTCCAATAAGTGTTCATTCTTCAAAGCCAATTTCAGTCAGAACCTCAAAATGATCCGACGAGTTCATCCTGAAAAACATCGGTCCATCCGATGTTCACTCTTCTGGAGCTGTGATCAATTCCACCGATGTTTACCTCTCCCCTACGTCGGATCATCCAGTGTCAACTTCACTCGGCTGAACACCCTTACTGTGCCTTTCGACCGATGTCCCAAACCCTAAACGTCGGTCCATCCGATGTCAACAGCAATTCTTGAATATCCTTACTGTGGCATTTGACCGACGTGCAACGTACTTATCATCGGACCATCCGGTGTTTTAAAAACGGTTAGGGTTTGGGCCCCACTATTTAATCGCCCGCGCCGCCGCCACCTTCTCTCTCCCCGACCCTTCGCGCCCCCGTGCCCACGTCGCCGCCTCTCCGTCGCCTACAGCGCCGCCGCCGGCCGCCGCCGCCGCCCGCAGCGCCGCCGCCCAGCGCCGCCGCCCGCAGCGCCGCCGCCCAGCGCCGCCTCCACCCGCAGCACCGCCGCCGCTGCCTCCCCACGCGCCATCGCCACCCGTGCTCGCGCACCTCCATCGCCAGCCACCGCCGCCGCCGCCCTAGGCGCCGCCGCCGCCGTGCTCCACCAGCACCCAAGCACTCCACGCTTCTCTCCCTCCGTCGAAGCACCTCCACCCAAGCAACGCCATCTCCGGTCACCTCCTCGCTAGGGTTTCTCGGCCCGGTTGATCATCGTCGCTAAGGTGAGCCCCGTGCCATGCGACATATCTCATTTGCTTCTCTCGTCGTTCTTTCGTCATCGTCGCCTAACCCTAGCTCTCCGTCGACTAGATGGGTCGCGACAGGAAGAACAAAGGAAAGGCCATTGTGGAGCCCGCCGCGAAGAAGAAGAAGCTATCCAAGGACGAGAAGAAGGCCTTGATGGCCGCTCGCGCCGCCGAGGAGCGTGAGCGCGGCCGTGGGGGTTCCTTGAGGATCCGCGAGGCCCGACCGAGGCCGCCTCCCGTGGTCGACGACTCCGACGTCGAAGAGGAGCCGGTCGCGCCCCTCGTCCGCCGGCGCTCAGCCCGGACACGTGGGGGTCACGCCGAGGCTCCTCCTCGTCCAAGACCGACGGCTGCCGACCGTCGTGAGGACAGGGAGGCTGAGAGGGACATCCATGAGATGGACACGGCCGTCCTGGTCCGTGAAGGAGTCCGTCTTGTGGATTACAGAAAGATGAAGGCGAAGCAACTACGGAAGCTCAGATGGAGTGTACTGCTTGAGGAATGGTACCCACAGCCCCGAGAGCTTCTTGTGGATAGTCGGTTCTGGACGGTCACGCAGGCGTCTCTCTACGAGACTTACAGACGCCGTGGCCACAAGCTCTTTCAGCACAACCACTTGGACTGGAGGCAGCTTGCAGTGGCCGCGGAGACTGATGTCCGCCCCTTCTTTGAGAGATACAGAGGGTTGGTGGATCTACTGGACTATGAGAGGAGTGCCTATGTGGAAGAATGGGTCCGTGTCTTCTACGCGACCCTGTACATCTCGGAAGGCAGGCGGTCCATTGCTTTCATGTTCAATGGCCAGTACTACCACATCACGAGGCAGACCTTGGGGCACATTCTTGGTTTGGAGCTGCACGACACCAGCATACATGAGAAGGTCTATGGGCAGGCAGATCCACCGAGGAGGCCACTTACTGGAGGGGTAGCTCCACAGCTAGACGAGATCCGCTCCCTGTTTGGCTCCTCCTTCTCTCCGGACCAGCCGAGAGTCCCAGCCCTCCTGACTCCAGCTGCGCGCATTGTGCACCTCGCCTTGCGCCGCACGCTCCTGCCGAGGTCAGGGTACTTGGAGGGGTTCACGAGTCTCCAGCAGACCCTCTTGTTCTACATAATGAACGGGATGGATTTCGATATCATAGACATACTTCTCTGCGAGATGGAGGACGTAATCACTGATGGGGTTGGGATGATGAGACAGATGGTCTATGGGCACTGGATCAGTTTTATTTGCTCTATGGTAGTGCCAGAGGGGCACTCAGCACAGGCCCGGCTTGCAGACGAGAGCGTGACCCGCTTCGGTCACTACCGTGCGTCCGCTCCTGGAGACCGCCGTCTTGGCCGTCCAGTTGAGCGCCAGGTCCGGGCCCGCTTGACTGAGGAAGACTGGTCCGACCTAGAGCGGGAGGACGAGAGACTTGCTGAGGCTGAGGCTCAGGGGGAGGACCTGCAGCATATCTGGTCTGAGAGCGACACCGACGACAGTGTCGAGGAGTACTTCCCTCCCCCTCCACCTTCACCGAGGCCGCACGACGCCGAGGCAGGAGGATCAGCTGCTCCGCCACCGACACCACCTCCTGTGTCCGAGGCGCAGGTGACGCAGCCGTCTGAGCTGACGTCGCTTCTCCAGCAGATGATCGAGCAGCAGCGCCAGGACAGGCTCGCTGCTGAGCAGGCCAGGGCAGAGCAGGCTGCTCACTTGGCACAGCTGCAGAGGCAGCAGCAGGAGCTCCAGCTTGAGATCGCCCGTCAGAGGCGAGAGGATACGGACCGGTTCACCAACCTGGTCGATCAGATGCACCGCCGTACCCTCGACCAGCAGCAGCAGACCCAGCAGGCCATGATGGGGATCCTAGGGTTGATCACCAACCTATACACTCAGACCGGGATCGCCCTTCCTTCACAGCAGCCTGGACTGGGGCTGGCTCCAGGTGTCGCTCAGGTGCCTACTACTCCTATCCCTTCGATCAGTATGTCACCTCTTCTGGCACCTAGCGCACCGATTCACTCACCACTGCCGGCGACGACCTTGTTCCAGCAGACACCGGCGTCCGTGGTGAGCGCTCCACTTCCTCCAGCTCCTCCAGCACCTTCGGTCCCTGCTTCCTCTCCTCCAGCACCGGCAGCGGACCCTCCAGTTTCCACCGCTCCGGCAGCCCCTTCGACCGGCGACTCCAGCTCCGACGACTGCGACGGTGCCCAGTTCGTCCTCGCGCCTAGCTCTCAGGGTCAGTAGGCGTTCTGATCCCTTTTTGGTGTCTTGATGCCAAAGGGGGAGAAGGTGTAGGAGAGTCAGGGGGAGTAGTAGTTTCAGGGGGAGTGTGAGTGCGTGATTGCGTGGTTATCCTTTGTATCTTTGTTTTCATGCTTTGTATTCATACTCTTTTGTAATTTTAAATAAGCACTCCTTCACTTGTCTCATTTGCTTATGATTTTAATCGATTGAGCTTTTCGCACCATAATTTTCATTTGCGTTTTACAAGCTTAATGTGTCTTATCTTGTATTCATTGCATATCTACTTGAACACTATCATCAAATTCATTATTATTGTGCTTTAAATTTTTGTGTTGTCATCAATCACCAAAAAGGGGGAGATTGAAAGCATCTAGGCCCTATGAGGTACGGTTTCGGTGATTAATGACAACCATTCGATATTACTAATGAATTTGTGAATGCAAGGTCTCAATAGCACTCAATCAAATAAAATCAAAATTACATTGGAGACCCATCTGAAATCAACAAATGAGATCAAAACGAATCATGTGAAGAACAAGAAGTGAAAGCTCTAACTTGACATCAATCAATGCTTGAAGACAATCAGAACAACACTTCGAACAAATGTCAAAGAGGTCACAAGTTCAAAATTCCAAAAAGAACAACTCAAAACAACTTGAAGTCAACAAGTTGAACACACCGGATCATCCGATGTACTTGGAGTTGACTGCATCGGTCAAATTGGTTCAACTGAAGAAGAAGACCTCAGACAAATACACTCACCGGATCATCCGATGTAAGTGGCTTAGTGCATCGGTCCATCATCACAGATTGCAACACCATTGGACCAAGTGAAGCACCGGATCATCCGATGTGCAGGTTTGTACACATCGGTCGATCACTCCAGGAAGCTTCAAGATCAAGCAGAATTCTGGAGGAAGAGCCACCGGATCATCCGATGAGAAGACAGTTCAACATCGGTCTAACAACGGTCATATCTGACATAGTGACATCAGCTAATTTGGCTTTGACCGATGATAACTGAAGGGGAGACATCGGATCATCCGGTGTTCGCAGACAAGTGATGTCAGCCTACTTTTCCAACGGCTATCTCGTGGAGGCTGGCTATTTATACCCCTTCAACCTGTCAAATCGACATGACTTGAAGCCCAGACATACTCTACATATCCTAGAGCATTCAAGCAAGAGAGCTACCACTTTTACATCATTTACTCATCATTTGTACACCAAAAGATAGGCTAGAACTAGCTAGAGATAGTGCTTGGGTGCCTCCACTCTAGGTGATTGGAGTCTCTAGCGTAGTGAGAGCCACAAGGGAGTGTCCCTTGGTGTGTGCAACTTCCGGAGCTTGCCAAGAGGATTGTGGAAGCCCGGAGGATCCCAAAAGTGTACAAGGCTTGAGCTCCACCTTGCCAAGGTTGGCGAACGGAGAAGAATAGTGAAGAAGCCCCTAGTCTCGGTGACTTGGGAGTGGCAAAACCCTTCGGTGGGTGTCACAACGTGGACGTAGGAAGATCCTTGTGATCTTACCGAACCACGGGATAAACTCCGTGTCCCTTGAGCGTTTGCATCCCTCTCCCTTTTTACTCTTATGCAATCTTCATTTCGCAACTTTAAATTATATTGATTGCATAGTTTAATTGCATAGGGAATTGGGCTTTAAGTTGTTAAGTGTTTAATTGTCTTAAAATTTGAAAGAAAGCCCAATTCACCCCCCCTCTTGGGCATTTCGATCCTTACAACAACTCTTGATTCAAAAGTTTGAATTGATTTCTCCTAAGGCTTGCTCTTTTTACTTAGCAATATTATGTGTTTCAAATATGCCTACTTACTTTCCATACCAAGCTCCACGTACAAGCCATATTCAAAGAGTAGGAATAGTATAGGCATAATACCTTGGTGAGGACATATTTCCACTATACACAAAGGAGTGATTGAGAGAATCAATTGAGGTACTTATAATCTAATTTGAATCTCTCCAGAATTTAAGTGGAACTTGATATCTAGGCTATGATTGCTCCATTTCTTGTTCTATATTTCAATTACCCATGAATAGGAGAAAGCATAACTCCCAAAATGACTTAAGAAGGGTGAAGTACCATAGCCATTTTTTGCAATACTAGGTAGAGTATTTTGTTCTGCACTTGGTACTTTTGAAAGGTAGAACATTGTAGCAACTCGTGATCATCAACCTAAAGTCTTGACTTTGCTCGGGACGAGCAAAGGATAAGCTTGGGGGAGTTTGTTGACGGCTGTTATATACCAATTTCATCCATCAATTTAACTTAATTATGTGAAGGATTTGTCATTTCTTGCACACATCACCTTTGTATCTAACCCAATTCCACTTGGACTTGGAGAAATATGTGTATGCAACATTTTATGCAAGAAATGAGGAAATGTAGAGGGACCAATCCTATAAAATATCATCCCAGCCAATCAAGCGACGACATGTGGCATCCCATGAATCAAATGGCCCACAAACAGAAGTATCCAAGGAGATCCAACGGTGTATCACCCATATACATCAATGGGACCCACCTGGCAGCCACCTGGAGAAAGCACACGAGAAACGGTGCAATGACCAGGTCGGCCAAACTAGGGGGTCGGCCGACCTGGTCTTTGCACCAAACTCGGTCAGCCTCCACGTGTTGGCTCCTCCCGGCTCCCTGGAGTCAATGACGACTGATTCGCGCGCTTTTGGTGGTGGGAACTGACCTCAACACTAGTATAAATAGGACCCCATACCCCTCACTTCAACACACATCACTTGGGCATCATTCTATTGTATACACTATCTTCCATAGTCCTTAGAGGAGTTAGGATGTAGAGAGGAGAGCCTCTAGTCCCAAGTCCAAATTGGGAATGGAGTAGAAGGAGTCTCTCTTCCCAATTCCACATTGGGAAAGGTATATCTCATGTATTCCTTCTTGTATTTGTGACTTTGTGCTCAATAAAGATATTATCTTTAGTCTTCTTTTATACGTATACTTGGACAAAGCGTTTCTTGTTTGATTGTGGAGTCCATGTAAGTGGAAGGTATAGTCTTTATGATTGTACTCTCATGATCACATCTTATGGTCATAAACACTATAGACCCCCATGAAAGTCTATGTAGTTATGATATGATTATGTTAGTATGAATAACTATGCTATGCAATCAACATTGGTTCAACGATGATTTAGTTCATTGCCTTAGGATGGCTTGTGCTGCAGCTCTTAAGGTATTTGCTTAGTATGCTAGCATGGTGCTAGGGTATTTAAGTAGCATTGGATGTCTTGTAGACCCACAGATTGAAGAGGTAGGCAGTAGGTGGTGACAGCCCTATCTGTCTTTTGTAATCCTCCACGTTCGGCTATGCCACAGGCTCTTGGCAGGAGTCGCCCTAGTATTGCTAGGGGTAAGCCCGTGCCCGATGTGTTGAATAGCATTGCATAGGAATACATCATTGACATGACCATTAGTATCTACCTTAGGCTATGTATATGTATTAGGAGCATTGTAGGAGCAACTCTCTAACTCTTAATCCAATCTCTCTCTAGGACCCATTTACCCTTTAGAATAGATTGCCTAGGTGTATGTCACACTACCCCTATTATCAACTTACCCCCTGTCCGGATAATTGATTAGTATCCCATAGCTTGACCATAAGAGTAGTATATACTTTACTCCATTGCCTTCCTTTGGGATAAATACGATACCCTTGGGAAGACTCATGGGTGAAATGCTACAACGGTATCTTCTGTGCGCTTGCGGATCTCATCTCTTTACCAGAGATGATATGTGGTGTTAAGAAATACCAACAATATGCTTCAAGGACACTTGCTTTGCTTTTGAGATTGGTTCTGGTCAAAGCCTTCAAACTCTTGGTGTTGGAGATCCTTCGCAACACTATCTAGCGCAAAACCGTCTAATCCACACAATAAACATACAAGACAAGAAACACAATCAAAGAGTGCACAAATATTACTCAATATGGCATGACATGCATGATTAATGCAAATGCAAGGTGGAACTTGTTAATGAGTTGCTTTTAATGTTTAATAATCACCTTCAATGGTTGTTAACAAGTATACACAGGTTTGGAGTTGATTAGATCTGATTTTGGAATTAATTCAAAACAATTTAATCAGGAAAATCGGACAAGTCCGCGGGAGGCCGGACTAGTCCGCACATCACAGAACTAGCGAACTAGGGTTTTCTAGATCGACGTGAATTTGGAAAAACGGGGTTGGATTCACGTAAGGGAAAGAGAATAGAAGATATATCAGGTGTTTAGGACTCCAATGAACCAAGGATATTGGAGGCAACACTTGGATCTTGACGATCTAGGGTTGATGAAGAACTTGGTGATGAATTGGTGATGTAGAACGAAACTTGATGGAGATCTTGATCCTCTTTCGTTTACTCCTCTTATTCATCTTGCTTGGTATCTCCTCCTCCCTCCTTGGTGGCGGCTACTCACGAACTAGGGTTTGGGTGAGGTGGAAAAGTGGCAAATAGATGTCAAGCCAAGGGGTGGGTTGTTTATATAGAGGTGGAGGCTAGGGTTAGATGGATTTCCAAGTTTGAGATGAATAGGGGCCGGTTTAGAGTCTCACATGGGCTCTAAAAGAGTTAGGCACGACGTCCCTAGGCCCACTTAATATAAAACCCAAGAAAAAAGTCATGAAACAAAAGATCAACTCGGAGTCGTGAAATATCGGACAAGTCCGAAAAGGGCCGGACTAGTCCGAAATTAGTCAGAAAGAAATCGGACAAGTCTGGCCTAAAATCGGACAAATCCGACTTTAGTCAGAGAGAAATCGGACAAGTTCGCTGGAATACCGGACTAGTCTAGACAAGTCCAGGGACTTAGCAAAATTTCCAAGGAAATTGGAACACCAGACTAGTCCGCTAAAAACCGGCCAAGTCCAAAAGTGTCCAGAGAGAAAATCAGACTAGTCCGCAGCAAAAACGGACAAGTCCGATCCAAGTCAGAGAGAAAATGAACTAGTCCGCACCAAAATCGGACTAGTTCGCACTTTCCAAAATTCTTAAGTGCGGTTTTGTTCTAAATCAATTTTAAACTTATTCCTTTTTATGTGAATTAATATTAGACATGTTTATGAATGTATGCAGGGTGTTACACTAACCCCGGGAAGGTAGCTACACTATTAGTGTTGTGACTCTATGAAGTGTACTTGAACTTCCCGGACCGTCCCGGAGGGGTTCGAATGTTCTCCCGAAGGATCTACCCATTTTTGTGTAGTGACTCTATAATATATATTATGTGTAATTACAGACTTACCTCCGTGATTCTAAGAATAAAACTTATGGAGGTGCTCGATGTTCCAAGGATTAGGAAGCTGAGTCCCATCCTCAGTTGCCAAGCTAATGCATCCGGGACGGGATACTTTGATTACTCGGAAGGGACCTTCCCAGCTAGGGGAAAGTTTGTTCATCCCTTCATGAGTTAGTATTTTCTGCAGCACCAGATCGCCTTCCTCGAGTTGTCGATTGCGCACAGGCCTTTGATGATAGCGCCGGAGCACTTGGCGATAATGTGCATTCTGAACAGCTGCTTGGCACCTTCCCTCGTGGACGAGGTCAAGGTCTTCACACCGGAGCTGGTCCTGCGCGGCTTCATCGAAGGTCCGGACTCGGAGGGACCCCAAGGTGATCTCCGGAGGAAGGACTATTTCAGCTCCGTACACCAGGAAGAAAGGAGTCTCCCCAGTTGACCGGTTTGGAGTTGTCCTGTTCGCCCACAATGTGGATGGAAGCTCCTCGATCGAGTTGACTCCATGATTTTTCAGGCGCTCATACGTGCGCATCTTGATTCCTTGTAAAATTTCTACATTTGCTCTCTCGGCTTGGCCATTGCTTGCTAGGTGAGCTACTGAGGCGTAGCTGAGTTGAATGCTGAGGTCTTCGCAATATTCTTGAAATGCAGCACTTGTGAATTGGGTTCCATTGTCAGTTATGACTTTATTTGGAACTCCAAATCTGCATATAATGGACTTCAAGAACTTGATTGTTGATTGCTTGTTGACTGTCACAACTGGAGTTGCCTCCGGCCACTTGGTGAACTTGTCAATGGCGACATACAGAAACATGCAACGTCCGACAGCTTTTGGGAATGGTCCAAAGATGTCCATGCCCCACACAGCGAATGGACATGTAGGAGGTATCATTTGCAGTGATTGAGCTGGTGTGTGAATTTGCTTTGCGTGGAATTGGCTTGCTTCACACTTTTCACTAGCTCAACCGCATCCTGGAGTGTTGTAGGCCAGTAAAAGCCATACCGGAAGGCTTTACCAACCAATGCGCGGGAATATGCGTGGTTCCCACACTCGCCTCCAAGGATTTCCGCAACGAGCTCGTGGCCTTCTTCCCTTGCAATGCACCACATTAGGATGCCATTTGCACCGCACCGGTAGAGATTCCCTTCTACCAACGTGTATCTTTTAGCCAATCTGACAATCCGGTCAGCGGATACACTGTCTTTAGAAAGGATATTGTCTTTCAAGTAGCTCAGGATCTCGGATATGCATGCACCGGAGCTAACTTAAGCTTCTGAGTCTTGTGTGCTGGGTTGCTCGGAGCTTCCGACAGCACCTACGACCCTTGGTGGACGCCATGGTAACAGGGCCACCGGGACTGCCAGCTTAAAGGTGCTGGTCTCGCCCCCTTCGCTCAGTTTGGCAGGTTGAGCTATTGGTCTTGACAACCTCCGGATGAAGATTCCGTCGGGAGCCGGAGCTCCGGTTGAAGCCTTCGTTGAGAGTTCATCAGCTTCAGCATTATGTTGACGCTGAACATGGTGGAGATCCAGGACTTCGAAGTCCTTCTGGAGCCTTTGGATTTCAAGGAGATAAGAAGCTAGTTGGGGATTGTTACAACAACATTCACCTTTGACTTTTTTATGATGACTTGTGAATCACCCTTCAGCAACAGCTATTTGACACCATAAGATAGTGCCACCTTGAGTTTGTAGATAAGAGCTTCATATTCCACCATATTGTTGGTCGCCTTGAAATCAAGGTGAACCATGTACTTGACCTTTTCCCCAGTCGGAGCAAGGAGAAGGATTCCAGCTCCAGCCCCCTGATTCTGCACGGAGCCGTCGAAGTAGAGAGTCCAGTGAGGCTCGGTGAATACCGGAACCTTGGGTTCTGGTTTCTGTTCACTGGGGCCCCCAGGGATTGATGGAGAGGGAGTCTATTCCGCCACGAAGTCAGCCAAATCTTGACTTTTGATTGCTTGTCATTGCACGAATTCTAGATCGAACTTGGCCAACTCTGCTGCCCACTTTGCAATGTTCCTAGTAGAGTTAGGGTTATGCAAAATAGCATGCAGTGGAAAAGTCCACTGATATTCTGTGGGCCTGGAAGTAGTGATAAAGCTTCCTTGAGGCGATAAGAACTGCATAAAGCAGCTTATGCACCTCATTGTATCTTGTCTTGGCATCATGGAGTACTTTGCTGGTAAAATACAATGGGTGTTGGATGGTCCGAATCCTCTCAGAGGGACCCGGAGCTTCTTCTCCATCGACCCAGACTCTCCTGGAGGGGTCCAAATCTTTTTGCTGAGCTTCTTGGACCCTCCCAGAGGGGTCCAGAACTTCTTGTTCGACACGGGCCTTGTTAGAAGGGTGCGAATCATCTTGGTTGGCCAGGTGAACCCCCTCAGATGAATGAGGTTGATATCCTAGCATTTCGTCTTGAGGTTCCGTGTCTGGGGGCTGGGACCCAAACACGCCTTCAGGTAACTCCGGACCTTCACGGAGGGGTCTGGGCTCCTAGACTGGATGTGGCTCCGGTCTTTCCGTGACTAGGACCATACTGACAACTTCAATGGTTGCAGAAATGTAAAGCAGTAAAGGCTCAACAGGATTCAGAGCTACCAAGATCGGTAGTGTGGTGAGGAGTTGTTTCAGCTCTTGAAATGCCTTTTCTGCTTCTTCAGACCAATGAAATGGTCCAGACTTTCTCAAGAGTTTGAAGAAGGGAAGAGCCTGCTCTGCCAGTCTTGAGATGAACCGGCTGAGCACAGCTAAACATCCAGTCAACTTCTGGACATCCTTGATGCGGGCTGGGCGCAGCTTGTCAAAAACAGCTTGTAAATTGTCAAGGAGTGACTCCTTTTTCTTGATCTTCACGGCGATGTCGTCGACGTGCACCTCCACCAAGTCTCTAATTAGCTCTCCAAATTTTTTATACATAGCTTGCACAAATGTTGAAGCAACATTTTTGAGACCAAAGGGCATGGTAGTATAACAATACAATCCATCTACTGTTATGAAGGCAGTATGCTCTTCATCTTCCTTAGACATTTGGATTTGATGATATCCAGAATATGCATCTAAGAAACACAATAGCTCACACTCGGAGGTTGAGTCCACTATCCGATCTATCCTAGGTAGTGGAAATGGATCCTTTGGACATGCCTTATTTAAGGTCGTGTAGTTGATACACATCTGAAGCTTCCAGCCAGGCTTAGGCATCACAACTGGGTTTGCCAGCCATTTTGGGTGAAACACCTCCTAGATGAAACCAGCTTCTAGCAACTTCTTGATCTCCTATCGGATGAAGTTTTGCCACTCGATTGATTGCTTCCGGGGCTTCTCGTGTACAGGTCGTGCATCGGGATAAATCTTTAGATTGTTCTCAATCACTTCCCTAGGGAACCTGGGCATTTGCGATGGTTGCCAGGCAAACACGTCGACATTAGCCTAGAGGAAGGTGATGAGTGTGAGTTCCTATTTGTTATTCAAATCTCCCGATATACGTGTAGTCTGAGCAGCATTGGAACCAATTTGGACGACTTTTATGGGAACGTCGGTGTCGCCGCTTGGTTGCACACGAGGTGCAGAGGTAGAGCCTCGATGACAAATGCTTGGAGGGTTTGGAGATGGCTCCTTACCGGATGCTTCCTCCTGCATTGTAGTAAGCGCATAGAGTTCTTCCAATGCAGTGATTCCTACAGTGCAATCTCCGCCAATTCGGAGAACGCCCGCAGGTGTTGGCATCTTCAACACTAAGTAACCATAATGGGCGGCGTCCATGAACCTATACAAGGCAGGACTACCCAAAATGGCATTTAACGACACACTGATCTGTGCGACGTCGAAGACCAACTTCTCGATTCTGTAGTTCTCCCGAGTCCCGAAGGTCACTAAAGTGTGATGGAGCCGAGAGGGGTAATGGCCCCCGGACCTACCCCGGAGAAAGGTCGAGATGGGCGAAGGTCCAAAGGTCGGAGCTGGAGTTTAACGAAGGCTTCGAAGCTTATGAGGTTCAACCCTCCACCTCCGTCCACTATTACATGGTGGGGTTGGATATTGTTAATGGTTGGTGACACCATCAACAGGAGTTGGCCAGCTCCGATCATGTTGCGGGGGCAGTCCAAAGCATCAAAAATGATGGGAGTGTCCATCCACTTCCGATGAGGCTCCGCCCTAGCGGTGGGAGCTGCAACGGCCATGTTCTGCCGCATTGTCTTGAGAATGCGGCGAGAGGTGATGTCCCAAGAACCACCATAAATGGTGTTCAGGGTCTTCCGACGCTCAATGTCAGAAATGTTGGAGTCGTCGTCGACAGTGTTGTATACGTCTTTCAGGACCTTTTTGGGGTCCTGAAAACCTAACTCCTCCTCAGTCGGAGCTTCATCGACTTTTTGCTTTCCTTCCCGCTGGCGGAAAGGAGCTTCTTCTCGGCGCTTGTTGTAGCGCTCGGCGAGGTTCCGGACCTCTCGGCATTCTTCCAGACTGTGTTTGTCCGTCCTATGGATCGGACACCACACTTTGAAGTTGTCACCATCTTCTGACGATGGTCGAGGTCGTTTCTCAGGGTGTGGCTCCTGGCCACCCGGAGCTGCAGCAGCCGCAGCGATAGGTGCGCTGGCCAACGGCTTCTTCTTGCCGTTGGGCTTCTTTTTCTTTTTGCCACCTCCGGATGTAGTGGCATCAGTTTTCGAGGCCTTCTTGTTGGCCTCCGGAGCTGGCTTGGAGTGCATCTCACGGCCCTCCGTAGCTTTAGCACATTTGTCTACTAGGTTGAAGAGTTTCGTGACGCTAGTGACTTCTTTTATTGCCACCTTCTCTAGCATCTTTTTGTCCCGAACACCCTGTCTGAATGCAACAATAACATAGGCGCTCGAGATGGATGGGATGGTATTCCGTACTTGAGAGAATCGCTGGATGAAGGATCGCAGCGACTCTCATGTGCTTTGCTGGACAGCAAAAAGGTCCAGTTCAGTGCCAGGTAGAGTGTATGAACTCCCAAAATTAGCAGGGAACTGTTGGCATAGCTCCGCCCAACTATTGATGGAGTCAGGCGGGAGGCTCATAAACTAGGACCTAGCGGTTCCGGTTAAGGCCACTGGGAAGTAGTTGGCCAGCACAGCCTCATCACCCCCCGCTACAAGTATAGCGGTGGAGTAAATTCAAAAAAAATCATTGGGGTTAATAGTCCCATCGAATTTCTCCAGCAAATGAGGCTGGAACTTCTACGTCCATCTGACCATGCGTAAGTGCATGGCCAGTACAGAACAGCCTCCCCCTACTCCCTAAGGAGCACGGTTGTCTCGAGCCTCTCGCCTCTCGCGAGCACGCTTGATATGAATGCGGTCGTCCTGCTGCCGGTAACGGTGATCAAGTTTCGACTGTAGATCATGGGTGGTAATCCTTGTGATGGTGTGGGTCTGTTGTGCCCTGGAGGGCAACGAGGTCACCTGCTGAGAAGCAGCACGTCGTCGGTGTTGTGACATGTGAGGAACAAGTCTTCCAGACAAAGTCCTTCATTGAGTTGTTGCCTGCCCCAAAGGGGGAGGACCTTGGTTGCTGATGCCAGCGGCTGCAGCTGCAACCAGATGGTCAACATCATCTCTCCACTGTTCCATAGCACCCTGGGGTGCCCCTGGAGGCGGTGGGTATTGTAGAAGAGCTCGCAGGGCAATGAGCGCGTGCTCAGGGTTGTTATTTGTCGATGCAGTGATTGACGCATATGCCCCATCTTGTCGCCCAGCATTGTTTGCCAGAACAGATGGCGGTTGTGGTGCACCTGCCGGAACAATGGCACCCGCTAGCTGCTGAACGTTGGAGGGATTGCCTCCAGCAGGTTGTTCAGCGCGATTGACGCTTGAAGATCCTACGACAGAATTCACCATCTTGAGATCTCAGGCAGGCTGCCCCTACCTGGCACGCCAAATGTCGAAGTGTAGCAACGACACTTCCCCTGGTACTACTAAAGTGTAGCCCGCGGAGGTTCTTGTTTCGGTTGGGGAGCGCGAAGATCTAGATCAAGATGGTGACATAAGAGATTTACGTGGTTCGGGCCTCCTGAGCGTAATACCCTACTCCACGGGGTGTGTGTTGTTGTATTGAGAATCACTAGGATGCGTAGTGTATGGCTCAGCCTTTTTTCCCGCCTCAGTCTATATCGTGCGGCTCAGTCCTTTTATAGTCCAAGGACTGACCATTACATCATTTGCCTGGCCTGACATGTGGCCCTAGCATATTTAATAGCCTGATACACTGTTTATGAGCATTAAGCATGGTTAATAGTGTGATAACATGCCTTAATGGCTGCGTTACCTCTATTAACAGTGCTCTGATCGTGTGTCATTAATATAACATTAATGACATGTAATCAGGTCTTGTAACTACCGCTTTAACTGTCTCTTGAATGTTTGTGCTATTGGAGATCCGGTAGTATACTCGTTGGTGATGTAGATCCGGAGGCTGCACATGTGGGAGCTTCGGAGCTTCCCCTTGCGGGGAGGTAGCTCCGGAACCACTACACGCGTGTCGACACCGGAGCTTCCCTCCGAAGGTCTGGGGTCGTTATACACGTGTTGATTGCGGAGCTTCCTTGTATTGGGAGTTTAGCTCTGGGCTTACATTACACGTGTCAATCCCCGGAGCTACCAATATGAGGGATGCAGGTCCAGTGTAGTATGACGTGTGGGGCCTGAGGAGACCTTCAACTTTGACAGGTGGAACTCTCTTGCACTTCTTGCGGTACCGTGGGGTACCCGGTACGCAGAGTACCGACAGTATTGCACGTGCAATTTTGCAATACTAATTGTTCAATCAAGTGTTTGGAATAGTTGTTTAAATTCAGCTACTATAACATTCACAATTTCAGCATCAACACTTGATCAATTCTCAACACATCAGCACACCGGACTAGTCTGCAGTCACACCGGACAAGTTCGGTCCTTCAGGTATTTAACGATTTGATTAAGTGTGCAAGAAAACTCTCAAAGACTATTCACTCCCCTTATATGCAACATTCAAGAAGGGTCAGTTCTCGCCACAAAATCCGTGTAAATCAGTCACCACTGACTTCCTCGAGCCGGGAGCAGCCAACACGTGGCATCTGACCGGGTTTGGCGCCACTCCCTAGTCGGCCGACTAGGGAGGTCGTCTAACCTGGTCATAGCTCCATTGGAGCTGTGCTTTCTCCAGGTCTCTGTCGGGTGGGTCTCTTCCCTTGATATGGGTTCTACACCGTTGGATGGCCTCGAATGCTTCTGTTTGTGGGCCATTTGATCCATGTGATGACACGTGGCGTCGCCTAATCCGTGGAAATCCATTTTAATGGTTACTCCCTGCATGTCCTGGTACCTTTTTGGGTATAATTCACATACATAAAAATAAACACCAATACTTGTGGAATTGGTTAGTTGTTAACCCTACCACTACGTTGTGTTTCTCTTTTATGCACATTATGAGGTGAATTGACGGTCTAAATATGGCAGTTAAGGACCATCAACAAACTCTCCCACACTTAGTTCTTTGCTCATCCTCGAGTGAAGGCAAGAAAAAGAACTAAGGTGTTCTCATAAATTTGCTATAAGTTAGAAAATGAGGATACTTTCAACTCATACCTCAATTCATGAATTCCATTTTTGGAATGTGGCTACCACATCAATCTTGGGTGTTTGAAAAGTGGAATGGTTGGAATGTAGTTCCCTTGGATCTTCCCCTATCGAAATGTTCTGACAATTTGCTATATTCAGAAAGTCAAAGAAACAATTACCCTTATCTGTCATTTGGAATCTCTCAAATGTCTCAAAATGTTTTGATCCTTACCTGGCATGTTGTGCCAATTTTGTCCCTATACTAAATATGGCTATATCTGGAGCTTGGTAGGGATAAATGTGGCACACATTGCAATTCATATATTACTAAGTCAAAAACTTGATCCTATGAGAGACTTATGCAACAAACAAATTGACAAAGAAAATCCTTGTGCACATGAATTGAATGGTTAAATGTGGACTCTGGCTACTTCTTCTTTTTTTGGCATACTTCCTCTTTTGAAGAGTAGATGCTTCTCTTTCTCTTTTTTTTCGTAGCCATGTCTTCAACTCCTTTTTATTTTTCTAGAGAGATTTTGATGACCAAAATGTATGGAGTTTATTTATTGGATGGATGAATGGTGGATGCAAATTCTTAATGTGAGAAATTTTGCATGAATAGGGTGCACAAGAATTTCTACGTCAAAAGTTCATGCATGTCACTCAATTGGGTCATGAGTTTGGCAAAGTTCAATGAAAAACAAAGTGGCATATGCATGTGGTTTTCAAGAATGTGTATCATATGGTCGTGGTGGGTATTTAACCAGTGAGAGAATCAGGCAAAGTTCAAGACTCCAAATTGTGCAAACATCAAATCAATTTGAAGAAAGGAGATATCTCCTCGAATAACTCATTTACCATATCACACTAGTCAAATACTTAGATGACGTGTTTTTCCTATTTTATTTGTGGGAATCACAAACAAGGCAATAAATCGAAATATAAAGTATTCAATTTTTCAGCCCAAGCAAATTTTGACTACTAAGATTTAAAATTTTAATTGTTGAGTTGAATTTCTTTCAAATATTCAATATTAGATACTAAATCAACTCAAACAGTAACGTAGCATGCATATTCAGCGGTAGGCGATCAAAACTAAATTTGTGGAGTGAAACGGAGCCATGTGGGGCCCACACCATGTTCGCCCGACCCCCTTCTGGCCTCTTTGTTGCTCTGTTTCAACATGTCGAGTCGTATATTCGGTTGCGATGTGTTTCGAGATGCAATGCTATTTTTGCACGTTGGGATTTTGCAAATTTGGGGTGCCTCCCCCACACTTGTTCCCCAAATTCTCTATTCACAAAAATAAACTAAAGATGGAACTTTACCGGGTTAGATGAACCGTTAAGTTTACTTTATTGAACTCAAAATATTGGGGATGCTTACATTATTCAATTTAAATTTAAGGAATAAAACTAAACTAAACGAGTAAGCATCCAATGCAGTCAGGACATCTAAACTATGGTGTGTTGTAGACATTGGGCTTCTTGACGGCATTGCATAAGCACCGCAGCTTGGCGCTCACGCCACGGCGAACACCATCAATCTCCTCCTTGAGGGATACGAGCTCATCCTTCAGTTCGGCCCTCTCTATGTGCCCTTCAGCTACTAAGTCCGATAGCTTCTTGTTCACCAAACGGAGAGAAGCTAACTCCTTAGAAAGTTGTGCCACTATTGGGGCACGGGGAGATTTCTCGTCACTGCCCTCAAATTGGCTAGGTGGCCCTCTGATCGCAAGTGGCAAGAGGTGACACCTAATATTGTAGGGTGACGACCCCATTGACTCCTTAATCACCAAATTATCCACTTACTTGAAAAAGCCTTTTGCATAGCCTCCTTCAGTCTTGTGCACCCCATGGATAATGAGGCGATCTCCCACACACTAAGGTGATGTATGTGTAGGTGACTTGTAGTGGTGGCTCACTACACTGTCCTTGGTCTTCGAAGTGTACATGAACTCATCGCCAGGCTATAGCTTTGGGAGAGACAAATCTTTTTCAGGAAAAAAGACGGGTTTTGACTGACTTAACGTCAGCCGTAGTTTGACGACGTGTAGGTGTCATCGACTTTTTGGGCATCCTCTAAGGGGAGAGCGATTGTGTAGCACCATGAGGTGTGGTGCTATGCCCACATGGAGTCATCATCGGTGGCGGTATCATGGCGAGAGGTACATCATCTAATGCCATGATGTACTCCAAAGCGAGGGTGGACTTGAGGAGGCATGAGGCACAATTTTCTTGTGGGCCATTACTTGGATGGGAGGCAAAAGAGATGGATTTTTCTAGATGGTGCAAGGTTCCCTTCTATGTTCCCGCCAATAAACAAGAGGGTAAAATATGATAGCACTGAGAGTCTTGTTTGGATACATCGGGAGAGCCCACGCGAGAAAATAGAATGTCAACGCGTAAAGGAGGAGTCGGACGACCCTATAGTTCGACCGAACCCTTCCTAACTCCGTTCGGGCTAGGTTTTCGTGGGTTGGCTTAGTGGGCCCCATGGATGATTAATTGGATGGGCCCATTAATTTAAAGAAACGGCATGCAAACCAATAAGATTTATCACGTCAATTTCTTTTTCCGCCTCTCCTCTTGGGATTCAAGAAATAATTTGAGTTGCTGTCCATTCACTTTAAATAGCTGATCATCATCACCTTGGAGTGTGATTTCTCCATGGGATGAGGTTTCTACTACAGTGAAGGGTCCTTCCCATTTACTTCTAAGCTTCCCAAGTCCAAAGAGTTTAACCCTAGAGTTGAAGAGTAGAACTTTATCTCCAAGTTTGAACTCTTTAGGCGTAATCCTCTTATCGTGCCATCTTTTGGTTCTTTCCTTGTAAATTTTGGCACTATGGTACGCCTTATCTCTCCACTCCTCCAACTCGGAAATTTGTTTCAGTCGGTGTTTTCCTGCTTCGCGAAGGTCCATGTTCCACTGCTTGATGGCCCAATAGGCTCTATGTTCCAACTCTACAAGAAGATGACAAGTCTTCCCATAGACAAGATGAATTGGAGACATGCTGATGGGAGTTTGTAAGCAGTACGGTATGCCCACAATGCGTCGTGTAGCTTATGCTTCCATCCTGTTACCATTTCCAAGACCGTCTTTTGCGGAATATTCTTAATTTTCTTGTTAGATGTTTCTGCTTGACCACTCGTTCCTGGGTCGTATGGGGTAGCAATATTATGCTGCACAACAAGCTCCCTCAAAACGTTTCGAAAGGTATTATCTGTGAAATGAGACCCTCCATCACTTATGACCATACGGAGAGTGCCAAAGCATGGGAAAATGATCTCATAGAACATTTTCCTAGCTTGCTTGGAATCAGCATTTTTGCATGGCAAATCTTCTACCCATTTTGACACATAATCTACAGCCACCAAGATATACTTGCAATCATACGACCTAGGAAAAGGCCCCATGAAATCAATACCCCACACATCAAATAATTCCAGTTGGAGATTATATGTTAGGGGCATCGCATTGCGAGCGGAGATTCCTCTATGCTTTTGTCATTTTCAACATCTGCGAATGAATTCTTTTGAGTCTCATACATAGAAGGCAAATAGAATCCACTCTGCCAGATCTTTGCTTTAGTATGGTAAACACCATAATGGCCACCATAGGGTTAGCATGGCATTTCTTAATAATTTTGGTGCCTTTGATTGATGGGATGCACCTTCTAAGAAGGCCATAAGCACAAACTCGATAGAGGTATGGGTCATCCCAAAGGTATCTACGACTCTCATAGATGAGTTTCTTTTTGTTTTCTCAATGTGGTACGTACCCTGTGACCATGAAGTTCACGATATCCGCATACCAAGGGTGAGAGTCGGTCACCTTGAGAAGCATATCATCCCGTAGGAAGTCATTGGTAGGAATCTCCATGGTTTGAGTGACTTCCATACGCGAGAGATGATCTGCCACAGAATTCTCTACTCCTTTCTTATCCTTGATTTCTAAGTGAAACTCTTGGAGTAGAAGAATTCAACGGATTAGCCTAGGTTTAGCATCCTTTTTGGTGAGCAAGTACTTCAAGGCAGCATGGTCTGTGTAGACTATGACCTTGGCTCCAACCAAATAGGATATAAACTTATCAATAGCAAAAACTACAACTAAGAGATCTTTTTCAGTTGTGGCGTAATTGAGTTGAGCTCCTGCCAGAGTTTTGCTAGCGTAGGCTATTGCATGATGTTTTTTATCTTTGGTTTGGCCTATAATCGCTCCAACAACAAAATCACTAGCATCACACATGATTTTGAATGGCAGCATCCAGTCGGGAGGTTGGATGATTGGAGCCGAGATGAGTGCCTTTTTGAGTATATCAAATGATTTAATACATTCATCATCAAAATCAAAGGGAGATTCCTTAGCTAATAGGTTGGTGAGGGGTCTAGCGACTTTTGAGAAATCTTTGATGAATCGCCGATAAAACTCGCATGACCTAGAAAGCTGTGGATTCCCTTAACATTGATAGGAGGTGGAAGTATTTCAATGACTTCAATCCTTGCTTTGTACACCTCTATCCCTCTCTCATACACCAAGTGTCCAAGAACAACGCCTTATCGGACCATGAAATGGCACTTTTCCCAATTAACTATGACGTCCTTCTCTTGGAATCTTTGTAAGAACTTGTCTAAGGGGGCGTTTGGATGCAGTGAATCACCAGAAACCGAGCCAAACGACCAAAAAGCAGAATCAATTCAGTAAGAAACGGAATTGCTATTTGTATTGCACCGGCGAATCACCCGTAAAGGTGTTCCGCAAGCTGAATCGGAGCTCTTTTTTGTAACTGGACTCGGTTTTGGCCAAAATTACCAGTCTTTGCCATTGTTCTGTTACGAGATCGCAAGAACTCACACACGCGGCTAGTGGCGCTTAGGTGACCATCATCACCTAGGAAGTCACACGTGAGGCCTATAAGACTTTACCTGCTATTTATCCCTACCTGCCTACTGTAGAAAACTTGCACTCGAATCAAAGTAATGTTGGATGGTGATTGTGTCACATGTGCTGGGTTACCAATGAATATGATATTCTAGGACTATGAGAACGACGAGGTATAGCTTGTTTGTTCTGACAAAAAAATGTGTGTCTTCTTCCTTGAACATCTTATGGTGGGTATATGGGTCAATTCATCTTTCCTTCTCTCTTTATTAAAACTGAAACAAAAAAACTAGCCAAACAGATTCTACACTTATTCTGTTTCCAGTTCTGGAACCGATTCTGAGTGAAACTGAAACGATTCCGATTCTGAGTGAATCTGAAACCGTACCAAACGGGCCCTAAGTTTTCTAGACAATGATCAAAAATTTTCCCATAGGCAGAGAAATCGTCCATGAAGACTTCCATGATCTCCTCAATCTTGTCGAAAAAGATAGACATCATGCATCTTTGAAAAGAGGCAGGAGCATTACACAGTCCAAAAGACATACGCCGGTAGGCATAAGTCTTGTAAGTACATGTGAATGTGGTCTTACTTTGATTGTCGGGATCGATTGGGATTTGATGATAACTCGAATACCCATCAAGGAAACAAAAGTAGGAGTGTTTTGCCAACCGCTCTAACATCTCATCGATGAAGGGCAGTGGAAAATGATTATTTCTTATAGCCTTGTTAATTTTTCGGTAATCAATGCACATCCTCCAACCTGTGACGTTTCGTTGAGGAATTAATTCATTCTTCTCATTTTGAACGACCGTCATACCTCCTTTCTTAGGAACTACCTAAATTGGGCTGACCCATTCAGTATGAGGAATAGGGTAGATAATCCTGGTATGCAAAAGTTTGAAGACTTCCTTCTTGAAAACTTCCCACATCGCATTATTAAACTGCGTTTGAGGTTCCCTTGAGGGGACACTCTTGGGGTCAATAGGAATGCAATGGGTGCATAACACTGGACTAATTCCCTTGAGGTCTTCCAGTGAATAACCAAAAACAGCTCTATGTTTTTCTAACATGGCAATGAGTTTGAGTGTCTCATCATTTGAAAGCTTTTCACTTATGATGACAAGGGATTCCAAATCACCATTTAGAAAGGCGTAACATAGACCTGGAGGTAGAATTTTTAACTCAACGGGGGGTTTTGGGAAGAGCTCTTCTTTTGGCAATTCAATTGCCTCCTGAAATTCATCCCCCTCTTGGATGAAATCTTCTTCTCCTTCAATTTTAGGGGGTGCTAAGAATTCAAGAGTCATAACCTCCACTATTGCCTCATCTTGGATGGGAGATTCTGAGGATGTGTTCTTGGAACGTCGGATAGGAATAGAGAACATTCTCCCTCCAAGTTTGACATTGAGGTTTCTTTCCAAGGGAATTTCCATGAGAAATTTCTCAATGGGAATCCCAATCATAATGTCGAAATCTTGGATTTCGAACACATGGAAATCTAGGATTACCTCTATATCTTTGTGTCTTACAGACACCTGTTGCCAAACCCCACATTCTTCAAGGATATTTCCAAAAGAATCTCGGAAGGATTTACATGTTGGTGCCAATAGCACATCCCCCAGAATGGCGAGAGCACAAGAATCGGAAATGAGATTTGCTCCAACAATGGGGTTGTATAGGACCTTCATTGGTGTCCCTCTAATAAAGCATAGAATAGTTGCCAAAGTTGAGGTCATCTGAAAGATTTCGGGTGACTGCTCAACTTCCGCACTCCATTCCTTGCTTAGAATAGAGGTAACTCCTTGACTGTCTGTTGAATGAACACTCCATCAAGTGGGTCAGGTAGGGGCAATGACGTTTTCCTATGGCAATAGTACTTCGAGGTATCTCCAAAATCTTCAAATATTTCTTACTCAAAGTAAAAGATAAACTCCAAAGGTTGAATTTCTTCTTCTTTCGTAGTTTCTGGTTCGGGAGAGGATTCCTCCGGCAAGGTTTGGGATAAGCAAGAGATAGGTTCTTCCTTGTCCATGGTTCTTGACACTACTTCCTCTTGAGGAAGCTCATTAAGTCCCATAATGAAGGAAGAATTTTCTTCGGTCTAGAAGATCATTGCCTTCTTCCGGCGTCTTATGGAGGAAAGATCCTCCAGCCGTAATGTCAAGATGTAAGGCAGCTCTTTGTTCAATCCCATATAGAAGTGTTGCAAAAGCAACAGATCAGGAATAGACAAATTTGGGCTGGAATTTCTCAAAAGAGAAAATCTATCCCAAGTTGCACCTATGGGTTCCTTCTCCATCTGCTAGAAGCATAGTACTCCCTTTTGCAAGGAAACAATTCAGGCAATTGGTAGGAAAGAAAGACCAAATCTGTCTCATAATTCGTTCCAATTTCTGTTTGTCTTCCAAACGTTGTGGTTGTACCATTGTTTTGCTTTTTCCTTGAGAGAAAAAAAAAAGAAACAACTTCCATTTTAGAGTTTCCTATGCCATACCCTTGAGTAGAAGGCATGAACACGGTTGTTCAAACTCTCATAAATGGTGGTAAAGGTTTTCACAATCTATTCCTAAGAAGGATTGTTCCCAAACCAATGCTACAAAGCCAGGGCCAAGTTCATAGCTAGTAGAACAAATAGGTTCCGCTGAAGGCGATGGCTCACAGAACCTGCCCTTTGGGGAAGAATAAGAAAGAATGGTGGGCTGCTCCATATATGTGGTGGTGGTATGAAAAGGAAAGATAAGATAAGAAGATAGATATGAGGGTGAACAAGGTTCGAAGATAAACAGCAACCTTTCCCCGACAACGGTGCCATAAATGCTTGTTGATGTTTCTTATGTCACGGATAAAAATCCGCAAGCGCACGGAAACTATCGTGTAGCATTTCCCCTTAAAGAGTATTCCCAAGGGTACCGAATCTAAGGAACTTATGTGCTAATCTTACGAACTAATCCACCCAAGGACACAAAGTTGTTCGGTAGGCAAGGAAGAGAGAGGACTTTTAAGTATTGATTCCAATTAAAGGAATTTGCGATAGATGCTTTCTTCGGGCACGGGTTTACTCCTAGCAACACTAGGAGGACTCCTGCCAAGAGCCTATGGCATAGCCGAACCTGGAGGATTACTAAGGACAGATAGGGCTGTCACCACCTACTGCCTACCTCTTCAATCTGTGGGTCTACGAGATATTCACTGGTCATTTCTAACCTAAGCACCACGCTTATGTTCTAAATCACTACTCTAGTTGTTTCGAACACAAAGCTACAACTAGAGCCTCTAATAAATTAAAGCAATGAACCGACAAGTAACAACTTGGCAAACCACTATGAATTGAGAATCAAACTTGAAATGAATTCACAAAGGCTTACTTGATTTGAATAACACCTTTGTAGTGGTACAAGTGTAGAAGAAGGACTTGACAAGCCCAAGCCTCCTCCTAGACTCTTCACCACACTCCCCTTCTACTTGGCAGCCTCTAGGACTATTGTAAACCTTAGGAGTGGTATTCTATTCTCGACTTTTGGTGTGTGTGTGTGTGTGTGTGTGTGTGTGTGTGTGTGTGTGTGTGTGTGTGTGTGTGAAGTGAGGTGTGGGGTGCTATTTATAGGTGGAGAAGGGTTGGTTCCCGCCACCAAATGCGCGCGAATCAATCACCACTGACTTCTTCAAGCTGAGAGGAGAGAACATGTGGCATTTGACCGGGTTTGGTGCCACTCCCTAGTCGACCAACTAGGAAGGTCGGCCGACCTGGTCACAGCTCCGTTGAAGCTGTGCTTTCTCCAGGTCTTTCCAAGGTGGGTCCCATACCTTGATATGGGTGCTACACCGTGGGATGGCCTCAGATGCTTCTGTTTGTGGGCCATTTGATCCATGTGTTGCACATTGTGTTGCCTGAGTCGTCAAAATCCGTTTTAATGGATTAATCCCTGCATGTCCTGGTATTTTTTGGGTATAATTCACCTGCATAAAAATAAACACCAACACTTGTGGAATTGGTTAGTTTTTAACCCTACCGCTATGTTGTGTTTATCTTTTTTGTACATTATGAGGTGAATTGATGGTCTAAATATGGCACTTAAGGACCATGAACACAGAGTATGTGCTGACTTGCTTCCGCAGCTAGGACCCCACCATCTCTCTAGCTCCGATGCTATAAGGGCTTGTCAAAGAGACGGAGGAAGCTGCCAAGGCCAGCGTGCAGGATGCCGCCAAAATTGTAACCATGTGGTTCGAATGCAACTCCAGTGATAGTTAGAACCTTCTCATCCTTTATCTACCATTGTATCTTCGAACTTTTTTGCAAAATCTTGGAACTTGAATGAAATTCTTTTGAACTTCATATTTGGTCTTCATTATTGAGTCTTCTATGTTGTCATTGCCATATTTTACTTGGCCCCCTGGTAGACGTACTCAATGGATTGAGGATGTCTACCATCAACTACTTGGCAATGATTTGAAGCTTTTAGGTTAGCTCCGAGCTTGATCATGGCCTCTAAGAGCACCGAGGGGACCCATTACCAACGTGTAAAATGTTAGCAACTGGTTCCCTGGAAGTGTCGGAGCTTGTTGACCCAGCCGGACCTATTTTAAACGTGTAAAAAATCAGGCCCCTCAGAGGTCCCAAAGCTCCCAGAGCGATCAAGTAAAACATTTGTCCGGGAGACAAGGAAAAGTAGTAAAAGTGCTTCTTCTTGCCTATTGTTTAGCTGTGTCTTATTGTCCTTAGTTGAACTTTGGGTCCTGAACAATTCGGTATGATAATACAAGTATATTGGTTGTACATTCATCTTAGGAACGTGTGCTATTTTGAATCTGCCTTACTTTGACGCAACACCAGAAAAGGTAGAGTGCGCGTGCTTAGGGTGTTGGAGCAGGCTAAGCCTTTAGCACACTCCGAACCTATCATTGACATTGGTTTTTAGACGAGTAGGTCATTCAGCGATCACTAGGTCCCAGAAAAAGACTTCCAAAAATACTTAAATATTTATCACATGAATTTTTAGAAACCAATTGGCAACAGGATTGCACAACTTTACTGTTGGCAGCAATGTATAAGGGAGCAAATAAATAATAACATGTGCAATATAAATGCACGTAGAGTCTGTTTTCATATTATAGTATTTCATAATAATTCCGGATAATAGGGGAGACAAGGGTACACACATAAGGTATGGAACCATGCTAAGCATGCTATACATCTTGAACCAACCCCATTTGTTATTAGACACTATGAAATACTATAACAACAGACTCACCTCCGTGCTAAGTGTAGATTTTATGGAGGTGCTCTATGTTCCAGGAGTTGGGAAGCGGTGTCCCATCCTTTGTAGACAAGCGTACGCATCCAAAGAGGGAAACTTTTGTCACTCGGAAGGGACCCTCCTAGCCTGAGGAGAGCGTGTTCGCTCCTTCTCGAGAAAGTATGTGCCGCAACACCAGATTGCCTACTTCAAGCTGCCTATTGTGCACATGTCATTGCTGATAGCGCCGGAGCGCTTGGTGATACCACGCATTTCAGGCAGTTGCTTCGCATCTTGCCTTGTCGACAAGGTCCAGATCATTGCGCTGAAGCTAGTCCTGCACGACTGCGTCGTAGGTTCAGACTCGAAGAGAACCCATGGCGATCTCTGGAGGGCAAACAACTTTTGCTCCGTACACCAAGACGAAGGGTGTCTCTCTGGTAGCCCGGATGGGTGTTGCCCGGCTAGTGCACAGTGCGGACGGAAGCTCCTCAATCCAATTGGCACCATGCTTTTCCAAGCGTTCATAGGTGCGGGTCTTGATTCCTTTGAGAATCTCAACTTTTGCTCTCTCGACTTTCCCATTACTTGTTGGGTGTGCTACTGATGCGTAGCTGATCTTGATGTCGAGGTCTTCACAATATTCTTGGAATGTTGCACTTGTTAGTGATGACTCTGTTTGGGACTCTAAATCTATAGAGTATGGACTTCAAGGATTTGATGGTTGATTGCTTGTTGATTGTTACAATAGGGGCTGCTTCCGACCACTTTGTGAACATGTCGATAGCAATGTAGAGAAATTGGTACCTTCCAACGGCTTTGGGAATATCCAGCCCCATACAGCGAATGGCCATGAGGGTGGAATCATCTGCAATGCTTGCACCGGTGTGTGGAACTGCTTGACATGAAACTGGCATGTGTTGCATCTCTTGACCAGCTCGAATGCATTCTAGAGAGTTGTAGGATAGTAAAAACCATGCTGAAAAGCCTTACCGACCAGCGTGTGGGATAAAGCATAGTTCCCACACTCACCTCCATGGATTTCGACGAGGAGCTCGCAGCCATCTTCCCGAGATATCCACCGCAATAGGATGCCATTGGCACCACGTCGTTAGAGATACCCTTCTACCAACATGTATCTCTTAGCCATCCAGACAATTCGTTCAACAGGTACATATTATCGGGGAAGGATATTGTCTTTCAAGTAGTTCCAAACCTTCATGATCCATGCATCAGAACTAGCTTGAGCTTCTGGATCTTGCACGCTAGGTTGCACGGAACCCCCTGTGACGCCTACGATCCTTGGTGGAGGCCATGGTAACAGGGCCACTGGGACAGCGAGCTTCGAGGTGCTAGTCTTGCCCCCTTCACCCAATTCGGCAGACTGGGTGGATGGTGTTGGTAGTCTTCATACAAAAACATCATCAGGTGTTGGAGCCAAGATAGAAGCTTTTGTTGAGAGTTCATCAGCTTCAGCGTTGCTAGCACGCTAGACATGGCATAGGTCCAGGATCTAGAATTCCTTCTGCAACTTCTGGACTTGAAGAAGATATGCTGCTAGTTGTGGATTGTTGCAACAGCATTCACCTTTAACTTGTTTTATAATGAGTTGTGTAGGATCGAAGAGCACGTCAAAAAACAACGAGAGAGAGTGAATGGTATATTTAAACTTTTTCAGCGGAAGCAACAAAAACCCTCGACAAAAAATCAATCTGTTAAGAAATCATGTGGGCAACTGATCCAAACATGTTCAACCCTGACAAAAGTAGTAGATATTATAGAGAATAAAGTCACAAAGACACGACAACAAGAATCATGAAAAAATATCGAGAAAAACTCAAATTATGATCGAAAGATCAAACAAAGGTCAATCTGTTCTACCCGAGTAAAAAAACTAGATCTGCAACACTATAAAGAAACTTGTGTAGATCAAAAACCACAAATACAATGATCGCGAAATTTTCACAGATTATAGTGAATCAAGTTGTGAAGACAACCAAAAAAGAATCACGTCAATTGAATCTGTAAAACTCGAGTTATGATAAAAATACCAACACAACATAGTGCTGTGCAGAAACTCGATGAGAAAAACTTGTCTGAAACAAGCCGGACGAACAAGGCACAAAAGCTCCTCTAAACTACAAATTTTATTGATCAGAACACAAGAGGAACAGCCCAAAGTCGTCTCACCACGAGCTCTGGCCTCCCTTGCTTATATAACCATCCCTAAGGCCAATCCAATCCTAACTAGGACTCTAATCCTACTCAATTTTAACCGAAACTTTCCATAACTGCTCAACACTCTTCTATAGGCACATAGAAGCAATCTTAAGACATCCAAACACCTTAGTAACATACCAAATATTCCAAAAACTCAACTTTGTTCTCACCACAAAATCTAACCAAAACAAACTCAAAACTTTCCATAAACGAACCATAACCACCCCAGTCGCAACATGTGGTATGATCCAGCCGGTTGGACCTTTCCGACCAATTCTTTACGTTGACTTCTCTTCATCACGCCTTGGAACAATGTTTCCATGTCCATTCAATCATTGCACACGTGCAAACACGTTCCAACAACGTCCATGATACCTTCATATGCATTGTTCTTGACCCAAACATGTCGTGTGACCTCCCGATCAACTCAACCACAATTCCTCCCGAACTTGGTTGTTGAACCTCATATTATCCCTAAGACTAGTTCAATAGATCCTGTCACCAGCCATGTATTGACCTCAGACAACACTTGCACATGAATAAACAACCAATCTTTGCGAGCCCAAGTCCTCGACTTGACTCTTGTTAGTCCGAAAACCACAACACCTTATGTGAGCACCTCACATAAGTATCTTGCATACATAGCAAAATAATATCCATCATGATCAGCCAAAACACATCAAAAACATAGTCCAAAAATACTAAGCAAATCTTCCCATAAGTGTAAAGAAAGTTTGAAACATTACAAATGGAAAACACAGCAGCCACACAATTATTTCAGCATATAGAAAATTCGGACAGCCCAAAACAGCCGTTATGCATTATACAAGAAAAGTTCGGACATTTCGGAATGCAAAACACGTGCAGCTCTCGTGTAGCAAAAGCTCGGACTGTGTGATGTATGTTTCTCAAGTATATTCAAAACTTTGCATGTAAACCTACACGTTTAACATAATTGCCAATGTATTCAGCACTTAGGTCTCACAATCTCCCCTTGATGAATGCATTGGCAACAACAATTAAAATCCTGACATTGGCTTATTCACATGAAAAGTTTTGAAAACAATTTTCTCCCCCTTTTGAAAATCAATGAGAAAGAAATTCAAAAACAAATATCCCCCTCTATACATATTTCTCCCCCTTTGACAATGTATTCAACAAGGTTTGAAAGAGAAATTTCAATAGTTATGAGCATATTATAGCATATACATATAAAATAAAGCTCATCCAAGTCATACTATCAAGTAACATACACTATCACATCAATGAGATACATAAAGTAGTGCAAGCCATGCAAGTGAATTTTCTATTTAAGTAAGTCATGATCTCACAAACTTAACTATTTCAAGTCCTAAAAGCATGACACTTGTTGCTGTATTTTTCATTTTTTCAATATCATTTAAAGAATGAATTCTGATCACATAACATTTGCAAGAGATTATATGCCGCATCTGCCTTATTCTAACCAACCAAGCCAAGCCTATGTCATTTGACAATCAGAAGCTTAAGGACATGGTTTTAGTCATACACAACTTCTTCCAAGTTTGTAGCTTAGTGCAATGATAAGCCATCTCAAAAGAAGAAGTGTGATGCATGCATATTCTCTTGATCTTTTCTCATTTTTATTTGATCATAAAAGCTCGACATGTGGATATTTCATTGATTAATTTTTCATTATTAAAATCACTTGTGAGCATGCAACAAGATCAAAACAGCAAGAAAGTTCAATCATGACCAGATTTGTTGTAAGTAATTATTCCAGTTACTAATCATGGCAAAAACTACAAAATATATAACACGAGTAATGTAGTAAGAACTTCAGCATGTAAAGGAATCACAAAGTCATATATGTATGAAATAATATGCTCATATTATTTTAAATTCAGATTCACACATAGACTTCCCAAGTTTCAAAAACTCCCCCTCAATTTAAGCCATGAGGATGCATAACCCCTATTTCACTACGAATGAAACAAAAATAAGTGAAATACAAATGTTTTGTAAAAATGTCAGCCAATTGTTATTCAGTATCTACATGGTGAAGCACAATGTTTCCTTCTTCAACATTATCACGGAGAAAGTGATACCTAATATCAATGTGCTTTGTTCTAAAATGTTGCACGGGATTTTTAGCAATGCAAATGGCACTAGTGTTATCACAAAACTGTGGCACGCAGATCAACCTCATAGTCCTTAAGCGTTTGAACAATCCAAAGAATTTTTGAACAATCGCTAGCAGCAGCTACATATTCAGATTCGACGATAGATTGTGCAACTGAATTTTGTTTCCTAGAAGACCAAGAAACAAGTGAATTACCAAGAAAATGAAAAGCACCCAAAGTACCTTTTCTATCAATCCTACAACCCCCAAATCAGCATTCGAAGAAGCTTTCAAAGTAACAGTTGAGGAAGAAGGAAGAAAAATGCCAAATTCTTGAGTTCTATATAAGTACCTGAGAATTCTTTTGACGGCTTGACAATGTGGAGCACGTGGGGATGCTTGAAACTATGCACAAAGACATAGGCTGAATTGTGTGTCCGGTCTTGATGCCGTGGGGTACAAAAGTGATCCGATCATGCTTCTATATTCTTTTTGATCCACGGGTTCACCATCTTCATCAAATTCAATTGTCGTTTCTGTACGCATTGTTGTCCGGAGAGGCTTGCTTTTGTCCATGTTGATGCGCTTAAGAAGGTCTCTTGTGTACTTCGTTTGATGCACAAAAGTACCCTCCTTGGTTTGCTTGATTTGCAGCCCCAAAAAGAACATGAGTTGTCCCATCATACTCATCTCAAATTTTGAACTCATCATAGTTGAAAACTTGGACACAAGATCATAAGAAGCGCAACCAAAGATAATATCATCCACATACACTTGAACAGATAATGAGTCATTGTCATGCTTAAGCACAAAAAGAGTTTTATCAACCTTGCCCATGGTATAACCTTTTTCAAGTAAGAATGTTTTTAACCTATCATACCACGCTCTAGGGGCTTGTTTGAGGTCGTACAAGGCTTGGACAGTTTGTAAACATGACTAGGAAAATTAGGATTTTCAAAACCCGGTGGTTGCTTGACATAAACCTCCTCATCTATGAAGCCATTAAGAAAAGAACTTTTAACATCCATTTGATATAACATGAAACCTTTAGATGCAGCAAAAACTAGCAAAATTCGTATGGCTTCTAATCGAGCAATAGGAGCAAAAGTTTCATCAAAATCTAGACCTTCAACTTGTGTAAAACCTTCAACCAACCAACCTAGACTTACTCCTAACCACAACCCCATCCTCACTTTGTTTATTTTTAAACACCCATTTAGTTCCAATTAAAGTGTGACCTTGAGGTGGAGGAACAAGTTTTCAAACATTATTTCTTTCAAAATTTTCTAACTCTTCTTGCATGGCAATAATCCAAGACTCATCAGTGAGTGCATGTGATATATCTTTGGGTTCAAAAGAAGCAACAAAAGCAGAATGAGCGTGAGAGTTTGGATCAAAAAACCTAGACCATGTGACTTGTTCATTCAAGCTTCCAATAATCTGTTGTGGATGGTGACTTTTGAGGATTTGGAGGGGACTAGACACTTCACAAGCTCCTTGTTCTTCATGTTCATCACAGATCAAAGAACTTGTGGCATGAGGATGATTTGTACCAACTGCAGTAGTTGTTGGTGTTGGTTGTGGTGTGAAATTAGCAACGTGATCAATGTCATTTGCTTCTGAATTTTCGGGCAGCAGCACCACTTCTTCGTCTTCTTCGACAAAAATATTCTTCCCCCTGTGTATATGGACCTGGACCTACAATATTGGAGCTAGTACCTGGGCTAGCTTCATCAAAAGAAACCTCATAAGTCTCCACAATTTGTTGGTCTCAAGTAAAAGCACATGGCAACCTCTAGTATGAGATGGATAACCAAGAAACATGCTATCAACAGATCTAGGTTCGAATTTATCAGGATTACCATGTTTCTTAACAAAGCATTTGCAATCAAAGACCCTAATGTGTGTGACATTAGGCCTATGTCCAAACCGAAGTTCATATGGTGTTTTTCCTAGCTTAGCACGAAAGAAAACACAATTTGAGACATAACAAGTGGTTGCAATTGCATCAGCCCAAATTTTCCTAGGAGTTTGATATTCATCAAGCATAGTCCTAGCCATCTCAGCTAAGGTTCTGTTCTTTCTCTCCATGACACCATTTTGTTGAGGTACATAGGGTGAAGAAAATTAATGATATATTCCATTTTCATCACAAAAGTGATCAAATAATTGATTTTTAAATTCGGATTCATTATCACTTTTGATTGTTTTTAAAGATCTTGGGTGATCAATTGATAATCTAAGAAATAAAGTTCTAAAGTGACTAAAAGGTTCATCCTTAGATGTCATAAAGTAAACCCGAGAGTATCTAGAATAATCATCAACAATCACAAGAACATAACATTTACCTCCAAAAGATTGAACGCGTGAAGGACCTACAGTGTCAAGGTGCAAAAGTTGTCCCGATTCAGTTGTCATGGTCATTGTGAGAGGAGAATGTGAACCTTCAAGCATCTTAGCATGTCAACAAGAAGAGCACAAAATTTCTTTATCCCCTTTCAGCTTAGGCAGCACATATATGCGATCAAGAGTACTAACACGCGTGGGATTATCAAAGCCTACGTGACCAAGACAATGATGCCAAAAATATAAGTATTTTGAATCATTAGTAACTAGACACCTAGATTAGAGGATGACATATCAAAATCAGCTTTAAAAACTCTTCCAAACCATGACATGTTAAAAATGAGCTCACTGTTTGAATCTACAACCTTGCAGCAATTTTTAGTGAAAATAATTTCTAGATTTTCATCTAGCAATTGTGAAACAGAAAACAAGTTGTATTTCAAATTTTTAACAAGTGCCACATCCTTCAAAGTGTAGTGATTATTTACTCTAACCGAAGCCTTAGCAATTATAGGAGTTGAAGAATTATCGGCAAATGTAACGTTCTCTACACGTGACACAAAAGAGAGGAAGGAGAACCATTCTTTGTTACCGGTCATGTGGCGTGAGCAGCCTAAATCCTCAATCCAAAAGTTATCCTTCCTCAAGCGTGTAACCTACATAGAAGCATAATACATCGATGACTCAATACTGGAGTTAGTCAAAAAATATTTAAGAATCTAGTACTGAGTCACACGACGTCCAGTAGGAATAACACGCGAAAGCTGAGATATAACAGTGGGTTCATGAGACAAAGTTTGAGGATTTTCATAACCAACTACTGACCTACGAGGTGTTGCATGTGTAGCAAAAAAAATAGTAGGTCTGGGAGTAAAATTTGCATGTTTTTGACTCATTATAGCAGGTTGCATGTTCCTACATTTGATTCAGCATGTACAGCAAAGTTTGCATGAGAGTTATGAGATCTAGCATGCATCCTTTCCTTTTTCTATTGTTTAGCCAGTCTATGACAAAATTCTATGACATGACCACCTCAACCACAGTAGGTGCAATGAAATTTAACTTTGTGTTCATATCTAGATGAGCAAGCAACATGATTATTAGAAACCGAATTAGACAACACTCCTGCAGATTTGATAACCACTTCTTTTTGTTTAGGAATTGTTTGAATCAAACCACTTCCTAGTGAATTTACAATTTTAGGTGGATGTGACTTAGCATGAGCATGGGAATCAAAACCTAAACCAATTTTGTCATTGCAAGATTTACAGGAATTCAGCAGCAAGTTCAGATTTTTATTCCCATTAGAAAACTGCTATATGTCCTATTCATGTCATCAAGTTTCTTAGACAAGTCTAGGCAGTTTTCACATGAAATTTTTCCTTTTAGTTTGCAATTCGGACAATATTTAACTTCATGAGAACGTAAAGCATCGTTCAATATAGAAATCCCATTCAAGGCATCGTGTAGTTTCTTATCAAGATCATCACAAGTAGAACAATGCCAATCAACTGTAGAACAGCAAGCATCTTTCAAGTTTTTATCATTAAGTGCAGCAAGCTTTTTGTTCTTTTCAATTTCTTACTCAAGTTTATTAAGTGTGGAGGTGTGTGCACTTCTTAGGGGGGACAATTGTTCATATATAAGCTCACATGAGGAACAAGAATCATCACTAGGAATCAAAGATTTCAAACAATTAATTTCATATTCTAGTAATTCAATTTTAACAACATTGTCCCTAAGTTTTTGTCTTTTTTCCTAAGTATAACAGTGGCACGAGAAATAGCATCACACATTTCTTTGCAAGTAGGACATACCTCTTCATCATCGTTGTTGTGTTATGCCTCCTCCATACTTGATCTTGAATTGTCTGCCATAAAGCAAAAGTTTGCCAAATTCTCTTCATCTTCATCACTTCCGATGTCCAAATCTCTCGATCTATGTTCTTGAAGTGCAGAGATAAAACTATTTACCAATTGGCGACCTGTAAAACCCTTCTTCTTCTTCTTCTTATCGTTTGCAGACAAGTGCTTTGTCCTTGTTTGCATTTCATCATGAGAAGTAGTACTTGAAAGGTGAGTGCAATCTGTACGAAAATGTCCTGTCTTACCACATTCGAAGCATCATTGAGAACTGGCACTTTCTCTCCTAGTTCTCACATTTTGCATTGCTTTTGAGAATCGAGTAGAGATGAGTGCAAGTTCCTCCTCTGGAAACTCTTCAATCTATTCAAGGGTTAGAGAGGGCTGCAAAGCAAGTGCACCACCTAATGAAGATTGCTAGAGCTAGGCATGTCACGTTATGAAACAAATGCAAGAAACTTGTTGGGATTCTTACATGAGATTATGTCAATTTCATGAGTTTTTAACTTGGAATATAGCACATCTAATGTAAGCATACTCATGAGTTCGGGTTCACGAATAGATGTAACTTTCATCTCCCAAATTTACATGTCTAAGGCACTTAGTAATTGTCTAGCATTCTCAGCATCTGAAAAATTAATATTGACATTGCGCAAGTTGCTGAGAATTTTGTTAAAGCGAGCAAAGAGGTCATCAATTGACTCACCGGATTGCATCTCGAAGCGCATGTATTCTTTCTTGAACATGTCTTGTCTTACCTCCTTGATAGTGTTGGATCCTTCATGATAATCACATAGAGCTTTCCAAACATCGTATGCAGACCGGAGGTGTGCAACAAGATCGAAGTCGCTTTGAGTCAAACCTTATATGATCATGTTTTGTGTCTTGTTGTTGTTGTCGACATCTATCATGTTAGTGGCTGTGACTTGATCGTTTGGCAGCACGTCATAAGGCTTGTACACCTTTTCCCATATTGCGAATCCTTGCGCCTGGATGAAAGCCTCCATACGCGCCTTCCAAACCTGAAAATCAATGTCATTGAACACACAAGGTTTTGCGGAGTATTTCTCCATGTTGATTAGTCAAAAACATGTGCAAATCATGGAGATTAGATCACCGTGGCTCTGATACCAATTGTAGGATCAAAGAGCACATTAGAAACTACTAGAGGGGGTGAATGGTAGATTAAAACTTTTCAGCGGAAGCAACAAAAATCCCTCGATAGAAAATTAATCTGTTAAGAAATTATGTGTGCAACTGATCTAAACGTGTTCAACCATGACAAAAGTAGTAGATATTATAGAGAATCAAGTCACAATGACACGACAACAAGAATCACAAAAAACCATCAAGAAAAACTCAAGTTATGATCGAAAGATCAAACAAAGGTCAATCTGTTTTACCCGAGAAAAAAACCAGATCTGCAACACTGCTAAGAAACTAGTATAGATCATAAACCACAAATCCAATGATCGTGAAATTTAACAGATGATAAATAATAAAGTTTTGAAAACAACCCAAAAATAATCACATCAATTGGATCTGTAAAACTCGAGTTATGATAAAAACACCAACGCAACATAGTGTTGTGCAGAAACTCAACAAGAAAAACTTGTTTGAAACAAGTCGGACGAACAAGACACAAAAACTCCTCTAAACTATGAATGTTATTATCAGAACACAAGAGGAACAACCCAAATTTGTCTCAACGCAAGATCTGGCCTCCCTTGCTTACATAACCAGCCCTAAGGACAACTCAATCCTAACTAGGACTCTAATCCTACTCAGTTTCAACCGAAACTCTCCATAACTTCTCAAGAGTCTTCTATACGTAGATAGAAGCAATCTTAAGACTTCCAAACACCTTCGGAACGTGCCAAACAATCCTAGAACAACTAAACTTTGTGCTCACCACAAAATCTAACCAAAACAAACTTAAAACTTTCCATAAACGAACCATAACCACCTCAGTCGCAGCCGGAGACATAATCAAGCCGGTTGGACCTTTCTGACCAATTCTTTACATCCACTTCTCTTCATCATGCCTTGGAACGATGTTGCCACGTCCATGCACTTCTTGTACACAAGCAAACACCTTCCAACAATGTCCACGATACCTTCATATGCATTGTTTTTGACCCAAACATGCTGCGTGATCTCCCTATCAACTCAACCACAATTCCTCCTGAACTTGGTTGCTGAACCTCATCTTCTCCCTATGAATAGTTCAATGGATCCATTCAGCAGCCATGTCTTGAACTCAAGCAACACCTGCACATGAATAAACAACCAATCTTTGTGAGCCCAAGTCCTCGACTTGACTCATTAGTCCGAAAACCACAACACCTTATGTGAGCACCTCACATAAGTATGTTGCATACATAGAAAAATAATATACACCATGATCAGCAAAAACACATCAAAAACTTAGTCCAAAAGTACTAAGCAAATCTTCCCATAAGTGTAAAGCAAGTTTGAAACATTGCAAATGAAAAACATAGTAGCCACATGATTACTTCAGCACATAGAAAGTTCGGACAGTCCAAAACAGCCGCTATGCATTATACAAGAAAAGTTCAGACATTTCAGAACGCAAAACACGTGCAGCTTTTGTGTAGCAAAAGTTCAGACAGTGCAAAGTGTGTTTCTCAAATATATTCAAAACTTTGCATGTAAACCTACATGTTTAACATAATTGCCAATGTATTCATACATATGTCTGACAAGTTGCGATACCCCTTTGACTAGCAGCTGTTGAACATCGAACGATAGCGCCATCTTCAGTCTGAAGATGAGAGCTTCATATTCCACCATGTTGTTCGTCGCCTCGGAGTTAAGGCGGACCATGTACTTGACTTGCTCCCCGGTTGGTGCAAGGAGCAGAATTTCAGCTCCGGCCCCCTGCTTCTCCACGGATCCATCAAAGAAGAGGGTCCAGTGGGGCTCGGTGAAGACCGAGACCTTAGGTTCTGGCATATCAACATCGAGGTCTCCTGTACCAGATGGAGATGGAGTTCATTCCACCAGAAAGTCAGCTAGCGCCTGACTCTTGATGCCATATCGAGGTAGAAATTCTAGCTTGAACTCTGCTAGCTCTGTAGCCCATTTGGCAATATTCCCTGTTGCATTGGGATTATGGAATATAGCCCGCAGTGGATAAGAGGTTACCACTGATATCTCGTGACCTTGAAAAAAATGGTGCAGCTTCCTTGATGCGATAAGAACTGCATATAGCAGCTGATGTACTTCAAGACATCTTGTCTTGGCATTATGGAGGACCTCGCTGGTGAAGTAGGCAGGTCGTTGGACAGTCCGGACCCTCCCAGAGGGGTCTGATCCATCTCTCCATCAACTTGGACCCCCCATAGAGGGGTCCGGGTCTTCTTCATGTGCAGTCGGCACCCTCCCAGAGGGATCTGACATGTCTTCTTGTAGAGAGAGGTCCGGAGGCCCCCGACCTTTAGGATTTTCTACAATGTCTAGCACCCAGACTCGCCTTGATTGATGCTTCCTCCATGTGGCTCTGGACCATCCCGGAGGGGTCCGGTCCTATGAGTAGTGGAATTTGGAGATGCTTCTGGCCTCTCCGCGACCAGGACCATGCTAACAACTTCTATTGTTGCATCAATGTAAAGCCGTAAAGGCTCACCTGGCTCAGGAGCTACCATGATTGCCAGTGTTGTGAGAGACTGCTTTAACTCCCAGAACGCCTTGTTTGTTTCTTCGGACCAGTTGAAAAGTCCAAACTTTTGCAGGATCTTGAAGAAGGGAAGAGCCCGCTCAACCAGTATAGAGATAAACCTACTGAGTGAGGCCAGACATCCCGCAAACTTCTGGACATCCTTGATACGGGCAGGAGGCCACATCGCTTCAATAGCTTTTATCTTTTTTGGATTTACTTCAATTCCTCGGTGCATTACCAGGAATCCAAGAAGCTTCCCAGAGGAAACCCCGAAGACACTGTTGACGGCTATAATATACAAATTTCACCCATCTATATAACTCAATTATGTGAAGGATTACTTGCACACATCACCTTTTTATTTAACCTATTTCCACTTGTACTTGGAAAAATTGGTGCATGCAGGTATTTTATACAGAATTGAAGTGAAACAAGGGGATGGATCCTATAAAATAGCATCCCAGCCAATCAACTATCGACATGTGGCACCACATGGATCAAATGGCCCACAAACAGAAGTGTTCGAGGCCATCCAACGGTGTACACCCTATATCAGTAAAGGTGACGCATCGGGAAGTCACCCCAAGAAAGCACAGATTGTTTGGAGGACTTACCAGGTCGATCGACCCTCCTAGTCGGGTGACCTCGTCTCTCCTTCAAACTCGGTCAGCTTCCACGTATTGGCTCCTCCCGGCTTGAAGAAGTCGTTGATGACTGATTCGCGCACTTTTGGTGGCGGGAATCGACCCTTCTCCAAGCTATAAATAGGACCCCTCACGCCTCACTTCAACACACACCACTTGAGCATCATTCTATTTTATACACTAGTTCTCCTAGTTCCTTAGTTGAGGTTAGGCTGTAGAGACGAGTCTCTAGTCCCAAGTCCAAATTGGGAAAGGTATGGCTCATGTATCCTTTCTTATATTTGTGACTTTATGCATAATAATGATATTATCTTTAGTATTCTTTTATTCATATACTTGGATGAAGCATTTCTTGTTTGATTGTGGATTCCATGTATGCGGTAGGAGCAATCTTTATGAGTATGTTGTAATGATCACAACTTGTCATCATAAACACTACAAACCCCCACTATAGTCTAATTAGTTATGACATGATCATGTTGATATGAATAACTTATGCTATGTCGCAACATTGGTTCGACGATGTTTAGGTTAGTCATTGCCTTAGAGAGGTACTTGTACTCGAGCCTCTATGGTATTTACTTAGTATGCTAGCATGGTGCTAGGATAGTAAGTAGTGTTGGATGTCTCGTAGACCCACGGATTGAAGAGATAGGCAGTAGGTGGTGACAGTCCTATATGTCCTTTGTAATCCTCCACGTTCGGCTATGCCATAGGCTCTTGGCGGGATTCATCCTAGTATTGCTAGGGGTAAACCCATGCCCGATGTGTTGAACAACTTAGAATAAGTATTCACCATTGACATGCTCATTAGTATCTAACCTAGGCTACGTATATGTATATTAGAAGCATTGTAGGAGTAACTCCCTAACTCTTAGTATAATCTCCACTAGTACCCATCTACCTTTTAGAATAGATTGCTTATGTGTGTCACACTACCCATATATTATCAACTTATCCCTGTTTTGAAAATTGATTAGTATACGATCGCTTGATCATAAGAGTAGTGTTTACTTTACTCCATTGCCTTCCTTTGGGATAAATATGATACCCTTGGGAATACTCTTGGGTGAAATGCTACACAATAGTTTTCGTGCACATGCGGACCTCATTTCTTTCGAGAGATGATCTGTGACATAAGAAACGTCAACAGACACATTTGTCGAGATTCAGCTTCGTGTGTGTCATGCACAGCTTGTCAAAGACTGACTGAAGATTATCTAGTAAAGAGTCTCTGGTCTTGACTTTGACAACAATGTCATCAACATACACCTCCACAATATCCTGGATAAGCTCCCCAAATGTTTTATGCATTGCTCGCACAAAAGTTGAGAGAGCATTCTTGAGACCATAAGGCATGGAAGTATAGCAGTACAGACCATCTACTATGATAAAGTGTGGGGATCGGGTCCACACATTCTAGAAATCGTAGGGGGTGGTGTCGTGCGATGCGGCACACAACAACACACACAAAAAGAATATGACAAAATATAAAATTTTATTTATAGAAACAGTGGAAGTATTTTACAATACTTAAAGTACAGCGGAAGTAGTACTCATAGCTAAACTCTCATCCTAGCTATGCAAAAGTGCAGCCGTCCAGCCCGGGGAAGCTACACACTAGCAACACATAAGAATTCACAGCGGCGTGCAGGGCTCCCAATCGGCGGTATACCCCGACGGGGGCATCGCCTCATCTTCGGGCCCTTCCTCATACGTCTCACCTGCAAACAACTTAATATAGCAACCGTGAGCAAGAAGGCTCAGCAAGACTTAACTGTCTCACCTAAACATGGAACTCTACATGCAGGGATACATATAAACATAGGCAATGATATTGCATAAACGACTCGCCTACAAGTGGATCCTTACTTCCAAGTTATTAGCAGCAATTTAAATGTTCAGAATGTAACTTTAGTGAACAATATACTACAGCAGGCATGGTTGCAAAACAATTATAATTTAATACATCATATTCTTCTGGCTTCTTCAATATTTACTACGTCATAGCGCAGTGAACAAGCACTACTCAAATAACCGCGGGGGACAGTGATTGCAATCAGTAGAAACCCGGACAAAATGTCACGTACACCCGTGCATAAGGACGTGTTGTGCTCCTCATGACGTCATATGCAGCAACCTTTCACAAGAAACTCAAACGTTGAACCAGTCCCACCATCGAAGGCAGAAGGTCCCCGCACGGAGCGTGTCTGTGGCCGCCAGCAGATTTACACCTTGCTGCCCTCAACCCACCCCTACCGACAGTGGGCCATGCCTTGACACCCAAGTTATCAAGTTACTCGGTTTCCTGGGTTCCATATGCCCAGTATAGTTCAAACTTGTCCAGCAGAGCCACACACGGATCGGTCCTCGATCGAAACAAGTAGGGATACGCACATGAGACCACGTTTCGCTGCATCCTATCCCACTGCTCGGTCCCCAAATCATATTTATAAACCATTCTTTGCTAAATTCCATCCCGTGTGATAAAACCCTACCCCGCGAGTAGATTTCAACTACTTGACTTCTACCGGAATCCTGAAAACTTAGCATAGCATTTTCTACTCATCGAGTTGTAGACCTACCCAATACTCCATGCGATTGCTGGGTCATGCAAGTGGAGTAACAAGCACCTTTGCCTTAATGCACAAAACTCACCCTAGACATAAATGATACAAATAGAAACTTTGAAATAGCACTTAAATGCAACACGAGGCTTGACTGGCTGCAAGTCAGTATCAAAGTTAGCTCCTAGTAGGTTGCTGTCCAAGGCCTCCGGCTCCTCCTTGATCTCGGTCACTATATGATGTGCATAATATGAAAGTATATGAGTGATAATGAAACTATATAAAAGATCTTATAAACACTGATCAGGTAAGAAAATCGATTTAATTGGCTTTGGGATTTTTACAGTGGATACTAGGTTCTATGAGAAAGAACTGGACCAAGAATTAGAGATGTTCAAAGAAGCTTGTTGTCTCTAAAATTCCAACAATTAAAAGCCTTCTCTGAAATTTGGTATTAATATTGGAGCATTGTCATGGCTAACAGTGGGTGATCATGGAAGAGGAGGTCTCACTGATTCTAGGAGATTTTGTTTCATAATTCTTTGAGCTTCCTACAGGGAGGAACTGATTTTACAAGTTTGGGAAATTTCTAGAAATATTTCTGTACATTTCTCAATTTTCAAACTACATAGACATTTGGAACACTGATTCACCTAGTAAATGAAGTCCAATGAACTTGAAATATTTAATGGAGATCCAGGGTATTTTTAAGAGTGTTCTGACCAATATTGGGAATTTTCCAATGAGCAGAACAGGTGTATTTAATTTCCCAAGCGGTTAGTTTAAAGGAATTAATTATAAAAATTCGGGGAATTTCATGTCCAACAAATTGCATCACTGTAATATTGGAATCACGATGAGTCTACCAGAATTTATTTTCAATTATTTGAGCAAGTATACTAGGACTAATTGAATTTAGAATTTGCTCAAAATCTGGAATTAATTGGAAAGGGAAAAGTTTGAATTAATTCAGCTGGGTCCCACTCATTCAAATTGGGCCAACCAGATTGGAGCCACAACGAGGGCCATGGGTTTAAACTGCACAGCTGCACCTGATCCTGCGGCCACATCAGATCCCCCGCCCTCGCGCCAAGAGACTGACAGGCGGGCCCCACCAGGGTCGTCTTCCTCCTCTCGACCTGGGCGGCATTCTCGCCAAAGCCACAGAGGCGCGCGCCGGATTTGCTGCGCTGAGCTCCTCTCGGCTCAGCCTTGGCCGTCTAGCCCTAAAATCAGACGCGCAACACGATGGTGTGGTCCAAACGAGTCGGCAACGGCCGGAGACGAGTGCACGATGGCAGCGGTGGAACTAGGGTTCCGACGATGGTTGGTACCGCTCGGCAACGGCGCAAACACTTCGGGGAAAAGCTGGGGAGGTTCCTGGTAGCATGAGGAAGGTGAACAAGAGGTGCAAACACCGCATAACGGCCAGGCAACGCAAGCTGGATGGCGAGCAGAGGTGCTTTTCAAAGGCGACGAGAGAAACTCAAAATACTTCGTCTGTGGTTGATTATTTTCATCGGTTCTTGATCTAGGTGATGCGCCCAGATATGTAGAAGATATCTCCTAACTGGATTAGACAATATTTGTGCATAGAAACAGAATTGAATCGATGACCTAGCTTAAAGTGTAAACTTGTGCCGAGACAAAAATGAGGAATACGCGCTAGATAAAGGATGAAAAGGTTTGCGGTTTTCACCGTGAGAAAGGTGGTGTCCCGGCGCTCTTTTTTTCTGTTGAAGTCAAAGCTTGAAACAGCCTAGTTTCCCGGCTTCACGGTGGACAGAGGACGACGTCCATGGTGGCTCAACGGCGGCGTCCGCGAAACTTCAAAATACCGGCGTATCAGCCAAGTAAACAACGAGGGAATTGTATGAGAAGCTAGTCAAGGTTGTTGCATTACTTTTTGGTGCTTGGGGCTCGATCAACCAATGGCCAGAATGGAGGAATGAAGCAATCAACTGGGAGGCGGCAACAATGGTGTCGGTTCTCTGTTTTCACGGGAGGGCGACAAAACGCGTTCGGGAGAAGCAACAGGGGGTTAAGTAGAGTAAGGATGAGCTTGAGGCCATGCAGCTGCTTGTTTCCATGCAATAAAATTGCGGTGGTGAGCCCTCCCGGCGTTGAAGCGCGAGGAGCAGAGCCCAGCATCGGTTGCTCAGTCTTAGACACTGAAATGTGGGTCCCACAGGTGCCTCACCCTCATCTACTCTTTGGTTCATCAATTCACCCACCAAGATTTGTCCTAAAATTCCAGATATTTGTGGAGATGCTAAGTAAATTATGTAGAATATGATTCTGAAATTAAATCATGAATCTACCCGAATTTAATTGGAATTCAAAATTTGAATTTGAATTCAAATGGTATTCAATGGAGCCACTGAATTAAATAGCAAATGGACATCAAAATTTCTGAAATTTGGCAGAGACCTTATTTGGAATATTTGCAAGCTAATGGTGAACTCAAATTTTTATTTTGTCATGGTTTGAACAGGAGCTAATTTGAATTTTTGAATTCCCTTTATTGAAGTTTGAATTGGTTTGATTTTTAATTGCCATTTTCATTTATTTTCCCATTAAAATTTTTAAATTCTCCTATCTGAACTTTGCACTATAAATTTTTGTGCTTTTACATCCTCCCCCCTTAAAAGAATCTCATCCCGATATTACAAATCAAAGAGACGGAGGTAAAAAGATTACCGGATATGAGATGATAACAAATCCAGATAATTTGATCGGAGATAGTCCTCGCTTTCCCATGTTGCTTCCTCAGCGGCATGGTTACTCCATAAGACTTTGTAGAAGCACAAAGTCCGGTTTATGTGGCGCGAGTCTTTTCATCGAGAATCCGGATGGGATACTCAGAATAAGTGAGATCCGGTTGGAGAGATTCAATGTTTTTAGTGCGGATTTCAGTCGGGGATATAAGGCATTTCCGCAGCTGAGAAATGTGAAAAACATTATGAATTCCCGAGAGTGACGTTGGTAACTCAAAACGAGAGGCCACGGGTCCACATTTTTCAGTGACGGCGAATGGACCAATGAATCGTGGAGCATGCTTTCCCTTCACTCCGAAGTGATGAATTCCTTTCATCGGAGAGACACGAAGGTAAATGTGGTCTCCAATGTCGAAGTGGAGTGGTTGACGTCTTTTATCCGCATAACTTTTCTGCCGAGATTGAGCAGCCTTGAGATTGGCTTGGATCACTCGCACTCGTTCTTCGGCTTCATTCACGAGGTCAATGTCGTATATCACTCGCTCGTTGGATTCACATCAGTTGAGCGGTGTGCGACATTTCCAGCCGTAGAGGGCTTCATAAGGCGCCATCTTGATGCTAGCTTGATAGCCATTGTTATATGAGAACTCCGCCAACAGTAAATGATCATCTTAATTTTTACCGTGGTGGATGGCACAAGCGCGTAGCATATCTTCCAGAACTTAATTCACCCGCTCAGTTTGGCCATCAGTCTGCGGGTGATATGCGAAGCTTCATATCAGTTTCGTCCCTAATGACGCGTGCAGCTGCTCCCAGAAGCGAGCAATGAACAGCGCACCGCGATCTGAAATAATTGTTTGGAGAACCCCGTGCAAGCACATGACTCTTGCAATATACAACTCCGCATACTTCTTGGCAATTTACTTTGTATGTACAGGGATGAAATGAGCTGATTTGGTTAGTCAATCCACTATCACCCAAATCGAATCATTTTTGTGGAACGTGAGAGGTAATCCGACAATGAAATCCATACTAATGTCCTCCCATTTCCAGGCCAGAATATTTAATGGTTGCAGCTGTCCGGCTTTCCTCATGTGGTCGGCTTTCACCCTCCGACACATATCACACTCGGATACATACTTTGCAATTTCTCTTTTCATCCATGTCCACCAAAATCTAGTTTTCAGATTTTGATACATTTTGTTGCTGCCCGGATGAATAGAATACTTGGATAAGTGAGCTTCATCCAAGATTTTCTCCTGAAGTCCCATGTCACGTGGTACCACTATAAGGTCTTTGAACCACAGAGTACCATGTTCATCACTCCGGAAACACTTCTTTCCCCATTCTTCATTCTCTTCCGAATGTGCGACATACCCGCGTCTTTCTTCTGAGCTTCCATAATCTCCTCTCGTATGATAGAAATGAGAGCAAGATTATATAATGCTCCATATGGAACAAAGTATAAACTCGGTTGGTCCTCGTCCATTGGAGTGATAGACAAATTATTGACGTGAGACTTGCAGCTTAGCGCATCGGCAACCACATTCGCCTTGTCAGGATGGTAGTGAATTTCAATCTCACAATCTTTGATCAGCTCTAACCATCTTCGCTGTCGCATATTCAACTCCTTCTGAGTGAAGATATATTTTAGGCTCTTGTGATCGGTGTAGAGATGCCCTAGATTTCTAAGTAAATAATGCCTCCACATTTTCAAAGTGAGTACCATGGCAGCGAGCTCGAGGTCATGAGTTGGATAATGCTGCTCATGATTTCGGAGCTGCCGTGAACCATATGCTATCATGCGGCCTTCTTGCATTAACACGCAGCTGAGACCAATGCCAGACACATCACAATAAATGTCGAAAGATTTGGTTGTATCTGGTTGAGCTAGCACTGGGGCTGTTGTGAGATGCTTCACCAATGATTGAAATGCATCAACACATGGCCTGCTCCAATTATATTTGGTCCCCTTTTTCAGCAGCTCCGTCATTAGTTTAGAAATTTTTGAGAAGATCGGAATGAACCTCCAATAATATCCCGCTAACCCGAGGAAGCTGCGAACATCGTGAACGGACTTTGGAGACTCCCATTTCAGAACTTGCAAAGTTTTGCTTGGATCAACAGCGACACCCTCCACTGAAATAATGTGACCAAGAAATGGCACTTGGCTGATCCAAATCTCGCACTTGCTGAATTTTGCATAAATCTTGTGATCTCGCAATCATTGGAGCACGATATGCAAGTGTTTGGTGGGTTCTTCCTCCGATTTAGAATAAACCAGAATATCATCAATCAAGACCACGACAAACTTCTCCAACTCTGGCATAAACACTGAATTCATCAAATACATGAAGTGAGCCGGCGCGTTGGTAAGTCCGAACGACATGACGAGATATTCATAGAGCCCGTATCTCATCAAGAATGCCGTCTTCGGTATATCCTCCGGTCGGATTTTTATTTAATGGTATCCGGACCGAAGATCCATCTTTGAGGAAACCTTAGCACCCACTAATTTTTCGAATAAAATATCGATGTGCGGTAGTGGATACTTATTCTTGATTGTCACGGCATTGAGCAGATGATAGTCCACACATCACCTTGTATTTCTTCTTCACAAATAATGCAGAGCAGCCCCAAGGTGGTGAACTTGGGCATATGAGACCTTTGTCCAGCAGGTCCTTCAAATGCTCCTTTAATTCCGCCAACTCATTTGGTGCCATCTTGTATGGCCTTCGAGAAATAGGCGTGGTTCACAAAATAAGTTAAATATTGAATACAATGTCCCTATCCGGTAGCATACCCGGAAGGTCATCGGGAAACACGTCCGAATATTCACAGACCGCACAAATGTCCTCAAGCTTTGTGGCTTCCATGTTATATGTGGCTGGAATTTCATGGATAAGGCAGTCTAGAATGAGAGTGTGTGGTTCATGTAGTGGAGTGTTTAAATGTACCACACGGGGAATGATGTCGAGAACAGCACCATGACGGTGTAGCCACGACATTCCTAAGATGACATCGAGCTTTTGACCCTCTAATATAATTAGAGAAGTCGGATAGATATTCCCACCCATCTTAAGTTGTGCTTTATGGCCTTTCATGTCCGCTGCTATTTTCCCACCCGGAGGGCAAATCAAATATGAATTTTTTGTGGGAGTGATAGGTAATTGATCCTTGACAACATATGATTGGCTAATGAAGTTATGGGTGGCACCGGAGTCAAACGATATGACTACGGGATTTTGGAGTACATAAAACGTACCCGCGAGGACGGGTTGGCCTTCCGGAACGTCTTCGATAGCTATGTAGTGGACGTTGCCGGGTTTTGGTGCTGGTTTGTTGGGCTGGTTGCGGGGTTGATCTGCACTCTGATATGGTGCTTGTCCGCTGCCCTGTCGCTGCTCGGGGCAGTCCCTCACAAAATGCCCGACACGGCCACACGTATAGCATGTGTATTGTGTCGGGTTCCCTCCAAGCTGCGAACAGAATCCCAGTGCACGTGGTGGAGGTGGGTACGCACGCGGGACCATAATTTGCTGCTGCTGCTGCTGAAATGGCAGTCGGAAATGCGACGCGTTGAAAGAACGACCGTGGAACTGCTGCGGTCGCACCGGTGGCTGCCATTGCTGCTCGGATGTGCGCGATACACCAAACGGTACTTCTGTGGACCACCACCGCTGCTGCTCGATGGCGCGCTCCATTTCCTCTTATCAGAAACGAGCTCGTGCTTAGCGTCTTCTTGCACTATCACGGCATTGACGATGTCGTTGAAGGTGCCGCGATTGCATTGTGCGAGTTGGATATTCATCTTGGGATTAAGGACCCGGAAGAATGTATCTCGCTTCTTATCTTCTGTCCCCACATAATCCGACGCGTATTGCGCCAAATGATTGAATGTGCGGGAGTATTGCTGAGCAATCCTCCCGCCTTGCTTCAGCTCCAAAAATTCCTGAAGCTTCCTCTTAATGATACCGGGAGGTATATGGTAGGCGCGGGATGCCTCCCGAACTCGGTCCACGTGACCGCATGACCAGCCGGCAGAGAAGCAATGCAGTTCGCCCACCAAGCACCGGGGGATCCCTGAAGTTGTTGCGCTGTGAACAGCACCTTCTGCTGTTCGGTGCATCATAGCAGACCGAACTTCGCCTCGAGTGTGCGGATAGAGTTGTCTGCCTCCAGAGGCTCCTCGGCCTCCGTGAATACTGGTGGATGCGTCACCAAGAACTCCGAGTACGAACTTTGTTTGGGCTGGCGTTGCCCATTATCTTCTCGCTCCCCTTGACAGAACGAACTCTGCTTCAACATCCGCAGCAACTCGGTTTGCTCGTCGCGCGAGCTGAGTACTGCAGTGAGAATCTCCGCGAGAGTCCTTGGAGGTTCAGGTGGTGGTGGTGGAAGAGCTTGTTGCTGTGGTGTTGTGGTTTGCTCTTGGTTCGGAGATTCATCCCCACGACCCTGGCTAGAGCCTCCATCTCGAGCGTAGAATGTGTACGCACCATTCTGCATCCACATGATTTAAAAATCAGCAACATGTTTGTTTGCTTCATCCAGTCCATACAATAGTAGTGCGAGCATTGACAATGTGATAATTGCATAACATGTACATATATTGATAAATAAACTTTATACAAGATATATTCTCTCATGACCAAGTTTACAATATTGAACTCCCAAATGACGGACTCCCACTATGGAAGTGCATCACAACTATACTTGGTCTCCATGAGACGTTATACACCCATTATCATCTCATACACACCCTCTACTATTTATAATATGATACAAACATGGCTACAAAATAAACGCGAGCAACCATTAATTATATGTTGCCCCGTGATGGTAGTAGTGCTGCCCCATCCTACTCTGATGCATCCTCGTCGGGAACTCAAGTAACTCAGGATCTTCCTCCTCTGCAGGACACAGAAGCACCTGCTCGCCCATGTTCAGCGACATGTCCTCAGCCGGTGGATACACGACTGGTTGCGGCAAGTGTGCCCCAGCCTCCCACAAGTCCTCCTGAAGTTGGCCTGCCTCAGCTTCCCAACCCTGAGCTTCATCGATGGCTTCATCTCGTGCGTCGGTGATCACCAACAGCTGCTCTTGCTGTTGCTACACCACCCGTTGACTCACCTGCAGTTCACCACGAGCTTGCTGCAGTTCCTTGCGAGCTTGCCGCAGTTCAGCACGAGCTTTCTGCAGTTTATTGCGAGTGTTATGCAGTTGATTCTTCTGCTGATTCAGTCGGTGATTTGTCGGAGTCAGGAACGAAGGTAGGTTCTCATTGATGTAATCAATAGTGTCGCCCCGTTCAATCGCTTGACTCAAGGTTTCGACCTGCACTTTGCGTAATAACCACCATGTTGGATGCAGCGGCATAAGTCCCAAGTGTCGTCGAAGTCGTGTCGCTGTTCGGTTGATAGGCCTCAACCTTTCGACGTTGCCACTCAAGACCAGCTGCACCACAGACCAAGATAAGGACAAACTTTGTCCCAGCTATGGCATCTTGATGAAGCTCACAAAGCTTCATAAGCGCTTCGCCCGCTGTGACGGCCCATGTATCCTCCAAACAAGCTCCTAAGGTAATGACCGAAAAAGGAGCCCATCCACGAGGGAGTGGACTAGCAGGAACATCAACACGGATGGTGCACGGCAGTATGCCTCTGTCATCCATCTCTTTACCCCAATAACCTGGCATTTCGATGAAGCCAAACTGTTGAAGCACTTCCCGCAGCATGATCGGGAAGCCCGGACAGTTGGCGCACGTGGAGAACACCCATCCGTCCGGCAACAACAGCATCACATCCGCCATCTATAAAAGAAGTATTTGAATGAGTCAAATGCTCAAATTCAACAAACTTTGTTGAGAAACAGATCATGGATGTTATAATTGAATTGTGAAAGTGAATTCAAATTCACATGCCAAATGAAACATAACACTGGAATTCTGTCTCAGTTTCTGTTCATTCTGACCAGTCTGGAGAAGTTCGAAATTTTCATCCAGTTAGAGGCACATTCAGGACTAGAGTTCAACTACTAAGTTGTAGAAACCTCAAAGATATTTCCATAATGTATTTATTTTCCTCAATATCATTTCTGTATGAGGATATATGACTTTTGCAAGTTGATAGTGTTTCTGGAAAAATTTTGACAGCACCTCCTCTGTTTAAGGCTGATTTTGTCCACATTTTTTCAGATACAAAACATCAAAATATGCAAAAATCATAAATTACAACATTGTTGCATACATCCTCAGGATTACAGAAATGTATTACATGAATTCATTCATCGATTCTACTAATAGATATGATAAAAACAATGACCGGATACAGAAACTGTCCAGTCTTTGTCCAGATTTAACAGAGTTTGGAAATTTGAATTTTTCATTAGTTTACATGGGGATTCTGATCTGGAGTTGAACATAAGAGTTTTAGAGGACTCTCTAAAATTTCCAACCATGTATGGAAGACTTTCATTGGTTACTCCTACTGAGAGTTATGCTATTCCAAAGTTAAGCATTTTGCTACCAGATTCTCAGTTTGCATCAGGAACCTGGCAGTTTACGTTCAAATGAAATTTTCCAATTTTAAATCTTGAAATCTGCCTTAGAGCTGAAAATGGAACTTTTGGATAACTTCCTCAAGCTTCCAAACCATATGCCTTCTTACCGCAGTGACCACATGATTTATTGTCAATCTGACCAGCATGCTCCAAAACAGAGATTACAAATTCAAACTTAATCCTAAGTTGGAAATTTTTACTTGTTGTCGAGTCACACCTCCAGCACGGATATCGTTGTTGACATGCCTGATGAAACTCGAATGCAATGCCGGTACTACGCCCTCACCAAAGAAAATCCTAAGCCGGTATTCCGGCATACGTCCCAACGGTGGCATTAATGACATTCACTCGCTAACATTTTCAACTCGAGGTACTAAAAACGTGGTTAGTGTACCTGTAACTGCACACAAATTAGACATCAATCATATGGTGCCATACGGCACAACCCGCACGTGCGATCATTTCAGGCAGTCACAATAGTATATATGAAAGCAAAAACATTCGTCCCGTATCATTCCATACGGGCCGCTCCGAGCTAAGTCACGTCTCGAGGTACATGACCGGGTTTTCTGCCACCCGACAGGATCCCACGTCTTTGCATATTGCTGCACCGGTAGGAGGCGCATCAGGTTATGTACCACCCGAAGGGGTCTCCCACTAATTTGGAAGCACATTGGAGTATCGTGTGTCATATGTTCTCAGAAATGTGGAAGTTTCATAGACTCATATTGACTTTCCGTGCTAAGCCACGGAAACAATCACATGCTTCCTCTCGCATGGTGAGCTTACTGCAATTGATCCGCTTGAGGTGGCGTAACTTACCTCTTACTGGACGTCGAAGCATCATTACAGAATATAATAACACATAAGTTAGCTTCCCACCTTAAGTAATTCATACTATAATAGACCTTATGTGGGCATAGAACTAATCCTCACTCAACTACTTCTAAGTTTTCAAAATAGGCTCTTTTTGAGCGTTCTATTCCCAATGCGGCTCTGATACCAGGTTGTGGGGATTGGGTCCACACATTCTAGGAATCGCAGGGGGTGGTGTTGTGCGATGCAGCACCCAACAGCACACACGAAAAGAATACGACAAAATACAAATTTTTAGTTATAGAAATAGCGGAAGTCTTTTACAATACTTAATGAAAAGCAAAAGTAATACTCATATCTAAACTCTCAACCTAGCTATGCAAAAGTACAGCCGTCCAGCCTAGGGACGCTACACACTAGCAACACACAACAACTCACGGCAGCGTCCAGGGCTCCCACTCGGTGGTATACCCCGACGGGGGAATCGCCTCATCCTCGGGCCCTTCCTCATACATCTCTCCTGCAAAAAATTTAATATAGAAACCATGAGCACGAAGGCTCAGCAAGACTAAACCGTCTCACCTAAGCACAGAACTCTACATGCAGGGATACATATAAACATAGGCAGTGATATTGCATAAACGACTCACCTACAAGTGGATCCTTACTTCCAAGTTAGTAGCAGCAATTTAAATGTTCAGAATGTAACTTTAGTGAGCAATGTCCTACAGCAGGCATGGTTGCAAAACAATTATAAATCAATACATCGTATTCTTCTGGCTTCTTCAATATTTACTACGTCACAGCGCAGTGAACGAGTGGTACTCAAATAACCACAAGGGACGGTGATTGCAATCAGTAGACACCCGGATAACATGTCACGTACAAATGTGCATAAGGAGCGTGTTGTGCTCCTCACGACGTCATATGCAGCAACCTTTCGCAAGAAACTCAAATGTCGAACCGGTCCCACCATCGCAGGCATAAGGTCCCTGCACGAAGCGTGTCTGTGCCCACCGGTAGATTTACACCTTGCTGCCTTCAACCCACCCCTATCGATAGTGGGCTATGCCTTGACACCCAAGTTATCAAGTTACATCGGTTTCTGGGTTCCATATGCCCAGTATGCATCTGATACATTTCAAACTTGTCCAGCAGGGCCGCACATAGATCGGTCCTCAATCGACACAAGAAGGGCTACGCATGTGAGACCAAGTATCGCTGCATCCTATCCCGCTGCTCAGCCTCCAATTCATATTTATAAACCATTCTTTGCTCAAATCCATCCCGTGTGATAAAACCCTACCACGCGAGTAGATTCCAACTACTCGACTTCTATCGGAATCCTGAAAACTTAGCATAGCATTTTCTACTCGTCAAGTTGTAGACCTACACAATACTCCATGGGATTTGTGGGTAATGCAAGTGGAGTAACAAGCACCTTAGCCCAAATGCACAAAACTCATCCTAGGCATAAGTGATACAAATAGAAAGTTTGAAATAGCACTTAAATGCAAACAGGGGCTTGCCTAGCTGCGAGTCAGTATCAAAGTTACCTCCTGGTAGGATGTTGTCCAAGGCCTCCGGCTCCTCCTCGATCTCGGTCACTATATGATGTGCATTATATGAAAGTATATGAGTGATAGTGAAACTATATAAAAGATCTTATGAACACTGATTAGGTAAGAAAATGATTTTAATTGGCTGTGGGATTTTATAGTGGATACTAGGTTATATCAGGAAGAACTGAACCAAGAATTGGAGATGTTCAAGGTAGCTTGTTGTCTCTAAAATTACAACAAGTAAAAGCCTTCTCTGAAATTTGGAATTAAATCTGGAGATTTGTCATGGCTAACAGTGGGTGATCATTGTAGAGGAGGTCTCATTGATTCTACGAAATTTTGTTTCATAATTTTATGAGCTTTCTACATGGAAGAATTGATTTTACAAGTTCGGGAAAATTCTGGAAATGTTTATGTACATTTCTCAATTTTCAAACTATATAGACATTTGGAACACTGAATCACCCTGTAAATGAAGTCCAATGAACTTGAAATTTTTACTAGAGATCCAGGGTAATTTTAATAGTGTTTTGATTGAAATTGGGAATTTTCCAATTAGCAGAACAGGGTAATTAATTTCCCAAGCAGTTAGCTCAAAGGAATTAACTATGACAATTCTGGGACTTTCATGTCCAACAAATTGCACCACTTTAAAATTGGGATCAAGATGAGTCTACTAGAATTTATTTGGAACTATTTGAGCAAGTATACTAGGAGCAATTTAATTTAGAAGTTTTATCAAAATCTGGAATTATTTGGAAAGGGAAAAGTTTGAATTAATCCGGCTGGGTCCCACTCATTTAAAATGGGCCAACCAGATTGGGGCCACACCGAGGACCATAGGTTTAAACCATGCAGCCGCACCTGATCCCGCGGCCACACCAGATCCCCCGCCCTCGCGCCGAGAGACTGACAGGCGTGCCCCGCCAGGGTCGTCTTCCTCCTCTCGACCCCGGCGGCGCTCTCGCCGGAGCCACGGCGGCACGCGCCGGACATGCTGTCCCGAGCTCCTCTCGGCTAAGACTTGGCCGTCTAGCCTTAAAATCGGACGCGCAACACGATGGTGAGATCCAAACGAGTCGGCAATGGCCGGAGACGAGCGCACGACGGCGGCGGTGGAACTAAGGTTCCAACGATGGTCAGGACTGCTCGGCAATGGCGCAAACACTTCGGGGAAAAGCTGGGAAGGTTCCTGGAAGCATGAGAAAGGTGAACAAGAGGTAAAAACACCACATAACGGCGGCCAGCACAAGCTCGACGGCGAGCAGCGGTGCTTTTCAAAGGCGACGAGGGAAACTCGAAATACTCCGTATGTGGTCGATTATTTTCATCAGTTCTTGATCTAGGTGATGTGCCCAGACATGTAGAAGATATCTCCTAACTAGATTAGACAATATTTGTGCATAGAAATGGAATTGAATCGATGACCTAGCTTGAAGTGTAAACTTGTGCCGAGACAAAAATGAGGAATACTCGCTCGATAAAGGATGAAAAGGTTTGCGGTTTTCACTGTGATAAAGGTGGTGTCCCAGCGCTCTTTTTTTCTGTTGAAGTTGAATCTTGAAACATCCTAGTTCGCCAGCTTCACGGTGTACACAGGACGACATCCACGGTGGCTCAACGGCGGCGTCCGCGAAACTTCAAAATACCGGGGTATCAGCCAAGTAAACAATGAGGGAACTGTATGAGAAGCTAGACAAGGTTGTTGCAGTAATTTTTGGTGCTTGGAGCTCAACCAACCGATTGCCAGAATGGAGGAACGAAGCAATGAACTGGGAGGCGGCAACAATGGTGCCGGTTCTCTTTTTTCACGGGAGGGAGACAAAACGCGTTGGGGAGAAGCAACAGGGGGTTAAGTAGAGTAAGGATGAGCTTGAGGCCACACAGCTGCTTGCTTGCATGCAAGAAAATCGCCGTGGCGAGCCCTCCCGACGTTGAAGCATCGGGAGCAGAGCCCAGCATCGGTTGCTCTGTTTTAGACACTGAAATGTGTGTCCCACAGACGCCTCACCCTCATCTACTCTCTGGTTCATCAATTCTCCCACCCAGATTTGCCCAAAAAATCCAGATATTTGTGGAGAGGCTAACTAAATTATGTAGAATATGATTCAGAATATGATTCTGAAACTTAATCATTAGTCCGACCAAATTTAATTGGAATTCAAAATTTGAATTTGAATTCGAATGGTACTCAATGGAGCCACTGAATTAAATAGCAAATGTACATCAAAATTTCTGAAATTTGGCAGAGGCCTTATTTGGAATATTTGGAAGCTAATGGTGAACTCAAATTTTTATTTTGTCAAGGTTCGAACAGGAGATAACTTGAATTTTTGAATTCCCTCTATTGAAGTTTGAATTGTTTTGATTTTTCAATTGCCATTTTGATTTATTTTTCCCATTAAAAATTTTAAATTCTTCTATCTGAACTTTGCACTATGAATTTTTGGGCTTTTACATCAAGGTTGTATGTTCTTCATCTTCCTTAGCCATTGGTATTTGATGAAAACCAGAATATGCATCAACGAAGCATAATAATTCACAGCCAGAAGTAGAATCCACTATTTGATCTATTCTTGGAAGTGGAAAAGGGTCTTTAAAACATGCCTTATTAACAGTGTTGTAGTCGATGCACATCCAAAGCTTCCCACCGGCCTTGGGGATGACGACTAGATTTGTTAGGCATCGCGGATGATGAACCTCTTGGATGAATCCAGCGTCGAGCAGCTTTTTGATTTCTTCACGGATGAAGTTTTGTCGCTCGATGGACTGCTTCTGCGGCTTCTGTTGAATCGGCTTTGCGTCAGGGTAGATCTTTAGATGGTGCTTAATCACCTCCCATGAGATCCCAGGCATTTGTGAAGGTTGCCATGCAAACACGTCGATATTAGCCCGGAGGAAGGTGATGAGCGCGAGTTCCAATTTGTCACCCAGACCTCCCGCAATGCGAGTGGTCTGAGTAGCTTCAGAACCAATTTGGACAACTTTGAGGGGAACATCATTGTTGCTGCTTGGCTGCACACGGGGTGCAGATTTTGAGCCGCGATGGCGCATGCTCAGAGGTTGTTGAGCTAGCTTGTCTTTGTTGGCATCAGCTTCTTACGCAGTAGCTAGCGTATGTAGCTTCTCCAATGCAGTGACACCTGCAGTACGGTCTCCTCGGATCCTGAGGATGCCTGTAGGTGTCGGCATCTTCAACACCTGATAACCATAGCGGCTACCACCATGAATTGGTACAGGGCCATCTGCCAAGGATAGCACTGAAGAGAAGACTGATCTCCGCCACGTCGAAGATCAATTTTACCGAACGGTAGTGCTCATGCGTCCCAAATGTTACCGGAAGAGAGAGATAACCAAGCGGAGTGATAGCTCCCACACCCACTCTAGAGAATGGGCGCGAGGGCTTAAGGTTCGACATGGGGACCTGCAGCTTCTTGAAAGCAGCAAAGCTGATGAGGTTGAGTGTTGCCCCGCCACCAACCACAACATGGAAGAGTTGCAAGTTTTTGATGGTCGGGGAGACTATCAGCGGAATTTGTCCAGCTCCCGCCATGTTCTTGGGGCAATCGGGGGAGTCGAAGGTGATCGGAGTGTCCATCCACTTTCATGGAGCTCCGCCTTGACGGTGGGAGCTACATCAGCTACCTCCCGATGCAAAGTTTTCACTATGTGCCAGGAAGTAATGTCCCACGACTCTCCATACATCATATGGAGAGTCCTCCTTTGCTCGTTGTTGGAGCTAGTGTCATAATCATCGATGTTGTTGTAGACTACTTTCAACGCCATCTTGGCATCTTGGAAGCCCAACTCGTGCTCTGAAGCTTATGAGTCGACCTTCTGTTTACCCTCCCACTAGCGGAAGGTGGATCTTCTCGACGCTTCTACTAGACATGTTCCACCAGCCTCTTGAGTTCACAGTAGTCCTCGAGGCCATGACCTGATGTGTTGTGGTTCGGGCACCACTTCTTGTCGTCGCCGCCATCTGACGATGGTCGTGGTCGCTCGTCAGGGCATGAATCCTAGCCACCTAGAGCCGCCACAGCTACAGATGTAGGTGGCTTGTTTTTGCCACCTGTCTTATTATTTTTCTTCTATCCACTGCCTTGGGTAGTGGTTCCTACCTTGGAAGCAGATGGCGCTCCTGCCTCTGCGACTGGTCTGGACTGCCAGTCGCGCCCGTCAGCAGCTCTGGCACATTTGTCTGCCAGACTGAAGAGCTCCTTTACATCATGGATGTCTTTTATGGCCAGCTTCTCCAGCATCTTCTTATCCCTCATGCCCTGTCGGAAGTCAAATACAACAGAGAACTGTTGGATGAATGAGCGCATTGACTCCCTAGAATTTTGCCATACGGCAAATGGGTCCATCTCAGTGCTAGGATGAGTATAGGAACTCCAGAAGTTGGCAGTCAACTGGCGGCGTAGCTCTCCCCAACTATAGATTGACTCAGGGGATAAGTTCATAAACCATGACCGAGTTGTTTCGGTCAAGGCTACTAGGAAGTAATTGGCCATAACAGCCTCATTCCATCCTACGGCAAGGATGACGCGCAGTAGATCTACAGGAACTCGACGGCGTTGACAGTCCTGTCGTACTTCTCTGGCAGATGAGTCTGGAACTTGCATGGCCACTCCACCATATGAAGATGTGGCGCAAGCGCTGAATTGTCACCTCCCGCTCCTAAAGGAGAGGAATCTTCAAGAACGCATCGCCTCTCTCGACTATGCTCAATGATGACTCGGCCATCTTGTTCCGCGTAACGACGGTTAAGCTCCGCCCTGAGGTCCCCCGTCGGTAGCCTCGACACTATGGAGGTGTGTCGAGCCATCGAAGGAGTGTGTGATGTCGCGTGCTACGACAATGCATGTCTCCTCTATGAAGGCACATGACCAAGTCATTCTGACAGGGTCCTATTGCGGGTTGGCGCCGGTCTAGGTCCGGGCTATGGCAGATTGTTGAGTGCAATGGCTGCGGTGACTAGATGGTCGACATCATTGTGCCACTGCTCCAGCGCTGCTGGAGGTGCATCCAGTGTTGGTGGACACTGGAGAAGAGCAGGCGCTACAATCAGCGCATTCTCTGGACTTGTGGTTCATTCAGTGACGATGCTAGAACACCATCCTGCATCTCAGCAGCAGCAGCTGCTGCTGCAGAAGCTGGTAGTCCAATGTTCCCAGGTTGATGCGCTGCACCAGCTTGTGGATTCGTGGTTGGATTGCCACCAGGATGGCAAGACGTGTCGCCCATTTCGTTCTCTCTTCTAGCTCATGCAGCAGGATCAGAGGAAGCAGCAGTAGGGTTCACCATTATAGATCTTGAAATTCTTCGACAACTCGTCCTACCTGGCGCGCCAAATGTCGAAGTGTGCAATTGACACTTCCCCCGGTGCTACTAAGAAGTAGTCCACGGAGGTTCTTTTTTAGGAGGGGCGTGACTTGAAGAACTCAAAAAACAAGGTGACACGGGGATTTTTTTTGTGGTTCGGGCCGTCTGAGCGTAATACCCTACTCCATGGAGGTGTGTTGTATTTGGTGATACTAGGCCTGAGTTAGTATGCTTGAGTGTGTATGAGATGACTGGGCCCTAGTTTCTACCGTGCAGCGCATACCTTTTATATGCCAAGATCTGGCTGTTATAGTATGCCCAAGGCGCGACAGGTGGCCTTGGGCTATTAAGCACCCTGTACATGTTCTAAGGCGCTTAATAGTGGCTTAATTGTGGTTTAACATGCCCGGATGGGGGAGTTACAACACTTGAAGGCTCCTCTGATCGTGTGTCATTAATGTGGAATTAATAACATGTTAACCAGGTCTCGAAACATTTGATTTATAGTATTGAATGTTTGCATCGTTTCTCGATAGTTGAAGATCTCGGGGTCCTTCCCGTTGGAGAGGTAGGGTCCAACACGTGGCAGCCCCGGAGCCACCCTTAGTAGGGAGGCATGTCCGGAGCTGCAGGACACGTGGCAGCACTGGAGCCACCCTTAATAGCGAGGCAGGTCCGGGGGGTCAGAACACATGGCAGCACTGGAGCCACCCTTAGCAGGAGGCAAGTTCGGCGCCTTGAGACACGTGGCAGCACCGGATCCACACCTCAGTACACGTGGCAGCACCGGAGCCACCCTTAGCAGGGAGGCAGGTCCAGCGCCGCGGGACACGTGGTAGCACCGAAGCCACCTTAGCAGGGAGGCACGTACGGTGTAGCGGGACACGTGGTGGCCTCCGAATGTCTTCTCTCCTAGAAGGTGGGACTCAACGCTTCTTCCTCTGGTAAGCGAGGGTACCTGGTCCGCAGGGTACTGACATAGACAATCCTCCATACTAGCAGCAAGTATAGCACCCGCTCGAGCATCTTCATTCAACCATGTCATGTACAAGCTGAACTGAGGCTCATATGAGGACAGTTGAGGCTCATAATCTTCATGTATATTCTCCTTCTCATCATCAGTAGCCTTATCACTACATAAGAAACTCAATAGGAGACAATGATTGGCGACGAGCACAAAGGAGGTCGTCTCTGATAACGGTAAACGAGATGATCCTGCTTCAGCGAAGATGTGACATGGCTCGAGTGAGCGTAAAAGGAGACGGTCTACTATAAGGCGGGTCTCATTTAATAAAATATTTGAGACGCGCTCGCTCCTCTGACAGAAGGGAGACGAGATTAGCACAAAGTGTGTCTCCTATTTGCGAAAGGAAATGAGACAGGCTTTGCAGAAAGCTCGTCTCCTTTGGCTTTGTGATTTTCTACATTTTGCTTCGGTTCACTTGATATTACACAGACATGAACACATCCACTGAACGAATGTAGTAGAGCACATTCACATGATAACTAAATAAATTGTCATTCCAATGTAGAGCACATCCACTGTTGTCGGATTTAAATCCAAAAAATAATAAATCCTTCCTTATCAATTGTCATTCCTGAGGAACACGATGAAAACACCACACATTCATTCATTCACAGAGTTGAACACACAAGATAATATTCATTCACGCAGATGAACACTAATTCATTCATTAACACAATGTATTACAAAACACAAGAAAAAAGTATAAGAAGACACAAGAAAATAAAAACAACATCAACTAAAAACAACAAAAGAAAAACTAAATCCTACTCCTCCTCCTCCTCTGTTAGAGGCTCCAGCGGTGACTCCGTCGGTGCAACAGGAGCCTGTGCAAAAGGATCCTGCTTCGGATGCTACAGCTACTCCACCGGTGCAACCTAGAGATCGAGGTTCCTCGCTGTCGCCGCCACCAGGTTACTACGGCCCTCAGCGCCGAGCTCTTGGGCCATCGTCTCGAATAGGGTGTCAAGACGATCGGCCACATCCATGAGGGTCTAGAGGTAGTGGCCAGTGGTACCCGTTCAAGTAAACTCTGGAAGGGTAGCCAGACCCAAGGAACTAATGGCACAAGATGTAGTGTTGTACGCCTCTCACGCCATAACGAGGCGTGGGTCATTCTTGACCCTCTCGGGGGAGTCGCAGCAGTGTTTCTTGAAGGGTGGCTCCCTCAGCAAGCTTGGCGGCGGAACGTTGTCTCGTCGGCACAGAGAAGACAAATAAAAGAAGAAATAGATGCAAAAGGAGAGACGCACTTGTGGAGAACTGATGGCGCACCTTATATAAGGTCTGTGCAGAGTCAACGATGGAGCAGTTTGTTTCACGCGCATTGATGGGGACGATGGGACTTCGAAACTGCCTCAGGAAAATGAAAGGTCGTACGATGATCGCACGCACCTCTGCACCAACACGGCCGCAATTAAGTTTCGCACCTCCTCCTCCTTGGGGCGTGCATCTCCCTTTGTCATCAATGAAAGACGCAGTTTTTATTTTGCCCGTCTCCTTTTGTCATCAATGGAAGACGCGCTTTTATCTCGCCTATCTCTGCACCACTGGTCGCAATTAAGTTCTTTGCAACTCCTCCTCAGGTTGCACTTCTCCTTAGTGATCGACCAACTCCAGTGCGATCACCGCCTATTCGACCAACTCTTTGTTCGCCATCACCGTCGCTGTCGACACTATCCTCACCGTGCCGTCCTTGTTGTCGCTACTACCTCCTATTCTATACTACTTATATTCCACTTTTTATGTAGTTCATGGCTGGGAAATTTGATATAGACTTGGCGCGTGGCTGACCCAAGGAGGAGCGCTTGGAGTGGTGCAAGAACCACCCCCATGTATGTACATATGGCACATCGGTTGCATGGTTGTATGTAGATCTACAATGGACTGATGAACTTAATCGCACTTTGTAGTTTTGCTTTTGGTATTTGCAATTTCATGGCTCGCCATTTGCGTCACTTGTTGTCCAATTTCTCTGCGTAGTGTATCTCTGTGAAGCCTGAGTCGGGAGACTTAATGAAGTGGTAGTGCATCGTCCCCGGTAAAGAAGGGGTAAGTTAGGAAGAACAAGCACAATTGTGACACCCGGTTCCGAAAATGAACCAAGTGCGATGCATATGTGTGCCCAGGACGTTGATTACGCATACACGAGTGCATCACAAACGATATATAGAAAATTACCACAACACAAGTTAACTAAGCACCTTTATTACAATATTAAAATAATCCTCAAATTACAAACTCTAATGATCAATATTAAACTATAACTGCAAGTCGACGGCAGTACACAGCCTAGTACTCCGCATTATCCTCAGGATACTCCCAAACATCACCTGAAACTGTTGGTGGGGGAATTGCAATGGTGAGTACATGTCGTACTCAGCAAGTGTGGGAAAAAATATGACATGTAACTTCAATAAGGAATTGATAATAAATAATGGTTAATTGTTGAAAAGTACATTTAAAACATATGAAAAAGCATCTTACAATGTCTATGTGAAATTTATCCCATCATATCCTGAATAACATAATAGTTCATATCCATCATTCATTATCCATCCATATTCCAATTTCTTACCATCATCATTAACTATGACCATTAATTACCATCCAATCCATTGCCATAACCAAAACCAAACCATAACCCAACCATAACAATTCAAATTCCAAATCCAAAGTTCCACTCTAATCATGGAAGTTGTCCAGGTGCTCATAACTAGGAGCACGGCTATCATGATAGTTTTTAACACTTTGTAGAGGTTGTACTACTTTACCCACATGTTCATGATTTCATAACCTTTCGGTGACTAAGAACCTCTATCATGCCTTATCACACTTCCGTTGGTGTGTGGCCAAGAGATCAAAAATAGCTTTTACAAAGGGGCTAGACCCACTAAGGTTTCACCAGCAGACTTGAATCTCCATTCTCCCGCCCACGGGCCCCCTCATGTGCCATGCGGTTCCCAGGGTAGTCCTCCTCAACTCCCATTCCCCGCACCATCCAATGGTCCATACAATACCAGCAGCACACATAATTATTCAGCTACGCCGCACCCATACTAGGCCTTGTGGTGACACTATTGTCCTGGATTATTCTCGCATGAACCGGTCTTTAGATCTAAGGCAATCAAAACCACCATAACATCCAACCCAATCCACATACCATGCTTGCTTAGATCTCCCAAGACCCATGTTACCAATTATCCATATTCATCAATTCTCATCATATACATGCTCATTAATTTATAGTTAAACCATTTGGTTGTTTTCCCAACCCAATTAATTAGAGCGAAGCAAAAAGGTGAAAATGCCCTACCCGACACTCTACAACATGTCCCAAGTGACAAGTATGGTCAAACAATACTAGTAAACTCCCAACTTGGGTTTCCCATCAATTTGACACAACATTTAAAAACATTTAAAAATAGGATCAAAATGATCAAGGACACTTGCCTTGCTCCTGAGCTTGATCAAAAGCTTTGAAGTTCTTGTGCTGGAGGTCCTCAACAGCACCCTCTAGAGCAACACCTTCTATTTTGCGCAATAAACATACAAAACAAACATTACAATCAATAAATGCTCATATATTACTCAATATGCCATGACATGCATGATTAATGCAATTATTCCGTACAACATGTTAATGAGTTGTTATTAATGCTTACTAACTACTTACAATGGCTTTTAACAAGTTTGAATAGGTTTCGAATTGATTTGAATCAAATCAGGATTAATTCAGCAACTTCAGTTTCAGGTGGCCAGACAAGTCCGTAATGGGGCCCGGACTAGTCTGCCCAGGACTAGAAAGTTGATCGGACTAGTCCGCACAGGGACCGGACAAGTCCATTCGGCTAGGGTTTTTGGCGAATTTCCAACTAGAGTATAGTTTGATTTGAATTATGGGACCAAGATTGACGTAGAAAGATGATCTAAGCTAATTACCGTGAATTCAACAACTCAAGGGTCGAAAATTCAATGAAACTCGAGACCTTGATGTCTAGATCCAAAGATGATGGAGAATTGGTGTTGAAGAATGTCGATGTTCAGAAGTTGATGAAGATCGCGATTGCTTGATCCTCCTTCTTCTTCTCCTCCTTCTCCTTGCTACTGGATCTTCTCTTGATGGCAGCACACGAACTAGGGTTGAGGTTTTTCTTCAATTTTGGCAAAGAGGTGAAAACTTGGGTTGGTGGACTGTTTGTATAGAGGTCGAGAGGTAGGGTTTGATGGATTTTCAGTTCAAGGTGGTGGAGGTCGTGTAGGGGTCCCACATGGGCTCCATAGGGGTTGGGAACGACGTTCTTGGGCCCAATTAAGGTAAATACCCAATAACAAATCGTGGAGGAAAAGATTGAATCCAAGTCAGGCATACCGGACAAGTCTGTTAGGGGCCGAACTAGTCCGTTGGAAGTCAGAGAGTTGAACCGATAAGTCCGGTGTCAAGCTGGACAAGTCCGATCGGAGTTATTTCGAAGTTACAGAAAGTTGAACAGACAAGTCCGGTGCTAGGTCGGACAAGTCCATGGTATGACTTAGGAAAACATTAGAAACATTTTTGGACTAGTCCGTAGCATTAACGGAAAAATCTGGAAAGAAAATAGAGAGCAAAACCAGACTAGTCTGGGGTCCAAACCAGACAAGTCCACCCTACCCAGGGAGAACAACCAAAGAGTTAGACGGACTAGTCCGGGGTCCAAATCAAGACAAGTCCGCACTACAACAGGTTTTTATATGCTTGCACGATTATAATTTATTTTAAACTTATTCCTCTTGTGTTGCTTAATGCTAAACATATATAAGAATGTATGCAATGCACGATGGATGAAAATGAGGGTGTTACAAACCTACCCCCTTTAAAATGAATCTCGCTCTCGAGATTCGACGTAGAAGAGAAGAGATATGGAAATTCTTTCTTGATCTCATCTTCCAGCTCCCAAGTTGCTTTCGATTCTGCATGATGCTTCCATTGTACTTTGCACTATTGAATCACCTTGTTTCTTGTGACCCTCTCCTCAGTTTCCAATATTTTGATGGGTTGATCCGCATAAGTCAAATTTTCCTTCAATTCCAATTCTTCCATTGGCACTTGTTCTTCTGGTACCCTTAAGCACTTCTTGAGCTGAGAAACGTGAAACACATCATGAACATCAGAAAGATGCGCTGGAATTTCCAACTTATACGCCACTTCTCTACGTTTGCCCAAAATTTTGAATGGTCTAATATAGCGAGGTGCCAACTTGCCTCTGAAACTAAACCGCTTATGACCTCGCATAAGTGATACTTTGAGGTATACGAAGTATCCCACTTCAAAGGCTAAGTTTCTCTACCTATTATCAGCATAACCCTTTTGTCTTGTTTGAGCGGCCCTCAAATTCTCGCGCATTATCTAAACTTGCTTTTCAGCCTCTTGCAACACATCTGGTCCAAACACTTGGTTCTCTCCTGTCTCATTCCAAAACAAAGGTGTCATACAGTTCCTTCCATATAGTTCTTCATATGGCGACATCTTCAAACTGGCTTGGTAACTGTTATTGTAGGAAAACTCAGCATAAAGCAAGCTCTTGTCCCAGCTGCGTCCATGCTTCAAAGCACAAGCTCTCAACATATCTTCCTATATTTGGTTGGTTCTCTCGGTTTGTCCATCCGTTTGAGTGTGATATGCAGAGCTGAAATTTAATCTCGTACCCATAGCTTCATGCACTTTCTGCCAGAACCTAGAGGTGAATTGAGAACCTCGGTTCGAGACTATTTTCTTGGGTACCCCGTGTCAACATAAAATTTTCTCCATGTACAACTCAACCAACTGTGCAGCTACTTGGTCTTGACAGGAATAAAATGAGCTGATTTGGTCAACCGATCCACAATAACCCATATTGAGTCATATCCAGACTGGGTTTGAGGTAATCCAACTATGAAATCCATACCGATTTCTTCCCACTTCCATCCCGGAATCTTCAATGGCTGAAGCAATCTAGCTGGCCTTTGATGTTCCGCTTTGACCCTTAGCACACATCACACAAGGCTACATATTCAGCTATGTCCTTTTTCATGCTAGCCCACCGATAACATGTTTTCAAGTCCTTGTACCTCTTCGTACAGCTGGGATGAATTGAGTAAGGTGAGTCATGTGCCTCCTTTAATATCATTTCTCAAATATGTAGGATCAAAGAGCACGTGAAAAGCTACCAGAGGGGGTAAATGGTAGATTACAACTTTTTAGCGAAAGCAACAAAAACCCCACCGCAGAAAATTGATCTGTTAAATAAATTGTGTATGCGACTAATGTAAATGTGATAAATTGTGAAAAAACCAGTTTAGACTGTGGAGAATCAAATCACAAAAATCCGTTGAGAAAAACTCAAGTTATGATTGAAAGATTGAGTGAAGGTCAATCTGTTCTACCCGAGAAAAACCAGATCTGCAACACTGCAAAGAAACTCGTGTAGATCCAAAACTACGAATCCAATACCGTGAAATTTTTACAGATGATAGACAATCAAGTTGTGATGACAACCCAAAAAGAATCACTTCAATTGGATATGTAAAACTCGAGTTATGATAAAACCACCAAAGCAAGGTAGTGATGTACAGAAACTCAACGAGAAAAACTTGTGTGAAACAAGTCAGACGAACAAGGCACAAAAGTTCATTTAAACTATGAGTTTTATTGATAAAACCACATGAGGAACGGCCCCAAAGTCGTGCACCATGAGCTCTGGCCTCCCTTGCTTATATAACCAGCCCTTAGGCCAACCCAATCCTAACTAGGACTCAAATCCTACTCAAATTCAACTGAAACTTTCCATAACTGCTCAAGACTCTTCCATACGCAGATAAAATCAATCTTAAGACTTCCAGACACCTTAGAAATGTATCCCACATTCCTAAAACAACCCAACTTCGTGACCCACACGAAATCCTAGCATAACCAACTCAAATCTTTCCATATTTGAGTCAAACCCGACTCAGCTGCAACCTGAGTACATAACCTAGTCGGTTGGACCTTTCCGACCAATTTTTTACATCCACATCTCTTCATCACGCCTCGGAACCATGTAGCCACGTCGATGCACTCCTTGCACACGTGAAACACCTTCCAACAATGTCCACGATACCTTTGTATGCATTGTTCTTGATTCAAACATGTTGTGCGACCTCCCGATCCACTCAACCACAATTCCTCCCGAACATGGTTGTTGAACCTCATCCTCTCCCTAACACTAGTTCAATGGATCCCGTCACCATCCATGTCTTGAACTCAAGCAACACCTGCACATGAATAAACAACCGATACATCCGAGCACAAGTCCTCGACTTGACTCCCGTTAGATCCGAAACCACAACAACTTGCGTGAGCACCTCACGTATGCATGTTGCAAACCTTAGCAAAAAGATATCAACTATAACCACCAAAACACACCAAAAACTTAGTAAAAGAATACTAAGCAAACTTTCCATAGATGTAAAGCAAGTTCGAATCAATTAAAGGTAAAAGCAAAACCATTGCAATCTAGCTCCGACCTTGCCAAAATGAACCAGACTTTGAGTCGGAGCTTACCAAAGCTAGTCGGACCTAGCGCTGGAGCTTACCAAAGCTAGTCGGACCTAGCGCTAGAGCTAACCAAAGCTAATCGGACATAGCGTCGGACTTAGCAAAAACATGTCGGACCTAGCCATAGCATGTCGGACTAGCCAAAACATGTCGGACCTAAACAAAGTAAGTCGGACCTAGCCAAAACAAGTCGGACCTTACGTTGTACCTTGCCGGAGCTACCCAAAACAAGTCGGACCTATCATCGGACCTTGTAGGAGCTCGGACCTACACACTAACCATGTTGAAAAAGTTGTTTTAGTGATATTCAAAACTTTTATCGTCATAGCCAATGTATTCAGCACACATAGGTCTCCCAGAATACGCTTTACATTAGGCACAACAATCTGTTTCCCAAGTCATAGAGTACCTTGGTCATCCTCATCAAATCTGAATTATCCCCCTTCTTGGGTCCTCATGTGCCAGCATGCTTGAATCTCCATTCTCCCACCCACTGGCCCCCTCATGTGCCACGCGGTTTCAAGGGTAGCCCTCCTCGACTCCCATTCCCCGCACCATCCAATGGTCTATACAATACCAGTAGCACACCTAATTATTTAGATATGCCGCACCCATACTTGGCCTTGTTGTGGCACTGTTGTCCTGGCTTATTCTCGCATAAACCGGTCCTTCGATCTAAGGCAAGCAAAACCACCATAACATCCAACCCAATCCATAGACCATGCTTGCTTACATCTCCCAAGACCCATGTTACCAATTATCCATATTCATCAATTCTCATCATATACATGCCCATTAATTCATAGTTAAGCCATTTGGTTGTTTTCCCAACCCAATTAATTAGAGCGAAGCAAAAAGGTAAAAATGCCCTACCCGACACTCTACAACATGTCCCAAGTGACAAGGATGGTCAAACAAGACTAGTAAACTCCCATTTTGGGTTTCCCATCAATTTGACACAAGCATGCAGTTTTGCGAACAAAACATTTAAAAGCAGGATCAAAATGATCAAGGGCACTTGGCTTGCTCCTGAGCTAGATAAAAAGCTTCGAAGTTCTTGTGTTGGAGGTCCTCAATAGCACCCTCTAGAGCAACACCTTCTATTCTGCACAATAAACATATAAAACAAATATTACAATCAATAAATGCTCATATATTACTCAATATGTCATGACATGCATGATTAATACAATTATGTCGTACAACAAGTTAATGAGTTGCTATTAATGCTTACTAACTACTTACAATGGCTTTTAAAAAGTTTGAACATGTTTCGAATTGATTTGAATCAAATTGGTATTAATTCAGCAACTTCAGTTTTAGGTGGCCAGACGATTCCGTACTGTGGCCCAGACTAGTCCTCCCTGGACAAAAAAGTTGATCGGACTGGTCCGCACAGGGACCGGACAAGTCCATTCAGCTAGGTTTTTTAGCAAATTTCCAACTAGAGTATAGTTTGATTTGAATTATAGGACCAAGATTGACGTAGAAAGGTGAACTAAGCTAATTACCGTGAATTCAACAACTCAAAGGTCGAGAATTCGATGAAACTTGAGACCTTGATGTCAAGATCCAAAGAAGATAGAGAATTGGTGTTGAATAATGTCAATGTTGAGAAGTTGACGAAGATCGCGATTGCTTGATCCTCCTTCTTCTTCTCCTCCTTCTCCTTGCTGCTGGATCTTCTCTTGATGGGAGCACACGAACTAGGGTTGATGTTTTTCTTCAATTTTGGCAAAGAGGTGAAAAGTTGGGGTGGTGGGGTGTTAATATAGAGGTGGAGAGGTAGGGTTTGATGGATTTCGAGTTCAAGGTGGTGGAGGTCGTGTAGCGCTCCCACATGGGCCCCACAGGGATTGGGCACTATGTTCTTGGGCCCAATTAAGGTAAATACCCAATAACAAATCGTGGAGGAAAAGATTGAATCCGAGTCGGGCATATCGGACAAGTACGCTAGGGGCTGGACAGTCTGTTGGAAGTCAGTATGTCGAGGTGTCTAAACCGACACCTCCCCCGGACTAGCTCTGAGGCAGCCCGCGGTGGTTCGTTGTATATTCGGGGGCTAGTCCTAACAAGATCAACATCATAGAATGATGAACGCAAGGGGTTTACATGGTTCGGGATGCCTGGGCGTAATACCCTACTCCACGATGGTTTGTGTGTTGTATTGCTCAAGCATGTCCTGGGTCTGAGTGAAAAGTTCTCTAAGTCGATGGCTGCTTGGTCCTTTTATAGTCCAAGGTCGGGCAGCTTACAAGTGGGGCCCGGAGCCCAACACGTGGTCCCGGGATGATCTTATCCTGTACAAGATCTAAGGCTTCTTGCGTACGCTGCCTCTGACCGCACCTTGAAGACTTGATGTCTCGCCGTGTCGGTCGCAATGGCAGGGCGTAGCCATTGATGATGGCAGGGGATGTCCCGTCCATCTTGTCATCATAAGCTACCCACTTGGCGGTGTGTGGTAGTCCTGCGGCGCCTTTACTGCGATGTGATTGGGCGTAGCAGTACCTGACAGGGGCGTGCGCTGCATCGTGCGTCTGGGGAAGGCGCATGCCTTTAATGCGCGACTATACAGGACGCGCCACCCTTTACTCTTTAGGGTCCACGGCTCATTGCAGGCCGTGTGACACACTCCAGCTCCAGAGCCCTCCTCGGTAGGAGCGAGGGCTTGATGCCAGAGGGCGCGTGGAAGCTCCGGAGCCCTCCTCGGTGGGACCAAGGGTTCGGAGCTAGAGGACGTGTGGCAGCTCTAGATCCCTCCTCAGTAGGGGCAAGGGCCCGGAGCCGGAGGACGCGCGGTAGCTCCGAAGCCCTCCTCGGTAGGAGCAAGGGTCCGGAGCCGGACGACGTGTGGAAGCTCTCGATCCCTCCTCGGTAGGAGCAAGGGCCCGGAGCCGGAGGATGCGTGGCAGCTCTGGAGCCCTCCTTGGCGGGGAGGCCAGGTCCGGAGCTTCTTCTTCTTTTATGTGGGGGTACCCGGTCTTAAGGTACTGACAGTGGCCCCCGGGGTGGGGCCTTCATCTTGTCTTGTAAAGTGACACCAGCGGGCCCCCTCAGGGGGGGGGGGGGCGTCGGAGCTCGGAGAGGTGACACTAACAGCCTTCTTAGGGATGCCGAAGCTCAGAGAAGTGACGCCAGTGGCCCCCTTGGGGGGCCCCGGAGCTCGGAGAAGCATCGTCGGTGGCCCCCTTGGGAGCGGCGGAGCTCAAAGAAGTGACGTCGGTGGCCCCCTTGGGGGGCCCCAGAGCTTGGAGAAGCATCGCCAGCGGCCCCGTTGGGGGGGGGGGGGCGCTGGAGCTCGGATAAGCGTCATCGGCGGCCCCCTTGGGAGCAGCAGAGCTCGACGAAGTGACGACGGCGGCCCCCTTGGGGCGCTGGAGCTCGAAGAAGTGACGTCAGCGGCCCCCTTTGGGGGCGCCGGAGCTCTGAGAAGTGACGTCGGGGGCCCCCTTGGGGGCGACGGGGCTCGGAGAAGTGACGTCAGCGGACCCCTTGGGGGGCGCTAGAACTCGGAGAAGTGACGTCGGCGGCCCCCTTGGGGGGTGCCGGAGCTCGGAGAAGTGATGTCGGCGGCCTCCTTGGGGGGCGCTGGAGCTCGGAGAAATGACGTCGGCGGCCCCCTTCGGAGGTGTCGGAGCTCAGAGAAGTGATGCCGAGGGCCCCCTTGGGGATGCTGGAGCTCGGAGAAGTGACGTCGATGGACCCCTTAGGGGTGCCGGAGCTCGGAGAAGTGACATTGGCGGCCCCCTTGGGGGGCGCCGGAGCTCGGAGAAGTGACATCGACGACCCCCTTGGGGGGCGCCGGAGCTCTGAGAAGTGATGTCGGCGGCCCTCTTGGGTGCGCCGGAGCTCGGAGACGCGTCAATGGCACCAACCACGGACGTGTAGATCGTCAGCAGCGGGTCCCTGTATGTCCTACACACACGGTAGACAAAAAGTAATTTCGCTCGTCAGTCACCACTTTCCTACTCTTTAGTTTCGTTATGGCTTATGATCCTTAGGTAAGATACGGGGCATGGGTAATTCGGTGCGACAGCATCCAGGGTATGGTCGTTGCCTTGCTCAGGGCATGAGCTGTCCGGCCTCCTATACTCAGCTGTTAGCACTGGGAGGCAAGGTGTGTATGCTTAGGGTATAGAACCAGGCTAAGCAGGCTGCACACCCTGGACCTCCAGCTCGGTGTTAGCCTTTCCAGAGTTAGAACCATTCGACACCATGGACCCCGGCCAAGAAAATGATCATCATACCCCAAACACATTGCAGGTACCTCATGCGGATCCGTTTTTAGTAGGATAACACAACTCCAACTAGGACGAGACAGGAGAAATGTAACCAGGCATACGGCAGACGATATGCAAAAGTAAGCAAAAAATTAAAGTATAATGTAAATAATTTTGCTCGTCAGTTACTCCCTTCCTACTTATAGTCTCGTTATGTCTTACGGTCCCGAGTCGGGCTTACAATGCATGGGTAATTCAGTGTGATGGTATCCGGATTATGATTATCGCCCTGCTCAGGAGTGTGTGCCGTCTGGCCCCCTGTACTCAGCCGTTAGCGCTGAAGAGGCAAAGTGTACATGCTTAGGGTGCAGGACCAGGCTAAGCAGTCTATACACTTTAAACCTCCCACGTGCGTTAACTTTTCAGGGAAGTGACCATTCAGCACCACGGTCTCCCGAGCAGGAATACAACCAAAGAACCCAAATACATCACAAGAACCTCAAGCAGACCCGCCAGCAGCAGGATTGCATAACTACACTAGGTGCAAGAACAGAAGAGAGTGTCCTAGCATATGACAGAGAATATGCGAGAACGAGCATGGCCTGGAGGAGCTAGCATTGGAACGAGCGTTCACCATGCTACTGGTGAAGATCTTTACCGGGAAAAAGCCCCCCTACCTGGCGCGCCAAATGTCGAGGTGTCTAAACCGACACCTCCCCCGGACTAGCTCTGAGGCAGCCTGTGGTGGTTCGTTGTATATTCGGGGGCTAGTCCTAACAAGATCAAGCTCAGAGAATGATGAACGAGAGGGGTTTACGTGGTTCGGGCCTCCTGGGCATAATACCCTACTCCACGGTGGTTTGTGTGTTGTATTGCTCAAGCGTGTCCTGGGTCTGAGTGAAAAGTTCTCTAAGTCAATGGTTGCTCGGTCCTTTTATATTCCAAGGACGGGCAGCTTACAATTGGGGCCCAGAGCCCGACAGGTGGTCCCTGGGTGATCTTATCCTGTACAAGATCTAAGGCTTCTTGCGTACGCTGCCTCTGATCGCGCCTTGAAGACTTGATGTCCTGCCGCGTCGGTCGCAATGGCAGGGTGTAGCCATTGGTGATGGCAGGGGATGTCCTGTCCATCTTGTCATCGTAAGCTACCCACTTGGTAGTGTGTGGTAGGCCTGCGGTGCCTTTACTGCGATGTGATTGGGAGTAGCGGTACCTGACAAGGGCGTGCGCTGGATCGTGCGCCTGGGGAAGGCGCGTGTCTTCAATGCGTGACTATACACGATGTGCCGCCCTTTACTCTTTAGGGTCCACGGCTCATTGCAGGCCGTGTGACACACTCCAACTCTGGAGCCCTCCTCGGTAGGAGTGAGGGCTTGATGCCGGAGGGCGCATGGCAGCTCCAGAGCCCTCCTCGATGGGAGCAAGGGTCCGGAGCTGGAGGACATGTGGCAGCTCTGGAGCCCTCCTCGGCAAAAGCAAGGGCCCAGAGCCGGAGGACGCGCGGCAGCTCTGGAGCCCTCCTCGGTAGGAGTAAGGGTCCGGAGCCGGAGGACGTGTGGCAGCTCTGGAGCCCTCCTCGATTGGAGCAAGGGCCCAAAGCCGGAGGACGCATGGCAGCTCCGGAGCCCTCCTAGGCGGGGACATCGGGTCCGGAGCTTCTTCTTCTTGTATGCGGGGGTACCCGGTCTTGAGGGTACCGACAACCGTGAATTCAACAACTCAAGGGTCGAGAATTCGATGAAACTCGAGACCTTGACGTCTAGATCCAAAGAAGATGGAGAATTGGTGTTGAAGAATGTCGATGTTGAGAAGTTGACGAAGATCGTGATTGCTTGATCCTCCTTCTTCTTCTCCTCCTTCTCCTTGCTGCTGGATCTTCTCTTGATGGCAGCACATGAACTAGGGTTGAGGTTTTTCTTCAATTTTGGCAAAGAGGTGAAAAGTTGGGGTGGTGGGATGTTTATATAAAGGTGGAGAGGTAGGGTTTGATGGATTTCGAGTTCAAGGTGGTGGAGGCCGTGTAGGGGTACCACATGGGCCCCACAGGGGTTGGGCACGATGTTCTTGGGCCCAATTAAGGTAAATACCCAATAACAAATCATGGAGGAAAAGAATGAATCCGAGTCGGGCATACCGGATAAGTCCGCTAGGGGCCAGACTAGTCTGTTGGAAGTCAGATAGTTGAACGGATAAGTCCGGTGTCAAGCCGGACAAGTCCGTTTAGAGTTATTTCGAAGTTACAGAAAGTTGAATGGACGAGTTCGGTGCTAGGCCGGACAAGTCCGGGGTATGACTTACGAAAACATCAAAACATTTTTGGACTAGTCCGTAGCATTAACGGAAAAGTTCGGAAAGACAACAGAGAGCAAAACCGGACTAGTCCGGGGTCCAAATCGGACAAGTCCGTCCTACCCAGGGAGAACACCAGAGAGTTAGACGGACTAGTCCGGGGTCCAAATCTGGACAAGTCCGCACTACAATAGGTTTTTATTTACTTGCATGATTATAATTTTTTAAAACTTATTCCTTTTGTGTTGCTTAATGCTAAACATGTATGAGAATGTATGCAATGCATGACGGATGAAAATGAGGTGTTACAACAATCCAGTATAACCATCATCCCCTTATTGATGAATTTCCTTTGTTGACTGACTGGAAAGGTGATTACTACCCCTAACAATCTCCTTCTCGAAGGACTATCTCTTGGTACCTCCAAGATGCGCCTTTCCATCAAGTTTCTTTCATCCGAATGTCCATCACTCAGGAGCACTCTGCATTGGGGTTCTTGATCAAGAGAATGTAAGATAGACTTGTTGCTAAACTTATTTGAAGTGATTTTTTATGTTGCTTAAATTGATATTTCGTAGGGGTGGTGGCCACGTTTTACTGTCAAAAATTTACTACTTGAAGTTCAGCATTTGTCTCATCAGCCAAATGTGCCTGATGTTGAAAATGATTGCTAGAATCTACTTATCAAGGTTAGTAACTTTGTGTTAGTGAGCAACCTAGGTTATATATCATTCCTCATTCAACATGTTAATTTAAAGAATGTCAATATTTTAGGGATCTAGAGGAATATAACAGACATGTTCGGGAGCAAGCTCGACGGTACAGTTTAGATTGATCGTTGGGAGCTTCATAGGAATATAAGTCCGAAAATGTATAGTTTACAGGGCGTGCAATATAAACTCTGAAATGTTCATTGAGTTGCAAATGTTTATCTCTGAATTGCAATGTGATTGCGGTTCTATGTTCATTGTGGCAACGATGCAATTTATTATCTCTGCGCGCGAAGTGGCAATGCATGCTCATGATGTTTACTCTGCGCTCGAGTAGCAATGGACGCTCACGATGAACTGCGCGCGAGTGGCAAAAGGGAGGCGTGCGAATGAGAGACGGGCATTATACAAGCCTGACTCCAATTTTCGTGCTCTCTCGACCTAGAAACCGCAGTTCTGGCACCTTGGTCTCCTCGTCCTCAGAGCATGCCGCCGCCTGATTGTCCCGTCCTCGGAGCACGCCATCGCCTGATCGTCCCGTCCCCAGAGCACACCGCCGCCTGGACCTTGCACTCGGAGCGTGTCGGCGTCGTCCCTCTTCCTCAACTCGCTCTTCGTCATTGTCGCGCTATTGTCGTCGACCTCGACCTTGGTATGATTATTTATGTGCTCTCTCCCAACCCCGCCGGACTGTTCTCATCAAAGAGTGGACTAACCGCCGCTCCAACGCCTCTGCCACCTCGACCCTGGAGCACGCTGACGTCTGATCATCCCTGTCCTCAGAGCATGCCACTGCCTGGACCCTACCTTCAGAGCGTGCTGCCACTGTCGACCCCGACCTCGGTAATCGATATGATCAAGACATAACCAACACATTTCCAAATTTGCTCAAACAGTGGTAGTAAAAGTTTCAAATTTTGGCAACCACGACACTCCCAACACCGCCGGCCTGCTGTCATCAGAGGGTTGAGGAACTGCCGCTCCGACGCCTTCGCAAACTTGTCCCCGGAGCACGCTGACGTCTGATTGTCCTTGTCCCCGGAGCACGCCGCCGCCGTCGACCCCGACCTCGGTAACCGGTATGATCAAGCCCTAACCAAGAAAAATACCATTCTCCAGTAAATTTATTCCTAAGCCTTCAGATATTTGCTCCCTTATATGACTGTTTGTGCGAATGTGACTGCAATTTGATCATATTTTATATGGTTTCAGTGATTATATTGAATTTGAGAATGCCTCAATCGGAGCATCAGCAGCAGACTGAAGAGGCTAGACAGCAGACTACTCCATATCTGCTTAAGCATGGTTGTATTTGGAGAGCTGGCGAATTGCAATGTATATGTAACTGCATTTATTTTACTCTATTAATAATCTTTTTCTAATTCTCATTTCATCGTGTGGCAGGACTACAAAACTGCATTCAAGAGTGCATTAGAAAGACGCTATGCAGGCTCATCGTTAATGAAGTCATTGATCTAAAGGGAGAATTTTCATTATGGTATACAGGATTAAATGATGAAAGTTATGATGTGTGTAATTAGTTACTTGGTAATCAGGATGAACAGAGAGACATTCTTTGTGTAATTAGTTACTTTTCTAATGACGATTGATATTTTGTTAATATTTGATTGATCAATATAATTTAATATGTGATCTCCATTTGGTTATACATATGTTCATGTATGTGTATGTTACTGACAATAGTTATGCGGCTGCCAAATTCTGGCTAGCTCCAGGATGCAGCCAGCAAGCAAGGTAAACAGAGGGTGGGGGCATCTAATAGGAGACGAGCATTCAACATGGTACGTCTCCTCTTAGTGCCACAATGTAACAGTCAGTAGATACATCGGCAGCGCACTAAGAAGAAAGTTCGTCTCCGATATTAGAAATAAAGGAGACGGACACACTTAAAGTCTGTCTCAGATTGCTTAAAGAAAAGAGACGAGCATCTGTAACACTTGTCTCAGAAAGACACCGTTGTAGGTGAGCTCCACCTGCCGCATTCAACGGAAGACTGAGCCAGTATTCAAGAGAACCCACGTATCGGGATCAGAACAGGTAGCGCGCCCCGCGGTTCCACGCGGTTGAGGTAGCCGCCGACGGAAGAGGCGCAAGAAACAAGCGCCGCCGACAGGAGAGGCAAAGAAAAAAAAATGCCAAGATGGAATTTGTTAGGATAGTAGATAAAAACTAACCCTTGTTTTTGGATCTGATATCATGTAATGAATTTTGGCTTGTATTATTATAGGAGTGAATACCCAAATATATAGAGTTACAGAAGAGGTAAAATATGCAAAGAACCCCTTATACAACGAGAAAACTACAAAAAATGGGATATACTCCTAACAGAATCTATGCACGGAACAAAGGATTTGTGTAGGCAGAACAACTGATATGTATGTCTGGAATAATTTCCTGGAGTGGTGTCAGCACCAAAAGTGCTGGAGAGGAGCACGAAAGCGGGAAGCCATGTGCCTGTCTGCACGAGAAAGAAGTCAAGAAAACATACATGAAAAACAACTATCGATATTGACTTGGGCCGGCTGTGCAAAGCAAAGTTGGCCCTACTATGTGGTGGTCGAGGCCCAAATTAGACCTGCACGAGTCAATGTGTACCAGGCTCCATATTTTTCACTCTTTGGGCTTTCAGAATTCTGAAAACCAAATTTATGAACAAATAGTATGATATTAATTTTTATAAGGCCCTTAAATAATTATTGAAAGGCTTAGTTGACAATAACAAAATGCATTAGAAAAATCGTTTACAACATTAATAAATATTATTTGAATTTTTGGCTGTGAATAAGACATTCATCTGTCATTAATAAATATTATTTGAATTTTTGGCTGTAAACAAGACATTCATCTGTATATCTATATCGGAAAAATTCCTTGACAACACCTTCAGTGACAAACCTCGTGGGTTTCCAGTTCCAGTGACCACAGTCTGCTGTACGATTCTACAAAACTAAAAAATACAAACATTAACCACCAAAGCTTTATTCCCTTTACATTTACAGATAGGAGACAAAGAAACATGCCTATAGTTTCTGAAAAAAGACAAAAACTAACAAACGTAAAAAAAACTACAACACGTCCAATTATCATCAATCGTCGTTGACCCCGGGGCGGCCACGAACGGCCGGTGTCACCGTCCCCCGTTCTGTGCCGCCGTCCCGGCGCTTGCGTGCACCCTTACCCTCGCCCATGAGCTGCCGCCGCCGGCGCCGGCCTTGGTAGTCTCATCAGCCATGGCGGCTCTCTTGTCGCCCTCCTTTTCTCCTCCATCCATGGCCTTCTTCTCTCTCTCTTGGATTGCTAGCTTGCACCGCTCTCTCCGGACATGGATCTGGGCGTAGCTGAACCCCATGGAACTCATCTTGTTGATCGGACTCGGAGAGGCCGGGGAAGCTGAGTTGCTCTGGTGCTTTTAATTCGGTGTGCTGGACTTTGGTTAGAGGTCCGTTGATTTATAGGTGGGGGTGTGATGAGCTGCATTATTGGAGTGGTCAACGTCAGTGTACATTCCGTGTGCTCCCGTCGGTGTGCCCATTCTTTTCTATTGGCATATCTCTACCCGGCTAGTCAGGAAGGAGACTTTGCTTTGGGCGCTCCAAATAAAACTGCCATACCTATGGGCAAAAAGCATGTGGTTTGTGGAAAATCTTGAGAGCCCAACCTGGTTTGTGGAGACTCCGGCCTGATTATCATCTATCGGATCGAAGATATTAACAATCCTGACGTAATCGGGAAATAATTGAGGGTTTCGTCGTCATCCACGCTAACTGTTAGAATGTGACGGCCATCACGCAGACGAGCCCTCCGCCGCCAGTTCATATCAACACGGTCTGCTGTCCACAATTCGAACCAAAATTTCAATCAAGATTCTAGATCACCTTAACCCAAAAGAATAATTTGATAGGTGATTTATTCATCTTTTATGTCAGGTTTCTCCATCGTCAATATTAGATGTGAGAAAAAGTCTAAATAACCCTCTCAAGTATTGTCTAGGGAGTAAATTACTCCCCAAACTACAAAATCAGTTACTTAACATCATGAGGTATGAAAAACCAGTTATTTTCCTCCCTAAGATGATTTTTGAGAGTGGTATTGCCACACCAGACGCTGATCTAGTAGTGTTTGCATGTCTCAAGCGTGGGACCCATCTGTCATTGAACGGTACAAATAAAACGAAGTAGTGTAGCTGGAACACTACAACACCGCTAGATTCTTCCCCGTCTACAGCGCGCCACGATACAAGGGCCTGTTTCCATTCCATTGGTGCAGTGCAGGCTGGAGATGCAATTTCCTCCTCGTTGAATTGACCATAAGACACATGCACATCAAGGCAAGAAATTATGGATTAGCCTTCCAAATTAGCAATCAATAAATTTATTTGCAAGGTGTCCAAACTATGTACAGTAACTACTTGGTAGCACTAGTAACATCTCTTGAAAATCTGTAGGCACTCAACTCCATCGGTCTATATTAGCAGCGATCAGCAAAGTGTGTGTTATTAATGTCAGCCCGATTCTCAGCAACCAATGAAAATGGAGACGCTTGTATCTATAATACAGTAGTAATCTCAACGGGAAGCCATGGAGACGGAGATGTCGATGGGCATGCGGAACTTGGCGGCCCAGTCCTGCGCCTCCAGTAAGAGCTTGGACACCTTGGCAACCACCCACGACATGTACGAGCGCGTGTCGGTCTCCTTGGTCACGCACCGCAGCGCCAGCGCCGTGAGCGACTCGGCGGCGTCCACGGGGAATGAGTCCCTCAGCCTCCGGTCCACCCAACGTCGCACCGCCTCCCCGCCGCCCTCCGCCGCGGCGTCCTCCGCGGCCTCGATCAGCGACGTACGCGAGTACTTCCCATTCGATCGGAGCTCGTACCGCACCGGTCAATGACAGATGGGTCTCACACTTGCGAACATGTAAACAGTGTCAGGTCAGCGTCTGAGGTAGCAATATCACTCTCAAAAACTGTCTTAGGGGTAAAAATAACTGGTTTTGCATACTTCATAGTGTTAAGTAACTGGTTTTGTAGTTTGGAGGTAATTTACTCTCTAGACAATACTTGAGTGGGTTATTTAGATTTTTTCCGTTGGATGTGTGGAACTAAATCTAATGATTACTAAAGCTACCAATCTCTCTGTCACATATCAGATGATCTCACTCTCCTTCACACTCTGGTGGACACTACTTCGACAGACTGATAATCGTGTGACATCGGAGCTTATCCAACAGCCCGATATCCATATGAGGTGCATGATATGATTTAGGTTCTGATCATGATTTTGATACCACTTGTAAGAGTGCGGTCCAACTAATCATACAGACGAGCTCTTGCCGCCAGGCCAAGTCGCAACAGGTTTTTTATCCACATAGATGCAACCGGAGCCCAAGGTCATTGGTTACCACAATCCAAAAGGCTACATGTGAGGTTCTCTCTACCTTTTAAGTCGGGTTTCCCCATCACCAATATCTGACATGGGACTAAATCTAACAATCTCTCATATCACACATCGTGTGACTCACTCTCCTTCACACTCGGGTGGACACTATTATAAAATGTCGGTATCCATGTGGCCCGAGATATCTCTCCGATGGCCCGATAATAATATGTGACACACAAGATGTTACGAGTTTCCGGTCATGGCTCTAATACCACTTGTTGGCCTAAGGTTCAACCCATCACGCAGAGCACCTACCGCCAGCTTAGGTAGCGACAGTTCTGCTGTCCAGGTAGGATCAAACGAAGCTCTAACCAAGATCTTGCACTACGTAAGAAAGGCATATCCAAGATGTGTCCTAACGAAGAAGGGAGACGAACAAATTATGTGTCTCCATCAACGCGTGTCGCATTACGTTGTCATCAGAGATCTTAAAGGAAGTGTGTCTCCTTTCTTTCTGTCATAACAGACGGTCTTTACGGGGTCATTGGAGACGAGGGTGGCGCGCGTCGCCCATCAGCATAGATGTGTGACAAGCTCTAACAAAGCCTGTCGCAGATATATTGACTGATCCGAGACGTGCTATATTGTAGCCCATCGCAGATTTGTTTACTAATCTGGGACAGGCTTTATGGAAGTTTGTCTCCTTTATGTAGGTTATCCAAGATGTTCTATTTTCCAGCTCGTGGTGGATTGTTTACAGGCAGTGTCTCCTATTAAGTGCCCCCACCCCTGATTATCCTGATTGCTGGCTGCACCCTGGAGCTAGCCAAGATTTGGCAGCCGTATTACCGGTGTCAGCAACATACACATACATGAACATATGTATAGCCAAAAAGATCACACTTTAAATTATATTGACCAATCAAATATTAACAAAGTGTCAATCGTAGTTATCAAGTATACTAATTACACAACAAAGATTGTTCATCCTGATCACAATGCAACTAATTACACACATCATAACTATCATCATCTAATATTGTATAACGTAATGAAAATTCTCCCGATCAATGACTTCATTAACGATGAGCCTTCATAACCTCTAATGCTCCGACTGAGACATTCTCAAATTCAATAAATCACTAAAATCATATAAAACATTATCAAATTGCAGTCGCATTCGCTTAACCAGTCACATAAGGTAGCAAATATCTGTTAGTCAATGGAGAACTGAGCTTACTTGTAGCACAAGAAGTTGGTGAGCATCTTCAAAGCATCAGCAGAGAAATTGTTCTCATAGTAAAGGACATGGTAGTGACCTGGTGTGCTTGTCCCTGAAAAAACAAACAATTTACAATCCACCAGTGCATTTATAGCCTGATATCAAAAACTCATGATAGAAACACCAATTATCGCATAGGTACCTTGTTTCCAGCATGGCTGCAGAGGTAGAAATCAAACTCACTGGGATGGCAAATGCTAGTGTCAACCACAGTTCCTGCAGTTTCAAGGGTTTGCGAATCAGAATTCATTATAAATTGATAGTCAAAACAAATACATTACTTCTGCATTGGACATAAACAAGGAAGATGAATGTATACTGTAATGAAAATTCTCCCTTTGGTTTAATGACTTTATTAACGATGAGTCTTCATTGGACATCTTAAAATTCAATAAAATCATTGGAATGAATGCTCTGACGGCAGGGTCGAGGCGGCGGCGTGCTATGGGGACAATGGATGAGGTGGCGGCGTGCTCCAGGACGAGCTGACGGCGGCACCGGAGTGGCAGTTCCTCAATTCTCTGATGACAGCAGGACAATGCTCTGAGGACAAGGAGAACATTTTCACTTATGTGAAGGTGGCGGCGTGCTCATACTGGTTACCGAGGTTAGGGTCGAGGCGGCGGCGTGCTTCGGGGACAGGGGACAAGGTGGCGTGCTCCAGCGTGCTGAACTCTCTGATGACGAAGGTCGGGGTTGACGGCGGGGTAGGGGTCGACGGCGGCAGCGCGACAATGACGAAGAGCGAGTTGAGAAAGAGGGACGGCGGCTGCATGCTCCCAGGAAAGGGGCGACCCAGTGTGCTCCAGCGTGCTCAACTCTCTTAATACGCGAAGTTCGGGGTCGACGGCAGGGTCGGGGTCGACAGCGGCAGCGCGGTGTTGAGGATGACAGGACGGCGGGGCATGCTCAGGAGCTGCAGTTTCTATGTCGAGAGAGCACGCGAGAGCTTAAAATTTTCGCCAAATGTTGGAAGAGAGTGCACGATGGATAAAAATCGCAAAACTCGGAGACGTGCCTATATAACACCCTTCTCTCATTTCAATGTCCTTTGGTCGAGAGAGCGCGAGAAAATTTTCGCCACAGAGCGTGCGAGAGCTTAAAATAAAAATTGGAGACGCACATATATAACGCACGTCTCGCATTATCATTTTTCACATGCGGGCATGTTCTCGCATGCAAAAGATGCGCCACAGTGTGCTGAAGCTGGGAACAACATATTTCACATGCGGGGGTGTCCCACTGGCAACTGTGCACAATGTCTTATATGATCGGTTCATTGCGCTCAGCTTTCCAAGGTGGGACAAAAGATAAGGCGCGTCTATCATTATTTTGTGGCCGAACGGACACGCAGCATGCGAAAGCTGTTGTTCCCGCGACCAACAACTTTCGCATGTGGACATGTCGACTGGAAGTTGTGCGCAATGCCTTATATGTCCGTTGCAATGCGCACAGCTTTCCGAGGTGGGACAAAAGATCTTCGGCACGAATCAGAAACGTGCCCGAGATAGGCGCGTCTCCCTTTTACCGGATCTCAGATATCTAAGACGCGCCTTTCTAAAGTGCATCTCTCATGCACTCTTCACCCTATTGCCACTCGCACGACATTGTGATCATCCGTTGCCGCTCGCACGTTGTCGGTACCCTGCATACCGGGTACCCCGTGATACCGCAAGAAGTACAAGGGAGTTCTACCTGTCAAAGTTGAAGACCTCCGTAGGCCCCACGTGTCAAACGGCACTAGACCCACCTCCTACATAGGGGAGCTTCGACACTGCCACGTGTAATACAAAACTGGAGCCAAACCCCCTACATACGGGAGCTCCGTAATTGACATGTGTATAGTGACCCCAGACTTAACCCCCAGTAGAAGGAAGCTTCGGTGCCTCCACGTGGATAGCAGCTCCAGCAGCTCCGGACCTACCTTCCCTCAAGGGAAAGCTCCGGAGCCGCCACATGTCAAGCCTCCGAACCTACGCCACCAACAGGAATACAGACGGATCTTCAACGGCATAAGCATTCAAAGGACTCTTATTGCTACAATTACAAGGCCCGATTATGTGTCATTAATACAATATTAATGACACACGATCGGAATACCCTTAATGCTAGTAACGCCACCATTAAGGCGCATTATCACGCCATTAGGGTGCTTAATCACATTTAATTGTATATTAGACAATTATAACCACCAGGGCCACATGTCGGGCCAGGCAACCAATGTAACAATCATCCCTTGGTTTATAAAAGGGATGTGCTGCACGGTACAAGACAAGCAAGCTTATACGCACACAAGCTCGATCAAATCCCTAATACTACAACACACATCCCGTGGAGTAGGGTATTATGCTCAGGCGGCCCGAACCACGAAAATCATCTGTGTCACCTTCTTGTCTAAGATCTCAACGCGCCCCACGCCAATACAAGAACCTCCGCGGGCTACAATTTAGTAGTGCCGGGGGAAGTGTCGTTCTTACACTTCGACATATGGTGCGTCAGGTAGGGGTTCCTGAGATCACAAGATCGTGAACTCCGCCGCTGGATCATCCAACGGTAACAATGTTGTGCAACCTGTTGGAGGGAATCCCTCTAACACGCATGTTGTCCCAGCGGACGTGGAACCACCACCACCACCCTCTGTTCCGACAAACAATGCTAGACAGCAGGATGGAGTACTCGCATCGATCACAGCATCGACAAACAACAATCCTGAGCACGCGCTTGTTGTTGTGTGTACTCTACTCCAACGTCCACCACCTCCAGGAGCATCCCAGGGTGCTATGGAGCAGTGAAGGGCTAATGTTGAACATCTGGTTGCAGCTGCAGTCGATGGCATCAGTAACCAAGGTCCTGCTCCTTCGGGGCAGGCACCTCCATAGCGTCGGATCTTGTCAGGAAGACTTGGTACGCAACTTTCTCAACACAGAAGACGTGATGTGTCCCAACGGGTGACTACACTGCCCTTTGGGGCACGTTGCACCCACACTGCGTCGAGGCTTTCGACACATGACCTGCGGTCGGAGCTCGACCACCGCTACCAACAACGGGATGGCCACGTCCACATCGAGCATGCTCGTGGCAGACGAGAGGCTTGAGACAACCCTACTCTAGTAGAGGAGGAGGTTGTTCTTCCTTGGCCATGCACCTGTGCATGGTCCGCTGGCCACAAAAGTTCTGGCCTCATTTGCTGGAGAAATTCGACAAGATTGTCAACCCCGCTAAATTCCTTCAAATCCACTCCACTGCTATACTAGCAGCGGGAGGCAACGAGGCCGTGATGGCCAACTACTTACATGTGGCTTTAACTGGGACCGGCAGGTCCTGGTTCATGAGCCTACTGCCTGACTCCATCAATAGTTGGGCGGAACTATGCCAACAGTTCACTGCCATCTTCGGGAGTTCTTACACCCGACCAGGCACCGAACTGGACTTGTTTTCCGTGAAGCAAACAATGGGGGAATCGCTGCGATCCTTCATCCAGCGGTGTTCTCAGGTACGCAATACCATCCCCTCTATCTCGAACGCTTCTATTATTGTCGCATTCAGACAGGGCATCTGAGACAAGAAAATGTTGGAGAAGCTGGCAACGAAAGAAGTGACCAGTGTCATGGAGTTGTTCAGCCTGGCTGACAAGTGCGCTTGGGCCGCAGAAGGCCGGGAAATGCATTCAAACCCAGCTCCTGAGGTTAACAAAAAACCTTCCAAAGCTGAAGCCGCTACCTCCGATGGTGGCAAAAAGAAGAAGAAGTCCAACGGCAAGAAGAATCCCTCGGCTGGTGCACCTGCTGTTGCTACTGCTGCGGCTCCGGGTGGTCGGGGGCCATGCCCCGAAAAACGACCTTGACCTTCATTAGAGGACGGCAGCAGCTCCAAAATATGGTGTCTGATCCACAAGACAGACAAGCATAGTCAGGAAGAATGTCGGGAGGTCCAGAACCTTGTCGAGCACTATAACAAGCGCCGAGAAGAAGCTCCTTTCCGTAAGCGGGAAGGAAAATAAAAAGTCGACGAAGCTCCAGCTGAACCGTAGCTAGGCTTTCGGGATCCCAAGAAGGTCCTGAAGGCTGTGTATAACACAGTCGACGACGACTCTAATGTCTCAGACAATGAGCGTCGGAAGACCCTAAACACCATCTATAGTGGTTCCTGGGACATCACTTCTTGTCGTGTCCTCAAGACAGTGCGGCGGGACATGGATGACGCAGCTCCGGCCGTCAGGGCGGAACCTCATCGGAAGTGGATGGACACTCCCATCACCTTTGATGCTCTAGACTGCCCCCGGAACATGATCGGTGCTGGCCAATTGTCGTTGATGGTGTCACCTACCATCAACAATGTCCAGCTCTACCATGTTTTGGTGGACGGAGGAGCGGGGCTAAACCTTTTAAGCTACGAAGCCTTCGTCAAGCTCCAGCTCTGAGCCTCAGACCTTCACGCCTCGCGACCTTTCTCTGGGGTAGGTCCGGGGTCCATCAGCCCTCTTGGATCCATTACACTCCCGGTGACCTTTGGAACTCGGGAGAAGTATAGGACCGAGAAGCTGGTCTTCGATGTCACGCAGATCATCTTACCATTCAACACCATTCCTGGTAGGCCTGCCCTATATAGATTCATGGTTGCAGCTCACTATGGCTACGTGGTGTTGAAAATGCCAACACCTTCTGGCATTCTCTGCATCCGCGGAGACCGTACTGCAGGAGTCACCGCGCTGGAAGGACTCCACATGCTTGCAATAGCGCAGGAGGAGGCATCCGGCAAAGAGCAAGATGCTCTACCACCGAGCACTCGTCATCGAGGCTCAACCTCTGCACCACGTGTACAACCAAGTGGCGACACCGGCATTCCCGTCAAAGTCGACCAAATCGGTTATGATGCTGCTCAGACCACCCGTATATCGGGAGGTTTGAATAAAAAATAGGAACTCGCGCTCATCACTTTCCTCCAGGCTAATGTTGACGTGTTTGCCTGGCAACCGTCACAAATTCCTGGGATCCCTAGGGAGGTGATTGAGAACAATCTGAAGATTTACCCCGACGCACGACCTGTACACCAGAAGCCTCAGAAACAATCAGTCGAGCGATAAAACTTCATCCGACAGGAGATCAGGAAGTTGCTGGAAGCCGATTTCATCCAAGAGGTTTTTCATCTAAAATGGCTGGCAAATCCAGTCGTTGTACCCAAGGCCGGCGGGAAGCTTCGGATGTGTATCGGCTACACTACACTAAATAAGGCATGTCCAAAAGATACATTTCCACTACTTAGGATACATCAGATAGTGGATTCCACCTCCGGGTGTGAGCTATTGTGTATCCTAGATGCATACTCCGGGTACCATCAAATCCAAATGTCTAGAGAAGATGAAGAGCATACTACCTTCATAATAGTAGATGGATTGTATTGTTATATTGCCATGCCTTTTGGTCTCAAAAATGCTGCTTCAACTTTTGTGGGAGCTATGTACAAAACTTTTGGATAACTCATTAGAGACTTGGTAGAGGTGTACATCGATGACATCGTTGTGAAGATCAAGAACAAGGAGTCACTCCTTGACAACTTGCAAGTCGTCTTCGACAAGTTGTGTACCACACGCACCAAGCTGAACCCGGACAAGTGTGTTTTCGGGGTTAGCTCTGGGAAACTTCTCGGTTTCTTAGTGACCCATCGAGGAACTGAGGCAAATCCGGCGAAGATCAAGGCCATAGAGGATATGCGGCCTCCAGCCCGCATCAAGGACGTCCAGAAGCTAACTGGGTGTCTAGCTGCGCTCAGCCGGTTTATTTCAAGATTGGTAGAGCGAGCACTTCCCTTCTTCAACATTTGAGGAAGTATGGGCCATTTCATTGGTCTGAAGAAGCAAAAAAGGCTTTTCAAGATCTGAAGAAGCTCCTCACCACACTATCAATTCTGGTAGCCCCGAACCCTGGTGAGCCTCTGCTGCTTTACATTTCTGCAACTTTAAAAGTTGTCAGCATGGTCCTGGTCGCGAAAAGACCAGAGCCACAACCAGTTCAAGAGCCCAGACCCCTTCGGGAGGGTCCGGAGCTACCTGAAGGCGAGTCTGGGTCCCAACCCCCAGGCGCCAATCTTCAAGGCGAATTGCCAGAGGATCAACCTTTCTCATATGAGGGAGTTCACATGGCTGATCAAGAAGATCCGGACCCTTCCGGGAGGGTCAGGATTGAACAAGAAGAAGTTTCGAACACCTCCGGCAGGGTCCAGGAAAATTAACAAGAAGGATCGGACCCCTCCGGGAGGGTCTGAGTTGAAGGAGGAGAAGTTTCGCACCCTTCCAGAGGGTCCAGACCGTCCAATGCCCAATATACTTCATTAGTGAAGTATTACATGATGCCAAGACTCGATACCTTTGAGGTGCATAAGCTACTCTACGCAGTCCTTGTCGCCTCCAGGAAGCTTCATCACTACTTCCAAGCCCACAATATTTCAGTGGTAACTTCTTATCCACTGCGAGCAATATTACATAACCCCAATTCTACTGGGAATATTGCAAAGTGGGCAGCGGAATTGGCCGAGTTCGACCTTGAATTCGTACTACGACAAGCAATCAAGAGTCAGGCATTGGCTGACTTCGTGGCGGAATGGACTCCCTCCCCATCAAATCTTGGGGGCCCTAGTGAGTAGAAGTCGGAACCCAAGGTCCCAGTCTTCACCGAGCCTCACTAGATTCTCTACTTTGACGGTTCCGTGCAGAAGCGGGGGGCCAAAGCTGGAATCCTTCTCCTCGCTCCAACTGGGGAGAAGGTCAAATACATGGTTCACCTTGACTTCAAGGCGACCAACAACATGGCGGAGTATGAAGCTCTCATCTATGGGCTCAAGGTGGCACTATCCTATGGTGTCAGGCAACTATTGGTGAAGGGTGACTCACAGCTCATCATATAACAAGTCAAAGGTGAATGCTGCTGCAACAACCCTCAACTGGCAGTGTATCTCCTTGAAATCCAGAGGCTCCAGAAGGACTTCGAAGTCTTGGATCTCTGCCATGTCCAGCGTCTACACAACGCTGAAGCCGACGAACTCTCTACAAAGGCCTCAACCGGATCTCCAACTCCCGACGGAATCTTCGTTCGGAGGTTGTCAAGACCAACAGCTCAGCCTGCCTAACTAAGCGAAGGGGGTGAGACCAGCACCTCGAAGTTGGCGGTCCCGGTGGCCCTATTACCATGGCGTCCACCAAGGGTCATAGGTGTTGTAGGAAGCTCCGAGCAACCCATCACGCAAGATTCAGAAACTCAAGTTAGCTCTGATGCATAGATCTCGAAGATCTGGAGCTACTTGAAAGACAACATCCTTCCTGAAGACAATGTATCCACTGACCGGATCGTCAGATTGGCTAAAAGATACACGCTGGTAGAAGGAGATCTCTATCGACGCAGTGCCAACGGCGTCCTAATGCAGTGCATTGCAAGGGAAGAAGGTCGCGAGCTCCTCGCGGAGATCCATGGAGGTGAGTGTGGGAACCACATGTCTTCCCACATGTTGGTCGGTAAAGCTTTTTGGCACGACTTCTACTGGCCTACAGCACTCCAGGATGCAGTAGAGTTGGTGAAAAAGTGTGAAGTGTGCCAGTTCCATGCAAAACAAATTAACACGCAGGCTAAGTCATTGCAAATGATATCTCCTACATGGCCATTCGCTGTGTGGGGCATGGACATTTTGGGACCTTTCCCAAAAGCTGTCAGAGGTTAAAGGTTCATGTACGTCGCCATAGACAAGTTCACCAAATGGCCAGTAGCAACTCCAATTGTGACAATCAACAAGCAATCTGCTATCAAGTTCTTGAAGTCTATCGTATACAGATTCGGAGTTCCAAACAAAGTCATAACCGACAATGGAACTCAATTTACAAGTGATGCATTTCAAGAGTATTGCAAAGACCTCGACATTCAAGTCAGCTACGCCTCAGTGGCTCATCCAGCAGACAATGGCCAAGCTGAGAGAGCAAATGTAGAAATCTTAAAAGGACTCAAGACGCACACATATGAGCGCCTGAAAAAGCATGGAGCCAACTGGATTGAAGAGCTTCTGTCCACATTATGGGCAATAGGACTACACCTAACCGGTCAACTGGAGAAACACCCTTCTTTTTGGTGTACGGAGCTGAAGCAGTCCTTCCTCTGGAGATCACCTTGGGGTCACTCCGGGTCCGGACCTTCGACGAAGCCACGCAGGACCAGCTCCGGCGTGAAGACCTTGACCTCATCGACGAGGGAAGGTGCCAATCAGCGGTTCGGAATGCACGTTATCGCCAAGCACTCCGACGTTACCATCAAAGGCACGTGCACAACTGACAACTCGAGGAAGGTGATCTGGTGCTGCAGAGAATACTGACTCATGAAGGGATGAATAAACTTTCCCCCGGCTGGGAAGGTCTCTTCTGGGTGATCAAAGTATCCCGCCCCGGATGCGTTCGCTTGGAACCTGAGGATGGGACCCCCCTTCCCAATCCTTGGAATATCGAGCACCTCCGTAAGTTTTATGTTTAGTTTCACAGAGGTGAGTCTATAATTACACACAATGTATGTTATGGAGTCAACATACAAAGTCAGGTAGGTCCTATGGGAAAACATCTGGACCCCTCCGGGAGGGTCCGAAAGGTTCAAGCAACACTTTATACAGTCCCAGCACTAAAAGTGTAGCTACCTGCCCTGGGTTAGTACAAGATGTACAAAACGCTTAGCCTGGTTTCGTACCCTAAGTGTGGTCTTGTCTCCCCTGTAATCTGGACCTATAATGAAAGACATTGTTGTGTGAAAACAGACTCCACGTGCATTTATTTTGTACAAGCTCATTCTCTTTTATTTTTCTCCTTCTCATCTATAACAAAATTGTGCAATTCTTTTTGAACTTTAGTACAAGTTATTCATATGGTGTACAGTTATATTGGTGGTCTCTTCAGATCTCGGCACTGCTTCACAGTCTACTCGCCTGAACGCCAAGCCAACGTAGGTCCAGAGTGTGCTATCGACTTAGCCTGGTCCCGCACCCTAAGTACGCCACTCTACCTACATTCCGGCAGGCCTCAGTAGGGCGGGTCCTAAAAGCATTCAGATCTGGAAAGATTACATCAATGTACTTGTTTCCATATTGAGTTTCTTCAGATCTAAAATTCAAATAAGAATAAAAAGATGCGAAGGAGTTATAGACGTGAGGATGAATTTTACTGTTTTCTTTGTCTTTAATGTACAGGAAAAATAGAAACTCATGACGATGGTGGACAATGTCGGAGCTACTAAGCTCCGACACCCCCAAGGGGACCCCGCTGTCGACGTTCTAAACAATTGAAAGTGGGCGCCATAGGATCTAACAAGCTCCAACAACTCCCATCGGGGCCCGCCATCGATGTGGATCATAATGGCAACTCAAGTGAAGATGGCGTAACCACCCGAAGGGATTGCTGTCAACGTCTTCTATGATTGATGGTAGATATTGTCATTTCTATAAAGCTCTGACAACCCCAGGGGTCCGCCGTCGATGTTCTATGCGTTGAAAGTGGATGTCGTCGGACCTATCAAGCTCTGACAACCCCAGGGGGCCTGCCATCGACGTTCTATGTGTTGACAGTGGATGTCGTCGGACCTATCGAGCTCCGACAACCCCAGGGGGCCCGCTGTCGACGTTCTACGCGTTGACAATGGCTGTCATCGGACCTATCAAGCTCCGACAACCCCAGGAGGCCCGCTGTCGATGCTACAAAATCTCCATAGAGAAGTCGGAGATAAAAACTTTGGACCTAAAGTCTACAAGCTCAAAGCGCTCAAGTCATCAACACATAGTTGTTTGTATTTCTTAACACCACAGAGTTATCCGCAAGCGCATGGAAATACCGTTGTAGCACTTCCCCTTAAGGAGTATTCCCAAGGGTATCGAATCCAAAGAACGTGTCTGCTAATCTTTCGAACTAGCTCACCCAAGGATACAAAGTTGTTTGGTAGACAAGGAACAGAGAGGAATTCAAAGTATTGATCCTAATTCAAGGTAGTTTGCAGTAGATGCTTGCTTTGGGCACGGGCTTACTCCTAGCAATACTAGGACGACTCTCGCCAAGAGCCTATGGCATAGCCGAACGTGGAGGATTACAAAGGACAGATAGGGTTGTCACCACCTACTGTCTACCTCTTCAATCCATGGGTCTATGAGATATCCACTGATGACTTATAACCTAAGCACCACGCTTACGTTCTAAATCACTACTCTAGTTGTTTCGAACACAAAGCTACAACTAGAGCCTCTAATGAATTAAAGCAGTGAACCCACAAGTAACTACTTGTGCAAAATACTAAGAATAAAAGAGCAAACTTGTATTGAATTCACAATGGCTTACTTGATTGAGTAAAACCTTTGTAGGGGTACAAGTGTAAAAGAGGGACTTGACAAGCCCAAGCATCCTTCTCCTAGACTCTTCACCACACTCTCCTTCTACTTTGGTAGCCTCTAGGACTACTCTAAACCTTTGGAGTGTAGCACTATTCTCAACTTTTGGTGTGTGTGAGAAGTGAGGAGAGGGGGTCTATTTATAGGTGGAGAAGGGTCGGTTCCCGCCACAATTAACGCGCGAATTAGTCACCATTGACTCCAGGGAGTCAGGAGGAGCCAACATGTGTAATTTGATCGAGTTTGGCGCCAGGAAGAGGTCGGTCGAACCCCTGGTTTGGCCGACCTGGTCAAGGCTCCCCTCGGGGAGTGCTTCCTCTAGGTGGCTTCCAGGTGGGCCCCCTTGATGTATATGGGTGCAACACTGTTGGATCTCCTCGTATTCTTCTGTTTGTGGTCCATCTGATCCATTTGTTGCCACATGTCATCGTCTGATTCGTTGAAATCCATTTTCATGGATTCATCCCTGCATGTTTTGGTATTTTGGGTAATAATTCACCTGCATACAAATAAACACCAACACTTGTAGAATTGGGTTAGTGTATAACCCTACCACTATGATTTGTGTTTCTTTTATGCACAATATGAGGTGAATTGACGGTCAAAATATGGTACTTAAGGACCGTCAACAAACTCCCCCACACTTAGTCCTTTGCTCGTCCTCGAGTGAAGGCAAGAAGAACTAGAGTGTTGTCATGAATTTGCTATAAGGTAGAAAATAAGGATACTAGATATTTCAACTTATACCTGAATTCATGGATCCCCTTTGTGTATGTGTCTACCACATCAATCTTGAGTGTTTGAAAAGTGGGACGGTTAGAATGAAGTTCCCTTGGATCATTCTCTGTTGAAATGATCTGGCAATTGCTATATTTGAAAGTCGTAGGAACTTTTGCCCTTGCCTTCTCGATTGGAATCTCTCAAAGTGTTTGAGTCCTCACCATGGCATGTTTTGCCAATTCTTGTCCCTATACTAAAAGTGGCTATATCTGGAGCTTGGTAGGGATGAATGTGGCACACATTTGCAATTCATATGTTACTAAGTCAAAAACTTGATCCTATGAGAGACTTATGCAATGAACAAAGTGAAGAGAAAATTCTTGTGCACATGAATGAAATGGGGGGGTGAGGTGATAACTCCCATGAATTTGCTCTCTCTCTTAAGGATGAAACATGGCTACTTCTTCTTTTTTTTAGCACTCTTACTCTTTTTCAAGAGTGGATGCTTTTTTCTCTCTTTATTTTCTTGTAGCCATGTCTTCTACTCCTTTTTATTTTTAGAGAGGCTTTCATTTGTATTGTATGGAGTTTCTTTTGGGCGGATGGGTAATCGATGGATGCAAACTCTCAATGTGAGAAATTTTTGCAGGAATGGGGTGCACAAGAGTTTTCAATTCAAAAAGTTCATGCATGTCACTCAATTGGGTCACGGGTTTGACAAAGTTCAATGAAAAGCAAAGTGACATATGCTTGTGGTTTTCAATGAATGTATCATATGGCCTTGGTAGGTATATAAATTTCCAATGAGAAGTTTAGGCAAAGTTCAAGACTTCAAATAGTTACAAATGTCAAAAATCAATTTCAAGCAAAAGGATGATTTCTAAAGAACTCATTTACCATATCACACTAGTCAAATACCTAGATGATGTGTTTTTCCTATTGAATTATGGGAATCATAAACAAGGTAATGAATTGAAACATAAAGTATTCAAATTTTCAGCTTAAGCAAATTCTTGACTACCAAATTTTATTTCAATTTGTTGAGTTGATTCATTTTAGATATGCAATGAGAAATATGAAATCAACTCAAACAGCAGGGCAGCACATAGAAGTGGGGATAGGAAATCCAAACCGATTTTCTGGAGCGAAACGGAGTCGTACGGAGCAGAGAACAGGTCGGCCGACCAGGGGGTTTGGCCGACCTCCTGTTAACTCTTCTGTGGCTCTATTTCGTCGGGTCATTTTGTTTATTCGGTCACGACATGTTTTGATATTCAACATTAATTTTTCACATCAGGATTTCGTGACTTGGGGACATGTTTCCCCCACACTTGTTTCCTAAATTCTTTATTCAACAAAATAAACTAAAGGGGGAACTTTACCGGTGTTAGATGAACCGGTAAGTTCACTCTATTGGAATCAAAATATGGGGATTCTTATATTATTCAACCTAGCTTTGGAAAACAAATGATTGGAAAAAAATAAAAATCCTAAGTAGTAAGCATCCTATGTCGTGGGACATCTAAACTATGGTGTGTTGTAGATGTCGGGCTCCCCGACGGCACTACACAAGCGCCACAGTTTGGCGCTCATGCCACGGTGAACACCGTCAATCTCCTCCTTGAGGGCCATGATATCGTCCTTCAGTTCCGCCCTCTCGATGCGCCCTTCAGCCACCAAGTCCGTCAGCTTCTTGTTCTCCAAGCGGAGAGAAGCAAGTTCCTTGGTCAGTTGTGCCACTTTGGGGGCACGAGGAGAGTCCTCATCACTGCCCTCGAACTGGCCGGGTGGCCCGTTGATGGCAGGTGGTGGGATGTGCCGCCTAATCTTGGAGGGCGACGAGCCCGTCGACTCCTCCATCGCCAGATTATCCACGCACTTTAATAGGCCCTTACCGTAGCCTCCTTCGGGTTTGCGCACCCCGTGGATAAGAAAGCGATCTCCCATGCATTCCGGCGAGGTACAGGTGGGTGTCTTGTAGTGGTGGCTCACTACATCATCCGTCTCAGTCATCAAAGTATACATGAACTCCTCGCCGGGCTGCAACGATGGGAGAGACTCGCCTTTTCCATGGAAAAGACGTGTCTTGACTGGGCTCAGCCCAGCCAAAGTCGAACGGCCTGGCGTCGTCGACTTCATCGGCGTTCTCCGAGGGGAGAGCGACCGGACAGCGCTACGAGGTGTAGGGCTGCGCCCGTGCAGAGTCATCGCAGGCGGGATCATGGCAAGGGGCTTGACATCGATCGCCATGACGGACTCCAGGGCGAGGGGAGTTTTGTCATTGGCTGGCTTAATGTCTCCACTCAGGTTGAAGGTTGAGTTGGAGGCATGAGGCACAATCTTCTTGTCGGCCATGACGAGGACGAGAGAAGGATGAGGATTCAATGAGGTGCAATTTTCCTCTTTGTTTCCGTCCTTTAAATAGGCGGGGAACGACGCGTTTCACCAAGGATTTTGTGGAGGATACCGAGGAGGATTAACACGAGAAAATAGAACGCGAGCGGCACGAAGGGAAGGTCGGCTGACCCTAGGGTTCGGCCGAACCCCTTTTGGCTCCGTTCGATCCACATTTTCTCGGGTCGATTGAATGGGCCTTCTAGAACAAGAATTGGATGGGCCCATTAGTTGGATGTGGAGAATTTAAACATAATTGAAAGAAATGGCATGGAAATCGATTAGATTTACCACGTCAAATTCTTTTTCTGTATCCTTTTGGGAATCGAGAAATAATTTGAGTCGGTGCCCATTCACTTTGAATAGTTGACCGTCATCACCTTGGAATGTGATTGCTCCATGGGATGAAGTCTCTACTACAGTGAAGGGTCCTTCCCATTTACTTCTAAGCTTCCCATGTCCAAAGAGTTTAACCCTAGAGTTAAAGAGTAAAACTTTATCTCCAGGTTTGAACTCTTTCGGCGTAATCCTCTTATCATGCCATCTTTTGGTTCTCTCTTTATAAATTCTGGCACTGTGGTACGCCTTATCTCTCCATTTCTCCAACTCAGAGATTTGCTTCAATCGGTGATTTCCAGCTTCGTTAAGATTCATGTTCCACCGCTTGATGGCCCAATACGCTCTATGTTCCAATTCTACGGGAAGATGGCAAGTCTTCCCATAGACAAGTTGGAAGGGAGACATGCCGACAGGTGTCTTGTAGGTAGTACGATATGCCCACAATGCGTCGGGTAGCTTTTTCTTCCATCCCGTTCCCATTTCCAAGACAGTCTTTTGCAGAATATTCTTAATTTGCTTATTAGATGTTTCTGCTTGATCACTTGTCTGTGGGTGGTATGGGGTAGCAATGTTATGCTGGACTCCAAGTTCCCTTAAAAAGTTTCGGAAGGTCTTATCTATGAAATGAGACCCTCCATCACTTATGACCATACGGGGAGTTCCAAAGCGTGGGAAAATGATCTCATGGAACATTTTCCTTGCTTGCTTGGAATCAACATTTTTGCATGGCAATGCTTCTACCCATTTTGACACATAATCGACGACAACCAGAATATACTCGCAATCATAAGACCTAGGAAAAGGTCCCATGAAATCAATACCCCATACATCAAATAATTCCACTTGGAGATTGAATGTTAGGGGCATCGCATCGCGAGCAGAGATTCATCCATGCTTCTGGCATTTTCAACATCTGCGAATGAATTCTTTGGTATCTTCATACATTGAAGGCCAACAGAATCCACTCTGCCAGATCTTTGCCTGAGTACGGTAAACACCGTAATGACCACCATAAGGGCCAGCATGTCATTTCTCTATAATTTTGGTGCCTTCGATTGATGGGACGCACCTTCTAAGAAGGCCATCGGCACATACTCGATAGAGGTAAGGGTCATCCCAAAGGTGTCTACGACTCTCATAAATGAGTTTCTTTTTGTTCTCCCCTGGTAGTACGTATCTCGTGACCATAAAGTTCACGATATCCGCATACCAAGGGTGAGAGTCTGTCACCTTGAGGATCATATCATCTCGTAGGAAGTCATTGATAGGTATGTCCATGGTTTGTGTGACTTCCATACGTGAAAGATGATCTGCTACTGAATTCTCTACTCCTTTATTATATCTTATTTCCAGATCAAATTCTTGGAGTAGAAGAATCCATCGAATTTGCTTGGGTTTAGCATCCTTTTTGGTAAGCAGATATTTCAAAGCAGCAAGGTCTGTGTAGACTATGACCTTTGCTCCAACCAAATAGGATCTAAACTTGTCGATAGCAAAAACTACTACTAGGAGCTCTTTCTCAGTTGTGGCATAATTGAGTTGGGCTCTTGTCAGAGTTTTGCTAGCGTAGGCTATTGCGTGATGCTTTTTATCTTTGGTTTGGCCTAAGACCGCACCAATAGCAAAGTCACTGGCATCACACATGATTTCGAATGGCAGCGTCCAATCAGGAGGTTGGATAATTGGACCTGAGATGAGTGCCGTTTTGAGTATATCAAATGATTTAAGACATTCATCATCGAAATCAAAGGGATCTTCTTTAGCTAATAGGTTGGTGAGGAGTCTAGCGATTTTGGAGAAATCCTTGATAAATCGTCAATAGAACCCTGCATGACCTAAAAAGTTGTGGATTCCCTTAACATTGATAGGAGGTGGAAGTTTTTCAATAACTTCAATTTTAGCTTTATCCACATCTATCCCTCTCTCGGACACCAAGTGTCCAAGAACAATGCCTTCCCGGACCATGAAATGACACTTTTCCCAATTAAGCACAACGTCCTTCTCCTGGCATCTTTATAAGACCCTGTCTAAATTTTCTAGACAATGATCAAATGTTTTTCCATAGACGGAGAAATCGTCCATGGAAACTTCCATGATATCCTCGATCATGTCCAAAAATATAGACATCATGCATCTCTGGAAAGAGGCAGGAGCGTTACACAGTCGAAAGGACATACCTCGGTAGGCATAGGTCCCGTATGGACATGTGAACATGGTCTTACTTTGATCATCGGGATGGATAGGAATTTGATGATATCCCGAATACCCATCAAGGAAACAGAAGTAGGAGTGTTTTTCCAATCGCTCTAACATCTCATCAATGAAGGGCAATGGAAAATGGTCTTCCTTGTTGCCTTGTTAAGTTTTCGGTAGTCAATGCACATCCTCCATCCTTTGACGGTCCGTTGAGGAATTAATTCATTCCTCTCGTTTTGAACGACCGTCATACCTCCCTTCTTAGGCACTACTTGAACTGGACTTACCCATTCACTATGAGGAACAAGGTAAATAATCTCGGCATGCAGAAGTTTCAAGACTTCTTTCTTGACAACTTCTCGCATCGCATTATTCAATCGCCTTTGAGGTTCCCTTGAGGGGACACTCTCAGGGTCTATAGGAATACAATGGGTGCATAACGTTGGAGTAATTCCCTTGAGATCCTGAAGTGAATATCCAAAAATAGCTCTATGCCTTTCTAACATGGCTATGAGTTTGAGCGTTTCATCATTTGAAAGCTTGTCACTTATGATGGCAGGGGCTTCCAAATCGCCATTTAGAAAGGCATAATGTAGGCCTGGAGGTAGAATCTTGAGCTCAACATGAGGTTTTGTGGAGGGATCTTCTTTTGGCAATTCAATTTCCTCCTGAAATTCATCCTCCTCTTGGACGAAGTCTTCTTCTCCTTCAATTTCAGGGGGTTCTAAAAATTGAAGAGTCATAACCTCCTCTATTGGCTCATCTTGGATGGGAGATTATGCAGATGTGTTCTTTGAACGCAGAATAGGCATGGAGAAATTTCTCCCTCCAAGATTGATATTGAGGCTTCCTTCCAAAGGAACTTCCATGAGAAATTTCTCTATGGGAATCCCTATCATGATTTCGAAATCTTGGATTTCGAACACGTGAAAATCTAGGAGAGCCTCAACATCTTTGTGTCTAACAGACACTTGTTGCAGAACCCCACATCCTTCAAGAATGGTTCATGAATCTCGGAAGGATTTGCGTGTTGGTGCCAATGGCACATCGCCAAGAATGGCGAGAGCACAAGAATCGGAAATGAGATTTGCTCCAATAGTAGGGTTGTATAGGATTCTCATTGGTGTCCCTCTAATAGAACATAAAATGGTAGCCAAAGGTGAGGTCATTCAAAGAATTTCGGGTGAATTCTCGACTTGAGCCGTCCAATCTCTGCTTAGGATAGAGGTCCACTCCTTAACCGTCTGACGGGCGAACACCCCGTCAGGTGGAGTTGGTGGCAATGAAGGTTTCCTATAGCAACAATACTTCAAGGTATTTCCAAAATCTTCAAAAAGCTCTTCCTCGAAGTAAAATGGAAATTGTGAGGGTCGAATTTCATCTACCTTCATAGTTTCAGGTTCGGGAGAGGATTCCTCTGGCAAGGCTTGGGGTAAACAAGAAATGGGTTCATCCTTGTCCAAGAGTGTATCCTCCATTCTTGACACGACTTCCTCTTGGGGAAGCTCATTAAGACCCATAATGAAGGAAGAATTTTCTAGAATTCTGTCCAGAAGATCCTTGCCTTCTTCTGGAGTCTTATGGAGGAAAGATCCTCCAGCCGTAATGTCAAGATATAGGGCAGACTCTTTGGTCAATCCCATGAAGAAATGTTGCAAAAGCATTGGATCAGGGATTAACAAATTTGGGCCAGAATTTTTCAAAAGAGAAAATTTGTCCCAAGTTGCACCTATGGATTCCTTCTCCATCTGCTGGAAGCATAGTACTTCCTTTCGTAAGGAAACAATTCGGGCAATGGGAAAGAAAGAAAGACAAAATTTGTCTTGTAATTCACTCCAATCACCGTTTGTTTTCCCAATGTAGTGGTTGTACCATTGTTTGGCTTTTTCCTTGAGGGAAAAAGGAAACAAATTCCATTTGAGAGTTTCCTGTGTCATACCTTTGATTAGAAGGCATGAACACAGTTGTTCGAACTCTCATAGATCGTGGTAAGGGTTTTCACAATCCGTTCCTGAGAAGGATTGTTCCGGAACCATGGATATAAAGCCAGGGCGAAGTTCATAGCTGGTTGAACAAATAGGTTCCGCCGAAGGCGGTGGCTCACAGAACTTGCCCTTCGGAGCAGAATAAGAAAGAATGGTAGGTTGCTCCATTTATATGGTGCTGGTAAGGTAAGAATAAGAAAGGTAAGATGATAGATAAGGGGGATATGATACGAGGGTGATCTTGGTTCGAAGATTAACAGCAATTGTTCCCCGGCAACGACGCCAGAAATGCTTGTTGGTATTTCTTAACACCACAGAGTTATCCGCAAGCGCACGGAAATAACGTTGTAGCACTTCCCCTTAAAGAGTATTCCCAAGGGTACCGAATCCAAAGAACGTATGTGTTAATCTTTCGAACTAGCTCACCCAAGGACACAAAGTTGTTTGGTAGGCAAGGAATAGAGAGGAATTCAAAGTATTGATCCTAATTCAAGGTAGTTTGCAGTAGATGCTTGCTTCGGGCACGGACTTACTCCTAGCAATACTAGGACGACTCCCGCCAAGAGCCTATGACATAGGCGAACGTGGAGGATTACGAAGGACAGATAGGGCCGTCACCACCTACTGCCTACCTCTTCAATCCGTGGGTCTATAAGATATCCACTGATGACTTATAACCTAAGCACCACGCTTACGTTCTAAATCACTACTCTAGTTGTTTCGAACACAAAGCTACAACTAGAGCCTCTAATGAATTAAAGCAGTGAACCCACAAGTAACTACTTGTGCAAACTACTAAGAATACAAGATCAAACTTGTATTGAATTCACAATGGCTTACTTGATTGAGTAAAACCTTTGTAGGGGTACAAGTGTCGAAGAGGGACTTGACAAGCCCAAGCCTCCTTCTCCTAGACTCTTCACCACACTCTCCTACTTTGGTAGCCTCTAGGACTACTCTAAACCTTTGAAGTGTAGCACTATTCTCAACTTTTGGTGTTTGTGAGAAGTGAGGTGAGGGGGTCTATTTATAGGTGGAGAAGGGTCGGTTCCCACCACAATTAATGCGCGAATCAGTGATCATTGACTCCAGGGAGTCGGGAGGAGCCAACACGTGTCATTTGACCGAGTTTGGCGCCAGGAAGAGGTCGGTCGAACCCCTGGTTCGGGCGACCTGGTCAAGGATCCCCTCGGGGAGTGCTTCCTCCAGGTGGCTTCTAGGTGGGCCCCCTTGATGTATATGGGTGCAACACCATCGGATCTCCTCGTATTCTTCTGTTTGTGGGCCATTTGATCCATGTGTTGCCACGTGTCATTGCCTGATTCGTTGAAATCCATTTTCATGGATTCATCCCTGCATGTTTTGGTATTTTGGGTAATAATTCACCTGCATACAAATAAACACCAACACTTGTGGAATTGGGTTAGTGTATAACCCTACCACTATGTTTTGTGTTTCTTTTATGCACATTATGAGGTGAATTGACGGTCAAAATATGGTACTTAAGGACTGTCAACAATCGTCAAATCCTTTTGGTACATGTTCGCAATCAAATTGTGTACATCTACCAGGGGGCAAACAAGATGAAGGACAATATATTGAAGACAAAATGGAATTCAATCATTCAAAAAAGTTTGGATTTCATTCATCTGAGAATTGGAGGTTACAAAATTATAGAAGTTACAAGCGGGAACTATGGGATAAAGTCCTAGGTCATGCAGAAGTATGAGGCGACTTTCTGAGCAACCTCTTGAACTCTGGCCTTGGCTGCGGCGTCCTCTTCAGCAATGGGACCCTCAAGCACCGGATCCAGAGAGAATTGGGGGTCTCGGCTCTTGTAACACGTCAGCACATATTTTGCGACGTTCTTAGCCAGAGATTTCCCCTCTGTCTCCAGCTGGTCCACGATAACGTCACCCATTGCGTCAAGTTTACCGCCAGCACAGTTAAGAGCCACTAGCGCTCGGTCTAGCTCCAGCTCTAGATTGTCCGGACGCATTGGACTAAAGCCTAGCGACATCAATGCGTCATTGGCTCGCCCCAAGAAGTCCCACACCTGTATGGACTCGATCTCCCTCAAGCTCCGCAGCTCCTCTAGTGACCTCCGGGTGGCCGCAAGCTCCGAGCCTTCATGGGCGAGGCGCTCCACTTCTTTGGCATGCTGCTGAATGCTTTCAGCGACTTGCCTTTCACGTTCAGTGAGCTCCGTTTCCTGGAGGTGGATGCGGTTTCGTCGGTCGGCCAAGTCTTTCTCCCTGCCCCGCACCTTCTTCTCTCCGGCGAAGACTTCGACCTCTCTCATGTTGAGGTCTTGTCCCCTCTGCCAGAGTTTATCCTCTTCATACTTACACCGCTCATCAAGCTTTATAGTGCATTCAGCTCCTCCTCTCTCTTCAAAATATCCTCCAGTTGTTCGATGAGTTTTTCCTCTCGCTTGTCGAGCCCTTTCCGGCATTTGAGCAGTGCCTCATTGATTTTGTTAAGGCTATCTTGGCGTTTATTCGCCGCTTCATTAGCCGCATTGGCTTGCTCAAGTATCGCCCGGGACTACTTATCGAGAGCTTGTATCATACTCTCTCTTTCATCCAGCAATTTGCCCCAGTACTCCATCCGGGCCGTCTCCCTTTTTACCCAATCCTTCTGATCAGCAAGCCTTGTTTGAGCAAGGTTGGTCTAGAAATGGAGTCTGTTGCGCCAACGCCTCAGGGTGTGGTGCTCCTCTTCAAGGACCTTGCTCTCGTGATCGAAGGTGAGCTGAACTTGTCGGAGGCTAGAGCAAGCGTTGTCTATGGACAACGCCAAGGGAATAGGCTCCGGACCTGCCAGGGCCACCTCTGCTGGTTCCAAGGGATCTTCGAGAACAAAAATAGGGTCCCACGCCACAAGTGAGAACAAAATAGGTTCCAAGGGATCTTCTATGGCACTCGGGCCGCCCTCCGGGAGCTCTTCGGCAGCAGGTGAGGAAGATCCCACTGGGGGAACTTCTACCTCCGGGGCCAACGCCGAAGGTCCTGCCTCAGGAACTTCAACTGATGGCTCTGCGGGTGGAGAGCCTGCCACCGCCTCTTCATGGTGTTCTGCATCGGGCATGGACACCTTAGGAGTAGTTACTTCCGGGGTGGTCGTTGCAGCTTCACCCGAAGCCATTTCCATCGTCGGCTCAGGCGCCGATACATCAACTACCTCTGGCTCAACTGCCGGAGCTTCAACAACTTCCGGCTTAAGGACCGGAACTTCAAATACCACCGACTCGGTTGACGGAGCATCAACGACTTCCGGCTCAAGAGCCAGATCTTCTGGCACCACCGGTTCATCTACCGACTCAGCAGCAACTTTTGGCACAGTGACTGGAGTCTCAATCACCTCCGGCCCTGATGCCGGAGCCTCCACCATCTCCACGTCCTGTGCCGGAGCTTAAGTCGCTGGTGGCGCTTTTGCTGGAGCGTCTTCATGCATGTCTCCCCTGTGGTCCGGCGTTACCACAGGAGTCTCTAGCGATGACTCTGAATCTAGATCCACGACAGCTGGCGCCGGAGCTGCCGTGACCTCAGCCACCACTTGAGCAGGCACGGGGGTTGAAGCTGGAGATTTCGTCCGCTCTGTTTTGGCTGTTGCAACATAGGCCAAAGCTTTAGACCACGTCTTTGATGCCCTGTAATAAAAAAAATGGAAGATTCAAAACATGACAAAAATAAAAGTTGCAAATCAAGGTGAAAAAGCAAAACTTACCTTGGGAAGCTCCCGCTCCAATCGGCGCGAAACTTCTTCGCCGGAGGCTCGGAGCCAGGACTTGCCGTGGTTGGCACGGTGGGAGCTCTGGAAAGACGCCCGAAGCCTGCTGCCGTATTCGGTGATGCCCCAGCTGAGGCTTTCCTTGGCTAGGAAAGACTACCAGACCTAGAGCCCGTAGCTGGTGCTGGGACTGGAGTTGACTGTACGGAACTAGCGCCTCTCGAGGATGCTTGCACCGAAGGAGGTGTCACCGCAGAAGATCTCCCTCACCGGGGAGAAGGGTTAGTCGTAGATGGACCAGACCTGACAGAGCTCCCATCAGCGTGCCTCAGTTTCCTCTTCCGGCTAGAAGACTCCGCTGGCTCTTTGCCCTTGCCCTTGCCCTTGCCGATGTCATCAAGTTTTTGACTCGGGGTAGGGGCGACCACCTCCTAGGAAGCTCCGTGTATTACAACCCTGGAGACCCTACGCTTCTCCACCCCACCAAGGTCGTCTAGCACCGACATCTTCCTCTGGAGCTCCCTGCTGATCTCTAGAATCATGTTTAGGGGCAGGAAAGCAGCCGACGAAGCTAGGGCGTCATCGGCGATGGACCCGTGTTGATGTTTCTTGAGATGGAGCCTCAAATCTTCATCATTCAAGTTTGATGTCAAACCGGTTTCAATCCAGTCACTATCCATCACACTGTTGAAGGCTCAAGCGATCTTCTCTCTCTTCCTCAGCGGAGCCCACCTGTTCACCAAGAAATTTCCGAAGACCATCTGGGGAGTCACTCCACCCTCCACACATTCTCAGATTCTGGTCAGGACAGAGTTAAATGCATCGACAGCTCTGGAACTATGTTCCAAGCATCGATGTCGATGTTGGGAAGTCCCTGAGGCAGCTCCAACCTATCGTGCTCTTCCGCCGCAATGAAGACCCAATCCATCTTCTAGTCATCCCACTTACCGGAGGGGAACGACTTCAGGTATTTGAAAGGGCAATTCTTGCGCTTCACGAAGTAGTAGAAGCCAAGAAGCTCGGTCCCCTTGCCACTAGTATGGACCGTGAAGAAGGTCCTAAACAGCTCGGCACAAGGAGGCACACCCACCCACATCTCGCAGAAGTGGATGAAAGTCACCACCAACAAGAGGGAGTGGGGGCCGAGATGATGCATTTGAAGACCGTAGAAGTCTAGCAGCATCAGGATGAAACTTGAAAAAGGTGGGGCCAATCCCACCATGTCGTACGCCGAGAAGTACACCATCTCGCCACGACGCTTCTTCTTGAAGGGGAGCTCGCCGGCACATACAGAGCAAGGACCTTCATCAAAGTGTCCTTGCTCTGGATGCGGCTTTTGGGGAGACCTAACTCCATCGCAGCAAAGTCGAGCGAAAGAGGAGAAAGCAGGGCAAAGTTTGGGAGGCTCTGAGCGTGAGTTTGATCAAAAGTGTAAAGAGTCCCCAAACTGTGCGGACTTTCCTTCTTAAGTAAGCCTCCATGACGCTTGGATGGAAACCGCAATGACAGCAAGTCCGCATTACAAAGTATCTACTCTGTCAATGACGAATGGGCCCGGGGCCACCCCGACGAAGAAGTCGAGGTTATTACCCCAGGTGAACCGTTTTCATGATGAGCGGCAGGAAGCACGAGGGCGGCAATCTGACAAGGCGCTCGGAACCGATACGGTTTTCGTATTGGAAACCGGCGGCCTTCAATTGCGTGAGATCCGCACTCAAAGATATCATATGCCGCATTCAAAACAAGCCATGCGGCGATGGTTTAAACCATCGCCCCAACAGTACATCAGAAGTCCTTTGAAATTGCAGCGCGATAATCGAGTATGCCCCCACCTCTAGTAGAATAACTTAACCCAAAGGATTTCTCCCAGAGGTGGGCCCGGGGGCCACTGTCGGTACCCTGTGTACTGGGTACCCCATGATACCGTAAGAAGTACAAGGGAGTTCCGCCTGTCAAAGTTGAAGGCCTCCATAGGCGCCACGTGTCAAACGGCATTGGACCCACCTTCTACATAGGGGAGCTCTTACAGTACCACGTGTAATACAAAACTGGAGCCAAACCCCCTACATAGAGGAGCTCCATACTTGACATGTGTACAGTGACTCCGGACCTAACCCCAGTAGAAGGAAGCTCCAGTGCCTCCACGTGGATAGCAGCTCCGGACCTACCTTCCCACAAGGAAAAGCTCCGGAGCCACCACGTGTCAAGCCTCCGGACCTACGCCACCAACAGGAATACAGACGGATCTTCAACGGCATAAGCATTCAAAGGACTCTTATTGCTACAATTACAAGACTCGATTATGTGTCATTAATAAAATATTAATGACACACGATCGGAAGACCCTTAATGCTGGTAAAGCCACCATTAAGGCGCATTATCACGCCATTAGGGTGCTTAATCACATTTAACTGTATATTAGACAATTATATCCGCCAGAGCCACATGTCGGGCTAGGCAACCAATGTAACAGCAATCCCTTGGTTTATAAACGGGATGTGATGTACGGTATAGGACAAGCAAGCTCATACGCACAAAAGCTCGATCAAATCCCTAATACTACAACACACACCCCGTAGAGAAGGGTATTATGCTGAGGCGGCCCGAAACACATAAATCATCTGTGTCACCTTCTTGTCTAAGATCTCCGCGCACCCCACACCAATACAAGAACCACCGCGGGCTACAATTTAGTAGTGCCAGGGGAAGTGTCATTCTTACACTTCGACACATGTTATCGTGAGCATCCGTTGTAGGGACAAACAAACACAATGACACTGCAATTAATGGATATAGTTGGGATTCAGGGATAAACAAACGCAATGACATTGCAATTCAGAGATAATTTGCAACTCAATGAATTTCATAGTTCATACATTGCGTGCCTACACTAATTTTGAATCTAAACTTATTGCTAAAGCTTCCATCAATCAATCTAAATTGTACCGTCCATCTTGCTCCCGAACACGTCTCTTATATTCTCCTGGATCCTGAAAATATTGACATTCTTTAAATTAAAAAATGTCGAAGGAGGAATGAATAACCTATGTTGGTCACTAACACAAAGTGTCTAAACTTGATAAGTAGATTATAGCAATCATTTTCAACATCGGGTGCATTTGGCTGATGCAGCAAATGATGAACTTCAAGTAGTATAGTTTTGATTGTAAAACCAGTCCATCGCACCTATGAAATATCAATTTAAGCAACAAAATAAACAAGTTCAAATAAGTTCGGCAACAATTACTAATTACATGAGCAAAATAGGTCTATCTTACAGTCTCTTGATCAAGAATCCCAATGCAGAGTGCTCCTGAGCGATGAACATTTGGGTGGAAGAAACCACGCGGAAAGGCGCATCTGGGAGGCACCAACGGATAGTCCTCTCAGAAGAAGATTGTCAGGGGGTAGTAACCACCTTCCCAGTCAGTTTACAAAGGAAATTCATTAATAGGAGGACAATGGTCAAACTCATATGATTGTGCTTGTTCTTCATGACTTACCCCTTCTTTGTCGGGGATAATGCACTGCCACTTCAATAAATCTCCCAATTCAGGCTTTGTAGAGAAACCCTACGCAGAGAAATTGAAAATACCAAAAACAAACAAAACAGAAAAACAAAAGTACAGTTAAGTTCATTAGTCTATTGCAGAGCCGCATATATACAACCATGCGACCAGTGTACCATATGTACATACATGGGGATGGTTCTTGCACCACGCCAAGCGCTCCTCTTCAGTCATCTACGCGCCAAGCCGATATCCAACCCAGCCATGAACAGTGACGGCGACGACGACGATGATGGTGAACAGAGGCGGCGGTCGCACTGGAGTTTGTCGATTATTAAAGGAGCATCGGAGGCAAAGAAACGAGGGAGATAAATGTGAGACGCGCGAGAACAAAGTGAGACATGTGTTATGTTAAAGTGCGTCTTCCATTGTCGAAAGAAAGACGCGCGGCACAAGGACTGTGGAGAACTTAATTTCGGCAGCGTGGTGCAGAGACGCGTGCAACGTCCGGCGTGCGTGACCTTTCGTTTCCCCGAGGCGGTATTGATGCGTCTCATCATTCCATCAATGCGCGGGAAACTAACTGCTCCATCGTCGACTCCGCACAGACCTTATTTAAGACGCGCCATCACCCGTGAGTTCTCCACAAGCGCGTCGCTCACTTTGAATCTGTTTCTTATTTTCTTCGTCTTCTCCGCGCCGACGACCCACCACCACCATGGACGACCTTCCGCCGCCAAGCCCTCCGAGGGAGCCACCGTACAAGAAACTGTGTTGCAGCTCTCCCGAGAGGTTCAACACCGAGCAGTGCCTCCTTATGGCGCAAGAGGTGTACAACAATACGTATCACGCCATGAGTTCCTTGGGTCTGGGTACCCTTCCACAATTTACTAGAATGGGTACCATCGGCCACTACCTCTTCGCCCTCACGAGGGTGGCCGATCGTCTCGACATTCTGTTCGAGACGATAGCCCAGGTGCTTGGCGTCGAGGGCCGCAGAAACCTGATGGAGGCGACGGAGAGCAACCTCGTTCTTGGGGTTGCACCGCCGGAGCAGCCAGTGCAGCCGGCGTAACCGGCCCAGGCTCTTGTTGCACCGGCGCCGGAGTCGCCTCCGGAGGAGGAGGATGATGATTTAGTTTTTCTTTGTTGTTTTTAGTTGCTTGTGTTTTGTAATATATTGTGTTAATGAATGAAATCTATCTTTCTTCATCTATGTGATTGAATATTATCTTGTGTGTTCAACAACTATGTGAATGAATGAATGTGTGGTGTGTTCATCATGTTCCTAGAGAATCATAAGGAAGGATTTGATTATTTTCTGGAGAAGTGAATGATTTAGTTATCAAGTGAATGTGCTCTAAGTTTAGTGATGTGCGATATCAACGGTGAACTGAAGCAAAATGGAGAAAATTACAAAGCTAAAGGTGACATGGGGAATCGGAGACGCACTCTTTCTAAAAGCGTCTCTCCATTTTGCTTCTCTGCACAGATATTATATAAGACGCCATCAATCTCTTCTCTTCGTTCGTCTTCTCCGCGCAGACAACCCACCATGGACAACGTTCCATCGCCAAGCCCCCCGAGGGAGCCACCCTGTAAGAAACAGTGTTGCCGCTCCCCCGAGAGGCTCAACAAAGAGATGCTCGAGATGTTGTTCGACAGGCTGTTCGACCGGTTCCAGAGACTGCTCAAGACGATGGTCGAGGTGCTCAGCGCCGAGGGCTGCAGTATCCTGGTGGCAGCGATGACGAGGAACCTCGGTCGCGAGGTTGCACCGCTGGATCCGGAGCAATCAGCAGAGCAGCCGGAGTTGCCGGAGCAACCGGCAGAGCAACCGGAGGAGGAGGAGGGGGAGGAGGAGTAGGATTTATGTTTTCTTTTGTTGTTTTTTAGTTGATGTTGTTTTTATTTTCTTGTGTCTTGTACTTTTTTCTTGTGTTTTGTAATATATTTGTTAATGAATATGTGTTATCTATGTGATAAATATTTTGTGGGATCAACTGTGAATGAATGAATTAAACGTTCGGCGATGAAAGTCTGTAAGTGAAGACAAAGAAGACGCGCTTTGTGTAGAGTACATCTCATTTCTTGTGCACATTGGAGACGCAGTTTGTTGGAAGAGCGTCTCCCATTTTTCAGAAAGAAGGTGCGTCTCGGATACCGACTTAACTGAGACGTGCTTTATTGTAACGCGTCTCTTCGAACTTTCAGCCGAGCCATATCAGATCCTCGCTGAAGAGGGCTCGTCTCACTTAACCTTATTAGAGACGTCCGCCTTTGAGCGTTTCGCCCATCTTTGTCTCCTATTTGGGTTTCTTACATAGTGTTGAGCCATCTCAGCCCAAAAAACTAGTCTGATAGATGAAGTTCCCATCACCTTTTATATCAGGCTCCTCCATTATCAATATCTGATATAGAACTAAACCTAACAATTCCTCTCCATCTTTTTATATTGGGCTTCCCCAGATCTCATCCGATAGTTAGAATGTGGCCCATCACGCAGACGAGCCTTGCTGCCAGCGCAGGTCACCACGACTCTGTTGTCTACACAGGCTCAACCGAAGTTTCAACCAAGATTTTAGGTTACCTCAATCCAAAAGACCTCAACCGAAGTTTCAACCAAGATTTTGGGTCACCTCAATCCAAAATACTAGCCTTATTAGTGAGGTTTCCTCCACCTTTTATGTTAGGCTCCCATCACTAATATTCAATGTGAAACTAAAGCTAACAATCTTCCGCGTCACACATCAGGTGGTCTCACTTTTCTTCATACTCGGGTGAAAACTACCCTGGCAACTCGATAACCGTATGTTCTAAGATCTCATCCGACGACCGGATATTCATGTGAGGCCTATGGGATGTTCTAGATTCCAACCTTGACTTTAATACCACTCGTTAGAGTGCGGCTCAACTCGTCACTTAGACGAGCTCCTACCGCCAACCCATGTTGCAACAGGCGTGTTATCCACACGGGCGCAACCGGAGTTCCAACCAAGATTGTGGGTCACCTCAACCCAAAAGATCAGCACGATAAGTGAGATTCCCTCCACCTTTTAGATCAATCCCACATCATCCATATCCGATGTGGAATAACTACAGTGGCTGAAATCATTATCGTTTTCTTTTATTAAATATAGAAGATACGTTTACGACTCGTTCTTATAGAGAGAAGATGCTATCATAGGATTCTGAGGGTAAAAGAAAGGGATTATGTTACACAAATGTATAATCTTTTTATACCCATCATAATAAGTCAGATTACTTCCAGATGATTATGATTTTTTCCCATATGCTCAGAAGAAACAATGGGAGTTTCCTAGAAACCAGAAGAAGCAACGAGAAAAAAGGGAATGCAGTGATACTATGCACCAAGTATCAGGACAAGCTGTTCCACTGTTCCTGATATGCAGATGCACTCATCCAGCTTTTGTAAAACACAACAGCTTCCTGACATTCAGATGCACCCATCCACCTTTTGAAAAAAGAACAGCTCCTTTTTGCACTTTTCATGCAGACGTGTTATCATGCAACTGGCAGGGGAACTTCACTTGCTTCTCCCTCATCAGTCCCTGGAGGCAAAGCACACGCAAATGAAAAGCTTTAGCTTCTTGAAGTGGTATGGATTTGTCTGTGGGCTTTGCCTGACTGTACCTCGGCACACACGCACAGTGAAATCACCAAACTTTCCTTTGAAGTGGAGCACCAGTAGGTGGCCAGAGAACGGCTCCAGTCCACTAGGATTACGATCAGACGGGCAGAAGATTGGTATCACAATTATTTGATGCACAGTGGTCGAATTATTGTCTGGCTCTCTGTGCACTTCGTGCTGTGCGAGCTATGATGTCAAGGTCAACTTGAACAGCTCTTGGTGTTTTGTTCTCTTTTAAAATTGTGACTACCTGAATGGATCACACAATGAGTGAACCTTTTCTTGATAGTGCTGATGAAGATAATGGAACTATTTACTTTGACAAGAAACCATGTATCATCATGCAGCTTTAACCTGGTCATCGACAGAAGTAGAAAATCTCTGCTGATAAACAATCGTGTAGTCACCATCTCTTAATTTTGTTGCAAAACTGGGTCAATAGGACTAGAGACTGCAACTAAGTACAGTTTTGTGCAAATGCGCCAGTTCGATAATGGTACATAATCAAACTCAAACACAGCTACATCAGCGTTTAGAAAATTCAGAACTCGAGCTCAGGGTCCTCGTAAATGAGAAGTGATGATATGGCTTGCGCATGGTCTAGTGCTTGGGCTTGAGCAAAGTCTGGCAGAACGAAGCCAACACATCTCGAGCATCCATAAGAGGAGGAAGAGTGAACGGCGGGAGGACACCACCCTCACGGTGTTTGTTGGTCGGAGGAGTCCTGTCAAGTGTGAGCGCCATCGCAGCCTGCTGCTTGTTGAGACCATCCATTATACAGGAGAATGCTGCGAAGGTCACACAGCTGTGGAACATTGCTTGGGGTGCACCTATGAGAAGGATTAAAGCATTTGAGAAAGACTTTTCAGCCTACAGTTTAAGTTTACACAAAAGGAGTGTACAATTATTTTTAGTAAAACAATAATTCATGGTAACAGACTGCACTTAAGATACCAGAATCAAAATACACTTGAAATGCAACTTATTTTGCTGCAAGCATGGCTATGTTTGTTACATCTACCATACTAGGAATAAAAGCAACAACAAATATCAACTTCAAAAGATTTTGCTAGGCAATTGCTCTTCTACTGGAAGATTTTAGAAGATACACATGGCTATGCAAGAGAAGGTAAACACATTAAGTTGATAAAATATAAAGCAGACTAGTTGAATGTTGGCCTTTATGAGCTGGTGTTACTGTAGCATCAGCTAGGATCACGATTTAGTTGAGTCTCCTCTATATAAAGAGGGTCATTGTGTACTCTAGGAGTCAAGCAGGAAAACAAATCCTAAAGACTACTCAGAGCCTTCAAAGGAGGACAAGTTAGTGGATCTATTTTGTTAATTATCCTTAAATAATCCCAGCCATAACACCAGTGTTATCCTAAAAAGGGACTAAATGGTCGTTCAAATGTGTTTAGACGGTAAACAGACAATTGTTGTGTAGTTACGAAGAATTAAACAGTTGATCCGTTTAAATGGGTCAACGCCCGTTTAAACGGTGTAAACGGATTAAACGAAATGGGTTCTAGTTGGGTTTAAATGTGTTTTGACTCGTTTAGGCGAAGTGAAATTTTCGAATCGGGTTCTTTCAGCCTGTTAACCTGCATGCGCTCAGTCTATCACTTCCGCCCGACAGCCCGACACATGTCTTCCATAGTCCTGGTCCCCCTTCGATCTGCGCCGCCTCCAAGTACATGCCAGATCCCTCCGGCTCACCGCCGAAGCAGTGGAAGCTCCCAGGCGAGGAAGGCTCCGACCAATGCAGCTCGATCCGGGTAGGTATGTGCAGCGATTTGGCTTAGATTGGGCGCTGGTCCGGTGAAAATCCAGCGCAGGTAAGCTCGTCCGACATCGCCAGATCTGACGCAGGCCCGTATGCCCCCCCCCCCCCCACCCCCCAAAGGGTGGGGGTTGTCCGAGCTGTCTCCCCGTCTCTCCCCAGCCACAGAAGGAGCTGCCCATGAGAATGTGTGAGAGAGGAGATTGATGCCCATGGAAACATATGCTGCTTTAAACTGTTTGCCTAATCCTTCCGGATGACTGAAGCTGACCTGAGAGGTATTTCAAAGATTCTTTTCATGTGCCTGACCTTTCACTGTTTCAGACCTATTGTTTCACGTGCTAAGATGAAATTGATTTCACATGCCTGGATCGAGTTATTAGACTTGATATAGAAATGAAAAATGCGCAGCAACTCCTGACTTGATATAGTAATTGTTTGTTGTGTTGTACAGTAATTGTTTGTTGTGTCCGACTTCCAAAATGGCTAACGAAAAAGTACTTTCCTTGCTGCAACAGTGTAGTGTAGCTACAGGCTAAACGGTAAACAGACCTCTACCAATTGTCTACCGTTTGTCGTTAAGGATAACACTGAAGGTAACATGTTACAAAAGAAAAGGATTTGATCCTTGTTTTCTATCAGTGCTTATGTAAACATGACCTATCCTTGGTTTTCAATCAGGGGGATGACCCCAATGCAGTCCATTTCTTTTAGTTGAAATTACAGGTCGAAATTAAGAAAAAGATATTGCTCCCTAAGGTGCCCAAATTGATTCTGGACTGCTTCTCAACCCCTTGAGATTTGCAGCACAAAAAAAAAAAAAAAAAAAAAAAAAAAAAAAAAACATGTGTCCTGGAACATGTGGCAAAGTTAGGTTTTCCTTTCTCAAATGATAGTGCTACCTTAAATAATCCAGTGTGTGTGTGCACATCAAAATCTTCTGTCCATTTACACCATAATAAGACTATAAAGGTATGATTGGCTCTAGGACAATTGAAAGCATGACCAGTGTTATCATAAATGGTATTAAATGGTAATTGCAAAGCTATTGCATTGTTTAGGCCTAAACAATCCTCTAAACTGTTGACACGTTTAAACGGTCAATAGACCATCTAAACAGCATAAATGGATTAAACGGAATGGTTCCAAAACGGCTTTAGAGACTGTTTCAGCCGTCTACCAAACCATTTACAGGATGTGATAGAAAGAGATGAGGAGTATGAGGGACTATTAGGTATGATGATCGCCTCTTATCGTATCGCCATCACCTGTTCTTAAGAACAAGGCACCACCGTCCACGAGCCCCATTCCGCACGCATGTGGCTATCAAAGGGGTGATGGCCTTTATGCAATGGCATCCTCGATGCGATGTCAAAGCGACAACGTTGGTCTAGATGCCGCACAAGGAATGAGAGAGGAAGAGTGGGAGTGAATCCTACCAGCAAGGGCATCTCCTCTGTCCTCGTCAGATCTGACACTTGTGGTTGGTTGCTGGTCGCTAGTGAGCTGAGAGCACCGGGATAGTCAATTTGTTGAGAAGCTCAGAGAGTAGCAGGGAAGTGAGAGTGATGAAGTGAGCTGGCGGCAGTGTGAAGTGAGAGGAAAGAAAAGGAGACTAGAGATTGAAGAAGCACTGCACACTGGTAGCGATGGTATTTCATCGATCGCTGGGAGCCTGGGACACGGTCATATGACTTAGGAAGCTCTTGTGGGCTAGCTACTGGGTTGGGTTGGATGTCTCACCCTTTTTCTTTATTCTTTTCTCCGTTTTTCTTTTTTCCTTCCTCCTACCGGCCTCTATTTTTCTCTACTAATATACTAGAGTACCAAACTGTTTAGCCCATCTAAACGGGTGTAGACCGTTTAAACGCTAAACAATGGAGCACCAACTGTTTAGAGTTTACCGTTCAGAATAACACTGAGCATTACATTTGCTAGAGTACGCACAAAATTCATAATTTCCTTGTTAGACATTACAAGCGTATAGTCATTTGATAATGTTATTCTGAAACTTATAGAAGGGGGGGGGGGGATGCAAAATATAATACAAAGACACCAGTTCTAAGCCAATAGCTCTAAGCCAAGAATTGTAAGCTGTGTAAGCCTTCTCTCAAATATTTCAGAATATTAATATACAACGGGTCCATTGTCTTCTCACAAAAGACCATAATTTTGACTTGTGTATTTGACAAACGAACATAATTTTGGTATGGGCTTCAGAGAATCACCGATTTTAGAGTACTATACTCTGTCAGCTTATGGAGAGATATAGGGACCAAAGAAGGATCTATATATGATATTCATTTACTTGGAAAAGACATACGGCACCAAGACCGGTCATGTGGTGGGCGCTAGAGAAACACAAAGTCTCAACAAAGTACATTAACCTTATTAAGGATATGTACGATAATGTGGTGACAAGTATGCGTGTAAGTGATATTGAGACCAATACTTTTCCTATCACAATAGGACTACACCAAGGATCAGCCTTAAGCCCATACATCTTTTCCTTAGTGATGGATGAGGTGTCGAAAGATGCACAAGGGGTTATCTCTTGGTGTGTGTCATTTGCTGATGATGTACTATTGGTAGATGAAACTAGGGATGGTGTTGATAAAAAGTTGAAGCTATGGAGGCAGACCTTAGAGTCCAAGGGGTTTAGACTTAGTAGAACCAAGACCGAGTATATGAGGTGCGACTTTAGTGATGTCGGGTGCGACGAGGGAAATGTTAGTTTACAAGGACAAGTAGTACTTAAGAGGGACATATTTCGATATTTAAGATCAATGTTACAAAGCAATAGTGATATTGACGAAGATGTTTGCCACAAGATCAAGATCGGGTGGGTGAAGTGGCGGCAAGCATCTGGAATCTTACGTGATAAGAAAGTCTTATAAAAAGAAAAAATCTATAGGACGGTGATCAAACCTGCGACGTTGTATGAAGCAAATGTTGGTCAACTAAAAGGCACATGTCAAACAAATAAGTGTTGCTGAGATGCGCATGCTATGGTGGATGTGCAGTCACACAAGAAGAGACAAAATTAGGAGCAAGGTGATACATGATAGGGTAGGGATGGCACCGATTGAGAAGCTAGTCTAACATCGCCTATGGTGGTTTAGGCATATCCAGCGGAGACCTCCAGAAACATTGATTAACGGTGGAATTATAAAGAGTAGAGAAGATTTTAGGATAGGTAGAGGTCGACCAAGGTTGACATGGCAGGACTGTAGGAGGCGGTGAAAAGAGACTTAAAGAAGTGGGATATACCAAGAGATTTGACTCATGATAGGACTGCATGAAAATTAGCAATTGACTCATGATAGGATTGCATGAAAATTAGCAATTCATGTGCTAGAATCTTAGTTTATTCGTATTTTGTTACTCTTATATTCTTTCTTATTAATCCATTTCTAAAATAAATAAAATGTAGAATCTTATTTTATTTGTATTTTTTTACTCTCATCTTATTTTCTATTACTTCTCTTCAAAAATTGTTGGATTTCCTTTCTAGCCGACCCCAACTTGTTTGGGACAAAGGCTTGGTTGTTGTTGATGATGAATCTATAAATGAGACCCTTACTTATTCTGAGAGAAGAACACGATCATGCATCTCTCTTGTGTTAGCAACAAGCCACCTTATACTCGAGAACAGGTTGCTCTTAGGAATGGCAACGGGTCAGGTTCGGATCGGGTAGAGCGAAAACCCGACCCGAAATGAAAAAGTGCGCAAGTAGAATTTCGTACCCGCACCTGCGGTTAAAAAGTGGTACCCGAACCCGCACCCGATGGGTTTCGGGCGGGTTTCTGGTACCCGTTGGGTACCCGCTTTTAACATCCAAAAGAAAATCAAAGCAACCGTAGGGTGTTGGAATTTTGAGGCTCTCAATTTAGGAACGCGGGATTGTTAATCTGGGAGTTGTACTATTACAATGGGATTAGGCTCATTATATAGCCCGGATACATGTAATCTTATCCTCCTAGGACTCTAACTCAACTCCAATCTAATTAGAGCTCTCCTAATCTAATCTTATCTGGACTCTTCTTAATATATCGTTGAGATCATCTAACATTCTCCCCCTAATCTCAACTTCCTACAACTCGAACCATGCTCACAACCCACAATGTTCAGGATCATCCATCAAACTCCCCTCGATCCTGGCACCTATGCTTGTCTCACATGTCGTGTTGTGTCCACCGTTGAGCCCTTGCTGCATGGAGTTGTCATGATATTATTGTTGCTCCCTCTGTCATGAGCCTTCTTCACATCGAGCCTCTTGCGTCTTTGAGCCACAGTAAGTCGGAGAAGGCTGCCGCGTCCTGCGCGCTCCAGATCGTCCCGATCTAAGCTGTCGCCCCACCTTCGATCAACCTCTGCCCTGCGCTCGCCGTGTCGCCTTCGCTCGTGCTCATTGGCCTCATGCACAGTCTGTCATCTCCCGTGTGCCAAGTCTCCTTCTGGGACGATGATGGGACTTGAACTCGAAATCTTCTCGCAACCATAGTGGGACTCAAACCCACAGCTTTGCATGTGCGATTGAGTTGTACTTGGTGTCGTGAACGTCTCCTTGAGCACGTCCCACACGACGAGACAACAACAGTTTTCCTTCTACCAACGCCTTCTACTAACACAACTGCCCAGTGTGCCTCTCTTTGTAGTTGACTGGTGAAAACATAAAACAACACACGTCGGGGCCCACCAAGCCCAGCAGTCAGTTGTCTCCTTCCTGTTCTGACTTCTGAGTACGCCGCACTAGACACCAGCGTGCCATGCACGCCTCCGTCCAGCCCACGATCGAGCGCGTCTCCCACTGGGACCTCTCCATCGCGAAGCGCCGCCGTGCGTCCCTCCAACCGGAGCCGTCCATCGCGGAGCGCCAATGCACGCACCTCAGCGCCGCCAGGGAACCGCCCACGAGAATTGTGCTCGTCTCGCTGAATCCGCATCGATTGGAGCATCACCGTATGCTCGCCGACAACGGGACCCGTCTATCCCGCGATTGAATCTCGCCTCAGCTCGCCGCCATCGATACCCAGTCTGATTTGCGCCGATTCACCCCGAACTAGTGGGAACCACATCGATCCAGCCGCCTCTCCGCTGTAATCGCCCATGCGCGAGGCCCGACATCCATCAGTCGCCCGATCAGAGGAATCCTGCGCCCGGTCCCAAGCTGCCCCTCCCTCCGGGAGCTACCGCCCTGGGAGCACGTCCTCCCGGGGCAGCGGATAAGATCTGAACCTAAGCTCTGATACCAGATTGTTGGAGTTTCGGGGCTCTCAATTTAGGAACGCGGGATTGTTAATCTGGGAGTTGTACTATTACAATGGGGTTGAGCTCATTATATAGTAGGGATGGCAATTGTACCCGCGGGTTCGGGTACCCGCCGGGTATTGCACCCGACGGGTGCGGGTATGGGTAGGAATTTTTACCCGCGGGTAAGACCCGTACCCGACCCGATGTTTTGCGGGTACGGGTTCGGGTTTCGAATCCTACCCGCGGGTACCCGACGGGTTACCCGAGAGTTGAAATTTAGCCTACGCAAAAACAATCCAGCTGGTTTGCAGGCCCGACGGCTCGACCCCGTCCCGGTCTTTGGTTCAGTTTTCTGTTAAACCGAGAAAAACCCGGACTGAGATGAGGGTGCTCACTGGTGGTACTGCATTGGGAACAAGGCGCAATGGCAGCTACTTTGGGCGCGGGGCGGCAGGACGCCTTGGGGGCGGCGCGGCGAGGCACCATGGGCGCATCGGCAGTCGGGAAGAGGGCACGCGGCGGCAGGGCGGCTTGGGCGCAGGCGCGAGGCGCCTTGGGAACATACATGGACGGCGGGGCTCCTTGGGTGCGGGGCGCACCGCGTACGGGGCGGCAGGCGCCATGAGCGAGGGCGGCTGGGCGGCAAACGCCTTGGGAATAGGCACGGGCGGAGGGGCAATTTTCCGGAGGAGGTGCAGATGGCTAGGCATCGGGAAGGCGTTCCGCTCCGGTGTTGACAAGATGTCTGTTGGGCTGGTGGGCCGGTTTTTTTTCCTATTTGACATTCTGTAGGCTTGGAGCCAGCGGCAGGAACTGGGGAGTTTTGTCCCACATCGCCATATGGCACGCAGGTGCTAGCTAGGCGCGAATAAAAGGAGGTCAAGGTGCCAGCTCTGGCTCATACTCGTTGAGAGTTAACGGGTACCCGTCGGGTACCCGAAACCCGCTCGAAACCCGTCGGATTCGGGTTTGGGTACTATTTTTTACCCGCGGGTACGGGTTCGGGCACAAAAATTTACCCGAACGTAAATTTTTTCGGGTCGGGTTTTTACTCTACCCGACCCGAACCCGACCCGTTGCCATCCCTATTATATAGCCCGGTTACATGTAATCTTCTCCTCCTAGGACTCTAACTCAACTTCAATCTAATTAGAACTCTCCTAATCTAATCTTATCTGGACTCTTCCTAATATATCGTTGAGATCATCTAACATAGGGTGGTCGTGGTGGCGGTGATTGAAGGAGCCATCAACGGGGCCGAGGACAAGACGGCAGGGCAGCGGCGGTGGTCGAGGGACACGGGGACCCTAGCTGCAAGATTTGAGGAGTCGTCCGACTGCGGTAGATGTGGTCATGTGGGTGTTGGTGATATGCCCAAGAGACAATCATAACAATTCAGATTAAGACCTGTTGGATATTTGATCCACAACCGATTAGGGTACTAATGCGGTTGCGGTCTAAAAAAAGTCTATTAGCACGCCTATAAATATGAGGGTAGGGTTAGGGGCGGATTACTACACCACATGACAGCCCTAGCCGCCACCCCTCGCAAGCTTAACGCTGAAACTCTTGTCGCGATGCGGTGCTAGCACACCGGTGCACGAGTTTCTTCCCGTACATGTGGACTACGTGAAGGCGCTGCTGCTACTGCTGCGATGATCTGCTACGGCAATGTCATCATCAACTCGCTGTTGTGACGAGGACGAGGAGACGAACTACTTCCCCTACACCGACGCGCATCTACGACTAGATCTTCCGCTGCGTTGCGCGTCTAGTGGTAATGGTCTATAACCTCTGTACTCGCATGATTCCTGGGTGATGCGATAGATTTGCTAGAGTAGCATAACGCCGATTTCCCAACAACGGCATTAGAGCCGACATGCGTAGTTTATTGTCTGGATCTTATTAGTAAATGCAATCTACTGCAGACATGTTCATACAATGAATTTTTATTACGCGAGTTTTGGGGTCAGAAATTGGTTAGAGTAGATTGGGATCATATGACTAAAAGGTTAGTTCGTGCTCCTTCTCTGCTATGTGCGCAACCTGTCTTTACCGGCTGGAATCACCATCGGGACTAATCGTGTACATAGCTTGATAGAAGACTAGAATGAATGCTTGATTATCCAAAGGTCTAGGTACATATTTATAGATACATAGATGGGCCGGTAAATAGGCTAGGCCCAAACACAGTCCAACACCCCCCCGCAGTCCCAACATCTAGCCACAACAGATGTTGAGACTGGACCGAAACTCAGAAAACAAAGTCGACGGGAGTCCCTTCGTGAAGATGTCGGCAAACTGTGACGTCGTCGGCACATGGAGAACTCGAACCTCACCGCGTGCAACCCGCTCACGAACAAAGTGAAGATCAATCTCCACATGTTTCGTGCGCTGGTGCTGGACGGGGTTGGTGGAGAGGTAAACGGCGCTGACATTATCACAGTAGACCAACGTGCTCCGGGCGACAGGGGAGTGGAGCTCCTGGAGTAACTGCTGGAGCCAAGACGCCTCTGCTACGCCGTTAGCCACGGCGCGGTACTCCGCCTCAGCACTGGAGCGGGAAACCACGGGCTGCCGCTTCGAGGACCAGGAGACAAGATTCCCCCCCAGGAAGACGGCGTAGCCAGAGGTGGAGCGGCGGGTATCAGGGCACCCCGCCCAGTCAGCGTCGGTGTAGACCACCAGCTCAGAAGGCGAGTCACGTCGAAGTAGAAGGCCGTAGTCGAGGGAGCCGCGCAGGTACCGAAGAATCCGCTTCATCGCCGTGAGATGCGTCTCCCGCGGATCATGCATGTGGAGACACACCTGCTGAACCGCGTAGGAGATGTCCGGCCTGGTGAAGGTGAGGTACTGCAGGGCACCTGCAAGACTCCTGTAAGAGGTGGGATCGGAGACCGAGGCGCCGTCGGCCGCAGGCAGCTTCGCCTGGGTGTCCACGGGAGTGGAGCACGGCTTGCAGTCAGCCATGCCCGCTCGCTCGAGGATATCCAGGCAGTACTGGCGCTGGTGGAGGAACAGAGCGCCCGGGCGGTGCTCGACCGCAACGCCCAGGAAGTGGTGGAGCTGGCCGAGATCCTTCATCGCGAACTCGCGCTGCAGGGCGGAGATCGTGCGCTGAAGAAGAGCCGGGCTAGACGCCGTGAGTACAATATCGTCCACGTACAGGAGGAGGTAGACAGTGTCACCCTCATGCCTGTAAACGAAGAGCGAGGTGTCCGACTTGGCCTCGACGAAGCCGAGCGAGGCCAGGAAGGAGGCGAACCGGCTGTACCAAGCCCGAGGCGCCTGCTTCAGCCCGTATAGGGACTTGTTCAGCCGGCAGACCAAGTCTGGACGGGCTGAATCAACGAACCCTGTCGGCTGACTGCAGTACACCGTCTCCGTCAGCGTCCCGTGGAGGAAGGCGTTCTTGACGTCCAGCTGGTGGACAGGCCAAGAACGCGAGAGAGCCAACGACAGGACAGTCCGTACTGTCGCTGGCTTAACCACCGGACTGAAGGTCTCGTCGTAGTCCACTCCAGGGCGCTGAGCTTTGGCTTCGCTGCCAGAGGGGGGCGGCGGCGGCGGACAGAGGGAGGGCACCGGCGGCGGCCATGGAGGGGGCGCCGGCGGCGGCCATGGAGGGGGGCGCCGACGGCGGCGGCGGCCAGGGAGGGTAGGGGGGCGGCTGCGGCGGCCAGGGGGGCGCCGGCGGCGGCGGCTAGGGAGGGTAGGGGGGCGCCGGCGGCGGACAGAGAAGGGGGCGCCAGGGAGGGGCCGACGGTGGGAGCAGGGGCGGCGGCCAGGGCGCCGGCCATGGGGGAGGGGGGGGGGGCGGCGGCTGGTGGGTGGTGGGGATTAGGGTTAGGGTTTGGCTAATGATACCATGATAGAAGACTAGAATGAATGCTTGATTATCCAAAGGTCTAGGTACATATTTATAGATACATAGATGGGCCGGTAAATAGGCTAGGCCCAAACACAGTCCAACATAGCTAACAGATTGAGCCAACAGACAACGGTCATGTATCGCGATCTTCTCGTGAATAACCAATCATATTGAAAATTGAGGCATTCTGAATGGCTTAGATTCGTGTTGATTTGATCAATTCGATATGATTTTCATAGTGATTTCATAGATGGGATCTATGCAATTTCGTTTGGCGTCTGCTATAGCGATTACATAATATCATTTCGCGCTAGAAAATTTTCTAGGCTTAACTTGTTTTTGCAGAAAATGATGTGAATGGTATGACCTTGATGTGATGTGATGATCTGTGTGTAATATTTGTGCAACCTAAGTGTTGCAAATTTAACACAATCGGGTTGAGATTGTCACATAATTGTATAACGATCTGCGTGTCGACCTGTGATGCTTGATCTCTCATGTAATTTATTTGGTAGCTATTATTTGTATTAACTTCTTTTATGTTTATGGAGATGTATTCAAACATGGTGGCGATGGTGATCACCACAAGAAGGGAGGCATGGTAGCGTGGATCATGATGGAACCATGACGATGGAGACCGCTATGATTCTAAAGGTCATACCATTCACAATGTGATATAATCATATGTCTGTGATGTTTACGTATTACTATTCTTTTCATGTTTTTCATATGGTGGAAGTTTTGTCATAATAGAATAGTTTTTCTCGCAAAAATTGAGTATTTGATGTCATTTACCAATAGTTGCACCTATGTTGTTTTGATCGTTGTGTGCTAGGTTTGCCAAAGCAAAATATCATCATCTATTATAATGCATAGGGTGAATGTTGGACATTCACATGCATAGTGTTGGTTTACTCAACAAAGCTATCGAAACAGATTTGAACTTACATGGAGTTGGAAGCCAGAGCATTGGATGTCACCTAACAAACAAGAGTCATATAGAGATATGGTTAACAATTGTTTACCTATATCACTAATTTTCTAGCAGCGAAGCCAAAGCTCACTAGAAACTGATGAATATGGATCTTGAATCATTATACGTCGTTACAGGGAAGACGATGATCATATAGTGGTGATGTCTTTTATTAAACCATTAATAGAAGATTGGTACATAACATAGTACTAAAACTTTGCACATATATTTTTATCGTAGATCATGTATGCTAGTAACAATAACATAGTCGTCGCGTTGGAGTTTCCGATAAACATACCAATCACCACGTCATCCGCTTGTTGGGCCTCCTCCGTAGAGACATGGTTCACCTTGCCACGAACAAAATTATACGGTCTGCTTAAAAAGGAAAAGCTCAATGAACCTAACTTTATCGATTAGTACCTCCCAGCTGATGCAATTGTTGCGGCATGTAGAGCTTATCACAAGCACTGCGGTGATGCGCTTAATGTAAGTTGCCTCATGCTCGCCACTATGTCCTCTGATCTGCAAAAACGGTATGAGCATACAGATGCTTATTGGACTGCGTGAAATGTTTGAGAACCAAGCTAGCACCGAGAGATACAACATCTCAAAGTCCTTATTCTCATGCAAGCTGACGGAGGGTAGCCCGTTCAACCCTCATGTAAACAAAATGATTGGTTACATTGAAATTTTGGACAAACCTGGTTCTGAACTCAAGGATGATCTGGTTATTGACGTTATTCTCCAATCGCTTCCACCAAGTTACGAGTCGTTTATATTGAATTTTCAAATGAATGGCGTGGAGAAAACATTGGTTGAATTGCATAAGATGCTTAAAACAACCGAAGAAAGCATTAAGAAAAACGCCACTCATGTGATGATGGTTCAAAAAAGGAGAATAAAAAGAGGAAGCGTGTAACGCCTGCTAAAGGCAAATGCAAGGGAAAATTTTCCGATGAGCTCTCAAGCTCAAAGTCTAAGTCAAAGGGCAAATCTGGCCCTTTTCCTGATGATGAATGCTTTCACTGTCATGCTAAAGGGAGATGATGAATGTTTTCACTGTCATGCTAAAGGACATTGATCTAAGAACTGCAAGAAGTACTTGGAGGATCTGAGAAAGAAGAAGGGAAGTTCCACTTCAGGTATAAATATTATAGAAATTAATATTGTTATATCTTCTAGTGAATCATGAGTATTTGATACTGCATCGATGATTCACACTTGCAAATCGTTGCAGGTTCTGAGTGAGATTAGAAGATTTGCAAAAGACGAGTTGGATGTTCGTGTCGGTAATGGAGCAAAGGTTGCAGGCATAGTCATCGAGAGCTACCACTAGTCATCACCCTCAAAATTAGTTTTGGGATTGAATAATTATTATTACATTCTTACTTTGAGCAAGAACATTATCTCTTTTTCATGTTTAGAAGAAGTTGATGGCTATAAGATTGTAATAAAGAACAAATGTTGTTCTATTTATTATGATAATATTTTCTATGCTCAGTGTCCATTGATGAATGGATTATATGTTTTTGATCTTGAGAATAAAACAGTTTGTAACATTAATACCAAAAGGACTCGACGAAATGATCTAAATCCCACTTTTATTTGGAATTGTCGTTTAGGTCATATAAATGAGAAACGCATTGAAAAACTCCATAAACATAATTTACTAAGCTCATTTGATTTTGAATCACTTGACACATGCGAGTCTTGTTTGCTTGAGAAGATGACCAAAGCGCCCTTCACTGATCAAAGTGAGAGGGTCAGTGACTTGTTGAAACTTATACATATTGATGTTCGTGGACCAATGAGTTCAATAGCAAGCGGTGGTTTTCAGTACTTTATCACTTTTACCGATGACTTTAGTAGATATGGATATGTCTATCTAATGAGGCACAAGTCTGAATCCTTTGAAAAGTTCAAACAATTTCAAAATGAAGTACATAATCAATAGGGCAAGACAATTAAGCTTCTACGATCTGATCGTGAGTGTGAATGTTTAAGCTATGAATTTTATGATCATTTAAAACAATGTGAAATTGTTCGACAGTGGACTCCACCTGGAATGTCTTAATAGAATGGGGTGTCCGAGTAGAAGAACCGAACCGTGTTAGACATGGTTAGGTCGATGATGAGTCAAACAGATCTTCTACTATTCTTTTGGGGTTATGCTCTTGAAACTATTCCGTTTACGCTAAACAGAGTCTCAACTAAGTATGTTGAGAAGACATCATATGAGATATGGACCGAGAAATATTCTGGATTGTCTTTCCTTAAAATTTGGAGATGTGATGCTTATGTCAAACGTTTGACGTCAGACAAACTCACTCCTAAATCAGACAAATGCTTCTTTTTGGGATATCCTAGAGAAACCAAAAGATATTATTTTTACAATAAAGCGGAGGATAAAGTGTTTACCGCTTGCAATGGTGTCTTCTTGGAGAAAAAGTTTTTCTCAAAAGAAATTAGTGAGAGCAAGGTGCATCTTGAAGAAATTCAAGAAATTCTTGAGTATGTTTCCGCACCCACTGATGCTATACAGGATGTACAAGATGTGCAACCAGTTAATGAAACACCAGCCCCACAAAGGTATAAAAGGGCACGTTGTGCGACTGAAAGTTAACGCTTCTAACCACAGAGCAGCATGACATGGTATCATTGGACAAAAATAAGTCCATGACCTATACTGAAGCAATAAAGGGACAAAAATGGCTTGGAGCCATGGAATTCGTAATTGAATCCATAATCTAAGTTTGAAACTTGGTTGATCCAATCGAATGTGTGAGACCTATCGATTGTAAATGAATTTTCAAAAAAAAAAAACTGACATAGATGGAAATGTTCACATCTGCGCGATTGGTGGCGAAAGGTTTCAAACAAATTCAAGGTGTTGATTATGATGAAACTTTCTCGTCCGTCGCAATGTTAAAGACTGTTCGAATTCTTCTAGCAATTGTTACATATTTGGATTATGAAATATGGTAGATGGATGTAAAAACAGTCTTTCTTAATGGAAGTCTACCTTAGGATGTATATATGACACAACCTAAGGATTGTGTCGATCCTAAAAATGCTAGTAAAATATGCAAACTTCCATCTCCAGATTGAAGCAAGCATCTCAGAGTTGGAATCTACGTTTCGATGAAGTTGTTAAAGGGTTTGATTTTATCAAGAACGTAGAAGAATCTTGTATTTACAAAAAGTTTAGTAGGAGCGCACTTGTATTTCTGGTCTTATATGTAGATGACATATTGTTGATCGGAAATGAAGTTACAATGCTTGATGTTGTTAAATCCTCATTAAGAAAAAGTTTCTCGATGAAGGATTTAGGAGAAGCAGCGTACATCTTAAGCATAAAGATCTATAGAGATAGATCTAAAAGGCTAATTGGATTAAGCCAAAATACATATATTGACAGATATTGAATCGGTTCAATATACAAGATTACAAGAAAGGTTTCTTGCCAATGTCACATAGCATCACTCTAAGCAAGAGTCAGTATCTTTCGACACCTGATGAGCAAAAGAGGATGAGAGTGATTCTTTATGCTTCGGCTATTGGATCCATCATGTATGTCATGTTATGCACATGCTCAGATGTGTCATGCTCTAAGCGTCACGAGTAGCTATTAATCAGATTATAGTGAGGCTAATTGGACAGTTGTTAAAAACATCCTTAAATACTTAAGAAGATCTAAAGATGCGTTCCTAGTGTTTGGAGGTGAAGAAGAGGTCATTGTAAAAGGTTACGCCGATGCTAGCTTCTAAACAAACAAGGATGAATCAGATCGCAATCCGGTTTTGTATTCTGCCCTAATGGAAGGGCAGTGAGCTGAAAAAGTTCAAAGCAAGATACAGTAGCAGATTCAGCGACAGAGACGGAGTATATTGCAGGTTCTGAAGCTGCAAAGGAAGCTGTTTGATCAGAAAAATTTGTTTCTGAGTTGGAAGTTGTTCCTTGTGCGTCCAGTCCTGTAGATCTCTATTGTGACAATAATAGAGCCATTGCACGAGCAAAGGAGCCTAGATCACACAAAAGATCCAAACATATATTGTGATGTTATCACCTCATCCGAGAGATCATCAACCGAGGTGATGTGAAGATATGCAAGGTACACACGGATTTGAATGTTGCAGATTCGTTGACAAAACCACTTCACAATCAAAGCATGAGGCACACACGATATCTATAGTTATTAGATACTTACATTAGTGATCATAGTGTGTAGTCGGAAACTTGTGTTATAGCTATGTTTATGTACTGTTATATAGATTGTTATATAAATTGTTGGAGCAAAATGTTGACCAACTAAAAGGCAACATGTCCAACAAATGAGTGTTGCGGAGATGCGCATGCTACGGTGGATGTGCGGTCACACAAGAAGAGACAAAATTAGGAACGAAGTAATACGTGATAGGGTAGGGGTGGCACCGATTGAGGAGAAGCTAGTCCAACATCGCCTACGGTGGTTTGGGCATATCCAGCGGAGACCTCCAGAAGCACCGGTTAACAGTGGAATTATAAAGAGTGGAGAAAATTTTAGGAGGGGTAGAGGTCGACCAAGGTTGACATGGCAGGAGGCGGTGAAACGAGATTTAAAGGAGTGGGACATACCTAGAGATTTGGCTCATGATAGGGCTGCATGAAAATTAGCAATTCATGTGCCAGAGTCTTAGTTTATTCAGAATTTGTTACTCTTATCTTCTTTCTTATTAACCCGTTTCTAGAATAAATAAAATGTAGATTTTTTTGGATTTTTTTTACTCTTTTTTTTACTTTCATCTTATTTTCTATTACTTTTCTTCAAAATTGTTGGGTTTCATTTCTAACCGACCTCAACTTGTTTGGGACAAAGGCTTGGTTGTTGTTGTTGAGTAACCATTATTTACATTAATCATGAAGTGACTTGTTCATGAAACTATTTGTTAATTATAATGTTACTCGAAATGATCCTCTAGTCTACATCGTTATATGAGATAATGATGATACGCAGACTACCATATGTATTAATTGATGATCATGTTTCACGGATCATAGATATAGAAATATCAAATTAATAATGTGAACACATGTTAGTAAATATGATGTTGGATTGACCCACTCCGAGACACTGTTGGGATTGTTATCTTCATGTGTCATCAGTTGGTTGGTCTTGAGTGATACACCTGCTAGAGGTCTATGTTAGTAGCTGAATTTTTACTCTCATTGAAGAGAGGATGACACTAGAGAGTTGGAGCAATTTTCTTGTCTATTCCTCACACAATGCCATACCCTCCAAGGGGTTGGGGATACATATTTATAGGCTACTGCTAACCAGCCAAGAATATGCTAGATGCTGGTCTAAAATGCCAAACTAGGTACTGTCCTAGATGCTGTCCTAGAAGATGCTAATTGATGTCCTAAAAGCAGTCAAGATGTCATGCTAACTAATGTACTAGCTGCTCTAAAAAGCAGTCCAAGATGCTGAAATAAAAACTGCCCACAAAGACCAAGTACAAAGACTTATTCCCATCACTCTCCCCCTAAGTCTTATGCGTCGTCTTGTGGGAAATCTGGACCAACCCGGCCTTGGAACAGAGCTCCGGGAACCTGATCCTCCCAAGAGGCTTGCTGCACTGAGCAGGTCCACAAGTTGATCCTTGGTGTTGATGTAGCTAGCCTTGATGCTCTCTTCCTCTAAGCAACCTCAGATGAAGTGGTACCTCACCCGGATGTGCTTGCTCCGTTCATGGAAAACGGGGTTCTTCGCCAGGGCCAGAGCAGACACGTTGTCCACCCTGAGTTCCACCGCTCCAGTGTCTCTGTCGAGGAAATCACCAAGTAGTCGAACAAGCCAGAGCGTCTGAGTCGAAGCGGTGGAGGCCGCTATGTACTCGGCCTCGCAGCTGGACATGGACACCACCTGCTGCTTGACCGACTGCCAGCTAACGAGGCACTTGCCGAAGAAGAAGAGGATCCCGCTCGTGCTCTTGCTAGTGTCGATGTCGCCGGCGTGGTCGCTGTCGCTGTACCCGACAAGATGTGCCTCCCCAGGACACCTCGAGTAGTGGAGGCCGTGATCGAGAGTCCCCGCAACATAGCGGATGATCCTCTTCACAGCCTGCTGGTGCTCTGTCGTCAGTCGCTGCATGAATCGACTAACGTAGCCGACGGAGAATGCCAAGTTCGGCCGTGTGTGGGCGAGGTAGCGAAGGCTCCCCACAAGACGCCGGTACTGTGTAGTATCCACCTCCTCCGTCGTGCTATCGCGGCTCAGCTTCAGCCTCTCCTCCATCGGAGTGAGGGCTGGGTTGCAGTTTGTGAGCCCAGCTAGCTCAACAATGCGCCTGGCGTAGGTGGTCTGTCGAAGTGTGATCCCGGAGTCGGCCTGGTGCACCTCAATCCCTAGGTAGAAGGAGAGGGATCTCAGGTCACTCATCTAGAAGGTGGCTTTCATCTCTTCCTTGAACGCTGCCACCTCCGCATCCTTGGTGCCGGTGATCACCAAGTCGTCGACGTAGACACCCACCAGTAGGGTGTTTCCTCCATGACCCCGCCGGTAGATGGCCGCCTCGTGTGGGCATTGTCCGAAACCCATCCTCTTGAGCATGGAATCCAACTTGGCATTCCACGCCCGTGGTGCCCGCCGCAAGCCATAGAGGGCCTTGTGCAGGCGCAACACCTTGCCCTCCTTGCCAGGGAGCGCAAACCTCGGCACCTGGTGTACGTAGACCTCCTTCAAGTCGCCGTTGAGACACGCCAGCCTTCTTGGGCAGCCAGCGCAAAAAGGAGTCGCACGGATTCCATCCGTACCACAGGGGCAAAGGCATCGTCGAAGTCGATCCCCTCCTACTGCACGAAGCCGTGTGCCACCAAGCGAGCCTTGTGCTTGACGATGGCGCCGGCTTCATCCCTCTTCAGCTTGAACACACACTTAAGGGTGATCGCACGGTGACCACGAGGGAGGTCAGCAAGCTCCCAAGTGCGGTTCGTCTCGACCGCGTCCATCTCCGACTGCATCGCGGCACACCATGCCGCGTGTTTCTCGGCCTCCGCGAAAGACCGAGGCTCGCCGTCGTCACACGCAAGGTGCAACTGCGCCTCCGGATCTTGATCATCCAGATCGTGAGGGGCCAGTCCCGACACCGACTGGTCGCCGAGAATGTTCTCCATCTTGCGATACCACAACTGCTCGTCGTCGTAGCACCCGTCGAGGCGCTCCTCGTTGCGGGAGAGCGGAGTGACAAACTCCACTGGGTCGTGCTCGACACGAGCTGGCGACGGAGTGGACATGCCCGGAGGGGTGGCCGTCGGTGGGAGTGCGTGGGGTCGCCGGTTGAGGTGGAGGTGGACGCTCGGGGGCTGGAGTAGACACGCTCGGTGGAGGAGAGTTGCCCACTCCCCCAGCTCCCTTGAAGTAGATGTAGTCGACGATGAAGTCGTCGTTCGTCGAGGTCGAACTGTCGTACACCGCCTTGTCCCATGCCCATCCTCGCCCTTCATTGAACACAACGTCGTGCGTCGTGCGCACACGCTGTGTCTTTGGGTCGAGAATGCGGTAGGCCTTTGAGCCCTCCGCATAGCCGATGGACACCCCGCAGGTGCTCCTGTCGTCGAGCTTGCCGATCTGGCCAAGCTCCTTGGCGAACGCGAGGCAGCCAAAAACCCGTAGGTGAGAGACCGCCGACTTGCGCCCATACCAAGCCTCGTACGGCGTCCTGTCGTGAAGGGCCTTGGTGGGCGAATGGTTGAGGATGTAGACGGCGGTCACCACCGCCTCTCCCTAGAAGACAGTCAGCATTCCCCTCTGCTTGAGGAGGGCTCGAGTCATCCCCACAAACGTCTGGTTGCGCCGCTCGACGACGCCGTTGAAAGCATCTGGGCCCCCGTGAGGTATGGTTTTGGTGATTAATGACAACCATTCGTAATTACTAATGAGTTTGTGGATGCAAGGTTTCACATATATCACATCAAGCGTTAACGACTATCTATTCAAATCATCTACCACTCATTGGATACGAATGGAGACCCCTCAAACGACCTATTCTAAGGGGGTTATTAAATTCTCATGAAGGCTAAATGAAGAACTCACACAACAACTCTATTCTATCAAAATTGGCAACACAAGAAGATCAATATTCATCAGAACATTATTTGCAACAAGTGTCAAAGAGGTCCCTCGAGAAGCTTCTAAAAGTTCAACTCGAAGCAAACAAATTACACTCACCGGATCGTCCGATGGTCTGGAAAATGCACACATCGGTCGATTGGGGCTCAACAGAAGAAGAAGACCTCAGAATGAAGTGCACACCGGATCATCCGATGCTAGAGACAAGTGGACATCGGTGAAGTTCAACAGAAAGATTAATTTGTCTCAACAATTCTGGAGAAACACTCACCGGATCATCCGATGCAGAAGCAAAGTGTACATCGGTCTAGTTCAACAGAAACATTATTTCTGGACCAAATCTGAAGACAAAGCTCACCGGATCATCCGATGCAGAAGCAAAGTGTACATCGGTCTAGTTCAACAGAAACATTATTTCTGGACCAAATCTGAAGACAAAGCTCACCAGATCATCCGATGATTGAGAAGGGGCAGCATCGGTCGAATAACGGTCACTTCTGACACAGTGACGTCAGCTAATCTAATTAGACCGATGCTCAGAAAAGGTGGTCATCGGATCATCCGATGTACACAGAAAAAGTAATCAGCCAACTTTTTCAACGGCTAATTCAGTTGGGCTGGCTATTTAACCCCCTTCCACCAGTCATTTCGACAACACTTGACAACCAGAGCATGCCTACACATCCTCAAGTGTCCAAGACCTAGAACAATCATTTACACACCCTTTCCGTCCATCTACACCTCAAGATATAGGCTAGACCTAGCTAGAGAGAAGCTCGTGTGCGTCCTCTCTGGGTGAGTGGAGTCTCTAGACCGGTGAGAGCCGTGAGGGAGTGCATTCTTGGTGATTGCATTCACCTTGTATCAAGAGGAGAGTAGAGAGATTGCTCCGGAGCGTGCCGAGACAATTGTGGAAGCCCGGAGGATCGAAGTTGTACAAGGCTTGAGCTCCACCTTGCCGGAGATGGCGAACGGAGAAAGTTAGTGGATTCCCTCGTCTTGGTGACTCGGGAGTGGCAATACCCTTTGGTGGGTGCCACAACGTGGATGTAGGAAGATCCTAGTGATCTTACCGAACCACGGGAAAAATCGTCGTGTCTCCGCGTCTTCGAGCGTTTGCATTCCTCTCCCTACCCCTTTACGATTACGTTTTACTATTTCGCACTTAACTCTCTTGATTGCGTAGTTGACTTGCATAGGGAATTGGGCTTAACAATTAAAGCTTTAAATTGTCTTAAAATTTGAAAAAGCCCAATTCACCCCCCCCCCCCTCTTGGGCGTTTCGATCCTTACAATTGGTATCAGAGCAAGGTTGCTCATAGGATCATTCTAGCTTCACCGCTAGAGAGCTTAAATGGCCAAGAATGGGGGTTCGGTTCCCACCTTCGAGGGCAAGAACTTTGCCTATTGGAAAGCACGCATGCGTGCCTACCTAGAGGCTATTGCTCCCGAAGTTTGGGAAGCGACCCATGCGGGATTTGGAGATCTCAATTATGTTGGTGATCAACTAAAATGGGATGCTAAGGCTAGAAATGCTATCTACGAATGCATAAGTCAAGACGTATTTGCTAGAATTGCTAGTAAAGAGAAAGCATGTGAAATTTGGGCATGTTTAATTGAAATACATGAGGGCTCATCTCGTGTTAAAGAACTCAAATATCACTTGCTTAAATCCAAGTATGATGAATTCAAAATGCTTCCTCATGAGAATGTTAACCAAATGTTTTCCCGTTTAAATGTACTCATTGAGGAGATTAACGCACTTGACATTGCCTCTCTTGGTAAGGGACTTATTAACCGCAAGATCCTCATGCTTCTACCCAAGCCCAAGTACAACATTATCAATTCAATGCTCCAAAAGGAATCGCTTGACAACATTGAAGTCTCGGAGCTTATTGGAGAAATTCATGCTCATGAGATGAGCGTTCTTGGAATGATGGAGGAGTCATCGTCAAAGACCATTGCTCTCAAGGCCTCAACCAAGAAGACAACTCCCAAGAAGAAGAAAGTAGTTGAGCCTAGCTCAAGTGAAGAAGAGCAAGCAACAAGCGAAGAGGACGATGACGAGCTTGCATTGATGATGAGGAAATTCTCACGGTTAAACTCCAAGATTGCAAAGAAGGGTTACTTTTTTGATCCCAAGAAGAAAGCCTTCCTTCCAAGAAAAGATGAAAACAAGATATGCTATAATTGTGGTGATCAAGGCCACATATCGTATGATTGTCCAAAGCCGGACAAGAGGAAGGACAACCACAAGGGAAAGCATCGAAAGCTAGAAGAAAGTGATGAAGATGAAGAAGAGGTTAAGCCCAAGCGCTCCTTTGGAAAGAAGAAATTTGACAAAGGCAAGAAGACCAAGCTCTTTCCAAAGAAGAGAAGAGGGCCTCAAAAGGTCTTCATGTGCGAAGCCAATGAGTGGGTCACCGATGAGGAAACAAGTGACGATGATAGTGAAGATAAGGAAGAAAACTTGGCAAGCCTCGCTATCGTCAACAAGGATGACTCACCTCTTCCCCCACCGCCCATGTGTCTCATGGCGAAAGGTAACACCAAGGTATGTGATGACTCTAGTGATGATGATGAACTTTCTCCCGATGAATTAGCATCTATGATTAATGAATATCATGTCATCATAAAAAGGGAAAAGGGCAAGGTTAAGGCACTTGAACAAGCTCGTACTAAGCTTGAGAGTGCTAACCTCAATTTGCATGACAAGTATGAAAGCATACTTAAGGAGCATGGCATGCTCAAGTCTCATGTCAAGCAAATTGAGGAAGAGAAGGCTCGAATCATGCTTGGTCACCATGAGCTTGACTTAGCTCATCAAACACTCTTGGGCAAGCACAATGAGTTGGTTCAAGAGCATCAAGTACTTAACCTTGCTTATGAAGCTATTGAACTAAAATTAAAAAACTTGAAGAAAAACCCTTGATGGCAAAATATCCGCTAGTTCACATGCCACTAACAATTTGCATGAGTCTTTGCCGTTGAAAGCAAATGCTAGGGAGAAGGAGCTAATGGACGAGATTGAAAGTCTCCATGCTAGCGTGGCAAGACTAACCAAGGGAGAGGACAAGCATAAGGAAATCCTCTTCCAACAAGCCAAAGGCTTCAACAAGAGAGGACTTGGATCCTTCCCGGTGCCAAACAAAGGGAAGGTGCCCTCACCGGAGCTTAGGACAAGCTTCATCAAGGAAGTTGGTTCCTATTGCCAACACTGTGAGGTCACCGGACATCACACAAGGGAGTGTCCTCTTCCTAATCGTCCTTCTCCCAAATTGCCTCCTAACTATACATCTACCTTTGATAATCACTATTATCTATTGAGCAAAGTAGGTGGGAAGGTGAAGGCAAAGTTCATCGGCAAAGACATCAAGGGCATGAAGGGGAAGCTCCCCAAGCAACTTTGGGTCCCAAAATCACTTGTATCACACATACAAGGACCTAAGTTGGCTTGGGTTCCTAAACTCAAAAACTAACTTCATGTGTGTAGGTGAACTACAAAGCCGGAGGAAAACATTGGGTACTCGATAGTGGGTGCACTCAACACATGACCGGCAATGATGGTATGTTCACCTCCATAGAGGACCCCGGAAATCACGAACAAGTCACCTTTGGTGATAACTCAAAGGGGAAGGTAATTGGTTTAGGTAAAATTGCTATTTCTAATGATTTGTCTATCTCTAACGTGCTTTATGTTAAGTCTCTTAGTTTCAATTTACTCTCTATTGCTCAATTATGTGATCTTGGACTAACGTGCACATTTGACAAGAATGGTGTTGTGGTGTCGAGTGAGTCTAGCAAAGAACTAATCTTCAAGAGGTTTAGGCATGGACATTTTTACTTGGTGGACTTCTCCAACAAGAACGCCAGCTTGACCACTTCTCTTTTCACCAAGACAAGTTTGGGTTGGCTATGGCATCGACGCATTGCTCACATAGGGATGAGCAAGCTCAAGAAGTCATTCAAGCTTGGGATGGTGACCGGCGTGAAGGACGTCACATTTGAGAAGAACAAGCTTTGTAGCGCATGTCAAGCCGGGAAGCAAGTTGCCTCGCACCATCCGATGAAGACAATGGTGTCAACCTTCAAGCCACTTGAACTGCTTCACATGGACCTCTTCGGACCGTCCACATACCAAAGTCTTGGCGGTAACCTCTATTGTCTCGTTATTGTTGATGATTATTCTCGATATGCTTGGACTTTGTTTCTAGGTGACAAAGGTGAAACTCCGGAAGTCTTCAAGACCTTTGCAAAACGAGCTCAAAGGGAATTTCAACTTCCCATCATCAAGGTCCGGAGTGACAACGGCACCGAGTTCAAGAACTACAACATTGGGGAGTGGTGTGACCGTGAAGGCGTGAAGCACGAGTTTTCGGCCACATACACCCCTCAACAAAATGGTGTCGTTGAAAGGAAGAACAAGACTCTCATCACCCTTGCAAGAGCAATGCTTGATGACTATGGCACGTCGGAGAAGTTTTGGGCCGAAGCAATCAACACGGCGTGCCATGCCGCTAATGGGATCTATCTTCATCGACTACTTCAAAAGACCCCCTATGAGCTCCTCATTGGGAGAAAGCCCAACATCTCCTACTTCCGAGTCTTCGGATGCAAGTGCTACATCTACCGCAAGAAGAGGCTCGGTAAGTTTGAAAGAAGGTGTGATGTTGGTATTTTTCTTGGTTATGCATCAAACTCAAAAGCATATCGAGTATTCAACCAAACCTCCGGGTTAGTTGAAGAAAGTTGTGATGTTGAGTTTGATGAGACTAATGGCTCCCAAGAGGAGAGTTTTGGTCATGATGATATAGATGATGAGCCTCTACGAGAAGCTATGAAGAACATGACCATTGGAGACATCAAGCCTGAAGTTGAGGAGAGCCATGATCAAGGGGGAGCCTCAAATGCTAACATTGACACCTCCATGGCGCCTCAAGTTGACGAAGAAGAAGAAAAAGATGATCCATTGTCTACGCAAGATTCACAAGTCCTACAACATCAAGATGAAGAAGAAGAAGTCCAAGATCAAGTCCATCCACAAGACGAGCAAAACGCATCACCACCGCCAAGTGCTTCACAACCACTCATGAGGCATGGGCGCATCTCCAAGGCGCATCTGATGGATCAAATCATCGGAAGTCCGTCACGGGGAGTAAGTACTCGTTCTCGCCATGTCGCTTCGTTTTGTGAGCACTACTCGTTTGTTTCGTGTGTAGAACCCACTCGCATCGAGGAAGCACTTCAAGATCCAAATTGGGTGATGGCAATGCAAGAAGAACTCAACAACTTCACCCGCAACGAAGTTTGGGTGTTGGAGGAGCGACCCAAGGACAAGAATGTCATCGGAACGAAGTGGGTGTACCGCAACAAGCAAGATGAGAATGGCGTTGTGGTCCGCAACAAGGCAAGACTTGTGGCCAAGGGCTTTGCGCAAGTTGAAGGACTAGACTTTGGAGAGACTTTCGCTCCGGTCGCTCGGTTAGAAGCTATTCGTATACTCCTTGCTTTTGCTTCACATCATAACATAATGCTTTATCAAATGGATGTGAAAAGTGCCTTTCTTAATGGCTATATTAACGAGCTTGTTTATGTTGAGCAACCTCCCGGGTTTGAAGATCCGAGGAATCCTAATCATGTGTATAGGCTACACAAGGCGCTCTACGGACTCAAGTAAGCACCTAGGGCGTGGTATGAACGACTAAGGGATTTCCTAGTCATGCAAGGATTCAAGATCGGGAGGGTGGATACTACACTCTTCACCAAGGACATCGACGGAGATTTATTTCTTTGTCAAATTTACGTTGATGACATTATTTTTGGCTCAACTAACAAAGCTCTTAGCCATGAGTTTGGCAAAATGATGTCTAGGGAATTCGAGATGTCAATGATTGGAGAGCTCAATTTCTTCCTAGGATTTCAAATCAAGCAACTTCAAGAGGGGACCTTCATCTATCAAGATAAGTACACAAAGGACCTCTTGAAGAAATTTGAGATGGGAGATTGTAGCTCAAGAAGCACTCCAATGGCGACAAATTGCCATCTTGACGCGGACATGGACGGTAAACCTATTGATCAATCTCATTACCGTTCTATGATTGGCTCATTGTTATATCTTACCGCATCTAGGCCCGATATTATATTTAGTGTGTGCTTGTGTGCTCGCTTTCAAGCGGCACCTAAAGAATCGCACAAGAAGGCGGTCTTTAGGATACTCCGGTATCTCAAGCATACCCCAAGTGTAGGTTTGTGGTACCCCAAGAACGCTAGTTTTCATCTCTTAGGCTACTCGGATTCGGACTTTGCCGGATGTCGTGTGGACCGCAAGAGTACCTCCGGAGGGTGCCACCTACTTGGGCGTTCCCTAGTATCTTGGTCTAGCAAAAAGCAAAATTTCGTGGCTTTGTCCACCGCGGAGGCGGAGTATATAGCGGCCGGTGCATGTTGTGCCCAAATTCTATATATGAAGCAAACCCTTTTGGACTTTGGAATTAAGTTTGGTTGTGTGCCTCTCCTTTGTGACAATGAAAGTGCGGTTAAGATAGCTAGAAACCCCGTTCAACACTCCCGCACCAAACACATTGATATTCGCCATCACTTCTTGCGGGATCATGAGGCTAAGGGAGACATCTCATTGCAAGGTGTTAGGTCCGAAGAACAATTGGCGGATATATTCACCAAACCACTTGATGAGAAAACTTTTTCTAGGCTTAGAAGTGAATTAAATGTGCTAGATGCATCTAACGTCATGTAAGTTGTCATGTTCATGTAAGGTTGCATATCATATAGGTCTTGCCTAACTCCCAAAGGATAGGGGCGAACTAGAAATAGTTTTCCCTGAGGAAGCCTTTGGAAGGTTTAAACTTGGCAAGATAGATTTATATTATGCCTTGCATGATTCCTGCCATATAAACTTGCACTCATTTAATATCTTGCATTAACTTGTTTGGCATTGCATACGGTAGATTGTCACAAAGGGGAACCCACATCATGAGAAGAAGACTTGTTTGAAATGCAATATCTTAACTCATATGATGTGGAAAGAGCAAAATTCTAAAGGAACATGCTTTAAAGAGATAGAAGTCTCCATACTCTAGCTCACAAAGCATGGACCTTACATTTTCTTGGTTTTTCCCTCCTAATTTTTCTTGTGTGCTCTATTTGTTTAAGGGCTTAGCCAATATTTGGCACTATATTGAAAAGCCTATTTTTTAGGGGTTAGGAGGTGCCCAAAAGGTCCTAAGACTCTTTTTCTCTTTGTGTGTTTTTAAGTCAACGGACATTTATGGGCATTCTTAGGTTTTCTGTAGTCATCGGACTATCCGATGCTAGGGTCAGCAGCTACATCGGATCAATTGATGCTTCAGTTCATCGAACAGATTAGTCAGAACCAAGAAATCGACCGATGGGTTCATTTCAGGAAACATCGAAGCATCCGATGTTCAATCCTCTGTTATCCTGCAGAATTCGACCGATGATCGACGTAGCAACGTCGGATCATCCGGTGTGCAAAGAGAGTTTTTGGACCAACTCTCTGTTGAACTCGACCGATGACCCCACTCGATGCGCATCGGTCGATCCGGTGTTCGCGTAACCGTTAGGTCATCGGGTTCCCATTTAAAGACGTACGGCGCTTCGTCTTCCTCACCCCGCGCCGCCACCTTCTCGCACCGCCGCCGCGCCTCCCGCCGCCACCTCCTCGCGTCGCCGCCGCGCCTCCCGCCGCCGCCGCGCCTCCAGCCACCGCCGCGCCTCCCGCGCTGCCACTTCCTCGCGCCGCCGCCGCGCCTCCCGCCGCCGCCGCGCCTCCCGCGCCGCCACCTCCTCGCGCCCCGCTGCGCCTCCACCGCCGCCGCGTCGCCACCGCCACGCCTCCATCGCCGCCACCTCAGACCACGCCGCCGCCGCCGCCTCTTCAGTGTGCCGCCTCGTCGTGTCTCCACCTCACCGCCGGCAGCCCTACGACTTTCGTCGCTAGGGTTCCCACGAACCGCGCGACATCATCCCGATCGCTGCGTCGCCGTTCATCGTTCGCGTGATCCTTTTCGTCGCTAAGGTTTGTACCGTACCGTGCGACATCCATCCTTGTTTCTCGTCGATCACGTTTCCACTAACCCTAGGCCTCTCTTTTGCATCAAGATGGGCCGTGATCGCAAGGGAAAAGGCAAGGCCATCGAGGAGCCCGCAGCGAAGAAACAAAAGCTCTCGAAGGAAGCTCGCCGGGCAGAGTTGGCCGCTCGCGCCGCCGAGGAGCGTGAGCGCGGCCATCGCGGTTCCTTGCGGCTCCGCGAGTCTCGGCAGATGCAGCAGCGGCCCACAGTGCAGCCCGTGCCGCCCGACGACTCTGAGGATGAGGAGGATACTGCGGTGACGCCACTGGTTCGCCGGCGCACCGTCAGGACCCGAGGGGGAGGTCAGACCCCCACCGCGAGTCAGCGCCCCACTGCTGCCGACCGCGCAGAGGACAGAGAGGCCCAGAGGGCCATCTACGAGATGGATACCGCTGCCAGAGTTGCTGAGGATGTCAGGCTTACAGACTATCGCAAGTTCAAGGCAAAACAACTGAAGAAGCTCAGATGGACAGCGTTGCCAGAGGAGTGGTTCCCGCAGCCCAGGGACACTAGGGTTGATCCCCGCTTTTGGACCCTGACACAGGCGTCCCTGTACGAGACGTACAGGCGTCGGGGCCATAAGCTGTTCCAGCACACTTACATCGACTGGAATCAGCTTGCAACAGCAGTTGGACACGGGATCAGGCCATTCTTCGAGAGGTACAGAGGCCTTGTGGAGCTGCTCTCACGCCAGAGGAGCGCTTACGTGGAGGAGTGGGTTCGAGTCTTCTACGCCACTCTCTATATCTCAGAGGGTCGGCGCTCGATCCACTTCATGTTTCTGGGGCAGCAGCACACCGTGTCTCGAGAGCGTCTGGCACAGCTGCTTGGAGTGGACACACACCTCACCTGTCTGCACGAGGTGGTCTACGGAGGAGCCGACCCGCCGAGGAGGCCGCTGACAGGGGGAGTGTCACCGCCGTTTGAGGAGATCAGAGGTCTGCTCACCCCTCCTTTCACGCCAGACCAGCCGAGGGTGCCAGCTCTACTCACTCCAGCCGCTCGGACAGTTCACCACATCCTCAGGCGTACCCTTCTACCGAGGTCCGGCTACCTAGAGGGCTTCACGAGCCTCCAGCAGACCATCGTGTTCTATGTGATGAACGGGATGGAATTTGATATCGTGGACATCTTAATCTGCGAGATGGAGGACGTGATCACTGACGGAGTCGGGATGTTGAGGCAGTTGGTCTACGGGCATTGGATCTGCCGTCTGCTGTTCTTGCTGGCACCTGAGGACTCGCCAGCCACTGCTCCTCTGACAGAGCTCCACGCCACTCGGTTCGGCCACTACCGAGTGCCCACTCCTGGAGACCGCCGCCTTGGCCGTCCAGTCGAGCGTCAGGTCAGAGCCCGACTCTCCGAGGAGGACTGGACCGAGCTAGCCCAGGAGGACGAGGCGCTCGCCCAGGCAGAGGCACAGGGTGGAGGACTGGAGCACGTCTGGTCGGACAGCGACACCAGCGACAGCGTCGAGGAGTACTTCCCTCCTCCGCCTCCTTCTCCGAGGCAGCACGACGCGGAGGCGGGAGGTTCGACTGCTCCACCACCTCCAGTGTCCGAGGCTCAGGTGTCACAGCCGTCAGAGCTCACCTCGCTGCTCCAGCAGATGGTCGAGCAGCAGCGCCAGGACAGGCTTGCAGCTGAGCAGGCCCGAGCGGAGCAGGCTGCGCGGCTCGCGGAGCTACAGAGACAGCAGCAGGAGATGCAGTTGGAGATCGCCCGCCAGAGGCGAGAGGACACTGACCGCTTCACGAGCCTGGTGGATCAGATGCACCGGAGGACCCTGGACCAGCAGCAGCAGACTCAGCAGGCGATGATGGGCATCCTGGGGTTGATCACCAACCTCTACCAGCAGACCGGAATAGCCCTTCCGCCTCAGCAGCCGGGTCTTGGTCAGGCTCCAGCAGCTTCTCCACTGGCACCTACTGCAGCTCCAGCACCGGCGTCGCCCATACCAAGCTTCAGCATGTCACCTCTACTAGCCTCGACAGTGCCATTCCAGTTCTCACCTCCACCGGCAGTACCTTCTCCGCTGGCGCCAGCAGTCCCAGCAGATCCCCCAGCAGCGCCAGCAGTCCCAGCAGATCCCCCAGCAGCGTCAGCAGCTCCAGCTCCTCCCGCTCCAGCGCCAGCACCTGCGACCTCCACCTCGAGCAGCTCCGACGACAGCACCGCCGACGTCGATCGCTTCACCGTCGCCCCGAGTGCTCCGGAGTCCTAGGTACTCATCTTCCCTTTTTGGTGTCTTGATGCCAAAGGGGGAGAAGAGTTAGAGTCAACGGGAGTTTAGCTCTAGGGGGAGTCAGTCTTGGTCGAGTCAGTCTCAGTCTTAGGGGGAGTTTGGGGAGTTTTACCTTTATCTATTTGGACTTATTGTCATTTGCTTCGACTTATTGTCATTTGCTTCTATTGTAATTCAGTGTGCTATTTCATGGCTTATTTGATCACTGTTTGAGCCTTCGAGCTTCTTGTGTTGCATTTTGTTCCAGTTACAATCTTTATGAGCATTGTGTTATTAAATTCATTTACTTCTATGCTCTACTCGTTGTGTTGTCATCAATCACCAAAAAGGGGGAGATTGAAAGCATCTGGGCCCCCGTGAGGTATGGTTTTGGTGATTAATGACAACCATTCGTAATTACTAATAAGTTTGTGGATGCAAGGTTTCACATATATCACATCAAGCGTTAACGACTATCTATTCAAATCATCTACCACTCATTGGATACGAATGGAGACCCCTCAAACGACCTATTCTAAGGGGGTTATTAAATTCTCATGAAGGCTAAATGAAGAACTCACACAACAACTCTATTCTATCAAAATTGGCAACACAAGAAGATCAATATTCATCAGAACATTATTTGCAACAAGTGTCAAAGAGGTCACTCGAGAAGCTTCTAAAAGTTCAACTCGAAGCAAACAAATTACACTCACCGGATCGTCCGATGGTCTGGAAAATGCACACATCGGTCGATTGGGGCTCAACAGAAGAAGAAGACCTCAGAATGAAGTGCACACCGGATCATCCGATGCTAGAGACAAGTGGACATCGGTGAAGTTCAACAGAAAGATTAATTTGTCTCAACAATTCTGGAGAAACACTCACCGGATCATCCGATGCAGAAGCAAAGTGTACATCGGTCTAGTTCAACAGAAACATTATTTCTGGACCAAATCTGAAGACAAAGCTCATCGGATCATCCGATGCAGAAGCAAAGTGTACATCGGTCTAGTTCAACAGAAACATTATTTCTGGACCAAATCTGAAGACAAAGCTCACCGGATCATCCGATGATTGAGAAGGGGCAGCATCGGTCGAATAACGGTCACTTCTGACACAGTGACGTCAGCTAATCTAATTAGACCGATGCTCAGAAAAGGTGGTCATCGGATCATCCGATGTACACAGAAAAAGTAATCAGCCAACTTTTTCAACGGCTAATTCAGTTGGGCTGGCTATTTAACCCCCTTCCACCAGTCATTTCGACAACACTTGACAACCAGAGCATGCCTACACATCCTCAAGTGTCCAAGACCTAGAACAATCATTTACACACCCTTTCCGTCCATCTACACCTCAAGATATAGGCTAGACCTAGCTAGAGAGAAGCTCGTGTGCGTCCTCTCTGGGTGAGTGGAGTCTCTAGACCGGTGAGAGCCGTGAGGGAGTGCATTCTTGGTGATTGCATTCACCTTGTATCAAGAGGAGAGTAGAGAGATTGCTCCGAAGCTTGCCGAGACAATTGTGGAAGCCCGGAGGATCGAAGTTGTACAAGGCTTGAGCTCCACCTTGCCGGAGATGGCGAACGGAGAAAGTTAGTGGATTCCCTCGTCTTGGTGACTCGGGAGTGGCAATACCCTTTGGTGGGTGCCACAACGTGGATGTAGGAAGATCCTAGTGATCTTACCGAACCACGGGAAAAATCGCCGTGTCTCCGCGTCTTCGAGCGTTTGCATTCCTCTCCCTACCCCTTTACGATTACGTTTTACTATTCCGCACTTAACTCTCTTGATTGCGTAGTTGACTTGCATAGGGAATTGGGCTTAACAATTAAAGCTTTAAATTGCCTTAAAATTTGAAAAAGCCCAATTCACCCCCCCCCCCCTCTTGGGCGTTTCGATCCTTACAGCCGTTCTGCTGCGGGTTGTAGGGCGCGGAGTAGTGGCGTTGAACACCCTCATCCGCGCAATATGACGCGAATTCAGCTGCCGTGAATTCGCCGCCGTTGTCGGTGTGCAGCACGCGCGGCTTGCGGCCACGCTCCGCCTCTGCAGTGGCCTGCGCGCGCCTGATGGCGTTTGCAGCCTCTCCCTTGCTGCCAAGGACCACCACCCACATGTAGCGGGAGAGGTCGTCGACAAGCAGCAGGAAGTACCATCGTCCTCCTGGTGTAGCCGGTGTCACTGGGCCACACAAATCCCCGTGAACGAGCTCGGGCCGCTCCTTGGCTCGAAAGCTCGACTGCTGGGGAAAAGAAAGTCGCCTCTGCTTCGTCACCACACAGACGTCGCAGAGCTGCTCCACGTGGTCAAGGCATGGCATGCCTCGCACCATCTCCTTGGCACTGAGCTGCTTCAGGGCCTCAAAGTGAAGGTGCCCAAAGCGCTTGTGCCACTGCCATGCCTCGTCCTCCCTACGAGTGGCAAGACAGACAGGCTGTGCTACCTGCACGTGAAGGACATAGAGTCGATTGGTGCCTCTAGTTACCTTGGCAAGAAGGCGACAATGGCGATCCCAAATCCTCATGACTCCGTCCTTGATCTCCACGCGCGAACCACTCTCATCCAGCTGTCCCAAGCTGATGATGGAGTTTCTCAAAGCGAGGATGTAGTAGACTCCGACGAGCAGCTTGTGCTCACCGGACTTGGCGCTGAGGATGACGGAGCCAACACCCTTGATCTCCACGCCGGAGGCGTCACCAAACTTGACGGAGCCTCGAACATTGAGATCGAGCTCGGCGAAGAACTCCCGTCAATCGGTCATGTGATGGGTGGCGCCGGTGTCGAGGCACCACCCGTCAGTCTTGTCGTTGCTGGAGCCATCGCAGAGAAAGGCGTGTGCTCTCGGCTCATCAAGATGGAAGAGAGCCGCTGCGGTCGATGCCACTAGAGGTGGCTTGATGCTTCCATGTGCCATGAGCAAGGTTGGCTCCTCCTCCACTTGTGCGACGTGGGCCTCCTCCTCCACATGTGCGACGTGGGCCTGGCCATGTCGTGGCTGTCGACACTCCCTGGCCCAATGACCAAGCTTGCAACAGTTGTGGCGGGTGTCGTCTCGTGCCGGCTTGTGGTTGTCGGCAGCACCGCCCTGGGCGCCTTCGCGGGCATGTCCTTGCGCCCCGGCCTGGGCGCCTCCGCGCCCCTTGCGCGGCTTGCCGCGCTTGCGGCCGCCTGTCGAGGAAGAGGACTCCCCCTTCTTCCGGCCAGCCTGGCCAGCCTCCCACTGCTCGCGAGTGAGATGGAGTTTCCCGCCAATGGTGATAGGCCCCGAGAGAGGTTGTGGTTCGTCGCTGTCGACGACCTTGAGGCGACCAATCGCCTCTTCGATCGACATCATGGAGAGGTCCAGCAAAGACTCGATCGAGCGAGCGATCTGCTTGTATTTCTCGGGGATGCAATGGAAGAGCTTCTCGACAGCTCTCTCCTCGTCGTAGGTGTCGTCGCCGAACTGCTCAAACTTTTGCAACAAAGTGTTGAGACGAAGAGCAAAGTCATCTACATCCTCACCTGGCTTAAAGGCCAGGTTCTCCCACTCCTTGCGAAGCGCCTGCAGTGTGGTCTTGCGGGCGCGGTCGCCGCCGATGCGTGTCGCAGCGATGGCGTCCCAAGCCTCCTTAGCAGTCCGCTTCTTGGAAAGCGAGAACTGCATCTCGGGCGGGACTGCAGCAATGAGGGCATCCAGCGCTCGTCGATCCTCATAGTAGTCGACGTCGCCGTACCGAACTGCTTCCCACATGTGTCGCACCTGGAGCCGCACCCTCATCACCGTGGCCCACTCGACGTAGTTGGTCTTGGTGAGGGTAGGCCACACACCGCCGGGACCGACATCCCTGACAATGGCTTGGACCCCATGGTGTCCATGGTACCTATCCGGGGAGGGAGAAACGCCCTGCCTGTAACGGTCGCGTTCTCCGTCGACTCCGCCACCGGCGCGTCCGCGCCGGTCTGGGCTGCGGCTGTCGCGCCCATGGGGACGCGCGGCTGCTCGATGCACCTCATGTGCTCGCGCCGCTCCCCTCGCCAGCCTGAGCTCATCGTCGACGCCGCCATCGACAGAGCCGCTGGAGCTACCGGCGCGTAGAGCCTCCAGCTCCGCTGCCGCTGCACGCGCTGCAGCCGCCGCCGCCACTGGTTCCACTTCCGCCCTCGTCGCTGCCAGTTCTGCCGCCGCCAACTTTGTCGCCAGTGCCGCCGTCGCCGCAGTCTCTGCAGCCGCTCGCTCGCGCTCCTCTGCCGCGGCGACCTCTGTATACCGCGCGCTCGAGGCAACCGAACGCTGAGACTGTTCGTCGGACATCGCGCACTAGTGGGGAGCTGGTGTGTGGGGAAGAGGGAGCTGGGGCAGCCGGTGCTCCTGCTACCGGTTGCGGTCAGGGAGAGGCGCGGGAAGGAGATGAGCAAGAGATGTTAGGCTACAAGATAGAACGGCTCTGATACCAAATGTTAGTAGCTGAATTTTTACTCTCATCGAAGAGAGGATGACACTAGAGAGTTGGGGCAATTTTCTTGTCTATTCCTCAGACAATGTCATACCCTCCAAGGGGTTGGGGATACATATTTATAGGCTGCTGCTAACCAGCCAAGAATATGCTAGATGCTGGTCTAAAATGTCAAACTAGGTACTTTCCTAGATGTTGTCCTAGAAGATGCTAACTGTTGTCCTAAAAGCAGTCAAGGTGTCATGCTAACTGCTGTCCTAGCTGCTCTAAAATGCAGTCCAAGATGTTGAAATAAAAGTTGATACAACTGCTGTCCTAGCAGTCCAAGATGCTGAAATAAAAACTGCCCACAAAGACTTATTCCCATCAATCTATACCTAAGATCGCCATTGTTTCTCACTGTGTAGTTGAGTACTTTGAAACTATCAAACGCTACTCCGTAACTGGGTAGTCATAAAAATAGTCTTTGGGTACAAATGAAACATGGAATGGGATGCGTGCGGATCAAGATAGGGTTTGCTCCTCCTAAATAACAGGAGAGATATCCCTGAGCCCCTCGAGATAGTTGGATTTACAAGTGCATTGCCATGCCAGGGTGATTAAGGAGTTAATCACAATGACTAAAGGTTAGTCATGGATTCAATCCACTATTTGATCGAGTGAATGGTCGAGTTATCACAAAGATGGCACGTATCTCACCTTGAGTTTGACTGGTATCGTGAAGTACAGGGATTATCATGTTGAATGTATCTAGGTTCAGCCGATATGATCTTTATGTACATTCAGGAGTCAGTATGTCCGGCTATGTACCACTGCTGACTTGTGGTTGAAAACAGTTTCCAGTCACAACCGACTGCACATGAATCTAACGGGTCACACACTTAAGGTGTTGGAATATTGAAAAGTCTGTCTATATGATTGTCTCTAGTGCAAGTGGGAGATTGTTGGTGATATGCCCAAGAGGCAATCATAACAATTCGAATTAAGCCCTGTTAGATATTTGATCCACAACCAATCAGGGTACTAATGGGCCTACGACCTAAAAGCCTATTAGCGCGTCTATAAATATGAAGGGTAGGGTTAGGAGCGGATTACTCTACCACGTGACAGCCCTAGCCGCCACCCCTCGCAGGCTTAACGTCAAAACCCTTGTCGCGCGTGCAGTGCTAGCACACCAGCGCACGGTGTTTCTTCCCGTACGTGTGGACTCCGTGGAGGCGCTGCTGCTACTACTGCGCTGATCGACTACAATAACGTCACCGTCAACTCGCTGTTGTGACGAGAACAAGGAGGAGACGAACGAGATCGTCTACATCCCCTACACCGACGCGCATATACGACTAGATCTCCCGCTGCGCTGCGCGTCTAGTAGTAACGATCTATGACCGCTGTACTTACATGTTTCCTGGGTGATGCGGTAGAATTTCTAGAGTAACGTACAGCCGATTTTCCATCAGTGGGGACGGGGAGGGACATGGTGACGTCGAGAGCAAAGCGGGAGGCGAAGACGATCGCAGTTGTGAGTCGATGGTCACGATTGCGAGTTGTGAGCGTTGTGGAGGGGAGCAGTGATGGGAGCTGCCAACCAGATTTTGTCGGAGAGATGGGAGGCGGAGATGGCACGGTCGGGGGCCGTGCGCTGCGGCGCACAGGGTCGAAGTCAGGCTGATAGTGGCGCACAGGCTTGGACCTCGGGGGAGCGGCGACACAATGGTTGGAGGTGGCGGAGGCGCACAGCGGGAGGAAGGAGCTGGTGTTGGGGAAGTTTTGGGTACCCACGTGTTACCCGCGGGTGAGCAATAAAACCCGTGCCCGCAACATATCAAGTTGGGTACGAGTTAGACCTGCGAGTAAAATTTTGTACCCATAACCGCACATGTCGAGTGTCGAACCTGATAAGTACCCGCACTCGCGGCTAGGATTGTCATCTCTATTGCTCTCCATACAATGGATACAGATTGGAAGCCAAATCGGAAACATTTGTTATTTTTGGTTGGTAATTCATTATTTTAATTATATTGTTTAAAGTGCTACTTTTATCAAAAGCAGCAATATTTAATAAGGTAAAAGCTTAATGGCTCGTTCCTTTTGATTTAAGAAAGTTAAACACACCAAAATCCGGCAGAACATGAATATATGCAATGCTTGTCACTAATGAGTTCCTTAATTTTTGAAAGAGATGAACTGTACACGTAGGTGCTGTGCAAAAAGCAAGCTAATTTTACAACGGTATTAATGTCAACAACACAAAATACGCGTTTGAAGGTGAACTAGTGTAGATCCAAAATGTTCTCCATATCAGTCTAATAAAATGTAACAATAAAATTGTAACTGACTAACTGAGAATTTATCTGAATTTATTCATAAATCATTGATTTAAGCCTTCTATTAGAAAAAAATACAAGAATGTGCTTGGCATAGAATTTTATTTATTCATATTGTTATTGAACAGGGGCAGGGGTAAAGAGAAGTTCTCTTGAAATATAATTCTTGGTCGATCGATTTATTTGTTGTGTGTCGACTACATTATATAGCTGGTTCACTGATTACATTATAGAAACTGAACTCTATCTCTAAGGAACTAAATCGGACTCTATCTCTAAACATAGAAACTAATCTCAAACTTTCTTTTTATCTCTAATACTAATCTACTAGACCTGGACTCTCTTTATTTATTTCTTAATTTCTGGATACACGTGGCATATCTCCCTCCCTTACGAAAAGCTCGTCCTCGAGCTCGGATGGGGAGCTTCTTCACCATTAAGTTTATATGTATCACCACCTCCATCATAAATCCAATTATGAAATACAATTCTTGCAGCAGATTCAACATCCATTGAACCATCCTTGACTGAATCATCCACATCTGATTTATTGACTACTGAAGAATCGAAACCTTCTGATCCAGTAAGTCCTTTATGTTCTGTTTCAGCATCTGTTACACCCCATGCCACCATGTCATGCCTTGAACTTGAGAATGAAGGGAAGACCAGGCCAGGGCAATCACACAGCATGAGATCTTCCGAGATTACAAGCACCTGGAAATGTTTTGTCTTGACAGGCGTGTGAGTAACCAAAACATTTATCATGGAACTCTTTCCAATATTCAGAGAGCCGACAAACCCAACAACCATATGCTTGACTATCGACGAAACAGAATCAGAAGAACTGAATTGACAATCCTCTTCTGTAATTGAGGTCCTCCCTTGTGCTACAATAGATTCTGTTTCAGCTTGCAGCCTGATCAACAGCTCACCCTTCAATATAACCAAATCAAGTGAAACAAATTCTTCTTCAGAGTATTCATTCAACTTTTTGCCTTCTAATGTGACGATAGCAGCCTTAGCCGACCAGAAATCATGAAGAATATCATGCGCCTTAGAAGATTCAGCCCATCTCTTCACCAGCTTAGAGATAACGGGAAATTCTGTCATGTTCCTGCAGCCTTGCCAAAGCGATCCAGGTCCAACATGGAGGAGCGGAATGGCATCAAGGCTCTGGTGCTGCTTGTGTCGTCAAGGAAGACGGAGGTGACGTCGGCGGCGAGTACAGGGCTGAGCAGGGCGAACATACCGTCGAATCCGGGATTCCCACAACTACCAGAGGTCAACCCAGTCTTGAGGTAGGCAACGTTGGGACGGAGAGGATGAACGAATCTGGAGTGGATGTAAAGGTCTGAGCCGAAATTGTGGCTGTCAGGGAGGAGCTCGCCGACGACGGCCCCACCGTTGGGCGCGGCGCCGGCGGCGGATCCGAAGGCAGGGGAGAATGCGGCGGCGGCAGATCTGGCTCCTAGACCAACGCAGAAAGCAGGGGCGACATGTGCGACGCCGGTGGTGGCGATGGCCTTGGAGAGCGCAGAGGTGATGGCGTGCGCAACGCCCACAGCTATCGTAGTCACGGCGGCGGTCGTCGTCCTGACGCCGAGGACGCGAAGGGCTTCGATGGTGTCGAGCACTGGAACGGATGTGCGACCCTTGACGTCGACGTCGAACGGCGCGCACGCAGTGACGGCAGATCTAGAAACAGGGGAGGACGTGCGGCTTCTGTCTTCTCGACAGTGGCAGCGACGGGTACAGATGCAGTGCCGGCCGTTTGGTCTAGCGACGCAGGACGGGGGGCGGTGGCACCTCGGAGAACACCTTGTGAGCGGAGGTCTCGACGACGTCGGCCTGATGGCTGAGCTTGGCGAAGGTCTGGATCTCGGTTGAAGTCTCGAAGATGTGGACGAGCGGCTCACTTTCTGTTGTCTCGTGTGGGAAATTGTAGGCGACCGTAGTCTTCTCTGGATGGGGTGCGTCGAGGGAGACCGGAGATAACGGAATTGCGGCGAGATTTGCCGCTGGAGATGTGTAACTTGTTGTCTTCCTGATGTCGATGATCATGGGGTCGGTGATCTAGTTTATGCGTTTAATCTCTTCGATGTTTGTAAAAATCTCTTCTATCTGTCCGAGTATATGAGGTGCGACTTTAGTGATGTCGGGTGCGACGAGGGAAATGTTAGTTTACAAGGACAAGTACTACCTAGGAGGAACACATTTCGATATTTAGGATCAATGTTACAAAGAAATAGTGATATTGGCAAAGATGTTTGTCATAAGATCAAGATCGGATGAATAAAGTGGCGGCAAGCATCTAGAATCTTATGTGATAAGAAAATCCCACAAAAATTGAAAGGAAAATTTTATAGGAAGGTGATCAGATCTGCGATGCTGTATGGGGCAGAATATTGGCCAACTAAAAGGCAACATGTCCAACAAATGAGTGTTGCTGAGATGCACATGCTATGGTGGATGTGGGGTCACACAAGAAGAAAAAAAATTAGAAATGAGGTGATACGTGATAGGGTAGGGTTGGCACCGATTAAGGAGAAGCTAGTCCAACATCGCCTACAGTGGTTTGGCCATATCCAGCGGAGACCTCCAGAAGCACCGGTTAACAGTGAGATTATAAAGAGTAGAGAAAATTTTAGAAGAGGTAGAGGTCGACCAAGGTTGACATGGCTGGAGGCGATGAAACGAGACTTAGAGGAGTGGGACATACCAAGAGATTTGGCTCATGATAGAAATATATGGAAATTAGCAATTCATGTGTTAGAATCTTAGTTTATTCGTATTTTGTTACTTTTATCTTCTTTCTTCTTAATCCATTTCTGTAATAAATAAAATGTAGAATCTTATTTTATTTGTATTTTTTTACTCTCATCTTATTTTTTATTACTTCTCTTCAAAAATTGTTGGGTTTCATTTCTAGCCAACCCCAACTTGTTTGGGACAAAGGCTTGTTGTTGTTGTATCTATTGGTCAATCTTCTTCATCTTTTGGTAGAACGCAGCGTCATCGTCACCCATTGGATCCTGGAGCGTGATACCAAATTGTCACAGACATTCTTGTAAACGCCCCCGAACCTGCCGTCTGATCGCCGGCGCCACCGCTGCGTCGCCGATGAACAGGGGCGAGGTAAAGAGATACGTTCTCTTGGACTACAATTCTTGCTTGACTGATTTATTTGTTATGCGCCGGCTACATTATCGAAACCGAACTCTATCTCTAAAGAACCAAATCAGACTCTATCTCTAAACATAGAAACTAATCTCAAACTTCCTTTTTATCTCTAATACTAATCTACTAGACCTGGACTCCCTTTATTTATTTCCTAATTTCTGGATACATGTGACAGCCTCCCAAACATGTTTAGAGTAAAAAGGTTAAAGTAGCTTTTAAAATGTGTTCAGTCACTTTGCATAAAAATGTATGTATATTTTAGACTCATTTTTATAACTGTGTGGACCGTGAAAAACGAGAAAACTAAATATTCTGAAGAAAAAGATAAAACTAAATAATTTGATGAATATTCTCCACGTTAAATTACAACTTACCTTTATTTAAACTTATTCCACTATAGAACAAAGGGGGCAAAGTCAAAGTACTGGAAATCTGGAATAATGTTCTACGAATATAGATAGTAAGGAATGTGTGAATGTCTCAGAAAATTTCATTAACCAAAAATTTGAACATTACATATAAAACAGAAATAATTAGACCGGAGAACAAGAACAATCATTTAACATAGAAGAACAAGGCTTTGGTTTATGAAAGAAGCCAACAATAAGCATGTAAAAATGATGGAGATATCATTGGAAACAATTTTTGTTATAGTTTCATGTAGATTTACCTGGAAAGCTCAAAGCAAGGCCTGTGGAACAACCAGCCATACCAGCATTGATAACTGCAAAGGTAAGTATTTAGTTGATAAGGCATACTTGCTCCTTTATGAGATTGCAGGCATGAAAATACAATAAGGTGCATACTATCATCTTTTCCTCGCAGTCTTTTCATCAAGCACATGATGAAACTTTGGACACCAGCCAGAGCGGCAAAAGTCTAATGCAGACATATAGAGAAACGAAATGTCATGAGAAATTCTCCATAGATACCACATTTTCTTTATCAGAAAATATTTACATAAATGTTAGGGTTAGTTAACCTTGGAAGTGGATCCAGCATTGATGAGTGAAGCCTTCAATCCTTTGTTTGTAATCAAACCTTGTCCTGGCGAACAAACGAAAACAAACAAGATAAGTGAAACCGAGCAAAACTAACTTTCAAAGCACATGCCCACATCGTAATGAAAAATCCTGACAGAATCGCTGCCTGATTTTCACTATAGAATAGACCATTTGATAGCCATGAGAGGCCTCTCTGTTGATCTGAAAACAAACAGGTATGCAAATCTTTCTTAAGTTGGAAGAGATTTAATATATTAATTTTCTAAGTAAACAATCTTATAGAATGGTAACATTATCATCAACAAGATTCCAGGAATTACTAGAGGGACAGATGAGATTACCCTCATCAGTTTGTTTGGCTGCCATAAGAGAATTATGTACTGAAGCTTGACCGGACTTGTTGAACAAAAGGCGTGAAGTCCTCAAAATCGTATGTCATCGAACTATGATTTATATGTGGTCCTGAGATTTGTACCTTTCTCCTCCTTCAGGCAACGGACTTTCATAGAATTAGAAATTAGAAACGTAATGTTCACCCACCTACGGATTCAGCTTGGCTATCAATCCTCTAGACATCAGGAGTCCATTTCAATCTACTGATACTCAGGGTGGAGAGATTAAGAATAGATGGTGGTGAACTAACCATTTTGGGTAGTCTCTTTCAAACAGATTATTAAGCATCCTAAACATCATTGAGACATGTCACCTAGTCATGCTTTCGCTGAATAACTCTTTCATGGTAAGGATAAATATCTCAAAGAACAAACTACTAGCTAAAATAAAGGGATCCATGGATGACATTATCGTTAAAGACTAAGAGCTCTGTTAGCTATTGGCCATACATCTGATTTATCCATGGCACCATGCCACCACCAACCCTATCCTACACAGCTATCCCCGTCCCTTAATTGAATCCACAAAAAATCCCATGAATCAACTTGTTGAGTTCTACAACAGGCATATACAAGGCGAATTGAAACGACAGTGCAAATAATTATAAATAACAATAAGCCAGAAACCGTATCCGACGAGCGAGCCGACGAAGGCGCCTGCAGCAAGATCTCCGGCGGAGCGCAGGAGGCAGACGACGGGTGCGGCAAGCGGCGCCGACAGCGGCGAGCCAAGGTCATCCCCCTCCCACTCGCGGTCGCGCCTCGCCGACATCTCGTCTCTTCTTGCGTTCCTGTTCTCCTTCGTTATCTTGAGAGGTCTGCGCTACGTCTCTCTAGCTACAGGGTTTTACTCCGGGAAAAAATTATATGCAGTAGTGATGCAAACTGACTGTTGTGCAGCACTTTATGGATTTGCGACACATGTCATACGCAGCAATCTTAAAGCAACTAACTACAGCGTGTTTGCCTCCTCGGCTTGGCGGACAGGGATCCCCTCACTATACTGCACGCCGTGACATGGTCACTGACGTGTGGGACCGGGTCCACATGTCAGTGACCACTGATTAAGTCAGGGGATCCTCATCCCGGCTTGGCTCCTCAACGGAACAAACGGATCGCATTTCTCTCTCTGCCTTCCACTATGGATCTTGCGTCTGCGCCGCCGCCATGGATTTGTGCTGATCATGTGCTTTGTAGCAGCCTCAATGATCACAAGTAAGTCATGCGTACAAATTCCTGCTCGCCATGCGTCCGCCGGTCATTGTCCAGTTCTTTGGCTCCATGAATGAGGCAATTAGGGATGAAAACGGTCAGAAACGGACGGAAAAATAGTGAAATCATTTTCATTTTCATATAAAATTTCCGGAAACGAAATCGGAAACGATATCATCGAAAATGATTACGGTATCGGAAAATTCGAAAATATCGAAAACGGGTACATCGGATCGAAAGTATGTCGATATCGAAACGGTTTCAAATTTATTCGGAATCAACACACCAAAATATTATTCATCTATAACATCAACAACTTAAGTACAAAATATGAGACAACAACTTTTACTTTCATTTTGTAAAAAAAAATCAATATGAAATGAAATCACTTTAGAAACACATTTAAAGTAAATAAATATTTGTATGTAATTAAAGTTAACTTCTTATACAAACCAGTGTCTGAATAGAAAATTTTAAAAATTGAGCTTATTACATGTCAGTCTATTAGACTCAATCTAATATTCAGAAATTATTCGGTTATTCTTCAAAAAAATTCTATTAAAATATGGTATTCCGACAATTCGGTCGGAAATCAGCCCAAATCGTTTCCGTTCCGTTTACCAAATTTCAATGTCCGATAAAAACGGTAATCGGATCGAAAATTTCGGAAATTGTCGAAAATGATAATTGCGTCAAAAAATTTCGAAAACGGCATCGGACGGTATGAAAATTTACCGTACTATTTTCATCCCTAGAGGCAACCACGCGCAACGCCAAGATCCTCGACATGAAATGCGTCGGACGACCTGCTCGCGGCTGCTGACAGCTTTGCCTGGAGAGGATGAAGCGTTTTGTTTGGTGTCATTTCATCTGTCTGAGGAACCTTAAATTATTAGAAACAAGCGTAAGACCCACGAGCGACAAACCAGGGCAACCCGGCTGTGGTGGCGGCCGTCGTGGCTGCAGGGACGCGATGGTGGACGCTACAACATCTATGTCGGCAGGGGCGGCGCAAGATCCACGACCACGAGCTGAAAGTTGTTCCGTAGAGGAGCCAAGCCGAACAGGCTGCAGTAGTTCCTTCGGTTGCTTTAAGATCCGTGCATGGGACAGGTGTACTAAATCCATAAAGTGCTGCACGGGAGGTAATTTACATCAGTGCCGTAGAGAATTTTTTTCCTTTTACTCCATCCGCACTCGTCACTCTATCCCTTACTTTAAATCTAATCATACTCTATACTACCGAAGGAACTACTATGTATAGTTACTCTAAATTTTCTAATTAACTTTTTAGTAAGTTTTACAGCGTACTACTGCAGACAATATTTTCTTCTTTTTAAAGAAATTGACAGGTGCTCTGTCTTTTTATTATAGAAGAAAAAATATCCAAGCAAAATACAAAAAAATATAAATACGAGAGAGGCAACTTATGTTGTCAATAGATACAAAGCCCAAAACAATACTTTCTGTCTAATAACTACACCCCGCAACTCGGAGATGCTAAAATAAGGGATGATTGCCTCCCTCCACATCTGGTTGATCATGGCTCCTCGCAAGGATCATCAACTTCCATCTGTGATCTTCCTTAGCTAAGGTGGCTACTGTATTAGGTCGTTCATTCTTTTCTTGAAAAATTCTCCTGTTTCTTTCTTTCCATATATTCTACCATATATATAAGACTAGAGTACTCCTTTTCCGTCTCAGTTCTTTTGGCGCGTTCAAAGTTGTACTGTTGAACCGGTCTGGCCCTCGGCAACAGTGTGTGCTGTTGCAGTCGTAACCAACCCTCAACATAGTTGATCACCTGCGTTGTGAAAAAATATTCAAGGAATAAATGTCTCACTATCTCCGCCTCCGGAATACATAGAGGCCAAATTATGTTGCTATCGCGTCCCCTCCTCTCCAAGTTGTCCGTCGTAAGCACCTTCTCTTGGAAGAGTGTCCAAGCCAAAGAAATAGAGTTTTGGGTCCACCACGGCCCTCCAGAGGTGCTCTGCCTGAAAACATCTAATGACACCTTCAAATTGAATGTTGTATGCCGATTTTGCCGGATACATCCCGTCTCCCGTCCACCTCCATCTAACTTTGTCTTCTAAGTGCTCTTTGAGTGTTATCTCCTGTAGCGTGCTCCATAAGAGTATCAGCCGTTTGCATTGTTGTAAATGCGGACAATCTTATAGCTGTCGGATACTGGGGGGATAAAGGTAAAACATTATACATCCAGCTAGGTCCCCACCGCGCAGTGAGGTCCAAAGTTATAAACGTAGTATTAAAAACGTAAATAAAGGAGTTTTTCAAGATAAATAAAGGATTTAATGCATGGAAGGTCCTCAAATTTATTCAGCGGTGTCATATAAATCCTCAAATTCTAGTTTCATATTCAAGTCCTCAAAATAATGGCATCATATAATGAGCAAAATGTGCAGACATTCTCTTGCTAGACGACACAAAATGATAAAGATGCTAATGACGTTTAAACTTTCACTAAAAGCTCAAATTCATTCCTTATTGAAGTGCATCTAGGACTCTTATAGATTTTGGACGATTCTCAACTTGCTAAGAAAACTCAAATATGCATTGGGGAAAATCAAACTAAATTGGTAAAAAACAAATGAAGAGAAAAGAAAAATCAAGAAAGGATAACTACCAATTTAACCTATTGGCTAGGTCTAACCACCGTCCGATGAGATGGACATTCCTCTTTCTTCATTCTTGGCATCCAGGCCCGGTGGGATGAGCTTGGACGGCTTATCTTGCTTCTTCCGCCATTCCTTCTTATTAATGACAAACAATTAAAGAACTAACGAAATTGTTGAGATATTGCATAAATAAAATATAAGGAGAGCTTTTATTGAAAATACTTTGAAAAGGGAGAAAAAGCATGAAAAATGGAGAACTTGTAGAATTAAGTTTTAAAATTTCTTAAGCCGTAGAAAAAATCATACTATCAAGAGGGACACGGCTCTTGTAAACTTAGTGAATCAATAGGAGCTCAACACCTTGGGAAATATTTCAAAACCCTAAAAAAATCTAAGTCCGGACTTGTCCGAGCCATGGGCTCGGATATGTCCGAGTTGCTCCTGCACAATCCTGGACTTGTTCAAATTCCATCAGACATGTTTGAGTTGTCTCTGCACAGCCAGGATTTAGAAAAATTCTAAGTCCTCTGGCCACTTAGACTTGTCTGAGTTTGGCCAGATATGTCCGAGTTCTCTCTGACTAACCTCGAACATATCCGAGATGTTTCAGACTTGTCCAATGCTGATTTGTTCGATGCAAACTTGTCCAAGGCGTTCTATACTGGATAAGTCAAACAAAAACCCCATCTTGAAATCCCAAACTTGTCTGATTTATGTCGGACATGTTCGAAGCGGCTTTTACGTACTGATTCAAAATCAAACACTTAGTTGTACCGTCAACTGAGCCCATTAGCCCGGAGATGTCAGAGCAATTTTTGGACTTGTCCGAGATGGACAACCTAACAACGGTCAAAATCACTTTTTGGCTATAAATGGGGACGAAATTCCCTCTCAGCCATAACCCTAACCTGTCAAACACTCACATGCGCCCAGGACTCCCTCAAGAGCACTTCTCCACCTAGTTTCACCTTTAAGAGCCAAAAATTGAGATTTTTGGGAAGAGTAAAAGAGTTTTTGTGATATTGAAGAAGTAGCTTTGAGGTTGAGCTCTGATTCGATTCGCTTTGTTTGCCTGAGTTTTTCATGTTTTTACTCTTGGTGCAAATTCTAAACGGTTAGGCATCACCCAATAATTTCTTTTGTGATTTTGGTGCCTAGGAAGTTTGTATCACCCTTGTGAGATAGTGGAAAAACAAAGGCATGACCCTTGTGGTCTCTTGGTGAGGAAAGAGCTAGAGAAAGTATAGTCCTTTGTGGACTCCTCAACAGAGACGTAGGTTTCTTTGTGAAACTGAACCTCAGTGAAAAATCCTGTGTTCATTGTCTCTCTTTTGATTTCTGCACCGTTTTACCCTTTTCGTGATTATCTAGTGCTTTACTTGCATCTATTTGTTCTAGCACGTTATAGACTTTGCTTTACCCTCTATATTACTTCTAGAACTGCTAGGCTGCATTTTGATTCATAATAGTAGTGAAAAATCTCTCCTTTGATCTAGTCCTGTGCAGAAGCTCGGACATATCTGACTTCTGTCAGACTTGTCCGAGCACAGTCGGACAAGTCCGGACCCAGCTCGGACTTATCTGAAACCTGGAATCAGAACAAAGTTTAAATTATTGCATACTTGTTTTCATTGTCTATTCACCCTCCTCTACACCACCTTTCACTTATCTTTCAAACCGACCAATTTAGTTCTCAAACTTCTGATTTGAATTCGACCTCGTCTTTGACTTCCATGCTGGTATGACATGTTTCTATTTAATGAATCAGCATGTGTCAAAAGCCTTTTTTCCATTTTTCTTTAATTTTCACTAGCATGTCACTGATGAACTGATAACATCCCAATCGACTTGCATGGTTTGAATCAAATTCGCCTTCATTTGACTAATTTTTTCACAGACCAAACCAAACTTTGCCTTTCACGCGCATTGATCATAGCGGTTGTCGCACCAATATCCAATTGAACAAAACAAAACAAAACAAACAGTTGTTGGACTAGACGATGCTCACTGCTGGCAGGAGCAAAGCCGATCCAGCTCTAATGGTTAGTTTTTTTCAAGGGAGGTTTAACGGCTAGTTGTTGACATCCGCACCGGTGAGGATTGTCGAAGGACAAAAAGGATATTTGACTCATGTTTACTTAACGTAAGGACACCTCCTATTGACATGACATGCCAGCATGGATGCCAGAGATGAGTTTGAGCCTAAACGAGAAGTTTAAGAATTATATTGACCGATTTAAAAGGTGGTGATCAATTTTAGCTTTTGGTGGAAAGTTGGAGGATGTCGTTGGCTATTCCCTAATGATAAAAAACATGTTGAAATCAACACTTCATATATATGGATTGAGATGCAAAGAAAGTTATCCGTTGGTCTTTTTTTCTCAAAAGTGACTCACAGTGTGGTCGTCTCATTAGTGGAAACATTATAACTTGAACAAGAGATCGCATGAATATAGGTGCTACGTAGAGGGTGATTCTAGCATACTCCTTAAGAGTTAAGAAATAGCATTTCATTTATGGAACCTAATCTCGTGCAATGAGCTAATTCTAAGGCTATGGGGTTTCATTTTCAATAAAGAATATGTATAAGCATGTCCTCATTTTTAATGGCATGACCAGTGAATAATGAAGAAAAAAGTAAAATAGTATAAAATCCCATGAAACTAGTGTTGCGAGAAATTGTGTAATATGAAATTCTTAACCAGATATCTTGAAATGGTTAAACTAAAGACAAGCTTAGACAATACAAAAATAAAACTATACATTAGAGATAAATATATTATTTATATTCTGTATGATGTGGCACTTCTGAAAATAATAAAATGAAACCCCTATACTGAGAATAACCTAATAAAATGTCTTAGGAAATATAAAATAACATCGTATGCAGGGACGTATCCACAGGGTCGTCAGGGGGCCCGAGCTCCCCTACTCTGCAAGATATAGTGGAGTCCCCCTTGAGCCCCTTTATGAATTTTGTAGAAAGAAGTGAATTTAAAGGGTTAAAGGTTGAAGATGAATGCAAGCACAACACTTGTTATGTGGAATGTTTCAGTGAAAAAATATTGATTCAATGTCTAAATTTATGTACGATAGAACATTTGAACTTGTGTATACTAGAGTGTAGTTCAGCTCCCTAAGATTTTGCTCTGGATCCGCATTGATCGTATGGTACAACCACGACTATAGGTTCTCTTGTGCATATGCTCCCTCTGCTTCTCAGCCAGGCATTTCTTCTCGCATCTTTAGACTGTTACATGCAGGAGTGCTCCTACTCTTTCCTACGATCATTGAACCTTGTTTCCTTTTACATCATCGTCTAGCGCCTTTCTAGCGCTCACAGCTACCCAATATGCAACAGTCGATTACCAGCAGACTATTGAAATCCGGCTGGTTTCATCGACAAATTGGTGCCTGTTTATGCAGTTTTCCGATGTTATGATTCATTTTTGCAAATTTTAATTAAAATATGATTTTAAAAATCAAAAGGACATGCTTTACCTTGCCATGGCCATCCTAAAGGAAGCCACAACCGGACCACATATAGACTTATAACTGGTAGTGACTACAATAATGCAATAACTATGTAATGGTGTAAACAACTCATTAAATTCATATGACCTTCGTGCCACGATAACTGTATTTTTTACTTAAGCCTCATGACCTAGCAATGGTGTCCATTATTTATTTGTTTTTAAATTTACATTGTCCGTTGGAGGGGCATAAGTGAAAAAATATAGTGACTTCAGGAAGGAGATCATGTGAACTAAAGTACCTGCTTGCACGATTATACCAAAATAATAAATTCATCTTATTCGCTCCCTTCTAACAAAGAGGATATATCTAGTGTCAAAGGGGTTTATGGTGCTAACATGTTTATATATATATATATATATATATATATATATATATATATATATATATATGTATGTATATGTATGTATGTATGTATGTATGTATGTATGTATGTATGTATGTATGTATGTATGTATGTGTGTGTGTGTGTGAACATCTATTATCAATGGTTAAGAAAGACATTCATTGCAAGAAAGACATAAGTACATGATTTTTTTTCAAGAATATTTATTGCAGCTGGAATGCATATTTCACCTCTCATAATTTTAAGCCTATTTTACACCTGTAACACCCTGTTTTTAAAATTTAAGCAAATATGAAGTTAAAGAGGAATTTAAATTTATATAAGTAGAATTTTTATAAACTAAAAATCTTAAAATTTGCATCGTCATGCATATGCATTCATACTCATGAATATAGTTGAGTGACTAAATTTTATTTTTATCTGAAGCAAATAGTAATTATATACGATAGGAAATCAATTAGAAAGGAGGAAAAAATAAAAATAGAATAAAAAATAGAATAAAATGAAGTCGGCCATTGAGCCTCCTCCTCTCTTCCCTCTCCCCAGCGGCCCAACCATTGCCTTTTCCCAATCCAGCCTAAGGCTTTCTCCCTTCCCTTCTTCCTTCCTCTCCTGCCCTCGGTCCACAACCTCACCGACCTGTCCCCGACTCTGCCCGCTCACCCTAGGCACGACCCAGTCACATGGCCTGCGTGCGCCCTCCTCCTCTGAACCCTAATCGAACCACCAACATCGTCGGACCACCGCCACCACCTTGTAACCGATGCGGATTCTCCCTCTCAGCATGCATGCTAGGGACTCCTTGACTCGTGCCTTATAAATAGATGTCCCCCTACTTTTTGTTCCACATCACGAGCCGCGCCGCCTTCTCTCACGTGCTAGCATTACCGTCAAAATCCTAACTTACTTTGTTGTCGTCGCACGCCATCTCTTAACCTGCAAAACCACTTGGTGAGACTCCCCATCACACGCTCTTCCGTTTCCACCAAGATTTGATGAAGTCCATGCACGTGGCAAGTTTCAGCGAGCTCCTGTGACCCTTGGCCATGGCACTGCCGCAACCGTCATCACCAGCATCGCCGACATCCAGAACCCCTCCATGTCGTGGGATCTTAGATCTATGGTGTGATTAGAAACACCAAAGGGGTTCGCTCCTGGTCACCGGGGACCATATACCAGCTGCCACCTCTTGTTTCATGGCACGATAGACTAGATCAATAGAGTTTCATGTAGAAAACTAACACGGAAAAATTAGGTAAAAGATAAATTAAGTTATCAGCCCCTGTATTCTCTGCAAATAGTGGATTTAGTCCTAGATAGGTGCTGAATTTTGCACTCAGACCCACTGAGTAATTTGTAAATCAGATAGTTTACCTAATTACTTTTTTGTAATTTTTTTAATAATAATCTTTGTAATTATGATTTAGCCTTGCTTTTTACACTTAAGCCCTTAAATTTCATGGAAAATATAAAGTAGCCACGATCTTTTCTAACTTTTTGATTTGGCCCTGAACAAGATAATAATTATCTTATAATATTATGTATTAATTAACTTCAAATTAGAACAAAAAGGATAAATAGCCTATTAGCTTATAAAATAGCAAATTAGTTCCCAACAATTCCTAATAAATCAAAAAATTCTATAAAATTAATATTTGTTGTTTATCACTGATCTTTACCTAACTTAATTATTTTGATTCCTAATTAATTCCAAACTTGCTTAAATAATTATAAAACATTGTAGATAAATATTAAACATGTGTAATTAATTACTGTCGGTACCTTGCAGGCCAGGTACCCTCGAGTACCAGAAGAAGAAGCGTTGAATTCCACTTTCCAGGAGAGGAGACCATCGAAGGCGCGTGTCCCGTAGCGCCGGACTTGCCTCCCTACTAAGGGTGGCTCTGGTGCTGCCACGTGTCTCGCGGTGTCGGACCTGCCTCCCTCCTAAGGGTGGCTCCACTTCTGCTATGTGTCCTGCGGCGTCGGACCTGCTTACTTCCTAAGGATGGCTCTAGTGCTGCCACGTGTCCCGCAGCTCTGGACCCGCCTCTCTGCTAAGGGTGGCTCCGGAGCTGCCATGTGTTGGACCCTACCTCTCCAACAGGAGGAGTTCTGGGATCTCTAATGGCGCGAACATTCAAGTGGCTATAAATCAACTGTTACAAGACCTGATTAACATGTCATTAATTCCGCATTATTGATGCACGATCAGAGAGCATTCAAGCGTGGTAATGCTATCATCAAGGCACGTTATTACACAAATAAACCACTGTTAAGCGCCTAGATCGTGTATAGTGTGCTTAATAGCTCGTGGCCACCTGTCGGGCCTCGACCTCGTTGTAGCCAGACCTTGACATATAAAAGGTATGAGCTGCACGGTAGAAAGCTAACTCAAGTCATCTGATCCATACGCAACGTGCTCAAGCATACAACACATCCTCATGGAGTAGGGTATTATGCTCAGGCGGCCTGAAACACGTAAAATCTCTATGTCACTCTTGTTATTAAGTTCTTCGAGTTACGCCCCTCCTATAAAAGAACCTCCATGAACTACTTCTTAGTGGTACCAGGGGACATTTGGCGCGTCAGATAGTGGTAGCTCTCAAGAATTTCAAGATCAACGATGGTGAACTCCACTGCTTCCATAGGCCCGGATACACGAGTTGGAAGAGGCAATGAAGTTGGCGACATCTCTCATTGTCATGGTGGCACTACTGCTACTGATCCACAAGTTGGAGCTCCAAGACAACAGCCTGAAAACAACGAACCACCACCTGCTGCAGTAGCAGCCGCTGCTGGTCAGTTGCAAGATGGTGTTCTAGCGTTGGTTACTGAATTGACCTTAAGCCCAGAGAACGCGCTGATTGCAGCGCGGGCTCTTCTTTAGCGCCCACCTGCATCGGACGCACCTCCAGCAGTGCTGGAGCAGTGGTGCAATGACGTCGACCATCTCGTCATCGATGTAGCCACAACGCTCAACAATCTGCCACAGCCTAATCTCAGACTGGCACCTACAAGCAACAGGACCTTGTTGGCACGACTTGGTCCTAGGCCATCGTAGAGGGGACATGCGTTGTCGCACCACACGATGTCCCGTACCCCTTCGATGGCTCACCGTACTCAGACGGTGTCCAGACTCCCGATGGGAGACCTTAGGGCGGAGCTTAGCTGCCGTTACGCGGAGCAAGATGGTCGCGTCACCATCGAGCGTAATCGCAAGAGGCGACACATCCTAGAGGAGTCTTCCCCTCTAAGATCAGGAGGTGGCTGTGTGGCGCTCGCATCACACCTTCGCGTGGTGGAGTGGCCACCCAAGTTTCAGCCTCACCTGTCAGAGAAATATAACAGGACTGTCAACCCCGTCGAATTCTCGCAGATATACTCCACCGCCATCCTCGCTGCAGGAGGGAATGAGGCTGTCGTGGCCATCTACTTCCCCGTAGCCTTGACCGGAACTGCTCGGTCATGGTTTATGAGTCTTTTCCCCAACTCCATCTATAGTTGGGGAGAGATATGCCATCAGTTCATGGCCAACTTCGAAAGTTCCTATACTCACTTGACACTCAACTGGAGCTCTTTGCCGTACGACAAAATTCAGGACAGTCACCGCGATCTTTCATCTAGAGGTTCTCCCGGGTACAAAACACAATTTCTTCTATCTTGAACACCTCCATTGTTGTTGCACTCCGACAGGACGTGAGAGACAAGAAGATGTTGGGGAAGCTAGCGACCAAGAACATCCATGATGTTACGGGGCTCTTCAGCCTCGAAGAAGAAGAAGAAGAAGAAGAAGAAGAAGAAGAAGAAGAAGAAGAAGAAGAAGAAGAAGAAGAAGAAGAAGGCAACTAGCAAAAAGCCACTTGGCGGTGCACCTACATCTGTAGCCGCAACGGCTCCAGGTGGCCAGGGGTCGCACCCTAACAAGCGCCCACGACTGTTGTCTAACGACAACAACAACAATATGTGGTGCCGATCCATAACTCTTTGGTTCATAGCCTTGAGGACTGCCGAGAGGTCAAAAGGCTAGCCGAATGTGCCCAGCACAAGCGTCGAGAAGACACGCCTTTCCGCCATCAGGAGGGCAAACACAAGGTTGATGAAGATCCATCGGAGCACGAGCTAGTCTTCCAAGACACCAAGAAGGCGTTGAAGGTGGTCTACAACAACATCGATGACTCCAACACTAGCTCCGACAACGAGCGAAGGAGGTCTCTCCATATGATGTATGGAGGGTCGTGGGACATTACATCCCCGCCTGTGATGAAAACCTTGCACCAGGAGGTAGCTGCTGTAGCTCCCATCGTCAAGGCAGAACCCCATCAGAAGTGGATGGACACTCCGATCACCTTTGACGCCTCCGACTGCCCCCAAGAACATGAAAGGAGCTGGGCAACTTCTGCTGATAGTCTCCCCGACTATCAACAACCTGCAACTCTTCCATATTCTGGTTGATGGTGGGGCGACTCTCAACCTCATCAGCTTTGCTGAGTTCAAGAAGCTGCAGGTCCCCATGTCGGACCTTAAGACCTCATGTCCATTCTCCGGAGTTGGTTTGGGAGATATCACTCCGCTCGGTTGTGTCTCTCTCCGGGTAACATTCAAGACTCATGAGAACTACCAGTCAGAGAAACTGATCTTCGACGTAGCAGAGATCAACCTTCCCTTCAAGGCCATCCTCGGCAGACCGACTCTGTATCGGTTCATGGTGGTAGCTCACTACGGCTACCTGGTGTTGAAGATGTTGACTCCGACGGGCGTTCTCAGGATCCGAGGAGACCGCACCGCCAGAGTCACTGCATTGGATAAGCTTCATGCGCTAACTGTTGCACAAGAAGCTGATTCCAACAAGGAGCAATCAGCTCAACAACCTCCGCACACGCGCCAACGCGGCTAAACCTCTACACCCTGTGTGCAGCCAAGCGGCGACAACGACTTTCCCATCAAAGTTGTCCAGATCAGTTCTGAAGCCGCCCATACTACTCGCATTGAGGGAGGTCTGGGTGACAAATAGGGACTCACTCATCACTTTCCTCCGGGCTAATGTCGACGTGTTTGCATGGAAACCATCACAAATGCCTGTGATCCCTAGAGAGGTGATTGAGCATCATCTGAAGATCTACCCCAATGCACAACCGATCCAACGGAAGCCCCAGAAACAGTCCATCGAGTAGCAAAACTTCATCCGTGAAAAAATCAAGAAGCTGCTCGATGTTGGATTCATCTGGGAGGTTCATCATCTGCGATGGCTGACAAACCTAGTCTCGTACGCAAGGCCGGTGGGAAGCTTCGGATGTGCATCGACTACACCACTCTTAATAAGGCATGTCCAAAAGACCCTTTTCCACTTACAAGAATAGATCAAATAGTGGATTCTACTTCTAGCTATGAATTACTATGCTTCCTAGATTCGTATTATAGTTTTCATCAAATACCAATGGCTAAGGAAGATGAAGAACATACAACCTTTATCACAGTAGATGGTCTGTACTGATACACTGCCATGCCTTATGGTCTTAAGAATGCTCTTTCAACTTTTGTGCGAGTAATGCATAAAAATTTGGGGAGCTTATCCAGGACCTAGTGGAAGTATATGTCGATGACATCTATTAGGATTGAAGAGCACGTGAAAAGCTACTAGAGTGGGGGTGAATGGTAGATTTAAACTTTTTAGCGGAAACAACAAAAACACCTCGGCAGAAAATCGATCTGTTAAAAAAACAATGTGTGTGACTAATCTAAACGTGATCTAACATTACAAAACCAGTATACATTATGAATATTTCACAACAAGAATCACAAAAAACCGTTGAGAAAAACTCAATTTATGATTGAAAGATCGAACAAGGGTCAATCTGTTCTACCCGAGTAAAAAACCAGATCTACAACACTGCAAAGAAACTTGTGTACATCAGAAATCAAAAATCGAATGATCGTGCAACTTTCATAGATGAGAGATAATAAAGTTTTGAAGACAACCCAAAAGTAATCATGTCAATTGGATCTGTAAAACTCGAGTTATAGATAAAAACACCAACGCAACATAGTGCTGTGTAGAAACTCGACGAAAGACTTGACGAAAACAAGTCAGACGAACAAGACACAAAAACTCCTCTAAAAATACGATCTTTAGAACACAAGAGGAACATACCAAACTCGTCACTCCACGATCTCTGGTATCCCTTGCTTTTATAACCAGCCCTAAGGCTAACCCAATGCAATCTAGGACTCTAATCCTACTCAGTTTCAACTAAAACTTTCCATAACTGCTAAAGACTCTTCCATACGCAGATAGAAGCAATATTAAGACTTCCAAACACCTTAGGAACGTCCTAAACATTTCTAAAACAACTCAACTTCGTGACCCACATGAAACCTAACCAAAACAAATTCGAAACTTTCCATAAACGAACTATAACCACCTCAACCGCAGCTTGAGGCATAAACTAGTCGGTTGGACCTTTCCGACCACATCTTCACGTCTATACCTCTTGATCATGTCTTGAAACCATGTTTCCATGTACATTCACACCTTGCTCATGTGCAAACACCTTCCAATGACATCCATGGTACCTTCATTTGCATTGTTCTTGATCCAAACATGCTGCGTGGCCTACCGATCAACTCAACCACAATTCCTTCCAAACATGGTTGTTGAACCTCATCTTCTCCCTAAGAATAGTTCAATGAATTCTGTCACCAGCCATGTCTTGACCTTAAGCAACACCTGCACATGAATAAACAACCAATCTTTGCGAGCCCAAGTCCTCGACTTGACTCTTGTTAGTCCGATAACCACAACACCTTATGTGAGCACCTCACATAAGTATGTTGCATACATAGAAACATAATATCCACCATGATCAGTTAAAACATATCAAAAACTTAGTCCAAAAGTACTAAGCAAATCTTCCCATATGTATAAAGTAAGTTTGAAACATTGCAAATGAAAAACATAGCATCCACACTATTATTTCAGCACATAGAAAGTTCGGACAATACAAACCAGCCACTATGCATTATACAAGAAAAGTTCAGACATTTCGAAAAGCAAAACATGTGCAGCTCACGTGCAGCAAAAGTTCAGACATTGCAAAGTGTGTTTCTCAAGTATATTTAAAATTTTGTGTGTAAACCTTCACGTTTAACATAATTGCAAATGTATTTAGCACATAGGTCTCACAATCTCTCCCTTTATGAATGCATTGGCAACACCACTTAAAATCAAAACATTGGCTTATTCACTTGAAAAGTTTTGAAAACAATTTTCTCTCCCTTTTGAAAATCAATTGAGAAAGAAATTTCAAAAACAAATATTTCTCCCCCTATACATATCCCCCCCTTGACAATGTATTCAACAAGGTTCAAAACAGAAATTTCAATAGTTATGAGCATATAATAAAATATACATATAAAACAAAGCTCATCCAAGTCATACTATCAAGTAACCTACACTATCACATCAATGAGATACATAAAGTAATGTAAGGCCCCCTTTGGCACAACTCCACAAAGTTGATTCTCTGGATTCACTTCTGATTCTCTAGTGAAGTGATTTTGTGGCTGAAAATGATTCTCTATGATTATCTAGAATAAACTCTTAAAATCAGGACAGAGAATCACTTCACAGAATCAGGAGAAGCTACTTTTTTCAGCTTCTAGCCCCTTAGTTCATTTCAGAGAATCACTTCACAGAATCAGCCAAGAATCACTTCTTCTGAAAAATAGTGTTTGACACAACTTCCTTGATTCTGCTTGAGAATCAGCTTCGTGAAGCTCTATCAAAGGGGGCCTAAGTCATGCTAGAATCAAGTGTAGTTTTCAATTTAAGCAAGTCATGATCTCTCAAACTTACTATTTCAAGACCTGAAAGCATGACACTTGTTGCTGCATTTTTATTATTTTTCAAAGCACAAATTCATATCATATGACATTTACAAGAGATTATATGCAGCATGTGCCTTATTCTAACCAACCAAGCCAAGCCTATGTCATTTGACAATCAGAAGCTTAAGGACATGGTTTTAGTCATACACAACTCCTTCCAAGTTCATATCTAAGTGCAATGATAAGCAACCTCAAAAGAAGAAGTGTGATGCATGCATATTCTCTTGATCTTTTCTCAATTTTTCATTTGGACATAAAAATTCAACATGTGAGTTGATTACTTGATTAATTATTCATGATTAAAAGCACTTGTGAGCATGCAACAAGTTCAAAACAGCAAGTAAGTTTGATCATGATGAGGACATCTCTGCTTTGCATACAATGCAAGGACCGATCACTAGAGCACGTGCGCGACAATTGGATCTCCAGATACGTTCTAGCCTTGTCAATTGTTTATCAGAACTTACGCTTGTTTCCATGCATGTTTTATTGAATAGGAAAAATGGAGAGGACCAGCAAGGGCTTGGAGGAGTCCAACGAGTCAAGGAGGAGAAGATAGGACGTGCACACCAATGAGGAGCCCAAGTCCAAATCGACTTCGACTCCACCTCGGGTTCCAGAAGCTGCCTTCACCAAAATTGACGTCTCGGACACATACGTAGTCGGATTTGAACGTTCTATATATAGTTGGAACCGTGATTTCATAAAGATTCCAATGGAACCAACCCCACCTCGAAATTCCTTCTACGTTGACAGGAATCAGCGAAACAAGTGGGCGTCCAGAATCTGTCCGGTGCTGCGCCACCGTCCTTTGGGCTGCTGGCCCGTGTATCCTGTGGAAGCCCATTAGGGTTGCGTCCAGGTGTATTGCACGCCCCTAAAATCCTATTTATACATCATACATCACCACATTAGGTTTGGGTTTTGCTTAGATACAATCTATCATTGAACAGTGTCGCCGATCATGGGTTGTGAGACCCCAATTCGTGATTAATTCAGTTTTGATTGCAACTTCTCCGTTCTCGCTTGTGTTCTTGATTGCACATGCAAGGATAAGCCTTCGTGGCGAGGTCATTCATGTGACACGGGTGATAACCAACAGAGCAGTGGTGTAGTGATTGCGGGGTTTCGTTCGTTCGGAGCCTTGGATCATCAACATTGAGATCTCCATCCAATCAAGTTTACCATACCTCTCGGAAGATCGGGACTCATCCTCTCATCAATTGGTATCAGATTTCTAGGTTCATCGTGAGGTATACTTGTGTGCCCTTTAGATTTATTTTGTTTCAGTCCTATAGTCCACAAAAAGCCACAATTTTTTTTACTTTCCCTAACCTACAACCCATGCTCAGCCTTTTGCACAATTTAGTTTCAGAGTCCGTAGTTCTGAGTTCGTGTCCTAGGTTGAGTCTGGTTGCTGGTTTAGATTTGTTTTGGTTCAGTTTTGTTTCTTCCATCCGCTGCCATCTACAAAAAAAAACCAATCTACAAAAAAAGTTCCATCAGCCGATTCATTTTTGTTGCAATTTCCACCACCACCAAAACCTGATTTGGGGTATCCTCCTTAAAACGGGCATAACTTTTCGCTCGGAACTCCGATTGAGGCGCATTTTTTTCTCGGAAAGGTCTCAAAAAAATCCACATATGATACACTCGCTACGCCGGTCACAACATTTTCAAAAAAACTAAAAAAAATTAAGAAGGCCCTCGTTTCGAACTCTGAAGTTCTAGCACCAGTGTTTCCAGTCGCTCCTGAATTTGTACCGATCACATCTTTCATCGGTTCGAGCTAATACTTGGTGCTGTTTCTATTCGTGTGCCCCTGGTTGAGAAAAAATATCAAAAAAATAAAGAGAAAAAAGATTTTGATTTCTACTAGTGCTTAAAGACAAAAACAGGAGGCTAAGGGGTTTTCTAGTTGTGTTGTTTCTGTGTGAGTACTGGATACTTGCTGATATTGCCTTTCTTGTTCATCATCGTTCATCCTTGTCCTTGCTTGTTGCCACAACTATTCTAATACATTCTTAGGCCAACAACTAGGTGAAATTCTTTGGACACTTATTCAACATTGCTATCTGTTACTAACTTGTGTGCCACATACATATACTACATTTGAGCCTTCCAAGCTCCACCTTCTCTCGAGCAGAATAGGTAACCTCTGCAATCACACCAACTCTTTGCTTGCTTTCACACCAGGTCACCACTGGCCACCTGTAGTGCTGGTAAGAAACTTGTAAGAGCGGGATAATACGCATCTTACTAATCGATTTTCCACTTTCACTTCAGGGAGCGTAGTAATAGGGTTCTTCACGATCTTTTTGTCTTCATTTCTGTTTTGTACTAACAATGACAGGAAAGAAGCCTATGGATAAGATCACTGGTTCTACACCTCCAGATGATGATGAGTGTGTGTCCCATATGGAACTAAGGGACATGACGCGGGCGATGACCGAAGCTTTCAACAATTACCAGACCACTACAACAGCCACCTTTCAGAGGCTCCATACAAGTGTTGCTGGTCTGACCACACGGTTGGACGAGATGGAGACTCGTCTTCCCCAACAAGCTACACCCTCTATCATCCTTGACGCTGATGCACATGCTCACTACGACATAGAGGATGACTTCAATAACGACGAGTTTGATGCACAACAACGCCGTCGCCCTCGTCAAGGTATGGGAGGTAGACATCGTCCTCATGCTCCTGAACAAGATAATGATGCTTATGCTAAGATTAAGTTTTCTATTCCACCATTTTATGGATCTTATGATTCTGAGACTTACTTGGATTGGGAGATGATGGCAGAATAAAAATTTAGCTCTCATCTTGTTCCTGAGCGACATAGAGTTAGACAAGCCACTAGTGAGTTTAAAGATTTCACTATAATTTGGTGGAATGAACTTGTCAATACACGTAATGCACAACATACATGGGTTGCGTTAAAAGAAGAGATGCGCACTAGGTTCATTCCTCTATCATATAGATGTGATCTTCTTAAGAAATTGCAATGCTTTGATCAGGGTGACATGACCGTCCAAGAGTACTACCAAGAGTTGCAGAAATGTATGCTTCGTTGTGGGGTAGTTGAGGACCAGAAAGACAAAATTTAGGTTTTATGGGGGCTTACGACGTGAGATCCAGGACATAGTTGACTACAAGGAATATCATTCTATTCAACGTTTATTTCAACTTGCTATGTTATCAGAAAAAGAAGTGCAGGGTCGCCAATAGCAGCGGCGGAACAACACCTTCACGCCACGACAGCTTCCGGTGTCATCCAAAGCAGCGCCCTCCTCGAGCGTATGTGCTTCTACACCACCCTCCACCGGTGTTGTACGCTGCAGCACCGCACCTTCTACATCACGGGGACAAGATAACAACAAATCCTAGATGCCTCCAGGTGTTGCAGCAAAGGCGGCTACAGCCAACACTTTGACAAGTCGCACCTCCAACATCAAGTGCCACTGCTGCCAGGGACATGGCCATATGCAATGAGATTGCCCCAGCAAATGGGCGATCATTGCCACTGCTGATGGTGGGTATGTTAGTGCTTCTGATATTGAAGATGAAAATATTAGTGCAACTAACATTTCATGTTCTAATGATGGTGCTGAGGAGGTTATTGGTACATCTGCGACCAACAACTATAGGACTTTGATTGTGCAGCGAGCTTTGAGTGCCACGGTTCGAGAGGACGACAACCGCCAATGTCACAACCTTTTCAACATGTTTCTCATCATCAAGGACTGACGTGTACATACCATCATTGATGGTGGTAGCTGCAACAATTTGGTGAATATTGAGGTGGTCAATAAGCTTGGCTTGACCACACGGGAGCATCCCCACCCTTATAACATTTAATGGTTTCACAACAATGGTAAGGTAAAGGTAACACAAACAGCAAGGATATATTTTTTCATAGGTTCTTATCATGATTTTGCTGATTTTGATGTGGTACCTATGGATGCTTGCTCTCTTTTGTTGGGACGTCCTTGGGAGTTTGATACTGATGCTATTCACCATGGTCGATCTAATAAGTATACTCTCATGCATAAGGGCAAGAAAATTGTGTTGCTTCCTATGAGTCCAACTGAAATTATGCAATTTGAGCAGGAGAAAAAGAATAATGCTAAGCAAAAGGGTGTTTTCAATTCTGAAATTCAGCAACCTATTAAGTTGAAAAATCCTATTTTGCTTGCAACTAAATCTGATCTTGATTATTTATATGCCTCTAATGGAACTTGCTATGCTTTAGTGTGCAAACATGCTTTATATTCCATTGAGGATACATCCATTGTTTTTCCACCTGTTGTTGCTAACCTTTTGCAGGAATATATGGATGTTTTTCCATCAGAGGTACCCCCTGGATTACCATTTGTGCGAGGCATTGAGCACAAGATTGATTTGATTCCAGGGGCGAGCTTGCCAAACCGTGCCGCCTACAGGACCAACCCCGACGAGACTAAGGAAATTCAGCGACAAGTCCAAGATCTTCTGGACCGCAGGTACATTCGTGAGAGCCTTAGTCCTTGTTCTATTCCTGTTCTTTTGGTTCCAACAAAAGATAGCACTTGGCACATGTGTGTTGATTGTAGAGCCATCAATAACATTATCATTTGTTATCGCTATCCTATTCCTAGATTGGATGACATGCTTGATGAGTTGAGTGGTTCTGTTATTTTCTCCAAGATTGATTTGCATAGTGGGTACCATCAGATTCGTATGGCTTTAGGTGATGAATGGAAAGCTGCCTTTAAAACTAAATTCAGACTTTATGAATGGTTAGTCATGCCATTTGATTTAACTAATGCGCCCAACACTTTCATGAGGTTGATGAACGAGGTTTTACGTGCTTTCATTGGTAAATTTGTGGTGGTTTACTTTGATGATATCCTTATTTACAGCAAGTCATATGATGAGCATCTTGAAGATTTGTGTGCTATTTTTAATGTCTTGCGTGATGCACGTTTATTTGGTAACCTTGAGAAGTGCACCTTTTGCACCGATCGTGTGTCTTTTCTTGGTTATGTTGTTACTTCGTAGGGCATTGAGGTGGACGAGACAAAGATTGTTGCCATCACGAGCTGGCCACTTCTGACTACGGTCTGACAAGTTCAGAGTTTTCTTGGTCTCGTAGGTTTCTACCGACGTTTCGTGCGGGATTTCAGCACTATTGCGGCACCTCTCCACGAGTTGACAGAGCATGGAGTGCCGTTTTGATGGGGACCAACACAACAACAAGCTTTTGATGTTCTCAAGTCGAAGCTCACACAAGCACCATTGCCGCAACTTTCTGATTTTGAGAAGACCTTCGAGCTTGAATGTGACGCGAGCGGCAGTGGCATTGGAGGAGTGCTAATTCAAGGAGGTAAACCTGTTGCTCTCTTTAGTGAAAAATAGCATGGGCCTTTGCTTAATTATTCTACATATGACAAAGAACTTTATGCTTTAGTGCGTGTCTTGCAAACTTGGCAACATTACCTATGGTCTAAAGAATTTGTCACACATTCAGATCATGAGTCTTTGAAGTTTCTTAAAGGACAAGCTAATCTGAACAAACGTCATGCTAAATGGATTGAGTTCATAGAGTCATTTTCTTACATCATTAAACATAAGAAAGAGAAAGACAATGTGATTGCTGATGCGTTATCTAGACGTTATACCATGCTGTTCCAACTTTCTCATAAAATCTTTGGTTTGGAAACCATAAAGAGGTTATATGCTACTGATTTGGACTTCAAAGATGCCTTTGAAAATTGTAGAGAGTGAAGAACGTGGCAAAAATTCCTACTGCGTGAAGGCCTTCTCTACCGTGCTAACAAGCTGTGTGTTCCAGCTAGCTCCGTTCGTCTTTTGTTGTTGCAGGAAGCGCATGGAGGTGGTTTGATGGGACATTTTGGTGTTAAAAAGACAGAGGATGTGCTGGCCACTCACTTCTTTTGGCCACGAATGAGGCGTGATGTGGAGCGCTACGTTTCACGTTGCACGACATGCAACAAAGCTAAGTCTCGACTTAACCCACATGGTCTTTATATGCCTCTTCTTGTTCCTAGTGCACCTTGGGAGGATATTTCTATGGACTTTGTTTTAGGATTGCCTAGAACAAAGAGGGGGAGGGATAGTGTCTTTGTGGTTGTTGATCGTTTCTCTAAAATGGCTCATTTTATACCCTGCCACAAGACCGATAATGCTTCACATGTTGCTGATTTGTTCTTTAATGAGGTTGTGCGTTTGCATGGTGTTCCCAATACTATTATTTCTGATAGGGATGCTAAATTTTTGAGTCACTTTTGGAGAACTTTATGGTATAAATTGGGAACAAAGTTGATGTTTTCTACTACTTGTCATCCATAAACTGATGGGCAAACGGAGGTAGTTAACTGTACCTTATCTACTATGTTGCGGGCTGTTTGGAAAGACAATTTGAGGTTGTGGGAGGAGTGTTTGCCGCATATTGAGTTTGCTTATAACAGGTCTATTTACTTCACAACCAAGTTAAGTCCGTTTATGGTAGTCTATGGTTTCAATCCTCGTGCTCCAATTGATTTGCTACCTTTACCACATACTAAAATTGTGAACTTAGATGCTACACAACGTTCTGAATTTATTATTAAGTTGCATGAAACTACTAAGTTACAAATTGAAAAAATGAATGAAAAGTATCGCATTGCTGTTAGTAAAGGTAGGAAGGAGGTAAAATTGGAACCCAATGATTCGTGTGGGTTCATTTGAGAAAAGATAGGTTCCCGGATTTGAGAAAGTCCAAACTCATGCCACGTGCTGCTGGACCTTTTAAGGTTCCTGAGAAGATAAATGACAATGCATATAAACTTGAGTTGCCTCCCGAGTTTGGGGTTAGTCCCAAATTTAAAATTTCAGATTTGAAGCCATACTTGGGTGAAGAAGATGAGCTTGAGTCAAGGACGACTCCAATTCAAGAGTGGGAGGATGATGAGGACATCTCTCCTTTGCATACAATGCAAGGATCGATCACTAGAGCACATGCGCAACAATTGGATCTCCAGGTACGTTCTAGCCTTGTCAATTGTTTTTCAGAACTTACGCTTGTTTCCATGCATGTTTATTGATTAGGAACAATGGAGAGGACCAGCAAGGGCTTGGAGGAGTCCAAGGAGTCAAGGAGGAGTAGATAGGACGTGCACACCAAGGAGGAGGCCAAGTCCAACTCGACTTCGACTCCACCTCGGGTTCCAGGAGCTGCCTTCACCAAAATTGACATCCCGGACACATACGGAGTCAGATTTGGATGTTCTATATATGATTGGAACCATGATTTCATAAATCTTCCAATGGAACCATCCCCACCTCAAAATCCCTTCTAAGTTTATAGGAATCAGCGAAATAAGTGGGCGTCCATAATCTGTCTGGTGCTGTGCCACCGTCCGTTGGGCTGCTGGCCCGTGTATCGTGCGGAAGACCATTAGGGTTGCATCCAAGGGTCTTGTACGCCCCTAAACTCCTATTTATACAGCAGCCGTCACCACATTAGGGTTGGGTTTTGCTTAGATACAATCTGTCATTGAACAGTGTCGCCGATCATCGGTTGTGAGACCCCAATTCATGATTAATTCAGTTTTGATTGCAACTTCTCTGTTCTTGCTTGTGTTCTTGGTTGCGCTTGCAGGGATAAGCCTTTGTGGCGAGGTCATTCGTGTGACACGGGTGATAACCAATGGAGCAGTGGTGTAGTGATTGCGAGGTTTCGTTCGTTCGGAGCCTTGGATCATCAATGTCGAGATCTCCACCCAATCAAGTTTACCATACCTCTCGGAAGATCGGGACTCATGCTCTCATCAGATCATGACCAGATTTGTGTAAGTAATTATTCCAATTACTATCCATGGCAAAAACTACAAAATGTATAACACGAGTAATGTAGTAAGAACTTTCAGCATGTAAAAGGAATCACAAAGTTATATATGTTTGAAATACTCATGCTCATATTATTTTAAATTCAGATTGACACAAAGACTTCACAAGTTTCAAAACTCCCCCTCAATTTAAGCCATGAGGATGCATAACCCCTATTTCACTACGAATGAAACAAAAACGACTGAAATCCAGAGGTTTTGTAAAAATGTCAGCCAATTGTTGTTCGATATCTATATAGTGAAGCACAATGTTTCCTTTTCAACATTATCACAGAGAAAGTGATACCTAATGTCAATGTGCTTTGTTTCCAAATGTTGCACGGGGTTTTTAGCAATGCAAATGGCACTTGTGTTATCACAAAATAGTGGAACACTATCTAGATCAACCCCATAGTCCTTAAGTGTTTGAACAATCCAAAGAATTTGTGAGCAAGCGCTAGCAACAGCTACATATTCAGATTCGGTCATGGATTGTGCAATAGAATTTTGCTTTCTAGAGGACCAAGCAACAAATGTATTATCAAGAAAATGACAAGCACCCGAAATACTTTTCCTATCAATCCTACAACCCCCAAAATCAGCATCCGGAAAAGCTTTCAAAGTAACGATTGAAGAAGAAGAAAGAAAAATGCCAAATTCTTGAGTTCCATGTAAGTACCTGAGAATCCTTCTGACGGCTTGACTATGTGAAGCACGTGGGGAAGCTTGAAATCGTGCACAAAGATATACGCTAAATTGTATGTCCGGTCTTGATGCCGTGAGGTACAAAAGTGACCCGATCATGCTTCTATATTCTTTTTGATCCATGGGTTCACCATTTTCATCAAGTTTAAGTGTCGTTGCTGTTCTCATTGGTGTCCGAAGAGGCTTGCTTTTCTTCATGTTGAAGCTATTAAGAAGGTCTTTCGTATACTTCGTTTGATGCACAAAATTACCCTCCTTGGTTTGCTTGATTTGCAGCCCCAAAAGTACGTGAGTTCTCCCATCATACCCATCTCAAATTCTAAACTCATCATAGCTGAAAACTTGGACACAAGATAATGAGATGCACAACCAACTATAATATCATCCACATACACTTGAACGAATAATGAGTCATTGCCATGCTTAAGCACAAACAGAGTTTATCAACCTTGCCCATGGTAAACCTGTTTTCAAGTAAGAATGTTTTAACCTATCATACCATGCTCTTGGGGCTTGTTTGAGACCGTACAAGGCTTTGAACAGTTTGTAAACATGATTAGGAAGAGCTAGATTTTCAAAACCTAGCGGTTGCTTGACATAAACCTCCTCATATATGTAGCCATTTAGAAAAGCACTTTTAACATCCATTTTATATAACTTGAAACCTTTAGATGCAGCAAATGCTAATAAAATTATTATGACTTCTAATCTAGCTACGGTAGCAAAAGTTTCATCAAAATCTAAACCTTCAACTTGTGTGAAACCTTGAGCAACCAACCTAGCATTATTTCTAACCACAACCCATCCTCACTTTGTTTATTTTTAAACACCCATTTAGTTCCAATTAAAGTGTGACCTTGAGGTGGAGGTTTAAGTTTCGAAACATTATTTCTTTCAAAATTTTCTAACTCTTCTTCCATGGCAATAATCCAAGATTCATTAGTGAGTGTGTGTGATATATCTTTGGGTTCAAAAAAAGCAACGAAAGTAGAATGAGCGTGAGAGTTTGGATCGAAAAACCTGGACCGTGTTACTGGTTCGTGCAAGCTTTCAATAGTCTGTTGTGGAGGGTGACTTTTGAGGATCCAGAGGGAAGTAGACACTTCACAAGCTCCTTGTTCTTCATGTTCATCACAGATCGAAGAACTTGTGTCTTGAGGATGATCTGTACCAGTTGTAGTAGTTGTTGATGTTGGTTGTGGTGCGGAATCAGCAGCATGATCACTGTCATTTGCTTCTGAATTTTTGGGCAGCAGCACCACTTCTTCGTCTTCTTCGATGAAAATACTATCCCCCTGTGGATATGGATATAAACCTGCAATATTGGAGCTAGTACTTGGGTTAGCTTCATCAAAAGAAACCTCACAAGTATCCACAATTTTGTTAGTGTCAACTAAAATCACACGGTAGCCTCTAGTATGAGATGGATAACCAAGAAACACGCCATCAACAGATCTAGGTTAAATTTTTTCAAGATTACCATGTTTCTTAACAAAGCATTTGCAACCAAAGACCCTAAAGTGTGTAACATTAGACCTATGTCCAAACCGAAGTTCGTATGGTGTTTTTCCTAGCTTAGCATGCAAGAAAACACAATTCGAGACATAATAAGCGGTGGCAATTGCATCAACCCAAAATTTCCTAGGAGTTTGATATTCATCAAGAATAGTCCTAGCCATCTCAACTAAGGTTTTGTTCTTTCTCTCTACGACACCATTCTGTTGAGGTACATAGGGTGAAGAAAATTGATGATTTATTCCATTTTCAGCACAAAGGTGATCAAACGATTGATTTTTAAATTCGGTTCCATTATCACTTCTGTTTGCTTTTAAAGATGTTGGATGATCAATTGATAATCTAAGAAGTAAAGTTCTAAAGTGACTAAAAGCTTCATTCTTAGATGCCATAAAGTAGACCCAAGACTATCTAGAATAATCATCAACAATCATAAGAACATACCATTTACCTCCAAAAGATTGAACACGTGAAGGACCTACAGTGTCAAGGTGCAAAAGTTGTCACGGACCAGTTGTCATGGTCATTGTGAGAGGAGCATGTGAACCGATCATGTGGTGTGAGCAACCTGAATCCACAATCCAAATGTTCTCCTTCCTCAAGCGTGTAACCTACATAGAAACACAATATGTCGATGACTCAATACTGGGGTTAGTAAAAAGATATCTAGGAATCCAGTACTGAGTCACACGACGTCCAGCAGGAATAACACGCGAAAGATGAGATAAAACAAAAGGTTTATGACCCAAAGTTTGAGGATTTTTGTACCCAACTACTGATCTACAAGATGTTATATGTGTAGCACTAAAAACAATAGGTTTGAGAGCAAACTTTGCATGTTTTTGACTCATAACAACAGGTTGCATGTTCCTGACATTCGGTTTAGCATGTGTAGCAAAATTTGCATGAGAGTTATGAGATCTAGATTGCATTCTTTCCTTTCTCTGTTGTTTAGCTAGTCTATAACAAAAATCTATGACATGACCATCTCTGCCACAATATGTACAATGAAATTTAACTTTGTGTTCATGTCTAGATGAGCAAGCAACATGTTTATTTGAAACCGAATGAGACAACACTCCTGCAGATTTGAAAACCACTTCTTTTTTGTTTAGGAACTGTTTGAATCAAACCACTTCCTAATGACTTTACAATTTTAGGTGGATGTGCCTTAGCATGAGAATAGGAATCAAAACCTAAACCTGTTTTATCATTACATGATTTAGAAGAATTCAGTAGCAAGTTCAGATTCTTATTCCCATTACAAAACTGCTCTAGTGTCCTATTCATGTCATCAAGTTTCTTAGACAAATATAGGTAGTTTTCACATGAAGTTTTTCCTTTTAGTTTGCAATTAAAACAATATTTAACTTCATGAGAACTTAAATCATTGTTCAATATAGAATCTCATTTATGGCATCGTGTAGTTTCTAATGAGGAACAAGAATCATCACTAGGAATAAAAATGTCAAATGATTAATTTTAGATTCTAGTGATTTAATTTTGACAACATTGTCCCTAAGTTTTTTTTTTCATTTTTCCTAAGTATAACAATGGCACGATAAATAGCATCACACATCCCTTTTTAACAAGTGGGACATACCTCTTCATCATCGCTGTTGTGTTCTGCCTCCTCCATCTTGATATTGAGTTGCCCACCATGAAACACAAATTTGCCAAATTCTCTTCATCTTCGCCACTTCTGATGTCCATGTAACACCCTAATATTAATCCATCATGCATTGCATATATTCTTATACAAGATTAACATTAAGCAACACAAAAAGGAACACGTTTAAAATGAGTTAGAAACAAAACAACATTTAAAATCATGTATCAGTTCAGACTTGTCCGGTTTGGACCCCGGACTAGTCCTGTTTTGCTCTCTGTTGACTCTTCGGACTTGTCTGCTCTTGCTGTGGATTAGTCCGATTGAGTTCCTGTTGCTGTCCGGACTTTTCCATTGTTTAGTACGGACTAGTTCGATCCTTGGTCCGATTTTTGAAAATTTGTCAAACCCCAGAGTTGTGCGGACCTCTACCGGACTTGTTCGTTTTTCTTTCCGATTCTTTTCAAACTTGTCCAGTCCCCAACCGAACTTGGCCGTTTTTGCCTCTGTTGAAAATCGAACTTGTCCGACCCCTAGTGGGCTTGTCCGGTGTGCTCGACTCGGATTCAATCTTTTTCTCCACGACGTGTTATTGGGTATCTACCTTAATTGAGACCAAGAACATCGTGCCCAACCCCTATGGAGCCCATGTGGGACCCCTACACGGCCTCCACCACCTTGAACTCGAAATCCATCAAACCCTACCACCTCCAGCTCTATATAAACACCCCACCACCCCAACTTTTCACCCCTTTGTCACAATTGAAGAAACCCCACACCCTAGTTTGTGGGAGCCATCATCAAGAGGAGTTCACCGCAGCCAGGAGAAGAGAAGGAGGAAGGAGAAAGATCAAGTAAGTTCGATCTTCATCAACTCATCGACATCATCGTCAATTCTCCACCAATTCTCCATCTTCTTTGAATCTAGGCTCAAGATCTCGAGTTTCGTCGAATTCACGACCCTTGAGCTGTTGAATTCACGGTAATTACCTTAGATCAACCTTCTCTATGTAAAATATGATCCTATATAACCCTAGCCAAGCGGACTTGTCCGGCCCTCTGCGGACTAGTCTGATCGACTTTTTGGTCCAGGATGGACTAGTCCGGTCCCCAGTAGGGACTTGTTCGACCATCTGAATTTGAAGTTGCTGAATTGAACCCAAATTGACTCAAATCAACTCCAAACTTGCTGAAAACAATTGTAACTAGTGAGTAAACATTAATAACAACGCATTAACAAGTGTTACCCCATAATTGCATTAATCATGCACGTCATGACATATTGAGTAATATATGAGCATTTATTGATTGTAATGCTTGTTTTGTATGTTTATTGGCAGAATAGAAGGTGTTTCCCTAGAGGGTGCTGTCAAGGACCTCCAACACCAGAACTTCAAAGCTTTTGATCCTTACCAATCTCAAGAGCAAGACAAGTGTCCTTGATTATTTTGATCCTTTTTTTTAAAATATTTTGTTTAAAAAACTGCATGCTTGTGCCAAATTGATGGGAAACCCAAAATAGGTGTTTACTAGACTTGTTTGACCATCCTTGTCACTTGGTTTACATTGTAGAGAGTCGTGAAGGGTATTTTACTTTTTTGCTGCGCTCTAATTAATTGGGATGGGAAAACAACAAAATGGCTTAATTATGAATTATTGAACTTAGGGAAGGTGTGAATTGATGAACATGATTAATTGGTAACATGGGACTTGGAAGATCTAAGCAAGAATGGTTTGTGGATTGAGTTGGATGATATGGTGGTTTTGCTTGCCTTGGATCTAAGGACTGGTTCATGCAAGAATAATCCAGGACAATAGTGCCACCACAAGTCCAAGTATGGGTGTGGCTTAGCTGATTAATTAGTTTTATTGCCAGCATTGTTCAGATCATTTGGGGGAGCGGGGAACGGGGAACGGGAGTCGGTTGGGTTTGCAATAGTGGCGGGACTGCCCTGGGATCCTAACGGCACAAGAGGGGGCCCTTGGTTGGATGTGCTCAGTTGGAGGCATCACCATCGGTGAAACCTTAGTGGGTCTGAATATGCTGGTAGTCCCTTTGTAAAGGCTATTTTGTGATCTGTTGGCCATACACCTAAGGAAGTGTAATTGTCGTAAGGGAGGTTTCTTTAGTCGCCGACGGGTGATAAAATCACGAACTTGTGGGTAAAGTGGTACAACCTCTGCAGAGTGTCAAAAACTATCATGATAGCCGTGCTCCCGGTTATGAGCACCTTAACAACTTCCATGATTAGAGTGGATTTTGGGATGGTTGGGTTATGGTTTGGTAATGGTTATGGACGGTGATAAATGGTCATGGTTAATGATGATCGTAAGAATTTGATATTTGGATGGATAATTATGGAAGGATGTGATATAATGGTAATTGATGGTAATGGACTCAATATTGGTTATTATTTTGGATATGATGGGATTAATTCACATAGACATTGTAGGACCCTTTCTTTACACATTTTAAATGTACTTTTCAGCAATTAACCATTATTTATTATCAATTCCTTGTTTAAGCTATGTGTCATTATTTTTTTCCACACGTGCTGAGTACAACATGTGCTCACTCTTGCAATTCTTCCACCAACAATTTTAGGTGATGTTTGGAAGTATCCTGAGGATAATGCGGAGTACTAGGCTGTGTGCTGCTGTCGACTTGCCTGTGGTTATGCTCGGGGCCGCATTATATCCTCTTTTGCTTAGTTTTCTTAGCTTAATGTTTAGATTATTTCCGCTATAGATATAGTTCAATAATGATCGTTAGAGTTGTAATTCGAGGATTATTTGAATATTGTAATAAAAGTGCTTAATTACCTTGTGCTGTGGTAATTTTCTGTATATCATTTGTGATGCACTCGTGTATGTGTGTTGAACATCCTGGACACACATATGCGTTGCACTTGGTTCATTTTTGGAACCGGGTGTCATAGTCCACATCGCTCAAGCCATGTTCTTGAAGTGCGAAGATAAAACTATTTACCAATTGGCGATATGTAAAACCCTTCTTCTTCTTCTTCTTATCATTTGCAGAGGAGTACTTCGTCCTTGTATGCTTTTCATCACGGGAAGTAGGACCTGAAAGGTTAGGACAATCCGTACGAAATGTCCTATCTTACCACATTCGAAGCATCATTGAGAACACTTCCTCTTCTTCGAGTTCTCACATTTTGCAATGCTTTTGAGAATTGAGTAGAAAGAGTGCCAGCTCATCCTGTGGAAACTCTTCACTCTTTTCAAGGGTTAGAGAGGATAGCAAAGCAAGTGTACCACATGATGAAGATTGACATTTGGGGTTCTTATGTGATATTATGTCAATTTCATGAGTTTTTAACTTGGAATATAGCACATCTAATGTAAATGTACTCATGACACTGGATTCAAGAATAGATGTAACTTTCATCTCATGAATTGATATGTCTAATGCACTTAGTAATTGCCTAGCATTTTAGCATCTGAAAAATTAACATTGACACTACGCAAGTTGCTGAGAATTTTGTAAAGTGAGCAAAAAGGTCATCGATTGACTCACCAGGTTGCATCTCGAAGCGGATGTATTCTTTCTTGAACATGTCTTGTCTTACCTCCTTGATAGTGTTGGATCCTTCATGATAATCACATAGAGCTTTCCAAACATCGTACGCAGATTGGAGGTGTGCAACTCGATCGAAGTTGGTTTGAGTCAATCCTTGTATGATGAAGTTCCGCGCCTTGTTGTTGTTATCGACATCTCTCATGTTTGTAGATGTGACTTGATCGTTTGGCGGCACATCATAAGACTTGTATAACTTTTCCCATTTTTCAAAGCCTTGCGCCTGGATGAAAGCCTCCATACGTGCCTTCCAAACCTGAAAATCAATGCCACTAAACACATAAGGTTTTGCGGAGTATTTCTCCATGATGAATAGTCAAAACACGTGCAAATCACAAACATTAGAGCACCATGGATTTGATACCAATTGTAGGATCGAAGAGCATGTGAAAAGCTGCTAATGGGAGGGGTGAATTGTAGATTTAAACTTTTTTAGCGGAAGCAACGAAAACCCCTCGCCAAAAAATTGATCTGTTAAAGAAACAATGTGTGCGACTAATCTAAACATGATCTATCATTACAAAACCAGTATAGATTGTGAAGAATCAAGTCACCAAGATGTAACAACAAGAATCATGAAAAACTCTAAATGATCGCAAGATCGAACAAGGGTCAATCCGTTCTATCCGAGTAAAAACCCAGATCTGCAACACTGTAAAGAAACTTGTGTACATCAGAAACCACAAATCCAATGATCGTAAAATTTTCACAAATGATAGATAATCAAGTTTTAAAGACAACCCAGAAGAAATAACATCAATTGTATCTGTAAAACTCGAGTTATGATAAAAACACCGACACAACATAGTGCTGTCCAGAAACTCGACGAGAAAGACTTGACGAAAACAAGTTGGACGCACAAGGCACAAAAGCTCCTGTTAAACTATGATCTTTATTCATAGAACACAAGAGGAAAAACCCAAAGTCGTCTCTCCATGATCTCTGGCCTCCCTTCCTTTCATAACCATCCCTAAGGCCAACCCAACCCAATCTAGGACTCTAATCGTACCCAGTTTCAACTGAAACTATCCATAACTGCTCAAGACTCTTCCATATGCAGAAAGAAGCAATCTTAAGACCTACAAATACCTTAGGAACGTTATAATCATTCCTAAGACAACTCAACTTTGTGACCCACATGAAATATAACCAAAACAAACTCGAAACTTTCCATAAACGAACCATAACCACCCCAGCCGCAGCCTGAGGCATAAACCAGTCGGTTGGACCTTTCCGGACACATCTTCACGTCCGTATCTCTTCATCACGTATTGGAACCATATTGCCATGTACATGAACACCTTGCTCACATGCAAACACCTTCCAATGATGTCCATGATAATTTCGTATGCATTGTTATTGACCCAAACTTGCTATGTGACCTCCCGATCAACTCAACCACAATTCCTCCCGAACTTGGTTGTTGAACCTCATATTCTCCCTAAGACTAGTTCAATGGATCCGGTCACCAGCCATGTCTTGACCTGAAGCAACACCTGCACATGAATAAACAACCAATCTTTGCGAGCCCAAGTGCTCAACTTGACTCATTAGACCGATAACCACAACACCTTATGTGAGCACCTCATATAAGTATGTTGCATACATAGAAAACATAATATCCACCATGATCAGCCAAAACACATCAAAAACTTAGTACAAAAGTACTAAGCAAATCTTCCGATAAGTATAAAGCAAGTTTGAAACATTGCAAATGAAAAACATAGCAGCCACACGATTATTTCAGCAGATAGAAAGTTCGGATAGTCCAAAATAGCCGTTATGCATTATACAAGAAAAGTTTAGACATTCTGAAATGCAAAACACGTGCAGCTCACGTGCAGCAAAAGTTCAGACAGTGTGAAGTGTGTTTCTCAAGTATATTCAAAACTTTGCGTGTAAACCTTCATGTTTAACATTATTGCCAATGTATTCAGCACATAGGTCTCACACATCATCGTCAAAGTCAAGACCAAAGACTCTTTGCTAGATAATCTTCAGTCGGTCTTCGACAAGAAGGCATGACACACACGAAGCTAAATCCTGACAAGTGTGTCTTCGGGATTTCCTTTGGTAAGCTTCTCAGATTCCTGGTAACACACTGGGGAATTGAAGCAAATCCAGAGAAGATAAAAGCCATTGAAGCGATGAGGCCTCTTGCCCGCATCAAGGATGTCCAGAAACTTACGGGATGTCTGGCCTCACTCAGTCAACTTATCTCTAGACTGGCTGGGAGTGCTCTTCCCCTTTTTAAGCTTCTGAGGAAGTCTGGACCATTCAACTGGTCCGAAGAAGCAGACAAGGCATTCCAGGAGCTAAAGCAGTCTCTCACAACACTGCCCATCATGGTAGCTCCAGAACCTGGTGAGCCTTTACTGCTTTATATTGCTGCATCGACAGAAGTGGTCAGCATGGTCTTGGTCGTGGAGAGACCAGAAGCATCTCTGAGTTCCTCTTCACAAAGGCTCAGAACTCTCCGGGAGGGTCCAAAGCCTCCTGGAAGAAATGAAGCCGAGGCTGGGTCCCAACCCCCAGACATTGAAGAAGGTCCCGAAGGCCGGGGGCCTCCGAACCTATCTTTACAAGAAGATACGTCAGACCCCTCCAGGAGGGTCCCAACAGCTCATGAAGAAGACCTAGAACCCTCTAGGAGGGTCCTGGTAGATGGTGAAGATGGATCCGAGCCCTCCGGGAGGGTCCGGACTATCCAGCGATGTCGATGTGTAGCAACGACACTTCCCCCGGTACTACTAATGCATAGTCCACGGAGGTTCGTATTCGGTTGGGGAGTGCATAAGATTTAGAACAAGAGGTGAATACCGAGGGTTTTTACGTGGTTCGGGATGCCTGAGCATAATACCCTACTCCACGGGGTGGTTATTGATTGAGTGTGTAGCGAGTGTCTAAGATTGCTTGTATGTGTCTGAGCCTGTCCTCTACCGTATGGCACAACCCTTTTATATGCTAAGGCTTGGCCGTTACAGTATATGCCTGGTCCGTCGGCCCGACAAGTGGCCCTGGCTATCATAAACACCCTATACACGATCTACTGGTGTTATGGGTGATTAACATTATGATAACATGCTTCAATGGCGGTGTTATCAGTCCTGATAGCCTTCTGATCATGCGCCATTTATACAACATTAATGACACGTTAACCAGGTCTTTCAACAGTTGTTTAATAGACTCTTGAATGTCCGTGCCATTGGAGATCCGGCTACCTTCCTGTTGCAGGCTTAGTTCTGGAGGTCTGACATATGGCAGCTTCAGGGCTTCCCTCTACGGGGAAGCAGGTCTGGAGCTACTTGACACGTGGCAGCACCGGAGCTTCCCTCTACTGGAGGTCAGGTCCGGAGCTATTGGACACGTGGCAGCACCAGAGCTTCCCTGTGAATGGAGGTAGGTCCGGCCCTGCAAGACACATGGTAGCTCCAGAACTACCCAAACGAGGGAGGCGGGCCCAGTGCTACAGGACACGTGTTGCCTTCGGAAGTCTTCAACATTGGCAGGCGGAACTCCATGACTTTATCCATAGTATCAGGGGGTACCTGGTATCCAGGGTACCGACAACACCATATGATTGATCAGTAAGGTGTGTGTAGTATGGAGGTACACTAACCACGTTATACATAGTTCGTGTTGAAAACGTTTGCGAGTGAATGTCATTATGGCCACCGTTGAGACATATGCTGGAATACCGACTTAGAATTTTCTTTGGTGAGGACGTAGTACCAACACTGCATTCGAGTTTCATCGAGCACGTTGACAACGATATCCGTGCCGGAGGTGCGACTCAACAGCAAGTAAAAATTTCCCACTTAGGACTAAGTTTTAATTTATAATCTTTTTTTTGGAGCGTTTTGAACAGACTGTCAGTTAATCATGTGGTCGTTGCGGTCAGCATGCATATTATTTGGGAACTTGATAAAGTCCTCCACAAGTTTAATTTTCATCTCCAAGGCAGATTTCAAGATTTAAAACTTGAAAACTTCATTTGAACTTAAAGTGCCAAGTTCCTGATTCAAACTCTGAACTGGACATTGAATAATTTCGGAATAGCATAAATCCCTGTATACTTCAACATTGAAGGTCTACCACACATGGTTGGAAATTTTAGAGAGTCCTCTAAAAAGCTTACATTCAACTCCATATCAGAAAGCCCCCTGTAATTTGATGAAAAATTCAAAATTCCAAACTCTACCAAATCTAGACAGAGAGTGGACAGTTTCTGTACCCTGTCACTGTTTCTATCATACCTCTTAGTAGAATCAGTGAATGGCTTCATGTATATGTAACAATGTTGTAATTTATGAATTTTTCATATATTGATGTTTTGTATCTGGAAAATGTGGACAAAAATCCGCCGTAAACAAAGGATTTGCTGTCAAAACTTTTCCAGAACAACTGTCAACTTGCAAAAGTCATATCTCCTCAACTAGAAATGCTATGGGGGCAAATTAATACATTCTGGATAGCCCTTTGAGTGTACTACAGCTTTGTAGTTTAGCTCAGGTCCTGAAGTTGCCTCCCACTGGATGAAAATTTCAAGTTTCTCCAGACTGGTCAGATGGAATAGAAACTATGATAGAATTCCAATTTGAAGTTTCATTTGACTTTTGAATTGGAATTCACTTTCATAATTCCATTCTCACATACATGATCTGTCGCTCAACAATAATTGTTGAATTTGAGTATTTGAGCCACTCAAATATTTCTTTTATAGATGTCGTATGTGATGGTACTCTTGCCGGACGGATGGGTGTTCTACACGTGCGCTAACCGTCGGGGCTTCCCGATCATGCTGCGGGAAGTGCTCGAACAGTTTGGCTACATCGAATGCCAGACTACTGGGGTCAAGAGATGAAAAACAGAGGCATATTGTCGTGCACCGTCCTTGCTGACGTCCCTGCTAGTCCACTCCTTCGCGGATGGGCTCCCTTTTTGGTCACTACCTTGGGAACTCGTTTGGAGGACTTGTGGGCTGTCGCAGCGGGCAAAGCGCTTATGAAGCTTTGCAAGCTTCATCAAGATGCCACAGCTAGGACACAATTTTCTCTTCTCCCGGTCTGTGGCGTGGCTCGTCCTGAGTTGCAACGTCGTATGGTTGAGGCCTATCACCCGGACGGCGACACAACATCAACGACACTTGGGACTTATGCCGCTGCATCCAGCATGGCGGTTATTACGCAAGGTGCAATCATTCATCAGCAGGTTGGAGCCTTGAGGCAAGCGATTGAACGGGGTGACACTCTTGACTACATCAATGAGTCACTACGTTCGTTCCTTGCTCTGACAAATTACAGGCTGAATCAGCATGATAATTGTTTACGGTCGTTATATACCAATTTCAACCGTCAATATAACTCAATTATGTGAAGGAATGAAGGAACGAATATTTCTTACACACATTATAGTTAGAAATGACCTAGTTTCACTTGTACTTGGAGAAATTGGTGTATGCAAGTATTTTATACAGAATCTAGGTAAAAGAGGGGGAGCAATCCTATAAAATATCAACTCAGCCAATCAAGCACCGACATGTGGCACCACATGGATCAAATGGCCCACAAACAAAAGTATCCAAGGACATCCAACGGTGTATCACCTATATCAGTAAGGGGGGCCCACCTGTCAGGGACCTGGAGAAAACACGGCCCCAATGGAACCCTGACCAGGTCGGCCGACCCCCCTAGTCAGCCGACCTAGTTCTGGCGCCAAACTTGGTCAATCGACATGTGTTGGCTCCTCCCGACTTCCTAAAGTCGTTGATGACTGATTTGCACCCTTTTGGTGGCGGGAACCGACCCTTCTCCACCTATAAATAGGACCCCCTACCCTCACTTCACACACATGCGGCATTGCCGGGGACGATATCCGTTCACTTGCGGAATTTTTTATCTGTGACGTAAGAAATGCCAACAAGCATTTCTGGCACTATTGTCGGGGATGATTTGTTAATGTTTCTTAGGAGGCATCAACATGCATTTCTGGCGCCGTTGTCGGGGAAGGCAAATGAGGTGAAGGATAGCTATCACTTGTGATTATGCTATAGGTACTAATAGTTATTAGATAGGATTACCCTTGTTTGTTTTCTCCTTTTGTGTGAAAACAAGGTAGTGTTGGCTAACCCATTTCATGGGATGGCCAATGAGGATGCAAGTGATCAATTGCAAGATGATTCAAGGCATACCTCTGTGGGGACCGGAGTCCACACATCCGAGGATCTCATTGGGTTGTGCCGTGCGATGCGGCACCTAACATCACACACAAAAAGGATACCAAAACATATAAAGTATTCATTTCACCTTAAATAGAGTTTACAAAATAGTGTACAATAGAAGTACACACGCAACGGAAAATATATTCTCATAATCTCACCTAACTAAGCAGGAGAGAAGACGTCCATGCCCTAGGACGCTTCTCACTAGCAACATGAAGAACATTCAGCATCGGCGTGGTTCACATGAGATTTATCTCGACACCTCGAGATCTCATGTACAACCTGAACAACAGAAATAACCTAATACCTGCAAAAATCGTTAAAGCGCAAACGTGAGCATAAGGCTCAGCAAGACTAACCCGTCTCACTAGATATATGCAAGGTGAATACTAAGCATAAGTAAGGAATAGCATAAAAGAATCACCTACAAGTGGCTCCTTATAGTCATGTTTTAAGTAGCACATGACATTCTTCAGGCACGACACATCATAGACTCCACAATCAAACAAGAAACGCTTTGCCGATCATATGACATGCCCAAAGCACATAATGCTATTACAGGTAAAGTATGGGGAAACTGTAAACTTTTAATTGTACTATCTCTAAGCCATACAAGGTTGCAAAGCAATTATAATTCAATATATCATATTCTTCTGACTTCTTAAGTATTTACTACGTTATGACTCAGTGAACAAGTGATACTCTATTACCGCGAGGGACGATGATTACAATGAGGACACACCCGGACAACACGACACATACGCACGTTCGGAAGTGTCAGCGAGTACATCAGTACCTATGTAACACTTCAGTACTAGTCGTATATGGCCACCTTTCACAAGAAACCCGAACGTCGAACCCGTCTCACCTCCGCGAACAGAAGGTCTCCGCACGGAACACCTTTGTGCCTGCTGACCGATTTACACCTTGCTATCCTCAACCCACCCCTATCGATGGTGAGTTAATGGCCTCGACATCCCAGTTATCGAGTTACGTCAGTTTACTGGAGCCCATATATCTAGTATGTCGCCGGTACAAGTCAAGCTTGTTCGAAGGGGCCGCATACAGACAGGCCTTAATCGACACAGGCAGGGCTATGCGACCGAGACTCTAATTCTCGTCGCTTCCTATCCATCCCCTGTCCGGTCTCAGATTCATTATATTAAGCCATTGTCTATCTAGCCAATCCTGTGAAATATGTCCTACATCTCTCGTGAGTAGATTCCAGCTACTCGACTTCTACCAGATTTCCTATACATTAGCAAAGTAGTTACTACAAGTCAACATGTAACCACTTCCAACCAACCCCTGAGATTTGTGGTCATGCAAGTGGAGTATCAATCACCCTATACGTAATGCACATATGAAACTTAAGATGTAATGTGAGAAATACAGTAAAACTCTGTAAAGCTTTTAAATGCAAATCGGGGCTTGCCTTAGTTTGCGACTCTATATCAATGTCAGTTGTTATTGGCTTGGTCTTCCTTCGAAGAGTCCGCCATGGAACTTCAAGCTGGAACACCCTGGCCTTCTCCTCCAAGCGATGCTTCTCATCGATCACTTACCATCACGTTCCTACCGACATGATATGCATATAAGTACATAATGTAATATACTTTATATTAAACAAGTTAAACAACTCTAAGACTGGTGAGACTAACTAGAAGGAAGAGGTATGCCTCTGTTGTGTGGATAAACAAAGGATGGAGTCAAGTGGTCATAGTAGTACCGAGATGCGCATTGAAAGGTGCAATGTAAGCACACATTGCAACTTGGCACTCAACACTCGACACTATGCCACTCAAGGACGATAAAGCTGAATGGTGTGGAAGTGTTGGACTGGCAGTGTAAGGATGATTAAGGAATCAAGGGGGGACATCGAAATCTTGCGTATGAGTGGAGTTTACAAGACGAAGGTTGGGACTTAGCAGTCGACCAATGAAGTTGTCCCAACTTGTAAAGGAGTAAAGCTAGTTATAGCTGAGAAGTGTTGCCGCAGGGTTCTAGAATAGGATGAATCAGGGTGGAACATTGAAAGATTAAGGCATGAGTGAACTGTGCAACAAGAGGCCTCGACCCAGAAGGCGACCAATGAAGTTACACAAACTCATTAAAGAGTAAACCTAATTAAGTGACCAGTGTGGTCGCAGGGTTATGAATTAGGATGAATCGATGTGAAAACCTAGCGACACTTGGAGAAGAAGTGAGATCGGCATTGCTTGGACTCAAAGAGTCATAACAAGCACTGCTAACCTAATATGAGTACCAAGACAAGTTCAAAGGACCTTTAGGTAAATCAGTCGCTACGACAATCTTCACAAGCATCGTCCAAGTTCTTACATGACACTATTGCAGTGTCCTTTGCAAGATTGTCCAGATGAGCTCGGTGAACTCCTGGAACTCAAACTTAAGGCATTACTAGGTCGCGACGACGTGCTTTCCCATCTCGGGAAGATCATCTCATCAGCCCGTACTCGTCCATGGTGGTGGGCGGAATCCCGAACACCACCTTATGAGTCACAAGGTTAGTGATGTCGACTCGATCGTCGACAAGTGACTCGGCGAACCTGTCGTCGAAGAAACGGCACACCTAGTTAAGCAATTATGCGGACCGTTAAGAAACATCGTCGACACGAACAAGAAACTCTTATCCAAGGTTCCCCTTGGTCTAGTTTTCCTTGTCGGTCGCAAAGTTATCGCATTACTCAACCATAAGTCATCGGTGATCACCAACATCCGTGGTTTGACCTAGAAGGTATTTTATCGAGTACCTTGGCTATACCTAGGACTCGATTGCTCTCAAAATGACTAAACCCTAATTTGGCTTGACATCCATTGTCCGATGAGTCGTGCTGGTGTTTTAGCACCACACTCATCACAGGCATCCTTCATTTCGATGCCAGGGCACGATGACGGCTCAGAACGTCACGACGACGTCCTATGGTCAATGATGTCGACGCTGCTTATGGTGAAGCATCACGAGCACGCGATACAAAAGACAAAGGAGGTCAACTTGGGGATTTCTATAGGAATGATATCAATGCGGAAAATGGATTTACGGCTTGACGACACATGAGTACCATTAGGGGTCACGCGTTTCTAACAAGTAGAATAACAGAAACGATGAGGGGATGATCCTTAAAAGAGGGTCATTGACTAAGGAAAATGACAATGCTCTTAAAGACTTTGGTTCTACAAAATAGTTATTATCTTCAAGCATCTTAAGATATTCTAAAGTTTGCTTCAAGTGATTCCAGTCTTTAGGTTGATAACCTTGACAGGATGCTCGACATGACAATATCACATCGTAAAACCTTCACGTCTGTTACTGACCCTTTATTGCTGTACTCTTACACTAACATGACATCTTGTCATGTCCTAGTCTTGATTTGAAGAATCAGGACTTGTTCTTTGCTTCTCTAGGTTACCTTGATAGTTTGAAACTATCTTTGCATTGATTCTTAGTTTCTTGCTTGGTTTTGCATAGGTCCTTATAACTTAATGTGGTATTTCCCTTGACATGAGTTAAGATGGTTTACGAGGTTAGACAACCATCATTAACCTCGTTTGATGTTTAGCCAACTATAGGATTCCTTAGCTGTAGCATAAGAGTAGCAAAACACTCAACACTCTTATGTGATCAAAACAGCAGGAATACTGAAGATATGGCCACTACAAGGTTTTTGGGTATATCAACATCTTCAAACAATAGAAATAGAAGATGAAGACTCTTTGCGGTAGCACACAAGGATTTAAGGATTCAACATCCTCATATGTTTCCAACACAGCAAATAACTCAATCTTATGGTAACTACAAGGTAATTAGTGTAACAAGGTTACCATATAACACCGCAAGATCTTAGATGGACCCAAAGAGTTTCACGAGGTTGACAATCGAACGGTATCCTCACGAGGAAGGAGATTTCATGGATTTTACAAGGTTGATCATCGAACTGATGACCACTCGATGACGAACGGTATAGTTGCAACAATCAAGGTACTTGAACCTAACAAGTCAAGGATGGAAGTCCAAGTGTTTGTTTAATTGCAAGTGAGGTTGAGTAATTGGTTTCCCAAGTATTACTCAATGGAAAGGAGATCAACAATGTAATAAGTCAAATGAAGATGGTGAAATGACCGTAGTCATTAGACACCTTAGAATAGTTTGATTGGGGTACATAATCTTGCTCTAAATTTTAGTATTACCCTGCATTCTATCATTGGTGTTTCATTGGTAATGATGCTTCATGATGCATCACGTGTTGTATGGTGCAATGAATATGCACATGGTATGGTGCAAATGGTGCATATGTATGGTGCAAATGATGCATATGTATGGTGCAAATGGTGCACATGCATGGTGCAATAGCTTCTATAGTTTGAGCAAGACTAAATGAACCACACCCACAAAACTCAAGTACTGTCTGATGATTTGCAAGGATTGGATAACGTGGTCGTGAAAGACACTCAATGAGTAGCGTTCCTTTCATGACTCGACCACATTTAAGGAATTCATAACAGAACGATTGACAAGGAATGTGGGAAAAATACCACGTTACCTAGACCTTTCGAAAGCTTGTTCATGTACTACTACAATTGATTGTATCTTCAAATAGGTCTTAGAGTTACCAGTTGACTTTAGGAGTATCTTCATCAGAAGAAAAACAACTAACTATGTGTCGAAGGTTATCCCTAGACACCTGGTCGAGATCACTAGACACATCTCTAGTGATACTTCACTTAACCTTTGCTTCAATCAGTCAGGAGGAACGGATATCCTTCTCGATCACTTTAGTGGAGTTAAAGTCGCACTCTTCTTAGAGTAACTCAATCTGGTGGTGGGTGCTGGATCCTCTTGAAGATGTAATCTTAATTGATCGTCTTCTTATTGATACGACTCATTGTAACCAAGGTTGATGATTGAACACCACCCTTACTTGAGTGCTCGCCTTCCCCCTTATAGTTTCGAACCAAGATGTCAAAGCGTACTTCAAACAATCCTCATGGGAAGACGAGATGCAACTCGAGTAATTGCGGCCTGCGTTCAACATCACAAGATGTGATGTGGCAAGTCACATAAATCAAACACTAGTATGCCTATCCAAGGAAAAAGGCTTCGAATGAGTTTAACACTCCATTCAACTTGGTAAATAGTTGAGTCCTAACTCTTGGTTGGTTACGACACTCCTCGAGTTGGAATCGAGAACCGAATGCCTAACAAAAACCAAAAGGATCAAACTGGCCAGGCTATAGTGACAAACGACCAGCCTGGACGCAAACTCGATTTTGATCCAGTTAATGGCAAAATCAGATCTCGAGTTGAATAAAAATGTTAAAGTAAACTTCAAGAACTTTCCAAAAAGTATTGGTTTTCCTCTATATCATCTCTGGTTTGCAAGTTATGCGATTTTACAGTCAGCAGATTTTTCAGCACTTTCAGCAGAACCTGCTTAAAAATACCAGTTTTGATCTACAGTTTTCAGACTGTTCCGTTAGAAATCTGGAAATATTATTATTAACAAAGTTGTAGCAAATGTAATAATATTTCCATAATGTATTTATTTGTAAGCATATCAGTCCTGTTTCAAAAGATATGAATTTTTGAAGTTTGCTAAAAATTCAGCATTCAGAAGAAGTGGGGCTTCAGTTCAGACTGACCACCCTGTATTCAAACTCAATTTGGGAGAGGTAAATGACAGATTCAGATCTGGAGCCAATTACAAAAATTATAGCTGACTCCCTAACCTTTCCAACAGTTACTCGTGTGACCCTATTGGACATAAGGTCTGCGAGTTATGGATTAAATTCACAGGTGTACAGATTGCTGTCCAGTTTGGGTGTGCCTGGACAGTCTTTGCGATTATCCAAATTTCACCCACTTAGAAAAGGATTTTGGTATTGAGCTGAATAGAGAACTTGTAAAGTACTTCCAAAAATTTCTACGGAGTACTTACTTTTCCTCGTAGCACTTCTGGTTGAGAAGATATGGCATTTGCAAGTTGACAGTTTTTCTGAAAATTTGGACAGCACCTCCTTTGTTTAAGACTGATTTTGTCCACAATTTTCAGATATACAAATATCAACATTTGCAAAAATAACACATAGCAAACTGGTTGCATACATTCTCAGGATTCTAGAAATGTAAAACCCAAAGCCAATCGATGAGTCTACTAGAAATTACGATCCAAACAGTAACTGAATATATAGCGGTCCATATTCTGGACTGTTTTGACACCTTAAACGATACTTCGGTTTAGACTTGGTTATTGCGAGTTTTAGCCTTTGTGTTGAATAGGAAGTTGATAGAGGACTCTTTAAGATTTCCAGGCATGTATAAATATGCCTAGGTTGCATTTCTAGTTTAAGAGCTATGGCTGTTCAAAGTTCAGATTTTTTTTCTGGCTGTTTCAGATAGCACCTATATACATGTACTATCTTCAACTCCAGTTTCTAATTAGATTTAAACTTAATTTGAGGTAACATTGAATAACAAAGTTGTATAATAGCTCTTATCCTTTCCAGAAATGTATTATAATGGAATAGAAGAGCTTTCTACAAAGAGTTATGGCAAAAATTCAGATGCTATCTTACAAAGTTTCAGAACAGCAGCTGAGTTAGTTGGAGAGTATTTTCACCATCTTACAATGGTCTTTTGGCTTGGAGGTCAATAGAAAACTTATAGAAGACTTCAAAATATTTCCAAAAAGTATTCACTTGCCTTCATAGCCCTTCAGGTTGAAGAGACATGGAATTTCAAAGTCAGGTCAAATTCTGTTAGAAAACAGAACCCACCGGCTTCGAAACACAAGAATTGGGAACAAACTCAAATTTTGAAACTTAGCTCAAAACTCAAGTCTGATAGCTAGAACTTGATTCATAACTAATCATTTGCTTTAGAACTAAATGGAATCTTAAAAGAGATATTGACAACCTTCTTATCCATAGCATATCACTATGGATCTTCATGCTTAACCAAAGTCTTACTCCGGCGAAGTCGAGCTAAACTCTCGCCAGGAACAAAGAACTTTGGTTCACCTACTCTTGAAGAGAAACAATTTACATTGTCCATAATATACCAGCAACTGATACTTGGATCTAAATATGAATATGAAGCCATTTCTTTTGTGGGGGATGGCCAAAGTATCAAGTGGGATACTGACGGTACTACGTGCATCACCAAAAGAAAAGTCTAACCCGATATATCCGGATATGTCTATAGGTGGTCCTAATATCGATCACTCACAAACGTTTGCTACACGGGTCGCTACCGGAGTTAGTGTACCTGCAGAAGACAAACAATCCCCTTTCACACCTTCACACCTCAAGGGCAGCACGGGAAAACATGACAGGCAGTCACAATAATATATATAATCAAAAGTAAATGCATACGACTCTGGTGTGAGTCACCCTCGAGCGAAGTCATGTCTCGAGGTACATGGTTGTACTACGTCTGTACAGCAAAGACTCCCGCACGAACCAGCTTATACACGCTCGGGCATACGTGTTTCACATGCTCTCATAGAACATGAATGGTTCTATAGATGCATACTATCGGGTTATACACCACCCGACGGGGGCTCCCACTAATTTTGTGTCACGCTGGAGTACCGCGTGTCATATGTTCTCAGAAACATGAAAAAGTTTCAGAGACTCATATTGACTTTCCGTGCAAAGCCACGGAAATATCACATACCACATCTCGTATGCAGAGCTTACCGAGATTGATCCGCTCTCGGTGGCGTACCTTACCTCTTACCTTGAAGACGGAGCGTCGTTACAAAATAGTATAACAAGTAAGTTAGTTCACCACCTTTATAACTTATACTAGTTATAGTCCTTAATGGGCATATAGCTAATCCTCACTCGACTACTTCAGAGTTTTCGAAAATAGGCTCTTTTCGAGCGTGCTATTCCCAATGAAGCTCTGATACCATGTCTGTGGGGACTGGAGTCCACACATCCGAGGATCTCATTGGGTGGTGCCTTGCGATGCGGCACCTAACAGCACACACGAAAAGGATACCAAAACATATAAAGTTTTCATTTCACCTTAAACAGAGTTTACAAAATAGTGTATAATAGAAGTACACACGCAACGGAAAATATATACTCATAATCTCACCTAACTAAGCAGAAGAGAAGACGTACATGCCCTAGGACGCTTCTCACTAGTAACATGAAGAACATTCAGCAGCGGCGTGGTTCACATCAGATTTATCTCGACACCTCGAGGTCTCATGTACAACCTGAAAAGCAGAAATAACCTAATACCTGTAAAAATCGTTAAAACGCAAACGTGAGCATAAGGCTCAGCAAGACAAACCCGTCTCACTAGATATATGCAGGGTGAATACTAAGCATATGTAAGTAATAGCATAAAAGACTCGCCTACAAGTGGCTCCTTATAGTCATGTTTTAAGTAGCACATGACATTCTTCAGGCACGTCACATCATAGACTCCACAATCAAACAAGAAACACTTTGCCGATGATATTACATGCCCAAAGCACATAATGCTATTACAGGTAAAGTATGGGGAAACTGCAAACTTTTAATTGTACTATCTCTAAGCCATACAAGGTTGCAAAGCAATTATAATTCAATATATCATATTCTTCTGACTTCTTCAGTATTTACTACGTCACGACTTAGTGAACAAGTGGTACTCTATTACCGTGAGGAACGGTGATTGCAATCAGGACACACCAGGACAACACGACACATACGCACGTTCGTAAGTGTCAGCGAGTACATCAGTACCTACGCAACACTTCAGTACTAGTCGTATATGGCCACCTTTCACAAGAAACCCGAACGCCGAACCCGTCTCACCTCCGCGAACAGAAGGTCTCCGCACGGAACACCTTTGTGCCCGCCGACCGATTTACACCTTGTTGTCCTCAACCCACCCCTATCGATGGTGAGTTAATGGCCTCGACATCCCAGTTATCGAGTTACGTCAGTTTATTGGAGCCCATATATCCAGTATGTCGCCGGTACAAGTCAAGCTTGTTCGAAGGGGACGCATACAGATGGACCTTAATCGACACAGACAGGGCTATGCGACCAAGACTCCAATTCTTGTGGCTTCCTATCTATCCCCTGCCCGGTCTCAGATTCATTATATTAAGCCATTGTCTATCTAACCAATCCTGTGAAATATGTTCTACATCTCTCGCAAGTAGATTCCAGCTACTCGACTTCTACCGGATTTCCTATACATTAGCAAAGCAGTTACTACAGGTCAATATGTAACCCGTTCCAACCAACCCCTGGGATTCGTGGTCATGCAAGTGGAGTATCAATCACCCTATACGTAATGCACATATGAAACTTAAGACGTAATGCGAGAAATACTGCAAAACTCTGTAAAGCTTTTAAATGCAAATCGGGGCTTGCCTTAGTTTGCGACTCTATCTCAATGTCAGTTGTTATTGGCTTGGTCTTCCTTCGAAGAGTCCACCATGGAACTTCAAACTGGAACACCCTGGCCTTCTCCTCCAAGCGATGCTTCTCATCGATCACCTACCATCACGTTCCTACCAACATGATATGCATATAAGTACATAATGTAATATACTTTAGATTAAACAAGTTAAACAACTCTAAGACTGGTGAGACTAACTAGAAGGAAGAGGTATGCCTCTGTTGTGTGGATAAACAAAGGATGGAGTCAAGTGGTCATAGTAGTATCGAGATGCAAATTGAAAGGTGCAATGTAAGCACACATTGCAACTTGGCACTCAGCACTCGACGCTATGCCACTCAAGGACGATAAAGCTAAATGGTGTGGAAGTGTTGGACTGGCAGTGTAAGGATGACTAAGGAATCAAGGGGGGACATCGAAAGCTTGCGTATGAGTGGAGTGTACAAGACGAAGGTCGGGACTTAGCAGTCGACCAATGAAGTTGTTCCAACTCGTAAAGGAGTAAAACTAGTTATAGTTGAGAAGTGTCGCCGCAGGGTTCAAGAATAGGATATATCAGGGTTGAACATTGAAAGCTTAAGGCATTAGTGAATTGTGCAACAAGAGGTCACGACCCAGAAGGCGACCAATGAAGTTACAAAAAATCATTAAAGAGTAAACCTAATTAAGTGACCAGTGTGGTCGCAGGGTTCAAAATTAGGATGAATCGATGTGAAACCCTAGCGACACTTGGAAAAGAAGTGAGATCGGCATTGCTTGGACTTAAAGAGTCATAACAAGCACTGCTAACCTAATATGAGTACCAAGACACGTTCAAAGGACCTTTAGGTAAATCAGTCGCTACGACAATCTTCACAAGCATCGTCCAAGTTCTGACATGACACTATTGCAGTGTCCTTTGCAAGATTGTCCAGATGAGCTCGGTGAACTCCTGGAACTCGAACTTAAGGCATTACTAGGTCGCGATGACGTGCTTTGCCATCTCGGGAAGATCATCTCATCGACGTTCACATCGACCCGTACTCGTCCATGGTGGTGGGCGGAATCCCGAACACCACCTTATGAGTCACAAGGTTAGTGATGTCGACTTGATTGTCAGCAAGTGACTCGATGAACCTGTCATCGAAGAAACGACACACCTAGTTAAGCAATTCTGCGGACGGTTAAGAAACATCGTCGACACAAACAAGAAACTCTTATCCAAGGTTCCCCTTGGTCTAGTTTTCCTTGTCGGTAGTAATGTTATCGCATTACTCAACCACAGGTCATCGGTGATCACCAACATCCGTGGTTTGACCTAGAAGGCATTTTATCGAGTACCTTGTCTATACCTAGGACTCAATTGCTCTCACAACGACTAAACCCTAATTTGGCTTGACATCCATTGTTCGACGAGTCGTGCTGGTGTTTCAGCACCACACTCATCACAGGCATCCTTCATTTTGATGCCAGGGCACAATGACGGCTCGGAACGTCATGACGACGTCCTATGGTCAATGATGTCGACGCGGATTATGGTGGAGCATCACGAGCACGCGATACAAAAGACAAAGGAGGTCAACTTGGGGATTTCTATAGGAATGATATCAATGCGGAAAATGGACGTACGACTTGACGACACATGAGTACCATTAGGGGTCACGACGAACGGACTTCGATGACGTCAAGCAAGGCATTTCAGGGCGAGGCTCACCTTGTAGGCATTTCGCCGAACATCTTGGGTGTGCACTTGATTCCGTCGCTTCATCACCATTCAAAGGGTATCTTGGCACTTAGGTTTGTCGGTTGCAACATCATTCTACCCCTGCATCACAGACCATCTCTAAACATCAACAAAGTTGGTTCTTTCCCTGTAAACATTTCATCGAACACCTTAGTTGCAGTCACTGATCCAATCAATCTTGCAAAATCAGAGCTAACCTTGGACCAGTTGTCAATACCATTGTGTCAAAGGTGTGTTCCTGCATCTTATCCATCACACACATCACATTCATCATTGGTTGGGCACTGCCACAACGTGAAACGGGGCGACGATGTCGGGCGTCGACCACCGGTTGAGGTGTTGGACGGAGACGAGGTGTTGTAGCAGGGTGAGGCGTGGGCGAGTGTGGTCATCGCCGTTGCTGGCCTGAGTGTGGGTGCGATAAGGCAGGGGCGAGGAAGGCACATGGGTGAGGCGCAGCGGCCAGGTCCTGGCGCCAAGGAGCCGGATGGCGGTCATGGCAGGGTGCGTGCGACGCTGTTGGGCACCAGGGAGCAGGGTGTCGCCGTGGCTGGGAGAGAGAGGGGATCAGGCCGGTAGTGCAGCGAGCAGCAGGCGGCGGTAGCATGGCCAAGGCCCGCGCTGGAGACGGGGAAGAGCCGAGTGATGGCAAATCGCTGGCGAGGACGCATGGCAGTAGCCAGACCGACAAGCGGCGGGCGCGCGGCGCTGTGCTGCATCGAAGGACGCGCGCTGGCGTGAGCAAGGCCGGCGGCCATCACCGGCGGCCAGGAGGCGGGGCAGGTGCAGTGCGGGAGTGCTCGACGCTGCGGTCGGGCGGGCGCGATGCGGTTGTAGCTGGGGGCACGACAGGAGCGGCGCGAGCCGACCAGCAGCAGCGGCAGGCGCGGCGCTGGAGGCCAAGTAGAGCGACACGATAGAGAAGAGCAGGGGAGAACAAATGGAGTTTGGCTTGCCCTGGGGTTCACTGTATGAAGATAAGGCCGAGGTTTTCATCGCGGTGGCACATGCAGTGCGTCTGCGTGGAGGAAGGGGAGGAAAGAGAGAGCAGGTGCCGACCTGACCTGTGGGGACCACTTGTGGGACCCACCTCCCTCATTCCTCTTTCTAATTTCAATTAGGGCTAGCAAACATGCTTCAAAAATATTCAACTTTGGCCCAATGACTAAATAAAATTTCAAGAATTTTATGGTGCAATCAGGTTTCAGAACTGAGCAAGTTGAATTTTTAACTCAAGTTTGAATTTGAGTTCAAGCGGTGATACTTGATTCAATGAAATAAATAGTAAATTAGGTTCAAAAATCCTGAAACTTTGAAGTTACCCTTTTTGAACCATAAGGGACCTCAGGAAAAATTTGGAGTTGATTTGGACAAGGTTAAGTACAAAGTTTATGTTTGAAGTCGACTTTGATTAAACTCTCAGTACGTGTCCAATTTATGGAAAACGTGCTTCAAAAATTTTGAAACTTTACCGAGAGTCTATTTGGAATATTAGAAGGTCATGGAAAAATTTACAGATGTAGATTTAATTTTTTTTGTGAATGTCCCATTTTAGGGTTGGAATAATTCCTTTTTCTTTCTCTCTATTTTGTTTTCTTTTCTCCTTTAATTTTTCATTGAAAATGTGAATACTTGGAAATTAAGGATTTTACCCCTTAAGTTTAAATACATTAGCAACCATGTACTATATGTAAAATTTTTAACAAGTTCCTATTTTTAGTGAACATGGGTTAACTCATATGGTTCATGTGAGTTTGGATTTCCAAGTCCACTTTCAAAATTTTTAAGTTCGCATTTTTGCGTTTTTGTTCTTCTGAAAAGCGGGTTTTTAGAACCTCAACAAATGTCATCTAGGCAACACCATTGCCTTTCGCGGAAGAATTTCAGCTTCCAATAGGAGCCAAAGACATCCATTCCCAAGCTTGGTGGAAGAGTTCTTCTTGGTTTGCCTCCATCATGGCGTGGATAGTTGGCTCTTCATCCAACACTCATGTTATGGGTTGGTTCCACCAATCCATGACCACATTCATGTTGGAGCTGAAGAAACCTGTAACACCCTCATTTTCATGCATCATGCCTTGCATAGACTCATATACATTTTTAACATTAACCCACAACAAGAGGAACAAGTTTAAAATTGATTTGGAGCAAAACCACACTTAAAATGCAGGAAAGTGCGGATTAGTCCGATTTCACTGAGGACTAGTTCGATTTCTCTCTGACTAAAAACGGACTTGTCCGTTTTTGCTACGGACTAGTCCGATTTTGCCTCTGGAAACCTTCGGACTTATCCGATTTTGTGCGGACTAGCCCGATATTCCAAGAATCCTTGAAAAATTGCTAAGTCCCTGGACTTCTCCGGACTAGTTCGGTGTTCCAGCGGACTTGTCCGTTTTCCTCTCTGCCTAAAGTCGGACTTCTCCGATTTCTGGCCAGACTTGTCCAATTTTCTCTCTGGACATTTTCTGACTAGTCCGGTCCTTTTCGGACTTGTCCGATATTTCGCGACTCCGAATTGATCTTTTGTTTTACAACTTTTTTCTTGGCTTTCACGTTAAGTGGGCCTAGGGACGTCGTTCCTAACTCTTTTAGAGCCCATGTGGGACTCTAAACCGGCCTCTACTTCTCTCAAACTCGAAATCCATCTAACCCTAGCCTCCACCTCTATATAAACAACCCCACCCCTTGGCTTGACATCTATTTGCCACTTTTCCACCCCACCCAAACCCTAGTTCGTGGAGAGCCACCATCAAGGAGGGAGGAGGGGATCCCAAGAAAGAAGAAGAAGGGGAGGAAACGAAAGAGGATCAAGATCTCCATGAATCTTTCGTTCTTCATCACCAATTCATCTCCAAGTTCATCATCAACCTTAGATCATCAAGATCCAAGTGTTACCTCCAAGTTTCTTGATTCATTGGAGTTCTAAACACCTGGTATACCTTCTATTCTCTTTTCCTTACATGAATTCAACCCCTAATCTCCAAATTTACGTCGATCTAGAAAACCCTAGTTCGCTAGTTCTGCGAAGTGCAGACTAGTCCGGCCTTCTGCAGACTAGTCCGGTTTTGCTGACTAAATTGTGTTGAATTAATTCTAAAATGAGATCTAATCAAATACAAACATGTATAAACTTGTTAAAATCTATTAGAACTAATTAGTGATCATTAAAAGCAATCTATTAACAAGTTCTACCTTGCATTAGCATCAATCATGCATGTCATGTCATATTGAGTAATATTTGTGCACTCTTTGATTGTGTTCTTGTTGTATGTTTATTGTGCGGATTAGACGGATTTGCGCTAGAGAGTGCCGCGGAGGATCTACAACACCAAGAGTTTGAAGGCTTTGACCCTAATCAACCGCAAGAGCAAAGCAAGTGTCCTTGAAGCATATTGATCCAGTTTTGAAATAAATGTTTTGTTTGCAAAACTGCATGCTTGTGTCAATTTGATGGGAAATCTTATGGTAGGAAGTTTACTAGCGTTGTTTGACCACCCTTGTCACCTGGAATATATGGTAGAGAGTCGGGAAGGGCTTTTTACCTTTTTGCTTCGCTTAATCAACTGGGATGGGAAAACAACTATACCACTCAATTTAATTATGCATGAATGAGATTATGGTTTACATGAACTGGTTAAATCTGATATGGTAATGGGTGATCTAAGCAAGCCTGGTATGTGGATGAGTTGGATGTTATGGTGGTTTGCTTGCTTTAGATCTAAGGACCGGTTTATGCGAGAATAAGCCAGGACTACAGTGCCACCACGAGGCCAAGTATGGGTGCGTCGTAGCTGATTAATTAGGACTTTGTCAGTGCTATTTGGACCATTATGGATGCTCGGGGAAGGGGTAGTCGGATTGAGTTTGTTGATGATTGGTGGGACTATCTTGGGATCCGAATGGCTCAAGAGGGGGCCCTTGGTTGAAGATGTGCTCTGTAGGAGACATCGCCACCGGTGAAACCTCAGTGGGGTCTAAATAGGCTAGTAATCCCTTTGTAAAGGCTATTTTGTGATCTCTTGTCCATACACCAAAGGAAGTGTAATTGGCATAAGGGAGGTTCTTTAGTCGCCGACGGGTGATGAAATCACAAACACGTGGGTAAAGTGGTACAAACTCTACAGAGTCAAATAAAACTATCATGATAGCCATGCTCCCGGTTATGAGCACCTGGACAACTTCCATGATTAGAGGGAACTCAGTATTGGGATGGTTATGGTTTGGTAATGGTTATGACTGGTTATGGATTCATTTTTGGTATTGAATATGGATATTGGTATATGGATGATGGATATGGAATATGGACTAGCATTATGATTACTATATGGCTTATGATGGGTTTATTTCATGTACATGTAAGATATATTGCTTTTCAAATGTTTTAATTTACTTTTCAGCACTCGACCATTATTATATTTGTCATTTGAATCAGCCACATGTCATACTTTCCACACTTGTTGAGTACGACATGTAATCACTCTTGCAATCCCCCCAACAGTTGCAGGTCAGGATTGGGAGTTTAATGGTGATAATGCAGAGTTCTAGGTCGTGTCCACCGTCAGCTTGCCTGTTGTGTTGCATGGAGCTGCGCTATACCCTATCGCTTATGCTGCCTAGCTATTTAGTTGCTTATTTAGTTTATTTCCGCAAGTCATCATGCCCAAGGAAACCTTTGATCCATGATCAAAGTATGGGTTGACTCTAAGGAATATCAAGAACGTCGAAGTAGCACCCCTAAAGAAGGACCAAACTCACCATGCTTATAAGAGAATATTTTCAAGAGGGAGAAGCCGTCACTACATTAACAAGTCTTCATCAAGACGACGAAGAGGCTAGGGCCACCATGTGGTCCACATGCCCAAATGATAGATAGCGAAGGTTTGGCATGTCAACCAGAGAAGTTGTCCACATCTTCAACTCCGGGATTGGACAACAAATCATCGCACCAAATAGGACGGAGGTAAGTCCCACTCATCGGACTTCTGAGAAATTCGCTGAGTCCTGGCCAATAGGTTAATTGGTAGTTATCTCATATCTGATTTACCAGTTGCACATTTGAATTTCCCATCAAATCTTGCATTTGCATTTAGCATGTTTGAATTTCCACTCTTGCATGTTGGAAAGTAAAATTTCCAATCATCATAAAACTAAAATTTTGAATTAGGAAATAAATTTATTTGGATATGAACCTTGGGCGTAACCACTTGAATTCATCTTCCTAATTCAAACCAAAAATATTTCCCCTAATATTCAATGCATTTGCAAGTTGTTTCAAGTTGGGCAAAACAATTTGACAAAGGGTACAAATTGCTTTTGAGCTTACGTAACCCGTTTTCAAGTTCTTTTGTTTGTTCTTGATTTTAGTGGAGCCAGGACACAATTTGTAAAGAGGTTGGAAAGCCTCATCAAGCGCATATCCCTCCATAGATCTCATTTTGAGTTCATGGTGGAGGAATTCTCAAGATGGTGGCCCAATGGAGGAGCAAGATGAAGTTCATTCAACTCCAACCTCAACTTAACAGAAGACATTGAACATAAAGGCTATACCAAAATCCATGGTCATGAGTCTCTCACACAACCTTCAACCAGGGCTGCTCTTCAATTGAGGTACAAATTTAAAATTTTTCGTCATTTGAATTGCATAAGGATTGAATGATTTTTGCTTACACCAGTGAGGAAGGTTTACACCTTCTCATAATTCAATTCATATGCATGCTCACGAGAGTAAGTGCTGACATTGCTCTTTTTTATTCTTCAAAAAGGAATGTCACCCTACTTAGGAATAAATTTAAACAAGTACCTAGAATTTCATAAGTAGTGCTAAAGTTGACTTAGACATTTTCTACCTAGGTAATGCTTATGAAATGACTTAATGGTTGAATTGGTATGTAGCAACCTAGGAATAGTGATTTCTATTTGAAATTCATTCAAGCATGAATCACTAAATTTTCAAATTCCTAGGCAATAAATAAAAAATGTTCAAGAGGATAAAATTGAGAATCTTGTTTGCCATGATCTAAATGATAACATTTTCTCTTGTGAAAAGTAAAGATGGTTAGAAAATTTAAAAGATGAAGGGATCTATATAGTGTATTTATATCACTTGCATTGTTATGAGTAGGAGCTTTAGAATATGTGAAAATTGACTTATCCATAAAGCCCCACTCTTATCAATGAATAATATATTATTTATGATACACTTTAATTTGGACCCAATGCATCTTTGATTTTTATCTTTCCCATACGTACAAATGAAAATTCGGTTACCTAACCCGAAAATTCATTTGTACAAGTATAGGAGCTAACCATCCCTTTCTATCATAGAGGGGGAGTTTGCAGGAGTAATAGTACTATGCAGGCATTCAAAGATCCGATTGTTGGAAACCCTAAGAGGATTCTATTTCAACATCTCTTGGCCAAGGAGTAAATTAGGATGGTTGCTACCTATCGGAAATTAAGACCAAAATTCAACCATAACTATATGAGTCCAGAGATTTGACATGGAAACTCTCCATGAGCAACCAATGGGCTGCTACGAATATGTGAGAGCATTATGCTCTCAACTATTCTAAGCACTCATTCAAGCTCAAGAGAATTGCCACCATCATTGGGTGTAAGTTATTCCTTTGTGGCTAAAAGGTATGATGCACCTTAACCAAGGAATGACAAGATCACATCCAATGTATATTGGGTGCAAGTTGTTCCTATGTGGCTAGCAGGTATTTTATACCTTAGCTAAGGAACAATGAATGGATCACACTCAACCCATGTTGAGTGCACATCATCCCTTTGTGGTTATAGGTATGTTGTACCTTAGCCAAGGAATAACGGATCATACTCAACACATGTTTGGTACTAGTCTCTCCTATGTGGCTAAAGGTTATCATTACCTTAGCCAAGGAATGACGGATCCCACCCAATGCATGAAAGATACAAGTTATTCCTTTATGACAAAAGGTATGATACACCTTAGCCAAAGAATGATGGAACACACTCAACCATGTTGAGTGCACATCATTCCTTTGCAGCTAAAGGTTATCATTACCTTAGCCAAGGAATAACAAGGTACGCCCAACTTATGGAAACCTTTAGATGTGGATAAGCGACATCGACAAAACCCTCCTCGACCACACTCATGGAACTCATGGAAGGCAACCCAACATCAACACTCAACCCTCCAATGCCAAGACCATGCTGAGGTTAGGCATACATCATGACCTACATCCGTCGTTAGGGTTCAATCCCTATCATGGACCTTGACCAAGAACAAGCTTGGGGGAGGACCCCACTTGAGGTAACTTGTATCACACCCCATTTGCATTCCTTTATTTTATTTCTCTTTTTCCACCACATTTGCATCTTTAAAAAAATATATAATAACGTAGTATAGGTTACGTTAATAAAATAAAGGATGTGCGGTAAGAATATTTTTTACTTTGAATAAGTTGAAATGATGAATAGTTGCTCTGCTTTATTTTCTCTAGTCCCTTGCATACAACTTAGTATTCTCCAAGTATTGGGTTTATTGGCCTAGAATATTCTTGCCTGAAACTTGGAAATTGTGGGTAGCAAAAGCTAAGTCCAATTCTAGGTTGTTGTGAGATATGATATAGTGATAAGAGCTGCTAATATCCTAGTTGAAAGTGAAAGTTGATTTCACAGAGAAATTTAAAATGGTAGTTACTCATTTGATAGAAATTCCTACCAAAGCCATATGATGATTTGAATTAGCTAAACCTTATGCATATGCTATTTGACTTGACATTGAGCTTGGTCAAACTAGTTTAGACCTATGTGAGAATCTTTTCATGCTTTTAAGGTCAAGATTACACGGGCACATGCTAAACTTCTACACTAGAAGATAGCAAAATTCTATCATACCATTCCACCACCAAAAAGATACTCCATGATTTTCATGCATAATACTCTCTCAAAGTTATTTGATAGACGAGTAGAAGACATGGCTACAAGAAAAGAAAATGCATGCTCATGTACAAGAGCGTGAGAAAAAAAGAGAGAATAAGTGGCCATGTTTCATCCTCACAAAAAGAGAGTGCATACAAAGGAGTCATCTTCCTATTTCCACTCCAAAAATATTACATCACACTTGCACAAATCTTGATCAAAAGTATGATTTGTTTTCTCCTAAGTTTTACTTTTTTGACTTAGCAATATATGAGTTGCAAATATGCCTACTCTTGATCCCTACCAAGCTCCACATACAGGCCTTATTTAGATGTAGGACAAGAAAGGCATTGCCTTGGTGAGGATACAAATACCACTTCCCACATAGGAGTTATTGAGTGCATCATTTGAGGAACTTAAATCCAAACAACAATTGAAATTCTCCAGAAATTTGAGAGAAACTCATACATTAGGTGATGCATGCTCATTTTGCTGCTATGTACTTCAACCACCCAAGAAAAGGATGAGGCATAAGCCCCATAAAGACTATGAAAAAGGGTGAGGTACCATAGACAATTTATTCAATGCAAGGTAGAATATTTTGTTGTGCACTTGGTACTTTTGCAAAATAGTACATTGCAACAACTCTTGATCAACAACCTAAGTCTTTATCTTTGCTTCGGGACGAGCAAAGGATAAGCTTGGGGGAGTTTGTTGACGGTCGTTATATACCATTTTCAACCCTCAATATAACTCAATTATGGTAAGGAATGAATATTTCTTACACACATTATAGTTAGAAATGACCTAGTTACACTTGTACTTGAAGAAATTTGTGCATGCAGGTATTTTATACAGAATGAGGTAAAAGAGGGGGAGCAATCCTATAAAATATCATCCAAGCCAATCAAGCATCGACATGTGGCACCACATGGATCAAATGGCCCACAAATAGAAGTATCAAAGGCCATCCGATGGTGTATCACCTATATCAGAAACGGGGACCCACCTATCAGGGACCTGGAGAAAACACAGCTCCAACAGAGCCCTGACTAGGTCGGCCGACCCCCTAGTTGGCCGACAAGGTCTTGGCGCGAAACTCGGTCAATCGACACGTGTTGGCTCCTCGCGGTGCCTGAAGTCGTTGATGACTGATTCATGCGCTTTTGGTGGCGGGAACCGACCCTTCTCCACCTATAAATAGGACCCCTGACCCTCACTTCGCACACACACCACTTAAGCATCATTCTATTGTATACACTAGTTCTCCTAGTTCCTGAGTGGAGGTTAGGCTGTAGAGAGGAGCATCTAGTCCTAAGTTCAAATCGGGAAAGGTATGTGTCGAAGTGATAGAACGGCACTTCCCCCGGTACTACTAAATTGTAGCCCGCGGAGGTTCTTGTATCGGTTTGAGCGCGCGGAGATCTAGAACAAGATGGTGATATAGGTGATTTACATTGTTCGGGCCGCCTGAGCGTAATACCCTACTCCACAGAGTGTGTGTTGTTGTATTGAGGATTCGCTGATACTTGTGTGCGTATGAGCGTCGATGTCCATGTACCGTGCAGTGCAGTCCTTTTATAGTCTAAGGACTGACCGTTACAACACTTGCCTGACCCGACATGTGGCCCTGGCGTATTCAATGGCCTAATACACGGTCTACCGGTATTAAGTGTGGTTAATAGAGTGATAACGTGTCTTAATGGCAGCGTTACCCCTATTAACAGCCCACTGATCGTGTGTCATTAATATATCATTAATGACATATAATCAGGTCTTGTAACTATCGCTTTAACTGTCCCTTGAATGTACGTGCTGTTGGAGATCCACTAATATCCCTGTTGGTGTAAGGTCCCGGGGATCCACACATGGCAGCTCTGGAACTTCCCCTCATGAGGAGATAGGTCCGGAGCTGATATACACGTGGCAGCACCGGAGCTCTTCTCGACTGGGGGTTAGGTCCGGGGTCATTATACATGTATCAATCGTGGAGCTTCCCTATGTTGGGAGTTTAGCTCTGGCCTTACATTGCACGTGGCGATCCTGGAGCTACCCATATGAGGGAGGCGGGTCCAGTGCCGTATGACATGTGGGGCCTGAGGAAACCTTCAACTCTGACAGGTGGAACTCTCTTGCACTTCTTGCGGTATCATGGGGTACCCGGTACGCTGGGTACTGATAGTGGCCCCTGGGCCCACCTCTGGGAGAAACCCTTTGCGTTAAGTTATTCTACCGGAGGTGGAGCCATCCTCAATTCTCGCGTCGTGACTTCAAAAGTCTTATGATATGCCATTGGGGCGATGGTCCGGAGTTACACCATCATCGCGTGGCTTGTTTTGAATGCGGAAGACGAGATCTTTGAGTGGGGATCTCACACAACTGAAGGTCGCCACTTCCGAATACAAAAACCGTATCGGTTCCGAGCGCCTTGTCACACTTCTACCTTCGTGCTTCCCGCCACCCATCATGACAACGGTTCACCTGGGGTAATAACCTTGGCTTCTTCGTCGAGGCGGCCCCGGTCCCATTCGTCATAGACGGGGTAGGTTTTTTGTAATGCGGAATTACTCTCGTTGTTGTTTCCATCCAAGCGTCGTGGAGGCTTACTTAAGAAGGAAAGCTCGCATAGTTTGGGGACTCTTTACGCTTTCGATTCAACTCGTGCTTAGATCCTCCCAAACTTTGCTCTGCTTTCTCCTCTTTCGCTCCACTTTGCAGCGATGGAGTTAGGTCTCCCCAAAAGCCACATCTAGAGCAAGGACAATTTGATGAAGGTCCATACCTACATTAGATGGTCCAACGATTCCTTCAACCACTTGGTGCGTGCCATCGAGCTCCCCTTTTAGAAGAAGCGGCGGGGCGAGATGGTGTACTTTTCGGCGTACGCCATGGTGGGATTGATCCCGCCTTTTTCAAGTTTCATATTGATGCTGCTGGACTTCTACGGTCTTCAACTGGATCATCTCGGCCCCCACTCACTTTTGCTGGTGGCGAATTTCATCCACTTCTGTGAGATGTGGGTGGGCATGCCTCCCTGCATCGAGCTTTCTGGACCTTCTTCACGGTCCATACCACCAGCAAGGGGACAGAGCTGCTTGGTTTCTACTACTTCGTGAAGCGCAAGAATTGCCCCTTCAAGTACTTGAAGTCGTCTCCCTCCGACAAATGGGATGACTGGAAGAAGGATTGGGTCGTCATTGCAGTGGAGGAGGACGATAGGCTGGAGCTGCCTCAGAGACTCCCCAATGTCCATACTGATGCCTGGAACATAGTTCCGGAGCTGTCGAACGCGTTCAAGCCTTTCTTGGCTAGAATCCGAGAGTGTGTGGATGATGGAGTGACCCCCCAAATGGTCTTCGGTAATTTCTTGGTGAATAGGTGGGCTCCGTTGAGGAGAAGAGAGAAGCTCACCTGGACCTTCAACAGTGTGATGGATAATGACCGGATTGAAACTGGGCTGACATCCAACTTGAATGATGAAGCTTTGAGGCTCCACCTCAAGAAACTTCAGCACGTGTCTATTGCTGATGATGCTCTGACTCCGCCGGCTGCTTTCCTTCCTCTGAACATGAATCCAGAGTTCAGTAGGGAGCTCCGGAGGAGAATGCCAGCATTAGATGACCTGGGTGAAGTGGAGAAGCGCCGGACCTCCAGGGTTGTAATCCCCGGAGCTTCTGAAGAGGTGTCTGCCTCTGCTCCAAGCCAGAGGGTTGAGGACATCGGCAAGGGCAAGGGCAAGGAGCCAGCCGAATCTTCCAGCCGGAAGAGAAAAATGAAGCATGCTGATGGGAGGTATGTCAGGCTTGCTCCATCTACAACTGCCCCTTCTCCCCGGCGAGGGAGATCTTCTGCAGCTACACCTCCTCTGGTGCAAGCGTCCTCGAGAGGCGCCAGTTCTTTACAATCGACTCCGGTCCCGACACCAGCTACGGGCTCTGGGTCCGGTAGTCCTTCCCAGCCAAGAAAGACCTTGGTTGGGGCAACACCAACAATGATGGCAGGCTTCGGGCGACATTCCGGAGCTTCCTCCGTGCCAACCACGGCTAGTTCTGGCTCTGAGCCTCCGGCGAAGAGGTTCTGCGCCAATTGGAGCCGTAGCTTCCCAAGGTAAGCTTTGCTTTTTCACCTTGATTTGCCACTCTTATTTTTGTCATGTTTTGAATCTTCCATTTTTTTGACTGTAGGGCATCAAAGTCGGGGTCTAAAGCTTCGGCCTCGATCGCAATGGCCAAAAGAGTGCGGACGGAAACTCCTGCTTCAATCCCCATGCCTCCTCAAATGGTGGCTGAGGTCATGGCAGCTCCGACGCCAGTTGTCGTGGATCTAGATTTAGAGTCATCTCCAGAGACTCCTGTGGTAGCACCAGACCACAGGGGAGAATGCGTGAAGACGCTCCAGTAGCGGCGTCACCAGCGACTGAAGCTCCAGCACATGACACAAAGGTGGTGGAAGCTCCGGCAACAGGATCGGAGGTAATTGAGGCTCCGGTCGCTATGCCGGAAGTTGCCGCTGAGCCGGTAGATGAACCGGTGGTGTTAGAAGCTCCGGTCCTCAAGCCGGAAGATGTTGACGCCCCGACAACCGAGTCGATGGTACTTGAAGTTCTGGCCTATGAGCCGGAAGTTGTTGAAGCTTCGACAGTTGAGCTGGAAGTAGCTGATGTACCGACGTCTGATTCGGTGGTGGTGGAGGCTCCAGATGAAGCTCCAATAACCACCCAGAGGTAGTCGTTCCGGAGGCATCCATGCCGGAGTCGGAACATCGTGAAGAAGTGGTGGCCGGCTCTCCACCTGCAGAGCCAGCGGCTGAAGATCCAGAGGTAGGACCTTCGACTTCAGCTTCGGAAGTAGGAGTTCCCCTAGTGGGCTCTTCCTTAACGGCTGCTGAGGAACTCCCAGTGGGTGGACCTAGTCCCACAGAAGCTCAGGGAACCTCCTTGTAGAGTAGGACCCTATTTTTGTTATGGAGAATCCCCTAGAACCAACAGAGATGACCCCAGCAGGTCCAAAGCCTATCCCCTTGGCGTTGTCCACAGACAATGCCTGCTCAAGCCTCCGACAAGTTCAACGTGCCTTCGATCACGAAAGTAAGGCCCTTGAAGAGGAGCGTCACACCTTGAGGCGTTGGCACAACAGGCTCCACTTCGATACCAAGCTTGCACAGACGAGGCTTGCCGATCAGAAGGAATGGGTGAAGAGGGAAATGACCCAAATGGAATACTGGGGCAAACTACTGGAAGAGAAGGAAGCCACCATCAGGGTGCTCAATGCTAATTCTTGGGAGATCCTCGAGCAAGTCGAGGAAAGAAGTGATGCTGCTGATGAGCGTCACGAAAACCTCAATGAATTAAACGAGGTCCTACTGAAGTGTCGAGCTGACCTTGAGGCGAGGAAAGAGAAACTCCTGGAACAACAGGAGTATGTTTTGAAAAGGGAGGAGGAGCTCGCCCAGAAGTTGGCTCTGGGAGAGCAAAAATTTGGTGGATCTCTCTAAGAAGTTTGAGCTGTGGAGTATGGAGGAGGAGGATAAATACTGTAAACTGTGGTAGGAGGTCTCAAAAAGAGAAACTGACATTGCCACTAGAGAAGGGAAAGTAAGGGGCAGGGAGAAGGACCTGGCAGAACGACGGAACCGCATCCACCTCCGGGACACAGAGCTAACCGACCGTGAAAATCAAGTAGCTGAGAATATGCAGCAACAAGACAAAATGGTTGAGTGCCTCGCTCGGGAGAGTTCAGGGCTAGCAGCCGCTCGGAGGTCACTGGAGGAGCTGCGGAGCTCGAGGGCAACCGAATCCCTGATGGTATGGGATTTTCTGGGACGTGCGGACAGGGCCCTTGTGCCTCTTGGCTTCAGTCCAGTACGCTTGGAGGACCCAACGCAAGAGATGGACAAGACGCTGGTGGTGCTTGGCTCTGCTGGTAGCAAACTCGAAGCAATGGGTAATGTCATCGCTGATCAGCTAGAGACATAGGAGAAATCTCTGGCCAAAAATGTCGCCGAGTATATCTTGGTGTGTTACAGAAGCCGAGACCCCCAATTCTCTCTCGACCCAGTCTTTGTAGGACTCATTGCCGAAGAGGAGGATGCTTCCAAAGCTAGTGTCCAAGAGGCTGCTGAGAAGGTTGCTTCGTTTTTCCACAGGAATTAGATCCTACAGTAGCTAGGACCTTTTCCTTTTGTCTTTTGCTGTAACCCTGATTTTTTAACCCAATGCTTTGAATGAACGAAATCCACTCTTTCTACTATGAATTTCACTTGGTCTTTAACATACTGTGCTTTGTCTTGTTGGCCCCTTGGTATATGTGCACAATTTTATTGTCATTATATACCAAAAGGTTTTGTCAATATGTTGATCACTTGAACACTTCAAACTTATTGATTTTGGGTCTGAAATCTTTAACTCCAATGCTTCCGGAAACAATTTATCGCGTCGACAGTGGGCCCCCTGGGGTTGTTAGAGCTTGATAGCTCTAACGACCCCCACCATCAACATATAACACGTTGACAGCGATCCCCCTGGGGGTTATGGGAGCTTGATAGGTCCGGTAGCACCTGATGTCAATGTATAAATCGTCGACGATAGGCCCTCTTCGGTTGTCGAAGCTTTGTAGCTCCGACGACACCCAATTTCAACATATAAAACATCAACGGCAGGCCTCCTTAAAGGATGTCGGAGTTATGTAACTCCGGCGTCGTCCACCATCGCTATAAGTTTTTTGTTTTTTTTCTGCACATTAGAAACAAGAAAAGAGTAAAATTCGTCCTCTTGTCTATAAATCGTTTGTGACTTATCGTTTTTATTTAAGCTTTAGATCTGAAGAAACTCAATATGATAACAAGCATATTGATATAATGTTTCAGGATCCGCATGCCTTTTTAGTACTCACCCTACTGAGGCCTGCCGGAGTGTAGGTAGAGTAGCGTACTTAGGGTGCAGGACCAGGCTAAGTCGATAGCACACTCCGGACCTATGTTGGCTTGGCGTTTAGGCAAGTAGATTATACAGCAATTTTAAGATCCAAAGAGACCATCAATATAACTTGTAACGCATATGAATATCTTGGACTAAAACTTAAAAAGAATTGCACATCTTCATTATAGACAAGAAGGATAATAATTCAAAATATCAAGCCTTGTACAAAACTAAATGCACGTGGACTCTATTTTCACACAACAATGTCATTCATTATAGGTCCGGATTATAGGGGAGACAAGGACGCACTTAGGGTACAAGACCATGCTAAGCGCGTTATACATCTTGTACTAGCCCAGGGCGGGTAGTTACACTTTTAGTGTTGTGACTGTATCAAGTGTTACTTGAACTTCCCGGACCCTCCCAGAGGGGTCCGGATGCTCTCCCGGAGGACCTACCCAATTCTGTATATTGACTCTATAACATACATTGTGTGTACTTACAAACTCACCTCCGTGATTCTAAGTATAAAATTTATGGAGGTGCTCGATGTTCCAAGGATTAGGAAGCGGAGTCCCATCCTCAGTTGCCAAGTGAACGCATCCGGGACGGGATACTTTGATCACTCAGAAAGGACCTTCCCAGCTGGGGGAAAGTTTATTCATTCCTTCACGAGTTAGTATTTTCTGCAGCACCAGATCGCCTTCCTCAAGCTGTCGGTTGCGCACATGAGTTTGATGATAGTGCCGGAGCGCTTGGCGATAGCGTGCATCCCGAACAGCTGCTTGGCACCTTCTCTCTTCGAGGAGGTCAAGGTCTTCATGCCGGAGCTGGTCCTTGGCGACTTCGTCGAAGGTCCGGACCCGGAGTGACCCCATGGTGATCTTCGGAGGAAGGACTGCTTCAGCTCCGTACACCAGGAAGAAGGGTGTTTCCCCAGTTGACCGGTTAGGTGTTGTCCTGTTTGCTCATAGTGTGGACGGAATCTCTTCAATCCAGTTGGCTCCGTGCTTTTTTAAGCATTCATATGTACGCGTCTTGAGTCCTTTTAGGATTTCTACATTTGCTCTCCCAGCTTGGCCATTGCTTGCTGGGTGAGCTACTGATGTGTAGCTGACTTGAATGCCAAGGTCTTCGCAATATTCTTGGAAGGCAACACTTGTAAATTGGGTTCCATTATCAGTTATGACTTTGTTTGGAACTCCAAATCTGCATATTATGGACTTCAAGAACTTGATTGCTGATTGTTTGTTGATGGTCACAAATGGAGTAGCTTCTAGCCATTTGGTGAACTTGTCAATGGCAACGTACAGGTAGCTGTAACCTCCGACGGCTTTTGGGAATGGTCCCAAGATGTCCATACCCCACACAGCGAATGGCCATGTAGGAGGTATCATTTGCGGTGATTGAGCTGGAGTATGAATTTGTTTTGCGTGGAACTGGCACACTTCACATTTTTTCACCAACTCCACTGCGTCCTGGAGTGCTGTAGGCAGTAGAAGCTGTGCCGAAAGGCTTTACCAACCAACATGCGGGAAGAAGCGTGGTTCCCGCACTCACCTCCATGGATCTCCAAGAGGAGCTCGCGACCTTCTTCCCTTGAAATGCACCGCATTAGGACGCCGTTGGCACAACGTCAGTAGAGATCCCCTTCTACCAACTTTTATCTTTTAGCCAATCTAACGATCTGGTCAGCGGATACACCGTCTTCAGGAAGGATGTTGTCCTTCAAGTAACTCTAGATCTCCGAGATCCATGCATCAGAGCTAACTTGAGTTTCTGAGTCTTGCGTGCTGGGTTGCTCAGAGCTTCCTATAGCACCTACGATCCTTGGTGGACGCCATGCTAATAGGGCCACTAGGACCGCCAGCTTTGAGGTGCTGGTATCACCCCCTTCGCTCAGTTCAGCAGGCTGAGCTGTTGGTCTTGATAACCTCCAGACGAAGATTTCGTCAGGAGCCAGAGCTCCGGTTAAGGCCTTCGTCGAGAGTTTGTCAGCTTCAGCGTTGTGTAGAAGCTGGACATGGCAGAGATCCAGGACTTTGAAGTCCTTCTTGAGCCTCTGTACATCAAGGAGATACGCGGCTAGTTGAGGGTTATTGCAGCAACATTCACCTTTGACTTGTTTTATGATGAGCTGCGAGTCACCCTTCACAAATAGCTACTTGACACCAAAGGATAGTGCCACCTTGAGCTTGTAGATGAGAGCTTCGTACTCTGCCATGTTATTGGTCGCCTTGAAGTAAAGGTGAACCATATATTTGACCTTCTCCCCGGTCGGAGTGAGGAGAAGCATTCCAGTTCCGACCCTCTGCTTCTGCATGGAGCCGTCGAAATAGAGCATCTAGTGAGGTTCGGTGAATACCGGGACCTTGGGTTCCGGCTTCTGCTCACTAGGGCCCCAAGGGTTTGATGGAGAGGGAGTCTATTCCGCCATGAAGTCAGCCAAAGCCTGACCTTGATGGCTTGTCGTGACACGAATTCGAGATCGAACTCGGCCAACTCCACTACCCACTTTGCTATGTTCCCAGTAGAATTAGGGTTATTCAAAATAGAACGCAGTGGATAGGAAGTTACCACTGATATCTTGTGGGCTTGAAAATAGTGACGAAGCTTCCTTGAGGCAATAAGTACTGCGTAAAGCAGCTTATGCACCTCAATGTATCTAGTCTTGGCATCATGGAGTACTTCACTTATGAAGTACACTAGGCGTTGGATGGTCTAAACCCTCTCAAAAGGGCCCAGAGCTTCCTCTCCATTGACCCGTACCCTCCCAGAGGGGTCCGGACCTTCTTGTTAAGCTTCCCGAACCTTCCCTAAGGGGTTCAAAATTTCTTCTTGTTCGACCTAGACCTTGTTGGAAAGGTCCAAATCATCTTGGTCAGCCAGGTGAATCCCCTCGGGCGAGAGATGTTGATCTCCTAGCATTTTGCCTTGAGGTTCCGAGTCTGGGGGCTGGGACCCAGACTCGCCTTTAGGTAGCTCCGAACCCTCCCAGGGGGGGGGGGGTTGTTTAAGCTCCTGAACTGGATGTGGCTCCGGTCTTTCCGCGACCAGGACCATGCTGACAACTTCTGTAGTTGCAAAAATGTAAAGCAGTAAAGGCTCACCAGGATTCAGAGCTACCAAGAATGGTAGTGTGGTGAGGAGCTGTTTGAGCTATTGAAATGCCTTTTCTGCTTCTTCAGACCAATGAAATGGCCCAAACTTTCTCAATAGCTTGAAGAAGGGGAGTGCTCGCTCTGCCAGTCTTGAAATAAACCGGTTGAGCGCAGCTAGACATCTAGTTAGCTTCTGGACGTCCTTGATGTGGGCTGGAGGATGCATATCTTCTATGTCCTTGATATTCACCGTATTTGCCTCAATTCCTCGGTGAGTCACCAAGAAACCTAGGAGCTTCCCAGAGCTAACCCCAAAGACACACTTGTCTGGGTTCAGCTTAGTGTGCGTGTTACGCAACTTGTCGAAGACGGCTTGTAAGTTATCAAGGAGTGACTCCTTGTTCTTGATCTTTACGACGATGTCATCGACGTACACCTCAACCAAGTCTCTAATTAGCTCTCCAAATGTTTTGTACATAGCTCGCACAAAGGTTGAAGCATCATTTTTGAGACCAAAGGGCATGGCAGTATAACAATATAATCCATATACTGTTATGAAGAAAGTATGCTCTTCATCTTCCCTAGACATTTGGATTTGATGATATCCAGAGTATGCATCTAAGAAACACAATAGCTCACACCCGGAGGTGGAGTCCACTATCTGATCTATTCTAGGTAGTGGAAAAGGATCTTTTGGGCATGCCTTATTTAAGGTGGTGTAGTCGATACACATCCGAAGTTTCCCGCCAGACTTGGGTACAATGGCTGGGTTTGCCAACCATTTTGGATGAAAAACTTCCCAGATGAAACCAGCTTCGAGCAGCTTCTTGGTCTCCTATCAGATGAAGTTTTGCCACTCCATTGATTGTTTCCGAGGCTTATAGTGTGCAGGTTGTGCATCGGGATAAATCTTCAGATTGTGCTCAATCACCTCCCTAGGGGTCCCAGACATTTGTGACGGTTGCCAGGCAAACACATCAACATTTGCCCGGACAAAAGTGATGAGCACGTGTTCCTATTTGTTGCTCAAACCTCCCGATATACAGATGGTCTGAGCAGCATCAGAACCGATTTGGACGACCTTGACGGGAACTTCGATCACTGCTTGGTTGCACACGAGGTGTAGAAGTTGTGCTCGGAGGTAGAGCAGCTTGCTCTTTGCCGGATGCGTCCTCCTGCGCTGTTGCAAGCGTGTGGAGTTCTTCCTGCACAGTAACTCCTGCAGTACAGTCCCCGCGGATGCGGAGAACGCCAGAGGGTGTTGGCATTGTCAACACCAGGTAGCCATAGTGAGCCGCGGCCATGAAATTGTACAAGGCAGGCCTGCCCAGAATGGCATTGAATGGTAAGCTGATCTGCACAACGTCAAACATCAGCTTCTCGGTCCTATACTTCTCCTGAGTTCCGAAGGTCACCAGAGTGTAATGGATCCAAGAGAGATGATGGACCCCCGACCTACCCCAGAGAAAGGTCGTGAGGGGTGAAGGTCCGAGGCTCGGAGTTGGAGCTTGACGAAGGCTTCATAGCTTAAAAGGTTCAGCCCCGCTCCTCCGTCCACCAAAACATGGTAGAGTTGAACATTATTGATGGTAGGTGATACCATCAACAACAATTGGCCAGCTCCGATCATGTTTCGGGGGCAGTCTGTAGCATTGAAAGTGATGGGAGTGTCCATCCACTTCCTATGAGGTTCCGCCTTGACGGTCGGAGCTGCAGCGGCCATGTCCCGCCGTATTGTCTTGAGTACGTGACGAGAAGTGATGTCCCATGAACCACCATGAATGGTGTTCAGGGTCTTTCGACGCTCATTGTCAGAGATGTCGGAATCATCGTCTACTGTGTTGTAGACAGCCTTCAGGACCTTCTTGGGATCCTGAAAGCCTAGCTTTGGCTCAACCAGAGCTTCATCAACTTTTTGTTTCCTTCCCATTGACGGAAAGGGGCTTCTTCTCGGTGCTTGTTATAGCGCTCGACAAGGTTCTGGACGTCTCAGCATTCCTCCAGACCGTGCTTATCTGTCTTGTGGATCAGACACCACATTTTGGAACTGCTATCGTCCTCTGATGAAGGTCGAGGTCGTTTTTCGGGGTGTGGCCCTCGACCACCTAGAGCTCCAGCAGCCGCAGCAGCAGGTGCACCAGCTGACGACTTCTTCTTGCCGTTGGACTTCTTCTTCTTTTTGCCACCACCAGAGGTAGCGGCTTCAGCTTTAGAAGGTTTTTTGTTAACCTCCGGAACTGGCTTTGAGTGCATTTCTCGGCCCTCTGTGGCCCGAGCGCACTTGTCAGCCAGGTTGAACAACTCTATAACACAGGTGACTTCCTTCGTCGCCAGCTTTTCCAGCATTTTCTTGTCTCGGATGCCTTGTTTGAGTGCAACAATAACAAAAGCGTTTGAGATGGAGGGAATGGTATTGCGTACCTAAGAAAACCACTGGATAAAGGATCACAACAATTCCCCCGTTGTTTGCTTCACAGCAAACAAGTCCAGTTCAGTGCCGGGATGAGTGTAAGAACTCCCGAAGTTGGCAGTGAACTTTTGGCATAGTTCCACCCAACTATTGATGGAGTCGGGTGGAAGACTCATGAACCAGGACCTAGCGGTTCCAGTCAGAGCCACTGGGAAGTAGTTGGCCATCACAGCCTCATTGCCTCCTGCTGCAAGTATAACAGTGGAGTAGATCTGAAGGAATTTAGCGAGATTAACAGTCCCGTAAAATTTCTCCGGCAGATGAGGCCGAAACTTCTGTGGCCAATGGACCATGTGTAGGTGCATGGACAAGGCAGAACAACCTTCCCCTACTCCCACTGGAGCAAGATTGTCCCGAGCTTCTCACCTCTCGCGAGCACGCTCGATGTGGACGCGACCGTCTTGCTGTCTGTAGCGGCGATTGAGTTCTGACCGCAGATCATGTGTCGAAAGTCTCAACATGGTATGGGTGCGACGCGCCCCAGAAGGCAGCGACGTCACCTGTTGAGATGCAACATGCCTTTGGTGTTGTTACACGTGAGGACCAAGTCTTCTAGACAAGGTCCTACGTAGAGCTGGTGCCTGCCCCGAAGGGGGAGGACCTTGGTTGTTGATGGCATCGGCTGTAGCTGCAACCAGATGTTGCACATTGGCGTGCCACTACTCCATTGCACCCTGAGGTGCTCCGAGTGCTGGTGGGCGCTCCAATAGAGTTCACATATCAATTAGCACATTCTCAGGGTTTTTATTTGCCGATGCTGTGACCGACACAAGTACCCCATCCTGCTGTCCAACATTGTTTGCCGAAGCAGATGATGGTGGTGGTGGTGCGATGCCTGCTGGGACAACAGCGCCCGCTGGTTGCTGCATGTTGGAAGGATTCCCTTGAATAGGTTGCACAATGTTGTCGCCGTTGGATGATCCTGCGACAGAGTTCACCATCTTGTAATCTCAGGTGCCCCCTACCTGGTGCCAAATGTCGAAGTGTTAGAATGACACTTCCCCCGATACTACTAAATTATAGCCCGCGGAGGTTCTTGTATCGGTTTGGGTGCGCGGAGATCTAGAACAAGATGGTGACACAGGTGATTTACGTGGTTCGGGCCGCCTGAGCGTAATACCCTACTCCATGGAGTGTGTGTTGTTGTATTGAGGATTTGTTGATGCTTGTGTGCGTATGAGCGTCGATGTCCATGTACCGTGCGACGCAGTCCTTTTATAGTCTAACGTCTGACCTTTACAACACTTGCCTAACCCGACATGTGGCCCTGGCATATTCAATGGCCTAATACACGGTCTACCGGTATTAAGTGTGGTTCATAGAGTGATAACGTGTCTTAATGGCAGCATTACCCCTATTAACATCCCACTGATCATGTGTCATTAATATAGCATTAATGGCACATAATCAGTTCTTGTAACTGTCGCTTTAACTGTCCCTTGAATATCCGTGCTGTTGGAGATCCACTAATATCCCTGTTGGTGTAAGGTTCGGGGGATCCACACATGGAAGCTCTAGAACTTCCCCTCGTGAGGAGACAGGTCCGGAGCTGCTATACACGTGGCGACACCAGAGCTCTTCTCTACTGGGGGTTAGGTCCTGGGTCATTATACACGTGTCAACCGTGGAGCTTCCGTATGTTAGGAGTTCATCACTGCCTTACATTGCACGTGGCGATCCCGGAACTACCCACATGAGGGAGGCGGGTCTAGTGCCGTATGACATGTGGGGCCTGAGGAAACCTTCAACTCTGACAGGTGGAACTCTCTTGCACTTCTTGCGGTATCATGGGGTTCCTGGTACGCTGGTTACCGACAATATGGCTCATGTATCATTTCTTGTATTTGGATTTATGCATAATAAAGATATTATCTTTAATCTTCTTTTATTCATATACTTGGATGAAGCATTTATTGTTTGATCGTGGATTCCATGTATGTGGTAGGTATAGTCTTAATGATCATGTCCTAACATCATTATACTATCATCATAAACACTATAAACCCCCACTATAGTCTAATTAGCTATGATATGATCATGTTAATATGAATGACTTATGCTATGTTTCAACATTGGTTCAATGATGTTTAGGTTAGTCATTGCCTTAGGATGGCTTGTTCCACGGCTCCTAAGGTATTTACTTAATTTGTTAGAATTGTGCTAGGATAGTTAAGTAGCGTTGGTTGTCTCGTAGACCCACGAATTGAAGAGGTAGATAGTAGGTGGTGATAGCCCTATCTGTCCTTTGTAATCCTCCTCGTTCGATTATGCCACAGGCTCTTTGTGAGAGTCGTCCTAGTATTGCTAGGATTAAACCTGTGCCCGATATGTTAAACACCTTATCATAAGGATTCACCATTGACATGCTCATTAGTACATAACCTAGGCTATGTATATGTATATTAGAAGCACTGGTAATAAAATGCATCAGACCCCCTAGTACTTAGCCACAATGCTGGGGAGGCAGAGTGTACACGCTTAGGGTGTAGGGCCAGACTAAGCAGGCTGCACAATTTGGACCCCCCCCCCGCGCTGTTGACGGCTGTTATACACAAATTTCACCTGTCAATATAACTCAATTATGTGAAGAAATTGTCATTTCTTGCACACATCATCTTACTATTTAACCTATTTCCTCTTGTACTTGGAGAAAGTAGTGCATATAGGTATTCTATGAAGAAATGAAGTGAAACAAGGGGATGGATCCTATAAAATATCATTCCAGCCAATTAGGCGATGCCACATGGCACCACATGGATCAAATGGCCCACAAACAAAAGTATTCGAGGCCATTCAACGGTGTAGAACCAATATCAGTCAATGGGACCCACCAGTCAGTCACCTGGAGGAAGCACACCGCAAAAGGTGCCAAGACCAGGTCGACCGACCCCCCTAGTCGGCCGACTAGGTCCTAGCGCCTTTCTCAGTCAAACTCCACGTGTAGGCTTCTCCCGGCTTGAAGAGATCATGGGTGACTAATTCGCGCGCTTTTGGTGTTGGGAACCAATCATTCTCCAAGCTATAAATAGGACCCCTCACCCCTCACTTCAACACACACCACTTGAGTATTCATCCTTTGTATCCACTACTCTCCATAGGTTTAGAGGAGTATAGGCTGTAGAGAGGAGAGTCTCTAGTCCATAGTCCAAGTAGGAGAGGAGTAGAAGGAGTCTCCTCCCAATTGGGAAAGGTATGTCTCCCATATTCCTATTTGTATTTGTGACTTTATTCATAATAAATATGTTATCTTTAGTCTACTATTGTTGTATACTTGGATGCAACATTTCTTGTTTGATTGTGGATTCCATGTATGTGGTAGGAATAGTGATTATGATTGTGCTTAGCTATGATATGACTATGTTAATAGGAATCACTTATGCTATGAATTAACATTGGTTCAACGATGATTTAGTTCATTGCCTTAGGACGGCTTGTGCCTAGGCTCTTAAGGTAATTACTTAATATGCTAGCATGGTGCTAGGATAAAGAGTAGTGTTGAATGTCTCGTAGACCCACAGATTGAAGAGGTAGGTAGTAGGTGGTGACAACCCTATCTGTCCTTTGTAATCCTCCACTTCGGATATGCCACAGGCTCTTGGCGGGAGTCCCCTAGTGTTGCTAGGGGTAAACTTGTGCCCGATGTGTTAACCCACTTAGTATGAGAATTCATAATTAACATGATCATTAGTAACTAACTTAGTCTATGTATATGTACATTAGAAGCATAGTAGGAGTACCTACCTAACTCTTAGCCTAGTCCCTTTATTACCTTATTTATCCCCTTAGGATAGGATGCTCTTGTGTGTGTCACACTACCTCCACTTATCATTAAACCCATCCTTGCTAGAACCCTACCTAGGGCAACCTAGCTTTTCCACTTGATGATTGTTTCACTTCCATCTAGCCTTCCTTTGGGAAAATATAAATGACCTTTGGGAATACTCTTAAAAGGGGAAATGCTACATCGATAGTTTTTGTGCGCTTGCGGACGTTCATTTAAGAATAAAAACCTACCAACAAACATTTCTGGCACCTCTGCTAGGGATGAATTGTTAGTAATGTAGGAAATATCAACAAGCGTTTTTGGCGCCATTGCTAGGAAAGGCAACTGAAGTATTGGATAATTGAGTGAATAGGATAGGACCCTGGTAGGTTTTAGTAGGATGACCCCTCTTTGTTTTTGCATTTTATGTGAAAACAGGGTAGTGTCTGTCTGGTTTCTGCTTGCCGAAAATCTTTGTTAAAGATCCCAAATCCCTTCTAAGAGATCGACCTCGTGTCGTTACTCCTCAGAAGCTTCGAGCGGCAAAGCAAACCAACACAACTGCACCAACAACCGAAACACCAATGGCCCAGAAGACCCTTCATGAGTTTTCAGCTCCCTCTACTAACAATGTGCCTGTTGGGCCCACTGTTAACACGAGAGACATAAACTTCGAAATCAAGACTAGCCTAATCACTATGGTGCAAGCCAACCCATTTTCTGGGAAGGCTAACGACGATGCAAGTGCTCACCTGCAATAGTCCCTTGAGATCTGCAACACTTTTAAGATAAAGGATGTATCTCCCGATGCTGTCTATCTTAGGCTGTTCCCATTCTCTCTTCTGGGGAGAGCAAAACAGTGGTTCTATGCGAACCGAAGTGCTTGGGATAAATGTTCTACAACATTCCTCGCCAAGTTTTTCCTATTGGGCAAAACCAATGCCCTACGTGGAAGAATTTCCAGCTTCTGGCAAGATGCCAAGGAATCTATTCCCGATGCATAGGAAAGGCTGTAGGAGTATATCCTAGCCTGTCCCCACCATGGGATGGATAACTGGCTCATTATCCAAAACTTCTACAACGGGCTGATCCCTTCCGCCCGTGACCATGTTGATGCTGCTGCTCGAGGTGCCTTCTTCTCATTGACGGTGCCCAAACAAAAGATTTGGTTGAGAAGATGGTGTCAAACATAGGTTGGACCGAAGAGGATCTCCATACCCGCCAGTTAGGCATGCACACCTTGAAGGAGGTGGACGTGATCGCTGCTAAATTGGACCTCCTTATGAAGAAGATTGATGGACAAAGCAATGGTGAAGTGTGCGGAAATGCTTATGCCTTAGACTCTCACATCACTTGTGAAGTTTGTGGCAACACGGGCCATTTGGGCAATGACTGCCCAGAAACCCTGGAGGATGCCTTGTACGTACCAAACAATGGAAACAACAATGGCTATCGTCCAGTAGGTTAAGGGTGGGGCCAACCACGCCCATTCATTCAAGGAGGGTACACCAACAATGGCAACAATGGAAATCAACCCAACTTGAGAGAACTTGCCATTGGCCAGCTGAAGATCAATGAGGCTATATCCAAGAAGCTGTCAGCCAATGACAAAACCCTAGAGAGCATCAATGCCAAGATTGAAGGACTATCCTCAGCCTTCAAGAATCAATTGAGTTTCAACAAGATGTTGGAGACTTGGTTGGCTCAACTGGCAGCTGTTGTTCCTCTAATGGAGAATGGCAAGATGCCAGGATAGCCCGAACCTCCCGTGGAAAGTGCCAACATGTTTTCTCTACAAGGAGACAACTGGCTGAAGGACACTGGATGTCCTATAATCTCATGCTCAATTGGGGCACACCACTTTGACAAGGCCCTTTGTGAGTGTAATGCCCAAGGTGGTTTTCGACAAGCTGAACTTCACGGAACTTACTCCAACACCAATGCATCTCCAACTGGCTGATTCATCAGTATGTTATCCAGCGGGTATTGCCGAAGATGTCCCGGTGAAAATTCAGAACTGCTTCATACCCATGGATTTCATGGTGCTCGACATGGAGGTCGAGAAGGATACGCCACTCATTCTTGGGCACCCGTTCCTAAGAACCGCGAAGGCTCGCATAGATGCGAGAGCTGAAGAAATCCTCTTCCATATCAATGGCAAGGAGGAGAAGTTTAACTTTCGCCCAAAATTGGAGCAATGCTCCATAATCCGTATCAAGTATTGGACAAATGTTAAGCACATTCAAGAGGTCGAAATCACACCTCCAAAGGTGGACCCGCTCATTGCATTCATGAGGAACTTGATCTATGCGGAAAACCCGTCTTATCGTCCACGCCGACACCCCAAGAAGACGGACAAGTCCGGGCCTCCCCAAAGGCTCAAGTCCACCAAGCCGCCAAAGAAGGGTATGGCGGAAGAATCAAGACAAGCCGTCCGTGCCCATCCCTCTGGGCCCAGATGTCAAGAAATGAAGAAGGAGGAATGTCCATCTCATCGGACGGTGGTGAGACCTAGCCAATAGGTTAAATTTGTAGATATCCTTTATTTGATTTTTCTTTTCTTTTCTCTTCATTTGATTTTTTCCCGTTTAGTTTGATGCCCCCCATGGCATATTTGAATTTCTTAGCAAGTTGAGAATCTTATATTCTCAACTATCATTTTTATTTCTTTATTTTTCACAAAAAGAAAATTGTTGGGTTTTGAAAAAGGAATTTTTATTTGAAAAACAATTTTTCTGAGCTGCAAAAGTGGTATTTCACCAACGGGCTTATTCCATAGTCGTTGGGGATCCACCTGCCAAAATGGAGTACAAGGGGCCCACTTGTCAGGTTGGCCGACCCCCCTGTTCGGCCAACTAGGGGAAAGAGCCATTTTGGCCCTCTCTCCTCCAAGGGCTACATTTGATTCCCTAGTGACCGTTGGAGATTACACACTATAAATGGTGGCCGTGAGGAGCTCTTCTCTTCACACTTCACCTCATTTCTTACACTCCCAAAGTCACTCTTGCTCAAATTGTTTTTCTTGCTCTTCATTGAAACACACTCGCTCAAAATCCAACCCAAAAAGATTTGCTTTTGTTTGAATTAGCAATTTGCTCTCAAGTTCTTTAAGGGAAAATTCGTCGGGGTTTTGTTTTCACTAACATCACCTCTTTCGAGCTTTTTCCTTGTTGTGTTCTTGCTTGTTGTGGCCATGAAAGGAATGAAGAGGTTATTTGGCAAGAGGAAGGAGGCTGCAAGCTCAAGCCATGGTGGAGACTCAAGTGCACGCCCCTCTTCCGTTGCTACACCAAGTTCACAGAGGAGGAGTGTAGGAGAAGACACTCCCATGGGTGAGAGGAGCAACCCACACCGACTTCTTCATGATGATGACCTCGACATCCAAAGTGAAGTTGAAGATCAAGCACGCAAGCTCCTCCAAGATCGTGAGTTTTCTCATACGAAATCTTATGATGCGGATTTGAGCTCCAAAATAGGTATGGATTCCGAATTCTTTTCCATTTAGCATGCACTAGGATGGGAAAACTTTGCTCACATAGAGGAGAAAGGTTCACACCTTCTCTCCATACAATTCCTTTGCACACTCAATATAGGATTTGATGGTATTACTTTTAGATTATTTAAAAAAGAATACACCATCCTATGGAAAGAATTAAGTGAAATCCTAGGCTTCCATAAACATTGTTTGCTAGATTTAGATGCTTTGCCTAAGTTTAACAAACAAAGTTTTTGGCAAGATTTAGCTGCTGAGGTCAGATGTAGTGCACCTAGGAATAGCCACTTGCACAACCCCACTTTACACTTCATGCATAGATGGGTGGCTATGACTATGTTCCCTAGAGGAGATGTAAGGATAGTGCATGATGATGAGCTTAAAGTTTTATTTGCCATGATTAAAAAGATAAAAGTTGCTCCAGTTATTGCCATGATGACACAATGGTTAGATTACATTCCAAGGGTAGGGCCAATTGAATGCACTTCATTGATCACCCGTATTGCTACTAGGGTAGGAGCACTAGAATATTCTTCATTTGAGTACATTGAAAATGAAAGAGAATTGATTGATGAAGAATATTTAGTGCAAGGGCATACCCTTAAGCATGATCAAGATGGCTCTTTGATATTTTATTATCCGGGCTTTGTCAATGAATTTCAGTTACCTAACCCGGATTATCATTTGTACAAATGCTGGAGGCTAACCATTGACCTCCTTCCCATTGAGGAAGCCATAAGAAGTAATGTCTCTGACAGGGTAACTAGAAGCCGCACAAGGAGAGCAGCCATGCCCCCAACAACCTCCATGGTCCATGAGTACGAAGAGGAAGAGAACCCAATGGGTGATGCATGCGGATGGACTCAACATCCTTCGTATCAGACCGAAGGTCCGTCTTGGCATGGGTGGCCAGGTGCTACATGGGAGACACCCCTATCCACTTCAAGCTCTAGCAGCTTGCCTCCAACATCTATGATAAGATGTCATTCCACTTCGGCTAGAAGTCATTGTGACTATGGCCAAGGAATGATGGACCTCTCTAGACGTATGGATGAGCTTGAAGTAAGGACGGGTGACATCTACAACACTCTCCAAGGGCATGTCCAAGGTACCCAAGACTGGCAACAACACATGGACGCTCAATTCACCAACTTCAACTCCATGCTACAACAACAACAAGCCGATCTCGCGGCATACTTCCGTCATCAAGAGTTCAACCCTCATCACGGAGCTGAATGAAGAACAAGCTTGGGGGAGGACCCCCACTTGAGGTAAATTGTATCAACCCCTTGCATATTTATTTTCCACTTACCCATCATCCACCTTGCATCCAAAAAAAGGGATAAATTTTATTTTCAAATAAAATAAAAGATGTGCGGTAAGAATGACTTAGAATTCACATAGGCGAAATGATGAATAGTTGCTCTATTTTAATTTTCCTAAATCCCTAGTTTACAACTTACTACTCTCCAATATATTGCTCTCATTGGATAAAATTGCTTTTGCCTTGATTTGGAAATTTTGGGTAGCAAAAGCTTAATCCATTCTAAGTTGTTGTGAGATATGATATAGTGATAGGGCTGCTATTCCTAGTTTGATAGTGAAACTTAGACTTCTGGAGAAATTCTAAAAAGATTTAAGTTATCCTCATTTGATTGGAATACCCACCAAAGCCATATATATATAATACATTTATAGACCTTATTCAAGTGCTATTTGCTTTCACATTGAGCTTTGTCAAACTAGTATATACCTACCTGAGATTTTAATCATTACTTTTTGAATTCAAGACTTCACTTGCACATGCTATACTTCTACACTAGAAGTAAGCAAATTTCCATCATACCACCATTCCACAATAAAAAGAGAAACTCCGTATCATTCATGCTTATTACTCTCTCCAAAATTCATTGCAGACAAAGGGAGTAGAAGACATGGCTACAAGAAAAAGAAAAAGAAAAGAAAATGCATGCTTACATCATAAGCATGAGAAAAGAAAAAAAGAGAAGAAAAGTAGCCATGTTTCATCCCTGCAAAAATAAGAGAGTCCACTAAAAAAAGGAGTCATCTCAAGATCCACATCCACTCCATCACACATGCACAAGTCTTGAATCAAATTGTTTTGAATTGACTTCTCCTAAGGCTTGCTCTATTGACTTAGCAATATTATGTGTTGAAAATATGCCTGCTATATTCCCTACCAAGCTCCACATACAAGCCTTATGTAGAGGTAGGATGAATTTAGGCACAATGCCTTGGTGAGGACATATTTCCACTACACAAAAAGGAGAGACTTGAGAGAATCAAATTGAGATACTTAAAATCTAAATTGAACTCTTCGGAATTTGAGTGGAACTTGATTTCTAGGGTATGTGTGCTCAATTTTCTGTTCTATCATTCAACCACCCATGAATAGGAGATTGCATAAGCCCCATAATGACTTAAGATGGGTGAAGTACCATGCCAATTTTTGCAATACTAGGTAGAGTATTTTGTTGTAGACATGGTACTTTTGAAAAATAGAACATAGTAGCAACTCCTGATCATCAACCTAAAGTCTTGACTTTGCTCGGGATGAGCAAAGGATAATCTTGGGGGAGTTTGTTGACGGCTGTTATATACCAATTTTACCCGTCAATATAACTCAGTTATGTGAAGGGATTGTCATGTCTTGCACACATCACCTTTCTATTTAACCTATTTTCACTTCTCCTCGGAGAAAGTAGTGCATGCAGGGATTCTATGTAGAAATGAAGTGAAACAAGGTGATGGATCCTATAAAATATCATTCCAGCCAATCAGCAAGGTGATGGATCCTATAAAATATCATTCCAGCCAATCAGGCAACGCCACGTCGCACCACATGGATCAAATGGCCCACAAACGGAAGTATCCGAGGCCATACAACGGTGTAGCACCAATATCATCAATGGGACCCACTTGTCAGTCACCTGGAGGAAGCACACCGTGAAAGGGGCCAAGACCAGGTCGGTCGACCCCCTAGTCGGCTGACTAGGTCCTGACGCCTTTCTCGGTCAAACTCCACGTGTAGTCTCCTCCCGGCTTGAAGAGGTCATGGGTGACTGATTCGCACGCTTTTGGTGGCGGGAACCGACCCTTATCCAAGCTATAAATTGGACCCCTCACCCCTCACTTCGACACACGCCACTTGAGTATTCATCCTTTGTATCCACTACTCTCCATTGGTTTAGAGGAGTATTGTAACACCCTAAATCTTTGCATCATGCATCGCATTGCATACATATTCATGCATTAAACATTAATAGAGAAAAAGAAAATAAAAATATAAAACATGTATTAGGGAATGAATATATAAAAAAATAATATGTATAATAATATATATATTAATATTTGTTTATGTAAGAAAAAGAAAAAAAGTCTCCGGAAACTTCCGGAAGTTTCCGGGGAAGCTTTGCTTCTCCCCGGAACCTTTCGGGCAAACAGTGCCAGCCGGCACTTGGCCGAGCCGGCCGACCAGCGCTCGCTCGCTCGCCCGACCCCACCCGCACCCGCCCGCCCCGATGCCCCGCCCCGACTGAGTCGAACGCACGTGCCCAGCGCGCCGACTGCACCTGAATCGGCCCCTAGCTAACGTACCGCCCCTATAAATACTACCGTGAGGCTTCGTAAGTTTTCCCCGACACCAGAAATCACCGCCGTCGCCTAGGAAAACCCTAGCGACGTAGAAAAAAAAACACCAGAGGCTGCTACAGCCAGGGGAGGAGAGGAAGTAAAAGAGGAGGGTGCCATCGTCCGCCGAAGATCGTCGTCGTCATCGCGTCACCGTCGTCGTGCCGCCGGAGGACCTTGTGCTTCTACTTTGTCTACGCGTCGTTTCCATCCCGCGATCTTTAAAGCCATCGCATCTACGGTAGGCCATGTTTTCCGATGCGAATTTTAGCAAACATATTGAATCTAATAGACGTAGTTGATCGTAGTCGCACCATCTTTTTATTTTCAGCAACATTAATCCCCGCTAAAACCCCCGCAAACTCATATGAACACGTATGAACTAGTTGCATCTAATTAATAAACAACCGCAGTTAATTAATTATTGAACTTTGCATGCATGCATGTCATTGCATGTTGATTATTTTTGTGTGCATCATATTGAATTGTATGTATTTTCTTGTATGTATGATCATGCGTAGAGGAACATGCTCAAGAGGCCGCATACGAGGATTTCCAAAATCATGACTTTGAAGCGCTTGAGCAACCCCATCCGTCGGAGCAAGGCAAGTGTCCTTGATCATATTGATCCCGTTTTATTAAATGTTTTGTTTGCAAACTTGCATGCTTGTGTCAATATGATGGGAAACCCATACGTAGGAGTTTACTAGCGTTGTTTGCCACCCCTTGTCGCCGGGATATATACGATGAGTCGGTTTGGGTATTTTTCTTTCTGCACCGCATCGCTACATGAGTTATGGGTAACTTAAATAATGTTGTTGACAACTTTAATCACGACAACTTGGGATGGTAATAAGATGATGATTAATTTAGCAACCTGGAATTTAGGAGATCTAAGCAAGCATGGTTTTGTGGATGGGTTGGATGATATGGTGGTTTGCTTGCTTTAGATCTAAGGACCAGTTCATGCGAGAATATGCCAGGACAACAGTGTCACCACAAGGCCAAGTATGGGTGCGGCGTAGCTGAATAATTAGGAGCGCTGCTAGTATTGTATGGACCATTGGATGGCGCGGGGAATGGGAGTCGAGGAGTACTGCCCTGGGATCCGCATGGTACACGAGGGGGCCCGTGGGTGGGAGAATGGAGATTCAAGCCTGCTGGTGAAACCTTAGTGGGCCCATACATACTAGTAGTCCCTTTTGAAAGGCTATTTTTTGATCTCTTGGCCACACACCTACGGAAGTGTGAGACGGCATAATGGAGGTTTCTTAGTCACCGAAAGGTGATGAAATCACGAACATGTGGGTAAAGTGGTACAACCTCTGCAGAGTGTTAAAAACTATCATGATAGCCGTGCTCCCGGTTAAGAGCACCTGGATGACCTACATGATTAGAATTGGACTTGGAATTTTGGGATGGTTGGTATGGTTTTGGGTTGTCACTTGAGTATTGTCGGTACATGAGAGATTATGGAATTGGCATATGGTATTAATTTTATAGTTGGCTGATATTAATGGATTGCGTTGGTAATAAGAATTGTTGGATTTATGGTATGATAATTACTTGGGTCATGAAGGGAAATAAATTCACATAGACATGATAGGCTGCTTTTACGTGTTTATGAAACATACTTTTCTGCAATCAGCCATTTTATTCCAATCATTTGTTTGGCCACATGTCATCTATTTCCACACTTGCTGAGTACGACACGTACTCACCCTTGCAATTCCTCCCCCCCCCCCAACAGCTACTGGAGACAATTGGGAGTATCCTGAGGATCACGCGGAGTACTAGGTTGCGTACCGCCGTCAATTGCCTGTGGAACGGAGTCGTGCTGCTTAGTTTATTTTCCGCTGCACTATTTAGAGTTTTATCATTTGTGAACTATTGGATTATTGTAATAAAGTACTTATTTTATAGTTAAGACGTGGTTAAATTCTGTATATCGTTTGTGATGCAACCGTATAGGTGTGATGAACTTCCTGGGCACACATATGCGTTATGCTTGGTTCATATTCGGAACCGGATGTCACAGATTGGTATCAGAGCTACGATGACCGTAGGACGCAAGCCTAGGAGGAATGGACACTCTAGAGCAATTAGGAACACTCTTCTAATCTGATATTTTCGAAAATTTTTGCTGCTGTTTTTGTTTCTTTATTTTCAGCTGCAAAAAAAAGTATCGATTGCTGCCGCGTTTTTGATAAAATTTTCTGCAGTAAGCACTATTTGGTGCTGCTGTTTTTGCCGCTTGAACTTTCGCGTAAAGTGCGTGTTTTGCCGCTGTTATGTGTGGGTAAAATTTTTGTGTTGGCTGCTGTATTTTCTCCCTCTCTTTTTCGTTCTTTTGGGACAGCCGCACCGCTCTTTTTCCGCTATTTTAGCTGCTGCAATTTTCAGATTTGTATTCCGTTATTCTTTCCTCTAATGTATTCTCATTTTCTATAGATGCCGATCACTAGGAGTGCAGCCCGCAAGAGCACCTGTCCGCCGCCCCTTGGAAGTGAACTTAACCCCATTGAGCTTGACGAGCAGAAACAAGGGGAGGGGAATATCCTTACCGAGGAGGAGGAAGCTAACCAGTCGAACACTATGAAGGAGGATCCGGAGGAGTATGAGCCATTTGAGAAGAACATGGATGAGGATCCTAATGAGGAGTACTACATGCCAGCTTCAGATGAGGAGGACAACGGAGGTGAAAATGGAGGAGGATCACAACCCGGTGCGAATGAGAATGGACACAACAGCCCCCAGTTTCCCCAAGTTGAGGAAATTTGTACTACTGGAACCGATGGAGGACATGCATCGCGGGAACTGACGGAATTCCTTTATCCCCGTTGCATGAGTACTAACTACTTCGTGAAGAGGGTCTCTCGTCCCGAACGTGACAAATGGCATGCTGAGGTTCTCATCTTCTACCTCAACAAAGGGGTCTCACGGCATTATGCTCCCACCTGGAGGTCTACTCAGAAGGATGCTATGGATGATGCTGCATGGGCGGCACTCACAAGTTTGTGCCATACTCGCCGCTTTGAGCTTGAGAACACCACGTTTGAGCTGCACCCTCAGCGGGAGAGTGGTACAGGGAGGATAATTGGACCACAAGAAGCTTCAGACAATCTTACAGCAATGGATAGGTCTCAAAAGACATTATTGGACATGGGAAATCGCTATGCAACCGCAGAAGGGGAGATACACTACCTTCGCAAGGAGCTAGCCCATTTAGAAGCCAACTTGGAGATGAAGGAATGTGAAGCAAGAGGAGAGCCGTGGTCACCCAAGAGAATCTGGTTCCCTACATCACCATGGCGCAACCCCATCACATCTGCGCAGCCAAGGACGCCCTCACCGCCTCACAATTAGGAAATTAAGTCCCCTATGAGTATTTTGTAATAAGAACGCTTAGAATCGTACTAGCTTTAAATAGTGTGGTGTGCTGAAATTTTGTTTGGTGCTTGTTTGAGTGCTTGTGTGCTTAGTAGAGAGTTGTGGGATGCTTCGGCACTTGTCCACATCCTCATATAGGTCTATATTAATAAAGGATTGTTTTGTGTCACATACCTTGATGCATATAGTTGGGACGTTTCTTTCCAAATTCTAAATTCTCCTGTCTCCACCTTCCTTTCACCAACAGATGGTGAGAACTCGTAACCAGAGCGATGCCAACGATGAGGAGGAGCGCAATGAAGTACCTCAGAACAACTAGGGACATGCTCATGGAGCTATCAATATTGAACAGCTGTTAGCTATGCAGAACCAGCTCATGCAGACTATGATACAAACAATGGTACAGCTGCAAGCTGGCAACACCAATCAGCCTCATATACCGCCACCGCCACCACCCCAACCACACCACAACCGGTTGGGAGAGTTCATGAGGACCAGGCCGCCTACCTTTGCACAAGCCACAAACCCAATGGAAGCTGATGATTGGCTGAAGTCCGTTGAGAAGAAACTTGCTATTGTCTAATGCACTGATAGAGAGAAGGTTCTCTTTGCATCACATCAACTAGTTGGAGCAGCTGCTGACTGGTGGGAAGCTCTTTGCAACGCTCATGATAATCAGGAGGCAATCACTTGGGCTAAGTTTAAGCAGAGTTTCCGTTCCCACTATGTACCTGAAGAAGTTATGATACTGAGAAGACAAGATTTTGAAAACCTCAGGCAAGTAAGGATGAGCGTGAGTGAGTATCTCAACAAATTCACTCAACTGTCAAGATATGCTCCAGAAGACATCAACACTAATAGTAGGAAGCAGTATCTGTTTATGAGGGGTCTCAACAATGAAATTCAAGTCCAGTTGCTCAATACTGATTATCCAAACTTCCAGAAGCTGGTTGACAAGGCTATTGTGGTTGAGAACAAGATTCGTGAGATGGAGCAGGACAACAATAGGAAGATGCCACATCATGGACCGCAACAAGGAAGCAATGTTCGCCCCCGCTATGCACCACCTACTGCACCGTACTATAACCCATCTGCTCCTGCATACCGTGCTGCTTATCCACCCCGCCCAAATCAGCCACCGCAACAACGCCCCGTCATGCAAGTGCCTCGCTATCCTATGCCACCTGCGCTGCGTCCTAACACGGCGGCAAATGCTCAAAACCAGCTGCGTTCAAACTTCCCTAATGCTACGGGCGGTAAGACATGCTATGTGTGTGGAGAGCCCGAACACTTTGCATGTCAATGCCCCAGATGAAACTATGGACCGATGAACAATGCACCAAGGCCAAATTACCCACGACCAAATGGAGGAGCACCACAAGGCAACCATGGACAACATAATTTTGCTCGTGGCAATGTGAATCATGTCTCTACTGAGGAAGCCCAGCAAGCTGATGACGTCGTGATTGGTATGTTCCTCGCCAACTCCAACCCCGTGACTGTTTTATTTGATTCGGGAGCATCTCATTCATTCATCTCGTAAAAGTATGTTGCCAAGTACAATTTGCCTATGTCTCATATGAAGCAAACTATGCTAGTAAGTTCTCCTGGCGGAGAGATGAGGACAAATATAGTATGTCCGAAAGTAAGCATTAAAATAAGGGGGGTAGACTTTCTCGCAAACCTCATAGTCTTGGACTCCCAAGGAATAGACATAATACTTGGAATGGACTGGTTGAGCAAGTATAATGGAGTCATTCAATGTGCCGAGAGGATTGTGCAGTTGACAAGTGAACATGGTACATGCATCGAAGTTGAGGCAGTCCAACCTACAAGAGAGAAGGCAATGCTCAATCAAGTGGAAGGTGTGACATTGGAAAGCATTTCTATCGTTCGCGAGTACCCGGATGTGTTTCCAGATGAGTTGCCAGGTATGCCACCTGATCGTGACATAGAATTCGCCATTGAGTTGATACCTGAAACTGCACCTATAGCTAAGAGGCCGTATAGGATGCCTCCTAAGGAATTAGCAGAGCTCAAGAAGCAAATTCAAGAGCAGCTAGAGAAGGGTTTTATACGCCCAAGCTCATCCCTGTGGGGAGCCCCAGTGCTCTTCGTAGATAAGAAGGATGGAACCCAAAGTATGTGTGTGGACTATAGGTCTCTCAACAAAGTGACAATTAAGAACAAGTACTCGCTGCCCCGTATAGAGGATTTGTTCGACGAAATGAAGGGTGCCTGTATTTTCTCCAAGATCGACTTGCGGTCAGGATACTTCCAAATTAAGATTAGACCATCGGATATACCCAAGACAGCATTTCGGACACGATATGGGTCGTATGAGTACACTGTCATGTCATTTGGATTGACGAACGCGCCTGCGTACTTTATGTATCTCATGAGTAAGGTCTTCATGGAATATCTGGATAAGTTCGTCGTAGTGTTCATCGATGACATTATGATATACTCGAGAAGCGAGGAAGAACATGAGGAACACTTGAAGCTTACATTGCAGAAGCTACGGGAACACAAACTGTATGCCAAGCTCAGTAAATGTCAATTCTGGTTACGGGAAGTTTCTTTCTTAGGCCATATTATTTCTGGAGGAAGAGTATCAGTTGACCCAGGGAAAGTGAGAGATGTGCTTAAGTGGGAACCACCATAGAATGTCAAGGAAATTCGGAGTTTCCTTGGAATGGCTGGATATTACCGCCGATTCATCAAGGATTTCTCCAAAATAGCCAAGCCTATGACCGAATTACTCATGAAAGGGAAGGAATTCCGATGGACTCAAGCTTGTCAGGACAGCTTTGAGGAATTAAAGAAAAGGTTGACAACCGCGCCGGTGTTAGTATTGCCAGACGTGAGCAAGAGTTTTGATATATATTGTGATTCGTCAAGACAAGGATTAGGATGTGTGCTCATGCAAGAAGGCCAAGTGGTAGCTTATGCATCGAGGCAACTAAAGAAACATGAGCTGAATTACCCTACACATGACCTTGAACTCGCAGTCGTGGTACACGCCTTGAAGATATGGAGACATTATGTTTTTGGTCATCGATGTGAGATTTATACGGATCACAAGAGTCTCAAGTACATATTTACGCAAACGAATCTAAATCTGAGGCAACGCCGATGGTTGGAGCTCATCAAGGATTATGACGTGGGGATCAACTATCACCCAGGGAAGGCTAATGTAGTGGCCGATGCTTTGAGCCGAAAAGGAGTAAGCCACCAACTCACAGTCCGGGAGCTGCCATCTGAGTTATGCAATGAGTTTGAACGATTGAACCTTGGATTCATAAATGAGATGGGAACAATGGAAGTCAACCCAACATTAGAGCAGGAAATACGGGAAGGACAGACAAAGGAGAAGGAAATACAGGAAGTCAAGGAAAGGATCCAAGAAGGAAGATAATTTAGATTTGATGAGGATGAACCGGGTACCTTATGGCATGGAAAGAGGATTGTGGTACCAAATGTTAGGCATATTTAGGAAACAATATTGAAGGAGGCACATGACTCACCTTACTCAATTCATCCCGGGGGTACGAAGATGTACAAGGACTTAAAGACATGCTATTGGTGGGCCAGCATGAAAAAGTACATAGCCGAATATGTTGCATTTTGTGATGTGTGCCGATGAGTTAAAGCTGAACATCAAAGGCCAGCTGGATTGTTACAACCATTGAAGATCCCGGAGCGGAAGTGGGAAGAGATTGGTATGGACTTTATAGTTGGATTACCGCGAACTCAGTCTGGCTATGATTCAATATGGGTTATTGTGGATCGGTTGACAAAATCAGCTCACTTCATCCCTGTCAAGACCACATATACCACCGCGAAGCTAGCAGAATTGTATATGGAGCATATTGTGTGTCGACACGGAGTACTGAAGAAGATAGTCTCGGATAGAGGTTCTCAGTTTACCTCCAGATTTTGGCAGAAAATGCATGAAGCAATGGGAACAGGGTTGAACTTCAGTTCGGCATATCACCCTCAAACAGATGGACAAACCGAGAGGACCAACCAAATTTTGGAAGACATGTTAAGAGCTTGTGCTTTAAAGCATGGGAAAAGCTGGGATAAAAGTTTGACGAACGCTGAATTCTCGTACAACAATAGCTATCAAGCAAGTTTGAGAATGTCACCCTACGAAGCATTGTACAGAAGGAAGTGTAGGACTCCCTTGTTTTGGAATGAAACCGAAGAGAATTAAGTGTTTGGTCCCGACGTGTTACAAGATGCTGAAAGGCAAGTCCAAATAATACGGGAAAACTTAAAGGCTGCCCAGTCTCGACAGAAAGGTTATGCTGATAATAGGCGAAGGAGTCTGAATTTTGAAGTTGGAGATTTTGTATACCTCAAAGTGTCACCTATCAGAGGTCAGCGACGGTTTAATGTCAAAGGAAAACTGGCACCACGTTACATTGGACCATTCAAGATTTTGGACAAGCGAGGAGAAGTAGCATATCGACTTGAGCTGCCGACGTATCTCTCTGATGTACACGACGTATTTCACGTCTCTCAACTCAAGAAGTGTCTCAGGGTACCAGAAGAACAAGTGCCGATGGACGAGTTAGAACTTCAAGAGGATTTGTCCTATGTCGAGCAACCTATCAAGATCTTGGACGTAACGGAAAGAGTCATGAGAAATAAGAGGATCCGTTGGTGCAAAGTGCAATGGAAACACCATACGGAAGCCAAAGCTACGTGGGAACGTGAAGAAGACTTGAAGGCAGAATTCCCTCATCTTTTCTCCACGCTATCGAATCTTGAGGGCGAGATTCACTTTAAGGGGGGTAGGTTTGTAACACCCTAAATCTTTGCATCATGCATCGCATTGCATACATATTCATGCATTAAACATTAATAGAGAAAAAGAAAATAAAAATATAAAACATGTATTAGGGAATGAATATAAAAAAATAATATGTATAATATATATATATTAATATTTGTTTATGTAAAAAAAAGAAAAAAAAAGTCTCCGGAAACTTCCGGAAGTTTCCGGGGAAGCTTTGCTTCTCCCCGGAACCTTCCGGGCAAACAGTGCCAGCCGACACTTGGCCGAGCCGGCCGACCGGCGCTCGCTCGCCCGACCCCACCCGCACCCGCGCACCCCGATGCCCCGCCCCGACCGAGCCGGACGCATGTGCCCAGCGCGCCGACCGCACCCGACTCGGCCCCTGGCCAATGTACTGCCCCTATAAATACTACCGTGAGGCTTCGTAAGTTTTCCCTGACACCAGAAATCACCACCGCCGCCTAGGAAAACCCTAGCGACGTAGAAAAAAAACACCAGAGGCTGCTGCCGCCAGGGGAGGAGAGGAAGAAAAAGAGGAGGGTGCCGTCGTCCGCCTGAGATCGTCGTCGTCATCACGTTGCCGTCGTCGTGCCGCCGGAGGACCTTGCGCATCTACTTCGTCTACGCGTCGTTTCCATACCGCGATCTTTGAAGCCATCGCATCTACGGTAGGCCATATTTTCCGATGCGAATTTTAGCGAACATATTGAATCTAATAGACGTAGTTGATCGTAGTCGCACCATCTTTTTATTTTCAGCAGCATTAATCCCCGCTAAAACCCCCGTAAACCATATGAACACGTATGAACTAGTTGCATCTAATTAATAAACAACCGCAATTAATTAATTATTGAACTTTGCATGCATGCATGTCATTGCATGTTGATTATTTTTGTGTGCATCATATTGAATTGTATGTATTTTCTTGTATGTATGATCACGCGTAGAGGAACGTGCTCAAGAGGCCGCATACGAGGATTTCCAAAATCAAGACTTTGAAGCGCTTGAGCAACCCCATCCGTCGGAGCAAGGCAAGTGTCCTTGATCATATTGATCCCATTTTATTAAATGTTTTGTTTGCAAACTTGCATGCTTGTGTCAATATGATGGGAAACCCATACGTAGGAGTTTACTAGCGTTGTTTGCCACCCCTTGTCGCCGGGATATATACGATGAGTCGGTTTGGGTATTTTTCTTTCTGCACCACATCGCTACATGGGTTATGGGTAACTTAAATAATGTGGTTGACAACTTTAATCACGACAACTTGGGATGGTAATAAGATGATGATTAATTTAGCAACCTGGAATTTAGGAGATCTAAGCAAGCATGGTTTTGTGGATGGGTTGGATGATATGGTGGTTTGCTTGCTTTAGATCTAAGGACCGGTTCATGCGAGAATATGCCAGGACAACAGTGCCACCACAAGGCCAAGTATGGGTGCGGCGTAGCTGAATAATTAGGAGTGCTGCTAGTATTGTATGGACCATTGGATGCCGCGGGGAATGGGAGTCGAGGAGGACTGCCCTGGGATCCGCATGGCACACGAGGGGGCCCGTGGGTGGGAGAATGGAGATTCAAGCCTGCCGGTGAAACCTTAGTGGGCCCGTACATACTAGTAGTCCCTTTTGAAAGGCTATTTTGTTATCTCTTGGCCACACACCTACGGAAGTGTGAGACGGCATAATGGAGGTTTCTTAGTCACCGAAAGGTGATGAAATCACAAACATGTGGGTAAAGTGGTACAACCTCTGCAGAGTGTTAAAAACTATCATGATAGCCGTGCCCCCGGTTAAGAGCACCTGGATGACCTATATGATTAGAATTGGACTTGGAATTTTGGGATTGTTGGTATGGTTTTGGGTTGTCACTTGAGTATTGTCGGTACATGAGAGATTATTGAATTGGCATATGGTATTAATTTTATGATTGGCTGATATTAATGGATTGCGTTGGTAATAAGAATTGTTGGATTTATGGTATGATAATTACTAGGGTCATGAAGGGAAATAAATTCACATAGACATGATAGGATGCTTTTACGTGTTTATGAAACATACTTTTCTGCAATTAGCCATTTTATTCCAATCATTTGTTTAGCCACATGTCATCTATTTCCACACTTGCTGAGTACGACACGTACTCACCCTTGCAATCCCCCCCAACAGCTACTGGAGACAATTGGGAGTACCCTGAGGATCACGCGGAGTACTAGGTTGTGTACCGCCTTCAATTGCCTGTGGAATGGAGTCGTGCTGCTTAGTTTATTTTCTGCTGCACTATTTAGAGTTTTATCATTTGTGAACTATTGGATTATTGTAATAAAGTACTTATTTAATAGTTAAGACGTGGTTAAATTCTATATATCGTTTGTGATGCAACCGTATATGCGTGATGAACTTCCTGGGCACACATATGCGTTACGCCTGGTTCATATTCGGAACCGGGTGTCACAAGTATAGGCTGTACAGTGGAAAGTCTCTAGTCCATAGTCCAAGTAGGAGAGGAGTAGAAGGAGTCTCCTCCCAATTGGGAAAGGTATGTCTCCCATATTCCTATTTGTATTTGTGACTTTATTCATACTAAAGATGTTATCTTTAGTCTACTATTGTTCATATACTTGGATGAAGCGTTTCTTGTTTGATTGTGGATTCCATGTATGTGGTAGGAATAGTGATTATGATTGTGTTGTACCATTCTTATTACATTATCATCAACACTATAAACCTCCACTATAGTCTAACTAGCTATGATATGACTATGTTAATAGGAATCACTTATGCTATGAATTAACATTGGTTCAACGATGATTTAGTTAATTGCCTTAGGATGGCTTGTGCCTAGGCTCTTAATGTAATTACTTAATATGCTAGCATGGTGCTTGGATAGAGAGTAGCATTGAATGTCTCGTAGACCCACAGATTGAAGAGGTAGGCAGTAGGAGGTGACAGTCCTACCTGTCCTTTGTAATCCTCCATGTTTGGCTATGCCACAGGCTCTTGGTGAGAGTCGCCTAGTGTTGCTAGGGGAAAATCCGTGCCCGATGTGTTAATCCACTTAGTATGAGAATTCATAATTAACATGATCATTAGTAACTAACTTAGGCTATGTATATGTACATTAGAAGCATAGTAGGAGTACCTACCTAACTCTTAGCCTAGTCCCTCTATTACCTCATTTATCCCCTTAGGATAGGATGCTCTTGTGTGTGGCACACTACCTACACTTATCATAAAACCCATCCTTGCTAGAACCCTACCTAGGCCAACCTAGCTTTTCCACTTGATGATTGTTTTACTTCCATCTAGCCAACCTTTGGGAAAATATAAATGACACCCTTTGGGAATACTTTTAAAAGGGGAAATGCTACATCAATAGTTTCCGTGCGCTTGCAGACGTTCATTTAAGAATCAAAACCTGCCAACAAACATTTCTGGACCTCTGCTAGGGATGAGTTTTTAGTAGTGCGTAGGAAATATCAACACCCGCCGGCATTAGCAGAAGTACGAGCTGATCGGCCACCAGAACTCAACCACTGCGGTGGGGAGGCGAAGTTTACACGCTTAGGGTGCAGGACCGAACTAAGTAGGTTGTACACTCTGGACCTCCCGCTAGCGTTAGCCTTTCAGGGGAGGGGCCATTCAACACCACGAGACACCAAGCAAGAAAATAACCAAAAGACCTCAGATTCCTCGACTCTCGCCTTGTTAAGGGTGTATGCCGCCTGGTCCTCAGTACTCAGCCGTAGCACTGGGGAAGTGCGTACACTTAGGGTACAGAACCTGGTTAAGCAGGTTGCACACCCTGGACCTCCCGCTTGGTGTAGGACTTTCGTGGGGGGACCGTCTGGCAACACATGACTGCAAACAAGAGGATGGCCAAAAAACTGCGAATACGCCACAAGTACCTTAAGTAGACCCGCACGCTACCCGCGCTTGCAGCAGACGATGTTGTTGTTGCCGTGGCGACCGAAAACTGCTTGACGTACTACCCATGGGACCCCTTAGAGGCCCCTGGTAGGTGTGGCCACTTGGTTGGGTACACCTACCACTTAGTCATAAAACATTGATGACGGGCCCCCGGTGGAGCGCGGGAGCTTGGGCAGTTAACGCCGGCGAGATCCATGTGGAGCGCCAGACTTTGAATTGAGATGTGTGGTCGTCGTTGAAGAAGTCTTCATCGGGGATAGCAACAAGGTAGCCGCTGAACCGAGGCGACACCCACCCTCAATGTGTGGAACATCAACGGCGGGCCCTCTGGAAGTTGCTAGAGTTGGGTGCTCCAATGGCGCCCATCATCAATGTGAAGAACGTCGATGGTGGCCCCCTTGGGAGGTGTCGGAGCTGAATGCTCCAACGGCCCCCACCATCAATGTGCAGAACACTGACGGCGGGCTCCCTGGAAGGTGCTGAAGCTGGATGCTCTGGCGGCGCCCACCTTCAACGTGCGGAACATCAATGACGGGCCACCTAGGAGGTGTCGGAGCTGGATGCTCTGGCGGCACCCACCATCAATGCTAAGAACTTCGACGGCGGGTCAAAGCGCAACTTCTTGAGAAAAAAAACCACAAGCCAGCACGCCAAATGTCGAAGTGTTCTTGTGACACATCCCCCGAACCTGCATTGAGAGCAGCCCGCGGAGGATCTTGATCGGTGGGACTTATTCCTCAGGCGAGGCTACACATGTGAGAGACGTGTGAGACAATGGTTTTACGTGGTTCGGGCCGCCGAAGTGTAATACCCTACTCCACAGTGTGAGATGTATTGTATGAGTGGTGAAATGTGTGTCTAAGTTGCATACCCTTGTAACGGTGGCAGTCCAATCCTTTTATAGACAAGTGCGGACGCCTTACAAAGTGGAGAGCGAGGCCCGAGGGGTGGCCCCGGGACGATCTTGTCCTAAAGATCTAATGCTTCTCGGCTATGCTGCCTCTGATTGCGGCTTGAAGACCCATCGTCTTGCCGCTTCAGACGTCAGTGTCTATGTGTAGTCATTGATGATGGCAAGGAATGTCCCCTCCATGTGTCTTGTCACTGTAAGAAACCCACTTGGCAGAGCGGGGTAGCCCTGTGGCGCCTTCACTACGATGTGATTGGACACAACGGTACCTGTTAAGGATGTGCGCCACACCTGTGCACCTGGGGAAGGCGCGTGCCTTCAATGCGCTACTGGACATGACACGTCGCCTTTTAATCTTTGGGGCCCACGGCCCATTAGGTCATGGGACACATGGCAGCTCTAGAGCCCTCCTCGGGGGAAGCAAGGGCCCGGAGCCGGAGGATGCATAGCGGCTTTGGAACCCTCCTCGATGGGAGCAAGGGCTCGGAGCCAGAGGACGTGTGGCAGCGTTGGAGCCCACCTCTGCGGGAGCGCGGGGTCCGGAGTCGAAGGACGCGTGGCAGCCCTGGGACCCACCTTAGCGGGGAGGCCAGGTCCAGAGCTTCTTCTTCCTTGTACGCAGGGGTACCCGGTCTACAGGGTGCCGACAGGTGGGAATATCTATCCAACTTCTCTAATTATATTAGAGGGTCAAAATCTCAATGTCATCTTAGGAATGGTGTGGCTAAATCACCATGGAGCTGTTCTTGACATCGTTCCACATGTCGTCCATTTAAACTCTCCACTACATGAACCACACACTCTCATTCTAGGCCGGCTTATCCAAGAAATTCCAGCCACCTATAATACAGAAGCCACAAAGATTGAGGACATTTGTGTGGTTCGTGAATATCTGGATGTGTTTCCTGATGATTTGCCGGGTATGCCATTGGATAGAGACATTAAGTTCAAGATTGAATTTATTCTGGGAACCAAGCCTATCTCTCGAAGGCCGTACAAGATGGCACCAAATGAGTTGGTGCAATTAAAGGAGCATTTGAAGGACCTGTTGGACAAAGGTCTAATACGCCTAAGTTTATCACCTTGGGGCTCCACTGCATTCATTGTGAAGAATAAGTACAAGACGTTACATTTATGTGTGCACTATCGTCTGCTCAATGCCATGAAGATGAAGAACAAGTATCCACTACCGCGCATTGATATCTTATTCGATTAACTAGTGGGTGCTAAGGTATTCTTGAAGATGGATCTTCTGTCTGTATATCATCAAATCAATATCTGACCAGAGGATATACCAAAGACGGCATTCTCGACGAGTTACAGGCTCTATGAATATGTTGTCATATCGTTCGGACTTACCAATGTGCCAGATCACTTCATGTGTCTTATGAACTCAATGTTCATGCCAGAGTTGGACAAGTTTGTCGTGGTCTTCATCGACGACATTCTGGTTTATTCTAAATCGGAAGAAGAACACGCCAAACACTTGCATATCATGCTCCAACAATTGTGAGATAACAAGCTTTATTGAAAACTCAGCAAGTGTGAGTTCTGGATCAGCCAAGTACCATTTTTTAGTCACATTATTTCAGCGGAGGGTATCACTGTTGATCAGAGCAAAATTGTGCAAGTGCTGAAATGGGAGTCTTCAAAGTCCGTGCCTAAAGTCCGCAGCTTCCTAGGATTAGCAGGATATTATCGGAGGTTCATTCCAACCTTCTCAAAAATTGCTAAACCAGTGACGGAGCTGCTGAAAAAGGGGACTGAATATATTTAGAGCAAGGCATGTGAGGATGCGTTTCAAGCATTGGTGAAGCATCTCACAACAGCCCCAGTGCTAGCTCAGTCGGGCACGACCAAATATTTCAACATTTATTGTGATGTGCCTGGCATTGGTCTCGGCTGCGTGTGATGCAAGAAGGCTGCATGATCGTATATGGATCACGGCAGCTCTCGAATCATGAGCAACATTATCCAACTCATGACCTTGAGCTCGCTGCCGTGGTGCTTGTGCTGAAAATGTGGAGACATTATTTGCTAGTCAATTTAGTGCATCTCTACACCGATCACAAGAGGCTGAAATATATCTTCACTCAGAAGGAGTTGAATATGCGGCAACAAAGATGGTTAGAGCTGATCAAAGATTATGAGATTGAGATTCGCTACCACCATGACAACGCGAATGTGGTTGCCGATGCGCTAAGCCGTAAGTCTCACATCAACATCTATCCATTACTCTGATGGAAGAGGACGAGCTGAGTTTATATTTGGTTCCATATGGAGCGTTATATAATCTTGCTCACATTCCTACCATACGAGAGGAGATTATGGAAGCTCAAAAGGAATATGTTTGTGTGTCACACATCTGAACGAGAATGAAGAATGGAGAAATGAAATGCTTCCGGAGTGATGAACATGGTACTCTATGGTTCAAAGACCGTATAGTGGTACCCCGTGATATGACACTTCAGAAGAAAATCTTGGACGGAGCTCACTTGTCCAAGTATTCTATTCATGTGGGCAGCAACAAAATGTATCAAGATTTGAAAACAAGATTTTGGTGGACATGGATGAAAATACAAATTGCAAAGTACATATCCGAGTGTGAACGTGTCGGCGTGTGCCGACCACATGAGGAAAGCCGAACAGCTGCAACCATTGAACATTCCAGTGTGGAAATGGGAGGATTTTAGTATGGATTTCATCGTTGGATTACCTCTCATGTTCCATAAGCATGATTCGATTTGTGTGATAGTCGATCGACTAACCAAATCAGCCCATTTCATTCCTGTCAACACCAACTATCATACTCAGAAGTATGCAAAGTTGTATATTCCAAGAATCATGTGCTTGCATGGAGTTCCCCGCACGATTATTTCAGATCGTGGTGTGCTGTTTGTTGCTCACTTCTGGGACCAGCTGCACGCATCATTGGGGATGAAACTGATCCGAAGCTCCACATATCACCCGCAGACTGATAGTCAAACTGAGCGAGTGAATCAAGTACTCAAAGATATGCTACGCGCTTGTGCCATCCACCACGGTAAAAATTGGAATGATCATTTACCATTGGCGGAGCTCTCATATAACATCATGATGGCTCTGTATGAATCTCTCTACTGGAGTGAGTCCGGCGAGCGAGTTATATGCGGTATTGATCTAGTGAATGAAGCCGAGGAACGAGTGCGAGTGATACAAGCCAACCTCAAGGCCGCTCAATCTCGGCGAAAAAGTTATGCGGATAAAAGGCATCAACAACTCCACTTCGATATCAGAGACAACATTTATCTCCGTGTCTCTCCGATGAAAGGGATTCGTCTATTCGGAGTGAAGGAAAAGCTTTCTTCACGATTCATCGCTCTGTTCGCCGTCATTGAAAAATGCAGACCTGATGCCTATCATTTGGATTTACCGGCATCACTCTCTAGAATTCTTAATGTATTCCACATCTCTCAGTTGCAGAACTGCCTTAAATCTCTAGCTGGAATCCACACAGAAGACATCGAAGCTCTTCAACCGGATCTCAATTATTCTGAGTATCTGATGCGGATTGTTGATAAAAAGACTCGCACCACAAGAACCCGGACTTTATGATTTTACAAAGTATTGTGGAGTAACCATATCGCTGATGAAGCGACACGAGAAAGCGAGGAATATCTCTGATCCAACTATACGGATTTGCTATCATCCCATATCTGGTAATCTTTTTACCTTCGTCTCTTTCATTTGTAATCTTGGGACGAGATTCTTTTAAGGGGGAGGGATGTAAAAGCCCTAATTTTCATAGTGCATGGTTCAGTTAGAAGGACTAAAAATTTTGAATGAGAAAAAGAAATAAAAAGGGAATGAGAAAAAAAATTCAAATGCTAAAAGAGAGAATTAAAAAAATAAGCTACTGTTCAAATGAGATTAACATGAAGATTTGAGTTGACCATTGGTTTCCTAGTAATTCAAATAGTCTCTCTGCAAACTTTCATAATTTTTGAGGTAGGTTTGCTAATTAATTCAATGGCTACATTGAATTCCATCCAAATTCAAATTTAAATTTGATTTCGAATGAAACTGAGGGAAATCAGTGATTTGAATTCAGAATCAAATTTCAAACCTTGGATTTGGTCTCCCTACAAAAATCTAGGAATTTTGGAGCAAATTAGGTAGGAGAATTGATGAAGCAGAGAATGGATGAGGGTGAGTAGCTGTGGGACCCACCTGGCAGTCTCACCTTGCAGTGCCGACTCTGTTTCTCACCGTGTGCCACCGCACGACATGCAGCTCCAGTGAGCTGCCTGCCTGCTTAGTTGCATCAATGCGTTGCTCACCTCTGCAGCTGCCTACTCCTCTCTATCTATGCACAACAATCTCTCTCTCTCTCTGTTCTCTCCCGCAACAACAGCTCACTGCCGCCATTGTTGCCTCCCCGTCGGGCTCAAGCTCTGGACCGAGGTGCCACTCGATTGCAACAGCAAAAAGGTGCACCAAGCTCTCCTCTGGCCATCCTAAGTGTTGCTTGAGCATCCTTGGCTCATAACCACGGTATTCATCTTGTTCTTCCGGTGTGCAGAAACAGGGCATCGTTTCCGCCTCTGCCTTCCCAACGCACCAGCAATCCAAGCCTTGCCTTCTTCTGATTCCAACACCAAAAAGGTTTGCATATCCTAGCTCTTAACGCAGGTGAAAACCGCGCGTCATTTCAACGAGTATCAAATTAGTATTACGAATTTTTCAGAAAGCCAGTTCATAGGAGCCGTGTTAGGTTTCCATTTCAATTCGCTTTCTACTCAGAGCCATCGCCTAATCAAGTTAGAAAGTATCTTACAAACTCCCTTGTGCACTCCCTCAACCAAGAGTCAAAGTGAATTGTTGAGCATCGGCCAAGATATTCCGATTTTCCTAGCTGCCAATGGAAAAGAGCGTTGTTCACCGTCGAGCTCGGATTTAGAAGCTGTTCCACCCATTTTTCTTCGCTTTTTCATCATACTCATGATTCCTAGAAGCTTCCGAATCAAATTCCATGCTGTTTGAACTACGGGGAACCCTTACGATATCGCTGAAACCCTAGCCGCTGCCGCTGTCGTGCGGGTACTTCCAGCCATTTCTGGCGGGCGCCAACCCCACCACTGTGCTCGGCGTCCCTTTGTACGCCCAGGCGGCGAGTTGGGGGAGGAGAGACGGCCAAGATCGGGGTGCTGGCAAACTCACCGGCGCAGCGCCGTCGCGGGCAGTCCGGGTGCCGCCCTGAGCTGGTGGTCAAAGGCGAACCCCCCTTCCCTAGGCCCGCGTGTCATCGACTGGGGCCTCGGGTGGGATCAAGTGTGGCACTGGATCATGTGTGGCTATGCGGGTTTAACCCTATGGCCCTCCTGTGGCCTTCACCTCACTGGTCCAGTTTAAAATAGTGGGCCTGGGTTGTATTATTCAAACCTTTTCTGTCGGTACCCTAAAAACCATACACCCCCTGAGGTTACAAAGATCTCAAGGGAAGGACATCTACTCAAATTGAAGACCCTCGGGGGCCCACTTGTCAGACATAACCGGACCTGCTTCTCCAACATGGTTAACCCCTAGGTTGCCACGTGTACTGCCAGACCGGAGCTACTACCCACAAGGGTGAAGCTCCGGGCTAGGTACCAAAACGGCACCTCCGGATTTAACCCCTGACCGAGAGAAGCTCCAGACCTGACACGTGCCAAGCCATCCCGGAGCTTCCCGCTTCCCACAAGCAAGCTCCGGAGCTGCCACGTGTCTATACGTCGGAGCTGGCCGCTTCAAACCTCCGGGAGACATTGTAACGGCTCCGGATCTTCAAAGGACAGCCGCGGACTTCAAGACCCGATTAATTGTCATTAATTCCACGTTAATGACACTTAATCGGACGATCTTAACACCTGTAACGGCACTGTCAGAGCCGTTACAGGGTTATTAACAACAATTAATCCCGTGTATCAATACTAGTAACCGCCAGGGCCACATGTCGGGCCAGGCTGACTTGTAACGGTTTGTCCTTGTACTATAAAAGGACAAACCGATGGTACACGAGGGGATCGGACTCTCGAACGCTCTCAAGCACACAAACTAATACAACACAACACACCCGTGGAGTAGGGTATTACGCTCAGGCGGCCCGAACCACGTAAACCATTATGTCTCTCGTGTCCTATCGTGATTCACCTTCTTGAGTCTCCGCGCGCCCACACCGAACTACAAACTCCTTCAACACTTTCGTAGTGTCAGGAGATCTGCCGACTCCAACAGTCGACTGTTGGCGCGCCAGGAAGGGGCGCCTGAGATTTTCAAGAATGGTGAATTCTGCGGCTGGATCATCCAACGGGCAACCTGCTGCTCAGGCTGTCGGAGGCAATCCCTCCAACATGCAGCCACCGGCAGGAGCCTCAGCACCAGCAGGAGTCATACTTCCACCACCACCATCTTCTCCGGCAAGACGTGCCGGGCAACACGATGGTGCGCCGGCGTCACATACTGCACCGGCAAGTCATGACAACCCAGAACACGCGCTCCATGCAGCGCGTGCTCTTCTCCAGCGACCACCACCTCCGGATGCATCTCAAGGTGCCATGGAGCAATGGAGGGCTGATGTTGAGCATTTGGTCGCAGCAGCGGCCGAACGCCTCAACAACCAGGGTCCACCTCCCTCAGGGCGGGCCCCGTCGCAGCGACGGACGTTGTCTGGAAGACTTGGTCCGCATGTCTCCAACAACCGAAGACGAGCTGCGTCACAGCAAGTGACGTCGTTGCCCTCTGGGGCACGACGCACCCATACCGCATCTCGGCTTTCAACACATGACCTCCGGGCGGAACTTGATCGACAATACCGCCAACAGGATGGCCGTGTCCATATCGAGCGAGCTCGAGAAAGACGAGATGCTCAAGACCTTTCTACTCTGGAAGGAGTAGGAGGAGGCTGTTCCGCCCTAGCCATGCACCTGCGCATGGTTAGATGGCCACAGAAGTTCCGGCCACACTTGCCGGAAAAATTCGACGGGACTGTCAACCCCGTAGAATTTCTGCAGATATACTCCACTACAATCTTAGCAGCTGGAGGAAACGAGGCCGTAATGGCCAACTACTTTCCAGTGGCCTTAACTGGGACCGCCAGGTCCTAGTTTATGAGCCTTCCGCCCAACTCTATCGACAGTTGGGAGGAGCTGTGCCGTCAGTTCACTACCAATTTCGGGAGTTCATACACCCGACCGGGCACTGAACTAGACCTTTTTGCGGTCGTGCAAAAAGGAGGAGAATCTTTGCGGTCATTCATCCAGAGGTTCTCTCAGGTACGCAACACAATCCCTTCTATCTCAAGCGCTTCTGTCATTGTGGCATTCAGACAGGGTGTGCGAGACAAGAAGATGTTGGAGAAGCTGGCGATCAAAGAGATCACCAGCGTCACGGAGCTCTTCAGCTTGGCAGACAAATGTGCCAGAGCTGCGGAGGGCCGTGAAATGCACTCCAAACCAGCCTTGGAGGATCACAAAAAATCCTCCAAAGAAGAAGCCGCTACCTCCGGGAGTGGCAAGAAGAAAAAGAAGACCAACGGCAAGAAGAAGCCGTCGGCCGGCACATCCAACGTTGTAGCCACTGCAACTCCTGGTGGCCGGGGGCCACGCCCCGAGAAGCGACCTCGACCGTCTTCCGAAGACGGTGGCAAATCCAAAATGTGGTGCCCCATTCACAAAACGGGCAGCCACAGGCTGGAAGACTGCCGGGAGGTCCAAAACCTTGCCGAGTGCTACCACAAGCGCCGGGAAGGGTCTCCCTTCCGACAGAGGGAGGGAAAACAAAAGGTCGATGAAGCTCCGTCTGAAGAGGAGTTAGGGTTTCAGGACCCCAAAAAGGTCCTGAAAGCCGTCTACACCTCCGTCGACGATGACTTCGACGTCTCCGACAACGAGCGTCGGAAAACCATGAACACCATCTTTGGTGGATCATGGGACATCACTTCTCATCGTGTCATTAAGACTATGCGACGGGATATGGCTGCTGTAGCTCCTACAGCTAGACCGGAGCCACATCGAAAGTGGATGGACACACCCATCACTTTTGATGCTTCGGACTGTCCTCAAAGCATGGTCGGAGCTGGCCAATTACCCTTGATGGTATCTCCCACCATCAACAACATCCAGCTCCGTCATGTCATGATAGACGGAGGTTCGGGGCTTAACCTCATCAGCTTCGAAGCTTTCACTAAGCTTCAGCTCCGACCTTCGGATCTCCAGCCCTCTCGACCTTTCTCCGGAGTAGGTCCGGGGGCCATTACCCCACTCGGAGCTATTACTCTCCCCATTACCTTCGGGACCCGGGAGAAGTATCGCACCGAGAAGTTGGTCTTCGACGTCGCTCAGATCAACTTACCATTCAACGCCATCTTGGGTAGACCTGCCCTATACAAATTCATGGCAGCTGCTCATTATGGATACCTGGTGTTGAAGATGCCAACACCAGTAGGCGTCCTCCGGATCCGCGGAGATCGCACTGCCGGAGTAACTGCTCTGGAGGAACTCCACGCACTCACCACGGCGCAAGAGGAGGACTCCAGACAGGAGCAAGCTCCGAAACCCCCGAGCATTCGTCAACGAGGCTCGACCTCTGCACCCCGTGTGCAGCCAAGCGGCGACACCGACATTCCCGTCAAAGTCGTCCAAATTGGTTCCGATGTCACTCAAACTACCCGCATATCGGGTGGGTTGAATGACGAATAGGAACTCGCGCTCATCACTTTCCTCCGGGCTAACGTTGACGTGTTTGCTTGGCAACCGTCACAAATGCCTGGGATCCCCAGGGAAGTGATTGAGCACAATCTGAAGATTTACCCCGACGCTCGGCCTGTGCATCAGAAACCTCGGAAGCAATCTGTGGAGCGACAGAACTTCATCCGACAAGAAGTGAAGAAGTTGCTCGAAGCCGGATTCATCCGAGAAGTCTACCATCCAAAATGGCTGGCAAACCCAGTCGTTGTGCCTAAGGCCGGCGGGAAACTTTGGATGTGCATCGACTACACCACACTGAATAAGGCATGTCCAAAAGATCCATTCCCACTACCTAGAATAGATCAGATAGTGGATTCCACCTCCGGGTGCGAGTTACTGTGTTTTCTAGACGCATATTCTGGATATCATCAAATCAGGATGTCTAGGGAGGATGAAGAACATACTTCATTCATCACAGTGGATGGATTGTATTGTTACACAGCCATGCCGTTTGGTCTCAAGAATGCAACTTCAACTTTTGTACGAGCTATGTACAAAACTTTCGAAGAACTCATCAGAGACATAGTGGAAGTGTACGTCGACGACATCGTGGTCAAAGTCAAGAACAAGGAGTCCCTCTTGGACACCTTGCAGGCTGTCTTCGACAAGTTGCGGGCCACCCGCACGAAGCTAAACCCAGACAAGTGCGTCTTTGGGGTTAGTTCCGGAAAGCTTCTTGGTTTCCTGGTAAGTCACCGGGGCATAGAGGCTAACCCGACGAAGATAAAAGCCATTGAAGACATGCGGCCACCAACCCGCATCAAAGACGTCCAAAAATTAACTGGATGTCTAGCAGCCCTCAGCCGGTTCATTTCAAGACTGGCGGAAAGAGCACTTCCCTTCTTCAAGTTACTGAGGAAGTCCGGACCATTCCAATGGTCTGAAGAAGCAGAGAAGGCATTCCAGGAGCTGAAACAGTTCCTCACCACCCTACCAGTCCTGGTAGCTCCGAACCCTGGTGAGCCTTTATTGCTTTACATTTCAGCTACTGACGAAGTCATCAGTATGGTTCTGGTTGCGGAGAGACCGGAACTACCCAATACTCAGGAATCCAGACCCCTTCGGGAGGGTCCGGAGGTTCCTGAAAGCGGGTCTGGGTCCCAGCTCCCAGACTTGAACCCACAAGAAGCCACTTCAGAGGACCCGGATCCCTCCGAGAGGATCCAGGTCATTCCTGAAGAAGCTCCGGGTTCCTCCACCCAGAACCCGGAGGTCCCCGAAGAGAGTATGGACCCCTCCGAGAGGGTCCGGATCAATGAAGAGGAAGCTCCGGACCCCTCCGGGAGGGTCCGGACCATTCAACGCCCGGTATACTTCATCAGTGAAGTGTTACATGATGCCAAGACTCGATACCTAGAGGTGCATAAACTGCTTTATGCAGTTCTTATTGCCTCAAGGAAACTTCGACACTATTTCCAAGCTCACAAAGTCTCAGTGGTGACCTCATATCCACTTCGAGCGATCCTGCATAATCCCAATTCAACTGGGAATATTGCAAAGTGGGCAGCGGAATTGGCTGAATTCGATCTTGAATTCATTCCGAGACAAGCAATCAAGAGTCAAGCGTTGGCAGATTTCGTGGCAGAATGGACTCCCTCTCCATTAAACCCTGGGGGCCCCAGCGAGCAGAAGACGGAACCTGAAGTTCCAACCTTCACTAAGCCTCACTGGACCCTTTATTTCGATGGCTCCATGCAGAAGCAGGGAGCCGGAGCTGGAATCCTTCTCCTTGCACCAACCGGGGAGAAGGTGAAATACATGGTACACCTTGACTTCAAGGCAACCAACAACATGGCGGAGTACGAAGCACTCATCTATGGATTAAAGGTGGCACTATCATACTGTGTCAAGCAACTGCTGGTCAAAGGAGATTCACAACTCGTCATCAAGCAGGTGAAGGGTGAATGCTCCTGCAATAATCTCCAGCTGGCTGCTTACCTCCTTGAAGTCCAGAGGCTTCAGAAGGACTTCGAAGTCCTAGACCTTCACCATGTTCAGCATGCTCACAACGCTGAAGCTGACGAACTCTCGACCAAGGCGTCAACTGGAGCTCCGGCTCCTGACGGAACCTTTGTCCGGAGGTTGTCAAAACCCATAGTTCAGCCTGCCGAACTGAACGAAGGGGGCGAGATCAGCATCCCGAAGCTGACAGTCCCGATGGCCCTGTTACCATGGCAGCCATCAAGGGTCGTAGGTGCTGCCGGAAGCTCCGAGCAACCCAGCACGCAAGACTCAAATGCTCAAGTCAGTTCCGATGCATGGATCTCGGAGATCCGGAGCTACTTGAAAGACAACATCCTTCCTGACGATGATGTATCCGCTGACCGGGTAGTCAGATTGGCTAAAAGATACACGTTGGTAGAAGGGGATCTCTACCGGCGCGGTGCCAACGGCATCCTAATGCGGTGCATCACAAGGGAAGAAGGCTGCGAGCTCCTCGCAGAAATCCATGGAGGCGAGTGTGGGAACCACGCATCTTCCCGCACGCTGGTTGGAAAAGCCTTTCGGCACGGTTTCTACTAGCCTACAGCGCTCCAGGATGCAACTGAGCTGGTGAAGAAATGCAAAGCATGCCAATTTCATGCAAAGCAAATTCATACACCTGCTCAGTCCTTACAAATGATACCTCCCACATGGCCTTTCGCTGTGTGGGGGATGGACATCTTGGGACCCTTCCCAAGAGCCGTCGGAGGTTACAAGTTCCTGTACGTCGCCATCGACAAGTTCACCAAGTGGCCGGAAGCAACTCCTGTTGTGACGATCAACAAACAATCTGCAATCAATTTTCTACAATCTATCGTGAGCAGATTCGGAGTCCCAAATAAGATCATCACTGATAATGAGACTCAATTCACAAGCTCCGCATTTCAAGGATATTGCGAAGACCTCGGCATACAAGTTTGCTACGCTTCCGTAGCTCATCCTGCCAGCAATGGACAAGCCGAGAGAGCAAATGCAGAGATCCTTAAAGGACTCAAAACACGCACTTATGAGCGCTTGAAAAAGCACGGAGCCAATTGGATCGAAGAGCTTCCGCCCACTCTATGGGCCAACAGGACTTCTCCAAGTCGGGCAACCGGAGAAACACCCTTCTTCTTGGTGTACGGAGCTGAAGCAGTCCTTCCTCCGGAAATCACCTTGGGTTCCCTCCGGGTCCGGACCTTCGACGAAGCCGCGCAGGACCAGCTCCGGCGTGAAGACCTAGACCTCCTCGAGGAGGGAAGGTGCCAAGCAGCTGTTCGGAATGCCCGATACCGCCAAGCTCTACGGCGCTATCACCAGCGGCATGTACACAACCGACAGCTCGAGGAAGACGATCTGGTGCTACGGAGAATACTATCCAGAGAAGGGCAAAACAAACTCTCAACCCGGCTGGGAAGGGCCCTTTCGAGTGATCAAAGTATCCCGTCCCGGAAGCGTTCGCTTGGGTACCGAGGATGGGACACCTCTCCCAAATCCTTGGAACATCGAGCACCTCCGTAAGTTCTACACTTAATTCCACGGAGGTGAGTCTTAAGTAACTTGAAATGTATGTTATAGAGTCATTGTACAGAGTCGGGTAGTTCCTCCGGGAGAGCAGCCGGACCTTCCCTGAAAGGTTTGAAAAGCTCATGCAACACTTGATACAGTCTCCGGACTAGAAGTGTGGCTAACTACCCCGGGTTAAACTAGAAACCAAACACACTTAGCCTGGTTCCGTACCCTAAGAGTGTACTTGTTTCCCCTGTACCCCGGACCTATAATAAAAGACATCTTCATGTGAAATAGACTCCACGTGCATTCATTTTTGCATAAGCTCGACATTTTTATTTTTCTCTTTCTTGTCTATAACAGAAACGTGCAATTCTTAAGAAGTTCTAGTTTGACCGGTTTACATACGATCTGAGTTGAATTGTCAGATTTTTTGGATTTAAATATCGTCTGTGGCCAACTCGCCTGAAAGCCGCCAAGCCATTCTAGGGCCGGAGTGCGCTATCGACTTAGCCTGGTCAAGCACCCTAAGTACGCCACTCTACCTACATCCCGGCAGGCCAAAGTAAGGTGGGTCCGTGGACAATTGGATCTAAAAGAAAAGACAATTCATCCAGTCGTATTAAAAATCGTGATCAACTTAAAATTTTCTTGAGAACCGTAAGCCGCGACGAAGTTATAGACAAGGAACGAATTTTACTATTTTTCTTGGCTTAAGTGTGCAGGAAAAATGAACTCTACGCTGATGGAGAAAAACCGGAGCTAACCAAGCTCCGATTCCCACCAGGGCGTCAACCGTCGGCGTTGACTAAAAGATGGTGAGAAGACCCCGTCACTGGAGTCTGTTGCCAACAAATTAAGTGTGGCAAAGGTCATTGCCGGAGCTGCTAAGCTCCGATACCCTGGAGTATTAACTATCGACGCTCAACGTGTTGATAGAGGCTATTGCCGGAGCTACTAAGCTCCAGCGGTGGACAGTGCCGGAGCTTCTAAGCTCCGACAACTTCAGGGGACCTTCACTGTCAAAAACTTCGGACCTAAATTCCACAAGTTCGAAGCAAATTCGTCTTCAACAAAACTCAACATCCTCTTGGTACATGTCCACAATCAAATTGTGCACATCTACCAGGGGGCCAAGTGAAGATAAAGATGTTGAAGACAGAGTTGAAGACAAAAAAATGAAATTCACAAAAAATTGGGGATTTCATTTCATCTGAAGACCGGAGATTACATCTGGAGACAAGGGATTACAAAATTGAGGAAGAAGAGAAAATACAAGTAAAGGCTAAGAGAGACGGTCCTAGACCCTATGGAAGAACTCGGCGACCTTCTGGGCGACCTCCGACACGCTGGCTCGGGTAGCTTCGCCCTCTCCTTCGACGGGGCCTTCAAGCACCGGGTCCAGAGGAAATCGAGGGTTCCGGCTGGTGTAGCACGTCGACACATATTCTGTGACGTTCCTAGCCAGGGATTGCCCCTCGACCTCCAGCTGGTCCGCGATGACGTCGCCCACCTTGGAGAGCTTGCTGCCCGCGGCGCTCAACGCTTGCAACGCAAGGTCCGGCTCCGGCTCCGGATCATCCGGGAGCACGGGGCTGAAACCCATCGGCGCCAGCGCATCGTCGGCCTTGCTCAGAAACTCCCAAATTTGCATGGAGTCCGCCTTCCTCAGGTTCTTCATCTCTTCCAGGGATCTCCGGGCCGCCGTCAGCTCCGAATTCTCGCGGGAGAGGCGCTCAACTTCTTTGGCGTTTTGCTGGATCTTCGCAGCAACCCGCTTCTCAAGTCTTCCGAGCTCCTCCTCCCGGAGGCGGATCTTGTTCCGGTGGTCGACCAGGTCCTTCTCCCTAGCCTCCACTTTCTTCTCCCGGGCGATAAGGGCACACTCATATTCGTAGAGTTCCTGCCCCCGCACCCAGGTCTTCTCCTCTTCCTCGAGGCAGCGCTCTTCCAATTTTTTAGTGCGCTCCTCGAGGCCCTTGTCCGCCAGAGCTGTTTTCTCGGCGAGCTCTTCTTCCCGCAGCAAGACGTCATCTCGTAGCTCCAGGAGTTTTTGCTCCTCATCCTCGAGCCGTCTTTCCCTTCCTTCAAGTGCCTCTCGGCGCTTGATGAGTGCGGTGCTGATGGCCTCGAGCGGATCAAACCTAGCATTGGCCGCGTCGTTAGCAGCCTTAGCTTGGTCGTGGAACTCCCGGGATTGAGCGTCGAGGGCGTGAGTCATGCTCTCCCTCTCGTCCAGCAGCTTGTCCCAGAGCTCCAGGCGGATCTTCTCCCGCTTGATCCATTCCTTGTCATCCGCGAGCCTCGACTGCGCCAGCTTAGTCTCGAAGTGGAGCCGATTACGCCACCGCCTAAGGGTTTGGCGCTCCTCTTCAAGAGCCTTGCTGTCGTGGAAGAAGGCCAGTTGGACCTGACGTAGACTGGAGCAGGCGTTGTCGATGGACATCGACAGAGAGATGGGCTCCGGACCTGCTGGGGTCTCTTCCGCTGGTTCCAGCGGGTCTTCACTTACAAAAATTGGGTCCCACTCTACGAGAGTGGAACCCCGAGCTTCCAAAGTGCTAGGTCCCTCCTCCGGGATGGCCTCAGTCGCCATCGAAGGAGGTCCTGCCACCAAGTCTTCATTTGCCCCCTCAGGCTGGGGGCCGACGACTTCGTTCAGGCACTCTGGCTCTGCCACAGGTACCATCGACGTCGTCGCCTCCACTGGCTCCGGCCGGGACACTTCTTCTGAGGGAGGCTCAAGCTCCCTCGCCTCTTCAGCCGTCGGCTCTGCGGCCGGCGCTCCAACAATCACCGGCTCTGCGACCGGAGCTTCGGAAGAAACCGGCTCAACTGCCGGAACTACTTCAACTTCCGGCTCGCATGCCGGAGCTTCAGCCACCTCCGGCTCAATCGCCGGGGCTTCAGCACTTTCCGGCTCCGAAGCCGGGACCGCTACTTCCACCGACTCAATAGTCGGAGCTTCTACTTCTGCAGCACCAGGACCCGGAGCTTCCACCTCCAGAACGGGTGCCGCTGGCGCATCTTCAATCCCGTGGTCCGGCGCTACCACGGGAACTTCTGGAGACGAGTCGAGGTCCATGACCACGACAGCCGACGCCGGAGCTGTCGCAGCCTCCGCTTGGGGCGGCACCGGAGCCGGAGCAGAAGCCCTCGCAGCTTCAGACACTGTGGCTGAGGGCGGAGCTTCACTCCCCTTCTTGGGAACACTGCAGATAAAGAACGAAGAAATTGAGCAAACAGATGCTACAATTAAAAGTTAATCGAGGTAAGAAAGAAAAATTACCTTGGGAGGCTCACGCACCAGCTTGCGCGGAACCTCTTTCCCGGACGATCCGGGCTGGCCACGGTCGGCATAGGAGCTCCGGGAGGACTCCCAGGACTTGCTGTAGCCGCGGGCGTTTCCCGGGTCGGAGCTCTCCTTGATCGGGAGGAACTCCTGGACCTGGAGGCCCTCACCGCTTCTCGTGCCGGAGTCGCGTGCCCGGAGCTGGCACCTCCGGAGGGATCCACCACGGGGACAGTCGCACTCCGGGAGGATCCCACCGCCGAAACAGTAGCGCTCCGGAAAGACCCCACCACGGGGACGGCCGCCACGGCGGCAGAGGATCTTCCTTCCTGAGGAGGGTGAACCTGAGGGGAAGCGGCAAGCCCGACGGACCTTCCGTCAGCATGTCGCAGCTTCCTCTTCCGGCTCTCCGGCTCCTCCGCCAACTCTTTGCCCTTGCCGACGACCTCAGCTCTTGGCTGTGGGGCAGAGGCGGAGCCGCCTTCGGACAACCCGGGGATCACCAACCGGGTAGTTGATCTTCTCTCGACGACACCAAGGTCGTCAAGCGCAGGCATCTTTCGCCAGAGCTCCCTGCTGAACTCAACTTCCACATTCAGAGGGAGGAAAGCCGGCGGCGGAGTCAAGTAATCTCCGTCAACGTCGATGCCGTGCTAGAATTTCTTGAGGTGAAACTCCAAGGACTTCCCCGCCATGCTGGACTTCAACCCGGTCTCAACCCGGTCCTCGTCCATCACGCTGTTGAGGGCCCAGGCGAGCTTCTCCCTCCTCTTCAGTGGTGCCCACCTGTTGGACAGGAAGTTGCAGAACACCGCCTGGGGAGTCAATCCTCCCTCCACACATTGGCGGATTCTGGTCAAGACAGGGTCGAAAGCTCCCGCCAGCACCGGAACTTCGCTCCACACCGACGTGTCAATGCCGGGCAGACCGTCTGGCAACTCCAACCGCTCATGCTCCTCCACCCGGACGACTACCCAATCTTTCTTCCAGTCATCCCACTTCCCGGAAGGGAATGACCGGAGGTACTTGAACGGGCACTTCTTGCGCTTCACGAAGTAGTAGAAGCCAAGATACTCGTCGCTTCGGCCGGTGGTTTGGACGGTGAAGAAGGTTCGGAAGAGCTCGATGCAGGGAGGGATGCCCACCCACATCTCACAGAAGTGGACAAAGATGGACACAAGGAGAATGGAGTGAGGGCCAAGGTGGTATAGCTGCATACCATAGAAGTCCAGCAGCATCAAGAAGAAAGAAGAAAACGGTGGGATCAGCCCCACCATGGCGTACGAGGAAAAGTACACCATCTCGCCAGAGTGCTCCTTTTTAAAGGGAAGCTCTCCGCCGGTGCGGACCGAGCGGTTGAAGAAGTCCGAAGACCACCCCATGAGGGCCCGGACCTTCTTCAGATCGCCGTCTGTCTTCAAGCGACTCTCACGCAGACCCAACTCCATCGCAGCAAAGCTAGGCAAGAGAAGAGGAGCAAAGCACAAGTTGGGAGTTTGAGCGCAAGAACAGATGGAAGCGTAAAGAACTCCCGACGGTGCGCTTTCCTTCTTAAGTAAGCCCTCACAACGCTTGGATGGGAACTGCAGGAGAGTCAAGGATACTACTCAAAAATTCAACCCTGCCGATGACAAGAGGGCCCGGGACCACCCTGACGATCAAGTCGAGGTTCTTACCCAGGCGAACGGTTGTCATCACGAGGCGGGAAACCCAAAGGCGGCGACCTGACAAGGCGCGCGGAACTGATACGGTTTTCGTATCGGGAACTGGCGACCTTCAATTGCGAGAGATCCGCACGCCAAAGATCCTATCTGCCGCCTGAGGTGCGCCACGCGTCGGGATTTAACCGTAAAGCCCCGCCAACGGCACCTCCGAAGACCCTTGAAGACCCAGTTCAAGAGTCGCGAGTGTGGACCCACCTCCGACGGAATGACTTCACCCCGATGACTTTCCCCGGAGGTAGGTCCAGGGGGCCACTGTCGGTACCCTAAAAACCATACACCCCCTGAGGTTACAAAGATCTCAAGGGAAGGACATCTACTCAAATTGAAGACCCTCGGGGGCCCACTTGTCAGACATAACCGGACCTGCTTCTCCAACATGGTTAACCCCTAGGTTGCCACGTGTACTGCCAGACCGGAGCTACTACCCACAAGGGTGAAGCTCCGGGCTAGGTACCGAAATGGCACCTCCGGATTTAACCCCTGACCGAGAGAAGCTCCGGACCTGACACGTGCCAGGCCACCCCAGAGCTTCCCGCTTCCCACAAGCAAGCTCCGGAGCTGCCACGTGTCTATACGTCGGAGCTGGCCGCTTCAAACCTCCGGGAGACATTGTAACGGCTCCGGATCTTCAAAGGACAGCCGCGGACTTCAAGACCCGATTAATTGTCATTAATTCCACGTTAATGACACTTAATCGGACGATCTTAACACCTGTAACGGCACTGTCAGAGTCGTTACAGGGTTATTAACAACAATTAATCCCGTGTATCAATACTAGTAACCGCCAGGGCCACATGTCGGGCCAGGCTGACTTGTAACGGTTTGTCCTTGTACTATAAAAGGACAAACCGATGGTACACGAGGGGATCGGACTCTCGAACGCTCTCAAGCACACAAACTAATACAACACAACACACCCGTGGAGTAGGGTATTACGCTCAGGCGGCCCGAACCACGTAAACCATTGTGTCTCTTGTGTCCTATCGTGATTCACCTTCTTGAGTCTCCGCGCGCCCACACCGAACTACAAACTCCTTCAACACTTTCGTAGTGTCAGGAGATCTGCCGACTCCAACAGTCGACATTTTCTATTACAGAAATATTCCCAAATACAATCAAAATTCAAAATTACATTACTCCGAGTAGGTTTTCTCAAATAATTCCAACTAAATTCTGGTATCTCATCTTGATCCCAATTTTGCAGTGGTGCAATTTGTTGGACATAAAAGTCTCATAATTTTCATAATTAATTCCTTTGAGCTAATTGCTTGGGAAATTAATTACTCATGTTATGCTAATTGGAAAATTCCCAATTTTGGTCAGAACACTATTACCAATATCCTTGAGCTCCAGCAAAAATTTCAAGTTCATTGGAGTCCATTTATTGTAATAAACAGTGTCCAATATTCAAATTTCATTGAAAATTGAGAAATGTACAGAAACATATTGAAAATTCTTTTCAAACTTGTAAACTCAATTTCTCCCTGTAGAATGCTTAGAAAATTGTGAAACAAATTTTGCTAGAACCAGTGAGACCTCCTCTAACCTTATCATCCACTTTTAGCCATGTTAAAGCTCCATATTTTATTCCAAAATTCAGAGAAGCCATTTTTTGTTAGAATTTTAGAGACAACAAGCTTCCTTGAACATCCTCAAATCTTGGCCCAGATCTTCCTCTTAGAACCCAGTATCCACATTATAAATCCTGAAGCCAATTAAAATGAACTGCATACCTGATCAGTGTTTAGAAGTGTATTGCATATAGTTTCAATGTCACTTATATACTTTATACTATGCAACTCAAATAGTGACCGAGATCGAGGAGGAGTTGGAGGCCTAGGAGAGCCTACCACCAGAAGCTAGCATCCCCTTTGACTTGCAGCCAGGCAAGCCCTGGTTTGCATTTAAGATCCATTACAAAGTTTTTCATTTGTATCACTATTAAGTCTATAGTTTGAATAGCGTTATGTCTAAGGTGTATTGATACTCCAAATGCATGACCCACAATCCCCTGGAGTATTTGGGTAGCTGTATACCTCGATGTGTAGAATGGCCATGCTAATGTTATATGGAATCCTGTAGAAGTCGAGTAGATGGAATCTACTCGCGAGTTAGTTAGACCGTCACACAGGATTGGTGTTGTTGAGAATGGCATATGAATATGAATCTGAGACCGGGTAGAGGCGTAGGAAGCAGCGAGATGTGGTCTCACATGCATAGTGCTGCTTGTGTTGATTGAGGACCGATCCATGTGCGGCCCCACTGAGCAAGTTTGAACTGTACCAGAATGCATACTGGGTATATGGGCCCCAGGAAACCGATGTAACTTGATAACTTGGGCTTCGAGGAATAACCCACTGTTGATAGGGGTGGTTTGAGGACAGCAAGGCATAAATCCGCTAGCAGGCAGAGACCCACTCCGTGTAGGTACCTTCTGCCTGCGATGGTGGGACCGGTTCGGTGTTTGAGTTTCTTGTGAAAGGTTGTTGCGTATGACATCATGAGGAGCAATGCATGCTTCTTATGCACGGGTGTGTGACATGCGATTCGGGTGTCTACTGATTGCAATTACTGCCCCTCGTGGTTATTTGAGTATCGCTTGTTCATTGTGTTGTGACGTTGTCAATATTAAAGAAGCCAGAAGAATACGATGTATTGAATTATAATTGTTTCACAACCATGCTTTCTGTAGTATATTGCTCACTAAAGTTACATTCCTAAACATTTAATTTGCTACTAATAAGATGAAAGTAAGGATCCACTTGTAGGCAAGTCATTTATGCAATATCAGTGCCTATGTTTATATGTATCCCTGCATGTAGAGGTTCATACTTAGGTGAGACGGTTAAGTCTTGTTGAGCCTTCATGCTCACGGTTGCTATATTAAGTTGTTGCAAGTCAGACGTATGAGGAAGGGCCCGAAGATGAGTCGATGCCCCCGTCGGGGTATACCGCCGAGTAGGAGTCCTACACGTCGTCGTGATCTTCACTTGTGTGCTGCTAGTGTGTGGCGTCCCCGGGCTGGACGACTGCACTTTTCAATAGCTAGGCAAAGAGTTTAGCTATGAGTATGACTTTCGCTATATATAAGTATTGTAAAATACTTCCACTGTTTATATCAATAAAACTTTGTATTTATCGTATTCTTTTTTGTGTGCTGTTGGGTGCCGCATCGCACCGCACCACCCTCTGCAATTCCTAGAATGTGTGGACCCGGTCCTCACAGTTGGGAGGAGCAGATCTCCAACGGGAGAATGGCCACTAATATCCAAGTGCAGACGCCATCTTTCCCTTTGCCTAGTAAGAGGGCCTCTCATCTCCCAGCCCAAGACAATGGCGCCTTGCCGCCTATCGAGGTAGGACGAGATATCGAGGTATGTTGAGTTGGGAGGGGGAGCCAAAGGGGCCTATGAATTTCCTGATCGACCCGATGCCGCACGAGAAGGCTTTCATCACACAGATACACGTGTTGCATCCGGGTCAAGTCAACCTCCCCTTCAAAATCCCGTCAGGATCCGCCGCCTCTAAACATCCGAGAGGCTTATCCCCTTTTCAAACTTCTAGGTAACTCCTCCCCCTCCGAACCTCCCTCTGAAACCTCATCAGCAATGGCCTCGCCATCCTTCGGCCGGACGCAGAGTCCCAGCCGCCACACTCTCTCACCGCCATGCAGGGCTTTGAACTACAAAATTAGTAGAGGCAGAGGATAGAGGAGGGTCTTCGAAGAAGAAAAGTTGAGGCAATGGGAAATGGGGGAACCACACTTGGCTATTTATTGCGCCGCCGAGGGAGCTGAACACATAAGAGTGGCGGGGTTGGAACGTGTCGGCTCATAACTAACGGTGCAATAAAAGGCTTCAAATGACCCAAGGGCTTCCACTGCCTGCCACGCCGCTACGCCGTTCTATAATCGACACCGCAATGAAGACAAGTGGCGACCCAAAGGTTCGCGTTGCATGCCACCCCGACACTTCATGAATCACGCCACATTGAATGATGACAGAACTAGACACAATCACAGTGTGCCCTCGCCCCCTCTGCCTCGTGACAGTCACCGACTTGAAGTCGTGCGTCCTACCACAGCGGCCTTAGGGGGTGGAGAAACAAAACCACTTCCCATGTTGAAGAAGATCGAACAGCGACCGCTCTGACACATCATCAACAGAGATAAGCCAAGTCTCCCCTCTCTTTTATTCGATCCCCACGAAATAAATCTTTGGTGTGTGGGCTCGGATCGAATCTCTGGCCATCAGAACCTCGAGGCCCGGACCCGGGATATACACCATACCTCCACTAGTGTCGCGAAGCGAATGGTCCCGATTGCCTCGCCCGACTCAGAGGCTCCGGAATCAGCGCAGGAGCTCAGAGTTCTCTGACTTCAAGAGATCATGGGTTGGGTATCTTTCTCCCCTCTACAAGAGCCCAGGGAAACGAGTGCCCGCCTAACCTATCGCATGAGGTTAACATGGGTCCATAAAGTAGAGAATAAGGAAAAAGTAGAGGAAGGAAAAAATTCTAAGAATTTTGGGGTAGAACAAATTCGCAAAAAGAGACAAACAAAAGAACTTCATTCCATCATCACAAAAGCATCTGATGGTTCAACTATGTACATTAGGTAGGACGACTAGGACACCCTACATCCATTCCATCCTTCGGGCCTGCTCCGTCAATGACACAAAGGAAAGCAGGTAACACAATGAGGAAGCGACGAGCTCACACTCCCGTTGCAGCGCTCCCAGCTCCACCTCCGAACGGCCGCCTCTGCAGCCCTCTCCCACAACATGAAGAATGATGTCATCATAATGAGACGTCATGATCGTGAGGGCAAGGCGCGGCCCAAGGCTCGCCTCGGTAGCGGCCACGGTGTGAGCTGCGAGGCCACACTTTTCGGGAGCTCCACCATTTGGACACCCTGTTGCAACATGGAGGAAGGGCCATACGCCGCCCCAGAAATGGTGATCCCAGAGGAATGGGAGCCCCTGAAGCTCCACCGCTGCCTTCATGTGAAGACGAGGGACCACCCGAAGCCTGGCCACCAAATCAGTGTCGTCCAACATACTGATTCCCAATTGGTCGAGCACCTGGTCGCACGTTACCATCGCAGCCTCCCAGATTCCCGCGATCTCTCCTTGGACAATGATGAAGCAGGTCGGGATCTCCCGAAGGCAAACGTCGGGCTCCACACCCAGCCTGGATGGGCCAAGCACAACACCGCACACGGCGGAGATGGTGGCGCAGAGCACCTTGAGCTCCTTGGTAGTTCGCATCGTCTCCGCGTGAGCAGCGACAACCATGGCACGCAGCCATGCGAGCTTCGCGTGCGCCCCCTCCACATCCGCCCGGGATGCTTAGGCCTCCGCCCGAGCTCACCTGAGATCATCGGATGACGCAACCCGCTCGTTCTGTCCGAGACTCGAGCCACCTTCACGAGTGAGTCGTGCTGTCTCGATGGGCTCTTGGGCCAATGTCTACTTTTAAGAATAGGGTCAGCCTCAAAGGTAACCATAACAAAAGCTCGTAGACAGTTACCTGGCTGGTAGATGCCGTAATCCTTAGCTTTTGCAGCACTTCAAGGACTCTGTCACACTTTGCCTCGAGTTTCATCCAAATGCTGGCGAGTTGTGAGCCGAGGAAAATCTGCCAGCGCAGAAGACATCGCCGAGTAGGACGACACCCGCTTTTGCCAAGATGGGGAATCACCATCCTCGAGGTACCCATCCCGACGGACGAGTTGCCAGTCTCAGGCCCCTCACCAAAGCCGTCACACTAGGGCGATACTTCCTGAGACATAAGAAAGGGTCACGAAAAGAAAAAAGAAGTACAACGGGGAACGAACAGGTTAGAGCAAACCCCAACCTAGAGGAACGGCGATGGTCGAGAAGTCCTTGGCCCCGAACGAGTTCCCACCCCAGTCGAGGGCCGCGAAACAGCACACCGGCAACAAAGGTAGGGGATTTGATGACAAGAGACATGAATGGCAACGAATCATCCTCTACGCTCATGTCAGGCCTCTTCGTGGCACAGTCATCCTCAGGCTCCGTTGCTCTCCTCAACCACGATGACATCTCGATCAGGCAAAATGGCGATTATCCTAAAACTCTCTCTTTCTATTACCTAACGATTAATTCTTTCAGGCTTCAAAGAAAAATAGGAGGGCCGCACGATCTGGATATGATGGGTAAAGAGGAAGAGGTTAGCATATACGTCAGACCCTTTTTATAGTGCCCGATGAGGAGGTTATGCTATGTGAGTGTGAGGAGACGTGCGTGCGGTGGACATTGGTGTTAAGGCACCTTGTCTTGTCACACACGCACTATCGCAGGCACGTGGAGTGGAGCACCAAAGTGTGTGCCATGTGATTCTGGCTCCTCGTAACCGGCGCCACTTCAAGGATTTTGTGAACGTGAAATCTTCGGGTACTGGCGGGTCTAGATTTTGCCCAACGGTTACCTCCTCGTAACTGACACCGAGTCCAAGTCGTGTGGCGTCCCCACGTCTCCCCCTTGCGCACGCAGGCCATGACGCTTACATACAAGCGGGCCCAGGTAAGTAGGTAATTTTTTTGGGTCACTTTGGGGCCCGATAGTTCGGGGTGCCCACCTGTTTGACAGGTCATAGTGTTTCTAACCCGAGCGAACAAGAGTGAGATATGGATGACTTGAGATGGAAAACAGTCGAGCATACTCAGGGTGCTGCTCCCTATGACATCTTCGACTATCCATGTCCAGCTCTTAGCTCTGCGACTACTTATTATCCCAGCAATGGGGATGTTCCTAAGCCACTTGGGTCCCTCCATGGACTCGAGAACTATGTAGATGTGTCCCAACGTACTGCCATCACTAACGAACAGTGATGGATGCGTTCTGGTTGTCCCAAATGAACTGGCTTGACTGAGTTCTACCTCGATTCCCCGTTATATAGCTCACTAATCGCAGGATTTAGACCCTAACCTGGGAGCTTCCTGGCCTACTCACCCCCTCCGAGCAAACGAATAGCTCGTCCACGGGGCACAAACAAACATGCAGCTAACAGCCTTACCTCGTGAGAGGTTTGGGGTTTGCCACCCGATCTCAGATAATGATGACAAGAAGCATGTACCTCACAAGAATTAGTTTAGGTCATTAGTGGCCAGGCGTGTAATCGAATCGATAATAACACGTTTTTGAGCTCTTGTTTTTCAAGTCCCCGTTGTGAGTGCAAGTTCAACCTACGACCAACTCCATGAAGACATGGCAGAAGGCTCGGGGGCTACTAATGGAGTTCTATACCCAAGGTACCAAACATACGGGACCCGACGGTACATGACGACTACGTGACTATGGGCTAGAGCTACCCTCCACTCGAGGAGGGGCCACCACTAATGCCTCGGCCGGTCGAGGTCAGGGTATCCAGTCTGCCCAAGTACCAACCTAGAGGTCGGGCAGACAATTCCTCATGAGCTCGGGCCCGACAAAGGTGGGTAGTTGGGGGCATTTATAACAGACGGTGGGCATGGTAACTTCAGCAGGAGATGAACCCTGTGATGTGACTCGTTGCAGGATAAGCCTGCCATATGTCCCATCCATCATCAGAAGGGTAGTAACCTCACCCACAAGATGTTGCCTTGGGGACCAAGAAGAAGCCAAGACTAAAGCTTCCGCACCCCTGACAGACCGGATGCATAGAACAAATACTGTAAATCTGGCCCCACTACGAGGAATGTCGGTTAGATAGGACCACCTCGCCCCCCTGTAAAAGGACCCCCAAGGACATTTGTGAGGGGGGGGGATTAACTTTGTGTTCATGGTTACTATACGCATTTTACCTTACGCGTTTACCTTACGCACTTTTCCTTTGACGCTCTTGTGTCATTTTCCTTTGGTGCAATTGCACCCTTTTCCTTTGACGCACTTGCGTTTGTGCCTTACTTTTCATACGTCCGTGTGCATTTTCGCTTATGTATTACTTTCCTAGAAGTTCTTACTTTCTTAGAGTTCATATACTCGGGCAAGGCCCGCTTGCAATCTACTTTTTTGGCCTTTGAGCTAACAAAGATCATGAAAGACTCCCTCTAGGTGTAGGGCCTTTTTTGCCCGAACCAGGATAAACCTCTTGTCTTTGCAGCTACCCAAATGAAGACGAACGTGATCCAATTCAAACTTACTAGTCCGTTTCCGAAATACCAACAAGTTGACTGTTCAACGCGTCGATTGCAGTGGTGGTGGTCTCCAAACTCGCTATTCTTAGAGTTCTGCTCGTTGGAGCTGTGCCACCAAGGTGGTCAACGGTGAGGCAAAGAACACCATGGACAAGGTCAGGCGACACACACGATGCGGCTAGATGGTGACTGAGGGTGTGGCGTTGAGGTGTGGGTGGGCAAGGGCATGACAACTGCAGTGGAGCACAGTGCAAGGGTGGCGATGATTGGAGGATCTCAAGGAGAGGTAGTGTGCCTTGGTCTTAGAGTTGCACAAGCTGAATGATGCAAGCTCAACAATGATTTGACCCAACGCGACGGGGGATCCTTACCCTTGATGTGCGGTGGGTTGGCAAGGGGGACGGTGGCAGGACTGTGATATCTAGAGTGGAGGCGAGCATTTCTGGCAGGTTTGCTGAGTTTGCATAGTGGGATAGACCGCTAGTGCAGAGTGGACAATACGAGGCGGTAGTGTCTTCAACGGGTGCGGTGCAGCTGTCCATTAAGAGGAAGATGACATGTCGCAAGGTGGTTGGTGGTGAGCTCCGTGTAGTATGTAGATTGAAGCGAATGGGTGATGGGTACAGGCGAAATCCTAGCCCAACGATGGTTAGACTGACAACAGCGACACCTACGGGCACCCTGATCTCCTTGGGGATGTTGTCACAGTTCTCCATCACCTCCGATGGCTTTATTCGGGTGAAAATCTGGATTCTGGTCCACTGGACGAGCGATGTTGGCATTTCTATATCGTGTTCCTTGTTGGAGGCTTCATTATTGGTGGTCCATTCCAATTCATCTTACCCTACGCGACTGGTCTCTTATTATTTAACCTCTCTACTGCTTGGATGGTGGTAGGGTTGTAGAGAAGAAGTGAATCTTCTTCTCTCTCACCTTTCCGTTGCTGCAGCTTGTTTGCCTTGGGTAGCGAGGAGGTTTAAGTGATTAGTTGTTGGTCGTCGCGACATAGAGTTCACGTTTAGTTATCTCGCTCCTTGCTGACCTTCTTCCTGGTCTCCGAAGTCACTTAGTGTATGTTCGTTCCTGATGTATGCTGAGTATGGCAGCTGAGGCTATCTGCACCCGTGCTCGTGTTTTGTATTATTTTAATTTACTTATTCTTTAATAAAAAGGCAAAACACCTATCATTTGCATAAAAATCCAAATTGAGCTTGGCTAATAACATAATGATATGCCTAATCATGTTTGACTAATTGAAGTAGCCCTTGGTCACCACATTGGCTGATAACATTATGATCAATACGGTTCCAATCAATGACAGACATGGTACACAAAAATGTTTCTTTTTTCAACAAGAGAAATGCCTCTCGGACCGCCTATGGAAATGGTCACCATCTTGCGTGTATTTCACTTGGAATGAAAGCCTTTTGTTTCAACATAATTGTGCCTCAGTGCCTCATAAGGATTGATATGGAATTTGCATGCCCCAAAGGGCGCCGTTTTCTCCAAAATTCCAAAGGGTTTCTTCAACAACAACAACCAAGCATTTGTCCCAAACAAGTTGGGGTTGGCTAGAAATGAAACCTAACAATTTTTTAAGAAAAGTAATAAAAAATAAGATGAGAGTAAAAAAATACAAATAAAATAAGATTATACATTTTATTTTTTTTAGAAATGGATTAATAAGAAATAAGCTAAGAGTAACAAAATACGAATAAACTAAGATTTTGGCACATGAAATTTCCATGCAGTCCTATCATTAGCCAAATATCTAGGTATGTCCCACTCCTTTAAGTCTTGTTTCACCACCTCCTGTCATGTCAACCTTGGTCGACTACCTCTTCTAAAATTTCCTCTACTCTTTATAAACCCACTGTTAACCGGTGCTTCTGGAGGTCTCCATTGGATATGCCCAAACCACCGTAGGCGATGTTGTACTAGCTTCTCCTCAATCGGTACCACCCCTACCCTATCACGTATCACGTCGTTCCTAATTTAGTCTCGTCTTGTGTAACCGCACATCCACCATAGCATGCGCATCTCGGCAACACTCATTTGTTGGACATGTTGCCTTTTAGTGGGCCAACATTCTGCTTCATACAGCATCACAAGTCTGATCACCATCCTATAGAATTTTCCTATCAATTTTGCTACACAGTGGTAACCACAGTTTAATCGAAAACCAAAATAGTATTATGACTTCTGTTTACATATAATTGTCTGTGAGAATCAAAGTTCAAATAAGGATCAAACTTAGCCATTTAATTATTTCAAGATTACATAGAAGTACAAATACAAATACCATCAAGTGCTAATCTTGTGATAAGCACATAAAAACATCACTAATACCTTCTCCTCCATCTCTATTGTTGCTTTATGATGCGGCCATCGAGCCAACAAGGCAAAGCTGCAAGAAGAATGACAACGGGAGGCGTTTCCCCTTGTTTTCCCTCTTCTGATTGATCGGTCTTAAGATTAGTGGTGTTAGGAGTGATTTTGAGATTGCACCATAGAATCAACCCCATGCCTACTACTTATAAAAAATAGAGGGACACAAGAGAGGGCCTCCCACCCTTTTGGAACAGGTGTGTCTCTCCGATCAGGGACGCATCTGTTCGGTGGGTTGTGCCCGTTCAATTTGGATACATGCTGAATTCTTATTTTGAGTTCACACTCCAACATTCTCCCCCCCCCTGAACTCAGATCTTACTTAGTCACCAAAACTTAGTGTTCATCCCTTCATGCTTGATATAAGGGCATGGCGCATCACAACAACCATTTATGTATTGTTGGACTCGAAGACCACAATACATCTTACACGTAGAAAATGAACCTTACTCTTACTTGGATCCTAAGTATCAAATGATCATAGGCTATGCCTTAAACCCATACCGGTTACGTGTTCACTAAACACGGTGCATGGAAGACCTTTTGTTAGCGGATCTAAAAGCACTTGCTTGGTACTAATATGCTCAACACTTATGGTATGATCCTGAATTTTGTCTTTCACAACTTAAAATTTAATGTCGATTTGTTTGGCAGCACCACCCGACTTGTTCTTGTAAAAGTAAAATATTGCAGGCTCAATATCGCAATATAACTTAAGTGGCTTTTTAGTCAACTACTCTATGACCGGGTAAAAATTTCTTAAGCCAAATTGCCTGCCTGGTAACCTCATAACATGCAACAAACTCGGCATGCATGTGGATGATGAAGTGACGGTTTTTTTGGAGCCTTTCCACGAAATGGCTCCATTCACAAGGGTGAATATATAGTCTGATGTGGATTTTTTAGTATCCACATAATCCGCAAAATCTGAATCTGAATATCCCACTACTTCAAATGGGTCTGACTTACTATACTTTAATATGAGGCCTTTTGTTCCTTGCACATATTTTAATGCTTTCTTAACTGTCTTCCAGTGATCAATTCCTAGAATTGTCTGATATCTGTCAAGCATTCCGGTCACATAAGCTAAGGCAGGGAGAGTACAAACTTGAGCATACATAGGGCTTCTGACAACGGAAACATATGGAACCAATTTCATTTGATCGATCTCATATTGGTTCCTGGGACACTGAAAATTCCCAAACTTATCTCCCTTGACAAACGGAGCAGGCGAATGCTTACTTTCTCAGTATATTCTCTAAGTATGCCTTTTGTGATAAGCCTAATACCCCCTTATTTCTATCTCTATGAATTTTGTGCCCAATACATAGGATTCTTCACCAAAATCATTCATATTAAAATTAGAGGACAAAAACCATTTAAGTTTCTGATAGTAGATTGACATCACTACTTGCAAGTAGTATGTCATCTACGTAAAGCACAAGAGAAATGAATTCCCCATTCTTAAACTTAGCATAAATACAATTGTCCTCATTTTCTTTAAAACCAAACTTTCTTACTGTTTCATCAAAATTGAAATACCATTGTCTTGATAATTGTTTAAGTTCATAAATAAACTTTCTTATGTGGCATCCCATATGTTCCTTACCCTTAGCAACAAAACATTTAATTTCTATCATATAGACGTCCTCATATAGATCACCGTTGAGGAACGCTATTTTGCATCCATCTGATGTAATTTCAAATTGTAATGTGCAACTAATGCTATAATGATTCTAGGCGAATCGTTACTTGAGAGGGGTGAAAATGCCTCATTATAATCAATCCCTTCCGTCGATACCTTGCAGACTAGGTACCCCCTACATACAAGCATAAGCAGCTCTGGACCCAACCTCCTTGCTGAGGCGGGCTCCAGCGCTGCCACGTGTCTTGCGGCTCGGGACCCAGCCTCCCTGCTGAGGAGGGCTTTAGTGCTGCCACGTGTTATGCAGCTCCCAACCCAGCCTCCCTGCTGAGGTGGGCTCCAGCGCTGCCACATGCTCTATGGCTCTGAACCCAGCCTTCCTGCTGAGGCGAGCTCTAGCACTGCCACATGCCCTACGGCTCCGGACCCTGCCTCCTCGCTGAGGCGGGCACCAGCTCTGCCACGTGTCCTGCGGCTCCGGATCCTGCCTCCCTGCTAAGGTAGGCTCCGACGCTGCCACGTGCCCTGCGGCTCCGAATCAAGCCTCCCTACTAAGGCGGGCTCTGATGCTGCCACATGCCCTGTGGCTCCAGACCTAGCCTCCCTGCTGAGGCGGGCTCTGGTGCTGCCACGTGTCTTGCAGCCCCAGACTCCGCCTGCCAGTAGAGGTAGGCTCGAGCACCTCCACTTGTCATATAGCTCTAGGCCCCACCTCCCTGTTGTGATGGGTTCAGAGCTGCCAAGTGCCCCACGACCCGTTATGGGCCATGGGCCTCGAGAGTAAAGGGAGTCATGGCCAGTCCAGTCGTGCATTTAAGACTCGCATGTTCCCCAGGCGCACAGTGCACAATGCACGTTGTCGTGTACCACCGTACTAGCATGGGGCACCTGCAGCTGCCAGGTTGTACAGTGACTAGTCAAGACGAAGTGGCATGTCAACAGCAGCAACAGAGCACCCGCTGCTCTGTTCAAGGCCGTAGTGGTGGTGCAGCAGTGCAGTACCACACAACTGACTCAGTAGGTTGCTGCAGAGCGACAGGATGGGACATTCTCCCACCATCATCAACGGCTACGCTTAGCCTAAGGCGTTCGACGCCTTAAGGCGGCGTGTCTTCATGCCATCATCAGAGAATGCTACAAAAAACCATAAGTACTCTAGATTTTGTGTAGGGTGCAGACCACCTCGAGGCCACCTGTCGGGCCCCAGGTCTTAGTCTAACTGTCGGGCCTTGAACTATAAAAAGATCGGCTAGCTATCGAGACAAAAAAAAAGCGCAAGCACCTGTTGGTACTTCTTAACACCACAGATCATCTTCGGTAGGAAATGAGAACCGCAAGTGCACGGAAGATACCGTTGTAGCATTTCATCCAAGAGTATTCCCAAGGGTATCATATTTATCCCAAAGGAAGGCGGTGAAGTAAAGTGAACACTATTTTATGATCATGGTATAGGGTACTAAGTGTTTATTAGAACAGGGGTAAGATGATAATATGGGTAGTGTGACACACACCTAAGCAATCTATTCTAAGGGTAAAGTTGTCCTAGCGAGGGTTAGACTACGGGACAAAGCTACTCCTACTGTGCTCTAATTGCTCATATACATAGCCTAATAAAGTACACATGAATATGCTAATGGTGAATACTAAGGCTTAGTGGTCCAACATGTCGAGCACGGGCTTACCCTGGTCAGCCAAGCGACTCCCGCCAAGAGCCTACGTCGTAGCCGAACGTGGAGGATTACAACGGATGGATAGGGCTGTCACCACCTACCGCCTACCTCTACAATCCGTAGACTACGGTGCATCCAACAATACTTAACTATCCAAGAACCATGCTTGCATGCTAAGTAAATACCTTAAGAGTTGCAACATAATATTCATCCTAAGGTAATGACTAACCTAAACATCATTGAACCAATATTGCATCCAAGCACTAACATATTCATATTAATATAATCATATTATTACCTAGTTAGACTATAGTGGTGGTGTATCATGTTTATGATACCATGATAATGGAATTATGTCTAGATAATAACAACATCTACACCAAGCACATACAGGGACTCCACAACCAAACAAAAACGCTTTAGCCAAGTATATTAATAAGTAAAGACAAATAAAATTAATATAAAGCATAAAGTCACAAATACAAGAAAAGATACATGAGCCATACCTTTCCAATTTTGGACTTGGGACTAGAGGCTCCTCTCTACAGCATAAGATCCACTAAGGACTAAGAAAAGTAGTGTATACAATAGAATGATGCTCAAGTGGTGTGTGTTGAAGTGAGGGGTAGGAGGTCCTATTTATAGCTGGAGAAGGGTCGGTTCCTGCCACCAAAAATGCATGAATCATTCTTAATCTTTATTAGGGCACCACAGGGAGTCGAAACGTGGAAGTTGACCGCATTTGGCGCCAGGAACTAGTCGGCCGAACAGAGTGTTTGATCGACCTAGTCTTGGCTCTGTATCACGTGTGCTTTCTCCAGGTCACTTCCAGGTGGGCCCTATTGACATATATGGGTGATACACTGTTGGATATCCCCGGATACATCTGTTTGTGGGCCATTAGATCCATGTGATGCCATGTGTCGTCGCTTGATCTGCTGGTATGGTAATTTTTAGGATTGCTCCCCCTCTTTCACCTCAATTCTTGTATAAAAAGTCCGCATGCACTATTTTTGCAAGGACAAGTGGAAATAGGTTAAGTACAAAGGTGATGTGTGCAAGAAATGATGTTTACTTCACATAATTGAGTTATATTGACGGGTGAAATTGGTATATAATAGCCGTCAACAGCACACGAACACACAACAAAGCAACATATTCCACCATGGACGTAGGGTTTTATGTTCTGGCGGCTCGAACCACGTAAATCCTCGTATCCTTCGTGTTCACCCTGCTCGAGTGTACTAGAGCCTTGGTCCCTCCTTCAACGAACATGGGGCACCATTACTCAGTCCTCAAAACATACAACACCTCTGTAAGTTTTACCCTCAGCGCAATGGTGGGACTGTTTTTCTATAAAGGGTGTCATAGTGTCTAGGAACAGTGCCTGAAATAGCCAAGCTTTGGTGGGGTCCGCTACCCCTAGAATCCATAGAAAGTTGTTTATTTTTGGTAAATCCTGACTCCTCCTATGAACTACCATGATTTGTAAAATTTATGTCCTACCCTGTGCACAACCATGTTCATTAAATGGTTTTACGACACCTTCTCCTTGAGTGAAGTCTTTTGCAACAAGTGTGGCCTTAAACTTATCAATATTCCCTTTGGAGTGACATATAGTTTTGTAGACCCATTTACAGCCGACTATTTTGGCTCCATTAAGAGTCTTAACTGAATTCTAGACTTTATTAGCATCTATAGACCTAATTTCATCCTCCATGACTTTACGTCATTCAGATGATTGAGGACTTATCGTAGCTTCTTCAAGTGAGGTTGGATCACCCTCAATTTGAATTTCCTCACTCATATAGATTTCATAATCGTCTGGAATGGTCGATCTTCTTTTTCATAGAGATCTTCTTCATTGCATACTATCCTCATTTTGAGGTTGTTGTTGCTCTTCATTATCAATGGCAACAGGCTGAGGATGCTCAACCTCTCTTAATAATTCTGATGCCAATTGAGAAGTAACAATAGGTGTTGAATTTTCAGCTACATGCACTGATGATTAAACAACAGTAGGTAATGAGAAATATGATTCTTGCATCATCAAAGTGGGTGCATAAATACGCTTCTCTTTAAGATCAATTTCTCGTCTTACCATACTCCCTCTGATCATGGCATTCTCAAAAAAGATGGCATGTCGAGTTTCTACAAACTTAGTATATCTTTCTGGACAGTAGAAACGATATTCCTTCCTCTTTTCTGCATAGCTAATAAAATGGCAACTTATTGTCTTAGACCGGTCGCAGTGGGAGCGGTAAACGCCCTGCTATGCGGCGTATAGCTGTTGGGGCAGTGAAATCGCGCCTGCAGTTGTTGGGATAGAGGGATCTCTAAAATAGGTTTTCGCATAGTACACCGCCACAGATGGAGGGATCGCTACAGAAGAGAGAGAAAGTGCAATGGTTGCTTCACGCGCTCGAGCCCCACCTCCGCACATCGGTTGCCCTCGCTGGGGAAGAAGAGGACGCGACGGTGGCGATGTTGGGGGGCAGCGTGTGACGCCCAGTTCCGGAAAATGAACCAAGCTAATGCATATGTGTGCCCAGGATGTTCATCACACATACACGAGTGCAATCACGAAAGGATATACAGAAAATTACCACAGAACAAGATTAATTAACCAAATTTTATTAAACAAACCATATTATCCTCGAATACAAGCTCTAATGAATATTTATGACAAGTTCAACTAATGCAGCAGAAATAAACTAATTAAGCAACTAAGCAAACTAAGCATAAGGGATAGCGCAGCTCCAATCAACACCACAAGCAAAGCTGACGGTATACACAGCCTAGAACTCCGCATTATCACCATTAAACTCCCAACCCTGACCTGCAACTGTTGGGGGGGATTGCAAGAGTGAGTACATGTCGTACTCAACAAGTGTGGAAAGTATGACATGTGGCTGATTCAAATGACGACAATAATAATGGCTAAGTGCTGAAAAGTACATTAAAAACATTTGAAAATCAATATATTATATGTATGTGAAATAAACCCATCATAAGCATAAGTAATATCATAATACCAATCTGAATTCACTACCATCATTAATAATTCCAGATATCACCATTGCCAATAACCATATTCAATACCAGAAATTAATCCATAACCATTACCAAACCATAACCATCCCAAATACCATCTCAATACCAAGTTCCCTCTAATCATGGAAGTTGTCCAGGTGCTCATAACCGGGAGCACGGCTATCATGATAGTTTTATTTAACTCAGCAGAGTTTGTACCTCTTTACCCACGTGTTTGTGATTTCATCACCCGTCGGCGACTAAAGAACCTCCCTTTTGCCAATTACACTTCCTTTGGTGTATGGCCAAGAGATCACAAAATAGCCTTTACAAAGGGATTACTAGCCTATTTAGACCCCACTGAGGTTTTACCGGTGGCGATGCCTCCAACTGAGCACATCTTCAACCAAGGGCCCCCTCTTGAGCCATTCGGATCCCAGGGTAGTCCCACCAATCATCAACAAACCCAATCTGACTACCCCTTCCCCGAGCATCCATAATGGTCCAAACAACACTAGCAAAGCCCTAATTAATCAGCTACGCCGCACCCATACTTGGCCTCGTGGTGGCACTGTAGTCCTGGCTTATTCTCGCATGAACCGGTCCTTAGATCTAAAGCAAGCAAACCACCATGACATCCAACCCATCCACATACCAGGCTTGCTTAGATCACCCATTACCATATCATATTGACCAGTTCACATTAACCATAATCTCATCCATGCATAATTAAATTGAGCGGTATAGTTGTTTCCCATCCTAGTTGATTAAGCGAAGCAAAAGGTAAAAAGCCCTTCCCGACTCTCTACCATATATTCCAGGTGACAAGGGTGGTTAACCAACTCTAGTAAACTTCCTACCATAGGGTTCCCATCAAATTGACACAAGCATGCAGTTTTGCAAACAAAACATTTATTTAAAAAATAGGATCAATATGCTTCAAGGACACTTGCCTTGCTCTTGCTGATGATTAGGATCAAAGCCTTCAAACTCTTGGTGTTGGAGATCCTCCGCGACACTCTCTAGTGCAAATCCGTCTAATCCGCACAATAAACATACAAGACAAGAAACACAATCAAAGAGTGCACAAATATTACTCAGTATGACATGTTATGCATGATTTATGCAAATGCAAGGTAGAACTTGTTACTAGATTGCTTTTAATGATCAATAACTAGTTCTAATAACTTTTAACAAGTTTATACAGGTTTGGATTTGATTAGATCAAATTTTAGAATTAATTTGATGCCATTTAACCAGGAAGATTGGACTAGTCCGCTAGGGACCGGACAAGTCCGCACTCTGCGAGATTAGCATATTAGGGTTTTCTAGATCGACGTGAATTTGGAGATTAGGGGTTGAATTCTCGTAAGGAAAAGAGAATAGAAGGTATACCAGGTGTTTAGAACTCCAATGAATCAAGAAACTTGGAGGTAACACTTGGATCTTAATGATCTAGGGTTGGTGATGAACTTGGAGATGAATTGATGGTGAAGGACAAAACTTGGTGGAGATCTTGATCCTCTTTCGTTTCCTCCTCCTCTTCTTCTTGCTTGGGATCTTCTCCTCCCTCCTTGGTGGTGGCTCCCCATGAACTAGGGTTTGGGTGGGTGGAAAAGTGACAAATAGATGTCAATCCAAGGGGTGGGCTATTTATATAGAGGTGGAGGCTAGGGTTAGATGGATTTCGAGTTTTGGGATGAGTAGAGGCCAGTTTAGAGTCTCACATGGGCTCTAAAAGAGTTAGGCACGACGTCCCTAGGCCCACTTAATATGAAACCCAAGAAACAAGTCATAAAACAAAAGATCAACTCGGAGTCACGAAATATCGGACAAGTCCGGACAGGACCGGACTAGTCCGAAGTCGTCCAGAGAGAAAATCGGACAAGTCTGGCCAAACATTGGACAAGTCCGACTTTGAACAGAGAGGAAAACGGACAAGTCCGCTGGAACACCGGACTAGTCCGGAAAAGTCCAAGGACTTAGCAAATTTTCAAGGATTCATGGAATATCGGACTAGTCCGCACAAAATCGGACAAGTCCGAAAGTTTCCAGTGCCAAAAATCGGACTAGTCTGCAGCAAAAACGGACAAGTCCGTTTTTAGTCAGAGAGAATCGGACTAGTCCTCAGCAAAATCGGACTAGTCCGCGCTTCCCTGCGTTTTAAGTGCGGTTTTGTTCCAAATCAATTTTAAATGATCTGAATCAATTTTAAACTTGTTCCTCTTGTTGTGGGTTTATGTTTAAACATGTATATTAGTGTATGCAATGCATGATGCATGAAAATTAGGGTGTTACATAGTGACAGCACCGAGGAGGTCAGGAAGGGTGGCGCATGGAGCGGCAGCGCCGAGGAGGTTGGGAAGGGCAATGCGCTCTGGTGGAGGCACCAAGGAGGTTGGGAAGGGTGATGCGCTCGGGTGGCAGCATTGGCAGTGGCACTGAGGAGGTCCAGAAGGGCGATGCGCTCGGGCGATGATGTTGAGGGCGGCTACGTTGGCGGCAGCGGTGCCGAGGAGGTCAGGAAGGGCAGCACAGGGAGCAACGGCGCCGAGGAGGGCGAGGCGAGGATGTGGGGGCGAGAAGGTGGGGAGGCGGCGCGGAGATTGGTGGCGCCGAGGAGGGCGAGGCGGGGAGGTGGGGAGGCAACGCGAGGAGCGGCGGTGCTGAGGAGGGTGAGGCGGGGAGGTGTTCGAAGGAGCGGGGAAAGGAGCGACTAGGACGGGAATGTTTCGGGGGAAGGAGAAGGTTCCGGGGGAATGTTGGGAATGTTCCAGATGGTGAAATAAGAGAGAAAAGAAAAAAGAGAGAAAAAAATATAGAAAATAAGGAAAGTAAATACAAGGGAAAAATAAAATAAAGAGTTTAAAAATATCAAAATAATAGGAATAAATATGAATAGAGAAAAATAAAAAAGAAGAGGTAGTTGTATGATATAATATAAAATAGACGTTAGTTGGTATAGATGTGGGATATAGAGGTGAATTAGCGTGGGAAAAGAAACTGTAAAGGACGAAATCTTTTAGAGGTCACTGTAAAAGGGGTATAGAGGTGGAATATAGAGGTGAACCACTACGAACAGTCTTAGTATACAACTTACCAATGTTTGGGTTAAATATTTTTGCCTCAGCGGGACAGCTCCATATGTGCATATAACTTAATGAGGGCTTATGTCCTGCACACAATTCATATTATGTTTAAGACACCGACTTAGTAGGAACCCGATTAGCATGTGAATGATGGTTTTTAATGCCTTCATCCATAAGCTAACCGGCAAATGTAATTTACTTAACATGGATCTTACCATATCCATTAGCGTACGACTGCGCAGTTTCGCTACTCCATTTTGCTTAGGCTCGCCCGGTGTGGAATACTGGACAACTATGTCATTTTCCCGTAGGAACTGTACAAATGGTCCAGAAACTTGGCCATACGGGATATGACGATCGTAGTACTCACCATTCCGATCGGATCTTACCACTTTTATCTTAATATTGTACTGATTTCTAACTTTAGTCTTAAATATCTTAAATTTATCCAACATTTTGAAGCGTTCTTTAATTGGATAAATATAGTCATAAAAAGAATAGTCACTAGTGAAGCTTATGAATGAATCAAAACCATCAACAGATACTACGGAAAATCGACCACAAACGTTCATATGAATTAATTCTAAAATTATTGTGCTGCGTATGACGCCTTTCTTAATTTTCTTAACAATTTTTCCCTTAATGCAATCTATGCATTCTTCTGAATAAAAAAAAAACGAAAATGAGGAAGAATCTATTGTGAAATCAACTGTTCAATTCTCCATCTCAAAATATGGCCTAAGCGAGAATGTCATAATTTTGAAGACATTTGTGACATGGCAATTATGTTAAAAGTGAGGATTTACATGCAAAGTTTTGAATATACTTGAGAAACCACTTTGGATTATCTGAACTTATGGTAACACACTTCACACGGTCCAAACTTAGTCGCACGTGTGTTGCACGTGTTTTTTCACTTTGGACTGTCTGAATTTTTCTTTTTATAATGTGTAGCGGCTGTTTTGGACTGTTTGATCATTCTATGTGCTGAAATATTCGTGCAGCTGCTATGTTTTAAGTTGCAATGTTTTAAACTTGTTTTACACTCATGAGAAGTTACTTAGTACTTTCGGACTAAGTTTTTGATGCGTTATGGCTGATCATAGTGGATTATCTTGCTATGTTTACAACATGCTTATGTGAGGTGCTGACATAAGGTGTTATGGTTATCGGACTAATGTGAGTCAAGTCGATGACTTGTGCTCAGAAGATTTGGTTGTTTGTTCATGTGCAGGTGTTGCTTGAGGTCAATATATGGCTGGTGATGGTTAGGGCTGGGAAAAAATCGAGACCGAAAAACCAAAACTGAAAAAAACGAGACTTAGACCGAAAAGACCGAATTATCAGGTATTGGGTACCTATTCGGGTACCAAATCTAAATAACTGATATATTAATTTCGAATTCGAATATTTTTACCTTCGGGTACCCAAAATACCCGAATAACCAAACAATAAAATCTCAAGTGAAAATTATGATGTATGAACTCTAAACAATATGAATTTTGATGTTTCATTTGTGAGTTAGGATATGTGAAGTCATTAGATTAAACTATTTATTTATGATCCATCATAATTTATTGTCTCTTGAGATTAAATTTACGAATGATATTAAACTTATAACATAAAATAAGAATAATGTACAATTCGGGTATTTCGGGTTAGACCGAAGACCGAACCGAAATTTAGGTATCCAAATTTTGGGTATCTAGTATTTGTATAACATTTTGGGTAGCGATTTTAGAAAACCGAGATTCAAAAAAAACCAAAATAACTGAACCAAAATTAGCGGGTAGACCGAATGCCCACCCCTAGTGATGGTGATCCATTGAACTAATCTTAGGGAGAATATGAGGTTCAACAACCAAGTTTTGGAGGAATTGTTGTTGACTTGATCGGGAGGTCACGCATCATGTTTGGGTCAAGAACAATGCATATGAAGGTATCGTGGATGTCGTTGGAAAGTGTCTGTAAGTGTGCAAGGGGTGAATGGACATGGAAATATTGTTCCAAGGCATGATGAAGAGGTATGAATGTGAAGATATGGCCGGAAGGATCCAACCAGTTGAATTATGCCTCAAGCTGCGACTGAGGTGGTTATGGTTCGTTTTTAGAAAGTTTCGAGTTAGATTTGGTTAGATTCTGCGTTGGTCACAAAGTTCAGTTGTTTTAGGAATGTGTAGGATGTTACTAAGGTATTTGGAAGTCTTAATATTGCTTTTATCTGCATATGGAAGAGTCTTGAGCAGTTATGGAAAGTTTCGGTTGAAACTGAGTAGGAATAGAGTCCTAGTTTGGATTGAGTTGGCCTAAGGGCTACTTATATAAGCAAGGGAGGCCAGAGCTCGTGGGTGCATGACTTTGTCCTGTTTCTCTTGTGTTTTTATCCATAAAATTTGTAGTTTAGAGAAGCTTTTGTTCCTTGTTCATCCGACTTGTTGTCATTAAGTCTTTCTCATCGAGTTTCTGCATAGCCCAACATTATCTCGATGTTTTGATCATAACTCTAGTTTTACAGATCCAATCGATGTGATTATTTTTGTATTGTTTTCAAAACTTGAATATATATCATCTGTAAAAACTTCACGGTCATTATATTTGTGGTTTTGAGATACACGAGTTTCTCTGCAGTGTTGCAGATCTGTTTTTCCTCTGTTCGAACAGATTTACCTTTGCTCGGGATTTTGGTCATAACTTGAGTTTTACTCAATGTTTTCTCATGATTATTGTTGTGGTGTCTTTGTGACTTGACTCTCTACAATCCATACTATTTTTGTTACGGTTGAACACATTTATATCATTCGCACACACGGGTTCTTTATCAGATTGATTTTCTGTCGAAGGGTTTTTGTAGCTTCCGCTAAAAAAGTTTTAAATCTACCATTTACCCCCTCTGGTAGCTTTTTACGTGCTCTTCGATCCTACAATTGGTATCAGAGCTGTTGTGCTCTAATATTTTTTATTTGCACATGTTTTTGCTAATCAACATGGAGAAATACTCTGCAAAACCTTGTATGTTAGATGGCGTTGATTTTCAGGTCTGGAAGGCTCGCATGGAGGCTTAAATACAGGGGCAAGGTTTCACAATTTTGGAAAAGGTCTTCAAGCGCTTTGTCATGCCTTCAAATGATGAAGTTATGGCTGCCAACATGAGATACATTGACAATAATAGCAATGTGCACAACTTGATTATTCAAGGATTGACTCAAAGCGACTTCGACAGTGTTGCACACCTCCGATCTACGTATGATGACAATAATAGCAACGTGCGCAACTTGATTATTCAAGGATTGACTCAAAGCGACTTCGACAGTATTGCACACCTTCGATATACGTATGATGTGCGGAAAGCACTATGCGACTACCACAAAGGCTCTAACACGATCAAAGAGGTAAGACAAGATATGTTCAAAAAAGAATACATACATTTTGAGATGCGAGTCGACCGATTACATCTTTTCTCGCTTTCATAAAATTCTTAGCAATTTGCGTAGTGTCAATGTTAATTTTTCAGATGCTGAAAATGCTAGGCAATTGTTATGTGCATTAGACAGGTCAATTTGGGAGATGAAAGTTACATCTATTTGTGAATCCACTATGATCAGTAAACTTACTTTAGATGTGCTATATTCTAAGTTGAAAACTCATGAACTTGACATAATTTCACATAAAAACCCCCAACAAGTTGCGTGCATTTATTTCACAATGTGGCATGCCTAGTTTTAGCTAATCTTCCTCATGTGGTACACTTGCTCTGTTGTATTCTCTAACCCCTGAATAGATTGAAGAGTTTCCAGAGGAGGAGTTAGCACTTCTCTCTACTTGGTTCTCAAATGTGACACCCGGATCCAAAAACGAACCAAGATAACACATATGTGTGCCCAGGACGTTGATCACACATACACAACAAACCTGTGACGCTCGGTTCCGAACAATGAACCAAGCTAACGCATATGTGTGCCCAGGATGTTCATCACACATACACGAGTGCAATCACAAAAGAGTATACAGAAAATTACCACAGAACAAGATTATTTAACCAAGTTTTATTACACGAACCAGATTATCCTTGAATACAAGCTCTAATGAATATTAATGACAAGTTCAACTAATGCAGCGGAAATGAACTAATTAAGCAAACTAAGCAAGTAAGCAGCATAAGCGATAGGGTATGTATGCGCAGCTCCAATCAACACCACAAGCAAAGCTGACGGTAGACACGGCCTAGAACTCCGCATTATCGCCATTAAACTCCCAAACCTGACCTGCAACTGTTGGGGGGGGATTGCAAGAGTGAGTACATGTCGTACTCAGCAAGTGTGGAAAGTATGACATGTGGCTGATTCAAATGACGACAATAATAATGGCAAAGTGCTGAAAAGTACAGTAAAAACATTTGAAAAGCAATATATTACATGTATGTGAAGTAAACCCATCATAATCATAAGTAATACCATAATACCAGTCCACAATTCACCATCCTCATCAATAATTCCAGATTTCACCATTTGCCAATAACCATATTCAATACCAGAAATAAATCCATAACCATCCATAACCATTACCAAATACCATCCCAATACCGAGTTCCCTCTAATCATGGAAGTTGTCCAGGTGCTCATAACCGGGAGCACGGCTATCATGATAGTTTATTTAGAATCTGCATAGTTTGTACCTCTTTACCCACGTGTTCGTGATTTCATCACCTTTTGGTGACTAAGAATCTCCCTTATGCCCATGACCCGTCGGTCACATTACACACTTCCGTTGGTGTGTGGCCAAGAGATCACAAAATAGCCTTTACAAAGGGATTACTAGCCTATTTAGACCCCCACTGAGGTTTCACTGGTGGCGATGCCTCCCGCAAAGCACATCTTCAACCAAGGGCCCCCTCTCGAGCCATTCGGATCCCAGGGTAGTCCCACCAATCATCAACAAACCCAATCCGACTACCCCTTCCGCGAGCATCCACAATGGTCCAAATAGCACTAGCAAAGCCCTAATTAATCAGCTACGCCGCACCCATACTTGGCCTCATGGTGGCACTGTAATCTTGACTTATTCTCGCATGAACCTAGATCTAAAGCAAGCAAACCACCATAACATCCAACCCATCCACATACCAGGATTGCTTAGATCACCCATTATCATATCATATTTAACCAGTTCATGTTAACCATAGTCTCATTCATGCATATTTAAGTTGAGTGGTATAGTTGTTTTCCATCCCAGTTGATTAAGCGAAGCAAAAAGTAAAAAGCCCTTCTCGACTCTCTGCCATAAATTCCAGGTGACAATGGTGGTCAAACAAAACTAGTAAACTTCCTACCATAGGATTCCCATCAATTTGACACAAGCATGCAGTTTTGCAAACAAAACATTTATTTTAAAAACAGGATCAATAGGCTTCAAGGACACTTGTCTTGCTCTTGCTGTTGATTAAGGTCAAAGCCTTCAAACTCTTGGTGCTGTAGATCCTCCGCGGCACTTTCTAGCGCAAATCCGTCTAATCCACATAATAAACATACAAGACAAGAAACACAATCAAAGAGTGCTCAAATATTACTCAATATGCCATGACATGTATGATTAATGCAAATGCAAGGTAGAACTTGTTAATAGATTGCTTTTAATGATAACTAACTAGTTCTAATAGCTTTTAACAAGTTTATACAGGTTTGGATTCGATTAGATCAAATTTTAGAATTAATTCAACATAATTTAACCAGAAAGATCGGACTAGTCCGCTAGGGACCGGACAAGTCCGCCCTCTGCGAGATCAGCAGATTAGGGTTTTCTAGATCGACGTGAATTTGGAGATTAGGGATCGAATTCACGTAAGGAAAAGAGAATAGAAGGTATATCAGGTTTTTAGGACTCCAATGAATCAAGAAACTTGGAGGTAGCACTTGGATCTTGATGATCTAGGGTTGGTGATGAACTTGGAGATGAATTGGTGGTGAAGGATGAAACTCGGTGGAGATCTCGATCCTCTTTCGTTTCCTCCTCTTCTTCTTCTTGCTTGGGCTCTTCTCCTCCCTCCTTGATGGCGGCTCCCCACGAACTAGGGTTTGGGTGGGTGGAAAAGTGGCAAATAGATGTCAAACCAAAGGGTGGGGTTGTTTATATAGAGGTGGAGGCTAGAGTTAGATGGATTTCGAGTTTTTGGGTGAGTAGAGGCCGGTTTAGAGTCCCACATGGGCTCTAAAAGAGTTGGGCACGCCGTCCCTAGGCCCACTTAACATGAAATCCAAGAAACTAGTCGTAAAACAAAAGATCATTTCGGAGTCACGAAATATCGGACAAGTCCGAAAAGGACCGGACCAGTCCGATGTCGTCGAGAGAGAAAATCGGACAAGTCTGGCCAAACATCGGACAAGTCTGAATTTGAACAGAAAGGAAATCGACAAGTCCGCTGGAACACCGGACTAGTCCGGAAAAGTCCAGGGACTTAGCAATTTTCAAGGATTCTTGGAATATCGGACTAGTCCGCACAAAATCGGACAAGTCCGAAAGTTTCCAGTGCCAAAAATCGGACTAATCCGCAGCAAAAACGGACAATTCCGTTTTTAGTCAGAGAGAAATCGGACTAGTCCGCGGCGAACCCGGACTAGTCCGCACTTTCCTGCGTTTTAAGTGCGATTTTGTTCCAAATCAATTTTAAACTCGTTCCTCTTGTTGTGGATTAGTGTTAAACATGTATATGAATGCATGTAGGGCATGATGCATGAAAATGAGGGTGTTACAAACCTACCCCCCTTAAAATGAATCTCGCCCTCGAGATTCGACGCGGAAGAGAAAAGATAGGGAAATTCCTTATTGAGATCATCCTCCAATTCCCACGTCGCTTCTTTTTCTGTGTGGTGCTTCCATTGAACTTTACACCATCTAATAATCTTGTTCCTTGTGACTCTCTCCTTGGTTTCCAAGATTTTGACCGGTTGCTCGGCATAAGTCAAATCTTCCTCTAGTTCCAATTCTTCCATTGGCACTTGTTCTTCCGGTACTCTCAAGCACTTCTTGAGCTGGGAAACATGAAAGACATCATGTACGTCTGAATGATGAGCTGGCATCTCCAACTTATACGCTACTTCTCCTCTTTTGTCCAAAATCTTGAATGGTCCAATATAACGAGGTGCGAGCTTACCCCTTATGTTAAAACTCTTATGAGCTCTCATTGGTGACACCTTGAGGTAAACAAAATCTCCTATTTCAAAGGCTAATTTCCTTCTCCTATTGTCCGCATAGCCTTTTTGCCATGATTGGGCAGCCCTCAAGTTTTCACGAATTATTTGGACTTGCTTTTCGGCTTCTTGCAACACATTTGGACCAAATACTTGAGTTTCTCCTGCCTCATTCCAGAATAAAGGTGTCCTACACTTCCTCCCATAAAGTGCTTCATATGGTGACATCTTCAAACTTGCTTGGTAACTATTGTTGTATGAAAATTCCGCGTATGGCAAGCTTTCGTCCCAACTCTTCCCATGCTTTAAAACACAAGCTCTTAACATGTCCTCCAAAATCTGATTGGTCCTCTCGATTTGTCCGTCCGTTTGAGGATGATATGCTGAACTAAAGTTCAACCTCGTTCCCAAAGCTTCATGCAATTTTTGCCAAAATCTAGAGGTAAATTGAGAACCTCTATCCGAGACTATCTTCTTATGGACTCCGTGTCGACACACAATATGCTCCATGTATATCTCAGCCAATTGTGCAGTTGTATATTTGGTATTCACAGGGACAAAATGAGCTGACTTGGTTAAGCGATCCACAATTACCCGAATTAGTCATACCCGGACTGGGTTCGCGGTAATCCAACTATAAATTCCATACCAATCTCTTCCCACTTCCACTCCGGAATCTTTAATGGCTGCAATAATCCTGCTGGCCTTTGATGTTCTGCCTTGACTCGTTGGCACACCTCACACAATGCAACATATTCGGCTATGTCCTTCTTCATGCCATCCCACCAATAGCAAGCCTTCAAGTCTTTGTACATCTTCGTACAACCGGGGTGAATTGAGTATGGTGAGTCATGTGCCTCCTTTAATATCGTCTCTCGAATATGCTTTACATTAGGCACAACGATTCTCTTTCCAAGCCATAAGGTACCATGTTCGTCCTCATCAAATCTGAATTCTCTCCGTTCTTCGGTCCTTTCCTTGATTTCCTCGATCTCCTCATCTGTGGTTTGTGCTTTTTGAATTTCTCGCTCCAAGGTTGGGTTTAATTCCATCATCTCCATTTCATTTACAAATCCGAGGTTCAACCTTTCAAACTCCTTACATAACTCGGATGGTATCTCTCGAACCGCGAGTTGATGACTTACTCCTTTTCTACTCAAAGCATCGGCCACTACATTAGCTTTTCCCGGATGATAGTTGATCCCCAAATCATAATCTTTGATGAGCTCCAACCATCTTCGTTGCCTCAAGTTCAGATCTGTTTGTGTGAAAATATACTTCAAACTCTTATGATCCGTATAAATTTCACACCTATGTCCAAGGATATAGTGTCTCCAAATCTTCAATGCATGTACCACGGCTGCGAGTTCCAAATCGTGCGTGGGGTAATTATGCTCATGTTTCTTCAATTGTCTTGATGCGTAGGCGACCACTTGACCTTCTTGCATCAATACACATCCAAATCCTTGTCTCGATGCATCACAATAAATATCAAAACTCTTGCTCACATCCGGCAGTATCAAAACTGGGGCTGTTGTCAACCTCTTCTTCAACTCCTCAAAACTATTTTGACAAGCTTCACTCCATTGGAACGCCTTCCCCTTCATTAGCAACTCTGTCATAGGCTTGGCTACCTTGGAGAAGTCCTTAATAAACCAACGGTAATATTCGGCCATCCCAAGAAAACTTCTTATTTCCTTGACGTTTTGCGGCGGTTCCCACTTCAACACGTCTCTGACTTTTCCGGGGTCAACCGATACTCCTCCTGAAATTATATGACCCAAAAATGGCACCTCTTTCAACCATAACTGACACTTGTCTAACTTGGCATACAGTTGATGCTCCCTCAATTTCTGTAACGTAAGCCTCAAGTGTTCCTCATGTTCCTTCTCATCCTTCGAGTAGATCATAATGTCATCAATAAACACCACAACGAACTTATCCAAGTACTCCATGAAGACCTTATTCATGAGGTACATAAAGTATGCAGGCGCATTTGTTAATCCAAAAGACATCACGGTGTACTCATAAGATCCATACCACATCCTAAAAGCTGTCTTGGGCATGGTCTAATCTTCATTTGAAAGTATCCCGACCTCAAGTCAATATTAGAGAAGACACAAGCACCCTTCATCTGATCAAATAAGTCTTCTATGCGCGGCAAGGTGTACTTGTTCTTGATTGTTACCTTGTTGAGAGCTCGGTAATCCACGCATATCCTTTGGGATCCATCCTTCTTGTCCACGAATAGAACGGGTGCTCCCCAAGGTGAAGAGCTAGGGTGAATAAAACCCTTCTCTAGTTGCTCTTGAATTTGCTTCTTGAGCTCCACTAATTCCAAAGGAGGCATCCTATACGGCCTCTTAGCTATAGGTGCAGTTCCATGGATTAAATCAATAACAAACTCAATGTCTCGATCGGGTGGCATACCTGGCAACTCGTCCGGAAAAACATCCAAAAATTCACACACCACCGGAATCTCCTCAATTGCGGCGCCGTCCATATGATTCAACTCCAATTGCTTCGATGCGGTTTGAGATGCTTCAAATTCTACGGTGATCCCTTCTTCATTGGTCAACTTTGCCGTCTTCGTGGCGCACTCAATAACTCCATTGTGCTTCCTCAACCAGTCCATACCAAGTATAATGTCCAATCCTTGAGAATCCAAAACAATGAGGTTGGCGGAGAAGTCTACCCCCTTATTCTAAGGATTATTTTTGGACATACTATACTTGTCCTCATCTCTCCTCCAGGAGACGTAACCAATAGAGTAAACTTCATATGAGAGATAGCCAAACTATACTTGGCAACATACTTCGATGCAATGAATGAATGCGATGCTCCAGAATCAAATAACATAGTCGCGGGGTTGGAGTTGGCGAGAAACATACCAATGACCACGCCATCCGCTTGTTGAGCATCCTCCGTAGAGACATGGCTCACGTTGCCACGAGCAAGATTCTGCTGTCCACGGTTCCCTTGTGGTTGTCCTCCATTGGGTCTTGGGTTTTGCCTCGGCGCATTGCTTCCTTGACCAAGGCCTGACTTAGGACATTGATGCGCAAAGTGTCCAGCTTCTCCACAAGTATAGCACTTCTTAACTCCACCAGAAGTATTGGGACGAGCTTGGTTTTGAGCATTGGCTCCAGGAAAATCAGCACGAGGCGCATAAGGCATCGGAGGCCTAGGTGCTTGCATGACAGGGCGCTGCTGCACAAACTGAGTTGGGCGTGGTGCATAACCAGGGCGCTGAGCAGGAATAGAGGAGCTGTAATAGGGCACATTGGGAGGTGCAAGGCGAGGGCGCACATTACTTCCTTGTTGCTGTCCTTGATATGGCACCTTCCTCTTGTTTTCTTTCTCCATCTCACGGATCTTGTTCTCAACCACAATCGCTTTGTCCACAAGCTTCTGGAAATTGACATAATCACAATTGAGCAATTGCACTTGGATCTCATTGTTCAAGCCCCTCATGAACAAGTATTGTTTCCGGCTGTCCCGACTCACATCCTCAGGCGCATACCTTGAGAGTTGAGTGAACTTATTGAGATATTCACTCACGCTTGATCTTCCTTGCCTCAAATTCTCAAATTCTTGCCTCTTCAAGAGCATAACACCTTCCGGCACATAATGAGAACGAAAATTCTCCTTGAATTCGGCCCAAGTAATTCTCTCTTGGTTCTCATGAGCATTGCAATAAGAATCCCACCAACCCGCAGGTGCTCCAACTAGTTGATGAGAAGCAAACAAGACCTTCTCCCGGTCACTGCATTGGACAATAGCTAGCTTCTTCTCCACGGACTTGAGCCAATCATCCGCATCCATAGGGTCAGCGGCTTGAGCAAAGGTTGGCGTCCTAGTCCTCATAAACTCTCCCAATCGGTTATGAGGAGGTGGGGGTGGCGGTGGAGGCATGTGGGGCTGATTGTTGATGTTGCCAGCCTGCAGCTGTCCCATAGTCTGTATCATGGTCTGCATGAGTTGGTTTTGCATAGCCAAAAGCTGCTCAATGTTGATAGCTCCATGAGCAGGTCCTTGCCCATTGTTGTTCTGAGGTACTCCATTGTTCTCCTCCTCATCATTGCCATCCCTCTGGTTGCGAGTCCTCACCATCTGAAGAAAGCAATAGGTAAGAATTAGAAAACGTCCCCAACTATATGCATCAAGGGATATGAAACTAACCAACTAGCTATACTAGCCTAGGTGGACATGGCAATGCTAGAGCACCCCAAAATCCTCTATTAAGCACACAAGCAAGCAATATATATATAGCAAACGGTACACCAACAAAATCAAATCGATTCCTGAGTGCTCCTATGTGCTCCAAACTGTCCATTCTATCTAGGCTGCATCCTACGGTCAACCTGTGGCTCTGATACCAATCTGTGATGCCCGGTTCCGAACAATGAACCAAGCTAATGCATATGTGTGCCCAGGATGTTCATCACACATACACGAGTGCAATCACAAAAGAGTATACAGAAAATTACCACAGAACAAGATTAATTAACCAAGTTTTATTACACGAACCAGATTATCCTCGAATACAAGCTCTAATGAATATTAATGACAAGTTCAACTAATGCAGCGGAAATAAACTAATTAAGCAAACTAAGCAACTAAGCAGCATAATCGATAGGGTATGTATGCGCAGCTCCAATCAACACCACAGGCAAAGCTGACGGTAGACTCGGCCTAGAACTCCGCATTATCGCCATTAAACTCCCAATCCTGACCTGCAACTGTTGGGGGGATTGCAAGAGTGAGTACATGTCGTACTCAGCAAGTGTGGAAAGTATGACATGTGGCTGATTTAAATAACGACAATAATAATGGCAAAGTGCTGAAAAGTACAGTAAAAACATTTGAAAAGCAATATATTACATGTATGTGAAGTAAACCCATCATAATCATAAGTAATACCATAATACCAGTCCACAATTCACCATCCTCATCAATAATTCCAGATTTCACCATTTGCCAATAACCATATTCAATACCAGAAATAAATCCATAACCATCCATAACCATTACCAAATATCATCCCAATACCGAGTTCCCTCTAATCATAGAAGTTGTCTAGGTGCTCATAACCGGGAGCACGGCTATCATGATAGTTTATTTAGACTCTGCAGAGTTTGTACCTCTTGACCCACGTGTTCGTGATTTCATCACCTTTTGGTGACTAAGAATCTCCCTTATGCCCATGATCCGTCGGTCACATTACACACTTCCGTTGGTGTGTGGCCAAGAGATCACAAAATAGCCTTTACAAAGGGATTACTAGCCTATTTAGACCCCACTGAGGTTTCACCGGTGGCGATGCCTCCCGCAGAGCACATCTTCAACCAAGGGCTCCCTCTTGAGCCATTCGGATCCCAGGGTAGTCCCACCAATCATCAACAAACCCAATCCGACTACCCCTTCCCCGAGCATCCACAATGGTCCAAATAGCACTAGCAAAGCCCTAATTAATCAGCTACGCCACACCCATACTTGGCCTCGTGGTGGCACTGTAATCCTGGCTTATTCTCGCATGAACCGGTCCTTAGATCTAAAGCAAGCAAACCACCATAACATCCAACCCATCCACATACCAGGCTTGCTTAGATCACCCATTATCATATCATATTTAACCAGTTCATGTTAACCATAGTCTCATTCATGCATATTTAAGTTGAGTGGTATAGTTGTTTTCCATCCCAGTTGATTAAGCGAAGCAAAAAGTAAAAAGCCCTTCTCGACTCTCTACCATAAATTCCAGGTGACAAGGGTGGTCAAACAAAACTAGTAAACTTCCTACCATAGGATTCCCATCAATTTGACACAAGCATGCAGATTTGCAAACAAAACATTTATTTTAAAAACAGGATCAATATGCTTCAAGGACACTTGCCTTGCTCTTGCTGTTGATTAAGGTCAAAGCCTTCAAACTCTTGGTGCTGTAGATCCTCCGCGGCACTTTCTAGTGCAAATCCGTCTAATCCACATAATAAACATACAAGATAAGAAACACAATCAAAGAGTGCACAAATATTACTCAATATGCCATGACATGTATGATTAATGCAAATGCAAGGTAGAACTTGTTAATAGATTGCTTTTAATGATAACTAACTAGTTCTAATAGCTTTTAACAAGTTTATACAGGTTTGGATTCAATTAGATCAAATTTTAGAATTAATTCAACATAATTTAACCGGAAAGATCGGACTAGTCCGCCCTCTGCGAGATCAGCAGATTAGGGTTTTCTAGATCGACGTGAATTTGGAGATTAGGGGTCGAATTCACATAAGGAAAAGAGAATAGAAGGTATACCAGGTGTTTAGGACTACAATGAATCAAGAAACTTGGAGGTAGCACTTGGATCTTGATGATGTAGGGTTGGTGATGAACTTGGAGATGAATTGGTGGTGAAGGACGAAACTCGGTGGAGATCTCGATCCTCTTTCGTTTCCTCCTCTTCTTCTTCTTGCTTGGGCTCTTCTCCTCCCTCCTTGATGGCGGCTCCCCACGAACTAGGGTTTGGGTGGGTGGAAAAGTGGCAAATAGATGTCAAACCAAAGGGTGGCGTTGTTTATATAGAGGTGGAGGCTAGAGTTAGATGGATTTCGAGTTTTGGGATGAGTAGAGGCCGGTTTAGAGTCCCACATGGGCTCTAAAAGAGTTGGGCACGACGTCCCTAGGCCCACTTAACGTGAAATCCAAGAAACTAGTTGTAAAACAAAAGATCAACTCGGAGTCACGAAATATCGGACAAGTCCGAAAAGGACTGGACTAGTCCGAAGTCGTCCAGAGAGAAAATCAGACAAGTCTGGTCAAACATCGGACACGTCCGAATTTGAACAGAAAGGAAATCGGACAAGTCCGCTGGAACACCGGACTAGTCCGGAAAAGTCCAGGGACTTAGCAATTTTCAAGGATTCTTGGAATATCGGACTAGTCCGCACAAAATCGGACAAGTCCGAAAGTTTCCAGTGCCAAAAATCGGACTAATCCGCAGCAAAAACGGACAAGTCCGTTTTTAGTCAGAGAGAAATCGGACTAGTCCGTAGCGAACCCGGACTAGTCCGCACTTTCTTGTGTTTTAAGTGCGGTTTTGTTCCAAATCAATTTTAAACTCGTTCCTCTTGTTGTGGATTAGTGTTAAACATGTATATGAATGTATGTAGGGCATGATGCATGAAAATGAGGGTGTTACACCGACAAATGATATACAGAAAATTACCACGACACAAACTAGAAAATAGATAATTTTATTACAATACTCAAATAGTTCTCCAAATTACAAACTCTAATGATCATTACTAATAATACTGTAGTGGAAATAATCTAAGCATTAAACAAACTAAGCAAACGAGATAGCGTGGCTCCAAACACATCCACAGGCAGTCGGTGACAGGCAACAACCTAGAACTCAACATTACTCTGGTGGTACTCTCAAACATCACCTGAAACTATTGGTGGGGGAATTGCAAGGGTGATCACATGTCGTACTCAGCAAGTGTAGCTTAAACAAGGAATGATAATAAATAATGGCGATTTGTTGAAAAGTACATTTAAAACATGTAAAAAGCATGCTACAATGTATCTGTGAATTAATCCCATCATATTCCAAATAATTACCAATTATGAATCCAACACCATCATTTACCATCATATCACATCCATCAATATTTATCCATCCATATACCAGAATCTTACCTTCATCATCAACCATGTCCATTTATCACAACCCAAACGATAACTATAACCAAACCATCTAAAATCCCAAGTTCCCTCTAATCATGTAGGTCATCCAAGTGCTCTTAACCGGGAGCACGGCTATTGTAGGATCGAAGAGCACGTGAAAAGCTACCACAGAGGGGTAAATGGTAGATTAAAACTTTTTCAGCGGAAGCAACGGAAACCCCTCGACAAAAAATCAATCTGTTAAGAAACTGTGTGTGCAACTGATCTAAATGTGTTCAACCATGACAAAAATTGTATATATAATAGAGAATCAAGTCAATAAGACACGATAATAAGAATGACGGAAAACTGTCGAGAAAAACTCAAGTTATGATCAAAAGATCGGACAAAGGTCAATATGTTCTACCCGAGTAAAAACCAGATTTGCAACACCACAAAGAAACTCGTGTAGATTAAAACCACAAATCCAATGACCATGAAATTTTCACAGATGATATATAATCAAGTTGTGAAGAAAACCCAAAAAGAATCATGTCAATTGAATCTGTAAAACTCAAGTTATGATAAAAACACCAACGCAACGTAGTGTTGTGCAGAAACTCACCGAGAAAAACTTGTCTGAAACAAGTCAGACGAACAAGGCACAAAGTTCCCTTAAACTACGAATTTTATTGATCAAAAAACAAGAGGAACAGCCCAAAGTCGTCTCACAATGAGCTCTGGCCTCCCTTGTTTTATAACCAGTCCTAAGGCCAATCCAACTCAAACTAGGACTCTAATCCTACTCAGTTTCAACTGAAACTTTCCATAACTACTCAAGACTCTTCCATACGCAGATAGAAGCAACTTTAAAACTTCCAAACACCTTATGAATGTACCAAACATTTCTAAAAAACCTCAACTTCGTGACCCACACAAAATCTAACTAAGACCAACTCAAATATTTCCATATTTGAGCCATAACCACCTCACCCGCAGTCTGAGGCATAATCCATACGGTTGGACCTTTCTGGCAAATTTTTTACGTCCACTTCTCTTCATCACGCCTTGGAACCATGTTGCCATGTCCATGCACCCCTTGCACACGTGCAAACACCTTCTAACGACGTTCACGATACCTTCATATGCATTGTTCTTGACCTAAACATGTTGTGCGACCTCCCGATCAACTCAACCACAACTCCTCCTGAACTTGGTTGTTGAACCTCATCTTCTCCCTGAGACTAGTTTAATGGATCTAGTCACCAACCATGCCTTGACCTCAAGCAACACCTGCACATGAATAAACAACCAATTTTTGCGAGCCCAAGTCCTCAACTGACTCTCGTTAGTCCGAAAAACACAACACCTTACGTGAGCACCTCACATAAGCTTGTTGCAAACCATAGCAAAATGATATCAACCATAACCACCAAAACACACCAAAAACTTAGTAAGAGAATACTAAGCAACTTTCCATAAGCCAAAATCAAGTTTGAAATACCGCGAGTTAAAACAAAGCAAAACAGAGCAATCAAACTCAATATGAAAACTCTTGAGTGTGTTTAGGGTGTATCATGGTGTATCAATGTAAGCTTCAAAACTTTGAATGTAAACCTTCACTTTTATTATAATTGCCAATGTATTCATCACACATAGGTCGCATAGCTTCATGATAGTTTTTAACACTCTGCAGAGGTTGTACCACTCTATCCACAAGTTCGTGATTTCATCACCCGTCAGTGACTAAAAGAAAACTCCATTATGCAAAATACACTACCTTAGGTGTATTGCCAAGAGATCACAAAATAGCCTTTACAAAGTGATTACCAGCATGCTTGAACCCATTGAGGTTTCACCGGTGGTGATGTCTCAAGCTGAGCACATCCAACCAAGGGCCCCCTCTTGTGCTGTTCGGATCCCAGGGTAGTCCTTCCACTATTGCAAATACAATCCGACTCCCATTCGTCGAGCCTTCCTAGTGATCTGAACGATACTAGCAATACACTAATTAGTCTGGCACTATAGTCCTGGCTTATTCTCGCATGAACCGGTCCTTAGATCCAAGGCAAGCAAAACCACCATATCTTCCAACCAAATCCACAAACCATGCTTGCTTAGATCTCCCAAGTCCCATGTTACCAATTAACCATGTTCATAAATTTTCATCATCCATTAGTTCAATTAATTCATAATTAAGCTATTTGGTTGTTTTCCTATCCCAATTAATTAGAGCGAAGCAAAAAGGTAAAAATACCTTTCCCCACTCTATACAATATATTCCAAGCAACAAGGATGGTAAAATAAGACTAGTAAACACCTATAATGGGTTTGCATCATTTTGACACAAGCATGAAGTTTTGCAAACAAAACATTTCAAAACAGGATCAAAATGATCAAGGACACTTGCCTTGCTCTTAAGACTGGTTTGGATCAAAAGCTTCGAAGTTCTGGTGCTGAAAGTCCTCGTAAGCACCCTCTAGAGTGTTACCTTCGATTTCGCACAACAAACATCACAATCAATAAATGCTCATATATTACTCAATATGTCATGACATGTATGATTGATGCAATTATGTGGTGGTGCATGTTATTAGATTGATATTATTGCTTACTATCTAGTTACAATTAAGTCTTACATGTTAGAACAAGTTTTAAGTCATTTTGGAGAATATTAAAGAATTTCCAGGAATTTGGGAGACTGGTGTAAGGACCGAATGCCCAAGAGGGGGGGGGGGTGAACTGGGCTTCTTTTGGAAAAATCTAAGCAATAAAACTTAATTTCTAAAGCCCAATTCCCTACGCAAACTATCTATGCATTCTAGTAGATAGAAACTTTGCGGAATATAAAATGCATAAAAGTAAGGGAAAGGAGAAGGATGCAAACTCCCGAGGAGACACGTGGATTTATCCCGTGGTTCGGCAAGATCGTCAAGATCTTCCTACATCCACGTTGTGGCACCCACCAAAGGGTTTTGCCACACCCAAGTCACCAAGACGAGGGGTCTTCACTATTCCTCTCCGTTTGCCTCCCTTGGCAAGGTGGAGCTTAAGCCTTGTACAACTTCGACCCTCCGGGCTTCCACAAACGCCTTGGCAAGCTCCGGAAGTCTCCTCACAGTTACAAACACCAAGGGCAATCCCTTGAGGCTCTCACTATCCTAGAGAGTCCACTCACCCAGAATGGAGGCACACAAGCTCTCTCTCTAGCTAGATCTAGCCTAACTCTTGGTGTATAGGTGATCGAAATGATGTGGAAGTGATTGCTCTTGGTCTTGAATGCTTGTGGATATGTTGATAGTGTCTGGTGATCAAGACTTGACGAAATGACAGGATTAGGGGGTATTTATAGCCAGCCTCCCCGAAATAGCCGTTGGAAAAGTAGGCTGACAGAACTTTACAGTGAACACCGGATGATCCGATGTCTCCCCTTTAGTTATCATCGGTCAAGTTACTTTAGCTGACGTCATTGTGTCAGATATGACCGTTGTTAGACCGATGTTGATCCTGTCTTCTCATCGGATGATCCGGTGGCTCTTCCTCCAGAATTTTCTCAAACTTGATACTTACTGGAGTAATCGACCGATGTGTGCTTCTCTGTACATCGGATGATCCGGTGCTACACTTGGTCCAATGATATTGCAAACTGTACTGTTGGACCGATGTTGCTGAGCCATTCACATCGGATGATCCGGTGAGTACTTTGTTCAGAGGTCTTCTTCTTCAGTTGAACCAACTCGATCGATGTGTTATTCTGAGGTATCATTGGTTGACTTGGTGAGTTGATTTTGTTTGCTTTGAGTTGTTTCTAAGTGATTCTTTTGTGTCTTGCTCGATTGACCTCTTTGACATTTATTGCAAAGGCATTTCTGAATATCTTTAGGCATTGAATGTTGTCAATTGAAAGTTGAATGACTTTGACATAAGAGCTTTCACTTCTTGTCTTCATATCGTTGATTTGATCTCATACAATGATTGTTAGGGGTCTCCAGTGACATATTGATTTCATTTTATTGAGTGATTATGGGGACCTTGCATTCACAAATTCATTAGTAAAATCCAATGGTTGTCATTAATCACCGAAACCATACCTCATGGGGGCCTAGATGCTTTCAACTGGACTAGTCCGCACCATGGGCCGGACATGTCCGCTCTGGTCTAGAGAGTACAACGGACTAGTCCGTAGTGGACCGGACAAGTCTGCTAAGACTAGGGTTTTAGCGAATTTCGAACTAGAGCATAGTTTGAGTTGAGTATGGGACCATAATTGACGTAGAAAAATGGATCTAAGGTATTTACTGTGAATCTTAGGGTTCAAGGGTGGAAGATTCGATGAAACTCGAGAACTTGTCGTCTAGATCCAATGAAGACGAGGAATTGACGATGAGAAACTTGATATCAAAGAATCGATGAAGAAGAACGCAGCAGCGACAACAATCTCGATTGATTCCTTCCTCTCCTTCTTCTTACTTCTTCTCCTTGCGGTGGAGGCTTCTTGATGGCGGCTCTCACGTGAACAGGGGTTAAGGGTTTCTTCTAACATGGCAAGGAGATGAAAAGGTGTGTGATGGGTGTTTATATAGGGTGGAGAGGTGGTAGGGTTAGGGTAGAATCCAAGTATAAGGCGGTGGAAACAAGTAGAGCCCATGGTAGAGTCTCTCTTGGGCTCCTCAGGGGTGGGGAACGACATCCTTAGGCCCAATTAAGGTAATTACCCAACAACTCGTCGTGGAGGAAAAATAGAATCCGAGTCAAAACCCTACACAATGGACTAGTTTGTAGGAGGTCGAACAAGTCCGTTGGAAGTTCCAAAATGTTGAACGGAGAAGTTTGGTGTCAAGCCGGACAAGTCCGTTCGGAGTTACAATATAGTTACATAAACTTGATCGGACAAGTCCGGGGCATGTCAAGAAAAACATAAGAAACACTTTCGGACTAGTCCGTAGCAATTAACGGAAAAGTCCGGGAAAACAATAGAGAGTTCAATGGACTAGTCCGGGGTCCAGTCGGGACAAGTCCGTACTGAATAAGATTTCTATATGTTGGTTTAGTTCTAATTCATGTTAAACTCGTTCTTTTTTGTGTTTCTTAATGTTAGACATGTATAAGAATTTATGCAATGCATGATGGATGAAAATGGGGGTCTTACAAACCAACCCCCCTTAAAATGAATCTCGCCCTTGGGATTCGACATAGAAGGAAAAAGATAGGGAAATTCTTTCTTGAGATCTTCTTCCAGCTCCCAAGTTGCTTCATACTCAGTATGATGCTTCCATTGCACTTTGCACCATCTAATCACCTTGTTCCTTGTGACTCTCTCCTTGGTTTCCAAAATTTTGACAGGTTGCTCAGCGTAGGTCAAAACTGCCTCTAGTTCAAATTCTTCCATTGGTACTTGTTCCTCTGGTACTCTTAAACACTTTTTGAGCTGAGAAACATGAAATACATCATGAACATTAGAAAGTACTGCTGGCAACTCCAATTTATATGCCACTTCTCCACGTTTGTCCAAAATCTTGAATGGTCCAATATAGCGAGGTGCCAACTTGCCTTTGATATTAAATCGCTTTTGGCCTCGCATCGGTGACACTTTGAGGTATACAAAGTCTCCCACTTCAAAGCTAAGTTTATTCGACTATATCCGCATAGCATTTTTGTCTTGACTGAGCAGCCCTTAAATCCTCGCGGATTGCCTGAACTTGCTTTTCAACTTCTTGTAACACATCAAGCCCAAATATCTGATTTTTTCCTGTCTCATTCCAAAGAAGAGGTGTTCTACACCTTCTACCATACAATGCTTCAAAAGGTGACATTTTGAAACTAGCTTGGTGGCTATTGTTGTATGAAAATTCAGCATACGAAAAGCTCTTGTCCCAGCTGCATCCATGCTTCAAGGCACAAGCTCAACATATCTTCTAATATTTCGTTTGTCCTCTCAGTTTGCCCATCAGTCTGCGGGTGATATGCTGAGCTAAAATTCAACTTAGTACCCATAGCTTCATGCAGTTTCTCTCAGAACCTAGAGGTGAATTGAGAATGTCGGAGGATGATTCCGGCAATTCTCCCGGTACCATCGTTGGTAGCCCGCAGAGTTTTGTAGTTCGGTTAGGGCGCGCGGAGATTCAGAAGAAGGTGGCAATTTGACACGAGGATTTACGTGGTTCGGGCCGCCTGAGCGTAATACCCTACTCCATGGGTGTGTTGCTATTGTATTGAGCGTCTGAGCGCTTGAGTGTCAGAGACAAGAGTGTCTTGAGCGCGTGTGGAAGCCTCTGTGAGATCAGAGTGTCCCCCGTGTATCGCTCGGTCAGTCCTTTTATAGTACAAGGACTGGCTGTTACATCATCAGCCTAGCCCAACATGTGGCCCTGGCGGTTACTGATGCTTAATACATAGTTAATGTACTTAATTACCCTTAACAGCGTGATAACACGCCTTGATGGCGGTGTTACTGGTATTAAGGGTCCTCCGATCGTGTGTCATTAAGATAGCGTTAATGACAAATAATCGGGTCTTGAAGCTTTAATTGTTCCTTGAAGGTCCGAGCCATTGGAGGTCCACCAGCCTGCTTGTTGAGGTTGAAGGTCCGGTGCTGTTGTACACGTGTTGGTACCGGAGCTTCCCTCTGTCGGGGGTTAGGTCCAGGGGTGCCACACAGGTATCTAGTCCGGAGCTATCCCATGTATGGAATGCAGCTCCGGTGTTATGATACACGTGGCGGCACTGCAACTAACCATAGAAGCGAGGCAGGTTCGGTTCCGAGTGACACGTGGGGCCTTCGGATGTCTTCAACTTAGATAGGTGGAGTTCCTTTGCACTCTTTGCAGTCCTAAGGGATATCCGGTACGCAGGGTACCGACAGTGGGCCCTTGGGCCCACCTCTGGGAGAGACTTTTTGGATTAAGTCATTCTACCAGAGGTGGGTCCATCTTTTGATTTCTGCGCTGTTTCTTCAAGGGTCTTTGGTTCTGCCGTTGCGGTGGTGGTTCGCAGTTAAACCATCGTTGCGTGGCATCTTCAGGATGCGGCAGGTGAGATCTGCGCGTGCGGATCTCACGCAATTGAAGGTCACTGGTTCCCAATACGAAAACCATATCGGTTCTGCGCGCCATGTCAGGCCACCGCCCTCGGGTTTCCCGCCTTCATGATGACAACTGTTCGCCTGGGGTAAGGACCTCAACTTGATCGTTAGGGTGGCCCCGGGCCCCCTTGTCATTGGCAGGGTGAAATTTTTGAACTGTATCGTTGGCCCTTCTGCGGTTTCCATCCAAGCGTTGTGGGGGCTTACTTAAGAAGGAAAGCGCGCACCGTTTGGGGATTCTTTACACCTTCATTTGAACTTGCGCTCAAATCCTCCAAACTTTTGCTTGCTTTTCCTCTCTCGTGTCGCCGTGCTGTGATGGAGTTGGGTCTCCGCAAGAGCCGTCTCACGACCGACGGCGATTTGAAGAAGGTCAGGACTTACATGGGGTGGTCCAGCGACTCCTTCAACCATCTATTCTGCGCCGGCAAGCTCCCATTCAAGAAGGATCGCGCTGGCGACATGGTGTACTTTTATGCGTACGCCATGGTGGGACTGATCCCACGTTTCCCAACCGTTCTCTTGATGCTGCTAGACTTCTATGGTATACAGTTGTACCACCTTGGCCCCCACTCCATTCTTCTGGTGTCAACCTTCGTCCACTTCTGCATGATGTGGGTGGGTATTCCCCCTGCGTCGAGCTCTTCCGCACCTTCTTCACCATCCACACCACCGGCAAGAGTGACGAGTATCTTGGCTTCTACTATTTTGTGAAGCGTAAGAAATTCCCGTACAAGTACTTGAGGTTGTTCCCTTCCGGCAAGTCGGACGACTGGAAGAAGGATTGGATTGTCATCACGACAGAGGAGCACGAGAAGCTGGAGCTGCCTGAAGGCCTTCCCAATGTTGACACTGAAGCCTGGAGTGAATATTCGGTGCTGTCAGAGGCCTTCAACCCTGCCCTGACCAGGATCTGCCAATGTGTGGAAGGAGGAGTGACCCCCAGGTGGTCTTCTGCAACTTCCTGGTCAATAGGTGGGCTCCGCTGAAGAATAGGGAGAAGCTCGCTTGGGCCCTCAATAGTGTGATGGACGATGACTGGATCGAGACCGGTTTGAAGTCCAATTTGGAAGGCGCTGCTTTGGAGCTTCATCTCAAGAAGTTCAAGCATGGCATTGACATCGAGGGCGATAATTTGACTCCGTCGGCGGCTTTCCTCCCTCTGAACATGGAGTCGGAGTTCAGCAGGGAGCTCCGGCGGAAGATGCCGGTGCTTGACGACCTCGGTGATGTTGAGAGGTGTCCGACCACCAAGCTGGTGATTCCTGGAGCTTCCGAGGGTGGCCCTACTCCTGCCCCGAGACAGAGAGTTGAAGTCGTAGGCAAGGGCAACGAGTTGGCCGAGCCCTTGAGCCGAAAGAGGAAGTTGAAGCACTCTGACAGGAGGCCCGTCAGACCTGCTCCTTCCACGACAGCTCCTTCTCCCCGACGGGGGAGGTCTTCGCGGCGACAACCACTCCAGCATCAGCGTCTGCCTGGAATGCCAGCTCCGCCCAGGTGACTCCGACGCCGGAGCCAACTAAGGGCTCTAGGTCTGAGGGTCCTTCTCAGTCGAGGGGGGCCTCAACCAAGACGTCGCTGGCGGCAGCAGCAAGCTCCGGAGGGTCTTCCGGAGCTACTACCCCAGTTGCGACTCGGTCGGGCTCTGAGCGTCCGGTGAAGAGGTTCCGCGCTAGCTAGAGCAGAAGCCTTCCAAGGTAAATTTGCTTCTTTTACCTCAGTTGGTTATTTTTTGTTGTAATCATATTTTGAGTTTCTTCATCCTTCATCCACAGGGTATCCAAGAAAGGGGTTGAAGCTCCGGTTCTTGTGACAGCAGTTGATGCTGTACAGGCGGAGGCTCCAGCTCCAGTTCCTGCGCCGCCCCAGGAGGTGGCTGAGGTCTCGGCAGCTCCGGCGCCGGCTATCGAGGTTTTGGACCTCGAGTCATCTCCAGATGCTCCTGTGGTAGCGCTAGAACACAGGAATGAAGATGTACCAGCGGCACCAGCTCCGGAGGTTGAAGCTCCAGTTTTGGATGCTGAGATGATGGACGCTCTGGCCTCAGAGTCAGAGGTAGCTGCAGTTCCGGCCTTAGAGCTGGATGCTGTTGAAGCCCCGGCGGTGGAGCCGGTCGTTGATGAAGTTCCGGCGCTTGAGCCGGTTGTCGCGGAGGTGTCAGCTCCCGAACCGGTGGAGGTCGAAGTGTCGGTGCCTCAACCGGCAGCAGAGGAGGCACCGGTGTCAGAGCCGGTAGTGGCCTCAACTCCGGCCGAATCTTCAACGCCTACCCTAGAGGAGGTAGTTCCGGAGGTACTCGCGCCTGAGCCAGGGTGCCAAGACGAAGCGGCCGATCCTCTGCCTGAGGGATCAGTTGCTGATGACCTGGCGGCGGGACCTTCGTAGCCAACTCTGGAGGTAGAAACTTCCATTGCAGGACCTTCCTCGGCGGCGACCGAGGCTATCCCGCAGGGCGGCCCTAGTGCCACGGAAGCTCAGGGGACCGCTCTTGTAGAGTGGGACCCGATTTATGTTATGGAGGACCTGCTAGAGCCAGCGGAGAGGACCCCAGCAGGTCCGGAGCCAATTCCCCTGTTGTTATCCATCAACAACGCCTGCTCTAGCCTTTGTCAGGTCCAGCTAGCCTTTTATCACGACAGCAAGGCCCTCGAGGAGGAGCGCCAAACCCTTAGGAGGTGGCGCAACCGGCTCCCATTCGAGACCAAGCTGGCGCAGACAAGACTGGCCGATGACAAGGAGTGGGTCAAGAGGGAGAAGGCCCGAATGGAGTACTGGGGACAGCTGCTGGACGAGAGGGAAAGCATGGTGCGATCCCTCGACAACTAGTCCTGGGCTATCCACAAACAAGCAGTGGCTGCTAATGAAGCAGCGAATGATCGCCAGGAGAAGCTCAGTGCGATCCACGACAGCCTCGTCAAGCGCCGGGAGGCTCTTGAGGAGCAGGAGAAAAAGCTCGAAGATAAAGAGCAAAAACTCCTGGAGCTGCGGGATGAACTCGTGAAGAGGGAAGAGGGGCTCTCCCAAAGGTTGGCTCTGGGTGACAAGAGCCTCGCAGAGCGCACCAAGAAGTTGGAGGAGCTCTACGAGAGCGAGGAGAAGAATGCCTGGCAGCGGGGACAGGACCTCACCAAGAGGGAGAATGAAGTTGCTGCTAGGGAGAAGAAAGTGTGGGGCCGGGAGAGAGACCTAGTCGACCGCCGGAACAAGATCCACGTCCGGGAAGAGGAGCTTGCTAAACTCGAAAAGCAAGTTGCTGAATAGATTCAGCAGCACGCCAAAGAGGTCGAGCGCCTTGCCCGGGAGGGTTCGGAGCTTGCGACGACCAAGAGGTCCTTGGAAGAGGTGCGAGGCTCAAGGGCTGTGGAGTCCCAACAAGTATGGGACTTCTTGGGCAAAGCCAATGATGCGCTGACGCCGCTGGGCTTTAGTCCCGTGCGTCCGAATGATCCGGAGCTAGAGCTGGACCAGGCGTTGAAGGCGTTGAGCTTGGCTGGCAACAAACTCAACAAGATAGGCGATGTCATCGCGAATCAGTTGGAAACAGAAGGAAAATCCCTTGCTCAAAACGTCGCGGAGTACATGCTGACGTGCTACACAAGTCCGGATCCTCACTTCCCACTACACCCGGTGCTTGAAGGTCCCATCGACGGAGAGGGAGGTGCCGCCAAAGCCAGCGTGTCGGAGGTTGCCCAGAAGGTTGCCTCGTTCTTCCATAGGATCTAGGACTTTCTCCTTGTAGCTTCCACTTGTATCTTCTCTTCTTTTCTCCAATTTATAATCTCTTGTCCTCAGTTGAATGAAATCCAAGAAATTTATGAATTTCATTTTTTTGTCTTCAACCTTTGTCTCACTTGGCCCCCTGGTAGATGTTCACAATTTGATTGCGAACATGTACCAAAAGGATGTAGCATTTTGTTGAAGACTTGTGTGCTTCGAACTTGTAGGGTGTAGGTCCGAATTCGTCGATAGCATGGGCCCCCTAAGTTTGTTGGAGCTTAGTAGCTCCGACAGCGACCACTGTCAACACGTAGAGCATCGACAGCAAACCCCATTAGGGTGTCCTTCTATCATCTTTTCTTCACATTGATGGTTGGTCCCCTGGATTTGTCGGAACTTGGTAGCTCCGACGACGCCTATTATCAATGTTTAAAACATCGACAACGGGCCACCTTAGGGGATGTCAAAGCTCTGATAGCTCCAGTATCACTCACCATCATCATGAGATTTTTATTTTTCCTGCACACTGAAGTCAAAAAAAAACAGTAAATCGTTTCTTATCTATAACTCATTTGTGGCTTACTATTCGCGAAAGAAATTTTTAGGTCGACCGCAATTCTATATACAATCAAGCGCATTTGCTTGTTTTCTCCAGGTCTGATCGTTTTCTGGACTCACCTTACTCAGGCCTGCCGGGGTGTAGGTAGAGTGGCTTACTTAGGGTGCAGGACCAGGCTAAGTCGATAGCACACTCCGGACCTAGATTGGCTTAGCGTTCAGTGCAACATGAATTATACATGAATTGTTCGAGCTAAAGTTTCTTGAGAATTGCACAACTTTGTTATAGACAAGAAAGAGAAAAATAAAAAAGAATGAGCCTGTACAAAATAAATGCACGTGGAGTCTGTTTTCACATAATGATGTCTTTCATTATAGGTCCGGGGTACAGGGGAAACAAGTACACTCTTAGGGTACGGAACCAGACTAAGTGTGTTATATTTCTTGTTTGACCCAAGGTAACTAGCTACACTTTTAGTTCTGAGACTGTGTCAAGTGTTGCCTGGACTTTGCGAACCTTCCGGGATAGGTCCGGCTGTCCTCCCGGAGGAGCTACCCGACTCTGTACAATGACGCTATAACATACATCACATGTAATTACAGACTCACCTCTGTGATATTAAGTGTAGAACTTACGGAGGTGCTTAATGTTCCAAGGATTAGGGAGCGGTGTCCCATCCTTGGTTGCCAAGCGAACGCATCTGGGATGGGATACTTTGATCACTCGGAAGGGTCCTTCCCAGCTGGGGGAAAGTTTGTTTAACCCTTCTCGAGTTTGTATTCTCCGTAGCACTAGATCGCCTTCCGAGTTGTCGGTTATGCACATGCCTTTGGTGATAGCGCCAGAGCGTGGCGATATCGTGCATTTCGAACAGCTGCTTGGCACCTTCCCACTTCAACGAGGTCAAGGTCTTCACGTCGGAGCTGGTCCTGCGTGGCTTCGTCAAAGGTACGGACCCGGAGCGACTCCAAGGTGATTTCCGGAGGAAGGACTGCTTCAGCTCCGTACACCAGGAAGAAGGGTGTCTCTCCAGTTGACCGGTTTGGAGTTGTCTTGTTTGCCCACAAGGTGGGCGGAAGCTCTTTAATCCAGTTGGCTCCATGTTTTTTCAGACGCTCATATGTGCGCGTCTTGAGTCCTTTTAGGATTTCTACATTTGCTCTCTCAGCTTGGCCATTGCTTGCCGGGTGAGCTACGGAAGCGTAGATGACTTGAATGCCAAGGTCTTCGCAATATCCTTGGAATGCAGAGCTTGTGAATTGGGTCCCATTGTCAGTTATGATCTTGTTTGGGACTCCAAATCTGCATACTATGGACTGCAAGAAAATGATAGTTGATTGCTTGTTTATTGTCACAACTGGAGTTGCTTCCGGCCACTTGGTGAACTTGTCGATGACAACATATAGGAACTTGTAACCTCCGACGGCTCTTGGGAAAGGTCCCAATATATCCATCCCCCACACACCGAATGGCCATGTAGGAGGTATCATTTGTAGGGGTTGAGCTGGTGTGTGAATTTGCTTCGCGTGAAATTGGCATGCTTCACATTTCTTCACTAGCTCGGTTGCATCCTGGAGTGTTGTAGGCAAGTAAAAACCATGCCGAAAGGCTTTACCGACCAACGTGCGGGAAGACGCGTGGTTCCCACACTCGCCTCCATGGATTTTCGCGAGGAGCTCGCGGCCTTCTACCCTTGTAATGCACCGCATTAGGACGCCATTGGCACCACGCTGGTAGAGATCCCCTTCTACCAGTGTGTATCTTTTAGCCAATCTGACTATCCGGTCAGCAGATACATTATCTTCAGGAAGGATGTTGTCTTTCAAGTAGCTCGGATCTCCGAGATCCATGCATCAGAGCTAACTTGATCTTCTGAGTCTTCAGTGTTGGGTTCCTCGGAGCTTCCTGCAGCACCTACGACCCTTGATGGACACCATGATAACAGGGCCATCGGGACCGCCAGCTTCGAGGTGCTGGTCTCGCCCCCTTCGCTCAGTTCGGCAGGCTGAGTTGTTGGTCTTGACAATCTCCGAACGAAGGTTCTATCAGGAACCGGAGCTTCGGTTGAAGCTTTCGTCGAGAGTTCGTCAGCTTCAGCGTTGTTGAGACGTTGGACATGGCAAAGATCCAGGACTTCGAAGTCCTTCTGAAGCTTCTGGACTTCAAGTAGATATGCAGCTAGTTGAGGGCTATTGCAGCAGCATTCACCTTTAACTTGTTTTATAATGAGTTGCGAATCACCCTTTACCAACAGCTGCTTGACACCATATGATAGTGCCACTTTGAGCCCATAGATTAGTGCTTCATACTCTGCCATGTTGTTGGTCGCCTTGAAGTCAAGGTGAACCATGTATTTGACCTTCCCCCCGGTCGGAGCGAGGAGAAGGATTCCAGCTTTGGCCCCCTGCTTCTGCACGGAGCCGTCGAAGTAAAGAGTCCAGTGAGGCTCAGTGAAGACCGGAACCTAAGGTTTCGGCTTCTGCACACTGGGTCCCCCAGGATTTGATGGAGAGGGGGTCCGTTCCGCCACAAAGTCTGCCAATGCTTGACTCTTGATCGCTTGTCTTGGGACGAATTCAAGATCGAACTCGGCCAATTCCGCTGCCCACTTTGTAGTGTTCCCAGTAGAGTTAGGGTTATGCAAGATTGCACGAAGTGGATAAGAGGCTACCACTGAAATATTGTGAGCTTGGAAGTAGTGACGAAGCTTCCTAGAAGTGGCTCACCAGGGTTTGGAGCTACCAAAGTTGGTAGAGTGGTGAGGAGCTGCTTTAGCTCTTGGAAAGCCTTTTCTGCTTCTTCAGACCATTGGAATGGTCCGGACTTCCTCAATAATTTGAAGAAGGGTAGCGCCCGTTTTGCCAGTCTTGAGATGAACCGGCTGAGGGTAGCTAGACATCCAGATAGCTTCTAGAGATCCTTTGATGCGGGTCGGTGGCCGCATGTCTTCAATAGCTTTAATCTTCGCCGGATTTGCCTCTATTCCTCGGTGGTCACCAAGAATCCAAGAAGCTTTCCAGAGCTAACCCTGAAGACACACTTGTCTGGGTTCAACTTTGTGCGTGTGACCCGCAACTTGTCGAAGACAGCTTTCAAGGTATCAAGAAATGAATCCTTGTTCTTGATCTTGATGACGATGTCATCAACGTACACTTCCACTACATCTCTGATGAGCACTCCAAAAGTTTTGTACATAGCTCGCACAAACGTTGAAGCAGCATTTTTGAGACCGAATGGCATGGCAGTGTAACAGTTTCCCGCCGGCCTTAGGTACAACGACTGGGTTTGCCAGCCATTTTGGGTGGAAGACTTCCCGGATGAATCCAGCTTTGAGCAACTTCTCCACTTCTTGACGTATGAAGTTCTATCGCTCTACTGATTGCTTCCGAGGCTTCTGATGTATAGGCCGAGTGTCAGGGTAAATCTTCAGATTGTGCTCAATCACTTCCCTGGGGATCCCAGGCATTTGTGACGGCTGCCAGGCAAACACGTCGACATTACCCCGGAGGAAAGTGATGAGCGCGAGTTCCTATTTGTCATTCAGACCCCCTGATATATGAGTGGTCTGAGCAGCGTCGGAACCAATATAGAAGACTTTGACGGGAATGTCAGTGTCGCCGCTTGGTTGCACACGAGGTGCAGAAGTTGAGCCTCGATGACGAATGCTCGGAGGATTCAGAGCTTGCTCCTTTCCGGATTCTTCCTCCTGCGTTGTAGCAAGCGCGTGGAGTTCTTCCAAAGCAGTAACCCCGGCGGTGCGGTCTCCTCGAATCCGGAGAACACCCGAGGGTGTTGGCATCTTCAACACCAAGTATCCATAATGAGCTGCAGCCATGAATTTGTACAAGGTTGGCCTGCCCAAGATGGCATTAAATGGCAAGTTGATATGTGCCACGTCGAAGACCAACTTCTCAGTCCTATAATTCTCCCGAGTTCCGAAGGTCACCAGGAGAGTAATGGCACCGAGTGGAGTTATGGCCCCCGGACCTACTCCGGAGAAAGGTCGGGAGGGGCGAAGATCCGAAGGTCGGAGCTGGAGCTTGACGAAGGCTTTGAAGCTTATGAGGTTCAGCCTCGAACCTCCGTCCACCATTACATGGTGGAGTTGGATGTTATTGATGGTAGGAGATACCATCAGTGGAAGTTGGCCAGCTCCGATCATATTCTGAGGGCAGTCTGAAGCATCGAAGGTGATGGCAATGTCCATCCACTTACAATGAGGCTCTGCCCTGGCGATGGGAGCTACAGAGGCCATGTCCCGCCGCATTGTCTTGAGGACACGCCGGGAGGTGATGTCCCACGAACCACCAAAGATGGTGTTCATGGTCTTCCGACGCTCATTGTCGGAGACGTCAGAGTCGTCGTCAACGGAGGTGTAAACAACCTTCAAGACCTTTTTTGGGTCTTGAAAGCCTAACTCCTCTTCGTCCGGAGCTCTATCAACTTTTTGTGTTCCTTCCCTTTGACGGAAAGGAGCTTCTTCCCGGCGCTTGTTGTAGCGCTCAGCAAGGTTCTGGACCTCTCGGCAGCCTTCCAGGTTCTTGTTGTTCGTCTTGTGTATGGGACACCACATCTTGGAGCTGCCACCGTCTTCAGATGACGGCCGAGGTCGTTTCTCGGGGCATGGCCCCCGGCCACCCGGAGCTGCAACAGGTGCAGCAGTAGGTGTGCCGGCCGATGACTTCTTCTTGCCGTTGGACTTTTTCTTCTTCTTGCCACTCCCGGAGGTAGTGGCTTCACCCTTGGAGGACTTTTTGTTGGCCTCCGGAGGTGGTTGGGAGTGCATTTCATGGCCCTCCACAGCCTTGGCACACTTGTCTGCCAAGCTGAAGAGTTCCGTGACACTGGTGACTTTCCTTGGTCGCCAGTTTCTCCAGCATTTTCTTATCTCAAACGCCTTGTCTGAATGCTACAATAACATAAGCGCTTGAGATAGAAGGAATGGTATTTCGTACCTGGGAGAACCTCTGGATGAAAGATCAAAAGGACTCTCCCCCTTTTTGCTTGACAGCAAAAAGATCCAGTTATGTGCCTGGTCGGGTGTATGAACTCCCAAAATTGGCAGTGAACTGTTGGCACAACTCCGCCCAACTGTTGATGGAGTCAGACAGAAGGCTCATGAACCAAGACTTGGCAGTCCCAGTTAAAGCCACAGGAAAATAATTGGCCATTACGGCCTCATTTCCCCCAACCGCAAGGGTAGCGGTGGAGTAGATTTGAAGAAATTCGGTGGGATTGACAGTCCCGTCAAATTTCTCCAGTAGGTGAGGCCGGAACTTTTGCGGCCATCTGACCATGCGTAGGTGCATGGCCAAGGCAGAACAGCCTCCCCCTACTCCCTCAGGAGCAGGACTGTCCCGAGCTTCTCGCCTCTCGCGAGCACGCTTGATGTGGACGCGGACATCCTATTGTTGATAACGACAATCGAGCTCAGCCCGAAGGTCATGAGTCAAAAGCCTCATTATCGTGTGAGTACGTCGCACCCTGGAAGGCAGCGACGTCGCCTGTTGGGATGCAGCACGCCTCCTGTGTTGTGAAGTGTGCGGACCGAGTCTACTCGACAAGGTCCGATGCTGCGATTGGGCCCGCCCCGAAGGGGGAGGATCTTGATTGCTGATGCGATTGGTTGCTGCTGCAACCAAATGATCCACATCAGCTCTCCACTGCTCCATTGCACCCTGGGATGCTCCTGGAGGCGGTGGACATTGGAGAAGAGCACGCGCAACATTAAGCGCGTGTTCAGGGTTGTTGTTCACCGATGCAGTGACCGACGCGGACGCCCCATCTCACTGTCCAACCTGATTCACCGGAGCGGACGGTGGCGGCAGTGGCATGACTCCTGCTGGGGTCACAGCACCTGCTGGCTACTGCATGTTGGAGGGATTGCCTCCAGCAGGTTGCGCAACATGGTCACCGTTGGATGATCCAGCAGCAGAATTCACCATCTTTGAATCTCAGGCCCCCCTACCCGGCGCGCCAACTGTCAGAGGATGATTCTAGCAATTCTCCCGTTACTATCGTTGGTAGCCCACAGAGTTTTGTAGTTCGGTTAGGGCACGCGGAGATTTAGAAGAAGGTGGCGATTTGACACGAGGATTTACGTGGTTCGGGCCGCCTGAGCGTAATACCCTACTCCACGGGTGTGTTGCTATTGCATTGAGCGTCTGAGCGCTTGTGTGTCAGAGACTAGAGTGTCTTGAGCGCGTGTGGAAGCCTCTGTGAGATCAAAGTGTCCCCCGTGTATTGCTCGGTCAGTCCTTTTATAGTACAAGGACTGGTCATTACATCATCAGCCTGGCCCAACATGTGCCCTGGCGGTTACTGATGCTTAATACACAGTTAATGTACTTAATTACCCGTAACAGCGTGATAACGCGCCTTGATGGTGGTGTTACTGGTATTAAGATAGCATTAATGACACATAATCGGGTCTTGAAGCTTTAATTGTTCCTTGAAGGTCCGAGCCGTTGGAGGTCCACCAGCCTGCTTGTTGAGGTTGAAGGTCGGGTGCTGTTGTACACGTGTCGGTACCGGATCTTCCCTCTGTCGGGGGTTAGGTCCAGGGGTGCCACACAGGTATCTAGTCCGGAGCTATCTCATGTATGGAATGTAGCTCCGGTTTTATGATACACGTGGCGGCACTGGGACTAACCATAGAAGGGAGGCAGGTCCGATTCCGAGTGACACGTGGGGCCTTCGGAGGTCTTCAACTCAGATAGGTTGAGTTCATTTGCACTCTTTGCAGTCCCAAGGGATATCTGGTACGCAGGGTAACGACAGAGAACCTCGTTCTGAGACTACTTTCTTCAAAACTTCATGTCGGCATACAATATGTTGCATGTACAATTATGCTAGCTTCGCGGTGGTATAGGTTGTCCTAATGGGAATGAAATGAGCTGATTTGGTCAACTGATCCACAATAACCCACATGGAGTCATAACCGGACTACATACGTGGTAATCCAACTATGAAGTCCATACCAATTTCTTCTCACTTCCATTCTGGTATCTTCAATGGTTGCAATAGTCCAGCTGGCTGTTGATGTTCATCCTTCACTCGTTGACACGTGTCACATAATGCAACATATTCAGCTACATCCTTTTTCATGCCATCCCACCAATAGCACGTCTTCAAGTCCTTGTACATCTTCGTACAACCTGGATGAATCGAATAAGGTGAGTCGTGTGCCTCTTTCAATATCGTCTCGCGAATTTGCTTCACATTAGGCACAACAATTCGTTTCCCAAGCCATAGTGTATCATGATCATCTTCATCAAACCCGAATTTTCTCCCTTCTTGGATCTTTTTCTTGATTTCATGGATTTCCTCATCCTTTGTTTGACCCTCTCGTATTCCTGTTCTAGGGTCGAATTTAACTCTATCATTCCCATATCATTCATGAACCCAAGATGCAACCATTCAATCTCCTTACATAGCTCGGATGGCAACTCCCTAACCCTAAGTTGGTGGCTTCCTCCTTTTCTACTCAAGGCGTCGGCCACTACATTGGCCTTTCCCGTGTTATAGTTGATTCCCACATCATAATCCTTATTGAGTTCCATCCATCTTCGCTGCCTCAAATTCAGATCTGTTTGTGTGAATATGTACTTGAGACTCTTGTGGTCTGTGTAAACCTCACAACTATGTCCAAGGATGTAATGTCTCCATATCTTCAAGGAATGCACTACGGCTGCAAGTTCAAGATTATGTGTAGGATAATTCTCCTCATGCTTCTTCAATTGCCTCGATGCATAATATACCACTTGACCCTCTTGCATAAGAACACATCCAAGCCCTTGCCTTGAAGGTAATATATATTGTGATACCCGGTTCTAAAAATGAACCAAGTGAACGCATATGTGTGCCCAGGACGTTCAACACACATACATGAGTGCAATCACAAAAGGATATATAGAAAATTACCACTGAACAAGATTAATTGACCACTTTTATTACAGAATTTATTAGATCCTCGAATACAAGCTCTAATGAATATTAATGAAAAGTTTGAACTAATGCAGCGGAAATAAACTAATAGAGCAAACTAAGCATAAGGGTAGCGCAGCTCCAATCAACACCACAGGCAAAGCTGATGGCAGACACGGCCTAAAACTCCGCATTATCATCGTTATACTCCCAATCCTGACTTGCAACTGTTGGTGGGGGAATTGCAAGGGTTAGTACATATCGTACTCAGCAAGTGTGGAAAGTATGACATGTAGCTGATTCGAATGACGAATATAACAAAGGCTATGTGCTAAAAAGTATATTAAAACATTGTGAAAGCAGTATATTATACGTATGTGAAGTAACCCCATCATAAACCATAATTATTAGCCTAGGTACAGGTCCATATTCCATATTCATCACCATTATGACAGATTTCACCATTACCATTAACCATGCCCAATACCATAATTCAGTCCATAACAAGTTGTCGAAGGTCGTAAACGATACTTCCCCCGGACCTGCTTAGAGAGCAGCCCGCGGAGGTTCTTTGGATTCACGAGGGCTAGTCCCAGGAGATCGAACACAGCAGAATGATGGACACAGGGGTTTTACGTGGTTCGGGCCGCCGGAGCGTAATACCCTACGTCCATGGGAGTGTGGTGTATTGCCTTGCTTGAGCGTGTATGAGCCTTGGTCTAATTTTTTGTCCGTCCCTTGTGAAGGTCGTCTGCAGAGCCCTTTTATAGTTCAAGGACTCTGTAGTCACAAGCTGGGTCCCAGTACCCGACAGGTGGTCCTGGGGAGAGCCAAATCCTATACAAGATCTAGGATTAATTGCTATCTACTTCCCTTTGTCAGGGGAGTCCATGCGCCATCCCGCCGCGTCGTGCGTCAGGGCTACACATAGTTGGTGATGATGGTGGTGCATGTCCCGTCCGTCTTGTCCTCGCGGCCCATTCGTCCGTCTTGCGGCGTGGGTCTGTACCGGCTACTTGGACAAGACAGGACACTGGAGCCTTGACTTTCGTAAGCGCGGCTCAGCCTGCCTGGGGAAGGCGCGTGTACTTAATGTCTGTCTAAGCAGCGCACGCATTCCTTTACTGCGGCTTCCTACCGCACTGAGTTGGGCGTCCGCCACGTGGTTACGCTGGAGCCTGCCTCTGCGGGGAGTAAAGCACTTGACGGAATAGGCCACGTGGCGCATTCGGAGCCCACCCCTACGGAGGGGTGGGGGCTCAGCCCTGCAGGCCACGTGGTAGCTCCGGTGCCTTTCCCAACGAGGGCGCGGACTTGGCCCTGAGGTCCCGATCGGCCACGTGGCGGCTCTAGAGCCCTCCTCAGTGGGGAGGCGTGGGCTTGGCCCTGCCGGCCACGTGGCAGCTTGGGAGCCTCCACCTACGGGGAGGTAGGATCGGGTCCTTCCCTCCTCTACGTGGCAGCCTTGGATTCGGCTTCTTAGGCAGAGGCGGATTCCTTAGCGGTTTTCTCCTGTGCGTGGGGGTACCCGGTCTGCAGGGTACCGACAGTGGCCCCCGAGCCTACCTCGGGAGAGTCGTCGATACCGCAGGTGGGGTCTTCTCCCTTTTCTTCCCGCTCAACTCTTCCGATTCCACTTCAAGGCAGTTCCCCATGCGACACGCCCCTGCCGTTGAGGCGACGTGTCTCCTTCCGGTTAGCGAAGGAGCTGAACAGGCACCGCGCGATGTGACTCCTACCTTCAATCGTGCTTTAACTGCGGTGGTTCCCAAGGTGGCTCCTGCGCTTCCGCTACTTTTCCCCTTTCGGAAACCGCCGAGTTACCTCCCGCATAGCTAGCTGCCCGGCTCGCCTTCCTTGTCGAGCGATCCGGGCCCTCATGTCATTGCCCATTCGGGTTCATTACTCCTCTACTGGGGCTGCGGCGATCCACACTTTTGCGCCTGTTGGCCTGCAGGGGTGCATAAAAAGAGAAAGTTCCCCCTGAGGGTTCTTTCTCCCGCCTCTGCACCCTTGCGCTCGTGTTTCCGCCTCAAGCCCAGTTCTTGCGCTCTAGTTCCCAGTCTCCCCGTCCAGAGCTTCCAACCTCAGCCCTCATGGCGACCATCTTGCCCAAGTCCAGGCTGTCCAGGCCCGCCGACCTGGCCCCTATGCGCCGGCTTCTTGGCTGGCACACTCCTGAGCGGGAGTCGTGGCTCCGTCCTGGGAGGCTCCTGCTGAGCCTCTCCGCCAGGGAGATGGTTCTCTTCTCATCGTACGTGCTGGCCGGCTTCGTCCCGCCAGCATCCGCCTTCTTGGTCATGCTCCTGGAGACCTTCGGCCTCCAACTCCACCACCTCGCGCCGAACTCGATCGCCATGCTGGCAGTCTTCGCTCACCTCTGTGAGATGTTCGTGGGGGTGATGCCGTCGGTAAAGCTCTTCAGGTACTTTTTTGTACTCAGGGCCACCGGCAGGAGTTCGAAGGAGCACCTCAGCGCCTACTACTTCCAGCGCCGGACTAAGGTCCCCATGAGGTACATTGCTTCCTTCAACTCGGCAAGGTGGGAGATGTGGCACGAAGATTGGATGATCGCCAAGGTCGAGGCCCACGACCGGATGTGTCTCCCGACCGGGATCCCCTACTCTGAGCGATCATTCTGGGAGGAGCGCCCAGAGCTGGAGGAGGCGTTCAACCCGGTGCTGGAGAGGATCCAGATGCTGGCGGACCACGGGCTGTCGTCTGCCATGGTGCTGAGGGACTTCATGTCCCGCCGCATAGCCCCGCTTCAGCACCGTGCCCGCCCGGCGTCGATGTTCACCGGCCTGTCGGACTGCACCCGGCTCGAGACCTGCCCTGGCTCCAACCTGGGCGAGCAGCAGTTGCTCGACATGCTGGCCCGGGTCTGCCCCAACGACATCTCCGCTGAGGCACTTACTCTTCCGTCGGCCTGCCGCCCCTTGTGCTCGGACTCCGAGTTGAGGAGGCAGCTGCTGAAGACGATGCTGACCCTTGACGAGTCCGGGCTGGCGCGGTGCCAGATCAGGGACCCGTTCCGGGGGGTTAGCATTGCTGACGACACTGAGGGAGGCGAGGCTCCCTTAAGCGATGTTGGTTCTTCAAGCGGTGACTCCTCGAGCGGCCCCCAGCACCATCCATGTGGTGGCGTCGTCGCCCCCGGCGACAAGGGGAAGGGGAAGGTGTCGGTTCCGGTGCTGGACCCGTCCCCCAAGAAGCGCGCCCGGTCGCCACCGCCGGCCCCTTCTGCCCTTCGTCAGGACTCCGGAGCCCTGCCGCGCTCGTCGCCAGGGGGCGCCGATGGCACCACCTTGCCGCCCAAGTCTTCCACACGCAAGAGGGGGAGGCTCCTCAACGCCGACGGGACCCCAGCGTTCCCTCTCCGTTCGGAGGGGCGCCAGACCTCGGGGGTGCCGCCGACACCACCACCACAGGGGCCCCCAGCACACTCAGGGGCCCCCACTACGGGTTCGGGGGGTCCGAACCCCCCCCCCCCCCAACCCTTTCGGGAAGTGGTGGAACTTCAGCGTCCCCCGGTAAGCCTGCTCAGATTTTATCTTGGGTGTTCTTTGCTGTGCGCCTACACTGTCAATCTCTTATGGTCTGAGCTTGCTTGGTTTCAGCGCTTCCACAGCTACTCCACCACCCGCGGGCACTTCTGCTGGAGGGTCTGCCACTCCAGTCGGCTCGCGAGGATCGTCTGCTGCTTCGGGCCCTGCTCCGGTGCCCCAGGCTGCTGCCGCTGGGGTACCTCGGGCCCCCGTGTCTGAGACCCCCGCAGCGGCTGCCGAAGCCCAATCACGCGCGCCGATGACCGCCGCCGCGCCTACCAACGACACCGCGTCCACCGGCCACTCCGTGCCGGCCGACGCCGCCGCGCCCTCCGACACTGCTGCGTCGGCTGGCGCCACCGCCCCGGGTGCTGCCATTCGGGAGGGGGCCCTGGTCCCCGCCTCCCCAGTGGTCCTCCAAATGGAGGACGATATTGAGGAAGTGGGGAGGCAGGGGCCTGCTGCTACGGTGGAGCCCCTCCCCTTGTCCGAGGCTATGGCCGTGGCCTACTCCGGCTTCCGGCAGGCCCAGGCGGCCCTTGCCCGGGAGAAAGGGCGGCTCGAGGACGAGGACGACCAGCTCCGGGAGTGGGCGAGGGCCCTGGAGGCCCGGACTCGGCTGGCAAAGAGCCGAGCGGCCCAGCGAGAGGCGGTCGTTCGGGAGGAGATGAAGATCCTAGAGCAGGAGCGCGACCTCATCGCCCAACTGGACGCTGTCACCCAGAAACTGAAGGCAGACACCGAGACCATCCATGCTGAGGCCAGCTCTCGCCTCCAGGCCTGCGAGGACCTTCATCACCTGCTGTCCCTCCAGGAGGCCGCTCTAGCTGAACGGGAGCAGGAGCTGGCGGTGAAGCGGGCCGAGGTGGAGGCGACCTGCCGCAGGCTCATCCTTCAGCAGGAAGGGGCGAGAGTTCGCGCCGCCGAGCTGGACCGCCGGGAAGCCGCCTTAGCTGAGGCACAGCAGGCCCAGTCCGCTGAGCGCCAGGCCCTTCTGGACCGCGAGTTCAACATCGCCCTCAAGGAGGGTGACTTGAACCGCCGTGAGGCGGGGGTCGGCGAGCGTGAGAGGGCCCTGGTGGCCAGGGAGAAGCGGTTCCTGGACGGCGGCCCCCGGGCACTGGCGGCGGCCCAGCAGGAGGTGGCGGAGCTGCGGGTGGCGCGCTCCGCCGAGGCCCAGAAGGTCTAGGAGTTCCTCGGCGGTGCCGACTCGGCTCTGGTGCCACTCGGCTTTAGCCCGACGTGCGTGGGGGAGCCGGCGCAGGAGGTGAGTCAGGTGTTCTTGGCGCTCGACTCTACCAGCTCGAGGATGCGCTCACTGGGGGCCATCCTTGACAACCAGCTGGAGGCCAAGGGACGGATGCTGGTGAAGGAGGTGGCGACACACATCCTATCCTGCTACCGGAGCTGGTACCCCAACGTCTCCCTGTAGCCGGTCCTCGAGGGGCCCATCGCCGAGAGGGAAGAGGCCGCCAAGTCTGAAGTTTCGGATGCGGTGGCACTCATCGCCTCAAGGTTCCAGCGGAGCGGCTGAGGGCTCCCCGGGCATCTGTTTAAGTTTTTGTCTTTCTGTCTTTTGTCTTGTGGTTGGCTGTGATGACAAACTCTTTATTTGTGCGATAAAAAATCTGTCTGTGGTGCCCTTTTATACTCAGCTTGCTTTTGTTTCCAGCAGTGTCTTCCGGCTGCTTGTTGTTCCTTAGCTTCCCGGACCTGCCGTCCCCCAAAGTATGGCCTCCTAACAGGCGTGGCCAATTGTTATGGGCACTCCTGTCATGCACTTAGGGTTTAGGGCGGACCAGTGCAGGAGGAGCCTAGGATTTGTAGGTAGCATTGCCATAGCTGAGTATGCAGGTATGTCGACAGCGGCCCCCCTGGGGGTGCCGCCGGAGCTTCAGTTCCGCGGTGCTTGCCATCTTCGGCGAGAGGTCGACAGCGGGCCCCCTGGGGGTGCCGCCGGAGCTTCAGGCTGGCGGTGCCCACTGTCTTCGCGGGTACTCTGACGGTGGTTGCTGGAATAACTTCCTCAAAGACCTGTACATAGATCAAAAAAGAGAAGTAATTCTATCCGCTGGTCACTTTACCCCTGCTCATTTTGTAGTGTCGCTTGACTAACGATCCTGGGCTGACTCGTGGGGCTTGGGTAATTCAGTGCTTCTGCACCCAGGGCTCGTTGTCCAGAATACCCAAGGTTGGTCCATCTGGCCCCCAGCACTTGGCTATAGCGCTGGGGAGGCAAAACGCACAGGCTTAGGGTACGGGACCAGGCTAAGCAGGTTGTGGCCCTGGACCTCCCGCTCGGCATAAGCTGTTTCCGGGGGGGGGGGGGGGAACCATCTGGAGACACAGGCCCCCGAGTATTGGAACAACCGAGGCCCCGGGCGCATCGCAGGTACCTCAAGCAACCCCACCTGCAGTCCAGACAGCAAGGCTCCCACTATTGTTAAAGCAGGGGGAAAACGACAGCGCTCATGATAGATCACGAGCTATGGCGGGCTTACAGCAACATCATAAAAATTAAAGATAATTTTTGAATTGACAAACCCTATACCAGGCAGGACAACATTCTTTCATTGTAGTTTCTCATAAGATGAAGCAGACTTTACAAGGGGAATAACCCGGCCTGGGTGTTAGGTGGAGCCGAGTGCACCTACTTAGGGTTCTGGACCAGGCTAAGCGGAATGTGCACTCGGAGCCCCATCCCCCTATACTAAGTGCTGTCCTGAGATAATGTGTAACCTTTACAATGAAATAGCATTGCCCCGACCCTGGTCTAGGGGTAGAACTTACGGAGGTGTTCGATGTTCCATGGGTTGGGTAACCACTGTCCATCCTCCGTAGCTAGGCGGACGCATCCTGGGCGGCAAACCTCTGTTACTCGGAAGGGACCCTCCCAGCTGGGGGAGAGTTTGTTAGACCCTTCTCGGGAGAGTATGCGGCGCAACACCAGGTCGTCAACCTTTAGCTCCCTACTCCGCACGGTCCTCTGATGGTAGCGCCGGAGCGCCTGCCTGTACCGTGCATTTCGGAGAGCTGCTCGCACTCGTCCCTCGTCGACGAGGTCCATGTCTTCACGCCGGAGCTGGTCCTGCGCGGCTTCGTCGTACCTCCGGGCACGGGGAGAGCCCATGGTAATTTCTGGGGGGAGGACGGCCTCTGCCCCGTACACCAAGAAGAAAGGCGTTTCCCCCGTGGCCCGGCTGGTTGATGTCCGCCTAGCCCACAGCGCACACGGAAGCTCATCCACCCAATTTGCACCATGCTTCTCAAGGTGTGAGAACATGCGAGTCTTGAGGCCCCTGAGGATCTCTGCATTGGCTCTCTCGACCTACCCATTGCTCTCTGGATGAGCAACAGATGCATAGCAGACTTGGATCCCCAGGTCCTCGCAGTATTCTTGGAACGCTGCACTTGTGAACTGGGTCTTGTTATCAGTGATGATTCTGTTCGGGACCCCGAACCGGCAGACGATCGACTTAATGAACTTTACTGCTGACTGCTTGTTGATGGTGACAAATGGGGCGGCCTCCGGCCACTTGGTGAACTTATCTACAGCGACGTAGAGATGCTGGAATCCTCCGACGGGCTCTGGGAAAGGGTCCCAGGATGTCCAACCCCCATACAACGAATGGCCATGAGGGAGGGATCATCTACAGCGCCTGAGCTAGTGTATGGATCTGCTTGGCATGGAACTGGCACGCCTTGCATCTCTTTATGAAAGCATCTAGGCCCCATGAGGTACGGTTTCGGTGATTAATGACAACCATTCGATATTACTAATGAATTTGTGAATGCAAGGTCTCAATGACACTCAATCAAATGAAATCAAAATTACATTGGAGACCCATATAAAATCAACGAATGAGATCAAATCAAAACATATGATGACAAGAAGTGAAAGCTCTAACTTGATATCATTCCATACTTGAAGACAATCAAAACAACACTTCAAACAAATGTCAAAGAGGTCACAAGTTCAAAATTCCAAAAGAACAACTCAAAACAACTCGAAGTCAACAAGTTGAACACACCGGATCATCCGATGGTCTTGGAGTTGACTGCGTCGGTCAAGTTTGTTCAACTGAAGAAGAAGACCTCAGACAAATGCACTCACCGGATCATCCGATGTGAGTGGCTCAGTGCATCGGTCCATCATCACAGATTGCAATACCATTGGACCAAGAGAAGCACCGGATCATCCGATGTACAGACTTACACACATCGGTCAATCACTCCAGTAAGCCTCAAGATCAAGCAAAATTCTGGAGGAAGAGCCACCGGATCATCCGATGAGTAGAGAGATCAACATCGGTCTAACAACGGTCATATCTGACACAGTGACATCAGCTAATTTGGCTTTGACCGATGATAACTGAAGGGGAGACATCGGATCATCCGGTGTTCGCAGACAAGTGATGTCAGCCTACTTTTCCAACGGCTATCTCGTGGAGGCTGGCTATTTATACCCCTTCAACCTGTCAAATCGATAAGACTTGAAGCCCAGACATACTCTACACATCCTAGAGCATTCAAGCAAGAGAGCTACCACTTTCACATCATTTACTCATCATTTGCACACCAAGAGATAGGCTAGAACTAGCTAGAGATAGTGCTTGGGTGCCTCCACTCTAGGTGATTGGAGTCTCTAGCGTAGTGAGAGCCATAAGGGAGTGTCCCTTGGTGTGTGTAACTTCCGGAGCTTGCCAAGTGGATTGTGGAAGCCCGGAGGATCCCAAAGTGTACAAGGCTTGAGCTCCACCTTGCCAAGGTTGGCGAACGGAGAAGAATAGTGAAGAAGCCCCTAGTCTCGGTGACTTGGGAGTGGCAAAACCCTTCGGTGGGTGCCACAACGTGGACGTAGGAAGATCCTTGTGATCTTACCGAACCACGGGATAAACTCCGTGTCCCTTCGAGCGTTTGCATCCCTCTCCCTTTTACTCTTATGCAATCTTCATTCCGCAACTTTAATTTACATTGATTGCATAGTTTAATTGCATAGGGAATTGGGCTTTAAGTTGTAAGTGTTTAATTGTCTTAAAATTTGAAAGAAAGCCCAATTCACCCCCCCTCTTGGGCGTTTCGATCCTTACAATTGGTATCAGAGCCTTGTTGCTCATTGGATCATTCTAGCTTCACCGCTAGAGAGCTTAAAATGGCCAAGAATGGGGGTTCGGTTCCTATCTTCGAGGGCAAGAACTTTGCCTATTGGAAAGCACGCATGCGTGCCTACCTAGAGGCCATTGCTCCCGAAGTGTGGGAAGCGACCCATGCGGGATTCGGAGATCTTAATTATGTTGGGGATCAACTAAAATGGGATGCTAAGGCTAGAAATGCCATCTATGAATGCATTAGTCAAGATGTATTTGCAAGAGTAGCTAGTAAAGAAAAAGCTTGTGAAATTTGGGCATGCTTAATTGAAATTCATGAGGGTTCCTCTCGTGTTAAAGAACTCAAATATCACTTGCTAAAATCCAAGTATGATGAATTCAAAATGCTTCCTCATGAGAATGTTAACCAAATGTTTTCACGCTTAAATGTTCTTATTGAGGAGATTAATGCTCTTGACATTGCATCTCTTGGCAAGGGACTTATCAACCGAAAGATCCTCATGCTCCTTCCCAAGCCTAAGTACAACATCATCAACTCCATGCTCCAAAAGGAATCACTTGACAACATTGAAGTTTCGGAGCTCATTGGAGAAATACACGCTCATGAAATGAGCGTACTTGGAATGATGGAGGAGTCATCATCAAAAACTATTGCTCTCAAGGCTTCAACCAAGAAGACAACTCCCAAGAAAAAGAAAGTGGTTGAGCCGAGCTCAAGCGAAGAAGAGCAAGCAACAAGCGAAGATGACGATGATGAGCTTGCATTGATGATGAGAAAATTCTCACGTCTAAACTCCAAAATCGCAAAGAAGGGATACTCCTTTGATCCAAAGAAGAAAGCCTTCCTCCCAAGAAAAGATGAAAACAAAACATGCTACAATTGTGGTGATCAAGGCCACATATCATATGATTGTCCAAGACCCGACAAGAGGAAGGACAACCACAAAGGAAAGTATAGAAAGCTAGAAGAAAGTGATGAAGATGAAGAAGAGGTCAAACCCAAGCGCGCCTTTGGAAAGAAGAAATTTGACAAAGGCAAGAAAACCAAGCTCTTTCCAAAGAAGAGAAGAGGGCCTCAAAAAGTCTTCATGTGCGAGGCAAATGAGTGGATCACGGATGAAGAGTCAAGCGATGAAGAAAGTGAAAATGAAGAAAACTTGGCGGGCCTTGCCGTCGTCGACAAAGACAACTCACCTCTTCATCCACCTCCTATGTGCCTCATGGCTAAAGGTAACTCTAAGGTATGTGATGATTCTAGCGATGATGATAATGAGCTCTCCCCCGATGAACTAGCATCAATGATTAATGAATACCATGTCATCATAAAAAGGGAAAAGAGCAAGGCCAAAGCACTTGAACAAGCTTATGCTAAACTTGAGAGTGCGAAGCTCGACTTGCATGACAAGTATGTAACCATACTTCAAGAGCATGACACGCTCAAAACACATGTCAAGCAAGTCGAGGAGGAAAATGCTCAAATCAAGCTTGATCATCATGAGCTTGACTTAGCAAACCAAGCACTCTTGGGAAAGCACAATGACTTGGTTCAAAAACATGAAGTGCTTAACCTTGCTTATGAGAAAATTGAACTAAAAATGAAGAACATGAAAAAGGAAACCCTTGATGACAAAGTATCAACTATTTCACATGCCACTAATACCTTGGATAAGTCTTTGCCTTTGAAAGCAAGCCTTAGGGAGAAGGAATTGATGGACGAAATTGAAAGTCTCCGCACTAGTGTGGTGAGACTCTCCAAGGGAGAGGACAAGCACAAGGAAATCCTCTACCAACAAGCCAAAGGCTTCAACAAGAGAGGACTTGGATCCTTCCCGGTGCTCAACAAAGGGAAGGTGCCCTCACCGGAGCTTAGGACGAGCTTCATCAAAGAAGTTGGATCCTATTGCCAACATTGTGAGGTCACCGGACACCACACGAGGGAGTGTCCTCTTACCAACCGTCCTTCTCCCAAATTGCCTCCTAACTACAAATCTACTTTCCATGATTATCACTATCTCTTAAGCAAAGTAGGTGGCAAGGTGAAGGCAAGGTTCATCGGCAAAGACATTAAGGGCATGAAGGGGAAGCTCCCCAAGCAACTTTGGGTCCCAAAATCACTTGTATCACACATACAAGGACCTAAGTTAGCTTGGGTTCCTAAACTCAAAAACTAACTTCATGTGTGTAGGTGAACTACAAAGCCGGAGGAAAACATTGGGTACTCGATAGCGGGTGCACTCAACATATGACCGGCAATGATGGTATGTTCACCACCATAGAGAACCCCGATAATCATGAACAAGTCACCTTTGGTGACAACTCAAAGGGGAAGGTAATTGGTTTAGGTAAAATTGCTATTTCGCATGATTTGTCCATTTCCAATGTACTATATGTTAAGTCACTTAGTTTCAATTTACTTTCCATTGCACAACTATGTGATCTTGGACTAACGTGCACCTTTGACAAGAATGGTGTTGTAGTAACTAGTGAATCAAGCAAAGAACTAATCTTCAAAGGATTTCGGCATGGACATCTTCACTTGGTGGACTTCTCCAACAAGGATGCTAGCTTGACCACTTGTCTTTTCACTAAGACGAGCTTGGGTTGGCTATGGCATCGACGCATTGCTCACATTGGGATGAGCAAGCTTAAGAAGTCGTTCAAGCTTGGGATGGTGACCGGTGTAAAGGATGTCACATTTGAGAAGAACAAGCTATGTAGCGCTTGTCAAGCCGGGAAGCAAGTTGCTTCACACCACCCAATGAAGACAATGGTGTCAACCTCCAAGCCGCTTGAACTACTCCACATGGACCTCTTCGGACCGTCCACATATCAAAGTCTTGGTGGTAACTTCTATTGTCTTGTTATCGTTGACGATTATTCTCGATATGCTTGGACTTTGTTTTTAGGTGACAAGGGTGAAACTCCGGAAGTGTTCAAGACCTTTGCCAAACGTGCTCAAAGGGAATTTCAACTTCCCATCATCAAAGTCCGGAGTGACAACGGTACCGAGTTCAAGAACTACAACATTGGGGAGTGGTGTGATCGTGAAGGAGTAAAGCATGAGTTTTTCGGCCACATACACCCCCCAACAAAACGGTGTCGTTGAAAGGAAGAACAAGACCCTTATCACCCTTGCAAGAGCAATGCTTGATGACTATGGCACGTCGGAGAAGTTTTGGGCCGAAGCAATCAACACGGCGTGCCATGCTGCAAATAGGGTCTATCTTCACCGACTACTCCAAAAGACCCCATATGAGCTCCTCATTGGGAGAAAGCCCAACATCTCCTACTTTAGAGTCTTTGGGTGCAAATGCTACATCTACCGCAAGAAAAGGCTCGGTAAGTTTGAAAGAAGATGTGATGTTGGTATTTTTCTTGGTTATGCATCAAACTCAAGAGCATATCGAGTATTCAACCAAACCTCCGGTCTAGTTGAAGAAAGTTGTGATGTTGAGTTTGATGAGACTAACGGCTCCCAAGAGGAGAGTTTTGGTCATGATGAAATAGATGATGAGCCTCTACGAGAAGCCATGAAGAACATGACCATTGGAGACATCAAGCCGGAAGTTGAAGAGGGCCATGATCAAGGGGGAGCATCAAGTCCCAACATCAACACCTCCATGATGCCTCAAGTTGATGAAGAAGAAGAAGAAAAAGATGATCCATTGCCAATGCAGGATTCACAAGCCACACAACACCAACGACAAGAAGAAGTCCATGATCAAGTCCAACCACAAGAGGAACAACAAGCTTCACCACCGCCAAGTGACTCACAACCACTTATGAGGCATGGACGCATCTCCAAGGCGCATCCAATGGACCAAATCATTGGAAGTCCTTCAAGGGGCGTAAGTACTCGTTCCCGCCATGTCGCCTCATTTTGTGAGCACTACTCCTTTGTTTCGTGTGTAGAACCCACTCATATAGAGGAAGCACTCCAAGATCCAAATTGGGTGATGGACATGCAAGAAGAACTCAACAACTTCACCCGCAATGAAGTTTGGGTATTGGAGGAGCGACCCAAGGACAAGAACGTCATCGGTACGAAGTGGGTATACCGGAACAAGCAAGACGAGAATGGCGTCGTGGTCCGCAACAAGGCAAGACTTGTGGCCAAGGGTTTTTCACAAGTTGAAGGACTAGACTTTGGAGAAACATTCGCTCCGGTCGCTCGGTTAGAAGCTATTCGCATACTCCTTGCTTTTGCTTCACATCACAATATAATGCTTTATCAAATGGATGTTAAAAGTGCTTTTCTCAATGGTTATATTAACGAACTTGTTTATGTTGAGCAACCTCCCGGGTTTGAAGATCCGAGGAATCCTAACCATGTGTATAGGTTACACAAGGCGCTCTACGGGCTCAAGCAAGCACCTAGGGCGTGGTATGAACGACTAAGGGATTTCCTAGTCATGCAAGGATTCAAGATCGGGGGGGTGGACACTACACTCTTCACCAAGCACATCGACGGGGATTTATTCATTTGTCAAATTTATGTCGATGATATCATTTTTGGCTCAACTAACAAATCTCTTAGCCATGAGTTTGGCACCATGATGTCTAGGGAATTCGAGATGTAAATGATTGGAGAGCTCAACTTCTTCCTTGGATTCCAAATCAAGCAACTTCAAGAGGGGACCTTCATCTATCAAGAGAAGTACACAAAGGACCTCTTGAAGAAATTTGAGATGGGAGATTGTAGCTCAAGAAGCACTCCAATGGCGACAAATTGCCATCTCGACGCGGACATGGACGGTAAACCTATTGATCAATCTCATTATCGTTCTATGATTGGCTCATTGTTATATCTTACCGCATCTAGGCCCGACATTATGTTTAGTGTGTGCTTGTGTGCTCGCTTTCAAGCGGCACCTAAAGAATCGCACAAGAAGGCGGTCTTTAGGATACTTCGGTATCTCAAGCATACCTCAAGTGTAGGTTTGTGGTACCCCAAGAACGCTAGTTTCCATCTCTTGGGATACTCGGATTCGGACTTTGCCGGATGCCGTGTGGATCGCAAGAGTACCTCCGGTGGGTGCCACTTACTTGGGCGTTCCCTAGTATCTTGGTCGAGCAAAAAGCAAAATTTCGTGGCTTTGTCCACCGCGGAAGCGGAGTATATAGCGGCCGGTGCATGTTGTGCCCAAATTCTATATATGAAGCAAACCCTTTTGGACTTTGGAATTAAAATTGGTTGTGTGCCTCTCCTTTGTGACAATGAAAGTGCGGTTAAGATAGCTAGAAACCCCGTTCAACACTCCCGCACTAAGCACATTGATATTCGTCATCACTTCTTGCGTGATCATGAGGCTAAAGGAGACATCTCTTTGCAAGGTGTTAGATCCGAAGAACAATTGGCGGATATCTTCACAAAACCACTTGATGAGAAAACCTTTTCTAGACTTAGAAGTGAATTAAATGTGCTAGATGCATCTAACGTCATGTAAGTTGCCATGTTCATGTAAGGATGCATATCATATAGGTCTTGTCTAACTCCCAAAGGATAGGGGCAAGCTAGAAGTAGTTTTCCCTGAGGAAGCCTTTGGAAGGTTCAAACTTGGCAAGATAGATTTATTTTATGCCTTGCATGATCCCTGCCATATAAAGTTGCACTCATTCAATATCTTGCATTATAATTTGTTTGGCATTGCATAACGGTAGATTGTCACAAAGGGGAACCCACCTCATGAGAAGGAGACTTGTTTGAAATGCAATATCTCAACTCATATAAGGTGGAAAGAACAAAATGTTAGGTACGTTAATGCCTAGAGGAACATGCTTCATTGAGATAGTAGTCTTCATACTCTACCTCACAAAGCATGGGCCTTACATTTTATTTGGATATTTTTTTCCTCCATTTTTTCTTGGTGTTCCGTTTGTGTTAAGGTCTAGCCAAGCTATTGGCATATTAGCTTCTTGAGGGGTAAGGGGTTGCCCAAAAAGTCCTAAGACATGTGTTTCTCCTCGTTTGTTTGTTTGGTCAAAGGACATATATGGGATGTTTTCGTTCTGTTGTCATCGGATTATCCGATGCCCCTGTCAATCCCTCATCGGTCAAATAGGTGTTCAATCCTCAAAGCCCAACTCTGTCAGAACCTCAAATGATCCGACGCGTTCATCCTGGAAAACATCGGTCCATTCGATGTTCACTCTTCTGGAGCTGTGATCTATTCAACCGATGTCTACCTCCCTCTAACGTCGGATCATCCGGTGTCAATATCACTCGGTTGAACACCCTTACTGTGCTATTCGACCGATGTTCAAAACCCTAATCATCGGTTCATCCGATGTCAACAGCAATTCTTGAATATCCTTACTGTTGCAATTGACCGATGTGCACTGCATCTATCATCGGTCCATCCGGTGTTTAAAAAACGGCTAGGGTTTGGGCCCCACTATTTAAACACCCGCGCCGCCGCCGTTCGCTCTCTCTCCCCGATCCTTCTCTCTCGCCGCCGCCGCTCGCCCTACTCGCCGCCACCTCCGCCGCCGCACCCAAGCACCGCCTCCCTAGGTGCCGCCGCCGCCATCCCCGGCCGCCGCCGCCCACAGCGCCGCCGCCCAGCACCGCCACCATTCGCAGCGCCGCCGCCGCACGCCCACGCCGCCTCCTCCACCCTCGCGCCCAAACATCACCGCCGCCACTCACCACCGCGCTCAAGCCTCGCCGCCGCCCTTCTCCACCACCAACGTGCGCCATCTCCAGGCCATCTCCTCCTCGCTAGGGTTTCTCGGCCCGGTTGATCATCGTCGCTAAGGTGAGCTTCGTGCCGCGCGACGTCTCTCGTTGCTTCTCTCGCCGTTCTTCCTTCATCGTCGCCTAACCCTAGCTCTCCGTCGTCTAGATGGGTCGCGACAGGAAGAACAAGGGCAAGGCCATCGCGGAGCCCGCCGCTAAGAAGCAGAAGCTATCCAAGGAGGAGAAGAAGGCCTTGATGGCCGCTCGCAACGCCGAGGAGCGTGAGCGTGGCCGAGGAGGGTCCTTGAGGATCCGTGAGGCCCATCCGAGACCGCCTCCAGTGATCGACGACTCCGATGCCGAAGAGGAGCCAGTTGCGCCCCTCGTCCGCCGGCGCTCAGCCCGGACGCGTGGGGGTCACGCCGAGGCTCCTCCTCGTCCGAGACCGACGGCTGCCGACCGTCGTGAGGACAGGGAGGTTGAGAGGGACATCCATGAGATGGACACGGCCGTCTGGGTCGGTGAAGGAGTCTGTCTTGTGGACTACCGGAAGATGAAGGCGAAGCAACTCCGGAAGCTCAGATGGAGTATTCTTCTTGAGGAGTGGTTCCCACAGCCCCGAGAGCTTCTTGTTGACAGTCGCTTCTGGGCTGTCACCCAGGCGTCTCTCTATGAGACCTACAAGCGCCGGGGGCACAAGCTCTTTCAGCACAACCACTTGGACTGGAGGCAGCTTGCAGTGGCAGCGGAAACTGATGTCCGCCCCTTCTTTGAGCGATACAGAGGCTTGGTGGAGCTATTGGATTATGAGAGAAGTGCCTATGTGGAAGAGTGGGTCCGTGTCTTCTACGCGACCCTGTACATCTCAGAGGGCAGAAGATCAATTGCCTTCATGTTCAATGGTCAGCACTACCATCTCTCGAGGCAGACATTGGGGCATATTCTTGGCTTGGACCTGCACGACACCAGCATTCACGAGAAAGTCTATGGGCAGGCAGATCCACCGAGGAGGCCACTTACTGGAGGGGTAGCACCTCAGCTGGACGAGATCCGCTCCTTGTTTGGCCCCACGTTCTCTCCAGATCAGCCGAGAGTCCCAGCACTCCTGACCCCAGCTGCGCGCATTGTGCACCTCGCCTTGCGCCGCACGCTCCTGCCGAGGTCAGGATACTTGGAGGGGTTCACGAGTCTCCAGCAGACCCTCCTGTTCTACATAATGAATGGGATGGATTTTGATATAGTGGACATACTCCTCTGCGAGATGGAGGACGTCATTACAGATGGAGTGGGCATGATGAGGCAGCTAGCATACGGGCACTGGATCAGTTATATTTGTTCTATGGTGGTGCCAGAAGGACATACAGCACAGGCCCGACTTGCTGACGAGAGCGTGACCCGCTTCAGTCACTACCGTGCGTCCGCTCCTGGAGACCGCCGCCTTGGCCGTCCAGTTGAGCGCCAGGTCAGGGCCCGCTTGACTGAGGAGGATTGGTCTGACCTCGAGAAGGAAGATGAGCGTCTGGCTGAGGCAGAAGCTCAAGGTGGAGACTTGCAGCACGTCTGGTCCGAGAGCGACACAGACGAGAGTGTTGAGGAGTACTTTCCTCCACCCCCACCCTCACCGAGACAGCACGACGCCGAGGCAGGAGGATCAGCTGCTCCTCCACCGACACCACCTCCTGTGTCCGAGGCGCAGGTGTCACAGCCGTCGGAGCTGTCCTCCCTTCTCCAGCAGATGATCGAGCAGCAGCGCCAGGACAGGCTCGCTGCTGAGCAGGCCAGGGCGGAGCAGGCTGCTCACCTGGCACAGCTGCAGCGGCAGCAGCAGGAGCTCCAGCTGGAGATCGCCCGTCAGAGGCGAGAGGATACGGACCGGTTCACCAACCTGGTCGATCAGATGCACCGCCGTACCCTCGACCAGCAGCAGCAGACCCAGCAGGCCATGATGGGGATCCTAGGGTTGATCACCAACCTATACACTCAGACCGGGATCGCCCTTCCTTCACAGCAGCCTGGACTGGGACTGGCTCCAGGTGTCGCTCAGGTGCCTACTACTCCTATCCCTTCGATCAGCATGTCACCACTTCTGGCACCTAGCGCACCGATTCACTCACCACTGCCGGCGACGACCTTGTTCCAGCAGACACCGGCGTCCGTGGTGAGCGCTCCACTTCCTCCAGCTCCTCCAGCATCTTCAGTACCTGCTCCCTCTCCTCCAGCACCGGCAGCGGACCCTCCAGTTCCCACCGCTCCGGCAGCTCCTTCGACCGGCGACTCCAGCTCCGACGACTGCGACGGTGCTCAGTTCGTCCTCGCGCCTAGCTCTCAGGGTCAGTAGGCGTTCTGATCCCTTTTTGGTGTCTTGATGCCAAAGGGGGAGAAGATGTAGGAGAGTCAGGGGGAGTAGCAGTCTCAGGGGGAGTACGTGTTTAGGGGGAGTGTGTGAGTGTGTGTTTATCTTTTGTATTCTTGCTTGAGTACTCTTTTGTAATTTTAATTAAGCACTCTTTCGCTTGTCTCATTTGTTTATGATTTTAATCAATTGAGCTTTTCGCACCATAATTTTCATTTGCCCTTTACAAGATTCATGTGTCCTATGTTGTACTTATTGCATATCTACTTGTGTATTATCATCAAATTCATTATTATTGCGCTTTAAATTATTGTGTTGTCATCAATCACCAAAAAGGGGGAGATTGAAAGCATCTAGGCCCCATGAGGTACGGTTTCGGTGATTAATGACAACCATTCGATATTACTAATGAATTTGTGAATGCAAGGTCTCAATGACACTCAATCAAATGAAATCAAAATTACATTGGAGACCCATATAAAATCAACGAATGAGATCAAATCAAAACATATGATGACAAGAAGTGAAAGCTCTAACTTGATATCATTCCATACTTGAAGACAATCAAAACAACACTTCAAACAAATGTCAAAGAGGTCACAAGTTCAAAATTCCAAAAGAACAACTCAAAACAACTCGAAGTCAACAAGTTGAACACACCGGATCATCCGATGGTCTTGGAGTTGACTGCGTCGGTCAAGTTTGTTCAACTGAAGAAGAAGACCTCAGACAAATGCACTCACCGGATCATCCGATGTGAGTGGCTCAGTGCATCGGTCCATCATCACAGATTGCAATACCATTGGACCAAGAGAAGCACCGGATCATCCGATGTACAGACTTACACACATCGGTCAATCACTCCAGTAAGCCTCAAGATCAAGCAAAATTCTGGAGGAAGAGCCACCGGATCATCCGATGAGTAGAGAGATCAACATCGGTCTAACAACGGTCATATCTGACACAGTGACATCAGCTAATTTGGCTTTGACCGATGATAACTGAAGGGGAGACATCGGATCATCCGGTGTTCGCAGACAAGTGATGTCAGCCTACTTTTCCAACGGCTATCTCGTGGAGGCTGGCTATTTATACCCCTTCAACCTGTCAAATCGATAAGACTTGAAGCCCAGACATACTCTACACATCCTAGAGCATTCAAGCAAGAGAGCTACCACTTTCACATCATTTACTCATCATTTGCACACCAAGAGATAGGCTAGAACTAGCTAGAGATAGTGCTTGGGTGCCTCCACTCTAGGTGATTGGAGTCTCTAGCGTAGTGAGAGCCATAAGGGAGTGTCCCTTGGTGTGTGTAACTTCCGGAGCTTGCCAAGTGGATTGTGGAAGCCCGGAGGATCCCAAAGTGTACAAGGCTTGAGCTCCACCTTGCCAAGGTTGGCGAACGGAGAAGAATAGTGAAGAAGCCCCTAGTCTCGGTGACTTGGGAGTGGCAAAACCCTTCGGTGGGTGCCACAACGTGGACGTAGGAAGATCCTTGTGATCTTACCGAACCACGGGATAAACTCCGTGTCCCTTCGAGCGTTTGCATCCCTCTCCCTTTTACTCTTATGCAATCTTCATTCCGCAACTTTAATTTACATTGATTGCATAGTTTAATTGCATAGGGAATTGGGCTTTAAGTTGTAAGTGTTTAATTGTCTTAAAATTTGAAAGAAAGCCCAATTCACCCCCCCTCTTGGGCGTTTCGATCCTTACACTTTACCATCTCGGCGGCATCCTAGAGTGTTGTCGGCCAGTAGAAGCCATGCCGAAAGGCTTTACCGACCAGCGTGCGGGAGGACGCGTGTTTCTCGCACTCGCCTCCATGGATCTCTGCGAGCAGGTCGCAACCCTCCTCTCGGGTAATGCATCGCAGTAGGATGTCGTTGGCGCCACGCCGATAGAGATCCCCTTCCACCAGCGTGTACCTTTTAGCCATGCGAACAATCCTTTCTGCCAGGGCATGTTCTTCGGGAAGGATATTGTCCTTCAAGTAGTCCCGGACCTCTGAGATCCATGCATCGGGACTTGCTTGAGCTTCTGGATCTTGGGCGCCCGGTAGCTCGGAGCCCTCGGTGGCGCATACGATCCTTGGCGGACTCCATGGTAGCAGGGTCGCCGGGACTGCCAGCTTCGAGGTGCTGGGCTCGCCCCCTTCGCCCGGCTCGGCTGCTCGGGCGGTTGGTCACGGTAACGTCCTTGCAAAGACTCCTTGGGGCACTGGGGCCCCTGTGGAGGCCTTCGTTGACAGGTCATCTGCGACTGAGTTGTCGGCTCGGGGTACATGGCACAAGTCCAAGACTTCAAAGTCCTTTTCCAGCTTCCGGACGTGCAACAGGTATGCAGCTAATTGAGGGTCGTTGCAGCTGCACTCTCCTCTGGCTTGCTTGATGATCAGTTGAGAATCACCTTTAGCCAGGAGCTGTCGGACATTGAGGGTCAGGGCAGTCTTCAGCCCAAAGATTAGGGCTTCATACTCTGCCATGTTGTTTGTCGCCTTGAAGTCGATGCGCACCATGTACTTGAACTGCTCCCCAGTCGGGGTGAGAAGCAGGACCCCAGCGCCGGCCCCCTGCTTCCGCGAGGAACCATCAAAGTAGAGCGTCCAGGGGGTCTCGGTGAAAACCGGAGCCTTCGGTACCATTTCGCCGTTGTCCGGGCCCCCCGGGTTGCTTGGTGATGGGGTCCATTCGGCCAAGAAGTCTGCCAGTGCTTGGCTTCTGACTGCATGTTGAAGTAAGAACTCCAAATCGAACTCAGCCAGCTCTACTGCCCACTTGGCAATGTTGCCAGTCGAATTGGGACTGTGGAGTATGGTTTTCAGTGGGAAGGAGGTGACCACTGAAACCTGGTGAGCCTGGAAGTAATGCTGGAGCTTCCTCGATGCTATGAGCACTGCATACAGTAGTTTGTGTACCTCCAAGTATCTTGTCTTTGCTTCATGGAGGACCTCACTGACGTAGTAGACTGGCCGTTGGCAGGTCCGAACCCTCCCTGGGGGGTCCGGGGCTCCTGGCAATGCGTCTGCCTCCTGGGGAATGAGGCTCCCAGGGTCTAGCTGGGCCTCCGGGGGTTGGGACCCGTAAGGCACTTGGTCACTGGAACTCACAGCGGGGGGGGGGGGGGGGGGGGGGGGGCTCTTCTGGGTTCGGGCCTTGAGGCTCGGCCTCCCCCTCTGGGGCTCCTTCTGGTACTTGTTGCGGTAGTAGTTCCGGCCGCTCTGCAACCAAGACCATGCTGACCACTTCCCTTGTTGCGGTGATGTACAACAGGAGTGGTTCGCCGGGTTCTGGTGCCACCATAATGGGTAGCGTCGTGAGGTGTTTCTTGAGCTCCTGGAAGGACGCTTCAGCTTCCTTAGTCCACTCAAATGGGCCTGACTTCTGTAGAATCTTGAAGAAGGGCAGGGCTCGCTCAGCCAATCTTGAGATGAACCGAGTGAGGGCTGCCAAACATCCTGCAAGCTTCTGCACGTCCTTGATGTGGGCCGGCGGCCGCATCAGCTCTATCGCCTTGATCTTCTCTGGGTTAGCCTTGATCCCTCGGTGCGATACCAAGAAACCAAGTAGCTTCCCTGTAGAGACCCCAAAGACACACTTGTCAGGGTTCAGCATCGTGCATGTCGTGCGTAGCTTGCTGAAGACTCTGGCTAGGTTGTCTAATAGGGATGTGCTGTCCCTAATTTTTACCACGATGTCGTCGACATACACCTCTACCAGATCTCTAATGAGGTCCCCAAATGTCTTATGCATTGCACGTACAAAGGTGGGGAGAGCATTTTTGAGACCATAAGGCATGGAGACATAACAATACAGGCCGTCTACTATTATGAAAGCAGTGTGTTCCTCATCTTCCCTAGACATAGGTATTTGGTGAAAACCGGAATACGCATCTAGGAAACACAGAAGGTCACAACCTGATGTTGAGTCTACTATTTGATCTATCCTAGGAAGAGGGAATGGATCCTTAGGACATGCCTTATTGAGATTGGTGTAGTCGATGCACATCCGGAGCTTCCCGCCGGCCTTAGGAACGACAACAGGGTTGGCCAACCACCGTGGGTGGTGAACCTTCCGGATGAAACCAGCATCAAGCAGCTTCTTGATTTCATCACGGATGAAGTTATGCCGCTCGATGCACTGTTTCCTGGGCTTCTGCTGTACCGGCCGGGCGTCAGGGTAGATCTTCAGATGGTGCTCAATCACCTCCCTAGGGATCCCGGGCATCTGTGATGGTTGCCATGCAAACACATCGACGTTGTCCCGGAGGAAGGTGATGAGCGCGCATTCCTATTTGTTGTCCAGGTTCCCCGCGATTCGGGTCGTCTGGGCAGCCTTAGAGCCAATCTTGACGACCTTCACAGGGACGTCGTCGTCGTTGGCAGGTTGCACACGAGGTGCAGCAGTGGAGGCTTGCTGCGTCGGGCCTTGCTTTGGCCGACTCTCTGTCGAGCCTCCTGGGACCGGAGCCCTCCCTGCTGCAAGTGCTTGGAGGTGCTCCAAGGCTGACACTACGGCTGAGCGGTCCCCTCTGATCCTGAGGACACCGGAAGGCGTCGGCATCTTCAGGACGAGGTAGCCGTAGTGGGCTACAGCCATGAACCTGTAGAGGGCTGGCCTCCCGATGATTGCGTTGAAGGGGAGGTCGACATCTGCCACATCGAATAAAACACACTCTGTACGGTAGTTCTCCGGGGTCCCGAAGGTCACCGGGAGGTGTATGTTACCATACGGGAGGATTTGCCCAGGTCCGACACCCGAGAACGGGCTCGAGGGTGTGAGCTGGGACATCGGCAGCTGCAGCTTTCGGAAAGCCGGAGTGGAGATGAGGTTGAGGCCCACCCCTCCATCTATCAACACGTGAAAGGCCTTCACGTTGGCGATGGTTGGGGACACCAGCAGCGGGAGCACTCCTGCCCCTGCCATGTTCTTCGGGCAGTCCGAAGCGTCGAAGCTGATCGCCGTGCTCATCCACTTGCGGTGGGGAGCCGGACTTGGGGCGGGGGCCACTGCGGCCACTGCCCGACCCAGGGTTTTCACCGCGTTTCGGGACGTGGGGTCGGTGGCTCCCCCGTAGATGACATGGAGGGTCTTGCGGTGCTCCTTATCGCTACTGGAGTCGGAGCCGCCACCCTCGAAGACGGCTTTGACCGCCCGCTGGGGTTCCTGGAACCCCATCTCGCTGTCATCCTCTTTCTGAGGATCAGCCTTCTGCTTGCCCTCCCTCTGGCGGGGGGGGGGGGGGGGTGCACCCTCCTGGCGCTGCTGCCTCTGTTTCTGTTCGCAGAATCGTTCCGCAAATATCTTCACTTCCCGGCACTCGCTAGCACTGTGGCTATTAGTACGGTGCACCGGGCACTTGAAGTCAGGCTCCTCGGGATCAGGCGACTTCCTAGGGCGCTTGTCTCGGCGTGACGCTCGGGCTCCGCCGGGCGCCGTAGCCGCCACTGCCTGGACTCCGGGCTTTGGCCTGTTCTTGCCACCGCCTTTCTTCTTCTTGCCGCTGCTCCTCGCAGAGGCCCCTTCCTCAGTCGGGGTGGTTTCCCTTGCTTCTGAGGATGGCTGGGAGTGCCAGTTGCGCCCCTCAGCTGCCCTAGCACATCTGTTCGCCAGGGAGAACAGCTCGGAGACATCATGCACCTCGTGCGTGGCTAACTTCTCGAGCATCTTCTTGTCCCTCACACCCTGTCTGAACGCAACGATAACCGATGCGCTAGCAACATGAGGGATGGTGTTCCGTACCTGGGAGAACCGCTAGATGAACGATCGCAGCGACTCTCCAGCGCGCTGCCTAACGGCGTGGAGGTCAAGCTCGGTGCCAGGGCGCTTGTAGGAACTGCCGAAGTTAGCCACGAACTGTCGGCACAACTCATCCCAGGAGGTTATGGACCCCTGGGTCAGGTTCATGAGCCATGACCGAGCTGGGCCGGTCAGGACGACGGGGAAGTAGTTAGCCATAATGGCCTCGTCGCCTCCTGCAGCTAGTATCGCAGTGGTGTAGATCTGTAGGAACTCGCTCGGGTTGACACTCCCGTCATACTTCTCCAGCATGTGTGGCCAGAACTTTCGTGGCCAGACCACAAAACGGAGGTGAGGCGCTAGCACCGCACACCCTTGGCTAGGGCTGACTGGTGCCGGCGGCGGCAGCGCATACCCTGGGTGAGCAGGTGGGCCTGCGCACACCTGGGGCTGGAGTGGTGTTGCGTACGCTTGTACAGGAGGCGTGACGTACACCTGGTGCGGTGGAGGCACGACATACGTCTGGTGTTGTGGAGGCGCAGCATGAGCCTGGGGCACGTGGCCCGGCACGCTGTAATCTGCCTCGAGGTTGCGCCAACGTTCCCTCTAGCGCTCGATGGTGACTCGGCAGTCCTCTCCAGCCCTGCGGCGCTGCATCCCAGTTCTCAGATCTGTTGTTGAGACCCTGGTTGAGCGCGAGTCTGCCGTCCACCGGTCAACTGTCGGCGTTCGCGACAATGACACATGCACCAGTTGAGCATGTGTTTCCCTCGGCAGAGGTGCATTGAGTGCGGCGGTGACGAGGTGGTCGACGTCGTTGATCCACTGCTGAGCTGCTCCCTGAGGGGCATCCCCAGCTGGAGGGTTGTGGAGTAGTGCACGCGCTGCCGCGAGCACGCTCTCCGGGCTTGCAGCCGGTGGCGCCGTGACTGTTGTCACGGCAGGAGTGCGCCGTGGAGTGGCGTGTCAGCCTGCAGCCGGCGAAGTGACTGCGGGGCGACGCGAAGGTCCTGACCTTCCTGCCCTAGAGCGGTAGCCTGCTCTAGAGCGGGATGACACTTGATCCTCTGCCACTGTCTGTCGCCGTGACTGCGCCCTGGATGATCCAGCGTTGGATTGGTCGTTCACCATTGCTGCTGGTGGATATCTTGACGGGAAAAAGCCCCCTACCTGGCGCGCCAAATGTCGAAGGTCGTAAACGACACTTCCCCTGGACCTACTTAGAGAGCAACCCGCGGAGGTTCTTTGGATTCACGAGGGCTAGTCCCAGGAGATCGAACACAGCAGAATGATGGACACAGGGGTTTTACGTGGTTCGGGCCGCCGGAGCGTAATACCCTACGTCCACGGGAGTGTGGTGTATTGCCTTGCTTGAGCGTGTATGAGCCTTGGTCTAATTTTTTGTCCGTCCCTTGTGAAGGTCGTCTGCAGAGCCCTTTTATAGTTCAAGGACTCTGTAGTCACAAGCTGGGTCCTAGTACCCGACAGGTGGTCCTGGGGAGAGCCAAATCCTATACAAGATCTAGGATTAATTGCTATCTATTTCCCTTTGTCAGGGGAGTCAATGCGCCATCTCGCCGCGTCGTACGCCAGGGCTACACATAGTTGGTGATGATGGTGGTGCACGTCCCGTCCGTCTTGCCCTCGCGGCCCATTCGTCCGTCTTGCGGCGTGGGTCTGTACCGGCTACTTGGACAAGACAGGACACTGGAGCCTTGACTTTCGTAAGCGCGGCTCAGCCTGCCTGGGGAAGGCGCGTGTACTTAATGCCTGTCTAAGCAGCGCACGCATTCCTTTACTGCGGCTTCCTACAGCACTGAGTTGGGCGTCCGCCACGTGGTTACGCCGGAGCCTGCCTCTGCGGGGAGTAAAGCACTTGACGGAACAGGCCACGTGGCGCATTCGGAGCCCACCCCTACGGAGGGGTGGGGGCTCAGCCATGCAGGCCACGTGGTAGCTTCGGTGCCTTTCCCAGCGAGGGCGCGGACTTGGCCCTGAGGTCCCGATCAGCCACGTGGCAGCTCCGGAGCCCTCCTCAGCGGGGAGGCGTGGGCTTGGCCCTGCCGGTCACGTGGCAGCTTGGGAGCCTCCACCTACGGGGAGGTAGGATCGGGTCCTTCCCTCCTCTACGTGGCAGCCTCGGATTCGGCTTCTTAGGCAGAGGCGGAGTCCTTAGCGGTTTTCTCCTGTGCGCGGGGGTACCCGGTCTGCAGGGTACCGACACAAGTCATAACCATATTATCAACCATAACCAGTACCAAACCATCCCAATACCAAAACATAACCAAACCATCCAAAATCCAAAGTTTCTCTCTAATCATGTGAGGGTCCAGGTTGCTCATAATCGGGAGCACGGCTATAATGATAGTTTTTAGACACTCTGCAGAGGTTGTACCACTTTACCCACATGTTTGTGATTTCATCACCTTTCTATAACTATAGAATCTCAATTATGTTTTCTCACACTTCCATTGGTGTGTGGCCAAGGGATCACAAAATAGCCTTTACAAAGGGATTACTAGCATGTACGGACCCACTGAGGTTTCATCGGTGGCGATGTCTCCAACTGAGCACATCTTCAACCAAGAGCCCCCTCTTGTGCCATTCGGATCCCAGGGAGTCCCGCCAAACATATCCAAACCCAATCTGACTCCCCTTCCCTGGTGCACCAAATGATCCGCGCAATACTAGCAATACCCTAATTAATCAGCTACGCCGCACCCATACTTGGCCTCATGGTGGCACTGTAAATCCTGGATGGTCGCTCCACCCAACCGGTCCTTAGATCTAAAGCAAGCAAAACCACCATAACATCCAACCCAATCCATATACCATGCTTTCTTAGATCACCCATTACCAAATCATATTAACCAATTCATATTAACCATAATCTCATTAATGCATAATTAAATGATTAGTTGTTCTTTCATCCGAATTAATTAAGCGAATCAAAGGTAAAAATCCCTTCTCGACTCTCTACCATGAATTCCAGGTGACAAGGGTGGTTAAACAAAGCTAGTAAACTTCCTATCATAGGGATTCCCATCAAATTGACACAAGCATGCAATTTCGCAAACAAAACATTTATTTTAGAAACAGGATCAATATGTTCAAGGACACTTGCCTTGCTCTTGGGTTTGATTAGGGTCAAAGTCTTCAAAATTCTGGTACTGGAGGTCCTCCGCAGCACCCTCTAGCGCAAATCCGTCTAAACCGCGCAACAAACATACAATACAAGAATTACAATCAATAAGTGCACATATATTACTCAATATGACATGACATGCATGGTTAATGCAATTGCAAAGTAAAACTAGTTAATAAGATGCTTTTAATATTTACAAATCAATTACAATGGTTATTAATAAGTCTACACATGTTTGGAGTTGATTCGAATTGATTTAGAATTAATTCAGCATGAAACAGATTGCAAAATCGGACTAGTCCGCTTGGGACCGGACTAGTCTGCCCTTCGTAGGAATAGCGAACTAGGGTTTTCTGGGTCGACGTGAATTTGAGAAACGGGGTTGAATTCAAGTGAGAAATAGAAAGTAGATGGTATACCAGATGTTTAGAACTCCAATGAATCAAGGGTTTTGGAGGCAACACTTGGATCTTGACGATCTAGGGTTGATGAAGAACTTGAAGGTGAACTGTTGATGAAGAACGAAAACTTGATGGAGATCTTGCTTGGTTGATCCTCTTTCGTTTCCTCCTCTTCTTCTTCTTGCTCGGGATCTCCTTCTCCCTCCTTGATGGCAGCTCTCCACGAACTAGAGTTTGTGGACTTTCAATTGAGGCAAAAGGATACAAAAGGGTGGGGTTGTTTATATAAGGGTGGAGGGCTAGGGTTTGATGGATTTCGAGTTTGGGGAGGGTCGAGGCCGGTGTGGAGTCCCACATGGACTCCAAAAAGAGTTAGACACGACGTCCTTAGGCCCACTTAAGGTAACCCAAAAACACATCGTTGAACAAAAGATCAATTTGGAATTGTGATTTATCGGACAAGTCCGAAAAGGGCCGGACTAGTCCGAAGTTAGACAAAGAGTAATCGGACAAGTCTGGACTATATCGGGCAAGTCCGAACTTGGTCAGAGGAAAATCAAACAAGTCTAGCCAAAACCGGACAAATCCAATTTTAGTCAGAGGGAAAACTGACAAGTCCGCTGGACATCGGACAAGTCTGGACAAGTCTAGGGACTTGGCAAAATTTCAAGGTTGGGATGACCGGACTAGTCCGCAATGGACTGGACAAGTCCAAAACTGTACAGAGGCAAAAACCGGACCAGTCCGCACTAAAACGAACATGTCCGAGCGAGGTCAGAGAGAAATCGGACTAGTCCACACCAAAAAATGGACTAGTCTGCACTGCTCAGAACTTTTGAGTGCGGTTTTGCTCTAAATTCGTTTTAAACTTATTCCTTTTTATGTGAATTAATGTTAAACATGTATAATGATGGATGCAGGGCATGATGCATGAAAATGAGGGTGTTACAAACCTACCCCCCTTAAAATGAATCTCGCCCTCGAGATTCAACGCGGAAGAGAAAAGATAGGGAAATTCCTTCTTGAGATCATCCTCCAACTCCCAAGTTGCCTCTGATTCTGTGTGATGCTTCCATTGCACTTTACACCATCGAATAATCTTGTTTCTTGTGACCCTCTCCTTGATTTCCCAGATTTTGACCGGTTGTTCGGCATAAGTCAAATTTGCCTCTAAGTCCAATTCTTCCATTGGTACTTGTTCTTCTGGTACCCTTAAACACTTCTTGAGTTGGGAAACATGAACACATCATGAACATTGGAAAGATGTGCGAGCATCTCCAACTTATATGTCAGTTCTCCTCTTTTGTCCAAAATCTTGAATGGCCCATTGTATTGAGGTGCTAGCTTGCCTCTTATGTTAAACCTCTTATGACCTCTCATTGGTGACACCTTGAGGTAAACAAAATCTCCCACTTCAAAGGCTAGTTTCCTTCTCCTATTGTCTGCATAGCCCTTTTGCCTTGATTGAGCAGCCTTCAAGTTTTTACGAATAATCTAGACTTGTTTTTCAGCTTCTTGCAACACATCCAGACCAAATACTTGAGTTTCTCCTGTATCATTCCAGAACAAGGGTGTCCTACACTTCCTCCCATATTCTTCATATGTTGACATCTTTAAACTTGTTTGGTAACTATTGTTATATGAGAATTCCACATACGGCAAGCTTTTGTCCCAACTTTTCCCATGCTTCAAAGCACAAGCTCTTAACATGTCCTCTAAAATCTGGTTGATCCTCTCAGTTTGTCAATCCGTTTGAGGGTGATATGCCGAGCTGAAATTCAACCTAGTCCCCAATGCTTCATGCAATTTCTGCCAAAATCTGGAGGTAAATTGTGAACCTCTATCCAACACTATCTTCTTTGGAACTCCATGCAAACATACTATTCTTCCCATATACAGTTCAGCCAACTTCTCCCCATTAAAGGTGGTCTTGTCGGGAATAAAGTGAGTTGACTTGGTTAACCGATCCACGATTACCCATATGGAGTCATAATCAGACTGGGTACACGGTGAACCAACTATAAAGTCCATACCAATTTCTTCCCACTTCCATTTCGGAATCTTTAATGGCTGCAATAATCCAGCTGGTCTTTGATGTTCCGCCTTCACTTGTTGGCACACATCACACAACGCGACATATTCGGCTATGTCCTTTTTCATGCTAGCCCACCAATCACATGTCTTCAAGTCCTTGTACATCTTCATACAACCGGGATGAATTGAGTACGGTGATTCGTGGGCCTCTCTTAATATTGTCTCCCGAATATGCTTCACATTAGGCACGACAATCCTTTTTCCAAGCCATAAGGTACCATGGTCATCCTCACCAAATCTGAATTCTCTTCCCTCTTGGGTTCTTTCCTTGAGCTCTTGAATTTCCTCATCCTTCATTTGACCCCCTCGAATCTCCCGCTCCAAGGTCGGATTTAACTCCATCATTCCCATCTCATTTACAAATCCAAGGTTCAACCGTTCAAACTCCTTACATAACTCGAACGGCAGCTCTCGAACTGTGAGTTGGTGGCTTACTCCCCTCCGACTCAAAGCATTGGCCACTACATTAGCCTTCCCTAGATGATAGTTGATTCCCACATCATAATCCTTGATGAGCTCCAACCATCTTCATTGCCTCAAATTTAGTTCCGTTTGCGTGAATATGTACTTGAGAATCTTGTGGTCTGTATAAATTCAGCACCTATGACCAAGAATGTAATGTCTCCAAATCTTCAAGGCATGTACCACGGCTGCAAGTTCCAAATCATGTGTTGGATAATTCTGTTCATGTTTCTTCAATTGTCTTGATGCATATGCAAACACTTGTCCTTCTTGCATAAGCACATATCCAAATCCTTGTCTTGATGCATCACAATAAATATCAAAACTCTTACTCATGTTCGGCAATATCAAAACTGGGGCTGTTGTTAACCTTTTCTTCAACTCCTCAAAACTTTCTTGGCAAGCTTGAGTCCATTAGAAAGCCTTCCCCTTCATTAAATGATCCGTCATGGGCTTGGCTATCTTAGAAAAGTCCTTGATGAATCGACGGTAATATCTAGCCATTCCAAGAAAGCTCCTTATTTCCTTGACATTCTGCGAGGGTTCCCATTTTAGCACATCTCTCGCTTTTACTGGGTCAACTGATACACCTCCTCCCGAGATGATATGACCCAAAAATGGCACTTCTTTCAACCAAAACTGGCACTTGCTGAATTTGGCATACAATTGATGCTCCCTCAATTTCTGCAATGTAAGCCTCAAGTGTTCCTCATGTTCCTTCTCATCCTTCGAGTAGATCATGTTGTCATCAATGAACACCACAACGTACTTATCCAAGTACTCCATGAAGACCTTATTCATGAGGTACATAAAATACACAGGTGTGTTTATTAATCCAAAGGACATCATGGTGTACTCGTAAGATCCATATCGTGTCCAAAAAGCTGTCTTGGGTATGTCTGATGGTCTAATCTTCATTTGAAAGTATCCAGACCTCAAATCAATCTTGGAGAAGACACAAGCACCCTTCATCTGATCAAACAAGTCTTCTATACGTGGCACGGTGTACTTGTTCTTGATGGTCAGCTCAATAAGAGCTCCGTAATCCACACACATCCTTTGTGATCCATCCTTCTTGTCCACAAAAAGAGCGTGCGCTCCCCAAGGTGAAGAGCTTGGGCGAATAAAACCCTTCTCTAGTTGCTCTTGAATCTGCTTCTTGAGCTCTGCTAACTCCTTAGGAGCCATCCTATATGGCCTCTTAGCTATAGGTGCAGTTCCAAGCATTAATTCAATAACAGACTCAATGTCTTGATTAGGTGGCATACCTGGCAACTCATCCGAAAACACATCCAAGAATTCACACACCACTGGAATCTCCTCAATTGTGGCACCATCCATGTGGTTCAGCTCCAATTGCTTTAGTGCGTGTTGAGATGCTTCAAATTCTACGGTGATCCCTTCCTCATTGGTCAAGTTCACCATCTTTGTGGCACACTCAATGACTCCATTGTGCTTCCTCAACCAGTCCATACCAAGTATAACGTCCAATCCTTGAGAATCCAAGACAATGAGGTTGTCAAAGAAATCTACCCCCCTTATTCTAAGGCTTACTTTTGGACATACTATATTTGTCCTCATCTCTCCTCTAGGAGACTTAACCAATAGAGTAAACTTCATATGAGAGATAGGCAAACTATACTTGGCAACATATTTCGATGCAATGAATGAATGTGATGCTCCAAAATCAAATAACATAGTCGAGGGGTTGGAGTTTGCGAGAAACATACCAATCACCACGTCATCCGCTTGTTGAGCACCCTCCATAGAGACATGGTTCACGTTGCCACGAGCAAAATTCTGCTGTCAATGGTTTCCTTGCGACTGTCCTCCATTGGGTCTTGGGTTTTTTCTTTGTGCATTGCTTCCTTGATCAAGGCCTGACTTAGGACATTGAACCGCAAAGTGTCCTGCTTCTCCACATGTATAGCACTTCCTAACTGCACCAGAATTATTGGGGCGAACTTGATTCTAAACATTTGCACTAGGAAGATTGGCACGAGGTGCAAAAGGCATTGGAGGCCTAGGTAATTGCATGACAGGGTGTTGCTGCACAAACAGAGCTAGGCGCGGTGCATAACCAGGACGTTGTACAGGAGCAAAAGAGCTGTAATAAGGCGCATTGAGTGGTGCAAAGCGAGGGCGCACATTACTTCCTTGTTGTTGTCCTTGATATGGCGCCTTCCTCTTGTTATCTAGTGCCATCTCATGGACCTTGTTCTCAACCACAATCGCCTTGTCCACAAGCTTCTGGAAGTTGGCATAATCACAATTCAGCAATTGCACTTAGATCTCATTGTTCAAGGCCCTCATGAACAAGTATTGCTTCCGGCTGTCCCGGCTCACATCCTCAGGCGCATACCTTGAGAGTTGAGTGAACTTATTGAAGTATTCACCCACACTTGATCTTCTTTGCCTCAAGTTCTCAAACTCTTGTCTCTTCAATATCATAACACACTTGGGCACATAATGAGAATGGAAGGTCTCCTTGAATTCATCCCAAGTAATCCTCTCATGGTTCTCATGGGCGTTGCATAAAGAGTTCCACCAATCAGCAGTTGCTCCAACAAGTTGATGAGATGCAAATAGCACCTTCTCCCGATCACTGCATTGGACTATTGCAAGTTTCTTCTCCACGGATTTGAGCCAATCATTAGCATCCATAGGGTTAGCAGCTTGAGCAAAGGTTGGTGGCCTAGTCCACATGAACTCTCCCAATCTGTTATGAGGAGGCGGGGGTGGCAGTGGAGGCATGTGGGGCTGATTGTTGTTGTTGCCAGCCTGCAGCTGTCCTATAGTTTGTATCATGGTCTGCATGAGCTGGTTTTGCATCACCAATAGCTTCTCAAGGTTGGTAGCTCCCTGGGCAGGTCCTTGTCCATTGTTGTTCTGTGGTGCTCCATTGTTCTCCTCATCATCATTGCCATCCCCCTGGTTACGAGTCCTCACCATCTAAAGAAAAGCAAGAGATAAGAATTTAGAAACGTCCCCAACTATATGCATCAAGGGATATGAAACTAAGCAACTACCTATACGAGCCTATATGGACATGGCAATGCTAAAGCATCCCAAAATCCTCTACTAAGCACACAAACAACAATACATAGCAAACAACACACCAAACAAGAACACATCATTTCTTGAGTGCTCCTATGTGCTCTAAAGTGTCCATTCTATCTAGGTTGTGTCCTACGGTGAACCTGTGGCTATGATACAAATTTGTGACACCCGGTTCAGAAAATGAACCAAGTGAACGCATATGTGTGCCCATGACGTTCAACACACATACATGAGTGCAATCACAAAAGGATAGATAGAAAATTACCACAGAACAAGATTAATTAACAACTTTTATTACAGAATTTATAATATCCTCGAATACAAGCTCTAATGAATATTAATGACAAGTTTGAACTAATGCAGCAGTAATAACCTAATAGAGCAAACTAAGCATAAGGGTAGCGGAGCTCCAATCAACACCACAGGCAAAGGTGACGGCAAACACGGCCTAGAACTCTGCATTATCATCGTTATACTCCCAATCCTGACCTGCAATTGTTGGTGGGGGAATTGCAAGGGTGAGTACATGTCGTACTCAGCAAGCGTGGAAAGTATGACATGTAGCTAATTCAAATGACGAATATAACAAAGGGTAAGTGTTGAAAAGTACATTAAAACATTTGGAAAGCAGTATATTGTATGTATGTGAAGTAACCCCATCATAAACCATAATTATTAACATAGGTACAGGTCTATATTCCATATCCATCACCATTATGCCAGATTTCACCATTACCATTAACCATGTCCAGTACCATAATTCGGTCCATAACAAGTCATAACCATATTATCAACCATAACCAGTACCAAACCATCTCAATACCAAAACATAACCAAACCATCCCAAACCCCAAGTTTCTCTCAAATCATGTGAGGGTCCAGGTTGCTCATAACCGGGAGCACGGCTATCATGATAGTTTTTAGACACTCTGCAGAGGTTGTACCACTTTACCCACGTGTTTGTGATTTCATTACCTTTCAATGACTATAGAATCTCAATTATGTCGTCTCACACTTCCATTGGTGTGTTGCCAAGAGATAACAAAATAGCATTTACAAAGGTATTACTAGCATGTACGGACCCACTGAGGTTTCATCAGTGGCGATGTCTCCAACTGAGCACATCTTCAACCAAGGGCCCCCTCCTGTGCCATTCGGATCCCAGGGAGTCCCGCCAACCATATCCAAACCCAATCTGACTCCCCTTCCCCGGTGCACCAAATGATCCGCGCAATACTATCAATACAATAATTAATCAGCTACACCGCACCCATACTTGGCCTTGTGGTGGCACTGTAAATCCTGGATGGTCGCTCCACGAACCGGTCCTTAGATCTAAAGCAAGCGAAACCACCATAGCATCCAACCCAATCCACATACCATGCTTGCTTAGATCACCCATTACCAAATCATATTAACCAGTTCATATTAACCATAATCTCATTAATGCATAATTAAATGATATAGTTGTTCTCCCATCCCAATTAATTAAGCGAAGCAAAGGTAAAAAGCCCTTTCCGACCCTCTACCATGAATTCCAGGTGACAAGGGTGGTTAAACAAAGCTAGTAAACTTCCTATCATATGGATTTCCATCAAATTGACACAAGCATGCAGTTTCGCAAACAAAACATTTATTTTAGAAGCAGGATCAATATGTTCAAGGACACTTGCCTTGCTCTTGGGTTTGATTAGGGTCAAAGTCTTCAAAATTCTGGTACTAGAGGTCCTCCGCGGCACCCTCTAGCGCAAATTCGTCAAAACCACGCAACAAACATACAAGACAAGAATTACAATCAATAAGTGCATATATATTACTCAATATGACATGACATGCATGGTTAATGCAATTGCAAAGTAAAACTAGTTAATAAGTTGCTTTTAATGTTTACTAATCAATTACAATGGTTATTAACAAGTCTACACAGGTTTGTAGTTGATTCAAATCGATTTAGAATTAATTCAGAAACAGATTGCAGAATCGGACTAGTCCACTTGGGACCGGACTAGTCCACCCTTCGCAAGAATAGCAAACTAGGGTTTTCTAAATCGACGTGAATTTGAAGAAACGGGGTTGAATTCACGTGAGAAATAGAAAGTAGAGGGTATACCAGGTGTTTAGAACTCCAATGAATCAAGGGTTTTGGAGGCAACACTTGGATCTTGACGATCTAGGGTTGATGATGAACTTGAAGGTGAATTGTTGATGAAGAACGAAAACTTGATGGAGATCTTGCTTGGTTCATCCTCTTTCGATTCCTCCTCTTCTTCTTGCTCAGGATCTCCTTCTCCCTCCTTGATGGCGGCTCTCCATGAACTAGGGTTTGTGGACTTTCAATTGAGGCAAAAGGATGCGAGGTTTAGGGGTGGGGTTGTTTATATAAGGGTGGAGGGCTAGGGTTTGATGGCTTTCGAGTTTGGGGAGGGTGGAGGCTGGTGTGGGGTCCCACATGGGCTCCAAAAAGAGTTAGACATGACGTCCTTAGGCCCACTTAAGGTAAAACCCAAAAACATGTTGTGGAACAAAACATCAAGTCGGAATCGCGATTTACCAGACAAGTCCGAAAAGGGCCGGACTAGTCCAAAGTTAGACAGAGAGTTATCGGACAAGTCCGGACTATATTGAACAAGTCTGAACTTGTTAGAGCAAAATCAGACAAGTCTGGCCAAAACCGGACAAGTTCAATTTTAGTCAGAGGGAAAACGGACAAGTCCGTTGGACATCGGACAAGTCCAGGGACTTGGCAAAATTTCAAGGTTGGGATGACCAGACTAGTCCGCGATGGACCGGACAAGTCTAAAACTGTACAGAGGCAAAAATTGGAATAGTCCGTACTAAAACAGACATGTTCGAGTGAGGTTAGAGAGAAATCGGACTAGTCCGCGCCAAAAAACGGACTAGTCTGCACTCCTCAGAACTTTTGAGTGCGGTTTGCTCTAAATTCATTTTAAACTTGTTCCTTTTTATGTTGATTAATGTTAGACATTTATATGAGCTTACGCAATGCATGATGCATGAAAATGAGGGTGTTATATATATCCAAGCTTCTTGCTCACGTCTAGTAATACCAATACTAGTGTAGTCATAAATCTCTTATTCAATTCCTCAATGTTGTCCTCATAAGCCTGAGTCTAGTGGAACTGTTTCTCCTTAATTGTTGGTTGTGCTTCACTATCTTAGAGAAGTCCTTGGTGATTCGTTGGTAATATCCATCCATTTTGATATATATTGTGATGCCTCAAATTCAATGTTGATTCCCTTATCACATGTCAATTGCACTGTCCTTGTGGCACACTGGATCACTCAATTATGCTTTTGTATCCAATCCATCCCAAGTATTATTTCCAATCCTTGTGAATATCTTATTGTTTCGAGTTCACAAGGAAATCTACCCCCCTTATTTCGAGACTTACTCTTGGACGTACTCCTCATCTCCCATGTAGTTTGGTCCAAAATAGTGAATCTTCTAGTTGTGTCCATCTTCCATTGGAGTAGAGTTTGAACAAGATATAAAAGGGAGATAGAATGAATCCCCAACTATATGCATCAAGGTATATGTAACTAAGAAACTATATATAAGCCTAAATGGATATGGCAAATGCCGAAGCATCCCACAATCCTCTATTAAGCACACAAGCACATAAGCAATCGTCACATAGCAATCAGCACACCAAACAAACTTCAACTATTCCTAAGTGCTCCTATGTGCTCTAAAGTGTTCATTCTATCTAGGTTACGTCCTACAATCAACCTATGGCTCTGATACCAATTTGTGACACCCGGTTCTGAAAATGAGCCAAGTGAACACATATGTGTGCCTAGGACGTTGATCACACATACACGACAAACCCACAAACGATATACAAAAAATTACCACAGCACAAACTAGAAAATAGGTACTTTTATTACAATCTAAAATAGTTCTCCAAATTACAAACTCTAATGATCATTACTAATAATATTGCAGCACAAATAACCTAAGCATTAAGCAAACTAAGAAAACGAGATAGCACGGCTCCAAACACATCCACAGGTAGTCGACGTCAGTGCACAACCTAGAACTCAGCATTATTCTCGTGGTACTCTCAAACATCACCTGAAACTGTTGGTGGGGGAATTGCAAGGGTGAGCACATGTCGTACTCAACAAGTGCAGGAAAATAATGACATGTAGCTTAAACAAAGAATGATAATAAATAATGGTGATTTGCTGAAAAGTACATTTAAAACATGTAAAAAGCATCCTACAATGTCTATGTGAATTAATCCCATCATATCCCAAATAATTACCAATTATGAGTCCAAGACCATCATTTACCATGATATGACATCCATCAATATTTATCCATCCATATACCAAATTCTTCCCATCATCATCAACCATGTCCATTTATCACAACCCAAACCATAACCAAAACCAAACCATCCCAAGTTCCCTCTAATCATGTAGGTCATCCAGGTGCTCTTAACCGGGAGCACAGGTATCATGATAGTTTTTAACACTCTGCAGAGGTTGTACCACCTTACCCACAAGTTTGTGATTTCATCACCCGTCAGGGACTAAAAGAAAACTCCCTTATGCTAAATGCACTATCTTAGGTGTATTGCCAAGAGATCACAAAATAGCCTTTACAAACTAATTACCAGCATGCTCGAACCCACTGAGGTTTCACCGATGGTGATGTCTCCAGCTAAGCACATCCAACCAAGGGCCCCCTCTTGTGCTGTTCGGATCCCAGGGTAGTCCCGCCACTATTGCAAACCCAATCCGACTCCCATTCCACGAGCCTTCCTAATGATCCGAACGATACTGGCAATACACTAATTAGTCTAGCATTGTAGTCCTGGCTTATTCTCGCATGAATCGGTGTTTAGATCCAAGGAAAGCAAAAACACCATATCTTCCAACCCAATCCACAAACCATGCTTGCTTAGATCTCCCAAGTCCCATGTTACCAATTAACCATGTTCATAAATTCTCATCATCCATAAGTTCATTAATTCATAATAAAGCCATTTGGTTGTTTTCCATCCCAATTAATTAGAGTGAAGCAAAACTATAAAAATACACTTTCCGACTCTCTACAATATATTCCAAGCAACAAGGATGGTCAAACAAGACTGGTAAACACCTATCATGGTTTTCTCGTTAATTTGACACAAGCATGCAGTTTTGCAAACAAAACATTTAAAACGGGATCAAAATGATCAAGGACACTTGCCTTGCTCTTGAGACTGATTTGGATCAAAATCTTCAAAGTTCTGGTACTGAAAGTCCTTGTAAGCACCCTGTAGAGTGTTATCTTCTATTCCGCACAACAAACATCACAATCAATAAATGCTCATATATTACTCAATATGTCATGACATGCATGATTGATGCAATTATGTGGTGATGCATGTTATTAGGTTGATATTATTGCTTACTATCTAGTTACAATTAAGTCTTACATGTTAGAACAAGTTTTAAGTCACTTTGAAGAATATTAAAGAAGTTCCAGAAATTTCTAGATTTGGGAGACCGGACTAGTCCACACCATGGGCCAGACATGTTCGCTCTTGTCCAGAGTGTACAACAGACTAGTCTGCAGTGGACTAGACAAGTCCGCTAAGACTAGCGTTTTAGCAAATTTCTAACTAGAGCATAGTTTGAGTTGACTATGGGACCATAATTGACGTAGAAAGATGGATCTAAGGTATTTACCATGAATCCTAGGGTTCTAGGGTGGAAGATTTGATGAAACTTGAGAACTTGTCGTCTAGATCCAATGAAGATGAGGAATTGACGATGAGAAAGTTGACATCGAAGAATCGATGAAGAAGATCGCAGCAGCAACGACGATCCCGATTGATTACTTCCTCTACTTCTTCTTCCTTCTTTTTCCTACGGTGGAGGCTTCTTGATGCGGCTCTCACATGAACAAGGATTAAGGATTTCTTCTAATGTGACAAAGAGATGAAAAGGTGTGTGATGGGTGCTTATATAGGGTGGAGAGGTGGTAGGGTTAGGGTAGAATCCAAGTATAAGGTGGTGGAAACAAGTAGAGGTTGTGGTAGAGTCTGTCTTGGGCTTCTCAGGGGTGGGACACGATGTCCTTGGGCCCAATTAAGGTAATTACCCAACAAATCATCGTGGAGGAAAAATAGAATCTGAGTCAAAACCCTACACACCGGACTAGTCCGTAGGAGACCGAACAAGTCCGTTGGAAGTCCCAGAAAGTTGAACGGAGAAGTGTGGTGTCAAGTCAGACAAGTCCATTCGGAGCTACAACGGCATTACAAAAAGTTGATCAGACAAGTCCGGTGCTCGGCTGGACAAGTCTGGGGCATGTCTAGAAAAAAATCAGAAACATTTTCGAACTAGTCCATAGCAATTAATGGAAAAATCTACGAAAACAACAGAGAGTTCAACAGACTAGTCTGGGTCCAGTCCAGACAAGTCCGTACTGAATCCGATTTCTATATGCTGGTTAGTTCTAATTCATTTTAAACTCATTCTTTTTTTGTGTTGCTTAATGTTAGACATCTATAAGAATGTATGCAATGCATGATGGACGAAAATGAGGGTGTTACATCAAAAATATTGCAAAATGTGAGAACTAGAAGAAGAGGAAGTGGTAGTTCTCATTAATAATTCGAATGTGGTAAGACATAACATTTTCGTACAGATTGCCCTATCCTTTTAGGTCCTACTACCCGTGATGAAAAGCAAAACAAGTTCAAGTCCTCCGCTGGCAACAATAACAAGAAAAAGAAGACTTTCACAAACCAACAAGTGATGGAACACATTCTCTCCGCACTCCTAGATAACAACGCAAGCGATGTGGACTCCAGGAGTGATGAAGGTGACAACTTGGCAACTATGTGTTTCATGGCGGGCAACTCAAGATCAAGTATGGAGAACGAAGCAGAACATAACAGCGACGATGATGAGGTATGTCCCACTTGTGTCTAAATGTGTGATGCTATTTCTCGTGCCACTATTGTACTTAAGAAAAAGGACAAAAAACTTATGAACAATGTTGTTAAAGTTGAATTACTAGAATCTGAAATTAATTGGCTAAAATCATTGATTCCTAGTGATGAATCTTGTTGCTCGTATGAACTTATATATGAACAATTGTCCACCTTAAGAAGTGTGCACACCTCCACACTTGATAAACTTGAACTTGAAATAGAAAAGAACAGAAAGTTTGTTGCACTTAATGATAAAAACTTGAAAGATGCTAGTTTTCTATTAGTGATTTGCATTGTTCTAGCTGTGATGATCTTAATAAGAAACTACATGATGCTAGGAATGAAATTTCTGTTTTGAACAATGCTTTACGTTCTCATAAAGTTATTTGTTGCAAACTAAAAGCAAAAACTTCATATGACAACTGCCTAGACATGTCTAGGAAACTTGATAACTTGCGTAGGACACTAGTGCGGTTTTGTAGTGGGAATAAAAATCTAAACTTGCTACTGAATTCTTCCAACTGTTGCAATGATAAAACTGGTTTAAGTTTTGACTCTCATGCTCATTCTAAGGCACATCCACCAAAGGTTGTAAAGTCACTAGGAACTGGTTTAATTAAAATATTTCCTAAGCAAAAATAGGTGGTTTTAGGTCAGCAGGGGTGTTGTCTCATTCGGGTGCTATCATACACGTTGCTTGCTCATCTAGACATGAACACAATATTAAATTTCATGTACATACTGTGATAGAGATGGTCATATCATAGATTTTTTTTATAGACTAGCTAAACAATATAAAAAAAGCCAAGAATGCTAGCTAGATCACGTAACAACCAACCAAAATTTGTTGCACGTGCTAAACCGAATGTTAGGAGCTTGCAATCTGCTGTGATGAGTCCAACATTTAATGTTTTCTCTCAAACCTACTGTTTTTCATAGTACACATGTAACACCTCATAGGTCAGTAGTTGGATACAAAAATCCTTAAATTTTGGCTGATAAACCTGCTGTTTTATCTTAGCTTTCGCGTGTTAATCCTATTGGACATCATGTGACTCAGTACTAGATTCCTAAATGCCTTTTGACTAACCTCAGTATTGAGTCATCGACGTATTGTGCTTCTATGTAGATTACACTCTTGAGGAAGGAGAACTTTTGGCTTGTGGATTCAGGTTGCTCATGCCACATGACTGGTAATAAAGAATGCTTCTCCTCCCTCTCTTTTGTATCACATGTAGAGAATGTTACTTTTGCCAATAATTCTTCAACTCCTATAATTGCTAAGCGTTTTGTTAGAGTTAATAATTAGTTAACTTTGAAGGATGTGACACTTGTTAAAAACTTGAAATACAACTTGCTCTCTGTTTCACAATTGCTAGATGAAAATCTTGAAATTGTTTTTACTAAAAATTGCTGCAAGGTTGTTGGTTCAAATGGTGAACTTATATTTAACATGTCTCGATATGGAAGAGTTTTCAAAGCTGATTTTGATATGTCAACCTCTAAGCATAGGTGTCTAGTTGCTAATGAATCAAAGGATTTATATTTTTGGCATCGTAGACTTGGTCACGTAGGCTTTGATCACCTCACACATCTTAGTGGTCTTGATCGCATATGTGGGTTACCTAAGCTTAAAAGGGACAAAGATATAGTGTGCCCTTCTTGTAAACATGCTAAGATGGTTGTAGGTTCACATGCTCCACTCACAATGACTATGACAATAGCACAAACACATCTTTTACACCTTGACACCGTAGGACCTTCTCATGTTTAATCTTTTAGAGGTAAGTGGTATGTGCTTGTAATTAGTGATAACTTTTCTAGATACTTTTTGGTTTACTTTATGGCATCTAAGAATGAAGCTTTTAGTCACTTTAGAATAGTTCTTAGACTTTCACTTGACCATCCAGGATCATTAAAAGCAATTAGAAATAATAATGGAACTGAATTTAAAAACCAACCCTTTGATCACTTTTGTGCTGAAAAAGGAATAGATCATCGATTTTATTCACCTTATGTACCTCAACAAAATGGTGTTGTAGAGAGAAAGAATGGAACCTTTGTTGAGATGGCTAGGATTATGTTTGATGAATATCAAACTCCTAGGAAGTTTTGTGCTGATGTAATTGCAATCGCTTGTTATATCTTAAATCGTGTTTTCTTGAGTGCTAAGCTAGGAAAAACCCCATATGAGCTTCGGTTTGGACATAGGCCCAGTGTCACACACTTTACGGTCTTTGGTTGCAAACGTTGTGTTAAGAAACATGGTAATCTTGATAAATTTGAAGCTAGATCTATTGATGACATGTTTCTTTGTTATTCATCTCATACTAGAGGCTACCATGTGCATTTACTTAACACTAACAAAATTGTCGATGTCGGTACCCTCAAGACCAGGTACCCCCGCATACAAGAAGAAGAAGCTCTGGACTCGGCCTCCCCGCCCAGGAGGGCTCCGGAGCTGCCACATGTCCTTCGGCTTCGGGCCCTTGCTCCTACCGAGGAGGGCTCCGGAGCTGCCATGCGTCCTCTGGCTCCGGACCCTTGCTCCTACCGAGGAGGGCTCCGGAGCTTCCACGCGTCCTCTGGCTCCGGACCCTTGCTCCTACCGAGGAGGGCTCCGGAGCTGCCACGCGTCCTCCAACTTCGGGCCCTTGCTCCTCGGAGCCACCACACGTCCTCCAGCTCTGGACCCTTACTCCCACCGAGGAGGGCTCTAGAGCTTCTACACGCCCTCCGGCATCAAGCCCTCGCTCCTACCAAGGATGGCTCCAGAGCTGGAGTGTGTCACATGGTCTGCAATGAGCAGTGGACCCCAAAGAGTAAAGGGTGGTGCGTCCTGTATAGTCACGCATTGAAGGCACGCGCCTTCCCCAGGCCCACGATGTAGCGCAGGCCCCTGTCAGGTACCACTATGTCCAATCACATTGCAGTAAAGGCGCTGCAGGCCTACCACACACCGCCAAGTGGGTAGCTTACATCGACAAGATGGACGGGACATCCCCTGCCATCGTCAACGGCTACGCCCTGCCATTGCGATCGACGCGGCAAGACATCAAGTCTTCAAGGCGCAGTCAGAGGTAGCGTACGCAAGAAACCTTAGATCTTGTACAAGATAAGATCACCCCTGCACCACTTGTCGGGCACCGGGTCCCACTTGTAAGCTGCTCGGCCATGGACTATAAAAGGACCGAGCGGCAACTGACTAAGAAAAACTCCGCTCAGACAGAGAGGCAGACTCAAGCAATACAACACAGAGACTACCGTGGAGTAGGGTATTACGCTCAGGCGGCCCGAACCACGTAAATCCCTCGTGTTCACCACCCTCTGAGCTCGATCTTGCTAGGACTAGCCCCTCGAATACACTTCGAACCTCCGCAGACTACTACCAAGTAGGTCTGGGGGAGGTGTCAGTCTAGACACCTCGACATTTGGCGCGCCAGGTAGGGAGCTTTTTCCCTGCAAGGATCTTCGCCAGCAGCATGGTGAATGCCCGTTCCAATGCTAGCTCCTCCAGGCCATGCTCGTTCTCGCATATTCTCTGTCATATGCTAGGACACTCTCTTCTTGTCTCACGCCTAGTGTAGTTATGCAATCCTGCTGCTGGCGGGTCTGCTTGAGGTTCTTGTGATGTATTTGGGTTCTTTGGTTGTTTTCCTGCTCGGGAGCCTGTGGCGCCGAATGGTCACTCCCCTGAAAAGCTAACGCCCGTGGGAGGTCCAAAGTGTACAGCCTACTTAGTCTGGTCCTGCACCCTAAGCATGTACAATTTGCCTCTTCAGCGCTAACAGCTGAGTACAGGGGGCCGGACGGCACACACTCCTGAGCAGGGCGATAACCATAATCCGGATACCGTCGCACTGAATTACCCATGCACCGTAAGCCCGGCTCGGGACCGTAATACATAACGAGACTAAAAGCAGGAAGGGAGTAATCGACGAGCAAAATTATTTACATTATGCTTTAATTTTTTTGCTTAATTTCCCATATCGTCTGCCGTATGCTCAGTTACATTTCTCCTGTCTCGTCCTAGTTGGAGTTGTGCTATCCTACTAAAGGCGGATCCGCATGAGGTACCTGCAATGTGTTTCGGGTCTGATGATCATTTTCTTGGCCGAGGTCCATGGTGTCGAATGGTTCTAACTCCGGAAAGGATAACGCTGAGCTGGAGGTCCAGGGTGTGCAGCCTGCTTAGTCTGGTTCTATACCCTAAGCATACACACCTTGCCTCCGAGTGCTAACAACCGAGTACAGGAGGCCGGACGGCTCATGCCCTGGGCAAGGCAGCGACCATACCCTAGATGTTGTGGCACAGAATTACCCATGCCCCGTATCTTAGCTAAGGATCATAAGCCATAACGAAACTAAAGAGCAGGGAAATGGTGACCGACGAACAAAATTACTTTTTGTCTACTGTGTGTGCAGGAGATACAGGGAGCTGCCGCTAATGTTCTACACGTCCATGGTAGGCACCATCGACGCGTATTCGAGCTCCGGCGCCCCCCAAGAGGGCCGCTGACATCACTTCTCGGAGCTCCAGCGCCCCCCAAGGGGGCCGTCAATGTCACTTCTCCGAGCTCTGGCGCCCCCAAAGGGGGTCGTCGACGTCACTTCTCCGAGCTCCAGCGCCCCCCAAGGAGACCGTCGACGTCACTTCTCTGAGCCCTGGCGCCCCCCAAGGGGGCCGCCAACGTCACTTCTCCAAGTTTCGACGCCCCCAAAGGGGGCCGCTGACGTCACTTCTCCGAGCTCCGGCGCCCCCCAAGGGGGCCGCCTTCGTCACTTCTTCGAGCTCCGCCGCTCCCAATGGGGCCGCCGGCGATGCTTCTCTGAGCTCCAGCGCCCCCTAAGGGGGCCGCTTGCGATGCTTCTCCGAGCTCCGGGGCCCCCCAAGGGGGCCACCGGCATCACTTCTTCGAGCTCCGGCGCCCCCAAGAGGGCCGCCTGCATCACTTCTCGGAGCTCCAGCGCCCCCAAAAGGGGCCGTCGGCGTCACTTCTCTGAGCTCTGGCGCCCCCCAAGGGGGTCATCGACGTCACTTCTCCGAGCTCCGGCGCCCCCCTAGGGGGCCGCCGACGTCACTTCTCCGAGCCCCGGCGCCCCCAAAGGGGGCCGCCGACGTCACTTCTCTGAGCTCCGGCACTCCCAAAGGGGGCCGCTGACGTCACTTCTCCGAGCTCCGGCGCCCCCCAAGGGGGCCGCCATCGTCACTTCTTCGAGCTCCACCGCTCCCATGGAGACCGCCGACGACACTTCTCCGAGCTCCGGCGCCCCCCAAGGGGGCCGCTTGCGATGCTTCTCCGAGCTCTGGGGCCCCCCAAGGGGGCCACCAGTGTCACTTCTTCGAGCTCCGCCGCTCCCAAGGGGACCACCAGCGACGCTTCTCCGAGCTCCGGTGCCCCCTAAGGGGGCCGCTGGCGTCACTTCCCCAAGCTTTGGTGTCCCCAAGCGGGCCGCCAACGTCACTTCTCCAAGCTCCGACGCCCCCCCAGAGGGGGCCCGCTGGTGTCACTTTTACAAGACAAGATGAAGGCCCCACCTACGGGATCGTCATCTCTCCCGAGGTGGGCCCGGGGGCCAATGTCAGTACCCTCAAGATCGGGTACCCCCGCATACAAGAAGAAGAAGCTCTGGACTCGGCCTCCCCGCCCAGGAGGGCTCCGGAGCTGCCACGCGTCCTTTGGCTCTGGGTCCTTGCTCCTACAGAGGAGGGCTCCGGAGCTGCCACGCGTCCTCCGGCTCCGGACCCTTGCTTCTATCGAGGAGGGCTTCGGAGCTGCCACGCATCCTCCGGCTCTGGAACCTTGCTCCTATCAAGGAGGGCTCCCGAGCTGCCACGCGTCCTCCAGCTGTGGGCCCTTGCTCCTGCCGAGGAGGGCTCCAGAGCCACCACACGTCCTCCAGCTTCGGACCCTTACTCCCACTGAGGAGGGCTCCAGAGCTTCCACGCGCACTCCAGCATCAAGCCCTCGCTCCTACTGAGGAGGGCTCCAGAGCTGGATTGTGTCACACGGCCTGCAATGAGCCGTGGACCCCAAAGAGTAAAGGGCGGCGCGTCCTGTATAGTCGCGCATTGAAGGCACGTGCCTTCCCCAAGCACACGATGCAACGCACGCCCCTACTACGTCCAATCACATCGCAGTAAAGGCATCGCAGGACTACCACACATTGCCAAGCGGGTAGCTTATGGCGACAAGATGGAGGGGGACATCCCCTGCCATCGTCAACGGCTACGCCCTGCCATTGCGACCGATGCAGCAAGACATCAAGTCTTCAAGGCGCGGTCAGAGGCATCGTACGCAAGAAGCCTTAGATCTTGTACAAGATAAGATCACCCCGAGACCACTTGTCGGGCCCCGGGTCCCACTTGTAAGTTGCTCGTCCTTGGACTATAAAAGGACCGAGCGGCAACCGACTAAGAGAAACTCTGCTCAGACGGAGAGGCGGACTCAAGCAATACAACACAGAGACTACCGTGGAGTAGGGTATTACGCTTAGGCGGCCCAAACCACGTAAATCCCTCGTGTTCACCACCCTCTGAGCTCGTCCTTGCTAGGACTAGCCCCTCGAATACACTTCGAACCTCCGCGGACTACTACCGAGTAGGTTCGGGGGAGGTGTCAGTCTAGACACATCGACAGTGGAGATTTGTGAGGTTTCTTTTGATGAAGCTAGCCCAGGTACTAGCTCTAATATTGCAGATTAAGATGCATATCCGCAGGGGAGAGTATTTTCATTGAAGATGAAGAAGAAGTGGTGCTGCTGCCCAAAAATTCACTAGCTAATGACATCGTTCCAGCTCTGGATTTTTTTTCCAACCAGCACGAATGGCATCTACTGCTAGTCCAGATCATCTTCAAGCCACAAGCTCTTCGATTTGTGATGAACATGAAGAAGAAGAAGCTTGTGAAGTGTCTACTCCCCTCCGAATCCTCAAAAGTCATCCTCCCCAAAAGATTGTCGAAAGCAACGAGTCACACAGTCCAAGTTTTTTGAACCAAACTCTCATGTTCATTTTATTTTTGTTGCTTCTTTTTTAACCTAAAAATATATCACACGCACTCACTAATGAATCTTGGATTATTGCTATCCAAGAAGAGTTAGAAAAATTTGAAAGAAATAATGTTTGAAAACTTGTACCTCCACCTCAAGGTCACACATTGACAGGAACTAAATGGGTGTTTAAAAACAAGCAAGGTGAGGATGGTGTTGTGGTTAGGAATAAAGCTAGATTGGTTGCTCAAGGTTTCACACAAGTTGAAGGTCTAGATTTTGATGAAACTTTTGCTCCTATTGCTAGATTAGAAGTCATAAGAATTTTATTAGCATTTGTTGCATCTAAAGGTTTCAAGTTATATCAAATGGATGTTAAAAGTGTTTTTCTTAATGGCTACATAGATGAGGAGGTTTATATTAAGCAACCACCATGTCTTGAAATCCAAATTTTCCTAATCATGTTGACAAACTGTCCAAAGCTTTGTATGGTCTCAAACAAGCCCCTAGAGCATGAAATGATAGGTTAAAAACATTCTTACTTGAAAAGGAATTTACCATGGGCAAAGTAGATAAAACTCTTTTTGTTCTTAAGCATGACAATGACTCACTATTCGTTCAAGTGTATGTGGATGATATTATCTTTGATTGTGCTTCTCATGATCTTGTGTCCAATTTTTTAGCTATGATGAGTTCGGAATTTGAGTTGAGTATGATGGGAGAACTCACATACTTTTTGGGGCTGCAAATCAAGACACTAAAGAGGGAACATTTGTGCATCAAACGAAGTATACGAACGATCTCCTTAGGCCAACATGGAAAACAACAAGCCTCTTTGGACAGCAATGGGAACGACGACAACACTTGAACTTGATGAATATGGTGAACCCATTGATCAAAAAGAATATAGAAGCATGATTGAATCACTTTTGTACCTCACGACATCAATACCGGATATACAATTCAGCGTATGTCTTTGTACAAGATTTCAAGCTTCACCACATGCTTCACATCATCAAGTTGTGAAAAGGATTCTCAGGTATTTACATAGAACTCAAGAATTTGACATTTTTCTTCCTGCTTCCTCGACTGTTACTTTGAAAGATTTTTCGGATGCTGATTTTGGGGTTGTAGGATTGATAGGAAAAGTACTTCGGGTGCTTGTCATTTTCTTGGTAACTCACTTGTTGCTTGGTCCTTTAGAAAACCAAGTTCAGTTGCACAATCCACGGTCAAATCTGAATATGTAGCTGATGCTAGCGCTTGCTCACAAATTTTATGAATTGTTCAAACACTTAAGGACTATGAGGTTGATTTAGTTAGTATTCCACTATTCTGGGACAACACTAGTGCCATTTGCATTGCTAAAATCCCCGTGCAATATTCTAGAATAAAGCACATTGACATTAGGTATCACTTTCTCCGTGATAATGTTGAAAAAGGAAACATTGTGCTTCACCATGTGGACACCGATCAACAATTGGATGACATTTTTATAAAACTTTTGAATTTCACTCGTTTTTCATTCATTCGTAGTTCATAGTGAAATAGGGGTTATGCATCCTCATGACTTAAATTGAGGGGATGTTTTGCAACTTAGGAAGTCTATGTGTCCATCTGAAAATTAAAATATAATATGAGCATAAATGTTTCATACATATATGACTTTGTGATTCCTTTTACATGTTGGAAGTTCTTACAACATTAATCATGTTATACATTTTGTAGTTTTTGTCATAACTAGTAATTTGAATAATTACTTACACTAAATCTGGTCATGATTGAACTTTTTGGCTGTTTTGAACTTGTTGCATGCTCACAAGTGCTTTTAATCATGAAAAAAATAATCATTCAATATCCCGCATAATTGAGCTTTTATGATCAATAAAAATCAGAAAAGATCAAGAGAATATGCATGCATCACACTTCTTCTTTTGAGATTGCTTATCATTGCACTTTGATATGAACTTAGAAGGAGTTGTTTATGACTAAAATCATGTCCTTAAGCTTCTGATTGTCAAATGACATAGGCTTAGCTTGGTTGTATAGAATAAGGCTGATGTTGCATATAATCTCTTGCAAAGTTCATATGATTTAATTTATGCTTTAAAAGACAATAAAAACAACAACATGTGTCATGCTTTCAAGTTTTAAAATAGTTGAGACAGGGAGATCACGACTTGCTTAATTTGAAATTTCACTTGATCTCTAGCATGGCTTACGCTACTTTATGTATCTCATTGATGTGATAGTGTAAGTTACTTGATAGTATGACTTGGATGAGATTTGTTTTATATGTATATGCCATATTATGCTCATAAACAATTAAAATTTCTCTTTGAATCTTGTTGAATACATTGTCAAAGAGGGAGGAATAAGTCACACATTGCACATTCACAAGCGTTTTGCACAATTCTTCTCAGGGGGTGGGCATCCTTAGGGGGAGAATATTTTTGCTTTCTTATCATTTGATTTTTGATTTTCAAAAAGGGGAAGAAACTTTATTTTGTCAAAAAATTTCATGAAACGTGAACGAGCCAATGTTCGAATTCTAACTGGTGTTGCTAATGCATTCATCAAGGGGGAGATTGTGGGACCTATGTGCTGAATACATTGGCAATTATATTAAAAGTGAGGGTTTACATGCAAAATTCTGAATATACCTGAGAAACCCACTTTGGATTGTTCGAACTTACGGGAACACACTTCGGACGATCCAAACTTAGTCGTACGTGAGCTGCACGTGTTTTTCACTTTGGACTATCCGAACTTTTCTTTTTATAATGCGTAGCGGCTGTTTTGGACCTTCCGATCTTTCTATGTGCTAAAATATTATGTGGCTGCTATGTTTTTAAGTTTCAATGTTTTAAACTTGCTTTACACTTATGAGAAGTTTACTTAGTACTTTTCGACAAAGTTTTTGATGTGTATGGCTGATCATGGTGGATTATCTTGCTATGATTGCAACATGCTTATGTGAGGTGCTCACATAAGGTGTTGTGGTTATCGGACAAATCTGAGTCAAGTCGAGGACTTGTGCTAGAAGATTTGGTTGTTTGTTCATATGCAGGTGTTGCTTGAGGTCAATACATGTCTAGTGATGGTGATCCATTGAACTACTCTTAGGGAGAAGATGAGGTTCAACAACCAAGTTTGGGAGGAATTGTGGTTGAGTTGATCAGAAGGTCATGCAGCATGTTTGGGTCAAGAATAATGCATATAAAAGTATTATGGACGTCTTTGGAAAGTGTTTGCATGTGTGCAAGGGGTTCAAGGATGTGGCAACATGGTTCCAAGGCGTGATGAAGAGATATGGACGTGGAGATATGGCCGAAGGGTCCAACCGACTGAATTATACCTCAAGTTGCGACTGAGGTGGTTATGGTTCGTTTATAGAAGGTTTTGAGTTAGTTTTGGTTAAATTTTGTGTTGATCACGAAGTTGAGTTGTTTTAGGAATATGTAGAACGTTCCTAAGATGTTTGGAAGTCTTAAGATTGCTTCTATCTGCGTATGGAAGAGTCTTATGCAATTATAAAAAATTTCAGTTGATACTAAGTAGGAATAGAGTCCTAGTTTGGATTGGGTTGGCCTAAGGGCTGGTTATATAAGCAAGGGAGACCAAAGCTCGTGGATGCATGAATTTGGGATGTTCCTCTTGTGTTTTGTGCCTTGTTCGTCGACTTGTTTCCGTCAAGTCTTTCTCGTTGAGTTTCTGCACAGCCCGACGTTGTCTTGGTGTTTTGATCATAACTTGCGTTTTACAGATCTAATCGACATGATTTTTTTATGTTGTCTTCACAACTTACTTTTTATATCATATCTGAAAATTTCACGGTCATTGGATTTGTGGTTTTTGAGATACACGAGTTTCTTTGCAGCATTGCAGATCTGTTTTTTCTCTGTTAGAACGATTGACCTTTGCTCGGGATTTCAGTCATAACTTGAGTTTTACTCAATGTTTTCTTGTAAATCTCATTGTCGTGTCTCCGTGACTTGATTCTCTACAATATCTACTATTTTTGTCACGGTTGAACACATTTAGATCAGTCGCACACACGCGTTTTTTATCAGATTGATTTTTTGCCAATGGGTTTTGTAGCTTTCGCTGATTTTTTTTTAAATCTACTATTACCCCCCTCTGGTAGCTTTTCACGTGCTCTTTGATCCAACAACATTTTGAAATTAATTCTTTTGTGCTTACTCATATGAGAGGAAAATTGATCGTCGCTTACAAAATTAATATCATCATGCATAGATAATAAGTATAACATGTCTTGTCTTATGGCAACACCAGCAATCTTATTATCAAATTTAATTGTACATCCGTCTTTTCCAAATTGGCATACATAACTATTATCATCTAAGCATGATACTAAAATTAAAATTCTACTTAAAGAGAGTACATATAATACATCTTGAAGTATAAGTACAAAGCTATTTCTTAATTCTAATGGGTAATCTTCAATGGCTTTCACTTCTGCTTCATGGCCATCAGAAACTTTAATGGCCCTTTCCCCTCTTTTAGGATCCTCCTCATATTTAACCCAAATGTACACGGTGGCACCTGAGTCAATCCACCAAGTAGATGGTGTATAATTTAAAAGCAGAGATTCATCAACAAAGGTTATAAAATCATTACCATTTTTCAACACCATTTAAGGAAGCATATTCAATCCTTCTGATGATAACCATTGTCTAAACAGAAGCGACACCGATCTTTTTTCACATCTCTATGGTAAGTATAATTTTATAAAGCCTTACTCTTTCTTTATCATGGTAAAAAGAACCAGGATTTTTAAAATATTGCTTATAAGAATAATTCTTCTGAGCCTTACATTTTTCCTTCACATAGTTGATGGAATTATTATCACGAAGGGATTTAATTCTCTCTTCCTCATGAACACACATATCAATGAGTTATCTAAGTCTCATTATTTAGGGTGAGAGTTGTAGTTGATGACAAATGTCTCAAATTCCTTTGGAAGTGAGGCAAAGATGAGATGCACAATGAACTTATCTTTAATCCCCAAATCCATAGGCTTAAGTTTTGTTGCCATATTTGTCATCGTTAAAATATGATCTCGCACACTACCTCCATAATACTTTTCAGTAACAAGCCTCTTAATTAGAGTACTTGCTGAGATTTATAAGCATCGGTAAACTAATCTAAATATTTTGGAGGTACTAAGTTGCAGTCTTATATTTAGGGATTGCTCTACGAATGGTCTCAATGATAGTGCCCTTAATAACCATCAAACATTTCCTATTTGATTTGTTATACTTAACACGAGTTATGTCATAAGCCAATGGCTCACTAGTGTAGTCATTTGTCCTCTCAGCAAAGGATTGCTCCCCGAATAGCTCACATTCAAGGATTGCTCCCCGAATGTCCTCAGTGATAGTACCTTTAATAACTATCAAACATTTTCTATTTGATTTGTTCTACTTAACACGAGCTATATCATAAGCCAATAGCTCATTAGTGTAGTCCTTTGTCCTCTCAACAAGGGACTTCTGAGTTTCATCAGCATTTCTTAAGCCTCCAGCTCAACAGGATATGGAGTCGTGAGAGCCAAAACAATTTCAAAGACTGCTAATGCAATCTCCAATTTTTCTCTCCATCTCTCATAATTGCTTCTATTAATTGGATCAATGTAAGTGATGTAACTCGGTGTTGAATTCGCAATAGAGGAACCTTTATAATTGAAAGATAAAATCATAAGTGAATGCAAAGATAATAATCACAAGAAAATGTCGAGTTTTATCTTTCGCTTTGGTTACTTGATCAAAACTCAACATTTGAGAACAATTGAAAAAATATATTAATTTATTTTTCGCTTTGGTTACTTAACCAAATTACTATGAACTTAATTTCTTCAATTGAAGAATAATATCATTAATGTCTTTTACTTTGGTTAATCGACCAATAATGACAATAAAAGTACTTAGAAATAAGACAATTTTATTTTTGCTTTGGTTACTCAATAAAATTCCATAGAACTTAAAATTTCAAAATGATATAGCAATTTATCTTTCCATTTGGTCACTTGACCAAATTGTTATGACAATATAAACTTAATTCATAGCAGAAGTTTAATTAAATAAGCAAACTTAAATGTACAATCTGAACTAGTTTGTATTGGGTCAGACTAGTCCAAACTCATACAATACCTCTTTGTCCATTAAAAAACGGACAAGTTTGGTCATCCAAACTTGGCACTTCTCTTAAGTACGGACTAGTCCGAAGTCACACAATAGCTTCTTTTCCGGTGAAAAACAGACAAAAAGCAGCTTTCCAAACTCAATTGTGATGAAATGACTAGGCTAGTCCGGTCCGTCAAGAGGACTAGTTCGGTGCACCAGACTAGTCTGGTCCATAGAGCGGACAAGTTCGGTCTTGACTATCGGACTAGTCCGGTCTATTGGTCAGACAAGTCCGATCTTGTGAACTTAATCTCAAAACTGAGTTAATTCGGACTAGTCCGTTCGAAAACAGACAAGTGCAAACTCAAATAATACCTTTTAGTCCAACCAATTTGGGACAAGTCCGGGGTTATGCTAGTGACATTTGACCCATTCTTTATTGAACTTTTCGAGTTTGGTTCGGACTATTCCGGACTAATTCGGCCAACCCATGAAAAGTTCATATAAAAAATCAAAAAATGTCAAAATACCATAAGGGCAACCTTAACTTACACTCTTAAAAAATCAATTTAATTTTCATTTATTGGATTTCAATCTAAAGTGCTTAATATGTTTTCAACCGATGAACGCGTCGACACCGGACAAGTCCGGATCTTCAATATTTGCGGCGGTTACTTATGATTCAAAATCAAAATCTCATTTGATTCCCTTCTTTCTTAGTGCTTAAAACTTTGAAATCAAAAAACAAAATACCCAACAAGATTATTTGACTATGTGGCTCTTGATACTATTGTTAGAATCAAAGATCAAATAAGGACCAAACTTAGCCACTTAATCATTTTAGGATTACATAGGAGAAGTACAAATACAAACACTATCAAGTGCTAATCTCGTGGTTAGCACATAAACATATCACTAATACCTTATCCTTCATCTTTGTGTTGCTTGATGATGCGGCCATCGAGCCGAGGCCGCAAGAAGAATGACGACAGGAGGCATTTTCTCTTGTTTTCCTTCTTCTGATTGATCGGTCTTAAGATTGGTGGTGTTAGGAGTGATTTCGTGATTGCACCCTTGATTCAACCACATGCCCACTACTTATAGAAAATAGAGGGACACAATAGAGGGTCTCTCACCCTTTCAGAACAGGTGTCTCTCTCTGATCAGGGACGCACATGTTAGATGGGTTGTGTCCATTCAATTTGGGCATATGCTGAATTCTTAGTTCACACTCCAACATTGTCATTTTTAAATGTCAGTTTTTATATTTTTAGCAACATTTGTCAAACACACTTAAAAGATATCTTATATTTCTGGCTACAGGCTAGGTAAAAAAAATATTGCATTAATGACGGTAAAACGAAATATGTTTGTTACATGTTAGCAATACTATATCTAGTGTTCTAATAATTTAAGGTTTGGACAAATATTATGGCCTTCAGGACACTACTTTGACCATAATGGAAATTAGATTATCCTATTTATTAAATACATTTACAAATCGAATATGATATTATATATCTTAAACGGAAATGCTATAACTCATATGCCTGATTAAAAAAAATAGGCGAAATTCTCCACCATTAGTTGTCTTTAAGATTTGTATGGCCAATATATTACTTCTCCCTCAACCCTAACTGCTCAAAATCCAGATTGAGCAATGTGGCGGCGCCCGACCACGCGTCTGGCTCGTCGGTGCTCGACGCCCGCGTTCGTGCCCGATTTGGAGGCGCTCGGTGCCCGCGGTCGTGCCCGGCTCGACGGCGCTCGTCGGCCGCGATCGCTCCCGAGGCGACGATGCTCGACGCCTGCATCGGGCGGCGGGTGTTATAGATCTCGCGCCAGGTGAAGCGGAGCAGGGGCGGCGCGCAAGCGCGTAGTGACGATCCGACAGAGCTTAGGCGCGCGGTGCGAGCGGCATCGCGGCGATGGCAGCGGCAGCGGCGGTGCCGTCAGCATGCCGGAACCGAGGAAGATGATGTAAGTTATATTTTATTAATTGTTAATCTATAATTGTTAATCTATAATTGTAAGGTTTATGCTAATTGTAAAATAATCAAATAGAAAAATTTGTGATTGATTAATATATATAATTATCGACTAATTACAAAATTAATGGTTAATAACAATAATTAGCTACTATTTATCTAGTACCTAAAATTTTCTTAAATTTCAGACTGATAAATAGACAAACCCTATTTTAGAAGTATTACCGAAACCTTAGGTATTAAATGAACAAATATTAGAACACCGGTAAGGCAGCCAGCTATGTCGGCCGTAGTTTATATTAGAACACCTGAAGAGCAGCCATCTATGTCGGCAGTGGTTTCTTCGGTTACTTCAGCAGAGAGACGACAGTACAGTAGTACTCTCTCCGTCCAAAAATGATCGGCGTTTTAGCATTTTGAAACAAAAATAAGAACGATATAAAATGACGCATATACCCCTAGTAAACTATCTTATTAAATTGCTGCAGCATGTGCCACCAGTGAGGCTGTCCTCCGTAGGCTATGCGTTAGCTATTTGGAGGAGGGTGACCATAGGTCTGTTGGTACTCAGAGCGACAATATTTTTGGACAATTTCAACAGCCCAAGACGACAATCTTTAAGGGATGGAGGGAGTAATTTTTTGATGAGTTGGCAGCGTTGAGCCAGCACATAGGCACGTGCGTGACAGTTGATTTAGTCTATTCTCCGTGGAGAATTTCATTGTTTTTAAGATCATCTTGTCATATAAATCACAAATAAAAACATCCATCTTTCATGTATAGTTTCCTGTTTTTAATTGTTGCATAGTGATTGATTGAATTACAAATATAATGAAATGCTGGTTCTTAATGCCAACTTATAACATTGGAATCGGTGGTCTCTTAAAAACAGTGTATACCCAGTTTAATCTAGATGAACCTGATTTCTTCTCATTCTTTATAATTAACTTGTCACATCACAAAAGGTTAACGTAACAAGTTATTTAACTATGAAACTTCACTTATACTCTAGTGTGACGACAAGAAAGAGTGGACTAGTATGGACGCGAAAATCAAGCGAGGCAAACTCGCGACCAGACGCCATATGATTGTGCTGGTGCCCGTGCCCTTGAGCTTCCCTGCCTGCCCCGGTAAGCAAGCAATCTGCTCCTACAACTCCTGATGTAATCCAAATCACTCGTCTCGTGCAGGCCGTCTTTCTCTCTCTATCTTACAGTCATACTAAACACCAGCTCCTGCAACCAGTCCCAGCTAGATCAGTACCGCTGCTGCACCAGTAATCTCTGTCTCTCTCTCAACTACTCTTCTTTAAACCCGAGCGACGGGTGCGGCGCCGCGGCGCCGAAGGGGCGGCTGCCGTCGCGGCGGAGCCACTGCGTTCCAGGCGGCGTCCGGCGGCGTGGCCCACGGGAGGAACAGGAGGAGCTGCCCGGGGCGCTCTTAGTCGTCCATGAACGGACCAGGTTTCCACGAATGCTCTGATTGTTTCCATTCTCTCTGTTTTTGCACTGTGAGATCGGCGGTGGCCTCTCAATCTCGAAGTTTGGGCAATGGGAGCTCGCGATCTCGGGTTATGGGGGCAATGCCTGGACTAGATTAGATCCGGTTCCTGCTGGATCCGTCGTTGTTTCTGCGCAAATCTTGTTTCTTTCGGAGGTCGGCGTCTTTCTCTGGCGGGATGCACAGTTGTTTCTGCCGGGGTTCTCGCTTTTTTGGGACAAAAAGAGAAATGGGGACTTCGTTTGAGCCTTCGCTTGTAGGAGATGATTAGGCAAAACCCGCGCTGATTTTTGTTAGTTCTGGGATTTGCTACTAGTTCTAGTGGATCTGAGTGTACTGCATCCGGTTGTTTAGTGAAATCTCGTAGCTTTTGCGAAAGTAAATGGCGTTCGCTGGTGTACCGGTATGTTGTCGGGGAAGCTGATTAGTGCAAAAGGTGCAGACTTTCTCCCCGCAATCGGTTAGATGGTATTGGTAGGTTCCCTACTTTAGTGGTTTCTTTTTGGGATTGTTCGACTGGTGTTTTTTGGTATTGTGTTATTTGAGCTCCTTGTACATCATCAACATTTAGAGTGAAGCCGTGAATGTCTCAGGAAGTTATTGTTTGCGGTGGATCTTACTGCTCCTTTGAGCGATGTGATAAAATTTCATTGGTGCCGGTGACTTTTGTATCAGAAGCTGCCTCACGCAGTCAGCAATGCACAGTACAACATTAGTAAAGGGCATTGCACTGTGCACCATTAGCACAGGGCAAAACATTTCAATGAATTAAAGCATCATATTTTGGTGAACTTCATAGTGTAGTATTATATCTTGTACTTTGCTCGACTCTAGGTGCGGCATTTGTTGTTCGCTGCACTACTATTGTGGCTTTTAGAGGGTTTTGTGGATCTGAGCTGGTTTTCTTTGCTTCTTGATCAAATTCAGAGCTTCTCTGTTAGTTTGATATGCTTTTATTGGTTGGTTGTTTATACAATGCTGAAGTGCTTTATTGCAGCCCAGATTTATCTTTAGTGGAAAGAATCCTTTTGGAGGTAACGCTGTTAGCAGTATTTTCTCAAGATTCTGTGGATCCTAGTTGGTTATGTGCTGCTTTAGTGGTTTAAGTATGTCATAATATTTTGAAAAGCACTACTTTTGTGCAAGCCTTCATTATTGCATTTGGACTCTTCTGGATAGTTTTGGAGCATGCTCTTGGTACACTGGGAGCTTTGCTGGTAGTGATTGCATCCTAGTTCCGCTTGGGGTGTCAACTGCTTTTAGTTGGATCTAAGCCAACTTACGAAATGAGTTTATGTTTTTCTTCATCATCAGTATATGATTGATGTTTTGTTGTTTTTTTACATTCGAGGGGACGAAGACTACATAGTTTTAAGAGGTTGATGTAAGGACGTTTGTGTTGCCTTGCATTCAGGGAAATAATGTTGATCATTGTACAAGTCAGAGACGTTTAAAGAAAAAAAAGGAAAACATTGCCTTGCTGTCACGATGTCAAGGGTACCGAAATGGAAGATAGAAAAAGCCAAAGTTAAAGTTGTATTTCGGCTGCAATTTCATGCAACAAATGTAAGTTATGATTCCTTTTTTTCCTTCTGATGGTTTATGTGAATGATAATGACCAACTGTACTTTTGTATTAACAATCTTGCTTGTGCGATGTCTATGAAATAACTTGATGTTATTGCATGTTCTGCAAAACTTGCTTCAAAAATCAGCTGACATCTATTGTTGTTTCTGTTACAGATACCGTTGGCAGGATGGGACAAACTATTTTTATCTTTCATCTCTGCTGATACAGGGAAGGTAACTGCAAAAACAAACAAAACAAATGTGAGAAATGGAAGCTGCAAATGGCCAGATCCTATCTATGAAGCCACTCGACTTCTTCAGGATCCTCGAACCAAGTCATATGATGACAAGCTCTATAAGCTTGTTGTAGCCATGGTGCGTTCTAGAAATGGTCACTGTATAGAAAGCTCTTATCCTTCTCATTCCTTTCCATGTGCTTTAAATTCTGATGCTGACCTCTATGGAACAAAATGCTGGAAGAATTTAATTATAGGATATGTTTGATCTCTCTCTCCATATTCTTTTTGTCAAACACAGGGAACTTCGCGGGCTAGTATTCTTGGGGAGGTTGATGTCAATCTTGCTGAATTTGCAGAAGCACTAAAGCCTGCCTCAATTGCAATTCCTCTTCATGGTTGCGAATTTGGGACATTGTTACATGTATGAATTCTATAAATTGTATTTTAAGATCATCAATCATAATCAGCTAGAGTTATACTGTGGTGAAAGTAGTTCAGCATTTTTTTTCTTGTCTGTTTTGCAGGGAATGTGATTATTCTTTCTAATGTTATTTTTGATGAAACTATTTCAGGTCACAGCACAGCTTCTCTCTACTAAAACCGGTTTCAGGTTTGTTCACCGTGCAACAGTGATTCTTTTAGAAAAGAAACTATTGATTCCAAACATTTTGAACTCCTGCTTGTGACAGAGAATTTGAGCAGCAAAGAGAAACTGGCGCCAGAAGTTCTCAGCAGCTATTGAATCAAAGAAGTCATGATCCTGCTGAAGTTACTGTGACCTCATCAGACATTTGCACTGATAAGGTTGGTGAATCAAATGAGTGATGTACTGATGTCTTAGTATTATTTCTGCGCATCGGCTGATAGAGTTACCTGGCTCATGCTTACTATACTCTTCTTCATCATTCAAAATAGGTTAATGCTAGGGTTAAGCTGAAAGGAACTTCTCTGGGGTTCCCTGTAGTGGAAGATTCTGCAGGCTCAACTGAAGACTATGAAAACTCGTCACATACCTCAGATGGCATCTTTGCCGAAAAGAATGATCCATATGGTGGACACGAGGTTAGTAGCTTGAGGAGCACACTCTCGGGTGACCTACCGCTATGTCCCACTGGTCAAAGTCCTCCTACACCAGAAAAAGGAGCATGCTGGAGTAAACGCCTTTCACCACAAGGGAGCAATGATTGGACTCATAACTGGAGTCCTGATAACTCTGCTGATAAAGATCTAGCTGCTGCTCGTGAGGACAATAACCAACTCAGAACAAGACTGGAGGCAGCTGAGACAGGCTTTTCTCAGCTCAAGACAGAAGCAACATCTCTGGACCATGTTACCAACAAGTTAGACACTGAAACAAAGGGTCTAGCTCAACAGCTTGCAGTTGAACTTATGTCACGGAACCAGCTGACCACTGAAGTATCCTTGCTAAGAACTGAATGCTCCAGTCTGAAAAGGGAGCTGGAAGAAATGAAATCTTCTAAACCACTGCGGCAAAGGTCTGATGCAGATGTGAATAGTGTGAGCAAGTTTGGAAATGATGTTCTTACTACTGTTACATCAGTTCATGATCTCCAAACAGAATGGCTGCATGGTTTACTTCTTCTTGAAAGTAAACTTCAGCAGACAAGAAACAATGCTCTCCATGGACTACAAGCAAGTGATCTTGATTTTCTTCTTGCTGATCTTGGTGCACTTCAGCGTGTCATTGAGAATCTGAAGCAAGATGTTCAACCAGGACAAATTAAAGAAAACCGCTCTGTAGAAAATTTGGTTCTGCCTTCAAATGCTGCTCATCTGCCGACTTCAGGACGTGATCATGATACCCTCAAGAAAAGTCCTGGTGGTAGTACAGGAACAATGGAAGAGAAAATGTGTGAGCTCTTGCAGAAGTTGGAGGACTCAAAAACTGAGAAGGAGAATCTACTGGAGAAAATGAGCCAGATGGAGCGCTACTATGAATCACTTATCCATAAGATTGAGGAGAGCCAAAAACAGATGGCCATAGAATTGGAAAATCTCAGGAAAGAACATAACTCTTGCTTCTACACGGTTTCTGTCCTCCAAGCTCAGAAGCAAAAAATGCACGAGGAAATGAATGATCAGTTAATGAGGTTTGTTGAGGACAAAACAGCTTTGGAAGCTCAAAATAAGGAGCTTGAAAGGAGGGCTGTTGCTATGGAAACCACACTCAAAAGGGTTCGATTCAATTATTCAGCAGCTGTGGAACGTCTTCAGAAGGACCTTGAATTACTGTCCTTTCAGGTTCTCTCTATGTATGAGTCAAATGAAACCCTTGCGAAGCAAACCTTCCTAGAAGATTACGAGAGTTTGCCTGAGGAACGTTATGCTGTGCCAGACTTATGTAGCAAGAAAGAACCTGCACAATACAATACTGATGTCAAACGAGTTAGATCTCAGATGTCTTTAGCTGAAAATGGCACTTTGGTTAAAATGGATGACCAAAAAACTCATCTTGGCACCCTCATGATTGAAGAGCTCTGTGCTAGATCAGATTTTGAAGTAATTAGGAATAGTGATTCACAGGGGAACCACTCAAATGTGGAACGACCTGAAAGGCCCTCTTCCACAGGGGATGCCGAGCTTTTAGAAATATTCATTGCAAACATTGAGTGGCAGATATTCTCTGATGTGCTACGACAGTCTCATCTTGCTGCGCTGGATATAATTAAGTGCATTCAAGGAAGGTTTTCCATGCTAGAAAAAGAGCTTCATGACTCTAATTATGCTAGGCAATATTTCGAGCTCAAGTTGAACTCTGCACTAGACCAAATAAAAAGTGTCAAAGAAAGTGAAGCAGGATACATTTTGAAGTGTGATGATTTGACTGTGAAGAGTCAAATATTAGAAGCCAAACTTCACGATACTACAGCTGGAAAAGCGTTGCTTATGGAAAAGCTCACAGAGTGTGGAAGACTCGTCCAGGAACATAAAACGTGTGAAAAGAAGTACAAGGCCTGTATTGAAGAAAGAAATATTTTTGAGAATCTCTTAATGAAAGAATGTCTTCAAACAGATAAGCTTAAGGATGAGCTCAGATTAGTAAGGGAAGATTTTGAGGCAATGAAAGATGAGTTAGATAAGCAATCCTCCTTAAACAATGAGATGCAAATTGTTTCTACATCCCTTCAAGATCAATTGGGTGACCTATGCTCTAAAATTGTAGATTTGAACAAAGAAGTTAACATTTCAGGCTTAGATGAGGCATCTTTGCTACATGAAGTTGAGAACAAGAATCACAGTGCAGTGATGGCAAGCTTGGAATTCTTTCATCAGCAAATACGTAAGAAGTTGCTTCAACTTAATGAGGAGAAGAAGGTAGTAGAAGAAGCATGTGATGCTCTCCAGAGAAGGTCAGACACGGCTGAATCAGAATTACTTGATGTGAATAGGAAGTTTGCATGTGATTTGGATGCTACAAAAGAGAACTTGAACATTTCTGAGGAACTTGTGGAGAAGCTTCAGCAAGAACTGCAGGACATGGCTGATAAACTTAAGGTTAGCACTGATTCTCAAGAACAGTATTGCATTACAAATAGTGACTTAACATCAAAGTTGTCCCAAATGGAAGTTGAGCTACAGAATGTAACTAGTGAGAATGAGTCTCTTGTTGAAAAATTTAAAGAATATGGTGCCACTGTCCAAGAACTTGAGAGAGCTAAAGTAAGTATTGCAGAACATGAGGAGGATACCCGAACTTTGACACTATATTTACAGTCTAAAGACGAGTCATTGATGCATATGGAAAGTGAAATCAGACGATTACAAGATGATCTGCGATCCACTGATGAGAAGTTGTTAAGAGAAAAGAACCTTAAGGAAGAACTTGAATCTGTCCTTGCAAGTCTTACATCACAGCTTGGTGAGAAGGATCAGGTTCTACATTCTTTTGATGAGCATAAAACAGAGTTAATTCATCTGAGAGACCAAAATTTGACCATGGAAAAAGATAACAGTCTAATACAAGATGCACTCTCACAGAGTCAGCAAATTCAAAGGAACCTTAACTGTGAAAATCACTATCTCCACTCCCAGCTTTCAAATGTGGAAGATCAGTTAGTAACAGTTTTTGAGGCCATGCTTTCCAGTGAAATTGAAGCTAGTTATATGAGAAGTCAGTTAAGAGAGACTTTTCTGCATCTTGATTTGTTACGAAATGACCTTGAGAAACTTCAACTCAAGAACAATGATGCTGATGAATTACTACAAACGTACATGTCTTCTGGGGCAGAATTAGCTGATAGAAATGCTACACTTCAAGCAGCTATCCATTCTCTTGAAATCGACCTTTGCAATGTTATTAAAGAGAAGGAAGGATGTGAAGAACCTGTCAAAGGAAATACGGAAGCATTGACTCAAGTTAGTAATACCAAGTCTTGTGATATGTCAGTATTAATAGATGACAGTGAGATTGTATTGAAGCATAAAAATGAGATTTCAGAGCTTAGAGCCTTGTTGGCTGATCTTGAAGAGCAAGTTGATTATGTGAGATCTGCAAAAGATGAGGTTGCAATTTTAAACATTATTCTTCGCTCGAAGTTGGAGGAACAACACACTGAGATGTCAGCATTACTCCAGATTCAGGGACGTGAGTTGAAACATTTAAAAGAACATAACAATGATCTCTCTCAAAAACTTGCAGAACAAAGTCTGAAGGCGGAAGAGTTCAAGAATCTGTCGATTCATTTAAGAGAGTTAAAAGAAAAGGCTGAATCTGGAAGAAAGGAGAAAGAGGGGTCACTATTTGTGATGCAAGATTCCCTAAGAATTGCATTTATTAAGGAGCAGTATGAATCTAAGGTTCAAGAGCTTAAAAATCAAGTTTTGTTCTCCAAAAAACATGCTGAAGATATGCTGCTGAAGCTGCAAAGTGCTTTGGATGACGTTGAAACTGGGAGGAAAAATGAGATTGCTCTTGCTAAGAGAATCGAAGAGTTGTCGATGAAAGTTTCTGAAATGGAGGCGGAGATGCAGGATTTATCAGTTGATAAAAAGGAGTTGTCCAATGCATATGAGAGCATGATTACAGAGCTGGAATGCACAAAATTAAACTTAGATTGCTGCAAGGAAGAAAAGCAAAAATTGGAAGTCTCTCTTCTAGAGTGCAGTGAGGAACGTGACAGAATAAGAGTGGAACTTGACTTGGTTAAGAGGTTGTTGGAGAATATGGCTTTAACTGACAACAACCCATCATATGATAGTTCTGGATCATGCAATCCTGCCACCATATCTGTGGAAAATATTTTGGGAGTTGCCAAGTCTGAGTCTGCCTCTATGTTTACACCTAATACAAGAGAAACGGGTTCAGGGTTACACGAAAGTAAAATTCAGCAAACAAGTTTGTCTCAAGGAACAGATAATGTTGCAAAGTTTGACGAGCTTGAATATATCAAGTGTCTGGTACTCAAGAATTTAGAGGTAATCATTCTACAAACTGTTTGCCTTTTGATTAACTTGTGCAATTTGTAGCAGAGCATTGACAAATAGCAGCAAATAAAATAGTTTCTATTTTCCATGTTGGAATATGATCTTTAGGTGTATGGAATATGATCCAAAACCATTTAGAAAACTTATTAGTCAATTTGCTATATCTGACTGGACGGTGCATATGTAAAATAGCCCCTTGTATTCAACTTTAGAAAACAGTTAGGATTTTGATGAAGTTAGATAGTTTGTTTCTAAATATTGTATAGAAACCAAGTAAAATAAATATACCTTGACGTGGACGATGCAGTTTTTACACCAAATCTTTATTTATCGTCCCTTACTAATTGTTCCACAATAAATTTCATTTTGTATGGTGACTGCTTCCTATCCTTATTTTGTTTATTTTGACAGAATTGTGAAAAGGAACGTGAATCATCTATAGAGAATGATTTGAATGGCAACAACAGCATCAAAGATATTTCTAAAGAGCACAAGAAATTAGCAACTGATTTGAACCTTTTCCAGAAGGAGGTATTGTGAAACATCTCCAAGTGCAGTAATTCATTGTGGTGCATGCTGTGTTCATGAGAAATGCAAGTGCAGCAAGAGAATTTATATACATAAATATGATATAATGTTGTCACACGTGCATTACAAAACTGAAGTGATGTTACTTAACATACTTGCTGGCTTGCATTTATTCGTGATGAACAAACATCCGCACACGACTAATGTGATAATTGAATATAGTGTCTAGTTACAGTTAGGCAATTTAAAAAAAATAAGATTAGTAAATAGTTGATGCTTGGTATGATGTGGAAGGGAGTTGATACCTTGGAATCGCTTCCATTTGCAGCTGGAAAGATTGAGAAATGAGAACATGTCCCCTCTTCTTCCCCTGGACATAAATCTAATTGACCCCTCGCTTAGTGGTTTGGAAAGGACATTATCACAACTTGAAATGGTACGCTTCCAGTTCTGTATAGTAACTTTAACCTCTACTCCAGTATAATTGGTTCTCATTTTTTGCATGTGTTGTTACCATAGGCAAATGAGCATTTGCAAAGTGTCTTTCCTTCATTTAAAGAGCTTCCTGGATCTGGCAATGCCCTGGAAAGAGTACTCGCTTTGGAACTTGAGCTCGCAGAAGCACTCCAAGCAAAGAAGCAAACAGATATCCGATTCCAGAGGTAACTAGTACATTCAGGAAACACAATGCTATATTTTCTTGCCTGCTGATCTAATTAGAAGGTTCACCATGCTATATTTTCGTCCTTGAGTTATGGAAACATGTATTTGTGGCCATCCTAAACATCAAGCCATCTAGCATATGATGCTCGAAATTATTTTTGCCTGCAAAATTTTGAATTGGTAATCTTTTACATATCTTTCTTAACCTTTCATGTTTTGAACTATGATAAGTTCAACTGTTGAAACTAGCTATGGAAAATTAATGGTATAATGTTCTACATGCCATTTCAAATGGCCTGATCCTGCATTTGCATGGTCACTGACACAGGTGGGCACCACCTGTCATTGACACACTTGTGGATTACAATTTGCTTTAGTGGAAAATAAAATTGTTCCGTAATGTAAGCAATACCAGTAACTTTGTAAGGATCGAAACGCCCAAGAGGGGGGGGTGAATTGGGCTTTTTCAAATTTTAAGGCAATTTAAAGCTTCAATTGTTAAGCCCAATTCCCTATGCAAGTCAACTACGCAATCAAGAGAGTTAAGTGCGGAATAGTAAAACGTAATCGTAAAGGGGTAGGGAGAGGAATGCAAACGCTCGAAGACGCGGAGACACGGCGATTTTTCCCATGGTTCGGTAAGATCACTAGGATCTTCCTACATCCACGTTGTGGCACCCACCAAAAGGTATTGCCACTCCCAAGTCACCAAGACGAGGGAATCCACTAACTTTCTCCGTTCGCCATCTCCGGCAAGGTGGAGCTCAAGCCTTGTACAACTTCGATCCTCCGGGCTTCCACAATTGTCTCGGCAAGCTCCGGAGCAATCTCTCTACTCTCTTGATACAAGGCGAATGCAATCACCAAGAATGCACTCCCTCACGGCTCTCACTGGTCTAGAGACTCCACTCACCCAGAGAGGACGCACACGAGCTTCTCTCTAGCTAGGTCTAGCCTATATCTTGAGGTGTAGATGGACGGAAAGGGTGTGTAAATGATTGTTCTAGGTCTTGGACACTTGAGGATGTGTAGGCATGCTCTGGTTGTCAAGTATTGTCGAAATGACTGGTGGAAGGGGGTTAAATAGCCAGCCCAACTGAATTAGCCGTTGAAAAAGTTGGCTGATTACTTTTTCTGTGTACATCGGATGATCCGATGACCACCTTTTCTGAGCATCGGTCTAATTAGATTAGCTGACGTCACTGTGTCAGAAGTGACCGTTATTCGACCGATGCTGCCCCTTCTCAATCATCGGATGATCCGGTGAGTTTTGTCTCCAGATTTGGTCCAGAAATAATGTTTCTGTTGAACTAGACCGATGTACACTTTGCTTCTGCATCGGATGATCCGGTGAGTGTTTCTCCAGAATTGTTGAGACAAATTAATCTTTCTGTTGAACTTCACCGATGTCCACTTGTCTCTAGCATCGGATGATCCGGTGTGCACTTCATTCTGAGGTCTTCTTCTTCTGTTGAGCCCCAATCGACCGATGTGTGCATTTTCCAGACCATCGGACGATCCGGTGAGTGTAATTTGTTTGCTTCGAGTTGAACTTTTAGAAGCTTCTCGAGTGACCTCTTTGACACTTGTTGCAAATAATGTTCTGATGAATATTGATCTTCTTGTGTTGCCAATTTTGATAGAATAGAGTTGTTGTGTGAGTTCTTCATTTAGCCTTCATGAGAATTTAATAACCCCCTTAGAATAGGTCGTTTGAGGGGTCTCCATTCGTATCCAATGAGTGGTAGATGATTTGAATAGATAGTCGTTAACGCTTGATGTGATATATGTGAAACCTTGCATCCACAAACTCATTAGTAATTACGAATGGTTGTCATTAATCACCAAAACCATACCTCACGGGGGCCTAGATGCTTTCAATCTCCCCCTTTTTGGTGATTGATGACAACACAACGAGTAGAGCATAGAAGTAAATGAATTTAATAACACAATGCTCATAAAGATTGTAACTGGAACAAAATGCAACACAAGGAGCTCGAAGGCTCAAACAGTGATCAAATAAGCCATGAAATAGCACACTGAATTACAATAGAAGCAAATGACAATAAGTCGAAGCAAATGACAATAAGTCCAAATAGATAAAGGTAAAACTCCCCAAACTCCCCCTAAGACTGAGACTGACTCGACCAAGACTGACTCCCCCTAGAGCTAAACTCCTCCTGACTCTAACTCTTCTCCCCCTTTGGCATCAAGACACCAAAAAGGGAAGATGAGTACCTAGGACTCCGGAGCACTCGGGGCGACGGTGAAGCGATCGACGTCGGCGGTGCTGTCGTCGGAGCTGCTCGAGGTGGAGGTCGCAGGTGCTGGCGCTGAAGCGGGAGGAGCTGGAGCTGCTGACACTGCTGGGGGATCTGCTGGGACTGCTGGCGCTGCTGGGGGATCTGCTGGGACTGCTGGCGCTGCTGGGGGATCTGCTGGGACTGCTGGCGCCAGCGGAGAAGGTACTGCCGGTGGAGGTGAGAACTGGAATGGCACTGTCGAGGCTAGTAGAGGTGACATGCTGAAGCTTGGTATGGGCGACGCCGGTGCTGGAGCTGCAGTAGGTGCCAGTGGAGAAGCTGCTGGAGCCTGACCAAGACCCGGCTGCTGAGGCGGAAGGGCTATTCCGGTCTGCTGGTAGAGGTTGGTGATCAACTCCAGGATGCCCATCATCGCCTGCTGAGTCTGCTGCTGCTGGTCCAGGGTCCTCCGGTGCATCTGATCCACCAGGCTCGTGAAGCGGTCAGTGTCCTCTCGCCTCTGGCGGGCGATCTCCAACTGCATCTCCTGCTGCTGTCTCTGTAGCTCCGCGAGCCGCGCAGCCTGCTCCGCTCGGGCCTGTTCAGCTACAAGCCTGTCCTGGCGCTGCTGCTCGACCATCTGCTGGAGCAGCGAGGTGAGCTCTGACGGCTGTGACACCTGAGCCTCGGACACTGGAGGTGGTGGAGCAGTCGAACCTCCCGCCTCCGCGTCGTGCTGCCTCGGAGGAGGCGGAGGAGGGAAGTACTCCTCGACGCTGTCGCTGGTGTCGCTGTCCGACCAGACGTGCTCCAGTCCTCCACCCTGTGCCTCTGCCTGGGCGAGCGCCTCGTCCTCCTGGGCTAGCTCGGTCCAGTCCTCCTCGGAGAGTCGGGCTCTGACCTGACGCTCGACTGGACGGCTAAGGCGGCGGTCTCCAGGAGTGGGCACTCGGTAGTGGCCGAACCGAGTGGCGTGGAGCTCTGTCAGAGGAGCAGTGGCTGGCGAGTCCTCAGGTGCCAGCAAGAACAGCAGACGGCAGATCCAATGCCCGTAGACCAACTGCCTCAACATCCCGACCCCGTCAGTGATCATGTCCTCCATCTCGCAGATTAAGATGTCCACGATATCAAATTCCATCCCGTTCATCACATAGAACAGGATGGTCTGCTGGAGGCTCGTGAAGCCCTCTAGGTAGCCGGACCTCGGTAGAAGGGTACGCCTGAGGATGTGGTGAACTGTCCGAGCGGCTGGAGTGAGTAGAGCTGGCACCCTCGGCTGGTCTGGCGTGAAAGGAGGGGTGAACAGACCTCTGATCTCCTCAAACGGCGGTGACACTCCCTTTGTCAGCGGCCTCCTCGGCGGGTCGGCTCCTCCGTAGACCACCTCGTGCAGACAGGTGAGGTGTGTGTCCACTCCAAGCAGCTGTGCCAGACGCTCTCGAGACACGGTGTGCTGCTGCCCCAGAAACATGAAGTGGATCGAGCGCCGACCCTCTGAGATATAGAGAGTGGCGTAGAAGACTCGAACCCACTCCTCCACGTAAGCGCTCCTCTGGCGTGAGAGCAGCTCCACAAGGCCTCTGTACCTCTCGAAGAATGGCCTGATCCCGTGTCCAACTGCTGTTGCAAGCTGATTCCAGTCGATGTAAGTGTGCTGGAACAACTTATGGCTCCGACGCCTGTACGTCTCGTACAGGGACGCCTGTGTCAGGGTCCAAAAGCGGGGATCAACCCTAGTGTCCCTGGGCTGCGGGAACCACTCCTCTGGCAACGTTGTCCATCTGAGCTTCTTCAGTTGTTTTGCCTTGAACTTGCGATAGTCTGTAAGCCTGACATCCTCAGCAACTCTGGCAGCGGTATCCATCTCGTAGATGGCCCTCTGGGCCTCTCTGTCCTCTGCGCGGTCGGCAGCAGTGGGGCGCTGACTCGCGGTGGGGGTCTGACCTCCCCCTCGGGTCCTGACGGTGCGCCGGCGAACCAGTGGCGTCACCGCATTATCCTCCTCATCCTCAGAGTCGTCGGGCGGCACGGGCTGCACTGTGGGCCGCTGCTGCCTCTGCCGAGACTCGCGGAGCCGCAAGGAACCGCGATGGCCGCGCTCACGCTCCTCGGCGGCGCGAGCGGCCAACTCTGCCCGGCGAGCTTCCTTCGAGAGCTTTTGTTTCTTCGCTGCGGGCTCCTCGATGGCCTTGCCTTTTCCCTTGCGATCACGGCCCATCTTAGCGACGAAAAGGATCACGCGAACGATGAACGGCGACGCAGCGATCGGGATGATGTCGCGCGGTTCGTGGGAACCCTAGCGACGAAAGTCGTAGGGCTGCCGGCGGTGAGGTGGAGACACGACGAGGCGGCACACTGAAGAGGCGGCGGCGGCGGCGCGAGGAAGTGGCAGCGCGGGAGGCGCGGCGGCGGCGGGAGGCGCGGCGGCGGCGCGAGGAGGTGGCGGCGCGAGGAGATGGCGGCGCGAGGAGACGCGGCGGCGGCGGGAGGCGCGGCGGCACGATGAGGTGGCGGCGCGAGGAGATGGCGAAGACGAAGCGCCCGTACGACTTTAAATGGGAACCCGATGACCTAACGGTTATGCGAACACCGGATCGACCGATGCGCATCGGGTGGGGTCATCGGTCGAGTTCAACAGAGAGTTGGTCCAAAAACTCTCTTTGCACACCGGATGATCCGACGTTGCTACGTCGATCATCGGTCGAATTCTGCAGGGTAACAGAAGATTGAACATCGGATGCTCCGATGTTTCCTGGAATGAACTCATCGGTCGATTTCTTGGTTCTGACTGATCTGATCGATGAACTGAAGCATCAATTGATCCGATGAGCTGCTGACCCTAGCATCGGATAGTCCGATGACTACAGAAAACCTAAGAATGCCCATATATGTCCGTTGACTAAAAACACACAAAGAGAAAACGAGTCTTAGGACCTTTTGGGCACCTCCTAACCCAAAAAAAAAGCTTTTCAATATAGTGCCACAAATTGGCTAAGCCCTTAAACAAATAGAGCACACAAGGAAAATTAGGAGGGAAAAACCAAGAAAATGTAAGGTCCATGCTTTGTGAGCTAGAGTATGGAGACTTCTATCTCTTTAAAGCATGTTCCTTTAGAGTTTTGCTCTTTCCACATCATATGAGTTAAGATATTGCATTTCAAACAAGTCTTCTTCTCATGATGTGGGTTCCCCTTTGTGACAATCTACCGTAAGCAATGCCAAACAAGTTAATGCAAGATATTAAATGAGTGCAAGTTTATATGGCAGGAATCATGCAAGGCATAATATAAATCTATCTTGCCAAGTTTAAACCTTCCAAAGGCTTCCTCAGGGAAAACTATTTCTAGCTCGCCCCTATCCTTTGGGAGTTAGGCAAGACCTATATGATATGCAACCTTACATGAACATGGCAACTTACATGACGTTAGATGCATCTAGTACATTTAATTCACTTCTAAGCCTAGAAAAAATTTTCTCATCAAGTGGTTTGGTGAAGATATCCGCCAATTGTTCCTCGGACCTAACACCTTGCAATGAGATGTCTCCCTTAGCCTCATGATCCCGCAAGAAGTGATGGCGAATATCAATGTGCTTGGTGCGGGAGTGTTGAACGGGGTTTCTAGCTATCTTAACCGCACTTTCATTGTCACAAAGGAGAGGCACACAACCAAACTTAATTCCAAAGTCCAAAAGGGTTTGCTTCATATATAGAATTTGGGCACAACATGCACCGGCCGCTATATACTCCGCCTCCGCGGTGGACAAAGCCACGGAATTTTGCTTTTTGCTAGACCAAGATACTAGGGAACGCCCAAGTAAGTGGCACCCTCCGGAGGTACTCTTGCGGTCCACACGACATCCGGCAAAGTCCGAATCCGAGTAACCTAAGAGATGAAAACTAGCGTTCTTGGGGTACCACAAACCTACACTTGGGGTATGCTTGAGATACCGGAGTATCCTAAAGACTGCCTTCTTGTGCGATTCTTTAGGTGCCGCTTGAAAGCGAGCACACAAGCACACACTAAACATAATATCGGGCCTAGATGCGGTAAGATATAACAATGAGCCAATCATAGAACGGTAATGAGATTGATCAATAGGTTTACCGTCCATGTCCGCGTCAAGATAGCAATTTGTCGCCATTGGAGTGCTTCTTGAGCTACAATCTCCCATCTCAAATTTCTTCAAGAGGTCCTTTGTGTACTTCTCTTGATAGATGAAGGTCCCCTCTTGAAGTTGCTTGATTTGAAATCCTAGGAAGAAATTGAGCTCTCCAATCATTGACATCTCGAATTCCCTAGACATCATTTTGCCAAACTCATGGCTAAGAGCTTTGTTAGTTGAGCCAAAAATAATGTCATCAACGTAAATTTGACAAAGAAATAAATCTCCGTCGATGTCCTTGGTGAAGAGTGTAGTATCCACCCTCCCGATCTTGAATCCTTGCATGACTAGGAAATCCCTTAGTCGTTCATACCACGCCCTAGGTGCTTGCTTGAGTCCGTAGAGCGCCTTGTGTAGCCTATACACATGATTAGGATTCCTCGGATCTTCAAACCCGGGAGATTGCTCAACATAAACAAGCTCGTTAATATAGCTATTAAGAAAGGCACTTTTCACATCCATTTGATAAAGCATTATGTTATGATGTGAAGCAAAAGCAAGGAGTATACGAATAGCTTCTAACCGAGCGACCGGAGCGAAAGTCTCTCCAAAGTCTAGTCCTTCAACTTGCGCAAAGCCTTTGGCCACAAGTCTTGCCTTGTTGCGGACCACAACGCCATTCTCATCTTGCTTGTTGCGGTACACCCACTTCGTTCCGATGACATTCTTGTCCTTGGGTCGCTCCTCCAACACCCAAACTTCGTTGCGGGTGAAGTTGTTGAGTTCTTCTTGCATTGCCATCACCCAATTTGGATCTTGAAGTGCTTCCTTGATGCGAGTGGGTTCTACACACGAAACAAACGAGTAGTGCTCACAAAACGAAGCGACATGGCGAGAACGAGTACTTACTCCTCGTGACGGACTTCCGATGATTTGATCCATCGGATGCGCCTTGGAGATGCGCCCATGCCTCATGAGTGGTCGTGAAGCACTTGGCGGTGGTGATGCGTTTTGCTCGTCTTGTGGATGGACTTGATCTTGGACTTCTTCTTCTTCATCTTGATGTTGTAGGACTTGTGAATCTTGCGTAGGCAATGGATCATCTTTTTCTTCTTCTTCGTCAACTTGAGGCGCCATGGAGGTGTCGATGTTAGCATTTGAGGCTCCCCCTTGATCATGGCTCTCCTCAACTTCAGGCTTGATGTCTCCAATGGTCATGTTCTTCATAGCTTCTCGTAGAGGCTCATCATCTATATCATCATGACCAAAACTCTCCTCTTGGGAGCCATTAGTCTCATCAAACTCAACATCACAACTTTCTTCAACTAACCCAGAGGTTTGGTTGAATACTCGATATGCTTTTGAGTTTGATGCATAACCAAGAAAAATACCAACATCACACCTTCTTTCAAACTTACCGAGCCTCTTCTTGCGGTAGATGTAGCACTTGCATCCGAAGACTCGGAAGTAGGAGATGTTGGGCTTTCTCCCAATGAGGAGCTCATAGGGGGTCTTTTGAAGTAGTCGATGAAGATAGATCCTATTAGCGGCATGGCACGCCGTGTTGATTGCTTCGGCCCAAAACTTCTCCGACGTGCCATAGTCATCAAGCATTGCTCTTGCAAGGGTGATGAGAGTCTTGTTCTTCCTTTCAACGACACCATTTTGTTGAGGGGTGTATGTGGCCGAAAACTCGTGCTTCACGCCTTCACGGTCGCACCACTCCCCAATGTTGTAGTTCTTGAACTCGGTGCCGTTGTCACTCCGGACCTTGATGATGGGAAGTTGAAATTCCCTTTGAGCTCGTTTTGCAAAGGTCTTGAAGACTTCCGGAGTTTCACCCTTGTCACCTAGAAACAAAGTCCAAGCATATCGAGAATAATCATCAACAATAACGAGACAATAGAGGTTACCGCCAAGACTTTGGTATGTGGACGGTCCGAAGAGGTCCATGTGAAGCAGTTCAAGTGGCTTGGAGGTTGACACCATTGTCTTCATCGGATGGTGCGAGGCAACTTGCTTCCCGGCTTGACATGCGCTACAAAGCTTGTTCTTCTCAAATGTGACGTCCTTCACGCCGGTCACCATCCCAAGCTTGAATGACTTCTTGAGCTTGCTCATCCCTATGTGAGCAATGCGTCGATGCCATAGCCAACCCAAACTTGTCTTGGTGAAAAGACAAGTGGTCAAGCTGGCGTTCTTGTTGGAGAAGTCCACCAAGTAAAGATGTCCATGTCTAAACCCCTTGAAGATTAGTTCTTTGCTAGACTCACTCGACACCACAACACCATTCTTGTCAAATGTGCACGTTAGTCCAAGATCACATAATTGAGCAATAGAGAGTAAATTGAAACTAAGAGACTTAACATAAAGCACGTTAGAGATAGACAAATCATTAGAAATAGCAATTTTACCTAAACCAATTACCTTCCCCTTTGAGTTATCACCAAAGGTGACTTGTTCGTGATTTCCGGGGTCCTCTATGGAGGTGAACATACCATCATTGCCGGTCATGTGTTGAGTGCACCCACTATCGAGTACCCAATGTTTTCCTCCGGCTTTGTAGTTCACCTACACACATGAAGTTAGTTTTTGAGTTTAGGAACCCAAGCCAACTTAGGTCCTTGTATGTGTGATACAAGTGATTTTGGGACCCAAAGTTGCTTGGGGAGCTTCCCCTTCATGCCCTTGATGTCTTTGCCGATGAATTTTGCCTTCACCTTCCCACCTACTTTGCTCAATAGATAATAGTGATTATCAAAGGTAGATGTATAGTTAGGAGGCAATTTGGGAGAAGGACGATTAGGAAGAGGACACTCCCTTGTGTGATGTCCGGTGATCTCACAGTGTTGGCAATAGGAACCAACTTCCTTGATGAAGCTTGTCCTAAGCTCCGGTGAGGGCACCTTCCCTTTGTTTGGCACCGGGAAGGATCCAAGTCCTCTCTTGTTGAAGCCTTTGGCTTGTTGGAAGAGGATTTCCTTATGCTTGTCCTCTCCCTTGGTTAGTCTTGCCACGCTAGCATGGAGACTTTCAATCTCGTCCATTAGCTCCTTCTCCCTAGCATTTGCTTTCAACGGCAAAGACTCATGCAAATTGTTAGTGGCATGTGAACTAGCGGATATTTTGCCATCAAGGGTTTCTTTCTTCAAGTTTTTTAATTTTAGTTCAATAGCTTCATAAGCAAGGTTAAGTACTTGATGCTCTTGAACCAACTCATTGTGCTTGCCCAAGAGTGCTTGATGAGCTAAGTCAAGCTCATGGTGACCAAGCTTGATTTGAGCCTTCTCTTCCTCAATTTGCTTGACATGAGACTTGAGCATGTCATGCTCCTTAAGTATGCTTTCATACTTGTCATGCAAATTGAGGTTAGCACTCTCAAGCTTAGCACGAGCTTGTTCAAGTGCCTTAACCTTGCCCTTTTCCCTTTTTATGATGACATGATATTCATTAATCATAGATGCTAATTCATCGGGAGAAAGTTCATCATCATCACTAGAGTCATCACATACCTTGGTGTTACCTTTCGCCATGAGACACATGGGCGGTGGGGGAAGAGGTGAGTCATCCTTGTTGACGATAGCGAGGCTTGCCAAGTTTTCTTCCTTATCTTCACTATCATCGTCACTTGTTTCCTCATCGGTGACCCACTCATTGGCTTCGCACATGAAGACCTTTTGAGGCCCTCTTCTCTTCTTTGGAAAGAGCTTGGTCTTCTTGCCTTTGTCAAATTTCTTCTTTCCAAAGGAGCGCTTGGGCTTAACCTCTTCTTCATCTTCATCACTTTCTTCTAGCTTTCGATGTTTTCCCTTGTGGTTGTCCTTCCTCTTGTCCGGCTTTGGACAATCATACGATATGTGGCATTGATCACCACAATTATAGCATATCTTGTTTTCATCTTTTCTTGGAAGGAAGGCTTTCTTCTTGCGATCAAAAGAGTAACCCTTCTTTGCAATCTTGGAGTTTAACCGTGAGAATTTCCTCATCATCAATGCAAGCTCGTCATCGTCCTCTTCGCTTGTTGCTTGCTCTTCTTCACTTGAGCTAGGCTCAACTACTTTCTTCTTCTTGGGAGTTGTCTTCTTGGTTGAGGCCTTGAAAGCAATGGTCTTTGACGATGACTCCTCCATCATTCCAAGAACGCTCATCTCATGAGCATTAATTTCTCCAATAAGCTCCGAGACTTCAATGTTGTCAAGCGATTCCTTTTGGAGCATTGAATTGATAATGTTGTACTTGGGCTTGGGTAGAAGCATGAGGATCTTGCGGTTAATAAGTCCCTTACCAAGAGAGGCAATGTCAAGTGCGTTAATCTCCTCAATGAGTACATTTAAACGGGAAAACATTTGGTTAACATTCTCATGAGGAAGCATTTTGAATTCATCATACTTGGATTTAAGCAAGTGATATTTGAGTTCTTTAACACGAGATGAGCCCTCATGTATTTCAATTAAACATGCCCAAATTTCACATGCTTTCTCTTTACTAGCAATTCTAGCAAATACGTCTTGACTTATGCATTCGTAGATAGCATTTCTAGCCTTAGCATCCCATTTTAGTTGATCACCAACATAATTGAGATCTCCAAATCCCGCATGGGTCGCTTCCCAAACTTCGGGAGCAATAGCCTCTAGGTAGGCACGCATGCGTGCTTTCCAATAGGCAAAGTTCTTGCCCTCGAAGGTGGGAACCGAACTCCCATTCTTGGCCATTTAAGCTCTCTAGCGGTGAAGCTAGAATGATCCTATGAGCAACCTTGCTCTGATACCAATTGTAAGGATCGAAACGCCCAAGAGGGGGGGGGGGGGTGAATTGGGCTTTTTCAAATTTTAAGGCAATTTAAAGCTTTAATTGTTAAGCCCAATTCCCTATGCAAGTCAACTACGCAATCAAGAGAGTTAAGTGTGGAATAGTAAAACGTAATCGTAAAGGGGTAGGGAGAGGAATGCAAACGCTCGAAGACGCGGAGACACGGCGATTTTTCCCGTGGTTCGGTAAGATCACTAGGATCTTCCTACATCCACGTTGTGGCACCCACCAAAGGGTATTGCCACTCCCAAGTCACCAAGACGAGGGAATCCACTAACTTTCTCCGTTCGCCATCTCCGGCAAGGTGGAGCTCAAGCCTTGTACAACTTCGATCCTCCGGGCTTCCACAATTGTCTCGGCAAGCTCCGGAGCAATCTCTCTACTCTCCTCTTGATACAAGGTGAATGCAATCACCAAGAATGCACTCCCTCACGGCTCTCACTGGTCTAGAGACTCCACTCACCCAGAGAGGACGCACACGAGCTTCTCTCTAGCTAGGTCTAGCCTATATCTTGAGGTGTAGATGGACGGAAAGGGTGTGTAAATGATTGTTCTAGGTCTTGGACACTTGAGGATGTGTAAGCATGCTCTGGTTGTCAAGTATTGTCGAAATGACTGGTGGAAGGGGGTTAAATAGCCAGCCCAACTGAATTAGCCGTTGAAAAAGTTGGCTGATTACTTTTTCTGTGTACATCGGATGATCCGATGACCACCTTTTCTGAGCATCGGTCTAATTAGATTAGCTGACGTCACTGTGTCAGAAGTGACCGTTATTCGACCGATGCTGCCCCTTCTCAATCATCGGATGATCCGGTGAGTTTTGTCTTCAGATTTGGTTCAGAAATAATGTTTCTGTTGAACTAGACCGATGTACACTTTGCTTCTGCATCGGATGATCCGGTGAGTGTTTCTCCAGAATTGTTGAGACAAATTAATCTTTCTGTTGAACTTCACCGATGTCCACTTGTCTCTAGCATCGGATGATCCGGTGTGCACTTCATTCTGAGGTCTTCTTCTTCTGTTGAGCCCCAATCGACCGATGTGTGCATTTTCCAGACCATCGGACGATCCGGTGAGTGTAATTTGTTTGCTTCGAGTTGAACTTTTAGAAGCTTCTCGAGTGACCTCTTTGACACTTGTTGCAAATAATGTTCTGATGAATATTGATCTTCTTGTGTTGCCAATTTTGATAGAATAGAGTTGTTGTGTGAGTTCTTCATTTAGCCTTCATGAGAATTTAATAACCCCCTTAGAATAGGTCGTTTGAGGGGTCTCAATTCGTATCCAATGAGTGGTAGATGATTTGAATAGATAGTCGTTAACGCTTGATGTGATATATGTGAAACCTTGCATCCACAAACTCATTAGTAATTACGAATGGTTGTCATTAATCACCAAAACCATACCTCACGGGGGCCTAGATGCTTTCAAACTTGTAGCTTGAAAACAGTTTCGTGGAAAGCTTATAAACTTCATTCCACCAAAATAACTACAGAAGCTACAGACCTAAAGCTACCATGTTCATTTGCTAAATAAGTAAAACAGGCAAATCCAACAGATTCAAACTACGATCAGTACAACAATTTGTCACTTTTAGTGAACCTAGTAAATGAAATTGAACTAAGTGCTATATCTTTTGATTATCTGCCCCTTGCTAGTTCATTCTTGAAGCAGCACAATGACGAAGCAGCAGTCTTCCAAAGCTTCAGGGACATCAATGAGCTGATACAAGATACAATTGAGTTGAAGAGAAGGCAGGTGGCAGTAGAAAACGAGCTGAAAGATATGCAGGGCAGATACTCAGAGCTCAGCGTGCAGTTCGCAGAGGTACAGGGAGAAAGGCAGAAGCTTGAAATGAATCTGAAAAACCGAGGTAATCATAGGAACCAAGGGAACTAAAGAGAAAAAAATGTCAGCCAGTTGCAGACTTCGTAAAGTCTTCTATGATGGCATAGGGATATTTTTGTAATGTAAATTTCTGTAGTCTCAGCATCTGTATTAATTGTAGAGTTGCATATGATATACAAATACATAAATGTAACATCTTGTACAAGATCCATCAGGTCAGAAACAATCATGTTAACAAGTTATGTGCCAACAACCAGCAGCCTTTCCAGGGTGTATTCACATCTGTAGCTTTTATAGTCTGGGTTGACTGGAATCACCATGTGGTTACTGGCTAATAAAAGGTCCTATGAATGATCTGATGTGAGAACAGGTCCATTTGTAATACTGCCATATTTTTTACAGGTGCAATTTCTGTTGAGATTTTGCATATAAACTCTTGAACTGGACGTGTCATCCAAATGTCGAGCATGAACCATATAGTTTCGTCCAAAAAATAACTATGAACTGTACAGTCGGCATTCTTTCACATTGGTGCACCGATAAACCAAAATCAAGTGCTGAATACGTACAACTTACAGCAGACCCACAAGCAACAGGGTTGAAGACCTCCAATTTATGGGATGTTATGTACACGAGTTGAAGCAAATCCTTATACAATTAAGTTACACAGATTAAACGCAAATATGTATTCTGTAAGAAGAACACTTTCTACACTTCACTAATCACATATCCGACATACAATGTGGATGATTTGTTCTTTTTCACCCCCAGCAAGTAATCTGATATGATCAGATGTGAATTCAAAATACATCTCCTCCATAAAACTGAAATTATCCACACACAGTGAAGTATAGGAAAACAAGATTTTACAAACTCATACGCTGAGCACCTGCCAACTGATAAGTTCTGCAGCTGCAAAATTCTTCGACGCAATGGCTTTCCAAACATCTTTTTCCTGCTCCAAGGAGACACCTTGGTTTTGGCATGTTGCAAGAACCAAAGAAGCTGATGAATTCATGGGTTTCAAAGAATCTGTTTGCATAATCTTGATCTTGTTGTCAATATCCTTTACAATCAAATGGAGCTTCCCAAGAAAACCTGCAAGTAAATACCGACTTTCTGATTCGACAATGTCCCCAACAGGTACCCGGCTAACTGCAATCTTCCATGTATCGTCTTGAGGATCATAGATCTTTATCTTAGCTCTATCAGAAGAAGTTGATGGCTCCAGGGCATACAGTTCTCCATCTACAACGGCGCTTAACTTAGTTCCAGCCTGCCTTGCAGGCCAACCCTCACCCATTCCCACAGGCATTTCAGCCCACGAATTCATCACGGGATCAAATATTTCCCCACCAACATCAACATAAAAAGGCCAGGAATAAAGACTTTGAGGAACATACAGCTTGCCTCTGTATGAGATCATTCCAGTAGCAATTGGCTTCAGCAGTTCAGCCAAGAACACCGTCGGTAGAGTTTGTGTTTTCGAGAATGTCATGTCTGGAACCTCAGCCCAAACCCCAGTTCTCGGATCGAACACTTCAGCAGATGGGAGTGGGGTTAAGCCATTCTTGCCCTTGCTGATACCACCAACAACATACAGCTTATTGTCCAGCAGGCTGGTCTTGCAGAAGGCTCGCCCTGTGCTCATCGAGCTCACCTCCTGCCATGAATTCACAAAGGGATCATACCTCCACACGCGTTTCATTGTGGAAGCTCCAGAGAACCCACCCAAGACATAGATGCAGCCATCCACAACCCCGACAGTGCAACCGAAGAGCGGGATCCTGTCAATCAGATCCTTATGACCAAGCCAGCCTCTAATAATATCAGATATCCTGATGCCTACACTCACCAAATTACTGAACCGCAACCACGGGACACCTCTACTGCATTCTCCTCCATGACTGATACCAGGCATGAGCGGCAACCTCTGCCATTGATCGCTAACCGGATCAAAAGCGTGCCACAACAGGCTCTGATGATCCACCTTAGTCAGTATGTACAGCCACTCCTCGTCAACGACTAGCTCCTTCCTCAGCCGGTACAGGTCCGTGCCGGTTATTGCTGCCTTCCAGCTCCGGGAGACCAGCTTGGCCTTCATGTACCCCATCCTCGGCATCCTCGCGAGGATTTGCAACGAGATCTCGTCTGGGAGCCCGGGAATCAGCCTTGGCTGGCCGAATCTACTGGGAGGGATCGACGAAAGTCGTAACTTCTTGGAAGAATCTGGTCTCGGAGCTTCGCCGTGCTCCCACGGCTGGTTCTTACCGTTGGAGGAGCTCAAGAATGACCCCATTGGAACTCCTCTTTTGTCCGACCTCGACCTACAAAATACATATAACAAAACTCGTGAGCGAAAGCGCAAGTTGAGCAGCAATAATGGAGAACAAGGATGGCGTTTACAGGCTTAAGGCTATCCCCACCTCGTCTACTCTATATTTTACTTTCAAGACATGGTACCTCCACATACAAGAAGAAGCTCCGGATCTGGCCTCCACGCTGAGGCGGACTCTGGAGCTGCCATGCGTCCTCCTGCTCCGAGTTCTTACTCCCATCAAGGAAGGCTCTATAGCTGTCACGCGTCCTCTAGCTCCAGTCACTTGCTCCCACCAAAGAGGGCTCCAGAGCTAACACACGTCCTCCGGCTTCGGGCCCTTGCTCCCACCAAGGAGGGCTCCGGAGCTGCCACGCGTCCTCCGACTCCAGGCCCTTGCTCGCACCGAGGAGGGCTCTAGAACTGCCACGTGTCCTGCAACTTGTCCTGGGCGGTAGGTTGCGGGAGTAAGAGATGGTGCATCCTTTCCAATCGCGCATTGAAGGCACACGCCTTCCGCAAGCGTACAGGTGCGGCGCACGCCTCTTGTCAGGTACCGTTGCGTCCAATTGCATCACAGTAAAAAGGCCGCAGGCCTACCCCACACCGCCAAGTGGGTAGCTTACGGCGACAAGACGGATGAGACATTCACTGCCATCATCAACGACTACGTCTGGCCATCGACGACCGACGTGGCAAGACAACATGTCTTCAAGGCGCAATCAGAAACAGCGTAAGCAAGAAGCCTTAGGTCTTGTACAGGATAAGATCACCCCGAGGTCACCTGTCGGGCTCCGAACTCCACTTGTAAGTTGTCCGGCCTTAGACTATAAAAGGACTCGGCAGCCACCGACTTAGACATCTTCTCTAGTCCGCTCGGACTAGAAGAAAGACCAGACGGAGAATCTCCGATACACACACATACACACTCACCAGCAATACAATTCATCGTGGAGTAGAGTGTTATGCTCCTTGCAGCCCGAACCACGCAAAAATCACCGTGTCACATACTCTTCCGCTAGAACAATAGTTTGAGGCCTAAGCCCCACCGAACAAGAACCTCCGCGGGCTGCTCCTTAGCAGATCTGGGGGAAGTGTCGCATTAACACTTCGACATTTGGCGCGCCAGGTAGGGGCTTTTTCCCTAGAAAAATGGTAGCGCTTTCACCACCATGGTGTTCATCAAGCCTGCGAGTAGCAGCAAGATCAAGCCGCAAAAGGTCCACCAGCTCTGGCACCACCCAGGGGGCCTGTCGTCGACGTTTCTAAAGCACGATGGGCGACGCCAGAGCAGCCAGCTTCGGCACCACCCCAGGGGCCTGTCGTCGACGTTTCTAGAGCGACGATGGGAGATGTCGGAGCAGTCAGCTCCGACACCACCCAAGGGGCATGCCGTCTATGTTTCTATAGCGACGACGAAGCAGTCTGCTCCGGCACCACCCCGGGGGCCTGCCATCGACATTTCTATATCGACGATGGGCGATGCCGGGTCAGTCAGCTCCGGCACCACCCAGGAGCCTACCATCGATGTTTCTACAACGACGATGGGCGACGCCAGAGCAGACAGCTCCGGCTCCACCTAGGGGGCATGTCGTCGACGTTTCTACAGCGACGATGGGCGATGCCGGAGCAGTCAGCTCCGGCACCACCCCAGGGGCCTGTCGTCGACGTTTCTACAGCGACGATGGGTGATGCCGGAGTAGTCAGCTCTGAGACCACCTCGGGGGCCTGCCGTCGACGTTTCTACAGCGACGATGGGCGACACCGGAGCAGTCAGCTCTTAGACCACCCCGGGGGCCTGCCGTCGACGTTTCTACAGCGACGATGGGCGACGCTGAAGCAGCCAGCATCGGCACCTCCCAGGGGGCCTGCCGTCGACCTTTCTACAGCGACGATGGGCGACACCAGAGCAGTCAGCTCCGACACCACCCAAGGGGCCTGCTGTCATTGTTTCTATAGCGACGATGGGTGATGCCGGAGCAGCCAGCACTGGCACCTCCTAGAGGGGCTGTCATTGACGTTTCTACAGCGACGATGGGCAACACCAGAGCAGTCAACTCCGGCACCACTCAAGGGGTCTGCCGTCGACGTTTCTACAGTGACGATGGGCAACACCAGAGCAGCCAGCACCGGCACCTCCCAGGAGGCCCGTTGTCCACGTTCCGCACGTTGAGGGTGGGCACCACCTCGGTTCGGTGGCTACCTCATTGCCATTGCCACCAGCGTCAACTATCCATGCTCCCGCGCTGTACCGGGGGCCTGCCGACAACATCCTGCGACTAAGTGGTAGGCGCGCCCAACCAGTTGGCCACACCTACCAGGGGGCCTCTAAGGGGTCTCATGGGCAGGACGTCAAGCGGTTTCCCGCCATCACAGCGACAACAACGTCATCAAGGCGCCACGATAAGTTCGACCCAAAGAACCCGAAGATCCGCTGTAAGTTTTACTTTTGGCACGGTGAGAGGTCCAGAGTATGCAGCCTGCTTAGTCTGGTCCTGCACCCTAAGTGTGTACACTTTGCCTCCCCAGCGCCACTTCGGTAAAACTTGCCCTATGCTCCGTTTATGTTCGTTTAATTATGCATTAATCTTATGATCATTAAATCGCGCTCGTTCTTGCATATTCTCAGTCATATGCTCGGGCACTCTCTCCCTATCTCGCACCTAGTGGAGATGCAATCCTGCTGTTGGCGGGTCTCCTTGAGGTTCCTGTGACGTATTTGGGTTCTTTGATTGATTTCCTTCTTGGGAGCCTGTGGCGCCGAATGGTCACTCCCATGTAAAGGTAACGCCCATGGGAGGTCTACAGTGTACAACCTGCTTAGCCTGGTCCTGCACCCTAAGCGTGTACACTCTGCCTCTTTAGCGCTAACGGCTGAGTACAATGGGTTGGACGGCACACACTCTTGAGCAGGACGATAACCATAACCCGGATACCGTCGCACTGAATTACCCACGCACTGTAAGCCCAACTCGGGACCGTAAGACATAACGAGACTATAAGTAGGAAAGGAGTAACCGACGAACAAAATTATTTACATTATGCTTTAATTTTTTGCTTACTTTCACATATCGTCTGTCATATGCCAGATTACATTTCTTATGTCTCGTCAGTTGTGCTATCCTGCTAAAGGCGGATCCGCATGAGGTACCTGCAATGTGTTTGGGGTCCGATGGTCGTTTTCTTGCTCGGGGTCCATGGTGTCGAATGGTTCTCACTCCTAAAAGGCTAATGACGAGCTAGAGGTCAAGGGTGTGCATATTTCTTAGCCTGGTTCCATACCCTAAGCGTGCGCACCTTGCCTCCTAGTGCTAACAGCTGAGTACAGGAGGCCGGACGGCTCATGCCCTGAGCAAGGCGGCGACCATACCCTGAATACTGTCGCACCGAATTACCCATGCCCCTTATCTTAGCTAAGGACCGTAAGCCATAATGAAACTAAATAGCAGGGAAGTGGTTACCGACGAGCGAAATTACTTTTTGTCTATCATATGTGCAGGACATACATGAAGCCGTCGTCGACGTTCTACACATCCGTCGTAGCCGTCGACGCTTCTTCGAGCTCCAGCGCCCCACAAGGGGGCCGCTGGTGTCACTTCTGAGAGCTCCGGCACCCCCAAGTGGGTCGTTGGCGTCACTTCTTTGAGCTTCGGCGCTCCCAAGGGGGCCACCGACGTCACTTCTCCAAGCTCCGGCGCCCCCCCAAGGGGGTCGCCAACATCACTTCTTCGAGCTCTGGCGCTCCCAAGGGGGCCACCAGCGATGCTTCTCCGAGCTCCGGCACTCCCAAGGGGGCCACTGGCGTCACTTCTCTGAGCTCTGGCGCCCCTCAAGGGGGCCGCCGGCGTCGCTTCTTCGAGCTCCAGCGCTCCCTAGGGGGCCGCCGACGATGCTTATCCGAGCTCCGGCGCCCCCCACGGGGGACGTTGATATTACTTCTTCGAGCTCTGACGCTCCTGAGGGAGCCGTCGGCGACACTTCTCCAAGCTCTGGCGCCCCCAAGGGGCCGCCGACGTCACTTCTTCAAGCTCCAGCGCCCCCAAGGGGGCCACCATCGACGCTTCTCCGAGCTACAGCGCCCCCCAAGGGGGCTGCTGGTGTCGCTTCCCCGAGCTCCAGTGCCCCCCGAGGGGGATTGCTGGCATCACTTTTACAAGACAAGATGAAGGCCCCACCTACGCGATCGTCGCCTCCCTCGAGATGGGCCCGGGGGTCACTGTCGGTACCCTCAAGACCAGGTACCCCCGCATACAACAAGAAGCTTCGGACCCGGCCTCCTCGCTGAGGCGGTCTCCGAAGCTGCCACGCGTCCTCCGGCTCCGAGCCCTTGCTCCCACCTAGGAGGATTCCAAAGCTGCCACGCGTCCTCCCGCTCCGGGCCCTTGCTCCCACCAAGGAGGGCTCCAAAGCTGCCATGCGTCCTCCGGCTCTGGGCCCTTGCTCCCACCAAGGAGGGCTCCAGAGCTGCCACACGTCCTCCGGCTCTGGGCCCTTTCTCCCACCAAGGAGGGCTCCGGAGCCGCCATGCGTCCTCCGGCTCCGGGCCCTTGCTCCCATCGAGGAGGGCTCCAGAGCTGCCACGTGTCCTGCAACTTGCCTTGGGCGGTAGATTGCGGGAGTAAGGGGTGGTGCATCCTGTCCAGTCGCGCATTGAAGGCACACGCCTTCCCCAAGCGTATAGTTGCGGTGCACGCCTCTTGTCAGGTACCGTTGCATCCAATCGCATCACAGTGAAGGCACCGCAGGCCTACGCCATACCGCCAAGTGGGTAGCTTACGACGACAAGATGGATGGGACATTCACTACCATCATCAACGACTATGCCTGGCCACCGACGACCGACGCGGCAAGACAGCAGATCTTTAAGGCGCGATCAAAGGCAGCGTAAACAAGAAGCCTTAGGTCTTGTACAGGATAAGATCACCCCGGGGCCACCTGTCGGGCTCCAGACCCCACTTGTAAGCTGTCCGGCCTTGGACTATAAAAGGACTCGGCAGCCACCGACTTAGACATCTTCTCTAGTCTGCTCGGACAAGAAGAAAGACCAGACGGAGAATCCCTGATACACACACACGCAAACACACTCACCAGCAATACAATCCACCGTGGAGTAGGGTGTTACGCTCCTTGCGGGTTGAACCACGTAAAAACCACCGTGTCACATACTCTTCCGCTGGAACACTAGTTTGAGGCCTAAGTCCCGCCGAACAAGAACCTCCGCGGGCTGCTCCTTAGCAGATCCGAGGGAAGTGTCACATTAACACTTCGAAAATACTCTATATTCTTTATAACTTTCTCTATATATACTTTGTATACATATTCTAAATTTTTCATTAACCTTTCTATTGAAGTGTTGGATACGACACTTCCCCCGGACCCGTTGAGAAGCAGCCCGAAGGGGTTCTTTTGTGGTGGGGCACGCAGAGATCAATATCAAGATGGTGACCTCAGAGATTTACGTGGTTCGAGCCGCCTGAGCGTAACACCCTACTCCACGGGGTCTGTCTAATTGTATTGAGCAAGTGCGTTCGCTAGGGTAAGGTTGAATCCGATCAGCCTAGCTTCCGATCCCCCACATATTCGTGCGGTGCAGCCCTTTTATAGTTCTAAGGACTGACCGTTACGAAGCTGGCCTGGCCTGACATGTGGACCTGGCGTGTTTAACGACCTAATACACTGTCTAAAGGGTATTAAGTACAATTAATAGTGTGATAACATGCATTCATGGCAGCGTTACCCCTATTAACGGTGCACTGACCGTGTGTCATTAATATGGCATTAATGAAACATTATTAAACCTTGTAACTGCCGCTTTAACCATCCTTGAATGTCTGTAATGGTCATGATCGGCTTGTATTTCTGTTGGAGATGAAGGTCCGGAGGCTCCACACGTGGCAGATCTGTAGCTTTCCCTTGTGGGAGGGTAGGTCCGGGGTTGCTGTACACGTGTCGGTACCGGAGCTCCTCTCTGATGGGGGCTAGGTCCGGGGCTGTTGTACACATGTAGTCGCCGGAGCTTCCCTTGGTTGGGAGTTTTCTTCCGGGCTTATTTTACATGTGTTAACCCGGGAGCCAGCCATGTGAGGGGAGCGGGTCCGGTGCAACGTGACATGTGGGGTCTCCCCAAGAGCCGCCTCAATAGCGATGATGATCTGAAGAAGGTCCAGACCTACATGGGGTGGTCCAGCGACTCCTTCAACCATCTGGTCCACGCCGGCAAACTCCCGTTCAAGAAGGAGCGCGACGGCGACATGGTGTACTTCACGGCGTACGCCATGGTGGGATTCATTCCACCTTTCTCGACTTTCCTTTTGACGCTACTGGATTTCTATGGTCTACAGCTGTACCACCTTGGCCCCCATTCTCTTCTTCCTGTGGCGACATTCATCCACTTCTGCGAGATGTGGGTGGGTATTCCCCCCTGCGTCGAGCTTTTCTGCACCTTCTTCACCATCCACACCACCGGCAAGGGGTCCGAGTTTCTTGGCTTCTACTATTTTGTGAAGCGCAAGAACTGCCCTTACAAATACTTGAAGTCGTTTCCTTCCAGCAAGTGGGACAACTAGAAGAAGGATTGGATCATCGTCACGACAGAGGAGCACGATAAATTGGAGCTGCCCGAAGGTCTCCCCAATGTTGACACTTACGCATGGAGTGTGGTTCCGGTGCTGTCAAATGCCTTCAACCCTGTCTTGACCAGGATCCACAAGTGCGTGGAAGGTGGAGTGACCCCCCAGATGATCTTCTGCAACTTCCTGGTCAACAGGTGGGCTCTGCTGAAGAAGAGGGAGAAGCTCGCGTGGGCCCTCAATAGCGTGATGGATGAAGACCGGATTGAAATCGGTCTGAAATCCAACATGGATGATGAATCCTTAGAGTTTCATTTGAAGAAATTCCAACATGGTATTAATGTCAACGGCAATGACTTGGCTCCGCTAGCAGCCTTCCTCCCCTTGAACATGTAGGCGCAATTCAGTAGGGAGCTCCGGAGGAGCATGCCGGTGCTTGACGACCTTAGCGAGGTAGAAAGGCGTTCGACCACCAGATTGACGATTCCTGGAGCTTTCGAAGGTGGTCCTGCCTCCGCCCCGAGCTGAAGGATGGAAGACATCGGCAAAGGCAAGGGCAAAGAACTAGCTGACCCTTCTAGCCGGAAGAGGAAGTTGAAGCATGCTGACGGGAGGTCTGTCAGGCCTGCTCCTTCCACAACGGTTACTTCTCCCCAGAGGGGGAGGTCTTCTGTAGCTACTCCTGCTCTGGTGCAAACGTCTTCAAGAGGCATAAGCTCCAGGAAGTCGACCCCGACCTCAGTGCTGGCTAGAAGCTCCAAGTTCGGGAGTTCTTCCCCGCGAAGGGAAGCTCCGACCGAAAGAACTTCGGCGGCTGCGAGTGTTCCTCAACTGAGGTCCGAAGCAGTCGTCTCACCGGATTTGGTGGGCTCTAGATCTGGGCCTCAGAAGAAGAGGTTCCGAGGTAACTGGCATGGTAGCATACCGAGGTAAGCATTGATTGCTCACCCTAAAATGCTAGTCTTGTTTTTGATGTGTTCTTAATCTTCTTTTCCCTTTGCTTCCAGGGTGTCAAAGAAAGGACCCAGAGCTTCAACGCCTGTTGCAACGGTTGGGGCTGCACCTGTCGAAGCTCCGGCTTCGATCTCTATGCCTCCTCATCAAGTGGAGGCGGAAGTTGCGGCAGCTCCGGCGCCAGCTGTCGTGAGCTTGGACTCAGAGTCCTCACCCAAAGCTTCTGTGTTAGCGCTGGACCGCAGGAGGGAAGTTGAAGATGTGCCCCTGGCGGCGGAGGCTGATGCTCAAGCACCGGCGATGCCAAAAGTTCCGGCTTTCGAGCCAGAAGTTGCCGAAGCTCTGAATGCTGAGCCAGAAGTATCTAAAGCCCTCGCTATTGAGCCGGAGATCACCCAAGCTCTGGACCTTGTGTCGGAAATGGTTGAAGATCCAGCGTTTGAGCCGGAAGAGGTAGAGGGTCTGACTACGGAGCCGGATGTGGTTGGAGGTCCGGCGGCTGTGCCAGAGGTGGTTGAAGGTCCGTCGACTGTGCCGGAGGTGGTCGCTGCGCCAGAGCCCGAGCCAACGGCGGTTGAGGCCCCATTTGAAGCTCCTGCTGCTGCTTCAGAAGTAGTGGTCCCGGAGGTATGTGGGCTGGAGCCAAAGCAGCTTGCAGGACTGGCGACAGGTCCTTCAACTTCAGAGTCGTCGACTGAAGACCCGGAAGCGGCGCCTTCAACTGCTCCGGAGGTGGAAGTCCCCCCCGTGGTTTCTTCTACTACCCCTAAAGAGCTCCAGGAGAGTGGCCCTAGCACTGAAGGAGTACAGGGGACCACTATTGTAGAGTGGGACCCAATTTTGTGATGGAGAACCCGTTTGAGCATGCGGAAATGACCCCGATAGGCCCAGAACCTATCCCTCTGGCGTTGTCCATAGACAATGCCTTCTCAAGTCTTCGACAGGTCCAGCTTGCCTTCGATCATGAGAGCAAAGCTTTGGAGGAGGAGGGCAACACCTTGACGCGTTGGCGCAACAGACTCCATTTTGAGACCAAGCTTGCTCAGACGAGGCTAGCTAACCATAAGGAATGGATCAAGGGGGAGAAAGCCCGGTTAGAGTACTGGGATAAGTTGATGGAAGAGAAGGAGGCCGCCATCCGGGCGCTCGATGCTAACTCCAGGGAAATACTGGAGCAAGCCAATGAGAGACGTGACGCTGCTGACGAGCGTTACGAAAAGCTCATAGAGTTGAATGAAACTCTCCTGAAGCGTCGAGCGGACCTGAAGGCGAGGGAGGAAAAACTCCTGGGGCAGCAGGAGGATGTGGTGAGAAGAGAGGCGGAGGTCACCCAGAAGTTGACTCTGGGTGAGAAAAATTTGGCAGATCGCAGCAAAAAGCTGGATCTATAGAAGGAGGAAGAGAGGAAGAAGAACTGGAAGGTGGGTCAAGAGCTCTTGAAAAGAGAGTCTGACGTTGCTTCTAGGGAGGACAGAGTCAAGGGTAGGAAAAAGGACCTAGCTGACGGAGCTGGCCGACCGGGAGAAGCAGGTTGCTAAAAATATGCAGCAGCATGCTAAGTTGGTTGAGTGGCTTGCCCGTGAAGGTTCGGAGCTTGCGGCCGCCCGGAGGTCACTGGAAGAGCTGCGGAGCTCGAAGGCGACCGAGTCCTTGATGGTATGGGACTTCCTGGGTCATGCGGACAGGGCCCTTGTGCCTCTTGGTTTCAGACCAGTACGCCTAGAGGACCCGGCGCAGGAACTGGACCAGACGCTAGCGGCACTTGGCTCTGCTGGCAGCAAACTCGACGCAATGGGTGACATCATCGCCAATCAACTGGAGACGGAGGGTAAGTCCTTGGCCAAGAATGTCGCCGAGTATGTCTTGGCATGTTACAGGAGCCGAGACCTCCAGTTCTCCCTTGATCCGGTCTTTGAAGGAATCATTGCGGAGGAGGAGGATGTCACCAGGGCTAGTGTCCAAGAAGCTGCTGAGAAGGTTGCTTCGTCTTTCCACAGGACCTAGATCCTCCAGTAGCTAGGACTTTTCTCCCATTGTCCCTTGTAATCTCAATTTTGTAATCCAGTTCTTTTGATTAATGAAATCCTCCTTTTTGCTTTGAATTTCATTTTGTCTTCAATATACTGTGTCGTGTCTTGTTGGCCCCCTGGTACATGTGTACAATTGAGGTGTGTACATGTACCAAAGCTTATGGCAGTATGTTGATGACTAGGTTTCTTCACACTTGTGGATTGTAAGTCCGAAGTCTTCAATTTTGAAGCATCGAAGACAGGCCCCCTGGAATGGTCGGAGCTTGGTAGCTCCGACGTCAACATATTAGATGTTGACGGTGGACCTATCTTGGGAGATGTCGGAGCTTAGTAGCTCCAGTCCATCGCTATGGAATTTTGCTTTTCCTGCACATTAAAGGCAAGAGAGAAAGTAAAATTCATCCTATTGTCTATAAATTGGTTGTGACTTATTATTCTTATTTGGACTTTAGATCCGAAGAAACTCAACATGATAACAAGCATTTTGATAGAATCTTCCTAGATCTACATGCCTTTTTAGTACTCACCCTACTGAGGCCTGCCGGGGTGTAGGTAGAGTGGCATACTTAGGGTGCAGGACCAGGCTAAGTCGATAGCACACTCCAAACTTATGTTGGCTTGGCGTTCGGGCAAGTAGACTATGTAGCAGTGTTAAGATCCAAAAAGACTATCAATAAGGCTTGTAATGCATGTGAATTACTTGGAACAAAGCTCAAAAATATTTGCACAACTTCATTATAGACAAGCGGGGTAAAAATAATTTGATATATTGAGCCTTGTACAAAAGGTAAATGCACGTGGAGTCTGTTTTCACACAACATTGCCTTCCATTATAAGTCCGAATTACAGAGGAGACAAGGACACACTTAGGGTGCTGGACCAAGCTAAATGTTCTATACATCTTGTGCTAGCCCAGGGCAAGTAGTTACACTTTTAGTGCTGTGACTGTGTCAAGTGTTACTTGAACTTCCCAGACCCTCTTGGAGGGGTCCAGATGTTCTCCCGGAGGACTTGCTCGTCTATGTATAATGACTTTGCAAAATGAATTGTGTGTAATTACAGACTCACCTCCATGATTCTAAGCATAAAACTTACATACGTGCTCGATGTTCCAAGGATTGGGAAGTGGGGTCCCATCCCCTGTTGCCAAGCGAACGCATCCTGGTCGCGATACTTTAATGACTAGGAAGGGACCCTCCCAGCTGGGGGAAAGTTTGTTCATCCCTTCACGAGTTAGTATCTTCCGGAGCATTAGGTTGCCTTCTTCAAGCTGTTGGTCATGCACATGCCTTTGATGGTAGTGCCGGAGCGCTTGGTGATAACATGCATTCTGAACAGCTGCTTGGCACCTCCCCTCGTCGACGAGGTCAAGGTCTTCACACCAGAGCTTGTCCTGCACGGCTTCGTCGAAGGTCTGGACCCGGAGGGACCCCAAGGTGATCTCCGGAGGAAGGACTGCTTCAGCTCCGTACACCAGGAAGAATGAAGTCTACCCAGTTGACCGATTAGGTGTTGTCCTATTTTCCCATAATGTGGACGGCAGCTCTTCAATCCAGTTAGCTCCGTGCTTTTTCAATTGCTCATATGTGCATATCTTGAGTCCTTTTAAGATTTCTGCGTTTGCTCTCTCGGCTTGGCTATTGCTTGTTGGATGAGCTACTGAAGTGTAGCTAAGCTGAATACCGAGGTCTTCACAATATTCTTGGAATGCAACACTTGTGAATTGAGTTCCGTTTTTAGTTATGACTTTGTTTGGAACTCAAATCTTCATATAATGGACTTCAAGAAATTGATTGCTGATTGTTTGTTGATTGTTACTACTGGAGTTGCTTCCGGCCACTTGGTGAACTTGTCGATGGCGACATACAGGAACCCGTAACCTCTGACGACTTTTGGGAAAGGTCCTAAGATATCCATGCCCCACACAGCGAATGGCCATGTAGGAGGTATCATTTGTAGTGACTGAGCTAGTGTGTGAATCTGTTTTGCATGGAACTGACATGCTTCACATTTCTTCACTAGCTCTACCGCATCCTGGAGTGCTATAGGCCAGTAAAAGCCATGCCAGAAGGCTTTACCGACCAGCGTGCGAGAAGATGCGTAGTTCCCGCACTTGCCTCCATGGATTTTCGCAAGGAGATCGCGTCCTTCTTCCCTTGCAATGCACCGCATTAGGATGCCATTGGCATCGCATCAGGATGCCATTGGCACCGCATCGGTAGAGATCCCCTTCTACCAACGTGTATCTTTTAGCCAATCTGACAATCCGGTCAGCGGATACACTGTCTTCAGGAAGGATATTGTCTTTCAAGTAGCTTTAGATCTCCGAGATCCATGCATCAGAGCTAACTTGAGCTTCCGAGTCTTGCGTGTTGGGTTGCTTAGAGCTTTCGACAGCACCTACGACCCTTGGTGAACGCCATGGTAACAGGGCCACCGAGACCGCCAACTTCGAGGTGCTGGTCTCGCCCCCTTTGCTCAGTTCGACAGGCTGAGCTGTTGGTTTTGATAACCTCCGGACGAAGATTCCGGCAGGAGCTGGAGCTCCGGTTGAGGCTTTCGTCGAGAGTTCATCGGCTTCGGAGTTATGAAGGCGCTGAACATGATGGAGATTTAGGACTTCGAAGTCCTTCTAAAGCCTCTGGATTTCAAGGAGATCAGAAGCTAATTGAGAATTGTTGCAGCAGCATGCACCTTTCACTTGTTTGATGATGAGTTGCGAATCTCCCTTCACCAACAGTTGTTTTACACCATAAGATAGTGCCACCTTGAGTCCATAGATGAGGGCTTCATACTCCGCCATATTGTTGGTTGCCTTGAAATCAAGGTGTACCATGTACTTGACCTTCTCTCCGGTCGGAGCCAGGAGATGGTTCTAGCTCCGAACCCCTGCTTCTGCATGGAGCCATCGAAGTAGAGGGTCCAGTGAGGCTCAGTGAATACCGGAAATTTGAGATCTGGTTTCTGCACACTGTGGCCCCAGTGTTTGATGGAGAGGGAGTCCACTCCGCCACAAAATCAGCCAATGCTTGACTTTTAATTGCTTGTCTCAACACGAATTTTAGATCGAATTCTACCAACTCCGCTGCCCACTTTGCAATATTCCTAGTAGAATTAGGGTTTTGCAAAATTGCACGTAGTGGAAAAGAAGTTACCACTGATATTTTGGGGGCTTGGAAGTAATGATGAAGCTTTCTTGAGGCGATAAGAATTGTGTAAAGCAGTTTATGCACCTCAATGTATCTTGTCTTGGCGTCGTGGAGTACTTCACTGATGAAGTACATAGGATGTTGGACTGTCCGGACCCTCCCACAGGGGCCCGGAGCTTCCTCCTCATCTACCCGAACCCTCCTGGAGGGGTTCGGACCTTCTTCTAGAATTTATTGGTCCGTGCCGAAGGAACCCGAAACCTCTTCTGGAGTGACCCGGACCCTCCCAGAGGGGTCTGGATCTTCTTGTTCAGTAGCAGTTACCCCTTCGTTTGAAGGAGGTTGATCCTTTAGCATCTCGCCTTGAGGATTCGTGCCTGAGGGTTGACACCCAGACTCGCCTTCAGGTAGCTCCGGACCTTCCCGAAGGGATCTAGACTCCTGAATTGGAGATGGTTCCGGTCTTTCCGTGACCAGGACCATACTAACAACCTCTGTAGTTGCCGAAATGTAAAGTAGTAAAGGCTCACCAGGGTTCAGAGCTACCAGGGTTGGTAATGTGGTGAGAAGTTGTTTCAGCTCTCGAAACACCTTTTCTGCTTCTTCAGACCAATGAAATGGTCGAGACTTCCTCAATAGTTTTAAGAAGGGTAGCGCTCGTTCTGCCAGTCTTGATATAAACTGACTAAGCGCAGCTAGGCATCCAGTCAACTTTTGGACATCTTTAATGTGGGTTGGGGGCCGCATTTCTTCTATATCCTTGATCTTCGTTAGATTTGCTTCGATTCCTCGATGAGTCACCAAGAACCCCAGAAGCTTTCCGGAGCTAACCCCGAAGACACACTTGTCCGGGTTCAGCTTGGTGCGCGTAGTGCGCAACTTGTCAAAGATGGCTTGTAATTGTCAAGGAGTGACTCCTTGTTTTTTATCTTCACGACAATGTCATCAACATACACCTCCACCAGGTCTCTAATTAGCTCTCCAAATGTTTTGTACATAGCTCGCACAAATGTTGAAGCAGCATTTTTAAGACCAAATGGCATGGCAGTATAACAATACAATCCATATACTGTTATGAAGGCAATATGCTCTTCATTTTCCTTAGACATTTCGATTTGATGGTATCCAGAATATGCATCTAAGAAACACAGTAGTTCACACCCGGAGGTGGAGTCCACTATCTGATCTATTCTAGGTAGTGGAAATGGATCTTTTGGACATGCCTTATTTAAGGTGGTGTAGTCGATACACATCCGAAGCTTCCCACCGGCCTTGGGTACAACAACTGGGTTTGCCAGCCACTTGGGATGGAAGACTTCCCAGATGAATCCAGCTTCAAGCAACTTCTTGATTTCCTGTCGAATGAAGTTTTGTCGCTCGATTGATTGCTTCTGGGGCTTCTGGTGTACAGGTCGAGCGTCTGGGTAAATCTTCAGATTGTGCTCAATCACCTCCCTAGGGATCCCAGCCATTTGTGACGGTTTCCAGGCAAACACGTCGACATTAGCCCGGAGGAAAGTGATGAGTACAAGTTCCTATTTGTTCTTCAGACCCCCCGATATACGGGTAGTCTGAGCAACATCGGAACCAATTTGGATGACTTTGATGAGAATGTTGGCATCGCCGCTTGGTTGCACATGAGGTGCGGAGGTAGAGCCTTTGTGGCGAATGCTTGGAGGATTCGCAGTTGGCTCCTTACCGGATGCTTCCTCTAGGCTATGCCATCCTAAGGTGCTACTAAATGGAAGGATCTTATCAACGTCCATGAATGCAAAATCATAGATCGAACTGCCGCGCTATGGTAAGCACATAGAGTTCCTCCAATGCAGTGACTCCTGCGGTACGATCTCCACAGATCCGGAGAACGCCCCTGGGTGTTGGCATATTCAACACCAGGTAACCATAATGGGAAACAACCATAAACTTGTATAAAGCTAGCCTACCCAAAATGGCTTTGAAGGGCAGACTGATCTGCGTAACGTCGAAAACCAGTTTCTTAATTCTGTAGTTCTCCCGGGTCCCGAAGGTCACTGGGAGTGTAATAGAACAAGAGGAGTAATGGTTCCTGAACCTACTCCGGAGATAAAGCATTGCAATTCAATGCAATTCATAGTTTATACATTGCAATTCATAGTTCATACATTGCAAATCATAACTTCATACATTGCAATTCGTAGTGTCTACATTGCATTTATACATAGCAATTCATTGTTTCTCTCAGCTCGCATCTAAAGTTCATAGTTCATACATTGCAAATCATAGCTTTCTCTCCCTAGCATTGCAATGAATATGAAACGAATGTGTTCCTATGAAGAGGAAACGATTGTGTCTCCTTCAATGTCTTCTCCATTTCCAGCTTGGTGCCTAATGAAGACAAAGAGGGAAGACACTACTTCCGCACTATCATAACCATCAAGGACGACTGATAAATTCTCCATAGTCTTTCAAGATGAATGGTAGATTCTTTGTAATTGCGTCCTCCAAACTGATACATACAATATATGTAACATCCCAATTTTAACAGACAAGCAAAGTTGAATTTATAATAATTTAAACAATAAAATTTAAGCAAGGAAGGAATTAAATTAAGAGAATGTGTGGAATTGTGTGATGATTTCTTGTGAGTGCATGCATGTGTGTTTTTTGAATTAAAAAATATTAATTTAGGAAACATGTTAACATTTTGTTTGAATTCAAAACACTTCAAAATTTGAATCGAAAAGAGTTTAGAAATTTGGAAAACTCTTTTCCTGTGGCAAACCCGACTTGGGCCTAAACCCAAAAACCCCACTTCACTTCCCCGACCCACCTCTTCTCCTCCCCACGTCGCGCGCCCATTTCCTTCGGGGGCCGCACACCCTGCCAGCCCAACTCTCCCTTGGATACCCTGTATCCCTTGTCTCTTTCTCCTCCCGCTGACACATGGGTCTCGCCTGTTGGCTTTCCCCTCCCCCTCGCCTCTCTCTCTCCGTGCGCAATCACGCAATTTGCGTGAGTGCGTCCGTGGCGCGGACGCCAAGAATCCCTCTCCAATCCAGAGATGTTCGACCTAGCTTCCTTGGCGGCTACGAAGCCTCCCCCCTAAAGCTCCCCCAACCCTAATCTTCCCCCTACTCACGGTTTCAAGCGCTGCACGGGAGCCCTACACCGCCGTCGTCTCGCCACGGTGAGCCACCTTGCCGCATGGTTTCCACCTCCTCTCTTCCCCGTCCATCGCACTCACCTATTTCCATGACTAGCAGGGACACAGCGAATCCACCCAAGTCCTCCCATCGTGTCCGGTGGTGCGAAACCCTAGCTCCTGGCGAGACTTCAGTGAGTCTTCCGCCCTTCCCAACGTTCTGTCACACCCGTTTGCTTATGTCTTGATCTATCCTCGCCATCACGTTTCCTTTGGCCTAGAACATCTCTTGGGCAAGGTGGACGCGTGAGATCAGCACCTCGACGCCGTCGCGATGTTGATCGACGTCACCCACCGCGCTCCTCCATTGTGGCCGCCCTTCTGCGCCTCTTCGGACCACACTAACCCCCCCCCCCCTCTTCTATTTTGGTAGCTAGACGTGAGGTTTATGTTGCGCACATGTAGATCCGTGGGCTCCGGCGAGGTCCCTTGCCTCCTCGCATCGTGATCGTGGTGCCATCCCTTGGTGGCCTGTGAAAACCCTCTAGGCGAGTTCGCAAGGTTTCCCTCACTCGATTTGTAGGCTTGGATTAGGGGTAGGACTAGATAGTCATGGTTTGTGCAGCGCCGGTGAGCTCCTAAGCTCTATCCATGGCGTGCCGCCCTGAGAGGCCGCTGCCGGCGACCAGATCCGATTGGGAACACTTCCTGCCCCTCGGATCTGGAACCCATGGTCGAGATTAGATCGTGTGTTACCCTTTCAGTGCTTTAAACCATGGCTGTCCTTTTTAGATCGTAGGGCTACGGATCAACCATGTTAGTCTTTAGATCTGCGCCATGAGTATTGAATCCGACGGTCCACGTTATAACCCGCATACCCCTTCGTTGATCAGATCTGGACCCTTAGATCTAAGCTCGATGGCTAGGATTAGGAGTAAACGGTTAGATCTAAAAAATCCTGGCCACCCATTTCAGATTGAGCGGTCCACGTTATATAAGTCGTACCCTTTCAACCATTTAGCACATAACCCCCTGGTGCATTAAGTTTAATTGCAGTTAGGCCCTGGTTTTTATAGAATCAACCCTAGACCATCTAGTAATTATAGATTTTATTGCAAAATGATGAATTAACCCCTAAAGCTCACTGGATTAATGATTTAAACCCCTGATCTCATTGGAACTTGCATAGAACCCCCTGAGAACTTTTGAATAATTATAATAATGCCCCTAATTGCACTGTTTTGCATAAAAACCCTTGGGACGTGCTGTTTTAGTTAAAATGACTTTGTAGTATGCTGGAAATTGATAGAAAATCATAGATTAATGTTGTTTTAGTATAAGATAATTATGTGACATGTTGAAATTACATTTAAACCTCTATTAATAGATGTTTAGCATTCTTGGCTATTCATTCATGCATATTAATACTAAAAATGTGTAATAAAATGTATTAGTGCATGTGATAAATGATTTATTGCATAGATCCATTATTGCTTGCATGATAACATAAATGTTTATTCTCTTGTTAAAATCAATGAATTGCCATAGAAACCTATTTTGTTATCTTAATCATTATTTGAATTATGCAAGTTAAACTATGAACATTGATATAACTTGATAGAACTCCCATAACACCGTGCTAAGCCGCTACCGCGCATAGGTTCTCGTTACGCTGTAGAATATTCGCATAGTACTCTTTATCACTTGTTTTGCATGAATGGTGTAATGTTATTGAATGTGCTTCTATATCTATCTTTGGGGAGCTTATACATGTTTGTGCCATGATCAAGTTGCGATGTGGAGACTTGGAAGATCGGGAGTTCTACCTAGAAGACTGAGCAGCTACATGAAATAAAAAGGGAAAGTGTCCTTGATCATCCCTCTCCTATGTTAGGAATATTAAGGATGTAGATAGAAATTAGGCATGCAAGTCTTAAATTTGAATCCTATGTTAGGAAGTTTACTAGATTTCCATATTCTTCCTTGTCGCTGGATTTGGATGGTATGGTCAGGACTTGGATATGTGTCATGCTTAGCCCTGCTGTCATAGTTGGGGGTAACTTTATTAAGTTGCTAAACTGTCGACTTTACTATTATATGCATTATTATGATTATGGTGGTGGGTTGTAGTTGATAGGAATCTCGCAGGCAGGATGACTTGGTAGTTGCAGTATGCACGAGACTGGGGCTAGTGTTGGTGCCGGTTCTTGGCGACTTTGCAATCCAGGCATTACAGTGCCACCACAAGACTGTTATGGAACAACTTAGCTGAATAATTAGGTGATCATTCAATGGGTATGGACAATGATCGTTGCGGGGAATGAGTTCAAGATTTACTGCTTTGGGATCCGCAAGGCTCAAGAGGGGCTGCTATAGCGGAGGGTTTACTCCAGTATGTTGTGGTATGCAAAACCTTAGAGTGTTCATACTTGTTGGGAGACTCCTTTGTAATGGCTTCATTGTGAACTCTTGGCCACACACCGTAGGGAGTGTGAGATGGCAGAATGGAGTTTTATAAGTCATTGTTAGATGATGAAATCACAACTTGTGCATAAAGTGGTACAAACTCTGCAGAGTGTAAAACTATTTAGATAGTCGTGCTCACGGTCATGAGCGCGCTTGGAAGCTCAACCTTGATTAGTTGGGACTAGTTGGTTTGGTTGATAGCCGAGTGGTGGGAACCCAGTGAGTTGGTAGTCGGGTGGTTATAACCCGATGAGTTTGGTAGCCGGGTGGATATAACCCCACGAGTTGGCCTCCAAGTGGATATAACCTGGACGATTGTGAGTTGGGTGGATGTAACCCGACAGTTTATAATTTTATTTGGATAGATGGATCATTCACCTAGTAAATAGGATGCTAAGGTAAACTTAAGGAATAGGGTGTTGCATAGAGGCTTAACCCGTGTCAAGCTTTTCATTTGTCCATCCATGCATATCATAATTTCCCACACTTGCGGAGTACATTTGGTACTCATGCTTGCTTGTTTCCTCTTTTCTTTGTACGTGTCATGCTGCTCAGGTAAAAGATAATCAAGCGAAGATGGAGTCTAGAAGGTCGCGTTGCTGCCAGTTGATTGCCTGTGGCTTGCCCTGCTTGTTTCCCCTTTTTCGCTGCTGTTCGAAATTGTGTTAAGGTAATAATTATTGTTTTATTCGATATAGAACTGTTTCTCACTTTTTGTCATCTATGTATGTTCAAACTGATCCTGGCATACATGTATTTTAGGTCCGGTTTTACTTTATGTAAAACCGGGCATGACAATATATACATATTAATACCCAGAATGAACAAAGAACATTGCTAAAAAGGACAATAGGCATGGCGACCGAATGCACTGACCTTCACATTGATTTTAAAGGCAACATTGGTTGTCTATACTGGTTGTCTATACCAAGTTCAGTCTCGCACAACCTCTTAATTTTTCCTGCAAAATGAATTTTTCTTACTGCAATACAAAAGAACAGTAACAATAAAAAAATAACAGTAACAATACATGGGATAAAGGCAAACATGACCGTATATAGAAAATATACACAAAGTAATAATACAAAAAGCAGAAAATCTACAACACGAGGACAGCGCTCGGCGTTGGCGGCGACGGCGAGGGAGAAGACAATGCTCGACATTGACGGCAACGATGAGGGTGAGGACAACGCTCGGTGGTGACGCTGTAAGGATCGAATGCCCAAGAGGGAGGGGGGGTAAATTGGGCTTCTTTTCAAAAATTTAAGCAATAAAAAACTTGACAACTAAAAGCCCAATTCCCTATGCAAACAACCTATGCATTTAAGTGAATAGTAAGATTGCAGTATATAAAATGCATAAGTGTAACGGGACAGGAAGAAAGCGCAAACTCCCGAGAAGACACGAAGACACGGAGATTTATACCGTGGTTCGGCAAGATTGTCAAGACCTTCCTACATCCATGTTGTGGCACACACCAAAGGGTATAGCCACTCCCAAGTCACCGAGACCAGGGATCTTCACTAAACTTCTCCGTTCGCCAACCTCGGCAAGGTGGAGCTCAAGCCTTGTACAAGTTGGATCCTCCGGGCTTCCACAACCGTCTTGGCAAGCTCTGGAAGGCTCTCTCCAACCACCGACTCTTACACGGTGAGTACAATCACCAAGAGACACTCCCTTACAACTCTCACTATACTAGAGACTCCAATCACCAAGAATGGAAGCACACAAGCACTATCTCTAGAAAGTTCTAGCCTATCTCTTGGTGTACAAGTGGTGTAAATGATGTAGAAGTGGTAGCTTAATGTCTTGAATGCTTGAGAATGTGTAGAGTAGCTTTGGTTGTCAAGACTTATCTAAATGACTGGTTGAAGGGGTATAAATAGCCAGCCTCCACGAAATAGCCGTTGGAAAAGTAGGCTGACATCACTATTCTACGGATACCGGATGATCCGATGTTCTCCCTTCAGTTGTCATCGGTCGAATCCAAATTAGCTAATGTCACTGTCAGATATGACCGTTGATCGACCGATGTTACACTTGCCACATCATCGGATGATCCGGTGACACTTCATCCAGGATTGGTCTAGAAATAATGCTTACTGGAGTGATTGACCGATGTGTTATAGTTGTACATCAGATGATCTGGTGTTACACTTGGTCCAGGGTAATTGCTTACTGTATTGCTCGACCGACGTAACACTTTCTTCATCATCGAATGATCCGGTGAGTACTAAGTTCTGAGGTCTTTTTCTTATGTTAAACCAACTCAACCGATGTATTGTTTTCTGGAAACATCGGTTGATCCGGTGAGTTGATTTTGTCTGCTTCGAGTTGTTCTAAGTGATTCTTTTAGAATTTTCTCGAGTGACCTCTTATACATTGGTTTGAAATATTCTTCTGATGATTACCAAGTCTTGGGTGTTGTCAATTTCGATGAAATATCTTTGACATATGAGCTTTTTCTTTTAGTCTTCATAATAATCGATTGACCTCGTGAAGTAACTTGTTTAGGGGTATCCAATTGTATCCAATGAGCAGTAGATGATATACATATAGAGTTCATTAAGTGTGATGAGTAATATGAGAGATCTTGCATCCACAACCTCATTAGTAATATCCAACGGTTGTCATTAATCACCGAAACCATACCTCATGGGAGCCTAGATGCTTTCAATCTCCCCCTTTTTGGTGATTGATGACAACACAACAAGTAAAGCATAATAATAATGAATTTAAGAATATGATACTCAAGAGGATATGCAATAAGTACAAAATCCATCATACGAAACTCGAAGGCTCAAAAAGCGATCAATAACACATGAGAGAATTAAGTGGCACATGAATACCTCAAGAATAGCAAAAGAGTAGCAAATCTCCGAAATTACAAAAGACTCCCAAAAAGATATACTCCCCCTACAACTAGGATTCCCCCTAGGACAAAGCTATCTCTCCCCCTGACTCTTCTACCCCTTTGGCATCAAGACACCAGAAAGGGAAGCCGAGTGCCTAAGGATCCTGAGCGCTCGGGGCGATGACGAACTGGTCGCCGTCGGGGGTGCTGTCGTCGGAGCTGCTGCCTGCTGCTGCTGAGGGCGGAGTGGAGGTGACGGGAGCTGCGGGAGATGTTGTCGGTGCCTGCTGAGTCTGGACTGCAGGTAGAGGGGCACTGACAATGGACACCGGAGTCTGCTGGAAGAGTGTCGCAGCCGGTAGGGGGAGTGGATAGGTGCGCTTGGAGCAAGCAGCGGTGACATGCTGATCGTCGGGATCGGCGTGGTCGGCACTGGTGCTGAGACTGGATCCAGGACAGTCGGACCTGGAGCTAGACCCGGAAGCTGTGACGACAGAGCAATCCCGGTCTGAGTGTAGAGGTTGGTGATCAACCCCAGGATGCCCATCATAGCCTGTTGCGTCTGCTGCTGCTAGTCAAGAGAACGCTGGTGCATCTGATCAATCAGCCCAGTGAGCCTGTCAGTGTCCTCTCGCCTCTCGCGGGCAATCTGTCATTGCATCTCCTACTGCTGCTACTAGAGCTCCAAGAGACGTGCAGCCTGCTCAGCTGCAAGCCTATCCAGTCGCTGCTGCTCAACCATCTTCTTAAGTAGAGAAGTGAGCTCAGATGGCTGAGAGACCTGTGCCTCGGACACGACAGGTGGAGTAGGTGGTGGCACGGTCGAGCCTCCAGCCTCCACGTCATGCTGCCTGGGTGAGGGAGGAGGTGGGAAGTACTCCTCGACACTGTCACTGGTGTCACTCTCCGACCAGATGTGCTGTAGATCCCCACCCTGAGCCTCAGCCTGTGCTAGGATCTCATCTTCCATCTCCAGGTCTGACCAATCTTTCTCAGATAGACGAGCATGGACCTGACGCTCAACTGGATGGCCAAGGCAGCGGTCTCTAGGAGCTGGAGCACGGTAGTGCTCGAATCGTGTGACGCTCTCATCGATGAGACTGTCACGAACGGCGAACCCCTCTGGAGCTATCAGGTAGAGGAGGTGACTGATCCAGTGGCCAAACACAAGCTGCCTCATCATCCCAACTCCATCAATAATGACATCCTCCATCTCACAGATAAGGATATCCACAATGTCGAACTCCATCCCGTTCATGAAATAGAACAGGAGGGTCTGCTGCAAGCTGGTGAACCCCTCAAGGTAGCTGGACCTCGATAGTAGTGTGCGGCGCAAGGCAAGGTGCACAGTGCGCGCAACTGGAGTGAGTATAGCCAGTACCCTCGGCTGGTCTGGAGAGAAAGGCTGAGCAAACAGTGATCGTATCTCCTCAAACGGTGGTGCCACACCTCCAGTGAGCGGCCTCCTCGGTGGGTCAGCCTATCCATATACTCTCTCGTGTAGGCATGTGTCGTGAAGATCCATGCCTAGCAGCTGTCCCAAGGTCTGTCGAGTCAAGTGATGATGCTGGCCCATGAACATGAAGTCAATGGATCTGCGGCCCTCAGAAACGTAGAGTTTGGCATAGAACACTCGGACCCAGTCCTCCATGTAGGCACCCCTTTGATAAGACATCAGCTCCACTAGCCCTCTGTACCTCTCAAAGTAAGGGCGTATCTCTGTCCCGGCTGCAAGTGCGAGCTGATCCCAGTCAAGAAAGTTATGCTGGAAGAGCTTATGGCCCCGACGTCTATAAGTCTCATAGCGATGCTTGTGTCAGGGTCCAGAAGCGACTGTCCACAAGTGACTCTCTGGGCTGTGGGAACCACTCCTCAAGTAAAATGCTCCACCTGAGCTTCTTGAGCTGCTTGGCCTTCAACTTCTTTTAATCTGTCAGGCGGACACCCTCACCAACACGGATGTTGGTGTCCATCTCATAGACGGCTCTCTGGGCCGCCCTGTCCTCCCGAAGGTCAGCAGCAGAGGGTCTCGGTCTCGAGGTTGCAGCTGGATGACCCCCACGGGTCCTGACTGAGCGCCGGCAAACAAGTGGTACTTCAGGCTCCTCTTCCTCCTCTGACTCCTCAGGCACTGGAGGCTGCCTCTGTTGGGCCTCCCGGATCCTCACCAATCCTCCTCGGCCACGCTCTCGCTCCTCAGCGGCGCGAGCGGCCATCAAAGCTTTCTTCTCTTCCTTTGACAACTTCTGCTTCTTAGCGGCCGGCTCCTCAATAGCCTTGCCCTTTCCCTTCTTGTCACGACCCATGGCGACGATGAAGGTGAGGTGTTGGGACAACGAAGCCGATGGCACGAGACGGCGATGCAAGGAACAACGCGGCCGGCGAACCCTAGCGGCGGTGCGATGGAGAGCACGGCGACCGGGGGGCGGCAGCACGGTGGTGCAGAGAGAGGCGGCACAACGCCTAGGACGGCGGCGCAGGGCAGCAGCGGCGATACGTGGGGCGGCAGCGGCAGTGCTGCATGGAGCGGCGGTGGCGGCGGCTCGGAGGGTGGCGGCGGCCGGAGGATGGCGGCGGCGGCCGGAGGGTGGCAGCAGGGCGAGCGCACGGAGCGGCGGCGACGGAGCAGCGGTGGCGGAGGTGTGGGTCGGGGAGAGAGAAAAGGAAGTGAAAGGGCGCGCTAAATAGGTGGGGCCCGAACAGTGCTGCATAGGTCGAATGGTATAGTAAGGGTATTCCAAAGGTACCATTGGCATCGGATGCTCCGACGTGTAAATGATTTGCATCGGTTGAATTTACCTCAACTCTAGAAAAGTGAACATCGGATGTGCCGTTGTTCCTCAGAATGAACTCATTGGTTGATTTGACTGTCTGACTGAGCTGACCCTTGGCACTTGAGCACAAACTGATCCGATGATGGTTCTGCCCTAAGCATCGAATTATCCGATGACTACAAAACAGCAACATCCCATATATGTCCTTTGACTCAAACAAACAAACAAAGAGAAACACATGTCTTAGGACCTTTTGGGCAACCCCTTACCCCTCAAAAAGACTAGTTGCCAATAACTTGGCTAAGCCCTAAATCAAATAGAACATCGAAGAAATTAAGGAAGAAATCCAAATAAAATGTAAGGCCCATGCTTTGTGAGCTAGAGGATGAAGACTTCTATCTCTTTAAAGCATGTTCCTTTAGGTATTAATGCACCTACCATTTTGTTCTTTCCACATCATATGAGTTGAGATATTGCATTTCAAACAAGTCTCTTTCTCATGAGGTGGGTTCCCCTTTGTGACAATCTACCGTATGCAATGCCAAACAATTTATAATGCAGGAAATTAAACGTGAGTGCAAGTCTATATGGTAGGCATCACACAAGACATAAATTTAAATCTATCTTGCCAAATTTGAACCTTTCAAAGGCTTCTTCAGGGAGAGCCACTCTCCAAGCCTTGGGGAAACCCAAAAGAACCTTCATCCCAAGCTAACCCTTGCTCACCCCTATCCTTTGAAAGTTAGACAAGACCTATATGTGATGCATTCTTACATGACCATGGTAACTTACATGACGTTCGATGCATCTAGCACATTTAATTCACTTCTTAGTCTAGAAAAAGTTTTCTCATCAAGTGGTTTAGTGAAGATATCCACCAATTGTTCTTCGGACCTAACATCTCGCAAGGAGATGTCTCCCTTAGCTTCATGGTCACGCAAGAAGTGATGGCGAATATCAATGTTCTTAGTGCGGGAGTGTTGCATGGGGTTTTTAGCAATCTTAACCGCACTTTCATTTTCACAAGGGAGAGGCACAAAACCAAGTTTAATACCAAAGTCCAAAAGGGTTTGCTTCATATAAAGAATTTGGGCACAACATGCACCGACCGCTATGTATTCCGCTTCCGCCGTGGACAAAGCAACGGAATTTTGCTTCTTGCTAGACCAAGATACTAGGGAACGCCCAAGCAAGTGGCACCCACCAGAGGTACTCTTGCGATCCACACGGCATCCGGCAAAGTCCGAATCTGAGTAACCCAATAGATGGAATGTAGCACCTTTAGGGTACCACAGGCCTACACTTAGGGTATGCTTGAGATACCGAAGTATCATAAAGACCGCCTTCCGATGCGATTCTTTAGGTGTCACTTGAAAGCGAGCACACAAGCATACACTAAACATGATATCGGGCCTAGATGCAGTAAGATAAAGCAATGAACCAATCATAGAACGGTAATTAGATTGGTCAACAAGTTTACCATCCTTATCCGCGTCGAGATGACAATTTGTTGCCATTGGAGTACTTCTTGAGCTACAATCTCCCATCTCAAATTTCTTCAAAAGGTCCTTGGTATACTTTTCTTGATAGATGAAGGTCCCCTCTCGAAGTTGCTTGATTTGAAATCCAAGGAAGAATTTGAGTTCTCCAATCATCGACATCTCGAATTCCCTAGACATCATTTTGCCAAACTCATGGCTAAGAGCTTCGTTAGTTGAACCAAAAATAATATCATCGACATAAATTTGACAAATAAATAGTTCTCCGTCGACGTCTTTGGTGAAGAGTGTAGTGTCCACCCTCCCGATCTTGAATCCTTGCATGATCAAGAAATCCCGTAGTCGTTCATACCACGCCCTAGGTGCTTGCTTGAGCCCGTAGAGCACCTTGTGCAACCTAAACACATGATTAGGATTCCTCGGATCTTCAAACCCGGGAGGTTGTTCAACATAAACAAGATCATTAATATAACCATTAAGAAAGGCACTTTTCACATCCATTTGATAAAGCTTTATGTTATGATGTGACGCAAAAGCAAGAAGTATACGGATAGCTTCTAGTCGAGCGACTGGAGCAAATGTCTCTCCAAAGTCTAGTCCTTCAACTTGCGAGAAACCCTTGGCCAAAAGTCTTGCCTTGTTGCGGATCACAACGTTGTTCTCGTCTTGTTTGTTGCGGTACACCCACTTTGTTCTGATGACGTTCTTGTCCTTGGGTCGCTCCTCCAACACCCAAACTTCATTGCAAATGAATTTGTTGAGTTCTTCTTGCATGGCCATCACCCAATTTGGATCTTGGAGTGCTTCCTCAATGTGAGTGGGTTCTACACATGAAACAAACGAGTAGTGCTCACAAAACGTAGTGAAATGGCGAGAACGTGTACTTACTCCCCTTGACGGACTTCCGATAATTTGATAAATCGGATGCGCCTTGGAGATGCGTCCATGCCTCATAAGTGGTTGTGAAGCACTTGGCGGTGGTGATGTGTGTTGCTCTTCTTGTGGTTGGACTTGATCATGGACTTGTTCTTATTCTTGATGTTGTGTGGCTTGTGAATCTTGTGTTGGCAATGGATCATCTTTTTCTTCTTCGTCAACTTGAGGTGCCATAGATGTGTCGATGTTGGAACTTGAAGCTCCCCCTTGATCATGGCTATCCTCAACTTTAGGATTGATGTCTCCAATGGTCATGTTCTTCATAGCTTCTCGTAGAGGCTCATCATCTATTTCATAATGACCAAAACTCTCCTCTTGGGAGCCATTAGTTTGATCAAACTCAACGTCACAACTTTCCTCAACTAAACCGGAGGTTTGGTTGAATACTCGATATGCTTTTGAGTTTGATGCATAACCAAGAAAGATACCAACATCACATCTTCTTTCAAACTTACCAAGCCTTTTCTTGCGATAGATGTAGCACTTGCACCCGAAGACTCAAAAATAGGAGATGTTGGGCTTTCTCCCAAGAGAAGTTTGTACGGGGTCTTTTGAAGTAGTCAATGTAGGTAGACCCGATTTGCGGCATGGCACGCCGTGTTGATTGCTTCAGCCCTAAACTTCTCGGACGTGCCATAGTCATCAAGCATTGCTCTTGCAAGAGTGATGAGAGTCTTGTTCTTCCTTTCAACGACACCATTTTGTTGAGGAGTGTATGTGGCTGAAAATTCATGCTTCACGCCTTCACGATCACACCACTCCCCAATGTTGTAGTTCTTGAAATCGGTGCCGTTGTCACTCCGGACCTTGATGATGGGAAGTTGAAATTCCCTTTGTGTACGGTTAGCGAAGGTCTTGAACACTTCCGGAGTTTCACTCTTGTCACCTAGAAACAAAGTCCAAGCATAGCGAGAGTAATCATTACCTATAACAAGACAATAGAGATTACCACCAAGACTTTGATATGTGGACGGTCCGAAGAGGTCCATGTGTAGCAACTCAAGTGGCTTGGAGGTTGACACCATTGTCTTCATCGGGTGGTGAGAAGCAACTTTCTTCCCAGCTTGACAAGCGCTACAAAGCTTGTTCTTCTCAAATGTGACATCCTTCACACCGGTCACCATCCCGAGCTTGAATGACTTCTTAAGCTTGCTCATTCCAATGTGAGCTATGCGTCGATGCCATAGCCAACCCAAACTCGTCTTGGTGAAAAGACAAGTGGTCAAGCTAGCATCCTTGTTGGAGAAGTCTACTAGGTAGAGATGTCCATGCTGAAATCCTTTGAAGATTAGTTCTTGGCTTGTTTCACTAGTCACAACAACATCATTTTTGCTAAAGGTACACGTTAGTCCAAGATCACATAATTGTGCAATAGAAAGCAAATTGAAACTAAGTGACTTAACATACAATACATTGAAAATAGATAAATCATTTGAAATTGCAATCTTACCTAACTCAATTACCTTCTCCTTAGAGTTATCACCAAAGGTGACTTGTTCATGATTGCAAGGGTTTTCTATGGTGGTGAACATACCATCGTTGCCGATCATATGTTGAGTGCACCCGCTATCGAGTACCCAATGCTTTCCTCCGGCTTTGTAGTTCACCTACACACATAAATTCAATTTTTGACTTTAGGCACCCAAGCCAACTTAGGTCCTTGTATGTGTGATACAAGTGTTTTTGGGACCCAAAGTTGCTTGGGGAGCTTCCCCTTCATGCCCTTCATGTCCTTGCCAATGAACCTTGCCTTCACCTTGCCATCTACTTTACTCAAGAGATAATAGTGATCATTAAAAGTAGACTTGTAGTTAGTGGGAAATTTTGGAGAAGGCCGGTTAGGAAGAGGACACTCCCTTGTATGGTGACCGGTGACCTCACAAAGTTGGCAATAGGAACCAACTTCCTTGATGAAGCTTGTTCTAAGCTCCGATGAGGGCACCTTTTCTTTGTTAGGCACCGGGAAGGATCCAAGTCCTCTCTTGTTGAAGGCCTTTGCTTGTTGGAAGAGGATTTCCTTGTGTTTGACTTATCCCTTAGATAGTCTTGCCACACTAGTGCGGAGACTTTCAATTTCTTCCAACAAGTCATTTTCCCTAGCATTCTCTTTCAAAGGCAAAGACTTATGCAAGACATTAGTGACATGAGAAATAATAGATACCTTATCATTAAGGGTTTCTTTCTTTATGGTTTTCAATTCTTGATCAAGAACTTCATAAGCAAGGTTAAGTACTTGATGCTCTTGGATTAACTCATTGTGCTTTCCCAAGAGTGTTTGGTGTGCTGCGTCAAGCTCATGATGATCTAGCTTGATTTTAGCCTTATCCTCCTCAATTTTCTTGAAATGAGATTTGAGCGTGTCATGCTCCTTAAGTATGCTTTCATACTTGTCAAGCAAATCGAGGTTAGCACTCTCAAGCTTAGCACGAGTCTCTTCAAGAGCCTTGACCTTACTCTTTTCCCTCTTAATGATAGTGTGGTATTCATTTATTAATGAAGCTAAGTCATCAGGGGAAAGCTCATCATCGCTAGAGTCATCACATACCTTGGTGTTACCTTTAGCCATGAGGCACATGGGAGGTGGATGAAGAGATGAATCATCATTTTTGGCAATGGCAAGGCCGGCCAAGATTTCTTCTTCCGCTTCACTCTCTTCATGACTTGATTCTTTGTCGGTGATCCATTCATTTGCCTCACACATGAACACCTTTTGTGGACCTTTTCTCTTCTTTGGGAAGAGTCTTGCCTTCTTGCCTTTGTCATGTTTCTTCTTCCCAAAGAATCTTGGTTTGGGCTTGTCCTCTTCATCATCCTCACTATCCTCAAGCTTGCGATGCTTGCCCTTGTGGTTCTCTCTTCTTTTGTCCGGTTTTGGACAATCATAGGAGATGTGGCCTTGATCACCACAATTATAGTAAGTCTTGTTGTCATCTCTCCTTGGTAGAAAAGCTTTCTTCTTGGGATCAAAGGTGTATCCCTTCTTGGCAATCTTGGAATTCAAGTGAGAGAACTTTCTCATCATCAATGCAAGCTCATCATCGTCATCTTCACTTGATGCTTGCTCTTCTTCACTTGAGCTAGGCTCGACCACTTTCTTTTTCTTGAGACTTGTTTTCTTGGTGGAAGCCTTTAGAGCAATTGTCTTTGAAGATGATTCCTCCATCATCCTGAGTACACTCATCTCATGAGCGTGAATCTCTCCAATAAGTTCTGACACTTCAATGTGATCAAGAGATTCCTTTTGAAGCATGGAGTTTATGATGTTGTACATTGGCTTAGGAAGGAGCATAAGAATCTTGTGGTTGATGAGACCCTTGCCAAGAGAAGCAATTTCAAGAGCATTAATTTCCTTAATAAGCACATTCAAGCGAGAAAACATTTCATTGACATTTTCATGAGGTAGAATTTTGAACTCATCATATTTGGCCTTAAGCATATGATACTTTAGTTCTTTGACACGAGAAGAACCCTCATGAATTTCAATCAAGCAAGCCCAAATTTCATAAGCTTTTTTTTGCTAGCAATCCTAGCAAATACATCTTGACTAATGCATTCATAAATAACATTTCTAGCTTTTGCATCCCATTTGATTTGATCACCTACATAGTTGTGCTCACCAAACCCCGCATGGGTTGCTTCCCATACCTCGGGAGCAATAGCCTCTAGATAAGCACGCATGCGTGCTTTCCAATAGGCAAAGTGCTTGCCCTCGAAGATGGGAACCGAACCCCCAATCTTGGCCATTTTATCTCTCTAGCGGTGAAGCTAGAATGATCCAATTAGCAACCTTGCTCTGATACCAATTGTAAGGATCGAATGCCCAAGAGGCGGAGGGGGGGGTTGAATTGGGCTTCTTTTCAAAAATTAAAGCAATAAAAAACTTGACAACTAAAAGCCCAATTCCCTATGCAAACAACCTATGCATTTAAGTGAATAGTAAGATTGAGGTATATAAAATGCATAAGTGTAACGGGCGAGGAAGAAAGCGCAAACTCCCGAGGAGACACGAAGGCACGAAGATTTATCTCGTGGTTCGGCAAGATCATCAAGACCTTCCTACATCCACGTTGTGGCACCCACCAAAGAGTATAGCTGCTCCCAAGTCACCGAGACCAGGGATCTTCACTAAACTTCTCCATTCCCCATCCTCGGCAAGTTGGAGCTCAAGTCTTGTACAAGTTGGATCCTCCGGGCTTCCACAACCGTCTTGGCAAACACCGGAAGGCTCTCTCCAATCACTGACTCTTACACGGTGAGTACAATCACCAAGAGACACTCCCTTACATCTCTCACTATACTAGAGACTCCAATCACCAAGAATGGAAGCACACAAGCACTATCTCTAGCAAGTTCTAGCCTATCTCTTGGTGTACAAGTGGTGTAAATGATGTAGAAGTGGTAGCTCAATGTCTTGAATGCTTGAGAATGTTTAGAGTAGCTCTGGTTGTCAATACTTATCGAAATGACTGGTTGAAGGGGTATAAATAGCCAGCCTCCACGAAATAGCCGTTGGAAAAGTAGGCTGACATCACTGTTCTGCGGACACCGGATGATCCGATGTTCTCCTTTCAGTTGTCATCGGTCAAATCCAAATTAGCTGATGTCACTGTGTCAGATATGACCGTTGATCGACCGATGTTACACTTGCCTCATCATCGGATGATCCAGTGACACTTCATCCAGGATTGGTCCAGAAATAATGCTTACTGGAGTGATTAACCGATGTGTTATAGTTGTACATCGGATGATCCGATGTTACACTTGGTCCAGGATAATTGCTTACTGTATTGATCGACCAACGTAACACTTTCTTCATCATCGGATGATCCGGTGAGTACTAAGTTCTGAGGTATTTTTCTTCTGTTAAACCAACTCGACCGATGTATTGTTTTCTGGAAACATCGGTTGATCCGGTGAGTTGATTTTGTCTGCTTTGAGTTGTTCTAAGTGATTCTTTTGGAATTTGCTTGAGTGACCTCTTATACATTGGTTTGAAATATTATTCTGATGATTACCAAGTCTTGGGTGTTGTCAATTTCGATGAAATATCTTTGACATATGAGCTTTTTCTTTTAGTCTTCATAATAATCGATTGACCTCGTGAAGTAATTTGTTTAGGGGTCTCCAATTGTGTCCAATGAGCAGTAGATGATATACATATAGAGTTCATTATGTGTGATGAGTAATATGAGAGACCTTGCATCCACAACCTCATTAGTAATATCCAACGGTTGTCATTAATCACCAAAACGATACCTCATGGGGGCCTAGATGCTTTCAGACGCCGAGGATGAGGATGGCGCTCGACATTGACGGCGACGGCAAGGGTGAGGATGACGCTCGACGGCGATGTCGAGGATGAGGGCGGCACTCAGCGTTGACGACAACGGTGAGGGTGAGGACGGCGCTCGGCATTGACAGTGATGCCGAAGGTGAGGACGACACTTGGCATTGACGGCGACGCTGAGGGTGGACGGCACTCGGCATTAACGGCGACGGTGAGGGTGACGACAGTGCTCGGCGGAGACGCCGATGGTGAGGGTTTGGCGACAGCAGGGAGGGCTTCATTGGCGGCAAAATAAAAATATTAGAGTTGCAGGGTGCGATCGACGCTTTATTTATAGAGAAAATATTTTCCACAGGTGGCGGCTTCTTAAACACTGCCTAAAAAACATTTTAAATAAATTATAAATCTAATTTTCTCAAGCAGCGTTGTCTTAATCACCGTCTGGGAAGCTGATTGTCACTGGCGTCTTTTAGTTAAGGACCGCATGTGAAAAATTATGACACTTTTTTCTATAATGATTTTCTACATCAACAATGTGTAACACATCCATTAAATCGATAAATAGTCCATTAGCTTATGTTTTTATAATACATAGCTATAAAGATTTTATTCATCGTTACGACAACACGTTATTAGTTCGTTTTTAGTAGTTCACTAAAATGATAAGGTCATGGACCATTAGATGATCGATGATCGATCGCTGATTAGAACTATTTTTGCACAGATAGAACACCAATTAATACCAACATGAAGTTCATTAACTTAAAAACAATATATTGCAAAAACAACTATAAACAAGAAAAGAAAAAAAATAACACAACTAAAAACAAGAAAAGAAAAAAACTACTTCTTCTTCACCTCCTCCCCCTCCTTGGGCTCCGGGCAGGCCTGTGGCGCCAGAGGCGGGAAACCCAATTTTCTGGACATCGCCGCCACCAGGTTTTTGCGACCCCTGATGCCGAGCTCGGCCGCCATCATCTCCCAGAGAGCATCGAGGCGACCGGCCAAGTGCGTGAGGTCGAAGACGTAGTGGCTCGTGGTGCCCATTCGGGGACCGAACTCAAGGCAGTGCATGGAGTGTGATGTATTATCAAATACATCATGCGTCATTTTTCGGAGAGCCCACTCCATGTCTGTGGGAAGTCCGGTCGAGGTCGCTTCCCCTTCAGGTCCTACGGCAGGCTTGGCGGTGGCGTGTTCTTGTCAGCCATTGTGGTGTTCTTGGCGCGCGCAGAGAAGAGAGGAAGAGTGGTTGTGCGGAAAAGACGATGACGCATGTGGGTGATCTTATAGCATCGTAGCAGCCCGACGGTTCGTCTCTCCGCGCGCGCAGTGGTAATGAGACGTGCAGCTGTTCGAATTGAATTCAAAAGACGCACATGCGCTGCGTGCGTTTAAGTCACCTCGGTAATTGGCGCTCGCGCAGGCTGCTCGTTCTTCAAATACCGCATGTACAATAGGTACGTTTACACGGGCGGATCATTTATGTGAACCGTCTGTGAAGTTCCATTATCACATGCGGCTATTAACTCATTCGACAACACAGGCAGGTTTTTTAACGGTCCACCTGTGTAAAAAAATCGAGGTGTCTGTAAAAGTGTTTTTTTTTTTTTGTAGTGGTGGTGGATCCACCACTCACAGTGCGGGAGGTAATACCTTTAAATTGCGAGAGAAGTCGAATGATATCACGGCACCAAAAGGAGCAGTGCACATTTGCCATACTGTCCAATGCAGCATTGCAGTAGTAGGACGACCAGATGAGATGTACCCATGGTAGGTTCTTTCTGTTCGTGAACTTATATAATTGTTGGAGCAAGAGTGCCTCATTTTGAATTCGTAGATTAATCACTTCAAGTCCACCTTTGGCCACGTACAATGTTCCCAAACCATCGCGCTTTAGTTTTCATGGATGTTTGCTTTTACTATTGCAATCTTTTTTGACAGACGAGCCTTAGGGCGTTATGTTGTAGTGTCATCTGTCACCTATGTAGTGATGATTTCTCATGTTATGATGCTGATTGGTGGGACCAAAACGAAATGTTGGAATAGTCATAGTTCCATGAAATTACTCCCAAAACTTGTAGTTTTCTGCCAAAAAAAATCGTGTAGTTTTCTCTGATAAAACGATGTATGTAGTTTTGTGAAGTTCACTCAAAAAATTATGTTGCTTCATGTGAAAGCCATGACATCTTTGTGTCGGGAACACCACAGAACCTTACGATTAATTAGGACAAACATTTATTCTTGAACAAGTGGAGAAAACATCAATTGCAAATGATTAACTGCATTAAAAACTCAAGCTTGCTTCCAGACTAGTTCAAAAAGAAAAAAGAAAGCGACTGGTTGGAGGTCAAGTGCAAAACTTCGGAACTATGGAGGCGCCTGGCTGGTTTGTTATTCTAGAAAGTCAAGTCGCCGGCGTAGCGTTACGTAAATATGTACATCGTCACCATAGTGACATAAGCCACGAGAGGGTGACCACAAGAATATAAATTTATATATGGTACGAAGTTTTATACAAGAGGTACAAGCAGGCCTTAATAAGCTTCAGTAAATTTAATCAATTCTCTGGCATATTCATGTCTGTATTGCATATTGGCGGATCATCTAGATTTCATTAAACGTTACATTAGCTTTTTAAAAGCACATAATTCTCCTGGATCTGGAGGTGACACTTAGTTACAGCCACACTTTCCAATTTCTATAATATAAGCAAAATCCACAGGAATTGATAACCTGCACACATCACAACATCTAGAAGCAACTCTTTAGGGATCATTTGGTACTACGGTTTCAGATTTACTCTGTCGCCAACAGGCAGCCTAAACAACAACCCAAACCCAGTTTAGGTTTTGAGGTGGAGCCTCCAACAGGTGGCCTATATGCCAAACCTATTTTAGGCAATGGTTTGCTCCTGCCCCAACCATGGAGACACTGGACTCGAAGCTTATTCCGACGCGGCTCGTTTTCCTTCCTCTCCACTCTCGTGTATGTTTCCTTCGCCCTCCTCCCCGTACGGGCTTCTCCGTGCCGCCCTGAGCTCCTCTGCGCGACACGAGCTCCTTCCCGCCGCCCTTTGCCCATTCCCATGCGAGCCCCTGCCGGTGGTTCGGCGCCGCGCACCCCATCATCGTAGCAGCACATCGCCGCCTACCTCTGCGTCTTTCCAACATGGTGGCCACATCCAGCCCTTCGGATGCACGCTCGCCGTCACCGACGACTCGTCCTTCCGCCTCCCTCGCCCGGTGCAGACGCGCGCCGCCTCTTCGCGCAGGCGTCCGACGCGGTGATCTGTTGGATGAAATGTGTTCCCGGTATAAACAGTTGAATGCAATCTAAATCGGGTTGTCCGTTGGAGAAGGTCTAGTATAGGTTCTACTAAAAGGAGGTCAAGAAGACCCAAATGCACGAATGAGTCATCGATTTTATCTCTTTTTGTTAGAGATAGTCTAGAAATGTTTCAATTTTATATTTCTATTATAATGTTTGTTAAGTTGAACGAGAATCACTTGTAGAATCATTTGGTTACTTATCTAATTCAAATTGACGAAAGAGATGAGAAAGATTGAAGGCACCGACTGCTGTGCAATGTGGACTTCTGTGCAAGCGTGCAATCTGCGAATCTTAGCCGTTTGATGGACATCCAAGGGTAGCTGCACCTTTTACATATAAATGTGTAAAAAGTGCACAAGCAGGTGGAGGGATCTATGTGCAAAAAGTATGTCACCTTTGGATGTACATCATACGGCTGAGATTTGCGGATTGCACGCTTGCACAGGAGCTCAGATTGCACAACAGTTGTTGCCAAGATTGAATTGACCTTGGTTGTATTCTGTTTTATTTTTGTAATAGTAATGTCTAATGTCTTAAGGAAATATGATTATTTGAAATGCCATTGCAAAATACACATTTATCAAGAAATAGCAAAAAAGAAAAAGCAAAGCATGAGTCGGACGAACATGTGTAGGCTTACCATGTGTGCCCCTAGTTGGTTCATATTCCCCTAATAAACACAGACGCCATTGCTGCTCTCGTGGAGCTCGCCTCCACCGACGGGAGCAGTGGCAGGCCTTTGGGAAATAGCAAATGGGTAGAAGAAGAGCGAGAGAGGAAAGAAGATCCAATATCAGATTCGATCAAGCGACACCCGTCGGCCAGTGCCGAAGAAGAGAGCGCTGGCTGGTATACAAGTTTATTTCATCTTTCTTCATTTTTGCAGGGGCAGCGGCAAATACAATTAAATAGTTTAGTAGGGGGCAACAACAAATACAATTAAATAGTTCAGTAGATTTTTTAGATGATGATAAAAGCTCTAACTTTGAAATTCAGCCTAAAATTCGCTCTCGTCAGGAATCGAATTCACAATCTAAGTAGTGCTACTCAGAGTACTTAACCATTAGGCTAAGCCTCCTTTCACAATAGTTCAGCAGATATGTAGAGGTAGGCAAGGACTGAACCATTTAGCTTGCGAAACTGGTCTTCGAGCATTTCACTCACCCAGGCCGAAACCTCGAATCTTTCAAGTCGTTCCATGTTCGAATAGTTTCAAAAAAGAAGACTTTAGTACAGATTTGAGTGATTTTGTTGAAAAACGGAAACAATTCAACAGGCCAAACCGCCCCTTAGTATCAAAATAGGTGTGCAACGAAGTATGTAGACCCTTACTTTTTATGTATCTTCTTGGGCAAATATAAAGACGGGTTTGGTAAACTGAGTAAACAAGTGATTCATAATGGAGACTTAGTTTGTAATTTAGGGCCTTTCATGCATTAAATGTTGCATACTTTTTCCAGTAAAATTGGCTTTTCATGATTATTCAGAAAATTACATGTTCTAAATTGAAGCAATTCTGCTCTTGTAAAGTCTAACCACACCCTCAACTCATTTCATGCACAACCATTCCTATTTAAGGGAAGAAATCCTCTGACTTTTTTACATGTGACTTGTTCACATGTCACTAACACGTGGGCTCCACATACCAGTGACCAAATCAGATGTGCAGTAAAGTCAGGAGATCCTCTTCTCCTGTTTGATGCGGTCATTTCACCTGTCCATGTCAAGCAACCAAATCAATTATGTATCCCAAGCAGCACTCCGTTGATCCAACTACCCAAGAATGGTATGAAAAGATCACGTCCACATTATGCGATGGAGACTTCTTGGTAGGAGAAAATTTCTTTTCTCATTTGCTGACAATAATCTAGTCCCAACTGTGCCTTCTTAAGCACAGGTTCAGTTTGGCTCAGGCTAGTAAGGAGAACAAAGTTAGGTGATCTATATTTTATTGACAGTGGAAATAAACCATTCCAGGGTCTGCATCGAGGGACGCACAATCTTGATAGTTAATTAAAACTTGGTTCGATTAGATAATCCATAAATATGTCAACTAAACTATCCATAATTGATTTTGCGCTAAATTGAATGTGTTCCTTGGTCTATTTTTTATGATGATTAACTAATTGCTTATCTGCACAGGGAAGTTTTATTTAGTAAATCCAAAGGTTAATTTCCTTTATACAAATAGCCCCTGGCGGTGTAAAAATATGTTCACCTTACATAGATTTCCTTGATACAAATAGCTGTTGGTGTGTTATTTTTCACCTGTGTGTTACTGTATTTAAAAAATGAAGGTTGATGACCTTCACTACTACAAAATGCTTCATCGCAGGCGGTTCTAAATATATTATCGCATACGGTTTTAAAAACCGCCTGTAACGAAGAGCTTGTGAAAATGATCGATTAACACAGGCGGTGGCATAATCTGCATGTGAAACTACATTTTCACAGATGGTTTTTAATAAAAAACCGGCTGTGAAAATGCATTTTCACAGGCGGTCGGTAATAAAAAACCGCCTCTGAAAATACATTTTCACAAGCGTTTTTTAATTAAAAACCGCCTGTGAAAATACATTTTTACAGGCGGTTTTTAATTAAAAACCGCCTGCGAAAATACATTTTTACAGGCGGTTTTTAATTAAAAACCGCATGTGAAAATGGCTACTGAAACAAAAAGAAATTTCACATGCGCCGTCGGGAGTCAGAAGAGGCCGCGCCGCCTGGAGGCCGCCGCGTTGCCGGGAGCCGGAAGAGCGCCGCCAAGTGTCGAAGGAGGTCGCACCGCTGAGAGCCAGAGGAGCTGTGCCGCCTGAAGCCCGACGAGGCCGTGCCGCTTGGAGCCGGAGGAGCTGCGCCGTCGAGAGCCCGAGGTAGACCACGCCACCGGGTGCCCGAGGTAGATCGCGCCGGATATGTGCCCGTGCTTACGCCGACAGGGCGCGCGCTCGCCGGGAGGCGCGCCGCCGGGAGCCCGAGGTAGACTGTGCCAGATCCGCGTCCGTGCTCGCGTCGGCAGGGCTCGCGCTCGTCGGGAGGCCGCACCGGAGCCGCCGAGGTCCGGAGAACCCGAAGTCGCGCCTTAGTCGCGCCTTGAGAGAGGCCACCGGCAGCCGCGCCGCCGGGAGCCCGAGGTAGACTGTGCCAGATCCGCGCCCGTGCTCGCGTCGGCAGGACTCACACTCGTCGGGAGGCCGCACCGGAGCCGTTGAGGTCTGGAGCAACCGAAGTCGCGCCTTAGTCGTGCCTTGAGAGAGGCCGCCGACAGCCGCACATTGGGAGATGCCGCCGGAAGCCGTACCTTGGGAGGCTGACGGAGGATCACAGACTGAACCGTGGCTGCTGCTGTTATAGACACATCTATCGTGCTGCTTCTAAACTGAGTCGTTGGATCGATATGCAGCGGACTGCGGAGATACGAAGTCCAAGAGTGATCTGTGGGATGAAGCAGCGGACCAATGGGGAGCCATCATTATCACAGGCGGTTTTTATGTTACAGAACGCCTGTGAAAATCATTATATTTTCACAGATGGTTGTTTGTTACGGACCGCCTGTGATAATGACTATTATCACAAGCAATTTTTGCTACGGATCGCCTGTGAAAATCATTATATTTTTACAGGCGGTTGTTTGTTACAAACCGCCTGTGAAAATCTATTATCACAGACTGTTATTAACTCATTGGACATCACATGCGGCACTTTAATGGACCGTCTGTAAAAAAAATATAGAAGCGCCTGTAAAAATGTTTTTTGTAGTAGTGCTTACAACACCCTTCTGCCCCGGCGTTCACCCACCAGGTTTTTCTTCGAAAACCAGTTGCCTGGTGTACTTATATTATGCAGTAGATCGTTTACACACCGGAACAAAATACTCTGCAGTAAGACTGCACGTGGGCGGGCATGCGATCCTGTCCGGCTGCCGCTCATTTCCACTAGCACCAATCTTAAAATCACTGATGGAAACGTCGCTGCCTCCTCCGCTCGGCTCGCCGACTCTCAGCTTGATCGACTCTGCTCGGCTGAAGGAACGCGGTCTATTGGGCTGAGGAGCGAGTCGATAGATCGATCCTTTCATCCAAACTAAGGAGCGAGCGACGTTTCCATTGGTGATTTTAAGATTAGTACTAGTAGAAACGAGTGGTATCCGAGCAGGCTCGCACGTCCGCGCGCATACAGCCCTGCCGTAGAGAATTCTTTTCCACACACCCCCGCCTGCAGTTAGAGCCCATGCCTCAGTTCGGCAAATACCGAAATTTAACAATCTATGCTAGCTAGACTCTTTGCTCCAGCTTGGAGCCAAAGTCTAGCCTCATCAAAAATCACACCGCTAACAATGAGAAGTACACTCGTTTCTGTCGACACATGCCTATTACACTCGTTGCGTATCTTCCAGCAAATCAGAATGACTAGTGAGCATAATACTTTACACTTGTTTGATTGCTGACCAGACGATAAGTTATCCAACCAATTTCCCGGACCTATAGGTGGATCCTAGAGGTTCACTACAAAAAAAATATTTTTATGTGTCAAAATTATTTTCGTGGATCTTGATGCTGGCTCAAGAAAATAAACTGCATATTCGTGGGCTGTGAATTTGGCTAAAAAAATAAAGTTTATTTGCGTGGCTAGAAATCTGGTCTACGAAAATAAAATTTATTTTTGTGTGGCTGATACATACTCGAAAGGGCGAAAAACTCTCCGGCGAAAAAGCATTCCGACGTTCTTTCCTCAGCGGTCGGCCTCCTTGGAGATTGTCCTGAGGGATTTCTCGGGGAATCCCGTGTTGGTGAATCACTGTTTTGGACCCTGGCGTTTCGTTTGCTAGGGTTTCTCAGGTGTGGCCCATGGTGGTTGTCATTGAGGAGATCGGATCCAAAGATCTGAGGGTGGTACTGCTATTTTGGATGTTCGGAAGGTCGATTGCGTGCAGTCTCATTCTTCTCCAGTGGATAGACATTCTTGGTCTTCCGCTGTGAAGAAATCTCAGATGTTGCGAGGGCAAGATGGGAATACCCCCAACCGAAGTGGGGATAAGTGTTGCTTCCCTAGGGTTCCATTTGTCAACCACGGCGCCGCTCTTCTTCCACTCAGATAATCTGAAGAGATTCTTTGGTCACTTCTGGGGAAGAGGTCGATCGTATGCGCAGGCAGTGAGATTCAGAGCTGCTCCCGTCGTTATGGTGTCCGGCGAAGAGGATGGTGTTGGGGGGAAGAAGATCGGCGAGAGGATGGCGGGGAAAGATGGTGGTGGCAGCGGAGATGGCGATGGGTCGACGGAATCGGTGCATTTGGGAGCCAATCGTGTTGGGGCTGGTCAGTCTTCAGGTGGCGGAGGGGACTATGGTACAAATCCGGTGGTAAGAAGATATGCAGGGTGGGGTGGCGATGTCCATGGCTTTAGGCATCGGGGTGCCGGTGGTGCCGAAGGTGCTGGAGGTGGGAGGTGGGGATAGGCTGACTTTGGCGATGGAGGTTGGAGAGGTCATCGTGGATACAAGTTTGGTGCCGGTTGGCCTCGAGTCCGTGGATCTCATAAAGGCGATCGTGGCAATTGGCCCAACAATCCCTGGCACAGGTAGCAGGCGTGGTCTCCATGGCAAGATTAGAAGCAAGTCTCAAGCAAAGGAAACAAGCCGGAGGGAGAACACAGTGGGTCTACAGCCAGTGGTAGTCAACCAGCCAAGATCTTCCAACCATCAGTGGGTGCCAGTTCTGTAAAAGATAAAGTTGAATCACATCAAGTTCAGCACCAGGAGATTCATGCTCACCTCCAATTGAAAAAGAAGCAGAGGCAGGAGGTTACTCTCCAGGAAAAGAAAGGTGATGTTAAACTTTCCTCTGATCTTGAAGTTGTCTGTTACAATTGCGGTAGTACTGCACATAGACTCAATAGTTGTCCCGATGCTAAGTGTTGTGCACCTTGTGATAAAGTTAGTCATGAAGCAATCTACTGCTATCCTAAGTTACTTAAGGATTACATTGAGCCGCTATGTGCAACGCAAGTAGAAGGCCAATGTTTCTTTAGCATTTCTGACATCACTTTGGAAGTGAAATCTAAGCAAAATGATGCCATTGCTCTGATCACTGTCATAAGTGGACATGCTAGTGCGGCTCAGATTGAGCTGCAGTTTAGATCTATTGCTACAACAAGCTCCTGGCAGTGGCATGCTCGGCAGTTGGATGAAAATCATTTTACAATGAAGTTTCCGGATTCTAAGGAGATTGAAGATGGGGTATTTTTAACATTGGGCTGAAGAACACCAATACACAAATTACCATCAAACCGCGGACACCATATGTCAAGCCTAAAGGAAGAGTTCAGGAAGGTTGGTTTCGGGTAAGAGGCATACCATATGACAAAAGGAACAAGAAAACCTTAACATATGTGGGTTCCCTAGTAGAAATGGCAAAGGATGTGGATGAGGACACCATGGAAACCAACGAATGGGTTAGAATCAAGGTAGCATGCAGAGATCTAAGCAAAGTTCCTGAATCTGTGGAAGGTACAATTGATCCTTTCTTCTATGATTTCTGGTTTCAACGTGAGATACAAGTGGATGAGAGAGCTAAAGAGGACCAAGTGAAGATTACTGCTTCTGAGCAGCATCAGCATCAAGCTCACTGTGACCATCCAATACACAATGAAGTGATGGGGAAGTATGGAGAATTCAAATGGCAATGGCAGTGTTGTTCAGCAAAATGTAAAACACTGTTCAATGCTCAACAGGAAAAAATCTTAAGAGGAAATTATCTGAAACTGCAAATTATGAAGATGACTGGAATGCAGATGATGATGACCTACTAGGTGAAAAAGAAAGAGAGATGGCTTTGAGAATTGTGCCCTATGCCCAGGAACATCCATCTAAAATGATAAGACGTGAGTTATCTGATGCAAGGGATTCTCTGGAACATATGCCAAAATGTGAAGGTACTGTACTGAAGGCAATGGAAAGTTGGAAAATTTCTGAAGAACAAATACTACCTGTTACACGGCAAAGTGAGAGGCTTCATACAAGACTAATGGAGAAAATGAAAGAGCTGGACAATATGAAGGAGGCTAGAGACACATCAAAAGGTATGGAATTTAACTCCTTTGCTATTCTTTCCTATAAATGCATAGCTAAACTTGCTGATGGAATGGGGGTTAAAATTTTGGGAGCAAGACTTTGATGACCTTATGATTGATTTAGAAAAGGCTAGAGTTTCTCTGTCTAGTATCTATGAAAAGGGTAGGGACAGTAGTACTGATAGCACAGGAGATTCAGAAAATAGGAATAATGGACATCTCCTTTTAGAATGGAATGGGGAGGAATCCGGAGTAGAGGAAACCAAAGTCAGTATAGTCAAAAATAAAAAGTATAAGAAAAACAATAATAAGAGTCAGAATAAGGAGGTGTGTACTCCAAGAAGAAGCAAGAGGAGTGCACCATCAGTGTATAGAAACAAAGAGGGCCAGTTAAAGACTGGCTCCAAAAAAGGAAAAACAAATTAGTTTTCCTATGGATGGCCTCTTTTGGAATTGTAGAGGGATAAGGAAGAAAGGGAAAATGACTTTTATAAAAGAATTAATGAGAAGTCATGAATTTGATGCGATTTGTTTTCAAAAAACAAAGTTGCAAGAATTAAGTGACAATTTCTTGAGAAACATAGACTTCTATAATAAGTATGACTGGAAAGATATACCTGCAAATGGCAAATCCGGAGGTATCTTGACAGGAATTAAAAATGATAGATTTGATGTGGTGAATTGGAAGGTAGGAGAATTTATTCTTCAATCCAAACTTTGGGATAAAAAGATTAATCAACATTGGATTATAGGTAATGTCTATGGGGCTCCTAATGATATGGGTAAAGAGGATTTCCTTACTGAATTTTCTGCCTTTTGTGATAGAATGGATTGTCCTTATCTTATGGGGGGGGGTGTTTAATATCATTAGAGGAGCTTGTGAAAATAAGAATTTTTTTACAAACATATTTTCGAATTTATTCAATGTCATTATTGATTATTAATGAATTGAGGGAAATCTTTATGTCAGGGGGTCAGTTCACTTGTTCTAATAACCAAGAGGACCCGGTTTTAGAGAAATTAGATAGGGTTCTCATGTCTATTAGGTGGGAACTTCTTTTCCCTAGGATTCTATTGTATAAGAAACCTAGGGATTTTTCAGATCACAAACCTCTAATCCTTCAGAATGATCAGGATGAAAAAACAAAGTCCTTTTCTTTCCACTTCGAGCTTTTCTGGCTTAAAAATCCTGATTTCATAAAAAATGTTGAATGAATTGGAAGAAGCAAACTAAAGACTCTGACCCAATGGGTAGGATGCTTTTTAAACCAAAGAAGATTAAAAAATATTTTAAAGGTTGGAATTATAATGAAGCAGGAAAAATGAAGAAGGAGAAGAATGAATATATTAACATACTTAAAGAAATAGAAACCAAAGAATAACATTCTTTACTTACTATGGGAGAAATTGATGAGAGATGTAAAATAAATTCCAAACTGCTGGAACTGTATGAGGTTGAAGAGCTTTACAGTTTTAAGCAAGTCATCAAAATTGGCTTTTGAAAGGTGACCTAAACACAAATTTTTATCACATAATTGCAAATGGTAAAAAAAAGGAAAAAATACTATTTTCCAGTTAAAACAGGATGATAGTATAACTCAGGGCACTGATAATTTACTAAATCATGCAACTCAGTATTATAAAGAACTGTTTGGTAAATCTTATGGAAATGCTTTTGACTTAATGAGGATTTTTGAAATAACAATGAGAGAGTTGCTGAGGAAGAAAATTCTAGATTAACTGTAAAATTCAGAGAAGAAGAGATCAAATATGCCTTATTTGATATGGAAAGGAACAAGCCCCTGGTCCAGACCAATTACCTATTGAATTTTATCAAGCCATTTGGGACATTATTAAAGATGACATCATGGATCTCTTTGATGAATTTCATAAAGGAAAACTTCTCATGTACAACATAAATTTTGGCTTGATCACCTTGCTGTAAAATTAAGAATGCAGAGCAGGTCAAACAGTTTAGGCCAATATGTCTTTTAAATTGTTTGTATGAGTGGTTAACACCTCGTGTCCAGCAGGCCCGGACTCCGTCCTTCCTCAAGGGTGGGTCCCGGTGCTGCCATCTGGTCCTCGGCTCGGGACCCAACCTCCCTGCAGAAGTGGGCCCCCGGGTCGCCATGTGTCCAGTGGCACGAGACCCCATTCCTTCACAGGGGCGGGCTCCACTGCCGCCATGTGTTTGGCAAGGGTGGTGCCTCTCTATAGAGGTGGGCTCTGGAACTGCCACATGGCCCGCAGCGTAGGGCTCGACCTCTCTCGCGAAGGCAGCCTCTGGAACTGCCACGTGGCCCGCAGCGCAGGGCTCAACCCCTCCCGCGGAGGTAGACTCTGATGTTGCCACGTGTCCTGCCCTAGTCTTGTGCGGTAGGTCGCAAGAGTTAAAAGCGGCATGCTCTGTCCGAGTCGCGCATTGAATGCACATGCCTTCCCCAGCGCATGGGTGCAGCGCACGCTCCTGTCAGGTGCCAACGTGCCCAATCACATCACAGTGAAGGTGCCGCAGTGCTACCCCACGCTGCTGACATGTAGCTTGCGGCGACATGATGGACAAGACATTCCCTGTCATTATCACATCTATGCTACGCCACCAGCGATCGGAGCGGAAAGACGGCGAATCTTCAAGTCATGGTCAGGAACAACAGACAGCAATAAAACCCTAGATCGTGCGCAGGGTTAGGATTTCCTCGGGGCAACCTGTCGAGCCCTGAGCCCCACTTGTAAGGTGTTCGGCTTTGGCTATGAAAGGACCGAACATCCACCGACTTAGGGTCATCTTCTCTTACACACTCTCATACTCTCATACACACTCGAGCTCCCTCAAGCTCACAGCACACTAAGGCAATACAACTCACTCTCGTGGACGTAGGGTGTTACATTTCGGCGGTCCGAACCATGTAAGACCATCGTGTTCACCATCTTCCTTGTACGCGCGAGCTCCTCGGAGATTAGCCCCTTGTAAAAAAGAACCTTCGTGGGCTACGACTAAGTAGGTCTGGGGGAAGTGTTGTTGCTACACTTCGACATTTGGCGCGCCAGCTAGGAGGCTTTTTTATTCAAGAGCTTTGCGCCTTCACGCAATGGTGAACATCAGGCCTTTGGATGGTACTTCCACTACATAAGAAAGGCTCATACAAGACGGGCCCGAACGAAGAAGGGAGATGAACAAACCGTGCGACTCGATTGTCGCGTCTCGCATTAAGTTGGCATCAGAGACGGGCTTCAAGGCGCGTCGCCGATCGAACTAGGTGCGAGACACGCTCAAAAGAAGCACGTCTCCTTTCTTTTTGTCATAACAGATGATCTTTACGGTGTCATTGGAGACGCCGCTGGCGCGCGTCGATCACCAGCTTACAAACGTGACAGGCCTTACAAAGCACGTCGCAAATATATTGACTATCTGAGACGCTCTGTTATGTAGCGCGTCGCAGATTCATTAACTTATGTGAGACGGTATTTATAGAAGCTTGTCTCCTTTATGTAGGTTATCCGAGACGCTCGCTGCTACAGCTCGTCGCAGATTGTTTACCGGCACTATTATTAGGAACTAGCCAGGATTCGGCAGTCGTATTAACAGTGTCAGCAACATACTATTCATGAACATATGTATAGCCAAAATTATCACATGTTAAATTATAATGACCAATCAAATATTACCAAAGTGCCAATCGTGGTTATCAAGTATACTAATTACACAACAAAGACTGTTCATCCTGATTACATTGTAACTAATTACACACAACATAACTTGTAACTAATTACACACAACATAACTATCATCATCTAATCCTGTATACCGTAATGAAAATTCTCCCGATCAATGACTTCATTGACGATGAGCCTTCATAGCCTCTAATGCTCCGATTGAGACATCCTAAAATTCAACTGTAATAAACACAAGAACAAATTAGTATACAATTGTAATAAACACAGAAACTGTTAGTGAATGGAGAACAGAGCTTACTTGTAGCACATGCAGTTGGTGAGCATCTGCAAGGCATCAGCAAAGAAATTGTTCTCATGGTAAAAGTCATGGTACTGAGTTGGTGTGCTTGTCCCCTAAGAAAACAAACAATTTACGTTTCGCTGATGCTTTTATAGCCTGATATCAAAAACTCGTGAGAGAAACACCAATTATCGCATAGGTACCTTGATTCCAGTATGGCTGCAGAGGTACAAATCAAACTCAGTTGGATGGCAAATGCTAGTGTCAACCACAGTTCCTGCAGTTTCAAGGGTTTGCGAATCAGAATTTGTTATACATTGATAGTCCAAACAACTACATTACTTCTGCATTGGACATAAATAAGGAAGATGAATGTATACCGTAATGAAAATTCTCCCTTTGGATCAATGACTTCATTAACGATGCGCCCTCTTTGGACATCCTCAAATTCAATAAAATCACTGGAATGCACGCTCTGAGGGCAGGGTCAAGGCGGCGGCGTGCTCAGGTGACAGGGGATGTGGCGGCATGCTCCGGGAAGAGCTGGCGCAGGCGCCGGAGTGGCGGTTCCTCAACTCTCTGATGACAGCACGCCGGCGTGCTCCGGGGATAGGGAGAACATACCGATTACCGAGGTCGGAGTCGAGGCAGCGGCGTGCTCCAGCGTGCTCAACTCTCTGGTGAAGAAGGTCGGGGTTGATGGTGGGGTAGGGGTCGGCCGGCAGCGCGACAATGACGAAGAGCGAGTTGAGAAAGAGGGATGGCGGCAGCGTGCTCCGGGGAAAGGGGACGAGGCAGCGTGCTCCAGCGTGCTCAACTCTCTGATGACGCGAAGGTAAGGGTCGACGGCGGCGGCGTGCTCAGGATCTGCGGTTTATAGGTCGAGAGAGCGCGCAACAGCTAAATTTTTTTTGCCAAAATGTTGGGAGAGAGTGCGCGATAGACAAAATTTTTTGGCGTAAATCGGAGACGCACCAGTGTAAAGTGCGTCTCTCATTATTTTGTGACCCCGGACATGCCACAATGTCCTAGATGCACCACGATGTGCTGAAGCCGACCAGGAACAACATCCAGGACATTACAATGTGTCCAACTGACAACTGTGCGCAATGCCTTATGTGATCATTGCATTGCGCTCAGCTTTCTGAGGTGGGACAAAAGATCTTCGGCGTAAATCTGAGACGAGCCACTGAAAGGCGCGTCTTGCATTATTTTGTGGCCCTGGAAACACTGGAGTGCCCTAGATGCGCCACGGTGTGCTGAAGCCAGAACAACATCCAGGACATTCCAACGTTTCCAACTGGTAACTATGCGCAATGCCTTATACTATCGTTGCAACGTGCTCAGCTTTACGAGGTGGGACAAAAGATCTTCAGAGATAATTTGCAACTCAATGAATTTCATAGTTCATACATTGCGTGCCCTCTAAACTAATTTCAAATCTAAACTTATTCCTAAAGCTCCCATCGATCAATCTAAACTGTACCGTCCAGCTTGCTCCCGAACACGTCTCTTATATTGCCCTGGATACTGAAAATATTGACATTCCTTAAATTGACAAATGTCAAAGGAGGAATGAATAACATACGTTGGTCACTAACACAAAGTGTCTAACCTTGATAAGTAGATTATAGCAATCATTTTTAATATCGGGCGCATTTGGCTGATGCAGCAAACGCTGAAGTAGTATAGTTTTAATTGTAAAACTAGTGCACCACCCCTATGTAATATCAATTTAAGCAACATAAGAAAACAATTCAAATAAGTTTGGCAACAATTACTAATTACATGAGCAAATTAGGTCTATCTTACAATCTCTTGATCAAGAATCCCAATGCAAAGTGCTCCTGAGCGATGGACATTTGAGTGGAAGAAACCACTTAGAAAGGCGCATCTTGGAGGCAACAATGGATAGTCCTCTGAGAAGGAGATTGTCAGGGGTAGTAACCACCTTCCCAGTCAGTCTACAAAGGAAATTCATTAATAGGAGGACGCTGGTTAAACTCATATTGTGCTTGTTCTTCATGACTTCGCCCCCTTCTTTATCGGGGACAGTGCACTGCCACTTCAATAAATCTCGCGATTCAGGCTTCGCAGAGAAACCCTACACAGACGAAAAAACAAAACTAAAGTGAAGTTCATCAGTCCATTTCAGATCTACATATATACAACTATGCGACCGGTGTGCCATATGTACATACATGGGGATGATTCTTGCGCCACGCCAAGCGCTCCTCTTTCAGTCGGCTACGTGCCAATCCGATACCAGCCATGAATAGTGACGACGACGAGGAGGACGACAACGACAATGACGACAGCGACGATGACGACGAGGAGGACGGTGACGATGACGAGGACAACGACGAAGATGAAAACGGCAATGGCGAACAGAGGAGGCGGTCGCACTGGAGTTGGTCGATTAGGAAAGGATCGTTGGTCGATTAGTAATAAAGGAGCACCGGAGGCGAAGAAGAGACGAGAGAGATAAATGCGAGACGCGCGTTAAGTTAAAGAGCGACTTCCATTGTCAAAGAGACGATGAGACAAGGGAGATAAATGCAAGACGTGCTATAACAAAGAGAGACACACGTTAACCTAAAGCGCGTCTTCCATAGTCGAAAGAGAGATGCGCGACACGAGGTTTGCGGAGAACTTAATTTTGGCGGCGTGGTGCAGAGACTCATGCGACGTCCGTGCCCGACCTTTCGCTTTCCCGAGGCGGTATCGATGCGTCCCATCGCTCCATCAATGCGTGGGAAACAAACCGCTCCTTCGACGACTCCGCACGGACCCTATTTAAGACGCGCCATCACCAGTGAGTTCTCCACAAGCGCGTCGCTCACTTTGAATCCTCTTCTTTTCTTCTTCTTCTCCACCCCGACGACCCACCACCACCATGGCCGACCTTCTGCCGCCAAGCCCACCGAGAGAGCCACCCTGCAAGAAACTGTACTGCAGCTCCCCCGAGAGGTTCAACACCGAGCAACGCCTCCTTATGGCACAAGAGGCGTACAACAATACGTCTCGCGCCATGAGTTCCTTGGGTCTGGGTACCCTTCCTCAGTTTACTGGAATGGGTATCATCAGTAACTACCTCTTCGCCCTCACAGGGGTGGCCGATCGTCTTGACATACTGTTCGAGATGATGGCCCAGGTGTTTGGCCCCGAGGGTCGCAAAAACCTGGTGGAGGCGACAAAGAGCAACCTCACTCACGGGGTTGCACCACCGGTGCAGCCGGCGCAGCCGGAGCAGCCGACCCAGGCTCCGGTTGCACCAGCTCTGTAGTCACCGACGGAGGACGAGGAGGAGGAGGAGGAAGAGGAAGAGGAGGAGTAGGAGTAGGATTTAGTTTTTCTTTGTTGTTTTTAGTTGCTTCGAAGAAAATCTATCTTTGTTCATCTATGTGATTGAATATTATCTTGTGTGTTCTTCAACTGTGTGAATGAGTGAATGTGTAGCGTGTTCATCGTGTTCATAAGGAAGGATTTCATTATATTGGGGACAAGAGAATGATTTAGTTATCAAGTGACATGTGTGATATCAACAGTCAACCGAAGAAAAATGAAGAAAATCATGAAGCTAAATGTGACATGTGGAATCGGAGACGCGCTTTCCGTTAGAGAACATCTCTCTTTTTGCAGAGGAGAGGGAGACGTCGATCATGGGAGATGCACTTTGCAGCGAAGCTCGTCTCCATTTTGCGTTATAGCACATACCTTATATAAGGGGCCATCAGTCTCTCCTCTTCGCTTTGTTCCACTCAGACAACCCACCATGACCAATGTTCCGCCGCCAAGCCCGCCGAGAGAGCCACCCTGCAAGAAACAGTGTCGCCGCTCCCCTGAGAGGCTCAACAAAGAGCTGCTCGAGATGCTGTTTGATAGACTGTTCGACCGGTTCCAGAGGCTGCTCGAGACGATAACTGAGGTGCTATTGATGGCTATTATATACCAATTTCATCCGTCAATTTAACTCAATTATTTGAAGGATTTGTCATTTCTTGCACACATCACCTTTCTATCTAACCCCATTTCACTTGGACTTGGAGAAATATGTGTATGCAACATTTTATGCAGGAAATGAGGAAATGTAGAGGGACCAATCCTATAAAATATCATCCCAACCAATCAGGCGACGACACGTGGCATCTCATGGATCAAATGGCCCACAAACAGAAGTATCCAAGGAGATCCAACGGTGTATCACCTGTATACATCAATGGGACCCACCTGGCAGCCACCTGGATAAAGCACACGAGAATTGGTGCAATGACCAGGTCGGCCGAACCAGGGGGTCGGCCGACCTGGTCTCTGCACCAAACTCAGTCAGCCTCCATGTGTTGGCTCCTCCCGGCTTCCTGGTGTCAATGGTGACTGATTGACGCGCTTTTGGTGGTGGGAACCGACCTCAACACTAGTATAAATAGGACCCCTACCCCTCACTTCAACACACACCACTTGAGCTTCATCTCTATTGTATACATTATCATCCATAGTCTTAGAGGAGTTAGATTGTAGAGAGGAGAGTCTCTAGTCCCAAGTCCAAATTGAGAAAGGAGTAAGGAGTCTCTCTCTTCCCAATCCTACATTGGTAAAGGTATGGCTCATGTATTCTTTCTTGTATTTGTGACTTTATGCATAATAAAGATAATATCTTTAGTCTCTACTTATACATATACTTGGGCAAAGCGTTTCTTGTTTGATTGTGGAGTCCATGTATGTGGAAGGTATAACTTCTATGACTATTTCACCATGAACATATCTCATTATCATAGAACCTATAGACCTCCACTATAGTCTAGTTAATTATAACATAACTAGGTTAGTGTGGATAATTATGTTGTGTATCAACATTGGTTCAATGATGATTCAATTCATTGCCTTAGGATGGATTGTGCCTAGGCTCTTAAGGTAATTACTTAATATGATAGCATGGTGCTAGGATAGCTAAGTAGCATTGGATGTCTCATAGACCCACGAATTGAAGAGGTAGGCAATAAGTGGTGACAACCCTATCTGTCCTTTGTAATCCTCCACGTTCGGCTATGCCACAGGTTCTTGGCGGGAGTCGCCCTAGTATTGCTAGGGGTAAGCCCGTGCCCGATGTGTTGAACCACATAGCATAAGTATTAACTATTGATCTAGCTTATGAATAATTAGTTTAGACTATGTATATGTACAATAGAGCATAGTAGGAGTACCTCCATAACTCTCAACCTTAACTAACCTATCCTCTTACCCCCCTTAGACTTGAAAGCTTTTGTGTGTGTCACACTACCTCCACTATTATTTTATCCATCCTTACTAGATTCTTACCTAGACCTTTCTACCCTTTCCACTTGATGATTGTTATATGTCTTCCCTGCCTTCCTTTGGGATCAAATAAATGATACCCTTGGGAATACTCTTAAGGGGAAATGCTACAATGATATCTCTGTGCGCTTGCAAAATTCACTCCGTGATCCAATAGAACCATTAACAAGCATTTCTGACACATCAGTTGGAGATGTTTAGTTAATGGTGCATAAGTAATACCAACAAGCATTTCTGGCACCATTGCCGGGGATGTTTGTTAGTATATCTTAGGAGCCGTTAACAAGCATTTCTGGCACCGTTGCTGGGGAAGGCAAATAGATATATAACATGACTAAGTGAATAGGATAGAACTCTGGGTAGGATTTTAGTAGGATAACCATTCTTTGTTTTTGCATTTTTAATGTGAAAACAGGGTAGTGTATGTCTGGTTTCCGCCCGCCGAAAAACTTTGTTGAAGATCCCGAATCTGTTCTGGGAGACCGACCCCATGTCGTTACTCCTCGGAAGATTCGAGCGGCAAGGCAAGCCATCATTTCTGCACCAACAATCCAAACTCCAATGAATCAGAAGACCCTTCTTGAGTTCTCAGCTTCCTCTGCTAACAATGTGCCTATTTTGCCCACTGTTAACACGGGAGATGTGAACTCCAAGATCGAAACTGGCCTTATCTCTATGGTGCAAGCCAACCGATTCTGTGGGAAGGCTAACGAGGATGCAAGTGCTCACCCGCAACAATTCCTCGAGATCTGCAGCACTTTTAAGATCAAGGACGTGTCTTCAGATGCGGTCCGTCTGAGACTGTTCTCATTCTCTCTCCTTGGGAGAGCGAAACAGTGGTTCTACGTGAACCAAAGTGTTGTAGACACTTGGGAGAAGTGTTCTACGACATTCCTCGCCAAATTCTTCCCATTGGGCAAAACCAATGCCCTATGTGGAAGGATTTCCAACTTTCAGCAAGAGCTCAAGGACTATTCCCGAGGCATGGGAAAGGCTTCAGGAGTACATCCAAGCCTGTCCCCACCATGTGATGGATGACTGGCTCCTTATTCAGAATTTCTATAACGGGCCGATCCCATCAGCTCGTGACCATTTGGATGCTGCTGCTGGAGGAGCCTTCTTCTCATTGACGGTGCCAAAAGCTAAAGATCTTATTGAGAATATGGTGTCCAACATGGGATGGAACGGTGAGCGTCTCCATACCCAACAGCGAGGCATGCACACCTTGAAGGAGGTGGACATGATCACTGCAAAATTGGACCTCCTAATGAAGAAAATTGATGGATAAGCCAGTGATGAAGTGTCTGGCAATGCCTATGCCCTAGACTCTCACATCACGTGTGAAGTCTTTGGCGACACGAGTCATATGGGCAATGATTTCCCATAAACTCGTGAGGATGCCAACAACGGAAATTTTAACAACAACAATGGCTATCGTCCAGGAGGTCAAGGGTGGGGTCAACAACGACCATTCTTTCAAGGAGGGTACAACAACAATGGCAACCCTGGAAATCAGCCCAACTTGAGAGAACTTGCCATTAGCCCGCTTAACATCAACGATGTCCTATTCAAGAAGCTGTCAACTAATGACAAGACCCTAGAGAATATCGCTGTAAAGATGGAAGGACTATCCTTAGCCTTCAAGAATCAACTGAGCTTCAACAAAATGCTGGAGACTCAGTTGGCTCAGCTGGTAGCTGCTATTCCTCCAATAGAGAATGGCAAGATGTCAGGCCAGCCAGAACCCCCGACAGAAAATGTCAACATGATTTCCGTACGAGAGAGCAACTTGTAGAAGGACCCTGTGTGTCCTACCATTTCATGCTCAATTTGGGCTCACCACTTTGACAAGGCACTTTGTGATTTGGTAGCAAGTGTCAATATGATGCCCAAGGTTGTGTTCGACTAGCTAAACTTCACAGAGCTGACTCCAACACCAATGCAGCTACAACTAGCTGACTCTTCGGTCCGTTATCCAGCGGGTATTGCTGAAGATGTCCCGGTGAAGATCCAGAACTGCTTCATACCCGTGGATTTTGTGGTGCTAGACATGGACACCGAGAAGGATACACCACTCATTCTTGGGCTCCCATTCCTAAGCACTGCAAAATCTCGCATAGATGTGGGAGCTGGAGAAATCCACTTCCATATCAATGGCAAGGAGGAAAGGTTTAACTTTCGGCCAAAATCAGAACAATGCTCCATGATTCGAATCAAGTATGGGTCGAATGATAAACACATCAGAGAGGTCGAAGTCACACTTCCAAAGGTGGACTCACTCATTGCATTCATGAGAAGATTAATCTGCGAGGAGAATCCGTCATTTCGACCACGCCGATATCGAAAGGCGACGGAATCATCTGGACCTTCCTGAAGGCCCAAGTCCACCAAGCCGCCAAAGAAGGAATGGAGGACGAAGCAAGACAAGCCATCCGAGCCCATCCCTCTGGGCCCGGATGTGAAATGAAGACGGAGGAATATCCATCTCATCGGACGAGGTGAGACCTACGCCAATAGGTTAAATTGGTAGTTATCCCACTTTGTTTTTCTTCCTTTCTTTTTCCACCCCATTTGGATTTTTCCCATTGCATATTTGATTTTTCCTAGCAAGTTGAGAATCTTACATTCTCTAATATCATTTTTCTTTCTTTCTTTCTTTTCAAAAGAAATTTTTTGTTGGATTCGAAAAAGGGTTTTTATTTGAAAAACAATTTTTTCTGAGCTGCACATGTGGCATTTCACCAACGTGCTAACTTTATAGCCGTTGGGGAGTCACTTGCCAAAAGGGTAACTAGGAGGGCCACCTGTCAGGTCGGCCGAACCCCCTGGTTGGCCGAACAGGGAGTGGAGCCAAATTGGCTCCCCTTCCTCCAACGGCTACATTTTGAACCCCAAGTGACTGTTGGAGGGTGCACCCTATAAATTATGGCCGTGAGGAGCACCTCTCTTCACACACCACATTATTTTACACCTCCCTAAGTCACTCTCTAGCTCACATTATTTTTCTTGCTCTTCATTGCAACACTCTTGATCAAATCCATACCCCAAAGATTTTCTTTTATTTGCATTTGCATTTTACACTCAAGCTTTCAAGAGGAGAAAATTCGTTGAGAGTTTTGTTTTCCAAACATCGCTTCTTTTCGGATTTTTCTCACCTTGTTTTGTTCTTGCTTGTTGAACTCAAAAAAACATGAAGAGGTTGTTCGGAAAGAGGAAGGAGGCTGCAAGCTCAAGCCATGGTGATGGTTCTAGTGCACACCTCTCTTCCATGGGTACAAGCCCAAGGAGGAGAAGTGTGTGTAAGGACACTCCCATGGAAGAGAGAAGCAACCCGCACCAACTTCTTCATGACAACAACCTCAACATACGAAGCGAAGTTGAAGATCAAGCACACAAGCTTCTCCAAGATCGTGAGTTCTGCCACACCAAGGCTTACGATCCACATTTGATCTCCAAAATAGGTATGGACTCCGAATTTCTTTCCATTTGGCATGCAATTGGATTTGATGACTTTGCTCACATAGAGGAGAAAGGTTCATGCCTTCTCACTATCCAATTCCTTTGCACGCTAAGAATAGGATTTGATGGTATTACTTTTAGATTATTTCAAAAAGAATACAACATCCTATGGAAATAATTAGGTAGCATCCTAGGCTTCCAAAAACGGTGTTTGCTAGATTTAGACAATTTGCCTAAGTTTAAGAAACAAAGTTTTTGGCATGATCTAACTAGTGAGTTCACATGTAGGGCTTCTAGGAATAGCCACATCCAAAACCCTACCTTACACTTCATGCATAGATGGGTGGCTATGACTATATTCCCTAGGGGAGATATTAGGGTTGTGCGAGATGATGAATTGAAAATTTTGTTTGCCATGACTAAAAAGATAAAAGTTGCTCCAGTCAAAGCCATGATGACACAATGGTTAGATTACATTTCAAAATCAGGACCAATTGAATGCACTTCATTGATTACTCATATTGCTGATAGGGTAGGAGCACTTAAATACTCTTCATTTGAATATATTGAAACTGAAAGAGAATTAATTGATGAAGACTATTTAGTGCAAGGGCATACCCTTAAGCATGATCAAGATGGGTCCTTGATATTTTTATCCCGGCTTTGTCAATGAAATTCGGTTACCTAACCCGGATTATCATTTGTACAAATCTCAGAGGCTAACCATTAATCTTCTTCCCCTTGAGGAAGCAAGAAGAAGTAATGTCTCTGGCAGGGTAACAAGGAATCGTGCGAGGGCTGCAGCCACAGGCATGCCACAGATAATCTCTCCGGTCCATGAATACCAGGAGGAAGAGAACCCAATGGGTTGTGAGCCCGTATGGACTCAACCTCCGACGTATGAGACTGGGGGATCATCTTGGCAAGAATGGCAAAGGGATCCACCCTTATCCACTTTAAGCTCTAGCAGCTTGCCCCCAACGTCCATGAGAGGACATCGTTCCTTTTCGGCTAGAAGTCATCATGACTATAGCCAAGGAATGATTGATCTCACTAGACATATGGGAGAACTTGAAGTGAGAAGGGTGACATCTACAACACACTCCAAGAGCATGTTCAAGGTACCCAGGATTGGCAACAACACATGGATGCTCAATTCACCAACTTCAACACGGCGCTACAACAACAACAAGCCGATCTTGCAGCGTACTTCTGTCATCAATGGTTCAACCCTTATCACGGAGGTAGTTGAAGAACAAGCTTGGGGGAGGACCCCCACTTGAGGTAACATGTATCACATTCCTTGCATATTTATTTTCCCTCCATCTATCATCCACCTTGCATTTAAAAAAATATAGGTTAGATTTGCTTTCATCAAATAAAGATGTGCGGTAAGAATGATTTAGAATTCACATAGATGAAATGATGAATAGTTGCTCTGTTTTATTTTCCTAAGTCTCTAGTTTACAACTTGCTACTCTCCGAATATTGCTTTCATTGGTTTGAAATATTTTTACCTTAATTTGAAAGTTGTGGGTAGTAAAAGCTTAATCTAATTCTAGGTTGTTACAAGATTAGAATTAGTAATAGGGCTGCTAGTCCTAGTTTGAAAGTAAAACTTATATTTCCGAAGAAATTATAAAAAGATTTAAGTTTCTCTCAATTGATTGGAAATACCTACCAAAGCCATATGATGTTCATACATAGACAAAACCTTATGCATATGCTATTTGCTTTCACATTGAGCCTAGTCAAACTAGTATAGACCTATGTGAGAAATCATTCAACTCTTTTTGAATTCAAGACTTCACTTGCACATGCTATACTTCTACACTAGAAGTAAGCAAAACGTCCATCATATCCACCATACTACAATAAAAAGAGAAACTTCATGTAATTCATGTTTAGCACTCTCTTCAAAATTCATTGCAAAGAAAGGGAGTAGAAGAAATGGCTACAAAAAGAAAATGAAAAAAAAGCATGCTTACATCATAAGCATGAGAAAAAAGAGAGAGAAAAGAAAAGTAGCCATGTTTCATCCCTGCAAAAGAAAGAGAGATTATACCAGAAAGGAGTTATCTCAAGTATCCACATCCACTTCCACTCCATCACACATGAACTAGTCTTGAATCAAAAATTTATGATTTGAATTCTCCTAAGGCTTACTCTTGTGACTTAGCAATATATGTGATGCAAATATGGCTACTTACTTTTCTTACCAAGCTCCACATACAAGCCATATCCAATGAGTAGGAATAGTAGAGACACAATACTTTGGTGAGGAAATATTTCCACTATCCACAAAGGAGTGATTGAGAGAATCAAATTGAGGTACTTAATATTGAATTCTCCGGGATTTATGTGGAACTTGAATTCTAGGCTATGTTTGCTTCAATTGCTATTCTACCTTTCAACTACTCATGAATATGAAAAAGCATAAGCCCCATGATAACTTAAGAAGGGTAGAGTATCATAGCCAATTTTTGCAATACAAGGTAGAGTATCTTGTTGTGCATTAGATACTTTTGAAAATAAGACATTGTAGCAACTCCTGATCATCAACCTAAAGTCTTGACCTTGCTCAGGACGAGCAAAGGATAAGCTTGGGGGAGATTGTTGACGGCTGTTATATACCAATTTCATCCATCAATTTAACTCAATTATGTGAAGGATTTGTCATTTCTTGCACACATCACCTTTCTATCTAACCCAATTCAACTTGGAATTGGAGAAATATGTGTATGGAGCATTTTATGTAGGAAATAAGGAAATGTAGAGGGACCAATCCTATAAAATATCATCCCAGCCAATCAGGCGACGACATGTGGCATCTCATGTATCAAATGGCCCAAAAACAGAAGTATCAAAGGAGATCCAACGGCGTATCACCCATATACATCAATGGGACCCACCTGGCAGCCACCTGGAGAAAGCACACGAGAATTGGTGCAATGACCAGGTCGGCCGAACCAGGGGGTCGGTTGACCTGGTCTCTACACCAAACTCGGTCAACCTCCACGTGTTGGCTCCTCACGGCTTCTTGGAGTCAATGGTGACTGATTTGCGCGCTTTTGGTGGCGGGAACCGACCTCAACACTAGTATAAATAGGACCCCCTACCCCTCACTTCAACACACACCACTTGAGCTTCATCTCTATTGTATACACTATCATCCATAGTCTTAGAGGAGTTAGGTTGTAGAGAGGAGAGTCTCTAGTCCCAAGTCTAAATTGAGAAAGGAGTAAGGAGTCTCTCTGTTCCCAATCCTACATTGGGAAAGGTATGGATCATGTATTCTTTCTTATATCTGTGACTTTATGCATAATAAAGATAGTATCTTTAGTCTCTACTTATACATATACTTGGGCAAAGTGTTTCTTGTTTGATTGTGGAGTACATGTATGTGGAAGGTATAGCTTCTATGACTGTTTCACCATGAACATATCTCATTATCATAGAACCTATAGACCCCCACTATAGTCTAGTTAATTATAACATAACTAGGTTAGTATGGATAATTATGTTGTGTATCAACATTGGTTCAATGATGATTCAATTCATTGCTTGAGGATGGATTGTGCCTAGGCTCTTAAGATAATTACTTAATATGCTAGCATGGTGCTAGGATAGCTAAGTAGCATTGGATGTCTTGTAGACCCACAGATTGAAGAGGTAGGCAGTAGGTGGTGACAACCCTATCTGTCCTTTGTAATCCTCCACGTTCGGCTATGCCACAGGCTCTTGGCAGGAGTCGCCCTAGTATTGCTAGGGGTAAGCCCATGCCCGATGTGTTGAACCACATAGCATAAGTATTCACTATTGATCTAGCTTATGAACAATTAGTTTAGACTATGTATATGTACAATAGAGCATAGTAGGAGTACCTCCATAACTCTCAACCTTAACTAACCTCTAGGATCCTCTTACCCCCCTTAGAATTGAAAGCTTTTGTGTGTGTCACAGTACCTCCACTATTATTTTATCCATCCTTACTAGATTCTTTCCTAGACCTTTCTACCCTTTCCACTTGATGATTGTTATATCTCTTCCCCGTCTTCCTTTGGGATCAAATAAATGACACCATTGGGAAGACTCTTAAGGGGAAATGCTACAATGATATCTCCGTGCGCTTGTGGAATTCACTATGTGATCCAATAGAACCATTAACAAGCATTTCTGACACATCAGTTGGAGATGTTTAGTTAACGGTGCATAAGTAATACCAACAAGCATTTTTGGCACCATTGTCGGGGCTGATTTGTTAGTATATCTTAGGAGCCGTCAACAGGTGCCGAGGGTCGCAGTATCCTAGTGGCGGTGATGGCGAGGTACCTTGGTTGCGAGGTTCCATCACCGGATCTGGACCAGCCAGAGCAAGCGATGGAGCAGCCGGAGCAACCGGCGGAGTAGACAGAGCAGCCAGAGCAACCGACAGAGTAGCCGGAGCAACTGGAGCAACCGGCAGAGCAGCCGGAGCAGCCGGAGGAGGAGGAGGGATAGGAGGAGTAGGATTTAGGTTTTCTTTTGTTGTTTTTTAGTTGATGTTTTTCTTTTCTTGTATCTTGTACTTTGTTCCTGTGTTTTGTAATATATTTGCTATCTGTGATCAATTGTGTGAATGATTGAATGTGTTATCTGTGTTCATCTGTGTGATGAATATTTTGTGTGTTCAACTATAAATGAATCTGGTCATCATTCAGAGTCATGTTCATGTATGTCTGTAAGCAAAGACAAAGGAGATGTGCTTTCAGTAAAGATGTCTCATTTCACTCACTCATAGGAGATGCACTGTGCTACAAGTGTGTCTCCCGTTTTTCCAGAGAGTAGGACCGTCTTGGATCCATACTTAACTGGGATGGGCTATAATGTAATGTGTCCCCTTGAACGTTCAACCGAGCCATATCTGATCCTCGCTGAGTTGGGCTCGTCTCGCTTAAGCTTATGAGATACGACCGCCTTTGAGCGCGTCACCCATCTTTGTCTCCTATTTGTGTTTCTTACGTAGTGTTCTCCAGGCCATCGCATCACAGCGGGCGAGGACGAGGCCATCTCTCACTCCAGGGGATGGTCTAGTCCTTCGCGCCCCCGAGCAAACGCCGAGGTCAGGCCGGCGCTTCTCGACAGACACCTGCTCCATCAGCGTCCACAATGCCACCGGCTACGAGTTTGGAGAGCGCACTGATAGCAGCGCGCGCTCTCCTCCACAACCCACCTGCCATGAATGCTCCTAAGAGAGCAACGCAGAAGTGGATCAACGATGTCAACCATCTCATCGTCACCGCCATCATGCCTTAGCGAAGGAGGCAACAGGTTGGTCTGTCGCACATGTCGCTGTCACGCACGCCAATGATCGATCGATGCACAACCAACTCCCGCTCCACCAAGCTCCCCACAGCCAACCTCAGGGCCGTGCTCGACCGCCGCCGGGCTGCAAAGGAGGACAACCGCGTCACCACCGAGCGGCAGCAAGAGAAACAACACAACCTTGAGGCTGACTATAGTGTTTAAAAGGCCGAGCCCCAGGCATCCGCCACGCAGGTCGCGCTCCAGCGAACCCTGTGCCACATGTGCCACAGCCACATGCTGCACAAGGTGCGCCCAGGCATACCTTGAGCAGCCTACAATCTAGATAAACCCTGCTCATCTGTTAGTATTTCTTAACACCACAAATTATCTCTGGTGAGAGATGAGATCCGAAAGCGCACAAAAGATACTGTTGTAGCAATTCACCCAAGAGTATTCCCAAGGGTATCATACTTATTCCAAAATAATACAGTGAAGTAAAGTAAACACTATTTTTATAATCAAGGAATAGGTTACTAAGTATTTATCAGAACAGGGATAAGATGATAATAAGGGTAGTGTGACACACACCTAAGCAAACTACTCTGAAGGGTAGGAATGTCCTAGTGAGGGTTAGCCTACAAGAAAGGGCTACTCCTACTATGCTTTGGGTATTCATATACATAGTCAACTAGTATACAAATGGATATGCTAACTACGAGTACTAGGGCTTAGCGGTCCAACATATCAGGCACGAGTTTACCCTTGAAAATATCAGGACGATTCTCACCAAGAGCCTGTGGCGTAGCCTAACATGGGGAATTACAAAGGGCGGACATGACTGTCACGACCTGCCGCCTACCCCTACAAAGCGTGAGTCTACGAGACATCCAATGCTACTTAAGTATCTAAGCACCACACTTACATGTTAAGTAAATACCTTAAGAGCCATGGTACAAATATCTTCTTAAGGCAATGACTAACTTAAACATCGTTGAAACCAATGTTGGGACCAATCACTTAATTACTCATATTAACATAATCATATTAATACCTAATTAGACTATAGTGATGGTGTATGATGTTTATAATAATATAATAAAATAATTATAACTAGATCATAACAACATCTACACCTAACACATACATGGACTCCACAACCAAACAAGGAATGCTTCATCCAAGCATATGAATAAATAAAGACTAATGATGTTAATAATAAGCATAATGTCACAAATACAATAAAACATACATGAGCCATACCTTTCCCAATTTGGACTTGGGACTAGAGGCTCCTCTCTACAGCCTAACCTCCACTAAGGAACTAGGAGAACTAGTGTATACAAAAGAGAATGCTTGAGTGGTGTGTGAAGTGAAGTGAGGTATCTCTTCCTATTCATACACGGAGTAGAGGCGGTTCCTGCCACCAAAAATGTGCGAATTAGTCTCATCGCTATCAGCTCATCGTAGGGAGTCGACATGTGGAAGTTGACCGTGTTTGGGACAGGAAAGGGTCGTTCTACTTGGTCCTGGCACCAATAGCAGTGTGCTTCCTCTAGGTGGCTAACAGGTGGGTCCTTTGACCATTTCGGTGTGCTACGCCATTGGATGCCCTCGTATACTCCTGTAGGTGGGCCATTTGATTCATGTGCTGCCACATGTCAGTGTTTGATTGATTGGGAAGGTATTCTTTAGGATTCTTCCCTTGAATTCACTTCAGTTCTGTATAAAATTCTTGCATGCACCATTTTCTCCAAGTACAAGTGGAACTAGGTTATTTCTAACTATGATCTGAGGAAGAAATACTTATTCTCTCACATAATTGAGTTATATTAACGACCAAAATTGGTATATAACGACCGTCAACAAACTCCCACAAGCTTACCCTTTGCTCGTCCAAAGCAAAGATAAAGACTTAGGTTGTTTATCAGGAGTTGCTACAATGTCCTATTTTGCAAAAGTACCAAGTGCACAACAAAATATTCTACCTTGCATTGAATAAATTGGCTATGGTACCTCACCCTTTTCCTAGTCATTATGGGGCTTATGCCTCATCCTTTTCTTGGATGGTTGAAGGACAAAATGGCAAAATGAGCATGCATCACCGAATGTATGAGTTCTAGTCAAATTTACGGAGAATTTCAAATGGTGTTTGAATTTAAGTTCCTCAAATGATGCACTCAATCACTCCTATGTGGGAAGTGGTATTTGTACCGTCACCAAGGCATTGCCTTTCTTGTCCTACATCTAAATAAGGCTTGTATGTGGAGCTTGGTAGGGATCAAGAGTAGGCATATTTGCAACACATATATTGCTAAGTCAAAATAGTAAGCCTTAGGAGAAAACAAATCATACTTTTGATCATGATTTGTGCAAGTGTGATGGAATATTTGTGGAGTAGAAATATGAAGATGACTTCATTGCATGCACTCTCTTTTTGTGAGGATGAAACATGACTACTTATTCTCTTTTTCTTTTCTCATGCTCTTGCATATGAGCATGCATTTTTTTATTTTTTCTTGTAGCCATGTCTTCTACTCCTCTTTTTTTTATAATATTTTGTAGAGAGTATTATGCATGAATATCATGGAGTGTCTTTTTGGTGGTGGAATGGTATGATGGAATTTTGCTAACTTCTAGCGTAGAAGTTTAGCATGTGCCCGTCCAATTTTGATCTTAAAAGTATGAAAAGATTCTCACATAGGTCTATACTAGTTTGACTAGGCTCAATGTGAAGGAAAATAGCATATGCGGTCTATCAAATTCAAATCATCATATGGCTTTGGTAGGAATTTCTATCAAATGAGGAGCTCCCATTTTAAATTTTATCCGAGAAATCAAGTTTCACTTTCAACTAGGGTATAGCAGCTCTTATCACTATATCATACCCCAAAACAACCTCGAACTGGACTTAGCCTTTGCTACTCACAAATTCCAAGTTTAGGGCAATGATATTCTAAGCCAATAAACGCAATACTTGGAGAACACTAAGTTGTATGCAAGGAACTAGAGAAAATAAAATAGAGCAACTATTCATCATTTCAACTTATGCAAAGTAAAAATATTCTTACCGCACAACTTTGATTTTATTAACCTAACCTATACTACATTATTATATATATTTTTTAGATGCAAATGTGGGCATCGACCACACTCATAGAACCCATGGGAGGCAACAAAACATCAACACTCAACCCTCCAATTTCGAAGCCATGCTGCAACAAGGTTTGGCCAGCCTCACGGCCAACCTCCGTTGTTAGGGTTTCATGTAAAGATCAACGCTCATCCTTGAGAAGGAGAGATGTCGAGAGCTTGATGAGCTCCTTGAGCTCGAAAGAGAGAAGAGCAAGTCATTGGAACACGAACTTGCTCTAAGTAAGAAAACGTGTTCAAGTCTTGAGGAGAAAACAATGGAGCTCAAGGATGAACTTGGGAACTTGTCAAAAGTTAACAAAATCCTTGAGACTCAAGTTGAGTCTCTCAAGAACAATGTAACCTCTTCCTCTAAGAGCTCAACCTTCTCAAAGGCCTCATCCAATGCAACTCCGCCTTGCAAGTGCTCTAACTTAATCCTTAAGCTTAAGGATGAACTCAACTCAGCACAAGGCAAGCAAGCACCTAAGGGTGCCATCTTTGACAAGGAGAAGGTGGCGTATGCACGAAGTGCATACACCAACACAAGACCTCCCCATGTCAAGGATGGTCTTGGCTATACTAGAGGTGGAAGGCATACCGCCAAAACCTCCAAGTATGGCAAAGACATGATTGTCTTTGTTAAGGGGAGTTCATCTCCAACTAAAATTGAAAAGAACTCACCCTCTAGCAGCGAAATGCCTAAATCTGAATCACATCCTTTATTTCATGATTTTGATGCATCTTATGTGCTAAAGAGGAACAAACACGGCAAAGTGTTTGCTAGATATGTTGGGCCACTCCGCAAGAGCCCCAAGCCTTGCGTGTGGGTGCCCAAATGCCTAACTACTAACGTGAAAGGACCCAACTCCGCTTGGGTACCTAAAAGGAAGGCATAAACTTGTTTTGTAGGCTTACTCCTCCGGTGGATCGAAATTGGTGTTGGATAGCGGATGTACCAACCACATGACCGGAGAGAGGAGCATGTTCATAGAGTATGAGGAGAACGAGGACCCAAGTGAAGGAATCTTCTTTGGGGATAATAGCCAAGGGAAAATCCTTGGCTCCGGTAAAATTGCTATCTCCTCTTCGCATACTTTATCTAATGTTTTGCATGTTGATTCCCTAGACTATAATCTCCTATCCATATCACACCTTTGTGATAAAGGATATAAGTGTGTTTTTTCTAGTGAGGGTGTGAATGTTCTGAGAGAGGGTAATGACTCAATAGCCTTTAAGGGAGTGCTCAAGGGAAAGCTCTATCTTGTGGATTTTACCACGGATAAAGCTCAACTTGACACATGCTTAATGGCAAAAGCCAACATGGGATGGCTTTGGCATAGAAGGCTAGCTCATGTTGGAATGAGGAACCTTCAAAAACTCCTTAAAGGGGAGCACGTTCGTGGCCTAAAGAATGTGGTATTTGAAAAGGATAGGCCATGTGGTGCGTGTCAAGCGGGAAAGCAAGTAAGAGCTCAACACCCCTCTAAGAATGTCATGACGACCACTAGACCTTTGGAGTTACTCCATATGGATCTTTTTGGCCCCATTGCCTACATTAGCATCGGTGGCAACAAGTATGTTCTAGTCATCGTTGATGACTTCTCCATATATACTTGGGTGTTCTTCTTGCATGATAAGAGTGAAACCCCCGGTGTCCTCAAGAAATTCCTAAGGAGAGCTCAAAATGAGTTCACCCTAAGGATAAAGGCTATAAGGAGTGACAATGGCACCGAATTCAAGAACATGCAAGTAGAAGAGTTCCTAGATGAGGAGGGCATCAAGCATGAGTTTTCCGCTCCCTATTCTCCTCAACAAAATGGAATTGCTGAAAGAAAGAATAGGACGCTCATTGAGATGTCAAGGACGATGCTAGATGAGTACAAAACATCGGACCGTTTTTGGGCAGAAGCGGTTAACACCGCTTGCCACGCCGTAAACCGATTGTACCTTCATCGCCTCCTCAAGAAGACTCCTTATGAGCTTCTCGTTGGTAAGAAACCCAATGTTTCTTACTTTCGTGTTTTTGGTAGCAAGTGTTATATCCTCAACAAGAAGCCTAGGACTTCGAAGTTTGCTTCAAAGTCCGATGAGGGTTTCTTGCTTGGATATGACTCAAACACTCATGCGTACCGTGTGTTCAACAAATCCTCCGGAATTGTTGAAGTAGCACGTGACGTGGTGTTTGACGAAACCAATGGCTCTCAAGTGGAGCAAGTTGATCAACATGCCCTTGATCAGGAGGAACCTCCACTAGAAGCTCTAAGGAGAATGGCACTTGGAGATGTTCGCCCACAAGAACCATCTCAAAGCCCAAGTGACCATCATCATTATGAAGTAGGTCAAATCCCCATTGGACAAGTTGGAGATCCACTAGATACTCCCCAAAATGATAATTGGAATGAAGATCAAGGGGGAGGCCTGGATCAAGGGGGAGACCAAAGTGAAGAAGATGAAGCAAGTGATTCAAGAGCTCAACCTCCGCATCCTCATGTTCATCAAAGTGTTCAACGGGATCATCCCGTTGACAACATTCTAGGAGATATCACAAGAGGAGTAACAACACGTTCACGTGTTGCAAACTTTTGTGAGCATTTCTCCTTTGTCTCATCCTTGGAACCCCATAAGGTTGAAGATGCCTTAAGAGATCCGGATTGGGTAGTTGCCATGCAAGAGGAGCTCAATAACTTTGAAAGGAACAAGGTTTGGGAGCTTGTCAAGCGCCCACAAGCTAATGTTGTTGGAACCAAGTGGGTGTTCCGCAACAAACAAGATGAGCATGGCGTGGTAACTAGGAACAAGGCACGACTTGTGGCAAAAGGGTACTCACAAGTTGAAGGATTGGATTTTGATGAGACATTTGCTCCCGTAGCTAGGCTTGAGTCAATTCGGAAATTACTAGCCTTTGCTACTCATCATGACTTCAAGCTCTACCAAATGGATGTTAAGAGTGCATTCCTTAATGGCCCAATCAAGGAAGAAGTTTATGTAGAGCAACCTCCAGGGTTTGAAGATCAAGACTATCCTAACCATGTTTACAAATTGCGAAAGGCTCTTTATGGCCTCAAGCAAGCTCCTAGAGCTTGGTATGAGTGCCTAAGAGACTTTCTAGTTGAAAATGGTTTTAGGATAGGCAAAGCAGATTATACCCTTTTCACAAAGCACTTCAACGAAGATCTTTTTGTGTGCCAAATATATGTAGATGACATCATATTTGGTTCCACAAATAAGGTATTTTGTGATGAGTTCTCCAAGATAATGACGGAGAGGTTTGAAATGTCCATGATGGGTGTGTTGAAGTTCTTTCTAGGATTTCAAGTAAAACAACTCAAAGAAGGGACGTTCATAAGTCAAACTAAGTATACACAAGATATTCTAAGGAAGTTTGACATGGATAAGGCAAAACCCATCAAAACCCCTATGGGAACAAATGGACACCTAGACCTAAATGAGGATGGTCCAAGTGTGGATCAAAAGTTATATAGGTCCATGATTGGTTCACTTCTCTATCTTTGTGCATCTAGGCCCTATATCATGCTAAGTGTGTGTATGTGTGCTCGCTTTCAAGCGGCACCTAAGGCTTGTCATTTGACCGCCGTTAAAAGGGTCTTGAGATATCTAGTACACACACCTTCCCTAGGACTTTGGTACCCCAAAGGATCTAAGTTTAACCTCATTGGATATTCCGATGCGGACTATGCCGGGTGCAAAGTTGATAGGAAGAGCACATCGGGTACATGCCAATTCTTGGGTCGATCTCTAGTGTCTTGGTCCTCCAAGAAGCAAAACTCTATTGCTCTCTCCACCGCCAAAGCGGAATATGTTGCAGCCGGAAGTTGTTGTGCACAACTTCTCTGGATGCGACAAACCCTTAGGGATTATGGGATTAACTTGCGCAACATTCCACTCTTGTGTGACAACGAGAGTGCCATCAAGATAGCCCATAATCCGGTGGAGCACTCTAGGACCAAACACATAGACATTCGACACCATTTCTTGCGAGATCACTCAATGAACGGAGATATTGTAATTTCTCATGTGAGGACGGAACATCAACTCGCGGATATCTTCACCAAGCCTCTTGATGAGAAGCGTTTCTGTGAGCTAAGAAGTGAGCTCAACATTTTGGATTCTAGGAATGTGGCTTAAACCACATTTCTCACTTTTTGAGCTATTTCGAAAAACTCTTCTCTATCATGATTTCTCTTCAAAATCCGTTTGAGAAAACTTTTTCTTGAAAATTGATCATGTTTTTATCACTTTCTTTCTTTAATTATCATGTTTGTATTGCTTGCTATCCATAAGGACCAATAGTGTGTGTGCAACTCAAAGCATCGCTTCTCAGCCCAGTCGGACCGGACTAGTCCGCCCTTGTGGACGGACAAGTCCAGGTCCAGACTAGTCCGCGGCTGGTCCGCAAACCGGACTAGTCCGCCCTTCAACCGGACAAGTCCGGATCCGGACTAGTCTGGGTCTGGTCCGCTGACCGGACTAGTCCGGCCCCTCAACCGGACTAGTCCGGCCCTTGGGGACTTAAAACCCCCAGGCGGCCCAGACCCCTCCTCTCCCTCTCTCACTTGACTCTCTCACTTCCACGCGCTAGCAACCGCCCCCCCATCGGCGATTTTGCGCTCCGACCTCCAAATCTCGACTCCAATCCACGCATTGGAGTCTTTGGGAGTGAGGGATCACTTCCCCGTGCTCCACATTCGCGATCCATCTCCGATTTCGTCGATTCTAGCGGATTTGAGAAGGTATTCCCTCGTTCTTCAAAAACTAGCCCCATTCTTGATTCATAAAGTTTTTGATAGGAACACCATCATTAATGTTGCTCCATATACCCTTGCGATCATAGCCTAGGAGTATTTTGCGCTGATTCGATGATTTTTCGATGAATCGATTAGGGTTAGGGTTCATTCTGCGCAACCCGGACTAGTCCGCCCCTAGGGCGGACAAGTCCGGTTTGCGCAGGGCAAACCCTACTTCTATTCTTTTCTCGAGATCTTTTCCGCAATGCTCCCTCTACTTGGACTCATACCTTCCTTTCTATATGCTTTTCACAGCATGTTGAACTCGGAGCGTTCCCCTCCTCGTCCCAACCCCGAGGGGCGAACCAAAGCTCAAATTGTCGAGGCAAGGACCAAGGCTGCACTCATAGAAGCGCAAAAGGCAAAGGAAGAGAGGCGGCTGAAGGCTCTCGAAGCCTCCAAAGTTGCCGCGAGCATCTACAATGAGGAAGAAGCCATAGCTCGAGCAACCGTAGAGTCCCTCAATGAGCTGAGGAAGAAGAAAAGGGAAGACAGGGAGGCTCACAACTCCTGGGCCGCAGAGGCGAATGCCCCCAAGAGAAAGAAGCTCGTCACCTTTGGCGAGAAAGCGAAGGGCAAGGAGCCAGCCCAAATGGAAGCTGAGCCTAGGGTTGAGCGTGACCCGAAGAAGGGAAAGGCTCTGGCTCCTGTCGAGCCGAGAAAGAAGAAACCAGTTGTCAAGATGTCAACAAAGAAGGCAGCTGGAGGTGTTGTGATCAAAGAGAAAGGGAAGGCCACTTCCATTGGCCCCCTTGAGGTTCACACACCAGAAAGGAACCCCAACAGGCAGAAGGAATTGTCTGCCAATGTGTTTCATGGAAAACGGGCTGAAAAGGCCAGGAGGCTGAGGACCGAGAAGGTCTACTAGTTTGAGAGGAGCACGGCAGATCCCAGGTTCTGGTGCGACTTTCATTGTGACTACTACCGGCTAGTCTATCAGCAGATGAAGAAGCCGGTAATAGAAGCTCAATGGGTTGACTGGGATTACATGGCCAAAAAGCAACACTCTGCTTTTGACGTCGTCATCGAAGCTGCAGAGCGCCATGATCTCAAGCAGATCATGGGTTTCAAGTATGACTGGAACGTCGAAGTGATTCTGCAGTTCTACTCCACCATCTACTTCACCACCTCAGGTGAGAGAAGAATTATTTGGATGACACATGGTGAGCAGTACTCAGTCACTTTCGCAGAGTTTGCCAAGATTCTAGGGCTTGAGGCACACATGGATCATGAGATTATAATCTCTAACCTTAAGGTCGTGGACCGTGAAGAGCTGGCATATATGTATCCAAGTCACATTCCATTTGATGCCGGTCTCGCCCGCAACATCAAGCCCTTCTACAACATTATGAACAGAATCCTCAGAAGGACGATAGCGCCGAAGGACGGTGATGCTGGGGTGATTCAAGGGAACTTGAGGCACTTGCTGCTTCTGATTGATGGGGAAGAGAAGTTCAACCTCGTCGATTACATCTTCGACGATATCTTCAACATCTCGCATACCCCCAACCGTGCTTGCGGGTATGCCCCCTACATCATGTGCCTCATTGAGAAGGTGTCGGGCGTGACCTTCGTCAAGGACGTGTCGCACCGCCCGCTTCATCCTCAGAAGCCCCCGAATGTACCTGTTCCTCCTCGTCGCAAGAATGCAGATCCTCCATCTCGCCCCGTGGCACCTCCGTCTTCGCCTCCGCCTCAATCCATGAGTGCCTTCTTCAAATGCTTCAAGGCGATCTTCACTTCCTGCCGGAAGCAAGAGATCCGCGCTCAAAGGGCACACAAGCGTCAAGAAAAATATCTTAAAGCGGTGTGCGACAAGCTGGAGGTCCCGATGTCCTCTCCGGAGGTGAGTGATGGGGAGATCACTCCATTCCCCAACTTCACTGCCGATGAGCTTGCCCAGCTCCAAGAAGATGGAAGCTCCTCTCGGGCGGCTCCCTCGGCAAGGAACTCCGACGACGATGACGACGACGACGCTGACGATCATGAGGAAGACGTCGAAGATTCCGAGGCCACGGAGAGTGGAAGTGGCGGAGACGAGGACTAGTTCGTGGATCTTCGTTTTCCCCCTTCTTTTCCTTTTTGGTGCCTTGATGCCAAAGGGGGAGAGTTAAGGGGGAGTTAACCTTTTGTGGGTGTGTTTGTGGGTTGTGGACTTGTTTTGTAATATATTCATGCTCTTGGATGTTTACATTTGTGCAAGACTTGTTAATGTTGTTTAATATCAATATAATGCTCTTATTGTCAATCCTTTGATTATATTGATGCTCTTTATGTCTTGTCACAATTGTTGAGCACATCACGTAGGCACCCCACCATAACGTGTGTGGGTATGAAAGATCTCCTCCACCTCTTTTACATGTTGCATACATTGAGGGGGAGTCATTCATACGCACACAAGTTATGAAAACCAATTTCCATACTCTTAATTGTTGAAGGACTTAATGTGTTGTCATCAATCACCAAAAAGGGGGAGATTGAAAGTGCATCTAGGTTCCCCGCGGGTTTTGGATGATTGATGACGACAATTAAGTCGCTAATGAGCTCAAGTGATCTTAGCACAGGTGTGGACTCGATCGAAGACGCAAACCCTCAAAAAGGAAAAGGAAGGAAACGGAGTCAACTCGAAGCGTAGAAACTAGGGTTTCTAGCGTGTTGAGTTAGACTAGCCGTAGAAATAGGAGGGTGCGTGTGTAAAGTGCATTGAGATCAAGTTTGGGAGCTCAAAGTGTTTTAGAGGTCAAACCCCTTGAGAGAAAAGAGTGGATAAGCAGTCTGGCAGTAGGGCCGGACTAGTCCGTGCAGGTGGCCGGACTAGTCCGCCCCTGGCCGGCCAAGTCCGTTGTCGGCCGGACCAGAAGGGTCTGACTGAGATCGGACTAGTCCGTTTGTGGCCGGACTAGTCCGGGTAGCAGTGAGTTGGTTTTGGGGACTAAGTCTCAAAACCACGGACTTGTCCGTTTGAGTCCGGACCAAGAGGTCCTGAGTGAGAACGGACTAGTCCGCCCGTGGGGCCGGACTAGTCCGGGTTAGCGTGTTGAAGGTACTTCTGTGACTAAGTCTGGGAGGACCGGACTAGTCCGCCCTTGGGGCCGGACTAGTCCGTGGTCCTCAGACTAGTCCGTTTTCACACGGAGCAAAAGGCTCTGTGTGAGATCGGACTAGTCCGGTGGTGACCGGACTAGTCCGTTGTTGAAGTGACCGTTTAAATTTGAAGTTTGGCGGGTAGTGTGACGATAGCGTGTCAGCTGTCGGGGCCTGACAAGAGGTCAGTGGTCCCCTAGGCCGGACTAGTCCGGGCCTGAGGCCGGACTAGTCCGCCCTTCTGCTGAAGTCAGCAGTATGGGCTTGGGACCTCTATAAATAGAGGTCCCCTGGATTCTTTTGAACTAACTCTTGAACTAACTTGAACCCTAGCGCCGCCACAGCCAACTTGGAGCACTCTTGAGCCTCTTTCTTGCCAACTTTCCCTCTAAAACTAATTCTTGAGCGGATTAGGGTTTAGTGAGGTGGAGAAGAGGAAGAACATCGCGCTTATGCTCCCGGTTTGATCTCTTGCACTCATTGAGTCTTTGTGAGCTGTGTGTTGAGTGTGTTTTGTGTTGTTGATCATCTTTGTGGTGTGGGAGCCTCAGATTGTGAGAAGCCCCAACGAATCTTGTATCCACACTTTGAGATAGTGGAGAACCAAGTTAGGCCCGTGCGGTAAACTTGGTGAGGGAAGGGTTGGTGAACCCGGTCCTTTGTGGACTCCTCAACGGGGAGTAGATTCTTGTGTGGAATCGAACCTCGGGATAAAATCCTTGTGTCTCCATGTTCTTCGCATCTTATTTATTGCATATTTTGTTCTAGGGTTGCTGGTCTTGTCGTGTGCTTCACTTTTCTATAACCTAGTTGAAACTTGACTTGCTCTTGTGTTGGTAGTTTCTAAACTTGTCATAAACATATCATCACTTGTAGCCTCGAGAAAATCCCCTTAAAACTTACTAGAAACACTTTTTAGGGTTCTTCACGCAGGCTGACCGGACTAGTCCGCCCCTAGACCGGACTAGTCCGCCCCCTGTGATTTAATCTTGTTTTATTCAGTCATTTGCAGGTCGATTAGCCTATTCACCCCCCCTCTAGGCAACTTTCAACAACACCGCCGCCTTCCTTCCCTCCCGGTGAGCACCCTATATTTTCCTTATTTCCCTTCAATGCAAACAGAAAAGATGGCGCCAGGCTGTGCTCTATCATCTATGCCAATTTGCTCATCATTTTGCTCATTGTGTTGGCCGTAGTTTGAAGTTCCGTGGACGCCACCGGAGTTGGGGACGAACGTCGGCTCTGCTCCATCGTCGCCAGCACTCCCCAAGCCGCGTTACAACTCAACTCCAACAGAAAAAAAGATCGAAATCACGATCTCTTTCTCACGGTAAAAGCCGTGCCTCCTTTCATTCAGTATCGAGTGCATGGTTTGAGTTTTACCGACACTAGTTCATACCGAGGTCCTTAGATCATCGGTTTAATTACGTTTCTTTGTGCAACTATTTTTCAATCCAATGAAGCATTATATTCTATACCTCCTAGCGCACCAGATCACCAAAAATAAAGGGAAGTCATCGAGAGACGAGGTCGGATTTCAAGTTTTCCCCGCCCCCAATAAATATCCGTCGGTGCACCATCAAAGTCGATGTTGCCGGCGATTTCATCCCCTCTGCACCCCCTAGTTATCTTCCCCATACTCCTAGGAACGTTCCCGACCTTTCCCCGAGCTTCTTGCACCATTCCCGAGTGATTCCAACGATCGCCGAAACCCTAGCTCCGCCGCCGCCGTCGCGCCGCCATCTCCGGCCGTCGCCACCACGATTGGATCCCACCATCGTGTTGTGCGGTCGATTTTAAGGCTAGGCGGTCAGAGCCGAGCCAAGTGGAGGTCGACGCAGCGAATCCCGGTGAGCGCCACTGCGGTTCCGGCGAGGAACGCCGCCGCGTCACGAGGAAGACGACGACCCGATGGGTTCCGCCTGTCAGCGGCATTTCCACCGCGTGGGATCGGCTGCGGCACCGGATCGAGTGTGGCTACATGGGTTAATCCCGTGGCCCCTGGTGTGGCCCATATGCGATTGGCCCAAATTAAATAAGTGGGTCCGGGTTGATTATTCAAACTTTTCCATTAGGAAATAATTCTAGATTTTGAGCAAACTTTGAAAATCGTTTACTCCTAGCATACTTGCTCAAATAATTCCAAGTAAATTCTGGTAGACTCATCTTGTTCCAAACTTTGCAGTGGCGGAATTTTTTGGACATGAAACTCCCATAATTTTCATAATAAATTCCTTCATTGTAACTGATTGGGAAATTAATTACTCCTGTTCCGCTAATTGGAAAATTCCCAATTTTGGACAGAGCACTCGTAATAATACAATTGTTCTCCAGTAAATATTTCAAGTTCATTGGACTTCATTTACTGGGTTGATCAGTGTTCCAAATCTCTATGTAATTGAAAAATTGGGAAAAATACAGTAACCATTTCAGAATTTCTTCCAAACTTGTAAAATAAATTTCTCCCTGTAGGAAGCTTAGAAAATTGTGAAACAAATTTTCCTAGAACCAGTGGGACCCCCTCTACCATGATCATCAACTTTTAGCCATGACAAAGCTCCTGAATTACAACCAAACTTCGGAGAAGCCTTTTACTTGTTGGAATTTTAGAGACAAAACTTCCTTGATCATCTCCTGTTCTTTGCAAGAGCCTACATTATAGTCCCTTGTATCTACCATAAATGTCCCAAAGCCAATTAAGATCATTATCTTATATTGATCATAGGATATTAGCTTGTGACCTTAAACATATTATTTATTTTCAAAGTCATTCATACATAGTATATGCATATCGTGTAGTAACTGAAGTCGAGGAGGAGCCGGAGGCCTTGGAAGTCCATCTGCCGGAGACTAAAGTAGACCCGGACTCGCATTCAGACAAGCCTCGGTTTGCATTTAAGTTCCTTACAATGTCTTTGCAGTTTTCATTCACCTTACGTCTTCAGATGTTTGTGCGTTACGTTTAAGGTGTTTGACATCCACTTGCATGACCAAATAACCCAAGGAGTGGTTAGAATAGCTCACCGACTCTGTAGCAACTGCCATGCTAATGTTGTCTGGAAACCGGTAGAAGTTGAGTAGTTGGAATCTACTCACGAGATATAAAGATGACACTCATCTACACTGGGTCGGGTAAATATAAAGAATGGCTGTTAATATGAACTGGAGACCGGTCAGAGATGAGTAGGAAGCGACAAGAGGTGGTCTTGGTTGCATAGCTCTAACCGTGTCGATTAAGGCCCACGGCGTATGCGGCCCTACTGGACAAGCTTGAATTGTACTGGCAACATACTGGAGAAATGGGCTCCAGCAAACTGACGTAGCTTGATACTAGTTTGTCGAGGCATACCGTTCCATTTTATAGGCGTGGGTTGAGGGCAGCAAGGCGTAAATCAGCTGGTGGGCATGTCAGAGTATGCCCCACGCAGGGACCTCCTGCCCGTGACGGATCGACCGGCTCGACATTTGAGTGTTGGGTGAAAGGTGGCCATATACGACTAGTATTGAAGTGTTATGTAGGTACTGCTGTAAGTACTCGCTGGCACTTCCAAAAGTGCGTATGTGTCATGTTGTCCGGGTGTGTCCTGATTGCAATCACCGTCCCTCATAGTAATAGAGTACCACTTGTTCACTGTGTCGTGACGTAGTAAATACTGAAGAAGCCAGAAGAATATGATGTATCGAATTATAATTATTTTGCAACCTTGTGTGGCTTAGAGATAGCACAATTAAAAGTTTACAGTTTCCAAATACTTAACCTGTAATAGCATTATGTTCTTTGGACATGACATATCATCGACAAAGCGTTTCTTGTTTGATTGTGGAGTCTATGATGTGCCGTGCCTGAGGAATGTCATTTGCTACTTAAAACATGACTATAAGGATCCACTTGTAGGGGAGTCTTTTACTGCTTTACCTTACCTATGCTTAGTATTCACCCTGCATATGTCTAGTGAGACGAGTTAGTCTTGCTGAGCCTTAAGCTCACATTTGCAGTTAACAAGTTTTTGCAGATTACACGACTGATGACGGGTTCAACAACGAGGCTGCACCCTCTCCAGGGTTTACAGCCGAGTGGGAGCCCTGCACGCCGCTGTAAGTTTGGTGAGTGAGGGTTGCTAGTGCGAAGCATCTAGGGCATGGATGACTTTGCTTTTGCATAGCTAGTGCCGAGAGTGTAGCTATGATGTATAGGCCACTTTCCTTTTCGCTTAGTATTATAAAACTTCTGCTGTGTTTATAAATAAAGACTTGGTATTGTATTTTATTCTCGTTCTTTTCTTGTATACTGTCGGGTGTCGCATCGCATGACACCACCCAATGAGATCCTTGGATGTCAGGACTCTGGTCCCCACAGCATGGTATCAGAGCATCATTGGGAATAGTGTGCTTGAAAAGAGCATATTTTCAAAAACTTAGGATTATATGAGTGAGGAATTAGCTATGCCCATACAAGGAGTATTATTAGTATAAGATATAAAGGTGGTAAACTAAATTATGTGTTATTATTTCTGTAACGATGCTCCGATGTAAGGTAAGAGGTAAGGTATGCCACTGAGAGCGGATCAATCGCGGTAAGCTCAGCATACGAGATGTGGTATGTGATTGTTTCCATGGCTTAGCACGGAAAGTCAATATGAGTCTCTGAAACTTTCCATGTTTCTGAGAACATATGATACGCGGTACCTCAGTGTGACACAAAATTAGTGGGAGCCCCCTTCAGGTGGTGGATAACCGGATAGTGTGCGTCTCTAGAACTATTTATGTTCTAGGCGAGCATGCGAAACACGTATGCCCGAGCGTGTATAAGCTAGTTCATGTGGGAGTCTTTGCTGTACAGACGTAGTACAACCATATACCTCGAGACATGACCTCGCTCAAGGGCGACTCACACCGGAGTCGTATGCATTTACTTTTATGTATATTATTGTGACCACCTGTCGTGTTTCCTCGTGCCGCCCTTGAGGTGTGAAGGAGTGAAAGGGGATTGTGCGTCTTCTGCAGCTACACTAACTATGGTAGCGACCCGTGTAGAACACGTTAGGGCCACCTATAAATGTATCCGAATATATCGGTTAGAATTTTCTTTGGTGAGCCACGTAGTACCATCAGTATAAAATTTGATACTTGACCATCCCCAACGACCGAATGGCTGCATTACGTTTTGGAAAGTCCGACTATCTGATGCTGGTAGGTTTGGACTCCGAAAAATGGGTTTTGACTCGACAAAGGGGTTAGAACAAATATTCTTAAATTTCTGGCAGAAGTTTGCTCAACTTTGCTGGATTGTGATCTTGGTTAGTTTTTAATTATCATAGGGGTATGCTATATGGATGGAAATATCTTGAAGACATCTACAACTTTTCTGTTGACCATCAAGGCAGAAGAGCTTGATAATCTGTTGAAATTTGGAGTATATTTAAAGTGCTCCAGATGACCATACCATTGTATCAGTCTCTCTATTTTTGCCATAACTCACTGTAGAAAAATCTCCTGCCTTATTGTGATGCATATCTGTAAAGGGGAGAAGGATATCTACAGATTTTTTATTCAAAGTTTTTCCTGATTTAAATTTGAGTCAAATCAAATTTTGAGTTCAAAACAGTGAACTGCAGGACTGCTGGGGAAAACCAGTCAGTTCATCTGTTAAGTTTGGATAGTTATAGCTCTTAATCCATAATAGTGACATGGTCACATATAATCATTTCTGGAAATATTAGGAAGTCCTCTATCAACTTTATATTGAACTCCTGACATGAATCTTGGTGTAACTGTGTGTAATTCCTATTGTCGCAAACTTGGTTCTGGCAGACCAGAACTTGAAACAGTTTGCGCATAGTTTTTAATTTGCGCGCTATACCTGTATAAAATTTTTTTCAAGGCTGAAATATTTTACTTCTGGATTTTTAAATTGATGTTATATAATGTTTATTTTGTCATTACCTTAATATATTGTTATGATATACCTGTATAAATTGTGGAAATAACCACATGTACAGGGAAGGTTCTGTCAAAATTTCCAGAAAACTTGGGTCAACTTTAAACCTGTATAGATTCTACTTCCTAGCTCACCTGGAGCTGTATGAATACAATCTGGAAAGGTTGTAAAGTGTACTACAACTTTTGTATTCAACCCAACTTCTGGTTCTGACATTTCCTGTACAGGAAGGTCAGCTGGAACAGACTGTGATTACTACTCCAGCTTTGATTTTTTTTCTTGAACTATAGGAAGTTGGAAACCTTTTCATTGTTCAAGTTCATCATCTGTGTATTATTTACATACATTGTATATGGAAGTTATATATTTGGCATTCAAGTATCCTTTCCACAGATGGCGGATTTGACGGTACACTTACCGAACGGATGGGTGTTCGACGTGTGCTCTTCGAAGAGGTTTTCCGGAGTTGTTGATAGTGCTGCTTCAACGGTTCAGGTATCGCGAAATACCGAGCTATTGGGGTGGGGAATTCGATGACGGAGGTGTGACAAGATGCACCATCTATGTTGATGTGCCTGCTGGTCCACCATATATTGGATGGACTCCTTTCTCCATCCAGGTGAAAGGGACTCAGTTGGAAGACACGTGGTGTTTTGCCGCGAGTGTTGTTATTGTGAGGTTTTGCAAGCTTCATTATCATAATATGGTGGGCACCCTATTCGCGCTCTTTCCAATCGACGGTAGAGCTGGTGATGAGTGGGCAAGTCAAATGGGTGCAGCTTATGGCATTCATGAAGATACACCCTCGATAACCTTGGAGTTATATGCAGCATCATCGTGTCAAGTGAGCTTTACACAGCATGCTAGCATTGAAGGGTTGATGGGTGATCTAAAGCAAGCTATGATTCGAGGAGATCACTTTAAGTCGGCCAATGACTCTAATGAGTAGGTTTAAGCCCGATCTTCCGAAAGGTATGTCGATTGGGGTGGAGAACTCGACATTGATGATCCGCGGCACTCGGGCGGTTCGAGTACCCCTGCAATCACTACACCACGGCTCCATTGGTTATCAACCGTGCTGCTCACGCTTGAACTTGCCAAGAAGGCTAATCCCTGCAAGTGCAACCGAGAACACGAGCAAGAACATTGAAGACACGATCTGAAATCGCAAAGTTGGGGTCTCACAAATCGTAGAACGGCGATATTATTGATCTAAGCAAAACCCACCGAATATGACCGGCGGCAGAAGTATTTATAGTCTAGGGTTCGACCAAAACACGATTATATGCGTCCCTAATGGACTCTTATGGGATACAAGGCCCAAAGGCCCGATTCGATGGCGCAGCACCGGACATAAATCTGGACTCGACTTGTTTCGACTATTCCCCATGGTTCTAGAAGAATTTTGAGGTGGGACCAGAACCATTGGAAATTTTATCTTCTCCTCTTTCCGTGCATATGTAGAATGTCGAAAACGGAGTCCGTATGCCTCCTGGGCGTCCGTTTAAGGTGGATTGCTCCTGGATTCTGAGTTGAACTCGAGTCCGAGTTGTAAACTGTTTCTATCAACTTTTGGACGTCCCAGCTGGTTGTCCATGCTCCCAAGGCCTCTTACCTTCACTTGTTGGTCTTCTCCATTATTCCTAATAACAATTAAATCATCACATAGCAATATATTCTCAAACTCACATGCAAAAGAAGTTAGGAACGAATTCACCTGCTGATTTATTAACCGTGCTCGTACTCTTGTGCTTGGTCCTTGCAGTTCAATGTGCGTCTCCGCTGTTGTGATGTCCTCATCATCCTCCCCCTCTTGAATTGGAGTCATCCTCGACTCAAGTTCATCTTCTTCTCCCAAGTACGGTCACAAATTTGAAATGTTAAATGTAGGACTAACCCCAAAATCGGGAGGCAATTCAAGCTTATATGCATTATCATTAATCTTTTCAACGATCTTAAAAGGACCAGCAGCTCGTGGCATAAGTTTAGATTTTCTCAAGTCGGGAAATCGCTCTTTTCTCAAATGTAACCACACCAAATCACCCGGTTCAAGTTTTACTTCTTTTCTACCTTTACTACCTGCAATCCTATACTTCTCATTCATCATTTCAATATTTTTCTTTGTAGTTTCATGCATCTTAAGAATGAATTCAGATCGTTGTGTAGCATCCAAATTTATGGTTTTAGAAGGAGGCAAAGGTAGTAAATCAATAGGAGCACGGGGATTGAAACCATACACTACCTGGAATGGACTTACCTTTGTCATGGAGTGAACCGATCTATTGTAAGCAAATTCTATATGTGGTAAGCACTCCTCCCACAACTTCAAATTTGTTTTCAAGACAACCAGCAACATAGTGGATAAAGTACGATTAACTACCTCAGTTTGTTCATCCGTTTGTGGGTGACATGTAGTTGAAAACAGCAACTTGGTTCTCAATTTATACCAAAAAGTTCTTCAAAAATGACTTAAAAATTTTGCATCACGATCAGAAACAATGGTATTTGGCACACCATTTAAACGAACAATTTCCATCATAAATAAATCAGCAATGTGTGAGGCATTATCATTCTTATGACAAGGTATAAAGTTTTCCATTTTGTAAAAACGATCAACAACTACAAAAATACTATCCCTCCCCCTCTTAGTCCTAGGCAATCCCAAAACAAAGTCCATAGAAATATCCTCCCAAGGTACACTAGGAACAGGAAGAGGCACATAAAGACCATGTGGGTTAAGGCGAGACTTAGCTTTGTTGCAAGTAGTGCATCATGACATGTAGCGCTCGACATCACGCCTCATCATTGGCCAAAATATGTGTGTGGACAGCACATCTTCAGTTTTCTTCACTCCAAAATATCCCATCAAACCTCCTCCATGTTCTTCCTGCAAAAGTAATAGACGAACGGAGCTAGCTGGAACGCATAGCTTGTTAGCACGATGGAGGAGACACTCTCGCAGCACATATTTATTCCAAGTTCTTCCTTCTCTACAATTTTCTAAAGCATCTTTGAAGTCCAAATCAGTAGGATATAATGCTTTTATTGTTTCCAAACCAAAGATTTTATGATCAAGTTGGGACAGCATGGTATAACGCCTAGATAATGCATCAACAATGATATTTTCCTTCCCTTTCTTATGCTTAATGATATATGGAAACGACTCTATGAACTCAATCCATTTAGCATGTCGTTTATTCAGATTGGTTTGACACTTAAGATACTTCAATGATTCATGATCGGAATGTATGACAAACTCCTTAGACCAAAGATAATGTTGCCAAGTTTGTAATACACACACTAAGGCATACAATTCCTTATCATAAGTAGAATAATTCAGAGAAGGACCATGAAGTTTTTCACTAAATAAAGCAACGGGTTTACCTCCTTGTATGAGAACACCTCGAATACCAATGCCGCTTGCATCGCATTCTAGCTCAAAGGTCTTGTCAAAATCAGGAAGTTGTAGCAATGGTGCTTGTGTAAGCTTTGATTTGAGAGCATCAAATGCTTGTTGCTGCTGTTCGCCCCATCGAAATGGCACTTGTTAGCTCATGTAGAGGTGCTGCAATGGTTCTGAAATTCCGCACAAAGCGCTGATAAAAACCTGTAAGACCAAGAAAACTACGAACCTATGTGATGGTTGTTGGGGCTGGCCAGCTGGTGATTGCTTCAATTTTTGCCTCATCCATCTCAATTCCCTGCGAGGAAACGACATAGCCAAGAAACGATACTCAATTGGGTGCATTAGTTAAACCAAAAGGCATGACTAACCACTCATAAAGTCCAAACTTGGTTTTAAATGCAGTTTTCCATTCATCTCCTAGTGCCATTCTAATTTGGTGGTAACCACTACGCAATTCAATTTTTGTGAAGATGATAGCACCACTCAATTCATCAAGCATGTCATCTAAGCGAGGAATAGGATAACTATATCGAATGGTGATGTTATTAATCGCTCGACAATCAACACACATGCGCCAACTACCATCTTTCTTAGGAACCAAAAGAATAGGAACAGAACAAGGGCTAAGGCTTTCATGAATGTACCCGCGGTCCAAAAGATCTTGGACTTGTCGCTGAATTTCCTTAGTTTCTTGTGGATTCGCCCTGTATGCTGCACGATTTGGCAAACTTGCTCCTGGAATCAAATTGATCTTGTGTTGAATGCCTCTCGTCGGTGGTAAACCAGGGGGTATCTCGGAGGGAAACATATCCTCAAACTCCTGCAAAAGGTTAGCAACAACAGGGGGCAATGCAATAGACAATTCATGAAGTGAAAACATGGCTTCTTTGCAAACTAAAGCATAGCACATCCCCTTAGCATCGAATAAATCAGCAAGGTCATATTTAGTTGCGAGCAACGATGGTGATTTTAACTTGATAACTTGCTGTGTTTCAGATTCTAATTTTGTTGCATTGCCATCATGAATTTTACTCTTCTCAAAATGCAAAATTTCAGCAGGAGTCATGGGGAGCAAAGTGATTTTCTTTCCATTATGCATGAGAGTATATTTATTGGTTTTACCATGATGAATAGCATCTGTATCAAATTCCCAAGGACCACCCAATAAAAGAGAACAAGCATCCATAGGAACAACATCAAAATCAGCAAAATCATGGTATGAACCAATTGAAAAATGTATTCTCGCTGTTTGTGTTACCCGAACCTTACCGCTGTTGTTGAACCATTGAATGTGATACGGATGAGGGTGTGCTCTTGTTGTCAAACCAAGTTTCTTGACAACGTCCGTGTTCACCAAGTTATTGCAGCTACCTCCATCAATTATAGTGTGTACACAGCAGTCCTTGACGATGAGAAACATGTGGAAGAGGTTGTGTCGTTGTAGCTTGTCGTCGGTCTCCACTTTGGAGCTCAAGGCACGCTGCAAAATGATGCTCCAATAGTTCTCCATCGCCGCTGTACCAAGTACCTCTTCTTCGGTGTGTTCATCATTTGGATCTGTAAAGTTAGTAGCAAGAGAATATTCATCTTCAACATCTGAAGTACTATCATACCCGCCATCGTCGCGTCCTATGTATGCTCGTTTGCTCGGGCAATCTCTCATCATATGACCAAGTCCCTTGCAGCGGTGACACTTAATGTTAGAAGTACGACCCGTAGAAGGAGTGGACGACGAAGGCTTGAATGATGTCGCCTTGCTGCCTTCCGGCACGCGCGAAGGTGGAGCAGCAGGTATAGTTCGTTGGCCGCCATTGGATGGTGTAGTCGCTGCACGGGGGGTCGAAGATGGTGATGTTTTGGATGGTGTAGTCGCTGCACGCGGCGTGAAGTTCCTCCTCGTGCGTTGTTGCTGTTGTTGTCGGCCCTGCAATTCTTTTTCTGCCAACATAGCAAGCTGAAACAATCTGTTAACAATATCATATTCCTTGTAATCAACAATGTCCTGAATTTCACGCCTCAACCCCCCATAAAAACGAGCTATTTTATCATCCATGTCCTCTACTACCCCACAACGCAGCATACCCTTTTGTAACTCTTGATAATACTCCTCTACAGACATGTTACCTTGGTCTAAGCGCTGCAATTTTTTGCGAAGGTCCCGCTGAAAAGATGGAGGAACAAATTGAACACGCATAACTTCCTTTAATCTATCCCATGTTGGAGGATCAGTTCTAGTTTTAACAAGTTCATTCCACCATATGATAGCAAAGTCCTTAAACTCACTAGTGGCTTGACGAACTCTATGTTGTTCAGGAACAAGATGGAAATTAAATTTTTGCTCTACTGTCATCTCCCAATCAAGATAAGCCTCAGCATCATAAGCACCAGAAAAAGAGGGTATAGTAAATTTCACTTTAGTAAAAGGATCATCAGGAGGACGATTATAATTGTTATGATTATTACCTCCCATACCTCGACGATAAAGTGGCAGTCTTGGCTGATTATTGTGATCTTCCAATCTTCTTGTCTTCCAGCGAGAGGCAACCGAGCCTCAAAAGTATTCATCCAAAGAGCAAAGTCATCAAGTTGGCGAGTCAAGTTCGCCAATGACTCCTCCGTTGCTGCATTGTATTTGGCGAACATATCTATCATGGTCTTCATCATATCACGTAACTCAGCATGTTGAACACATTCGTCATCATTGTCTTCTCCTGCCATTGTTAGTAGGAAACAAAAGACAACAAAAAATATGTTATCTCTATCAACTACAGTGACAATGTGAAAGGTGGAAGAAAACAATCTCTCTCGCTCAAGCGTCTTACCACGCTCTTACAAGTGTTCTTATCGACACAACAGATGGTGTGGACGGTGAGATGACCCAATGAAGCATGGAGTGATTGCAAAGGTACCTGTTATGCTCAAGAGAAAGGTGGATCTTGGATGGCACAATATGGTGGCTAACAAGCAGAAAATCGTTAACAGGTAAACAATGTTGAATAAGTATTCAATGTAGAAAACTGTTGCTGGTCAACCAAGTGCTCTAGGGCCTAGCACAACAAAAGGAAGTAGCAAGGCAAAAGGAAGACAAAATGATATAACCAACAATCACAGCACAAGTAGTATAGGCCAATTGCTTTAATATGCGTGCTCTTCACTATTTTTTTTCTTTTTTCTAATATTTTTCTTTACTTAGGAGCACGAAGATATGAATCACACAAATTTGCAGCTCAATTGGATGTAATATGCGGCCTATAGAAAATCAAGAAGATTCTTTAAAATTCGTGCTGAAACTTCGGAGGCCAGATAACCTATCTTCCAAGGGGAATTTGGGCAATATAATTTCGCAGAACGCGGCTACACGGCGAAAAATCAGATGCGAAATTTTGCGTAGATGAATTTGAAAAAAAATGGCCCGATTTCGAGTTCGTATGCGAAAGTTATGTCCGTTTTAAGGTAGGCTGTCCGAGTTATGATTTTTGGATGTTGATTCCAACTCGGTTTGAGAACAGAACTCGCAATCGGATATGAAAACGATTGAGAATTTGCACATTAACTAATGGGGTGGTGTGTGATGATTCAAGGATGAGTGGCACAAGGGTTTGTCACCTAATCTAGGGCTGGTGATGCGGGAGTTCACGCAAGGCGGCTAGCTAGGGCAAACCGATGAACGTGGTGGATTGTTTGTTATTTAGGGATTGTGGAATAGGTGTCCAACAGCAAGAAAACAAGGACGAAACACGATAAATAGGACCCAAAACACAAAGCTAAACCAGCAACAAGACTTGACCACACAAATGCAAACTCAACAATGCAAACTAAAAAATGAAACTGCAGACACTATAGTCTCGAAAGCGGTAAAAACGATCTAGTTTTTTTGTGGCTTTTCTGTGGACTCTAGGTACAAAACAAAATTGATTATTGGAAGGAAAACAAAGATACCTCACGGGCAACCTGGAAATCTGATACCAATTGATGAGTAGGTTTAGACCCGATCTTCCGAAAGGTATGTCGATTGGGGTGGAGAACTCGACGTTGATGATCCGCGACACTCGAGTGGTTCGAGTACCCCTGCAATCACTACACCACGGCTCCGTTGGTTATCAACAATGCTGCACACACTTGACCTCGCCAAGAAGGCTAATCTCTGCAAGTGCAACCGAGAACACGAGCAAGAACGTTGAAGACACGATCTGAAATCGCGAAGTTGGGGTCTCACAAACCGTAGAACGGCGATATTATTGATCTAAGCAAAACCCACCGAATATGACCAGCGTCTGCAATATTTATAGTCTAGGGTTCGACCAAAACACGATTAGACGCGTCCCTAATGGACTCTTACGGGATACAGGGCCCAAAGGACCGATTCGGTGGCGCAGCACCGGACAGAAACCTGGACTCGACTTGTTTTGATGATTCCCAATGGCTCCGGAGGAATTCTGAGGTGGGACTAGAACCATTGAAAATTTTATCTTCTCCTCTTTCCGTGCATATGTAGAACGTCGAAAACGGAGTGCGTATGCCTCTTGGGCGTCCGTTTTAAGGTGGACTGCTCCTGGACTCCAAGTTGAACTCGAGTTCGAGTTGTAAACTGTTTCAATCAACTTGTGGACGTCCCAGCTGGTTGTCCATGCTCCCAAGGCCTCTTCCCTTCACTTGTTGATCTTCTACATTATTCCTAATAACAATTAAATCATCACATATCAACTATTCTCAAACTCACATGCAAAAGAAGTTAGGAACGAATTCACCTGCTGATTTATTAACCGTGCTCGTGCTCTTGTGATTGGTCCTTGCAGTTCAATGTGCGTCTCCGCTGTTGTGATGTCCTCATCAGACTCATTTAGATCCATGATTGCTCCTCATAATCGATGTATAAATGTTAAGGAGAATCAGTGGCACCTAGATGTTCAAGATCTATCGGAAGCTCGCCAGGAAACGCACTGCGCAGAAAGCGCATTGGAGGCGAGTCAACTTGAGGTGCAACAGCTGGATGATCAGTTGAATACGGTGAATCAAGAATGGGATCAATTCGGGGAGGAGACTCAGGATTGGAAAGCCAGTTGCGAGAATGAACAGAAGGAACTGGATGACTTTAAGACGTTTCTTCTACATGCTGATGTGTAATCATTAGTTGCCGCGACATCATCGATGGCAGGTGAGGCAGCAACTCCTGCTCCAGCACCCGCACCCGTGGCACCAAATCCTGAGGACAAGGACGAAGAAGATCCTGAGATACTCGAGTACGCCGAAGAGGACGTATCGGAGTAGGATGGGGCGTCACTCCTGCCATCACAGGGTCATGTATAGTTAGTAGTTGCTCGTGTTTATTTTGTGGCCATATTTGTGTCATATTAAAAATAGTAGTGGGTGTGTATAAGATGACAAGGTGTGTATGACGCCTCATGGAGAACAAGTATAGTAGGGATGCACTTCTGTAGTGGGAGTTCATCATTTTGGGGTTCACTACTGTAAACTTGGTCATGAGATAATATATCTTGTATAAAGTTTGTACTTTATCAATATTTGTGAATGTTATGCACTTATATCCTTGCCAATATTCGCACTACCGTAACTTGAAATGGATGAAGGAAAAACAAAAATGTTGCTGATTTTAAATCATGTGGATGCAGAATGGTGCGTACGCATTCGACGCCCGAGATGGGAGGCTCGAGCCGTGGTCGTGAGGACGAATCTCCGACCCGGGAGCAAGCTACGACACCGCAGCAACAAGTTCCACCACCACCACCTCCTGCACTTCCGAGGAGTCTCGCGGAGGTTCTCGCCGCATTACTCGGCTCGCGCGACGAGCAAACCGAGTTGCTGCAGACCTTGGTTCAACTTTTGTCCCGTCAAGGGGGGCGACCAGATGCGGGTCCACGGCAGCCCTATCCAAGTTCATACTCGGACTTCATGACAACGCACTCGCCGGTCTTCATGGAGGCCGATGAACCGTTGGAGGCAGACAATTGACTCTGCTCCTGTAAGTGCATCTAGGATATCCCTTGTGGGTTTTGGCTAATTGATGACAAACATATGAGATTCTAATGAAACTATTGAGATGATTGCAGGACAAACAAAGTGAAACAACTCGGTGCACACAAAAAGGTGAAAAATGGAGTGGTGTCCAAAGAGGGATAATTTGATGGAGCTTGGAAGAACAAATTAGATTTAAATGTATTGGGAGTGTATGAAAGACACACTCTAAGAGCTCACGACTTTGTGCAAAGGTAAGGGTTTTAAAATTAACCTAACTTTCACAGTGCACCGGACTAGTCCGATCATGGACCGAACTAGTCTGTCAGACTTTCTGGAGTCTCCCTTCTCTGGATACCGGACTAGTCTGTGTGTCCACCGCACTAGTCCATTAAACTTTCTGGAGTCTCCCCTCTCCAAAGACCGGACTAGTCCGTGTGTCCACCGGACTAGTCCGTTGAACTTTCAGGAGTCTCCCATATCGGGAGACTGGACTAGTCCGTGTGTCCACCGGACTAGTCCGTTGAACTTACTGGAGTTGGTTTTCACAAAAGGCCGGACTAGTCCGTTTCTAACCAGACTAGTCCGCCAGACTCTCTGGACTTCGAGTTACACTGTGACCGGACAAGTCCAGACTTACACCGGACAAGTCCGGTGTTAAGGTTTTTCAACGGTAACTTTTTGGAAACCATATAAATAGAGAATCCACGGCCTTCCACATAAAATACATGTCGAATACTGCTGAAAACACAAACCCTAGTGCCGCCACTTTATCCCAAGAGCCCAAAACACATCTCCCCACACATCTAAGGTGCAAAAAGAGTCAAATCATTTGAACACTTGGATTCGGGATTGGGAGATCATCGTTCCTTCATTGCAAGCTCTTGGGGTTTGATCTTTCTACACTTATACTCTGCATTGTAATACTTTCAAGTGTATTTGATCGCCTCTTTCGTTGTAATTCTCGTGGTAGCCCTCAACGTGTGAGGTTGCCCCACAAACTCGATGATTACCCGTGATAGTGGAATCAAGTCGGCCTTCGTGGTGACTTGAAGAGGGAAAGGGTTGGAGACCCGAATCTGTGTGAGCTTCCTCAACGAGGATGTAGATCTCATGGTGAGATCAAACCTCGATAAAAATTCACTTGTCTCTTGTGCCTCATTTACTTTACTTTTCATTCACTAGATCACTTGATCACTAAACATCAATTAAGTTGCTTATAAGTTTCCACGTGCATTCATACAATAATCTTAAATCAAAGGATCTGTTGTTCTCATTTCCGCTGCTAAAAGAACCTAGTTTCCCAAACAACACTTAATCAATTCATGGACTAGTCCGCCCACACAATCGGACTAGTCCGGTGAATCAAGTTTTTGACGACTCTATTAAGTGTGCAGGAAATTCAAAAGGCCTATTCACCCCCCTCTAGGCCAAATTCAATTGGTATCAGAGCCTGGTTCTCCGCCAACGAGACTCACATCTCGGAGAGATCAATGGCCTCTGAGAAGAACAACGATATCTCGAAGATGAACATCAATGAGGAGGAACAAGAAGCTAAAGCCTTCGATGTGCTGAAAGAAAGCCCACATGATGATGAAGAAGTGCGACAACTAAAGGCACTCCCGAGAATGAAACTGCTAGGACAAAAAGGAAAAGAAGAAGAGAAGACGACGAGGAGTGGTCATCACGACGACTCCCGACATCCCTACAACTACAACCGTCTCAATTCAAACAATCACTATCTCTCCATTCCTATGGGAAAGCCTCCACAGTTTGATGGAAGTGACTACACCATGTGGAAGTACAACATGAAGATGCATCTAATATCCCTGAATCCTAGTCTGTGACACATTGTTTGCACTGGCATAGATATCCCGGACACGGATGAAGAACTCACTCCAGAACAAGAACAAGAGATTCACAGAAACGCACAAGCCGTCGCCGTGATCACATCATCACTAAGTAGAGAAGAATTCACCAAGATCGATGGTTTAGAAAGTGCAAAAGAAATCTGGGATACACTTAAGACAGCTCACGAAGGAAATAGGTCGGTTCGTGAAGCTAAAATTGAGATGCTTGAAGGAGAGTTGGGGATATTTGCTATTGAAGAAGGCGAATCACCTCAAGACATGTACAACCGGATGAAGGCACTCATCAACAAAATTCGTGCCTATGGAAGTAAGAAATGGACGGATCATGAGGTGGTCAAAAGAATGATTAGAGCCTTCATTATGCCAAGAAATTTCACACTTTGCTCAATGATTAGAGAAAGCCCCGGATTTCACAAAATGACTCCGGATGAGTTATTGGGGAAGATCATAAATCATGAAATGATGGAGAAAGAGGCTCAATACGTCAAAGACTTAGCCGAACTCACCTCTTCCAAAAAGAAAGAAGTTGCTCTCAAAGCAACGTGCAGACCCAAACTCAAAGAAACTCGTGAAGATCAAGACGATGGGCATACAAGCGACGAGAGCACTGATCTTGATGATGAAGAAATGGTACTATTTATCAAGAAGTTCAAATGCATGATGAAAAGAAGACACGACAACAATTCAAATGAAGCCAAAAGCAAGGATAAAGGAAAATCCATGGCTCGACGCACTTGCTACAACTGCGGAGAGTATGGTCACTTCATGGTGGACTGCCCCTATGAAGAAAATAAAAAGAAGAAGGAAACAAGACCTCAAGAAAAGAAAAATTTCAGAAAAAGAAGACAAGCCCATCAAGCTCATATTGGCAAGGAGTGGGACTCAAATGACGAGTCATCCTCCGGTGAAGAAGAAGAGATAGCCACTATCGCAGTCAAGAAACCTACTATGAAAGCCACACTCTTCCCAAACATGGGAGGACGAGATATAAACAACCACACTTGCCTTATGGCTAAGGAAGGCACGAAAAAGGTTCGACTCTACGCTAAATTCCTCTATTGATGACTTTGATAGCTCTAGTGATAATGAAGAAATGTTTAGAGGATTAAGTAAAATAGCTTTAAAGAAAATGGAAATGTTGTCGAACGAAATCTTTGAAAAGGAGGAACTTCTTAACCTACAAGAAGATATGCTTATCCGTGAAAGGAAGAGATATCAAGAAGTTCAAAAGCTTCTCGAGCTTGAAAGAGAGAAGAACGAGTCGCTTGAAGTTGAGCTAGCCTTGAGTAAGGAAACTTACTCAAAGCTAGTGGACTCGCATATTGCAATCAAGGATGAACTTGCTAACTTGTCAAAAGTTAACAAGATCCTTGAGGTGCAAGTTGAATCGCTCAAGCAAAGTGACTCCTCTTCCTCCAAGAGCTCTTCCTCCAAAGATATGAGTTCGACAACAATCGGAACTTGCACTTGCTCTAGTAAGAAGTATGTTATTTCTAATACTTCAACTTCTCAGAATATGCATGCTTCTCCAAGCGGCATCTTTGATAAGGAGAAGATCAAATATGCACGCAGTGCATACATGGTCACTAGACATCCTAATGTCAAAGATGGCCTTGGTTTTGACAGAAACAAACACATGTCTACTCCTAATCATGCTAAGAATAGAATTGTCTTTGTTAAGGAAAAATCCCATGAATCTGATTTACAAATATTGTTTCGTACATTTGATGCTTCCTATGTTCTCATGAAAGCCAAATATGGAAAAGTCATTGCTAAATATACAGGGCCACGCCACAAGAGCTTGAAAACTTGTGTGTGGGTGCCCAATACTCTTGTGACTAACCTGAGAGGACCCAAGCAAGCTTGGGTACCTAAAACCAAAGAATAATTCTTTTTGCATGCTTACTCCTCCGGTGGATCTAAATGGGTGCTAGATAGCGGATGCACAAATCACATGACCGGAGAGAGAGGTATGTTTGTGGAGTACGAGTACAACAAGGATCCAAGTGAAGGCATATACTTCGGAGACAACAGCCAAGGAAAGGTCCTTGGTAGCGGTAACATTGAAATATCCTCTCAACACACCTTATCTAATGTTTTTCATGTAGATTCTCTAGATTATAACCTTTTGTCAATATCTCAACTATGCGACAAAGGTTACAACTGTTTATTCACTAATGAGGGTGTGACCATTTTTAGAAGAAGCGATGGCTCGATTGCATTCAAGGTAATGTTGAAGGGCAAGATTTATATTGTTGACTTCAACAAAGATAAAGCCGAACTCAACAATTGCTTGGTCTCTAAGACCAACATGGGATGGCTGTGGCATAGACGGCTAGCCCATGTTGGGATGAGAAATCTGCAGAAACTTCTAAAAGGTGGTCACATCCGTGGTCTTAAGGATGTGGTTTTTGAAAAAGACAGGCCGTGCAACACTTGTCAAGCAGGAAAACAAGTCGGAGCACCACACCTCGCCAAGAATGTGATGACCACCGCAAGACCGCCGAAAGTCCTCCACATGGATCTCTTTGGTCCAATTTCGTACATTAGCATCGGCGGTAACAAATACGGTTTAGTAATTGTTGATGATTTTTCAAGATTTACCTGGGTATTTTTCTTGTATGATAAATCAGAAACTCAGGGAATCCTCAAGAAGTTCTTGAAAAGAGCTCAGAACAAATTCTCATCAACCATAAAGAACATCAGAAGTGACAACGGGACAGAATTCAAGAACCTCCAAGTTGAAGAGTATCTCGATGAAGAAGGAATAAAGCATGAGTTCTTGGCACCCTACTCCCCCCAACAAAATGGAGTGGCCGAAAGGAAGAACAGAACATTGATCGAAATGGCAAGAACTATGTTGGATGAATACAAGACATCAGATCGATTTTGGGCAGAAGCGGTGAACACCGCTTGTCATGCCACGAATCGGCTGTACCTCCACCGACTACTGAAGAAAACTCCATATGAGCTCCTTACCGGTAAAAAGCCTAATGTTTCTTATTTCAAAGTATTTGGTTGTAAATGTTTTATTCCAAACAAGAAACCGAGGGCCTCAAAGTTCGCTTCAAAGTCTGATGAAGGGTTCTTGCTCGGTTATGAATCGAATGCCTACGCCTATTGTGTCTTCAACAAGGTGTCCGGCCTTGTTGAAGTAGCACGTGACGTAGTGTTCTATGAATCTAACGGCTCACAATTGGAGCAAGTTGATAAGTGTGTGCTAGATAAAGAGGAAGCTCCATATGAAGCACTGAAGAAAATGGGACTTGGTGATATCTTACCACAAGAGCAAACATTCGACTCAAATGCACAAGATGAACTTCAACACAGAGGCAATGATCAAGGGGGAGCTCTTTCACAAGATCAAGATAAGGAATATCAAGAAGATCAAGACAATCATGGAAGCAATGATCTAGGGGGAGACAATGCACATGAAGATAATGAAGAACAAGCGACTACACAAGTTCCACACCCAAGAGTACATCAGAGCGTGCAAAGAGACCATCCTGTCAATAATATCATTGGAGATATTGCTAAGGGAGTAACTACTAGATCTCGAGTTGCAAATTTCTGTGAATACTATTATTTTGTGTCTTTTCTGGAACCATACAGGGTATAAGAAGCCTTAAGGGATCCAGACTGGGTGTTGGCGATGCAAGAGGAGTTGAACAACTTCAAAAGAAATGAAGTGTGGGAGTTGGTGGAGAGACCAAAGGCGAACATCACTGGAACCAAATGGGTCTTTCGGAACAAGCAAGATGAACATGGAGTAGTAACAAGAAATAAAGCGAGATTGGTGGCCAAGGGCTATTCTCAGGTCGAAGGTTTGGACTTCGATGAAACTTTTGCTCCTGTAGCTAGACTTGAGTCCATTCGCATTTTATTTTCATATGCTACTCACCATAATTTTAAGCTATATCAAATGGACATCAAAAGCGCTTTCTTAAATGGTCCAATCAAGGAGGAAGTTTATGTGGAGCAGCCACCTGGATTCAAAGACCAGGAGTATCCCAATCATGTCTACAAACTGCATAAGGCTCTCTATGGCCTCAAACAAGCTCCTCGAGCTTGGTACGAGTGCTTTAGAGATTTTCTGACTCAAAATGGCTTCAAAATTGGTAAAGTTGACTATACACTCTACACTAAACATTGTGATGATCATCTATTCATAGGTCAAATTTATGTTGATGACATTATCTTCGGATCCACTAACAATTCCTTCTGTGAAGAATTTAGCAAAATTATGACAGATAGGTTCGAGATGTCAATGATGGGCGAATTGAAGTTCTTCTTGGGATTCCATGAAGCAACTAAGAGAAGGTACATTTATAAGCCAAACCAAATATACACAGGACATTCTCAAGAAATTCAATATGGACAAAGCCAAGCCCATCAAGACACCCATGGCCATTAATGGACATCTCGACCTCAATGAAGACGATCCAAATGTGGACCAAAAGGTATATCGGTCCATGATTGGCTCCTTACTTTATTTATGTGCATCTAGGCCAGATATTATGCTTAGTGTTTGCTTGTGTGCAAGGTTTCAAGCCGCACCTAAAGAGTGTCACTTAATTGCTGTAAAAAGAATCCTAAGGTATCTTGTGCACACACCCAACTTAGGCCTTTGGTACCCCAAAGGATCCAAGTTTAACTTGATAGGCTATTCCGACGCCGACTATGCAGGATGCAAAGTCGATAGAAAGAGCACGTCAGGGACTTGTCAATTTCTTGGTAGGTCCCTAGTTTCTTGGTCATCTAAAAAGCAAAACTCCATTGCTCTTTCCACAATGGAAGCAGAGTATGTTGCAGCCGGTAGTTGTTGCGCACAACTACTTTGGATGCGATAGACTCTTAGGGACTACAGCTATAATCTTAGCCATATCCCGCTTCTATGTGATAATGAAAGTGCTATAAAAATTGCACACAACCCTGTAGAGCACTCAAGAACTAAGCACATAGATATCCGTCATCATTTTCTTAGAGATCATTCGTTAAAAGGTGACATTGCTATTTCACATGTTAGGACTGAAAAACAACTTGCGGATATTTTCACCAAACCATTAGATGAGAAAAGGTTTTGCGAGCTTAGAAATGAACTTAATATTATTGACTCTTGAAATGTGGCTTGAAACGTTGCATACCTGGTTGAAATTTCAAACATCGCATTTTATTGTTAAAAACTGCTCCTCACCTCTTTTTCTTCTAAGAAAACTATTTTAATGAAGAAATCTTGCAGTTTATGACCACTTTTCATTGTTCATTGCCTTCTGGTCATAATTACCAAGATTATTTGCAAAACTTGTCCTTGGATCACTTTTAATTATCTCAAAATACTTAGGTTTTCCAGGGGCACCAGACTAGTCAGGTTTGCCACTAGACTAGTCCGGACAGTCTCTCACTCCTAGGTTTTCCAGGTGCACCGGACTAGTCCGTCACCCTGACCGGACTAGTACGGTCGGCCGCGTATATAAGCGGCTGGCCGGCCCAAATCAAAATTTCAAACCTCCCTCCACTTGCTCTCCCTCACCTCTCCTCTTCTCTCCTAAACCCTAGCCCCCTGAATAGACCTTCGAGTTGAGCCCTCAAAAATCAAGTTTCCTCCGTGGGGAATCCTCTCCTCGACGAGTTGATCCTCCCCTCCGGACAGATTCAAGCTTCCTCAACGCGAATATTCAAATCTCGGTAAAATTCACCCTAAAACCAAAATCTCAACTTTTCTCATTCTAGCTCATTTCCTTTGATTCCAAGGTTGTACATTGGCTTCATAGATGTATTCCTATCACCTTTATGTCATTTTGTATCCTTAGATAGAAGTTTTGGAATTCAAGGAAATCATTAGGGTTCTTGCCAGGCCGGACTAGTCCGACGCTAAGATACGGACAAGTCTGGTACGCCAGACAAGTCCGCACTCTGAACCCAGACAAGTTCAGTCTCTGACATCGGAATCCCTAATTTGACCTCGATCCTTGGTTCATTCTTATCTAATCCATGAACTCCTTATTAGGAACGATGTCTTCAAGCTCAGATGACAACTCTTTCCACGTTGATGAAGAAGTTGAACGTGAAAAAGCAAGGAGAGCCAAGGAGAGGTACATGAAGAAAAGACATGATGTCAATGTCCAGTCTCCACCCTTCGACGACAATCTGCCTAAGAAGAGGAAGGTGGTTGTCAATAAGGCCCAAGGAAAAGCTGCCGAGAGCTCCTCAGGGCCAAAGAGGGCTCTCAATAAAGGGAAGGGGCTTGCTAGCGGTCCCATTGGGCCCCTGAAGATGAAAAACCCAAGTCACCGCAACAGTCAGCGTTCCAGTGAGGATTTCACCGGAAAAGGGGGTGAGCTAGCCGATAGCTTTAGGAAGATTAATATGTATAATGAACCTAGGCAATGCTCTGACCCAAGATTCTGGAGAAACTTCCGTGCCGACTACTACGAGCACGTGTACATGAAGATGAAGAATCCTGTTGTGGAGAGTCAATGGGTGAATATTGGATACATGATGTAGTCGAAGAAGTATCCTGCCTTTCGTGAGGTGGTTGAGGCTCTGGAGAGGCACGATATGAAGGAACTGTTTTCCTTTGAGAATGACTAGAACAATGAGATCATCACCCAATTCTACTCTACGCTCTACTTTGCTCGGGGTGATGGAGACAGTCTTACTTGGATGACTCACGGTTCCAAGTATAGTGTTCCAAGTATGATGAATTTGCAAGGATTCTTGACCTTGAACACACTCTGGATCATGATCTTGTCATCCACAATTTGCAACCCTTGGAGAAGGATGAGCTCAAGTTCCTCTATGACACAAGGATGCCCTACACTCCTCCCAACATCAAATATCGGAAGCCCTTATTTGTGGTCCTCAACAGAATCTTGAGGAAGACAATAGCCCCAAAAGATGGAGATGCGGGGACTATTCAAGGAACTTTGAGGACCCTAATGAAGGTCATTAGTGGAAGGAGACCATTCAATGTCTTTGAGTACATCTACAACGACATTGTGAACATCTCAATCACTCCAAATAGGTCTTGCGGGTATGCCCCGTACATCATGTTCATAATTGAGAAAGTGATGGGACTTGAGTTTGTCAAGGATGTCTCTCATACGGGGTTGAAGCCACAAAAGCCCACCGAGTACACCCTTCCCTCAGCACCAGCTGCCCCTTCCTTCCCCAAAGCTGAGAGATGGTCTAAACAATCTCGGGATGTGAATGCCACAAGATCTGCAGCTGCTCCTCCTGGCTCTCCTCCTGTTCATGAACCCTCTGGTGGCATCCTCAAAATGCTCACCTCCATCTTTTCCTGCTTCCGCAAGATCGAAGTCAGGCAGAAGAAACATCAGCAATATGTAAATGCCAACATCAAAGCTATCTATGACAAACTTGAGATTGAGCCGGTTGGATCACCGCCCGTCTTTGAGGACTCCGAGGAAGATCCTGCCCCGGTGAATGATGATGAAGATGAAGATCGGACTGAAACTGAAGAAGGGAGCGACAATGAGTGATTCCCCTCGATTTTTCCCTTTTTGGTGCCTTGATGCCAAAGGGGGAGAGATTGAGACTAGTTTGAGACTATCTCTAGTAGTAGTGCTTATTGTGCTTTTGTGATCGAGGACATGTACCTATTTTTAAAACTTTGTAATGCACTATTTCTTTTCTTATGTGTGATGCTTATTGTGCTCTAATGCTTAATTCTATGCTCATTATTGTTTATGTTTATTTCATCACACTTTGTTGATCACACACCTGTTAGGCACCCCACCATAAGGTGTGTGCATATGTGAGAAGCTTTTTGTGGATTTATCGTTATCTCATATGTGCACACCTTATGAAAATCAAAATTTTATTCTCAATTGTGATATCTCAAATGGTTGTCATCAATCACCAAAAAGGGGGAGATTGTAAGTGCATCTAGGATATCCCTTGTGGGTTTTGGCTAATTGATGACAAACATATGAGATCCTAATGAAACAATTGAGATGATTGTAGGACAAACAAAGCGAAACAACTCGGTGCACACAAAAAGGTGAAAAATGGAGTGGTGTCCAAAGAGGGATACTTTGATGGAGCTTGGAAGAACAAATTAGATTTTAAATGTATAGGGAGTGTATGAAAGACACACTCTAAGAACTCACAACTTTGCGCAGTGGTAAGGGTTTTAAAATTAACCTAACTTTCATAGTGCACCAGACTAGTCCGATCATGGATCGGACTAGTCCGTCAGACTTTCTGGAGTCTCCCTTCTCTGGAGACCGGACTAGTCCGTGTGTCCACCGGACTAGTCCGTTAAACTTTCTGGAGTCTCCCCTCTCCGGAGACTGGACTAGTCCGTGTGTCCACCGGAATAGTCCGTTGAACTTTCTGGAGTCTCCCATATAGGGAGACCGAACTAGTCCGTGTGTCCACCGGACTAGTCCATTGAACTTACTGGAGTCGATTTTCACAAAAGGCCAGACTAGTCCGTTTCTAACCAAACTAGTCCGCCACTCTCTGGACTTTGAGTTACACTGTGACCGGACAAGTCCAGACTTGCACCGGACTAGTCCGGTGTTAGGGTTTTTCAGCAGTAACTTTTTGGAAACCATATAAATAGAGAATCCACAACCTTCCACATAAAATACACGTCGAATACTGCTGAAAACACAAACCCTAGTGCCGCCACTTTATCCCAAGAGCCCAAAACACAATTTCCCACACATCTAAGGTGCAAAAAGAGTCAAATCATTTGAACACTTGGATTCGGGATTGGGAGATCGTCGTTCCTTCGTTGCGAGCTCTTGGTGTTTGATCTTTCTACACTTATACTCTGCATTGTAATACTTTCAAGTGTATTTGATCGCCTCTTTTGTTGTAATTCTCGTGGGAGCCCTCAACGTGTGAGGTTGCCCCACAAACTCGGTGATTACCCATGATAGTGGAATCAAGTCGGCCTTCATGGTGACTTGAAGAGGGAAAGGGTTGGAGACCCAGCTCTGTGTGAGCTTCCTCAACGAGGACGTAGATCTCGTGGTGAGATCGAACCTCGATAAAAATTTGCTTGTCTCTTGTGCCTCATTTACTTTACTTTTTGTTCACTAGATCACTTGATCACTAAACATCAATTAAGTGGCTTATAAGTTTCCACGTGCATTCATACAATAATCTTAAATCAAAGGATCTGTTGTTCTCATTTCCGCTGCTAAAAGAACCTAGTTTCCCAAACAACACTTAATCAATTCACATATTTCAGCACACCGGACTAGTCTGCCCACACAACCGGACTAGTCCGGTCAATCAAGTTTTTGAAGACTCTATTAAGTGTGCAGGAAATTCAAAAGGCCTATTCACCCCTCCTCTAGGCCACATTCAGCTCCATTGAAGGAAAGTTCAGTATGCTGCAAATAACTGAACAGCAGAAGACCCTGTTAGCGGCACAATAGTTGCAGGGATCTACTGGTGGATGGTGGGCGAATTATCTCGCCGCACGACCAGGAGACTATGTCGTGAGCTGGGGGGAGTTCCGGGAGGCATTATGCGCCTATCATATACCTCCCAAGATCATGAGGAGGAAGCTTCAAGAGTTCTTGGAGCTGAAGCAAGGAGGAGGAGTGCTTACGAGTACTCCAAAACCTTCAACCACTTGGCCCAATATGCTCAGGACCAAGTGAGTACTGAAGATAGGAAGCATGAGTGCTTCTACCGGGGTTTGAACCCCAAGATGAAGGACAAGCTTGCCTTGTTCAATCGCGACAGCTTCAATGACATTGTCAATGCCGCGATCATACAGGAGGACAGTACTAGGGAGGTGTCCTTTGACAAGAAGAAGAGGAGTGAAAGTGCATCTAGGAATCCCTTGTGGGTTTTGGATGATTTATGGCAAGAAAATGAGATCCTAACCACTTTTTTTGAGATGAGCACAGGTTCTAATGAAAAAATGAGCAAAGTGCCAAAAAGAATGGAGAATGAGGAGTAATGAGGAAAAGAGCTCAAGAAACAAGTGTAGTAGATCATTGTGTATGGAGTGTGTTAAGGAAACACACCCCAAGAGCTCAAGCACAAATAATCTCACACTTTGCACAAAACTATACAGGACCGAACTAGTCCGATTGACACCGGACTAGTCCGATATCTTTCTGCACAAGATCGGACAAGTCCTCACAATGCGGACTTGTCCTCACAGTCCAGTTTTTCACAGACCGAACTAGTCCAATATCACCACGGACTAGTCCGATATCTGTCTGACTAGAATCGGACTAGTCCTCCCCAGTGCGGACTAGTCCCCAAACACTTCACAAGTTGCACAAAATCGGACAAGTCCGATCACACACTGGACTAGTCCGATATCTTTCTGATGTCAATCGGACAAGTCCTCCAAGTGCGGATTTGGACTAGTCGAGAAGAAGAAGGGGAGTAGTCACACCGACTACTCCCAATATCCTTTCAACTACGATCAGCTTAATTCTAGCAATAATCATTACTTATCTATTCCACTTGGAAAAGCCCCACACTTTGACGGCAATGACTACTCAATGTGGAGGCAAAACATGAAAATGCTTGATTTCTCTCAATCCAAGTTTGTGGCATATTGTATGCACAGGAATAGATATTCCAGATGATGATGAGGAGCTCACAACAAGCCAAGAGCAAGCAATCCATCGAAATTCTCAAGCTGCTGCAGTCATTACCTCATCACTCAGTCGGGATGAGTTCACAAAGGTGGATGGACTCGAGATCGCAAAAGAGATATGGGATACGTTGCAAACCGCACATGAAGGCGATCGTCATGTGCGAGAAGCAAAGATCGAGATGATTGAAGGCGAGTTGGGAAGATTCACCATCAAAGAAGACGAGTCGCCACAAGATATGTACAACCGACTAAAGACGCTCATCAACAAGGTGCGAGCATACGGAAGCAAAAAGTGGAACGACCATGAGGTGGTGAAGCTCATCCTTAGAGCTTTCATGCCTCATAATGTCACCTTGTGCTTGATGATACGAGAGAGCCCCGTGTACAAGAAGATGACCCTGGATGAGTTACTTAGGAAAATCATCAACTTTGAGATGATGGAAAAAGCAGGCCAAGCATGTAAAGGAAATTGCCGATCTCACCTCGGCAAAGAAGAAAGGGGTCACTTTGAAGTCCACACCCAAGCCTTTGTCTAAAGAAGCTCGAGAAGATCAACCAGAAGAAGACGATGATGATGAGAGCAGTGACTTGGATGAAGATGACATGATACTATTCATGAAGAAATTCAAAAGAATGATGAAGAAAAGACAAGGGGCTAAATCTAGTGAAGGGAAGTACAAGGAAAAATCAAGACCGAAGTTGAGGCGGGCATGCTATAACTGTGGTGAGTATAGCCACTTTATAGTTGATTGCCCATATGAGGAGAACAAAAAGAAGACCAAGGAAACGAAGCCTCAACCCAAGAAATTCTTCAAGAAGAAGAAGCAAGCCGAACAAGCGCATATAGGGAAAGAGTGCGACTCAAATGATGAGTCCTCATCCGAAGAAGAAGAAGAGATGGCTAGCATAGCTATCGAGAAGACATCCAAGAAGTCCACTCTCTTCCCTACTCTTGGTGCATGGAAAGGGAACGACACTTGCCTCATGGAAAAGGAAGGTAAACGCAAAGTAACAACCAAACCCTCTTCCGTACATTCCTATTCTAGTGATAGTGAAATTGCTAGTGATAATGAAGATATACTCATCGGCTTAGACAAGAAAATAGCTGCAAAAATGAAATTTTTACTTGATCAACTTGTTGAGAAGGAGAAGTTGATACATCATCAAGATGACATGATTATCTCCCAAAAGGAGGAATATGTTGAACTTGACAAGCTTCTAGAACTTGAAAAGGAGCGAAGCAAGTCACTAGAGCTTGACTTAGCTTCAAGCAAGGAAGCTTGCTTGAAGTTAAGCGACTCAAATGCTACAATCAAGGAGGAAATTTCTAACCTAATCAAGGTCAACAAGATCCTTGAAGTACAAGTTGAGTCACTCAAGCAAGGTGACCCTTCATCCTCTTAAGGCTCACCTTCTCAACCACTTAAAACTGAAGCTATCATTACTTGTTCATGTGGTAAAGTTGACACCAGCTTGAAAGACAAGTCAACCTCTACCAAGGACAAGCATCTCTCACAAAATGGAATATTTGACAAGGAGAAGATCAAATATGCACGTAGTGCATACTTGGTCACAAGAACTCCAACTGTAAAATGTGGCATTGGTTACTCTTATGGTGAAAAGCAACATGCTAGAAACCATAAGAATAACAAGAAGAGCATTGCCTTTGTAAAGGGAAGACCCTCCCAAACTAGAAAGTCCAAAGTTAACACACATGATCACCGAACTAGTCCGGTCGGGACACGAACAGGTCCGGTCCTCCGGACAAGTCCGATCTCCTGGACTAGTCCTGTATATAAACAACAACAGTTGCTTTTTAGAACCTTTGATGCATCCTATGTTTTAATGAGAAGTAATTTTGGAAAAGTTTATGCTCATTATGTTGGGCCATGCCATGGGAACACCATGTCTCATGCGTGGGTGCCAAAATCTCTTGTAACTAACCTCCAAGGACCCAAGCAAGCTTGGGTACCTAAAACCAAGGCATAATATGTTTTTGTAGGCCTATTCCTCCAGTGGATCTAAATGGGTGCTAGACAGTGGCTGCACCAACGATATGACTGGAGAAAGAAGGATGATCGTTGAGTATGAAGAAAATGGGGATCCAAGCGAGGGCATCTATTTTGGAGACAATAGTCAAGGAAAGGTGCTCGGTACCAGTAAAATTGCCATATCATCTCAACATACTCTTTCTCATGTGTTACATGTTGATTCCTTGGATTATAACCTACTGTCCATATCTCAATTATGTGACAAAGGTTATAATTGTTTGTTCACTAACGAGGGTGTGACTATCTCTAGAAGGAGTGATGGTTACATTGCATTCAAGGGTGTGTTAAAGGGAAAGCTTTACCTTGTTGACTTCAACAAAGATAAAGCCGAACTTGACACATGCTTCATTGCAAAGACCAACATGGGTTGGCTGTGGCATAGACGGCTAGCACATGTTGGTATGAGGAATCTTCAAAAACTCCTCAAGGGCGATCACATCCAAGGTTTGAAGGATGTTGTTTTTGAGAAAGACAGGCCTTGTAGCGCGTGCCAAGCCGGGAAGCAAGTTGGAGCACCTCATCCCGCTAAGAACGTCATGACTATAACAAGACCGCTCAAGCTACTCCACATGGACCTATTCGGTCCAATTGGTTACATAAGCATCGGCGGTAACAAATATGGTTTAGTAATTGTTGATGATTTTTCTCGCTTCACTTGGGTTTTATTTTTACATGATAAGGCAGAAACACAAGGAATCTTGAAGAAAATTTTCAAGCGTGCTCAAAATGAGTTTTCATTGACGATCAAGAACATTCGAAGCGACAATAGCACGGAGTTCAAGAACACACAAGTTGAGGAGTACCTAGATGAAGAAGGCATAAAGCATGAGTTTTCAGCTCCTTACCCCCCTCAACAAAATGGAGTTGCCGAAAGGAAGAACCGAACACTCATAGAGATGGCAAGAACAATGCTCGATGAGTACAAGACCTCAGATCGATTTTGGGCGGATGCGGTTAACACCGCTTGCCACGCCATAAATCGACTTTATCTCCAACGACTACTCAAGAAGACATCCTATGAGCTACTCACCGGTAACAAGCCTAATATTTCATACTTTTGAGTTTTCGGTTCCAAATGCTATATTTTGAACAAGAATCCTAGGACTTCAAAGTTTGCTTCGAAGTCCGATGAAGGTTTCTTGCTTTGTTATGATTCAAACACTTACGCCTATCGTGTCTTCAATAAGACCTCCAGACTTGTTGAAGTAGCACGTGACGTAGTCTTCGATGAAACTAATGGCTCCCAAAAGGAGCAAGTTGATCCATGTGTGCTAGATATAGAAGAAGCTCCTTTTCAAGCATTGAGAAGAATGGCGTTAGGCGAAGTTCGACCACAAGAACAATCTCTACATATGCATGAGGAAGATGAACCACAAGAGGAGGCCAAAGATCAAGGGGGAGCTTCCATACAAGATCAACCTCAAGAAGATGAAAATGATCAACAAGTCATTGAGGGAAACTATTTAGGAGGAGAAGAAGATGATCATGAAGATTCAAGACAGCAAGTGCCACACCCAAGAGTACACCAATGCATCCAAAGGGATCACCCAATCGACAACATCATCGGTGACATCCAAAAGAGAGTAACTACTAGATCTCGCATAGCTAATTTTTGAGAGAATTATTTGTTTGTATCCTTTTTGGAACTGCGCAGGGTTGAGGATGCGTTGAAGGATCCGGATTGGGTGGTGGGCATGCAAGAAGAACTAAACAATTTCAAATGGAATGAGGTATGGGAACTAGTCGAAAGATCCAAGTCCAACGTCGTCGGCACCAAATGGGTCCTCCGCAACAAGCAAGACGAACACAGGGTGGTGACAAGGAACAAGGCACGACTTGTGGCCAAAGGGTATTCACAAGTCGAAGGTTTGGATTTCAATGAAACCTTTGCTCCCATAGCTAGACTTGAGTCTATTAGAATATTACTTGCATATGCTACTCACAATGATTTCAAGCTCTATCAAATGGATGCGAAAAGTGCCTTCCTCAACGGACCAATCAAGGAGGAGGTGTATGTGGAGCAACCCCCCCCCCTCGGATTTGAAGATGAAAAGTTCCCCGACCACGTATTTAAACTGCTTAAGGCTCTCTACGGCCTCAAACAAGCTCCTAGAGCTTGGTATGAGTGTCTTAGAGATTTCATAATTGAAAATGGTTTTAAAATCGGTAAAGTAAATTATACATTGTTTACAAAGAACTTTGACAATGATCTCTTTATTTTTCAAATTTATGTTGATGATATAATCTTTGGTTCAACTAATAAATATTTTTGTGAAGAATTTAGTAAAATTATGACAGATAGGTTTGAGATATCTAGGATGGGAGAGCTAAAGTACTTCTTGGGATTCCAAGTGAGGCAACAAAAGGAAGGGACGTTCATAAGGTAAACCAAGTACAATCAAGACATACTCAAGAAGTTTGGAATGGACAAGGCGGAGCCTATAAAGACTCCCATGGCAACGAATGGCCACTTGGATCTCAATGAAAATGGAACAAATGTCGATCAAAAGGTATATCGCTCCATGATTGGATCTCTACTCTACTTATGTGCATCTAGGCCAGACATTATGTTTAGTGTATGCTTTTGTGCAAGGTTTCAAGCCAACCCAAAAGAGTGTCATTTGATAGCCGTTAAGGGAATCTTGCGGTATTTAGTTCATACACCCAACCTAGGCCTTTGGTACCCCAAAGGGTCCAAATTCAATCTCATCGGTTACTCCGATGCAGATTATGTCGGATGCAAAGTAGATAGAAAAAAGTACCTCCGGTACATGCCAATTCCTAGGGAGATCCCTAGTTTCTTGGTCTTCCAAGAAACAAAACTCCACTGCCTTATCCACGGCCGAAGCGGAGTATGTTGCAGCCGGGAGTTGTTGTGCACAACTCCTTTGGATGTGACAAACTCTAAGGGATTAGAGTTACAATATGAACCGTATACCACTCCTTTGTGATAATGAGAGTGCCATTAAAATTGCCCATAACCCCGTTGAGCACTCTAGGACCAAACACATAGACATCTGACTTCACTTTTTGAGAGACCATTCAATGAAGGGAGATATAGCCATTTCACATGTCAATACCAAAAAGCAACTAGCTGATATATTCACCAAGCCACTTGATGAAAAACGCTTTTGCAAGCTCCGAAATGAACTAAATATCCTTGATGCTCGGAATGTGGCTTAAAATCTTGTATACCTGAATGTTATCTTCAAAATTCATTGATTGTGTTGTGAAAATCATCTCTCTCATTTTTTCCGAAAACTATGTCAATTACTAGATCTTGGTGAATTATGGTCATCGCTTGATTGTTGAATGCTTACTGATCATATTCATCAAGATTATTTGATTTGATTTGCCTTCCTATTTTCTTAATAAGTACCTTCGAATATTTACAATAAGTACCTTCGAATATTTACGAATGGGCTAAGCATTTCTTTCCTAGTGACCACAGACAAGTCCTGGTTGCCCAGACTAGTCCGCCCGTGCAGACTAGTCCGTAGTGTGACGATTATGCTGGACTAGTCCGACAGACCACGAACTAGTCCGATATAGTTTCCGGAATCCATAACCCTAGCCGCCGCCAAACCCTAATCTTCCTCACCCAACACTTGCCTCAAGCTTTCTCTCTCCACGCTCGAGCTCCCCAAGGCGATTCTTTGATTCCTCCATCAAAACTTCGCAAGTTTGGGTGGAAATTGACCTTCTTCGCGTATGGATTGAAGACCACGGACTTGTCCGATCCTTCAACCCCTACATCTCCAATAATCAAGCAATTTCGGTAAATTTTCCTCCTAAACCCTAGAAATTGCTATTTCCTTCGTTTGTGATCAACTAGCTTGGTTCCTTCCACCATATACATGCTTCCTTGATGTATAACATTGATGTTGAGCTAGTTGTGCATTAGGAATCACCATTTGTCTCATAGTTAGGGTTCTAGAGGTTGAACACCGGACTAGTCCGTGCCTATACACCAGACTAGTCCGATTTTTCTGAACTCAACCCTAACTTCTTAATTCCTCAATGCAATTCCTTGTCATCGATTGTCATCAATACCTTGTGAAATCCATTCTTAGGACAATGTCGAGCACCAACGAAGAAATCTCTGACTTCGAGGCCGATATGGACCACGAAGCCGTGCTTCGGTCCTCGACGAGCCTAAGCAAGAAGCGCCAAGAGCGCCCATCTGAGCCAGCTCCCTCACCTCCGCAGGCTCAAAGGAAGGTGCTCGCGAAGAAGCTAGCCTCCAAGACTTCTGCTGGAGGTGGCCCTCTCCAAGCCAAGGGCAAGGGCAAAGGGATTGCAACGGGCCCGGTTGGCCCTCTGAAGATGTCAGCTCCAAGGCAAGGGGACATGGATCCCGCTGAGGAGAGATTCAATGGAAAGGGCAGCGACACGGCGGCCAAGTTCAGGAATGTTGATTGCTACAACTATCAGAAGCAAGCTGCTGATGGGAGGTTTTGGAGTAACTTCCATGCAGACTTTTACAAGTCTGTATATCTTCCGATGAAGACACCCGTGGTGCGCAGCCATTGGATTGATTGGGCGCATTTTGAGAAGAAGGTCTGCTCACCTTTTGTTGAGGTGGTCGAGGCTATTGAGAGGCATGGATTGAAGGATCTATTCGCCTGCCGGAACAATTGGAATGATGAGGTGATAGCCCAATTTTATGCCACTTGTCACTTTGCAAGTGATGAGGAAGAAAGGGTGACTTGGATGACCCATGGATCCAAGTACATCATCACTTATGAAGAGTTTGCAAGATTGCTACATCTTGACACCTCGAGCAATGACAATTTGGTCATCCACAACATTGGTGTCATTGAGAAGGACAAAATGAAGTTTATCTATGAGCCCCACTCAAAGTTCAACCCTCCTTCCACAAAGAACATGAAGCCCTTCTTTGTGGTGCTGAACAGGGTCCTAAGGAAGACCATTGCCCCCAAGGATGGGGATGCTAGAAGTGTTCAAGGGTACCTCAGGACCTTGATGAAGTTCATAAGCAAAGACAGGAAGTTTGATGTCTTTGATTACATTTGGAACAACATGGTGAACATATCCCGTACCCCAAACATGTCTTGTGGCTATGCACTTTACCTCATGTTCATGATTGAGAAGGTCACAGACATAGAGTTTGTCAAGGATGTGGAGCACCTCCCCTTGAGGCCCCAGAAGCCTCAACAGCCAAGCATTCAAGCTGCTCCATCTCCAGCTTCCAACCCTGAGGCTCCACTGAGAGCCAGTGGAGATGCTAGGGCTGCTCCCGCTCCTAGGGCCCCTCCTCAAAAGGGGTCCCCGAGTGGCATCCTGAAGTACCTATCAGCCATCTTTGCCTCCTGCAAAAAGGCCGAAGTGAAGGCCCACAAGCTAAACAAGAGGAGAAAGGCCGACATGAGATATGTCAAAGAGAATGTGAAGCAAATCTGCCAAAAGCTGGAGATCGAGCCCATTGGATCTCCAGTCATTTCTGATGACTCAGATTCTGACTTCACCGAGCTAGGGCCCTTGACTCCCTCCGAGCTTGCCTATTCTGGCATTGGGGACTCGAGTGGTTTCGTTCCTCCTCCTCCTCCTCATCAGCCAGAGAATGAAGATGAAGACGATGAGAGGATCGACAACGAGGCTTGAAGACCTTAGGTCCCTCCTCTCCTTCTTTTGGTGTCTTGATGCCAAAGGGGGAGATATAGAGGGGGAGTCTTAGAGTCTTAGGCTTTAGCTGTAGGATGTGAGGAGAGCTCTCTATTCTTTGTGTATTTTGTCCATTTGTGGGTTGTAAGACTTATAATATGCTCTTTTAGTACTAATGGTCCTGTGATGCAATGTTTGAACTGTTTGTGAAGATATTGATGAAATCTGTGATTTTTCTCTAAGAATGGCATATATGATTGTTGTTAACATGTTGATGTCAATTATGTCATTCTCATCATGATTATTGTTTCTATACACTTAGTTCTGCATCCCACCATAAAGAGTGCACATATGGATCATGTTTTCATTGCTTAATGTGTTTTAAACTCATATGTGCACACTTTATGAAAATCTCAACTTTTTATCATATTTTGTGAAATCTCAATTGGTTGTCATCAATCACCAAAAAAGGGGGAGATTGAAAGTGCATCTAGGAATCCCTTGTGGGTTTTGGATGATTTATGACAAGCAAATGAGATCCTAACCACTTTGTTGACATGAGCACAGGTTCTAATGAGAAAATGAGCAAAGTGCCAAAAAGAAAGGAGAATGAGAAGTAATGAGGAAAATAGCTCAAGGAACAAGTGTAGTAGATCATTGTGTATGGAGTGTGTTAAGTAAACACACCCCAAGAGCTCAAGCACAAATAATCTCACACTTTGCACAAAACTATACAGGACCGAACTAGTCCGATTGACACCAGACTAGTCCGATATCTTTCCGCACAAGATCAGACAAGTCCTCACAATGCGGACTTGTCATCACAGTCCAGTTTTTCACAGACTGGATTAGTCCGATATCACCACGGACTAGTCCGATATCTCTCTGACTAGAATCGGACTAGTCCTCCCCAGTGCGGACTAGTCCCCAAACACTTCACAAGTTGCACAAAATCGGACAAGTCCGACCACACACCGAACTAGTCCGATATCTTTCTGATGTCGATCAGACAAGTCCAATATTAGTACGGACTAGTCCAAGTGCGGACTTGTCCCCAAATTCACTTAGGGTTTCACTTATCCGGACAAGTCCGATATGTATCGGACTAGTCCGAAGATTTCCAGAACCAAAATCGGACAAGTCCGCTTTAAGCCGGACAAGTCCGATATTTCGGGACACCTAGGGTTTGCTACACGTAGCACATCGGACTCGTCCGGTGTCCACCACGGACTAGTCGGATCTTTCTAAACCTTAACGGTAACTTTTGGTAACCCCATATAAATAGGTGTACACGGCCCATCCTTCAATAACTCTCGACCCCTACGCCGTCACACCTCCCAAGAGCCTAGAAAACACCTCTCTCCATGTAATCAAAATCAAGAAAGATCAATCTCTTGAGGATATACTTTGGATCATTGGAGAGACACGATTCATCACTCATTAAGCTCTTGGTTTGATTCCCTAACACACTCTTGTGGTTTTCATTATGATCTTAAGAGTGTGTTCTTTGTGGTGTTCATATTGTAATCTTGGGGAGCCCTCAACGTGTGAGAAGGCCCCTTGAATTTGGTTATTTCCCCTTTGTGATTAGTGAAGAGGATTGGCCTCCGTGGCGATCCGACGAGGGTAGGGTTGGAGAAGATCCGGTCCTTTTGTGGACTCCTCAACATGGATGTAGGTTGCCTTTGTGGGATCGAAAACACGGGATAAAGTGCTTGTGTTCTTACTTTGTGCACATCGTTCTTAATCTTCATATCAATCTAGGGTTTCAATCAATCTTGTTCACTTTACGTTGGAACATTGAATATAAGATTAACTTGTGGTACATCCTAGTTTATTGTTGTATAACACTTTAATTACAAGTATATTTCCGCTGCATACATCCTAGGATCAAGATAATCGATCAAATTTGATAAACCTAGTCGGTACACAACAGACTAGTTCGCACTCGACCGGAATAGTCCGATATCTCAAGATTTGATCTGGTTGTTAATTGTTGCAGGTTTCGACAAAAATCAAAAAGGCCTATTCACCCCCTTCTAGGCCACATTCAAGGAGTGCTCCGCAGGGCAGCGGAGGTGGTGCTCCTCAGAAGTACCAAATGGTGTATCGATCACCATTCGACCAGAGGTGGCAGCTGCCATCACGACCACCGATATTTCGTGGTCGCCAGTTCAACAACAACGGCTTTCGTCCGCAGCAGGAGCATGGGATGATTCCCCATGCACCTTCACCTCCATCGCGTGCACCAGGATTCCTTCCTTTCTTCCGTGCCGGTCAAACCCCGTACATGTGTTTCACATGTGGTCGTATGGGGCACTTCGCCAAGGACTGCCTGCAGAACAGGCAGGGCAGGGGACAGTTATCGTACCAGGGGGCAAACCAGCCCCGCAACCAGCCCAAGAAGCCAGCCAACAGAACCGGCAACGTCCACCACCTCACCATCGAAGACGTTCCGAAAGGCGCACCCGTACTCACGGGTACGTTCTCTCTCCTTGGTCATCCCGTAGTCATCCTCTTTGACTCCGGTGCTTCCCACAACTTCATTAGCAAGTCTTATGTCATTCAATATCAGTTGCCTATCATTCCCACAAAAACCCCATATGTGATTTGTTCTCCGGGTGGGAAAGTAGTAGCAGATGAGATGGTCCATAGGGCACCTCTTAATCTGGGTGGGAACATATACCCTACCTCTCTCATTATACTGGAGCATCAGAAGTTAGATGTCATCTTAGGGATGGCATGGTTTCAATACAATAGTGCTATTCTTGACATCGTTCCTCGAAGGATATATCTGAATTCTCCACTCCACCCTCCCCAAGCTCTCACTCTTAAGAGTATTATCCGAGTGACTCCAACTAGTTACAACACCGAGGCCATTAAAGTTGAGAATATTTCGGCGGTATGTGAGTATCCGGACGTATTTCCTGAGGATCTTCCTAGTATGCCACCAGAAAGAGATGTCAAGTTTAAGATTGAACTTGTACCAGGAACAGTGTCGATCTCAAGGAAGGCATATAAGATGGCACCTAAGGAACTTGCAGAACTGAAGGAGCAGCTGAAGAAACTTATGGACAAGGGTTTCATTCGTCCAAGTTCATGACCTTGGGGCTGTCCTGCAATGTTCGTGGAGAAGAAGGATAAGACATTGCGACTATGGATTGATCAATGCACCGACTCATTTCATGTATTTCATGACTTTGGTGTTCATGCCGAAATTGAACAAGTTTGTCGTGGTCTTCATCGATGACATCCTTGTGTATTAGAAATCCAAAGAAGAACATACTCAACACTTGCACATCGTGCTTCAACGATTGCGAGACCACAAGCTAATTGCTAAGTTCAGCAAATGTGAGTTCTAGATCAGCCAAGTGCCATTTCTAGGGCACATCATCTCTGCTGACGGGATTGCAGTTGATCCAAGCAAGATTAAGCAAGTACTCAAATGGGAGTCTCCAAAGTCTGTACATGAAGTTTGAAGCTTCCTGGGTTTAGCAGGGTATTACCAGAGGTTCATTCCAAGTTTCTCCAAGATAGCTAAACTAATGACTGAACTTCTAAAGAAAGGGAAAAGTATGTATGGACGACGGAATGTGAGGAAGGTTTTCAAGAATTAGTGAAACACCTCACAACAGCACCGGTATTAATCCAACTGGACACAACCAAGTCATTTGATGTTTATTGTGATGCATCTTGGATTGGGTTTGGTTGTGTATTGATGCAAGACAGAAGGGTGATCGCTTATGGATCACGGCAGCTTCAGAACCATGAGCAGCATTATCTGACTCATGATCTTGAGCTCGCTGCCGTGGTACATGCATTGAAGATGTGGAGGCACTATCTATTGGGCAACCTAGTGCATATCTACACCAATCACAAAAGCTTGAAGTACATCTTCCCCAGAAGGACTTGAATATGCGACAGCGAAGATGGCTTGAATTGATCAAAGACTATGAGATTGAGATCCACTACCATCCTGGCAAAGTGAATGTAGTTGCCGATGCACTGAGTCGCAAGTCCCATGTCAATAATCTTTCCATAACCTGGATGGAAGAAGAAGAGCCGAGTCTCTACTTGGTTCCGTATGTAGCGCTCTACAATCTAGCTCTCATTTCTACCATAAGGGAAGATATTGTAGAGGCTCAGAGGGAAGACAAGGGCATGTCGCACATTCGATGAAGAATGAATAAGGGGGAGATGAAGTATTTCTGATGTGACAATGACGGTACCATTTGGTTCAAAGACCGCATCGTGGTGCCCCATAGTGTGGAACTTCAGAAGAAGATATTGGACGATGCTCATTTGTCCAATTATTCTATTCATCCGGGAAGTAACAAAATGTACCAAAACTTAAAGAAGCAATTCTGGTGGGCTCGGATGAAGAGGGAGATAGCGAAGTATGTATCCGAGTGTGATACGTGTCGGTGGGTGAAAGTCGACCATTTGAAGACAACCGGTCAGCTTCAACCTTTAAGCATACCGGCCTGGAAATGGGAGGACATCAGCATGGATTTCACTGTTGGACTACCTCTCACCTTTCACAACCACGATTCGATTTGGGTGATAGTCGACCGACTGACCAAGTCGGCTCACTTTGTTTCAGTCAATGTCAATTATGTGGCACGGCAATATGCAAAGTTGTATATTGCTAGGATCCTGTGCCTACATGGAGTACCCCGCACTATCATATCAGATCCTGGAACCTTATTCGTTTCTCAATTTTGGGAGCAGCTCCACGCGTCTCTGGGTACCAAGTTGATTCAGAGCTCAACTTACCATCCTCAGACTAATGGTCAAACGGACCGAGCAAACCAAGTGCTAGAGTATATGCTCCGCGCCTGTGCCATCCACCATGGTAAGAATTGGGAAGATCATCTACCATTGGCGGAGTTTTCATACAACAATGATTATCAGGCTAGCATCCAGATGGCATCATATGAAGCTCTTTATGGACGGAAGTGCCACACACCTTTGAACTGGTGTGAATCCGATGAACGGGTGATATATGGTATCGACTTAGTGAATGAAGTCGAAGAACGAGTACGAGTTATTCAAGCCAACCTCAAGGCTGCTCAGTCTCGTCAGAAAAGCTATGCGGACAAACGGCGTCGACCTCTTCACTTCGATGTCGGGGATCACGTTTATCTTCGTGTATACCCAATGAAAGGGATTCATCGCTTCAGAGTAAAATGGAAGCTAGGTCCATGCTTCATTGGGCCATTTGCAGTAATTGAACGATGCAGACCTGTGGCTTATCAGATAGAGCTACCAGTGTCGCTTTCAGGGGTCCACAATGTGTTTCACATTTCGCAGTTGCAGAAATGTATCAAGGCCCCAGCTGACGTCTGTATGGAGGATTTGGAAGCTCTCCAACCAGATCTTACTTACTCTAATCATCCAACCCAGATAATCGATGAGAATACTCGCACCACGAGAATACGCACCTTGCATGTCTACAAGGTCTTGTGGGGCAACCACACCGCTGAAGAAGCAACGTGGGAAAGCGAGGAATACCTTAGAATGAACTATCCGGACCTGTTAGCGGCATATGTTCATTAGATCTTTTTCTTTTATCCTTCCTATTGTAATCTCGAGACGAGATTCTTTTAAGGAGGGAGGAATGTAAAAGGCCTAAATTTCAAGGTACAACGTTCATATAGGAGAATTTAAATTTGTATAGGCAAAATAAATCCAATGGCAATTGGAAAAAAATTAAACCAATTCAAACTTCAACAGAAGGGATCCAAAAATTCAAAATTTGCTCCTATTCAAACTTTGTCAAAATAAAAATCTGAGCTCACCATTAAACCCCAAATATTCCAAATAGCCCCTTTGCAAAGTTTCGGAATTTTTGAAGCTCATTTGCTATTTAATTCAGTGGCTCCATTGAATTTCATTCAAATTCAAATTTGAATTTGGATTTCATTTGAAACTTGTCCAAAATGATAATACAATTTCAGAATCTGAATCTACACATCTAATTTGGCTTCTCCACAAAAACCTAGGATTTGTGGATCAAGTTTGGTAAGGGAATTGAAGTTCCAGAGAGATTGACTTGAAGGGGCAGTGGGACCCACTAGTCATAGAGGCATTACCGTGAGTGCTCCTCTGTTTTCACCGTGGCGACACCTCCCGGCATGCAAGCCACTGAGACGCTTGCTTGCTTGCGCCGTGGCAAGCTCTCCACGCCTCTCCTGGCCTATTTCTACCCTCCCTGACCGACGGCGTCGAGTTCCAACTCGGTTTTGCTTTCCCACGCCACAGTATCGCCCCGCCGTCTCACAGCACCACCGCCTTCCTTCCCTCCCGGTGAGCACCCTAGATTTGCCTTATTTCCCTTCGATGCAAACAGCAAAGATGGCACCTGTAAGACCTATGTGTGCTGAATACATTGGCTTGTAGTGAATACACTTGGCTTTGATGATAAAAGTTTTAAATATTACCAAAACACCTTTTTATCAAGGTCCGACTCTAGCTGAGCTATAGCAAGGTCCGACCATAGGTCCAACTTATTTTGGGTAGCTCCGGCTACGTTAGATGCTAGGTTCGGCTTCTTGGTAAGGTCCGACTAGCTTTGTTAGCTCCGGAATGTCTTTGATAGCTCCGACATATATTTGATAGCTCCGGCATGATTTTGCTAAGCTCCGACGTACTTTGTCTAGCTCCGGTTTTGGGTTGACTAGTTTTGACTAGTTTTTGGTAAGCTCCGGTGCTAGGATCTACTAGTTTTGTAAGCTCCGGCGGGAGCTTGGTTATACTAGTTCTGGTAAGTTCCGGCGCTATGTTCTACTAGCTTTGTTAGCTCCGGCTCAAGGTCCGTGTTGCTTTGGCAAGGTCCGGAACTTGACCGTAGTGCTTCTGCTTTTCATTTGCAATGTTTTGTACTTGCTTTACATTGTTGGAAAGATTGATTAGTATTCATTTGCTAAGTTTTTGGTGCGTTTTGGTTGATACGGATGATATCGTGTTACTGTGGTTTTGCAACATGCTTATGTGAGGTTCTCACGTAAGGTGTTGTGTTCGGAACTAACATGAGTCAAGTCGAGGACTTGGGCTCGTATGGATTGGTTGTTTATTCATGTGCAGGTTTTGCTGGAGTTCAAGTCATGGCTGGTGACGGGATCCATTGGACTAGTCTTAGGGAGGAGATGAGGTTCGAACAACCAAATTCAGGAGGAATTGTGGTTGAGCTGATCAGGAGGTCGCGCAGGATGATTGAATCAAGGGCGGTGCATATGAAGGTTACTGGACGTCGAAGGAAGGTGTTTGCATGTATGCATGCGGTGCATGACGTGGCAACATGGTTCCGAAGATGGTTTATGGATGGGAAAATCTGGTTGGAAGGATCGGATCGTACCGGTTGATGACTTTGGCTGTAGCGAAGTCGGTTATGGCTCGGTATGGAAAGTATCGAGTTGGTTATGTTAGGATTTCGTGTGGGTCACGATTTTGAGTTGTTTAGGAATGTGGGATACATTTATAAGGTGTTTGGAAGTCTTAAGATTGCTTCTATCTGTGTATAGAAGAATCTTGAGCAGTTATGGAAAGTTACGATTCGTGATCTGAGTAGGATTGGAGTCCTAGTTGATATTGGGTTGGCCTTAGGGCTGGTTATATAAGCAAGGGAGCCCAGAGCTCGTTGTACACGACTTTGGGGCTGTTCCTCTTGTGTTCTATTGAATAAAATTCGTTGTTTGAAGGAACTTTTGTGCCTTGTTCGTCCGACTTGTTCCAGACAAGTTTTACTCGTCGAGTTCCTGGACAGCACTACCTTTCGTCGGTGGTTTTATCATAACTCGAGTTTTACAGATCCAATTGACGTGATTCTTTTTGGGTTGTCTTCACAACTTGATTATATATCATATATCAAAATTTCACGGTCATTGGATTTGTGGTTTATGATCTACACGAGTTTCTTTGCAGCGTTCCAGAACTGTTTTTCCTCGGGTAGGGCAGTTTAACCTGTGTTTGATCTTTCGATCATAACTTGAGTTTTTCTCGACGGATTTGAGTGATTCTTTTTGTGTTGTCTTCATGACTTGATTCTCTCTGATATCTATCACTTTTGTCACGGTGAAACACGTTTAGATTAGTCTCACTCACGATTTCTTTAACAGATCGTTTTTCTGCCGAAAGGGTTTGGGGTTTAATTGTTTCCGCTGCGTAAGATTTTTAAATCTACCATTCACCCCCCCTCTGGTAGCTTTTCACGTGCTCTTCGATCCTACAATTTGTATCAGAGCCACAGTGCTCTAATCTTTGTGATTTTCACGTGTTTTTGACTAATCATCATGGAGAAGTACTCCGCCAAACCTTGTGTGTTTTCTGGTATTGATTTTCAGGTTTGGAAGGCACGCATGGAGACTTTCATCTAGGCACAAGGCTTTGCAGTATGGGAGAAGGTATACAAGCCTTACGAAGTGCCATCAAACGATCAAGTTATAGCTACAAATCTGAGAGATGTCGACAACAACAACAAGGCTCGGAACTTGATCATCCAAGGACTCACTCAAAGCGACTTCGATCGTGTCGCGCACCTCCGATCAGCATACGATGTTTGGAGAGCTCTCTGTGATTATCATGAAGGCTCCAACACAATCAAGGAGGTAAAACAAGATATGTTCAAAAAGGAATATATGCATTTTGAGATGCAACCAGGTGAGTCTATTGATGACCTCTTTGCTCGTTTCAATAAAATTCTCAGCAACTTACGTAGTCTCAATGTTAATTTTTCTGATGCTGAGAATGCTAGGCAACTTCTTAGTGCATTAGACATGTCAATTTGGGAAATGAAAGTAACATCTATTCGTGAATCAACTGTCATGAGTTCTCTTACATTAGATGTACTTTATTCTAAACTAAAAACTCATGAAATTGACATCCTAGCACGTAAGAACCCAAACAAGTTTATTGCATTTGTCTCACAACGTGATATGTCTAGCTCCGGCCAATCATAATCTTGCAATACTCTTGCTTTATTGTCCTCACTAACCCTGGAGCAGATCGAAGGATTTCCAGAAGAGGAGTTGGCACTCATCTCTACTAGATTCTCAAAAGCATTGCAAAATGTGAGAACTAGAAGGAGAGGAAGCTCCGGACCTCAATGCTGTTTTGAATGTGGTAAAACAGGACACTTTCGTACAGAATGCCCTAACCTTTCAGGTCCGACCACCCGGGAAGAAAAACAAAGCAAGGTCCGGACCTCCTCTGGAAATTCCAACAAAAAGAAAAAGAAGGGTACCATAGGACGCAAGATGATTAACAGCTTCATCACCGCACTTCAAGAACATAGTTCAAGTGATGTAGACTTTGAAAGTGATGAAGATGATGACGATCTGGCCAACTTATGCTTCATAGCGGGCAAAAAAAGATCAAGATCAAGTCAGGAGGATGCAGAACACAACAGTGAAGACGATGAGGTATGTTCTACCTGCAATGAAATGTGTGATGCTATTTCTCGTGCCACTATTATTGTTAAGAAAAAGGACAAAAAACTTAGGGATAGTGCTACTAAAATTAAATCACTAGAATCTGAAATCAACCGTTTAAAAACATTGATTCCTAGTGATGATGCATGTTCCTCATGTGATTTAATATATGAACAATTGTCCTCATTAAGAAGTGCACACACCTCCACACTTGATAAACTTGAGTTAGAAATTGAAAAGAACAAAGAGCTTGCTGCACTTAATGATAAAAACTTGAAAGATGCTAGCTGTTCTACAATTGATTTGCATTGTTCTACTTGTGAGGATCTTGATAAGAAACTACAGGATGCTATGAATGAAATTTCTATATTGAACAATGCTCTACATTCCCATGAAGTTAAATTTTGTTCCAATTGCAAACTAAAAGGAAAAACTTCATGTGAAAATTGCCTTGATCTGTCCAATAAACTTGACAACATGCATAGGACATTAGATCACTTTTGTAATGGGAATAAGAACCTAAACCTGCTGCTGAATTCTTCCAAGTCTTGCAATGATAAAACTGGTTTAGGTTTTGATTCTCATGCTCATGCTAAGGCACATCCACCTAAAATTGTGAAGTCATTAGGAAGTGGTTTGATTCAAACAGTTCCTAAACAAAAGGGAGTGGTTTTCTTATGTGCAGGAGTGTTGCCTCATTCGGTTTCAAATAAAAATATTGCTTGGTCATCTAGACATGAACACAAAGTTAAACTTCATTGTACCTTCTGCGGTAAAGATGGTCATGTCATAGATTTTTGTTATAGACTAGCTAAGCAACAGAAAAAGGAAAGAAAAATTGCTAGATCTTATAATTTTCATGCCATTAGAAAAACACAACCTGCTTTAGTGAGTCAGAAATTTGAAAAGGTAGCTTTCGGACCTTCTGGTAAGAAATCCGCAAAAGCAGCTCCGATAGTTCTGATAGCTCCGAGAGCTCCCGGACCTTCTGTTGTTTCCTTTGGAACTTCAGCTTTTGTTTCCAGAGCTTCAGCCTTGTCTTTTGGAACTGCTGCTTTTACCTCCAGAGCTACTAGTTTTTGTGCTAAAAGAGTTAAGAATAGAAAACCTCAAACTTCGACTCATAAACCTGCTGTTTTATCTCAGCTTTCGCGTGTTTTTCCTGCTGCACGTCGCGTGACTCAATACTGGATTCCTAAATGCCTTATGACTAACCCCAGTATTGATCATCGACGTATTGTGCTTCTATGTAGGTTACACGTTTGAGAAAGGAGAACATTTGGATTGTGGATTCAGGTTGCTCACGCCACATGACCGGTAACAGAGATTGGTTCTCCTTCCTCTCTTTTGTGTCACGTGTAGAAAATGTTACTTTTGCCGATAATTCTTCAACTCCTATAATTGCTAAGGGTTCAGTTAGAGTAAATGATCACTACACTTTGAAGGATGTGGAACTTGTCAAAAATTTGAAATACAACTTGCTTTCTATTGCACAATTGCTAGATGAAAATCTAGAAATTATTTTCAATAAAAACTGCTGCAAAGTTGTAGGTTCAAATAGTGAGCTTATTTTTAACATGTCTCGGTTTGGAAGAGTTTTTAAAGCTGATTTTGATATGTCTTCCTCTAAGCATAGGTGTCTAGTTGCTAATGATTCAAAGGACTTATATTTTTGGCATCGTAGACTTGGTCACATAGGCTTTGATCACCTAACTCGTGTTAGTGCTCTTGATCGCATACTTGAGCTGCCTAAGCTTAAAGGGGACAAAGAAATTGTATGCTTTTCTTGTAGACATGCTAAGATGGTTGGAGGTTCACATACCCCTCTCACAATGATCATGACAACTGAACCATGTCAACTTTTGCATCTTGACATCGTAGGACCTTCACGTGTTCAATCCTTCGGAGGTAAATGGTATGTTCTTGTTATTGTTGATGATTATTCTAGATACTCTTGGGTTTACTTTATGGCGTCTAAGAATGAAGTTTTTAGTCATTTTAGAACTTTATTTCTTAGATTATCAATTGATCACCCAGGATCATTAAAAGCAATTAGAAGTGATAACAGAACTGAATTTAAAAATCAATCTTTTGATCACTTTTGTGCTGAAAATAGATTAGATCATCAATTCTCTTCACCATATGTACCTCAACAAAATGGTGTTGTAGAAAGAAAGAACAGAACCTTAGTTGAGATGGCTAGGACTATGCTTGATGAGTATCAAACTCCTAGGAAATTTTGGGCTGATACATTAGCAACCGCTTGTTATGTCTCAAATCGTGTTTTCTTGCATGCTAAGCTAGGTAAAACACCATATGAGCTTCGGTTTGGACATAGGCCTAGTGTTACACACTTTCGGGTCTTTGGTTGCAAATTCTTTGTTAAGAAACATGGTAATCTTGATAAGTTTGAACCTCGATCCATTGATGACATGTTTCTTGGTTATCCATCTCATACTAGAGGATATCGTGTGCTTTTACTTGACACTAACAAAATTGTGGAGACTTGTGAAGTGTCTTTTGATGAAGCTAGCCCATGTACTAGCTCCGGTGTTGCAGGACCAGATTCGTATCCTCAGGGGGAGGGTATTTTCGAAGATGAAGAAGAGCCGATGATACGGCCTGGTAGTTCCGAAGTTGACACGTGTCCAGCTCCGGACATTGAACAAGCTCCGACTATCACCTATGCTGGTCCTGATCGTCCACAAGTCACAAGCTCATCAATCTATGATGAACCTAATGAAGAAGAAGCTTGTGAGACATCTGTTCCCCTACGTTTTTACAAAGATCATCCCCCACAACAGATGATTGGAAGCTTGCACGAACGAGTCACACGGTCCAGGTTTTGCGATCCAAACTCTTATGCTCATTTTGCTTTTGTTGCTTCTTTTGAACCCAAAGATATATCACACGCACTCACTAATGAATTATGGATTATTGCCATGCAAGAAGAGTTAGAAAATTTTGAAAGAAATAATGTTTAGAAACTTGTACCTCCACCTCAAGGTCACACTTTAATTGGAACTAAATGGGTATATAAAAATAAACAAAGTGAGGACGGGGTTGTGGTTAGGAATAAGGCTAGGTTGGTTTCTCAAGGTTTCACTCAAGTTGAAGGTCTAGATTTTGATGAAACTTTTGCGCCTGTCGCTAGATTAGAAGCCATAAGAATTTTGTTGGCTTTTGCAGCATCTAAAGGTTTTAAGCTATATCAAATGGATGTTAAAAGTGCTTTTCTTAATGGCTACATAGATGAGGAGGTTTATGTCAAACAACCACCGGGTTTTGAAAATTCAGATTTTCCTAATCATGTTTACAAACTGTCTAAAGCCTTATACGGTCTCAAACAAGCCCCTAGAGCATGGTATGATAGGTTAAAAACATTCTTACTTGAAAAGGGGTTTACCATGGGCAAGGTTGATAAAACTCTTTTTGTGCTTAAGCATGGCAATGACTCATTATTCGTTCAAGTGTATGTGGATGATATTATCTTTGGTTGTGCTTCTCATGATCTTGTGTCCAAGTTTTCAGCAATGATGAGTTCCGAATTTGAAATGAGTATGATGGGTGAACTCACTTTCTTTTTGGGGCTGCAAATCAAGCAAACCAAGGAGGGTACCTTTGTGCATCAAACGAAGTATACCAAAGACCTCCTAAGGCGCTTCAACATGGACAAAAGCAAGCCTCTTCGGACACCAATGGGAACAGCAACAACACTTGAACTTGATGAAGATTGTGAATCCGTGGATCAAAAAGAATATAGAAGCATGATCGGATCACTTTTGTACCTCACGGCATCAAGACCGGACAGACAATTCAGCGTATGTCTTTGTGCACAGTTTCAAGCTACCCCACGTGTTTCACATCGTCAAGCCATCAAAAGGATTCTCAGGTACTTACATGGAACCCAAGAATTTGGCATTTTTCTTCCTTCTTCCTCAACCATTACTTTGAAAGCTTTTTCGGATGCTGATTTTGGGGGTTGTAGGATTGATAGGAAAAGTACTTCTGGTGCTTGTCATTTTCTTGGTAATTCTCTTGTTGCTTGGTCCTCTAGAAAACAAAATTTAGTTGCACAATCCACAGCCAAATCTGAATATGTAGCTGCTGCTAGTGCTTGCTCACAAACTCTTTGGATTGTTCAAACACTTAAGGACTATGGGGTTGATCTAGATAGTGTTCCACTGTTTTGTGATAACACTAGTGCTATTTGCATTGCCAAAAACCTCGTGCAACATTCTAGAACTAAGCACATTGATATTAGGTATCACTTTCTCCGAATAACGTTGAAAAAGGAAACATTGTGCTTCACCATGTAGATACCGAACATCAATTGGCTGATATTTTTACAAAACCTTTGGATTTCACTCGTTTTTGTTTCATTCGTAGTGAAATAGGGGTTATGCATCCTCATGGCTTAAATTGAGGGGGAGTTTTTGAAACTTGGGAAGTCTATGTGAGAATCTGAAATTAAAATAATATCAGCATAGTATTTCATACATATATGACTTTGTGATTCCTTTTACATGCTGAAAGTTCTTACTACATTACTCGTGTTATACATTTTGTAGTTTTTGCCATGTCTAGTAATTGGAATAATTACTTACACTAAAACTGGTCATGGTCGAACTTTCTTGCTGTTTTGAACTTGTTACATGTTCACAAGTGCTTTTAATCATCAAGAATTCATCAAGTAATCAACTCACATGTTGAGTTTTTATGAACAAATCTAAATTGAGAAAAGATCAAGAGAATATGCATGCATCGCACTTCTTCTTTTGAGATGGCTTGTCATTGCGCTTAGATATGAACTTGGAAGAAGTTGTGTATGACTAAAACTATGTTCTTAAGCTTCTGATTGTCAAATGACATAGGCTTGGCTTGGTTGGTTAGAATAAGGCAGATGCACATATAATCTCTTGCAAATATCATATGATCTAAATTTATGCTTTGAAAAATAATAAAATGCAGCAACTAGTGTCATGTTTTTAGGTTTTGAAATAGTTAAGTTTGTGAGATCATGACTTGCTTAAATTGAAAATTACATTTGATCTCTAGCATGGCTTACACTACTTTATGTATTTCATTGATGTGATAATGTAAGGTACTTGATAGTATGACTTGGATGAGCTTTGTTTATATGTATATGTTATAATATGCTCATAACTTGCTGAATACATTGTCAAAGGGGGAGAGATAAGCATGAAGAGAAAGAGAATATGTGCATAAGGAGAGATAATAAAGGGGGAGAGATATGTGAATTTTATTTTTGCTTTTCTTCTCATTTTATTTTTGATTTACAAAAGGGGAGAAATTGTTTTCGAAACTTTTATTGAGAATAAGCCAATGTTCGAATATTAAGTGGTGTTGCCAATGCATTCATCAAGGGGGAGATTGTAAGATCTATGCGTGCTGAATACATTGGCTTGTAGTGAATACACTTGGCTTTGATGATAAAAGTTTTAAATATCACCAAAACACCTTTTTATCAAGGTCCGACTCTAGCTCTGAGCTATAGCAAGGTCCGACCATAGGTCCGACTTGTTTTGGGTAGCTCCGGCTACGTTAGATGCTAAGTCCAGCTTCTTGGTAAGGTCCGACTAGCTTTGTTAGCTCCGGAATGTCTTTGATAGCTCCGGCATATATTTGATAGCTCCGGCATGCTTTTGCTAAGCTCCGATGTACTTTGTCTAGATCCGGTTCTGGGTTGACTAGTTTTGACTAGTTTTTGGTAAGCTCTGGTGCTAGGATCTACTAGTTTTGTAAGCTCCGGTGGGAGGTTGGTTATACTAGTTCTGGTAAGTTCCGGCGCTAGGTTCTACTAGCTTTGTTAGCTCCGGTTCAAGGTCCGGGTTTCTCTGGCAAGGTCTGGAACTTGACCGTAGTGCTTCTGCTTTTCATTTGCAATGTTTTGTACTTGCTTTACATTGTTGGAAAGATTGCTTTGTATTCATTTGCTAAGTTTTTGGTGCATTTTGGTTGATATGGATGATATCGTGTTACTTTGGTTTTGCAACATGCTTATGTGAGGTTTTCACGTAAGGTGTTGTGTTCGGAACTAACTTGAGTCAAGTCGAGGACTTGGACTCGTATGGATTGGTTGTTTATTCATGTGCAGGTGTTGCTTGAGTTCAAGTCATGGCTGGTGACGGGATCCATTGGACTAGTCTTAGGGAGGAGATGAGGTTCCAACAACCAAATTCAGGAGGAATTGTAGTTGAGATGATCAGGAGGTCGCGCAGGATGATTGAATCAAGGGCGGTGCATATGAAGGTTACTGGACATCGAAGGAAGGTGTTTGCACGTATGCATGCGGTGCATGACGTGGCAACATGGTTCCGAAGATGGTTTATGGATGGGAAGATCTGGTTGGAAGGATCGGATCGTACCGGTTGATGACTTTGGCTGCGGCGAAGTCGGTTATGGTTCGGTATGGAATGTATCGAGTTGGTTATGTTAGGATTTCGTGTGGGTCACGATTTTGAGTTGTTTAAGAATGTGGGATACGTTTCTAAGGGGTTTGGAAGTCTTAAGATTGCTTCTATCTGCGTATAGAAGAATCTTGAGCAGTTATGGAAAGTTACAATTCGTGATCTGAGTAGGATTGGAGTCCTAGTTGATATTGGGTTGGCCTTAGGGCTGGTTATATAAGCAAGGGAGCCCAGAGCTCATTGTACACGACTTTGGAGCTGTTCCTCTTGTGTTCTATTGAATAAAATTCGTAGTTTGAAGGAACTTTTGTGTCTTGTTCGTCCAACTTGTTCCAGACAAGTTTTACTCGTCGAGTTCCTGGACAACACTACCTTTCGTCGGTGGTTTTATCATAACTCGAGTTTTACAGATCCAATTGACGTGATTCTTTTTGGGTTGTCTTGACAACTTGATTATATATCATATATCAAAATTTCACGGTCATTGGATTTGTGGTTTATGATATACACGAGTTTCTTTGCAGCGTTCCAGAACTGTTTTTCCTCGGGTAGGGCAGTTTAACCTGTGTTTGATCCTTCGATCATAACTTGAGTTTTTATCGACCGATTTGAGTGATTCTTTTTGTGTTGTCTTCGTGACTTGATTCTCTCTGATATCTATCACTTTTGTCACGGTGAAACACGTTTAGATTAGTCTCACACACGATTTCTTTAACATATCGTTTTTCTGCCGAAAGGGTTTGGGGTTTAATTGTTTCCGCTGCGTAAGATTTTTAAATCTACCATTCACCCCCCTATGGTAGCTTTTCACGTGCTCTTCGATCCTACAGCACCATGGCTGTGCTCTATCATCTACGCCAATTTGCTCATTGTTTTGCTCATTGTGTTGGCCGTAGTTTCAAGTTCCGCAGACGCCACCGGAGTTGGGGACGAATGTCCCTCTGCTCCATCGTCGCCAGCACTCCCCAAGCCGCATTACACCTTGAATCCAACAGCAAAAAGGATTGCCATCACGAGCTCTTTCTCACGGTAAAAGCCGTGCCTCCTTTCCTTCAGTATCGAGTGCATGGTTTGAGTTTTCGCGACGCTAGTTCATACCGAGGTCCTTAGATCATCGGTTTAATTCCATTTCGTTGTGCAACTATTTTTCAATCCAATGAAGGATTATATTGTATACCTCCTAGCGCACCAGCTCACCAAAAATAAAGGGAAGTCAATGAGAGACGAGGTCGGATTTCAAGTTTTCCCCGCCGCCAATGAATATCCGTCGGTCCACCGTCGAAGTCGACGTTGCCGGCAATTTCATCCCGTTTGCACCCCCTAGTTATCTTCCCCATGCTCCCAGGAACGTTCCCGATCTTTCCACGAGCTTCTTGCACCATTATCGAGTGATTCTGACAATCGCCAGAACCCTAGCTCCGCCGCCGCCTTCGCGCCGCCATCTCCGACCGTCGCCACCATGATTGGACCCCACCATGGTGTTGCGCGGTCGATTTTAAGGCTAGGCGGTAAGAGCCAATCCAAGTGGAGGTCAACACGGCGAAGCCCGACGAGCGCCGCCACGGTTCCATTGAGGAACGCCGCCGCATCGCGAGGAAGACGACGACCCAGCGGGTCCCGCCTGTCAGCAGCATTTCCACCGCGTGGGATCGGCTGCGGCACTGGATCGAGTGCGGCTGCGCGGGTTAATCCCGTGGCCCCTGGTGTGGCCCAGATGTGATTGGCCCAATTCAAATAAGTGGGTCCGGGTTGATTATTCAAACTTTTCCATTAGGAAATAATTCCAGATTTTGAGTAAATTTTGAAAATCGATTACTCCTAGCATACTTGCTCAAATAATTCCAAATAAATTCGGGCAGACTCATCTTGTTCCAAACTTTGAAGTGGTGCAATTTGTTGGACATGAAACTCCCAGAATTTGCATAATTAATTCCTTTGAGATAACTACTTAGGAAATTAATTACTCCTATTCTGCTAATTGGGAAATTAATTCCTTTGAGATAACTAGTCCGGCCAACCACGGACTAGTCCGATTTTTCGACTCCATAACCCTAGCCGCCGCCAAAACCTGATCTTCTTCATCCTCATAACTCGCCCCACGCTCTCTCTCCTCGCTCGAGTGCTCCCAAGGTGATTGCCTTCGTTCTCCATCAAATCCCGTCGAGTTTGGGTGGAAATCAATCTCCATTACATAAGGATTGAAGACCACAGACTTGTCCGCACCTTCAACTCCTTCATCTCCAAGAATCGAGGATTTTTAGTAAAATTTCCTCCCAAACCCTAGAAATCGTGATTTCCTTCGTTGTTGACCAAATAGCTTAGTTCCTTCCAGTTAATATATGCCTCCTTGCTGTATTACATTTACCTTGAACTAGTTTTGCATTGGGAATCACCATTGGTTGTCTGGTTGACTAGTCCGGTCCATGTACGGACAAGTCTGGTCCCCCGGACTAGTCCGTACCTGTACATCGGACAAGTCCGATTTTTACTAAACTCAACCCTAATTTCTCATTCCCCAATCACTTCCTTGTCATCAATTTTTATCCATACATTGTGCAATTCCCTCTCAGGACAATGTCGAATGAGAACATCTCCGACTTTTAAGATGAGATGGAACAAGACTTGTTGCCGCGTGCTTTGGAGTCTCGTGCTCAGAAGAGGCAAGAGCGTCCCTCCGAGCCTGCTCCTTCCCCGCCTCAGGTGCGACGCAAGGTGCTCGCCAAGAAGCTTGCGTCCAAGGCCAAGGACGTAGCTGGCTCCAGCTCGACGGCTCTTCACCAAGTGAAGGGCAAAGGAAAGGGAATTGCTTCGGGCCCGGTCAGCCCTCTCAAGATGCATGCTCCGAGGCAGGGAAACAAAGATACCTCCAAGGAGAAGTTCAACAGCAAGGGAAGGGATACTGCTTCCAAACTCAGATTTGTGGATTGTTACAGCCGACCCAAGAAGGCTACTGATGCTAGGTTTTGGAGCAATTTTCATGCATACTTCTACAGCTCCGTGTACCTTACCATGAAGACTTCGGTGGTCCGCAACTAGTGGATCGACTGAAATCACTTTGAGAGGAAGAGTTGTGGAGCCTTTGATCAAGTGGTGGAAGCTGCAGCTAAGCATGGGCTGAAGGACTTGTTTGCCTTCAGATATCACTGGAATGATGAGATTATTGCTCAGTTCTATGCCACATGCTTCTTTGCCAGTGATGAAGAGGAGAGGGTGACTTGGATGACTCATGGATCCAGGTACACAATTACTTATGATGATTTTGCAAGACTCCTTCACCTTGAAGACACCAACAACATTGAGTTGACTATTCACAACATCGTTGTCTTGGGTAAGGATAAGATGGACTTCCTCTATGACACTAGCTTGAAGTTCATTCCCTCCTCGACCAAGAACATGAAGCCCTTCTTCATGGTTCTCAACAGGGTGCTGAGGAAGACAATAGCACCTAAAGATGGGGATGCAGGAAGTGTACAGGGTTACTTGAGGACATTGATGAAAGTGATAAGAAAGAACAGGAAGTTTGACATCTTTGACTATATCTGGAATGATATGGTCAACATCTCCTGCACTCTGAACAGATCCTGTGGCTATGCCCCCTACTTGATGTTTATGATTGAGAAGGTCACAGGAATCATGTTCGGGAAGGATGTGGAGCACACTCCTTTGAGGCTCCAGAAGCCTCCCCATGCCACTGTCCAAGCTGCTCCATCTCCGGTGTCTAGTGAAGAGGCACCAAGGAGAGCTCGTGGAGATGAGAAGACTGCTCCCACCACTAGGGCCCCTCCCCAAAAAAGGGTCTCCTAGTGGAATCTTGAAGTACATGGCAGCAATCTTTGGCTCATGCAAGAAGGCCGAAGTGAATATTCACAAGCTGAACAAGGCAAGGAAGGCATATATGAGATATGTCAAAGAAAATGTCAAGCATATTTGCCAGAAGCTGGAGATCGAGCCTATTGGATCCCCAATCATTTATGAAGATTCAGCCTCTGACTTCACTGAGCTCGGACCTTTGATTCCCTCCAAGCTTGTTTACTTTGGCATTGGGGGCACTCCGAGTGGATCCTCTCCTCCTCCTCCTCCACAGCCTGAAGATGAAGATGAAGATGATGAAAGAACCGACAGCGAGGAATGAGCTACTAGATCCCTCCTCTCCTTCTTTTTGGTGTCTTGATGCCAAAGGGGTACATATTGAGGGGGAGTCACTAGATCCTAGCTGTAGGTTGAGAGATGAGAGCTTCATTTGTGTATCTTTTTGGGTCTCCTTTGGGTTGTAAAACTTTAATTCTGTTATCTTTACCTTTAGCATTGTGGTGTGATGTAATGAATATGTTTATACTTATTCTTATGAAATTTGTGATGATAATGTGAGATAATCTGTGATTTTTCTTTGGATTTGACCTATATGCTTGATATTGGTATTTTCATGTCAATCATTTCATTCTCATCACGATTATTGCTCACACTCACGTAGTTTTACACCCCACCATAAAGAGTGCACATATGACCTATGTCTTCATTGCTTAACTTGTACCAAACTCATATGTGCACACTTTATGAAAATTCTGTATTTTTATCATTTTTTTGTGAAATCTCAATTGGTTGTCATCAATCACCAAAAATTAGGAGATTGAAAGTGCATCTAGGCATCCCTTGTGGGTTTTGGTTGATTTATGACAAACAAATGAGATCCTACCCAAATTGTTGAGATGAGCGCAGGTTTTAATTAAAACATGGAGTAAGCGCAAAAAGAAAGGAGGTGAGGAATCAAGCTGGATAGAGCTCAAGAGATGAAAAGGATAATATTTGTGTGAGTGGAGTGTGTTGGAGAAACACTCCCAAGAGCTCACGCCCTTTAGTCACTCTTACTGCACAATTTTATACAGGTTCGAACTAGTCCGATATACCCTGGACTAGTCCGATAATCCCTCTGTTCAAAATTAGACAAGTCCTCCTAGTGCGGACTTGTCTGCACAGTCCAAGTCTACAAGATCGGACTAGTCTGATATCACTACAGACTAGTCCGATATCTTTCTGACTTAGATCAGACTAGTCCCCTAGTGCGGACTAGTCCTCAACACTTCACAACTTTGCACAACATCAGACAAGTCCGATAATATCCGCACTAGTCCGATAACCTCTCTGACTAAAATCAGACAAGTCCTCTAACTAAGGACTTGTCCCAATTCACTAAGGGATTCACCACAGCCGAATTAGTCCGATAATAACCGGACTTGTCCGAACTTTTCCAAAGACTAAATCGGACTAGTCCGCCCTAAGCCGGACAAGTCCGATCTTTCTGTGAACTTAGGGTTTCCTGCACGCCGCACACCGGACTAGTCCGGACTCCACCACGAACTAGTCCGAACCCTCGAAACCCTAACGGTAACTTTTGGAAACACCATATAAATAGATGTGCACGACCCTATTTTCAAAAACTCTCGACTCCCAGCGCCGTGACACCCTCGAAGAGCTTAGAAAACACATCTCTCCATGCAATCCAACGCAAGAAAGATCAAATCCTTGAGAATTCACTTTGGATCAAAGGAGAGACACGATTCTACTCATTTGAGCTCTTGGGTTTGATCTCTAACACACTCCTGTTGTTTCATTGTTTATCTTAAGAGTGTGTTCTTGGTGGTGTTTGATTTGTAATCTTGGGGAGCCCTCAACTTGTGAGAAGGCCCCTTGAACTTGGTGATTTACCCTTGTGATAGTGAAGGAGAATTGGCCTTCGTGGCGATTCGTTGAGGTTAGGGTTAGTGAAGACCCGCTCCTTTCGTGGGCTCCTCAACGTGAATGTAGGTTGCCTTTGTGGGAACTGAACCATGGGATAAAATCTTGTGTCAAACTTGTTCTTAAGTTTTTCATATCATATTTTAGGGTTTACTTGATCTTGTCCATCTTACGTTAAAAAATTCAAATTAAAGTTAATTTGTGCTACACTTAATTTCATTGACTCAATACTTTCAATTTACCTACTATATTCCGCTGCGCACTGTTCTTGTATTGAAATCATTGATCTAACTTGATCAATCTAGTCCGCACGTACCGGACTAGTCCGCACACTACCGGACTAGTCCAATTTCCTGGTATTTGATCAAGTTTCTAAGTGTTGCAGGTTCCGACTAAAAATCATAAAGGCCTATTCACCCCCTCTAGGCCACATTCAACTTTTCTTTTTGAAGATATTCTTTCATGATCTTGGTGAGGCTTGTCCTTCTTCCGCCATTCTCTTCTTGGCGGCTTAAGTGGACCTGGGCCATTTGGATGGCCTTGGCTTTTCCGTCTTCTTAGATTGTTATTGTGGATGACATGACGGAGTCTCCTCATCCCTTATAAAGGCAATGAGGTTGTCTACTTATGGGTGGTGTTACTTCGACCTTCAAGATATTCTTTTGATTCAACCCATGCTTGATCTAGGATCAAGAGGATTCCTTGGTCATAATGACAAGTGGACTCCACAATCAAACAGGAAACGCTTCATCCACAGTGTTGTTTTGCCCAAAGTTGCATGGGTTTGGTCGAAGTGTAGGGTTCAACAAGTGATTGTGGAACCCTTGGATCTTGAATGCTTTTCAAAGTGGCTTGTCCTTGGCCAAATGTTTTATTTTGTCATTGATTTCCCCTTGGCCATGGACAAGATACTTCAAGGTAGGCTATTTGAAGTTGAATTCGTGGGAATGCAAATTCACATAGCCTCCTTGATTGTATTGATTCCACTTTTAACCTCCTTGTTGATGGTGGCTTTTGGAGTTGTTTGGAAATGAAGGATACTCACGAGTCTTAGGGAATTAAATCCCCAAGGGTCCCATGTTGACATGAATTTTCACAAAAAATGTTAATATCCATGGATTGGATCATCCAAACACCTCCCATTGGCTTGACCTTCTTGATCTTTCAAGAGGCGGTCCAGTTCTATGGCTAGCATGTCCACCTTGTCGATGGTGTGCATGTCATACCAACAAAACTGAAGCATTCATGGATCCACCACTTTTAATAATGACCCTCTTCTCAATTAAATTTCATCTTTCTCATGATGAATGAGAAAAGGTCACCTCCAACTTCAGCAAGAATTTAACCACGGGTCGACGAAGTCAACCCCTTGTAGGAGTGGGGGACAATGAACCAAATATCCACCCACATAGTGAAGGCAAACCAAGATACAATCTTGGAGCCTCCCCCAAGCTTTGGAGATAGATGCCTTTGGATCCAACTGAAAGCTAGAGAATCCCCCCGTAGTGGGCAATGATGTTGCCCAATGGGAACAATTCGTTGAGGAACACCTTGAAGTACTAATGGAGTTAAGCTCTTGAGTCCTCTTTTGGCTTTCCCAATGGATGGGCTAGCCAAACACTATCCTATTTTCTCACAAAGGAGAAAATAAAGAAAGGTTAATCCTATCTAATAACTACTAGTGCCTACAACTTAATAAAAAGTGATAGATATCCTTCACTTATGTGCCTTCCCTGCAACGGCGCCCCAAATACTTGTTGGTATTTCTTAACACAACAAATGATCTCCGGTGAGAGATGAGGTCTGGAAGCACATGAAAGATACCATAATAGCATTTCACCCAAAAGTATTCCCAAGGGTATCGTATATATCCCAAATTAAGGCGGTGAAGTAAAGTAAACATTATTCTTATGATCAAGGAATAGGGTACTAAGTATTTATTTGAACAAGGGTAAGATGATAATAAGGGTAGTGTGACACACACCTAAGCAAACTACTCCAAAGGGTAAGAATGTCCTAGTGAGGGTTAGAGTATGAGACGGGGCTACTCCAACTGTGCTTTAGGTATTCATGAATGTGGCCTAGAGGGAGGGGGTGAATAGGCTTTTAAAGTTTTCCTGCACACTTAATCAAATTGTTAAATTCCTGGTGGACCGGACTTGTCCGGTGCAACCGCGGACTAGTCCGATATGCTTGTATTATGTGAATTGATCAAGTGTTATAGCAGAATTTGTATGTGTTGTAGCGGCGGAATTTAAACAACTATTCAAACAACCTTGATTGAACAATTAGTATTTCAATCTTTCACGCAGAACATAAATTACTTGATAGATCAAATCTAATGCCCTAGATGATGAAACTTGCAAAAGTAAAAGAGTAAAGCACGCGAGACACGGATTTTTACCGAGGTTCGATCTCACCAAAGAGATCTACTCCTCTTTGAGGAAGCCTACACAGAGCCGTGTCTCTTCAAACCCTTTTCCCTCATCAAGTCATCACACAAGGCCAACTTGATTCCACTATCACGGGTAATCGTCGAGTTGGTGGGGCAACCTCACATGTTGAGGGCTCCCACAAAAGATTACAGCAGAAAAGGATGATATAATACACTCAAAAAGATTACAAGTGATGCAAGAGTGTAAAGAGATCAAACCCCAAGAGCTTAATGACGCATAGACAATGATCTCCCAATCCCAAATCTAAATAGTCAAATAAATTTCACTTTTGAGGATCTTAGATGTGTGGGGACATGTGTTTTTGTGCTATTTGGACAAGTGGTAGTGGTAGGGTTTGAGTAATGAATAGTAGAATTCGAGAGATGTGTTTGTGGGGTCGTGGATCTCCTATTTATAGTGTTTCAAAAAATATTACCGTTAGGGATCCCGACGGCCAGACTAATCCGCTCTAGGGACCGAACTTGTCCGTTGTGCTGAGTAAAATACGTGTGGAATGTGCAGCACACTAAAAACACTAATATGTGTGAGGTATACCGGACTAGTCCGGTAGGAGTCCGGACTTGTTCGGTTCCATGTGTATTGAAATATCAGAAAGTTTCTCGGACTAGAACGGTTCATGAACGGACTTGTCCGGTGCATATTGTTGTGAAACATGAGAAAGTTTAACGGACTAGTCCGGTCCAAGAACGGACTAGTACAGTGCACTGTGAAGGGAAATTACAGAAAGTTGAACGGACTAGTCTGGTCCATGAATGGACTAGTCTGGTGCACTATGAAGTGAGACATCAGAGAGTTGAACAGACTACTTCAGTTTGGAACAGACTAGTCCGGTGCTCAGTGAATTATTAAGATTGATTTTAAGCCCTTACCCCTACACAAAGACTTGAGCTCTTGGGATTTGTCTCTCACACACACCATATACAATTAAGTCTACTTTGCGCTTCATTCATCAATTGGACTTTTCTTTTTCTTCATCGCTTCATTTTTCATTTTTTGACTGCACCAAACTTTCTTATCTGAGTTGACCTGCATTCATTTTAACAAGTTTATTTGGATCTCATTGGTTTGTCATCAATCATCCAAAACCCACAAGAGAATGCCTATGTGCACTTTCGGTCTCCCCCTTTTTGGTGATTCATGACAAGCAATTGACATTTCACAATTAAGAAAAAAATAATTTTCATAAAGTGTGCATATATGAGAATGACAATTGAGTAATAAAAACTTCTCACATATATGCACTCTTTATGGTGGGGTGCCTATAATGTGAGTGTGATCAATTTATGTGATGATCAAAAGATAAGAACATAACAATTATAGTAGCAACAATTACATTAATATTAAATAGGCATCACATATTAAGTAAAGTAGGCACATCCAATAGAGATTACAAAAAATTGAAATTAAGATACATGTCCTCGATCACAAGTCCTTAAGGCTACAAAATAAGCTACTGGTCTCAATCTCTCTCCCTTTCGCATCAAGGCGCCAAAGGGAAAAATTGAGTGGAATCACTCATCGCCACTGCCTTCTTCACTCTCGGTCCTCTCTTCATCTTCATATTCATTTCCATGTGCTTGCTGAGGAGGAGGAGCGGAGACACCTGCTAGTCCAAATGATGCCAGTTCTTGCTCCGAGAGGAGTGCCATCTCAGTGATATCCTCTTCAAAATCCTATGAAATCTGAGGTGATCCCAATGGCTCAATCTCTAGCTTCTCACAAATAGCTTTGATGTTGGCCTTCATGTATCTTTGATGTCTCTTTCTGGCCAAACTCTCCTTGTGCTGCTTAACTTCCACTTTCCGACAGGATGCAAAGATGGAGGAAAGCATTTTAGCACACCACTGGAGGACTCTCTAGAGAGTGGAGCAGGAGTAGTAGTTGGAGTCTTTGAGCCTTCATGAGCCTGCTTAGATCTCTGTTCCACTTCAGGAGAGGTAGGAGCAGAGAGAACAGTATGGACTGTAGGCTTCTGGGGCTTGAGGCCCGTGTGTGGAACATCTTTGACAAACTCAAGCCCTGTCACCTTCTCAATCATGTACATAATATAAGGTGCATAGCCACATGACCTGTTTGGAGTAATGGAGATGTTCACAATGTCATTGTAGATGTATTCAAAGATATTGAAGGTCTTTCTATTGCTTATCACTTTCATAAAGTTCCTTAGAGTCCCTTGAATGGTTCCCGCATCTCCTTCCTTGGGAGCTATGGTCTTCCTCAGAATTCTATTCAGGACTGCATAGAATGGCTTCAAATATTTGGTAGTTGGAGGCTTGTAAGGCATTCTTGTGTCATATAAGAATTCCAGCTAATCCTTCTCCAAAGGCTTTAGGTTGTGAATTGTGAGGTCATTATCCAAGGAATTCTCAATATGGAGTATCCTTGCAATTCTCAAGATGAAGATATAGCTCTGATACCAATTGAATGTGTCCTAGAGTGAGGGTTAAAAGGCTTTTAAAGTTTTCCTGCACACTTAATCAAAGTGTTAAATTTCTGGTGGATCAGACTTGTCCGGTGCAACCGCAGACTAGTCCGTTGTGCTTGTATTATGTGAATTATTTAAGTGTTATAGCAGAATTTGTATGTGTTTTAGCATCATAATTTAAACAACTATTCAAACAACCTTGATTGAACAATTAGTATTGCAAACTTGCACGTGGAACACAAATTACCTGATAGATCAAATTTAATGCCCTAGATGATGAAACTTGCAATAGTTAAAGAGTAAAGCACGCGAGACATGGATTATTGCCGAAGTTCGATCTCACCAAAGAGATCTACTCTCGTTGAAGAAGCCCACACAGAGCAGGCTCTTCAAACCCTTTCCCCTCATCAAGTCACCACACAAGGGCGACATGATTCCACTGTCACGGGTAATCACCGAGTTTGTGGGGCAACCTCACACGTTGAGGGCTCCCACAAAAGATTACAGCAGAAAAGGATGATCTAATACAGTCGAAAAGATTAAAAGTAATGCAAGAGTGTAAAGAGATCAAACCCCAAGAGCATAATGACCCGTAGACAATGATCTCCCAATCCCAAATCTGAATACTCAAAGAATTTTCACTTTTGAGGATCTTAGATATGTGGGGAGATGTGTTTTTGTGCTCTTGGGACAAGTGGTGACGCTAGGGTTTGAGTTATGAACAGTAGAATTCGAGAGATGTGTTTGTGGGGTCGTGAATCTCCTATTTATAGTGTTTCCAAAAATATTACCGATAGAGAGCTCGACAGTCGGACTAATCTACTCTGGGGACCGGACTTGTCCGGTGCGCTGAGTAAAATCTGCGTGGAATGTGCAGCACACTAAAAACCCTAATATGTGTGAGGTATACCGGACTAGTCCGATAGGTGTTCGGACGTGTCCGGTGCCCTGTGTATTGGAACATCAAAATGTTTCTCGAATTAGTCCGGTCCATGAACGGACTTGTTCGGCGCATAGTGTTGTGAAACAGCAGAAAGTTTATCAGACTAGTCCAGTGCACTATGAAGAGAGACTACAGAAAGTTGAATAGACTAGTCTGGTCCATGAACGGACTAGTCCGGTGTACTTTGAAGTGAGACATAAGAGAGTTGAACGGACTAGTCTGGTTTGGAACGGACTAGTCCGGTGCTCAGTTAATTATTAAGGTTGATTTTAAGCTCTTACCCCTACACAAAGACTTAAGCTCTTGGGATGTGTCTCTCACACACACCCTATACAATTAATCTACTTTGCGCTTCATTCATCAATTGGACTTTTCTTTTTCTACATCACTTTATTTTTCACTTTTTGAGTGTGCCAAACATTCTCATCTGATTTGACCTGCATTCATCTTAACAAGTTCATTAGGATCTCATTCGTTTGTCATCAATCGTCCAAAACCCACAAGAGAATGCCTAGATGCACTTCCGATCTCCCCCTTTTTGGTGATTTATGACAAACAATTGAGATTTCACAATTAAGAATAAAAATTGATTTTCAAAAAGTGTGCATGTATGAGAATGATAAATGAGTAATAAAAAATTCTCACATATATGCACTCTTTATGGTGGGGTGCCTATAACGTGAGTGTGATCAAATTATGTGATGATCAAAAGATAAGAACACAACAATTATGGCAGCAACCATTACATTAATATTAAACTAAGCATCACACATTAAGTAAATAGGCAGATCCAAAAGAGATTACAAAAATTTTAAATTAAGATACATGTCCTTGATCACAAGTCCTTAAGGCTACAAAATAAGTTACTAGTCTCAATCTCTCCCCCTTTGGCATCAAGGCACCAAAAAGGGAAAACTTGAGTGGAATCACTCATCGCCACTGCCTTCCTCACTCTCGGTCCTTTCTTCATCTTCATCTTCATTTCCACGTGCTTGCTGAGGAGGAGGAGCAGAGACACCTGCTAGTACAAATGATACCAGTTCTTGTTTCGAGAGGGGTGCCATCTCAGTGATATCCTCTTCAGAATCCTCTGAAATCTGAGGTGATCCCAATGGCTCAATCCATAGCTTCTCACAAATAGCTTTGATGGTGGCCTTCATGTATCTTTGATGTCTCTTCCCGGCCAAACTCTCCTTGTGCTGCTTAACTTCCACTTTGCGGCAGGATGCAGAGACGGAGGAAAGCACTTTTAGCACACCATTGGAGGACTCTCTAGATGGTGGAGGAGCAGGAGTAGTAGCTGGAGTCCTTGAGCCTTCATGAGCCTGCTTAGATCTCCATTCCACTTCAGGAGATGTAGGAGCATATAAAATAGTGTAGACTGTAGGCTTCTGGGGCTTGAGGTCTGTGTGAGGAACATCTTTGACAAACTCAAGCCCTGTCACGTTCTCAATCATGTATATAATAGGTGCATAGCCACAAAACCTGTTTGGAGTAATGGAGATATTCACAATGTCATTGTAGATGTATTCAAAGACATTGAAGGTCCTTATCTTGCTTATCACTTTCATCAAGGTCCTTAGAGTCCCTTGGATGGCTCCCGCATCTCCTTCATTGGGAGCTATGGTCTTCCTCAAAATTCAACTCAGGACTGCATAGAATGGCTTAAAATACTTGGTAGTTGGAGGCTCGTAAGGCTTTCTTGTGTCATATAGGAATTCCAGCTAATCCTTCTCCAAAGTCTTTAGTTTGTGAATTGTGAGGTCATTATCCAAGGATTTCTAAAGATGGAGTACCCTTGCAATTCTCAAGATGAAGATATAGCTCTAATACCAATTGTATGTGGCCTAGAGGGGGGGGTGAAAAGGCTTTCAATGTTTTCCTGCACACTTAATCAAATCGTTAAATTCCTTGTGGACCGGACTTGTCCGGTGCAACTGCGGACTAGTCCAGTGTGCTTGTATTATGTGAATTGATCAAGTACTATAGCAGAATTTGTATGTGTTGTAGCAGCAGAATTTAAACAACTATTGAAACAACCTTGATTGAACAATTAGTATTGCAAACTTGCACGTGGAACACCAATTACTTGATAGATCAAATCTAATGCCCTAGATGATGAAACTTGCAAAAGTAAAAGAGTAAAGCATGTGAGACACATATTTTTACCGAGGTTCGATCTCACCAAAGAGATATACTCCTCGTTGAAGAAGCCCACACAAAGTAGGGTCTCTTCAAACCCTTTTCCCTCGTCAAGTCACCACACAAGGCCGACTTGATTCTACTATCACTGGTAATCACCGAGTTGGTGGGGCAACCTCACACATTGAGGGCTCCCACAAAAGATTACAGCGAAAAAGTATGATCTAATACATTCGTTACAAGTAATGCAAGAGTGTAAAGAGATCAAACCCCAAGAGCTTAATGATGCGTAGACAATGACCTCCCAATCCCAAATCTTAATACTCAAAGAATTTTTCACTTTTGAGGATCTTAGATGTGTGGGGAGATGTGCTTTTGTGCTCTTGGGACATGCGGCAGTGCTAGGGTTTGAGTTATGAATAGTAGAATTTGAGAGATGTGTTTGTGGGGTCGTGGATCTCCAATTTATAGTGTTTCCAAAAATATTACCGTTAGGGATCTCAACGGTCGGACTAATCTGCTCTGTGGACCGGACTTGTCTTTGTGCTGAGTAAAATCCGCGTGGAATGTGCAGCACACTAAAAACCCTAATATGTGTGAGGTGTACCCGGACTAGTCCGGTAGGAGTCCAGACTTGTCCGGTGCCCTATGTATTGGAACATCAGAAAGTTTGTCGGACTAGTCCAGTCCACGGACAGACTTGTCCGGTGCATAGTGTTGTGAAACATTAGAAAGTTTAACGGACTAGTCCGGTCCAAGAACAGACTAGTCCAGTGCACTGTGAAGAGAGATTACATAAAGTTGAACAGACTAGTCTGGTCCATGAACGGACTAGTCCGGTGCACTGTGAAGTGAGACATCAGAGAGTTGAACAGACTAATCCGGTGTGGAACGGACTAGTCTGGTGCTCAATGAATTATTAAGGTTGATTTTAATCCCTTACCCCTACACAAAGACTTGAGCTCTTGGGATGTGGCTCTCACGCACACCCTATACAATTAAGTCTACTTTGTGCTTCATTCATCAGTTGGACTTTTCTTTTTGTACATCACTTCATTTTTCACTTTTTGAGTGCACCAGACTATCTCATCTGAGTTGACCTGCATTCATCTTAACAAGTTCATTAGGATCTCATTCTTTTGTCATCAATCGTCCAAAACCCACAAGGGAATGCTTAGATGCACTTTCAATTCATATACATAGTCAACTAGTGTACAAATGGCTATGGTAACTACTAGTACTAGGGCTTAGGGCACGGGTTTACCCCTGAGAATATCAGTACGATTCCTGCTACGAGCCTGCGGCATAGCCGATCGTTGAGGATTACAAATGACATACATGGCTGTCACCACCAGCCACCTACCCCATACAAACCGTTGGTCTACGAGATATCCAACACTACTTAACTATCTAAGCACCACACTTACATATTAAGTTAATACCTTAAGAGCCATGGTACAAATATCTTCTTAAGGGAATGACTAACCTAAGCATCGTTGAGACCAGTGTTGGGACCCAACACTTAATTACTCATATTAACATAATCATATTAATATCTAATTAGACTATAGTGATGGTGTATGATGTTTATGATAATATAATAAAGGCATTATAACTAGATCATAAAAACATCTACACCTAACACATACATGGACTCCACAACCAAACAAGAAACGCTTCATCCAATCATATGAATAAATAAAGACTAACGATATTAATAATAAGCATAATGTCTCTCAACGATATTACATGAGCCATACATTTCCCAATTTGGACTTGGGACTAGAGGCTCCTCTCTACAACCTAACCTCCATTGAGGAACTAGGAGAACTAGTATATACAAGAGAAAATGCTTGAGTGGTGTGTGAAGTGAAGTGAGGCATCTCCCCCTATTTATACACGGAGTAGAAGCAGTTCTCGCCACCAAAAGCGCGTAAATCAGTCTCCATCGCTATCAGCTCATCGTAGGGAGTTGACACATGGAAGTTGACTTCTTTGGCACTAGGAAAAGGGTTGGTCAACCCCCGTAGTCGGTCGACTTGGTCCTATCACCAATCGCGGTGTGCTTCCTCTAGGTGGCTGATAGCTGGGTCCTCTGACCATTTCAGGGTGCTACGCCGTTGGATGCCCTCAGATACTCCTGTAGGTGGGCCATTTGATCCATGTGCCGCCACATGTTGGCATCTGATTGGCTAGGAAGGTATTCTTTAGGATTCCTGAAAGTTTCCTAGAGGGGGAGTGAATAGGCGGATAACCTAAAATATAACTAAATAAAAGCTAATTAGTAGATAGAGTACAGACTAGTCCGACCAGGCGGCAGACTAGTCCGGTTAGGAAGTTTTTTGTGCGATTCTGTGAAGTCTACTTGATGAAATGTGAAACCTAACAATCTAGTAATGGAGATGCACAAAGATAAAACAACTAGATCGAGGTGAATCACAAGATTAAGATGAAGAACATGTGGAACCCTAACTTGATCTAGCGAAGAACGAGAATGGTAAATCAAGGGCACAAGACACAATATTTATCCCGTGGTTTAGCTTCACAAAGAAGCCTACATCCACGTTGAGGAGCCCATGGAAGGCAGGGTTTCGCTCAACCCTTTTGTCACCTAGCCACTACAGAGGCCAACTAGCTCTTCCATCAAATCACGGGGGTAATCACTAAATTCGTGGGGCAACTGACAATCTGAGGCTCCCATAAGATTATAGCTCGAAAAGATCAGAGATCAACACCCACACGACTCAAATCAACAAATCAAACTGAGAGGATCAACCAAGAGCTCAAAGACAAGCAAACCCTTCTCTCTTCTCTTCCAAGACTCACAAATCCTCTAGAATCGCTCTTAGGACTCCAAGAATGGCTAAGAGAGTGCTAGGAAGGTTCTAGGAAGGCTTTGGTGGCACTAGGGTTCGAGAATTGCCATTTGATGGACAGGGGATCCCTTTTTATTAGGGTCCCGGCAAATAGCCGTTGCCACCAAAAAAAGTGCGGACTCGTCCGACCTTTCATCCCGGACTAGACCGGCCTGTGGGGACCAGTGATGTCACCCTTGACAAACCCAAAGTCCTCCACCGCCTTTTGAATTCAAAAGGTCACAACACCACGGACTAGTCCGTCCCACAATGGACTAGGCTGATCTCACACAGAACCATTTGTTCTGGTTGAGAACGGACAAGTCTAGTCCACTGGACTAGTCCGACCCCTAAGGGCAGACAAGTTCGACCATCCAAGACTTAGTCCCAGCATCCACCTCCGTGTCCACAGCGGACTAGTATGACTTAGAACGGACTAGTCCAATCTCACACAAAAACTTCTTTTTCTGTTAGAAATAGACTAGTCTAACAGAGCGGACTAGTCTGGCCCCAGAGGACGGACTAGTCCGGTCCTTCAGGACTTGGTCCCAGAAGGACTTAGAAATACACACCACGGACTGGTCCATCCCCAAACGGACAAGTCAAAACTCACACAGAAACTCTTGGTCCACTTAACATCAGATCAGTCCGATGTGGCCGGACTAGTCCTGGCTTCCAGCTCGGGCAAGTCCGGCCTTGTCCTTAGGGCAGCCTCAACTCATCTTTCAAACTAATCTAACTTGGACTATGAGCTCTTAGTAGATTATCAACACTTTGACGTATTGAACACACTCAATCTATGTGGCTAAACTCGACACAAAGAATTTAAAAACCTAAATCTACTCTTCGAGTTTTTTCGCCTTTTTGTCCTCTTTTTCCTTTTTGAGTGTATTCAATGTCGTCCATCTTTCAATCACCTGTACTTACACTTGTAATGCTCATTAGTCCCTTAAGTATTGCCATTAATCATCAAAACCCACGAGGATTAGCCTAGATGCACTTTCAATCTCCCCTTTTTGGTTATTTTATGAAAACACATTGAGGTTTTTGATAAAAATATAATTGATTTGTTTTTCATAACGCACAAGTGTATAAAGAGCTGCCCTAAATGTGTGCATGATATATTTGCAATAAGTTTAATGCACAAGAATGATGTCTATGGGAGATTTATACATTTGCATGTTATGGTGGGGTCCCTACGTGTGATGCAAGTGTTGAGATGTGAAAAAAAGGAATGAAGTATGCATCTCAATTTGAATTAAGCATCATCACACATATTGGACTAAAATGATATTCATTAATATCAGCATAAATATAGTAATATTCAATATGATCAACATAACATAACACAAGATAGCATAGCATTAAAGTCATGAAATCCCAAATATGAAAGAGTAGCGATAATTAACATTACAACTTAGATTTTCAAAATAAAGCATAGTCCATGGATCTAATACTCCCTCTCAAACTCCCCCCCTTTGGCATCAAGACACCAAAAAGAAAAAAGATTAAGGGAGAAGAGAGAGCCTATGTCTACTCATCGTTGCTCTCGCTCTCGCTGTCCTCTCCATGGTCTTGGTCGCTTTCCGTCTCCTCATCATCTTCATTTTGAGCATTGTCTTATTCTTCATCATCCCCAACCTCCTCAACAGAGGGAGCAGCACTAGAAGGACCACCCCCACCACTAAGAAGTGCAGCCTTCGGCTCTGCGAGCTCCGGGAAAGGTTTGATGTCTTCATCATCGGAGGCCTCCAAAGACATAGGGATGTCCACCTTCTCACAAAGTCTTCAAAGGTACTTGTCTTGCTTCTTTGCCATCTTTTGAGCCTTCACTTTAGCTTTGCAACAAGAGGTGAAAATTGACTTCAGAAATTTGAGAGTGGCACTAGCAATGTCCCAGAGGAAGAAGAGGCGGGAGCTGGAAGGAGGAGAAGGCACAAAATAGGTACCCCTCCTCAAGGCTCCACTAACCTTCGGCACAGGAGGAGGAATATGAGGATGAAGCTCTCTGTGCTTGATATCCTTCACAAATTCCAGGTCCAAGACTTTCTCAATCAAACACATGATGAGAGGAGCATATCCACACGAGTGGTTGGGAGTGTGGGATATGTTGAAGATGTCATTCTAAATGTAGTCAAATATAGTGAACCTCCTGCCTTCAATAATCAACCTCATCAAGTGCTTGAGGTTACCATGAATCATGCTGACGTCCCCATCTTTAGGTGCTAAGGTGTTCCTCAATATCCGATTGAGCACGCTAAAGAAGGGACAAATAATCTTTGTGGTGGGGGGATTATAGAAACCAACCTAATACATGAATTCCATCTCCCCCAAGTCCATAACCTTCAAATTGTGGATGATCAAGTCAAAGCTCAAGAACTCCTTGAGTCCAATGATTCTTGCAAACTCATCTTAGATGATGGAGTAGCACACTCCGTCGGTGAGCCGCATGATCTTGCGGTCTCCAAAGGTGGAGAAATAGCATGTGGTGTAGAACTGTGCTACAACCTCCGAGTTCCAGTTGTACTTGAAAACAAGTAAGTCTTTTAATCCATGAAACTCAATGGCCTGTGTAACTACATTAAAGGTCTTGTGGTTCTTCTTTGCCATATAGGCCCAGTCCACCCACTGAGCATCTGCCACTGGTGTGTTCTTGGTTAGATAGACCAACCGATAATAGTCGGAGTGAAAGTCACACCAGAATTTGTGATCAGTTGTGGCCTTCTCATACTTGTAAGGATCCTTTGATATCAGCCTCTTTGCTTTCTAGGCCCCTTTCCCTTGCAAAATGTTGCTTCCTAGCTTCGGTTGTCGTTTTGGATCATGCAAGGAAGGAGTCCTGAACAATGGACCAATGGGCCTTGTGGAGGTCCACGAGGCTCTGCGGGTTGGTTACGAATGACCGATCCTCTCCTGACAAGGGCCTTCTTGCTCAGAGCAGGCTTCCTTGGAGGAATCTTCTTTGCGGGCTCCTTTCCCTTGCCCTTGGTTGTGCTGCTCTTCACCATGGGTGTTTTCCATTTATTGGCCGCTTGGGCCCTTTCCTTTTCACCCACAGTGACTATCCTCTTCCTTCTGCTTGCTTGCTCTTTAGTTGCTTTAGCTTGGGCTGCATCTCGATCATGCTTCTTCTTTGTCCTCTCCTCACCCAGGCGAGCGAGCTATGCTTCGAGGGCCGCTTGCTCCGCATCCCTCCGACGATATCACTCTTGACGAGCCGCCTCCTTTTCCGCATCGGAAAGAGGAGAGTCGTCGCGCTGAGGCATGCTGAAATGATGATAACAAGAGGATATGAGATGAGAACAAACAGGATATTGCGGTAGAAGTGTATAAAATTTGCTAACTTAGGAGTTAACCCTAGGTTAGGTCGGACTAGTCCGGTCCACCCAGTGTTAAACCCTAACTAATCAATTTTTCTACAAATCTCAATAATAGGGCGCAATATCGCAAGGAAAGGGTCATGAGATGAAGAACATTCAATAGAGACTCTAAGTTACAAAAGTAGCAACCTATAATCGATGGAATCAAAAAGTTAGGGCTAGGGCCAAAAGTCACCTTGAGATGAGAGAGGAGGAGAAATCTGTAGATCAAAGAGCGGAGTAGTCTGAGATTCGCCTTCCTGACACTCTGATGGTGTTCACACACGGATTCCTTGAAGATTTTGGTGGAGAACCTCAAAAATCGCAAATGGGGGCGTTTTTGAGGAGAGAGGCACGCGTTTGAGATTTTTGGGGAGAGTGAGTGTAACACCCTCATTTTCATCCATCATTCATTGCACACATTCTTATACATGTTTAACATTAAGCAACACAAATTGGAACAAGATTAGAATGAATTAGAACCAAAAACAACAATTAAAAACCTGATTCAGTGCGGACTTGTCCGGATTGGACCCTGAACTAGTCCTATTTACTTTCTGTTGTCCCCCGGACTTTTCTGCTAATTGCTATGAATTAGTTCAAAAAGTCTTTTGTCCTCCGGACTTATCCATTGATTTTGCAGACTAATCTGGATTTTTTTTCTGTACTTGTCCAGATTTGTTCATTGCCAGATATGAACTAGTGCGATGATCTCCGTCGAAAACTCAAAATCTTGGTCTGGTTTGAAACTGGGCAATCTAGGACTTGTCCGGCCTTGTACCGGACTTGCCCGTTTCACTTCCTGGTCTCGATCGGACTTGTCCGGATTTCCAACGGACTTGTTCATTTTGCTTTCTGTACCCCATCGAACTTGTCTGGCCATGCTGCGGACTAGTCCAGTGTGTAGGGTTTCGACTCAGATTCTATTTTTCCTCCACGACAAGTTCTTGGGCTCCTCACACCTGAGGAGCCCAAGAGGGACTCTACCACAGCCTCTACTTGTTTCCACCGCCATCTATTTGGACTCTACCCTAACCCTACCACCTGTCTTATATAAACACCCCATCACCCACCCATTACCCCTTTGCCACGTTAGACGAATCTCAACGCCTGCTCTCTTCATAGCCGACGCTCTTGAAGGGAGAAGAAGGAGGGAAGGGAAGGAATAGGAAGGAGAGGAAGGAATCTAGTGGGATCATCGTCGCTGCTGTGATCTTCTTCATCAACTCTTAAACATCAGCATCTTCCTTTGCCAGTTTTTCATCTCCTTCAATTTTGTAAGACCTATGTGTGCTGAATACATTGGCTTGTAGTGAATACACTTGGCTTTGATGATAAAAGTTTTAAATATCACCAAAACACCTTTTTATCAAGGTCCGACTCTAGCTCTGAGCTACAGCAAGGTCTGACGGTACGTCCGGCTTGTTTTGGGTAGCTCCGGTTACGTTCGATGCTAGGTCCGACTAGCTTTGGTCAACTCCGATGAGTTTTGTCTTTAGCTCCGACATGTCTTTGATAGCTCCGGCATGTTTTTGCTAAGCTCCGAGTTGATTTTTCTAGCTCTGGCTTTTGGGATTACTAGTTCCGACTAGTTCTGGTTAGCTCCGGCGCTAGGCCCGACTAGTTTTGTAAGCTCCGGTGGGAGCTTGGTTGTACTAGTTTTGTTAAGCTCCGGCGCTAGATTCTACTAGCTTTGTTAGCTCCGGCTCAAGCTCCGGGTTGCTCTGGCAAGGTCCGGAACTTGACCGCAGTGCTTCTGCTTTTCATTTGCAATGTTTCGTACTTGCTTTACATTGTTGGAAAGATTGCTTAGTATTCATTTGCTAAGTTTTTGGTGCGTTTTGGTTGATATGGATGATATCGTTTTGCTATGCTTCGCAACATGCTTATGTGAGGTTCTCACGTAAGGTGTTGTGTTCGGAACTAACTTGAATCAAGTCGAGGACTTGGGCTCGTATGGATTGGTTGTTTATTCATGTTCAGGTGTTGCTTGAGTTCAAGACATGGCTGGTGACGGGATCCATTGGACTAGTCTCAGGGAGGAGATGAGGTTCCAACAACCAAATTCAGGAGGAATTGTGGTTGAGCTGATCAGGATGTTGCGCAGCATGATTGAATCAAGAACAATGCATATGAAGGTATCGTGGACGTCATTGGAAGATGTTTGCACGTGTGCAAGGAGTGCATGGACGTGGCTACATGGTTCCGAGACGTGATGAAGAGATGTGGACGTAAAGAATTGGTCAGAAAGGTCCAACCGACTAGGTTATGGACTCAGACTGCGGCTGAGTCGGGTTTGACTCAAATATGGAAAGATTTGAGTTGGTTATGATAGGATTTCATGTGGGTCACGAATTTGAGTTGTTTAGGAATGTGGGATACGTTCCTAAGGTGTTTGGAAGTCTTAAGATTGCTTCTATCTGCGTATAGAAGAATCTTGAGCAGTTATGGAAAGTTACGATTCGAGATCTGAGTAGGATTGGAGTCCTAGTTGATGTTGGGTTGGCCTAAGGGCTGGTTATATAAGCAAGGGAGCCCAGAGCTCGTGGTTCACGACTTTGGGGCTGTTCCTCTTGTGTTCTATTGAATAAAATTCATAGTTTCAAGGAACTTTTGTGCCTTGTTCGTCCGACTTGTTCCAGACAAGTTTTACTCGTCGAGTTTCTGGACAGCACTACCTTTCGTCGGTGGTTTTATCATAACTTGAGTTTTTCTCGTCGGATTTGAGTGATTCTTTTTGTGTTGTCTTCGTGACTTGATTCTCTCTGATATCTATCACTTTTGTCACGGTGAAACACGTTTATATTAGTCTCACACACGATTTCTTTAACAGATCGTTTTTTTGCCGAAAGGGTTTGGGGTTTAATTGTTTCCGCTGAGTAAGATTTTTAAATCTACCATTCACCCCCCTCTGGTAGCTTTTCACGTGCTCTTCGATCCTACAATTGGTATCAGAGCAACGATGCTCTAATCTTTGTGTTTTGCGCGTGTTTTTTGACTAATCATCATGGAAAAGTACCCCGTCAAACCTTGTGTGTTTGCTGGTATTGATTTCCAGGTTTGGAAGGCACGCATGGAGGCTTTCATCCACGCACAAGGCTTTGCAATATGGGAGAAGGTATACAAGCCTTACGAAGTGCCATCAAATGATCAAGTTACAGCTACAAATCTGAGAGATGTCGACAACAACAACAAGGCTCGGAACTTGATCATACAAGGATTAACTCAAAGCGACTTCGACCGTGTTGCACACCTCCGATCTGCATACGATGTGTGGAAAGCACTTTGTGACTACCACGAAGGATCCAACACAATCAAAGAGGTAAGGCAAGACATGTTCAAAAAGGAATACATGCACTTCGAGATGCAACCCGGTGAGTCTATTGATGACCTTTTTGCTCGCTTTAATAAGATTCTCAGCAACTTGCGTAGTGTCAATGTTAATTTTTCAGATGCTGAAAAGGCTAGGCAATTGCTAAGTGCATTAGATATGTCAATTTGGGAGATGAAAGTCACATCTATTTGTGAATCTACTGTCATGAGTTCACTTACTTTAGATGTGCTATATTCCAAGTTAAAAACTCATGAAATTGACATAATCTCACGTAAGAACCCCAATAAGTCTATTGCATTTGTTTCACAACGTGATATGTTTAGCTCCGGCCAATCATCATCTTGCAATACTCTTGCTTTATTGTCCTCACTAACCCTGAAGCAGATCGAAGAATTTACAGAAGAGGAGTTGGCACTCATCTCTACTAGATTCTCAAAAGCATTGCAAAATGTGAGAACTAGAAGGAGAGGAAGCTCCGGACCTCAACGCTGTTTTGAATGTGTTAAAACAGGACACTTTCGTACATAATGCCCTAACCTTTCAGGTCCGACCACCCGGGAAGAAAAACAAAGCAAGGTCCGGACCTCCTCTGGAAATTCCAACAAGAAGAAGAAAGGCACCATAGGATGCAAGATGATCAATAGTTTCATCACCGCGCTTCAAGAGTTCAGTTCAAGCGACGTGGACATTGGAAGTGATGAAGATGAAGATGATTTGGCAAACTTGTGCTTCATGGCGTGCAAGTCAAGATCAAGTATGGAGGAGGAAGAACACAGCAGCAACAATGAAGATGTATGTCCTACTTGCGAAGAAATATGTGATGCTATTTCTCGTGCCACTGTTATTGTTAAGAAAAAGGACAAAAAGCTTAGGGATAGTGCTGCTAAAATTGAATCACTAGAATCTGAAATCAACCGTTTAAAAACCTTGATTCCTAGTGATGATGCATGTTCCTCATGTGATTTAATATATGAACAATTGTCCTCATTAAGAAGTGCGCACACCTCCACACTTGATAAACTTGAGTTAGAAATTGAAAAGAACAAAGAGCTTGCTGCACTTAATGATAAAAACTTGAAAGATGCTAGCTGTTCTACAACTGATTTGCATTGTTCTACTTGTGATGATCTTGATAAGAAACTACAGGATGCTATGAATGAAATTTCTATATTGAACAATGCTTTACGTTCTCATGAAGTTAAATTTTGTTCCAATTGCAAACTAAAAGGAAAAACTTCATGTGAAAATTGCCTTGATCTGTCCAATAAACTTGATGACATGCAAAGGACATTAGATCGGTTTTGTAATGGGAATAAGAACCTAAACTTGCTGCTGAATTCTTCAAAGTCATGCAACGATAAAACTGGTTTAGGTTTTGATTCTCATGCTCATGCTAAGGCACATCCACCTAAAATTGTAAAGTCATTAGGAGGTGGTTTGATTCAGACAGTTCCTAAACAAAAAGGAGTTGTTTTCAAATCTGCAGGAGTGTTGTCTCATTCGGTTTCAAATAAAAATATTGTTTGCTCATCTAGACATGAACACAAAGTTAAATTTCATTGTACCTTCTGTGGTAGAGATGGTCATGTCATAGATTTTTGTTATAGACTAGCGAAACAACAGAAAAGGGAAAGAATGGTTGCTAGATCTCATAACTGTCATGCAAGATTTGCTGCACACATTGAACCGAATGTAAAACCTGCTGTTTTGAGTCAAAAACATTCGAAGTTTACCTCCGGACCTTCTGTTTTTGCCTCCGGGGCTACTGATTTTTGTGCTACACAAGTAACACCTTATAGGTCAGTAGTTAGGAATAAAAAATCTCAAACTTTGACTCATAAACCTGATGTTTTGTCCCAGCTTTCGCGTGTTTTTCCTGCTGCACGTCGCATGACTCAGTACTGGATTCCTAAATGCCTTTTGACTAACCCCAGTATTGAGTCATCGACGTATTGTGCTTCTATGTAGGTTACACGTTTGAGAAAGGAGAACATTTGGATTGTGGATTCAGGTTGCTCACGCCACATGACCGGTAACAAAGATTGGTTCTCCTCCCTCTCTTTTGTGTCACGTGTAGAGAATGTTACTTTTGCCGATAATTCTTCAACTCCTATAATTGCTAAGGGTTCGGTTAGAGTAAATGATCACTACACTTTGAAGGATGTGGCACTTGTCAAAAATTTGAAATACAACTTGCTTTCTATTTCACAATTGCTAGATGAAAATCTAGAAATTATTTTCAATAAAAACTGCTGCAAAGTTGTAGGTTCAAATAGTGAGCTTATTTTTAACATGTCTCGGTTTGGAAGAGTTTTTAAAGCTGATTTTGATATGTCTTCCTCTAAGCATAGGTGTCTAGTTGCTAATGATTCAAAGGACTTATATTTTTGGCATCGTAGACTTGGTCACGTAGGCTTTGATCACCTAACGCGTGTTACTGCTCTTGATCGCATACGTGGGCTGCCTAAGCTTAAAGGGGACAAAGAAATTGTGTGCTCTTCTTGTAGACATGCTAAGATGGTTGCAGGTTCACATACTCCTCTCACAATGATCATGACAACTGAACCATGTCAACTTTTGCATCTTGACACCGTAGGACCTTCACGTGTTCAATCCTTCGGAGGTAAATGGTATGTTCTTGTTATTGTTGATGATTATTCTAGATACTCTTGGGTTTACTTTATGGCGTCTAAGAATGAAGTTTTTAGTCACTTTAGAACTTTTTTCTTAGATTATCAATTGATCACCCAGGATCATTAAAAGCAATTAGAAGTGATAATGGAACTGAATTTAAAAATCGATCTTTTGATCACTTTTGTGCTGAAAATAGAATAGATCATCAATTCTCTTCACCATATGTACCTCCACAAAACGGTGTTGTAGAAAGAAAGAACAGAACCTTAGTTGAGATGGCTAGGACTATGCTTGATGAATATCAAACTCCTAGGAAATTTTGGGCTGATGCGTTAGCAACCGCTTGTTATGTCTCAAATCGTTTTTTCTTGCGTGCTAAGCTAGGTAAAACACCATATGAGCTTCGGTTTGGACATAGGCCTAGTGTTACACACTTTCGGGTCTTTGGTTGCAAATGCTTTGTTAAGAAACATGGTAATCTTGATAAGTTTGAAGCTCGATCCATTGATGGCATGTTTCTTGGTTATCCATCTCATACTAGAGGCTACCGTGTGCTTTTACTTGACACTAACAAAATTGTGGAGACTTGTGAAGTGTCTTTTGATGAAGCTAGCCCAGGTACTAGCTCCGGTGTTGCAGGACCAGATCTGTATCCTCAGGGGGAGGGTATTTTCGAAGATGAAGAAGAACCAGTGATACTGCCTGGTAGTTCCGAAGTTGACACATGTCCGGCTCCGAACATTGAACAAGCTCCGACTATCACCTATGCTGGTCCTGATCGTCCACAAGTAACAAGCTCATCAATCTACGATGAACCTAATGAAGAAGAAGCTTGTGAGACATCTGTTCCCAGACGTTTTTACAAAGATCATCCCCCACAACAGATGATTGGAAGCTTGCACGAACGAGTCACACGGTCCAGGTTTTGCGATCCAAACTCTTATGCTCATTCTGCTTTTGTTGCTTCTTTTGAACCCAAAGATATATCACACACACTCACTAATGAATCTTGGATTATTGCCATGCAAGAAGACTTAGAAAATTTTGAAAGAAATAATGTTTGGAAACTTGTACCTCCACCTCAAGGTCACACTTTAATTGGAACTAAATGGGTATATAAAAATAAACAAAGTGAGGATGGGGTTGTGGTTAGGAATAAGGCTAGGTTGGTTGCTCAAAGTTTCACTCAAGTTGAAGGTCTAGATTTTGATGAAACTCTTGCTCCTCTCGCTAGATTAGAAGCCATAAGAATTTTGTTAGCTTTTCCAGCATCTAAAGGTTTTAAGCTCTTTCAAATGGATGTTAAAAGTGCTTTTCTTAATGGCTACATAGATGAGGAGGTTTATGTCAAACAACCACCGGGTTTTGAAAATCCAGATTTTCCTAATTATGTTTACAAACTGTCCAAAGCCTTATACGGTCTCAAACAAGCCCCTAGAGCGTGGTATGATAGGTTAAAAACATTCTTACTTGAAAAGGGGTTTACCATGGGCAAGGTTGATAAAACTCTTTTTGTGCTTAAACATGGCAATGATTCATTATTCATTCAAGTGTATGTGGATGATATTATCTTTGGTTGTGCTTCTCATGATCTTGTGTCCAAGTTTTCAACAATGATGAGTTCCGAATTTGAAATGAGTATGATGGGTGAACTCACTTACTTTTTGGGGCTGCAAATCAAGCAAACCAAGGAGGGTACCTTTGTGCATCAAACGAAGTATACCAAAGACCTCCTAAGGCGCTGCAACATGGACAAAAGCAAGCCTCTTCGGACACCAATGGGAATAGCAACAACACTTGAGCTTGATGAAGATGGTGAACCCGTGGATCAAAAAGAATATAGAGGCATGATTGCATCACTTTTGTACCTCAGGGCATCAAGACCGGATATACAATTTAGTGTATGTCTTTGTGCACGGTTTCAAGCCTCCCCACGTGCTTCACATCGTCAAGCCGTCAAAAGGATTCTCAGGTACTTACATGGAACTCAAGAATTTGGCATTTTTCTTCCTTCTTCCTCAACCGTTACTTTGAAAGCTTTTTCGGATGCTGATTTTGGGGGTTGTAGGATTGATAAGAAAAGTACTTCCGGTGCTTGTCATTTTCTTGGTAATTCTGTTTTTGCTTGGTCCTCTAGAAAACAAAATTCAGTTGCACAATCCACAGCCGAATCTGAATATGTATCTGCTGCTAGTGCTTGCTCACAAATTCTTTGGATTGTTCAAACACTTAAGGACTATGGGGTTGATCTAGATAGTGTTCCACTGTTTTGTGATAACACTAGTGCCATTTGCATTGCTAAAAACCCTGTGCAACATTCTATAACTAAGCACATTGACATTAGGTATCACTTTCTCCGAGATAATGTTGATAAAGGAAACATTGTGCTTCACCATGTAGATACCAAACAACAATTGGCTGACATTTTTACAAAACCTTTGGATTTCACTCGTTTTTGTTACATTCGTAGTGAAATAGGGGTTATGCATCCTCATGGGTTAAATTGAGGGGAGTTTTGAAACTTGGAAAGTCTATGTGTGAATCTGAAATTAAAATAATATGAGCATAGTATTTCATACATATATGACTTTGTGATTCCTTTTACATGCTGAAAGTTCTTACTACATTACTCATGTTATACACTTTGTAGTTTTTGCCATGTCTAGTAATTGGAATAATTACATACACTAAAACTGGTCATGGTCGAACTTTCTTGCTGTTTTGAACTTGTTACATGTTAACAAGTGCTTTTAATCATTAAGAATTCATCAAGTAATTAACTCACATGTTGAGTTTTTATGAACAAACATAAATTGAGAAAAGATCAAGAGAATATGCATGCATCGCACTTCTTCTTTTTAGATGGCTTATCATTGCACTTAGATATGAACTTGGAAGAAGTTGTGTATGACTAAAACCATGTCCTTAAGCTTCTGATTGCCGAATGACATAGGCTTGACTTGGTTGGTTAGAATAAGGCAGATGCGCAAATAATCTCTTGCAAATATCATATGATCTAAATTTATGCTTTGAAAAATACTAAAATGCAGCAACTAGTGTCATGCTTTCAGGTTTTGAAATAGTTAAGTTTGTGAGATCATGACTTGCTTAAATTGAAAATTACATTTGATCTCTAGGATGGCTTACACTACTTTCTGTATTTCATTGATGTGATAATGTAAGGTACTTGATAGTATGACTTGGATGAGCTTTGTTTATATGTATATGTTATAATATGCTCATAACAACTAAAGAGGGAGAGATAATTTGTTTATATGCCCATGACTTGCTGAATACATTGTCAAAGGGGGAGAGATAAGCATGAAGAGAAAGAGAATATGTGCATAAGGAGAGATAATAAAGGGGGAGAGATTTTCTTCTCATTTTACTTTTGATTTACAAAAGGGGAGAAATTGCCTTCAAAACTTTTATGTGAATAAGCCAATGTTCGGATTTTAAATGGTGTTGCCAATGCATTCATCAAGGGGGAGATTGTAAGACCTATGTGTGCTGAATACATTGGCTTGTAGTGAATACACTTGGCTTTGATGATAAAAGTTTTAAATATCACCAAAACACCTTTTTATCAAGGTCTGACTCTAGCTCTGAGCTATAGCAAGGTCCGACGGTAGGTCCGGCTTGTTTTGGGTAGCTCTGATTACGTTCGATGCTAGGTTCGACTAGCTTTGGTCAACTCCGATGAGTTTTGTCTTTAGCTCCAACATGTCTTTGATAGCTCCGGCGTGTTTTTGCTAAGCTCCTAGTTGGTTTTTCTAGCTCCGGCTTTTGGGATTACTAGTTCTGAATAGTTCTGGTTAGCTCCGGCGCTAGGTCCTGCTAGTTTTGTAAGCTCCGGCGGGAGCTTGGTTGTACTAGTTTTGGTAAGCTCCGGCGCTAGATTCTACTAGCTTTTGTTAGCTCCGGCTCAAGCTCCGGGTTGCTCTGGCAAGGTCCGGAACTTGACCGCAGTGCTTCTGCTTTTCATTTGCAATGTTTCGTACTTGCTTTATATTTTTGGAAAGATTGCTTAGTGTTCATTTGCTAAGTTTTTGGTGCGTTTTGGTTGATATGGATGATATCGTTTTGCTATGCTTTGCAACATGCTTATGTGAGGTTCTCACGTAAGGTGTTGTGTTCGGAACTAACTTGAGTCATGTCGAGGACTTGGGCTCGTATGGATTGGTTGTTTATTCATGTGCAGGTGTTGCTTGAGTTCAAGACATGGCTGGTGACGGGATCCATTGGACTAGTCTTAGGGAGGAGATGAGGTTCCAACAACCAAATTCAGGAGGAATTGTGGTTGAGCTGATCAGGAGGTTGTGCAGCATGATTGAATCAAGAACAATGCATATGAAGGTATCGTGGATGTCATTGGAAGATGTTTGCACGTGTGCAAGGAGTGCATGGACGTGGCTACATGGTTCCGAGATGTGATGAAGAGATGTGGACGTAAAGAATTGGTCGGAAAGGTCCAACCGAGTAGGTTATGGACTCAGGCTGCGGCTGAGTCGGGTTTGACTCAAATATGGAAAGATTTGAGTTGGTTATGATAGGATTTCGTGTGGGTCACGAATTTGAGTTGTTTAGGAATGTGGGATACGTTCCTAAGGTGTTTGGAAGTCTTAAGATTGCTTCTATCTGCGTATAGAAGAATCTTGAGCAGTTATGGAAAGTTACGATTCGAGATCTGAGTAGGATTGGAGTCCTAGTTAATATTGGGTTGGCCTAAGGGCTGGTTATATAAGCAAGGGAGCCCAGAGCTCGTGGTGCACGACTTTGGGGCTGTTCCTCTTGTGTTCTATTGTATAAAATTCGTAGTTTGAAGGAACTTTTGTGCCTTGTTCGTCCGACTTGTTCCAGACAAGTTTTACTCGTCGAGTTTCTGGACAGCACTACCTTTCGTCGGTGGTTTTATCATAACTTGAGTTTTTCTCGTCGGATTTGAGTGATTCTTTTTGTGTTGTCTTCGTGACTTGATTATCTCTGATATCTATCACTTTTGTCATGGTGAAACACGTTTAGATTGGTCTCACACATGATTTCTTTAACAGATCATTTTTCTGCCGAAAGGGTTTGGGGTTTAATTGTTTCCGCTGCGTAAGATTTTTAAATCTACCATTCACCCCCCCTCTGGTAGCTTTTCACGTGCTCTTCAATCCTACAAATTTAGACGTCAAATTCTCGAGTCTTCAACTTTTGAATCCTTGGATTCGTGGCAAATACCTTAGATTCTTCTTTTCTACGTCAATTATGGTTCTATATTAACTTTAACTATGCTCTAGTTGAAATTTGCCCAAACCCTAGCCAATGAAGACTTGTCCGGTCCAGTGCGGACTAGTCCGATTAAGTCTCTGGTCCAGAACGGACATGTCCAGCCAAGGTGCAGACTAGTCGAGTCACGCAAATCTGGAAATTCCTGGAACTTCTTTAATTTTCCCCAAAATGACCTAAAACTTGTTCTGGCATGTAAGACTTAATTTTAACTAGATAGTAAGCAATAATATCAATCTAATAACATGCATCACCACATAATTGCATAAATCATGCATGTCATGACATATTGAGTAATAAATGAGCATTTATTGATTGTGATGTTGTTTTGTATGTTTGTCACGCGAAATAGAATGTAACACTCTAGAGGGTGATTTCGAAGACCTCCAGCACCAGAATTTTGAGCCTATTGATCCAAACCAATCTCAAGAGCAAGGCAAGTGTCCTTGATCATTTTGAGCCTGTTTTTAAATGTTTTGTTTGCAAAACTGCATGCTTGTGTCAAATTGATGGGAAATCCATGATAGGTATTTACTAGTCTTGTTTGACCATCCTTGACACTTGGGATACATTGTAGAGAGTCGGGAAGGGTATTCTTACATTTTTACTTCGCTCTAATTAATTGGGATGGTAAAACAACCAAATGGCTTAATTATGAATTAACAAACTTATAGATGATGAGAATTTATGAACATGATTAAACGGTAACACGAGACTTAGGAGATTTAAGAAAGCATGGTTTGTGGTTTGGGTTTGAAGATATGGTGGTTTTGCTTGCCTTGTATCTAAGGACCGGTTCATGTGAGAATAAGCCAGGACAACAGTGCCACTACAAGGCCAAGTATGGCTGCAGCTTAGCCAATTAATTAGCTGTATTGCTAGCATAGTTCAGATCATTTGGGGGGCAGGGAATGAGAGTCGGTTGGGTTTGCAATAGTGGCGGGACTGCCTTGGGATCTGAATGGCACAAGAGGGGGCCTTGGTTGGATGTGCTCATTTGTGAGACATCACCACCGGTGAAACCTCAGTGGGTCTAAATATGTTGGTAGTCCCTTTATAAAGTATATTTTGTGATCTCTTGGCCATACACCTATGATAGTGTATTTGGCATAAGGGAGGTTTCTTTTAGTCACCGAGAGGGGATGAAATCACAAACTTGTGGGTAAAGTGGTACAACCTCCGCATAGTGTTTAAAAACTATCATGATAGTCGTGCTCCCAGTTATGAGCACCTGGACAACTTCCATGATTAGAGTGAAATTTGGGATTGGGGATGGTTTGGTCATGGTCACAGATATGGTTATGGTTTGGGTTGTGTTAAATGAATATGGTTGATGATGATGGTAAGAATATGGTATATGGATGGATAAATATTGATGGATATGATATGTTGGTCAATGATGGTGTTGGACTCATAATTGGTAATTATTTGGGATATGATGGGATTAATTCACATAAACATTGTAGGATGCTTTTTACATGTTTTAAATGTACTTTTCAGCAAATGGCCATTATTTATTACTATTCCTTGTTTGAGATACATGTCATTATTTTCCCACACTTGCTGAGTATGACATGTGCTCACCCTTGCAATTCCCCTACCAACAGTTTTAGATGACGTTTGGGAGTACCACAAGGATAATGCCGAGTTCTAGGTTCTGTGCTGTTGTCGACCGCCTGTGGTTATGCTTGGAGCCGCACTATTCCATTTGCTTAACTTTCTTAATGCTTAGATTATTTCTGTTGCAATACTATTAGTAATGATCATTAGAGTTCATAATTCAAGAACTATTTGAATATTGTAATAAAGTACCTACTTACTAGTTTGTGTCATGGTAATTTTCTGTATACCGTTTGCGGTTTTGTCGTGTATATATGGTGAACATTCTGGGCGCACATATGCATTCACTTGGTTCATTTTTGGAACAGGGTGTCACAAATTGGTATCAGAGTCAGGTTTGACCGTAGGACGCAACCTAGATAGAATGGACTCTTTAGAGCACATAGGAGCACTTAGGAATAGCTATGGTTTGTTTGATGTGCTAATTGCAATGTAATGACTGCTTATGTGCTTGTGTGCCTAATTGAGGACCGTGGGATGCTTTGGCATTGGCCATATCCATATAGGCTTATATAGGTAGTTGCTTAGTTTTATATCCCTTGATGCATATAGTTGGGGACATTTTCTAAATTCTTCTATCACTTGCTCTTACTTCAGATGCCGAGGACATGCAACCAGAGGAATGCCAATGAGGAGGAGGAGAAGAATGGGGAACCTGAAAACAACAATCGACTTGGACCTGAGGCTAGCAACCTTGAGTGGTTTATGGGTATGTAGAATTAGCTCATGTAGACCGTGATGCAAACTTTGGGACAGCTGCAAGCCAATAACCATAATCAGCCCCACATGCCTCCACCACCACCTCGTAACAGATTGGGAGAGTTTATGAAAACTAGGCCAATCACTTTTTCTCAAGCCAATGATCCTATGGAAGCTGATGATTGGCGGAGCTTGCTATTGTCCAATGCAAGGACTGGGAGAAGGTTCTTTTTGCCTCCGACCAACTAGTTGGAGCAGCTGCGGATTGGTGGAAAGCTCTTTGCAATGCCCATGCTAATCAAGAGAGAATCACTAGGGCTGAATTCAAGGAGAGCTTTCGTTCTCACTTTCTTCCTGAAGGTGTTATGATCCTAAAGAGGCAGGAATTCGAGAACCTAAGGCAAGGGAAGTCGAGTGTGAGTGAGTACCTCAATAAATTCACTCAACTCTCAAAGTATGCTCCAGAGAATGTTAACCAGGATAGCTGCAAGCAATATTTATTCATGAGGGGCCTAAACAATGAGATTCAAGTCCAATTGCTAAATTATGACTATGCAAATTTCCAGAAGCTCGTGGACAAGGCTATTGTAGTTGAAAATAAGGTTCATGTGATGGAGCAAGAAAATAAGAGGAAGATGCCATATCAAGGACACCTATAAGGAAGCAATGTTCACACCCGCTTTGCACCACCAAATGCACCATACCACAACCCCTCTGCTCCTGCATATCGCACTATTATTCCACCGTGCCCAGCTCAGCCCATGCAACAACGCCCCGCCATGCAAGCACCTCGCCCTTCAATGCCTCATGCACCCCGTGCCAACTCAAACCCGAGCTCGCCCTACGAATTCTGGTGCATCAAGGACATGTTATACTTGTGGTGAGGTGGGACACTTTGCATCTCAATGTCCTATGTCAGGCCTTGGTCAAGTGAACAATGCTCCAAGGATGAACCCAAGACCAAATGGAGGAGCATCACAAAGCAATTGTGGACCGCAAAATTTTGTTCATGGCAAGGTGAGCCATGTATCTACGGAGGAGGCCCAACAAGCGGATGACATGGTGATCGGTATGTTTCTCACAAACTCCAACCCGACAACTATGCTATTTGACTCTGGAGCATCTCATTCATTCATTGCATCAAAGTATGTTGCCAAGTATAGTTTGCCCGTATCTCATATGAAGTATACCTTGTTTGTTAAGTCTCCTGGAGGGGAGATGAGGACGAATATAGTATGTACAAAAATAATCCTTAGAATAAGGGGGTAGACTTTTTTGCCAACCTCATTGTTTTAGAATCACAAGGATTGGACATAATACTTGGAATGGACTGGTTAAGGAAGCACAATGGGATAATTCAATGTGCCACAAAGACGGTGAAGTTGACAAATGAGGAAGGGGTCATCATAGAATTTGAAGCATCTCAACACACACCAAAGCAGGTGGAGCTGAATCAAATGGGCGATGCATCAATAGTGGAGATTCTAGTGGTGTGTGAATTTTCCGATGTGTTTCCGGATGAGTTGCCAGGTATACCACCTGATTGTGACATAGAGTTTGTTATCAAATTAATACCTGGAACTGCACCTATAGCTAAGAGGCCATATAGGATGCCTCCTCTGGAGTTAGCGGAGCTCAAGGAGCAAATTCAAGTGCAGCTAGAGAAGGGTTTTATTCGCCCAAGCTCTTCACCTTGGGGAGCACTAGTGCTTTTCATAGATAAGAAGGATGGGTCCCAAAGGATGTGTGTGGATTACCGAGCTCTCAATGATGTGACGATTAGGAACAAGTATACATTACCCTGTATAGAGGATTTGTTTGACCAAATGAAGGGCGCCTGTGTTTTCTCCAAGATTGACTTGAGGTCAGGTTATTTCCAAATGAAGATTAGACCTTGGGATATACCCAAAACATCTTTTCGAACACGGTATGGATCTTATGAGTACACCGTTATGTCCTTTGGATTGACAAACGCACCCGCATACTTTATGTACCTCATGAATAAGGTCTTCATGGAGTATTTTGATAAGTTCATCATGGTGTTTATTGATGATATTATGATCTACTCGAGAACTGAGGAGGAGCATGAGGAGCATTTGAGGCTCATATTGCAAAAATTAAGGGAACACCAATTATATGCCAAATTTAGCAAGTGCCAATTTTGGTTAAGGGAAGTGTCATTTTTTGGACATATCATCTCTGGAGGAGGAGTATCGGTTGACCCAGGAAAAGTGAGAGATGTGTTAAAGTGGGAGCCAACACATAATGTGAAGGAAATTAGGAGTTATCTTGGAATGCCTGTATATTACTGTTGATTTATCAAGGATTTCTCCAAAATAACGAAGCCCATGACTGAATTATTAATGAAGGGAAAAGCTTTCCAATGGACACAAGCTTGTCAAACCAGTTTTGAGGAGTTAAAGAAGTGGTTAACCACCGCACCAGTCTTGGTTTTGCCTGATGTGAGTAAGAGTCTCGATATCTGCTGTGATGCATCAAGACAAAGACTTGGATGTGTTCTTATGCAAGAAGGTCAAGTGGTAGCTTATGCATTGAGGCAATTGAAGAAACATGAGCAGAATTATCCTACACATGATCTCAAACTTGTAGCCATAGTGCATGCCCTGAAGATTTTGAGACATTACATTCTTTGTCATAGGTGTCAGATTTACACGGATCATTAGAGTCTCAAGTACATATTCACACATACGGATCTGAATTTGAGGCAGCGAGGATGGTTGGAGCTCATCAAGGATTATGATGTGGGAATCAACTATCACCCGGGGAAGGATAATGTAGTGGTCGACGCTTTAAGTAGAAAGGAGCAAGCCACCAACTCACAGTTCGGGAGTTGCCACCCGGGCTATGTAAGGAGTTTGAACTGTTGCATCTTGGATTCGCGAATGAGATGGGAATAATGGAAGTAAACCCAACTTTGGAAAAAATACGAGAGGGTCAAACAAAGGATGCGGAAATCCAAGAAATCAAGGAAAAGATCCAAGAAGGGAGAGAATTCAGATTTGATAAAGATGACCATGGTACACTATGGCTTGGGAAACGAATTGTTGTGCCTAATGTAAAGCATCTCTGAGAGACGATATTGAAGGAGGCACATGACTCACTTTACTAGATTCATCCCGACTGTACGAAGATGTACAAAGACATGAAAACATGCTATTGGTGGGATGGAATGAAGAAGGACATAGCTGAATTTGTTGCCTTATGTGGCATGTGCCAACGGGTGAAGCCTGAACATCAAAGGCCAGCTGGACTATTGCAGCCATTGAAGATTCCTGAGTGAAAGTGGGAAGAAATTGGTATGGACTTCATAGTGGGATTGCCGCATACCAAGTCCGGATATGACTCTATATGGGTTATTGTGAATCAGTTGACGAAATCTGCTCATTTTATTCTTGTCAAGACCAAGTATACCGTTGCACAGTTAGCTGAGTTTTACATGGAGAAAATTGTATGCCAGCACGGAGTACCTATGAAAATAGTGTTTGACCGAGGTTCTCAATTCACCTTTAGGTTCTGGAAGAAACTGCATGAAGATATGGGTACCAGGTTGAATTTTAGCTCAGCTTATCACCCGAAAACTGATGGGCAGACCAAGAGGACCAACCAAATATTAGAAGACATGTTGAGAGCTTGTGCCTTGAAGCATGGACGCAGCTGGGATAAGAGCTTGTCGTATGCTAAACTTTCTTACAATAATTGTTACCAAGCAAGTTTGAAGATGTCGCCATATGAAGCACTATATGGAAGGAAGTCTTGGCCACCCTTGTTTTGGAATGAGATAGGAGAGAACCAAGTATTTAGACCTAATGTGTTGCAAGAAGCTGAAAAGCAAGTTCAGACAATCCGCGAGAATTTGAGGGCTGCTCATTCAAGACAAAAGGGCTATGCGGATAATAGGCGAAGAAACTTAGCCTTTGAAGTGGGAGACATCGTATATCTCAAAGTATCACCTATGTGAGGTCATAAGCGGTTTAATGTTAGATGCAAGTTGGCACCTCACTATATTGACCATTCAGGATTTTGGGCAAACGTGGGGAAGTGGCATATAAGTTGAAGATGCCAGCACATCTTTCTGTTGTTCATGATGTGTTTCACATTTCTCAGCTCAAGAAGTGCTTAAGGGTACCGGAGGAACAAGTGCCAATGGAAGGATAGGAATTAGACGCAGAGTTGACTAATGCTGAGCAACCCGTCAAAATTTTGGAAACAAAGGAGAGAGTCACAAGGAACAAGGTTATTCGATGGTGCAAAGTACAATGGAAACACCATACTGAATCTGAAGCAACCTGGGAGCTAGAAGATGACTTCAAGAGAGAATTTCCCTATCTCTTCTCTTCTACGTTGAATCTCGAGGGCGAGATTCATTTTAAGGAGGGTATGTTTGTAACACCCTGATTTTCATCCATCATGCATTGCATACAATCTTATACATGTTTAACATTAAGCAACACAAATAGGAACAAGATTAGAATGAATTAGAATCAAATAGCAATTAAAAACCTGATTTAGTGCGGACCTATCCGGATTTGACCCCGGACTAGTCTGATTTACTCTCTGTTGTCCCTCAGGCTTTTCCGCTAATTGCTACGGATTGGTCCGGAAATCATTTTTGTTGTCCTTCGAACTTGTCATAATTTCATCAATCATGCATGTCATGACATATTGAGTAATAGATGAGCATTTTATTGATTGTGATGTTGTTTTGCATGTTTGTTGCACGGAATAGAAGGTAACACTCTAGAAGGTGCTTTTTAGGACCTCCAGCACCAGAATTTTGAGGCTATTGATCCAAACCAGTGTTAAGATCAAGGCAAGTGTCCTTGATCATTTTGATCCTGTTTTTAATTTTTTTGTTTGAAAAACTGCATGCTTGTGTCAAATTGATGGGAAAACCATAATAGGTGTTTACTAGTCTTGTTAGACATCCTTGACGCTTGGGATACATGTAGAGATTCGGGAAGGGTATTTTTACCTTTTTATTCGCTCTAATTAATTGAGATGGGAAAACAACCAAATGGCTTAATTATGAATTAATGAACTTATGGATGATGAGAATTTATGAACATGATTAAACGGTAACACGGGACTTGGGAGATCTAAGAAAACATGGTTTGTGGTTTGGGTTGGAAGATATGATGGTTTTGCTTGCCTTGGATCTAAGGTTCGGTTCATGCGAGAATAAGCCACGACAACAATGCCAACACTAGGCCAAGTATGGGTGCAACTTAGCCAGTTAATTAGGTGTATTACCAGCATAGTTCGGATCATTTGGGGGCGCAGGGAATGGTCATCGGTTGGGTTTGCAATAGTGGCGGGAATGTCCTGTGATCTAAACGAGACAAGAGGGGGCTCTTGGTTGGATGTGCTCAGTTGTGAGATATCACCACCGGTGAAACCTCAGTGGGTCTGAATATGCTGGTAGTCCCTTTGTAAAGGCTATTTATTAATCTCTTGTCCATACACCTATGGTAGTGTATTTGGCATAAGGGAGGTTTATTTTAGTCACCGACGGGTGATGAAATCACGAACTTGTGGGTAAAGTGGTACAACCTCTGCAGAGTGTTTAAAAACTATCATGATAGCCGTTCTCCCGGTTATGAGCACCTGGACAACCTCCATGATTAGAGTGAAATTTGGGATTTGGATGGTTTGCTCATGGTCACGGATATGGTTATGGTTTGGGTTGTGTTAAATGAACATGGTTGATGATGATGGTAAGAATATGGTATATGGATGTATAAATATTGATGGATGTGATATGTTAGTAAATGATGGTGTTGGACTCATAATTGGTAATTATTTGGGACATGATGGGATTAAATTACATAGACATTGTCGGACGATTTTTACATGTTTTAAATGTATTTTTCAGCAAATAGTCGTTATTTATTACTATTCATTGTTTAAGCTACATGTCATTATTTTCCCACACTTGCTGAGTACGACATGTGCTCGCCTTTGTAATTCCCCCACCAACAGTTTCAGGTGATGTTTGGGAGTACCACGAGGATAATGTCGAGTTCTGGGTTGTGTTCTGCCGTCGACTGCCTGTGGTTATGCTTGGAGCCACGATATCCCATTTGCTTAGTTTGCTTAATGCTTAGATTATTTCCACTGCATATTATTAGTAATGATCATTAGAGTTTGTAATTCGTGGACTATTTAAATATTTTAATAAAAGTACCTATTTGCTAGTTTGTGCCGTGGTAATTTTCTGTATATCGTTTGTGGTTTTGTTGTGTATGTGTGGTTAACATCCTAGGCACATATATGCGTTAACTTGGTTCATTTTCGGAACCGGGTGTCACAGTGAGGAGTTGGGCCCGACACTTGGGGTTTAAGCCCCCAAGGGTTTGAACTAGTCGGTGGGGACACCAGACAAGTCCGAGCATTGGACCAGGTCCGGACTAATCTAGAAGTCCGAACAAGTTCGGTGACAGGTCAGACTAGTCCGGTGTGGACTTGTCGGAGCCTGTCCGGACTTGTCTAGGAGGCCGGACTTGTCCGGCCCGTTGGGCAGACTAGTCCGGTCCTAGACAACAAATGCTCATATATATTGAGAAATTTGCACCGATTGATCCATATGGACTAAGTTTTCACAAATATTCTCAATGAATGGTCAATAAAGCACACAAACAATCATTCAATGACCATGATTAAAGGAGACAACAATTGAAAATAATTTGATAGAAAATTGAGTAAGCCAAGTTTTCGAAAGCATGCATAATTTTGAAGAGAATAAACAACTAACAATCAGATGTGCAACATCTCAAGCCACATTTCGAGAATCAAGGATATTTAGCTCTTCCTAAGTTTGCAAAAGCGTTTTTCCATCTAGTGGCTTTGTGAAGATATCTGGTAGTTGTTTTTCAGTTCTCACATGTGAAATGTTAATACCCCTTTATTGAATTGTCTCTCAAGAAATGGTGTCAGATGTCTATGTGTTTGGTTCTAGAGTGTTCAACGGGGTTATGGGCAATTTTAATAGCACTCTCATTGTTTCATAGGAGTGGAATATAGTTCATATTGAGACCATAATCCTTTAGATTTTGTCGCATCCAAAGAAGTTGTACCCAACAACTTCCAGCTGCAACATACTCCTCTTCGGCTGTGGATAGGGCAATAGAATTTTGTTTATTAGATGACCATGATACTAGGGACCTACCCAAGAATTGGCAAGTCCCGGATTTACTTTTCCTATCCACTTTGCATCCGACATAATCCGCGTCAGAGTATCCGATGAGATTGAACTTGGACCCTTTGGGATACCACAACTCTAGATTAGGTGTGTGAACTAAATAGCGCAAGATTCTCTTATGGCTGTCAAGTGACACTCTTTAGGAGCGGTTTGAAACCTTGCACACATGCATACACTTAACATAATGTCGGGCCTAGATGCACCAAGGTAAAAAAGTGATCCAATCATGGAACCGTATACCTTTTGGTCGATGCTAGGGCTGTCTTGGTTGAGATCAAGATGTCCATTCGTTGCCATTGGCATCTTGATGGGATTGGCTTTCTTCATGTCAAACTTCTTGGGGAAGTCTTGGGTATACTTGGTTTGACATATGAAGGTGCCTTCCTTGAGTTGTTTCACTTGGAAACCTAGAAAGAATTTCAATTCAACCATCATCGACATCTCAAATCTTTCTGTTATGATTTTGCTAAACTCTTCACAAAAGGATTGGTTAGTAGAACCAAATATTATGTTGTCAACATAAATTTGGCATACAAATAAATCATCATCCATGTTCTTATTAAAGAGTGTGTCGTTAGCCTTTCCTATCTTAAAGCCATTGTCAATGAGAAAATATCTAAGGCACTCATACCAAGCTCTAGGAGCTTGTTTGAGGCCGTAGAGAGCTATGAAGCTTAAAGACATGGTTAGCATACTTATCTTCCTCGAAGCCTGGCGGTTGCTCCACATACAACTCCTCCTTGATTGGTCCATTGAGGAAGACACTTTTCACATCCATTTGATACAACTTGAAATCGTTGTGAGTTGCATAGGCAATAAAATGCAAATAGACTCAAGCCTAGTTAAGGGAGAAAAAGTTTCATCGAAATCCAAACCTTCGACTTAAGAGTACCCTTTGGCTATGAGTCTAGCTTTGTTTCTTGTTTACCATGCCATGCTCATGTTGCTTGTTGCAGAGACCCACTTGGTGCCTACCACATTGGCATTAGGTCTTTTCATTAGCTCCCATACTTTGTTCCTCTTGAAGTTGTTGAGCTCTTCTTGCATGGCTATCACCCAATGCGGATCTCGTAGGGCTTCTTCAACCTTAAATGGCTCCAAAGAAGACACAAAAGAATAGTGAGCACAAAAATTTTCCATACGGGAGCAATTCATTATCCTTTTGGAGATGTCTCCAAGTATGTTGTCAACGGGATGATCCCGTTGAACACATTGATGGACTCTTGAGTGTGGTAAACTTGATCTTGAGTCAACTTCTTCATCTCCCTCATCTACATAGTCTCCCCTTTGAACAATGCCACCATTTTGATCTTCTTTTTCTTGATCATGGTGTTCTTTATCTTGTTGTTGATCTTGAGAGTCTTGGACTTGATCTTATGCTTGAGCCTCTTGTGATGAGGATGAATCACTTGGGCCTTGTTCCTATTGAGGTATTACATCACCAAGTGCCATCCTTCTCAATGCCATACATGGTGCCTCTTCTTCATCTAGCACACACCGATCAACTTGCTCCACTTGGGAGCCATTAGTTTTATCGAACACCATGTCACGTGCAATTTCCACACAACCGGAGGTTTTGTTGAAGACAATATAGGCGTAGGTGTTTGAATCATAACCAAGCAAGAAACCTTCATTGGATTTTGAAGCGGACTTCAAAATTTGAGGCTTCTTGTTGAGAATGTAACATTTGCTGCCAAAGACTCAAAATTAGGAGATATTTGGTTTGTTACCCGTTAGAAGTTCATATGGAGTCTTCTTCAATAGGCGATGGAGGTAGAGACTGTTTGTGGTATGGCAAGCGGTGTTGACCGTTTCTGATCGGAAGTCTTGTACTCATCAAGTATGGTCCTTGACATATATATTAGAGTTCGGTTCTTCTTTTTGGACACCCCATTTTATTCGGGTGAGTAGGGTGCCGAAAACTCATGTTTGATTCCCTCCTCGTCCAAGTACTCTTCAACTTGAGTGTTCTTGAATTCAGTGACATTATCGCTTCTTATCTTCTTGATCCTCAAGGAAAACTCATTTTGAGCTCTCCTGAGGAAACTCTTAAGGACACCTTGTGTTTCACCTTTGTCATGCAAAAAAAAAACACCCAAGTGAAGCAGAAAAAGTCATCATCAATATCTAAACTATATTTTTTTATCGCCAATGCTTATGTAAGAAATGGAACCGAAAAGGTCCATGTGTAGCATCTCCAATGGTCTTGTTGTCGTCATCACATTCTCGGCGGGATGAGCTGCTCCGACTTGTTTCCCAGCTTGGCACACGCTACAAGGCCTATCTTTCTCGAAGACAACATTCTTAAGTCCTCGGACGTGATTCCCTTTTAGAAGTTTGCGAGGATTCCACATACCAACATGGGCTAGCCTACGGTGCCACAACCACCCCATGTTGGTCTTTACAATCAAGCATGTGTCAAGTTCAGTTTTATCCGCAGTGAAGTCCACGAGATAAAGCTTTCCCTTGAGCACACCCTTGAAGGCAATTGAGTTATCAACTCTTCTAGTGACAATCACGCCCTCATTAGTAAACAATCAACTGCACCCCATTTCGCATAATTGAGAGATGGTTAAGAGATTATAATCTAAGGACTCAACATGCATGACTTGTGAAATGGTGTGTTGTGGATAAATAGAGATTTTACCATACCTAGTACCTTGCATTGACTATTGTCGCCAAAGTAGATACCTTGACTTGGGTCTTCATTTCTTTCATACTCCACAAACATTCTTCTTTCTCCGGTCATGTAATTGGTGCATCCACTATTTAGCACCCATTTTGAACTGCCGAAGGACTAAGCCTACAAGACAAGTTTAGGCTTTGGTTTTAGGTACCCAAACTTGGTTGGGTCCTTTGGTTTTTGCTTTCCTTCCCTTGAATAGCCAAGACGATCTTTGATCAAGGGAGATATTGTGATCGAGTATGCACTACGTGCATACTTGATCTTCTCCTTGTCAAAAATGCCACCCTTAGGTGTGCTCTTGTTCTTTGCCAAGTTAAGCTCATTTTTCAGGTCAAGCACAAGGTTAGCACATTTGCAAGTTTTAATGTCTGCTTCCATTTTAGGAAAGTCTGAGCTTGTTGAGGGAGAATGAACACTTGACTTGAGAGTTGTGAATTGTGCGTCAAGGCTCATGTGGGCTTTGTTCAAGCTCACAAGTTCATCTTGGAGCACCACATTTAAACTCTTGAGGCTTGAGGATGCCTCCTTGCATTTCAAAAGTTCAAGTGCCTTGTTCTTTTCCTTCTCAAGCTCAAGAAGCTTCTCAAGGTCAAGATTGCCTCTCATGGACAAGCAATTCATCTTGTTCCTCGAGAAGTTCTTACTTGTCTAAAGTCTCATTGGAAAGCTTTTTCATTTTAATTATAGCACTTTTACTTAAGCCTTCAAACATGTATTCATTCTCACTAGCACTATCAAAGTCCTCATCTTTAATAGAACGTAAGGAGAGTTTAGTTTTAACCTTTAATTTTCCCTCATTGGTCATGATACAAGTGTGACTTGAGCTTTTCCACTCTCCCTTGTTTAGTAAGAGAGTCTTCTTCATTGTTGGCTTGTTGATGGTGACTGTTGCCCCACTCGCTTCATCATCGGAGGAGGACTCATCGTTGGAGTCACACTCCTTGCCAACATGAGGGTGCCCATGTGCTTTCTTCTTCTTGAACATCTTCCTCTCTTGAGGCTTCTCATCCTTGTTCTTCTTCTTCTTCTTGTCATCTTCCTTTTCGTATGGGCAATTCATAATGAAGTGTCCATACTCACCACAGTTGTAGCAAGCCCTCCTTGGTCTTGACCTGCTCTTGTCTTTACCCTTGCTCTCATAGTTTGACCCTCTTCTTTTCTTCATCATCCTTGTAGGATCGAAGAGCACGTGAAAAGCTACCAGAGGGGGGGGGGGTGAATGGTAGATTTAAAAATCTTACGCAGCAGAAACAATTAAACCCCAACCCCTTCGACAGAAAAATGATCTTTTAATGACTAATCTAAATGTTTTTCACCATGACAAAAGTGATGGATATCAGAGAGAATCAAGTCACGAAGACAACACAAAAAGAATCACTCAAATCCGACGAGAAAAACTCAAGTTATGACGAAAGATCAAACAATGGTCAATCTGTCCTACCCGAAAAAAAAACAGTTCTGGAATGCTGCAAAGAAACTCGTGTAGATCAGAAACCACAAATCCAATGACCGTGACATTTTGAAAGATGATAGACAATCAAGTTGTGAAGACAACCCAAAAAGAATCACATCAATTGGATCTGTAAAACTCTAGTTATGATAAAACCACCGACGAAAGGTAGTGCTGTCATGAAACTCGACGAGTAAAACTTGTCTGGAACAAGTCGGACGAACAAGGCACAAAAAGTTCCTTCAAACTACGAATTTTATTCAATAGAACACAAGAGGAACAGCCCCAAAGTCGTCTACCACGAGCTCTGGGCTCCCTTGCTTTTATAACCAGCCCTTAGGCCAACCCAATATCAACTAGGACTCCAATCCTACTCAGATCACGAATCGTAACTTTCCATAACTGCTCAAGATTCTTCTATACGCAGATAGAAGCAATCTTAAGACTTCCAAACACCTTAGGAACGTATCCCACATTCCTAAACAACTCAAATTCGTGACACACACTAAATCCGAACATAACCAACTCGATACTTTCCATACCGAGCCATAACCGACTCCGCCGCAGCCAAAGTCATCAACCGGTACGATCCGATCCTTCCAACCAGATATTTCCTTCCTTATCCCATCTTCGGAACCATGTTGCCACGTCATGCACCGCATGCATACGTGCGAACACCTTCCTTCGATGTTCAGTAACCTTCATATGCACTGCCCTTGATTCAATCATCCTGCGCGACCTCCTGATCAGCTCAACCACAGTTCCTCTCGAACTTGGTTGTTGGAACCTCATCTCCTCCCTGAGACTAGTCTAATAGATCCCATCACCAGCCATGACTTGAACTCAAGCAACACCAGCACATGAATAAACAACCAATCCATACGAGCCCAAGTCCTCGACTTGACTCAAGTTAGTTCCAAACACAACACCTTACGTGAGAACCTCACATTAGCATGTTGCAAAACCACAGTAACACGATATCATCCATATCAACCAAAACACACCAAAAACTTAGAAAAAGAATACTAAGCAAACTTTCCAACAATGTAAAGCAAGTACGAAACATTGCAAATGAAAAGCAGAAGCACTGCGGTCAAGTTCTGGACCTTGCCAGAGCAACCCGGAGCTTGAGCCGGAGCTAACAAAAGCTAGTAGAATCTAGCGCCGGAGCTTATCAAAGCTAGTATAACCAAGCTCCCGCCGGAGCTTACCAAAACTAGTCAAAACTAGTCAACCCAAAACCGGAGCTAGACAAAGTACGTCGGAGCTTAGCAAAAGCATGCCGTAGCTATCAAATATATGCCCGAGCTGTTAAAGACATGCCGGAGCTAACAAAGACATGCCGGAGCTAAAGATAAAGTTCACCGGAGCTAACCAAAGCTAGTCGGACCTTACCAAGAAGTCGGACCTAGCATCTAACGTAGCCGGAGCTACCCAAAACAAGTCGGACCTATGGTCGGACCTTGCTATAGCTCGGAGCTAGAGTCGGACCTTGATAAAAAGATGTTTTGGTGATATTAAAAACTTTTATCATCAAAGCCAAGTGTATTCACTACAAGCCAATGTATTCAGCACACATAGGTCTTACAATCTCCCCCTTGATGAATGCATTGGCAACACCACTTAAAATCCGAACATTGGCTTATTCTCATTAAAAGTTTTGAAGATAATTTCTCCCCCTTTGTAAATCAAAAGTAAAATGAGAAGAAAAATTATCCCATATTATCTCTCCCCCTTTATTATCTCTCCTTATGCACATATTCTCTTTCTCATCATGCTTATCTCTCCCCCTTTGACAATGTATTCAGCAAGGTAAAAGAGAAACTTTAAATGTTATGAGCATATTATAACATATACATATAAAACAAAGCTCATCCAAGTCATACTATCAAGTAACTTACACTATCACATCAATGAGATACATTTAGTGTAAGTCATGCTAGAGATCAAATGTAATTTTCAATTTAAGCAAGTCATGATCTCACAAACTTAACTATCTCAAAACCTGATAGCATGACACTAGTTGCTGCATTTTATTATTTTTCAAAGCATAAATTTATATCATATGATATTTGCAAGAGATTATATGCGCATCTGCCTTATTCTAACCAACCAAGCCAAGCCTATGTCATTTGTTAATCAGAAGCTTAAGGACATGGTTTTAGTCATACACAACTTCTTCCAAGTTCATATCTAAGTGCAATGATAAGGCATCTCAAAAGAAGTGCGATGCATGCATATTCTCTTGATATTTTCTCAATTTATATTTGTTCATAAAAACTCAACATTCGAGTTGATTACTTGATTAATTCTTAATGATTAAAAGCACTTGTGAACATGTAACAAGTTCAAAACAGCAAGAAAGTTCGATCATGACCAGTTTTAGTGTAAGTAATTATTCCAATTACTAGACATGGAAAAAACTACAAAATGTATAACACGAGTAATGTAGTAAGAACTTTCAGCATGTATAAGGAATCACAAAGTCATATATGTATGAAATACTATGCTCATATTATTTTAATTTCAGATTCACACATAGACTTCCCAAGTTTCAAAAACTCCCCCTCAATTTAAGCCATGAGGATGCATAACCCCTATTTCACTACGAATGTAACAAAAACGAGTGAAATCCAAAGGTTTTGTAAAAATGTCAGCCAATTGATGTTCGGTATCTGCATGGTGAAGCACAATGTTTCCTTTTTCAACATTATCTCGGAGAAAGTGATACATAATGTCAATGTGCTTAGTTCTAGAATGTTGCACGGGGTTTTTAGCAATGCAAATGGCACTAGTGTTATCACAGAATAGTGGAACACTATCTAGATCAACCCCATAGTCCTTAAGTGTTTGAACAATCCAAAGAATTTGTGAGCAAGCACTAGCAACAGCTACATATTCAGATTCGGCTGTGGATTGTGCAACTGAATTTTGTTTTCTAGAGGACCAAGCAACAAGAGAATTACCAAGAAAATGACAAGCACCGGAAGTACTTTTCCTATCAATCCTACAACCCCCAAAATCAGCATCCGAAAAAGATTTCAAAGTAACAGTTGAGGAAGAAGGAAGAAAAATGTCAAATTCTTGGGTTCCATGTAAGTACCTGAGAATCCTTTTGACGGCTTGACGATGTGAAACACGTGGGGAAGCTTGAAACCGTGCACAAAGACATACGCCGAATTGTATGTCCGGTCTTGATGCTGTGAGGTACAAAAGTGATCCGATCATGCTTCTATATTCTTTTTGATCCATGGGTTCACCATCTTCATCAAGTTCAAGTGTTGTTGCTGTTCCCATTGGTGTCCGAAGAGGCTTGCTTTTGTCCATGTTGAAGCGCCTTAGGAGGTCTTTGGTATACTTCGTTTGATGCACAAAGGTACCCTACTTGGTTTGCTTGATTTGCAGCCCCAAAAAGTAAGTGAGTTCACCCATCATACTCATTTCAAATTCGGAACTCATCATAGCTGAAAACTTGGACACAAGATCATGAGAGGCACAACCAAAGATAATATCATCCACATACACTTGAACGAATAATGAATCATTGCCATGCTTAAGCACAGAAAGAGTTTTATCAACCTTGCCCATGGTAAACCCCTTTTCAAGTAAGAATGTTTTTAACCTATCATACCATGCTCTAGGGGCTTGTTTGAGACCGTATAAGGCTTTGGACAGTTTGTAAACATGATTAGGAAAATCTGGATTTTCAAACCCCGGTGGTTGTTTGACATAAACCTCCTCATCTATGTAGCCATTAAGAAAAGCACTTTTAACATCCATTTGAAATAGCTTAAAACCTTTAGATGCTGCAAAAGCTAACAAAATTCTTATGGCTTCTAATCTAGCGACAGGAGCAAAAGTTTCATCAAAATCTAGACCTTCAACTTGAGTGAAACCTTGAGCAACCAACCTAGCATTATTCCTAACCACAACCCCATCCTCACTTTGTTTATTTTTATATACCCATTTAGTTCCAATTAAAGTGTGAACTTGAGGTGGAGGTACAAGTTTCCAAACATTATTTCTTTCAAAATTTTCTAACTCTTCTTGCATGGCAATAATCCAAGATTCATTAGTGAGTGCGTGTGATATATCTTTGGGTTCAAAAGAAGCAACAAAAGCAGAATGAGCATAAGAGTTTGGATCGCAAAACCTGGACCGTGTGACTCGTTTGTGCAAGCTTCCAATCATCTGTTGTGGGGGATGATCTTTGTAAAAACGTAGGGGAATAGATGTCTCACAGGCTTCTTCTTCATTAGGTTCATCGTAGATTTATGAGCTTGTGACATGTGGACGATCAGGACCAGCAGAGATGATAGCCGAAGCTTGTTCAATGTTCGGAGCTGGACACGTGTCGACTTCAGAACTGCCAGGCAGTATCACCGGCTCTTCTTCATCTTCGAAAATACCCTCCCCCAGAGGATACGGATCTGGTCCTGCAACACCAGAGCTTGTACCTGGGCTAGCTTCATCAAAAGACACTTCACAAGTCTCCACAATTTTGTTAGTGTCAAGTAAAAGCACACGGTAGCCTCTAGTATGAGATGGATAACCAAGAAACATGCCATCAATGGATTGAGGTTCAAATTTATCAAGATTACCATGTTTCTTAACAAAGCATTTGCAACCAAAGACCCTAAAGTGTGTAACACTAGGCCTATGTACAAACCGAAGCTCATATGGTGTTTTACCTAGCTTAGCACGTAAGAAAACACGATTTGAGACATAACAAGCGGTTGCTAACGCATCAGCCCAAAATTTCCTAGGAGTTTGATATTCATCAAGCATAGTCCTAGCCATCTCAACTAAGGTTCTGTTCTTTCTTTCTACAACACCATTTTGTTGAGATACATATGGTGAAGAAAATTGATGTTCTATTCTATTTTCAGCACAAAAGTGATCAAAAGATTGATTTTTAAATTCAGTTCCATTATCACTTCTAATTGCTTTTAAAGATCCTGGGTGATCACATGATAATCTAAGAAATAAAGTTCGAAAGTGACTAAAAGCTTCATTCTTATATGCCATAAAGTAAACCCAAGAGTATCTAGAATAATCATCAACAATTACAAGAACATACCATTTACCTCTAAAGGATTGAACACGTGAAGGTCCTACGGTGTCAAGATGCAAAAGTTGACATGGTTCAGTTGTCATGATCATTGTGAGAGGAGTATGTGAACCTGCAACCATCTTAGCATGTCTACAAGAAGAGCACACAATTTCTTTGTCCCCTTTAAGCTTAGGCAGCCCACGTATGCGATCAAGAGCACTAACACGCATTAGGTTATCAAAGCCTACGTGACCAAGTCTACGATGCCAAAAATTTATGTCCTTTGAATCATTATCAACTAGACACCTATGCTTAGAGGAAGACATATCAAAATCAGCTTTAAAAACTCTTCCAAACCGAGACATGTTAAAAATAAGCTCACTATTTGAACCTACAACTTTGCAGCAGTTTTTATTGAAAATAATTTCTAGATTTTCATCTAGCAATTGAGCAACAGAAAGCAAGTTGTATTTCAAATTTTTGACAAGTGCCACATCCTTCAAAGTGTAGTGATTATTTACTCTAACTGAACCCTTAGCAATTATAGGAGTTGAGGAATTATCGGCAAAAGTAACATTCTCTACACGTGACACAAAAGAGAGGGAGGAGAACCAATCTTTGTTACCGGTCATGTGGCGTGAGCAACCTGAATCCACAATCCAAATGTTCTCCTTCCTCAAACGTGTAACCTACATAGAAGCACAATACGTCGATGACTCAATACTGGGGTTAGTCAGAAGGCATTTAGGAATCCAGTACTGTGTCACATGACGTGCAGCAGGAAAAACACGCGAAAGCTGAGACAAAACAGCAGGTTTATGAGTCAAAGTTTGAGATTTTTTATTCTTAACTACTGACCTATAAGGTGTTACTTGTGTAGCACAAAAATCAGTAGCTCCGGAGGCAAAAACAGAAGGTGCAGAGGTAAACTTTGAATGTTTTTGACTCAAAACAGTAGGTTGTACAATCGGTTCAATGTCTGCAGCAAATTTTGCATGAAAGTTATGAGATCTAGCAACCATTCTTTCCCTTTTTTGTTGTTTAGCTAGTCTATAACAAAAATCTATGACATGACCATCTCTACCACAGAAGGTACAATGAAATTTAACTTTGTGTTCATGTCTAGATGAGCAAGCAATATTTTTATTTGAAACCGAATGTGACAACACTCCTGCAGATTTGAAAACCACTCCTTTTTGTTTAGGAACTCTTTGAATCAAACCACTTCCTAATGACTTTACAATTTTAGGTGGATGTGCCTTAGCATGAGCATGAGAATCAAAATCCAAACCAGTTTTATCATTGCATGACTTGGAAGAATTCAGCAGCAAGTTTAGGTTCTTATTCCCATTACAGAACCGGTCTAATGTCCTATGCATGTTGTCAAGTTTATTGGACAGATCAAGGCAATTTTCACATAAAGTTTTTCTTTTTAGTTTGCAATTGGAACAAAATTTAACTTCATGAGAACGTAAAGCATTGCTCAATATAGAAATTTCATTCATAGCCTCTTGCAGTTTTTTATTAAGATCATCACAACTAGAACAATGCAAATCAATTGTAGAACAAGAAGCATCTTTTAAGTTTCCAATATTAAGTGCAGCAAGCTTTTTGTTCTTTTCAATTTCAAGTTCAAGTTTATCAAGTGTGGAGGTGTGCGCACTTCTTAATGAGGAAAATTGTTCATATATTAAATCACATGAGGAACATGCATCATCACTAGGAATCAAGGTTTTTAAACGGTTGATTTCAGATTCTAGTGTTTCAATTTTAGCAGCACTATCCCTAAGCTTTTTTTCCTTTTTCTTAACAATAACAGTGGCATGAGAAATAGCATCACACATTTCTTCGCAAGTAGGACATACCTCTTCATTGTCGCTGTTGTGTTCAGCCTCCTCCATACTTGATCTTGACTTGCCCGCCATAAAGCACAAGTTTGCCAAATCATCTTCATCTCCATCACTTCCAATATCCACGTCACTTGAACTGAACTCTTGAAGCGCGGTGATGAAACTGTTGATCATTTTGCGTCCTATGGTACCTTTCTTATTTTTATTGGAATTTCCAGAGGAGGTCCGGACCTTGCTTTGTTTTTCTTCCCGGGTGGTCAGACCTGAAAGGTTAGGGTATTCTGTACGAAATTGTCCTGTTTTACCACATTCAAAACAGCGTTGAGGTCCGGAGCTTCCTCTCCTTCTAGTTCTCAGATTTTGCAATGCTTTTGAGAATCTAGTAGAGATGAGTGCCAACTCCTCTTTGGAAATTCTTCGATCTGCTCCAGGGTTAGTGAGGACAATAAAGCAAGAGTATTGCAAGATGATGATTGGCCAGAGCTAGACATATCATGTTGTGAAACAAATGCAATAAACTTATTTGGGTTCTTACGTGCTAGAATGTCAATTTCATGAGTTTTTAGTTTAGAATAAAGTACATCTAATGTAAGAGAACTCATGACAGTTGATTCACGAATAGATGTTACTTTCGTCTCCCAAATTGACATGTCTAACGCACTAAGAAGTTACCTAGCATTCTCAGCATCAGAAAAATTTACATTGACACTACGTAAGTTGCTGAGAATTTTATTGAAACGAGCAAAAAGGTCATCGATAGACTCACCTGGTTGCATCTCAAAACGCATATATTCCTTTTTGAACATATCTTGTTTTACCTCCTTGATTGTGTTGGAGCGTTCATGGTAATCACAGAGAGCTCTCCAAACATTGTATGCTGATCGGAAGTGCGCGACACGATCAAAGTTGCTTTGAGTGAGTCCTTGGATGATCAAGTTTCGGGCTTTGTTGTTGTTGTCGACGTCCCGTAGGTTTGTGGCCCTGACTTGATCATTGGGTGGCACTTCATAAGGCTTGTACACCTTCTCCCATATTGCAAAGCCTTGTGCCTGGATGAAAGCCTCCATGCGTGCCTTCCAAACCTGAAAATCAATACCAGCGAACACACAAGGTTTGGCAGAGTACTTCTCCATGATGATTAGTCAAAAACACGCGCAAATCACAAAGATTAGAGCACCGTGGCTCTGATACCAATTGTAGGATCTAAGAGCACGTGAAAAGCTACCAGAGGGGGGGTGAATGGTAGATTTAAAAATCTTACGCAGCGGAAACAATTAAATCCCAACCCCTTCGACAGAAAAACGATCTCTTAAAGAAATCGTGTGTGAGACTAATCTAAATGTGTTTCACCATGACAAAAGTGATGGATATCAGAGGGAATCAAGTCACGAAGACAACACAAAAATCATCACTCAAATCCGACGAGAAAAACTCAAGTTATGATCGAAAGATGAAACAATGGTCAATCTGTCCTAGCCGAAAAAAAAACAGTTCTGGAATGCTGCAAAGAAACTCGTGTAGATAAGAAACCACAATCCAATGACCGTGACATTTTGACAGATGATAGACAATCAAGTTGTGAAGACAACTCAAAAAGAATCATGTCAATTGGATCTGTAAAACTCGAGTTATGATAAAACCACCGATGAAAGGTAGTGCTGTCCAGAAACTCGACGAGTAAAACTTGTCTGGAACAAGTCGGACGAACAAGGCACAAAAAGTTCCTTCAAACTACGAATTTTATTCAATAGAACACAAGAGGAACAGCCCCAAAGTCGTCTACCACGAGCTCTGGGCTCCCTTGCTTATATAACCAGCCCTTAGGCCAACCCAATATCAACTAGGACTCCAATCCTACTCAGATCACGAATCGTAACTTTCCATAACTGCTCAAGATTCTTCTATACGCAGATAGAAGCAATCTTAAGACTTCCAATCACCTTAGGAACGTATCCCACATTCCTAAACAACTCAAATTCGTGACACACACTAAATCCTAACATAACCAACTCGATACTTTCCATACCGAGCCATAACCGACTCCGCCGCAGCCAAAGTCATCAACCGGTACGATCCGATCCTTCCAACCAGATCTTTCCTTACTTATCCCATCTTCGGAACCATGTTGCCACGTCATGCACCGCATGCATACGTGCGAACACCTTCCTTCGACGTTCAGTAACCTTCATATGCACTGCCCTCGATTCAATCATCCTGCGCGACCTCCTGATCAGCTCAACCACAGTTCCTCCCGAACATGGTTGTTGGAACCTCATCTCCTCCCTGAGACTAGTCCAATGGATCCCGTCACCAGCCATGAATTGAACTCAAGAAACACCTGCACATGAATAAACAACCAATCCATACGAGCCCAAGTCCTCGACTTGACTCAAGTTAGTTCCAAACACAACACCTTACGTGAGAACCTCACATAAGCATGTTGCAAAACCACAGTAACACGATATCATCCATTTCAACCAAAACGCACCAAAAACTTAGTAAAAGAATACTAAGCAAACTTTCCAACAATGTAAAGCAAGTACGGAACATTGCAAATGAAAAGCAGAAGCACTGCGGTCAAGTTCCGGACCTTGCCAGAGCAACCCGAAGCTTTAGCCGGAGCTAACAAAAGCTAGTAGAATCTAGCGCCGGAGCTTATCAAAGCTAGTATAACCAAGCTCCCGCCGGAGCTTACCAAAACTAGTCAAAACTAGTCAACCCAAAGCCGGAGCTAGACAAAGTACGTCGGAGCTTAGCAAAAGCATGCCGGAGCTATCAAATATATGCCGGAGCTGTTAAAGACATGCCGGAGCTAACAAAGACATGCCGGAGCTAAAGATAAAGTTCACCGGAGCTAACCAAAGCTAGTCGGACCTTACCAAGAAGTTGGACCTAGCATCTAACGTAGCCGGAGCTACCCAAAACAAGTCGGACCTATGGTCGGACCTTGCTATAGCTCGGAGCTAGAGTCGAACCTTGATAAAAAGATGTTTTGGTGATATTAAAAACTTTTATCATCAAAGCCAAGTGTATTCACTACAAGCCAATGTATTCAGCACACATAGGTCTTACAATCCTTTTGAATATTTTGATGAAGAAGGCCAATTCCTCATCGTCCATGTCGGTTCTCTCTTCTTCTTCACTTTCATCGTCATTGCTTGAAGCTTGCACCTCTTTGCCTTTAGACTTGGATGAGGCTTTGAGAGCAATGCCTTTCTTCTTGCAGGATGTGACCTTGGCGAGGTCGTTGACATGGCGTGCTTCCATCTCTATCATCTCGTGGTTCATGATCTTGCCAAGCACCTCATTCGGAGTCACCTTGTGGAAGTTGGGACTCTCACGGATGATTGTGCAAAGCATCACATTGCGAGGTATGAAAGCTCTTATCATCCTCTTGACCACCTCATGGTCGGTCCAATTCTTGCATCTGTAAGCCTGACTCCTATAGATAAGAGTCTTGAGTTGGTTGTACATCTCCTGAGGGCTCGCGCCTTATTCTATGGCGAATCTTACAAGCTCCCCCTCGATCATCTCAATCTTGGCTTCCCTCAACGACCGGTTGTCTTCATGTGCAATTTTGAGCGTGTCCCAAATCTCTTTGGCTTGCTCCAACTCATCAACTTTGTTGAATTCTTCTTGGTTCAAGGAGGAGTTGAGCACGACCGCCGTCTGAGCATTGCGTTGAATTAGTTGTTCTTGCTCCGGGGTCAGCTCTTCGTCGTCCACAGGTATATCTACACTTGTGCAAACAACATGACAAAGTGTAGGATTGAGAGAAATAAGATGCAACTTCATGTTGTGTTTCCACATAGTATAGTTAGTCCCATCAAGGCGTGGAGCTTGCCCATTGGAATAGAAAGATAGTTGGAATGTAAATTGAGGTTCTCATAGTTAAAAAGATATCGCGTGTAGTCCTCTTCGGGCTTCTTGAGCTTCTTCTCCTTCTCAAGTATTCTCCTCTTTATGGCTTCATCTCTTTCCCATTGAAGAAGGTCCACAAGGCGCTTCACTTCTTAATCTTCATCTTCGGTCTTGCTATTGAAGGGAGGGGGCTTTTGCTTGCCCTTGGAGGTGTTACTGGTCTTGTCGCGCAAAGGACAGGATCCTTGTTCGCTGCTGTCGCTGTTCTCGCAGGTGCTGGTCGTGTCGATGATTGGCATCTCCTTCTCACTGTTTCCTCCATCTCATCTCCAAGCAGTTAAGCTTTTGGGAGAGTTAGGCTCTGATACAAATTGAAAGTTGCCTAGAGGTGGGGTCAATAGGCGGATAACCTGAAATTTAACTCAACAAAAGCAAATTAGTAGACAGAGTACAAACTAGTGCGTTTAGGAAGTTTTATATGCGATTCTCTAAAGTCTACTTGATGAAATGTGAAGAATAAAAATCTAACAATCTAGTAATGGGGATGCATTAAGATAAAACAACTAGATCGAGGTGAATCACAAGATTAAGATGAAGAACGTGTGGAACCCTAACATGATCTAGTGAAGAACGAGAAGTTAAATCAAGGGCACAAGACACAAGATTTATCTTGTGATTCAGCTTCACAAAGAAGCTTACATCCACGTTGAGGAGCCCACGGAAGGTCGGGTTTCTCTCAACCCTTTCCTCACCTAGCCCGCAGAGAGGCCGGCTAGCACTTCCACTAAATCATGGGGGTAATCACCAAATTCGTGGGGAAACTAAAATGTGAGGCTCCCACAAGATTACAGCTCGAAAGACCAGAGATCAACACCCACACAAACTCAAATCAACGAATCAAACTGAGGGAATCAACCAAGAGCTCAAAGACAAGCAAACCCTTCTCTCTTCTCTTCCAAGACTCAAATCCTCAAGAGTCGCTCTTAGGACTCCAAGAATGGTGAGAGAGGGCTAGGAAGGCTCTACAAAGGCTTTGGTGTCACTAGGTTCGAGAGTTGCCCTATGAGGGTCGGGGTATCCCTTTTTATAGGTGTCCCGATAAATAGCCGTTGCCACCAGAAAAAGTGAGGACAAGTCTGACATTTGACCCCAGACTAGTCTGGATTGTGGGAACTAGTGATGTCACCCTTGACCAACCACAAGGTCCCCCACCATGTTTTGAATTCAAACTGTCACAACACCATGGACTAGTCCATCCCAGAAAAGACAAGGCCCATCTCATAGAAAACCATTTGTTCTGGCTGAGAACAGAAGAGTTTGGTCCACCGGACTAGTCCGGCCCCTAAGGACGGACAAGTCTGGCCATCCAAGACTTAGTCCCAGCAGTCACCTCCAAGTCCACAACGGACTAGTCTAACATAGAATGGACTAGTCCGATCTCAAACATAAACTTCTTTTCTGGCCAGAAACTGACTAGTCTGACAGAGCCGACTAGTTCGACCCCCAGAGTGGACTAGTCCGACCCCCTAGGGCGGATTAGTCCGGTCCTTCAGGTTTTAGTCCCAAAAGGACTGACACACTCACCATGGATTAGTCCATCACCAAACGGACAAGTCAAAACTCACATAGAAACTCTTGGTCCGCCTAACATTGGATAAGTCCGATGTGGCCGGACAAGTCCAGCCTTCCAGTCCGGACAAGTCCGGCCTTGTCCTTAGGGCAGCCTCAACTCATATGTCAAACTAATCTAACTTGGACGATAAGCTCTTAGGGTATTCTCAAAACTTTGACACATTGAACACACTCAATCTATGTGGCTAAACTCGACACAAAGAATTTAAAAACCTAAATTCTACCCTTCGAGTTTTTTCACCTTTTTCTCCTCTTTTTCCTTTTTGAGTGTATCCAACGTCGTCCATATTTCAATCACCTGTAATTAAACTTGTAATGCTCATTAGTCCCTTAAATATTGTCATTAATTATCAAAACCCACGGGGATTAGCCTAGATGCACTTTCAATTCCTCTCTTGAATTCACTTTAATTCTTTATAAAATTCCTGCATGCAACATTTTCTCCAAGTACAAGTGGAACTAAGTTATTTATAACTATGATGTCTGTAAGAAATATTTATTCCCTCACATAATTGAGTTATAATGATGGTCGAAATTGGTATATAATGATCGTCAACAGCAGCCTCCACCACCAGAGTATTCTGCGCAGACTGAGCCTCAGCAGTACGCCACACAGCCTGCGCATCAGCCATACTCCGCGTAGCACGCGCGTCAGCCGTACGCCGCGCAGCACATGCCCCAGCAGAATGCCACACAGCCTGCGCATGAGACATACGCGATGCAACATGCGCAACAGCCGTACGCTATGCAGCACGCACCGCAGCAGTACGTCAAGCAGCCTGCGCCTCCACCTCCGCCATACAATGTGCAGCCAGCACCTCAGGAGTATGCGGTGCACCTATAACACCCTAAATTTTCGCATCATGCATTGCGTACATGATCATGCATTAAACATTAGTAGAATAAAAAAATAATAAAAGATGGAGCATATATACAAATATGTGTAGCAAGAGAAGAAAAAGAAAATAAAAATATAAAACATGTATTAGGGAATAAATATAATATAAATATAAAAATATAATAATAATATATAAAAAAAAGAAAGAATAAGAAATATATATAAATAAATAATATATATAATAAATATATATAGAAAAAATTAAATAAAATAAATAAAATATATAATAATAATAAATATAAAAAATAATAAATAAATAATATAAATAATATATATATATAATAACAAGATATATGTAAAAAAAGAAGGAAAAAAAAGAAAAAAAACCCGCTCGCTGGCCATGCCGAACCGGCCCAGCCAGCATTGGCCGCCGCTCCCACGCGACCCAGCGCGCGACCCCGAGCGCTCCCACGCCGGGCCACGTGCCCGCCCCGCCGCCAGCGTGACTCAGCGCGCGTCCCGCGCCCCGCGCGCCCTGGCCCCACCTCGACGCCCCAGCACGACGCCTGCGCCCTGGTCCCACGCCAGTCGCGTCCCCACACCGCGGCAAGCGCGCCGCGCAGCCCCGCACCCCGAGCGACCCCGCCGCGCGTTCCCAGCGCCGAGTCGGCCTTTGGCCACGTCGCGCGCCCTCCCGAGCCTATAAATACGACCGAGGACCTCGTATTTTTTCCCCAATGCCAGAAAATGCCAGCGCCTCCACCGTAGGGAGAAAAACCCTAGCGGTAGAGAAAAAAAATAGCAGAAGCACAAGAAGCTGTGCCGCCAGGGAAAAAAGGAAGAAAAAAGAGGAGGAAGAGGAAGAAAAAGAGGAGGGGGCCATCGTCCGCCGGAGATCGTCGTCGTCGCGTCACCGTCGTCGTGCCGCCGGAGGACCCTTGTGCCGTCCGCTTCATCTACGCGTCGCCTTCGTCCCGCGATCTTCGGAGCCGTCGCATCTACGATAGGGTTCGTTTTTCCGATGCGAATTTTAGTGACGTATTAGATCTAATAGACGTAAATTGATTTTAGTTGTGTCGTCTTTTTATTTTCAGCAGCATTAGTTCTTGTTAAAACCCCGTAATGCATATGAACACGTTTGAACTAGTCACATCTAATTAATAAACAACCGTAGTTAATTAATTATTGAACTTTGCATGCATGCATGTCATTGCATGTTGATTAAGTTGTGTGCGTCATATTGAATTGTTTGTATTTTCTTGTATGTGTGATCACGAGTAGAGGGAAGTGATCAAGAGGTCGTGTACGAGGATTTTCAGAACCAAGACTTCGAAGCGCTTGAGCAACCCTATCCGCCGGAGCAAGGCAGGTGTCCTTGAAGCATATTGATCCTATTGTAAAATAAATGTTTTGTTTGCAAACTGCATGCTTGTGTCAATTTGATGGGAATCCTATGGTAGGAAGTTTACTAGATTTGTTAAACCACCCTTGTCACCAGGAATTTATGGTAGAGAGTCAGGAAAGGCTTTTACCTTTTTGCTTCGCTTGATTTATTGGGATGGGAAAACAACACTACAAATTTAATTATGTATTAATGATATTATGGTTAATGTGAACTGGTCAATACGGTTTGGTAATGGGTGATCTAAGCAAGCCAGGTATGTGGATGGGTTGGATGTCATGGTGGTTTGCTTGCTTTAGATCTAAGGACCGGTTCATGCGAGAATAGGCCAGGACTACAGTGCCACCATGAGGCCATGTATGGGTGCGGCCTAGCTGATTAATTAGGGCTTTGCAAGTGCTATTTGTACCATCAAGGATGCTCGGGGAAGGGGTAGTCGGATTGGGTTTGTTGATGATTGGCGGGACTACTCTGGGATCCGAATGGCTCAAGAGGGGGCCCTTGGTTGAAGATGTGCTCAGTTGGAGACATCGCCACCGGTGAAACCTCAGTGGGGTCTAAATAGACTAGTAATCCCTTTGTAAAGGCTATTTTGTGATCTCTTGGCCACACACCAATGGATGTGTGTAATGTGACCGACGGGTCACAAGCATAAGGGAGGTTCTTAGTCACCAAAAGGTGATGAAATCACGAACACGTGGGTAAAGTGGTACAAACTCTGTAGAGTCTATTAAAAATATCATGATAGCCGTGCTCCCGGTTAAGAGCACCTGGATGACCTACATGATTAGAGGGAAATTGGGATTTGGGATGGTTATGGTTTGGTAATGGTTATGGTTGATATTATGATTATGGTTATGTTTATGGGATGGAATTATGGTTTATGACATTGATTATGTTTATTGGTAATGGTGAATTATGGACTGATATTATTATGGTTACATGGTTTATGATGGGTTTACTTCACATAAATATGATACATTGCTTTTCCAAATGGTTTTACTGTACTTTTTAGCACTTAGCCATTATTATTGTCGTCATTTGAATCAACCACATGTCATACTTTCCACACTTGCTGAGTACGACATGTACTCACTCTTGCAATCCCCCCCAACAGTTGCAGGTCAGGATTGTGAGTTTAATGGTGATAATGCAGAGTTCTAGGCTGTGTCTATCGTCAGATTTGCCTGTGGTGTTATTGGAGCTGCACTATCCCTTTTGCTTAGTTTGCTTAGTTGCTTAATTAGTTTATTTCCGCTGCATTAGTTGAACTTGTCATTAATCTTCATTAGAGCTTGTATTCGAGAATATTTTGAATTGTGTAATAAAATTTGGTTAATTAATCTTGTTTTGTGGTAATTTTCTGTATACTCTTTTGTGAATCACTCGTGTATGTGTGTTGAACATCCTGGGCACACATATACGTTCACTTGGTTCATTTTCGGAACCGGGTGTCACAGATTGGTATTAGAGCCACAGGTTGACCGTAGGACGCAGCCTAGATAGAATGGACACTTTAGAGCACATAGGAGCACTTAGGAATTGATGTGTTTTTGCTTGTAGTGCTGTTTGCTATGTATATATTGTTTGCTTGTGTGCTCAATAGAGAATTTTGGGATGCTTTAGCATTGCCATGTCCACCTAGGCTAGTGTAGCTAGTTGTTTAGTTTCATATCCCTTGATGCATTTAGTTGGGGATGTTTCTTAATTCTTACCTATTGCTCTTCTTCAGATGGTGGGGACTCACAATCAGAGGGATGTCAATGGTGAGGAGGAGAATCATGGAGTACCTCAGAACAAAACTGGACAAGGACCTGCTCATGGAGCTATAAATATTGAGCAACTACTGGCTATGTAGACCATGATACAAACTATGGGACAGCTGCAGGCAGGTAACATCAACAATCAGCCCCACATGCCTCCACCACCACCCCCGCCTCCTCATAACTGATTCGGAGAGTTTATGAGGACTAGGCCGCCAACCTTTGCTCAAGCTCCCGACCCTATGGATGCTGATGATTGGCTCAAGTTCGTGGAGAAGAAACTTGCTATTGTCCAATGCAGTGATCGAGAGAAGGTCCTATTTGCTTCTCATCAACTAGTTGGAGCAGCTACAGATTGGAGGGATGCTTATTGCAATGCTCATGAGAATCAAGAGAGGATCACTTGGGCGGAATTCAAGGAGAACTTCCTTTCTCAGTATGTGTCGGAAGGTGCTATGATCTTGAAGAGACAAGAATTCGAGAACTTAAGGCAAGGAAGATCAAGCGTGAGTGAATATCTCAATAAATTCACTCAACTCTCAAGGTACACGCCTGAAGATGTAAGCCGGGACAGCCGGAAGCAATATTTGTTCATGAGAGGCCTCAACAATGAGATTCAAGTGCAATTGCTCAATTGTGACTATGCCAACTTCCAGAAGCTTGTGGACAAAGCAATTGTTGTTGAGAACAAGGTTCGTGAGATGGAACAAGACACCAAGAGGAAGGCGCCATATCAAGGACAGCAACAAGGAAGTAATGTGCGCCCTCGCCTTGCACCACCTAATGCGCCTTACTTCAACTCTTCCATTCCTGCCCAACGCCCTGGATTTCCCCCGGCCCAACTCAGTTTATGCAGTAGCGCCCTGTCATGCAAGCACCTAGGCCTCCATTGCCATATGCACCTCGTGCTAATTTTTCTAGTGCAAATGTTCAGAACCAAGCTCGTCCCAAAAATTCTGGTGGAGTAAAGAAGTGCTATACTTGTGGAGAAGCTGGACACTTTGCGCACCAATGTCCTAAGTCAGGCCTTGGTCAAGGAAGCAATGCACCGAGGCAAAACCCAAGACCTAATGGAGGACAGCCACAAGGAAGCCGTGGGCATCAGAATTTTGCTCGTGGCAATGTGAACCATGTGTCTACGGAGGATGCTCAACAAGCTGATGACGTGGTCATTGGTATGTTTCTCGCCAACTCCAACCCCGCGACTATGTTGTTTGATTCTGGAGCATCACATTCATTCATTGCATCAAAGTATGTTGCCAAGTATAGTTTGCCTATCTCTCATATGAAGTTTACTCTATTGGTTAAGTCTCCTGGAGGAGGGATGAGGACAAATATAGTATGTCCAAAAGTAAGCCTTAGAATAAGGGGGGTAGACTTCTCAGCCAACCTCATTGTTTTGGATTCTCAAGGATTGGACATTATACTTGGTATGGACTGGTTGAGGAAGCACAATGGAGTTATTGAGTGTGCCACAAAGATGCTGAAGTTGACCAATGAAGAAGGGATCACCATAGAATTTGAAGCCTCTGAAACCGCACCGAAGAAATTGGAGCTGAATCATATGGAAGTTGCTGCAATTGAGGAGATTCCAGTGGTATGTGAATTTTTGGACGTGTTCCCAGACGAGTTGTCAGGTATGCCACACAATCAAGAAATTGAGTTTGTTATTGATTTAATACCTGGAACTGCACCTATAGCTAAGAGGCCATATAGGATTCCTCCTATGGAATTAGCGGAGCTCAAGAAGCAGATTCAAGAACAACTAGAGAAAGGTTTTATTTGCCCAAGCTCTTCACCTTGGGGAGCGCCCGTTCTATTTGTGGACAAGAAGGATGGAACGCAAAGGATGTGTGTGGATTACCGAGCTCTCAATGAGGTGACCATCAAGAACAAGTACACCTTGCACCGTATAGAGGATTTGTTTGATCAGATGAAATATGCCTGTGTGTTTTCCAAGATTGATTTGAGGGCAGGTTACTTTCAAATGAAGATTAGACCGTCGGACATACCCAAGACAGCTTTTAGGACACGGTATGGATCTTATGAGTACACGGTGATGTCTTTTGGATTGACCAATGCACCTGCCTACTCTATGTATCTCATGAATAAGGTCTTCATGGAGTACTTGGATAAATTTGTCGTGGTGTTTATTGATGACATTATGATCTACTCGAAGGATGAGAAAGAACATGAGGAACACTTGAGGCTCACGTTGCAGAAATTGAGGGAGCATCAATTGTATGCCAAGTTCGACAAGTGTCAGTTTTGGTTGAAAGAGGTGCCATTTTTGGGTCATATCATCTCAGGAGGAGGAGTGTCAGTTGACCCCGGTAAAGTGAGGGACGTGTTGAAGTGGGAACCACCGCAAACCGTAAAAGAAATAAGGAGTTTTCTTAGAATGGCTGGATATTACCGTCAATTCATCAAGGACTTCTCCAAGATAGCCAAGCCAATGACGGAATTGCTAATGAAGGGAAAGGCTTTCCGATGGACTCAAGCTTGTCAAAACAGTTTTGAGAAGTTGAAGAAGAGGTTAACAACAGCCCCAGTCTTTATATTGCCGGACATGAGCAAGAGTTTTGATATTTATTGTGAGGCATCAAGACAAGGACTTGGATGTGTATTGATGCAAGAAGGTCAAGCGGTCGCCTATGCGTCAAGACAATTGAAGAAACATGAGCAGAATTATCCTATACATGATCTTGAACTAGCAGCCGTGGTACATGCATTGAAGATTTGGAGACACTATATTCTTGGACATAGGTGTGAAATCTATACGGATCATAAGAGTTTAAAGTATATTTTCACACAAACGGATCTGAATTTGAGGCAATGGAGATGGTTGGAGGTCATCAAGGATTATGATGTGGGGATCAACTATCATCCAGGAAAGGCCAATGTAGTGGCCAATGCCTTGAGTCGGAAAGGAGTAAGTAATCAACTCACGGTTCGAGAATTGCCATCCAAGCTATGTAAGGAATTTGAACGGTTGAACCTCGGATTCGTGAATGAGATGGTAATAATGGAGTTAAATTCAACCTTGGAGCAAGAAATTCGAGAAGCACAAACCACGGATGAAGAGATCAAGGAAATCAAGGAAAGGACTGAGGAAGGGAGAGAATTCAGATTTGATGAAGACGAACATGGTACCTTATGGCTTGGAAAGAGAATCATTGTGCCTAATGTAAAGCATATTCGGGAGACAATATTAAAGGAGGCACATGACTCGTCGTACTCAATTCATCCCAGGTGTACAAAGATGTACAAGGACTTGAAGACATGCTATTGGTGGGCCAGCATGAAAAGGGACATAGCCGAATATGTTGCATTCTGTGATGTGTGCCAACGAGTTAAAGCAGAACACCAAAGGCCAGCTGGATTATTGCAACCATTAAAGATTCTGGAGTGGAAGTGGGAAGAGATTGGTATGGACTTTATAGTTGTCTTACCATGTACCCAGTCCGGCTATGATTCAATATGGGTAATTGTGGATCGGTTGACAAAATCAGCTCACTTCATTCCTGTCAAGACCACATATACCACCACGAAGCTAGCAGAACTGTATATGGAGCATATTGTGTGTCGACATGGAGTTCCAAAGAAAATAGTCTCGGACCGAGGTTCTCAGTTCACCTCTAGGTTTTGGCAAAAATTGCAATGAAGCATTGGGAACAAGGTTGAACTTCAGTTCGGCATATCAACCCAAACGGATGGACAAACGGAGAGGAGCAATCAAATTTTGGAAGACATGTTAAGAGCTTGTGCTTTAAAGCATGGGAAAAGTTGGAACAAGAGCTTGCCATATCCAGAATTTTCATACAACAATAGTTACCAAGATAGTTTGAAAATGTCACCCTATGAAGCACTATACAGAAGGAAGTGTAGGACACCTTTGTTTTGGAATGAAATAGGAGAGAACCAAGTATTTGGTCCTGATGTGTTACAAGATGCTGAAAGGCAAGTTCAAATGAGACGGGAAAACCTAAGGGCTGCTCAGTTGCGACAGAAAGGTTATGCGGATAATAGGCAAAGGAGTCTGACTTTCGAAGTTGGAGATTTTGTATACCTCAAAGTGTCACCTATCCGAGGTCAGTGACGGTTTAACGTCAAAGCAAAGCTGGAACCACGTTACATCGGACCATTCAAGATTTTGGACAAACGAGGAGAAGTAGCATATCTACTTGAGCTGCTGGCATATCTCTCCGATGTACACAACGTGTTTCACATGTCTCAACTCAAGAAGTGTCTAAGGGTGCCGGAAGAACAGGTGCCGATGGATGAGTTAGAGCTTCAGGAGGATTTGTCCTATGTCGAGCAACCTATCAAGATATTGGACGTGAAGGAAAGGGTCACGAGGAATAAGAGAGTCCGTTGGTGCAAAGTGCAATGGAACCACCATACGGAAGCCGAAGCTACGTGGGAACGTGAAGAAGACCTGAAGACGGAATTCCCTCATCTTTTCTCCACGCTGTCGAATCTCGAGGGCGAGATTCACTTTAAGGGGGTAGGTTTGTAACACCCTAAATTTTCGCATCATGCATTGCGTACATGATCATGCATTAAACATTAGTAGAATAAAGAAAATAATAAAAGATGGGGCATATATACAAATATGTGTAGAAAGAGAAGAAAAAGAAAATAAAAATATAAAACATGCATTAGGGAATAAATATAATATAAATATAAAAATATAATAATAATATATAAAAAAAGAAAGAAGAAGAAATATATATAAATAAATAATTTATATATAATAATATAAAAATATATAAAAAAATTAATAAATAAGATAAATAAAATAAAATATATAATAATAATAAATAATATATATATATATATATAACAAGATATATGTAAAAAAAAGAAGGAAAAAAAAAGAAAAAAACCCGCTCGCTGGCCAGGCCGAACTGGCCCAACCAGCACTGGCCGCCGCTCCCACGCGACCCAACGTGCGACCCCGAGCGCTCCCGCACTGGGCCACGTGCCCGCCCCGCCGCCAGCGCGACTCAGCGTGCGTCCCGTGCCCCGCGCCCCCTGGCCCCACCCCGACGCCCCAGCGCGACGCCCGCACCCCGGTCCCACGCCAATCGCGTCCCGGCACCGTGGCAAGCGCGCCGCGCAGCCCCACACCCGAGCGACCCCGCCGCGCGTTCCCAGCACTGAGTCGGCCTCTGGCCGCGTCGTGCGCCCGCCTGAGCCTATAAATACGACCGAGGACCTCGTATTTTTTCCCCAACGCCAAAAAACGCCAGCGCCGCCACCGTAGGGAGAAAAACCCTAGCGGTAGAGAAAAAAAAGAGCAGAAGCACCAGAAGCTGTGCCGCCAGGGAAAAAAGGAAGAAAAAAGAGGAGGAAGCGGGAGAAAAAGAGGAGGGCCCCATCGTCCGCCGGAGATCGTCGTCGTCGCGTTGCCGTCGTCGTGCCGCCGGAGGACCCTTGCGCCGTCCGCTTCATCTACGCGTTGCCTTCGTCCCGCGATCTTTGGAGCCGTCGCATCTACGGTAGGGTTCATTTTTCCGATGCGAATTTTAGCGACGTATTAGATCTAATAGACGTAAATTGATTTTAGTTGTGTTGTCTTTTTATTTTCAGCAGCATTAATTCTCGTTAAAACCCCGTAACGCATATGAACACGTATGAACTAGTCGCATCTAATTAATAAACAACCGTAGTTAATTAATTATTGAACTTTGCATGCATGCATGTCATTGAATGTTGATTAAGTTGTGTGCATCATATTGAATTGTATGTATTTTCTTGTATGTGTGATCACGAGTAGAGGGAAGTGCTCAAGAGGTCGTGTACAAGGATTTTCAGAACCAAGACTTTGAAGCGCTTGAGCAACCCTATCCGCTGGAGCAAGGCAAGTGTCCTTGAAGCATATTGATCTTATTTTAAAATAAATGTTTTGTTTGCAAACTACATGCTTGTGTCAATTTGATGGGAATCCTATTGTAGGAAGTTTACTAGATTTGTTAAACCACCCTTGTCACTTGGAATTTATGGTACAGAGTCGGGAAGGGCTTTTACCTTTTTTGCTTCGCTTGATTAATTGGGATGGGAAAACAACACTACAAATTTAATTATGTATTAATGATATTCTGGTTAATGTGAACTGGTCAATACGGTTTGGTAATGGGTGATCTAAGCAAGCCTGGTATGTGGATGGGTTGGATGTCATGGTGGTTTGCTTGCTTTAGATCTAAGGACCGGTTCATGCGAGAATAGGCCAGGACTACAGTGCCACTACGAGGCCAAGTATGGGTGCGGCGTAGTTGATTAATTAGGGCTTTGCCAATGCTATTTTGACCATCAAGGATGCTCGGGGAAGGGGTAGTCAGATTGGGTTTGTTGATGATTGGCGGGACTACTCTGGGATCTGAATGGCTCAAGAGGGGGCCCTTGGTTGAAGATGTGCTCAGTTGGAGACATCGCCACCAGTGAAACTTCAGTGGGGTATAAGTAGACTAGTAATACCTTTGTAAAGGCTATTTTTTGATCTCTTGGCCACACACCAACGGAAGTGTGTAATGTGACCGACGGGTCACAGGCATAAGGGAGGTTCTTAGTCACCAAAAGGTGATGAAATCACGAACATGTGGGTAAAGTGGTACAAATTCTGCAAAGTCTATTAAAACTATCATGATAGCCGTGTTCCCGGTTAAGAGCACCTGGATGACCTACATGATTTGGGATGGTTATGGTTTGGTAATGGTTATGATTGATATTATGATTATGGTTATGGTTATGGGATGGAATTATGGTTTATGACATTGATTATGGTTATTGGTAATGGTGAATTATGGACTGATATTATTATGGTTACATGGTTTATGATGGGTTTACTTCACATAAATATGATACATTGCTTTTCCAAATGGTTTTACTGTATTTTTCAGCACTTAGCCATTATTATTGTCGTCATTTGAATCAACCACATGTCATACTTTCCACACTTGCTGAGTACGACATGTACTCACTCTTGCAATCCCCCCAACAGTTGCAGGTCAGGATTGTGAGTTTAATGGTGATAATGCGGAGTTCTAGGCCGTGTCTACCGTCAGCTTTGTCTGTGGTGTTATTGGAGCTGCACTATCCCTTTTGCTTAGTTTGCTTAGTTGCTTAATTAGTTTATTTCCGCTGCATTAGTTGAACTTGTCATTAATCTTCATTAGAGCTTGTATTCGAGAATATTTTGAATTGTGTAATAAAATTTGGTTAATTAATCTTGTTCTATGGTAATTTTCTGTATACTCTTTTGTGAATCACTCATGTATGTGTGTTGAACATCCTGGGCACACATATACGTTCACTTGGTTCATTTTCGGAACCGGGTGTCGCAGCACCCTGCGCCCCAGATGTACGCTGCTCCACACCAAGCTCCGACAGTGCCATAGGAGGATGTGCAGCCCTGGCTCCACACCTCCGCATCGTGGCATGGCCAAGCAAATTCTGGCCACACCTATCATGTAACACCCTCAGTTTCTTGCACAATGCATTGCATACATCCTCATATATGTATAACATTAAGCAACTTAAAGTAGAACAAGATCAAAATGAATTTAGGCAAAATCAGCAAATTATTTCGGCCAGGTTGCGTACTTGTCCTGCTATAACCCCGGACTAGTCTGGTGACCCTATTTTCATTCAGAAAATTCAGTTTCCTTTAGAGCATGGACTTGTCCGGCACAATGCACAGACTAGTCCGGTTTGGTCTCTGATGTTGTCCGGACTTGTCCCTGGTCCAAGCGGACTAGTCCGTTCCCTGTTGAATTTTAGTCTGAAAGCATTTTATTCTGCAACCCCGGACTTGTCCAACCTTATACACTGGACAAGTCTGATCTAGCCTCTGTTCCAAAACGGACTTGTTTGATCCCTATTGCGGCCTAGTTCGAGCGGCAGAAACCAACTCGGATTCTGTTATTTCTCCACGATTGGTTATTGGGTAATTTCCTTAATTAGTCCCAAGAACTTCGTGCCCAACGCCAAAGGAGCCCAAGGGGACCCCACCCCGACCCCTACTCGCCCCCCACCGAAATCCAATTGGAATTCACCCCAAAACCGGTGAGACCTATGTGTGTTGAATACATTGGCTATGATGATAAAAGTTTTGAATACTTCCAAAACACCCTTTCATCAAGGTCCGACTCTAGTTCCGAGCTTCAGTAAGGTCTGACAATAGGTCCCACTTGTTTTGAGTAGCTCCAGCAAGGTCCGATGTAAGGCCCGACTTGATTTTGCTAGGTCCAACTTCTTTGTCTAGGTCCGACTTATTTTGGCCTAGTTCTGGCGCTAGGTTTGACTAGCTTTGCTAAGCTCTGGTGCTAGGTCCTGCTAGCTTTGCTAAGCTTCGGCTCAAGGTCTGGTTAGTTTTGGCAAGGTTTGAAGCTAGATTGCAATGGTTTTCCTTTTACCTTGAAATGATTCAAACTTGTTTTACATTGATGAGAAGTTTGCTTAGTTTTCTTTTACTAAATTTTTGGTGTGTCTTGGTGGTTATGGTGGTTAATGTTTGATATTGTTTTGCTATGGTTTGCAACATGCTTATGTCAGGTGCTCACGTAAGGTGTTGTGGTTTTAGAACTCACCTGAGTCAAGTCGAGGACTTGTGCTCAGAAGTATTGGTTGTTTATTCATGTGCATGTGTTGCTTGAGTTCAAGACATGGCTGGTGACGGGATCCATTGAACTAGTCTTAGTGAGAAGATGAGGTTCAACAACCAAGTCCAGGAGGAATTGTGGTTGAGTTGATCGGGAGGTCGCGCAACATGTTTGGATTAAGAACATTGCATATGAAGGTATCGTGGACGTCGTTGGAAGATTTTGCACGTGTGCAAGGAGTGCATGGACGTGGCTACATGGTTCCGAGGCGTGATGAAGAGATGTGGATGTAAGGAATTGGTCGGAAAGGTCCGATCGGCTTGGTTATGGACTCAGGCTGCGGCTGGTTTGGGTTTGACTCAAATATGGAAAGAGTTGAGTTGGTTATGATAGGATTTCATGTGGGTCACGAAGTTGGGTTGTTTTAAGAATGTGGAATATGATCCTTAGGTGTTTGGAAATCTTAAGATTGCTTCTATCTGCATATCGATGTGTCTGGGGCAGTTAAGGAAAGTTTCGGTTGAATCTGAGTAGGATTTGAGTCCTAGTTAGGATTTGGTTGGCCTAAGGGCTGGTTATATAAGCAAGGGAGGCCAGAGCTCATGGTGCACTACTTTGGGGCTGTTCCTTTCGTGTTTTGATCAATAAAATTTGTAGTCTAAAGGAGCTTTTATGCCTTGTTCGTCCGACTTGTCTCAGACAAGTTTTTCTCGTCGAGTTTCTGCACAACACTACCTTGCTTCGGTGGTTTTATCATAACTCGAGTTTTACAGATCCAATTGGTGTGATTCTTTTTGGTTTGTCTTCACAACTTGATTATATATCATCTTTAAAAATTTCACGGTCATTGGATTTGTGGTTTTGGATATACACGAGTTTCTTTGCAGTGTTGCGGATCTGGTATTTCTCGGGTAGAACAGATTGACCTTCTTTCAGTCTTTCGATCGTAACATGAGTTTTTCTCGACGGTTTTTTGTGATTATTATTGTCATGTCTTCATGACTTGATTCTCCATAATCTATACTGGTTTTGTCACGATTGATCACATTTAGATTAGTCGCACACAAAATTTCTTAACAAATTGATTTTCTACCGAGGGGTTTTTGTTGCTTGCGCTAAAAAAGTTTTAAATCTACCATTCACTCCCCTCTGGTAGCTTTTCACGTACTCTTTGGTCCTACAAAACCCTACCTCTCCACCCCTATATAAGCAAACGAATACCCTCACCTCTCCAACTTTTTAGAAAAACCCTCGCTGCCGCCCTTGCCTTGTGCTGACGTAAAGAAGGAGCCCAGGAGCAAGGAGAAGGAGGAGAAAAGGGAGGAGGCTCAATCAAGATCGATCTTTGTCAAATTTCGACAATTGACGATCTTCGTCAGCAAAACTTCAACAACTCATCTTCATCAAGCCTAGACGTCAAGATTCAAGTGTTGCACCCAATCTTTGACCCTTGGATCTCTAGACACGTGGTACACCCACTACATTCAAGTTTTCACGAGAATTTAACCCTAAAACCCTGCTGAACAGAAAACCCTAACTCTGCAGTTTTGTATAGGGCGGACTAGTCTGACCTCTATATCGGACTTGTCCGGCCTCTAAATCTGGAATGTGCTGAATTAAATCCAACTTGACTCAAATCAATTCCAAAATTGTTCAAACCTGTTAGAATTTATTGTAACTAGTTAATAAACATTTATAGCAACTCATTAAAAAGTTTTACCTCACAATTGCATTAATCATGCATATCATGGCATATTGCGTACTATATGAGCATTATTTGATTGTGATTGCTATTTTGCATGTTTGTCGCGCGGAATAGAAGGTCTCACTGTAGAGAGTGTTTTTGAGGACCTGCAGAACCAGAACTTTGAAGCCTTCGATCCAAACCAAGCTCAAGATCATGGCAAGTGTCCTTGATCATTTTGATTTTATTTTAAATGTTTTGTTTGCAAAATTGATGCTTGTATCAATTGATGGGAAAACCCAATTGTAGGAGTTTACTAGTCTTGAATGACCACCCTTGTCGCTTGAACACTGTGTAGAGAGTCAGGAAGGGTATTTTACACTTTTTGCTTCACAATACTAAATCGGGTTTGGAAAACAATCATATTGCTTAATTGAACTAATGAACACATAAATGATGAGGATTGATATTAATGACCCTTTAGAAACGGTGCCTAGGGATCTAAGCAAGCCGGTTATGTGGAATGGGTTGGACTGTTTTGGTGGTTTTGCTTGCTTTAGATGTAAGGACCGGTTCATGGAGCGACCATCCATGATTTACAGTGCCACCTTAGGGTCAAGTATGGGTGCAACTTAGCTGACTAATTAGTGTTTTCCCAGTACTATTTGGACCATTAAGAATGCTCCGAGAAGGGGTAGCCGGATGGGCTTGTAGAGATTGGTGGGACTACCCTGGGATCCGAATGGCTCAAGAGGTGGCCCTTGGTTGGATGGGCTCAGCTCGAGACATCACCACCTGTGAAACCTCAGTGGGGTCTAAATATGCTAGTAATAACTTTGTAAAGGCTATTTTGTGATCTCTTGGCCTCACACCGAAGGAAGTGTGAGACGACATAATTGAGATTTATAGTCATCGAAAGGTGATGAAATCACGAACTTGTGGGTAAAGTGGTACACCCTCTGCAGAGTGTGTTTAAAACTATCATGATAGCCGTTCTCCTGGTCATGAGCAACCTAGAATCTCACAGGATTAGAATTTAGACTTTAAATTGGTTTAATGGATGAAATATAATTGGGAGTTGGTATTGGTTAATTAATTGGCTTTCGTATATGGAATTAATGAAAATGAGGCATATGAGCTGTTATGAGATGGTTATGGATGATTATTACTAGTTTTGGTTATTTAAGTTGAAATTGGTGTTATTTGGGTTATTTTGGAAAGGACCACACTTAATGGCAATATAATTGTGTTTTCAACTGTTTTAAATCCACTTTTATGCAATTAACCATTGTTTATTATCATACCTTGTTTAAGTTACATGTCATACTTTTCCACACTTGTTGAGTACGACATGTGCTCACTCTTGCTATTCCCCCAACAAATTCAGACGCAGGCGTCACTGTGGAGTTCAAGGAGGTTTTTGAGGAGTTCTAGGCCCGCATGTTACCGTGAATCTTGCCTGTGGAGTTTGGAGTCACTAGTGTTTAGTATTATTCGCTGCAGTTGTTAGAATTTATATTCAAGACTAACTAGTTTTTAATAAGAAACTATTATTAGTATTATTATTCGAGACATGGTTATAATCTGTTTATCATTTGTGGATCACGTGTATGTGTGTTAAACATCTTGGGCACACATATGCATTGAGCTTAGTTCATTTTCGGAACCAAGTGTCACATGTCGGAGAAGTATGATGAGAGCGTCAACTCTGTCGAGTTCTTGTAGATCTACACCACCTCTCTCCTAGATGCAGGAGGGGATGAGGTCATCATGGCCAACTACTTCCCCGTCACCCTGACTGGCCCTGCCTAGTCATGGCTCATGAACCTGCCCCAGGGATCCATAACCTCCTTAGTGGAGCTCTGCCGGCAATTCACGACGAACTTCGGCAGCTCCTACACGCATCCCTGCACCGAGCTCGACCTTATGCCGTGAGACAATGTCCCGGCGAGGCATTGCGGTCGTTCATCCAACGGTTCTACCAGATACGCAACACCATCTCCCACATCCCGAATGCTTCTATCATAGTTGCATTTCGCCAGGGGGTGAGGGACAGTTAGATGCTCAAGAAGTTAGCCACGCACAACGTTCAAGACGTCTTCGATCTCTTCTCCATTGTCAACAAGTGCGCCAGGGCTGCCGAAGGCCGCGATTGGCACTCGTAACCCGCCCCTGAGGCAAGAAGGGTCGACCAGCCTAGTGCAGGCACCACTCTTAGGGTAGCGGCAAGAAGAAAAAAAAAAGACTGGTGGCAAGGATATGCCACTGGTCGAGGCCCCTGTAGCTCCAGCAGCACCAGCTGGCGATCCCAAGGAGCCACGTCCCAACAAGCGCCCGCAGCAGTCACAAGGCAAAGGTGCAGCGACTAGTGCTTAGTAGACAACACTAGCGGCCAGAACGCTAGTGATTGCCGAGAGAGCAAGAAGCTAGAAGAGAGATACCGCGAGTAGCTGCAGCATCGCCTAGATGGTGCGCCTTTTTGCCAGCGGGAGGGCAAACAGAAGGTCGACCCGCAGGTCGACAAGGACAAGGAGATGGAGTACCGGGAGGCCAAGCGAGCCGTCCAGGGGGTCTACAACGATGGGGACTCCGACTCCAGCAGCGACCACGAGCGCTGCAAGATGCTCCACATCAGCTAGCCACACTACAGGGGGAACACCTTTCTTCCTGGTGTGGGGGGCCGAGGCCATCCTCCCCCAGGGATCACTGTGGGCTCCTCCCGGGCCTAAAGCCTGACAGGACCAACTCCTACGTGAAGATATCAACCTCGTCGATGAGGGCATGTGGTGAGCAGCTTCTTGAAATGCACAGTACCGGAGGGCGCTTTGGAGCCATCATCAATGGTTCGTGCGGAGTAGGGAGTTGCATGTGGGCAACCCGGTCGAACAAACTTTCCCCCATCTGGGAGGACCGCTTCCTGGTGACAGAGGTACCCTGCCCCAAGAGCGTCATCCTGGCCACAAAGATAGGGACCCACTTCCCAATCGTTGGAACATGTAACACCTTCGTAAGTTATATCTATAGTGTAGTGGCAGAGCAATTTTTCTTTTCTATGTGACAAGCACCATAGCGTCTAGAGCAGCGCATGATGCAACCAAGCTTTGGGGGGACTGGTCTACAACGTACATCCTTCTTAGCCTAGTTCTGTACCATAAGCATGTAAACTCTGCCTCCCTTGACATCCGGAGCCGGTCATTGCCTTCTTATAAAGCATGCATCCTCCTATGAAATGTCGTGATTGGAAAAGACTTTAGTCTTACCCTGTTGTTGATACTTCCTACACACTACTAACAAATCATCCCCAGCATTGGTTCCAGAAATGCTTGTTGATAGTTCTTAAATCATAGATATAAATCTGCAAGCGCACATAATCTATCGGTGTAGCATTTCCCCTTTTAGAGTATTCCCAAAGGGTGTCATTTATATTCTCCCAAAGGAAAGATGGGTGGAAGCAAAGCAATCATCAAATGGAGAGTCTAGGTTGGTCTAGGTAGGGTTCTAGCAAGGATGGATAAATGATAATTTGAAGGTAGTGTGACACACACAAGAGCATTCTATCCTAAGGGGGGTGAATGAGGTAAAGAGAGAATATGCTAAGAGTTAGGTAGATACTCCTACTGTGCTTCTAATATAGATATACATAGCCTAAGTTAGTTACTAACGATCATATTAATTATGAATTCTCATGCTAAGTGGATTAACACATCGGGCATGGATTTACCCCTAGCAACACTAGGACGACTCCCACCAAGACCCTGTGGCATAGCCGAATGTGGAGGATTACAAAGGACAGACATGACTGTCACCACCTACTGCCTACTTCTTCAATCCGTGGGTCTATGATTGTAGGATCGAAGAGCACGTGAAAAGCTACCAGAGGGGTGGATGGTATATTTAAAAAATCATACGCAGCGGAAACAATTAAATACCAACCCCTTCGGCAGAAAAATGATCTGTTAAAGAAATCATGTGTGAGACCAATCTAAACATGTTTCACCATAACAACAAAGGTAGGAATCAGAGATAATCAAGTCACGAAGACTACACAACAATAATCACCCAAATCCGTTGAGAGAAACTCAAGTTACGATTGAAAGATCGAACAAAGGTCAATCTGTCCTACCCGAGAAAAACAGTTTTGGAACGCTGCAAAGAAACTCGTGTAGATCAGAAACCACAAATCCAATGACCGTGAAATTTTGAAAGATGATAGATAATCAAGTTGTTAAGACAACTAAAAAAATAATCACGTCAATTGGATCTGTAAAACTCGAGTTATGATAAAACCACCGAAGAAAGATAGTGATGTGCAGAAAACTCGACGAGAAAAACTTGTCTGGAACAAGTCGGACGAGCAAGGCACAAAAGTTCCTTTAAACTATGAATTTTATTTAATAGAACACAAGAGGAACAGCCCCAAAGTCGTGCACCACGAGTTCTGGCCTCCCTTGCTTATATAACCAGCCTTTAGGCCAACCCAATCTTAACTAGGATTCTAATCCTACTCAAATCACGAATCGAAGCAATCTTAATACTTCTATACGAAGATAGAAGCAATCTTAAGACTTCCAAACACCTTAGGAACATATACCACATTCCTAAAACAACTCAAATTCGTGACCCACATGGGATCCTATCATAACCAACTCGATACTTTCAATACCGGGTCATAACCGACTCCCCCGCAGCTGAAGTCATCAATTGATACAATCCGATCCTTCCAACAAGATTTTTCCTTTATTAGCCCATCTTCGGAACCATGTTGCCACGTCATGCACTGCATGCACACGTGCGAACACCTTCCTTCGACATCCAGTAACCTTCATATGCACTGCCCTTGGTTCAATCATCCTACGCGACCTCCTGACCCGCCCGAACACAATTTCTCTTGAATTTGGTTGTGGGAACCTCATCTCCTCCCTAAGACTAATCCAAAGTATCCTGTCACCAGCCATAAATTGAACTCAAGCAACACCTGCACATGAGCAAACAACCGATTCGTACGAGCCCAAGTCCACGACTTGACTCAAGTTAGTTCCGAACACAACACCTTACGTGAGCACCTCACATAAGCATGTTGCAAACCATAGCAAAATGATATTAGCCTTAACCACCAAAACACACCAAAAACTTAGTAAAAGAATAATAAGCAACCTTTCCATAAGTGTAAAGCAAGTTTGAAACATAGCAAGTTAAAAGCAGAAACACTGCGATCAAGCACCGGACCTTGAACCGAAGCTTACCAAAGCTAGCAGGACCTAGTGCCGGAGCTAACCAAATCTAGTCGGACCTAGAGCCGGAGCTAACCAAATCTAGTTGGACCTAGAGTTAGCTAACCAAAGCTAGTTGGACCTTACGTCGGACCTTGCCGGAGCTACCCAAAACAAGCCGGACCTATCGTCGAACCTTGCTGGAGCTCGGAACTAGAGTCGGACATTGATGATAAAGGTGTTTTGGTAGTATTCAAAACTTTTATCACCATAGCCAATGTATTCAGCACACATAGGTCTCACAATATCCCCTTTGAAGAATGCATTGGCAACACAACTTAAAATCCGAACATTGGCTTATTCACATGAAAAGTTTTGAAAACAATTTCTCCCCCTTTGTAAAACAGAAATAAAATGAGAAAAAGAAGATCTCCCCCTGAGACGAATCGTGCCAAGAACAATTGTGAATATGTGCAATGTGTAACCAATTTCTTCCCCTTAGATACTTATCTTTAAAAATTCAAATATTATCTATTATCTCTCCCCCTTTGACAATGTATTCAGCAATGTTCAAAAGATAAATTTTAATTGTTATGAGCATACTATAACATATACATATAAAACAAATCTTATCCAAGTCATACTATCAAGTAACTTACACTATCACATCAATGAAATAAATAAAGTAGTGTAAGCCATGCTAGAGATCATATATAATTTCCAATTTAGCAAGTCATGATCTCACAAACTTAACTATTTAAAAACCTGAAAGCATGACACTTGTTGCTGCATTTTATTATTTTTCAAAGTACAAATTTAAATCATATGATATTTGCAAGATATTATATGCGCATCTGCCTTATTCTAACCAACCAAGCCAAGCCTATATCATTTGACAATCAGAAGCTTAAGGACATAGTTTTAGCCATACACAACTTCTTCCAAGTTCATATCTATGTGCAATGATAAGACATCTCAAAAGAAGTGTGATGCATGCATATTCTCTTGATCTTTTCTCAACTTATATTTGTTCATAAAAACTCAACATGTGAGTTGATTACTTGATTAATTCTTTATGATTAAAAGCACTTGTGAGCATGCAGCAAGTTCAAAACAGCAAGAAAGTTCGACCATGACCAGAATTAGTGTAAGTAATTATTCCAATTACTAGACATGGCAAAAACTACAAAATGTATAACACGAGTAATGTAGTAAGAACTTTCAGCATGAAAAAGCAATCACAAAGTCATATATGTATGAAATACTATGCTCATATTATTTTAATTTTAGATTCACACATAGACTTTCAAGTTTGAAAACTCCCCCTGAATGTAAGCCATGAGGATACATAACCCCTATTTCACTACGAATAAAACAAAAACGAGTGAAATCCAAAGGTTTTGTAAAAATGCCAATTGTTGATCGGTATCTACATGGTGAAGCACAATGTTTCCTTTTTCAACATTATCACGGAGAAAGTGATACCTAATGTCAATGTGCTTAGTTATAGAATGTTGCACGGGTTTTTAGCAATGCAAATGGCACTAGTGTTATCACAAAACAGTGGAACACTATCTAGATCAACACCAAGTGTTTGAACAATCCAAAGAATTTGTGAGCAAGCACTAGCAGCAGCTACATATTCAGATTCGGCTGTGGATTGTGCAACTGAGTTTTGTTTTCTAGAGGACCAAGCAACTAGTGAATTACCAAGAAAATGACAAGCACCGGAAGTACTTTTCCTATCAATCCTACAACCTCCAAAATCAGCATCGGAAAAAGCTTTCAAAGTAACGGTTGAGGAAGAAGGAAGAAAAATGCCAAATTCTTGAGTTCCATGTAAGTACCTGAGGATCCTTTTGAGGGATTGACGGTGTGAAGCACGTGGGGAGGCTTGAAAACGTGCACAAAGACATATGCTGAATTGTATGCCCGACCTTGATGCCGTGAGGTACAAAAGTGATCCGATCATGCTTCTATATTCTTTTTGATCCACTGGTACACTATCTTCATCAAGTTCAAGTGTTGTTGTTGTTCCCATTGGTGTTCGAAGAGGCTTGCTTTTGTCCATGTTGAAGTGCCTTAGGAGGTCTTTTGTATACTTCGTTTGATGCACAAAGGTACCCTCCTTGGTTTGCTTGATTTGCAGCCCCCAAAAGTAGGTGAGTTCTCCTATCATACTCATCTCAAATTATGAACTCATCATAGCTGAAAACTTGGACACAAGATCATGAGAAGCACAACCAAAGATAATATCATCCACATACACTTGAATGAATAATGAGTCATTGCCATGCTTAAGCACAAAAAGAGTTTTATCAACCTTGCCCATGGTAAACCCTTTTTGAAGTAAGAATGTTTTTAACCTATCATACCATGCTCTAGGGTATTGTTTGAGACCATACAAGGCTTTGGACAGTTTGTAAACATGATTAGGAAAATCTGAATTTTCAAAACCCGGTGGTCGTTTGCCATAAACCTCCTCATCTATGTAGCTATTAAGAAAAGCACTTTTAACATCCATTTGATAAAGCTTAAAACCTTTAGATGCATTGAAAGTTAACAAAATTCTTATGGTTTCTAATCTAGCGACAGGAGCAAAAGTTTCATCAAAATCTAGACCTTCAACTTGAGTGAAATCTTGAGAAACCAACCTAGCCTTATTCCTAACCACAACCCCATCCTCACTTTGTTTATTTTTAAACACCCATTTAGTTCCAATTAATGTGTGACCTTGAGGTGGAGGTACTAGTTTCCAAACATTATTTCTTTCAAAATTTTCTAACTCTTCTTGCATGGCAATAATCAAAGATTCATTAGTGAGTGCGTGTGATATATCTTTGGGTTCAAAAGAAGCAACAAAAGCAGAATGAGCATGAGAGTTTGGATCGCAAAACCTGGACCGTGTGCCTCGTTCGTGCAAGCTTCCAATAATTTGTTGTGGAAGATGACTTTTGAGAACCCGGAGGGGAGTGGACACTTGACAAGCTTCTTCTTCTTCATGTTCATCACAAATCGATGAGCTTGTGACTTGAGGAGGATCTGGACCAGCAATGGTGGTCGTCGGTGCTGGCTGTGAATCAAAATCAGGAGCTGCAACAATGTCATTAGCTGCAGAATTTTCAGGCAGCAGCTCCACCTCTTCCTCATGTTCAACCAAAATGCTCTCCCCCTGCGGATATGGATATGGACCTGCAATGTTTGAGCTAGTACCTGGGCTAGCTTCATCAAAAGACACCTCACAAGTCTCCACAATTTTGTTAGTGTCAAGTAAAAGCACACGGTAGCCTCTTGTATGAGATGGATAACCAAGAACATGCCATCAACAGATCGAGGTTCAAATTTATCAAGATTACCATGTTTCTTAACAAAGCATTTGCAACCAAAGACCTGAAAGTGTGTAACACTAGGCCCATGTCCAAACTGGAGCTCATATGGTGTTTTACCTAGCTTAGCACGCAAGAAAACACGATTTGAGACATAACAAGCAGTTGTAATCGCATCAGCCCAAAATTTCCTAGGAGTTTGATATTCATCAAGCATAGTCCTAGCCATCTCAACTAAAGTTCTGTTCTTTCTTTCTACAACACCGTTTTGTTGAGGTACATATGGTGAATAAAATTGATGATCTATTCCATTTTTAGCACAAAAGTGATCAAAAGATTGATTTTTAAATTCGATTCCGTTAAACTTCTAATTGCTTTTAAAGATCCTTGGTGATCAATTGATAATCTAAGAAATAAAGTTCTAAAGTGACTAAAAGCTTCATTCTTAGATGCCATAAAGTAAACCCAAGAGTATCTAAAATAATCATCAACAATCACAAGAACATACCATTTACCTTCGAAGGATTGAACGCGTGAAGGTCCTACGGTGTCAAGGTGCAAAAGTTGACCCGGTTCAGTTGTCATGATCATTGTGAAAGGAGTATGTGAACGTGCAACCATCTTAGCATGTCTACAGGAAGAGCACACAATTTCTTTGTCCCCTTTAAGCTTAGGCAGCCCGCGTATGCGATCAGGAGCACTAACACGCGTTAGGTGATCAAAGCCTACGTGACCAAGTCTACGATGCCAAAAATATAAGTCCTTTGAATCATTAGCAACTAGACACCTATGCTTAGAGGAAGACATATAAAAATCAGCTTTAAAAACTCTTCCAAACTGAGACATGTTAAAAATAAGCTCACTATTTGAATTTATAACTTTGCAGCAATTTTTAGTGAAAATAATTTTCAGATATTCATCTAGCAGTTGTGAAACAGAAAGCAAGTTGTATTTCAAACTTTTGACAAGTGCCACATCCTTCAAACAGTAGTAATCATTTACTCCAGCCGAACCCTTAGCAATTATTGGAGTTGAGGAATTATCGGCAAAAGTAACATTCTCTACACATGACACAAAAGAGAGGGAGGAGAACCATTCTTTGTTATCGGTCACGTGGCGTGAGCAACCTGAATCCACAATCAAAAAGTTCTCCTTCCTCAAGCGTGTAACCTACATAGAAGCACAATACGTCGATGACTCAATACTGGGGTTAGTCAAAAGGCATTGAGGAATCTAGTACTAAGTCACACGACGTCCAGCAGGAATAACAGGCAAAAGCTGAGATAAAACAGCAGGTTTATGAGCCAAAGCTTGAGGATTTTTGTACCCAACTACTGTCCTACGAGAGGTTACATGTGTAGCACAAAAAACAGATGGTTTGGGAGCAACCTTTGCATGTTTTCGACTCATTACAATAGATTGCATGTTCCTATCATTCGGTTTAGCAAGTGTAGCAAATTTTGCATGAAAGTTATGAGATCTAGCAATGATTCTTTCCATTTTTCTGTTGTTTAGCTAGTCTATAACAAAAATCTATGACATGACCATCTCTACCACAGTAGGTACAATGAAATTTAACTTTGTGTTCATGTCTAGATGAGCAAGCAACATTTTTATTTGAAATGGAATGAGACAACACTTCTGTAGATTTGAAAACCACTTCTTTTTGTTTAGAAACGGTTTGAATCAAACCACTTCCTAATGACTTTACAATTTTAGGTGGATGTGCCTTAGCATGAGCATGAGAATCAAAACCTAAACCAGTTTTATCATTGCACGCCTTGGAAGAATTCAGCAGCAAGTTTAGGTTCTTATTCCCATTACAAAATTGATCTAATGTCCTATGCATGTTATCAAGTTTATTGGACAGATCAAGGCAATTTTCACATGAAGTTTTTCCTTTTAATTTGCAATTGGAACAAAATTTAACTTCATGAGAACGTAAAGCTTTGTTCAATATAGAAATTTCATTCATAGCATCTTGTAGTTTCTTATCAAGATCATCACAAGTAGAACAATGCAAATCAAATGTAGAACAACTATCATCTTTCAAGTTTTTATCATTAAGTGCAGCAAGCTCTCTATTCTTTTCAATTTCTAACTCAAGTTTATCAAGTGTGGAGGTGTGCGCACTTCTTAATGAGGACAACTGTTCATATATTAAATCACATGAGGGACATGCATCATCACTAGGAATCAAAGTTTTTAAACGGCTGATTTCAGATTCTAGTGATTCAATTTTAGCAGCACTATCCCTAAGCTTTTTGTCCTTTTTCTTAACTATAATAGTGGCACGAGAAAAGGCATCACACATTTCTTCGCAAGTAGGACATACCTCTTCATTGTCGATGTTGTGTTCTGCCTCCTCCATACTTGATCTTGATTTGCCGGCCATGAAGCTCAAGTTTGCCAAATTATCTTCATCATCGTCACTTCCAATGTCCACATCACTTGAGCCAAGTTCTAGAAGTGCGGAGATAAAACTGCTCACCAATTGACGTCCTGTAAAACCCTTCTCTTTCTTCGTATTGTTTGCAGAGGAGTGCTTCGTCCTTGTTTGCTTTTCATCCCAAGAAGTAGGACCTGAAAGGTTAGGGCAATCTGAATGAAAAGGTCATGTCTTACCACATTCGAAACATCGTTGAGGTCCGGAGCTTCCTCTCCTTCTAGTTCTCACATTTTGCAATGCTTTTGAGAACCTAGTATAGAGAAGTACTACCTCCTCCTCTAGAAACTCCTCAATCTGTTCAAGGGTTAGAGAGGACAACGAAGCAAGGGTACCACAAGATGAAGATTGACCGGAGCTAGCCATGTCACGTTGAGAAACAAAAGCAATAGACTTGTTGGGGTACTTACATGGTATTATGTCAATTTCATGAGTTTTTAACTTGGAATATAGCACATCTAAAGTAAGTGTACTCATGACAGTAGATTCACGAATAGATGTGACTTTCATCTCCCAAATTGACATATCTAATGCACTTAATAATTGTCTAGCATTTTCAGCATCTGAAAAATTAACATTGACACTACGCAAGTTGCTAAGAATTTTATTAAAGCGAGCAAAAAGGTCATCAATAGACTCACTGAGTTGCATCTCAAAGCGCATGTATTCTTTCTTGAACATGTCTTGCCTTACTTCCTTGATCGTGTTGGATCCTTCGTGGTAGTCACAAAGTGCTTTCCACACATCGTATGCAGATTAGAGGTGTGCAACACGGTCGAATCGCTTTGAGTTAATCCTCGTATGATCAAGTTCTGAACCTTGTTGTTGTTGTCGACATCTCTTAGATTTGTAGCTGTAACTTGATCGTTTGACGGTACTTCGTAAGGCTTGTATACCTTCTCCTATATTGCAAAGCCTTGAGCATGAATGAAGGCTTCCATATGTGCCTTCCAAACCTAAAAATCAATACCACTAAACACACAAGGTTTGGCGGAGTATTTGTCCATGATGATTAGTCAAAAAAAACGTGCAAATCACAAAGATTATAGCACCGTGGCTTTGATACCAATTGTAGGATCGAATAGCATGTGAAAAGCTACCAAAGGGGGGGTGAATGTAGATTTAAAAAAATCTTACGCATCAGAAACAATTAAATACCAACCCCTTCGGCAGAAAAATGATTTGTTAAAGAAATCGTGTGTGAGACTAATCTAAACGTGTTTCTGTGGGGACCAGAATCCCGACATCCGAGGATCTCATTGGGTGGTGTCGTGCGATGCGACACCCAACAGTTATGCAAGAATAGAACCTGAATAAGTACAAAACAAAGACTTTTATTTAACATACAGCGGAAGTTTTACAATACTAGCGTAAGGAAAGAAATATATATATATATATATCATAGCTACGCTCTCAGCACTAGCTATGCAAAAGCAAAGTTATCCATGCCTTGGATACTTTGCACTAGCAACACTCAATTACGGCGGCGTGCAGGGTTCCCATTCGGCTGTACACCCTGGAGGAGGTGCAACCTCACCATCAAACCCTTCATCAATTCTATAACCTGCAAAAACTCGTTAACTGCAAACGTGAGCATAAGGCTCAGCAAGACTAACCCGTCTCACTAGACATATGCAGGGTGAATACTAAGCGTAGGTAAGGAATGGCATAAATGACTTGCCTACAAGTGGATCCTTATAATCATGTTTTAAGTAGCAAATGACATTCTCCAGGCACGACACATCATGGGCTCGACAATCAAACAAGAAACGCTTTACCGATGATATGACATGCTCAGAGCACATAATGCTATTACAGCTAAAGTATGGGGAAATTGTAAACTTTTAATTGTACTATCTCTAAATCATACAAGGTTGCAAAGTAATTATAACTCAATACAATATGATTTTCTGGCTTCTTTAGTATTTACTACGTCACGACACAGTGAACAAGTGGTACTCTATTACTGCGAGGGACAGTGATTGCAATCAGGACACACCCGGACAACACGACACATACGCACTTTCAGAAATGCCAGCGAGTACTTCGCGCAGTACCAATGTAACACTTCAGTACTAGTCGTATATGGCAACCTTTCGCGAGATACTCAAATGCCGAACCGGTGGATCCGTCACGAGAAGGAGGTCCCGGCGTGGAGCGTACTCTGACGTGCCCACCAGTGGATTTACACCTTGCTGCTGTCAACCCACACCTATAAAACAGAACGGTATGCCTCAACACCCAAGTGACCAAGCTACGTCAGTTTATTGGATTCCATATGTCCATTATGTTGCTGGTACATGTCAAGCTTGTTTAGCGGGGCCGCACACGAAGCGGGCCTTAATCGATACAGGCAAGGCTATGCGACCGAGACTCAATTCTCGCCGCTTCCTATCCATTCCCAGCCCTCTCAATTTCATTATATTAATCCATTTTCTATCTAACCAATCCTGTGAGATATGTCCTACATCTCTCGCGAGTAGATTCCAACTACTCGACTTCTACCAGATTTCCTATGCATTAGCAAAGCAGTTACTACAGGTCAAGTTCCAACCAATCCCTGGGATTTTTGGTCTGCAAGTGGAGTATCAATCATCCTAAACTTAATGCACAATTCATATACTATTCATCATAGTGATAAAGCAAAATTTTATAGACGACTTAAATGCAAAACGGGGCTTGCCTTGTTGCAGGTCAGAGTCTGAGTTAATATTTGGAAGGTGCTCTTCCAAGGCTTCTGGCTCCTCCTCGACTTCGGTCACTATACGATATGCATAGAATACGTATATGAATGACTTTGAAAAATAATTATTACCAAGACCATGATTTAATTTATGGTGTCCATTATGTGATAATGATCTAATTGGCTTTGGAACTTTCAAGGTAGATACTAGGGAATATGAGAGATGCTCTTGCAAAGAACAGGAGACGATCAAAGTAGGTTGTTGTTTCCAAATTGATGGCAAGCAATTATCTTCCAAAAATTTTAGAGAAGAAACTGTAGCTTGAACATAGCTATCAGTTGATAATCAAGATAGAGGAAATTGTCCTGGTTCTAGCAAAATTCGTTTCATAATTTTCTAAGCTCTGGTGAAGGGGTTATTGTGTTTCTAAGTTGGCAAGAATTTCTGGATTTATTTTATAATTGAATTTTTAGCCTTTTACTCAATATTCAGTTTGTGACTGAATTAGGACTAGGATGGTAGGTCAATTAAATCCAATATTTTTACAGGAACTAGTGTATGACTAATGGAAAATTCAGTCCAAATTTGAGACATAGTAAAGCAACTGAACATCTGTGAAAATTCAATAACCGAAAAAGGTAATTGAACTATACAGAGGGTTAAACAGGTGCAATGGCTCCCAATCTTTTTCTGGTAGTCAGGAGAAGGCCACTAGATTTTATGTGAATTTTGGGGATTTTTCCAGTGGCTATCTTGTCTGGAAATATTGTATATGCATTTGAAAAGATTATTTCCTGCAGAATTTAATATTAAGTTTCACAGAACCTATCTGGCACTAAAAGAAACTAGAGCTCAAGGGCTTTCAAACAAAATTTGTTTAAAGATTTTTGGAGTAGTCTACAGAGAGATATTCAATTTAGAAATTTGAACAATTTTCTGGAATTAATTTAATAACCCATTGGCGCCAGAATTCAAATTCAATCGGGCGGGTCCCATGGGCCACGTGGTGTGCTCTGGTGGATGCAGCACCGTGGTCCACAAATTTATTCGCGCGCAGCCGCACGGAATCCCAGCCGCACCGTGATCCTGCAGCAACTGGCAGGTGGGGCCCCCCGGGTTGTCTTCTACCTCGGGCCAACGCCCGCGCGAGGCGGCGCCCGCGGCGGTGACTCGCCGGCGAGCTCGCCGCCGGCTTAACGGACGGGCCAAACTTGCCCAAACTCGCCGCCCGGGGGTTTTTGGAGTCGCTGAGCACGACGGTGAGGTCGGTGGGACCAGCAACTCGCCGAAAATGGCCGTGCGACGGCGGCAGCGGCGGTGAGCACTCAGACAACCTGGAACTCGCTCCAGAGTAGCTCAAACCACTCGGGATCTTCTTCAAAACCTTCCTGGGACGATGCAGATCAAGGAACTGGACGTGGAAGAGGGGGAAACAACCAGAAACTATGAGCTCGACGGCGAACCGAGGTTTCCTCACTGGCGGCGAGCAAAACTCGATTTCCTCGGCCGTTGATAGATAACTTTTAGGGGTTTTTGCTCAGGTAGGAGCGCTAGGACCTATAGAAACTATCTCTAAGCAATTGCATAGAATGATTACTTGTAGAAACGGAATATAAACGAAAACCGAGCAAGCTTCCTCACATCGGCCGGAAAGAAGAAGAACAATAACTTGCTCATTTCTCAATGAAAAGGGAAACGGTTTGCACCGTGAATTAGAGCTCGACTAGGCGCACCTTTAATATTTTGGGATCATGGCTTGAAACTGCGTGAAACAGCGGCGCACCATGGAGCGGAGGTGGGCGGCGACGATGGCGCGTGGCGGAGAAGGAATCGCGAGAGGGGGAACCACCGATCGGGGAAGGGGAAATAATGGGGCTGCGGTCGGCCTTTTATAGCGCCGCGGCAAGCAAGCAGGCAGCTCGCTGGAGCTTGCATGCGCACGTGCTATCGAGCGGGCGAGCGCCGGTGCTGAGATGGCAGGCGGCCGACCTGACCCGTTCAGCAGCGGCTGACCTGTGGGGCCCACAGGTCAGTCAGACCCCAACACAAAAGTTAATAATGCATTTAAAAATAGAAGATCAACTCAAAAAATCATGAAACTTCGTGGAGACGGTAAATGAATTATTCTGAACCCAATGGTGAACTCAAATTTTATGTTCAAAGAAGTTGGAAAAGAATTTAAAATTCAGATTTGAAGTTGATTCAAATTTGCTACGCGCCTCAAATAAAATAGCAAATGAGTTCCCAAAATCTTGAAATTTTGCTGGCAAGCTATTGAGAATATTAGAAGGTCAAGGGAAAATTTAGAGCCTCTAATTTGAATATTTTTGGTAGGGCCAATTAGTACTGCACTTTAAATTGCCTTAATAAACTTCATCCAAATAATTCTAAAAATTGAAGAGGGATGAATAGAATCATTCTAGAATTAGTGATGAAGTCCAATACTCATGTTAATAAAATTTAACCATGAGTGCAAGAAAGGTTTGGATGGTATTAAGTTCATGTGTACCACTATATTGGATCTTTAATATAGTTGATCACAAAACTCATGACTAAATTCACATGCCATAAAAGTGGGGTTTTACATCCCCCCCCCCCCATTAAAAGAATCTTCTCCCGAGATTACAAAAGAAGGCAAAAGGAACAGATCTAACGAACATATGCCGCTAACAAGTCCGGATAGTTCATTCTAAGATACTCCTCGCTTTCCCATGTGGCTTCTTTAGCACTGTGGTTGCTCCACAAGACCTTGTAGAAATGCAAGGTGCAGCTTCTTGTGGTGCGAGTCTTCTCATCGACGATCTGAGTTGGATGCTCGGAATAAGTGAGATCTGGTTGGAGTGCTTCCAAATCTTCTATAAGAACATCAACGGGAGTTTTAAGACATTTCCGTAACTGGGAAATGCGGAATACATTGTGAACCCCTGAAAGTGACAGCGGTAACTCCAATTGATATGCCACAGGTCGGCATTGTTCTAGGATTGCGAATGGCCCAATAAAACGTGGAGCTAGCTTCCCCTTTACTCCAAATCGATGAGCCCCTTTCATCGGAGACACACGAAGATAGACGGGATCCCCCACGTTGAAGTGAAGTGGTCGACGTTGTTTTTCCGCATAGCTCTTCTAACAAGACTGAGCAACTTTCAGATTGGCTTGAATAGTGCGAACCTGTTCCTCGGCTTCATTCATCAAGTCGATGCCATACACCACTCGCTCACCAGATTCACACCAGTTTACAGGTGTGCGACACTTCCGGCCATAAAGAGCTTCATATGGCGCCATCTGAATGCTAGCCTGATAACCGTTGTTGTACGAAAATTCCGCCAATGGTAGATGATCATCCCAATTCCTACCATGGTGGATGACACAGGCGCGAAGCATGTCTTCTAGAACTTGATTCACTCGTTCGGTCTGACTGTCGGTCTGAGGATGATATGCCGAGCTCTGAATCAACTTGGTTCCCAGCGCATCGTGGAGATGCTCCCAGAATCGCGAAACAAATACGGCTCCACGATCTGATATGATGGTGTGGGGTATTCCGTGGAGGCATACGATTCTGGCAATATATAACTCCGCGTACCTTGATGAATGATAGTTGGTATTGAGGGAATGAAATGCGTTGTCTTAGTCAGTCGGTCAACTATCACCCAGATTGAATCGTGCTTTCGGAGAGTGAGAGGTAAACCCACAATGAAATCCATGCTGATATCTTCCCATTTCCATGTCGGGATGCTTAAGGGTTGAAGCTGTCCAGCTGGCTTCATATGGTCGGCCTTCAATCACCGGCATGTATCACACTCGGATACGTATTTAGCTACTTCGCTATTCATTCGAGTCCACCAGAATTTCTTCTTCAAATCCTAGTACAGCTTGTTGCTTCCCGGATGAATGGAATACTTGGACAAATGAGCTTCATCCAGTATCTTCTTTCTAAGCTCCATGTTTCGTGGTACCACTATACGGTCTTTGAACCAAATGGTACCTTCATTGTTACATCGGAAACATTTCATCTCCCCTTTTCCATTCTTTGCCGAATGTGTGACATTCCTTTGTCCTCCTTCTGAGCCGCTACAATATCCTCCCTGATGGTAGGAATGAGAGCGAGATTGTAGAGTGCCCCATATGGAACCAAGTACAGACTCGGTTCTTCTTCTTCCATTGAGTTGATGGAAGACTGTTGACATGGGACTTGCGGCTCAATGCATCTGCGACTACATTCGCCTTGCCTGGATGGTAGTGGATCTCAATTTCATAGTCCTTGATCAACTCTAACCATCTCCGTTGTCACATATTCAAATCCTTCTGGGTGAAGATGTATTTCAAACTCTTGTGATCAGTGTAGAGGTGTACTAGATTACCCAGTAGATAATGTCTCCACATCTTCAATGCTAGTACCACAGCAGCGAGTTCTAGATCATGAGTTGGATAGTGCTGCTCATGGTTCCGAAGCTGCCGTGATCCTTAAGCGACCACTCGTCTATCCTGCATCAACACACATCCCAAACCAATTCCTGATGCATCACAATACACGTCAAAAGATTTGGTTGTGTCTGGTTGAGCTAATACTGGTGCCGTTGTGAGGTGTTTTACTAATGCTTGAAAACCTTCCTCACATGCCTCAGTCCATACATACTTCGTCCCCTTCTTCAGAAGTTCTGTCATTGGTTTAGCTATTTTGGAGAAACTGGAAATGAACCTCCGGTAATACCCATCTAAACCTAGGAAACTTCGAACTTCATGTACAGACTTTGGAGACTCCCATTTAAGGACTTGCTTGATCTTGCTTGAGTCAACTGCAATCCCTTCTGCTGATATGATGTGCCCTAAAAATGGCACTTGGCTGATCCAGAATTCACACTTGCTGAACTTAGCATATAGCTAGTGGTCCTGTAATTGTTGAAGCACGATACGCAAGTGTTGAGCATGTTCTTCCTCGGATTTTGAATACACAAGTATGTCATCAATGAAGACTACGACAAACTTGTCCAATTCAGGCATAAACACCATGTTCATGAGATACATGAAATGAGCCAGTGCGTTGGTCAATCCGAAGGACATAACAAGGTACTCATACAGTCCATACCTCGTTGAGAATGCGGTCTTGGGTATATCTTTTGGTCGGATCCTAATCTGATGATAACCAGAACGAAGATCTGTTTTCGGAAATACTTTAGCACCCAACAATTGATCGATGAGAATATCAATGCGTGGCAGTGGATACTTGTTCTTGATAGTGACAGCATTAAGTGGACGATAGTCTACACACAGTCTCAATGTCTTATCTTTCTTCTCTACGAACAGTGCAGAACAACCCCATGGTGATGAACTTGGACGAATGAAACCCTTGTTCTCCAGTTCTGTTAATTGCTCCTTAAGTTCTGCAAGTTCCTTGGGTGCCATCTTGTAGGGTGGTCTTGAGATTGGTACTGTTCCCGGTGCAAGTTCAATCTTGAACTCTATATCTCTTTTCGGGGGCATACCAGGAAGATCATCAAGGAATATGTCGGGGTACTCACATACTACCGGAATATCCTCAAGTCCAATAACATCGGTATTGTGAGTAGATGGGTCCAATGGAATGATGTTCTCAAGATTGAGAACTTGGGACGGATGGAGTGGAGAGTTTAGATAAATTTTTCGAGGAACGATATCAAGAATAGCACCATGGTATTGCAACCATGCCATTCCTAAGATGACATCTAGTTTTTGAGTCTCTAAGATAATGAAGGAGGTAGGATAGATGTTCCCATCTAGGTCGAGAGGTACCCTATGGACCATCTCATATGTTACTACCCCCCCCTGCTGGAGTGCGAATCATATATGGAGTTTTGGTGGAGATAACAGACAGCTGATTTTTAATGACAACTGATTTACTAATGATGTTGTGGGAAGCTATGGAGTCAAAGAGTATGACTACGGATTGATCATAGATAGAGAACGTACCCGTGAGCACAGGCGCGCCTTCCGGAACGTCCTCGATGGCGAGGTGGTGGACGTTGCCAAGTCTGGGAACTGACTTCTTTGGCTGGTTGCGGGGTTGGTTTGCCCCCTGGTAGGATGATTGCCCTCCGCTTTGTCGATTCTGCGGACAGTCCTTGGCGAAGTGCCCCGTGCACCCACACGTGAAACACGTGTATGGGGTTTGGCCAGTACGAATGGGAGGACGAAATCCCGGTGCACGTGGTGGAGGTGGAAGTGCACGGGGGATCATCCCCTGTTGTTGCTGCGGTCGGAATCCGGAGTTGCTGAACTGGCGACCACTGAACATTGGTGGTCGTGATGGCGGTTGCCACCTCTGGTCGGATGGTGATCGATACACCACACGGTACTTCTGAGGAGCACCACCTCCGCTGCCCTGCGGAGCACTCCTCTTCTTTTTATCTGAGGACAGCTCGCGCGTAGCGTCCTCCTGCATCATAGCAGCATTGACGATGTCGTTGAAGCTGCCGCGGTTGAACAGGACATGCTTGTTCTTCAATTTGGTGTTCAAACCCCGGTAGAAGCATTCGCGCTTCCGATCTTCGGTATTCACTTGGTCCTGGGCGTATTGGGCCAAGTGGTTGAATGATTTGGAGTACTCGTATGCACTCCTTCCTCCCTGCCTTAGCTCCAAGAACTCTTGAAGCTTCCTCCTCATAATCCCGGGAGGGATGTGGTAGGCCCGGAACGCCTCCTGGAATTCGCCCCAGCTTATGACATGGCCTGCGGGGCGTGCGGCAAGGTAATTGGCCCACCATGCGCCAACAGACCCCTGCAGTTGCTGCGCTGCAAACAGCGTCTTTTGCTATTCGGTTACATCGAGTAAATCAAACTTTCCTTCAATGGTGCGGAGCCAATTATCCGCCTCCAACGGTTCATCGGTCTCTCTGAAGACCGGTGGATGCGTCGATGAGAAATCAGAGTAGGAACTCTGATATTGCTAACGCGATCCATCATCCTGTTGTCCCCCTTGACAGGACGAGCGCTGCACCAGAGTCCGCAGTAGCTCGGTTTGCTCGTCGCGCGAGCCGAGTACTACAATGAGAACCTCCGCGAGACTTCTGGGAAGTGTGGGTGGAGGTGGTGGAGGTGGTTGCGTTTGAGGCGTATTCTGTCCCGGGGGTGGTGTGTCATCCCCCTGACCTCCACTGGAACCTCCCCCATCTTGACTTGTACGAGTACGCACCATACTGCAATACAAGGATTCATACTATAAGTCTCATTGCCTCAAGTTCATCCTTCCATATAAATAGTAATGCGGTAGATAACAACAGATGATGCATAACATTCACATATATTGATAAAGCACAAACTTTATACAATCTATATTATCTTGGGCCCAAATTTACCATAGATCTCCAAAAATAGACAGACTTCATCTAAAGAAGTCATCTCATCTATGCTTGGTCACCACAAGTCGTCATGTCCATGTCAACATACACAGACCTCACTACTATTTAGAACAAGACTCATAAAGTCACAAAACACACGTGGTGTTTACTACACATCATTACACTCGGCCTAAAGTGATAAGTACATCAACACTGCTCTCTACTCATAAAACTCAACCTCCTGAGGATCTTCTTCTTCCTCGTCATCCTCAGGATTAGGCACCACTTGTATGGGTGCTGGAGCAGAAGATGATGCCTCGCTCAAAAGCGACGTCCTGTTGGCCATCTTAGCTTGCCAATCTGTCTGTATCATAAACATCCTCCAGGCCTCGTTCTCCTGCTGAGCCTACTCACAGCTGGTCTTCCAGCTCTGAGCCTCCACTCTGGACTGATCCCGATCTGCAGTCACCGCGTTCAACTGGGTGTCCCGCTGGTGTCCATAGAGTAGGCTCGCCTCCAAGTCAATTTCCATCTCTAGAGTCTCCTGGCGAGACGCGGCTAAATCCATAACAGCGTCATGCCATTGATTCTCCCTAAGGTTCAAACGATGGTTGAGAGGAGCCATCATATCCCTAAGTCCGTCATTTGACCACTCAAAGTGATCCGCTCAAATCATGGCTTGCTTCAGATTGTCCGTCAATTCTTTTATGCATGCCCTTTGGTTACCCTTCTCGCGATGTGATGCGGATGCATACACCGCTAAGGCTGTTGCGGATGTTTCACCGTGCTCGTCCACCTTCGCAAGCAAGCGGGTTGCCCAGGCTTCAGAAGCCCTGCCGTTAACTGGAAAGAACTCATACGGAGTACCCACCAGATTACGGTAATGAAGTTTGCAAAACCTCCCTATGGCAACGCTTGCGGCGTAGCTCCATGGTTCCTCTAATATCAACCCTTTGATCTTGATGGAGTATGGAGCCCATCCGACGTGCGGTGGACCAGCAGGCACATCGACGTAGATGGTGCAACTCCACATACCGCCTTCCTGGAACTTCTTGCCCCAATATCTAGGCAACACCAGGTAGCCAAACTGGCGAAGCAACCTCACAAACACGTCCGGGAAACCGGCTTGCCCGGTGCACGTTGAGAACACCCATCCATTAGGCAACTGAATTCTTGGTGCTGCCATCTGTGGACAAACATACCCGGATGACAATACACCGTATAAGTATTCCACTCAATCAATGATAATGTTGGACAAAAGAAAATATCCATAATCAATTGATCCAAGAAAATCTGCAAACTGGAAGTGATCACAGTTCGGATTCAGCTGACCTTCCTGTATCAACCCAAAAGTTTCATACAGGAAATGCCAGAATTAGGAGTTAAGTTGGTATGTACATTGTAGTACACTTCAAAACCTTTCCAGATTGTACTCATACAGCTCCAGGTGAACTAATATGAAGAATCTATACAGGTTTTATGTTGACTCAAGTTTTCTGGAAATTTTGACAGAACCTCCCCTGTACATGGGCTTATCTCCACATTCTATACAGGTTTATCATGATAAGATATTGAGGTAATGACAAAATACACATTGTATAACACCGCGTTAACAATCCAGAAATAAAAGAGTTCCACCCTGAAAACTTTGTTATACAGGTATCGCACACAAATTCGCAACCGTGTGCAAACGGTTCCAAGTTCGGGACTGCACGAACCAAGTTTGCGACAAATGGAATTAGGCATAGCTACACCTAGATTCAGGTCAGGAGTGACAAATAAAGTTGATAGAGTACTTCCTAAGATTTCCAGAAATGTATATATGTGACCATGTCACTTTTCCGAATTAAGAGCTATAACTATCCAAACTTAACAGTTGAACTGACTGGTTTGCACCAGCAGTCCTGCAGTTCACTGTGTTGACTTCCCAATTTGGTTTAACTCCAACCCAAATCAGGAAAAACCTCCCATAACAAACTTGTAAAGATCCTTCTACCCTTTTCAAACATGTATCACAATAAGGCAGTGGATTTTTCTACGGCAAGTTATGGCAAAAATACAGAGACTGGTATAATGGTAGGGTCATCTGGAGCAGTTACAATACACCCCAGATTTCAACAGATTATCAAGATTTTTTGTCTTTATGATCAACAGAAAAGTTGTAGAGATCTTCACGAGCTTTCCATCCATATATGATACTCCTATACTATCAATTAAATAACCAAGATTACAATCTGGCGAAGTCGAGCCAACTTCTGCCAGAAAACAAGAATCTTGATTCTATTTATTCTATCGAGTCGGAACCCTTTTTGCGGAGTCCATACCTACCAGCACCTGATAGTCGGACTTTCCAAAACACAATGCAGCCATTCTATCGGTGCGGATGGTCTAGTATCATATTTGATACTGACGGTACTACGTGCCTCACGAAAGAAAATGCTATCCGGTATATCCGGTTGCGTCTATAGGTGGTTCCTATATCGTTCTCTCGCAAACGGTTTCTACACGGTCTTCTACCGTAGTTAATGCTGCAAAATACAAACAATCCCCTTTCACACCTTCACACCTCAAGGGCGGCACGGGGAAACAAGACAGGCAGTCACAATAATATATATGAAAATAAATGCATACGACTCTGGTGTGAGTCGTCCTCGGGTGAGGTCATGTCTCGAGGTACATGGATGTAAATACGTCTGTACAGCAAAGACTCCCGTACGATCTGGCTTATACACGCTCGGGCATACGTGTTTCGCATGCTCCCATAGAACATGAATAGTTATAGCGAGGCATACTATCGGGTTATACACCACCCGATGGGGGCTCCCACTAACTTTGAAGCACGTTGGAGTACCGCGTATCATAGGTTCTCAGAAACATTGATAGCTTCAGAGACTCCTATTAACTTCCCGTGCCAAGCCACGGAAATTGTACATACCATTCCTCGTATGCTGAGCTTACCGAGATTGATCCGCTCTCGGTGGCGTACCTTAACTCTTACCTGACGTCGTAGCGTCGTTACAGAATATAATAACACATAATTAGTTTACCACCTTTATACCTTATACTAATAATACTCCTTATAAAGGCATATAGCTAATTCCTCACTCAAGTCCTAATTTTTGAAAATATGTTCTTTTCAAGTACACTGTTCCCAATGATGCTCTGATACCATGTCTGTGGGGACCGGAATCTCGACATCCAAGGATCTCATTGGGTGGTGTCGTGCGATGCGACACCCAACAGTTATATAAGAATAGAACCTGAATAAGTACAAAATGAAGTCTTTTATTTAACATACAACGAAAGTTTTACAATACTAACGTAAGGAAAGAAATATATATATATCATAGCTACACTCTCAGCACTAGCTATGCAAAAGCAAAGTTATCCATGCCTTGGATACTTTGCACTAGCAACACTCAATTACGGCAGCGTGCAGGGTTCCCATTCAGCTGTACACCCTGGAGGAGGTGCAACCTCATCATCAAACCCTTCATCAATTGTATAACCTGCAAAAACTCGTTAACTGCAAACGTGAGCATAAGGCTCAGCAAGACTAACCCATCTCACTAGACATATGCAGGGTGAATACTAAGCATAAGTAAGGAATGGCATAAATGACTCGCCTACAAGTGGATCCTTATAATCATGTTTTAAGTAGCAAATTACATTTTCCAAGCACGGCACATCATGGGCTCCACAATCAAACAAGAAACGCTTTACCGATGATATGACATGCTCAGAGCACATAATGCTATTACAGCTAAAGTATGGGGAAATTATAAACTTTTAATTGTACTATCTCAATAGAATATGATTTTCTGGCTTCTTTAGTATTTACTACGTCACGACACAGTGAACAAGTGGTACTCTATTACTGCGAGGGACAGTGATTGCAATCAGGACACACCTGAACAACACGACACATACGCACTTTCGGAAATGCCAGCGAGTACTTCACGCAGTACCTACGTAACACTTCAGTACTAGTCGTATATGGAAACCTTTCGTGAGACACTCAAATGCCGATCCGGTCGATCCGTCACGAGTAGGAGGTCCCTGCGTGGGGCGTACTCTGACGTGCCCACCAGTGGATTTACACCTTGCTGCCCTCAACCCACACCTATAAAACGGAATGGTATGCCTTGACACCCAGGTGACCAAGCTACGTCAGTTTATTGGATTCCATATGTCCATTATGTTACTGGTACAAGTCAAGCTTGTTCAGCGGGGCCGCAAACGAAGGGGCCTTAATCGACACAGGTAGGGCTATGCGACCGAGACTCAATTCTCGCCGCTTCCTATCCATTCCTAGCCTGGTCTCAATTTCATTATATTAATCCATTTTCTATCTAACCAATCCTGTGAGATATGTCCTACATCTCTCACGATTAGATTCCAACTACTCGACTTCTACCGGATTTCCTATGCATTAGCAAAGCAGTTACTACAGGTCAAACTGTAACTCGTTCTAACCAATCCCTGGGATTTTTGGTCATGCAAGTGGAGTATCAATCATCCTCAACTTAATGCACAATTCATATACTATTCATCATAGTGATAAAGCAAAATTTTATAAACGACTTAAATGCAAACCGGGGCTTGCCTTGTTGCAGGTCAGAGTCTGAGTTAATATTTGGAAGGTGCTCTTCCAAGGCTTCTGGCTCCTCCTCGACTTCGGTCACTATACGATATGCATAGAATATGTATATGAATGACTTTGAAAAATAATTATTACCAAGACCATGATTTAATTTATGGTGTCCATTATGTGATAATGATCTAATTGGCTTTGGAACTTTCAAGGTAGATACTAGGGAATATCAGAGATGCTCTTGCAAAGAACAGGAGATGATCAAAGTAGGTTGTTGTCTCCAAAATGATGGCAAGCAATTATCTTCCAAAAATTTTAGAGAAGAAACTATAGCTTGAACATAGCTATCAGTTGATAATCAAGATAGAGGAAATTGTCCTGGTTCTAGCAAAATTCGTTTCATAATTTTCTAAGCTCTGGTGAAGGGGTTATTGTATTTCTAAGTTGGCAAGAATTTCTGGATTTACTTTATAATTGAATTTTTAGCCTTTTACTCAATATTCAGTTTGTGACTGAATTAGGACAAGGATGGTTGGTCAATTAAATCCAATATTTTTATAGGAACTAGTGTATGACTAAAGGAAAACTCAGTCCAAATTTGAGACATAGTAAAGCAACTGAACATCTGTGAAAATTCAATAACTGGAAAAGGTAATTGAACTATACAGAGGGTTAAACAAGTGCAATGACTCCCAAACTTTTTCTGGTAATCAAGAATAGAACCTAGATTTTATGTGAATTTTGGGGATTTTCCAGTGTCTATCTTGTCTGGAAAAATTGTATTTGCATTTGGGAAGATTATTTCCTACAGAATTTAATATTAAGTTTCACAGAACCTATCTGGTACTAAAAGAAACTAGATCTCAAGAGATTTCAAACAAAATTTGTTTGAAGATTTTTGGAGTAGTCTACAGAGAGATATTCAATTTAGAAGTTTGAACAATTTTCTGGAATTAATTTAATAACCCATTGGCGCCATAATTCAAATTCAATCGGGCGGGTCCCATGGGCCACGTGGTGTGCTCTGGTCGATGCAACACCGTGGTCTACAAATTTATTCACGCGCAGCCGGACGGAATCCCAGCCACACCGTGATCCCGTAGCTACTGGTAGGTGGGCCCCCCCGGGTTGTCTTCTACCTCGGGCCAACGCCCGCGCGAGGCGGCGCCCGCGGCGGTGACTCGCCGGCGAGCTCGCCGCCGGCTAAACCGACGGGCCAAACTTGCCCAAACTCGCCCCTGGCGGTTTTGGGAGTCGCTGAGCATGACAGTGAGGTCGGTGGGATCAGCAACTCGGCGGAAATGGCCGTGCGACGGCGGCGGCGGCGGTGAGCACTCGGGCAACCTGGAACTTGCTCCAGAGTAGCTCAAACCACTCGGGATCTTCTTCAAAACCTTCCCGGGACGATGCAGATCAAGGAACTGGACGTGGAAGAGGGGGAAACAACCGGAAACTATGAGCTCGACGGCGAACCGAGGTTTCCTCACTAGCGGCGAGCAAAACTCGATTTCCTCGGCCGTTGCTCGATAACTTTTAGGGGTTTTTGCTCAAGTAGGAGCGCTAGGACCTATAGAATCTATCTCTAAGCAATTGCATAGAATGATTACTTGTAGAAACGGAATTTAAACGAAAACCGAGCGAGCTTCCTCACATCGGCCGGAAAGAAGAAGAACAATAACTTGCTCATTTCTTAATGAAAAGGGAAACAGTTTGCACCGTGAGTTAGAGCTCGACTAGGCGCACCTTTAAGCTTTTGGGATCGTGGCTTGAAACTGCATGAAACGGTAGCGCACCACGGAGCAGAGGTGGGCGGCGACGATGGCGCGCGGCGGAGAAGGAATCGCGAGAGGGGGAACCACCGATCGGGGAAGGGGAAATACTGGGGCTGCGGCCGGCATTTTATAGCGTTGCGGCAAGCAAGCAGGCAGCTCACTGGAGCTTGCATGTGCGCGCGCTGTCGACCGGGCAAGCGCCGGTGCAGAGATGGCAGGCGGCCGACCTGACCCGTTCAGCAGCGGCTGACCTGTGGGGCCCACAGGTCAGTCAGACCCCAACACAAAAGTTAATTATTCATTTAAAAATAGAAGATCAACTCCAAAAATCATGAAACTTTGTGGAGATGGTAAATGAATTATTCTGAACCCAATGGTGAACTCAAATCTTATGTTCAAAGAAGTTGGAGAAGAATTTAAAATTCAGATTTGAATTTGATTCAAATTTGCTATGCGCCTCAAATAAAATAGCAAATGAGTTCCCAAAATCTTGAAATTTTGCAGGCAAGCTATTGAGAATATTAGAAGGTCAAGGAAAAATTTAGAGCCTCTAATTTGAATATTTTTGGCAGGGCCAATTAGTACTGCACTTTAAATTGCCTTAATAAACTTCATCCAAATAATTCTACAAATTGAAAAGAGATGAATATAATCATTCTAGAATTAGTGATGAAGTCCAATACTCATGTTAATAAAATTTAACCATGAGTGCAAGAAAGGTTTGGATGGTATTAAGTTCATGTGTACCACTATATTGGATCTTTAATATAGTTGATCACAAAACTCATGACTGAATTCACATGCCATAAAAGTGGGGTTCTACAGTTTCACCATGAAAAAAGAGATAGAAATCATAGAGAATAAAGTCACGAAGACGACACAACAAGAATCACTCAAATCCGTCGAGAGAAACTCAAGTTACGAAAGGTCAATCTGTCCTACCCGAGAAAAACAGTTCTGGAGCGCTGCAATGAAACTCGTGTAGATCAGAAACCACAAATCCAATGACCGTAAAATTTTGACAGATGATAGATAATCAAGTTTTGAAGACAATCCAAAAAGAATCACGTCAATTGGATCTGTAAAACTTGAGTTATGATGAAACCACGAAAGAATGGTAGTGTTGTGGAGAAAACTTGATGAGAAAAACTTGCCTGGAACAAGTCGGACGAACAAGGCACGAAAGTTCCTTTCAACTATGAATTTTATTCAATAGAACACAAGAGGAACAGCCCCAAATTCGTGTACCACGATTTCTGGCCTCCCTTGCCTATATAACCAGCCCTTAGGCCAACCCAATCTCAACTAGGACTCTAATCCTACTCAAATCACGAATTAAAACTTTCCATAACTGCTTAGGACTCTTCTATACGCAGATAGAAGCAATCTTAAGACTTCCAAACACCTTAGGAACGTATCCCACATTTCTAAAACAACTCAAATTCGTGACCCACACGAGATCCTATCATAACCAACTCGATACTTTCCATACCGGGCCATAACCAACTCCATCACAGTCGAAATCATCAACCGATACGATCTGACTCTTCCAACCAGATCCTTACTTCCTTAGCCCATCTTCAGAACCATGTTTCCACGTCATGCACCACATGCACACGTGGGAACACCTTCCTTCGACGTCCAATAACCTTCATATGCACTGCCCTTGGTTCAATCATCATGCACGACCTCCTGACCTGCCCATCCACAATTCCTCCTGAATTTGGTTCTTGGAACCTCATCTCCTCCCTAAGACTAGTCCAAAGGATCCTGTCACCAGCCATAACTTGAACTCAAGCAACACCTGCACATGAACAAACAACCAACTTGTACGAGCCCAAGTCCGCAACTTGACTCAAGTTAGTTTCGAACGCAACACCTTACATGAGCACCTCACATAAGCATTATGCAAACCATAGCAAAATGATATTAGTCTTAACCACCAAAACACAGCAAAAACTTAGTAAAAGAATAATAAGAAACCTATCCATAAGTGTAAAGCAAGTTTGAAACATTGCAAGTTAAAAGCAGAAACACTGCGATCAAGCATCGGACCTTGCCAAAGCTAACCAGACCTTGAACCAGAGCTTAAAAAAGCTAGTAGGACCTAGCGCCGGAACTAACCAAAGCTAGTCGAACCTAGATCCAGAGCTAACCAAAGCTAGTTGGACCTAGACAAAGAAGTTAAACCTAGCCAAAGCAAGTCGTACCTTACGTTGGACCATGCTGGAGCTACCAAAACAAGCTGGACCTATCGTTGGACCTTGCTGGAGCTCGGATCTATAGTCGGACCTTGATGATAAAGGTTTTTTGGTAGCATTCAAAACTTTTATCGCCATAGCCAATGTATTCAGCACACATAGGTCTCACAATGATACATTCAAGGCTACTTATCTATTCTAGCACCATGCTAGCATATTAAGTAATTACCTTAAGAGCCTAGGCACAAGCCATCCTAAGGCAATGAACTAAATCATCGTTGAACCAATGTTAATACATAGCATAAGTGATTCATATCAACATAATCATGTCATAGCTAATTAGACTATAGTGGGGGTTTGTATGGTTTATGATGATATAATGAGAATGATATAGCATAATCATAAATACTATCCTACCACTTGGAATCCACAATCAAACAAGAAATTCTTCATCCAAGTATATGAACAATAGAAGACTAAATATAACATCTTTATTAAGAGCAAAGTCACAAATACAAATAGGAATATGAGAGTCATACTTTTCCCATTTAGAAATTGGGAATTGTCTCCAACTCCTCTCCTACTTGGACTATGGACTAGAGGCCCTCCTCTCTACAACCTACACTCCTCTAAACCTATGGAGAATAGTGTATGTAATGGATGAATACTCATGTGGGGTGTGTGTGTGTGAAGTGAGGGTAGGGGTCCTATTTATAAGTGGAGAAGGTTTGGTTCCTGCCACCAAAAGCGCGCGATTCAGTCACCACTGACTTCTTCAAGTCGACAGGAGCCAACATGTGGCGATTGACCGAGTTTGGTGCCAGGACCAAGTCGGCTGACTATGGGGGTCAGCTGACCTGGTCTCTGCACCATTTCTCGTGTGCTTTCTCCAGGTCACTGCAAGATTGGTCCCATCCCTTGATATAGGTGCTACACTGTTGGATGGCTTCATATACTTCTGTTTGTGGGCCATTAGATCCATGTGGTGCCACATGTTGTCGCTTGATTGGCTGAGATGGTATTTTATAGGATTGCTCCCCCTCTTTTACCTCATTTCCTGCAATAATTCCTTGCATTCACAATTTCTCCAAGGACAAGTGGAAATAGGTTAAATAGAAAGGTGATGTGTGCAAGAAATGATAATTCCTTCACATAATTGAGTTATATTGACAGGTGAAATTGGTATATAATAGCCGCCAACACTCGTGCGCTTTCATGTTCATTTAATTACTCATTAATTTTATGTTCATGAAATCACGCTCGTTCTCGCATATTGCCTGTCGTATGCACGGTCACCCTCTCCTTGTCTTGTCCTAGTTGGAGCTATGCTATCTTGCTAATGGCGGGCCGACATGAGGTACCTGCAATGCGTTTGAGGCCCCGTGGCCGCCCTCTTGCTCGGGGTCCATGGCGCCGAATGGTTCTCATCCTTAAAGGCTAACGCCAAGCTCGAGGTCCAGGGTGTGCAGCCTGCTTAGCTTGGTCCCGTACCCTAAGCCTTCGCACCATTCCTTGAGAGTCCAAGATGTGCAGCTTGCTTAGCCTGGTTCTGTACCTTAAGCCTGCGCACCTTGCCTCCTAGTGCTAACAGCTAATTACAGGGGGTCGAACGGCTCATGCCTCGAGCAACGTGACGACCATGCCCCAGATGATGTCGCCACCGAATTACCCATGCCCCGTAACCTAGTTAAGGACTGTAAGCCATAATGAAACTAAAGAGCACGAAGATGGTTACCGGTGAGCAGAATTACTTTTTGCCTATTGTGTGTGCAGGTCATACAAGCAGCCTGCTGTCAACATCCTACGCGTCTATGTTGGGCGCCGCCAGACCCCTAGTTCCGGCAACTCTCGGAGGGTCGCCGCTGACACCTTTGCATTGGTGAAAGCGCGCTCCTAGACCACAAAGCAAGTTCTGACGCCCCCCAGGGGGCCCACCGGTGTCAACTCCAAGACAAGCCCGCTGCCCCCTAGGGGGCCCACCGGTATCAGCTCTCAAAGCCCAACGCTCCAAAGGGGCCCCACCGGTATCATCCTACAAGTTCCGACAACCCCCCAGCAAGCCCGCCGATGTTCACTCCCCAAGCTCGGCGCACCTAGGGGGCCCACCGGCGTCATCTCTCAAGATTTTAGTGCCCCCAGGGGGCTGAACGACGTCTATCTGCGAGCTCCTGCGCTCCACCGTGGGCCCACCGTCGACGTCTACAACTACATGGTTGGTGAGCTCAATGTCGATAGCTACTAAGAAACACTAACTAAACATTGCTTGACAACGACGCCAGAAATGCTTGTTGATGTTTCTTACGTCACAAATAAAAATCCGCAAGCGCATGGAAACTATCGAAGTAGCATTTCCCCTTAAAGAGTATTCCCAAGGGTGTCATTTATATTTTCCTAAAGGAAGGCTAAGTGGAAGCATAACAATCATCAAGTGTAGGGGATAGGTTGGTCTAGGTAGGGTTCTAGTAAGGATGGATAATAGATAAGTGAGGTAGTGTCACACACAAGAGAATTTTATCCTAAGGTGGATAAATGGGTCAAGAGAAGCTAGGCTAAGAGTTAGTTAGATACTCCTACTATGCTACTAGTATACATAGCCTAAGTTAGATACTAATGATCATATAAATGGTGAATTCTCATGCTAAGTTGTTCAACACATCGGGCATGACTTTACCTCTAGAAATACTAGGACGACTCCCGCAAAGAGTCCGTGGCATAGCCAAACGTGGAGGCTTACAAGGACAGATAGGGTTGTCACCACCTACTGCCTACCTCTTCAATCCGTAGGTCTACAAGACATCCAACACTACTGAACTATCCTAGCACCACACTAGCATATTAAGTGAATACCTTAAGAGCTGCAGCACAAGCCATCCTATGGCAGTGACTAACCTAAACATCGTTGAACCAATATTGAAACATAGCATAAGTCATTTATATTAACATGATCATGTTATAACTATTTAGACTATAGTGGGGGTTTGTAGTGTAATGAGAGTGGTAAAGTTTAATCATAAATACTACTCCTGCCACATATATGGAATCCACAATCAAACAAGAAACACTTCATCCAAGTATATGAATAAAAGAAGACTAAGGGGCCGTTTGGATGCACAGAATCACTTTTGATTCACCGTGAATCATCTGGAACCGAGCCAAACGCATAAGAAAGAAAATAGATTCACCGAGAATCGGAATCGGTACCTGTACTGCGCCGCCGAAACACCACCGAAACACCAAAAAAGGTGTTCCGCAGGCTGAATCGGAGCTCCTTTTTATAATTGGGCTCGGTTTTGGTCAGAATTACCCACCTTTGCCATTGTCCTATTACGAGATCGCACGAGAGGCGCTACGCCCGGAATCTTCGCCGCCACTACGAAACCTCACGTCGCCGTCATTCTCCTCGCGAGAACCTGCACGGGACAGCGGCGGCTGGCGGCGCGAAGGTAATCCTCGCCTGCTCACTTCGTCCTCCTCGTCGCAGGAACCCGCACAGGCAGATGGCGGCGCCTCCTCACGCGCACGGGCGGATGGCAGCGCGAAGGTAGTCCCTGCTGACCCTCACGTCCTCCTCCTCGCAGGAACACACACGGGAGGCTGGCGGCGGCGAAGGTATTGCCGGCCCGGAGGTGTTCCTGCACGAACCTGCAGCAACGCCGAAGGTATTCCCTGCCTGGCCTCACGCCCTCCTCTTCCTTGCACTGTCTGTCACCCATGCTATTGTATTGCCGCTCTGCAATTTCAACGCCTCCCCTTGGAGTTTGTCGCCGGTCATGTTCTTCGGTCAGCTGGTCTCGATTTTCCATCCGTGCAGAATGGATGTCGTCCGTGTGTGTTGAACCGAGCAGTACAGATAAACACGAATGTTCTCATTGATATCATATCCAAACACCTAAACTACTGGAGAAAGATTTCCCCTTTTTTGGGTGCATATTTCAATAAGAGGAAAGAGAGCGACTGCATTTGTCAATTCTTTGCAAAGGTCGCAACTTGTTTCAGGAAAAGCTTCCTGCTTTTACTGACTAATCTGAAAGAAATAAAAAAGATGCAGAACAGGAGATAGCTAGGTGTGAAATGATGCGTGCTATCTACCTTATGTTGCCTTGATTAAGTTTGCTTGTACTGTTTGGCCGAGGAAGAAGCGATGATTTACTGATGTTGAACCCATTGGAGTGTGTGTGTTCTGATTAAACGTGCTGTCTGAATATCCAAGCCTTTGATGACATCATTTTGTTACATAGTACTCAGTTCATTTGTAGACCATATTTTTGTGACTGTTTTCTTATGCAAAGCTGATACATGTGAATAATTATTATAAATTCTTGATTCTCCAATTAATCTATATAGATGGCTGACACGGCTGATTGGTCAAATGAGGAACATGTTATAATTGTTTGTGATCTATTTGCTGAACAAGTGAAATGTGGAAATAGATCGAACATCCACCTCAACAATGTTGAGTTCAAAAATGTTATAGAAAAGTTTAAAGAGAAGACCGGTATTGAATACACAAGACTGCAATTTAAGAACAAGTGGGCCAAATTGAAGGCCGATTATACTTGTTGGAAGACGTTGCTAAAATAGACACGCCTAGGTTGGGATGACAGGAGACAAAATATTGACATGCCCGAAAGTTGGTGGAAAAAGGCTAGAAAAGTTAGCTTTTTATCCAGTTGATTACTTATTCTTGCTTTCGATTTATGAACGTCTAAAATATTTTGTTCACGTTTTGACAGGATATTCAAGGTTGTGGAAAGTTCAAAGGTCAGAGACTTCAAAATGAGGAAAACTTGATGATTATGTTTGAGGATTTGCGTAACACCGGAGATGATCATTTCTGTGCTGCAGCGGGTTTTATACCTGAAGAAAATCCTGTTATTAATGTAGATGGTAGTAACGACGGAAGCGGTGAAGATGTGTCTGGTGAAGAAGAAGATGTGGCTCCTTATATACATATGTTCGCGCATTGTTGAATAAAAAAAATCAGTCATAGTTGCTCAACATATAAATTTTTTTTTGCAGCCTTGTCTTGTTGCTCAACATTGAATTATGATCCTGCAATACACATACTTACATGGAACAGTCAAAGAAAAGAAAAAACAGTACCAATCAGGTACACCTGTAATAAAAAATATATAAGTAATAAAAAATATATAAGTAACATCCATGGGGTATATAGGTCAAATCAACTCTCCTTCCCTCTTTATTGAATCTGAAACAAAAAAGTAGCCAAATGGATTCTAAACTGATTCCGTTTCAAGTTCTGGAACTGATTCTGGATGAAACTGAAATGATTATGATTCTGAGTGAATCTGAAACCGTACCAAACGGGCTCTAAAATTAACATCTTTATTAAGAACAAAGTCACAAATACAAATAGGAATAGGAGAGCCATAACTTTCCCAATTTGGAATTAGGAAGAGACTCCTTCTACTTCTTTCATACTTGGACTATGGACTAGAGGCTCTCCTCTCTACAGCCTAAACTCCTCTAAACCTATGGATAGTAGTGGATAAAATAGAATGAATACTCAAGTGGTGCGTGTGTGAAGTGAGGGTAGGGGTTCCTGTTTATAGCTAGAGCAGGGTCGGTTCCCGCCACCAAAAGTGTGTGAATCAGTCTTCATCATGATCAGGTCACCACATGGAGTCGACACGTGGAAGCTGACCGAGTTTGGCATCAGGAAGGGGTCGGTCGAACCCCCTAGTTGGACGAACAGAAAGTTGAACTAATTCCAGTGTGCTTTCTCGAGGTGACTTATAGGTGGGTCCCATTGACTGTTATGAGTGATACATCGTTGGATGGCCTCAGATACTTCTATTTGTGGGCCATTTAATTCATGTGATACCACATGTCAATGCTTGATTGACTTGGATGGTTTTTTTATAGGATTGCTCCCTCTCTTTCACCTCATTTCCTGCAATAAATGCTTGCATGCACTATTTCTCGAAGTACAAGTGGAATTAGGTTAAATAGAAAGGTGATGTGTGCAAGAAATGGTATTTTCTTCACATAATTGAGTTATGTTGACAGGTAAAATTGGTATATAACAGCTGTCAACAAACTCCCTTGAGCTTATCCTTTGCTCGTCCTGAGCAAAGTCAAGACTTTAGGTTGATGATCAGGCGTTGCTACAATGTTCTATTTTTCAAAAGTACCATGTGCACAACAAAATACTCTACCTAGTATTGCAAAAATTGGCATAGTACTTCATCCATCTTAAGTTATTATGGGGCTTAAGCCTTCTCCTATTCATGGGTGGTTTAAAGATAGAACACTAAGTGGAGGAAGCATATCCTAGAGATCAAGTTCCACCCAAATTCCGGAGAGTTCAATTTAGATTTTTTTAAGTACCTCAAATTGATTCTCTCAATCACTCCTTCGTGTGTAGTGGAAATATTTCATCACCAAGGCATTTTGCCTATACTCATCCTACCACTAAATAAGACTTGTATGTTGAGCTTGGTAGGGAATGCAGTAGACATATTTACAACACATAATATTGTTAAGTCAAAAAAGCAAGCCTTAGGAGAAATCAATTCAAAATTATTTGATTCAAGAATTGTGCTTGTGTGATGGAGTGGAAGTGGATGTGGATATTTGAGATGACTCCTATTTATGTTGACTCACTTATTTTGCAGGGATGAAACATGGCTATTTTTCTTCTTTTTTTTCTCATGCTTATGATGTAAGCATGCTTTTTGTAGCCATGTCTTCTACTTTCTTTTTATGCAATAAACTTTGGAGAGAGTACTAAGCATGAACGGTATGGAGTTTCTCTTTTTATTGTGGAATGATGGTATGATGGAATTTTGCTTACTTCTAGTGTAGAAGTATAGCATGTGCAAGTGAAGTCTTGAATTCAAAAAGAAATGAATGAATTCACACATAGGTCTATACTAGTTTGACTAGGCTCAATGTGAAGACAAATAGCATATGCATAAGGTCTATCAATGTAAAAAATATCATATGGCTTTGGTAGGTATTTCCAATCAAATGAGAGTAACTTAAATATTTTTAGAATTTCTCCAAAAGTCTAAGTTTCACCTTCAAACTAGGAATAACAACTCTATCACTATATCATATCTCACAAGAACTTTTAATAGGATTAAGCTTTTGCTACCCACAATTTCTAAATTAAGGCAAAAGTAATTTAGCCAATGAAAGCAATACTTTGGAGAGTAGTAAGTTATAAACTAGGGACTTAGGAAAATTAAAACAGAGCAACTATTTATCATTTCATCCATGTGAATTCTAAACCATTTTACCGCACATCTTTTATTTTATTTGAAAGCAAATCTACTCTTTTTTTATATGCAAAGTGAATGGTGGATGAATGGAAAATAAATATGCAAGGGGTGTGATACAATTTACCTCAAGTGGGGTCCTCCCCCAAACTTGTTCTTAAATTACCTTCGTGATGAGGGTCGGACCCTTGATGAATGAAGTATGCCGCAATATCGGCTTGTTGTTGTAGCGTGGAGTTGAAGTTGGTGAATTGAGCGTCCATGTGTTGTTGCCAATATTGGATATCTTGGACATGCTCTTGGAGAGAGTTGTAGATGTCTCCCTTCCTCACTTCAAGGTATTCCATACGTCTAGTGAGATCTGTCATTCCTTGGCTATAGTCATGATGACTTCGAGGCGAAAAGGAACGCCGTCCTCTCATGGACGTTGGAGGCAAGCTGCTAGAGCTTGAAGTGGATAGGGATGGCTCCCACATGGTACCCGACTATCCATGCCAAGACAGATCTTCGGTCTCATACAACGGAGGTTGAGTCCATCCGGGTGCATCACCTATTGGGTTCTCTTCCTCTTTGTACTCATGGATCATGGAGGTTATCGGAGGCATGGCTGCTGTCGAAGTGTGCGATCGACACTTCCTCCAGTACTACTAGATCGTAGACCGCGGAGGTTCTTGATTGGTTGGGGAGCGCGTGAGATTACTAACAAGACAGTGACACGAGGAGTTTTATGTGGTCCGGGCCGCCTGAGCGTAACACTCTACTCCACGGGATGTATTGTTGTATGTATGAGTGTATGGCGCTTATGAGCGTGTGAGCTTAGTTGTCTTTGTACCGTGCGGCGCAACCCTTTTATAGTCTAAGGGATGGCCGTTACATCAGCCTGGCCCGACGTCTGGCCCTGGCAGTAATTAATTGCCTAATACACGATATTTGAATATTAAGCATAATTAACAGTGTGATAACGCGCCTTAATGGCGGCGTTACCAGTTTTAAGGTTTATCTGACTGTGTGTCATTAATATAGCATTAATGACACATAACTAGGTCTTGTAAATGTAGCTCCCTTGAATGTCTGCACCGTTGAAAATCCGCCAGTCTCCTCGCTGGTGTCCCAGGTTCGGAGGCTTGTCATGTGGCGGCTCTGGAGCTTCCCATCGTGGGGAGGCGGGTCCGGAGCCCCTATACATGTGGCAGCACTGGAGGTTCCCTCTACTAGGGGTTAGGTCTGGGGCACTGGACACCTGGTAAGACCGGAGGTTCCTTCTAAAGGGAGTTAGGTCCGGCCTAATGTTACACGTGGCAATGTCGAAGCTACCCAAACAAGGGACGCAGGTCCAGTGTTGTGTAACACGTGCATCCTTCGGAGGTCTTCAACTCGAACGGGTGGAACTACTTAGTGTTTCTTGCGGTATCATGGGGTACCTGTTATGCATGGTACCGACAATGGCCACCGGGCCCACCTCTGAGTGAAACCCTGTTGGATAAGTTATTCTACCAGAGATGGGGCCATCTTTGATTCCCGAGATGTGGCTTCAAATGTCTTCTGATATGCTGTTGGGGTGATGGTTCGCTGTTAAACTAGCGTCGCGTGGCTTCTTTTGAATGCGGCAAGTGAGATCTTCGCGTGCGGATCTCACAAAATTAAAGGTCGACGGTTCACAATGCAAAACCTATATCAGTTCCACGCGCCTTGTCAGGCCGCCGCCCTCGGGTTTCCAACTTCCCATCATGACAATGGTTCACCTGGGGTAATTACTTCGGCCTTTTCGCCTGAGAGGACCCAGGCCCATTTGTCACTGACAGGGTAGATTTTTGAAAACGTGATCTTGATTCCATTGTGGTTTCCATCCAAGTGTTGCAGAGGCTTACTTAAGAAGGAAAGCCTGCATGGTTTGAGGAGTCTTTACACATTCAATCGAACTTGCGCTCAGAGCCTCCCAACCTTCGCATAGCCTTTCCAACTTTCGCTCCGCTTTGTCGCGATAGAGTTGGGTCTTCCTCGCAGCAGAATCAAGACCAACAAAGTTTTGTCGAGGGTCCAGACCTACATGGGGTGGTTCAACGATTCCTGTAATAGCGACATCCACTTCAGCAAGCTCCCTTCAAGAAGGAGCACACCAGAGAGATGGTGTACTTCTCAGCGTACACCATGGTGGGTCTAATCCCACCTTTTTCAACTTTTCTCTTGATGCTGTTGGATTTCTGCGGCCTCCAGTTTCACCACCTTGGCTCCCACTCCCTCTTTCTTATGGCGACCTTCGTCCACTTCTGCGAGATGTGGGTGGGCGTGCCTCCATGCATTGAGCTGTTCCGGACCTTCTTCACGGTCCACACCACCAAAAAGGGGACGGGGTTGATTGGCTTCTACTACTTCGTGAAGTGCAAGAATTGTCCCTTCAAGTACTTGAAGACCTTCCCCTCCAGCCAATGGGACGACTGGAAGAAAGACAGCGTGATCATCGCAGTGGAGGAGCACGAGAAGTTGGAGCTTCCCAAGGGCCTTCCCAATGTCGACACCGACGCTTGGAACGTAGTTCCGGAGCTGTCAGAAGCGTACAAGCCCGTCCTGGAAAGGATCCAAGAATGCGTAGAGGGAGGAGTGACCCCTCAGATGGTCTTCTGCAATTTATTGGTGAACAGGTGGGCTTCGCTGAAGACCAGGGAGTGGCCCGCATGGGCTTTAATAGGGAAATGGATCATAACCGAATTGAAGTCGGTTTGAATAGCAACTTGGATGATGAAGCTTTGAAGCTCGATCTCAAGAAATTTAAGAAAGGAGCTATCTTCCGTGACACCTTAGCTCTGTCGGCTGCCTTCCTGCCTCTGAAAATGGTTCCAAAGTCAGCAGGGAGCTCCGGAGGAGGATGCCAGTGTAGGACAACCTAGGCGTGGTGGAGAGACGTAGTACCTCCGGGGTTGCAATCACTAGAGCTTCAGAGTGGGTGGCCCCCACTGCTCCAAGCCAGAAAGATGATGATGCTGGCAAGGGCAAGGGCAAGGCAAGGAGCCGGCCGAATCTTCCAGCCGGAAGAGGAAGTTGAGGCATGCTGATGGGAGCTCCATCAGGTCGACTTCAACTTCAACAAACCCTTCTCCCTCGCAAAGCAGATCTTCGACGGCCACGCCTCCTTCGGTGTCGGCGTCCTCAAGGATTGCATGCTCTGGCAAATTGACTTCAGCTCTGGTGCCAGCTGCGGGCTCCAGGTTTGGTGTTCTTTCCCAACCGAGGGAGGTCCCGGCTGAGAAGACTCCAGCTGCTACAGCTAGCTCCCGGCCGAGGTCCGAGGTTTTTTCCTAACCGGATACGATGGGCTCTGACTCCGGGCGGCAGAAGAAGAAATTCCACGGTGACTGGGACGGTAGCGTCCCCAGGTAAGCATTGTCATCTCACCTTAAGGTGCTAATCTGGTCTTTATCATGTCTTTAATTTTCCCAATCTTTTGTTTCTAGGGCGTCGAGAAAGAAGTCCGAGGCTTCGACACCTGCTGTAGCGACTAAGGCTGAGTGTGCGGAAGCTCCGGTTTCAACCCCTGTACCTCCCCAAGTGGTGGCAGAAGACACGGCAGCTCCAGCGCCAGTTGTCGTGGACCTGGATCCATAGAAGATGCCAGAAACTCCCGTGGTAGCGTTGAACCACAGGGAAGAAGTTGATGAAGATGCGCCAGCGGCCGCAGCGCCGGTGATTGAAGCTCCGGTGCAGGAGACAAAGATGGTGGAAGCTCCGACATTTGAGTCGGAGGTAACTGAAGCTCTGGCGCCTGTGCTGGAAGTTTTTGAAGATCCGAAGGGAGCCTCAGGTGCCCGTAGTTCTGGCCTCTGTGCTGGAGATTATTGAAGCTCCGGCATCTGAGTCGGATGCAATGGAAGTATCGTGCCTGATTTGGTGGTGGTGGGGGCTCCGGACGAAGCTCCAACGTCCGCCACGGAGGCGATTACTCCAGAGGCGCCCATGTCCGAGCTTGAGCACCTAGAGGAGTTGGCGGTGGACCCTCTTCCTACAGAGCCGACGGTAGAATATCCGGTAGGGGGACCTTCACCGTCAGCCCCAGAGGTTGACTCAGTGGGACCCTCCTCAGAGTTGGTAGGAGCAGAAGAGCTTCCGGGGGGCAGCCCTAGTGCTGCAGGATCGCAGGGGACCACACTTGTGGCATGGGACCCAATTTTTGTGCTTGGAGACCCCTTGGAGCTGGCGGAGATGACTCCGACAGGCCAGGAGCCTATCCCTTCGGCGTTGTCTATCGACAATGCCTGCTCCAGTTTTCGTCATGTCCAGCTCGCCTTCGACCACGACAGCAAGGTCCTCGAAGAATAGCACCACACCTTAAGGCATTGGCGCAACAGACTTCATTTCGAAACCAAGCTGGCGCAGACAAGGCTTGCCGACCAACGGTAGTGGGTTGAGAAGGAGAAGGCCCGGATGGAATATTGGGGCCAGTTGCTGGAGGAGAGGGAGGCCTCCATCAGGGCCCTCGATGCTAAGTCTCGGGATATTCTCGAGCATGCCATAAAGAGCAATTATGCTGCTGACGAACGTCAAGACAACCTCAACTCGTTGAACGAGAATCTCCTAAAGCTTCAAGCGGACCTCTATGAGAGGGAAGAGAAGCTCCTAGAGATGCAGGAGGATCTTTTGAAAAGAGAGGGGGAGCTCACCCAGAAACTATCTCTGGGAGAGAAAAACATGGCAGACCGCACCAAGAAACTTGATCAGCGTTGCAAGCAGGAGGAGGAGAAGCACTGGAAGCTGGGGCAAGAGCTCTCCAAAAGAGAAGTTGATGTTGCCACCAGAGTGGGGAAAGTGAGAGGAAGGGAGAAGGACCTGGCCGAATGGCAGAACCGCATCCACCTCCTGGAGGCGGAGCTCGCTGACCGCAAAAGGCAAGTGGCTAAAAGCCTTTAGCAACATGATAAAGAGGTCGAGCACATCGCCCGGGAGAGTTCAGAGCTTGCAGCAGTTATGCGGTCACTGGAGCAACTGAGGAATGTGAGGGCGACTGAGTCCCAACGGGTCTGGGACTTATTGGGGCATGCCGATAGAACTTTGGTACCACTCGGCTTCAGTCCAGTGCATCCGAAGAACTCAACACTGGAGTTGGACCAGGCGCCGGTGGCTCTTAGCTCTACTAGCAGCAAACTCGGTGCGATGGGTGACTTTATCGTCGACCAACTGGAGGTAGAGGGAAGTCTCTGGCCAAGAACGCTGCCGAATATGTTCTGGCGTGTTACAAGAGCCGAAACCCCCAACTTTCTCTAGATTTGGTCTTTGAAGGACCCATTATCGAAGAGGAGGATGCCGCCAGGGCTAGCGTCCAAGAAGCTGCCGAGAAGGTTGCCTCATTTTTCCACAGGACTTAGAACCTCTAGTAGCTAAGACCATTTCCTTTTTCCTTTTACTATAATCCTCAATTTGTAATCCAATCTAGTCCTTCAAATGAATGAAATCCAAACTCTTTGAATGTATGAATTCCATTTTGTGTTTGTCTTCAATGCATTTTCCTTTATCTTGTTGGCCCCCTGGTAGATGTGCACAATTTGATTGCGAACATGTACCAAAAGGATTTGACAATGTCTTGATGACATGAACGCTTCGAACTTGTAGCTAGAACACTTAGCTTTTTGTTCTGAAGTTTACTTCCAACATCTCTAGAGACCCTTTGTGACATTGACGGTGGGCCCCCCTGCAAGGTGTCAGAGCTTGATAGGTTTGACAGCGCCCACTGGCAACACATAGAACATCAACGACGGGCCCCCTAGAGTTGTTGAAGCTTGGTAGATCCGACGGCACCCACTGTCAACGTGTAGAAACATCGACGGTTGGCCCCCTGGGGATGTTGGAGCTTGGTAGATCCAACAACAACCACTGTCGATGCATAGAAACGTCCACGGCGAGCCCCCTGGGATCGTCGGTGCTTCCTGGCTTCGACAATATCCACCATCAACGTAGAATTCGTCAATGGTGAATCCCCTCGAGGTGATTTCTTCACCATCTTAGCTTGAATCGTCATTATGCTTCACGTCGACGGCAGGCCCCCATGGGAGTTGTCGGAGCTTGTTAGCTCCGAGGATGCCCACTGTCAACGTGTAGAAACGTCGATGGCGGGCCCCCTTGGGGGATGTCGGAGCTTAGTGTCTACGGCATCGTCCACCATCGTCATGAGTTTTAATTGTTCCTGCGCATCAAAGACAAGAAACACAATAAAATTTGTCCTCTTTTCTATAACTCCTTTGTGTCTTACTGTTCTTATTTGAGTTTTAGGTCCAAAGGAACCCAATATGATAACAAGTACATTGATGTAATCTCTCCAGGTCCGAATGCCTTCTGGACCCGCCCTACTGAGGCCTGCCGGAATGTAGGTAGAGTCGCGTACTTAGGGTGCTTGACCAGACTCACTCTGGACCTGACAATAGCATTGGCGTTTAGGCGAGTAGACCGTCTAGCAATGCTAAGATCTAAAAAAATTATCAATATAACTTGTACAACATATAAGTAACTTAGACTAAAGCTCAAAAAGAATTGCACAACTTTGTTACAGACAAGAAGGAAAAGAAAATAAAGAAAATGAGATTGTACAAATATAATGCACGTGGAGACTGCTTTCACACAACAATGACTTTCATTATAGGTCTGAATTACAGGGGAGACAAGGACACACTTAGAGTACGGAACCAGGATAAGTGTGGTATACATCTTGTTCTAACCCAGGGTAGATAATACACACTTTCAGTACAGGGATAGAGTTAAATGTTGCTTGAACTGCCCGGACCCTCCCGGAGGGGTCCGAATGTTCTCCCGGAGGATATACCCAACTCTAAGTATGGACTCTATAACTTACATTGTGTGTAATTACAGAGGTGCTCGATGAAACTAAGCATAAAACTTACAGAGGTGCTCGATGTTCCAAGGATTGGGAAGCGGGGTTCCATCCATAGTTGCCAAGCAAACGCATTCGAGACGGGATACTTTGATCACTCGGAAGGGACCTTCCCAGCTGGGGGAAAGTTTGTTCGTCCCTTCATTAGTTAGTATTCTCTGCAGCACCAGATCGCCTTCCTCGAGCTGTCGATTGCACACAAGCCTTTAATGATAGCGCCGGAGCGCCTGACAATAACTTGCATTCTGAACAACTGCTTGGCCCCTTCCCTCGTCAACGAGGTCAAGGTCTTCACGCTGGAGCTGGTCCTTTGTGGCTTCATCGAAGTTCCGGACCCGGAGTGACCCCATGGTGATTTCCAGAGGAAGGACTCCTTCAGCTCCTTACACCAGGAAGAATGGTGTTTCTCCAGTTGACCGGTTAGGTGTTGTCCTGCGTGCCCACAGTGCAGACGGAAGCTCCTAAATTCAGTTGGCTCCATGTTTCTTCAGGCGCTCATAAGTGCGCGTCTTGAGTCCTTTCAAAATTTCTGCATTTGCTCTCTCGACTTGGCCATTACTTGCTGGATGAGCTACTGATGCGTAGCTGACTTGAATGTCGAGGTCTTCGCAATACTCTTGAAATGTTGCACTTGTAAATTGGGTTCTGTTGTCAGTGATGACTCTGTTCGGAACTCCAAATCTGCAGACTATCGACTTCAAGAACTTAATAGCAGATTGCTTGTTGATAGTCACAACTGGAGTTGCTTCCGGCCACTTGGTGAACTTGTCGATGGCGACATAAAGGAACCGGTAAACTTCGACGGCTTTTGGGAAAGTTCCCAAAATGTCCATCCCCCACACAGCGAATGGCCATGTAGGAGGTATCATTTGCAGTGATTGAGCCGGAGTGTGAATTTGTTTCGTGTGGAACTGACACGCTTCTCACTTTTTTACCAACTCAACTGCATCCTGGAGTGCTGTAGGCCAGTAGAAACCATGCCGAAAGGCTTTACCGACCAATGTGCGGGAAGACATTTGGTTCCCACACTCGCCTCCATGGATCTCGACGAGGAGCTCGTGGCCTTCTTCCCTTGTGATACACCGCATTAGGACGTCGTTGGCACTGCGTTGGTAGAGTTCCCCTTTTACCAACGTGTATGTTTTAGCCAATCTGATGATCTGGTCAGCGGATGCACTATCTTCAGGAAGGACATTGTCTTTCAAGTAGCTCCTGGATCTGTGAGATCCATGCATCGGAGCTAACTTGAGCTTCTGATTCTTGCGTGCTGCTTTGCTCAGAGCTTCCTGCAACACCTACGACCCTTAGTGGACACCATGGTAACAGGGCCACCGGGACTGCCAGCTTCGAGGTGCCAGTCTCGCCCCCTTCGCTCAGTTCGGCAGGTTGAGCGGTTCGTCTTGACATCTTCGGACAAAAACTCCGTCGGGAGCCGAAGCTCCAGTTGAAGCCTTCGTCGAGAGTTCATCATCTTTAGCATTATAAAGATGCTGAACAAGGCAGAGATCCAGGATGTTGAAGTCCTTCTAGAGCTTCTGGACTTCAAGGAGATAAGCAGCGAGTTGGGGGTTGTTGCAGATACATTCGCCTTTGACTTGCTTGATAATGAGCTGTGAATCACCCTTCACTAGCATATGCTTGACGCCGTATGAAAGTGCCACCTTGAGCCCATAGATGAGAGCATCATAATCCACCATGTTGTTGGTCACCTTGAAATCAAGGTGCACCTTGTATTTGACCTTATCCCCAGTCGGAGCGAGGAGAAGTATTCAAGCTCTGGCCCCCTGCTTCTGCAAGGAGCCGTCAAAGTAGAGGGTCCAGTGAGGCTCGGTGAAGACCGATACCTTGGGTTCCGACTTCTGCTCTCTAGGGCCCCCAAAATTTGATGGAGAAGGTGTCCACTCCGCCACGAAATCATCCAAGGCTTGACTCTTGATAGCTTGTCGCGGCAGGAATTCGAGATCGAATTCTGACAGCTCTGCTTCCCACTTGGTGATGTTTCCAGTAGAGTTGGGATTGTGCAGTATGGCACGTAGTGGATAGGAGGTTGTCACTGATATCTTGTGGGCTTGGAAGTAGTGATGAAGCTTCCTTGAGGCAATAAGAAATGCGTAAAGCAACTTATGCACCTCAATGTATCGAGTCTTGGCATCGTGAAGTACTTCACTGATGAAATACACTGGGCTCTTGACGGCCTGTACCCTCTTGGAGGGGCCCGGAGCTTCTTCTTTATCAACCTGGACACTCCCGAAGGGGTTCAAACCTTCTTGTTGTTCAACCCGGACCCTCCTGGAGGGGTCCAGATCTTCTTGATCAGCCATGTGAACTCCCTCAGATGAGAGAGGTTGATCCTCTAGCATTTCACCTTGAAAATCCGTGCCTGGGGGGTGGGACCTAGACTCGCCTTCACGTAGCTCCGGACCATTCCATTGGGGTCTGGGCTTCTGAATTGGAGATGGCTCCGGTCTTTCCACGACCAGGACCATGCTGAAAACTTCCATAGTTCCAGAAATATAAAGAAGTAGAGGATCACCTGGGTTCGGCGCTACCAGGATTCGTACTGCGGTGAGGAGCTGTTTAAGCTCTTGGAATGACTTTTCTGCTTCTTCAAACTAACGGAATGGCCCGGTCTTCCTCAATAAATTGAAGAAGGGAAGCGCCCACTCCGCCAATCTTGAAATGAAACGGCTGAGCGCAGCTAGACATCCACTTAGCTTCTAGACATCCTTGATGCGGGTTGGGGGCCGCATGTGTTCAATGGTCTTGATCTTCGCCGGGTTCGCCTCAATTCCTCAGTGGTTCACCAATAATCCAAGGAGCTTCCCGCAGCTAACCCCGAAGACACATTTGTCTGGGTTCAGCTTAATTTGCATGATGCATAGCTTGTCAAAGATGGCCTGTAGGTTGTCAATGAGTGACTCCTTGTTCTTGACCTTCGCGACGATATCATCGACATAAACCTCCACCAAGTCCCTGATAAGCTCTCCAAATTCTTTGTGCATATCTCGCACAAAAGTTGAAGCAGCATTTTTGAGACCAAAAGGCATGGCAGTATAACAATACAATCCATCTACTATTATGAAGGAAGTATGCTCTTCATCCTCCCTAGACATTTGGACCTGATGGTAACCAGAATATGCATCTAGGAAACACAGTAGCTCACACCCGCAGGTGGAGTCCACTATCTGATCTATTCTAGGTAGTGGAAATGGATCTTTTGGACATGCCTTATTCAAGGTGGTGTAGTCGATACACATACGAAGCTTCCCATTGGCCTTGGGTACAATGACTGGGTTTGCCAGCAATCTTGGATGATGAACCTCACAGATGAAACCAGCTTCTATCAGCTTCTTGATTTCTTGTCGAATGAAGTTCCGCCGCTCGACTGATTGCTTCCGGGGCTTCTGGTGTACCAGCCGCGCGTCGGGATAAATCTTCAGGCTACGCTCAATCACCTCCCTAGGGATCTTAGGCATTTGTGATAGTCGCCAGGCAAACACTTTAACATTCGCCCGGAGGAAAGTGATGAGTGCGAGTTCCTATTTGTTGTCCATACCTCCTGATATACGGGTAGTCTGGGCGGCATCGGAACCAATTTGGACGACTTTGATGGGAATGTCGGTGTCGCTGCTTGGCTGCATGCGTGGTGCAGAGGTTGTGCCTCAGTGACTAGTGCTCGGAGGTTGAGCAGCTAGCTTTTTGTCGGATGCTTCCTCCAGCGTCGTTGCAAGTGCATGGAGTTCTTATAGCACAGTGACTCCCGCAGTGCGATCTCCAAAGATCCGGAGAACGGCCGAAGGTGTCGGCATCTTCAACACCAAATAGTGTAGTGAGCTGCGGCCATGAACCTATACAGGGTAGGCCCACCGAGGATGGCATTGAAGGGCAAGCTAATGTGTGCGACGTCGAAGACCAGCTTCTCTGTCCTGTAGTTCTCTCGAGTCTCGAAGGTCACTGGGAATGTAATGGATCCGAGAGGTCTGATGGCCCCCGGACCTACCCCGTAGAATGGACGTTAGGGGCCAAGGTCTGAGAGTCAGAGCTGGATCTTCACGACTGCTTCATAACTCAGGAGGTTGAGCACCGCCCCTCCATCTACCAATAATGGTAGAGCTGGACATCAACAGCAGTTGGCCAGCTCTGATCATGTTCTTGGGGCAGTCTGTAGAATGGAAAGTGATGGGAGTGTCCAAATATGTGGTTCTGCCTTGGCAGTAGGAGCTCCGGCAGCCATCTCTCGCCGCATAGTCTTGAGGACGTGTCGAGAAGTGATATCCCAGGACCCTCCGTATACGGTGTTCAGGGTCTTCCGACGCTCGTTGTCAGAGACGTCATAATCATCGTCGACTATAATATAAACAGCCTTCAAGACCTTCTTGGGGTCCTGGAAGCCTAGCTCCGTATCAGCCAGAGCTTCGTCGACTTTTTGTTTTCCTTCCCGCTGGCGGAAAGGAGCTTCTTCCCATCGCTTGTTGTAGCGCTCGACAAGGTTCTGGACCTCCCGGTAATCTTCCAGACTGTGTTTGTCCGATTTGTGGATCGAACACCACATATTTGGACCGCCGCCGTCTTCTGATGAAGGTCGAGGTCGCTTTTTGGAGCGTGGGCCCCAGCCACACGGAGCTGCAGCTGCTGCAGTAGTAGGTATGTCGGCCGACGGCTTCATCTTGCTGTTGGACTTTTTCTTCTTCTTTCCACTATCGAAGGTTGCATAGCTCCGCCCAACTATTGATGGAGTCAGGTGGAAGACTCATGAACCAGGACCTGGCTGTCCCAGTCAGAGCCACCAGAAAGTAGTGGGCCATCACAGCCTCATTGCCACCCGTCGCAAAAATGGTAATGGAGTATATTTGGAGGAACTCGACGGGGTTGACATTCCCATCAAATTTTTCCAGCAGATGAGGCCAAAACTTCTGAGGCCAACGGACCATGCGAAGGTGCATGGCCAGGGCTGAGTAGCCTCCCCCTACTCCCATGGGAGGAGGGTTTTCGCGAGCCTCCCACCTTTCTCGAGCACGCACGATGTGGATGCGGTCGTCTTGTTGTCTGTAATGACGGTCAAGCTCCGACCGCAGATTATGCGTCGAGAGTCTCAATGCGGTGTGTGTGTGATGCGTCCGGAGGGCAGCGATGTTGCCCGCTGAGACACAACACGTCTCCAGTTTTGTGAAACTTGCGGACCATGTCTTCTAGACCGGTTCCGACATTGAGAAGGTGCCTGCCCTGAAGGGGGAGGACCTTGGTTGCTAAGGCCATCGGCTACTGCTACAACCATATGTTCCACATTAGCACGCCACCGCTCCATCGCACCCTGAGGTGCTCCTAGCGGCGGTGGAAGTTGGAGAAGAGTATGAGTAGCAATTAGCGCGTTCTCATGGTTTTTGTGCGTCGATGCAGTGACCGACGCCAAGACCCCATCCTATTGTCTAGCATTGTTAGCCAGAGCAGGTAGTGGTGGTGGTACGACATCCGCCGGGACTAACAACACCCGCTGGCTATTGCACGTTGGAGGGATTCCCTCCAGCATGTTGCTCAGCGTTGCTGTTGGACGATCCTGCGGCGGAATTCACCATCTTAAAATCTCAGGCTGCCCCTTCCTAGCGCGCCAAATGTCGAAGTATGCGATCGACACTTCCCCCAGTACTACTAGATCATAGCCCGCAGAGGTTCTTGATTTCTTGGGGCGTGCGTGATATTACAAACAAGACAGTGACACGAGGTGTTTTACATGGTTCGGGCCGCCTGAGCATAACACCCTACTCCACGGGATGTGTTGTTGTATGTATGAGTGTATGGCGCTTGTGAGCGTGTGAGCTTAGTTGTCTTTGTGACGTGTGGTGCAACCCTTTTATAGCCTAAGGGCTGGCCGTTACATCACCCTGGCCCGACATGTGGCTCTGGCGGTAATTAATTGCCTAATACACGATCTGTGAATATTAAGCATAATTAACAGTGTGATAACGCGCCTTAATGGCGGCGTTACCAGTATTAAGGGTCCTCTGATCGTGTATCATTAATATAGCATTAATGACACATAATCAGGTCTTGTAACTGTAGCTTTAACTGCCCCTTGAATGTCCGCGTCGTTGAAAATCTGCCAGTCTCCTCGTTGCTGTCCCAGGTCCGGATGCTTGACACGTGGCGGCTCCGGAGCTTCCCATTGTGGGGATGTAGGTCCGGAGCCTCTATACACGTGGCAGCACTAGAGCTTCCCTCTACTGGTGGTTAGGTCTGGGGTCACTGGACACGTGGTAAGACTGGAGCTTCCCTCTGAAGGGAGTTAGGTCCGGCCTTGTGTTACACATGGCAGTGCTGAAGCTACCCAAACAAGGGATGCAGGTCCAGTGCTATGTAACACGTGCAAACTTTGGAGGTATTCAACTCGGATAGGTGGAACTCTTTAGCATTTCTTGCGGTATTATGGGGTACACGGTATGCATGGTACCGACAGCTGCTCTCCTTGCATGACTTCTAGTTACACTGCCAGAGACATTACTTCTTCGGGCTTCCTCGATGGGAAGAAGATCAATGGTTAGCCTCCGGCATTTGTACAAATGATAATCCGGGTTAGGTAACTCAATTTAATTGACAAAGCCGGGATAATAAAATACCAAAGATCCATCTTGATCATGCTTAAGGGTATGTCCTAGCACAAGATAATCTTCATTAATACATTCTCGTCCATTTTAATATATTCAAATGAAGTATATTCTAGTGCTCCTGCCCTAGTAGCAATGCGGGTAATCAATGAAGTGCATTCAATTGGCCCTGTCCTCGAAATGTAATCTAACCATTGTGTCATCATGGCAATAACTGGAGCAACTTTTATCTTTTTGATCATGGCAAATAAAATTTTCAGCTCATCATCATGCACCACTCAAACATCTCCTCTAGGGAACATAGTCATAGCCACCCATCTATGCATGAAGCCTAAAGTAGGATTGTGCAAGTGGCTATTCCTAGGAGCACTATATGTGACCTCACTAGTCAACTCATGCCAAAAACATTGGTTGTTAAACTTAGACAAAGTGTCTGAATCTAGCGAACAACATTTATGGAAGCCTAGGATTTCACTTAATTCTTTCCATAAGATGTTGTATTCTTTTTGAAATAATCTAAAAGAAATACCATGGAATTCTATTTTAAGGGTGCAGAGGAATTACATGGAGAGAAGGCATGAACCTCTCTCCTCTATGTGAGCAAAATTCTCCCATCCTAGTGCACGCCAAATGGAAAAGAATTCAGAATCAATACCTATTTTGGAGATCAAATCCGGATCATAAGCTTTCGTATGAGAAAACTCACGATCTTGGAGGAGCTTGTGTGCTTGATCTTCAACATCACTTTGTATGTTGAGATCGTTGTTATGGAGAAGTTATCGCAGGTTTCTCCTCACACCCATGGGAGTGTCCTCACATACACTGCTCCTCCGTGAACTTGGTGTAGCAACGGAGGAGGGACGTGAACTTGATTCTCCACCATGGCTTGAGCTTGGAGCCTCCTTCCTCTTCCCAAACAACCTCTTTATTCCTTTCATGGCACAAAAAGCGCGAACACAACAAAGAAAAAACTCGAAAGAGGTGATGTTAGTTAAAGCAAAACCCTTGATGAGTTTTCCCTTTAAGAACTTGAGAGCAAATTGCAAATGCAAACAAAAGCAAATCTTTTTGGGTTGGATTTGAGCAAGAGTGCTTCAATGAAGAGCAAGAAAAAAATGTGAGCAAAGAGTGAATTTGGGGAGGTGTGAAATGAGGTGAAGTGTGAAGATGAGTGCTCCTCACGGTCACCATTTATAGTGTACACTCCCCAACTATCACAAGAGGATCAAATTTAGCTGTTGGAGTAGAGAGAGCCAAAATGGCCCTTTCCCCATGTCGGCCGAACAGGGGGGTCGGCCGCACTGAAATGTGGGCCCCCCTGTTCCCCCTTTTGGCAGGTGGTTCTCCAACGGCTATCAAATTAGCACGTTGGTAAAATGCCACATTTGTAGCTCAGAGAAATTGTTTTTTGAATAAAAACCATTTTTTCAAAACCCAAAAATTTTCTTTTTGTGAAAAATAAAGAAATAGAAATAATTGTTGAGAATATAAGATTCTCAACTTGCTAAGAACACTCAAATATGCAGTGGGGAAAATCAAACTAAGTGGGGAAAATCAAATGAAGAGAAAAGAAATATCAAAGAAAAGATAACTACCAATTTAACCTATCGGCTAGGTCTCATCACCATTCGATGAGATGGACATTCCTCCTTCATTTCTTCTCATCCGGGCCCGGAGGGATGGGCTCGGACGGCTTGTCTTGCTTCTTCTGCCATTCCTTCATTGGCGGCTTGGTGGACTTAGGCCTTTGGGGAGGCCCGAACTTCTCTGTCTTCTTGGAGTGTTGACATGGACGATAAGAAGAATTATCCACATAGATTAATTCCCTTATGAATGCAATGAGTGGATCCAACTTTGGAGGTGTGACTTCAATCTCTTGAATGTGTTTAACATTTGTCCCATACTTCATGAGGATCGTGGAGCATTGCTTCAGCTTTGGGCAAAAGTTAAACTTTTCCTCCTTGCCATTGATATAGAAGTGGATTTCTCCAGGTCCCACATCTATGCGAGCCTTCGTGGTGCTAAGGAACAGGCGCCCAAGAATGAGTGGCATTTCCTTCTTGACATCCATGTAGAGCACCACAAAATCCACGGGTCTGAAGCAATTCTGGATTTTCACCGGAACGTCTTCAGCAATACCCGCCGGATAACAGACTGAAGAATCAGCTAGTTGGAGCTACATTGGTGTTGGAGTAAGCTCTGGGAAGTTCAGTTGGTCGAAGACCACCTTAGGCATCACACTTACACTTGCTCCAAGGTCACAAAGAGCCTTGTCAAAGTAGTGGCCCTAATCAAGCAAGATATTTTGGGACATCCAGGGTCCTTCTTCTTCTCCTGAATCCTATTGAGGATGGCTGCACTGCAGTCTTCCGTAAGCTTGACAACCTCAGTGGTGGGATATGGTTGCTTGTTATTCAATATGTCCTTAAGATAGCAATCATAAGTGGGTACTTGCATCACATCAATCAAGGACACATTGATGTGGATTTCCTAGTTAACCTCAACAAAGCGGTTGAATTGCTCATCTACTGTTGGCTTCCATTGCCTGTGAGGGAATGGCAATAAGTTGGTGTCTTCAAAGTGCTTGGCCATTCTCTCACTAAGTGTTTCACTTATGCAAGTTCGGACATCCTCTTTCTCCTTTTGAGTTGTCCTCTTCTCTTGTTGGGATACGGTGGGTCACAAGTGGTCTTGCCACCTCTCGTAGACACCGCATTCACCTTTTCTACTGGGGGAACAACTGCAGCAAGTTGAGCTGACTGGGTTTCCAACATCTTGTTGAAGCTCAGTTGATTCTTAAATGCCGAGGATAGTCCTTCTATCCTAGCATTAATGCTTTCTAGGGTCTTGTCATTAGCCAATAGCTTCTTTGATAGGGCATCACATATCTTTAGCTAGCTAATGGCAAGTTCTCTCAAGTTGGGTTGATTTCCATTGTTGCCAATGTTATTGTACCTTCCTTGAAAGAATGGGCGCCATTGGCCCCACCCTTGACCTCCTGGACGATAGCCATTGTTGTTCCTATTGTTGGCTACGTAAGGTATCCTCACGGGTTTCTTGGCAGTCATTGCCCAAATGGCCCGTGTTGCCACAGACTTCACATGTGATGTGAGAGTCTAGGGCATAGGTGTAGCCACATACTTCCCCATTGGCTAGTCCATCTATCTTCTTCATGAGGAGGTCCAATTTAGCAGCGATCATGTCCACCTCCTTCAAGATGTGCTTGCCTCGCTGACGGGTATGGAGACGCTTATTGCTCCAACCCATGTTTGAAACCATCTTCTCAATCAAGTCTTTGGATTTGGGCACCGTTAATGAGATGAATGCACCTCCAGCAGCAGCATCGACATGGTCACGGGCGGAATGGATCAGCCCATTGTAGAAGTTCTGAATAATTAGCCACTCATCCATCCCATGGTGGGGACAGGCCAGGATGTACTCCTGCAGCCTTTCCCAAGCCTCGGGAATAGACTCCATGGCATCTTGCTGGAAGCTGGAAATTCTTCCACGTAGGGCATTGGTCTTGCCCAACAGAAAGAACTTGGCGAAGAATGCCGTAGAAAACTTCTTCCAAGTGACTACAACACTTTGGTTCGTGTAGAACCACTGCTTCACCCTCCCAAGAAGGGAGAACGGAAATAGCCTAAGATGTTCAGCATCAGGAGATATGTCCTTGATCTTAAAAGTGTTGCAGATCTCAAGGAACTGTTGCAGGTGAGCACTTACATCCTCGTTAGCCTTCCCACAAAATGGGTTGGCTTGCACCATAGTGATCAGGCCAATCTTGATCTCGAAGTTCATGTATCCCGTCTTAACATTGGGCCCAACAGGCACATTGTTAGCAAAGGGAGCCTGTAGGATCGAAGAGCACGTATAAAGCTACCAGAGAGGGGGTGAATGGTAGATTAAAACTTTTCAGTGGAAGCAACGAAACATCCCTCAGCAGAAAAATGATATGTTAAATAAACCGTGTGTGCGACCAATCTAAACTTGTCCAACTATGACAAAACTAGTATAGATTGTAGAGAATCAAGTCACGAAGACGTCACAACAAGAATCACGAAAATCCATCGAGAGAAACTCAAGTTAGGATCAAAAGATCAAACAAAGGTCAATCTGTCCTACCCGAGAAAAACAGTTTTGGAACACTGCAAAGAAACTCATGCAGATGAGAAACCACAAATCCAATGACCGTGAAATATTCATATATGATAGAAAATCAAGTTGTGAAGACAACCCAAAAAGAATCATGTCAATCGGATCTGTAAAACCCGAGTTATGATAAAACCACCAAAGCAAGGTAGTGCTATGCAGAAACTCGACTAGAAAGACTTGAAGAAAACAAGTCAGACGAACAAGGCACAAAAGCTCCTTGAGACTATGAATTTGATTGATAAAAACTTACAAGGAACAGCCCCAAAGTCGTGCCAATGATCTCTGGCCTCCCTTGCTTATATAACCAGCCCGAAGGCCAACTCAACTCTAACTAGGACTCGTATCCTACTCAATTCACGAATCGAAACTTTCCATAACTGTTCAAGACTCTTCTATACGCAGATAGAAGCAATCTTAAGACTTCCAAACACCTTACGAATGTATCCCAAATTCCTAAAACAACTCAAATTTGTGACCCACAGGAAATCTTATCATAACCAACTCAAAACTTTACATATTTGAGTCAAACATGACTCAGCCGTAGCCTGAATCCATAACCTAGTCGGTTGGACCTTTCTGACCAATTCTTTACGTCCACATCTCTTCATCACGCCTCAGAACCATGTAGACACGTCCATGCACTCCTTGGACATGTGCAAACATCTTCCAATGATGTCCATGATACCTTCATATGCATTGTTCTTGATTCAAACATGTTGCACGACCTCCCGATCAACTCAACCACAATTCCTCCCGAACTTGGTTGTTGAACCCCATCTTCTCCCTAAGACTAGTTCAATGGATGCCGTCACCAGCCATGTCTTGAACTCAAGTAACACATGCACATGAATAAACAACCGATACTTCCAAGCACAAGTCCTCGACTTGACTCTCGTTAGTTCCGAAACCACAACACCTTACGTGAGCACCTCACATAAGCAAGTTGCAAACCATAGCAAATTGATAACAGCAATAACCACCAAAGCACACCAAAAACTTAGTAAAAGAATACTAAGCAAACTTTCCATAGATGTAAAAAAAGTTTAAAATATTTCAAAGTAAAAGCAGAACCATTGCAATCTTGCTCCGGACCTTGCCAAAACTAGCCAGACCTTGAGCTGGAGCTTACCAAAGCTAGCAGGACCTAGAACCGGAGCTTAGCAAAGCTAGTTGGACCTAGCGCTGGAGCTAACCAAAGCTAGTCGGACCTAGCGCTGGAGCTAACCAAAGCTACTCGCACCTAGGCAAAGAAGTCGGACCTATCGTCGGACATTGCAGGAGCTCGAACCTAAAGTCGGACCTTGTTAAAAAGGTGTTTTGATAGTATTCAAAACTTTTATCGCCATAGCAGCACACATAGGTCTCACAATCTCCCCCTTGATGAATGCATTGGAAACACCACTTATAATCCGAACATTGGCATGAAAAGTTTTGAAATAAATTTATCCCCCTTTTTGAAAACCAAATGAGATAGAAATAAATTTCTTCCCCTTGCATACTTCTCCCCATTTGACAATGTATTCAACAAGGTAAAAAAGAGAAATTTAAATTTGTTATGAGCACAATATAACATATACATATAAGACAAAGGTCATCCAAGTCATACTATCAAGTAACTTACACTATCACAACAATGAGATACATAAAGTAGTGTAAGCCATGCTAGAGATCAAATGTAATTTTCAATTTAAGCAAGTCCTGATCTCACAAACTTAACTATTTCAAAACCTGAAAGCATGACACTTGTTGCTGCAATTTATTATTTTTCAAAGCACAAATTTAGATCAAATGATATTTGCAAGAGATTATATGTGCATCTGTCTTATTCTAACCAACTAAGCCAAGCCTATGTCATTTGACAATCAGAAGCTTAAGGACATGGTTTTAGTCATACACAACTTCTTCCAAGTTCATATCTAAGTGAAATGATAAGCCATCTCAAAAGAAGAAGTGCGATGCATGCATATTCCCTTGATCTTTTCTCATTTCTTCATTTGAACATAAAAACTCAACATGTGAGTTGCTTACTTGATAAATTCTTTTAAAAGCACTTGTGAGCATGCAACAGGTTCAAAACAACGAGAAAGTTTGATCATGACCAATTTTAGTGTAAGTAATTATTCCAATTACTAGTCATGGTAAAAACTACAAAATGTATAACACGAGTAATGTAGTAAGAACTTTCACCATGTAAAAGGAATTACAAAGTCATGTATGTATGGAATACAATGCTCATATTATTTTAAATTCAGATTCACACATAAAGTTCTGAAGATTCAAAACTCCCCCTTAATTTGGGCCATGAGGATGCATAACCCCTATTTCACCACGAATGTAACAAAAACGAGTGAAATCCAAAGGTTTTGTAAAAATGTCAACCAACTATTGTTTGGTATCTATATGGTGAAGCACAATGTTTCCTTTTTCAACATTATCACAAAGAAAGTGATACCTAATGTCAATGTGCTTAGTTCTAGAATGTTGCATGGGGTTTTTAGCAATGCAAATGGCACTGGTGTTATCACAAAACAATGGAACACTATCTAGATCAACCCCATGACCCTTAAGTGTTTGAACAATAAAAAAAATTGTTAGCAAGCACTAGCAGTAGCTACATATTCAGATTCGGTTGTGGATTGTGCAATGGAATTTTGTTTTATAGAGGACCAAGCAAAAAGTGAATTACCAAGAAAATGAAAAGCACCGGAAGTACTTTTCCTATCAATCCTACAACCCCCAAAATCAGCATCCAAAAAAGCTTTAAAGTAACGGTTGAGGAATAATGAAGAAAAATGCCAAATTCTTGAGTTCCATGTAAGTATCTGAGAATTCTTTTGATGGCTTGATGATGTGAAGCACATGGGGAAGCTTGAAACCGTGCACAAAGACATACGCTAAATTGTATGTTTTGTCTTGATGCCGTGAGGTACAAAAGTGATCCGATCAATCTTCTATATTCTTTTTGATCCACGGGTTCACCATCTTCATCAAGTTCAAGTGTCATGGTTGTTTCCATTGGTGTCTGAAGAGGTTTGCTTTTGTCCATGTTGAAGCGCTTAAGAAGGTCTCTTGTATACATCTTTTGATGCACAAAGGTTCCCTGCTTAGTTTGCTTGATTTGTAGCCCCAAAAAGTATGTGAGTTCTCCCATCATACTCACTCAGATTCTGAACTCATCATAGCTAAAAACTTGGACACAAGATCATGAGAAGCACAACCAAAGATATTATCATCCACATACACTTGAACGAATAATGAATAATTGTCATGCTTAAGCACAAAAAGAGTTTTATCAACCTTGCCCATGGTAACCCCTTTTCAAGCAAGAATGTTTTTAACCTATCATACCATGCTCTAGGAGCTTGTTTTAGACCATACAAGGCTTTAGTCAGTTTGAAAACATGATTAGGAAAATCTGGATTTTCAAAACCAGGTGGTTGCTTAACATAGACCTCCTCATCTATGTAGCCATTTACAAAAGAACTTTTTACATTCATTTGATTTAACCTGAAACCTTTAGATGCAGCAAAAGCTAACAAAATTATTATGGCTTCTAATCTTGCAACAGGAGCAAAAGTTTCATCAAAATATAGACCTTCAATTTGAGTGAAACCTTGAGCAACCAATCTAGCCTTATTCCTAACCACAACCCCATCCTTACTTTGTTTATTTTTAAACACCCATTTAGTTCCAAATAAAGTGTGACCTTGAGGTGGAGGTACAAGTTTCCAAACATTATTTCTTTCAAAAAAAATTAACTCTTCTTGCATGGCAATAATCCAAGATTCATTAGTGAGTGTGTGTGATATATCTTTGTGTTCAAAAGAAGCAACAAAAGTAGAATGAGCATGAGAATTGGGGTCGGAAAACCTGGATCTTGTAACTCATTCATGCAAGCTTCCAATTATCTATTGCGGGGGGTGATTCTTGTAAATCTGTAGGGTAATAGATGTCTCACAAGCTTCTTCTTCATCAGGTTCATCGCAGATTGATGAGCTTGTGGCTTGTGGACGATCAGGACCAGCAGAGATGGTAGTCTGTGCTGGTTGAGAATCAACATCCGGAGCTGAACCAAAGTCATTAGCTGCTGAATTTTCGGGCAGCAGCTCGACTTCTTCCTCATCTTCAACGAAAATGCTCTCCCCTGTGGATATGGATCTGGACCTGCAATGTTTGAGCTAGTACCTGTGCTAGATTCATTAAAAGACACCTCCCAAGCCTCCGCAATTTTGTTAGTGTCAAGTAAAAGCATGCGGTAGCCTCTAGTATGAGATGGATAACCAAGAAACATGCCATCAATGGATCTAGGTTCAAATTTATCAAGATTACCATGTTTCTTAACAAAGCATTTGCAACCAAAGACCCGAAAGTGTTTAACACTAGGCCTATGTCAAAAATGAAGCTCAAATGGTGTTTTACCTAGCTTAGCATAGAAGAAAACATGATTTGAGACATAACAAGCGGATGCAATCGCCTCAGCCTAAAATTTTCTAGGAGTTTGATATTCATCAAGCATAGTCCTTCATGAGGACATCACTTCTATGGATATACACAATACTTCATTGAACATACAAGATGCAATCAATAGAATTCGCACACAATAATTAATTTCAGAGGTGAGCTCATTCTTATATGTTTCATTATATATTTTTGAGAATAGATTGCTACCTAATAATTTAATTGTGATTAGGATACATGGAGTGATTCAAGGAGTAATTTAAGGAAGGTTTAGAGGCGTGAAGGACCATAGGATACGTTCAGAGAAGATGGAAACCGACCCCAACTAAAAATTGTGTCCAACTCAGAGTCCAAGAACAATACGCAATAAAATGGACGCCCAGGACGCATACGAACTCCGCTTTGGACGTTCTACATATGCGTAGAAAGGGGAGAGGATTAACTTTACAATAGATCTGGTCCCATGTAAAAATACTTTTGGAGTCGATGACAATCATCAAATCCAAATCGAGTTCAGATCTGTCAGGGTGATGCGCTATCGTATTGGGCCATTGGCCCTTGTATCAAGTCTAAGTCCATTGTTTTCGTGTGTTAGGGTTAGGTCACGACCCTAACACCCCTTTGGACATCCTCCCACCCATATATATTCCATAGTAGCCGCCATGAAGAATGGGGTTTTGCTTAGATTAATCTGTTATACACAGTTTCATCGTTCATCGGTTTGTAAGACTCCAACTTAGCAATTCAGATTGCTTCTACCTTGTTCTTGCTTGTGTTCTAGGTTGCACTTGCAGGTATTAGCCTTCTTGGCAAGGTCAATCGTGTGCAGCGCGGTTGATAACCAACGGAGCGGTGGTGTAGTGATTGCAGGGGTTTTTCGTCTTCTACTCGAGAGTCTCGGATCATCAACGTCGAGGTCTCCACATCAATCGACTTATCCATTACCTTTCAGAAAATTGGGTCTAAAACTCCTCATCAATTGGTATCAAATTTCCAGATTGTCCATTAGGTAATTCATCTATCCTTTCGATTTGTTCGTTTTTCATACCTAGAGTCCACAAAAAGGTCAAAAAAAAAACATATAGTTTAGTAGATCCATTCATCACTTTGTCCAAACCACCATTGAGCCTTTGCAACTTTTTTATTCAGTTTGGTTTTGTTGAGTTTGTGTCCGTTGTTGAGTCATATTGCTGGTTTAGAAAGTGTTTTTGGTCTTAGTTTGAGTTTTGCATTGTGTTGATTCATCCTTTTGAATCACGTCATCACGTCCAGATTAGATTTATATCTCTACAGTTCAGTACTTTTATCATATCTCGCTCATATGAACTCAGATTTTTGTGTTCTTGAACTTCTTGGAAATTTTAAGAAGTTTTCTATAACTTTTGTATTTATCAATTTCCAAGAAGATAGAGTTATCGAGGTCGAAATTGTATTAGATCTGAATCTGTTCTCAACCTAGAACTGAACAGCCTGTGTTTCGAGGGCAATATATCCTATTGTTCTTGTCTAAAATAGTTATTCCATATATTGAAATTAAAGAGGAGAGATATATCTACAATCTTGCCTTTGTAAGTTTTTCTATTTGGATCCTCTAAGTATGCCTATTTGTCCTTGGACGATTGAGTAGAAAATCTATGACAGACCCACGAGATATCTTTGATTGCTTTTCATTGTGTTCTTCTTTTGCAGCCAATTCTGAAAAAAAAGGCAAGTGCAAAACAAGATACAAAAGCCACATAAAAAAAGGAGAAAAAAACAAGAAGTACTTGCATTCTTTGTGTCATCTAGTTTTGTCTCATGTCTTGCTAACTACTAGGAACACATTTATACCAGCAACTTTGACAAGTACTTTGGACACTTATTCAACTTTACTATCTGATTGCATTGTTGCGTATACTTGCTCCATATAAAGTGTCATCCAAGCTACACTTTACTCTTGAGAAGAATCAATACACCTTTACAATCATCCCACGCTTCATTGGTTTCTTCATACCGGTCACCATTTACCACCTGAAGTGTCGGTAAGAGAATTTTTTTTATTAATATACCTTTTTAAAAATCATTTATAATAATTAACCCACGGAATTTGAAATTGGCCAAAATGACCCACCATCGTATTTGCCTCATACGAAATTCGAATTTCGTATGAGGCACATACGAAATGCTCATTTGGTCGATGCCACGTAAGCAGGTGTCTGCCACAGTGGAGAAAATGCTTGCCACGGTGGAAGAAATGGGCACGCACGAATTTCGTACGTGCCTCATACAAAGTGAACAGTACCTTCGTAAGAGGCACATACGACATTCGTGCGTGCCCCAGTTTTGGCCCTGCTTTTAATGGATTTTACGCAAAGCTTTTTAAACATTTCTAGACCGATTTGCTAAAAATTTCCAAAGTATAAAATAGAGAGTACATTGTGAAGTTTTGAATTCAATGAACTTCGTCTATGTTTAGTATGTAGAAACAAGATTAATTGTATGTGTTATTAGGCAATACAATCACGTTTCTGCATATTTGTAAAATGTATTCAGTTTTGGTTTTTTGTTTAGAAACATTTGGAGTTAGAATCTGTGGAAACATTCGTAAAAGTTATTGTAATGTAAGTTTTGTTGAGTATAAAAAATAAGTTATGAATATAATTTACCGGAGTTTAATGGGAGTTTCAAATTTTTTAAAATCGTATAGCGATAACAAATGCATAGTTTGGAAAATTATACAATTAATGTATTAATTTATACAAATGCATATTAGTTGAAGGTAATTAATTGTAAGGTCGGCGGCGGTTACATCAAATGAAATTACATAGTTCCGAAAATATGTGCATGTTGTTTGCCACTCTACTACTACGGTACATGAGGCAAAACATAAGTACACATATTTTTGGAAGAAAATATAAAATAGATAATACAAATGGCGTGTGTATGACGCACTTAAGATGCGTTGATCTAATCCTAACACGCCTTAGTTGAACTAAACGCCGAGCATAGTTTACCCAAGTTGCTACTGAGTGCAACGGGGGTATTTTCCCTTACGCAAAGCATCCAGACCGGCTTCTTTTGCGCGATGAGCTCTCTCGCGCATGCGTTCTCGCTCAACCTCTCATGCTTGTGCTGCGACGCGTTCCTCCTCTGCAGCTTTGCGGTCACACTCTGCTCTCTATTTTCAAATTTCTTCTTGCCTCTTGCGACAATGCTCCTCCTGTGCAGCTCTATTCCCCCTCTCTTGCTCTATTCTTTCATCCCACTCTATTTCTTCTTTGAACTTCCAATATGCAAGTGGATCCATTCTCTCAACCTCCTCGGCGTCTTCTGCCGATTGTTCCTGGTCGATGTAGTTCCTGAAGTCGCAAAGAGGTAGTGGCGACTGCACAAGTTTTTGTACAAAAGATTAGATTCTATAGCATTCATAAAACAGAAATAATGTTCAATACTACCTATTTTCTACCACCTGGAAGAAATGGACACGTCCTGTGAGGAGGATCGTACTCGTAGTTGTCGCACATCCAAAGCCGGCAACCATACGAGTAACCAGGTCGAATATCTCTTACAAACCTACAATCAGTGCCACAGAAACACATTGGAGGTTGTAATCCCTCGGGGATTGGAACCTTTTCTCTATTTGTGGGTGGTGAGTTCTCGTCCATGGTAGTAAAGTATATGGAATGATTATAGCAAGTGTGTGTTGAAGCTGTTACCGAGGTGAGTGTTATATAGACGAGCGGATGATGGTATATGGACCTAGTCTACAAGAAATTTCATCCCTGAGATGTATAAGTGTGAATTGACATTTCACGAGGTCTGACATGGAGCAGTGCAATTTCATATTTCTCTTGTACGAGATTTGCCTGACATGGAGCAGTGCAATTTCGTATTTCTCTTGTACGAGATTCGCCTACCATGTCGTGGATAAGTTTCATGTCAGTTTTTGTCATATTTTATGTAGATAATATTCGTCTTACAAGATTCTTCTTACAAGGTAGAATGTAGTATGGCGAGTCGCAAAGTACGAAGACGACAAAGTAATTTTAATAAAATTCTCATTCGAAACATAGTTGTCATACATGTGAACCATACTTCTAATACATATGAAAATACTTCTGATACATGCGAAACATATTTTGCTAATTCGCTACTACTTGTGATGCGGACAGTTGCAAGACATGTTATTGCAAATGCCGTTTTCATCATTATCATTCGTCTGACTTGTAACAGGATAAAGTTCCATTTGTTGAAGTTCCATTTCAGCTAGTTCACCTACCAAATCTTGATTGCGACGTTGTACATGTTTAATGTACTCTCGAGTAGCCTTAATAGGTGGTGGATCAACCCAGAGTGTATATCCAAAGTTGTAATCATCATAGTAAGCATAAAACCAAAAGTATTGTCATGAAAATTGCATATATGAAATATGTTTTGCAAATGATATGTAGTACTTACTCCACCAACAGGACAACGAAAAGAATCGACGACCGTTGTCGTCTCCTTCGTCCATCATTTGGACAATACAATCCAGGTCACAACGACACTTAGGCCACTCTTGTTTGCTACCATCGTATGGTCGTTGTGGATTAAACGGGCTAAAATCACTCTTACTAAAAAGTAGGAACTCATCTAATGGTGGTTCATACCAAGTTGGACCTCCCATCAAGTAATTTTCAGGCACTGCTCTAAAGTTTCTACCTCCTCGCGTTGCACGACTTGTACTCGCCATTGTTTCACCTCCACGCCTAGACCTCTACTCGTCATTGTTGGTGTGATGAACACAAGGATGCATGAGGAGTTGTATTTATATAGGCCAATGAGTGCAGGGTCGTTCTTCTCTCGTACGAGATTCGCTTGCAATGTCAATCTTTTCATGTACGAGATTCACCTGCCATGTATTTGTTGATGTCGTGGATAAAATTTGCCTAACATGATAAAGTGCATTGTCACGATGAAAGATATTGTGGATAAAGAAACATAACATAGTTCTTCTACAATATAACACACACATACATGGGTACACGTTACTAACGTCTACCACGCTTGTTGTTGAACCTACACGCTGCATTCACATGAGCCCAAACGTAAGACACACACGTAGGTGCTGCCCTCCTCCGTCGCTGCTTCAAAGGCGCAGGTGTCTCAAACTGCTATGAAAGCTGAGTCGGAATGGGAGCACCATCCAACTGCGATGCAGGAACTGTGTCCTGCTGCGGCACGTCCACCAGATAGTCATCGATCTGGAAAGTGAAACTGGAGGACTGTCGTGGTGCGTCAGCGAGCCAGAAATCATAGTATTGTAGTCTATTGCGCCCTCTACTGCATTGGCATAAAATATATAGTTAGCAAGTTCATTGTGTCCAATATGTATTTAAGTAGCATAGTTGTTGCACGTCATACCTGCGCCCATGTGTGGCACATGCGTGGACGGGCCAGCTTGGTGTGAAGAAGGAACCCAAGAAGGTAGCTATGATGACGGGTCTGTAAAATCCCAACGAGGTAGCTGTGTCGACGGCCCTGGAGCCCAAGGAGCAGGTACCTGTGTGAATGGGCCTGGAGCCCAAGATGCAGGTACCTGTGTGGACGGCCCTGGAGCCCAAGCAAACACCTGTGTGGATGGGCCTGTGACCCAAGCAGGTACCTGCGTGGACGGGCCTGCACTCGAAGTAGGTACCTATGTGGAGGTCTCTGCAGAAGATATATGAAACGAAATATTAGTTTCATGCAAATATGTCAAGTTTACTAATAATTACGTACCTGCTGTGCTGGGATGCCTAACGTGATGTGCGGTCAGAACAGTAGTGTCTTGTGCACATGATTGTGCACAAGAAGCCAACTTCAGCCCCTCTTTCACGTGGTTGTATATGTTTTGCAGCATGTGCACCATCTCTGACGAAGTCATCAATATCCCCTGCCTCAGTCGTTGGAGTCCAGCAGAGGACTCCGCAAGAATCTGTCGGAACCGACTCATCATCACAAGTGCGAAGTGATCGGTCATAGGACAATTAATTATTCATGTTTCATGAAAATAACATATTAAATCATTGCAAATGTACTTCAATGAGTTCGATCTTACCGCCATTGAAGAAGCTTCATCTCTATGATGTGGATACGTATCTGTCACCGAGGGTACGTGCGTCTGTCGCTCAACTGGTGTGTGTGCGAGAACAACTCGTGTCCGAGGAAGGTACCACTGTAAGTACTCCTGGTAAACGGCCAGTGAGAACGGTCGTGTCTCTTGCACAACCTCGTGTAAGGCAGTCGTCCACTGTAGGAGCCACGGATGCATGCGCTGCAACCAAAGTCCCGGCGCTGAGGTACCCTTACGACAATACCTGGAGGACAAATAAATACATTAATTTTTCAGAAATATTAATGTATTCAAGATTCATTAGGGGAATTACTTACGTATGCACTACAGAAGGCACAATAGAATGTGGAAGCACTGGAAATGCCTGGTGTAGGCCAAACTGACGCAACACTCGGTGTGGTGCGTACTCCTCGACATAGATATCGTACACCACCGGCTTCCTTGTAAGCCAGTAATTCGGGTCTCTGTAGCACAGATACGCAAGTCCCCTCGGTGCTCGGCGATCGTGCTCCTCCATATCGTACGGTGTCCAGCGCACGTCCTCGTCCGCATCTAACTGATCAAACTCCTTGACGAACCCTTGGTACACCTTGTGCATCTGCATGTTACTCCACTCACGCTGCGTAAAGAACAAAATATGTGACAATACTATATTAGTGTAATCGTGAGCAATATGAGTGCACTTAAAATAGTATCATACCTGTCGGCGCACCCAAAAAGTACCCATCGTAGGGCCATCATCCGGTGTCTCACCGTACTCATCAAGATCGTATGGTGTCGGGTGCACTTGCGGCCGAACTATCATGAACCGCTCATATACCCATAGCTGTAGAAGTAGAGGACAACCAGCTAGTACTTCGTTACCTCGAGCCTTCGTGCAAGCGTCACAAAGTCCTTTGTACGTGGCCGCCAACACAGTCGAACCCCAACTGTACTGTGGCATCTCCTTTGGTGTGGACTCCGCTATCTGTTGAGCAAACAAAATCAAGTGTCTGTCCATGGAGTCACCGTGCGTTTTGGTGAACATGATCGCACCAAACACCCACAACAAGTATGCCTCCAGGTATCTGGTAACTGTGGCATCATCGGTGTGTGGATGCATATTATCCACCTACAATTTGAAAACAAAAAGTGTAAGTTTCTTTTAAATTACATAATAACATTACAAGCTTCATGTGCATCGAAATAACACTTAAGTAATGTGAAAACATTACCTCGTAGTACGTTAACCACTTCTTTGTCGGACCATGGTGCTGGTCGTTGTGAAGTGGAGAAACAGGGTCAGCCGCAGGGTGTCTTGCCACATCCTGAAACCGCGCACACATCTCTGCGTGCCAAGTAGGTGAGTCCTCAGGAGCGCAAACAAGGGCACCTGCGATAGGAAGACCCAACAAGAAAGACACGTCCTCTAGCGTGACGGTCATCTCTCCACACGGCAAGTAAAACGTGTGGGTCTCTGGCCTCCAACGATCTGTCAAAGCTGACAGCAGGGCTCTGTCGAGGCTGAAACGATACTTTCGATCATCCCGATCATACGGCCTCTCCTCAAGCAGCCTACATATCGGAAGCAGCCCAGCTGCACTCAACCTGTTTCATACCAAGCAATAAATTAAAATCTACAAAATGATAAAAACAAATTTACTTTCGTATTAATAGAAGAACGTACCTGGGAATCCATCTATCGTCTATCTTCCAAAACTTGGAAGGCAGCTGAAGAAGAAGAACGGGCAAATCCTCACTACGCCAAAGTCGGAAAGCTCGGTGAGTTATATCAATCTAAACTGAAGTAACTCAGGACACTGTCCTTGTTCTACAGCCATACCTATATATGACAAGGATAACATTAGTAGGACAAAAAATATGAAAAACATATTCAAATGAATGACGTGGACAATATATTCAAATAAGAGACATGCACACATATTATAACAGTACATATGTCAATGTTCGATACAACACACTTAAGTTAACGTACACGTACAAATTCATAGTTCATAATAATAAGATATTATATAATGTAGCACATCTGAATATAATGATGCACATCAAATAGCATTTCCATCCCTAAACATAGATGTGCGGCGTGCACAAGGACGCCGACCATCCTTAGGATTCCCAGAAGGTCCAACTTCAGCCACATTTGCGTCATTGTTTGAAATGCAATTTTTGTAAGTATGTCCAGTTTGGATGCACTTGCTGCATGTTCCTTGAAATCTGCCAACTTCGGACTCATCCATATCGTTTCTCATATGACTAGTCTTGCGACGACCTCTTTTCTGTTTCAACCGCATGGTGTCAGGTCCTCGCAAAGCGTCTGGTCTTGGATCTGTGGTAAATGTGGCTTTGGTAGCAAACCCATATATCTCTGCATTCCAAGTACTCACATGAAACTCTTTCTCGAAGTAGTAGGATACGTAATTACTTGGTGTTAACTTGGTATATGAGCAAGCTTCAATAACATGAGAACAAGGCCTATGAAAGAGTTGTGGCTTCATACATGTGCACGTGCAATCATCTTGACGAAGAATGCACTGCTGAACAACTCTCTCACGGTTAGCACCATGACGATTCTTGTCCCTACACAGAATTTCAAACCTGTGTTCCGAAGTTCCCATGGGTCGCACACGATGAAATGCGGCCTTTTGGATCTTCTTCTCCCTGAACATGCACATGTAGGGTGAATAAGCTAAATTGACATCATTCCTTACTGAAATTGCAGTAGCGTAGCGCTCACGAAAGTACTTGCATGTACCATATAAAATGCCCTCAACAATAGCAACCAAAGGTAATCCTCTTAAACCACGTATCACCCAGTTGTATATCTTTATTGAGTACCACTGCATTAGCATGTGTAAAATATAGAAGACTAAATAAAAATTAATAGAAGTAATGTAACAGAAGATCCTCACCTCAGCTAAGTTAGTTGTCATGATGCCATACCTAGCACCATTAGTGTCATATAACAAAGACCACTTCTCTTTCGGTTCGCGCCGAATCCAACTAGAGAAGTTTCGGCTAGATGAACCTACAGTTGGAACACATACTTCATTAGGATTGGCTCTGCTTGAGGACGCCTCTTCTTGTGTCGTAATCAATTCGTCTAGACGTTGCCATTGAGAAATAAACTTCCTCTCTTGATTTTGACTACACAACATCTTGAACAAGTTCATAATTTGTTTGTTCTTGAAGTGACTGAAAAAGTTGGCGCCCAAATGCCTCATGCAATATCTTTATTCAATTTTTGTCCAATAAGGTTGTTGCCCACGCTCGGAGGAGCCATGTTTCAAATCAGATATTGCTTTAAGAAGGCCAGCATGATGATCATGTATCAGACAAACATCAGGCCGTTCTTGCACTACAACCATCTTTACCCGACTAAGAAACCAATACCAGCTCTCAGTATTCTCGCTTTCGACAAAAGCAAAAGCTACAGACAACACCTGTTGGTTCCCATCAACTGCAATAGCTGTTAGAATTTGACCTTTGTACTTTCATGTTAAAAAAGTACCGTCAATGCAGAGGATAGGCTTGCAATGTCTGAATGCAGCAATACATTAACCTAATGCAAAAAATGCACGATGGAGAAACAACTTCCCAGGCATATCTCTGTTCGGCACATCCATAATGTCATAGTAAGTACCAACATTCCTCTCTTGAATGGTCTGCAATAACTTCAGAAGATTTTCATAAGAAGCTTCAAATGAACCAAATCTTTGCTCAATCACCTTCTGTTTTGCCTTCCACGCTTTGGATTAACTTATATTGTAATTGAACTCCTCCTCAATAGTGTTTATTATTGATTTCGGTTCAAACCGAATGTTGTCCGCAATTCGGGCGTACATGTGATTAAACTGCGATGTAAGAGCACTATTGCACATCTCCTATTCATGCAACTCGCATGCGTGATCAATCATTTTTGATACTCTCCATAGTTGCGTACACTTCTCTTTGAAACCATGGACCCGAAAAGGACAACTTGAGAACACATATTTCACATCATAATATTTTTTACTTGACTTGTAAACTGTAAATGATCTTTGCATAGACAGAGACCAATATTTCACTAAATGTCCTCTCATTTGCTCTTGTTATCCCTCCATCACACGACACGAAACCAGACAAATCAATCCCATTAGGCCCATAAACTATTGTGCCTTCTCCATAAAATATCTGAAATACTAACTTCTCTGACATTCCTATTGGAATTTATACAAACAAATAAATCATATATGATTACTTCTAAAATAAAAGTAATTGCATGTTAATAATTTACAAAACTAAAAATATCTAAAACTAACATACAAATTTTTGAGTCTATTCATATATGATTACTTCTAAAACTAACATGCTAAAAACTTATACATACTAAAACTTAACATACAAATTTACACTAATTTTAAAACTCTAAATGTATCACATACTATTACTTCTAAAATAAATAACATTATCTACAAATAATATACTAATAAAAACCTATAAACAAGTCACAAACTAACATTACCTAGTTTACCACATAGCACTATTAACAAGTCCTAAAAGAGGACTACAATGTGCATGCCACTATTAACAAGTCACTAACTAAAATCACTAACTATTAACAAGTCACTAACTATTGACAAGTCCAAAACAAGTACAAAACTCAATAGTCCATACCACTATTAACAAGTCACTAACTAAAATCACTAACTAGAGCGAAATACCTATTGAAATAAGTAAGGCACCTAATAACAAAGTACAAGGAATAGAAATACCTATTGAAATAAGTAAGGAACCTAATAACAAAGTACAAGGTAATAGTACCGAGGGCGAGCGGGGCCGAGAGGAAGGCGGCGGAATGGCGGCCGAGCGGAGCGGCGGCGCGGTGAAGGAGCGGCGGCGGCGTCACTGAGTGCCCAGAAGAAGCGCGGTGCGCGTTTTATAGGGGGATGCAAGTCGTATGTGCCATGCCACATACGACATCTTGGGCGGGCCCCATAGGTGGGCGAATTTCGTATGTGCCGCATACAAAATTCGAATGTCGTATGCGGCTCATACGAGATTCGCCTCCTCCCCGGGAACGGAATCGCCCCTCGGGAACCTAACGACAGCGTGGCGGGCCACGTCGGATTCGTATGTGCCTCATAAGAAATGCGTGGGCCACGTGTCATTTCGTATGAGGCACATACGAAGCTGGGTTACTTTTCAAATTTTTCGAAATCGGGAGTTATTTATTATAAATGATTTTTAAAAAGGTATAGTAATAAAAAAATTCGTCGGTAAGAACACTTGTAAGAGCGTGGTAAGACGCTTGAGAGTGTGTGATTCCACTTCCACATTGCCATTATCATTTATAGTTGATAGGGATAACATATTTTTTTGTTTTCTTATGTTTGCTACTAACAAAGTCAGGTAAAAGCAAGAATCATGCATTATATGCTGAGATGATTGACATGATGAAGACGGCGATGGAGTTGCTCGCTAAGAATCAAACATCAACCAATGTTTCACATGACATTCAAACTATCTTTACAACTCCTTCAAGAGAAAGTAATTACATTCTCCAATCTCTTCCTTCTTATAATGGTTTTGGTTACAATGAATATATTGCTTGGGAAATAGAGTTGGATAAAAATTTTGGACAATGTCATATGTGTGAGAGGAGAAAGATTAGAAATATTGCAAGTGCATTAGTAGGTTGTGCATTGACTTGGTGGAACAATTTAAATGATTTAGAAAAACCTCGAACATGGAAGGATATGAAAATTTGTATGCGAGAAACTTTTATGAATGTATCTAATTGCAAAGATGAAGTGCATCAATTTGAGGAGAAATTTCTTGTTGTACCTCCTTTTGTGTCTAACGTTTTGCGGGACATTATAGAAAATAATGTAGATGATGCAAAAGAGAAAGAGCCTTTTGACAACACTTGTGAAATTTTAGATGGATCAACTCATAATGCACTCGAAATCACTGCTGAAAATGGTAAGGCAAAACATTCTACAAATACAAAAGGTGAGAAGTTTTTGGATCTTCTGATTTTTTCCACCAATCATGCTATTTTCGAGGAGCAACTATTAGAATCATTTATTTATACACCATTGTCACATGTTGATTTTCCTACTGATCGTTGCGCTAAGAAAGAGTTGTGTGCTGATAACTCTATTATACCTATGCGAAAACAAGTTAATGTACTAGATGATTGTGTTTTGGATTCACCTACTTGTGCTGAAATTCATAATTTGATCACCGCTACTGCTTAAAATGATGAGCTAAAATTTTTGTCTTCTCTAAATACTTTGGGTTATATTGAATTTGACACTCTTTGTGATCTAAATATTGTAGAGAGGAGAATATTTTTCCAAGCTGAATTGCCTTTGATAAGTACAAATATTTTTCCTGCTATAGGCAACTATGAAGATAGTGGTGAATTTATGGTGCATAATGTTTACATATGCTCAAATGAGATATCGCATATAGTGCTGCAACAACTTGGTGAAATCAATGGATGCACTAACACTAATAATGTATTGTCAAGTTTTTCTAGCATTTTTTTCTTGCAGCAAGGACAATATACAAAAAAGAAGAGCATTGTTTGCTGCGGTTGTGCAATATGGACAATGCTCATTCTACCCCCAAAGCAAGCCTATTTGTTGGACATACGAGCAAGCCGAGGACGCCTTGTCATAAAGAAGGGGAGAATGATGAGATCGTGCACATTATCATTGCAGAAATAAACATGGCACAATGTTTATTTTTTTGGGATCCTGGCTCAAGCAAATGGTCATGCTTATTTGATGGAGAACATGGAGATGGTGCACTATATAGTACACCACCTTGGCCTCCTCCTTTGATGCACACAAGAGGATTTGATGACATTGCACATATGGACCCACACATGATAGAAGATGAACTTGAGTCGAGGACGACTCCAATTCAAGAAGGAGAGAATGACGAGGACATCACTTCTATGGATATACACAACACTTAATGGAACATACAAGATGCAATCAATAGAATTCGCACACAACAATTAATTTTAGAGGTGAGCTCGTTCTTATATGTTTCCTTATACATTTTTGAGAATAGATTGCTACCTAATAATTTAATTGTGATTAGTATACATGGAGTGATTCAAGCAGTAATTGGAGGAATGTTTAGGGGCGTGGAGGACCAGAGGATACGTTCAAAGAAGATGGAAACCGACCCCAACTCAAAATCATGTCCAACTCGGAGTCCAGGAGTAGTACGCACTAAAACGGACGCCTAGGACACATACGAACTCCGTTTTGGACGTTCTACATATGCACGGAAAGGAGAGAGGATAAAATTTCCAATGGCGCTGGTCCCATGTCAATGTTCTTTTGGAGTCGATGGGAAGCGTCAAAACCAAATCGAGTTCAGAATCTGTTAGGGTGCTGCGCCACCGTATTGGGCCATTGGTCCTTGTATCAAGTCTAAGTCAATTATTTTCATGTTTTAGGGTTAGGTCAGACCCCAACACCCCTTTGGAAATCCTCCCACCTATATATACTCCATAGTAGACGCCATGAAAAATGGGGTTTTGCTTAGATTAATCTATTATACACAGTTTTGCCGTTCATCGGTTTGTGAGACACCAACTTAGCAATTCAGATTGCTTCTACCTTGCTCTTGCTTGTGTTCTCGGTTGAACTTGTAGGGATTAGCCTTCTTGGCAAGGTCAATAGTGTGCAACACGATTGATAACCAACGGAGCGGTGGTGTAGTGATTGTAGGGGTTTTTTGTGTTCTACTCGAGAGCCTCAGATCATCAACGTCGAGATCTCCATCAATTGACTTATCCATTACCTATTGGAAGATCGGGCCTAAATTCCCTTATCAGTCCTAGCCATTTCAACTAAAGTTATGTTCTTTCTTTCTACAACACCGTTTTGTTGAGGTACATATCGTGAAGAAAATTGATGATCTATTCCATTTTCAGCACAAAAGTGATCAAAAGATTGATATTTAAATTCAATTCCGTTATCACTTCTAATTGCTTTTAAAGATCCTGGGTTATCAATTGATAATCTAAGAAATAAAGTGCTAAAGTGACTAAAAGCATCATTCTTAGATGCCATAAAGTAAACAAAAGATTATCTAGAATAATCATCAACAATCACAAGAACATACCATTTACCTCCAAAGGATTGAACACGTGAAGGTCCTAAGGTGTCAAGGTGCAAAAGTTGACCCGGTTCAGTTGTCATGATCATTGTGAGAGAAGTATGTGAACCTGCAACCATCTTAGTAGGTCTACAAGAAGAGCACACAATTTCTTTGCCCCTTTTTAGCTTATGCAGCCCACAGATGCGATCAAGAGCACTAACACACGTGAGATGACCAAAGCCTACGTGACCAAGTCTACGATGCCAAAAATATAAGTCTTTGGAATCATTAGCAACTAGACACCTATGCTTAGATGAAGACATATCAAATTTGGCTTTAAAAATTCTTCCAAACCGAGACATGTTAAAATAAGCTCACTATTTAAATTCACAATTGCAGCAATTTTTAGTGAAAATAATTTCCAAATTTTCATCTAGCAATTGTGAAACGGAAAGCATGTTGTATTTCAAAATTTTAACAAGTGTCACATCCTTCAAAGTGTAGTGATCATTTACTCTAACCGAACCCTTAGCAATGATAGGAGTTGAAGAATTATCGGTAAAAGTAACATTCTCTACACGTGACACAAAAGAGAGGGAGGAGAACCATTTTTTGTTACCGGTCATGTGGCATGAGCAACCTGAATCCACAATTCAAATGTTCTCCTTCCTCAAGCGTGTAAGCTACATAGAAGAACAATACGTCGATGACTCAATACTGGGGTTAGTCAAAAGGCATTTAGGAAACCAGTACTGAGTCACACGACGTGCAGTAGGAAAAACACGCGAAGTTTGAGATAAAACTGCAGGTTTATGTGTCAAAGTTTGAGATTTTTTGTTATTAACTACTGACCTATAAGGTGCTACTTGTGTAGCACAAAAATCAGTAGCTCTGGAGGCAAAACAGAAGGTTCGGAGGCAAAAAATGAAGCTCTGGAGGTAAACTTTGAATGTTGTTTACTCATAACAGCAAGTTGCATGTTCCTGGCATTTAGTTTAGTATGTGCAGCAAATTTTGCATGAGAGTTATAAGATCTAGCTTGCATTCTTTCCTTTTTATGTTGTTTAGCTAGTCTATACCAAAAATCTATGACATGACCATCTCTACCACAATAGGTACAATGAAATTTAACTTTGTGTTCATGTCTAGATGAGCATGCAATATGTTTATTTGAACCCGAACGTGACACCACTCCTGCATATTTAAAAACCACCTCTTTTGGTTTAGGAACTGTTTTAATCAAATCACTTCCTAATGAATTTACAATTTTAGGTGGATGTGCTTTAGCATGAGCATGAGAATCAAAACCTAAACAAGTTTTATCATTGCAAGATTTGGAGGAATTCAGTAGCAAGTTTAGATTTTTATTCCCATTACAAAACCGCTCCTGTTTCCTATTCATGTCATCAAGTTTTTTTGACAAGTATAGTCAGTTTTCACATGAAGTTTTTTCTTTTAGTTTGCAATTAGAAAAATATTTAACTTCATGAGAACGTAAAACATTGTTCAATATTGAAATTTCATTCAAAGCATCTTTTAGTTTCTTTTCAAGATCATGACATGATGAGATCATGCACATTATCATTGCACCTACAAACATGACACAATGTTTATTTGTTTGGGATCCTATCTCAAGTGAATGTGCACTCTTATTTGATGGACAAGATCAAGATGGCGCACTATGTCGTCCACCACCTTGGCCTCCTCCATCATGCATACAAGAAGATTTGATGGCGTTGCACATTTGGACCAACACATGAGAGGAGATGAACTTGAGTCGAGGACAACTCCAATTCAAGAAGGGGAGGATGATGAGGACATCACTTCTATGGATACAAACAACACTCCATTGAACATACAAGATGCAATCAATAGAGTTCATACACAACAATTAATTTCAGAGGTGAGCTTGTTCTTATATGTATCGTTATATGCTTTTGAGCATAGATTGCTACCTAATGATTTAATTGTGATTAGGATCCATGGAGAGGTTCAAGGAGTAGTTGGAGGAAGTATTAGGGACGTGGAGGACCAGAGAAATCGTTCAAAGAAGATGGAAACCGAGCCAAACTCAAAATCGTGTCCAACTCGGAGTCCAAGAGCAGTACACACTAAAACGGACGCCAAGGACTCATCCTTACTTATCAATTGATAATCTCTTCTTATCAATTGGTATCAGATTTCCAGGTTGCCCGTTAGGTAGTTCATCTATCCATTATATTAGTTTTCTTATTCATACCTAGAGTCCACAAAAAAGCCACAAAAAATTTGCAGTTTAGTAGATCTGTTCATCACTTTGTCCAAACCACCATTGAGCCCTTTGAAACTTTGTTATTCAGTTTGGTTTTGGTGTGTTTGTGTCCATTGTTGAGTCATACTTCTGGTTTAGAAAGTGCTTTTGGTCTTAGTTTGAGTTTTGCATTGTGTTGATTCACCCTTTTGAATCACGTCATCACTTCCAGATTAGATTCATCTCTGTCCAGTTCGGTATTTTCATCATATCTCACTCATACAAACTAGTATTTTAGAGTTCTTGTACTTTATGGAAAGATTAAGAAGCTATGTACAACTTTCGTTTTCATAGGTTTCCCATTAAACAGAGATATCTTGGTCAAAAGTGTATTAGATCTGAATTTGTTCTCGACCTAGAATTTCTGAACAGTATGTATTTCGGGGACAATATCTCCTATTGTTCTTGACCAAAATAGGTCTTCTATATATTGATATTAAAGAGAAGATATATATCTACAATCTTGCTGTTGTATGTTTTTCTATTTAGAGTCTCTAAGTGTGCCTATTTGTCCTTGGAAGATTGAGCAGAAAATCTGCGACAGACACACAAGATATCTTTGATTAGTTTTAATTGTGTTCTTCTTTTGCAGCAAATCCCGAGAAAAGAAATACAAAAGAAAAATGCAAGTGCAAAACAAGATACAAAAGACGCACAAAAAATAGGAGAAAAAAAAACAAAAAAACAGAAGTGCTTGCATCCTCCGTGTCATCTAGTTTTATCTCATGTCTTGCTTGCTTGAACTATTAGGAACACATTTATGCCAGCAACTTTGACAAGTACCTTGGACACTTATTCAACTTTACTATCTGATTTCATTGTTGCTAATCCTTTCTACATATAATTGCCATCCAAGCTACACCTTACTCTTGAGCAGAATCAATACACCTTTGCAATCATCCCACGCTTAATTGGTTTCTTCATACTGTCCACCGTTTGCCACCTGCGGTGTCGGTAAGAACACTTGTAAGAGCGTGGTAAAACACTTAGTGTGTGATTCCACTTCCACTTTTGCATTATCCTTTGTAGTTGATAGGGATAACATATTTTTTGTTGTCTTTTGTTTGCTACTAACAATGTCAGGTAAAAGCAAGAATCATGCTTTATATGCTGAGATGATTGACATGATGAAGACGACGATGGAGTTGCTCACACAAAATCAAACATCAATCATGGTTTCACATGACATTGAGACCACCTTTACAACACCTTCCACAAAAAGTAATTACATTCTCCCATCTCTTCCTTCTTATGATGGTTTTGGTTACGATGAATATATTGCTTGGGAAATAGAGTTGGATAAAATTTTTGGACAATGTCATATGTGTGAAAGGAGAAAGATTAGAAATGTTGCAAGTGCATTAGTAGATTGTGCATTGACTTGGTGGAACAACTTAAGTGATTTAGAAAGACCTCGAACATGGAAAGATATGAAAATTCTTATGCGAGAAACTTTTGCTAATGTATCTAATTGTAAAGGTGAAATACATGAACTTGAGAAGAATTTTCTTGTTGTACCTCCTCCTTTGCCTAATCTTTTGTAGGAACATGAACAAATAAATGTAGATGCAAATGAGAGTGAGGTGTTGAACAACTCTTCTGAATTTTTTGATGAATCAACTCATAATGCTTTTGAATTTCTTGCTGAAAATGAGAGTAGTGTTAATGGACAATGCTATACAGTTAACCAAGGTATGACATTTTCAGATGTGCTGAATTTTGCTACCAATCATACTATAGATGAGCAGCAACAAGATGAACCTTTTCATAATACACCTATACTATTAGTTGATTTTCCTATTGATTCTTACAACAAAAATGAGTTGTGTGCTGATAATTATATTGTGTGCTGACAAGGGCATCACATCTGCTGGTGTTAGCCTATGGAGCGGAATCCAAAACTGATCAGATAAGAAGAAACAATGAAAGAACCAATCTAAATCCTCGGTGAGTATGCCTTACCAAGGACCTCGGAAGCTCCCGCGAGCCTGGACTTTCGGTCGTGCTGCAGGAGTGGCTTGTGCTTACGCCTCGGCTGCCTGTGCGGTATTCTTCTTTGCACCTCCACCGATACCGCTACATGTGTTCTTTGTTGGGCCAGAGGCTGGTGCGCTAGTGTCCAGGGGCATCGTAGCCCTATGCTCAGTCCTGGCCGCCAGGTCGACCGTGCCACCTCTGGGCCCTCCTCGGGAGCTACCGCTAATGTTCGGCGCTACACCCGCCACAGGAGTGCTCATTGCTTGACGCATCTTAGCATGGGGCTGCTCGTTTTTGCTGCTCCCCGTGCCCCTGCAGGCACACAGGTTTGTGCTTGTGGTAGGGCCTTCGGTATCCCGGCGCTCCCCGGATCGACTATCATCTTCATGCTTCAGTCCCCTCTTCTAGGGGACGGCGGGACCCTTGCTTGAGGATTCACCACCCCTGAAGCTGGTCAAGGATACACCTCAACACTCTAGCTCAGTGTGAAGGCAACCCTCGATGACGTTCGGGGACGCTTCTTCGGTGCCACCACGTAGTCAGGCATCAGCTCCTTTCCCTTCCCCTTGTCGGGGACCGGCGCCATCTCATGCATTCCGGCAGGGGTCGGATCCTCATCCTCCCGCACGTCGGAGCGCGGGGCCAGCTCAGACTCCTGCTGCACATAGGGGATGGTTAACCCTCGGTTCACGTCTCCGACCTGTCGTGGGGCGAGACCAAGGGAGTCTAGGTTTGGCATCTCTCTCAAGAGCTTCGTCCTGAACGTCTGGTTTGCGAAGAGCGACTGCTAGGCATTCAGCAAAGTGATGATGCCGGCGGTCAACAAGTCGCCTCTCACCTTCGACACTGTCCTAAACACCTCGTCCTGGCTTGGCTCCAAGTCAGGTCCAGTCACCAGAAGGGTGCAGTCCCGGAGCCCGATGTAGTACCACACCGGGCGGCTCGAAGCTAAAGAGGGGCCATGCGTCGTGACACGAAGTCTGCCAGCACCGTCAATGGCGTTAGGTTGTGGTCTACCAGGAACTGGATCTCCTTCTGTGCGGGAGCATACTCCCTCTCCAAATTCGAGCACTCCTCCCAGGAAGAGCGCACGGAGGCTGGCCTGTCAGTCCGTAGGCTCATGCGGTCGTGGGCATCGGCCTTCACGATCACCCAATTCTCCCTGCAGCTCTCCCACCTCCCGATGCTGAAGGGGGTGAAGTACTTGTGTGGTCCCTTGCTCCGATGCTAGAAGCAGTAGGCTCCCAAAAAGCTTGACTTGCTCTTCTCGGTCGTCTTCAGCACGAAGAACTGCAGAAACAACAGCACAGCCGGGAGGAACCCCATGAACATCTTGCATAGGTGCGAGAAGACCGCCTCCACCGCAATGGAGTTCAGCAACAGATGATGTAGCTGGAGTTTGTAGACCTCCAACAGGGTGGCGAGGAAGGAAGATACCGAGGGCACAAAACTGGCCACCGCGTATGCGGTGAAGAGCACGATCTCTCCATCGTGCAGGTTGAGAAGGAGGGATCCGCAGGGGATCCACAGCTTCCACTTCTCATCCTCCCAGCCAAGTAGTTGCTTCAATAACTCCGGGTGCTCTCTTCGAGAGGCGAGAAGGAGGCAGGCCTCACGCCATTGAAGCGGGCGCAAGGCGAGAACTTGGCGAAGGGGCGAAAGCTCGATCGCTAAGGGAGAAGACGAAGGCTCAAGCATTGGGGGTGTGAATGAGGAAGGAACTGCATTTGCTCGCAAATGTTTCCTTTTACTTACCCTCGCTGCGCTTGGGTGCATCGTGCGCGTCGCCTAGGCCCGACACGCGCTACGCAACCCGCAACACCAATTACAGTAGGACCCATGTCCTTTGCCAGAATGCCTATCCCGAACGGTTAGCCACACAAGAAGGAAAAAACGGTGGTTCCCAAGAAGGCAAGGCGGCGAAGGTACAACAGTTGCATCAGGAACCATCGCAGTTAAAGCCCTGCTGCAGACAAAGATCATGTTGCCACGACCCACTAACCAGGTGTGGACGCGTGGCCACAGCAGCAGAGGCGTGCAGCCCCTTCGGTTGCCCAAGAAAAAAAATGAAAAGGCAGCACGGTAAGAGAAGGAGAAGGCTCCGCCTGCAGGATCGCCCCCTACCCCGAGGTGGACCCGGGGGCCACTGTCGGTGCCCTCAATACCAGGTACCCCCGGGCACTAGAAGAAGTCGTGTAAGGACCCTGCCTCCCCGCCGAGGCAGGCTCCAAAGGCGCCACATGTCCAGCAGGCCCGAACCTCATCATTCCTTAAGGGCAGGTCTTAGTGTTGCCACGTGTAGGTTCGAAGAGCTCATGAAAAAGCTACCAGAGGGGGGTGAACGGTAGTTTTAAACTTTTTTAGCGGAAGCAACGAAAATCCGTCAGCAAAAAATTGATTTTTTTAAAGAAACAATGTGTGTAACTAATCTAAACATGATCAATCGTGACAAAACAAGTATAGATTGTGAAGAATCAAGTCACAAAGATTTCACAATAAGAATCATGAAAAACCATCGGGAAAACTCAAGTTATGATAGAAAGATCGAACAAGGGTCAATCTGTTCTATCCGAGTAAAAAACCAGATCTGCAACACGACAAAGAAATTCATGTACAACAGAAACAACAAATCCAATGACCGTGAAATTTTCATGGATGAAAGATAATCAAGTTGTGAAGACAACTGAAAATGAATGAAATCAACTGGATCTGTAAACTCGAGTTATGATAAAAACACCGACGCAACATAGTGTTGTGCAGAAACTCGATGAGAAAAACTTGTCTGAAACAAGTCGGACGAACAAGGTACAAAAGTTCCTTTAAACTACGAATTTTATTGATAAAAACACAAGAGAAATAGTCCAAAGTCGTCTCTCCATGAGCTCTGGCCTCCCTTGCTTATATAACCAGCAATAAGGCTAACCCAATCCAAACTAGGACTCTAATCCTACTCAGTTTCAACCAAAACTTTCCATAACTGCTCAGGACTCTTCTATACATAGATAGAAGCAATCTTAAGACTTCCAAACACCTTAGGAATGTACCAAACATTCCTAAAACAACTCAACTTCGTGCTCACACAAAATCTAAACAAAACAAACTCAAAACTTTCCATAAACGAACCATAACCACCTCAGCCGCAGCTTGAGGCATAATCCAACCGGTTGGACCTTTTCGACCAATTTTTTACGTCCAATTCTCTTCATCATGCCTTGGAACAATGTTTCCACATCCATGCACTCCTTGCACATGTGAAAAAACCTTGCAACAACGTTCACGATACCTTCATATGCATTGTTCTTGACCCAAATATGCTTGCATGACCTTCTGATCAACTCAACCACAATTCCTCCAAAACTTGATTGTTGAACCTCATCTTCTCCCTTAGACTAGTTCAATGGATCCCGTCACAAGCCATGTCTTGACGTCAACCAACAGCTGCACATGAATAAACAACCAATCTTTGCGAGCCCAAGTCCTCGATTTGACTCTCGTTAGTCCGAAAAACACAACACCTTACGTGAGCACTTCACATAAGCATGTTGCAAACCATACAAAATAATATCAGACACAATCACCAAAACACACCAAAAACTTAGTAAGAGACTAATAAGCAAACATTCCATAAGCCAAATAAACAAGTTCAAAACATTGTGAGTTAAAACATCAAAACAGAGCAATCAAACTCTATATGAAACCTCTATGCAGTAACTGTTACTCCTGATATAAATTGAGAAAGTTTGGACAGTGTGTATCGGGGTGTATCATGGTGTATGGTGTAAGCTTCAAAACTTTGAATGTAAGCCTTCACTTTTATTCAATTTGCCAATGTATTTATCACACATAGGTCTCACAATCTCTAGCTTGATGAATTCATTGGCAACACCACTATGAATCCGAACATTGGTTCATTCACGTGAAAAGTTTTGAATGCAAATTTCTCCCCCTTTTTGACAATCAAAAATCAAATGAGAAAGAAATTTCAAAAACAAATTCTTCCTCTGAGAAGAACATGTAAAAACTCGTAAATGTACAATGTTTGCCATATTTCTCTCCCTATACATATTTCTCCCCCTTTGACAATGTATTCAACAAGGTTCAAAAGAGAAATTTCAATAGTTATGAGCATATTATAACATATACATATAAAACATAGCTCATCCAAGTAATACTATCAAGTAACATACACTATCACACCAATGAAATACACAAACTAGTGTAAGCCATGATAGAGATGAAGTGAATTTTCAATTTAAAGAAGTCATGATCTCACAAACTTAACTATTTCAAGATCTGAAAGCATGACACCTGTTGCTGCATTTTTGTTTTCTTTTAAGGAAAAAAATTCATCTTATAACATTTGCAAGAGATTATATGCCGCATCAGTCTTATCCTAACCAACCAAGCCAAGCCTATGTCAGTTGACAATCAAAAGCTTAAGTACATGGTTTTAGTCATACACAAATTCTTGCATGTTGATATATAAGTGCAATGATAAGCCATATCAAAAGAAGAAGTGCGATGCATGCATATTGTCTTGATCTTTTCTCATTTTTTATTTGATCATAAAAGATCAACATGTGGATAGTTGATTGATTAATTTTTCATTATTAAAAGCACTTGTGAGCATGCAACAAGTTCAAAATAGCAAGTAAGTTCGATCATGACCAGATTTAGTAAGCAATTATTCAAATCTAGTCATGGCAAAAACTACAAATTGTATAACGCAAGTAATGTAGTAAGAACTTTTAGCATGTAAAAGGAATCACAAAGTCATATATGTACGAAATATTATGCTCATATTATTTTAATTTTAGATTCACAAATAGACTTCCCAAGTTTCAAAACTCCCCCTCAATTTAAGCCATGAGGATGCATAACCCCAATTTCACTACGAATGAAACAAAAATGAGTGAAATTCAAAGGTTTTGTAAAAATATCAGACAATTGTTGTTCGGTATCTACATGATGAATCACAATGTTTCCTTTTTCAACATTAATATCACAGAGAAAACGATACCTAATGTCAATGTGTTTTGTTATAGAATGCTGCACGGGGTTTTTAACAATGCAAATGGCACTAGTATTATCACAAAACAGTGGAACACTATCTATATCAGCCCCATAGTCCTTAAGTGTTTGAACAATCTAAAGAATTTATCAGCAAGCGCTAGCAGCAGCTACATATTCGGATTTTGCCGAGGATTGTGCAATTGAATTTTGTTTTCTAGAGGACCAAGCAATAAGTGAATTACCAAGAAAATGACAAGCACTAGAAGTACTTTTCCTATCAATCTTACAACCCCAAAAATCAGCGTCTGAAAAAGCATTCAAAGAAACTAGTGAGGAACAGGGAAGAAAAATGTCAAATTCTTGAGTTCCATACCTGAAATTTTTTTTGATGGCCTGACGATGTGAAGCACGTGGAGAAGCTTGAAATCATGCACGAGGACATATGCTAAATTGTATGTCTGGTCTTGAAGCTGTGAGGTACCAAAGTGACCCAATCATGCTTCTATATTCTTTTTGATCCACGGGTTCACCATCTTCATCAAGTTCAAGTGTTGTTGCTGTTTCCAATGGTGTCCGAAGAGGCTTGCTTTTGTCCATGTTGAAGCATCTTAGGAGGTCTGTTGTATAATTCGTTTGATGCAAAAAGGTTCCCGCCTTGGTTTGCTTGATTTGCAGCCCCAAAAAGTAAGTGAGTTCTCCTATCATACTCATATCAAATTATGAGCTCATCATAGTTGGACCGTGTGACTCATTCCTGGAAGCTTCCAATGATTTGTTATAGAGGATGACTTTTGAGGACGCGGAGGGGAGAAGACATTTCACAAGCTCCTTCTTCATGTTCATCATAGATCGAAGAACTTGTGGCTTGAGAACAATTTGTACGAGCTGTAGTAGTTGTTGGTGCTTGGTGTGGTGCAAAATTAGCAGCATGATCAATGTCATTTGCTTCTAAATTTTTGGGCAGCAGGACCACTTCTTCGTTTTCTTTGATGAAAATACTCTCTCCCTGCGGATATGGATTTGGACATGCAATATTGGAGCTAGTACCTGGGATAGTTTCATCAAAAGAAACCTCACAAGTCTCCACAATTTTGTTAGTGTCAAGTAAAAGCACACGATAGCCTCTAGTATGAGATGGATAACCAAAAAACATGCCATCAATAGATCTAGCTTCAAATTTATCAAGATTACCATGTTTCTTAACAAAGCATTTGCAACAAAGACCCTAAAGTGTGTGACACTAGGCCTATGTCAAAACTGAAGCTCATATGGAGTTTTTCCTTAGTTTAGGACTCAAGAAAACACGATTTGAGATTAACAAGCGGTTGGAATTGCATTTGCCCAAAATTTTCTAGGAGTTTGATATTCATCAAGTATAGTCCTAGTCATCTCAACTAAGGTTCTGTTCTTTCTCTCTACAACACCATTTTGTTAAACAATTATGTGAAGGAAAGAGAGTTTCTGGAATGTCTTCTCAGGTCGCTCCCCCCGGCGGAGGCCATCGCGGTGGAAGACCACCCTGCCCCCTGCGCACGCCACCCCAGTGGTCTCTTCCTCCTCCTTCGTCTCCCTCTCCTCCTGCTGCGGAGCCCTCCTCTACTCAGATCTCATCGGCGGCCACCCTTCGGCTGGCGCGTCGCTCGTCTCCAGACTTCCCTCTGCTACCATCGCCTCTCTACTCTTCACCTTCCCCCACCTCTCCAACCAGGTTTTCCTCTCCATCGCCGTCTTCCCTGCCTCTGCCTCCCTCTTCCTCACTTGATCCTGCGCCGGGCTGGCCAGATCTGTGGACCTCTGCCAGATCTAGTGCCACCGGCGGCCACTTCATCTCTGGTGTCGCCCCTCTCCCGGCCATCTCCGCCCCCACCTTGCAGGCTTGTTGCTGCGTCGGGCCGACCTGATCTGGCTGCTCCTCAACCAGATACGGCGCCTCCTGATCAGGCACCACTGATGGTCTCCTTGCTCTATGGCGATGCTACCCCGGCTGCCCTGCCAAATGCGCCCTTCATTGCTTCCTCGGTTGTGGAATCTTCATCTTCTGTGTTGTCGCTTGATTCACCCCTTGCTGCTCCTACCACCGCCTCTACCATCTTCTCTTGGATGTGGAAGGGATGGTTGTCCTCATCCAAATCGAAGACTGCGCCATCGCTGAAGCCCCCCTCGTTGGCAGCTGCAGCAGTCACTTCTCCGACTCGGTCTGCCTTTGTTGCTTTCCCATTTTATGTGCTGCTCCCCACCCTGCATTTCGTGCCCAATACTACCCCTCTCTCATTCCGTACCAGCTCTGCCGCATCACTGCCTTCCAACTCCGCTGCATCTATGCCTTCCAGCCCCGCCGCATCGCTGCCACTTATATCTCCAACTCTTTCTTCTCCATGGTTTCCTCCCCCAAAGTCGTCTCTCCCTCTTCTCTTACCCTCCCCACCCTCCCTCCTCTAGGCACTGGGTCAACCTTCAGGCGATTGCAGCAAGCAATCGAAAAGCGGCCCTCATTGGCATGTTGCTCGATCAGTCCATAATGATTTGATTGGTAAATGCTTCAACTGCATCTCCCACCGCCACTTTGCTGCATGTGTAAGGAGGCAACACGCTGCTTCCTCTGCAAGGGAGAAGGCCACAAATCGTGCAATTGCGCGCTTGCCCATCGCTGTTCTTCCTCAACCTCGACAACTGTGACACCGCCTTCCCCAACACATCTTGTGGCTACATCAGCTGTCCAAGATGAAATCTGCATCACAACTAGCTCTGGGAAGCTAGAGTGTGACTGTCGTAGCTGTCCCTGATCTCTCGCTGCAGCGACTCTGGATGCTTCTTCTCGTGCCTCACTACACCAAGTGAAAGTCGAGTGCACTACAGGAAACGCGATCATTTGTGACGGTCGGCCATCGCAAATAACCTTATTTGTGACGACCTGCAAGGGGCTGTCACAAATAGGTAAAGCTATCGCAAATAGGCAACTAATTTGCGACGGCCACCCCGAAAGCCATCGCAAATGTAACGGTTGTCGCAAATAAAGGTTATTTGCGACGGCTATTTCTCTGAGCCGTCGCAAATAAGTTTAGTTGTGACGGCCCTAGGGTAGCTGTCGCAACTAACATAGCCGTCGCAAATTGAGCCCTTATACCCCGTCCTCCCTTCCCCGACTCGAATCATTTGGAGACACCGCTCGCCTCTGCCGCTCGCCTCTAGCGCCGCCGTCCTGACCCGCCGCCGTGCCACCCCGCCGCCGCGCCACCGTCGCCTCCGCGCCGCCGTCACCGCTGCCTCGAGGTAAGTTCCTCCTCCTACCCCTCTCCCTCCCTCCATAGCGGTCAATGCCTATTGTAGTCTATACTTAAGACTTTGTTAGAATGATTCATGATTCTTTAATCTTTATGTAGATTAGGTTCTATTCTTACTACTATGAATTTTGTAATATTATCACTTTGCAAGATATAAGCGTACATGCATGTCCAATTATTTGCTGTTCTGATTTTTATAGTTACAAATAAGACGATGTAAATACACACAAACTCACCAAGAACTCAGATATAGATAGGTATATAGCTAGTGATGTTGTGGGTACTTGTGCAAAAGGATTTTGGACCCTGTTAGATGGCATCTGCCGCCAAGAGGTGGTTCCTGAAGATTAAAATATTATACAAAGTTTGAAACAAAGAAACTTATTTGATTCTTGAATGCTGTTGTTTTATGTACAAAATACGCCAATGATTATAAATAGAGGCCTCTAATAATTTCAAACAATTATGAAAGCTACCTCCAGAAAATCGTAGAGTTGTTTAGGCATGTTTACAAAAAATTAAACTTTTCAATACTTGGACAATATGAACAATATATTATTAGTTGAAAATATGAAAGGTCACATGATAATCTTTGTACTACTTTTAGTACAAACAAAAAGAGGACGGCACAAGCAAAAGTTCTGACAACATTTCATATATATACGAAAAAACTACAGCAGTTAACAACACTAAAGTCCACGGTGTATCACAATCCAATATGTCTATCTACACTTGCTTGCGTCCGCTCCCTTCTGTATATGTGTTCGGTTCGGACAACAGAGGTGCTGCATGATGCTGCTAGGGCCTCTCTCTCTCTCGCTCTCTCTACAAGTGTGGCAGGGATGGGCCATCGCAAATGTTCCGACACTCTTCTGTGATGTGAGAGGAGGATGAGCTAGTAGGGCGGTGGTGCATGCGTTTCATATGTGTGGTCCCGCGCGCCATGCCGCTGGTCCGTTCTGGCCGCAGCACTTTGGGAGGTCGGGAGGAGGGAGGTGACCTCCATCTCCATCCAGTCTCCAGTCCACTCCAGCGCTCGGGGCAGCATGCACCGTTTGAAAATCTGGCCGAAGATTTCCGGATAGATTTCCGGATCCAAAACCAGCATTGATGAGTGAATATGCATATACTCTCTCTGGTCTATGTTTATTAATTGATAAGTTACAATTTAATAATTGTTATGTTTACGTTTAATTGAATTGCTTTGTTTTTTATATTATATTTATAATTTTTAACTTGATTGCTTGAGTGTTACTATATGTACAAAAAAGGGATTCGGGATAAGGGGTGTAGTGTTAAATAGGCGGACGGGTGGTTGTTCGGATTTAGGTTTGGTGTCTCGTAAGAAGCAGGATAAATCTTGCATACATTAATGATAATTTCTTCTGCTTTAAACTGCAGAGTCTAACATGGGTGAAGATCGTAGTTGGATGTATACTGGCTGGAAGAGCAGAACTGGTGGTGACTCGGATGAGTGGTACATCAAGTTACATAAATTTTTGGATCGAGCATTTTCGTTGTCAACGGAAGATATGGTGCGGTTCCCATGCACAAAATGCCAGAACACCAAGTTTTTGAGAAGATTGGAGCTTTCGTTTCACTTATGTCAAAACGATTTCACTCCACATTATGAAGTGTGGACCTTCGACAACGAGACTAAATCTCGAGTCATAGCAGAAGTGAAGAGGATGACGATATAACAGAGGTTGATAGGATGAATGAGATGCTAGGAGCTCTGGAAGTGGAGAATCCTCTTACAAATGAGGCAGAGGAGTTCTTCGAGGAGCTGAAGAAATCACAAGAGCCATTGCATGAGCACACAGTTGTGACCGTACTTGCTTTCTTGACCAGATTTATGGCAATTAAGTCCAAGTAGTTTTTTTCCATCAACTACTACAATGATCTCATAAAATTGATCTGCGATATCCTTACACAACCTCACAAAGTGCCTAAACATATGTATAACTCAAAGATCAAGATATCTGGTCTCGGTATGAACTATGAGAAAATTGATGTGTGCCCGGACAACTGCATGCTATTCTGGAAAGAGCACGCCAATGAGAACATGTGATTGAAATGTGGTAAACCGAGGTATGTCAAAGTTGTTAATGACTATGGCGATAATATGATGACAGATGTCGCACATAAGCAGTTTCGTTACATGCCTGTGACACCTCGGTTGAAGCAGTTGTTTCTTTCAAAAAGAACAGCAAGACACATGAGATGGCACAAAGAAGGTAAACGTGAGAACAAAGAATTCTTGACGCATCCGTCTGACGGTGATGCATGGAAGGCGCTGGAATGTTTTGATCCAGATTTTTCTCGTGATGCAAGAAATGTTCGCATTGGATTAGTGACAGATGGATTCTCACCGTTCAGTATGAATGCCATGCCATACTCCTGTTGGCCCATCTTTGTCATTCCGTACAACCTGCCACCGGCTCTTTGTACGAAGAACGAGTTCAAGTTTCTCAGCCTCATTGTACCTGGACCTGATCATCCCGGGTCATGTCTCAACGTGATGTTGAAACCGCTGATTGAAGAATTGAAAGTCTTTTGGATAGGAGTCGAAGCGTACAACAGTTACAAGAAGCAGAAATTCAACATTCGAGCTGCTTATTTGTGGCCCGTCCATGATTTGCCAGCATACGGCATGTTTTCTGGATGGAGCACTCACAGTCGTATGACATGTCTGATATGTCCTTCAGAAACGGATTGCTTTCGACTAACTCATGGAGGAAAAATATCTTACTTCGATTGTCACAGATGTTGGCTGCCTTCGAATCACATATTTAGATAGCATAGGCATCTCTTTAGAAAGGACACCGTTGTCACTAAAGGACCACAGAAACGTCTCAACGGGTCCGAAATTTCTGATATGTTGGACAAACTGGTGCCTGATGAAGGTCTTTTTTGATATTTTGTAGGTTATGGAGAGGAACACAATTGGACTCACATATGTGGACTTTGGGAGCTACCGTATGTGAAGTCGTTGATTCCATGCACAACATTGATGTCATGCATCAGGAGCGTAACATGAGCGAAAGTATCATAAGCACTTGTATGGATATGCCTGGCAAAACGAAAGACAATTACAAAGCTAGACTAGATTTGGCACAAATTTGTTACCGTCCAACTCTTGAAATCTCTGAAAGTGGTGGGAAGCCACGTGCTTCTTTCTGTCTTCGATCTAAAAAAAGAAAGAAGTTATGAAATGTATGAAAACTTTGAAATTCCAAGATGGTTACGTAGGTAGCCTGAAACAAGTCGTGAATGTGAACACAGGAAACCTCACTGGGTTAAATGTGAACACAGGAAACCTCACTGGGTTGAAGAGTCTTGATTATCATATTATAATAAAAAGACTCTTACCTGTTATGTTTTGGGGCTATCTAGATGATGCGCTGTGGAAGGTGTCGGTACCCTGCGTACCGTATACCCCTTGGGACTACAAAAAGACGAAGGAACTTCACCTGTCTGAGTTGAAGACCTGCGAAGGCACACGTGTCATACGGGACTAGACCTGCCTCCCATCTATGGTTAGTCCTAGTGCTGCCACGTGTATACTGCAACCGGACCTACATCCCACACATGGGATAGCTCCGGGCTAAACACTTGAGCAGCACCCCCGGACCGAACCCCCAACAGAGGGAAGCTCCGGTACCGACACGTGTACATCTACACCGGACCTACCCGTCCTAGACGGAAAGCTCCGATGCTGCCGCGTGTCCAACCGTCGGACCTTCAGCCTCAACGATAAGACTGGTGGACCCCCAATGGCTCGGACCTTCAAGGGGTAATCAAAGACTTCAAGACCCGACTAAGTGTCATTAATACCATATTAATGACACAAGATCGGAAGGTCCTTAATACTAATAACGGCATTGTCAAGCCCGTTACCATGCTATTAAGGGTAATTAACCTCATTAATTGTGTATTAAGCATCAGTAACCGCGAGGGCCACATGTCAGGCCAGGCTAATGGTGTAACGATCGGTCCTTGTACTATAAAAGGATTGGTCGACGATACACAAGGGACGGCTTTGGAACCCTCACATACACAGCTTTGATACCTAATACAACAACCACACACCCCGTGGAGTAGGGTATTACGCTCAGGCGGCCCGAACCACGTAAATCCTTGTGTCCACATGACATCGTCTTTTGAATCTCTGCGCCCAATACTGAACTACGAACTCCGCGGGATACCAACAGTAGTACCGGGAGAACTGCCGGATCAACACACTAACAGCTGGCACGCCAGGTAGGGGCGTCCGAGGATCGAAGATGGTGAACTTTGTTGCTGGATCGTCCAACGGCGACCCTGTAGTGCAACCTGCCGGAGGCAATCCCTCCAATGTGCAGCAGCCGGCAGGTGTTGTGGCTCCAGGAGGAGTCATGCCTCCACCGCCACCATCTGTACCGACAAATCAAGCTGGACAGCGGGATGGGGCATCTGCGTCGGTCACGACATCGGCGAATAAAAACCCTGAACACGCGCTCCAAGCCGCGCGTGCTCTTCTCCAATGCCCACCACCTCCAGGTGCATCCCAGGGTGCAATGGAGCAGTGGAGGGCTAATGTGGAACACTTGGTTGCAGCAGCAGCCGATCGCATCAGTAACCAAGGTCCTCCCCCCTCGAGGCGGGCCCCATCGCAGTATCGGACCATGTCGGGTAGACTTGGTCCGCATGCTTCCCAACATAAGAGGCATGCTGCATCTCAACAAGTGACTCCGTTGCCTTCTGGGGTGCGACGTACTCATATGGTAACTAGGCTTTCAACTCACGACCTCCGGGCGGAGCTTGATCGCCGTTACCGCCAACAGGACGGCCGCATCCATATCGAGCATGCTCGTGAAAGGCGAGAGGCTCGAGACAATCCTGCTCCCGAGGGAGTAGGAGGAGGTTGTTTTGCTCTGGCCATGCACCTACGCATGGTCAGATGGCCACAAAAGTTCCGTCCTTACCTGCTGGAGAATTTTGATGGGACTGTTAATCCCGCCGAGTTTCTCCAGATTTACTCCACTGCAATTCTTGCGGCCAGAGGCAACGAGGCTGTAATGGCCAACTACTTCCCCATGGCTTTGACTGGGACCGCCAGGTCCTGGTTCATAAGCCTTCCGCCCGACTCCATCAACAGTTGGGCAGAATTGTGCCAACAGTTCACCGCCAATTTCGGGAGTTCATACACCTAACCAGGCACCGAACTGGACCTTTTTGCTGTCAAGCAGAAGGGGGGAGAATCACTACGATCCTTCATCCAGAGGTTTTCCTAGGTACAAAACACTATTCCTTCTATCTCCAACGCCTCTTTTATTGTGGCATTTAGACAAGGCGTACGAGACAAGAAGATGCTGGAGAAGCTGGCGACCAAGGAGATCACCAGCGTCACGGAGCTCTCTAGCTTGGCAATCAAATGCGCCAAAGCTGCAGAGGGCTGTGAAATGCACTCCCAACCACCTCCGGAAGACAACAAAAAGTCCTCCAAGGGTGAAGCCACTACCTCCGGGAGTGGAAAGAAGAAGAAAAAGTCCAACGGCAAGAAGAAGCCGTCGGTTGGCACACCTACAGCCGCAGCTGCTACAGCTCCAGGTGACCGGGGGCCACGCCCCGAAAAATGACCTCGGCCGTCGTTTGAAGATGGATGCAGCTCCAAAATGTGGTGTCCTATACACAAGACGAACAGCCACAACTTGGAAGGCTGTCGTGAGTTCCAGAACCTTGCCGAGCGCTACAACAAGCACCGGGAAGAAGTAACTTTCTGTCAAAGGGAGGGAAAACAAAAAGTCGACAAAGCTCCGGCTGAAGAGGAGTTACGCTTCCAGGACCCTAAAAAAGTTTTGAAAGTTGTTTACACCTCCGTTGACGACGATTCCGACGTCTCCGACAATGAACATCAGAAAACCATGAACACCATCTTTGGTGGTTCCTGGGACATCACCTCCCGCCGGGTCATCAGGACCATGCGGTGGGATATGGCCCCAGTAGCGCACCACCAGGGCGGAGCCGCACCGGAAGTGGATGGACACTACCATCTCTTTTGATGCTTTGGACTGCCCTCGGAATATGATCGGAGCGGGCCAACTCCCATTGACGGTATCTCCGACCATCAACAACATTCAACTCCACCATGTGATGGTGGACGGAAGTTCGGGGCTAAACCTCATAAGCTTCGAAGCTTTTGTCAAGCCTCAGCTCCGACCTTCGGACCTTCGCCCCTCTCGACCTTTCTCCAGAGTAGGTCCTGGGGCCATAACCCCACTCGGTGCAATTACTCTTCCGTTGACCTTCGGGACACGGGAGAATTACCGCACTGAAAAGTTGGTCTTCGACGTGGCCCAGATCAACTTACCCTTCAACGCCATTTTGGGCAGGCCAGCCTTATACAAGTTCATGGCTGCTGCTCACTATGGCTATTGGTGTTGAAGATGCCAACATCAGCCGGTGTTCTCCGAATCTGTGGAGATGGCACCGCTGGAGTGACAGCTCTGGAAGAACTCCATGCGCTTGCTACAACGCAGGGAGAAGAATCCGGAAAGGGGCAAACTCCGAAACCCCCGAGCATTCATCATCGAGGCTCAACCTCTACACCTCGCGTGCAACCAAGCGGCAACACAGACATTCCCGTCAAAGTCGTCCAAATTGGTTTTGACGCCGCTCATACCACCCGTATATGGGGAGGTCTGAATGACAAATAGGAACTCGCGCTCGTCACTTTCCTTCGAGCTAATGTCGACGTGTTTGCCTGGCAACCGTCACAAATGTCTGGGATCCCTAGGGAAGTGATCGAGCACAATCTAAAGATCTATCCTGACGCACGGCCTGTACAACAGAAGCCTCGAAAGCAATCAGTAGAGTGACAGAACTTCATACATCAAGAAGTGAAGAAGTTTCTTGAAGCTGGATTCATCCGAGAAGTCTTCCACCCAAAATGGCTGGCAAACCCAGTTGTTGTACCCAAGGTCGGCGGGAAGCTTCAGATGTGTATAGACTACACTACACTAAATAAGGCATGTCCAAAAGATCCATTCCCACTACCTAGAATAGATCAGATAGTGGATTCCACCGCCGGGTGCGAGTTACTGTGTTTCCTGGACTCATATTTTTGGTATCATCAAATCAGAATGTCCAGGGAAGATGAAGAGCATACCTCATTCATCACAGTAGATGGATTATATTGCTATATTGCCATGTCATTTGGTCTCAAGAATACTGCTTCAACATTTGTACGAGCTATGTACAAAACTTTTTGAGTGCTCATCAGAGACGTAGTGGAACTGTATGTCGATGAAATCATTGTCAAGATTAAAAACAAGGAGTCATTCCTTGACACCTTGCAAGCTGTCTTCGACAAGTTGCGAGTCACTTGCACGAAGCTGAACTCGGACAAGTGTGCCTTCCAGGTTAGCTCCGGAAAACTTCTTGGTTTCTTGGTGAATCACCGAGGAATAGAAGCAAATCCAGCGAAGATAAAAGCCATTGAAGATATGCGGCCACCATCCCACATCAAGGACGTCCAGAAGCTGACTGGATGTCTAGCTGCCCTCAGCCGGTTCATCTCAAGACTGGCGGAATAGGCGCTACCCTTCTTCAAGCTGTTGAGGAAGTCCGAACCATTCCAATGGTCTGAAGAAGCAGAGAAGGCATTCCAGGAGCTGAAACAACTCCTCACCACCCTACCAACCTTGGTAGCTCCGAACCATGGTGAGCCACCCCTGCTTTACATTTCGGCAACTGACGAAGTTGTCAGCATGTGGAAAGGCCAGAACACTCCCCAGTTCAGGGATCCAGACCCCTTCAGGAGGGTCCAGAGCTACCTGAAGTCGAGTCTGGGTCTCAGCTCCCAGACCTAGATCCTCAAGGAGAGACTCTGGAGGATCCCTCTCCTTCAAATGAAGTAGTCACTGCTGCTGAGCAGCAAGATCCAAACACCTCTGGGAATGTCTGGGTCACTTCACAAGAAGCTCCGGGTACCACCAACCAGCACCTGGAGGTTCCCGAACAAGGTCCGGACCCCTTCGGGAGGGTCCGAATCGTCCAGCGCCCAGTGTACTTTATCAGCGAAGTACTCCATGATGCCAAGACTCGGTATATGGAGGTGCATAAGCTGCTCTGCCTCTAGGAAGCTTCGACACTACTTCCAAGCTCACAAGGTCTCAGTGGTATCTTCTTATCCACTGCGTGCAATCTTGCATAATCCCAACTCTATAGTGAATATTGCAAAGTGGGCGGCAGAACTGGCCGAGTTCGATATGGAATTCGTCCCAAGACAAGCGATCAAGAGTGAAGCTCTAGCGGACTTCGTGGCGGAATAGACCCCCTCTACATCGAATCCTGAGGGCCCCAGTGAGCAGAAGTCGGAACCCAAGGTTCCGGTCTTCATTGAACCTCACTGGACTCTATACCTCGACGGCTCCATGCAGAAGCAGGGGGCCTGAGCTGGAGTCCTTCTCCTCGCTCCGACTGGGGAGAAGGTTAGATACATAGTTCACCTTGACTTCAAGGCGACCAATAACATGGCGGAGTACAAATCACTAATTTATGGACTCAAGGTGGCACTATCATATGGTGTCAAGAAGCTGTTGGTAAAAGGTGATTCACAACTTGTTGTAAAACAAGTCAAAGGTGAATGTTGCTGCAACAACCCTCAACTAGAGGCATACCTACTTGAGGTCCAGAAGCTTCAGAAGGACTTCGACGTCCTGGATCTCTGCCATGTTCAGCGTCTCAACACTACAGGAATCCCGACGATTTGCGACGGCCAGGGCCGTCGCAAATAAGCCGAATGTCGTCGCAAATAAGCTATTTGCGACGGCTTTCCTTATTTGCGACGGCTTCTAGCCGTCGCAAATATGGCGTCGCAAATAGCTTATTTGTGACAGCCTGGCCGTCGCAAATAGCTTATTTGCGACGGCTAGGAGAGGCCGTCACAAGTTATTGCTGCGGGCTGGTGGGCCCCGCAAAATTAATTGCGACGGCCTAGCCGTCGCAATTAATGCTTATTTGCGACGGCCAGGCTGTCGCAATTAAGAGCCTCTATTTGCGACGGCCGGGCCGTCGCAAATAAGTTCAGTGGGCAGGGCCCACGTGTCCTCCTCCGGGACCCACGATGCTATTTGCGACGGCCTGGCCGTCACAATTAATGCTTATTTGCGACGGCCAGGCCGCCGCAAATAACTCTGGTTTAATTGCGACGGCTTGGGTCCTTATTTGCGACGGTACTGTATAAAAAGCCGTCGCAAATAAGGTTTTTTAATTTTTTTTAAAAACAGAAAATACTACCCGGCTTGATGGCCAGAATCACAACAAACACAATATAGACAATATACACAATATATACACAGCATACACAAACATCATCACAATCACAAACTAAAATTCCGATACATCTCACATCGTCATCAACAAAGTAAATAAAAGGGCTCACTCGCCCATCTAACCTCCGAAGCCACCTCCGAAGTCGAAGTCGTCGTCGTCGCGCCTCAATCCAGGCGGCGGTAGCGAAGGCGACGGCATTTGTGCAGCCGTCGCGAATCCCTGCAATTAATAAAACTTAGAGTTAGAATATAAATGCATCAACATCTCTCTCCCTCCCTCTCCCTCTATCTTCATCTAGATCACCCTCTCTTCCTCTCTCTTTTCATTTCTCTCTTTGTCTCTCACTCTATCTTTCTTGCTCACTCTATCTCTCTATTGCTATCCTTTTCCTTCTATCTTCCTCCCTCTATCTCCATCTACATCTCCCTCCCTCTATCTTCCCCTCTCTCTATCTCCATCTACATCTTACTCTCTCTTCATTCCCATCCTACTCTATCTATCTTTCACTCTTTCTTCTGTCTCCCTTTCTTCTATCTCTTTCTTTCTTCTATCTCAATCATTTTCTTCTATCTAACTATCTCTCTCTTTCATCTATCTCAATCTTATTACGCTGGAGAAGAAGGATTACATAGAAACTTACCTGACCCGCTGAAGAAGGATCGCCTGGGAGGACCGGTGGTAGTACCGGTAGCTGGATTCCCAGACCCTGCGCCCGAGCGATGGCCTGTCATTGCAAACATTAAATGCTACCTATTAGTAAGTCATTTAAGCTGAATTAATGAGAATTTTAATTTTTAGATTGTTACCTCCATTGCTTCCCGCATCTGCGCCAACGCTGCTGCCTGGGTTTGGATCGTGGCCTCCATCGCCCTCCTTTCCTCCTCATGCCGCCTTTCGTTTTCTTCTACATTCTCTCGGAGGGACTGCATCTCAATGTCCCTCTGCGAGCGGCGACCTCCCGTGCCCGAAGCCTGCGTGGAGCTGCCTCTCGCAGGTCTACCCGCCCTCGAGTCGACAACTCCGTCGAATATGGCGAGCCTATAAAAAAGAGAGTCAGTAATATGAAATTAAAATATCTTGAATACTTTGAATTGAAAACGATAAAATGACTTGCAAACTCACCTTCCGTGTGCTTTTCCACCACCGGTTGCATACGCGGCTTGAGGATCGATCGGTTGACGTTCCGAATCGAAATCCTCGCCGTGTATCTTCCTAGCCTCCTCCCCGTACTTAGCCTGCAAAACAATAAAATCGTGTAAGTTCAACAATCTATATAGTTATATGTAATATGAATGGTTTCTAAACTTACCAACCGCTCGGCTGCAGCCTGACTGCACCCCGTCGGCTGAGAAGGGTCCCTGTGACCTCTCTTCCAAACCTCAGCAGGGGTGGGCGGCACCCCCGTCTCGCGCTCCTGTCAATACGTGTTAGTACGAACAATATATTATTAATATATAAACATAAGTTACACACACTTACCATGCGTTTAGCTAAACGCAAGTGGTTATCTTGCCCGTGCCTGCTCTTCCCCTCCACCCCTCTGCAGTCTCGAGCCTTCCCGGACTTAGCTTTAAACTCGTCGCTAGCCCAGTAGCGACAAAGGGCCCGAAATGCATCGTTCCGACCCTGCAACCAGCTCACGTGGCCCTGCACATAGTTGAAAGTCGTTAAAAGTACCATCGAGGACATTATCAGAAAAAATACTTACTACACTCCACGTACCTGCGCGTACTCCTCCTCCGTCAGGTGCCTCTCGCTCTCTTACCGGAAGTGTAACACGTGCTGCTGGTTCGCCTTCAAGTGCTCATTAATAATTTGAACACGGGCGTTCGACAAAGCTTGTCGAAGCGCCTTGGCAGCGTTGAAGTGAAACACTCGCCTCGCATCCTCAAACATGCGATGGTCGTCCGGGTCCTCTAAAATATATCTTGCCTGCGATAAAGAATATATTGAAGAGATGTGCACTAAAAGAGTTTAAGAGTTGTAACTTAGAAACTTTTTTAACATACTTACCATAAAATCGGCCCATACGGCCTCCTGAAGGTTGCCGTGCTCCTGGTGACTGACGCGTGCGTAGTCCTCCCACGAAACAGCAGGCACTCCGTCGATGACCCCGGGATAGTGCAAACGCACTATGGACCCGAGGACACCATTCACCGGTCTCTGGTGTTTCTCACCGGTGAAAGACAAGTCGTCCCAAGCCCTGTAAGATATTTATTCATTCATTCATTACTTAAGTAATCAAAAGAAACTAAAATTGAAAACTATAATTTTTATTACCTGTCTCCGACTGGATGAATCACGATCCTCTGTGAAGGGACCGTGGGAGGACTGACAAAGTGAGTCCTCCTCGTCCTCCGCGTCTGCTGGGGCGCCACGTCAGGTGACCCAGACGGCTCCTCACCAGCCGAGTCAAAGGCCTCAGGAACAAACTCATCGCCAGCCGGGGGCTGGCTGGCCGAGGGCTGGCTCGCCGAGGGCTGACTCGCCGAGGGCTGCCTCGCCGAGTGCTGGCTGGCCGAGGGCTGCCTCGCTGAGGGCTGGCTCACTGAAGGCGCCGCAGCCTCTGAGTCAGCCGGTGAGGACTACAACATACAAATGATCATAAGTAAGTTTAATGTGAATTTGAATTTAAAGAATTTGTCAAAAACGAGTGACATTTACCTGTGACGAAGCTCTAGAGCTGGTCTGAACGTGCCCCAGCAGCTGAGAACGTCTGCTGCCAATCGACGAGGCACCAACAAAAGCGTCCTCAGGTCTAGAGGGGTAGAACCCCCTCGTCGGCGGCACCTTCTTACCCTTCTTTGACGCCATCCTATTGTAATTAGATAATTAGTAAATATGCAAATAAAATATATAAAATTCATGTTACTATCTTCAAGAAAACATTACTTGTAGTCACTTTTAAAATTCATCAACATCATTGTCATGTGCCTGTGCCCTACTCCTTAAACCAGCCCAACGATCTTCCATCGTGGCATGTTCTAATTTTCGTTTTCGCGTATCATCTGCCTCTACATCTTCAACGTCTTCAACATCTCCAACTAATTGATCGAGTCCTGCACCAAGCTCGACGATAAAAGTGTCTGGCAACTCTTCTTCTTGGTACACTTCTTCAACGTCTTCGCTATCATGGTAACCATCATCCCCAGGAGTATATAGCTGCTCACGAGGATTCACCTTATATACCACCCACCAAGCACTGAGCTTCGTGCATGGATAAGGTAGATAATACACTTGTTCAACTTGATGCGCAAGAACAAATGTCCTTATGTTTCACTTCCACCATTCCAAATTGGTTTTCTCGAGTTCCATGAGTACGATCAAACCAGTCACAGTCAAAGAAGACAACTCGAAGGGTCTTATTTCCGGTAAAAGTAAATTCAAGGATTTTGTTAATGATACCATAATAATCGGTTAAATTCCCTTGAGTGTCCATTTCTCTCGTCACAACACCGGAATTTGATGTTGCCGCGAGAGGACGATGAGCTTCAAAATGAGTTGTACGGAATCGGAAGCCATTTACGTCATATCGACCATAGCTTCTAACAGTCACCAATCCATACGATAGCTGCCGCAAATCTTCATGGACATTGTGAGTCCGACACTGTTATAAAAGACGAGAGAATATTACATAATACTTCTTTAATAATAGTAATTTATAATACATAGAAGACGAGAGAATATTACATATTTTCGAAACCAAGATAGAAAACTCTGTCCCCCATTTATTCCTTTCTTTCGCATCGCTTCTACTTGTTTGGCCGTAGGTTGATGCCTATGTGGCCAATATTGTCTGTGGAACTCGTTGAACATGAAAAAACATCTTTTAGAGTACATGTGTAGCAAAATATGTAGATTAGCATAAACATAGGAGAAACACTTACTCGAAGTATTCCTGCATGCCTTCTATATTTGCGTACATGTAGAGTAAAGCAACAGTCCTTTCCTGTTCAGATAGCACGTAGGTCGTGTAACTACCAACGGTGGTGCCTCTCGTTTGAAAAATGGAAAGGTCGCTTAGAGGGGGTGTTTCGTCCACATTGTACCGCATCGCCGAAGTATTGATATTGTTTTCTTCCGCAAAGTAGACACTTGAAAAGTATCCAACTTCTTTAAGAGCATATTCTTCAGCGATGCACCCTTCCACCCTTGCCCTGTTGCCAACCATTGGTTTCAGATATCGTAGCGCTCTTTCAATGTGATACATCCACCTATATTGCACAGGACCGCCAACTTTAGCTTCGAATGGAAGATGGATAAGCAGATGTTGCATTGGATTGAAGAAACCCGGTGGAAAATTTTTTTCCATCTTACATAAAAGTATGGGTATCTCCTTCTCTAACTTATCCATCATCCCGATCTTGATTTCTTTAGCACAAAGCTGTCTATAGAAATAGCTGAGCTCGGCTAAAACCTTCCACACCGCATCATCTAGATAGCCTCGGAACATAACAGGTAGGAGTCTTTCCATTATAATGTGATAATCATGACTCTTCAACCCAGTGAGGTTTCCTGTGTTAACATTTACGGCTCGTTTCAGGCTAGCTGCGTAACCATCTGGGAATTTCAAAGTTTTCATCCATTTCATAACTTCTTTCTTTTCTTTCGATCGAAGACAGAAAGAAGCACGTGGCTTTCCACCACTTTCAGAGATTTCAAGAGTTGGACGGTGACAAATGTCTGCCAAATCTAGTCTAGCTTTATAATTGTCTTTCGTTTTGCCAGGCATATCCATGCAAGTGCTTATGATACTTTCGCTCATATTACGCTCCTGATGCATGACATCAATGTTGTGCATTAGAATCAACGACTTCACATATGGTAGCTCCCAAAGTCCACATATGTGAGTCCAATTGTGTTCCTCTCCATAACCTACAAAATATCCAGGACGACCTTCATCAGGCACCAGTTTGTCCAACATATCAGAAATTTCTGACCCGTTGAGACGCTTCGGTGGTCCTTTAGTGACAATAGTGTTCTTTCGAAAGACATGCCGCTGCTGCCTAAATATATGATTCGAGGGCAGCCAACGTCTGTGACAATCGAAGTAAGATATTTTGCCTCCATGAGTTAGTCGAAAGCAATCCGTGTCTGAAGCACATATCGGACACGTCAGACGACCGTGAGTGCTCCATCCGGAAAACATGCCATATGCCGGCAAATCATGGACGGACCACAAATAAGCAGCTCGAAGGTTGAATTTCTGCTTTTTGTAACTATCGTACGCTTCGACTCCTGTCCACAAGACTTTCAATTCTTCAATCAGCGGTTTTAACATCACGTTGAGACGTGACCCAGGATGATCAGGTCCAGGTACAATGAGGCTGAGAAACATGAACTCGTTATTCGTACATAAAGCAGGTGGCAGGTTGTACGGAATGACAAAGACAGGCCAACATGAGTATGGTGTGGCATTCGTACTGAACGGTGAGAATCCGTCTGTCGCTAATCCGATGCGAACATTCCTCGTATCACGAGAAAAATCTGGATCGAAACGGTCTAGCGCCTTCCATGCATCACCGTCGGACGGATGCGTCAAAAATTCTTTGTTCTCACGTTTACCTTCTTTGTGCCATCTCATGTGTCTTGCGGTTCTTTTTGAAAGAAACATCCGCTTCAACCGAGGTGTCACAGGCAAGTAACGAAGCTGCTTATGTGCGACATCTGTCATCACATTATCGCCATCGTCATTAACAACTTCGACATACCTCGATTTACCACATTTCAAGCACATCTTCTCATTGGCGTGCTCTTTCCAGAATAGCATGCAGTTGTCTGGGCACACATCGATTTTCTCATACTTCATACCGAGACCAGATATCTTGATCTTTGACTGATACATATCTGGTGGCGCTTTGTGAGGTTGTGGAAGGATATCGCAGATCAATTTCATGAGATCATTGTAGCAGTTGATGGAAAAAAAATACTTGGATTTAATTGTCATAAATCTAGTCAAGAAAGCAAGTACGGTCACAGCCGTGTGTTCATGCAACGGCTCTTGTGATTTCTTCAGCTCCTCGAAGAACTTTTCTGCCTCATTTGTAAGAGGATCCTCCGCTTCAAGAGCTTCTAGCATCTCATCCATCCTATCAACCTCTGTTATATCATCATCCTCATCCACTTCGGCTATGACTCGAGAATTAGTCTCGCCGTGAAAGGTCCACACTTCATAATGTGGAGTGAAACCGTTTCGACATAAGTGAAACGAAAGCTCCAATCTTGTCAAAAACTTGGTGTTCCGGCACTTTGTACATGGGCACCGCACCATATCTTCCGTTCACAACGAAAATGCTCGATCCAAAAATTGATCTAACTTGATAAACCACTCATCGGAATGACCACCAGTTTTGCTCTTCCAGCCAGTATACATCCAACTGCGGTCTTCACCCATGTTTGACTCTGCATTTTAACACGAAAGAAATTGTCGTTAATGTATTGTTGTGTTATGTCACGGCCCTACAACCTAGGCAGATAGATCCTAAACCCACCCAAGAGTGACCGAGCGGAGCGTGCCCATGACGAGACGCGTGATCCGGATTCGAACGAAATTACGGCAGCATAACCCCGTTGTTCTCCACTACACGCCCAAAAATGGTGCAGCAGAGAACAACAGGGTTACGCCACCGAAATCTCGTCCAAATCCGGACCCGCGTCTCGTCACAAGCCACGCCCCCTCGGTCACTCCGAGGCTGTCTAAAAAGGGACAATTCCGAACCTGCACGTCTCACATGCCAATGGCATGTGAGACGTGCCGATCCGAAACGGGTAATACATTGCTATAGGTTACGTTGCTCATTTTCATTTTCAGGTCATTTAAGAGAGAGGAAAGAACTAGAGAAAGAGTGAGAGGAAAGTTGGTCTTAGATGACAATTCCACATCCATTTCCACCGTCCACGCAATCGCGGGTCATTGACGTCCTTACCAACCCGTTCGCTTCCGTGTCGACTTGACGCATACGGTACCACTACAATGGTCTACACGGCACGATCACACTTATTACGTGTCGTGTCCTTCCGGGTTGGTCCGAGCCGACCTAAAACCCCTTTATTTATATATATTAAGTAGTCACTCAAGAACATTATATGAATGCACTAAAGTCCAAACATACACTAAACAGAATAGAAATTCAGAATGACAGACCAACCTATAGACAAAAATATATAAAGCATATAAAGCATTTACAAAATCTAATTATGCATTTACTACAAAATCTGAATAAAAAACATATTAGCCACAATGGACAAGTGTGAAATCACAAGTGTAATACAAGAGAGCATATAAAGCATATTAGTCAATTATGCAAGACAAAAACCATATTAGCAAAAAAGATAGCCTAAAATCCAATCCATTTTTTGGATAGTGGACTAACTCAACCCGGCCAGGACCTGGACTAAACCCAAACCCAATCCATTTTTTCTGTATCAATCAACCTGGCCCAACCCAGCCTGTAAAATAAACATACAAAACCAATGGCGACGATGTTCGCCGCGCAGGCACCAATGTTTTCAAGTCGCCTAATCGACCCTAGTCGCCTAAGGGTCGATTAGGTCGATCAGGACGATTAGTCGTCGATTAGGGCGACTAATCGATCCTAATCGATGACTAATCGATTTCCAGTCGTCCTCTACTTTTTTAGAGATGTAACAAGTCGATAAAGAGTAGGGGAGAGGCGGAGACGGCAAGCATGGGAGAGGCGGAGGCGTTGCGCAGGGGAGGGGCGGCCATGCAGTATCAAGACGACAGCGCCGGGCGTCGGCGAAGACTGGCGGCGGCGGGCGCGGAGCGGTGACAGAGGTTGGAGACTGGAGGCGGGCACCGAGCAGCTACGGAGGTGGAGGGGCAGCGGCGTCGCACAGAGGACGGGCGTCCCTGCGATGGCGGCACACACGGGCGGCCAGACGGTTGGCGGCGTTTGGAGCAGATGAAGGGCGAAGGCGGCTTGGAGTTGGGTCGAGGTGGAATGGATCGGACTAGACCTGATCTGTTTAAGTCGGATGTACGTGAACCGTCGATCTCGATCCGACGGTCCACATTGTAGATGGGCTATATAAAACTGTATCCCAACTTTACCCTAACGCTAACTCCTCACTTCACTCCTCTACGGCGGCGTGACGACGCTAGCAGGCGGCGGCAATGGCGTCCAGGCCCGCGGCGGTGGTGATGGCATCCAGGCCCGCGACGACGACACCGTCCAGGCGCGGCGGCAACGTTGGCCAGGCCCGACGGCTAGGCGCGGCGGCGACTGTTGTCAGGCGCGGCAGCACCGGCCAAAGTTTGTGGTCGCTAGACCCCCTAATCGGATGACTTTGTTAGTCGATACACATCTGCACCAAAGATTTAGTCTTGTATACTTAAGCTATCCAGTGTAAATAAGGGCACATGAATCATATTTCCTATCCTATCATACAAGGATTAAAATCACAGCTTTAGCTTAATCTCCTAAAAAGTTTGAGGAAATCACAGCTTTAACTTGGTTAGGCCCACATGAAACTACAACCCTGAGAGAAACTCCACTATGATTTCTTCCATGAGTAAACCTGTTAATGGGTTAACAACTGGCCCAAAACTGAAACCAAACCACTATATTTTTCAAAAAATCTCAGCCCAAAGCAGCCCACTAACAATCTCATGTAAACCAAACAAAACCAAACCAAATAAGAAATCAACATAAACCCAACCTAACCCAGCCCAATCCAAACCGGTTCCAACCCGTTTTGTAACCGTTTGAGCCCAAACTACCACACCGGCCTACCGACCTTAGCGTACCGGCCAACCCTAAAACAACGAAGCCTCCGGTCCGCCCTGATGGAAACACGGTTCACCCGCCCCCCCCCCCCGGGCGGCGCTACCCCACTAGGCGGCTCCTCCTCCTCGTCCCGCCCGGCGAGGCCAAGCTTCGCGGCGGCGCGGCTCGGCCTTCCCCGTTGGCTTCCGCGACGGCGCTGCTCGGCGCTCCCCCGTCGGCGGCTCCTCCTCCCCTCCCTGCCCGGCGAGGGCAGGCTTCGCGGCGGCGCTGGTCGACCCCCCCCCCTCCCTCCTCCGAGGTCCGGTTTCGCAGCGGCCTCCCCTCACGTTGGTACCGCTGTTCCCACACAAAGAACCATTTGACTTTCAACCATAATTTCAAACTAAAATCTAACCATTAGAACCCAAACCATACAAAACCACACCAAACCGACCCAAACCATTTAGACTGAGAACCCAAACCAAACCAAACCATTAGGTTAATCAACCCATTTCCACCCAGACCAATGCAGAACCAATATAAAACCAATCCGTTGGAACCGGTTTGAAACCAAACCGTTACCACCTTTATCCATGAGGTCACCATGTTCAAAAATGACACAACACTTGACTAAATTTCTACAAAAAAAGCAAATACGCAGGGGTATTAGGGTTTAAGGGGGCGCTCACCTCGGAGGCGTCGGGGGCAGGGGGCGGCGGGGGCGCAACGGCGACGCGGAGCTCCGGGGCCGGCGAGGCCGGCGGCGGCGACGCCCGGGGCGCGGCAGGACGGGGCGGCGGGGGCGCGGCGGGCCGGGGCGTCGGGGGCGCGGCAGGCCGGGGCGGCGGGGGGCGCGGCGGGCCGGGGCGGCGGGGGCGCGGCGAGCCGAGGACGGGGTAGCGGCGGGGCGGCGGGCCGGCGGCGGTGGGGCGGCGACGGCGGGGCGGGGGCCAGTGGCGGCAGGGCGGCGACGGCGCGCGGTGGTGTCGAGCGGTGAGAATGAAACGAGATTGAAGTGCCGGGTCGGGATAAAGGCCCCTATTTGCGACAGCCATTTTAATTGCGACGGCCGGACCACGTAGCCGTCGCAATTAATCTTACTTGCGACGGCCCTTTTTGCAGCCGTCGCAAATAAGGACTTATTTGCGACGGCTTACTTATTTGCGACGGTACTAGGGTTAGCCGTCGCAAATAAGTGGCTATTTGCAATGGCTCCGGTGTTGGCCGTCGCAAATAAATACTTATTTGCGACGGCCAGTGGCGGGCCGTCACAAATTACTGTATTTGCGATGGCTGGCCGTCGCAAATAAATATGGCCGTCGCAAATGATCGCTTTTCCTGTAGTGCAACAACGCTGAAGCTGACAAACTCTCGATGAAAGCTTCAACCGGGGCTTCGGCTCCCGGCGGAACATTCGTCCGGAGGTTGTCTAAACCTACAGCTCAGCCTGCCGAACTGAGCAAAGGGGGAGAGACCAGCACCTCGAAGCTGGCAGTCCCGATGGCCTTGTTACCATGGCGTCCATCAAGGGTCGTAGGTGCTGCAGGAAGCTCCGAGCAACCCAACATGCAAGACTCAAATCCTCAAGCTAGTTCTGATGCATGGATCTCAGAGATCCGGAGCTACTTGAAAGACAATTTCCTTCCTAAAGATAATGTATCTGCTGACCAGATAGTCAGATTGGCTAAAAGATACACGCTGGTAGAAGGGGATCTCTACCAACACGGTGCCAATGGCGTCCTAATGCGGTGAATTACAAAGGAAGAAGGTTGCGACCTCCTCGTGGAAATCCATGGAGACGAGTGTGGGAACCACGTGTCTTCCCACACGCTGGTTGGTAAAGCCTTCTGGCATGGCTTCTACTGGCCTACAGCGCTCCAGGATGCAACTGAGCTGGTGAAGAAATGTGAAGCATGCCAGTTCCATGCAAAGCAAATTCACACACTGGCTCAGCCTCTACAAATGATACCTCTTACATGGCCATTCGCTGTGTGGGGATGGATATCTTAGGACCTTTCCCAAGAGCCGTCGGAGGTTACAAGTTCCTATACGTTGCCATTGACAAATTCACCAAATGGCCGGAAGCAACTCCAGTTGTGACAATAAACAAGCAATCAGCTATCAACTTCTTGCAATCCATCGTATGCAGATTTGGAGTCCCAAACAAAATCATAACTGATAATAGGACCCAGTTCACAAGCTCTGCATTCCAAGGATATTGCGAAGACCTCGGCATCCAAGTCAGCTACGCTTCCGTAGCTCACCCGACAATCAATGGCCAGGCCAAGAGAGCAAATGCATAAATCCTAAAAGGACTCAAGACGCGCACATATGAGAGCCTGAAAAAACATGGAGCCAACTGGATCGAAGAGCTTATGCCCACACTGTGGGGCAACAAGACAACTCCAAACTGGTCAACTGGAGAGACACCATTCTTCCTGGTGTATGGAGCTGAAGCAGTCCTTCCTTCGGAAATCACCTTGGGGTCGCTCCGGGTCCGGACTTCGATGATGCCACGCAGGACCAGCTCCGGCGTGAAGACCTTTACCTCCTTGAAGAGGGAAGGTGCCGAGCAGCTGTTTGAAACGCCCGATACCGCAAAGCTCTTCGGCGCTATCACCAATGGCATGTTCACAGCCGACAGCTCGAGGAAGGTGATCTAGTGTTACGGAGAATACAATCTAGAGAAGGGTTAAACAAACTTCCCCCTAGCTGGGAATGACCCTTCCGAGTGATCAAAGTATCTCATCCCAGATGCGTTCGCTTGGCAACCGGGGATGGGACACCTCTCCCAAATCCTTGGAACATTGAGCACCTCCGTAAGTTCTATGCTTAATATCACGGAGGTGAGTTTGTAGTTACATGTGATGTATGTTATAGAGTCATTGTACAAAGTCGGGTAGCTCCTCCGAGAGAATAGCCGGACCTTCCCCGGAAGGTCCGCAAAGTTCAGGCAACACTTGTCACAGTCTCAGAACTAAAAGTGTGGCTAGCTACCTTGGGTCAAATGATAAACAAAACACACTTAGCCTGGTTTCGTACCCTAAGAGTGTACTTGTTTCCCCTATACCCCAGACCTACAATGAAAGACATCATTGTGTGAAAATAGACTCCACGTGCATTTATTTTGTATAGGCTCAATATTTTTTATTTTTCTCTTTCTTGTCTATAACAAAGTTGTGCAATTCTTAAGATACTTTAGCTCGACCAGTTCATGTAGAATTCGAGTTGCGTCGTCTATTCTTCCGGGTCCAAACATTGTTAATGGTCTACTCGTCTGAATGCCACCAAGCCTATCTAGGGCCGGAGTGTGCTATCGACTTAGCCTGGTCATGCACCTTAAGTACGAAACTCTACCTACACCCCGCTAGGCCGAAGTAAGATGCGTCCATAAACGATCGGACCCGAAGGAAACAAGGCAGTGCACTTGATTGTATTTAGAATTGTGTTCGACCTAAAACTTTCTCGGTAATAGTAAGTCGCAGTTGAGTTATAGATAGGAAATGGATTTTACTATTTTTCTTGGCTTCAGTGTGCAGGAAAAATAAAGGTTCTATGATGATGGTGCATAAAGTCGGAGCTACCAAAGCTCCAACACCCCCCAAGATGGTCTGCTATCGATGTTCCAAACATTGATAGTAGACATTGCCAGAGCTATAAAGTTCTGGCAGATCCAGGAGGCCAGCCGTCAACATGAACAAAAGATGGTGGGAAGACTCTATAGTAGGGTCTACTGCCGACACACCTCGCATTGACAGAGGTCACTACCGGAGCTACCAAGCTCCAACGATGGTCAATGCCGGAGCTACTAAGCTCCGACAACCTCAGGGGGCCTCTACCATCGAAGACTTCGGACATATGTTCTACAAGTTGGAAGCACACAAGTCCTCAACAACTGTTACATCCTCTTGGTACATGTTCACAACCAAATTGTGTACATCTACCAAGGGGCCAAGTGGGACAAAGGTGTTGAAGACAAAAAATGAAATTCACAAAAAACTTGGATTTCATTCATCTGGAGACAAGAGATTACAAAATTGGAGAAAAAGAAGAGAGGATACAAGCTGGAGCTACAAAGAGATGGTCCTAGACCCTATGGAAGAACGAGGCGACCTTCTGGGCAACCTCCGATACGCTGGCTTAGGTAGCTTCTCCCTCTCCGTCGATGGGGCCTTCAAGCATAGGGTCCAAGGGGAATTGAGGGTCCCGGCTTGTGTAGCACATCAGCACGAATTCTGCGACGCTCTTTGCCAGGGATTGCCCATCGGTTTCCAGCTGGTTCGCGATGACATCGTCCATCTTTGTGAGCTTGTTGCCTACCGAACTCAACGCCTGCAACGCCTGGTCCAGCTCTGGCTCTGGATCATCCGGATACACGAGACAAAAACCCAATTGGCATCAGCGCATCGTTGGCTTTTCCCAGGAAATCCCAAACTTGTTGGGACTCCACAGCCCTCGAGCTCCGCATCTCCTCCAAGTATCTTCTGGTCGCCGCAAGCTCTAAATTCTGCCGAGTAAGACGCTCTACCTCTTTGGCGTTCTGCTAAATCTTTTCAGCAACTTGCCTTTCGAGTTTGCTGAGCTCTTCCTCCCAGAGATGGATCTCGTTCCGGCGGTTAACCAGGTCCTTCTCTCGGCCCCGCACCTTCTTCTCCCTAGCAGCAACGTCATTCTCCCTCTTGTGGAGATCCTGTCCTCGCTGCCAGGCCTTCTTCTCCTCTTTCTCGCAGCGCTCATCCAACTTCTTGGTGCGCTCCTCGAGACTATTGTCACCCAGAGTCACCCTCTGAGTAAGCTCTTCCTCCCTCTTCACGAGGTCATCCCGCAGCTCCAGGAGTTTTTGCTCTTCATCTTCGAGCTTTTTCTCCCCCTCCTCAAGGGCCTCTCGGCGCTTGACGAGGCTGTCGTGGATAGCGTCGAGCCTCTCTTGGCGATCACTCACTGCATTATTAGCAACTACGGCCTGTTCGTAGATAGCCCGAGACTGGTTGTCATGGGATCGCATCATGCTTTCCCTCTCGTCCAGCAGCTGGCCCTAATACTCCAACCGGACCTTCTACTTCTTCACCCACTCCTTTTCGTCAGCCAGCCTCGACTGCGCCAGCTTGGTCTCTAATTGGAGCCGATTGCGCCACCTCCTAAGAGTTTGGCGCTCCTCCTCGAGGGCCTTGCTGTCATGGTAGAAAGCCAGCTGGACTTGACGAAGGCTGGAGCAGGCGTTGTCAATAGACAACGATAGAGGGATTGGGTCCGGACCTGTCGGGGTCCTCTCCGCTGGCTCCAGCGGGTGCTCCGTGACAAAAATCGGGTCCCACTCTACAAGAGTGGTCCCCTGATCTTCCACGACACTAGGGCCGTCCTCCGGGATAGCCTCGGCCACCACTGAGGAAGGTCTTGCTACAGAAGTTTCGACCTCTGGAGATTTCTCCGAAGGTCCCGCCGCCAGGTCATCAACAACTGGCCCCTCTGGCGGGGGGCCGGTAGCTTCATCTTGGCACCCTGGCTCAGGCGCGGGCACCTCCGGGACCACTGCCTCCGCGGCAGGCGTTGAAGATTCTGCCGGAGCTGAAGCCACTTCCAGCTCTGACGCTGGTGCCTCCTCCGCCACCGGCTCAGGCGCTGGCGCTTCGACCATCAGGGGCTCGAGTGCCGACACCTCTGCATCAATCGACTTAGGCGCCGGAAGTCCTTCGATGACCGTCTCGAGTGCCGGAACTTCATCAGCCACCGAATCTACTGCCGGGACTTCATCAACCACAGGCTCTGCTGTCGGGGCTTCAACGACATCCGGCTCTAGGGCCGAAATCGCAGCTACCTCCGGCTCTGAGGCTAGAGCGTCCACCATTACAGCATCCAAACCCAGAGCTTCAACCTCCGGGGCAGGTGCCGCTAGTACATCTTCATTCCCATTGTCCGGCGCTACCACAGGAGCTTCTAGGGATGAGTCGAGATCCAGGACCACGACAGCCGGTGCCGGAGCTGCTGCAACCTCAGCCACCTCTTGAGGTGGCGCTGGAATTAGAGCTGGAGCATGCGTCTCCACAGCATCAGTTGCTGCCGCGGGAGCCGAAGCTTCAGTCCTTCTCTTGGGGACACTGCAGATGAAGGACGAACAAACTCAAGACGTAGTTACAACCAAAAAACAACCAATTGAGGTAAAAACAAAATTTACCTCAGAAGGCTTCTACTCCAGCTAGCGCGGAACCTCTTCTCCGGACGCTCGGCGTGGGACCCTGTCGCTCCTGGCGTGCCAGCTCCAGAAGGTTCTCTGAAGCTCGCTGCTGCTGCCGGCGTCACTTTGGTTGAGGCCCCCGTCGAACAGGAAGGACCTCCGGATCCAGAGCCCTCAGCTGGTACTGAAGCCGTATGGCCATAGCTAGCAACTCGAGGAGATGCCGATGTTGGAGTAGTTGCCGCCGTTGAAGACCTTCCCCTCCGGGGAGAAGGAGCTGCTGTGGAAGGAGCAGATCTGACAGACCTCCCGTTAGAGTTCTTCAGCTTCCTTTTACGGCTCGTTGGTTCGGCCAACTCCTTGCCCTTGCCCACGACTTCAACTCTTTGTCTCGGGGTGGAAGGGGTTCCACCCTCAGAAGCTCCGGGGATTGCCAACCCAGTGGTCGGACACCTCTCGACTTCACCAAGGTCGTCAAGCACCGGCATCTTCCGCCGGAGCTCCCTGCTGAACTCCACCTCCATGTTCAGAGGGAGGAAAGCCGCCGGCGGAGTCAAGTCGTCACCCTCGATGTCAATGTCGTGCTGGAACTTCATGAGGTGGAACTCCAAAGTTGCGCCTTCCATGATGGACTTCAGACCTGTCTCGATCCGGTCTTCGTCCATCACACTGTTGAGGGCCCAGGCAAGCTTCTCCCTCTTCTTCAACAGAGCCCATCTATTAACCAAGAAGTTGCAAAATACCGCCTGAGAAGTCACCCCTCCTTCCACGCATTGGCGGATCCTTGTTAGAGCAGGGTTGAAGGCGTCCGATAACACCGGAACTTCACTCCAAGCTTCAGTGTCGATGTTGGGGAGGCCTTCGGGTATCTCCAGCTTCTCATGCTCCTCCACCCTGATGACGATCCGATCCTTCTTCCAGTCGTCCCACTTCCCAGAAGGGAACGACCGCAAGTACTTGTACAGGCACTTCTTGCGCTTCACAAAATAATAGAAGCCAAGGTACTCGTCACTCTTGCCGGTGGTGTGGATGGTGAAGAAGGTGTGGAAGAGCTCGATGCAGGGGGGAATGCCCACCCACATCTCGCGGAAGTGGACAAAAATCGACACCAGAAGAATGGAGTGGGGACCAAGGTGGTACAGCTGCAGACCATAGAAGTCTAGCAGCATCAAGAGAAAAATGGAGAAGGGTGGGATCAGTCCCACCATGGCGTACGCAGAGAAGTACACCATGTCGCCAGCGTGTTCCTTCTTGAAAGAAAGCTTGCCGGTGTGGACCTGATGGTTGAAGAAGTCACTGGACCACCCCATGAGGGCCCGAACCTTCTTCAACTCACCGTCGGTCTTCACCCGGCTCTTGCGGAGACCCAACTCCATCGCAGCACAGCGGGGCTAGAGATGAAAAGCAAGAGAAAGTTTGGAGGATTTGAGCACGAGTTCGAATGAAGGCATAAAAAATTCCCAAACGGTGTGCGCTTTCCTTCTTAAGTAAGCCCCCACAACGCTTCGATGGAAACCGCAGAGGAGCCGACGATACAATTCAAAAACTTCACCCTGCCAATGACAAGGGGGCCCGGGGCCACCCTGATGATCAAGTCGAGGATCTTACCCCAGGCGAACGGTTGTCATCATGAAAGGCGGGAATCTCGAAGGCGGCGGCCTGACAGGGCGCGCGGAACTGATACAATTTTTTTATCGGGAATCGGCGACCTTCAATTGCGTGAGATCCGCATGCTCAGATCTCACCTGTCGCATCCTGGATATGCCACGCGGCGTTGGTTTAACTGAAAACTACCGCTAACAGCACATACAAAGACCCTTGAAGACACAGCTCGAAAACCGAAGGATGGACCCACCTCCGGCAGAACAACTTCATCCAAAAGGTCTCTCCTAGAGGTGGGTCCAGAGGGCGATTGTCGGTACCCTACGTACCGTATACCCCTTGGGACTACAAAAAGACGAAGGAACTTCACCTGTCTGAGTTGAAGACCTGCCAAGGCCCCACGTGTCATACGGGACCGGACCTGCCTCCCATCTATGGTTAGTCCTGGTGCTGCCACGTGTATATTGCAACTGGACCTACATCCCACACATGTGATAGCTTCGGGCTAAACACTTGAGTAGCACCCCCGGACCTAACCCCCGACAGAGGGAAGCTCCAGTACCGACACGTGTACATCTACACCGGACCTACCCGTCCTAGACAGAAAGCTCCAATGCTGCCACGTGTCCAACCGTCGGACCTTCAGCCTCAACGATAAGACTAGTGGACCCCCAATGGCTCGGACCTTCAAGGGGTAATCAAAGACTTCATGACCTGATTAAGTGTCATTAATACCATATTAATGACACAAGATCGAAAGGTCCTTAATACTGATAATGGCATTGTCAAGCCCGTTACCATGCTATTAAGGGTAATTAACCTCATTAATTGTGTATTAAGCATTAGTAACCGCCAGGGCCACATGTCAGGCCAGGCTAACGGTGTAACGACCGATCCTTGTACTATAAAAGGATTGGTCGACGATACATAAGGGACGGCTTTGGAACCCTCACATACACAGCTTTGATACCTAATACAACAACTACACACCCCGTGGAGTAGGGTATTACGCTCAGGCGGCCCGAACCACGTAAATCCTTGTGTCCACATGACATCGTCTTTTGAATCTCTGCGCCTAATACTGAACTACGAACTCCGCGGGATACCAACAGTAGTACCGGGAGAACTGCCGGATCAACACACTGACAGCTGGCACGCCAGGTAGGGGCGTCCGAGATTCGAAGATGGTGAACTCTGCTGCTGGATCATCCAATGGCAACCCTGTAGTGCAACCTGCCGGAGGCAATCCCTCCAATGTGCAGCAGCCAGCAGGTGTTGTGGCAATCCCTCCAATGAACACAGGAAACCTCACTGGGTTGAAGAGTCATGATTATCATATTATTATAAAAAGACTCTTACCTTTTATGTTTTGGGGCTATCTAGATGATGCGCTGTGGAAGGTGTCGGTACCCTGCATACCGTATACCCCTCGGGACTACAAAAAGATGAAAGAACTTCACCTGTCTGAGTTGAAGACCTGCGAAGGCACACGTGTCATACGGGACCGGACCTGCCTCCCATCTATGGTTAGTCCTAGTGCTGCCACGTGTATACTGCAACCGGACCTACATCCCACACATGGGATAGCTCCGGGCTAAACACTTGAGCGGCACCCCCGGACGGAACCCCCAACAGAGGGAAGCTCCGGTACCGACACGTGTACATCTACACCGGACCTACCCATCCTAGACGGAAAGCTCCGATGCTGCCACGTGTCCAACCTTTGGACCTTCAGCCTCAACGATAAGACTGGTGGACCCCCAATGGCTCGGACCTTCAAGGGGTAATCAAAGACTTCAAGACCCGATTAAGTGTCATTAATACCATATTAATGACACACGATGAGAAGGCCCTTAATACCAGTAATGGCATTGTCAAGCCCGTTACCATGCTATTGAGGGTAATTAACCTCATTAATTGTGTATTAAGCATCAGTAACCGCCAGGGCCGCTTGTCGGGCCAGGCTAATAGTGTAATGAACGGTTCTTGTACTATAAAAGGACTGGTCGACGATACACAAGGGACGGCTCTGGAACCCTCACATACACAACTTTGATACCCAATACAACAACCACACACCCCGTGGAGTAGGGTATTATGCTCAGGCGGCCCGAACCACGTAAATCCTTGTGTCCACTTGACATCATCTTTTGAATCTCTGTGTTCCCAATACCGAACTACGAACTCCGCGGGCTACAACCGGTAGTACCGGGAGAACTGCCGGATCAACACCCCGACAGAAGGTTTTAGTCGAGCTCAGCTATTTCTATAGATAGCTTTGTGCTAAAGAAATCAAGATAGGGATGATGGATAAGTTAGAGAAGGAGATACCCATACTTTTATGTAAGATGGAAAAAAATTTCCACCGGGTTTCTTCAATCCAATGCAACAACTGCTTATCCATCTTCCATTCAGAGCTAAAGTTGGCGGTCCTGTGCAATACAGATGGATGTATCACATTGAAAGAGTGCTACGATATCTGAAACCAATAGTTGGCAACAAGGCAAGAGTGGAAGGGCGCATCGCTGAAGCATATGCTCTTAAGGAAATAGGATACTTTTCAAGTGCCTACTTTGCAGAAGAAAACAATATCAATACTTCGGCGATGCGGTACAATGTGGACGAAGCATCCCCTTTAAGCGACCTTTCCATTTTTCAAACTAGAGGAACCACTGTTGGTAGCTACATGACTTACGTGCTATCCGAACATGACAGGACTGTTGCTTTACTCTACATGTATGCAAATATAGAAGGCATGCAGGAATACTTCGAGTAAGTGTTTGTCCTACATTTATGCTAATCGACATATTTTGCTACACATGTATTCTGAAAGATGTTTTTTTTCACGTTCAGCGAGTTCCACAGACGATGTTGGCAACATAGGCATCAACCTACGACCAAACAAGTAGAAGGGATGCGAAAAGAAGGAATAAATGGAGGGCCAGGTTTCCTATACTGGTTTCTAGATTATGTAATACTCTCTCATCTTCTATATATTATAAGTTACTATTATTAAAGAAGTGTTATTTTAACTTACAATCATTTTTGACAGTGTCAGACTTACAATGTCCATGAAGATTTACGGCAGCTATCTTATGGATTGGTGAATGTTAGAAGCTATGGTCGATATGACGTAAATGGCTTTTGATTCTATACAACTCATTTTGAAGCTCTTCGTCCTCTCGCAGCAACATCAAATTTCGGTGTTGTGACGAGAGCAATTGACACTCAAGGGAACTTAACCGATTATTATGGGATCATTAAAAAAATCATTGAATTTACTTTTACTGGAAATAAGACCCTTCGAGTTGTCTTCTTTGACTGTGACTGGTTTGATTGCACTCATAGAACTCGCGAAAACCAATTTGGAATGGTGGAAGTGAAACATAAGGACCGACTACGAGGTTAGGATACATTTGTTCTTGCACATCAAGTGGAACAAGTATATTATCTACCTTATCCATGCACGAAGATCAGTGCTTGGTGGGTAGTATATAAGGTGAATCCTAGTGAGCGGTTATATACTCCTAGGGATGATGGTTACCATGATAGTGAAGACATTGAAGAAGTGTACCAAGAAGAAGAGTTTCCAGACACTTTTATCGTCGAGCTTCGTGCAAGACTCGATCATTTAGTTGGAGATGTTGAAGATGTCTAGCCAGATGATATGTGAAAACAGAAATTAGAACATGCCACGATGGAAGATTGTTGGGCTGGTTTAAGGAGTAGGGCACATGATAATGATGTTGATGAATTTTGAAAGTGATTACAAGTAATGTTTTCTTGAAGATAGTAACATGAATTTTGTATATATTATTTGCATATTTACTTATTATCTATTAAAACAGGATGGCATCAAAGAAGGGTAAGAAGGTGCCGCCGATGAGGGGGTTCTACCCCTCTAGACTTGAGGACACTTTCGATGGTGCCTCCTCGACCGGGAGCAGACGCTCTCAGGTGCTGGGGCACGTCCTGAGCAGCTCTAGAGCTTTGTCACAAGTAAATTTCACCCGTTTTGACAAATTTTTCAAATTCAATTTCCAATTAAACTTGCTTATGAATCATTTGAATGTTGTAGTCCTCACCGACTTAGAGGCTATGACGCCAATTGAGCTTGGCTACCCTTCCGTGAGCCAGCCCTCGGCCAGCCAGCCCTCGGCTGGCGAGCCTCCGGTTCCTGAGGCTGTTGACTCGGCCGGTGATGAGCCTTTTGGGTCACCTGACGTAGCACCCCAGCAGACGTGGAGGACGAGGAGGACTCACTTTGTCAGTCTTCCACCGGTCCCTTCACAGAGGATCGTGATTTGTCCGGTCGGAGATGGGTAATAAAAATTATAATGTTCCATTTTGGTTTCTTTTGGTTACTTAAGTAATGAATCAATAAATATCTTGCAGGGTTTGGGATGACACGTCTTTCACCGGTGAGAGACAAAATACCGGTGAATGGTGTCCTCGGTCCTTAGTGCATTTGAACTATCCCGAGGTCATCGAAGGGGTGCCTGCTCTTTCGTGGGAGGACTACGCACGCGTCCATCACCAGGAGCATGGCAACCTTCAAGAGGCCATATGGGCCGATTTTATGGTAAGTATGTTAAAAATAGTTTTAAAGTTTTAACTTTTAAACTTTTTTAATGAACATCTCTTCAATATATTATTTATCATAGGCAAGGTATACTTTAGAGGATCTGAACGACCCTCGCCTGGTTAAGGCTGCGAAGAGAGTGTTTCACTACAATGCTAGCAAGGCGCTTCGACAAGCTTTGTCGAACACTCGTGTTCAAATTATTAATGAGCACTTGAAGGCGAACCAGCACCACGTGCTACACTTCCGGCAAGAGAGCGAGAGGCACCTAATAGAGGAGGAGTACACGCAGGTACGTGGGGTGTAGTAAGTATTTTTTCTGATAATTTCCTCGATGGTATTTTTAACAATCTACAACTATGTGCAGGGCCATGTGAGCTGGTTGCGGGGTCGGTCGGATGCATTTCAGGCCCTTTGTCGGTACTGGGCTAGAAATGAGTTTAAGGCTAAGTCTGGGAAGGCTCGAGAGTGTAGAGAGGTCGAGGGGAAGAGCAGGCACGGCCAAGATAACCACTTGCGTTTAGCTAAATGCATGGTAAGTGTATGTAACTTATGTTTGTATATTCATAATATACTGTTCGTACTAACATGTATTGACAGGAGCGCGAGACGGGGGTGCTGCCGACCCCTGCTGAGATCTGGAAGAGAGGTCAAAGGGACCCTTCTCAGCCTCAGGGGTGCAGTCAGGCTGCAGCCGAGCGATTGGTAAGTTTATACATCATTCATATTAAATATAACTATATGGATTGTTGAACTTACATGGTTTTCTTGTTTTGCAGGCTAAGTACGGGGAGGAGGCTAGGAAGATACACGGTGAAGATTTCGATTGGGAACGTGAACTAATCGATCCTCAAGCCACGTATGCAAGCGGAGGTGGAAAAGCACACGGAAGGTGAGTTTATAAGTTATTTTTATCATTTTCAATTCAAAGTAATGAAGATATTTCAATTTCATATTACTGACTATCTTTTTTATAGGCTTGCCATATTCGACGGAGTTGTCGACTAGAGGGCGGCGAGACCTGCACGAGGCAGCTCCACGCAAGTTTTGTCGGTGGGCACGTCAGGTCGCCGCGTCTCGCAGAGGGACATTGAGATGCAGTCCCTCCGACAAATGTAGAAGAGAACTTGAGGCGACAGGAGGACACAGAACGGCAAAGGATCGCGATGGAGGCAACGATCTCTTCCCAAGCAGCCTGGATGGCGCAGATGTGGGACACAATGGAGGTAACAAAAGGAAAACTAAAGTTCTCATTAATTCAGCGTAAATGACTTACTAATAGGTAACATTTAATGTTTGCAATGATATGCAATGGCTCGGATGCAAGGTCTAGGGATCCAGCTACCGCCACTACTGGTCCTTCCAGACGATCCTTCTTCTACGGGCTAGGTAATTTTCTATGTCAACTTAACAATTCTAGTTTTACCTCAACTTAACGAAAATAAAGTGAGAAAATAGAGTGACAGTGAGCGACAGTTACATAGAGTGAGAGATGGAGTTAGAAGAGGAAGGAAGATAAAGAAAAAAGGATTGAGGTAGAAGAAAGAGGGAGATAGTTAGATAGAAGAAAAGGATTGAGATAGTAGAAATAGAGAGAGTTAGATAGAAGAAAAGGATTGAGATAGAAGAAAGAGAGATAGTTAGATAGAAGAAAATGATTGAGATAGAAGAAAGAGATAGATAGAAGAAAGAGTCAGAGATAGTTAGATAGAGTGGGAGAGGAATGAAGAGAGAGAGGGAGATGCAGATGGAGATAGAGGGAGAGGCCAAGATAGAGGTATATGTAGATGGAGATAGAGGGAGGAAGATAGAGGGAAAATGATAGCAATGGAGAGATAGAGTGAGAGAGATAGATTGAGATAGAGAGAGAGGAATGGAAAGAGAGAGGAAGAGGGGATCTAGATGGAGATAGAGGGAGAGGAAGGGAGGGAGAGAGATGTTGGTGCATTTAAATTCTAACTCTAAGTTTCATTAACTGCAGGGATCTACGACGGCTTCTCAAACTCCGTCGCCATCGTTATCGCCACCTGGAATGAGGCGTGACGATGACTTCGACTTCGGAGGTGGCTTCGGAGGTGGCGTTGGAGGTCAGACGGGTGAGTGAGCCCTTGTTTGGTTTGTTGATGGTGATGCAATGTATCGATGATGTGTTGTCATGCTAATATGTGACTGTTGTGATCTGTTTTGTCATATGTTTGTGATATATTGTCTGCTGTGTTTCTCGCCATCGAGCCGGTAGCATTTCTTGTTTTTTTAAAAAATAAAAACCCTATTTGCGATGGCTTTTTATACAGTACCGTCGCAAATAAGGCGCGAGTCCGTCGCAAACTGGCCTCTATTATATGCGACGGCCAGGCCGTCGCAAATAGGACCTTAATTGCGACGGCCAGGCTGTCGCAAAAGGCCATGTGGGTCCCGTCAGATGGGCTCATGGGGCCCATCGACTGGAATTATTTGTGACGGCTAGACCTTCAAAAAGAGGACCTAAATTACGACGGCCTGTCCGTCGCAAATTGTTGGGTGGGGCTCGCGCGCCCCCTGGTAGTAAATTGCGACGGCCAGTTCTTGCCATTGCAAATAGAATTACAGGGTCTTCTACTAGGGATGTGAAGACTTGGTGGTCCCGTCGTTTGGTCATCGATGCACAATTGGTTCATCCAGTGGTCGTTGAGCACCTGTCCGATGATCGGGGTCCGATAATTCAAGAAGTTGCCATCTCTCCTTCTATTTAGTTGGTTTGCTTTGCAACCTACTTAGATGGTAGAGGTTGTTGGTCGTCTGTTAACCTTGTTTGATTAGTTTGTATTGGTCATGTCAGTTTGTATCACTCATTTCAGTTTGTAATGGTCCCGCCGAGCGGCTGGTTTTGGCTGTTGGACTAAGCTTTGTCTCCTCTTATCTCAAGAGGGACTTGCTTTTCCCCTCCCAACAGTTCTTGCCCTTGGTGTCTGTATTGTGGTGTTTTCACCATCCCTTATATTAATATATTAACACTGTCGCGGTCTCCCTTGCAGTTTTCCTTCAGAAAAAACACCATTTTGTTGAGGTACAAATGGTGAAGAAAATTGATAATTTATTCCATTTTCAGCACAAAAGTGATCAAACGATTGATTTTTAAATTCAGTTATGTTATCACTTCTAATTGCTTTCAAAGATCCTGGGTGATCAAATTGATAATCTAAGAAATAAAGTTCTAAAGTGACTAAAAGCTTCATTCTTAGATGCCATAAAGTAAACCCAAGAGTATCTAGAATAATCATCAACAATCACAAGAACATATCATTTACCTCCAAAAGATTCAACATGTGAAAGACCTACGGGGTCAAGGTGCAAAAGTTGTCCCAGTTCAGTTGTCATGGTCATTGTGAGGGGAGCATGTGAACCTGCAACCATCTTAGCATGTCTACAAGAAGAGCACACAATTACTTTGTCCCCTTTAAGCTTAGGCAGCCCACGTATGCGATCAAGAGCACTAACACGTGTGAGATGATCAAAGCCTACGTGACCAAGTCTACTATGCCAAAAATATAAGTCTTTCGAATCATTAGCAACTAGACACCTATGCTCAGAGGACGATATATCAAATCAGATTTAAAAACTCTTCCAAACTCAAACATGTTAAAAATGAGCTCACTATTTGAATCTACAACATTGCATCAATTTTTAGTGAAAATAATTTCCAGATTTTGATTTAGCAATGTGAAACAGAAAGCAAGTTGTATTTCAAATTTTTAACAAGTGCCACATCCTTCAAACTGTAGTGATTATTAACTTTAACCGAACCCTAAGCAATTATAGGGATTGAAGGATTATCACCAAAAGTAACATTTTCTACACGTGACACGAAAGAGAGGGAGGAGAACCATTCTTTGTTACCAGTCATGTGGCGTGAGCAACCTAAATCCATAATCCAAATATTCTACTTCCTCAAGAGTGTAACCTACAGAGAAGAATAATATGTCGATGACTAAATACTGGGGTTAGTCAAAAGGCATTTAGGAATCCAATACTGAGCCACACGATGTCCAGCAGGAATAACACGCGAAAACTGAGATAAAGCAGCAGGTTTATGAGCCAAAGTTTGAGGATTTTTGTACCCAACTACTGAACTACAAGGTGTTACATGTGTAGCACTAAAAACACTATGTTTGGGAGCAAAATTTGCATGTTTTTGATCATAACAGCAGGTTGCATGTTCCTGACATTCGGTTTAGCATGTGCAGCAAATTTTGCATGAGAGTTATGAGATCTAGCTTGCATTTTTTTTCTCTGTTGTTTAACTAGTCTATAACAAAAATCTATGACATGACCATCTCTACCACAGTAGCTACAATGAAATTTAACTCTATGTTCATGTCTAGATGAGCAAGCAACATGTTTATTAGAAAGCTGAATGAAACAACACTCCTGCAGATTTGAAAACCACTTCTTTTTTGTGTAGGAACTGTTTGAATCAAACCACTTCCTAATGACTTTACAATTTTAGGTGGATGTGCCTTAGCATGAGCATGAGAATCAAAACCTAAACCAGTTTTATCATTACATGATTTAGAGGAATTCTGTAGCAAGTTCAGATTCTTATTCCCATTACAAAACCTCTCTAGTGGCCTATTCATGTCATCAAGTTTCTTAGACAAGTCTAGACAGTTTTGACATGAAGTTTTTCCTTTTATTTTGCAATTAGAACAATATTTAACTTCATGAGAACATAAATTATTGTTCGATATAGAAATCTCATTTATAGCTTCGTGTAATTTCTTATTAAGATCATGACAAGTAGAACAATGTAAATCAATTGTAGAACAACAAACATCTTTCAAGTTCTTATCATTAATTGTAGCAAGCTTTCTGTTTTTGTCAATCTTATGTTCAAGTTTATCAAGAGTGGAGGTGTGCACACTTTTTAATGAGGACAATTGTTCATATATTAATCCACATGAGGAATAAGAATTATCAATAGGAATAAATAATTTTAGATGATTAATTTCAGATTCTTGTGATTCAATTTTAACAGCATTGTCCCTAAGTTTTTTGTCCTTTTTATTAGGTATAACAGTGGCACGAGAAATAGCATCATACATTTCTTCGCAAGCGGGACATACCTCTTCATCGTCGTTGTTGTGTTCTGCTTCCTCCATACTCGATCTTAAGTTGCCTGCCATGAAGCACATATTTGCCAAATTCTCTTCATCTTTCTCACTTCCGATATCCACATCGCTCGAGCCAAGTTCTTGAAGTGCAGAGACAAAGTTGTTTACTAATTGGTGACTTGTAAAATCCTTCTGATTGTTGTTGTTTGTAGAGGAGGACTTGAATTTTGCTTGCTTCTCATTACGGGGAGTAGAATCTGAAAGTTTAGGGCAATTTGTACGAAAATGTCCAAACTCACCGCATTTGAAGCATTGTTGATAAACACCACTTCCTGTTCTTCGAGTTCTCACATTTTGCAATGCTTTTGAGAATCAAGTAGAAAGAACTGCTAGCTCCTCCTTTGGAAACTCTTCAATCTATTCAAGGATTTGAGAGGACAGGAAAGCAAGTGTACCACATGATGAAGATTGACTAGAGCTAGTTAAGTCATGTTGGGAAACAAATGCAAGAGACTTGTTGGGATTCTTATGTGAGATTAGTTCAATTTCAAGAGTTTTCAACTTGGAATATAGCACGTATAATGTAAGTGTACTCATGACAGTTGTCAAAGTGTTAGAGCGACGTTTCCCCAAGATCTGCTAAGTAGTAGCCCGCGGAGGTTCTTTGTTCGACGGGGCTTAGGCCTCAATCAAGTGTTCTCGCGGAAGGAAATATGAGACAATGGTTTTTACGTGGTTCGGGCCACAAAGAGCATAACACCCTACTCCACGATGAGTGGTATTGCTGGTATGTATGTGTGTGTGATGTTCAATGTGGGGATCTCCTAGTCCGAGCAGACCAGAGAAGATGTCTAAGTCAGTTGCTGCCCGATTCTTTTATAGTCCAAGGTCGGGCAGCTTACAAGTGGGGCCCGAGGCCCGACAGGTGGCCCCAGGGTGATCTTATCATGTACAAGATCTAAGGTTTCTTGCATACGCTGCCTTTGACAACAGCTTGAAGACCCGTCATCTTGCCGTGTTGGGCGCCATTGGCTATGTGTAGTCGTTGATGATGTCAGGGAACATCCCATTTGTCTTGTTGTCGTAAGCTACCCAATTGGCGGTGTGGGGTAGGCTTGCGGTGCCTTCACTGCGATGTGATTGGACGCAGTTGAGAGTGCATCTAGGAATCCCTTGTGGGTTTTAGATGATTTATGACAAGCAAATGAGATCCTAACCTCTTTGTTGAGATGAGCACAGGTTTTAATAGCAAAATAACCAAAGTGCCAAAAAGAAGGGAGAATGAGGAGCAAAGTTGAAATGAGCTCAAGGAAGAAGAATAGTAGATCATTGTGTATGGAGTGTGTTAAGGAAACACACCCTAAGAGCTCAATCACAATTAAACACACACATTGCACAAATTTATACAGGACCGGACTAGTCCGTCTGACATCGGACTAGTCTGATATCCCTTCTGCACAAGATCGGACAAGTCTGATATCCATCGGACTAGTCCGATATCTCTCTAACTAGAATCGGACTAGTCCTCCCTAGTGCGGACTAGTCCTCAAAACACTTCACAAGTCACACAAAATCGGACAAGTCCGATCACCACCGTCCTAGTCCGATATTCATTCTGATCTAAATCGGACAAGTCCAATATTAGCACAGACTAGTCCAAAAAACTCTCTGCCCTAAATCGGACAAGTCCTCCAAGTGCGGACTTGTCCTCATAATCACTTAGGGTTTCACTGTGCGGACAATTTCAATGTCCATCGGACTAGTCTGAAGATTTCCAGAAGCGAAATTGGACAAGTCCGCTCCTAGCCGGACTAGTCCGATATTTCGGGACACTTAGGGTTTGCTACACACAGCACACCAGACTAGTCCGATCTTTCTAAACCCTAACGGTCACTTTTAGAAACCCCATATAAATAGAGGTGCACGGCCCAACTTGAATCTGACTCGAACCCTAGCGCCGTCACACCTCCCAAGAGCCTCAAAAACACATCTCTCCACGAAATTAAGTGCAACAAAGATCAATCCTTTGAGGATACACTCTAGATCATTGGAGAGACACGTTCAACACTCATTGAGCTCTTGGTTTGATTCTCTAACACACTCTTGTGATTTCATTGTAATCTTTTGAGTGTGTTCTTGGTGGTATTTCGTGTTGTAATCTAAGGGAGCCCTCAACATGTGAGAATGCCCCTTTGAATTCGGTTATTCACCCCTTTGTGATAAGTGGAAGAGGATTGGCCTTGGTGGCGATCCGATGAGGGTAGGGTTGGAGAAGACCCGGTCCTTTTGTAGACTCCTCAACATGGATGTATGTTGCTTCTGTGGGAGCCGAACCACGGGATAAATCCTTGTGTCTTGCTTTGTGTTCATCGTTCTTATTCATCACAACAATCTAGGGTTTCAATCATTATTGCGTACTTTACTTTGAATTATTAAATATAAGATTGAATTATGATATACCTGAGTCCATAATCTTGCAACACTTCATTTGACTGTATATTTCCGCTGCATACATCGAAGAATCAAATTAATCGATCAAACTTAATCAACCTAGTCGGTACACACCGGACTAGTTCGCACTTTACCGGACTAGTCCGATATCTCAAGTTTTTATCTGGTGATTAAGTGTTGCAGGTTCCGACAAATTTCAAAAAGGCCTATTCACCCCCCTCTAGGCCACATTCAATTGGTATCAGAGCAGGTTCTTCCAGAAATAGACTAATCGCTCGAAGAAGATCATGTCGGACATGAAGGACATCCACAAGAGCAACAACCAAGAAAAGGTTGATGATGACAAGAACCTAAACGTGGAGAAGCTCCTCGAAGCCTTTCAAGACTTTGATGACGACGATGAGGAGACACTAGAACTAAAGGCGCTCCTAAGAAAGAAGACACTTTCCAAAGGGAAAGTGAAGATTGAAGAAAAGAAGAAGGGGAGTAGTCACACCGACTACTCCCGATATCCTTTCAACTATGATCGTCTCAATTCCAACAATAATCATTTTTTGTCTATCCCACTTGGAAAAGCCCCACATTTTGACGGAAGTGATTACTCAATGTGGAGGCAAAATATGAGAATGCATCTAATCTCTCTCAATCCAAGTCTATGGCATATTGTATGCATAGGAATAGATATCCCGGACGAAGACAAAGAACTCACACCAAGCCAGGAGCAAGTAATTCACCGAAATGCTCAAGCCATGGCAGTAATCACCTCTTCGCTCAGTCGGGATGAGTTCACCGAGGTGGATTGACTCGAGATTGTTAAGGAGATATGGGACACACTACAAACTGCACATGAAGGTGACCGACATGTGCGTGAAGCAAAGATCGAAATGATCAAAGGCAAATTAGGAAGATTTGCAATCGAAGAAGACCAGTCACCTCAAGATATGTACAACCGATTAAAGACATTCGTCAACAAGGTTCGATCTTATAGAAGCAAGAAGTGGAATGACCACGAGGTGGTGAAGCTCATCCTTAGAGCTTTCATGCCTCGCAACATCACCTTAAGCTCAATGATTAGAGAAAGCCCCGGATACAAGAAAATGACTCCGGATGAATTAATTGGAAAAATCATCAATTTCAAGATGATGGAAAAACAAGCAAAGCATGTCAAAGAAATTGCCGACCTCACCTCAGCAAAGAAGAGAGGGGTTGCCTTGAAGTCCACCCTCAAGCCCCTATCCAAAAAAGCTCAAGAAACTCAGCTAGAAGAAGATGGTGATGATGAGAGCAGTGAATTAGATGAAAAAGACATGATATTGTTCATGAAGAAATTCAAGAGAATAATGATGAAGAGACAAGGCACTAAATCAAGCGAAGGAAAGTAAAAGTAGAGAACAAAAGCAAAGTTGAGGCGGGCATACTATAATTGTGGTGAGTATAGCCACTTTATAGTTGATTGCCCATATGAAGAGAACAAGAAGAAGACTAAAGAAGTCAAGCCTCAACCCAAGAAATTCTTCAAGAAGAAGAAACAAGCCGAACAAGCGCACATAGGGAAAGAGTGGGACTCAAATGATGAGTCCTCATCATCCGAAGAAGAAGATATGGCTAGCATAGCCATCGAAAAGACATCCAAGAAGTCTACTCTCTTCCCTACACTCGGCGCATGGAAGGGAAATGGCACTTGCCTCATGGCAAAGGTAAATGCATAGTAAAAACCAAAACCCCTTCCGTGCATTCCTTTTTCTAGCGATGATGAAATCAATAGTGATAATGAGGATATGCTTATTGGACTAGATAGGAAAACTGCCACAAAAGTGAAATTTTTACTTGATCAACTTGTTGAGAAGGAGAGGTTGATACATCATCAAGAGGACATGATTATCTCCCAAAAGGAGGAACATGTCGAACTTGACAAACTTCTAGAGCTTGAAAAGGAGCGAAGCAAGTCACTAGAGGTTGAGTTAGCTTCAAGCAGGGAAGATTGCTTGGAGTTAAACGACTCAAATGATGCAATTAAGGAAGAACTTGCTAACCTAATCAAGGTTAACAAGATCCTTGAAGTGCAAGTTGAGTCACTCAAGCAAGGTGACCCTTCATCCTCCTCATGTTCATCTTCTCAACCCATTAAAACTGAAGTTGCTTCTACTTGTACATGTAATAAAGTTGACACTAGTTTGAAAGACAAGCCAACCTCTACAAAGGATAAGCATCCTGCCCAAAGTGGCATATTTGACAAGGAGAAGATCAAATATGCACGTAGTGCATACTTGGTCACAAGACCTCCAAATGTCAAATATGGCATTGGTTACTCTCATGGTGAAAAGCAACAAGCTAGAAGCCACAAGAATAATAGGGATAGCAATGTATTTGTAAAGGGAGGAGTCTTCCAAACTGGAAAATCAAAAATTAATAAGTACAAAACGCATGACCGCCGGACCAGTCCGGTGAGGGTCCGGACAAGTCCGGCCTCCCAGACTAGTCCTGCGTATAAACAACAAAAGTTACTTTTCAATACTTTCGATGCCTCGTATGTCTTAATGAGAAATAATTATGGAAAGGTTTATGCTCATTATGTTGGGCCACGCCATGGGAACACCAAGTCTCATGTGTGGGTGCCCAAATCTCTTGTGACTAACCTCCGAGGACCCAAGCAAGCTTGGGTACCTAAAACCAAGGCATAAATTGTTTTTGCAGGCCTATTCCTTCGGTGGATCTAAGTAGGTGTTAGATAGTGGCTGCACCAACCATATGACTGTAGAAAGAAGAATGTCCGTTGAATATGAAGAGAATGAGGATCCAAATGAGGGCATCTATTTTGGAGATAATAGTCAAGGGAAGGTGCTCGGTACCAGTAAAATTGCCATATCATCTAAGCACACTCTTTCTCATGTATTACATGTAGATTCCATAGATTATAACCTGTTGTCCATATCTCAATTATGTGACAAAGGTTATAATTGCTTGTTCACTAACGAGGGTGTGACCGTTTCTAGGAGGAGTGATGGTTCCATTGCATTCAAGGGTATGTTAAAGAGAAAGCTCTATCTTGTTGACTTCAACAAAGATAAATCTAAACTTGACACATGCTTGATTGCAAAGACCAACATGGGTTGGCTGCGGCATAGATGGCTAGCGCATGTTGGTATGAGGAACCTTCAAAAACTCCTCAAGGGCGATCACATCTGAGGTTTAAAGGATGTTGTTTTTGAGAAAGACAAGCCTTGTAGCGCGTGCCAAGCTGGGAAGCAAGTTGGAGCACCTAACCTTGCCAAGAACATCTTGACTACAACAAGACCGCTCGAGCTACTTCACATGGACTTATTTGGTCCAATTGCCTACATAAGCATCGGCGGTAACAAATATGGTTTAGTAGTTGTTAATGATTTTTCTCGCTTCACTTAGGTTTTCTTTTTGCATGACAAGTCAGAAACACAAGGAATAATCAAGAAGTTCTTCAAGCAAGCTCAAAATGAATTCTCATTGACTATCAAGAACATTTGAAGCGACAACAGCAGTGAGTTCAAAAACACACAAGTGGAGGAGTACCTTGATGAAGAAGGCATAAAGCATGAGTTTTGAGCCCCGTATTCCCCTCAACAAAACGAAGTTGCCGAAAGAAAGAACCGAACTCTCATAGATATGGCAAGAACAATGCTCGATGAATACAAAACCTCGGTTCGATTTTGGGCGGAAGCGGTCAACACCGCTTGCCACCCCATAAATCGACTTTACCTTCATCGAATACTCAAGAAGACATCCTATCAGTTACTTACCGGTAACAAGCCTAATATTTCATATTTTCAAGTTTTCGGTTCTCCATGTTATATCTTGAACAAGAAGCCTAGGACTTCAAAGTTCGCTTCGAAGTCCGATGAAGGTTTCTTGCTTGGTTATGATTCGAACACTTACGCCTATCGTGTTTTCAACAAGACCTCCAGACTTGTTGAAGTAGCACGTGACGTAGTGTTCGATGAAACTAATGGCTCCCAAAAGGAGCAAGTTGATCCATGTGTACTAGGTAAAGAAGAAGCTCCTTGTCAATCATTGAAAAGAATGGCCTTAGGTGAAGTTCAACCACAAGAGTCACCTCTACACGTGTATGAGGAAGATGAACCACGAGAGGAGGTCAACAATCAAGGGGGAGCTTCCACACAAGATCAACCACAATAATACGAAGATAATCAACAAATCAACGAGGACAACCATTTAGGGGGAGAAGAAGATGATCATGAAGATACAACCCCTAAAGTGCCACACCCAAGAGTACACCAATGCATCCAAAGGGATCACCCAATCGACAATATCATCGGTGACATCCAAAAGGGAGTAACCACTAGATCTCGCATAGCTAAATTTTGTGAGCACTATTCATTTGTATCCTTTTTGGAACCACGGAGTGTTGAGGATGCATTGAAAGGTCCCGACTGGGTGGTGGCAATGCAAGAAGAATTGAACAAATTCAAGTGGAACGAGGTGTGGGAACTCGTGGCAAGACCCAATGCGAACATTGTCGGCACCAAGTGGGTCTTCCGCAACAAACAAGATGAACACGGGGTGCTGACAAGGAACAAGGCACGACTTGTGGCCAAAGGGTATTCACAAGTCGAAGGTTTGGATTTCGATGAGACCTTTGCTCCTGTAGCTAGACTTGAATCTATTAGAATATTACTTGCATATGCTACTCACCATGATTTCAAGCTCTATCAAATGAATGTGAAAGCGCCTTCCTCAATAGACCAATCAAGGAGGAGGTGTATGTGGAGCAACCCCCCGGGTTTGAAGACAAATAGTTTCCCAACCACATATTTAAATTGCGTAAGGCTCTCTACGGCCTCAAACAAGCTCCTAGAGCTTGGTATGAGTGTCTTAGAGATTTCTTAATTGAAAATGGCTTTAAGATTGGCAAAGTAGATTATACACTGTTTACAAAGAATTTTGACAATGATCTTTTTGTGTGTCAAATCTATGTTGATGATATAATCTTTGGTTCAACTAACCCATCTTTTTGTGAGGAATTTAGTAAAATCATGACAGATAGGTTTCAGATGTCCATGATGGGAGAGCTAAAGTACTTCTTGGGATTCCAAGTGAGACAACAAAGGGAAGGGACTTTCATAAGCCAAACGAAGTACACCCAAGACATACTCAAGAAGTTTGGGATGGACAAGGCGAAGCCCATAAAGACTCCCATGGCAACGAATGGCCACTTGGACCTCAATGAAGATGGACCTAGCATCGACCAAAAGGTATATCGCTCCATGATTGGATCTCTACTCTATTTATGTGCATCTAGGCCAGATATTATGTTGAGTGTATGTTTGTGTGCAAGATTTCAAGCCAATCCTAAGGAGTGTCACTTGACAGCCATAAAAAGGATCTTGAGATATTTAGTTCATACACCCAACCTTGGTCTTTGGTATCCAAAAGGCTCCAAATTCAATCTCATTGGATACTCAGATGCAGATTATGCCGGATGCAAGGTAGATAGAAAGAGTACCTACGGTACATGCCAATTCCTAGGTAGATCCCTAGTTTCTTGGTCCTCCAAGAAACAAAATTCCATTGCCTTATCCACAGCCGAAGCGGAGTATGTTGCAGCCAGGAGTTGTTGTGCACAACTCCTTTGGATGCGACAAACTCTAAGGTATTATGATTACAATATGAACCATATTCCACTCCTTTGTGACAATGAGAGTGCCATTAAAATTTCCCATAATCCCATTAAGCACTCTAGAACCAAACACATAGACATAAGGCATCACTTCTTGAGAGACCACTCCATTAAAGGAGATATCCATTTGCCATGTCAACACCCAAAAGCAATTGGCCGACATATTCAACAAGCCACTTGATGAAAAGCGCTTTTGTGAACCCCGAAATGAACTAAATATCCTTGATGCTCGGAGTGTGGCTTGAAATGTTGCATACATGTATAAATTGTTCAAAATATGTTGATTGGATTGTGAAAATCATCTCTCTCAAGTTTCTTCCGAAAATCTATGTTAATTATTAGATCTTGGTGAATTATGATGATTGCTTGATTGTTGTATGCTTACTCATCATATTCATCAAGATTATTTGATTTGATTTGCCTCCCTTTTTCTAAATATGTACCTTTAAATATATATATATATGGGCTAAGAAATTCTTACCTGGTGACCACGGACTAGTCTGTGGTTACCTGGACTAGTCCGCCCATGCAGACTAGTTTGCAGTGTGCTGGTTAGGCCGGACAAGTCCGGTAGACAACGGACTAGTCCGATATAGCCTCTGGAAAAGTTCGGACTAGTCCGGTCGTCTCCGGACTTGTTCGATTTTTCATGTCCATAACCCTAGCCGCCGCCAAACCCAAATTTCTTCACCTCCACTCTTGCCTCATGCGTTCTCTCTCTTCGCGCTCGAGCTCCCAAGGCGATTTTGCATCCCCTCCACCAAAAAGCTTCGCATTTGGGTGGAAATCAAGCTTCCTCCCTCGAAGATTGAAGTTCTCGGACAAGTCCGGACTTCAACACCTCCTTCTTTGAGAATCAAGCGAATTCCTTGGTAATTTTCACTCAAACCCTAGAAATCCCATATTTCTTCATTGTTGATTGAATAGATGAGCATATTTCCTATATACATGCCTCCTTGATGTATTACATTTGTGCCAAGCTAGTTGTGCATTAGGAATCACCATTTGTCTAGTTGCTTGGGTTTTTGAGGATGAATACCAGACTAGTCCGGTCCATGCACGGACAAGTCCGGTCAGCCGGGCTAGTCCGTGCCTATACACCGGACAAGTCCGATTTTTCTGAACTCAAAACATAACTTGTCAATTCCTCAATGCAATGCCTTGTTATTCTTTCTCACCCATGCCTTGAATCATCAATACTCATTCATGCCTTACACAATTCATCCTCAGGACATGTCAAGCACAAATGATGAGATTTCTGATTTCGAGGCCCAGATGGACCACGAGGTGGCACCTCGGCCCTCGACGACCCTTGGGAAGAAATGCCAAGAGTGTCCGTCCGAGCCAGCTCCGTCTCCTCCACAGGCTAGGAGGAAAGCGCTATCGAAGAAGCCGGCCTCCAAGGTGCCAGCTTCTAGGGCTACCACCGGTGGTGGCCCTAGCTCGGCAAGTGCCCGCCTAGCCAAGGGCAAGGGCAAAGGAATAGCAACAGGTCCAGTTGGCCGGTTGAAGCTGCATGTTCTGAGGGAAGGGGTCCGGGACCCCACTGAAGAGAAGTTTAATGGAAAGGGTAGTGACTCAGCGGCCAAGTTCCGCAGTGTGGATTGCTACAGTCATCCAAAGCAAGCTGCAGATGGAAGATTCTGGAGCAATTTTCATGCTGACTATTACAGGGTTGTATACCTGCAGATGAAGACACCGGTGGTGCTTAGTCAGTGGATTAACTGGGCACATCTTGAGAAGAAGAGATGCTCCACATTTGATGAAGTGATTGTGGCAGCTGAATGACATGGCTTGAAGGACCTCTTTGCCTTCAAGTACAATTGGAATGATGAAGTGGTGGCCCAGTTCTATGCCACTTGTCACTTTGCAAGCGATGAAGAAGAAAGGGTGACTTAGATGACTCATAGATCCAAGTACACTATCACATATGAGGAATTTGCAATGATGTTGCATCTTGACACCTCGAGCAATGACAATGTGATCATCCACAATATTGGTGTCATCGAGAAGGAAAGGATGAAATTCCTTTATGAGCCAAACTCAAAGTTCATCCCTCTCTCCACAAAGAAAATGAAGCCCTTCTTTGTGGTCCTGAATAGAGTCTTGAGGAAGACAATTGCTCCCAAAGATGGAGACGCAGGGAGTGTGCAGGGCTACCTACGGACCTTGATGAAGGTCATAAGCATGGAGCAAATGTTTGACGTGTTTGACTATATCTGGAACGATATGGTCAACATCTCTAGTACTCCCAACCGATCCTATGGCTATGCACTTTATCTCATGTTCATGATTGAGAAAGTCACAGGGATCGAGTTTGTCAAGGATGTGGAGCACACACCATTGAGGCCTCAGAAGCCTCAACAAGCAAATGTCCAGGCTGCTCCCTTGCCGATCTCTGGTCCTGAGGCTCCGGCAAGAAGTGAAGATGCAGGAGCTGCTCCTGCCAGTAGAGCAGACCCTCAAAGGGGATCTGCTAGTGGGATCTTCAAGTACTTGTCTGCAATATTTGCTTCCTGCAAGAAAGCCGAAGTGAAGGCCCATAAGCTTAACAAGAGAAGAAGGGAAGATATGAAGTATGTCAAGGCCAATATGAAGCAAATATGCCAGAAACTGGAGATCGAGCCCATTGGATCTCCAGTGATCTCTGATGATTCCAATTCAGACTTCACCGAGCTCGGGCCCTTGACCCCCTCCGAGCTTGCCTACTTTGGCATTGGGGGCTCAACTGGCTCCGCACCTCCACCTCCTCCTCCTCCTCCTCCTCCTCATCAAACTGAACACGACGATGAAGACGATGAGAGGACCAACAGCGAGGAGTGAAGACTTTAGGACCCTCCTCTCCTTCTTTTTGGTGTCTTGATGCCAAAGGGGGAGAGATTGAGGGGGAGTATTATTCTTAGCTGTAGGATGCGAGGAGAGAGCTCTATTTTATGCTTTTTTACTATTTTGCGGGTTGTAAAGCTTTAACTATGTTCTTAAGTTAATTATGGTCATGTGATGCGTTATTTTGATCTACTTAAGAAGTAATCGTTGAAAACTGTGTTGTTGCTCCTAGAATGACATATATGCTTGGTTTTGGTTGATTAATGTAAATTATGTCATTCTCATTGTTTCAATATACTTAGTTATGCATCCCACCATAAAGAATGCACATATGGATTATGTTTTCATTGCTTGTTGTACTTTAGACTCATATGTGCATGCTTTATGAAAATCTCAATTTTTATCCCATTTTGTGAAATCTCAATTGGTTGTCATCAATCACTAAAAAGGGGGAGATTGAAAGTGCATATAGGAATCCCTTGTGGGTTTTGGATGATTTATGACAAGCAAATGAGATCCTAACCTCTTTGTTGAGATGAGGACAGGTTTTAATAGCAAAATAAACAAAGTGCCAAAAAGAAGGGATAATGAGGAGCAAAGTGGAAATGAGCTCAAGGAAGAAGAATAGTAGATCATTGTGTATGGAGTGTGTTAAGGAAACACACCCCAAGAGCTCAATCACAATTAAACACACACATTGCACAAATTTATACTGGACCGGACTAGTCCGACTGACACCGGACTAGTCCGATATCCCTTCTGCACAAGATCGGACAAGTCCGATATCAATCGAACTAGTCCGATATCTCTCTGACTAGAATCGGACTAGTCCTCTCCAGTGCGGACTAGTCCTCAAAACACTTCACAAGTCACACAAAATCGGACATGTCCGATCACCACCGGACTAGTTCGATATTCATTCTGATCTAAATCGGACAAGTCCTATATTAGCACGGACTAGTCCAAAAAACTCTCTGACCTAAATCGAACAACTCTTAAGGTATTTACTTAGTATGCTAGCATGGTGCTAGTATAGTGAGTAATTTTGGATGTCTCGTAGACCCACGGATTGAAACAGTAGGCTAGTGACAACACTATCTGTCCTTTGTAATCCTCCATGTTCGGCTACGCCATAGGCTCTTGGCGAGAGTCGCCTAGTATTGCTAGGGGTAAACCCGTGCCTGATATGTTGGATCTCTAAGCCCTAGTATTCACCATTACCATAGTCATGTGTACTTCATTAGGCTATGTATATGAGTAATTAGAGCATAGTAGGAGTAGCTCCATCTCATAGTCTAACTCTCGCTAGGACAACCTTACCCTTAGAGTAGATTGCTTAGGTGTGTTTCACACTACCCCTATTATCAACTTACCCCCGTCTTGATAATTGATTAGTATCCCATAGCTTGATCATAAGAGTAGCTTGATCTTGTTTTTGAAATATTTTATTTCAACCCTGCATGTTTTTGTCAATTTGATGGGAAACGAAGGATAGGTGTTTGCTAGACTTGTATGCCCATCCTTGTCGCTCAGGATGTAACGTAAAGAGTTGGAAAGGGTAGTTTGCACTTTTGCTTCCCTTTACTTAGTGGGGATCGAGAATAACTGTAACACCCTCATTTTCATGAATAATGCATTGCATACCTCCTCATACATGTTTAACATTAAGCCATGTAAAGATGAAGAAGATTAAAATGAATTTAGCCTTAATCAAGGAATTAAGAGCCTGTTTCGTTCTACGCCTAAGTTGCCTAAGCCTAACATTATGCATGCCACACTGTTTTAGGCGGGTGTTTGGTAGTTGATTAGAGTTAGGCGTGCCACAAAAGTTAGGCATTTTTTGCATCCATTGCCTAACAAAAAAATTGCCTCAACTAAGGCGCTTGAATCAACTGCTTAAGCATGCCACACTTTCTTACGTGCGCCTAAGCTTAGGCTACGGTAACAAGCCAAACAACAACTAACATTAGGTATCTTAGGCCTGCCACAAGTGTGGAAAGTTACTAAAGTTAGGCTTAGGCAACTTAGTCATACAACCAAACATGTCCTAGCTCTTTCAGGTAACGGACTTGTCCAGCCCCAGAACCCGAACTAGTCTGGTTATCTCCTTCTGGTTCAGGAAATTCAGTTTCTTTAGGACTACGGACTTGTCCGGCACATTGCACGGACTAGTCCGATTTTGCTTCTCATTTTTTTTCCACACTTGTCCGATTTTGAGCGGACTAGTCTGAGTAGGTCTAAATTTCAGAACGTTTAAGTCACCTCGGACTTGTTTGACCATTTAAATCGGACTTGTCTGATTTGGCCTCTGTTCCACAACAGACTTGTCTGACCAACTATGCGGGCTAGTCCAGCCTACTGAACTCAACTTAGTTTCCTTTATTTCTCCAAAAATTCTTCTTGGGTAATTGCCTTAATTGGGCCCAAGAACTTCGAGCCCAACCTCAGAGGAGCCCAAGGGGACCCCACCTAAGCCCCAACACGTCCCCCACCGAACTCCACAGGGAATTCAACCAAAACCCTACCTCTCCAACCCTTATATAAGCAACCCAATACCCTCACCTCCCCACTTTTGAGAAAAACCCTTGCTGCCGCCCCTAGCATTGTGCTGTCATCAAGTTCGAGTCTTGAAGCAAGGAGGAGGGGAGAAACACGAAGAAGTACCAATCAATCTTCATCGACTTTTTGAGAAATCTACGTTCTTAATCCAAGTTCTTCATCAACTCATCTCCATCAAGCCCTAATCGCCAAGATTCAATGTCTCATGCCCAAACCTTAATCTTTTGATCTCTAAACACATGGTATACCCTCTACTTCCAAGTTTCTACGTCAATTCAACCCCAACTCTCTCAGATCATAAAAACCCTAATTTTACAGTCTGCGCAGTGCAGACTAGTCTGACCCCTGTATACGGACTAGTCCAGCCTCTAAGTCTGAATTGTGCTAAATTAATTCCAATTTAACTCAAATCAATTCCAAACCAGTTCAAACTTGTTGGAAACTATTGTAACTAGTTAGTAAACATTGATAGCAACTCATTAACAAGTTTTACCTCACAATTGCGTTAATCATGAATATCATGGCATATTGAGTATTATATGAGCATGATTTGATTGAATTATGTGTTTTGCATGTTTATCCCTTGGAATAGAAGGAATTGTCATAGAGAGTGCTTTCGAGGACCTGCAGAACCGAAGTTTTGAAGCCTTCGACCCAAATCAATCTCAGGAGCAAGGCAAGTGCCCTTGACCATATTGATCCTGTTTCAAAGGTTTTGTTTGCCAAATTGCATGCTTGTGTCAAAATTGATGGGAGAACCCAATTGTAGGAGTTTACTAGTTTTGTATGACCACCATTGTCGCTTGAACACTATGTTGAGAGCCAGGAAGGGTATTTTATACTTTTGCTTCGCATTATTCAATTGGGTTTGGGAAAAAATCATATTACATAACAAAAAACCATTGAACATATGAATGATGAAAATTGATATAAATGACTCTTTAGCAACATGGTGCCTAGGGATCTAAGCAAGTTGGTAATGTGGAATGGGTTGGACTGTTTTTGGTGGTTGTGCTTGCTTTAGATCTAAGGACCGGTTCGTGGAGTGACCATCCAGGATTTACAGTGCCACCACAGGGCCAAGTATGGGTGCAGCTTAGCTGACAAATTAGTGAATTGTCAGTGCTATTTGACCATTAAGAATGCTCGGTGAAGGGGTAGTCGGATTGGGTTTATAGTTGATGGTGAGACTACCCTGGGATACGAATGGCTCAAGAGGGGGGCCCTTGGTTCGATGTTCTCAGATGGAGACATCACCACCGGTGAAACCTCAGTGGGGTCTAAATAGGCTAGTAATCACATTGTAAAGGCTATTTTGTGATCTATAGGCCGCACACCTAAGGAAGTGTGAGACAGCATAATTGAGATTCTATAGTCATCAAAAGGTGATAAAATCACAAACTTGCGAGTAAAGTGGTACAACCTATGCAGAGTGTGTTAAAAACTATCATGATAGTCGTGCTGACGGTTATGGGCAACCTGGACCTCAAATGATTAGAATTTGGATTTTAACTTGGTTAAATAGCTGAAATTGAATTGGGAATTGGTATTGGTTATTTAAATGGCATTGGTGTATGAAATTGATGAATTTGAGATAAATGAGCAGTTATGAGTTGAATATGGTTTATTATATCTGGAATTGCTTATTAATGTTGAAATTGATGTTATTTGGGTTATTTTGGGAGACCTCACTTAATAATGATATAATTGCATTTTCAACTGTTTGAATGTACTTTTATGCAACTAGCCCATTTATTCCCGTTCTTTGTTAAAGCTACATGTCATACTTTCCCACACTTCTTGAGTACGACATGTGCTCACCCTTGCTATTCCCCCACCAAATCAAGACGCAGGCGACCAGGTGGAGTACCAGGAGGTCTTTGGGGAGTTCCAGGCGTGTGGTTTGCCGTCAAACATGCCTGTGGAGTCGAAGTCATTAGTGCTTAGTTTTTTCCGTTGTAGTATTTTACAGCTTGTAATCGAGAAGATTTGGATTTGTAATAAGGTACTATTATTAATAATATTATTCGAGACATGGTTATATCTGTTTTATCATTTGTGAATCACTTGTGTATGTGTGTTAAAGATCATGGGTACACATATGCATCACGCTTGGTTCATTTTGGGACCGGGTGTCACAGATTGGTATCATAGCCGTGTTTGACCGTAGGACGCATGCCTAGTTAGAATGGACACCACAAATCACTTAGGACTTCTTTCCTATTCAAAATTTGCCTGTTTTGCACTATTTTGCATTTCACTAGCTATAAAAAAGTGAGAAAACTGCATTTTTGCTGCTGGTGCAAATTTTACCATTTCTGCATCTTTTTGAGCAAATGCACATCCTCTCATCTAAATTTATGGCTGCTGCAATTTCAGAACTGATATTTGTGTTTTCCTCTATTTTTCTAATATATTCTTGTAGATGGCTGACACTAAAATGACAGCCCGCAAGAGAGCTCGTTGCCACCCTTTGGAAGCAAGCTTAGGCCTCGCAAGGAGCCGCAAATAGAACCAGCCCAAGAGAAGGAAGAAGTGAGTTCTCCCACAAAGGAAATTGAGCATGAATACTCCAACACGATGGAGGAAGATCCTGAGATGGTGGAGTCCTATGATGGCGATGAGGAAGAAGAGGACCCTGAAATGGTGGAATGTTATGATAGCGAAGAAGAGAAGGTGAAGCACATGAGGAGGATGAAGATGAACCTGCTGCCCATGAAGAAGTACCACAAGCTCAAAGGAATGCATCAAAGCCTAGTGGAGCCAAGAAGGAGGACAAATGCATAGTTTACTGTGATGTCCAAGGATTCTGTTCTGATGGCACTTATGGAGGATTTGCGGCCAAGCAATTGAAGGAGTTTCTTGTTCTATGCAAGTTGCACCTGGAGTACTATGTCAAGATGATTCCTCACCATGGACAGGAAGAATGGAGAGCTCAAGTTACTGTTCTTGCCAGAGATGAGGTGGTCACCCGACGCTTTGCCTCCACATGGAGTGCCACCAGAGAGCAAGCTATTGATGATGTCGCTTGGGATGCACTAAGTAGATCGTGCCACATCTACCGAGAGCAGGTTGGAGGTACTATTTTTGGGCTGCATCCGCAACGCAAGAAGGGAACAATGAAAGTCTTAAGGCCAAAAGATGGAGCTCAAATCAGTTCTTGTGCCACTGGCATATCTCAGGCAATATTGGTGAATTTGGGAAATTGCTATGCTGATGCTATGGAAGTGATCCGCTACCTTTGTAAGAAGCTGTTTATCATGGAGAAGCAAGAGGAAATTCGTGCCACCATGGAAGTCAATGGTGTAGCAACCTCTCCAACACTTACATGGACGACCAACTCATCCTGGCGTGCTCCCATGTATGCCTCGCTGCCACCATCGCCTCCGCCACCTCATGGCCAGGACAGCCACGACTCACTAATTAAGTCCAGGTCTCCTGTTTAGAAGTTAGAAAAATGTTTAGATTGTAGTAGTCATGTTTAGTGTTGTGTGTTGAATTTTCTTGGTGCGTGCTTGTGCTTGTGCGCTTGGTGCGAGTTGTGGGACGTGTAGCATTTTTTCCACATCTGCACGTAGTAGAGAGTTGTGGAATTCTTGTCCACATCCTCTAATAGGATTATTAGTATTAATAAAGGAGTTTAGTTACACATACTTTGATGCATATAGTTGGGGCGTTTCTTTCAAAATTCTAAATTCTTCCATCTCTACTATTTTTCACCAAAAGATGTCGAGGACTCACAACCAAAGGAATGCCAATAGTGAGGAGGAGAACAATGGAGCACCCCAGAACCACCAGGGACCTGCAGAGGGAGCTATCAACCTTGAGCTGTTCTTGGCTGTGCAGAACTAGCTCATGTAGACCATGATATAGACTATGAGACATTTGCAAGCTGGCAACAACAATCAACCTCACATACCACCACCGCCACTCCACAGCTGTTTGGGGGAGTTCATGAGGACCAGGCCACCTACCTTTGCTCTGATGATTGGCTGAAGTCTATGGAGAAGAAACTTGCTATTGTTCAATGCAGTGATAGAGAGAAGGTTCTTTTTACCTCACACCAGCTGGTTGGAGCTGCTGCAGACTGGTGGGAATCTCTATGCAATGCCCATGAAAATCAAGAGAGAATCACATGGGCCAAATTCAAGGAGAAGTTACATTCCCACTATGAGCCAGAGAGAGTCATGATACTGAGAAAACAAGAATTTGAAAACCTCAGGCAAAGAAGGATGAGTGTGAGTGAGTATCTAAACAAATTCACTCAACTGTCTAGATATGCTCCAGAAGACATCAGCACTGATAGAAGGAAGCAATATCCGTTTATGAGGGGCCTCAACAATAAAATTCAGGTTCAGTTGCTCAATGCTTACTATGCAAACTTTCAGAAGCTGGTTAACAAGGTCATTGTGGTTGAAAACAAGATTCTTGAGAAGGAACTAGACCACAAGAGGAAGATGCCATATCAGGGACAACCGCAAGGAAGCAATGTTCATCCCCGCTATGCATCGCCTGCTGCATCATATTACAACTGTCTGCTGCTGCATACCACCCTTCTTATCCACCGCGACCGCACCAGCCAATGCAGCAACGCCCACCCATGCAAGCACCTCGCTTACCTATGCAGCCTGCGCTACGCCCAAATATGCTTGCCTATGCTCAGAACCAGCCTCGCCCTAACTTTGCTGGTGCCACTGGTGGAAAGACCTGTTATGCTTGTGCTCAATTGGGATACTTTGCAAATCAATGCCCAAGATCAAGTCAAGGTCAGATCAATAATGTTCCAAGGCAGAATCCAAGGCCCAATGGAGGAGCAACTCAAGGCAACCAAGGACCACAAAATTTCGCTCGTGGCAAGGTGAACCATGTATCTGCAGAGGAAGCTCAGCAAGCCGAAGATGTTGTGATTAGTATGTTTCTCGCAAACTCCAACCTCGCGACTATATTATTTGATTCTGGAGCATCCCATTCATTCATCTCATCAAAGTACGTTGCAAAGCGTAGACTGCCTATATCATACCTGAAGTATACTTTGTTGGTTAAATCTCCTGGAGGGGAGATGAGGACAAATATAGTATGTCCAAAAGTAAGTATTTCCATAAGGAGGGTAGAATTCATTGCCAACCTTATAGTCCTGAATTCGCAAGGCTTGGACATCATGCTTTGGATTGGCTAAGGAAGCACAACGGGGTGATTCAGTGTGCCACTCGGATGAAGCAATTTACAAATGAAGGATTCAGTGTAGAATTCAAAGTAGTTCAGCCGACAATCGAGAAGGCCATGGTAAATCATGCAGAAGGATTAATCTTGGAGGAAATTCCAGTTGTTCATGAGTATCTAGATGTGTTTTATGAGGAATTGCTAGGTGTCCCACCTGATCTTGACATCGAGTTCGTCATTGATTTAATACCTGGAACTACAACTATAGCAAAGAGTCCATATTGGATGCCTCCTAAGGAATTAGAAGAGCTAAAGGAGCAGATTCAAGAGCGGTTAGAGAAGGGTTTTATATGCCCAAGCTCATCGTCGTGGGGAGCCCCAGTGCTTTTAGTAGATACGAAGGATGGATCCCAAAGAATGTGTGTAGATTATCGGTCTCTTAACGAGGTGACAATCAAGAATAAGTACACACTGCCCCGCATTGAAGATCTGGTCGACCAGATGAAGGGAGCCAGAATATTCTATAAGATTGATCTCCAGTCAGGATACTTCCAGATGAGGATTAGACCGTCCGACATACCCAAAACAGCTTTCAGGACACGGTATCGATCTTGTGAGTAAATGGTCATGTCATTTGGAATGACTAATGCACCTGCGTATTTCATGTATCTTATGAATAAGGTGTTCATGGAGTATTTGGAAAAGTTCGTGGTAGTGTTCATTGATGAGATCATGATATACTCGAAGAGTGAAGAGGAGCACGAAGAGCATCCAAGATTGACTGTGCACAAATTGAGAGAGCATCAGTTGTATGCCAACTTCAACAAGTGCCATCTCTGGTTGAGGGAGATATCATTCCTAGGCCATACCATATCTGGAGGGGGAGTGTCAGTCGACCCAGGGAAGGTTAGAGATGTGCTAAAGTGGGAACTGCCACAGAATGTGAAGGAGATAAGGAGTTTCCTTGGCATGGCTGGATATTACCATCAGTTCATCAAGGACTTTTCCAAGATAGCGAAGCCCATGACCGAGCTGTTAATGAAGGCGAAGCATTTCAAATGGACTCGAGCTTGTTAGGAAAGTTTTGAGGAATTAAAGAAGAGACTGACAACAGCACCTTCCTTGGTATTGCCAGATGTGAGCAAGAATTTTGATATCTATTGTGACGCTTCAAGGCAGGGACTTTATTGATGCAAGAAGGCCGAGTAGTAGCTTATGCATCTAGACAGTTGAAGAAACATGAGAAGAATTATCCTACGCATGATATCGGACTTGCAGCCATAGGGCATGCCTTGAAGATTTGGAGATATTATGTTCTTGGCCATAGATGTGAGATTTATACGGATCATAAGAGTCTCAAGTACATATTCATGCAAACGGATTTGAATTTGAGACAACGAAGATGGTTGGAACTCTTTATGGATTATGATGTGGGAATCAACTATCATCCATGGAAAGCCAATGTAGTGGCTGATGCCTTAAGCCAAAAGGGAGCAAGCCAACAGCTCACCGTTTGGGAATTGCCGCCTGAGCTATGTAAGGAGTTTGAACGGTTGAATCTTGGATTCGTAAATGAGATGGGAGCAATGGAAGTGAATCCAACCCTTGAACAAGAGATTCGAGAAGGTCAAACAAAGGACAAGGAAATCCAGAAAATCAAGGAAAGGACCCAATAAGGGAGAGAATTCAGGTTTAATGAGGATGATCAAGGTACTCTATGGCTTGGTGTGTAGTGACAAGACTTTCTGACAGTTGATATTGAAGGAGGCACATGACTCACTTTACTCTATCCATCCCGGCTGTACAAAGATGTACAAGGACCTAAAGACATGCTACTAGTGGGGTTGTATGAAAAGAGACATAGCTGAATATATTGCATTGTGTGATGTACATCAATGAGTAAAAATTTAATATCAAAGACCCGTGGGATTATTACAATCATTGAAGATTTCGGAATCGAAGTGGGAAGAAGTTGGTATGGATTTCATAGTTGGGTTTCCTCGCACTTAAGCTGGATATGACTCAATATGGGTTATTGTGGATTGGTTGACGAAATAAGCGCTTTTCATTCCTGTCAAGACTGCTTATAGTGGAGCCAATTTAGCATAATTGTATATGGGAAGAATAAGGTGTTTACACGAAATACCCAAGAAAATAGTGCCTGATAGAGGTTCTCAATTTACCTCAAGGTTCTGACAAAAGCTGCACAAATCGATGGGAACTCAATTGAATTTTAGTTTTGCATATCACCCTCAGACGTATGGACAGACCTAGAGAGCAAATCAGATATTGGAGGATATGGTAAGATCTTGTGCACTAAAGTACGGAAGAAGCTGGGACAAAAGTCTGCCATATGCTGAATTTTCATACAATAACAGTTATCAAGCGAGCTTGAAGATGTCACCATATGAAGTATTGTATGCGAGAAGGTGTAGAACACCCTTGTTTTGGAATGAAATAGGGGAAACTCAAGTATCTGGGCTAGATGTGATCCAAGAGGCTGAAAAGCAAGTGCAGACCATCCGCGAGAACTTGAGAGTGGTTTAGTTAGGACAGAAGGGTTATGCTGGTAATAGACGAAGAAGCTTATCTTTTGAGTTGGGAGACTTTGTATACCTCAAAGTGTCACCTATGCCAGGTCATAAGAGGTTTAACATCAAAGGCAAGTTTGCACATCGCTATATTTGACCATTCAAGATTTTGGACAAACAGGGAGGAGTAGCCTATAAACTGGAGATGCCTGCACATCTTTTGGATGTTCATGATGTATTTCATGTTTCTCAGATCAGGAAGTGTTTGAGAGTACCGGAAGAGCAAGTACCAATGTATGAATTGAAGCTTGAGGAAGATTTGACCTATGTCGAGAACCGTGTCAAAATTTTGGACACTAGGGAGAGAGTCACAAGAAACAAGGTGATCCGATGGTGCAAAGTGCAACAGAAGCATCATATAGAATCGGAAGCAACATGGGAACGAGAGGATGATCTCAAGAAGGAATTTCCCTATCTTTTTCCTTCCACATCGAATCTCGAGGGCGAGATTCATTTTAAGGGGGGTAGGTTTGTAACACCCTCATTTTCATGCATAATGCATTGCATACCTCCTCATACATGTTTAACATCAAGCCATGTAAAAAGAATCAAGATTAAAATGAATTTAGTCTTAATAATAAAATTAAATATGTCAGGGAATGGACTTGTTCGACACCAGAACTCGGACTAGTACAGTAATCCCCTTCTGGTTCAGGAAATTCAGTTTCTTTAGTACTATGGACTTGTCCGGCACATTGCACGGACTAGTCCGATTTAGCTTCTGATATTTTTCCGGACTTGTCCGATTTTGAGCAGACTAGTCCGAGTAGGTCCAAATTTCAGAATGTTTCTAGTCACCCTGGACTTGTCCGAGCATTTAAATCGGACTTGTCTGGTCAACTATGTGAACTAGTCCGGCCTACTGAACTCAACTCGGTTTCCTTTATTTCCCACCGCAAGGATTCCAGTTTATCGCAATGAAAAAATTCACTGCAATAGGTCTTTTTTCGCCACAATAGGCCACTATTGCAACGAAAAAGAGCGTGGCGATGTTTTTTACGAACCATCGTAATAATTCCCATGACAATAGGTTATTGCGACGCCATGACATCCGTGTCAAATAGTATGGTATTGTAACGATTTCACATCGGTGGCAAATAGTATGCTATTGCAACGATTTCACGTATAGCGATGATTTAACGTATTGCAATGAATAGTACGGTATTGCAACGATTTCACAATCGTGGCAAATAGTATTGTATTGCAACAATTTCATATTTGTGACAAATAGTATGTTATTGCAGTGATTTAGCGTATTGCGACGATTTAACGTATTGCAACGAATAGCATGGTATTGCAACAATTTCACATCCGTGGCAAATAGTTGGTATTGCAACGATTTCACATTCGTGGCAAATAGCATGGTATTGCAACGATTTCACATTCGTGACAAATAGTATGTTATTGCAACGATTTAGCGTATTGGGAAGATTTAACGTACTGCAACAAATAGCATGGTATTGCAACGATTTCACATTTGTGGTAATAGTATGTGATTGCAACGATTTCACATTCGTGGAAAATACAACAATATTGCAATGGTTTAGTGTATCACGACGATTTAATGCATTGCAACGAATAGCAGGGTATTGCAACGATTCCACACTCGTGGCAATAGTATGTTACTGCAACGATTTCACAGTCGTGGCAAATAGTACGCTATTGCAACGATTTAAGGTATTGCGATGATTTAACGTATTTCAACGAATATCAAGGTACTGCAACGATTTCACATTCGTGGCAAATAGTATGGTACTGTAATGATATCATAGCCGTGGCAAATAGTATGGTACTATGACGGTTTAACGTCCTTGGCAAATAATACGTTATTGCAATGAGTTCACAAACGTGGCGAATAGTACTGTATTGCAACAATTTCAGATCCATGGGAAATAGTATGGTACTGCAACGATTTCACATCCATGGTGAATAGTTCGGTATTGCAACGAATTTTTATCTGTGGCAATAGGTTCGTAATGCAATGTTTCTTGATTTGTGGCAATATGTTTCTAATGCAACATTTCCTGATCTGTGGCAATAGGTTTGTAATGCAACGTTTTCTAATCTGTGGCAGAACGGTTGTAATGCAACTTTTAATGATTTGTGGTGATAGAGGTGTAATGCAACATTTTCTCATATGTGGCAATATTGTTGTAATGCAACGTTTTTTGAGTCGTGGCCAAATTTTTATGCTGCAACGTTTTATAATTCGTGGAAATAGCTTCCTATTGAAACAATTTATCATTTGTGATGAGAAATTTGTAATGCCACATTTTATAATTAGCGACAGTAGAATCCTAATGCACCAGGTTTGAAAATTAGTGGCAACAAAATCTTGAGTTTAAAAATAAACATCCATCAATTGATATTGTAACACGCATATCAACACTCAAGGATTACTAACGCGACATGTTTGCATGTTAAAATTTTTCCTAAGCTGACCGGGACTAATTGTTGGAGCAGGTGGCCTTTGGCGGTTCTTTTGTTGGACCTTTTGTGGAGTGTTCTCCATTATTTTGAGAATTTCAACCATTGATATGTGCATGTCCTCCATTTCTTTAGCTCTCTGGTCATGATCAGCTGCTATCTGACCTTCTAAGTTCTGGACCTGAAGGTTTAACTCTTCATTCTTTTGGTTTATGCAGTCCACCTGGGTGGTTAAGTTATCATTTCTTCCTTCCAACTCCTGAACTTGGTGATTGAGGCCTGCATTTCTATCTTCTAAGTCTCGAACTTGGCCGTTGAGGTGCTCAGCTATCTGGATACGCATACATTCACGTTCTGGACCAGTAGGTTCAGCCATATAACCACGCCCACGAACCTGTGATCCTGCACAATCGAATGAGGATCTATAACAACACTAGAGGATTTGGTTTCTCTCCTCATTTGGAATTGGGCCTCCCTGCTCAACTTCCATGTTGTCCATTTGGGCATGTGCCTGCCTCTATATACAAAAAGAAAAGTCACAGGTACATTGCAAATATTTATATAATTGGGATTGTTTGAAGTGTTACTCACATGTACAGCTTCTGCCTGCTCGTTTGCCCAGTCACCGTTCTTCAAATGGCTTGGCTCCCACAGTTGTATGTCAACGTGTTCTTCTCCGGTCTCTGGGTCTCGCTACATAAAATACAAGTAAAATTCAATATGTAGGTATACATATTGATTGCAACGCAAAGTAAAAGCGTGATTTATTTTTCATACCCTCTCGTAACTATGGTGGGTGTAGGATTTGGAGCCAAGCAAGTGATTCGCCTTTTGTCTTCTTCGATTTTGAGAATTGGTCCTGCTTACTGACTGCAATAATTTTAAGAATTAATTCCACAAATGAATGTAAATCAAATAGTTTTTGTATGATTCGAAGCTATTAAAAAGTTAGCTGACCTTGAATCGCTCAGACCCAAAATATTCTATTAGGTGTAACCACATAGGCACCGGTACGTCAGCAGACTTGTTTCGTATATGTTCTTCGTCGGTAGAATAACTCTTATAGGTGGCATGCAAAGTAGAGCGCCACCCCTTGTAGCGTTCACCAGCAATTTTCAAAATTTTTCTTGCACTCTCCGGTGTGACCTCCATGTCCTAGGAATCTTGTACAATGTATAACAAGTTGCTATGAATGTACAAGATGGAAATTGCAAGAAAAGAAATACTTGTGTGGGGTGTGAAAACACTAAATATAATGTCTCGTACTATATCTCTCTTGTTACTATTGCCAACCTCTGCACACTTCCTTGCACCGCTGAGGGATGCATGTTTTTTTGTAAACATAACCACATCATTGACAAAGTGCCGCTGTTTAATACCAACCGCAGCACCCAACTTAGTGGAGAACTTAATTGGTAGCTTCACATGCTCCGTTCTACTAACTTGGGATACATAGCGTATCATGGCAACCTTAAGTCCTTCAGCCACACTTCTTCCAAACTTCTTTCCTTCTGTTACATTGATTCAAACAGTAAACGATTAAAGCAAATTACCGCCTCACCTAGTTTAGTATCAAGTACAAATAGTGTGAAAAGAAGAAAAGTCTGATGTTCATACCATCTTCAGCATGAGTGCGGCAAATACGAGTGTGGGAGGACCGCGTCGTAGCAGCATTTTGTTCTGTATTACTCCCTCCTAGTTTATATTAATTGTCGTATCAGACCAACAAATGAATCAAAAATGAACTAGTTAGGACTGTCTGAACAACAACTATTTTGATCGGGGGGGGGGGGGGGGGGGGGCGGAGGTACATTAATGACTGCCTTGTTGCTGTTCATACCCTAACATGAGTCATCAGGTACACATGTCAGTGGTGCTACTGCACTCGTAGTATTGCAGAGGTTTTTTAGTCCAGCAGCGAAGTAGGCAAGACTGAGGGGGTGGGCATGCAGTTGCCAATGCTAGACTAGACAAAGATAGGGTTCGCCGGTTCGGTCTGACTGACATCAGCCGAAGCGCATCTCGAAGAGAATTAGTTGCAGGGCGAGTAATGAACGCCATCGGTAGCAGATGGCGAATGCAAGACAGATAAGGCAGACATCTTGCGGGATTGAAATCCTCTACAGTACTACACCAGTAGTAGCTACCACTGACATGTGGGGCCATGAGACATTGAGTCCATTTGTTAGTGGCGGCTACTGCAGGTGCAGTACTGCATAGTCCCAGCTTGCATCACTTAACAAAGCAAGGGTTCGGTCTGGCCAAGATCACAAGGAGCAACTCTTGAGGAGGATTGGTGGCAGGGCGAGTAATGGCCAGGGATTTTCAGGCGGCAGGGTCATCATGACACGCAAAGGATGGGACATGGCGATGGGCGAGGGAGACGCGTCAGGGAGGACACTGAAGTGACCAACAGTAGGCCGTGGGCGCCGGTGTCAGCTTGAGTGGCCAGCGGCGAGAGAGCATAGCGTGGAGGCATAAAAAATCACGCCATCACATAGGCTGATGAACTGTTAATTATAAAGACTAAGAAAGTAGAATCGCAAGGCATGCTAAAACAATTAGTAGAGCCTAGGAAAGAATGCAAATGCACATGATACACCCATCATCAATATATTTTAAGGACATAACGTAGTCTGTCAAAATGCTCCAAATTCAATGTCAAATGAGTAAAAAACTAACACGCTCTGCCAAAACAAATGGCACGGTAGAGAGGCAGGTAGTAATGTGATGTGATATGGGTCGTTGTAAGCTACCGATAGAGTTGGAGCGGGACATTTTTTAAGCTCAAAAGTAAAGTTACGTTGGGGCAGAAGGAATATTTCTGGTTCATGCATCGTAGTATGAGGGACTGAAGAATCTCGGGGTTCTTGAACATCATGTGCTGCAATATTCTCTGCATACCATGCAAAGGAATTCATGTTTTCTAAAAAAATTTAATTTTGATAGTAAACACATTTATTGTTATACCAGGTGCTTGTTGGCCACCATGAATGCTTGTAAACGACATCACGGTATGATGTCTTGATCCTAATGTAAAGAGCATTGTAAGTAGTCATTACAAATAATAGTGATAACGTCGAATTACATGACCGATGTAGATTTTGGATCGGACGGTGTGATTTCTATAAACTGCATTGTTTATTTGGAACTGGAAATGAAGGAATAGAAAAAAGGGTACGATCCGAGAAAGCCACAAGAAAGAAAAAAGTGTAAAAATCGTGGAAACTGAAAATTAGGAATACAAGTTTGTAAAACAGGATTGAGAGTACAACATTTGGAGTGGTTGATTAGATAACCCATGCGTCATTTACTTCTAAATCCAGTATATATATATATATATATATATATATATATATATATATATATATATATATATATATATATATAAGACCACATTTCTTCTTTGTTAATTTATTCAATCTTCGTATATAAGCATGGATCGTGTAGAACTTACCTAGCACAAAACTGGAGTTCGGGATGTTGCAGGGAGGTGTCGACGACGAAGAGGTTCGGTAGAGCCCGTCAAACTTGGTCGCCCAGCATTGTACCCACGAGTCACCACAACTAAGAGCTTTGATGCGTCACTGCGAGATCCATGGGGAAAAAATGTAAAAACCGTGGGAAATGAAAACACGGGAATTTCATAGGAATACAAGTTTGTAATACAGGACAGAGAGACAACACATTTGGAGTACTGTGACATCACTAGAAGGACAGAGCAGCGGTGTGTTGGGAACGGAGGTCAGTGTTTCCATTTATACTCATTGTGGCTGAAATTGGGTTACAATAGGCGGGACTGAAATTGGAAGCACAGGGAGTGAAAATTGAATTGTCAAAATCTCAATTGTGGCGCGACAAGAAAAACGAAATAATTGTTGCGGGCGAGGAGAATTGGACGCTAGTCGTGCCCTTGTGCACGCATGCAATCGTGATTAATTACATGTCCTATCACGTTGATTCCTGCACATGATGTGTGTAGCTAGAGGGGTAGACTTTTTCGGACAACTAGCTCGCTTTTTAATTACAGTATGGCCTAGTTGTTAGCTCTCCGTGCGACTGTTAGCTCCCTTTAATCTTTGTTGCCATGCATGGAGATCAAAATCTAAAAGCAGTCATCTGCTAGCTAGTTGGATATTCCAAAAAAAAATACGAACAAAAATATGAATCGCCAAATGTATGTGTGCTAATGCAAACGATATGCAAATACAGAATACCCATGTCCACGAAAGGACGATGGCAAACAATCAGCATTCTGTAACATTAATTACAATGAAATGATAACATGTAGTATATACTACTACTAAATATACATTTTCACATGCGCCGACCACAAATGAAAAAATTTACTGAAAGAACACAAAAGAGGAGAAACGCAACCTCAACCACGATCTCAATGGAGTTTCAACCAAGACTCGTCAATTGTAGCAACACAATGAATTCTTTGCTATACATTGAACAACAGTTATCTCGCCCCTTCTTAAAAAAGGAGTTGTTTTTCGATACTGCATAGGACGCATTGTTCATGAAAAGAGATGACATTCTTCATTAACATAAAAACAACACATATATTACAAACAAGAATTACGAAAGCACATAGAAAACAAGAAAAAGAAAAACTACAAATACTACTCTACTCGGAGTCGGAGGAGATCTCCTCCACCTCCTTCTCCGCCGCTACCGCCTCCTCCTCCACCGCCGCCGCATCCTCCGCTGCCGCCGCTGCTGTCGCCTCCTCTGGCGGGTTAGTCTGAAGCTTCCGAGCGACAGTCCACAGACGATGCTGGCGACCCTCCGCTCCAGCCACCTCTCCAATCGTCTCGTAGAGGACATTAAGATGGCCGGCCACAAAGCCTAACCCGAAGCAGTAGTGGACGACGGGGTCCATGTTGGTGCACATGGGAAGTTTCTACCCAAACAGTCACACGAGCGAGATGTATCGGAAAATCCCCCGCAAATTTGTCAAGCTTTTTTGCGCGCCCGACGATGGCAGACAGGTGCTCGGTGGCCTCCTTCAGGCGCCGATCAAGTTCATCAAAGCGGTGTTCGAGGAGGCGGACAGTCTCCTGAACCCAAACGGGACGAGGAGGAGGTGCGGGCGCCGCAGGCGGAGACGGGAGGAGGTGCGGTGCCACCTCCATTTCCACCGACATTGGCTACGACGAAAACGGAGAAGGAGGCTTGGAGGACGTCATCGGCCTGGAGCGCTTCAGTGTGGGTCTACCCATTTTTGCGGTGATGGAGGTGCGAACAAAGAGATAGAGAGGTGGTCGACGGTGGTGCGGCGGAGAAGCAAGAGGAGAAGTTTGGAGTCTAAAAGATCGATCAAGAGGTGTGGCGGAGAAGAAGACAACGGTGTGCCTTTATAGGAGGTCGTCATCTCAGCGCGCGAGTAGAGATGATAAGACGCCTCGAGAACTGTGCTTTTGAATCGACGATAGGAGTTACTCCAAACCGCAGTTTGCCTCCTCTCGAAATGGCTCGACACGTCCCATCGCCCAATTTATTTAATTTGACACGCAAAGGGCCCAGGGTATGCAATGGCCCACCTGGAATACTTTGTAGGTCCGTCTCACGGTGTTCATAACATTTTGTGCGAACGATTTCAATGTGGTGCTGAAGATTGACGTGAACGCATGTGGATCTCAATCGAGAGTCCATATCCTTTTTTGAAGGATCCAACCGTTGCCGACCGAGAGTCCATATCAAACCGATGATAATTGTCGTGATCATATATGATGGTGGACATGAATATAATGCATGTGAAAGAGACACGTGATCAAGAATGTTTGATGACATGTTGAGGATTTTTGTGCCCCCTTGTTGAGGATCATGTTAATTTGATGACGTTGAGGATCGAATGTGGCATACGTGTTTTCACAAGTGTGCTCATTTGTTCCTAAAATCAGAACACATAGCGGCTAGCGCCTACAGCTGTCGTTTCTTCAAAAGACTAGTATAGCGATACATGGCAGCATGCGATCGATTAATTTGATGAACCACGTACGTAGTGAGAGCGGTGTGCTTCTTAGACGATGGTAGTCCACATTCAGTCCTTGTACCGTCGAGGGAGCATCCATCCTGTCAAATTTGTTATCTCTATTGATCACAGGATAATATTCTTCATTAGTGTGGTAGATAAACACTGCCACATAGGTTGAGAGCATACACATGCATGGTAGAGAATATGATAAATATAGAAATATATATACATGGTAGGAAATATTCTATTCTTGGAATACATGTTTGGGGCGTAGCATGCATATGGACGTCTAACATCCAATTGAAAGACCTCGATCATGTTTGATGACGTAACGTGTTCTCTTTTTATTGATAGATCATCATTTCTTAGGCTTGTTGATCATGTTTAGGGCATAGCATGCATGGACAACTAACATGCATGTGAAAGACCTCGATGCATGTGAAATAACATGCATGTTTTTAAAAGCCCTCGCCTCAGCCCGTGCTGCTGATCTAACCGATGGCGGCAGCACAGAGGCCGAAGGCAGTGCGCCGAGACGGCGGCACGCCGAGGCGACGGCGAGGCAGACGTGGGCGGGGCACGGCGTGCAGTGGCGCGTGGATCTTGGGGCGGCAGCGCTCGAAGCTCGCAGAGGCGGCGCTGCCACCAGCTGACCGGCCGTAAGACGGGTGAAGTAAGTTTCTTACTTATTCGAAATTATTAATATGCACTCCCTCTATCTTCCAAATTACTTGTCGCTCTTTAATTAATCAGTTCATTTTTGAACTAAAAAGAGTGACAAGTAATTTGGGATGGAGGGAGCTAGTAGTTGTAATTACGTAATTGTAGGGACTATGTTAATTTGTAATTGCTTAATTTATAAAATTAATGGTTAATGATTAATTGCAAAATAAGTGACTACTAACAGTAATTAGTACCTTCTAATGATATGTTGCCTAAAATAGTCTCCAACTAATTCTTCCATCACAAAAACTATTCTTTTTTTTTACAATCACCACAGAAACTACTAAAACATTAACTAAAATGCCAAGACAATGGCGATGAAATCCTCTGGCCTGCAGTTATTACTGCAGCTGATATGTGGACCAACAACGGTGGGGCACACATCTGATATGAACTAAAGATATAGTGTTTCCTCAAGAAAAAATAATTTTATGAGAGATTGGGCGCACAAGCCGAAAAGCTAGAATTGAGCGTTGCACCTGCGAATTCCATGCCGAGACAATCGACGGCAGCTGATCCGCAAACTCGGTGGTTAGACCAGTAGTGATCGGAGAGCAGCTTGTGGCTGAACTCGAAGGAGACGAAGGTGTCGATGCATGCATAGTTGATCTGCTCGCCGGAGAGATTGTACACGTCCCAGTTGCTTGTCCTCACCCGGTAAGGCTTCTCCATGTCGGCGTCCATCACGGCGCTCGCGATGTCCTTCAGCCCCATGCGGCGGAGGCTCGCGCGATCCATCTCCTCTGCCGCGAGCTCGGCGGTTCCACCATTTCGGCCACCTTCAGCTGCCAGTCCTTCCAAATTCTGTCGGCGTCAACCTCCACGCCCACGCCGACGAAGCGGTAGTCGGAATCACCGAGGAAATCTTGGGGAAGTAGTCAGCGCGGATGACCTGGAATATGAGGCAGCGACAGCCAATGTAGAGCTGCAGAACGACGACATCGTTCTGGTTGGCCGAGTAGATGGGGCGCACTCGACGTTGAGCCCGATGACGAGCTTGTGAAGGTGCCGACGGTGGACGGAGAGGACCTCGTTGAGCCAGTCCTCCACGGCCTCAGCGGAGGACTTCACAGTGGTGGTGATCACGTCTTCCTCAAATGTCACGTTGTACACCTGAGTCCCCTCCATTGGGTCCTCTCTCCTTGTTGTCCCTGCGGTGGTTGTCTACTGCGGCGCGGCGCAACTTCTCTCTTGTGCAAACCTTCGTCTACACTAGTTTCGATTTTGGAAACGAGTGTGGATATATAACTGATGCAGTTACGATATGAGCGGAGGAGTTTCTGAATTTGATGGGCCCGAGCCCCGAGTAAAGAAAGTAATGATGATTTTTGAAATTATATACTCTTTTTATTTTTTAATTCTTATCGTTATGACCACAAGTTGCATCGTCTCAACCAAACACCACATATAGCAACAACAACTTTTCTAAGGGGTGCACCCACTAGGTATGTCGGGTGGGCCACATGATACCCTGGGTCCAGCCACCAGATTGTAGCTAGTGTGAATGCATGCTGGAGAGATCAGCGAAATCAGGAACTGGCCAATCAAGATGGAAGTCAGCAGTCTCACAGTTCATGTATCGAAACACGTGCCATCCTTTTTCTTCTTCTTTTTTTCTTATATTATTTTTCCACCAATCTTCTAGGCCTTCTTTATTTGAAGTTGTACGGTTGGATCAGGATATGTGGTCGGCATGAGACGAGAGCCGTGTGTGCAACACCAGGCAGAACATCATGGAGGGATGTTGCTCCCGTTGTTGAGGATCATATTTAATTTGATGACGTTGAGGTTCGGATGTGGCGTACGTGTTTTAACATGTGTGTTCATTTGTTCCTAAAATCTAAACACGTAGCGGCTAGTGCCTACGACTGTCGTTTCTTCGAAAGAATGAGTACAACATGTTGGAAATTATATTGTACAAGGCATGCGATTAATTTGATGAAGTGCGTATGTAGTGAGCTGTGCCTAGATTGTACATTCTATCCACGAACCCTCGAGGGATCATCGTTCATGTCAAACATACACGACGAGAGTGAGGACAGCGCTCGGTGGACGACGCTTTGTTAATCTGGGCTAATGTTTTTTTAGATAATGGAAATAATTAAACCGACCTTTCCCTCAGTAGAGAGTACGGCCACACTGATACACCAAGTTTGTGAAGATCAACAACAAAAGATTCAACCCGACACACTAGTGAAAGTAAAACAAGCGATACATTTTATTAATACGGAAGTCTATAACTAAAACCCCATCCAAATCGGGCAAAACTTCGATGACCCTGACTTCTATGTCTTCGCAAGCCATCCGAATCAAGTCTTTTTTTTTCTTCACCCTTTTGCAATGACAACCACGATCATTTAATCTGGGCTAAAGTTGATACTCCGGAAACTATTCTAGCATCTTTTGTGATTTACTATGTACTTTGCAGTTTGATCGCTCACTATGTTGGATCCGTGTTCGGTCTCAACATAGAGAGTGGGCACAAGGTGAGGGGGAAGGTTCTCCCTAGTGCTGTCAGATGAACTAGGTGGAAGTCACCTTTTGGTTCTCCAGCTCAATAGAGTTGGAAGTGGAAATATATTCCATTCTAAAAAAATAAAAGAGATAAATAGTCCACTAGTTTATCGTTAGAACAACAACATTAGAACTATTTTTGCGCACCAATGGATAGCAAAAAAAAGTCCATTACCGTAAGACGATATATTACAAACAAGAAAAAAGAAAAACACAAACTAGAAATAAGAAAAGAAAAACAACACAACTAAGAACAAGAAAAAAGAACTACTTCTTCTCCTCCACCTCCATCTCCTTCTCCTTGTCCTCCTCCTCCTCCTTCTCCTCCTCCTCCTCCTCCTCCTTCTTCTTGTGCTCCTGATAGGGCGAGGCGCCTCCTGCGGTGAAGACGGGAAGCCCAGTTTCCTGGACATTGCCGCCACTAGGTTGTTGTGGCCGGCGACGCCGAGCTCGACCGCCACCGTGTCCCCGAGAACGTTGAGGCGACCGGCCAAGTGCGTCATGCCGAAGACTTAGTGGCCCGTCGTCCCCATTCCAGTATACTCTGGAAGGGGACCAAGCCCAAGGCAATGCATGGAGCATAATGTACTGTCAAATACATCGCGCACCATCACCCCGAGAGCCGACTCCATGTCGGCGGGGGGGGGGGGGGGGGGGGGGGGGACTCCGGTCGTGGACGCTTCCATTTGGCATCCTTCGGCGGGCTTGCGGCTGCGTTTCTCAACGCGTGCAGTAGTGGTGATGGGATGCGGAGCGGTTTGAATTGAATTCAAAGATGCACATGCGTTGAGCGCATTTAAGGCGCCTCGGTAACTGGCGCGCACGTAAGCTCGGTGCGCCCAATCACATCAGTCGCCTGTACAAATGGCTACGGCTTCAAGGATCAAACCTTATGCGGCAAATGAAAACATATAATACTTCCTCCACCCCAACCCAACTTTAGTTCTAGTTTTGGTCAAACTTACCTTTGACCAGTGATTTATATGGAATTTATTAACTTCAATAACATGTAGATTGTATATTATGGAAATATTTTTCATGGTGAATCTAAAAGTACAATTCTTGTATTGTTAAACATATCAAAATTACATAAATCATTGGTCAAAGATAGATTTGACAAAACCTAGAAAAAGAGTTTACATGGGACACATGACAGGGGTTAAGGTGCACCGTTACACCCGGACCATACGTGTAACCGACCAGCCGTGTAGTTTTGTTTTATATTTTATTCCATAGTCTTAAAAGTTTGCTCATCCTCCTTGTTTGCTCTTCCCTAGGCTTAAATGTTATATGTTTTACAATATTTTACATATGTAATATGCACATAGGATATATCACTTGGTAGTTTTGCAAAAATACATGGAGAAGAAATATGTATATCTCATGCAACTACGTAACTCTAGCTAGTTATTTTTAAGATGATAAAAATTATTATTTCTTTCTAAGTGAGGTTGCCGGGGTAGATGATGCGGCATAATAGCTTATGTGGCATGCCAATGCATCTGTATTCTCTGTTAATGAATGACCCTCTACACTGCCGGTAGCCTCTGAAGTGGCTGGTAGAGTACTTCAGCTGCTGGAGGTGCCAGAGCAGATCGCCCGTAGCGGGGCTTGCAAAATGGTCTGTAAAGTAGTATGCAAAGCGGTCTATAAAGTAGTATAGAGTACTACTACTACTACCTCCGTCCCAAATCAACTCTATTTATGTATTTGGTCAAATCTACTTTTGACCATTGATTTATGTTATTTTGATCAATTTTAACAATATAAGAATTGTACTTTTAGATTAATCATGAAAATATTTTGATAATATACAATTTAATCTATAGAAATTATTTGTCAAAGTTAAGTTTGACTAAACCTAGAAATAGAGCTGAGTTGGGATGGAGGGAGTATGTAGTAACAGGAAAACACAACAGGTAGCTATGACTGGAAAGAAAAGTGGAGACAATAAACAGAGAGAAAAGAAAAGAAAGGACGAGAAAAATGTTAGAAAAAGATAGGTAGTACAAATGAATTAAGGTGAAAGAGCATTGAGAACCAATCTATAAAACATGAAATTTTTTGTTCAAACATAGTATGTTATCTCTATTGATGACAGGATATTATTCTTGCGCTAATGTTGAAAATAGAGCAGTTCCATTACTTTGCCGTCCCATCAGTGCATGCGAGAGGCGTGGGTCCCATAGGCTGTGGTGTTCACATGTCAGCCATCCTTAGTGCACCTGTGCAGTACTGCAGAGGATGTGGAATCCGCCACCGCCAGAAGCCAAACCATCACTGTGCGCGACCCCCATCAGTACGCGCGGAGTAGACGAAGGCGTGTGTCTTTATATAATGTCTTCATTGTCTTCTCCGCGCGTACTCTATAAAGACACATCACCGTCTTCTCCGCACGTACTCTATCTTCCTCTTTATCTCTGCAGCGCGCACCCTCCATTGGTTCCCTTCGCAGCATGGTGACGCCGAAGCCAATGGAGTTATAGTTCATGCATGATATTGCGGTCGAGATCGCGGGATGCCTCGCCGCAAGCTCCCTGCGACCCTTGGACGAGCTCTCCACTATGTGTGCCACCTGGAAGGCCATGCATGCGGCGTGCCAGGATGGGGCCATGGGTAGGCACGTGGTGCCAGAGCGGGTGACCCGGAGGATGTGGCGCGAGGCAGGGCGCTACAAAGCCCTCATGGAGAACCTGGCCATTGTCGGCAACTCTCGTGCGTGCTACATCACCAGGCTCGAGCTCGTCTTCGCGGATGATCGCGCGCAGTCGGGCGCCCAGTTTCTCGCCAAGGTGGTCGGGGTCGGCCACATGGAGGCAGCCTACGTCCTTCGCCTCCTCCACTACGACGCTGATCGCAGGGCCCGCGACACCTTCGAGTATATACGTCAAGTCGAAGGCGAGGTCAACGTCAGTGAAAAAGCGACCGGGTCCGTTGCCATCATGATGGCCAACAATGAGTGCAGGCGGTGTCGGATTCAACCCCTGGCTGAAATGGGTAATCTGATGTGGTCGCATCCGCGCCCGCCTCCGAGACCTCCGATGGTGTCCCTACCCAACAAGGAGGTTGACCAGTGCACGGCTACCGGCTGCGGGAAGCAAGGGTGGAGCGGCTGCAGGGTCTTCTGTAGTGAAGTCTGTGGTATTAGACACGAGCATTTCACATTCTTTCATGAGGTGTTATCCGATATGGGCTATATATAAAAGAGTTATAAGGCTATGTGATGTTGTTTTTCTTGTTTAATGATGTCGTTTTTCTTGTTTTGTAGTAATGTTTTATGTTGATGAACTCAATATTGTTCGTCTGTTCCAACTGTTATTTTGTTTTCTATCTATTTGTTTAGTGAACTATCTATTCTATCTGTATTCTCTGTTAATGAATGACCCTCCACACCGTCGGTAGCCTCTAAAGTGGCCAGTACGGTACTTTAGCTGCTGGAGGTGCCAGAGGAGATCGCCCGTAGCGGGGCCTGCAAAGCGGTCTGTAAAGTAGTATACAATACTAGTACGTAGTAACAGGAAAACAAAACAGGTAGCCCCGACTAGAAAGAAAAGTGGAGACAATGAACAGGGAGAAAAGAAAAGAAAGGACTAGAAAAATCTTAGAAAAAGATAGATAGAACTCCAACGTACCACTGGCCCAATGCCCCTATACGTAGTGTCATCGTTACCACTACTCCTATACACGGCCAAAAGTCATTACCACTGCTTGAAGGGAAGCACTGCGGACTAGATGTGCCGATTAGTTTATTTTGTGTTTATTTGGGATCATGTAATAGCTAGTTTTGTCGATTAGTTTGTTGTCTGGCATGGTATGTTGAGCACTACTGTTTGGTTTTGTCGATGTTTATATATAGTATTTAATCCTTCTTTATATCACTGTGTTGTTGCGGTTCAATAGTTTTTATGCGTATGCTTTATTTTGATCGGAATACTACCCCGTTTGCTACATTAACTTGTTTAGATAACAAATTGCCAGAGCCAGATGCGCGCTTGTAGATGGGCTCACGCATCATAGTGACGAACACCAAGCGTCCGACGCAGTTTCGGCCCACGAATACATAGTGACTCAACGTAGTTTCAGCCCACGAATAACAAGCGGCCTAGCGCAGTGTTGGGCCTACTCTGATAGCTTCACATACGCTTTGTCCTGACTGCCTGCCCGTGGGACCCTTTGATCCACAATGACACCTCTCTTGACTGTACAAAACGCGCTTGGAGCAGCATCCGCCGGACGCCCTGCTATTAGAGGAGCATCCGCCGGCCACCACGCTCTTGGAGGAGCATCCGCCGCCCGCCACGCTCTTGAAAGTGCATCCGCCGGCCACCGGCCTGGAGGAGCATCCGCTGGCCGCCGCACGTGGAGGAGCAACAGCGCTAGGTACAATTGCTCACATAATGTTATTGTAGTTCTATCCTCTTACGGATACGATGATTGAATTGTAGGAAGAGATGTCAGAAGATAAGAAATGGATGGGAAACAATAGGCGTACTAAGGAGCGGCAGGATGAAATGAAGTCATTTCTAAATTTTGTATTCCAGGGCACTCGTGAAGAAGAAATTATACCTTGTCCTTCCACGAAATGTCGTAATATTTGCCACAGAACACGCAAGGAAGTTCATATTCACTTGCTTCATAATGGGATGTCATTTGATTATACTTGTTTGGTACACCATGGAGAAAAACGAGTTGAGAAAAATATTGCTGAGCAATCAACAATTAATGAGGAGATAATTTCTGATGATGCTGCTATGGAAAGTATGTTGTCCAGTCTACTTAGAGGCACTAATCATGGTCGTACTTCAGCGGATGTTGATGATCCAGAAAATGCTATAAACCGGCAGGAGCCAACTGGGTGTGCAAAGCCATTCTATGACTTATTAAATGATGCCAAAAAGGAGTTGTATCCAGGTTGTGAGAAGGTGACCTAATTATCCTTCATTGTCAGGTTGTACCAGATAAAAGTTTAAATGGTTTGAGCAAAAAAGCGTGTGAGTTGATCCTTGAACTATTCTCATATGTGCTTCCAGAGGGCCACAACATTCCTAATACACTTGATAAATTTCAGAAGGTTTCGTGGGCTCGGGCTGGGCTACGAAAAGATCGATGCATGTGTTAATGACTGTGTGTTGTTAGGGAAGGACTATTCTCTGCCGGATCAACGCCCAAAATGTGGTGAATTAAGATGGAAAAATAGTACTGGTGGGCATGCAAGAGAGGCTTTACCTTGAGGAAAAGCGAAGAAGCTTGTAGCACGCAAGATTCTACGATACTTCCCTCTTATTCCCTGTCTTCAAAGGTTTTATATGGCGGAATCAATGACATCAAACATGCGCTAGCACAGAGAAAAACGTATCGATGATGGAATATTAAGCCATCCTATAGATTCGAAAGCATGGAAGCATTTTGATAGCATTCACCCAAATTTCTCATCGGATCCTCGCAACATAAGACTTGGACTAGCATCTGATGGTTTCAATCCTTTTGTAATAATGAATGTTTCTTACAGTACATGGCCTGTTATTCTAATCCCCTATAATCTACCACCTTGGTTGTGTATGAAGCAGCCTTATTGGTTTATGCCAATGATAATTCATGGGCCAAAGTCACCTGAAACAACATTGATGTGTATCTGCAACCTTTGATTGATGAGCTACTAAAATTATGGTCTGATGGTCTTGAAACATACGACGGTTCAAAGAAAGAGACATTTCTCATGCGAGCCTCTATATTGTGGACAATAAATAATTTTCCAGCATATGCAATGCAATGTGGATGGAGCACAAAAGGTAAGATAGCATGTCCATACTTCCATGTAAACACTGACGGCTTGTGGTTAACATGGATGAAAGTATTGCTACATGGGTCATTGTCGTTTCCTACCTTAGAATCACAGGTGGCGTTGAGACAAAGCTTCTTTCAACAACAACAAGATAGAGAATAGAGAGGTTCCAACATCACTCTCTGGTCACGAAGTACTCCAACAATACGAGAGTTTTGATCAAGTGAGTTTTGGATAGACGAATAATAAGAGAAAGAGCACTGAGGAAAATAGGTGGCATAGTTGGAAGAAGAAAGTATATTTTTCTTGCTCCCGTATTTGAAGACATTGCTAATAAGGCATAACTTGGATGTCATGCACATTAAGAAAAACATTTGTGATAGCATATTGGAGACATTGCTTATCATGGATGGTAAAACAAAAGATAGTCTACAAGCTCGTCTTGATATGTAGGATATCTACGGCCACACCAACATCTGGTGGCTACAAATTGTCAATCAACATCATATACTTTGCAAAAAGATGAGAAGACCCCATTGTGCAAGTTTTTGGGGGATGTGAAGATGCCCGATGGTTATGCCTCAAACATCAACAGATGTGTTGACATAAAGCACATAAGGTATCAGGTCTAAAAACTCATGACTGCCATATTATAATTCAGAAGCTCCTTCCTGTTGCAATACATGACATATTGTCTGAAAAGGTTGTTGCGTCTTTAATTGAGTTTAGCAGATTCTTTTCATGAATTTGTTCTAAAGAATTGGCAGAACCAAATTTGGATAAGATGATCAAACAATTTCCTGAAACAATTTGTAAGCTTGAGATGTTGCTTCCTCCTGCTTTCTTTGATATCATGATACATCTTCCAATCCATCTTGCCGAAGAAGCTCACTTGGGGGGACTAGATTCTTACAGATGGATGTATCCAATTGAGAGGTACCTCGGTACATTAAAAAGGTATATACGTAACAGAGCTCACCCGAAGGGTTCTATAGTTGAGGGGTATATTATTGAAGAGTGTATGACTTTTTGTAGTCAGTTTTTGGATAACATCAGCACCAAGCTTAATAGGCCAGGATGTCATGAAGCTGCAGCTAGGAATGAACCTTCTCTCGAGTATAATATATTTACAGAAGTTGATAATTCTAAAAAAAGGTTTAAATAGGGCCGACTTACAATGGTGGAACTACATAACATCAGGCATTATATAATTTCTAATGTTGAATAGGTCACTCCATAGATCAACAACGTATAACTTAGATGTTCTGTACTATATTGGATCATGCTTACTGTAGATGGCTAATTTTATTTTATACCCTTTCCAGTGAGCATTTTGAAGAGCTCAAAAAGATTCATTCTTGTGATGTTGAAAAACGCCATAGAGATGAGTTTGTTTATTTGTTTTAGAAATGAGTAAGTACATGCAAGTTTTTACTTTGATGAAATATTGAACAAATATGTGTTATGAAGTTGGTTTATCGAAGACCTCTTTTATACTAATGTGTACAAATTATGACATTACACAAAGAAGGCAAAATAACCGATTATTTGTATGCATTATCTAGAGGACCTGATCGTTGGGCACATTTTTTTAGTCGATCATTCATAAATGGCTTCTTCTTTTGAACTTCAGATGTGGAAAAAGATTTACGGACGCAAAATAGTGGTGTTGTTTTTTGGGATGGTGATCATGAGTTATTTGGAGTAATCAAGAAAATGATTTCTGTTGGTTTTGAAAAAAATCAAGAGGTTCTGTTATTTGAATGTGACTGGTTTGATCAGCCTCATTCCGGTTAGAGCCAAAGCTAAGGCTACAAAACGGATCGGTACGAAATGATAGATGTTGACACTACTCTTTGTAAATTTAAGTATGAGCCTTACATTCTAGCCACCCAAGCAGAACAAGTTTTTTACGTTCAAAGTGTGAAGCAACCTAAATGGGCTACAGTTGTTAAAATGAAGCCACGAAACCTTTTTGCCATGACCCTGGAGACAGTGAAAATAATGTCACTAAGACGATGGAGGTTGAGACATTTGATGATCGACGACTTACTCATATGAATATAGCACACATAAAGGAGGATAGGACCGCATGGGCTAGGAATGACATTGAGAGGGCAACCAATGATGCTTCCGCTCTTCAAATAAGAACATGTGATTAGTTTGAGGCACATGGAGTTCCATAAGAAAATTAAGATGACGACGATGATGATGATGATACATATATCAATGATGGTATTGTACCTCTAATATTGGGGGGGGGGAGGCCACAGCGAAGATGGGATTTTTTTTATATAAGTACTGTGTGAGCTAGTTGTGAGTTAGCTGCAACAGATCCTAATGCAACGAGTGTGTTCTGTGGCGATAGATCCTAAGACCATGAACTAGTACAATCGTGGCAATAGATCCTAATGCAACGATTGTACAAGAAAAATGGAGACGCGCTTAATTAGCAGTGAAGTGTGTTTCTTATATGAAAAGTGTGTCCTCCCCACGACGTCTCCTTTTAGCTTCATGATTTTTTACATTTTGTTTCATTTCACTGTTGATATCACACATCACTGAACTTAGAGCACATTCACTTCATAACTGAATCATTCACTTGTCCAGAAAAAAATCAAATCCATCCTTATGATTCCCGAGGAACACGAGGAACACACCAAACATTCATTCGTAAACATAGTGGCCAATGTTTTGTAATATATCATGAGGCCAACGATTGTTTTCCGTGACCATAGATCCTAACGTCACAAACTAGTGAATCATGGCAACAGATCCTAATGCAACGATTGTCTTCCGTGGCAATAGATCATAATACCCCAAACTCGTGAATCGTGGCATCAGATCCTAATGCAGCAATTGTGTTCCCTATCGATACATCCTAATGCCACGAACTGGTGAATCGTGGCAATAGATCTTAATGCAACGACTGTGTTATGTGACGATAGATCCTAACGCCAGAAACTGATGAATCGTGGCAACATATCCTAATGCAACGAACGTGTTCCATGGAGATAGATCCTAACGCCACGAACTGGTGAATCATGGCAACAAATCGTAATGCAACGATTGTGTTCCATGGCGATAGATCCTAATGTCATGAACTGGTGAATCATGGCAACAGATCGTAATGCAACGATTATGTAATGCAATGATTGTGTTTCGTGACGATAAATCCTAATGCCACGAACTGGTGAATCGTGGCAACAGATCCTAATGCAACGATTGTGTTCCATGGAGATAGATCCTAACGCCACGAACTGGTGAATTGTGGCGACACATCGTAATGCAACAATTGTGTTCCGTGGCAATAGATCCTAACACCATGAACTGGTGAATCGTGGCAACAGATCGTAATGCAACGATTGTGTTACGTGATGATAGATCCTAATGCCATGAACTGTTGAATTGTGGCAACAGATCCTAATGCAATGATTGTCTTCCGTAGCAATAGATCCTAACGCCACGAACTACTGAATCATGGCAACAGATCCTAATGCAACGGTTGTGTTCTGTGGTGATAGATCCTAACACCACGAACTAGTGAACCGTGGCAAAAAATTTTAACGCAACGGTTGTGTTCCGCGGCGATAGATCCTAATGCCATGAACTGGTGAATCATGGCAAAAGTTCGTAATGCAAAGATTGTGTTCCGTGGCGATAGATCCTAATGCCACGGACTGATGAATTGTGGCAAAAGTTCCTAATGCAACGATTGTGTTCCATGGTGATAGATCCTAACGCAACTGATAGGTGAATTGTGGCAATGGTTCCTAATGCAACATTGTGTTCCGTGGCGATAGATCCTAACGACACGAATTGGTGAATCGTGGCAAAAGTTCCTAATACAACGATTGTGTTCCATGGCAATAAATCTTGATGCCACAAACTGGTGAATCGTGGCAAAAGTTCCTAATGCAACGATTGTGTTTCGTGGCTATAGATCCTAACCCACGAACTGGTAAATCATGGCAATAGATTCGTGGCGGTAGATCCTAATGCCAAGAACTAGTGAATCGTGGCAAAAGTTCTTAATGCAACGATCGTGTTCTGTGTCAATAGATGCTAATGCCACAAAATAGTGAATCGTGGCGATAGATCCTAATGCCACGAACTAGTGAATCGTGGCAACATGTCCTAATGTAACGATTGTGTTCTGTGGCGATAGATCCTAATTCTACGAACTAGTGAATCATGGCAAAAGACCAAGCTTACTACAACGATTTAGTATTCATTGCAGTACTATCGTTGCAACAGGGCGAAATCCTTGTAGTGTCTCCACGAATTGTTTTTGCGTAATTGCCTTAATTGGGCCCAGGAACTTTGAGCCCAACCTCAAAGGAGCCCAAGGGGACCCCACCTCGGCCCCTACACAACCCCCACCGAATTCCACTTCGAATTCACCCAAAACCCTACCTCTCCAACCCTTATATAAGCAACCCAATACCCTCACCTCCCAACCTTTGAGAAAAACCCTCGCTGCCACCCCTAGCATCGTGTCGTCATCAAGATCGAGTCAATAAGCAAGGACGGCGGGAGAAACACGAAGAAGGACCAATCAAGATCAATCTTCATTGACTTTTTGACAAATTGACGTTCTTCATCCAAGTTCTTCATCAACTCATCTCCATCAAGCCCTAATCCACAAGATTCAATGTCTCACGCCCAAACCATGATATTTGGATCTCTAAAAACGTGGTATACCCTCTACTTCTAAGTTTCTACCTCAATTCAACCCCAATTCTCTTAGATCAAAAAAACCTAATTTTACAGTCTGTGTAGTGCGGAGTAGTCTGGCCCCTGTATACGGACTAGTCCAACTTCTAAATCTGAGTTGTGCTGAATTAATTCCAATTTAACTCCAATCAATTCCAAACCTGTTCAAACTTGTTGGAAACTATTGTAACTAGTTAGTAAACATTGATAACAACTCATTAACAAGTTTTACCTCACAATTGCGTTAATCATGCATATCATGGCATATTGAGAACTATATGAGTATTATTTGATTGAATTATGTGTTTTGCATGTTTGTCGCTCGGAATAGAAGGAATTGTCATAGAGAGTGCTTTTGAGGACCTGCAAAACCAGAGTTTTGAAGCCTTCGACCCAAATCAAGCTCAGAAGCAAGGCAAGTGCCCTTGACCATATTGATCCTGTTTCAAAGGTTTTGTTTGCAAAATTGCATGCTTGTGTCGAAATTGATAGGAAAACCGAATTGTAGGAGTTTACTAGTTTTGTATGACCACCCTTGTTGCTTGAACACTATGTAGAGAGTCTGATATGTCCATGCCGACCACACCATCAAGTATACCGACTATATCAAGCAAGATGGAACAATCATCAAGTCAAGCTGCACTAGCTCATGTTTTCGATGGACCAATTACTCGTAGCCGAGCTAGACAGCTACAACAAGAGGTGCACGCGCTACTTTGTGAAATTCCATTTCCTAATGAGAATTATATACTTCCTAAATCGTACATGTTTCTATTACTCAGGTTCACCAAGGAGGATGACAAGGACACGCCAAGACTGAACCAGAGAGGAGAACTACGTCGAACCAGTTCGGTCTGGCAGAACTGTCATGAAGAAACAGTCATATCTCTTGATTTATAGAAGCTGTTAAGGTCCATGAGTACTTGTTGGAAAGGTGTTGAAGTCAACTTTTTAATTCTACTAAGTGCCGAGTGCTTTAGAACTCCCAGCTTGGCAGCCGAGTGCCTTTGGTGTAGACTGTTCAGAAAACCAACAGTCAGCCTGATATCCAAGTTTCTGTGAGAAACGGTATCACTCTACAATATTTCGTGAAGCATGCTACACATTGTGTGAAAGGTTATCAAATTATCTTTCCAACACATCTGGTCCCATGTCTTTTGGATGTCCCTAGGTGGAGTTATGATTAAAACACTGAAGACCACTCAGAAGGCCAGAAGACATGCGGGAAATTGATGACCACTGCATGAATGATCAAGCCAGTAGGCCTTCCACCTTCCCAAGTGGCTTTTTCAGTTCACATTTATTTTTAGACTAGTTGTTGGTATAAATATCCCTCTTTTGTAAGCCAAGGGCAACTCTTTGATGAATTAAGATTATTCCAGTGAAATTTGCAGCCGAGCTGCTTGAGTGTCTTACTCAACCCTTGTTCTTCCTTGTTCTTCTTGAACTTGTGGAGAGATCTCTCTGAGATCCAGTAATTCGTGCTCTGAGGGTTCCAGTACGGCTGCTCTGTCTTGTGTGGATTAGCTCCGATTGTGGTTCTGCGGTCGTTCGGAGATCGAGTCGAAGTGTTCGCGGTTTCGGTGTCTCTCTCCCCGTCGCTTGGTCGCATCCAACCTTGGTCAGGTATAAAGCTAGTTATCTGCGCTGTTCCTACAGAAAGTTATCTTGTTCTTGAACCTCCTGTCGTGAAGATCGGGCCACCCTTCGCCGAACCAAATTCGGTGCATATCATGTGGTAATCAGAGCTATCGTTGTCACAGTAGGTTCATTTTTTTTATCACCCACCCTCCCACCCTTTTTTTCAATCTGTTACAGTTTTCACCATCCACATATTCATCCCTGTGTTTATATTTAACATATATTTGTTTTTCCTATATTCCAAAGCCTAAAAAAAATACATATAGCCCTTTTCACGGTACTGTTATCTTGTGTTTGCATTCTTCCAGTTGCTCGTCACCACCATTTACCTATATCTTTTGTAATCAGCACCCCTGTTAGTGTTAAAAAAAAGAAGAGTAAAAAAAAGAAGAGTAAAAAAAAAAGAATACCGTAATAAAAAAACACAAGTGAAAAGATTCTGAAGAATTTTGTGTTACGGTTGGGTGTTGAAATTTTCAGTTTTCATATCCAAGTTGGTAGTAATCTTGATAGCAGCAATTTTTTTTATCTTTTGAGCACATCTTTTTCACTTGATTGGCAGTACCGTAGCCCTCCTTGTTCAGCCACTTATAGCTCCACCAAAAACCTGAACCGAGACTTTCGATTTGTACTCCTTACGGCCTCTTTACCACCTCCGTTGAAGCTGTCACACCAGCACCATCACAGTTCTTGAGATCAGGCAAGAACTTGGGTAAGAGGTGAGATCGAGTGTGTCCACATATATATTTTCTTTTTTTTTCTTGCTGCTCCTAACATGGCAGACTCAGATTCAAGTGTTCATGGTGGACACCATGGTGATAGAGAACCCCCTGTCTCACGGGATGAGATGCGTCGCATGGCTGATTCACTCATGGAGGCCATGGGCAGGCTCCTCGATGAGCGTCTTCCAGCAGCAGGAGGACGTCGAGCATGTCGTGATCAAGAGGACCTCCATCGAGAGGAGTCCGGCGATGAGAATTCTGGTTTCATCCATGTATTCAATCGCTTCGGACATGGCCCTGACGGATCTGGTGGTGGTCGCCATGCTGATTTTAATAGTTACCATGGTGGGCGTCGCGCACATAGGCGCAATGCTGATGGTCGCCGCGTGCATTTTGAAGACGAAGAGTTTGAAGATCAAGATCATGAAGAAGGACCTCATGATGATGAAAATCCATTCGGTCAAGGTGGCAGGTTTGTTCGGCGTCATCATCGCCGGCCTGCTGATTTTGAAGAAAGGGAATACCATCGTGGTCGATGTCCTCATGACAACCCAGATAACATCGCTCGTGTCAAATTGAGTATTCCAAAGTTTACTGGAAATGAGAATCCTGATGAATTTCTTGAATGGGTTGAGCAGTGTGATCAAATATTCCGAGTACATAATCTTTCAGCTCAGCGCCGTGTGAATCTTGCTTCGGTGGAATTCTCTGGATACGCTCTCAGTTGGTGGAACCAAGTGCAGGAGAATCAATGTGATTTGGGACGTGGATATATCAATACATGGGAGGAGATAAAGCAAGTGATGAGAAGGCGATTCGTGCCATCTAGCTATCATCGTGATCTCAGGAACCGGTTGCAAATGTTAAAGCAAGGGAAGAGATCAGTTGATGAGTATTTCAAGGAGATGGAGCTGCTGTTGGTGCGGGCGGGAATAAGAGAATATGTAGAGTCAACAATGGAAAGATTTCTAGGAGGTCTTAATGAAGAAATTTCTGGTTTTGTGGAGATGTTTCCATATCGTACATTGCAGGATCTTGTTGATCAAGCTATGCGAACAGAGAAAAAGATTCAGCAAGAGTCACGTGGAAAATCTTATGGCAGTTATTCTATTGCTGCCCCATGGCGCAAACAGCAGTCAAGTACTTCCTATGGTTGTGGACGATCTCAAGGGGCTGCAGCCAAGTCTTCTCAATCATTTGTTCCATCGAAGATGGCAGCCTCCACCGCGTCATCACCAACAACTCAGCAGCGACCCGCTGCAAGTTCAGTAGCCCACAGCAATGCCTCGGGAGCTACATCTTCTTCTCAAAGCAGAGAAATTGTATGCCATAAATGCCACGGCCGTGGGCACATTGCTGCCCAATGCCCAAGCAAGAGGACCATGTTGTTGAATGAGAAAGGTGAATGGGAATCCGAGAGTGATCCGGAAGATGCTGGACAGATATGTGATGAAGCAATTGAGGAGGAAGGGAATGAGATTCAGCCTGAAGAAGGAGAACATAATTGCTTTATTTCTCTACGAGTGCTTAGTGTAACAGCAAAAAAGGAAGACAACGGGTAGCGACATAATTTGTTCCATACTCGTGGAATAATCAAAGATAAGATGTGTCGCATCATCGTCGATAATGGTAGCTGCAACAATATTGCTAGCCAAAAATTGGTGGACAGATTGGGACTGAAACCACGGCGTCATCCTAGTCCATACAAGATGCAATGGCTTAATGATTGTGGTGCACTACTTGTCAGTCATACTGTGACTGTACCATTCTCTGTTGGTAAATACAATGATCATGTAGAGTGCGACGTGGTGCCTATGCAAGCCTGCCAGCTTCTGCTCGGTCGACCATGGCTATATGATCGTGATGTCTAGATTTTTGGAAGGACCAACAAGCTGTCTTTTGTGTACACAGGAGAGCGAATTTCCTTGCTTCCTTTGACACCGGAAGAAAAAGCGCGAGAGCGAGCACCACTTGCGAGTGAGCCACAAAAATAGTAAGGAAGAGTGTCCACAACCAAATCAAACCCCACAACTGCAAGGAACCCAGAAACCGGGAAAAGATGGTTTAGTAATGATGGCTAGGAAGGGGGATATCAAAGCATTGAGTGAACCCAATGCCATGTTCTTTGTACTTATATACAAGGACACTTTTCTTTCTACTAATGCCTTACCCTCTTCCCTGCCGAGTACTCTTTTCAATGTCTTGCAGGAATATGAAGATGTCTTTCCGGACGAAGTACCACCAGGACTGCCACCTAAGAGAGGGATCGAGCATCAAATTGACTTGGTTCCTGGTGCGTCACTTCCGAATAGGGCTGCATATCGCACCAACCCAGAGGAGACAAAAGAAATTCAGCGACAAGTGGAGGAATTGATGAAAAAAGGGTATGTACAGGAAAGTCTTTCCCCTTGTGTTGTCCCTGTTCTTTTAGTGCCTAAGAAAGATGGGTCTTGGAGACTATGTGTGGATTGCCGCCCAATTAACAACATCACAGTAAGATATAGGCATCCCATTCCTCGCTTAGATGATATGCTTGATGAACTTAGTGGTGCTAATTTTTTCACTAAAATTATTTAAGAAGTGGCTATCATCAGATTCGTATGAAAGAAGGAGATGAGTGGAAAATAGCCTTTAAAACAAAATTTGGATTGTATGAATGGTTAGTGATGATGCCCTTCAATTTAACCAATGCACCTAGTACATTTATGCGATTAATGAATCATGTGCTTAGAACCTTCATTGGTAAATTTGTTGTGGTTTATTTTGATGACATCCTAATCTACAGCAAGACTCTTGAAGAACATGTTGCACATATCCAGAGCGTACTTGTTGTCCTGCGTAAACAAAAATTGTACGCTAACCTTGAGAAGTGCACCTTCTGCACCGACAAGGTAGTTTTCCTTGGTTTTGTTGTTTCAGGACAAGGTGTGGAGGTGGATGTTGAGAAAGTCAAGGCTATACACGAATGGAGGCCCCCACAGAACGTGAGCCAAGTGAGAAGCTTCCTTGGACTTGTTGGTTTCTATCGGCGCTTCGTGAAAGATTTCAGCACGATCGCTGCTCCAATCAATGAGCTGACCAAGAAAGACGTACCTTTCAAATGGGGAGAAGCACAACAAAAGGCTTTTGAAGAATTAAAGAGGAAGCTCACAACATCCCCAGTCCTTGCCCTTCCTGATTTCAACAGACATTTGAAATTGAATGTGATGCAAGTGGAGTTGGGATTGGAGGCGTGCTGATGCAAGAAAAGAGACCAATTGCATTCTTCAGTGAAAAGCTAAGTGGTCCGACATTGAATTATTCAGTTTATGATAAAGAATTATATGCTCTCGTTTGGAGTTTGGAAACTTGGCAACACTACCTTTATTCTAAAGAATTTGTAATACATTCAGACCATGAATCATTGAAACATATTAAGGGACAACTAAAACTGAATAAATGACATGCTAAGTGTAGTGAATTTATTGAGTCCTTTCCTTATATTGTCAAATATAAGAAAGGTCAAGACAATATTGTAGCTGATGCTTTATCTCGACGTCATGCTTTGCTCACACAACTTGATGCTAAAATTCTCGGATTGGAAAGTATAAAGGAATTATATGCCACTGATTCGTACTTTGCTAAACCATATGCCAAGTGCCGTATTGGCAAAGGATGGGAAAAGTATCATGTGCATGATGGATTTTTATTTTGCACTAACAAACTTTGTATTCCAGATTGCTCTGTTCAACTTTTACTCGTGCAGGAAGCTCATGCAGGTGGACTTATGGGCCATTTTGGAGCCAAGAAGACGGAGTAAGTGCTGGCCTACCATTTCTTTTGGCCAAAAATGCGACGAGATGTAGAGAGACATGTTCTTCGCTGCGAAAACTGCCACAAAGCTAAGTCTCGTCTGAACCCTCATGGTTTATATACTCCCCTTCCTATTCCTAATGCACCTTGGGAGGATATTTCAATGGATTTTTTTCTTGGGTTACCACGAACCAAAGGGGGACGGGATTCAATTTTTGTCATGGTTGATCGTTTCAGCAAAATGGCACATTTTATTCCTTGCCACAAGAGCGACGATGCTTCCCGTATTGCTGAATTATTTTTCAGGGAAATCGTGCAACTACATGGAATGCCACGTACCATTGTGTCGGATCGTGACACCAAGTTCTTGAGTTACTTTTGGAAGACATTGTGGGGCAAACTTGGGACAAAACTGTTGTTCTCCACAACATGTCATCCGCAAACGGACGGCCAAACTGAAGTTGTGAATCAAACACTATCAATGTTGCTTCGAGATGTCCTTAAGAAGAACCTGAAACTATGGGAAGAAAGATTTCCACACGTTGAGTTTGCATACAATAGGGCAGTACACTCAACCACTAGATTTTGTCCATTTGAAATTGTATATGGATTCACACCCACTACTCCCATAGATCTTTTGTCTTTACCCATGCAGGATAGTGTGAACTTCAATGTAAGCAAGCGAACTAAATTTGTAAAGAACATTCATGATAGGGCTCGGGCCAATATTGAAAAGATGACCAAGAAGTATGAGAAGCACGCTAACAAGGGTCGCAGGAAGGTGTTGTTCGAACCAGGGGACTTGGTTTGGGTGCACCTTCGAAAGGATCGTTTTCCAGAGCTGTGCAAGAACAAGTTACAACCCCAGGCTGACGGACCATTCAAAGTTCTGCGCAAGATCAACGACAACACTTATGAAATTGATCTGCGAAGTACTTATGGTGTAAGTACCAGTTTCAATGTGTCTGACCTCTCTCCATTCTTTGGATTGGAAGAGTCGAGGACGACTCTTTTTCAAGGGGGGGAGGATGATATGCCCACGCCGACCACACCATCAAGTATACCGACTACATCAAGCAAGATGGAACAATCATCAAGTCAATCTGCACCAGCTCATGTTTTCGATTGACCAATTACTCGTAGCCGAGCTAAATAGCTACAACAAGAGGTGCACGCGCTACTTTGTGAAATTCCATTTATTAATGAGAATTATATAATTCCTAAATTGTACATGTTTCTATTACTTAGGTTCACCAAGGAGGATGACAAGGACACGCCAAGACTGAACCAGAGAGGAGAACTACGTCAAACCAGTTCGGCCTGGCAGAACTGTCATGAAGAAACAGTCATATCTCTTGATTCATAGAAGCTGTGAAGGTCCATGAGTACTTGTTGGAAAGGTGTTGAAGTCAACTTTTTAATGCTACTAAGTGCCGAGTGCTTTAGAGCTCCCAGCTTGGCAACCGAGTGCTTTTGGTGCAGACTGTTCAGAAGACCAATAGTCAGCCTGATATCCGAGTTTCCGTGAGAAACTGTATCACTCTACAATATTTCGTGAAGCATGCTACACATTTTGTGAAAGGTTATCAAATTATCTTTCCAACGCATCTGGTCCCATGTCTTTTGGATGTCCCTAGGTGGAGTTATGATTAAAACACTGAAGACCACTCAGAAGGCCAGAAGACATGCGGGAAATTGATAACCACTGCATGAATGATCAAGCCAGTAGGCCTTCACCTTCCCACGTGGCTTTTTCAGTTCACATCTATTTTTAGACTAGTTGTTGGTATAAATATCCCTCTTTTGTAAGCCAAGGGCAACTCTTTGATGAATTAAGATTATTCCAGTGAAATTTGCAGCCGAGCTGCTTGAGTGTCTTACTCAACCCTTGTTGTTCCTTGTTCTTCTTGAACTTGTGGAGAGATCTCTTTGAGATCCACTAATTCGTGCTCTGCGGGTTCCAGTATGGCTGCCCCGTCTTGTGTGGATTAGCTTCGGTTGTGGTTCTGTGGTCGTTTGGAGATCGAGTCGAAGTCTTCGCGGTTTCGGTGTCTCTCTCACCGTCCCTTGGTCGCATCCAACCTTGGTCAGGTATAAAGCTAGTTATCCGTGCTGTTCCTACAGCAAGTTATCTTGTTCTTGAACCTCCTGTCGTGAAGATCGGGCCACCCTTCGCCGAACCAAAATTCGGTGCATATCAGAGTCGAGAAGACAATTTTACACTTTTGCTTCACATTATTCAATTGGGTTTGGGAAACAATAATATTACTTAACAATTAACCATTGAACACGTGAATGATGAGAATTATCTTAATGACCCTATACCAACATGGTGCCTAGTGATCTAAGCAAGTTGGTAATGTGGAATGGGTTGGACTATTTTTGGTGGTTGTGCTTGATTTAGATCTAAGGACCGGTTCGTGGAGCGACCATCCAAGATTTACAGTGCCACCACAAGGTCATTTATGGGTGCGGCTTAGCTAACTAATTAGTGAATTGCCAGTGCTGTTTGGACCATTAAGAATGCTCGGGGAAGGGGTAGTCGGATTGGGTTTATAGTTGATGGTGGGACTACCCTGGGATCTGTATGGCTCAAGAGGGGGCCCTTGGTTGGAGGTGCTCAGTTGGAGACATCACCACCAGTGAAACCTCAGTGGGGTCTAAATAGGCTAGTAATCACTTTGTAAAGGCTATTTTGTGATCTCTTGGCCGCACACCTAAGGAAGTTTGAGACGGCATAATCGAGATTCCATAGTCATCGAAAGGTGGTGAAATCATGAACTTGTGGGTAATGTGGTACAACCTCTGCAGAGTGTGTTAAAAACTATCATGATAGTTGTGCACCCAGTTATGGGCAACCTGAACCCTCACATGATTAGAATTTGGACTTTAACTTGGTTAAATGGCTGAAATTGAATTGGGAATTGGTATTGGTTATTTAAATCGCATTTGTATATGGAATTGATGAATTTGAGACATATGAGCGGTTATGAGTTGAATATGGTTTATTATTGCTGGAATTGGTTATTTAAATTGAAATTGATGTTATCTGGGTTATTTTGGGAAGGACCTCACTTAATAATGATATAACTGCATTTTCAACTATTTTGAATGTACTTTTATGCAACTAGCCCAATTTTATTGTTGTTCTTTGTTAAAGCTACATGTCATACTTTCCCACACTTGTTGAGTACGACATGTGATCAGCCTTGCTATTCTCTCCACCAAATCAAGACGCAGGCGACCAGGTGGAGTACGAGGAGGTCTTTGGGGAGTTCTAGGCGTGTGTTTTGTCGTCAAACTTGCCTGTGGAGTCGAAGTCATTAATTCTTAGTTATTCCGCTGCAGTTTTTTAGAGCTTGTAATCGAGACTATTTTGATTTGTAATGAGATACTATTATTAGTAATATTATTCGAGACATGGTTATATCTGTTTATCATTTGTGAATCACTTGTGTATGTGTGTTAAACATCCTGGACACACATATGCATCACGCTTGGTTCATTTTTGGAACCGGGTGTCAATAAACTAAATAACTAGATTATGAACTCTTAATCATGTGAACTATGTGAATTGATGGTAATGACCCTTAGCAACATGGAACCTAGGTATCTAAGCAAGCCGGTTATGTGGAATGGGTTGGATGTTATGGCGGTTGTTGACGGTCCTTAAATGCTAAATATGGCCGTCAATTCACCGCATTAAAGTTGTAAAATGGGGAACACAACATAGAGGTAGGAGTTAAAACTAACAAATTCCACAAGTGTTAGTGTCTATTTGTATGCAGGTGAATGAAACCCCAAAACATACCCAAGCATTCAGAGAGTAATCCAAAAAGTTACCATTCGACGAATCAGGCAATGACGCATGGCATCACATGGATCCATGACTCATTCTGTGACACCTGGTTTTGAAAATGAACCAAGTGTGATGAAGATGTGTGCCCAGGACGTTGATCACACGTAAACAAGTGCATCACAAACAATATACAAAAAATTACCACAGCACAAATTATTAAATAAGTACTTTTATTGCAATATTTAATTAATCCTCAAATGACAACTCTAATGATCATTGTTGATAAATTGAAACTAATGCAGCAGAAATATTCTAAACATTAAGATAGGCAACTAAGCAAATGGGATATAGCGCGGCTCCAAGCAAACCACGGGCAATTCGACGATAGCACATAACCAGGTACTCCGAATTATCCTTGGGGTACTCCTAAACATTACCTAAAACTGTTGGTGGGGGAACTGCAAGGGTGAGCACATGTTGTACTCAACAAGTGTGGGAAAATAATGATATGCAGCTTAAACAAGGAATGATAATAAATAATGGATATGTGCTAAAAAATAAAATTAAAACATGTGACAAGCATCTTACAATGTCTATGTGAATTAATCCCATCATATCCCAAATAAACATAATAATTCATATCCATCATTCATTATCCATCCATATGCCAGATTCTTACCATCATCATTAACCACGTCCATTTATCACCATCACATCCATAACCAAAACCAAACCAATCCCAAATCCCAAGTTCCACTCTAAACATGTAGGGTATCCAGGTGCTCTTAACCGGGTGCGCGGCTATCATGATAGTTTTCAAAACTCTGCAGAGGTTGTACCACTTTACCCACAAGTTTGTGATTTTGTCACCCGTCGACAACTATAGAAACCTCCCTTATGCCAATTACATTCCTTAGGTGTATGGCCAAGAAATCACAAAATATCCTTTACAAATGGATTACCAGGATATTCAGACCCACTGAGGTTTCACCAGCGGTGATGCCTCCAACTGAGCACATCCAACCAAAAGGCCCCCTCTTGTGCCGTTCGGATCCTAGGGCAGTCCCGCCACTATTGCGACTCCATCCGACTCCCATTCCCTGCTCCTTCAAATAATCCAAACAATGCTGGCAATACAGCTAATTAATTGGCTAAGCTGCACCCATACTTGGCCTTGTGGTGGCACTGTTGTTGTAAGACCTTTGTGTGCTGAATACATTGGCTTGTAGTGAATACACTTGCTTTGATGATAAAAGTTTTGAATATCACCAAAACAAGGTCCGACTAGTTTTGTAAGATCCGGCGGGAGCATGGTTGTACTAGTTTTGGTAAGCTTCGGCGCTAGGTTCTACTAGCTTTAGTTAGCTCTAGCTCAAGGTCCGTGTTGCTCTGGCAAGGTCTGGAACTTGACGGCAATGCTTCTGTTTTTCATTTGCAATGTTTCGTACTTGCTTTAGATCTCTGGAAAGATTGCTTAGTATTCATTTGCCAAGTCTTTGGTGTGTTTTTGGTTGACATGGATGATATCGTGTTACTGTGTTTTTTCAACATGCTTATGTGAGGTTCTCACGTAAGGTGTTGTGTTCGGAACTAACTTGAGTCAAGTCGAGGACTTGGGCTTGTATGGATTGGTTGTTTATTCATGTGCAGGTGTCGCTTGAGTTCAAGACATGGCTGGTGATGGGATCCATTGGACTAGTCTCAGGGAGGAGATGAGGTTCCAACAACCAAATTTAGGAGGAATTGTGGTTGAGCTAATCAGGAGGTTGCGCAGCATGATTGAATCAAGAACAATGCATGTGAAGGTATCGTGGATGTCATTGGAAGATGTTTGCACGTGTTCAAGGAGTGCATGGACGTGGCTACATGGTTCCGAGACGTGATGAAGAGATGTGGACATAAAGAGTTGGTCGGAATGTTCCAACCGACTAGGTTATGGACTTAGGCTAAGGCTGAGTCGGGTTTGACTCAAATATGGAAAGATTTGAGTTGGTTAAGATAGGATTTCGTGTGGGTCGAGAATTTGAGTGGGTTAGGAATGTGGGATACATTCCTAAGGTGTTTTGAAGTCTTAAGATTGCTTCTATCTGCGTATAGAAGAATCCTAATCAGTTATGGAAAATTACGATTCGTGAACAGAGTAGGATTCGGTTCCTGATTTGAGTTGAGTTGGCTTTCGAGCTGGTTATATAAGCAAGGGAGCCAAGAGCTCATGGTGCACGACTTTGGGGCTGTTCCTCTTGTGTTCTATTGAATAAAATTCGTAGTTTGAAGGAACTTCTGTGCCTTGTTCGTCCGACTTGTTCTAGACAAGTTTTACTCGTCGAGTTTCTGGACAGCACTACCTTTCGTCGGTGGTTTTATCATAAATCACGTTTTACAGATCCAATTGACGTGATTATTTTTGGGTTGTCTTAAAAACTTGATTTTCTATCATCTGTCAAAATTTCACGGTCATTGGATTTGTGGTCTATGATCTACACGAGTTTCTATGCAGCGTTCCAGAACTGTTTTTTTCTCGGGTAGGGCAGATTGACCTTTGTTTGATCCTTCAATCATAACTTGAGTTTTTTTCGACGGATTTGAGTGATTCTTATTTTGTTGTCTTCGTGACTTGATTCTCTATGATATCTATCACTTTTGTCACGGCGAAACACATTTAGATTAGTCTCACACACGATTTCTTTAATAGATTGTTTTTCTGCCGAAAGGGTTGGGGTTTAATTGTTTCCGCTGCGTAAGATTTTTAAATCTACCACTCACCCCCTCTGGTAGCTTTTCACGTGCTCTTCGATCCTACAGTTGTCCTCGCTTATTCTCGCATGACTGGTCCTTAGATCCAAGGCAAGAAAAACCACCATATCTTCCAACCCATTCAACAAACCATCTTTCTTAGATCTCCCAAGTCCCATGTTTCCAATTAACCATGTTCATCAATTCACATCATCCATAAGTTTATTAATTCATAGTTAAGCCATTGGGCTGTTTTCCCATCCCAATTAATTAGAGCGAAGTAAAAAGACAAAAATGCCCTTACTAACTCTCTACAATATATTCCAATCGACAAGGATGGTTAAACAAGTCTAGTAAACACCTATCTTAGATTTCACGTCAATTTGACACAAGCATGGAGTTTTACATACAAAAAATTTAAAAATAGGATCAAAATGATCAAGGACACTTGCCTTGCTCTTGAGATTGATTAGGATCAAAAGCTTTGAAGTTTGGGTGCTGGAGGTCCTTGTCAGTACCCTCTAGAGCAACACCTTCTATTCTGCGCAACAAACATATGAAACAAACATTACAATAAATAAATGCTCATATATTACTTAATATGCCATGATATGCATGAATAATGCAATTATGTGGTAAAAAATGTTATTAGGTTGATATCAAAGCCTACTAACTAGTTAGAATTAACTATTACATGTTAGAACAAGTGTCAAGTCATTTCGGAGGATATTAAAGAAGTTCTAGGAATTTTAAGAATAGGAAGACCGGTCTAGTCCGTAATGAGGCCAGACATGTCCGCTCTAGGATAGAGAGTTGATCGGACTAGTCCGCACTTGACCGAACAAGTCCGCTATGGCTAGTGTTCTGGCAAATTTTGAAGTAGAGCATAGTTAATGTTCATATGGAATCATAATAATGTACAAAGAAAATATGCTTCTAAGATATTTACCGTGAATCCTAGGGTTCAGAGGTCGAGGATTCGAAGAAACTTGATATCTTGACGTCTAGATCCGTAGAAGATGAAGAATTGATGGAGGGAAACGTTGACGACGAAGTGTTGACGAAGATCACAGCAGCAACGGCGATCTTATCAATCCCCCTCCTTCTTCTATTCTCCTTCTTGTCCCTGCAGTGGAGGCTCCTTGATGGAAGCTCTCACGAACTACGGCTAGGGTTCTTCTTCAACTGTGGCAAAGAGATGATAGGGTGAGATGTTGGGGTGTTTATATAGGGTGGAGATGGTAGTGTTTGGGGTGGAATTCGAGTTTAAGGCCATGGAGGCCGAGTAGGAGTCCTACATGGGCTCTATAGGGGTTAGGCACGACGTTCTTGGGCCCAAAAAGGTAAATTACCCAATAACACATCGTGGATGAAAAATAGAATTCGAGTCAAAACCCACCAGACCGGACTAGTCAGTATGAGGTCGGACAAGTCCGTTGGAAGCCAGAAATTTGAGCAGATAAGTCCGGTGTCAAGTCGATTCGCATATATATCAAAGTTCCTAAGAGCTGAACGGACAAGTTCGATGCCAGACCAGACAAGTCCGAAGCAGGGCTTAGGAAGACATCATAAACATTTTTGGACTAGTCCATAGCATTAATAGAAAAGTTCAGAAAAACACTAGAGAGTTGAACGGACTAGTGTGGGCACAGTCCGGACGAGTCCGCCCTACCCAGGGAGAACAACAGAGACTTAGATGGACTAGTCCGAGTACAAATCCGGACAAATCCATACTGAGCCAGGTTATTATTTGCTTGTTTGATTATAATTCATTTTAAACTTGTTCCCTTTTCTGCTGCTTAATGTTCAAAATGTATAAGAATGTATGCAATGCATGATGGATGAAAATAAGGGTGTTACAAACCTACCCTCCTTAATACAAATCTCGCCCTCGAGATTCGATGTAGAAGGAAAGAGATAGGGAAATTCTTTCTTGAGGTCATCTTTTGGCTCCCAAGTTGCTTTCAATTTTGTATGATGCTTCCATTGTACATTGCACCATTGTATTACCTTGTTCCTTTTGACCCTCTCCCTCGTTTCCAAGATTTTGACCGGTTGCTCAGCATAAGTCAAATTTGCCTCTAATTCTAATTCTTCCATTGTCACTTGTTCTTCCGGTACCCTTAAGCACTTCTTGAGCTTATAAACATGAAACACATCATGAACATCAGAAAGATGCGCTGACTTCACCAACTTATATGCCACTTCTCCACGTTTTCTCAAAACCTTGAATGGTCCAATATAGCGAGGTGCCAACTTGCCTCTGACTTTAAACTGCTTATGACCTCGCATAGGTGACACTTTGAGATATACGAAGTCTCAGACTTCAAAGACTAAGTTTCTCCGCCTATTATCCCCATAACCTTTTTGTCTTGACCGAGCAGCCCTCAAATTCTCTAAGATTTTCTGAACATGCTTTTCAGCTTCTTGAAACACATCAGGTCCAAATACTGGGTTCTCTCCTATCTCATTCCAAAACAAGGGTGTCCTACACTTCCTTCCATATAGTGCTTCATATGGTGACATCTTCAAACTTGCTTGGTAACGATTATTGTAGGAAACTTCAGCATATGGCTCAAGTGGAAGAATGCTCTAAAAGTGTTGCTAACTTTGTAAGTGAAGGAAAAGACTTTAAGAGCATCAGAATTTCCAGAGAGAAAGATGATGAAAAAGTTGATGTCTCATATGATGGAAGTGAAGATGATTTGCTGGATGAGGAGGAAGAGGAAGTACAGACAGTTCTCCCTGGGGGTGATTTCAATGTCAAGTTGATGAGGTGCATTGTCCCTCAGGTCAATATGGTCATGGGAAAAAATGATATGACCGATATGGATTGCAATATCATGGGTACAATGGGGATAACAAAAGTTGGTCTTCTTGCTGGTGAAGAAGAAGTGAAACAGAAAAAGAAGCAGGAAGGATCTGAGAAAATGGAATCTGGGAAAGAAGTTGACATGGTCAAGGAGGTGGCTGGGGACATTACAAAAGGTCAAAAACTTGAGGAAGTAAGGCAGAGTAAAAGAGTGCAGGGAAATATTTTGAAGTTGGATACCAACAAGGGAAATGTTTCTAAGAAAAGGCCTTTGGAAGGTATATCTCTATCCCCTAATACTAATTCTTTTGCTGCTTTACAAAATGATGAGATAGCTTCGTTAGCTTTGGGTATGGGTATTAAAATTACTGAAATAGAATATGAGAAAATTGATTTAATAAAGGATCTGGAAATAGCTAGGATAGAGCTTTTATATAAGGAAAAACAAATTAATGGGCCTAATGATAATGATGTGGCCTTGGTAAAGGGGGAGAATATTGGGGCACCCCTGTTATTGGAATGGCATGGGGATGGAGAGGAGTCAGATGATGATTTTTCCAAAGTTGGTTCTAAAAAAGAAAGAAAGAAGAACAGTAATATTCAAAGGAGTTCCTTTTCTCTTAGAAGGAGTAAAAGGACAGGACCTTCAGTATATAGGTCTAAGGGTGATCAGTTGGGGGCTGGTCACCAAAAAACCCAAAAAAATGGTTTACCATGATAGGTCTTTTTTGGAATTGCAGGGGGTTGGGGGGGAAAGCTAAAATAGCTTTTATTAGAGATCTTTGTTATGAATTTAAATTTGAGGTGATTTGTTTGCAAGAAACTATGGTTGAGGTCGTTTCTAATTCTACTTTGAGGGCTATTGACCCTAATAATGACTATTGCTGGTACCAGGTAGCTGCTAGAGGTAGATCAGGGGGTAGACTGACTGGGATTAATCCTGTCAGATTTGATATTTCTCAGTGCTCCTCTGGCAATTGTATTTGTTGCTTGGAATTGTATGATAGAAAGATAGCAAGACATTGGAATCTGTTAAATGTGTATGGGGCGGCACAAAATGAATTTAAGGAGGATTTCTTATCTGAACTCTCTTCTTTCCTTGACAAAATTGGTAAAGCTTTCATAGCTGGAGGGGACTTTAACATCATAAGAAAAGATTCTGAAAAAAACAAGAAATTCATTCCTAATAGATATACAGATTTATTCAATAAAGTGATCAATGTGTATGGATTAAGAGAGATTACAATTTCTGGAGGTAAATATACTTGGTCCAACAACAAGAGAGATCCTACACTGGAAGCCCTAGATAGAATTTTAATGTCTAGGGAGTGGGAACTTCTATTTCCTGATTGTTGTATTCAGAAGAAACCCAGAGAATTTTCAGACCACAACCCCCTTGTTCTCCAAACTGGGAAACCGGATAAAAAGAAAGGCCACTCCTTCCATTTTGAGTTGTTCTGGATTAAAATTCCAGAGTTTCTTCCTATAGTGGAAAGGATTTGGAATGAAACTACTAAGGATGAAAATGCTCTTGACAGGGTCCTGTTTAAGATTAAAAAAATCAAAAAGTTTTTTAAAGGATGGGGTTATAACAGGGCAGGTCAGAACAGGAAAAGAAAAAAGGAACTTGAAGAATTAATTGTAAGTCTGGAAAGAAAAGAACAAGATGGACCTTTAAAAGACCATGAATTTGTAATGAAAATGAACTTACAAAAGGAATGGTTACAAATTGCAGAAATGGAAGAACTGTATTGGTACAAAAGGAGTCATGAAAAATGGCTCCTAAAAGGAGACCACAATACTGAATTTTACCATAGAATAGCTAATGGTAGGAAGAGGAAAAAATACTCTCTTCTATCTTAAAAAAGGTGAGGAGATTATTGAAGGGACTGATAATATTATACATCACGCTACAGAGTACTATAAGTCTTTGTTCAGTGATGATAATACAAATCAGTTTAACCTAGAGGAGGCCAGCTGGTCTGATGATGAAAAAGTATCAAACATAGAAAATACAAATTTGACTAACCAATTTGAGGAAGGAGAAATCAAGCAGGCGTTATTCAAGATGGAAAAAAATAAAGCTGCAGGTCCTGACTTAATTCCAATTGAATTTTACCAACAGTGTTGGAATATTATAAAAAAGGACATAATGGAACTTTTTAGAGACTTCCATGTTGGTAAGTTGGATATTAAAAGACTGAATTATGGGATTATAACTTTGATTCCAAAGACACATAATGCTGATAAACTGCAGAACTTCAGACCAATATGCCTTCTTAATTGCCTGTATAAGTGGTTCACAAAAGTCCTGTCTAGTCGTCTTGAACCTGTGGCTGGGAGGATAATAAATAAAGTTCAATCAGCCTTTATACCTGGGCGGAATATTATGAATGGCATAATGGTGTTACATGAAATTCTACATGAGACTAAGAGAAGAGGCAAAAATGGAGTTATCCTTAAACTTGATTTTGAAAAGGCATATGACAAGGTAAATTGGGATTTCCTCTTTAAGAGTTTACTGGCTAGAGGCTTTTGTGAAAAATGGTGTCATTGGATTAAGATGGTAGTAATGAATGGAACCCTAAGTGTGAAAATCAATGGAAATCTGGGCAGTTACTTTCTCAGCCACAAAGGTGTTAGACAGGGGGATCCTCTCTCCCCCTTACTATTTGATATTGCAGCTGATTCACTTAACAAAATGATATACTTAGCTCAAAACAATGATCTGATTGGGGGTTTGGCTGAAAACATTATTCCAAAAGGAGTGGCAGTTCTCCAGTATGCAGATGATACTATAATCTGCATTCAAGAAAAATTTGAATATGCTAGAAACATGAAACTCCTCCTTTCCCTCTTCGAGAGAATGTCAGGACTTAAGATTAACTACATGAAGAGTGAAATGGTCCTAGTTGGAGGGGATAATATTCTAGCACAACAATATGCTGACATTTTTAACTGTCAGATTGGGACTTTTCCCATTAAATATCTTGGTGTTCCTGTTACACCAGGGAAGTTTCATGTTACAGACTGGCGATCCGTGGAGCTAAAAGCCAAAAAATGGATTGATATTTGGAAAGGTAGTGCCCTCACTATGGCAGGTCGAATTGTTTTAATTAACTCTTGCCTGTCTAATATCCCGATATACCATATGTCCATGTTCCTCCTTCCTAAAACAGTTATTGATAACATTGATAAAGCTAGAAGGAAATTTTTGTGGCAAGGAGGAGCGAAAAAGAAAAAATATCACTTGGTGAAATGGGAAAAAGTGTGTAGAGACAAGAAAAAAGGGGGGTTGGGTATCAAAGACATTCATAAGATGAATATTAGCCTCTTGACTAAGTGGTGGTGGAAACTTGAACATGAAGAGGGGTTGTGGCAGGAGATTGTTAAATCAAAATATATAAAAAACAATCCTGTTGGGAATGTGAAACCTAGACAATCAGACTCCCCTATATGGCGTGACCTTTTGAAGGTGAGAAACTATTATTTGAGAGGTAGAAGTTTTTCTCTGGGGAATGGGGAAAAGATTAGATTCTGGAAGGATTCTTGGCTGGGTGATAAACCTTTATGCCTTCAATTTCCTACCCTATTTGACCTATGCAGGGATCAAGATATCTCTGTGGCTAAAGTTGCTCACCAAGGGTGGGTGATCCAATTTAGAATTCATCTACCTGTGATTCTACATCATCAATGGTACACTTTAGCTGCTATGCTTAATGAACAGCAGATTAGAAATGAACCTGATTCGGTGAAATGGAAATGGAATAAATATGGAGTTTTTTCTACAAAATCTGTATATAACAGATATGATTTTGTGGAAGGGAGGGATCAGTTTGCAGACATTTGGAAAACTAAAATTCCTCCTAAGATAAAGGTATTTTTATGGCAAATATATAAAAATTGCATTGCTACCAAAGATGTTATGCTACACAGGGGATGGACAGGAAATCCATCTTGTGCTTTCTGTCAAAAGATAGAAACAATAGAACATTTGCTCTTTAATTGTTCTACTATGAAAGTTGTTTGGGCAATAATTGCTTTGTTCCTGGGCTGTGATACAAGAGCATCCTCTTTGGATCAATTCTGGGTTTGGATTAAAAATCCTCTCCCTAATGCTAAAGAGGCCCAGGTTCTGGGATTCGCAGCTTTAAGCTGGGCAACATGGAAAATACGCAATAGAAAATGTTTTGATGGGAAAAATTTAAAGCACCCGGCCGAAATTATTTGTTATGCCTGTGCTCTAATGGTTTACTGGGCAGGATTATATTCTGAAGACATGCAAAGGGACATTGTAGGAGGAGTCAACTCGCTGCTGAAGATGGCTGTCAGGATCATCAAGAATCGGGGTGGAGTGCTGAGGAGGCTGAAGAACAATGGAAACTCGCCTGGTCCGGTCGCTGAAGACTCTCAGGGACAGTCGGATCAAGAGGAGACTTGAAAAATAAGTCGGAGAAAATGATCAGTTTACAGCAGTCAAAATTTAGCCTGTATGCCCTGTGGCTTGTAATAGATATCTGTTTTGAACTGCTCTTTTGGTGCATGTTATCACCGGCTGGCGTATTAGGTCGTTTAGGCCAGTAATTTTCCTCAGGTCAAGGATAGGTTTGGGTGCTGAAGCCCCTGCATTGCTGGTCGATGCAGGTTGCGATGGGCATAGTTTGTTCGTTGCGTGATGAACTGTTTGTAATGGCTTCCGTTTTAGTTTTCTGAAATGGAAAGGGAGAAAATCCGATTCAAAAAAAAATTCAGCATATGGCAAGCTTTTGTCCCAGCTGTGTCCATACTTCAAAGCACAAGCTCTCAACATATCTTCCAAAATTTTATTTGTCCTCTCAGTTTGTCCATCAGCTTGTGGGTGATATGCCAAGCTGAAATTTAACTTAGTACCCATAGCTTTGTGTTTCTCCCATAACCTAGAGATAAATTGAGAACCTTGGTCCGAGACTATTTTCTTTCGAACTCCATGTTGACACACAATATTCTCCATATACAATTCTGCTAGCTTTGGGGTGGTATAGGTTGTCCTGACAGGGATGAAATGAGCGTACTTCGTCAACCAATCCACAATAACCCATATCGAATCATAGCCGGACTGGGTCCATGGTAATCCAACTATGAAGTCCATAATGATCTCTTCCCACTTCCACCCTAGGATCTTCAATGGCTGCAATAGTCTAGCTGGCCTTTGATGTTAAACCTTGACTCGTTGGCATACATCACACAAAGCAACATACTCAGCTATGTCATTTTTCATCCTATCCCACCAATAGCAAGTTTTCAAGTCCTTGTACATCTTCGTACAGCCGGGATGATTCGAGTAAGGCGAGTCATGTGCCTCCTTCAACATCGTCTCTCGGAGATGCTTCACATTGGGCACAACAATCCTTTTCCCAAGCCATAGAGTGGCATAGTCATCCTCATCAAATCTGAATTCTCTCCCTTCTTGGGTCCTTTCCTTGATTTCTCGAATTTTCTCATCCTTCGTTTGACCTTCTCGGATTTGTTGTTCCAAGGTCGGATTTAACTCCATTGTTCCCATCTTATTCACAAATCCAAGATTCAACCGTTCAAACTATTTGCATAGTTCGGATGGAAACTCCCGAACCGTGATTTGGTGGCTTACTCCTTTCTGACTCAAAACATCAGCCACTACATTATCCTTCTCTGGATAATAGTTGATTCCCATATCATAATCCTTGATGAGCTCCAACCATCGTCGTTGCCTCAAATTCAGGTCTGTTTGTGTTAAAATGTACTTGAGACTCTTGTGATCCGTGTAAATCTCACACCTATGACCCAGAATGTAGTGCCTCCATATCCTCAAGGCATGCACTACGGCTGCAAGTTCAAGATCATTCGTCGGATAATTTTGCTCATTTTTCTTCAATTGCCTCGATGCGTAAGCTACTACTTGACCCTCTTGCAAAAGCACACATGCAAGCCCTTGTCTTGATGCGTCACAATAATTATCAAAACTTTTGCTCACATTCAGCAATACTAAGACTGGTGCTGTTGTTAACCTCTTCTTTAACAGCTCAAAATTATCTAGACAAGTTGAGTCCATTGGAAAGCTTTTCCCTTCATTAATAATTTAGTCTTCGGCTTGGCTATTTTGGAGAAATCCTTGATAAACCAACGGTAATATCCAACCATTCTAGGAAAACTCCGGATTTCCTTCACGTTTTGCGTCAGTTCCCATTTTAGCACATCTCTCACTTTTCCTGGTCAACCGATACTCCTCCTCTGGAGATGATATGGTAAAAAATGACACTTCCCTTAACCAAAACTGGCACTTGCTGAGTTTGACAAAAAATTGGTGTTCCCTCAATTTCTGCAATGTGAGCCTCAAATGCTCCTCATGTTCCTCCTCACTTCCCGAGTAGATCATAATGTCATCAATGAACACCACAACAAATTTATCCAAGAACTCCATGAAGACCTTATTCATGATGTACTTAAAGTATGCATGTGCATTTGTCAATCTAAAAGACATGATGGTATACTCATAGGATCCATATCGTGTCTGAAAAGGCACTTTGGGTATGTCCGGCGATCTAATCTTCATTTGGAAATAACCTGACTTGAAGTCGATCTTTGAAAAAACACAGACACCCTTCATTTGATCAAACAAGTCCCCTATACGGGGCAATGTGTACTTGTTTTTAATTATTACCTTATTAAGAGCCCGATAATCCACACATATCCTTTGGGATCCATCCTTATTATCCACGAAAAGCACTGGGTCTCCCCAATGTGAAGAGCTTGGGTGAATGAAACCCTTCTCTAGCTGCTCTTGAATTTGCTTCTTGAGCTCTACTAACTCCATAGGAGAAATCATATATGGCCTCTTAGCAATAGGTGCAGTTCCAGATATTAAATCAATAACAAACTCGATGTCACGATCATGCGGCATACCTGGCAACTTATCTAGAAACACATCCAAAAATTCACACACCAATGGGATCTCTTCTATTGCTGCACCGTCAATTTGATTCAGCTCCACTTGCTTTGGTGTGTGTTGAGATGCTTCAAATTCTATGCTGACCCCTTCTTCATTTGTCAACTTCACCGTCTTTGTCACAAATATAATTATCCCATTGTGCTTCCTTAACCAGTCCATACCGAGTATTATGTCCAATCCTTGTGAATCCAAAACAATAAGGTTGGCAAAGAAGTCTACCCCCCTTAGTCTAAGGCTTACATTTGGACATACTATATTCGTCCTCATCTCCCCTCTAGGAGACTTAACCAACAAGGTATACTTCATATGAGATATGGGCAAACTATACTTGGCAACATACTTTGATGCAATGAATGAATGTGATGCTCCAGAATCAAATAACATAGTCACTGGGTTGGAGATTGCGAGAAACATACCAATCACCACATCATTCGCTTGTTGGACTTCCTCCGTAGAGAAACGGTTCACCCTGCCACGAAATTTTTTTTGCGGTCCACGGTTGCCTTATGGTGTTCCTTCATTCGATCTTAAGTTCTATCTCGGAGCATTGTTCTTTTGACCAAGGCCTGACATAGGGCATTGAGATGCAAAGTGTCCCACCTCACCACAAGTATAGCACGACCTTGCTGCACCAGAATTGTTTGGCTGAGCTTGGTGTTGAGCATTGGCAGGAAAATTAACACGGGGCGCATGAGACATTGGAGGGCAATGTGCTTGCATAGCAGGGTGTTGCTGCATGGGCTGAGCTGGGCGCGGTGGAATAGCAGCATGATATGTAGGAGCGGAGGGGTTGTAATATGGTGCATATGGCGGTGCAAAGCGGGGGCGAACATTGCTTCCTTGTGGTTGTTCTTGATATGGCGCCTTCCTCTTATTATCTTGCTCCATGTCGTGAACCTTGTTCTAAACCACAATAGCTTTGTCCACAAGCTTCTGGAAATCGCATAGTCGCGATTGAGCAATTGGACTTCAATCTCATTGTTTAGACCCCTCATAAACAAATATTGCTTGCGGCTGTCCCGGTTTACATCCTCTGGAACGTACCTGAGAGTTAAGTGAATTTATTTAGATACTCACTCACACTCGACCTTTCCTTGTCTTAGTTTCTCAAATTATTGCCTCTTCATGATCATAACATCTTCAGGCACAAAATGAGAACGGAAGATCTCCTTAAATTAAGCCCAAATGATCCTCTCCTGGTTTGCATGAACATTACAAAGCGAGTCCCACCAATCTGCAGCTGCTCCAACTAGCTGATAGGAGGCAAAAAGGACCTTCTCCCTGTCACTGCACTGGACAATAGCAAGCTTCTTCTGCACAGATTTCAGCAAATTATCAGCTTCTATAGGATCATTGGCTTGAGCGAAAGTAGGTGGCCTAGTCCTCATAAACTCTTCCAACCTGTTATGAGGCGGCGGCGGCGGTGGTGGTGGTGGTGGTGGTGGAGGCACATGGGGCTGATTCTAGTTACTGGCCTGCAACTTTCCCAAAGTTTGCATCATCGTTTGCATCAGTTGATTCTGCATAGCCAACAACTGCTCAATGTTGCTAGCCCCAGGTCCAAGTCCATGTTGTTCTGAGGTGCTCCATTGTTCTCCTAATCCTCACTGTTGGCATTCCTTTGTTTGCGAGTCCTTGGCATATGAAGAAAGAGAAAAGGATAGAATAATTTAGAAAACGTCCCCATCTATATGCATCAAGGGATATGAAACTAAGCAACTACCTATATAAGCCTATATGGATGTGGCAAACGCTAAAGCATCCCACAATCTTCTACTAAGCACACAAGCAACATTACATAGCAATCAGCACACCAAGCAAACCCCAACCATTCCTAAGTGTTCCTATGTGCTCTAAAGTGTCCATTCTATCTAGGTTGTGTCCTATGGTCAACCTGGGTCCTTTACCAATTTGTGACACCCGGTTCTGAAAATGAACCAAGTGCGACACATATGTGTGCCGAAGACGTTTATCACACATACACAAGTGCATCACAAACGATATACAGAAAATTACCATAGCCCAAATTGTTAAATAAGTACTTCTATTACAACATTCAATTAATCCTCAAATTACAACTCTAATGATCATTGTTGATGAACTGAAACTAATGCAGCGGAAATATTCTAAACATTAAGCTAAGCAACTAAGCAAATGGGATATAGCGCGGCTCCAAGCAATCCACAGGCAAGTCGACGACAGCACACAACCTAGTACTCCGGAATGTCCTTGAGGTACTCCCAAACATCACCTAAAACTGTTGGTGGGGGAATTGCAAGGATGAGCACCTGTCATACTCATCATGTGTAGGAAAAATGACATGTTGATTAAATAAGGAATGATAATAAATAATGGCTATTTGCTAAAAATTACAATTAAAACATATGAAAAGCATCTTACAATGTCTATGTGAATTAATCCTATCGTATCCCAAATAAACGTAATAATTCATATCCATCATCCATTATCCATCTGTATGCTAGATTCTTACCATCATCATTAACCATGTCTATTTAGCACCATCCCATCCATAACCAAAACCAAACCAATCCCAAATCCTTAGTTCCACTCTAATCATGTTGGTCATCCAGGTGCTCTTAACCGGAGCACGGCTATCATGATAGTTTTTAACACTCTCCAAAGGTTGTACCTATTTAGCCACAAGTTCTTGATTTCATCACCAGTGGGAGACTAATGAAACATGCGTTATGCCAATTACACTTCCTTACATTTATGGCCAAGAGATCACAAAATAGCCTTTACAAAGGGACTGCCAGCATATTCAAACCCACTGAGGTTTCACCGGTGGTGATGCCTCCGACTGAGCACATCCAGCCAAAGGCCCCCTCTTGTGCCGTTCGAATCCCAGGGCAGTCCATCCACTGTTGCAAACCCAACCGACTCCCATTCCCGACTCCCCCAAATGATCTGAACAATGTTGGCAATGCACCTAATTAATTGGCTATGCCACACCCATATTTGGCCTTATGGTGGCATTGTTGTCCTGGCTTATTCTCGCATGAACCGGTCCATAGATCCAAGGCAAGCAAAACCACGATATCTTCTAACCCATTCCACAAACCATGCTTGATGAGATCTTCCAAGTCCCATGTTACCAATTAACCATGTTCATCAATTCACATCATCCATAAGTTCATTAATTCATAGTTAAGCCATTTTGTTGTTTTCCCATCCCAATTAATTAGAGCGAAGCAAAAAAGTAAAAATGCCCTTTTCGACCCTCTACAATATATTCCAAGTGACGAGGATGGTTAAACAAGTCTAGTAAACACCTATCTTAGGTTTCCTGTCAATTTGACACAAGCATGCAGTTTCACAAACAAAACATTTAAAGACAGGATCAAAATGATCAGGGACACTTGCCTTACTCGTAAGACTGATTAGGATCAAAAGCTTCGAAGTTTTGGTGCTGGAGGTCCTCGACAGCACCCTCTAGAGCAACACCATCTATTTCGTGCAACAAACATACAAAACAAACATTACAATCAATAAATGCTCATATATTACTCAATATGCCATGATATGCATGAATAATGCAATTATGTGGCAACACATGTTACTATGTTGATATTAGGCCTACTAACTAGATACAATTAAGTATTACATGTTAGAACAAGTTTCAAGTCATTTTGGAGGATATTAAGGAAGTTCCATGAATTTTCAGAATAGAAAGACCAAACTAGTCTGCAGCGCGGCCGGATATGTGAGTTTTGGACCAGAGAGTTGATTGGACTAGTCCACACTAGACTGGACAAGTTCGCTATGGCTAGAGTTATGGCGAATTTTTAATTAGGGCTTAGTTAAAGTTTATATGGAATCATATGTACATAGAAAAGATGCATCTAAGATATTTATCATGAATCCTAGGGTCAGAGATCGAGGATTTGACGAAACTCGAGATCTTGACGTCTAGATCCAAAGAAGATGAAGAATTGATGGAGGGAAACGTTGATGATGAAGTGTTGATGAAGATCACAGCAGCGATGATGATCTTGTTTGATCCCCCTCCTTCTTCCATTCTCCTTCTTCTCCCTGCGGTGGAGGCTCCTTGAGGGTGGCTCTCACAAACTAGGGCTAGGATTCTTCTTCAATTGTGGCAAAGAGATGAATGGGTGGTTGTTCGGGTGTTTATATATGGTGGATATTGTAGAGTTTGGGGTGGAATTCGAGTTTAAGGCGGTGGAGGCTGAGTAGGGGTCCCACATGGGCTCCACAAGGGTTAGGCACGAAGTTCTTCGGACAAAAAAGGTAAATTACCAAATAACACATCGTGGAGGAAGAAAGAGAATATGAGTCAAAACTCACCAGACTGGACTAGTCCGTATGAGGCCGGACAAGTCCGTTGGAATTTAGAAAGTTGAATGGATAAGTCCGGTGTCAAGCCAGACAAGTCCGTTCGTAGATATATTGAAGTTCCAGAGAGTTGAACGGACAAGTCTGGTGCCAGACCAGACAAGTTCAGAGCAATGTGACACCCAGTTCTAAAAAATGAACCAAGTGCAGTGTATGTGTGCCCAGGATGTTGCTTCACACATACACATCAACATAACAAATCATAATCAGAAATTAACCATGTCACGAATAATAAATATACCTTGATTCTATTGCAGTGGAAAATAAACTAGCGCAGGTGACTCCAACTCCACAGGCAATTGACGGTAGTACGCACGCCGAGTACTCCATGATGTCTTCCAAATTATCACTTGTAGCTGAATTAATTGTAGGAATAGCAAGAGATGTCGTACTCAGCAAGTGTGGGAAAGTATGACATGTAGCTTAAACAAGGCATGATAATAAATAATGGCTAATTGCAGAAAAGTACATTCAAAACATGTAAAAAGCATCATAATATGTATATGTGAAGTAATCCCATCATATCCCACATAATTAACATACTACAAAACCATACTCAATTATCCATCCATATACCGAATTATTACCATCATCATCATCCATGTCCATTTATCATAATTCAATCCGTAACAATAACCATAAGAAACCATAGACATAACCAACCATAATCAGGCATCCCAAATCGCAAGTTCCCTCTAATCATGGATGTTGTCTAGGTGCTCATAACCGGGAGCACATCTATCATGATAGTTTTTAACACTCTGCAGAGGTTGTACCACTTTACCCACAAGTTTGTGATTTCATCACCCGTCAGCGACAAAAGAAACCTCCCTTATGCCAATTACACTTCCTTATTCCTTAGGTGTATGGCCAAGAGATCACAAAATAGCCTTTACAATGGGACTACCAGCATGTTCAAACCCACTAAGGTTTCACCGGTGGTGATGCCTCCAACTGAGCACATCTAACCAAGGGCCCCCTCTTATGCCGTTCGGATCCCAGGGTAGTCCCGCCACTATTGCAAACCCAACCGACTCCAATTAATTAGAGCAAAGCAAAATGGTAAAATTGCCCTTTTCAACTCTCTACAATATATTCCAAGTGACAAGGATGGTCAAACAATTCTAGTAAACACCTATCATTGGTTTCCCATCAATTTGACACAAGCATGCATTTTTGCAAACAAAACATTTAAAAACGGGATTAAAATGATCAAAGACACTTGCCTTGCTCAGATGGGTTGGGTTGCTCAAGAGCTTCGAAGTCTTGGTTCTCAAAATCCTCGTATATGGCCTCTTGAGCACGTCCCTCTATTTGTGATCATTCAAATACAAGAAAATACATAAGAATCAACACGATGGATACATATTAATCAATATGAAATTACATGAATGCATTCAAAGTTTGATAATTAAGTATCTATAATTCTTTATTAATTAGATGCAACTAGTTCATATGTGTTCATGCGAGTTTGCGGGGCTTTAAGCGATAATTAGTGTTGCTGAAATAAAATATATGTACGTGCAACTACGACTAAATTCCGGTATTAGATCTATTACGTCACTAAAATTTGTCTCAAAAAATGTATCCTATCGTAGGTGCGGTGGCTTCAAGGGTGGCAGGACGGAGGCGTAGCGTAGACGAAGTAGATGGCGCAGGGATCCTAAGGCGACACAACGACGGTGGCGCGACGATCTCTGGCGGACGGCGGCGGCTCCTTCCTTCTCTTCCTCTTCTTGTTCTCTTTTTTTTCTCCTCCTATTTCTCCCTGGCCGCAGCCTCTATTTTTCCCTCTGGCGGCTTGGGTTTTTCCCTCGTGGCTGCTGGAACTCTCGTACATGCAACAGAGCTCGATGTTGCTTTTATAGGCGGGGGCGTGCGGCAGAGAGGCGCTGGGCGCAGTCGACTCGGCCATGGGACGCAGTCTCGGGCTCGCGAGCACGCTGGAGCCCCGAGCCGACTCGGCCTCGCCTTGCTGGCGTGCATGGCCGCGCGGAGGGGCCACTCGGGCGCGCATGGCGGGCGTGGACGCACGGAGGGGCGGCTCGCCACACGTGGGCACTGTCTCGGGAGCCCTGGAGCGAGTCCCGTCGGTTGCTTGGAATCTTCCGGGGTGGAAGCAAAGCTTCCCCCAAAAACTTTTGGAAGGTTCCAAATTTTTTTCCCTTATAGATTCTGTATATATTTGTTTTATATTGATATATATATATATTCCATTTGTTTGTATTTATTTTCTATTTTCTATTTTATATTCTTATTCACTTTTCTTATTACCTACACACACACACAGATATATATATATATATATATGTATATATATATATATATATATATGTATATATATATATATATGTGTGTGTGTGTGTGTGTGTGTTTTATCTTTTATTTTTCTTCCTTTATTCTACTAATGATTTATGCATGAAAATATTATGCAATGCATGACGCTAAAAGAAAATTAGGGTGTTACAAGCAGGGCTTAAGAAGACATCAGAACCATTTTCGGACTAGTCCATAACAGTAATGGAAAAGTCCGGAAAAACATCAGAGAGTTAAACGGACTAGTCTGGGGTAATGTCCGGACAAGTCCGCCCTACCCAGGGAGAATGACAGAGAGTTGGACTAGTCCGGGGTACAAATCCGGACAATTATGTACCCAGCTAGGTTTTTATTTGCTTGTTTGATTATAATTCATTTTAAACTTGTTCCTTTTTGTGTTGCTTAATGTTAAACATGTATAAGAATGTATGCAATGCATGATGGATGAAAATGAGGGTGTTACACAATCTCAGAAGTATCCGAGGGAATCCAATGGTGTTGCACCCAAAAAAGGGGGTTAGGGCCCACCTAGCAGACCCCAAAGAATCACAATCGGGGGGGGGGGGGGCAGGACAAGGTCGGCCGACCCTCCTAGTAGGCCAACTTGGCCCTGGCGCCGAACTCAGTCAACTTCCATGTGTTGGCCTCTTGTGGCTCCCTGATGGCGATAACGACTGATTTGCACACTAATTGTGCTCCCAAAACGACTGAACTCATGTATAAATACCCCCTCACTCTCTCACTTCTAAAAAACAACTAGTTTGAGAATTGTACTCCACTCCAAAGGTTTGGAGTTGTCCTATTGGCCAGCCAAGTAGAAAGAGAGTGAGGAGGATCTAGGAGGAAGAGGCTTGGGCATTTCAAATCCCTCTTCCACACTTGTACCTCTATGGAAGTTTTGTCGGAATCGAGTAAAAAACATTTGTTAATTCAATACAAGTTTGATTTCTATTTTATAGTAGTTTACCCTCGTATCTGCTTGTGGGCTAACTGCTTTAATTCATTAGAGGCTCTAGTCATAGCTTTGCATTCAAACCAATTAGAGTTGTGAACTAAAACTTAAGCATGGTGCTTAGGATAGAATTCATCAGCGGATACCTCATAGACTGGCGGATTGAGGAGGTAGGCAGTAGCTAGTCATAGCCCTATCGATCCTTTGTAATCCTCCACGTTAGGCTACGCCATAGGCTCGTGGCGGGAATCGTCTTGTTGTTGCCAAGGGTCACTGTGACCTAGATCTCGAACCATTGGATTCCTCTCAAATCCTTGCCTACCAAACAAATTGTTTATCCTTGGATCAAACAAGTTAGAAGATCTCACAAGCATTCCTTGGATTCAATACCATTGGTAATACTCTTTCGGGGGAAGTGTTGTAACAATTTCTTCGTGTGCTTGTGGATTTTCATCTTTGATGTAGTAACTGTCAAAAAGCATTTATGGTTGGGTTTGCAATAGTGGTGGGATTGCCCTGGGATCCGAACGGCACAAGAGGGGGCCCTTGGATGGATGTGCTCAGTTGGAGACATCACCTCCAGTGAAACCTTATTGGGTCCTCACATGCTAGAAGCCACTTTGTAAAGGCTATTTTGCGATCTCTTGGCCACACACCGATGGAAGTGTGAGATGGCAAATGGAGGTTTGTAGTCATCAAAAGGTGATGAAATCACAAAATTTTGGGTAAAGTGGTGCCACCTCTGCAGAGTGTAAAACTATCATGCTAGTCGTGCTCCTGATCACGAGCAACCTGGACCCTTGTTGACGGTTATTATATACCAATTTGGACCGTCAATATAAATCGATTATGTGAAGGAATGGATATTTCTTATGCACATCATAGTTATGAATAACCTAGTTCCACTTTTACTTGGAGAAATTGGTGCGTGCAGGTATTATATGCATATTTAAGGTGAATGCATGTCCACAAGGACACACTTCCCACCAATCAGGTGCAAGCACGAGGATTCATGGTCCTAATCGGAGTAGAAAACCAACTAAAAATCAAGGGAAACACCCATACCCATGATGGGGGCCCATATAACAGTGTCACTGAGAAGTTTCGGCATGATTGGAGTCGCTTGCAGTTCGCCCGAACCACTAGGTCGCCCGACCTGGTATTCACTCCAAACGTGGTCAACCTCCATGTGTTGGCACCTCACGGCTTGGAGATCACGATGGCGAATGATTCCCTTGCTTTTTTTGGTGCCAAACCGACCGTTGGAGGGTATAAATATGGAGTAGGGGGCTCCATTACTCCACATACCACTCGAGCATTCACTCTCTTGTATATATTGGTTCTCAAAGTCCTTAGTGGAGGTTACGCTGGAGAGAGGAGCCTCTAGTCCCATGTCCAAATTGGGAAAGGTATGGCTCATGTATCTTTCTTTACTTTTGTGATTTTGTGCTTTATAATAATAATATTATCATTCTCTATTTACTTATATATTTGGGCAAAGCGTTCCTTGTCTGGTTGTGGAGTCCATATATGTGCTAGGTGTAGATGTTGTTATGATCAAGACACAATGCCATTGCCATGTTATCATAAATATCATACACCACCACTATAGTCTAATTAGGTAATAATATGATTATGTTAATATAAATATGTTAGTGCTTCGATCCAACATTGGTTCAATGATGTTTAGGTTAGTCATTGCCATAACATGAATATTATGTTGCAACTCTTAAGGTATTTACTTAGCATGCAAGCGTGATGCTTGAATAGTTAAGTAGCGTTGGATGCGTCGTAGTACACGGTTTGTAGAGGTAGGAGGTAGGTGGTGAGAGCCCTATCCGTCCGTTGTAATCCTCCACGTTCGGCTATGACATAGGCTCTTGGCGGGAGTCACCTGGCAGACCAGGGTAAGCCCATGCCAGATATGTTGGACCACTAAGCCCTAGTGTTCACCATTATCATAGTCATGTGTACTTTATTAGGCTATGTATATGAGTAATTAGATCATAGTAGGAGTAGCTCCATCTCGTAGTCTAACCCTCGCTAGGACAACCTTACCCTTAGAGTAGATTGCTTAGGTGTGTGTCAGACTACCCTCATTATCATCTTACCTCTCTCTTGATAATTGATTAGTATCCCATAGCTTGATCATAAGAGTAGTGTCTTTTTTACTCATTGCATTCCCTTAGGATAAATACGATACCCTTGGGAATAATCTTGGGTGAAATGCTACACGATAGTTTCTGTGTGCTTGCGGACCTCATCTCTTAAAGATGATCAATGACGTAACAAACGTCAACAAGCATTTCTGCCGCCGTTGCCGGGAAGGCAGAGGAAGTGAAGTATAGCTATCACTTGTGATTAAGCTATAGGTACTAATAGTTATTAGACAGGATTACCCTTGTTTGTTTTCTCCTTTTATTTGAAAACAGGGTAGTGTTGGCTAACCCATTTCATGGGATGGCCAACAATGATGCCAGTGCTCAACTGCAAGATAATGCAAGGCGTACCTCAATAAATGTCAGTTGGTGAAAGTGCATCTAGGACTCCCTTGTGGGTTTTGGATGATTTATGACAAGCAATTGGGATCCTAACCTCTTTGTTGAGATGAATGCAGGCCTACAATAGAAAAATGAATAAAATACCAAAAAGAAGGGATGACGAGGAGCAAAGTGGAAATGAGCTCAAGGAAAAAGAGTTGTAGATTATTGTTTATGGAGTGTGTTAAGGAAACACAGCCCAAGAGCTCAATCATAATCAAACACACACATTGCACAAAGTTACACAGGACCGGACTAGTCCGATCACAACCGGACTAGTCCGATAACCTTTCTGCACTAGATTGGACAAGTCCGATATCTGTCGGACTAGTCCGATATCTTTCTGACTAGAATCGGACTAGTCTTCCCCAGTGCGGACTAGTCCTTAAAACACTACACAAGTCACACAAAATCGGACAAGTCCGTTATTAACCGGACTAGTCCGATATCCTTTCTGATCCACTTCGGACAAGTCCGATATTCACACGGACTAGTCCGAAAAACCCACTGATCTAAATCGGACAAGTCCTCCAAGTGTGAACTTGTCATCCAACACACTTAGGGTTTCAGATGTCCGGACAATTCCGATGGACATCGGACTAGTCCGAAGATTTCCAGTAGCGAAATCGGACAAGTCCGTTTTCAGCCGGACTAGTCCGATATTTCGGGACACATAGGGTTTGCTACACACAGCACACCGGACTAGTCCGGTGACCACCACGGACTAGTCCGAACTTTCTGAACCCTAACGGTAACTTTTAGAAACCCCATATAAATATAGGTGCACAGCCCAATTTCACTATCTCTCGAACCCTAGCGCCGTCACACCTCTCAAGAGCCTCAAAAACGACCTCTCTCCACGAAATTAAGTGCAACATCGATCAATCCCTTGAGGATTCACTCTAGATCATTGGAGAGACACTTGCAACATCACATTGAGCTCTTGGTTTGATTCTCTAACACACTCCTGCGTTTCAATTGTAACTTTTGAGCATGTTTTCGGTGGCATTGTGATTTGTAATCTAAGGGAGCTCTCAACGTGTGAGAACGCCCCTTGAATTCGGTTATTCACCCCTTTGTGATTAGTGGAAGAGGATTTGCCTTCGTGGCGATCCAACGAGGGTAGAGTTGGAGAAGACCCAGTCCTTTTGTGGACTCCTCAACGTGGACGTAGGTTGCCTTCGTGGTAGCCGAACCACGGGATAAATCGTTGTGTCTTGCTTTAGTGTTCATCATTCTAATCAAGCAACTCAATCTAGGGTTTCATACACATTGTTCATCTTACGTTAAATTGTTGAACATAAGACTTAATTGTGATATAATCCAGTATATAACTGTTGAACTGTTGTTTGATTCTATATTTCTGCTGTACACATAAAAGAATCAAACCAATCAATCAAGTTTAATCAACTTAGTCCGTGAACACTGGACTAGTCCACACTTTACCGGACTAGTCCGATATCTCTGGTATTGAACTAGTTGTTGAGTGTTGCAGGATCTGACAATTTTCAAAAAGGCCTATTCACCCCCCTCTAGGCCTACATTCAATTGGTATCAGAGCAGGTTCTTCAAGAAAGAGTCTAATCACTCGAAGAGATCATGTCGGACATGAAGGACGTCCACAAAATAAACAACCAAGAGGAGGTTAACAATGACAAGATCCAAAAAGTGGAGAAGTACCTCGAAGCCATTAAAGACTTCGAGGACGATGATGAGGAGACGCTGGAGCTAAAGGCACTCCTCAGAAAGAAGGCACTTTCCAAAGGGAAAGCGAAAGTTGAAGAGAAGAAGAAGGGGAGTAGTCACACCGACTACTCCCGATATCCTTTTAACTATGATCGTCTAAATTCCAATAACAACCATTACTTATCTATCCCACTTGGAAAAGCCCCACACTTCGATGGAAGTGATTACTAAATGTGGAGGCAGAATATGAAGATGCATTTGATTTCCCTAAATCCAAGTCTATGGCATGTTGTATGCACAGGGATAGATATTCCGGATGACGACGAAGAGCTCACCCCAAGCCAAGAGCAGGCCATTCATAGAAACGCTCAAGCCGCAGCTATAATCACCTCCTCACTCAGTCGGGACGAGTTCACCAAGGTGGATGGACTCGAAATTGCTAAGGAGATATGGGATACTCTGCAAACTGCATATGAAGGTGACCGACATGTGCGTGAAGCAAAGATTGAGATGATCAAAGGCGAACTAGGAAGATTTGCAATTGAGGAAGACGAGTCACCCCAAGATATGTACAATAGATTGAAGACACTCGTTAACAAAGTTTGATCATATGGGAGCAAGAAGTGGAATGACCACGAGGTTGTAAAGCTCATCCTTAGAGCTTTTATGCCTCGCAATGTCATGCTATGTTCTATGATTAGAGAAAGCCCAGGATACAAAAAGATGACACCGGATGAATTGCTTGGAAAAATTATCAACTTTGAAATGATGGAAAAACAATCAAAGCACGTCAAGGAAATTTCCGACCTCACCTCGGCTAAGAAGAAAGGGGTTGCTTTAAAGTCCACCCTCATGCCCCTATCCAAAGAAGCAAGAGAAGCACAACTAGAGGAAGACAGTGACGAAGAGAGCAGTGAGATAGATGAAGAGGACATGATATTATTCATGAAAAAGTTCAAGAGAATAATGAAGAAAAGACAAGGGACAAAATCAAGTGAAGGCAAGTACAAGGAAAGAACGAAGCCAAAGTTGAGACGGGCATGCTATAATTGTGGTGAGTATAACCACTTTATAGTTGACTGCCCATATGAGGAGAACAAGAAGAAGACCAAAGAATCCAAGTCTCAGAGAGTTGATTGGACTAGTCCACACTAGACTGGACAAGTTCGCTATGGCTAGAGTTATGGCGAATTTTTAATTAGGGCTTAGTTAAAGTTTATATGGAATCATATGTACATAGAAAAGATGCATCTAAGATATTTATCATGAATCCTAGGGTCAGAGATCGAGGATTTGACGAAACTCGAGATCTTGACGTCTAGATCCAAAGAAGATGAAGAATTGATGGAGGGAAACGTTGATGATGAAGTGTTGATGAAGATCACAGCAGCGATGATGATCTTGTTTGATCCCCCTCCTTCTTCCATTCTCCTTCTTCTCCCTGCGGTGGAGGCTCCTTGAGGGTGGCTCTCACAAACTAGGGCTAGGATTCTTCTTCAATTGTGGCAAAGAGATGAATGGGTGGTTGTTCGGGTGTTTATATATGGTGGATATTGTAGAGTTTGGGGTGGAATTCGAGTTTAAGGCGGTGGAGGCTGAGTAGGGGTCCCACATGGGCTCCACAAGGGTTAGGCACGAAGTTCTTCGGACAAAAAAGGTAAATTACCAAATAACACATCGTGGAGGAAGAAAGAGAATATGAGTCAAAACTCACCAGACTGGACTAGTCCGTATGAGGCCGGACAAGTCCGTTGGAATTTAGAAAGTTGAATGGATAAGTCCGGTGTCAAGCCAGACAAGTCCGTTCGTAGATATATTGAAGTTCCAGAGAGTTGAACGGACAAGTCTGGTGCCAGACCAGACAAGTTCAGAGCAATGTGACACCCAGTTCTAAAAAATGAACCAAGTGCAGTGTATGTGTGCCCAGGATGTTGCTTCACACATACACATCAACATAACAAATCATAATCAGAAATTAACCATGTCACGAATAATAAATATACCTTGATTCTATTGCAGTGGAAAATAAACTAGCGCAGGTGACTCCAACTCCACAGGCAATCGACGGTAGTACGCACGCCGAGTACTCCATGATGTCTTCCAAATTATCACTTGTAGCTGAATTAATTGTAGGAATAGCAAGAGATGTCGTACTCAGCAAGTGTGGGAAAGTATGACATGTAGCTTAAACAAGGCATGATAATAAATAATGGCTAATTGCAGAAAAGTACATTCAAAACATGTAAAAAGCATCATAATATGTATATGTGAAGTAATCCCATCATATCCCACATAATTAACATACTACAAAACCATACTCAATTATCCATCCATATACCGAATTATTACCATCATCATCATCCATGTCCATTTATCATAATTCAATCCGTAACAATAACCATAAGAAACCATAGACATAACCAACCATAATCAGGCATCCCAAATCGCAAGTTCCCTCTAATCATGGATGTTGTCCAGGTGCTCATAACCGGGAGCACATCTATCATGATAGTTTTTAACACTCTACAGAGGTTGTACCACTTTACCCACAAGTTTGTGATTTCATCACCCGTCAGCGACAAAAGAAACCTCCCTTATGCCAATTACACTTCCTTATTCCTTAGGTGTATGGCCAAGAGATCACAAAATAGCCTTTACAATGGGACTACCAGCATGTTCAAACCCACTAAGGTTTCACCGGTGGTGATGCCTCCAACTGAGCACATCTAACCAAGGGCCCCCTCTTATGCCGTTCGGATCCCAGGGTAGTCCCGCCACTATTGCAAACCCAACCGACTCCAATTAATTAGAGCAAAGCAAAATGGTAAAATTGCCCTTTTCAACTCTCTACAATATATTCCAAGTGACAAGGATGGTCAAACAATTCTAGTAAACACCTATCATTGGTTTCCCATCAATTTGACACAAGCATGCATTTTTGCAAACAAAACATTTAAAAACGGGATTAAAATGATCAAAGACACTTGCCTTGCTCAGATGGGTTGGGTTGCTCAAGAGCTTCGAAGTCTTGGTTCTCAAAATCCTCGTATATGGCCTCTTGAGCACGTCCCTCTATTTGTGATCATTCAAATACAAGAAAATACATAAGAATCAACACGATGGATACATATTAATCAATATGAAATTACATGAATGCATTCAAAGTTTGATAATTAAGTATCTATAATTCTTTATTAATTAGATGCAACTAGTTCATATGTGTTCATGCGAGTTTGCGGGGCTTTAAGCGATAATTAGTGTTGCTGAAATAAAATATATGTACGTGCAACTACGACTAAATTCCGGTATTAGATCTATTACGTCGCTAAAATTTGTCTCAAAAAATGTATCCTATCGTAGGTGCGGTGGCTTCAAGGGTGGCAGGACGGAGGCGTAGCGTAGACGAAGTAGATGGCGCAGGGATCCTAAGGCGACACAACGACGGTGGCGCGACGATCTCTGGCGGACGGCGGCGGCTCCTTCCTTCTCTTCCTCTTCTTGTTCTCTTTTTTTTCTCCTCCTATTTCTCCCTGGCCGCAGCCTCTATTTTTCCCTCTGGCGGCTTGGGTTTTTCCCTCGTGGCTGCTGGAACTCTCGTACATGCAACAGAGCTCGATGTTGCTTTTATAGGCGGGGGCGTGCGGCAGAGAGGCGCTGGGCGCAGTCGACTCGGCCATGGGACGCAGTCTCGGGCTCGCGAGCACGCTGGAGCCCCGAGCCGACTCGGCCTCGCCTTGCTGGCGTGCATGGCCGCGCGGAGGGGCCACTCGGGCGCGCATGGCGGGCGTGGACGCACGGAGGGGCGGCTCGCCACACGTGGGCACTGTCTCGGGAGCCCTGGAGCGAGTCCCGTCGGTTGCTTGGAATCTTCCGGGGTGGAAGCAAAGCTTCCCCCAAAAACTTTTGGAAGGTTCCAAATTTTTTTCCCTTATAGATTCTGTATATATTTGTTTTATATTGATATATATATATATTCCATTTGTTTGTATTTATTTTCTATTTTCTATTTTATATTCTTATTCACTTTTTTTATTACCTACACACACACACAGATATATATATATATATATATATGTATATATATATATATATATATATATATATATGTATATATATATATATATGTGTGTGTGTGTGTGTGTGTGTTTTATCTTTTATTTTTCTTCCTTTATTCTACTAATGATTTATGCATGAAAATATTATGCAATGCATGACGCTAAAAGAAAATTAGGGTGTTACAAGCAGGGCTTAAGAAGACATCAGAACCATTTTCGGACTAGTCCATAACAGTAATGGAAAAGTCCGGAAAAACATCAGAGAGTTAAACGGACTAGTCTGGGGTAATGTCCGGACAAGTCCGCCCTACCCAGGGAGAATGACAGAGAGTTGGACTAGTCCGGGGTACAAATCCGGACAATTATGTACCCAGCTAGGTTTTTATTTGCTTGTTTGATTATAATTCATTTTAAACTTGTTCCTTTTTGTGTTGCTTAATGTTAAACATGTATAAGAATGTATGCAATGCATGATGGATGAAAATGAGGGTGTTACACAATCTCAGAAGTATCCGAGGGAATCCAATGGTGTTGCACCCAAAAAAGGGGGTTAGGGCCCACCTAGCAGACCCCAAAGAATCACAATCGGGGGGGGGGGGGGGGGGGGGGCAGGACAAGGTCGGCCGACCCTCCTAGTAGGCCAACTTGGCCCTGGCGCCGAACTCAGTCAACTTCCATGTGTTGGCCTCTTGTGGCTCCCTGATGGCGATAACGACTGATTTGCACACTAATTGTGCTCCCAAAACGACTGAACTCATGTATAAATACCCCCTCACTCTCTCACTTCTAAAAAACAACTAGTTTGAGAATTGTACTCCACTCCAAAGGTTTGGAGTTGTCCTATTGGCCAGCCAAGTAGAAAGAGAGTGAGGAGGATCTAGGAGGAAGAGGCTTGGGCATTTCAAATCCCTCTTCCACACTTGTACCTCTATGGAAGTTTTGTCGGAATCGAGTAAAAAACATTTGTTAATTCAATACAAGTTTGATTTCTATTTTATAGTAGTTTACCCTCGTATCTGCTTGTGGGCTAACTGCTTTAATTCATTAGAGGCTCTAGTCATAGCTTTGCATTCAAACCAATTAGAGTTGTGAACTAAAACTTAAGCATGGTGCTTAGGATAGAATTCATCAGCGGATACCTCATAGACTGGCGGATTGAGGAGGTAGGCAGTAGCTAGTCATAGCCCTATCGATCCTTTGTAATCCTCCACGTTAGGCTACGCCATAGGCTCGTGGCGGGAATCGTCTTGTTGTTGCCAAGGGTCACTGTGACCTAGATCTCGAACCATTGGATTCCTCTCAAATCCTTGCCTACCAAACAAATTGTTTATCCTTGGATCAAACAAGTTAGAAGATCTCACAAGCATTCCTTGGATTCAATACCATTGGTAATACTCTTTCGGGGGAAGTGTTGTAACAATTTCTTCGTGTGCTTGTGGATTTTCATCTTTGATGTAGTAACTGTCAAAAAGCATTTATGGTTGGGTTTGCAATAGTGGTGGGATTGCCCTGGGATCCGAACGGCACAAGAGGGGGCCCTTGGATGGATGTGCTCAGTTGGAGACATCACCTCCAGTGAAACCTTATTGGGTCCTCACATGCTAGAAGCCACTTTGTAAAGGCTATTTTGCGATCTCTTGGCCACACACCGATGGAAGTGTGAGATGGCAAATGGAGGTTTGTAGTCATCAAAAGGTGATGAAATCACAAAATTTTGGGTAAAGTGGTGCCACCTCTGCAGAGTGTAAAACTATCATGCTAGTCGTGCTCCTGATCACGAGCAACCTGGACCCTTGTTGACGGTTATTATATACCAATTTGGACCGTCAATATAAATCGATTATGTGAAGGAATGGATATTTCTTATGCACATCATAGTTATGAATAACCTAGTTCCACTTTTACTTGGAGAAATTGGTGCGTGCAGGTATTATATGCATATTTAAGGTGAATGCATGTCCACAAGGACACACTTCCCACCAATCAGGTGCAAGCACGAGGATTCATGGTCCTAATCGGAGTAGAAAACCAACTAAAAATCAAGGGAAACACCCATACCCATGATGGGGGCCCATATAACAGTGTCACTGAGAAGTTTCGGCATGATTGGAGTCGCTTGCAGTTCGCCCGAACCACTAGGTCGCCCGACCTGGTATTCACTCCAAACGTGGTCAACCTCCATGTGTTGGCACCTCACGGCTTGGAGATCACGATGGCGAATGATTCCCTTGCTTTTTTTGGTGCCAAACCGACCGTTGGAGGGTATAAATATGGAGTAGGGGGCTCCATTACTCCACATACCACTCGAGCATTCACTCTCTTGTATATATTGGTTCTCAAAGTCCTTAGTGGAGGTTACGCTGGAGAGAGGAGCCTCTAGTCCCATGTCCAAATTGGGAAAGGTATGGCTCATGTATCTTTCTTTACTTTTGTGATTTTGTGCTTTATAATAATAATATTATCATTCTCTATTTACTTATATATTTGGGCAAAGCGTTCCTTGTCTGGTTGTGGAGTCCATATATGTGCTAGGTGTAGATGTTGTTATGATCAAGACACAATGCCATTGCCATGTTATCATAAATATCATACACCACCACTATAGTCTAATTAGGTAATAATATGATTATGTTAATATAAATATGTTAGTGCTTCGATCCAACATTGGTTCAATGATGTTTAGGTTAGTCATTGCCATAACATGAATATTATGTTGCAACTCTTAAGGTATTTACTTAGCATGCAAGCGTGATGCTTGAATAGTTAAGTAGCGTTGGATGCGTCGTAGTACACGGTTTGTAGAGGTAGGAGGTAGGTGGTGAGAGCCCTATCCGTCCGTTGTAATCCTCCACGTTCGGCTATGACATAGGCTCTTGGCGGGAGTCACCTGGCAGACCAGGGTAAGCCCATGCCAGATATGTTGGACCACTAAGCCCTAGTGTTCACCATTATCATAGTCATGTGTACTTTATTAGGCTATGTATATGAGTAATTAGATCATAGTAGGAGTAGCTCCATCTCGTAGTCTAACCCTCGCTAGGACAACCTTACCCTTAGAGTAGATTGCTTAGGTGTGTGTCAGACTACCCTCATTATCATCTTACCTCTCTCTTGATAATTGATTAGTATCCCATAGCTTGATCATAAGAGTAGTGTCTTTTTTACTCATTGCATTCCCTTAGGATAAATACGATACCCTTGGGAATAATCTTGGGTGAAATGCTACACGATAGTTTCTGTGTGCTTGCGGACCTCATCTCTTAAAGATGATCAATGACGTAACAAACGTCAACAAGCATTTCTGCCGCCGTTGCCGGGAAGGCAGAGGAAGTGAAGTATAGCTATCACTTGTGATTAAGCTATAGGTACTAATAGTTATTAGACAGGATTACCCTTGTTTGTTTTCTCCTTTTATTTGAAAACAGGGTAGTGTTGGCTAACCCATTTCATGGGATGGCCAACAATGATGCCAGTGCTCAACTGCAAGATAATGCAAGGCGTACCTCAATAAATGTCAGTTGGTGAAAGTGCATCTAGGACTCCCTTGTGGGTTTTGGATGATTTATGACAAGCAATTGGGATCCTAACCTCTTTGTTGAGATGAATGCAGGCCTACAATAGAAAAATGAATAAAATACCAAAAAGAAGGGATGACGAGGAGCAAAGTGGAAATGAGCTCAAGGAAAAAGAGTTGTAGATTATTGTTTATGGAGTGTGTTAAGGAAACACAGCCCAAGAGCTCAATCATAATCAAACACACACATTGCACAAAGTTACACAGGACCGGACTAGTCCGATAACCTTTCTGCACTAGATTGGACAAGTCCGATATCTGTCGGACTAGTCCGATATCTTTCTGACTAGAATCGGACTAGTCTTCCCCAGTGCGGACTAGTCCTTAAAACACTACACAAGTCACACAAAATCGGACAAGTCCGTTATTAACCGGACTAGTCCGATATCCTTTCTGATCCACTTCGGACAAGTCCGATATTCACACGGACTAGTCCGAAAAACCCACTGATCTAAATCGGACAAGTCCTCCAAGTGTGAACTTGTCATCCAACACACTTAGGGTTTCAGATGTCCGGACAATTCCGATGGACATCGGACTAGTCCGAAGATTTCCAGTAGCGAAATCGGACAAGTCCGTTTTCAGCCGGACTAGTCCGATATTTCGGGACACATAGGGTTTGCTACACACAGCACACCGGACTAGTCCGGTGACCACCACGGACTAGTCCGAACTTTCTGAACCCTAACGGTAACTTTTAGAAACCCCATATAAATATAGGTGCACAGCCCAATTTCACTATCTCTCGAACCCTAGCGCCGTCACACCTCTCAAGAGCCTCAAAAACGACCTCTCTCCACGAAATTAAGTGCAACATCGATCAATCCCTTGAGGATTCACTCTAGATCATTGGAGAGACACTTGCAACATCACATTGAGCTCTTGGTTTGATTCTCTAACACACTCCTGCGTTTCAATTGTAACTTTTGAGCATGTTTTCGGTGGCATTGTGATTTGTAATCTAAGGGAGCTCTCAACGTGTGAGAACGCCCCTTGAATTCGGTTATTCACCCCTTTGTGATTAGTGGAAGAGGATTTGCCTTCGTGGCGATCCAACGAGGGTAGAGTTGGAGAAGACCCAGTCCTTTTGTGGACTCCTCAACGTGGACGTAGGTTGCCTTCGTGGTAGCCGAACCACGGGATAAATCGTTGTGTCTTGCTTTAGTGTTCATCATTCTAATCAAGCAACTCAATCTAGGGTTTCATACACATTGTTCATCTTACGTTAAATTGTTGAACATAAGACTTAATTGTGATATAATCCAGTATATAACTGTTGAACTGTTGTTTGATTCTATATTTCTGCTGTACACATAAAAGAATCAAACCAATCAATCAAGTTTAATCAACTTAGTCCGTGAACACTGGACTAGTCCACACTTTACCGGACTAGTCCGATATCTCTGGTATTGAACTAGTTGTTGAGTGTTGCAGGATCTGACAATTTTCAAAAAGGCCTATTCACCCCCCTCTAGGCCTACATTCAATTGGTATCAGAGCAGGTTCTTCAAGAAAGAGTCTAATCACTCGAAGAGATCATGTCGGACATGAAGGACGTCCACAAAATAAACAACCAAGAGGAGGTTAACAATGACAAGATCCAAAAAGTGGAGAAGTACCTCGAAGCCATTAAAGACTTCGAGGACGATGATGAGGAGACGCTGGAGCTAAAGGCACTCCTCAGAAAGAAGGCACTTTCCAAAGGGAAAGCGAAAGTTGAAGAGAAGAAGAAGGGGAGTAGTCACACCGACTACTCCCGATATCCTTTTAACTATGATCGTCTAAATTCCAATAACAACCATTACTTATCTATCCCACTTGGAAAAGCCCCACACTTCGATGGAAGTGATTACTAAATGTGGAGGCAGAATATGAAGATGCATTTGATTTCCCTAAATCCAAGTCTATGGCATGTTGTATGCACAGGGATAGATATTCCGGATGACGACGAAGAGCTCACCCCAAGCCAAGAGCAGGCCATTCATAGAAACGCTCAAGCCGCAGCTATAATCACCTCCTCACTCAGTCGGGACGAGTTCACCAAGGTGGATGGACTCGAAATTGCTAAGGAGATATGGGATACTCTGCAAACTGCATATGAAGGTGACCGACATGTGCGTGAAGCAAAGATTGAGATGATCAAAGGCGAACTAGGAAGATTTGCAATTGAGGAAGACGAGTCACCCCAAGATATGTACAATAGATTGAAGACACTCGTTAACAAAGTTTGATCATATGGGAGCAAGAAGTGGAATGACCACGAGGTTGTAAAGCTCATCCTTAGAGCTTTTATGCCTCGCAATGTCATGCTATGTTCTATGATTAGAGAAAGCCCAGGATACAAAAAGATGACACCGGATGAATTGCTTGGAAAAATTATCAACTTTGAAATGATGGAAAAACAATCAAAGCACGTCAAGGAAATTTCCGACCTCACCTCGGCTAAGAAGAAAGGGGTTGCTTTAAAGTCCACCCTCATGCCCCTATCCAAAGAAGCAAGAGAAGCACAACTAGAGGAAGACAGTGACGAAGAGAGCAGTGAGATAGATGAAGAGGACATGATATTATTCATGAAAAAGTTCAAGAGAATAATGAAGAAAAGACAAGGGACAAAATCAAGTGAAGGCAAGTACAAGGAAAGAACGAAGCCAAAGTTGAGACGGGCATGCTATAATTGTGGTGAGTATAACCACTTTATAGTTGACTGCCCATATGAGGAGAACAAGAAGAAGACCAAAGAATCCAAGTCTCAACCCAAGAAATTCTTCAAGAAGAAGAAACAAGCCGAACAAGCGCACATTGGGAAGGAGTGGGACTCAAACGATGAGTCCTCATCATCCGATGAAGAAGAGATGGCTAGCATAGCCATCGAGAGCACGTCCAAGAAATCTACACTCTTCCCTACACTCGGTGCAAGGAAGGGAAATGGCACTTGCCTTATGGCAAATGAAGGTAAACGCAAGGTAATCATCAAAACCCCTTCCGTGCATTCCTACTCTAGTGATGATGAAGTAGATAGTGATGATGAGGATATGCTAAATGGACTAGATAGGAAAACTGCAACAAAAGTGAAATTTCTACTTGATCAACTTGTTGAGAAGGAGAGGTTAATTCATCGTCAAGAGGACATGATTATCTCCCAAAAGGAGGAGTATGTCGAACTTGACAAACTTCTAGAGCTTGAAAAGGAGAAAAATAATTCACTAGAGCTTGAGTTAGCTTCAAGCAAGAAAGCTTGCTTGGAGTTAACTGACTCAAATGTTGCAATCAAGGACAACCTTGTTGACCTGATCAACGTTAACAAGATCCTTGAAGTGCAAGTTGAGTCACTCAAGCTTAGTGAACCTTCCTCCTCTTCAAACTCACCTTCTCAACCCACTAAAACTGAGTTTGCTCATATGTGCACATGTAGTAAAACTGACACCAGATTGAAAGGGAAATCAACCTCCACAAAGGATAAAAATCCTACCCAATGTGGCATATTTGACAAGGAGAAGATCAACTATGCACGTAGTGCATACTTGGTCCAAAGACCTCCAAATGTCAAATATGGCATTGGTTACTCTTATGATGAAAAGCAACATGCTGGAAGTCATAAGAATAACAAGGGAAGGATTTCTTTTGTGAAGGGAAGACCCTCTCAATCTGGTAAGTCGAAGAATAAAAACCTGAACACACACGAATACCAGACTAGTCCGGTTGATGTCCGGACAAGTCCGGTCCTCCGGACAAGTCCGACCCCTCAGACTAGTCCGGCTGATAAACAACGGCAGCTATTATTCAAAACTTTTGATGCCTCCTATGTATTAATGAGAAATAATCTTGGAAATGTCTGTGCTCATTATGTTGGGCCACGCCATGGGAACACAAAATCCCATGTGTGGGTGCCCAAATGTATTGTAACTAACCTCCAAGGACCCCAAGCAAGCTTGGGTACCTAAAACCAAAGCATAATTTGTTTTTGCAGGCCTATTCCTCTGGTGGATCCAAATGGGTGCTAGACAGTGGATGCACCAACCACATGACCGGAGAAAGGAGGATGTTCGTGGAATATGAAGAGAATGAGGATCCAAACGAGGGCATCTACTTCGGAGATAATAGTCAAGGAAGGGTGCTCGGTACCGGTAAAATTGCAATATCCTCTGAACACACACTTTCTCATGTTTTACATGTTGAATCTTTAGATTATAACCTGCTGTCCATATCTCAACTATGTGACAAAGGTTATAATTGCTTGTTCACTAACGAGGGTGTGACCGTCTCTAGGAGGAGTGATGGTTCCATTGCATTCAAGGGTATGTTGAAGGGAAAGCTTTACCTTGTTGACTTCAATAAGGATAAAGCCGAACTCGACACATGCTTGATTGCAAAAACCAACATGGGTTGGCTGTGGCATAGACGGCTAGCGCATGTTGGTATGAGGAATCTTCAAAGACTCCTCAAGGGCGATCACATCCGCGGTTTGAAGGAAGTTGTTTTTCAGAAAGACAAGCCTTGTAGCGCGTGCCATGCCGGGAAGCAAGTTGGAGCACATCATCCCGCAAAGAACGTCATGACTACAACAAGACCGCTCGAACTACTTCACATGGACTTGTTTGGTCCAATTGCTTACATAAGCATTGGCGGTAACAAATACGGTTTAGTTATCATTGATGATTTTTCTCGCTTCACTTGGGTTTTCTTTTTGCATGATAAGTCAGAAACACAAGGATCACTCAAGAAGTTCTTCAGACGAGCTCAAAACGAATTTTCGTTGACAATCAAGAGTATACAAAGCGACAATGGCACGGAGTTCAAGAACACACAAGTGGAGGAGTACCTTGATGAAGAGGGCATCAAGCACGAATTTTCAGCACCATACTCGCCACAACAAAACGGAGTTGCCGAAAGAAAGAACCGAACACTCATAGAGATGGCAAGAACAATGCTCGATGAGTACAAGACTTCGGATCGATTTTGGGCAGAAGCGATTAACACCGCTTGCCACGCCGCAAATCGACTTTATCTTCATCGACTACTCAAGAAGACTGCCTATGAACTACTCACCGGTAACAAACCAAACATTTCATATTTTCGAGTTTTCGGTTCTCCATGTTATATCCTGAACAAGAAGCCTAGGACTTCAAAGTTCGCTTCGAAGTCCGATGAAGGTTTCTTGCTTGGTTATGATTCGAACACTTACGCCTATCGTGTTTTCAACAAGGCCTCCGGACTTGTTGAAGTAGCACGTGACGTAGAGTTCGATGAGACTAATGGCTCCCAAAAGGAGCAAGTTGATCCATGTGAATTAGGTAAAGAAGAAGCTCCTTGTCAAGCATTGAGAAGAATGGCTCCAGGCGAAGTTCGACCACAAGAGCCACCTTCACACATACATGAGGAAAATGAACCACCAGAGGAGACCATAAATCAAGGGGGAGCTTCAATACAAGATCAACCACAAGAGTACGAAGGTGATCAACAAGTCAATGAAGGCAACCACTTAGGGGGAGAAGCGGGCAATCATGAAGACACAACTCCTCAAGTGCCACACCCAAGAGTACACCAATGCGTCCAAAGGGATCACCCAATCGACAACATCATCAGTGACATCCAAAAGGGAGTAACCACTAGATCTCGCATAGCTAACTTTCGTGAGCATTATTCGTTTGTATCCTTTTTGGAACCACGCAGGATTGAGGATGCATTGAAGGATCTGGACTGGGTGGTGGCAATGCAAGAAGAATTGAACAACTTCAAGTGGAACGAGGTGTGGGAACTTGTGGCAAGGCCCAATGCAAACATCGTCGGCACCAAGTGGGTCTTCTGCAATAAACAAGACGAACACGGGGTGGTGACAAGGAACAAGGCACGACTTGTGGCCAAAGGGTACTCACAAGTCGAAGGTTTGGATTTCGATGAGACTTTTGCTCCAGTAGCTAGGCTTGAATCTATTAGAATATTACTTGCATATGCTACTCACCACGATTTCAAGCTGTATCAAATGGATGTGAAAAGTGCCTTCCTCAACGGACCGATCAAGGAAGAGGTGTACGTGGAGCAACTACCCGGGTTTGAAGACGAAGAGTTCCCCGACCACGTATTCAAATTGCGTAAGGCTCTCTACAGCCTCAAACAAGCTCCTAGAGCTTGGTATGAGTGTCTTAGAGATTTCTTAATTGAGAATGGTTTTCAAATTGGCAAAGTAGATTATACATTATTTACAAAGAATTTAGACAATGATCTCTTTATTTGTCAAATTTATGTTGTTGATATAATCTTTGGGTCAACTAATCAATCTTTTTGTGAGGAATTTAGCAAAATCATGACAGACAGGTTTGAAATGTCAATGATGGGAGAATTAAAATACTTCTTGGGATTCCAAGTGCGGCAACAAAAGGAAGGAACGTTCATAAGCCAAACCAAGTACACGCAGGACATACTTAAGAAGTTTGGCATGGACAAGGCAAAGCCCATAAAGACCCCCATGGCAACAAACGGTCACTTGGATCTCAATGAAGATGGACCTAACGTCGACGAAAAGGTATACCGCTCCATGATTGGATCTCTACTCCATTTGTGTGCATCTAGGCCAGATATTTTGTTGAGTGTATGTTTGTGTGCAAGATTTCAAGCCAACCCTAAGGAATGTCATTTGACAACCGTAAAAAGGATCTTGAGATATTTAGTTCATACACCCAACCTTGGTCTTTGGTACCCAAAAGGCTCAAAATTCAATCTCATTGGTTACTCCGATGCAGATTATGCCGGGTGCAAAGTAGATAGAAAAAGCACCTCCAGCATATGCCAATTCCTAGGGAGATCCTTAGTTTCTTGGTCCTCCAGGAAACAAAATTCCATTGCCCTATCCACAGCCAAAGCGGAGTATGTTGCGGCCGGGAGTTGTTGTGCACAACTCCTTTGGATGCGACAAACTCTAAGGGATTACGGTTACAATATGAACCGTATTCCTCTCCTTTGTGACAATGAGAGTGCCATTAAAATTGCCCACAATCCAGTTGAGCACTCTAGAACTAAACACATAGACATAAGACATCATTTTTTGAGAGACCATTCCATGAAAGGAGATATAACCATCTCACATGTCAACACCCAAAAGCAATTGGCCGACATATTCACCAAGCCACTTGATGAAAAGCGTTTTTGCGAACTCCGAAATGAACTAAATATCCTTTATGCTCGGAGTGTGGCTTGAAAAGTTGCATACCTGTATGAACTCTTCAAAAATGTTGATTGAATTGTGAAAATCGTCTCTCTCAATTTTTCTCGAAAAACTATGTCAATTACTAGATCTTGATCATTGTTTGGTTGTTGTATGCTTACTAGTCAAATTCATCAAGATTAATTGATTTGTTTTGCCTCTCTATTCTCTATTTATGAACCTTCAAATATATATGAATGGGATATGCAAATTTCTCCTAGTGACCATGGACTAGTCCGTGATTACCCGGACTAGTCCGCCCATGCAGACCAGTCCGCTGAGTGCCGAATAGGCCGGACTAGTCCGATAGACCACGTACTAGTCCGATATAGCTCTCTGGATGACTTCGGACTAGTCCGTTCATCTCCGGACTTGTCCGATTTTTCGTGTCCATAACCCTAGCCGCCACCAAACCCTAATTCCTCTCATCCCCACTCTTGCTCACGCACTCTCTCTCTTGCGCTCGAGCTCCCAAGGCGATTCCTTGCTCCCTCCATAAAAAAGGTGCACATTTGGGCAGAAATCAAGATTGACCTCATGCGGATTGAAGCTAGCGGACTTGTCAGGGCTCCAACTCCCTAATCCTCAAGCTTCAATCGATTTCTTCGGTAATTTTCTCCCAAACCCTAGAAATCTTGTTTTTTCTCCATTGTTGATCGAATAGCCTAGCATCTTTCACTAGATACATGCTTCGTTGATGTACTACGTGTATGCTAGACTTGTTATGCATTAGGAATCAGCCTTTGTCCAGTCTGTTAGGTTTTTGAGGATGAACACCGGACTAGTCCAGTCCATGCACGGACAAGTCCGGTCCCCCGGACTAGTCCGTGCCTGTGCACCGGACAAGTCCGATACTTCTGAACTTAAAACCTAATTCTTCAATTCCTCAATGCACTTCCTTGCTATCTCTTCATACCTATGCCCTGTATCACTTATCATCATTCTTGCAAATCATTCTCAGATCATGTCGAGCTCAAACGATGAAATCTCAGACTTTGAGGCCGAGATGGACCACGAGGTGGCACCTCGGTCCTCGACGGGTCTTGGCAAGAAGTGCCAAGAAAGACCCTCCGAGCCAGCTCCTTCCCCTCCTCAGGTTCGGAGGAAGGTGTTGGCAAAGAAGCCAGCTTCAAAGGCAGCCGCATCATCAAGTGGCCCTCGCCAAGCAAAGGGCAAGGGCAAAGGGATAGTGACGGGTCCAGTGGGGCCTTTGAAGCTGCATGCTCCCAGGGAAGGGGTCCGGGACCCTACTGAGGAAAAGTTCAATGGCAAGGGCAGTGACTCGATAGCAAAATTCAGGAGTATCGACTGGTATGGCCGGCCCAAGCAAGCTGCTGATGGATGGTTCTGGTGCAACTTCCATGATGATTTCTACAAATCGGTGTATCTACCGATTAAGACCCCCGTGGTGCGCAGTCAGTGGATTGACTGGGCACATTTTGAGAAGAAGGGCTGCTCACCGTTCACTGATGTAGTGAGAGCCATTGAGAAGCATGGACTGAGAGATCTGTTTGCTTTCAGAAATAACTGGAATGATGATGTGATTGCGCAATTATTTGCGACTTGTCACTTCTCTAGTGAGGATGAAGAGAGTGTCACTTGGATGACCCATGGATCCAAGTACAGCATCACTCAAGAAGATTTCGCTAACCTGCTTCATCTTGACACCACAAGATCTGATTGCTTGGTCATACACAACATTGGTGTCATTGACAAGGATAGGATGAAGTTCCTATATGAGCCAAAGTCAAAGTTCAACCCTCCTTCCACCAAAAACATGAAGCCATTCTTTGTGGTGTTGAACAGAGTGTTAAGAAAGACAATTGCTCCCAAGGATGGCGATGCTGGGAGTGTGCAAGCATTCCTCCGGACCCTGATGAGAGTCATAAGCAAGGACCACCCATTTGATGTGGCGGAATACATTTGGAATGATATGGTAAACATATCCTGCACTCCCAATAGATCTTGCGGATATGCTCCTTACCTAATGTTTGTGATTGAAAAAGTCACCGGCATTGAGTTTGTGAAAGATGTGGAGCATCTCCCCTTGAGGCCTCAAATGCCTCAAAAGCCGAATATCCAGGCTGCTCCCTCTCCGGCATCCAGTATCGAAGCACCGGAAAGATCAAGAGAAGGTGCTAGAGCTGTCCCTACTTCTAGGGAAGCCCCTCAGCGAGGATCAGTCAGTGGGATCCTCAAGTATCTGGCTGCCGTATTCTCCTCCTGCAAGAAGGCCAAAGTGAGGGCCCATAAACTCAACCAGAAGATAAAGGAGGACATGAAATACATAAAGGACAACGTGAAGCAAATCAGCCAAAAGCTGGAGATCGACCCCATTGGGTCTCCAGTGATTTCTGAGGACTCTGACGCTGACTTCACTGAGCTCGCACCCTTGAACCCCTCCAAGCTTGCCTACTTTGGCATTGGGGGCTCGAGTGGCTCTGTACCTCCTCCTTCTCCTCATCGTCAAGCTGATGATGAAGAAGACGAAGACGACGACGAGAGGACCGACAGTGAAGAGTGAAGACCCTAGGACCCTCTTTTCCTTCTTTTTGGTGTCTTGATGCCAAAGGGGGAGAGATTGAGGGGGAGTCTTAGCTTTAGCTGTAGGATGCGAGGAGAGAGCTCTTTTTATCTATCTTTGTGATTGTAATGATTTAACAGTGTTTCTAAGATTAACTTTGTTTCTGTGATGCAATGCTTACTTAATTTCAGAAGTATTTGTTAAAATCTGTAATTTTGCTCCTAGAATGACATATGTGCATTGTTTTGGTTGATTAATGTAAATTATGTCACTCTCAATGTCTTCATGTACATAGTTATGCATCCCACCATAACGAATGTACATATGGATAATTCTTTCACTGCTTGAAGTATTTTTGATTGATATGTGCATACTTTATGAAAATCTCAATTTTTGTCATATTTTGTGAAATCTCAATTGGTTGTCATCAATCATTAAAAAGGGGGAGATTGAAAGTGCATCTAGGACTCCCTTGTGGGTTTTTGAGGATTTATGACAAGCAATTGGGATCCTAACCTCTTTGTTGAGATGAATGCAGGCCTACAATAGAAAATTGAACAAAATACCAAAAAGAAGGGATGATGAGGAGCAAAGTGGAAATGAGCTCAAGGAAAAAGAGTTGTAGATTATTGTGTATGGAGTGTGTTAAGGAAACACACCCCAAGATCTCAATCATAATCAAACACACACATTTCACAAAGTTACACAAGACCGGACTAGTTCGATCACAACCGGACTAGTCCGATAACCTTTCTGCACCAGATCGGACAAGTCCGATATCTGTCGGACTAGTCCGATATCTTTCTGACTAGAATCGGACTAGTCCTCCCCAATGCGGACTAGTCCTTAAACACTACACAAGTCACACAAAATTGGACAAGTCCGTTATTAACCGGACTAGTCCGATATCCTTCCTGATCCACTTCGGACAAGTCCGATATTCACACAGACTAGTCCGAAAAACCCAATGATCTAAATCGGACAAGTCCTCCAAGTGCGTACTTGTCAACCAACACACTTAGGGTTTCACATGTCCGGACAAGTCCGATGGACATCGGACTAGTCCGAAGATTTCCAGTAGCAAAATCGGACAAGTCCGTTTTCAGCCGAACTAGTCCGATATTTCAGGACACTTAGGGTTTGCTACACACGGCACACCGGACTAGTCTGGTGACCACCACGGACTAGTCCGAACTTTTTGAACCCTAACGGTAACTTTTAGAAACCCCATATAAATAGAGGTGCATGGCCCAATTTCACTATCACTCGAACCCTAGTGCCGTCACACCTCCCAAGAGCCTCAAAAACGACCTCTCTCCACAAAATTAAGTGCAACATCGATCAATCCCTTGAGGATTCACTCTAGATCATTGGAGAGACACTTGCAACATCACATTGAGCTCTTGGTTTGATTCTCTAACATACTCCTACGTTTCAATTGTAACTTTTGAGTGTGTTTTTGGTGGCATTATGATTTGTAATCTAAGGGAGCTCTCAACGTGTGAGAACGCCCCTTGAATTCGGTTATTCACCCCTTTGATTAGTGGCAGAAGATTGGCCTTCGTGGTGATCCAACGAGGGTAGGGTTGGAGAAGACCCGGTCCTTTTGTGGACTCCTCAACGTGGACGTAGATTGCCTTCGTGGTAGCCGAACCACGGGATAAATCGTTGTGTCTTGTTTTAGTGTTCATCATTCTAATCAATCAACTCAATCTAGGGTTTCATACACATTGTTCATCTTACGTTAAATTGTTGAACATAAGACTTAATTGTGATATAATCCAGTATATAACTGTTGAACTGTTGTTTGATTCTATATTTCCGCTGTACACATAAAAGAATCAAACCAATCAATCAAGTTTAATCAACTTAGTCCGTGAACACCGGACTAGTCCGCACTTTACAGGACTAGTCCGATATCTCTGGTATTGAACTGGTTGTTGAGTGTTGGATCCGACAATTTTCAAAAAGGCCTATTCACCCCCCCTCTAGGCCTACATTCAGTTGGGCAACACCATTGCCTTTCACGGAAGAATTTCAGCTTCTTGTAGGAGCCAAAGTCATCCATCCTCAAGTTTGGGGGAGGCTCCAAGAGTTCTTCTTGGTTTGCCTCCACCATAGGGTGGATAGTTGGCTCCTCATCCAACGTTCATGTCATGGGTTGATCCACCAATCCATGACCACCTTTGTGCTGTAGCTGAAGGAGTCCTATTCTCATTCATCAGGGATGAGAATATGGTCATAACTCAAGGGGTGGATTGAAGAGTGCTCTAGCTCCTTTAGCTTGGAATGTACACCACTTAACAAGGTGGACATGATGGCTAAGGAACTACATATCCTATTGAAGTATCATGAAGATCAAGCCATTGGAGAAGTGTTTGGATGATTCAAGCCATGGATATTCACATGATGTGTGAAAATCCATGTCAAAATGGGCCACTTGGGGAATCATTTCCCTAAAACCCATGGGGATTCTTCCTTACTAACACAACTCCAATGGCTATCTCCAACAAGGAGGTCAAGGGTAGAATCGACATCACCCTTGCAATCAAGGAGGCTATGCGAATTTCATGGGATTTATGTTCAATTAGCCTACCTTGAAGTATCTTGTCCATTGCCAAGCAAGAAATCAAGACAACATCCACGTGAATCCCTTGGCCAAGGACAAGGAAATTAAAGAGCATTTCAAGATCCAAGAGATCCCACAATCACTTGTTGGGATTCCTACCCTTCGACCAAGCCCAGGCAACCTAGGGCAAGTGAAACTGTGGATGAAGCGTTTCATGTTTGATTGTGGAGTCCACATGTCATCATGACAAAGGAAGTTTTGATCCATGATCAAAGTATGGGTTAACCTTAAGGGATATCAAGATGGTCGAAGTGGCACCCCTAAATAAGGACAAGCCTCACCATGCTCATGAGAGAATATCTTCAAGAGGGAAAAGCCGCCACTACATCAACAAGTCTTCATCAAGATGACGGAGAGGCTAGGGTCATCATGTGGTCCACATGTCCAACTAACATGCCAAAGGAGATTTGGCATGTCAATCTAGAGAAGTAGTCCACATCTTCAACTCTGGGATTGGACAACAAATCAACGCACTATTCAGGACGGAGGTAAGATCCACTCATCGGACTTTAAAAATTCAGTAAGTCCTTGCCAATAGGTTAATTGGTAATTATCTCATATTTTATTTTCCAATTGTATGTTTGATTTTCCCAACAATCTTTGCATTGGCATTTAACATGTCTAAATTTTCACACTTGCATGTTGGAAAGTAAAATTTCCAACCATCGTAAAACCAAAATTTTGAATTTGGCAATAAATTCATTTGGATATGAATCTTAGGAGAACCACTTGAATTTATCTTCCTAATTCAATCCAAAAACATTTACCCTAATATTCGTTGCATTTGCAAGTTGTTTCAAGTTGGGAAAAACAATTTGACAAAGGGTAGAACATGCTTTTGAGCTAACGTAACCCGGTTTTGAGTTGTTTTGTTTGTTCTTTATTTTAGTACAGCCATGATAAAATTTGTAAAGAGGTTGGAAGGCCTCATCAAGTGCATATCCCTCCATCAATCTCATTTTGAGTTCATGGTGGCGGAATGCTCAAGACGGTGGCCCAATGGAGAAGAAAAATGAAGCCCATTCAACTCCAACCTCAACTTTGCATTGAACATGAAGTCTACACAAAAATTCATGGTCGTTAGTTTCTCACACAAAACATTCAACCTGGACTGCTCTTCAATGGAGGTACAAGTTTAAAATTTTCCGTCGTTTGAATTGCATTAGGATTGAATGATTTTTGCTTACATTGGTAAGGACACAAGAGTGAGTGATGGAATTGCTCTTTTGATTCTTCAAAAAGGAATGTAACCTTACTTAGGCAGAAATTTAAACAAGTACCTAGAATTTCATAAGCATTGCTAAAATTGACTTAGACATTTTCTGCCTAGGTAATGATTATGGAATTACTTAATGGTTGAATATGTATGTAGCAACCTAGGAATAGTGATGTCCATAATTTTTATTTGAAAATCATTTATTCATGGATCACTAAATTTCAAATTCCTAGGAAAGAAATTAAAAATGTTCAGGAGGATAAATTTGAGAATATGTTTGCCATGATCCAAATGATAAATATTTTGTCTTGTAAAAAACTATAATGGTTGGAAAATTTACAAGATGAAGGGATCCATATAGTGTATTTATATCACTTGCATTGCTATGAGTAGGATCTTTATGTAATGTTCAACTCGATTTATCCATAAAGCCCCACTCTTATCAATGAATAAAAAATTGTTCATAGACACACTTGAAATTGGACCCAATGCATCTTTGATTTTGGTCTTCCGCGTACAAACAAATGAAGATTCGGTTATCTAACTAGAAAATTCATTTGTACAAGTATCGGGAGCTAACCATCCCTCTCTATCATAGAGAGAAGTTTGCAGGAGTAAAATAACAATGTAGGAACTCAAAGATGCGATTGTTGGAAACCCTAAGAGGATTCCATTTCAATATCTCTTGTCCACGGAGTAAAATAGGATGATTGCTACCTATTGGAAATTAAGCCCAAAGGTCAACCATAACTATACGATGCCGGAGATTTGACATGGAAGAGCAACCAATAGGCTGCTACGAATATGTGAGAGCATTATGCTCTCAACTATTCTAAGCACTCATTCAAGCTCAAGGGAATTGCCACCATCGTTGGTTGTAAGATATTTATTTGTGTCTAAAAGGTATGATGCACCTTAACCAAGGAATAACAAGATCACATCCAATGTATATTGGGTGCATGTTGTTCCTATGTGGCTAGAAGGTATTTTATACCTTAGACAAGGTACAATGGATCACACTCAACTCATGTTGAGTGCACGTCATCCCTATGTTATTATAGGTATGTTGTACCTTGACCAAGGAACAACGGATCGTACTCAACACATGTTGGGTACATGTCACAACTTTGTGGCTAAAGGTTATCATTACCTTAGACAAGGAATGACGGATCACACCCAATGCATGAGAGGTACAAGTTATTCCCTTATTGCAAGAAGATATGATACACCTTAGCCAAAGAATGACCGAACACACTCAACACATGTTGAGTACACGTCATTCCTTTATAGCTAAGGGTTATCATTACCTTAGCAAAGGAATAACAAGGTACATCAAACCTATGGGAACCTTGAGGTGTGGATGAGCGACATCGACATCACTCTCCTCGACCACACTCATGGAACCCATGGAAGGCAACCCAACATCGACACTCAACCCACCAATGTCAAAGTCATGTTGCAGCAAGGTTAGGCCAATCATATGGCCTACATCCGTCGTTAGGGTTTCAACACCTATCGCGGATCTTGACCAAGAACAATCTTGGGGGAGGACCCCCACTTGAGGTAACTTGTATGACATCCCATATGCATTCCATTATTTATTTATTTCTTTCCATCACATTTGCATCTAAAAAAAGATTAATAAAAATATAGTATAGGTTAGGTTTATAAAATAAAGGATGTGCTGTGAGAATATTTTTACTTTGCGTGAGTTGAAATAATGAATAGTTGCTCTGTTTATTTTCTCTAGTCCCTTGCATACAACTTAGTATTCTCCAAGTATTGGCTTTATTGGCCTAGAATATTCTTGTCTGAAACATGGAAATTGTGGGTATCAAATGCTAAGTCCAATTATAGGTTGTTGTAGGATTTGATATAGTGATAAGAGCTGCTAATATCCTAGTTGAAAGTGAAACTTGATTTCACGGAGAAAATTTAAAATAGAAGTTCCTCGTTTGATAGAAATTCCTACCAAAGCCATAATAAAAAAAGAAACTCCATGCCTTTCATGCTTAGTACTCTCTTCATGCTCATTGCATAAAAAGGGAGTAGAAGACATGGCTACAAAAAAGGAGAGAAAAATAAAAAAGCATGCTTACATCATAAGCATGAGAAAAAAGGGCATGCTTACATCATAAGCATGAGAAAAAAAAGAGAAAAAAGTAGCCATGTTTCGTCCCTGTAGTTAAGAGAGTCTACACAAATAGGAGTCATCTCAAAATCCAAATCCACTCCACATTATTCCATCACACTTGCACAAATCTCGATCAAAAGTATGATTTGTTTTCTCCTAAGTCTTACTCTTTTAACTTCGCAATATATGTGTTGCAAATATGTCTACTCTTGATCCCTACTAAGCTCCAAATACAGGCCTTATTTAGATGTTGGAGAAGAAAGGCATTGCCTTGGTGAGGATACAAATACCACTTCCCACATAGGAGTGATTGAGTGCATCATTTGAGGAACTTAAGTCCAAACACGATTTGAAATTCTCTAGAAATTTGAGTGGAACTCATACATCTGGTGATGTATGCTCATTTTGTTGTTCTGTCCTTCAACGACCCAAGAAAAGGATGAGGCATAAGCCCCATAATGACTAAGAAAAAGTTTAAGGTACAATAACCAATGTATTCAATGCAAGGTAGAATACTTTGTTTTGCACTTGGTACTTTTGGAAAATAGGACATAGTAGCAACTCCTGATCAACAACCTAAGTCTTTATCTTTGCTTCAGGACGAGCAAAGGGTAAGCTTGTGGGAGTTTGTTGAAAGTCATTATATACCAATTTCGACCGTCAATATAACTCGATTATATGAAGGAATGAATAGTTTTTACACACATCATAGTTACGAATAACCTAGTTCCACTTGTACTTGGAGTAATTGGTGCATGCATGTATTATATGCAGATTTGAGGTGATTGCATGGCCACAAGGCAATGAAACACACTTCCCACTAATCAGGAGCAAGCACGAGGATTCATGGGCCCACTCGGAGTAAAAAAGCAACTAAAAATCAAGGGAATCACGCATACCCGTGATGGGGGCCCATATAACAGTGTCACAGAGAAGTTTCAGCACGATTGGAGCCGTTTGTTGTTCGGGCGAACCACCAGGTCACTCGACCTAGTATTCCCGCCAAATGCGGTCAACCGCCACGTGTTGGCTCCTCATGGCTTGGAGATCACGATGGCAAATGATTCCCTCACTTTTTCTGGCGCCAAACCGACCTTTGGAGGGTATAAATAGGGGGTAGGGGGCTCCCTAACTCCACACACAACTTGAGCATTCACTCTCTTGTATACGTTAGTTCTCCAAGTCCTTAGTGGAGGTTAGGCTGTAGAAAGGAGCCTCTAGTCCCAAGTCCAAACTGGGAAAGGTATGGCTCATGTATCTTCATTTACTTTTGTGACTTTATGCTTTATAATAATAATATTATTAGTCTCTATTTACTTATATACTTGGGCAAAACGTTCTTTGTTTGGTTGTGGAGTCCATGTACGTGCTAGGTGTAGATGTTGTTATGATCTAGACATAATGCCATTACCATGTTATCATAAACGTCATACACCACCACTATAGTCTAACTTGGTAATAATAAGATTATGTTATTATGAATATGTTAGTGCTTGGATCCAACATTGGTTCAATGATGTTTAGGTTAGTAACTACCTTAAGATGAATATTATGTTGCAACTCTTAAGGTATTTACTTAGCATGCAAGCGTGGTGCTTGGATAGTTAAGTAGCATTGGATGCCTCGTAGTCAACGGGTTGTAGAGGTAGGCGGTAGGTGGTGATAGCCCTATCCGTCCATTGTAATCCTCCACATTAGGCTACAATGTAGGCTCTTGGCGAGAGTCGCCTGGCATACCAGAGTAAGCCCGTGCCCCATATGTTGGAACACTAAGCCCTAGTATTCACCATTAGCATAGTCATATACTTTATTAGGCTATGTATATGAGTCATTAGAGCATAGTAGGAGTAGCTCCATCTCGTAGTCTAACCCTCGCTAGGACAACCTTACCCTTAGAGTAGATTGCTTAGGTGTGTGTCACGCTACCCTCATTATCATCTTACCCCTATCTTTATAATTGATTAGTATCCCATAGCTTTATCATAAGAGTAGTGTATATTTTACTCCATTGCCTTCCTTTGGGATAAATATGATACCCTTGGAAATACTCCTGGGTGAAATGCTACACGACAGTTTTCATGAGCTTGCGGACCTCATCTCTTACTAGAGATGATCTGTGTCGTAAGAAACATCAACAACCCTCACATGATTAGAGTAATGGACCTGGATGTTGAGTAATGGTTGGATTCAGAATTGGTTATGTATTTGGTTATGGATACCCTGATGGATATGGTTAGATGCATTGGTTATGGTCATTTATGTTGGATGGTTATCAATGGTTGGTAATGGTGAATATTGAATTGGTTATGGTATTGTTGGTATTTGGGTTATGATGGGATTTGACCTCACATAGTAATCATAAGTCGCGTTTTCTACTTTTGTGAATGAAACGTGCTTCTCCACAATGAACCATTATCATCGTCCTTGTTTAAGCTACATGTCATATTCTCCCACACTTGGTGAGTACGACATGTGCTCACTCTTGCTATTCCTACATTAATTTAGTAACAGGTGATAATTTGGAGTATCCGAAGGATTATGAGGAGAACTAGATGTGTGTGTTACCGTCAAATGTCTGTGAGATGGAGTATGCCAGTTGCTATTTTTCTCGCTGCGATATTATTTGAGCTTGTATTCGACACTATTGGATATTGTAATAAGGTACTACTTATAATGCAAAACATGGTTATTATCTGAATATCATGTGATCCACTTGTCTAAGTGTGTTAAACATCCTGTACACACATATGTGTCACACTTGGTTCATTCTAGGAACCGGGTGCCACATGTACCACATGATGAAGATTGGCTAGAACTAGACATGTCACAATGTGAAAAAATGCAAGAGACTTGTTGGGATTTTTACGTGATATTATGTCAAGTTCATGAGTTTTTAATTTAGAATATAGCACATCTAATGTGATTGTACTCATGACAGTGGATTCACGAATAGATGTACCTTTCATCTCCCAAATTGACATGTCTAATGCCCCTAGCAACTGCCTAGCATTTTCAGCATCTCAAAAGTTAACATTGACACAACGCAAGTTGCTGAGAATTTTATTAAAACGGGCAAAGAAGTCATCGGTCGACTCACTGGCTTGCGTCTCTAAGTGCATGTACTCCTTGTTGAACATGTCTTGTTTTACCTCTTTGATCATGCTAGATCCTTCGTGGTAGTCGCATAGTGCTTTCCACGCGTCATATGCATACCGGAGGTGTGCAACACGATCAAAGTTGCTTTGAGTCAATACTTGTATGATCAAGTTCTGCGCCTTGTTGTTATTTTCGATGTCTCTCATGTTGGAAGCCGTGACTTGACCGTTTGGTGGCATGTCGAAGGGCTTGTACACCTTTTCCCATATGGCGAAACCTTGCGCTTGTATGTAAGCCTCCATACGAGTCTTCCAAACATGAAAATCAACACCATCAAACACATAAGGTTCTGCGGAGTTCTCCATGTCGATTTGAAAAAACACATGCAAATAAAAGAGATTAGAGCATCATGGATCTGATACCAATTGTAGGATTGAAGATCACGTGAAAAGCTACCATAGGGGGTGAATGGTAGATTAAAACTTTTTCAGAATAAGTAACAAAAAACCCCTTAGTAGAAATCAATCTGTTAAAGAAAATTGTTTGTGCGACTATTCTACACTTGTGCAATCATGAAAAAACCAGTAGTGATTGTATATAATCAATTCACGAAGACACGACAGCAAGAATCACGAGAAAACGTTTAGTAAAAGTCAAGTTATGACCGAGACCCTGAGCAAAGGTCAATATGGTCTAACAGAGAGAAGACAGATCTGCTACGCTGCAATGGAACTCTTGTAATTCAAATACCACAAATCCAATGACCCTAAAATTTTCATAGGTAATAGAGTATTGAGTTGTGAAGACAACACAGAAACATCACATCAATTGGATCTGTAAAATGCGAGTTATGATCAAAACAATGAAGTCTGGCTGTCCAGACTCAACGAGAAAAACATGTCAAAAATAAGTCAGGTAGACAAGGCACAAAAGCTCCTCTAAAACTATGAATTTTATTCAATGTATTACAATAGGAACATCCCAAAGCCGTCTCACCGTGAGATATAGCCTCCCTTGCTTATATAACCATCCCTAAGATACTCCAATCCAAATAGGACTCTCTAATCCTACTCAGTTTCAACCGAAACTTTCCATAACTGCTCAAGACTCTTCCATACGCAAAGAGAAGCAATATTAAGACTTACAAACAAATTAGGAACGTGCTAAAAATTCCTAAAACAGACTAACTTCATGACCAACATGAAGTCTAACCATAACCAATTCGTAACTTTCCATATTCGAACCATAACCACCTAAGCTGCAGCTTGAGGCATAATCTAGCCGGTTTGACCTCTCTGGCCAAATCTTCACATCCATATATCTTCATCACGCCTTGGAACAATGTTGCCACGTCTATACACCCCTTGCACACGTGTTAATACCTTCCAACGACATCCACGATACCTTCATGTACATTGTTCTTGACTCAAACATGCTGCGTGACCTCCTGATCAACTCAACCACAATTCCTCCCAAACTTGATTGTTAAATATCATATTCTTCCTAAGACTAGTTCAATGGATCACCGTCACAAAACAATGTCTTGACCTCAAGCAACACCTACAAGTGAACAAACAACCAATCTTTGCGAGCCCAAGTCCTCGACTTGACTCTCATAAGTCTGACAACCACAACATCTTATGTGACACCTCACATAAGCATGTTGCAAGCAATAGCAAGACAATATCCATAATGATCGGTGTTGACGTTTCTTATGTCACAAATCATCTCTCAAAAGAGATGAGGTCCACAAGCGCACGGAAATTGTCGTGTAGCATTTCACCCAAGAGTATTCCCAATTGTATCGTTTTTATCCCAAAGGAAGGCAATGGAGTAAAGTAAACACTACTCTTATGATAAAGCTATGGCATACTAATCAATTATCAATACAGGGGTAAGTTGATAATATATATGGGTAGTGTGACACACACTTAAGCAATATATTCTAAAAGGTAGATGGGTCCTAATGGAGATTAGACTAAGAGTTGGAGAGTTGCTCGTTAAACAATGCTTCTAATATACATATACATAGCCTTGGTTGGATACTATTGAGCATGTCAATGGTGAGTACTTATGCTAAGTTGTTCAACACATCAGGCATGGGTTTACCCCTAGCAATACTAGGACGACTCTCGCCAAGAGCCTGTGGCATAACCGAACGTGGAGGATTACAAAGGACATGTAGGGCCGTCACCACCTAATGCTTAACTCTTCAATCCGTGGGTCTACGAGACATCCAATGCTATCTACTATCCGAGCATCATGCTAGCATACTAAGTAAAAACCTTAGAGGCTCGAGTACAAGTACGTCTCTAAGGCAATGACTAACCTAAACATCGTTTAACCAATGTTGAGAAATAGCATAAGTAATTCATATTAACATGATCATATAATAACTAATTAGACTATAGTGGGGGTTTGAAGTGTTTATGATGATAGATTAGGAGTGATACGGCATAATCATAAAGACTACTCCTACCACATACATAGAATCCACAATCAAACAAGAACGGTTCATCCAAGTATATGAATAAAAGAAGACAAAATAAAATATCTTCATTATGCATAAAGTCACAAATATAAGAAAAGATACATGAGCCATACCTTTCCCAACTTGGACTTGGGACTAGAGTCTCTCCTCTCTATAGCCTCACTCCACTAAAGACTAAGAGAACTAGTGTATACAATAGAATGATGCTCAAGTGGTGTGTGTTGAAGTGAGGGGTCCTATTTATTGCTTGGAGAAGTGTCGGTTCCCGCCACCAAAATCGTGTGAATCAGTTATTAATGACTTCTTCAAGCCAGGAGGAGCCAACACGTGGAAGTCGATCGAGTTTTTAGGAAAGACCAGGTCAGCCGACCTGGTAAGTCCTCCAAACATTTTGTGCTTTCTTGGGGTGACTTCAATGTCGGTCCCCTTTACTGTTATAGGGTGTACACCGTTGGATGGCCTCGAAGACATCTGTTTATGGGCCATTTGATCCATGTGGTGCCACATGTTGTTACTTGAATGGCTGGGATGATATTTTATAGGATCCATCCTCTAGTTTTACTTCAGTTCTGTAAAAAATACCTGCATGCACCAATTTGTCCAAGTACAAGTGGAAATAGGTTAAATAGAAAGGTAATGTGAGCAAGAAATGATATTTCCTTCACACAATTGGGTTTTCTTGACGAGTGAAATTGGTATATGACAACCGCAATAATCAGACATAACGCATCAAAAACTGAGTAAATGAGTACTAAGCAAACTCCCCATAAGCCAAAAAGCAAGTTTGAAACATTGCAAGTTAAAACATAGCAGTTGCACGAATATTTAAGCATGAGAAAAGTCGGACAGTCCAAAGCAGCCGCTATGCATTATACAAGAAAAAGTTCGGACAGTCCAAAGTGAAAACACGTGCAGCTCACGTGCGTGATAAAGTTCGGACAGTGCAAAACAAAATCTCGCAAGTTCGGACAATCCTAAGTGGGCTTCTCGGGTATATCTAGAAATTTACATGTAAACCCTCACTTCTAACCTAATTGCCAATGTATTCAGCACCAAGGTCTCACAGTAACCATATGTGTCACAGGGTTCCGAGAGTGGTCAAGCGTATATTCCACAACCTCAGGGATTCATGTCGATGTTGGCCCCTGAATTGTAACCTTATGCAGGTGTTCTCCCACCACTTCCCTTCGCTCTAGGGTAGACTCAACAATCAACACCTCCAACCGCGGTGGTATGATTTCTAAATCATTAGCTCTCATGAAAATGTAGCTAATGATGAACAATACTTAGCGACTTTGAGTCTAATTCATAGTTGGTAATACCTTTGAGAAAAATATATATGAGGACGACAACTGTTGTCAACTATTGAATTTAGAGATATTGAAACATGTGAATATAAGTATCAATGCAAAGTTTAATTGGTATTTTTTCTCGCATGGTTCCGGTCATGTAACGCCTCAAGCATGCGATGATTTTCTCAATTTGAACGAAGGAGGTGTGAGTGGTGTAGTTTCGAACAATATCATCGAGATGGATTGATCTTCGCAATATCATTTGCATTGTGTTTTCATTGGGACTCTAGATATGTGAACTCATAGTTACATTCAAGTTTGTTGTTGTATGACTATGTGAACTCGTCTTTGCTAAACTATGCATTGTGTTGTCTGAAATTGTTGAACTGTGTGCATTGTTATATGAAATTGCTGAATTGTTGTATGGAGCATGTGGACCGGAGGCTTCCCACCTACGGAGGGAGGGAAAGAAGCTGCAATTCTTTTAAAAAAAAAGAAAGTATGACCGTCGGTGTTGTCTAGGCCGATGGCTATAAAAGTAAAGCCGTTGATTCCCGACGGTCTTAATGTCCTTAAAGGCGTCTTTATGGGCTGCAGCTGGCGGCTTTAATATTATAAAGGTGTCGGATGTTGGGGTGAGCCGACAGTCTTAAATTACTTAAATGCATTGGGTCTGCACGTGGCCGACTGCTATAAGCCAACAAAAAGCCTCTATACTAGGATCAACGGCTTTACGAAATGAATGCTACTGGGGTCCTAAACTGATAGCTTTATCTGTTATATGCATCTGGACCAACAGCTGTAGTACTTAGGAACGTCAAAAGAGGGGTGTCGGCTAGAACCGATGGTTAACCAACGCGTATAAATTATAGATGTTGATTTTAGTAGCTAACCGATGCCTATAATACTAACACTCTATTGCTTGATTCCTGTAGTGCACATTAATGAAATACATAATGTAGTGCAAGCCATGCTAGAGATAAAGTGTATTTTCAATTTAAGCAAGTCATGATCTCATAAATTCAACTACTTTAAAACCTGAAAGCATCACACATGTTGCTATTTTTATTATCTTTTAAAGCACAAATTTAAATCATATAAACTTTGAAAGGGGTTATATGCAAAATCAGCCTTATTCTAACCAACCAAGCTAAGCCTATGTCAATTGACAATCAGAAGCTTAAGGATATGGTTTTAGTCATACCTAACTCCTTCCAAGTTCATCTCTAAGTGCAATGATAAGCAATCTCAAAAGAAGAAGTGTCATGCATGAATATTCTCTTGATCTTTTTTTTTCATTTGATCATAATAGCTTAACATGTTGGCTTTTGATTGATTAATTTTTCATGATTAAAAGTACTCGTAAGCATGCAACAAGTTCAAAACAGTAAGAAGGTTCAATCATGACTATTTAGTGTAAATAATTATTCCAATTACTTAGTCATGGCAAACACTACAAAATGTAGAATATGGATAATATATTAAGAACTTCTAGCATGTAAGAAGAATAACAAAGTCAAATATGTATGAAACACTTATGCTCATATTATCTTTTAATTTTAAATTCACACATAGACTTCCTAAGTTGCAAAACTCCCGTTCAATTTAAGCCATGAGGTTGCATAACTCCCATGTTACTACGAATGAAAACAATGAGTGAAATCCAAAGGTTTTGTAAAAAATCAGTCAATTGTTGTTCGATATCTACATGGTGAAGCATATTGTTTCTTTTTCAACATTATCACAGAGAAAGTGATATCTAACATGAATGTGCTTTGTTCTAGAGTGTTGCACAAGATTTTTAGTAATGCAAATAGCACTAGTGTTGTCATAAAACAGTTGAACACTATCTAGATCAACCCCATAGTCCTTAAATGTTTGAAAAATAAAAAGAATTTTTGAGCAAGCAGCTACATATTCAGATTTGACCATGGATTGTGCAACTGAATTTTGTTTTCTAGAGGACCAAGCAACATGTGAGTTACTAAGGAATGACAGGCACCCAAAGTACTTTTAATATCAATCCTACAACCCCTAAAATCAGCATCTGAAAAAGCTTTCAAAGTAATAGTTGAGGAAGAAGGAAGAAAAATGCCAAATTCATGAGTTCTATGCAAGTACCTGAGAATATTTTTGATGGCTTGATGTTAGGAAGCACGTGAGGAAGCTTGAAATCATGCACAAAGGCATATTGTGAATCTTATGTTCGGAGTCTTGATACTGTGAGATACAAAAGTGACCTGATTATGCTTATATATTCTTTTAAATCATGGTTCACCATCTTCATCAAGTTCAAGTGTTGTTGTTGTTCCAATTGGTGTCTGGAAAGGATTTCTATTTTTAGGAGTGTGATATTCATCAAGCATAGTTCTAGCTATCTCAACTAAAGTCCTATTCTTTCTCTCTACGACACCATTTTGCTGGGGTATATATGGTGAAGAAAATTGATGATCTATTCCTTTTTGAACACAAAAGTTATTAAATGATTGATTTTTAAATCTGGTTCCATTATCACTTCTAATTGCTTTTAAAGATCCTGGGTGGTCAAGTGAAGTTTAAGAACCAAACTTCTAAAGTGACTAGAAGCTTCATTCTTAGATGCTATAAAGTAAACCCAAGAGTATCTAGAATAGTCATCAACAATTACAAGCACACACCATTTTCCACCAAAAGATTGAACACGTGAAGGACTTATGTTGTTAAGATGTAAAAGTTATGTCGTTGTTGTTGTCATGGTCATTGTGAGTGGAGCTTGTGAACCTACAACCATCTTAGCATGTTTTCAAGAACAACACACACCATCTTTCTCCCCTTTAAACTTGGGTAACTCACGTATGCGGTCAAGACCACTAACACGTAAGAGGTGATCAAAGCCTATGTGACCAAGTCTACAACGCCAAAAATATAAGTCCTTTGATTCATTAGCAAGTAGACACCTATGCATTGACATATCAAAACCATCTTTAAAATTGCTTTCAAACCGAGACATGATAAACATAAGATCACCATTTGAATCTACTACCTGGCAGCTTTTTTTTAGTAAAACTAACTTCTAAATTTTCATCCAGCAATTGTGAAATAGACAGAAAGTTGTATTTCAAATTCTTAATAAGTGCCACATCCTTCAAAGTATAGTTATTATTAACTATAACCGAACCCTTAGCAATTATAGGAGTTAAATAATTATCGACAAAAGTAACATTTTCTACACATGACACAAAAGAGAGGGAGGAGAACCATTCTTCGTTACCAGTCATGTGTCGTGAGCAAAGACAAATGTTCTCCTTCCTCAAGCGTGTAACCTACGTAGCAGCACAATACGTCGATGACTCAATACTAGGGGTAGTCAAAAGGCATTTAGGAATACAATACTTAGTCAGACGATTTCCAACAAGAATAACACGCGAAAGATGAGAAAATACTACAAATTTATTAGCCGAAGTTTGAGAATTGTTGCACCCAACTACTGACCTATGACATGTGACTTGTGTAGAATTAAAACAAGTAGGTTTGGTAGCACATTTTGAATGTTTTGGAATTATCAAAGGAGGTTGCAAGTTTATAACATTAGGTTCAACATGTGCAGCAAGTTGTGCTTATTGTTACGTGATCTAGCTAGTATTCATTGCTTCTTTTCTTGTTTAGCTAGTCTATAAAAAAAATCAAATACATGGCCATCTCTACCACAGTAGGTACAATGAAATTTAACTTTATGTTCATGTCTAGAAGAGCAAGCAATATGTGTGTTAGCAACCAAATGAGAGAACACCCCTGTTGTCTTAAAAACCATCTCTTTTTGTTTAGGAACTGTTTGAATCAAACAACTTCCTAGTGAAAAAACTTAGGTGCATGTGTCTTAGCATGAGTATGAGAATCAAAATCTAAACCAGTTTTATCATGGCAAGTCCAAGAAGAATTCAATAATAAGTTTAGATTCTTATTCCCACTATAAAATCGCTTTAGTGTCCTATGCATGTCAGCAAGTTTACTGGACAGGTGTAGAAAGTTTTCACATTAACTTTTTTCCTTTTAGTTTGCAGTTAGAACAATATTTAACTTCATGGGAACGTAAAGCATTGTTCAAGGCAGAAATGTCATCTCTAGCAACATGTAGTTTCTTATAAAGATCATCACAGCTAGAACAATGCAAATAAATTTTAAGAATAGCTAGCATCTTTCATGTTTTTGTCATTATGTTCAGCAAACTTTTTGTTCTTTTCAAATTCAAACTCAAGTTTATTAAGTGTGAAGGTGTGCACACTTTTAGAGAGAACAACTATTCGTATATCAAGTAAAAAGAAGAATAAGAATCATCACTAAGAATCAAAGATTTTAGCGGTTATTTTCAGATTCTAGTGATTCAAATTTAGCAGCATTGTTCCTAAGTTTGTTATCCTTTTTCTTAAGTACAGTAGTGGCACGAGAATAGCATCACAAAGTTCTTCATATGAGGGATATACATCATCATTGTCGCTGTTTAATTCGGCCTCCTCCATGTTTGAACTTGAGTTGCTTGGCATAAAGCACATATTTTCCAAGGTGTCTTCATCTTCTTCACTTTCGGTGTCCACATCACTTGAACTGAATTCTTGAAGTGTGTTGGTATTTGTTAACACCACATATCATCTCTAGTACGAAATGACATGTGCAAGAGCACAGAAGATACCATTAAAGCATTTCACCCAAGAGTATTCCCAAGGGTATCGTATTTATCCCAAAGGAAGGCGAGGACGTAAACATTATTCTAATGATTATGATATACAGCACTAAGTAATTATCAAGGTAGGGTAAGTTAATAAGAAGGGTAGTGTGACACACACCTAAGCAATCTACTCTAAGGGGTGAGGTTGTCCTAGTGAGGGTTAATCTACGAGAAAGGGCTACTCCTACTGTGCTCTAATTACTCATATATATAGCCTAAGAATGTACACATGAATATGTTAATGGTGAATACTAGGTCTTAGTGGTCCAACATATCGAGCACGGGTTTACCCCTGATAATATTAGGATGATTCTAGCTATGAGCTTGTGGCGTAGCTGAACATGGGAGAGTACAAAGAACAGACAAGGCTATCCCCACCCGCCGCCTACCCCAACAACACGTGAGTCTACAACAGATCCAATGCTACATAACTATCTAAGCACCATGCTTACATGTTAAGTAAATACCTTAATAATTTGGTTACAAATATCATCCTAAGGTAATTACTAACCTAAACATCGTTGAACCAGTTTTGGGACCTACAATAACTTATTCATATTAACATAATCATGTTATGACCTAATTAGACTATAGTGGAGATATATGGTGTTTATGATAATAAAATAATGATATTACTATTAGATCATATTAACACCTAGACCTATCACATACATGGATTCCACAATCAAAAAAGAAACACATTCCCAAGTCTATGAACAAAGAGAGACTAATAATAATATTATTAATATGCATAAAGTCACAAAAGGAAACAAAGATACGTGAGCCATATCTTCCCAATTTGGACCTGGTACTAGAGACTCCCCTCTACAGCCTAACCTCCAGGACTTGAAGAACCAGTTTATACAATGGAGTGAATGCTCAAGTGGTTTGTTTTGAAATGAGGGGTGAGGGGTCCTATTAATACTAGTGCTTAGGTTGGTTCCCGCATCTTTTGCGCAAGAATCAGTCTCCGTTCTTATCACCAAGCCACAAGAGTGTGCAACGTTGAAGTTGATCGAGAATGTGGGGAGAACAGGTCGGTCAAACCAGTGGTTTGGCCACACCCGAGGAGCCCCCAACGATTCTTGTTTTCCTTCGTGTGACTGATTTGTGGGACCTCAACCTAGGTGTGGGTGATTCCCATGTGTTTTAGTTGATTTAGTCCTCTGAGTGGGCCCATGGATCACTGTTCATGCGCCAGATTGGTTGGGAGGTTATCACTGTTCTAGCACCAGATTGGTTGGGAGGTGTGTTTTATGGATTCCTCCCCAAGATTCAACTCAATTCTTTATAGAATACATGCATGCACCATTTTCTCCAAGTACAAGTAGAAATACATTATTTCTAAAGGACATTCACATAAGAAATGTTTAGTCCTCTTTAATTATGAGTTATGTTGATGGTCTAAAGGGGTACTTAAATCGTCAACAACCTCCCCCAAGTTTATTCTTTGCTCACCCCGAAGCAAAGTTAAAGACTTCGGTTGTTGATCAGGAGTTGATACGATGTCCTATGCGTGAATAGTACCAAATGCACAATTAAACATTCTACCTTGTATCGAATAAATTGGCAATGGTACTCACCCTTTACCTTAGTCCTCATGGGGCTTTTGACTTCTCCTCTGCTCGGGTGGTTTAAAGATAGAACAGTTTACAAAGCATGCATTATCTCAAAATCTTAGTCCCACATAATACCTGAAGAATTTCAAATGATTTTAAAATTGGGAATAAGTTCCTCAAATGATATTCTTAATCATTTCTTTGTGTAAGTGGAGTTTTCCTCACCAAGACAATGCCTTTCTTGTCCTATATATAAATAAGGCTTTTTTGTGGATGTTGGTAGGGAACGAGAGTTGGCATATTTGCAACACATATATTGCTAAGTCAAAAGAGTAAGCCTTAGGAGAAAACAGATCATACCTCTAGATCAAGATTGTTCAAGTGTGGTGGAAGATGACTCCTTTTTATGCACTCTCTTTATTGTAGAGATGAAGCATGGCTACTTTTTCCTTCTTTTTTTTTCTTTTTTTTCTCATGCTCATTCCTAGAGAGCATGCTTTATTCTCTTTTTTCATATCCATGACTTCTAAACCCTTTCTTTTCAAAGAAAACTGAAGAGAGTTTTTGGCATTGAATATATGGAGTATCTTTTTGGAGGTGGAAAATGGAATGATGAAAAATTTGCTAACTTCCATTATAGAAGTTTAGCACGTGCACATGTGTAATTTTGATCATGGAAGTATGGAAAGAATCTCTCATAGGTCTCTACTAGTTTGACTAGGCTCAATATGAAAACAAATAGCATATGCATGGGGTTTATAAAGATTTAAATATCATATCACCTATGTAGGAAATTCAAATCAAATGAGCAACTCCATTTTAAATCAATTTGGAAATTTCTCCCGAGATCAAGTTTCACTTTGATTTGGAAACTAGCAGCCCTATGTTCTATATCATATCTCATAACAATTTAGAATTGGATCATGCTTATGCTATCCACAATTTCTATGTTCAAGGTGAAATGTTTAATGCCAATAGACTCAATAGTTGGAGAATAATAAATAGTAACAAAAGTACTAATAGAGAACAAAGCAACTGTTCATCATTTCAACTTATGAAAGTATCAAACATTCTAATAGCACATATTTTATATTAATTAAATCCTATCCTTGTGTTTTTAGATGCAATGATGTGGAAAAAGGGAAAAATGAAATGCAAGGTGGGATGTGATACAAGTTACCTCAAGTCGAGTTCCTCCCCAAGCTTGTTCCTGGTCCAGGTCCGCGATAGGGTTTGAAACTCTAACAGCGGAGGTAGGTCATGAGGTCCGCCTATCCTCGATGCAGCGTGTCTGTCAGTACCCTGCATACCGGATGTCCCTTGCGACTGCAAAGAGTGCAAAGGAACTCCACCTATCTGAGTTGAAGACCTCCGGAGGCCCCACGTGTCACTCGGAACTTGTGGGGACCGGAATCCCGACATCCGAGGATCTCATTGGGTGGTGTCGTGCGATGCGACACCCAACAGTTATACATGAATAGAACCTGAATAAGTACAAGATGAAGTCTTTTATTTATCTTACAACGGAAGTTTTTACAATACTAGCGTAAGGAAAGAATATATATATATATATATATATATATATATATATATATATATATATCATAGCTACGCTCTTAGCACTAGCTATGCAAAAGCAAAGTTATCCATGCCTTGGATACTTCGCACTAGCAGCACTCAATTATGGTGGTGTGCAGGGTTCCCACTCGGCTGTACACCTTGGAGGGGGTGCAACCTCATCATCAAACCCGTCATCAACTATATAACCTGCAAAACTCGTTAACTGGAAACGTGAGCATAAGGCTCAGCAAGACTAACCCGTCTCACTAGACATATGCAAGGGGACACTAAACATGGGTGAGGTGAAGCGTAAATGACTCGCCTACAAGTGGATCCTTATAATCAAGTTTTAAGTAGCAAATGACAATCTCCGAGCACGGCACATCATGGGCTCCACAATCAAACAAGAAACGCTTTACCGATGATATGACATGCTCAGGGCACATAATGCTATTACAGCTAAAGTATGGGGAAATTGTAAACTTTTAATTGTACTATCTCTAAATCATACAAGGTTGCAAAGTAATTGTAATTCAATACAATATGATTTTCTGACTTCTTTAGTATTTACTACGTCACGACGCAGTGAACAAGTGGTACTCTATTACTGCGAGGGACAGTGATTGCAATCAGGACACACCCGGACAACACGACACATACGCACTTTCGGAAATGCCAGCGAGTACTTCGCGCAGTACCTACGTAACACTCAGTACTAGTCGTATATGGCAACCTTTCGCAAGACACTCAAATGCCGAATCGGTCGATCCGTCACGAGCAGGAGGTCCCTGCGTGGGGCGTACTCTAACGTGCCCACTAGCGGATTTACACCTTGCTGCCCTCAACCCACACCTATAAAATGGAACGGTATGCCTCGACACCCAAGTGACCAAGCTACGTCAGTTTATTGGATTCCATATGTCCATTATGTTGCCGGTACAAGTCAAGCTTGTCCGAAGGGGCCGCATACAGACGGGCCTTAATCGACACAGGCAGGGCTATGCGACCGAGACTCAATTCTCGCCGCTTCCTATCCATTCCCTGCCCGGTCTCCATTTCATTACATTATGCCATTTTCTAATTAACCAATCCTGTGAGATATGTCCTACATCTCTCGCGAGTAGATTCCAACTACTCGACTTCTACCGGATTTCCTATGCATTAGCAAAGCAGTTACTACAGGTCAAACTGTAAGTCGTTCCAACCAATCCCTGGGATTTTTGGCCATGCAAGTGGAGTATCAAACACCTTATACGTAATGCACAGTATCAACTGGGACGTAAGTGAATAAAACTGGAAAACTTTAAAAAGCTCTTAAATGCAAACAGGGGCTTGCCTTGTTGCAGGTCAGAGTGAGAGTTAAAATTTGGAAGATGCTCTTCCAAGACTTCTGGCTCCTCCTCGACTTCGGTCACTATACGATATGCATATAACATGTATATAAATGACTTTGAAAAATAATTTTTACCAAGACCATAATTTAACCCATGGTGATCATTGTATGATAGGGACCCTAATTGGCTTTGGAACTTCGATGGTAGATACTAGGGAATATGATCAAGGCTCTTGCAAAGAACAGGAGATGATCATAGTAGATTGTGGTCTCCGAAATTATGGCAAGCAATCAACTTCCAAAAATTCTAGAGAGGAAACTGTAGCTTGAACCTAGCTAACAGTTGATAATCAAGCTAGAGGAAGTTGTCCTGGTTCTAACAAAATTTGTTTCATAATTTTCTAAGTTTTGGTAAAGTAGTTTTTGAATTCCTAAGTTGGAAATAATTTATGGAATTATTTACATTTGAATTTTTGGCTTTTAAACAAATAGTCAGTTTGTAGCTGGATTAGGACTAAGATATTAGGTCAATTAAATCCAAGATTTTTACAGGAACTAGTATGTGACTATGGGAAGGTTCAGTTTAAATTTGGAACATAATAAAGCAACTGAACATCTGTAAAAATTCAATAACTGAAAAAGGAAATTGAAACATACAGAGGTTTAAACAGGTGCAATGGCTCCCAAACTTTTTCTGATGGTCAAGAACAGGACACTAAATTTAAAGTAAATTTTGGGGATTTTTCCAGTGGTTATCTTGTCTGGAAAAATTGCATTTGCACTTGGAAAGATTATTTTCAACAGAATTTAACATTGAGTTTCACAGAACCTAATTGGTATTGACAGAAACTAGAGCTCAAGGGTCTTCAAACAAAATTTGTTTGAAGATTTTTGGAGTACTCTACAGAGAGATATTCAATTTAGAAGTTTGAATAATTTTCTGGAATTATTTTAATAACCCGTTGGCGCCAGAATTCAAATTTCAATCGGCGGTCCCATGGGCCACGTGGCGTGCTCTGGTCAATGCAACACCGTGGTCAACAGAACTATTCGTGCACAGCCGCACGGGATCCCTGCCGCACCGTGATTTCGCAGTCGCTGGCAGGTGGGACCCTACGGGTCGTCTTCTACCTCGGGCTTGTGCCCGCGCGAGGCGGCGCCCGCGGCGGTGACTCGCCGGCGAGCTCGCCGCCGGCTAAACCGACGGGCCAAACTCGCTGAAACTCGCCGCCTGGGGGTTTTTGGGGTCGCTGAGCGCGACAGTGAGGTCGGTGGGACCAGAAACTCGCTGGAAGTGGTCGTGTGACGGCGGCGGCGGCGGTGAGCACTCGGGCAACATGGAACTCGCTCCAGAGTAGCTCAAACCACTCGGGATCTTCTTCAAAACCTTCATTGGACGATGCTGATCAAGGAAATGGACGTGGAAGAGGAGAAAACCACCGGGAACTATGAGCTCGACGGTGAACCGAGGTTTCCTCACCGGCGGCGAGAAAAACTCGATTTCCCCAGCCGTTGCTTGATAACTTTTAGGGGTATTTGCTCAGGAAGGAGCGCTAGGACCTATAGAAACTATCCCTAAGCAATTGCATAGAATCATCACTTGTAGAAACGGAATTTAAACGAAAACCTAGCATGTTCATTCACTTCGGCCGGAAGAAAGAAGATCGATAACTTCTTCAATTCTCAACGAAAAAGGAAACAATTTGCACCGAGAGTTAGAGCTCGACTAGGCACACCTTTAAGCTGTTGGAGTCGTGGCTTGAAACGGCGCGAGACGACAGCGCACCACGGAGCAGAGGTGGGCGGCGGTGATGACGCGCGGCGGAGATTAACTTGCAAGAGGGGGGGGGGGAACCACTGATCGGGGAGGAGAAATAAGGGAGCGGCAGCGGCCTTTTATAGCCCGCGGCAAGCTAGCATGCAGGCAGCTCGCTGGAGCTGCATATGCGTGCGCTGTCGAGCGGTCGAGCGCCGGTGCAGAGATGGCAGGCGGCCGACCTGACCCCTTCAGCAGCGGCTGACCGGTGGGGCCCACATGTCAGTCAGACCCCCAATACAAAAGTTAATAATTCATTTAAAAATATAAGATCAACTCCAAAAATCATGAAACTTTGTGGAGATGGTCAATGAATTATTCTGAACACCATGGTGAACTCAAATCTTATGTTCAAAGAAGTAGGAAATGAATTTAAAATTCAGATTTGAATTTGATTTAAATTTGTTAAGCGCCTCAAATAAAATAGCAATTGAATTCCCAAAATCTTGAAACTTTGTAGGCAAGCTATTGAGAATATTAGGAGGCCAAGGAAAAATTTAGAGCCTCTAATTTGAATATTTTTGGAAGGGCCAATTAGTACTGCACTTTAAATTGCCCTAATAATCTTCATCCAAATAATTCTAAAAATTTGAAGAGGGGTGAATAGAATCATTCTAGAATTAGTGGTGATGTCCAATACTCATGTTAATAAAATTTAACCATGAGTGCAAGAAAGGTTTGGGTGGTATAAAGTTCATGTGTACCACTATATTGGATCTCTAATATAGTTGATCACAAAACTCATCACTGGATTCACATGCCATAAAAGTGGGGTTTTACATTCCTCCCCCCTTAAAAGAATCTCGTCCCGAGATTACAAATGGATGCAAGAGGAAAAAGATCTAACGAACATATTCCGCTAACAAGTCCGGATAGTTTGTTCTAAGATACCCCTCGCTTTCCCACGTGGCTTCTTCAGCACTGTGGTTGCTCCACAAGACCTTGTAGAAACGCAAGGTGTGGCTTCTTGTGGTGCGGGTCTTCTCATCGATGATCTGAGTGGGATGCTTAGAATAAGTGAGATCTGGTTGGAGAGCTTCCAAATCTTCTATACGGACATCAGCGGGAGTTTTAAGACACTTCCGTAACTGGGAAATGTGGAATACATTGTGAACCCCTGAAAGTGACGGCGGTAACTCCAATTGATATGCCACAGGTCCGCATCTTTTGATTATTGCGAACGGCCAAATAAAACGTGGAGCTAGCTTCCCTTTCACTCCGAATCGATGGATACCTTTCATAGGGGATACATGGAGATAAACTTGATCCCCAACCTCGAAGTGAAGAGGTCAACGTCATTTGTCCGCGTAGCTCTTCTGATGAGACTGAGCGGCTTTGAGATCTGTTTGAATAATGCGTACTTGCTCTTCGGCTTCTTCTATTAAGTCGACGCCATATACCACTCGTTCACCAGATTCGCACCAGTTCAAGGGTGTGCGACACTTCCGGCCATAAAGAGCTTCATATGGCACCATCTGGATGCTAGCCTGGTACCCGTTGTTGTACAAAAATTCCGCCAATGGTAAATGATCATCCCAATTCCTACCATGGTGGATGGCACAGGCACGAAGCATATCCTCTAGCACTTGATTTACCCGTTCGGTTTGTCAATCAGTCTGAGGATGATAAGCCGAGCTTCGAATCTGCTTGGTACCCAATGCATCGTGGAGGTGCTCCCAAAAGCGAGCGACAAAAATAGACCCACGATCTGAAATGATAGTGCGGGGTACACCATGTAGACACACTATTCTGGAGATATAAAGTTTTGCATACCGCTTTACATCATACTTGACATTGACAGGTATGAAATGAGCCGATTTGGTCAACCGGTCAACGATCACCCAAACTGAGTTGTGCTTATGGATAGTGGGAGGCAACCCAACAATGAAATCCATGCTGATATCCTCCCATTTCCATGTCGGTATGCTTAAAGGTTGAAGCTGTCCTGCTGCTTTCATATGGTCGGCCTTCACTCGCCGGCACGTATCACACTCGGATACGTATTTAGCTACTTCCCTCTTCATCCGAGTCCACCAGAACTTCTTTCTTAAATCTTGGTACATTTTGTTACTTCCTGGATGAATAGAATACTTGGATAAATGAGCTTCATCCAATATCTTCCTCTGAAGTTCCATGTTTCGGGGTACCACTATACGGTTGTTAAACCAGAGGGTACCTTCATCGTCACTTCGGAAACACTTCATCTCCCCCTTCTTCATTCTTTGCCACATATGCAACATCCCCTTGTCCTCCTTCTAAGCTGCCATAATATCCTCTTTGATAGTAGGAATGAGAGCTAGGCTGTAGAGTGCCCCATATGGAACCAAGTAGAGACTCGGTTCTTCTTCTCCTTCCATGGAGGTAATGGAAAGATTGTTGACATGGGACTTGCGGCTCAGAGCATCTGCGACTACATTCGCTTTGCCTGGATGGTAGTGCATCTCAATCTCATAGCCCTTGATCAACTCTAACCATATCCGTTGTCTCATATTCAAATACTTCTGAGTGAAGATGTATTTCAAGCTCTTGTGATCAGTGTAGAGGTGTACTAGATTACCCAGTAGATAATGCCTCCACATCTTCAATGCCAGTACCACTGCAGCGAGCTCAAGATCATGAGTCGGGTAGTGCTGCTCATGGTTCTGGAGCTGTCGTGATCCATAAGCGATCACTTGTCTATCCTGCATCAACACACATCCCAAACCAATTCCCGATGCAGCACAATACACGTCAAAAGATTTGGTTGTGTCTGGTTGAGCTAATACTGGTGCCGTTATAAGGTGTTTCACCAATGCTTTGAAACCTGCCTCACATGCCTCAGTCCATACATACTTATGCCCTTTCTTCAGAAGTTCGGTCATTGGTTTAGCTATCTTGGAGAAATTGGGTATAAATCTACAGTAATATCCTGCTAAACACAGGAAACTTCGGACTTCATTTACAGATTTTGGAGACTCCCATTTGACAATTTGCTTGATCTTGCTGGGATCAACTGCAATCCCTTCTGCTGATATGATGTGCCCTAAAAATGGCACTTGGCTGATCCAGAATTCACACTTGCTGAACTTAGCATATAGCTGATGGTCCCGTAATCGTTGAAGCACGGTACACAAGTGTTGAGCATGTTCTTCTTCGGATTTTGAATACACAAGTATGTCGTCAATAAAGACCACGACAAACTTGTCCAATTCGGGCATAAACACCGAGTTCATGAGATACATGAAATGAGACGGTGCGTTGGTCAATCCGAAGGACATAACAAGGTACTCATACAGTCCATACCTTGTTGAGAAGGCTGTCTTTGGTATATCTTCTGGTCGGATCCTAATATAATGATAACCAGAACGAAGATCCATCTTCAAAAATACCTTAGCACCCACCAATTGATCAAAGAGAATATCAATGCGTGGCAGTGGATACTTGTTCTTGATGGTGACAGCATTAAGTGGACGATAGTCTACACACAGTCTCAAGGTCTTATCTTTCTTCTCTACGAACAGTGCAGAACAACCCCATGGTGACGAACTTGGACGAATGAAACCTTTGTTCTCAAGTTCAGTTAACTGCTCCTTAAGTTCTGCAAGTTCCTTGGGTGCCATCTTGTAGGGTGGTCTTGAGATTGGCACTGTTCCCGGTGCAAGTTCAATCTTGAACTCTATATCTCTTTCTGGGGGCATACCAAGAAGATCTTCAGGAAACACATCCGGGTATTCACATACTACTGGAATATCCTTAAGTTCCATAACCTCGGTATTGTGGGTAGATGGGTCCAATGGAATGATGTTCTCAAGATTAAGAACTTGGGGTTGATGGAGTGGAGAGTTTAGATAAATCTTTCGAGGAACGATATCAAGAATAGCACCATGGTATTGCAACCATGCCACTCCTAAGAAGATATCTAGCTTTTGAGTCTCTAAGATAATGAAGGAGGTAGGATAGATGTTCCCATCTAGGTCGAGAGGTACCCTATGGACCATTTCATATGTTACTACCCTCCCTGCTGGAGTGCAAATCATATAAGGAGTTTTGGTGGAGATAACAGGCAGCTGATTTTTTATGACAACAGATTTACTAATGACATTGTGTGAAGCTCCGGAGTCAAAGAGTATGGCTACGGAATGATTGAAGATAGCGAACGTACCAGTGAGCACGGGCGCGCCTTCCGGAACGTCCTCGATGGCGAGGTGGTGTATGTTGTCGGGTCTGGTGGCTGGCTTCTTGAGCTGGTTGCGGGGTTGGTTGGCCCCCTGATAGGATGATTGCTCTCCGCCTTGTCGATTCTGAGGGCAGTCCTTGGCGAAGTGCCCCGTGCGCCCACACGTGAAACACGTGTACGGGGTTTGGCCAGTACGAATGGGAGGACAAAATCCTGGTGCACGGGGTGGAGGTGGAAGTGCACGTGGGATCATCCCCTGTTGTTGCTGTGGTGGGAATCCGGAGTTGCTGAACTGGCGACCACTGAACATTGGTGGTCGTGATGGTGGTTGCCACCTCTGGCCGGATGGTGATCGCTACACCATACGGTACTTCTGAGGAGCACCACCTCTGCTGCCCTACGGAGCACTCCTCTTCTTTTTGTCTGAGGACAGCTCGCGCGTAGCGTCCTCCTGCATGATAGCGGCATTGACGATGTTGTTGAAGCTGTCGCGGTTGAACAAGACAAGCTTGTCCTTCATCTTGGGGTTCAAACCCCGGTAGAAGCATTCACGCTTCCGATCTTCGGTATTCACTTGGTCCTGAGCGTATTGGGCCAAGTGGTTGAATGCTTTGGAGTACTCGTATGCACTCCTTCCTCCTTGCCTTAGCTCCAAGAACTCTTGAAGCTTCCTTCTCATAATCCCGGCAGGGATGTGGTAGGTGCGGAACGCCTCCCGGAATTCGTCCCAGCTTACGACATGGCCTGCAGGGCGTGCGGCAAGGTAATTGGCCCACCATGCACCGACAGACCCCTGCAGTTGCTGTGCTGCAAACAGCGCCTTCTGCTGTTCGGTTACCTCGAGTAAGCCGAACTTTCCTTCAATGGTGCGGAGCCAATTATCCGCATCCAATGGTTCATCGGCCTCTCTGAAGACCGGTGGATGTGTCGATGAGAAATCAGAGTAGGAACTCTGATATTGCTGACGCGGTCCATCATTCTGTCGTCCCCCTTGACAGGACGAGTGCTGCACCAGAGTCCACAATAGCTCGGTTTGCTCGTCGCGCGAGCCGAGTACTGCAGCGAGAACCTCCGCGAGGCTCCTCGGAAGTGTGGGCGGAGGTGGTGGAGGTGGTTGCGTTTGAGGCGTATTCTGCCCCGGGGGTGGTGTGTCATCCCCCTACCCTCCACTTGAGCCTCCCACTTCTGGGGCTGCACGTGTACGCACCATGCTGCAATACAACAATTCACGCCATAAGTCTCACTGCATTAAGTTCATCCATCCATATAAATAGTAATGCGGTAGGTAACAATAGATGATGCATAACATTCACATATATTGATAAAGCACAAACTTTATACAATCTATATTATCTTGGGCCCAAGTTTACAATAGAACTCCAAAAATAGACAGACTTCATTTAAAGAAGTCGTCTCATCTATGCTTGGGCACAACAAGTCGTCAGGTCCATGTCATTGTACCTAGACCTCGCTACTATTTAGAACAAGACTCATAAAGTCACACAACACACGTGGTGTTTACTGCTCATCATTACACTCGGCCTAAAGTGATAAGTGCATCAACACGGCCCTCTACTCATAAAACTCGATCTCCTGAGGATCTTCTTCTTCTTCATCATCCTCAGGATTAGGCACCACTGGTATGGGTGCTAGAGCAGAAGATGATGCCTCGTTCAAAAGTGACGTCCTTTTGGCAATCATAGTTTGCCAATCCGTCTGTACCATAAACATCCCCCAGGCCTCGTTCTCCTGCTGAGCCTGCTCACAGCTGGTCTTCCAGCTCTAAGCCTCCACTCTGGACTGATCCTAATTTGCAGTCACCGCGTCCAACTGGGTGTACCGCTGGTGTCCATAGCGTAGGCTCGCCTCCAAGTCAATTTCCATCTCTAGAGTCTCCTAGCGAGATGCGGCTAAATCCATAACAGCGTCATGCCATTGATTCTCCCTAAGGTTCAAACGATGGTTGAGTTCGTCATTTGCCCTCTCAATGTGATTCGCTCGAATCATGGCTTGCTTCAGATTGTCCGTCAATTCTTTTATGCATGCCCTTTGATTTCCCTTCTCACGATGTGATGCGTATGCGTACACCGCTAAGGCTGTTGCGGATGTTTCACCGTGCTCCCTCACCTCCGCAAGCAAGCGGGTTGCCCAGGCTTCAGAAGCCCTTCCATTAACTGGAAAGAACTCATATGGAGTACCCACCAGATTACGGTAATGAGCAAAATGCCAAAAAGAAGGGAAATGAGAAGCAAAGTAAATTTGAGCTCAAGAAGAAGAAAATAGTAGATTATCATGTATAGAGTGTGTTAAGGAAACACACCCAAGAGCTCAATCACTTTCAAGCACACACATACAATGCACAAAGTTATACAGGACCGAACTAGTCCGATATCAGCCGGACTAGTCCGATATCACATTCTGCACTAGATCGGACAAGTCCGGTCTCTACCGGACTAGTCCGATATCTTTCTGTTCCACTTCGGACTCGTCCTCCCCAGTGCGGACTAGTCCTTAGCACAATGCACAAGTCACACAAAATCGGACAAGTCCGTTGTGACCCGGACTAGTCCGATATTCATTCTGATCCACTTCGGGCAAGTCTGGTGTCTACACGGACTAGTCCGATATACACACTGATCTAAATCGGACAAGTCCTCCAAGTGCGGACTTGTCATACCAAACACTTAGGGTTTCATTTGTCCGGACAAGTCCGATGGCAATCGGACTAGTCCGAAGCTTTCCAGTAGCAAAATCGGACAAGTCCGTTTTCAACCGGACTAGTCCGATATTCCTGGACACTTAGGGTTTGCTACACACAGCACACCGGACTAGTCCGGTGACCACCACGGACTAGTCCGATCTTTTTGAACCCTAACGGTCACTTTTAGAAACCCCATATAAATAGAGGTGCACGGCCCACTTTCACCCTCTCTCGAACCCTAGCGCCGTCACACCTCCCAAGAGACTCAAAAACCATCTCTCTCCACGAAATTAAGTGCAAAATCAATCAATCCATTGAAGATCACTTATAGATCATTGGAGAGGCACTTGGCACACGATTGAGCTCTTGGTTTGAATCTCTAACACACTCTTGTATCTCAATTTGTATATTTCAAAGTGTGTTATTGGTGGTCTTGAAACTTGTATTCAAGGGAGCTCTCAACTTGTGAGATCGCCCCTTCGACTTGGTGATTTACCCCTGTGTGATTAGTGGAAGAGGATTGGCCTTCGTGGCGATCCGACGAGGGAAGGGTTGGTGAAGACCCGGTCCTTTTGTGGGCTCCTCAACGTGGACGTAGGTGGCCTTCGTGGTAACCGAACCACGGGATAAATCTTGTGTCTTGTTCGTTTGTGTTCATCACTCTAGTTGATCAACATTATCTAGGGTTTGATTCATTTTGTTGAATTCAAGATAAATAGTTGAACAAGAATCATACTTGCAATAGAACTTGACATACAACTATTTAACTGTTATTAAAGTTTATATTTCTGCTGCAAACGTCAACGAAACAATCAAATTGACCTAACTTGATCAACCTAGCCCGTGAAGTCCGGACTAGTCCGCACTTTACCGGACTAGTCCGATATATCTGGTTTTGACCTTGTTGTTGAAGTGCTACAGGAACCGAGAAATTTCAAAAAGGCCTATTCACCCCCCTCTAGGCCTACATTCAATTGGTATCAGAGCAGGTTCTTCAAGAAAGAGTGCAACCACTCGAAGAGATCATGTCGGACATGAAGGAAGTCCAGAAAATCAACAACCAGGAAGAAATGAACAATGACAAGCACCAAAAGCTTGAAAAGTATCTCGAAGCCATTCAAGACTTCGATGATGATGATGAGGAGACATTGGAGCTGAAAGCACTCCTTAGAAAGAAAGCGCTTTCCAAAGGGAAATCTAAAGTCGAAGAAAAGAAGAAGGGGAGTAGTCACACCGACTACTCCCGATATCCTTTTAATTATGACCGTTTAAATTCTAACAGCAGTCATTATCTATCTATTCCTCTCGGAAAAGCCCCACACTTCGATGGGAGTGATTACTCCATGTGGAGGCAAAATATGAAGATGCACTTGATTTCCCTTAACCCAAGTTTATGGCATATTGTGTGCACAGGAATAAACATCCCTGATGACGGTGAAGAGCTCACGCCAAGTCAAGAGCAAGCCATCCACAGGAATGCCCAAGCCGCAGCCGTTATCACCTCATCTCTAAGTCGAGATGAATTCACAAAGGTGGACGGATTGGAAATTGCCAAAGAAATCTGGGACACACTACAGACAGCACATGAAGGTGACCGGCATGTGCGGGAGGCAAAGATTGAAATGATTGAAGGCGAACTAGGAAGGTTCGCGATTGAGGAAGATGAGTCTCCCCAGGACATGTACAACAGACTGAAGACTCTTGTGAACAAGGTTCGATCATATGGGAGCAAAAAGTGGAATGACCACGAGGTTGTAAAGCTCATCCTTAGAGCCTTTATGCCTCGCAACGTCACACTTTGCTCTATGATCCGAGAAAGTCCCGGGTACAAGAAAATGACTCCGGATGAACTGCTTGGCAAAATCATCAACTTTGAGATGATGGAGAAGCAAGCCAAGCACGTAAAAGAAATAGCCGACCTCACATCAGCCAAGAAGAAGGGAGTTGCCCTAAAGTCCTCACTCAAGCCTCTATCCAAAGAAGCAAGAGAAGCACAGCTTGAGGAGGACAGCGATGATGAAAGCAGCGAGCTGGACGAAGAAGATATGATTTTGTTCATGAAGAAGTTCAAAAGAATTATGAAGAAAAGACAAGGAACAAAATTGAGTGAAGGAAAATACAAGGAGAAGACAAAGCCGAAGATGAGGCGGGCATGCTATAATTGTGGTGAGTACAATCACTTTATAGTCGATTGACCATATGAGGACAACAAGAAGAAGAGTAAAGAGTCCAAGCCTCAACCGAAGAAATTCTTCAAGAAGAAGAAACAAGCTGAACAAGCACACATCGGAAAGGAGTGGGACTCAAACGATGAGTCCTCATCGTCCGATGAAGAAGAAATGGCTAGCATAGCCATTGAAAGCATGTCCAAGAAACCCGCACTCTTCCCCACGCTTGGTGCAAAGAAGGCAAATGGAACTTGCCTCATGGCTAAGGAAGGTAAACGCAAGGTAAACATCAAAACTCCTTCCTTGAATTCTTACTCAAGTGATGATGATCTAGATAGTGATGATGAAGATATGCTAATTGGTTTAGATAGAAAAACTGCTGCTAAAATGAAATTCTTGCTTAACCAACTTGTTGAGAAGGAAGAGCTAATTGATCGTCAAGAAGACATGATTATCTCCCAAAAGGAGAAGCATGTCGAACTTGACAATCTTCTAGTTCTTGAAAAGGAGAGAAACCACTCACTAGAGCTTGAGCTAGCTTCAAGCAAGAAAACTTGCTTGGAGTTAACCAACTCAAACGTTGCAATCAAGGATCAACTTGATGACCTAATCAAGGTCGACAAGATTCTTGAAGTGCAGGTTGAGTCACTCAAGCTTAGTGAACCTTCCTCCTCTTCAAGCCTACCTTCTCAACCCACTTCAACTAATATCGCTCATATTTGCAAATGTGATAAAATTAACACCAGGTTGAAGGAAAATTCTACCTCCACAAAGGACAAAAATCCTACCCAATGTGTAATATTTGACAAGGAGAGGATCAACTATGCACGTAGTGCATATTTGGTCCAGAGACCTCCAAATGTCAAGTATGGCATTGGTTACTCTTATGATGGAAAGCAAAGAGCTGGAAATCATAAGAATAACAATGGAAGGATTACCTTTGTGAAGGGAGGACCCTCACAACCTGGTAACTCAAAAACTAAAAACCTGAACTCTCATGAAAACCGGACTAGTCCGGTTGTGGTACGGACAAGTCCGGTCACACAGACTAGTCCGACCCATAATCAACAGCAACTCTTGTTTAAAACCTTTGATGCTTCTTATGTATTAATGAAAAATAATGTTGGTAAAGTGTATGCTTATTATGCTGGGCCACGCCATGGGAACACAAAATCCCATGTGTGGGTGCCCAAATGTATTGTTACTAACCTCCAAGGACCCAAGCAAGCTTGGGTACCTAAAACCAAGGCGTAATTTGTTTTTGCAGGCCTACTCCTCCGGTGGATCCAAATGGGTGCCAGACAGTGGATGCACCAACCACATGACCGGAGAAAGGAGGATGTTTGTGGAGTATGAAGTGAACAAGGACCCAAACGAAGGCATCTACTTTGGGGATAACAGTCAAGGAAGGGTCCTCGGTACCGGTAAAATAGCAATATCCTCTGAACATACTCCTTCGCATGCTTTACACGTTGAATCTTTAGATTATAACCTGTTGTCCATATCTCAATTATTTGACAAAGGTTATAATTGCCTGTTCACTAACAAGGGTGTGACCGTCTCAAGGAGAAGTGATGGTTCTATTGCATTCAAGGGTATGTTGAAGGGAAAGCTTTACCTTGTTGACTTCAACAAGGATAAAGTCGAACTCGACACATGCTTGATTGCAAAGACCAACATGGGTTGGCTGTGGCATAGACGGCTGGCACATGTTGGTATGAGGAACCTTCAAAAACTCCTCAAGGGCGATCACATCCGAGGTTTGAAAGATGTTGTGTTTGAGAAAGACAGGCCTTGTAGCGCGTGCCAAGCAGGGAAGCAAGTTGGAGCACAACATCCCGCGAAGAACATCATGACCACGACAAGACCGCTCGAACTACTTCATATGGACTTGTTTGGTCCAATTGCTTACATAAGCATCGGCGGTAATAAATACGGTTTAGTTATTATTGATGATTTTTCCCGCTTCACTTGGGTGTTCTTTTTGCATGACAAGTCAGAAACACAAGGAACACTCAAGAAATTCTTCAAGCGAGCGCAAAACGAGTTCTCACTATCAATCAAGAGTATTCGGAGCGACAACGGCACGGAGCTCAAGAACATACAAGTGGAGGAGTACCTTGATGAGGAAGGAATCAAGCACGAATTCTCAGCACCATACTCTCCACAACAAAACGGAGTTGCCGAAAGGAAGAACCGAACGCTCATAGAGATGGCAAGAACAATGCTCGATGAATACAAGACTTCGGATCGATTTTGGGCGGAAGCAATCAACACCGCTTTCCATGCCACAAATCGACTCTACCTTCATCGACTACTAAAGAAGACCCCCTATGAGCTACTCACCGGTAACAAACCGAACATTTCATATTTTCGAGTTTTCGGTTCTCCTTGCTATATTTTGAACAAGAAGCCCAGGACTTCAAAGTTTGCTTCGAAGTCCGATGAAGGTTTCTTGCTTGGTTATGATTCGAACACTTACGCCTATCGTGTTTTCAACAAGGCCTCCGGACTTGTTGAAGTGGCACGTGACGTAGTGTTCGATGAAACTAATGGCTCCCAAAAGGAGCAAGTTGATCAATGTGAATTAGGTAAAGAGGAAGCCCCCTATCAAGCATTGAAGAGAATGGCTCTAGGCGAAGTTCGTCCACAAGAGTCACCATCACAAATACAAGAGGAAAGTGAACCACACGAGGAGATCAACAATCAAGGGGGAGTCTCGATACAAGATCAATCACAAGAATATGAAGATGATCAACAAATCAACGAGGGCAACCACTCAGGGGGAGAAGAAAATGATCACCAACACTCAACTCCCCAAGTGCCACACCCAAGAGTACACCAACGCACTCAAAAGGATCACCCAATCGACAACATCATCGGTGATATCCAAAAGGGAGTAACCACTAGATCTCGTATAGCTAATTTTTGCGAGCATTACTCGTTTGTCTCCTTTTTGGAACCACGCAGGACTGAGGATGCATTGAAGGATCCGGACTGGGTGGTGGCAATGCAAGAAGAGTTGAACAACTTCAAGAGAAACGAGGTTTGGGAACTTGTGGAAAGACCCAATGCAAACATAGTGGGCACCAAGTGGGTCTTCCGCAACAAACAAGACGAACACGGGGTGGTGACAAGAAACAAGGCACGACTTGTGGCCAAAGGTTACTCACAAGTCGAAGGTTTGGATTTTGATGAGACTTTTGCTCCAGTAGCTAGGCTTGAATCAATTAGAATATTACTTGCATATGCTACTCACCATGATTTCAAGCTGTACCAAATGGACGTGAAAAGCGCCTTCCTCAACGGACCGATCAAGGAAGAGGTGTACGTGGAGCAACCACCCGGATTTGAAGACGAAGAGTTCCCCGACCACGTGTATAAACTGCGTAAGGCTCTCTATGGCCTCAAACAAGCTCCTAGAGCTTGGTATGAGTGTCTTAGAGATTTTTTAATTGATAATGGCTTTCAGATTGGCAAAGTAGATTATACACTATTCACGAAAAACCTAGATAATGATCTTTTTATTTGCCAAATCTATGTTGATGACATAATTTATGGGTCAACTAACCAATCTTTCTGTGAAGAATTTAGTAGAATTATGACAGACAGGTTTGAAATGTCAATGATGGGAGAATTGAAGTACTTCTTGGGATTCCAAGTGCGGCAACAAAAGGAGGGAACATTCATAAGCCAAACCAAGTACACGCAGGACATACTCAAGAAGTTTGGCATGGACAAGGCAAAGCCGATAAAGACTCCCATGGCTACGAATGGCCATTTGGATTTCAATGAAGATGGACCGAGCGTCGACAAAAAAGGCCTATTCACCCCCCCCTCTAGGCCTACATTCAATTGGTATCAGAGCTGCCACTTGTTCGGACTTGTCCGATTTTTCGTGTCCATAACCCTAGCCGCCACCAAACCCTAATCCCTTCACCCCACACTCGCCCCCAAGCTTTCTCTCTCTTGCGATCGAGCTCCCAAGGCGAATCCTTGATTCCTCCGTCGAAAAGCCTCAATATTGGGCGGAGATCAAGCTTGAAGACTCGGGGATTGAAGTTAGCGGACAAGTCCGGCCTCCAACCCCCAAAATCTCAAGTTTCCTTTGATTTCTTGGTAAATTTTCTTCAAAACCCTAAGAAATGACAAATTTCTCTATTGCTTATCGTTTGGCCTAGCATTCTTCACTAGTTACATGTCTAGTTGATGTACTATGTGTATGCTAGACTAGTTTTACCTTAGGGATCATTTTTTGTCCAGTCTGTTAGATTTTTGCAGATGAACACCGGACTAGTCCGGTCCAGGTACGGACAAGTCCGGTCCCCCGGACTAGTCCGTGCCTGTGCACCGGACAAGTCCGTTGTTTCTGAACCAAAACCTAATTCTAATTCCCTAATGCCTTCCATTGCCATCTTACCTCACCAATACCTTGTATAACTTGTCCTTTCTCCTGATCACTCATTCTCAGATCATGTCGAGCTCTGACAACGAAATCTCCGATTTCGAGGCCGAGTTGGACCACGAGGTGGCACCTCGGTCCTCGGCGGGTCTTGGCAAGAAACACCAAGAGAGACCCTCCGAGCCTGTTCCCTCACCTCCCCAAGTTCGAAGGAAGGTGCGCGTCAAGAAAGCCGCTTCGAAGGCCGCTACTTCTTCAAGTGGCCTTCGACAAGCTAAAGGGAAGGGCAAGGGGGTTGCCACAGGGCCTGTTGGGCCCCTGAAGCTGCATACTCCCAGAGAAGGGGTCCGGGACCCCAATGAGGAAAGATTCACTGGCAAGGGCAGCGATGTGGCTGCGAAGTTGAGAAGTGTTGATTGCTATGCAAGGCCCAAGCAAGCAACTGATGGCAGATTTTGGTCAAATTTCCATGCTGATTTCTACAAGCTGGTCTACTTGCCGAAGAAGACCCCGGTGGTGCGCAGTCAATGGATTGACTGGGCCCACCTTGAGAAGAAGAATTGTGCAGCTTTTGATGAAGTAATAGCAGCTGCAGAGAGACATGGTCTGAAGGATCTCTTTGCCTTCAGACACAACTGGAATGATGAAGTGATAGCATAATTCTATGCAACGTGCCACTTCTCGAGTGAAGATGAAGAAAGTGTGACTTGGATGACCCATGGATCCATGTACTCCATCACTCAGGAGGATTTTGCAAACCTGCTCCACTTAGACTCTGCTGGAAATGACCACCTAATCATCCACAACATAGGGGTCATTGAGAGGGATAGAATGAAGTTCATGTATGAGCCCAACTCTAAGTATGTTCCTCCCTCCACAAAGAACATGAAGCCCTTCTTTGTGGTCCTGAACAGAGTTCTCCGGAAGACCATTGCCCCCAAGGATGGGGATGCAGGGAGTGTACAGGGTTACCTCCGGACTCTAATGAGGGTCATAAGCAAGAAGAGATAGTTTGATGTTGCAGACTATATTTGGAATGATATGGTCAATATCTCAAGTACCCCCAACCGATCCTGTGGCTATGCCCCTTACTTGATGTTTATGATTGAGAAGGTCACAGGGATCGAGTTTGTGAAGGATGTGGAGCACACTCCACTGAGGCCTCAGAAGCCTCAGCCAGTGAGTGTCCAGGCTGCTCCATCGCCGGCCTCAAGCCCCGAGGCACCAGCAAGGCAAGAAGAAGCTGCTAGGGCTCCTCCTCCCTCCATGGAAGCCCCTCATAAAGGATCCGCCAGTGGGATCCTCAAGTACTTGGCTGCAATTTTCTCCTCATGCAAGAAAACTGAAGTGAAGCTTCACAAGCTAAATCAGAAGAGGAAGGAGAACATGAGCTACATAAAAGCCAATGTGAAGCAGCTGAGTGAGAAGCTGGAGATCAACCCAATTGGATCTCCAGTACTTTCTGAAGATTCTGATCCGGACATCACCGAGCTCAGCCCCTTGACTCCCTCCGAGCTTGCCTATTTTGGCATTGGGGGTTCGAGCAGCTCCGCTCCTCCTCCTCCCTCTCAATCTCATCAAGCGGAAAGCGATGAAGACGATGAAGACGACGAGAGGACTGACAGCGAAGAGTGAAGCCCTAGGACCTTCCTCTCTCTCTTTTTGGTGTCTTGATGCCAAAGGGGGAGAGATTGAGGGGGAGTCTCTAGTCTTAGCTTTAGCTGAATAGGATGCGAGGAGAGATCTCTCTATGTATTTTTAATTGTGATTGTATTTGTTTAACACTATTTTCATATCATGTTTGGTCCTGTGTTAAATTGCTCAATTAATTTGCAAGTGTGTGATGAAATCTGAATTTTTGCTCCTGAAATGCCATATTCACTTGATATTAGTTGATCAATGCAAATTCTGTCATTCTTAATGCATTCATGCTCTTAGTATGCATCCCACCATAAAGAATGCACACATGAATAATTATCTTGTTGTTTGATGTATTTTTGAGTCATATGTGCATACTTTATGAAAATCTCATTTTATACCTCATTTTGAGAAATCTCAATTAGTTGTCATCAATCACCAAAAAGGGGGAGATTGAAAGTGCATCTAGGACTCCCTTGTGGGTTTTGGATGATTTATGACAAGCAATTGGGATCCTAATCCTTTTGTTGAGATGAATGCAGGCAAATGATGAAAAATGAGCAAAATGCCAAAAAGAAGGGAAATGAGAAGCAAAGTAAATTTGAGCTCAAGAAGAAGAAAATAGTAGATTATCATGTATAGAGTGTGTTAAGGAAACACAACCAAGAGCTCAATCACTTTCAAGCACACACATACAATGCACAAAGTTATACAGGACCAGACTAGTCCGATATCAGCCGGACTAGTCCGATATCACATTCTGCACTAGATCGGACAAGTCTGGTCTCTACCACACTAGTCAGATATCTTTCTGTTCCACTTCGGACTAGTCCTCCCCAGTGCGGACTAGTCCTTAGCACAATGCACAAGTAACACAAAATCGGACAAGTCCGTTGTGACCCGGACTAGTCTGATATTCATTCTGATCCACTTCGGACAAGTCCGGTGTCTACACGGACTAGTCCGATATACACACTGATCTAAATCAGACAAGTCCTCCAAGTGCGGACTTGTCATCCCAAACACTTAGGGTTTCATTTGTCCAGACAAGTCCGATGGCAATCGGACTAGTCTGAAGCTTTCCAGTAGCGAAATCGGACAAGTCCGTTTTCAACCGGACTAGTCCGATATTCCTGGACACTTAGGGTTTGCTACACACAGCACACCGGACTAGTCCGGTGACCACCACGGACTAGTCTGATCTTTCTGAACCCTAACGGTCACTTTTAGAAACCCCATATAAATAGAGGTGCATGGTCCACTTTCACCCTCTCTCGAACCCTAGCGCCGTCACACCTCCCAAGAGACTCAAAAACCATCTCTCTCCACGAAATTAAGTGCAAAATCAATCAATCCATTGAAGATCACTTCTAGATCATTGGAGAGGCACTTGGCACACGATTGAGCTCTTGGTTTGAATCTCTAACACACTCTTGTATCTCAATTTGTATATTTCGAAGTGTGTTATTGGTGGTCTTGAAACTTGTATTCAAGGGAGCTCTCAACTTGTGAGATCGCCCCTTCAACTTGGTGATTTACCCCTGTGTGATTAGTGGAAGAGGATTGGCCTTCGTGGCGATCCGACGAGGGAAGGGTTGGTGAAGACCCGGTCCTTTTGTGGGCTCCTCAACGTGGACGTAGGTTGCCTTCGTGGTAACCGAACCACGGGATAAATCTTGTGTCTTGTTCGTTTGTGTTCATCACTCTAGTTGATCAACATTATCTAGGGTTTGATTCATTTTGTTGAATTCAAGTTAAATAGTTGAACAAGAATCATACTTGCAATAGAACTTGACATACAACTATTGAACTGTTATTAAAGTTTATATTTCCGCTGCAAACGTCAACAAAACAATCAAATTGACCTAACTTGATCAACCTAGCCCGTGAAATCCGGACTAGTCCGCACTTTACCGGACTAGTCCGATATATCTGGTTTTGACCTTGTTGTTGAAGTGCTACAGGAACCGAGAAATTTCAAAAAGGCCTATTCACCCCCCCTCTAGGCCTACATTCAAGTTTGCAAAACCTCCCTATGGCAATTCTTGCGGCGTAGCTCCATGTTTCCTCTAATATCAACCCTTTGATCTTGATGGAGTATGGAGTGCATTCAAGGTGCGGTGGACCAGCAGGTACATCGAAGTAGATGTTGCTACTCCACATACTGTTTTCTTGGAACTTCTTGCCCCAATAGCTAGGCAACACCTGGTAGCCAAACTGGCGAAGCAACCTAACCAACACGTCCGGGAAGCCGGCCTGCCCGGTGCACGTGGAGAACACCCATCCATTAGGCAACTGAATTCTTGGTGCTGCCATCTGTGGAAAAACATACCCGGATGTCAATACTCCGAACGAGTATTCAACTCAATCAATGATAATGTTATACAAAAAGGAAATATCCAATATCAATTGATTCAAGAAAATCTGGAAACTGGAAGTGATCACCGTTCTGAATCAGCTGACCTTCCTGTATCAACCCAAAAGTTTTATACAGGAAATGCCAGAATTAAAAGTTAAGTTGAATACAAAAGTTGTAGTACACTTCAAAAACTTTCCAGATTGTACTCATACAGCTCTAGGCGAACTAATATGAGGAATCTATACAGGTTTTAAGTTGACTCAAGTTTTCTGGAAATTTTGACAGAACCTCTCCTGTATATGGGCTTACTTCCACATTCTATACAGGTTTATCATGATAAGATAACGAGGTAATGACAAAATAAACATTGTATAACATCGCGTTAACAATCCAGAAATAAAAGAGTTCCATCCTAAAAATTTTGTTATACAGGTATCGCGCACAAATTCACAACCCTGTGCAAACTGTTCCAAGTGCTGGACTGCAAGAACCAAGTTTGCAACAATTAGAATTAGGCATAGCTACACCCATATTCAGGTCAGGAGTGACAAATAAAGTTGATAGAGGACTTCCTAATATTTCCGGAAATGTATATATGTGACCATGTCACTATTCTGGATTAAGAGCTATAACTATCCAAACATAACAGTTGAGCTGACTGGTTTGCACCGGCCGTCCTGCAGCTCACTGTATTGACTTCCCTATTTTGGTTTAACTCCAACCCAAATCAGGAAAAACCTCCCATAACAAACTTGTAAAAATCCTCCTAACCTTTCCACACATCTATCCCAACAAGGTAGTGGATTTTTCTACAGCAGGTTATGGCAAAAATACAGAGACTGGTGCAATGGTAAGGTCATCTGGAGCAGTTACAATACACTCCAGATTTCAACAGATTATCAAGCTTTTCTGTCTTTGTGGTCAACAGAAAAGTTGTAGAGATCTTCACGAGCTTTCCATCCATATATGATACTCCTTTACTCTCTATCAAATAACCAAGATTACAACCCGGCGAAGTCAAGCCAATTTCTGCCAGAAAACAAGAATCTTGATCCTATTTATTCTATTGAGTCGGAACCCTTTTACGGAGTCCAAACCTACCAGCATCTGATATTTGGACTTTCCAAAACATTATGCATCCATTCTATCGTTGGGGATGGGCTAGTATCATGATTGATACTGACGGTACTACGTAGCTCACCAAGGAAAAATTCTATCCGGTATTTCCGGTTACGTCTATAGGTGGTTCCTATATCGTTCTCTCGCAAACGGCTTCTACATGGTCCTCTACCGTAGTTAATGCTGCACAAGACAAACAATCCCCTTTCACACCTTCACACCTGAAGGGCGGCACGGGGATACACGACAGGCAGTCACAATAATATATATGAAAGTAAATGCATACTACTCTGGTGTGAGTCGCCCTCGAGCGAAGTCATGTCTCGAGGTACATGGCTGTAAATACATCTGTACAGCAAAGACTCCCGTACGAACCGGCATATACATGCTCGGGCATATGTGTTTCGCATGATCCCATAGAACATGAATAGTTCTAGTGATGCATACTATCGGGTTATACACCACCCGACGGGGGCTCCCACTAACTTTGAAGCACGCTGGGGTACCGCGTGTCATAGGTTCTCAGAAACATTGAAAGCTTCAGAGACTCCTATTAAGTTCCCGTGCCAAGCCACGGATATTTCACATACCACTCCTCGTATGCTGAGATTACCAAGATTGATCCACTCTCGGTGGCGTACCTTACCTCTTTCCTGACGTCGGGGCGTCGTTACAGAATATAATAACACATAGTTAGTTTACCACCTTTATACCTTATACTAATAATACTCCTTATAAAGGCATATAACTAATTACTCACTCAAGTCCTAATTTTTGAAAATATGTTCTTTTCAAGTACACTGTTCCCAACGATGCTCTGAAACCATGGCTGTGGGGACTAGAATCCCGACATCCAAGGATCTCATTGGGTGGTGTCGTGCGATGTGACACCCAACAGTTATACATGAATAGAACCTGAATAAGTACAAGATGAAGACTTTTATTTATCTTACAGCGGAAGTTTTTAAAATACTAGCGTAAGGAAAGAAAAAATATATATATCATAGCTACACTCTCAGCACTAGCTATGCAAAAGCAAAGTTATCCATGCCTTGGATACTTCGCACTAGCAGCACTCAATTATGGCGACGTGCAGGGTTCCCACTCGGTTGTACACCCTGGAGGGGGTGCAGCCTCATCATCAAACCCGTAATCAACTATATAACCTGCAAAACTCTTTAACTGCAAACATGAGCATAAGGCTCAGCAAGACTAACCCGTCTCACTAGACATGTGCAAGGGGACACTAAACATGGGTGAGGTGAAGCGTAAATGACTCGCCTACAAGTGGATCCTTATAATCAAGTTTTAAGTAGCAAATGACAATCTCCGAGCACGGCACATCATGGGCTCCACAATCAAACAAGAAACACTTTACCGATGATATGACATGCTGAGGGCACATAATTCTATTACAGCTAAAGTATGGGGAAATTGTAAACTTTTAATTGTACTATCTCTAAATCATACAAGGTTGCAAAGTAATTATAATTCAATACAATATGATTTTCTGACTTCTTTAGTATTTACTACGTCACGGCGCTGTGAACAAGTGGTTCTCTATTACTGCGAGGGACAGTGATTGCAATCAGGACACACCCGGACAACACGACACATACGCACTTTCGGAAATGCCAGCGAGTACTTCACGCAGTACCAACGTAACACTTCAGTACTAGTCGTATATGGCAACCTTTCGCAACACACTCAAATGCCGAACCGGTCGATCCGTCACGAGCAGGAGGTCCCTGCGTGGGCCGTACTCTGATGTGCCCACCAGCGGATTTACACCTTGCTGCCCTCAACCCACACCTATAAAACGGAACGGTATGCCTCGACACCCAAGTGACCAAGCTACGTCAGTTTATTGGATTCCATATGTCCATTATGTTGCCGGTACAAGTCAAGCTTGTCCGAAGGGGCCGCATACAGACGGGCCTTAATCGACACAGGTAGGGCTATGCGACCGAGACTCAATTCTCACCGCTTCCTATCCATTCCCTGCCCGGTCTCCATTTCATTACATTATGCCATTTTATAATTAACCAATCCTGTGAGATATGTCCTACATCTCTCGCGAGTAGATTCCAACTACTCGACTTCTACCGGATTTCCTATGCATTAGCAAAGCAGTTACTATAGGTCAAACTGTAAGTCGTTCCAACCAATCCCTGTGATTTTTGGCCATGCAAGTGGAGTATCAAACACCTTATATGTAATGCACAATATCATCTGGGACGTAAATGAATAAAACTGGAAAACTTTAAAAAGCTCTTAAATGCAAACCGGGGTTTGCCTTGTTGCAGGTCAGAGTCTGATTTAAAATTTGGAAGATGCTCTTCCAAGACTTCTGGCTCCTCCTCGACTTCGGTCACTATACGATATGCATATAACATGTATATAAATGACTTTGAAAAATAATTTTTACCAAGACCATAATTTAACCCATGGTGATCATTGTATGATAGGGACCCTAATTGGCTTTGGAACATCGATGGTAGATACTAGGGAATATGATCTAGGCTCTTGCAAAGAACAGGAGATGATCATAGTAGATTGTGGTCTCCAAAATTATGGCAAGCAATCAACTTCCAAAAATTCTAGAGAGGAAACTGTAGCTTGAACCTAGCTAACAGTTGATAATCAAGATAGAGGAAGTTGTCCTGGTTCTAACAAAATTTGTTTCATAATTTTCTAAGCTTTGGTAAAGTAGTTTTTGAATTCCTAAGTTGGCAATAATTTCTGGAATTATTTACATTTGAATTTTTGGCTTTTAAACATATAGTCAGTTTGTAATTGGATTAGGACTATGATATTAGGTCAATTAAATCCAAGATTTTTACAGGAACTAGTATGTGACTAAAGGAAGGTTCAGTTTAAATTTGGCACATAATAAAGCAACTGAACATCTGTAAAAATTCAATAACTGAAAACCGAAATTGAACCATACTGAGGTTTAAACAGGTGCAATGGCTCCCAAACTTTTTCTGTTGGTCAAGAATAGGACACTAAATTTTATGTAGATTTTGGGGATTTTTCCAATTGTTATCTTGTCTGGAAAAATTGCATTTGCTTTTGGAAAGATTATTTCTTACAGAATTTAACTTTGAGTTTCACAGAACCTAATTGGTATTGACAGAAACTAGAGATCAAGAGATTTCAATTGTTTGAATATTTTTGGAGTAGTCTACAGAGAGATATTCAATTTAGAAGTTTGAATAATTTTCTAGAATTATTTTAATAACCCGTTGGCGCCAGAATTCAAATTTCAATCGGCGGTCCCATGGGCCACGTGGCGCGCTCTGGTCAATGCAATACCTTGGTCCACAGAAGTATTCACGCAAAGCCGCACGGGATCCCTGCCGCACCATGATCTCGCAGTCGCTGGCAGGTGGGACCCTACGGGTCGTCTTCTACCTCGGGCCAGTGCCCGCGCGAGGCGGCGCCCGCGGCGGTGACTCGCCGGCGAGCTCGCCGCCGGCTAAACCGACGGGCCAAACTCGCTCAAACTCGCCGCCTGGGGTTTTTGGGGTCGCTGAGCATGACGGTGAGGTCAGTGGGACCAGAAAGTCGCCGGAAGTGGCCGTGCGACGGCGGCGGCGGCGGTGAGCACTCGGGCAACGTAGAACTCATTCCAGAGTAGCTCAAACCACTCGGGATCTTCTTCAAAACCTTCATGGGACGATGCTGATCAAGGAAATGGACGTGGAAGAGGAGAAAACCACCGGGAACTATGAGCTCGATGGTGAACCGAGGTTTCCTCACCGGCAGCGAGCAAAACTCGATTTCCTCAGCCGTTGCTTGATAACTTTTAGGGGTTTTTGCTCAGGTAGTAGCGCTAGGACCTATAGAAACTATTCCTAAGCAATTGCATAGAATCATCACTTGTAGAAACGGAATTTAGACGAAAATCTAGCGAGTTCATTCACTTCGGCCGGAAGAAAGAAGATCGATAACTTCTTCAATTCTCAACGAAAAAGGAAACGGTTTGCACCGAGAGTTAGAGCTCGACTAGGCGCACCATTAAGCTGTTGGAGTTGTGGCTTGAAACGGCGCGAGACGGCAGCGCACCACGGAGCAGAGGTGGGCGGCAGCAATGGCACGCGGCGGAAATTAACTCGCGAGAGGGGGGGGGGGGGAACCACTGATCGGGGAGGAGAAATAAGGGAGCGGCGGCGGCCTTTTATAGCCAGCGGCAAGCTAGCACGCAGGCAGCTCACTGGAGCTGCATGCGTGCGCGCTGTCGAGCGGTCGAGCGCCGGCGCAGAGATGGCAGGCGGCCGACCTGACCCCTTCAGCAGCGGCTGACCGGAGGGGCCCACAGGTCAGTCAGACCCCCAATACAAAAGTTAACAATTCATTTAAAAATAGAAGATCAACTCCAAAAATCATGAAACTTTGTTGAGATGGTCAATGAATTATTCTGAACACCATGGTGAACACAAATCTTATGTTCAAAGAAGTAGGAAATGAATTTAAAATTCAGATTTGAATTTGATTCAAATTTGTTAAGCGCCTCAAATAAAATAGCAATTGAATTCTCAAAATCTTGAAACTTTGCAGGCAAGCTATTGAGAATATTAGGAGGCCAAGGAAAAATTTAGAGCCTCTAATTTGAATATTTTTGGCAGGGCCAATTAGTACTGCACTTTAAATTGCCCTAATAATCTTCATCCAAATAATTCTAAAAATTTGAAGATGGGTGAATAGAATCATTCTAGAATTAGTGGTGATGTCCAATACTCATGTTAATAAAATTTAACCATGAGTGCAAGAAAGGTTTGGGTCGTATAAAGTTCATGTGTACCACTATATTGCATCTCTAATATAGTTGATCACAAAACTCATGACTGAATTCACATGCCATAAAAGTGGGGTTTTACAGAACTAGACCTACCTCCCTTTATGGTTAGTCCCAGTGTCGCCATGTGTATCATAAAACCAGAGCTACATTCTATACATGGGATAGCTTCGGACTAGATACCTATGTGGCACCCCCGGACCTAACCCCCGACAGAGGGAAGCTCCGATACCGACACGCTTACAACAGCACCGGACCTACTCGTCCAAGACGGTAAGCTCCGGAGCTGCCACGCGTCCAGCCGCCGGACCTTCAACCTTAACAAGCAAACTGGTTTACCTCCAACGGCTCGGACCTTCAAGGAACAATTAAAGCTTCAAGACTCGATTAAGTGTCATTAATGCTATCTTAATGACACAGGATCGGATGACCCTTAATACTAGTAATGCCACCATTAAGGGACATTACTATGTTGTTAAGGGGAATTAAGTACATTAACCGTGTATTAAGCATCAGTAACCGTTAGGGCCACATGTCGGGCCAGGCTAATGATGTAACGGTCATCCCTTGTACTATAAAAGGACTAGCCGAGCGATACATGGTAGAGGCTTACACACGTGCCTAAGACTCCCAAACACTATGGTCTCTCACACACAAGCGCTCAGACGCTCAATACAACAACAACTCACACCCGTGGAGTAGGGTATTATGCTCAGGCGGCCCGAACCACGTAAATCCCTGTGTCAAATCGCCACCTTCTTCTGAATCTCCGCGCGCCCACAACTGAACTAAGAACTCCGCGAGCTGCCAACGGTAGTATCGGGAGAATTGCAGGAATCATCCTCCGACAGTTGGCGCGCCAGGAAGGGGGGCCTGAGATTCAAAGATCATGAATTCTGTCGCTGGATCGTCGAACAGAAACCATGCTGAGCGACCTGCTGGAGGCAATCCCTCCAACATGCAGCAGCCAATAGGTGTTGTGGCTCCAGCAGGAGTCATGCCACTACCGCCACTGTCCGCTCCAGTGAATCAAGCTGCACAACGAGATGGGGCGACCGTGTCGGTCACTGCATCAGCGAACAACAACCCTGAACACGCGCTTAATGCTGCACGTGCTCTTCACCACCATCCACCGCTTCCAGGAGCATCCCAGGGTGCGATGGAACAGTGGAGAGCCCATGTGGATCATCTAATTGCAGCAGCAGCCGATCGCATCAGCAATCACGGTCCCCCCCCCTCGGGGCGGGCCCCAACGCAGCGTCAGACCTTGTCGGGTAGACTCAGTCCGCAAGCTTTGCAGCACGGGAGGCGTGCTGCATCTCAACAGGTGACGTTGCTGCCTTCCGGGGCGCGACGTACTCATACGATAACGAGGCTTTCAACTCACGACCTCCGGGTGGAGCTTGATCATCGTTATCGGCAACAGGACGGTCGCGTCCAAATTGAGCATGCTCGCGAGAGGCGAGAGGCTCGGGACAGCCCTGCTCTTGAGGGAGTAGGAGGAGGCTGTTCTGCCTTGGCCATGCACCTACGCATGGTCAGATGGCCGCAGAAGTTCCGGCCTCACCTGTCGGAGAAATTTGACGGGACTGTCAATCCCGTTGAATTTCTTCAAGTCTACTCCACCGCTATTGTGACACCCGGTTCCGAATATGAACCAAGCGTATCACATATGTGTGCCCAGGAAGTTCATCACACATATACGGTTGTATCACAAATGATATACAGAATTTAACCACGTCTTAACTATTAAATAAGTACTTTATTACAATAATCCAATAGTTCACAAATGATAAAACTCTAAATAATGCAGCGGAAAATAAAATAAGCAACACGACTCCAATCCACAGGCAATTGACGGCGGTACGGAACCTAGTACTCCACGTGATCCTCAGGGTACTCCCAATTGTCTCCAGTAGCTGTTGGGGGGGGGGGGATTGCAAGGGTGAGTACATGTCGTACTCAACAAGTGTGGAAAGTATGACATGTGGCTTATTCAAATGACGAATGTAATAATGGCTAAGTGCTGAAAAGTACAGTAAAACATTTGAAAAGCATTATACTATGTCTATGTGAAACAATCCCATCATAACCATCATATTAACAAAATATAAACCATATCCAAATATTGCCAACAGCATCATTATCCATATCCAGTTACCAGAACTCAAATTCATATCCATGACCATAATCTATAAACCATCCATAACCATTACCAACCCATAACCATAATCCAACCATCCCAATACCAAAACCCTCTAATCATGTAGGTCATCCAGGCGCTCATAACCGGGAGCACGACTATCATGATAGTTTTTAACACTCTGCAGAGGTTGTACCACTTTACCCACATGTTCGTGATTTCATCACCTTTCGGTGACTAAGAAGCCTCCATTATGCCATCTCACACTTCCGTAGGTGTGTGGCCAAGAGATCACAAAATAGCCTTTCAAAAGGGACTACTAGTATGTATGGGCCCACTAAGGTTTCACCAGCAGACTTGAATCTCCTTTCTCCCACCCACGGGCCCCCTCATGTGCCATGCGGGTCCAAGGGCAGTCCTCCTCGACTCCCATTCCCCGCGCCATCCAGTGGTCCATACAATACTAGCAGCGCTCCTAATTATTCAGCTACGCCGCACCCATACTTGGCCTTGTGGTGGCACTGTTGACCTGGCATATTCTCGCATGAACCGGTCCTTGGATCTAAGGCAAGCAAACCACCATAACATCCAACCCATCCACATACTAGGCTTGCTTAGATCACCCATCGTATTGACTGGTTCACATTAACCATAATATCATTGATGCATAATTAAATGTGTACTGTTGTTTGCCATCCCAATTAATTCGAAGCAAAAAGGTAAAAACCCTTCCCGACTCTCTACCATATATTCCAGGTGACAAGGGTGGTTAAACAAAACTAGTAAACTTCCTACCATAGGATTCCCCATCATATTGACACAAGCATGCAAGTTCGCAAACAAAACATTTAATAAAACGGGATCAATATGATCAAGGACACTTGCCTTGCTTCGACGGATGGGGTTGCTCAAGCGCTTCGAAGTCTTGGTTCTGGAAATCCTCGTATGCGGCCTCTTGAGCACGTTCCTCTACACGTGATCATACATACAAGAAAATTCATACAATTCAATACGATGCACACAAAATAATCAACATGCACTGACATGCATGCATGCACAATTCAATAATTAATTAACTATGGTTGTTTATTAATTAGAAACAACTAGTTCATACGTGTTCATATGAGTTTACGGGGGTTTTAGGGTGGATTAATGCTGCTGAAAATAAAAAGACGACGCAACTACGATCAATTTGCGTCTATTAGATTCAATATGGTCGCTAAAGTTCGCATCGGAAACATAGCCTACCGTAGATGCGATGGCTTCGATGATCGCGGGATGGGGACGATGCATAGACGAAGTAGATGCGCAAGGTCCTCCGGCGGCACGACGACGGCGACGCGATGGCGACGATGATCTCCGGCGAACGGCGGCGCCCTCCTCTTTTTCCTCCTCTTCTTCCCCTCCTTTTTCTTCTTTTTCTTCCCTGGGCGCAGCCCTCTGGTCTCTGGTTCCGGCGGTTTTTCTTCTATGGCGGCGGCGTTTCCTGGGATCGGGAAAAACCCTACGGAACTTATGTATTCATAGTCGGCGGTCGATCCAGGGAACCGAGTCGGTTCGGGACTTGTTCGCACGTCGGGGTCGGCCGGGGCGGGCGCGTGCGTCGGCGAGCGGGGTGGGGTCCAGCGGGGCAAGCGGATCGGGGCGGGGCGCGGTCGCGGCGGGGTGGGCGTCGGTGCGGGTGGGGCCCGGCAGGGGTGGCGTGCGGTACGGCGCAGGACGCGCGATCGAGGGCGGTCGGGCGGGCACCAAGGCGCGCGGGGCGTGGGAGCGCGCGCGGTTGGCGTGGCCCAGGCGCGGGGTCGGGGCACGCGCTGCATCGGGAGGGCGCTATGCGCGCGGGAAGGCCGGGGCGGCTCGGTCGCTGGGCCGCGGCCTGGCCGGCGGCTGCTTCGTTTTTTTTCTTTGTTTTTTCTTTTCTTTTTTTATATATTATTATTTTATTATTTATATTTTATTTTTTTTATTTATTTTATTTATCTTATTCATTTTACTTATTTTTTTATATATATATTATTATTATATATAATTTATTTATATATATTTCTTTTTGTATATTATTATTATTATTTTATATTTATTCCCTAATACATGTTTTAGGCTATAATTATTATTTTCTTTTCTTCTTTTGCTACACCATATATGTATATGTATATTTTATGTTTTATTATTTTTCTTTTATTCTATTAATATTTAATGCATGAACATGTATGCAATGCATGATGCGAAAATTGAGGGTGTTACAGCTATCCTTGCGGCTGGGAGAAATGAGGTCGTGATGGCCAATTATTTTCCTGTGGCTTTAACTGGGACCGCCAGATCTTGGTTCATGAGCCTTACGCCTGACTCCTTCAATAGTTGGGCGGAGTTGTGCTAACAGTTCACCGCCAATTTCGGGAGCTCATACACCCAACCAGGCACAAAATTGAATCTTTTTGCTATCATGCAAAAAGGGGGAGAGTCCTTGCGATCTTTCATCCAGAGATTCTCCGAGGTACGAAATACCATTCCTTCTATCTCAAGCGCTTTTGTTATTGTAGCCTTCAGACAGGGTGTTCGATATAAGAAGATGCTCGAGAAGCTGGCGACCAAGGAAGTCACCAGCGTCACAGAACTCTTCAGCTTGGCAGACATGTGTGCCAAGGTTGCGGAGGGCCGTGAAATGCACTCCCAACCACCTCCGGAGGCCAACAAAAGCCATCCAAGGGTGAAGCCACTACCTCCGAGAGTGGCAAGAAAAAGAAATAGACCAACGACAAGAAAAAGCTGTCGGCCGGCACACCTCCTGCTGCAGCTGCTACAGCTCCGGGTGGTTGGGGGCCATGCCCCGCGAAACAACCTCGGTCGTCGTCTGAAGACGGTGGCAGCACCAAGATGTGGTGTCCCATACACAAGACGCACAACCGCAACCTGGAAAACTGCCAAGAGGTCCAAAACCTTGTGGAGCGCTACAACAAGTGCCAGGAAGAAGCTCCTTTTTTGTCAAAGGGAAGGAAAAAAAATTAAACGAAGCTCCGGCTGAAGAGGAGTTCGGCTTTCAGGACCCCAAAAAGGTCTTGAAGGTTGTTTACTCCTCTGTTGATGACGACTCTGACATCTCTGACAACGAGCGTCGGAAGACCATGAACACCATCTTTGGTGGTTCGTGGGACATCACTTCCCGCCGTGTCTTCAAGACAATGCGGCGGGACATGGCCTCTGTAGCTCCCACCGCCAAGGCGGAGCCTCATTGGAAGTGGATGGATACTGCCATCACCTTCAATGCTTTGTACTGCCCTCAGAACATGATCGGAGCTGGCCAACTTCCACTGATGGTATATCCGACCATCAATAACATCGAGCTCCACCACGTAATGGTGGACGGAGGTTCAGGGCTCAACCTCATAAGCTTCAAAGCCTTCGTCAAGCTTCAGCTCCGACCTTCGGATCTTCGCCCCTCTCGACCTTTCTCCAGAGTAGGTCAGGGGGCTATCACTCCACTCGGTGCCATTACTCTCCCGATGACCTTCGGGACTCGGGAGAATTACAGGACTGAGAAGTTGGTCTTCGACGTGGTGCAGATAAACTTACCATTCAACGCCATCTTGGGCAGGCCGGCCTTATAGAAATTCATGGCTACTGCTCATTATGGCTACTTGGTGTTGAAGATGCCAACACCCTTAGGTGTTCTCTGGATCCGCGAAGATCACACCGTTGGAGTTACTGCTCTCGAAGAACTCCACGCGCTTCCTATAGCGCAAGAAGAAGAATTCGGAAAGGAGCAAGCTCTAAAACCATCGAGCATTCGTCATTGGGGCTCAATTTCCGCACCTCGTGTGCACCCAAGCGGCGACACCGACATTCTCGTCAAAGTCGTCCAAATTGATTCTGATGCTGCTCAGACCACTCGTATATCGGGGGTTTGAACAACAAATAGGAACTCGCGCTCATCACTTCCTCCGGGCTAACGTTGACGTGTTTGCCTGGCAACCGTCACAAATGCCTGGGATCACTAGGGAAGTTATTTAGCACAATATAAAGATTTATCCCGACGCTCGGCCTGTACATCAGAAGCCTCAGAAGCAATCAGTAGAGCGACAAAACTTCATACGTCAAGAAGTGAAGAAGTTGCTCGAAGCTGGATTAATCCAGGAAGTCTTCCACCCAAAATGGCTGACAAACCCAGACGTTGTACCTAAGGCCGGCGAGAAGCTTCGGATTTGTATCGACTACACTACACTAAATAAGGTATGTCCAAAAGATCCATTGCCACTACCTAGAATAGATTAGAAAGTGGATTCCACCTCCGGGTGTGAATTACTGTGTTTCCTAGACGCATATTCTGGGTATCACCAAATCAGAATGTCTAAGGAAGATGAAGAGCATACTACCTTCATCACAGTAGATGGATTGTACTATTACACTGCGATGCCATTCGGTCTCAAAAACGCTGCTTCAGCGTTTGTGCGAGCTATGTACAAAACATTTGGAGAGCTCATCAGAGATGTAGTGGATGTGTACATTGATGACATCATCGTCAAGATCATGAACAAGGAGTCATTTCTTGACACCTTGCAAGCTGTCTTCGACAAGTTGCGAATCACATGCACAAAGCTGAACTCAGACAAGTGTGTCTTCGGGGTTAGCTCCAGAAAGCTTCTTGGATTCTTGGTGAACCACCAAGTAATATAGGCAAATCCGACGAAGATTAAAGCTATTTAAGACATGCGGCCACCAGCCCGTATCAAGGATGTCCAGAAGCTGACTGGATGTCTAGCTGCCCTCAGCCGGTTCATCTCAAGACTGGCGGAACGGGCACTACCCTTCTTCAAATTATTGAGGAAGTCCAGACCATTCCAATGGTCTGAAGAAGCAGAAAAGGCTTTCCAAGAGCTAAAGCAGATCCTCACCACTCTACCAACTTTGGTAGCTTCGAATCTTTGTGATCCACTTCTGCTTTACATTTCGACAACTGACGAAGTTGTCAGCTTGGTCCTGGTTGCGGAAAGACCAAAACCATCCTCAATTCAGGAATCCAGACCCCTCCGGGAAGGTCCACAACTACCTGAAGGCGAGTCTGGGTCCTAGCTCCTAGACCCGGATCCTTGAGGTGAAACGCCAGAGGATCAACCTCCTTCAAATGACGGAGTTACTGTTGCTGAACAAGAAGATTAGGACCCCTCCGGGAAGGTCCGGGTAACTTCAGAAGAAGCTATGTGTTCCTCTAGCAAGAACTTGGAGGTCCCCGAAGAAGGTCCAGACCCCTCCGGGAGGGTCCGGGTTGATGAGGAGGAAGCTCCGGGCCCCTTCGTGAGGGTCTGGACAGTCCAGCGCCCAGTGTACTTCATTAGCGAAGTACTTCATGATGCCAAAACTCGGTACTTAGAGGTGTATAAGCTGCTCTATGCAGTTCTTATCGCTTCTAGGAAGTTTCGTCACTACTTCCAAGCTCACAAAATTTCGGTGGTAACCTCTTATGCACTGGGTGCAATCTTGCATAACCCCAACTATACTGGGAACATTGCAAAGATGGCAGTGGAATTGGCCGAGTGTAGGATCGAAGAGCACGTGAAAAGCTACCAGAGGGGGGGGGTGAATGGTAGATTTAAAAATCTTACGCAGCGGAAACAATTAAACCCCAAACCCTCTCGGCAGAAAAACGATCTATTAAACAAATCGTGTGTGAGACTAATCTAAACGTGTTTCACCGTCAAAAAAGTGATAGATATCAGAGAGAATCAAGTCACGGAAACAACACAAAAATAATCACCCCAATCCGTCGAGAAAAACTCATGTTATGATCGAAAGATCAAACAATGGTCAATCTGCCCTACCCGAGAAAAACCAGTTCTGGAATGCTGCAAAAAAACTCGTGTAGATCATAGACCACAAATTCAATGACCGTGAAATTTTTACAGATGATAGACAATTAAGTTGTGAAGACAATCCAAAAAGAATCACGTCAATTGGATCAGTAAAACTCGAGTTATGATAAAACCACCGACGAAAGGTAGTGCTGTCCAGAAACTCGACGAGTAAAACTTGTCTGGAACAAGTCGGACGAACAAGGCACAAAAGTTCCTTCAAACTACGAATTTTATTAAATAGAACACAAGAGGAACAGCCCCAAAGTCGTCTGCCACGAGCTCTGGGCTCCCTTGTTTATATAACCAGCCCTTAGGCCATCCCAATCTCAACTAGGACTCCAATCCTAATCCGATCACAATCGAAACTTTTCATAACTGCTTAGGACTCTTCTATACGCAGATAGAAGCAATCTTAAGACTTCCAAACACCTTAGGAACGTATCCCACATTCCTAAACCACTCAAATGCGTGACCCACACGAAATCCTAACATAACCAACTCGATATTTCCATACCGAGCCATAACCGACTCAGCTAGCAGCCTAAGTCTTCAACCGATACGATCCGATCCTTCCGATCAGATCTTCCTTCCATAATCCGTCTCTAGAAGCATATTGCCACGTCATGCACCTCTTGCACACGTGCGAACACCTTCCTCTGACCTTCATATGCACTGCCCTTGATTCAATCATCCTGCGGGACCTCCTGACCCGCTCAACCACAGTTCCCCCCGAACTTGGTTGTTGGAACCTCATCTCCTCCTGAGAATAGTCCAATGGATCCTGTCACCAGCCATGACTTGAACTCAAGCAACACCTGCACATGAACAAACAAACAATCCATACGAGCCCAAGTCCTCGACTTGACTCAAGTTAGTTCCGAACAAAACACCTTACGTGAGAACCTCACATAAGCATGTTGCAAAACCACAGTAGAAACGATATCAACCATATCATCCAAAACGCACCAAAAACTTAGCAAATGAATACTAAGCAATCTTTCCAATAACGTAAAGCAAGTACGAAACATTGCAAATGAAAAGCAGAAGCTCTACGATCAAGTTTCGGGCCATGCCAGAGCAACCCGGAGCTTGAGCCGGAGCTAACAAAAGCTAGTAGAACCTAGCGCCGGAGCTTACCAAAAACTAGTCAAAACTAGTCAACCCAAAACCAGAGCTAGACAAAGTACGTCGGGGCTTAGCAAAAGCATGCCGGAGCTATCAAGTATATGCCGGAGCTATCAAAGACATGTCGGAGCTAACAAAGACATGCCGGAGCTAACAAAGACATGCCGGAGCTAACAAAGACATGCCGAAGCTAAAGATAAAGCTCACCGGAGCTAACCAAAGCTAGTCGGACCTTACCAAGAATCCGGTCCTAGCATCCAACATAGCCGGAGCTACCCAAAACAAGCCGGACCTACCGTCGGACCTTGCTGTAGCTCGGAGCTAAAGTCGGACCTTGATAAAAAGGTATTTTGGTGATATTTAAAAAATTTATCATCAAAGCCAAGTGTATTCACTACAAGCCAATATATTCAGCACACATAGGTCTTACAATCTCCCCCTTGATGAATGCATTGGCAACACCATTTAAAATCCGAACATTGGCTTATTCACATAAAAGTTTTGAAAACAATTTCTCCCCTTTTGTAAATCAAAAGTAAAATGAGAAGAAAAAAATCTCCCCCTTTATTATCTCTCCTTATGCACATATTCTCTTTCTCTTTATGCTTATCTCTCCCCATTTGACAATGTATTCAGCAAGTCATGAGCATATAAACAAATTATCTCTCCAACTTTAGTTGTTATGAGCATATTATAACATATACATATAAACAAAGCTCATCCAAGTTATACTATCAAGTACCTTACATTATCACATCAATGAAATACATAAGGTAGTGTAAGCCATGCTAGAGATCAAATGTAATTTCTCAATTTAAGCAAGTCATGATCTCACAAACTTAACTATTTCAAAACCTGAAAGCATGACACTAGTTGCTGCATTTTATCATATTTCAAAGCATAAATTTAGACCATATGATATTTGCAAGAGATTATATGCGCATCTGCCTTATTCAAACCAACCAAGCCAAGCCTATGTCATTTGACAATCAGAAGCTTAAGGACATGGTTTTAGTCATACACAACTTCTTCCAAGTTCATATCTAAGTGCAATGACAAGCCACCTCAAAAGAAGAAGTGCGATGCATGCATATTCTCTTGATCTTTTCTCAATTTATATTTGTTCATAAAACTCAACATGTGAGTCGATTACTTGATTAATTCTTTATGATTAAAAGCACTTGTGAACATGTAACAAGTTCAAAATAGCAAGAAAGTTCGACCATGACCAGTTTTAGTGTAAGTAATTATTCCAATTACTAGACATGGCAAAAACTACAAAATGTATAACACAAGTAAGTAAGAACTTTCAGCATGTAAAAGGAATCACCAAGTCATATATGTATGAAATACTATGCTCATATTATTTTAATTTCAGATTCACACATAGACTTCCCAAGATTCAAAAACTCCCCCTCAATTTAAGCCATGAGGATGCATAACCCCTATTTCACTACGAATGAAACAAAAACGAGTGAAATCCAAAGGTTTTGTAAAAATGTCAGCCAATTGTTGTTCGGTATCTACATGGTGAAGCACAATCTTTCCTTTTTCAACATTATCTCGGAGAAAGTGATACCTAATGTCAATGTTCTTAGTTCTAGAATGTTGCACGGGGTTTTTAGCAATGCAAATGGCACTAGTGTTATCACAGAACAGTGGAACACTATCTAGATCAACCCTATAGTCCTTAAGTGTCTGAACAATCCAAAGAATTTGTGAGCAAGCACTAGCAGCAGCTACATATTCAGATTCGGTTGTGGATTGTGCAACTGAATTTTGTTTTCTAGAGGACCAAGCAACAAGAGAATTACCAAGAAAATGACAAGCACCGGAAGTACTTTTCCTATCAATCCTACAACCCCCAAAATTAGCATCCGAAAAAGCTTTCAAAGTAACGGTTGAGGAAGAAGGAAGAAAAATGCCAAATTCTTGAGTTCCATGTAAGTACCTGAGAATCCTTTTGACGGGTTGACGATGTGAAACACGTGGGGAAGCTTGAAACCGTGCACAAAGACATACGCTGAATTGTATGTCCGATCTTGATGTCGTAAGGTACAAAAGTGATCCGATCATAATTCTATATTCTTTTTGATCCACGGGTTCACCATCTTCATCAAGTTCAAGTGTTGTTGCTGTTCCCATTGGTGTCCGAAGAGGCTTGCTTTTGTCCATGTTAAAGCGCCTCAGGAGGTCTTTGGTATACTTCGTTTGATGCACAAAGGTACCCTCCTTGGTTTGCTTGATTTGCAGCCCCAAAAAGTAAGTGAGTTCACCCATCATACTCATTTCAAATTCGGAACTCATCATTGCTGAAAACTTGGACACAAGATCATGAGAAGCACAACCAAAGATAATATCATCCACATACACTTGAACGAATAATGAGTCATTGGCATGCTTAAGCACAAAAAGTGTTTTATCAACCTTGCCCATGGTAAACCCCTTTTCAAGTAAGAATGTTTTTAACCTATCATACCATGCTCTAGGGGCTTGTTTGAGACCATATAAGGCTTTGGATAGCTTGTAAACATGATTAGGAAAAATCTATGTAGCCATTAAGAAAAGCACTTTTAACATCCATTTGATATAGCTTAAAACCTTTAGATGCTGCAAAAACTAACAAAATTCTTATGGCTTCTAATCTAGCAACAGGAGCAAAAGTTTTATAAAAATCTAGACCTTCAACTTGAGTGAAACCTTGAGCAACCAACCTAGCCTTATTCCTAACCACAACCCCATCCTCACTTTGTTTATTTTTAAATACCCATTTAGTTCCAATTAAAGTGTGACCTTGAGGTGGAGGTACAAGTTTCCAAACATTATTTCTTTCAAAATTTTCTAACTCTTCTTGCATGGCAATAATCCATGATTCATTAGTGAGTGCGTGTGATATATCCTTAGGTTCAAAAGAAGCAACAAAAGCAGAATGAGCATGAGAGTTTGGATCGCAAAACCTGGACCGTGTGACTCGTTCGTGCAAGCTCCCAATCATCTGTTGTGGGGGATGATCTCTGTAAAAATGTAGGGGAACAAATGTCTCACAAGCTTCTTCTTCATTAGGATCATCGTAGATTGATGAGCTTGTGACTTGTGGACGATCAGGACCAGCATAGGTGATAGCCGGAGCTTGTTCAATATCCGGAGCTGGATATGTGTCAGCTTCGGAACTACCATGCAGTATCACCGACTCTTCTTCATATTCGAAAATACCCTCCCCCTGAGGATACGGATCTGGTCCTGCAACACCGGAGCTAGTACCTGGGCTAGCTTCATCAAAAGACACTTCACAAGTCTCCACAATTTTGTTAGTGTCAAGTAAAAGCACACGGTAGCCTCTAGTATGAGGTGGATAACCAAGAAACATGCCATCAATGGATCTAGGTTCAAAGTTATCAAGATTACCATGTTTCTTAACAAAGCATTTGCAACCAAAGACCCGAAAGTGTGTAACACTAGGCCTATGTCCAAACCGAAGCTCATATGGTGTTTTACCTAGCTTAGCACGCAAGAAAACACGATTTGAGACATAAAAAGCGGTTGCTAACGCATCAGCCCAAAATTTCCTAGGAGTTTGATATTCATCAAGCATAGTCCTAGCCATCTCAACTAAGGTTCTGTTCTTTCTTTCTACAACACCGTTTTGTTGAGGTACATATGGTGAAGAGAATTGATGATCTATTCTATTTTCAGCACAAAAGTGATCAAAAGATTGATTTTTAAATTCAGTTCCATTATCACTTCTAATTGCTTTTAATGATCCTGGGTGATCAATTGATAATCTAAGAAATAAAGTTCTAAAGTGACTAAAAACTTCATTCTTAGATGCCATAAAGAAAACCCAAGAGTATCTAGAATAATCATCAACGATAACAAGAACATACCATTTACCTCCGAAGGATTGAACACGTGAAGGTCCTACGGTGTCAAGATGCAAGAGTTGACATGGTTAAATTGTCATGATCATTGTGAGAGGAGTATGTGAACCTGCAACCATCTTAGCATGTCTACAAGAAGAGCACACAATTTCTTTGTCCCCTTTATGCTTAGGCAGCCCACGAATGCGATCAAGTGCACTAACACGCGTTAGGTGATCAAAGCCTACGTGACCAAGTCTACGATGCCAAAAATATAAGTCCTTTGAATCATTAGCAACTAGACACCTATGCTTAGAGGAAGACATATCAAAATCAGCTTTAAAAACTCTTCCAAACTGAGACATGTTAAAAATAAGCTCACTATTTGAACCTACAACTTTGCAGCAGTTTTTATTGAAAATAATTTCTAGATTTTCATCTAGCAATAGTGAAACAGAAAGCAAGTTGTATTTCAAATTTTTGACAAGTGCCACATCCTTTAAAGTGTAGTGATCATTTAATCTAATCGAACCCTTAGCAATTATGGGAGTTGAAGAATTATCGGCAAAAGTAACATTCTCTACACGTGACACAAAAGAGAGAGAGGAGAACCAATCTTTGTTACCGGTCATGTGGCGTGAGCAACCTGAATCCACAATCCAAATGTTCTCCTTCCTCAAATGTGTAACCTACATAGAAGCACAATACGTCGATGACTCAATACTGGGGTTAGTCAAAAGGCATTTAGGTATCCAGTACTGAGTCACACGACGTGCAGTAGGAAAAACACACGAATGCTGAGATAAAACAGCAGGTTTATGAGTCGAAGTTTGAGGTTTTCTATTCTTAACTCTTTTAGCACAAAAACTAGTAGCTCCGGAGGTAAAAGCAGTAGTTCCAAAAGACAAGGCTGAAGCTCCGGAAACAAAAGCTGAAGTTCCGAAGGAAACAACAGAAGGTCCGGGAGCTCTCAGAGCTATCGGAACTATCGGAGCTGCTTTTGCGGATTTCTTACCAGAAGGTCCGGAAGCTACCTTTTCAAATTTCTGACTCACTAGAGCAGGTTGTGTTTTTCTAATTGCATGAATGTTATAAGATCTAGCAATTTTTCTTTCCTTTTTCTGTTGTTTAGCTAGTCTATAACAAAAATCTATGACATGACCATCTCTACCACAGAAGGTACAATGAAATTTAACTTTGTGTTCATGTCTAGATGAGCAAGCAATATTTTTATTTGAAACCGACTGAGACAACACTCCCGCAGATTTGAAAACCACTCCTTTTTGTTTAGGAACTGTTTGAATCAAACCACTTCCTAATGACTTTACACTTTTAGGTGGATGTGCCTTAGCATGAGCATGAGAATCAAAACCTACACCAGTTTTATCATTGCAAGACTTGGAAGAATTCAGCAGCAAGTTTAGGTTCTTATTCCCATTAAAAAACCGATCTAATGTCCTATGCATGTTGTCAAGTTTATTGGACAGATCAAGGCAATTTTCACATGAAGTTTTTCCTTTTAGTTTGCAATTGGAACAAAATTTAACTTCATGAGAACGTAAAGCATTGTTCAATATAGAAATTTCATTCATAGCATCCTGTAGTTTCTTATCAAGATCCTCACAAGTAGAACAATGCAAATCAATTTTAGAACAGCTAGCATCTTTCAAGTTTTTATCATTAAGTGCAGCAAGCTCTTTGTTCTTTTCAATTTCTTCATAAAGTCTATCTGGAGTGGAGGAGTGTGCACTTCTTAATGTGGACAATTGTTCATAGATTAAGTCACATGAGGGACATGCATCATCACTAGGAATCAAAGTTTTTAAACGGTTAATTTCAGATTCTAGTGATTCAATTTTAGCAGCATTATCCCTAAGCTTTTTGTCCTTTTTCTTGACAATAATAGTTGCTCGAGAAATAGCATCACACATTTCATTGCAGGTAGAACATACCTCATCGTCTTCACTGCTGTGTTCTGCATCCTCCTGACTTGATCTTGATCTTGATTTGCCCGCCATGAAGCATAAGTTGGCCAGGTCGTCATCAACTTCATCACTTTCAAAGTCTACATCACTTGATCTAAGTTCTTGAAGTGCGGTGATGAAGCTGTTAATCATCTTGCGTCCTATGGTACCCTTCTTCTTCTTGTTGGAGTTTCCAGAGGAGGTCCAGACCTTGCTTTGTTTTTCTTCCCGGGTGGTCGGACCTGAAAGGTTAGGGCATTCTATACGAAAGTTTCCTATTTTACCACATTCAGAATAGCGTTGAGGTCCGGAGCTTCCTCTTCTTCTAGTTCTCACATTTTGCAATGCTTTTGAGAATCTAGTAGAGATGAGTGCCAACTCCTCTTCTGTTAATTCTTCGATCTGTTCCAGGGTTAGCGAGGACAACAAAGCAAGAGTATTGCAGGATGATGATTGGCTAGAGCTAGACATATCACGTTGTGAAACAAATGCAATAGACTTATTTGGGTTCTTACGTGCTAGGATGTCAATTTCATGAGTTTTTAGTTTAGAATAAAGTACATCTAATGTAAGAGAACTCATGACAGTTGATTCACGAATAGATGTTACTTTCATCTCCCAAATTGACATGTCTAATGCACTAAGAAGTTGCCTAGCATTCTCAGCATCAGAAAAATTAACATTGACACTACGTAAGTTGCTGAGAATTTTATTGAAACGAGCAAAGAGGTCATCGATAGACTCACCTGGTTGCATCTCAAAATGCATATATTCCTTTTTGAACATATCTTGTTTTACCTCCTTGATTGTGTTGGAGCCTTCATGATAATCACAGAGAGCTCTCCAAACATCGTATGCTGACCAGAGGTGCGCGACACGATCAAAGTCGCTTTGAGTGAGTCCTTGGATGATCAAGTTTCGGGCTTTGTTGTTGTTGTCGACGTCCCGTAGGTTTGTGGCCGTGAATTGATCATTAGGTGGCACTTCATAAGGCTTATACACCTTCTCCCATATTGCAAAGCCTTGCGCCTGGATGAAGGTCTCCATGCGTGCCTTCCTAACCTGAAAATCAATACCAGCAAACACACAAGGTTTGGCGGAGTATTTCTCCATGATGATTAGTCAAAAACACGTGCAAATCACAAAGATTAGAGCACCATGGCTCTTATACCAATTGTAGGATCGAAGAGCACATGAAAAGCTACCAGAGGGGGGGTGAATGGTAGATTTAAAAATCTTACGCAGCGGAAACAATTAAACCCCAAACCCTCTCGGCAGAAAAACGATCTGTTAAAGAAATCGTGTGTGAGACTAATCTAAACGTGTTTCACCATGATAAAAGTGATAGATATCAGAGAGAATCAAGTCACGGAAACAACACAAAAATAATCACCCCAATCCGTCGAGAAAAACTCATGTTATGATCGAAAGATCAAACAATGGTCAATCTGCCCTACCCGAGAAAAACCAGTTCTGGAATGCTGCAAAAAAACTCGTGTAGATCATAGACCACAAATTCAATGACCGTGAAATTTTTACAGATGATAGACAATCAAGTTGTGAAGACAATCCAAAAAGAATCACGTCAATTGGATCAGTAAAACTCGAGTTATGATAAAACCACCGACGAAAGGTAGTGCTGTCCAGAAACTCGACGAGTAAAACTTGTCTGGAACAAGTCGGACGAACAAGGCACAAAAGTTCCTTCAAACTACGAATTTTATTAAATAGAACACAAGAGGAACAGCCCCAAAGTCGTCTGCCACGAGCTCTGGGCTCCCTTGTTTATATAACCAGCCCTTAGGCCATCCCAATCTCAACTAGGACTCCAATCCTAATCCGATCACAATCGGAACTTTCCATAACTGCTTAGGACTCTTCTATACGCAGATAGAAGCAATCTTAAGACTTCCAAACACCTTAGGAACGTATCCCACATTCCTAAACAACTCAAATTCGTGACCCACACGAAATCCTAACATAACCAACTCGATATTTCCATACCGAGCCATAACCGACTCAGCTAGCAGCCTAAGTCTTCAACCGATACGATCCGATCCTTCCGATCAGATCTTCCTTCCATAATCCGTCTCTAGAAGCAAATTACCACGTCATGCACCTCATGCACACGTGCGAACACCTTCCTTTGACCTTCATATGCACTGCCCTTGATTCAATCATCCTGCGCGACCTCCTGACCCGCTCAACCACAGTTCCTCCCGAACTTGGTTGTTGGAACCTCATCTCCTCCTGAGACTAGTCCAATGGATCCTGTCACCAGCCATGACTTGAACTCAAGCAACACCTGCACATGAACAAACAAACAATCCATACGAGCCCAAGTCCTCGACTTGACTCAAGTTAGTTCCGAACACAACACCTTACGTGAGAACCTCACATAAGCATGTTGCAAAACCACAGTAGAAACGATATCAACCATATCATCCAAAACGCATCAAAAACTTAGCAAATGAATACTAAGCAATCTTTCCAATAACGTAAAGCAAGTATGAAACATTGGAAATGAAAAGCAGAAGCTCTACGGTCAAGTTCCGGACCTTGCCAGAGCAACCCGGTGCTTGAGCCGGAGCTAACAAAATCTAGTAGAACCTAGCGCCGGAGCTTACCAAAAACTAGTCAAAACTAGTCAACCCAAAACCGGAGCTAGACAAAGTACGTCGGAGCTTAGCAAAAGCATGCCGGAGCTATCAAGTATATGCCGGAGCTATCAAAGACATGCCGGAGCTAACAAAGACATGCCGGAGCTAACAAAGACATGCCAAAGCTAACAAAGACATGCCGGAGCTAAAGATAAAGCTCACCGGAGCTAACCAAAGCTAGTCAGACCTTACCAAGAAGCTGGTCCTAGCATCTAACATAGCCGGAGCTACCCAAAACAAGCCGGACCTACCGTCGGACCTTGCTGTAGAAAGGAGCTAGAGTCGGACCTTGATAAAAAGGTATTTTGGTGATATTTAAAACTTTTATCATCAAAGCCAAGTGTATTCACTACAAGCCAATGTATTCAGCACACATAGGTCTTACACCGAGTTTGATCATGAATTCTTCCCAAGACAAGCGATCAAGAGTTAAGCATTGGCAGACGTTGTGGCGGAATGGACCCCCTCTCCATCAAATTTTGGGGCCCCAGTGAGCAAAAGCCGGAACCCAAGGTTCCAGTCTTCACTGAGCCTCACTGGACTCTTTACTTTGACAGCTCAATGCAAAAGCAGGGGGCCGGAGCTGGTGTCCTTATCCTCGCTCCAACCGGGGAGAAGGTCAAATACATGGTTCACCTTGACTTCAAGGCAACCAACAACATGGCGGAGTATGAAGCACTAATCTATGGGCTCAAGGTGGCACTATCATATGGTGTCAAACAACTGTTGGTAAAGGGTGATTCGCAGCTCATAATAAAACAAGTCAAAGGTGAATGCTGCTGCAACAACCCTCAACTAGCTGCATATCTACTTGAAGTCTAGAAGCTTCAGAAGGACTTTGAAGTCCTGGATCTTTGCCATGTACAGTGTCTCAACAACGCTGAAGCTGACGAACTCTCGACGAAAGCTTCAACCGCAGCTCCGGCACCCGACGGAACCTTCGTCCGGAGATTTTCAAGACCAACAGCTTAGCCTTCTGAACTAAGCAAAGGGGGCGAGACCAGCACCTCGAAGCCAGCGGTCCCGATGGCCCTGTTACCATGGTGTCCATAATGGGTCGTAGGTACTGTAGGAAGCTCCGAGCAACCCAGCACGCAAGACTCATAAGCTCAAGATAGCTCTGATGCATGGATCTCGGAGATTCGGGGCTACTTTAAAGACAACATCCTTCCTGAAGATAATGTATCTGCTAACCGGATAGCTAGATTGGCTAAAAGATACACACTTGTAGAAGGGGATTTCTACCGGTGTGGTGCCAACGGCGTCCTAATGCGGTGCATTACAAGGGAAGAAGGCCGCGAGCTCCTCACGGAAATCCATGGGGGCAAGTGTGGGAACCACCCGTCTTCCCTCACGTTGGTCGTTAAAGCCTTCCGGCATGGTTTTTACTGGCCTACAACACTCCAGGATGCAACCGAGCTATTGAAGAAATGTGAAGCATGCCAGTTTCACACGAAGCAAATTCACACACTAGCTCAACCACTACAAGTGATACCTCCGACATGGCCTTTCGCCATGTCGGATATGGATATCTTGGGACCTTTCCCAAGAGCCGTCGGAAGTTACAAGTTCTTGTATGTCGCCATCGAGAAGTTCACCAAGTGGGCGGAAGCAACTCCAGTTGTGACAATAAATAAGCAATCAACTATCAATTTCTTGCAGTCCATAGTATGCAGATTTGGAGTCCCAAACAAGATCATAACTGACAACGGGACCCAATTCACAAGCTCTACATTTCAAGGATATTGCGAAGACCTCGACATTCAAGTCAGCTACGCTTCCGTAGCTCACCCGGCAAGCAATGGCCAAGCTGAGAGAGAAAATGCAGAAATCCTAAAAGGACTCAAGACGCGCACATATGAGCGCCTGAAAAAACATGGAGCCAACTGGATTAAAGAGCTTCCGCCAACCTTGTGGGCAAGCAGGACAACTCCAAACCGGTCAACTGAAGAGACACCCTTCTTCCTGGTGTACGGAGCTGAAGCAGTCCTTCCTCCAGAAATCACCTTGGGGTTGCTCCGGGTCCGGGCCTTTGACGAAGCCACGCAGGAACAACTCCGGCGTGAGGACCTTGACCTCGTTGAAGAGGGAAGGTGCCGAGCAGCTGTTCGAAATGCACGATACTGCCAAGCACTTCAGCGCTATCACCAAAGGCATGTGCATAACTGACAGCTCGAGGAAAGCGATCTGGTGCTACGGAGAATACAAACTCGAGAAGGGTTAAACAAACTTTCCCCCAACTGGGAAGGATCCTTCCGAGTGATCAAAGTATCCCGTCCCGAATGCGTTCGCTTGGCAACTGAGGATGGGACACTGCTCCCTAATCCTTGGATTATTGAGCACCTCCGTAAGTTCTACATTTAATATCACAGAGGTGAGTCTGTAATTACGTATGATGTATGTTATAGCGTCATTGTACAAAGTCGGGTAGCTCCTCCGGGAGAACATCCGGATCTTTCCCGGAAGGTCCGCAATGTTCAAGCAACACTTGACACAGTGTTAGAACTAAAAGTGCAGCTAGTTACCCTGGGTCAAACAAGAAATGTAACACACTTAGCCTGGTTCCGTACCCTAAGAGTGTACTTGTTTCCCCTGTACCCCGAACCTATAATGACAAACATCATTCTATGAAAACAGACTCCACGTGCATTTATTTTGTACAGGCTCATTCTTTTTTATTTTTCTCTTTCTTGTCTATAACAAAGTTGTGCAATTCTCAAGAAACTTTAGCTCGAGCAATTCATATATAATTCAAGTTGCTTTGTTAATTCTTTCAGGTATTAACATTGTTGAATGGCCTACTCGCCTGAACGCCAAGCCAATCTAGGTCCGGAGTGTGCTATCGACTTAGCCTGGTCCTGCACAGCCAATCTAGGTCCGAAGTGTGCTATTGACATAGCCTGGTCCTGCACCCTAAGTACGCCACTCAACCTACACCCTGGCATGCCTGAGTAAGGTGAGTCCAGAAAATGATCGGACCTGGAGAAAATAAGCAAATGCGCTTAATTGTATATAGAATTGCGGTCGACCTAAAAATTTCTTTCGGGAATAGTAAGCCGCAAATGAGTTATAGATAAGAAATGGATTTTACTGTTTTTCTTGACTTCAGTGTGCTGGAAAAATAAAAATCTCATGACAATGGTGAATGATGCTGGAGCTATGAAAGCTTCTACATCCCCTAATGTGGCCCATTGTCGATGTTTTAAACAATGATAGTAGGCATCACCGGAGCTATCAATTTATGACAAAATCCAGGGGGTCAGCCATCAACGTGAAGAAAAGATGGTAGGACACCCCAATGGGGTCTGCTGTCGACGCTCTACGTGTCGACAGTGGATGCTGCCGGACCTAGTAAGCTCCGACAACCCCTGAGGGCCAGCTGACGACGCTTTACCTGTTGACAATGGTCGCAGCCGGAGCTACTAGCTCCGACAACCTCAGAGGGCCCCTTCTATTGATGACTTCGGACCTATATTCTTTAAGTTCGAAGCACTCAAGTCTTCAACAAAATTCTACATCCTTTTGGTACATGTTCGCAATCAAATTGTGTACATCAACCAGGGGGCCAAGTGAGACAAAGGTTGAAGACAAAAAATGAAATTCATAAATTTCTTGGATTTCATTCATCTGAGGACAAGAGATTACAAAATTGGAGAAAAGAAGAGAAGATACAGGTGGGAGCTTGAAGGAGAAAGTCCTAGATCCTATGGAAGAACGAGGCAACCTTCTAGGCAACCTTCGACACGCTGGCCTTGGCGGCATATCCCTCTCCGTCGATAGGACCTTCAAGCACCGGATCTAGTGGGAAGTGAGGATCCCGACTTGTGTAGCACGTCAGCATGTACTCTGCGATGTTCTGCGCAAGGGATTTTCCTTTAGTCTCCAACTGATCCGCGATGACATCGCCCATCTTGTTGAGTTTGTTGCCCGCCGAGCTCAACGCCTTCAACACCTGGTCCAGCTCTAGCTCCGGATCGTCCGGATGCATGGGACTAAAGCCTAGAGGCGTCATAGCATCATTGGCTTTGCCCAAGAAGTCCCATACTTGTTGGGACTCCACAACCCTTGAGCCTTGTATCTCTTACAAGGACCTTTCGGTGGCCGCAAGCTTCGAACCCTCCCGGGCAAGGCGCTCGACCTCTTTAGCGTGCTACTAAATCCTTTTAGCAACTTGCCTTTCGAGGTCGGCAAGCTCCTGTTCTCGGACGTGGATCTTGTTTTGGCGGTCAACCAGGTCTTTCTCCCGGCCTCGCACCTTCTTCTCCTTGGCAGCGACTTTGTTCTCCCTTTTGGTGAGGTCATGACCCCGCTACCAGGCCTTCTTCTCCACGCTCTTGCAGAGCTCCTCTAGCTTTTTGGTGCGCTCTGCGAGGCTCTTGTCACCCAGAGCCAGCCTTTGGGCGAGCTCCTCTTCCCTCTTCACGAGGTCATCTCTTAGCTCTAGGAGTTTTTGCTCTTCACCTTCGATCTTTTTCTCCCGCTCCTCAAGAGCCTCCCGACGCTTGATGAGGCTCTCGTGGATGGTACTGAGCTGCTCCTGGCGATCATTCGCTGCTTCATTAGCAGCCACGACATGTTTGTGTATGGCCCGGGACTGGTTGTCGAGGGATTGCACCATGCTTTCCCTCTTGTCTAGCAGCTGGCCCCAGTACTCCATCTGGGCCTTCTCCCTCTTGACCCACTCCTTGTCGTCGGCCAGCCTTGTTTGCACCATCTTGGTCTCAAATTGGAGCCGGTTGTGCCACCTCCTAAGGGTTTGGCTCTCCTCCTCGAGGGCCTTGCTGTCGTGATAGAAGGCTAGCTGGACCTAACGAAGGCTGGAGCAGGCGTTGTCGATGGATAACGACAGGGGGATTGGCTCCGAACCTGCTGGGGTCCTCTCCGCTGACTCCAGCAGGTTCTCCATAACAAAAATCGGGTCCCACTCTACAAGAGCGGTCCCCTGAGCTTCCGCGGCACTAGGGCCGCCCTCCAGGACAGCCTCGGTCACCGCCGAGGAAGGTCCTGCAACGGATGTTTCTACCTCCGGAGTTGCCTCCGAAGGTCCCGCCGTCAGGTCATTAGCAGCTGGTCCCTCAGGCAAAGGGTCGGTCGCCTCGTCTTGACACCCTGGCTCATGCGCAGGTACCTTCGGAACTACCACCATCTCCGTGGCTGGCGTTGAAGATTCGGCCGGAGCTGAGGCCACCCCCGGCTCTGATGCTGGTGCCTCCTCCACCGCCGGTTTAGGCGCCGGTGCTTCAACCTCTGCTGGTTCACGCATCGGCACCTCTGTGACAACCAGATTATGCGCCGGAACTTCATCAACCACCGGCTCCACCGTTGGGGCTTCAATAACATCCGGCTCTAAGGCCAGAACTGCAGCTACCTCCGGCTCTGAGGCCGGAGTGTCCATCATCACATCATCCAAAACTGGAGCTTCGACCTCCGGAGATGGTGCCACTGATACATCGTCATTGACGTGGTCTGGCGCTACCACATAAGCATCTCGAGATGAGTCGAGGTCCAGAACCTCGACAGCTGGCACCGGAGCTGCCGAGACCTCAGCCACCATCTGGGGCGGCGCTGGAATTGGAGCCAGAGCCTCCGCCTGCACAACATCGGTTGTTGTCACAGGAACCCGAGCTTCAGCCCCTTTTTTGGATACTCTGTAGATGAAGGACGAAGAAACTCAAAACATGATTACAACAAAAACAATCAACTGAGGTAAAAAAGCAAATTTACCTTGGGAGACTTCCGCTCCAGCTAGCACAGAATCTCTTCGCCAGACGCTCAGAGCCCGACCCAGTCGTAATTGGGGTAGTAGCTTTGGAAGGCCCTCCGGAGCTTGCTGCTGCCTCCAGCAATGTATGGTTGGGGCCTTCCTCGACTAATAAGGACCCTTGGACCTAGAGCCCTTAGCTGGCCCTGGTGCCGGAGTCAACTAGTCGGAGCTGGCGTTCCGAGGGGACGTCAATGCTGGAGTTGTCATCGCCGTCGAAGACCTCCCCCACCGGGGAGAAGGAGCTATTGTTGAAGGAGCAGATCTGACGGGCCTCCCGTCAGAGTGCTTCAACTTCCTCTTTCGGTTGGAGGGCTCCGCCAACTCTTTGCCCTTGCCAACAACTTCAGCTCTTGGTCTCGGGGCGGGAGCAGGGCCACCCTTGGAAGCTTTGGGGATCGCCAACCTAGTGGTCCGACGCCTCTCAACTTCACCGAGGTCGTCAAGCACCGGCATCTTCCACCAGAGCTCCCTACTGAACTCTGCTTCCATGTTCAGAGGGAGGAAAGCCGCTGGCGGAGTTAAGTCATCGCCCTCGACATCAATGCCATGCTGGAACTTCTTGAGATGAAGCTCCAATGCAGCACCTTCCAAATTGGACTTCAAACCGGTCTCAATCCGGTCATCGTCCATCACGCTATTGAGGGCCCAGGCAAGCTTCTCCCTCTTCTTCAGCGGAGCCCACCTGTTGACCAGGAAGTTGCAGAAGACCATCTGGGGGTCACTCCTCCTTCCACACATTGGCGGATCCTGGTCAAGGCAGGGTTGAAGGCCTCCAACAGCACCGGAACTTCACTCCAGGCTTCAGTGTCAACATTGGGAAGGCCTTCGGGCAGCTCCAGCTTTTCGTGCTCCTCTGCCGTGACGACAATCCAATCCTTCTTCCAGTTGTCCCACTTGCCGGAAGGGAACGACCTCATGTACTTGTAGGGGCATTTCTTGCGCTTCACAAAATAGTAGAAGCCAAGGTACTCGTCACTCTTCCTGGTGGTGTGGGTGGTGAAGAAGGTACGGAAAAGCTCGACACGAGGGGGGGAATACCCACCCACATCTCGCAGAAGTGGACGAAGGTCGATACAAGAATAATGGAGTGGGAGCCAAGGTGGTACAACTGTAGACCATAGAAGTCTAACAGCATCAAGAGAAAAGTGGAGAAAGGTGGGATCAATCCCACCATGGCGTATGTGGAAAAGTACACCATGTCGCGGCGCGCTCCTTCTTGAACAGGAGCTTGCCGACACGGACCAGGTGGTTGAAGGAGTCACTGGACCACCCCATGTAGGTCCGGACCTTCTTCAAATCGCCGTCAGTCGTGAGACGGCTCTTGTGAAGACCCAACTCCATCGCAGCACGGCGGAGCGAGAGAGGAAAAGCAAGCGAAAGTTTTGAGGATTCGAGAGCAAGTTCAAATGAAGGCGTAAGGAATCCCCAAACGGTGCACGCTTTCCTTCTTAAGTAAGCCCCCGCAACATTTGGATGGAAACCGCAGAAGGGCCAACAATACAGTTCAAAAACATCACCCTGCCAATGACAAGGGGGCCCAAGGCCACCCTGACGATCAAGTCAAGGTCCTTACCCCAGCCGAATAGTTTTCAACATGAGAAGTGGGAAACCCGAGGGTGGCGGCCTGACAGGGTGCGCGGAATCGATATGGTTTTCATATTGGGAACCGATGACCTTCAATTGCGTGAGATCCGCACGCGCAGATCTCACCAGCCGCATCCTGAAGATGCCACGCGGCGATGGTTTAATTGCGAACCACCACCTCAACGGCACATCCAAAGACCCTTGAAGACATGGCGCAGAAATCAAAAGATGGACCCACCTCCGGCAGAATGACTTAATCCAAAAAGTCTCTCCCAGAGGTTGGCCCAGGGGGCCACTGTCGGTACCCTGCGTACCGGATATCCCTTGTGATTGCAAAGAGTGCAAAGGAACTCCACCTATCTAAGTTGAAGACCTCCGAAGGCCCCACTTGTCACTCAGAACCGGACCTGCCTCCCTTCTATGGTTAGTCCGAGTTCCGCCACGTGTATCATAAAACTGGAGCTACATTCCATACATGGGATAGCTCTTGACTAGATACCTGTGTGGCACTGCTGGACCTAACCCTCGATAGAGGGAAGCTTCGGTACCGACACGTGTACAACAACACCAGACCTACTCGTCCAAGACGGTAAGCTCCAGAGCTGCCACGCGTCCAGCCGCCGGACCTTCAACCTTAACAAGCAGACTGGTGGACCTCCAGCGGCTCGGACCTTCAAGGAACAATTAAAGCTTCAAGACCCAATTAAGTGTCATTAATGCTATCTTAATGACACACGATCGGATGACCCTTAATACCAGTAACGCCACCATTAAGGGACGCTACTACGCTGTTAAAGGGAATTAAGTACATTAACCATGTATTATGCATCAGTAACCGCTAGGGCCACATGTCCGGGCCAGGCTAACGATGTAACAGTCAAATCTTGTACTATAAAAGGACTGGCCAAGCGATACACGGGAGAGGCTTACACACGTGCCTAAGACTCCCAGACACTCTGGTCTCTCACACACAAGCGCTCAGACGCTCAATACAACAACAACTCACACCCGTGGAGTAGGGTATTACGCTCAGGCGGCCCGAACCATGTAAATCACTGTGTCAAATCGCCACCTTCTTCTGAATCTCCGCGCACCCACAACCGAACTAAGAACTCCGCGGGCTGCCAATGGTAGTACTGGGAGAATTGCCAGAATCATCCTCCGATAGTGTCTTTGACATTGGAGGGTTGAGTGTCTATGTTGTGTTCCTTCAATGAGTGCCATGAGTGTGGTCAAAGAGAGTGTTGTAGATGCCGCTCGTCCGTACATCAAGTTCTCCCATGTGTTGGGTGTGATATGTCATTCCGTGGCTAAGGTCATAATAAGCTCTAGCCATAAAGGAACAATGTGCACCCAACGATAGTGACAACTCCCTTGATCTTGAATGAATGCTTAGAATAGTTGAGAGCATAGTGATCCCTCTTATGCATAGCAGCCCATTGATCATGCATGGAGGGTTTCCATGTCAAATCTCTGGTCTCGTTAGCTATTATTGTCCACTGGGTTGAAATTCCGATAGGTTTCAACCATGCTTGTTTACTCATTGGTCAGGAGATGTTGAAATGGTACCTCCAAGGCATTCACTCAACGATTGACTTCTTGTGCCTGCATAGAAATATTATTCCTGCAATTTTTGTCTCTTTGATTGAGAGGGATGGTTTGCTCCCGGCACTTGTCCAGCTGAAACTTTGGGTTTCATGACCTGAATTTCATTTGACGGCTGGAAAGGAAAACCACAAAGATACATCGGGTCCGGTTTTGAGTGCATCCATAAACAACGTATTATTCATTGATATAAGTGTGAGCCTTAAAATTAATGAATTTGCACATTTTATAAATCTCCTACTTATAGCAATGCAAGTGATAGATGTATACTTTATGGGTTACTTAATCTTGAATTTTCTAACCATCTTTACTTTTTTACAAGAGCAATTATTTATCATTTGGATCATGGCAAACAAGATCCTTAATTTTATCCTCCTGAACATTTCTGATGTCTTGCCTAGGAAATTTCAAATCTAGTGATCCGTGTATGAATGAGTTTCAATTCTAAATTATGAACATCACTATTCCTAGGTTGCTACATGCCAATGCAACCATTAAGTTGCTCCATAAGCTTTGTTTACTAAACCTAGGTATGGAATGACTAAATCAATTAAATAATGCTTATGAGATTCTAGGTACTTGTTTAAATTTATTCCATGTAAGGTGGCATTCCTTTTCAAAAATCAAAAGGCCAAGCCAACACTTACTCTCGTAAGGATGCATAAGTACTGAATGATGAGGAGGTGTAAACCTTGCTCGCCAATGCAAGAAAAATCATTCATTCATAATGCAATCAAAATGACAAAACATTCTAAACTCGTACCTCATTTGAAGAGCAATTCGGGGTTGAAGGTTGTTGTGTGAGAAATTCACAATCATGGATTTTGGTGTAGCCTTAATGTTCGATGTCTATTGCCAAGTTCAGTTGGAGTTTAAGATGAATGAATCTTCATCTATCTCCTCTTGGAGTCATCGTCTTGAGCATTCCTCCACCTTAAACTCGAAACGAGATTGGTGGAGGAATATATGCTTGAATCCTCCCGGTGGAATCTTAAGTTTGATGAGGCTTCCCTTCTTCTTTCAAAACAACCTCTTTACATATTTCCTCCTGTCTACAATAAAATTAAGAATAAACAAAACAACTTAAAAATGAGTTATGATAGCCAAAAGCACATTGAATCCCTTGTCAAATTTTCTTGCCCAACTTGGAAAAACTTGCAGATGCAATGACAATCAAGGGAAATATTTTTGGTTTGAACTAGGAAATTAAATTCAGGTGGTTATGCCCAAGGTTCATATCCGAATAAAATTCTTCCTTAATTCAAAATTTTAGTTTTATGTCGGTTGGAAATTTACTTTCTAACATGCAAGTGTGAAAATTAAAGCATGCTAAATGCAAATGCTAGGTTTGACGAGAAATTTAAATATGCGATTGGGAAATTAAATATGAGATAACTACCAATTAACCTATTGACAAGGACTCAACAATTTTTTAGACTGATGAGCAGGACTTACCTCCGTCCTGCTTAGCGTTATTGTGTTTCCATACTCGGAGATGAAGGTGTGGATGACTTCTCTTGCTGAGCTGGGCCGTGGTGGCCCCGACCTCTTTGTTGCCTTGATGAAGACTTGTTGATGTTGCGATTACTTTTCCTTCTTTAAGATACTCTTTCATGAACTTGGTCAGGCTTGTCCTTCTTCCACCATTCTTTTGTTGGCAGCTCAGTGGACATGGGCCATTTGGATGGCTGTTGCTTCCCTGTCTTCTTAGAATGTCATTGTGGACGACATAACGGAGTCCTCCCATAACTTGATTCCTAATAAAGGCAATGAAGTTGTCCACTTGTGGGGTGTCACTTTGACATTCAAGATGTTCTTTTGATTCAACCCATTCTTAATCTTGGATCAAAATCTTCCTTGGGCATGACCACATGTGGACTCCATAATCAAACAAGAAATGATTCATCCACAATGTTGCTTTCCCCGAAGTTGCAGGGGCCTGGTCGAAGTGTGGGGTCCAACAAGTGATTATGGAACCCTTGGATCTTGAATGCTTTTTAAAGTGTCTTGTCCTTGGACGATTGCTTCTTGGGTATGTTGTCATTGATTTCTCCTTGGCTATGGACAAGATTCTTCAAGGTGGGCTAGTTAAAGTTGGATCCGTTGGAATACAAATTCCTATAGCCTCCTTAAGTGTATTGATTCCACTCTTGACCTCCTTGTTGGTGGTGGCCTTTGATGTTGTTGTTTGGAAATAAAGGCTCCTCACGGGTCTTAGGAAAATGAATCCCCAAGTGTTCCATGTTGACATGGATTTTCACAAATCATGTGAATATCCACGGCTTGGATCATTCAAACACTTATATGTTGGTGTAACCATAGGAGGTCCAGTTCTGTGGCTAGTGTTGGTATTTCTTAACACCATAGGTCATCTCCGATAAGAGATGATATCCGCAAGCACGCGGAAGATACCGTTGTAGCATTTCACCCAAGAGTATTCCCAAGGGTATTGTATTTATCCCAAAGGAAGTCAATCGAGTAAAGTAAACACTACTCTTATGATCAAGATATGGGATACTAATGAATTTTCATGACAGTGGTAAGTTGATAATATGGGCAGTGTGACACCCACCGAAGCAATCTATTCTAAATAGTAAATTATTCCTAAGGGAGATTAGACTAAGAAATGGAGAGTTGCTACTACAATGCTTCTAATATACATATACATAGCCTAGGTTAGGTACTAATGAGCACGTCAATGGTGAAGCCTTATGCTAAGTTGTTCAACATATCGGGCGACTCCCGCCAAGTTCCCACGTTGTAGCCGAACGTGGAGGATTACAACAGATGGATAGGGCTGTCACCACCTACCACCTACCTCTACAACCTGTAGACTACGAGATAATTAAACGCTGCTTAACTACCCTAGCACTATGCTAGCATATTAAGTAAATAACTTAAGAGCCATGGCACAAGCCATCCTAAGGCAATGAACTAAATCATCATTGAAACAAATGTTGAATCATAGCACAATTATTCATATTAACATGATCATATCAAAACTACTTAGACTATTCTGGGGGTTTGTAGTGTTGATGATTATAAAATGATAACACTATGTGCAATCATAAAAACTATACCTACCACATTCATGGATTCCACAATCAAACAATAAACGCTTCATCGAAGCATATGTATAAACGAAGACTAAAGATAACATCTTTATTTTGCATAAAATCATAAATACAAAAAGGAATACATGAGCCATGCCTTTCCAAATTTGGAATTGGGAAGAGAGACTCCCTCTACTCGTTTCCCAATTTGTACTTGGGACTAGAGATTCTCCTCTCTATAGCCTAACTCCTCTAAGTACTAAAAAAGGTAGTGTATACAATAGAATCATGCTCAAGTGGTATGTGTCGAAGTGAGGGGTAGGGGGTCCTATTTATAGCTGGAGAAGGGTCGGTTCCCGCAGCGCGTGAATCAGTCATAATCGTTATTAGGGCACTACAAGTGAGTGACACATGGAACTTGACCGCGTTTGGCGCAAAGAACAAGTGGGTCGAATAGGGGGTACGGCCAACCTGGTCATTGCACATTTCCCGTGTGCTTTCTCTAGGACACTAGCTGGTGGGTCCCCTCAACTGATGTGGGTGATACACCGTTGGATCTCCTTGGATACGTCTATTTGTGGGCCATTTGATCTATGTGATGCCATGTGTCGTCACTTGATTGTCCAGGATGGTAATTCTTAGGATTGGTCCCCCTCTATCACCTCAATTTCCACATAAATAGTCTGCGTGCACTATTTGTTCAAAGACAAGTGAAATAGGTTAGGTAGAAAGGTGATGTGTGCAAGAAATGACATATCCTTCACATAATTGAGTTATATTGACAAGTGAAATTGGGGTATAACATCCGTCAACAACTCCAAGCTTATCATAAAAACTTTCAATTGATGATCAGGAGTTGCTACTACGTTCCAACCTTTAAAAAGTACCAAGTGGACAACAAAATACTCTACCTAGTATTGCAAAAATTGGCTATGGTACTTCACCCTTCTTAAGTCATTATGGGGCTTATGCCTTCTCCTATTCATTAGTAGTTGAAAGGTAAAACAGTAAATGGACCAAGCATAGCCTAGATATCAATTCTCACTTAAATTCCGGAAAGTTTCAATTTACATTCTAAGTACATAAATTGATTCTCCCAATCACTCCTTTGTGTGTAGTGGAAATATGTCCTCACCAAGGCATTTGCCTATACTAATCCTACCACTAAATGGCTTATATGTGGAGCTTGGTAGGGAATGTAAGTAGGCATATTTGCAACACATAATTTTGCTAAATCAAAAGAGTAAGCCTCAAGAGAATTTAATTCAAACTTTTGAATCAAGACTTGTGCATGTGTGATGTAAGTGGAAGTGGATGTGGAAATGTTGAGATAACTACTTTTGATGTGGACTCTCTTTATTGCAAGGATGAACATTACTACTTTCTCTTTATTTTTCCTCTCTTGCTTATGGAGTAAGCATGCGTTTTCTCTCTTTTCTATTTTTTCTCATGCTTATGATATAAGTATGCATTTTCTTTTTATTTTTCTTGTAGCCATGTCTTCTACTCCTTTTTATGCAGTAAACTTGAAGAGAGTACTAAACATTAAAGGCATGGATTTCTCTTTTTAATGTGGAATTATGATATGATGGAATTTTGCTAACTTCCAGTGTAGAAGTTTTAGCATGTGCAAGTGAAGTGTTGAATTCATAGAAATGAATTAATTCTCACATAGGACTATACTAGTTTGTCTAGGCTCAGTGTGAAAGAAAATAGCATAACCATAAGGTTTACCAATGTAAAACATCATATGGCTTTGGTAGGTATTTCCAATCAAATGAGGAGAACTTCAATCTTTTTAGAATTTCTCCGGAAATCTAAGTTTTACTTTCAAACTAGGAATAACATCTCAATTACTATTACAAATCTCACCACCTAGAAATTGGATTAAGCTTTTGCTACCCAAAATTTCTAAGTCAAGGCAAAGTTAATTCTAGCCAATAGAAGCAATATTTGGAGAGTATCAAGTTGCAAACTAGGGACTTAGGAAAAATAAAACAGATCAACTATTCATCATTTCATATATGTAAAATCAAAATCATTCTTACCTCACATCTTTATTTGATTAAGCAAAAGCAAATTTAAGTTACTACTTATACTTTTTAAATTTTTTTAGATGCGAGGTGGATGGAGGGATAAAAGATAATTGCAATGGGTGTGATACATGTACCTTGAGTGGGGGTCCTCCCCCAAGCTTATTCTTGATCAAGGTCCACGATAGGGTTTGAATCCCTAGAAAGGGAGGTAGGCCATGAGGTTGGTCTATCCTTGTTGCAGTGTGGCTTTAACAATGGGAGATTGAATGTCGATGTTGTGCTGCCTCCAACGGGTTCCATGACTGTGGATGATGTACGATCGAAGAGCACGTGAAAATCTACCAGAGGGGGGTGAATGGTAGATTAAAACTTTTTTAGCGAAAGCAACGAAAACCCCTTGGCAGAAATTTTACCTGTTAAATAATTCGTGTGTGAGACTAAGCTAAATGAGTTCAACCATGACAAAAGTAGTAAATATTGTAATAATCAAGTCACGAAGACACGACAACAAGAATCACAATAAATCATCGAGAAAAACTCAAGTTACGATCAAAAGATCGAACAAAGGTCAATCTGTTCCACCTGAGAAAAATCAGATCTGCAACACTGCAAAGAAACTCGTGTAGCTCACGAACCACAAATCCAATGACCGTGAAATTTTCCCAGATGATAGATAATCAAGTAGTTAAGAGAACCAAAAAAGAAACACATCAATTAGATCTGTAAAGCTCGAGTTATGATAAAACCACCACCAAAGCAAGATAGTGTTGTGCAGAAACTCGATGAGAAAGACTTGAGGAAAACAAGTCAGACGAAAAAGGCACGAAAGTTCCTTTCAACTACGAATTTAATTCAATTGAACACAAGAGGAATGGACCAAAAGTCGTCCACCACGAGCTCTGGCCTCCCTTGCTTACATAACCAGCCCTTAGGCCAACCCAATCCTAACTAGGACTCAAATCATACTCAGATTCAACCGAAACTTTCCATAACTGCTCAAGTCTCTTCCATACGCATATAGAAGCAATCTTGAGACTTCCAAACACCTTAGGAACGTATCCCACATTCTTAAAAACTACTCAACTTCGTGCTCACCACAAAATCCTATCACAACCAACTCAAATCTTACCGTATTTGAGTCAAACCCGACTCAGCCGCCGCGTGAGTCCATAACCTAGTTGATTGGACCTTTCCAACCAATTCTTTATGCCACATCTCTTCATAACGCTTTGGAACCATGTAGCCACGACCATGCAATCCTTGCACACGTGCAAACATCTTCCAAAGACGACCACGATACCTTCATATGCATTGTTCTTGATTCAAACATGTTGCACGACCTTCCGATCAACTCAACCATAATTCCTCCCGAACATGGTTGTTGAACCTCATCTTCTCCCTAAGATGAGTTCAATGGATCCCATCACCAGCCATGTCTTCAACTCAAGCAACACCTGCACAAGAATAAACAACCATTACTTCCGAGCACAAGTCCTCGACTTGACTCTCGTTAGTTTCGATAACCACAACACCTTTTCTGAGCACCTCACATAATCATGTTGCAAACCATAACAACAAAGATATCAACCATAACCACCAAAACACACAAAAATTTAGTAAAAGAATACTAAGAAAAATTTCCATAGATGTAAAGCAAGTTCGAATCATTTCAAAGTAAAAGCAGAACCACTGCGATCAAGCACCAGACCTTGCCAAAGCTAACCGAACCTTGAACCAGAGCTTACCAAAGCTAGCGGGACCTAGTCCCGGAGCTAACCAAAGCTAGTCGGACCTAGCGCTGGAGCTTACCAAAGCTGGTCGAACCTAGTGCCGGAGCTAACCAAAGGTAGTCGGACCTAGACAAAGAAGTCGAACCTAGCCAAAGCAAGTCGGACCTTACACCAGACCTTACCGGAGCTACCCAAAACAAGCCAGACCTATCGTCGGTCCTTGCAGGAGCTCAGACCTTGTTAAAAAGGTGTTTTGGTAGCATTCAAAACTTTTATTCTCAAAGCCAATGTATTTAACACACATAGGTCTCACAATCTCCCCCTTAATGAGTGCATTGGCAACACCACTTAAAATCCGAACACTGGCTTATTCACATGAAAAGTTTTGAAAACAATTTTCTCCCCGAAATATTTCCCCCCCTTTGTAAATCAGAAATAAAATGAGAAGAAAAACAAAAATCCACCCCTAAGGATGTACACTGCCCCTAAGAAGAATCGTGTGAAAACACTTGTGAATGTGTGCAATGTGTGATCAATTTCTCCCCCTTTGACATTGTATCCAGCAAGGTACAATAGAAAAATTTTAATTTTTTATGAGCATATTATAACATATTGTGACACCCGGTTCCGAAAATGAACCAAGTGCAGTATATGTGTGCCCAGGATGTTCAACACACATACACAAGTGCATCACAAACGATATACATACAATTACCACAACTCAAATTATTAAATAAGTACTTTTATTACATAATTCATAATATTCTCGAATACAAGCTCTAATGAATACTTATGACAAGTTCAACTAATATAGCGGAAATAAACTAAATAAGCAAATTAAGCAACTAAGCGAAAGGGATAGCGCAGCTCCAACACTCCACAGGCAAGCTCACGGTAGACACGGCCTAGAACTCCACATTATCATCGTTAAACTCCCAATCTTGACCTGCAACTGTTGGGGGGGATTGCAAGAGTGAGTACATGTTGTACTCAGCAAGTGTGGAAAGTATGACATGTAGCTAATTCAAATGACGACAATAATAAAGCCTAAGTACTGAAAAGTACAGTAAAACATTTGAAAAACCAATATACATCATGTATGTGAAGTAATCCCATCCACTACAGGAAAAGCGGTCATTTGCGACGGCCGGCCGTATTTGCGACGGGCGGCCGTCGCAAATAAACCTGTTTGCGACGGCCCGCAGATGGCCGTCGCAAATAAGGAAACCGTTGCAAATTAGCTTATATTTGCAACGGTTTCCAAAAGCGGCCGTCGCAAATAAGGAGGCCGTCGCAAATAAATCTTATTTGCGACGACCTTTTCCGCTAGCTGTCGCAAATAGTGTTAATTGCGATGGCCAACCCTAGGCCGTCGCAAATAACTCGGCCGTCGCAAGATAAAGCACTATACCGTCGGGCCGAACCGTTCCCTTCGTCATTTCCTTACCACCGCCGCAGCCGCTCCGCTCCGCCCCCGGCCCCGCTGCCCCCGCTCCCCGCCGCCACCCCGGCCTCGCCGCCCCCGGCCTGCCGCGCCCCCGCTGCCCCCAGCCTCTCCGGCCCCGGCCTGCCATGCCCCCCCCCCCCCCCCCCCGCGCCCCCGACTGTAGTGCCGCCGCGCCGCACCCCGCCGCCCCCACTCCCGCCGCCGGACCGCCGCGCCGTCACCGCCCCCAGCCTCGCCGCCCCCGGTCCGCCGCGCCCCTGGCCTCGCTGGCTCCGGTCCGCCGCGCCGCCGCCATTCCAGGTATGCCCCCTCTCTCCCGTCACCCCCTCGAATCCTAATTGATGGTAATATGAAGTTCACAATGATTAATTATTGGAATCTAATTCTCATTTTGCATACGGGATCAATTAGGATCAATTTTGCATATGGGATCATTTCTAGGAATGCAATGCAAATATGCAACACAGACAGACCCTTGTGGGAGAGGAGGAGGAAAAAAAAGAATAGGAGGAACAACAGCATGACCACAAGAATTGTGGGTTCGAATCGGTTCCAAACCGTGGTTATTGAAAACAGATCGGTTTGGGTTGGGCTCAAAAGTAGGTGTGGGTTGGGTTGGTTTGGTTTTGTATGTTTATTTTATAGGCTGGGTTGGGCCGGTTTGATTGATACAGAAAAAATGGATTGGGTTTGGGTTTAGTCCAGATCCTGGCCGGGTTGAGTTAGTCCACTATCCAAAAAATGGATTGGATTTTAGGCTATCTTTTTGGCTAATATGTTTCTTGTGTTGCATAATTGACTAATATGCTTTATATGTTGTCTTGTATTACACTTGTGATTTCACACTTGTCCATTGCGGCTAATATGTTTTTTGTTCAGATTTTGTAGTAAATGCATAATTAGATTTTGTATATGCTTTATATATTTTTGTCTATAGCTTGGTCTGTCATTCTGAATTTCTATTCTGTTTAGTGTATGTTTGGACTTTAGTGCATTGATATAATATTTTTGCGTGACTACTTAATATATATAAATAAAGGGGTTTTAGGTCGGCTCGGACCAAACTGGAAGGGCACGACACGTAATAAGTGTGATCGTGCCGTGTAGAACATTGTAGTGGTACCGTATGCGTCAAGTCGACACAGAAGCGAACATGTTGGTAAGGACGTCAATGACCCGCGATTGTGTGGACGGTGGAAATGGATGTGGAAATGTCACCTAGGACCAACTTTACTCTCACTCTTTATCTAGTTCTTTCCTCTCTCTTAAATGACCTCAAAATGAAAATGAGCAACGTAACCTATAGCAATGTATTACCCATTTCGGATCGGCACGTCTCACATGCCATTGGCATGTGAGACGTGCAGGTTCGGAATTGTCCCTTTTTGGACAGCCTCGGAGTGACCAAGGGGCGTGGCTTGTGATGAGACGATGGTCCGGATTTGGACAAGATTTCGGTGGCGTAACCCTGTTGTTCTCTGCTGCACCATTTTTGGGCGTGCAGTGGAGAACAACGGGGTTATGCTGCCGAAATTTCTTTCGAATCCGGATCACGCGTCTCCTCATGAGCACGCTCCGCTCGGTCACTCTTGGGTGGGTTTAGGATCTATCTGCCTAGGTTGTAGGGCCGTGACATAACACAACAATACATTAGCGACAATTTCTTTCGCGTTAAACTGTAGAGCCAAACATGGGTGAAGATCACAGTTGGATGTATACTGGCTGGAAGAGCAGAACTGGTGGTCACTTGGATGAGCGGTTTATCAAGTTAGATCAATTTTTGGATCGAGCATTTTTGTTGTCAACGGAAGATATGGTGCGGTTCCCATGTACAAAATGTCGGAACACCAAGTTTTTGAGAAGATTGGAGCTTTCATTTCACTTATGTCGAAACGGTTTCACTGCACATTATGAAGTGTGGACATTTCACGGCGAGACTAATTCTCGATTCATAGCCGAAGTGGATGAGGATGATGATATAACAGAGGTTGATAGGATGGATGAGATGCTAGAAGCTCTGGAAGCGGAGGATCCTCTTACAAATGAGGCAGAGAAGTTCTTCGAGGAGCTGAAGAAATCACAAGAGCCGTTGCATGAACACACGGCTGTGACCGTACTTGCTTTCTTGACCAGATTTATGGCAAGTAAGTCCAAGTACTTTTTTTCCATCAACTGCTACAATGATCTCATGAAATTGATCTGCGATATCCTTCCACAACCTCACAAAGTGCCACCAGATATGTATCAGTCAAAGATCAAGATATTTGGTCTCAGTATGAAGTATGAGAAAATCGATGTTTGCCCAGACAACTGCATGCTATTCTCGAAAGAGCACGCCAATGAGAAGATGTGCTTGAAATGTGGCAAATCGAGGTATGTCGAAGTTGTTAATGACGATGGTGATAATGTGATGACAGATGCCACACATAAGTAGCTTCGTTACTTGCCTGTGACACCTCGGTTGAAGCGGATGTTTCTTTCAAAAAGAACCGCAAGACACATGAGATTACACAAAGAAGGTAAACGTGAGAACAAAGAATTCTTGACGCATCCGTCCGACGGTGATGCATGGAAGGCGCTAGACCATTTCGATCCAGACTATTCTCGTGATGCGAGGAATGTTTGCATCGGATTAGCGACAGACGGATTCTCACCGTTCACCGTTCAATACTTCGGCGATGCGGTACAATGTGAACGAAACACCCCCTCTAAGCGACCTTTCCATTTTTCAAACGAGAGGCGCCACCATTGGTAGCTACACGACCTACGTGCTATCCGAACATGAAAGGATTGTTGCTTTACTCTACATGTACACAAATATAGAAGGCATGCAGAAATACTTCAAGTAAGTGTTTCTCCTACATTTATGCTAATCAACATATTTTGCTACACATGTACTCTAAAAGATGTTTTTTCATGTTCAGCGAGTTATACAGTACCGTCGCAAATAAGGTACCAGGCCGTCGCATTTAAGCCACTACTATTTGCGATGGTCCGGCTGTCGCAAATAAGCATTAATTGCGACGGCCTGGCCGTTGCAAATTCGGTAGTGGGTCCTGCCGGAGGATTGGGCCCTGCCGGCTCACCTTTTTTGCGACGGACAGGCTGTCGCAAATAAGATTTAATTGCGATGATGGGGACGTCGCAAATATTGTTGCAGGGCCCACCAGCCTCTGGCAGTAACTTGCGACGGCTGCTGCTAGCCGTCGCAAATAAGGTTATTTGCAACGGTGGCCGTCGCAAATTACCTTATTTGCGACGACTTATTTGCGACGGCCACAAACCATCGCAAATAACGTTATTTGCGAGGACTTATTTGCGACGGCCACAAAACGTCGCAAATAAGCAAAGCCATCGCAAATAGCTTATTTGCGATGGCTTTTTGCTTATTTGCGATGGCCCTGGTCGTCGCAAACCGTCGGGATTCCTGTAGTGATCATAAACCATAATTAATAACATAGTACCAGTCCATATTTCATATCCATCATCCATATACCAATAACCATATTCAATACAAGAATTTAATTCATAACCAGTCATATCCATTACCAAACCATAACCATCCCAGAAACCATCCCAATACCAAAACCCCTCTAATCATGTAGGTCGTCCAGGTGCTCATAACTAGGAGCACGGCTATCATGATAGTTTTAACACTTTGCAAAGTTATTTCCACTTTACCCACGTGTTTGTGATTTCATCACCTTGCAGTGACTAGAAAATCTCAATTATGTCGTCTCACACTTCCTTAGGTATGTGTCCAAGAGATCACAAAATAGCCTTTACAAAGGGATTACTAGCCTGTTTAGACCCCACTGAGGTTTCACCGGTGGCGTTGTCTCCTACAGAGCACATCTTCAACCAAGGTCCCCCTCTTGAGCCATTCGATCCCAGGGTAGTCCCACCAATCATCAACAAACCTAATCCGACTACCCCTTCCCCGAGCATCCTTAATGGTCCAAATAGCACTGGCAAAGCCCTAATTAATCAGCTACGCCGCACCCATACTTGGCCTCGTGGTGGCACAATACTCCTAGCTTATTCTCGCATGAATCAGTCCTTAGATCTAAAGCAAGCAAACCACCATATCATCCAACCCATCGACATACCAGGCTTGCTTAGATCACCCATTACCATATCATATTAACCAGTTCATGTTAATCAAATCTCATAAGGCATAATTAAGTTAAGTGGTGTAATTGTCTTTCCATCCCAATTAATTAAGCAAAGCAAAAAGGTAAAAAGCCCTTCCCGACTCTCTACCATAAATTCCAGGTGACAAGGGTGGTCAAACAAATCTAGTAAACTTCCTACCATAGGATTTCCCATCAAATTGACACAGCATGCATTTTTTCAAACAAAACATTTATTTTAAAATAGGATCAATATGCTTCAAGGACACTTGCCTTGCTCTTGGGATTGGTTCGGGTCAAATCCTTCAAATTCTTGGTGCTGAAGATCCTCCGTAGCACTCTCTAGCGCAAATCTGTCTAAGCTGCACAATAAACATACAAACAAGAAACACACTCAAAGAGTGCACAATTTCACTCAATACGACATGACATGCATGATTAATGCAAATGGAAGGTGGAACTTGTTAATGAGTTGCTTTTAGTGATCACTAACTAGCTAATAGATTTTAACAAGTTTATACAGGTTTGGAGTTGATTAGATCAAATTTTAGAAGTAATTCAACAGAAATTAACTAGGAAAATTGGACTAGTCCACTATGGACCAGACAAGTCCGCACTTTGCAGAACTGGCGAACTAGGGTTTTCAAGATCGACGTGAATTCGAATAAACGGGGTTGAATTCACGTAAGGAAAAGGAAGTAGAAGGTATACCAGGTGTTTATAACTCCAATGAATCAAGGATCTTGGAAGCAACACCTAGATCTTGATGATCTACGGTTGCTGAAGAACTTGATGGTGGATTGTTGACGAAGAACGCAAAGTTGATGGAGATCTTGATCCTCTTTCGTTTCCTCCTCTTCTTCTTCTTCTTTCTTGGGATCTCCTCTTCCCTTCTTGATGGTGGCTCTCCACGAACTAGGGTTTGGGTGGGGTGGAAAAGTGGCAAATAGATGTCAAGCCAAGGGGTGGGGTTGTTTATATAGAGGTGGAGGCTAGGGTTAGATGGATTTCGAGTTTGAGATGAGTAGAGGCCGGTTTAGAGTCCCACCTGGGCTCTAAAAGAGTTAGGCACAATGTCCCTAGGCCCACTTAACGTAAAACCTAAGAAACAAGCTGTGAAACAAAAGATCAACTCAGAGTCGCAAAATATCGGACAAGTCCGAAAAGGGTCGGACTAGTCCGAAGTTAGTCAGAAAGAAATTGGACAAGTCCGGACTGAATATCGGACAAGTTTGAACTTATCCAGAGGGGAAAAATAGACAAGGCTTGCCTAAAATCAGACAAGTCCGACTTTAGTCAGAGGGAAAAATGGACAAGTCCGCTGGAAGACCAGACTAGTCCGGACAAGTCCAGGGACTTAGAGAATTTTCTAGGATTCTTGGAACACCAGACTAGTCTGCACTACGGTGGACAAGTCCGAAAGTGCCTAGAGGCAAAAACTGACTAGTCCGCAGAAAAACAGACAAGTCCGATCGAAGTCAGAGAGAAATCGGACTAGTCCGCACCAAATCGGACTAGTCCGCACTTTCCAGAATTCTTAAGCGCGGTTTTGTTTCTAAATCATTTTAAGCTTCTTCCTTTTTATGTGGATTAATGTTAGACACATATATGAATGTATGCAGGGCATGATGCATGAAAATGAGGGTGTTACACATATACATATAAAACAAAGCCCATCCATGTCATACTATCAAGTAACTTACACTATAACATCATTGAAATATATGGAATAGTGTAAGCCATGCTAGAGATCAAATGTAGTTTTCAATTTAAGCAAGTCATGAGCTGACAAACTTAACTATTTCAAGACTTGAAAGCATGACACTTGTTGCTGCAATTTTATTTTCTTTTAAGCACAAATTTTGAACATATGGCACTTGCAAGAGATTATATGTTGCATTTTCCTTACTCTAACCAACCAAGCCAAGCCTATGTCATTTGACAATCAGAAGCTTAAGGACATGGTTTTAGTCATACACAACTTTTTCCAAGTTCATATCTAAGTGCAATGATAAGCCATCTCGAAAGAAGAAGTGTGATGCATGCATATTCTCTTGATCTTTTCTCAATTTATATTTGACCATAAAATATCAACATGTGAGTTGATTACTTGATTAATTCTTTATGATTAAAAGCACTTGTGAGCATGCAACAAGTTTAAAATAGCAAGAAAGTTTGATCATGACTAGATTTAGTGTAAGTAATTACTCCAATTATTAGTCATGGAAAAAACTTCAGAATGTATCACACGAGTAATGTAGTAAGAACTTTCAGTATGTAAAAGGAATCACAAAGTCATATATGTATGAAATATTTTGCTCATATTATTTTAAATTTAGATTCACACACAGAGTTCCCAAGTTTCAAAACTCCCCATCAATTTAAGCCATGAGGATGCATAACCCCTATTTCACTACGAATGTAACAAAAACGAGTGAAATCCAAAGGTTTTGTAAAAATGTCAGCCAATTGTTGTTCGGTATCTACATGGTGAAGCAAAATATTTCCTTTCTCAACATTACCATGGAGAAAGTGATACCTAATGTCAATGTGATTTGTTCTCGAATGTTGCACGGGATTTTTAGCAATGCAAATGGCACTAGTGTTATCACAAAATAGCGGAACACTATCTAAATCAACCCCATAGTCCTTAAGTGTTTGAACAATCCAAAGAATTTGTGAGCAAGCGCTAGCAACAGCTACATATTCAGATTCAGCTGTGGATTGTGCAACTGAGCTTTGTTTTCTAGAGGACCAAGCAACAAGTCAATTACCAAGAAAATGACAAGCACCTGGAGTACTTTTCCTATCAATCCTACAACCCCCAAAATCAGCATCCGAAAAAGCTTTCAAAGTAATGGTTGAGGAAGAAGGAAGAAAAATGCCAAATTCTTGAGTTCCATGTAAGTACCTGAGATTCCTTTTGACGGCTTGACGATGTGAAGCACGTGGGGAAGCTTGAAATCGTGCACAAAGACATACGCTAGATTGTATGTCCGGTCTTGAGGCCGTGAGGTACAAAAGGGATTCAATCATACTTCGACATTCTTTTTGATCCACGGGTTCACCATCTTCGTCAAGTTCAAGTGTTATTGCTGTTCCCATTGGTGTCCAAAGAGGCTTGCTTTTGTCCATGTTGAAGCACCTTAGGAGTTATTTTGTATACATTATTTGATGCACAAAGGTACCCTCCTTGATTGCTTGATTTGCAGCCCCAAAAAGTATGTGAGTTCTCCCATCATACTCATCTCAAATTCTAAACTCATCATAGCTCAAAACTTGGACACAAGATCATGAGAAGCACAACCAAAGATAATATCATCCACATACACTTGAACGAACAATGGGTCATTGCCATTCTTAAGCACAAAAAGATTTTTATCAACCTTGCCTATGGTAAACCCCTTTTCAAGTAAGAATGTTTTTAACCTATCATACCATGCTCTAGGAGCTTGTTTTAGACTGTACAAGGCTTTGGACAGTTTGTAAACATGATTAGGAAAATATGAATTTTTAAAACCTGATGGTTGCTTGACATAAACCTCCTCATCTCTGTAGCCATTAAGAAAAAGCACTTTTAACATCCATTTGATATAACTTGAAACCTTTAGATGCAACAAAAGATAACAAAATTCTTATGGCTTCTAATCTAGCAATAGGAGCAAAAGTTTCATCAAATCTAGACCTTCAACTTGTGTGAAACCTTCAGCAACCAACCTAGCCTTATTCCTAACAACAACCCCATCCTCACTTTGTTTATTTTTAAACACCCATTTAGCACCAATTAAACTGTGATCTTGATGTGGTGGTACAAGTTTCCAAACATTTTTTCTTTCAAAATTTTCTAATACTTCTTGCATGGCAATAATCCAAGATTCATTAGTGAGTGCGTGTGATATATCTTTGGGTTCAAAAGAAGCAACAAAAGTGGAATGAGCGTGAGAGTTTGGATCGCATAACCTGGACCATGTGTCTCATTCGTGCAAGCTTCCAAAAATTTGTTGTGGAGGATGACTTTTGAGAACTCAGAGGGGAGTGGACACTTCACAAGCTTCTTCTTCTCCATGTTCATCACAAATCGATGAGCTTGTGACCTGAGGACGATCTGGACCAACAATGGTGGTCGTCGGTGCTGGTTGTGAATCAAAATCAGGGGCTGGAACAATTTCATTAGCTGCTAAATTTTCAAGCAGTAGCACCTCTCTCCTCATCTTCAACGAAAATACTCTCCCCCTACGGATATGGATCCGGACCTGCAATATTTGAGCTAGTACCTTGGCTAGCTTCATCAAAAGAAACCTCAAAGGTCTCCACAATTATTTTATTGTCAAGTAAAAGCACACGGTAGCCTCTAGAATGAGATGGATAACTAAGAAACATGCCATCAACAGATCTAGCTTCAAATTTATCAAGATTACCATGTTTCTTAACAAAACATTTGCAACCAAAGACCCTAATGTGTGTGACACCAGGCCTATGTCCAAACTGAAGTTCATATGGTGTTTTACCTAGCTTAGCATGCAAGAAAACACGATTTGAGACATAACAAGCGGTTGCAATTGCATCAGCCCAAAATTTCCTAGGAGTTTGATATTCATCAAGTATTGTCCTAGCCATCTCAACTAAGGTTCTGTTCTTTCTTTCTACATCACTGTTTTGTTGAGGTACGTATGGTGAAGAAATTTTGTATTCCATTTTCAGCACAAAAGTGATCAAGAGATTGATTTTTAAATTCAGTTACATTATCACTTCTAATTGGTTTTAAAGATCCTGGGTGATCAATTGATAATCTAAGAAATAAAGTTCTAAAGTGACTGAAAGCTTCATTCTTAGATGCCATAAAATAAACACAGGATTATCTAGAATAGTCATCGACAATCACAAGAACATACCATTTACTTCTGAAGGATCGAACACGTGAAGGTCCTATGGTGTCAAGGTGCAAAATTTGACCCGGTTCAGTTGTCATGGTCATTGTGAGAGGAGCATGTGAACCTACAACCATCTTAGCATGTCTACAACAAGAGCATACAATTTCTTTGTCTCCTTTAAGCTTAGACAGCCCATGTATGCGATCAAGAGCACTAACACGCGTGAGATGATCAAAGCCTACGTGACTAAGTCTACGATGTCAAAAATAAAAATCTTTTGAATCATTAGCAACTAGACACCTATGCTTAGAAGAAGACATATCAAAATCAGCTTTAAAAACTCTTCCAAACCGAGACATTTTAAAAATAGCTCACTATTTGAACCTACAACTTTGCAGCAATTTTTATTGAAAATAATTTCCAAATTTTCATCTAGCAATTGTGAAATAGAAAGCAAGTTGTATTTAAATTTTTTGACAAGTGCCACATCTTTCAAAGTGTAGTGATTGTTTACTCTAACCGAACCCTTACCAATTATAGGAGTTGAAGAATTATCGGCAAAAGTAACATTCTCTACACGTGACACAAAAGAGAGGGAGGAGAACCATTCTTCGTTACCCGTCATCTTGCGTGAGCAACCTGAATCCACAATCCAAATGTTCTCCTTCCTCAAGCGTGTAACCTACGTAGAAGCACAATACGTCAATGACTCAATATTGGGATTAGTCAAAAGGCATTTAGGAATCTAGACTGAGTCACACGACATCCAACAGGAATAACACGCGAAAGCTAAGATAAAATAGCAGGTTTATGAGCCAAAGCTTGAGGATTTTTGTACCCAACTACTGACCTACGAGGTGTTACATGTGTAGCACGAAAAACAGTAGGTTTGGGAGCAAACTTTGGATGTTTTCGACTCATAACAGTAGGTTGCATGTTCCTATCATTCGGTTTAGCATGTGCAACAAATTTTGCATGAAAGTTATGAGATCTAGCAATCATTCTTTACTTTACTGTTGTTTAGCTAGTCTATAACAAAAATCTATAACATAACCATCTCTACCACAGTAGGTACAAAGAAATTTAACTTTGTGTTCATGTCTAGATGAGCAAGCAACATTTTTATTTGAAACTGAATGAGACAACACTCCTGCAGATTTGAAAATCACTTCTTTTTGTTTAGGATCTGTTTGAATCAAATCACTTCCTAATGGCTTTACAGTTTTAGGTGGATATGCCTTAGCATGAGCATGAGAATCAAAACCAAAAACCAGATTTATCATTGCAAGATTTAGAGGAATTCAGCAGCAAGTTTAGTTCTTATTTGCATTACAAAATCGATCTAATATCCTATGCATGTCATCAAGTTTATTTGAAAGATTGAAACACCCTCATTTTCATGTATCATGCCCTACATACATACATATACATGTTTAACATTAATCCACGTAATGAGGAATAATTTTAAAATTGATTTGGAACAAAACCGCACTTAAAATTATGGAAAGTGTGGACTAGTCCGATTTTGGTGCGGACTAGTCCGATTTCTCTCTGACCTCGATCGGACTTGTCCGTTTTTGCTGCGGACTAGTCCGTTTTTGCCTATGGACACTTTCGGGCTCGTCCGGTCTTGTGCGGACTAGTCCGGTGTTCCAAGAATCCTTGAAAAATTGCTAAGTCCCAGGACTTGTCCGGACTAGTCCGGTGTTCTATCGGACTTGTCCGTTTTCCTCTCTGACTAAAGTCGGACTTGTCCGATTTTTGGCCAGAGTTGTCCGACTTCACTCTGGACAACTTTGGACTAGTCTGGTCCTTTTCGGACTTGTCCGATAAATCGCGACTCCGAATTGGACATTGTCCAATGCAGTGACTGGGAGAAAGTGCTTTTCGCTTCTCATCAACTAGTTGGAGCAGTTGCGGATTGCTGGGATTCCTTACGCAATGCTCATGAGAACCAAGAGATAATTACTTGGTTCAAATTCAAAGGGAGCTTCGTTCTCATTATGTGCTAGAAGGTGTTATGATTTTGAAAAGCCAAGAATTTGAGAACTTGAGGCAAGGAAGATTGAGCGTTGGTTGATATCTCAATAAATTCACTCAACTCTCAATGTATGCGCTTGAGGATGTGAGCCGGGACAGCCGGAAACAATACTTGTTCATGAGGGGGTTGAACAATGAGATCCAAGCGCAAGTGCTCAACTGTGATTATGCCAATTTTCAGAAGCTTGTGGACAAAGCAATTGTGGTGGAGAATAAGGTCTGTGAGATGGAGCAAGACAACAAGAGGAAGGCGCCATATCAAGGACAGCAACAAGGAAGTAATGTGCGCCCTCGCTTTTCTCCTCCTAATGCGCCATATTACAGCTCCTCTACTCCTATACAACGCCCTGTTTATGCACCATGCCCAACTCAATTCGTGTAGCAGCGCCCAGTTATGCAAGCACCTAGGCCTCTGATGCCATATGCACCTCGTGCTAATTTTCCTGATGCAAATGTTCAGAACCAAGCTTGCCCCAATCATCCCAGTGGAGTACAGAAGTGCTATACTTGTGGAGAAGCTGGAAACTTTGCACATCAATGTCCTATGTTAGGCCTTGGTCAAGGAGCAATGCGCCAAGGCAAAACCCAAGACCCAATGGAGGACAGCCGCAAGGAAACCGGGGACAAAGAATTTTGCTCGTGGCAACGTGAACCATGTCTCTACGAAGGATGCTCAACAAGCGGATGACGTGGTCATTGGTATGTTTCTTGCCAACTCCAACCCCGTGACTATGTTGCTTGATTCTGGAGCATCGCATTCATTCATTGCATTGAAGTATGTCACCAAGTATAGTTTGCCTATCTCTCATATAAAGTTTACTCTATTGGTTAAGTCTCCTGGAGGAGAGATGAGGACAAATATAGTATGTCCAAAAGTAAGCCTTAGAATAAGGGGGGTAGACTTCTCCGCCAACCTCATTGTTTTGGATTCTCAAGGATTAGGCATTATACTTGGTATGGACCGGTTGAGGAAGCACAATGGAGTTATTGAGTGGGCCACGAAGACGGTGAAGTTGACCAATGAAGAAGGGATCACCGTAGAACTTGAAGCATCTCAAACCGAACCAAAGCAATTGGAGCTGAATCATATGGACAATGCCGCAATTGAGGAGATTCCCGTGGTGTGTGAATTCTTGGATGTTTTTCCAGATGAGTTGCCAGCTATGCCACCTGATCGAGACATTGAGTTTGTTATTGATTTAATATCTGGAACTGCACCTATAGCTAGGAGGCCGTATAGGATGCCTCCTATGGAATTAGCGGAGCATAAGAAGCAAATTCAAGAGGAACTAGAGAAGGGTTTCATTCGGCCCAACTCTTCACCTTGGGGAGCACCCGTGCTGTTTGTGGACAAGAAGGATGGGTCGCAAAGGATGTGCATAGATTACCGAGCTCTCAACGAGGTAACAATCAAGAACAAGTACACCTTGCCACGCATAGAAGACTTTTTTGATCAGATGAAGGGTGCTTGTGTTTTCTCTAAAATTGATTTGAGGTCGGGATACTTTCAAATGAAGATTAGACCATCGGACATACCCAAGACAGCTTTTAGGACACGGTATGGATCCTATGAGTACACCGTGATGTCTTTTGGATTGACAAATGCACCTGCATACTTTATGTACCTCATGAATAAGGTCTTCATGGAGTACTTGGATAGGTTTGTAGTGGTGTTCATAGACGACATTATGATCTACTCAAAGGATGAGAACGAGCATGAGAAACACTTGAGGCTTACACTGCAGAAATTAGAGGAGCATCAATTGTATGCCAATTTCAACAAATGTCAGTTTTGGTTAAGGGAAGTGTCATTTTTGGTTCATATAATCTCAGGAGGAGTATCGTTGACCCAGGAAAGGTGAGGGACGTATTGAAATGGGAACCCCCGCGAAACATAAAGGAAATAAGGAGTTTTCTTAGAATGGTTGGGTATTAGCGTCAATTCATCAAGGACTTCTCCAAGATAGCCAAGCCAATGACAGAGTTTCTAATGAAGGGGAAAGCTTTCCAAAGGACTCCAGCTTGTCAAGAGAGTTTTGAGGAGTTAAAGAAGAGGTTGACAACAGCCCTAGTTTTGATATTGCCGGATGTGAGCAAAAGTTTCGACATATATTGTGACGCATCGAGACAAGGACTTGGATGTGTGCTCATGCAAGAGGGTCAAACAGTTGCATATGCATCGAGACAATTGAAGAAACATGAGCATAATTACCCAATGCATGATTTGGAACTTGCAGTCGTAGTACACGCGTTGAAGATTTGGAGACACTATATGCTTGGACACAGGTGTGAAATTTACATGGATCATAAGAGGCTTAAGTATATTTTCACACAAACGAATCTGAACTTGAGACAACAGAGATTGTTGGAGCTCATCAAAGATTATGATTTAGGAATCAACTATCACCCAGGAAAAGCCAATGTAGTGGTCGATGCTTTGAGTAGAAAAGGAGTAAGTTATCAACTCACAGTTCGAGAGTTACCATCCGAGTTATGTAAGGAGTTTGAACGGTTGAACCTCAGGTTTGTAAAGGAGATGGAGATGATGGAGTTAAATCCGACCTTAGAGCAAGAAATTCGGGAAGGTCAAACGAAGGATGAGGAAATCCAAGAAATCAAGGAAAGCAACCAAGAGGGGAGAGAATTCAGATTTGATGAGGATGAACATGGTACATTATGGCTTGGAAAAAGGATTGTCGTGCCCAATGTAAAGCATATTTGGGAGACAATACTAAAGAAGGCACATGACTCGCCATACTCGATTCACCCCGGTTGCACGAAAATGAACAAAGACTTGAAGGCTTGTTATTGGTGGGATAGCATGAAAAAGGACATAGCTGAAAATGTAGCATTGTGTGATGTGTGTCAACGAGTTACGGTGGAACATCAAAGGCCAGCCAGACTATTGCAACCATTGAAGATCCCGAGAAGTGGGAAGAAATTGGAATGGACTTCATAGTTGGGTTACCATGTACTCAGTCCGGTGACGACTCAATTCGGGTAATTGTGGATCGCTTAACCAAGTCAGCTCATTTTGTCCCTGTCAAGACCAAATATACAGCTGCACAATTGGCCGAAATATACATGGAGCATATTGTGTGTCGACACGGAGTACCAAAGAAGATAGTCTCGGATAGAGGTTCTCAATTTACCTCTTCATTTTGGCAGAAATTGCATGAAGCATTGGGAACAAGGTTGAACTTCAGTTCGGCATATCACCCTCAAACGGATGGACAAACCGAGAGGACCAATCAAATTTTGGAGGACATGTTAAGAGCTTGTGCTTTAAAGCATGGGAAAGGTTGGGACAAGAGCTTGCCCTACGCGGAATTTTCATACAACAATAGTTACCAAGCAAGCTTGAAAATGTCACCATATGAAGGGCTTTATGGAAGGAAGTGTAGGACACCTTTATTCTGGAATGAGGCAGGAGAAACTCAAGTATTCGGTCGGATGTGTTGCAAGAAGCCAAAAAGCAAGTCCAAATAATTCGTGAAAACTCTAGGGCTACCCAATCAAGACAAAAAGGCTATGCAGACAATAGGAGAAGGAAATTAGCCTTTGAAGTGAGAGATTTTATTTACCTCAAGGTGTCACCGATGAGGGGTCATAAGAGGTTTAACATAAGAGGCAAGCTGGCACCTCCATACATTGGACCATTCAAGATTTTCGTCGTAAAAGGAGAAGTAGCGTATAAGTTGGAGATGCCAGCTCATTTTTTCGGATGTCCATGATGTCTTTCATGTTTCCCAGCTCAAGAAGTGCTTGAGAGTACCGGAAGAACAAGTGCCAATAGAAGGATTGCAATTAGGGGCAGATTTGACTTATGCCAAACAACTGGTCAAAATCTTGGAAACCAAGGAGAGGATCACAAGGAACAATATTATTAGATGGTGTAAAGTTCAATGGAAGAACCATACAGAAAAAGAAACAACGTGGGAATTGGAGGATGATCTCAAGAAGGAATTTCCCAATATCTTCTCTTCCGCATCGAATCTTGAGGGCAAGATTCATTTTAAGGGGGGTAGGTTTGTAACACCCTCATTTTCATGTATCATGCCCTACATACATACATATACATGTTTAACAATAATCCACATAAAGAGAAATAAGTTTAAAATTGATTTGGAACAAAACCACACTTAAAATTCTGGAAAGTGTAGACTAGTCAATTTTGGTGCAGACTAGTCCGATTTCTCTATGACCTCGATCGGACTTGTCCATTTTTGCTATAGACTAGTCCGTTTTTGCCTCTGGACACTTTCGAGCTTGTCCGGTCTTGTGCGGACTAGTCCGGTGTTCCAAGAATCCTTGAAAATTTGCTAAGTCCCTTGATTTGTCCGGACTAGTCCGGTGTTCCGGCAGACTTATCCGTTTCCCTCTCTGACTAAAGTCAGACTTGTCTGATTTTTGGCCAGAGTTGTCCGATTTCTCTCTGGACAACTTCGGACTAGTCCGGTCCTTTTCGGACTTGTCGGATAAATCGCAGCTCCGAATTGATCTTTTGTTTTACGACTTGTTTCTTGGATTTCACATTAAGTGGGCCTAGGGACATCGTGCCTAACTCTTTTAGTGCCCATGTGGGACTTTAAACTGGCCTCCACTCCTCTCAAACTCGAAATCCATCTAACCCTAGCCTCCACCTCTATATAAACAACCCCACCCCTTTGCTTGACATTTATTTGCCACTTTTCCACCCCACCCAAACCCTAGTTCGTGGAGAGACACCATTAAGGAGGGAGAAGGAGATCCCAAGAAAGAAGAAGAAGAGGAAGAAACGAAAGAGGATCAAGATCTCCATCAAGTTTCGCTTTTCATCACCAATTCATCTCCAAGTTCATCATCAACCCTAGATCATCAAGATCCAAGTGTTGTCTCCAAGATCCTTGATTCATTGGAGTTCTAAATACCTAGTATACCTTCTATTCTCTTTTCCTTACGTGAATTCGACCCCTAATCTCCAAATTCATGTCGATCTAGAAAACCCTAATCTGCTGATCTCACAAAGTGCGGACTTGTCCGGTCTCTAGAGGACTACTCCGATTTTCCTGGTTAAATTGTGTTGAATTAATTCTAAAATTTGATCTAATGAAATCCAAACCTGTATAAACTTGTTAAAATCTATTAGAACTAGATAGTGATCATTTAAAAGCAAACTATTAACAAGTTCTACCTTGCATTTGCATTAATCATGCATATCATGTCATATTGAGTAATGATTGTGCACTCCTTGATAGTGTTTCTTGTTTGTATGTTTATTGTGTGGATTAGACGGATTTGCGCTAGAAAGTGCCGCGGAGGATCTACAGCACCAAGAGTTTGAAGGCTTTGACCCGAATCAATCCCAAGAGCAAGGCAAGTGTCCTTGAAGGAGATTGATCCTATTTTAAAATAAATGTTTTGTTTGCAAAACTGCATGCTTGTGTCAATTTGATGGAATTCGAATGGTAGGATCTTTACTAGATTTGTTTAACCACCCTTGTCACTTGGAATTATGGTAGAGAGTCGGGATGGGCTTTTTACCTTTTTGCTTCGCTTAATTAATTGGGAAGGAAAACAACACTACACATTTAATTATGCATTAATGATATTCTGGTTAATGTGAACTGGTCAATATGATATGGTAATGGGTGATCTAAGCAAGCCTGGTATGTGCATGGGTTGGATGTCATGGTGGTTTGCTTGCTTTAGATCTACGGACCGGTTCATGCGAAAATAAGCCAGGACTACAGTGCCACCACGAGGCCAAGTATGGGTCAGGCGTAGATGATTAATTAAGGCTTTGCCAGTGCTATTTGGACCATTAAGGATGCTCGGGGAAGGGGTGGTCAGATTGAGTTTGTTTATGGTTGCTGGGACTACCCTGGGATCCGAATGGCTCAAGAGGGGGCCCTTGGTTGAAGATGTGCTCTGTAGGAGACATCACCACCGGTGAAACCTCAATGGGGTCTAAATAGGCTAGTAATCCCTTTGTAAAGGCTATTTTGTTATCTCTTGGCCACACACCAACGGAAGTGTGTAATGTGACCAACGGGTCATGGGCATAAGGGAGGTTCTTAGTCACCGAAAGGTGATGCAATCAAAAACACGTGGGTAAAGCGGTAGAACCTCTGCAGATTGTCTAATAAAACTATCATGATAGCCGTGCTCCCAGTTATGAGCATCGGGACAACTTCCATGATTAGAGGGAAATTGGGATTTCGTTATGGTTATGGTTGGTTATGGATTAAATCTGGTCTTGAATATGGTTATTGGCAGTGAGAAATATGTAATATGGACGATGGTAATGAAAATGGACTGGTATTATGATAACTACATGGCTTATGATGAGTTTATTTCACATACATATAATACATTGCTTTTCAGATGTTTTAATGTACTTTTCAGCACTTAGCCATTATCATTGTCGTCATTTAAATCAGCTACATGTCATACTTTCCACACTTGTTGAGTATGACATGTACTCACCCTTGCAATCCCCCCAACAGTTGCATGTCAGGATTGGGAGTTTAATGTTGAAAATACGGAGTTCTAGGCCGTGTCTACCGTCAGCTTTGCCTGTGGTGTTGCATGGAGTTGCGCTATACCCTATTGCTTATGCTACCTAGCTGTTTAGTTTGCTTAATTAGTCTATTTCCGCTGCATTAGTTGAACTCGTCATTAATAATCATTGGAGTTTGTATTCGAGAATATTTTGAATTTGTAATAAAAGTGGTTGTTAATCTCATTCTGTGGTAATTTTCTGTATATCCCTTTGTGAATGCACTCGTGTATGTGTGTTGAACGTCCTGGGCAAACATATGTGTTCACTTGGTTCATTTTCGGAACCGGGTGTCACAAAGATGAAGACAATTTTGACATGAAGTTTTTCCTTTTATTTTGCAATTGGAACAATATTTAACTTCATGAGAACGTAAAGCAATGTTCAATATAGAAATTTCATTCATAGCATTTTGTAGTTTCTTATCAAGATCATCACAAGTAGAACAATGCAAATCAATTGTAGAACAGCAAGCATCTTTCAAGTTTTCGTCATTAAGTGCAGCAAGCTTTTTGTTCTTTTCAATTTCAAGTTCAAGTTTATCAAGTGTGGAGGTGTGTGCAGTTCTTAGAAAGGACAATTGTTCATATATTAAATCAAATGAGGAACAAGAATCATAACTAGGAATAAAAGATTTCAAACGATTAATTTCAGATTCTAGTGACCCAATTTTAACAGCATTGTTCCTAAGCTTTTTGTCCTTTTTCTTAACTATAACAGTGGCATGACAAATAGCATCACACATTTCATCGCAAGTAGGACATACCTCTTCATTGTCGTTGTTGTGATGCCTCCTCCATAATTGATCTTGACTTGCCCGCCATGAACACAAATTTGCAAAATCATCTTCATCTTCATCACTTCCAATATCCACGTCGTTCGAGCCAAGTTCATGAAGTGCGGAGATAACACTATTCACCAATTGGCGTCCTGGAAAACCATTCTTTTTCTTGTTGTTGTTTGCAGAGGGGTGCTTCGTCCTTGTTTGCTTTTCATCATGGGAAGTAGCACCTGGAAGGTTAGGGCAATCCGTGTGAAAATGTCTTGTCTTACCACATTCGAAGCATCATAGAGGTCCGACACTTCCTCTCCTTCTAGTTCTTACATTTTGCAATGCTTTTGAGAACCAAGTAGAGATGAGTGCAAGTTCTTCCTCTGGAAACTCTTCAATCTGTTCAAGGGTTAGAGAGGACAACAAAGCAAGTGTTCCACAAGATGAAGATTGGCTAGAGTTAGGCATGTCACATTGAGAAACAAATACAAGGGACTTGTTGGGGTCCTTACGTGAGATTATATCAATTTCATGAGTTTTCAATTTAGAATACAGAACATCTAAAGTAAGTGTACTCATGAGAGTAGATTCACGAATAGATGTGGCTTTCATCTCCCAAATTGACATGTCTAATGCACTTAGTAATTGCCTAGCATTCTCAGCATCTGAAAAATTAACATTGACGCTACTCAAGTTGCTAAACTTTGTATTAAAGTGAGCAAATAAATCATCGATGGACTCACCTGGTTGCATCTCAAAACGCATGTATTCCTTTTTGAACATATCTTGCCTTACCTCCTTAATCGTGTTGGATCCTTCGTGGTAGTCGCAAAGTGCTTTCCACAAATCGTATGCAGATCGGAGGTGTGCAACACGGTCGAAGTCGCTTTGAGTTAACCCTTGTATGATCAAGTTTCGAGCCTTGTTGTTGTTGTTGTCGACATCTCTCATGTTTGTAGCCGTGTCTTGATCATTTGACGGCACGTCGTAAGGCTTGTACACCTTTTCCAATATTACGAATCCTTGTGCATGGATGAAAGCTTCCATACGTGCCTTCCAAACCTGAAAATCAATAGCACTAAAGACACATGGTTTTGCAGAGTATTTCTCCATGATGATTAGTAAAAACACGTGCAAATAACAAATATTAGAGCACCGTGGCTCTAATACCAATTGTAGGATTGAATAGCACGTGAAAAGCTACCAGAGGGGGCCGGGGGTGAATGGTAGATTAAAACTTTTTTAGTGGAAGCAAAAAAAACCCGTCGGCAAAAATTTTATCTGTTAAATATTCGTGTGTGAGACTAATCTAAACATGTTCAACCTTGACAGAAGTAGTAGATATTGTAGATAATCAAGTATCGAAGACACGACAACAAGAATCATGAAAAATTGTTGAGAAAAACTCAAGTTATGATCGAAAGATCGAACGAAGGTCAATCTGTTCTACCCAAGAAAACTTAGATCTGCAACACTGCAAAGAAACTCGTATACCTCAGAATCCACAAATCCAATGACCATGAAATTTTATAGATGATAGACAATCAAGTTGTGAAGACAACCAAAAATAATCACATCAATTGGATCTGTAAAACTCGAGTTATGATAAAACCACCAAAGAAAGGTAGTGTTGTGCAGAAACTCGACGAGAAAGACTTGATGAAAACAAGTCAGATGAACAAGGCACAAAAGTTCCATTAAACTACGAATTTATTCAATTGATAACAATAGGAACATCCCAAAAGTCGTGCACCACGAGCTCTGACCTCCCTTGCTTATATAACCAGCCCTTAGGCCACCCCAATCATAACTAGGACTCAAATCCTACTCAGGTTCAACTGAAAATTTCCATAACTGCTCAAGACTCATCGATACGCAGATAAAAGCAATCTCAAGACTTCCAAACACCTTAGGAATATATTCCACATTCTTAAAAAACTACTCAACTTCATACTCACCACGAAATCCTATCATAACCAAGTCAAATCTTACCATATTTGAGTCAAACCCGACTCAGTCGCAGCCTGATTCCATAACCTAGTCGGTTGGACCTTTCCGACCAATTATTTATGCCCACATCTCTTCATCATGCCTCAGAACCATGTACCCCCTTCCATGCACTCCTTTCACACATGCAAACATCTTCCAACGATGTCCACGATACCTTCATATGCATTGTTCTTGATTTGAACATGTTGCGCGACCTCCCGATCAACTCAACCACAATTCCTCCCGAACTTGGTTGTTGAACCTCATCTTCTCCCTAAGACTAGTTCAATGAATCCCGTCACCAGCCAAGTCTTGAACTCAAGCAACACCTACACATGAATAAACAACCAATACTTCCGAGCACAAGTCCTCCACATGACTCTCGTTAGTTCCGATAACCACAACACCTTACATGAGCACCTCACATAAGCATGTTGCAATCCATAGCAAAAAGATACCAACCATAACCACAAAACACACCAAAAACATAGTAATAGAATATTAAGCAAAGTTTCTATATATGTAAATCAAGTTCAAATCATTTCAATGTAAAAGCAGAACCACTGCGATCAAGCACTGGACCTTGCCAAAGCTAACTGGACCTTGAACCGGAGCTTACCAAAGCTAGCAGGACCGAGCGCTGGAGCTAACCAAAGCTAGTCGAACCTAGCACCAGATCTTACCAAAGCTGGTCGGACCTAGTGTAGGAGCTAACCAAAGCAAGTCGGACCTAGACAAAGAAGTCGGACCTAGACAAAAGCAAGTCGGACCTTACGTCGGACCTTGCCAGAGCTACCCAAAACAAGATGGACCTATCGTCGGTCCTTGCAGGAGCTCAGACCTAGAGTCGGACCTTGTTAAAAAGGTGTTTTGGAATCATTAAAAACTTTTATTGTCAATGCCAATGTATTCATTACACACAGGTCTCACAGTTGAAGAGAGTGCTGTTGATGTCTCTCGTCTGCACCTCAAGGTCTCTCATGTGTTGGGTGTACTTTGTAATTCCATGGCTAAGGTAATGATAACCTTTATCTACAAAGGAATGACGTGCACTCAACATGCGATCAGTGTGTTCCGTCATTCTTTGGCTAAGGTGTAACATTCCTTCTTGCCACAAAGGAATATCTTGTACCCATCATGCATTGGGTATTGTCGGTACCCTGCATACCGGGTACCTCACGGTACCGCAAGAAGTGCAAGAGAGTTCCACCTTTCAATGTTGAAGGTCTCCTCATGCCCCGCACGTCATACTACACCAGACCGGCATCCCTCATATGGGTAGCTTCGGGGATCGACACGTGTAATGTAAGCGGAGCTAAACTCCCAATATAGGTAAGATCCGCAATCAACACGTGTATAACAACCCCGGAGCTAACCCCCAGCAGAGGGAAGCTCCAGTGCCAACTCGGGTGTAGCTATTTCAGAGCTACTTCCCTGCAAGGGGAAGCTCCGAAGCTGCCACGTGCGGAGCCTCCGGACCTACACCACCAACGAGTACATTGGCGGATCTCCAACAGCACAGACATTCAAAGGACAGTTAAAGCAGCAGTTACAAGACCTGATTATGTGTCATTAATACTGTATTAATGACACATGATCAGAGTATTGTTAATAGGGGTAAAACAACCATTAAGGCACGTTATCACACTATTAACCACGGTTAATGCTCATAGACAGTGTATTAGGCTATTAAGTACGCCAGGGCCACATGTCGGGCCAGGCAAGCATTGTAATGGTCGGTCCTCGGACTACAAAAGGGCTAACCACACGATACAGAAAAAGGCCAAGCAATACACTACGCAAGCTGGTGATTCTCAATACAACACACACACCCCGTGGAGTAGGGTATTACGCTCAGGCGGCCCAAACCACGTAAATCTCTTGTGTCACCATCTTGATCTAGATCTCCGTGCGCCCCAGTCAAAAGAAGAACCTCCGCGGGCTACACTTTTGTAGTATCGGGGGAAGTGTCGTTCCTACACTTTGACATTTGGCGCACCAGGTAGGGGTGACCGAGATTACAAGATGGTGAATTCTTGCAGGATCTTCCAATGGCAATCACGCTGAACAACTTGCTGGAGGAAATCCCTCCAACGTACAAAAGCCAGCGGGTGCCATTGTTCCGGCAGGCACTATGGCACCATAGCTGCTATCTGTTCCGGCAAACAATGCTGGATGACAGGATGGGGCATCTGCGTCGATCACTGCATCGACGAACAACAACCATGAGCACGCGCTCATTGCCGCGCGAGCTCTTCTACAACATCCACCACCTCCAAGGGCACCCCAGGGTGCTATGGAACAGTGGAGAGCTGATGTTGACCATCTGGTTGTAGCTGCAGCCGCTGGCATCAGCAATCAAGGTCCCCCGCTTCGAGGCAGGCAAGAGCTCAACGTAGGACCTTGTCTAAAAGACTTGGTCCTCACGTGTCATAGCACCGACGACGTGCTGCTTCTCAACAGGTGACCTCGTTGCCTCCCGGGGCACGACGCACCCACACCATCACAAGGATTCTGACCCATGATCTATGGTCGGAACTTGATCGCTATTACTGGCAGCAGGATGGACGCGTCCATATTTACCGTGCTCGCGAGAGGCGAGAGGCCCGAGAGACCCATGCTCCTCAGGGAGTAGGGGGGGGGGCTGTTCTGCTCTTGCCATAAACTTACACATGGTTAGAGGGCCACAGAAGTTCTGGCCTCATTTACCGGATAAATTCGACTGGACAGTCATTCCCAATGAATTTCTTCAAATTTACTCCACTGCTATACTTGCAGCGGGGAGTGATGAGGTCATGATGGCCAACTACTTCCCCATGGCCTTAACTGGAACCGCTAGGTCCTGGTTTATGAGCCTCCCGCCTGACTCCATCAACAGTTGGGCGAAGCTATGCCAACAGACCACTTCTAATTTCGAGAGTTCATACACTTGACTTAGCACTGAACTGGACCTTTTTGCTGTCTAGGAAAAAACAGGAGAGTCGCTGTGATCCTTCATCCAGCGATTCTCTCAGGTATGCAATACCATCCCATCCATCTCGAGCTCCTAGGTTGTTGTTGCATTCAGACAGGGTATCCGGGACAAAAAGATGCTGGAGAAGCTGGCAATAAAAGAAGTCACCAGCGTCACGGAACCCTTCAGCCTAGTAGACAAATGTGCTAAAGCTGCAGAGGGCCGTGAGATGCACTCCAAGCCAGAACCAGGGCCAACAAGAAGGCCTCGAAAACTGAAGCCACTAAATCTGGAGGTGGCAAAAAGAAAAAGAAGCCCAACGGCAAGAAGAAGTCGTTGGCCGGCGCACCTACCACTGCGGCTGCTGCAGCTCCGGGTGGCCGGGGGCCATGCCCCGAGAAACAACCTCGACCATCGTCAAAAGATGGTTGCAACTCCAAAGTGTGGTGTCCAATCCATAGGATGGACAAACACAGTCTGGAAGAATGCCGAGAGGTCCAGAACCTCGCCAAGCGCTACAACAATCGTCGGGAAGAAGCTCCTTTCCGCCAGCGGGAAGGAAAGCAAAAAGTCGACGAATCTCCAGCTGAGGAGGAGTTTGGTTTTTAGGACCCCAAAAAGGTCCTAAAAGATGTCTACAACACTGTCGACGACGACTCCGACATTTGTGACAACGAGCGTAGGAAGACCCTGAACAGCATTTATGGTGGTTCTTGGTACATCACCTCTCGTCGCATCCTCAAGACAATGCGGCGGGACATGGCCGTTGCAGCTCTCCCTGCTAGGGCGGATCCTCATCGGAAGTGGATGGACACTCCCACCATTTTTGATGCTTCGGACTGCCCCCGCAACATGATCGGAGCTGGCCAACTCACGTTGATGGTGTCACCAACCATTAACAATATCCAACTCCACCATGTAATGGTGGACGGAGGTGCAGGGCTGAACCTCATAAGCTTCAAAGCCTTCGTTAAACTCCAGCTCTAACCTTTGGACCTTCGCCCATCTCAACCTTTCGCTGGGGTAGGTCCAGGGGCCATTACCCCTCTCGGCTCCATCACACTCCCAGTGACCTTTGGGACTCGGTAGAACTACAGAACAAAGAAGTTGGTATTCAACGTCGTGCAGATCAGTCTGCCGTTCAATGCCATTTTGGGCAGGCCAGCCTTGTACAGGTTCATGGTCGTCGCCCATTATGGTTACTTAGTGTTGAAGATGCCAACACCTGCGTGCGTTCTCCGTATCTGTGGAGATCGCACTGCAGGAATCACTGCATTGGAGGAACTCTATGCGCTTACTATAGCACGGGAGGAAGCATCCGGTAAAAAGCCAACTCTGAACCCTCTGAGCATTCGTCATCGAGGCTCTACCTCCGCACCTCGCGTGCAACCAAGCGGCAACACTGGCGTTCCTGTCAAAGTCGTCCAAATTGGTTCTGATGCTGCTCAGACTACCCGTATATCGGGAGGTCTAAAGAACAAATAGGAACTCGTGCTCATCACTTTCCTCCGGGCTAATGTCGACGTGTTTGCTTGGCAACCGTCGCAAATGCCTGGGATCCCTAGGGAGGTGATTGAGCACAATCTGAACATTTATCCCAATGCACAGACTGTACACCAAAAGCCCCAGAAGCAATCAATCGAGTGGCAAAACTTCATCCGATAGGAGATCAAAAAGTTGCTCGAAGCTGGTTTCATCCGGGAGCTGTTTCACCCAAAATGGTTGGCAAACCTAGTTGTGGTGCCTAAGGCTAGCGGGAAGCTTTGAATGTGTACCGACTACACCACCTTAAATAAGGCATGTCCAAAGGATCCATTTCCACTACCTAGGATAGATCATATAGTGGACTCCACCTCCGGGTGTGAGCTATTGTATTTCTTAGATGCATATTCTGGATATCATCAAATCCAAATGTCTAAGGAAGATGAAGATCATATTGCCTTCATAACAGTAGATGGATTGTATTGTTATACTGCCATGCCCTTTGGTATCAAAAATGTCGCTTCAACATTTCTGCGAGCTATGTACAAAACATTTGGAGAGCTAATTAGAGACTTGGTGGAGGTGAACGTCGATGACATTGTCGTGAGGATAAAGAACAAGGAGTCACTCCTTGACAATTTACAAGCTGTCTTCGACAAGTTGCACATCACGCACACCAAGCTGAACCCAAAAAAATGTGTCTTCAGGGTTAGCTCCAAAAAGCTTCTTGGTTTCTTGGTGACTCACCGAGGAATTGAAGCAAATCCGGCGAAGATCGAGGCTATAGAAGATATGCGGCCCCCATCCCGCATCAAGGATGTCCAGAAGATGACTGGATGTTTAGCTGTGCTCAGCCAGTTCATCTCAAGACTGGCAGAGCGGGCACTTCCTTTCTTCAAACTCTTGAAGAAGTCCGAACCATTTCATTGGTCTGAAGAAGAAAAAAAGGTGTTTGAAGAGCTAAAACAACTCCTCACCACACTACCGATCTTGGAAGCTCCGAATCCTGGTGAGCCTTTACTGTTTTACATTTCTGCAACCACCGAAGTTGTCAGCATGGTCCTGGTCGTGGAAAGATCGGAGCCACATCTAGTCCAGGAGGCCAAACCCCTCCGGGAGGGTCCGGAGTTACCTGAAGGCGTATCTGGGTCCCAGCCCCCAAACACGGAACCTTAAGATGAAATGCTAGGAGATCAACCTCAATCATCTGAGGGGGTTCACCTGGCCGACCAAGATGATTTATACCCTTCTAACAAGGTCCGGGTCGAACAAGAAGAAGTTTTGGACCCCTCTGGGAGGGTCCAAGAAGCTCAGCAAAAAGGCCCGGAGCCCTCCGGGAAGGTCCAGGTTGATGGAGAAGAAGCTCTGGGCCCCTCTGAGAGGGTCCAGACCGTCCAACGCATAGTGTAATTCATCAGTGAAGTACTCCACGACGCCAAGACAAGATATATTGAGGTGCATAAGCTGCTTCATCAGCGAAGTACTCCACGACTCCACGACGCAGTTATTATTGCCTCAAGGAAGCTTCATCACTACTTCCAAGCCCACAAAATATATGTGGTAACTTCTTTTCCACTACGTGCTATTTTGCATAACCCTAACTCTACTGGGAACATTGCAAATTGGGCAGGGGAGCTAGCCGAGTTCAATCTCGAATTCATTTCACGACAAGCAATCAAAAGTCAAGCTTTGGCTGACTTCGTGGCGGAATGGACTCCCTATCCATCAAACCATGGGGGCCCCAGTGAGCAGAAATCGGAACCCAAGGTATTCACCGAGCCCCACTAGACCCTATACTTCGACGGCTCTGTGCAGAAGCATGGAGCCGGAGCTGGAATCCTTCTCCTTGCTCTGACTGGGGAAAAGGTCAAGTACATGGTTCACCTTGATTTCAAGGCGACCAACAATATGGCGGAGTATGAAGCTCTTATCTACGGACTCAAGGTGGCACTATCTTATGGTGTCAAACAGCTGTTGGTGAAGGATGATTCACAACTCATCATCAAACAAGTCAAAGGTGAATGTTGCTGTAATGATCCCCAACTAGCTGATTATCTCCTTGAAGTCCAGAGGCTCCAGAAGGACTTCGAAGTCCTGGATCTCCACCATGTTCAGCGTCAACATAATGTTGAAGCTGATGAACTCTCAATGAAGGCTTCAACTGAAGTTGCGGCTCCAGACGGAATCTTCATCCGGAGGTTGTCAAGACCAACAGCTCAGCCAGCCGAACTGAGTGAAGGTGGCGAGACCAGCACCTCGAAGCTGGCAGTCCTGATGGCCCTGTTACCATGGCGTCCACCAAGGTTGTAGGTGCTGTCAGAAGCTTCGAGCAACCCAGCACGCAAGACACAGAAGCTCAAGTTAGCTCCGATGCATGGATATCGAAGATCTGGAGCTACTTGGAAGACAATATCCTTCTTGAAGACAGTCTATCTGCTGATCGGATTGTCAGATTGGCTAAAAGATACACGTTGTTGGAAGGGGATCTCTACCGGCGCGGTTCCAATGGAATCCTAATGCGGTGCATTGCAAGGGAAGAAGGTCGTGAGCTCCTCGCGGGAATCCATGGCAGTGAGTGTGGGAACCACGCATCTTCCCGCACGTTGGTTGGTAAAGCCTTCCGACATGGCTTTTACTGGCCTACAACACTCCAGGAAGGGGTTGAGCTAGTGAAAAAGTATGAAGCGTGCCAATTCCACACAAAGCAAATTCACACACCAACTCAATCACTGCAAATGACACCTCCTACATGGCCATTCACTTTGTGGGGCATGGACATCTTGGGACCATTCCCAAAAGTCGTCAGAGGTTACAGGTTCCTGTATGTCGCCATCGACAAGTTCACCAAGAGGCCAGAAGTAACTCCAGTTGTGACAATCAACAAGCAATCAGTAATAAGTTCTTGAAATCCATTATACGAAGATTTGGAGTTCCAAATAAAGTCATAACTGACAACGGAATCCAATTCACAAGTGCTGCATTTCAAGAATATTGCAAAGACCTCGGCATTCAACTTAGCTACGCCTCAGTAGCTCACCCAGCAAGCAATGGCCAAGCCGAGAGAGCAAATGCAGAAATTTTAAAAGGACTCAAGACGCGCACGTATGAGTGTCTGAAAAAACATGGAGCCAACTGGAGTGAGGAGCTTCCATCCACATTGTGGGCGAATAGGACAACTCCAAATCAGTCAACTGGGGAGACTCCCTTCTTCCTGGTGTACAGAGCTAAAGCAGTCCTTCCTCCAGAGATCACCTTGGCGTCCCTCCGGGTCCGGACCTTTGACGAAGCCGCGCAGGACCAGCTCCGGCATGAAGACCTTGACCTCGTCGACAAGGGAAGGTGCTGAGCAACTGTTCGGAATGCACATTATCGCCAAGTGCTCCGGCGCTATCATCAAAGGCATGTGCGCAACTGACAACTCGAGGAAGGCGATCTGGTGCTGTGGAAAATACTAGCTCGTGAAGGGATGAACAAACTTTCCCCCAGTTGGAAAGGTCCCTTCTGAGTAATCAAAGTATCCCATCCCGGATGCGTTTGCTTGGCAAGTGAGGATGGGACTCCGCTTCCTAATCCTTGGAACATCGAGCACCTCCGTAAGTTTTATGCTTAGAATCACGAAGGTGAGTCTGTAATTACACACAATGTATATTATAGAGTTGCTACGCAGAAATTGGTAGACCCTTCGGGGGAACATCCGGACCGCTCCGAGATGGTCTGGGAAGTTCAAGTACACTTCATAGAGTCACAACACTAAAAGTGTAGCTACATGCCCGGGGTTGGGCAATGATGTATAGCGCACTTAGCTTGGTCCCGCACCCTAAGTGTGTCCTTGTCTCCCCTGTAATTCGGACCTGTAATGAAATACATTGTTGTGTGAAAACAGACTCCACGTGCATTTATTTTTATACAAGGGTCAAAATATCAAATATTGTTTTTATCCTTCTTGTCTATAATGAAGTTGTGAAATTTTTTTTAGTTTTTTGTCCAATTAATTCATATGTATTACAAGTTATGTTGTTGATCTCTTTGGATCTTAACATGTTGTATAGTCTACTTGCCTGAACGCCAAGCCAACATAGGTCCGGAGTGTGCTATCGACTTAGCCTGGTCCTGCACCCTAAGTATGCCACTCTACATACACCTCGGCAAGCCTCAGTAGGGTGAGTACTAAAAAAAGCATATGGGTCTGGAAAGATTACATCAATATGATTGTTACCATATGGTGTTTCTTCGGATTTAAAACTCAAAAAAGAATGATAAGTCACAAATGACTTATAGACAAGAGGACAAATTTTACTCTTTTCTTGTATTTAATGTGCAGGAAAAGTAGAAACTCATAGCAATGGTGGACGACGCCGGAGCTACTAAGCTCCGACATCCTCCAAGGGGGCCCGCCATCGACGTTTAATATGTTGACAGTGGGTGACCTCAGAACTACAAAGCTCTGACAACCCTTGGGGGGGCCTACTTTCAACATTTCGTGCGTTGACATCGGGTGCTACCGGACCTATCAAGCTCCTATAAATCCTAGGGGTCCCACCATCGATGTGTTATATGTTGATGGTAGGTGCCGTCGGAGCTATCAAGCTCCGACAACCCTAGGAGACCATCCATGGACGTATCGGAGATAAAGACTTCAGACCTAAAGTCTACAAGTTTGAAGCATTCAAGTCATCAACATACTGTCAAATCCTTTTGGTACATGTACACACTTGAATTGTGCACATATACCAGGGGGGCAACAAAACATAGCACAATATATTGAAGACAAGGCAACAATAAAGTGAAATTCATGGCAAAGTGGATTTCATTAATTCGAAGCACTAGATTACAAAATTGGGATTACAGCAGAAGGCAAAAGGAAAAAGTCCTAGCTACTGGAGGATCTAAGTCCTGTAGAAGAATGAGGCGACTTACTTAGCAACTCCTTGGACGCTGGCCCTGGCGGCATCCTCCTCATCAACAAGGGGACCTTGGAGCACTGGGTCCAGGGAGAATTGGGGATCTCGGCTCACATAACACGTCAGCACATACTCTGCAATGTTCGTAGCCAGAGATTTCCCCTCTGTCTCCAACTGGTCCGCAATGACATCGCCCATCGCGTAGATTTTTCCATTGGCAACATTGAGGGCCACTAGCGCTCGGTTCAAGTCCAGCTCTGGATTGTCCGGACGTACAGGACTTAAGGCTAGTGGCGTCAGTGCATCATTGGCTCGCCCCAAGAAGTCCTACACTTGAATGGACTACATCTCCTTCAAGCTCTGTAGCTCCTCCAGTGACTTCCGGGCGGCCGCAAGCTCCGAACCTTCCCGAGTGAGGTGCTCGACCAATTTGGCATGCTGCTGCATATTCTCAGTAACTTGCTTCTCGCAATCGTCAGCTCCGTCTCCTGAAGGTGAATGCAGTTGCACCTTTCCGCCAGGTCTTTTTCCCTACCTGTCACTCTCCCTTCTCTGGTGGCAATATCAGCTTCTATTTTTGAGAGGCCTTGCCCCAGTTTCCAGTACTTCTCCTTTTCCTCTTTACTCTATAGATACAGCTTTTTGCTGCGATCTGCCAAATTCTGTTCACCCAGAGTCAATTTTTGGGTGACCTCCGCCTCCCTCTTCAAAATATCCTCATGCTGCTCCAAGAGCTTCTCTTCCCTCGCCTCAAGGTCCGCTCGGCGCTTCAGTAGGACCTCGTTCAATTCATTGAGGTTTTTGTGACGCTCATCAGCAGCATCACGCCTCTCCTTGGCTTGCTCAAGGATCTCCCTAGTGTTAGCATCGAGCGCCCTGATGGCAGCTTCCTTCTCCTCCAACAGCTTGTCCCAGTATTACATTCGGGCCTTTTCCCTCTTGATACACTCATTCTGATCAGCAAGTCTTGTCTGAGCAAGCCTGGTCTCAAAATGGAGCTTGTTACGCCAACGCCTTAAGGTGTTGCACTCTTCCTCCAGAGCTTTGCTCTCATGATCGAAGGCGAGCTGGACTTGTCGGAGGCTCGAGCAAGCGTTGTCTATGGACAATGCCAGAGGGATAGGCTCCGAGCCTACTGGGGTCAATTCCGTTGACTCAAGAGGGTTTTCTGTAACAAAAGTAGGGTCCCACTCTACAAGAGTGGTCCTCTGAGCTTCTGCAGCACTAGGGCTGCTCTCTGGAAGCCCTTCAGTAGCAGCAGAGGAAGAACCCACTGGGGGAACTCTCACCTCCAGACCAGAAGTCGAAGGCGCTGCTTCCGGGTCTTCAATTACCGGCTCCAAGGGTGGAGGACCTGCCGCCACCTCTTCATGCTGCTCTGGCTCTGGTCCAAGCACCTCTGGGGCAGCTACCTCAGGGGCAACAGTTGGGGCTTCATCCGGTTCCTCTACTGCTTCTGGCTTAGATGCCGGTGTGTCAGTCACTTCCGTTTCAGCGACCAGAGCTTCAACCATTTCCGGCTCAGCAGCCAGACCTTCAATAACTTTTGGCCCAAGAACCGGAGCTTCAACCATCTCCGGCTCGAGGGTCGGGGCTTTAATTGTCTCTGGCTCAGTGGCCAGGGCTTCGATGACTTTTGGCTCAAAGGCCGGAGCTTCTGACATCTTCTGGCTTCGGCACTGGAGCATCAGCCTCCAGCAATGTTGCCAGAGGTACATCTTCAACTTCTCCCCTGTGGTCCGGCGTGACCACGGGAGCTTCTGGCGAGGACTCTGAATCCAAATCCACGACAGCTGGCGCTGGAGCTGCCATGACTTCTGCCACCACATGAGGAGGAGGCTCGGTGGTCGAAGCCGGAGCTTCAGCATGCACAGCCACAATCACTGCAACAGATGCCGAAGTCCCTGACTCCTTTCTCGACACCCTAGAAATAAAGGGATGAAAAGATTAAAGACACAACAAAAACAAGATTAGCATTTTAAGGCAAGCACTCGATGCTTTCCTAGGGGTGCTACCGCCCCAATCACCGCGGAACCTCTTCTATTGAGGCCCGGAGCCAGAGCCCACCAAGTCTATTGAGACAACGACTTCGGACCTCAGTTGGGGACCACTTGCAGCAGCCGGAGTCCTCTCGGCCGGAGCTTCTCTTGGTCTGGAAGAATTCCCAGGCCTGGAGCTCTTAGCCAGCACTAAGGCTAGTGTTGACTGTCTAGAGCTAGCGCCTCTCGAAGACGCCTGCACCAGAGAAGGTGCAGCCGTAGAAGACCTCCCTCGCAGGGGAGAGGGAGCCGTTGTAGAGGGAGCAGGCTTGACGGACCTCCCATCAGCATGCTTCAGCTTCCTCTTCCAGCTGGAGGGTTCGGCTGGCTCTTTGCCCTTGCCCATGTCGATGTCTTCGACCCTATGGCTCAGGGCGGAGGCAGGCCCTCCTCCAGAAGCTCCGGGGATTAAAACTCTGGAGGTCTGGCGTTGTTCTACCTCGCCAAGCTCGTCTAGCACCGACATCTTCCTCCAGAGCTCCCTACTCATCTTTGGAATCATGTTCAAGGGTAGGAAAGCAGCCAGCGGAGCCAAGTCATCACCGTCGACTAGCCCATGCTCAAATTTCTTGAGATGAAGCTTCAGAGCTTCGTTATCCAAGTTGGTTTTTAGACCGGTTTCAATCTGGTCGTCATCCATCACACTCTTGAGAGCCCAGGCAATCTTCTCCCTCTTCCTCAACGGAGCCCACCTGTTGACCAAGAAAATTCCGAAGACAATTTGAGGGGTAACTCCGCCCTCCACGCATTCTTGGATCCTGGTCAGGACAGGGTTAAATTCATCCGACAGCTCCAGAACTACACTCCAAGCGTCGGTATCAACATTGGGGAGTCCTTGGGGCAGCTCCAACCTTTCGTGCTCCTCCACTGCAATGATGACCCAGTCCTTCTTCCAATCATCATATTTGTCGAAAGGGAATGACTTCAAGTACTTGAAGGGGTAGTTCTTGCGCTTCACGAAATAGTATAAGCCAAGAAGCTCAGTCCCCTTGCCGGTGGTGTGGACCGTGAAGAAGGTACGGAACAGCTCAATGCAGGGGGGAACATCTCGTAGAAGTGGATGAAGGATGCCACTAATAGAAGAGAATGGGGGCCAAGATCATACAGCTGGAGACCTTAGAAGTCTAGCAGCAATAAGAGAATGCTTGAAAAAGGTGGTATCAATCCCACCATGGCATACGCTGAGAAGTACACCATGTCGCCATTATGCTCCTTCTTGAATGGGAGCTTGCCGGCACAGATCAGGTGGCTGAAGGAGTCACTGGACCACCCCATATAGGTCCGAACCTTCATCAGATCATCCTTGCTCTTGAGGCGTCTCTTGGGAAGACCCAACTCCATCGTGACCAAGTGGAGCAAATGAAAGGAAAGCTAGGCGGAGTTTGGGAGGATCTGAGCGCGAGTTCGATCGAAAGCGTAAAGAGTCCTCAAACCGCGCATACTTTCCTTATTAAGTAAGCCTCCATGACGCTTCGATGGAAACCGCAACAAGAGTGGGGTCACATTTCAAAAATCTACCCCGACCATGACGAATGGGCCCGGGGCCACCCCGACAAAGAGACCGAGGTCATTACCCCAGGCGAACCGTTGTCATGATGGGCGGCGGGAAACCCAAAGGAGGCACCCTAACATGGCGCTCGGAACCGATACGATTTTTGTATTGGGAACTGGCAACCTCCAATTGCGTGAGATCCGCACTCAAAGATCTTATCTACCGCATTCATAACAAGCCACGCGGCGATGGTTTATTCTCGGACCATCGCCCCAACAGCACATCAGAAGACTTTTGAAGTCAAAGCACGGGAATAGAGGATGGCCCCACCTCCGGTAGAATAACTTAACCCAAAGGATTTCTCCCAGAGGTTGGCCCGGGGGCCACTGTTGGTACCCTGCGTACCGAGTACCCCACGGTACCGGAAGAAGTGCAAGAGAGTTCCACCTGTCAACGTTGAAGGTCTCCTTAGGCCCCGCATATCATACTACACCGGACCCGCATCCCTCATATGGGTAGCTCCAGGGATCGACACGTCTAATGTAAGCCCGGAGCTAAACTCACAATACAGGTAAGATCCGCAATCAACACGTGTATAATAACCCCATAGCTAACCCCCAACAAAGGAAAGCTTCGGCGCCAACACGTGTGTAGCTATTTCAGAGCTACTTCCCCGCAAAGGGAAGCTCTGAAGCTGCCACGTGTGGAGCCTCCGAACCTACACCACCAACGAGTACATTGGCGGATCTCCAACATCACGGACATTCAAAGGACAGTTAAAGTGGCAGTTACAGGACCTGATTATGTGTCATTAATACTGTATTAATGACACAAGTACTGTTAATAGGGGTAACGCAACCATTAAGGCATGTTATCACACTATTAACCATGCTTAATGCTCATAGACAGTGTATTAGGCTATTAAATATGCCAGGGCCACATGTCGAGCCAAGCGAGCATTGTAATAGTCAGTCCTTGGACTATAAAAGGGTCGACCGCGCAATACAGAAAAAGGCCAAGTCATACACTACGCAAGCGAGTGATTCTCAATACAACACACACACACCCCTGGAGTAGGGTATTACGCTTAGGTGGCCCAAAACACGTAAATCTCTTGTGTCACAATCTTGATCTAGATCTCTGTGTGCCCAAACCGAAAGAAGAACCTCCGCGGGCTACACTTTAGTAGTACCAAGGGAAGTGTCGTTGCTACACTTCGACAGGTGTGATCCATCATTCCTTGGCTAAGGTAATGATAACATTCAGCCACAAAAGAGTGACATGTACCCAACATGTGTTGAGTATGATTTGTTGTTCCTTTGCTAAGGTACAATATACCAATAACCACAAAGGGATGATGTGCACTCCACACAGGTTGAGTGTGATCCGTTGTTCCTTGACTAAGGTATAACAAACAATTTATCCACATAGGAACAACCTGCATTAAATATACATTGGGAGTGATCTTGTCATTCCTTGGTTAAGGTACATCATACCTTTCAGTCACAAAGGAATAACTTACACCCAATGATGGTGGCAATTTCCTTGATCTTGAATGAGTGCTTAGAATAGTTGAGAGCATAATGCTCTCACATATTCTTAGCATCCCATTTGTTGCTCATGGAGGTTTCCCATTTCAAATCTCCAACCTGGTATAGTTAGATTGACCTTCAGACTTAAATTCCGATAGGTAGCAACCATCCTCATTTATTCCTTGGCCAAGAGATGTTGAAATGCAATCCTCTAGGGATTCCGATAATCGGCTCCTTAAATGCCTGCATAGCAATATTACTCCTGCAAACTTTCTCTCTTTGATAGAGAGGGATGATTGGCTCCCGATACTTGTACAAATGAATTTTTGGGTTAGGTAACTGTTGACGGTTCTTAACACCACAGATCATCTCTCGAAAGAGATGAGGTCCGCAAGCACACGGAAGATAAGTTGTATAATTTCACCATGAGTATCCCGAAGGGTATCATATTTATCCCAAAGGAAGGCAATGGAATGAAGTAAACACTACACTTATGATCAAGCTAGGGGATAGTAATCAATAATCATGACAGGGGTAAGTTGATAATATGAGTAGTGTGACAAACACCTAAGCAATCTATTCTAAAGGGTAAATGGGTCCTAATGGAGATTAGACTAAGAGTTGGGGAGTTGCTCCTATAATGCTTCTAGTATACATATACATAGCCTAGGTTAGGTACTAATGAGCATGTCAATGGTGAATCCTTATGCTAAGTTGTTCAACACATCGGGCACGGGCTTACCACTAGCAATACAAGGGCGACTCCTGCTAAGAGCCTGTGCCATAGCCGAACGTGAAGGATTACAAAGGACAGATAGGACTGTCACCACCTACTGCCTACCTCCTCAATCCGTGGGTCTACAAGACATCCAAGGCTACTTACTATCCTAACACCATGCTAGCATACTAAGTAAATACATTAGAGGCTTGAGTGCAAGTAACTCTCTAATGCAATGACTAACCTAAACGGCATTCAACCATTGTTGAGACATAGCATAAGTTAATAATATCAACATGATAATATCATAACTAATTAGACTATAGCGGGGGTTGGTACTATTTATGACGATAAGTTATGATCATTATGGCATAATCAGAAAGACTACTCCTACCACATAAATGGAATCCATAATCAATAAGAAACGCTTCATCAAAGTATATGAATAAAGGAAGTCTAATGATAATATCTTTATTATACATAAATTCACAAACACAAGAGCCATACCTTTCCTGATTTGGACTTAGGACTAGAGGCCCCTCTCTACAGCCTAACCTCCACTAAAGAACTAGGAGAACTACTGTATACAGTAGAATGATGCTCAAGTAGTGTGTGTTAAAGTGAGGGGTGAGGGTCCTATTTATAGCTGGAGAAGGGTCGGTTTCTGCCAACAAAAGTGCATGAATCAGTCATCAATGATATCAGGAAGCCGGGAGGAGCCAACCCGTGGAAGTTGACTGAGTTTGGAGGAGCTACCTTGTTGGCCGAACCACCTGTTCAGCAGACCTGGTAAACCCTCCAAACAGGTTGTGCTTTCTCCAGGTGGCTGACAGGTGGGTCCTATGACTATTTCTGGGCGCTACGCCGTTGGATCTCCTCAGATACTCTGGTAAGTGGGCCATTTGATCCATGTGTTGCCACATGTTAGCATCTGATTGGTTGGGTAGGTATTCTTTAGGATCCATCCCCTTGTTTCACCTCAATTCTATATAAATACCTGCATGCAACAATTTCTCCAAGTACAAGCGGAACTAGGTTATTTCTAACTATAATGTGTGTATGAAATATTCATTCCTTCACAAAGTTGAGTTATATTGATGGTCGAAATTGGTATATAACGACCATCAGCAAACTCCCCCAAGCATACCCTTTGCTCGTCCCGAAGCAAAGTTAAGGACTTAGGTTGTTGATCAGGAGTTGCTACAATGCCCTATTTTCCAAAAGTACCAAGTGCATAAGAAAGTATTCTACCTTGCATTGAATAAATTAGCTATGGTACCTCACCCTTTTTCTTAGTGTTTATAGGGCTTATGCCTCATCCTTTTCTTGGGTGGTTGAAGGACAAAACAGCAAAATGAGCTTGCATCACCTAATGTATGAGTGCACTCAAATTTCCGGAGAATTTCAAATGGTGTTTGAATTTAAGTTCCTCAAAATATGCACTCAGTGACTCCTATGTGGGAAGTGGTATTTGTATCCTTACCAAGGCAATGCCTTTCTTGTCCTACATCTAAATAAGGCTTGTATGTGGATCTTGGTAGGGTCAAGAGTAGGCATATTTGCAATACATATATTGCTAAGTCAAAAGAGTAAGCCTTAGCAGAAAGCAAATCATACTTTTGATCAAGATTCATGCAATTGTGATGGAATATTTGCGGAGTGGGAATATGAAGATGACTCCTTTGTATGCACTCTCTTTTTGTGAGAATGAAACATGGCTACTTATTCTCTTTCTCTTTTTTTCTCACGCTCTTGTACATGAGCTTGGATTTTATTTTTCTTGTAGCCATGTCTTCTACTCCTCTTTTCTTCTTCTTTTTTCAAGTAATTTTGAGAGAGTATTATGCATGAAAATCATGGAGTATCATGTTAGTGGTGGAATGGTATGATAAAATTTTGCTAACTTCTAGTGTAGAAGTTTAGCATGTTCCCGTGTAATCTTGATCTTAAAAGCATGAAAATATTTTCACATAGTTCTATACTAGTTTGATCAGGCCCAATGTGAAGGAAAATAGCATATGCATAAGGTTTATCGAATTCAAATCATCATATAGTTTTGGTAGGAATTTATATCAAATGAGGAACTCCGATTTTAAATCTTCTCCGTGAAATCAAGTTTCACTTTTAACTAAGATATAGCAGCTCTTATCACTATATCATATCCCACAACAACCTAGAATTGTACTTAGCTTTTGCTACTCACAAATTCCAAGTTTTAGGCAAGAATATTCTAGGACAATAAACCCAATACTTGGAGAATACTAAGTTGTTTGCAAGGGACTAGAGAAAATAAAACAAAGCAACTATTCATCATTTCAACTTTTGCAAAGTAAAAATATTCTTACCACACATACTACATTATTAATCTTTTTTAAGATGCAAATGTGGTGGAAAGAAAGAAATAAAATAAAGGAAGGCAAATGGGGTGTGATACAAGTTACCTCAAGTAGGGGTCCTCCCCCAAGCTTGTTTTTGGTCAAGGTCCATGATAGGGGTTGAAACCTTGATGACTAATGTAGGCCATGAGGTTGGCCTAACCTTGTTGCAGCATGGCTTTGGCATTGGGGGGTTGAGTGTCGACGTTGGGTTGCCTTCCATGAGTTCCATGAGTGTGGTCGAGGAGGGTGCTGTCGATGTCGCTCATCGACATCTCAAGGTTTCCATAGGTTGGATGTACCTTGTTATTCCTTGACTAAGGTAATGATAACCTTTAGTTACAAAGGATTGACGTGCACTCAACATGGATGAGTGTGTTCCGTCATTCTTTGGCTAAGTTGGATCATACCTTCTTTCCATAAAGGAATAACTTGTACCTCTCATTCATTGGGTGTGATACATCATTCCTTGGCTAAGGTAATGATAACCTTTAGCAACAAAGGAGTGACTTGTACCCAACATGTGCTGAGTATGATCCGTTATTCCTTGGCTATGGTACAACATACCTATAACCAAAAAGGGACGGTGTGCACTCAACATGGGTTGAGTGTGATCCATTGTTCCTTGGCTAAGGTATACAATACCTTCTAGCCACACAGGAACAACTTGCACCCTGTAGGATCGAAGAGCACTTGAAAATCTACCAGAGGGGGGTGAATAGTATATTAAAACTTTTTCAGCGGAAGCAATGAAAACCCCTTGGCAGAAAAACGACCCGTTAAAGAAATTGTGTGTGAGACTAATCTAAATGTGTTTAACTGTGACAAAAGTGATAGATATCAGAGAGAATCATGTCACAAAGATAAGACAACAAGAATTACTCAAATCCATCATGAGAAACTCATGTTACGATTGAAAGGTCGAACAAAGGTCAATCTGTTCTACCGAGTAAAAAACATATGTGTAATACTGCAAAGAAACTCATGTAGATCAAAAATCGCAAATCCAATGACCATGAAATTTTGACAGATGATAGATAATCAAGTTGTGAAGACAACCAAAAATGAATCATGTCAATTGGATTTGCAAAACTCGAGTTATGATAAAGCCACCGAAGAAAGGTAGTGCTGTGCAGAAAACTCGACGAGAAAAACTTGTCTGGAACAAATCGGACGAACAAGGCACAAAAGTTCCTTTAAACTACGGTCTTTATTCAATAGAACACAAGAGGAACAACCCCAAATTCGTCCACCACGAGTTCTGGCCTCCCTTGCTTATATAACCATCCCTTAGGCCAACCCAAACTCAACTAGGACTCTAATCCTACTGAATTCTCAAATCAAAATTTTCCATAACTGCTCAAGACTCTTCTATACGTAGATAGAAGCAATCTTAAGACTTCCAAACAGCTTAGGAATGTATCCTAAATTCCAAAAACAACTCAAATTCGTGACCCACACGAAATCCCATCATAACCTACTCGATACTTTCCATATTGAGCCATAACCGACTCTGTCGCAGCCGAAGTCATCAACCGATACGATCCGATCCTTCCAACCAGATCTTTCCTTCCTTAGCCCATCTTCGAAACCATGTTGCCATGTCATGCACCACATGCATACATGTGAATACCTTCCTTCGATGTCCAGTAACCTTCATATGCACTGCCCTTGATTCCATCATCCTACGCGACCTCCTGACCCGCTCAACCACACATCCTCCTGAATTTGGTTGTTGGAACCTCATCTCCTCCCTGACACTAGTCCAAAGGATCCTATCACCAGCCATGACTTGAACTCAAGCAACACCTGCACATGAACAAACAACCAATCCTTCCAAGCACAAGTCCGCGACTTGAATCAAATTAGTTCTGAACACAACACCTTACGTGAGCACCTCACATAAGCATGTTGCAAAACCAAAGAAAAACGATATCAGCCATATCAACCAAAATGCTCCAAAAACATAGCAAACGGATACTAAGCAATCTTTCCAACAATATAAAGCAAGTTCGAAACTTTTCACAAGAAAGTTAGGAACATTGCGATCAAGCTCTCAACCTTGCCAAAGCTAACCGGAGCTTGAGTCAGAGCTTACCAAAACTAGTACAACCTAGCATCGGAGCTTACCAAAGCTAGTACAACCTAGCGCCGGAGCTTAACAAATCTAGTACAACCTAGCGCCGGAGATTACCAAATCTAATCGGAACTAGTCAACCCAAAAGCCGGAGCTAGAAAAACATGTCGGAGCTAACTAATATAAGTCGGACCTAGCAAAACATATCGGAGCTTAACAAAGACGACAGAGCTATCAAAGACATGCCGGAGCTAAAGACAAAGCTCATCGGAGCTACCCAAAAACATGTTGGACCTTGACAAAGCAAGTTGGACCTATTGTCGGACCTTGCAAAAGCTTGGAGCTAGTCGGACCTTGCTAAAAGGGTGTTTTGTAGAATTTTAGAACTTATATCATCAAAGCCAATGTATTCAGTACAAGCCAATGTATTCAGCACACATAGGTCTCACATACTTACCCTTGATGAATGCATTGGCAACACCACTTAAAATCCGAAGATTGGCTTACTCACATTAAAAATTTTGAAAACAATTTCTCCCCCTTTGGCAAAACCACAAAAATTCCTCCCCCTTGCATACTTCTCTTAAAAAAATCACATATTTTCTCTCCCCCTTTGACAATGTATTCAGCAAGGTTCAAAAGAGAAATTTTAATTGTTATGAGCATATTATAACATATACATATAAAACAAAGCTCATCCAAGTCATACTATCAAGTAACTTACACTACCACTACAATGAGATACATAAAGTAGTGTAAGCCATGCTAGAGATCAAATGTAATTTTCAATTTAAGCAAGTCATGATCTCACAAACTTAACTATTTCAAAACCTGAAAGCATGACACTTGTTGCTGCAATTTTTTCTTTAAAGCACAAATTTTTAATATATGACATTTGCAAGAGATTATATGCCGCATCTGCCTTATTCTAACCAACCAAGCCAAGCCTATGTCATTTGACAATCAGAAGCTTAAGGACATGATTTTAGTCATACACAACTTCTTCCAAGTTCATATCTAAGTGCAATGATAAGCCATCTCAAAAGAAGAAGTGTGATGCATGCATATTCTCCTAATCTTTTCTCAATTTATATTTGTTCATAAAAACTCCACATGTGATTTGATTACTTGATTAATTATTTATGATTAAAAGCACTTTTGAGCATGCAACAAGTTCAAAACAGCAAGAAAGTTCAACCATGACGAGATTTAGTGTAAGTAATTATTCCAATTACTAGACATGGCAAAAACTACAACATGTATAGCACGAGTAAAGTAGTAAGAACTTTAGCATGTAAAAGGAATCACAAAGTCATATATGTATGAAATAATATGCTCATATTATTTTAATTTCAGATTCACACATAGACTTCTCAAATTTGAAAACTCCCCCTCAATGTAAGCCATGAGGATGCATAACCCCTATTTCATTACGAATGAAACAAAAACGAGTGAAATCAAAAGGTTTTGTAAAAATGTCAGCCAATTGTTGTTCGGTATCTACATGATGAAGCACATTGTTTCCTTTTTCAACATTATCACGGAGAAAGTGATACCTAATGTCAATGTTCTTAGTTCTAGAATGTTGCACGGGGTTTTTAGCAATGCAAATGGCACTAGTGTTATCACAAAATAGTGGAACACTATCTAGATCAACCCCATAGTCCTTAAGTGTTTGAACAATCCAAAGAATTTGTGAGCAAGCACTAGTAGCAGCTACATATTCAGATTCGGCTGTGGATTGTGCAACTGAGTTTTGTTTTCTAGAGGACCAAGCAACTAGTGAATTACCAAGAAAATGACAAGCACCAGAAGTACTTTTCCTATCAATCCTACAACCCCCAAAATCAGCATCCGAAAAAGCTTTCAAAGTAACAATTGAGGAAGAAGAAAGAAAAATAAGAAATTCTTGAGTTCTATGTAAGTACCTGAGAATCCTTTTGATGGCTTGACGATGTGAAGCACGTGGGAAGGATTGAAATCGTGCACAAAGACATACACTGAATTGTATGTCCGGTCTTGATGCCGTGAGGTACAAAAGTGATCCGATCATGCTTCTATATTCTTTTTGATGCACGGGTCCACCATCTTCATCAAGTTCAAGTGTTGTTGCTGTTCCCATTGGACTCCGAAGAGGCTTGCTTTTGTCCATGTTGAAGCGCCTTAGGAGGTCTTTTATATACTTTGTTTGATGCACAAGGGTACCCTCCTTGGTTTGCTTGATTTGCAGCCCCAAAAAGTATGTGAGTTTTCCCATCATACTCATCTCAAATTCTGAACTCATCATAGCTGAAAACCTGGACACAAGATCATGAGAAGCACAACCAAATATAATATCATCCATATACACTTGAACGAATAACTAGTCATTACCATGCTTAAGCAATAAAAGAGTTTTATCTACCTTGCCCATGATAAACCCCTTTTCAAGTAAGAATGTTTTTAACCTATCATACCATGCTCTACGGGTGTGTTTGAGACCGTACAAGGCTTTGGACAGTTTGTAAACATGATTAGGAAAATCTGGATTTTTAAAACCCGATGGTTGTTTGACATAAACCTCCTCATCTATGTAGCCATTAAGAAAAGCACTTTTAACATCCATTTGATATAGCTTAAAACCTTTAGATGCAGCAATAGCTAACAAAATTCTTATGGCTTCTAATCTAGCAACAGGAGCAAAAGTTTCATCAAAATCTAGACCTTCAACTTGAGTGAAACCTTGAGCAACCAACCTAGCCTTATTCCTAACCACAACCCCATCCTCACATTGTTTATTTTTAAACACCCATTTAGTTCCAATTAAAGTGTGACCTTGAGGTGGAGGTACAAGTTTCCAAACATTATTTCTTTCAAAATTTTCTAACTCTTCTTGCATGGCAATAATCCAAGATTCATTAGTGAGTGCGTGTGATATATCTTTGGGTTCAAAAGAAGCAGCAAAAGAAGAATGAGCATGAGAGTTTGGATCGCAAAACCTGGACCGTGTGACTCGTTCGTGCAAGCTTCCAATAATTTGTTATGGAGGATGACTTTTGAGAACCCGGAGGGGAGTGGACACTTCACAAGCTTCTTCTTCTTCATGTTCATCCCAAATCGATGAGCTTGTGACTTGAGGAGGATCTGGACCAGCAATGGTGTTCGTCGGTGCTGGCTGTGAATCAAAATCAGGAGCTGGAACAATGTCATTAGCTGCTGAATTTTCGGGCAACAGCTCCACCTCTTCCTCATCTTCTATGAAAATGCTCTCCCCCTGCGGATATGGATCTGGACCTGCAATGTTTGAGCTAGTACCTAGGCTATCTTCATCAAAAGACACCTCACAAGTATCCACAATTTTGTTAGTGTTAAGTAAAAGCACACGGTAGCCTCTAATATGAGATGGATAACCAAGAAACATGCCATCAACAGATCTAGGTTCAATTGTCAAGATTACCATGTTTCTTAACAAAGAATTTGCATCCAAAGACCCGAAAGTGTGTAACAATAGGCCTATGTCTAAACCGGAGCTCATATGGTGTTTTACCTAGCTTAGCGCGCAAGAAAACACGATTTGAGACATAACAAGCAGTTGCAATCGCATCAGCCCAAAATTTTCTAGGAGTTTTATATTTATCAAGCATAGTCCTAGCCATCTCAACTAAGGTTCTGTTCTTTCTTTCTACAACAACGTTTGTTGAGGTACATATGGTGAAGAAAATTGATAATCTATTCCATTTTCAACACAAAAGCGATCAAAGGAATGATTTTTATGTTCGGTTCCGTTATCACTTCTAATTGCTTTTAAAGATCCTGGGTGATCAATTGATATTTTAAGAAATAAAGTTCTAAAGTGACTAAAAGCTTCATTCGTAGATGCCATAAAGTAAACCCAAGAGTATCTAGAATAAGGATCTACAATCACAAGAACATACCATTTACCTCCGAAGGATTGAACGCATGAAGGTCCTACGGTGTCAAGGTGCAAAAGTCGACCCGGTTTAGCTGTCATGATCATTGTGAGAGGAGTATGTGAACCTACCACCATCTTAGCATGTCTATAAGAAGAGCACACGATTTCTTTGTCCCCTTTAAGCTTAGGCAGCCCACGTATGCAATAAAGAGCACTAACACGCGTTAGATGATCAAAGCCTACGTGACCAAGTCTACGATACCAAAAATATAAGTCATTTGAATCTTTAACAACTAGACACCTATGCTTATAGGAAGACATATAAAAATCAGCTTTAAAAACTCTTCCAAACCGAGACATGTTAAAAATAAGCTCGCTATTTGAATTTACAACCTTGCAGCAATTTTTAGTGAAAATAATTTCCAGATTTTCATCTAGCAGTTGTGAAACAGAAAGCAAGTTGTATTTCAAATTTTTAACAAGTGCCACATCCTTCAATGTGTAGTGATTGTTTACTCTGACCGAACCCTTATCAATTATAGGAGTTGAAGAATTATTGGCAAAAGTAACATTCTCTACACGTGACACAAAAGAGAGGGAGGAGAACCATTCTTTGTTACCGGTCATGTGGCGTGAGCAACCTGAATCCATTATCCAAATGTTCTCCTTCCTCAAGCGTGTAACCTACATAGAAGCACAATACGTCGATGACTCAATTCTGGGGTTAGTCAAAAGGCATTTAGGAATCCAGTACTGAGTCACACGACGTCCAGCAAGAATAACATGCGAAAGCTGAGATAAAACAGCACGTTTATGAGCCAAAGCTTGAGGATTTTTGTACCCAACTACTGTCCTACGAGATGTTACATGTGTAGCACAAAAAACAGTAGGTTTGAGAGCAACCTTTGTATGTTTTTGACTCATTACAGCAGATTGCATGTTCCTATCATTCTGTTTAGCAAGTGCAGCAAATTTTGCATGAAAGTTATGAGATCTAGCAATCATTCATTCCTTTTTCTGTTGTTTAGCTAGTCTATTACAATAATCTATGACATGACCATCTCTACCACAGTAGGTACAATGAAATTTAAATTTGTGTTCATGTATAGATGAGCAAGCAACATTTTTATTTGAAATCGAATGAGACAACACTCCTGCAGATTTGAAAACCACTTCTTTTTGTTTAGGAACTGTTTGAATCAAACCACTTCCTAATGACTTTACAATTTTAGGTGGATGTGCCTTAGCATGAGTATGAGAATCAAAACCTAAACCAGTTTTATCATTGCAAGACTTGGAAGAATTCAGCAGCAAGTTTAGGTTCTTATTCCCATTACAATGCCGATCTAATGTCCTATGCATGTTATCAAGTTTATTGGACAGATCAAGGCAATTTTTAAATGAAGTTTTTCCTTTTAATTTGCAATTGGAACAAAATTTAACTTCATGAGAATGTAAAGCATTGTTCAATATTGAAATTTCATTCATATCATCCTGTAGTTTCTTATCCAAATCATCACAAGTAGAACAATGCAAATCAAATGTAGAACAGCTAGCATCTTTCAAGTTTTTATCATTAAGTGCAGCAAGCTCTCTATTCTTTTCAATTTCTAACTCAAGTTTATCAAGTGTGGAGGTGTGCGCACTTCTTAATGAGGACAACTGTTCATATATTAAATCACATGAGGGACATGGATCATCACTAGGAATCAAAGTTTTTAAACGGTTGATTTTAGATTCTAGTGATTCAATTTTGCAGCACTATCCCTAAGATTTTTGTCCTTTTTCTTAACTATAATAGTGGCACGAGAAATAGCATCACACATTTCTTCGCAAGTAGGACATACCTCTTCATTGTCGCTGTTGTGTTCTGCATCCTCCGTACTTGATCTTGATCTACCCACCATAAAGCATAAGTTTGCCAAATCATCTTCATCTTCGTCACTTCCAATTTCCACATCGCTTGAGCCAAGTTCTTGAAGTGCGGAGATAAAACTGCTCACCAATTGACGTGCTGTAAAATCCTTCTTTTTCTTCTTATCGTTTGCAAAGTAGTGCATCGTCCTTGTTTGCTTTTTCATCCAGGGAAGTAGGACCTGAAAGGCTAGGGCAATCTGAACGAAAATGTCCTGTATTACCACATTCGAAACATCGTTGAGGTCCGGAACTTCCTCTCCTTCTAATTCAAATATTTTGCAATGCTTTTGAGAACCTAGAAGAGAGAAGTACTAGCTACTCCTTTGGAAATTCCTCAATCTGTTCAAGAGTTAGAGAGGACAACAAAGCAAGTGTACCACAAGGTGAAAATTGACCGGAGCTAGGCATGTCACGCTGAGAAAGAAAAGCAATACACTTGTTGGGGTTCTTACGTGACATTATGTCAATTTCATGAGTTTTTAACTTGGAATATAGCACATCTAAAGTAAGTGTACTCATGACTGTAGATTCTTGAATAGATGTGACTTTCATCTCCCAAATTGACATATCTAATGCACTTAACAATTGCCTAGCATTTTCAACATCTGAAAAATTAACATTGACACTACGCAAGTTGTTGAGAATTCTATTAAAGTGAGCAAAAAGGTCATCAATAGACTCATTGGGTTGTCTCTCGAAGCGCATGTATTCTTTCTTGATCATGTCTTGCCTTACTTCCTTGATCGTGTTGGATCCTTCATGGTAGTCACAAAGTGCTTTCCACACATCGTATGCAGATCGGATGTGTGCAACACGGTCGAAGTCGCTTTGAGTTAATCCTTGTATGATCAAGTTTTGAGCCTTGTTGTTGTTGTCGACATCTCTTAGATTTGTAGCTGTAACTTGATCATTTGAAGGCACTTCGTAAGGCTTGTATACCGTCTCCCATATTGCGAAGCCTTGAGCCTGGATGAAGGCTTGGGGGAGTTTGTTGACGGTTGTTATATACCAATTTCATCTGTCAATTTAACTCAATTATGTGAAGGATTTGTCATTTCTTGCACACATCACCTTTCTATCTAACCCAATTCCACTTGGACTTGGAGAAATATGTGTATGCAGCATTTTATGCAGGAAATGAGGAAATGTAGTGGGACCAATCCTATAAAATATCATCCTAGCTAATCAAGCGACGACACGTGGCATCCCATGGATCAAATGGCCCACAAACAGAAGTATCCGAGGAGATCCAACGGTGTATCACCCATATACATCAATGGGACCCACCTGGCAGCCACCTGGAGAAAGCACACGAGAAACGGTGCAATGACCAGGTCGGCCGACCAGGGGGTCGGCTGACCTGGTCTCTGCACCAAACTTGGTCAGCCTCCACGTGTTGGCTCCTTCCGGCTTCCTGTAGTCAATGGTGACTGATTCGCGCGCTTTTGGTTGCAGGAACTGACCTCAACACTAGTATAAATAGGACACCCTACCCCTCACTTCAACACACACCACTTGAGCTTCATCTCTATTGTATAAAATATTATCCATAGTCTTAGAGGACTTAGGTTGTAGAGAGGAGAGTCTCTTGTCCCAAGTCCAAATTGGGAAAGGAGTAAGGAATCTCTCTCTTCCCAAACCTACATTGGGAAAGGTATGGCTCATGTATTCTTTCTTGTATTTGTGACTTTATGCATAATAAAGATAGTATCTTTAGTCTCTACTTATACATATACTTGGGCAAAGCGTTTCTTGTTTGATTGTGGAGTCCATGTATGTGGAAGGTATAGCTTCTATGACTATTTCATCATGAACATATCTCATTATCATAGAACCTATAGAACCCCACTATAGTCTAGTTAATTATAAGATAACTAGGTTAGTATGGATAATTATGTTGTGTATCAACATTGGTTCAATGATGATTCAATTCATTGTCTTAGGATGGATTGTGCCTAGGCTCTTAAGGTAATTACTAAATATGCTAGCATTGTGCTATGATAGCTAAGTAGCATTGGATGTCTCGTAGACCCACGGATTGAAGAGGTAGGCAGTACGTGGTGACAGCCCTATTTGTCCTTTGTAATCCTCCACGTTCGGCTATGCCACAGGCTCTTGGCGGGAGTCGCCCTAGTATTTCTAGAGGTAAGCCCATGCCCGATGTGTTGAACCACATAACATAAGTATTCACTATTGATCTAGCTTATGAATAATTAGTTTAGACTATGTATATGTACAATAGAGCATAGTAGGAGTACCTCCATAACTCTCAACCTTAACTAACCTCTTGGATGCTCTTACCCCCCTTAGACTTGAAATCTTTTGTGTGTGTCACACTACTTCCACTATTATTTTATCCATCCTTACTAGATTCTTACCTAGACATTTCTACCCTATCCATTTGATGATTGTTATATCTCTACCCCACCTTCCTTTGGGATCAAATAAATGACACCCTTGGGAATACTGTTAAGGGGCAATGCTACAATGATACCTCCGTGCGCTTGCGCAACTCACTCTGTGATCCAATAGAACCGTTAACAAGCATTTCTGACACATTAGTTGGAGATGTTTAGTTAATGGTGCAAAAGTAATACCAACAAGCATTTCTGGCACCATTTCCAGGGATGATTTGTTAGTATACCTTAGGAGCTGTCAACAAGCATTTCTGGCGCCGTGAATAGATATATAACATGACTGATTGAATAGGATAGAACCTTGGGTAGGATTTTAGTAGGATAACCATTCATTGTTTTCGCATTTTTAATGTGAAAACAGGGTAGTGTATGTTTGGTTTCCGCCTGCCGGAAAACTTTGTTGAAGATCCCAAATCTCTTCTGAGAGACCGACCCCGTGTCGTTACTCCTCAGAATATTCGAGCGGCAAAGCAAGCCAGCATTTTTGCACCAACAATCCAAACGCTAATGGCTCAGAAGACCCTTCGTGAGTTCTCAGCTCCCCTTGCTAACAGTGTACCTATTGGGCCCACTGTTAGCACGGGAGATGTGAACTTCGAGATCAAAACTGGCCTTATCACTATGGTGCAAGCCAACCCATTCTGTGGGAAGGCTAACGAGGATGCAAGTGCTCACCTGCAACAATTCCTCGAGATCTGCAACACTTTTAAGATCAAGGACGTGTCTCCAGATGCGGTCCGTCTGAGACTGTTCCCGTTCTCTCACCTTGGGAGAGCGAAACAGTGGTTCTACGCGAACCGAAGTGCTGTAGACACTTGAGAGAAGTGTTCTACGACATTCCTCGCCGAATTCTTCCCGTTGGGCAAAACCAATGTCCTACGTGGAAGGATTTCCAGCTTTCAGCAAGAGCCTGAGGAATCTATTCCCGAGGCATGGGAAAGGATTCAGGAGTACATCCTAGCCTGTCCCCACCATGGGATGGATGACTGGCTTCTTATTCAAAACTTCTACAACGAGCTGATCCCATCAACTCGTGACCATTTGTATGCTGCTGCTGGAGGAGCCTTCTTCTCATTGACGGTGCCAAAATCTAAAGATCTTATTGAGAAGATGGTGTCCAACATGGGATGGAACGATGAGCGTCTCCATACCCGACAGCGAGGCATGCACACCTTGAAGGAGGTGGACATGATCGCTGCAAAATTGGACCTCCAAATGAAGAAAATTGATGGACAAGCTAGTGGTGAAGTGTCTGGCAATGCCTATGCCCTAGACTCTCACATCACGTGTGAAGTCTGTGGCGACACGGGTCATATGGGCAATGATTGCCGAGAAACTCGTGAGGATGCCTTATACCTCACCAACAACGGAAATTTCAACAACAACAATGGCTATCGTCCAGGAGGTCAAGGGTGGGGTCAACAACGCCCATTCTTTCAAGGAGGGTACAACAACAATGGCAACCCTAGAAACCAGCCCAACTTGAGAGAACTTGCCATTAGCCAGCTCAAGATCAACGATGCCCTATCCAAGAAGCTGTCAGCTAATGACAAGACCCTAGAGAATATCAATGCAAAGATTGAAGGACTATCCTCAGCATTCAAGAATCAACTGAGCTTCAACAAGATGTTGGAGACTCAGATGGCACAACTTGCTGCAGTTATCCCTCCATTAGAAAACAACAAAATTCTGGGGCAGCCAGAAGCCCCAGTGGAGAACGTCAGTGCAATGGTTACTAAAGGAGGAGAGACCACTCGTGACCCACCATATCCCACACAAGAAAAGAGGACAACTGAGCCTAAGAAGGAGGATGTCCCAAGTGAATTACATGGTGAGAGAATGGCCAAACACTTTGAAGACACCAACTTATTGCCATTCCCTCACATACAATGGAAGCCAACAGTGGATGAGCAATTCAACCATTTTGTTGAGATCATCCAAAAGATCCACATCAATGTGACCTTGATTGATGCGATGCAAGTACCCACTTATGCTCGCTATCTCAAGGACATATTGAACAACAAACGGCCATTTCCCACCACTGAGGTCATCAAGCTTACGGAAGACTGCAGTGCAGCCATCCTCAATAGGCTTCTTGAAAAGAAGAAGGACCTTGGATGTCCTACCATTTCATGCTCAATTGGGGCTCACCACTTTGACAAGGAACTTTGTGATTTGGGAGCAAGTGTCAGTGTGATGCCCAAGGTTGTGTTTTACCAGCTCAACTTCACAAAGCTGACTCCAACACCAATGCAGCTACAACTGGCTGACTCTTCAGTCCGTTATCCAGCGGGTATTGCTGAAGACGTCCCAGTGAAGATCCGGAACTGCTTCATACCTGTAGATTTTGTGGTGCTAGACATGGACACTGAGAAAGATACACCACTCATTCTTGGGAATCCATTCCTAAGCACTGCAAAAGCTTGCATAGATGTGGGAGCTGGAGAAATCCACTTCCATATCAATGGCAAGGAGGAAAAGTTTAACTTTCGACGTAGACCTGAACAATGCTCCATGATTCGAATCAAGTATGGGCTGAAAAATAAACACATTAGAGATGTTGAAGTCACACCTCCAAAGGTGGACTCACTCATTGCATTCATGAGAAGACTAATCTACGAGGAGAGTCCGTCGTTTCGACCACGCCGATATCCAAAGGCGACGGAATCGTCTGGACCTTCCCGAAGGCCCAAGTCCACCAAGCCGCCAAAGAAGGAATGGCGGAAGAAGCAAGACAACCATCCAAGCCCATCCCTCCGGGCCCTGATGTGAAATGAAGATGGAGGAATATCCATCTCATCGGACGGTGGTGAGACCTACGCCAATTGGTTAAATTGGTAGTTATCCCACTTTATTTTTCTTTCTTTCTTTTTCCACCCCATTTGGATTTTTCCCATTGCATATTTTATTTTCCCTAGCAAGTTGAGAATCTTATATTCTCAACTATCATTTTTCTTTCTTTATTTTCAAAAGAAATTTTTTATTGGATTTAAAAAAAGGTTTTCATTTGAAAAACAATTTTTTCTGAGTTGCACATGTGGCATTTCACCAACGTGCTAACTTTATAGCCGTTGGGGAGCCACTTGCCAAAAGGGGAACCAGGGGGCCACCTGTCAGGTCGGCCGAACCCCCTGGTCGGCCGAACAGGGAGTGGAGCCAATTTGGCTCCCCTTCCTCCAACGGCTACATTTTGAACCCTAAGTGACCATTGGAGGGTGCACCCTATAAATTTTGGCCGTGAGGAGCACTTCTCTTCACACACCACATCATTTTACACCTCCCCAAGTCACTCTCTAGCTCACCTTGTTTTTCTTGCTCTTCATTGCAATACTCTTGCTGAAATCCATCCCAAAAATGATTTTATTTTGTTTGCATTAGCATTTTACACTCAAGCTTTCAAGAGGAGAAAATTCGTTGAGAGTTTTGTTTTCCAAACATCGCTTCTTGTCAGATTTTTCTTGCCTTGTTTTGTTCTTGCTTGTTGAAGTCAAAAAGACATGAAGAGGTTGTTCGGAAAGAGGAAGGAGGCTGCAAGCTCAAGCCATGGTGAAGGTTCTAGTGCACGCCTCTCTTCCATGGGTACAAGCCCAAGGAGGAGAAGTGTGTGTGAGGACACTCCCATGGAAGAGGGAAGCAACCCACACCAACTTCCTCATGATAACGACCTCGACATACAAAGCGAAGTTGAAGATCAAGCACGCAGGCTTCTCCAAGATCGTGAGTTCCGCCACACCAAGGCTTACGATCCACATTTGATCTCCCAAATAGGTATGGACTCCGAATTTCTTTCCATTTGGCATGCGATTGGATTAGATGTCTTTGCTACATAGAGGAGAAAGGTTCACGCCTTCTCACTATCCAATTCCTTTGTACGCTAAGAATAGGATTTGATGGTATTGCTTTTACATTATTTCAAAAAGAATACAACATCCTATGGAAAGAATTAGGTAGCATCCTAGGTTTCCATAAACGGTGTTTGCTAGATTTAGACAATTTGCCTAAGTTTGACAAACGAAGTTTTTGGCATGAGCTAACTAGTGAGGTCACATGTAGGGCTCCTAGGAATAGCCACATCCAAAACCCTACCTTACGCTTCATGCATAGATGGGTGGCTATGACTATGTTCCCTAGGGGAGATGTTAGGGTTGTGCGAGATGATGAATTGAAAATTTTGTTTTCCATGACTAAAAAGATAAAAGTTGCTACAGTCAAAGCCATGATGACACAATGGTTAGATTACATTTCAAAATCAGGACCAATTGAATGCACTTCATTGATTACTCATATTGCTGATAGTGTAAGAGCACTTAAATACTCTTCATTTCAATATATTTGTAAGACCTATATGTGCTGAATACATTGGCTTGTAGTGAATACACTTGGCTTTGATGATAAAAGTTTTAAATATCACCAAAACACCTTTTTATCAAGGTCCAACTCTAGCTCTGAGCTACAGCAAGGTCAAGGTCCGACGGTAGGTCCGGCTTGGTTTGGGTAGCTCCGGTTATGTTCGATGCTAGGTCCGACTAGCTTTGGTCAGCTCCGGTGAAGTTTTGTCTTTAGCTCCGGCATGTCTTTGATAGCTCCGGCATGTCTTTGATAGCTCCGACATGTTTTTCATAGCTCTGACATGTCTTTGATAGCTCCAGCGTGTTTTTTTGCTAAGCTCCGAGTTGATTTTTCTAGCTCCGGCTTTTGGGTTTACTAGTTCCTGCTAGTTTTGTAAGCTCCGGCGGGAGCTTGGTTGTACTAGTTTTGGTAAGCTCCAACGCTAAGTTCTACTAGCTTTTTTTAGCTCCGGCTCAAGCTCCGGGTTGCTCTGGCAAGGTCCGGAACTTGACCGCAATGCTTCTGTTTTTCATTTGCAATGTTTCGTACTTGCTTTACATTGTTGGAAATATTGCTTAGTATTCATTTGCTATGTTTTTGGGGTGTTTTGGTTGATATGGATAATATTGTGTTACTGTGTTTTTGCAACATGCTTATGTGAGGTGCTCACATAAGGTGTTGTGTTTGGAACTAACTTGAGTCAAGTCGAGGACTTGGGCTCGTATGGATTGGTTGTTTATTCATGTGCAGGTGTTGCTTGAGTTCAAGACATGGCTGGTGACGGGGTCCATTGGACTAGTCTCAGGGAGGAGATGAGGTTCCAACAACCAAATTCAGGAGGAATTGTGGTTGAGCTGATCAAGAGGTTGTGCAGCATGATTGAATCAAGAACAATGCATAGGAAGGTATCGTGAACGTCATTGGAAGATGTTTGCACGTGTGCAAGGAGTGCATGGACGTGGCTACATGGTTCCGAGACGTGATGAAGAGATATGGACGTAAAGAGTTGGTTGGAAAGGTCCAACCGACTAGGTTATGGACTCAAGCTGCGGCTGAGTCGGGTTTGACTCAAATATGGAATGATTTGAGTTGGTTATGATAGGATTTCGTATGGGTCACGAATTTGAGTTGTTTAGGAATTTGGGATACGTTTCTAAGGTGTTTGGAAGTCTTAAGATTGCTTCTATCTGCGTATAGAAGAATCTTGAGCAGTTATGGAAAGTTACGATTCGTGATCTGAGTAGGATTGGAGTCCTAGTTGATATTGGGTTGGCCTACGGGCTGGTTATATAAGGAAGGGAGCCCAGAGCTCGTGGTGAACGACTTTGGGGCTGTTCCTCTTGTGTTATATTGAATAAAATTCGTGGTTTGAAGGAACTTTTGTGCCTTGTTCGTCCGACTTGTTCCAGACAAGTTTTACTCGTCGAGTTTCTGGACAGCACTACCTTTCGTCGGTGGTTTTATCATAACTCGAGTTTTACAGATCCAATTGACGTGATTCTTTTTGGGTTGTCTTCAAAACTTGATTATCTATCATATATCAAAATTTTACGGTCATTGGATTTGTGGTCTATGATCTACACGAGTTTCTTTGCAGCGTTTCAGAACTGTTTTTTCTCGGGTAGGGCAGTTTGACCTGTGTTTGATCTTTCGATCATAACTTGAGTTTTTTCTCGACAGATTTGAGTGATTCTTGTTGTGTTGTCTTCATGACTTGATTCTCTCTGATATCTATCACTTTTTTCATGATGAAACACGTTTAGATTAGTCTCACACACGATTTCTTTAACAGATCGTTTTTCTGCCGAAGGGGTTGGGGTTTAATTGTTTCCGCTGCGTAAGATTTTTAAATCTACCATTCACCCCCCCTCTGGTAGCTTTTCACGTGCTCCTCAATCCTACAATTGGTATCAGAGCCACGGTGCTCTAATATTTGAGATTTGCACGTGTTTTTGACTAATCATCATGGAGAAGTACTCCACCAAACCTTGTGTATTTGCTGGTATTGATTTCCAGGTTTGGAAGGCACGCATGGAGGATTTCATCCAGGCACAAGGCTTTGCAATATGGGAGAAGGTATACAAGCCTTACGAAGTGCCATCAAACGATCAAGTTACAGCTACAAATCTGAGAGATGTCAACAACAACAACAAGGCTCGCAACTTGATCATACAAGGATTAACTCAAAGCGACTTCGACCGTGTTGCACACATCCGATCTGCATACGATGTGTGGAAAGCACTTTGTGACTACCACGAAGGATCCAACATGATCAAAGAGGTAAGGCAAGACATGTTCAAAAAGGAATACATGCGCTTCGAGATGCAACCCGGTGAGTCTATTGATGACCTTTTTGCTCGCTTTAATAAAATTCTCAGCAACTTGCGTAGTGTCAATGTTAATTTTTCAGATGCTGAAAATGATAGGCAATTGCTAAGTGCATTAGATATGTCAATTTGGGAGATGAAAGTCACATCTATTCGTGAATCTGCTGTCATGAGTTCTCTTACATTAGATGTACTCTATTCTAAACTAAAAACTCATGAAATTGACATCCTAGCACGTAAGAACCCAAATAAGTCTATTGCATTTGTTTCACAACGTGATATGTCCAGCTCCGGCCAATCATCATCTTGCAATACTCTTGCTTTGTTGTCCTCACTAACCCTGGAGCAGATCGAAGAATTTCCAGAAGAGGAGTTGGCACTCATCTCTACTAGATTCTCAAAAGCATTGTAAAATGTGAGAACTAGAAGGAGAGGAAGCTCCAGACCTCAACGCTGTTTTGAATGTGGTAAAACAGGACACTTTCGTACAGAATGCCCTAACCTTTCAGGTCCGACCCCGGGAAGAAAAACAAAGCAAGGTCCGGACCTCCTCTGGAAATTCTAACAAGAAGAAGAAAGATACCATCGGACGCAAGATGATCAACAGTTTCATCACCGCGCTTCAAGAGTTCAGTTCAAGTGATGTGGACATTGGAAGTGATGAAGATGAAGATGATTTGGCAAACTTGTGCTTTATGGCGAGCAAGTCAAGATCAAGTATGGAGGAGGCAGAACACAACAGCGACAATGAAGAGGTATGTCCTACTTGCGAAGAAATGTGTGATGCTATTTCTGGTGCCACTGTTATTGTTAAGAAAAAGGACAAAAAACTTAGGGATAGTGCTGCTAAAATTGAATCACTAGAATCTGAAATCAACCGTTTAAACACTTTGATTCCTAGTGATGATGCATGTTCCTCATGTGATTTAATATATGAACAATTGTCCTCATTAAGAAATGTGCACTCCTCCACACTTGATAAACTTGAGTTAGAAATTGAACAGAACAAAGAGCTTGCTGCACTTAATGATAAAAACTTGAAAGATGCTGGTTGTTCTACAATTGATTTGCATTGTTCTACTTGTGATGATCTTGATAAGAAACTACAGGATGCTATGAATGAAATTTCTATATTGAACAATGCTTTACGCTCTCATGAAGTTAAATTTTGTTCCAATTGCAAACTAAAAGGAAAAACTTCATGTGAAAATTGCCTTGATCTGTCCAATAGACTTGATGGCATGCATAGGGCATTAGATCGGTTTTGTAATGGGAATAAGAACCTAAACTTGCTGCTGAATTCTTCCAATTCATGCAATGATAAAATTGGTTTAGGTTTTAATTCTCATGCTCATGCTAAGGCACATCCACCTAAAATTGTAAAGTCATTAGGAAGTGGTTTGATTCAAATAGTTCCTAAACAAAAGAAAGTGGTTTTCAAATCTGAAGGAGTATTGTCTCATTCGGTTTCAAATAAAAATGTTGTTTTCTCATCTAGACATGAACAGAAAGTTAAATTTCATTGTACCTTCTGTGGTAGAGATGGTCATGTCATAGATTTTTGTTATAGACTAGCTAAACAACAGAAAAGGGAAAGAATGGTTGCTAGATCTCATAACTTTCATGCCAAATTTGTTGCACACATTGAACCGAATGTACAACCTGCTGTTTTGAGTCAAAAACATTCAAAGTTTACCTCCGGACCTTCTGTTTTGCCTCCGGAGCTACTGATTTTTGTGCTATGCAAGTAACACCTTATAGGTCAGTAGTTAAGAATAAAAGATCACAAACTTTGACTCATAAACCTGCTATGTTGTCTCAGCCTTCGCGTGTTTTTCCTACTGCACGCCGCATGACTCAGTAATGGATTCCTAAATGCTTTTTGACTAACCCCAGTATTGAGTCATCGACGTATTGTGCTTCTATGTAGGTTACACGTTTGAGAAAGGAGAACATTTGGATTGTGGATTCAGGTTGCTCACACCACATGACCGGTAACAAAGATTGGTTCTCCTCCCTCTCTTTTGTGTCACGTGTAGAGAATGTTACTTTTGCCGATAATTCTTCAACTCCTATAATTTCTAAGGGTTCGGTTAGAGTAAATGATCACTACACTTTGAAGGATGTGGCACTTGTCAAAAATTTGAAATACAACTTGCTTTCTGTTGCACAATTGCTAGATGAAAATCTAGAAATTATTTTCAATAAAAACCGTTGCAAAGTGGTAGGTTCAAATAGTGATCTTATTTTTAACATGTCTCGGTTTGGAAGAGTTTTTAAAGCTGATTTTGATATGTCTTCCTCTAAGCATAGGTGTCTAGTTGCTAATGATTCAAAGGACTTATATTTTTGGCATCGTAGACTTGGTCACGTAGGCTTTGATCACCTAACGCGTGTTAGTGCTCTTGATCGCATACGTGGGCTGCCTAAGCTTAAAGGGGACAAAGAAATTGTGTGCTCTTCTTGTAGACATGCTCAGATGGTTGCAGGTTCACATACTCCTCTCACAATGATCATGTCAACTGAACCATGTCAACTTTTGCATCTTGACACCGTAGGACCTTCACGTGTTCAATCCTTTGGAGGTAAATGGTATGTTCTTGTTATTGTTGATGATTATTCTAGATACTCTTGGGTTTACTTTATGGCGTCTAAGAATGAAGATTTTAGTCACTTTTGGAATTTATTTCTTAGATTATCAATTGATCACCCAAGATCTTTAAAGGCAATTAGAAGTGATAACGGAACTGAATTTAAAAATCAATCTTTTGATCACTTTTGTGCTGAAAATGGAATAGATCATCAACTTTCTTCCTCATATGTACCTCAACAAAATGGTGTTGTAGAAAGAAAGAACAGAACCTTAGTTGAGATGGCTAGGACTATGCTTGATGAATATCAAACTCCAAGGAAATTTTGGGCTGGTGCATTAGCAAACGCTTGTTATGTCTCAAATTGTGTTTCTTGCGTGCTAAGCTAGGTAAAACACCATATGAGCTTCAGTTTGGACATAGGCCTAGTGTTACACACTTTCGGGTCTTTGGTTGCAAATGCTTTGTTAAGAAACATGGTAATCTTGATAAGTTTGAACCTCGAACCATTGATGGCATGTTTCTTGGTTATCCATCTCATACTAGAGGCTATCGTGTGCTTTTACTTGACACTAACAAAATTGTGGAGACTTGTGAAGTGTCTTTTGATGAAGCTAGCCCAGGTACTAGCTCCGGTGTTGCAAGACCAGATCCGTATCCTCAAGGGGAGGGTATTTTCGAAGATGAAGAAGAGCCAGTGATACTGCCTGGTAGTTCCGAAGTTGACACATGTCCAACTCCAGACATCGAACAAGCTCCGGCTATCACCTATGCTGGTCCTGATCGTCCACAAGTCACAAGCTCATAAATCTATGATGAACCTAATGAAGAAGAAGCTTGTGAAACATCTGTTCCCCTACGTTTTTACAAAGATCATCCCCCACAACAGATAATTGGAAGCTTGCACGAACGAGTCACACGGTCCAGGTTTTGCGATCCAAACTCTTATGCTCATTCTGCTTTTGTTGCTTCTTTTGAACCCAAAGATATATCACACGCACTCACTAATGAATCTTGGATTATTGCCATGCAAGAAGAGTTAGAAAATTTTGAAAGAAATAATGTTTGGAAACTTGTACCTCCACCTCAAGGTCACACTTTAATTGGAACTAAATGGGTATTTAAAAATAAACAAAGTGAGGATGGGGTTGTGGTTAGGAATAAGGCTAGGTTGGTTGCTCAAGGCTTCACTCAAATTGAAGGTCTAGATTTTGATGAAACTTTTGCTCCTATCGCTAGATTAGAAGCCATAAGAATTTTGTTAGCTTTTGCAACATCTAAAGGTTTTAAGCTATTTCAAGTGGATGTTAAAAGTGCTTTTCTTAATGGCTACATAGATGAGGAGGTTTATGTTAAACAACCACCGGGTTTTGAAAATCCAGATTTTTCTAATCATGTTTACAAACTGTCCAAAACCTTATACGGTCTCAAACAAGCCCCTAGAGCATGGTATGATAGGTTAAAAACATTCTTACTTGAAAAGGGTTTTACCATGGGCAAGGTTGATAAAGCTCTTTTTGTGCTTAAACTTGGCAATGACTCATTATTTGTTTAAGTGTATGTGGATGATATTATCTTTGGTTGTGCTTCTCATGATCTTGTGTCCAAGTTTTCAGCTATGATGAGTTCAGAATTTGAGATGAGTATCATGGGTGAACTCACTTACTTTTTGAGGCTGCAAATCAAGCAAACCAAGGAGGGTACCTTTGTGCATCAAACGAAGTATACCAAAGACCTCCTAAGGTGCTTCAACATGGACAAAAGCAAGCCTCTTCGGACACCAATGGGAACAGCAACAACACTTGAACTTGATGAAGATGGTGAATCCGTGGATCAAAAAGAATATAGAAGCATGATCGGATCACTTTTGTACCTCACGGCATCAAGACCGGACATACAATTCAGCGTATGTCTTTGTGCACGGTTTCAAGCTTCCCCACGTGCTTCATATCGTCAAGCCGTCAAAAGGATTCTCACGTACTTACATGGAACTCAAGAATTTGGCATTTTTCTTCCTTCTTCCTCAACTGTTACTTTGAAAGCTTTTTCGGATGCTGATTTTGGGGGTTGTAGGATTGATAGGAAAAGTACTTCCGGTGCTTGTCATTTTCTTGGTAATTCTCTTGTTGCTTGGTCCTCTAGAAAACAAAATTCAGTTTCACAATCCACAGCCGAATCTGAATATGTAGCTGCTGCTGGTGCTTGCTCACAAATTCTTTGGATTGTTCAAACACTTAAGGACTATGGGGTTGATCTAGATAGTGTTCCACTATTTTGTGATAACACTAGGGCCATTTGCATTGCTGAAAACCCCGTGCAACATTCTAGAACTAAGCACATTGACATTAGGTATCACTTTCTCAGAGATAATGTTGAAAAAGGAAACATTGTGCTTCACCATGTAGATACCGAACAACAATTGGCTGACATTTTTACAAAACCTTTGGATTTCACTCGTTTTTGTTACATTCATAGTGAAATAGGGGTTATGCATCCTCATGGTTTAAATTGAGGGGGAGTTTTGAAACTTGGGAAGTCTATGTGTGAATCTGAAATTAAAATAATATGAGCACAGTATTTCATACATATATGACTTTGTGATTCCTTTTACATGCTGAAAGTTCTTACTACATTACTCTGTTATACATTTTGTAGTTTTTGCCATGTCTAGTAATTGGAATAATTACTTACACTAAAACTGGTCATGGTCGAACTTTCTTGCTGTTTTGAACTTGTTACATGTTCACAAGTGCTTTTAATCATTAGGAATTCATCAAGTAATCAACTCACATGTTGAGTTTTTATGAACAAATATAAATTGAGAAAAGATCAAGAGAATATGCATGCATCGCACTTCTTCTTTTGAGATGGCTTGTCATTGCACTTAGATATGAACTTGGAAGAAGTTGTGTATGACTAAAACCATGTCCTTAAGCTTCTGATTGTCAAATGACATAGGCTTGGCTTGGTTGGTTAGAATAAGGCAGATGCGCATATAATCTCTAGCAAATATCATATGATCTAAATTTATGCTTTGAAAAATAATAAAATGCAACAACTAGTGTCATGCTTTCAGGTTTTGAAATAGTTAAGTTTGTGAGATCATGACTTACTTAAATTGAAAATTACATTTGATCTCTAGCATGGCTTACACTACTTTATGTATTTTATTGATGTGATAATGTAACGTACTTGATAGTATGACTTGGATGAGCTTTCTTTTATATGTATATGTTATAATATGCTCATAACATTTAAAGTTTCTCTTTTACCTTGCTGAATACATTGTCAAAGGGGGAGAGATTAATCACACATTCAAAATGGGAAAGAGAATGCGGGGAGAGATAAAGGGGGAGAGATATGTGAATTTTGAATTTTGAATTTTTGCTTTTCTTCTCATTTTATTTCTGATTTACAAAAAGGGGAGAAATTGTCTTCAAAACTTTTAATGAGAATAAGCCAATGTTCGGATTTTAAATGGTGTTGCCAATGCATTCATCAAGGGGGAGATTGTAAGACCTATATGTGCTGAATACATTGGCTTGTAGTGAATACACTTGGCTTTGATGATAAAAGTTTTAAATATCACCAAAACACCTATTTATCAAGGTCCGACTCTAGCTCTGAGCTACAGCAAGGTCAATGTCCGACGGTAGGTCCGTCTTGGTTTGGGTAGCTCCAGTTATGTTTGATGATAGGTCCGACTAGCTTTGGTCAGCTCGGTGAAGTTTTGTCTTTAGCTCCAGCATGTCTTTGATAGCTCCGGCATGTCTTTGATAGCTCCGACATGTTTTTGATAGCTCCGACATGTCTTTGATAGCTTCGGCGTGTTTTTTTGCTAAGCTCCGAGTTGATTTTTCTAGCTCCGGCTTTTGGGTTTACTAGTTCCTGCTAGTTTTGTAAGCTCCGGCGGGAGCTTGGTTGTACTAGTTTTGGTAAGCTCCAACGGTAAGTTCTACTAGCTTTTGTTAGCTCCGGCTCAAGCTCCGGGTTGCTCTGGCAAGGTCCGGAACTTGACCGCAATGCTTCTGTTTTTCATTTGCAATGTTTCGTACTTGCTTTACATTGTTGGAAAGATTGCTTAGTATTCATTTGCTAAGTTTTTGGTGCGTTTTGGTTGATATGGATAATATCGTGTTACTATGTTTTTGCAACATGCTTATGTGAGGTGCTCACATAAGGTGTTGTGTTTGGAACTAACTTGAGTCAAGTCGAGGACTTGGGCTCATATGGATTGGTTGTTTATTCATGTGCAGGTGTTGCTTTAGTTCAAGACATGGCTGGTGACGGGATCCATTGGACTAGTCTCAGGGAGGAGATGAGGTTCCAACAACCAAATTCAGGAGGAATTGTGGTTGAGCTGATCAAGAGATTGCGCAGCATGATTGAATCAAGAACAATGCATATGAAGGTATCGTGAACGTCATTGGAAGAAGTTTGCATGTTTGCAAGGAGTGAATGGACGTGGATACATGGTTCCGAGATGTGATGAAGAGATATGGACATAAAGAGTTGGTTGGAAAGGTCCAACCGACTAGGTTATGGACTCAGGCTGCGGCTGAGTCGGGTTTGACTCAAATATGGAAAGATTTGAGTTGGTTATGATAGGATTTCGTGTGGGTCACGAATTTGAGTTGTTTAGGAATGTGGGATACGTTTCTAAGGTGTTTGGAAGTCTTAAGATTGCTTCTATCTGCGTATAGGAGAATCTTGAGCAGTTATGGAAAGTTATGATTCGTGATCTGAGTAGGATTGGAGTCCTAGTTGATATTGGGTTGGCCTAAGGGCTGGTTATATAAGCAAGGCAGCCCAGAGCTCGTGGTGAACGACTTTGGGGCTGTTCCTCTTGTGTTCTATTGAATAAAATTCGTGGTTTGAAGGAACTTTTGTGCCTTGTTCGTCCGACTTGCTCCAGACAAGTTTTACTCGTCGAGTTTCTGGACAGCACTACCTTTCGTCGGTAGTTTTATCATAACTCGAGTTTTACAGATCCAATTGACGTGATTCTTTTTGGGTTGTCTTCAAAACTTGATTATATATCATATAACAAAATTTCACTGTCATTGGATTTGTGGTCTATGATCTACACGAGTTTCTTTGCAGCGTTCCAAAACTGTTTTTTCTCAGGTAGGGCAGTTTGACCTGTGTTTGATCTTTCGATCATAACTTGAGTTTTTTCTCGACAGATTTGAGTGATTCTTGTTGTGTTGTCTTCGTGACTTGATTCTCTCTGATATCTATCACTTTTGTCACGGTGAAACACATTTAGATTAGTCTCACACACAATTTCTTTAACAGATCATTTTTCTGCCGAAGGGGTTGGGGTTTAATTGTTTCCGCTGCGTAAGATTTTTAAATCTACCATTCACCCACCCCTCTGGTAGCTTTTCACGTGCTATTCGATCCTACAATATTGAAACTGAAAGAGAATTAATTGATGAAGACTATTTAGTGCAAGGACATACCCTTAAGCAAGATCAAGATGGGTCCTTGATATTTTTCTATCCCGGCTTTGTCAATGAAATTTGGTTACCTATCCCGGATTTTCATTTGTAAAAATGCCTAAGGCTAACCATTAATCTTCTTCCCCTTGAGGAAACAAGAAGAAGTAATGTCTCTGGCATGGTAATAAGGAATCGTGCGAGGGCTTCAGCCACAGGCATGCCACCGATAATCTCTCTGGTCCATGAATACCAAGAGGAAGAGAACCTAACGGGTTATACGCCCGGATGGACTCAACCTCCGACATATGAGACTGGGGGATCATCTTGGCAAGAATGGCAAAGGGATCCACCCTTATCCACTTCAAGCTCTAGCAGCTTGCCGCCAACGTCCATGAGAGGACGTCGTTCCTTTTTGGCTAGAAGTCATCATGACTATAGCCAAGGAATGACGGACCTCACTAGACGTATGGGAGAACTTGAAGTGTGAATGGGTGACATCTACAGCACACTCTAAGAGCATGTTCAAGGTACCCAGGATTGGCAACAACACATGGATGCTCAATTCACCAACTTCAACACGGCGCTACAACAACAACAAGCCGATCTTGCAGCATACTTCTGTCATCAAGGGTTCAACCCTTATCACGGAGGTAGTTAAAGAACAAGCTTGGGGGAGGACCCCCACTTGAGGTAACATGTATCACATTCCTTGCATATTTATTTTCCATCCATCCATCATCCACCTTGCATTTAAAAAAAATAAAATATAGGTTAGATTTGCTTTCATCAAATAAAGATGTGCGCTAAGAATGATTTAGAATTCACATAGATGAAATGATGAATAGTTGCTCTGTTTTATTTTCCTAAGTCTCTAGTTTACAACTTGCTACTCTTCGAATATTGCTTTCATTGGTTTGAAATACTTTTACCTTAATTTGGAAGTTTTGGGTAGAAAAGCTTGATATAATTCTAGGTTGTTGCAAGACTAGAATTGGTAATAGGGCTGCTAGTCCTAGTTTGAAAGTAAAACTTAGATTTCCGGAGAAATTCCAAAAAGATTTAAGTTTCCCTCAATTGATTGGAAATACCTACCAAAGCCATATGATGTTTATACATAGACAAAACCTTATGCATATGCTATTTGCTTTCACATTGAGCCTAGTCAAACTAGTATAGACCTATGTGAGAAATCATTCAACTCTTTTTGCATTCAAGACTTCACTTGCACATTCTATACTTCTACACTAGAAGTAAGCAAAACATCCATCATATTCACCATACCACAATAAAAAGAGAAACTCCATGTTATTCATGTTTAGCACTCTCTTCAAAATTCATTGCAAAGAAAGGGAGTAGAAGACATGGCTACAAAAAAAAATAAAAAAAGGTAGCCATGTTTCATCCCTGCAAAAGAAAGAGAGAATATACCAAAAAGGAGTTATCTCAAGTATCCACATCCACTTCCACTCCATAACACATGCACTAGTCTTGAATCAAAAAGTTTTGAATTGAATTCTCCTAAGGCTTACTCTTTTAAATTAGCAATATATGTGATGCAAATAAGCCTACTTACTTTCCTTACCAAGCTCCACATACAAGACATATTCAATGAGTAGGAATAGTAGAGGCACAATGCTTTGGTGAGGAAATATTTCCACTATCTATAAAGGAGTGACTGAGAGAATCAAATTGAGGTACTTAATATCTAAATTGAATTCTCTGGGATTTAAGTGGAACTTGATTTCTAGGCTATGTTTGCTCCATTTGCTGTTCTACCTTTCAGCTACTCATGAATATGAGAAAGCATAAGCCCCATGATAACTTAAGAAAGGTAGGGTATCATAGCCAATTTCTGCAATACTAGGTAGAGTATCTTGTTGTGCATTAGATACTTTTGAAAATAAGACATTGTAGCAACTCCTGATCATCAACCTAAAGTTTCGACATTGCTCGGGACAAGCAAAGGATAAGCTTGGTGGAGTTTGTTGACGGTTGTTCTATACCAATTTCATCCATCTATTTAACTCAATTATGTGAAGGATTTGTCATTTCTAGCACACATCACCTTTCTATCTAACCCAATTCCACTTGGACTTGGAGAAATATGTGTATGCAGCATTTTATGCACGAAACGAGGAAATGTAGAGGGACCAATCCTATAAAATATCATCCCAGCCAATCAAGCGACGACACATGGCATCCCATGGATCAAATGGCCCACAAACAGAAGTATCCGAGGAGATCCAATGGTGTATCACCAATATACATCAATGGGACCCACCTTGCAGCCACCTGGAGAAAGCATACGAGAAACGATGCAATGACCAGGTCGACCGAACCAGGGGGTCAGCCGACCTGGTCTCTACACCAAACTTGGTCAGCTTCCACGTGTTGTCTCCTCCCGGCTTCTTGGAGTCCATGGTGACTGATTCGTGCGCTTTTGGTGGCGGGAACCAACCTCAACACAAGTATAAATAGGACCCCCAACCCCTCACTTCAACACACACCACTTGAGCTTCATCTCTATTGTATACACTATCATCCATATTCTTAGAGGAGTTAGGTTGTAGAGAGGAGAGTCTCTAGTCCCAAATCCAAATTGGGAAAGGAGTAATGAGTCTCTCTCTTCCCAATCCTACATTGGGAAAGGTATGGCTCATGTATTCTTTCTTGTATTTGTGACTTTATGCATAATAAAGATAGTATCTTTAGTCTCTACTTATACATATACTTGGGCAAAGCATTTCTTGTTTGATTGTGGAGTCCATGTATGTGGAAGGTATAGCTTCCATGACTATTTCATCATGAACATATCTCATTATCATAGAACCTATAGACCCCCACTATAGTCTAGTTAATTATAACATAACTAGGTTAGTATGGATAATTATGTTGTGTATCAACATTGGTTCAGTGATGATTCAATTCATTGCCTTAGGATGGATTGTGCCTAGGCTCTTAAGGTAATTACTTAATATCCTAGCATGGTGCTAGGATAGCTAAGTCGCATTGGATGTCTCGTAGATCCACGGATTGAAGAGGTAGGCAGTAGGTGGTGATAACCCTATCTGTCCTTCGTAATCCTCCAAGTTCGCCTATGCCACAGGCTCTTGGCAAGAGTTGCCCTAGTATTGCTAGGGGTAAGCCCGTGCCCGATGTGTTGAACCACATAGCATAAGTGTTCACTATTGATCTATCTTATAAATAATAAGTTTAGACTATGTATATGTACAATAGAGCATAGTAGGAGTACCTCCATAACTCTCAACCATAACTAACCTCTTGGATCCTCTTACCCCCTTAGACTTGAAAGCTTTTGTTTGTGTCACACTACCTCCACTATTATTTTATCCATCCTTACAAGATTCTTACCTAGACATTTCTACCCTGTCCACTTGATGATTGTTATATCTCTACCCCGACTTCCTTTGGGATCAAATAAATGACACCCTTGGGAATACTCTTAAGTGGAAATGCTACAATGATACCTCCGTGCGCTTGCGGAACTCACTTTGTGATCCAATAAAACCGTTAACAAGCATTTCTGACACATCAGTTGGAGATGTTTAGTTAATGGTGCATAAGTAATACCAAGAAGCATTTCTGGCACCATTGATAGGGATGATTTGTTAGTATACCTTAGGAGCCATCAACACTAAGCACCATGCTTACATGTTAAGTAAATACCTTAAGAGTCTAGATACAAATATCATCCTAAGATAGAATAACCTAAGTATTGTTGAACCAATTTTGGGACCAAGCACTAACTTATTCATATTAACGTAATCATGTTATTACCTAATTAGACTATAATGGAGGTATATAGTGTTTACGCTAATATAATAATTGAAAGTTCATCTAGGCACACCCTTGTGGGTTTTGGATGATTGATGACAAACAAGTGAGATCCTAATAAAATTCGTTGAGTTGAGAGCATGTTTCGGAGAGTGGAACTAAAGGTGCCAAAAGGTGAAAAATGAGAGTCAAGAAGGGAAGAACACAAGTGAAGAAAAGATGCAAAAAGTAGTCCTAAATGTATAGGGTGTGTGTGGGAGACACACTCCAAAAGCACAAGTTTTGTTGGAGAGATTAAGGGCTAAAAACATAATTGGAATCATAACCAAGCACCAGACTAGTCGGATAATGGACGGACAAGTCCGATTTCTATCTTTGTAGAAAACAGAATAGTTTGATATTATCCGTACTAGTCCGATATCTCTCTGGTGCTCAAACAGACAAGTCCACATATGCGGAATAGGCCTTCCCTTCACATTTGACATGCATCGGACTAGTCCGATATTGTCCGAACTAGTCCGACATGTCTATAGTGCACAATCGGACAAGTCCTCCACACCGAACTAGTCCTTTTCCTTTCATATTTCACCAACACCAGACTAGTCCGATATTGGCCAAGCTAGTCTGATTTCTCTCTGGGCAGAAAATTGACTAGTTTGGTCCTATACGGACTAGTCTGGTACACTTATGCAAATTAGGGTTTTATAGTGTGTTGCGCAACTTCACGTATATCACACATAGCAGACCGGACTAGTCTGGGCGTCGGGATCAAAATGGTAACTTTTCAAAATGTCTATAAATAAGAGATCCACGACCCCATAACCACCAACCAAGAACCCTAGCGCCATTACACCTCCCAAGAGCACAAAAACGCTCCTCTCCACACTTCTATGGCCAAAAAAGTTGCACTTTTGGAATTCAAGATTTGGGAAACGGAGAGTGACATTTTGTGCGATCTTGAGCTCTTGGGCTTGATATCTCTCACACTCTTGCTGATTCTTGAACATCTTTTGAGTGTGTTTGACCAATTCTCTTGTTGTAATATTGTGGGAGCCCTCAGCTTGTGAGGTAGCCCCATAAACTTGGTGATTAACTAGTTGATAGTGGACATCAAGTCGGCCTTCATGGTGACTTGACGAGAGAAGGGTTGGTTGAGACCTGACACTGTGTGATCTCCTCAACGAGGACATAGATCCCTTGTGTGGGATTGAACCTTGGTAAAAATAGTTGTGTCTTGTCCCTCTTGTTTATTTCTTTTATATTCAAACTAGCTAGGGCACAAATTATCATTCTCCTATTTGGCAATAATCTTGTGAATCTCGTGAAATTTCACTGTCACATTCACTTGTCAATCCATTAAATTAGATTTACATATTCCACTGCACTACTAGTTTGAGAAAATTCCAAAACGATTATGTTTTTGTAAGTGTTGCGATAACATTGGTCTAGTTCGTACAATACACCAGGCCCCTCTTGTATTTGACTGAATTGTTATGTGTTTCAAGAAAAAATTTCAAAGGCCTATTCACCCACTCTAGGCCACATTCAATTGGTATCAGAGTAGGACTCTCCCTCAAGAGACTAATCGCTTGGAGAGACGATGGCCAACGAGAAGCAAAATGAAATTTCGGAATTGCCCATTAATGGAGATGCTCAAGAGACTAAAGTGTTCAATGTGCTAAAGGAGTATGAGCACGATGAGGAAAAAGTTCACCAGGTCAAGGCACTTCTAAGGAAGAAGCTCTTAAGCCAGAATGGCAAGAAAGAAGACGAGAGGCCAAAAGGGAGTAGTCATCAAGACTAATCCCGGTATCCTTTCAATTATGAGCGCCTTAATACTAATAATCATTATCTTTCGATACCTTTGGGAAAACTCATCACTTTGATGGGAGTGATTATACTATGTGGAAATATAATATGAAAATGCACCTTATCTCACTTAATCCAATTCTTTGGCACATAGTGTGCACAGTTCTAGATATCACAGACAATGATGAATAACTCACCTCGGAGCAAGAACAAGCAATTCATTGCAATGCGTAAGTTGTTGCGGTGATCACTTCATCCTTGAGTCAAGAGGAGTTTACCAAGGTGGATGGATTGGAGAGTGGCAAGGACATATGGGTGAATGTGGCCTAGAGGGGCGGGGGTGAATAGGCTTTGAAAATTTCCTACACACTTAATAAACTGTCAAATACATGAGTGATCGGACATGTCCGGTTTGGGTGCAGACTAGTCCGGTGTGATAATGTGTGGCGAATTAATTAAGTGTTGATTAGATAATTAAATGCTATAATAGAGAAAATTGAACAACTATTGAGATCACATGAATTGACAATCAATATTGCAAAGTTACACATGGAAAGCAATTGGAATTCAAGTTAAATATTGATCAACTTAATGCCCTAATTATTGATAATGCAAAAATAAAGAAGCACACGGGACACGAACTTTTATCGAGGTTCGATCTCACCAAAGAGATCTACTCCTTGTTGAGGAAGCCCACACAGAGGTGGGTCTCTTGAAACCCTTTCCCTCATGAAGTCACCACAAAAGGTTGACTTGATTTTAATATCACGGGTAATCACCGAGTTTATGGGGCAACCTCACACGCTGAGGGCTCCCACAAGAATTACAACAAAAAGATGATCAAATACACTCGAAAAGATTACAAGCAAATGCTCGAGTGTAAAGAGATCAAACCGCAAGAGCTCAATAACGCGTAGACACCAATCTCCCAATCCATAATCTGAATACACAAAGATTTTCACTTTTAGGACCTTAGATGTGTGCACAGATGTGTTTTTGTGCTCTTGGGACAAGTGGCAGCGCTAGGGTTTATGTTGTGAACAGTAGAATACGTGTGTTGTGTTTTTTGGGGTCATGGATCTCCTATTTATAGTGTTTCCAAAATTGTTACCGTTAGGAGTCTCGATGGCCAGATTAGTCCGTACTGGGTACCGGACTTGTCCGTTGTGCTGTGTAAAAATGGCGTGAAATGTGCAGCACACTAGAAACCCTAATTTGTGTGAAGTATACTGGACTAGTCTGGTAGGTGTCTGGACCTGTCCGGTGCCCTGTGTATTTGAGTTCGAGAGAGTTTAACAGACTAGTCCGATCCACGAGCAGACATGTTTGGTGCTATGTGTTATAGAGCATCAGAGAGTTCAACAGACTAGTCCGGTCCTATGGACGGACTTGTCCGGTGCACAGCGTAATAGGTTTAAAGAAAGTTAAATGGACTAGTGCGGTCCATGAACGGACTAGTCCAGTGCACTGTGAAAAGTGGTTCGAGAAGGTTGATCGGACTAGTCCGGTCCATGAGCTAACTAGTCTGGTGCACTGTGAATTTGGACAACAAAGAGTTGAACGGACCAGTCCGGTCCTTGAACGGAGTAGTTCGATCCTCAGTGAATTTTTAGGTTTATTTTAAGCCCTTACCTCTACGCAAAGACATGAGCTCTTGTGATGGGTCTCTCACACACATCCTATACATTTAAGTCTACTTTGCGCTTCAGTCATGAGTTGGGCTTTTCTCTTTTCCTTCACCACTTCATTTTTCACTTTTTGAGTGCACCAAACTATATCTTTTAAATTGACATGCAGTCATCTTAAAAAGTTCATTAGGATCTCATTTGTTTGTCATCAATCTTCCAAAACCCACAAGGGATTGCCTAGATGCACTTTCAATGGGACACCCTAAAGATCGCACACGAGGGAAATGACTCTTTTTGCGAATCAAAGATTGAGATTCTTGAGGGAGAATTGCGGAGATTTGCCATTGTGGATGGTAAAACTCCTCAAGATATGTACAACCGAATGAAGACACTTATAAACAAGATATGTGCCCATGGAAGCAAGAAGTGGACCGATGATGAGGTTGTCAAGAGAATGATAAGGGCATTCATGCCCCGCAATGTGACCTTATGCTCCATGATACGAGAAAGTCTAGGGTTCCACAAAATGACCCTCGACAAGGTTCTTAGAAAAATCATAAATCATGAGATGATGGAAAAAGAAGTTCAATATGTGAAAGATCTTGCGAAACTTACCTCATCCAAGAAAAAGGAGCTTGCACCAAAGGCAACATGCAAGCCCAAGGGAAAGGAAGCCTGTGGGACACATGAAGAAGAAGATAGTGATGATTTAAGCATCGATATGGATGAATAAGAAACGGTGCTCTCCATAAAAAAGTTCAAGCGCATGATGAGAAGAAGAAGAGGTGATAACTAATGTGAAGGCAAGAACAAAGACAAGGGAAAATCCAAAACTAGAAACACTTGCTACAACTATGGCGAATATGGACACTTCATGGTTGACTATCAATATGAAGATAATAATAAGAAGAAGAAAGAATCAAAGCCACAAGAAAAGAAAGTGTTCAAGAAGAAGAAGCAAGCACATCAAGCACACATCAACAAGGAGTGGGACTCAAATGATGAATCCTCCTCCGAAGATGAAGATGAGATGGCAACAATTACCATCAAGAAGCCTTCAATGAAGTCCACACTCTTTCCAAACGTAGGAGGATGGAAGGACTCCAACCATGCTTGTCTCATGGCCAAGGAGGCAAGAAAAAGGTCAAACATAAACCTTCTCCTTTACATTCGTCTATTGATGATTTTGATAGTGCTATTGAGAACGAGGATATGTTAAAAGGCTCAAGGAAAACTGCATTAAGAAAAATGAAATTATTGTTGGATGAGATATTTGAGAAAGAGGAGCTTATCAATTGACAAGAAGATATGCTAATCCTCGAAAGGAAGAAATATCTTGAGGTTGAAAAGCTTCTTGAGCTTGAAAAGGAGAGAAGTAGGGCACTTGAGCTTGAGCTAGTTTCAAGTAAGGAAACTTGCTCGAAGCGAGAGGATTCAAATGTTGTACTCAAGGATGAACTTGCTAACTTGACTAAAGTTATTATGATTCTTGAAGTACAAGTTGAGTCACTCAAACAAAATGGATCTTCATCCACCAAGAGCTCATCTTCTCAAGATGTCAAGTCCACTATCATTAAAACTTGCACATAGCCAATTTAGACTCTAATTTGAAGCATGAATCAAATGTGACACAAATCAAGCATCCTTTCCTATGTAGCATCTTTGACAAGGAGAATATCAAATATGCACATAGTTCATATATGATCATAAGACCTCCTAATGTCAAAGATGTTCTTCATTATTCTCAAGGTAAAAAGCAATTTGCTAATGTTCACAAGAATGATATAGGATGCATTGCTTTTTTTAAAGAGAACTCATCTAAATGTGAGAAAAATAAAAATGTAGAAAACTTTCTCTTAAAGGCTAAACATGAACAACAAACTTTGTATCATCCTTTGATGCTATGTAATCATGAGAAACAGATTTGGTCATGTTTATGCTAAATTTGTTGGGCTACACCACAAGAATCCTAGATCTTGTGTGTGGGTTCCAAAATCTCTTGTAACTAACCTCAAAGGACCCAAGCAAGCTTAGGTACCTAAAACCAAGGCATAATTCTATTTTCAAAATGGGTGCTTGATAGAGGATGCACCAATGACATAACCAGGTAAAGGAGAATGTTCGTGGAGTATGAGCAAAATGAAGATCCAAGTCAAGGTATTTACTTTAGGGACAATAGTCAAGGAAAGGTGTTTGGTACCAGTAAAATAGCGATATCATCTTAACACACGCTTCTTATGTTCTTCATGTTGATTCTATGGATTACAACCTTTTGTCCATATCTCAGCTATGTGACAAAGGATATAACTGCTTGTTCATTATGAGGGTGTGGCAGCTTTAAAAGAAGCAATAACTCAGTTGCATTCAAGGGTATGTTGAAGGGAAAACTATATGATGTTGACTTCAACAAAGATAATGCCAAACTCGACACATGCTTGATTGCAAATACTAACATGGGGTGGCTGCGGCATAGATGGCTAGCCCATGTTGGTATGACGAATCTGCAAAAACTTCTAAAAGGTGGTCACATTCGAGGTTTGAAAGATGTTGTGAGGCCATGTAGAGCATGCCAAGCCGGGAAGCAAGTTGGAGCACCACATCCAGCAAAGAACGTGATAGCAATGTCAAGACCTTTGGAACTCCTACATATGGATTTGTTTGGTCCAATTACTTATACAACCATATGCGGTAAAAAATACAGTTTGGTTATTGTTGATGATTTCTCAAGATTTACACGGGTATTCTTTTTGTATGATAAATAAAAAACCCAAGGTATCCTTAAGAAGTTCTTGAAGAAAGCACAAAATGGATTCTCTACATGAATCAAGAACATAAGGAGTGACAATGGAAAAGAATTCAAGAATACCCAGGCTGAAGAGTACCAGGATGAAGAAGGAATAAAGCACGAGTTCCCGGCACCCTATTCTCCTCAACAAAATGGGGTAGCTCGGAGAATGAATCAAACACTGATTGAGATGGCGAGAACAATGCTAGATGAATACAAGACTTCGGATAGGTTTTGAGCGGAAGCAGTTAACACCACTTGTCACCCCACGAACCGACTATATATTCATCGACTTCTAAAGAAGACGTCATATGAACTCCTGACCGGTAACAAACCAAATGTTTCATATTTCAGAGTTTTTGGTAGTAAATGTTACATGTTCAACAAGAAGTTGAGGACTTCAAAGTTTTCTTTGAAATCCGATGAAGGTTTCTTGCTTGGTTATGATTCAAACACCTACTCTAACCGTGCCTCCAACAAAACCTCTAGAATTGTTGAAGTAGCACGTGACGTGGTGTTTGATGAGACTAACAGCTCCCAAGTGGAGCAAGTTGACAAGTGTGTGCTATATCGAGAAGAAGCACGTTGTAAAGCCTTGAGGAGGATGGAACTTGGTGATATTTGGCCACAATAACCATAACAAGACTCAAATGCACAAAATGTACCACAACTGGAGAGCAATCATCGGGGGGGGGGGGGGGGGGGGGGGGGCTTCTACACAAGATCAAGCACAATATCTACAAGATCAATCTCAACAAGATCAAGATGATCAAAATTATAATGCAGGCAATGATCTAGGGGGACATGAGGAAAATGAAGAAGATACAAGTCCACAAGTGCCTCATCCAAAAGTACACCAAAGTGTACAACGCGATCATCCCGTTGAAAATATTATTGGAGACATTGCAATGGGAGTAACAACTCGATCTCGAATTGCAAATTTTTGTAAACACTACTCTTTTGTTTCTTCTTTGGAACCTTATAGGGTTGATGAAGCTTTGAAGGATCCAGATTGACTGATGGCAATGCAAGAAGAGCTAGACAACTTCAAAAGAAGTGAAGAGTTGGAACTTCTAGAAAGACCAAAAGAAAACATTGTGGGCACCAAATGGGTCTCTCAAAACAAGCAAGATGAATATGGAGTGGTGACGAGCAACAAAGCACGACCTGTGCCGAAAGGTTACTCACATGTCGAAGTTTGAATTCGATGAAACATTTGCTCCAGTAGCTATACTTGAGTCCATTTGAATTTCATTAGCCTATGCTACTCACCATAATTTCAGGTTGTATCAAATGAACGTGAAAATTTCATTCCTCAACGGCCCTATCAAGGAGGATATGTACATGGAGCAACCACTTGGGTTTGAAGATCAAGATCACCCTGACCATGTGTTCAAACTACGCAAGGCTCTCTATGGCCTCAAGCGAGCTCCTAGAGCTTGGTATGAGTTCCTTAGAGATTTCCTCACTCAAAATGGTTTTACGATATGGAAGGCTGATTATACACTATTCACTAAGCATTTTTATGGTCATCTCTTCGTTTGTCAACTTTAAGTTGATGATATTACGTTCAGTTCCACTAATGAATCATTTTGTGAAAAATTTAGTAAGATCATGACGAACAGGTTCTGGAAGTCTATGATGGGCGAATTGAAGTTCTTTTTAGGATTTCATGTGAAGCAACTTAAGGAGGGTACCTTCATTTACCAAACAGAGTACACATAGGATATCCTCCAAAAGTTCAACATGGATAAAGCCAAGCCCATCAAGACTCCCATGGCAACAAATGGGCATCTCAATCTCAATGAAGACGGTCCAAGTGTGGACCAAAAATTATACCGTTCTATGATAGGTTCCTTTCATTACTTGTGTGCATCTAGGCCTGATATTATGTTGAGTGTTTGTGTGTGTGCAAGGTTTCAAGCACTCCCAAAAGAGTGTCATTTAATTGCAGTAAAAAGAATTTTAAGACACCTAGTTCACACACCCAAACTAGGTCTTTGGTACCCAAAAGGCTCTATACTCTATCTTGTAGGATATTCACATGCTGATTATGCAGGTTGTTAAGTAGATAGAAAAAAACACATCTAGAACTTGTCAATTTTTAGGTAGATCCCTAGTGTTGTGGTCTTCAAAGAAACAAAACTCCATTGCCTTCTCCACAGGAGAAGCGGAGTATGTTAAAGCTGGTAGTTGTTGTGCGCAACTCCAATGGATGCGACAAACTCTAAGGAGTTATGGTTACAATATGAACCGTATTCCACTTCTATATGACATTGAGAGTGCTATTAAAATTGCCCACAACCCTGTAGAGAATTCAAGAACTAAACAAGACATACGACATCACTTATTAAGAGATCACTCGATTAAAGATGGCATTGTAATTTCACATGTTAGAATCGAGAAATAACAACATGACCTTTTAACCAAGCCATTAGATGAAAAACGCTTTTGTGAGCTTAGAAATGAACTAAATATTCTTGACGTTCGAAATGTGGCTTGAAAAGTTGCATACCTAGTTGCTATTTAGTAGTTTCTTCAAAATTCATTTTTTGCAAAATTATGTCTCCTTTCTCTATTTCCTCTTGAAAACTATTTTAATTATTGAACATTGGTGGGTTATGGTCATTGCTTGATTGTTGATTGCTTACTGATCATACTCATCCAGATTATTTGTGAATACATGTCTTAAATATCAGTATCGAAATCACCCTTATATATCGATTTCTAATTCATTATGCCTAGTTGACCCAGGACTAGTTCGTGGTCAACATCGGACTAGTCCGCTGCTGCAGACTAGTCCGACCTTGATCTGGTAGACCGGACAAGTCTGGCCTCATACGTACTAGTCCACTATTTGCTGGTTTAAACCCAGCCCAACCACCAAATCCCTCTCTCTTCATCCTCACAAACCTCCACACATTCTCTCTCCTCACCCTAGGGTTCTCAATAAGATTCTTCAATCCCTCCACAAAAACATCATTTTTCTCTGGGAAAATCGGCCTCTATCAAAGAGAGGTCACCCATGGCGGACTAATCCGCATCAAATAATCCTCATCCTCTTGGATTTGTTTGATTTGTTAATTTCTTCCTCAAAACCTAGTTCCTCTCTATTCAATCTCTTTGCTCAGGATTCTTGATTCCTAGGGTTAATGTGTCATTCCTTGATGTATTCCTATCATTCTCCCATAACATTTCATAAATTTGTCGAGATTAGTGTTGATTTCCGTAGTTAGGGTTCGAACTGTCGATGCTAGACTAGTATGACCTAGGTGCGGACAAGTCGGGTACATCAAACAAGTCCGCACTCTAAAACTAGACAAGTTTGAACTTGGACATTTTGGGCTACTTACCTCTAGTCTCAACAGACACCTTGACTCCATTGTAACATTCTATCTTGCATCTCTTGTGTCAGGAATCATGTCGACCTCCTCGGATGAGAGTATGTTCAACTACGAGGTCGAGCACGACAGAGAGAAGTTGGCTCGGGCTCAAGAAAAGGGGAGCAAGACAAGACATGTCACGATGCCACCATTCCCCAGCGTGCCTCCTCTTTGACTAGGTGCAGAAAGGTTGTCACCAGGAAGGCCTCTGGAGGAAGAGACAACAATGTGGCTGGTGCTAGCTCAGCGGCACCAAGGAGGAGCTAGAGCAAAGGGAAGGGAGTTGCAGCTGGACCTATTGGTCCATTGGTGATGACTTCTCCTATTCAGAGGGATCAAAGTCCCTCTGAGGACATTTTCACCGGGAAAGGAAGTGATATTGCCTGGAAGCATCAGAACATGAATGTTTATCAACAAAACAACCAAGCAGCCGATCCTCGCTTTTGGAGTGACTTTCACTCTGACTATTACAATATGGTCTATTTGAGGATGAAGACCCCAGTGGTGAAGAGTCAGTGGGTGGATATGCAATACCTAGAGTCCAAGAGCTGTGAAGCATTTCAGGAGGTTGTTGAAGCTTTGGAAAGGCATGGTCCAAAGGATCTCTTGACCTTTAGATATAATTGGAATGATGAAAAATTGCCCAATTTTATTCCACTTGTCACTTCTCGGGAGAAGGTGGAGAAGGAATCATGTGGATGACAAATGGCTCCATGTATAGCATCTAATATGAGGAGCTTGCCAAGCTACTTCATCTAGAAGACACTTTGGAAAATGATATTGTCATCCACAATACCAAAGCCTTGGACAAAGGTGAGCATGTCTTTCTCTATGACACTAGGATGCCCTATAGACCACCTTTGACAATGAATATGAAGCCTCTCTTTATTGTTCTCAATCCAGTGTTGCAAAAAACCATAGCGCCTAAAGCTGGAAACACTGGCAGTGTTCAAGGCTTCCTGAGGTCCTTGATAAAGGTGATTAGCAAGAGGAGAAAGTTCAATGTGTTTGATTACATCTACAACGAGATTGTCAACATCTCTTTCACTCCAAACAGCTCATGTGGCTACAGATCATATATCATGTTCATGATAGAAAATGTCACTGGTCTGGAGTTTGTGAAGGATGTTGAGCACACCGGTCTCCGACCTCGGATGCCTCCTAGATCCTATATACATATTGCTCCTCTCTCTCCCTCGAGAGAACAACGATCCAAGAAAGCCCATGAAGGATTGAGGGTTCCCTCTGGTTCCACCGCTCCACCCTCTTCTAAGGGTTCCTCCAGTGGCATCCTTAAGATGCTATCTTCCATCTTTGCCTCCTGTCGTAAAGTGGAAGTAAAGCAACACAAGGAGAGTCTTGCCAGGAAGAATCACCAGCTCTATGTCAAGGATAATATCAAAGCGATATGTCAGAAGCTAGAGATTGATACTATTGGCTCTCCTCAAATCTCTAAGGACTGCTAGTGACTTCACCGAGCTTTCGCCCTTTACTGATGATGAGCTTGCCATCTTTGGAGTGGGTGGCTCCTCGGCTCCTCCTCCTCCTCCTACCAATGCTCATGGAGATGAAGATGATGATAGGATGGAGAGTTTAGATGGGAGCGAGGATAACGAGTAGTTTTCCCTCATATTTCCCTTTTTGGTGTCTGGACGCCAAATGAGGAGAGATTGATAGTAGTAGTATGCTCATTAGGTTTATTTGATCTTGGACATGTATTATCTTTTAAATTTGAGACTATTGTAAGTTTTTCGGATTATGCCTGTTATGCCTTAATGTTAATTTGTGTGATTATTATTACCATACCTCAGTGATGATTGCTTGTTTATGCTCATCATATGTTGATTCATGATTATCACAACTGTTGCTCACACACTCATGCCTAGGCACCCCACCATAAGGAGTGCATATATGAGACATGATTATACTCATATGTGCACACTTTATGAAAATCAAGTTTTTATTCATCTTTGTGTAATCTCCAAATGGTTGTCATCAATCACCAAAAAAGGGGAGATTGAAAGTTCATCTAGGCACACTGTTGTGGGTTTTGGATGATTGATGACTGTTGATATTTCCTACGCACTACTAACAATTCATCCCCGACAACGGCGCTAGAAATGCTTGTTGATATTTCCTACGCACTACTAACAATTCATCCCTAGCAGGGGTGCCAGAAATGCTTGTTAATAGATTTTAGATTTCAATTGTAAATTTGCAAGCGTACATAATCTATCGATGTAGCATTCCCCCTTTTAGAGTATTCCCAAAGGGTGTCATTTATATTCTCCCAAAGGAAGGCTAGGTGGAAGCAGAGCAATCATCAAATGCAGAGGCTAGGTTGATCTATGTAGGGTTCTAGCAAGGATGGATAAATGATAATTTGGATTAGTGTGACACACACAAGAGCATTCTATCCGAACGGAGTAAATAAGGTAAAGAGGGACTAGGCTAAGAGTTAGGTAGATAATCCTATTATGCTTCTAATGTACATATACATAGCCTAAGTTAGTTACTAATGATCATATCAATTATGAATACTCATGCTAAGTGGATTAACATATCGGGCACGGGTTTACCCCTAGCAACACTAGGACAATTCCCGCCAAGAGCCTGTGGCATCGCCGAAGGTGGAGGATTACAAAGGACATATATGGATATCACCACCTATTACCTATCTCTTCAATCCGTGGGTCTATGAGACATTCAATGCTACTTATCTATCCTAGCACTGTGGTAGCATATTAAGTAATTACCTTAAGAGCTTAGGCACAAGCCATCCTAAGGCAATGAACTAAATCATCATTGAAACAATGTTAATTCATAGCATAAGTGATTCATATAAACAGAATAATGTCATAGTTAATTAAACTATAGTAGAGGTTTGTAGTGTTTATGATGATATAATGGGAATGGTATAGCACAATCATAAATACTATTCCTACCACATATATGGAATCCACAATCAAACAAGAAACGTTTCATCCATGTATATGAAAAATAGAAGACTAAAGATAACATCTTAATTAAGAGCAAAGTCACAAATACAAATAGAAATATGAGAGCCATACATTTCACAATTTGGAACTGGGAAGAGACTCCTTCTACTCCTCTCCTACTTGGACTATGGACTAGAGGCTCTCCTCTCTACAACCTATACTCCTCTATACCTATGGAGAGTAGTGGATACAATTGATGAATACTCAAGTGGTGTGTGTGAAGTGAGGGTAGGAGGTCCTATTCATAGGTGGAGAAGGGTCGGTTCCCGCCACCAAAAGCGCGCAAATAAGTCACCACCGACTTCTTCAAGCCGGGAGGAGCCAACACGTGGAAGTTGACCGAGTTTGGTGCTAGGAACAGGTCGGCCGACTAGGGGGGTCGGTTGACCTGGTTTTTGCACTGTTTCTCGTGTGCTTTCTACATGTCGCTGCTAGGTGGGTCCCATCCCTTGATATGGGTGCTACAGTGTTGGATGGCCTCAGATACCTCTGTTTGTGGGCCATTTGATCCATGTGGTGCCACATGTCGTCACTTGATTAGCTAGGATGGTATCTTAGAGGATTGCTCCCCCTCTTTTACCTCATTTTCTGTAATAATTCAATGCATGCACTATTTCTCCAAGGACAAGTGGAAATAGGTTAATAGAAAGGTGATGTGTGCAAGAAATGACAATTCCTTTACATAATTGAGTTATATTGACGGGTGAAATTGGTATATAACAACCGTCAACAAACTCTCCCAAGCTTATCCTTTGCTCATAACGAGCAAAGTCAAGACTTTAGGTTGATGATTAGGAGTTGCTACAATGTTCTATTATTCAAAAGTACCATGTGCACAACAGAATACTCTACCTAGTATTGCAAAAATTGGCATGGTACTTCACCTATCTCAAGTTATTATGGGGCTTATGCCCTCTCCTATTCATGGGTGGTTGAAAGATAGAACAACAATTGGAGCACACATACCTTAGAAATCAAGTTCCACTAAAATTCTGGAGAGTTCAATTTAGATTTTAAGCACCTCAATTTGATTCTCTCGGTCTCTCCTTTATGTATAGTGGAAATATATCCTCACCAAGGCATTTTACCTAAATTTGCCCTACCTCTAAATAAGGCTTGTATGTGGAGCTTGGTAGGGAATATAGTAGGTATATTTGCAACACATAATATTGCTAAGTCAAAAGAGCAAGCCTTCGAAGAAATCAATTCAAAACAATTTGAGTCAAGACTTGTGCATGTGTGATGGAATGGAGTGGATGTGGATATTTGAGATGATTCCTTTATATGTGGACTCTCTTATTTTACAGGGATGAAATATGGCTACTTTTCTCTTTTTTTTCTCATGCTTATGATGTAAGCATGCATTTTCTTTTTCTTTTTCTTTTTCTTGTAGCCATGTCTTCTACTCCCTTTTTATGCAATAAATTTTGGAGAGAGTGCTAAGCATGAATGATATGGAGTTTCTCTTTTTATTGTGGAATGGTGGTATAATGGGAATTTGCTTACTTCTAGTGCAGAAGTATAGCATGTGCAAGTGAAGTCTTGAATTCAAAAAGTAATGAATGAAATCTCACATAGGTCTATACTAGTTTGACAAATCACAATGTGAAGACAAATAGCATGTGCATAAGGTCTATCAATGTAATATATCATATGCCAATCAAATGAGAGTAACTTAAATTTTTTTAGAATTTTCTCTAGAAATCCAAGTTTCACTTTAACCTAGGAATAGCAGGCCTATCACTATATCATATCTCACAACAACTTAGAATGGATTAAGCTTTTGCTACACACAATTTCCAAATCAAGGCAAAATAAATTTTATCCAATGAGAGCAATATGTTGGAGAGTAGTAAGTTGTAAACTAGGGACTTAGGAAAATTAAAACAGAGCAACTATTAATCATTTCATCTATGTGAATTCCAAGTCATTCTTACCGCACATCTTTTATTTTTATTTTTAAAAAACAAATATATCCTACTTATTATTATATTATCATTATTATTTTTTATATGCAAGGTGGATAATGGGTGCATGGAAAATAAATAGGCAAGGGGTTGATACAATTTACCTCAAGTGGGGGTCCTCCACAAGCTTGTTCTTCACTCACCTCTGTGATGAGGGTTGGAACCTTGATGAAGGAAGTATGCCTCGAGATCGGCTTGTTGTTGTTGTAGCGTGGAGTTGAAGTTGGTGAATTGAGCGTCCATGTGTTGTTGCCAGTCTTGAGTACCTTGGACATGCCCTTTGGGAGTGTTGTAGATGTCACCCATTATGACATCTTCTCATGGACGTTGGAGGCAAGTTGCTAGAGCTTGAAGTGGATAGGGGTGGCTCCCACATGGCACCAGGCCATCCATGCCAAGATAGACCTTCTGTTTCATACGATGGAGGTTGAGTCCATCCGGGTGCATCACCCGTTGGGTTCTCTTCCTCTTCGTACTCATGAACCATGGAGGTTGTCGAGGATATGGCCGCTCTCCTTGTACGGCTTCTAATTACCCTGCGAGAGACATTACTTCTTCGGGCTTCGTCGACGGGAAGAAGATCAATGGTTAGCCTCTAGCATTTTTAGAAATGATAATCCGGGTTAGGTAACAGAATTTCATTGACAAAGTCGGGATAATAAAATAAGAAAGAGCCATCTTGATCATGCTTAAGGGTATGTCCTTGCACTAAATAATATTCATTAATCAATTATCTTTTATTTTCAATATTCTCAAATGAAGAATATTCTAGTGCTCCTATCCTAGTAGCAATACGAGTAATCAATGAAATGCATTCAATTGGCCCTTTTCTTGGAATGTAATCTAACCATTGTGTCATCATGGCAATAACTGGAGTGACGTTTGTGAGGACCGGGTCCACACAATCCAGGAATCGCACAGGGTGGTGCCATGAGATGCGGCACCCAACAGCACACACAAAAAGAATACGACAAAATACAAAGTTTTATTTATATAAATAGTGGAAGTCTTTTATAATACTTAATATACAGCGGGAGATAATATTCATAGATAAACGCTCAGCCTAGCTATGCAAAAGTTCAGCCGTCCAGCCCGCAGACACTACACACTAGCCACACACAATTTTATTGCGGCGTGCAACGCTCCCATTCAGCGGTATACCCCGACGGGGGCATCACCTCATCCTTAACATGAAACTCTACATGCAGGGATACTTAACATAGGGATGGATATAGCAGTAAATGACTCACATAGAAATTGATCATCATTTTACAAGTTAATAGCAACAGCTTAAATGTTTAATAACAGGAACTTTAATGAGCCTAATCTATAACAATCATAGTGGCAAAACAATTATATTTCAATACATCGTATTCTTCTTACTGCTTTAGTGTTTACTACGTCACAGCACAGTGAACAAGCGGTACTCAAATAACCGTGAGGGACGGTGATTGCAATCAGGACACACCCGAATAACACATCATGTGCACCCGTGCCTAAGGAGCGTGTCGTGCTCCTCACCACGTCATATGCAGCCACCTTTCACAAGAGAACTTAAACGCCGAACCGGTCCCACCATGGCGGCCATAAGGTTCCCGCACGGAGCGTGTTTGTGCCCACCGGCGAATTTACACCTTACTACCCTCAGCCCACCCCTATCGACAATGGACTATGCCTCGACATCCAAGTTATCAAGTTACATCGGTTTTCTGGGTTCCATATGCCCAGTATGCATCCGGTACTGTTCAAACTTATCCAGCAGGGCCGCACACGGATCGGTCCTCAATTGACACAAGTAGGGCTACGCATGTGACACCACGTGTCGCTGCATCCTACCCGCTGCTCGGTCTCAATTTCACATTTCTGAACCATTCTTTGATTCAATTCATCCCATGTGATAAATTTCTATCTCGCGAGTAGATTCAACCTACTCAACTTCTACTAGATTCCAATAAACATTAGCATGACATTGTCTACTCGTCAAGCTCTAGACCTAACCAATACTCTATGGGATTTGTGGGTCATGCAAGTGGAGTAACAAGCACCTTAGCCCTAATGCACAAGAATCATCCTTGACTTAAGTGATACAAATAAAAACTTTAAAATAGCACTTAAATGCAAACCATGGCTTGCCTGGCTGTGAGTCAGAGGGGAAGTTAGCTTCTGGAAGTAGAGTCTCCAAGGGCTCCGGGTCCTCCTCGATCTCGGTCACTATATGATATGCAATATATAAAGTACATGAGTGCTATAGAAACTATAGAAAAGATCTTATAACTAATGATCAGGTATGTAAATTATTTTAATTGGATTTGGGATTTTTACAGTGGACACTAGGATCTATGAGGAAGATCTGGACCAAAAATTGGAGATGTTCAAGGAATCTTGTTGTCTCTAAAATTCCAACAAATAAAAGGTTCTCTAAATTTAGGTTGTAATTCTGGAGCTTTGTCATGGATAAAACTGGATGATCATGGTAGAGGGGGTCTCACTGATTCTGGGAAAATTTGTGTCACATTTTTCTGAGCTTCCTACCGGGAGAAACTGATTTTACAAGTTTGGGGGAAAAGCTAAAAATGGTTCTCTACTTTTCTTAACTTTCAACTACATAGAGATTTGCAACACTGATGATCTCAGTAATGGAAGTACAATGAACTTTAAATTTTTACTGGAGATCAAGTGTATTTTTATGAGTCTCCTGACCAAAATTGGGAATTTTCCAATTAACAGAACAGGAGTAATTAATTTCCCAAGCAATTAGATAAAAGGAATTAATTATGAAAATTCTGGGAGTTTCGTGTCCAACAAATTGCACAACCGCAAAGTTGGGATTAACATGAGAGTACCAGAATTTATTTGGAAATTTTTGAGCATATATGCTATGAGTAATTGATTTTTAAAGTTGGGATGAAATCTGGAATTAATTTGGAAAGGAAAAGTTTAAATAAAACCAGCTGGGCCCCAATGTTTAAATTGACCCAATCGCAGCTGGGCCACATATGGGCCACAGGGATCACCCCGCGCAGCCGTATTCAATCCGGGCCACAGCCGATCCGAGGGAGAAAAACAAACGCTGACCGGTGGGACCAGCGCGTCGTCTTCTACCTCGCGACGCGCGGTTCAGCCATGGCGGCGCAGCACAGGCGAGCTCGCCAGGATGGCTGCGTCGACCTCCTCTCAGCCTAGCCTTGACCTATGAACCCTAAAATCGGACGCACAACACGAGGGTGCGGTCCAATCGTGGCGACGACTGCCGGAGACAGTGGCGCGACGACGGCAGCGGCGGCTAGGGTTTCGGATATGTCGAACTCGCTCGGAAATGGCTCAAGCACATCGGGAAAATGCTGGGAATGTTCCTGGGAGCGTGGGGAAGATGATTTGGAGGTGCAAACAGGGTGGAATAGACGGCAAAGTTGCCTCTGATTGTGAACCACGGCGCTTTTCAATGGCGGTGGTGAAAACTCGAAATACTCAGTCCGTGGTCGATTATTCTCATCGGCACTTGGTCTAGATAATACGCCCCGACGTATAGAAGCTATCTCTCAACTGGATTAAACTATAACTATGCATAGAAACAGAATCGCATCGATGACCTAGCTCAAAGTGAAAACCTGAGCCGAGACAAAAATCAAGAATACTCGCTCGATAATGGAGGCAAAGGTTTGCGGTTTTCACCGTGAGAATCGTGGTGTCCCGGCGCTACTTTCTTCTGTTGAAGTCAAGGCTTGCAACCGCCTAGTTCGTCGGCTTCACGGTGGATAGAGGTGATGTCCACGGCGGCTCAATGATGGCATCCGCGGAACATCAAACTACGGGCAAAATAATGAGCAACACGATGAGCCAAGTGTTATAGATGATATAGCGTATCCTTGGCGCCATCTTTGCTGTTCGAAGAGAAATGACGCAGGATCAAGGTGCTCACCGGGGAGAAAGGGAACCAGCGGTGCTGAGCAACGGCGGGAGCGAAACAGAGTGATGGAGCGTTGGGGTGTGTCTACTTTGGTCAGGAGAGGAAGATAGGGACGGGGGGCATGGATCTACACGCCAAAGAGGCCACGCAGCTACTTGCTGATGGTGAGGTGTTGGCTTCACAGAGCGTCGATCGGCGGGGAGTCAGTAAACAGAGCACTCACGGTAATGGGTCACTGGCCAGTGGGTCTCACGTCCCCTTCCAAGTCAATCCTCTCTGTTCTTTCAATTCACCCACCAATACTTGTCCAGAATTGCTAGATTTTTGTGGAGGCCAATTTAAATATGGAGATTCAGATTCTGAAATTGGATTTCAAATTTTGGCAGGTTTCATGTGAAATTCAAATTCAAATTTGAATTTGAGTAGAATTCAATGTACCTATTGAATTAAATAGAATTAGTACTCCAAATATTATGAAAATTTGAAGGGGTGCTATTTGGAATATTTGGAACCTAATGGTGAACTCAGATTTTATTTTGGCCAAGTTTGAACAGGGGCTAACTTTGAATTTTTGAATTCCTTCAATTAAGGTTTAAATTGGTTTGATTCCGCAATTGCTATTTGATTTCTTTTCCCCATTTAAATTTAAAATTTCCTATATGAAATTTGTACCTCGAATTTAGGGATTTTACAACTTTTATCTCTTTAATTGTGGCAAATAAAATTTTTAGTGCATCATCAGGCACTATACATCTCCTCTAGGGAACATAGTCGTAGCCACCCATCTATGCATGAAGTGTAAAATAGAGTTGTGCAATTGTCTATTCCTAGGTGCACTACATCTGACATCACTAGTTAAATCTTACCAAAAAATATTATTTGTTAAACATAGGCAAAGCGTCTAAATCTAGCAAACAACATTTAGGGAAGCCTAGGATTTCACTTAATTCATTCTATAGGATATTGTATTCTTTTTTAGATAATCTAAAAGTAATACCATCAAATCGGATACATACTTTGCAATCTCTCTTTTCATCTGTGTCCACAAAAATCTGGTTTTTAAATCTTGATACATTTTGTTGCTGCCCGGATGAACAGAATACTTGGACAAGTGAGCTTCATCCAAGATTTTCTTCCGAAGTACCATGTCACGGGGTACCACGATACGGTCCTTGAACCACAGGGTACCATGTTCATCACTTCAGAAGCACATCATTTCCCCATTCTTCATTCTCCTCCGAATGTGCGACATACCCACGTCTTTCTTTTGAGCCTCCATAATCTCCTCTCGTATGGTAGGGATGAGATCAAGATTATATAGCACTCCCATATGGAACCAAGTAAAAACTCGGCTTGTCCCCTTCCATTGGAGTGATGGATAGATTATTAACGTGAGACTTGCGGCTCAGCGCATTGGCAAATACATTTGCCTCGTCGGGATGGTAGTGAATTTCAATCTCATAATCTTTGATCAATTCCAATCATCTTCGCTGTCTCATATTCAGTTCCTTCTGAGTGAAGATATATTTCAAGCTCTTGTGATCGGTGTAGAGGTGCACTAAATTTCTGAGTAAATAATGCCTCCACATTTTCAAATCGGGTACCACGGCAGCGAGCTCAAGGTTATGAGTTGGATAATGCTGCTCATGATTTCGGAGCTGCCGTGATCCATACACGATCATGCGGCCTTCTTGCATTAGCACGCAGCCAAGACCAATGTCGGACACATCACAATAAACGTCGAAAGATTTTGTCGTATCCGGCTGAGCTAACACTAGGGCTGTTGTGAGGTGTTTCACCAATGCTTGAAATGCATCCTCACATGCCTTGCTCCAAATATATTTAGTCCCCTTTTTCAGCATCTCCGTCATTGGTTTAGCGATTTTTGAGAAGCTCGGAATGAACCTCCGATAATATCCCGCTAATCCGAGAAAGTTGCGAACTTCGTGTATGGACGTTGGAGACTTCCATTTCAGCACTTGCACAATTTTTCTTGGATCAAAAGCGATAGCCTCCGCTGAAATGGTACTTGGATGATCCAAAACTCATACTTGCTGAATTTTGCATAAAGCATGTGATCTCGCACTCGTTGGAGCATGATATGCAAGTGTTTGGCGTGTTCTTCCTCTGATTTTGAATACACCAGAATGTCGTCGATGAAGACCACTACAAACTTGTCAAACTCTGGCATGAAAACATAATTCATGAGGTACATGAAGTGAGCCGGTGCGTTGGTAAGACCAAATGGCATGACGAGATATTCATAGAGCCCGTATCTCTTCGAGAATCCCGTCTTAGGTACATCCTCCGGTCGGATTTTTATTTGATGATATCCGGATCGAAGATCCATCTTCGAGAATACTTTAGCACCCACTAATTGATCGAATAAGATATTGATACGCGGTAGTGGATACTTGTTCTTGATGGTCATGGCGTTGAGCGGACGATAGTCCACACATAGACGTAACGTCTTGTCCTTCTTCTTAACAAATAATGCGGAGCAGCCCCAAGGTGATGAACTTGGGCGGATGAGACCTTTGTCCAGAAGGTCCTTCAAATGCTCCTTTAATTCCGCCAATTCATTTGGTGCCATCTTGTATGGCCTTCGGGAAATAGGCATGGTTCCCGGAATGAGTTCAATCTTGAACACGATATCCCTATCCGGTGGCATACCGGGAAGGTCGTCGGCAAACACGTCCTGATACTCACGGACTACGCGAATGTCTTCAAGCTTTGTGGCTTCCGTGTTCTAGGTGGCTGGAATTTCTTGGATAAGGCAGTCTAGAATGAGAGCGTGTGGTTAATATAGTGGAGTGTTCAAATGGACCACACGTGGAACAATGTCGAGAACAGCACCATGACGGTGCAGCCACGACATCCCTAAGATGACATTAAGCTTTTGACCCTTTAATATAATTAGAGAATTCGGATAGATATTCCCACCCATCCTAAGTTGTGCTTTATGGACTTTCATGTCCGCTGCTATTTTCCCACCCGGAGAGCAAATCAAATATGGACTTTTTGTGGGAGTGATAGGTAATTGATGCTTGATAACATATGATTGGCTGATGAAATTATGGGTGGCACCGGAGTCAAATAATATGACTACGGGATTTTGGAGTATAGAAAACGTACCCGCGAGAATGGGTTCGCCTTCCGGCACGTCTTCGAGATCTAAGTGGTGCATGTTGCCGGGTTTTGGTGCTGATTTCTTGGGCAGGTTGCGGGGTTGAACGGCACCCCGATATGGTGCTTGCTCGCTGCCATGACGCTGCTCTGGGCAGTCCCTCGCGAAATGCCCAGCACGGCGACACTTATAGCACGTGTACTGTGTCGGGCTCCCTCCAGTCTGCAGACGAAATCCCGGTGCACGTGGTGGAGGTGCATATGCATGCGGGACCATCCTCTGCTGCTGCTGCTGCTGCTGTTGTGGATATGGTGGTTGAAAACGCGGCGCGTTGAAACATCGACCGCGGAATTGCTGCGATCGCGCCGGTGGCTGCCATCGCTGGCCGGATGGTGAGCGATACACCACACGGTACTTCTGCGGATCACCCCCACTGCTGCTCGACGGCACGCTCCGTTTCCTCTCATTAGAAACGAGCTCGCGCTGAGCATCTTCCTGTATAATCGCGGCATTGACTATGTCATTGAAGGTGCCGCGATTGTTCTGTGCGAGTTGGACCTTCATCTTCGGATTCAGGCCCCAGAAGAATGTCTTGCTTTCTGTCTTCCGTCCCCACATACTCGGGCGCGTACTGCGCCAAGTGGTTGAATGCACGGGAGTATTCGTGGGCACTCCTCCCGCCTTGGTTTAGCTCCAAAAATTCTTGAAGCTTCCTCTTCATTATTCCGGGAGGTATATGGTAGGCGCGGAACGCCTCCCGGAATTCGGTCCAGTTGACCGCATGACCGGCCAGCAGTGAGGCGATGAAGTTCGCCCACCAAGCACCGGCGAATCCTTGAAGCTGTTGCACTGCAAATAATGCCTTCTGCTGTTCGGTGTATCGCAGCAAACTGAACTTTCTCTCAAGAGTGCGGATGAAGTTGTCCGCCTCCAGAGGCTCCTCAGCCTCCGTGAAGACCGGTGGATGGGTCGCCAAGGAATCCGAATATGAGCTTTGTTGGGGCTGGCGTTGCCCATTGTCTTGTCGTCCCCCTTGACTGGACAATTCTGCACCAACATCCCCAGTAACTCGGTTTGCTCATCGTGCGAGCCGAGTACTGCAGCTAGAATCTCCGCGAGTGTCCTCGGAGGTTCAGGTGGTGGTGGTGGAGGGACTTGTTGCTGTGGTGTCGCGGTTTGCTCCCGGGTCGGAGATTCATCCTCACGACCACGGCTAGATCCTCCCATCTCGGGCGTAGAGCATGTACGCACCATTCTGCATCCACATGATTTAAAAATCAGCAACATGTTTGTTTTCTTCATCCATTCCATACCATAGTAGTGTGGTTATTGACAATGTGATAATTTCATAACATTCACATATATTGATAATGTACAAACTTTATACAAGATATATTATCTCATGACCAAGTTTACAGTAGTGAACTCCAAAATGACGGACTCCCTCTATGGAAGTGCATCTCAACTATACTTGGTCTCCATGAGTCGTCATACACACCTTGTCATCTTCTACACACCCACTACTATTTATAATATGACACAAACATGGCTACAAAATAAACACGAGCAACCACTTACTATACGTTGCCCCGTGGTGGCAGTAGTGCTGCCCCATCCTACTCCGATGCATCGTCATCGGCGTACTCAATTATCTCTGGATCTTCCTCCTCCTCTAGATCTGAAGGCACTTGCTCACCCATATTCAGCGGTATGTCATGAGCCGGTGGATACACAACTGGTTGCAATTGTGCTTTGGCCTCAATCAAATTATCCTGAAGTTTCTCTGCCTTGTACTCCCAATTCTGAGCTTCCTCGATAGCTTCGTCTCGTGCCTCGGTGACTACCAACAGCTGCTATTGCTGTTGTTACACCGCCAACTGACTCGCCTGCAGTCCATCACGAGCTTCCTGCAGTTCCTTGCAAGCTTGCCGCAGTTCGGCACGAGCCTTCCGCAGTCTAGTGCGAGTGTGATGCAACTGATCCTCGCATCAATTTAGTCGGTGATTCGTCAGAGCCAGAAATGAACGTAGGTTCTCATTGATATAATCAAGAGTGTCACCCCGTTTGGTCGCTTGCCTCAAGGCTTCGACTTGCTCCTGCAGGATTGCACCTTGTTCCAGAACCACCATGCTGGATGCAGCGGCAAATGTCCCAAGTGCTGTCGAGGTTGTGTCGCCATATGGTCGATAGGCCACAACCATACGACGTTGCCACTCAAAACCAGCAGCACCACGGACCGGGAGAAGAGCAAAATGTGTCCCAGCCATGGCATCTTGATGAAGATCACAAAGCTTCATAAGCGCTTCGCCCATTGCAAAGGCCCACGTGTCCTCCAAACGAGCTCCCTAGATCGTGACCGAAAAAGGAGCCCATCCATAGAAACACGGACATGCCGGGATGTCGACCAGGACAGTACATGACAGTACGCCTTTGTCAACCGTCTCTTGACCCCTATAGCATGGCATCTCGATGAAGCCAAACTGTTGGAGCACCTCCCGCATCATACTCGGGAAGCCCGGACGGTTGGCGCACGTGGAGAACACCCATCCGTCCGGTAATAGCATCACATCCGTCATCTATAAAAGAATTACTTGAATGAGTAAAATACTCAAATTCAAGAAAAAATTTTGATAAACAGATCCTGGATGTGAATAATGAATTATGAAAGTGAATTCAAATTTAAATGCCAATTGAGACATAACACTGGAATTCTGTCTCAGTTTCTATTCATTCAGACCAGTCTGGAGAAATTCGAAATGTTCGTCCAGTTAGATGCACATTCAGGATTTGAGTTCAACTACAAAGTTGTAGAAAACTCAAATAGGTTTCTAGAATGTATTTATTTTCCTCCATATATTTTCTTTATAAGGAGATATGATTTTTGCAAGTTGACAGTTTTCTGGAAAATTTCTGACAGCATCTCCTTTGTTTAAGGATGATTTTGTCCACACTTTTCCAGATACAAAACATAAATATATGCAAAAATCATCAATTACAACATTGTTTCATACATCCTATGGATTACATAACTGCATTACATGAAGTCATTCGTTGATTCTATGAAGAGATATGATCAAGACAGTGACAAGATACAAAAACTGTCCAGTCTCTGTCCATATTTGACAGAGTTTGGGAAATTTGAATTTTTCATTAGTTTACAGGTGGATGCTGATCTGGAGTTGAACATAAGAGTTTTAGAGGAATCTCTAAAATTCCCAACCATGTATGTAGAACTATAGGGGTAAAATATACAGGAAGTTATGCTGTTCCAAACTTAGTCCATTTTCTGTCCAGTTCACAGTTTGAACCAGGAACTTGGCAATTTAAGTTCAAATGAAGTTGTCAAGTTTTAATTCTAGAAATCTGTATTGGAGCTGAAAATGAAACTTGTGGATTACTTCCTCATGTTCCCAAATCACATGTCCGCTTGTCCAAGTGACCACACGATCAATTGTAAATCTGACCAGCACGCTCCAAAACACAGATTACATATTCAACTTAGTCCTAAGTTGGAAATTTTTATTTGTTGTCGAGTAAAAACACCAGCACGGATAATGTCAGCGACATGCCTGATAAAACTCGAATGCAATGCCAGTACTACGCCCTCACCAAAGAAAATCCTAAGCCGGTATTCCGGCATACGTCTCAACGGTGGCAGTAATGACGTTCGCTCGCAAACGTTTTCTACTCGAGCTACTTAAATGTGGTTAGTATACTGCATCTACACACAAATGATAGATCAAACATATGGTGCCGTACGGCACAGACCACATGGGCGAACAGTTCATAATAATATATATGAAAGTAAAAACATCTGTCCCGTATCATTCCATACGGGCCGCCCCGAGCTAAGCCACGTCTCTAGGTACATGACCGGGTTTTCTACCACCCGACGGGGTCCCACGTCTTTGCATAGTGCTGCACCAGTAGGGGGTGCATCGGTTTATGTCCCACCCGACGGGGGCTCCCACTAATTTTGTAGCACGCTGGAGTACCGCGTGTCATATGTACTCAGAAACATGAAAAGTTCCAGAGACTCATATTAACATTTCCGTACCAAGCCACGGAAGCAACCACATGCTACCTCTCTCATGGTGAGCTTACCGCAATTGATCCACTTGCGATGGCGTACCTTACCTCTTACCTGACGTTAGAGCATCGTTACAGAATATAATAACACATAAGTTAGCTTGCCACCTTAAGTAACTAATACTATAATAGACCTTATGTAGGCATATTACTAATCCTCACTCGACTACTCTTAAGTTTTCCAAAATAGGCTCTTTTCGAGTGTGCTATTCCCAATGCAGCTCTGATACCAGGCTGTGAGGACCGGGTCCACACAATCCAGGAATCGCAGAGGGTGGTGCCGTGTGATGCGGCACCCAACAGCACACACGAAAAGATTACGACAAAATACAAAATTTTATTTATATAAAAAGCAGAAGTATTTTACAATACTTAATATACAGCGGAAGATAATATTCATAGCTAAATGCTCAGCCTAGCTATGCAAAAGTGCAGCCTTCCAGCCCGCGGACGCTACACACTAGCCACACACAAGTTTACTGCGGCGTGCAGGGCTCCCATTCAGCAATACACCCCGACGGGGGCATCGCCTCATCCTCGGGCCCTTCCTCATAAGTCCCACCTGCAAGCAACTTCATATAGCAACCGTGAGCATGAAGGCTCAGCAAGACTTAACCGTCTCACCTAAACATGAAACTCTACATGCAGGGATACTTAACATAGGGATGGATATAGCAGTAAATGACTTGCATAGATATTGATCATCATTTTACAAGTTAATAGCAGCAGCTTAAATGTTTAATAACAGGAACTTTAATGAGCCTAATCTATAGCAACCATAGTGGCAAAACAATTATATTTCAATACATTGTATTCTCCTTACTTCTTCAGTATTTACTACGTCACAGCACAGTGAACAAGCGGTATTCAAATAACCGCGAGGGACGGTGATTGCAATCAGGACACACCCGAATAACACGTCACGTACACCCGTGCCTAAGGAGCGTGTCGTGCTCCTCACCACGTCATACGCAGCCACCTTTCACAAGAGAACTCAAACACCAAACTGGTCCCACCATCACGGGCATAAGATTCCCGCACGGAGCGTGTTTGTGTCCGCTGGCGAATTTACACCTTACTACCCTCAGCCCACACCTGTCGACAATGGGCTATGCCTCGACATCCAAGTTATCAAGTTACATCGGTTTTCTGGGTTCCATATGCCCAGTATGCATCCGGTACTGTTCAAACTTGTCTAGCAGGGCCGTAAACGGATCGGTCCCCAATCGACACAAGCAGGGATACGCACATGAGACCACATATGGCTGCATCCTACCCGCTGCTCGGTCTAAATTTCACATTTCTAAACCATTCTTTGATTCAATTCATCCCATGTGATAAAATTCTATCTCGCGAGTAGATTCCAACTACTCGACTTCTACCGGATTCCTATAAACATTAGCATGGCATTGTCTACTCGTCAAGCTCTAGACCTACCCAATACTCCATGAGATTTGTGGGTCATGCAAGTGGAGTAACAAGCACCTTAGCGCTAATGCACAAGAATCATCCTTGACTTAAGTGATACAAATAGAAACTTTAAAATAACACTAAAATGCAAACCGGGGCTTGCCTGGCTGCGAGTTAGAGGGGAAGTTAGCTTCTGGAAGTAGAGTCTCCAAGGGCTTTGGGTCCTCCTCGATCTTGGTCACTATATGATATGCAATATATAAAGTACATGAGTGATATAGAAACTATAGAAAAGATCTTATAACTAATCATCAGGTATGTAAATGATTTTAATTGGCTTTGGGATTTTTACAGTGGACACTAGGATCTACGTGGAAGATCTGGACCAAAAATTGGAGACGTTCAAAGAAGCTTGTTGTCTCTAAAATTCCAACAAGTAAAAGGATTCTCTGAATTTTGGTTGTAATTCTGGAGCTTTGTCATGGCTAAAAGTGGATGATCATGCTAGAGGGGGCCCACTGGTTCTGGGAAAATTTGTTTCACATTTTACTGAGCTTCCTACAGGGAGAAACTGATTTTACAAGTTTGGGGAAAAAAGCTGAAAATAGTTCTGTACTTTTCTTAATTTTCAACTACATAGAGATTTGGAACACAGATCATCTCAGTAAATGAAGTCCAATGAAATTGAAATTTTTACTGAGATCAAGTATATTTTTATGAGTGTCCTGACAAAAATTTGGAATTTTTCAATTAACAGAACAGGAGTATTTAATTTCCCAAGCAATTAGCTCAAAGGAATTAACTATGAAAATTCTGGGAGTTTCGTGTTCAACAAATTGCACAACCGCAAAGTTGGGATTAAAATGAGTCTACCAGTATTTATTTGGAAATTTTTGAGCACATATGCTAGGAGTAATTGATTTTTAAAGTTGGGATGAAATCTAGAATTAATTTGGAAAGGAAAAGTTTAAATAAAACCGGCTGGGCCCCACTGTTTAAAATGACCCAATCGCAGCTGGGCCACATATGGGCCGCAGGGTTCACCCCGCGCAGCCGTATTTAATCCGGGCCACAGCCATTCCGAGGGGGGGGGGGAAACGACGCTGACCGGTGGGACCCGCGCGTTGTCTTCTACCTCGCAATGCGCGGTTCGGCCGCGGCGGCGCAGCGCCGACGAGCTCGCCAGGATGGCTGCGTCGACCTCCTCTCAGCCTAGCCATGACTTCCTAACCCTAAAATCGGACGCGCAACACGACCGTGGGGTCCAATTGTGGCAACGACGGACGGAGACGATGGCGGGACGACGGCGGCGGCGGCGGCTTAGGTTTCGGCTATGTCGAACTCGCTCGGAAATGGCTCAAGCACATCAGGAAAAAGCTGGGAATGTTTCTGGGAGCATGAGGATGACGATTTGGAGGTGCAAACGGGGTGGAATAGTCAGCAAAGTTGCCTTCGATGGTGAACCGTGGCGCTTTTCAACAACGTTGGGGAAAACTCGAAATACTCAGACCGTGGTCGATTATTCTCATCGGCACTTGGTCTAGATGATGCGCCCCGACGTATAGAAGCTATCTCTCAACTGGATTAAACTCTAACCATGCATAGAAACAGAATCGCATCGATGACCTAGCTCAAATTGAAAACCTGAGCCGAGACAAAAATCAAGAATACTCGCTCGATAAAGGAGGAAAATTTTTTGTTTTCACCGTGAGAATCATGGTGTCCGGGTGCTACTTTCTTCTGTTGAAGTCAAGGCTTGTAACCGCCTAGATCGTCGGCTTCACGGTGGACAGGGGTGATGTCCAAGGTGGCTCAACGATGGCGTCCGCGGAACGTCAAACTACGGGCAAAATAATGAGCAACACGATGAGCCAAGTGCTGTAGATGATAGAGTGTAGCCTTCGTGCCATCTTTGCTGTTTGCATCGAAGAGAAATGACGCAGGATCGAGGTGCTCACCGGGGAGAAAGGGAACCAGCAGTGGTGAGCAACGGCGGGAGCGAAACAGAGTGATGGAGCGCTGTTGTGTGTCCACCTTGGTCAGGAAAGGAAGATAGGGATGGGGAGGGATGGATATACATGCCAAAGAGGCCACGCAGCCTCTTGCCGACGGTGAGGTGTTGGCTTCACCGAGTGTCGATCGGCGGGGAGTCAATAAACGGAGCACTCACGGTAATGGGTCACTGGCCAGAGGGTCCCACGTCCCCTTCCAAGTCAATCCTCTCTGTTCTTTCAATTCACCCACAATACTTGTCCAGAATTGCTAGATTTTTGTGGAGAGGCCAATTTAAATATGGAGATTCAGATTCTGAAATTGGATTTCAAATTTGGAGAGGTTTCATGTGAAATTCGAATTCAAATTTGAATTTGACTAGAATTCAGCGTACCCATTGAATTAAATAAATTTAGTACTCCAAATATTATGAAAATTGGCAGGTGTGCTATTTGGAATATTTGGAAGATAATGGTAAACTCATATTTTTATTTTTGCCAAGTTTCAATAGGGGCTAACTTTGAATTTTTGAATTCCTTCAATTAAGGTTAAAATTGGTTTGATTTCCCAGTTGCCATTTGATTTCTTTTCCCCATTCAAATCTAAATTCTCCTGTATAAACTTTGTACCTTGAATTTAGGGCTTTACAACTTTTATCTTTTTAATCATGGCAAATAAAATTTTCAGCGCATCATCACGCACTATACTTACATCTCCTCTAGGGAACATAGTCATAGCCACCCATCTATGCATGAAGCGTAGAGTAGGGTTGTGCAAGTGATACAAATAGAAACTTTAAAATAACACTAAAATTCAAACCGGGGCTTGCCTGGCTGCGAGTTAGAGGGGAAGTTAGCTTCTGGAAGTAGAGTCTCCAAGGGCTTTGGGTCCTCCTCGATCTTGGTCACTATATGATATGCAATATATAAAGTACATGAGTGATATAGAAACTATAGAAAAGATCTTATAACTAATAATCAGGTATGTAAATGATTTTAATTGGCTTTGGGATTTTTACAGTGGACACTAGGATCTACGTGGATGATCTGGACCAAAAATTGGAGACGTTCAAAGAAGCTTGTTGTCTCTAAAATTCCAACAAGTAAAAGGATTCTCTGAATTTTGGTTGTAATTCTGGAGCTTTGTCATGGCTAAAAGTGGATGATCATGCTAGAGGGGGCCCACTGGTTCTGGGAAAATTTGTTTCACATTTTACTGAGCTTCCTACAGGGAGAAACTGATTTTACAAGTTTGGGGAAAAAAGCTGAAAATAGTTCTGTACTTTTCTTAATTTTCAACTACATAGAGATTTGGAACACAGATCATCTCAGTAAATGAAGTCCAATGAAATTGAAATTTTTACTGAGATCAAGTATATTTTTATGAGTGTCCTGACAAAAAATTGGAATTTTTCAATTAACAGAACAGGAGTATTTAATTTCCCAAGCAATTAGCTCAAAGAAATTAACTATGAAAATTCTGGGAGTTTCGTGTTCAACAAATTGCACAACCGCAAAGTTGGGATTAAAATGAGTCTACCAGGATTTATTTGGAAATTTTTGAGCACATATGCTAGGAGTAATTGATTTTTAAAGTTGGGATGAAATCTGTAATTAATTTGGAAAGGAAAAGTTTAAATAAAACCGGCTGGGTCCCACTGTTTAAAATGACCCAATCGCAGCTGGGCCACATATGGGCCGCAGGGTTCACCCCGCGCAGCCGTATTTAATCCGGGCCACAGCCATTCCGAGGGGGGGGGGGAAACGACGCTGATCGGTGGGACCCGCGCATTGTCTTCTACCTCGCAATGCGCGGTTCGGCCGCGGCGGCGCAGCGCCGACGAGCTCGCCGGGATGGCTGCGTCGACCTCCTCTCAGCCTAGCCATGACTTCCTAACCCTAAAATCGGACGCGCAACACGACCGTGGGGTCCAATCATGGCAACGACGGACGGAGATGATGGCGGGACGACGGCGGCGGCGGCGGCTTAGGTTTCGGCTATGTCGAACTCGCTCGGAAATGGCTCAAGCACATCAGGAAAAAGCTGGGAATGTTTCTGGGAGCATGAGGATGACGATTTGGAGGTGCAAACGGGGTGGAATAGTCAGCAAAGTTGCCTTCGATGGTGAACCGTGGCGCTTTTCAACAACGTTGGGGAAAACTCGAAATACTCAGACCGTGGTCGATTATTCTCATCGGCACTTGGTCTAGATGATGCGCCCCGACGTATAGAAGCTATCTCTCAACTGGATTAAACTCTAACCATGCATAGAAACAGAATCGCATCGATGACCTAGCTCAAATTGAAAACCTGAGCCGAGACAAAAATCAAGAATACTCGCTCGATAAAGGAGGAAAAGATTTTTTGTTTTCACCGTGAGAATCATGGTGTCCGGGTGCTACTTTCTTCTGTTGAAGTCAAGGCTTGTAACCGCCTAGATCGTCGGCTTCACGGTGGACAGGGGTGATGTCCAAGGTGGCTCAACGATGGCGTCCGCGGAACATCAAACTACGGGCAAAATAATGAGCAACACGATGAGCCAAGTGATGTAGATGATAGAGTGTAGCCTCCGTGCCATCTTTGCTGTTTGCATCGAAGAGAAATGACGCAGGATCGAGGTGCTCACCGGGGAGAAAGGGAACCAGCAGTGGTGAGCAACGGCGGGAGCGAAACAGAGTGATGGAGCGCTGTTGTGTGTCCACCTTGGTCAGGAAAGGAAGATAGGGATGGGGAGGGATGGATATACATGCCAAAGAGGCCACGCAGCCTCTTGCCGACGGTGAGGTGTTGGCTTCACCGAGTGTCGATCGGCGGGGAGTCAATACACGGAGCACTCACGGTAATGGGTCACTGGCCAGAGGGTCCCACGTCCCCTTCCAAGTCAATCCTCTCTGTTCTTTCAATTCACCCACAATACTTGTCCAGAATTGCTAGATTTTTGTGGAGAGGCCAATTTAAATATGGAGATTCAGATTCTGAAATTGGATTTCAAATTTGGAGAGGTTTCATGTGAAATTCGAATTCAAATTTGAATTTGACTAGAATTCAGCGTACCCATTGAATTAAATAAATTTAGTACTCCAAATATTATGAAAATTTGCAGGTGTGCTATTTGGAATATTTGGAAGATAATGGTAAACTCATATTTTTATTTTTGCCATGTTTCAATAGGGGCCAACTTTGAATTTTTGAATTCCTTCAATTAAGGTTAAAATTGGTTTGATTTCCCAGTTGCCATTTGATTTCTTTTCCCCATTCAAATCTAAATTCTCCTGTATAAACTTTGTACCTTGAATTTAGGGCTTTTACAACTTTTATCTTTTTAATCATGGCAAATAAAATTTTCAGCGCATCATCACGCACTATACTTACATCTCCTCTAGGGAACATAGTCATAGCCACCCATCTATGCATGAAGCGTAGAGTAGGGTTGTGCAAGTGGCTATTCCTAGGTGCACTACATATGACCTCACTAGTTAAATCTTGCCAAAAACATTGTTTGTTAAACTTAGGCAAAGCGTCTAAATCTAGCAAACAACATTTAGGGAAGCCTAGGATTTCACTTAATTCATTCCATAGGATGTTGTATTCTTTTTGAAATAATCTAAAAGTAATACCATCAAATCCAATTTTGAGTGTGCAAAGGAACTGCATGGAGAGGAGGCGTGAACTATTCTCCTCTATGTGAGCAAAGTTTTCCCATCCTAGTGCATGTCAAATGGAAAACAACTCGAAATTCATACCTATTTTGGAGATCAAATCCGGATCATAAGTTTTTGTATGAGAAAACTCACGATCTTGGAGGAGGTTGCATGATTGATCTTCAACTTCACTTTGTATGTCGAGGTCGTCGTCGTGAAGAATTTGGTAAGGGTTGCTTCTCTCACCCTTGGTAGTGTCCTCACCTACACTCCTCCTCCGTGAACTTGGTGTAGTAACAGGGAAAGGGGTGTGCACTTGAGTCTCCACCATGGCTTGAGCTTGCAGCCTCCTTCCTCTTTCCAAACAACTTCTTCATTCCTTTCATGGCCGCAACAAAAAAGAACACAATAAGGCAAAAACTCGAAAGAGGTGATATTAGCAAAAGCAAAGCCCCCGACAAATTTTCCCTTGAAGAGCTTGAGAGCATATTGCAAATGCAAACAAAACCAAATCTTTTTGAGTTGGATTTTGAGCAAGAGCACTTCAATGAAGATCAAGAAAAACAATGTGAGAAAGAGTGACTTTGGGGAGGTATGAAATGAGGTGGAGTGTGAGGAGAAGTGTTCCTCATGGCCACCACTTATAGTGTGCACTCCCCAACGGTCACTAGGGAATCAAATGTAGCCGTTGCAGGAGAGAGAGCCAAAATGGCTCGTTCCCCTAGTCGGCTGAACAGGGGGGTCGGCCGAACTGACAAGTGGGCCCCATGTTCTCCCTTTTGGCAGGTGGCTCCCCGACGGCTATGGAATTAGCACGTTGGTGAATTACCACTTTTCCAGCTTAGAAAATTGTTTTCTGAATAAAAACTCCTTTTTCAAAACCCAACAATTTTCTTTTGGTGAAAAATAAATAAATAAAAAAGATAGTTGAGAATATAATATTCTCAACTTTCTAAGGAAAACCAAATATGCAGTGAAGAAAATAAAATCAAACTAAATGGAGAAAAACCAAAATAAGAGAAAAGAAAAATCAAAGAAAAAAGGATAACTACCAAATTAACCTATTGGCTAGGTCTCAGCACGTCCGATGAGATGGACATTCCTCCTTCTTCATTTCTTGACATCTGGGTCTGAAGGGATTGGCTCGTACGGCTTGTCTTGCTTCTTACGCCATTCCTTCCTTGGCGACTTGGTGGACTTGGGCCTTTCGGGAGGCCCAGACTTCTTTGTCTTCTTAGGGTGTCGACGTGGATGATAAGATGGATTCCCTGCATAGATTAAATTCCCCATGAATGCAATGAGCGGGTCCACCTTCGGAGGTGTGATTTTGACCTCTTGAATGTTGTAACATTCAGCCCATACTTGATACGAATCATGGAGCATTGCTCCAACTTTGGGTGAAAGTTAAACTTTTCCTCCTTGCCATTTATATGGAAGTGGATTTCTCCAGCTCCAACATCTATGCAAGCCTTCGTGGTGCTAAGGAATGGATGCCCAAGAATGAGCGGTGTATCCTTCTCGACCTCCATGTCGAGCACCACAAAATCCACGGGTATCTTCAAATTGCTTGGCTATTCTCTCACTGAGTGGTTCACTTATGCCAGTTGAGACATCCTCTTTCTTTTTCCCTTTCTCAGTTGTCCTCTTTTCTTTGTGAGATAAGGTGGGTCACGAGTGGGCTTGCCACATGTCGTAGCCACCGCATTCACATTCTCCACTGTGGCTTCTGGTTGTCCTGGAATCTTGTTACTTTTCAATGGAGGAACAACTGCAGCAAATTGAGCAAAATGGGTCTCCAACATCTTGTTGAAGCTCAATTAGTTCTTGAAGGCTGAGGATAGTCCTTCAATCTTGGTATTAATGCTTTCTAGGGTCTTGTCAATAGCCGATAGCTCGTTTTATTAGGAATCATTGTGTAGGATCGAAGAGCACGTGCAAAGCTACCAGAGGGGGGGTGAATGGTAGATTAAAACTTTTCAGGGAAGCAACAAAACACCCCTCGGTAGAAAACCGATCTGTTAAAGAAACTGTGTGTGCGACTAATCTAAACATGTTCAACTGTGACAAAACTAGTATATATTGTAGAGAATCAAGTCATGAACACATCACAACAAAAATCACGAAAATTTGTCAAGAGAAACTCAAGTTACGATCGAAAAATTGAATGAAGGTCAATCAGTCCTACCCGAGAAAAACAGTTCTGGTACACTACAAAGAAACTTGTGTAGATCAGAAACCACAAATACTATGACTGTGAATTTTTCACACATGATATAAAATTATGTTTTGAAGACAAACCAAAAAGAATCACATCAATCGGATCTGTAAAACTCGAGTTATGATAAAACCACTGAAGAAAGGTAGTGCTGTGCCGAAACTCGATGAGAAAGACTTGACGAAAACAAGTCGGACGAACAAGGTACAAAAGTTCCTTCAAACTACGAACAGCCCCAAAGTTGTCTACCCCGACCTCTAGCCTCCCTTGCTTATATAACCAGGCCTTAGGCCGACCCAAACTTAACTAGGACTCTAATCCTACTCAATTCACGAATCAAAACTTTCCATAACTACTCAAGACTCTTTCATACGCAGATAGAAGCAATCTTAAGACTTTCAAACACCTTAGGAACGTATCCCACATTCCTAAAACAACTCCAATTCGTGACCCACACGAAATCCTTTCATAACCAACTCAAATCTTTCCATATTTCAGTCAAACATGACTCAGCCGCAACCTGAGTCCGTAACCTAGTCGGTCGGACCTTTCCGACTTATTCTTTATATCCACATCTCTTCATCACGCCTAGAAACCATGTAGACACGTCCATGCAATCCTTGCACATGTGCAAACATCTTCCAATAACGTCCACGATACCTTCATATGCAATGTTCTAGATCCAAACATGTTTCATGACCTCCCGATCAACTCAACCACAATTCCTCCCGAACTTGGTTGTTGAACCTCATCTTCTCCCTAAGACTAGTTCAATGGATCTCGTCACAAGTCACATCTTGAACTCAATCAACATCTGCACATGAACAAACAACCAATACTTCCGAGCACGAGTCCTTGACTTGACCCTCGTTAGTTCTGAAACCACAACACCTTACGTGAGCACCTTATGTTGGAAACCACAACAAAATAATATCAGTCATAACCACCAAAACACACCAAAAACTTAGTAAAAGATTACTAAGGAAACTTTCCATGAATGTAAAGCAATTACGAATCATTGCAAGCTAAAGCAGAACCACTTCGATCAAGCTCCGAACCTTGCTAAAGCTAACCGGACCTTGAACTGGAGCTTACCAAAACTAACAGGATCTAGCGCCGAAACTTACCAAAGCTAGTAGGACATAGCGCCGGAGCTAACCAAAGCTAGTCGGACCTAGCGCCGAGCTTACCAAAGCTAGTCGGACCTAGAGCCGGAGGTAACCAAAGCTAGTCAGACCTAGACAAAAAAGTCAGACCAAGCATCGGACCTTGCTGGAGCTACCCAAAACAAGTCGGACCTATCGTCGGACCTTGCTGGAGCTCGGACCTAGAATCGGACCTTGATGATAAAGGTGTTTTGGTAGTATTCAAAACTTTTATCATCATAGCCAATGTATTCAGCATAGATAGGTCTCACAATCTCCCCCTGACGAATGCATTGGCAACACCACTTAAAATCCGAACATTGGCTTATTCACATGAAAAGTTTTGAAAACAATTTCTCCCCCTATACTTATTTCTACCCCTTGCATACTTCTCCCCCTTTGACAATGTTTTCAGCAAGGTACAAAAGAGAAATTTTAATTTGTTATGAGCACATTATAACATATACATATAGAACAAAGTTCATCTATATCATACTATCAAGTAACTTACACTGTCACAATAATGAGATACATAAAGAAGTGTAAGCCATGCTAGAGGTCAAATCTAATTTTCAATTTAAGCATGCCATGATCTCACAAACTTAACTATTTTAAAACCTGAAGACATGATACTTGTTGCTACAATTTTCCTTTTTTTCAAGCACAGACTTTGATCATACGAAATTTGCAAGAGATTATATGCACATCTGCATTATTCTAACCAACCAAGCCAAGCCTATATCATTTGACAATCATAAGCTTAAGGACATGGTTTTAGTCATACACAACTTCTTCCAAGTTCATATCTAAGTGCAATGGTAAGCCATCTCAAAAGAAGAAGTGCGATGCATGCATATTCTCTTGATCTTTTCTCTATTTATATTTGTTCATAAAACTCAACATGTGAGTTGATTACTTGATTAATTCATTATGATTAAAAGCACTTGTAATCATTCAACAAGTTCAAAACAACAAGAAAGTTCGATCATGACAAAATTACTAGTGATTGCAAAAACTACAAAATGTATGACATGAGTAATGTAGTAAGAACTTTCAGCATGTAAAAGAAATCACAAAAGTCATATATGTATGAAATATTATGCTCATATTATTTTTAAATTCAGATCCCAAATTTGACATCTCCCCCTCAATTTAAGCCATGAGGATGCATAACCCCTATTTCACTACAAATGTAACAAAAACGGGTGAAATCCAAAGGTTTTATGAAAATGTTAGCCAACTGTTGTTCAGTATCTACATGGTGAAGCACAATGTTTCCTTTTCCAACATTATCACGGAGAAAGTGATACCTAATGTCAATGTGCTTAGTTCTAGAATGTTGCACGGGGTTTTTAGCAATGCAAATGGCACTAGTGTTATCACAAAATAAAGGAACACTATCTAGATCAACCCCATAGTCCTTAAGTGTTTGAACAATCCAAAGAATTTGTGAGAAAGCACTAGCAGCAGCTACCTATTCAAATTCGACTGCGGATTGTGTAATTGAACTTTGTTTTCTAGAGGACCAAGCAACAAGTGAAATACCAAGAAAATGACAAGCACCGGAAGTACTTTTTCTATCAATCCTACAACCCCCAAAATCAGCATCCAAAAAAGCTTTCAAAGTAATGGTTGAGGAAGAAGGAAGAAAAATACCAAATTCTAGAGTTCCATGTAAGTACCTGAGAATTCTTTCGATGGCTTGACGATGTGAAGCACGTGGGGAAGCTTGAAACCGTGCACAAAGACATACGCTAAATTGTATGTCCGGTCTTGATGCCGTGAGGTACAAAAGTGATCCAATCATGCTTCTATATTCTTCTTAATCCATGGGTTCACCATCTTCATCAAGTTCAAGTGGCATTGTTGTTCCCATTGGTGTCCTAAGAGGCTTGCTTTTGTCCATGTTGAAGCACTTAAGAAGGTCTCTTGTATACTTTGTTTGTTGCACAAAGGTTCCCTCCTTAGTTTGCTTCATTTGCAACCCCAAAAAGTACGTGAGTTCTCCCATCATATTCATCTCAAATACTGAACTCATCATAGCTGAAAACTTGGACACAAGATCATGAGAAGCACAACCAAAGATAATATCATCCACATACACTTGAACGAATAATGAGTCATTGCCATGCTTAAGCACAAAAAGAGTTTTATCAACCTTGCCCATGGTAAACCCCTTTTCAAGTAAGAATGTTTTTAACCTATCATACCATGCTCTAGGGTCTTGTTTGAGACTGTACAAGGCTTTGGACAGTTTGTAAACATGATTAGGAAAATCTGGATTTTCAAAACCTAGTTGTTGCTTGACATAAATCTCCTCATCTATATAGCCATTAAGAAAAGCACTTTTAACACATTTGATATAACTTGAAACCTTTAGATGCAGCAAAAGCTAACAAAATTCTTATGGCTTCTAATCTAGCAACAGGAGCAAAAGTTCCATCAAAATCTAGACCTTCAATTTGTGTGAAACCTTGAGCAACCAACCTAGCCTTATTCCTAACCACAACCCCATCCTCACTTTGTTTATTTTTAAACACACATTTAGTTCCAATTAAAGTGTGACCTTGAGGTGGAGGTACAATTTTCAAACATTATTTCTTTCAAAATTTTCTAACTCTTCTTGCATGGCGATAATTCAATAGTGAATGCTTGTGATATATCTTTGGGTTCAAAAGAAGCAACAAAAGCAGAATGAGCATGAGAATTGGGGTCAGAAAACCTAGATCTTGGAACTCGTTCATGCAAGCTTCCAATTATTTGTTGCGGGGGATGATTCTTGTAAATCCGTAGGGGAACAGATGTCTCACAAGCTTCTTCTTCATCAGGTTCATCGCAGATTGATGAGCTTGTGGCTTGTGGACGACAAGGATTAGCAGAGATGGTAGTTGGAGCTTGGTCAAAGTTCGGAGCTGGACACGTGTTAGCTTTGAAACTATTAGGCAATACCATCGAATCTTCTTTTTCGAAAATAACCTCCCCCTGAGGATATGGATCCGGACCTGCAATGTTTGAGCTAGTACCTAGGCTAGCTTCATCAAAAGACACCTCACAAGTCTCCACAATTTTATTAGTGTCAAGTAAAATCACATGGTAGCCTCTAGTATGAGATGGATAATCAAGAAACATACCATCAATGGATCTAGGTTCAAATTTATCAAGATTACCATGTTTCTTAACAAAGGTTTTGCAATCAAAGACCCGAAAGTGTGTAACACTAGGCTTATGTCCAAATCAGAGCTCATATGTTGTTTTACCTAGCTTAGCGCGCAAGAAAACACGATTTGAGACATTACAAGCGGTTGCAATCGCAACAGCCCAAAATTTCCTAGGAGTTTGATATTCATCAAGCATAGTCCTAGCCATCTCCACTAAGGTTATGTTCTTTCTTTCTACAACACCGTGTTGTTGAGGTACATACGGTGAATAAAATTGATGATCTATTCTATTTTCAGCTCAAAAGTGATCAAAAGATTAATTTTTAAATTCGGTTCCATTATCACTTCTAATTGCTTTTAAAGATCCTGGGTGATCAATTGATAATCTAAGAAATAAAGTTCTAAAGTGACTAAAAGCTTCATTCTTAGATGTCATAAAGTAAACCCAAGAGTATCTAGAATAATCATCAACAATCACAAGAACATACCATTTACCTCCGAAAGATTGAACACGTGAAGGTCCTACGGTGTCAAGGTGCAAAAGTTGACCCAGTTCAGTTGTCATGATCATTGTGAGAGGAGTATGTGAACCTGCAACCATCTTAGCATGTCTACAAGAAGAGCACACAATTTCTTTGCACCCTTTAAGCTTAGGCAGCCCACGTATGTGATCAAGAGTACTAACACGCATTAGATGATCAAAGCCTACATGACCAAGTCTATAATGCCAAAAATACAAGTCCTTTGAATCATTAGCAAATAGACACCTATGATTAGAGGAAGACATATCAAAATCAGCTTTAAAAACTCTTCCAAACCGAGACATGTTAAAAATAAGCTTACTTTTTGAATTTACAAATTTGCAGCAATTTTTTAGTGAAAATAATTTCCAGATTTTCATCTAGCAGTTGTGAAACAGAAAGCAAGTTGTATTTTAGATTTTTAATAAGTGCCACATCCTTCAAAGTGTAGTGATCATTTACTCTAACTGAACCCTTAGCAATTATAGGAGTTGAAGAATTATCGGCAATAGTAACATTTTGTACACGTGACACAAAAGAGAGAGAGGAGAACCATTCTTTGTTACTGGTCATGTGGCGTGAGCATCCTGAATCTACAATCCAAATGTTCTCCTTCCTCAAGCGTGTAACCTACACATAAGAACAATACGTCGATGACTCAATACTGGGGTTAGTCAATAGGCATTTAGGAATCCAGTACTGAGTCACACGACGTCCAGTAGGAACAACATGCGATAGCTAAGATAAACAAGCAGGTTTATGAGTCACAGTTTGAGATTTTTTGTTCTTAACTACTGACCTTTAAGGTGTTACTTGTGTAGCACAAAAATCAGTAGCTCCAGAGGCAAAAACAGAAGGTCCAGAGGTAACAACAGAAGGTCCGGAGGTAAAAACTAAAGCTTTGAAGGTAAACTTTGAGTGTTTTTGACTCATAACAGCAGGTTGCATGTTCCTGACATTCGGTTTAGTATGTGCAGAAAATTTTGCATGAGAGTTATAAGATCTAGCTTGCATTTTTTCCTTTTTATTTTGTTTAGCTAGTCTATAACAAAAATCTATGACATGACCATCTCTACCACAATAGGTACAATGAAATTTAACTTTGTGTTCATGTCTAGATGAGCATGTATTATGTTTATTTCAACCCGAGCGTGACAACACTCCTGCAGGTTTAAAAACCACTTCTTTTTGTTTAGGAACTGTTTTAATCAAACCAATTCCTAATGACTTTATAATGTTGGGTGAATGTGCTTTAGCAAGAGCATGGGAATCAAAACCTAAACCAGTTTTATCATTGCAAGATTTGGATGAATTCAGCAGCAAGTTTAGATGTTTGTTCCCAATACAAAACTGCTCTAGTGTCCTATTCATGACATCAAGTTTCTTAGACAATTCTAGACAGTTTTCACATGATGTTTTTCCTTTTAGTTTGCAATAAGAACAATATTTAACTTCATGCGCACGTAAAGCATTGTTCAAAACAGAAATCTGATTCATAGCATCTTGCAGTTTCTTATCAAGATCATCACAACTAGAACAATGCAAACCAATTGTAGAACAAGAAGCATCTTTTATGTTTCCAATAGTAAGTGCAGCAAGCTTTTTGTTCTTTTTAATTTCAAGTTCAAGTTTGTCAAGTGTGGAGGTGTGTGCACTTCTTAGGGAGGACAATTGTTCATATATTAAGTCACATGAGGAACAAGAATCATCACTAGGAATCATGGATTTCAAACGATTAATTTCAGATTCTAGTGACTCAATTTTAACAGCATTGTCCCTAAGCTTTTTGTCCTTTTTCTTAACAATCACAGTGGCATGAGAAATAGCATCAGACATTTCTTCGCAAGTAGGGAATACCTCTTCATTGTTGTTGTTATGTTCTGCCTCCTCCATACTTGATCTAGACTTGCCTGCCATGAAGCACAAGTTTGCCAAATCATCTTAATCTTCGTCACTTCCAATGTCCACGCCGCTTGAGCCAAGTTCCTGGACTGCGGAGATAAAACTGTTCACAAGTTGGCAACCTGTAAAGCTCTTCTTCTTCTTCTTCTTATCGTTTGTTGAGGAGTACTTCGTCCTTGATTGTTTTTCTTCCCGGGAAGTAGGACCTGAAAGGTTAGGACAATCTGTATGAAAGTGTCATGTCTTACCACATTTGAAGCATCTTTGAGGTCTGGAGCTTCCTCTCCTTCTAGTTCTCACATTTTGCAATGCTTTTGAGAACCTAGTAGGGAGAAGTGCTAGCTCCTCCTCTGGAAATTCCTCAATCTATTCAAGGGTTAGAGAGGACAACAAAGCAAGTGTACCACAAGATGAAGATTGACTGGAGCTAGGCATGTCACGTTGAGAAACAAAAGCAAGGGACTTGTTGGGGTTCTTACGTGATATTATGTCAGTTTCATGAGTTTTTAACTTGGAATATAACACATCTAAAGTAAGTGTACTCATGACAGTAGATTCACGAATGGATGTAACTTTCATCTCCTAGATTGACATGTCTAATGCACTTAGTAATTGTCTAGCATTCTCAGCATCTGAAAAGTTAACGTTGACACTACGCAAGTCGTTTAGAATTTTTTAAAGCGGGCAAAGAGATCGATGATAGACTCACCGAGTTGCATCTCGAAACGCATGTATTCCTTTTTGAACATATCCTGCTTTGCTTTACCTCCTTGATTGTGTTGGATCCTTCGTGGTAGTCACAAAGTACTCTCCACACATCGTACGCCAATCGTAGGTGTGCAACACGGTCGAAGTCACTCTGAGTTAGTCCTTGGATTATCAAGTTGCGGGCTTTGTTGTTGTTGTTGACATCTCTTAAGTTTGTAGCCGTGACATGACCGTTTGGCGGCACGTCGTAAGGCTTGTACACCTTTTCCCATATCACAAGGCCTCGTGCCTGGATAAAAGCTTCCATGAGTGCCTTCCAAACCTGAAAATCAATGCCAACAAACACACAAGGTTTTGCCGATTATTTCTCCATGAGGATTCATCAAAAACACATGCAAATCACAAATATTAGAGTATCATGGCTCTGATACCAATTGTAGGATAGAATAGCATGTGTAAATCTACCAGAAGGGGGGTGAATGGTAGATTAAAACTTTTCAGCGGAAGCAACAAAACACCCCTCGGCAGAAAACCAATCCATTAAAGAAACCATGTGTGCGACTAATCTAAATGTGTTCAACCATTAAAAACTAGTACAGCTTGTATAGAATCAAGTCATGAACATGTCACAACAATAATCACGAAAATCCGTCAAGAGAAACTCAAGTTACGATCGAAAGATTGAACAAATGTCAATCTGTCCTACCCGAGAAAAATAGTTCTGGAACACTGCAAATAAACTCGTGTAGATCAGAAACCACAAATCCTATGACCGTGAAATTTTTACAATTGGTAGAAAATTAAGTTGTGAAGACAACCCAAAATGAATCAAGTCAATTGGATTTGTAAGAATCGAGTTATGATAAAACCACCGAAGAAAGGTAGTGCTGTGTGGAAACTCGATGAGAAGACTTGATGAAAACAAGTCGGACGAACAAGGCACAAAAGTTCCTTCAAACTACGAATTTTATTGATCAAACCACAAGAGGAACATCCCTAAAGTCGTTTACCACGAGCTCTGTCCTCCCTTGATTATATAACCAGCCCTTAGACCAACCCAAACTTAACTAGGACTCTAATCCTACTCAATTCACGAATCAAAACTTTCCATAACCGCTCAAGACTCTTCCATACGCAGATAGAAGCAATCTTAAGACTTCCAAACACCTTAGAAACGTATGCCACATTCCTAAAACAACTCAAATTCGTGACCCACACAAAATCCTATCATAACTAACTCAAATATTTTCATATTTGAGTCAAACGCGACTCAGCCGCAGCCTGAGTCCATAACCTAGTCAGTTGGACCTTTCCGACTAACTCTTTACGTACACATCTCTTCATCACGCCTCGGAACCATGTAGCCACGTCCATGCACTCCTTGCACACGTGCAAACATCTTCCAATGACGTTCATGATACCTTCATATGCAATGTTCTTGATCCAAACATGTTGCATGACCTCCTGATCAACTCAACCACAATTCCTCCCGAACTTAGTTATTGAACCTCATCTTCTCCCTAATACTAGTTCAATGGATCTCGTCACCAGCCATGTCTTGAGCTCAAGCAACACCTGCACATGAATAAACAACCGATACTTCCGAGCACAAGTCCTCGACTTGATTCTTGTTAGTTCTGAAACCACAGCACCTTACGTGAGCACCTCACATAAGCATGTTGGAAACCACAGCAAAATGATATCAGTCATAACCAACAAAACACACCAAAAACTTAGTAAAAGATTACTAAGAAAACTTTCCATCCATGTAAATCAAGTACAAATCATTGCAAGTTAAAAGCAGAACCACTGCGATCAAGTTTCGAACCTTGCCAAAGCTAACCGGACCTTGAACCGGAGCTTACCAAAACCAACAGGATCTAGCGCAGGAACTTACCAAAGCTAGCAAGACCTAGCGCGGGAGCTAACCAAAGCTAGTCAGACCTAGCGTCGGAGCTTACCAAAGCTAGTCGGACCTAGAGCCGGAGCTAACCAAAGCTAGTCGGACCTAGACAAAAAAGTCGGACCAAGCATCGGACCTTGCCGGAGCTACCCAAAACAAGCCAGACCTATCGTCGGACCTTGCTGAAGCTCGAACCTAGAGTCGAAACTTGATGATAAAGATGTTTTGGTAGTATTCAAAACTTTTATCGTCATAGCCAATGTATTCAGCTTCAGCACACATAGGTCTCACACATTGATCTTCAACTGGCTAATGGCAAGCTCTCTCAAGTTGGGTTGATTGCCATTGTTTGCATTGTTATTGTTGTACCCTCCTTGAAAGAAAGGGTGTGGTTGGCCCCTCCCTTGACCTTCTGGATGATAGAAATTGTTATTGAAGTTCCCATTGTTGGCTACGTATAGCACATCCTCACGAGTGTCTGGGCAGTCATTACCCATATGACTCGTGTTGCCACAGCTTTCACGTGTGATGTGAGAGTCTAAGGCCCAAACATTGCCTTATACTTCACCACTGGCTTGTCCATCAATCTTTTTTCATAAGGATGTCTAATTTGGCAGCGATCATGTCCACCTCTTTCAAGGTGTGCATGCCTCGCTGACGGGTTTGGAGACGCTCATCGCTCCAATCCATATAGGACACCATCTTCTCAATCAAATCTTTTGCTTTAGGCACCGTCAATGATAAGAAGGCTCCTCCCACAGCAGCATCCACATGGTCACGGGTGTAAGGAGTTAGCCTATTGTAGAAATTTTGGATAATGAGCCAGTCGTCCATCCCATGGTGGTGATAGGCCAGGATGTACTCCTGCAGCCTTTCCCATGCCTCGGGAATAGACTCCTTAGGATCTTGCTGGAAGCTGGAAATTCTCCCACGTATGGCATTGGTCTTGCCAATGGAAAGAGCTTGGCAAGGAATGTTGTAGAACACTTCTCCCAAGTGTCTACAACACTTCTGTCCACATAGAATCACTGCTTTGCTCTCCCAAGAAGGGAGATGGAAACAGTCTAAGACAAACGGCATCAGAAGAGACGTCCTTGATCTTGAAAGGGATACAGGTGAGCATTTGCTTCCTCGTTAGCCTTCCCAAAAAATGGGTTGGCTTGCACCATAGTGAGCAAACCATTCTTGATTTCGATGTTGACATCTCCCGTGTTAACAGTGGGCCCAACAGGCACATTGTTGGCAGAGGGAGCTGAAAACTCACGAAGGGTCTTCTAGGTTATTGGTGTTTTGGTTGTTGGTGCAGTAGTGTTGCTTTCCTTTGCCACACGAAGCTTCTGATGAGTGATGACACGAGGTTGATCTCTCAGAAGGGATTCATTATCTTTAGTAAAGTTTTCTGATAGGCACAACCAGACATACACTACCCCATTTTCACATTAAAATGAATGCAAAAACAAAGAAGGGTTATCCTATTAAAAACCTACCCAGGGTCCTATCCTATTCACTCAATCATGCAATACTTCAATTGCCTTCCCCGGCAACGGCGCCATAAATGTTTGTTGACGTTTCTTACGTATAGAATAAATTAAGCAAGCGCATGGAAATTGTCAATGTAGCAATTCCACTTAAAAGAGTATTCCAGGGGTGTTATTTATTTTATCCCAAGGGAAGGCTAGGTGGAAATGTAGCAATCATCAAATGGAAAGGGTGGAATGGTCTCTGTAGGGTTCTAGTGAGAATGGATAATAGATAATTGGAGGTAGTGTGACACACACAAGAGCGTTCTATTCTACGTGGGGGGGGGGGGGGTTGTAAATAGGTCCTATGGAGATTAGACTAAGAGTTAGTGAGTTGCTCCTACAATGCCTCTAATATATAAATACATAGCCTAGGTTAGATATCTATGAGCATGAAAATAATGAATCCTTATGCTAAGTTGTTCAAAACATCGGGCATAGGTTTACCCCTAGCAAAACTAGGACGACTCCCGCCAAGAGCCTGTGTCATAGCCGAACACGAAGCATTACAAAGGAAAGATAGGGATGTCACCACCTACTGCCTACCTCTTCAATCCGCGGGTCTACGAGACATTCAACGCTACTTAGCTATCCTAGCACCATGCTAGCATATTAAGTAAATACCTTAAGAGCCTAGGCACAAGCTATCCTAAGTCAATGAATTAAATCATCGTTGAAAGAAATGTTGATACAATGAGCATAATTATTCATATTAACATGATCATATCATAGCTAATTAGACTATAATGGGGGTTTATAGTGTTTATGATGATAGATTATGATAATTATGGCATAATCATAAACACTATTCCTACCACATACATGGACTCCACAATTAAACAAGAAACGCTTCATCCAAGTATATGTATAAAGGAAGACTAAAGATAATATCTTTATTATGCATAAAGTCACAAATACAAGAAGGAATACATGTGCCATACCTTTCCCAATGTGGAATTGGGAAGAGAGACTCCCTCTACTCCTTTCCTAATTTGGAATAGGGACTAGAGACTCTCCTCTATGCAGCCTAAACTTCTCTAAGACTATGGAATATAGTGAATATAATAGAATGAAGCTCAAGTGGTATGGGTTGAAGTGAGGGGTAGGGGGTTCTATTTATAGCTGGAGAAGGGTCGGTTCCCACCACCAAAAGCGTGCAAATTAGTCTCCATCGTTAGCAGGGCACCACAGGGAGTCAACACGTGGAAGTTGACTGCGTTTGGCGTCAGGAACTAGTTGGCCGAATAGGGTGTTTGGCTGACCTGGTCTTGGCTCTGTTTCGGGTTTGTTTTATCCAAGTCACTTCTAGGTGGGGCCTATTGACTGATATGGGTGATACACCATTGGATCTATTTGGATACGTCTGTTTGTGGGCCATTTGGTCCATGTGATGCCACGTGTTGGCGCTTGATTGGTTGGGATGATACCTTTTAGGATTGCTCCCCCTCTTTTACCTCAGTTTCTGCATAAAAAGCTTGCATGCACTATTTCTCCAAGTACAAGTGGAAATAGGTTAAGTAGAAAGGTGATGTGTGCAAGAAATGACTTGTCTTTCACATAATTGAGTTATATTGACGAATGAAATTGGGATATAACAGACGTCAACATAGGCCACATTTAATAATGACATTACTATCAGACCATAATAACACCTATACCTATCACATACATGGGCTCCGCAATCAAACAAGAAATGCTTTGCCCAAGTATTTGAATAAAGAGAGACTAATAATAATAATATAAATATGCATAAAGTCACAAAAGGAAAGAAAGATACATGAGCCATACCTTTCCAAATTTGGACTTGGGACTAAAGGCTCCTCTCTACAGCCTAATCACCACTAAGGACTTTGAGAACTAGTGTATACAATGGAGTGAATGCTCAATTGGTGTGTCTTGACGTGATGGGTGAGGGGTCCTCTTTATACTAGTGTTGAGGTTAGTTCCCTCCATCTTTTGCGCTCGAATTAGTCTCCATTATTATCACCAAGCCATAGAGTGTGCTACGTTGAAGTTAACCGAGAACGGGGGCCGAACAGGTCGGTAGAACCAGTGGTTCGACCGCACCTGAGGAGCCCCCAACGGCTCTGGTTTTCCTCCATGTGACTGATCTATGGGCCCTCAACCTTGGTGTGGATTATTTCTTTGTGTGTTAGTTGATTTAATACTCCGAGTGGGCCCATGGATCCTCGTGCTTGCGCTTGATTGGTCGGGAGGTGTATTTCATGGATTCCTCCCCAAGATTCATCTCAGTTATTTAAGAATACCTGCATGCACCATTTTCTCCAAGTACAAGTGGAAATACATTATTTCGAAAGGATATGCGTGTAAGAAATGTTTAGTCCTCCATGATTATGAATTGCATTGACGGTCTAAACTAGTACATAACGACCATCAACAAAATGTGGAAAGGAAATTATGTATTAGTTGGCGACGTGAACAAACCTTCTTCTTCTTGATGTTGTTGGCAGATGAGGACTTGAACTTTGTTTTCTATTCATCATGGGGAGTAGAACCTGAAAGGTTAGGGAAATTTGTAAAAAAAATGTCCAGACTCACCACATTCAAAGCATGTTTGATAACCACCACTTCCTCTCATTTTGAATGTCACATTTTGCAATGCTTTCGAGAACCGAGTAGAGAAAAGTGTGAGCTCCTCTTTTGGAAACTCCTCAATGTGTTCAAGGGTTAGAGAGGATAGCAAGGCAAGTGTACCACATGTCGAAGATATGCTAGAACTAGGCATGTCACATTGTGAAACAAATGCAAGAGACTTTTTTGGGTTTTTACATGATACTATATCAAGTTCATGGGTTTTTAGCTAGGGATATAAGACATCTAAGGTAAGTGTACCCATGATAGTGGATTCACGAATAGATGACAATTGCCTAGCATTATCAGCTTCTGAAAAACCTTTATTTCATAAGATAATTGAGTTTACAAAATAGTGTACATAAGGAGTACGCAGTAGAAAGAATATACTAAGACTCTCAACCTATCTAAGCACAAGAGATGAGCTCGATGCCTACGGAGGTTCTTGCTAGCAACACGAAGAGTGTAAGGCAGCACGCGAGGTCTCTCGTGAGTCATAAACCTCGGAAGGTCTGAGTTCCCACGGACAAAAACAAAAGCAACAGCTAAACTATTACCTGCAAAACCACATATATAGCAACCATGAGCACGAATGCTCAGCAAGACTTAACTGTCTCACCTAGAACATGGAACTCTACATGCAGGAACTCTACACATAAGAAAGCTGAATTGGTTAAATAAACTCGCCCAACTGTAAATGGTTACTTTCATGTTTTCAGTAGAAATGACATTCCATGGGCATGGCACATCATGAACTCCACAATCAAACAAGAAACACTACGTATATTATGTTACGTGCCCAAAGTTGCATATGCTGCATATAAGTTAAATCTTAGGAAATGATAAATTTAATTTTGCTACTGCTAAGCCATACAAGTTGCAGTACAATATTATAATCATTGCAGCAAATTCATAATATTCTGACTACTATTAATTACTATATCATGACGCAATAAACAAGAGGTACTCAAATAATTGCGAGGGACGGTGATTGCAATCAGTAGGCACCCGGTGTGCATGACACCTACGCCCGCGAGGAAGACATGCCGATGCTCTTATCATCATGTCATAAGTGGCCACCTTTCACTGCCATCCCAACATCAAACTATCTATGATCCTCACAGAAGGTACACTAGATGGACACGTTGGAGTTGCCTGCTAGCAGATTTACACCTCCTATCCTCTTTCCCCCAAGGGACTACGATATAAGTTTTGATGTGAGAGTGCCAGAGTTAAATCAGTTTCCTGGGATCCATATAGTCAGTATGCAACCGGTACAGTTCAAACCTGTCCAGCGGGGCTGAACACAGATCAGTCCTCAACCGACACAGGCAAGGCTACGCACCCAGGACCACGTCCTGCTGCTTCCTATTCTACTGCCCGGTCTCATATTCAAATTAATAAATTATTCTCGAACTAAGTTCATGTGAACCCTATTCTTTGTCTCCCGAGTGGATTCCAACCACTTGACTTCTACCAATTTTCCACTAAAACATTAGCATAGCAATATAATACAATGGAGTAATGTTCTATCTAGTCGCTCCAAGGATTATTTGGTCATGCATGTGGAGTATCAACCAAACTGAACCTAATGCACAATAATACCCCATACATATAGTGTATACGAAAGCAAAACTTTAAAAGAGCTGTTATATGCCAACCGGGGCTTGCCTTGGGTTGCAACTAAATAAAAGTCAATAAAGTCAGTGTTTGCTCTTCTGGGTGAAGCTTCTCGTCCATCTCTTCCCTTTCTTGCCCTTGTTGCTGCTTTCAATAATTTGCTTGCAGCAAATTCATGCTTGTTTCATCTCCTCCATAAGACGCTCCTCTTTGATATTCATCATCAGTTGAGCTATCTATATGAAAATGCACATATCAGAATTATGGTTAACAAGGAAATAATATTAAATTAATCTCGAAAGAAAACAACATCGTGTATAGGAGCTAAAGAATGGTCTATGCTTGTTGCTCATAAGATAAAAAAGATCAAGCTAGATTTCAAATGTGTTTACGTATCAAGTACCATAAGCTTTGGAATGGCCATAAGGGAAGAAAACTGAATTTGAAAGAGGAAGAATAACAGGTTGTACAAGAGCTACAGAATGGTCTCTGATGGATTTAAATTCTGGTGGCGAGGGTGGAGTTTCAAAAATATGAGATGGGAGCAATGGACTTATGAACCTCAATGTGGCATTCATGTAGAGGAAATAGTTTAGCAAAAAGGAAAAAGATATGAATGTCAAAAGGAAAACCATATGCTGTACAATACTATAGGAAGGTCTCTTGTCGAATCCAAATCTGGTTTAAAGGAACAAAGGGCATAAGGTGGACTTAGGAAAATGTCCAAATGATCTCCAAAATGAACATTCATGTAGGAGAATGGTACTAATGACACAATATGATAAACACTACAAGAAACGATGAATAGAACATCGGGTTAATTATAAATGTGGAGGCCATCGAATTTAAAGTGTCTAAAGCTGTTAGTATTTCAAAAACTGTCGGCCATCCGAATATAACCGAAGGATATAATTTAAAACCGTAGGTAGCATGTTGTAAACCGATGTTTAGAACTATAACCGTCGGCTACGCTACAAGAATTTACTTTTAAAAATATAATTGTCGGCTCCATATGCCCAGCCCAACGGCTCTACAAGTGGAGTTGGGAGTGGGCCCCGGTTCCGCATCGATCCCCGGATTCATGTCGCCCTGCGCGCTACTCTCTTTCTTTGAAATCGTGAGTGGGCCCGCTTCTGCTTCCGCGTCCCAGAGGCTCGGATTCTCGTCGCGCTAGCTACTCTCTTTATTTCTCTTTCCCCGATCTCCCTCTTTCCACGTCCCCCTCTTTCTTCCCCCGCTGCCACCCACCAAAACCCTAGCCCGCCGCCGCCCACAAAAACCCTAGTCCGACGCCGCCTACCACGGTGCCTCCGTCGTCCGCGCACCATCACCCGTAGTACGTGCGCCATCATCCGCCACCCGTCGTGGTCTGAACGCCGTAATCCACCGCCCATCGAGGTCTGCACACCGCTATCCGTGCCCGTTGAGTTCTGCGTGCCATCATCCGCTGCCCTTCGAGGTCCGTGTGCCGTCATCCGCTTCCCATCGGTCGTGCGCCGCCTGTCGAGATCCCCACTGGCTGTCGACTGAGTCTGCGCGCCACCACTCCGTCGGCGCGCCTTTCTATCGTCCACGCACCGCCTCCCGTCGGGCGCGCGCTACCTCTCTGTTGGTGTGCCTCTCCATCGGCCGTGAGCCGCTTCCCTGTCATACAACGCGGTCGGCCGCGTGCCGCCCGCCAAGGTCCGCACCAGCCATCGACCGAGTCTGGCGACGCCTCCACGGCTTCGTCGACCGAAGTCTCCACGGGTGGCTCTGTCGACCAAAGTCTCCACGCTTGTGTTCATCTTTTTTTTTGTTCTTGTGTTGATCTTGTGTTCGACATATCTTGTGAGCATATTACAATTTAAAATTGTGCTTTGTATCGTACTTGTGAGAGCATATTGATCTATATTGGTGGCGCGTGACAACAAAAGTGCTGGCCCCAGGTGGGGCGCATATTGGAGCGGTATTTTTTTTGTTTTGTCAGAGAGATAAAAGCTTCAGTTCCACTTTGTGGCCGACGGTCTTATCGTGGTAGAGACGTCGGGAATTGGGTCGACGGTTATAACGATTAAATGTGTCGGTTCAAGACACCGACGGCTATAATGAATAAATATGTCGGTACCAAAGCCTTTAGAAGTTAAAAACGTCGAGTAAAGAGCGTCGGCTAAAGTTGTCGGTACACCAACGGCTGTAAAGTATGACCGTCGACTACAGTAGCCAACCGACGGTCATACAGCCGACGCCCTTTTTCTCGTTTCTTGTAGTGAAATATGAAACATAATGAAGCTGGGATTTTTGTAGTGGTCCACATAGGTCATAAGAAAGATGCTAGCAAAGTTCCAGCTCAAGTATGGCAGAATGTGGTCTACAAAATTCAATGAACCTTTAGGTTTGTCTGAATTTTCATGACTATTCCAAAGTTTTGACATAGGCAAAAGTTGGTTTTCATTTTTTCTTTAGGGGGGGGGGGGTCAAGAGGAGTCCAACAAAGTTGGTTTCATAATTTTCTAAGCATTATACAGGGATGTATTGATTTTAGAAGTTGATACATTTTTCTGAAATTATTTCCAGAAGTTTGGAATTTTTCATGTGCATACAGTTTGAAAACACAATTTGACTGAGCAAATCAAGTCAAATGGGCCTGAGATTCGTACTGTGGCTAAAAGGAATTATGAAGAAGGTTGTGGCCACGTTTGAGATTTTTCCAATATATGGATCATCAGTAATTAAATCCAAGTTTTTTAGTTTAATGTAATTATTGGTGAAAAAAATAATGGAACTTTCATACTGATTCAAATGCGCCACTTGAAAGTAGAGACCATACAGAGTCTAACAAGATTTATTTGGGATTTTTTGGCCAAATATTCTAGGAGATATGATTTTTGGAAGTTTGAAGCAAATCTGGAATTTCTTTTGTCTAGAAAAATTGGAATAAAACAACGGTGCTACGGAATTTGAAACGGGCCAATCAGAGGCGAGCGACACAGGACCAGAAGGTTTAAAAAGCACTGTCACGGTGTGTCAGTACCTTGTGTACCGGGTACCCTTTAATACGGCAAGTAGTGCAAAAGAGTTCTACTCGTCATAATTGAAGGTCTCCTCAGGCCCCACATGTCATATTACACCGCACCCGCATCCCTCATATGGGTAATTCCGGTGATTGACACGTGTAATGTAAATCCGGGACTAAACTCCCAACATTGGGAAGCTCCATGATCAACACGTGTACAATGACCCCGGACCTAACCCCCAGCAGAGGGAAGCTTCGATGTTGACACGTGTATAGTGGTTCCGGAGCTACCTCCCCACAAGGGGAAGCTCCGAAGCTGCCACGTGTGAAGCCTCCGTACCTTCACCATCAACGAATACATTGACGGATCTCCTTCAGCACGGACATTCAAGTGACAGTTAAAGCGGTAGTTACAAGACTTGATTACGTGTCGTTAATGTTGTAGTAACGACACCCGATCAGAGCAATGTTAATAGAGGTAACGCAGCCATTAAGGCATGTTATCACACTATTAACCATGCTTAATACTCATAGACAGTGTATTAGGCTATTTAATACGCCTGGGCCACATGTTGGGCCAGGCTAATGATGTAACCATCAGTCCTTGTACTATAAAAGGATTGAGCCGCGCGATACAGAAAAATAACTCCAAGCTGAGCCAAAGGCTACGCTTTCTAGCGGTTCATAATATAACACACATACACACCCCGTCGAGTAGGGTATTACGCTCAAGCGGCTCGAACCACATAAATCTCTGGTGTCTCCATCTTGATCCTGATATCTGCGTGCCCCAACCGAAACGAGAACCTCCGCGGGCTACACTATAGTAGTACCGAGGGAAGTGTCGTTGCTACACTTCGACATTTGGCGCGCCAGGTAGGGGGCGAGATCTCAAGATGGTGAATTCCGCTGCAGGATCTTCCAACGGCAATCGAGCTGAATAACCTGCCGGTGGCAATCCCTCTAATGTTCGGCAGCCAGCAGTGCCATTGTTCCTGCGGGCACTATGGCACCACAGCCACCATCTATTCTGACAAACAATACTGGACGACAAGATGGGGCATCTGCGTCGATCACTGCATCGACTAACAACAACCCTAAGCATGCACTCATTGTTGCGCGAGCTCTTCTACAACATCCACCACCTCCAGGGGCATCTCAGGGTGCTATGGAACAGTGGGGAGCTGATATTGACCATCTGGTTGCAGCTGCAGCCGCTGGCATCAGCAATCAAGGTCCTCCCCCTTCGGGGCGAGCACCATCACAACGACGTATCTTGTCAGGCCGACTTATTCCGCAAGATTCGCAGCAGAGGAGACGTGTTGCATCCCAGCACGTGACCTCGTTGCCTCCCGGGGCACGACGTACCCACACCATCACCAGGATTCTGACTCATGACCTGCGGTCGGAACTAGATCACCGTTACCGACAGCAGGACGGTCGCGTCCATATCGAGCGTGTTCGCGAGAGGCGAGAGGATCAAGACAACCCTGCTCCTCAGGGAGTAGGAGGAGGCTGTTCTGCCCTGGCCATGCATTTACGCATGGTCAGGTGGCCACGGATGTTCCGGCCTCACTTGCGGAAAAATTTAACGGGACTGTCAACCCCGCCGAGTTCTTTCAAATCTACTCCACTGCTATACTAGCAGCAGGGGGTGATGAGGCTGTGATGGCCAACTACTTTCCGGTGGCTCTAACTGGGACTGCAAGGTCTTGGTTCATGAGCCTTCCACCCGACTCCATTAATAGTTGGGCGGAGCTATGGAATCAATTCACTACCAACTTCGGGAGTTCTTATACCCGACCTGGCACTGAATTGGATTTGTTTGTTGTAAAGCAAACATCGCGAGAATCACTGCGATCCTTCATCCAGCGATTTTCTCAGGTACGGAATACTATTCCTTCAATCTCGAGCTCTTATATTATCGTTGCATTCAGACTGGGTGTTCGAGATACAAAGATGCTGGAGAAGCTGGCCATCAAAGAAGTCACTAGCATCACGGAACTCTTCAGCCTAGAGGACAAATGTGCTAGAGCTGCGGAGGGCCGTGAAATGCACTCCAAGCTAGCTCCAGAGGCCAACAAGAAGTCTTCCAAAACTGAAGCCGCTACCTCCGGTAGTGGCAAAAAGAAGAAGAAACCCAATGGCAAGAAGAAGTCGTTGGCCGGCGCACCAGCTGTTGCAGCTGTTGCAGCTCCGGGTGGTCGGGGGCCACGCCCCGAAAAACGACCTCGTCCTTCATCAGAAGACGGCAATATTTCCAAAGCGTGGTGTCCGATCCACAAGATGGACAGACACAACCTGGAAGAATGTTGGGAGTTCTAGAACCTTGTCGAGCGCTATAACAAGTGTCGGGAAGAAGCTTCTTTGCGTCAGAGGGAAGGAAAACAAAAAGTCGATGAAGCTCCGGTTGAGGAGGAGCTAGGTTTCCAGGACCCCAAGAAGGTCCTGAAAGCTGTCTACAACACTGTCGCCGATGATTCTGACGTCTTTGACAACGAGCGCTGAAAGACCCTAAACACCATCTATGGTGGTTCTTTGGACATCACCTCTCGCCGCATCCTCAAGACAATGCGGCGGGACATGGCCGCTACCGCTCCGACTGCTAGGGCGGAGCCTCATCGGAAGTGGATGGACACTCCCATCATTTTCGATGCTTCGGACTGCCCCCGCAATATGATTAGAGTTGGCCAACTTCTGTTGATGGTGTCACCCACCATTAAGAATAATCAACTCCACCATGTAATGGTGGACAGAGGTTCAGGGTTGAACCTCATAAGCATTGAAGCTTTCGTTAAGCTTCAGCTCTGGCCTTCGGACCTTCGCCCATCTCGGCCTTTCTCTAGGTTAGGTCCGGGGACCACCACTCCTCTCGGTTCCATCACACTCCTAGTGACCTTCGGGACTCGAGAGAACTACAAAACTGAGAAGTTGATCTTCAACGTCGCGTGGATCAGTCTGCCGTTCAACGCCATTTTGGGCAGGCCAGCCTTGTACAAGTTCATGGCCGCCGCTCATTATGGTTACTTAGTGTTGAAAATGCCAACACCTGCGGGCATTCTCAGGATTCGCAGAGATCGCACTGCAGGAGTCACTGCTTAAGAAGAACTCTATGCGCTTACCACAGCGCAAGAGGAAGCATCCAGTCAGGAGCCAGCTCCGAACCCTCCGAGCATTCATCATAAAGGCTCTACCTCCGCACCTCGTGTGCAACCAAGCGGCGACACCGACGTTCCCGTCAAAGTCGTCCAAATTGGTTCTGATGCTGCTCAGGCTACCCGTATATCGGGAGGTATGAACAACAAATAGGAACTCGCGCTTATCACTTTCCTCCGAGCCAATGTCGACGTGTTGGTCTGGCAACTGTCACAGATGCCCGGGATCCCTAGGGAGGTGATTGAGCACAATCTGAAGATTTACCCTGACACACGGCCTATACACCAGATGCCCTGGAAGCAATCAATCGAGCGACAAAACTTCATCCAACAGGAAATTAAGAAGTTGCTCGAAGCTGGATTCATACGAGAAGTCTTCCATCCAAAATGGGTGGCAAACCGAGTTGTTGTACCCAAGGCCAGCGGGAAGCTTCAGATGACTACACCACCTTAAATAAGGCATGTCCAAAGGATCCATTTCAACTACCTAGAATAGATCAGATAGTGGACTCCACCTCCGGGTGTGAGCTATTGTGTTTCTTAGATGCATATTCTGGATATCATCAAATCCAAATGTCTAAGGAAGATGAAGAGCATACTGCCTTCGTAACAGTAAATGGATTGTACTGTTATATTGCCATGCCATCTGGTCTTAAAAATGCTGCTTCAACATTTGTGCGAGCTATGTACAAAACATTTGGAGAGCTAATTAGAGACTTGGTGGAGGTCTACATCGATGACATCGTCGTGAGGATAAAAAACAAGGAGTCACTCCTTGACAATTTACAAGTTGTCTTTGACAAGTTGCGCACCACGCAAACCAAGCTGAACCTGGACAAATGTGTCTTTGGAGTTAGCTCCAGGAAGCTTCTAGGTTTCTTTGTGACTCACCGAGGAATTGAAGCAAATCCAGCGAAGATCAAGGCCATAGAAGATATGCGGCCCCCAGCCCGCATCAAGGATGTCCAGAAGTTGACTGGATGTTTAGCTGCGCTCAACCTGTTTATCTCAAGATTGGCAGAACGGACGCTACCCTTCTTCAAACTATTGAGGAAGTCCAGACCATTTCATTGGTCTGAATAAGCAGAAAAGGCATTTCAAGAGCTAAAAAAGCTCCTCACCACAATACCAATATTGGTAGCTCCGAACCCAGGTGAGCCTTTACTGCTTTACATTTCGACAACCACCAAAGTTGTCAGTATGGTCCTGGTTGCGGAAAGACTTGAGCCACATCCAGTCCAGGAACCCAGACCCCCCCCCCCCCCCCCGGGAGGGTCCAGAGTTAAATGAAGGCGTGTCTGAGTCCCAGCCCCCAGACATGGAACCTTAAGACGAAATGCTAGGAGATCAACCTCATTCACGTGAGAGGGTTCACCTGGCTGACCAAGACGATCTGGACCCTTCTAGTAAGGTCCGGGTCAAACAAGGAGAAATTATGGACCCCTTCGGTAGGGTCCAAGAAGCACAACATGAAGGTCCGGACCCCTCCAGGAGAGTCCGGGTCGATGGAGAAGAAGCTCCTGGTCTTTCCAAAAGGGTCTGGACCGTCTAACGCCCAGTGTACTTTATCAGGAAGTGCTCCACGACGCCAAGACAAGATACATTGAGGTGCATAAGCTGCTTTACACAGTTCTTATTGCCTCAAGAAAGCTTCGACACTACTTCCAGGCCCACAAAATATTGGTGGTAACTTCTTTTCCACTGCGTGCTATTTTGCATAACCCTAACTCTACTGGGAACATTGCAAAGTGGGCAGCGGAATTGGCCAAGTTTGATCTAGAATTCGTGTCACGACAAGCAATCAAAAGCCAAGCCTTGGCCAACTTCGTGGCGGAATGGACTCCCTCTCCATCAAACCCTGGGGGCCATAGTGAGCGGACATCGGAACCCAAGGTTCCGGTATTCACCAAGCCTCACTGGACTCTCTACAAATGATACCTCCTACGTGGCCATTCGTTGTGTGGGGCAAGGACATCTTGGGACCATTCCCAAAAGTCGTCGCAGGTTACAGGTTCTTGTATGTCGCCATCGACAAGTTCACCAAGTGGCCAATAGCAACTCCAGTTGTGATAATCAACAAGCAATCAGTAATCAAGTTCCTTAAGTCCATTATATGCAGATTTGGAGTTCTGAACAAAGTCATAACTGACAACGGAACCCAATTAACAAGTGCTGCATTCCAAGAATATTGCGAAGTCCTCGGCATTCAACTCAGGTACGCCTCAGTAGCTCACTTAGCAAGCAATGGCCAAGCCGAGAGAGCAAATGCAGAAATTTTAAAAGGACTCAAGACGCGCACGTATGAGCACCTGAAAAAACTTGGATCCAATTGATTGAAGAGCTTCCATCCATGTTGTGGGCGAACAGGACAACACCTAACCGGTCAACTGAAGAAACACCCTTCTTTCTAGTGTATGGAGCTGAAGCAGTCCTTCCTCCGGAGATCACCTTGGGGTCCCTTCGGGTCCGGACCTTCAACGAAGCCGCGCAAGACCAGCTCCGGCGTGAAGACCTTGACCTCATCGATGAGGGAAGGTGCCAAGCAGCTGTTGGGAATGCAAGATATCGCCAAGCGCTCCGGCGCTATCATCAAAGGCATGTGCGCAACCGATAGCTTGAAGAAGGTGATCTGGTGCTTAGAAAGATACTAACTCCTGAAGGAATGAACAAACTTTCCCCCAGTTGGGAAGGTCCTTTCCGAGTGATAAAAGTATCCCGACCCGGATGCGTTCGCTTGGCAACTGAGGATGGGACTCCGCTTCCTAATCCTTGAAACATCGAGCACCTCTGTATGTTTTATGCTTAGAATCGCAGAGGTGAGTCTGTAATTACACATGATGTATGTTATAGAGTAAATAAACAGACAGGGATAGGTCCTCCGGGAGAACATCTTGACCCCTCTGGGAAGGTCCGGGAAGTTCAAGTACACTTGATACAGTCACTGCACTAAAAGTGTAACTACCTACCCTGGGTTAGTACAAGATGTATAGCGCACTTAGCTTGGTCCCGCACCCTAAGTGTGTCCTTGTCTACCCTGTAATCTGGACCTATAATTAAAGACATTGTTGTGTGAAAACAGACTCCACGTGCATTTATTTTGTACAAGGCTCGATTTATCAAATTATTGATCAATATACTTGTTATCATATCGAGTTACATCAGAATAAAAACTCAAGTAAGAACAATAAATCACAAACGATTTATAGACAAGAGGATGAATTTTACTTTTTTCTTGTATTTAATGTGCAGGAAAAACAGAAATTCATAGCGATGGTAGACGATGCCAGAGCTACTAAGCTCCAACATCCTCCGAGAGGACCTGCCGTCAATATTTCATATGTTGACAGTGGGTAATGTCGGAGTTACAAAGCTCTGACAACCCCTGGGGGCCTACCTTCAACTATCCGTGCAGCGACATCAGGAGTTACAAAGCTCCGTCAACCCCTGGGGGACCCCCTGTCGACGTTTCATACGTTGATAGTGGGTACCTCGGAGCTACCAAGTTCCGCCAATCCTAGAGGGTCTACCGTCGACGCATCAAAAAAGAAGACTTCGGACCTAAAATCTACAAGTGTGAAGCGTTCAAGTCATCAATATACTATCAAATCCTTTGGTAAATGTACACACTTCAATTGTACACATATACTAGGGGCCAACAAGACAGAGCACATTATATTGAAGACAAAAATAAAGTGATGTGGCAAAATAGATTTCATTAATTTGAAGCACGGGATTACAAAATTGGGATTACAGCAGAAGGCAGAAGGAAAAAGTTATAGCTACTGGAGGATCTAAGTCCTGAGGAAGAATGAGGCGACTTCCTTGACAACTCCTTGGACGCTGGCCCTGGCGGCGTCCTCCTCTTCAGCAACGGGATATTGTAGCATCGGGTCCAGAGAGAATTGGGGGTCTCGGCTCACATAGCACGCCAGCACATACTCTGCGACGACTGTAGCCAGAGATTTCCCCTCTGTCTCTAGCGGGTCCGCAATGACGTCGCCCATCGCGTCGAGTTTGCCGCCAGCAGCGTTGAGGGCCACCAGTGCTCAGTCCAAAACCATCTCCGGATTGTCCGGATGTACAGGACTGAAGCCTAGTGGTGTCAGCGCGTTGTTGGCTCGTCCCAAGAAGTCCCATACTTGGATGGACTCAGTCTCATTCAAGCTCCGCAGCTCCTCCAGTGCCTTTGGGGCGGCCGCAAACTCCGAACCTTTCCGAGCGAGGCGCTCGACCAATTTAGCATGTTGTTGCATACTCTCAGCAACTTGGTTCTCACGATCGGTCACCTCCGTCTCCCGGAGGTGGATGCGGTTCCGCCAAGTCCTTTTCCCTACCTTTCACTTTCCCTTCCCTGGTGGCAACTTCAGCTTCTCTTTTCGAGAGCTCCTGCCCCAGTTTCTAGTACTTCTCCTTCTCCTCTTTGCTCCATAGATCCAGCTTTTTGCTGCGATCTGCCAAATTCTGTTCATCCAGTGTTAATTTCTTGGTGAACTCCGCCTCCCTCTTCACAACATCCTCCTGCTGCTCCGGGAGTTTTTCTTCCCTTGCCTCAAGGTCCGCCCGGTGCTTTAGGAGGACCTCATTCAATTCATTAAGGTTTTCGTCACGCTCATCAACAGAATCACGCTTCTCCTTGGCTTATTCAAGGATCTCCCTGGAGTTAGAGTCGAGCGCCCGGATGGCGGCTTCTTTCTCCTCCAGCAACTTGTCCCAATATTCCAACCGGGCCTTCTCCCTCTTGATCCACTCCTTCTGGTCAGCCAGCCTTGTCTGGGCAAGCCTGGTCTCGAAGCGGAGTTAGTTGCGCCAATGCCTCATGGTGTTGCGCTCCTCCTCCTCCAGGGCTTTGCTCTCATGATCGAAGGCAAGTTGGACTTGTCGGAGGCTCGAGCAGGCGTTGTCTATAGACAACGCCAGAGGGATAGGCTTCGGGCCTGCTGAGACCATCTCCGTAGGATCCAGAGGATTTTCCATCACAAAAATTGGGTCCCACTCTACGAGGGTGGTCCACTGAGCTCCTGCAGCACTAGGGCCGCTCTCCGGAAGCCCTTCAACAGTAACAGAGGAAGAACCCACAGTGGGAACTCCCACCTCCGGACTGGAAATCGAACGCGCTGCTTCCTGGTCTTCAATTATTGGCTCCGAAGGTGAAGGACCTGCCGTCACTTCAGGCTGCTCCAGCTCTGGTCCAGACACCTCCGGGGCTACTATCTCTGAAGAAATAGCTGGAGCTTCATTCGGTGCCCCCACCACCTCTGGCTCTGACGCCAACACATCAGTCACTTCCAGTTCAGTAACCAGAGCTTCAAGCACCTCCGGCTCAGCCGCCGGACCTTCAACAACTTCTGGCGCAAGGGCCGGAGCTCCAACTATCTCCGACTCAATGGTCGAGGCTTCAATTGCCTCTGGCTCAGCAGCCAGGATTTCGACGACTTCCGGTTCAAAGACCAGAGCTTCAAACATCTCCGACTCCAGTACTAGAGCATCATCCTCTGGCACCGTTGTCAGAGGTACATCTTCAGCTTCTCCCACGCGGTCCGGCGCTACCACGGGAGCTTCTGGTGAGGACTCTGAATCCAAGTCTACAACAGCTGGCACCGGAGCTGCTGTGACTTCAGTCACCACTTGAGGAGGAGGCTTGATGCTTGAAGCTGGAGCTTCGGCATGCGCAGCCACGATCGCTGCAACAGGCGCCGAAGTTCCTGACCCCTTCTTCGACACCCTGGAAATAAAAATATGAGAAGATAAAAGACACAGCAAAAAAACGACTAGAATTTTAAGGTGAGCAATCAATGCTTACCTAGGGATGCTACCACCCTAGTGGCCTCAGAACCTCTTTTTCTGAGGCCCGGAGCCAGAGCCCACCAAGTCTGGTGAGACAACGACTTTGGACCGCAACTGAGGACTACTTGCGGCAGCCGGTGTCTTCTCAGCCGAAGCTTCTCTTGGTCAGGAAGAACTCCCAGACCTGGAACTCTTAGCCGGCACAGAGGCCGGAGTTGACTGCCCGGAGCTAGCACCTATGGAATCCGCCTGCGCCGAAGAAGGTGTAGTCACAGAAGACTGCCTCCACCAGGGAGAAGGAGCTGTTGTAGAGGGAGAAGCCCTAACGGACCTCCCATCAGCATGCTTCAGCTTTCTCATACGGCTGGAGGGTTCGGTTGGCTCTTTGCCCTTGCCCTTGCCGATGTCTTCAACCCTCCATCTCGAGGCGGAGGCAGGCCCCCCCTTGGAAGCTCCGGGGATTACAACCCTGGTGGTCGGACGCCTTTCCACCTCACTAAGGTCGTCAAGCGCCGGCATCTTCCTCCAGAGCTCTCTGCTGAACTGTGGCTCTATGTTCAGTGGAAGGAAAGCTGCCAGCGGAACCAAGTCGTCGCCATCGACGTTTATCCCATGCTGGAATTTTTTGAGATGAAGCCTTAGAGCTTCGTCATCTAGGTTGGACTTCAGACCAGTTTCAATCCGGTCGTCATCCATCACGCTGTTGAAGGCCCAGACAAGCTTCTCCCTCTTCCTCAACGGAGCCCATCTGTTGACTAGGAAGTTGCAGAAGACAATCTGAGGGGTCACTCCACCCTCCACGCACTCGCGGACCCTGGTCAGGAAGGGGTTGAAGGCATCTAACAGCCCCGGAACTACACTCCAGGCGTCGGTGTCAATGTTGGGGAGTCCATGGGGCAGCTCCAACATCTCGTGCTCCTCCACTGCAATTATGACCCAGTCCTTCTTCCAGTCATCCCATTTGCCAGATGGGAATGACTTCAAGTACATGTAGGGGTAGTTCTTGCACTTGGCAAAATAGTAGAAGCCAAGAAGCTCAGTCCCCTTGCCGGTGGTGTGGACGGTGAAGAAGGTACAAAACAGCTCGATGCAGTGGGGAACACCCACCCACATCTCGCAAAAGTGGACGAAGGTTGCCACTAGCAAAAGAGAATGGGGGCCAAAGATGATATAGCTGGAGACCGTAGAAGTCCAACAGCATTAAAAGAAATGTTGAAAAATGTGGGATCAATCCCACCATGGCGTACGCAGAGAAATACACCATGTCACCATTACGCTCCTTCTTGAATGGGAGCTCGCCAGCGCGGATCAGGTTGCCGAAGGAGTAACTGGACCACCCCATATAGGTTTGGACCTTTATCAAATCATCCTTGCTCTTGAGGCGGCTTTTGGGAAGACCTAACTCCATCGCGGCAAAGTGAAGCAAAAGAAGAGAAAGCTAGACGAAGTTTGGGAGGCTCTGAGTGCAAGTTTGATCGAAAGCGTAAAGAGTCCTCAAACCGCGCATACTTTCCTTCTTAAGTAAGCTTGTGCGATGCTTGATGGAAACTGCAACAAGAGTGGGGTCACATTTCATAAATCTACCCCATCCATGACAAATGGGTCCAGGGCCACCCCGACGAAGAGATCGAGGTTATTACACCAGGCGAACCGTTGTCATGATGGGCGGCGGGAGACCCAAAGGCGGCACCCTAACAAGGCGCTCGGAACCGATACGGTTTGTGTATTAGAAACTGGCGACCTTCAATTGCGTGAGATCCACACTCAAAGATCTCATCTGCTGCATTCATAACAAGCCACACGGCGATGGTTTAACACCGGACCATCGCTCCAACGGCATATTAGGAGACTTTTGAAGTCTAAGCGCGGGAATCAAGGATGGCCCCACCTTTGGTAGAATAACTTAACCCAAAGGGTTTCTTCCAAAGGTGGGCCCGGGGGCCACTGCCGGTAACCTGTGTACCGAGTACCCTTTAATACCGCAAGAAGTGCAAAAGGGTTCTACCTGTCAAAATTGAAGGTCTCCTAATGCCCCATATCACTACAGGAAAAGCGATCATTTGTGACGGCTGATTTTATTTGCGACGGCCAGCCGTCGCAAATAGCTTAAATTGCGACGGCCCGCCTCTGGCCGTCGCAAATAAGATGGCCGTCGCGAATAAGAGCTTATTTGCGACGGCTTTTGGACTAGCCGTCGCAAATAAGCGGTTATTTGCGACGGCCAACCCTAGGACCGTCGCAAATAACAGAGTCGTCGCAAATAAACCCTTATTTGCGACGGCCGGTCAAACGGTCGTCGCAAATAGGATTTAATTGCGATGGCCGTAAGTCGAGGCCGTCGCAATTAATACGGCCGTCGCAAATTAGGGCTTATATCGGGACGCTCCACCCCGACCCTTCATTTTCCTCATAACACCCCGCCGCCGCGCCCCCGCCACCGCCGCCGCGCCCCCGCCGCCGCGCCGCGCTCCCGCCGCCGCGCCCGCCGCCCTCGGCCCCGCCTCCGCGCCCCCGCCACCGCCGCCGCGCCCCCGCCGCAGCGCCCCGGGCTCCGCCGTCGGCCCGCCGCCCTCGGCCCCGCCTCCGCGCCCGCCTCTGCGCCCGCCGCCCTCGGCCCCCACCGGCGTCGCCTGCCTCCGCCTCCAGCCCGCCTGCCTCCGCCTCCGGCCCGCCGCGCCACCGGCGTCGCCGCCGCCGGCCCGGACCGCTGCGCCCCCGACCGGACCGCCGCGCCCCGACCTTGAGGTCAGTGCTACTCCCCCTGTTTTAGGGTTTTTTTTTCAGATGTAGCTAGCAATTTTGTTAAGAGGTAGTAGCAATTAGCTATAGTAGCTTAAAATAGCTTGTATAGTTTATTTAAGGATTGAATCACTTAATTATAGAAGATGTAATAAAAAGGGCATTTGCTAGTGCAGTTTTATGCATACGGCGAAAGAACTTGAGTGTGTGTATGTATGGGAACGATGCCATGTAATAGGCCCCTGGCCCCCCGCCGCCCCTGCGCCCCCGGCCCCGCCGCACCCTCGCCATCGGCCCGCCGCGCCCCGACGCCGCCGCCCCCAGCGCGCCCACCGCCCCCAGCCCCCCGCCGCCCCTGCGCCCCCAGCCCCGCCGCACCCTAGCCATCGGCCCGCCGCGCCCCGACCCCGCCGCCCCCAGCGCGCCCACCGCCCCCAGCCCCCCGCCGCCCCTGCGCCCCCGGCCCGCCGGCCCCGCCGCCCCCAGCGCGCCCACTGACTCTCTTTTTTATAGGCTCGCCATATTCGACGGAGTTGTCGACTCGAGGGCGGGTAGACCTGCGAGAGGCAGCTCCACGCAGGCTTCGGGTACGGGAGGTCGCCGCTCGCAGAGGGACATTGAGATGCAGTCCCTCCGAGAAACTGTAGAAGAAAATGAAAGGCGACATGAGGAGGAAAGGAGGGCGATGGAGGCCACGATCCAAACCCAGGCAGCAGCGTTGGCGCAGATGCGGGAAGCAATGGAGGTAACAATCTAAAAATTAAAATTCTCATTAATTCAGCTTAAATGACTTACTAATAGGTAGCATTTAATGTTTGCAATGACAGGCCATCGCTCGGGCGCAGGGTCTGGGAATCCAGCTACCGGTACTACCACCGGTCCTCCCAGGCGATCCTTCTTCAGTGCGTCAGGTAAGTCTCTATGTAATCCTTCTTCTCCAGCGTAATAAGATTGAGATAGATGAAAGAGACAGATAGTTAGATAGAAGAAAATGATTGAGATAGAAGAAAGAAAGAGATAGAAGAAAGGGTGACAGAAGAAAGAGTGAAAGATAGATAGAGTAGGATGGGAATGAAGAGAGAGTAAGATGTAGATGGAGATAGAGAGAGGGGAAGATAGAGGGAGGGAGATGTAGATGGAGATAGAGGGAGGAAGATAGAAGGAAAAGGATAGCAATAGAGAGATAGAGTGAGCAAGAAAGATAGAGTGAGAGACAAAGAGAGAAATGAAAAGAGAGAGGAAGAGAGGGTGATCTAGATGAAGATAGAGGGAGAGGGAGGGAGAGAGATGTTGATGCATTTATATTCTAACTCTAAGTTTTATTAATTGCAGGGATCCGCGACGGCTGCACAAACGCCGTCGCCTTCGCTACCGCCGCCTGGATTGAGGCGCGACGACGACGACTTCGACTTCGGAGGTGGCTTCGGAGGTTAGATGGGCGAGTGAGCCCTTTTATTTACTTTGTTGATGACGATGTGAGATGTATCGGAATTTTAGTTTGTGATTGTGATGATGTTTGTGTATGCTGTGTATATACTGTGTATATGATCTATATTGTGTTTGTTGTGATTCTGGCCATCGAGTCGGGTAGTGTTTTCTGTTTTTAAAAAAAAAATAAAAAACCTTATTTGCGACCGCTTTTTATACAGTACCGTCGCAAATAAGGGTACAAGCCGTCGCAATTAAACCACAGTTATTTGCGACGGCCAGGCCGTCGCAAATAAGAATTAATTACGACGGCCTGGCCGTCGCAAATAGAGTCGTGGGTCCCGGAGGAGGACACGTGGGCCCTGCCCTCTGAACTTATTTGCGACGGCCTGGCCGTCGCAAATAGTGGAACTTAATTGCGACGGCTAAGCCGTCGCAAATAATCTTTAATTGCGACGGCTGGGCCGTCGCAAATAAGATCGCGGGGCCCACCAGCCCGCAGCAACAACTTGCGACGGCCTCTCCTAGCCGTCGCAAATAAGTTTATTTGCGACGGTGGCCGTCGCAAATAAGCTTATTTGCGACGACATATTTGCGACGGCCGAAAGCCGTCGCAAATAAAGAAAGCCGTCGCAAATAGCTTATTTGCGACGGCATCTGGCTTATTTGCGACGGCTTCGGCCGTCGCAAATCGTCGGGATTCCTGTAGTGTATGTCATATTACACCGGACCCGCATCCCTCATATGAGTAACTCCAGAGATTGACACGTGTAATGTAAATCCGGGGCTAAACTCCCAACACAGGGAAGCTCCGTGATCAACACGTGTATAATGACCTAAGACCTAACCCCCAGCAGAGGGAAGCTCCGATGTTGACACGTGTATAGTGGTTCCCGAGCTACCACCCCACAAGGGGAAGCTCCAAAGCTGCAACGTGTGAAGCCTCCGGACCTTCACCATCAACGAATACATTGACGGATCTCCTTTAGCATGGACATTCAAGAGACAGTTAAAGCGGTAGTTACAAGACTTGATTACGTGTCATTAATGCTGTATTAACGACACCCGATCAGAGCAATGTTAATAGAGGTAATGCAGCCATTAAGGCATGTTATCACACTATTAACCATGCTTAACACTCATAGATAGTGTATTAGACTATTTAATACGCCAGGGCCACATGTCGAGTCAGGCTAATAATGTAACAGTCAGTCCTTGGACTATAAAAGGACAGAGCCGCACGATACAGGAAAACAACTCCAAGCTGAGCCAGAGACTACGTTTTGTAGCGATTTATAATATAACACATATACACAACTCGTGGAGTAGGGTATTATGCTCAAGCGGCTCGAACCACGTAAATCTCTAGTGTCACGATCCTCATCCTGATCTCTGTGTGTCCCAACCGAAACAAGAACTTCTGCGGGCTACACTTTAGTAGTACCGGGAGCTATACTTCGACACAGTGGATCGACTGTCATAGAAGATCAGGGAAATTGCACTCTGACCGACTGGGGCCCTATCGGCCTTCTTTCACCTCATCATTTCTTCCACCTAGAACCAACCGGCCGAGCTCACCGGAGGCGGGCGTTGCTGCGCCGGCGCGGTAGGGTTAGGGCCGACGGTGGCCAAGCTTGGTCGAGAGGGTCCCCACGCGGGTTTTGGAGGGCGGCAAGCTCGACGGGGTGGGTGACGGCGGCCGGAACTCACCGGAATAGGGCCGGCGACGTGGGGTGGCGGTTGTTCAACTTCGGCGAGGGATTTCTTAACGTACGGAGCATGAAACTCACTGCCGTTCTTCGGAGAGACTTGTAGCGAGGAGGAGAACCACGGCATTGAGTCCATTGGCGATGGGGATGGCCAGAACTAGGGTTGCGTCGGTGAGTGGGGAATAGTACATGGGAGCGGCTACAAGATCTATACTTACAGCATCACCGATGGATAAAACTTGGACTTGATTCTTCGTAAACGACCGAGTGAATTCTAGAAGCTTTGACATAATCTGAAGGGAGTGGAATGAACGAGAAAGGAGGAATTTTACCATATGGTGTACGGCGGTCAGAGAGTTCATCCATGGACGTTTTTCCTTGAATCACCGGCTAGTCGCCGAACAGAGGGGCGCTGGTTTATAGGAATGAAGAGGAAACTGCGACGCTCCGGTTGGTAACCTTGGCTCAAGCTTCGTCTCGGCGCAGCAGTGGGGCGGCGGTTAGCCCCGAGAGGGATATTGGGCGGAACAGAGCTGATGGCTACGGCGACGGCAATTCCTTGTTGGCTTGTTCAGAATTTCAGATGTGGAAACATCAGGAAAACATGGTCAGAAAGGTGCGAATGATAGTTTAGAAGCTTGTGGATGAATAATATTAATACAAAGATTACCGTGGACGACGGATTTAACTGAAAGACAGCTAGAACTCGGTGGCCGGCCATAGAGAAAGGAACTTCAATTCGAGCTTCAAAGCGGAGGAACGGCGCTGTTCTTCATCGAGGTGAAAACCAAGCGTGCGACAAGCATGCAAGGCCTTGGCCACGATGGAAGACACGGGAGAGTGCGGCGCAGCGGAAAAACAGAGGCGGCGGAAAAGCTCCGAGCTCATGGCCATGGCAAGCACTGCCTCTGTAGAAGAGTAGAGATGTGTACGGGAGAAGGCAAGTAAGAGTTATCGCAACTGGGGATACGAACGCACACATCAGCTGGGTTGCTTGCTGTGCTGCAGGAACTATCGCCGTGGCAAAGCAAGTAGCTGCGTCGAGCGCGGCCAAGAAACAGAGGAAAGCAACGTTGTGCTAACCTGATCTGTGGGACCCACCTCCCCTCCTTATCTTCTTTCAAGAATTCAAAACAAATGCAAAATGGGTTTTAAAAATAGAAAATTTTGACAAGTTGACTAATTGGAATATAAAGAAAACAAAAATGAAATCAAATCTGGAATTTGAATAAGTTTTATTTTGAAATCAAATTTAAATTTGAAATTTTCCTTTGTGTTTTCATCAAATCTACCTACATTGCCAACAGACTCCGAAAATGATCAAACTTTATAGGTTGGCTAAATTAAAATTGAGGAACCTAATGATGTTTTCAATCTGATATTCGACTAATTTGAATACGGAAATTGAACTCGAATTTGAATACTCTGTTTTTAGGGTTTAATTTAATTTACCACTTAATGCGTGTTTAATCTATTTTCTTTCTTCCTCTAATTAACTTTAAATCTGAATGGAACACTTAATGTTTCGTATTTTTCATTTGGCATGAATTGAATCTGAATTTAATGTACTTTCAAGTCTAACCTTGGTTTTTGAATTGATTTGAGATCCTTTCTTTTTAATTCCTATTTGCTTAGTTGGAACATACCCTCACAATCCCTCATTTAATGTGAAATTTTTTTGAATTCCAAATTTTAACATCATTTATTAGTTCACATATCTCATGTGAGTTGAATATCTATTTCCACTATTTTTTTTAAGTTCACGTTTGAGTTCTTGTTATTTTCAAATGTGGGCTATTACAGCCCTTCCCCCTTTAAATGAATCTCATCCCGAGATTCAAGTGAGAGGGACGACGGAAACGACTGGGAAAGGATTGGTAAAAGATGGAATTTACCCCGGAGAATACGGTAGGAACGTTGCATGGAAGGATTTGCGATAATCTTCTTATCTTCATGTTGCTTCTTCGAGGATGTCGTTACTTCAGTATGACGAGTAGCTTGAACTTTGTATTTGATTTCTATGGATTTGAGTCTCTATCCTGATAAGCTTTACAGAATGCTCAAACTTCCAATAGTGACTTGTAGTGCTTTGTCTAACATTAAATAGATGTACGTCGCTAATCTTGACTTGAATAATCAATACTTGTTCTTCGCTTCTTTTGATGATCTTGATATCTTCAAACTAACCTTGCAATGGCTCATGTTTGTTTGCCTTGTCTTGTACAAGACATTATAACCTTAAAGTAGTATTTTCCCGACATGAATCAAGGTGTTCCACTAGAAAATTAATGTATCACTAAACTCGCTATGAACCAGTATCTCAATACGTGCATCAAGGATTAACACTCTTTGCGGTAACATATGGGGATTAAATATTCAGTTCCCCACATGTTTTCAAACAGCAAAGATTAATATATATGATAACCACAAGGTTTTTGATGTATCAATGTCACCATATATCCAATCAAGGATTTAAATCTAGTTCGAGGAACTTCGCGAGGTTGACAATCAAATGGTACCCTCGCGAATAAAGAAAATCAAGGATTACACAAGGTTGATGAATTAACTACTGATCACACGATGAAGGACAGTATAGTTTCAACAATCAAGGTACTCGAACCTAAACAAGTCAAAGATGAAGGTTCAAGCTTATCTTGACCAAAAGAAAGGTTGGTCAATCGATTATTCTTGTATTATTCAAATAGGAAGAATCAACGGGGTTCGGTGTAATACAAGAGTTGTCAAAAGGTCAAATACTTTAGACAACTTAATGATTTAAATGGAGATACACATTCTTGCAAAGAAACTTAGTATTAGGCACGCTTTATATAGATTTTATTTCATTAGCAATGATGCTTCATGATGCATCACATGTTTTATGGTGCAATGCATATGCACATCGTATGGTGCAAATGGTGCATATGTATGGTGCACAATGATGCATATGTATGGTACCAATGATGCATATGTATGGTGCATACAAGGTTGTTGTACATGAGGTGTTGTGCAATTCTCAAAGTCTTGCAATATGTATGGTGTGTCATCTTTTATAGTTTGAGCAAGAACGAGTAAAACCACTAACACAATAATAATGAATAACTCATGATTTTCAAGGCTTGAATACCATGGTCGTGAAAGAAACTCAATAAGTAATGTTACTTTCTTCACTCAACCATGGCCAAGGAATTCACATTAAGAATATCGACAGGGAATGTGGTAAAAAATCACTACACTATCTTAACCTTTGCAAAACTTGCACGTATTCTAATCACTTCTCTCTATCTTCACCTAAGTCTCTACTGCTCCTGCTGAACCACGGAATCATTTGTACATGAGAAATCAGCTAACAAAGTTACCACAATAATCTAGCATTACTAGACTTAGGGTCGTGGCTACTAGAGCTGTTCTTAATGGTGCTTCACTTAATATTCTCTTCAAGCATGTAGTGGTGTTTGATATCTTCTTTGATAACTCCAGTGGAGTTGAAATTACACTTCCTCTATGATGAGTAAACCTTGGTCTTGGAGCTAGGTTCTCATGAAGATGTACCCCCACTTGATCATCTTGATGTAGACATGTCACAATGCTAAATAGATTGGTGATTGGACATTTAAATTACTTGAGTGCACGCCTTCCCCATTATTTTTTGAGCTAGGAGGTCGAGAAACGTAATCCAAATAATCCCCATGGGAAGGTGAGATGCAACTCGAGGAACTGATTCTGCTGACTACCTCACTATCCATATCGACCAGTTTGAGCTTAACCAAGAGTTTGAGCTAACTAACTGTAGAATCAGCCCTGGAGGTGAATAACAAAGTTGTAGTTCACTTAAATACATTTCCAGAAAGTATTAGTTTGCCACCACATCAGATATGGTTTAGGATATATGACATTGCAAAGTTGACCATTTTTTGGAGACTTGCAGCAGCATCCCATTTGCAGGTACCCACTTTGATCCATTTGTTTCTTGCATTTTTGATCCAAATTCAGCAAAACTCAAAACTACAAAGTGGTAACAGATATTCTAATATTCTTATAAATTTAAATACGAGCCTTAGTGATTTTTATTTTAAAAGTTATGGGCAATGTGATGAAGTATACTGAAACGATGTCCAGATTTGGTGCTGCTGGATAGCTTCTGTTGTTTCTAAAGTTCAACCAGTTTAGATAGGGATTCTGTTTTTTAGGTGAATATCAAACTTTTAGTGGACTTCCAAAGATTTCCAAAAAGTATTTACTTGCGTTCATATCATTTCTATTTTGAGAGATATGAATTTTCTAAGTTGAGAAAGTTAACAGATTTTTGGGTAAATTTTGACAACAACTCCTTTGTTTATGGCTGTTTTGTCCACAAATTTTCATACAGATATATTCAAAACTTGAAATAAATTTAAATTACTACATTGTTACAGATCATGTTTCTGGGAATGTATCATATGAGCCCATTTGAATCTACAGAGAGTTATGGTTAAATTAGTGAAGAGTCAGAAACAGGACACTAGTTTTTGAACTCTTGATTTCAAACCTATTCCAATTTTGAAACTTAGTTCAAAATCAGAGATTGATGAATCCCTTTTATCAGAGAGACACAAATATAAATGTGGTCTTCATTGTCGAAGTGGAGAGGGCGACGTCTTCTATCCGCATAGCTTTCCTGTCGAGATTTAGAAGCCTTTAGATTAGCTTGAATCACTTGCACTCATTCCTCGGCTTCATTCACAAGATCAATATCGCATATTACTTGCTCGCCGGGTTCACCAATTGAGTAGTGTGCGACATTACCAGCCATAGAGAGCTTCATATGATGCCATCTAGATGCTAGCCTGATAGCCATTATTATATGAGACTCTGCCAACAGTAGATGATCATCTCAATTTTAACCATGGTGTTGGTACAAGCTCGTAGCATCTATTCAAGAACTTGATTCACCTGCTCAATTTGATGATCCGTCTGTGGGTGATATCCTGAGCTTCAGATGAGTTTGGTCCCCAATGATGTGTGCAGCTGCTCCCAAAACAGAGCAACGAACAGCGCACCGTGATCTGAAATAATAGTCCCGAGAACTCCAAGTAAGGACATGATTCTTGCAATATACAACTCCACATACTTCTGAGCGTGATAGTTGGCATTGACGGGAATAAAGTGAGCTGGTTTGGTTAGTCAATCAACTATCACACAAAACGAATCATGCTTGTGGAACGTGAGAGGTTGTCCGACAATGAAATTCATACTAATATCCTCCCATTTCCATGCCGGAATTTTCAATGGTTGTAGCTGTCCGTCTTTTCGCATATGGTTGGCTTTCACCCGCCGACACATATTACACTCGGATACGTACTTTGCAATCTCTCTTTTAATCCGTGTCCACCAAAATCTGGTTTTCCGATCTTGATACATTTTGTTGCCACCCGGATAGATAGAATAATTGGACAAGTGAGCTTCATCCAAGATTTTTTTCCGAAGTGTCATGTCACGCGACACCACTATATGGTCTTTACACCATAGATTGTCGTGTTCGTCTTTCCGAAAGCATTTCATTTCCCCATTCTTCAATCTTCTATGAATGTGCAACATTCACTTGTCTTTCATCTATGCTTCCATAACCTCATCTTGTATTGTAAAAGTGAGAGCAAGATTGTATAACGCTCCTTATGGAACCAAGTATAAACTTGGCTCGTCCTCTTCCATCGGAGTAATGGATAGATTATTGACATAGGATTTGCGACTAAGCGCATCGGCAACCACATTCGCCTTGTCGGGACAGTAGAAAATCTCAATCTCTTTGATTAATTCCAACCATCTCCGTTATCTCATATTCAACTCCTTCTGAGTGAAAATATATTTCTGACTTTTGTGATCGGTGTACAGGTGTACTAGATTACCTAGTAAATAATGCCTCCACATTTTCAATGCGAGCACCACGGCAACAAGTTCAAGGTCATGAGTTGGATAATGTTGCTCATGATTTCGGAGCTGCCAGGATCCATATGCGGTAACACGTCTGTCTTGCATCAATACGCAGATGAGACCAATGCCAGATGCATCACAACAGAAGTCGAATGACTTGGTTGTATCCTGCTGAACTAGCATTGGGGCTGCTGTGAGATGTTTCACCAATGCCTGAACAGCATCCTCACATGCCTCGCTCCAAATATGCTTTCCTTTTTCAGATGCTCTGTCATTGGTTTAGCGATCTTTGAGAAGCTCAGGATGAACCTTCGATAATATCCCACTAATCCAAGAAAGCTGCGAACTTCATGAACGAACTTTGGAGACTCCCATTTCAGCACTTGAATGATTTTGCTCGGATCAACAATGATACCTTCCACTGAAATTATTTGACCAAGAAATGGTACTTGGCAGATCCATAACTCTCACTAGCTGAATTTTTCATAAAGCTTGTGATCCCACAATCGTTGGAGTACGATATACAAGTGTTTGGTGTGTTCTTCCTTCGATTTAGAATAAACCAGGATGTCGTCATTGAAGACTAGGACAAATTTATTCAACTCTGGCATGAACACATAATTCATGAGATACATGAAGTGAGACGGCGCGTAGGTAAGTCCAAACGACATGACGAGATATTCATAGAGCTCGTATCTTGTCGAGAATGTTGTCTTCGGCATATCTTCTGGTGGAGTTTTAATTTGATGATATCTGGACCAGAGATCCATCTTCAAGAATACCTTAGCACCCACCAGTTGATCGACTAAAATATCGATGCACGGTACTGGATAATTGTTCTTGATCATCACAGTGTTAAGCAGACAATAATCCACGCATAGACGTAACATCTTTGTCTTTCTTCTTCACGAACAATGCGGAGCAGCCCAATGGTGATGTACTTGGGCGTATTAGACCTTTATGCAGAACGTCCTTCAAATGTTCCTTTAGCTCTGCCAATTCATTTGGTGCCATTTTGTACAGCCTACACGAAATAGGTGTGGTTCCCAGAATCAATTCAATCTTGAACACAATGTCCCTATCTGATGGCATACCTGGTAGGTCATCAGGAAACTCGTCCGAATATTCACGAACCACTTGAATATCCTTGAGCTTGGTGGCTTCCGTGTTATATGTGGTGGAACTTCTTGGATAAGGCGGTCGAGAATGAGAGTGTGTGGCTCATGCCGTGGAGAGTTTAAATGAACCACTAATGGAACGATGTCAAGAACAGCGCAATGGCGATGTAGCCACGACATTGCTAATATGACATCGAGCTTTTGACATTTCTAAGTGGTGCTTTATAGACCATACTATCAGCTGCTACTTTCCCATCTGGAGAGCAAATCAAATATGGACTTTTTGTATTAGTGATAGATAATTGATATTTGATGACATATGATTGGTTAATGAATTATGGGTGGAAGTAGAGTCAAAGAGTATGACTACATGATGATCGAGTAGAGAAAATGTACCCGCAGGGACGGGTTCGTCTTCCGGACATCTTCGATAGCTATGTTGTGGACGTTGCCGAGTTTTGGTGCTGGTTTCTTAGGCTGGTTGCGGGCTGAATTGCACCCTGATGCGGTGCCGGTCCTCTACCCACTTCGCTGCTCTAGGCAGTCCCTCGCGAAATGCTCAACACGGCCACACGTATAAATCGTGTATTGTGACAGGTTCCCTCCAATCAGCGGACAGAATCCCGGTGCACGTTGTGGATGTGGAAATGCATGCGGAACCATCTGTTGCTGCTGCTGTTGTTGTGGTGGAAACAGTGGTCAGAAGCTTGGTGCATTGAAAGAACGACCGCTGAACTTTGGCGGTCGCGTCAGTGGCTGCCACCTCTGATCGAATGGTGAGTGATATACCAAGCGATACTTCTGAGGAGCACCACCGCTGCTTCTCGATGGTGCACTGTGTTTCCTCTTATCAGAAACGAGCTCGCGCTGAGCATCCTCCTGCACAATCGCGGCATCGACAATGTCATTGAAGGTGTCGTAGTTGAATTGTGAGAGTTGGGCTTTCATTATGGGCCCAGGAAGAATGTATCACGCTTCTTGTCTTCGGTCCCAATATAATCTGATGCGTATTGCGCTAGAGATTGAATGCACAGGAGTACTCGTGAGCACTCCTCCCTCCTTCCTTGAGCTCCAGGAACTCCTGAAGCTCTCTCTTCATTATACCAGGAGGTATATGGTTGGCGCGGAATGGCTCCCATAACTCGGTCCATGTGACCGCATGACCAGCTAGCAGTGATGCAATGTTGTTCACCCACCACGCCCCAGCTGACCCCTGAAGCTGCTGCGCTCCGAACAGTGCCTTTTGTTGCTCAGTGCATCGAAGCAGACCAAACTTTGCCTCGATGGTGCGGAGAAAGTTGTCCGCCTCCAAAGGCTCCTCGGTCTCCATGAAGACCGATGGATGCGTTGCCAAGAAGTCTGAATACAAACTCTGTTGGGGCTGGCATTTCCCATTCACTACAGGAATCCGTTAATAAGGTGTCAGCCATATAGATGTCGGTTATGTACTGTAGCTGACATTCTTAATTTATAAGCGTCAGTCAATCGACGCCCATACTCGACATAATAGATTGGACGTATTTAACTCATATCAGCGTCGGGATCGACATATTTACAGACTATGTGTGTCAGTTTCCGGAAACCAACGCTCTTAGACTTATCAACGTCGGTATAGGGAAGCCGACACAAGTAACTCAGATAAGAGTGTCGGTCACCGGCCGACACATTTAATGCCAATAAGAGCGTCAGTTCGGGTCAAACCCACATATTTAAGTTCCTTATGAGCATTAGCTTGGGTAGAACAACCAATGCTTATAACCTGACATATAAATGTCAGCCAGAGTAAACCGACGCTTGTAACCTGTGTTTTTTACCGCGGCCATTTTTCTCTCCCTCCCCAGTTGGGGAGCCTCCAGTGCTGTAATCAGCACACCATATCAGCAGCATACACAACAAAATATCAAATTTTGGCACCAGCACAAACAAAACTTGTTCAACACACAGATTAACCAACAAATTTAATAGTACACGACAAGTTCTCATAATTCATCTAAAATCAAGTTGATAAAGTGAAGAGAAATGAGTAAACGAAGTTTACACGTCGTTGTTTGAACCTCCACTCGCATGTCCTCCACTCGCACCTCCATCGTTGAGATTGAGGAAAGCATCGCAACCTTCGGGTGTTCCATGACAAGATCCTTTTGCTCAAGGGTATTACAACAATGAATTTGAATAAAACTCATCAACTATTGTGTAAATTAATCTACGTTTTAATGAAGATAAGTATTTTAACTAGAGTACAAGTCATACCGTTGCATCTGCAGCTGGTCATGGATGAGTTTGCTCTGGAGCGAAAGGCACCGGTGGGAGAACACCTGGATAAGTCTGCATTCCAGGAGACAACATCGACATGAATCCTTGAGCTGGAACATATGGTTGACCAATCTCAGAACCCAGCAACACATAAGGTTACGATATTTCATTATAACTTGAATTAATAGGATAAGCAGTTGTACCTGTGACGAGGAGCCAACATGTCCTGGCTGCATTGGACGAGGCATACCGAATGGCAACCCCATCCCACCTTGAGTGAAGAAGTGCATCAAGTAGTAATATTCTGTTAAATAATTTAATGCATATGCAAAGGAGTATTCTAACTTCAAAAAAGTAGACATATGTACTTGCGACACCATGTCGAACTGAGATTGTGGCATACAGAACTGAAACCAGTGTTAGTTTGAGACATGAATTGCATCAAGTAAACTAGTTGTGAGATCTTGAGTAGAAACATTTTGAAATCGAATAAATTTTCAAATGTGAAAATTACATGTTACCTGAGACATAAACAAATAATGCTTCTGTTGATGCAGCATTTGTGTCTGTTGCTGTTGTAGCTGTGTCTCCATATGCTCCTTGGTGCATCTCAATTCTTCTCTTAATTCATCAGCCTCTGCAGTAGATCGACACCGACTAGAAATAACATTGGAGCACCATTGTCTAGCATACGCATCACGCTGCACATGCCCGTCGCCCAACCAAAGTCTACAAAAAATAAAAGTGTGATGAATCGACATTCATTAACCTATAAGCCATCATTATCTTTACATACATATCATGCGGTAGACCTCCGCCTTCTTCATACGCTGCACCCACATCCAACTGCTCTCTTCTAAAGTTTGCATCGACTCCATGGGTTTTCTTAAAAACACTCAACATACTTTTCCTGGTATACATTGAGTTCACAGTTATATGCAATAAAAGATAAATTGATGTGATGGATAAATGCAACAAACAATCAAAATATGTACCAACATTTTTTGCGTTGATGCCTTATCACACAACACCTCCGGGCGATTTGGCTTTGGACCTCTGTGCCCTTTAAGATAAACCTCTATGCCCTCACACATCACCATCTTGTAATACACGGTCACAACTTTGATCCTTGCCTGAGAGAAGGAGTCCTTGACACGTCTTTTTTCTGCATTATGTAAAACCCTCCTTGCATATGCTTGATTTGTACCCTCCTCCAAAGGAAATATACTCTGCATACAAGTAACAATTAATGTCAACCAAAGTAAGATGCAATGTAATTGAAACAATTAAAACAAACTTATCTAGAAGATCTCCCAAACTTTATCCTGGCATGTACCCGCATCGCCATATGATCGAAGTGCATAGTGATCCCAATTATGCACGACAGTCCATTGCCCATCCACTAGAACCATCCCGGGGAAGCAAAACCGAACATTGTTTCCCAACTCCATTTTAACAACTCGTCGATGTCCCTTGCCACTCCAACCAAGCTCAACCGAGGACCTAGTACCCTTCGGATTTATAATTGACCGCTTGTCCAAGCTTTTACTTGGACCACATAAAAGGTGCCTCCGCAGCCTGTACATAAAAGGTACATTAAATTTGTTAATTAATTGACAAGAAAACCAATATAAAAGGTATAATGAATTTATCAATTATTTAGAAATATTATCTAAAGGGGCATCGATCAGGAAGTCCTAACTCTTCTAGCTCTGCCATTCTTGCAATTCTGGCATCTCGCGCGGGATCATCAGCCTCTTCACCATCGCCCTCATCATCCCCCTCATTACCACCATCAGAGGAGGTCCACTACCCAACAGTCTCTGAGCCTCCTTCCTGCTCCGACAGCATCCTGACAGTCTTTGGCTCCTCCCCGTACAACTCCTGTGTCGAACTCGAATCTCGTGCAGGCTCGCTCGACATTAGCTCTGCCACACAACTCATAAACTGCATCTTCCTTTGCTCACTGTAGCTAGTGTCCTAGAAATATAAATAAAGAAGTAATGAACAATAAACAATTAATTTTGATATTGAAATGTATTTAAAAAATAAGTACCTGAAATGGGTCCGTGTGGCTTGAACCAGACTGGGATTGGAGGATGAAGATGCACTACCCTTCTTGCTCTTCTTCTTCTTCTTCCCCAAACCTCGTAAAAGCTTAAACATCTACATACATTTTAAACAAAATGATTAGTATAAAATATTAAATAATAAATCTAAACGAATATGTACAATAAAAATAAAAATCTCAAAAATGCGTACAACAAGAATAAAAAATCATAAACATCAAAAATCTGCTTTTGTCACACGTGCATTGAGAATTCACATATACCTTCTACCATCTCTTCTTCAAACTCTTCTTCTTCACTCTCTTCTATCTCTTATTTTTCTTCTTCAAATCTCTTCTCTTCTTCCATAATCCTTTTCTTCTTTTGCATAATCCTTTGTGACTGCCGAACACGTTTTCTCGAAGGGCCATTTGTTCTCCAGACATCAACTCCAGCGTATCACTAGCTATTTCTGCGAGTAATGTCCCACAAGATATCATAAAATCTTCTGCTTCCTTGACTTCATCTTGATAGACACTGCCATCGTCTTACTGATTCTCTACGTACCCATCATAACAATGAGGGTGCACTTCACAGTTAAGTTTATACACAGCCCACCATTTATTCAAACTTGGGTGAGGATAACTTAAATAGTACACTTGTTCCACTTGATTCGCAAGTACAACATTGTTGTTATGGGTTGTGTATTGTGAGTTGTGGTTGACTCCATGATTCCAAAATCATCAACTTGTGTTCCTGATGTTGGATCAAACCATTGACAGTCGAAAATCACAAGTTGACGTGTTTTTGGAATGCCAAATGTGTACTCAATTATTTTTTGAAGAACACCATTGTATTTTTTCACTTCTCCACTACCCTCTGCGGCTGTTATCAATACTCCACTGTTTTTCGTGGAAGCAAGTGGATGGCTTGCTTCTAAACTTGCCATCCAAAAATGGTATTTGTTGATATCGTATCGGTTAAATTCTCTTGCTCTCAATTGACCATGCAACATCCGCCGCAAGTCATTGGAGATGTTGGCATCTTTCATACACTACATAAATAAACAAAGTTAGCATCTTATGATAAACATGCGAATTATGATTGAAGGAAAAACAGATAGAAAATTACATGTTCACAGAACTAGTCCACAAAGCTTGATCCACTGTTTATGCCATTGTGTCGTAGCTTATCCAGTTGAATTTGCGTAGGTCTTCGTGAAGATGTCCAATACAACTTGTCAAACATTTCAAAACATGGTAACACCTCCTCCATATTAAAAAATATGTAAAGTATGGTGTAGTTCCTCTCTTGCGCCGAAATATAATGAGAAGTAGCATCCCCAACACCTTTACCCTTCCAATAAAAAATCTTAAGCTCACTCGTAGATTGCTCTTATACATTATGATATCGTGTGATAGATGCATTCACATTGTTGGCATGTGAAAAATATTTGCTAGAGAAGTTAGTAATCTCTTTAGCTGCAAATGCTTCTGCAATACAACCCTCAACTCTTGTCTTGTTGTGCATTGTAGCTCTAAGTTTCTTCAATTCTCTTTCTTGGCTATACGTCCACCTGAATTGTGCAGGACCTGCTACCAATGCTTCATAAGGAAAATGCACCAACAAATGTTGTATAGCATTTATAAATCCCCCGATCACTCCCAGGCTGTCCAAAAGGGGACAATTTTGAACATTCACGTCTCACATGCCAATAGCATATGAAACGTGGCGATTCGAAATGGTAATCAAATTCTATAGGTTACGTTACTCATTTTCATTTTTCAATCATTTACGAGAGAGGAAAGAACAAGACAGAGTGGGAAAGTTGGTGAGAGTTGAAAGTTCTAAGTCCGGGTCCACCATCCACGTGCGGTTAATTAGTCATCCTCATTGCTTCGTATGCCTCCGTGCTCGTCTTGACGCATACGTCACGACTAGAATCATATTTCACTAGAAGACTCTAAAGCGACCAAAATTTTAAAAATGTTTACTATTTTACCAACATATAGTTTGTCATCATATCACAAATGCCTAAAAGGAGCAATCACATGATACGAACTTTTAATGAAAAACTATAAAGTCTTTTTTTCAATTCATTTAGATGAAAAACTATACAAGCCTTTTTTATTCATATCTAAAAGGAGCAATCACATGATATGAACTTGAATATTCAATTCTAACATTTATTGTCCTAAAATTCAATTTATTTCTTTTCACTAATTAGCAAACATATTTGCACAATAAATCACTCACAAATTACACATATTTGCAATGCATGCCTACAAATTAACAAGTATTTTACCTTGGCTTGAACCGGGTGAAGCGTGCCGAGGGGCTGCTGGCTGCTGGGCGTTGAGGGGCGACAGAGAAGCGCGCCGGCCGACAGCACGGAGGCGCGAGGGGCGGCAGAGCAGCGCGCCTACCTGCGGCTACAGAGGCGCGGTGGTGCGAGGCGCGCAGCAGCGCAAGGGGCGGCCACACGAGGTGCGGCGCTGCGAGAGGCGGCCGGCGGCGATGGAGCTAGGCGCGGGATGAGGCGGCGGCAGGATGAGACGGCAGCGCGCCCATAGATCAAGGTTTTGGCAAGGGTTTACTCACGTGAGGGTTGACGAGAAGATAGACCGCCCGCTGTCTGTTTTGGCATCGTGGGGCCCACTTTATAAGTGTTGGTTCTTCAAGGATACCAACACTCTTAAGGATCAAAGCGTCGGGCCCACTTTAAAAGCATTGGTTTCCGTTAAACCGACGTTTCTAAAGCCCTAGGTCGATTTTCCGCGCCGGACGAGCCTGAGTCACCATCTGTTTTACCGACATATTTAATGTTTGGCCAACATATATAATAAGAGTGTCAGTTTCTGCAGTACGGCCGACATGTCTAACTTAGAAATGCCAGTTCCATTTTACTGACATTGTTAATTGAGTTAAATATGATGGCCCTGACACATTTATTTTAACTGACATCCTATTAAACGATGCTTGTAGTGATTGTCTTGTCGTCCCCCTTGATGGGATGAATTCTGCACCAATGTCCGCAACAACTCGATTTGCTGGTCGCACGAGCTGAGCACTGTGGCTAGTAGCTCCGCGAGAGTCCTTGGAAGTTCTCGTGGTGGCGGCGGAGGGGTTGGTTGCTGCTGCATCATGGTCTGCTCCGGCAGTGAGGAGTCATCCCCACCACCCTGACTCGAGCCTCCCACTTTGTTTGCAGAGTGGGTAGACACCATTCTGCATCCAAATGATCAGAAAATCAGCAACATATGTATCAACTTCATCAATACCATACAGTAGTAGTGCGAGCAAAAACAATGTGATAATTGCATAACATTCACATATGTTTATAAAGTACACACAAACATGGATACAAAATAAACGCGAGTAACGGTTAGCTATACGTTGCCCAGTATCAGCAGAAGTGCTGCCTCGACCTAGTCCGATTCATCCTCATCGATGAACTCGAGCTCCTCGGGGTCTTCCTCCTCCTCAGGGCATAAGAGAACATGCTCGCCCATGTTCAGTGACATGTCCCCAGCCAGTGGATACACGACAGGTTGCGGCAGGTTGTCTTGAGCCTCCATCAAGTTCTCCTGAGCTTGGATCGCCTCGGCTTCCCAACCCTTAACTTTGATGATGGCTTCATCTTGCTCCTCAGTGATCACCAACAGTTGGTGGTGCTGCTGCTGCACCACTTGTTGGCTTGTCTGCAGCTCATCGCGAGATTGATGCAGCTCAGTGTGAGGTTCTTGCAACTCGCTTATGAGAGTCGCATGAAGCAACTTGTCGCTGTTGTGGAGAACAGTACCATGTGCAACCTCCTGCTGCACGGTTTTGCAAGGAATCTTGCAAAACTTAACAATCACCTTGTCCACTGCAACAGACCACGTGTCGTCAAGACGAACTCCCGAAACAGTGGCCAAAACAGGAGCCCATCCGAGACGAAGTGGACTGGCCGGATTGTCGACATGGATGATGCACGACAGCATGCCGCTGTCTTCCATCTCTCAACCCCAGTAACTCCGCATTTCGACATAGCCAAGCCCTTGGAGCATCTTCCTAAACAAGGTAGGGGAGCCCGAACAAGTTTAGCAAGTGGAGTACACCCAACCGTTCGGTAACGGCGTCATCATGTCCATCATCTATAAAATATAATATTTGAATGAGTAAAATACCCCAACTAAACAAATATTGTTGATTAACAGGTCATGGATGTTAAAATTGAATCATAATAGTGCATTCAGATTCAAATGCCAAATGAAACTTCAAAACTGGAATTCCGTCTCAGTTTCTGTTCCCTTTTGACCAGTCTGGAGTAATTCGTAATTTATATCTAGTTAGAGGCAAAATCAGGACTGGAGTTGAACTACAAAGTCGTAGTATGCTCAAATACCTTTTTATAATGTTTTAGTTGTGCCCCATAGCGATTCTGGTTGATGAGATATGGCTTTTGCAAGTTCACAGTTTTCTAGAAAAATATCAGCAGCACCTCTTTTGTAAGAGCTGATTTTCGTCCACATTTTCCAGATAAAAAACATATATATTTGCAACAATCATAAATTACAACATTGTTACATACATATTCAGGATTCCAGATATGTATTACATGAAGCCATTCGATTTTCCTACTAAGAGATATGATACAATTTGTCACAGGTACAGAAATGGTTCCAGTTTCTGTCTAGATTTGGCAGTGTTTGGAAACTTGAAACTTTCAATAGTTTGCAGGGGGATTCTGATCTGGAGTTGAACAAAAAAAGTTTTATAGGACTCTCTAAAATTTCCAAGAATGTACGGTACACCTTCATTGGAGATTTCTACTGGGAGTTATGCTATTACAAAATTAGGCTATTTTCTGTCTGGTTCGCTGGTTTGAAATCTGGAGTTGGCAGTTTCAATTCAAATCAAAATTTCACATTTTAAATGTGAAGATATCCTTGGAGTTCAAAATGAAACCTCTGGAGAACCTCCTCAAGTTCCTGATCATGTGTCCTGCTGACTGCAGCGATCGCGCGATGCATTGGCAATCTGTTCTAACACTACAAAAATAGAGATTAAAAGTTCAAACTTAGTCCTATGATGAAAACTTTTACTTGTCGTCAAAGCACATCTCCGGCATGGATATCATCGTCGATGTGCCTGATGAAACTTGAGTGTAATGTCGGTACTACATCCTCACCAAAGAAAATCCTAAGCCGGTATTCCGGCATACGTCTCAATGGTGGCACTAATGACATTCACTGGCAAACATTTTCTACTTGAGCTACTTATAAAGGGGTTTGTGTAGCTGCAGAAGACATACAATCACAATTCACTAATTATGTGCCACAACAGGGCGGGGCCACATAGGCAACACGACAGGCAGTTACAATAATATATATTTCCATGCTAACGCTCTGTATATTTCCATACAGGCCGTCCTCGAGAAGAACACGTCTTGAGAAACGTGGTCGTGTTTCAGCAACACATGACGGGAGACTCGAATAGAGCGCGAACGAGTCGTCAGGAACAAGAATTTTATCAACCAGACAGATACCATCTATTGCCTCTACCTCACAGAGGCACGCCATTGGTAAGTGCTGCATATTGCTCATTGAACATGAATTATTCAAGAGTTGCATACTATCGCATTTTTACCACACGATGGGGTATCCTCGGTTTTTCCTGAAGCACGTCGGGGATCAACATTTCATATGTTCCGAGAACCATAAGAAGGTTCAAAAACTCATATTAACGCATGTGCCAAGCCACGAGGGACAATCATATACCACTTCTCGTATCGTGAGCTTACAAAGATTGATCCGCTCTCGATTGCGTACTTTACCTCTTACCAGATGTTAGAGCGTCATTACTGAATATAATAACAGATAAGTTAGCTTTGCCACCTTATGTAACTAATCCTATAATAGACTTTATGTGAGCATAGTGACTAATTCTCACTCGACTACTTCTAGGTTTTCAAAAATAGGCTCTTTTCGAGCGTTCTATTTTGAATACAGCTCTAATACCAGTCTATGAGGATCGGGGTCCACACATTCCAGGATCGTAGAGGATGGTGCCGTGCAATGCCGCACCCAACAACACACAAGACAAAATTATGATAAAATACAAAGTTTTATTGATATAAACAGCATGGGTCTTTTACAATACTTATTATACAGCAGAAGATAAGTCTCATTGCTAAACTCTGAGCCTAGCTATGAAAAAGTACAGCCGTCCAACCCGGAGACGCTACACACTAGCAACACCAAAGTCGACGATCACAGCGGCATGCAGGGCTCCCACTTGTCTGTGTACCCCGACGGGGGCATCACCTCGTCCTCAGGCCCATCATCGTATACGCCACCTGCAACAACTTAATATAGCTACCGTGAGCATGATGGCTCAGCAAGACTTAACCGACGCACCTAGGCATGAAACCCTACATGCGGGGGAAACATAAACATAGGCAGTGATATATTGCATAAACAACTCGACTACAAGTTGATCCTTACTTTCATGTTTACTGACAACAAATTAAATGTTTGGGAATGTAACTTTAGTGAGCAGTACACTACAACAAGCATGGTTGCAAATCAATAATATTCAATACATCAGATTCTTCTGGTTTTTTTAGTATTTACTACGTCATGACATAGTGAATAAGTGGTTCTCAAATAACCATGAGGTACAGTGATTCCAATCAATAAACAGCCGGACAACACGACACATACACACTTTCGGATGTGGAGTGAGTCACACTTCAATACTTTGCCATATGTGACAACCTTTCATAGCCCACCCAAATGCGGAGCCTGTCCTTCCATAACAGGCAGGAGGTCTTTGCACGGAGCGAGCGATAACATCATTGCCTGCTGGCAGATTTACACCTTGCAACCCTGAACCCACTCCTATAAAACAGAAGGGTATGCGTCGGTGTCCAGTTAACAAGTTACATTTACTAGGGCTCATATGTCCAGTATGTTGTCGGTACAGTTCAAACTTGCTCAGTGGAGCTGCACATGGGTCGGTCCTCAATCGACATGAGCAGGGCTATGCATGTAAGCCATGTCTCACTGCTCCATATCCAGCTGTCCGGTCTCAGATTCATATTCATATGTCATTCTCAAAAAAACCAATCCCGTGTGACGGTGAAACCTATGTTGTGAGTTGATTCCAACTACTCGACTTCTACCAGATTCCCTATAACACTAGCATGGCAATTCGACTCGTCGAGCTGTCAACCTACCCAAATACTTCAGGGAATTGTGGGTCATGCATTTGAAGTATTAATACACCTTAGACATAATGCAATTAAAACTATCGACGTAGGAGTGATATAAATTGCAAATTTTGAAATAGTTCTTAAATGCAAACTCGGGTTTTCCTAGTTGCAACTCAAACTTGAAGTTTGCTTGTGGAGGTAAGCTGATGTCCATAGCCTACGTACCTGGTACCCTCTGATACTGCACTCAAAACAAAGGAGTTCCTATGTATGACTTGAAGACATCCGAAGGCAACACACATCTCGCAGCACTGGGCCCGACTCCCTCGTTTGGGTCGCTCCAGAGCTACTACATGTCCTGTGAGGCCGGACCTACATCCCTTCACAGGGAAGTTTTGGTGCTGCCACGTGTCCAGTAGCCCCAGACCTAACCCCCAGTAGAGGGAAGCTCCGGTGCCGCCACGTATTAAGTGGCTCCGAACCTGCCTCCCCATAGAGGGAAGCTCTGGACCTGCCACGTGTAAGACCTTCAGACCTAAGTCAGCAACAGGAAGACCATAGGATCTCCAACGGTGTGGTCATTTAAGAAGCTATCAAACAACTGTTACAAGACCTGGTTAAATCATCATTAATTTAGTGTTAATGATGCACGATTAGTGGACTATCAATATTGATAACGCCGCAATTAAGGCATGTTATCACACTGTTAATCACTCATAATACCAATAGATCATTTATAGGGTGATTAATATAGTCGGGGCCTCCTGTCAGGCCATGCGTGCTTTCTAACGGCCAATCCTTAACATATAAAAGGGTTGTGCCTCACGGTAGAAGAGATCTAAGCTCAGACGCATACAAGCAACCAGAGACACCTGCTACACACTCATACAATCAACAACCACCCTGTGGAGTAGGGTATTACACTCAAGCAGCCTGAACCCCATAAAAACTACCATGTCACCATCTTGTTCGTGATCTTACGCGTGCCCCATCTAAATAAGAACCTCTGCGTACTATGCTTTAGTAGTTCCAGGGGAAGTGTTGTTGCCACACTTCGACATTTAGCACGCTAGGAGGGGCGTCCAAGATCTCAAGATGGTGAATTTCATCGCAACCTCATCCAACAGTTTGGCTGAGCAGCCTGTTGAAGGAAATCCCTCCAACGTGCAGCAGCTAGCCAACGTTGTTGTCCAGACGGGTGTCGTACCACCACCACCTCCACCATCTCAGCAAGATGGTGTATTTGCATCGGTCACTGCATCGACGAACAACCCTTAGAACACGCTGAATGCAGAGCAGACTCTTCTTCAGCGTCCTCCAGCGCCCGGAGATCCTCTGGGCGCCATAGAGCAATGGCACGCTGATGTTGAGCATTTAGCTACAGCTGCAGCTAATGCCCTCAGTGTCCAAGGTCTGCCCCATGCTGGGGAGGCACCTACTTGGAATAGGACCTTGTCTGAAAGACTTTGTCCTCCGGAGTCGCAACACAGGAGATGTGTAGCCTCCCAGCAAGTGACATCACTGCCCTCCGGGGCACACCGCACTCATACAGCGTCGAGGCTCCCTACACAGGACCTCTGGTCGGAGCTCGACCACCAGTACATGAGGCAAGACGGCCGCATCCATATCGAGCGCGCTCGCGAGAGGCGAGAGGCTCGAGCAAACCCTTCTCCTCTACTAGTGGGGGGGGTGGTTGTTCAGCCCTGGCCATGCATCTTCGCATGGTCGAATGGCCCTCCAAGTTCCAGCCTCATTTGCTGGAGAGGAATAACGGGATAGTCAACCCCATCGAATTTCTTCAAATCTACTCCACCGCCATCCTCGCGACAGGAGGCAATGAGGATGTGATGGCCAACTACTTCCCCGTGGCTCTAACCAGGATAGCAAGGTTCTGGTTCATGAGTCTCCCTCCTGACTCCATCTAATGTTGAGGGGGGGGGGACTTTGTCACCAGTTCACTGCCAACTTTGCGAGCTCCTACACCCGACCTGGCACAGAGATGGACATGCTCGTCGTGCAACAGAAATTAGGAGAATCCTTGTGATCATTCATCTATCGGTTTTCTCAGGTACAGAATACAATACCTTCTATCTCAAATGCTTTTGTCGTCGTTACATTCCGACAGGGGGTTTGGGATAAGAAGATGCTGGAGAAGCTGACAACTAAGGATGTCAGCAGCGTCACGGAGCTCTTCAACCTAGCCGACCAATGTGCTAGGGCTGCAGAGGGCCGATAGATGCACTTCAAACCAGCTGCGGAGGCTGGTAAATCTTCCTCCAAGGCTGAAGCTACTGCCTCCAGCAGTGGAAATAAGAAGAAGAAGTCCAATAGCAAGAAGAAGTCGTTGGACGGCACATCTACTACTGTTGCTGCTGCAGCTCCTCGTGGCCGGGGTCCACACCGTGAAAAACGACCCTGACCATTGTCTGAGAACGGCGACAGTGAGAAGATGTGGTGTTTGATCCATAAATCGAACACCCATAATCTTGAAGACTGTCGCGAGGTCCAGTGGCTTGTTGAATGCAACAATAAGAGCCAAGAAGAAACCCATTTCCGCCAATGGGAAGGGAAGCAGAAAGTCGGCGAAGCTCCATCGGAACAGGAGCTAGGCTTCCAGGACGCCAAGAAGTCCCTAAAGGCCGTCTACAACACCGTCGACGACGACTTTGATATCTCTGATAATGAACGTCGGGAGACTCTCCATATGATATATGGAGGGTCCTGGGATATTACCTCCCGACGCATCTTCGACACAATGCGTCAGGAGATGGCTGCCGCAGCTTCCACCGCCAAGGCAGAACCTCATCGAAAGTTGATGGATATTGCCACCACCTTTGATGTTTCGGATTGCCCGAAGAACATGACCTGAGCTGGTCAGTTGCCTTTGATGGTCTCTCCTACTATCAACAACATCCAACTCTATCATTTCCTAGTGGACAGACGTGCAGCACTCAACCTCCTCAACTTCGTGACTTTTGCGAAGCTCCAGCTCAGCCTATCAGACCTTAGGCCGTCACGTCCTTTCTCCGGAGTAGGTCCGAGAGCCATCACTTCTCTTAGATAATTTACACTCCCAGTTACCTTCGGGACTAGGGACAACTATAGGTCCAAGAAGCTGGTCTTTGATGTGGCACACGTCAGCCTTCCCTTTAGTGTCATCCTAATGGGCTAGCCCTATGTAGGTTCATGGCCGTAGCCCATTACGACTATCTGGTGTTGAAGATGCTGACTCCTTTAGGGTCCTTTGGATCCGTGGGGATCGCACTGCTGGGTCACTGCACTGGAAGAACTTCATGCGCTTGCAACAGCGCAATAAGAAGAATCTGGCAAGAAGCAACCAGCTCAACAACCTTTAATCTCATGTCAGCGTGGCTTAACCTCTGCACCTTGTGTGCAACCAAGCAGCAACACTAACATCCCCATCAAAGTCGTCCAAATTGGTTCTGATGCTGCCCAGACCACTTGATAGGAAAATTTGTCCCGAGTGATGAGTAAAAAGATGAGGATGAGTCCCGATCTTCCGAAAGGTAATGGGTAAGTCGATTGATGGAGATCTCGACGTTGATGATCCGAGGCTCTCGAGTAGAACACGAACAGCCACTGCAATCACTACACCACCGCTCCGTTGGTTATCAACCGTGCTTCACACGATTGACCTCGCCAAGAAGGCTAATCCCTGCAAGTGCAACCGAGAACACAAGCAAGAACGTAGAAGAAGCAATCTGAAATTGCTGAATTGGGGTTTCACAAACCGAAAAACGGCGATATGATTGATCTAAGCAAAACCCAATTGTTCATGGCGGCTACTATGGAGTATATATAGGTGGGAGGACGTCCAAGGGGGTGTTGGGGTCGTGACCTAACCCTAACACACGAAAATAATGGACTTAGACTAGATACAAGGCCCAATGGCCCAATACGGTGGCGCAGCACCCTGACAGATTCTGTACTTGATTTTGTTTCGATGATTCCCGATGACTCCGAAGGAATTTTGACATGGGACCGGTGCCATTGAAAAGGTTATCCTCTCCCCTTTCCGTGCATATGTAGAACGTCCAAAACGGAGTCCGTATGCGTCCTGAGCATCCGTTTTAGTACGTACTGCTCCTGGACTCCGAGTTGGATACGATTTGGAGTTTGGTTCGGTTTCCATCTTTTTTGAACGAATTCTCTGGTCTTCCACGTCCCTAATACTCCCTCCAAGTACTCCTTGAACCTCTCCATGGATCCTAATCACAAATAAATCATTAAGTAGCAATTTATGCTCAAAAACATATAAGGAAATATATAAGAACAAGTTCACCTCTGAAATTAATTGTTGTGTATGAACTCTATTGATTGCATCTTGTATGTTCAATGGAGTGTTGTTTGTATCCATAGAAGTGATGTCCTCATCATACTCCCCTTCTTGAATTGGAGTCGTCCTCGACTCAAGTTCATCTTCTATCATGTGTGGGTCCATACGTGCAACGCCATCAAATCTTCTTGTAAGCATGAAAGGAGGAGGCCAAGGTGGTGGACGGCATAGTGCACCATCTTGATCTTGTCCATCAAATAAGAGTGCACATTCACTTGAGCCAGGATCCCAAACAAATGAACATTGTGTCATATTTGTAGGTGCAATAATAATATGCATGATCTCATCATTCTCCCCTTCTTTATGACAAGCCGTCCTCGGCTTGCTCGTATGTCCAGCAAAAAGACTTGCTTTGGGGGTAGAGTATAGGCCCGAGTGAGCACTGTCCATATTGCACAACCGCAGTGAAAAATGTTTTTGTTGTCCCTGCTGCAAGGAAAAAATACTAGAAAAACTTGACAAGATATTATTAGCATTAGTACATTCATTTACTTGACCATGTTGTTGCAGCACAAAAGGAGCTTCCTCATTTGAACATATGTAAACTTTATGCACCATAAACATACCACTATGTTCATATTTGCCTATAGCATAAAAAATATTTCTACTTAACAAAGGCAATTGAGACTGAGAAAATATTATCTTCTCTACGATATCTAGATCACAAAGAGTGTCAAATTCAATATAGCCCAAAGTATTTAGAGAAGATAACAATTTCAGCTCATCCCTTTCACATGTAGTTGGGATCAAATGCTTAATTTCAGCACAAGTGAGTAATAAAGTATCAAATTCATTTGGTTGTTCTAGCATAGGTACAATATAATTATCAGCACACAACTCATTTTTGTTGTAAGAATCAGTAGAAAAATCAACTAATGGTAAATGTGTATTATGAAAAGGTTCATCTTGTTGCTGCTCATCGATAGTATGATTGGTAGCAAAATTCAGCACATCTGAAAATATCATACTTTGATTAACTATATAGCATTGTCCATTAACACTACTCTCATTTTCAGCAAGAAATTCAAATGCATTATGAGTTGATTCATCAAAAATTTCACAAGTGTTGTCGAAAGCCTCGTTCTCTTTTGCATCATCTATATTATTTTCTACAGTGTCCTGCAAAACATTAGCAACAAAAGAAGGTACAACAAGAAATTTCTCCTGAAATTGCTGAATTTCTTCTTTGCACATAGATACATTAGCAAAAGTTTCTCGCATAAGAATTTTCGTTTCTTTCCATGTTCGAGGTTTTTCTAATTCATTTAAATTGTTCCACCAAGTTAATGCACAATCAACTAACGCACTAGAAATATTTCTAATCTTTCTCCTCTCACACATATGCAATTTTCCAAAAATTTTATCCAACTCTATTTCCCAAGCAGTATATTCATCGTAACCAAAACCATCATAAGAAGGAAGAGATGGGAGAATGTAATTACTTCTTGTGGAAGGTGTTGTAAAGGTGGTTTGAATGTCATGTGAATCCTTGGTTGATGTTTGATTTTTACTGAGCAACTCCGTCGTCGTCTTCATCATGTCCATCATCTCAGCATATAATGCATGATTCTTGCTTTTACCTGACATTGTTAGTAGCAAATAGAAGACAACACAAAAAATATGTTATCCCTATCAACTACAAAGGATAATGGCAAAGTGGAAGTGGAATGACACACTCTCAAGCGTCTTACCACGCTCTTACAAGTGTTCTTACCGACACTGCAGGTGGCAAACGGTGGACGGTATGAAGAAACCAATGAAGCGTGGGATGATTGCAAAGGTGTATCGATTCTGCTCAAGAGTAAGGTGTAGCTTGGATGGCACTTTCTATGTAGCAAGGATTAGCAACAATGAAATCAGATAGTAAAGTTGAATAAGTGTCCAAAGTATGTGTCAAAGTTGCTGGCCTAAATGTGTTCCTAGTAGTTCAAGCTAGCAAGACATGAGACAAAACTAGATGACACAAAGAATGCAAGCACTTCTATTTTTTTTGTTGATTTTTTTTCTCTTTTTTGTGCGGCTTTTGTTTCTTGTTTTGCACTTGCCTTTTTCTTTTTTCTTCCTTTTTTTCAGAATGTGCTGCAAGGGAAGAACACAATGAAAATCAATCCAAGATATCTCGTGTGTCTGTCGCAGATTTTCTGCTCAATCTTCCAAGGACAAATAGGCACACTTATAGGCTCTAAATGGGAAAAATTAGAACAGCAAGATTGTAGATATATCTCTCCTCTTTAATTTCAATATATGGAAGACCTATTTTGGAAAAGAACAATAGGAGATACTGCCCCCGAAATACAGACTGTTCAGAATTTTTATGTCAATAACAGATTCGGATCTAATGCAGTTTCGACGTCGATAACTATATTTTCTGGGACAATGATGAATAAGAAAATTATAGAGAACTTCTTAAGCTTTCCAGAAAGTATAAGAACACGAAAATCCGAGTTCGTATGAGCCAGATATGATGAAAATACTGAACTGGATAGAGATGAATCTAATCTGGACGTGATGACGTGATTCAAAAGGATGAATCAACACAATGCGAAACTCAAATTAAGACTAAAAACACTTCTAAACCAGCAATATGACTCAACTACGGACACAAACTCAACAAAACCAAACTGAATAACAAAGTTGCAAAGGCTCAATATGGTTTGGACAAAGTAATGAACAGATCTACTAAACTGCAAATTTTTTGTGGCTTTTTTGTGGACTCTAGGTATGAATAACAAAACTAATGTAATGGGTAGATGAATTACCTAACGGGCAACCTAGAAATCTGATACCAATTGATGAGTAAAATTGATGATGATGAGTCCCGATCTTCCGAAAGGTAATGGGTAAGTCGATTGATGGAGATCTCGACGTTGATGATCCGAGGCTCTCGAGTAGAACACGAACAGCCACTGCAATCACTACACCACCGCTCCGTTGGTTATCAACCGTGCTTCACATGATTGACCTCGCCAAGAAGGCTAATCCCTGCAAGTGCAACCGAGAACACAAGCAAGAACGTAGAAGAAGCAATCTGAAATTGCTGAATTGGGGTTTCACAAACCGAAAAACGGCGATATGATTGATCTAAGCAAAACCCAATTGTTCATGGCGGCTACTATGGAGTATATATAGGTGGGAGGACGTCCAAGGGGGTGTTGGGGTCGTGACCTAACCCTAACACACGAAAATAATGGACTTAGACTAGATACAAGGCCCAATGGCCCAATACGGTGGCGCAACACCCTGACAGATTCTGTACTTGATTTTGTTTCGACGATTCCCGATGACCCCGAAGGAATTTTGACATGGGACCGGTGCCATTGAAAAGGTTATCCTCTTCCCTTTCCGTGCATATGTAGAACGTCCAAAACGGAGTCCGTATGCGTCCTGAGCATCCGTTTTAGTACGTACTGCTCCTGGACTCCGAGTTGGATACGATTTGGAGTTTGGTTCGGTTTCCATCTTCTTTGAACGAATTCTCTGGTCTTCCACGTCCCTAATACTCCCTCCAAGTACTCCTTGAACCTCTCCATGGATCCTAATCACAAATAAATCATTAAGTAGCAATTTATGCTCAAAAACATATAAGGAAATATATAAGAACGAGTTCACCTCTGAAATTAATTGTTGTGTATGAACTCTATTGATTGCATCTTGTATGTTCAATAGAGTGTTGTTTGTATCCATAGAAGTGATGTCCTCATCACCACTCATATATCGGGAGTTCTAGATGACAAATAGGAACTCGCGCTCATCACATTCCTCGGGCGAATGTTGATGTGTTTGCATGGCAACCGTCATAGATGCCTCGGATCCCTAGGGACGTGATCGAGCACAGCCTGAAGATATACCCTGATGCATGACCAGTACATCAGAAGCCCTAGAAGCAATTGGTCGAGCGGCAGAACTTCATCAGACAAGAGATCAAGAAGCTGCTTGACGCTGGTTTCATCCAGGAGGTTCACCATCCTTGGTGGCTAGCAAACCCAGTCGTTGTATTAAAGGCCGGTAGGAAGCTTCGGATGTGCATCGACTACACCACCTTGAATAAGGCATGCCCAAAAGACCCATTTCCACTTCCTAGAATAGATCAGATAGTGGATTCTACCTCCGGGTGTGAATTACTGTGTTTCCTAGACGCATATTCTGGATATCATCAGATTCAAATGTCTAGGGAAGATTGTTGACGGCTATTATATACCAATTTCACCCGTCAATATAACTCAATTATGTGATGGAAATATCATTTCTTGCACGCATCACCTTTCTATTTAACCTATTTCCACTTGTCCTTGGAGAAAGTAGTGCATGCATAGATTATATGCAGAATTGAAGTGGAACAAGGAGATGGATCCTACAAAATATCATTCCAACCAATCAGGCAATGCCACGTGGCACCACAAGGATCAAATGACCCAAAAACAAAAGTATCCGAGGCCATCCAACGGTGTAGCAACCATAGCATGGAATGGGACCCACTTGTAAGTCACCTAGAGGAAGAGTTGGTCGTTTGGAGCCAGGACCAGGTCAGTTGACCCCCCTAGTTGGCCAACTAGGTCCTGGCGCCAAACGCGGTCAAACGCCACGTGTTGGCTCCTCTCGGCTTGAAGAGGTCATGGGTGACTGATTCGCTCGCTTTTGGTGGCGGGATCCGACCCTTCTCCAAGCTATAAATAGGACCCCTCACCCCTCACTTCAACACACATCACTTGAGTATTCATCCATTGTATCCACTACTCCCCATAGGTTTAGAGGAGTATAGGTTGTAGAGAGGAGAGTCTCTAGTCCATAGTCCAAGTAGGAGAGGAGTAGAAGGAGTCTCTTCCAAATTTCCAATTGGGAAATGTATGTCTCCCATATTCCTATTTGTATTTGTGACTTCATTCTTAATAAAGATGTTATCTTTAGTCTTCCATTGTTCATATACATGGATGAAGCGTTTCTTGTTTGATTGTGGATTCCATGTATGTGGTAGGAGTAGTATTTATGATTATGCTATGCCATTATCTTTATATCCATAAACACTATAAACCTCCACTATAGTCTAATTAGCTATGACATGATTATGTTACATGAATCAGTTATGTTGTGAATTAACATTGGTTCAATGATGATTTAGTTCATTGCCTTAGGATGTCTTGTGCCTAGGCTCTTAAGGTAATTACTTAATATGCAAGCATGGTTCTATGATAGAGAGTAGCGTTGAATGTTTCGTATGCCCACGGATTGAAGAGGTAGGCAGTAGGTGGTGATAGCCCTATCTGCCCTTTGTAATCCTCCATGTTGGTCTATGCCACAGGCTCTTGGCAGGAGTCATCCTAGTATTGCTAGGGGGAAACCCATGCCCGATGTGTTAATCCACTTAGCATGAGAATTCATAATTGATATGATCATTAATAACTAACCTAGGCTATGTATATGTACATTAGAAGGATTGTAGGAGTCTCTACCAAGTTCTTAGCCTAGTCCCTCTTTACCATGTTTATCACCTTAGGATAGAATGCTCTAGTGTGTGTCACACTACCTCAATTACCCTTTATCCATCCTTTCTAGAACCCTACCTAGGCCACCCTAGCCTCTCCACTTGATGATTGTTTTACTTCCATCTATCCTTCCTTTGGGAGAATATAAATGACACCCTTTGGGAATACTCATAGAGGGGAAATGCTACATCGATAGTTTCTGTGCGCTTGCAGATTTACATGTATAATATAAAACCTACCAACAAGCATTTCTGGTACCCCTGCTAGAGATGAATTGTTATTAGTGCGTAGGAAATATCAAAAAAGATGAAGAGCAGACTGCCTTCATTACAGTAGATGGGTTGTACTGTTACACTGCCATGCCTTTCGGTCTCAAAAACATTGCTTTAACTTTTGTGCGAGTCATGCAAAAAACATTTGGAGAGCTCATCACAGACTTGGTGGAGATCTACGTCGATGACATTGTCGTCAAGGTGAAGAACAAGGAATCACTCCTTGACAATATGCAAGCTGTCTTCGACAAGCTGCGCTTGACACGTATGAAGCTCAACCCAGACAAGTGCGTCTTCAGGGTTAACTTCGGAAAGCTTCTTGGTTTCTCGGTGACTCACCAAGGAATTGAGGCAAATCTGGCGAATATCAAGGCCATTGAAGAGATGCGGCCTCCAGCCTGCGCCAAGGACGTCCAAAAGCTAACTAGGTGTCGAGCTGCACTCAGGCGGTTCATATGAAGACTGGCAGAGCGGGTGCTTCCCTTCTTCAAGCTATTGATGAAGTATGGGCCATTTCATTGTGTATGATCGAAGAGCACGTGAAAAGCTACCAGAGGGGGGTGAATGGTAGATTTAAAAATCTTACGCAACAGAAACAATTAAACCCCAACCCCTTCGGCAGAAAATCGATCTCTTAAAGAAATCGTGTGTGAGACTAATCTAAATGTGTTTCACCGTGACAAAAGTGATGGATATCAGAGATAATCAAGTCATGGATACAACACAAAATTAATCACTCAAATCCGTCAAGAAAAACTCAAGCTATGATCGAAAGATCAAACAAGGTCAATCTGCCCTACCCGAGAAAAAACAGTTCTGGAATGCTGCAAAGAAACTCGTGTATATCAGAAACCACAAATCCAATGACCGTGAAATTTTGACATATGATAGATAATCAAGTTGTGAAGACAACCCAAAAAGAATCACGTCAATTGGATCTGTAAAACTCGAGTTATGATAAAACCACCGACGCAAGGTAGTGCTGTCCAGAAACTCAACGAGTATAACTTGTCTGGAACAAGTCGGACGAACAAGGCACAAAAGTTCCTTCAAACTACGAATTTTATTCAATAGAACACAAGAGGAACAGCTCCAAAGTCTTGCACCACAAGCTCTGGACTCCCTTGCTTATATAACCATCCCTTAGGCCAACCCAATATCAACTAGGACTCCAATCCTACTCAGATCACGAATCGTAACTTTCCATAACTGCTCAAGATTCTTCTATACGCAGATAGAAGCAATCTTAAGACTTCCAAACACCTTAGGAACGTATCCCACATTCCTAAACAACTCAAATTCGTGACCCACACGAAATCCTATCATAACCAACTCAAATCTTCCCATATTTGAGTCAAACCCGACTCAGCCGCAACCTGAGTCCATAACCTAGTCGGTTGGACCTTTCCGACCAATTTTTTACGTCCACATCTCTTCATCACGTCTCGGAACCATGCAGCCACGTCCATGCACTCCTTGCACATGTGCAAACATCTTCCAATGACGTCCACGATACCTTCATATGCATTGTTCTTGATTCAATCATGTTGCGCAACCTCCTGATCAACTCAACCACAATTCCTCCTGAATTTGGTTGTTGGAACCTCATCTCCTCCCTGAGACTAGTCCAATGGATCCCGTCAACAGCCATGTCTTGAACTCAAGCAACACCTGCACATGAATAAACAACCAATCCATACGAGCCCAAGTCCTCGACTTGACTCAAGTTAGTTCCGAACACAACACCCTACGTGAGAACCTCACATAAGCATGTTGCAAAACCACAGTAACACGATATCATCCTTATCATCCAAAACGCACCAAAAACATAGTAAAAGAATACTAAGCAAACTTTCCAACAATGTAAATCAAGTACGAAACATTGCAAATAAAAAACAGAACCATTGCGGTCAAGTTCCGGACCTTGCCAGAGCAACCCGGAGCTTGAGCCGGAGCTAACAAAAGCTAGTAGAACCTAGCGCTGGAGCTTACCAAAACTAGTACAACCAAGCTCCCGTCGGAGCTTACAAAACTAGCAGGACTTAGCGTCGGAGCTAACCAGAACTAGTCGGAACTAGTAAACCCAAAAGCCGGAGCTAGAAAAATCAACTTCGGAGCTTAGCAAAAAAATGTTGGAGCTATCAAAGACATGCCGAAGCTAAAGACAAAACTTCACCGGAGCTGACCAAAGCTAGTCGGACCTAGCATCGAACGTAACTGGAGCTACCCAAAACAAGCCGGACCTACCGTCGGACCTTGCTGTAGCTCAGAGCTAGAGTCGGACCTTGATAAAAAGGTGTTTTGGTGATATTCAAAACTTTTATCATCAAAGCCAAGTTTATTCACTACAAGCCAATGTATTCAGCACATATAGATCTTACAATCTCCCCCTTGATGAATGCATTGGCAACACCATTTAAAATCTGAACATTTGCTTATTCACATAAAAGTTTTGAAGGCAATTTCTCCCCCTTTGTAAATCAAAAGTAAAATGAGAAGAAAATCAAAATCTCTCCCCCTTTATTATCTCTCCTTATGCACATATTCTCTTTCTCTTCACGCTTATCTCTCCCCCTTTGACAATGTATTCAACAAGTCATGAGCATATAAACAAATTATCTCTCCCTCTTTAGTTGTTATGAGCATATTATAACATATACATATAAACAAAGCTCATCCAAGTCATACTATCAAGTACCTTATATTATCACATCAATGAAATACATAAAGTAGTGTAAGCCATGCTAGAGATCAAATGTAATTTTCAATTTAAGCAAGTCATGATCTCACAAACTTAACTATTTCAAAACCTGAAGCATGACACTAGTTGCTGCATTTTATTATTTTTCAAAGCATAAATTTATATCATATGATATTTGCAAGAGATTATATGCGCATCTGCCTTATTCTAACCAACCAAGCCAAGCCTATGTCATTTGACAATCAGAAGCTTAAGGACATGGTTTTAGTCATACACAACTTCTTCCAAGTTCATATCTAAGTGCAATGATAAGCTATCTCAAAAGAAGAAGTGCGATGCATGCATATTCTCTTGATCTTTTCTCAATTTATATTTGTTCATAAAAACTCAACATGTGAGTTGATTACTTGATTAATTCTTTATGATTAAAAGCACTTGTGAACATGTAACAAGTTCAAAATAGCAAGAAAGTTCGACCATGACCAGTTTTAGTGTAAGTAATTATTCCAATTACTAGACATGGTAAAAACTACAAAATGTATAACACGAGTAATGTAGTAAGAACTTTCAGCATGTAAAAGGAATCACAAAGTCATATATGTATGAAATACTATGCTCATATTATTTTAATTTCAGATTCAAACATAGACTTCCCAAGTTTCAAAAACTCCCCCTCAATTTAAGCCATGAGGATGCATAACCCCTAGTTCACTACGAATGTAACAAAAATGAGTGAAATCCAAAGGTTTTGTAAAAATGTCAGCCAATTGTTGTTCGGTATCTACATGGTGAAGCACAATGTTTCCTTTTTCAACGTTATCTCGGAGAAAGTGATACCTAATGTCAATGTGCTTAGTTCTAGAATGTTGCACGGGGTTTTTAGCAATGCAAATGGCACTAGTGTTATCACAGAATAGTGGAACACTGTCTAGATCAACCCCATAGTCCTTAAGTGTTTGAACAATCCAAAGAGTTTGTGAGCAAGCACTAGCAGCAGCTACCTATTCAGATTCATCTGTGGATTGTGCAACTAAATTTTGTTTTCTAGAGGACCAAGCAACAAGAGAATTACCAAGAAAATTACAAGCACCGGAAGTACTTTTCCTATCAATCCTACAACCCCCAAAATCAACATCCAAAAAAGCTTTCAAAATAACGGTTGAGGTAGAAGGAAGAAAAATGCCAAATTCTTGAGTTCCATGTAAGTACCCGATAATCCTTTTGACGGCTTGACGATGTGAAGCACGTGGGGAAGCTTGAAACCGTGCACAAAGACATACGCTGAATTGTATGTCCGGTCTTGATGCCGTGAGGTACAAAAGTGATCCGATCATGCTTCTATATTCTTTTTGATTCACGGGTTCACCATCTTCATCAAGTTCAAGTGTTGTTGCTGTTCCCATTGGTGTCCGAAGAGGCTTGCTTTTGTTCATGTTGAAGCGCCTTAGGAGGTCTTTGGTATACTTCGTTTGATGTACAAAGGTACCCTCCTTGGTTTGCTTGATTTGCAGCCCCAAAAAGTAAGTGAGTTCACCCATCATACTCATTTCAAATTCGGAACTCATCATTACTGAAAAATTGGACACAAGATCATGAGAAGCACAACCAAAGATAATATCATCCACATACACTTGAACGAATAATGAGTCATTGCCATGTTTAAGCACTAAAAGAGTTTTAGCAACCTTGCCCATGGTAAACCCATTTTCAAGTAAGAATGTTTTTAACCTATCATACCATGCTCTAGGGGCTTGTTTGAGACCGTATAAGGCTTTGGACAGTTTGTAAACATGATTAGGAAAATCTGGATTTTCAAAACCCGGTGGTTGTTTGACATAAACCTCCTCATCTATGTATCCATTAAGAAAAGCACTTTTAACATCCATTTGAAATAGCTTAAAACCTTTAGATGCTGCAAAAGCTAACAAAATTCTTATGGCTTCTAATCTAGCAACAGGAGCAAAAGTTTCATCAAAATCTAGACCTTCAACTTGAGTGAAACCTTGAGCAACCAACCTAGCCTTATTCCTAACCACAACCCCATCCTCACTTTGTTTATTTTTATATACCCATTTAGTTCCAATTAAAGTGTGACCTTGTGGTGGAGGTACAAGTTTCCAAACATTATTTCTTCAAAATTTTCTAACTCTTCTTGCATGGCAATAATCCAAGATTCATTAGTGAGTGCGTGTGATATATCTTTGGGTTCAAAAGAAGCAACAAATGAGCATAAGAGTTTGGATCGCAAAACCTGGACCGTGTGACTCATTCGTGCAAGCTTCCAATCATCTGTTGTGGGGGATGATCTTTGTAAAACCGTAGGGGAACAGATGTCTCACAAGCTTCTTCTTCTTCATGTTCATCACAAATCGATGAGCTTGTGGCTTGAGGATGATTTGAATCAGCATTGATGGTAGTCGGTGCTGGTTGAGAATTAACATCCGGAGCTAAACTAAAGTCTTTAGCTGCTGAATTTTCTGACAGCAACTCCAATTCTTCCTCATCTTCAATGAAAATGCTATCCCCCTGCGGATATGGATCTGGAGCTGCAATGTTTGAGCTAGTACCTGGGCTAGATTCATTGAAAGACACTTCACAAGTCTCCACAATTTTGTTAGTGTCAAGTAAAAGCACACGGTAGCCTCTAGTATGAGACGGATAACCAAGAAACATGCCATCAATGGATCGAGGTTCAAATTTATCAAGATTACCATGTTTCTTAACAAAGCATTTGCAACCAAAGACCCGAAAGTGTGTAACACTAGGCCTATGTCCAAACCGAAGCTCATATGGTGTTTTACCTAGCTTAGCACGCAAGAAAACACGATTTGAGACACAACAAGCGGTTGCTAACGCATCAGCCCAAAATTTCCTAGGAGTTTGATATTCATCAAGCATAGTCCTAGCCATCTCAACTAAGGTTCTGTTCTTTCTTTCTACAACACCGTTTTGTTGAGGTACATATGGTGAAGATAATTGATGATCTATTCTATTTTCAGCACAAAAGTGATCAAAAGATTGATTTTTAAATTCAGTTCCATTATCACTTCTAATTGCTTTTAATGATCCTGGGTGATCAATTGATAATCTAAGAAATAAAGTTCTAAAGTGACTAAAAACTTCATTCTTAGATGCCATAAAGCAATCCCAAGAGTATCTAGAATAATCATCAACGATAACAAGAACATACCATTTACCTCCGAAGGATTGAACACGTGAAGGTCCTACAGTGTCAAGATGCAAAAGTTGACATGGTTCAGTTGTCATGATCATTGTGAGAGGGGTATGTGAACCTGCAACCATCTTAGCATGTCTACAAGAAGAGCACACAATTTCTTTGTCCCCTTTAAGCTTAGGCAGCCCACGTATGCGATCAAGAGCACTAACACGCGTTAGGTGATCAAAGCCTACGTGACCAAGTCTACGATGCCAAAAATATAATCCCTTTGAATCATTAGCAACTAGACACCTATGCTTAGAGGAAGACATATCAAAATCAGCTTTAAAAACTCTTCCAAACTAAGACATGTTAAAAATAAGCTCACTATTTGAACTTACAACTTTGCAGCAGTTTTTATTGAAAATAATTTCCAGATTTTCATCTAGCAATTGTGAAACAGAAAGCAAGTTGTATTTCAAATTTTTGACAAGTGCCACATCCTTCAAAGTGTAGTGATCATTTACTCTAACCGAACCTTTAGCAATTAGAAGTTGAAGAATTATCGGCAAAAGTAATATTTTCTACACGTGACACAAAAGAGAGGGAGGAGAACCAATCTTTGTTACTGGTCATGTGGCGTGAGCAACCTGAATCCACAATCCAAATGTTCTCCTTCCTCAAACGTGTAACCTACATAAAAGCACAATACGTCGATGACTCAATACTGGGGTTAGTCAAAAGGCATTTAGGAAGCCAGTACTGAGTCACGCGACGTGCAGTAGGAAAAATACGTGAAAGCTGAGACAAAACAGCAGGTTTATGAGTCAAAGTTTGAGATTTTTTATTCTTAACTACTGACCTATAAGGTGTTACTTGTGTAGCACAAAAATCAGTAGCTCCGGAGGCAAAAACAGAAGGTTTGGAGGTAAACTTTGAATGTTTTTGACTCATAACAGCAGGTTGTACATTCGGTTTAATATGTGCAGCAAATTTTGCATGAAAGTTATGAGATCTAGCAACCATTCTTTCCCTTTTCTGTTGTTTAGCTAGTCTATAACAAAAATCTATGACATGACCATCTCTACCATAGTAGGTACAATGAAATTTAACTTTATGTTCATCTCTAGATGAGCAAACAACATTTTTATTTGAAACCGAATGAGACAATACTCCTGCAGATTTGAAAACCACTTCCTTTTGTTTAGGAATTGTTTGAATCAAACCACTTCCTAATGACTTTACAATTTTTGGTGGATGTGCCTTAGCATGAGTATGAGAATCAAAACCTAAACCAGTTTTATCATTGCATGACTTGGAGGAATTCAGCAGCAAGTTTAGGTTCTTATTCCCATTACAAAACCGATCTAATGTCCTATGCATGTCATCAAGTTTATTGGACAGATCAAGGCAATTTTCACATGAAGTTTTTCCTTTTAGTTTGCAATTGGAACAAAATTTAACTTCATGAGAACGTAAAGCATTGTTCAATATAGAAATTTCATTCATAGCATCCTGTAGTTTCTTATCAAGATCATCACAAGTAGAACAATGCAAATCAATTGTGGAACAGCTAGCATCTTTCAAGTTTTTATCATTAAGTGCAGCAAGCTCTTTGTTCTTTTCAATTTCTAAATCAAGTTTATCAAGTGTGGAGGTGTGCGCACTTCTTAATGAGGACAATTGTTCATATATTAAATCACATGAGGAACATGCATCATCACTAGGTATCAAAGTTTTTAAACGGTTGATTTCAGATTCTAGTGATTCAATTTTAGCAGCACTATCCCTAAGCTTTTTGTCCTTTTTCTTAACAATAACAGTGGCACGAGAAATAGCATCACACATTTCTTCGCAAGTAGGACATACCTCTTCATTGTCGCTGTTGTGTTCTGCCTCCTCCATACTTGATCTTGACTTGCCCGCCATAAAGCACAAGTTTGCCAATTCATCTTCATCTTCATCACTTCCAATGTCCACGTCACTTGAACTGAACTCTTGAAGCGCAGTGATGAAACTGTTGATCATCTTGCGTCCTATGGTACCTTTCTTCTTGTTGTTGAAATATCCAGAGGAGGTCCGAACCTTGCTTTGTTTTTCTTCCCGGGTGGTCGGACCTGAAAGGTTATGGCATTCTGTACGAAAGTGTCCTGTTTTACCACATTCAAAACAGCGTTGAGGTCCGGAGCTTCCTCTCTTTCTAGTTCTCACATTTTGCAATGCTTTTGAGAATCTAGTAGAGATGAGTGCCAACTCCTCTTCTGGAAATTCTTCGATCTGCTCCTCGGTTAGGGAGGACAACAAAGCAAGAGTATTGCAAGATGATAGTTGGCCGGAGCTAGACATATCACGTTGTGAAACAAATGCAATAGACTTATTGGGTTTCTTACGTGAGATTATGTCAATTTCATGAGTTTTTAACTTGGAATATAGCACATCTAAAGTAAGTGAACTCATGACAGTAGATTCACAAATAGATGTGACCTTGATCTCCCAAATTGACATATCTAATGCACTTAGCAATTGCCTAGCATTTTCAGCATCTAAAAAATTAACATTGACACTATGCAAGTTGCTGAGAATCTTATTAAAGCGAGCAAAAAGGTCATCAATAGACTCACCAGGTTGCATCTCGAAGCGCATGTATTCTTTCTTGAACATGTCTTGTCTTACCTCTTTGATCTTGTTGGATCCTTCGTGGTAGTCACAAAGTCCTTTCCACACATTGTATGCAGATTGGAGTTGTGCAACACGGTCGAAGTCGCTTTGTGTTAATCCTTGAATGATCAAGTTCCGAGCCTTGTTGTTGTTGTCGACATCTTGCAGATTTGTAACAGTAACTTGATCGTTTGATGGCACTTTGTAAGGCTTGTATACCTTCTCCCATATTGCAAAGCCTTGTGCCTGGATGAAAGCCTCCATGCGTGCCTTCCAAACCTGAAAATCAATACCAGCGAACACACAAGGTTTGGCAGAGTACTTCTCCATGATGATTAGTCAAAAACACGTGCAAATCACAAAGATTAGAGCACTGCGGCTCTGATACCAATTGTAGGATCGAAGAGCACGTGAAAAGCTACCAGAGGGGGGTTAATGGTAGATTTAAAAATCTTACGCAGCGGAAACAATTAAACCCCAACCCCTTTGGCAAAAAATCGATCTCTTAAAAAAATCGTGTGTGAGACTAATCTAAATGTGTTTCACCATGAAAAAAGTGATGGATATCAGAGAGAATCAAGTCACGAAGACAACACAAAAGGAATCACTCAAATCCGTCGAGAAAAACTCAAGCTATGATCGAAAGATCAAACAAGGTCAATCTGCCCTACCCAAGAAAAAATAGTTCCGGAATGCTGCAATGAAACTCGTGTAGATCAGAAACCACAAATCCAATGACCGTGAAATTTTGAAATATGATAGATAATCAAGTTGAGACAACCCAAAAAGAATCACGTCAATTGGATCTGTAAAACTCGAGTTATGATAAAACCACCGACAAAAGGTAGTGCTGTCCAGAAACTCGATGAGTAAAACTTGTCTGGAACAAGTCGGACGAACAAGGCACAAAAGTTCCTTCAAACTATGAATTTTATTCAATAGAACACAAGAGGAACAGCCCCAAAGTCGTGCACCACGAGCTCTGGGCTCCCTTGCTTATATAACCAGCCCTTAGGCCAACCCAATATCAACTAGGACTCCAATCCTACTCAGATCACGAATCGTAACTTTCCATAACTGCTCAAGATTCTTCTATACGCAGATAGAAGCAATATTAAGACTTCCAAACACCTTAGGAACGTATCCCACATTCCTAAACAACTCAAATTCGTGACCCACACGAAATCCTATCATAACCAACTCAAATCTTCCCATATTTGAGTCTAACCCGACTCAGCCGCAACCTAAGTCCATAACCTAGTCGGTTGGACCTTTCCGACCAATTCTTTACGTCCACATCTCTTCATCACGTCTCGGAACCATGCAGCCACGTCCATGCACTCCTTGCACACGTGCAAACATATTCCAATGATGTCAACGATACCTTCATATGCATTGTTCTTGATTCAATCATGCTGCGCAACCTCCTGATCAGCTCAACCACAATTCCTCCTGAATTTGGTTGTTGGAACCTCATCTCCTCCCTGAGACTAGTCCAATGGATCCCGTCACCAGCCATGTCTTGAACTCAAGCAACACCAGCACATGAATAAACAACCAATCCATACGAGCCCAAGTCCTCGACTTGACTCAAGTTAGTTCCGAACACAACACCCTACGTGAGAACCTCACATAAGCATGTTGCAAAACCACAGTAACACGATATCATCCATATCATCCAAAACGCACCAAAAACTTAGTAAAAGAATACTAAGCAAACTTTCCAACAATGTAAATCAAGTGTAAAACATTGCAAATAAAAAACAGAAGCATTGCGGTCAAGTTCCGGACCTTACCAGAGCAACTCGGAGCTTGAGCCGGAGCTAACAAAAGCTAGTAGAACCTAGCGTCGGATCTTACCAAAACTAGTACAACCAAGTTCCCGTCGGAGATTACAAAACTAGCAGGACCTAGCGCCGGAGCCAACCAGAACTAGTCAGAACTAGTAAACCCAAAAGCTGGAGCTAGAAAAATCAAATTCGGAGCTTAGCAAAAACATGTCGGAGCTAAAGACAAAACTTCACCGGAGCTGACCAAAGCTAGTCGTACCTAGCATCGAACGTAACCGGAGCTACCCAAAACAAGTCGGACCTATCGTCGGACCTTGCTATATCTCAGAGCTAGAGTCGGACCTTGATAAAAAGGTGTTTTGGTGATATTCAAAACTTTTATCATCAAAGCCAAGTGTATTCACTACAAGCCAATGTATTCAGCACATATAGGTCTTACACATTGGTCCGAAGAAGCAGAGAGGGCGTTCGAGGAGCTCAAGGAGCTCCTCACCACACTACCAGTTTTGGTAGCTCCAGAGCCTGGTGAGCTTCTTCTGCTTTACATTTCGGCAACTAGGGAGGCTGTCAGCATGGTCATGGTCACGGAGTGACCAGAGCCATCTTTAGCGAGGAACCTCGACCCCTCCGAGAGGGTCTGGAGCTACTTGAAGGCGAGTTTGGGTCCCATCCCCCAAGCACGGATCCTAAAGGCAAGACACCTTTGGATCAACCTCTCTCAACTGAGGGAATTTCTACTATTCAAGAAGAAGGTCCAGAACCCTCTTAGGAGGTCCGGGATGATGAAGAAGAAGATTTGGACCCCTCTGGGAGGGTCTGGGTTGCTCAAGAAGAAGATCCGGACCCCTCGGGGAGGGTTCGGGTTGATGGAGAAGAAGCTCCGGGCCCCTCCGGGAGTGTCCAGATCATCCAACGGCTAGTGTACTTCATAAGTGAAGTGCTCCACAATGCCAAGACTCGCTACATTGAGGTGCATAAGCTGCTATATGCAGTCCTTATTGCCTCAAGAAAGCTACGTCACTACTTCCAGACCCACAAGATATCAGTGGTAACTTCGTATCCACTACGTGCTATATTGCATAATCCATATTCTACTGGAAATATCACCAAGTGGGTTGTGGAGCTGGTAGAATTCAATCATGAATTCCTGCCTCGACATGCTATCAAGAGTGAGGCGCTGGCTGACTTCGTGGCAGAGTGGACTCCTTCTTCATGAACTCCAAGGGGCCTCAGGGAGCCGAAGCCGGAACCTAAGGTCCCGGTCTTCACTGAGCCTCACTGGAGACTCTACTTCGATGGCTCCGTGCAAAACCAGGGGACTGGAGCTAGAATCCTTCTCCTCGCTCTGACCGAGAAGAAGGTCAAGTACATGGTAAACCTTGACTTCAAGGCAACCAACAACATGGCAGAGTACGAAGCTCTCATCTACGGACTCAAGGTGGCGCTATCATATGGCATCAGACAGCTACTGGTGAAGGGTAATCACAACTAATCATCAAGCAAGTCATAGGTGAATGCAGTTGCAACAATCCCCACTCTCTATTATTTACTTGAAGTCCAGAAGATGCAGAAGGACTTCCACGTCCTGGATCGCTATCATGTCCAGTGTCTCAACAACACTGAAGCTGACGATCTCTCGACAAAGGCTTCAACCGGAGCTCAAGCCCTAGACGGAGTTTTTGTCAGAAGATTGTCAGGACCTACTGCTCACCCCGCCGAACTGAGTGATGGGGGCGAGACCAGCACCTCGAAGCTGGCGGTCCCAGTGGCCCTGTTACCATGGTGTCCACCAATGACCGTAGGCGCTGCAGGAAGCTCCGGGCAACCTAGTGCGCAAGATCCATAAGCTCAAGTTAGCTTCGATGCATGGATCTCGGAGATCCAGAGCTACTTGAAGCATAATATCCTTCTTGAAGATGGTGCTTCCGCTGATCGAATTGTTAGATTGGCTAAAAGATACACATTGGTATAAGGGGATCTCTACCGATGTGGTGCCAACGGCATTCTAATGTGGTGCATTTCCTGGGAAGAAGGCTGCAAGCTACTTGTGGAGATCCATAGAGGCGAGTGTGGGAATCACACGTCATCCCGCACACTAGTCGGTAAGGCCTTTTGGCATAGTTTTTATTGGCCTAAAGCGCTCCAGAGTACAGTCGAGTTGGCAAAGAAGTGAGAAGCGTGCTAGTTCCATGCGAAGCAGATTCACACATCGGCTCAGTCACTACAAATGATACCTCCCATGTGGCTATTCGCTGTGTGGGGGATGGGCATTGATGAGGACATCAACACCCTCGATACACCCACACCAACTCAGCTACCTGTTTCTGGTCCGATCACTCGCGCTCGCGCACGTCAACTAAACTATAAGGTGAACTCTTTCTTGGCCTTATGTCCATCTTATCTAGACCGTGGAACTACGTGCTTTCTTGTTTTGCTTAGGAACAATGGAGAGGAGCCAATGGGAAGGGAATTCGCGCGGACGGGATTTGGACAGCAGAACAGCACTAACTTGTGACGGCCACCATGATTTCATACGGACTCCGATCTGGGCGTTCAAGTACTTCCTGGAAAGATTATCAAATCTACTTTCAAACGGATCTGGCCTCATGTCCATATCTATTCGGAGTCGGCCACAATAGTTATTTTAATACCAAGACCTTTTTCTGTCCATGGTGCCGCAAATTGGGCCCATGGCCCATTTATCGTTTGGAGTCCATTAGGGACTCGTGATTAGGGTTTCTCACGACCATAGGGAGGTAATAAATAGTAGCAGCCGCCCTCATTAGTTGGTGGGTTTTGTTTATTCGTAAGTTAGCTTCTGCTGCTTCCTTGTACACGCGCGTGTCAACTAGATCGCACATCTACTTGTATCCAGAACCCCACTTTAGATTGATTCAACAGATAAGTTCTTGTTCTTCTTGGTCTTGCGTGTTCTTCGATTGCTTGCAGGAACAAAGGCCCTCGTGGTCAGGTTGATTGTGCGCCAGCAAGATCAATACAACTTCGGAGTCGGTGTACCGATCGCTAAGGCGCATCGTCTTGGGGACGGTGTAGTCGGATTGCCAACGTATTCTCCTCCACAAATCGAACCCTCCTATTCTCATCTAAAGATCGGGAACCAAGATCCTATCAAGTGGTATCAGAGCAAGGTTAATCGGTGAGAGTTCTACCATTACTTTTCTTTCCGCTGTTATGATCCTATAGTCCAGAAAAAGCCCCAAAAAATACCAGATCTGTTTTTTTTCCATTATTCCTAGACCATTGTGCCTTTTACTTTCTCGACTTAGTCAACACTTGTTGAGTTCATGGTTGCTTCGACGAGTCAAGTTGCTGGTCTTTAGTTTTGCACCACTAGAGTTTCGAGTTCGTGTCACATTCGGTCACCTAGTTCGAGTCAGATTCGTAGTTCGAGTTTGAGTCGGATTACTAGTTTGAGTTTGAATCAGATTGCTACTTCAAGTTTGAGTCAGATTACTAGTTCAAGTTTGAGTCGGATTACGAGTTCAAATCATATTGCTACTTTGAGTTTAAGTCGGATTGCTAGTTCGAGTTTGAGTCGTATTACGAGTTCAAATCAGATTGCTACTTCGAGTTTGAGTCAGATTGCTAGTTCGAGTTTGAGTCTGATTACTAGTTCGAGTTCGAATCAGATTGCTACTTCGAGTTTGAGTCAGATTAGTAATTTGAGTTTGACAACAAGAAAAAGGCAAGTGCAAAATCAAAAGCCGCACAAAAGCCACAGGCAATTAGAGAAGAAAAAAAAAGGCAAGTGCAAGATCAAAAGCCGCATGTGCAAATTTTGTTTAAGGGTCTCCTGATACCATCTAGAGAGAGTTTGGGTGACCACCCCAACAAAAAAAAAACGAAAAGAAAAAGAAAAAAAAATCAGATTGTTGTTTGGGGTGTTTCTGGTGACGACATTGGTGTCTCGGCTCGCGTCTCTAGTACAGTCTAGACTAAGATCAGCACAGTACTATCGTAGAATATTTATTCAGCTTGTTGTGATTAACATGGTGAAAGTTTGCTCCTTGTGCTAGTTCAGCCACCTAAAGCCATAGATTGGCACCTGCTCTTGAAGTTGTTCATTACTTGCTGGTTGCCATCACCTTCTTGCTGAGCTTTGTAAGAACAGGTAAGAGCTTGATTGAATAGGTTGAGAGTGAGCGAGTTATCTCCACCAGCACCTTTGTAGCTAGGGATAACGTTACCCTTTCATATTGGATTGTTTTTTTTCTACTAACCATGGTAGGAGGAGCAAATACAAATGAAGACGTGCATTCACCTCGCACACGGGGAATTATACAACACTTCGAACGCCAAGTGCGGCATCACACAGAAGCGCTTGATGAGGATTTTCGTGTTACCAGTGACCGCCTTGGTCAATTGGAAAATATGCAGATCGACACCAACACAAAAATCAGCACGTTGGAGATTTCCATTCAAACATTGAACACCTCTATTGGAGCCATCCTGCAGCGCCTTGAGGAGAGGGATCGTGGACGCACTGCATATGGACAGGTGAGCAATGCTCCTAGTATTGTACATGACAATGAAGATGACTATTCTGCAGATACGAAGATTGGGGAAGATGAGGAAGCTAGGCCACGGTGCCGGCTACAACACAACCGTCAAGGCATAGGTGGACATCGTCGGCGTGAGGTACGCAATCATGAAGATACTTTTAACAAGATCAAATTTAAGATACCTAATTTTGATGGTAAATATGACCCTGATGCATATATTACTTGGGAGATTTCTGTTGATCAAAATTTTGCATGTCATGAGTTTCCTGAAAACGCAAGAGTTAGAGAAGCCACTAGTGAGTTTACTGATTTTGCTTCTGTTTGGTGGATAGAACATGGCAAAAAAATCCTAACAACATACCACAAACTTGGGATGCTTTGAAACGGCTCATGCGGGCTAGATTTGTTCCTTCTTACTATGCACGTGATCTGTTAAATAAGTTACAACAATTGAGACAGGGAGCTAAAAGTGTAGAAGAGTATTTTCAGGAATTACAAATGGGTATGTTGCGTTGTAATTTAGACGAGGATGAGGAACCAGCTATGGCTAGATTTTTGGGTGGTTTAAACCGTGAAATTCAGGACATACTTGCTTATAAAGATTACAATAATGTTACCCGTTTGTTTCATCTTGCTTGTAAAGCTGAAAGGGAAGTGCAGGGACGACGAGCTAGCTCTAGAACTAATATTTCTGCGGGAAAGACTAGCTCATGGCAACCACGCACGACTACTCCTTCGACTGGGCGTGCTTCCCCGCCATCTTCTTCACCAAGTCGGGCAGCACCTTCTTCTTCCGGCAACAAGCCACGTGCTTCTTCCACTAGCTCAGCAGTAAAGACCACCCAAAAGCCCACTGAGAGTGCTTCTTCCGTAGCATCTACCGGACGATCTAGAGACGTTCAATGTCACAAGTGCAAGGGTTTTGGCCATGTGCAGTGTGACTGCCCAAGCAAACATGTTCTAATTGTTAAAGATGACAGTGAGTACTCATCTGCTAGCGATTTTGATGACGATACATGTGTTTTGCTTGCAGCTGACTATGCAGGTAGCGATGAACATCAAGAAGAGCATATTGGTGCAGAAGATGCAGTGTGCTATGATAGTCTCATTGTGCAGCGTGTGCTTAGTGCACAAATGGAGAAAGCGGAACAAAATCAAAGGCACACATTATTCCAAACAAAGTGTGTCGTCAAAGAGCGATCTTGCCGCATGATCATTGATGGAGATAGCTGCAACAACTTGGCCAGCAGTGACATGGTGACCAAGCTGGCACTAAGCACCAAACCGCACCCACATCCCTATTACATTCAATGGTTAAACAACAGCGGTAAGGCAAAGGTAACTAGACTTGTGCGAATCAATTTTACTATTGGATCATATAAGGATGTCGTTGAATGTGATGTTGTGCCTATGCAAGCTTGTAATATTTTGCTAGGAAGACCTTGGCAATTTGATAGAGATTCTATGCATCATGGTAGATCAAATCAGTATTCTTTTTTTTTACCACGATAAAAAAATTGTGTTGCATCCTATGTCTCCTGAAGCTATTGTGCAAGATGATGTTGCTAGAGCTAGGAAAACTAAATATCAGGACCATGCTAACATTGAGAACAACAACAATGCCAAATCTGTGTTTGATAAGAAAAATGAGATATCTCTGAAGGGAGAATGCTTGTTTGCTACGAAATCTGATATTAATGAACTGATTGCTTCCACCTCTGTTGCCTATGCTTTGGTATGCAAAGATGCTTTGATTTCCCTTTACGATGTGCAACATTCTTTGCCTCCTGCTGTTGCTAACATTTTGCAGGAATATTCTGATGTGTTTCCAAGTGAAATACCACCAGGACTACCACCACTTCGAGGGATTGAGCACCAGATTGACCTCATTCCCGGTGCTTCATTGCCCAACCGTGCACCATACAGGACAAATCCAGAAGAAACAAAGGAGATTCAGCACCAAGTACAAGAACTACTTGACAAAGGTTATGTACGTGAGTCTCTTAGTCCTTGTGCTATTCCAGTTATTCTAGTACCTAAAAAGGATGGATCATGGCGTATGTGTGTGGATTGTAGAGCAATCAACAATATAACCATTCGATATCATCATCCTATTCCACGCTTAGATGATATGCTTGATGAATTGAGTGGTGCTATTGTGTTCTCAAAAGTTGATTTGCGTAGTGGTTATCACCAAATTCGCATGAAACTAGGAGATTAATGGAAAACTGCCTTCAAATCTAAGTTCGGTTTATATGAGTGGTTAGTCATGCCTTTTGGGTTAACTAATGCACCTAGCACCTTCATGAGATTAATGAACGAGGTTTTGCGTGCATTCATTGGAAAATTTGTTGTTGTGTATTTTGATGATATATTGATTTATAGCAAATCCATGGATGAACATCTTGATCACTTACGTGCTGTTTTTAATGCTTTGCGTGAGGCACGATTATTTGGTAATCTTGAGAAGTGCAACTTTTACACGGATCGAGTCTCTTTCCTTGGCTATGTTGTTACTCCACAGGGAATTGAAGTTGATCAAGCTAAGGTAGAGGCTATTCAGGGGTGGCCTGTACCAAAGACCACCACACAGGTGCGGAGCTTTCTAGGGCTGGCTGGGTTCTATTGTCGCTTTGTAAAGGATTTCAGCACCATTGCTGCTCCATTGAATGACCTTACGAAGAAGGGGGTGCCTTTCTCTTGGGGCACCACACAAGATAACGCCTTTACCATGCTGAAAGATACGTTAACGCATGCACCTCTTCTCCAACTTCCTGATTTTTCTAAGACTTTTGAGCTTGAATGTGATGCTAGTGGGATTGGATTGGGTGGTGTTTTGTTACAAGAAGGAAAACCTGTTGCATATTTTAGTGAGAAAATGAGTGGGCCTGTTCTAAATTATTCTACCTATGATAAGGAATTATATGCTCTTGTATGAACTTTAGAAACATGGCAGCATTATTTGTGGCCCAAAGAATTTGTTATCCATTATGATCATGAATCACTAAAGCATATTAGGAGTCAAGGGAAACTAAACCGTAGGCATGCTAAGTGGATGGAATTTATTGAGTCTTTTCCTTATGTCATTAAACACAAAAAGGGAAAGGATAATGTTATTGCTGATGCTTTATCTAGACGTTATACTCTTCTATCTCAACTTGACTTTAAAATTTTGGATTAGAAACGATTAAAGATCAATATGAACATGATGCTGATTTCAAAGATGTATTTCTGAAATGTAAAGACGAAAAAACATTGACTAAATTTGTCCTCAATGATGGCTATGTGTTTAGAGCTAACAAGTTATGCATTTCAGCTAGCTCCGTTCGTTTGTTGTTGTTACAGGAAGCGCATGGAGGCGGGCTGATGGGGCACTTTGGAGTGAAAAAGACGGAGGACATACTTGCTGGTCATTTCTTTTGGCCAAGGATGAGGCGAGACCTGGAGCGCTTTGTTGCTCGCTGCACAACATGTCAAAAAGCTAAGTCATGACTTAATCCACATGGTTTGTACATGCCTCTTCCTGTTCCTAGCATGCCTTGGGAGGATATTTCTATGGACTTTGTTTTAGGACTGCCTAGAACAAAGAAGGGGAGGGATATCATCTTTGTTGTTGTGGATAGATTTTCTAAAATGGCACACTTCATACCTTGTCGTAAAAGTGATGATGCTACACATGTTGCTGATTTGTTTTTCCGAGATATTGTTAGATTGCATGGTGTGCCAAACACAATAGTTTCAGATCGCGATGCTAAGTTTCTTAGCCATTTTTGGAGAACGTTATGGGCAAAATTGGGGACTAAACTTTTATTTTCAACTACTTGTCATCCCCAAACTGATGGTCAAACTGAGGTTGTGAATAGAAGTTTATCTACCATGCTTAGGGCTGTTTTGAAAAAGAATATAAAAATGTGGGAAGAGTGTTTGCCTCATGTTGAGTTTGCTTATAATCGTTCCCTACATTCTATTACTAAGAAATGCCCTTTTGAGATTGTTTATGGATTTGTACCCCGTGCTCCTATTGATTTATTACCTCTTCCTTCAATGGAACGAGTGAATTTTGATGCTAAACATCGTGCTGAATTGATCTTAAAATTGCATGAAACCACTAAGAAGAATATAGAGTGCATGAATGCCAAGTATAAACTTGTTGGTAGTAGGGGAAAGAAAACTATCACTTTTGAACCTGGTGATTTAGTTTGGTTACATTTGCGAAAGGATAAGTTTCCTGATTTGAGAAAGTCTAAATTGTTACCTCGAGCTGATGGTCCATTCAAAGTGTTAGAAAGGATTAATGATAATGCATATAAACTCGAGTTGCCTGCGAATTTTTGGGTTAGTCCCACATTTAACATTGCAGATTTGAAGGCATATTTGGGAGAAGAAGATGAGCTTGAGTCCCGCACGACTCAAATGCAAGAAGGGGAGGATGATGAGGAGATCAACACCCTCGATACACCCACACCAACTCAGCTACCGGTTTCTGGTCCGATCACTCGCGCTCGTGCACGTCAACTAAACTGTGAGGTGAACTAGTTCTTGGCCTTATGTCCATCTTATCTAGACCGTGGAACTACGTGCTTTCTTGTTTTGCTTAGGAACAATGGAGAGGAGCCAATGGGAAGGGAATTCGCGTGGACGGGATTTGGACAGCAGAACAGCACCAACTTGTGACGGCCACCACGATTTCATACGTACTCTGATCTGGGCGTTCAAGTACTTCCTGGAAAGATTATCAAGTCTAATTTCAAACGGATCTGGCCTCATGTCCATATCTATTCGGAGTCGGCCACAATAGTTATTTTAATACCAAGACCTTTTTCTGTCCATGGTGCTGCATCACCAAAATTGGGCCCTATCGTTTGGAGTCCATTAGGGACTCGTGATTAGGGTTTCTCACGACCCTAGGGAGGTAATAAATAGTAGCAGCCGCCCTCATTATCTGGTGGGTTTTGTTTATTCGTAAGTTAGCTTCTGCTGCTTCCTTGTACACGTGCGTGTCGACTAGATCGCCCGTCTACTTGTATCCAGAACGCCACTTTAGATTGATTCAAGAGATAAGTGCTTGTTCTTCTTGTTCTTGCGTGTTCTTCGATTTCTTGCAGGAACAAAGGCCCTCATGGTCAGGTTGATTGTGCGCCAGCAAGATCAATACAACTTCGGAGTCGGTGTACCGATCGCTATGGCGCATCATCTTGGGGACGGTGTAGTCGGATCGCCAACGTCTTCTCCTCCACAAATCGAACCCTCCTATTCTCATCGAAAGATCGGGAACCAAGATCCTATCAGGCATTTTGGGACCTTTCCCAAAAGCCGTCGGAGGATACAGGTTCCTGTACGTCGCCATCGACAAGTTCACCAAGTGGCTAGAAGCTACCCCAGTTGTGATAATCAACAAGTAGTCAGCTATCAAGTTCTTGAAGTCCATAGTATGCAGATTTGGATTTCCGAACAGAGTCATTACTGACAATGGAACCCAATTCACAAGTGCAGCATTTCAAGAGTACCGCGAAGATCTCGGCATACAAGTCAGCTATGCATCAGTAGCTCACCCGGCAAGCAATGGCCAAGATGAGAGAGCTAATGCAGAAATACTCAAGGGACTCAAGATGTGCACATATGAGCGCCTGACGAAACTTGGTGCCAACTGGATAGAGGAGAATATGTCTGCATTGTGGGAAGCAGGACAACACCTAGCCGGGAAACTGGAGAGACACCTTTCTTCTTGGTGTACAGAGCTGAAGCAGTCCTTCCTCCAAAGATCACCATGGGGTCTCTCTGAGTCCGGTCCTTCGATGAAGCCATGCAGGACAAGCTCCGACATGAAGACCTAGACCTTGTCGATGAGGCAAGGTGCTAAGCAGCTGTTTGGAATACACGATATCGCCAGGCACTCTGACACTATCATCAATGGTTTGTGCACAATCGGCAGCTAGAAGAAGATGATCTGGTACTGAGGAGAATACTGACTCGAGAAGGAATGAAAAAATTCTCTCCAAGCTGGGAAGGTCCCTTCCGGGTTATCAAAGTTTCCAGCCCCGGATGCGTTCGCTTGGCGATAGAGGATGGGACTCTGCTTTACAATCCATGGAACATCGAGCACCTCCGTAAGTTTTATGCTTGGCTACGGGGGTGAGTCTGTTTGTATAAATTGTATCTCTCATAGTCTACGGACAGAGTCAGGAAGGGTCCTAGCGCACTTAACTTGGTCGTACTTTAGGTGTGTCTTTACCCTCCCTGGGTTAGATCATGATGAATAGCACACTTAACTTGGTCATTCTACTTTTAAGTGTGTCCTTGTCTTCTCCTGTAATTCAGACCTTAAGGAGAAACATTTTATACGGGCAGACTCTACATGCATTTCATGTTGTACATGCTCATTACTTTTTTACCTTCTCGTTTATAACAATGTTATGCAATCCCTTTGAGATTTAGTCTAGGGTATTCATGTCATATATAAGTTGTAATGTCAATCTTCTTTTGGGTCTTAGCATTGTTGTATGGTCTACTCGCTTGAAAACCAAAGCCAATGACAGGTCTGGAGTGTTCTATTGACTTAGACTGGTCAGGCACCCTAAGTACGCCACTCTACCTATATCCTAGCAGGTCCTAGTAGGGCGGGTCCAGAAGGCATTTGGACCTAAAGAGATTTCATCAATTTACTTATGTTGTCTTCCTAAATTCCTTAGGATCTAAAATTCAAAGAAGGATAATAAGCCGCATATAAGTTATAGACAAGAGTACAAACATTACTGCTTTCCATGTTTCTTATGTGCAGGAAAATGAATATTCGATAGAAATTTGCTCAATGATGGTGGATGCTGCGGAGCACTAGTTCTAAAAACCCCCAGGGGGCCCGCAGTCGAAGCTACCAGGATCCGACAACCCCCAGGGGGCTCGCTGTCGATGTTACAAGGGTTGATAGTGGGTGCCGTTGAAGCTACCAAGCTTCGACAACTCCCAGGGGGCCCTCCGTCAATGTTACAAGCGTTGAAAGTGGGCACCGTCGAAGCTACCAAGCTCCAACAACTCCTAGGGGGCCCGCCATTGACATTACAAGGGTTGAAAGTGGGCGCCGTCGAAGCCACCAAGATCCGACAACTCCCAGAGGCCCTCCATCGACGTTACAAGCGTTGACAGCGGGCATTGTTGATGCTACCGTTGATGTTTCTTATGTTACATATAAAAATTCGCAAGCGCACGGAAACTGTCATGTAGCACATCCCCTTAAGGAGTATTCCCTACGGTATTGAATCCATGGAACGTGTGTGTAATCATACGAACTAATTTACCCAAGGACACAAAATTGTTTTGTAGGCAAGAAAGAGAGAGGAATTCAAAGTATTGATTCTAATTCAAAAGAATTTGTAGTAGTTGCTTGCTTCGGGCACGGGTTTACCCCTAGCAACACTAGGCCGACTCCCGCCAAGAGCCTATGGCACAACCGAACGTGGAGGATTACTAAGAACTGATAGGGCTGTCACGACCTATTGCCTACCACTTTAATCCGTGGGTCTACGAGATATTCACTGGTGTTTTCTAACCTAAGCACCACACTTACGTTCTAAATCACAACTCTAGTTGTTTCGAACACAAAGCTACAACTAGATCCTCTAATAAATTAAAGCAATGAACCCACAAGTAACTACTTGTGCAAACTACTATGAATTGAGAATCAAACTTGAATTGAATTCACAAAGGGCTTACTTGATTTTAGTACACCTTTGTAGGGATACAAGTGTAGAAGAGGGATTTGACAAGCCCAAGTCTCCTTCTCCTAAACTCTCACCACACTCTCCTTCTACTTGGCAGCCTCTAGGACTACTCTAAACCTTTGGAGTGGTATTCTATTCTCATCGTTTGGTGTGTGTGTGAAGTGAGGTGTGAGGTTCTATTTATAGGGGGGAGAAGGATTGGTTCCCGCCACCAAAATCGCACGAATCAGTCACCCATTACTTCTTCAAGAAGGGAGGAGCCAACACGTGGCATTTGACCGCATTTGGAGCTAGTACCTAGTCGGCCGACTAGGGGGTTGGCCGAGCTGTCTTGGCTCCTTTTCTGGTGTACTTTCTCCAGGTCTCTGCCAGGTGGGTCCCATTTACTGATATTGGTGCTGCACCGTTGGATGGCCTAGGATACTTATGTTTGGGGGCCATTTGATCCATGTGCTGACACGTGGCATCGTCTGATTCGCCAAAATCCAATTTTATGGATTACTCCCTGCATGCCTTTGCATTTTGGGTCTAAATTCACCTGCATACAAATAAACACCAACACTTGTGGAATTGGTCAGTTTTCAACCCTACCACTAAATTGTGTTTCCCTTTTATGCACATTATGAGGTGAATTGATGGTCTAAGTATAGCACTTAAGGACCGTCAACAAACTCCCCCACATTTAGTCCTTGGCTCGTCCTCGAGTGAAGGCAAGAAAAAGAACTAAGGTGCTGTCATAATTTTGCTATAAGCTAGAAAAAGAGGATACTAGATATTTCAACTCATACCTTAATTCATGAATTCTCTCTGTGGAATGTGGCTACCACATCAATCTTGAGTGTTTCAAGAGTGGAATGGTTGGAATGTAGTTCTCTTGGATCTTCCCATGCCAAAATGATTTGATGATTTGCTATATTCAGAAGGTCAAATAAACAATTGCCCTTATCTCTCATTTGGAATCTCTCAAGTCTCTTAAAGTGTTTCCATCCTCACCTTGGTATGTTGTGCAATTTTGTCCCTATACTAAATATGGCTATATCTAGAGTTTGGTAGGGATAATTGTGGCACACATTGCAATTCATATATTACTAAGTCAAAAACTTGATCCTATGAGACATATGCAACAAACAAATTGACAAAGAAAATCCTTGTGCATATGAATGGAATGGATAAAGGTGGACTCCAATGTTTTCTCTCTTTAAGGATGAAACATGGCTACTCTCCTTTCTTCTCTTTTTTTTTGGCATACTTCCTCTTTTTGAAGAATAGATGTTTTCTCTCTCTCTCTCTCTCTCTCTCTCTCTCTCTCTCTCTCTCTTTTCTTAGCCATGTCTTCTACTCCTTTTTATTTTTCGAGAGAGAACTTGATGACTAAAATGTATGGAGTTTCTTTATTAGGTGAATGAATGGTGGATGCAAATTCTCAATGTGAGAAATTTTGCATGAATAAGGTGCAAAAGAATTTCTAAGTCAAAAAGTTCATGCATGTCACTCAATTGGGTCACGAGTTTGACAAAGTTCAATAAAAAACAAAGTGGCATATGCATGTGGTTTTCGGGAATTTGTATCATATGGCCTTGGTGGGTATTAAATTTCCAATGAGAGAATCAGGCAAAGTTCAAGACTCCAAATTGTGCAAACATCAAAATCAATTTCAAGCAAAGAGATATCTCCTCGAATAACTCATTTACCATATAACACTAGTCAAATACTTAGATGACATGTTTTTCCTATTTTGCTTGTGGGAATCATAAACAAGGCAGTAAATCAAAATATAAAGTATTCAAATTTTCAGCTCAAGCAAATTCTGACTACCAAGTTTTAAATTTTAACTGTTGGGCTGAATTGAATTCACATATTCAATATTAAATATTAAATCAACTCAAACAGTAACGTAGCATGCATATTTAGGGGTAAGAGATCCAAACCGAATTTGTGGAGCGAAACAGATCCGTGTGGGGCCCACAACAGGTCAGCCGACCAGGGGGTTTGGCCGACCCCCTTCTAGCCTCTCTATTGCTCTGTTTCGACATGTTGAGTCATATGTTCGGTTATGACATGTTTCGAGATGCAACACTTTTTTTGAACGTCGGGATTTATCTAATTTGGGGTGCCTCCCCCACACTTGTTCCTTGAATTCTTTATTCAACACAGATAAACTAAAGGGAGAACTTTACCGGGTTAGATGAACCGGTAAGTTCACTTTATTGAATTCAAAATATGTGGATGCTTACATTATTCAATCTAAATTTAATAAAATAAAAATTTGGAATAAAAATAAACTAAGCTAGTAAGCATCCAATGCGGTCGGGACATCTAAACTATGGAGCGTTATAGATGTCCGGCTTCCCGACGGCATTGCATATGCGTTGCAACTTGGCACTTATGCCACGGTGAACGCCATCAATCTCCTCCTTGATGGATATGATTTCATCCTTCAATTTTGCCCTCTCAATGTGCCCTTCAACCACTAAGTCCGATAGCTTATTGTTCTCCAAACGGAGAGAAGCTAACTCCTTAGAAAGTCGTGCCACTTTAGGGGACGAGGAGATTTCTCGTCGCTGTCCTCAAATTGTCCAGGTGGCCCTCTGAAGGCAGGTGGCGAGAGGTGATGCCTGATCCTGGAGGGTGATGAGCCCGTCGATTCCTTCATCACCACATTATCCATTAGCTTGAAAAGTCCTTTTGCATAGCCTCCTTCAGGCTTCAGCACCCCATGGATAATGAGGCAGTCTCCCACACTCTCAGGTGTGGTACGCGTAGGTGACTTGTAGTGGGACAACATGCAGGTGTCGTCGACTTCATGGGCGTCCTCCGAGGGGAGAGCGATCGTGCAGCACATGAGGCATGGTGCTTCGCCCACGTGGAGTCATCGTTGGCGGCGGGATCATGGCGAGAGGTACGACATATAATGCCATGACGTACTCCATAGCGAGGGGGGACATGTCATTGGCTGGCGTGATGTCTCCACTCAGGTTGAAGGTTGAACTAGAGTGGGGATGAGGCACAACTTTCTTGTCAGCCATGACTTGGATGGAAGGAACAGGAGATGGGTTTTTCTGGATGGTGCAAGTTTCTATTCTCTATTCCCATCAATATATAAGCGGGGAAAGTACAATAGCACTGAGACCTTGTTGTGGTACGTCGGGAAGTTCGCACGAAAAAACAGAAAGCCGACGGTGCAAGGGGGGGGGGTCGGCCGAACCTAGGGTTCGGCCGACCCTTCCTGGCTCCTTTTTGGTCTAAGTTTTTGTGGGTTGGCTAAATAGGCCCCATGGATGAATAATTGGATGGGCCCATTAATTGGACGCAGAGAGTTTAACCAGAATTTAAAGAAACAACGTGAAAATCAATAAGATTCATCACATCAATTTCTTTTTCTGCCTCCTTCTCTTGGATTCAAGAAATAATTTCAGTCGGTGCCCATTCACCTCAAATAGCTGATCATCGTCACCTTAAAGTGTGATTGCTCCATGGGATGAGGTTTCTACTATAGTGAAGGGTCCTTCCCATTTACTCATAAGCTTCCCATGTCCAAAGAGTTTAACCCTAGAGTTGAAGAGTAGAACTTTAACTCCAGGTTTGAACTCTTTAGACGTAATCCTTTTATCGTGCCATCTTTCGGTTCTTTCCTTATAGATTTTGGCACTATGGTACACCTTATCTCTCCACTCTTCCAACTCGGAAAGTTGCTTCAATCGGTGTTTTCCTGCTTCGTTAAGGTCCACGTTCCATCGCTTGATGGCCCAATAGGCTCTATGTTTCAACTCTACAGGAAGATGACAAGTCTTCCCATAGACAAGTTGGAAAGGAGAGATGTTGATGGGAGTTTTGTAGACAGTACGGTATGCCCACAATGCATCAAGTAACTTATGCTTCCATCCCGTTTCCATTTCCAAGACTGTCTTTTGCAGAATATTCTTATTTTGCTTATTAGATGTTTCTACTTGACCACTTGTTTGTGGGTGGTATGGAGTAGCAATGTTATGTTGGACACCAAGCTCCCTAAAAAAGTTCCGGAAGGTCTTATCTATGAAATGATACCCTCCATCACTTATGACCATATGGGGAGTGCCAAAGCGTGGAAAAATGATCTCATGTAACATTTTCCTAGCTTGCTTAGAATCATCATTTTTGCATGACAATGTTTCTACCCATTTTGACACATAATCTATAGCCACCTGAATGTACTCGCAATCATAGGACCTAGGGAAAGGTACATGCTATCAATACCCCACACATCAAACAATTCCACTTGGAGATTATATGTTAGCGGCCTCGCATTGCGAGCTGAGATTCCTCCATGCTTTTGGCATTTCCAACATCTGTGAATGAACACTTTTGTGTCTTCATACATAGAAGGCCAATAGAATCCACTTTGCCAGATCTTTGTCTGGGTACGGTAAACACCATAATGGCCACCATAGGGGCTAGCATGGCAGTTCTCAATAATCTTGGTGCCTTCAATTGGTGGGTTGCACCTTCTAAGAAATCCATCGGCACAAACTCGATAGAGGTATGGGTTATCCCAAAGGTGTCTACGACTCTCATAGATGAGTTTCTTTTTGTTTTCCCCTGGTGGTACGTATCCCATGACCATGAAGTTCATGATATCCGCATACCAAGGGTGAGAGTTAGTAACCATGAGAAGCATATCATCTCGTAGGAAGTCATTGATAGGAATGTCCATGGTTTGAGTAACTTCCATATGTGAGAGAGGATCTGCCACGGAATTCTCCACTCCTTTCTTATCCTTGATTTCTAAGTCAAACTCTTGGAGTAGAAGAATCCAACAAATTAGCCTTGGTTTAGCATATTTTTTGGTGAGCAAATACTTTAAGGCATCATGGTGTGTATAGACTATGACCTTGGCTCCAACCAAACAGGACCTAAACTTATCGATAGCAAAAACTACAGCCAAGAGCTTTTTTTCAATTGTGGCATAATTGAGTTGAGCTCTTGATAGAGTTTTGCTAGCATAGGCTATTGCGTGATGCTTTTTTATCTTTGGTTTGGCCTATGACGACACCAACGGCAAAATCACTAGCATCACACATGATTTCGAATGGCAGCATCCGATCAGGAGGTTGAATGATTGGAGGTGATATGAGTGCCTTTTTCAATGTATCAAATGATTTAAGGCATTCATCATCAAAATCAAAGGGAGCTTCCTTGGCTAATAGGTTAGTGAGGGGTCTAGCGACTTTTGAGAAGTCTTTGATGAACCGTCAAGAGAACCCCGCATGACTTAGAAAGTTGTGGATTCCCTTAACATTGATAGGACGTGGAAGTTTTTCAATGACCTTGATTCTTGCTTTGTTCACCTCAATCCCCCTCTCAGACACTAAGTGTCCAAAAACGATACCTTCACGGACCATGGAATGGCACTTTTCTAAGTTAAGTACAAGGTCCTTCTCTAGGCACCTTTGTAAGACCTTGTCTAAATTTTCCATACAATGATCAAAAGTTTTCCAATAGACGGAGAAATCGTCCATGAAAACTTCCATGATCTCATCAATCATGTCAGCAAAGATAGACATCATGCATCTTTGAAAAGAGGCAGGAGCATTGCACAATCCAAAGGACATACGCCGGTAGGCATAAGTTCTATAGGGACATGTGAATGTGGTCTTACTTTGATCGTCGTGGTGGATGGGGATTTGATGATAACCCGAATACCCATCAAGGAAACAAAAGTAGGAGTGGTTTGCCGACCGCTCTAACATCTCATCGATGAAGGGCAGTGGAAAATGATCCTTCCTTGTAGCCTTGGTATGTTTTCAGTAATCCATGCACATCCTCCAACCTGTGATGGTTCGTTGAGGAATTAACTCATTCTTCTTATTTTGAACGACCGTCATACCTCCCTTTTTAGGCACTACTTGAACTGGGCTTATCCATTCACTATGAGGAACGGGGTAGATAATCCCGGCATGCAGAAGTTTCAAGACTTCCTTCTTGACAACTTCTTGCATCACATTATTCAATCGCCTTTGAGGTTCCCTTGAGGGAATACTCTCGGGGTCCATGGGAATGCGATGGGTGCATAACGCTGGACTAATCCTCTTGAGGTCCTCTAATGAATAGCCAAAAAGAGCCGTATGGTTTTCTAACATGGCAATGAGCTTTAGTGTCTCATCATCTGAAAGCTCGTCACTTATGATGATAGGAGCTTCCAAATATCCATTTAGAAAGGCATTACGTAGGCCCGGAGGTAGAATTTTTAACTCAACAAGAGGTTTTGAGAAGAACGCTTCTTTTGGTAATTCAATTGCCTCCTGAAATTCATTCTCCTCTTGGATGAAATCTTCTTCTCCTTCAATTTCAGGGGGTGTGAAGAATTTAAGAGTTATAACCTCCTCTAAAGGCTCATCTTGGATGGGAGATTCTGCGGATGTGTTCTTGGAACGCAGGATTGGAATAGAGAATTTTCTCCCTCCAAGTTTGACATTGAGGTTTCCTTCCAAGGGAACTTCCATGAGAAATTTCTCAATGGGAATCCCAATCATAATGTCGAAATCTTGGATTTCAAACAAATGGAAATATGGGATTGCCTCAATATCTTTGTGTCTTACATACACCTGTTGTAAAACCCCGCATCCTACAAGGATGTTTCCAAAAGAATCTTGGAAGGACTTACATGTTGGTTCCAATGGCACATCGCCCAGAATGGCGAGATCACAAGAACCGAAAATGAGATTTGCTCCAACAGTGGGGTTGTATAGGAACTTCATGGTGTCCCTCTAATAAAGCATATAATAGTTGCCAAAGGTTAGGTCATCTGAAGAATTTCGAGTGATTGCTCAACTTCCGCAGTCTGTTCCCTGCTTAGAATAGAGGTTAACTCCTTGACCGTATGTTCGACGAACACTCCATCATATGGGTCAGGTGGAGTTAATGGAAATGATGGTTTCCTATGACAACAGTACTTCGAGGTATTTCCAAAATCTTCAGATATCTCCTCCTCGATGTAGAAGGGAAACGTTGAAGGTTGAATTTCTTCTCCCTTCATAGTTTCGGGTTCGGGAGAGGATTCCTCCGACAAGGTTTGAGATAAGCAAGAGATAGGTTCTTCCTTGTCGATGGATTTATCCTTGGATATTGACACTACTTCCTCTTGAGGGGGCTCATTAAGACCCATAATGAAGGAATAATTTTCTAGAATTCGGTCTAGAAGATCCTTGCCTTCTTCCGATGTTTTATGGAGGAAAGATCCTCTAGCCGTAATGTGAAGATGTAGGGAAGACTCTTTGTTCAATCGCATATAGAAGTGTTGCAAGAGCAACGGATCAGGGATGGACAAACCTGGGCCAGAATTTCTCAAAAGAGAAAATCTATCCCAAGCTGCACCAATGGATTCCTTCTCCATCTACTGGAAACATAGTACTTCCTTCCGTAAGGAAACAATTCGGGCAATTGGAAAGAAAGCAAGACAAAATTTGTCTCGTAATTCGCTCCAATTACCTTTTGTGTTCCCAGCGTTGTGGTGATACCATTGTTTGGCTTTTTCCTGAACGGAAAAAGGAAACAACTTCCATTTGAGAGTTTCTTGTGTCATATTAGAAGGCATGAACACAATTGCTCGAACTCTCTTAGATGGTGGTAAGGGTTTTCACAATCCATTCCTAAGAAGGATTACTCCCGAACCATGTCTATAAAGCCAGGGCAAAGTTCATAGCTGGTAGAACAGATGGGTTCCACCGACAGCGGTGGCTCACAGAACTTGGCCTTTGGGGCAGAATATGAAAGAATGGTGGGTTGCTCCATATGTGTGGTGGTGGTATGAAAAGATAAGATAAGAAGATAGATATGAGGGTGAACAAGGTTTGAATATTAACAACAACTGTTCCCCGGTAACGACGCCAGAAATGCTTGTTGACATTTCTTACGTCACAGATAAAAATCCGCAGGTGCACGGAAACTGTCGTGTAGCACTTCCCCTTAAGGGAGTATTCCAAGGGTATCGAATCAAAGGAACGTGTGTGTAATCTTACGAACTAATTCACCCAAGGATACAAAGTTGTTTTTAAGGCATGGAAGATGGAGGAATTCAAAGTATTGAGTCTAATTCAAAAGGATTTGCGGTAGCTGCTTGAATTGGGCACGGGTTTACCCCTAGCAATAGTAGGACGACTCCTGTCAAGAGCCTATGGCATAGGCGAACATGGAGGATTACAAAGGATAGATAGGGTTGTCACCTCCTACTGCATACCTCTTCAATCCGTGGGTCTACGAGATATTCACTGGTGATTTCTAACCTAAGAACCACACTTACGTTCTAACTCACAACTCTAGTTGTTTTGAACACAAAGCTACAACCAGAGCCTCTAATAAATTAAAGCAATGAACCCACAAGTAACTACTTGTGCAAACTACTATGAATTGGGAATCAAACTTGAATTGAATTCACAAAGGGCTTACTTGATTTGAGTACACCTTTGTAGGGATACAAGTGTAGAAGAGGGACATGACAAGCCCAAGCCTCCTTCTCCTAAACTCTCCCCACACTCTCCTTCTACTTGGCAGCCTCAAGGACTACTCCAAACCTTTGGAGTGGTATTCTATTATCAACTTTTGGTAGGTGTGTGAAGTTAGGTGTGGGGTTCTATTTATAGGGGGGAGAAGGGTCAATTCCCACCACCAAATGCGTGTGAATCAGTCACCCATGACCTCTTCAAGTCGGCGTTTGACCACATTTGGCACCAGGACCTAGTCGGCCGACTAGGGGGGCAAGCGACCTAGTATTGGCTCCTTCTGCGGTGTGCTTCCTCCAGGTCTCTACCAGGTGGGTCCCATTGACTGATTTTGGTGCTACACCGTTGGATGGCCTCAAATAATTTTGTTTGTGGACCACTTGATCCATGTGGTGACACATGGCATCGCCTCATTCATCAAAATCCAATTTTATGGATTACTCCCTGCATGTCTTGGCATTTTGGGTCTAAATTCACTTGCATACAAATAAACACCAACACTTGTGTAATTGGTCAGTTTTCAACCCTACCACTACATTTTGTTTCCCTTTTATGCACATTATGAGGTGAATTGACAGTCTAAATATGGCACTTAAGGACAGTGAACAGCTACCAAGCTACGACAACTCCCAGGAGTCCCGCCATCAACGTTACAAGCATTAATAGTGGGCGTCGTCGAAGCTACCAAGCTCTGACAATTCCCAGGGGCCCATCGTCGATGTTACAAGCGTTGACAGTGGGCGCCGTCGAAGCTACCAAGCTCCAACAACTCCCATGGGGCCCGCCATCGGTGTTACAAGCGTTGACAGAGGGCACCGTCGAAGTTACCAAGCTCCGACAACTCCCAGGGGCCCATTGTTGACATAACAAAGGGTCCCTGGAGATATCAGAGGCAAGACTCAAAACTAAAAGCTATCATACTGGCTTCGAATTTGTAGCTACCGAGTTTTCAAGACATTGTCTAAATCCTCATGGTAGATGCCCTCAATTCATTGAATACATCTACCAGGGGGCCAACAATATAAAGGGCAATGCATGGAAGACATAAAAATGGAATTCAGAAGGATATCATTCATTCAAAATTAGACGGTTACAAGATGAAGGCAAAAAGGAAAGGTGCTAACTACTGGAGTTCCTATAGAAAAATGAGGCAACTGTCTGGGCTCCTTCTTGAATGTTGGCCCTAGCTGCTTCTTCCTCCTCGACAACGGGTCCTTCGAACACTGGAGTTAAAGACATCTGGGGGTCCCGACTCTTGAAACACATCAGCACATACTCGGCGACGTTCTTGGCTAGGGACCTTCCTTCTGTCTCCATGTCGTCGACGACCACGTCTCCCATAGCTTCCAGCTTCTTGCCGGCGGAGTTCAATGCCACCAGTGCCTTGTCCATCTGCGGCTTCGAGTCAGCCAGACGTACCGGGCTGAAACCAAATGGCACCAGAGCTTCATTGGCTTGCCCCAAAAAATCCCAGACTTGCTGGGTCTCAGTTACTCTCAAGCTCTTGAGCTCCTCCAGTGACCTCCTGGCAGCCGAGAGTTTCGCAGAACCCTCCTTGGAGAAGTGCTAAACTTCCTTATCATGCTGCTGAATCATTTGAGCCACTTGCTTCTCTTCGTCCCTGAGCTCCCTCTCTCGGAGGTGAATGCGGTTCTGCCAATCTGCCAGGTCCTTCTCCTTGGCCTTCACCTTCTCCTCCCTGGTGGAGAAATCAGTCTCTCTTTTGGAGACGTTTACCCCCACCTGCCATATATGTTCCTTCTCTTGTTCGCACCACAGATTGAACTATTTGGCGCGATCAGCCAAGCTTTGCTCCCCCAGGGACAACTTCTGGGCGAGCTACTGCTCCCTCTTTACGAGGTCTTCCTCTTTCTCTAGGAGCTTATCCTCCTTTCGATCGAGAGATTCCCGACGCTTGAGAAGTTGCTCATTCAATTCATTGAGACTCTCCGAGCGAGTTTCGACCGCTTCACTGGCCTCCCTAGCATGCTCGTAGACCTCCCTGGTCTTTTCATCGAGAGCCTTTATCATGGACTCTCCCTCATTGTGCGCGCGTTCTAACTGCGCCAACTAGGCTTTCACCTTGGCCACCCACTCCTTCTGGACTACCAGCCTGGACTGCGCCAGCTTGGTCTCGAAGAATAGCCTGTTGCGCCAGCGCCTTAGGGTGTCACGCTCTTCTTCGAGGGTATTCCGTTCGTAGTCGAAGGCAAGCTAGACTTGGTAGAGACTTGAGCAGGCATTGTCAATAGACAATGCCAGGGGAATCGGCTCTTGGACCGTGTGAGGAGCATCTGCAGGCTCAAAGGGGTCTTCCACAATAACTATCGGAACCCACAGCGCGAGCGTGTTCTCCAATAGCTCCACATTGCCGGGGCCGATCTACGGGAGCTCATCAATATCCATTGCAACTAAGGAAGGTCCCCTAACAGGAACTTCTACCTCCAAAGCTAATGAGGTGGGTCCCTCAGCTGGATCTTCGAAGGTCGGCCCAGAAGGTGGAGGACCCGCAGCTAGATCCTCTTGGTTCGCCAGCTCGGACATAGTCACCTCTAGAGATGTCACTTCCTGGGCTGGCACAGAAGCTTCAGCCGGAGCTTCGGCCACTTCCCACACTAACGCTGGAGCTTCCTCAGCAGACTCCAAAATCGCTGGAGCTCCTTCAAGAACTTCTTCCACGTGGTCCAGTGCTACCACGGGAACCTCGGTTGCTAGCACTAGATTTGCCTCCACGATAGCCGACGCCAGAGCTGTCGTGTCGTCCGCCACCACCACTGGGTGAGGCAGGAGCTAAGGCAAGATCTTCAGCTTGCACGGTCTTTGTCGCTGTAGTAGGCGCCGGAGCTGTAGTCTCCTTTTTTGACCCTGGAAGCAGAGTAAACAAAATTCAAGAAACAAAAAGGATTAAATACTACAACTCAAGTTAAGCCAACGACCCTTACCTTGGGACGTTGCCGCTCCAATCGACCCGAAACTTTTTCTTCTGGCGACCAGAGCCAGAGCCCACCATAGTTGTTGTGGTGAAAGCTCTGGATTTCTGCCTGGAGCTCTCCTCACTGTCGAAGTGCGTGATCGACACTTACCCCAGTACTACTAAAATGTAGTTCATGGAGGTTCATATTTAGTTTGGGCACGCGGAGATTCTGAAAGAGATGGAGACATGAGGATTTTTACGTGGTTCGGGCTGCCTGAGCGTAATACCCTACTCCATGGGGTGTTTGTTGCTGAGTATGTGGTGGCTTGTGTGCATCTGATCTTAGTCGTCCCTGTACCGTGTGGTGCAACTTTTTTATAGTCCAAGGACTAGCCGTTACATTGTCAGTCTGGCCCGACATGTAACCCTGGCGGTAGTTAATTGCTTAATACATGATTTGTGAATATTAAGCGTAATTAACACTGTGATAATGCGCCTTAATGGCGGCATTACCAGCGTTAAGGGTCCTTTGATTGTGTGTCATTGATATGGCATTAATGACACATAATCAAGTCTTGTAACTGTAGCTTTAACTGCCCCTTGAATGTTCACGTCGTTGGAGGTCAGCCAGTCTCCTCTATCTCAGGTCTGGAGGACTCACACGTGGCGGCTCTGGAGCTTCCCATCGTGGGGAGGCAGGCCCGGAGCCACTATACACGTGGCAGCACTGGAGCTTCACTCTACTGGGGGTTAGGTTCGGGGTCGCTGGTTATGTGGCAAGACCAGAGCTTCCCTATGAAGGGAGTTAGGTCCGGCCTTATGTTACACGTGGTAGTGCCAGAGCTACCCAAACGAGGGAGGCAGGTCCAGTGATGTGTAACACGTGTAGCCTTTGGAAGTCTTCAACTCGGCCGGATGGAACTCCTTAGCGTTTCTTGCGGTATCATAGGGTACCCAGTACGCAGGGTACCGACAGTGGCCCCTGGGCCCACCTCTTGGAGAATCACTTTGGGTTAAGTCATTCTACCAGTGGTGGGGCCATCTTTGATTCCCACGTTGTGGCTTCAAAGGTCTTTTGATGTGTCGTTGGGGTGATGGTTCGCTATTAAACCATCGCCACGTGGCTTCTTTTGAATGCAGCAGGTGAGATCCTTGCGTGCGGATCTCACGCAATTGAAGGTTGCTAGTTCCCAATACGAAAACCGTATCGGCTCCGAGCGCCCTGTCAGGCCGCCGCCCTCGGGTTTCCAACTTCCCATCATGACAATGGTTTGCCTGGGGTATTAACTTCAACTTTTCCGCCGAAGTGGCCCCGGGCCCATTTGTCATTGACGAGGTAGGTTTTTTAGAGAATGATCTTGATCCCGCTGTGGTTTCCATCCAAGCGTTGCGGAGGCTTACTTAAGAAGGAAAGCCCGCATGGTTTGAGGACTCTTTACGCTTTCATTCGAACTTGCGCTCAGAGCCTCCCAACCTTAGCTTAGCCCTTCCAACTTTTTGCTCCACTTTGCAGTGATGGAGTTAGGTCTTCCCCGCAGCAGAATCAAGACCAACAAAGATCTTTCGAGGGTTCAAACCTACACCGGGTGGTCCAGTGACTCCTGCAACAATGACATCTGCTTTGGCACACCCCCCTTCAAGAAGGGGCGCATCGGAGAGATGGTGTACTTCTCAACGTATGCCATGGTGGGTCTGATCCCACCTTTTTGCAGCTTTCTCTTGATGCTGCTGGACTTCTACGGCCTCCAGCTTCATCATCTCGGCCCCCACTCCCGCTTGCTGGTGGCGACCTTCGACCACTTCTGCGAGATGTGGGTGGGCGTGCCTCTGTGCATTGAGCTGTTCCAGACCTTCTTCACGGTCCACACCACCGGAAAGGGGACAAAATTTATTGGATTCTACTACTTCGTGAAGTGCAAAAATTGCCCCTTCAATTACTTGAAGGCCTTCCCCTACGACAAGTGGGACGACCGGAAGAAAGACTGGGTGATCATCACAGTGGAGGAGCACGAGAGGTTGGAGCTATCGAAGGGCCTCCCCAATGTCGACACCGACGCCTGGAACATAGTTCTGGAGCTGTCACAAGCGTACAAGCCCATCCTGACAAGGATCCAGGAATGCGTGGAGGGTGGAGTGACCCCTCCGATGGTCTTCGACAATTTCTTGGTGAACAGGTGGGCTCTGCTGAAGACTAGGGAGTGGCCCGCATGGGCTTTCAATAGTGAGATGGATAATAACCGAATTGAAGTCAGTTTGAACATCAACTTGGATGATGAAGCTTTGAATCTCCACCGCAAGAAATTTCAGAATGGATTTATCTCCCGCGACGCCTTGGCTCAGCCGACTGCTTTCCTGCCTCTGAACATGGTTCCAGAGTTTAGCAGGGAGCTCCGAAGGAGAATGTTGGCACATGATGACCTCGGCATGGTCAAGAGGTGCCAGACCTCTGGAGTTGAAATCCCTGGAGCATCAGAGAGGGTGGCCCCCATTACTCCAAGCCAGAAGGTTGATGAGCTGGCAAAGGCAAGGGCAAGGGCAAGGAGCCGGCGAAATCTTCTAGCCGCAAGAGGAAGTTGAGGCATGATGATGGGAGCTCCGTCAGGTCGGCTCCGACTTCAACAGCCCCTTCTCCCCAACAAAGCAGATCTTCGGCAGCCACGCCTCCTTTGGTGCCAGCGTCCTCCAGGGCGCCAGCTCCGGTAGAACGACTCTGGTCCCAGCTTTGGCCATGAGTTCCAAGTCCGGAGGTCCTTCCCAGCTGAGGGGGGTCCTGACTGAGGCGATGCCGAGAACGGCGACATGTCCCGGTGTAAGACCTATACATGACGAATACATTGGCTTGTAGTGAATACACTTGGCTTTGATGATAAAAGTTTTAAATATTATCAAAACACCTTTTTATCAAGGTCTGACTCTAGCTCTGAGCTACAGCAAGGTCAAGGTCCGACAATAGGTCCGGCTTGGTTTGGGTAGCTCCGGTTATGTTCGATGCTAGGTCCGACTAGCTTTAGTCAGCTCCGGTGAAGTTTTTTCTTTAGCTCCGGCATGTCTTTGATAGCTCCGGCATGTCTTTGATAGCTCCGATATGTTTTTGATAGCTCCGACATGTCTTTGATAGATCCGGCGTGTTTTTTTGCTAAGCTCCGAGTTGATTTTCTAGCTCCGGATTTTGGGTTTACTAGTTCCTGCTAGTTTTGTAAGCTCCGGCAGGAGCTTGGTTGTACTAGTTTTGGTAAGCTACAACGCTAAGTTCTACTAGCTTTTGTTAGCTCCGGCTCAAGCTCCGGGTTGCTCTGGCAAGGTCCAGGACTTGACCGCAATGCTTCTGTTTTTCATTTGCAATGTTTCATACTTGCTTTACATTGTTGGAAAGATTGTTTAGTATTCATTTGCTAAGTTTTTGCTGCTTTTTGGTTGATATGGATAATATCGTGTTACTGTGTTTTTGCAACATTCTTATGTGAGGTGCTCACATAAGGTGTTATGTTTGGAACTAACTTGAGTCAAGTCGAGGACTTGGGCTCGTATGGATTGGTTGTTTATTCATGTGCAGGTGTTGCTTGAGTTCAAGACATGGCTGGTGACGGGATCCATTGGACTAGTCTCAGGGAGGAGATGAGGTTCCAACAACCAAATTCAGGAGGAATTGTGGTTGAGCTGATCAGGAGGTTGCGCAGCAAGATTGAATCAAGAACAATGCATATGAAGGTATCATCAACATCATTGGAAGATGTTTGCACGTGTGCAAGGAGTGCATGGACGTGACTACATGGTTCCGAGACGTGATGATGAGATATGGACGTAAAGAGTTAGTTGGAAAGGTCCAACCGACTAGGTTATGGACTCAGGCTGCGGGTGAGTCGGGTTTGACTCAAATATGGAAATATTTGAGTTTGTTATGATAGGATTTCGTGTGGGTCACAAATTTGAGTTGTTTAGGAATGTGGGATACATTTCTAAGGTGTTTGGAAGTCTTAAGATTGCTTCTATCTGTGTATAGAAGAATCTTGAGTAGTTATGGAAAGTTACGATTCGTGATCTGAGTAGGATTGGAGTCCTAGTTGATATTGGGTTGGCCTAAGGGCTGGTTATATAAGCAAGGGAGCCAAGAGCTCGTGGTGAACGACTTTGGGGCTGTTCCTCTTGTGTTCTATTGAATAAAATTCGTGGTTTGAAGGAACTTTTGTGCCTTGTTCGTCCGACTTGTCCCAGACAAGTTTTACTCGTCGAGTTTCTGGACAGCACTACCTTTTGTCGGTGGTTTTATCATAACGCGAGTTTTACAGATCCAATTGACGTGATTCTTTTTGGTTTGTCTTCAAAACTTGGTTATCTATCATATATCAAAATTTCACGGTCATTGGATTTGTGGTCTATGATCTACACGAGCTTCTTTGCAGCATTCCAGAACTGTTTTTTTCTTGGGTAGGGCAGTTTGACCTGTGTTTGATCTTTCGATCATAACTTGAGTTTTTTCTCGACAGATTTGAGTGATTCTTGTTGTGTTGTCTTTGTGACTTGATTCTTTCTAATATCTATCACTTTTGTCACGGTGAAACACGTTTATATTAGTCTCACACACGATTTCTTTAACAGATCATTTTTCTGCCGAAGGGGTTGGGGTTTAATTGTTTCCACTGCGTAAGATTTTTTAATCTACCATTCACCCCACCTCTGGTAGATTTTCACATGCTCTTTGATCCTACAATTGGTATCAGAGCCACGGTGCTCCAATATTTGAGATTTGCACATGTTTTTGACTAATCATCATGGAGAAGTACTCCGCCAAACCTTGTGTGTTTGCTGGTATTGATTTCCAGGTTTGGAAGGCACGCATGGAGGCTTTCATCCAGGCAGAAGGCTTTGCAATATGGGAGAAGGTATACAAGCCTTACGAAGTGCCATCGAATGATCAAGTTACAGCTACAAATCTGAGAGATGTCGACAACAACAACAAGGCTCGCAACTTGATCATACAAGGATTAACTCAAAGCGACTTCGACCCTGTTGCACACCTCCGATCTGCATACGATGTGTGGAAAGCACTTTGTGACTGCCACGAAGGATCCAACATGATCAAAGAGGTAAGGCAAGACATGTTCAAAAAGGAATACATGCGCTTCGAGATGCAACCCGGTGAGTCTATTAATGACCTTTTTGCTCGCTTTAATAAAATTCTCAGCAACTTGCTTAGTGTCAATGTTAATTTTTTAGATGCTGAAAATGCTAGGCAATTGCTAAGTGCATTAGATATGTCAATTTGGGAGATGAAAGTCACATCTATTCATGAATCTACTGCCATGAGTTCTCTTACATTAGATGTACTCTATTCTAAACTATAAACTCATGAAATTGACATCCTAGCACGTAAGAACCCAAATAAGTCTATTGCATTTGTTTCACAACGTGATATGTCTAGCTCCGGCCAATCATCATCTTGCAATACTCTTGCTTTGTTGTCCTCACTAACCTTGGAGCAGATCGAAGAATTTCCAGAAGAGGAGTTGACACTAGTCTCTACTAGATTCTCGAAAGCATTGCAAAATGTGAGAACTAGAAGGAGAGGAAGCTCCGGACCTCAACGCTGTTTTGAATGTGGTAAAATAGGACACTTTCATACAGAATGCACTAACCTTTCAGGTCCGACCACCCGGGAAGAAAAACAAAGCAAGTTCCGGACCTCCTCTGGAAATTCCAACAAGAAGAAGAAAGGTATCATAAGACGCAAGATGATCAACAGTTTCATCACCGCGCTTCAAGAGTTCAGTTCAAATGACGTGGACATTGGAAGTGATGAAGATGAATATGATTTGGCAAACTTGTGCTTTATGGCGAGCAAGTCAAGATCAAGTATGGAGGAGGCAAAACACAACAGCGACAATGAAGAGGTATGTCCTAATTGCGAAGAAATGGGTGATGCTATTTCTCGTGCCACTGTTATTGTTAAGAAAAAGGACAAAAAGTTTAGGGATAGTGCTGCTAAAATTGAATCAATAGAATCTAAAATCAACCGTTTAAAAACTTTGATTCCCAGTGATGATGCATGTTCCTCATGTGATTTAATATATGAACAATTGTCCTCATTAAGAAGTGCGCACACATCCACACTTGATAAACTTGAGTTAGAAATTGAAAAGAACAAAGAGCTTGCTGCACTGAATGATAAAAACTTGAAAGATGCTGGCTGTTCTACAATTGATTTGCATTGTTCTACTTGTGATGATCTTGATAAGAAACTACAGGATGCTATGAATGAAATTTCTATATTGAACAATGCTGTACGCTCTCATGAAGCTAAATTTTGTTTCAATTGCAAACTAAAAGGAAAAACTTCATGTGAAAATTGCCTTGATCTGTCCAATAAACTTGATGACATGCATAGGGCATTAGATCAGTTTTGTAATGGGAATAAGAACCTAAACTTGCTGCTGAATTCTTCCAAGTCATGCAATGATAAAACTGGTTTAGGTTTTGATTCTCATGCTCATGCTAAGGCACATCCACCTAAAATTGTAAATCCATTAGGAAGTGGTTTGATTCAAACAGTTCCTAAACAAAAGAAAGTGGTTTTCAAATCTGCAGGAGTATTGTCTCATTCGGTTTCAAATAAAAATGTTGTTTGCTCATCTAGACATGAATAGAAAGTTAAATTTCATTGTGCCTTCTGTGGTAGAGATTGTCATGTCATAGATTTTTGTTATAGACTAGCTGAACAACAGAAAAGGGAAAGAATGGTTGCTAGATCTCATAACTTTCATGCCAAATTTGTTGCACACATTGAACCGAATGTACAACCTGCTGTTTTGAGTCAAAAACATTCAAACTTTACCTCTGAACCTTCTGTTTTTGCCTCCGGAGCTACTGATTTTTGTGCTACACAAGTAACACCTTATAGGTCAGTAGTTAAGAATAAAAAATCACAAATTTTGACTCATAAACATGTTGTGTTGTCTCAGCTTTCGCGTGTTTTTCCTACCGCACGTCGCGTGACTCAGTACTGGATTCCTAAATGCCTTTTGACTAACCCCAGTATTGAGTCATCGACGTATTGTGCTTCTATGTAGGTTACACGTTTGAGGAAGGAGAACATTTGGATTGTGGATTCAGGTTGCTCACGCCACATGACCGGTAACAAAGATTGGTTCTCCACCCTCTCTTTTGTGTCACGTGTAGAGAATGTTACTTTTGCCGATAATTCTTCAACTCCTATAATTGCTAAGGGTTCGGTTAGAGTAAATGATCACTACACTTTGAAGGATGTGGCACTTGTCAATAATTTGAAATACAACTTGCTTTCTGTTGCACAATTGCTAGATGAAAATCTAGAAATTATTTTCAATAAAAACTGCTGCAAAGTTGTAGGTTCAAATAGTGAGCTTATTTTTAACATGTCTCGGTTTGGAAGAGTTTTTAAAGCTGATTTTGATATGTCTTCCTCTAAGCATAGGTGTCTAGTTGCTAATGATTCAAAGGACTTATATTTTTGGCATCGTAGACTTGGTCACGTAGGCTTTGATCACCTAACGCGTGTTAGTGCTCTTGATCGCATACGTGGGTTGCCTAAGCTTAAAGGGGACAAAGAAATTGTGTGCTCTTCTTGTAGACATGCTAATATGGTTGCAGGTTCACATACTCCTCTCACAATGATCATGTCAACTGAACCATGTCAACTTTTGCATCTTGACACCGTAGGACCTTCACGTGTTCAATCCTTCAGAGTTAAATGGTATGTTCTTGTTATTGTTGATGATTATTCTAGATACTCTTGGGTTTACTTTATGGCGTCTAAGAATGAAGCTTTTAGTCACTTTAGGAATTTATTCCTTAGATTATCAATTGATCACCCAGGATCTTTAAAGGCAATTAGAAGTGATAACGGAACTGAATTTAAAAATCAATCTTTTGATCACTTTTGTGCTGAAAAAGGAATAGATCATCAACTTTCTTCCCCATATGTACCTCAACAAAACGGTGTTGTAGAAAGAAAGAACAGAACCTTAGTTGAGATGGCTAGGACTATGCTTGATGAATATCAAACTCCAAGGAAATTTTGGGCTGATGCATTAGCAACCGCTTGTTATGTCTCAAATCGTATTTTCTTGTGTGCTAAGCTAGGTAAAACACCATATGAGCTTCGGTTTGGACATAGGCCTAGTGTTACACACTTTCGGGTCTTTGGTTGCAAATGCTTTGCTAAGAAACATGGTAATCTTGATATTTGAACCTCGATCCATTGATGGCATGTTTCTTGGTTATCCATCTCATACTAGAGGCTACCGTATGCTTTTACTTGACACTAACAAAATTGTGGAGACTTGTGAAGTGTCTTTTGATGAAGCCCAGGTACTAGCTCCGGTGTTGCAGGACCAGATCCGTATCCTCAGTGGGAGGGTATTTTTGAAGATGAAGAAGAGCCGGTGATACTGCCTGGTAGTTTCGAAGTTGACACGTGTCCAGCTCCGGACATTGAACAAGCTCCGGCTATCACCTATGCTGGTCATGATCGTCCACAAGTCAAAATCTCATCAATCTACGATGAACCTAACGAAGAAGAAACTTGTGAGACATCTGTTCCCCTACGTTTTTACAAAGATCATCCCCCACAACAAATGATTGGAAGCTTGCACGAACGAGTCACACGGTTCAGGTTTTGCGATCCAAACTCTTATGCTCATTCTACTTTTGTTGCTTCTTTTGAACCCAAAGATATATCACACGCACTCACTAATGAATCTTGGATTATTGCCATGCAAGAAGAGTTAGAAAATTTTGAAAGAAATAATGTTTGGAAACTTGTACCTCCACCTCAAGGTCACACTTTAATTGGAACTAAATGGGTATTTAAAAATAAACAAAGTGAGGATGGGGTTGTGGTTAGGAATAAGGCTAGGTTGGTTGCTCAAGGTTTCACTCAAATTGAAGGTTTAGATTTTGATGAAACTTTTTCTCCTGTCGCTAGATTAGAAGCCATAAGAATTTTGTTAGCTTTTGCAGCATCAAAAGGTTTTAAGATATTTCAAATGGATGTTAAAAGTGCTTTTCTTAATGGCTACATAGATGAGGAGGTTTATGTCAAACAACCACGGGGTTTTGAAAATCCAAATTTTCCTAATCATGTTTACAAACTGTCCAAAGCCTTATACGGTCTCAAACAAGCCCCTAGAGCATGGTATGATAGGTTAAAAACATTCTAACTTGAAAAGGGGTTTACCATGGGCAAGGTTGATAAAACTCTTTTTTTGCTTAAACATGGCAATGACTCATTATTTGTTCAACTGTATGTGGATGATATTATATTTGGTTGTGCTTCTCATGATCTTGTGTCCAAGTTTTCAGCTATGATGAGTTCAGAATTTGAGATGAGTATGATGGGTGAACTCACTTACTTTTTGGGGCTGCAAATCAAGCAAACCAAGGAGGGTACCTTTGTGCATCAAACGAAGTATACCAAAGACCTCCTAAGGTGCTTCAACATGGGCAAAAGCAAGCCTCTTTGGACACCAATGAGAACAGCAACAACACTTGAACTTGATGAAGATGGTGAATCCGTGGATCAAAAAGAATATAGAAGCATGATCGGATCACTTTTGTACCTCACGGTATCAAGACCGGACATACAATTCAGCGTATGTCTTTATGCACGGTTTCAAGCTTCCCCACGTGCTTCACATCGTCAAGCCGTCAAAAGGATTCTCAGGTACTTACATGGAACTCAAGAATTTGGCATTTTTCTTCCTTCTTCCTCAACCGTTACTTTGAAAGCTTTTTCGGATGCTGATTTTGGGGGTTGTAGGATTGATAGGAAAAGTACTTCCGGTGCTTGTCATTTTCTTGGTAATTCTCTTGTTGCTTGGTCCTCTAGAAAACAAAATTCAGTTGCACAATCCACAGTCGAATCTGAATATGTAGCTGCTGCTGGTGCTTGCTCACAAATTCTTTGGATTGTTCAAACACTTAAGGACTATGGGGTTGATCTAGATAGTGTTCCACTGTTTTATGATAACACTAGTGCCATTTGCATTGCTAAAAACCCCGTGCAACATTCTTCTAGAACTAAGCACATTGACATTAGGTATCACTTTCTCAGAGATAATGTTGAAAAAGGAAACATTGTGCTTCACCATGTAGATACCGAACAACAATTGGCTGACATTTTTACAAAACCGTTGGATTTCACTCGTTTTTGTTACATTCGTAGTGAAATAGGGGTTATGCATCCTCATGGCTTAAATTGAGGGGGAGTTTTGAAACTTGGGAAGTCTATGTGTGAATCTGAAATAAAAATAATATGAGCATAGTATTTCATACATATATGACTTTGTGATTCCTTTTACATGCTGAAAGTTCTTACTACATTACTCGTGTTATACATTTTGTAGTTTTTGCCATCTCTAGTAATTGGAATAATTACTTACACTAAAACTGGTCATGGTCGAACTTTCTTGCTGTTTTGAACTTGTTACATGTTCACATGTGCTTTTAATCATTAAGAATTCATCAAGTAATCAACTCACATGTTGAGTTTTTATGAAAAAATATAAATTGAGAAAAGATCAAGAGAATATGCATGCATCGCACTTCTTCTTTTGAGATGGCTTGTCATTGCACTTAGATATGAACTTGGAAGAAGTTGTGTATGACTAAAACCATATCCTTAAGCTTCTGATTGTCAAATGACATAGGCTTGGCTTGGTTGGTTAGAATAAGGCAGATGCGCATATAATCTCTTGCAAATATCATATGATCTAAATTTATTCTTTGAAAAATAATAAAATGCAGCAACTAGTGTCATGCTTTTAGGTTTTGAAATAGTTAAGTTTATGAGATCATGACTTACTTAAATTGAAAATTACATTTGATCTCTAGCATGGCTTACACTACTTTATGTATTTCATTGATGTGATAATGTAACGTACTTGATAGTATGACTTGGATGAGCTTTGTTTTATATGTATATGTTATAATATGCTCATAACATTTAAAGTTTCTCTTTTCCTTGCTGAATACATTGTCAAAGGGGGAGAGATTAATCACACATTCAAAATGGGAAAGAGAATGCCGGGAGAGATAAAGGGGGAGAGATATGTGAATTTTGAATTTCAAATTTTTGCTTTTCTTCTCATTTTATTTCTGATTTACAAAAAGGGGAGAAATTGTCTTCAAAACTTTTAATGAGAATAAGCCAATGTCTGGATTTTAAATGGTGTTGCCAATGCATTCATCAAGGGGGAGATTGTAAGACCTATATGTGCTAAATACATTAGCTTGTAATGAATACACTTGGCTTTGATGATAAAAGTTTTAAATATCACCAAAACACCTTTTTATCAAGGTCCGACTCTAGCTCTAAGCTACAGCAAGGTCAAGGTCCAACGGTAGGTCCGGCTTGATTTGGGTAGCTCCGGTTATGTTCGATGCTAGGTCCGACTAGCTTTGGTCAGCTCCGTTGAAGTTTTGTCTTTAGCTCCGACATGTCTTTGATAGCTCCGCTATGTCTTTGATAGCTCCGACATATTTTTGATAGCTCCGACATGTCTTTGATAGCTCCGGCGTGTTTTTTTGCTAAGCCCCGAGTTGATTTTTCTAGCTCCGGCTTTTGGGTTTACTAGTTGCTGCTAGTTTTGTAAGCTCCGGCGGGAGCTTGGTTGTACTAGTTTTGGTAAGCTCCAACGCTAAGTTCTACTAGCTTTTGTTAGCTCTGGCTCAAGCTCTGGGTTGCTCTGGCAAGGTCCAGGACTTGACCGCAATGCTTCTGTTTTTCATTTGCAATGTTTCGTACTTGATTTACATTGTTGGAAAGATTGCTTAGTATTCATTTGCTAAGTTTTTGGTGTGTTTTGGTTGATATGGATAATATCGTGTTACTGTGTTTTTGCAACATGCTTATGTGAGGTGCTCACATAAGGTGTTGTGTTTGGAACTAACTTGAGTCAAGTCGAGGACTTGGGCACGTATGGATTGGTTGTTTATTCATGTGCAGGTGTTGCTTGAGTTCAAGACATGGCTGGTGACGGGATCCATTGGACTAGTCTCAGGGAGGAGATGAGGTTCCAACAACCAAATTCAGGAGGAATTGTGGTTGAGCTGATCAGGAGGTTGTGCAGCATGATTGAATCAAGAACAATGCATATGAAGGTATCGTGAACGTCATTGGAAGATGTTTGCACGTGTTCAAGGAGTGCATGGACGTGGCTATATGGTTCCATAACGTGATGAAGAGATATGGACGTAAAGAGTTGGTTGGAAAGGTCCAACCGACTAGGTTATGGACTCAGGCTGCGGCTGAGTCGGGTTTGACTCAAATATGGAAAGATTTGAGTTGGTTATGATAGGATTTCGTGTGAGTCACGAATTTGAGTTGTTTAGAAATGTGGGATACGTTTCTAAGGTGTTTGGAAGTCTTAAGATTGCTTCTATCTGCGTATATAAGAATCTTGAGCAGTTATAGAAAGTTACGATTCGTGATCTGAGTAGGATTGGAGTCCTAGTTGATATTGAGTTGGTCTAAGGGCTGGTTATATAAGCAAGGGAGCCTAGAGCTCGTGGTGAACGACTTTGGGTCTGTTCCTCTTGTGTTCTATTAAATAAAATTCGTGGTTTGAAGGAACTTTTGTGCCTTGTTCGTCCGACTTGTTCCAGACAAGTTTTACTCGTCGAGTTTCTGGACAGCACTACCTTTCGTCGGTGGTTTTATCATAACTCTTATTTTACAGATCCAATTGACGTGATTATTTTTGGGTTGTCTTCACAACTTGATTATCTATCATATATCAAAATTTCACGGTCATTGGATTTGTGGTCTATGATCTACACGAGTTTCTTTGCAGCGTTTCAGAACTGTTTTTTCTTGGGTAGGGCAGTTTGACCTGTGTTTGATCTTTCGATCATAACTTGAGTTTTTTCTCGACAGATTTGAGTGATTCTTGTTGTGTTGTCTTCGTGACTTGATTCTCTCTGATATCTATCACTTTTGTCATGGTGAAACACGTTTAGATTAGTCTCACACACGATTTCTTTAACAGATCGTTTTTCTGCCGAAGGGTTGGGGTTTAATTGTTTCTATTGCGTAAGATTTTTAAATCTACCATTCACCCCCCCTCTGGTAGATTTTCACGTGCTCTTCGATCCTACACCCGGGAAGCAATACGGAGCTTCTGCCACGCCAACTATAGTGGGTTCTGGCTCCGATCGCCCGATGAAGAAATTTCGCGCCAACTGGAGCGGTAGCATCCCTAGGTAAGCCTCGTGCTCTCACCTTGGGTTGCTATTTTTGTTTTTATCATGTATTGAATCTTTCAATACTTCATTTGTAGGGCATCAAAGAAGGGAACCAAAGCTCTGGCACTTGCTACAGCGACTAAGGCTGTGCAGGCGGAGGCTCCAGCTATGACCCTTACGCCTCCCCAAGTGGTGGTTGAGGTCACGACAGCTTCGACACCAACTGTCGTGGATTTGGATCCAGAAGCATCGCCAGAGGCTCCCGTGGTAGCGCCAGACCACTGGGGAGAAGTTAGTGAAGATGCTTCAGCGGCTGCAGCGCTGGCGACTAAAGCTCCAGTGCAGGAGGTAGAGATGGCAGAAGCTCTAGTGTTTGAGCCGGAGGTAACCGAAGCTCCGGTGCCTGTGCCAAAAATTGTTGAAGATCCAGCGGTTGAGCCGGAGGTGCCTAAAGTTCCGGCCTCCGTGCTGGGGATTGTTGAAGCTCCGGCACCTGAGCTGGATGCAGTGGAAGTATCGGCGCCTGAGCCGGTGGTGGGGGGGGGGGCTCCGGACAAAGATCCAACGTCTGCCCTGGAGACGATTACTTCAGAGGTGCCCATGTCCGAGCCGGAGCACCCAGAGGAGTCGATGGTGGGCCCTCCTCCCACAGAGCCGACAGTTGAAGATCTGGCAGGGAGACCTTCGGCTTCAGCCCCAGAGGTTGAAGTTTCCTCAGTGGGACCCTTGTCAGCATCGGTAGAAGCAGAAGAGCTTCCGGGGGACGGCCCTAGTGCTGCAGGACCGCAGGGGCCACGCTTGTGGCGTGGGACCCAATTTTTGTACTTGAAGACCCCTTGGAGCCGGCCGAGAAGACCGCGGCAGGCTCAGATCCTATTCCCTTGGCATTGTCCATCGATAATGCTTGTTCTAGTCTCGGTCAAGTCCAACTCGCCTTCGACCACGATAGCAAGGTCCTCGAGGAAGAGCGCCACACCTTAAGGCATTGGCACAACAGACTTTACTTCGAGACCAAGCTGGCACAGACAAGGCTTGCTGACCAATGGAAATGGGTCGAGAAGGAATAGTCCCAGATTGAATATTGGGGCCAGTTGCTGGAGGAGAGGGAGGCCTCCATCAAGGCCCTCGATGCAAAGAGTCAAGAGATTCTCAAGCACACCGGGAAAAGCAATGAGGCTGTTGACGATCGTTAAGACAACCTCAACACGCTCAATAAAATTCTCCTGAAGTGCCAAGAGGACCTTGATGAGAGGGAAGGGAAGCTCTTGGAGAAGCAAAAGGATACCATGAAGAGGGAGGAGGAGCTCGCCCAGAAACTATCCCTGGGAGAGCAAAACTTGGCTTACCGCACAAAAAAGCTTGATGAGAGGTGCAAGCAAGAGGGGGAGAAGCACTGGAAGATGGGATAGGAGCTCCCTAAGAGAGAAGTTGACATCGCCACCAGGGAGGAAAGAGTACGAGGCAGGGAGAAGGACCCGACGGACTGCCAGAACCGCATCCACCTCCGGGAGTAGGAGCTTGCAGACCGCAAAAGTGAGGTGGCTTAGAGTATTCAGCAACATGCTAAAGAGGTTGAACGCATCGACCGGGAGAGTTTGGAGCTTGCGGCCGCCAGGCGGTCACTGGAGGAACTCAAGAATTCAAGGGCAATAGAGTCCTGGCAAGTCTGGGACTTCCTGGGGCACGCTAACAAGGCTTTAGTGCTGCTTGGCTTCAGCCCCGTACGTCCGGAAGACACTGAGCCAGAGCTGGACAAGGCGCTGGTGGCATTGGGCTCTACCAGCAGAAAGATGGATATGACGGGTGACGTCATCGCCAATCAGTTAGAGATAGAAGGGAAGTCTTTGGCCAAGAACATCGTTGAATTTGTGCTAACGTGTTTCAAAAGCCAAGACCCCCCTAGATTTGATGTTTGAAGGGCCCATTGTGGAAGAGGAAGATGCTGCCAGGGCCAGCGTTCAAGAAGCTGCCGAGAAAGTTGCCTCGCATTTCCATAGGACCTAGTACCTCCAGTAGCCAGGACCTTTCACTTTTGCCTTTTACTGTAATCCTCATTTTGTAATCTAGTATAGTCCTTGAAATCCAAATTCCTTGAATGAATGAATTCCATTTTGTGTTTGTCTTCAACGCATTATCCTTTATCTTATTGGTCCCCTGGTAGATGTGCACAATTTGATTGCTAACATGTACCAAAAGGATGTGACAATGTCTTGATGACTTGAACGCATCAAACTTGTAGCTAGAACGCTTAGCTTTTAGGTCCGAAGTTTACTTCTGACATCTCTAGGAACACTTTGTGACGTCGATGATGGACCCCTGGGAGGTGTCAGAACTTGATAATTTTGACTGTGCCCACTGTTAACGCGTGAAACATCGATGGCGGGACCCCTTGGAGCTGTTGGAGCTTGGTAGGTCCGATGGCGCCCACTGTGAACACATAGAATGTCGATGGCGGGCCCCCTTGGAGGTGTCGGAGCTTGGTAGCTCCGACGGCGCCCACTGTCAACACTTAAAGTGTCGTCGCCGGGCCCCCTAGGAGGTGTCGGAGCTTGGTAGCTCCGACGGCGCCCACTGTCAACACTTAAAGCGTCGATGGCGGCCCCCTGGGATCGTCGGAGCTTCCTGGCTTCGACGATATCCACCATCAACGTATAATACGTTGACGGCAGAATATCTCTAGGGTGATTTTTTTGCCATCTTCACTTGGATTGCCGTTAATTCTTCACGTCGATAGCTGGCCCCCATCGGAGTTGTCGGAGCTTTGTTAGCTCCAATGACGCCCACTTTCAATGTACAAAACGTTGATGGTGGGCCCCCTTGGGGGATGTCGGATCTTAGTAGCTCCAGCATCATCCACCGTCGCCATGAGTTTTCATTTTTCCTGCGCATCAAAGACAAAGAGCAATAAAATTCGTCCACTCATCTATAACTCTTTTGCGGCTTACTGTTCTTATTTTAATTTTAGATCCAAAAGAACTCAATATTATAACAAGTACATTGATGTAATCTCTCCAGATCCGAATGTCTTCTAGACCTGACCTACTGAGGCCTGCCAGAATGTAGGTAGAGTGGCGTACTTAAGGTGCTTGACCAGGCTAAGTCGATAGCGCACTCCGGACCTGACACTAGCTTTGGCGTTTAGGCGAGTAGAACGTCTAGCAATGCTAAGATCCAAAAAATCCACAATATAACTTGTACAACATATAAGTAACTTGGACTAAAGCTCAAATAAGAATTGCACAACTTTGCTATAGACAAGAAGGAAAAGGATAATAAAAGAAATCGAGCCTGTACAAAAATTGATGCACATGGAGACTGCTTTCACACAACAATGTCTTTTATTATAGGTCCTAGTTACAGGGGAGACAAGGACACACTTAGGGTACGAAACTAGGCCAAGTGTGCTATTCATCTTGTTCTGACCTAGGGTAGGTAAGCCGCACTTTCAGTACAGGGACCAAGTTAGGTGAGCTTTGAACTTGTCGAGCCCTCCTGGAGGGGTCCGAATGTTCTCCTTTAGGACATACCCGACTCTGTGTATAGACTCTATAACTTACATTGTGTGTAATTACAGACTCACCTTCGTGAAACTATGTATAAAAATTACGGAGGTGCTCGATGTTCCAAGGATTAGGAAGAGGAGTCCCATCCTTTGTTGCCAAGGGAACGCATCCAGGATGGGATACTTTGATCACTCGGAAAGGACCTTCCCAGCTAGGGGGAAGTTTGTTCATCTCTTCTTGAGTTTCTATTCCGTGCAGCACCAGATCATCCTCTTCAAGCTGTCGGTTGCACACATGCCTTTGGTGATAGCGCCGGAGTGCCTGGCTATATCGTGCATTCAGAACAGCAGCTTGGCACCTTCCATCATTAATGATATCAAGGTCTTCACACTGGATCTTGTTCTGCGTGGCTTCGTCGAAGGTCCAGACCCAGAGCGACCCCATGGTGATCTCCGGAGGAAGGACCGCTTTAGCTCTGTACACCAGAAAGAAGGGGGTCTCTCTAGTTGACCGGCTAGGTGTAGTCCTGCTCGCCCACAGTGCGTACGGAAGCTCCTCTATCATGTTGGCTCCGTGTTTCTTCAAGCGCTCGTATGTGCACGTCTTGAGTCCTTTCAATATTTCTGCATTTGCTCTCTCAGCTTGACCATTACTTGTCGGGTGAGCTACTGATGCGTAGCTAACTTGAATGTTGAGGTCTTTGCAATATTCTTGGAATGCTGCACTTGTGAATTGGGTTCCATTATTAGTTATGACTCTGTTCGGAACTCCAAATCGGCAAACTATAGACTTCAAGAACTTGATAGTTGATTGCTTGTTGATAGTCACAACTAGAGTTGCTTTCGGCCACTTGGTCCGACGGCTTTTGGAAAAGGTCCCAAAATTTCCATCCCCCACACAGCGAATAGCCATGTAGGAGGTATCATTTGAAGTGACTGAGCTGGAGTGTGAATTTGTTTTGCGTGGAATTGGCACGCTTCACACTTTTTTACCAGCTTAAATGCATCCTAGAGTGTTGTAGGCCAGTAGAAGCCATGCTGAAAGGCTTTATCGACCAACATGCAGGAAGAGGCGTGGTTCCCACACTTGCCTCCAACGTGCGGGGAGAAGCTCACGACCTTCTTCCCTTGCAATGCACTGCATTAGGACGCTGTTGGCACCGCGCCGGTAGAGATCCCCTTCTACCAATGTGTATCTTTTAGCCAATCTTACGATCTGGTCAGCAAATGTATAGTCTTTAGGAAGAACATTGTATTTCAAGTAGCTCCAGATCTTCGAGATCCATGCATCGGAGCTAACTTGAGCTTCTGAGTCTTGCGTGCTGGGTTGCTCGAAGCTTCCTGCAACACCTACAACCCTTGGTGGACTCCATGGTAACAGAGCCACCTGGACTGCCAGCTTTGAGATGATGATGTCGCCCCCTTCGCACTCAGTTCAACAGGCTGAGCGGTTGGGCTTGACAACCTCATGACAAAAACTCCATCGGGAGCTTGAGCTCCAGTTGAAGCCTTCGTCGAGAGTTCATCAGCTTCAGCAGTGTTGAGACGTTGGACATGGCAGAGATTCAGGACGTCAAAGTCCTTCTGGAGCTTCTGGACTTCAAGCAGATAAGCAACAAGTTGTGGGTTGTTGCAGCTACACTCGCATTTGACTTGCTTGATGATGAGTTGTGAATCACCTTTGACCAGCATTTGCTTGACACCATATGATAGCGCCACCTTGAGTCCGTAGATGAGAGTTTCATACTCTGCCATGTTGCTGGTTGCCATGAAGTCAAGGTGCACCATGTATTTGACCTTCTCCCCGGTCGTAGTGAGGAAAAGGATTCCAGCTCCAGCCCCCTGCTTCTGCACAGAGCCGTCGAAGTAAAGAATCCAGTGAGGTTCGGTGAAGACCGGGACCTTGGGTTCTGGCTTTTGCTCAATGGGGGCCCCATGATTTGATGGAGAAGATGTCCACTCCACCATGAAATCAGCCAAGGCTTGACTCTTGATAGCTTGTCATGGCAGGAATTCGAGATCGAATTCTGCCAGCTCCGCTGCCCACTTGGCGATGTTCCGAGTAGAGTTAGGGTTATGCAGTATAGCACGCAGTGGATAAGATGTTACCACTGATATCTTGTGGGCTTGGAAGTAATGACGAAACTTCCTTGAGGCAATAAGCACTTCATAAAGCAGCATATGCACCTTAATGTATCGATTTTTGGCGTTGTGGAGTACTTCACTGATGAAGTACACTAGCCGCTTGTGACACCCGGTCCCAAAAACGAACCAAGTGTAGTATATGTGTGCCCAGGATGTTCAACACACATACACAAGTGCATCACAAACAATATACAGACATACTTTTATTACAGAATTCATAATTGTAGGATCAAAGAGCACCTGAAAAGCTACCAGAGGGGGGTGAATGGTAGATTTAAAAATCTTACGCAGAAAAATGATCTGTTAAAGAAATCGTGTGTGAGACTAATCTAAACGTGTTTCATCGTGACGAAAGTGATAGATATCAGAGAGAATGAAGTCACTAAGAAAACACAAGAAGAATCACTCAAATCCGTCGAGAGAAACTCAAGTTATGATCAAAAGATCGAACAAAAGTCAATCTGTCCTACCCGAGAAAAATAGTCCTGGAACATTGCAAAGAAACTCGTGTAGATCAAAAATCACAAATCCAATGACCGTAAAATTTCTACAGATGATATATAATCAAGTTGTGAAGACAACCCAAAAAGAATAACGTCAATTGGATCTGTAAAACTCGAGTTATGATAAAACCATCGATGAAAGGTAGTGCTGTCAAGAAACTCGACGAGTAAAACCTGTCTGGAACAAGTTGGACGAACAAGGCACAAAAGTTTCTTCAAACTACAAATTTTATTCAATAGAACACAAGAGGAACATCTCCCAAAGTCGTGTACCATGAACTCTGGCCTCCTTTGCTTATATAACCAGCTCGAAAGCCAACTCAACTCAAATCAGGACTCTAATCCTACTCCATTCACAAATCCAAACTTTCTATAACTGCTTAGGACTCTTATATACGCAGATAGAAGCAATCTTAAGACTTCCAAACACCTTAGGAACGTATCCCACATTCCTAAAACAACTCAAATTCGTGACCCACACGAAATCCTATCATAACCAACTTAAATCTTTCCATATTTGAGTCAAACCTGACTCAGCCACAGCCTGAGACCATAGCCTAGTCGGTTGGACCTTTTCGACCAATTCTTTATGTCCACATCTCTTCATCACGCCTCGAAACCATGCAGCCACGTCCATGCACTCCTTGCACACGTGCAAACATCTTCTAACGACGTCCACGATACCTTCATATGCATTGTTCTTGATTCAAACATGCTGCGCAACCTCCCGATCAACTCAACCACAATTCCTCCCGAACTTGGTTGTTGAACCTCATCTTCTCCCTAAGACTAGTTCAATGGATCCCATCACCAACCATGTCTTGAAGCTCAGAGCTAGAGTCGGACCTTGCTAAAAAGATGTTATGGCAGCATTCAAAACTTCTATTGTCAAAGCCAATGTATTCAGCACACATAGGTCTCACAATCTCCCCCTTGATGAATGCATTGGCAACACCATTTAAATCCGAACATTGGCATGAAAAGTTTTGAGAACAATTTTCCCCCTTTTTGAAAATCAAATAAGATAGAAATAAATTTCTCCCCCTATACATATTTCTCCCCCTTGCATAATTCACCATATTATCTCTCCCTCTTTGACAATGTATTCACCAAGGTTCAAAAGAGAAATTTTAATTGTTATGAGCATATTATAACATACATATAAAAAAAAGCTCATCCAAGTCATACTATCAAGTAACTTACACTATCACATCAATGAAATACATAAAATAGTGTAAGCCATGCTAGAGATCATGTGTAATTTTCAATTTTAGCAAGTCATGATCTCACAAACTTAACTATTTCAAAACCTGAAGGCATGACACTTGTTGCTGCATTTCATTATTTTTCAAAGCACAAATTTAGATCATATGATATTTGCAAGAGATTATATGTGCATCTGCCTTATTCTAACCAACCAAGCCAAGCCTATGTCATTTGACAATCAGAAGCTTAAGGACATGGTTTTAGTCATACACAACTTCTTCCAAGTTCATATCTAAGTATAATGATAAGCCATCTCAAAAGAAAAAGTGCGATGCATGCATATTCTCTTGATGTTTTCTCAACTTATATTTGTTCACAAAAACTCAACATGTGAGTTGATTACTTGATTAATTCTTTATGATTAAAAACACTAGTGAGCATGCAACAAGTTCAAAACAGCAAGAAAGTTCAACCATGACCAGATTTAGTGTAAGTAATTATTCCAACTACTAGAAATGACAAAAACTACAAAATGTATAACACGAGTAATGTAGTAAGAACTTTCAGCTTCTAAAAGGAATCACAAAGTCATATATGTATGAAATACTATGCTCATATTATTTTAATTTCAGATTCACACATAGACTTCCCAAGTTTGAAAACTACCCCTCAATTTAAGCCATGAGGATGCATAACCCCTATTTCACTACGAATATAACAAAAACAAGTGAAATTCAAAGGTTTTGTAAAAATGTCAGCCAATTGTTGTTCGGTATGTACATGGTGAAGCACAAAGTTTCCTTTTTCAATATTATCACAGAGAAAGTGATACCTAATATCAATGTGCTTAGTTCTAGAATGTTGCACAGGGTTTTTAGCAATGCAAATGGCACTAGTGTTATCACAAAACAGTGGAACACTATCTAAATCAAACCCATAGTCCTTAAGTGTTTGAACAACTTAAAGAATTTGTTTGCAAGCACTAGCAGCAGCTACATATTCAGATTCGGCAGTGGATTGTGCAACTGAATTTCGTTTTCTAGAGGACCAAGCACCAAGTGAATTACCAAGAAAATGACAAGCACTGGAAGTACTTTTCCTATCAATCCTACAACCTCCAAAATCAGCATTGGAAAAAGTTTTCAAAGTAACGGTTGAGGGAGAAGGAAGAAAAATGCCAAATTATTGAGTTCCATGTAAGTACATGAGAATCCTTTTGACGGCTTGACGATGTCAAGCACGTGGGGAGGCTTGAAACCGTGCACAAAGACATACGCTGAATTGTATGTCCGATCTTGATGCCGTGAGGTACAAAAGTGATCTGATCATGCTTTTATATTCTTTTTGATCCACGGGTTCACCATCTTCATCAAGTTCAAGTGTTGTTTCTGTTCCCATTGGTGTCCGAAGAGGCTTGCTTTTGCCCATGTTGAAACGCCTTAGGAGGTCTTTTGTATACTTTGTTTGATGCACAAAGGTACCCTCCTTTGTTTGCTTGATTTGCAGCCCCAAAAAGTACGTGAGTTCTTCCATCATACTCATTTCAAATTCTAAACTCATCATTGCTAAAAACTTGGACACAAGATCATGAGAAGCACAACCAAAGATAATATCATCCACATACACTTGAACGAATAATGAGTCATTGCTATGCTTAAGCACAAAAAGAGTTTTATCAACCTTGCCCATGGTAAACCCCTTTTCAAGTAAGAATGTTTTTAACCTATCATACCATGCTCTAGAGGCTTTTTTCAGACCGTACAAGGCTTTGGACAGTTTGTAAACGTGATTAGGAAAATCTGGATTTTCAAAACCCAGTGGTTGTTTGACACAAACCTCCTCATCTATGTAGCCATTGAGAAAAGCACTTTTAACATCCATTTGATATAGATTAAAACCTTTAGATGCAGCAAAAGCTAACAAAATTCTTATGGCTTCTAATCTAGCAACAGGAGCAAAAGTTTCATCAAAATCTAGACCTTCAACTTGAGTGAAACCTTGAGCAACCAACCTATGCTTATTCCTAACCACAACCCCATCCTCACTTTGTTTATTTTTAAACACCCATTTAGTTCCAATTAAAGTGTGACCTTGAGGTGGAGGTACAAGTTTCCAAACATTATTTCTTTCAAAATTTTCTAAGTCTTCTTGCATGGCAATAATCCAAGATTCATTAGTGAGTGCGTGTGATATATCTTTGGGTTCAAAAGAAGCAACAAAAGCAGAATAAGCATGAGAGTTTGGATCGCAAAACCTGGACCGTGTAACTCGTTCGTGCAAGCTTCCAACAATATGTTGGAGGATGAATTTTGAGAACTCGGAGGGGAGTGGACACTTCACAAGCTTCTTCTTCTTCATGTTCATCACAAATCGATGAGCTTGTGACTTGAGGAGGATCTGGACCAGCACTGGTGGTCGTCGGTGCTCGCTGTGAATCAAAATCAGGAGCTCGAACAATGTCATTAGCTGCTGAATTTTCGGGCAGCAGCTCCACCTCTTCCTCACCTTCAACGAAAATGCTCCCCCCCTGCGGATATGGATCTGGACCTGCAATGTTTGAGCTAGTACCTGGGCTAGCTTCATCAAAAGACACTTCACAAGTCTCCACAATTTTGTTAGTGTCAAGTAAAAGCACACGGTAGCCTCTAGTATGAGATGGATAACCAAGAAACATGCCATCAATGGATCTATGTTCAAATTTATTAAGATTACCAAATTTCTTAATAAAGCATTTGCAACCAAGGACCCAAAAGTGCATAACACTATGCCTATGTCCAAATCGGTACCCATATGGGGTTTTACCTAGCTTAGCGCGCAAAAAAACACGATTTGAGACATAACAAGCAGTTGCAATCGCATCAGCCCAAAATTTCCTAGGAGTTTGATATTCATCAAGCATAGTCCTAGCCATCTCAACTAAGGTTCTATTCTTTCTTTCTACAACACCGTTTTGTTGAGGTACATATGGTGAAGAAAATTGATGATCTATTCCATTTTCAGCACAAAAGTGATCAAAAGATTGATTTTTAAATTCAGTTCCGTTATCACTTCTAATTGCTTTTAAAGATCATGGGTGATTAATTGATAATATAAGAAATAAAGTTCTAAAGTGACCAAAAGCTTCATTCTTAGACGCCATAAAGTAAACCCAAGAGTATCTAGAATAATCATCAACAAGAACAAGAACATACCATTTACCTTCGAAGGATTGAACACGTGAAGGTCCTACGGTGTCAAGGTGCAAAAGTTGACCCGATTCAGTTGTCATGATCATTGTGAAAGGAGTATGTGAACCTGCAACCATCTTAGCATGTCTACAAGAAGAGCACACAATTTCTTTGTCCCCTTTAAGCTTAGGCAGCCCGCGTATGCGATCAAGAGCACTAACACGGGTTAGGTGATCAAAGCCTACGTGACCAAGTCTACGATGCCAAAAATATAAGTCCTTTGAATCATTAGCAACTAGACACCTATGCTTAGAGGAAGACATATCAAAATCAGTTTTAAAAACTCTTCCAAACCGAGATATGTTAAAAATAAGCTCACTATTTGAACCTACAACTTTGCAGCAGTTTTTATTGAAAATAATTTCCAGATTTTCATCTAGCAATTGTGAAACAGAAAGCAAGTTGTATTTCAAATTTTTGACAAGTGCCACATCCTTCAAAGTGTAGTGATCATTTACTCTAACCAAACCCTTAGCAATAATAGGAGTTGAAGAATTATCGGCAAAAGAAACATTCTCTACACGTGACACAAAATAGAGAGAGGAGAATCAATCCTTGTTACCGGTCATGTGGCGTGAGCAACCTGAATCCACAATCCAAATGTTCTCCTTCCTCAAACATATAACCTACATAGAAGCATAATACATCGATGACTCAATACTGGGGTTAGTCAAAAGGCATTTATGAATCCAGTACTGAGTCACACAACGTGCAGCAGGAAAAACACGCAAAAGCTGAGATAAAAAAGCAGGTTTACGAGTCAAAGTTTCAGGTTTTTTACTCTTAACTACTGACCTATAAGATGTTACTTGAGTAGAACAAAAATCAGTAGCTCCGGAGGCAAAAACAGGAGGTCCGGAGGTAAACTTTGAATGTTTTTGAATCATAAATGCAGGTTGCATGTTCCTGGCTTCGGTTTAATATGTGCAGCAAATTTTGCATGAAAGTTATGAGATCTAGCAATCATTCTTTCCCTTTTTTGTTGTTTAGCTAGTCTATAACAAAAATCTATGACATGACCATCTCTACCACAGTAGGTACAATGAAATTTAACTTTGTGTTCATGTCTAGATGAGCAAACAACATTTTTATTTGAAACCAAATAAGACAACACCCCTGCAGATTTGAAAACCACTTCTTTTTGTTTAGGAACTGTTTGAATCAAACCACTTCATAATGACTTTACAATTTTAGGTGGATGTGCCTTAGCATGAGCATGAGAATCAAAACCTAAACCAGTTTTATTTTGTGAGACTTGGAAGAATTCAACAGCAAGTTTAGGTTCTTATTCCCATTATAAAACCGATTTAATGTCCTATGCATGTTATCAAGTTTATCGGACAAATCAAGGCAATTTTCACATGAAGTTTTTCCTTTTAATTTGCAATTGGAACAATATTTAACTTCATGAGAACGTAAAGCATTATTCAATATTGAAATTTCATTCATAGCATCTTTTAGTTTCTTTTCAAGATCATCACAACTAGAACAATGCAAATCAATTGTAGAACAAGAAGCATATTTTAAGTTTCCAATGACAATTGCAGCAAGCTTTTTGATCTTTTCAATTTCAAGTTCAAGTCTATCTAGAGTGGAGAAGTGTGCAGTTCTTAGTGTGGACAATTGTTCATAGATTAAATCACATGAGAGACAATAATCATCACTAGGAATTATGGTTTTCAAATGGTTGATTTCAGATTCTAGTGATTCAATTTTAGCAGCATTATCCCTAAGCTTTTTGTCCTTTTTCTTAACAATAATAGTTGCACAAGAAATTGCATCACACATTTCATTACAGGTAGAACATACCGCATCGTCGTCACTGTTGTGTTATGCATCCTCCTGACTTGATCTTGATCTTGTTTTGCCCGCCATGAAGCATAAGTTGGCTAGATCGTCATCATCTTCATCACTTTCAAAGTCTACATCGCTTGAACCGAGCTCTTGAAGTGCAGTGATGAAGCTGTTAATCATCTTGCATCCTATGGTACCCTTCTTTTTCTTGTTAGAGTTTCCAGAGGTGGTCTTGACCTTGTTCTGTTTTTCTTCACGGGTAGTAGGACCTGAAAGGTTAGGGCACTCTGTACGAAAGTGTCCTGTCTTACCACATTCAAAACAGCGTTGAGGTCCGGAGCTTCCTCTCCTTCTAGTTCTCACATTTTGCAATGCTATTGAGAACATAGTAGAGATTAGTGCTAACTCCTCTTCTAGAAATTCCTCGATCTTCTCCAGGGTTAGTGAGGACAACAAAGCAAGAGTATTGCAAGATGATGATTGGTCGGAGCTAGGCATATCACGTTGTGAGATAAATGCAATAGACTTATTTGGTTTGTTACGTGATAAGATGTCAATTTCATGAGTTTTGAGTTTAGAGTAAAGCACATCTAAAGTAAGTGTACTCATGACAGTAGATTCACGGATAGATGTAACTTTCATCTCCCAGATTGACATGTCTAATGCAATAAGAAGTTACCTGGCATTTTCAACATCAGAAAAATTAACGTTGACACTACGCAAGTTACTAAGAATTTTGTTAAAGCGAGCAAAGAGATCATCAATGGACTCACCGGGTTGCATCTCGAAGCGCTTGTATTCTTTCTTGAACATGTCTTGCCTTACCTCCTTGATCATGTTGGATCCTTTGTGATAGTCACAAAGTGCTCTCCATACATCGTATGCCGATCAGAGATGTGCAACGTGGTCGAAGTCGTTATGAGTAAGACCTTGGATGATCAAGTTTCGGGATTTGTTGTTGTTGTCGATGTCCCATAGGTTTGTAGCCGTAACTTGATCGTTTGGTGGCACTTCGTAAGACTTGAACACCTTCTCCCATATTGCAAAGCCTTGCGCCTGGATGAAAGCCTCCATGCGTGCCTTCCAAACCTGAAAATCAATACCATCAAACACACAAGGTTTGGCGGAGTATTTCTCCATGACGATTCTTCAAAAACACATGCAAATCACAATGATTAGAGCAACCTGGCTCTGATACCAATTATAGGATCGAAGAGCACGTGAAATCTTACATAGAAAATGATATGTTAAAGAAATCGTGTGTGAGACTAATCTAAACGTGTTTCACCATGAAAAAGTGATAGATATCAGAGAGAATCAAGTCACGAAGAAAAAACAAGAAGAATCACTCAAATCCGTCGAGAAAAACTCAAGTTATGATCAAAAGATCGAACAATGGTCAATCTGTCCTACCCGAGAAAAACAGTTCTAGAACGCTGCAAAGAAACTCGTGTAGATCAAAAACCACAAATCCAATGACCGTGAAATTTTGACAGATGATAGATAATCAAGTTGTGAAGAAACCAAAAAGAATCACGTCAATTGGATCTGTAAAACTCGAGTTATGATAAAACCATCGACGAAAGGTAGTGCTGTCCAGAAACTCGACGAGTAAAACTTGTCTGGAACAAGTCAAACGAACAAGGCACAAAAGTTGTAGGATCGAAGAGCACGTGAAAAGCTACCAGAGGGGGGGTGAATGGTAGATTTAAAAATCTTACGCAGCGGAAACAATAAAACCCTAATCCCTTCGGTAGAAAAACGATCTGTTAAAGAAATCGTGTATGTGACTAATCTAAACGTGTTTCACTATGACAAAAGTGATAGATATCGGATAGAATCAATTCACGAAGACAACACAAAAAGAATTACTCAAATCCGTCAAGAGAAACTCAAGTTATGATCGAAAGATCAGACTATGGTCAATCTGACCTATCCGAGAAAAACAGTTTCTGGAATGCTGCAAAGAAACTCGTGTAGCTTAGAAACCACAAATCTAATGACCGTGAAATTTTGACATATGATAGACAATCAAGTTGTGAAGACAACCCAAAAGGAATCACGTCAATTGGATCTGTAAAACACGAGTTATGATAAAACCACCGACGAAAGGTAGTGCTGTCCAGAAACTCGACGAGTAAAACTTGTCTGGAACAAGTCGGACGAACAAGGCACAAAAGTTCCTTCAAACTACGAATTTTATTCAATAGAACACAAGAAGAACAGCCCCCAAAGTCGTCTACCACGAGCTTTGGCCTTCCCTCGCTTATATAACCAGCCCTTAGGCCATCCCAATCTCAACTAGGACTCTAATCCTAATCCGATCACAATCGGAACTTTCCATAACTGCTTAGGACTCTTCTATACGCAGATAGAAGCAATATTAAGACTTCCAAACACCTTAGGAACGTCTCCCACATTCCTAAACAACTCAAATTCGTGACCCACATGAAATCCTAACATAACCAACTCGATATTTCCATACCGAGCCATAACCGACTCAGCTAGCAGCCTAAGTCTTCAACCGATACGATCCAATCCTTCCGATCAGATCTTCCTTCCATAATCCGTCTCTAGAAGCATATTGCCACGTCATGCACCGCATGCATACGTGCGAACACCTTCCTTCGACCTTCATATGCACTGCCCTTGATTCAATCATCCTGTGCGACCTCCTGACCCGCTCAACCACAATTCCTCCCGAACTTGGTTGTTGGAACCTCATCTCCTCCTGAGACTAGTCCAATGGATCCTGTCACCAGCCATGACTTGAACTCAAGCAACACCTGCACATGAACAAACAAACAATCCATACGAGCCCAAGTCCTCAACTTGACTCAAATTAGTTCCGAACACAACACCTTACGTGAGAACCTCACATAAGCATGTTGCAAAACCACAGTAGAAACGATATCAACCGTATTCAACCAAAACGCACCAAAAACTTAGCAAATGAATACTAAGCAATCTTTCCAATCATGTAAAGCAAGTATGAAACAATGCAAATGAAAAGCAGAAGCACTTAGGTCAAGTTTCGGACCTTGCCAGAGCAACCCGGAGCTTGAGCCGGAGCTAACAAAAGCTAGTAGAACCTAGCGCCAGAGCTTTCCAAAACTAGTAGATCCTAGCACCGGAGCTTACCAAAAACTAGTCAAAACTAGTCAACCCAAAAGCCGGAGCTAGAAAAATCAACTCAGAGCTTAGCAAAAAACATGTCGGAGCTATCAAAAATGTGCCGGAGCTAACAAAGACATGCCGGAGCTAAAGATAAAGCTCACCGGAGCTAACCAAAGCTAGTCGGACCTTACCAAGAAGTCGGACCTAGCATCTAACGTAGTCGGAGCTACCCAAACCAAGTCGGACCTTGCTGTAGCTCAAAGCTAGAGTCGGACCTTGATAAAAAGGTGTTTTGGTGATATTCAAAGCTTTTATCATCAAAGCCAAGTGTATTCACTACAAGCCAATGTATTCAGCACACATAGGTCTTACAATCTCCCCCTTGATGAATGCATTGGCAACACCATTTAAAATCCGAACATTGGCTTATTCACATAAAAGTTTTTGAAAACAATTTCTCCCTCTTTGTAAATCAAAAGTAAAAAAGAGAAGAAAATGAAAATCTCTCCCCCTTTATTATCTCTCCTTATGCCCTTATTCTCTTTCTTTTCATGCTTATCTCTCCCCCTTTATTATCTTTCTTTTCATGCTTATCTCTCCCCCTTTGACAATGTATTCAGCAAGTCATGAGCATATAAACAAATTTTCTCTCCAACTTTAGTTGTTATGAGCATATTATAACATATACATATAAACAAAGCTCATCAAAGTTATACTATCAAGTACCTTACATTATCACATCAATGAAATACATAAGGTAGTGTAAGCCATGCTAGAGATCAAATGTAATTTTTCAATTTAAGCAAGTCATGATCTCACAAACTTAACTATCTCAAAACCTGATAGCATGACACTAGTTGCTGCATTTTATTATTTTTCAAAGCATAAATTTATATCATATGATATTTGAAAGAGATTATATGCGCATCTGCCTTATTCTAACCAACCAAGCCAAGCATATGTCATTTGACAATCAGAAGCTTAAGGACATGGTTTTAGTCATACACAACTTCTTCCAAGTTCATATCTAAGTTCAATGATAAGCTATCTCAAAAGAAGAAGTGCGATGCATGCATATTCTCTTGATCTTTTCTCAATTTGTATTTGTTCATAAAAACTCAACATGTGCGTTGATTACTTGATGTATTCTTAATAATTAAAAGCATTTGTGAGCATGCAACAAGTTCAAAACAGCAAGAAAGTTCGACCATGACCAAATTTAGTGTAAGTAATTATTCCAATTACTAGACATGGCAAAAACTACAAAATGTATAAAACGAGTAATGTAGTAAGAACTTTCAGCATGTAAAGGGAATCACAAAGTCATATATGTATGAAATACTATGCCCATATTATTTTAATTTCAGATTCACACATAGACTTCCCAAGTTTCAAAAACGCCCCCTCAATTTAAGCCATGAGGATGCATAACCCCTATTTCACTACGAGTGAAACAAAAACGAGTGAAATCCAAAGGTTTTGTAAAAATGTCAGCCAATTGTTGTTCGGTATCTACATGGTGAAGCACAATGTTTCCTTTTTCAACATTATCTCGGAGAAAGTGATACCTAATGTCAATGTGCTTAGTTCTAGAATGTTGCACGGGGTTTTTAGCAATGCAAATGGCACTAGTGTTATCACAGAATAGTGGAACACTATCTAGATCAACCCCATAGTCCTTAAGTGTTTGAACAATCCAAAGAATTTGAGAGCAAGCACTAGCAGCAGCTACATATTCAGATTCGGCTGTGGATTGTGCAACTGGATTTTGTTTTCTAGAGGACCAAGCAACAAGAGAATTACCAAGAAAATGACAAGCACGAGAAGTACTTTTCCTATCAATCCTACAACCCCCATAATCAGCATCCGAAAAAGCTTTCAAAGTAACGGTTGAGGAAGAAGGAAGAAAAATGCCAAATTCTTGAGTTCCATGTAAGTACCTGAGAATCCTTTTGACGGCTTGACGATGTGAAACACGTGGGGAAGCTTGAAGTCGTGCACAAAGACATACGCTGAATTGTATGTCCGGTCTTGATGCTGTGAGGTACAAAAGTGATCCGATCATGCTTCTATATTCTTTTTGATTCACTGGTTCACCATCTTCATCAAGTTCAAGTGTTGTTGCTGTTCCCATTGGTGTCCGAAGAGGCTTGCTTTTGTCCATGTTGAAGCGCCTTAGGAGGTCTTTGGTATACTTCGTTTGATGCACAAAGGTACCCTCCTTGGTTTTCTTGATTTGCAGCCCCAAAAAGTAAGTGAGTTCACCCATCATACTCATTTCGAATTCGGAACTCATCATTGCTGAAAACTTGGACACAAGATCATGAGAAGCACAACAAAAGATAATATCATCCACATACACTTGAACGAATAATGAGTCATTTCCATGCTTAAGCACAAAAAGAGTTTTATCAACCTTGCCCATGGTAAACCCCTTTTCAAGTAAGAATGTTTTTAACCTATCATACCATGCTCTTGGGGCTTGATTGAGACCGTATAATGCTTTGGACAGTTTGTAAACATGATTAGGAAAATCTGGATTTTCAAAACCCGGTGGTTGTTTGACATAAACCTCCTCATCTATGTAGCCATTAAGAAAAGCACTTTTAACATCCATTTGATATAGCTTAAAACTTTTAGATGCTGCAAAAGCTAACAAAATTCTTATGGCTTCTAATCTAGCAACGGGAGCTAAAGTTTCATCAAAGTCTAGACCTTCAACTTGAGTGAAACCTTGAGCAACCAACCTAGCCTTATTCCTAACCACAACCCCATCCTCACTTTGTTTATTTTTATATACCCATTTAGTTCCAATTAAAGTGTGACCTTGAGGTGGAGGTACAAGTTTCCAAACATTATTTCTTAAAAAATTTTCTAACTCTTCTTGCATGGCAATAATCCAAGATTCATTAGTGAGTGCATGTGATATATCTTCGGGTTCAAAAGAAGCAACAAAAGTAGAATGAGCATAAGAGTTTGGATCACAAATCTGGACCGTGTGACTCATTCGTGCAAGCTTCCAATCATCTGTTGTGGGGGATGATCTTTGTAAAAATGTAGGGGAACAGATGTCTCACAAGCTTCTTCTTCTTCATGTTCATCACAAATCGATGAGCTTGTGGCTTGAGGATGATCAGGACCAGCATAGGTGATAGCCGGAGCTTGTTCAATGTCCGGAGTTGGACACGTGTCAACTTCGGAACTACCAGGCAGTATCACCGGCTCTTGTTCATCTTTGAAAATACCCTCCCCCTGAGGATACGAATCTGGTCCTGCAACATCGGAGCTAGTACCTGGGCTAGCTTCATCAAAAGACACTTCACAAGTCTCCACAATTCTGTTAGTGTCAAGTAAAAGCACACGGTAGCCTCTAGTATGAGATGGATAACCAAGAAACATGCCATCAATGGATCGCGGTTCAAACTTATCAAGATTACCATGTTTCTTAACAAAGCATTTGCAACCAAATACCCGAAAGTGTGTAACACTAGGCCTATGTCCAAACCGAAGCTCATATGGTGTTTTACCTAGCTTAGCACGCAAGAAAACACGATTTGAGACATAACAAGCGGTTGCTAACGCACCAGCCCAAAATTTCCTAGGAGTTTGATATTCATCAAGCATAGTCCTAGCCATCTCAACTAAGGTTCTGTTCTTTCTTTCTATAACACCGTTTTGTTGAGGTACATATGGTGAAGAGAATTGATGATCTATTCTATTTTCAGCACAAAAGTGATCAAAAGATTGATTTTTAAATTCAGTTCCATTATCACTTCTAATTGCTTTTAATGATCCTGGGTGATCAATTGTTAATCTAAGAAATAAAGTTCTAAAGTGACTAAAAACTTCATTCTTAGACGCCATAAAGTAAACCCAAGAGTATCTAGAATAATCATCAACAATAATCAGAACATATCATTTACCTCCGAATGATTGAACACGTGAAGGTCCTACGGTGTCAAGATGCAAAAGTTGACATGGTTCAGTTGTCATGATCATTGTGAGAGGAGTATGTGAACCTGCAACCATCTTAGCATGTCTACAAGAAGAGCACACAATTTTCGTGTCCCCTTTAAGCTTAGGCAACCCACGTATGCGATCAAGAGCACTAACACGCGTTAGGTGATCAAAGCCTACGTGACCAAGTCTACGATGCCAAAAATATAAGTCCTTTGAATCATTAGCAACTAGACACCTATGCTTAGAGGAAGACATATCAAAATCAGCTTTAATAACAATTCCAAACCGAGACATGTTAAAAATAGGCTCACTATTTGAATCTACAACTTTGCAGCAGTTTTTATTGAAAATAATTTCTAGATTTTCATCTAGCAATTGTGCAACAGAAAGCAAGTTGTATTTCAAATTTTTGACAAGTGCCACATCCTTCAAAGTGTAGTGATCATTTACTCTAACCGAACCCTTAGCAATTATAGGAGTTGAAGAATTATCAGCAAAAGTAACATTTTCTACACGTGACACAAAAGAGAGGGAGGAGAACCAATTTTTGTTACCGGTCATGTGGCGTGAGCAACCTGAATCCACAATCCAAATATTCTCCTTCCTCAAACGTGTAACCTACATAGAAGCACAATACGTCGATGACTCAATACTGGGGTTAGTCAAAAGGCATTTAGGTATCCAGTACTGAGTCACACGACGTGCAGTAGGAAAAACACGCGAATGCTGAGATAAAACAGCAGGTTTATGAGTCAAAGTTTGAGGTTTTCTATTCTTAACTCTTTTAGCACAAGAACCAGTAGCTCCGGAGGTAAAAGCAGCAGTTCCAAAAGACAAGGCTGAAGCTCCGGAAACAAAAGCTGAAGTTCCGAAGGAAACAACAGAAGGTCCGGGAGCTCTCGGAGCTATCGGAACTATCGGAGCTGCTTTTGCATATTTCTTACCAGAAGGTCCGGAAGCTACCTTTTCAAATTTCTGACTCACTAAAGCAGGTTGTGTTTTTCTAATTGCATGAAAGTTATAGGATCTAGCAATTTTTCTTTCCTTTTTCTGCTGTTTAGCTAGTCTATAACAAAAATCTATGACATGACCATCTCTATCACAGAAGGTACAATAAAATTTAACTTTGTGTTCATGTCTAGATGAGCAAGCAATATTTTTATTTGAAACCGAATGAGGCAACACTCCTGCATATTTGAAAACAACTCCTTTTTGTTTAGGAACTGTCTGAATCAAACCACCTCCTAATGACTTTACAATTTTAGGTGGATGTGCCTTAGCATGAGCATGAGAATCAAAACCTAAACTAGTTTTATTATTGCAAGACTTGGAAGAATTCAGCAGCAAGTTTAGGTTCTTATTCCCATTACAAAACCGATCTAATGTCCTATGCATGTCATCAAGTTTATTGGACAGATCAAGGCAATTTTCACATGAAGTTTTTCCTTTTAATTTGCAATTGGAACAAAATTTAACTTCATGAGAACGTAAAGCATTGTTCAATATAGAAATTTCATTCATAGCATCCTGTAGTTTCTTATCAAGATCATCACAAGTAGAACAATGCAAGTCAATTGTAGAACAGCTAGCATCTTTCAAGTTTTTATCATTAAGTGCAGCAAGCTCTTTGTTCTTTTTAATATCTTCATCAATTCTATCTAGAGTGGAGGAGTGTGCACTTCTTAATGTGGACAATTGTTCATAGATTAAGTCACATGAGGGACATGCATCATCACTAGGAATCAAAGTTTTTAAACGGTTAATTTCAGATTCTAGTGATTCAATTTTAGAAGCATTATCCCTAAGCTTTTTGTCCTTTTTCTTGACAATAATAGTTGCACGAGAAATAGCATCACACATTTCATTGCAGGTAGAACATACCTCATCGTCTTCACTGCTGTGTTCTGCATCCTCCTGACTTGATCTTGATCTTGTTTTGCCCGCCATGAAGCATAAGTTGGCCAGATCGTCATCATCTTCATTACTTTCAAAGTCTACATCACTTGAACTAAGTTCTTGAAGTGCGGTGATGAAACTGTTGATCATCTTGCGTCCTATGGTACCCTTCTTTTTCTTGTTGGAGTTTCCAGAGGAGGTCCGGACCTTGCTTTGTTTTTCTTCCCGGGTAGTTGGACCTAAAAGGTTAGGGCATTCGGTACGAAAAGTGTCCTATTTTACCACATTCAAAACAGCGTTGAGGTCCGGAGCTTCCTCTCCTTCTAGTTCTCACATTTTGCAATGCTTTTGAGAATCTAGTAGAGATGAGTGCCAACTCCTCTTCTGGTAATTCTTCGATCTGTTCCAGGGTTAGCGAGGACAAAAAAGCAAGAGTATTGCAAGATGATGATTGGCCGGAGCTAGACATATCACGTTGTGAAACAAATGCAATAGACTTATTTGGGTTCTTACGTGCTAGGATGTCAATTTCATGAGTTTTTAGTTTAGAATAAAGTACATCTAATGTAAGAGAACTCATGACAGTTGATTCACGAATAGATGTTACTTTCATCTCCCAAATTGACATGTCTAATGCACTAAGAAGTTGCCTAGCATTCTCAGCATCAGAAAAATTAACATTGACACTACGTAAGTTGCTGAGAATTTTATTGAAACGAGCAAAGAGGTCATCGATAGACTCACCTGGTTGCATCTCAAAACGCATATATTCCTTTTTGAACATATCTTGTTTTACCTCCTTGATTGTGTTGGAGCCTTCATGATAATCACAGAGAGCTCTCCAAACATCGTATGCTGACCGGAGGTGCGCGACACGATCAAAGTCGCTTTGAGTGAGTCCTTGGATGATCAAGTTTCGTGCTTTGTTGTTGTTGTCGACGTTCCGGAGGTTCGTAGCCGTAACTTGATCATTAGGCGGAACTTCATAAGGTTTGTACACCTTTTCCCATATTGCGAAGCCTTGCGCCTGGATGAAGGCCTCCATGCGTGCCTTCCAAACCTGAAAATCAATACCAGCAAACACACAAGGTTTGGCGGAGTACTTCTCCATAATGATTAGTCACAAACACATGCAAATCACAAAGATTAGAGCAACGTGGCTCTGATACCAATTGTAGGATCGAAGAGCACGTGAAAAGCTACCAGAGGGGGGGTGAATGGTAGATTTAAAAATCTTACGCAGCGGAAACAATAAAACCCTAATCCCTTCGGTAGAAAAACGATCTGTTAAAGAAATCGTGTATGCGACTAATCTAAACGTTTTTCACTATGACAAAAGTGATAGATATTAGAGAGAATCAATTCACGAAGACAACACAAAAAGAATTACTCAAATCCGTCGAGAAAAACTCAAGTTATGATCGAAAGATCAGACTATGGTCAATCTGACCTATCCGAGAAAAACAGTTTCTGGAATGCTGCAAAGAAACTCGTGTAGCTCAGAAACCACAAATCCAATGACCGCGAAATTTTGACAGATGATAGACAATCAAGTTGTGAAGACAACCCAAAAGGAATCACGTGAATTGGATCTGTAAAACTCGAGTTATGATAAAACCACCGACGAAAGGTAGTGCTGTCCAGAAACTCGACGAGTAAAACTTGTCTGGAACAAGTCGGACGGACAAGGCACAAAAGTTCCTTCAAACTACGAATTTTATTCAATAGAACCAGATTTTATTATTACCATCAACCATACTCATTGCCATAAATATATCCATAGCCATAAACCATGTTATCAATTATAACCATAACCATAACCATCCAAATACCAAAACCATCCGAATTCCTCAATTTCCCTCTAATCATGGAAGTTGTCCAGGTGCTCGAATACAGGCTCTAATGAACATTAATGACAAGTTCAACTAATGCAGCGGAAATAACTAAATAAGCAAACTATACAGCTAAGCAAACTAAGCAGATAGGGTATAACGCAGCTCCAATCAACACCACAGGCAAGCTGACGGCAGACACGGCTTAGAACTCCGCATTATCACTGTTAAACTCCCAATCCTGACCTACAACTGTTGGGGGGGGGGGGGCAATTGCAAGAGTGAGTACATGTCGTACTCAGCAAGTGTGGAAACTATGACATGTAGCTGATTCAAATGACGACAATAATAATGGCTAAGTGCTGAAAAGTACATTAAAACAAGTAGAAAGCATTATACTTTGTCTATATGAGATAATCCCATCATAACCCATGTAATCATCATAATACTAGTCCATATTCATTACCATCATTATCATTATACCAGATTTCATCATTACCATTAACCATACTCATTGCCATAAATCAATCCATAGCCATAAACCAAGTTATCAATTATAACCATAACCATAACCATCCAAATACCGAAACCATCCCAATTCCTCAATTTCCCTCTAATCATGGAAGTTGTCCAGGTGCTCATAACCCGGAGCATGGCTATCATGATAGTTTTATTAGACTCTGCAGAGTTTGTACCACTTTACCCACGTGCTTGTGATTTCATCGCCTGTCGGCGACTAAAGAATATCTCTTATGCCCATTACACTTCATTTGGTGTATGACCAAGAGATCACAAAATAGCCTTTACAAAGGGATTACTAGCCTATTTAGACCCCACTGAGGTTTCACTGGTGGCGATGCCTCCAACTGAGCACATCTTCAACCAAGGGCCCCCTCTTGAGCCATTCGGATCCCAGGGTAGTCCCACCAATCATCAACAAACCCAATCCGACTACCCCTTCCCCGAGCACCCTTGATGGTCCAAATAGCATTGGCAAAGCCCTAATTAATAAGCTACGCCGCACCCATACTTGGCCTTGTGGTGGCACTGTAGTCCTGGCTTATTCTGGCATGAACCGGTCCTTAGATCTAAAGCAAGCAAACCACCATAACATCCAACCCATCCACATACCAGGCTTGCTTAGATCACCCATTACCACATCATATTAACCAGTTCATGTTGATCAAAATCTCATAACTGCATAATTAATTTAAGTGGTATAGTTGTTTTCCCATCCCAATTGATTAAGCGAAGCAAAAAGGTAAAAAGCCCTTCCCGACTCTCTACCATAAATTCCAGGTGACAAGGGTGGTTAAACAAAGCTAGTAAACTTCCTATCAGAGGATTCCCATCAAATTGACACAAGCATGCAGTTTGCAAACAAAACATTTATTTCAAAGCAGGATCAATATGCTTCAAGGACACTTGCCTTGCTCTTGAGCTTGATTAGGATCAAAGGCCTCAAACTCTTGGTGCTGGAGATCCTCCGCGGCACTCTCTAACGAAAATCCGTCTAATCTGCACAATAAACATACATAACAAGAGTTACAATCGAAAAGTGCACAAATATTACTCAATATGACATGACATGCATGATTAATGCAAATGCAAGGTAAAACTAGTTAATAAGCTATTAATAATGTTCAATAATCAATTACAATGGTTATTAAGAAGTCTACACAGGTTTGGAATTGATTTCAATTAATTTTAGAATTAATTCTATGCAATTTAACCATGAAAATCAGACTAGTCCGCTAGGGACCGGACAAGTCCGCACTTCGCAAGAACGGCATATTAGGGTTTTCTAGATCGACTTGAATTTGTTGATTTGGGGTTGAATTCACGTAAGGAAAAGAGAATAGAAGGTATACCAGGTGTCTATGACCCAAAGAATCAAGGGTTTTGGAGGCAACACTCAATTCTTGACAATCTAGGATTGATGAAGAACTTGATGGTGAATTGTCAATGAAGAACGCGAAGTTGATGGAGATATTGATCCTCTTTCGTTTCATCCTCTTCTTCTTCTTGTTCTAGATCTCCTTCTCCTTCCTTGGTGGCGGCTATCCATGAGCTAGGGTTTGGGTGAGGTGGAAAAAGTGGCAAATAGATGTCAAGCCAAGGGGTGGGGTTGCTTATATAGAGGTGGAGGCTAGGGTTTGGTTGATTTCGAGTTTGAGATGAGTAGGGGTCGGTTTGGAGTCTCACATGGGCTCTAAAAGAGTTAGACACGACGTCCCTAGGCCCACTTAACGTAAAACCCAAGAAACAAGTCGTGTAACACAAGATCAACTCGGAGTCTCGATTTATCGGACAAGTCCGAAAAGGGTCAGACTAGTCCGAAGTTGGACAGAGAGAAATCAGACATGTCCGGACAGGACATCAGACAAGTCCAAACATATCCAGAGGGGAAAAACAGACAAGTCTGGCCTAAAATCGAACAAGTCTAACTTTAGTCAGAGAAGAAAATGGACAAGTCTGCTGGAAGACCGGACTAGTCTAGACAAGTCCAGGGACTTAGCAAAATTTCCAAGGAATTGAAACACCAAACCAGTCTGCATAGGACTGGACAAGTTCGATCGTGTCCAGAGAGAAAAACAGACTAGTCCACAACAAATGGACAAGTCCGAGGTTAAACAGAGAGAAATCAGACTAGTCGGCACGAAAATCGGACTAGCCCGCACTTCTCAGAATTTTTAAGTGCGGTTTAACTCTAAATTCATTTTAAACTTGTTCCTATTTATGTGTATTAATTCTAGTCATATTTAATGATGAATGCAGGACATGATGCATGAAAATGAGGGTGTTACACCGTTGGACGACCTGGACCATTCTGGAAGGACCCGAAGCTTCTTCTTCATCAACCCGGACCCTCCCGGAGGGGTCCAGACAGTCCTCTTGAGCTTCTTGGACCCTCTCGAAGGGGTATGGAACTTGTTCTTCAGCCGTGTGAACTCCCTCAGGTGAGAGAGGTTGATATTCGGGCAGCTTTCCTTGAAGATCTGTGCCTAGGGGCTGAGACCCAGGGTCGCCTTCAGGTAGCTCCGGACCCTCACGGAGGGGTCTGGGCTCCTAAATTGTAGGTGGTTCCGATATTTCTACGACCAAGACCATATTGACAACCGTCGTAGTTGTCGAAATGTAAAGCAAAAGAGGCTCACCAGGGTTCGGAGCTACCAAGATTGGTAGTGTGGTGAGGAGCGGCTTGAGCTCTTGGAACGCCTTTTTCTGCTTCTTTGGACCAATGGACTGGCCCGATCTTCCTCAATAGCTTGAAGAAGGGAAGTGCCCGCTCCGTAAGTCTTGATATGAACCGGATGAGCGCGGCTAGATATCCAGTCATCTTCTGGACATCCTTGACGCGGGCTGGGGGCCGCATGTCTTCAATGGCCTTAATCTTTGTCGGGTTTGCTTAAATTCCTTGGTGAGTCACCAAGAATCCGAGGAGCTTCCTGGATCTAACCCCGAAGACACATTTGTCTAGGTTCAGCTTGGTGCGCGTCACACACAACTTGTCAAAGATGACTTGCAGGTTATCAAGGAGTGATTCCTTGTTCTTGATCTCCACGACGATGTCATCGACGTAGACCTCCACCAAGTCCCTAGTGAGCTCTCCAAATGTTTTGTGCATAACTCGCACAAAAATTGAAGTAGTGTTTTTGAGACCGAATGGCATGGCAGTATACCATACAATCCATCTACTGTTATGAAGGCAGTATGCTCTTCATCTTCCCTAGACATTTGGATCTGATGGTAACCAGAATACGCATCTAGGAAACACAATAGCTCACACCCGGAGGTGGAGTCCACTATCTGGTCTATCCTAGGTAGTGGAAATGGATCTTTTGGACATGCCTCATTCAAGGTGGTGTAGTCGATACACATTGAAAGCTTCCCACCGGCCTTGGATACAACGACTGGGTTTGCTAGCCATCGTGGATCATTAACCTCCTGGATGAAACCAGCTTCGAGCAACTTCTTGATTTCTTGCCGAATGAAGTTCCGCCGCTCGACTGATTGCTTCCGAGGCTTCTGGTGTACTAGCCGTGCATCGGGGTAAATCTTAAGGTTGTCCTCAATCACCTCCCTAGGGATCCCAGACATTTGTGACGGTTGCCAGACAAACACGTCAACATTCGCCCAGAGGAAAGTGATGAGCGCAAGTTCCTATTTGTTGGCCAGTCCACCCGATATACAGGTGGTCTGGGCAGCATCAAAACCAATTTGCACGACTTTGACGGGAATGTCGGTGTCGCTACTTGGCTGCACGCTTGGTGCAGAGGTTGAGCCTCGGTGACCAGTGCTCGGAGGTTGAGCAGCTAGCTCTTTGACGGATGCTTCCTCTTGCGCTGTTGTAAGCGCATGGAGTTCTTCCAGCGCAGTAACTACTACAGTACAATCTCCGCGGATTCGGAGAACGCCTGAAGGTGTTGGCATCTTCAACATCACGTAGCCATAATGGGCAGCAGCCAAGAACCTATACAGTGCAGGCCTGCCTAGGATGGCGTTGAAGGGCAAGCTCATATGAGCCACGTCGAAGACCAGCTTCTCAGTTCTGTAGTTCTCCCGAGTCCCGAAGGTCACTTGAAGAGTAATTGAATCGAGAGGATTGATGGCCCCAGGATCTACCCTAGAGAAGGGGCGTGAGGGGCGAAGGTCCGAGGGTCGGAGCTGAACCTTGACGAAAGCTTCATAGCTGATGAGGTTAAGTGCTGACCCTCCATCCACCAAGACATGGTAGAGCTGGACATTATTGATGGTAGGAGACACCATCAACAACATTTGTCTAGCTCCGATCATGTTTCTTGCATAGTCTGTAGCATCAAAAGTGATGGGAGTTTCCATCCACTTCTGATGTGGTTCTGCCTTAATAGGAGTTGTGGCAGCCATCTACCGACACATAGTCTTGAGGACACGGCGGGAGGTGATATCCCAGGACCCTCCATAGATGGTGTTGAGGGTCTTCCGACGCTCGTTGTCGGAGATGTCAGAGTCATCGTTGACGGTGTTGTACACAACCTTTAGGACCTTCTTGGGGTCCTGAAAGCCTAGCTCCGGATCGGCCAGAGCTTCGTTGATTTCTGCTTTCCCACCCGTTGGCGGAAGGGAGCTTCTTCCCAACGCTTGTTGAAGCGCTCAACAAGGTTTTGGACCTCACGACAATCTTCAAGATTGTGGGTGTCCATTTTGTGGATCAGACACCACATCTTCGGACCGCCGCCATCTTCAGCTGAAGGTCGAGGTTGCTTTTCGGGGCGTGGCACCCGGCCACCCGGAGCTGCAGCTGCTACAGCAGTAGGCGTGCCGACCGATGACTTCTTCTTGCCGTTGGGCTTTTTCTTCTTCTTTCCACTACTGGAGGTAGTGGCTTCAGCCCTAGAGGAATTTTTGGTAGCCTCCGGAGATTGCTTGGAGTGCATTTCACGGCCCTTCGCAACTCTAGCACATTTATCAGCCAAGCTGAAGAGTTCCGTGACGCTGGTGACTTCTTTCGTCACCAGCTTCTCCAACATCTTCTTGTCTCTGACACCCTGTCTGAATGCCACGATGACAGAAGCATTGGAAATGGAAGGGATTGTATTCCGTACCTGGGAAAACCGCTGGATGAAGGATCACATCGACTCTCCCGATTTCTGTTGTACGGCAAACAGGTCCAGTTCTGTGCCAGGTCGGGTGTAGGAACTCCCGAAGTTGGCGGTGAACTGGTTGCATAGCTCCGCCAAACTTTTAGTGGAGTCGGGCGCCACAGGAAAATAGTTGGCCATCACAACCTCATTGCCACCCGCCGCGGGGATGGCAGTAGAGTAGATTTGGAGGAATTCAACAGAGTTGATGGTCCTATCGTATTTCTCCGGCAGATGAGGCCAGAACTTTTGAGGCCATCGGACCATACGTAGGTGCATGACCAAGGCTGACCAGCCGCTCCCCAATCCCAAAGGAGTAGGGTTTTCCAAGCCTCTCGCCTCTCGCAAGCACGCTCGATGTGGATGCGACCGTCCTGCTTCCTATAACGTCGGTCGACCTCTGATCGGAGATCATGTGTCGTGATTCTTGATGCATTGTGGATGCGACGTGCCCCAGAGGGCAGCGATGTCACGTGTTGAGACACAGCACATGAGTCACGTGTTGAGACACAACACGTCTCCTGTGATAGGAAAAGAATGAGTCCCGATCTTCCGAAAGGTAATGTATAAGTCGATTGATGTGGAGATCTCGACGTTGATGATCCGAGGCTCTCGAGTAGAATACGAACAGCCCCTGCAATCACTACACCACCGCTCCGTTGGTTATCGACCATGCTGCACACGATTGAACTCACCAAGAAGGCTAATCCCTGCAAGTGCAACCGAGAACACAAGCAAGAACGTAGAAGAAGCAATCTGAAATTGCTGAATTGGGGTTTCACAAACCGATAAACGGCGATATTATTGATCTAAGCAAAACCCAATTGTCTATGGCGGCTACCATGGAGTATATATAGGTGGGAGGACGTCCAAGGGGGTGTTAGGGTCGTGACCTAACCCTAAGACACAAAAATAATGGACTTAGACTTGATACAAGGCCCAATGGCCCAATACGGTGGCGCAGCACCCTGACAGATTCTGTAATTGATTTTGTTTTGACCATTCCCGTCGACTCCGAAGTTATTTTGACATGGGACCGGATCCATTGGAAAGTTTATCCTCTCCACTTTCCGTGCATATGTAGAACGTCCAAAACGGAGTTCGTATGCATCCTGGGCATCCGTTTTAGTGCGTACTGCTCCTGGACTCCGAGTTGGATACGATTTGGAGTTTGGTTCGGTTTTCATCTTCTTTGAACGAATTATCTGGTCTTCCACGTCCCTAATACTTCCTCCAAGTACTCCTTGAACCTCTCCATGGATCCTAATCACAATTAAATTATTAAGTAGCAATCTATGCTCAAAAACATAAAAGGAAATATATAAGAACGAGTTCACCTCTGAAATTAAATGTTGTGTATGAACTCTTTTGATTGCATCTTGTATGTTCAATGGAGTGTTGTTTGTATCCATAGAAGTGATGTCCTCATCATTCTCCCCTTCTTGAATTGGAGTCATCCTCGGCTCAAGTTCATCTCCTCTCATGTGTTGGTCGAAATGTTCAACACCATCAAATCTTCTTGTATGCAAGAATGGAGGAGGCCAAGGTGGTTATCAACCATGCTGCACACGATTGACCTCGCCAAGAAGGCTAATCCCTGCAAGTGCAACCGAGAACACAAGCAAGAACGTAGAAGAAGCAATCTGAAATTGCTGAATTGGGGTTTCACAAACCGATAAACGGCGATATTATTGATCTAAGCAAAACCCAATTGTCTATGGCGGCTACCATGGAGTATATATATGTGGGAGGACGTCCAAGAGGGTGTTAGGGCCGTGACCTAACCCTAAGACACGAAAATAATGGACTTAGACTTGATACAAGGCCCAATGGCCCAATACGGTGGCGCAGCACCCTGACAGATTCTATACTTGATTTTGTTTCGATGATTCCCGTCGACTCCGAAGTTATTTTGACATGGGACCGGATCCATTGGAAAGGTTATCCTCTCCCCTTTCCGTTCATATGTACAACGTCCAAAACGGAGTTCGTATGCATCCTGGGCATTCGTTTTAGTGCGTACTGCTCCTGGACTCCGAGTTGGATACGATTTGGAGTTTGGTTCGGTTTTCATCTTCTTTGAACGAATTCTCTGGTCTTCCACGTCCCTAATACTTCCTCCAGGTACTCCTTGAACCTCTCCATGGATCCTAATCACAATTAAATCATTAAGTAGCAATCTATGCTCAAAAACATAAAAGGAAATATATAAGAACGAGTTCACCTCTGAAATTAATTGTTGTGTATGAACTCTATTGATTGCATCTTGTATGTTCAATGGAGTGTTGTTTGTATCCATAAAAGTGATGTCCTCATTCTCCTCTTCTTGAATTGGAGTCGTCCTCGGCTCATGTTCATCTCCTCTCATGTATTGGTCGAAATGTTCAACACCATCAAATCTTCTTGTATGCAAGAATAGAGGAGGCCAAGGTGGTGGACGACATAGTGCGCCATCTTGATCTTGTTCATCAAATAAGAGTGCACATTCACTTGAGCCAGGATCCCAAATAAATAAACATTATGTCATGTTTATAGGTGCAATAATAATGTGCATGATCTCATCATTCTCCCCTTCTTTATGACAAGCCGTCCTCGGCTTGCTCGTATGTCCAGCAAAGAGGCTTTATTTGGAGGTAGAATGAGTGTTGTCCATAATGCACAACTACAGTGAATAATGCTTTTGTTGTCCCTGCTGCAAGGAAAAAATACTAGAAAAACTTGACAATACATTATTAGTGTTAGTGCATCCATTCATTTCACCATGTTATTGCAGCACAAAAGGAGCTTGCACATTTGAACATATGTAAACTTTATGCACCATAAATTCACCACTATCTTCATAGTTGCCTATAGCATGAAAAATATTTCTACTTAATAAAGGCAATTCAGATTGTGAAAATATTCTCCTCTCTACAATATTTAGATTACAAAGAGTGTCAAATTCAATATAACCCAAAGTATTTAGAGAAGACAATTTCAGCTCATCATTTTCAGCAGTAGCGGTGATCAAATTATGAATTTCAGCACAAGTAGGTGAATCCAAAACACAATCATCTTGTATATTAACTTGTTTTTGCATAGGTATAATAGAGTTATCAGCACACAACTCTTTCTTAGCGCAACGATCAGCGGGAAAATCAACATGTGACAATGGTGTATAAATAAATGATTCTAATAGTTGCTCCTCGAAAATAGCATGATTGGTGAAAAAATTCAGAACATCCAAAAACTTCTCACCTTCTGTATTTGTAGAATGTTTTGCCTTACCATTTTTAGCAGTGATTTCGAGTGCATTATGAGTTGATCCATCTAAAATTTCACAAGTGTTGTCAAAAGTCTCATTCTCTTTTGCATCATCTATATTATTTTCTATATTGTCCTGCAAAATGTTAGACATAAAAGGAGGTACAACAAGAAATTTCTCTTCAAATTGCTGAATTTCTTCTTTGCACATAGATACATTAGCAAAAGTTTCTCGCATAAGAATTTTCGTTTCTTTCCATGTTCGAGGTTTTTCTAATTCATGTAAATTGTTCCACCAAGTTAATGCACAATCTACTAATGCACTTGCAACATTTCTAATCTTTCTTCTCTCACACATATGACATTGTCCAAAAATTTTATCCACCTCTATTTCCCAAGTAATATATTCATCATAACCAAAACCATCATAAGAAGGAAGAGATGGGCGAATGTAATTACTTCTTGTGGAAGGTGTTGTAAAGGTGGTCTGAATTTCATGTGAATCTTTGGTTGATGTTTGATTTTTACTGAGCAACTCCATCGTCGTCTTCATCATGTCCATCATCTCAGCATATAATGCATGATTCTTGCTTTTACCTGACATTGTTAGTAGCAAACAGAAGACAACACAAAAAATATGTTATCCCTATCAACTACAAAGGATAATGGCAAAGTGGAAGTGGAATCACACACTCTCAAGCGTCTTACCATGCTCTTACAAGTGTTCTTACCGACACTGCAGGTGGCAAACGGTGGACGTATGAAAAAACCAATGAAGCGTGGGATGATTGCAAAGGTGTATCGATTCTGCTCAAGAGTAAGGTGTAACTTGGATGGCACTTTCTATGTAGCAAGGATTAGCAACAATGAAATCAGATAGTAAAGTTGAATAAGTGTCCGAAGTATTTGTCAAAGTTGCTGGCCTAAATGTGTTCCTAGTAGTTCAAGCTAGGAAGACATGAGACAAAACTAGATGACACAAACAATGCAAGCACTTCTGTTTTTTTTTTGTTGTTTTTTTCCTCTTTTTTTGTGCGGCTTTTCTTTCTTGTTTTGCACTTGCCTTTTTATTTTTTCTTCCTTTTTTTTCTTCAGAATGTGCTGTAAGGGAAGAACACAATGAAAATCAATCCAAGATATCTCGTGTGTCTGTCGCAGATTTTCTGCTCAATCTTCCAAGAACAAATAGGCACACTTATAGGCTCTAAATTGGAAAACTTAGAACAGCAAGATTGTAGATATATATCTCCTATTTAATTTCAATATATGGAAGACCTATTTTGGAAAAGAACAATAGGAGATATTGCCCCCGAAATACAGACTGTTCAGAATTTTTAGGTCAATAACAAATTCATATCCAATGCAATTTAGACATCGATAACTATATTTTCTGGGCAACTGATGAATATGAAAGTTATAGCGCACTTCTTAAGCTTTCCAGAAAGTACAAGAACACCAAAATACGAGTTCGTATGGGGGAGATATGATGAAAATACCAAACTGGACAGAGGTGAATCTAATCTGGACGTGATGACGTGATTCAAAAGAATGAACCACACAATGCAAAACTCAAACTAAGACCAAAAACAATTTCTAAACCAGCAATATGACTCAACCACGGACACAAACTCAACAAAACCAAACTGAATAACAAAGTTGCAAAAGCTCAATGTGGTTTGGACAAACTAATGAACAGATCTACTAAACTGCAAGTTTTTTTGTGGCTTTTTTTGTGGACTCTAGGTATGAAAAACAAAAATAATGTAATGGATAGATGAATTACCTAACGGGCAACCTAGAAATCTGATACCAATTGATAGAAAAAAAATGAGTCCCGATCTTCCGAAAGGTAATGGATAAGTCGATTGATGTGGAGATCTCGACGTTGATGATCTGAGGCTCTCGAGTAGAATACGAACAGCCCCTGCAATCACTAAACCACCGCTCCGTTGGTTATCAACCGTGCTGCACACGATTGACCTCGCCAAGAAGGCTAATCCCTGCAAGTGCAACCGAGAACACAAGCAAGAACGTAGAAGAAGCAATCTGAAATTGCTGAATTGGGGTTTCACAAACCGATAAACGGCGATATTATTGATCTAAGCAAAACCCAATTGTCTATGGCGGCTACCATGGAGTATATATAGGTGGGAGGACGTCCAAGGGGGTGTTAGGTTCGTGACCTAATCCTAAGACACGAAAATAATGGACTTAGACTTGGTACAAGGCCCAATGGCCCAATACGGTGGCACAGCACCCTGATAGATTCTGTACTTGATTTTGTTTCAACGATTCCTGTCGACTCCGAAGTTATTTTGACATGGGACCGGATCCATTGGAAAGGTTATCCTCTCCCCTTTCCGTCCATATGTACAACATCCAAAACGGAGTTCGTATGCATCCTGGGCATCCGTTTTAGTGCGTACTACTCCTGGACTCCGAGTTGGATACGATTTGGAGTTTGGTTAGGTTTTCATCTTCTTTGAACGAATTATCTGGTCTTCCACGTCCCTAATACTTCCTACAAGTACTCCTTGAACCTCTCCATGGATCCTAATCACAATTAAATCATTAAGTAGCAATCTATGCTCAAAAACATAAAAGGAAATATATAAGAACGAGTTCACCTCTAAAATTAATTGTTGTGTATGAACTCTATTGATTGCATCTTGTATGTTCAATGGAGTGTTGTTTGTATCCATAGAAGTGATGTCCTCATCATTCTCCCCTTCTTGAATTGGAGTCATCCTAGGCTCAAGTTCATCTCCTCTCATGTGTTGGTCAAAATGTTCAACACCATCAAATCTTCTTGTATGCAAGAATGGAGGAGGCCAAGGTGGTGGACGACATAGTGCGCCATCTTGATCTTGTCCATCAAATAAGAGTGCACATTCACTTGAGCCAGGATCCCAAACAAATAAACATTGTGTGATGTTTATAGGTGCAATAATAATGTGCATGATCTCATCATCCTTTGCTGTGAAACTTGGGGACCAAGTCTACCAGACAAGGTCCTCCGCTGTGAAGTTGCCTTCCCAGCAGAGGGTGGGCCTTGATTATTGATGGCATCGGCTGCGGCTGCAACCAGATGTTCAACATCAGTACGCCACTATTCCATGGCTGCCGGAGGAGCTCCAACCGCTGGAGGGCGCTAGAGCAGAGTACACGTAGCGATTAGCGCATTCTCCAAGTTGTTTGTCGATGCAGTCACCGACACAAGGGCACCATCCTATTGTCCGGCGTTAGCAGCCAGAGCAGGTGGTGGTGGTGGTGGTGCAGCAACACCTGCCGGGACAACGGCGCCAATTGGCTGTTGAATGTTGGAGGGATTCCCAACGATTTGTCAAGAAGTTGGCGATCACCATCTGTGGAGTCACTCCTCCCTCCACGCATTGTTGGATCCTTGTCAAAATTGATTTGTACGCCTCTGATAGCTCCGGGACGACTTGCCAAGCGTCGGTGTCGATGTTGGGGAGGTTTTCGGGTAGCTCCAGCATGTCATGGTTATCCATGCTGACAATCACTCACTCCTTCTCCCAGCCATCTCACTTCCCAGAAGGGAATGCCTTCAAGTACTTCAAGGGATAATTCTTGCGCTTTAGGAAGTAGTAGAAGCCAAGTAACTCTTTCGGCTTCTCAGTGGAGTGGACCATGAAGAAGGTCCAAAAGAGCTCGATGCAAGGCGGCACACCCACCCACATCTCGCAAAAGTGGATGAATGTCGCCACTAGCAGGAAGGAGTGGGGGCCGAGGTGATGAAGCTGCAGACTATAGCAGTCAAACAGCATCAGCAGAAAGCTAGAGAAGGGGGGATGAGCCCCACCATGGCGAACACCGTTAAGTAGACAATCTCGCCAGCACATTCCTTCTTGAAGGGGAGCTTGCCAACACGGATCGAGTTGTTGACGGAGTCGCTTGACCACCCCATGTAGGTGTGGACCTTCGACATGTCTTCATCTTTCTTGATCCGGCTGCGGGGAAGACCCAACTCCATCGCGGCAAAGTGGAGCGTAAGTGGGAAAAGCAATGCAAAGACGGAGAGCTCTAAGTGCAAGATCAAACAAAAGCGTAAAAAGTTCTTTTCCCGTGCAAGCTTTCTCCCTTAAGTAAGCCTCTGCAACACTTGGATCAAAATCACATTTAGAGAAGTTACCCGATGAATGACAAGGGGGCCCCAGACCACTTTGGTAAAAATTCGTACCTGGTGAACCGTTGTCATGATGGGAAGTTGCAACCCCGAGGGCGGTGGCCTGATAGGGCTACAAAGATTATGTTGGGAACTGATATGAATTTCGTATTAGGAACCGGTGACCTTCAATTGCGTGAGATCCGCACGCCAGGATCCCACTTTCCATATCAAGAAGGGCCACGTGGTGGTGGCACAACTCTTTGTCGTTGCCTCAACCGCCCAGAAATAGACTTTGAAGCCACAACGTGGGGATCGAAGCTGGCCCCACCTCCAGTAGTATAACCTCACCCTGAGGGTCTCTCCCATAGGTGGGCACGGGGGCCACTGTCGGTACCCTGCGTACCAGGTACCCCCTGATACTGCACTCAAAACCAAGGAGTTCCTATGTCTGAGTTGAAGATTTCCGAAGGCAACACACATCCCGTAGCACTAGGCCTGCCTCCCTCATTTGAGTAGCTCCGGTGGTACTACATGTCTTGCGAGGGTGGACCTACATCCCTTCATAGGGAAGTTACGGTGATGCCACGTGTCCAGTAGCCCTGGACCTAACCCTCAGTAGAGGGAAGCTCCAGTGCTGCCACATGTCAAATGGCTCTGGACCTGCCTCCCATTAGAGCGACGCTCCAGAGTTGCCATGTGTAAGACCTTCAAACCTAGGTCAGCAACAGGAATACCACGGGATCTCCAACGACGCAGTCATTCAAGAAGCTATCAAATAGTCATTACAAGACCTGGTTAAAGCATCATTAATTCATTATAAATGACGAACGATCAGAGGATTGTCAATACCAGTAATGCTGCCATTAAGGCACGTTATCACACTGTTAATCACTCATAATACTAGTAGATCACGTATAGGGTGATTAATATAGCCGGGCCACCTGTCGACCATGCATGCTCTGTAACGGTCAGTCCTTAACATATAAAAGGGTGGTGCCTCACGGTAGAAGAGGTCTAAGCTCAGACGCATACAAGCAACCAGAGACACTCGCTACACACTCATACAATCAACAACCACGCTGTGGAGTAGGGTATTACGCTTAGGCGGACCGAACCACGTAAAAACTCCCGTGTCACCATCTTGTTCGTGATCTTACGCGTGCCCCACCCGAATACGAACCTCCACAGACTACACTTTAGTAGTACCAGGGGAAGTGTCGTTGCCATAATTCGACAGCTGTCAAGTGCTTCTGGTCCTTCCTTGAGCTCGGTCACTATATGATATGCAAGAAATAATGTGTATAAGTGACATTTAAACTATTTGAATCAAGCTTCTATAGATAGTATTCATTGGCTTTGGTATTTCTACAGTGTATACAAGGTACTATGATGAGGATCTGGGCCAAGAATTTAAATTTTTCATGGAAGCTCGCTGTCTCAAAAATTCCAACAAGGTTTAGGCTTCTTAGAATTTTCATCCAGAATCTAGATCTTTGACATTGCCATGAGTAAGATTTCCGGTTAGGGGGTCTCTCACTAGTTCTAACAAAATTGGTTTGACAATTTTCTAAGCTTTCTACAAGGAGATATTGTATATTACAAGTTGGAGAGAAATTCTGAAAAAAGTTTCTATTGATTTTTGAATTTTCTATGGACTTTGAGACTTGGAAGACTGTTTGACCAAGTAAATCAATTCAAACAAACCTTAATTTTTACTGGAGTCTTAGGATATTTGAATGATGGTTCTGACAAAATTTGGGAGTTTTCCAATTAACATAACATGAGTAATTAATTTCCCAAGCAATTATCTCAAAGGAAATAATTATAAAAATGCTGGGACTTTCATATTAAATAAGTTGCACCACTGCAAAGTATTTTCCATGACGAGTCTACCAGAATTTATTTGGAAGATTTTGAGCAATTCTACTAGCATATGTGTATGTTTGAATTTTGGAACAATTCTGGATTTATTTCTCAATAGAAAAGTTTGAATTATTCAAATGCGGGCCCATTGTTTAAATCGTCCAATAGGATTTTGGCCACACATGGCCCACAATATTTTCCGCATGGCCGCACCAGATTCGTGCCACATACTGATCTAGCTCGGTTTTCTTCTCGCAGGCATGCAGGCCCGGGGTATCGTCTTCCTCCTCGGGCCCCCGACGAGCCTGGTAGCACACAGTGGCGACGTCTCGCTGGCGAGGTTGTGTTGTCTTCAGCTTGGCTTTAGCTTTACTGCCAGGTCCTAAAACTCATCGCGCAACACGATGGTGGCCTCGGCGTAGCCTCTCAACAGCCGGAAGTGGTAGCAGAGCAAGGGCGGCGGCGGCTAGGGTTCCGACAATTTCATAAACAGCGCACCGTAGCGCAAACAGCTTGGAAATGGGTTGCAGAGTTTCCTGGGATCACGAGGAAGATGAATGTGGGAAGCAAGAGGAGTGAATCGGCTCACCACGTCGAGTTCGACGGTGAACCGATGCATTTTCCGTGGCGGCAGGGAAAACTAACATAGCTCGGCTGATACTCGATAATTTTCATCGATTCTTGGTTGAGGGTGTGAGCTAGGAGACATTGAAGACAATCCTTAACTGTATTAGAGAATAGTTTCATGTAGAAATGGAGTTAAAGTGAAGACCTAACTTCAATGTAACGAACTTGCCAATATAAGAATGGAGAATACAGTCTAGCTAGGGGATGTAAGTGGGAGTGGTTTTCACCATGAGCAAGAAAATGTCCCAGCGCTTCTCTTTGCTATTGATGGCAGTGCAGGACATGGTCTGGTTCACCGGCCCGACGGGGAACAAAGGGAGGCATTCTCGGCAGCAAAACGGCGATGATCGCCAAATTGCAAAATACCGACACACCATGTAAGGAAACTGCGAACTAACTGATGGCTAAGATGGAGGCGAACTCTGTGCTACACTTTGCTTTGGGGGAAGTGAAGAAACTCGGCCGAAATCTTGACCTAGTATGCTGAAACAGAGAGGTAGCGCCGGTTTGCTTTTTGCAGTGAGCAGAGGAGACGATACCGTGTGTGATGAGCCAGGAAGTGATGAAGGGATGAGGAAAAGATATTCAAAGCATTGGTGCCACCCAGCTGCTTGGTAGGCTGCTTGTCGGGCTGGCGCTGTGGGCGTGCGTTGAACGGCGGGGAGAACAGAGAAGAGGCGGTGCAATGATTCTCTTCACTGGCAAGTGGACCCCACTGGCGCCTCGCCCTCATCTACTATCTTCATTGAATTCTCCCACCAAATTTGCTCAAAAATGTATAGATTTTTACAGGGAGACTAATGTAATTATGTAGAATCCATTTCTGAATTCCACATCCTCAATTGACCAAGTTTTGTTACAATTCAAAATTGAATTTGAATTCAAATGGAATTCAATGTACACTTTGAGTTAAAGGGCAAATGTGCTTCAAAAATTGTGGAACTTGGTAGGGGCACTTTTTGAATTTTGAGGAATTTATTTGCAACTCAATTTCACATTTTTAGTTAGTTCTAACAGGGCTAACTTTCAATTTTGAAATCCCCCTTTAGAGTTTGAAATGATTTGATTTTCCTTTTTTTTTCATTTTTATTTCTTTTCTCCTTCTCATTTTAACATCTCCACGCTGAAATGCATATTTGAAATTTAGGGCCTTTACAGTGCACGGTGAGGAGGTGTGCATGACAATTTCCTGATGAAGGAAGAAGATGCTTCACCCCGACTTATCAATGATGACGACCTCGACTCGGCGCTAGGAATTGAACACCAAGCCTACAACCTTCTCCGAGATCGTGAGTTTTCTCACATGAAGGCCTATGGTCTAGCACTACTCTCTAAAATTGTTATGGATTCCAAATTCTTTACCATTTAGCATGCAATAGAATGAGATAATTTTGCTCAAATAGATGAGGATGGTTCACGCCTCCTTACTATCTAATTCCTATGCACCTTAACACTAGGATATAAAGGTATTACTTTTAGGATTTTCCAAAAAGAACGCTCTATCCTATGGAAAGAATTAAGTGAAATCCTAGGCTTCCAAAAACATTGTTGACAGTGTCCTGCAACCCAGGTGGCAGAAGACACGCTTGGGCTCGCCGATCCCAGGTCAGCGGGATCAGACAAATGTTGGCCTCATCAGCAAGGCCGACCTCTGACCTAGATGGTTTGGGAGACAAACTCCACGACCTCGTCCCGAAGGCAACCACCTCAATCCCGCCAACTCCTGATAACGGGAGGTGGGATCGCGTCAACCGGGTCTCCGCATGGGGAACCGCATCAATGCTACTGCCAGCACCCCTGCACGCCCTGTTCAATCTTGTTGTGGATGACAGGGCAGCCCGGGGACCGAGGTATTGGCAGAGGATGTGAGGTGACCCAACAATGAAGGCGCGGCGCCTGCGACTTCCAATGTTCGACCCTGGCCCGAGGAGCACAGAGGATAGGATTGAATATGTAAATTTTGCTTCCCATCTGAGGAAAGTGAGGAGTAGTTTGGAAAGAGATAGCCTGCCTTCGGCTGTAAAAGAGGTCTGAAGTCATCGTGTGAAAGGCTGACGAAGAAGACAACCACCGAAAGAGGGACTTTGTCCCCCCACGAGAGCACCAGAACCTCTCATCATACATGTACGCCCTACCATTGAAAATGAGAATAAGAGAACCCTAGACTGGACGTAGGGTGCCTTGCCCGAAACAATATACATCCATTGTTCTAGTTGTTAGGTTGCCTCGAGGTAGAACACGCGGTACAAACATTACTAGTCAGCAATCGATAAGCCGACATTTGGCGTGCCAGGTAGGAAGACTACCGCACATTCCCATTCCTACCCACCTCGACGGCTCCATCATGTCCAGCCTCCGTCCCTGCTAGATGTCAGCATGGGCATCCTCGCTCGACGGCGCCACCAAGCCTAGCCTCCTTCCCCGCCACAAAGCTTTGTTATTAGCGCCAATGGATCGGACGTCGGCATGGGCATACTAGTGACGGTTCCGCCAAGCTCAGCCTCTGTCCAAGAGACGTTGGCATGGTCATCCCGCCTCGACAACACTACCAAGCCCAGCTCCCGTCCCTATCACAGAGTTCCACTCCTAGCGCTAACCGGCACGACACCAGCGTGGGCATCCCAGCAATACCCTATGTGTAGAAAACCAACTGCTCACGCGATTTGGTAGATGAAGCTCCAAGCGCCAAGCCGCAACTGACAGCTCGCCCCTCTCCCCCAGAACCAAACACACCAACCTTCGGCGCAACTTGGGAGACTAGGCAGCAGTTTCCGACTCAGAGCCATAGCCAACCGATCGCCCTCCGCCTACATATCTGAGCGGATTCACCGCTCACGTTATTTGGTAGACAAGACACTAGTCTCCAGCCACCAACAACAAGCCAGACCGTCTAGCCACGTCCAGCTAGCGGAGGAGCGCGACACGAAGACTATCAAGACCATGGCCAAGCAACAAAACCACCCCTCGAGGTGTGGCGCTATGAGTGGACTGAACCACCCATCCCGCATAGGATGAGGGTTACCATCCCATGAAAAGGCTCAGTACACAGGGACAGGGAACCCGAGAAAGCAAGTTTCATGACCAGGCGGCCCTTAGGGCGCGACGCGATGAGTGGGTCAAACCGCTCGTCCTGTGCTACTCGGGGTCTATCAGCCAAAAAAAACGTCTATGTACATACTTGTAAACAGAGAAACAATATCAATATGTCATTCGTAAGTTTCTGATATGTAATGATACAGTCGGTTACACACAAAAGTTTAATAGCCCACAGTTGAGAAGCAATAGAAGCAAAAATGCGAACTTAAATTTTTTAATTTTAATTATAAATTCAAACTCACATGAACTATATTAATTAATACGTAGCGTTCGTGATAGAGACTTCTCAAAAACATTACAATTAATTAGAGCTTGTGAGTGTATGAATACATTTAAACCCGTAAATATAACAATAAGGTACCCCAATTATAATTCAAAAGTCAAAAGTCAATCTTGAGTGTCAAATTCAAATTTCAAATGTAACAACAATTTCAAATTTTTTATTATGATCATAGCAAAAGGTAAAATCATGAGCAGTGGTGTTTGATTCAGCTATTGAATTAATTAGAGGAAGAAAGTAAATTTAATCATGTGCACATAAAAGGGGAATAATAAACCGAGTCCCAAAAAGCTAGGATCAAATTCAAAATTCAAACTCGATTCAAAAATCAACTTTCTCAAAATCTTAACCCGAATTTACAATTGAATTTCTCATAATATAAACTACCACCCTGCCAAGGTTTATGAATTTAGGAATTTAATTGCTATTTAATTTGGCCAATTCAGAAAGGGAGAGGATATTATTGTTGGTGGGACTCAAGCCATCTGCCGACTTCCTTGCTCAGCGTGAGGGCACCGGACGCGGCTTCCCTGCTCCCGTACGGTACTCCCATACATACTCCCGCCAGCTTTCAATATTTTATTGATTTACCTTTGCAACTGCACACAACTCAGCAAACCGAAATTTTTTCCAACAAACGGCGGGATAGCCTGACGGACTTGAAGGCGGAACAGGCGGTGACGGACTTGAAGGCGGAACTGGCGGAAACAGCATCAGAAAATAGAATAGTAAAAAGAGGCGCCAAACAGTACTAGCATCAACATAACTTGGCGCCAAAACATAAATATATTCCCGCCACACCATTGTTGCTACAGAATGGCAGTCAATAACCTCTGAAATAACACATTTTTATAATCTATGTGATCTCATAACATGCTGCACGGGAGATCAGATCTGCTCCTGGTTGTGACAAGACCTGCTGCACCCAACCCTAGGAGAGGAGACGCATCCCCATGAGCAGAGCTGCAGGAGGAAAGCTGCTACACCATAAAGGCTACATACAGACACCTGCTACGCCCTGTGAGAGAAGATCTGTTGTCCGCCAGGCAAGTTTCACAGCTCCTCCTTTAAAACAACCAATAACAAACATCATGTTTAAAAAATGTCAGATTACATTTACATTCATATTATTTTTCATACTGTACTAATCTTGTCTTTGTTTAAAACATACTATTAATTTTTTATTATACCTTATGTTTTACAGCAGCTAGAAATGGAAAATTGTCCTCAAGATATGATATCTGAAATCGGAATGACATTTAACTCTGAGCAAGATGCATACAATTTTTATAATGCTTACGCTAGAAAAATGGGCTTTAGTATCCGAAGAAGTGGATGTCACTACGTGGGAAATTCTTCTGTAATAAAAACTAGGACATTATGTTGCTCTCGTGAAGGTATTCTACGTTCACTATTGTTGGTACAATAATTGTATTTAGTACAATCAAAATGTAACCTATATTTTGCAGTAACAGGAACTCGTCGCTCTGACAAAATGTTAGCTCCACAGATAAAAGTGCATGTTTATAAGATTAGAGACAAGATGTATGTGTCAAGCATCTATGAAGATAAACCTTGTAGGTGGATCATGTTTTGTATATCAGTTTGTGTCAGAGCATAACCACATTCTTGCCACTACAAGGCAAACTCATAAATTAAGATCGCAAAGGAAAATTGATGAAGCACATATTTCATGGATACAAATGCCAAAGTTTGTAGGCATCTCTACAAAAGCAGCTATTGATTTATTGGCAAAAGAAGTAGGTGGAATGGAAAATCTTGGATTCACTCAGGTAGATTGAAAAACAGATTATATTCAAAAAGATCACTAAAGGTACACCAAGGAGATACTGGAGGTGTGTTGGAATATATGGAGAAGAAGGCATCAGAAGATGCAAACTTTTTCTATTTTATCCAAGTTGATGAGGATGATTTGATAACTAATATTTTTTTGGGCAAATGCTAAAATGGTTACAGACTATGAAGCTTATGGTGATGTTGTTGGTTTTGACACAACATACAGAAAATTGTATGATGGTCGTCCTCTTGGTTTGCTTATTGGTGTAAATAATAATAAAAAACAATTGTTTTTGGTGTTGCACTTCTATATGATGAGACAACTGAAAGTTTTATTTGGCTTTTTAGAGCTTTTTTGAAGGTAATGATCGGAAAGAAACCAGAAACTATTTTAACAGAAGAAGATGCAGCCATGGCTAAAGCAATCAGAATAGTTCGATCGGATACACATCATAGGCTATGTGTGTGGCATATAAATCAGAATGCATGCACGCATCTTTCTAGAGTTGTTAAGGATTACAAGAAATTTAATATTAAAGTTCAGAAATGCATTTATGATCGAGAAGAAGAGGAGGATTTTATAAATGCATGGAACAAATTGCTAGTGATGTTTGAGCTCCAAGGCAATCAATGGCTTCAATGACTTTTTGATAAAAGGTATCATTGGGAACTAGTATACGGTAGAAACTCATTTTCTGCTGATATGAGTACTACACAGAAAAAAGAGATTTTGAACAATGAAGTGAAAGGATATATCAGTGTAAAGTATGATATGCTTACTTTCTTTGAACACTTTGATAGAATGGTGAGGGATAAACGATATGAAGAGGTTACAAGTGACTTCAGAGCAAGTCAAAGTACACTTGTGCCATAGGTAGAGTTGAAAATATTAAAACAAGGAGCTAAACTGTATACGCCAACAATATTTAGATTATTTGAGAATCAGGTTTTGCATACTTTAAACTGTGACTTATTCTTGTGTGGTGATGATGGTGTTGAAAAGGTATACAAAGTAAAAGTTCATGGAAAGCATCATGAGCATCATGTTAAGTTCTCACCTTCAGAGTCAAGAGTGAGATGCAGTTGCAAAAAGTTTGAATTCGCTGGAATCTTGTGCTCTCATGCCCTAAAGATATTGGACATCAATAATATTAAATCAGTACCTGAAGAATACATTCTAAAGAGGTGGACTATTGATGCGAAAGTTCTAAGCATAACTAGCAACCTTAGCATGCATGAGGATCCCAAAGTGCAGCTATCGAATCGATACTCAACATTAACCAGAACTTTCAATCGAATACTTGCTCGAGCTGCTGAATCCGAAGAAATATATTCTATTTCTACTAAAGCAGCTGAGAAATTAGCAGAAGAAATATAGAGAAGCTTGAAGATTAGGCATAACCCGAATCTGAACAGTTTATCTAATCCACAAGGTGTGTGTATATATATATATATATATATATATATATATATATATATATATATATATATATATTAAAACACACTTCTGTTGTTATCATCATTTCAGCTCTACGCCTTCTAATGCATGTATATACAGGTCCAGAAGAAACCATGAAGATAAGGAAGCCAAGGGGCATCAAGCTCAAGGCGAAGGAAATCCATGGGTCAGCAAGACCTATTGGTGGTTTGGAAAAATCATCACAAAAAAGGAAAAGAAAAAGAAAGATACAAATGTAATGATGGTTGATGCAAACACCACCACAATCACAAACAACAACAATGGTACAGAGATTTTCAGTTTTAAGTATCTCTTTTGTAATGGATAATTTAATCATGTTACTCACTTTCCCTATTTTTTTCCTCATGTTCAGGGTCATTCAGAGATTCCTAGTAACCAAACCTTAACGCATACATCGGAGTATTATGGAGTTGTAGGAGCGTCAATGCATCCACCATGGGTTCATCTAATGCCAATGCCTCACGAAAACCAAGAATTACAGAACCAGGGGTCAAATCAACTATTTCCTCCATATTTCTGTAATATGTATTCCTAGTGGCCTAGTCATTTTTTTTACAATTGTACTGACCTGGTGTATCTACAAAACAAAACCAACAAAATTATTGCAAGATGAACTAGTCTGTGGGTGTAACTTATTCCGGATTTAGTGGTTCTGCAGTTGGATCTTAAAGCATCTCTATTGTGGCTAGTAGCATCCTTAGCAACACAGATGAAAATAATGATAATAATCAGTAGCACTACGTTAGCCAAGATAGATAAACAAGAAAAATCCAAATAGCACCCACAAATACACATTAAAATAATGGCTACAGCCAATGTGGCTACGACTTGCTCAAGACGATGACTAGCATTTTTTTCGAAAGCCTGATGACTAGCATTCAACTAGCACTCACGAGAACAAATGAAAGCATTGGGGGCTCATCTGTTACACGCACCTGGACGCACATGATGCCGGCCTTCTTCTTAGGCACTAGCTGCTTCACTGTCGCCTGGTAGTACGAGCCGCAGCTCCCACAGCTCGGTGTGGTTTGAGGCTGAGGTCACGCTTGACAGTCGCATCCACATCCACGGCAGCCGGTCCAGCTCGGGGAGGTCGCGCTGTGGGAGGGCGGTGGGGACTGGCAACTTTTGGCCGGGGAGCTCGAGGGAGGATGTAGAGGCCCCGAATCTGGTCGGGAGGAGTCGTGGGAGGACGGCGAGGTTCGACGACTGGCGAGAGCAAGCTGCGGAACCTTCAAATCTGTTGGGGAACGGCTCGTGGGAAGGCGGCGTGCGAAGACCGTGAGGTGAGGTCCGCGGGAAGGCGTGGGCGGCGTTCCGGAACTGTAGGACGAGGTCCATGGGAGGACGACGGGCGGTGAGCAAGGTTGGGCGGAGCTTCGGAGGAGAGAGCTTAGCGAGTAAATTTTTTATTTGTTTCTCTAGAAGCGAATGGAGACGTTGAAGGCGTAACGTTCCATCTTCTGGGTTGTTCCGTGTCTTTCCATCGAGTAAAAAATCTCCGCTTGTTGAGCTGTGCAGTTGTAAAGGTGTACCAATAAAACATTAAGAGCTAGCGGAAGTATGCATGTGAGCACTCTACGGGAGCAGGGAAGCCGCCTCCAAGGGCGTCACGGCGCTGTGGCCGCTCTAGGGTACGCTGACCCCTATCCCCATCTTCTCTGTCATTTCTATTGGGAGGAAAATGTCCCTACCTTGCGGGCCCCACTTGTCAGTCGTGGGGGGCAAGGGAACCGCCTCTGTTTCCTTTTCCTCCACGCACGGCGTCCGACCGCTCAGTACGTTGCACCTATTGGTTCTTTGTTCCTATCGGACAAAATCCAGTCTTCCTCATCCCCTTCCTCCATTCCTTTCCGTAACCAGCGGTCAGCACCGTAGTTCAGTTCAATCTCCACCTCCAACACACGCCATTGCCGCCCTGCTCTCGTTCTCCTGCTTCCCCCGCGCGCGAGGCCTTCCTGCTGCCTGCGTCCGCTCCCGCCGTGCGACATGCTGCTGCGCGCCACGCCTTGCTGCCGCTGCAGGCTGCGCCCGCGCCTTGCCCGCTCCCGCTCCAGCGCGCCCTGGTTCTGCCGCTGCCGCTGTCCGCCTTGCCTCTGCTAATCGCCGGCAGCGCCGCTCCTCTTGTTCATCCGCTGCACCGCACGCCCTGGTCCCTGCTCGCGTGTCGCCCCGGCCACCGCTGTGCTGCTGCAGTGCCGCACCGACGCCTCCCGCGTCTTGCCACCACCACGCCCACACCTCGCCCACGCCAAATGTCTGCGTGCGCCTTGCTGTGCCTCGCCGCGCCGTGCGCGTTCTCCATGTTCGCGCCACTCCCGGCGTGTCTCTGTCGCACTGCCTCTGCTGCAGCTCCTCCCTATGCCACTTCCTCCACCTCTGCGCCACAGACAAGGGCACGCGTTCGAAGTCATTCCACAACTGAACCGCATTGATGTTGTCGCCTTCATCACCATTATTGCGGCGTTCCGCGTCGTGGCTGCATCCAACCAGCAAGGTGAGTGATTTGAGTGATGTATGAGATGCACGAACACGCCCATGACACAACGGCGACGATAATTGCTCCAGGTTAGCTCTGACTTCTGCAAGATTAGTCGGATCAGTGCTGCATCCAAACCGTTCGATAAAATGTCTACAAAGCAAAATCAGTAGTGCTGATATGCAGCACTACCCTGTGATGCGGGAGCGTGAGAACATCGCAGCCGACGAGGAACTTAGGCCATGAGGATCTCGGATTGCTACAAGATTGGTCGGGACAAGAGTGCATCTTAGGTGTTCGAGAAAATGCTTATAAGGTGACATTCGCTCCAATGGTACTGTTATACAACCACATTACTCATTGATGGGATTAGAGAAACATTAAGAACTTAGTGATATCCCTCTATACAGGTAAAACCCTAAAAATCCGTGTCAAGATTCTGATTTACTTAGAAAAGTCACCCAATTGATTTCCACAAACTCGGGAGCAACTTTTGAAGGATTCTCTACATAGGTTGTACTTGCCCTTAGATTCATTAGAGTCCTTTAGTTTCGAATAATAAATCACACTTTTGATTAATTATATGCATAATCATATCGATAGATAATATGGCGAAGATCGACGAGGAGCACAACTCGGAGGAGGAGGACTAGCGTGGAATCCACAACGAGGAAAAGATTTGCCCATGCAGCACAGGAGAACAAGATTCGTCCAAGCAACATCAAAGACAAGAAAAGGAGAAGAACGACTAGAAGCTTTGCTTAGAAGATCAAGCTCGACTATTGATATTTACAATAGTCGCAACCTAAAGCAAGCTCCGGTTTGCATTTAAGTTGTCCATATGTTTTGCTTTTATAATCTATGTGAGGATAATTGTGCATTAAGTATAGAGATGTATGATACTCCACATGCATGATCCAAGAATCCTTGTAGTTTGGATAGTGCAGGACTTATATAACTGTTTATATGATGCTTAATATGGAAACATGATTAAGTAGGATGGCTCGAGTAGACGGATTCTACTCATGAATAGTAATAAGTGGGATCAATTGGAAAGAAACTAGAGACCGGGCAGGAGAGTAGGTTGCTCATGGACGTGGTTCCGTGGTCATAGTTCCTGCCTGTGTAGATTGAGGATCGTACCATGTGCGGCCTTGTTGAACAAGTTTGAATTTGTACCAGATGCATACTAGATATATGGGATCCAGAAAACTGATGTAACTTATTAACCTGGGTGTTGAGGTGATCCCCACTTTCCTAGGCCAGTAGCTAACAACGTGTAGTAGTGATCACATCTGCGATTCTGTATGTGGGGCATACTTCCGGGACGGTAGGACCGCTTCAACATTTGGGTTTTTTGTGAAAGGTTGTCACTTATGGCGTCAGTTGGGGGACCGTAAGTCTCTTCTGGGTGAGTGTATGTGACGTACAAGCCGAGTGTTTCATGATTCGAATCACCATTGCTTGTGAAAGGGAGCATCTTGTTCACTGCGCTGTGACGTAGTAACAACTCGAACTGAGTGGAACCTGCATGATGGTTAATCAACTTGGTTGAGGTAGCTTATAGTAGAATTAAAGTTATGATTCTAATAATTAACTTGCTAAGGCATGTGTAACCTTGGACCCTGCAACATCGTGGATGAAGCGTTTCTTGTTTGATTGTGGAGTTCATGATGTTGTCGTGCCCAAGGACGACACATGCTATTATATACCTAAAACAAGGATCTACTGATAGTAAACATTTTCTCACAACAATTTAAATTCAAGTCTTATGTTCCCGACCTGTAGAGTTTCATGTTCTAGGTGAGACGATTAAGTCTTGATGAGCCTTGTGCTCACGGTTTCATTTATACGAGTCTTGCAGGTATGTAGCTATGAAGGATTCCTAGGCTTTGCCCTCATCGGGGTATGAGCCAATGGAAGCCCTGGACGCTGCTGCTTTCTTCTGTGATGCTAGAGTGGAGTATCCGCGAGCTGGATACAACCGCTACTGTTGTAGTATAGGTTCGAGATAGTTGTATGAAGACTTCAACTGATGTAATCACTTTTGTATAAAACTCTGAGAATAATATAAGTTGCTCATTTAGGTTATGAGTTCGTTGTTCTTTTCTTTGCTGTGCTATTGGGTGTCTCATCGCACGACACCACCCAGATTCTTGGTTTGTCGACCTCGGTCCCCACACAAAGCGCACCCACTCTATCAGTCACTCGCTTCATAACATACTCCAAAAAAACTTATGCCCTCTTCACATCGTCTTCACCAACCCCCTAGTCGAGCCCATATCAACACGAACTCCGAGGCGAGCTACCCTGGGATACCATCGCCCGATCAAGCCGTTGAGCCATGCTACAGCAAGATGAAGACCAACAATTGGAGCCCACCACACGTGGCTCCGTCTCGCAACCATCGCCGCCATAAAGATGGACAGCGACAGGAACCACCAGCTGTCCGCCATTTCACCTTGCGACTCGAGTCTTCATAAGGACCAGTGGTGATAGAAGATGACCACGACAGAGCTGACTCTCCAACCCGAGGAAAGACAACTAACCATTTTATCCGTCTGCAGGACTCAGCCAAGACGTGAGCTCTACAGACCAAGGGAGCACCTCCACGACACCTACAACCCTGAATCGTTAACTGAGGTAAGGCAGACAAGCACCCAACCTAAGCTCGAGCACGACCGAGTCCCGGGTTCGAAGGTTGGCCCTTAAGGGTTTTGAGACCCCCCGGGACAAACCAGAGCGAGGGACAGACGACTGCGAGATGGCCTCTCATGGGGCTCGGTTGTCACATAGTAGCCCCCCGAAGGTTCGACATGGAGCTGCCCAAGCCCCCAAAAGGCTTGGGATCCGAGCGCACGACCTAAGCAGGGTCTAATGAAATGCGGGTATCGCACCCCAATCACAAGATCCATTGAAACTGGACGTGTGGTTCCATTCCCCACTACGGTCTAGGGAGATCGGGTTTCACTCGGATGTACCCTCTAGGCATCTTAATGAGATCGGGAGTTTGGCCGTGGAGTTTAACTCCTAAGCCTACCCCCTCCGAGTCGTAGGCAGCTCATGGACGGGGCGTGAATACACATTGCACAGAAGGCGAATCACCCAAAGGGTGGTGGCATCCACTGACGCGACTCCAGCAGAAGATATGGCGAATACTCGAAGTTCTCCGACCTTTGAGCTTCCGAGCTCCAACGCAAGGCTAGGGCGACTTGTCGTGGTTCATAGGGCCCAAGCCAGGATTCGGCCACCCTCATCTTGGGGGATGGACGTTCGAAGAATTCGGCTCTCCTACCCCCGACTCGCTCGAGGGATCGAAGCGAACCCCACCCCGACAAATGGCTGCAAAGGCAGGAGCATGCTCGACTCGCTCGGCGGTGCAGCCTGACCCCCGTCGGGCACCCACATCGAGATGTGATGCAACACACGATTTCGCTACGAAGAAGCTAAGTATCGTTCATCCTTTTGCCAAAAAGAAAAAAGGGAGACTTGTAGGCCCCGTCGCGAAAGAGGGTCCCGATCCCGAGCTCGGGCCCGGATAGTATCCCCGATCTTGACCCCGAGAGCCGGACCGCTCGACCATGTTCGATCAGAACCACTGCATCCTTTCCGTTAGGATGTTCTCCCTCGTTCAGGTAATCCCTCCGTGTTATGCAACCTACAGTCTATGAGCGACGAAAAACTAAAGGCTACGGTTTGGGCATGACCGATCAAACGAAAAATGGACAAATGGGAAGCATTCTTAAATCATTAAAAAGATTCTTTATTACACGATGGACTGGATCTTTACATGATGGAATACATATTACGTTTCTGAAAAACTTATCCTTGACTTCTATGACTCCGAGTCCTGCCGGACTGCGAGGTCGGCAGCTCCAACGGCTTTGCGTCCTTCCCTGAAATACCATTTCTTTGTAAGCGTCTGATCCCAACTTCCTAGCTGTCGTTTCTTCGAAATCTAAGGAGCCCAGGTAGCTGATGTATCCTTCTCCATTAAGGGTGCTTTGCCGCTTCGATAGAAAGATCACTGATCTCCAAACAGAGAGATTGTGGCCCCACCACGTCATCTGTCCAATGCTACTTCCAGCACTCCTGCACACCCTGTCCAATCCTGCCGTGGATGACACGGTGGCTCAGGGATCGAGGCATTGATGGGGTACATGAAGTGACCCAACAAGGAATATGCGGTTCCCGCGACTTTCCGTGTTCGACCCCACCTCGAGGAGCGTAGAGGATATGATCGATTCTGTAAATCCCACTTCCCATATGAGGAAAACTGGGAGTAGTTAGGAGAGAGCTAGCCCGCCTCTGAGTATAAAAGGGGTTCGTAGTGGTCCTTAGAAAAAACGACGAAGAAGACAACCATCAAAAGAGGGACTTCATCCCCTCCACGAGAGCACTAGACCCTCTCCTGATACATGTGCTCTGCCACCATTGATAACAAGAAGAAAAGAACCCTAGACAAGTTGGGGAAATAGCTCAAATGGTTAGAGTGTGGCTGGACGTAGGTCACCTTGCTCGAACCAATATACATCCTTTGTTCTAGTTGTTAGGCCGCCTCGAGACAGAACGCGCAGTTGTTTACGGTCGTTATATACCAATTTCAACTGTCATTATAACTTAATTATGTGAGGGAATGAATATTCCTTACACACATCACAGTTAGAAATAACCTAGTTCCACTTGTACTTGGAGAAATTGGTGCATGCAGGTATTCTATATACATTTGAGCTGAATGCATGACCACATGGCAAGGAAACACACTTTCGACAAATCAGACGATTCCATGTGGCCTCCCATGGATCCAATGGCCCACTTACAGGCGGGTACCCACTTTTTTTCACCCCGATTTATCTAGAAGGTCAACAAGGGCCCACATGTCATTATCCAGGAGCAAGTGGGAGCCGAGTGGGCCACCCCTAGTTCGGCCGACTAGGGAGGTCGGCCGAAAAGGTAAGTGCGCCAAACTCGATCCACTAGCACATGTCGACCTCTGGTGGCTTCCTTGACGCAGGAGTAAGTGAAAGCCCGAGAGATTAGAGAGCAAAACCGTCTTAGTGAGTGTATAAATAGAGGAGAGTGCCTCACCACACTTCGCACACACCACTCAAGCATTCTCTCTTGTATACAATAGTTCTCCTAGGTCCTTAGTAGATGTTAGGCTGTAGAGAGGAGCCTCTAGTCCCAAGTCCAAATTGGGGAAGGTATGTGTCATGTATATTTTCCTTTATTAGTGACTTCGTGCTCTATGATAATGTTATTATTATTATTCTTTACTTATTCATATACATGGGCAAAATGTTCATGTTTGGTTGTAGAGTCCATTTATGTGCTAGGTGTAGATGTTGTTATGATCTAGTCATAATGCTCATATCATGTTGTCATAAACATCATACATCACCACTATGGTCTAATTAGGTATTAATATGATTATATTAATATAAATAATTTAGTGTCTGGTCTCGACATTGGTTTAAACAATGTTTAGGTTAGTCATTGCCTTAAGGTGGTAATTGTACCCGAACCCTTAAGGTATTTACTTATGTCAATGGTGAATACTTATGCTAAGTTGTTCACCACATCGGACACGGGTTTGACCCCTAGCAATACTAGGACGACTCTCGCCAAGAGCTTGTGGCATAGCCAAACATGGGGGATTACAAAGGACAGATAGGGCTGTCACCACCTACTGCCTACCTCTTCAATACATGGGTCTATGAGACGTGAAGCGCTACTTAAATATCCTAGCATCATGCTAACATATTAAGTAAATATCTTAGGAGCCCGGGCACGAGCCATCCTAAGGCAATAAACTAAATCATCATTGAACCAATGTTGATACATAGCACAAGTGATTCATATTAGCATGATCATATAATAACTAATTAGACTATAGTAGGGGTTTGTAGTGTTTATGATGATAGATTAAGGGTGATATGGCATAATCATAAAGACTACTCCTACAACATACATGGAATCCACAATCAAACAAGAATCACTTCATCCATGTATACGAATAAAAGAAGACTAAAGATAATATTTTTATTATGCATAAAGTCACAAATATAAGAAAAGATACATGAGCCATACCTTTCCTAACTTGGACTTGGGACTAGAGGTTGTCCTCTCTATAGCCTAACTCCACTAAGGACTAAGCGAACTAGTGTGTACAATAGAATGATGCTCAAGTGGTGTGTGTTGAAGTGAGGGGTGAGGGGTCCTAAATAGTGGAGAAGGGTCGGTTCTCGCCACCAAAAGTTTGAGAACCAGTCACCACAGACTTCTTCAAGTCGGGAGGAGCCAACACATGGAAGCTGACCGAGTTTGGCGCCAGGACCAGGTCGACCGACTAGGGGGGTCGGCCGACCTGGTATTTGCATTGTTTTGCGTGTGCTTTCTCCATGTTACTGCCAGGTGGGTCCCATCCCTTGATATGGGTGCTACACCGTTGGATGACCTCGGATACTCTGTTTGTAGGGCATTTGATACATGTGGTACCACATGTGAGCACTTGATTGGTTGGGGATATTTTATATGATCCATCCCCTTGTTTCACCTCAATTCTGTATAAACTGTCTACATGCACTAATTTCTCCAAGGACAAGTGGAAATAGGTTAAATAAAAAGGTGATGTGTGCAAGAAATGATATTTCCTTCACATAATTGAGTTATATTGATGGGTGAAATTGGTGTATAACAGCCGTCAACAAACTCTCCAAGCTTATCCTTTGCTCGTCCCGAGCAATGTCAAGACTTTAGTTTGATGATCAGGAGTTGCTTCAATGCTCTATTTTTCAAAAGTATCATATGCACAACAAAATACTCTATCTAGTATTGCAAAAATTGGCATGGTACTTCACCCATCTTATGTCATTATGGGGCTTATGACATCTCCTATTCATGGGTGGTTGAAAGATAGAACAACAAATGGAGCACACATATCCTAGAAATCAAGTTTCACTCAAATTTGAAGAGTTCAATTTAGATTTTAAGTACCTCAATTTGATTCTCTCGTTCTCTCTTTTGTGTGTAGTGAAAATATTTCCTCGCAGTTCAGAAAAACCCCAACTCGCAGTTCCTGGACAGGGCAGACTAGTCTGGCCCTAGTAGCAGACTAGTTTGGTATCTAAATTTGTTAGGTGCTGAATTAATCCCAATTTGATCTAAATCGATTCAATACTTGTTCAAACTTGTTAAAAACCATTGTAACTAGTTAGTAAACATTAATAGCAACTCATTGAACAGTTTTATATCACAATTGCATGAATCATGCATATCATGGCATATTGAGTATTATATGAGCATTTTTAGGTTGTAATGTTTGTTTTGCATGTTGTCACGCGGAATAGCAGTTATCGTTGTAGAGAGTGCTTTCGAGGACCTGCAGAACCAGAACTTCGAAGCTTTTGATCCAAACCAAGCTCAAGAGCAAGGCAAGTGTCCTTGATCATTTTGATCCAGGTTTTTTAATGTTTTGTTTGCAAAATTGCATGCTTGTGTCAAATTTATGGGAAAACCCAATTATAGGAGTTCACTAGCTTTGAATAACCACCCTTGTCGCTTGAGCACAATGTATAGAGTCGGGAAGGTCTTCTACACTTTTGCTTCGCATTACTTAATTGGGTTTGGGAAATAACCATATTGCTTAATTATGAACCATTCAACACTTAAATGATGGGAATTGATATTAATGACTGTTTAGCAACTTGGTGCCTAGGGATCTAAGCAAGCCGGTTATGTGGAATGGGTTGGACTGTTTTGGTGGTTTTGCTTGCTTTAGATCTAAGGGCCGATTTGTGGAGCGACCATCCAAGATTTACAGTGCCACCACAGGGTCAAGTATGGGTGCGGCTTATCTGAATAATTAGTGTATTGCTAGTACTATTTGGACCATTAGGAAGGCTCGGGGAAGGGGGTAGTTAGATGGGTTTGTAGTGACGGTGGGACTACCCTGGGATCCGAATGCCTCAAGAGGGGGCCCTTGGTTGGATGTGCTCAGTTGGATACATCACCACCGGTGAAACCTCAGTGGGGTCTATATATGCTAGTACTCACTTTGTAAAGGCTATTTTGTGATCTCTTGGGCACACACATAAGGAAGTGTGAGACGGCATAATTGAGATACCTTAGTCATCGAAAGGTGACGAAATCACAAACTTGTGGGTTAAGTGGTACAACCTCTGTAGAGTGTGTTAGAAACTATAATGATAGCCATGCTCCCGGTTATGAGCAACCTGGACCCTCACATTATTCGAGTTATGGACCTTGAACATGGTTTAATGGCTAGAATTGAATTAGGAGTTGGTATTGATTCAGTAATTGGCCTTGGTATATGGAAATGTTGAAATTGAGTCAGAAGAACAGTTATTAGTTGATTATGGATTATTTTTGCTGGTATTGGTTACTTAAGTTGAAATTAATGTTATTTGGGTCATTTGGGGAAGGACTTCACTTAATGATAATATTGTTGCATTTTCAACTGTTTTGAATGTACTTTTATGCAATCAGCCATTATTCAATTACCATTCCTTGTTTAAGCTACATGTCATACTTTCTCACACTTGCTGAGTACGACATGTGCTCACCCTTGTTATTCCCCCAACAAATTCAGATGTGGGCGTGAATGAGGAGAACCTGGAGGTCTTTGAGGAGTTCTAGGCGTGCGTGTTACCGTCAAGCTTGCTTGTGGGGTTGGAGTCTTTAGTGTTTTACTGTTTTCCGCTGCAGTCTTTTAGAGCTTGTATTCGAGATTATTTGGTTTGTAATAAGGTACTATTATTAGTGTTATTATTCAAGACATGGTTTTATCTAGCTATCGTTTGTGAATCTCTTGTGTTTGTGTGTTAAACATCCTGGACACACAAATGCATTACGCTTGGTTCATTTTCGGAACCGAGTGTCACACCATCTTTGTCGCTTTGAATACATTGTAGAGAGTCGAGAAGGGCTTTTACCTTTTAGCTTCGCTCTAATTAATTGGAATGGGAAAACAACCAAATGGCTTAATTATTAATTAATGCACTTCTAGATGATGCAAATTGATGAACATGGTTAGTTGGTAATATGGAATTTGGGAGATCTAGGCAAGCATGGTTTGTCGACAGGGTTGGATGATATGGTGGTTTGCTTGCTTTAGATCTAAAGACCGGTTCATGCGAGAATAAGCCAGGACAACAGTGCCACCACAAGGCCAAGTATGGGTGCGGCGTAGCTAAATAATTAGGTGTGCTGCTTGTATTGTATGGACTATTGGATGGTGCAAGGAATGGGAGTCAAGGAGGGCTACCCTAGGAACCGCATGGCACATGAGGGGGCCCGTGGGTGGGAAAATGGAGATTCTGCTGGTGAAACCTTAGTGGGTCCGTACATACTAGTAGTCCCTTTGTAAAAGCTATTTTGTGATCTCTTGGCCACACACCAACGGAAGTGTGATAAGGTATGATAGAGGTTCTTAGTGATCGAAAGGTGATGAAATCACGAACATGTATGTAAAGTGGTACAACCTCTACAGAGTGTTAAAAACTATCATGATAGCCGTGCTCTCGATTATGAGCACCTGGACATCGTAGGATGTTTTTTACATGTTTTAAATGTACTTACATCCCAATTCTCAAGATCCACTCTAATCATGGAAGTTGTCCAGGTGCTCATAATCGGGAGCACGACTATCATGATAGTTCTTAAACACTCTGCAGAGGTTGTACCACTTTACCCACAACTTGTGGGTAAAGTGGTACAACCTCTGCAGAGTGTTTAAGAACTATCATGATAGTCGTGCTCCCGATTATGAGCACCTGGACAACTTCCATGATTAGAGTGGATCTTGAGAATTGGGATGTAAGTACATTTAAAACATGTAAAAAACATCCTACGATGTCCAGGTGCTCATAATCGAGAGCACGGCTATCATGATAGTTTTTAACACTCTGTAGAGGTTGTACCACTTTACATACATGTTCGTGATTTCATCACCTTTCGATCACTAAGAACCTCTATCATACCTTATCACACTTCCGTTGGTGTGTGGCCAAGAGATCACAAAATAGCTTTTACAAAGGGACTACTAGTATGTACGGACCCACTAAGGTTTCACCAGCAGAATCTCCATTTTCCCACCCACGGGCCCCCTCATGTGCCATGCGGTTCCTAGGGTAGCCCTCCTTGACTCCCATTCCTTGCACCATCCAATAGTCCATACAATACAAGCAGCACACCTAATTATTTAGCTACGCCGCACCCATACTTGGCCTTGTGGTGGCACTGTTGTCCTGGCTTATTCTCGCATGAACCGGTCTTTAGATCTAAAGCAAGCAAACCACCATATCATCCAACCCTGTCGACAAACCATGCTTGCCTAGATCTCCCAAATTCCATATTACCAACTAACCATGTTCATCAATTTGCATCATCTAGAAGTGCATTAATTAATAATTAAGCCATTTGGTTGTTTTCCCATTCCAATTAATTAGAGCGAAGCTAAAAGGTAAAAGCCCTTCTCGACTCTCTACAATGTATTCAAAGCGACAAAGATGGTGTGACACTCGGTTCCGAAAATGAACCAAGCGTAATGCATTTGTGTGTCCAGGATGTTTAACACACAAACACAAGAGATTCACAAACGATAGCTAGATAAAACCATGTCTTGAATAATAACACTAATAATAGTACCTTATTACAAACCAAATAATCTCGAATACAAGCTCTAAAAGACTGCAGCGGAAAACAGTAAAACACTAAAGACTCCAACCCCACAAGCAAGCTTGACGGTAACACGCACGCCTAGAACTCCTCAAAGACCTCCAGGTTCTCCTCATTCACGCCCACATCTGAATTTGTTGGGGGAATAACAAGGGTGAGCACATGTCGTACTCAGCAAGTGTGAGAAAGTATGACATGTAGCTTAAACAAGGAATGGTAATTGAATAATGGCTGATTGCATAAAAGTACATTCAAAACAGTTGAAAATGCAACAATATTATCATTAAGTGAAGTCCTTCCCCAAATGACCCAAATAACATTAATTTCAACTTAAGTAACCAATACCAGCAAAAATAATCCATAATCAACTAATAACTGTTCTTCTGACTCAATTTCAACATTTCCATATACCAAGGCCAATTACTGAATCAATACCAACTCCTAATTCAATTCTAGCCATTAAACCATGTTCAAGGTCCATAACTCGAATAATGTGAGGGTCCAGGTTGCTCATAACCGGGAGCATGGCTATCATTATAGTTTCTAACACACTCTACAGAGGTTGTACCACTTAACCCACAAGTTTGTGATTTCGTCACCTTTCGATGACTAAGGTATCTCAATTATGCCGTCTCACACTTCCTTATGTGTGTGCCCAAGAGATCACAAAATAGCCTTTACAAAGTGAGTACTAGCATATATAGACCCCACTGAGGTTTCACCGGTGGTGATGTATCCAACTGAGCACATCCAACCAAGGGCCCCCTCTTGAGGCATTCGGATCCCAGGGTAGTCCCACCGTCACTACAAACCCATCTAACTACCCCCTTCCCCGAGCCTTCCTAATGGTCCAAATAGTACTGGCAATACACTAATTATTCAGCTAAGCCGCACCCATACTTGACCCTGTGGTGGCACTGTAAATCTTGGATGGTCGCTCCACAAATCGGCCCTTAGATCTAAAGCAAGCAAAACCACCAAAACAGTCCAACCCATTCCACATAACCGGCTTGCTTAGATCCCTAGGCACCAAGTTGCTAAACAGTCATTAATATCAATTCCCATCATTTAAGTGTTGAATGGTTCATAATTAAGCAATATGGTTATTTCCCAAACCCAATTAAGTAATGCGAAGCAAAAGTGTAGAAGACCTTCCCGACTCTATACATTGTGCTCAAGCGACAAGGGTGGTTATTCAAAGCTAGTGAACTCCTATAATTGGGTTTTCCCATAAATTTGACACAAGCATGCAATTTTGCAAACAAAACATTAAAAAACCTGGATCAAAATGATCAAGGACACTTGCCTTGCTCTTGAGCTTGGTTTGGATCAAAAGCTTCGAAGTTCTGGTTCTACAGGTCCTCGAAAGCACTCTCTACAACGATAACTGCTATTCCGCGTGACAACATGCAAAACAAACATTACAACCTAAAAATGCTCATATAATACTCAATATGCCATGATATGCATGATTCATGCAATTGTGATATAAAACTGTTCAATGAGTTGCTATTAATGTTTACTAACTAGTTACAATGGTTTTTAACAAGTTTGAACAAGTATTGAATCGATTTAGATCAAATTGGGATTAATTCAGCACCTAACAAATTTAGATACCAAACTAGTCTGCTACTAGGGCCAGACTAGTCTGCCCTGTCCAGGAACTGCGAGTTGGGGTTTTTCTGGACAGCGAGATTTAGGGTTGAATTCACCGTGAATTTAGAGATCCAAGGTTCAAGAATTCGGCACAACACTTGAATCTTTATGACTAGGGCTCGATGAGAGCTATTGAGGACAATTTGGTGATGAAGAATGCTAATGTTGAGAAGTTGATGAAGACCATGTTTGATTGATCCTCCTCCTTCTTCTCCTCGTTCTCCTTGCTGCTGGATCTTCACTTGATGGCGGCACAATCAGGAACACAACAGCGAGGGTTTTCCAATGTGATGGGGAGGTGTGGGGGTATTGGGTTGTTTATATAGAGGTGGAGTGGTAGGGTTTTGGGGTGAATTCCAAGTGGATTTTGGTGGGGGACGAGTAGGGGTCGAGGTGGTGTCCACTTGGGCTTCTATGAGGTTGGGTACAAAGTTCTTGGGCCCAATTAAGGCAATTACCCAATAACTAATCGTGGAAGAAAAATAGAATCTGAGTTGGACTCTGAAGGCCGGACTAGTCCGCAAGGGTTGTCAGACAAGTCCATTTTGGAATAGAGACAAAATCAGACAAGTTCGGTATAGAGGGCCAGATAAGTACAATGTTGCAAAAGAAAGCTTTCTGGACTAAAAATTCGGCAAGTTCAGACTAGTCCGCTGGAAATCGGACAAGTTTAGAAAAACATCAGAACAACCAACAGACTAATTTGTTCATTGTGCCAGACAAGTCCGGGTTCTGAAGAAACTGAAGTTTCTGAAACGGAAGAGGGATACTAGACTAGTACGGGATTTAGGACGAACAAGTCTGCACCCCGACATAATTAAGTTGCCATTTAAACCTAAATTCATTTTAATCTGATTCCTTTTTAGGTTGCTTTATGTTAAACATGTATGAGGATGCATGCAATGCATTATGCATGAAAATGAGGGTGTTACAAATCTACCCCCGTTAAAATTAATCTCGCCCTCGAGATTCGACGCGGATGGAAAGAGATAGGGAAATTCCTGCTTTCGATTCTGTATGATGCTTCCATTGCACTTTGCACCATCGAATCACCTTGTTCCCTGTGATCCTCTCCTTGGTGTCCAAAATTTTGACAGGATGCTCAGTATAAGTCAAATCTTCCTCAAACTCCAATTCTTCCATCGGTACTTGCTCTTTCTGTACCCTAAATCACTTCTTGAGCTGAGAAACATGAAACACATCATAAACATCGGAAAGATGTGCTGACATTTCCAACTTATATGCTACTTCTCCTCGTTTGTCCTGAATCTTGAACGGTCCAATATAGCGAGGTGCCAACTTGTCTTTGACATTAAATTGCTTATGACCTCGCATGGGTGACACTTTGAGATATACGAAGTCTCCCACCTCAAAAGCTAAACTTCTTCGTCTATTATCCGTGTAGCCTTTTTGTCTTGACTGAGCAGCTCTTAAGTTCTCGCGGATTGTCTGAACTTGCCTTTTGGCATCTTGTATCACGTCAGGTCCAAATACTTGAGTTTCCCCTATCTCATACCAAAACAAGGGTGTTCTACACCTTCTCCCCTATAGTGCTTCATATGGCGACATCTTCAAACTTGCTTGATAACTGTTGTTGTAGGAGAATTCAGCATATGGCAGACTTTTGTCCCAACTCCCTCCATACTTTCGTGCACAAGCTCTTAGCATGTCCTCCAATATCTGATTCATTCTCTCGGTTTGTCCATCCGTCTGAGGGTGATATGCAGAACTGAAATTCAATTGAGTTCCCATTGATTCGTGCAGCTTCTGCCAGGACCTTGAGGTAAATTGAGAACCTCTATCGGATACTATTTTCTTTGGCACACAGTGTAAACACACTATTCTTCCCATATACAATTCTGCCAACTTTGCTCCACTCTAGGTAGTCTTGACAGAAATGAAATGTGCTGATTTCTTCAACTAATCCACAATAACCCATATTGAATCATATCCTACTGAAGTGCGAGGAAAACCAACTATGAAATCCATACCAACCTCTTCCGATTTCCATTCTGGAATCTTCAATGGTTGCAATAATCCAGCTGACCTTTGATGTTCAACTTTGACTCGTTGGCGTACATCACATAATGCAACATATTCAGCTATGCCCCTTTTCATACCATCCCACCAGTAGTATGTCTTCAGGTCCTTGTACATCTTCCTATAGCCGGGATGGATGGAGTAAAGTGAGTCATGTGCCTCCTTTAATTTCGTCTGCCGGAGACACTTATCATTAGGCACAACAATCTGTTTTCCAAGCCATAGAGTACCATGGTCGTCCTCATCAAATTTGAACTCTCTCCTTCTTGGGTCCTTTCCTTGATTTCCTTATCTTTTATTTTTGACCCTCACGAATTTCTTGTTCCAAGGTCGGATTTAACTCCATTATCCCCATCTCATTCGCAAATCCAAGATTCAACCATTCAAACTCCTTTCATAGGTTGGATGGCAACTCCCTAACAGTAAGCTGGTGGCTTGCTCCCTTCCGACTCAATGCATCAACCACTATGTTGGCTTTTCCCAGATGATAGTTGATTCCCACATCATCATCCTTAATGAGTTTCGACCATCATTGTTGCCTCAAAATCAGATCCATTTGCGTGAATATTTACTTGAGACTCTTATGACCTGTATAAATGTCGCTTCTATGGCCAAGAACGTAATGTCTCCAAATCTTCAATGCATGCACTACGGCTGCAAGTTCGAGATCATGCGTAGGATAATTCTGCTCATGTTTCTTCAATGGCCTGGATGCATAAGATACTACTCAACCTTCTTGCATCAATACACAACCAATTCCTTGCCTTGAAGCATCACAATAGATATCAACTGACACGTTTTGCAGTGCTTCCCACTTTAGCACATCTCCAACCTTGCCTCGGTCAAATGACACTCCTCCTCCAGAGATGACATGGACTAGGAATGATATCTCCCTTAACCAGAATTGACACTTCTTAAACTTGCCATACAACTGGTGCTCTCACAATTTTTGCAACGACAACCTTAAATGCTCTTCGTGCTCCTCTTCACTTTTGGAGTAGATCATGATGTCATCAATGAACACTACCACGAACCTATACAGATACTCCATTGAACCTTCTTCATAAGATACATGAAGTACACGGATGCGTTGTTCAAACCAAAAGACATGACCGTATACTCATAGGATCCATAACAACTTTCAAGGAGGGTACAACAACAATGGCAACAATGGAAATCAACCCAACTTGAGAGAACTTGCCATTGGCCAGTTGGATCAATGATGCTATATCCAAGAAGTTGTCCGCCAATGATAAGACCCTAGAGAACATTAATGCCATGATTAAAGGACTATCCTCAGCCTTCAAGAATAAATTGAGTTTCAATAAGATGTTGGAAACTCATTTGGCTCAACTGGTAGCTGGTGTTCCTCCAGTGGAGAATGGCAAGATGCCAGGATAGCCGGAACCTCCTGTGGAAAATGCCAACATGATTTCTCTACAAGGAGGCAACTTGCTGAAGGACCCCGGATATCCTAAAATTTCACGCTCAATTGGGGCTCACCACTTTGACAAGGCCCTTTGTGACCTTGGAGCAAGTGTGAGTGTGATGCCCACGGTTGTTTTTGACCAGCTGAACTTCACAAAACTTACACCAACACCAATGCAGCTCCAACTGGCTGATTCTTCAGTCCGTTATCCAGCGAGTATCGTTGAAGATGTTCTGGTGAAAATTCGGGGTTGTTTCATACTCATGGATTTTGTGGTGCTCGACATGAAGGTAAAGAAGGATACGCTGCTCATTCTTGGGTGACCATTCCTTAGCACTGTGAAGGCTCGCATAGATTTGGGAGCTGGAGAAATCCACTTCAAATCAACGGCAAGGAGGAGAAGTTTAACTTTCACCCAAAGTTGGAGCAATGCTCCATGATCCATATCAAGTATGGGCCGATTGTTAAACACATTCAAGAGGTGAAAATCACACCTCCAAAGGTGGACCCGCTCATTGCATTCTTGAGGAATTTAATCTATGAGGACAACCTATCTTATCGTCGACGCCGACACCCCAAGAAGACGGAGAAGTATGGGCCTCCGCAAAGGCCTGAGTCCACCAAGCTGCCAAAGAATGTATGGCGGAAGAAGCAAGACAAGCCACCTGAGCCCATCCTTCCATGCCTAGATGTCAAGAAATGAAGAGGGAGGAATGTCCATCTCATCCGATGGTGGTGAGACCTAGCCAATAGGTTAAATTGGTAGTTATCCTTTTCTTTGTTTTCCTTTTCTCCTTATTTGGTTTTCCACATTTAGTTTGATTTTCCCCACTGCATATTTGGTTTTTCTTAGCAATTTTTGAATCTTATATTTTCAACTATCATTTTTATTTCTTTATTTCAACAAAAAGAAAATTGTTGGGTTTTGAAAAAAAAGATTTTTTACCTGGAAAATAATTTTTTTGAGTTGCAAAAGTGGTAATTTACCAACGTGCTAATCCCATAGCCGTTGGGGAGCCACCTGCCAAAAGAGAGAACAGGGGGGCCACTTGTCAGTGCGGCCGACCCCCCTGTTCGGTCGACTAGGGGAAAGAGCCATTTTGGCTCTCTCTTTTCCAAATGCTACATTTGATTCCCTAGTGACTGTTGGGGAGTGTACACTATAAAAGGTGGCCGTGAGGAGCACTTCTCCTCACACTTCACCTCATTTCATACCTCCCCAAAGTCACTCTTACTCACATTGTTTTTCTTGCTCTTCATTGAAGTGCTCTTGATCTCCAACTCAAAAAGTTTTTTTTATTTGCATTTGCTCTCAAGTTCTTCAAGGGAAATTCCTCAGGGGGTTTTGCTTTTGCTAACATCATCTCTTTCGAGTGCCTTGTCGTGTTCTTGTTTGTTGTGGCCATGAAAGGGATGAAGAGGTTGTTTGGAAAGAGGAAGGAGGCTGCAAGATCAAGCCATGGTGGAGACTCAAGTGCATGTCCCTCTTCTGTTGCTACACCAAGTTCACGCAGGAGGAGTGTAGGTGAAGACACTCCCGTGGGTGTGAGAAGCAACCCTAATCAACTTCTTCACGATGACAACCTTGACATACAAAGTGAAGTTGAAGATCAAGCACGCAAGCTCCTCCAAGATCATGAGTTTTCTCATACGAAAGCTTATGATCCGGATTTGATCTCCAAAATAGGTATGAATTCTGAATTTTTTTCCATTTGGCATTCATTAGGATGGGAAAACTTTGCTCACATAGAGGAGAAAGGTTCACGCCTTCCCTCCATACAATTCCTTTGCACACTCAAAATAGGATTTGATGTTATTACTTTTAGATTATTTCAAAAAGAATACAACATCCTATAAAAAGAATTAAGTGAAATCCTAGGCTTCCATAGACGTTGTTTGCTAAATTTAGACGCTTTGCCTAAGTTTAACAAACATAGTTTTTGGCAAGATTTAACTTGTGAGGTTAGATGTAGCGCACCTAGGAATAGCCACTTAAACAACCGTACTTTGCGCTACATGCATAGATGGGTGGCTATGACTATGTTCCCTAGAGGAGACATAAGGGTAGTGTGTGATGATGAGCTGAAAATTTTATTTGCCACGATTAAAAAGATAAAAGTTGCTCCAGTTATTGCCATGATGACACAATGATTAGATTACATTCCAAGAACAGGGTCAATTGAATTCACTTCATTGATTACTCGTATTGCTACTAGGGTAGGAGCACTATAATATTCTTCAATTGAGTTTATTGAAAATGAAAGCGAATTAATTGATGAAGATTATTTAGTGCAAGGACATACCCTTAAGCATGATCAAGATGGCTCTTTGTTATTTTATTATCCCGGCTTTGTCAATGAAATTCGTTAACTAACCCGGATTATCATTTGTACAAATGTCGGAGGCTAACCATTGATCTTATTCCCATTGATTAAGCGCGAAGAAGTAATGTCTCTGGCAGGGTAACCAGGAGCCATGCAAGGAGAGCGGCCTTGCCTCCAACAACCTCCACGGTCCATGAGTGCGAAGAGGAAGAGAACCCATCGGGTGATGCACCCGGATGGACTCAACCTCCATCGTATGAGACCAAAGTTCTGTCCTGGCATGGATGGCCAGGTGCCACATGGGAGCCACCCCTATCCACTTCAAGCTCTAGCAGCTTGCCTCCAACATCCATGAGAAGATGTTGTTCCTCTTTAGCTAGAAGTCATCATGACTATAGCCAAGGAATGACGGATCTCACTAGACGTATGGAAGAGCTTGAAGTGAGAATGGGTGACATCTACAACACTCCCCAATGGCATGTCCAAAGTACCCAAGATTGGCAACAACACATGGACGCTCAATTCGCCCACTTGAACTCCATGCTACAACAACAACAAGCTGATCTCGCGGCATACTTCCGACATCAAAGGTTCAACCCTAATCACAGTGGTGAGTGAAGAACAATCTTAGGGGAGGACCCCCACTTCTGGTAAATTGTATCAACCCCTTTGCATATTTATTTTCCATTCAACCATCATTCACCTTGCATATAAAAAAAATATATAAATAATAAGTAGGATAGATTTGTTATCAAACAAAACAAATGATGTGCGGTAAGAATGACTTGGAATTCACATAGATGAAATGATGAATAGTTGCACTGTTTTAATTTTCCTAAGCCCCTAGTTTACAACTTACTACTCTCCAACATATCGCTCTCATTGGCTAAAAATTGCTTTTGCCTTGATTTGGAAATTGTGGGTAGCAAAAGCTTAATCCATTCTAAGTTGTTGTGAGATATGATATAGTGATAGGGCTGCTATTCTTAGTTTGAAAGTGAAACTTAGATTTCCTGAGAAATTCTAAAAAGATTTGAGTTACTCTCATTTGATTGAAAATACCTATCAAAGCCATATGATATATCACACTAATAGACCTTATGCCTATGCTATTTGTCCTCACATTGAGCTTTGTCAAACTAATGTAGACCTATGTGAGATTTCATTCATTACTTTTTGAATTCAAGACTTCACTTGCACATGCTATACTTCTACACTAGAAGTAAGCAAAATTCTATCATACCACCATTCCACAATAAAAAGAGAAACTCCACATCATTTATTCTTAGTACTCTCTCCAAAATTTTTTGCATAAGAAGAGAGTAGATGACATGGCTACAAAAAAGGAAAATGCATGCTTACTTAAAAAGCATGAGAAATAAAGAATAGAAAAAAAATAAAAGTAGCCATGTTTAATCCTAGCAAAACAAGAGAGTCCACTCAAAAAAGGAGTCATCTCAAATATCCACATCCACTTCATTCCATCACACATGCACATGTCTTGAAGCAAATTGTATTGAATTGATTTCTCCAAAGGCTTGCTCTTTTGACTTAGCAATATTATGTGTTGCAAATATGCCTACAATATTCCCTACCAAGCTCCACATACAAGCCTTATGTAGAGGTAGGATGAATTTAGGCACAATGCCTTGGTGAGGATATATTTCCACTACACATAAAGGAGACACCGAGAAAATCAAATTGAGATACATAAAATCTAAATTGAACTCTCTAGAATTTAGTGGAACTTGATTTCTAGGGTATTTGTGCTCCATTTGCTGTTCTACTTTTCAACCACCCATGAATAGAAAATGGCATAAGCCTCAAAATGACTTGAGATGGGTGAAGTACCATGCCAATTTTTGCAATACTAGGTAGAGTATTTTGTTGTGCACATGGTACTTTTGAAAAATAGAACATAGAAGCAACTCAAAATCATCAACCTAAAGTCTTGACTTTGCTTGGGACGAGCAAAGGATAAGCTTGAGGGAGTTTGTTGACGGGTGTTATATACCAATTTCACCCATCAATATAACTCAATTATGTGAAGGAAATATTATTTCTTGCACACATTACCTTACTATTTAACCTATTTCCACTTGTCATTGGAGAAAGTAGTGCATGCAGGCATTGTTTGGAGAATCGAAGTGAAACAAGGAGATGGATCCTATCAAATATCATTCTAGCCAATCAAGCGACAACATGTGGCACCACATGGATGAAATGGCCCACAAACAGAAGTATGCGAGGCCATCCAACGGTGTAACACCCATATCAGTCAAAGGGACCTACCTGGAAGTCACCCCGAGGAAGCACATAGGAAATGATCCAACTTTCTATTCGGGTGACTAGGGGGTTCGGCCGAACTCTTCCTGGTGCCAAACTCGGTCAGCTTCCACGTGCTGACTCCCTATGGTGCCATGGTCATGATGAAGATTGATTTGCACGCTTTTAGTGGCGGGAACGGACCCTTCTCCGAGCTATAAATCGGACCCCTCACTTCAACACACACCACTTGAGTATTCATCTATTGTATCCACTACTCTCCATAGGTTTAGAGGAATATAGGCTGTAGAGAGGAGAGTCTCTAGTCCATAGTCCAAGTAGGAGAGGAGTAGAAGGAGTCTATTCCCAATTCCTAATTGGGAAAGGTATGGCTCTCATATTCCTATTTGTATTTGTGACTTTGCTCTTAATAAAGATATTATCTTTAGTCTTCTATTGTTCATATACTTTGATGAAGCATTTCTTGTTTGATTGTGGATTCCATATATGTGGTAGGAGTAGTATTTATGATTATGCTATACCATTCTCATTATATCATCATAAACACTACAAACACCCACTATAGTCTAATTAGAAATGACATGATTATGTTAACATGAATCACTTATTCTATGAATTTACATTGGTTCAATGATGATTTAGTTCATTGCCTTATGATAGCTTGTGCCTAGGCTTCTAAGGTCATTACATGATATGCTAGCACGGTGCTTGGATAGAGAGTAGCATTGAATGTCTCATAGACCAACGAATTGAAGAGGTAGGCAGTAGGTGGTGACAGCCTTATCTGTCCTTTGTAATCCTCCACGTTCGGCTATGCCACAGGATCTTGGCGGGAATCGTCCTAGTATTGCTAGGGTTAAACCTGTGCTCGATGTGTTAATCCACTTTGCATGAGAATTGATAATTAATATGATCATTAGTAACTAACTTAGGCTATGTATATGTACATTAGAAGCATAGTAGGAGTCTCTACCTAACCCTTAGCCTAGTCCTTCTTTACCTCATTTACCTCCCTTAGGATAGAATACTCTTGTGTGTGTCACACTACTCCAAATATCATTTCTCTATCCTTGCTAGAACCCTACCTAGACCAACCTAGCCTCTCCACTTGATGATTGTTTTGCTTCCATCCAGCCTTCCTTTGGGAGAATTTAAATGACACCATTTGGGAATACTCTTAGAGGAGAAATGCTACGTCAATAGTTTCCGTGTGGTTGCGGATTTACATGTATAATCTAAAATCTTTTAACAAGCATTTCTAGCACCACTGCTAGGGATGAATTGTTTGTAGTGCGTAGGAACCGTCAACAAGCCCCTTCTTGCGGTCTTAAGACTTCCCTTGTTCCCTTCTTGCGTTGCGGGTGCAGCGCAAAACTAGTACCTCCAACTTGCTCTTGGTAGATGTGGCACAATCTAGTAAGTGCATCCCAAGCCACATCATCAATAGGTTGCTCCCTGGGTACATCCCATGTTGATGCAAAGTGCTAGGTGACCACCTCATCTTTGGCAAGAATAGTAACTTGGACCCTCCATTCTTCACGTCCATGGCGAGGAATCCTCTTGACATAATACTCCGGATGCATTTTGCATAAATCAAGGAACTCCTTCAATTGCTTAGCTGCAAATCCTCCATCAGTGCCGTCAGAACAGAATTCTTGGGCATCACGGTAATTTAGGCATTTGTCCTCCTTTATGGCTTCACTAGGCTGTGATGTATTCCTTTGGGCTTCATATACTTCTTCTTGTGCAGCGGGTTCCTCCTCTTCTTGCGGCTCCTCCTCATGTGCTTCACCTTCCTCTTCCTCACTATCATAGAATTCCACCATCTCAGGGTCTTCCTCCTCCTCATTATCATAGAATTCCACCTCCTGAGGATCTTCCTCCGTTGTGTTGGAGTGTTCATGCTCAACTTCGTTTGCGGGAGAACTCACTTCTTCCTCCTCTTGTGGTGGTTCCATTTGCGGCTCCTCACGAGGCCTAAGCTTGCTTCCAAGGGGTGGCAAACAAGCTTTCTTGCGGGCTGTCATTTTGGTGTGAGCCATCCATAAGAAAACATGAGAATATCAGAGGAAAACATAAATATCAGTTCTGAAAATGCAGCAGCCATAAATTTAGATGAGAGGATGTGCATTTGCTCAAAAAGATTTAAAAGTGGCAAAAATTGCAGCAGCAGCAAAAACACCATTTTTTTCCTCATTATATAGCTAGTGGAGGGCAAAATAATGCAAAACAGTCAAATTTTGAATAAGAAATAAGTCCTATGTGATTTGTGGTGTCCATTCTACCTAGGCTTGCGTCCTATGGTCAAACATGGATCTGATACCAATTTGTGACACCCGGTTCCGAAAATGAACCAAGTGCAATGTATATGTGTGCTCAGGATGTTTAACACACATACACAAGAGATTCACGAACGATAGCCAGATAAAACCATGTCTCAAATAATAATACTAATAATAGTACCTTATTACAAACCAAATAATCTCGAATACCAGCTCTAAAAGACTGCAGCGGAAAACACTAAAACACTAGAGACTCCAACTCCACAGGCAAGCTTGACTGTAACACGCACGCCTTGAACTCCTCAAAGACCTCCGAGTACTCCTCATTGACGCCTTCGTCTGAATTTTTTGGTGTAATAGCAAGGGTGAGCACATGTCGTACTCAACAAGTGTGAAAAAATATGACAAGTAGCTTCAAAAAGGAATGACAATTGAATAATGGCTGATTGCATAAAAGTACATTCAAAACAGTTAAAAAAGCAATAATATTATCATTAAGTGAGGTCCTTCACCAAATGACCAAATAACATTAATTTCAACATAAGTAACCAATACCAGCAATAATAATCCATAATCAACTCATAATTGTTCTTCTAACTCAATTTCATCATTTCCATATACCAAAGCCAATTATTGAATCACTACCAACTCCTAATTCAATTACATCCATTATACCATGTTCAAGGTCCATAACTCTAATCATGTGAGGGTCCAGGTTGCTCATAACCGGGAGCACAGCTATCATGATAGTTTTCAACACACTCTACAGAGGTTGTACCACTTTACCCACAAGTTTGTGATTTCGTCACCTTTCGATGACTAAGGAATCTCAATTATTCCGTCTCACACTTCCTTAGGTGTGTGGCCAAGAGATTACAAAATAGCCTTTACAAAGTGATAACTAGCATATTTAGACCCCATTGAGGTTTCACCGGTGGTGATGTCTCCAACTGAGCACATCCAACCAAGGGCCCCTTGTTGAGCCATTCGGATCCCAGGGTAGTCCCACCATCACTACAAACCCATCCGACTACCCCTTTGTAACACCCTCATTTTCATGAATCATGCCCTGCATCCATCATTAAATATGTTTAACATTAATCCACATAAAAGGAACAAGATTGAAACGAATTAATATTAAAACTGCACTTAAAAATTATGGAAAGTGCGGACTAGTCCGATTTTAGTGCAGACTCGTCCGATTTCTCTCTAATCTCGCTCGGACTTGTCCGTTTTGCTGCGGACTAGTCAGTATTTTTTCTCTCTGAACACTTTCGGACTTGTACAGTCCAGTACGGACTAGTCTGATGTTCCAATTTCTTGGAAATTTTACTAAGTCCCTGGACTTGTCCGGACTAGTCCGGTGTTCCAGCGGACTTGTCCATTTTTCCCTCTGATCAATGTCGGACTTGTCTGTTTTTCCCCTCTGGATAAGTTCATACTTGTCCGATATCCTATCCGGACTTGTCCGATTTCTCTCTGTCCAACTTCGGACTAGTCCGACCCTTTTCGGACTTGTCCGATGAATCGTGACTCCGAATTGATCTTTTGCTTCACAACTTGTTTTTTGGGTTTTACGTTAAGTGGGTCTAGGGACGTCGTGCCTAACTCTTTTAGAGCCAATGTGGGACTCTAAACCGACCCCTACTCATCTCAAAACTCGAAATCCATCTAACCCTAGCCTCCACCTCTATATAAACAACCCCACCCCTTGGCTTGACATCTATTTGTCACTTTTCCACCCCACCCAAACAATTGCTCGTGGTTAGCCGCCACCAAGGAGGGAGAAGGAGGTCTAGAACAAGAATAAGAAGAGGAGGAAACGAAAGAGGATCAGGATCTCCATCAACTTCGCATTCTTCGTCGATGATTCACCATCAAGTTCTTCTTCAACTCTAGATTGTCAAGAATCGAGTGTTGCCTCAAAAACCCTTGATTATTTGGAGTCTTATATACCCGATATACCTTCTATTTCCTTTTTCTTGCGTGAATTTAACCCCAAATCTCAAAATTCACGTCGATCTAGAAAACCCTAGTTCGCTAGTTCCGCGAAAGGCGGACTAGTCCGATACATAGCGGACTAGTCCGATTTTCCTTGTTAGTATGAGTTGAATTAATTCTAAAATTGATCTGAATCAATTCCAAACCTTTATAAACTTGTTAAAAACTGTTAGAACTAATTGATAAACATTATTAGCAACTTGTTAACTAGTTTTGCCTTGCATTTGCATTAATCATGCATGTCATGTCATATTGAGTAATATTTGTGCACTCTTTGATTGTGATTCTTGTCTTGTATGTTTATTGTGCGGATTAGACGGATTTGCACTAGAGAGTGCTGCGGAGGGTCTCCAAAACCAGGAGTTTGAAGCCTTTGATCCTAATCAAGACCAAGAGCAAGGCAAGTGTCCTTGAACATATTAATCCTGTTTTGACAATAAATGTTCTGTTTGCAAAACTGCATGCTTGTGTCAATTTGATGAGGAATCCTATGGTATGAAGTTTACTAGTTTTGTTTGACCACCCTTGTCACCCGGAATATATGGTAGAGAGTCGGGATGGGCTTTTTACCTTTTTGCTTCGCTTAATCAATCAACTATGCACTTAACTATGCATTAATGAGAATATGGTTAATATGAACTGGTTAATATGGTATAGTAATGGGTGATCTAAGCAAGCCTGGTATGCGGATGGGTTGGATGTATGGTGGTTTTGCTTGCTTTAGATCTATGGACCGGTTCGTGCGAGAATAGGCAAGGACTATAGTGCCACCACGAGGCCAGGTATGGGTGCAGCGTAGCTGATTAATTAGGGCTTTGCCAGTGCTGTTTGAACCATCAAGGATGCTCGGGGAAGGGATAGTCGGATTGGGTTTGTTGATGATTGGTGGGACTACCCTGGGATCCGAATGGCTCAAGAGGGGGCCCTTGGTTGAAGATGTGCTCAGTGGGAGATATCTCCAACGGTGAAACCTCAGCGGGGTCTAAATAGGATAGTAATCCCTTTGTAAAGGATATTTTGTGATCTCTTGGCCACACACCAACGGAAGAGTGTAATGTGACTGACGGGTCATGGGCATAAGGGAGATTCTTAGTCATTTAAAAGTGATGAAATCACAAACACATGGGTAAAGTGGTACAAACTCTGCAGGTATTAAAACTATCATGATAGTCGTGCTCCCGGTTAAGAGCGCCTGGATGACCTACATGATTAGAGGGAAATTGGGATTTGGATGGTTATGGTTTAATAATGGTTATGGGTTGATACTGGTTATGAATGGTAACATGGTTTATGGTTACGGATTGGTTTATGGTATTGAATATGGTTAATGGTAATGGTGAAATCTGGTATATGGATGATGGATATGAATATGGACTGGCATTATGTTAATAATTATGGTTTATAATGGGTTTACTTCACATACATATAATATACTGCTTTTCAAATGTTTTAATGTACTTTTTAGCACTTAGCCTTTATTATTGTCGTCATTTGAATCAGCTACATGTCATACTTTCCACACTTGCTGAGTACGACATGTACTCACTCTTGCAATCCCCCCACCAACAGTTGCACGTCAGATTTGGGAGTTTAAGGTGATAATGCAATGTTCTATGTCATGTCTGCCGTCATCTTTGCCTGTGGTGTTGATTGGAGCTGCATTACCCTATTGCTTATGTTGCCTAGCTGTTTATTTTGCTTAATTAGTTTATTTCCGCTGCATTAGTTCAAATTTGTCATTAATATTCATTAGAGCTTGTATTCGAGGATATTATGAATTCTGTAATATAAGTACTTATTTAATAAATTGAGCTATGATAATTGTCTGTATATTGTTTGTGATGCACTTGTGTATGTGTGTTGAACACCCTAGGCACACATATACTGCACTTGGTTTATTTTCCGGAACCGGGTGTCACACCCTTCCCTGAGCCTTCCCAATGGTCCAAATAGTACTTGCAATACACTAATTAGTCAACTAAGCCGCACCCATACATGGTTATATAGTGGCACTGTAAATCCTGGATGGTCGCTCCACGAACCGATCCTTAGATCTAAAGCAAGCAAAACCACCAAAACAGTCCAACCCACTCCACATAACCGGCTTGCTTAGATCCCTAGGCACCATGTTGCTAAAGGGTCATTAATATCAATTCTCATCATTAAAGTGTTCAATGCTCAAAATTAAGCAATATGGTTATTTCCCAAACCCAATTGAGTAATGTGAAGCAAAAGTATAAAAGACCCTTCCCGACTCTCTACATTGTGTTCAAGCGACAAGGGTGGTCATTCAAAGCTAGTGAACTCCTATAATTGGGGTTTCCCATCAATTTGACACAGGCATGCAATTTTGCAAAAAAAAACATTAAAAAACCTGGATCAAAATATCAAGGATACTTGCCTTGCTCTTGAGCTTGGTTTGGATTGAAAGCTTCAAAGTTCTGGTTCAGCGGGTCCTCGAAAGTACTCTCTACAGCAATACCTTCTATTCCGCGCGACAACATGCAAAACAAACATTACAATCAAATAATGCTTATATATTACTCAATATGTCATGTCTGCATGATTGATGCAATTGTGATATAAAACTGTTTAATGAGTTGCTATTAATGTTTACTAACTAGTTAGAATGGTTTTTAACAAGTTTGAACAAGTATTGAATCGATTTAGATCAAATTGGGATTAATTCAGCACCTAACAGATTCAAATATCGGACTAATCCGCTACTAGAACTGGTCCAGTCCGCCCTGTCCAGGAATTGCGAGTTGGGGTTTCTCAGGACAGCGATATTCAGGGTTGAACTCACGTAGAAAACTGGATGTAGAGGGTGTACCTTGAATTTAGAGATCCAAGTATCAAGAATAGGGCGCAACACTTGAACTTTGACGATTAAAGCTTGATGAGAGGTGTTGAGGACAATTTTGTGATGAAGAACGTTGATGTCGAGAAGTTGATGAAGATCGTGTTTGATTGATCCTCCTCCTTCTTCCCCTCCCTCTACTTGCTGTTGGATCTTCACTTGATGGCAGCATACGTCAAGAACACGGCAGCGAGGGTTTTCCAACACGATGGGGAGGTGTGGGGGTATTGGGTTGTTTATATAGGGGGTGGAGAGGTAGGGTTTTGGGGTGAATTCCAAGTTGATTTTGGTGGGGGGTGAGTAGGGGTTGAGGTGGGCTCCACTTGGGCTCCTCTGAGGTTGGGCATGAAGTTCTTGGGCCCAATTAAGGCAATTACCCAATAACCAATCGTGGAAGAAAAATAGAATCTGGGTTGGACTCTAGAGGCCGGACTAGTCCGCAAGAGTGGCCGGACAAGTCAGTTTTGGAACAGAGATGAAATCGGACAAGTCCGGTATAGAGGGTCAGACAAGTCTGGTGTGGCAAAAGAAAGATTTTGGGACCGAAAATTCGGCAAGATGGTACTAGTTCGCTGAAAGTTGGACAAGTCCGGAAAAACATCTGAACCAACAACGGACTAGTCTATGCATTATGCTGGACAAGTCCGAGTTTTGAAGAAACTGATGTTTCTGAAATAGAAGAGGGATATCGAACTAGTTTGGAATTTAGGCCGGACAAGTCCGCACCCTAATAGAATTAAGTTGCTATTTAAACCTTATTTCATTTTAATCTGATTACATTTTAAGTTGCTTTATGTTAAACATGTATGAGGATGCATGCAATGCATTATGCATGAAAATAAGGGTGTTACAAACGGTCAAACAAGACTAGTAAACACCTATCCTAGATTTCCCATTAAATTGACACAAGCATGCAGTTTGTCAAACAAAATATTAAAAAACAGGATCAAGATGAGCTAGGACACTTGCCTTGCTCTTGATATTGATTAGGGTCAAAAGCTTTGAAGTTTTGGTGCTCGAGGTCCTCGACAGCACCCTGTAGAGCAACACCTTCTATTCCGCGCAATAGACATACAAAACAAACATTACAATCAATAAATGCTCATATATTACTCAATATTCCATGACATGCATGAATAATACAATTTTGTGGTAATGCATGTTATTAGTCGACAACATTGCTTACTAACTTGTTACAATTAAGTTTTACATGTGAGAACAAGTTCCAAGTCATTTTGCACAATATTAAAGAAGTTCTAGGAGTTTCCAAATTTGGGAGGCCGGACTAGTCCGCACTGGGACCCGACAAGTCCGCCCTGGACTAGAAAGTCGATCGGACTAGTCGCACTGGACCAGACAAGTTCGCTATGGCTAGGGTTTTGGCGAATTTCCATCTAGATCATAGTTTGAGTTGAATTATAGGACCAAGATTGACGTAGAAATATGATCTAAGGTAATTACCATGAATTCAACAACTCAAGGGTTGAGAGTTCAACAAAACTCGAGATCTTGGCGTCTAGATCAAAAGAAGATGAAGAATTGGTGTAGAATTGATGATGATGTCTATGAGTTGACAAAGATCGATCTTTCTTGATCCTTCTCCCTCCTCCTTCTCTTCTCCTTGCTGCGATGAACTCCTCTTGATGGCGGCTCCCACAAAATAGGGTTAGGGGTTTCTTCAATTGTGACAAAGGGGTGAGAGGGTGGGTGTTGGGGTGTTTATATAGGGGTGGAGAGGTAGGGTTTGGGTGGAATTCATGTATAAGGTAGTGGAAGCCGTGTAGGTGTCCCACATGGGCTCCAAAGGGGTTGGGCACAACATTCTTGGGACCAATTAAGGCAAATACCCAATAACATGTCGTGGAGGGAAAGACAGAATCAGAGTCGGGCACACCGTACAAGTCTGCTAGGGGCCGGACTAGTCCGTTGGAAGTCATAAAGTTGAACGGATAAGTCCGGCATCAAGCCGGCCAAGTCTGTTCGCAGGCAAATCGAAGTTCCAGAGAGTTAAATGAACATGTTCGTTATGAGACTGGACAAGTCCGGAGATCTGTCAAAATTTCGAAAAACTGGACCAAACGGGGGATCACCAGACAACTCCGAAGAGTTGCGAAGAAAGGACTAGTCCGTACTATGGAACGGACAAGTCCGGACAACAATAGAAATAGTTTCGGACTTGTCTGTGGCAAAAAGAGGATAGGTCCGAGGAACAACAGAGAGCAAAACTAGACTAGTCCGGGGTCCAAACTGGACAAGTCCGCACCGCTGCAGAATTTTAAATGTTGTTTTGATTCTAATTCATTTTAAACGTGTTCTTTTTATGTTGCTTAATGTTAAACATGTATAAGAATGTATGCAATGCATGATGGATGGAAATGAGGGTGTTACACAATACTTGTACAAATGAATTTTCGGGTTAGGTAACCCAATTGTCATTTGTTCATACGTGGATGAACAAAAACAAAGATGCATTGGGTCCAATTTCAAGTGTATCCATGAGCAATGTATTATTCATTGATAAGAGTGGTGCTTTATGGATAAATCAAGTTGAACATTTTCTAAAGCTCCTACTCATAGCAATGCATGTGATATAAATACACTATATGGATCATGGCAAATGTTATCATTTAGATCATGGCAAACAAGATTCTCAATTTTATCCCCCTGAACTTTTCCTGGAATTTCAAATTTAGTGATTCCACATAAACATTCAATTAAAATTAAGATCAAGGATATCACTTATTCCTATGAGTTTGAAATATAGTGACACCATATATGCACGAAGATCCAATCAAAATCATGGTCATCACTATTCAGTTGCTACATGCCAATTAACTCATTAAATTATGCCAAAAAGTTTTGTTTTCTAAATTTAGTCAAAAATTTCTATGTCTATAAAACAATGCATAATGGGGTTTAGGTACTTGTTTTAGTTTTTCCATGTAAGGTACTATTCCCTTTTGGAGATAAAAAATACCAACACTCACTCTTGTGAGGATGCATGAGAATTGAACGATAAGGAAGTGGCAACCTTCCTCATAATTCCAAGCAAGGGCATTCAATTTTAAGGCACACCAAACAATGAAAAATCATAAACTCATAACTCATTTGAAGAGTAGTTGAGGCTGAAGGCCTTTGTGTGAGAAACTCACACTCTTGGAGATTGGTGTAGACTTGATGTTTGATGTCAGGCCAAGTTGAGGTTGGATTTGGCGATGAATTTTGTTGAGGCTTCTTCTTGCTCCGCCATTGGGTAATTATCTTGAACATTTCTCTACATCAAACTCAAAATGAGTTTGAAGGAGAGATGTGTTCTCAAATCCTCCCAATGGTGGCTTGAGCTTGATGTGGCTTCCTCTTTCTTGCCAAACCACCTCTTTACAATTTTTGTCCCGCTACAATTCAATCAAGAACAAAAAAAAAACAACTCAAAAACGGGTTTAGCAAGCCAAAAGCAAATTGAACCCTATTGTCAAATTGTCTTGCAAAACAAATCATGGATGCAATGAGGCATAAAGCAAATCTTTTTGGGTTGAATTAGAAAAATAAATTTAAGTGGTCATGCTCATGGTTCATATCCAATTAAATTTCTTCCCTAATTCAAATTTTAGTTTTATGATGGTTGGAAATTTTACCTTCCATCATGCGAGTGTGGAAATTTAAACATGCTAAATGAAAATGATTATAAATTCAAATATACAATTGGGAAACAAATATGAGATAACTACCAATTAACCTATTAGCAAGGATTCAATGAGTTTTAAAGTCCGATGAGTGGGACATACCTCCATCCTGTTCAGTGCAATGATTTGTTGTCCATTCTGGAGTTGAATATGTGGACAACTTCTCTTGCTTGACATGCAAAATCTTCTTGGGCATGTCAGTTGGACATGTGGGCCACATGATGGCCCTAGCCTCTCCGGCGTCCTGATGAAGACTTGTTGATGTTGCGACGACTTTTCCTTTATGAAGATATTCTCTTATGAGCATGGTGAGGCTTGTCCTTCTTTAGGGGTGCTACTTCGACGATCTTGATGCTCCCTTGAGTTAGCCCATACATTGATCATGGATCAAAGACTTCCTTCGGCATGATGAGATGTGGACTCCACAATCAAACAAGAAGCGATTCATCCACAATGTCGTTTGACTTAGGTTGCACGGGCTTGGTCGAAGTGTAGGAATCCCCACAAGTGACTGTGGGATATCTTGGATCTTGAATGCTCTTTTAATTTCTTGTCCTTGGCCAAGAGCTTCGTTTGAATGTTGTCTTAATTTTTGCTTGGCCTTGGAAGCCTTCAAGGTGGGCTAGTTGAACTTAAATCCCTTGAAATCCCCATAGCCTCCTTGATTACAAGGGTGATGTTGATTCCACCCTTAACCTCCTTGTGAATGGTAGCCATTGGAGTTGTTATATTAAGGAAGAATCCCCGTAGGTGTTAGGGAAATAATTCCCAAAGTGTCCCATGTTGACATTGTTTTTCACAAATCATGTGAATATCCATGGCTTAGATCATCCAAACACTTCTCCATTGGCTTGATCCTCATGTTGTTTCAATGAGAGGTGTAGTTCCATAACTAGCATGTCCACCTTGTTAAGTGGTGTGCATGCCAAGCTAAGGGAATTGGAGCATTGTTCAATCCACCCCTTGAGTGGGGGCCATCTTCTCATCCATAATGAATGAGAATAGGACTCCTTCAGCTCCAGCACAAATGTGGTTATGGATTGGTGAAGACAACCCATGACATGAGTGTTGGATGAAGAGCCAACTGTCCACTCCATGGTGGAGGAAAACCAAGAAGAACTCTTGCAGTCTCCCCCAAGCTTGGGCATGTATGTCCTTTGCTCTTGCTGGAAGCTGAGATTTTTCCCCGAAAGGCAATGGTGTTGCCTAGCGGATACTTGTAGAAGTACACCTTGAATCATCTTAGAGTTGAAAACTTGCATCCTCGTTGGCCATCCTATAAATTAGTTAGCCAACATTACCTTGTTTTCACATAAAAGCAGAAAACAAACAAGGTTAATCATGTCTAATAACTGTTCGTACCTATAACTTAATCACGAGTGATAGATATCCTTCACTACCTTTGCCTTCCTTGGTGCAACAGCACCAGAAATCCCTCTTGGTATTTCTTAAGACCACAGGTCATCTCCTGTAAGAGATGAGATCCACAAGCACACGGAAGATACCACTATAGCATTTCACCCAAGAGTATTCCCAAGGGTATCGTATTTATCCCAAAGGAAGGCAATGGAGTAAAGTAAAAACTACTCTTATGATGAAGCTATAAGATACTAATCAATTATCCTGACAGGTGTAAGTTAGTAATATGGTAGTGTGGCACACACCTAAGCAAACTCTTCTAAAGGCTAAATGATTCCTAAGGGAGATTACACTAAGAAATGGAGATATGCTCCTACAATGCTTCTAATATACATATGCATAGCCTAGGTTAGGTACTAAAGAGCATGCCAATGGTGAATCCTTATGCTATGTTGTTCAACACATCGGGAACAAGCTTACTCTGGTCCGCCAGGCGACTCCCGCCAAGAGCCTACGTCGTAGCCCAACGTGGAGGATTACAACGAATGGATAGGGCTGTCACCACCTACCACCTACCTCTACAACCCGTGGACTACGAGATAATTCAATGCTACTTAAATACCCTAGCATCATGCTAGCATATTAAGTAAGTACCTTAAGAGCCATGGCACAAGCCATCCTAAGGCAATGAACTAAATCATCATTGAAAACCAATGTTGAGACATAGCATAAGTTGTTCATATTAACATGATGATATCATAACTACTTAGACTATAGTGGGGGTATATAGTGTTTATGATAGAATAAGATCATTATGGAATAATCATAAAGACTATTCCTACCAAATATATGGATTCCACGATCAAACAAGAAATGCTTCATCCAAGCATATGTATAAAGGAAGACTGAAGATAATATCTTTATTATGCATAAAGTCACAAATATAAGAAGGAATACATGAGCCATACCTATTCCAATTTAGAATTGGAAAGAGAGACTCCCTCTACTCCTTTCCCAATTTGGACTTGGGACTAGAGACTTTCCTCTCTGCAGCCTAACTCCTCTAAGGACTAAGAAAAGTAGTGTATACAATAGAATGATGATCAAGTGGTGTGTGTTGATGTGAGGTGTAGGGGTTCTATTTATAGCTGGAGAAGGGTCAGTTCCCGCCACCAAAAACATGCGAATAAGTCTTCATCGTTATTAGGGCACCACAGGGAGTCAACACATGGAAGTTGACGTGTGGGACGACAGAAACTAGTTGACCGAACAAGGTGTTCGGTCGACTTGGTCTTGGCTCTGTTTTGCGTGTGCTTTCTCCGGGTCACTTCCAGGTGGGACCTATTGACTGATATGGGTGATACACCGTTGGATCTCCTCGGATACATTTGTTTGTGGGCCATTTGATCCATGTGATGCCATGTGTTTGTGCTTGATTGGATGGGATGATACTTTTTAGGTTTCCTCCCCTCTTTCACCTCAATTCCTGTATAAAGAGTCTGCATGCACTATTTTCCAAGGACAAGTGGAAATAGGTTATGTAGAAAGCTGATGTGTTCATGAAATGATCTTTCCTTCACATAATTGAGTTATATTGACGGGTTAAATTGGTATATAACAGCCTTCAACACACACTATTGACAAGGTGGGCATGCTAGCCATGAAACTGGACCTCCTATTAAAAGATCAAGAATGTCAAGCTAATGGAGAAGTGTTTGGATAATCCAAGTCATGGATGTACACATGTTTTGGAAAATCCATGTCAACATGGGGCACTTGGGGATCTTTTCCCCTAAGACCCATGAGGCTCTTTCATTTCCAAACAACTCCAAAGGCCACCACCAACAAGGAGGTCAAAGGTGGAATCAATATAATTAAGGAGGCTATGAGAATTTGAGTTCCAACAAATTCAACTTCAACTAACCTACCTTGAAGTACATTGTCCATGGCCAAGGAGAAATCAATGACATACCCAAGAAGCATTTGGATAAGGACAAGCCACTTTGAAGAGCATTCAAGATCCAAGGGTTCCACAATCACTTGTTGGACCATACACTTCAACCAAGCTAGTGCAAATTTGGGCAAAGCAACACTTTGGATGAAGCATTTCTTGTTTGATTGTGGAATCCACATGTCGTTATGCCCAAGGAAGACTCTTGATCCTAGATCAAGCATGGGTTGAATCAACACAATATCTTGAATGTCCAAGTAATACCCCCCCACATAAGTGGACAACCTCATAGACTTTTTGAGGAATGAGGAGAATCCATCATGTCCTCCACAATGACATTCTAAGAAGACAAAGAATCCAAGGCCATCCAAATGGCCCAAGTCCACTATGCTGCCAACAAGGGAATGGTGAAAGAAGGACATGCCTCACTAGGTTCATGAAAGCATATCTTGAAGGAAAAGTCGTCGCAACATCAACAAGTCTTCATCAAGGAGATGACGAGGCCGGGGTCACCACAGGCCCCACTTGTCCAAATGGCAGCCAAAGAAGGTTTGGCTTGTCAACAAGAGAAGTCATCCACACCTTCATCTCCTGGTATGGATGACACGTCTTCATGCTAATTGGACGGAGGTAAGTGTCGCTCATCGGACATCAAAAATCCGGCGAGTTCTTTCCAATAGGATAATTGTTAGTTATCTCAAGTTTGATTTTCTTAGTTGCATATTTTAATTTCACATCAACCCTTGCATTTGCATTTATCATGTTTGAATTTTCACACTTGCATGTTGGAAGGTCAAAAATCCAACCAACATAAAATAAAAATTTCTAATTAGGTAATACATTTATTTGGATATGAACTTTAAGCATAACCACTAGAATTCATCTTCCTAATTCAAACCAAAAAAGATTTCCTTTAATCCTCATTGCATTTGCAAGTTGTTTCATGTTGGGCAAAACAATTTGACAAAAGGGTTCAATTTTCTTATGGCTAACGTAACCTATTTTCGAGTTGGTTTGTTTGTTCTTGATTTTTAGTGCAGCCAGGAGGAAACTTGTAAAGTGGTTGGAAGGCCTCATCAAGCCCAACGCACCATCAGGAGGATTCAAGCGCATATCCCTCCACCTATCCCGTTTTGAGTTTGTGGTGGAGGAATGCTCAAGATGATGGCCCGATGGAGGAGCAAGATGAAGCTCATTCAACTCCAACCTCAACTTGGCAAAAGACATCAAACATGAAGGCTACACCAAAGTCTATGGTCATGAGTTTTTCACACAACGACCTTCAACACGAACTGCTCTTCAATTGAGGTAGAGTTTAAAATTTTCTGTCGTTTAAATTGCATTAGGATTGAATGATATTGATTATATTGGCGAGGAAGGTTTACACCTCCTCATGATTCGATTCTTATGCATCCTCACGAGAGTAAGTGTTGGCATTGCTCTTTTATATTCTTCAAAAATGAATGTCACCTTACTTGGTATAAATTTAAACAAGTATCTAAAATTTCATAAGCATTGTTTAATTGACTTAGTCATTGTCGGTAGTTTTGGTCCGGCAGATCTCCTGACACTACTAAAGTTTTAGAGGAGTTTGAGGTTCGGTGTGGGCGCGCGGAGATTCAAGAAGGTGAAGTGTAAATGAAACAGTAGACACGAAGATTTACGTGGTTCGGGCCGCCTGAGCATAATACCCTACTCCACGGGATGTGTTGGTGTTGTATTGGTTGTATGAGCTCAACGTCAGTTGAGAGTGTAAAGTCAGCCTGTCTCCGGAGAGTGTGTCTAGAGAGTCTGTGGAGAGTGTGTCCCCTATGTATCGTCGGCCTGTCCTTATATAGTACAAGGGCAGGCCGTTACAAGTTAGCCTGGCCCGACATGTGGCCCTGGCGGTTACTGATATTGATACACATTCAACACGTTTAATTGCCCTTAATGACCGAGTTATGGGTTTTGACAGCACCGTTACTGGTAATTAAGGTCGTCCGATCGTGTGTCATTAATATGGTATTAATGACACTTAATCGGGTATTGAAGTCCTTGATTCCCCTTTGAAGATCCGGACTGTTGTGGAGTCTTCCGAAGGTTAGAGGCTGAAGATCTGACGGTAGGACACGTGGCAGCTTCGGAGCATACTGTGGGAAACAGATAGCTCCGGAGCTACCAGACACGTGTCAGTTCTGGAGCTTCCCTCGGTCTGGGGTTAGGTCCGGGGGTGCTATTTCGGTACATAACCCGAAGCTTCCCCCTTGTGGGCAGTAGCTCCGGTCTGATAGTACACGTGGCAACCCTGGGACTAACCATGTTGGAGAAGCAGGTCCGGTTATGTCTGACATGTGAGCCTCCGAAGGTCTTCAAATCAAGTAGATGACTTTCCCTTGAGATCTTTGCAATCCCAAGGAGTATATGGTACCCAGGGTACCGACAGTGGCCCCCTGGGTCCACCTCTGGGGAAGACCCCTTGGGTGAAGTCATTACACCGGAGGTGGGTCCATCCTTCGACTTTTGAACTGAGTCTTTAAAGGTCTTTGGATGTGCCGTTGGCGATAGTTTGGAGTTAAATCCTCGCTGCGTGGCGTATCCCGTGTGCGGCAAATGAGATCTTTGGTGTGCGGATCTCACGCAATTGAAGATCGCTGGTTCCCGATACGAAAATCGTATTGGTTCCACGCGCCTTGTCAGGCCGCCACCTTCGGGCTTCCCGCCTCATGATGACAACCGTTCGCCTGGGTAAGAACCTCGACTTGATCATCCGGGTGGTCCCGGGCCCTCTTGTCATCGGCAGGGTAGGATTTTTGAGTAGTATATTCGACTTCCTTGCGGTTTCCATCCAAGCGTTGCAAGGGGTTACTTAAGAAGGAAGGCGCGCACCGTCTGGGGTTCTTTACGCCTCTCATCTGATCTTGCGCTCAAACTCCCAACCTGTGCTCGCTCTTCCTCTCCTGCCTTGCTGTGCTGCGATGGAGTTGGGTCTCCGCGAGAGCCGTTTGAAGACCGACGGTGACCTGAAGAAGGTCCGGGCCCTCATGGGATGGTCCCCGGACTTCTTCAACCGCCTGGTCCGCACTGGGGGAGAGCTCCCGTTCGAGAAGGAGCACGCCGGCGAAATGGTGTACTTCTCTTCATACGCCATGGTGGGGTTGATCCCACCTTTTTCCTCCTTTTTCTTGATGCTGCTAGACTTCTATGGTCTGCAGCTGTACCACCTTGGCCCCCACTCCATTCTTCTTGTGTCCGTCTTCGTCCACCTCTATGAGATGTGGGTGGGCATCCCCCCTGCATTGAACTCTTCCAGACCTTCTTCACCGTCCATACCACCGGTAGGAGCAATGAGTATCTTGGCTTCTACTACTTTGTGAAGCGCAAGAAGTGCCCATTAAAGTACCTCCGGTTGTTCCCCTCTAGGAAATGGGATGATTGGAAGAAGGACTGGATAGTCATCCGGGTGGAGGAGCACGAGAAGCTGGAGCTGCCCGAAGGCCTCCCCAACATCGACACTACGGTCTGGAGTGAAGCTCCGGTGCTGGCGGATGCCTTCAACCCTGCTCTGACCAGGATCCGCCAGTGCGTGGAGGGAGGATTAACTCCTCAGGCGGTGTTTTGCAACTTCCTGGTCAACAGGTGGGCACCACTGAAGAGGAGAGAAAAACTCGCTTGGGCCCTCAATATTGTGATGAACGACGACCGGGTCGAGACTGGGCTAAAGTCCAACATGGCGGGGACAACCTTGGAGTTTCATATCAAGAAGTTCCAGCACGGCATCGACGTCGCGGGTGATGACTTGACTCCGCCATCAGCTTTTCTCCCTCTTAACGTGGATGTAGAGTTCAGCAGGGAGCTCCGGCGGAAGATGCTTGTGCTTGACAACCTTGGTGTCGTCGAGAGAAGATCGACCTCCAGGGTGGTGATCCCTGGGGCTTCCGAAGGTGTCTCCGACCCTACCCCGAAGCCAAGGATCGAAATCGTCAGCAAGGGCAAGGAGCCAGCAGATGAACCCTTGAGCCGGAAGAGGAAGCTGTAGCATGCCGACGGAAGGTTCGTCAGGCCTACAACCTCTGCATCAGCTCCTTCTCCCCGGAGGGGGAGGTCTTCTACAACCGCGGCGACTGTACCCGCAGCGGCGTCCTCCCGGGGTGCTAGCTCCGGACACGCGACTCCAGCACCAAGGCCGGTTGAGGCTTATAGGTCCGGAGTTTCTTCCCGATCAAGGGGGGCCTCGACTAGGGAAACGCCCGTGGATGCAACGAGTTCTGGGGGGCCTTCCGGAGCTTCCACGCCGGCGGCGGCTATGGTCAGCCCAGAACGCTCGGGAAAGAGATTCCGCGCAAGCTGGTGCGGAAGCCTCCCAAGGTAATTTTTAATCTTTACCTCAGATAGTTGTTTCGTTGTAGTAACTGTTTTTTAAGTTTCTTCATCCATCATCTGCAGTGTTCCCGAGAAGAGGAGTGAGGCTCCACCCTCAGCCACAGCAGATGAAGCTATGAGGGCAGAAGCTTCTGCTCCTGTTCCGGTGCCGCCCCAAGTGGTGGCTGAAGCTGCGACAGCTCCGGTGCCAGCTGTCGTGGTCATGGACCTCGACTCATCCCCAGAGACTCCCGTGGTAGCGCTGGACCGCGGGAGAGAAGATGCGCCAGCGGCACCTGCCCCGGAGGTTGATTCTCCGGGTCCTGGTGCAGAGATGATGGAAGCTCTAGCCATTGAGCCGGAGGAAGCAGTAATTCCGAACCCAGAGCTGGAAATTGTCGAAGCTCCGGCAGTTGAGTCGGAGGTAATTGAAGTCCCGGCATGCGCGCCGGATGTTGAGGAAGTCCTGGCGGTTGGGCCGGCTACCTCTGAAGCACCGGCCGCAGAGCCGGTCGTTGTTGGAGCTCCGGCCGCAGGGCCGGTTGATGTTGAAGACCTTCTGACTCTCGAGCTGGTTGTTGCAGAGGCGTCGGCGCTCGAGCCCCCAGTAGAGGAGGTGCCCAGGCCGGAGCCAGAAGCAGCCCCTGCTCTAGGAATAACGACGCCGGAGGTTCCCGCGGCTGAGCCGGAGTGCCCAGAAGAGGTTGCTGGCCCCTTGCCTGAGGGGGCAAATGAAGACCTGGCGGCGGGGCCTTCGGAACCACTTCCGGAGGTCGGAACTTCATCAGCGGGACCTTCCTCGATGGTGACTGAGGCCATCCCGGAGGACGGCCCTAGTGCCATAGAGGCTCAGGGGACCACTCTTGTGGAGTGGGACCCAATTTTTGTAACTGAAGACCCGCTGGAACCAGCAGAGGAGACCCCAGCAGGTCCGGAACCTATCCTGTTGTCATTATCTATTGACAACGCCTGCTCCAGTCTGCGTCAAGTTCAGCTGGCATTCTTCCACGACAGCAAGGCTCTTGAAGAGGAGCGCCAAACCCTTAGGAGGTGGCGTAATCGGCTCTACTTCGAGACCAAGCTGGCACAGTCGAGGCTAGCAGATGACAAAGAATGGATTAAGCGGGAGAAAGTCCGCCTAGAATACTGGGGCAAATTATTGGATGATAGGGAGAGCATGACTCACGCCCTCGACGTTCAATCCCGGGCCATTTATGAGCAGGACAAAGCAGCTAATAGTGCGGCTGATGAACGCCAAGAAAGGCTGGAAGCCATTAACACTACTCTCATCAAGCGCCGGGAGGCACTTGAGGAGAGGGAGAAGAGGCTCGAAGATGAAGAGCAGAAACTCCATGAGCTGCGGGATGACGTCTTGAAGAGGGAGGAGGAGCTCACCGAAAAGGTGGCTCTGGCTAACAAGGGCCTCGAGGAGCGCGCCAAGAAATTGGAAGAGCGCTGCGCTGAGGAGGAGGAGAAGGCCTGGGTGCGGGGGCAGGAACTCTACGAGCAAGAGTGTGCCATAGCAGCCAGGGAGAAGAAAGTGAGGGGCAGGGAGAAGGACCTGGTTGACCGCCGGAACAAGATTTATCTCTGGGAGGAGGAGCTCGGAAAACTCGAGAAGCAGGTTGCTAAAATGCCAAAGAGGTCGAGCGCCTTGCTCGCGAGAATTCTGAACTGGCGGCGGCCAGAAGATCCATGGAAGAATTGAAGGGCTTGAGGACTGCGGACTCCCTACAAGTTTGGGAGTTCCTGGGCAAGGCCAACGACGCGCTGACACCGATGGGCTTCAGTCCCGTGCGTCCGGATGATCCGGAGCCGGAGCCGGACCTGGCATTGCAGGCCTTGAGCTCAGCAGGTAGCAAACTCTCCAAGGTGGGCGACGTCATCGCGGACCAATTGGAGGTTGAGGGGCAATCCCTGGCGAAGAACGTCGCAGAGTATGTGCTGACGTGCTACACCAGCCAGAATCCCCAATTCCCTCTGGACCTGGTGCTTGAAGGTCCTGTTGAAGGAGAAGGTGAAGCCGCCCGAGCCAACGTGTCGGAGGTTGCTCAGAAGGTCGCCCAGTTCTTTCATAGGGTCTAGGACCATCTCCGTAGCTCCCACTTGTATTCTCTCTTTTTCTTCCTCAATTTTGTAATCCCTTGTCTCCGGATGAATGAAATCCCCAAATTTTTGTGAATTTCACTTTTTGTCTTCAACACTTTTGTCTTCACTTGGCCCCCTGGTAGATGTACACAATTTGATTGTGAACATGTACCAAGAGGATATCGTGTTTTGTTGAAGACTCATTTGCTTCGAACTTGTAGAGTGTAGGTCCGAAGTCTTCGATAGTGAAGGCCCCCTGAGGTTGTCAGAATTAGAAGCTCCGGCATTGTCTATCGCTGGAGCTTAGTAGCTCCGGCAATAGTCCCTATCAACGCGTAGAGCATTGATAGTTAGTCCTCCGGGGTGTCGAAGCTAGTAACTCCGGCAGTGACCTTTGCCAACATGTAGTTTGTCGGCAGCAGACTCTGTTTGTGGGGTCTTCTCACCATCTTTTATTTAGTGTCAACGGCTGGCCCCCCTAGCTTTACCGGTGCTTGGTTGCTCCAGTGATGCTCGTTTTCAATGCTTAACATCGATTACAAGCCACCTAGGGGAGTCGGAGCTTTGTTAGCTCCGGCTTTTCTCCATCAACGTGGATTTTTTATTTTTCCTGCACACTGAAGCCAAGAAAAATAGTAAAATTCATTTCTTGCCTATAACTTCGTTGCGGCTTACGATTCTCAAGAAAGTTTTAGATCAAACACGATTCTGAATACAACCGAATGCGTTGTCTTTTCTTCCAGATCCAATTGTACTGGGGCCCGCCTTACTTCGTCTTGCCGGGGTGTAGGTAGAGTGGCATACTTAGGGTGCTTGACCAGGCTAAGCCAATAGCACACTCTGACCCTATATTGGCTTGGCGACATTCAGGCGAGTTGGCCATGAACAATATTTGAATCCAAAAGAATTGACAATACAGCTCGAATTGTACATGAACTGGTCGAACTAAAATTTCTTAAGAATTGCACGTCTTTGTTATAGACAAGAAAGAGAAAAATAAAAAATGTTGAGCCTATACAAAATAAATGCACATGGAGTATGTTTCACATGAAGATGTCTTTCATTATAGGTCCGGGGTACAGGGGAAATGAGTACACTCTTAGGGTACGGAACCAGGCTAAGCGTGTTTAATTTCTCGTTTGACCCAGGGTAGCTAGCCACACTTTTAGTCCTGAGACTGTGACAAGTGTTGCATGAACTTTGCGGACCTTCCGGGAAAGGTCCGGCTGTTCTCCCGGAGGAACTACCCGACTCTGTACAATGACTCTATAACATACACCTCAAGTTACTACAGATTCACCTCCATGACATTAAGTGTAGAACTTACGGAGGTTCTCAATGTTCCAAGGATTTGGGAGAGGTGTCCCATCCTCGGTAGCCAAGCGATCGCTTCCGGGATGGGATACTTTAATCACTCGGAAGGGTCCCTCCCAGCTGGGGGAGAGTTTGTTTAACCCTTCTCTGGATTGTATTCTCCGTAGCACCAGATCGCCTTCCTCGAGCTGTCGGTTATGTACATGCCGCTGATGATAGCGCCGAAGGGCTTGGCGGTATCGGGCATTCCGAACAGCTGCTTGGCACCTTCCCTCCTCAAGGAGGTCTAGGTCTTCACGCCGGAGCTGGTCCTGCGTGGCTTCGTCGAAGGTCCGGGCCCGGAGTGACCCCAATGTGATTTCCGGAGGAAGGATTGCTTCAGCTCCGTACACCAGGAAGAAGGGTGTCTCTCCAGTTGACCGGTTTGGAGTTGTCCTGTTGGCCCATAAAGTGGGCGAAAGCTCTTCAATCCAGTTGGCTCCATGTTTTTTCAAGCGCTCATAGGTGCGCGTTTTGAGTCCTTTAAGGATTTCAGCATTTGCTCTCTCGGCTTGGCCATTGCTTGCTGGGTGAGCTACGAAGGCGTAGCAAACTTGAATGCCGAGGTCTTCGCAATATCCTTGGAATGCAGAGCTTGTGAATTGGGTCTCATTATCAGTGATCATTTTGTTTGGGACTCCAAATCTGCATTTAATGGACTGCAAAAAGTTGATAGCAGATTGCTTGTTGATTGTCACAACTGGAGTTGCTTCCGGCCACTTGGTGAACTTGTCAATGGCAACGTACAGGAACTTGTAACCTCCGACGGCTCTTGGGAAAGGTCCCAAGATGTCCATCCCCCACACAGCGAAGGGCCATGTAGGAGGTATCATTTGTAGGGGCTGAGCCGGTGTGTGAATTTGCTTTGCATGAAATTGACATGCTTCGCATTTCTTCACCAGCTCAGTTGCATCCTGAAGTGCTGTAGGCCAGTAGAAGCCATGCCGAAAGGCTTTACCAACCAGCGTGCGGGAAGACGCATGGTTCCCACACTCGCCTCCATGGATTTCTGCGAGGAGCTCGCAACCTTCTTCCCTTGTGATGCACCACATTAGGATGCCATTGGAACCACGCCGGTAGAGATCCCCTTCTACCAACGTGTATCTTTTAGCCAATCTGACTACCCGGTCAGCGGATACATCATCGTCAGGAAGGATGTTGTCTTTCAAGTAGTTCCGTATCTCCGAGATCCATGCATCAGAACTAACTTCAACATTTGAGTCTTGCGTGCTGGGTTGCTCGGAGCTTCCGGCAGCACCTACGACCCTTGATGGCTTCCATGGTAACAGGGCCATCGGGACCGTCAGCTTCGAGATGCGTATCTCGTCCCCTTCACTCAGTTCGGCAGGCTGAGCTGTTGGTTTTGACAACCTCTGGACAAAAGTTCCGTCAGGAGCCGGAGCTCCGATTGACGCTTTCGTCGAGAGTTTGTCGGCTTCAGCGTTGTGGGCACGCTGGACATGGTGGAGATCTAGGACTTCGAAGTCCTTCTAAAGCCTCTGGACTTCAAGGAGGTAAGCAGCTAGCTGGAGATTGTTGCAGGAGCATTCACCCTTCACTTGCTTAATGATGAGCTGTAAATCTCCCTTGACCAGCAGTTGCTTGACACCGTACGACGGTGCCACCCTTAGTCCATAAATGAGTGCTTCATATTCCTCCATGTTGTTGGTCGCCTTGAAGTCAAGGTGTACCATGTATTTTACCTTCTCTCCGGTTGGTGTGAGGAGAAGTATTCCAGCTCCGGCCCCCTGCTTTTGCATGGAGCCGTCAAAGTAGAGGGTCCAGTGAGGCTCGGTGAAGACCGGAGCCTTGTGTTCTGGCTTCTGCTCGCTGGGGCCCCCAGGGTTTGATGGAGAGGGAGTCCATTGCGCCACGAAGTCTGCCAATGCTTGACTCTTGATTGCTTGCCTTGAAATGAATTCGAGATCAAATTCGGCCAATTCCGCTGCCCACTTTGCAATATTCCCAGTTGAATTGGGATTATGCAAGATTGCTCGAAGTGGGTAGGAAGTCACCACTGAGATTTTGTGAGCTTGGAAGTAATGGCAAAGCTTCCTGGAGGCAATAAGAAATGCAATAAGTAGCTTATGCACCTCTAGGTATCGAGTCTTGGCATCATGTAGTACTTCACTGATGAAGTACACTGGGCGCTGAATGGTTCGGACCCTCCCGGAGGGGCCCGGAGCTTCCTCTTCACTGACCCGGATCCTCCCGGAGGGATCCGGATTTTCTTCGGGGACCTCCGGGTCCTGGCTGGAGGATCCCAGAGCTTCTTCAGAAGTAACCTGGACCCTCTCGGAGGGGTCTGGGTCTTCTGAAGTGACTTCTTGTGGAAAGTCTGGGAGCTGGGACCCAGACTCGCTTTCAGGATCCTCCGGACCCTCCCGAAGGAGTCTGGATTCCTAAGTATGGGGTAGTTCTGGTCTCTCCGCAACCAGAACCATACTGACGACTTCGTCAGTTGCTGAAATGTAAAGCAACAAAGGCTCACCAGGGTTCGGAGCTACCAGAGTTGGTAGGGTGGTGAGGAACTATTTTAGCTCCTGGAATGCCTTTTCTGCTTCTTCAGACCATTGGAATGGTCCGAACTTCCTCAATAACTTGAAGAAGGGGAGTGCCCGTTCCGCCAGTCTTGAAATGAACCGGCTGAGGGCTGCTAGACATCCAGTTAGCTTTTGGACATCTTTGATGCGGGCTGGTGGCCGCATGTCTTCAATGGCTTTGATCTTCGCCGGATTAGCTTCTATGCCCCGGTGACTTACCAGGAAACCAAGAAGTTTTCCGGAGCTAACCCCGAAGACACACTTGTCTGGGTTTAACTTTGTGCGGGTGACCCAAAGCTTGTCAGAGACAGCCTGCAAGGTGTCATGGAGTGACTTCTTGTTCTTGACCTTGACCACGATGTCATCGACGTACACTTCCACTATGTCTCTAATGAGTTCTTCAAAGGTTTTGTACATAGCTCGTACAAAGGTTGAAGCTGCATTCTTGAGACCAAATGGCATAGCTGTATAACAGTACAATCCATCTACTGTGATGAAAGAGGTATGCTCTTCATCTTCCCTAGACATTCTGATTTGATGATACCCAAAATATGCGTCTAGGAAACACAGTAATTCACACCCGGAGGTGGAATCCACTATATGATCTATTCTAGGTAATGAGAATGGATCTTTTGGACATGCCTTATTTAGTGTTGTGTAGTCGATACACATCCGAAGCTTCCCGCCGGCCTTGGGCACAATGACTGGGTTTGCCAGCCATTTTGGATGGAAGACTTCTCGGATGAATCCAGCTTCGAGCAACTTCTTCACTTCTTGTCGAATGAAGTTCTGTCGCTCTACGGATTGCTTCCGAGGCTTCTGATTCACAGGCCGGGCGTTGGGGTAGATCTTCAGATTGTGCTCAATCACTTCCTTGGGGATCCCAGGCATTTGTGACGGTTGCCAGGCAAACACGTCGACATTAGCCTGGAGGAAAGTGATGAGCGCGAGTTCTATTTGTCGTTCAATCCCCTCGATATACGGGTGGTCTGAGCGGCATCGGAACCGATTTGTACGACTTTGATGGGAATGTCGGTGTCGCCGCTTGGCTGCACACGAGGTGCAGAAGTCGAGCCTCGCTGACGGATGCTCGGGGGTTTTGGAGCTTGATCCTGCCTGGAGTCCTCCTCTTGCGTCGTAGTAAGCGCATGGAGTTCTTCTAGAGCAGTTACTCTGGTGGTACGATCTCCACGGATCCGGAGAACTCCTACCGGTGTTGGCATTTTTAACACCAAGTAACCATAATGAGCAGCTGCCATGAATTTGTACAAGGCAGGCCTACCCAAGATGGCATTGAAGGGTAAGTTGATCTGAGCAACATCAAAGACCAACTTCTCGGTGCGATACTTCTCTCGGGTCCCGAAGGTAACGGGGAGGGTAATAGCTCTGAGTGGGGTAATGGCTCCTGGACCTACTCCGGAGAAAGGTCGGGAGGGGTGGAGATCCAAAGGTCGGAGCTGAAGCTTGGTAAAAGCTTTGAAGCTTATGAGGTTGAGCCCCGAACCTCCGTCTACCATGACATGGTGGAGCTGGATGTTATTGATGGTAGGAGATACCATCAAAGGTAGCTGACCTGCTCCAACCATGCTTCGAGGGCAGTCCGAAGCATCAAAAGTGATGGCTGTGTCCATCCACTTCCGATGAGGCTCCGCCCTGGCTGTAGGAGCTACAGCAGCCATGTCCCGACGCATATTCTTGATGACGCGGCGGGAGGTGATGTCCCATGACCCACCAAAAATGGTGTTCATGGTCTTCCGACGCTCGTTGTCAGAGACGTCGGAATCATCGTCGATGGAGGTGTAGACGGCCTTCAGGACCTTTTTGGGATCCTAAAAACCTAAGTCCTCTTCTGCCGGAGCTTCGTCAACTTTTTGTTTTCCTTCCCTCTATCGGAAAGGAGCTTCTTCTCGGCGCTTGTTGTAGCGCTCGGCAAGGTTTTGGACCTCACGGCAGTCTTCCAAACTGTGGCTGTCCGTTTTGTGAATTGGACACCACACCTTGGGTTTGCCACCGTCTTTAGAAGACGGTCGAGGTCGTTTCTTGGGGCGTGGCCCCCGGCTACCCGGAGCTGCAGCAGCTGCAGCATTGGATGCACCGGCCGACGACTTCTTCTTGACGTTGGTCTTTTTCTTCTTCTTGCCACTCCCGGAGGTAGCGGCTTCTCCTTTGGAGGATTTCTTGTGATCCTTCGGAGTTCGTTTGGAGTGCATTTCACGGCCCTCCGCAGCTCTGGCACATTTGTCAGCCAAGCTGAAGAGTTCTGTGACACTGGTAATCTCATTGATCGCCAGTTTCTCCAACATCTTCTTATCCCGTACACCCTGTCTGAATGCCACAATGACAGAAGCACTAGAGATAGAAGGGATAGTGTTTCGTACCTGAGAGAACCTCTGGATGAATGATCGCAGGGATTCTCCCCCTTTTTGCATGACTGCAAAAAGGTCCAGTTCAGTGCTTGGTCGGGTGTATGAACTCCCAAAGTTGGTGGTGAACTGCCGGCACAGTTCCTCCCAACTGTTGATAGAGTTGGGTGGAAGGCTCATAAACTAGGACCTGGCGGTCCCAGTTAAAGCCACTAGGAAATAATTGGCCATTACGACCTCATTTCCTCCAGCTGCCAAGATAGCAGTGGAGTAAATCTGAAGAAATTCGACAGGATTAACGGTCCCGTCGAACTTCTCCGGCAGGTGAGGCCGGAACTTCTGTGGCCACCTGACCATACGCAGATGCATGGCGAGGGCTGAACAGCCTCCTCCTACTCCTTCAGGAGCAGGAATGTCTTGAGCTTCTCGTCTCTCACGAGCACGCTCAATATGGACTCGGCCGTCTTGTTGGCGATATCGGCGATCAAGCTCCGCCCGGAGGTCATGAGTTGAAAGCCTTGATACCGTGTGAGTGCGTCGTGCCCCTGAGGGCAACGACGTCACCTGCTGTGATGCAGCACGTCTCCTGTTGTTGGAAACGTGTGGACCAAGTCTGCCAGACAAGGTCCGTCGCTACGACGGGGCCCGTCCTGAAGGAGGAGGACCCTGGTTGCTGATGCGGTCGGTTGCTGCTGCAACCAAATGTTCCACATCGGCCCTCCACTGCTCCAGTGCATCCCGGGATGCATCCGGAGGTGGTGGGCGTTGGAGAAGAGCACGTGCTGCATGAAGCGCGTGTTCCGGGTTGTCAAGATTCGCCGACGCAATGATTGACGCCGGTGCACCATCGCGTTGTCCAGCTTGATTTACTGGTGGAGGCGGCGGTGGTGGTAGCGTGACTCCTGCTGGAACCGTGGTTCCTGCTGGTGGCTGCATATTGGAGGGATTACCCCCAACAACTTGAACAGCGGGATGCCCATTGGATGATCCAGCGGCTGAGTTCACCATTCTTGAAATCTCAGGCGCCCCTACCTGGCGCGTCAACTGTCGGTGGTTTTCATCCGGCAGATCTCCCGACACTACTAAAGTGTTAGAGGAGTTTGAGGTTCGGTGTGGGCGCGCGGAGATTCAAGAAGGTGAAGTGTAAATGACACAGTAGACACGAAGATTTACGTGGTTCGGGCTGCCTGAGCGTAATACCCTACTCCACGGGATGTGTTGGTGTTGTATTGGTTGTATGAGCTCAACGTCAGTTGAGAGTGTAAAGTCAGCCTGTCTCCAGAGAGTGTGTCTAGAGAGTCTGTGGAGAGTGTGTCCCCTATGTATCGTCGGCTTATCCTTTTATAGTACAAGGGCAGGCCGTTACAAGTTAGCCTGGCCCGACATGTGGCCCTGGCGGTTACTGATATTGATACACATTCAACACGTTTAATTGCCCTTAATGACCGAGTTATGGGCTTTGACATCACCGTTACTGGTAATTAAGGTCGTCCGATCGTGTGTCATTAATATGGTATTAATGACACTTAATCGGGTCTTGAAGTCCTTGATTCCCCTTTGAAGATCCGGACCGTTGTGGAGTCTTCCGGAGGTTAGAGGCTGAAGATCTGACGGTAGGACACGTGGCAGCTTTGGAGCATACTGTGGGAAACAGATAGCTCCGGAGCTACCAGACACGTGTCAGTTCCGGAGCTTCCCTCGGTCTGGGGTTAGGTCCGGGGGTGCTAGTTCGGTACATAACCCGGAGCTTCCCCCTTGTGGGCAGTAGCTCCGGTTTGATAGTACACGTGGCGACCCTAGGACTAACCATGTTGGAGAAGAGGGTCCGGTTATGTCTGACATGTGGGCCTCCTAAGGTCTTCAAATCAAGTAGATGACTTTCCCTTGAGATCTTTGCAATCCCAAGGAGTATATGGTACCCAGGGTACCGACAGTCATTCTCTGCCTAGGTTTAGTAAACCAAGCTTATGCAATATCTTAATGGTTGAATTGGCATGTAGCAACCTAGGAATAGTGATTTCCATAAGTTTGCTTTGAAACTCATTCATACATGGATCACTAAATTTCAAATTCCTAGGCAAGAAACTAAAAATTTTCACGAGGATAAAACTGAGAATCTTGTTGCCATGATCCAAAATATAAAAATTTGCCCCTGTAAAAAGTCATGATGGTTAGAAAATTCTAAGATGAAGGAATCAATAGAGTGTACATCTATCATTTGCATTGATATGAGTAGGAGCTTTAGAAAATATGCAAATTTATTAATTTATGAAGCTCCACTCGTATATCAATGAACAATATATTGTGTATGGATGCACTCGAATTTGGACCCGATGAATCTTTGCTATTTTTCTTCCCCAGATGTACAAATTAAATTAGGTTACCTAACCCGATGTTTCATCTGTATAAGTGCCAGGAGCTAATCATCCCTCTCTGTCCAATAGGGGAAGCTTTCAGGAGTAATGTTTTTATGTAGGCATACAAGAAGTCGATTGTCGAAGGAAAATTTGGAGGTACCATTTCAACATCTCTTGGCCAATGAGTAACCGAGCATGATTGAAGCCTATCGAGATTTATTCCCGAGATCCAATCATAGCTTTACAAGGCCGGAGGATTTGACATGGAATCCTTCCATGAGCAACCAATGGGCTGCCATGAATAAGTGGGATCTCTATGCTCCCACTATTCTAAGCATCCATTCAAGCTCACGGGAGTTTTCGCCATCATTGGGTGCATATTGTTCCTTTGTGGCTAAAGGTTATTTTAACCTTAGCCAAAAAACGATAGATCACACCCAACACATGTTGGGTGCATGTTATTCCTTTTTTCCTAAATGTTATTTTGACCCTAGCCATGGAATGCCATATAACACCCAACACATGATTGGTACACCTTATCTCTTTGTGGTTAGAGGTTATTATGGCCTTAGCCAATGAGTAAAGGATGACACCCGACGAATGGGAGACCGTGAGGTGTGGATGAACGACATCGACAACACTCTCCTCGACCACACTCATGGAACCCATGGGAGGAACCACAACATCGACACTTAACCCTCCAATGCCAAAGCCATGCTGCAAGAAGGTTAGGCCAACCTCACGGCCTACTTCCGCAGTTATGGTTTCAACCCCTATCGCAGACCTTGACCAAGAACAAGCTTGGGGAGGACCCCACTTGAGGTAACTTGTATCACACCTCCTTTGCATTCCTTTATTTTATTTTTTCTTACCACCACATTTGCATCTAAAAAATATAATAATGTAGTATAGGTTAGGTTAATAAAATAAAATATGTGCAGTAAGAATACTTTTACTTGGCATAAGTTGTTATGTTGAAAGTTGCTCTGTTTTATTTTCTCTAGTCCCTTGCATTCAACTTAGTATTCTCCAACTATTGCATCTATTGGCCTTGCCTTAAACTTGAAATATGTGGGTAGCAAAGGCTAAGTCCAATTCTAGGTTGTTATGGAGTATGATATAGTGATAAGAGCTGCTATACCCTAGTTGAAAGTGAAACTTAATTTTCGGAGAAAATTTAAAATGGGAGTTCCTCATTTGATAAAACTTCCTATGAAAGCCATGTGATGATTTACATTTGACAAACCCTATCCATATGCTATTTGCCTTTGCATTGAGCCTAGTCAAACTAGTATAGACCTATGTGAGAATCCTTTCATGCTTTTAAGATCAAGATTGCACGGACACATGCTAAACTTCTACACTAGAAGTTAGCAAAATTCCATCGGACCATTCCGCCATGAAAAAGATACTCCATGTTTTCCGTGCATAATACTCTCTTCAAAATATTTGAAAAGAAAAGAGGAGTAGAAGACATGGCTACAAAAAAATGTATGCTTATGTACAGGTGCATGAGAAAAAATCAGAATAAGTAGCCATGTTTCATCCTCACAAAAAATGAGTGCATACAAAGGATTCATCTTCATGTTATCACTCCACAAATATTCTATCACACTTGCACAAATCTTGATCAAAAGTGTGATTTGTTTGCTCTTAAGGTGCTCTTTTGACTTAGCAATACATGTGTTGCAAATATGCCTACTCTTGATCCCTACCAAGCTCCACATACAAGCCTTATTTAGATGTAGGACAGGAAAGGCATCGCCTTGGTGAGGATACAAATACCACTTCCCACATAGGAGTGATTGAGTGCATACTCTAAGAAACTTAAATTCAAACACCATTTGAAATTCTCTGGAAATTTGAGTGGAACTCATACATTAGATGATCCATGCTCATTTTGCTTTTTTGTCCTTCAACCACCCAAAAAAAGATGAGGCATAAGCTCCATAATGACTAAGGAAGAGGGTAGGTACCATAGACAATTTAATCAATGCAAGGTATTCTACTTTGTTGTGCACTTTGTACTTTTGCAAATTAGGACATTGTAGCAAATCATAATCAACAACCTAAGTCTTTATCTTTGCTTTAGGACGAGCAAAGGGTAAGCTTGGGGAGTTTGTTGACGGTCATTATATACCAATTTTGATCGTCAGTATAACTCAATTATGTGAGGGAATGAATATTTCTTACACACATCATAGTTAGAAATAACCTAGTTCCACTTGTACTTGTAAAAATTGGTGCATGCGGGTATTCTATACCGATTTGAGGTGAATACATGACAACATGGTAGGGAAACACACTTACGACCAATCAGACAATGTTGTGTGGCCTCCCATGGATCCAATGGCCCACTTATAGACAGGTACCCGCATGTTTTCAACCCAATTTATCTAGAAGGTCGACAAGGGACTACATGTTAGTGTCAAACAACAAGTGAGAGTCGAGTCGGGCAACCCCCAGTTCGGTCGACTAGGGAGGTCGGTCGAACAGGTAAGCACACCAAACTCGGTCCACTCGCACGTGTCAAACTCTAGTGGTTTCCTTGACGCGGAAGTAAGTGAAAGCCCAGGAAATTAGCACGTAAAAATCGCCTTAGTAAGTGTATAAATAGGGGGGACTGCCTCACCTCACTTCACACACATGACTCAAGCATTCTCTCTCTATACACTAGTTCTCCTAGGTCCTTAGTGGAGGTTAGTCTGTAGAGAGGAGCCTCTAGTTCCAAGTCCAAACTGAGGAAGGTATAGCTCATGTATCTTTTCCTTTATTAGTGACTATATGCTTTATGATAATGTTATTATTAGTCTTTACTTATTCATATACCTGGGCAAATAGTTCCTTGTTTTGTTTTGGAGTCCATGTATGTGCTATGTGTATATGTTGTTATGATCTAGTCATAATGCTCATATCATACTGTCACAAACATCATACACCGCCACTATAGTCTAATTAAGTATAATTATGTTAATATGAATAATTTAGTGCTCGATCCCAACATTGGTTTCAACAATCTCTAGGTTAGTCATTGCCTTAGGGTGGTAATTGTATCCGGGCCTTTAAGGTATTTACTTAACATGTAAGCATGGTGCTTAGATAGTCAAGTAGCATAGGATGTCTCGTAGATCCACGGTTTGTAGAGGTAGGCGGCAGATGGTGACAGCCCTTTCCATCCTTCGTAATCCCCCAAGTTCAGCTACGCCACATGCTTGTGGTGGGAATTGTTCTGATGTTGTTAGGGGTAAACTGGTGCTCGATATGTTGGACCACTAAGCCCTAGTATTCATCGTTAGAATACTCATGTGTACACTAATAGGCTATGTATATGAGTAATTAGAGCACAGTAGGAGTAGCCTATTCTTGTAGCTTAATCATCACTAGGACGACCTTACCCTTACAGTAGATTGCTTAGGTGTGTGTCACACTACCCCTATTATCATCTTATCCCTGTTCTGATAAATACTTAGTACCCTATACCTTGTTCATGAGAACAGTGTTCCCTTTACTTCACCGCCTTCCTTTGGGATAGATACGATACCCTTGGGAATACTCTTGGGTGAAATGCTGCAATGGTATCTTTCATGCGCTTGCGGATCTCATCTCTCACTGTAGATGATATGTGGTGTTAAGAAATACCAACAGCAGTACAAATATTACTAGTCGACAATCGATACGCGATAGCTGTTTAATAGATTTATAAACTTTCTCTAAATTTAGTAAACAATTTTTTTGGCAAGAGTTGACTATTGAGGTAGTGTGTATGGCTCCTAGAAATAGTAACTTACAAAACCCCACTTTACGCTTCATGCATAGATGGGTGGCTATGTCTATGTTCCCTAAAGGAGATGTTAGGATTGTGCATGATGATGAACTTAAAATTGCCATGGTTGAAAAAAAATTAAAATTGCTCCCATTAAGGTTATATTGTCACAATGGTTAAAAACATTAAAATATCATGACCAATGGAATCCACATCATTGATTACTTGCACTGCTACAGGAGTAGGAACTTTAGAAAATGCATCCATTGAATATATTTCAACAAGCTGTTACCTTGTAGATGAGGATTATTTAGTGCAAGGACATACTCAAACATATTCCCAATGGTTCTTTAGTTTCTTTCTACCTCGAAATTCTACAAGTGTCGGGAACTTAACATTGCTCTTCGACTTATCGAAGAAGCCCATAGGAGTAATGTTTCTGGCAGGATTACATGGAGCCGTTCAAGAAGAGCAGCTATGAAGATGCCTCCGCGGTCCACTCCTGCCTATGAATATCAAGAGGAAGTGGATCCATTAGGTGATGCACCCAGTTGGACCCAACCTCAACCGTATGAGGCCGGAGGATCATCATGGCATGAGTGGGCAACCACAGGAGCGAGATGGGACCCATATGGTTCCAACTCAAGCTCAAGTAGCTTGCCCCTCCACTGACGAGTACATGTTGTTCTTTCTCGGCTAGATGTTATCATGACCTTAGCCATGGAATAACGGATCTTACCCAACGGATGGGAGGCCTTGAAGTGAGGACGGTTAGCATCCTAAACACCCTTCAAAACCACATCTAGGGAACCCATGACGAGCAGCAACAAGTCAACATGTAGTTCAACAACATCAATGCCACGTAGCAACAACAATAGGATGATCTCATGGTTTGTTTCCATCATCAAGGGTTCAACACTTATCACGGATACTGATGAAGAACAAACTTTGGAGAGGACCACCACTTGAGGTAACATGTATCACATTTCATTTGCATCTAATTTTGCTTTTTTCTTTCCACATCATCCGCATAAAAAAATACTTTTTTGTTATATTTGGATAGTTTGAATAAAATAAAAGGTCCGTTAAGAATATTTTTATTTTGCATAAATTGAAATGATGAATAGTTGTGTTTTATTTTTCCTTAGTCCCTAGTATACAACTTAATATTCTCCAACTATTGCATTTATTGGCTTAAATTAATTTTTTAAACCTGGAATTAAAGATATGATTAGTAATAAGAGCTGCTAAATTCATAGTTAAAAGTGAAATTTGTCTTTTCAGAGTATTTCTATATTGGGTTAAATTAAAGTTCCTCACTTGATTTTAATTTCCTACTAAAGACATATGATCTTCAAAATTGATAAACCCCATGAATATGCTATTTGCTTTCACATTGAGCCTAGTCAAGCTAGTATAGACTTATGAGAGAATATTTTCATACTTTTGAGATCAAGATTTCACATGCACATGCTAAACTGCTACACTAGAAGTTAGTAATTCTCCATCATACCACTCCACCATAAAAGGATACTCCATATTATTTATGCCTGTTACTCTCTTCAAAATTATTTGAAAAAGGAGCAGAAGACATAGATACAAGAAAAAGGAAGAGAAAATGCATGCTCACATTACACGAGCATGAGAAAAAAAAAGTGAAAGAAAAATAAGTAGACATGTTTCATCCTTACAATAAAGAGAGTCCACACAAAAAGGAGTTATCTTCAGAATCCACTTCCACTCCATCCACTACAAGGATTCCGGTTTATCACGACAAAAAAAATCGTCGCAATAGGTCATTTTTCGTCGCAATAGGTCACTATTGCAACAAAAAAGAATGTGGCGATAGTTTTTATGAATCGTTGGCATAAGTCCTATGGCAATAGGTTATTGCGACGACTTGACATCCGTGGCAAATAGTATGGTATTGCAACAATTTCACATCGGCGACAAATAGCATGTTATTGCAACGATTTCACGTATTGCGACGATTTAACGTATTGCAATGAATAGTACGATATTGCAACAATTTCACATTTGTGGCAAATAGTATGGTATTGCAACGATTTCATATCATTTGCAAATAGTATGGTATTGCAACGATTTAACGTATTGCGAGGATTTAACGTATTACAACAAATAGCATGGTATTGCATTGATTTCACATTCGTGGCAACGGCATGCTATTGCAACGATTTCACATTCGTGGCAAGTAGTATGGTATTGCAACGATTTAACTTATTGCGACGATTTAACATATTGCAACAAATAGCAGTGTATTGCAACGATTTCACATTCGTGGCAATAGTATGTTATTGCAACGATTTCACAGCCGTAGCAAATAGTGTGGTATTGCAACGATTTAATATATTGCAACGAATATCACAGTATTGCAATGATTCCACATTCGTGGCAATAGTATGGTATTGGAACGATTTCACAGTCGTGGCAAATAGTATGATATTGCAACGATTTAACGTATTGTGACAATTTAACGTATTGCAACGAATATCACGGTATTGCATTGTTTTCACATTCGTGGCAATACTATGGTATTGGGCCTCACTTGGAATTCGGCCTCCCTACTCAGCTTCCTTGTCGTTCCCTTGGGCACATGCCTGGATCTATGTACGAAACTAAAAGTCACAGGTACATTGCAAATACTCACATGTACAGCTTCTGCCTGCTCGTTTGCCCATTCACCTTTCTATTAATGGCTTGCCTCCCACAGTTGTATGTCATCGGGTTCTTCTCCGGTCTTCGGGTCTCGCTACACAAAATAAAAGTAAAATTCAACATGTAGGTATATATATTGATTGTAGGACAAAGTAAAAGCATGATTTATTTTACATACCTTCTCGTAACTAAGTTTGGCGTAGGATTTGGAGCCAAGCAAGTGTTTCATATTTTGTCTTCTTCGAATTCAAGAATTGGTCCTACTTAATGACTGCAATTTTAAGAATTAATTCCACAAATGATTGTAAATCAAATAGTTTTTTATGATGTGAAGCTATTAAAAAGATAGCTGACCTTGAATCGCACAGACCCAAAATATTCTATTAGGTGCAACCGGACGGGCGTCGGTACGTCACCAGACTTGTTTCATATACGTTCTTCATCGGTCGAATAACTCTTATGGCCACCATGAATACTTGTAAACGCCATGACGGTTTGGTGTCTTGTTCTAAAGTAATGAGCATATATTGTAAGTAGTCATTCCAATAACAGTGATGCCGTCAGATTCACTACAAGGATTCCGACCTGTTGCAACGAGTGTACTGCAACGAATACTAAATCGTTGCAGTAAGCTTGGCTTTTTGCCACGATTCACTAGTTCGTGGCACTAGGATCTATCGCCACGGAACACAATCGTTGCAGTAGGATCTGTTGCCACGAATCACTAGTTCGTGGCGTCAGGATGCTAATGCAACAGACCACAATCGTTGCATTAGGATCTGTTGCCACGAATCACTAGTTCGTGGCGTCAGGATGCTAATGCCATGGAACACAGTCATTGCATTAGGATCTGTTGCCACAAATTACTAGTTCGTGGCGTTACAGGATCTATCGCCACGGACCACAATCGCTGCATTAGGATCTGTTGCCACAAATTACTGATTCGTGGTGTCACAGGATCTATCGCCACGGACCACAATCGTTGCATTAGGATCTGTTGCCACGAATTACTGGTTCGTGGCGATACAGCTTTATTGCCACAAAACACAATCATTGCATTAGGATCTGTTGCCATGAATTACTGGTTCGTGGCATTACAGCTTTATTGCCACAGAACACAGTCGTTGCATTAGGATCTGTTGCCACGAATCAGCAAACAGTTGCATTTGGACCGTAATGCAACAAAACAGAATTGTTGCATTAGGATGTGCTGCCACGATACTCTGGTTCGTGGTGTTAGTATCAATGGCCACGGACCCCAATCGTACCAATTAGGATGTGTGGCCACGATTCACTTTTTCATGGCGCCAGGATGCTAATGCAACGAAACACAATCGTTGCATTAGGATCTGTTGCCACGAATCACTAGTTCGTGGCGTCAGGATGCTAATGCAACGGACCACAATCGTTACATTAGGATCTGTTGCCACAAATTACTAGTTCGTGGCGTTCCAGGATCTATCGCCACAGACCACAATCGCTGCATTAGGATCTGTTGCCACAAATTACTGGTTCGTGGTGTTACAAGATCTATCGCCACGGACCACAATCGTTGCATTAGGATTTGTTTCCACGAATTACTGGTTCGTGGCGTTACAACTTTATTGCCACGGAACACAATCGTTGCATTAGGATCTGTTGCCATGAATTACTGGTTCTTGGCGTTACAGCTTTATTGCCACGAAACACGGTCGTTGCATTAGGATCTGTTGCCACGAATCAGCAAACAGTTGCATTTGGGCCGTAATGCAACGAAACAGAATCGTTGCATTAGGATGTGTTGCCACGATACTCTGGTTTGTGGCGTTAAACCTTTATTGCCACAGAACACAATCGTTGCATTAGGATCTGTTGCCACGAATTACTGGTTCGTGGCGTTACAGCTTTAATGCCATGGAACACAGTCGTTGCATTAGGATCTGTTGCCACGAATCAGCAAACAGTTGCATTTGGACCATAATGCAATGAAACAGAATCGTTGCATTAGGATGTGTTGCCACGATACTCTGGTTCGTGGTGTTAGTATCAATGGCCACGGACCCCAATCGTAGCAATTAGGATGTGTGGCCACGATTCACTTTTTCGTGGCGTCAGGATGCTAATGCAACGGAACACAACCGTTGCATTAGGATGTCTTGCCACGATTCACTGGTTTGTGGCGTCGGCATGCTAATGCAACAGACCACAATCGTTGCATTAGGATCTGTTGCCACGAGTTACTGGTTCGTGGCGTTACAGGATCTATCACCACGGAACACAATCATTGCATTAGGATGTGTTGCCACGATACTCTGGTTCATGGCGTTAGTATCAATGGCCACGGACCCCAATCGTAGCAATTAGGATGTGTGGCCACGGTTCACTTTTTCGTGGTGTCAGGATACTAATGCAACGAAACACAATCGTTGCATTAGGATGTCTTGCCATGATTCAACTGTTCGTGGCGTTAGGATCTATCGCCACGGGACCACAATCGTTGCATTAGGATGGAGCTACATGAAGTTGCATCTGAGGACACGGCTGGTATACTCCCATTCAGTGCTTACATGCGTGCTCCTACTTAAGTGTCATGATTTTATTGGCCCTATCATTTACTTAACATAATGTCTGATTTAACTTCAACCAATTAGATGATGACACATAAGCGCGGAGTACGCATGGAAGCACAAACGGGAGCACCGAAGTTGCATTCCCAGATGGTTGCCACGTACGTTCACGCTCCAAATCTTATGGCCAAGGGCGCACTGCACGGTTCCCGCGACTGTACCACCCTGCCCTGATGATTGCCACGTATGCAAGGGCACCGAATCTTGCAGGGTGCACGGGCACACACGAACTCCACGTCCGAACTTTGCTCAGCGATCCGAATAACTCGGCGCTCGGCGTGCACGATCGATCATCATGCGCACTAATAATATTATGAAATTATCAACTTTGATGATTCAATAATCTCAATCAAGTTTCATCCAACCTACCAACGAAAAATTGGATCATCCAGTCCATCCAACCAAACGTTAATTGGGATGATCCAAGACATAAAGAAATGGATGATCTATCTCCAATCGAACTTCGACGTCAAACCAAACGCAATTGATGAATGAGCACTTTGTCACATGTCACTAGAGTGGACGTACAAATGACAAATACACGGCCTCAACACCGGGTTTAGGGTGCATCATGGACTAACCACATGACCGACTAAACACTCACATAATTACCATACATCTGCAAGAGCAACCATCTGGCCGCATCCACCAAAGCATCCCGACCCTACGAAAGGATGACGAGCAGCGGCAGGTGAACATGTTGCAGCGGCGGCACAATGGAAAACGGTGGCAGTGGACGGTGACGTACCTGGATGCCGGCGTAGTCGACCTCGCACATCTTCCGCGAGTCGTTCACCTTCCGCGGCGAGCTGAACCACACTGGCAGGAACTCCTCGGTTTCACAGTCGAAGCATGACTTGAAGAAATGGGCCACCAACACATCCTGACCCTGCGAAAGGATGACGAGCAGTGGCAGGTGAACACCATGTAGCGGCGGCACAATGGAAAATGGTGGCAGCGGACGGCGACGTACCTGGATGTTGGCGTAGTCGACCTCGCACATCTTCCGCGAGTCGTTCACCTTCCAACGGAAGCCATGCAGGTGCTTCGTCCACAGCAAGAACGCCGCATCTAGCGATGTGACATTGACAAAGAAGTAGCCCTTGTTGGCCTCGGACCTTGGAAAATGCAACAAACATATATTTCAAAGCATAGGCGTGGTACTCGAAGTCAAATGGAACGTGAATAAAATCGTAAAACCGACTTGATGCGGCCAACTGCAATTTTCGCGTTCTCCTCGGCGTAGTGCTGATCAATGATGTTCATTACTTTTTACCTCCTGACGACTCAGTGCTGGACTAACGACGGTGATGATCCGCAACATACTCAACGATGTAAAACATTAGGTATTAATGCATCAACAACGGCTAGCAGCAAGCAGATTTAAAAGTATGTTGCGGATCATCAGCGTCCTTAGTCTAGAAGCAGGGTAGAAGCAGCGCCGTGGCCACTGCGAACTCGAGAACGAATGAGGAGAAGGCTCATCACCAACAGATCGAGGGGACGGAAGCTACACGATCGCTATGGGCGATGAACCTTCCCCTTGATCCATTCCTGAGTCAGGGGCGGGCCGGCGGTGGGGGCGCAGGGGCGGCGGGCCGGCGGCAGAGCCAGGGGTGCGACAGCGGGGGCGCAGCAGGCGACGTTGTGCGGCAGGGCTGCAGAAAATTTATTTTTGCCCACCTAGGCCCAGAGCCAGGCCTGCCTTTAAGACCATCCGCAGTCGTTCACGGTAAAGCGGTGATGGGATGCGGAGCGGTTCCAATTGAATTCAAAGATGCGCATGCGGGATGCATAACCTCTGCAGTACTGCAGGTGCAGTAACAGTCAGTGACATGTGGGCCCCATGGCTAGCCGGACTCACATGTCAGTGACTGTTACTGCACCTGTAGTACCGCAGGTGATTTCAACGCATGCGCTGCGCACGTCTAAGGTGCCTCGGTGACTGGCGCGCACGTAAGCTTGGTGCGCGCGGTCGCATCAGCCGCCTGTACAAATGGCTACAGCTTGAACGAAGGACGAAACCTTATGCGGCAAACAACAACGTATAATACTTCCTCCACCCCAACTCAACTCTATTTCTGTTTTGGTCGAACTAATTACCTTTGTCAAATGATTTATATGGAATTTATTAACTTCAATAGCATGTAGTACTAGATTGTATATTATGGAAATATTTTCATGGTGAATCTAAGAGTACATTCTTGTATTGTTAAAACAGATCAAAATTGCGTAAATCTGAAAGATAGATTTGACAAAACCTAAGACTTCCCTTTGAAAAAGTTTTATACTTTACATTAGTTTTACATATGTAATATGCACATAGGATATATCACTAAATAGTTTTGCAATAAAAAACATGCAGGAGAAATATGTATATCCCATATATATGCTACTACTACGTAAATTAGGGGTGGGTAAATAAACTGAGACCGGAAAACCGAAACCGATAAAACCGAGACCAGAACTGAAAAGACCGAAATATCGGGTATCGGGTACTTTTCGGGTAGCAAATATAAATATCTGAAAAATAAATGTCGGGTTCAGACGGATGAATTCATTGTGGAGCTACATGTCACGTACTTAATTATACTAAAAATCATCATCTTCGCTGTCGTCCCCCCACAATGGTGCTACATGACCATCATTGGTATATGTATCATCGTCGTCATCGTCGTCTTCATTTTCTGATGCAACTTCATCTACCTCAAAAGGATCACCTGACGTTGTCATTATAAGAGTGGAAGCATCGCCGCTGGCTCCCTCAATGTCGTTCCTAGCCCATCCGGTCGTATCCTCATTATTGATATCATCAGTATGCAGATCATCATGAAATGTCTCAGCCTCCATCGTCTCAGTCACATTATTTTCACTGTCTCCCGGGGGCATGGCAAAAAGGTTCCGTGGCTTCGTTTTAACAATTGTAGCCCATTTAGGATGCTTCACACTTGGAACATAATAAACTTGTTCTGCTTGGGTGTCTAGAATGTAAGGCTCATATTGGAATCGAAACAGAGTAGTGTCAACATCTATCATTCCGTATTGATCCTTTTTGTAGCCTCTGCTTTGGTTCTGACTGCCTCCAAAAGGCCGATCAAACCATTCACACTGAAATAACAGAACCTCTTGATTTTTTTCAAAATCAACAGCAATGATTTTCTTGATTACTCCAAACCAATCATGGTCAGTGCCCCGAACAACAATACCACTGTTTTGGGTCTGTAAATCTTTTTCCACATCTGCAGTTCGAAAGAAGAATCCATTGATGAATAACCGAATAAAAAAACGTGCCCGATGATCAGGTCCTCTAGATAATGCATACAGATAATCGGTTACTTTGCCTTCTTTGTGTAATGTCATAATCTGTACACATTAGTATAACAGGGGTTATCAACGACAAACCAATTTCAGAACACATATTTGTTCAATATTTCATCAAAGTGCAAACTTGCATGTACTTACTCATTTCTGAAACCAATCAACAAACTCATCTCTATGGCATTTATCAACATCACGAGAATGAATCTTTTTTCAGTTCTTCAATATGCTCACTGAAAAGGGTACAAAATTAAATTAGCCATCTACAATAAGCCATATATATAGTATACAACATCTGAGTTATACGTTATTACTTGATCCATGGAGCGGCATCTTCAATGTTAGTAATAAGATAATGCCTGATGTTATGTAGTTCCACCATAGTAAGTTGGTCCCATTTATACCCTTTTTTAGAATTATCAACTTCTGTAAATATGTTAGAATTATCAACAGAAGGTTCATTTGTAGCTGCAGCTTCATGAAGTTTTGGCCTATTACACTCTTCGGCAATATATCCCTCCGCTATAGAACCCTCCAGGTGAGCTTTGTTACGTACATACCTCTTCAATGTACCAAGGCACCTCTCAATTGGATACATCCATTTGTAAGAAACAGGTCCACCCAACCGTGCTTCTTCGGCAAGATGGGTTGGAAGATGTACCATGATATCAAAGAAAGCGGGAGGAAACAACATCTCAAGCTTACAAATTGTTTCAGGAATTTGTTTGCTCATCTTGTCCAAATCTAGTTCCGCTAATTCTTTAGAACAAATTCCAGAAAAGAATGTGCTAAACTCAATTAAAGGTGCAACAACCTTTTCAGGCAATATGTTACGTATTGCAATAGGAAGGAGCTTCTGAAATATAATATGACAGTCATGAGTTTTTAGACCCGATATCTTACATGCTTTTATGTCCACGCATCTCTTGATGTTTGAGGCATAACCATCGGGCACCTTCACATTCCCCAAAAACTTGCACAAGGTGGTCTTTTCATCTTTTCCCAAAGTATATAATGCTGGTGGGAATGTGTACTTGCTCTTTATGAACTTCGGATGTTGATCTGGCTGTATACGCATATCCTTCATATCAAGATGAGCTTGTAGACTATATTTTGTTTTACCATCCATAGCAAGCAATGTCCCCAATATGCTATCACAAATGTTTTTTCTCAATGTGCATGACATCCAAGTTATGCCTTATTAGCAATGTCTTCCAATAAGGGAGGTCGAAAAATATACTTTTCTTCTTCCAATTATGCCATCTATTTTCCTCGGTGTGCTTTCTCTTATTATTCGTCGGTCCAAAACTCACTTGATCAAAACACTCGTATTGTTGGAGTACTTCGTCACCAGAGAGTGATGTTGGAGCCTCTCTATTCTCTGCCTCTCTATTCTCTACCAGAGAGTGATCAAAACACTCGTATTGTTGGAGTACTTCGTCGGTCCAAACCTTGTTGTTTATCTCATAAAAAAAGATCCTTCACTCAAATTTTTTTGTATGAACATATTTGTATCATTTATACATGTATGAATTTTGTTAATTTTTTTAAAAGCATTCCAACATGTCAAACTTCAAATTATCCATCATTCTAACTAAATGCTCATATACATATGAGGCATTCATCAAATTATGAACACACATTGATTCAAAAAAATTTAAAAAAACCTGAAAAAATTCATAGAGGTTGGTATGATGAGTAAAAATGTCCACTGAAAAAATAAATGAAAAAGGCATTATATTCATCAAGATAGAAAAATGAAAAATAGCATTTGTTGTATGTTTTTTATGTTCTGACCAATTTCAAAAGATTTATGAAGTGAAATTTAATGGTAACCTTTACTTATCAATAATATTACAAGAAAGTGGAATTTTTCCTTTTTAAAGGACCCACATTTAATCAAGAATATTAATTAAGAAGAAGTAAATATCTTCACAGGCGGTTGGTATTTAATAACCGCCTGAGAAGATGTTTATCTCAGACGGGTATTACTTACCAACCGTTTGAGATAATGCCCAATACTGTTCTTAAGTTTCCTTATCCCTTGCTTCTTTTTTATTTAAATTCCAATATAAATACTCAAACATGTTTAGATTCTGTAAATTGTGTCCAAATTCGATGATTCTTTCTTCTACATTTGTATAAAATTAACATCTACCACCTGAACAAAATATTTTAAAACTTGTATAGATGACATTGTAATGTTTTGGTAAATATCAAATTAATTTCTACTCTCATATTATTCACATTTGTGTATCTCATAAAAAAATCCTTCACTCAAATTTTTTGTATGAACATATTTGTATCATTTATACATGTATGAATTTTGTTATTTTTTTAAAAAGCATTCCAACATGTCAAACTTCAAATTATCCATCATTCTAACTAAATGCTCCTATACATATGAGGCATTCATCAAATTATGAACACACATTGATTCCAAAAAATTTAAAAAAATCTGAAAAAAATTCATAGGGGTTGGTATGATGAGTAAAAATGTCCACTGAAAAAATAAATGAAAAAGGTATTATATTCATCAAGATAGAAAAATGAAAAAGAGCATTTGTTGAATGTTTTTTATGTTCTGACCAACTTCAAATGATTTATGAAGTGAAATTTAATGGTAACCTTTAATTATCAATAATATTACAAGAAAGTGGAATTTTGCCTTTTTAAAGGACCAACATTTAATCAAGAATATTAATTAAGAAGAAGTAAATATCTTCACAGGCGGTTGGTATTTAATAACCGCCTAAGAAGATGTTTATCTCAGGCGGGTATTGCTTACCAACCGCCTGAGATAATGCCCGATACTGTTCTTCAGTTTCCTTATCCTGCTTCTTTTTTATTTAGATTCCAATATAAATACTCAAACATGTTTATATTCTGCAAATTGTGTCCAAATTCGATGATTCTTTCTTCTACATTTGTATAAAATTAACATCTACCACCTGAACAAAATATTTTAAAACTTGTATAGCTGACATTGTAATGTTTTGTTAAATATCAAATTAATTTCTACTCACATATTATTCACATTTGTGTATCTCATAAAAAAAAAGATCCTTCACTCAAAGTTGTTTGTATGAACATATTTGTATCATTTATGCATGTATGAATTTTGTTAATTTTTTTAAAAAGCATTCCAACATGTCAAACTTCAAATTATCCATCATTCTAACTAAATGCTCCTATACATATGAGGCATTCATCAAATTATGAGCACACATTGATTCAAAAAAATTCAAAAAAATCTGTAAAAATTCATAGAGGTTGGTATGATGAGTAGAAATGTCCTCTGAAAAAATAAATGAAAAAGGCATTATATTCATCAAGATAGAAAAATGAAAAATAGCATTTGTTGTATGTTTTTTATGTTCTGACCAATTTCAAAAGATTTATGAAGTGAAATTTAATGGTAACCTTTACTCATCAATAATATTACAAGAAAGTAGAATTTTGCCTTTGTAAAGGACCCACATTTAATCAAGAATATTAATTAAGAAGAAGTAAATATCTTCACAGGTGGTTGGTATTTAATAACTGTCTGAGAAGATGTTTATCTCAGGCGGGTACTGTTTACCAACCGCCTGAGATAATGCCTGATACTGTTCTTCGGTTTCCTTATCCCTTGCTTTTTTTATTTAGATTCTAATATAAATACTCAAACATGTTTAGATTCTACAAATTGTATCCAAATTCGATGATTCTTTCTTATACATTTGTATAAAATTAAAATCTACCATCTGAACAAAATATTTTAAAACTTGTATAGCTGACATTGTAATGTTTTGGTAAATATCAAATTAATTTCTACTCACATATTATTCACATTTGTGTATCTCATAAAAAAAGATCCTTCACTCAAATTTGTTTGTATGAACATATTTGTATCATTTATACATGTATGAATTTTGTTAGTTTTTTTAAAAAGCATTCCAACATGTCAAACTTCAAATTATCCATCATTCTAACTAAATGCTCCTATACATATGAGGAATTCATCAAATTATGAACACACATTGATTCAAAAAAATTTAAAAAAAAATCTGAAAAAAATTCATAGAGGTTGGTATGATGAGTAAAAAGGTCCACTGAAAAAATAAATGAAAAAGGCATTATATTCATCAAGATAGAAAAATGAAAAATAGCATTTGTTGTATGTTTTTTATGTTCTGACCAATTTCAAAAGATTTATGAAGTGAATTTTAATGGTAACCTTTACTTATCAATAATATTACAAGAAAGTGAAATTTTGCCTTTTTAAAGGACCCACATTTAATCAAGAATATTAATTAAGAAGAAGTAAATATCTTCATAGGCGGTTGATATTTAATAACTGCCTGAGAAGATGTTTATCTCAGGCGGGTACTGTTTACCAACCGACTGAGATAATGTCCGATACTGTTCTTCGGTTTCCTTATCCCTTGCTTCTTTTTATTTAGATTCCAATATAAATACTCAAACATGTTTAGATTCTACAAATTTTATCCAAATTTGATGTTTCTTTCTTCTACATTTGTATAAAATTAACATCTACCACCCGAACAAAATATTTTAAAACTTGTATAGCTGACATTGTAATGTTTTGGTAAATATCAAATTAATTTCTACTCACATATTATTCACATTTGTGTATCTCATAAAAAAAGATCCTTCACTCAAATTTGTTTGTATGAACATATTTGTATCATTTATACATGTATGAATTTTGTTAGTTTTTTTAAAAGGCATTCCAACATGTCAAACTTCAAATTATCCATCATTCTAACTAAATGCTCCTATACATATGAGACATTCATCAAATTATGAACACACATTGATTCAAAAAAAATTAAAAAAAATATGAAAAAAAATTCATAGAGGTGTTATGATGAGTAAAAATGTCCACTGAAAAAATAAATGAAAAAGGCATTATATTCATCAAGATAGAAAAATGAAAAATAGCATTAGTTGTATGTTTTTTATGTTCTGACCAATTTCAAAAGATTTATGAAGTGAAATTTAATGGTAACCTTTACTTATCAATAATATTATAAGAAAGTGGAATTTTGCCTTTTTAAAGGACCCACATTTAATCAAGAATATTTATTAAGAAGAAGTAAATATCTTTACAGGCGGTTGGTATTTAATAATCGCCTGAGAAGATGTTTATCTCAGACGGGTATTATTTACCAACCGTTTGAGATAATGCCCAATACTGTTCTTAAGTTTCCTTATCCCTTGCTTCCTTTTTATTTAGATTCCAATATAAATACTGAAACATGTTTAGATTCTGTAAATTGTGTCCAAATTCGATGGTTCTTTCTTCTACATTTGTATAAAATTAACATCTACCACCTGAACAAAATATTTTAAAACTTGTATAGCTGACATTGTAATGTTTTGGTAAATATCAAATTAATTTCTACTCTCATATTATTCACATTTGTGTATCTCATAAAAAAATCCTTCACTCAAATTTTTTGTATGAACATATTTGTATCATTTATACATGTATGAATTTTGTTAATTTTTTTAAAAAGCATTCCAACATGTCAAACTTCAAATTATCCATCATTCTAACTAAATGCTCCTATACATATGAGGCATTCATCAAATTATGAACACACATTGATTCCAAAAAATTTAAAAAAATCTGAAAAAATTCATACGGGTTGGTATGATGAGTAAAAATGTCCACTGAAAAAATAAATGAAAAAGGTATTATATTCATCAAGATAGAAAAATGAAAAAGAGCATTTGTTGTATGTTTTTTATGTTCTGACCAATTTCAAAAGATTTATGAAGTGAAATTTAATGGTAACCTTTACTTATCAATAATATTACAAGAAAGTGGAATTTTGCCTTTTTAAAGGACCCACATTTAATCAAGAATATTAATTAAGAAGAAGTAAATATCTTCACAAGCGGTTGGTATTTAATAACCGCCTAAGAAGATGTTTATCTCAGACGGGTATTGCTTACCAACCGCCTGAGATAATGCCCGATACTGTTCTTCAGTTTCCTTATCCCTTGCTTCTTTTTTATTTAGATTCCAATATAAATACTCAAACATGTTTATATTCTGCAAATTGTGTCCAAATTCGATGATTCTTTCTTCTACATTTGTATAAAATTAACATCTACCACCTGAACAAAATATTTTAAAACTTGTAGAGCTGACATTGTAATGTTTTGTTAAATATCAAATTAATTTCTACTCACATATCATTCACATTTGTGTATCTCATAATAAAAAGATCCTTCACTCAAAGTTGTTTGTATGAACATATTTGTATCATTTATGCATGTATGAATTTTGTTAATTTTTTTAAAAAGCATTCCAATATGTCAAACTTCAAATTATCCATCATTCTAACTAAATGCTCCTATACATATGAGGCATTCATCGAATTATGAGCACACATTGATTCAAAAAATTCAAAAAAATCTGTCAAAATTCATAGAGGTTGGTATGATGAGTAGAAATGTCCTCTGAAAAAATAAATGAAAAAGGCATTATATTCATCAAGATAGAAAAATGAAAAATAGCATTTGTTGTATGTTTTTTATGTTCTGACCAATTTCAAAAGATTTATGAAGTGAAATTTAATGGTAACCTTTACTCATCAATAATATTACAAGAAAGTGGAATTTTGCCTTTGTAAAGGACCCACATTTAATCAAGAATATTAATTAAGAAGAAGTAAATATCTTCACAGGCGGTTGGTATTTAATAACTGTCTGAGAAGATGTTTATCTCAGGCGGGTACTGTTTACCAACCGCCTGAGATAATGCCCGATACTATTCTTCGGTTTCCTTATCCCTTGCTTCTTTTTATTTAGATTCCAATATAAATACTCAAACATGTTTAGATTCTACAAATTGTATCCAAATTCGATGATTCTTTCTTCTACATTTGTATAAAATTAACATCTACCACCTGAACAAAATATTTTAAAACTTGTATAGCTGACATTGTAATGTTTTGGTAAATATCAAATTAATTTCTACTCACATATTATTCACATTTGTGTATCTCATAAAAAAAGATCCTTCACTCAAATTTGTTTGTATGAACATATTTGTATCATTTATACATGTATGAATTTTTTTAGTTTTTTTTTAAAAAGCATTCCAACATGTCAAACTTAAAATTATCCATCATTCTAACTAAATGATCCTATACATATGAGGCATTCATCAAATTATGAACACACATTGATTCAAAATTTTTTTTAAAAAAAATCTGAAAATAATTCATAGAGGTTGGTATGATGAGTAAAAATGTCCACTGAAAAAATAAATGAAAAAGGCATTATATTCATCAAGATAGAAAAATAAAAAATAGCATTTGTTGTATGTTTTTTATGTTCTGACCAATTTCAAAAGATTTATGAAGTGAATTTTAATGGTAACCTTTACTTGTCAATAATATTACAAGAAAGTGGAATTTTGCCTTTTTAAAGGACGCACATTTAATCAAGAATATTAATTAAGAAGAAGTAAATATATTCACAGGCGGTTTGTATTTAATAACCGCCTGAGAAGATGTTTATCTCAGACGGGTATTACTTACCAACTGTCTGAGATAATGCCCAATACTGTTCGTAAGTTTCCTTATCCCTTGCTTCTTTTTTATTTATATTCCAATATAAATACTCAAACATGTTTAGATTCTTCAAATTGTGTCGAAATTCGATGATTCTTTCTTCTACATTTGTATAAAATTAACATCTACCACCTGAACAAAATATTTTAAAACTTGTATAGCTGACATTGTAATGTTTTGGTAAATATCAAATTAATTTCTACTCTCATATTATTCACATTTGTGTATCTCATAAAAAAAATCCTTCACTCAAATTTTTTGTATGAACATATTTGTATCATTTATACATGTATGAATTTTGTTAATTTTTTTAAAAAGCATTCCAACATGTCAAACTTCAAATTATCCATCATTCTAACTAAATGCTCCTATACATATGAGGCATTCATCAAATTATGAACACACATTGATTCAAAAAAATTTAAAAAAATCTGAAAAAATTCATAGAGGTTGGTATGATGAGTAAAAATGTCCACTGAAAAAATAAATGAAAAAGGTATTATATTCATCAAGATAGAAAAATGAAAAATAGCATTTGTTGTTTGTTTTTTATGTTCTGACCAATTTCAAAAGATTTATGAAGTGAAATTTAATGGTAACCTTTACTTATCAATAATATTACAAGAAAGTGGAATTTTGCCTTTTTAAAGGACCCACATTTAATCAAGAATATTAATTAAGAAGAAGTAAATATCATCACAGGTGGTTGGTATTTAATAACCGCCTGAGAAGATGTTTATCTCAGGCGGGTATTGCTTACCAACCGCCTCAGATAATGCCCGATACTGTTCTTAAGTTTCCTTATCCCTTGCTTCTTTTTTATTTAGATTCCAATATAAATACTCAAACATGTTTATATTCTACAAACTGTGTCCAAATTCGATGATTATTTCTTCTACATTTGTATAAAATTAACATCTACCACCTGAACAAAATATTTTAAAACTTGTATAGCTGACATTGTAATGTTTTGGTAAATATCAAATTAATTTCTACTCACATATTATTCACATTTGTGTATCTCATAAAAAAAAGATCCTTCACTCAAAGTTGTTTGTATGAACATATTTGTATCATTTATGGATGTATGAAATTTTTTAATTTTTTAAAAAAGCATTCCAACATGTCAAACTTCAAATTATCCATCATTCTAACTAAATGCTCCTATACATATGAGGCATTCATCAAATTATGAGCACACATTGATTCAAAAAAATTTAAAAAAATCTGTAAAAATTCATAGAGGTTGGTATGATGAGTAGAAATGTCCTCTGAAAAAATAAATGAAAAAGGCATTATATTCATCAAGATAGAAAAAATGAAAAATAGCAATTGTTGTATGTTTTTTATGTTCTGACAAATTTCAAAAGATTTATGAAGTGAAATTTAATGGTAACCTTTACTCATCAATAATATTATAAGAAAGTGGAATTTTGCCTTTTTAAAGGACCCACATTTAATCAAGAATATTAATTAAGAAGAAGTAAATATCTTCACAGGCGGTTGGTATTTAATAACTGCCTGAGAAGATGTTTATCTAGGGCGGGTACTATTTACCAACCGCCTAAGATAATGCCGATACGGTTCTTCAGTTTCCTTATCCCTTGCTTCTTTTTTATTTAGATTCCAATAAAAATACTCAAACATGTTTAGATTATGCAAATTGTGTCCAAATTCGATGATTCTTTCCTCTACATTTGTATAAATTTAACATCTACCACCTGAACAAAATATTTTAAAACTTGTATAGCTGACATTGTAATGTTTTGGTAAATATCAAATTAATTTCTACTCACATATTATTCACATTTGTGTATCTTATAAAAAAAGATCCTTCACTCAAATTTGTTTGTATGAACATATTTGTATCATTTATATATGTATGAATTTTGTTAGTTTTTTTAAAAGCATTCCAACATGTCAAACTTTAAATTATCCATCATTCTAACTAAATGCTCCTATACATATGAGGCATTCATCAAATTATTAACACGTTGATTCAAAAAAATTTAAAAAAAAATTTGAAAAAATTCATAGAGGTTGGTATGATGAGTAAAAATGTCCACTGAAAAAATAAATGAAAAAGGTATTATATTCATCAAGATAGAAAAATGAAAAATAGCATTTGTTGTATGTTTTTTATGTTCTGACCAATTTCAAAATATTTATGAAGTGAAATTTAATGGTAACCTTTACTTATCAATAATATTAGAAGAAAGTGGAATTTTACCTTTTTAAAGGACCCACATTTAATCAAGAATATTAATTAAGAAGAAGTAAATATCTTCAAAGGCGGTTGGTATTTTATAACCGCCTGAGAAGATGTTTATCTCAGACGGGTATTGCTTACCAACCGCCTAAGATAATGCCCGATACTGTTCTTCAGTTTCCTTATCCCTTGCTTCTTTTTTATTTAGATTCCAATATAAATACTCAAACATGTTCAGATTCTGCAAATTGTGTCCAAATTCGATGATTCTTTCTTCTACATTTGTATAAATTAACATCTACCACCTGAACAAAATATTTTAAAACTTGTATAGCTGACATTGTAATGTTTTGATAAATATAAAACTAATTTCTACTCACATATTATTCACATTTGTGTATCTCATAAAAAAAGATCCTTCACTCAAATTTGTTTGTATGAACATATTTGTATCATTTATACATGTATGAATTTTGTTAATTTTTTTAAAAAGCATTCCAATATGTCAAACTTCAAATTATCCATCATTCTAACTAAATGATCCTATACATATGAGGCATTCATCAAATTATGAGCACACAATGATTGAAAAAAATTCAAAAAAATCTGATAAAATTCATAGAGGTTTGTATGATGAGTAAAAATGACCACTGAAAAAATAAATGAAAAAGGCATTATATTCATCAAGATAGAAAAATGAAAAATAGCATTTGTTGTATGTTTTTTATGTTCTGACCAATTTCAAAAGATTTATGAAGTGAAATTTAATGGTAACCTTTAATTATCAATAATATTACAAGAAAGTGGAATTTTGCCTTTTTAAAGAACCCACATTTTATCAAGAATATTAATTAAGAAGAAGTAAATATCTTCACAGGCAGTTGGTATTTAATAACCGCCTGAGAAGATGTTTATCTCAAGCGGGTATTGCTTACCAACCGTCTGAGATAATGCCCGATACTGTTCTTCAATTTCCTTATCCCTTGCTTCTTTTTTATTTAGATTCCAATATAAATACTCAAACATGTTTAGATTCTGCAAATTGTGTCCAAATTTGATGATTCTTTTTTCTACATTTGTATAAAATTAACATCTACCACCTGAACAAAATATTTTAAAACTTGTATAGCTGACATTGTAATGTTTTGGTAAATATCAAATTAATTTCTACTCACATATTATTCACATTTGTGTATCTCATAAAAAAAGATCCTTCACTCAAATTTGTTTATATGAACATATTTGTATCATTTATACATGTATGAATTTTTTTAATTTTTTTAAAAAGCATTCCAACATGTCAAACTTCAAATTATCCATCATTATAACTAAATGCTCCTATACATATGAGACATTCATCAAATTATGAACACACATTGATTAAAAAAAAATTAAAAAAAAACTGAAAAAATTCATAGAGGTTGGTATGATGAGTAAAAATGTCCACTGAAAAAATAAATGAAAAAGGCATTATATTCATCAAGATAGAAAAATGAAAAATAGCATTTGTTGTATGTTTTTTATGTTCTGACCAATTTCAAAAGATTTATGAAGTGGAATTTAATGGTAACCCTTACTTATCAATAATATTACAAGAAAGTGGAATTTTGCCTTTTTAAAGGACCCACAGTTAATCAAGAATATTAATTATGAAGAAGTAAATTTCTTCACAAGCTGTTGGTATTTAATAACCGCCTGAGAAGATGTTTATCTCAGGCGGGTATTACATACCAACCGTCTGAGATAATCTTCTTCTTAGACAAGTTTGAATTACCAACCACCTGAGATAATTACCTTATGATACCCAAGTCTGAAGAACACGATGAACACACTACACATTCATTCATTCACACAGTTGAAGAACACACAAGATACTCATTCATTAACAATATTCAATCACACATCTCACAAAAGAACACACAAGATACACAATATTTACACAAGAACACACAAGATACACAAGTAATATTCAATCACATAGATGAACAAAGATAGATTTCATTCATTAATAATATTTACAAAACAGAAGCAACTAGAAACAACAAAGAAAAACTAATTAAATCCTACTCCTACTCCTACTCCTATTCCTCCTCCTCATCCTCCGGCGGCGACTCTGGTGCCGGTGCAATAGGAGACAGTTCCGGTTGCACCGGCTGCACCGGCGGTGCAACCCCGAGGTTGCTAGCCGTCACCTCCACCAGCGTTATGCGGCCCTCGGGGCCATGAACCTGGGCCATCGTCGCGAACAGAATGTCAAGACGATCAGCCACCCCGGTGAGGGCGTTGAGGTAGTGGCCGATGGTACCCATTCCAGGATACTCTGGAAGGGTACCCAACCGCAAGGCACTCATGGCACGAGACGTATTGTTGTACGCCTCTCGCGCCATGAGGAGGCACTGCTGAGTGTTGATCCTCTCGGGGAGCTGCAACATGGTTTCTTGCAAGGTGGCTCCCTCGGAGGGTCTGGCGGCGGAAGGTCGGCCATAGTGGTGTTGGATCGTCGGAGCGGATGAAGACAAAGAAAAGAAGAGGATTCAATGTGAGCGACACGCTTGTGGAGGACTAACGGGTGATAGCGCGTCTTTAAGGCCACGCGGAGTGGAAGATGGAGCAGTTGGTTTACCGCGCACTGAAAGGTCGCGCCTCGGGGAAAAGAAAGGTCGCATACGGTCGTCGCCACGTCTTCACAAGTGGTTGGTGAGGGGTCTTGTTGTAGGCGTTCATCAAATTATGAACACACATTCATTCAAAAAAAATTTTAAAAATCTGAAAAAATTCATAGAGGTTGGTATGATGAGTAAAAATGTCCATTGAAAAAATAAATGAAAAAAGCATTATATTCATCAAGATAGAAAAATGAAAAATAGCATCTGTTGTATGTTTTTTATGTTCTGACCAATTTCAAATGATTTATGAAGTGAAATTTAATGGTAACCTTTACATATCAATAATATTACAAGAAAGTGGAATTTTGCCTTTTTAAAGGACCCACATTTAATTAAGAATATTAATTAAGAAGAAGTAAATATCTTCTCAGGCGGTTGGTAAGTAAAACCCGCCTGAGGTAACCATCCTCTTAGGCGGTCAGTACTTAAAATCCGTCTGAGAAAATTGGACTTTATATATACCCCTCGGCAGCGTAGGAAAAACCTAACCCGGGCGAAACACTTAGATGTCGTTAGGCTACCAAAATTTCGTTTGCCGCCAAGTGTTCGCCCTCGTCACTTCCAGGTACGCCCTCATCGCTGAAAAAGAGTGTCTCTTCTCGCCTGCAGCTACCTCACCTCACCTCACCTCACCATCCAAATCCAAGTGCCACACTTTGCGATTCTTGATACTAGAAAAAGGCTGGAGGATTTGCTTTTTGTCCCTTGCTTGATGAATTATAGGTCCGGAGCTAGGCGCCGCCTAGTAAACCTCAAGAACGTGGTCCCACTCTAAACGAAGCTAGCCTATTTAGAATAAGAAGACAAAATTGCCATTGCTGGTGAGCAACTTTAACATGCTTGTCACCCTCGCAATGTATAGGAACCTTTTGGTCAGTCGCCTTAAACCCTAAAATGCCTTATCAAATCCTAGAATGCTTCCATCTTTTTCTTCATGCAACTCTTCATGTAGAGTTAATATGCCATTTATTAGATTTTTTGTCTTATTAGTTCTAGCATGTAAAGCCCTAAGAAGACTGGTCCTGGTAGTAACAATAAAGAAGACAATATGGAGTTTATAGACTCCAGCAGTTCAGGCTCCTATCACAGTACATCGGATCCTTTTTTGAATATAAAAATTAAAAAGACTTCAGTGGATCTAGACCCGGAATATGATCCTGCCGACGAGGTATGGATCACGAATCTTAACTTCAGCAGTTCAAGTTAATGTTGGTTGTCAAGTATACGAAGTCTTATAACTTTTTTCTACCTAGATTAATCGCGAAGACAATGAGGTGACATAGGCTCCTAAAATCGCAGAAGGTTCTCCAATGGATGAATCCTCAACTTCACTCAAGCGGAAACGAGGGCAATGAGGTCCCAATAAGGGTCCATTGGACCGCATCATGTACATAACAAGGGTCGGTCCAGGTGGGCTTCCCCAAGAACCACTGGATTCAGTTACCAAGTACTGTAATGCATGCGGTTTTCTTGTTAGGGAGGTTGTGCCAATCACAACCGAGAATTGGAGGAAATTACCCGAGCAGACCAAGAATGAGTTGTGGGAAAGGATAAAGAAACAATTCAGGTTCCCGAAAGCCACAGAAGAAGCTGTAAAGAAAGCAACATTGGTCTCTTGCGGCAAAAAGTTTCGATGCTGGAAGAGTGAAATGAATGCTTATGTTAAGGCCGATAAGGTCCCTAGCCCGAGGAAGATGGGAAAAATCACACAAGCTCAGTGGAAAGAGTTTGTTCGTCAATAGAGCACACCTGATGCTAAAGCTCTAAGTGCAACTAGGTCAAAGCTTGCAAAAAAGAACAAATACCATCATTACTTGGGGTATGCTGGATATGCCCCCAAAGTCCAGAAATGGAATAAGATATTAGACGAAATTACCAGTAAGGGCAATCCTCACCCATTAGAAGGGTGCGATGAGTGAACTCAACACTGGGTCTTTGCTCGGTCAGGTTTGACCAGCGAGGGCAAACTTGAAAAGCCCGACTCTCTGAACGAAGTAGAGGATAAAATGAAAGAAGTAATTGAAAAGCAATAGAAGGGTCTCTTCAAGCCAAAGAGGGAGAATGACCAACTTACCGCTATCCTAGGAAACCCTAAACACAGCGGACGGGTTCGAGCGGTCTCTTCTCAAATGTCTTGGCTAGATGGTTTCCCTAAAGATAAAGAAACATATAGAAGACGTGAGAAGTTTAAGAAAACACTTGATGAAATGATTGCTCAAAAGGTCAAAGAAAATATGCAAGAAATAATGGAACAACTTAGACAATCGGGACAACTACTAGCACCGAGTATAGTGATGGTTCCGGTGCAAAAGGAGCAATTAGTATCTCCAACTGCCTACCCTAGCAGCGTTGGTTCCGTGCCAGGCTCAAAGTCAACCCATAAGTTCCTTGTCGATGATATTGCTAACGACAAATCTTGTCGTCTTCTTGTCCCGATAGGCAGAGCAGGGAACAAAATCAAACAGGTTGCCACTGCTATGGCAAAGCCTGATCGTGACTTCAACAGGAATCCACTTCCGTTGTATTATGTTGTGGTGCAAGTTCTTCAGATCATTGATAATGATTATGAACATTATGAAATAGACCACGTCACACCTGAGGGGATCACGACTCTGGGGCAGGCTTTCAACCAATTGATCCTTTGGCACCGACGCGATATCGTGTTAGACGATGAGCCAATTTCTAGCCCCGTCGCATCTCAAAATACTGCAACCCCATCTTCTAAGGCGAAAGTGCATGAAGATCCACTCCCAGTCCAGGAAGATCCACTCCCCCTATGTCTCAGCAAGGATGATATCCAAGGGCAACAAGTTGGACAACAGCTTCAAGCAGTCCCAGAGCAAGCTGTTGCTAGTAAAGAGCAACCAGTTGAGCAACAGCTTGAAGTAGTACTAGAGCCAACTGCTGGGAGTAAAGAGCAATCAGTTGAACAACAGGTTCAACAACAAGCTAGTGTCCAACTTCCGACGACTACTCCTCGATCATCAGTGCCTATCAAAGTTACCTCATACGAAAATAAGAAATCTTCATCAGAAGTGTCAAAATATTTGGAAACTATGAAGGAAAATATTATAAAACCGAGTGCATCTCGTTCTTCTCATGAGCCATCATTAGGAGATATCGAGGAGTGGGAAGAAGACGTTGTCATGTATAATCGGCGGACGACTTTAGTTAAACCAGGAGTTCCAATATACAAGCTTGAGGATGTTCCTCCTGAATTTGAGAATGGTAAGCCGTTCATGACATACGTACAACTTAGCAAACAACCCGTCCAGCTCAGAAGAATGCATGAGTGGTACATCCTTTCCAGCACAAAATATGGTCTTAATTGCGTCACATTTCGTATTCCAAAAGAAGCATTCTGGAGCACTGGAGTGGATACACGAGTCATTTTAGTTGAAGAGTTGCGTGCCCTTTTCCATTGGACATGCTCAAAATCAACCTGCTGCTCGTCTGGTGCTTGTATGTGCTCTAATATTTTGTATTTGCTTTTCTTACTACACGCATACGCATTTCATGAGATTATAACAATTCTTGACTTCTATAATAGGATGCAATACATGGATAATGAAAAGTTGGAGTGCAAGACAGGTATCCTTGACCCTACTAGGATTGCAAAGGTTCTATTCAACGTTCATCGAGACTCAGCATAGTTCAAACACATGAAAAAAAGATTTTGAAAAAGCAATCGCAAAACATAAGAAGGATAAAAGGACAGAAGTTGCAGCTTACATAGGACATGCGATGCTTAACTTTGTCAGAGACGGCAAGGACCTCATAAAGGCTCCGTACCACTTCGAGTAAGTTCGACACATGACATTGAAATAGCAATTATTGGTAATTGTTAACACGTGTGTTTGTATGTTTGCAGTAATCACTACGTAATGATCTTCATCAAGCCAACGCAGGGAATGGCAACAGTCTTGGGCTCAGCCGATTTCTCACTAGATCGTTACAGAGATTTCCTTTCCATTTTGAAATTGTACGTTTATTCATTAATTTTAATATACGCACATTTAGAATGTGTTGACAAGTTTTATATAACATTTCTTGTATCACAGCGCTTGGCGGTTTTACGCGAAACGGCTTGGCGGTGAGAGACCTTCCAATACGAATGCATTGGACATTAAAACTTATTATGCTTGTCTGAAGCAGCCTGCTGGGAGTGTCTTATGCGGGTATTATATATGCGAGCATCTTCGGACCGCCGGCGTATATAGAGTGAATCGTGAGGATGTAAGTTATCCTTAATGTCGATACCTTATTTTCTTTTGTGTTTCATTTTCATTGTAACTAGCAAATTTAATACTTATATTCTCTGCTATTCAATATTACCAGAAACATTATTTTCATATTTTTATTCCAACTTCAAAATTCAGTTGCTCATAGTACAACTGCTCCAAAAATACCAAATAAATTCCTGTATACTCACACTTTGATCTATACTTTTAGATTGTTCAAACCAATACATTCTAAACCTTGTTATGTGTTATGTTGCAGCACACGAAGAACCTGAACGAAGAATGGCCGGTTTGTAGAAGTTTCCTAGTGGAGGAGCCGACAGGATTCCTGCTGAACTCTGTCAATTCATTCGTCATGAAATTTTGCACAAAAGAGGGGAGTTCATTGATGAGGATGGTGCAGCAGCTGATGTGCCAGAACTTTGCGACTATGCCAATAGAAACAGTTTTTAGTGAAAACTTGTAAACTTTGAGATGAATTGTATCTGTAACTTGTACATATGTATATTGTTTAGTGAAATTGACTTCTGTGATGATAATATTGTTGACTTTTATTTTGTGATGATATTATTGATTTTTGTTCTGTGGTTATATTGAATTGACCTGTAAATTAGAAATAACAGCAGTAGTACTACATAGGTTATACCTTATCACAGGCGGTTATTAACCAACGGCTAGGCATGTCTGTGAAAAACAATTATCATAGACGGCTAGATACAAGTAAAGAACCATCTGTGATAACCTAATTATCTCAGGCGGTTACTGTTATGGTAGAAACCGGCTGCGGTAAAAGGTCTTCACAGGCGGCTTGATGTAGGTAAACATCCGTCTGTGATAACACCATTATCACAGGCGGTTAGTAATGCTGCAAGACCTGCCTTTGATAAGACAATTATCACAGGCGGATATATATGCTGCACGGTCCCAACGGCTCGACGCGTCCCATCGGCATAAGAGGAAATTCACACGTGTACGCCACACGTCCGACTATTCCATGTGTTATTTTCTTCTCTGTCCGTTGTCTAATGAACTATGTACTCCGTATTTGTGTTCTATGTGTAACATGCATGTGCAAGACCTGGATCCACGATCATGTTAAATTGATGGTGTTATACAAGTGTTTTCTCTTTTTGTTGAAAAAAGATCGTCATATTTATTATTTGTATATTATTAATATACATTAGTAAAATAAAGAATTAATATATAAATAAATATTATCATATGAAATATCAACATGGATGGTCCAATCCAACCTACGAAACAAAAACTTTTTGATCGTCGTACATCCAATGAAACATCAACTAGCATGAATCGAGATCCAGTATACAAAAACATGGATGATCCTATCGAATCCAACTTTGACAACAAAAAAACGCACGTACGCGACGGTCGTTCATTAACAGAGAATACAAATATATAGAATCGATAGTTCATTAAATAACAGACACCAAACAAAATAATAGATGGAACAGAGGAACAATGACATTGAGTTCATTAACATAAAATAATAGTACTACAAAACAAGAAAAACAACATCACGAAACAAGAAAAACAACATCACAAACCCTTTCTTCCTCCTCGCGCCAAGGGCGCGCGCGCGGCGCTGCCGTGGTGGGGCTCGCCGGAGATCTCGCCGCTGGCCTTTCCAGTGCGCCAAGTAACTGACGCCCCGCTAGAAGGTCTGCGGAGAAGTTAAGAAGCCATGGTGCAGGGACGCGTGCGCGATGTTCCACATGGATACAAGAGAGACGGAAGGATCTATGAAGATCATCTTCCACAGTGGTTTAATTGTGCCGCACGAGGTCTGCAAAGAGTTCAATGCGCGGGAAACGAACCGCTCCCTCGTCTACTCCGCACAGACCATATATAAGGCGAGTCATCGGTTATGTACAAGCACAGAACTTTTGCACTCCTTTCTTCTTCTTCCATCGTTCCACCTCCTAGCCCGGCGCCAACAAACCACCACAGCCATGGCCAACCTTCCACCTCCTAGTCCGCTGAGGTAGCCACCCTGCAAGTGGATATGCTGCAGCTCCCCCGAGAGGGTGAACGACGGCCAGCGCCTCATTATGGCGCGAGACGCGTACAACAGTACGTCTCAGGCCTTGGACGCCTTGGGTCTTTGTACCCTTCCCGAGTTTCCGGTAATGGATACCACCGGCCACTACCTGTACGCCCTCACGGGTGTGGCCGATCGCCTGGACATCTTGTCCGGGACTATGGCCCAGGAGCTCGGCGCCGAGGGCCGTAGTGCCCTGGTGGCGGCGACGGAGAGGAACTACTGTCGCGGCGGGGTTCCACCACCGATGCAACCGGAGCCACCGGTGCAGCCGGAGCAATCGGCTCAGCCGGAGCAGCCAGCCCACTTTCCTGCTGCATCATCGCCGGAGGAGGAGGAGGAGGAGGAGGAGGAGGAGGACGATGATGACGACGATGACGACGACGACGACAACGATGATGACAATGACGAAAACGATGATGACGACGATGATGACGACGGCGATGACAACGGCGACCACCACCACCACGACGACGATGACGAGGAGGAGGAGGAGGACCGCTTGTCGTGGTTTGAGAAGTTGGGGGAGAGGGCGGAGGAGGCGAGGTCGGCAGAGTAGTTTTAGGAGTTCTTGTACATATTTCTTTTGTAGTTTTAGGAGTTCTTGTACATGTTTAGCTTCAATTCTTTTCTTGTACATATTTCTTGTGTTTTGTAATATATATGTGTTCATTTGTGTCAATGAATACTGGTGTGTTAGAATTTCTGGATTTCAATCAAGTGAATGTGCTCTAGGTTTAGTGATGTGTTAATCTGTCACAAGTGAACCGAGCAAATTGGACAAAAACAAAAGATCTTAGGGTTTGAAGCTCGTCTCGATTTGTAATTGCAAAGCTAAAGGAGACAAACAATGACTTTAAGCGCGTCTCACATCACTTTATGATCGATGGACATCTGATCTTTCGCCCATCGTTGTCTCCTATTTGGGTTTCTTACGTAGTGTAATTGGTTGATCATGTTTGCGGTCCATGCATGTTAGACATAGCTAGAATTAAAACACTTCGGTCATGTTTAACAACACTAACATGCATACGTATATATATACCTCAAACAGTACATGACGATCTTTCAACAAAAAGAGAAAACACACGCATAACATCATGAAACATGATCGTTGATCGAGGTCGCACATGCATGTTGAACATAGAATAGAAATAGTATTAGACAACAGACAGAGAAGAAAAGAACATATAGAACAGGTGCGAAGGATTAGTCCCACCAAGAAAAGTTGAGGTCGGTGCACCGACGTTATAAGGCATGGCGCACAGTTGCAGTTAAAAATCCGAATGAAAGTAATGCGTGCAGGACTAGGCCCATGTTCGCTACAAGGTGTCCGCTGGCACAGACGCGCGGTCACGAAGTTGACTTAGGCGTGTACGGACATATTTTTTTTATATAATGAAAAAATTGTTTTTCCCCGCGTGTACATTTACTCCTAATGGGACGCGTCGAGCCGTTGGGACCGAGAGGATGCAAACTGCGGTTTCGAAGAAACCGGGGCCACCGACCGGTTCATAATTAAGCGCGGTTTCCTCTAGCGTCCGATCATCTCGACACGCCTGCTTAGATGACGACCCGCTATAAAGGCTCACTGTCCTCTTGCTTCTCCGCCGCACCACTCCTTAGATCCTAGCCTCTAAACTTCTCCCCCCGCCATCGTCGACCACCTCTCGCTCTTTCTCTGCACCTCCGTCGCCACACAAATGGGTAGCCCCGCGACGAAGCGCTCTAGGCCATCGACATCCTCCGAACCTCCTTCTCCGTTCCATCGCCGCCGGCAATGCCGGTGGAACTGATGGCGGCGCCCACATCTCCGCCCGCGGTGCCTGCAATTCCTCATCCCGGTTGGGTTGAGCAGACTCTCAGACTCCTCACCGACCGCATCGATGAACTCGATCGGCGCCTTAAGGTGGCCACCGATGCCAAGTCCGCTGCCGCTCATAGTGCACTAGCGCTCAACGCAGTGGCGCCGAAGGTCTTTTCTGACAAAGATCGCTCGTGTCGCCGTCTGGGTCTTGGGACCCTTCCCCTCCACACGAGCATGGACACCGCGGGCCACTACTGCTACGGGTTGATTACTTTGGCCGGTCGTCTCGACGCCCTCCACGAGACGATCGTGGAGGTTGCTGGGGTAGAGGGCCTCCTAAAGATTAAGCACCGTGTCGCCGGGAAGCTTCGGACTGTGACGGAGGTTGAGGAGTATGAGGCGGCTTGGGCAGCGGCGGCGGTGGAGGAGGCGGAGTAGGAGGCGTCTCTTGAGGCGGAGATGGACGCGGCTATGGAGGTGGCGGAAGTGGCGGAGGAGGAGCAGGCGGAGGCGGCAGCGGCGGCGGAGGCGGAGGCGGCAGCAGCGGCGGCAGCGGCGGAGGAGGAGGAGGAGGAGGAGGCGGCACCGGCGGCGGAGGCGGAGGAGGCGGCAGCGGCGGCGGAGGAGGACGTGGTTTTCTCCCAGTAGAGTAGTATTAGGAGTAGTTTATCTATTTCGTGATCTCTGAGTAGAGTAGTATTAGGTGTAGTTTATCTTGTTCTTGCTGTCTACTACGTGTTTTCCTATTACTTGTTTGTTAATGAAATATGTCTTTATGTTCATGAACAATGTGTTCTATATATGCAGTATCGAAAAACTTCTTTTATCGATAACATCTCCTATATGTTTGTAACTTGGGACCATCTATATTTCTTGTGGCTGAATGAATGAAATCCGGTAAACATTATCCTTACAAGTAATAGAACTAACAACAGACATGATGCATAATTAACTTGATTAGGAAATTACGTCATCTAAATTGCTAACTAGTCCATCGCCTATTGCAACAGGTGCATGAAAAGTACTTTATCCGTTGTAACTAATATCCGATGAAATTGTTGATATATATATCGTATGTACCTGTGATACTCGTATCACAGGCGGCTTTGGATCGATGGCCTGAAGATTAGGCATCACAGGGGAAAATGTTTTTTTTTGTAGTAGTAGTATACACTCTGTATATGTTATCATTTCATTGCGACGAATGTTATATATAAAATCCTGATTGTTTACCTTTTACTAGACCATGGATTTGCCGTCCTCCTTTCGTCGACTTAGGTGTTCTGTATTTGCATGTCGTTTGCATTAGCACAATGATACATTTGGCGATTCATATTTTTGTTCGTATTTTTTTTTGGAATGTCCCACTACCACATGACTGCTTTTACATCTCCATGAAAACAAAGAAGAACGGCAGGTAGCGGTCCCTCAAAAAAATTTCCGTTCTTCTTGGCGCGCACAATTGAGATTTTCACAATTGAAACTTCACTCCGTGCGCCCAAAATTCCAGTCCCGCGCGTTTGTAGCTAGCCACGACGAATATAAATGTGTGTCTCCCTCTAATCCTGCAGTGGCTTCCGTTCCCGGCACACATGTTCTCCTCTTAGTGCTGTGTTCCAAACTTGCATTCTTATGAAAATCCCGTGTGACTGGTGGTGGTGACTGTGAGTACAACGTCGAGCGACCAAGTTTGACGGGCTCTACCGAACCTCTTCATCACCGACACTGCCCTGCGACATCCCGAACTCCAGTTTTGTGCTACATAAGTTCTACACGATCCATGCCGTCTTTTTATAGAGCTACTCCCCCCTTATCGCTTTAGCTGTCGTCCCAACAGCTGCAGCCAGTTCATTCCTACTTGTCGTCCCAACTTCTTATATGCTCTTACGTTTCATGAATGTCTAGTATAAAATCTGACTAATGGTGCAATCATGCAATCAACTATCGTCAATCATTAGATCTGCATCCTACAGTCGATTCATCTTTTTATTTTACCCTAGCATCTGATTGCATTCTACTTGTTTCCATATATAAAATACACTACACCTCTGCCCCGAAATAAATGTCGCTCCGACAGTTTATGGTATTGTATTTCTAGTACATTTCCATGTCAGGAAAGATAACTACTAAAACCGCATGTACTATGTAATTTCTTGATTTAGAAGTAAATGACCACAGAGTTATCTTATCAACCACTCCCAATGTTGTACTCTCATTCCTGTGTTCCAAACTTGTATTCCTAAGATTTTCAGTTCCCACGGTTTATACACGTTTTTCTTGTTTTTCTTTCTCGGATTGTACGGTTTTTTTTTCCTACTCCTTCATTTCTAATTCCTCCGTTCAAAACAAACATTTTCAGTTCATAGCAACCACACCGCCCGATCTAAAATACACATCCTCATGTAATCTGACGTTATCACTGTTACTTACTATATATACTCTTTACTTTAGGAACAAGACACCAAACCATCATGTCGTCTACAAGTAATCGTCATGGGAAACAAGCACCTGGTATAACTATAAATGTGTTTACTATCAAAATACACATATTTATAACACGTTAATTCCTTTGCATCGTATGCAGAGAATATTGCAGCACCTGATGCTCAGGAACCCCGAGATTCGTCATCCCATGCTGGTACTACGAGTATAAATATGTACCGGGCTCTACTAAATATTTTAGCATTGCGATTGTAGTTTCCTAGTCCCAGTTAATAGTTAATCAATATATGTGATGACATGATTTATTGATGCCTACACACGCACGATGGGCTCTCTCGCCGCCGGCCACTCCGGCACCGGCGACCACACCCTGCTGCTGCTCACTTCAGTTTCCTCCCCGACGCATCTCCCTCCACCATCGCCATGTCCCATCCTTCGCGTGTCATGGTGACCCTGCCACCCGCAAACCCCTGTTGCTGCCGGTCACTCCGGCACCGGCCAGCGCCCACGCCCTGCTGGTGAGTATATGTGATGGCGTGATTTATTGATGCCTACACACGAATGCTGGGCTCTTTCGCCGCCGCCACTCCGGCACCGGCGACCACGCCCTGCTGCTGCTCACTTCAGTGTCCTCAGAAACACGTCTCCCTCGACCATCGCCACGTCCCACCCTTCGCGTGTCATGATGACCATGCCGCCTGCAAACCCATGTCGCCGCCGGTCACTCCGGCACCGGCCGGCACCCACGCCCTACTGGTGGTCACTTCACTGTCCTCCCTGACGCGTCTCCCTCCATCTCCACGTCCCATCGTTCCCGTGCCATGATGACCCTGCCGCCCGCAAACCCCTGGCCATTACGGCGTACCTACATGCTATGCCCCATATGACATGGCATACCCTGGAAAAAATAGTCCAATATCATTAACCCCTGTCCACTAAGAAATGTTAGTATCATATAGTTTAGAGATGCATGTACATGAGGGTTCATTGCTGCTTATATGATCTCAATTCCGTTTTTTACACTACCAAATGCGTTGCTGATGTCTGGTAATTAACGCAAGACTATATTCATGTATCCGTTCTAGCACTTTAGGGCGAGATGCTAACATGCAGAGCAAAATATCAGTATGCAATCCACCTATATTTAATTCCTAGATCCGCCACACTGTCCTCCTAGCCTCGAGACTTGCTCCGGGGTGATATCAATGGACGCAGATCACCTGACTTATATGTTTTTACTGCGAGCGATGCAGTAAGATCCAACGGAATCACACCGTTGGATCTTTACTGCATCGCCTGCAGTAAAAACGTAAGTCACGTGAGATCACCGGTGTGATCTGGACATCGATCCTCTGACTTAAATGTGGTCTCTGCACTGCCAGACCGAACCCTAGCTTTGTTAAACGTCGCAAGCTTCCCGCCTCATCTGTCTTGCATCCTCTACCTGCTAATACCGCTGATGTCCATGACTCGCCCTACCACCAATTCGCCTCGAGACACGCTCCTGCTGATGTTGGTCACACCGAACCGCCAGTACTACAGAGGATGAGCACCCGACGAACCCTCTCTTTCTCTAGCATCGCCAGCTACTATCTTGCCTGCTTTGCAGCAGGACTGAAAATCCCCTGCAGTACTACGGGTGCTGTAGCACCACTAACTACTGCCTGATGCCTGATTGTAGGGTATGAACAGCAACAAAGAAGTAAACAAGTTGATGCATCACCCAATATGGAGCAAAATGCTGTTGCGACGCGGTGTTCCCACGCTCGTATTTGCCGCACTCGTCCTGAAGATGGTAAAACATCAGACTTCTTCTTCTTTCACACTATTTTTACATGATACTATGCCTAGTCAGTTGCTAATTTGCTTTAAACGTTTACCGTTTAAATGACACTAACAGAGGAAAGAAGTTTGGAAGAGGGGTGGCTAAAGGACTTAAGGTTGCTAAATTGCGCTATCTAGCATCTGCAAATAGAACGAATGATTAGAATCGGAAGCTACAAATTTAGTGGTCCGATAGGTTTGGTGCTGCGGTTGGTCCTAATCAGCAGCACATTGTCGATGATGTGGTTATTACAACAAAAAAAATGCACTCCTCGCTGGTGTAAGGAAGTGGGCAGAGGTTGGCGGTACTTCGAAGAGCGATATAGTGAGAGACATTCTGGTTAGTGTTGTGACACCCCACATAAGTATTTTTTTCTAGCGACCTCCATCTTGTACGTTTATAACAGTGTGATATACAATGTCCAGAATGCCTCGGACTTGGAGGGCACAGATGATACCAGAAGAAAAATATTGAAGATTGTTGGTGAGCGCTACAAGGGGTGGCGATCAATATTGCATGCCACCTATAAGAAGTATTCGACCGATGAGGAACGTGTACAAAACAAGCCTGTTGACGTAGCAGATTCCGATTAGTTGGCACTTATGGACTATTTTGGGTCTGAGCGATTCGAGGACAGCTAGCTTTCTAATACCTTCATATCCTACAAAAACTATTTGATAACACCGATTCGTGAAATTAATTCTTAAAATTGCAGTCAATAAACAGAACCAATTCATGAAATCGAAGTACTCAAAAGACAAAACACTTGCTTAGCTCGAAATCCTATGCCCAAATTAGTTATGAGAAGGTATGAAAACTAAATCATGCTTTTACTTTGCACTGCAATCATTCAATCAAATTTTACTTGTATTTGATGTAGCGAGACCCAGAGACTAGAAAAGAACCCGATGACATAGAACCGTGGGAGGCAAGCCATGTGAAGAACGGTCAATGGGCAAACGAGCAGGCAGAAGCTGTACATGTGAGAAACACTTCAAACAGTCCCGATTTAAATAAATATTTGCAATGTACATGTGAATTTTCTTTTTGTATATAGACTCAGGCACGTGCCCAAATCAACGTCAAGGAAGCTGAGCTGGGAGACCCAATCCCAGATGAGGAAAGAAACAACATCTTCCAGCTTACTTATATATCCGCAACCGGTTCTGGAGGATCACAGTTTCGGGGGCGTGGTTATATGGCTAAAACTAATGTTTCTGAAAGACCGCGTATCCAGATGTCTGACCAGCTCGGCCAGCAAGTTCGATCCTTGCAAAATAGAAATGAAGACCTCAGCACTCAGGTGCAAGAGTTAGAAGGAAGAAATGATCATATGACCTCCCAGATGGATGGTTTCATCCAGGCAAATGAACAGCTCAACCAGGAAGTCCGGGCTTTACATGATCAGATGGCAGCCAATTCTGCACGGCAAGAAAAGGAGCTAGCAGAAATGCACAGAATGATGGAGAGCTTGCAAAATCAACAACGACTTGCAGCAACTCCACAAAAGGCTCCTGCTCGCACCAAGTCGAAGCTGCATGTTCAAGAAACTATTCCTAGTACTACAACTCGTCGCGGTGCTATTTTAATGAGTGCAATGTTGCAAACTGAAAAAACTGTAAATAACATCGTCTCGCAACGACGCAAGGGTCCTTGAGCGTTGCATCAATTGCTGGATGTTTGTTGTTAAGTCGACAGATGTATCGTGTGCGAATAAATTGATTGTGTTGCCACTAATTTTCAAACCTGGTGCATTAGGATTCTAGTGCCGCTCATTATAAAATGTGGCATTAATAGATTATTGCGACGAAAATAAACTCTTGCAATAGGAAGCTAGCTCTTGCCAGAAATTATAAAATGTTGCACTACAAACATTTGGCTACGACCAAAAAAGCGTTGCACTAGACTGCTATTGCCACCACCCAGAGAACGTCGCATTACGACCCTGTTGCAACAGATTTGAATATGTTGCATTACGAACCTATTGCTACAGATCAGAAATCGTTGCAATACAAATTCTCCATGAACGTGAAATCGTTGCAATACCGTATTATTGGCCACGGCTGTGAAATCGTCGCGATACCATATTATTCGCCACGAGTGTGAAATCGTCGCGATACCGTACTATTCACCACAGAAGTGAAATCGTTGCAACATCGTAGTATTATCCACAAATGTGAAAACATCGCGATACGATATTATTCGCCACGAGTGTGAAATCGTCGCGATACCGTACTATTCGCCGCGGATGTGAAAACGTTGCGATACCATATTATTCGCCACGAGTGTGAAATCGTCGCGATACAGTACTATTCGCCACGGATGTGAAATCGTTGCAACACCATACTATTTTCCACGAATGTGAAAACGTTGTCATAGCGTACTATTCGCTACGGATGTGAAATCGTTGCAACACCATACTATTCGCTGCAAATGTGAAAACATCGTGATACCATACTATTCGCCACGAGTATGAAATCGTCACGATACCGTACTTATCGCCATAGATGTGAAATCGTCGCAAATAACGTACTATTCGTTGCAATACGTTAAATCATCGCAATACGTTAAACCATTGCAATACCATACTATTTGCCACGAACGTGGAGTTGTTGCAATACCATACTTTTTGCCACGAATGTGGCATCGTTGCAACACCGTTATTTTCGTTGCAATACGATAAATCATCGCAGTACGTCAAACCGTTGCAATACCATACTATTTGCCACGAACGTGGAGTCGTTGCAATACCATACTTTTTGCCACAAATGTGGCATTGTTGCAAGACTGTTATTTTCGTTGCAATACGTTAAATCATCGCAATACGTTAAACCATTGCAATACCATACTTATTTGCCACGAACGTGGAGTCGTTGCAATACCATACTTTTTGCCACGAACGTGGCATCGTTGCAACACCGTTATTTTGGTTGCAATACGTTAAATCGTTGCAATACGTTAAACCGTTGCAATACCATACTATTTGCCACGAACGTGGAGTCGTTGCAATACCATACTTTTTTCCATGAATGTGACATCGTTGCAACACCGATATTTTCGTCACAATACGTTAAATCGCCGCAATACGTTAAACCGTTGCAATACCATACTATTTGCAATGAACGTGGAGTCGTCGCAATACCATACTATTTGCCACGGATGTCAAGTCATCGTAATAACCTATTGCCTCGGCTGTTATCGCCACGAGTCAGAAAAACTATCGCGACGTTCTATTTCGTTGCGACAACAACCTATCGTGACGAATTTTGACCTATTGCAACGATTTTTTTCGTGGCAATAAACCAGAATCCTGGTAGTGATTACATGACTGACGTAGATTTGGGATCGGTTGGTGTGGTTTCTATAAGCTGACAATGTTTGTTTCGAACAGAGGAATTAGAAATGAAGGAATAGCAAAAAGGTATGATATGAGAAAGCGACAAGAAAAAAAGTGTAAAAACCGTGTGAACGGAAAATCTTAGGAATATAAATTTGTAACACATGAATGATAGTACAACATTTGGACTGGTTGATTAGATAACTCGTGCGTCATTTACTTCTAAATCCAGAAATTACATACTACCTCCGGTGTTTAATATTTGTCGTTCCCGACAAGGAATTGAACTAGAAATACACTATCGTAATAAGCTGTTGAGGCGACACTTATTTCAATACAGATGTAGTATATGATCTCCATCTCTCTCTCTCTCTCTCTCTCTATATATATATATATATAACTAAATTCGTAAAACATAAGAGCACATTTCTTCTTTGTTAATTTATTTAATCTTCGTATATCAGCATGGACCGTGTAGAACTTAACTAGCCCAAAACTGCATGGATCGTGTAGAACTTACCTAGCAATATAGCTCTATAAAAGGACAGCACGGATTATGTAGAACTTACCTAGCACAAAACTGGAGTTAGGGATATCGCAGGGAGGTGTGAAGAGGTTTGGTAGAGCCAGTCAAACTTGGTCGCCTGACGTTGTACCCACGAGTCACCACAACCAAGAGCTTCAATGCGTCACTGAGAGATCCATGGGGAAAAAAATTGTAAAAACCATGGGAACTGAAAACACAGGAATTTATTAGGAATACAAGTTTGGAACACATGACAAAGAGTACAACACATTTGGAGTACCGCGATATCACCGGAAGGGCGGTGCAGCGGTGTGTCGAGAACGGAGGCCAGGGTACTGGTATTAGAGGCCAGTGTTTCTATTTTACTCATCGTGGCTGAAATAGGGTTACAATAGGTGGGACTGAAATTGGAGGCACATGGAGTGAAATTTGAATTGTCAAAATCTTAATTGTGGCGCGCCAAGAAGAACGAAAAAATTTTCGCGAGCGTGGAGAATTTGGCGCTAGCCGTACCCTTGTGCACGCATGCAATTGTGATTAAATTCATGTCATGTCGCATTGATTCTTGCACATGGTGCATGTATCTAGAGGGGTAGACTTCTTCGGACAAATTGCTCGCTTCTTAATTAAAGTATGGCCTAGCTGCTTGCTCGCCGTGCGACCGCTAACTCCCCTTCATCTTTGTTACTATGCATGGAGATCAAAATATCAAAGCAGTCATGTGATAGCTAGTGGGAAATTCCAAAAAAATACGAACAAAAATATGAATCGCCTAATGTATGTGTGCTAATGCAAACGACATGCAAATACAAAACACCCAAGTCCACGAAAGGACGATGGCAAATCCATGGTATAGTAAAAGGTAAACAATTAGCATTCTGTAACATTGATCACAATGAAATGATAATATATATATATATATATATATACATATATATATATATATATTCACTTGCGCCATGATTTTTTTATACAGGCGGACCGAACGTAAAAATTTGCACTGTGATGTCAAATCTTCAGGCCATCGATCCAAAGCCGCATGTGATAGGAGAGCATCACAGGCGGATACGATAGATCAGCAATGTCATTGATTATTAGTTACAACGGATAAACTACATTTCAGGCGCCTGATGCATCACGCGATGGACTAATTAGCAATCAAGATGACATAATTTTCTAATCATGTTAATTATGAATCATGTTAGTTGTTAATTATACTAATTGTAAAGCTTATGATAGTTGCACACTAATAAATCATTTTTTGTCAATGTATGAGCTATACAAAAAAAATCTCGTCAATTATGAAATTTTACCGGATTATTGTTACCTAAAGTTGCCTGAATTTTTACCGGATTTCAGTCTTTCGGACACATGCAATATAAATGGTCCCAAGTTACAAACAAACAAAAGTTATTTTTCGATAAAAGGAGATATTTTTCGATACTGCATAGGACACATTGTTCATAAACATAAAAGACATTTTTCATCAACATAAAAACAACACATATATACAAACAAGAAATTCGAAAACACATAGAAAACAAGAAAAAGAAAAACTACTCCTAATCCTACTCTACTTGGAGGAGGTCTCCTTAACCTCCGCCGCCGCCGCCTCTTCCTCCTCCTCTGGCACCTGAGTCCGAAGCTTTCGGTCGACGGTGTGGAGAAGGTGCCGACGGCCCTCCACACCACCCACCTCCGCTATCGTCTCATGGAGGGTATCGAGACGAGTGGACACAAAGCTTAACCCGAAGCAGTAGTGGCCGGAACTGCAGAGTCCATGCTGGTGTGGACGGGAAGGGTCCCAAGAACCAGACATCAACACGAGAACAACTGCTTGAAATTGCGTCCTTGAAGAGATCATCTAAATCCGTAGAATTTGATGCGTGATAGGGATATCACACTTTGTGGCTCCACACATGAGAGTCAATAACTAAAATTTAATTGTAGACATGCACCGATGAGAACATCGGGAGCCCAATTCAGAGACCGAACCCCAAACTGATAAATGGACAGCCATCGTTAATGTTGATCCATGAGTTTGTTCTCCATCAAATTTTAGTATCAGGACAACAGTAATCTTAGCTTGGGTGAAGTTTGATTGCCAGATCAATCACGGGCTAAGATTATGTAAAATCGGTCACCATCGTTCTTCGTTTTGGAAAGATGATGATAACAATTGCAGTAAACTACCGACTTCAAATGAAAAAATTGAGTGAAAGGACACAAAAGAGGAGAAACACAGCCTAAACCACACTCTCAATGGAGTCCCAACCAAGAATCATCGATTGTCGCAACACATCAGATTCTTGGCTAGACATTGAACGCCGGTTATCTCGCCCCTTTTTCAGAAAGGAATTGTTTTTCGATACTGCATAGGACACATTGTTCATGAACAGAAAAGACATTTATCATTAAGAAAAAAACAACACATATATTAAAAAAATACAAAACACATAGAAAATAAGATAAAAAAACCACTCCTAATACTACTCTACTCGGAGTCAGAGGAGATCTCCTCCATCTCCTTCTCCGCCGCTGCCACCGCTGCCGCTGCCTCCTCGTCCAGCGATTGAGTCCGAAGCTTCTGGGCAACAGTCTGCAGAAGTTGCTAGCGGCCCTCCACCCCAACCACCTCCGCGATTGTCTCGTGGAGGACGTCGAGACGACCGGCCACAAAGCTTAACTCGAAGTAGTAGTGGCCCGCGGTGTCCACGCTGGTGTAGACGAGAAGGGTCCTAAGACCCAGATAGTTACATGAGCAAGACGTATCAGCAAATACATCCCGCAACAATTTTTCGAGCTTTTTTGCGCGCCCGACGATGGCACACAAGTTGTCAGTGGCCTCCTTCGGGTGCCGATCGAGTTCTTCAATGCGGTCTTGGAGGAAGCGGACAATCTCCTGAACCCAAACGGGATGAGAAGGTGCGGGCGCCATGGGTGGTGATGGGGGCGGAGGAGGTGTGGGCATCACCTCCAGTTCCACCAGCATTGGCGGGGACGGAAACGGACATGAAGGAGGTTCAGAGGACGTCAATGGCCTGGAGCGCTTTTGTGCGGGGCTACGCATTTATGCGGCAATGGAGGTGTAGAGAAAGAGCGAGAGGTGGTCAACGGTGGTGCAGCGGAGAAGCAAAAGGAGATGTTTGGAGGCTACATTCGATGGAGTGGTGCGGCGGAGACGCTAGACGATAGTGTGCCCTTATAGCGGGTCCTTGTCTAACCGCAAGAGTGGAGATGATCGGACACTTCGAAAACTGTGCTTTCGAACCAGTGGGTGGGTCGGATTTACTCAAAACCGTGGTTTGCCTCCTCTCGGTTATCGCAACGGCTCGACGCATCCCATCGGCTTCACAGGCAGTTTTTTTAATTTGACAAGCAAAGGGTCCAAGGTATGCAATGTCCCACTTGGCATACTTTGTAGGTACATTCCGCGGTGTTTCTGTTTTTCAGCTCCAGTTTTTAAGTTTGACACGCAAATGGCCCAAGGTATGCATTGTTCCAGTTTTTTAGTTTGTCACTCAAAATACCTCGATCATGTTTCACGACGTTACATGTTATCTCTTTTTGTTGAAAGATCAGCATATATAGTTGAAAGATCGTCACAAAACACAATAAAAAAGTACAAGACACAAGAAAAGAAAAACAACAAAAGAAAACCTAAATCCTCCTCCTCCTTAGAGAAAACACATCACTGCACTTAGAGCACATTCACTTGGTAACTAAATCATTCATTTGTCCAAAAAATAATCTAATCCTTCCTTATGAATTGTCATTCCTGAGGAACACGGTGAAGACGCCACACATTCATTCATTAACACAATATATTTCAAACCCTCGATCATGTTTTTCAGTATGACACGCAAAAGACCCCGATCATGCATGTTTGATGACATTAGGTGTTTTCTCTTTTTGTTGAAAGATCATCATATATTGTTTGAAGGTCGTTGATCATATGTTTGGGGTGTATCATGCATGAACAACTAACATGCATGTGAGAGATACCTCAATCATGTATGATGACGTTACGCGTGTTTTCTCTTTTTGTTGAAAGATTGTCAAGTTTGAGGCTCGTTGATCATGTTTGGGGCGTAGCAAGCATGGAAGAAAGACCTCGATCATGTTTGATGATAATGTTACATGTTTTCTCTTTTTGTTGAAATTGTCATATATAGTTTGAGGCTCGTTGATCATGTTTGGGGCTTATTATATGCATGAGAACTAACAAGCATGTGAAAATGGCGGACCTAGGCTTTAATCGAAGGGTATGCACTTTGAAAAATAATTCCAACTTGTTAATTTATTTAATATTTTAATAAAAATATAGAGTTTATAATTCGATACACAAGAAGTAAATAAAGTCATAAATTTGATAATTGTTCATGATTCATATTGTGCAATCAGTTTTTTTATCAGCATGTTAATTGTCCAAATGTTATTCAAATATTCCATCACAGCATTAGCTAGAATGGTTTGTCATTTTTTTGCTTCTATAAGGGAATACAATAATATTATGTTAGATATATAAACTAAATCCTTGTTGTATTGAATATGTATTGATAAGAGGAATTCATTTGCGCTAGCTACAGGAAGCAAGGATTAAATTTGTTGGCTTGTTTAAGAGAACACATGAGTATACTCAAATAAGGCACATTAATTGAGAACAAATAATATTACGTGCTTCAGTTTAGAAAATATTTCACTTCAAGGGAAAATAAGTGCCCCGCTCCTGGTTTGAAATATTTGTCACCAATTAGTTCAAAAATGAACTATCCGGTGACAAATATTCAAATCAAGAAGGAGTATTGATTAAACAATAAATACTATAGAAACGAAATAAATTTCTTGATGAGTAAAGAAAATCTAGAGTCTAGGCAAATGCCTTATCTCATCCTTGGCTCATTGTCTCTCTCTTCTAACGTGTGCTCCATCAAGAGCACTTGTTTCCTCAAGTCTGCATAATCACTTCGTCTTCAAGATGCACTCACAAGTTCTCCCGTGTCATGCTCATACTCAAGCCGCGACGTCAAGGGGTGTTTGCCATCTCCTAGCATGAAGTTCATGGCAGGTGAGGCTGTAGCGCTCTTTGCATGGTGGCAGTTTTTACGATGGAGGGTCAAGAAGCCGTAGGCAACTCAGCACAACTTATTATTGTTGTGTTGTCCATGTTAGTGCTAATCCTGACTTGCTGGGCTAATGAACACCTGATGAGTTCAGGTTGTGTTTGTGAGTGCGTGCACAAGAGTGGTCTGGTGCTGATTAGTTGCCGTGTCAGAAGAGCTTGCTTGGATCATGGACAAGGAAAATACTTTGTAAGTAGTACAAAGTAAGTTGGCCGACGTTCGCATTCATACACGAATGCGACCAGGTAGTTGCTTGCAGGTGCATGCTACATGAGTGTTTGTCCGGGTCATGTGGTTAGTCCACGATGCACCCTAAACCCGGTGTTGAGGCCGTGTATGTGCATACACTAGTGAAATGTGACAAAGTGCTTAGTCAAAGTTAGTTGGCATGTATATGCATGATCTTTTTGGCCGCGTCGTGCTCGTGCGCATGATGGATCATGCATGTTGAGTGCTGAGTCATTCGGATCGCTGAACAAATGTCAGACGTGGCGTTGGTATGCTCCAAGCCTATAAAAGGTGTTGTACTCATTTGTTGAAATGACAATACGAATAATAGAAAAGCAGTGTTCGTCGCTGGCCTTGTTATCTGTCAACCGAGAGTGCTTTTTGTTTCCTCTATTATAGTTCGCTTACTCGTTCATCATTAGTACTAGCAGTCCGTTGGCTTTTTCCATACATGTGTCACTTCACACTTTGATATGACGTTCATTGATTGTTCGATTGTTGCGTTGTGCCTGTGCGTGCTGCTAGATTCAGGGCGTTGGCGTACGTGGAAATCATCAGGGCAGGGTGGCACAGTCGCAGGAACCGCGCAGTGCACCCTTGTCTGTATGGCAGTAAGATTTGGAGCGTGAACGTACATGGCAACCATCTGAGCAGGGTCGCACCGAGACGGCTGTGCGGCCCTGTTGCAGAAATTCGATTCTTGCACCAAGGGGTTAAAGGCAGGCCCGACTCTGGGCATAGGCGGGAGGGGCGACCGCCTAGGGCTAGGCTAGGGAGGGGCCCACGATGTCAGCTGTTAAAGAGAAAAGAAATAAAATTAATTAGTATTTGCATCATCCATATGCGATGTATAGTTACACGGACTAGCTTTTTTTACATAATTTTTTTGAAATATAATACTACGTCCGTTCTGAAATAATTGTCGTGTTAGACAACCAAATGAACTAGAAATGAAGTAATAAAGGTTCTCCAAATGACAACTATAACAAAACGGAGGGAGTATTACTAATGTCTTTAATATTTATTAGATATAATATTACTAATGTGTTTATTTTCCATATGCGATGTTTTTTGATAAAAGGAGGAGTTTTTCGATAATGCATAGGACACATTGTTCATGAACATAAAAGTCATTTTTCATTAACATGAAAACAACACATATATTACAAACAAGAAAAAAAGAAAAAAACATAGAAAACAAAAGAAAAATCTACTACTAGTCCTACTCTAGGAGGACTTCTCCATCTCCGCCTCTACTGCCGCCGCATCCGCCGTTGTGGGGACTGGAGTCCTGATATCCAAGGATCTCATTGGGTGGTGTCGTGCGATATGACACCCAACAGTATACAAGAAAAGAACAAGAATAAAATACAATACCAAGTCTTTATTTGTAAACACAGCGGAAGTTTTACAATACTAAGTGAAAAAGAAAGTGACCTATACATCATAGCTACACTCTCGGCACTAGCTATGCAACAGCAAAGTCATCCATGTCATGGATGCTTCGCACTAGCAACCCTCACTCATCAAACTTACAGCGGCGTGCAGTGCTCCCACTCGGCTGTAAACCCTGGAGGGGGTGCAACCTCGTCGTCGAACCCGTCATCAATCGTGTAAGCTGCAAAAACTTGTTAAATGGAAACGTGAGCTTAAGGCTCAGCAAGACTACCTGTCTGACTAGACATATGCAGGGTGAATACTAATCATAGGTAAGGTAAAGCAGTAAAAGAATTGCCTACAAGTGGATCCTTATAGTCATGTTTTAAGTAGAAAATGACATTCCTCAGGCACGGCACATCATGGACTCCCCAATCAAACAAGAAACGCTTTGTCGATGATATGTCATGCCCAAAAGCACATAATGCTATTATAGGTTAAGTATTTGGAAACTGTAAAGTTTTAATTGTGCTATCTTTAAGCCACACAAGCTTGCAAAACAATTATAATTCAATACATCATATTCTTCTAGCTTCTTCAGTATTTACTATGTCACGGCACAGTAAACAAGTGGTATTCTATTACCAAGAGGGACGATGATTCCAATCAGGACACACCCGGACAACACGACACATATGCACTTTTGGAAGCGCCAGCGAGTACTTAAAGTGGTACCTACATAACACTTCAGTACTAGTCGTATATGTCCACCATTCACCCAACACTCGATGCCGAACGGTCGATCCGTCACGGGCAAGAGGTCCCTACGTGGGGCATACTCTGACGTGCCGACCAGCTGATTTACACCTTGCTGCCCTCAACCCACACCTATAAAACAGAACGGTATGCCTCGACAAACCCGTATCAAGCTTCGTCAGTTTGCTGGAGCCCATTTCTCCAGTATGTCGCCGGTACAATTCAAGCTTGTCCAGCAGGGCCGCATACGGCTCGGGCCTTAATCGACACAGTCGGAGCTATGCAACCAAGACCACCTCTTGTCGCTTCCTACTCATATTTGACCGGTCTCCAATTCATATTAACAACCATTCTTTATATTTACCCGACCCAGTGTAGATGAGTGTCATCTTTCTATCTCGCGAGTAGATTCCAACTACTGGACTTCTACCAGTTTCCTGACAACATTAGCATGGCAGTTGCTGCACGAGTTGGTGAGCTATTCTAACCACTCCCTTGGTTATTTGGTCATGCAAGTGGATGTCAAACACCTTAAACGTAATGCACAAACATCTGAAGATATAAGGTGAATGAAAACTGCAAAGACACTGTAAGGAACTTAAATGCAAATCGGGGCTTGTCTCCGGCAGATGGACTTCGAAGGCCTCCGGCTCCTTCTCGACTTCAGTTACTACACGATATTCATATTATATGAATGACTTTGAAAATAAATAATATGTTTAAGGTCACAAGCTAATATCCTGTGATCAATATAAGATAATGATCTTAATTGGATTTGGGACTTTTATGGTAGATACAAGGGACTATAATGGAGGCTCTTGCAAAGAACAGGAGATGATCAAGGTAGTTTGTTGTCTCTAAATTCCAACAAGTAAAAGGCTTCTCTGAATTTTGGTTATAATTCAGGAGCTTTGTCATGGCTAAAAGTGGATGATCATGGTAGAGGGGGGTCTCACTGGTTCTGGAAAAATTTGTTTCACATTTTTCTGAGATTCCTACAGGGATAAACTGATTTTTCAAGTTTGGGGAAAAATACGTATAGATTTGGAACACTGATCATCACAGTAATTGAAGTCCAATAAACTTGAAATTTTAACTGGAGATCATTGATCTTTTTATGAGTGTCCTGACAAAATTTGGGAATTTTCCAATTAACAGAACAGGAATAATAAATTTCCCAAGTAGTTAGATCAAAAGAATTATTATGAAAATTTTGGGAGTTTCATGTCCAAAAATTGCACCACTGCAATGTTTGGAACAAGATAAGTCTACAAGAATTTATTTGGAATTATTTGATCAAGTATGCTAGGAGTAATCGATTTTCAAAGTTCGCTCAAAATATGGAATTATTTCCTAATGGAAAACTTTGAATAATCAACCCGGACCCACTTATATGAATTGGGCCAATTGCATCTGGGACACACCGGGGGCCACGGGACCAACTCACACGGCCGCACCCGATCCGGTGCTGCTGCCGATCCCACGCGGTGGAAATGCCGCTGACAGACAGAACCCACTGGGTCGTCGCCTTCCTCGCGGCGCAGCGGCGTTCCTTGTCGGAACCGCGGTGACGCTCGCCGGGCTTCGCTGCGTCGACCTCCACTCTGCTCAGCTCTGACCGCCTAGCCTTAAAATCGACCGTGCAACACGATGGTGGGGTCCAATCGTGGTGGCGATGGCCGGAGATGGGGGCACGATGGCGGTGGCGGAGCTAGGGTTTCGGCGATCGTCAAAATCGCTCAGGAATGGCGCAAGAAGCTCGAGGAAAGGTCAGGAACATTCCTAGGAGCATGGGGAAGATAACTAGGGGGTGCAAATGGGATGAAATCACCGGCAATGTCGACTATGACACTGGACTGACGCATATTCATTGGCGGCGGGGAAAACACGAAATCCAACCTCATCTCTTGATGACTTCCCTTTATTTTTGGGAAAAATAGTTCCATGAAGAAACATAATTAAATCGATGATCTAAGGACCTCGGTATGAACTAGCGTCGGTAAAACTCAAACCATGCGCTTGATACTGAAGGAAAGGAGGCACGGCTTTTACCGTGAGAAAGAGCTCGTGATGGCAATCCTTTTTGCTGTTGGATTCGAGGTGTAATGCGGCTTGGGGAGTGCTGGCGACAATGGAGCAGAGGCGACGTTCGTCCCCAACTCTGGTGGCGTCCGCGGAACTTCAAACTACGGCCAACACAATGAGAAAAACGATGAGCAAATTGGTGTAGATAATAGAGCACAGCCTTGGCACCATCTTTGCTGTTTGCATCAAAGGGAAATAAGGCAAGGCTAGGGTGCTCACCGGGAGGGAAGGAAGGCGGCGGTGCTGTGCGACGGCGGGGCAAAACTGTGGCTTGGGAAAGCAAAACCAAGTTGGAACTCGACGCCGTCAGTCGGGGAGGGTACAAATGCCTCTATAACTAGTGGGTCCCACTGCCCCTTCAAGTCAATCCTCTCTGGAACTTCAATTCCCTTATCAAACTTGATCCAAAAATCCTAGATTTTTGTGATGAAGCCAAATTAAATGTGTAGATTCAAATTCTGAAATTGGATTATCAATTTGGACAAGTTTCAAATGAAATCCAAATTCAAATTTGAGTTTGATTGAAATTCTATGGAGCCACTAAATTAAATAGCAAATGAGCTTCAAAAATTCTGAAACTTTGCAAAGAGGATATTTGGGATTTAATGGTGAGCTCAGATTTTTGTTTTGGCAAAGTTCGAACAGGAGCAAATTTTGAATTTTTGGATGCCTTCTATTGAAATTTGAATTGGTTTAATTTTTGTCCAATTCCATTGGATTTATTTTGCCCATCCAAATTTAAATACTCCTATATGAACGTTGTACCTTGAAATTTAGGGCTTTTGCATTCCTCCCCCCTTAAAAGCATCTCATCCAAAGATTACAATAGGAAGGTTAAAAGAAAAAGATCTAATGAACATATGCCGCTAACAAGTCCGGATAGTTCGTTCTAAGGTATTCCTCGCTTTCCCACGTTGCTTCTTCAGCAGTGTGGTTGCCCCACAAGACCTTGTAGAAATGCAAGGTGCGTCTTCTCGTGGTGTGAGTCTTCTCATCGATTATCTAGGTTGGATGCTCAAAGTAAGTAAGATCTGGTTGGAGAGCTTCCAAATCCTCCATACGGATATCAGCTGGGGCCTTAGACATTTCCGCAACTGCGAAATGTGAAACACATTTTGGACCCCTGAAAGCGACGATGGTAGTTCTAGCCGATAGGCCACAGGTCTGCATCGTTTAATAACTGCGAACGGCCCAATGAAGCGTGGAGCTAGCTTCCCTTTTACTTTGAAGCGATGAATCCCTTTCATTGGGGATACACGAAGATAAACATGATCCCTGACATAGAAGTGAAGAGGTCGATGCCGTTTGTCTGCATAGCTTTTCTAACGAGACTGAGCAGCCTTGAGGTTGGCTTGAATAACTCGTACTCGTTCTTCGGCTTCACTCACCAAGTCAATACCATATATCACTCGTTCACCAGATTCACACCAGTTCAAAGGTGTGCGGCACTTTCGGCCATAAAGAGCTTCATATGGTGCCATCTGGATGCTAGCCTTATAACCATTGTTGTATGAAAACTTCGCCAATGGTAGATGATCATCGCAATTCTTACCATGGTGGATGGCACAAGCGCGGAGCATATCTGCACTTGGTTTACTCGCTCCATTTGACCATCAGTCTCAGGATGGTAAGCTGAGCTCCAAATCAACTTGGTACCCTGAGACGCGTGGAGCTGCTCCCTAAATCAAGCAACGAGTAAGGTTCCACGATCTGATGTGATAGTGCAGGGTACTCCATGTAGGCACAGGATCCTGGCAATATACAACTCTGCATATTGCCATGCCACATAATTGACATTGACTGGAATAAAGTGAGCCGACTTGGTGAGTCGGTCGACTATCACCCATATCGAATCATGTTTGTGAAAGGTGAGAGGTAATCCAACAATGAAATCCATGCTGATGTCCTCCGATTTCCAGGCCTGTATGCTTAAAGGTTGAAACAGACCGGTTGTCTTCAAATGGTCGGCTTTCACTCGCCGACATGTATCACACTCGGATGCATACATCGCTATCTCCCTCTTCATCCGAGTCCACCAGAATTGCTTCTTTAAGTTTTGGTACATTTTGTTACTTCCCGGATGAATAGAATACTTGGACAAATGAGCTTCGTCCAATATCATCTTCCGAAGTTCCACATTGTGGGGCACCGCAATGCGGTCTTTGAACCAGATGGTACTGTCATCATCACATCAGAAACACTTCATCTCCCCCTTCTTCATTCTTCGGCAAATGTGCGACATGCCCTTGTCTTCCCTCTGAGCCTCTACAATATCTTCCCTTACGCTAGCAATGAGAGCTAGATTGTAGAGCGCTCCATATGGAACCAAGTAAAGACTCGGCTCTTCTACTTCCATCGGGGTAATGGAAAGATTATTGACATGGGACTCGGGACTCAGCGCATCTGCAACTACATTCGCTTTGCCAGGATGGTAGTGGATCTCAATCTCATAGTCTTTGATCAATTCCAACCATCTTTGCTATCGCATATTCAAGTCCTTCTGGGTGAAGATGTATTTCAAGCTTTTGTGATCGGTGTAGAGATGCACTAGGTTGCCCAACAGATAGCGCCTCCACATCTTTAATGCAAGTACCACAGCAACGAGCTCAAGATCACGAGTCGGATAATGCTGCTCATGGTTCCGAAGCTGCCGTGATCCATAAGCAAACACCCTTCCGTCTTGCATCAATACACAACCCAAACAATTCCCAGATGCATCACAAAAAACATCAAATGACTTGGTTGTGTCCGGTTGGGCTAATACCGGTGTTGTTGTGAGGTGTTTCACTAATGCTTGAAAACCTTCCTCACATTCCTTTGTCCATACATACTTCTTCCCTTTCTTCAGAAGTTCTGTCATTGGTTTAGCTATCTCGGAGAAACTTGGAATGAACCTCCAGTAATATCCTGCTAAACCCAGGAAGCTTTGAACTTCATGTACAGACTTTGCAGACTCCCATTTGAGTACTTGCTTAATCATGCTTGGATCAACTGCAATCCCGTCAGCACAGATGATGTTCCCTAGAAATGGCACTTGGCAGATCCAGAACTCACATTTGCTGAACTTAGCATATAGCTTGTGGTCTCGCAATAGTTGAAGCACGATGTGCATGTGTTGAGCATGTTCTTCTTTGGATTTCGAATACACAAGGATGTCGTCGATGAAGACCACGACAAACTTGTCCAATTTTGGCATGAACACTGAATTCATGAGATACATGAAATGAGCTGGTGCATTGGTCAATCCAAAGGACTTGACAAGGTACTCATACAATCCATACCTCGTCGAGAATGCTGTCTTAGGTATATGCTCTAGTCGAATCCTGATCTGATGATACCCAGAACGAAGATCCATCTTTGAAAATACCTTAGCACCCACCAATTGGTCGAACAGAATATCGATGCGTGCTAGTGGATACTTATTCTTGATCGTGACAACATTAAGTGGATGATAGTCCACACATAGTCTCAATGTCTTATCCTTTTTATCCACGAACAATGCAGAACAACCCCAAGGTGATGAACTTGGATGAATGAAACCCTTGTCCATAAGTTCCTTCAGCTGCTCCTTCAGTTCTGCAAGTTCCTTAGGTGCCATCTTATATGTCTTCCTCGAGATCGGCAGTGTTCCCAGTACAAGTTTAATCTTAAACTTGACATCTCTTTCTGTTGGCATACTAGGAAGATCCTTGGGAAATACATCCGGATACTCACATACCACTAGAATATCCTCAACTTTAATGGCCTCGGCGTTCTATGTAGTTGGAGCACTCGGATAATACTCTTAAGAGTGAGAGCTTGGGGAGGGTGGAGTGGAGAATTCAGATATATCCTCAGAGGAACAATGTCAAGAATAACACTATTGTATTGCAACCATGCCATCCCTAAGATGACATCTAACTTCTGATGCTCCAGTATAATGAGAGAGGTAGGGTATATGTTCCCACCCAGATTAAGAGGTACCCTATGGACCATCTCATCTGCTACTACTTTCCCACCCGGAGAACAAATCACATATGGGGTTTTTGTGGGAATGATAGGCAACTAATATTGAATGACATAAGACTTGCTAATGAAGTTGTGGGAAGCACCAGAGTCAAAGAGGATGACTACGGGATGACCAAGGAGAGAGAACGTACCAGTGAGTACAGGTGTGCCTTCCAGAATGTCCTCGATGGCGAGGTGGTGGACATTGCCGGTTCTGGTGGCTGGCTTCTTGGGCTGGTTGCGGGGCTGGTTTGCCCCCTGGTACGATGACTGTCCCCCACCCTGCCTGTCCCGCGGGCAGTCCTTGGCGAAGTGTCCCATACGACCAAACGTGAAACACGTGTACGGGGTCTGACTGGCACAGAAGGAAGGACGGAATCCCAGTGCACGCGGTGGAGGTGGAGGTGCACGCGGAATCATCCCCTGCTGCTGCTGCGGACGAAAGCCGATGTTGTTGAACTGGCGACCATGAAATATCAGTGGTCGCGATGGCGGCTGCCACCTCTGGCCAGATGGTGATCGATACACCATTCGATACTTCTGAGGAGAACCACCTCCACTGCTTTGTGGAGCACTCCTCTTCTTCTTATCAGAGGATAGCTCCCTAGTAGCATCCTCCTGTACGATCGCGGCGTGGACAATGTCGTTGAAGCTGTCACGATTTAACAAGGCAAGCTTGTCCTTCATCTTGGGGTTCAAACCTCAGTAGAAACACTCACGCTTACTATCTTCAGTACTCACTTGGTCCTGAGCATACAATACTGGGCCATGTGGTTGAAGGTTTTGGAGTACTCGTAAGCACTCCTTCCTCCTTGCTTCAGTTCCAAGAACTCTTGAATCTTCCTCCTCATGATCCCGAGAGGTATATGATAGGCGCGGAACGCCTGCCGGAACTCCCCCCCAGCTCACGACATAGTCTTCAGGTCGTGCGGCGAGATAATTCTGCTGCTGCATGGTGGGCGAATTATCTCGCTGCACGACCAGCAGACTATATCGTGAGCTGGGGGCAGTTCCGGGAGGCATTCCGCGCCTTTCATATACCTCACGGGATCATGAGGAGGAAACTTCAAGAGTTTTTGGAGCTGAAGCAAGGAGGAAGGAGTGCTTACGAGTACTCCAAGACCTTCAACTACTTGGCCCAGTATTGTATGCTCAGGACCAAGTGAGTACTGAAGATTGGAAGTGTGAGTGCTTCTACCGGGGTCTGAACCCCAAGATGAAGGACAAGCTTGCCTTGTTCAATCGTGGTAGCTTCAATGACATTGTCAACGCCACTATCGTACAGGAGGATGCTACTAGGGAGCTGTCCTCTGACAAGAAGAAGAGGAGTGCTCCGCAGAGCAGCGGAGGTGGTGCTCCTCAGAAGTATCGAATTGTGTATCGATCACCATCCGGCCAGAGGTGGCAGCCGCCATTGCGACCACCTATATTTCATGGTCGCCAGTTCAACAACATCGGCTTTCGTCCGCAGCAGCAGTAGGGGATGATTCCTCGTGCATCTCCACCTCCACCGCGTGCACTGGGATTCCGTCCTTCCTTCCGTGCCGGTCAGACCCCGTACACGTGTTTCACATTTGGTCGTACGGGACACCTCGCCAAGGACTGCCCGCAGGATAGGCAGGGCGGGGGATAGTCATCATACCAGGGGGCAAACCAGCCCCGCAACCAGCCCAAGAAGCCAGCCACCAGAACTGGCAATGTCCACCACCTCGCCATCGAGGACATTCTAGAAGGCACACCCGTACTCATTGGTACGTTCTCTCTCCTCAGTCATCCCGTAGTCATCCTATTTGACTCTGGTGCTTCCCACAACTTCATTAGCAAGTCTTATGTCATTCAATATCAGTTGCCTATCGTTCCCACAAAAACCCCATATGTGATTTGTTCTCTAGGTGGGAAAGTAGTAGCAGATGAGATGGTCCATAGGGTACCTCTTAATCTGGGTGGGAACATATACCCTACCCCTCTCATTATACTGGAGCATCAGAAGTTAGATGTCATCTTAGGGATGGCATGGTTGCAATACAATAGTTCTATTCTTGAAATCATTCCTCTAAGGATATATCTGAATTCTCCACTCCACCCTCCCCAAGCTCTCACTCTTAAGAGTATTATCCGAGTGCTCCAACTACTTACAACACCGAGGCCATTAAAGTTGAGGATTTTCTGGTGGTATGTGAGTATCCGGACGTATTTCCCGAGGATCTTCCTGGTATGCCACTAGAAAGAGATGTCAAGTGTAAGATTAAAGTTGTACTGGGAACAGTGCCGATCTCGAGGAAGCCATATAAGATGGCACCTAAGGAACTTGCGGAACTGAAGGAGCAACTAAGGAACTTATGGACAAGGGTTTCATTCATCCAAGTTCATCACCTTGGGGTCGTTCTGCATTGTTCATGGAGAAGAAGGATAAGACATTGAGACTATGTGTGGACTATTGTCCACTCAATGTTGTCACAATCAAGAATAAGTATCCACTACCACGCATCGATAGTCTGTTCGATCAATTGGTGGGTGCTAAGGTATTTTCAAAGATGGATCTTCGTTCTGGGTATTATCAGATCAGGATTAGACCAGAGCATATACCTAAGACGGCATTCTCAACGAGGTATGGATTGTATGAGTACCTTGTCAAGTCCTTTGGATTGACCAATGCACCGACTCATTTCATGTATCTCATGAATTCGGTGTTCATGCCGAAATTGGACATGTTTGTCGTGGTCTTCATTGACGACATCCTTGTGTATTCAAAATCCGAAGAATAACATGCTCAACACTTATGTGTCGTACTTCAATGATTGCGAGACCACAAGCTATATGCTAAGTTTAGCAAATGTAAGTTCTGGATCAGCTAGGTGCCATTTCTAGGGCACATCATCTCTGCTGAGGGGATTGTAGTTGATCCAAGCATGATTAAGCAAGTACTCAAATGGGAGTCTCTAAAGTCTGTAAATGAAGTTTGAAGCTTCCTGGGTTTAGCAGGATATTACCAGGGGTTCATTCCAAGTTTCTCCAAGATAGCTAAACCAATGACGGAACTTCTGAAGAAAGGGAAGAAGTATGTATGGATGAAGGAATGTGAGGAAGGTTTTCAAGCATTAGTGAAACACCTCATAACGGCACCGGTATTAGCCCAAACGGACACAACCAAGTCATTTGATGTTTATTATGATGCATCTGGGATTGGTTTGGGTTGTGTATTGATACAAGACAGAAGGGTGATCGCTTATGGATCATGGCAGCTTCGGAACCATGAGGAGCATTATCCAACTCATGATCTTGAGCTCGCTGTCGTGGTACATGCATTGAAGATGTGGAGGCACTGTTTGTTGGGCAACCTAGTGCATCTCTACACCGATCACAAAAGCTTGTAGTACGTCTTCACCCAGAAGGACTTGAATATGCGACAGCGAAGATGGTTGGAATTGATCGAAGATTATGAGATTGAGATCCACTACCATCCTGGCAAAGCGAATGTAGTTGCAGATGCGCCGAGTCGCAAGTCCCATGTTAATAATCTTTCCGTCACCTCGATGGAAGAAGAAGAGCTGAGTCTCTACTTGGTTTCATATGGAGCGCTCTACAATCTAGCTCTCATTTCTACCATAAGGGAAGATAGTGTAGAGGCTTAGAGGGAAGACAAGGGCATGTCGCACATTCACCGAAGAATGAAGAAGGGGGAGACGAAGTGTTTCCGATGTGACGATGATGGTACCATCTGGTTCAAAGACCGCATCATGGTGCCCCGCAACGTGGAGCTTGGGAAGAAGATATTGGACAAAGCTCATTTGTCCAAGTATTCTATTCATCCGGGAAGTAACAAAATGTACCAAAACATAAAGAAGCAATTCTGGTGGACTCGGATGAAGAGGGAGATAGCAAAGTATGTACCCGAGTGTGATACGTGCTGGCGGGTGAAATACGACCATTTGAAGACAGTCGGTCAGCTTCAACCTTTAAGCATACCAGCCTGGAAATGGGAGGACATCAGCATGGATTTCATTGTTGGATTACCTCTTACCTTTCACAAGCATGATTCAATTTGGGTGATAGTCGACCGACTCACCAAGTCGGCTCACTTTATTCTAGTCAATGTCAATTGTGTGGCACGGCAATATATAGAGTTGTATATTGCCAGGATCCTGTGCCTACACGGAGTACCCCGAACTTCCATATCAGATCGTGGAACCTTATTCATTGCTCGATTTTGGGAGCATCTCCACGCGTCTCTGGGTATCAAGTTGATTTAGAGCTCAGCTTACCATCCTCAGACTAATGGTCAAACGAAGCGAGTAAACCAAGTGCTAGAGGATATGCTCCGCGCCTGTGCCATCCACCATGGTAAGAATTGGGATGATCATCTGCCATTGGTGGAGTTTTCATAAAACAATGGTTATCAGGCTAGCATCCAGATGGCACCATATGAAGATCTTTATGGTCGGAAGTGCCGCACACCTTTGAATTGATGTGAATCCGGTGAACGAGTGATATATGGTATCGACTTGGTGAATGAAGTCGAAGAACGAGTACGAGTTATTCAAGCCAACCTCAGGGATGCTCAGTCTCATCAGAAAAGCTATGTGGACAAATGACATTGACCTCTTCACTTTGATGTCGGGGATCAAATCTTCGTGTATCCCCAATGAAAGGGATTCATCGCTTCGGTGTAAAAGGGAAGCTAGCTCCACGCTTCATTGGGTCGTTCGCAGTAATTGAATGATGCGAACCTGTGGCCTATCGGCTAGAGCTACCAGTGTCGCTTTCAGGGGTCCGCAATGTGTTTCACATCTCGCTGTTGCGGAAATGTCTCAAGGCCTCAGCTGACGTCTGTATGGAGGATTTGGAAGCTCTCCAACCAGATCTTACTTACTCTGAGCATCCAACCTAGATAATCGATGAGAAGACTCGCACCACGAGAAGATGCACCTTGCATTTCTACAAGGTCTTGTGGGGCAACCACACCGCTGAAGAAGCAACGTGGGAAAGGGAGGAATACCTTAGAACAAACTATCCGGACTTCTTAGTGGCATATGTTCATCAGATCTTTTTCATTTATCCTTCCTATTGTAATCTCGGGACGAGATTCTTTTAGGGGGGTGTAAAAGCCCTAAATTTCAAGGTACAACATTCATATAGGATAATTTAAATTTGTATCCGCAAAATAAATCCAATGGCAATTGGAAAAAAATTAAACCAATTCAAACTTCAACAGAAGGGATCCAAAAATTCAAAATTTGCTCCTATTCAAACTTTGCCAAAATAAAATCTGAGCCCACCATTAAATCCCAAATATTCAAAGTAGCCTCTTTGCAAAGTTTCAGAATTTTTGAAGCTCATTTGCTATTTAATTCAGTGGCTCAATTCAATTTCATTCAAATTCAAATTTGAATTTGGATTTCATTTGAAACTTGTCCAAATTTATAATCCAATTTCAGAATCTGAATCTACACATTTAATTTGGATTCTCCACAAAAATCTAGGATTTTTGGATCAAGTTTGGTAAGGGAATTGAAGTTCCAGAGAGGGTTGACTTGAAGGGGCAGTGGGATCCACTAGTCATAGAGGCATTACCGTGAGTGCTCCTCTGTTTTCACCGTGGTGACACCTCCCGGCATGCAAGCCACCGAACTGCTTGCTTGCTTGCGCCGTGGAAAGCTCTCCACGCCTCTCCTGGCCTATTTCTACCCTCCCTGACCGACGGTGTCGAGTTCCAACTCGGTTTTGCTTTCCCACGTCACAGTTTTGCCCCGCCGTCGCACAACACCGCCGCCTTCCTTCCTTCCCGGTGAGCACCCTAGCTTTGCCTTATTTCCCTTCGATGCAAACAGCAAAGATGGCGCCAAGTCTGTGCTCTATCATCTATGCCAATTTACTCATCGTTTTGCTCATTGTGTTGGCCGTAGTTTGATGTTCCACGGACGCCACCGGAGTCGGGGATGAACGTCGCCTCTACTCCATCGTCGCCAGCACTCCCCAAGCCGCATTACACCTTGACTCCAATAGCAAAAAGGATCGCCATCACGAGCTCTTTCACACGGTAAAAGCCGTGCCTCCTTTCCTTCAGTATCAAGAGCATGGTTTGAGTTTTACCGGCGCTAGTTCATACCGAGGTCCTTAGATCATCTGTTTAATTTCGTTTCTTCGTGCAACTATTTTTCAATCCAGTGAAGGATTATATTCTATACCTCCTAGCGCACCAGATCACCAAAAATAAAGGGAAGTCATCCAGAGACGAGGTCGGATTTCAAGTTTTCCCCGCCGCCAATGAATATCCATCGGTCCACCATCGAAGTCGACGTTGCCGGCGATTTCATCCCGTTTGCACCCCCTAGTTATCTTCCCCATGCTCCCAAGAACGTTCCCAACCGTTCCCCGAGCTTCTTGCGCCATTCCTAAGTGATTTTGATGATCGCCAAAACCCTAGCTCCGCTGCCGCTGTCCCGCCGCCATCTCCGGCCGTCACTGCCATGATTTTAAGGATAGGCGGTCAGAGCCGAGCTGAGTGGAGGTCGACGCAGCAAATCCCGGCGAGCGCTGCCGCGGTTACGGCGAGGAACGCCGCCGCATCGCGGGGAAGACGACGACCCGGCAGGTCCCATCTGTCAGCGGCATTTCCACCGCGTGGGATCGGCTGCGGCACCGGATCGGGTGCGGCTGCGCTGGTTCATCCTGGGGCCCCTGGTGTGGCCCAGATGCGATTGGCCCAATTCAAATAAGTGGGTCCGGGTTGATTATTCAAACTTTTCCATTAGGAAATAATTCCAGATTTTGAGCAAACTTTGAAAATCGATTACTCCTAGCATACTTGCTCAAATAATTCCAGATAAATTCTGGTAGACTCATATTGTTCCAAACTTTGCTGTGGTGCAATTTGTTGGACATGAAACTCCAAAATTTTCATAATTAATTCCTTTGATCTAACTGTTTGGGAAATTTATTACTCCTGTTCTGTTAATTGGAAAATTTCCAATTTTGGCCAGGACACTCATAAAAATACACTTGATCAAAATTGCAAGTTATTTGGACTTAAATTACTGTTATGATCAGTGTTCCAAATCTCTATGTAGTTGAAAAATTGGGAAAGTACAGAACCATTTTCAGATTTTTTCCCAAACTTGAAAAATCAGTTTCTCCTTGTAGGAAGCTCAGAAAAATGTGAAACAAAATTTCCCAGAACCAGTGAGACCCCCTCTAACATGATCATACACTTTTAGCCATGACAAAGCCCTTGAATTACAACCAAAATTCAGAGAAGCCTTTTACCTGTTTGAATTTTAGAGACAACAAACTTCTTTCATCATCTCCTGTTCTTTGCGAGAGCCTCCATTATAGTCCTTTGTATCTACCATAAAAGTCCCAATGCCAATTAAGATAATTATCTTATATTGATCACAGGATATTAGCTTGTGACCTTAAAAATATTATTTATTTTCAAAGTCATTCATATAATATGCATATCGTGTAGTAACTGAAGTCGAGGAGGAGCCGGAGGCCTTGGAAGTCCATCTGCTGGAGACTAAAATAGACCCGGACTTGCATTCAGGCAAGCCCCGGTTTGCCTTTAAGTTCCTTACAGTGTCATTGCAATTTTCATTCACCTTACATCTTCAGATGTTTGTGCATTACGTTTAAGGTGTTTGACATCCACTTGCATGACCAAATAACCCAGGGAGTGGTTAGAATAGCTCACCGACTCCTGTAGCAACTGCCATGCTAATGTTGTCAGGAAACTGGTAGAAGTCGAGTAGTTGGAATCTACTCACGAGATAGAAAGATGACACTCATCTACACTGGGTCGGGTAAATATAAAGAATGGCTATTAATATGAACTAGAGACCGGTCAGAGATGAGTAGGAAGCAACAAGAGATGGTCTTGGTTGCATAGCTCTGACCGTGTCCATTAAGGCCCGCGCTGTATGCGACCCTGCTGGACAAGCTTGAATTGTACCAGCGACATACTAGAGAAATGGGCTCCAGCAAACTGACGTGGCTTGATAATGGTTTGTCGAGGCATACTATTCTATTTTATAGGTGTGGGTTGAGGGCAGCAAGGTGTAAATCAGTTGGTGGGCACGTCAGAGTACGCCCCACGCATGGACCTCCTGCCCGTGACAGATTGAACGGTTCGGCATTCGAGTGTTGGGTGAAAGGTGGACATATAAGACTAGTACTGAAGTGTTATGTAGGTACTGCTGTAAGTACTCGCTGGCGCTTCCGAAAGTGCGTATGTGTCGTGTTGTTCGTGTGTGTCCTGATTGCAATCATTGTCCATCGCAGTAATAGAGTATCACTTGTCCACTGTATCATGACATAGTAAATACTGAAGAAGCCCGAAGAATATGATGTATTGAATTATAATTGTTTTGCAACCTTGTGTGGCTTAGAGATAGCACAATTAAAAGTTTACGGTTTCCAAATACTTAACCTGTAATAGCATTATGTGCTTTGGGCATGACATATCATAGACAAAGCGTTTCTTGTTTGATTGTGGAGCCTATGATGTGCCGTGTCTGAGGAATGTCATTGGCTACTTAAAACATGACTATAAGGATCCACTTGTAGGAGAGTCTTTTACTGCTTTACCTTGCCTGTGCTTAGTATTCACCCTGCATATGTCTAGTGAGACGGGTTAGTCTTGCTGAGCCTTAAGCTCATGTTTGCAGTTAACATGTTTTTGCAAATTACACGACTGATGACGGGTTTGACGATGAGGCTACACCCCCTCTAGGGTTTACAGCCGTGTGGGAGCCCTGCACGCTACCGTAAGTTTGGTGAGTGAGGGTTGCTAGTGTGAAGCATCCTGGGCATGGATGACTTTGCTTTTGCATAGCTAGTGCCGAGAGCGTAGATATGATGTATAGGTCACTTTCCTTTTCGCTTAGTATTGTAAAACTTCCGCTGTGTTTGTAAATAAATACTTGATATTGTATTTTATTCTCGTTCTTTTCTTGTATAATGTTGGGTGTCGCATCGCACGACACCACCCAATCAGATCTTTGGATGTCGGGACTCCGGTCCCCACAGAATGGGAGTCGGTTGGGTTTGCAATAGTGGCGGGACTGCCCTGGGATCCGAACGGCACAAGAGGGGGCCCTTGGTTTGATGTGCTCAGTTGGAGGCATCACCACCGGTGAAACCTCAATGGGTCTGAATATGCTGGTAGTCCCTTTGTAAAGGCTATTTTGTGATCTCTTGGCCATACACCAACGGTAGTGTATTTGGCATTATGGAGGTTTCTTTAGTCGCCGACAGGTGATGAAATCATGAACTTGTGGGTAAAGCGGTACAACCTCTGCAGAGTGTTCAAAACTATCATGATAGTTTTGCTCCCGGTCTTGAGCACTTGGAAAACTTCCATGATTAGAATGGAACTTAGGATTTGCGATGGATTGGCTATGGTTATGGATTGGAAGGGGATAAATGGACATGGTTGGTGATGATGGTAAGGATCTGGTATATGGATGGATAAATGATGATGAATTCATGTTATGTTAATTATTTAGGATATGATGGGATTAATTCACGTAGATATTGTAGGATGCTTTTCATATGTTTTAATTGTACTTTACAGCAAATAGCCAATATTTATTATTGTTCCTTTTTAAGCTGCATGTCATTATTTTCCCACACTTGCTGAGTACGACATGTGGTCACCCTTGCAATTCTACCACCAATAGTTTCAGTTGATGTTTTGGAGTACCCTGAGGATAATGGGGAGTACTAGTTTGTGTGCTGCTGTCAACTTGCATGTGGTCGTGCTTGGAGCCGCGCTACCCTATATGCTTAGTTTGCCTAATTATATTATTTCTGCTACAATAGATTCAAATTCTATTAGTAATAATGATCATTAGCATTTGTCATTTGAGGATTATTTGAATATTGTAATAAAAGTACTCATTTAATAATTTGTGCTATGGTAATTTTTTATATCATTTTTGATGCACTCGTGTATGTGTGTTGAATATCCTTGACACACATATGTGTCACACTTGGTTCATTTTCGGAACCGAGTGTCACAAATTGGTATCAGCGCCACAGGTTGATAGTAGGACGCAGCCTAGATAGAATGGGCACTTTAGAGCACATAGGAACATTTAGGAATAGTTGTGGGTTGTTTGGTTTGCTGAATGCCATGTGATGCTTGCTTGAGTGCTTGTGTGCTTAGTAGTGGACTGTGGGATGCTTTAGCGCTTGCCACAATAATATAGGATTATATAGGTAGTTGCTTAGTTTCATATCCCTTGATGCATATAGTTGGGGACGTATTCTAAATTCTTCCATCTCTTGCTCTTTTCTTTAGATGTTGAGGACTCGCAACCAAAGGAATGCCAATGAGGATGAGGAGAACAATGGGGCACCTCAGAACAACAATGGACTTGGACCTTAGGCTAGACACCTTGAGCAGTTGTGGGCTATGCAAAATCAGCTTATGCAGACCGTGATACAGACTTTAAGACAGCTGCAGGGCAATAACCAGAATCAGCCCCATATGCCTCCACTGCCACCACCCCCACTACCTCATAACAGGTTGGGAGAATTATGAGGGCTAGGCCATCCACTTTTTCTCAAGCCAACAATCCCATGGAAGCTGATGATTGGCTGAAATCTATGGAGAAGAAGCTTGTTATTGTCCAGTGTAGTGCAGGGAGAAGGTCATTTTTGCCTCCCGTCAGCTGGTTGGAGAAGTTGCAGATTAGTGGGAATCCCTTTGCAATGGCCATGCTAATCAGGAGAGGATCACTTGGGATGAATTTAAAGAGCGCTTCATTTTCATTTTTTGCATGAAGGTGTTATGATCTTGAAGAGGCAAGAATTGAGAACCTAAGGCAAGGAAGGTCGAGTGTGAGTGAGTATCTCAATAAATTCACTCAACTCTCAAGGTATGCTCCAGAGGATGTTAACCCCGACAACCGCAAGCAATATTTGTTCATGAGAGGTCTAAACTATGATATTCGAGTACAATTGCTCAATTGTGACTATGCAAATTTCCAGATGCTTTTGGACAAGGCCATTGTGGTTAAAACAAGATTCGTGAGATGGAACAAGACAATAAGAGGAAGATGCCATATCAAGGGCAGCCACAAGGGAGCAATGTCAATCATCGCCTTGCACCGCCAAGTGCGCCATATTAGAACCCCTCCGCTCCTGCTTATCGAGCTGCTTATCCTTAATGCCCAAACTAGCAGCAGTAGTGCCCTGTTATGCAAGCGGCTCACCAGCCTGTGCCGTATGCACCGCATCCTAATATGGTGACTAACTCTCGAAATCAACAGCACCCGAGTTTTCTTGGTGTTCGGGCAGCAAGACGTGCAATGTTTGGGGAGAGGTTGGACACTTTGCAAGTCAATGCCCCGAGAGGAGCTATGGACCAACGAACAGTGCACCAAGGCAAAACCCACAGCTGAATGGAGGAGTTCCACAAGGCAACTGTGGACAGCAGAATGTCACTCGTGGCAATGTGAATCACGTCTCTACTGAGGAGGCCCAACAAGCGGATGACGTCCTAATTTGTACGTTCATCGCGAACTCCAACCCCGCGACTGTTTTATTTGATTCTGGAGCATCTCATTCATTCATATCATCAAAGCATGTGGCCAAGTATAATTTGCCCATAGCTCATTTGAAACACACCATGTTGGTAGAATCTCTTGGAGGAGAGATGAGGACAAATATAGTGTGTTTGAGAGTATCAGAATAAGGGGGGTAGACTTTCTTGCAAATCTAATTATCCTGGATTCCCAAGGGATAGACATAATACTTGGTATGGATTGATTGACCAAGTAAAATGGAGTGATTCAATGTGCCGAGAGGATTTTAAAATTGACAAGTGAGCATGGCACCCGATTGAAGTTGAGATAGCCCAACCCACAACGGATAAAGCAATGATAAGTCATGTGTAAGGTGTGACATAGGAGAACATCCCGATTGTTTACGAGTACCCAAATGTGTTTCTGGATGAGTTCCCAAGTATGTCGCTTGATCGTGAAATTGAGTTTGTCATTGATTTAATACCTGAAACTGTACCTATAGCTAAAAGGACATATAGAATGCCTCCTATAGAGTTAACGGATCTCAAGAAGCAAATTCAAGAGCAGCTAGAGAAGGGTTTTATTCGCCCAAACTCTTCACCTTGGGGAGCTCCAGTGCTTTTTTTGGATAAGTAGGATGGGTCCTAAAGGATGTTTGTTGATTATCGGGCTCTCAACAAGGTGACGATTACGAACAAGTATATATTGCCCCATATAGAGGATTTGTTCGATCAAATGAAGGGTGCATGTATTTTCTCCAAGATCGACATGAGGTCAGGCTACTTTCAAATGAAGATTAGACCATCGACATACCCAAAACAGCTTTTCGGACATGGTATGGATCCTATGAGTACACCGTTGTGTCCTTTGGATCGATGAATGCACCGGCATACTTTATGTACCTCATGAATAATGTCTTCATGGAGTACTTGGGTAAGTTTGTTGTGGTGTTCATTGATGACATTATGATCTTCCCAAGAAGCGAGGAAGAGCATGAGGAGCATTTGAGGCTCACATTGCAGAAATTGAGGGAACACCAATTATATGTAAAATTCAGAAGGTGCCGGTTTTGGTTAAGGGAAGTATCATTTCTAGTCCATATCATCTCTAGAAGAGGAGTATCGGTTGACCCAGGAAAAGTGAGGGATGTCCTAAAGTGGGAACCGCTGCAAAATGTGAAGGGAATTAGGATTTTTCTTGGAATGGTAGGATATTACCCTTGGTTTATCAAGGATTTCTCCAAAATAGCCAAGCCAATGATAGAATTATTGATGAAGGGAAAAGCATTCCAATGGACTCAAGCTTGTCAAGACTATTTTCAGGAGCTAAGGAAGAGGTTAACAATAGCACCTGTGCTGGTATTGCCAGATGTGAGCAAAAGTTTTGATATCTATTGCGACGCATCAAGACTAGGACTTGGATGTGTTCTCATGTAGGAAGGTCAAGTGATAGCCTATGTGCCGAGACAATTGAAGAAACATGAGTAGAATTATCCTACACATGATCTCGAACTTGTAGTCGTAGTGCATGCTTTGAAGATATGGAGACATTACATTCTTGGTCATAGGTGTGAAATTTACACGGACCACAAGAGCCTCAAGTACGTATTCACACAAATAGACTTAAATTTGAGGCAACGAAGATGGTTGGAGCACATCAAAGATTATGATGTGGGAATCAACTATCACCTAGGGAAGGCTAATTTAGTGGCCGATGCTTTGAGTCGGAAAGGAGTAAGTCACCAACTCACAGTTCGAGAGTTTCCATCCGAGCTATGCAAGGAGTTTGAACGGTTGAATATTTGATTTGTAAATGAGATAGGAATAATGGAGTTAAATCTGACCTTGGAACAAGAAATTCGAGAAGGACAAACAAAGGATGAAGAAATCCAGGAAATCAAGGAAAGGATTCAAGAAGGAAGAGAATGGAGGTTTGATGAAGAAGACCATGGTACTCTATGGCTTGTGAAAAGAATTGTCGTGCCTAATGTGAAGCATCTCCATGAGACGATGTTGAAGGAGGCACACGACTCCCCTTACTCAATTCATCCAGGCTGTATGAAGATGTACAAAGACTTGAAAACTTGCGATTGGTGGGATAGAATGAAAAAGGATATAGCTGAATATGTTGCTTTATGTGATGTGTATCAACAAGTCAAAGTTGAACATAAAAAGCCAGCTGGACTATTGCAGCCATTCAAGATTCCAGAGTGGAAGTAGGAAGAGATCGGTATGGACTTCATAGTTAGATTACCGCAAACCCAGTCCGGTTATGACTCTATATAGGTTATTGTGGATCGCTTGACCAAATCTGCTCATTTCATTCCTGTCAAGATCAAGTATACCGCTGCACAGTTAGCCAAGTTGTACATGGAGAAAATCATATGTCGACATCGAGTTCCGAAGAAAATAGTGTCTGACCAAGGTTCTTGATTTACCTCTAGGTTCTGGGAGAAACTGCATGAAGCTATGTGTACAAGGTTAAATTTCAGCTCCGCATATCATCCACAAACCGATGGACAAACCGAGAGGACAAATCAAATATTGGAAGACATAGTTAAGAGCTTGTGCTTTGAAGCATTGACCCATCTGGGACAAAAACTTGTCGTATGCTAAATTTTCCTACACTAACATTTACCAAGCAAGTTTGAAGATGACGCCATATCAAGCACTATATGGAACGAAGTGTAGGATCACCTTGCTTTGGAATGAGACAGGAGAGAACCAAGTATTTGGACCTGATGTATTGCAAGAGGCTGAAAGGCAAGTTCAGACAATCCGCGAGAATTTGAGGGTTGCTTAATCAAGACAAAAAGGTTATGTGGATAATAGGCGAAGAAACTTAGCTTTTGAAGTGGGAGACTTCATATATCTAAAAGTGTTACCTATGCGAGGTCACAAGCAATTCAATGTCAAAGGCAAGTTGGCACCTCGCTATATTGGACCGTTCAAGATTTTGGGCAAACGTGGAGAAGTGGCATACAAGTTGGAGATGCCAGTAGATCTTTCCAATGTTCATGATGTGTTTCATGTTTCTCAGCTCAAGAAGTGTGTATGGGTACCGAAAGAACAAGTGCTAATGGAAGAATTGGAATTAGAGGCAGATTTGACTTATGTCGAGCAATCGGTCAAGATCTGGGAAAAAAAGGAGAGAGTTACAAGAAACCGGATGATTCTATGGTGCAAAGTACATCATGCAGAATCAAAAGTAACTTGCGAGCTGGAAGATTTTAACACTCTCATTTTCATCCACCATGCATTGCATACATTCTTATACATGTTTAACATTAAACAACCCAAAAAGGAACAAGTTTAAAATGAATTAGAACGAAAACGTCAATTAAAGCATGTTTCAGTGCGGACTTGTCCGGAATGGACCCGGACTAGTCCGTTCTACTCTCTGTTGTCCTCCGGACTTATCCGCTTTTTGCTCCGGATTAGTCCGAAAACGTTTTTGTTGTTGTCTGGACTTGTCTGTTGCCAAGTACGGACTAGTCCGATCGTCGCTTCTGGAACTTTTTGGAGTTGTCCGGTAATTCCTCAACTTGGTCCAGTTTTTTAAATTTTGAGAAGGCCCCCGGACTTGTCCGGCCCCCGACCAGACTTGTTCGATTTGCTTTCTGGAACTATTCGGACTTGTCTGGATTCCCATCGAACTTGGCCATTTAACTTTCTGTCCCCTATCAGACTTGTCCGACCCCTAAGCGGACTAGTCCGATGTGCACGACTCCGATTCTATTTCTTTCTTCCCGATGGGATTTTGGGTATTTATCTTAATTGGTCCCAAGAACGTTGTGCCTAACCCCTATGGAGCCCATGTGGGACCCCACCCAGGCTTCCACCGCCTAAAACTCGAATTCCACCCCAAACCCTACCATCTCCACCCTATATAAACACGCCAACACCCGCCCTTTCATCTCTTTGCCACAATTGAATGGAACCCCTAACCCTTGTTCGTGAGAGCTGCCATCAAGGAGCCTCAACCGCAAGACGAAGGAGGAGGATCAATCAAGATCATCATCGTTGCTGCAATCCTCATATACACTTCGACATCGTCATATGTTCTCCACCAATTCTTCGTCTTCTTCGGATATAGACGTCAAGTTCTCGAGTTCCATTGAATCCTCGACCTTTGAACCCTAGGAGTCATGGTGAATGCCTTAGACCTATCTTTTCTATGTAAAATATGGTTCCACATTAATTTTGACTATGCTCTAATTCAAAATTCGCCAAAACCCTAGCCTTAGCGGACTTGTACGGTCCAGTGCGGACTAGTCCAATCAATTCTCTGGTCCAGAGCAGACATGTCCGGCCAAGGTGCGGACTAGTCCGGTCTTCCTGTTCTGAAATTCCTGAAACTTCTTTAGTATCCTCCAAAATGACTTGAAAATTGTTCTAACATGTAATACTTAATTGTGACTAGTTAGTAAGCAATTATATCAACCTAATAACATGTTTTACCCCATAATTGCATTATTCATGCATGTCATGACATATTGAGTAATATATGAGCATTTATTAATTGTAATATTTGTTTTGTATGCTTATTGCGCGGAATAGAAGGTGTTGCTCTATAGGGTCGAGGACCTCCAGCACCAGAACTTCAAAGCTTTTGATCCAAACCAGTCCCAAGAGCAAGGCAAGTGTCCTTGATCATTTTGATCCTATTTTTTAAATGTTTTGCTTACAGAAATGCATGCTTGTGTCAAATTGATGGGAAACCCATGAATAGGTGTTTACTAGACTTGTTTAACCATCCTTGTCACTTGGAATACATTGTAGAGAGTTGAGAAGGTTATTTTTAACTTTTTGCTTTGCTCTAAATAATTTGGATGGGAGAACAACTAAATGGCTCAATTATGAATTAATGAACTTATGTATGAAGAGAATCGATGAATATGGTTAATTAGTAACATGGGACTCTTGACGTCTATTATATACCAATTTCACAAGTTAATATAACTAAGTTATGTGAAGGAATTGTCATTTCTTGAACACATCACCTTCCTATTTAACCTATTTCCACTTGTCCTTGGAGAAAGTGGTGTATGCAGGGATTCTATGCAGAATTGAAGTGAAACAAGGGGATGCAAACTATAAAATATCATTCCAGCCAATTAGGAGATGCCACGTGGCACACATGGATCAAATGGCCCACAAACAGAAGTATCCGAGGCCATCCAATGGTGTATCACCCATATCATGGAATGAGACCCACCTGTCAGTCACCTGGAGGAAGAACTGGCCGTTTGAAGCCAGGACCAGGTCGGCCGACCCCCCTAGTCGGCTGACTAGTTCCTGGCGCAAAACATGGTCAAACGCCACATGTTGGCTCCTCCCGTCTTGAAGAGGTCAGGGGTAACTGATTCACGCACTTTTGGTGGCGGGAACCGACCCTTCTCCAAGCTATAAATAGGACCCCTCACTTCAACACACACCACTAGAATATTCATCCATTGTATCCACTACTCTCCATAGGTTTAGAGGAGCATAGGCTGTAGAGAGGAGAGTCTCTAGTCCATAGTCCAAGTAGGAGAGGAGTAGAAGGAGTCTCTTCCCAATTTCCAATTGGGAAAGGTATGTCTCCCATATTCCTATTTGTTGTTGTGACTTTATTCATAAAAAGATGGTATCTTTAGTCTTCTATTGTTCATATACTTGAATGAAGCGTTTCTTGTTTGATTGTGGATTCCATCTATGTGGTAGGAGTAGTATTTATGATTATGCTATACCATTCTCAATATATAATCATAAACACTATAAACCTCCACTATAGTCTAATTAGCTATGACATGATTATGTTAACACGAATCACTTATGCTATGAATTAACATTGGTTCAATGATGATTTAGTTCATTGCCTTAGGATGGCTTGTGCCTAGGCTCTTAAGGTAATTACTTAATATGCTAGCATGGTGCTAGGATAGAGAGTAGCGTTGAATGTCTCGTAGACCCACGGATTGAAGAGGTAGGCAGTAGGTGGTGATAGTCCTATCTGTCCTTTGCAACCCTCCACGTTCGACTATGCCACAAGGCTCTTGGCAAGAGTTGCCTAGTGTTGCTAGGGGTAAACCCGTGCCCCATAAGTTAATCCGCTTAGTATGAGAATTCATAGTTAGTATAATCATTAGTAACTAACTAGGCTATGTATATGTACATTAGAAGCATAATAGGAGTATCTACCTAACTCTTAGACTAGTTCCTCTATTACCTCATTTATCCCCTTAGGATAGAATGCTCTTGTGTGTGTCACACTACCTCAATCACCCTTTATCCATCCTTGCTAGAACCCTACCTAGGCCAACCTAGCCTTTCCACTTAATGATTGTTTTACTTACATCTAACCTTCCTTTGGGAAAATATAAATGACACACTTTGGGAATACTCTTTAAAAGGGGAAATTCTACATTGATAATTTATGTGCGCTTGCGGATGTTCATCTGAGATTTAAACCTACCAACAAGCATTTCTGGCACCACTGCTTGGGATGAATTGTTAGTAGTGCGTAGGAAATATCAACAAGCATTTCTGGCGCTGTTGCCGGGGAAGGCAGCTGAAGTATTGCATGATTGAGTGAATAGGATAAGACCCTGGTAGGTTTTAGTAGGATGACCCTTATTTGTTTTGCTTTTTTTGTGAAAACCGGGTAGTTTATGTCTGGTTTCTGATTGCCGGAAAACTTTGTTGAAGATCCCTAATCCCATCTGACAGATCGACCTCGTGTCGTTACTCCTCAGAAGCTTCGAGCGACAAAGCAAGCTAGCACAACTGAACCAACAACCGAAACTAATGGCATAGAAGACCCTTCTTGATTTTTCAGCTCCCCCTGCTAACAATGTGCCTATTGGGCCCACTGTTAACATGGGGGACGTAAACTTTGAAATCAGGACTAGCCTTATCACTATGGTGCAAGCCAACCCATTTTGTGGGAAGGCTAACGAGGATGCAAGTGCTCACCTGCAACAATTCCTTGAGATATGCATCACTTTAAAGATAAAGGACATATCTCCCAATGCTATGAGTCTTAGGATGTTTCCATTCTCTCTTCTTAAGAGAGCGAAAATGTGGTTCTACGTGAACCGAAGTGCTCTAGATACTTGGGAGAAGTGTTCTATGGCATTCCTCACCAAGTTTTTCCCATTGGGCAAAACCAATGCCCTACGTCGAAGAATTTCCAGCTTCCAGCAAGATGCCAAGGAATCTATTCCCAAGGCTTGGGAAAGGCTTCAGGAGTACATCCTAGCCTGTCTCCACCATGGGATGGATGACTAGCTCATCATCCAAAACTTCTACAATGGGCTTATCCCTTCCGCCTATGACCATGTTGATGTTGCTGTTGGAGGAGCTTTCTTCTCATTGACGGTGCCCAAAGCCAAAGATTTGATTGAGAAGATGGTGTGAAACATGGGTTGGAGCGACGAGCGTCTCCATACTCGCCAACGAGGCATGCACACCTTGAAGGAGGTGGACATGATCGCTGCAAAATTGGACCTCCTAATAAAGAAAATTGATGGACAAGACAATTGTGAGGTATGTGGCAATGCCTATGCCTTAGACTCTCACATCACTTGTGAAGTCTATGGCAACAAGGGCCATTTGGGAATTGACTATCTAGAAACCCGTGAGGATGCCCTATACCTAGCCAACAATGGAAACAACAATGGTTATCGTCGAGGAGGTCAAGGGTGGGGCCAACCACGCCTATTCTTTCAAGGACGGTACAACAACAATGGCAACAATGGAAATTAACCCAACTTTGGAGAACTTGCCATTGACCAGCTGAACATCAATGAGGCTATATCCAAGAAGTTGTCGGCCAATGACAAGACCCTAGAAGACATTAATGCCAAGATTGAAGGACTGTCCTCAACCTTCAAGAATCAATTGAGTTTCAACAAGATGCTGGAGACTCAGTTGGCTCAACTAGCAACTGCTGTTCCTCCTGTTGAGAATGGCAAGATGCCAGGACAGCCCGAACCCCCTGTGGAAAATGTCAACATGATTTCTCTACAAGGAGGCAACTGGTTGAAGGACCCTGGATGTCCTACAATCTCATGCTCAATTGGGGCACACCACTTTGACAAGGCCCTTTGTGACCTTGGAGCATGTGTGAGTGTGATGCCCAAGGTGGTTTTCGACCAGCTGAACTTCATGGAACTCACTCCAAGACCATTGCAGCTCCAACTGGCTGATTCCTCGGTCCGTTATTCTGCGGGTATCGTTGAAGATGTCCGGTGAAAACTCGGAACTGATTCATACCTGTGGATTTTGTGGTGATCGACATGGAGGTCGAGAAGGATACGCCGCTCATTCTTGGACACTCGTTCCTAAGCACCACGAAGGCTCGCATAGATGTGGGAGCTAGAGAAGTTGACTTCCATATAAATGCCAAGGAGGAGAAGTTTAACTTTTGCCCAAAGTTTGAGCAATGATCCATGATCCATATAAAGTATGGGATGGATGTTAAGCACATTCAAGAGGTCAGCATCAGACCTACAAAGGTGGACTCACTCTTTGCATTCATGAGGAATTTGATCTCTACGGAAAACCAGTCTTATCTTCCACGCCGACAACCAAAGAAGACGGAGAAGTCCGAGTCTCCCAAAAGGCCCAAGTCCACCAAGCCGCCAAAGAAGGAATCGCGGAAGAAGTGAGACAAGCCTTCTGAGCCCATCCCCCCAAACCCGGATGTCAAGAAATGAAGAGGAGGAATGTCCATCTCATCGGACGATGGTGAGACCTAGCCAATAGGTTAAATTGGTAGTTATCCTTTTCTTTGTTTTTCTTTTCTCTTTATTTGGTTTTCCCTATTTAGTTTGATTTTCCCCACTGCATATTTGATTTTCTTAGTAAGTTGAGAATCTTATATTCTCAACTATTATTTTTATTTGCTTATTTTTCACAAAAAAGAAAATTGTTGGGTTTTGGAAAGGGAGTTTTTATTTGGAATACAAATTTTCGGAGCTGTAGAAGTGGTATTTCACCAACGTGCTAATTTCATAGCTGTTGGGGAGCCACCTGCCAAAAAGGGGAACACGGGGCCCACTATGACACCCGGTTTCGAAAATGGACCAAGCGTAATGCATATGTGTGCCCAGAATGTTTAACACACATACACGAGTGATTCACAGCTGATAAACAGATATAAACCATGTCTCAAATAATAACACTAATAATAGTACCTTATTACAATCCAAATAGTCTTGATTACAAGCTCTAATAAAACTGCAACGGAAAAACTAAACTCTAATGACTTCAACTCCACAGGCAGGGTTGACGACACAACACATGCCTAGAACTGCTCAAAGACATCCTGGTACTCCACCTGGTCGCCTGCATCTGGATTTGGTTGGGGAATAGCAAGGGTGAGCACGTGTCGTACTCAGCAAGTGTGGGAAAGTATGACATGTAGCTTAAACAAGTATTGATAATAAAATGGGCTAATTGCATAAAATTACATTCAAAACAATTAAAAATGCAATTATAATATCATTAAGTGAGGTCCTTCCCAAAAATAACCCAAACATCATCAGTTTCAACTCAAATAACCAATACCACCAATAATAATCCATATTCAACACATAACTTCTTATTTAGCTCAAATTCACCAATTCCATATACCAAAGCCATTTAATTAACTAATACTAATTCCCAATTCATTTTTCGCCATTAAACCACATGAAAGGTCCATAACTCTAATCATGTGAGGATCCAGGTTGCTCATGACTGGAAGCACAGCTACCATGATAGTTTTAGACACACTTTGCAGAGGTTGTACCACTTTACCCACAAGTTCGTGATTTCATCACCTTTCGATGACTATGGAATCTCAATTATGACGCCTCACACTTTGTTAGGTGTGTGGCCAAGATATCACAAAATAGCCTTGACAAAGTGATTACTAGCCTATTTAGACCCCACTGAGGTTTCACCAGTGGTGATGTCTCCAACTGAGCACATCCAGTCAAGGCCCCCTCTTGAGCCACTCGGATCCCAGGGTAGTCCAACCAATCTCTACAAACACAAGCTGATTAACCCTTTCCCAAGCATTCTGAATTGTCCAAATGTTGGTGAAATGCCAAACAGGCAATCATAACAATTCGGGTTAAGGCCTGTTGGATATTTGATCAATAAGCAATTAGGGTACTAATGGGCCTGCGACCTAAAAGCCCATTAGTACACCTATAAATACGAGGGGTGGGGTTAGGGGCTAATTACTCCACCACGTGAAAGCCCTAACCGCCACCCCTCGGAGTCCTCACACCAAGACTCTTGTCGCGCATGCGGTGCTAGTACACTGGCGCACGTCGTTCCTCCCCGTAAGTGTGGACTCCGTAGAGGCGCTGCTGCTACAGCCGCGCTGATCGGCTACGACGATCGTGATCGTCTACCTTCTGTCGTGACAAGGACGAGGCGGAGACGAATGAGAGCGTCTGCTTCCTCTACACAGGCGCGCGTCTACGTTCCAGTGCGCTGCGCGTCTAGTGGTAATGATTTGTGACCTCTGTACTCGCATGTTTCCTGGGTGATGCGGTAGAGTTGCTAGAGTAGCCTACCGCCAATTTTCCAACAGCGGCATCAGATCCGACTTACATAGTTTTTGGTCAGGATCTTGTTAGTAGATGGGATCTACTACAGACATCTTCATACGATGAATTTTATCGCATGGTTTTTGGGGTTTGGAATTGGTTAGAGTAGATTGTGATCGTATATGACTAAAGGGTCAGTTCGTGCTCCTTCTCTGCTGTGTGTGCAACCTGTCCCTACCGGCTGGAATCACCATCGGAACTAATCGCGTAGATAGCTAACAGATTGAGCTAACAGACCAAAGTCATGAGCCGCGATCTACTCATGAATAAATGGTCACATTGAAAATTGAGGCATTCTGAATGGCTCGGATTCGGGTTGATTTGGTCAATCCGATGAGATTTTCATAGTGATTTCATAGATGCGATCTATGTAATTCTGTTTGGTGTTTTGCTGTCTGCTATAGCGATTACATAATATAGTTTCGCGCTAGAAATCGTTCTATGCTTAACTCGTTTTTTCAGGGAATGATGTGAATGGTATGGCCTTAATGTGATGTGATGATCTGTGTATAAATTGGTGCAGCCTGCGTGTTGCAAATTTCACACAACTAGGTTGAGGTTGTCACATAATTGTATAATGAACTACGTGTCGACCTGTGATGCTTGATCTCTCATTTAATTTGGTAGCTATTAGTTGTATTAGCTTCTTTCATGATTGTCGACTGTTGGAGTCGGCATATCTCCTGACACTACTAAAGTGTTGAAGGAGTTTGTAGTTCGGTGTGGGCGCGCGGAGACTCAAGAAGGTGAATCACGATTGGACACGAGAGACACAGTGGTTTACGTGGTTCGGGCCGCCTGAGCGTAATACCCTACTCCACGGGTGTGTGGTGTTGTATTAGTTTGTGTATGAAAGCTCACGTCAATGCGTGTGTGCCTGAGAGCGTTCGAGAGCCTTCTTCTTTCTTTCCGTGTATCGTCGGTCTGTCCTTTTATAGTACAAGGACAAACCGTTACAAGTTAGCCTGGCCCGACATGTGGCCCCGGCGGTTACTAGTATTGATACACGATTAATTGTTGTTAATAACCCTGTAACGGGCTCCAACAGTGCCGTTACAGGTGTTAAGATTGTCCGATTAAGTGTCATTAACATGGAATTAATGACAATTAATCGGGTCTTGAAGTCCGCGGCTATCCTTTGAAGATCCGGAGTTGTTACAATGTCTTCCGGAGGTTTGAGGCGGCCAGCTCCGACGTTTGGACACGTGGCAGCTCCGGAGCTTGCTTGTGGGAAGCGGGAAGCTCCGGGGTGGCCTGGCACGTGTCAAGTCCGGAGCTTCTCTCGGTCAGGGGTTAAGTCCGGAGGTGCCGTTTCGGGACCTAGCCCGGAGCTTCACCCTTGTGGGTAGTAGCTCCGGTCTGGCAGTACACGTGGCAACCTAGGGGTTAACCATGTTGGAGAAGCAGGTCCGGTTATGTCTGACAAGTGGGCCTCCGAGGGTCTTCAATTTGAGTAGACGTCCTTCCCTTGAGATCTTTGTAACCTCAGGGGGTGTATGGTTTTTAGGGTACCGACAGTGGCCCACTGGACCTACCTCCGGGGAAAGTCACCGGGGTGAAGTCATTCCGTCGGAGGTGGGTCCATACTCGCGACTCTTGAACTGGGTCTTCAAGGGTCTTCGGAGGTGCCGTTGGCGTGGCTTTACGGTTAAATCCCGACGCGTGGCGCACCTTAGGCGGCAGATAAGATCTTTGACGTGCGGATCTCTCGCAATTGAAGGTCGCCGGTTCCCGATACAAAAACCGTATCGGTTCCGCGCGCCTTGTCAGGTCGCTGCCTTTGGGTTTCCCGCCTCGTGATGACAACTGTTCGCCTGGATAAGAGCCTCGACTTGATCGTCAGGGTGGTCCCGGGCCCTCTTGTCATCGGCAGGGTTGAATTCTTGAGTAGTATCCTTGACTCCCCTGCAGTTTCCATCCAAGCGTTGCGAGGGCTTACTTAAGAAGGAAAGCGCACCGTCGGGAGTTCTTTACGCTTCCCATCTGTTCTTGCGCTCAAACTCCCAACTCGTACTTTGCTCCTCTTCTCTTGCCTAGCTGTGCTGCGATGGAGTTGGGTCTGCGTGAGAGTCGCTTGAAGACTGACAGCGATCTGAAGAAGGTCCGGGCCCTCATGGGGTGGTCTTCGGACTTCTTCAACCGCTCGGTCCGCGCCGGCGGAGAGCTCCCCTTTGAAAAGGAGCACGCTGGCGAGATGGTGTACTTTTCCTCGTACGCCATGGTGGGGCTGATCCCACCGTTTTCTTCTTTCTTCTTGATGTTGCTGGACTTCTATGGTCTGCAGCTGTACCACCTTGGCCCTCACTCCATTCTCCTTGTGTCCATCTTTGTCCACTTCTGCGAGATGTGGGTGGGCATCCCTCCCTGCATCGAGCTCTTCCGAACCTTCTTCACCGTCCACACCACCGACCGAAGCAATGAGTATCTTGGCTTCTACTACTTCGTGAAGCGCAAGAAGTGCCCATTCAAGTACCTCCGGTCATTCCCTTCCGGGAAGTGGGATGACTGGAAGAAAGATTGGATAGTCGTCCGGGTGGAGGAGCATGAGCGGTTGGAGTTGCCAGACGGTCTGCCCGGCATTGACACGTCGGTATGGAGCGAAGTTCCGGTGCTGGCGGAAGCTTTCGACCCTGTCCTGACCAGGATCCGCCAATGTGTGGAGGGAGGATTGACTCCCCAGGCGGTGTTCTGCAACTTCCTGTCTAACAGGTGGGCGCCGCTGAAGAGGAGGGAGAAGCTCGCCTGGGCCCTCAACAGCGTGATGGACGAGGACCGGGTTGAGACCGGGTTGAAGTCCAGCATGGTGGGGAAGACCTTGGAGTTTCACCTCGAGAAATTCCAGCACGGCATCGACGTTGACGGAGATTACTTGACTCCGCCGCCGGCCTTCCTCCCTCTGAACGTGGAAGTTGAGTTCAGCAGGGAGCTCCGGCGGACGATGCCCGCGCTTGACAACCTTGGTGTCGTCGAGAGAAGATCAACCACCCGGTTGGCGATCCCCGGGTTGTCCGAAGACGGCTCCGCCCCTGTCCCACAGCCAAGAGCTGAGGTCATCGGCAAGGGCAAGGAGCTGGCGGAGGAGCCGGAGAGCCGGAAGAGGAAGCTGCGACATGCTGACGGAAGGTCCATCGGGCCTGCCACTTCCCCCCCGGTTCCCCCTCCTCAGGAAGGAAGATCATCCGCCGCCGTGGCGACTGTCCCCGTGGTGGGGTCCTTCCGGAACGTTACTGTTCCGGCGGTGGGATCCTCCCGGAGTGCGACTGTCCCCGTGGTGGATCCCTCCTGTGGTGCTAGCTCCGGGCGCGCAACTCCGGCATCTGGAGCGGTGAGGGCCTCCAGGTCCAGGAGTTCCTCTCGGTCAAGGAGAGCTCCGACCCGGGAAACGCCCGCGGCTGTGGCAAGTCCTGGGAGTCCTCCCGGAGCTCCTACACCGACCGTGGCCAGCACGGATCGTCCGGGAAAGAGGTTTCGCGCAAGCTGGTGCGGGAGCCTCCCAAGGTAATTTTTCTTTTTTACATCGATTAACTTTTTAATTGTAGCATCTGTTTGCTCAATTTCTTCGTTCTTCATCTGCAGCGTTCCCAAGAAGGGGAGTGAAGCTCCACCCTCAGCCACAGTGTCTGAGGCTGCGAGGGCTTCTGCTCCAGTCCCGGTGCCGCCCCAAGCGGAGGCTGCGATAGCTCCGGCGCCGGCTGTCGTGGTCATGGACCTCGACTCGTCTCCAGAAGTTCCCGTGGTAGCGCCGGACCACGGGAATGAAGATGCACCAGCGGCACCCGTCCCGGAAGTGGAAGCTCCGGGTCCTGGTGCTGCAGTACTAGAAGCTCTGGCTGTTGAGTCGGAGGAAGTAGCAGTCCCGGCTTCGGAGCCGGAAAGTGCTGAAGCCCCGGTGATTGAGCCGGAGGTGGCTGAAGCCCCGGCATGCGAGCTGGAAGTCGAAGTAGTTCCGGCAGTTGAGCCGGTTACTTCCGAAGCTCCGGCCGCAGAGCCGGTGATTGTTGGAGCGCCGGTCACAGAGCCGGCGGTTAAAGAGGCGAGGGAGCTTGAGCCTCCCTCAGAAGAGGTGTCCCGGCCGGAGCCAGTAGCGGCTCCTGCTCCGGAGGCGACGACGTCGATGGTACCTGTGGCAGAGCCAGAGTGCCTGAACGAAGTCGCCGGCCCCCCGCCTGAGGGGGCGAATGAAGACTTGGTGGCGGGACCTCCTTCGATGGCGACTGAGGCCGTCCCGGAGGAAGGCCTTAGCGCTTTGGAAGCTCGGGGTTCCACTCTCGTAGAGTGGGACCCAATTTTTGTATGTGAAGACCCGCTGGAACCAGCGGAAGAGATCCCAGCAGGTCCGGAGCCCATCTCGCTGTCGATGTCCATCGACAACGCCTGCTCCAGTCTACGTCAGGTCCAACTGGCCTTCTTCCACGACAGCAAGGCTCTTGAAGAGGAGCGCCAAACCCTTAGGCGGTGGCGTAATCGGCTCCACTTCGAGACTAAGCTGGCGCAGTCGAGGCTTGCGGATGACAAGGAGTGGATCAAGCGGGAGAAGATCCGCCTGGAGCTCTGGGATAAGCTGCTGGACGAGAGGGAGAGCATGACTCACGCCCTCGATGCTCAATCTCGGGAGTTCCACGACCGAGCTAAGGCTGCTAACGACGCGGCCAATGCTCGGTTTGATCAGCTCGAGGCCATCAGCACCGCACTCATCAAGCGCCGAGAGGCACTTGAAGGGAGGGAAAGACGGCTTGAGGACGAGGAGCAAAAACTCCTAGAGTTACGGGATGACGTCTTGCGACAGGAAGAAGAGCTCGCCGAGAAAACAGCTCTGGCGGACAAGGGCCTCGAGGAGCGCACTAAGAAATTGGAAGAGTGCTGCCTCGAGGAAGAGGAGAAGACCTGGGTGCGGGGGCAGGAACTCTACGAATACGAGTGTGCCCTTGTCGCCCGGGAGAAGAAAGTGGAGGCTAGGGAGAAGGACCTGGTCGACCACCGGAACAAGATCCACCTCCGGGAGGAGGAGCTCGGAAGACTTGAGAAGCGGGTTGCTGCGAAGATCCAGCAAAACGCCAAAGAAGTTGAGCGCCTCGCCCGCGAGAATTCGGAGCTAACGGCGGCCCGGAGATCCCTGGAAGAGATGAAGAACTTGAGGAAGGCGGACTCCCTGCAGATTTGGGAGTTCCTGGACAAGGCCGACGACGCGCTGACGCCGATGGGTTTCAGCCCCGTGCACCCGGATGATCCGGAGCCGGAGCCGGACCTTGCGTTGCAAGCGTTGAGCGCCGCAGGCAGCAAGCTCTCCAAGGTGGGCGACGTCATCGCGGACCAGCTGGAGGTCGAGGGGCAATCCCTGGCTAGGAACGTCACAGAATATGTGTTGACGTGCTACACCAGCCGGAACCCTTGATTTCCTCTGGACCCGGTGCTTGAAGGCCCCGTCGAAGGAGAAGGCGAAGCTACCCGGGCCTGCGTGTCGGAGGTCGCCCAGAAGGTCGCCGAGTTCTTCCATAGGGTCTAGGACCGTCTCTTTTAGCCTTTACTTGTATCTTCTCTTCTTCCTCAATTTTGTAATCCCTTGTCTCCAGATGTAATCTCCGGTCTTCAGATGAAATGAAATCCCCAATTTTTTGCGAATTTCATTTTTTTTTGTCTTCAACATCTTTATCTTCACTTGGCCCCCTGGTAGATGTGCACAATTTGATTGTGGACATGTACCAGAAGGATGTTGAGTTTTGTTGAAGACGAATTTGCTTCGAACTTGTGGAATTTAGGTCCGAAGTTTTTGATAGTGAAGGTCCCCTGAAGTTGTCGGAGCTTAGAAGCTCCGGCACTGTCCCTCGCTGGAGCTTAGTAGCTCCGGCAATAGCCTCTATCAACACGTTGAGCGTCGGTAGTTAATACTCCAAGGTGTCGAAGCTTAGCAGCTCCGGCAATGACCTTTGCCACACTTGGTTTGTTGGCAACAGACTCCAGTGACGGGGTCTTCTCACCATCTTTTAGTCAACGCCGACGGTTGACGCCCTGGTGGGAGTCGGAGCATGGTTAGCTCCGGTTTTTCTCCATCAACGTAGGGTTCATTTTTCCTGCACACTTAAGCCAAGAAAAATAGTAAAATTCGTTCCTTGTCTATAACTTCGTCGCAGCTTATGGTTCTCAAGAAAATTTTAAGTTGAACACGATTTTTAATACGACTGGATGAATTGTCTTTTCTTTTAGATCCAATTGTCCATGGACCCACCTTACTTTGGCCTGCCGGGATGTAGGTAGAGTGGCGTACTTAGGGTGCTTGACCAGGCTAAGTCGATAGCGCACTCCGGCCCTAGAATGGCTTGGCGGCTTTCAGGCGAGTTGGCCACAGACGATATTTAAATCCAAAAAATCTGACAATTCAACTCAAATCGTATGTAAACCGGTCAAACTAGAACTTCTTAAGAATTGCACGTTTCTGTTATAGACAAGAAAGAGAAAAATAAAAATGTCGAGCCTATGCAAAAATGAATGCACGTGGAGTCTATTTCACATGAAGATGTCTTTCATTATAGGTCCGGGGTACAGGGGAAACAAGTACACTCTTAGGGTACGGAACCAGGCTAAGTGTGTTTGGTTTCTCGTTTGACCCAGGGTAGTTAGCCACACTTTTAGTCCGGAGACTGTGTCAAGTGTTGCATGAGCTTTTCAAACCTTTCGGGAAAGGTCCGGCTGCTCTCCCGGAGGAACTACCCGACTCTGTACAATGACTCTATAACATACATTTCAAGTTACTTAAGACTCAACTCCGTGGAATTAAGTGTAGAACTTACGGAGGTGCTCGATGTTCCAAGGATTTGGGAGAGGTGTCCCATCCTCGGTAGCCAAGCGAACGCTTCCGGGACGGGATACTTTGATCACTCGAAAGGGCCCTTCCCAGCCGGGGGAGAGTTTGTTTTGCCCTTCTCTGGATAGTATTCTCCACAGCACCAGATCGCCTTCCTCGAGCTGTCGGTTGTGTACATGCCGCTGGTGATAGCGCTGTAGAGCTTGGCGATATCGGGCATTCCGAACAGCTGCTTGGCACCTTCCCTCCTCGAGGAGGTCTAGGTCTTCGCGCCGGAGCTGGTCCTGCGTGGCTTCGTCGAAGGTCCGGACTCAAAGGGAACCCAAGGTGATTTCCGGAGTCAGGATCGCTTCAGCTCCGTACACCAGAAAGAAGGGTGTTTCTCCGGTTGCCCGACTTGGAGAAGTCCTGTTGGCCCATAGAGTGGGCGGAAGCTCTTCGATCCAATTGGCTCCGTGCTTTTTCAAGCGCTCATAAGTGCGTGTTTTGAGTCCTTTAAGGATCTCTGCATTTGCTCTCTCGGCTTGTCCATTGCTGGCAGGATGAGCTACGGAAGTGTAGCAAACTTGTATGCCGAGGTCTTCGCAATATCCTTGAAATGCGGAGCTTGTGAATTGAGTCCCATTATCAGTGATGATCTTATTTGGCACTCCGAATCTGCTCACGATGGATTGTAGAAAATTGATTGCAGATTGTTTGTTGATCGTCACAACGGGAGTTGCTTCCGGCCACTTGGTGAACTTGTCGATGGCGACGTACAGGAACTTGTAACCTCCGACGGCTCTAGGGAAGGGTCCCAAGATGTCCATCCCCCACACAGCGAAAGGCCATGTGGGAGGTATCATTTGTAAGGACTGAGCAGGTGTATGAATTTGCTTTGCATGAAATTGGCATGCTTTGCATTTCTTCACTAGCTCAGTGGCATCCTGGAGCGCTGTAGGCCAGTAGAAGCCGTGCTGAAAGGCTTTTTCGACCAGCGTGCAGGAAGATGCGTGGTTCCCACACTCGCCTCCATGGATTTCTGCGAGGAGCTCGCAACCTTCTTCCCTTGTGATGCACGGCATTAGGATGCCGTTGGCACCGCGCCGATAGAGATCCCCTTCTACCAACGTGTATCTTTTAGCCAATCTGACTACCCGATCAGCGGATACATCATCGTCAGGAAGGATGTTGTCTTTCAAGTAGCTCCGGATCTCCGAGATCCATGCATCGGAACTGACTTGAGCATTTGAGTCTTGCGTGCTGGGTTGCTCGGAGCTTCCGGCAGCACCTACGACCCTTGATGGCTGCCATGGTAACAGGGCCATCGGGACCGTCAGCTTTGGGATGCTGATCTCGCCCCCTTCGTTCAGTTCGACAGGCTGAACTGTGGGTTTTGACAACCTCCGGACAAAGGTTCCATCAGGAGCCGGAGCTCCAGTTGACGCCTTGGTCCAGAGTTCGTCAGCTTCAGCGTTATGAGCACGCTGAACATGGTGAAGGTCTAGGACTTCGAAGTCCTTCTGAAGCCTCTGGACTTCAAGGAGGTAAGCAGCCAGCTGGAGATTATTGCAGGAGCATTCACCCTTCACCTGCTTGATGACGAGTTGTGAATCTCCTTTGACCAGCAATTGCTTGACACCATATGATAGTGCCACCTTTAATCCATAGATGAGTGCTTCATACTCCGCCATGTTGTTGGTTGCCTTGAAGTCAAGGTGTACCATGTATTTCACCTTCTCCCCAGTTGGTGCGAGGAGAAGGATTCCAGCTCCGGCTCCCTGCTTCTGCATGGAGCCGTCGAAGTAAAGGGTCCAGTGAGGCTTAGTGAAGGTTGGAACTTGAGGTTCCGTCTTCTGCTCGTTGGGGCCCCCAGGGTTTAATGGAGAGGGAGTCCATTCTGCCACGAAATCTGCCAACGCTTGACTCTTGATTGCTTGTCTCGGAATGAATTCAAGATCGAATTCAGCCAATTCCGCTGCCCACTTTGCAATATTCCCAGTTGAATTGGGATTATGCAGGATCGCTCGAAGTGGATATGAGGTCACCACCGAGACTTTGTGAGATTGGAAATAGTGTCGAAGCTTCCTTGAGGCAATAAGAACTGCATAAAGCAGTTTATGCACCTCTAGGTATCGAGTCTTGGCATCATGTAACACTTCACTGATGAAGTATACCGAGCGTTGAATGGTTCGGACCCTCCCGGAGGGGTCCGGAGCTTCCTCTTCATTGATCCGGACCCTCTCGGAGGGGTACAGACTCTCTTCGGGGACCTCCGGGTTCTGGGTGGAGGAACCCGGAGCTTCTTCAGAAATGACCTGGACCCTCTTAGAGGGGTCCGGGTCCTCTGAAGTGGCTTCTTGTGGGTTTGAGTCTGGGAGCTGGGACCCAGACCCGCTTTCAGGAACCTCCGGACCCTCCCGAAGGGGTCTGGATTCCTGAGTATTGGGTAGTTCCGGTCTCTCCGCAACCAGAACCATACTGACGACTTCGTCAGTAGCTGAAATGTAAAGCAACAAAGGCTCACTAGGGTTCGGAGCTACCAGGAATGGTAGGGTGGTGAGGAACTGTTTCAGCTCCTGGAATGCCTTCTCTGCTTCTTCAGACCATTGGAATGGTCCGGACTTCCTCAGTAACTTGAAGAAGGGAAGTGCTCTTTCCGCCAGTCTTGAAATGAACTGGCTGAGGGCTGCTAGACATCCAGTTAATTTTTGGACGTCTTTGATGCGGGTTGGTGGCCGCATGTCTTCAATGGCTTTTATCTTCGCCGGATTAGCCTCTATGCCCCGGTGACTTACCAGGAAACCAAGAAGCTTTCCGGAACTAACCCTGAAGACGCACTTGTCTGGGTTTAGATTCGTGCGGGTGGCCCGCAGCTTGTCGAAGACAGCCTGCAAGGTGTCCAAGAGGGACTCCTTGTTCTTGACTTTGACCACGATGTCATCGACGTACACTTCCACTATGTCTCTGATGAGTTCTTCGAAAGTTTTGTACATAGCTCGTACAAAAGTTGAAGCTGCATTCTTGAGACCAAACGGCATGGCTGTGTAACAATACAATCCATCCACTGTGATGAATGAAGTATGCTCTTCATCCTCCCTAGACATCCTGATTTGATGATATCCAGAATATGCGTCTAGAAAACACAGTAACTCGCACCCGGAGGTGGAATCCACTATCTGATCTATTCTAGGTAGTGGGAATGGATCTTTTGGACATGCCTTATTCAGTGTGGTGTAGTCGATGCACATCCGAAGTTTCCCGCCGGCCTTGGGCACAACGACTGGGTTCGCCAGCCATTTTGGATGGAAGACTTCTCGGATAAATCCGGCTTCGAGCAACTTCTTCACTTCTTGTCGGATAAAGTTATGTCGCTCTACAGATTGCTTCCGAGGTTTCTGATGCACAGGCCGAGCATCGGGGTAAATCTTCAGATTGTGCTCAATCACTTCCCTGGGGATCCCAGGCATTTGTGACGGTTGCCAAGCAAATACGTCAACGTTAGCCCGGAGGAAAGTGATGAGCGCGAGTTCCTATTTGTCATTCAACCCACCCGATATGCGGGTGGTTTGAGTGACATCGGAACCAATTTGGACGACTTTGACGGGGATGTCGGTGTCGCCGCTTGGCTGCACACGGGGAGCAGAGGTTGAGCCTCGTTGCCGAATGCTCGGAGGTTTTGGAGCTTGCCCCTGTCTGGAGTCCTCCTCTTGCGCAGTGGTGAGTGCATGGAGCTCCTCCAGAGCAGTTACTCCGGCGGTGCGATCTCCACGAATCCGGAGAACGCCTGCTGGTGTTGGCATCTTCAACACCAAGTATCCATAATGAGCAGCTGCCATAAATTTGTATAGGGCAGGTCTACCCAAGGTGGCGTTGAATGGTAAGTTGATCTGAGCAACGTCGAAGACCAACTTCTCGGTGCGGTACTTCTCCCGTGTCCCGAAGGTAACGGGGAGAATTATAGCTCCGAGTGGGGTAATGGCCCCCGGACCTACTCCGGAGAATGGTCGAGAGGGCTGAAGATCCGAAGGTCGAAGCTGAAGTCTGGTAAAAGCTTCAAAGCTTATAAGGTTCAGCCCCGAACCTCCATCCACCATAACATGATGGAGCTGGATGTTGTTGATGGTGGGAGATACCATCAAGGGTAATTGGCCAGCTCCGACCATGCTTCGAGGACAGTCCGAAGCATCAAAAGTGATGGGTGTGTCCATCCACTTTCGATGTGGCTCCGGTCTAGCTGTAGGAGCTACAGCAGCCATATCCCGCCGCATAGTCTTGATGACACGACAAGAAGTGATGTCCCATGATCCACCAAAGATGGTGTTCATGGTTTTCCGACGCTCGTTGTCGGAGACGTCGGAGTCATCGTCGACGGAGGTGTAGACGGCTTTCAGGACCTTTTTGGGGTCCTGAAACCCTAACTCCTCTTCAGCCGGAGCTTCGTCAACCTTCTGTTTTCCCTCCCTCTGTCGGAAAGGAGACCCTTCCCGGCGCTTGTTGTAGCGCTCGGCAAGGTTTTGGACCTCCCGGCAGTCTTCCAGCCTGTGGCTGCCCGTTTTGTGAATGGGGCACCACATTTTCGATTTGCCGCCGTCTTCGGAAGACGGTCGAGGTCGCTTCTCGGGGCGTGGCCCCCGGCCACCAGGAGTTGCAGTGGCTGCAACATTGGATGTGCCGGCCGACGGCTTCTTCTTGCCGTTGGTCTTCTTTTTCTTCTTGCCACTCCCGGAGGTAGCGGCTTCTTCTTTGGAGGATTTTTTGTGATCCTCCAAGGCTGGTTTGGAGTGCATTTCACGGCCCTCCGCAGCTCTGGCACATTTGTCTGCCAAGCTGAAGAGCTCCGTGACGCTGGTGATCTCTTTGATCGCCAGCTTCTCCAACATCTTCTTGTCTCGTACACCCTGCCTGAATGCCACAATGACAGAAGCGCTTGAGATAGAAGGGATTGTGTTGCGTACCTGAGAGAACCTCTGGATGAATGACCGCAAAGATTCTCCCCCTTTTTGCACGACCGCAAAAAGGTCTAGTTCAGTGCCCGGTCGGGTGTATGAACTCCCGAAGTTGGCAGTGAACTGACGGCACAGCTCCTCCCAACTGTCGATAGAGTTGGGTGGAAGGCTCATAAACCAGGACCTGGCGGTCCCAGTTAAGGCCACTGGAAAGTAGTTGGCCATTACGGCCTCGTTTCCTCCAGCTGCTAAGATTGCAGTGGAGTATATCTGCAGAAATTCTACGGGGTTGACAGTCCCGTCGAATTTTTCCGGCAAGTGTGGCCGGAACTTCTGTGGCCATCTAACCATGCGCAGGTGCATGGCTAGGGCGGAACAGCCTCCTCCTACTCCTTCCAGAGTAGAAAGGTCTTGAGCATCCCGTCTTTCTCGAGCTCGCTCGATATGGACACGGCCATCCTGTTGGCGGTATCGGCGATCAAGCTCCGCCCGGAGGTCATGTGTCGAAAGCCGAGATACCGTATGGGTGCGTCGTGCCCCAGAGGGCAACGACGTCACTTGCTGTGATGCAGCTCGTCTTCGGTTGTTGGAGACATGCGGACCAAGTCTTCCAGACAACGTCCGTCGCTGCAACGGGGCTCGCCCTGAAGGAGGAGGACCCTGGTTGTTGAGGCGTTCAGCTGCTGCTGCGACCAAATGCTCAACATCAGCCCTCCATTGCTCCATGGCATCTCGAGATGCATCCGGAGGTGGTGGTCACTGGAGAAGAGCACGCGCTGCATGGAGCGCGTGTTCTGGGTTGTCATGACTTGCCGGCGCAGTATGTGACGCCGGCGCACCATCATGTTGCCCGGCATGTTTTGCCGGAGAAGATGGTGGTGGTGGGAGTGTGACTCCTGCTGGTGCTGAGGCTCCTGCTGGTGGCTGCATGTTGGAGGGATTGCCCCCGACAGCCTGAGCAGCAGGTTGCCCGTTGGATGATCCAGCCGCAGAATTCACCATTCTTGAAAATCTCAGGCACCCCTACCTGGCGCGCCAACTGTCGACTGTTGGAGTCGGCAGATCTCCTGACACTACTAAAGTGTTGAAGGAGTTTGTAGTTCGGTGTGGGCGCGAGGAGACTCAAGAAGGTGAATCACGATTGGACACGAGAGACATAGTGGTTTACGTGGTTCGGGCCGCCTGAGCGTAATACCCTACTCCACGGGTGTGTGGTGTTGTATTAGTTTGTGTATGAAAGCTCACGTCAATGCGTGTGTGCCTGAGAGCGTTCGAGAGCCTTCTTCTTTCTTTCTGTGTATCGTCGGTCTGTCCTTTTATAGTACAAGGACAAACCGTTACAAGTTAGCCTGGCCCGACATGTGGCCCCGGCGGTTACTAGTATTGATACACGATTAATTGTTGTTAATAACCCTGTAACGGGCTCCGACAGTGCCGTTACAGGAGTTAAGATTGTCCGATTAAGTGTCATTAACATGGAATTAATGACAATTAATCGGGTCTTGAAGTCCGCGGCTATCCTTTGAAGATCCGGAGTCGTTACAATGTCTTCCGGAGGTTTGAGGCGGCCAGCTCCGACGTTTGGACACGTGGCAGCTCCGGAGCTTGCTTGTGGGAAGCGGGAAGCTCCGGGGTGGCCTGGCACGTGTCAGGTCCGGAGCTTCTCTCGGTCAGGGGTTAAGTCCGGAGGTGCCGTTTCGGTACCTAGCCCGGAGCTTCACCCTTGTGGGTAGTAGCTCCGGTCTGGCAGTACACGTGGCAACCTAGGGGTTAACCATGTTGGAGAAGCAGGTCCGGTTATGTCTGACAAGTGGGCCTCCGAGGGTCTTCAATTTGAGTAGACGTCCTTCCCTTGAGATCTTTGTAACCTCAGGGGGTGTATGGTTTTTAGGGTACCGACAATGATCATGGAGATGTCTTCAAGCATGGTGGAGATGGAGATCACCACAAGAAGGGGGGCATGGCAGCTCAGATCATGATGGAACCATGGCGATGGAGACCATTATGATTTTAAGGGCCATACTATTCACAATCTGATATCATCATATACCTGTGATGTTTACGTATTACTATTCTTTTCATGTTTTTCATATGGTGGATGTTTTGTCATGATATAATAGCTTCCCTCAAAAAGTTGAGCATTTGATGCCATTTACCAATAGCTGCACCTATGTTATTTTTATCGTTGTGTGGTAGGTTTGCCAAAGCAAAATACCATCATCTATCATAATGCATAGTGTGAATGTTGGACATTCACATGCATAGTGTTGGTTTACTCAACAAAGATATCAAAACGGTTTTGGGCTTTATGGCATAGAGTTGGGAGCCGGGGCATTGGATGTCACCCAACAAACAAAAGTCATATAGAGAAATGATTAACAATGGTTGTTTACCTATGTCACTAATTTCCTAGCAGTGAAATCAAAGCTCACTAGGAATCAGTGAATATGGATCTTGAACCACTATATGTCATGAGAGGGAAGACGATGATCATATAGTGGTGATATCTTTTATTAAACTATTAATAGAAGATTGGTACATAACATAGTACTAAACCTTGCATTTTTATTTTCTATTGTAGATAATGTCTGCTAGTAACAATTCCGGTTTCAATTTGCGATCTGTGCTTGAAAAGGAAAAGCTCAATGGAGCTAACTTTATCGATTGGAACCACAACCTGAGAATTGTTCTTAGGCAAGAGAAAATCGAGTACGTTCTTCTGCAACCTTACTCTGATGACCTCCAAGCTGATGCAACTAATGTAGCACGTAGAGCTTATAGGAAGAACTGTGATGATGCGCTTAATGTAAGCTGCTTCATGCTCACCACTATGTCCCCTGATCTGCAAAAATAGTATGAGCATATAGATGCTTATTCTATGATTGAGGAACTGCGTGGAATGTTTGAGAATCAAGCAAGGGCCAAGAGATACAACATCTCAAAGTCCTTGTTCTCATGCAAGCTGGCGAAGGGTAGCCCGGTCAGCCCTCATGTAATCAAGATGATTGGTTACATTGAAACTTTAGACAAACTTGGTTCTGAACTCAAGGATGATCTGGCTATTGACGTTGTTCTCCAGTCGCTCCCACCGAGCTACGAGCCATTCATATTTAATTTCAAATGAATGGTATGGAGGAAACTTTGGCTGAGTTGCATGGGATGCTTAAAACACCCGAAGAAAGCATTAAAAAATGCCACTCATGTGATGATGGTGCAAAAGGAGAATAAAAAGAGGAAGCGTGTGAGGCATCCTAAAGGTAAAGGCAAGGGAAAGGTTCCCGATGAGCCTTCAAGCTCAAAGTCTAAGCCAAAGGGAAAATCTGGCCCTTCTCCTGATGATGAATGCTGTCACTGTCATGGTAAGGGGCACTGGTCTAGGAACTACAAGAAGTACTTGGAGGATATGAAGAAGAAGAAGGGAAGTGAGACTTATGCATCAGGTATAAATGTTATAGAAATTAACATTGCATTGTCTTCTAGTGAATCATGGGCATTTGATATCGGATCGATGATTCGCGCTTGCAAATCGTTGCAAGTGAGACTAGAAGATTTGCAAAAGGCGAGTTGGATGTTCGTGTTGGCAGTGGAGCAAAGGTTGCAGTCATAGATGTCGGAACCTACCACTTGTCATTAACCTCAGGATTAGTTTTGGAATTGAATAATTGTTATTGCATTCCTATTTTGAGAAACAACATTATCTCTTCTTCGTGTTTAGAAGAAGTTGATGGTTATGAGAATTTAATAAAGAACAAATGCTGTTCTATTTATTACAATAATATTTTCTATGCTCAATGTCCAATGGTGAATGGATTATATGTTCTTGATCTTGAGGATAAAACTGTCTGTAACATTAATACCAAAAGGGCTCGACGAAATGATCTAAATCCCACTTTTATTTGACATTGTCTCTTAGGTCATATAAATGAGGAACGCATTGAAAAACTCCATAAAGATGGTTTACTAAGATCATTTGATTTTGAATCACTTGACACATGCGAATCTTGTTTGCTTGGGAAGATGAACAAAGCACCCTTCACTGGTCAAAGTGAGAAGGCGACTGACTTGTTGGGACTTATACATACATATGTATGTGGACCAATGAGTTCAATTGCCAGAGGTGGTTTTCACTACTTCATCACATTTACCGATGACTTTATTAGATATGGTTATGTCTACCTAATGAGGCACATGTCTGAATCCTTTGAAAAGTTCAAAGAGTTTCAGAATTAAGAACAGAATCAATTGGACAAGACAATTAAACTTCTATGATCTGATCGTGGGGGTGAGTATTTGAGCCATGAATTTTATGGTCATTTAAAACAATGTGGAATTGTTCCACAATTGACTCCATCTGGAACGCCTCAATGGAATGGGGTGTATGAACGGGGGAATCGGACCTTGTTAGACATGGTTAGGTATGATGAGCCAAGCAGATCTTCCACTATCCTTTTGGGGTTATGCTCTTGAAATTGCTGCATTTATACTAAAACGGGTCCCAACTAAGTCTGTTGAGAAGACACCATATGAGATGTGGACAAGGAAACATCCCGGATTGTCTTTCCACAAAGTTTGAGGTGTGATGCTTATGTCAAACGTTTGACATCAGACAAACTCACTCCCGAATCAGACAAATGCTTCTTTGTGGGATATCCTAGGGAAACCAAAGGATATTACTTTTATAATAAAATAGTGGGTAAAATGTTTACCGCTTGCAATGGTGTCTTTTTGGAGAAAGAGTTTCTCTCAAAACGAGTTAGTGGGAGCAAGGTGCATCTTGAAGAAATTCAAGAAATACCTAAAAATGTTTCGACATCCACTAATCCTATACAGGATGTACAAGATGTTGTGCAACCAGTTGATGAAACACCAGCCCCACAAATGTCTACGAGGGTACGTCGTGCGACTGGAAATTTAACGCTTCTAACCACGGAGCAGCATGACATGGTATTGTTGGACAATAATGAACCCACGACCTATATTGAAGCAATGACGGGACCCGATATTGAGAAGTGGTTTGGACCCATGGAATCCGAAATTCAATCCATGCATGAAAATCAAGTTTAGAACTTGGTTGATCCAGTCAAAGGTGTTAGACCTATCGATTGTAAATGGATTTTCAAGAAAAAGACTGATATGGATGGAAATGTTCACATCTATATAGCGCGATTGGTGGCAAAAGGTTTGAAACAAATTCATGTTGTTGATTATGATGAAACTTTCTCACCCGTCGCAATGCTTAATTCTGTTCGGATTCTCCTAGCAATTGTTGCATATTTTGATTATGAAATATGGCAGATGGATGTCAAAACAGCCTTTCTTAATGGAAGTCTGACTGAGGATGTGTACATGACACAACTTGAGGGTTTTGTCGAATATGCAAGCTTCAAAAGTCCATCTATGTATTAAGAAAGCATCTCGGAGTTGGAATCTATGTTTTGATGAAGTGATCAAAAGGTTTGGTTTCATCAAGAATGTAGAAGAACCTTGTATTTACAAGAAGTTTAGTTGGAGCGCACATGTATTTCTGGTCCTATATGTAGATAACATATTATTGATCGGAAATGACATTCCAATGCTTGATGATGATAAATCCTCATTAAGAAAAAGTTTCCCAATGAAGGATTTAGGTGAGGCAGCATACATTTTGGGCATAAAGATCTATAGAGATAGATCTAAAAGGCTAATTGGATCAAGCCAAGATACATATAATTACAAGATATTGAATAGGTTCAATATGCAAGATTCCAAGAATGGTTTCTTGCCAATGTCACATGGCATTACTCTAAGCAAGAGTTAGTGTCCTTCGACACCTGATGAGCAAAAGAAGATGAAAGCGATTCCTTATTCTTCAGCTATTGGATCCATCATGTATGCCATGCTATGTAGACGCCCAGATATATCTTATTCTCTAAGCTTCACGAGCAGGTATCAATCAGATTATGGTGATGCTCATTGGACCATTGTCAAAAACATTCTTAAGTACTTGAGAAGAACTAAGGATGCATTCTTAGTGTTTGGAGGTGAAGAAGGGCTCATTGTAAAAGGTTACACTGATGCCCGCTTCCAAACTAATAAGGATGATTCTAGATCGCAATCTGGTTTTGTATTCTACCTCAATGGAGGGGTAGTGAGCTGGAAAAGTTCCAAGCAAAATACAGTAGCATATTCAACCATAGAGGCGGAGTATATTGCAAGTTCTGAAGCTACAAAGGAAGTTGTTTGGATCAGAAAATTTGTTTCTGAGTTGGGTGTTGTTCCTAGCGTGTCCAGTCCTCTGGATCTCTATTGTGACAATAGTGGAGCCATCACACAGGCAAAGGAGCCTAGATCACACAAAAGATCCAAACAAATATTATGATGCTATCACCTCATTCGAGAGATCATCGACCGAGGTGATGTGAAGATATGCAAGGTGCACACGGATTTGAATGTTGCAGATCCGTTGGCAAAGCCTCTTCCACAGTCAAAGCATGAGGCGCAAACGAGATCTATAGTGTGTAGTGGGAGACTTGTGTCACAGCTATGTTTATGTACTATTAAATAAATTGTTATATGAGTAATCATTATTTACATTGATCATCAAGTATGTGACTTGTTTGTGGAACTCTTTGTTAATAGTAATGTTACTCTAAATGATCCCTAGTCTATATCATTATATGAGATAATGATGTCACATAGACTAGCACATGTATTAATTGATGATCACGTTTCACGGATCATAGATATGGAGATATCAAATTAATAATGTGAACACATGTTAGTGAACATGGTGTTGGATTGACCCACTCCAAGACACTGCTAGGATTGTTATTTCCATATTTGTCATCAGTTGGCCTTGAGTGATACACCTGCTAGATCCTTCAACCTGAGATCGCCATTGTTTCTCACTATGTGTAGTTGTGTACTTTGAGACTACCAAACGCTACTCCGTAATTGGGTAGTCATAAAGTAGTTTCGGATACATAATGAAACATAGAATGGGATGTGCGCAGATCAAGATGGGATTTGCCCCTCCATAATAACAGGAGAGATATCTCTGAGCCCCTCGAGATAGTTGGATTTGAATGTTCATGGCCATGCCAGAGTGATTAAAGGTTAATCACAATGACTAAAAGTTAGTCAAGGAATGAATCCACTATTTGATCGAGCGAAAGGTCGAGCTATCACAAGGATGGCACGCATATTGTCTTGAGCTTGACTGGTATCGAGAGGCAAAGGGATTAGCATGTTGAATGTATCTAGGTTCGGCCGATACGACCTTTATGTACATTTGGGAGTCAATATGTCCTGCTAGGTACCTCTACTGACTTGTGGTTGGAAATGGTTTCCATTCACAACTGACTGCACATGAACCTAACGGGTCACACACTTAAGGTGTGGGAATATAGAAAAGCTTGGCTAGATGATTGTCTCTAGTCCAAGTGGGAGATTGTTGGTGATATGCCCAAGAGGCAATCATAACAATTCAGACTAAGGCCTGTTGGATATTTGATCCATAAGCAATTAGGGTACTAATGGGTCTGCAACCTAAAATCCCATTAGTACGCCTATAAATACAAGGGGTAGGGTTATGGACTAATTACTCCACCACATGACAGCCCTAACCGCCATCCCTCGCAGGCCTCACACCGAGACTCTTATCGCGCATGCGGTACTAGCACACCGATGCACGACATTCCTCCACGTACATGTGGACTCTGTAGAGGCGCTGCTGCTACTGTTGCGCTGATCGGCTACGACGATCGTGATCATCTACCTGCTGTCGTGACGAGGACGAGGAGGAGGCGAATGAGATTGTCTGCTTTCCCTACACAGACGCGCGTCTACATTCGGCTGCGCTGCACATCTAGTGGTAACGATCTGTGACCTCTGTACTTGCATGTTTCCTGGGTGATAATGTAGAGTTGCTAGAGTAGCGTACCACCGATTTTCCAACACCAAATAGTACTGGCAATTCACTAATTAGTCAGCTAAGCTGCACCCATACTTGGCCTTATGGTGGCACTGTAAATCCTGGATGGTCGCTCCACGAATAGGTCCTTGGATCTAAAACAAGCAAAACCACCAAAAATAGTCCAACCCATTCCACATTACCAGCTTGCTTAGATCCCTGGGCACCATGTTGCTAAAGGGTCATTAATATCAATTCTCATCATTCATATGGTCAATAGTTCACAATTAAGCCATTTGATAGTTTCCCAAACCCATTTGAGCATCGTGAAGCAAAAAGTGAGAAATACCATTCCCAACTCTCTACATAGTGTTCAAGCGACAAGGGTGGTTATACAAAACTAGTAAACTCCTACAATTTGGTTTTCCCATCAATTTCGACACAAGTATGCAATTTTGCAAACCAAACCTTTAAAACAGGATCAATATGGTCAAGGACACTTGCCTTGTTCCTGAGCTTGATTTGGGTCGAAGGATTTGAAACTATGGTTTTGCAGGTCCTCAAAAGCACTCTCTATGGCAATTCCTTCTATTCTGAGTGACAAACATGCAAAACAAACCTTTCAATCAATAAATGTTCATACACTACTCAATATGCCATGATATGAATGATTAATGCAATTGTGAAGTAAAACTTGTTAATGAATCGCTATTAATGTTTACTAAATAGTTCTAATAGTTTTTAACAAGTTTGGATATGTTTGGAATTGATTCGAGTCAATTTGGACCTAATTCAGGAATTTACAGATTCAGACACCGGACTAGTCCGTATACAGGGGTCAGACTAGTCTGCACTACGCGGACTGCAGATTTAGGGATTTTCTGATCTGAGAAAATTGGGGTTCAATTGACGTAGAAACTTGGAAGTAGAGGGTATACTAGGTGTTTAGAGATCCAAAGATCAATGTTTTGACGTTAGATTTTGGATCTTGGCAGTTAGTGCTTGATGGTGATTAGTTGATAAAGAATGGTGATGAAGAACGTCAATTGTTGAAGAGTTGAGGAAGATCAATCGTGATTGCTCCTTCTCCCTCTTCTCCTTCTTCTCCTTGCTCCTGGGCTCCTTCTTGAAGTTGGCACGAGACCAAAGGCGGTAGCAAGGGGTTTTTCTCAAAGGTGGGGAGGTGAGGGTATTGGGTTGCTTATATAAGGGTTAGAGAGGTAGGTTTTTGGGGTGATATCTGAGTGTATTTCGTTGAGGGGCGTGTAAGGGCCGAGGTGGGGTCCACTTGGGCTCCCTGAGGTTGGGCATGAAGTTCTTGGGCCCAAATTAGGCAATTACTCCAAAACATATAGTGGGAAAATAACAGAATCGGAGTGGGATTCAGTAGGTCGGACTAGTCCGCATGGGAGGCCGGACAAGTCCGTTTTGGAACGGAAACTATTTCGAACAAGTCCGGTTTGGATGGCTGGACAAGTCCGGAGTTAGCAAAATAGAGGCTCCCGGATTGAATCTAGTCCAGATCGGACTAGTCCGTTCGAAGTCGGACAAGTCCAGGAATACATCAGAAGCTAAATCGGACTAGTCCGTGCTATGGGTTGGACAAGTTCATAGTCCTGAAGAAACCAAATTTATGAAAGAGAATAGGGACATCATACTAGTCCGGGGTTATGGCCGGACAAGTCTGCACCCTGACAGACTGAATTTTCCAGTTTAGCCTTAAATTCATGTTAATCTTGTTCCTTTTTAAATGGCTTAATGTTAAACATGTATGAGGATGTATGCAATGCATTATGCATGAAAATGAGGGTGTTACAGACCTACCCCCCTTAAAATGAATCTCGCCCTCGAGATTCGATGTGGAAGAGCAGAGATAGGGAAATTCCTTCTTGAGATCATCTTCTCGCTCCCAAGTTGCTTCTGATTATGTATGATGCTTCCATTGCACTTTGCACCATCGAATCACCCTGTTCCTTGTGACCCTCTCCTTGGTGTCCAAAATTTGGACAGGTTGCTCGGCATAGGTCAAATCTTCCTGAAGCTCCAATTCTTCCATTGGTACATACTCTTCCGGTACCCTCAAGCACTTCTTGGGCTGAGAACCATGAAATATGTCATGAACATCCGAAAGATGTGCATGCATCTCTAGTTTATACGCTACTTCTCCCCGTTTTTCCAAAATCTTGAATGGTCCAATATAGCGAGGTGCCAACTTGCCTTTGACATTACACCTCTTATGACCTCACATAGGTGACACTTTGAGGTATACAAAGTCTCCTACCTCAAAAGATAAGCTTGTTCGTCTATTATCCGCATAACCCTTCTGTCTCGACTGAGTAGCCCTTAAGTTCTCGCGGATGGTCTGAACCTGCTTTTTGGCTTCCTAGATAACATTAGGTCCAAATATTTGAGTTTCCCCTGTCTCATCCCAAAACAAGGGTGTTCTACACCTTCTCCCATACAATGCTTCATATGGTGACATCTTCAAGCTTGCTTGATAGCTATTATTGTAGAAAAAATCAGTATATGGCAAGCTCTTGTCCCAACTTCCTCCATACTTTAGCGCACAAGATCTTAGCATATCCTCCAATATCTGATTGGTCCTCTCAGTTTGTCCATCCATTGGAGGGTGATATGCAGAACTGAAATTCAATTGAGTTCCAATCGATTCATGTAGCTTTTGCCAGAACCTTGAGGTGAATTAAGAACCTCTATCGGACAATATTTTCTTGGGCACCCCGTGTAAACACACTATTCTTCCTATATACAATTCTGCCAACTTGGCTCCACTATAAGTAGTCTTGACAGGAATGAAATGAGTTGATTTCGTCAACCGATCTACAATAACCCATATCGAATCATATCCAGGAGGAAAACCATCTATGAAATCCATACCAACCTCTTCCCAGTTCCATTCTGGAATCTTCAATGGCTGTAATAATCCGGCTCGCCTTTGACGTTTAGCTTTGACTCGTTGACATACATCACATAATGCAACATATTCTGCTATGTCCCTTTTCATACCATCCCACCTGCAGCACGTCTTCAGATCCTTGTACATCTTCGTACCACCAGGATGGATATATTAAAGCGAGTCATGTGCCTCCTTCAATATCAACTGTCGGAGACTTTTGCCATTAGGCACAAGAATCCGCTTTCCAAGCCATAGAGTACCTTGGTCATCCTCATCAAATCTGAATTCTCTCCCTCCTTGGGTCCTCTCGTTGATTTCTCAAATCTCCTTGTCCTTCATTTTTCCCTTTCAAATTTCTTGCTCCAGGGTTGGATTCACTTCCATTGCTCCCATCTCATTAAGAAATCCAAGGTCCAACCGATCGAACTCCTTGCATAGTTCGGGTGGTAATTCCCGAACGGTAAGCTGGTGGCTTGCTCCCTTTCAACTCAAGGCATTAGCCACTACGTTGGCTTTCCCTGGATGATAGTTGATTCCCATATCATAGTCCTTGACGAGTTCCAACCATCTTCGTTGCTTCAAATTCAAATCCGTCTATGATAATATGTACTTGAGACTCTTGTGATCTGTATAGATCTCGCATCTGTGACCAAGTACATAATGTGTACAAATCTTCAATGCATGCACTACGGCTGCAAGTTCAAGATCATGCGTCAGATAGTTCTGCTCGTGTTTCTTCAGTTGCCTAGATGCGTAAGCTACTACTCAGCCTTCTTGCATAAACACATAACCAAGTCCTTGCATTGAAGCGTCGCAATAGATGTCGAAACTCTTGCTCACATCTGGTAATACCAACATAGGTTTTGTGGTTAACCTCTTCTTTAGCTCATCAAAACTGTCTTGACAGGCTTGAGTACATTTGAAAGGCTTCTGCTTCATTAACAGTTCAGTCATGGCTTTGCTATCTTGGAAAAATTCTTGATGAACCGACGGTAATATCCAACCATTATACGAAAACTCCTTATTTCCTTAACATTCTGCGGTGGTTCCCATTTAAGCACATCTGTAACCTTTCCTGGATTGACTGACACTTCTCCTCCAGATATGATATGACCTAGGAATGATATCTCCCTCAACCAGAATTGGCACTTGTTAAACTTGGCATACAACTGGTGCTCTCGCAATTTTTGCAAAGTCAACCTTAGATGCTCTTCGTGCTCCTCTTCACTCTTTGAGTAGATCATGATGTCATCAATGAATACTACCACAAACTTATCCAAATACTCCATGAAAACCTTGTTCATAAGGTACATGAAGTACGCAGGTTCATTAGTCAATCCAAATGAAATGTCCGTATACTCATAAGATCCATACCATGTCCTGAAAGTTGTCTTGGGTATGTCTGATGGTCTAATCTTCATTTGGAAGTATCCCGACTGAAGATTAATCATAGACAATATTCTAGATCCCTTATCTGGTCAAACAGATCTTCAATACGGGGCAGTGTGTACTTATTCTTGATTGTCACCTGGTTGAGAGACCGGTAATCTACGCACATTCTCTGGGATCCATCCTTCTTATCTACGAAAAGCATTGGCGCTCCCCAAGGTGAAGATCTTGGGCGTATAAAACTTTTCTCTAACTACTCTTGAATCTGCTTCTTGAGCTCTGCTAATTCCTTAGGAGGCATCCTATATGGTCTCTTTGCTATAGGTGCAGTTCCGGGTATTTAATCAATGAAAAACTCGATGTCACGATCAGGTGGCATAACTAGCAATTCCTCAAGAAACACATCCGGATACTCACAAACAACTGGAATATCCTCCAAATTTACTCCTTCTGCATGATTTACCATGGCCTTCTTGGTTGTCGGCTGAACTGCCTTGAATTCTATACTGACTCCTTCCTCATTTGTCAATTGCACTTTCCGAGTGGAACACTGAATTACTCCGTTATGCTTCCTTAGCCAATCCATTCCAAGGATGATGTCCAAGCCTTGTGAATTCAAGACTATAAGGTTGGTAACGAATTCTACCCCCTTATTGAAATACTTACTTTTGGACATACTATATTTGTCCTCATCTCTCCTCCAGGAGATTTAACAAATAAAGTAAACTTCAGATATGATATAGGCATGCTATGCTTTGCCACATACTTTGATGAGATGAATGAATGGGATGCTCCAGAATCAAATAATATAGTCGCGGGGTTGGAGTTGGCGAGAAACATACCCATCACAACATCTTCAGCTTGCGAAGCCTCTTCTGCAGATACATGGTTCACCTTGCCACGAGCGAAATTCTGTGGTCCACAGTTACCCTGAGTTGCTCCTCCATTGGGCCTTGGATTCTGCCTTGGAACATTGTTCATCTGACCCTGACCTGATCTTGGGCATTGATTAGCAAAATTTCATGTTTAACCACAAGCATAGGAAGTCTTTCGACAAGTGGCGCCAGCAAAGTTAGGGTGAGGCTGGTTTTGAGCATAAGCAGGCATATTTGTGCGTGGCACAGGCTGCATAGGTAGGCAAGGTGCTTGCATGGGCGGGTGATGCTGCATTGGCTGTTGCGGTCACTGTGGATAAGCAGGGCGATATGCAGCAGCAGACAGGTTGTAATATGGTGCAGCAGGTGGTGCATAGCGAGGACAGACATTGCTTCCTTGCGGCTGTCCCTGATATGGCAATTTCTTCTTGTGATCTAGCTCCATCTCACGGATCTTGTTATCAATCATAATGGCCTTGTCAACAAGCTTGTGAAAGTCAGAATAGTCAACATAATGTAACTGAACTTGAATTACATTGTTGAGTCCCCTCATGAACAGATATTGCTTCCTGCTATCAGTGTTGATGTCCTCTGGAGCATATCTTGACAGTTGAGTGAATTGATTGAGGTATTCACTCACACTCGTCCTTCCTTGCCTGAGGTTTTCAAACTCAGTCTAGGTGATTCTTTCTTTATTTTCATGGGCATTGCATAGAGATTCCCACCAGTCTGCAACAACTCCCATCAACTGGTGTGAGGCAAAAAGAACCTTCTCTCTGTCACTACACTAGACTATAGCAAGTTTCCTCTCAATTGAATTCAGCCAATCATCAGCTTCCATTAGATTTGTGGCATGAACAAAAGTAGGTGGCCTGGTCCTCATAAACTCTCCCAAATGGTTGTGGTGTGGTGGTGGCGGCGGCATGTGGAGCTGATTGTTGTTGCCAGCTTGCAGTTGTCCCATAGTCTGTATCATGGTCTACATGAGCTAGTTCTGCATAGCCAATAGCTGCTCAAGGTTGATAGCTCCCTGGGCAGGTCCCTCGTTGTTCTGAGGTGCTTCATTGCTCTCCTCCTCACCATTGGCATTTATATGGTTACGAGTCCTCGGCATCTGTTGGTGAAAGAATAGTAGATACGGAAGAATTTAGAATTTGGAAAGAAACGCCCCAACTATATGCATCAAGGTATATGTAACCAACAATTGTTAAGCGTACCACAACTAACACCAAGCACACAAGCACAAGCACACACCAAGAAAATTCAGCACACCACATTAAACATGACTAAAACAATCTAAACGCTCTTCATAACTTCTAAATAAGAGACCTAAACTTAATTATTTGAGCCGTGGTTGTGAGACGGCGAAGACAACGGCGACGGCGAGGCATACATGGGCGCACGCCAGGGTGAGTTAGCCATCCATGTAGGCGCTGGAAAGGTTGTTACACCATTGACCAACACGGTGCCACAAGCTTCTTCTTGATTCTCCATGATAAACAACTTCTTACGGAGGTGACGGATCTCTTCCATAGCATTAGCATAGCGATTTCCCAAGTTCACCTATATCTCCTGAGATCTGTCAATGGAAAGAGTACCGACTTGAGGTTCATCCTGGGGTCTTAAGATCTTAATTGTTCCCTTCTTGCGTTGCAGGTGTAGTGCAAAACTAGTACCTCCAACTTGCTCCCGATAGAGGTGGCACAATCTAGTAAGTGCTGAAAGTGCATCTAGGCAATCTCTTGTGGGTTTTCGATGATTGATGACAAACAAATGAGATCCTAATGAACTTGTTGAGATGACTGCAGGTTAATCAAAATAAGATAGTTTGGTGCACTCAAAAAGGTGAAAAATGAAGTAGTGTATAGAAGAGAAAAGCCCAACTGACAACAGAAGCGCAAAGTAGATATAAATGTATAGGATGTGTGTGCGAGACACATCCCAATAGATCAAGTCTTTGCATAGGAGTAAGGGCTTAAAACACCTAAAAATTCACTGAGCACTGGAATAGTCCGTTCATTGACCGGACTAGTCCGTTTAACTCTCTATTGTCCAAATGCACTGTGCACCGGACTAGTCCGACCATGGACCGAACTAGTCTGATATACTTTCTGAAACCAAATAACATAGTGCACCGGACTAGTCCGATCTTGGACCGGACTAGTCCGTTCAAGTCTCTATAAAACCTTTTCACTACACTCTGAACAAGTCCGTCCACAGGATAGAACTAGTCCGTTGAACTCTCTGATGTTCAATAACACATAGCACCGGACAAGATGGTTTTTGGATCGGACTAGTCCGTTCAACACTCTGGAGTTTAATTTCACTTGGCACCGGACAAGTCCGGATACCAACCGGACTAGTCCGGTATACCTCACACAATTAGGGTTTCTATTGTGCTGCACATTTCATGCCGACTTTTACACAGCACACCGGACAAGTCCGATCCCAAGTACGGACTAGTCCGGTCGTCGGGATCTCTAACGGTAACTTCATTGGAAACCCTATAAATAGGAGATCCACGACCCCACAAATAGAAGACACGTATTCTACTATTCAGAACTCAAACCATAGCGCCACCACTTGTCTCAAGAGCCCATAAACACATTTCCCCATGCATCTAAAGTCCCAAAAGGTGAAAATCAATTGAACACTTATATTTGGGGTTGGGAGATCATTGTCCACAAGTCGTTGAGCTCTTGGGGTTTGATCTCTTTACACTCATGCTCTTAATTGTAATTTTTTCGAGTGTATTTGATCTTCTTTTCATTGTAATTCTTGTGGGAGCCCTCAATGTGTGAGGTTTCCCCATAAACTCGGTGATTGCAAGTGATGGTGGAATCAAGTCGCCCTTGTGTGGTGACTTGACGAGGAAAAGGGTTTGAAGAGACCTGGCTTTGTGTGGGCATACTCAACGAGGAGTAGATCTCTTTGGTGAGATCGAACCTCGGTAAAAATTGGTGTCTCGCGTGCTTCTTTACTTTTGCATCTTAATTGACTAAGGCTCATAGTTGATCAATATTATAACTTGAATTGCAAATTGCTTCTCACGTGTAACTTCACAATATCAATTGTTAATCCAAGTGATCTTATATGTTGTTCACATTTCCGCTACTATAAAAGTTTAAATCCTGAATCAACACTTAGTCAAATCAACACACACCTAGCACACCGGACTAGTCCGCACATACAACTGGACATATCCGGTCTATCAAGCATTTGACTATTTGATTAAGTGTGCAGGAAATTTTCAAAGCTTATTCACCCCCCTCTAGTCCACATTCAATTGGTATCAGAATAGGTTCTCCATCAACGAGACTCACTGCTCGGAGAGATCAATAGCCTCTGAGAAGAACAACGAGATCCCAAAGGTGCTCAACACCGAGGAAGAGCTAGATACTAAAGCCTTTGATGTACTAAAGGAAAATCCACATGATGATGAAGAAGTACGCCAACTAAAGGCACTTCTAAGGAAGACACTTCTGGGACAAAAGAGAAAAGAGGACGAGAAGAAGACGGGGAGTGGTCATCACGACTACTCCCGATATCCTTACAATTACAATCGTCTTAATTCAAATAATCATTATCTTTCTATTACAATGGGAAAGCCTCCACAATTCGACAGAAACCACTACACCATGTGGAAATACAATATGAAGATGCATCTAATCTCTTTGAACCCAAGTCTTTGGCATATTGTATGCACAGGTGTAGATACCCCAGATACAGACGAATAACTTACTCCGGAACAAGAACAAGAAATCCACTACAATGCACAAGCCGTTGCAGTGATCACCTCATCACTAAGCAGGGAGGAGTTCCAAGATCTATGGATTGGAAGGCGCAAAAGAAATATGGTATACACTGCAAACAGCTCTTGAGGGAAATAAGTTAGTCCGAGAAGACAAAATTGAAATGCTTGAAGGAGAGTTGGGGAGATTTGCTATTGAGGAAGGAAAATCACCTAAAGACATGTACAATTGGATGAAGGCGCTTATTAACAAGATTCACGCCTATGGAAGCAAGAAGTGGATTGACCATGAGGTGGTCAAAAGGGATATTAGAGCCTTTATGCCAAGAAACGTCACCTTATGCTCAATGATCCGAGAAAGCACCAGTTTCACAAAATAACCTCTGATGAACTATTGGGCAAAATCATAGACCATGAGATGATGGAGAAGGAAGCCCAATACGTCAAAGATCTAGCTAAGCTCACCTCCTCCAAAAAGAAGGATGTTGCTCTCAAAGCATCTTGCAAGCCCAAAGGAAAGGAAACTCGTGAAGCTCAAGATGAAGAAGATACAAGTGACATGAGCACTGACCTAGATGATGAAGAGATGGTACTCTTCATCAAGAAATTCAAGCGCATGATGAAAAGAAGACATGGCAACAACTCAAATGAAAAGAAGAGCAGAGAGAAAGGAAAATCCAAGGCTCGATGCACTTGCTATAACTGTGGCGAGTATGGTCACTTCATGGTTGACTGCACCTATGAGGAAAATAAGAGGAAGAAGGAAATGAAGCCTCAAGAAAATAAGATCTTCAGAAAAGGCGACAAGCTCATTAAGCGCATATTGGCAAGGAGTCGGACTCAAAGGACGAGTCCTCCTCCGATGAAGAAGAGGAGATGGCCACCATTGCCATCAAGAAACCCACCAAGAAGTCTACACTCTTCCCAAACATGGGAGGACGGGAGACTCATAATCACACTTGCCTTATGGCTAAGGAAGGCAAGAAAAAGGATCGACTTCCCTCGCTAAATTCCTCTATTGATGATTTTGAAAAATCGAGTAAAAATGAGGAGATGTTTAGGGGATTGGGTAGAACTGCACTAAAGAAAATGAAAATGTTATCGGATGAAATCTTTGAGATGGAGGAGCTTGTCAACCAACGTGAAGATATGCTCATCCGTGAAAGGAAGAGGTATCAAGAGGTTGAGAAACTCCTTGAGCTTGAATGAGAGAAGAGCATGTCACTTGAGCATGAGCTAGCCTTGAGCAAGGAAACTTACTGAAAGCTAGAAGACTCATACCTTGCAATCAAGGAGGAACTTGCTAACTTGTCAAAAGTTAACAAGATTCTTGAAGTGCAAGTTGAGTCACTCAAGCAAAGTGACTCCTCCACCTCCTCCAAAAGCTCACCTTCCCAAGGTATAAGTCCGACAACATTTGCAACCTGCACATGTTCTATTAAGACAAATGTTGTCAAATCTGATTCTTCTACTTCTCATGCAAAGCATCCTTACCAAAGTGGCATCTTTGACAAGGAGAAGATCAAATATGCACGTAGTGCATATATGGTCACTAGACCTCCCAACATCAAAAATTGTCTTGGGTTTAACAAGAACAAACACATGTCCCCAATGTTCATGTTAAGAAGAAAATCACTTTTGTTAAGGAAAAATCGCATGAATCTAACTTGCAAATTCTATTTTGTACTTTTGATGTGTCTTATGTCCTTATTAAAGACAAATTTGGAAATGTGTCTGCTAAATATGTAGGTCCACACCACAAGAATTCAGAAACTTGTGTGTGGGTGCCCAAGACTCTTGTGACTAACCTGAGAGAACCCAAGAAAGCTTAGGTACCTAAAACCAAGGAATAATGTTGTTTTGCAGGACTACTACTCCGGTGGATCAAAATGGGTGCTAGAAAGTGGATGCACAAATCACATGACTGGAGAGAGGAACATGTTCGTTGAGTATGAGCACAACGCAGATCCAAGTGAAGGGATATACTTTGAAGACAACATCTAAGGAAAGGTCCTTGGAAGTGGTAAAATTGAAATCTCTTCTCAACATACTCTCTCGAATGTTTTACATGTAGATTCTTTAGATTATAACCTTCTGTCAATTTCTTAGCTATGCGACAAAGGTTATAACTATTTATTCACTAATGAGGGTGTGACTGTTCTTAGAAGATGTGATGGCTCAATTGCATTCGAGGGAATGTTAAAGGGAAAGCTTTATCTTGTTGACTTCCACAAAGATAAAGTTGAACTCAACACTTGCTTGGTTGCTAAAACTAACATGGGATGGTTGTGGCGTAGACGGCTAGCCCATGTTGGCATGAGAAATCTGCAGAAACTTCTAAAAGGTGGTCACATCCGAGGTTTAACTGATGTTGTTTTTGAGAAATACAGGCTATGCAGTGCTTGCCGGGCGGGAAAACAAGTTGGAGCACCTCACCCCTCCAAGAATGTGATGACTACTACAAGACCATTGGAACTTCTTCACATGGACCTCTTCGGTCCAATTGCTTATATAAGCTTCGGCGGTAACGAATATGGTTTAGTCATTGTTGATGATTTTTCAAGATTCACTTGCGTATTTTTCTTGTATGATAAATCAGAAACTCAGGGAATCCTCAAGAATTCCTAAAAAGAGCTCAAAATGAATACTCCTCAACTGTGAAGAACATTAGAAGTGACAACGGGACAGAATTCAAGAATACACAAGTTGAGGAGTACCTTGATGAAGAAGGAATAAAGCACGAATTTTCAGCACCCTACCCCCCTCAACAAAATGGGGTGGCCAAAAGGAAAAATAGAACACTCATTGAAATGGCGAGGACAATGCTAGATGAATACAAGACATCGGACCAGTTTTGGGCTGAAGCGGTGAACACCGCTTGTCACACCACAAATCGGTTGTATCCTCACCGACTCTTGAAGAAAACGCCATATGAGCTTCTTACTGGTAACAAACCAAATGCTTTATATTTTAAAGTATATGGTTGTAAATATTTTATTTTGAACAAGAAACGGAGGACTTCGAAGTTCGCTTCAAAATCTGATGAAAGGTTCTTGCTTGATTATGATTTGAACGCCTACGCCTATTGTGTCTTCAACAAAGTCTCTGGCCTTGTTGAAGTAGCATGTGACGTAGTGTTCGATGAAACTAACGGCTCCCAAGTGGAGCAAGTTGATAAGTGTGTGCTATATCAAGAAGAAGCCCCATGTGAAGCATTGAGGAAAATGGCACTTGGTGATATTCTACCTCGAGAGAAACCACAAGACTCAAGTGCACAAGATGAACCTCAACAAGGAAGCAATGATCAAGGGGAGCTCATGCACAAGATCAAAATCAGGAAGATCAGGAAGATCCATATAACCATGGAATCAATAATTTCGGGGGAGACAATGAACATGAAGACAATGAAGAGCAAGCAACTTCACAAGTCCCTCACCCAAGAGTACATCAGAGTGTACAAAGAGATCATCCCGTCAACAACATCATTGGAGATATTGCTAAGGGTGTAACTACTACATATCGCATAGCAAATTTTTGTGAATGTTACTATTTTGTCTCTTTTCTGGAACCATACAGGGTAGAAGAAGCCTTAAAAGATCTAGATTGGGTGATTGCAATGGGAGAGGAGTTGAACAACTTCAAGAGAAATGAAGTCTGGGAACTGGTGGGAACACAAAAGGCGAACATTGTTGGAACCAAATGGGTCTTTCGGAACAAACAAGATGAACATGGAGTGGTAACGAGAAAAAAAGCAAGACTTGTGGCTAAAGGTTACTCACAAGTCAAAGGTTTGGACTTCGATGAAACTTTCACTCCTGTAGCTAGACTTGTGTTCATTCGTATTTTATTGGCATATGCTACTCACCATAATTTCAAGTTGTATCAAATGTACGTCAAAAGTTCCTTCCTCAATGGTCCAATTAAGGAGGAAGTGTATGTGGAGCAGCCACCAGTATTTGAAGATCAAGAGTACCCCAACCATGTTTATAAACTACGTAAGGCTATGGCCTCAAACAAGCTCCTCAAGCTTGGTATGAGTGCCTTAGAGATTTTCTAACTCAAAATGGTTTTAAAATTGGAAAAGCTGATTATACTCTGTTCACAAAACACTTCGATGATCATCTTTTTGTATGTCAAATATATGTTGATGATATTATTTTTGGTTCTACTAATAAATCATTTTGTGAAGAGTTTAGCAAGATTATCACATATAGGTTCGAGATGTCGATGATGGGCGAATTGAAGTTCTTCTTGGTATTCCATGTGAAACAACTAAGAGAGGGCACACTCATAAGCCAAACCAAGTACACGCAGGACATCCTCCAGAAGTTCAATATGGACAAGGCCAAGCCCATCAAGACACCCATGGCAGCTAACGGACATCTCAACCTCAACGAAGATGGCCTGAATGTGGATCAAAAGGTATATCAGTTTATGATTGGCTCTTTACTCTATTTATGTGCATCTAGGCCAGATATTATACTTAGTGTGTGTATCTGTGCAAGGTTTCAAGCCGCACCTAAAGAGTGTCATTTAATAGCTATAAAAAGAATCCTAAGATACCTTGTGCACATACACAACATGGGCCTTTGGTATACAAAAGGATCCAAGTTTATTTTGATAGGTTATTCCGATGCCGACTATGTAGGATGCAAAGTCGATAGAAAGAGCATGTCGAGGACTTGTCAATTCCTTGGCAGATCCCTAGTTTCTTGGTCATCTAAAAAGCAAAACTCCATTGCTCTTTCCACAGCCAAAGCGGAGTATGTTGCAGCCGGTAGTTGTTGTGCACAACTACTTTGGATGCGACAAACTCTAAGGGACTATGGTTACAATTTGAACCACATTCCACTCCTATGTGATAATGAGAGAGCTATAAGAATTGCACACAACCTAGTAGAGCACTCAAGAACTAAGCACATAGATATTCGTCAACATTTTCTAAGAGATCATTCATTAAAAGGTGACATAGTAATGTCACATGTTAGGACTGAAAAACAACTTGCAGACATTTTCAACAAGCCAGAAGATGAAAAGAGGTTTTGTGAGCTAAGAAACGAGCTATATATAATTGACTCTAGAAATGTTGCTTGAAACATTGCATACCTGATTGTGATATCAAAGTTTACTCATTTTTGCAAAGCTTTACCCCTTAACTCGATTTTCTCTTGAAAACTATTTAAAAGAGTAAATCTTGGTTACTGGTCATGTTCATGATGATTATTTGTGAAATAATGTTCTTTAGATCACAATTAGATCAAATAACCAAAATCTAGTTGTTTCAATTCAGTTCTGTTCTGCTGACACTGGACTTGTCCAGCGCAAGCACTAGACTAGTTCGTTGTCACAGGCTAGTCCAGCCCTAGTTAGACACACCGGATTAGTCCGGATTTGTCGGGGTTAACCCTAATCCACCGCCAGTTGCTCATCTTCCACCCTTCACAACCTCCTTTGCTTTCTCTCTCCTCATACGTGAGCTCCAAAGGGGATTTCCACATCCTACCACCAAAAACGTGGATTTCTCCAAGGGAAATCTCCCCCTCAGCGCGGATCTTGTCCACCCCGGACTAATCTGGCCCCCACTCTACTCGTTCGACGCGAATCTTCAACTTTTCGGTAAATCTCAATAAAACCCTAGCTCTAAAATTTTCTTGATTTATGCTTAGTTTACTTGTCTCCTAGGACATAAATCACCTTCTAGATGAATTCCTACAGTTTCCTAGTCCTTGTGAATCGATTTGAGCTAGATTTGGTTCAAATAGGAAAGTTAGGGTTCTTATGCCAGACCCGACTAGTCCGATGTTCGGGTATGGACAAGTTCGGTACACCGGACAAATCCACACTCTGAAAACGGACAAGTCCGGTATTTGACATTTGAACTTCTAAATTCCTATTTGCACATAGTCTCCAATCCATTCTTATCTAATCCTTGAACCTCCTTGTCAGGCACGATGTCTTGAGGTTCATAGGACATCTCCTTTCACTATGATGAAGAAGTTGACTGTGCTCGAGTGCAAAGAGCCAAGGAAAGGGTGATGAAAAAAAGGCAAGATATCAATGCTCGTTCCTCTTCTCCCGATGAGTTACTCCCCAAGAACAGGAAAGTGGTGATTAAGAAACCAATGAGCAAGGATGCTGTTGGAAGTTCATCAGGGCCGAAGAGAACTCTCAACAAGGGTAAAGGGCTTGCTAGTGGTCCTATTGTCCCTTTGAAGATGAAAGCACCTACTCATCGCAACAGGAAGCCTTCAAATGATGACTTTACAGGCAAAGGGGGTGAGCTAGCTGACAAGTTCAGAAAGGTAGTAGTCTATGATCAGCCCAAATAGTCAGCTGATCCCAGATTCTAGAGAAATTTTCATGCTGACTACTATGATCATGTGTATTTGAAGATGAGGAACCCAATTATCGAGAGTCAATGGGTCGACATCACTTACCTACAGTCCAAGAGATGCCAAGCCTATCAAGAGGTTTTGGACGCTTTGGAGCCTCATGGACTGAAGGATCTAGTCTTCTTCTAGTGGGACTGGAACATTGAGGACATCACTCTACTCCACACTTTACTTTTCTCGTGATGATGGTGACAAAATGATTTGGATGACACATGGAGCACAGTACAGTGTCACATATGAAGAGTTTGCTAGAATTCTTCACTTGGAAGATTCTTTGGAGAATGACATCATAATCCACAAGCTAAAGCCTCTAGAGAAAGGTCAGCTTGACTTTCTCTATGATACTAAGATGGCATTCAAGTCTCCAACTATGAAGTACTTGAAGCCTTTCTTTGCCGTTCAAACAGAATCCTGAGGAAGACCATAGCTCCCAGGGAGGGAGATGCAGCGACCATTCAGCGGACCCTCAGGACATTGATGCATGTCATTATCAAGAAAAGGACTTTCGATGTCTTTGAGTACATATGCAACGACATTGTGAACATCTTTATCACTCCTAACAGGTCTTGTGGCTATGCACCCTACATCAAGTACATGATTGAGATGGTGACAGGACTGGAATTTGTCATGGATGTGCCTCATACTAGACTCAGGCCTCAGATGCCTACTATCTACACTGTCCCCTCTGCTCCTATCTCACCTGCAGAGGAAAATAAGATCTAAGAGGGCTCATGAAGGCACAAGATCTGATGCTACGGCTCCATCTCCTCCGCCTTCCAAAGGATCCTTTAGTGTAATACTGAAGATGCCCTCATCCATCTTTGCTTCTTGTCGCAAAGTGGAAATCAAGCAGCATAAAGAGAGTCTGGCCAGGAAGAAGCATCCATGATATGTTAAGGCCAACATCAAAGCCATCTGTGACAAGCTAGAGATTGAGCCAGTGGGGTCACCTCATATTTTAGAGGACTCAGAAGAAGATATTACTGAAATGCCTCCTCTAACTGAGCAAGAGTTGGCTTCATTTGGACTAGCTGGTGCATCTGCTCCTCCTCCTCCTCCTCAAGCACCTGAAGATGAAGAAGAAGATGAAGAGAGGACTGAGAGTGAGAGAGGCAGTGACAATGAGTGATTCCACTCAATTTTTCCCTTTTTGGTGCTTTGATACCAAAGGGGGAGAGATTGAGACTAGTTGTCTAGTTTGTAGCCTATAAGCCATTAAGGACTTGTGATCAAGGACATGTACTTGTTTTCAAACTATTGTAATTTATTTTGGATGTGCCTACTTTACTTATTTTGTGATGCTCAGTTAATTGTAATGTGATGATTGTTCCTATAACTGTCAAGTGCTTATGAATTGCTCATCACATCTTTTGATCACACACTTGTTAGGCACCCACCATAAAGAGTGCATATATGTGAGAAGTGTTTTTGTTACTCATACATTATTCTCATATATGCACACATTATGAAAATCAATATTTTACTCTTAATTGTGAAATCTCAATTGGTTGTCACCAATCACCAAAAAGGGGGAGATTAAAAGTGCATCTAGGCAATCCCTTGTGGGTTATGGATGATTGATGACAAACGAATGAGATCCTAATGAACTTGCTGAGATAACTACAGGTTAAGCAAAATGAGATAGTTTGGTGCACTAAAAAAGGTGAAAAATGAAGTGGTGTACAAAAGAGAAAAGCCCAACTGACAACAGAAGCGCAAAGTATATTTAAATGTATAGGATGTGTGTGAGAGACACATCCGAAGAGCTCAAGTATTTGCATAGGAGTAAGGGCTTAAAACAACTAAAAATTCACTGAGCACCGGACTAGTCCGTTCATGGACCGGACTAGTCTGTTTAACTCTCTGTTGTCAAAAATGCTCTGTGCACCGGACTAGTCCGACCATGGATCGAACTAGTCCGATATACTTTCTGGAACCAAATAACACAGTGCATCGGACTAGTCTGATCTTGGACCGTACTAGTCAGTTCAAGTCTATGTAAACCCTTTTCACTACACTCCGGAGAAGTCCGTCCACAGGACAGGACAAGTCCGTTGAACTCTCTGATGTTCAATAACACATAGCACCAGACAAGTCCGTTATTGGATCGTACTAGTCCATTCAATTCTCTGGAGTTCAATTTCACTTGGCAACAGACAAGTCCGAATACCAACCGGACTAGTCCGGAATACCTCACACAATTAGGGTTTCTAGTGTGCTGCACATTTCATGCCGAGTTTTACACAGCACACCGGACAAGTCTGGTCCCCAGTACGAACTAGTCCAGTCGTCGGGATCTCTAACAATAATGTCTTTGAAAACCGTATAAATAGGAGATCCGCGGCCCCACAAATAGAAGACATGCATTCTACTGTTTAGAACTCAAACCCTAGCGCCGCCACTTGTCTCAAGAGCCCAAAAACACATCTCCCACCGCATCTAAAGTCCCAAAAGGTGAAAAACAATTAAACACTCAGATTTGGGATTTGGAGATTGTTGTCCACACGTCGTTGAGATCTTGGTATTTGATCCGTTTACACTCATGCTCTTAATCGTAATCTTTTCGAGTGTATTTGATCATCTTTTCATTGTGATTCTTGTGGGAGCCCTCAATGTCTGAGGTTGGCCCATAAACTCGTTGATTGCCCGTGATAGTGGAATCAAGTCGGCCTTGTGTGGTGACTTGACGAGGGAAAGGGTTTGAAGAGACCCGGCTCTATGTGGGCTTCCTCAACGAGGAGTAGATCTCTTTGGTGAGATCAAACCTCGGTACAAATTGGTGTCTCGTGTGCTTCTTTACTTTTGCATCTTAATTGATTAAGGCTCATAGTTGATGAATATTATAACATGAATTGCAAATTGCTTCTCACGTGTAACTTTACAATATCAATTGTTAATCCGAGTGATTTTATCTATTGTTCACATTACCACTGCTATAAAAGTCAAAATCCTGAATCAACACTTAGTCAAATCAACACACACCTAGCACACTGGACTAGTCAGCACACACAACCGAACAAGTCCGGTCTATCAAGCATTTGACTATTTGATTAAGTGTGTAGGAAATTTTCAAAGCCTATTCACCCCCCTCTAGGCCACAATCAAGTGCATCCCAAGCGACATCATCAATAGCTTGCTCCCTGATGCTTCTCCATGTGAACACAAAGTGTTGGGTGACCACCTCATCTCTAGCAAGAATAGTAACTTGAGCCCTCCATGCATCCCGTCCATGGTGAGGAATCCTATTGACATAGTATTCCGGGTGCATCTTGCATAGATCGAGGAACTCCTTTAATTGCTTGGCTGCAATTCCCCCATCGGTGCCATCAGAACAGAATTCTTGAGCATCACGGTATTCCATTGAGCTTCAGGTACCCCCTCTTGTGCAGCAGGCTCCTCCTCTTGTGGTTCCTCCTCATCTTTGGCTTCATCTTCATTCCCCTCATGTGTATCATCATCCTCTTCTTCGCTATCATAGCATTCCACCATCTCAGGTTCTTCCTCTTCCTCATCATCATCATAGGGCTCCACCATCTCAGGATCTTCCTCTTCCTCATCATCATCATCATAGGACTCCACCATCTCAGGATCTTCCTCCTTCGTGTTGGAGTGTTCATGCTCAATTTCCTTTGTGGGAGAACTCACTTCTTCCTCCTCTTAGGCTGGTTCCATTTGCGGCTTCTTGTGAGGCCTAAGCTTGATTCCAAGAGGTGGCGAACGAGCTCTCTTGCGGGCTGTCATTTTGGTGTGAGCCATCTACAAGAAAACATGAGAAAAATAGAGGAAAAGCACAAATATCAGTTATGAAATTGCAGCAGCCATAAATCAAGATGGGAAGATGTGCATTTGCTCAAAAAGATGCAAAAATAAAAAAATTGCAGCAGCAGCAAAAACGTAGTTTTTCCCACTTTATATAGCTAGTGGAAGGCAAAATAGTGCAAAACAAGCTAATTTTGAATAGGAAAGAAGTCCTAAGTGATTTGTAGTGTCCATTCTAACAAGGCATACATTCTACGGTCAAACACGACTCTGATACCAATTTGTGACACCCGGTTCGAAAAATGAACCAAGCGTAATGCAGATGTGTGCCCATGATGTTCAACACACATACACGAATGATTCACAATTGACAAACACATATAAACCATGTCTCAAATAATAACACTAATAATAGTACCTTATTACAATCCAAGTAGTCTTGATTACAAGCTCTAATAAAACTGCGGCGAAAAACTAAACTCTAATGACTTCAACTCCACAGGGAGGTTTGACGGCAAAACACACGCCTAGAACTCCTCAAAGACCTTCTGGTACACCACCTGGTCACATGCGTCTGGATTTAGTGGGGGAATAGCATGTGTGAGCACATGTCATACTCAGCAAGTGTGGGAAAGTATGACATGTAGCTTAAACAAGGAATGATCATAAAATGGGCTAATTGCATAAAAGTACATTCAAAAGAGTTGAAAATGCAATTATAATATCACTAAGTGAGGTCCTTCCCAAAATAACCCAAACATCAGCAATTTCAACTCAAATAACCAATACCAGCAATAATAATCCATATTTAACACATAACTGCTCATTTATCTCAATTTCACCAATTCCATATACCAAAGTCATTAAATTAACTAATACCAGTTCCCAATTCATTTTCGGCCATTAAACCACATTAAAGGTCCATAACTCTAATCATGTGAGGATCCAGGTTGCTCATGACCGAAAGCACGACTAGCATGATAGTTTTAGACACACTCTACAGAGGTTGTACCACTTTACCCACAAGTTTGTGATTTCATCACCTTTATATGACTATGGAATCTTAATTATGCCGTCTCACACTTCCTTAGGTGTGTGGCCAAGAGATCACAAAATAGTCTTTACAAAGTGATTACTACCCTATTTAGACCCCACTGAGGTTTCACTGGTGGTGATGTCTCCAACTGAGCACATCCAGCCAAGGGCCCCCTCTTGAGCCATTCGGATCCCAGGGTAGTCTTACCAATCTCTATAAACCCAATCGGACTACCCCTTCCCCGAGCATTCTCAATGGTCCAAACAGTACTGGCAATTCACTAATTAGTGAGCTAAGCCACACTCATACTTGGCCCTATGGTGGCATTGTAAATCCTAGATGGTCGCTCCACGAACCGGTCCTTAGATCTAAAGCAAGCAAAACCACCAAAAACAGTCCAACCATTCAGCATTACCAACATGCTTAGATCCCTAGGCACCATGTTGCTAAAGGGTCATTAATATCATTTTCATCATTCATGTGTTCAATAGTTCACAATTAAGCAATTTGATTGTTGCCCAAACCCCATTTGAGCATCGTGAAGCAAAAAGTGCAACATACACTTTTCGACTCTCTACATAGTGTTCAAGCGACAAGGGTGGTCATACAAAACTAGTAAACTCCTACAATTGGGTTTTCCATCAATTTTGACACAAGCATGCACTTTTGCAAACAAAACCTTTAAAACAGGATCAATATGGTCAAGGACAACTGCCTTGTTCCTGAGCTTGATTTGGGTCGAAGGCTTCGAAACTCTTGTTCTGCAGGTCCTCGAAAGCACTCTCTATGGCAATTTCTTCTATTTCGAGCGACAAACATGCAAAACAAACCTTTCAATCAATAAATGCTCATATATTACTCAATATGCCATGATATGCATGATTAATGCATTGTGAAGTAAAACTTGTTAATGAATCGCTATTAATGTTTACTAACCAGTTCTAATAGTTTTTAACAATTTTGGACAGGCTTGGAATTGATTCGAGGCAATTTGGAACTAATTCAGGAATTTATAGATTCATACACCGGACTAGTCCGTATACAGGGGCCGGACTAGTCCGCACTACGCGTACTACAGATTTAGAGTTTTTCTGATCTTAGAAAATTGGGGTTGAATTGACGTAGAAACTTGGAATTAGAGGGTATACCACTTGTTTAGAGATCCGAAAATCAAAGTTTTGATGTGAGATTTTGGATCTTTGTAGTTAGGGCTTGATGGATATGAGTTGATGAAGAATGGTGATGAAGAATGTCAATTTGTCAAAGAGTTGAGGAAGATTGTTCTTGATTGCTCCTTCTCCCTCCTCTCCTTCTTCTCCTTGCTTCTGGGCTCCTTCTTGCCGTTGGCACGAGATCAAAGGCGGCAGCAAGGGGTTTTTCTCGAAGGTGGGGAGGTGAGGGTATTGGGTTGCTTATATAAGGGTTGGAGAGTTAGGGTTTTGGGGAGAATTTAAGTCAATTTCGGTGAGGGACGTGTAAGGGTCAAGGTGGGGTCCACTCAGGCTCCCCTGAGGTTGGGCACGAAGTTCTTGGTTCAAAATTAGGCAATTACCCCAAAACAGATAGTGGGAAAATAACAGTGTCTGAGTGGGATTCAGTAGGCCGGACTAGTCCGCATGGGCGGCCGGAGAAGTCCGTTTTGGAAAAGAAACTGTTTCGGACAAGTCCGGTTTGGATGGCCGGACCAGTTTGGGGTTAGCAAAATAGAGGCTTCCGGGTTGAAACTGGACCAGATCGGACTAGTCCGTTCAAAGTCGGACATGTCCGGGAAAACATTAGAAGCAAAATCGGACTACTTTGTGCTATGGTACGGACAAGTACGTAGTCATGAAGAACTCGAATTTCTGAAAGAGCATAGGGACATAGGACTAGTCCGGGGTTATGGCCAGACAAGTCTGCACCCTGACAGGCTGAATTTTCCAGTTTAGCCTTAAATTGATTTTAATCTTGTTCCTTTTTACATAGCTTAATGTTAAACATGTATGAGGATGTATGCAATGCATTATGCATGAAAATGAGGGTGTTACACCAACCTGTTAGGTTGGCCAACCCCCTTGTTCAGCCGACTAGGGGAAAGAGCCATTTTGGCTCTCTCTCTCTCTCTCCTCCAATGGCTACATTTGGTTCCCTAGTGACCGTTGGGGATTGCACACTATAAACGGTGGTCGTGAGGAGCTCTTCTCCTCACACTTCACCTCATTTGATACCTCTGCATAGTCACTCTTGCTCACATTTCTTGCTCTTCATTGAAACACTCTTGATCAATTCCCAACTCAAAAAGATTTTCTTTTGTTTGTATTTGCAATTTGCTCTCAAGTTCATCAAGGGAAAATTTGTCGGGGTTTTGCTTTTGCTAACATCACCTCTTCCGAGTTTTTGCCTGGTTGTGTTCTTGTTTGTTGTGGCCATGAAAGGAATGAAGAGGTTGTTTGTAAAGAGGAAGGAGGTTGCAAGCTCAAGCCATGGTGGAGACTCAAATGCACGCCTCTCTTCCATTGCTACACCAAGTTCACGGTGGAGGAGTGTAGGAGAGGACAGTCCCATGGGTGAGAGGAGCAACCCACACCAACTTCTTCACGACGACGACCTCGACATCCAAAGTGTAGTTGAATATCAAGCACGCAAGCTCCTCCAAGGTCGTGCGTTTTCTCACACAAAAGCTTATGATCCGGATTTGATCTCCAAAATAGGTATGAATTCTGAATTCTTTTCCATTTGGCATGCATTAGGATGGGAAAACTTTGCTCACATAGAGGAGAAAGGTTCACGCCTTCTCTCCATACAATTCCTTTACACACTCAAAATAGGATTTGATGGTATTACTTTTCGATTATTTGAAAAAGAATACAACATCCTATGTAAAGAATTAAGTAAAATCTTAGGCTTCCATAAACCTTGTTTGCTCTACTTAGACACTTTGCCTCAGTTTAACAAACAAAGTTTTTGGCAAGATTTAACTGGTGAGTTCAGATGTAGTGCACCTAGGAATAGCACTTGCACAACCTTACTTTACGCTTCATGCATAGATGGGTGGCTATGACTATGTTCCCTAGAGGAGATGTAAGGATAATACGTGATGATGAGCTGAAAATTGTATTTGCCACGATTAAAATGATAAAAGTTGCTCTAGTTATGCCCATGATGACACAATGGTTAGATTACATTCCAAGGGTAGGGCCAATTGAATGTACTTCATTGATTACCCGTATTGCTACTAGGGTAGGAGCACTAGGATATTCTTCATTTGAGTATATTGGAAATGAAAGAGAATTCATTGATGAAGAATATTTAGTGCAAGGACATACCCTTAGGCATGATCAAGATGGCTCTTTGATATTTTATTATCCTGGCTTTGTCAATGAAATTTGGATACCTAACACAGATTATCATTTGTACAAATGTCGGAGGCTAACCATTGACCTCCTTCCCATCAAGGAAGCCGAAAGAAGTAATGTCTCTGGCGGGGTAACTAAAAGACGTAAAAGGAGAGCGGCCATACCCCGATAACCTCCACGGTCCATGAGTACGAAGAGGAAGAGAACCCAACGGGTGATTCACCCAGATGGACTCAACCGCCTCCGTATGAGACCGAAGGTTCATCTTGGCATGGATGGCCAAGTGCTACATGGGACACACCCCTATCCACTTCAAGCTCTAGTAGCTTGCCTCCAACATCTATGAGAAGATGTCATTCCACTTCGGCTAGAAGTCATCGTGACTATAGCCAAGGAATGATGGACCTCTCTAGACATATGGAGGAGCATGAAGTAAGGATGGGTGACATTTACTACACTCTCCAAGGGCATGTTCAAGGTACCCAAGATTGGCAACAACACATGGACGCTCAATTCACCAACTTCAACTCAACGCTACAACAACAACAAGCCAATCTCGCAGCATACTTCTGTCATCAAGGGTTCAACTCTCATCACGGAGGTGAGTGAAGAACAAGCTTGGGGGAGGAAACCCACTTGAGGTAAATTGGATCAACTCCTTTGCATATTTATTTTCCATTAGACCATCATTCACCTTGCATAAAAAAATAATGAAAAATAGGATAGATTTGCTTTCAATAAAATAAATGATGTACGGTAAGAATGACTTGGAATTCACATAGATGAAATAATGAATAGTTGCTCTGTTTGATTTTCCCATTTCCCTAGTTTACAACTTACTACTCTCCAACAACATATTGCTCTCATTGGCTAAATTGCTTTTGCCTTGATTTGAAAATTGTGGGTAGCAATAGCTTAATCCATTCTAAGTTGTTGTGAGATATGATATAGGGCTGCTATTCCTAGTTTCATAGTGGAACTTAGATTTCCGAAGAAATTCTAAAAAGATTTAAGTTATCCTCATTTGATTAGAAATACCGACAAAAGCCATATGATACATTACATTGATATACTTTATGCATATGCTATTTGTTTTCACATTGAGCTTTGTCAGACTACTATAGACCTATGTGAGATTTCATTCATTACTTTTTGAATTCAAGACTTCAGTTGCACATTCAATACATCTACACTAGAAGAAAGCAAATATCCCATCATACAATCATTCCACAATAAAAAGAGAAACTCCATATCATTCATGCTTAGTACTCTCTCCAAAATTCATTGCATAAAAAGGGAGTAGAAGAAATGGCTACAAGAAAAAGAAAATACATGCTTACATCATAAGCATGAGAAAAAAATAGTCATGTTTCATCCCTATAAAATAAGAGAGTCCACTCAAAAAGGACTCATCTCAAGATCCACATCCACTCCATTCCATCACACATGCACAAGTCTTCAATCAAATTATTTTGATATAATTTCTCCTAAAGCTTACTCTTTTGACTTAGCAATATTATGTGTTGAAAATATGCCTACTATATTCCCTACTAAGCTCCACATACAAGCATTATGTAGAGGTAGGATGATTTTAGGCAAAATGCCTTGGTGAGGATATATTTCCACTACGCACAAAGGAGAGACTTGAGAGAATCGAATCGAGATACTTAAAATCTGAATTAAACTCTCTAGAATTTGAGTGGAACTTGACTTCTAGGGTATGTGTGCTCCATTTGCTATTCTATCTTTCAACCACCCAAGAATAGGAGATGGCATAAGCCCCATAATGAATTAAGATGGGTGAAGTACCATGCATATTTTTGCAATGCTAGGTAGATTATTTTGTTATGCACATGGTAATTTTGAAAAATAGAACATAGTAGCAAGTCATGATCATCACCTAAAGTCTTGACTTTGCTCGGGACGAGCAAAGGATAAGCTTGGGATAGTTTGTTGACCGCTGTTATATACCAATTTTACCAGTCAATATAACTCAATTATGTGAAGGAATTGTCATTTCTTGCACACATCACCTTTCTATTTAACCTATTTCCACTTGTCCTTGGAGAAAGTAGTGCATGCAGGGATTCTATGCATAATTGAAGTGAAACAAGGGGATGGATCTTATAAAATATCATTCCAGCCAATCAGGCGATGCCACATGGCACCACATGGATCAAATGGCCCACGAATAGAAATATTCGAGGCCATCCGACAGTGCAACACCCATATCATGGAATGGGACCCACCTGTCAGTCACCTTGAGGAAGAATTGGTCGTTTGGAGCCAGGACCAGGTTGGCCAACCCCCCCCCCCCCCCCTAGTCGGCCAACTAGTTCTTGGCACCAAACACGGTCAAACACCACGTGTTGGCTCCTCCCGACTTGAAGAGGTCAGGGGTGACTGATTCACACGCTTTTGGTGGCGAGAACTGACCCTTCTCCAAGCTATAAATAGGACCCCTCACCCCTCACTTCAACACACACCACTAGAGTATTCATCCATTGTATCCAGTACTCTCCATAGGTTTAGAGGAGTATAGGCTGTAGAGAGGAGAGTCTCTAGTCCATAGTCCAAGTAGGAGAGGAGTAGAAGGAGTCTCTTCTCAATTTCCAATTGGGAAAGGTAAGTCTTCCATATTCCTATTTGTATTTATGACTTTATTCATAATAAAGATGGTATCTTTAGTCTTCTATTGTTCATATACTTGGATGAAGCGTTTCTTGTTTGATTGTGGATTCCATGTATGTGGTAGGAGTAGTATTTATGATTATGCTATACCATTCTCAGTATATCATTATAAACACTATAAACCTCCACTATAGTCTAATTAGCTATGACATGATTATGTTAACATGAATCACTTATGCTATGAATTAACATTGGTTCAATGATGATTTAGTTCATTGCCTTAGGATGGCTTGTGCCTGGGCTCTTAAGATAATTACTTTATATGCTAGCATGGTGCTAGGATAGAGTGTAACGTTGAATGTCTCGTAGACCCACGGATTGAAGAGGTAGGCAGTAGGTGGTGACAGCCTATCTGTCATTTGTAAGCCTCCATGTTCGGCTACGCCACAGGCTCTTGGCGGGAGTCGCCTATGTTGCTAGGGGTAAACCCGTGCCCGATGTGTTAATCCACTTAGCATGAGAATTCGTAATTAGTATAATCATTAGTAACTAACTTAGGCTATGTATATGTACATTAGAAGCATAATAGAAGTATCTACCTAACTCTTAGCCTAGTTTCTCTATTATCTCATTTATTCCCTTAGGATAGAATACTCTTGTGTTTGTCACACTACCTCAATCACCCTTTATCCATCCTTGCTAGAACCCTACCTAGGCCAACCTAGCCTTTCCACTTGATGATTGTTTCACTTCCATCTAGCTTCCTTTGGGAAAATATAAATGACACCCTTTTGGAATACTCTTTAAAAGGGGAAATGCTACATTGATAGTTTATGTGCGCTTGTGGACGTTCATCTGAGATTTAAAACCTACCAACGAGCATTTCTAGCACCACTGCTTGGGACGAATTGTTAGTAGTGCATAGAAAATATTAACAGGGACTTGGAAGATCTAAGCAAGCATGGTTTGTGGATTGGGTTAGACGATATGGTTGCTTTTCTTTCTTTAGATCTAAGGACCGGTGCGTGCGAGAATAAGCCGGGACAACAGAGCCACCACAAGGCCAAGTATGGGTGCGGCTTAGCTGATTAATTAGGTGTATTGCCAGCATTGTTTGGATCATTTGGGGGAGTGTGGAATGGGAGTCAGTTGGGTTTGCGGTAGTGGCGGGACTGCCCCGAGATCCAAACGGCACAAGAGGGGGCCCTTGGTTGGATGTGCTCAGTTGGAGGCATCACCACCGGCGAAACCTCAGTGGGTCCGAATATGCTAGTAGTCACTTTATAAAGGCTATTTTGTGATCTCTTGGCCATACACCTAAGGAAGTGTAATTGGCATAACGAAGGTTTCTTTAGTCGCCAACGGGTGACACAATCACAAACTTTTGGGTAAAGTGGTGCAACCTCTGCGGAGTGTTAAAAGCTATCATGATAGCCATGCTCCCGATTAAGAGCACTGTGATTTCCTACATGATTAGAGGGAAAATTGGGAATTGGGATGGTTTGGTTATGGTTACGAATTGGATGGTGATAAATGAATATGGTTAATAAGGATGGTAAGAATCTGGCATATGGATGGATAATGAATGATGGATATGAGTTATTATATTTATTTGGGGTATGATGGGATAAATTTCCCATAAACATTGTAAGATGCTTTTCATATGTTTTAAATGTACTTTTCAGGAAATATCCATTATTTATTATCAATTCTTTGTTTAAGCGACATGTCATTATTTTCCTACACTTGCTGAGTACGACATGCGCTCACCCTTGTAATTCCCCCAGCAACAGTTTTAGGTGATGTTTGGGAGTACCCTGAGATAATGCGGAGTACTAAGTTGTGTGTTGCAGTCGACTTGTCTATGGTGTTGCTTGGAGCTGCGTTGTCCCTTATGCTTAGTTGCTCATTTTAGATTATTTCCACTACATTAGTTTCAGAATTATTAATAATGATCATTACAGTTATAATTTGAGGATTATTTGAATATTATAATAAAAGTACTTATTTAATAATTCGTGTGGTGATAATTTTCTATATATCATTTGTTCTGCACTTGTGTATGTGTGACCAATGTCCTGGGCACACATATGTGTCGGACTTGGTTCATTTTAAGAACCGGGTGTCACAAATTGATATCAGAGCCACGGGTTGACCGTAGGACGCAACATAGATAAAATGAACACTTTAGAGCACCTAAGAACTCTCAAGAATAGTCAAGGTTTGTTTGGTGTGTTGACTGCGATGTAATGCTTGCTTCGGTGCTTGTGTGCTTCTTAGAGATTGTGGGATGCTTTATCGTTTGCCACATCCATATAGGCTTTTATAGGTAGTTGCTTAGTTTCATATCCCACTTGATGCATATAGTTGGGGATGTATTCTAAATTCTTCCATCTATTGTTCCTTCTTCAGATGCCAAGGACTAGCAACCAAAGGAATGCCAATGAGGATGAGGAGAACAATGGAGCACCTCAGAACAACAATGGACTTGGACCTGGGGCTAGCAAACTTGAGCAGTTGTTGGCTATGCAAAATCAGATTATGCAGACCGTGATGCAAACTTTGGGACAGCTGTAGGCCAATAACCAGAATCAGCCCCATATGCCTCCACCACTGCCACCCCCACCACCTCATAACCATTTGGGAGAATTCATGAGGACCAGGCGGCCTACTTTTGCTCAAGCCAATGGTCCTATGGAAGCTGATGATTGGCTGAAATCTGTGGAGAAGAAGCTTGCTATTGTCCAGTGCAGTGACAGGGAGGAGGTTCTTTTTGCCTCCCATCAACTAGTTGGAGCAACTGCGGATTGGTGGGACTCGCTATACGATGCCCATGCAAATCAAGAGAGGATCACATGGGATGAATTCAAGGAGAGTTTATGTTCTCACTTTGTTCCTGAGGGAGTTATGATTTTGAAGAGGCAGGAATTTGAGAATTTAAGGCAAGGAAGGTCGAGTGTGAGTGAGTATCTCAATAAATTCACTCAACTCTCAAGGTATGCGCCAGAGGAGCTCAATCAGGACAGCCGCAAGCAGTATTTGTTTATGAGGGGCCTAAACAATTAAACTTAAGTCCAATTGTTCAATTGTGACTACGCAAATTTCCAAAAGCTTGTGGACAAAGCTATTGTGGTTGAGAACAAGGTTTGCAAGACAGAACTGGATAATAAGAGGAAGGTGCCATATCAAGAACAGCCACAAGGAAGCAATGTTCGCCCCCGCTCTGTACCACCAAATGCGCCATACTACAACCCCTCTGCTCCTGAATATCACGCTGCTATTCCACCGTGCCCAGCATAGCCCATGCAGTGCCCTGCCATGCAAGCTCTTCGCCCTCCAATGCCTCATGCGCCCCACGCTAATTTTCCTGCCAATCCTCAACACCAAGCTCGCCCAAACAATTCTGGTGCAGCAAGGCCGTTCTATACTTGTGGTGAGGTGGGACACTTCGCATCTCAATGTCCTAAGTCAGGTATTGGTCAAGGGAATAATGCTCCGAGACAGAATCCAAGACCGAATGGAGGAGCGCCACAAGGCAATCGTGGACCGCAGAATTTTGTTCGTGGCAAGGTGAACCATGTCTCTACAGAGGAAGCCAACAAGCGGATGACGTGGTGATTGGTATGTTTCTTGCAAACTCCAACCCGACGACTATGTTATTTGATTCTGGAGCACCGCATTCATTCTTCGCATCAAAGTATGTTGCCAAGTATAGTTTGCCCATATCTCATATGAAGTATACCTTGTTGGTTAAATCTCCTGGAGGGGAGATGACGACAAATCTATTATATCCAAAAGTAAGCCTTAGAATAAGGGGGGTGGACTTCTTTGCCAACCTTATTGTTTGGGATTCGCAAGGATTGGACATAATACTTGGTATGGACTGGTTAAGGAAGCACAAGTGGATAATTTAATGTGCCACAAAGACAGTGAAGTTGACAAATGAATAAAGTGTCAGCATAGAATTTGAAGCATCTCAACACACACCAAAGCAAGTGGAGCTGAATCAAATGGACGTTGCAGCAATAGAGGAAATTTCGGTGGTGTGCGAATTTTCGGATGTGTTTTCGGATAAGTTGCCAGGCATGCCACCTGATCGTGACATCGAGTTGTTATTAAATTAATACATGGAACTGCACCTATAGCTAAGAGGCCATGTCGAATACCTCCTATGGAGTTAGCGAAACTCAAGAAGCAAATTCAAGAGCAGCTAGAGAAGGGTTTTATTCACCGAAGATCTTCACCTTGGGGAGCAACAGTGCTTTTCGTGGATAAGAAGGACGGGTCCCAAAGGATGTGTGTGGATTACTGAGCTCTACATTGCCCTGTATAGAGGATTTGTTTGACCAAATGAAAAGTGCATGTGTTTTCTCCAAGATTGACTTGAGGTCAGGTTATTTCCAAATGAATATTAGACCATCGAATATACCCAAGACAGCTTTTCAGACGTGGTATGGATCCTATGAGTACATCGTTATGTCCTTTGGATTGACAAATGCACCGGCATATTTTATGTACCTCATGAGTAAGGTTTTCATGGAGTACTTGGACAAATTCGTTGTGGTGTTCATTGATGAAATTATGATCTACTCGAGGAGTGAGGAAGAGCATGAGGAATATTTGAGGCTCACATTGCAGAAATTGAGGGAACACCAATTGTATGCCGACTTCAGCAAGTGCCAATTTTGGTTAAGGGATGTGTCATTTTTGGGCCATACCATCTCTGGAGAAGGAGTATCGGTTTACCCAGGAAATGTGAGGGATGTGCTAAAATGGAAACTGCCATAGAATATGAAAGAAATATGGAGTTTTCTTGGAATGGTTGAATATTACCGTCGATTTATCGAGGATTTCTCCAAAATAGCCAAGCCCATGACAGAATTGCTAATGAAGGGGAAAGCTTTCCAATGGACTCAAGCTTGTCAAAATAGTTTTGAGGAGTTAAAGAAGAGGTTAACCACAACACCAGTCTTGGTTTTACCTGATGTGAGTAAGAGTTTCGATATTTATAGTGTGCTCATGCAAGAAGGTCAAGTGGCAGCTTATGCATCGAGGCAATTGAAGAAACATGAGCAGAATTATCCTATGCATGATCTTGAACTTGCAGCTGTGGTGCATGCTTTAAAAATTTCGAGACATTACATTCTTGGTCATAGGTCTGAAATTTATACGGATCACAAGAGCCTCAAGTACATATTCACACAAATGGACTTGAATTTGAGGCAATGAAGGTGCTTGAAGCTCATCAAGGATTATGATGCAGGAATCAATTATCACTCGGGGAAGGCTAATGTAGTGACTAATGCTTTGAGTCGGAAAGGAGTAAGCCACCAACTCACGATTCGAGAGTTGCCATCCGAGCTATGCAAGGAGTTTGAATGGTTGAATCTTGGATTTGTGAATGATATGGGAATAATGGAGTTAAATTCCACCTTGGAACAAGAAATCCGAGAAGTTCAAACGAAGGATAAGGAAATCCAAGAAATCAAGGGAAGGACCCAAGAAGGGAGAGAATTCAGATTTGATGAGGATGACCATAGTACTCTATGGCTTGGGAAAAGAATTGTAGTGCCTAATGTGAGGCATCTCTAGGAGACAATATTAAAGGAGGCACATGACTCGCCTTACTCAATTCATCCCGGGTGTATGAAGATGTACAAGGATTTGAAGACTTGCTATTGCTGGGATAGGATGAAAAGGGCATAGCTTAATATATTGCTTTATGTGATGTGTGTCAACGAGTCAAAGTTGTACATTGAAGGCGAGCTGGATTATTGCAACCATTGAAGATTCTGGAATGGAAGTGGGAAGAAATCGGTATGGACTTCATAGTTGGATTACCGCGGACCCATTCCGGCTATGACTCGATATGGGTTATTGTGGATCGATTGACAAAATCAGCTTATTTCATCCCCGTCAGGACAACCTATACCACCGCGAAGGTAGCAGAATTGTATATGGAGAATATTGTGTGCCGACATGGAGTTCTGAAGAAAATAGTCTCGAACCAAGGTTCTCAATTCAGCTCTAGGTTCTGGGATAAATTTCATGAAGCTATGGCTACTAAGTTGAAGTTTAGCTCAGCATATCATCCACAAACTGATGGACAAACTGAGAGGACAAATCAAATTTTGGAAGATATGTTGAGAGCTTGTGCTTTGAAGCATGGACATAGTTGGGACAAAAACTTGTCGTATGCTGAATTTTCCTACAATAACAGAACTGCAATATATGGAAGGAAGTGTAGTACACCCTTGTTTTGGAATGAGACAGGAGAGAACCAAGTACTTGGACCTAATGTATTGCAGGAAGCTAAAAAGCAAGTTCAGACAATCTGTGAGAATTTGAGAGCCGCTCAAACAAGACAAAAAGGCTATGCGGATAACAGACAAATAAAGTTAACTTTTGAAGTGGGAGACTTCGTATATCTCAAAGTATCACCTATCCGAGGTCCTAATAGGTTTAATGTTAGAGGCAAGTTGACACCTCGCTATATTGGACCATTCAAGATTTTGGGCAAACATGGAGAAGTGGCATATAAGCTCAAGATGCCAGCGCATCTTTCTAATGTTCATCATGTGTTCCATTTTTCTAAGCTCAAGAAGTGCTTAAGGGTATAGAAAGAACAAGTGCCAATGAAAGAATTGGAATTAGAGGTAGATTTGACTCATACAGAGCAACCGGTCAAAATCTTGGAAACAAGGGAGAGAGTCACAAGAAACAAGGTGACTCGATAGTGCAAAGTAAAATGGAAGCATCATAAAGAATCAGAAGCAACTTGGGAGCTGGAAGAAGATCTCGAGAAAGACTTTCCCTATCTCTTCTCTTCTACATCGAATCTCGAGGGCGAGATTCATTTTAAGGAGGGTAGGTTTGTAACACCCTCATTTTCATCCATCATGCATTGAATACTTTCTTATACATGTTTAACATTAATAAACACAAAAAGGAACAAGTTTAAAATGAATTAGAACCAAAACAGCAATTAAAACCTGTTTTAGTGCGGACTTGTCCTGATTGGACCCCAGACTAGTCTGTTCTACTCTCTGTTGTCCTCCGGACTTATCCGCTTTTTGCCCCGGATTAGTACAAAAACTTTTTTGTTGTTGTCCGGACTTGTCCGTTGCCGAGTACGGACTAGTCCGATCTTCGATACTGGAACTTTTCGGAGTTGTCCGGTAATTCCTCAATTTGGTCTCATTTTTGATAATTTGAGAAGACCCTTGGACTTGTCTGGCCCCCTGACCAGACTTGTCCGATTTGCTTTCTAGAGCCATTGGGATTGGTCTAGATTTCCACCGAACTTGGCCATTTAAGTTTTTGTCCCCTATCGGACTTGTCCGGCCCCTCAGTGGAGTAATCCAGTGTGCCTGACTCCTATTGTATTTCTTTCTTCCCTACGGGCTTTTGGGTTTTCACTTTAAATTGGCCCAAGAACGTCGTGCCTAACCCCTATGGAGCCCATGTGGACCTCACCCTAGCTTCCACCGCCTAAAACTCGAATTCCACCCCAAACCCTACCACCTCCACCCTATATAAACAGCCCAACACCCACCCTTTCAACTCTTTGCCACAATTGAAGGGAACCCCTAACCATTGTTCGTGAGAGCCGCCATTAAGAAGCCTCCACATCAAGAAGAAGGAGGAGGATCAATCAAGATCGTCGTCGTTGCTGCAATCCTCATCAACACTTCGATGTCATCATCAATTCTCCACAAATTCTTCATCTTCTTCGGATCTAGACATCAAGTTCTCGAGTTCCGTCGAATCCTCAAACTTTGAACCCTAGGAGTCACGGTAAATGCCTTAGACCTATCTTTTCTACGTAAAATAAGGTTCTACATTAATTTTGACCATGCTCTAATTGAAAATTCGCCAAAATCCTAGTCTTAGCGTACTTGTCCGGTCCAGTGCGGACTAGTCCGATCAACTCTCTAGTTCAGAGCAGACATGTCCAGCCAAGGTGCGGACTAGTCCGGTCTTCCTGTTCTGAAATTCCAGGAACTTCTTTAATATCCTCCGAAATGACTTGAAACTTGTTCTAACATGTAATACTTAATTGTGAGTAGTTAGTAAGCAATTATATCAACCTAATAACTTGATTTACCCCATAATTGCATTATTCATGCATTTCATGACATATTGAGTAATATATGAGCATTTATAGATTGTAATATTTGTTTTGTATGCTTATTGCGCGGAATAGAAGGTGTTGCTCTAGAGGGTGCTGTCGAGGACCTCTAGCACCAGAACTTCGAAGATTTTGATCCAAACTAGTCTCAAGAGCAAGGCAAGTGTCCTTGATCATTTTGATCTTGTTTATTTAAATGTTTTGTTTACAGAACTGCATGCTTGTGTCAAATTGTGGGGAAACCCATGAATAGGTGTTTACTAGACTTGTTTCACCATCCTTGTCGCTTGGAATACATTGTAGAGAGTCGGGTAGGGTATTTTTACCTTTTTTCTTTGCTCCATATAATTGAGATGGGAGAACAACCAAATGACTCAATTATGAATTAATGAACTTATCTATGAAGAGAATCGATGAATATGGTTAATTGGTAACATGGGACTTGGGAGATATAAGCAAGCATGGTTTGTGGATTGGGTTGGACGATATGGTGGTCTTGCCCTCTTTAGATCTAAGAATCGGTTCATGCGAGAAAAAGCCATGACAACAGTGCCACCACAAGGCCAATTGTGGGTGAGGCTTAGCTGATTAATTAGGTGTATTGCCAGCATTGTTCAAATCATTTGGGGGAGTGGGGAATGGGAGTCAGTTGGGTTTGCAATAGTCGCTGGACTGCCCTAGGATTCGAATGGCACAAGAGGGGTCCTTTGGTTGGATGGGCTCAGTTGGAGGCATCACCACTGGTGAAGCCTCAGTGGGTCTTAATATGCTAGTAGTCCCTTTGTAAAGGCTATTTTGTCATCTCTTGGTCATACACCTAAGGAAGTGTAATTGGCATAAGGGAGGTTAAGAGCACATGGATGACCTACATCATTAGAGGGAAAATTGGGAATTGGGATGGCTTGGTTATGGTTATGGATTGGATGGTGATAAATGAATATGGTTAATGAGGATGGTAAGAATCAGGCATATGGATGGATAATGAATGATGGATATGAGTCATTATATTTATTTGGGATATGATGGGATAAATTTCATGTAGACATTGTAAGATGCTTTTCATATGTTTCAAATGTACTTTTTAGCAAAAATTCATTATTTATTATCAATTCTTTGTTTAAGCTACATGTCATTATTTTCCCACACTTGTTGAGTACGACATGTGCTCACCCTTGCAATTCCCTCACCAACAGTGTCAGGTGATGTTTAGGAGTACCTTCAGGATAATGCGGAGAACTAGGTTGTGTGATGCAGTCGACTTGCCTGTGCTGTTGCTTGGAGCTGCGCTATCCCTTATGCTTAGTTGCTCAGTTTATATTATTTTCGCTGCATTAGTATCAGAATTATTAATAATGATTATTGGAGTGGTAATTTGAGGATTATTTGAATATTGTAATAAAAGTACTATATATCGTTTGTGTTGTGGTAATGTTCTATATATTGCTTGTGATGCACTCATGTATGTGTGATCAACATCCTGGGCACACATATATGTCAGACTTGGTTTATTTTCGGAACCCGGTGTCAAAAAGATGACCTCAAGAGAGAATTTCCCTATCTCTTCTCTTCTACGTCGGATCTCGAGGGTGAGATTCATTTTAAGGGGAGTAGGTTTGTAACACCCTCATTTTCATCCATCATGCATTGCATACATTCTTATACATGTTTCATATTAAGCAATGCAAAAAGGAACAAGTTTAAAATGAATTAGAACCAAAACAACACTAAAAGCTGGTTTAAGTGCGGACTTGTCCGGACATGACCCCAGACAAGTCCAATTTTGCCCTTGTTGTTTTCCGGACTTGTCCGCTTTTGCTACGGACTAGTCTGAAATTGTTTTTGTTGTTGTCCAGACTTCTCAATTATTGAGTACGGACTAGTTCGATATCCGTCACTCGAAATTTTCAGAGTTGTCCCGTGATTCCTCACCTTGGTTCGGATTTTTGAAAAATTGAGAAGACCTCCAAACTTGTCCGACCCAATACTGGACTTGTCTATTTTGCTTTTTGATCCTTTTCGGACTTGTCTGGATATGCACCGGACTTGGCCGTTCAACTTTCTGTCCCACATCAGACTTGTCCGGCCCCTATCGGACTAGTGCGGTGTGCCCGACTCTGATTCTATTTTTTTCTCCCCGACAGGCTTTTGGGTAATTACCTAAATTGGGCCCAAGAACATCATGCCTAACCCCTGTGGAGCCCATGTGGGACCCCACCTAGCCCTCCACCGTCTTAAACTCGAATTCCACCCAAAACCTACCATCTCCACCCTATATAAACATCCCAATACTCACCCTTTCATCTCTTTGGAACAATTGAAGGAACCCCTAACCCTAGTTTGTGAGAGCCGCCATCAAGGAGAGAGGAGCTCGCAGCCAGGGGAAGGAGGAGGAAGATAGGAGTATCAAGCAAGATCGATATTCGTCAACTCATCGACATCATCATCAATTCTCCACCAGTTCTTTGTCTTCTTTGGATCTAGATGTCAACATCTCAGGTTTTGTCAATTCCTTAACCCTTGAACTCTAGGAGTCACAGTAAATTCCTTATATCTATCTTTTCTACGTAAAATATGGTTTCACATTAATTTTGACTATGCTCTAGTTGAAAATTCACCAAAACCCTAGCCTTAACGGACTTGTCCGGTCCTAGTGCGGACTAGTCCGATTTCCTTTCTGTTCCAAAACGGATATGTCCGGCCCTACTGCGGATTAGTCCGGTCTCCCAAAGCTGAGAGTTTCTGGAACTTCAACAATATTCTTTGAAATGACTTAAAACTTGTTCTAACATGTAACACTTAATTGTAACTAGTTAGTAAGCAATGATAGCAACTTAGTAACATGCATTACCACATAATTGCATCATTCATGCATGTCATGTCATATTGAATAATATATGAGAATTTATTGATTGTAATGTTTTTTTTGTATGTTATTGCACGGAATAGAAGGTTTCGCCATAGAGGGTGTTGTCGAGGACGTCCAGCACCAGAAGTTTGAAGCTTTTGATCCTAGCCAATCTCAAGAGCAAGGCAAGTGTCCTTGATCATTTTGATCCTGTTTTTTAAATGTATTGTTTGAAAAACTGCATTCTTGTGTCAAATTGATGGGAAATCCAAGATAGGTGTTTACTAGACTTGTTTGACCATCCTTGTCTCTTGGTTTATATCGCAGAGAGTCGGGAAGGGCATATTACCTTTTTGCTTCACTCTAATTAATTGGGATGGGAAACCAACCAAATGGCTTAGCTATGTATTAATGAACCTATGGATAATGTGCATTGATGGACTTGGTTATTTGGTAACATGTGCCTTTGGAGATCTAAGCAAGCATGGTTTGTGGATTGGGTTGGAAGATATGGTTGTTTTGCTTGCCATGGATCTAAGGACCGGTTCATGCTATAATAATCCAGGATAACAGTGCCACCACAAGGCCAAGTATGGGTGTGGCTTAGCTGACTAATTAGGTGTATTGCCAGCATTGTTCGGATCATTTGGAGGAGTCAGGAATGGGACTCAGTTGGGTTTGCAATAGTGGCGGTACTACCCTGGGATCCGAATGGCACAAGAGGGGGCACTTGGTTGGATGTGCTCAGTTGAAGGCATCACAACTGGTGAAACCTCAGTGGGTCTGAATATGCTGATAGTCCCTTTGTAAAGGTTATTTTGTGATCTGTTGGCCATACACCAATGGTAGTGTATTTGGCATTATGGAGGTTTTCTTTAGTCGCTGATAGGTGAAGAAAATCACGAACTTGTGGGTAAAGTGGTACAACCTCTGCAGAGTGTTAGAAACTATCATGATAGTTGTGCTCCCAGTTATGAGATCGTGGACAACTTCCGTGATTAGAATGAAACTTGGGATTTGGGATGGATTGGCTATGGTTATGGGTTGGAAGGTGATAAATGGACATGGTTGGTGCTGATGGTAAGAATCTGGTATATGGATGGATAAATGATGATGAATTCATATTATGTTAATTATTTGGGATATGATGGTATTAATTCACATAGACATTGTAGGATACTTTTCATATGTTTTAATTGTACTTTTCAGAAAATAGCCATTATTTATTATTATTCCTTGTTTAAGCTACATGTCATTATTTTCCCGCACTTGCTGAGTACCACATGTGCTCACCCTTGCAATTCCCTCACCAACAGTTTCAGGTGATGTTTGGGAGTACCCTGATCATAATGCGGAGTACTAGGTTGTGTGCTGCCATTGATTTGCCTGTGGTCGTGCTTGGAGCCGAGCTACCCTATATGCTTAGTTTGCCTAGTTAGATTATTTCCGCTGCATTAGTTTCGGATTCTATTAGTAATAATGATCATTAGAGTCTGTAATTTGAGGATTATTTGAATATTGTAATAAAAGTACTCATTTAATAATTTGTGTTGCGGTAATTTTCTATATATCATTTGTGATGCACTCGTCTATGTGTGTTGAACATCTTGGGCACACATATGCATCAACACGTGGTTCATTTTCGGAATCTGGTGTCACAACTAGCAAGACTATCAAGAGCTCAGCTTAACTATGCCACAACTGAAAAGGATCTCCTAGCAGTTGTCTTTGCTATCGGTAAGTTTAGATCATACTTGGTTCGAGCAAAAATCATAGTCTACACAGACCATGCTGCTTTGAAATATTTGCTCACCAAGAAAGATTCTAAACCTAGACTAATCCGATGGGTTATCCTCCTCCAAGAGTTTGACCTGGAGATAAGAGATAAAAAGAGAGTAGAGAATTCTGTCGCTGATCATCTCTCACGTATGGAAATCCCAAATACACTGGACATACCTATCAATGATTTCCTACATGATGATATGTTGCTCAAGGTAACCGACTCTAACCCTTGGTATGCGGACAATGTAAACTTCATGGTTATGGTGTACGTGCCACCAGGGCAGGATAACAAAAGCTCATTTTGAGAGTCGACGTCGCCTATGGGATGATCCATACCTCTATAGGATATGTTCTGATGGGCTTCTTAGAAGGTGGATCCCAACAATCGAAGGCACCAAAATCATTGAAAGATGTCATGCGGCCCCCTATGGTTGGCACTACAGTGTTTATCGTACTCAGGCAAATATTTGGCAAAGTGGATTATTTTGGCCCTCAATGTATGAGGATACAAAGGAATTCATTTGAATATGCCAGGAATGCCAAAAGTATGGAGAAATCACTGCTTGTAATGTGATGCCCCTCACATACAATCTCCAAGTAGAATTATCTGATGTGTGGGGGATCGACTTCATGGGACATTTTCCAAAGTACTATGATTGCGAATATATCTGGTTGTCGTAGATTATGCCTCCCAATGGGTAGAAGCATTACCATGCAAACATGTCAATGCCAAGACCGCTCAGAAATTTTTCATGAAATCATTTTCCCATGGTTTGGAATTGCCCGAATGGTCATAATGATGGAGGGTCTCATTTCATCGATAAGGCCTTCCGGAGCTTTTTGAGGGATCTTGAGGTTAGGCATAACATTGGTACTTTGTACCATCCCCAAACAAGCGGTCAAGTAGAAACTTCAAACAAACAAATAGAGATTTTTTTGCAAAAGATCGTCTTTGAGATGGGGAATGGATGAAAGAACAAACTACCCGATGCACTTTGGGCATACCGTACCGCCTATAAGACACCTATTGGAATGTCACCTTTCCGAATTGTCTACGGGAAAACTTGTCATTTGCCCATAGAATTGGAACATAGAGCGTATTGGGCTATCAAGAAGTGGAACATGGATATCCACGAAGCTGGAAAGTTGTGCAAAATGGAAATTTTTGAACTAGAAGAATGGAGGAATAAGGCGTACCATAGTGTCAAGATCTAAAAAGAGAAAACCAAGAGGTGGGACGATAAAAGAATTACACCTAAGGAGTTCAAGCCTGAAGATAAAGTCCTACATTTCAACTCTAGAGTCAAACTTTTTTGGGCATGGGAAACTAAAAAGAAAATGGGATGGTCCCTATATTGTGGTAGATACTTCATCTAACGGAGATTACACTCCAAAATGATGAAGGTCATCTATTCAAAGTAAATGGCCACCGTATCAAGATCTTATTAGAACCCGAAGAAAATTTGGACAAAGAGAAAGATGTAGTCAATTTGATTAACTTTAACGCCTATCCTTGAAGTTTGGTTAAATTTTCCATGTCCAATCAACCAAACTCCAACCCTCACCACTGCTTTCCAATCATCCCACTATGACCATTTGGCTAAGTAGGAGAGAAGTAAAATGTAGAACATCATAAATACTTTCCTACTTAGGACTTAGGAACTTATTTTGATTATATCATACAAAGTGCCTTTGACAAATAAATTGTAACTCACTGGTGTAAGTAAGGCCAGTAGAGTCTTTCACTTTTCCATGTATTCATATCAAATAAAGACAGGTACAAGAACAAGTGTGGGGGAGGTCCCATAGGCCTCCCAAAATGCAACATGCCCGGACCATCATGAATGAAAAATTCAGGGATTGCATGAAGGACCACGAGAAGATTTGACCAAGCCATGATGGCTTGGCCCACCCTTCTTCATTAAGGCGATGGTTTGCTCACTCTCACCTCTTATCCCTTTGTACCTGATTTTTGAGTTTAAAATGATTATGCATGATGATACCATTAAAAGTCAACTCATTGGAAATTAAAATTGTGCAATTTCATATATCATATTTTTCTACAGAATGGAATATGTTTACTTCTCATTTCAATTTCATTACCATGTTCTTGAACCACATATCAATTTAGGAAAAACGTGTCATCTAAGTATTTGATTGGTGTGATATGGTAAATGACTGAAACTTGGAAACTCTCCATGCTGGAATTGAATTTTGGTATTGCAATTTTTAAAGTCATAAGATTTTTGCCATCCTCTCTCTTTAGAATTTAAATTCCCACCAAGGCCTTATGATAGAGATATTGAAAACCACATGCCACTTTGCATTTTCATTGAACTTATTCAAACTCTTGAACCTTTTGAGTGACTTGCATGAAATCTTTGATTAGGGATTTCTTGTGCACTCCACCATATTCCATGATTTTCACACATCCACCATCAAAAGATACTCCATGCAAATTCTGCAAAATCCTCTCTGAATAAAAACATGCACAAGAAGGAGTAGAAGGCATGGCCATAAGAGCTCTCTCAAAAAAAAAAGAGAAAAGAGGAATTCAAAAAAAAATAAAGAGAGAGAGCCAATAAATAGCCATGTTTCCTCCTTGCACAAAAAAAGAGAGAGTGATCAATTGGGAGTCATCATACCATTCATCATCCACCATCCATAATAAGTGCACAAGAATTTCTTTAGTCATTGGTTTTCTTGCATGGTCTTCTCATGAGGATCTCGTTTTTGACTTAGTAACATATGAATTGCAAGTGAGCCACTTTCTATCCTTACCAATCCACAAAAAGCCATATGTAGTTTTAGGAAAAGAAGTGACAACTCATGCCAAGTTGAGGACTGAAACACGCTGACAGACGAGAGCATTCTTTTGAGGAGTATGGCAATATCTTTTTGACTTATGAGAATATAGAAATTTCTAAGTTTATTTCAGTAGGAGGAGTCCAGGTGAACTACATTCAAGTCGTTCCATCTCTCAAACACCCAGGATGATGTGATAGCCACATATCAAAGGTTCTTGAACAAAGGTATGTGTTGAAATGTTTTGTATACGTATTTCATACTTGCAGCTGAATTATGATATCACTTAATTATTCTTGCCTTAGGACGAGTAAAGAACTAAGTGTGTGGGAGTTTGTTGACGGTCCTTAATTGCCAAATCTAACCGTCATTTCCTTGGATAAAAGCTATGGATTGGACAACCAACATAGTGATAGGAGCTATTTACTAACTATTTCCACAAGTGATCATGCAATTTTATATGCAGGTGAATTATGCCCCATAATTAGAGGTATTTTAAGGGGCCAATCCAAGAAACACACCTTCCAACCAATCAGGCACAAGAACGAGGATTCATGGGCCCACTTGGAGTAGAAAACCAACTAAAAAACAAGGGAATCACCCATACCCATGATGGGGCCCACATAAAGTGTTACAGAGAAGTTTCAGCGCGATTGGAGCCATTTGCAGTTCGGCCGAACCACCAGGTCGCCCGACCAGGTATTCACGCCAACGCAGTCAACCGCCACGTGTTGGCTCCTCACCGCTTGGAGACCGCAATGACGACTGATTCCCTCACTTTTTCTGGCGGCAAACTGACCATTGGAGGGTCTAAATAGGGGGTAGGGGGCTCCCTCACTCCACACACTAAAAGCTTGTCTAGTACTCCACTCCAAAGGCATAGCACTGCCTAAGTGCTTAGAAAATAGGGAGAGAGTGAGAAAGAGGAGGAGGAGGCCCCGGCTTGTCAGGATTCTTCCACTTAAGGATAGGGTTCGGACTTGTCGAACCATCTCCACCTTTGTACCTCGACAGTTCTTCACATCTCAAGTAAGGTGCATGTTTTCCAATTGAGTTCATTTATTTAATTCAAGCAAGTTAATTCCTTAGTTGCTTGTTTGTTCATTGCTCTATTCATTTAGAGGCCCTAGTTTTTGCGTGAGAGGTTAGGGAAGTAATCAATAACATAAACGCGGTGTCTAGGCTTGACGTCATCTTTGATTATCTCGTGGTTCACGGGTTGTAGAGGTAGGCGGTAGGTGGTGACAGCCCTATCCGTCCATTGTAATCCTTCACGTTCAACTATGACGTAGGCTCTTGGTGGGAGTTGCCTAGTAGACCAGGGTAAGCCCGTGCCCAACAAAAGCTGCTATTGATCGAGTTGCTTTGAAATAGAACCTCTTCTCTTGGGAAATCCACTCTATCCCTTGCCTACCATAAAGTTTTGTGTCCTTGGGTGAACCAGTTAGAAGATTAGCACACACGTTCCTTAGATTCAATACCCTTGGGAATACTCTTTAAGGAGAAGTGCTACAACGGTTTCTCCGTGCGCTTGCGGATTTTCATCTGTGGCGTACTAGCCGTCAACAATGGTGTAGTCAGGTCGTAGCCCAGCTACTGGTAAGTGTGAAAACCCACTTCTCGGGTTTTCAATCTTAACTCTACCTTTTCAATTCTCACATGAGGCAAGTAATCAACATGAATGATTTAAAGTGCTTAAGATTAGAAAAAATTGAATGTGAAGCAAAGAGATGAAAAAAAGGGGTTAAGACAAAGTTTGGAATTTTTGTAGCTTAAATCAAAAAGTGCTACTGTTCTGAATTTCAATATTTTGCAGTGCTCAAACATGAATTCTGATTTCGCCACTAGATTCCTCATGTTCTTATTGGTGGGTCTACCAGGGTTTAGAATGTTTTTAGCTATTTTCCATTTTCTATCTGATTTTCAAAGTTCCTGTGAGGGGAGGGTTATGACAGGTGGGCCCCACCTCTCAGGGGACCCATAGCATGTGCCCGAGAGCTTTCCTCTCCACTCTGCTCGCGCCAAGGGCGCAGGGCACCGCCTCCCGCTCGGTGACCGCCTTGGAGCCGACTCACTGAGCAAGCAACGCATCGAAGTCGAGCTGATCGTTCTACTGCCTCCATTCTACTGCATGCTGAAGCAAAAACATTGTTTTTCGTCTCTATTCGTCTCCAGTTGCTCAGCTCACTGCCTCCTCTTCTCGTTGCTGTGCCGAGTGATTTCATCGTCAAGCACGCTCCCAACAGCTACGATCGTCTCAAGAGCATCCCTTATCCGTTGCACCGTCACGTTCATCCGTCCCCATTAACCGCTCGGGCATCGACCCAAGAAGAATTTATTCTAGGGTTTTTGATAATCTATGATTAACCACTTTTTATAATACTCCCTACCCCCAAGGGAAGTCGAATCCCCGCTGTCTCCTTGAAAGAGAGATGGTTGATTTAATTTAGGCCGGAGGCAGACCTAAGTCAAGGTAATCCTTAGTTGAAACACTTTGGTATTGCTCCTAGATAGATCATAATAAAAATAAATCAATCAGGGCACAAGGAGCCATCTTATTATCTTTCCGTAAAGAAAAACTATGGCGGATTAACTGATCTTTACATCAGTTGATGAAAGAGCCCAATGCAGAAAAATGCATGTTGGGTCTTTGAAACAGTTCGAATCATTTCGATAATAATATGTTGAGTTCTTGGCTGAATGCGGCTTGTTTTGCAGCATCGCCGTTGGCCATCCTCAGATGCCATTGGCATCATCGTGTTCCTGACAAACCAAGCCTCTTCCCCTCTTCTCTACTGCACAACAAGGTTCGCCATACTCTACTGAACACGTTTGGCAAAGTTTTCACTCATGTTTTACCACAGTTTGGCCGGGCGCCGTCGAGGTTGGGTCGGGTTGAGATAAAAACTGGTGGGGAGAGGGTAGAAATTCGGGTTGTAGGCTTTGTCCAGCTTCAATTCCATGAGGAATTATACTCCTTGCTCCATGTCGCATCTTCTAGTACAAGAACCTAGAGCTGTCGTGGTCAGGTTGTGGTTTTAGGGTGAATTTCGTGGTCGCCGGCCTCAAACCCTAGGTCGTCAGTGATTTCACGATTTTTGTCGATTTCCTGTCAATTGCTATTCATATTCTTCTTTGCCATGCTCCTAATGTTCTTCCCAGCAACTCGAATCAGGGGATTAGCCCTCGGTGAGGGTGGTTCACCCGAGCCACCATTGAGCAGCCGCCCACCACCGTGAGGCTGCTGGTTTCCAGCGAACCCACGCTCAATTGTCATGTCCAGTGTGTATGCCATCTCCTTGGCTACGTTTTGATCAAATTTTGTGGTCTGTAGTGCTGGTCCGGTAGGGAAAAGATGGGCGCCGCCTCCCCTGTAATTGGCCTCCATGGCCATGGCTGGAGGTTGAATAAGGGGCCTGGCTGTCATAGAGATAGAAGGGGGGAAGAGTGCAGTAGGCCCAGAGGTCAGTTTAGGAGAGGGAGAGAGTATAATGGGCCATCAGTCAGCACTGCACTGGGTGGTTTTAAACCCTGTGGGCCCTAATGTCAACCCCTGGACCATTTTCTTTAGGAAGAAAATTTAATAAAAAATGGCCAATCTTTAAAAATCCATATCTCAGTGAGGATCCATTCAAAATTGACCGTACCAATTATGCTAAAACTCTCTCAGTTAGTACTTTTCAGAAAGTTAAGGTTAATGGTATGAACCTCAGCAGAACCTCCTGTATAATTCATTTTCTCCAAACATTGGTGATTCTATTCTGGGAAACCTAGACCATAAGAAATTCTCAGGTTCTGCCAGAAAATACTTCATGTCACCATATATCCCCTGTAAAATTCCCAGGTCTGTTTATATTCATTTGATTGGGTAATTCAAGTGAGTTGTCTCAGCCTTGCTGAAAATAGCAGAAAATACCCGTATAAATTTCAGAAAACTCATTCAAACTTCAAAATTTTATGGTGAACTGTAAGATGATCACAAAATTATGAAATGAATTTTCATAGAGCTCTCATGATCTCATCTACCTGTCTATCATTCTATTTCACCTAATCAACCTTGTTCATTTCCTGGAATGATTTTCTTAATGAGCACCTTCATCACTTCTCATGATCCTAATTCTCTATGCAACCAGCTCAACCCATTTCATCATAAATCCTGTATAACCTGTTGCAATCTCTGCAAAACTTCCCAAGAACAATGTTAATCATTTGCTTAAGCAGTTCTTACATAATATTGATTAATTCATCCATAGAGTATTCCTCTAATTGTATTATTGTTCATATCGAATAGAATGAATTCACAAGGAGCGACCGGATTCCATTATCAAGGCAAGCCCCAGTTTGCATTCAAGTTAACAAGTTTTCCTTTATCGTTGTGTCTACGTCTATTTGGTATTTGCATTACGTTTTTGACTGATTGATACTCTACTTGCATGGCCAGAAATCCCTAAAGTCTATGGGTAGTATAGGACTTCACTGGTGATTAGTAATGCTATGCTAATGTTGTAAATGTAGGTTCAATGATAAACTCGAGTATGGGATTTTCCTACTCGTGCACTGGTAGAAGTGGAATCACTTGTGAGATGGATATTGATTCACTTAAATCGTTAATTGAGACTGGGCAGGAATGTAAGAAGCAGCAGAGTAGTGATCAGTGTGCATAGTCTTGCCTGTGTCGATTGAGGACCGTATCATGTGTGATCCCGCTAGATAAGTTTGAATTTGTACAAGATACATACTGGCTCTAGTGGACCCAACAAACTGATTTAACTTGTTAACCTTGGTGTTGAGATTTTTTTCGAACATCTTAGGTGGTAAGACGACGGGACAGTAGGGGAAAGATCAGTTACATGGACCACGCTGAAGCCGTGTGTGCCGTGTTGGGAGTCTACTAGCTCGGGGTGATTGAACTGATTCAGCATTGAGGTGTCTTGTGAAATGTGTCCATACATGATGTCGATGGAATTTGTTGAGCATCTCTTTCAGACGGTCGTGTGTGTCATGCAAACCGGGTGTTTCATGATTCGAATCACCGTCGCTCGTAGAAGGGAGCATACTTGTTCACTGCTCTATGACGTAGTAATGAATGGAACTGGATGGAACTAGCTGATTGGATAAACAACTTGGGTGAAGTAGATGAGAAGCAAACTAAATTATGATTCTAATACTTAATTTGATGGTTAAAAGTGAATTTAAGGATTTACTGTTATATTAGTGCTATGAACAGCTTTATTATGAATAGTAAATCCTTGCTTGTATCAGTATTGAAATGGGTAAGTCTTGCTGAGCATAAGCTCATGGTTTGTTGATCCATTCTTTTGCAGGTAACGTGCAAGCGGCAAAATTATAGATGATAGTGAGCCTAGTGAGGCAACACTCGATGAGGGGTGCAAGGCTTACTGGACACCCTGCACGCCGCCGTGAATGTCTTTCTGCTGTTACAGTGAAGCTTTTGAGGGTTGGATGACTTCACTCTTGCTTAGTGTAGGCTATAGGGTGTGAGTTGTATCTTATTTTTTCCGCTGCTTGTACTCATGTACATTAGTTTGTAAACTGAATAGTACGATGGAATAAAGGCCCATTGTGTTGTAAATGTGTGTTCTTTGTGTTGTGTTGTTGGGTGTCGCATCGTATGACATCACCCAATGCGATTCCTGTAATGTCGGGACTGGGGTCCTCACAGACTAGTATCAGAGCCGTGTTGGTAATAGAACACCTGGAATCACACGTATTTTGAAAAAAAACATAAGTCTATGAGTGAGGATTCGGTACTAGGCCCACATAAGGATTGCTATTAGCATATTTACTTAAGGTGGCAAAGCTAACTTATTTGTTATTATATTCTGTAACGATGCTTCGACGTTAGATAAGAGGTAAGGTATGCCACCGCAAGCGGATCAATTGTGGTAAGCTCCCTGTACGAGAGGTAGTACGATGATTGTTCCCCATGGCTTGACACGGGAGTTAATATGAGTATCTTAACCTCTTCATGGTTGTGAGAGCATATGCAAACGTTGCTCCCTGGCATGCTTCAGGCAAAAGCGAGGATACCCCATCGTGTGGTCAAAAACACGAAGTATGCAATTCTTGAACTTTCAATATTCAAAGGGCCATACACAGCGTTGATCTCTATCACAAGAGATAACTGATGTGGCCACCTACCGTGCGGTTGAAAAGCACGTAGTGTGTTTTTAGGAAACACACGAAAGCGCCTCCTATTGGTTCAGCATTAGGCAAAGAAGTTGGACCCCCGTCGGGTGGTAGAAAACCCGGTCATGTACCTCGAGACATGGCTCAGCTCAGGGCGGCCCGTATGGAATGATACGAGATGGATGTTCTTACTTTTATATATATTATTGTGACTGTCTGAAATGATCGCCTGTGCGGGTTGTGCCGTATGGCACCATAACGAGTGTTTGTAAATTGTTTGTCTTATGCAGGTACACTAACCTTGTTAGACGTATTTGGAGTAGTAAACGTTTGCAAGTGCTCGATTTTAGTGCCACCTATGAGACGTATGAGCCGGAGATAATTCGGTTACGATTTTCTATTTGTGAGCCACGTAGTATCGGCATGGTCAGAAATAATGCATATACACCTCTATTCTGCTAAGACCTGAATCTTCTGTTAAAATACAAGAAACCATGTCAAATGTGGATTGAAAAACTTAATTGGGTTAAGTATGGAGGGAAAGAAGTAGTATAGCAACCATAGCTGGATCCCTTGTTTTGGAGCGGTTTCAAGGCTGAAATTGCACAGGGTGTATCCCAGTGAACATTTGGCCATTGGGGGTGTATAAAGGAGTTCTGGAACGTATGAAGAGTCCTCTAAAACTTTTATATAGGCCTACAGGACAGTAAAACAATTAAAGTTTGTTAAAACTTCAAATTTCAAAAACTGCTATAATTTTCTGGGTTTTGAAGCAGTCTTGTTATTTTTGCAATATCTTCATGTTTATTCATCTTCTGGAGTATTGCGATACTGTTATGGAAAGGGGAAGAGATGTTCTACAATTTTGTTATTCAAAGTTTGTCCTGATTCGACACAGAAGATTTTATAATTTGGAGTTCAAACTGTTGCACTTGCAGTAAGGTGCCCAGGCTGTACTAGATTTCCTGTGAATTTTGAACAGCCATATCTCTTGCTCTAGTATTGTGACATAGGCATATATATACATTTCTGGAAATATTAGTGAATCCTCTATGAACATTGTATTCAAGTCTACATCTGAATCTGATTGTAACTGGATCAAATTCAAATTATCGTTGAATGCGTCCGGGCTGTCCAGAATCTGTAACTCATGTACCTAGTTTGGAACTTTGTCGATAATACAAATATACGGATGATGTAGGCTACGGATGTATACATTTATGAGAAGCTATGATGTTATATTACAATGCTTTAATTGGAAGTTGGTGCATATTTCGAATATATAACTGTTTAAACCGTGGCCAAAAACACCACTTTTAGGAGAGGTTCTGTCATAATTGCACCAAAAATCTGTCAGCTTTAGACCACCATAACTCCATAATCCTTGATGCAATGGGGAATGTGGGTAACCTTTGGAAAGGTGTGAGAGTCAGCTACAAATTTGGTAATTGGCTCATGTCATGTAAATGCCATTTGCATAGTCAAATTCGAGTTTGATTGCAAAGTAGTCAATCTGGAACAGCAGGAAGGCAGTAGTTGAAAATTGAGTAGGACAGGATTACACCTATGCTATTGTTCATCATATTACTAAAGAATTGTCATACTTGTTAATTTTGGAATCGAGTTTTGACTAAACTCAAAAATGTGTTCATGGAGAGTGGTTCGAACTCGTCGTTCGAGTAATATCAGAGGTTCACGACAAGCTGAAATGGACTCGACTCTACCGCCGGCGCCACCATCAGACTTATTGGCGGAAGTCATGGAAAGGATGGTGGAATACCAGACCAAGATGGTAGAGTTGAAGCAAGAGAACAATAGGCTTCTTGTGGCATTGGTGCAGAGAATGCCTAACCAAGATAGAATGCAAGAGACACATCAAAACAACCTGACCCCAAGTATTTATCTGGATTTCCTAGCGACAAAAGAGCCAGTCTTCATGGAGGCAATGAATTCATTGTATGCAGACAATTGGCTTCGCGTCACTGAATCTAAGTTTATGTTATTACAAAGTGATGAGCATCGGAAGACATTATGTGCTGCCCAACAACTTCATGGATTAGCTAGAGCCTGGTGGGCAGGGTATATCTCTACTATCCTGAAGGCCATCGTGTGTTATGGACAGAATTTTGTGAGGCTTTTCGTGCTCGGCACATTCCTAGGGGGATTATAGAAATAAAGCTTCAGGAGTTTGTGGAGTTAAAGCAAGGGGAAATGAGCGCTCATGTGTATTCCAAAGTGTTCAATCAGTTGGTACAATATGTGCCTCATTTTGTGAGTACGGAGATCGAGAGATGTGATTACTTCTTCCGAGGCCTAAATGCCCAACATCGGGAGAGACTAATCGTATTCAATCGCAAAGACTATGATAAGTTGGTAAGTTCCACTATCATGATAGGAGATGCTCACCGCCAAACTCAGGAGGAGAGAAAATGGAGTGTGTCACAAGTTAGCAATGAGAGTGCTGCTGAGAAGTATCGGTTGGTGTATAATTTACCCTCCGATCAGGGAATTCAGCCAGTGGCACAATTACCACATCAACATTGGCAGATGGCACTTTGTGCACCATTACATCCACAGGTTGCACAAAACTTTTCTCCACCACAATTCCATGGAAAGCAAAGGGGTCACTTCGCACAGAATTGTCGTAAAGCCCAGCAGGGCAACAAGCCAACCTCTTCACATCAAGGTTTGAAAAGGAAAGTGGAAGAACATAACAAGATCATCTCAATGGCCTACAGCATTAACTATGTTGCAGTTGAAGACATCCCAAAAGGAGAACCTGTGTTACTGGGCATGTTCACCCTGGATGATCAACCTATATTCATTCTATTTGATTCTGGTGTGACCCACAACTTCATCAGCAAATCTTTTGTGCTCCAACATCAGCTTCCAACAACTACCACCAAAGAGGCATACTTTATAGATTCACCTGGAGGCAATATCTCGGCCAATGGAATTGTGTCCAGAGCACCACTGTGTCTGGGTGGAAAATTGTATCCTACCACCCTCATCATCCTTGATGGTCAAAAGATCGATGTTATCTTGGGAATGGCTTGGTTGAATCTTCATGGAGCAATTCTTGACATTGGTCCTTGAATTTTTTAGTTGGATTCTCAACTTCACGGTCACCATACTCTATATCATGAAGATATTTCTCAAGAAAATCCAACCACGTACCATACTGAAATCAAGAAGCTTGAGGATATCCCAGTGGTTCATAAATATCCTGACGTATTCCCACATGATCTCTGGGTATGCCACCAGAACGTGACATAGAGTTCAAGATAGAGCTAGCAAATGGAACTACACCGATATCTCGGACACCGTATCGGATGGATCCAAATGAACTAGCAGAACTGAAGGAGTACATGAAAGACTTGCTAGACAAAGGATTAATCAGACCCAGCTTGTCGGTACCCTAACAACCATACACCCCCTGAGGTTACAAAGATCTCAAGGGAAGGACATCTACTCAAATTGAAGACCCTCGGGGGCCCACTCGCCAGACGTGACCGGACCCGCTTCTCCAACATGGTTAACCTCTAGGTTGCCACGTGTACTGTCAGACCAGAGCTATTACCCGCAAGGGTGAAGCTCCGGGCCAAGTACTGAAACGGCACCTCCGGAGGAAGCCCCTGACCGAGAGAAGCTCCGGACCTGACACGTAGCAAGCCGCCCCGGAGCTTCCCGCTTCCCACAAGCAAGCTCCGGAGCTGCCACGTGTCCATACGTCGGAGCTGGCCGCTTTAAACCCCCGGGAGACGTTGTAACGGCTCCGGATCTCCAAAGGACAGCCGCGGACTTCAAGACCCGATTAATTATCATTAATTCCACATTAATGATATTTAATCGGATGATCTTAACACCTGTAACGGCACTGTCGGAGCCGTTACAGGGTTATTAACAACAATTAATCTTGTGTATCAATGCCAATAACCGCCAGGGCCACATGTCGGGCCAGGCTGACTTGTAACGGTTTGTCCTTGTACTATAAAAGGACAAACCGACGATACACGAGGGGGACACTCGAACACACTCAAGCTCACAAGTTAATACAACACACATACACTCCCGTGGAGTAGGGTATTACGCTCAGGCGGCCCGAACCACGTAAACTACTGTGTCACCCGAGTCCAATCGCAATTCACCTTCTTGAGTCTCCGCGCGCCCAAACCGAACCACAAACTCCTTCCACACTTTCGTAGTGTCAGGGGATCTGCCGACTCCAACAGTCGACAGTTGGCGCACCAGGTAGGGGCGCCTGAGATCTTCAAGAATGGTGAATTCTGCGGCTGGATCATCCAACGGGCAACCTGCTGCTCAGGCTGTCGGAGGCAATCCCTCCAACGTGCAACCACCGGCAGGAGCCTCAGTTCCAGCGGGAGTCACGCTCCCACCACCGCCATCTTCTCCGGCAAGACATGTCGAACGACATGATGGTGCACCGGCGTCACATTCTGCGCCGGCAAGTTGTGACAACCCAGAACACGCACTCCATGCAGCGCGTGCTCTCCTTCAGCGACCACCACCTCCGGATGCATCTCAAGGTGCCATGGAGCAATGGAGAGCTGATATTGAGCATTTGGTCGCAGCAGCGGCCGAACGCCTCAACAATCAGGGTCCACCTCCTTCAGGGCGGGCCCCGTCGCAGTGACGAACGTTGTCTGGAAGACTTGGTCCACATGTCTCCAACAACCGGAGAAGAGCTGCGTCACAGCAAGTGACGTCGTTGCCCTCTGGGGCACGACGTGCCCATACTGCATCTCGGCTTTCGACACACGACCTCCGGGCGGAGCTTGATCGCCGATACCGCCAACAGGATGGCCGTGTCCACATCGAGCGAGCTCGAGAAAGACGAGATGCTCAAGACCTTTCTACTCTGGAAGGAGTAGGAGGAGGCTGTTCCGCCCTAGCCATGCACCTGCGCATGGTTAGATGGCCACAGAAGTTCCGGCCACACTTGCCGGAAAAATTCGACGGGACTGTCAATCCCGTAGAATTCCTACAGATATACTCCACTGCGATCTTAGCAGCTGGAGGAAACGAGGCCGTAATGGCCAATTACTTTCCAGTGGCTTTAACTGGGACCGCCAGGTCCTGGTTTATGAGCCTTCCACCCAACTCTATCGACAGTTGGGAGGAGCTATGCCGCCAGTTCACCGCCAATTTCGGGAGTTCATACACCCGTCCGGGCACCGAACTGGACCTTTTTGTGGTCGTACAAAAAGGAGGAGAATCTTTGCGGTCATTCATCCAGAGATTCTCTCAGGTACGTAACACAATCCCTTCTATCTCAAGCGCTTCTGTCATTGTGGCATTCAGATAGGGTGTACGAGACAAGAAGATGTTGGAGAAGCTGGCGATCAAAGAGATCACCAGCGTCACGGAGCTCTTCAGCCTGGCTGACAAATGTGCCAGAGCTGCAGAGGGCCGTGAAATGCACTCCAAACCAGCTCTGGAGGATCATAAAAAATCCTCCAAAGAAGAAGCCGCTACCTCCGGGAGTGGCAAGAAGAAAAAGAAGACCAACGGCAAGAAGAAGCCGTCGGCCGGCACATCCAACGTTGCAGCCGCTGCAACTCCTGGTGGCCGGGGGCCACGCCCCGAGAAGCGACCTCGACCGTCTTCTGAAGACGGTGGCAAATCCAAGATGTGGTGCCCCATTCACAAAACGAGCAGCCACAAACTGGAGGACTGCCGGGAGGTCCAAAACCTTGCCGAGCGCTACCACAAGCGCCGGGAAGGGTCTCCCTTCCGTCAGAGGGAGGGAAAACAAAAGGTCGATGAAGCTCCGGCTGAAGAGGAGTTAGGGTTTCAAGACCCCAAAAAGGTCTTGAAAGCCGTCTACACCTCCGTCGACGATGATTCCGACGTCTCCGATAACGAGCGTCGAAAAACCATGAACACCATCTTTGGTGGATCATGGGACATCACCTCTCGTCGCGTCATTAAGACTATGCGACGGGATATGGCTGTTGTAGCTCCTACAGCTAGACCGGAGCCACATCGAAAGTGGATGGACACACCCATCACTTTTGATGCTTCGGACTGTCCTCAAAGCATGGTCGGAGCTGGCCAGCTACCCTTGATGGTATCTCCCACCATCAACAACATCCAGCTCCATCATGTCCTGGTAGACGGAGGTTCGGGGCTTAATCTTATCAGCTTCGAAGCTTTCACTAAGCTTCAGCTTCGACCTTCGGACCTCCAGCCCTCTCGACCTTTCTCCGGAGTAGGTCCGGGGGCCATAACCCCACTCGGAGCTATTACTCTCCCTGTTACCTTCGGGACCCGGGAGAAGTATCGCACCGAAAAGTTGATCTTCGACGTCGCTCAGATCAACTTACCATTCAATGCCAGTTTGGGTAGACCCGCCTTGTACAAATTCATGGCAGCTGCTCATTGTGGATACCTGGTGTTGAAGATGCCAACACCAGTAGGCGTTCTCCGGATCCGTGGAGATCGCACTGCCGGAGTAACTGCTCTGGAGGAACTCCATGCACTCACCACAGCGCAAGAGGAGGACTCCAGACAGAAGCAAGCTCCACAACCTCCGAGCATTCGTCAACGAGGCTCGACCTCTGCACCCCGTGTGCAGCCAAGCGGCGACACCGACATTCCCGTCAAAGTCGTCCAAATTGGTTCCGATGTCACCCAAACTACCCGCATATCGGGTGGCTTGAACGACAAATAGGAACTCGCGCTCATCACTTTCCTCCGGGCTAACGTTGACGTGTTTGCCTGGCAACCGTCACAAATGCCTGGGATCCCCAGGGAAGTGATTGAGCACAATCTGAAGATTTACCACGACGCTCGGCCTGTACACCAGAAACCTCGGAAGCAATCTGTAGAGCGACAGAACTTCATCCGACAAGAAGTGAAGAAGTTGCTCGAAGCCGGATTCATCCGAGAAGTCTACCATCCAAAATGGCTGGCAAACCCAGTCGTTGTGCCTAAGGCCGGCGGGAAACTTCGGATGTGCATCGACTACACCACACTGAATAAGGCATGTCCAAAAGATCCATTCCCACTACCTAGAATAGACCAGATAGTGGATTCCACCTCCGGGTGTGAGTTACTGTGTTTTCTAGACGCATATTCAGGATATCATCAAATCCGGATGTCTAGGGAAGATGAAGAACATACTTCATTCATCACAGTGGATGGATTGTATTGTTACACAGCCATGCCTTTTGGTCTCAAGAATGCAGCTTCAACTTTTGTACGAGCAATGTACAAAACTTTCGAAGAACTCATCAGAGACATAGTGGAAGTGTACGTTGATGACATCGTGGTCAAAGTCAAAAACAAGGAGTCCCTCTTGGACACCTTGCAGGCTGTCTTCGACAAGCTGCGGGCCACCCGCACGAAGCTAAACCCAGACAAGTGCGTCTTCGGGGTTAGTTCCGGAAAGCTTCTTGGTTTCCTGGTAAGTCACCGGGGTATAGAGGCTAATCCGGCGAAGATAAAAGCCATCGAAGACATGCGGCCACCAACCCGTATCAAAGACGTCCAAAAATTAACTGGATGTCTAGCAGCCCTCAGTCGGTTCATTTCAAGATTGGCGGAAAGGGCACTTCCCTTCTTCAAGTTGCTGAGGAAGCCCGGACCATTCCAATGGTCTGAAGAAGCAGAGAAGGCATTCCAGGAGCTGAAACAGTTCCTCACCACCCTACCAGTCTTGGTAGCTCCGAACCCTGGTGAGCCTTTATTGCTTTACATTTCAGCAGCTGACGAAGTCGTCAGTATGGTTCTGGTTGCGGAGAGACCGGAACTACCCAATACTCAGGAATCTAGATCCCTTCGGGAGGATCCGGAGGTTCCTGAAAGCGGGTCTGGGTCCCAGCTCCCAGACTTGGGCCCACAAGAAGCCACTTCAGAGGACCTGGATCCTTCCGATAGGATCCAAGTCATTCCTGAAGAAGCTCCGGGTTCCTCCACCCAGAACCCGGAGGTCCCCGAAGATAGTCTGGACCCCTCTGACAGGGTCCGGATCAATGAAGAGGAAGTTCCGGACCCCTCCGGGAGGGTCCGGACCATTCAACGTCCAGTATACTTCATCAGTGAAGTGTTACATGATGCCAAGACTCGATACCTAGAGGTGCATAAGCTGCTCTACGCGGTTCTTATTGCCTCAAGGAAGCTTCGACATTATTTCCAAGCTCACAAAGTCTCGGTGGTAACCTCATATCCACTTCGAGCGATCCTGCATAATCCCAATTCAACTGGGAATATAGCAAAGTGGGCAGAGGAACTGGCTGAATTCGATCTCGAATTCATTCCAAGACAAGCAATCAAGAGTCAAGCGTTGGCAGATTTCGTGGCAGAATGGACTCCCTCTCCATTAAACCCTGGGGGCCCCAGCGAGCAGAAGAAGGAACCACAAGTTCCGGTTTTCACTAAGCCTCACTGGACCATTTACTTCGACGGCTCCATGCAGAAGCAGGGAGCCGGAGCTGGAATCCTTCTCCTCGCACCAACCGGGGAGAAGGTAAAATACATGGTGCACCTTGACTTCAAGGCAACCAACAACATGGCAGAGTACGAAGCACTCATATATGGATTGAAGGTGGCACTATCATATGGTGTCAAGCAGTTGCTTGTCAAAGGAGATTCACAACTTGTCATCAAACAGGTGAAGGGTGAATGCTCCTGCAATAATCTCCAGCTGGCTGCTTATCTCCTTGAAGTCCAGAGGCTTCAGAAGGACTTCGAAGTCCTAGACCTTCACCATGTTCAGCGTGCTCACAACGCTGAAGCTGACGAACTCTCGACCAAGGCGTCAACCGGAGCTCCGGCTCCAGACGGAACCTTTGTCCGGAGGCTGTCAAAACCCACAGTTCAGCCTGCCGAGCTGAACGAAGGGGGCGAGATTAGCATCCCGAAGCTGACGGTCCCGATGGCCCTGTTACCATGGCAGCCATCAAGGGTCGTAGGTGCTGCCGGAAGCTCCGAGCAACCCAGCACGCAAGACTCAAATGCTCAAGTCAGTTCCGATGCATGGATCTCGGAGATCCGGAACTACTTGAAAGACAACATCCTTCCTGACGATGATGTATCCGCTGATCGGGTAGTCAGATTGGCTAAAAGATACACGTTGGTAGAAGGGGATCTCTACCGGCGCGGTGCCAACGGCATCCTAATGCGGTGCATCACAAGGGAAGAAGGCTGCGAGCTCCTCGCGGAAATCCATGGAGGTGAGTGTGGGAACCACGCGTCTTCACGCACGCTGGTCGGAAAAGCCTTTCGGCACGGCTTCTACTGGCCTACAGCGCTCCAGGATGCTACTGAGCTAGTGAAGAAATGCAAAGCATGCCAATTTCATGCAAAGCAAATTCATACACCTGCTCAGCCCTTACAAATGATACCTCCTACGTGGCCTTTCGCTGTGTGGGGGATGGACATCTTGGGACCCTTCCCAAGAGCCGTCGGAGGTTATAAGTTCCTGTACGTCGCCATCGACAAGTTCACCAAGTGGCCGGAAGCTACTCCTGTTGTGACGATCAACAAACAATCTGCAATCAATTTTCTACAATCTATCGTGAGCAGATTCGGAGTCCCAAACAAGATCATCACTGATAATGGGACTCAGTTCACAAGCTCCGCATTTCAAGGATATTGCGAAGACCTCGGTATACAAGTTTGCTACGCTTCCGTAGCTCATCCTGCCAGCAATGGACAAGCCGAGAGAGCAAACGCAGAGATCCTTAAAGGACTCAAAACGCGCACTTATGAGCGTTTGAAAAAGCACGGAGCTAATTGGATCGAAGAGCTTCCGCCCACTCTATGGGCTAACAGGACTTCTCCAAGTCGGGCAACTGGAGAAACACCCTTCTTCCTGGTGTACGGAGCTGAAGCGATCCTTCCTCCGGAAATCACCTTGGGTTCCCTCCGAGTCCGGACCTTCGACGAAGCCGCGCAGGACCAGCTCCGGCGTGAAGACCTAGACCTCCTTGAGGAGGGAAGGTGCCAAGCAGCTGTTCGGAATGCTCGATATCGCCAAGCTCTACGGCGCTATCATCAGCGGCATGTACACAACCGACAGCTCGAGGAAGGCGATCTAGTGCTACGGAGAATACTATCCAGAGAAGGGCAAAACAAACTCTCCCCCGGCTGGGAAGGGCCCTTCCGAGTGATCAAAGTATCCCGTCCCGGAAGCGTTCGCTTGGCTGCCGAGGATGGGACACCTCTCCCAAATCCTTGGAACATCGAGCACCTCCGTAAGTTCTACATTTAATTCCACGGAGGTGAGTCTTAAGTAACTTGAAGTGTATGTTATAGAGTCATTGTACAGAGTCGGGTAGTTCCTCCGGGAGAGCAGCCGGACCTTTCCCGAAAGGTTTGGAAAGCTCATGCAACACTTGATACAGTCTCCGGACTAGAAGTGTAGCTAATTACCCTGGGTTAAACGAGAAACCGAACACGCTTAGCCTGGTTACGTACCCTAAGAGTGTACTTGTTTCCCCTGTACCCCGGACCTATAATGAAAGACATCTTCATGTGAAATAGACTCCACGTGCATTCATTTTTGCATAAGGCTCGACATTTTTATTTTTCTCTTTCTTGTCTATAACAGAAACGTGCAATTCTTAAGAAGTTCTAGTTTAACCGGTTTTCTGTACAATTTAAGTTGAATTGTCGGATTTTTTAGATTTAAATATCGTCTGTGGTCAACTCGCCTGAAAGCCGCCAAGCCATTCTAGGGCCGGAGTGCGCTATCGACTTAGCCTGGTCAAGCACCCTAAGTACGCCACTCTACCTACATCCCGGCAGGCCAAAGTAAGGTGAGTCCATGGACAATTGGATCTAAAAGAAAAGACAATTCATCCAATTATACTAAAAATCGTGTTCAACTTGAAATTCTCTTGAGAACCGTAAGCCGCGACGAAGTTATAGATAAGGAACGAATTTTACTATTTTTCTTGGCTTAAGTGTGCAGGAAAAATAAACCCGATATTGATGGAGAAAAACCGGAGTTAACCAAGCTCCGACTCCCACCGGCGTTAACTTAAAGATGGTGAGAAGACTCTATCACTAGAGTCTGTTGCCAGCAAGCCAGGCGTGGCAAGGGTCATTGCCGGAGCTACTAAGCTCCGACACCTTGAAGTATTAACTATCGACACTCAACGTGTTGGTAGAGGCTCCTGCCGGAGCTACTAAGCTCCGACGATGGACAGTGCCGGAGCTTCTAAGCTCCGACGACTTCAAGGGACCTTCACTATCGAAAACTTCGGACCTAAACTACACGAGTTCGAAGCAAATTTGTCTTCAACAAAACTCAACATCCTTTTGGTACATGTCCACAATCAAATTGTGCACATCTACCAGGGGGCCAAGTGAAGACAAAGATGTTGAAGACAAAAAATGAAATTCACGAAAAATTGGGGATTTCATTTCATTTGAAGACCAGAGATTACATCTGGGGACAAAGGATTACAAAATTGAGGAAGAAGAGAAGATACAAATAAAGGCTAAGAAAGATAGTCCTAGACCCTATGGAAGAACTCAGCGACCTTCTGGGCGACCTCCGACACGCTGGCTCGGGTAGCTTCGCCTTCTCCTTCAACGGGGCCTTCAAGCACCGGGTCCAGAGGGAATCGAGGGTTCCGGCTAGTGTAGCACGTCAACACATATTCTGTGACGTTCCTAGCCAGGGATTGCCCCTCGATCTCCAACTGGTCCGCGATGACGTCGCCCACCTTGGAGAGCTTGCTGCCCGCAGCGCCCAACGCTTGCAGCGCAAGGTCTGGCTCCGGCTCCGGATCATCCGGAAGCACGGGGCTGAAACCCATCGGCGCTAGCGCATCGTCGGCCTTGCTCAGGAACTCCCAAATTTGCAGGGAGTCCGTCTTCCTCAGGCCCTTCATCTCTTCCAAGGACCTCCGGGCCGCTGCCAGCTCCGAATTCTCGCGGGAGAGGCGCTCAACTTCTTTGGCGTTTTGCTGAATCTTCGCAGCAACCCGCTTTTCGAGTCTTCCGAGCTCCTCCTCCCGGAGGTGGATCTTGTTCCGGCGGTCGACCAGGTCTTTCTCCCTAGCCTCTATTTTCTTCTCCCGGGCGACGAGGGCGCACTCATACTCGTAGAGCTCCTGCCCTCGCACCCAGGTCTTCTCCTCCTCCTCGAGGCAGCGCTCTTCCAATTTTTTAGCGCGCTCCTCGAGGCCCTTGTCCGCCAGAGCTGTCTTCTCGGCGAGCTCTTCTTCACGTCGCAAGACGTCGTCCCGTAGCTCCAGGAGTTTTTGCTCCTCATCCTCGAGCCGTTTTTCCCTTCCCTCAAGTGCCTCTCGGCGCTTGATGAGTGCGGTACTGATGGCCTCGAGTTGATCGAACCGAGCGTTGGCCGCATCATTAGCAGCCTTAGCTTGGTCATGGTACTCCCGGGATTGGGCGTCGAGGTTGTGAGTCATGCTCTCCCTCTCGTCCAGCATCTCACCCCAGAGCTCCAGGCGGACCTTCTCCCGCCTGATCCATTCCTTGTCCTCAGCAATCCTCGACTGCGCCAGCTTGGTCTCGAATTGGAGTCGATTACGCCACCTCCTAAGGGTTTGGCGCTCCTCTTCAAGAACCTTGCTGTCGTGGAAGAAGGCTAGTTGGACTTGGCGTAGACTGGAGCAAGCGTTGTCGATGGACATCGACAGCGAGATGGGCTCCGGACCTTCTAGGGCCTCCTCCGTCGGTTCCAGCGGGTCTTCATTTACAAAAATTGGGTCCCACTCTACGAGAGCGGAACCTCGAGCTTCCAAGGCACTAGGGCACTCCTCCGGGATGGCCTCGGTCGCCACCGAAGAAGGTCCCGCCACCAAACCTTCATTCGCCCCCTCAGGCTGGGGGCCGGCAACTTCGTTCAGGCACTCTGGCTCCGCCACGGGTACCATCGACGTCGTCGCCTCCACTGGCTCCGGCCGGGACGCTTCTTCTGAGGGAGGCTCAAGCTCCCTCGTCTCTTCGACCACTGGCTCTGCAGCCGGCGCCTCCACAATCACCGGCTCTGCAGCCGGCGCTCCAATAATTACCGGCTCTGCGACCGGAGCTTCGGAAGTAACCGGCTCAATCGCCGAAACCACTTCAACTTCCGGCTCGCACGCCGGGGCTTCAGCTACCTCCGGCTCAACCGCCGGGGCTTCAGCACTTTCCGGCTCCAAAGCCGGGACCTCTACTTCCTCCGACTCAACAGCCGGAGCATCTACTTCTGCAGCACCAGGGCCCGGAGCTTCAACCTCCGGAGCGGGTGCCGCTGGCGTATCTTCAATCCCGTGGTCCGGCGCTACCACGGGAACTTCTGGAGACGAGTCGAGGTCCATGACCACGACAGCCGGCGCCGGAGCTGTCGCAGCCTCCGCCTGGGGCGGCACTGGAGTTGGAGCAGAAGCCCTCGCAGCCTCAGACACTGTGGCTGAGGGCGGAGCTTCACTCCCCTTCTTGGGAATGCTGCAGATGAAGAATGAAGAAATTGAGCAAACAGATACTATAATTAAAAGTTAATTGAGGTAAGCAAGAAAAATTACCTTGGGAGGCTCACGCACCAGCTTGCGCGGAACCTCTTTCCCGGACGTTCCGGGCTGGCCACGGTCGGCGTAGGAGCTCCGGGAGGACTCCCAGGACTTGCCGTAGCCGCGGGCGTTTCCCGGGTCGGAGCTCTCCTAGACCGGGAGGAACTCCTAGACCTGGAGGCCCTCACCGCTTCTCGAACCGGAGTCGCCTGTCCGGAGCTGGCACCTCCGGAGGGACCCATCAAGGGAACAGCCGCACCCCGGGAGGATCCCACCGCCGGAACAGTAGCACTCCGAAAGGACCCCACCACGGGGACAGACGCTACAGCGGCGGAGGATCTTCCCTCCTGAGGACGGGGAACTGGCGGGGAAGTAGCGAGCCCAACGGACCTTCCGTCAGCATGTCGCAGCTTCCTCTTCCGGCTCTCCGGCTCCTCCGCCAGCTCCTTGCCCTTGCCGGTGACTTCAGCTCTTGGCTGAGAGACAGGGGCGGAGCCGCCTTCCGACAACCCGGGGATCGCCAACCGGGCGGTCGATCTTCTCTCGACGACGCCAAGGTCGTCAAGCGCGGGCATCTTCCGCCGGAGCTCCCTGCTGAACTCAACTTCCACGTTCAGGGGGAGGAAAGCCGATGGCGGAGTCAAGTACTCTCCGTCTACATCGATGCCGTGCTGGAATTTCTTGAGGTGAAACTCCAAGGACTTCCCCACCATGTTGGACTTCAACCCGGTCTCAACCCGGTCTTCGTCCATCACGCTGTTGAGGGCCCAGGCGAGCTTCTCCCTCCTCTTCAGCGGCGCCCACCTGTTGGACAGGAAGTTGCAAAACACCGCCTGGGGAGTCAATCCTCCCTCCACACATTGGCGGATCCTGGACAGGACGGGGTCGAAAGCTGCCGCCAACACCGGAACTTCGCTCCACACCGACGTGTCAATGCCGGGCAGACCGTCTGGCAGCTCCAACCGCTCGTGCTCCTCCACCCGGACGACTACCCAATCTTTCTTCCAGTCATCCCACTTCCCGGAAGGGAACGACCGGAGGTACTTGAACGGGCACTTTTTGCGCTTCACAAAGTAGTAGAAGCCAAGGTACTCGTCACTTCGACCAGTGGTTTGGACGGTGAAGAAGGTGCGGAAGAGCTCGATGCAGGGAGGGATGCCCACCCACATCTCGCAGAAGTGGACAAAGATGGACACAAGGAGGAGGGAGTGAGGGCCAAGGTGGTATAGCTGCAGACCATAGAAGTCCAGCAGCATCAAGAAGAAGGAAGAAAACGGTGGGATCAGCCCCACCATGGCATACGATAAAAAGTACACCATTTCGCCGGAGTGCTCCTTTTTAAAGGGAAGCTCCCCGCCGGCGCGGACTGAACGGTTGAAGAAGTCCGACGACCACCCCATGAGGGCTCGGACCTTCTTCAGATCGCTCTCCGTCTTCAAACGACTCTCACGCAGACCCAACTCCATCGCAGCACAGCTAGGCGAGAGAAGGGAAGCAAAGCACGAGTTGGGAGTTTGAGCGCAAGAACAGATGGAAAGCGTAAAGAACTCCCGACGGTGCGCTTTCCTTCTTAAGTAAGCCCTCGCAACGCTTGGATGGAAACTGCAGGAGAGTCAAGCATACTACTCAAGAATTCAACCCAGCCGCTGACAAGAGGGCCCGGGACCACCCCGACGATCAAGTCGAGGCTCTTACCCAGGCGAACAGTTGTCATCACGAGGCGGGAAACCCAAAGGCGGCGGACTGACAAGGCGCGCGGAACCGATACGGTTTTCGTATCGGGAACCGACGACCTTCAATTGCGAGAGATCCGCACGTCAAAGATCTTATCTGCCGCCCGAGGTGCGCCACGCGTCAGGACTTAACCGTAAAGCCCCGCCAAAGGCACCTCCGAAGACCCTTGAAGACCCAGTTCAAGAGTCGCAAGTGTGGACCCACCTCCGGCGGAATGACTTCATCCCGTTAGCCTTCCCCGGAGGTAGGTCCAGGGGGCCACTGTCGGTACCCTAACAACCATACACCCCCTGAGGTTACAAAGATCTCAAGGGAAGGACATCTACTCAAATTGAAGACCCTCGGGGGCCCACTCGCCAGACGTGACCGGACCCACTTCTCCAACATGGTTAACCTCTAGGTTGCCACGTGTACTGTCAGACCAGAGCTATTACCCGCAAGGGTGAAGCTCCGGGCCAAGTACTGAAACGGCACCTCCGGAGGAAGCCCCTGACCGAGAGAAGCTCCGGACCTGACACGTAGCAAGCCGCCCCGGAGCTTCCCGCTTCCCACAAGCAAGCTCCGGAGCTGCCACGTGTCCATACGTCGGAGCTGGCCGCTTTAAACCCCCGGGAGACGTTGTAACGGCTCCGGATCTCCAAAGGACAGTCGCGGACTTCAAGACCCGATTAATTATCATTAATTCCACATTAATGATATTTAATCGGATGATCTTAACACCTGTAACGGCACTGTCGGAGCCGTTACAGGGTTATTAACAACAATTAATCTTGTGTATCAATGCCAATAACCGCCAGGGCCACATGTCGGGCCAGGCTGACTTGTAACGGTTTGTCCTTGTACTATAAAAGGACAAACCGACGATACACGAGGGGGACACTCGAACACACTCAAGCTCACAAGTTAATACAACACACATACACTCCCGTGGAGTAGGGTATTACGCTCAGGCGGCCCGAACCACGTAAACTACTGTGTCACCCGAGTCCAATCGCAATTCACCTTCTTGAGTCTCCGCGCGCCCAAACCGAACCACAAACTCCTTCCACACTTTCGTAGTGTCAGGGGATCTGCCGACTCCAACAGTCGACACAGCTCATCACCATGGGGCTGCTCAGCTCTATTTGTAAAGTAGAAGGATGAGTCACTACAATTATGTGTGGACTATCATCCGCTAAATGCAGTGACAATTAAGAATAAGTATCCACTGCCACGGATTGATATCTTGTTCGATCAACTAGTGGGTGCCAAAGTATTCAGCAAGATGGATTTTAAGGTTGGGTTATCATCAGATCAAGATCAGAGCGGGAGATATCCCAAAGATGACATTCTCAACCAGATATGGACTTTATGAATATCTGGTCATGTCTTTCGGTCTGACTAATACACCAGCACACTTCATGTACCTTATGAATTCTGTTTTCATGCCAGAGTTGGACCCGTTTGTCGTGATCTTTATTGATCACATACTAGTATACTCCAAATCAGAGGAAGAGCATGTTGAACATCTTCATATCGTACTGCGACGACTAAGGGAGCATAAGCTATATGATAAGTTTAGTAAATGTGAGTTCTGGATGAACAAAGTACCTTTTTTGGGTCATATTATCTCAGCGGAAGGTGTCGTAGTTGACCCAAGTAAGGTTCTACAAGTACTAAAATGGGAATGTTCGAAGTCAGTCCATCAGGTCCGTAGCTTCTTGAGATTAGCTGGTTATTATCGAAGATTCGTTTGCAACTTTTCAAACATTGCTAAGCTAATGACTGAGCTATTGAAGAAAGGCCACAAGCATGTATGGACTAAAGAATGTGAAGAAGCATTCCAGACCTTGAGAAACCACCTTACGACAGCACTGGTCTTAGCTCAGCCAGATACAACTAGGCCTTTTGACATATATTTTGATGCATCAGGCACTGGACTTGGATGTGTTCTGGTGCACGGTAGGCATGTAATTGCATATGGATCATGCCAGGTCCGCAAGCACGAGGAGCACTACCCTATTCATGATTTGGAACTTGTTGTTGTGGTACTGGCGCTAAAGATGTGGAGACACTATCTACTTGGAATCCTAGTGCACCTCTACACCGACCATAAGAGTCTCAAATACATCTTTACTCAGAAGGAACTCAATATGAGACAACAGAGATGGTTGGAACTGATCATGTAGTACAAGCTCGAGATTCATTATAATCCGGGAAAGGCTAACATGATGGCTGATGCACTCAGTCGTAAGTCTCACGTTAATAACATATCAGTGATACTGGATGAGGAGGAAGAACCTAGCTTACGCATGATCCCATTCTGGCTCTTATACGTACACTTCGGGAGGAGATCATAAATGCTCAACAGCGATATATTGCAATGTCTCACATCTGAAGAAGAATTAAAGAAGGAGAAGCATTATGCTTCCGGGTGGATGACGAGGGTATAGTACGGTTCAACAACCGCATGGTGGCACCTTAGCATAAGAACTTACGGAAGAAAATATTGGATGAAGTGCACCTATCCAAGTATACAATATATCCAGGCAGTAACAAGATGTATCGAAACCTCAAAACAAAATTTTGGTGGACGAGAATGATAATAGAGATTGCTAAATACGTATTTGAGTGTGATAAATGCCGAAGGGTCAAGGACGATCATATAAAGAAAGGGGGAACATTGCAACCTTTAACTATTCGGGCATGGAAGTTGGAAGACATCTGTATGGATTTTATTGTCGGATTATCTCTCACATCACGTCAACATGATTCCATTTGGGTGATCCTGGATTAACTCACCAAACAGCTCATTTCATTCCAGTTTCTACAAGATACAAAGCCAACAAGTATGCAGAGTTGTATATGTCCAGAATCGTGCGTTTACACGGAGTTCCTCGGACTATCATTTCGGATCGAGGCTCATTATTTGTTCCTCGATTCTGGGAACAACAACATGAATCTCTAGGAACTATGTTACTCCGGAGCTCTGCATACCACCCTCAGACCGATGGTCAGATCGAGCGGGTGAATCAGATTTTGGAAGATATGTTGAGAGCATGTGCCATTGATCATGGAAAGAATGGGGTGACCATTTACCATTAGTGGAATTCTCTTAAAACAATGGGTATCAGTCAAGTATGAAGATGCCACCTTATGAAGCACTCTATGGACGTAAGTGTCGTACACCACTCAATTGGTGTGAATCCAGCGAGCAAGTTATTTTCGGACTTGATCTCGTTAAGGAAGCTGAGGTACAGGTCAAGCTTATTCAAACTAATCTCAAGGCTGCTCAGTCTCGTCAAAAGAGTTATACGGACATGATACGCCATCCTTTATACTTCCAAGTCGGTGATCAAGTGTATCTCCATGTTTATTCGATGAAAGGAATTCATAGATTCGGAGTCAAGGAAAAACTGGCACCTCATTTCATTGGGCCATTTTCTATTACTGAGAAATGTGGACCCGTCGCCTACCAATTGGAGCTGCCAGCATCATTGTCAGGGATTCATGACATCTTTCATGTCTCAGTTGAGGAAGTTTCTAAAGAAACCAATAGAAGTTCTAAAAGAAGGCATAGAAGCATTGCAACCAGATCAGACCTATGTTGAGCACCCAGTTCAAATCACTGATGAAAAGACTTGTAAAACAAGAAATCGGTCGCTGTGGTTTTATAAGGTATTACGGAGTAATCACACCACCGCTGAAGCTACATGGGAAAGCGAGGACTTACTTTGAAACAATTATCCGAACTTGTTATCATCATACCTCCGGTAATCTTCTTACCATTTTGTTATCAGTCTAATCTCGAGACGAGATTCTTTTAAGGAGGGAGGGTTGTGAAAACCCACTTCTCGAGTTTTCAATCTTAACTCTACCTTTTCAATTCTCACATGAGACAAGTAATCAACATGAATGATTTGAAGTGCTTAAGATTAGAGAAAAATGAATATAAAGCAAAGAGATTAAAAATAAGGGTTAAGACAAAGTTTGGAATTTTTGTAGCTTAAATCAAAAAGTGCTACTGTTCTGAATTTCAATAATTTGCAGTGCTCAAACTGAATTCTGATTTCACCACTGGATTCCTCATGTTCTTATTGGTGGGTGTACCAGGTTTGACATTTTTGGAGCTATTTTCCATTTTCTGTTTGATTTTCAAAGTTCCTGTGAGGAGAGGGTTATGACAGGTGGATCCCACCTGTCAAGGGACCATCATAACGTGCCCAGGAGCTATCCTCTCTACTCTGCTCGCACCACGGGCGCAGGGCACTGCCTCCCGCTCGGTGAACGCCTTGGAGCCGACTCAACCAGCAAGCAACGCATTGAAGTCGAGCTGATCGTTCTGCCGCCTCCATTCGACCGCACGCTGAAGCAAGAAACATCGTTTTTTGTCTCTGTTCGTCTCCCGTTGCTCAGCTCGCCGCCTCCTCATCTCGTCGCTGTGCTGAGTGATTTCGTCGTTGTTTGAGGACGCCCCCAACATCTAAGATCGTCTCAAGAGCATCCTCTATCCGTCGCACCGTCGCGTTCATCGAGTTCTTGGCTTAATGAGGCTTGTTTTGCAGCGTCGCCGTCGGCCGTCCTCGGAGCCGCCATTGGCATCGTCGTGTTCCTGACAAACCAAGCCTCTTCCCCTCTTCTCTACTGCACCACAAGGTTCGCCATACTCTACTGAACACGTTTGGCAAAGTTTTCACTCGTGTTTTACCACAGTTTGGCCGGGTGCCGTCCAGGTTAGGTCGGGTTGAGATGAAAACTGGTGGGGAGGGGGTAGAAATTTGGGTTGTAGGCTTTGTCTGGCTTCAATTCAAATTAGGCAATATACTCCTTGCGCCATGGCGCATCTTCCAGTGCAAGAACCTAGAGCTGCCGTGGTCAGGTTGTGATTTTAGGGTGAATTTCGTGGCCACAAGCCTCAAACCCTAGGTTGTCAGTGATTTCACGATTTCTGTCGATTTCCTGCACATTGCTGTTCATATTCTTATTTCCCATGCTCCCAATGTTGTTCCCAGCAACTTGAATTAGGGGATTAGCCCTCGGTGAGGGTGGTTCACCCGAGCAACCATTGAGCAGCCACCCACCACCGTGAGGCTCCTGGTTTCCAGCGAACCCATGCCCAATTGTCATCCCAGCGTATGCATTTTGCTCAAATTTTGTGGTCTGTAGTGCTGGTCCGGTAGGGGAAAGATGGGTGCCGCCTCCCCTGTCCATTGGCCTCCATGGCCATGGCTCGATGTTGAAGGAGTGGTGGGACCCAGCTGTCAGAGAGATAGAAGGGGAGAAGAACACAGTAGGCCCAGACGTCAGTTTAAGAGAGGAAGAGGGCATAACAGGCCATCTGTCAGCACTGCACTGGGTGGGTTTTAAACCCAGTGGGCCCTTATGTCAGCCCCTGGACCATTTTCTTTAGAAAGAAAATTTCAGAAAAACGTCCAATCCTTAAAACTCCATATCTCAGTGAGGATTCATTCAAAAATTACCGGACCAATTTTGCTAGGACCCTCTCACTTAGTACTATTCGAGAAGTTAAGGTTCATGGTATGAAACTCAGCAGAACCTCCTGTATAATTCATTTTCTCCAAACATTGGTGATTCTATTCTGGGAAACCTAGACCATGAAAAATTCTCAGGTTTTGCCAGAAAATACTTCATGTCACCATATATCCCCAGTAAAATTCCCAGGTCTGTTTATATTCATTTGCTTGGGTAATTCAAGTGAGTTGTCTCAGCCTTGCTGAAAATAGCAGAAAATGCCAGTATAAATTCCAGAAAGCTCATTCAAACTTCAAAATTTAATTGTAGGATAATTAGAAAATTATGAAACGAATTTTCATAGAACCATCATGATCTCATCTATCTTTCTATCATTCTATTTCATCTCATCTACCCGCATGCACACCTTGAAAGAGGTGGACATGATCGCTGAGAAATTGGACATCCTCATGAAGAAGATTGATGAACAAGCCGGTGGTGAAGTATGTGGCAATGCCTATGCCCTAGACTCTCACATCACCTGTGAAGTCTGTGGCAACACGGGTCACTTGGGCAATGACTGCCCAGACACTCGTGAGGATGCCCTATATGTAGCCAACAATGGGAACAACAATGGCTTGTTGAACTTGGCATACAATTGATGCTCCCTCAATTTTTGCAACGTGAGCCTCAAGTGTTCCTCATGCTCCTCCTCGCTTCTCGAGTAGATCATATTGTCATCAATGAACACCACTATAAATTTATCCAAGTACTCCATAAAGACCATATTCATGAGGTACATAAAATAGACAAGTGCATTTGTCAACCCAAAGGACATAATTGTATACTCATAAGATCCATATTGTGTCCTTAATTAGGAGGCATCCTATATGACCTCTTAGCTATAGGTGCAGTTTCAGGTATTAAATCAATAACAAACTTGATATCACGATCAGGTGGCATACTTGGCAACTCATCCGGAAACACATCAAAAAATTCACAAACCACTAAAATCTCCTCAATTGCGGTATCATCCATGTGGTTCAGCTCCAATTGCTTTGGTGCATGTTGAGATGCTTCAAATTCTATGGTCATCCCTTCCTCATTGGTCAACTTCACTGTCTTTGTGGCACATTCAATGACTCCGTGGTTCCTCAACCGGTTCGTACCAAGTATAATGTCCAATCCTTGAGAATCCAAAACAATGAGGTTGGTGAAGAAATCTACCCCCCTTATTCTAAGTCTTACTTTTGGACATACTATATTTGTCCTCATCTCTCCTCCAGGAGACTTAACCTATAGAGTATACTTCATATGAGAGATAGGCAAACTATACTTGGCAACATACTTTGATGCAATGAATGAATGCGATACTCCAGAATCAAATAACATAGTCGTTGGGTTAGAGTTTGCGAGAAACATACCAATAACCACATCATCCACTTGTTGAGCTTCCTGCGTAAAGACATGGTTCACATTGCCACAAGCAAAATTTTGATATCCACGGTTGCCTTGTGGCGCTCCTCCATTCGGTCTTGGGTTTTGTCTCGGAGCATTACTTCCTTGACCAAAGCCTGACTTAGGACATTGAATTGCAAAGTGTCCTGCTTCTCCACATGTATAACACTTCCTAACTGCACCAGAATTATTGGGACGAACTTGATTCTGCACATTTGCACCAGAAAAGCTGGCGCGAGGCGCATAAGGCATTGGAGGCCTAGGTGCTTGCATGACAGGGCGCTGCTTCACAAACTGAGCTGGGTGCAGTGCATATCCAGGGCGCTGTACAGGAGTAGAAGAGCTATAATAAGGGGCATTAGGTGGTGCAAAGTGAGGGTGCGCATTGCTTTCTTGTTGTTGTCCTTGATATGGTGCCTTCCTCTTGCTATCTAGCTCCATCTCACGAACTTTATTGTCCACAACAATTGCTTTGTCCACTAGCTTCTAGAAGTTGGCATAATCACAATTCAGCAATTGTACTTGGATGTCATTGTTCAAGTCCCTCATGAACAAGTATTGTTTCCGGCTGTCCCGGCTCACATCCTCATGCACATATCTTGATAGTTGAGTGAATTTATTGAGGTATTCACCCACACTAGATCTTCCTTGCCTCAAGTTCTCAAAATCTTGTCTCTTTAGGATCATAACACCTTCCGGCACATAATGAGAACGGAAGCTCTCCTTGAATTCAGCCCAATTAATCCTCTCTTGATTTTCATGGGCATTGCATAGCGAATCCCACCAATCGGCAGCTGCTCCAACATGTTGGTGAGATGCGAATAGCACCTTCTCCCCGGTCACTGCATTGGACTAGCAAGTTTCTTCTCCACGGACTTGAGTCAATCATCAGCGTCCATAGGGTCAGCGGCTTGAGCAAAGGTTGGTGACCTAGTCCTCTTGAACTCTCCCAATCAGTTATGAGGGGGTGGGGGTGGCGGTGGAGACATGTGGGGCTGATTGTTGTTATTGCTAGTCTGCATCATGGTCTGCAAGAGCTGGTTTTGTATAGCCAATAGCTACTCAAGATTGATAGCTCCATGGGTAGGTCCTTGTCCATTGTTGTTCCGAGGTTCCCCATTGTTCTCCTCATCATTGGCATCCCTCTGGTTGCGAGTCCTCACCATCTGAAGAAAAGCAAGAGAGAAGAATTTAGAAGACGTCCCCAACTATATGCATCAAGGGATATGAAACTAAGCAACTACCTATACTAGCCTATATGAACATGGCAATGCTAAAGCATCCCAAAATCCTCTACTAAGCACACAAGTAACAATACATAGCAAACATCACACCAAGCAAAAACACATCAATTCTTGAGTGCTCCAATGTGCTCTAAAGTGTCCATTCTATCTAGGTCGCGTCCTACGGTCAACCTGTGCTTTTGATACGAATTTTTGATACCCGGTTCCGAAAATGAACCAAGTGAATGCATATGTGTGCCCAGGACATTCAACACACATACACGAGTGTATGCACAAAAGGATATACAGGAAATTACCACAGAACAAAATTCATTAATCACTTTTATTACACAATTCCAGAATATCCTCAAATACAAGCTCTAATGAATATTAACGACAAGTTTGAACTAATGCAGCGAAAATAAACTAAATAAGCAACTATGAAGCTAAGTAAATAGGGTAGCGCGGCTCCAAGCAACACCACAAGCAAAGCTGACTGCAGCACATAGCCTAGGACTCCTAATTAACGTCATGATACTCCCAATCTTGACCTGCAACTGTTGGTGGGGGAATTGCAAGGGTGAGTACATGTCATACTCATCAAGTGTGGAAAGTATGACATGTAGCTTGTACAAATGACGAATATAATAAAGGCTAAGTGCTAAAAAGTACATTAAAACATTTGAAAAGCAATATATTGTATGTATGTAAAGTAAACCCATCATAAACCATGTAGTTATCATAATACCAGTCCATACTTCATTACCATCATCCATATACCAGATTTCTCATTACCATTAACCATATCCATTACCATAATTCAACCCATAACCAGTACCAACCATCCCAATACCAAAACCAAACCATCCCAAATCCCAAGTTTCCCTCTAATCATGTGAGAGTCCAGGTTGCTCATGACCGGGAGCACGGCTATCATGATAGTTTTTAAGACACTTTGCAGAGGTTATACCACTTTACCCACGTGTCCGTGATTTCATCACCTTTCGATGACTATGGAACTTCTATTATGCCGTCTCACACTTCCTTAGGTGTGTGGCCAAGAGATCACAAAATAGCCTTTACAGAGGGACTACTAGCATGTACGGACCCACTAAGGTTTCACCGGTGGCGATGTCTCCAACTGAGCACATCTTCCACCAAGGGCCCCCTCTTGTGCTATTAGGGTCCCAGGGAGTCCCGTCTCAAATCCAAACTCAATCCGACTCCCCTTTCCGGGTGCGCCAAATGATCCACGCGATACTAGCAATACCATAATTAATCAGTTATGCCGCACCCATACTTGCCCTCGTGGTGGCACTATAAATCCTGGGATGGCCGCTCCACGAACCGGTCCTTAGATCTAAAGCAAGCGAAACCACCATAGCATCCAACCCAATCCACATACCATGCTTGCTTATATCACCCATTACCATATCATATTAACCAGTTCATATTAACCATAATCTCATTCATGCATAATTAAATTTTATAGTTGTTTCCCATCCCAATTAATTAAGCGGAGTAAAAAGGTAAAAGCTCTTCCCGACTCTCTACCATTTATTCCAGGTGACATGGGTGCTCAACAAGACTAGTAAACTCCTATCTTGGATTTCCCATCAATTTGACACAAGCAATGCAGTTTTGCAAACAAAACATTTAAAAATAGGATCAATATGTTCAAGGACACTTGCCTTACTCTTGGGATTGGTTTGGGTCAAAGTCTTCAAATTCCTGGTACTGGAGGTCCTCCGCAGCACTCTCTAACGCAAATCCGTCTAAACCGCGCAACAAACACACAAGACAATAATTACAATCAATAAGTGCCCATATATTACTCAATATGTCATGACATGCATGATTAATGCAAATGCGAAGCAAAACTAGTTAATGAGTTGTTAATAATGTTTACTATATAGTTTTAATAGTTTTTAACAAGTTTGGACAGGTTTGGAATTGATTCAAATCAATTTAGATTTAATTCAGCAGAAAACAGACAGCCAGACTGAACTAGTCCGCTTGTGGCCGGACTAGTCTGCCCTTCAAAGAAACAGCAAGCTAGGGTTTTCTATATAAATGTGATTCTGGAGAAACGGGGTTGAATTCACGTGAGAAAGAGGAAGTAGAAGGTGCACCAAGTGTTTAGAACTCCAATGAATCAAGGGCTTTGGAGGCAACACTTGGATCTTGACGATCTAGGGTTGATGAATAGAACTTGATGGTGAATTGTTGATGAAGAACGAAAACTTGATGGAGATCTTGATCACTTGATCCTCTTTCGATTCCTTTTCTTCTTCTTCTTGCTCGGGATCTCCTTCTCCCTCCTTGGCGGCGGCTGTCCACGAGCTAGGGTTTGGGTGCGATTCAAAGGTGGCAAAGAGATGTGAAAATAGGGTGTTGGGTTGTTTATGTAGAGGTGGAGGGCTAGGGTTTCATGGAGTTCGGTTTTAGGGAGGGTGGAGGCCGGTGTGGGGTCCCACATGGGCTCCGAAAGAGTTAGACACGACGTCCTTAAGCCCACTTAAGGTAAAACCCAAAAACACATCGTGGAAGAACAGATCAACTCAGAATCACGATCACTAGACAAGTATGCGCCGGACTAGTCCGAAGTTAGTCAGGGAAGAAAAGGATAAGTCCGGACTAAACCGGACAAGTCCAAACTTAGTCAGAGAGGAAAACAGACAAGTCTGCTAGATGTTGGACAAGTCTGGACAAGTCTGGACAAGTCTAGGTACTTGGCAAAAATTTTCAAGGATGGGATGACCGAACTATTCTGCAATGGACCGGACAAGTCCAAAAACTGTACAGAGAGAAAAATGAACTAGTCCGTAGCAAAAAGACATGTTCGAGGAAGGTCAGAGAGAAATCGGACTAGTCCGCACCAAAAATGGACTAGTTCGCACTTCCAAGAATTCTTAAGTGCGGTTTTGCTTCTAATTCATTTTAAACTCATTCCTTTTTATGTGGATTAATGTTAAACATGTATATGAACTTATGCAATGCATGATTCATGAAAATTAGGGTGTTACATTTATCACACTAAATCTTATGATCCGGATTTGATCTCCAAAATAGGTATGGATTCCGAATCCCTTTCCATTTGGCATGCATTAGGATGGGAAAATTTTGATCACATAGGGGAGAAAGGTTCACGCCTTCTCACTATACAATTCCTTTGCACCTTCAAAATAGGATCTGATGGTATTACTTTTAGATTATTTCAAAAAGAATACAACTTCCTATGGAAAGAATTAAGTGAAATCCTAGGTTCCATAAATGTTGTTTGCTAGAATTAGACACTTTGCCTAAGTTTAACAAACAAAGTTTTTTGGCGTGAATTGACTAGTGAAGTCAGATGTAGTGCTCCTAGGAATAGCCACTTGCACAATCCCACTTTACGCTTCATGCATAGATGGGTGGCTATGACTATGTTCCCTAGACAAGATATAAGAGTAGTCCGTGATGATGAACTAAAAATTTTATTTGCCATGATTAGAGATAAAAGTTGCTCCAGTTATAGCCATGATGACACAATGGTTAGATAATATCTCAAGGATAGGGCCAATTGAATGCACTTCATTGATTACCCGCATTGCTATTAGGGTACGAGCATTAGAATATACTTCATTTGAGTACATTGAGATTGAACGAGATTTGATTAATGAAGATTATCTAGTGCAAGGACATATCATGATAGCTCTTTAATATTTTATTTTCCTGGCTTTGTCAATGAAATTCGGTTACCTAACCCAGATTTTCATTTGTACAAACACAAGAGGCTAACCATTGATCTTCTTACCATCTAGGAAGCTCGAAAAAGTAATGTCTCTGGCATGGTAACTAGAAGCCGTGCAAGGAGTGCAGCCATGCCTCCGACAACCTTCTCGATCCATGAGTACCAAGAGGAAGAGAACCCAACGGGTGATGCACCCGGATGGACTCAACCATATGAGGTCAGAGGACCTTCTTGGCATGGATGAGTACCACATGGAGCCATCCCTGTCCACTTCAAGCTCTAGCGGCTTGCCTCCAACGTCCATGAGAGGACATCGTTCCTTTTTGGCTAGAAGTCATCATGACTATAGCCAACGAATGACGAATCTCACTAGACGTATGGGAGATCTTGAAGTGAGGACGGACACATCTACAACACACTCCAAGAGCATGTGCAAGGTACCCAAGACTGGACACTCAGTTCACCAAATTCAACTCCATGCTACAACAACAACAAGCTGATCTCGCGACATACTTCCATCATCAAGGGTTCAACCCTTATCACAGAGGTGATTGAAGAACAAGCTTGGGGGAGGACCCCTGTTTGAGGTAAATCGTATCACATCCATTGCATATTTATTTTCCATTCATCCACCCTTCACCTTGCATCTAAAAAACTAGTGTAGATTTGCTTTCAATCAAATAAATATGTGCAGTAAGAATGATTTAGAATTCACATAGATAAAATGATGAGTAGTTGCTCTGTTTTATTTTTCCTAAGTCCCTAGTTTACAATATGCTACTCTCCAAATATTGCTTTCATTGGTTAAAGGTAATTGCCTTGATTTGGAAATTGTGGCTAGCAAAAGATTGATCTAATCCTAGGTTGTTGTGAGATATGATATAGTGATAGGGCTGCTATTCCTAGTTTGAAAGTGAAACTTAGATTTTCGGAGAAATTCTAAAAAGATTTAATCTACTCTCATTTCATTGGAAATACCTACCAAAGCCATATGATGTCTTACATTGATAAACCTTATGCATATGTTATTTGCCTTCACATTGAGCCTAGTCAAACTAGTATAGTCCTATGTGAGAATTCATTCATTTCTTTTTGAATTCAAGACTTCACTTGCACATGCTATATTTCTACACTAGAAGTTAGAAAAACTCCATCATATCATCATTACACAATAGAAAGAGAAACTCCATGCTTTCCATGCTTAGTACTCTCTTCTAGTTTATTGCGTAAAAAGGGAGTAGAAGACATGACTACAAGAAAAAGAAAAAGAAAAAGCATGCTTCCATCATAAGCACGAGAAAAAAAAAAGTAGCCATGTTTCATCCCTGCAATTAAGAGAGTCTACACAAATAGAAGTCATCTCAACATCCATTTCCACTTCTACTCCATCACACATGCACAAGTCTTCAATCAAATTGTTTTGAATTCATTTATCCTAAGGCTTACTCTTTTGACTTTCTAATATTATGTGTTGCAAATATGCCTACTACATTCCCTACCAAGCTCCACATATAAGCCATATTTAGTTGTAGGATGAGTATAGGCAAAATACCTTTGTGAGGATATATTTCCACTACACAAAAGAGTGATTGAGAGAATCAAATTGAGATACTTAAAATCTAAATTGAAACTCTTCGGAATTTGCGTGGAACTTGATCTCTAGGCTATGCTTGCCCCATTTGATGTTCTGTCTTTCAACTACCCATGAATGGGAGATGGCATAAGCCCCGTAATGTCTTAAGATGGGTGAAGTACCATAGCCAATTTTTGCAATACTAGGTAGAATATTTTGTTGTGCACATGGTACTTTTGAAAAGTAGAGCATTGTAGCAACTATTGATCATCAACCGAAAGTCTTGACTTTGCTCGGGACGAGCAAAGCATAAGCTTGGGGGAGTTTGTTGATGGCTATTATATCCCTATTTCACCCATCAATATAACTCAATTATGTGAAGGAAAGATCTTTTCTTTCACACATAACCTTTCTACTTAGCCTATTTCCACTTGTCTTTGGAAGAATAGTGCATGAAGGCGTTTTATGCAGGAAATGAGGTAAAAGAGGGGGGCACTCCTAGAAATTACCATCCCAGCCAATCAAGCACCGACACATGACATCACATGGATCAAATGGCCCACAAACAATAGCTATTGAGGCTACCCAACAGTGTATCACTCATATCAGTCAATGGGACCCACCTAAAAGTCACCCCGAGGAAGCATACTAGAATTTGTCAGAAGACTAGAACGACCGAACTCCCTATTCGGCCGAAGTGGAATTTGCACCAAACTCGGTCAACTTCCACATGTCGACTCTCTGTGGTGTCCTGATCACGATGAAGACTGATTCGCGCGCTTTTAGTGGGGGGAACTTACCCTCCTCAGCTATAAATAGGACCCCCTACCTTCACTTCTCACACACACCACATGAGCTTCATTCTATCGTATCCACTATTCTCCATATAGTTAGAGAAGTTTAGGATGTAGAGAGGAGAGTTTCTAGTCCTTAGTCCAAATTAGGGAAGGAGTAGAGGGAGTCTATATCCTCCTAATTCTAAATTGGGAAAGGTATGGCTCACATATTCCTTATTGTATTTGTGACTTTATGCATAATAAAGATGTTATATTTAGTCTTCTTTTATTCATATACTTGGATGAATCATTTTTTGTTTGATTGTGGATTCCATGTATGTGGTAGGAGTAGTCTTTATGATTATGCCATACAAATCTAATCTATCAATATAAACACTACAAACCCCCACTATAGTCTAATTAGTTATGATATGATCATGTTAATATGGATAACTTATGCTATGTTTCAACTTTGGTTCAATGATGTATAGGTTAGTCATTGCCTTAGGATGGCTTGTGCCGCAGCACCTTAGGTATTTACTTAATATGCTAGCATGGTGCTAGGATAGTTAAGTAGCATTGGATGTTTCGTAGACCCATGGATTGAAGAGGTAAACAGTGGGTGGTGACAGCCCTATCTGTCCTTGTAATCCTCCACGTTCGGCTATACCACATGCTCTTTGTGGGAATCGTTCTAGTATTGTTAGCGGTAAACCCGTGCCTGACGTGTTGAACAACTTATCATAAGAATTCACCATTGACAAATTCATTAGTATCTAACATAGGCTATGTATATGTATATTAGAGGCATTGTAGGAACAACTCCCTAACTCTTAGTCTATCCTCCCTTAGACCCATTTACCCCCTTAGAATAGAATGCTCTTGTTTGTGTCATACTACCTCCACATATCTATTACCCATCCTCACTAGAACCCTACCTAGACCAATCTACCCTCTTCAATTGATGATTGCTTTACTTCCACTTAGCCTTCCTTTGGGAAAATATAAATGACACCCTTGGGAATACTCTTTTAAGGGAAATGATGCATCTATAGTTTTGGTGTGCTTGCAGATTTTTATCTATGACGTAAGAAACGTCAACACTCATGGTTTGTTGATCCATTCCTTTTCAGGTGATGTTGCAAGCGATAAGGTTATTGATAAGGTTGAGCCTAGTGAGGCAACACCTGATGAGGGGTATGAGGCTCACTGGGAACCTGCACGCCACTGTGAATGTCTTTGTGCTGCTACAGTGAGGCATTTGAGGGCCCATGACTTCACTCTTGCTTAGTGTAGACTATAGGGCATGAGTTGTATCTTATCTTTCCGCTGCTTATACTCATGTACATTACTTTGTCAACTGAACAATACTATGGAATAAAGGCCAATTGTGTTGTAAATGTGTGTTCTTTGTGTTGTGTTGTTGGGTGTCCCATCGTACGACACCACCCAATGTGATTCCTTGAATGTCGAGACTGGGATCCTCACAGTAAGTTTAAAATCATTCAAGTTAATTCTAACTATATCGATTGTTGAACTTACACAGTTTTCTTATTTTTCAGGCTAGCTACGGGGAGGAGGCTAGGAGGATACGCGGCCAAGACTTTGACTGGGAAAATGAACCAATCAATCCTCAAGCCGCGTATGCAAGCGGAAGCGGAAAATCCCATGGAAGTTGAGTTGGTAATTCGTTTTAACGTTTTCAATTCAAGATATTTCAATTTTATATTACTATTTTTTTCTAGGCTCGCCATATTCGATGGAGTTGTCGACTCGAAGGTGGCGCGACCTTTGAGAGGCAGCTCCATGCAGGCTTCATCGGCGGGCCCAATTCGCCGTGTCTTGTAGGTGCAGACTCTCGCTTATCGGTTTGAGGAGAGGTGCAAGCAGTAGGAGACGCAGAGGGTGGCAATGAGGCGCAGAGGGTGGCGATGGAGGCCACCATCTCCTACTAGGAAGCCTGCATGGCGCAGATGCGGGAGGCGATGGAGGCACAAAGGCGGGTGATGGAGTTAAGTAGCAGTAATTTAAAGTCATTGCATTCTAAATAATATGTAATAACCTGTAATGTTTGCAATGACATACACTATTTCAAGCCCAGGGAGTTAAGGGGGTGCAGCTCGAGCTACCTCCACTGCCACTGCTACTGCCACAGCCACCAGTGCAGCCACCATCGCCGGTGCACACATCTTCTCTGGCTTTTCAGGTAATCAAAAATGTTTTTACTTAGTCTTAATTCATTAAACATAGGCAAACCTAACTCAACTTAGCTATTCTAGTCTTACTTAGTCTTAATTCACCAAACATAGCCAAATGTAACTCAAATTAGCTAAAGTAAGCTCATTATGATCAATTCTAGCTTGTTTTATCAATTCTAGTAAAAAACAAAGTTTCAAACTAATAGACATGTCTATCTACTTACATGTATTGCAGAGATCAGTGACGGAGGCTCAAACTCTGTCGCCGTCGATACAGGCGCATGGAGTGACACACGGCGACGACTTTCAAGGCTTCGAAGGTAGTATAGGTGCTTGCTTATAGCCCTCTTGTTCGTTTTTTCGACTTTGTGGTGTGATGCGAGCACGTTGTGCTATGTACAAGTGATATGTGTGTTGTATGGATGTTGTTGTGCTGCTGTTGCGGTATATGCTATACATGTTCTATTATGAGTTTCTGGCCATCGAGCCGGGCAATATTTTCTATTTTTTTTAAAATAAAAAACCTTATTTGTGATGGCTTTTATACAGTACCGTCACAATAAGACATTAATAATTTGCGATGGTGGCTGAGGCCATTGCAAATTAATCTTAATAATTTGCGATGGCCAGGGACAGCCATCACAAATAGGGCCTTTTATTGCGACGGCTAGCATAGCTGTCGCAAGTTATCAGTCCCTGCCCGTCCGCCGGGCTCGGGCCCTTATTTGCCATGGCAACAGGCTACCAACACAAATTAGCTAAATTGCGACAGTGGCTGTTGAAAATTTGTTATGCTGTGACAAAAAACGGACGATGGCCAAAAACTGTTGCAAATAAGAAAAACCGTCGCAAGTAGCTTATTTGCAACAGTTTTATTCTTATTTGCGATGGCTTTGGCCGTTGCATATCGTCGGGATCCCTGTAGTGACAACCTTGAAGAGAGTAATTGGCACTGAGAATATGGAGTATCTTTTTGTGGTGAAAATAAAATGATGGAAAATATTCTAACTTCCAGTGTAGAACTTTAGCATGTGCACTTTAGTAATCTTGATCACGGAAGTATGAAAAAATTCTCACATAGGTCTTCTATACTAGGTTGAATAGGCTCAATGTGAAAACAAATTGCATATGCATGGGGTTTATCAATTGAAAATATCATATGGCTTTGTTAGGAAATTCTAATCAATAGAGGAACTTCATTTTAAATCAATTTGAAAATTTCTCCGGAGATCAAGTTTCACTTTGAGTAAGAAACTAGCGGCCCTATGTTCTATATGATATCTCACAACAACCCAAAATTGGATCATGCTAATGTTATCCACAATTTCTTAGTTTTAGGTGAACTACTTAACGGCAATAAACTCAATAGTTAGAGAATATTAAATTGTAACTTAGTACTAAAGGAGAATAAAATAGACCAAAATTCATCATTTCAACTTTTTAATGCAACGATGTGCAAAAAGGGAAAATTAAATGCAATGTGAGATATGATACAAGTTACCACAAGTGGGGGTCCTCCCCCAAACTTGTTCTTGGTCAAGGTCCGCGATAGGGGGTGAATCCCTAACGGCGCAGGTAGGCCATGAGGTTGGCCAATCCTTCTTGCAGCATGACTTGTACAATGCAGAGTTGAGCATCGATGTTGTGCTGCCTCTCATGTGTGCCATGAGTATGGCTGGAGAGCATGTTGTGGATGCTGCTCGTTCTAACTTCCAGGTCTCCCATGTATTGGGTGTGATTTGGTATTTCTTGGCTAAGGTCATAAGAACCTTTAGCCACAGAGGAACATCATGCACCTAACATGCGTTGGGTGTGATCCACCATTCTTTGGCTAAGGTCATCATACCTCCTAGCTATAAAGGAATGACTTGCACCCAACAATCATGGCAACTCCCTTAAGTTTGAATGGGTGCTTAGAATAGTTGGGGGCATAGTGATCCCACTTATTTATAGTAGCACATTGGTTGCTCGTGAAGGGTCTTTGTGACAAACCTCTAGCCTATAGCTATGATTGACCTTCAGGCTTAATTTCTGATAGGTTTCAACCATGCTCGTTTACTCATTGGCCAAGAGATAATGAAATGGAACCTCTAGTGTTTCATTCAACAATTGACTTCTTATATGCTTGCATAGAAGTATCACTCTTGCAAGCTTCCCCTCTTCAATGGAGATACATGGTTAGCTCTCGATACTTATATAGATGAAACATTGGGTTAGTTAAACGAATTTCATTTGTACATTCGGGGAAGAAAAATAGCAAATATGTATCGGGCCCAATTTTGAGGGTGCCATAAACAATGTATTCTTCATTGCCTTTAAAGTAGAGAATTGTCAATAAATTGATTTGCACATTTTCTAAAGCTCCTACTCATAGCAATTCAATTGATAGATGTACAATCTATGGATCCCTACATCTTGAACTATCTAACCATCATAGCTTTTTACAAGAGCAAATTTTTATCAAATGGCCAACAAGATTTTTAATTTTATCCTCCAAGAAAATTTTTGTTGCCTCTCCTAGGAATTTGAGATTCAGTGATTCCAAGTTGTATGACCAGATTTAGTGTAAGTAATTATTCAAATTACTAGTCATTGCAAAAACTACAAAATGAATAACACGGGTAATGTAGTAAGAACTTTCAACATATAAAAGGAATCACAAAGTTATATATGTATGATGCACAACCAAAGGTAATATCTTCCACATACACTTGAACGAATAGTAAGTCATTGCCATGCTTAAGTACAAAAAGAGTTTTATCAACCTTTCCCACAGTAAACCCCTTTTCAAGTAAGAATGTTTTTAGCCTATCATAGTATATTTTAGGGGCTTGTTTGAGACCATACAAAGTTTTGGACAATTTGTAAACATGATTAGGAAAATCTGGATTTTCAAAACCTGGTTGTTGCTTAACATAAACCTCTTCATCTATGTAGCCATTAAGAAAAGCACTTTTCACATCCATTTGGTATAACTTGAAACCTTTAGATGCAAAAATGCTAATAAAATTCCTATTGTTTGTAATCTAGAAACAGGAGCAAAAGTTTTACCAAAATCTGGACCTTTAACTTATGTGAAACCTTGAGCAACCAATATTGCTTTATTCCTAATCACAACCCCATCCACACATTATTTGTTTTTAAACACCCATTTTGTTATGATCAATGTGTGATCATTAGGTGGAGGAACAAGTTTCCAAACATTATTTCTTTCAAAATTTTTTAACTCCTTTTGTATGGTACAGGATCCTTAGACATAAGAGGAATATACCAGCCAGGTTTGGGAAATTTTTCAGTAAAGAGAACTCCTAGAATTAATTATTAAAGGAATTAGGAAATAGAGTTATACAGAAAAAAACCCATGGATTTTCATACCACATATTTTGCTCTACTGCAAAGCACTGGTGAAAAGGAGTCCAACAAAATTTGCTTGATGATTTATGGAGTTTCCTACAAGAAGTTATGATTTTCCCATTGATTTTCTTACCACGTGAGTGAAGAATTAAAGGAAAACCTAGCTATTGTACTATGATACATGCCGAAAGAAAATGACAAATACAGCAGATACACCATGTAAACCGGTGAGCAAGATTAACCAATAGCATGAGCAGGCGAATGCACTCCTTTTTGCTATAGCAAGGCCCTATTAATTATTGGGCAAACCTCAGCCCAAGAAATCTATTAGAGAAAGAAACCTTGCAAAGGAACAAAGTCATCATGTAGGTTATGTCATTTAAACCTTAAAGAGGAGACACTAAATCAAATCTGTTAAAACTTAAAAATTTAATTCACCAAGGTCCTCCCCGTGTTCCAAACTTCATGTATACCAAGTTTGGATAATTCTAATATTTACTATTTATTTGATGTACTTCAAAATGAGAGGTTTCAAATTCACATTTGAATTCAAATCCCATTTCAAAATTGGTCAATTGCTAATTTAGATTTCATATTTGTACTTTTCATGGGGGATTTGATCTAGATGCTAATTTTCAATGATTTTGGTGCATGTTCATATTTCTAATGATTCTAACAGAGTGTGGAGGTTTCCGTGCCCTGGTGGACGCAACCTGCCAGTGACTCCCTCCTCCTCTGTTTCTCTGTTTCTCCACAGAGTGCCACCACATGGCATGCAAATGCCAGCAGCAGCTTGCCTGCTTGCTTCTCTGCGTGAATCCAGCTGCAAGAAGCACACCCAAGTTTCCTCCTTATCATTTTCCAAGCCCCAACACGCAAGCTCTTTCCTCTGTTTGGTTCGTGGCACAAGAGCTTGACCACACCAACGTTCTTCATCTGTCTCAGTCGAAATCAAGTGCAATGTGTTGGTCTTGATCATTTTCCTTTGTGCTCTCTTACTCTTCATGCTTTGGCGCACCTCCCTGACCAAGTCTTGGGCAGTTTGAGGTCTCCTCGAAGTTCCCAGAAGAACAACCGCGGCCGCCATTCCTCTGTTCCAAGCTGCCGCCGCCTGCTTCCCCGTCGACCCAACGACACTGTCCTCTTCTCGCCATGCTTCCTTAAGAAAAAAGGTGTGTTATTGCACATAGAAGATGCTCATAAAGTTTCAGCCCATGGCATGCCTCCTCGCTGACATATTTCCATTTTCCCCGACGAGCTTCATGTATGAACTAAGCTAGGTCATCCTTTAAATTCCATTTCCATGTGCCCGTATTCATCGTGGTTGTGAGCTTTGTTGATCTAGAGCTCTAGGTGCTTCACCTCGAAGAAAAACCAATGAGAATCATCGAGTAGATGCTCGGGAAATTGAAGTTTTCTAGCCGCCGGCATAAAAGTCGTCGGTTCACCATCGCCACCTTTTTCCAAAGCTTGTACCTCCTTTTTGCGTCCACAATCATGCTCCCATGCTGCCACGATGCTTTCTGAAGAATTCTCGTGCGAGATAGTGCACCGTAAGGGTTGGCCAACATGGCCAGAACCCTAGCCGGTGTTGCCTCCTTCGGGTGCCCCTCTGTGGTCCCCTATCACCGCTGGGAGCCTTACTACCGAGTTCTCCATCCAGTTTTGGGCAAGGGCGGCGAGTCTGGGAGGCCATGGTGCCCGAGCGCCACCGGCGCAAGGAGCAAGATGACTCTGTGTGGGGCTCGGATATCAGTCTAATGGTGCATAGCCCGGATCTGGTGTGGCACTGGGATCCGGTGTGTGTAGATTCGAAGACCACTTGAAAAGCTACCATAGGGTGAATGGTAGATTAAAACTTTTTCAGTGGAAGCAACAAAAATCCCTCGGCAAAAAATCGATCTGTTAAAGAAATCGTGTGTGTAACTGTTTTCAACATGTTCAACCTTGACAAAACAAGTATAGATTGTAGAGACTCAGGTCACAAAACTAATGCAACAATAATCATGTGAAAACACTAAGTAAAACTTGAGACATGATCAAAAGACTACACGAAGGTCAAACTGTTGTACTCGATTTTAAAACAAATTTGCAATGCTACAAAGAAAATCGTGTAGATCAAAAACCATAAATCCAATGACCGTAAAAATTTTACAGACGATAGAGAATCAAGCTTTGACGACAACCCCTTGCGTACATGCAAACACTTTCCAACAACATCCACGATACCTTCATAAGCAAAAATACGCGCTACTCACGTGACTGAAAGTTCTGACAGTGCAAAAGGGATTCCTGCAAGTTCAGACAGTCTGAAGTGGGCTTTTTAGCAATATTCAAAACTTTGCGTGTGAACCCTCACTTTTATTTAAATTGCCAATGTATTCAGCACACATAAGTCTCACAATCTCTACCTTGATGAATGCATTGGCAACACCACTTAAAATTGTGAATGTGAAATGTGTGACATATTTCTCCCCCTATACATATTGCTCCCCCTTTGACAATGTCTTCAGCAAAGTTCAAAAGATAAATATCAATTTTTATGAGCATATTATAACATATACATATAAAACAAAGCTGATCCAAGTCATACTATCAAGTAACTTATACTATCACATCAATGAGATACATAAAGTAGTGTAAGCCATGCTAGAGATCAAGTGTAATTGTCAATTTAAGCAAGTCATGATCGCACAAACTTAGCTATTTCAAGACCTGAAAGCATGACACTTGTTGCTGCATTTTCATTTTTCATTATCATTTAAAGCACAATTTTTTATCATATGACATTTACAAGAGATTATATGCCGTATCAGCCTTATTCTAACCAACCAGGTCAATCCTATGTCATTTGACAACTAGAAGCTTAAGAACATGGTTTTAGTCATACACAACTTATTCCAAGTTCATATGTAAGTGCAATAATAAGCTATCTCAAAAGAAGAAGTGCGATGCATGCATATTCTCTTGATCTTTTCTCATTTTTTATTTATCATAAAAGCTCAACACATTGATAGTTGATTGATTAATTTTTCATTATTAAAAGCACTTGTGAGCATGCAACAAGTTCAAAATAGCAAGAAAGTTTGATCATGACCAGATTTAGTGTAAGTATTTATTCCAATTACTAGTCATGGAAAAAACTACAAAATGTATAACATGAGTAATGTAGTAAGAACTTTCAACATGTAAAAGGAATCACAAAGTCATATGTGTATGAAATTCTATGCTCATATTATTTTAAATTCAGATTCACACATAGACTTCCCAAGTTTCAAAACCTCCCCCTCAATTTAAGCCATGAGGATGCATAGCCCCTATTTCACTACGAATGAAACAAAAACGAGTGAAATCTAAAGGTTTTTGTAAAAATGTCAGCCAATTTTTGTTCGATATCTATATGGTGAAGCACAATGTTTCTTTTTTCAACATTATCACAGAGAAAGTGATACCCAGTGTCAATGTGCTTTGTTCTCGAATGTTGCACTAGATTTTTAGCAATGCAAATGGCACTAGTGTTATCACAAAACAGTGGGATACTATCTAGATCAACCCCATAGTCCTTAAGTTTTTGAACAATCCAAAGAATTTGTGGGCAAGCGCTAGCAACATCTACATATTCAGATTTGGCCGAGGATTGCGCAACTGAATTTTGTTTTTTGGAGGACCAAGCAACAAGTGAATTACCAAGAAAATGACAAGCACCCGAGGTACTTTTCCTATCAATCCTACAACCCCAAAAATCAGCATCCGAAAAATCTTTCAAAGTAACGGTTGAGGAAGAAGGAAGAAAAATGCCAAATTCTTGAGTTCCATGTAAGTACCCGGGAGTTCTTTTGACGTCTTGACGATGTGAAGCACGTGGGGAACCTTGAAATCATGCACAAAGACATACGCTGAATTGTATGTCCGTTGTTGATGCCATGAGGTACAAAAGTGACTCGATCATGCTTTGATATTCTTTTTGGTCCATGGATTCACCATCTTTATCAAGTTCAAGTGTCGTTGCTATTCCCATTGGTGTCCGAAGAGGCTTGCTTTTGTCCATGTTGAAGTGCTTAAGAAGGTCTTTCATATACTTTGTTTGATGCACATAAGTACCCTCCTTGGTTTGCTTGATTTGCAACCCAAAAAGTACGTGAGTTCTCCCATAATACTCATTTCAAATTCTGAACTCATTATAGCTGAAAGCTTGGACACAAGATTATGAGAAGCACAACCAAAGATAAAATCATCCACATACACTTGAACGAATAGTGAGTCATTGCCACGTTTAAGTACAAAAACAGTTTTATCAACCTTGCCCACGGTAAACCCTTTTTCAAGTAAGAATGTTTTTAACCTATCGTACCATGCTCTAGGGGGCTTGTTTGAGGCCGTACAAGGCTTAGGACAGTTTTTAAGCATAATTAGGAAAATATAGATTTTCAAAACCTAGTGGTTGCTTGACATAAACCTCCTCATCTATGTAACCATTAAGAAAAGCACTTTTAACATTCATTTGATATAACCTGAAACCTTTAGATGCAGCAAATGCTAACAAAATTCTAATGGCTTCTAACCTAGCAACGGAGCAGAAGTTTTATCAAAATCTAGACCTTCAACTTGTGTGAAACCTTGAGCAACCAACCTAGCCTTATTCCTAATCATAACCCCATCCTCACTTTGTTTATTTTTAAACATCCATTTAGTTCCAATTAAAGTGTGACCTTGAGGTGGAGGTACAAATTTCCAAACATTATTTCTTTCAAAATTTTCTAACTCTTCTTGCATGGCAATAATCCAAGATTCATTAGTGAGTGTGTCAAAGTGTGCGATCGACACTTCCCCCGGTACTACTAGATCGTAGTCCGCGGAGGTTTGTAATTGGTTGGGGCGCGTGTGAGACTATGAACGAGATAGTGACACGGGGGATTTTTACGTGGTTCGGGCCGCGTGAGTGTAATAGCCTACTCCACGGGTGGTTGTTGTATGTATGAGTGTGTAGTTGCTTGGGGTGGATTGGCCTTGTCCTTTGTATCGTGCGGCACAACCCTTTTATAGTCCAAGGACTGGTCGTTACATTGTCAGCCTAGCCCAACATGTGGCCCCAGCATTATTTAGTTACCTAATACATGATTTGTACATATTAAGTATATTTAACAGTGTGATAATGCGTCTTAATAGCAACATTATCGGTATTAAAGGTCCTCTGATCGTGTGTCATTAGCATGGCATTAATGACACGTAATCAGGTATTATAACGACTGCTTTAACTGCCTCTTGAATGTCTGTGCCGTTAGAGATTCGTCAGTCTCCCCGTTGCAGGCTTAGGTCCGTAGTCTCGACATGTGGCAGCTCTTGAGCTTCCCACTATAGGGAGGCAGGTCCGGAGCCACTATACACGTGGCAACACCAGAGCTTGCCTCTACTAGGGGTTAAGTCCGGGGCCAATAGACACGTGGCATGACCGGAGCTTCCCAATACAGGGAGTTAAGTCCGGCCTTGTGTTACACGTGGCAGCGCCAGAGCTACCCTAACGAGGGAGGCAGGCCCAGTGCTGCAGGACACGTGGAGCCTTCAGATGTCTTCAACTCAGACAGGCAGAACTCCATAGCTTTTCTTGTGGTACCGTGGGGTACCCAATGCAGGGTACTGACAGTGGCCCCTGGGCCCACCTCTGGGCGAAACCCTTTGGGTTAAGTTATTCTACCAGAGCTGGGGCCATCTTCGATTCCCACGCTGTAGCTTCAAAGGTCTTTTTGTGGGCCATTGGGGCGATGGTCCGCAGTTAAACCACCATTGCGTGGCTCTTCTTGATGCGACAGGTGAGATCCTGGCATGTGGATCTCACGCAATTGAAGGTCGCCGGTTCCCAATACGGAAACCATATCGGTTCCGAGCACCCTGTCAAGCTGCTGCCCTCGGGCTTCCAACATCCCATCATGGCAACGGTTCACCTGGTGTGATAACTTCAACTTTTCTGCCGAAAGTGGACCCGGACCCATTTGTCATTGATGGGGTAGATTTTGGAAAGGTGATCTTGATCTCGACGCAGTTTCCATCCAAGCGTTGCGGAGGCTTACTCAACTGAATGTAGCCTAGAGAGGGGGGGTGAATAGGCTTTTTGAATTTTTGTTGGAGCCTGAAACACATAGCAACCTGATCAAACACAGATAAATCGGACTAGTCCGGTAGGGTACGGACTAGTCTGGTGTGTGCGTACTAAATCGATCAAGTTTGATCGATGATTTCGATCCAAGTACTCTATGCAGCGGAAATTGAGTTGTAACCAGAGTGTATTTGTTGACTATTGGAGTCGGCAGATCTCCTGACACTACGAAAGTGTTGAAGGAGTTTGTAGTTCGGTGTGGGCGCGCGGAGACTCAAGAAGGTGAATCACGATAGGACACGAGAGACACAATGGTTTACGTGGTTCGGGCCGCCTGAGCGTAATACCCTACTCCACGGGTGTGTTGTGTTGTATTAGTTTGTGTGCTTGAGAGCGTTCGAGAGTCCCCTCCCCTCGTGTACCGTCGGTTTGTCCTTTTATAGTACAAGGACAAACCGTTACAAGTCAGCCTGGCCCGACATGTGGCCCTGGCGGTTACTAGTATTGATACACGGGATTAATTGTTGTTAATAACCCTGTAACGGCTCTGACAGTGCCGTTACAGGTGTTAAGATCGTCCGATTAAGTGTCATTAACGTGGAATTAATGACAATTAATCGGGTCTTGAAGTCCGCGGCTGTCCTTTGAAGATCCGGAGCCGTTACAATGTCTCCCGGAGGTTTGAAGTGGCCAGCTCCGACGTATAGACACGTGGCAGCTCCGGAGCTTGCTTGTGGGAAGCGGGAAGCTCCGGGGTGGCCTGGCACGTGTCAGGTCCGGAGCTTCTCTCGGTCAGGGGTTAAATCCGGAGGTGCCGTATCGGTACCTAGCCCGGAGCTTCACCCTTGTGGGTAGTAGCTCCGGTCTGGCAGTACACGAGGCAACCTAGGGGTTAACCATGTTGGAGAAGCAGGTTCGGTTATGTCTGACAAGTGGGCCCCTGAGGGTCTTCAATTTGAGTAGATGTCCTTCCCTTGAGATCTTTGTAACCTCAGGGGGTGTATGGTTTTTAGGGTACCGACAGTGGCCCCCTGGACCTACCTCCGGGGAAAGTCACCGGGGTGAAGTCATTCCGTCGGAGGTGGGTCCACACTCGCGACTCTTGAACTGGGTCTTCAAGGGTCTTCGGAGGTGCCGTTGGCGGGGCTTTACGGTTAAATCCCGACGCGTGGCGCACCTCAGGCGGCAGATAGGATCTTTGGCGTGCGGATCTCTCGCAATTGAAGGTCGCCAGTTCCCGATACGAAAACCGTATCGGTTCCGCGCGCCTTGTCAGGTCGCCGCCTTTGGGTTTCCCGCCTCGTGATGACAACCGTTCGCCTGGGTAAGAACCTCGACTTGATCGTCAGGGTGGTCCCAGGCCCTCTTGTCATCGGCAGGGTTGAATTTTTGAGTAGTATCCTTGACTCTCCTGCAGTTCCCATCCAAGCGTTGCGAGGGCTTACTTAAGAAGGAAAGCGCACCGTCGGGAGTTCTTTACGCTTCCATCTGTTCTTGCGCTCAAACTCCCAACTTGTGCTTTGCTCCTCTTCTCTTGCCTAGCTTTGCTGCGATGGAGTTGGGTCTGCGTGAGAGTCGCTTGAAGACAGACGGCGATTTGAAGAAGGTCTGGGTCCTCATGGGGTGGTCTTCGGACTTCTTCAACCGCTCGGTCCGCGCCGGCGGAGAGGTTCCCTTTAAAAAGGAGCACTCTGGCGAGATGGTGTACTTTTCCTCGTACGCCATGGTGGGGCTGATCCCACCGTTTTCTTCTTTCTTCTTGATGCTGCTGGACTTCTATGGTCTGCAGCTATACCACCTTGGCCCTCACTCCATTCTCCTTGTGTCCATCTTTGTCCACTTCTGCGAGATGTGGGTGGGCATCCCTCCCTGCATCGAGCTCTTCCGAACCTTCTTCACCATCCAAACCACCGGCCGAAGCGACGAGTATCTTGGCTTCTACTACTTCGTGAAGCGCAAGAAGTGCCCGTTCAAGTACCTCCGGTCATTCCCTTCCGGGAAGTGGGATGACTGGAAGAAAGATTGGGTAGTCGTCCGGGTGGAGGAGCATGAGCGGTTGGAGTTGCCAGACGGTCTGCCCGGCATTGACACGTCAGTGTGGAGCGAAGTTCCGGTGCTGGCGGGAGCTTTCGACCCTGTCTTGACCAGAATCCGCCAATGTGTGGAGGGAGGATTGACTCCCCAGGCGGTGTTCTGCAACTTCCTGTCCAACAGGTGGGCACCACTGAAGAGGAGGGAGAAGCTCGCCTGGGCCCTCAACAGCGTGATGGACGAGGACCGGGTTGAGACCGGGTTGAAGTCCAGCATGGTGGGGAAGTCCTTGGAGTTTCACCTCAAGAAATTCCAGCACGGCATTGACGTTGACGGAGATTACTTGACTCCGCCGCCGGCTTTCCTCCCTCTGAACGTGGAAGTTGAGTTCAGCAGGGAGCTCCGGCGAAAGATGCCTGCGCTTGACGACCTTGGTGTCGTCGAGAGAAGATCAACTACCCGGTTGGTGATCCCCGGGTTGTCCGAAGGCGGCTCCGCCCATGCCCCACAGCCAAGAGCTGAGGTCGTCGGCAAGGGCAAAGAGTTGGCAGAGGAGCCGGAGAGCCGGAAGAGGAAGCTGCGACATGCTGACGGAAGGTCCGTCGGGCTTGCCGCTTCCCCTCAGGTTCACCCTCCTCAGGAAGGAAGATCCTCTGCCGCCGTGGCGGCCGTCCCCGTGGTGGGGTCTTTCCGGAGCGCTACTGTTCCGGCGGTGGGATCCTCCCGGAGTGCGACTGTCCCCGTGGTGGATCCCTCCGGAGGTGCCAGCTCCGGGCACGCGACTCCGGCACGAGAAGCGGTGAGGGCCTCCAGGTCCAGGAGTTCCTCCCGATCAAGGAGAGCTCCGACCCGGGAAACGCCCGCGGCTACGGCAAGTCCTGGGAGTCCTCCCGGAGCTCCTATGCCGACCGTGGCCAGCCCGGATCGTCCGGGAAAGAGGTTCCGCGCAAGCTGGTGCGTGAGCCTCCCAAGGTAATTTTTCTTTCTTACCTCGATTAACTTTTAATTGTAGCATCTGTTTGCTCAATTTCTTCGTTCTTTATCTGCAGCATTCCCAAGAAGGGGAGTGAAGCTCCGCCCTCAGCCACAGTGTCTGAAGCTGCGAGGGCTTCTGCTCCGGCTCCGGTGCCGCCCCAAGCGGAGGCTGCGACAGCTCCGACGCCGGCTGTCGTGGTCATGGACCTCGACTCGTCTCCAGAAGTTCCCGTGGTAGCGCCGGACCATGGGATTGAAGATGCGCCAGCGGCACCCGTTCCGGAGGTTGAGGAGTCCACGGAGAACCGAGTCTTCACCAACCCTACCCTCGTCGAATCGCCACGGAGGTCGATTCTCTTCCACTAATCACAAAGGGGGTAAATAACCGTGTTCAAGGGGCCTTCTCACAGGTTGAGAGCTCCCCAAGATTTACAATTCGAAACACCACCAAACACACTCGAAAGATATGCAATAAAACAGCGAGAGTATGTGAGAGAATGAAAGCCAAGAGCTCAAGACGTGAAGAATGTGTCCCTCCTTTGATCTATGGTTAATCCTAAACGATTTGATCTTTCTTGCGTTGGATTGTGTGGAGAGACGTGTTTTCTGGGCTCTTGGAAGGTGTGATGGCGCAGGGGGTCGAGATAGATCATAGTAGAGCCGTGCACCTCTATTTATATGAGGGTTTCCAAAGTTTACCGTTAGGGTTTACACAGTCCGGACTAGTCCGTGGTGGACTCCGGACTAGTCTGATGTGCGGCGTGCGGAAAACCCTATGTGTTCAGGAATATCGGACTTGTCCAAAAACATGAGGACTAGTCCGATCTGTGAACTGGAGATATTCGGACTAGTTCGACACATACCGTACTAGTCCGGCGTGGTGAATCCCTTAGTGAATTGAGGACAAGTTTGCACTTGGAGGACTTGTCCGATTTTCGTCAGAGAGGTTATCGGACTAGTCCAGATAACATCGGACTAGTCCGGTGTCGTGAAATTTTGAGGGGCTAAGGACAAGTCCGAAATTGGGGAACTTGTCCGATGTTCGTCAGTGAGGATTTCAGAGTAGTCCGTGGAATATCGGACTTGTCCGATGTTGATTAGAGGTATTATCGGACTAGTCCTGAATTTATAAGACTAGTCCTTTGCGGACAAGTCCGCACTGGGAGGACTTGTCTGTTCCTGGACAATGAGATTATTGGACTAGTCCGGGGTATACCGGACACTAGTCCATCCCTGTGTAAATTAGTGCAGTGAGAGTGTTTTCTTTTGCTTGAGCTCTTGAGGTGTGTTTCTCCAACACACTCCATACACAAAGAGTATTCTATTCATCTCTTGAGCTCCTTTCAACTTGATTCCTCACTCTCCTTTCTTTTTGCGCTTTCTTCATGATTTCATTAAAACCTACGCTCATCTCAGTTAGGATCTCATTTGTTTGTCTTAAATCAATCAAAACCCACAAGGGATGCCTAGATGCACTTTCAAAGGAAAGCCTGCACGGTTTGAGGACTCCTTACACTTTCTTTCGAACTTGCGCTCAAAGCCTTTGCACCTTTGCATAACCTTTCTGACGTTTGCTCCACTTTGTCGCGATGAAGTTAGGTCTTCCCCGCAACAAGATCACTAGCAACGAAGATCTATCGAGGGTCCGGACCTACATGGGGTGGTCCAACGACTCCTTTAACAACGATATCCATTTCGGCAAGCTTCCCCTCAAGAAGAAGCGCACCAGAGAGATCGTCTATTTCTCGGCCTATGCCATGGTGGGTGTGATCCCACCTTTCTCAAGTTCTCTGTTGATGCTGCTAGATTTCTACGGCCTCTGGCTTCATCACCTCGGCCCCCACTTCTTCCTGCTAGTGATGACCTTTGTCCACTTCTGCGAGGTGTGGGTGGGTGTGCCACCGTGCATCAAGCTCTTTCGGACCTTCTTCACGGTCCACACTATCAGAAAGGGGACAAAGTTGATTGGCTTCTACTACTTCGTGAAGTGCAGGAACTGCACCTTCAAGTACTTGAAGACCTTCCCCTTCGGAAAATGGAGATAGATTGGGTGATCATCGCAGTGGAGGAGAATGAGAGGTTGGAGTTGCCCAAGGACCTCCCCAATGTCCACACTGACGCTTGGAATGTAGTTCCAAAGTTGTCTGAAGCATACAAGCCCATCCTGACAAGGATCCAAGAATGCGTAGAGGGTGGAGTGACCCCTCATGTGGTCTTCGCAATTTCTTGGTGAACAGGTGGGCTTCGCTGAAGACAAGGGATAGGCCTGCACGGGCCTTCAACAGTGAGATGGATCATAACCAGATAGAAGCCAGTTTTAATACCAACTTGGATGATTAAGCTTTGAAGCTCCATCTCTAGAAGTTTCAAAATGGAGCTATCTCCCGCAACGCCTTGAACCCACCAGCAATTTTCCTCCCTATGAACATGGTTCTGGAGGTCAGGAGGGAGCTCCGAAAGAGAATGCCAGAGCTGGACGACCTCGACGTGGTGGAGAGGCGCAATGCCTCCGGGGATGCAATCCCCAGAGCTTCGGAGAGGGTGGCCCCCACTGCTCCAAGCATGAAGGTTGATGACGTTTGTAAGGGAAAGGGCAACAACAAGGAGCTGGCTGAATCCTCCAGCCGCCAAGAGGAAGTTGAGACATGGTAATGGGAGTTCCCTCAGGTTGGCTCCATCTCCAGCAGCTCCTACTCCCCGGCCAAGCAGAACTTTGGCAGCCATGCCTCCTTCGATGCCAGCGTCCTCGAGGGGCGCTAGCTCTGGTAAATCGACTCTGGATCCAGTACCAGCTGCGGGCTCCAGGTCTGGAGGCCCTTCCTAGCCTAGGGAGGTCCCAGTTGAGGCAACACCAGTTGTTGCGGCAAGCTCCTAACCAAGGTCCGAAGCTCCTGCCTCACTAGGTCCGGTGGGCTCCGACTTTAGGCCTAAGAAGAAGAAGTTCCGTGGTGACTGGGGCAGAAGCTTCCCAAGGTAAGCATTGTCTTCTCGCCCTGAGTTGTTGTTTCCATTATATTCCTATTTTGAATTTTCTTATCTTTGCTTCCAAGATGTCAAAGAAGAAAGCCAAACTTCGGTGTCTGTTGTAGCAACTAATGTTGTGCAGGCTGAAGCTCCAGCTTCGATCCTGGTGCCTCCCCAAGTGGTGGATGATGACACAAGAGCTCTGGCGCCAGTTGTTGTAGATTTGGATCTAGAGATGATGCTTGAAGCTCCCGTGGTAGTGCTGGACCACAGGGGATATGTTCGAGATGAAGCGTCGTCTGTCTCATAACCGGTGGCTGAAGTTCCTGCTTTGGAACCAGAGACATCAGAAGCTCCGGCGGCTGAGCCGAACATGACTGAAGCTCCGGCATCCGAGCCAGAAGAAGTTGAAGCTCCGGCCTTGGAGACAGATACTGCGGAAGCTCAGGTACCTGAGCCGGAGGTAACCGAAGCCCTAGCACCCAAGCCGGATAATGTTGAAGTCCCGACAACTGAGCCGAAGGTGGAGGGAGCTCCGGACGAAGCTGCAGCATCCGCTCCGGAGGTGATTACTCTAGAGGTGTTTATGTCTTAGGTGAAGCACCCACAAGAGTCAACAAAAGGTCCTGCACCTGCAGAGCCGATGATTGAAGATCCGATGGGGGTCCTTCCTCATCAGCCCCCGAGGTTGGCCCTAGTGCCATAGAGTCACAGGGGACCACGCTTGTGCTATGGGACCCAATTGATGTTTTTGAAGATCCGCTCGAGCCGGCGGGTGAGATCATGTTGGCCCGGAGCCAATTCCTCTAGCACTGTCTATCGACAATGCCTGCTCCAGTATATGCCAAGTTCAGCTGGCCTTCGACTATGAAAGCAAGACTCTCGAAGAAGAGCACAACACCTTGAGGCGTTGGCACAATAGGCTTCACTTTTAGATGAAGCTGACGCAATCAAGGCTTGCCGACCAGTGGGAATGGGTGGCCAAGGAGAAGGCCCGGCTAGCGCAGATGGACCGCTTGTTGAACGAGCGAGAGGCTGCCATCAAGGCTCTTGATGAGAAGGCTCGGGAGATTCTGAAGCATGCTCGAGAGACAAATGAGGCTGCTGATAATCATCAGTACAACCTTAATGAATTAAATGAGGTGCTCCTCAAGCGCCGGGTGGCCCTTTATGAGAGGGAGGAGAAGCTCCTCGAGAAGCAGGATGACGTTTTGAGGAGGGAGGAGTTGCTCGCCCAGAGGCTATCTCTGGGGGATCAAAGCTTGGTTGACTGCACCAAAAATTTTGAACAGCGGTGCAAGCAAGAGTAGGAGAAGAATTGGAAGATGGGACAGGAGCTCTCCAAGATAGAAGTTGATGTCACCACCAGGGAGGAGAAGGTGAAAGGCAGGGAGAAGGACCTCGTGAACTGCCGGAACTGCATCCACCTTCAAGAGTCGGAGCTTGCCGATCGCGAAAAGCAGGTGGTTGAGAGTATTCAGCAACATGCCAAAGAAGTCGAGTGCATCACCCAGGAGGGTTCAGAGTTTGCGGCCGCCAGGAGGTCATTGGAGGAACTGAGAAGTATGAGGGCGACTGAGTTCCAGCAGGTCTGGGACTTCTTGGGGCATGCCAATAAAGCTCTGGTGCCACTTGGCTTTAGTCTGGTACGTCCAGATGACCCGGAGCCAGAGCTGAACAAGGCATTGGTGGCATGGATCTCTACCAGCAACAAGCTGGACGCAATGGGTGACGTCATCGCCGACCAACTAGAGATGTAGGGGAAGTCTCTAGCCCACAACATTGTTGAATATGTATTGATGTGTTTCAAAAGCTGGGACTCCCAACTATCTCTATATCCGGTGGTCGAAGGGGCCATAGCTGAAGAGGAAGATGTTGCCAGAGCCAACGTTCGTGAAGCTGTCGAGAAAGTTGCCTCATTTTTTCATAGGACCTATGAACTCCTGTAGCTAGGACCTTTTTCTTCTGCCTTTCTCTTATAATCCTCATTTTGTAATCTAATCCTTTGAATGAATTAAATCAAATCTTCTTGAATGAATGAATTCCATTTTGTATTTGTCTTCAATGCATTGTCCTTTATCTTGTTGGCCCCCTGGTAGCTATACACAATTTAATTGCGAACATGTACCAAAAATATCTGACAATGTCTTGATGACTTGAATGCTTCAAACTTGTAGCTAGAGCGCTTAGCTCTTAGGTCCGAAGTTTACTTCCGACATCTCAAGGGACCCTTTGTGACGTCGACGACGGGCCCCCTGGGAGTTGTCAGAGCTTGGTATATCCGATGGCACCCACCAAAAATGCTTAGAAACGTCGACGGCGGGCCCCCTGGGGGTTGTCGGAGTGTGACGCCCGGTTCCGAAAAAATGAACAAAGCTAACGCATATTTGTGCCCAGGATGTTCAAAACACATACACGAGTGCAATCACAAACGATACACAAAAAATTACCACATAACAAGACTAATTATCCAAGTTTTATTACACAAACCATATTATCCTCGAATACAACCTCTAATGAATATTAATGACAAGTTCAACTAATGCAGCGGAAATAAACTAATTAAGCAACTAAGCAAACTAAGCATAAGGGATAGCGTAGCTCCAATAACACCACAGGCAAGCTGACGGTAGACACGACCTAGAACTCCGCATTATCACCATTAAACTCCCAATCCTGACCTGCAACTGTTGGGGGTGGGGTGGGGGGGAATTGCAAGAGTGAGTACATGTCGTACTCAGCAAGTGTGGAAAGTATGACATGTGGCTTATTCAAATGACGACAATAATAATGGCATAGTGCTGAAAAGTACATTAAAACATTTGAAAAGCAATATATAATATTTATATGAATCAAACCCATCATAATCATAAGTAATATCATAATACCAGTCCACAATTCACCATCCTAATCAATAATTCCAGATTTTACCGTTCACCAATAACCATATTCAATACCAGATATTAATCCATAATCATAATACCAACCATAACCATCCCAAATCCCAATTTCCCTCTAATCATGGAAGTTGTCCAGGTGCTCATAACCGGGAGCACGGCTATCATGATAGTTTTATTAGACTCTGCAGAGTTTGTACCACTTTACCCACGTGTTTGTGATTTCATCACCTTTCGATGACTATAGAATCTCAATTATGCCGTCTCACACTTCCTTAGGTGTGTGGCCAAGAGATCACAAAATAGCCATTACAAAGGGATTACTAGCCTATTTAGACCCCACTGAGGTTTCACCGGTGGTGATGTCTCCTACAGAGCACATGTTCAACCAAGGGCCCCCTCTTGAGCCATTCGGATCCCAGGGTAGTCCCACCAATCACCAACAAACCCAATCCGACTACCCCTTCCCCGAGCATCCATAATGGTCCAAATAGTACTGGCAAAGCCCTAATTAATCAGCTATGCCGCACCCATACTTGGCCTCGTGGTTGCACTGTAGTCCTGGCTTATTCTCGCATGAACCGGTCCTTAGATCTAAAGCAAGCAAACCACCATAACATCCAACCCGTCCACATACCATGCTTGATTAGATCACCCATTACCATATCATATTTAACCAGTTCATGTTAACCACAATCTCATCGATGCATAATTAAATTGAGTGGTATAGTTGTTTCCCATCCCAGTTGATTAAGCGAAGCAAAAGGTAAAAAGCCCTTCCCGACTCTCTACCATATATTCCAGGTGACAAGGGTGGTTTAACAATTCTAGTAAACTTCCTACCATAGGGTTCCCATCAAATTGACAGAAGCATGCAATTTTGCAAACAAAACATTTATTTTAAAACAGGATCAATATGCTTCAAGGACACTTGCCTTGCTCTTGCTGTTGATTAGGATCTAGGCCTTCAAACTCTTTGTGTTGGAGATCCTCCGCGGCCCTCTCTAGCGCAAATCCATCTAATCCAGACAATAAACATACAACACAAGAAACACAATCAAAGAGTGCACAAATATTACTCAACATGACATGACATGCATGATTGATGCAAATGCAAGGTAGAACTTGACAATAGATTGCTTTTAATGATCAATAACTAGTTCTAATAGTTTTTAACAAGTTTATACAGGTTTGGAGTTGATTAGGTCAGTTTTGGAATTGATTCAACACAATTTATCCCAGGAAATCGGACTAGTCCGCTACGGACCGGACAAGTCCGCACTCTGCGAGATCAGCAGATTAGGGTTTTCTAGATCGACGTAAATTTGGAGATTAGGGGTAAAATTCACGTAATAAAAAGAGAATATAAGGTATACGAGGTGTTTAGAACTCCAATGAATCAAGAAGCTTGGAGGTAGCACTTGGATCTTGATGATCTAGGGTTGGGGATGAACTTGGAGATGAATTGGTGATGAAGAACGAAAGCTTTGTGGAGATCTTGATCCTCCTTTGTTTCCTCATCTCCTTCTTGCTTGGGATCTTCTTCTCCCTCCTTGATGGTGGCTCTCCATGAACTAGGGTTTGGGTGGGGTGGAAAAGTGGCAAATAGATGTCAAGCAAATGGGTGGGGTTGTTTATATAGAGGTGGAGGCTAGGGTTACATGGATTTCGAGTTTGGGATGAGTAGAGGCCGGTTTAGAGTTCCTCATGGGCTCTAAAAGAGTTAGGCACGACGTCCCTAGGCCCACTTAACATGAAACCCAAGAAACAAGTCGTAAAACAAAAGATCAACTCGGAGTCACGAAATATCGGACAAGTCCAAAAAGGACCGGACTAGTCCGAAGTTGTCCAGAGAGAAAATCGGACAAGTCTGGCCTAAAATCGGACAAGTCCGACTTTAGTCAGAGAGGAAAACGGACAAGTCTGCTGAAACACCAGACTAGTCCAGAAAAGTCCAAGGATTTAGCAAAATTTCAAGGATTCTTGGAACATCGGACTAGTCTGCACAAAATCGGACAAGTCCGTTTTTAGTCAGAGAGAAATCGGACTAGTCCTCAGTAAAATCGGACTAGTCCGCACTTTCCTGCATTTTAAGTGCGGTTTTGTTCCAAATCAATTTTAAATGCTCCAAATAAATTTTAAACTCGTTCCTCTTTATGTGGGTTAATGTTAAACATGTATATGAGTGCACGCAAGGCATGATGCATGAAAATGAGGGTGTTACAAACCTACCCACCTTAAAATGAATCTCGCCCTCGAGATTCGATGCGGAAGAGAAGAGATAGGGAAATTCCTTCTTGAGATCATCCTCCAATTCCCACGTCGCTTCTTTTTCTGTGTGGTGCTTCCATTGAACTTTACACCATCTAATGACCTTGTTCCTTGTGACCCTCTCCTTAGTTTCCAAGATTTTGACCGGTGGTTCGGCATAAGTCAAATCTTCCTCTAGTTCCAATTCTTCCATTGGCACTTGTTCTTCCGGTACTCTCGAACACTTCTTGAGCTAGGAAACATGAAATACATCATGGACGTCCGAAAGATGAGCTGGCATCTCCAACTTATACGCTACTTCTCCGCTTTTGTCCAAAATCTTGAATGGTCCAATATAACGAGGTGCGAGCTTGCCCCTTATGTTAAACCTCTTATGACCTCTTATTGGTGACACCTTGAGGTAAACCAAATCTCCTATCTCAAAGGCTAATTTCCTTCTACTATTGTCCGCATAGCCTTTTTGCCTTGATTGGGAAGCCCTCAAGTTTTCACGAATTATTTGGACTTGCTTTTCGGCTTCTTGCAACACATCCGGACCAAATACTTGAGTTTCTCCTGCCTCATTCCAGAATAAAGGTGTCCTACTTTTCCTCCCATAAAGCGCTTCATACGGTGACATTTTCAAGCTTTCTTGGTAACTATTGTTGTATGAAAATTCTGCGTATGGCAAGCTTTTGTCCCAACTTTTCCCATGCTTCAAAGCACAAGCTCTTAACATGTCCTCCAAAATCTGATTGGTCCTCTCGGTTTGTCCATCCATTTGAGGATGATATGCTGAACTAAAATTCAACCTCGTTCCCAAAGCTTCATGCAATTTTTGCCAAAACCTGAAAGTGAATTGTGAACCTCTATTCGAGACTATCTTCTTAGGGACTCCATGTCGACACACAATATGCTCCATGTATATTTCGGCCAATTGTGCAGCTGTATATTTGGTCTTCACAGGGACAAAATGAGCTGACTTGGTTAAGCGATCCACAATTACCCAAATTGAGTCATACCCGGACTGAGTACACGGTAACCCAACTATGAAGTCCATACCGGTTTCTTCCCACTTCCACTCTGGGATCTTCAATGGTTGCAATAATCCAGCTGGCCTTTGATTTTCCGCCTTGACTCGTTGACACACATTCACACAATGCCACATATTCAGCTGTGTCCTTCTTCATGCTATCCCACCAATAGCTAGTCCTCAAGTCTTTGTACATCTTTGTACAACCAGGGTGAATTGAGTAAGGTGAGTCATGTGCCTCTTTTAATATCGTCTTCCGAATATGATTCACATTAGGCAAAACGATTCTCTTTCAAGCCATAAGGTACCATGTTTGTCTTCATCAAATCTGAATTCTCTCCCTTCTTCGGTCCTATCCTTGATTTCCTTGATCTCTTCATCTGCGTTTTGTGCCTCTCGAATTTCTTGCTCCAAGGTTGGGTTTAACTCCATCATCTCCATCTCATTTACAAACCCGAGGTTGAACCGTTCAAACTCCTTACATAACTCGGATGGTAACTCTCGAACTGTGAGTTGATGACTTACTCCCTTTCTACTCAAGGCATCAACCACTACATTGGCCTTTCCCGGATGATAGTTGATTCCCAAATCATAATCTTTGATGAGCTCCAACCATCTTCATTGCCTCAAGTTCAGATCCATTTGTGTGAAAATATACTTCAAACCCTTATGATCCGTATAAATTTCACACCTATGTCCAAGAATATAGTGTCTCCAAATTTTCAATGCATGTACCACGGCTGCAAGTTCCAAATAACATGTTGGGTAATTCTGCTCATGTTTCTTCAATTGTCTTGATGCATATGCAACCACTTGACCTTCTTGCATAAGCACACATCCAAGTCCTTGTGTTGATGCGTCGCAATATATGTCAAAACTCTTGCTTACATCCGGCAATACCAAAACTGGAGCTGTTGTCAACCTCTTCTTCAACTCCTCAAAACTATTTTGACAAGCTTGAGTCCATTGGAAAGCCTTTCCCTTCATTAGCAACTCTGTCATAGGCTTGGCTATTTTGGAAAAGTCCTTGATGAACCTACAGTAATCTCCAGCCATCCCAAGAAAACTCCTTATCTCCATTACATTTTGCGGGGGCTCCCACTTCAACATGTCTCTCACTTTTTCGGAGTCAACCGATACTCCTCCTAAAATTATATGACCCAAAAACGACACCTCTTTCAACCAAAATTGACACTTGTTGAACTTGGCATATAATTGACGCTCCCTCAATTTCTGCAATGTAAGCCTCAAGTGTTCCTCATGTTCCTTATCATCCATCGAGTAGATCATAATATCATCAATGAACACCACGACGAACTTGTCCAAGTACTCCATGAAGACTTTATTCATGAGGTACATAAAGTAGGCAGGTGCATTTGTCAATCCAAAAGACATCACGGTGTACTCATAAGATCCATACCGTGCTCTAAAAGCTGTTTTGGGTATGTCTGATGGTCTAATCTTCATTTGAAAATATCCCGACCTCAAATCAATCTTAGAGAAGACACAAGCACCCTACATCTGATCAAACAAGTCTTCTATGCGTGGCATGGTGTACTTGTTCTTGATTGTTACCTCGTTAAGAGCTCGGTAATCCACACACATCTTTTGGGTTCCATCCTTCTTGTCCACAAACAGCACGGGCGCTCCCCAAGGTGAAGAACTAGGGCGAATAAAACCTTTCTCTAGTTGCTCTTGAATTTGCTTCTTGAGCTCTGCTAATTCCAAAGGAGGCATCCTACACGGCCTCTTAGCTATAGGTGCAGTTCCAGGTATTAAATCAATAACAAACTCAATGTCTCGATCAGGTGGCATACCTGACAACTCTTCCAGAAAAACATCCAAAAATTCACACAACACCGGAATCTCCTCAATTGCGGCACCATCCATATGATTCAGCTCCAATTGCTTTGGTGTGATTTGAGATGCTTCAAATTCTATGGTGATCCCTTCCTCATTGGTCAACTTCACCGTCTTCGTGGCACACTCAATAACTCCATTGTGCTTCCTCAACCAGTCCATACAAGTATAATGTCCAATCCTTGAGAGTCCAAAACGATGAGGTTGCCGGAGAAGTCTACCCCCCTTATTCTATGGCTTACTTTTGGACATACTATATTTGTCCTCATCTCTCCTCCAGGAGACTTAACCAATAGAGTTAACTTCATATGAGAGATTAGCAAACTATACTTGGCAACATACTTCGATGCAATGAATGAATGTGATGCTCCAGAATCAAATAAAATAGTCGCGGGGTTGGAGTTTGCGAGAAACATACCAATGACCACGTCATCCGCTTGTTGAGCATCCTCCGTAGAGACATGGTTCACATTACCACGAGCAAAATTCTGCTGTCCACGGTTCCCTTGTGGCTGTCCTCCATTGGGTCCTGGGTTTTGCCTCGGCGCATTGCTTCCTTGACCAAGGCCTGACTTAGGACATTGATGCGCAAAGTGTCCAGCTTCTCCACAAGTATAACGCTTCTTAACTCTACTAGAATTATTGGGACGAGCTTGGTTTTGAACATTTGCACCAGGGAAATTAGCACAAGGTGCATAAGGCATTGGAGGCCTAGGTGCTTGCATAACAGGGCGCTGCTGCACAAACTGAGTTGGGCGTGGTGCATAACCAGGGCGCTGAGCAGGCGCAGAAGGGCTGAAGTAAGGCGCATTGGGCGGTGCAAAGCGAGGGCGCACATTACTTCCTTGTTGCTATTCTTGATATGGCGCCTTTCTCTTATTGTCTTGCTCCATCTCACGAATCTTGTTCTCAACCACAATTGCTTTGTCCATAAGCTTCTGAAAATTTGCATAGTCACAATTGAGCAATTACACTTGAATTTCATTGTTGAGGCCTCTCATGAACAAATATTGCTTCCGACTATCCCGGATCACATCCTCAGGTGCATACCTTGAGAGCTGAGTGAACTTATTGAGATATTCACTCACGCTTGATCTTCCTTGTCTCAAGTTCTCAAATTCTTGCCTTTTTAAAATCATAACTCCCTCGGGCACATAATGAGAACGGAAACTCTCCTTGAATTCCGTCCAAGTAATCCTCTCTTGATTCTCGTGAGCGTTGCAATAAGAATGCCACCATTCCGCAGCTGCTCCAACGAGTTGATGAGAAGCAAATAGCACCTTCTCCCGGTCATTGCATTGGACAATAGCTAACTTCTTCTCCACGGACTTGAGCCAATCATCCGCATCCATAGGGTCAGTAGCTTGAGCAAAGGTTGGTGGCCTAGTCCTCATAAACTCTCCCAACCGGTTATGAGGGGGTGGGGGTGGCGGTGGAGGCATGTGGGGCTGATTGTTGATGTTGCCAGCCTGCAGCTGTGCCATAGTCTGTATCATGGTGTGCATGAGCTGGTTTTGCATAGCCAATAGCTACTCAATGTTGATAGCCCCCTGAGTAGATCCTTGTCCAATGTTGTTCTGAGGCACTCCATTGTTCTCCTCCTCATCATTGCCATCCCTCTGGTTGCGAGTCTTCACCATCTAGAGAAAAGCAATAGGTAAGATTTAGAACACGTCCCCAACTATATGCATCAAGGGATATGAAACTAGGAAACTAACTAGCCTACGTGGACATGGCAATGCTAAAGCATCCCAAAATCCTCTATTAAGCCCACAAGCAACCAATATATATAGCAAACAGCAAGCCAACAAAAACACATCAGTTCCTGAGTGCTCCTATGTGCTCTAAAGTGTCCATTCTATCTAGGCTGCATCCTACGGTCAACCTGTGGCTCTGATACCAATCTGTGACACCCGGTTCCGAAAAATGAACCAAGCTAACACATATGTGTGTCCAGGATGTTCAACACACATACACGAGTGCAATCACAAATGATATACAAAAAATTACCATAGAACAAGATTAATTATCCAAGTTTTATTACACAAACCATATTATCCTCGAATACAACCTCTAATGAATATTTGTAAGACCTATGTGTGCTGAATACATTGGCTTGTAGTGAATATACTTGCTTTGATGATAAAAGTTTGAAATATCACCAAAACACCTTTTTATCAAGGTCTGACTCTAGTTCTGAGCTACAGCAAGGTCCGACGGTAGGTCCGACTTGTTTTGGGTAGCTCCGGTTATGTTCGATGCTAGGCCCTGCTAGTTTTGTAAGCTCTGGCGGGAGCTTGGTTGTACTAGTTTTGGTAAGCTCCGGCGCTAGGTTCTACTAGCTTTTGTTAGCTCTGGCTCAAGGTTTGGGTTGCTCTGGCAAGGTTCGGAACTTGAACGCAGTGCTTCTGCTTTTCATTTGCAATGTTTTGTACTTGCTTTACATTGTTGGAAAGTTTGCTTAGTATTCCTTTACTAAGTTTTTGGTGCATTTTGGATGATATGGCTGATATCGTTTTGCTATGCTTTGCAACATGCTTATGTGAGGTTCTCACGTAAGGTGTTGTGTTTGGAACTAACTTGAGTCAAGTCAAGGACTTGGGCTCGTATGGATTGGTTATTTATTCATGTGCAGGTGTTGCTTGAGTTCAAGACATGGCTGGTGACAGGATCCATTGGACTAGTCTCAGGGAGGAGATGAGGTTCCAACAACCAAATTCAGGAGGAATTGTGGTTGAGCTGATCAGGAGGTTGCGCAACATGATTGAATCAAGAACAATGCATATGAAGGTATCGTGGACGTCATTGGAAGATGTTTGCACATGTGCAAGGAGTGCATGGACGTGGCTACATTGTTCCGAGACATGATGAAGAGATGTGGACATAAAGAGTTGGTCGGAAAGGTCCAACCGACTAGGTTATGGACTCAGGCTGCAGCTGAGTCGGGTTTGACTCAAATATGGAAAGATTTGAGTTGGTTATGATAGGATTTCATGTGGGTCACGAATTTGAGTTGTTTAGGAATGTGGGATACGTTCCTAAGGTGTTTGGAAGTCTTAAGATTGCTTCTATCTGCGTATAGAAGAATCCTAAGCAGTTATGGAAAGTTACGATTTGTGAACAGAGTAGGATTAGGTTCCTGATCTGAGTTGAGTTGGCTTTCGAGCTGGTTATATAAGCAAGGGAGCCCAGAGCTCGTGGTGCACGACTTTGGGGCTATTCCTCTTGTTTTCTATTGAATATAATTCATAGTTTGAAGAAACTTTTGTGCCTTGTTCGTCCGACTTGTTCCAGACAAGTTTTACTCGTTGAGTTTCTGGACAGCACTACCTTTCATCGGTGGTTTTATCATAACTCGAGTTTTACAGATCCAATTGACGTGATTCTTTTTGGTTTGTCTTCAAAACTTGATTATATATCATATGTCAAAATTTCACGGTCATTGGATTTGTGGTTCCTGATCTACACGAGTTTCTTTGCAGCATTCCAGAACTGTTTTTTCTCGGGTAGGGCAGATTGACCTTGTTTGATCTTTCGATCATAGCTTGAGTTATTCTCGACGGATTTGAGTGATTCCTTTTGTGTTGTCTTCGTTACTTGATTCTCTCTGATATCCATCACTTTTGTCACGGTGAAACACATTTAGATTAGTCTCACACACGATTTTTTTAAGAGATTGTTTTTCTGCCGAAGGGGTTGGAGTTTAATTGTTTCCGCTGCGTAAGATTTTTAAATCTACCATTCACCCCCCCTCTGGTAGCTTTTCACGTGCTCTTAGATCCTACAATATTAATGACAAGTTCAACTAATACAGCGGAAATAAACTAATTAAGCAACTAAGCATAAGGGATAGCGCAGCTCCAATAACACCACATGCAAGCTGATGGTAGACACGGCCTAGAACTCCGCATTATCACCATTAAACTCCCAATCCTGACCTGCAACTGTTGGGTGGGAATTGCAAGAGTGAGTACATGTCGTACTCAGCAAGTGTGGAAAGTATGACATGTGGCTTATTCAAATGACGACAATAATAATGGCAAAGTGCTGAAAAGTACATTAAAATATTTGAAAAGCAATATATAATATTTATATGAATCAAACCCATCATAATCATAAGTAATATCATAATACCAGTCCACAGTTCACCATCCTCATCAATAATTCCAAATTTCACCATTTGCCAATAACCATATTCAATACCAGAAATTAATCCATAACCATAATACCAACCATAACCATCTCAAATCCCAATTTCCCTCTAATCATGGAAGTTGTACAGGTGCTCATAACAGGGAGCACGACTATCATGATAGTTTTATTAGACTCTGTAGAGTTTGTACCACTTTACCCACGTGTTTGTGATTTCATAACCTTTCGATGACTATAGAATCTCAATTATGTCGTCTCACACTTCCTTAGGTGTGTGGCCAAGAGATCACAAAATAGCCTTTACAAAGGGATTACTAGCCTATTTAGACCCCACTGAGGTTTCACCAGTGGCGATGTCTCCTACAGAGCACATGTTCAACCAAGGGCCCCCTCTTGAGCCATTCGGATCCCAGGGTAGTCCCACCAATCACCAACAAACCCAATCCGACTACCCCTTCTCCGAGCATCCATAATGGTCCAAATAGTACTCGCAAAGCCCTAATTAATCAGCTACGCCGCACCCATACATGGCCTCGTGGTGGCATTGTAGTCCAGGCTTATTCTCGCATGAACCGGTTCTTAGATCTAAAGCAAGCAAACCACCATAACATCCAACCCATCCACATACCAGGCTTGCTTAGATCACCCATTACCATATCATATTTAACCAGTTCATGTTAACCATAATCTCATCGATGCATAATTAAATTGAGTGGTATAGTTGTTTCCCATCCTAGTTGATTAAGCGAAGCAAAAGGTAAAAAGCCCTTCCCGACTCTCTACCATATATTCCAGGTGACAAGGGTGGTTTAACAATTCTAGTAAACTTCCTACCATAGGGTTCCCATCAAATTGACACAAGCATGCAATTTTGCAAACAAAACATTTATTTTAAAATAGGATCAATATGCTTCAAGGACACTTGCCTTGCTGTTGCTGTTGATTAGGATCAAAGCCTTCAAACTCTTGGTGCTGGAGATCCTCCGCGGCACTCTCTAGCGCAAATCCTTCTAATCCACACAATAAACATTCAAGACAAGAAACACAATCAAAGAGTGCACAAATATTACTCAACATGACATGACATGCATGATTGATGCAAATGCAAGGTAGAACTTGTCAATAGATTGCTTTTAATGATCAATAACTAGTTCTAATAGCTTTTAACAAGTTTATACAGGTTTGGAGTTGATTAGGTCAGTTTTTGGAATTGATTCAACACAATTTATCAAGGGAAATAGGACTAGTCCGCTAGGGACTGGACAAGTCCGCACTCTGCGAGATCAGCAGATTAGGGTTTTCTAGATCGACGTAAATTCGGAGATTAGGGGTCAAATTCACGTAAGAAAAAGAGAATAGAAGGTATACCTGGTGTTTAGAACTCCAATGAATCAAGAAACTTGGAGGTAGCACTTGGATCTTGATGATCTAGGGTTGGGGATGAACTTGGAGATGAATTGGTGATGAAGAATGAAAGCTTGGTGGAGATCTTGATCCTCCTTCGTTTCCTCCTCTCCTTCTTGCTTGGGATCTTCTCCTCCCTCCTTGATGGTGGCTCTCCACGAACCAGGGTTTGGGTGGGGTGAAAAAGTGGCAAATAGATGGCAATCAAAGGGGTGGGGTCGTTTATATAGAGGTGGAGGATAGGGTTAGATGAATTTCGAGTTTGGGATGAGTAGAGGCCGGTTTAGAGTCCCTCATGGGCTCTAAAAGAGTTAGGCACGACGTCCCTAGGCCCATTTAACGTGAAACCCAAGAAACAAGTCGTAAAACAAAAGATCAACTCAGAGTCACGAAATATCGGACAAGTTCGAAAAGGATTGGACTAGTCCGAAGTTGTCCAGAGAGAAAATCGGACAAGTCTGGCCTAAAATCGGACAAGTCCAACTTTAGTCAGAGAGGAAAACAGACAAGTCCGCTGAAACACCGGACTAGTCCGGAAAAGTCCAAGGACTTAGCAAAATTTCAAGGATTCTTGGAATATCGGACTAGTGCGCACAAAATCGGACAAGTCCGTTTTTAGTCAGAGAGAAATCGGACTAGTCCTCAGTAATCAGACTAGTCCGCACTTTCCTGCATTTTAAGTGCAGTTTTGTTCCAAATCAATTTTAAATGCTCCAAATAAATTTTAAACTTGTTCCTCTTTATGTGGGTTAATGTTAAACATGTATATGAGTGCATGCAAGGCATGATGCATGAAAATGAGGGTGTTACATGGAGCTTGGTAGGTCCGAAGACACCCATTGTCAACACGTAGAGTGTCGACGGCGGGCCCCCCAGGGGTTGTCGGAGCTTGATAGTCCGGCTGCGCCATCGACAGCGGGCCCCCTGGGATCGTCGGAGCTTCCTGGCTTCGACGGTGTCCACTTGTCAATGTATAATACATTGACGGCGGACCCCCTCGGGTGATTCCTCACCATCTTCGTTTATGCTTCACGTCGGCGGCTGGCCCCCAAAGGTGTTGCTGGAGCTTGTTAGCTCCGAGGAAGCCCACATTCAACGTATGGAACATCGATGGTGGGCCCCTTGGGGATTGTTGGAGGTTAGGAGCTCCGGCATTGTCCACCATCGCCATGAGTTTTTTATTTTTCCTGCATGTTAAAGAACGAGAAACAGTAAAATTCGTCCTCTCGTCTATAAGTTTTTTGCGGCTTACTATTCTTGTTTGAACTTTAGATCCGAAGGAACTCAAAATGATAACAAGTAAATTGATCTAATCTTTTCAAATCCGAATGCCTTTTGGACCCGCCCTACTAAGGCCTACTGGAATATAGGTAGAGTGGCGTACTTAGGGTGCTGGACCAGTCTCAGTCGATTGCGCACTCCGGACCTGTCACTGGCTTTAGCGTTCAGACGAGTAGACCATCTAGCAATGCTAAGATCCGAAAAAGATCATCAATATAACTTGTACATCATATGAATAACTTGGACTAAATCTCAAAAAGAATTGCACAACTTCATTATAGACAAGAATGAAAAGAAAGTATAAAAGAAAATGAGCCTCTACAAAATTAATGCATGTGGAGTCTGCTTTCACACAACAATGTCTTTCATTATAGGTCTGAATTACATGGGAAAGAAGGACACACTTAGGGTACGAAACCAGGCCAAGTGTGCTATTCATCTTGTTCTAACCCAGGGTAGGTAAGCTACACTTTTTGTACTAGACCAAATTCAGTGTGCTTGAACTGCCCGGACCCTCCCCGAGGGGTCCGAATCTTCTCCTTTAGGACCTAACCGACTCTATCCATAGACCCTATAACTTACATTGTGTATAATTACAGACTCACCTTCGTGAAACTAAGCATAAAACTTACAGAGGTGCTCGATGTTCCATGGATTGCGAAGCAGAGTCCCATCCTCTGTTGCCAAGTGAACACATCCGAGACGGGATACTTTGATCACTCGGAAGGGACCTTCCCAGTTAAGGGACAGTTTGTTCATCCCTTCACGAGTTAGTATTCTTCGTAGCACCGGATCTCCTTCTTCAAGCATTTTGAACATCTGCTTGACACCTTCCCTCGTCGACGACGTCAAGGTATTCATGCCGGAGCTTATCCTGTGCGGCTTCGTCGAAGGTCCGGACTTGGAGCGACCCCATGGTTATCTCTGGAGGAAGGACCGCTTCAGATCCATATACCAGGAAGAAGGGAGTCTCTCCAGTTGATCGGTTAGGTGTTGTCCTGCTCGCCCACAGTGCGGACAGAAGCTCCTCTATCTAGTTGGCTCCATGTCTCTTCAGGCGCTCATATGTGTGCGTCTTGAGTCCTTTTAGTATTTCTGCATTTCCTCTCTCGGCTTGGCCATTACTTTCCAGGTGAGCTACTGATGTGTAGCTGACTTGGATGCCAAGTACTTCGCAATATTCTTGAAATGCTGCACTTATGAATTGGGTTCTATTGTCAGTTATGACTCTGTTAAGAACTCCAAATCTGCAGACTATGGACCTCAAGAACTTGATAGCTGATTGTTTGTTGATTGTCACAACTGGAGTAGCTTCCGACCACTTGGCGAACTTGTCGATCGCGATGTACAGGAACCTGTAACTCTGAGGGCTTTTGGGAAAGGTCCCAAAATGTCCATCCCCCACTCAGCGAATGGCCATGTAGGAGGTATCATTTGCAGTGACTAAGCTGGTGTGTGAATTTTTATCGCATGGAACCGGAACGCTTCACTCTTTTTTACCAGCTCAACTGCATCTTGGAGAATTGTAGGCCAGTAAAAGCCATGCCGGAAGGCTTTACCGACCAATGTGCGGGAAGATGTATGGTTCCCACATTCGTCTCCATGGAATTCTACGAGGAGCTCACAACCTTCTTCCCAGGCAATGCACTGCATTAGGACACCGTTAGCACCGTGCCGGTAGAGATCCCCTTCTACCATCGTGTATCTTTTGGCCAATCTGATGATTCGGTCAGTGGCTGCACCATCTTCAGGAAGGACGTTGTCTTACAAGTAGCTCTGGATCTCCGAGATCCATGCATCGAAGCTAACTTGACCCTCCGGATCTTGCGCGCTGGTTTGCTCGGAGCTTCCTGCAGCGCCTACGATCCTTGGTGGACGCCATGGTAACAGGGTCACCGGGACCGCCAACTTCAAGGTGCTGGTCTCGCCCCCTTTGCTCAGTTTGGAAGGTTGAGCGGTGGGTCTTGATAATCTCCTGATAAAAACTTCGTCGGGAGCTTGAGCTCCGGTTGAAGCCTTCATTAAGAGTTAAACAATTTTAGCATTGTTGAGACGCTACACATGGCAAAGGTCCAGGACGTGGAAGTCCTTCTAGAGCTTCTGGACCTCAAGGAGGTAAGTAGCGAGTTGTGGGTTTTTGCAGCTGCATTCGCTTTTTGCTTGCTTGATAATGAGTTGCGAATTACCCTTCACCAACATCTGCTTGATGCCATAAGATAGCGCCACCTTGAGCCCATAGATGAGAGCTTCATACTCCGCCATGTTGTTGGTTGCCTTGAAGTCAAGGTGTACCATGTATTTGACCTTCTCCCCGATCGGAGTGAGGAGAAGGATTCTAGCTCCGGCCCCCTGCTTTTGCATGGAGTCGTCAAAGTAGAGAGTCTAGTGAGGCTCAGTGAAGACAGGGACCTTGAGTTTCGGCTTCTGATCATTGGGGCCCCCTGGATTTGATGAAGAAGGGGTCCACTCCGCCATGAAGTTAGCTGATGCCTGACTCTTGATAGCATGTCGAGGCGAGAATTTGAGATCGAACTCTGCCAGCTCCGCTGCCCACTTTGCAATATTCCTAGTAGAATTGGGGTTATGCAATATAGCACGCAGTGGGGTTACCACTGATATCTTGTGGGCTTGGAAGTAGTAACGTAGCTTCCTTTAGGCAATGAAAACTGCATAAACCAGCCTATGCACCTCAATGTATCGAGTCTTGGCATCGTGGAGTACTTCACTAATGAAGTACACTGGCCGCTCGATAGTTTAGACCTTGCCTGAAGGTCTCAGAGCTTCTTCTTCATCAACCCGGACCCTCTCGAAGGCGTCTGGACCTTCTTCTTGAGCTTCCCAGACACTCCCGGAGGGGTCCAGATCTTCTTCTTCAACTGTGTGAACTCCCTCAGATGAGAGAGGTTGATCCTCGGGGAGCTTGCCTTGAGGATCCATGCTTGGCGGTTGGGACCCAGACTCACCTTCAGGTAGCTCCGGACCCTCCCGGAGGGGTCTGGGCTCCTGAACTGTAGGTGGCTCTGGTCTATCCACGTCGAGGACCATACTGACAACTTCAGTAGTTGCTGAAATGTAAAGCAAAAGAGGGTCACCAGGGTTCGGAGCTACCAGAATTGGTAGTGTGGTGAGGAGCTGTTTCAGCTCTTGGAAGGCTTTTTCTGCTTCTTCAGACCAATGGAATTGCCCGGACTTCCTCAATAACTTGAAGAAGGGTAGCGCCCGTTCTGCCAGTTTTGAGATGAACTGGCTGAGCGCAGCTAGACATCTAGTTAGCTTCTAGATGTCCTTGATGCGGGTTGGAGGCTGCATGTCATCAATGGCCTTGATTTTCGCCGGATTTGCTTCAATTCCTCGGTGAGCCACCAAGAATCTAAGGAGCTTCCCGTAGCTAACCCCGAAGACACATTTGTCCGGGTTTAGCTTGGTGCACGTAATGCGCAGCTTGTCGAAGACGGCTTGCAAGTTGTCAAGGAGTGACTCCTTGTTCTTCACCTTCACGACAATGTCATCGACGTAGACCTCCACCAAGTCCCTGATGAGTTCTCCAAATGTTTTGTGCATGGCTCGCACAAAAGATGAAGCAGCATATTTGAGACTGAAAGGCATGACAGTATAACAATACAACCCGTCTACTGTTATGAAGGCAGTATGCTCTTCATCTTCCCTAGACATTTGGATTTGATGATATCCAAAATATGCATCTAGGAAACACAATAGCTCGCACCCAGAGGTGGAGTCCACTATCTGGTATATCATAGGTAGTGTAGGTCTTTTTGACATGCCTTATTCAAGGTGTTGTAGTCGATACACATCTGAAGCTTCTCGCCGGTCTTGGATACAAAGACTAGGTTTGCCGGCCATCATGGATGATGAACCTCCCGGATGAAACTAGCTTCGAGCAGCTTCTTGATTTCTTGTTGGATGAAGTTTTGTCGCTCAACTGATTGCTTTTGGGGCTTCGGGTGTATTGGTCGTGCGTTGGGGTATATCTTCAGGCTATGCTCAATCACCTCCCTAGAGATCCGAGGCCGGTTTCCATGCAAACATGTCAACATTCGCCCGGAGTTCCTATTTGTTGTCCAAACCTCCTGATATACTGGTGGTCTGAGTAGCATCAGAACCAATTTGGATGACTTCGATGGGAATGTCGGTGTCGCCACATGGCTGCACACGTGGTGCAGAGGTTGAGCCACGATGGCGAGTGCTCGGAGGTTGAGCAGCTAGCTCCTTACCAGATGCTTCCTCCTGCACTATTGTAATCACGTGGTGTTCTTCCAGCATGGTGACTCCAGCAGTATGATCTCCGCGAATCCGGAGAACACCTGAAGGTGTCGGCATCTTGAGCACCAAATAGCCGTAGTAGGCTACGGCCATGAGCCTATATAGGGCTGGCCTGCCTAGGATGGCATTGAAGGGTAGACTAATGTGCGCCACATCGAAGACCAGCTTCTCGGTCCTGTAGCTCTCCCGAGTCTCGAAGGTCACCAGGAGTGTAATTAAGCCAAGAGGACTGATGGCCCCCGGACCTACCCCAGAGAAAGGACGTGAGGGGTGAAGGTCCGAGAGTTTCTGCTGGATCTTGACGAATGCTTCATAGTTGAGGAGGTTAAGTGCTGACCCTCCATCCACCAAGACATTGTAGAGCTGGACATTATTGATGGTAGGAGACACCATCAACGGTAGTTGTCCAACTCCGATCATGTTTCTTGGGTAGTTTGAAGAATCGAAAGTGATGAGAGTGTCCATCTACTTTCGATGAGGTTATGCCTTGGCGGTAGGAGCAGTGGCAGCCATCTTCCGACGTATAGTCTTGAGGATACGGTGGGAGGTGATATCCCAGGACCCTGCATATATGGTATTGAGGGTCTTCTGACGCTCGTTGTCGGAGACGTCAGAATCTTCATTGATGGTGTTGTACACATCCTTCAAAACCTTCTTGGGGTCCTGGTAGCCTAGATCTGGATCAGCCGGAGCTTCATCGACTTTCTGCTTTCTCCACTGGCAGAAAGGAGCTTCTTCTCGGCACTTGTTGAAGCGCTCGGCAAGGTTTTGGACCTCGCAACAATCTTCAAAATTGTGAGTGTTCGTTTTTTGGATCGCAAGCCACATCTTTTGACTACCGCCGTCTTCAGACGATGGTCGAGGATGTTTCTCAGGGCATGACCCCCGGCCACCAGGAGCTGCAGCTGCAGCAACAGCAGCAGGCATGCCGACCGACGGCTTCTTTTTGCCGTTGGACTTTTTCTTCTTCTTTCCACTACCGAAGGTAGTGGCTTCAGCCTTGGAGGACTTTTTATCAGCCTTCGGAGCTTGCTTGGAGTGCATTTCATGGCCCCCCGCAGCCCTAGCACATTTATCAGCCAGGCTGAAATGTTCTGTGATGCTGGTAACTTCTTTTGTTTCCAGCTTCTCCATCATCTTCTTATCTCTGACGCCCTGTCGAAATGCAACAACGATAGATGCGTTGGAGATAGAATGTATTGTGTTCCGTACCTAGGAAAACCGTTGGATGAATGATCGCAGCAACTCTCCCGACTTCTGTTGTATGGCAAACAGATCCAGCTGTTTGCTAGGTCGGGTGTAGGAGCTCCCGAAGTTGGCAGTGAACTGGTGGCATAGCTCCTCCCAACTGTTGATGGAGTCAGGCAGAAGACTCATGAACCAGGACCTGGCTATCCCAGTCAGAGCCACATGGAAGTAGTTGGTCGTCTCGGCCTCATTGCCTCCCGCCATGAGGATGGCAGTGGAGTATATCTAGAGGAATTCGACAGGGTTGACAGTCCCGTTGTACTTTTCCGGCAGATGAGACCGGAACTTTTGCGGCCATCGGACCATGCGAAGGTGCATGGCCAGGGCTGAACAGCCGCCCCCTACTCCCAAAGGAGAATGGTTTTCCCGAGCTTCTCGCCTTTCGCGAGCACACTCGATGTGGACACGGCCGTCTTGCTGCCTGTAATTGAGGTCAAGCTCCGACTGCAGATCATGGGTTGAGAGCCTTGAAGCCATGTGAGTACGGCGTGCCCCGAAAGGCAGAGACGTCACTTGGCTGGGAGGGCACACATCTTAGGTGCTGTGATGTCTGAGGACCAAGTCTGCCTGAGAAGGCCCTCCGCTGGGAAGGTGCTTGCCCCGAAGGGGGGGACCTTGTTGCTCGCATCGGTTGCTGCTGCAACCAGATGCTCCACATCAGTGTGCCACTGCTCCATTGCATCCTGTGGTGCTCTGGGCGCCGGTGGACGCTGCAAAAGAGTACACACCGCATTGATCGCGTTCTCGGGGTTGTTGTGCGTCGATGTAGTGACCGACGTGAAGACACCATCCTGTTATTCGACGTTGTTTGTCGGAGCAGTTGGTGGTGGTGGTGGTATGACACCCGCCGGGACAATAGCACCAGCTGGCTATTTCATGTTGGAGGGATTTCCTCCAGCAGGTTGCTCTGCGTGGTCGTTGGATGATCCCGCGGTGGAGTTCACCATCTCGAAATCTTAGGCGTCCCACTACCTGGCACGCCAAATGTTTAAGTGTGTGATTGACACTTCTCCCGGTACTACCAGATCATAGTCCCCGGAGGTTCGTTATTGGTTGGGGCGCACGTGAGACTATGAATGAGACAGTGACACGAGGTATTTTTGTGTGGTTTGGGCCGCCTGAGTGTAATACCCTACTCCACGGGTGGTTGTTGTATGTATGAGTGTGTAGTTGCATGGGGTGGATTGTCCTTGTCATTTGTACCATGCAGCACAACCCTTTTATAGTCCAAGGACTGTACATTGTCAGCTTGGCCCAACATGTGGCCCTGGCGGTCTTTTATTACCTAATACATGATTTGTACATATTAAGTATATTGAAAAGTGTGATAACACGCCTTAATAGCGGTGTTACCAGTACTAAAGGTCCTTTGATTGTGTGTCATTAACATGGTATTAATGACACATAATTAGGTCTTATAACGGCTTCTTTAACAGCCTCTTGAATGTCTGTGCCGTTGGATATCTGTCAGTCTTCCTGTTGCAAGCTTAGGTCCGAAGGCTCGACACGTGGCAGCTCTGGAGATTCCCAATGTGGGGAGGCAGGTTTGGAGCCGCTATATATGTGGCAGCACCGGAGCTTCCCTCTACTAGGGGTTAAGTTCGGGGCCACTCGACACATGGCATGACCAGAGCTTCCCTTTACAGGGAGTTAGGTCCGGTCTTGTGTTACACGTGGCGGCGCTGGAGCTACCCTAACGAGGGAGGCAGGCCTAGTGCTGTAGGACATGTGGAGCCTTCGGAGGTCTTCAACTCGGACAGGCAGAACTCCATAGCTTTTCTTGCGGTATCTTGGGGTACCTGATACACAGGGTACTGGCAGAGTGCGTGTGATATATCTTTGGGTTCAAAAGAAGCAACAAAAGCAGAATGAGCATGAGAGTTTGGATCGCAAAACTTGTATCGTGTGCTCGTTCGTGCAAGCTTCCAATGATTTGTTGTGGAGGATGACTTTTGAGAACACGGAGGGGAGTAGACACTTCACAAGCTCCTTATCTTCATGTTCATCACAAATCGAAGAACGTGTGACTTGAGGATGATCTGAAACAACAGTAGTGGTTGTTGGTGATGGTTGTGGAGTAGGATCAAGAGCTGGAACATCATTGTTTATTTCTGAAATTTCTGGCAGCAGTTCCACTCCTTCATCTTCAATGAAAATACTCTCCCCCTGTGGATATGGATCTGGACCTGCAATATTAGAGCTGGTACCTAGGCTACTTTCATCAAAATAAACCTCACAAGTCTCCACAATTTTTTTCGTGTCAAGTAAAAGCACACGGTAGCCTCTAGTATGAGATGTATAACCAAAAACATGCTATCAACAGATCTAGGTTTAAATTTATCAAGATTACCATGTTTATTATTAAAGAATTTGCATCCAAAGACCCTAAAGTGTGTGACACTAGGCCTATGTCCAAACCGAAGCTTATATGGGGTCTTTCCTAGCTTAGCACGCAAGAAAACTCGATATGAGATATAACAAGCATTCGCAATTGCATCAGCCCAAAATTTCCTAGGAATTTGATATTCATCAAACATAGTCCTAGGGTACATAGGGTGAAGAAAATTGATGATCTATTCCTTTCTCAGCACAAAAGTGATCAAACGATTGATTTTTAAATTTGGTTATGTTATCACTTCTAATTGCTTTTAAAGATCTTGGGTTATCAATTGATAATCTAAAAAATAAAGTTCTAAAGTGACTTAAAGCTTCATTCTTAGATGTCATAAAGTAATCCCGAGAGTATCTAGAAAAGTCATCAACAATTACAAGAACATATCATTTACCTCCAAAAGATTGAACACGTGAAGGATCCACAGTGTCAAGATGCAACAGTTGTCCCGGCAGTTGTCATGGTCATTGTGAGAGGATGATGTGAGCCTGCAACCATCTTAGCATGTCTACAAGAAGAGCACACAATTTCTTTGTGCCCTTTAAGCTTAGGCATCCCACATATGCGATTAAGACCACTAACACGTGTGAGGTGATCAAAGCCTATGTGACCAAGTTTACGATGCCAAAAATATAAGTATTTTGAATAATTAGTAACTAGACACCTATGCTTAGAGTTTTACATATCAAAATAAGTTTTAAAAATCCTTCGAAACGAAATATGTTAAAAATAAGCTCACTATTTGAATCTACAACCTTGGAGTAGTTTTTAGCGAAGTTAACTTCTAGATTTTCATCTAGCAATTGTGAAACAGAAAGCAAGTTGTATTTCAAATTTTTACAAGTGCCACATCTTTCAAAGTGTAGTGATTATTTACTCTAACCGGACCCTTAGCAATTATGGAGTTGAAGAATTATCAGCAAAAAGTAACATTTTCTACACGTGACACAAAAGGGAGGGAGGAGAACTAGTCTTTGTTACCGGTCATGTGGCGTGAGCAACCTGAATCCACAATCCAAATGTTCTCCTTCCTCAAGCGTGTAACCTACATAGCAGCACAATACGTCGATGACTCAATACTGGGGTAAGTAAAAGGTATTTTGGAATCCAGTACTGAGTCACACGACATCCAGCAGGAATAACACGCGAAAACTGAGATAAAACAACATGTTTATGAGCCAAAGTTTGAGAATTCTTGTACCCAACTACTGACCTATGAGATGTTACATGTGGTTTGGGAGCAAACTTTGCATGTTTATGACTCATTACAGTAGGTTGCATGTTTCTAACATTCGGTTCAGCACGCGCAACAAGTTTTGCTCGGTTGTTATGTGATCTAGCTACCATTCTTTCCTTTTTTTTTTGTTGTTTAGCAAGTCTCTGACAAAATCTATGACATGAGCACCTCTACCACAGTAGGTACAATGAAATTTGACTTTGAGTTCATGATTGGATGAGCAAGCAACATGTTTATTAGAAACCAAATGAGACAACACTCCTACATATTTGAAAACCACTTATTTTTGTTTAGGAACTATTTGAATCAAATCAATTTCTAATGACTTTACAATTTCATGTGGATGTGCCTTAGCATGAGCATGGGAATCAAAACCTAAAACATATTTTCATTATATGATTTAGAGGAATTTAGCAGCAAGTTCAGATTTTTATTCCCATTACAAAACCGCTCTAGTGTCCTATTCATGTCATCAAGTTTCTATGACAAGTCAAGACAGTTTTCACATGAATTGTTTCCTTTTAGTTTACAATTAGAATAATATTTAACTTCACGACAACATAAAGCATTGTTCAAAACAGAAATTTCATTCATAGCATCATGCAATTTCTTATTAAGATCATCATAGTCAGAACAATGCAAATCAATTGTTGAACAGCTAGCATCTTTCAAGTTTTTATCATTAGGTGCAGAAAGCTTTCTGTTCTTCTCAATTTCTAACTCAAGTTTATCAAGTGTGGAGGTGTGCACACTTCTTAGAGAGGGCAATTGTTCATATATAAGCTCACATGAGGAACAAGAATCATCACAAGGAATCAAAGATTTCAAATGATTAATTTCGAACTCTAGTGATTCAATTTTTATAGCATTGTACCTAAGTTTTTTTGTCCTTTTTCTTTAGTATAACAGTGGCACGAGAAATAGCATCACATATTTCTTCGCAAGTGGCGCATACCTCTTCATCATTGCTATTGTGTTTAGCCTCCTCCATACTTGATCTTGAGTTACCCTCCATGAAGCACATAGCTGCCAAGTTTTCTTCATCTTCATCACTCCTGGAGTCCATGTCGCTCAAATTGTTATGGAGGAGTGCTGAGAGAATGTGTTCTGCCACTTGATGTTTTGTAAACATCTTCTTTTTCTTGTTGTTGCCAGAAGAGGTCTTGAACTATGTTTGCTTTTCATCACAGGTTGTAGGACCTGAAAGGATAGGGCAATATGTACAAAAATGTCCTGTCTTACTACATTCGAAGCATCGTTGATAAACAACACTTCCTCTCCTTCTAGTTCTCAAATTTTTTAAGGCTTTTGAGAACCGAGTAGAGAGAAGTGCTAGCTCCTCCTATGGAAACTCTTCAATCTGTTCAAGGGTTAGAGAGGACAACAAAGCAAGTGTACCACATGATGAAGATTGGCTAGAGCTAGGCATGTCACGTTGAGAAACAAATGCAAGAGACTTGTTGGGATTGTTACGTGAGATCATGCCAATTTCATGAGTTTTCAACTTAGAATATAACACATCCAAAGTAAGTGTAGTCATGATAGGAATTCACGAATTTATGTAACTTTCATCTTCCGAATTGACATGTCTAATGCACTTAGTAATTTCCTAGCATTTTCAGCATCTGAAAAATTAACGTTGACATATTCAAATTGATGAGAATTTTGTTAAAGCGAGCAAAGAGGTCATCAATTGACTCACCGGATTGTATCTCGAAGCGCATGTATTCTTTCTTGAACATGTCCTATCTCACCTCCTTGATAGTGTTGGATCCTTCATGATAATCACATAGAGCTTTCCAAACATTGTACGCAGATCGGAGATGTACAACACGATCGAAGTTGCTTTGAGTCAATCCTTGTAAGATCAAGTTTTGCGCCTTGTTGTTGTTGTCAACATCTCTCATGTTCATAGCCATGACTTGATCATTTGGCGGCACGTCGTAAGGCTTGTACACCTTTTTCCATATTGTGAAGTCTTGCGCTTAGATGAAAGCCTCATACATGCCTTCCAAACCTGAAAATCAATGTCACTAAATACACAAGCTTTTGCGGGGTATTTCTCCATGATGATTAGTCAAAACACGTGCAAATCACAAAGATTAGAGCATTGTGGATCTGATACCAATTGTAAGAAGAGCATGTGAAAATCCACTAGAGGGGGGTGAATGGTAGATTAAAACTTTTCCATCGGAAGCAATAAAAAACCCTAGGCAGAAAATTGATTTGTTAAAGAAATCATGTATGCAACTGTTTACGTGTTCAACCGTGACAAAACAAGTATAGATTGTAGAGACACAAGTCACAGAACTATTGCAACAAGAATCACGTGAAAATACTAAGTAGAACTTGAGATATGATCCAAAGACTACACGAAGGTCAAACTGTTCTACCCGATTTTAGAAACAAATCTGCAATGCTGCAAAGAAACTCGTGCAGATCAAAACCCACAAATACAATGACCGTGAAATTTTTAAAAACGATAGATAATCAAGTTGTGAAGACAACCCAAAAAAAGTAACGTCGATTGGATCTGTAAAATGTGAGTTATGATAGAAATATTGAAGCAGCATAGTGTTGTGCAGAAACTTGACGAGAAAGACTTGATGAAAACAGGTCGGACGAACAAGGCACAAAAGATTCTGTAAAACTACGATATTTATTCAATAGAACACAATAGAAACATCCCAAAGTCGTCTTGCCACGAGCTCTGGCCTCCCTTGCTTATATAACCAGTCCTAAGGCCAACCCAATCCTAAATAGGACTCTAATCCTACTTAGTTTGAACCAAAACTTTCCATAACTGATCAAGATGCTTCCATAGGCACATAGAAGCAATATTAAGACTTCCAACACTTTAGGAACGTATTCCACATTCCTAAAACAACTCTACTTCGTGTCCAACACGAATTCTAACCAAAACCAACTCAAATCTTTCCATATTCGAGCCATAACCGGCTCAGTCACAGCCTAAGTCCATAATCCAGTCGGTTGGACCATTTTTGCCAAATCTTCGTGTCCACTTCTCTTCATCAATCTTTGGAACCATGTTGCCACATCCATGCACCCCTTGCATACGTGCAAACACTTTCCAACAATGTCCACGATACCTTCATATGCATTGTTCTTGACCCAAACATGTTGTGTGACCTCCTGATCAACTCAACCACAATTCCTCCTGAACTTGGTTGTTGAACCTCATCTTCTCCCTAAGACTAGTTCGATGGATCCCATCACCAGCCATGTCTTGTCCTCAAGCAACACCTGCACAAGAACAAACAACCAATCCTTGCGAGCCCAAGTCATCGACTTGACTCTCCTTAGTCCGAAAAACACAACACCTTACGTGAGCACGTCACATAAGCATGTTGCAAACCATACAAGATGATATCAGCCATAACCACTAAAACACATCAAAAACTTGGTAAAGAATACTAAGCAAACTTCCATATCAGCCAAAAAGCAATTTTGAGACGTTGCAGATGAAAACATAACATCCGCACGAATATTTTCACAAATGAAAGATCGGACAGTCCAAAGCGGCCGCTATGCAATGTATAAGAAAAGTTCGGACACTCCGAAGCATTCGCTCATGAGCAGCTCATGTGAGTGAAGTTCGGACAGTGCGAAACGAACAACACGTGCAATTCATGTGCCCAACAAGTTTGGACACTCGAAAATGGAAAACACGTGCAACTCACGTGATGAAAAGTTTAGACAGTCCAAAGAAAAAAACACGTGTTGTGCACGTGACTCAAGTTTGGACTGTGCTAAAGGGATTCCCACAAGTTCCGACAGTCCGAAGTGGTCTTTTCAGCAATATTCAAAACTTTGCGTGTGAACCCTCACTTTTATTTAAATTGCCAATATATTCAGCACACATAGGCCCCACAGTGTGGCCATTGCCCCAAGCCATGTGGCCCTGTGTGGCTTATTTCCTATTGTTTGGTTTTAAACCTGTGGGCCCCCAGTCATTATTCAAATTTTCCAGTTCAAGATTAATTCCAGATTGAATGCAAACTTGAAAATTCAATATCTCCTAGAATATTTGGAAAAAGGTTCTTAAATAAATTTTGTTAGAACCATGGTGATCTATACTTTCAAGTGGTGCGCTTGGATCTGCATGAAAATCCCTAATACCCTTAATAATTCCATGAAGCAAAATTCCTTTGGAATTGATTCCTTGTGCTCCATTAATTCAAAAATTTCCTAACTTGGCATGATTCTTCCTCATAATTCTCTTGAGTTCCAGCAAAAAGTTCAGGTCCATTTGAGTTGATTGGAATGGCCAAATGGTGTTCCCAATCTGAATGTACCAAAAAAATTCCAAAATGTCCAAAAACTTTTCAAAAAATTGTCCAAACTTCTAAAGTCAATATCCCCATATATAATGCTTATAAAATTATGAAACTAATTTTGTTGGATCACCCTTGACCTCCTCTAAACAAAACACCAACTCTTGGCCATGTTAAAGTCCCAAATTTCCACTAAAAAGTCGGTGAAGTGTTTAGGTTCATTGAATTTTAGACAACAGAGACTTCCATGAATTGATCCCAATTTTGGCAAGAACCTCACCCATAGTACCTAGTCTCCTATGTAAATTTCTAGAACCAGTGAGCTTAATTTCATGTACTTAACTGTCTTTCTATTGAGCTATATCATAATATCGGTATCGATTCATTTGCATTGTTCTTTGCATATCGAATAGTTGCCGAGCTTGAGAGGACTCTAGAGCCACTTGAAGTCATCCCTCCGGAGCTTAACATTGGCACCGTCTCGTAGCCAAGCAAGCCTCGGTTCGCATTTAACAGCGTTTTAAACTTTGATTTTTATCACACTATATGGGTTGGCATGTATGTGCATTAAGTCTAGGTTTCTTGGAGTTTTCCACTTGCATGACGAGAAAACCCATGAGAGCAGGGTAGATTGTTAAGTCCTTGCTGTGTGCATGCTATGGTTAATGTTGTAGTTGCTTCGGTAGAAGTCAAATAGTTGGAATCTACACGCGAGTTCAGAAATGGGTTCACACAGGTTTGGTTCGGGCGAGAGGATCACCATGATGGAATACGAGACCGGGCATGGAATAGGAGCAGAAGGACATAGGGGCCCGTGAGCCGTAGCTGTGCCTGTGTCGGTCAAGGACCGATCTGTGTGCGGCCCTGTTGAGCAAGTTTGAACTGTACCGCAGTCATACTGGATATATGGGGTCCAGGAAACCGATGTACCTTGGGAAGACTTTGTTGAGACTTTTTCAATCGCCTCAGGCTTTTGGCTGCAGCACAGTAGACGGAAACTCGCTCACGACATCTTCACACCGGAAAGGTGCTCCGTGAGTGGGAATACTGTCCTATACGATTGAATCGATTCAACTTGGGCAGAACTTGGGAAAGGTTGTTGCATACGATGTCTGTGGAGTGCACCTAGGTGACTTCTAGTACGGGTGTACGTGTCGTGTATTCCAGATATCTCTGATTCAAATCACCGTGTCTCACGGATATTGAGCACCGCTTGTTCACTGCATCGTGACGTAGTTAATTATTTCGAGCTGAATATGATTGAATCATGCTTTATGAATTAATCTTGTATTGATACTTGCAATGCTCTAGACAGGTTGCTCACTAAATTTACTTTCCATGAAGCCTTAATTTGCTGCTAAAACTGAAATAAGGATGACGAATTAGGCAAGTCTTGTATTGCAAACTGTTGTCCAATATTATGTATATCCTGCATATAGAGTTTCATGTTTAGTGGAGACGGGTAAGTCTTGCTGAGGCTTCATGCTCACAGTTGCTTTATTAGTTGTTTTTCATGTACTAGCCCCTATGCTTATGATTATGGTTGTCCACCGAGACTTAGAACTCTCTGAGCGTTATACTCACAGGAAACCATGCCGCCGCCGTATGTTCTTCGTGTGGCTAGTGAGAAGCATCTGTGGGCTGGACTACTTCTCTTTTGCTTATTACACTTGAGTACGAGAGTTGTAATCTTACCTTCCGCTGTAGTTTATTTTATGAAAAATATTTGTAAAATGTACAACTTGTAGATTTCAGCAAATGATTTATGTAATATGTGTTCCTTTACATATGTGATGTTGGGCGCCGCATCGCATAGCACCATCCAATGCGATTCCTGGAAAGTGTGGACCCCGGTCCTCACAGCCTAGTATCACAGCCGCAATGGGAACAACACACTAAATAAGGATTGTATTATGAGAAAAACATAGGACACGGTGAGGTACTAGGCCCACATAAGGACTATATTAGCATAAGTTATTAAGATGGCAATGCTAACATATGTGTTATTATATTCTGTAGTGATGCTCCGACGTCAAGTAAGAGGTAAGGTCCGCCACCGCAAGCAGATCAATTGCGGTAAGCTCATCGTACGAGAGGTAGTATGATGCTTGTCCCCCGTTGCTTGGCACGGTAGTTAATATTAGTCTCTAAACCTTCTCATGGTTCTGGGAGCATATGAAATGCTGCTCCCCAGTGTGCTTCAGACAAAAGTGAGGATACCCCATTGTGTGGTCAAAAACACGAAGTATGCAACTCTTGAACGTTCAATGTTCAGGGCCATACACAGCGCTGATCCCTAGCGCAAGAGATAAATTATGTGGCCACCTATCGTGCGGTTGAAAAGCATGTAGTGTGTTTTTTAAGAAACACGCGAAAGCGCCTCCTACTGGTGCAGCATTTTGCAAAGGCGTGGGACCCCCGTCGGGTGGTAGAAAACCCGTTCATGTACCTCAAGACGTGGCTCAGCTCAGAGCGACCCGTATGGAATGATACGGGGGGGGATGCTCTTACTTTATATATATTATTATGACTGTCTGAAATGATCGCCTGTGCGGCCTATGCCGTACAGCACCATAATAAGTGTTATGTACATTGAGTGTCTTATGCAGGTACACTAATGACATTATCGTGTTGCGCTTAGAAAATTTTTGCGAGTGACTGTTTATCGTGCCACCGACTAGACGTATATGCCGGTATAACCGGTTAGGATTTTCACTTTTGTGAGGCATGTAGTACCGACATGTATCCCACTGATGCATTATGAAGATAACTGTAAAATTAACTCAAGAATATGTAAGAGTACATGTATTATATCTCGATCTCTGATTTTGAACTCAGTTTTCAAAATTGGAGTAGGTTTTGGACTCACAAGATTCAACAACAGAGTGTCCTGTTTCTGCCAGAAACATACCTTATTTTAAAAAGTTATATCTCCCAGTAGAAAACTCCAATGAAGGTTTATATTAAATGGATGGAAAGTTTAAGAAGTCCTATAAAACTTTTATGTTCAACTCCAGATCAGAATATCCCTCTAGCTTGTTCAAAATTTAAAAGTTCCAAAATCTGCCAAATTGGACAGAGACTGGAACCCTCTCTGGACTCCTTACTGTTTTGACCATATCTCACTTCTGAAAAATCAAACAGGGTCGGGCGAGACATTTATGGAGTCCTTGTCTTATGTATTACAACTTTGTAATGTTTTGCTTTTGTAAGTTATGCTGTTTTGTATCTGGAAATTGTGGCCCAAAAACAGCCATAAACAAAGGAGGTGCTGTCAAAATTTCTAGAAAAACTGTCAGGTTTCCAGAGATATATCTCCTCAACCGGAAACGATATGGAGGCAAACAAATACGTTTTGGAAATTTATTGAAGTGTACTTCAACTTTGTAGTTCACTTCAAGATCTGGTTCTGCCATTTACTGGGTCAAATTCGAGTTTGAGTACAGACTGGTCAGGTTTCAACAGAAACTTAATCAGTTTTACATATTTTGGTTCTGTTTTGAATTTTGTTCTTGATTTCAATTCGGAAAGCTTCGTAACAGACCAGATGTTTTTACTCAAGCATTTGATATTGGAGTTGAGGGTTTGAAGAATAGTGTGGGTGTGTGCACTCGATAACACGGATAACATTCCATCGCGACCAACGATAGTTGAAATGAACTTCGATCCATGGAGTTCATTATTTTGGAGCTCTCTATTTTAACGTTGGTCCAGGGATGATATATTTGTTATGAAGTTTACACTTTATCAATATATGACCGTTATGAAAGTTTGGTTATCAATACACACACTATTGTTTTCATCCTTATGTGATTTTGCAATATCATGTCTCATGTTGGATTCATGGCCGTGGCTGCAGAATGGATCACTCTCGCATAATGTTCGAGGTCAGTGGTTGAAGTCAGGGAGTGGATGACTCTCGAGAGTTAGAACAGCCAGCGCAACAGCCACGACCTCCACCTCAGCATACATTGGCCGATGATATAGCAGCCATGGCAGGTTCGCATGATGAGCAGACCGAGTTGCTGCGAACCCATGTGCTGATTATGTCTCGTCAGGGGGAAGTCAAGCCGGAGGCAGTCGTCAACCTCAACAAGCAACCTAGAATTCTTGGCGACTGCACCACCCGTGTTCAGCGGTGATGGAGAACCTCTAGATGCCCTCCATTGGCTCCGCATCATTGAGTCTAAGTTCAGACTGCTACCGTGCAGTGATCATATGAAGCTATTATATGCAGCATAACAGCTACATGGCATCGCTGGTGCTTGGTGGGCGAACCACATTGCCTCCTTGGCCGCCGGACAACAAGTTACTTGGACCAAGTTCCGGGAGGCATTCCACGCCTATCATGTTCCTCCCGCCATTATGAGAAGGAACCTTCATGAATTTCTTGGTTTGAAGGAAGGAGAAATGAGTGCTCAAGAAAACACCAAAGTCTTTGTTAATCTAGCGCAATATGCATCAGAGTATGGGAGTACGGAGGATCAGAAGCGAGAGTACTTCTATCAGGGTCTAAGCCCCATGTTGAAAAACAAGCTTGCATTGTTCAATCACGGCTCGTTCAATGCTATGCTTAATGCCGCAATTACGCAAGAGGATGCCACACATGGGCGGATTTCTGAGGAGTCAAAAAAGAGAATTGCCGTGCAGGACATCACACATAATGTTCCTCAGAGATACCGTGTGGTATACCGATCACTGTCAGGTCAGAGATGGCAGCCGGCTGTACAACCGAGTTCATATCAAATTCATCCGTTGGAAGTATCAGGTTTCCGACCAGCAGTACAACAGCAGCAGGAACAGTCCCAAATTGTTCAATGGGCATGTATCTCATCGCAAGCTGCAGAAATTATTAGGCCTCAAGTCAGCGGGACGTCAAATCAGTATAGGTGTTTAGCATGTGATCGTGTTGGGCACTATACCAAGGATTGCCCAGAGAAAATGTTGAGCAACGGACAAATACCAGTACAATGGTGTATTCAGCCCCGTGTTCAACCTGAGAGGACAGCACTGGGAACCGGAAGTGTCCAACATATAGAGATAAAGGGTGTTCTGGAGAGAGCACCGGTGTTAGCAGGAATGTTTGCTATCAAAGACATACCAGTCCTCATACTCTTCGATTCCGGTGCTACCCACAATTTCATCTGAAATCATGAGTGGATCAGCACCAATTGTCCACCAATACTCCCAAGAATAGTTATCTTATAAGTTCACCGGGAGGAAGTATCTCTGCCAGTCAGATTGTTCCACGAGCAGCTCTATGTTTGGGAGGCAAAATATATCCAACATCGCTGATTATATTGGATGGACAGAAGATCGACGTAATATTGGGGATGTCATGTTTAAACCATCACGGTGCCGTTCTTAATATCATTACCGTACTGTCCAAATTGATTCTCTGATGCACGGACAGCACACACTGTTTTTGGAAAGCATGGAGAAGGAATGTGCAGCTGCAAATAACACAGAAGCAACTAAACTTGAAGATATTCTGGTGGTCTGTGAGTATCCCGATACATTTCCCGATGACTTACCGGGCATGCCGCTGGAACGTGACGTCGAGTTCAAGATTGAACTTGTATCGAGAACCACACCGATTTCTCGAAGACCATATCGAATGGTGCCCAATGAACTGGCAGAATTAAAAGGAGCATTTGATGGACCTTTTGGACAAGGGTTTCATTCGCCCTAGCTCGTCAACTTGGGGCTGCTCAGCGCTCTTTGTTAAGAAGAAGGATGAAATGTTGTGGTTATGCGTGGATTATCAAGCGCTCAATGCCGTGACTATAAAGAAGAAGTACCCACTGCCCCGCATCGACATTCTATTCGATCAACTTGTGGGTGCGAGGGTGTTCTCCAAGATGGATCTTCGGTCCGGATATCATCAAATTAAAATCCAACCGGCGGACATACCAAAGATGGAATTCTCGACGAGATACGAACTATATGAGTACCTCAGCATGTCATTTGGATTAACAAATGTTCTGGCTCACTTTATGTATCTCATGAACTCAGTATTAATGCCAGAGTTGGACAAGTTAGTCATGGTCTTCATCGATGACATATTGGTTTATTTCAAGTCAGAGAAAGATGCTAAACATTTGCATATTGTGTTGCAACGGTTTAGAGATCACAAGTTATACGCAAAGTGCAGCAAGTGTGAATTTTGGATCAGCCAAGTGCCATTTTTGAGGCACATTATTTCAGCTGAGGGTATCGCTGTGGACCCAAGTAAAAGGAATCTCCCAAATCTGTCCACGAGGTCCAAAGTTTCCTTGGTTTAGCGGGCACTACCAGGATTCTGGGTTATTGCGATGAAAAAAATCATTGCAATAGGTTGAAATTCGTCGCGATAGGTTGTTATTGCAACGAAATAGAACGTCGCAATAGTTTTTTCTGACTCGTGGTGATAACAGCCGTGGCAATAGGTTATTGCGACGACATAACATCCGTGGCAAATAGTATGGTATTGCGACGACTACACGTTGGTGGCAAATAGTATGGTATTGCAACGGTTTAACGTATTGCGGCGATTTAACGTATTGCAATGAAAATAATGGTGTTGCAACGATGCCACATCCATGGCAAAAAGTATGGTATTGCAACGACTCCACGTTCATGGCAAATAGTATGGTATTGCATCGTTTTAACGTATTGCGACGATTTAATGTATTGCAACGAAAATAACAGTGTTGCAACGATGCCACATTCGTGGCAAAAAGTATGGTATTGCAACGACTCCACGTTCGTGGCAAATAGTATGGTTTTGCAACGGTTTAACATATTGCGACGATTTAACGTATTGCAACGAATAGTACGTTATTTGCGACGATTTCACATCTGTGGCGATAAGTACGGTATCGCGACGATTTCATACTCGTGGCGAATAGTATGGTATCGCGACATTTTCACATTCACGGCAAATAGTACGGTGTTGCAACGATTTCACACCCGTAGCGAATAGTACGGTATGGCAACATTTTTACATTCATGGCGAATAGTATGGTGTTGCAACGATTTCACGTCCGTGGCGAATAGTACGATATCGCGACGATTTCACACGCGTGGCGAATAATATGGTATCGCGACATTTTCACATCCGCGAAGAATAGTACGGTATCACGATGATTTCACACTTGTGGCGAATAATATCGTATCGCAACGTTTTCACATTCGTGGTGAATACTACGGTGTTGCAATGATTTCACTTCCGTGGCGAATAGTACGGTATCGCGACGATTTCACACTCGTGGTGAATAATATGGTATTGCGACGATTTCACAGTCGTGGCCAATAATACGGTAATGCAACGATTTCACGTTCATGGCGAATAGTACGGTATTGCAACGATTTCTGATGTGTGGCAATAGGTTCGTAATGCAACATATTCAAATCTGTTGCAACAGGTTCGTAATGCGACGTTCTCTGGGTGGTGGCAATAGCAGTCTAGTGCAACGCTTTTTTGGTCGTAGCCAAATGTTTGTAGTGCAACGTTTTATAATTTGTGGCAATAGCTAGCTTCCTATTGCAATAGTTTATTTTTGTCACAATAATCTGTTAATGCCATGTTTTATAATTAGCGGCACTAGAATCCTAATGCACCAGGTTTGAAAATTAGTGGCAACAGAATCAATTTATTCGCACACGATACGTCTGTCGACATAACAACAAACATCCAGCAATTGATGCAACGCTCAAGGACCCTTGCGTCGTTGCGAGGCGATGTTATTTACAGCTTTTTCAGGTTACAACATTGTACCCATTAAAAGAGCACCGCGACGAGTTGTAGTATTAGGAATAGTTTCTCGAACATCCAGCTTCGACTTGGTGCGAGCAGAAGCATTTTGTGGAGTTGCTGCTAGCCGTTGTTGATTTTGCAAGCTCTCCATCATTCTGCGCATGTCTGCTAGTTCCTTTTCTTGCCGTGCAGAATTGGCTGCCATCTGATCATGTAAAGCCTGGACTTCCTGGTTGAGTTGTTCATTTGCCTGGACGAAGCCATCCATCTGGGAGGTCATATAATCATTTCTTCCTTCCAACTCTTGCACCTAAGAGCTGAGGTCTTCATTTCTATTTTGCAAGGATCGAACTTGCTGGCCGAGCTGGTCAGACATCTGGATACGCAGTCTTTCAGAAACATTAGGTTTAGCCATATAACCACGCCCCCGAAACTATGATCCTCCAGAACCGGTTGCGGATATATAAGTAAGTTGGAAGATGTTGTTTCTTTCCTCATCTGGGATTGGGACTCCCAGCTCAGCTTCCTTGACGTTGATTTGGGCACGTGCCTGGGTCTATATACAAAAAGAAAATTCACATGTACATTGCAAATATTTATTTAAATGGGGACTGTTTGAAGTGTTTCTCACATGTACAGCTTCTGCCTGCTCGTTTGCCCATTGGCCGTTCTTCACATGGCTTGCCTCCCACAGTTCTATGTCATCGAGTTCTTTTCCGGTCTCTTGGTCTCGCTACATCAAATACAAGTAAAATTTGATTGAATGATTGTAGTGCAAAGTAAAAGCATGATTTAGTTTCATACCTTCTCGTAACTAAGTTGGGCGTAGGATTTCGAGCCAAGCAAGTGTTTTGTCTTTTGAGTACTTCGATTTTGTGAATTGGTTCTGCTTATTGACTGCAATTTTAAGAATTAATTTCACGAATGGGTGTTATCAAATAGTTTTTGTAGGATATGAAGGTATTAGAAAGCTAGCTGACCTTGAATCGCCCGGACCCAAAATAGTCCATAAGCGCCAACCAATCGGAATCTGCTACGTCAACAGTCTTGTTTTGTATACGTTCCTCATCGGTCGAATACTTCTTATAGGTGGCATGCAATGTTGATCGCCACCCCTTGTAGCGCTCACCAGCAATCTTCAATATTTTTCTTCTGTATCATCTGTGTCCTCCAAGTCCCAGGCATTATGTACAAAGTATATCACACTATTATAAATGTACAAGATGGAGGTCACTAGAAAAAAAATACTTATGTGGGGTGTCACAACACTAACCAGAATGTCTCTCACTATATCGCTCTTTGAAGTATCGCCAACCTCTGCCCACTTCCTTACACCATCGACAAAGTGCCGCTGATTAGGACCAACCACAGCACCCAACCTATCGGACCACTGAATTTGTAGCTTCCGATTCTGATCATTCGTTCTATTTGCATATGCTAGATAGCGCATTTTAGCAACCTTAAGTCCTTTAGCAACCCCTCTTCCAAACTTCTTTCCTTCTGTTAGTGTCATTTAAACGGTAAATGTTTAAAGCAAATTAGCAACTGACTAGGCCTAGTATCATGTACAAATAGTGTGAAAGAAGAAGAAGTCTGATTTACCATCTTCAGGACGAGTGAGGCAAATACGAGCGTGGGAACATTGCGTTGCAACAGCATTTTGCTCCATATTGGGCGATGCATCGACTTGTTGACTTCTTTGTTGCTGTTCATACCCTACAATCAGGCATTGGGCAGTAGTTAGTGGCGCTACAGCACCCGTAGTACTGCAAGGGATTTTCATTCCAGCTGCGAAGCAGGCAAGACAGTAGATGGCGATGCTAGAGAAAGAGAGGGTTCGTCGGGTGCTCATCCTCTGTAGTACTGTCGGTTCGGTTTGACCGACATCAGCAGGAGCGTGTCTTGAGGCGAATTGGTGGCAGGGCGAGTCATGGATATCAGCGGTATTAGCTGGTAGAGGATGCAAGACAGATGAGGCGGGCAGCTTGCGACGTTTAACAAAGCTAGGGTTTGGTCTGGCAGTGCAGTGACCACATTTAAGTCAGAGGATCGACGTCCAGATCACACCGGTGATCTCACGTGACTTACATTTTTACTGTAGGCGATGCAGTAAAGATCCAACGGTGTGATTCCGTTGGATCTTTACTGCATCACGTGCAGTAAAAACGTATAAGTTAGGTGATCTGCGTCCATTGATATCACCCAGGAGCAAGTCTCGAGGCTAGGACAGTGTGGCGGATCTAGGAATTAAATTTAGGTGGATTGCATACTGATATTTTGCTCTGCATGTTAGCATCTCGCCCTAAAGTGCTACTAGAATGGATACATGAATATAATCTTGCGTTAATTACCAGACATCAGCAACGCATTTGGCAGTGTAAAAAACGGAATTGAGATCAAATAAGCAGCAATGAACCCTCATGTACATGCATCTCTAAACTATATGATGCTAACATTTCTTAGTGGACATGGGTTAATGATATTGGACTATTTTTTCCAGGGTATGCCATGTCATATGGGGCATAGCATGTAGGTACACCGTAATGGCCAGGGGTTTGCGGGCGGCGGGGTCATCATGGCACGTGAACGATGGGACATGGAGATGGAGGGAGACGCGTCGGGGAGGACAGTGAAGTGACCACCAGCAGGGCGTGGGCGCCGGCCGGTGCCGGAGTGACTGGCGGCGACATGGGTTTACGGGCGGCGGGGTCATCATGACACGTGAAGGATGGGACGTGGCGATGGTCGAGGGAGACGCATTTCTAAGGACACTGAAGTGAGCAGCAACAGGGTGTGGTCGCCGGTGCCAGAGTGGCGGCAGCGAGAGAGCCCAGCGTGCGCGTGTAGGCATCGATAAATCATGCCATCACATATACTCACCAGCAGGGTGTGGGCGCCGGCCGGTGCCGGAGTGACCGGCGGCGATAGGGGTTTGCGGGTGCGAGGGTGGAGGAAGACGCGTCGGGGAGGACACTGAAGTGAGCAGCAGCAGGGTGTGGTCGCCGGTGCCGGAGTGGCCAGAGGCGAGAGAGCCCATCGTGCGTGTGTAGGCATCACGCCATCACATATACTGATTAACTGTTAACTGGGACTAGGAAACTACAATCATAATGCTAAAATATTTAGTAGAGCCCGGTACATATTTATACTCGTAGTACCAGCATGGGATGACGAATCTGGGGGTTCCTGAGCATCAAGTGCTGCAATATTCTTTGCATACGATGCAAAGAAATTAACGTGTTATAAATATGTGTATTTTGATAGTAAACACATTTATAGTTATACCAGGTGCTTGTTGCCCATCACGATTACTTGTAGACGACATGACAGGTGGTGTCTTGTTCCTAAAGTAAAGAGTATATATAGTAAGTAACAGTGATAACGTCAGATTACATGAGGATGTGTATTTTAGATCGGGCGGTGTGGTTGCTATGAACTGAAAATGTTTGTTTTGAACAGAGGAATTAGAAATGACGGAGTAGGAAAAAAAACCGTACAATCCGAGAAAGAGAAACAAGAAAAACGTGTATAAACCGTGGGAACTGAAAATTAGGAATACAAGTTTGGAACACAAGAATGAGAGTACAACATTGGGAGTGGTTGATAAGATAACCGTGGCGTCATTTACTTCTAAATCAAGAAATTACATAGTACATGCGGTTTTTAATAGTTATCTTTCATGACATGGAAATGTACTAGAAATACACTACCATAAACTGTCGGAGCGACATTTATTTCGGGGCAGAGGTGTAGTGTATTTTATATATGGAAAAAAGTAGAATGCAATCAGATGCTAGGGTAAAATAAAAGAATCGACTGTAGGATGCATATCTAACGATTGAGGATAGTTGATTGCACGATTGCACCATTAATCAGATTTTATACTAGACATTCATGAAACATAAGATCATATAAGAAGGAGTTGGGAAGACAACTAGGAATGAACTGGCTGCAGCTGTTGGGACGACAACTAAAGCGATAAGGAGGGAGTAGCTCTATAAAAAGACGGCATGGATCGTGTAGAATTTCCGAGATGTCGCAGGGTGGGGTCGGCGACAAAGAGGTTCGGTAGAGCCCGTCAAACTTGGTCGCTCGACATTGTACCCACAGTCACCACCACCACTCACACGGGAATTTCTTAGGAATGCAAGTTGGGAACACAACACTAAGAGGAGAACATGTGTGCCGAGAATGGAAGCCACTGCGGGATTAGAGGAGACACACATTTATATTCGTCATGGCTAGCTACAAATGGGCGGCACTGGAATTTTGGGTGCACGGAGTGAAGTTTCAATTGTGAAAATCTCAATTGTGCACGCCAAGAAGAACGAAAATTTTTTCGAGGGACCGCTACCCGCCGTTCATCTTTGTTTTCATGGAGATGTAAAAGCAGTCATGTGGTAGTGGGACATTCCAAAAAAATATGAACAAAAATAAGAATCGCCAAATGTATCATTGTGCTAATGCAAACGACATGCAAATACAGAGAACACCCAAGTCCACGAAAGGAGGACGGCAAATCCATGGTCTAGTAAAAGGTAAACAATTGGCATTTTATATATAACATTCGTCGCAATGAAATGATAACATATACAGAGTATATACTACTACTACAAAAAAAACATTTTCCCCTGTGATGTCTAATCTCCAGGCCGTCGATCCAAAGCCGCTTGTGATACAAGTATCACAGGTACATACGATATATATATCAACAATGTCATCGGATATTAGTTACAACAGATAAAGTACTTTTCATGCACCTGTTGCATCAGGCGATGGACTAGTTAGCAATTTAGATGACATAATTTCCTAATCAAGTTAATTATGCATCATGTCTGTTGTTAGTTCTATTACTTGTAAGGATAATGTTTATCGGATTTCATTCATTCAGCCACAAGAAATATAGACGGTCCCAAGTTACAAACATATAGGAGATGTTTTCGATAAAAGAAGTTTTTTGATACTGCATATATAGAACACATTGTTCATGAACATAAAGACATATTTCATTAACAAACAAGTAATAGGAAAACACGTAGTAGACAGCAAGAACAAGATAAAATACACCTAATACTACTCTACTCAGAGATCACGAAATAGATAAACCACTCCTTATACTACTCTACTGGGAGAAAACCACGTCCTCCTCCTCCGCCACTGCCGCCTCCTCCGCCTCCGCCGCTGGTGCCGCCTCCTCCTCCTCCTCCTCCTCCTCTGCCGCTGCCGCCGCTGCTGCTGCCTCCGCCTCCACCGACGCTGCTGCCTCCTCCTGCTCCTCCTCCACCGCTGCCGCCGCCTCCATAGCCGCGTCCACCTCCGCCTCAAGAGACGCCTCCTGCTCCGCCTCCTCCGCTGCCGCCGCTGCCCAAGCCGCCTCATACTCCTCAACCTCCGTCACAGTCCGAAGCTTCCCGGCGACGCGGCACTTAATCTTCATGAGGCCCTCTACCCCAGCAACCTCCGCGATCGTCTCGTGGAGGGCGTCGAGACGACCGGCCACAGTCATCAACCTATAGCAGTGGTGGCCCGCGGTGTCCATGCTCGTGTGGAGGGGAAGGGTCCCAAGACCCAGACGGCGACACGAGCGATCTGTGTCAGAAAAGACCTTCCGTGCCACTGTGTTGAGCGCTAGTGCGCTATGAGCGGCGGCGGACATGGCATCGGTGGCCACCTTAAGGCGCCGATCGACTTCGTCGATGGGGTCAATGAGGAGTCTGAGAGTCTGCTCAACCCAACCGGGATGAGGAAGTGTAGGCACCACGGGCGGAGATGCGGGCACCGCCATCAGTTCCACCAGCATTGCCGGCGGCGATGGAAACAGTGAAGGAGGTTCGGAGGACGTCGATGGCCTAGAGCGCTTCGGCGCAGGGCTACCCAGTTGTGTGGCGACGGAGGTGTAGAGAAAGAGCAAGAGGTGGTCGACGGTGGTGGGGGGAGAAGTTTAGAGGCTAGGATCTAAGGAGTGGTGCGGCGAAGAGGCAAGAGGACGGTGAGCCTTTATAGCGGGTCGTCGTCTAAGTGGGCGTGTCGAGATGATCGGACGCTAGTGGAAACCGCGCTTAATTATGAACCGGTCGGTGGCCCCGGTTTCCTCGAAACCGCGGTTTGCATCCTCTCGGACCCAACGGCTCGACGCGTCCCATTAGGAGTAAATTTACACGCCGGGAAAAACAATTTTTTCGTTATATAAAAAAAAATCCGTCCGTACAAGCCTAAGCCAACTTCGTGACCGCGCGTTCGTGCCAGGGGACGCCTTGCAGCAAACATGGGCCTAGTCCTGCACGCATTACCGAGGTTTGAGGTATATATATGCATGCATGTTAGTGTTGTTAAACATGACTGAGGTGTTTTAATTCTAGCTATGTCTAACATGCACGGACCGCAAACATGATCAACCAATTACACTACGTAAGAAACCCAAATAGGAGACAACGATGGGCGACAGATCGGATGTCCATCGATCACAAAGTGATGCGAGACGCGCTTAAAGTCATTGTTTGTCTCCTTTAGCTTTGCAATTACAAATCGAGACGAGCTTAAAACCCTAAGATCTTTTGTTTTTGTCCAATTTGCTCGGTTCACTTGTGACAGATTAACACATCACTAAACTTAGAGCACATTCACTTGATTGAAATCCAAAAATTCTAACACACCAGTATTTATTGACACGAATGAACACATATATATTACAAAACACAAGAAATATGTACAAGAACAAAATTGAAGCTAAACATGTACAAGAACTCCTAAAACTACAAAAGAAATATGTACAAGAACTCCTAAAACTACTATGCCGGCCCCGCCTCCTCCGCCCTCTCCCCAACTTCTCAAACCACAACAAGCGGTCCTCCTCATCCTCGTTGTCGTCGTCGTTGTCGTGGTGGTGGTCGCCGTCGTCGTCGCCGTCATCATCGTCATCATCGTCGTGTCGTCGTCATCATCATCATCGTCGTTGTCATCGTCGTCCTCCTCCTCCTCCTCCTCCTCCTCCTCCTCCTCCTCCTCCTCCTCCTCCTCCTCCTCCTCCTCCTCCTCCTCCTCCTCCTCCTCCTCCGGTGATGACGCAACAGGAGAGTGGGCCGGCTGCTCCGGCTGAGCCGATTGCTCTGGCTGCACTGGTGGCTCCGGCTACACCGGTAGCTCCGGCTGCACCGGCGGTGGAACCCCGCCGTGACGGAAGTCCCTATCCATTGCCACCACCAGGGCACTACGGCCCTCGGCGCCGAGCTCCTGGGCCATCGTCCCAGACAAGATGTCCAGGCGATCGGCCACACCCGTGAGGGCGTAGAGGTAGCGGCTGGTGGTATCCATTCCCGGAAACTCGGGAAGGGTACCAAGACCCAAGGCGTCCAAGGCCCGAGACGTATTGTTGTACACCTCTCGCGTCATTGAGGCGCTGGTCGTCGTTCACCCTCTCGGGGGAGCTGCAGCATATCCGCTTGCAGGGTGGCTGCCTCGGCGGGCTAGGAGGCGGAAGGTTGGCCATGGCTGTGGTGGTTCATCGGCGCCGGGCTAGGAGGTGGAACGATGGAAGAAGAAGAAAGGAGTGCAAAATTTCTGTGCTTGTACATAACCGATGACGCGCCTATATGGTTTGTGCGGAGTAGACGAGGGAGCGGTTCATTTCCCGCGCATTGAACTCTTTGTAGACTTCGTGCGGCGCAATTAAACCACTGTGGAAGACGATCTTCAGAGATCCTTCCGTCTATCCATGGGAATCGAATCCCCTGCAGTACTGCAGGTGCATTAGAGGTCACTGACATGTGGGCCCTATGCTCTGTGGGACCCACATATCAGTGACTTCTAATGCACCTGCAGTACTGCAGGGGATTTCAGTATCCATGTGGAACGTCACGCAGACGTCCCTGCACCACGGCTTCTTAACTTCTCTGCAGACCTCGTGCGGCGCGTCAGTTACTTGGCGCACTGGAAAGGCCAGCGCCGAGATCTCCGGGCCCGGCGAGCCCCGCCACGGCGGCGCCGCGCGCGCGCTCTCGGCGCGAGGAAGAAAGGGTCTGTGATGTTATTTTTCTTGTTTTGTAGTAGTATTGTTTTATCTTAATGAGCTCAATGTCGTTGTTCCTCTGTGAAGACCTTTTACCGTAGCCGGTTTCTACCACAACAGTAACCGCCTGAGATAATTAGGTTATCACTTGTATCTAGCCGTCTTTGATAATTGTTTTTCACAGACATGTCTAGCCGTTGGTTAATAACCGCCTATAATAAGGTATAACCTATGCAGTACTACTGTTGTTATTTCTAATTTCCAGGTCAATTCAATATAACCACAGAACAAAAATCAATAATATCATCACAGAACAAAAGTCAACAATATTATCATCACAGAAGTCAATTTCACTAAAACAATATACATATGTACAAGTTATAGATACAATTCATCTCAAAGTTTACAAGTTTTCACTAAAAACTATTTCTATTGGCATAGTCATAAAGTTCTGGCACATCAGCTGATGCACCATCCTCATCAAAGAACTCCCCTCTTTTGTGCAAAATTTCGTGACGAATGAATTGATAGAGTTCAGCAGCAATCCTGTCGGCTCCTCTACTAGGAATACTTCTACATACCGGCCATTCTTCGTTCATATTCTTCGTGTGCTGCAATATAACACATAACAAGGTTTAGAATGTATTGGTTTGAACAATCTCAAAGTATAGATCAAAGTGAGAGTATACAGGAATTTATTTGGTATTTTTGGAGCAGTTGTACTATGAGCAATTGAATTTTGAAGTTGGAATCAAAGTATTAAAATAATGTTTCTGGTAATATTGAACAGCAGAGAATATAAGTATTAAACTATGCTAGTTACAATGAAAATGAAACACAAAAGTAAGAAAATAAGGTATCGACATTAAGGATAACTTACATCCTCACGATTCACTCTATATACGCCGGCGGTCCGAAGATGCTCGCATACATAATACCCGCATAAGACACTCCCAGCAGGCTGCTTCGGACAAGCATAATACATTTTTATGTCCAATGCATTCGTATTGGAAGGTCTCTCACCGCCAAGCCGTCCCGCGTAAAACCACCAAGCGTTGTAATATAAGAAATGTCATATAAAACTTGTCAACACATTCTAGATGTGCGTAAATTAAAATTATTGAATAAACGTACGATTTCAAAATGGAAAGGAAATCTTTGTAAGAAATCGGCCGAGTCCAAGACTGTTGCCATTCCCTGTGTTGGCTTGATGAAGATCATTATGTAGTGATTACTGCAAACATACAAACACACGTGTTAACAATTACCAATAATTGCTATTTCAATGTCATGTCGAACTTACTCGAAGTGGTATGGAGCCTTTACAAGGTCCTTGCCATCTCAGACAAAGTTAAACATCGCATGTCCTATGTAAGCTGCAACTTCTATCCTTTTATCCTTCTTAAGTTTTGCGATTGCTTTTTCAAAATCTTTTCTTTTCATGTGTTTGAACTGTGCTGAGTCTTGATCTGCCTGGACGTCGAATAGCGCCTTTGCAATCCTAGTAGGGTCAAGGATACCTGTCTTGCGCTCCAACATTTCATTATCCATGTATTGCATCCTATTGAAGAAGTCCAAAATTGTTATAATCTCATGAAATGCGTATGCGTGTAGTAAGAAAAGCAAATACAAAATATTAGAGCACATACAAGCACCAGACGAGCAGCAGGTTGATTTCGAGCATGCCCCGATGGAAAAGGGCATGCAACTCTTCAAATAAAATGACTCGTCTATCCACTCCAGTGCTCCAAAATGCTTCTTTTGGAATACGAAATGTGACGCAATTAAGACCATATTTTGTGCTGGCAAGGATGTACCACTCATGCATTCTTCTGAGCTGGACGGGTTGTTTGCTAAGTTGTATGGATGTCATGAACGGCTTACCATTCTCAAATTCAGGAGGAACATCCTCAAGCTTGTATATTGGAACTCCTGGTTTAACTAAAGCCGTTCGCCGATTATACATGACACCGTCTTCCCACTCCTCGATATCTCCTAATGATGGCTCATGAGAAGAACGAGATGCACTCGATTTTATAATATTTTCCTTCATAGTTTCCAAATATTTTGACACTTCTGATGAAGGTTTCTTATTTTCATATGAGGTAACTTTGATAGGCACTGATGATCGAGGAGTAGTCGTCGGAAGTTGGACACTGGCTTGTTGTTGAACCTGTTGTTCAACTGATTGCTCTTTACTCCCAGCAGTTGGCTCTAGTACTACTTCAAGCTGTTGCTCAACTGGTTGCTCTTTACTAGCAACAGCTTGCTCTGGTACTGCTTGAAGCTGTTGTCCAACTTGTTGGTCTTGGATATCATCCTTGTTGAGACATAGGGGGAGTGGATCTTCCTGGACTGGGAGTGGATCTTCATGCACTTTCGCCTTAGAAGATGGGGTTGTAGTATTTGGAGATGCGACAGGGCTAGAAATTGGCTCATCGTCCAACACAATATTGCGTCGGTGCCAAAGGATTAATTGGTTGACAGCCTGCCCCAGAGTCGCGATCCCCTCAGGTGTGACGTGGTCTATTTCATAATCTTCATAATCATTATCAATGATCTGAAGAACTTGCACCACAGCATAATACAACGGAAGTAGATTCTCGTTGAAGTCACGATCAGGCTTTGCCATAGGAGTGGCAACCTGTTTGGTTTTGTTCCCTGCTCTGCCTATCGGGACAAGAAGACGATAAGATTTGTCGTTAGCAATATCATCGACAGGGAACTTATGGGTTGACCTTGAGCCTGGCACGGAACCAATGCTGCTAGGGTAGGCAGTTGGAGATACTAATTGCTCCTTTTGCACCAGAACCATCACTGTACTCGGTGCCACTAATTGTCCTGATTGTCTAAGTTGTTCCATTATTTCTTGCATATTTTCTTTGACCTTGTGAGCAATCATTTCATCAAGTGTTTTCTTAAACTTCTCACGTCTTCTATATGTGTCTTTATCTTTAGGGAAACCATCTAGCCAAGACATTTGAGAAGAGACCGCTCGAACCCGTCCGCTGTGTTCAGGGCTTCTTAAGATAGCGGTAAGTTGGTCATTCTCCCTCTTCAGCTTGAAGAGACCCTTCTGTTGCTTTTCAATTACTTCTTTCATTTTATCATCTACTTCATTCAGAGAGTCGGGCTTTTCAAGTTTGCCCTCGCTGGTCAAACCTGACCGAGCAAAGACCCAGCATTGAGTTCACTCATCGCACCCTTCTAATGGGTGAGGATTGCCCATACTGGTAATTTCGTCAAATATCTTATTCCATTTCTGGACTTTGGGGGCATATCCGGCAGACCCCAAGAAATGATGGTATTTGTTCTTTTTTGCAAGCTCTGACCTAGTAGCACTTAGATCTTTAGCATCAGGTGTGCTCTTTTGACGAACAAACTCTTGCCACTAAGCTTGTGTGATTTTTCCCATCTTCCTCGGGCTAGGGACCTTATCAGCCTTAACATAAGCATTCATTTCACTCTTCCAGCATCAAAACTTCTTGCCGCAAGAGACCAATGTTGCTTTCTTTACAGCTTCTTCTGTGCCTTTCGGGAACTTGAATTGTTTCTTTATCCTTTCCCACAACTCATTCTTGGTCTACTTGGGTAAATTCCTCCGATTCTCGGTTGTGATCGGCACAACCTCCCTAACAAGAACACCACATGCATTACGGTACTTGGTAACTGAATCCAGTGGTTCTTGGGGAAGCCCACATGGACCGACCCTTGTTATGTACATGATGCGGTCCAATGGACCCTTATTGGGACCTCGTTGCCCTCGTTTCCGCTTGAGTGAAGTTGAGGATTCATCCATTGGAGAACCTTCTGCGGTTTTAGGAGCCGATGTCACCTCATTGTCTTCGCGATTAATCTAGGTAGAAAAAAATTATAAGACTTCGTATACTTGACAACCAACATTAACTTGAACTGCTGAATTTAAGATTCGTGATCCATACCTCGTCGGCAGGATCATATTCCGGGTCTAGATCCACTGAAGTCTTTTTAATTTTTATATTCGGAAAAGGATCCGATGGACTGTGATAGGAGCCTGAACTGCTGGAGTCAGTAAACTCTATATTGTCTTCTTTATTCCTACTACCAGGATCAGTCTTCTTAGGGCTTTCCATGCTATAACTAATAAGACAAAAAATCTAATAAATGGCATATTAACTCTACATGAAGTGTTGCATGAAGAAAAGGATGGAAGCATTCTAGGATTTGATAAGGCATTCTAGGGTTTAAGGCGACTGACCAAAAGGTTCCTATACATTGCGAGGGTGACAAGCATGTTAAAGTTGCTCACCAGCAATGGCAATTTTATCTTCTTATTCTAAATAGGCTAGCTTCGTTCAGAGTGGCGACCACGTTCTTTAGGTTTACTAGGCGGCGCCTAGCTCCGGGCCTATAACTGATCAAGCAAGGGACAAAAAGCAAATCCTCCAGCCTTTTTCTAGTATCAAGAATTGCAAAGTGTGGCACTTGGATTTGGATGGTGAGGTGAGGCGAGGCGAGGTAGCTGCAGGCAAGAAGAGACACTCTTTTTTAGCGATGAGGGCGTACCTGGAAGTGACTAGGGCGAAGCTCGGCAGCGATGACGAAGCTCGGCGGCCTACCTGGAAGTGACGAGGGCGAACACTTGGCTGCCGAGGGTATATATAAACTCCAATTTTCTCAGGTGGATTTCAAGTACCGATCGTCTCAGAAGATGGTTACCTCAGGCGGGTTTTACTTACCAACCGCCTGAGAAGATAAACATCTTAGGCGGTTGGTTAGTAACATCTTAGATAAACATCTTCTCAGGCGGTTATTAAGTACCAACCGTCTCTGAAGATACTTACTCCTGCTTAATTAATATTCTTGATTAAATGTGGGTCCTTTAAAAAGGCAAAATTCCACTTTCTTGTAATATTATTGATATGTAAAGGTTACCATTAAATTTCACTTCATAAATCTTTTGAAATCGGTCAGAACATAAAAAACATACAACAAACGATATTTTTCATTATTCTATCTTGATGAATATAATGCCTTTTTCATTTATTTTTTCAGTGGACAATTTTACTCATCATACCAACCTCTATGAATTTTTTCAGATTTTTTTTTTAGTTTTTTTGAATCAATGTGTGTTCATAATTTGATGAATTCCTCATATGTATATGAGCATTTAGTTAGAATGATGGATAATTTGAAGTTTGACATGTTGGAATGCTTTTAAAAAAATTAACAAAATTCATACATGTATAAATGATACAAATATGTTCATACGAACAAATTTGAGTGAAGGATCTTCTTTTACGAGATACACAAATGTGAATAATATGTGAGTAGAAATTAATTTGATATTTACCAAAACATTACAATGTCAGCTATACAAGTTTTAAAAATTTTTGTTCAGGTGGTAGATGTTAATTTTATACAAATGTACAAGAAAGAATCATAGAATTTGGACACAATTTGCAGAATCTAAACATATTTGATTATTTATATTGGAATCTAAATAAAAAGAAGCAAGGGATAAGGAAACTGAAGAACAATATCGGGCATTATCTCAGACGGTTGGTAAGTAATACCCGACTGAGATAAAAATCTTCCTTGACGGTTATTAAGTAACAACCGCATGTGAAGATATTTACTTCTTCTTAATTAATATTCTTGATTAAATGTGGGTCCTTTAAAAAGGCAAAATTCCACTTTCTTGTAATATTATTGATAAGCAAAGGTTACCATTAAATTTCACTTCATAAATCTTTTGAAACCGGTCAGAACATAAAAAACATACAACAAATGATATTTTTCATTTTTCTATCTTGATGAATATAATGTCTTTTTCATTATTTTTTCAGTGGACATTTTTACTCATCATACCAACCTCTATGAATTTTTTCATATTTTTTTAAATTTTTTTGAATCAATGTGTGTTCATAATTTGATGAATGTCTCATATGTATATGAGCATTTAGTTAGAATGATGGATAATTTGAAGGTTGGCATGTTGGAATGCTTTTAAAAAAATTAACAAAATTCATACATGTATAAATGATACAAATATGTTCATACAAACAAATTTGAGTGAAGGATCTTTTTTTTATGAGATACACAAATGTGAATAATATGTGAGTAGAAATTAATTTGATATTTACTAAAACATTACAATGTCAGCTATACAAGTTTTAAAATTTTTTGTTCAGGTGGTAGATGTTAATTTTATACAAATGTAGAAGAAAGAATCATATAATTTGGACACAATTTGCAGAATCTAAACATGTTTGAGTATTTATATTGGAATCTAAATAAAGAAGAAGCAAGAGATAAGGAAACTGAAGAACAATATCGGGCATTATCTCAGACGGTTGGTAAGTAATACCCGACTGAGATAAAAATCTTCCTTGACGGTTATTAAGTACCAACCGCCTGTGAAGATATTACTTCTTCTTAATTAATATTCTTGATTAAATGTGGGTCCTTTAAAAAGGCAAAATTCCACTTTCTTGTAATATTATTGATAAGTAAAGGTTACCATTAAATTTCACTTCATAAATCTTTTTAAATCGGTCAGAACATAAAAAACATACAACAAATAATATTTTTCATTTTTCTATCTTGATGAATATAATGCATTTTTCATTTATTTTTTCAGTGGACATTTTTACTCATCATACCAACCTCTATGAATTTTTTCAGATTTTTGTAATTTTCTTTGAATCAATGTGTGTTCATAATTTGATGAATGCCTCATATGTATATGAGCATTTAGTTAGAATGATGGATAATTTGAAGTTCGACATGTTGGAATGCTTTTAAAAAAATTAACAAAATTCATACATGTATAAATGATACAAATATGTTCATACAAACAAATTTGAGTGAAGGATCTTTTTTTTTACGAGATACACAAATGTGAATAATATGTGAGTAGAAATTAATTTGTTATTTACCAAAACATTACAATGTCAGCTATAAAAGTTTTAAAATTTTTTTTTCAGGTGGTAGATGTTAATTTTATACAAATGTAGAAGAAAGAATCATATAATTTGGAGACAAGTTGCAGAATCTAAACATGTTTGAGTATTTATATTGGAATCTAAATAAAAAAGAAGCAAGGGATAAGGAAACTGAAGAACGGTATCGGGCATTATCTCAGGCGGTTGGTAAGTAATAACCGACTGATATAAAAATCTTCTCGGAAGGTTATTAAGTACCAACCGCCTGTGAAGATATTTACTTGGGACGGAGGGAGTATAAGATGGTCACCCGCGCCATCGTCTTTTCCGCACAACCGTTCCAACATCCTCTCTTCTCTCCACAAAACCTAGCCGCAGCTAGTATGCAGCAAATGCTTTCGAGCTCTAGCAACCCTCTGCCACCGAGCCCGCCGAGGGACCCGGCCGCCGGTAAGCGGCCGCGGCTGGACCCCCCCTCGCCGCCGCGCGTGAAGGATACCCTCCTGTTCAACATGGCCCGAGATGTATTTACGGATACATCTCACTCCATGGAACTCCTTGGGCTCGGTACCCTTCCACAAAGTACTGGAATGGACACCACGGGCCACTACGTCTTCGGCCTCTCGCACGTGGCCTCTCGTCTCGACTCCCTCTAGGAGACAATGGCGGCCGAGCTCAGCGTCGCGGGTCGTCGCAACCTCGTCGTGGCCGCGGCCTTGAGACTGGGTCACCTTCCGCCGCCGGAGCCCGAGGCGCTAGAGGAGGGTCAGGAGCCCGAGGACCCACCCGAGGAGGAGGAGGTGGAGGCTGAGTAGAGTAGTATTTAGGTGTTTTCTTTTCATGTTTTAGTTGTAGTTTTTTGTTTCATGTTTTGAGTTGTAGTTTTTCGTTTCATGGTTTTAGTTGTAGTTTATCTTTTCTTGTGTTTGTAATATACTACCTCAATCCAAAGCCACAAGTATTTTGGGACGGAGATACTCCCTCCCTCGAAAGGGACAAGTTGTATTTTGGGACGGAGAGAGTAATGTTTTTAAAGTAAATGTAGTTGGTGTTCTTGTTCATGGATGTACTATCTGTGCAAAATTAGTTCGAATTTTCCGATTTCCAAACCCTCCTTGTCCCTAAACCGGTGGAGTTGCTAGGAGATCGCCCGCAGCGGGGCTCGCAAAGCGGTCTGTAAAGTAGTAGTAACCGGAAAATGCAACAGGCTGGTAGCTAGGACTGGAAAGAAAAAAGTGATGGTTATTAAGTACCAACCACCTGTGAAGATATTTACTTCTTCTTAATTAATATTCTTGATTAAATGTGGGTCTCTTAAAAAGTCAAAATTCCACTTCCTTGTAATATTATTGATCAGTAAAGGTTACCATTAAATTTCACTTCATAAATCTTTTGAAATTGGTCAGAACATAAAAAATATACACCAAATGCTATTTTTCATTTTTCTATCTTGATGAATATAATGCCTTTATCATTTATTTTTTCAGTGGACATTTTCACTCATCATACCAACCTCTATGAATTTTTTCAGATTTTTTAAAATTTTTTTGAATCAATGTGTGTTCATAATTTGATGAATCCATCATATGTATATGAGCATTTAGTTAGAATGATGGATAATTTGAAGTTTGACATGTTGGAATGCTTTAAAAAAATTTAACAAAATTCATACATGTATAAATGATACAAATATGTTCATACAAACAAATTTGAGTGAAGGATCTTTTTTTATGCGATACACAAATGTGAATAATTTGTGAGTAGCAATTAATTTGATATTTACCAAAACATTACAATGTCAGTTATAAAAGTTTTAAAATTATTTGTTCATGCGGTAGATGTTGATTTTATACAAATGTAGAAAAAAGAATCATCGAATTTGGACACAATTTGCAGAATCTAAACATGTTTGAGTATTTATATTGGAATCTAAATAAAAAAGAAGCAAGGGATAAGGAAACTGAAGAACAGTATCGGGCATTATCTCAGGCGGTTGGTAAGTAATACACGTATGAGATAAAAATCTTCCTTGACGGTTATTAAGTACCAATTGTCTTTTAAGATATTTACTTCTTATTAATTAATATTCTTGATTAAATATCTTATCAGGCGGTTGGTAAGTAAAACCCGCCTGAGATAAACTTAAAAACCGCATGTGAAAAACCGACGCCGAGACAGGGACCCCTCACCACACGCCCGCTATTAGACGACGACCCGCTATAAAGGCTCACCGTTCTTTTGCTTCTCCACCGCACCACTCCTTAGATCCTAGCCTCCAAACTTCTCCCCCCGCTACTGTCGACCACCTCTCGCTCTTTCTCTGCACCTCCGTCGCCCCACAAATGGGTAGCCCCCCACCGAAGCGCTCTAGGCCATCGACGTCCTCCGAACTTCCTTCTCCGTTTCCATCGCCGCCGGCAATGCCGGTGGAACTGATGGCGGCGCCTGCATCTCCTCAGCCCAACTGGTTACAAGAGACTGTCCGCCTCTTTACCGCTCGCGTCGACGAATTAACGCGGCGAATTAAAGATGTTGAAGACGACGTGTCCTCTGCCGTCGAACATGCAAGAGCGCTGGACACAATGTCGGGGGATGTATTTAACAATACATCTCTCATCTGTCGCCGTCTGGGTCTTGGGAGGCTTCCCCAGCTCCCCAGCATGGACTCCGCCGGCTACTACTTGTTCGGGTTAAGCTTTGTGGCCGCTCGTCTCAACGCCTCCATGAGACAATCGAGGAGGTTGCTGGGGTACAGGGCCGCTAGAAGATTCTGCACAGCGCTGCCTTTAAGCTCGATGTGGAGACGGAAGAGGAGTCGCCGCTGCAGGATGCGTCGGCCGCGGCGCGCGCGGCGGCGGAGGTGGACGAGGCCTCCGAGTAGAATAGGATTAGGAGTAGTTTTGTTCTTGTTTCTACGTGTTTTTCATCCATGTTTTCTTTACTCTTGTTTGTAATATATGTGTTGGTAGTATGTTAATGTAATATGTCTTTTATGTTCATGAACAATGTGTCTGATGTATTATCGAAAAATTCTCCTTTTATCGAAAAACATCTCCTTTAACGACGCCAAGTTTTAACCTTTAACCCACTTCGTGCGTGAATCAAAAAACATCTCCAGTCGTGATGTTGTGTTTCTCTTGGTTTTTTTATATTTTTCTTTTCACGTTTTGTCATGTTGTTTTCTTTGATGCAAACGGGGCTAAACAAAAGACGAGCGCGCATAGGGGAAATACAACAAGTGCAACATTCATCAGAGATTAGCATGCATATATAGGAGAAACACATCAACATGCCTTATACAAGTCTATTTTATATACAGTACTCTCTTTGTTCACTTTTCATTGGCGTTGGGAGAACTAGGGGTAGCGCATCCAAAAGGGAATGGAGGGAATATAACCCATAGAGTACAACATGTTATGGCGGAACAGGTCATACTCGCGCTCAATCCTACAGTTCTCAGTACAGAAGACGGTCCACTCGTACCACCCTCGCCGGCTGCAGCGGGCAGGCCCCTGGTTCCCCCCTGTTGGGCAGCGGCAAAAGTAATCGTCAATTTTGGGCAGCGCCACCGGCGGCGGTCCCAGAGGAGGCCTACGCAGAAACCTCCAGCTCACAAAAATCTCGAGCCTCTGCATGGCTTGACTCCGACACCGGCAGCACTCCGTGTTGGTCCTCTTCATCGCGATGGACCCGGCCGCGTTGTCGCCGACTTGGGCCTCTCCTTCGACCTGTCGGATATACTCGAGGGCGTCGCGGTCCCCGCGGTCGGCCGTAGTTGACGACGAGGTCGAACCCGGTGACGTAGCACGCATGAGGGTTGCCCACGTTGGCCAGGTGCTCCACGAGGGCGTCGTAGCTCTCGTTCCCGTGTCGTTGGAACCACTCCCAGCTGCTCTCCCGCTCCAGCGCCACGCGCCTGCCCACGGCGGGATCACGGCACGCCGCTTGCATGGCCTTGCAGGTGGCGCGCAGACTGGAGAGGTCGTCCATGGGCTGGGTGGAGGTTGCGACGACCCACCCTGTGATCAGGACCGCAATATCGTGCGGCAAGGGGAACTCCATGGGCTTCGAAGGGAACCAATGAGGGCGCGCACGATGGAGAGAAAGAGTACGCGCAGAGAAGAGGATGGTGTGTGTGGTGGAGTAGAGGATGGTGTGTCGTCTTACTACTCTTTATTAGTACGCGCGGAGAAGACGATGAGACGCCCAGTGATTTTTAGTACGCGCGGAGAAGAGGGATGGTGGTGTGTGGGCAGTTATTTCCAGCCAATTTTTTTTGTCCCAGCTCAACTTTACTTTCACTGTATAGTCATGTCAGTTGTGTGCTCTGCACATTTTCAGTTATTGTCCTTTGTTGCCGTAGCAACATGCTGGCATTGAATGGAAAGTGGGAGGATATGTATTGATGAAGGGTGTTAGGGTAAGTTTATGTGTTGACTAATGTGCGGTTTGAATCTTAAAAATTAGTTTTTCTTTGTTGTTTTAGTTGCTTCTGTTTTGTAAATATTGATAATGAATGAAATCTATCATTGTTCATCTATGTATCTTGTGTGTTCTTCAACTGTGTGAATGAATGAATGTGTAGTGTGTTCATCATGTTCCTCAACTCGGGTATCAAAAGGTAATTATCTTAGGCGGTTGGTAATTCAAACTCGTCTAAGAAGAAGATTATCTCAGGCGGTTGGTAAGTAATACCCGACTGAGATAAAAATCTTCCTTGACAGTTATTAAGTACCAATCGCCTGTGAAGATATCTACTTCTTCTTAATTAATATTCTTGATTAAATGTGGGTCCTTTAAAAAGGAAAAATTCCACTTTCTTTTAATATTATTGATAAGTAAAGGTTACCATTAAATTTCACTTCATAAATCTTTTGAAATCGGTCAGAACATAAAAAACATACAACAAATGATATTTTCATTTTTCTATCTTGATGAATATAATGCCTTTTTCATTTATTTTTTCAGTGGACATTTTTACTCATCATACCAACCTCTATTAATTTTTTCAGATTTTTTTTTAAATTTTTTTGAATCAATGTGTGTTCATAATTTGATGAATGTCTCATATGTATATGAGCATTTAGTTAGAATGTTGGATAATTTGAAGGTTGGCATGTTGGAATGCTTTTAAAAAAATTAACAAAATTCATACATGTATAAATGATACAAATATGTTCATACAAACAAATTTGAGTGAAGGATCTTTTTTTTATGAGATACACAAATGTGAATAATATGTGAGTAGAAATTAATTTGATATTTACCAAAAAATTACAATGTCAGCTATACAAGTTTTAAAATTTTTTGTTCAGGTGGTAGATGTTAATTTTATACAAATGTAGAAGAAAGAATCATATAATTTGGACACAATTTGCACAATCTAAACATGTTTGAGTATTTATATTGGAATCTAAATAAAAAAGAAGCAAGGGATAAGGAAACTGAAGAACAGTATCGGGCATTATCTCAGACGGTTGGTAAGTAATACCCGACTGAGATAAAAATCTTCCTTGACGGTTACTAAGTACCAACCGCCTGTGAAGATATTTACTTCTTCTTAATTAATATTCTTGATTAAATGTGGGTCCTTTAAAAAGGCAAAATTCCCCCTTGTCCACAAACCGGTTGAGTTGCCAGGAGATCGCCCGCAGCAGGGCCCACAAAGTGGTCTGTAAAGTAGTAGTAACAGGAAAATGCAACAGGCCGGTAGCTAGGACTAGAAAGAAAAAAGTGAAGACAATACGAGGAAGAAAATGTTTGAAAAAAGGAAGGACAACCAAAATGTTAAACAGGAAATCTTTTCACGGAAATTAATCCAGTAGTAATCCTCTCAAACATAGGCTCCCTTTGAAGGATAGGATTTGTAAAGGATTTTTAGTTTCCATAGGAAACGTAACACAAGAGCAAGGACACTTTGGTAGCCATACTAAAAGAGCTGCTTATCCGCCACATCCACTTCCCCATGCCGCCAGTAGAATATCTTCGGTCGCGGGAAGGTGTCCCCCGAAGAGTTCGAGGACACCGAGGAGTGTCCGTCAGAAGAGTCGCCTGATGACGAGGAGGCCAGGGAGTTGGGGTGGACCGGCGGCGTATAGTCGAGGTAGTGATCCAGGTGGATGATGAGCTCCGTCGTGAGGTCGCCAGGCCGGGCCACTGCGGCATGGCTGAAAGGTTCCGCCGGCGGCCCGCCGTCACTCCCAGTCCGGCCATCACTTCCTGCAAAGAAGGTGGCCATTTTGGCCCGAGGCATGAGGCATGGGTCTTTCATCCACCCAACGACCGTGCACAGGTCAGCACGCTTCCGGTGGTAAGTGGAAGCATCAAAGTGATCAAAGAGGAAGACGTCACCTAGAACCTGTCTGATGACCTCCGCAGACCAGACATGCAGAGGGAGGTTCTCGATGACAACCTGCACGTGGAAGAACCACCCGACGATCGGCACGCTGACGCCAAAGATCCATGGCTGGAAGTAGTGGTTATCATCCGGCATGGAGATGATTGTTGTCTCGATGGCAAGCTCCCGATAGTCATCACGGGTGAACCGCACCAGGAAATCACCATCCCCAAACGTGTACACGGTGAAAGCCCAATGCAGGATTTCAGTTGGTGATGGATGGCCAGGGTGATCTCCATGGGCGTCGCCCGCTGCGACCTCCTCTGGGTCCCAGAACAGCTGCTTGGCGGCGCAAACGGATAAACTCTGTCGTCATGAGGCAGATTGTTGACCATCGTGCATTGCCCCTCATGAGGGCACAGGGACGGTGAGCTTGCAGGTACCTACTCGCGTCTAACATGGTTGCGAGGCATGGCGTTGTGACAACAGAGGCAGAGGACTTCTCAGGCAACACACGGGAGCATGGATGGGAATCAGTCGGGAACTTGAGCCTGGAAGCAATAGGGGGGGGGGCTTGGTTTAAGAAGGCAAGGATGAAGAGGCCAAACATCGGAAGCAGCGTCCCTTGAGGATCTCACGAAAATCTGGTGATAGGACCGGACCTTTCGAGGCCTTCGGCTCTGTGCAAGCGTCATGAATGCGCGAAGGCCCAGCTTGAATATAAAGTGAATCAGCGCAGTTTCAGCCCACAAATAACAAGCGGCCCACCTTTTTCGTCCTGCCTGCCATCCTGCCCGCGGCGGGAAATTTCTGTCATGCCGAATGAAGAAGGAAAATAAGAAACAAAAATAATATTTTATTACGGTACCCTTCGACCCGCAACGCCGGCCCCCTCTCTGCAACGCGCTTGTAGGATCATCCGCCAGCCGCCACGATTGTAGGAGCATCCGCCGGCCGCCACGCTTGTAGGAGCATCCGCGGGCCGCCACGCTTGGAGGAGCATTCGTCGGCCGCCACGCTTGGAGGAGCATCCGCCGGCCGCCACGCTTGGAGGAGCATCCGCCGGCCGCGACGCTTGTAGGAGGATCCGGCGGCCGCCACTCTTGTAGGAGCATCCGCCGGCCGCCAAGCTTGGAGGACCAACCGCCAGCCGCCACGCTTGGAGGAGCATCCGCCGGCCGCCACGCTTGTAGGAGAATCCGCCGGCCGCAACGCGTGGAGTAACAACAGCTAGGTACAATTGCTCACAAAATGTGTTCTATACATCTATCCTCTTACAGATAGGCTGATGGCTGATTGAATTGTAGAAAGCGATGTCAGAAGATAAGACATGGATGGGAAAAGAAAGGCATATGAGGGAGTGGCAGGATGGAATGAAGTCATTTTTAAATTTTGCATTTCAGGGCACTCGTGAAGGAGGAACTATGCCTTGTCCTTGCACGAGATGTCGTAATATTTGCCACAAGACACGCAAGGGAGTTCATTTACACCTGCTCAGAAATGGGATGTTATTGGATTATACTTGTTGGATACACCATGGAGAAATACGAGTTAAGGAAAATATTGCTGAGGAATCAGCAAATAATGAGGAGATAATTTCTGATGATGGTGCTATGCAAAATATGTTGTCTAGTCTACTTAGAGGCACTGATCATGGTGGTACTTCAGTAGATGTTGATGATCAAGAAAATGCTATAAACCAGAGCCAACTGGGGATGCAAAGAAATTCTATGACTTATTAACTGATGCCAAAAAGGAGTTGTATCCAGGTTGTTCGCAGTTGACCCAATTATCCTACATTGTCAGGTTCTACCAGATAAAGTGTTTAACTGGTATGAGCAAAGTAGCTTGTAAGATGTTTCTTGAACTATTCTCATTTGTGCTTCCAAAGGGCCACTGCATTCCTAATACACTTGATAAACTTCAGAAGGTTGTTCGTGACCTCGGGCTGGACTACCAAAAGATCGATGCATGTGTCAATGACTGTGTGTTATTCCGGAAGGACTATTCTCTTCTGAATAGTTGCCCAAAATGTGGTGAATTAAGATGGAAAAATAGTACTGTTGGGGATGCAAGAGAGGCTTTACCTTGTGGAAAATCCAAGAAGCTTGTAGCACGCAAGGTTCTACGTTACTTCCCTCTTATTCCCTGTCTACAAAGGTTTTATATGGGAGAATCAACGGCATCAAACATGTGCTGGCACAAAGAAGTTTGTACTGATGATGGAATATTACGCCATCCCGCCGATTCGAAAGCATGGAAGCATTTTGATAGCATTCACCCAAATTTCTCATCTGATCCTCGCAACATATGACTCGGGCTAGCATATGATGGTTTCAATCCATTTGGAGTAGTGAATGTTTCTTACAGTACATGGCCTGTGATTCTAATCCCTTATGATCTACCACCTTGGTTGTGTATGAAGCAATCTTATTGGGTGATGTCAATGATAATTCCTGGGCCAAAGTCACTTGGAAAGAACATTGATGTGTATCTGCAGCCTTTTATTGATGAGCTACTGAAATTATTGTCTGGTGGTGTTGAAACATATGACAGTTTAAAGAAAGAGACATTTGTCATGCGAGCTTCTTTATCGTGGACAATAAATGATTTTCCAGCATATGCAATGCTATGTGGATGGAGCACAAAAGGGAAGCTAGCATGTCCATACTGCCATATAAACACTAACTCTTTCTGGTTGAAATATGGACGAAAGCATTGTTACATGGGTCATCGTCGTTTCCTACCTCAGGATCACAGATGGCATCGAAACAAAGGTTCTTTCAACAACAAGGCAGAGAATAGAGAGGCTCCAACATCACTCTCAGGTGACGAAGTACTCCAACAATACGAGTGTCTTGATCAAGTGAGTTTTATACCGACGAATAATAAGAGAAAGCACGCCGAGGAAAATAGATGGCATAATTGGAAGAAGAAAAGTATATTTTTCGACCTCCCTTATTGGAAGACATTGCTAATAAGGCATAACTTGAATGTCATGCACATTGAGAAAAACATTTGTGATAGCATATTGGGGACATTGCTTGCTATGGATGGTAAAACAAAAGATAGTCTACAAGCTCGTCTTGATATGAAGGATATGGGTATACGGCCAGATCAACATCCGAAGTTCATAAAGAGCAAGTACGCATTCCCACCAGCATTATATACTTTGGGCAAAGATGAGAAGACCACCTTGTGCAAGTTTTTGGGGAATGTGAAGGTGCCTGATGGTTATGCCTCAACCATCATGAGATGTGTGGACATAAAAGCATGTAAGGTATCAGGTCTAAAAACTCATGACTGCCATATTATATTTCAGAAGCTCCTTCCTATTGCAATACGTAACATATTGCCTGAAAAGGTTGTTGCACCTTTAATTGACTTTAGCACATTCTTTTCTGGAATTTGTTCTAAAGAATTGGCGGAACCAGATTTGGACAAGATGAGCAAACAAATTGCTGAAACAATTTGTAAGCTTGAGATGTTGTTTCCTCCTGCTTTCTTTGATATCATGGTACATCTTCCAACCCATCTTGCCGAAGAAGCACGGTTGGGTGGACCTGTCTCTTACAGATGGATGTATCCAATTGAGAGGTACTTTGGTACATTGAAGAGGTATGTACGTAACAAAGCTCACCCGGAGGGTTCTATAGCTGAGGGATATATTGCCAAAGAGTGTATGACTTTTTGTAGTCAGTTTTTGGATAACATCAGCACCAAGCGTAATAGGCCAGAACGTCATGAAGCTGCAGCTACAAATGAACCTTCTGTTGATAATTCTAACATATTTACAGAAGTTGATAATTCTAAAAAAGGGTATAAATGGGACCAACTTACTATGGTGGAACTACATAACATCAGGCATTATCTTATTACTAACGTTGAAGAGGCTGCTCCATGGATCAAGTAATAACGTATAACTCAGATGTTGTATACTATATATATGGCTTATTGTAGATGGCTAATTTAATTTTGTACCCTTTTCAGTGAGCATATTGAAGAGCTGAAAAAGATTCATTCTCATGATGTTGATAAATGCCATAGAGATGAGTTTGTTGATTGGTTTCAGAAATGAGTAAGTACATGCAAGTTTGCACTTTGATGAAATATTGAACAAATATGTGTTCTGAAATTGGTTTGTTGTCGATAACCCCTGTTATACTAATGTGTACAGATTATGACATTACACAAAGAAGGCAAAGCAACCGATTATATGTATGCATTATCTAGAGGACCTGATCGTCGGGCACATTTTTTAGTCGGTTATTCATCAATGGCTTCTTCTTTCGAACTGCAGATGTGGAAAAGATTTACGGACCCAAAACAGTGGTATTGTTGTTCGGGGCACTGATCATGATTGGTTTGGAGTAATCAAGAAAATCATTGTTGTTGATTTTGAAAAAATTCAAGAGGTTCTGTTACTTCAGTGTGAATGGTTTGATCGGCCTTTTGGAAGCAGTCAGAACCAAACCAGAGGCTACAAAAAGGATCAATACGGAATGATAGATGTTGACACTACTCTGTTTTGATTTCAGTATGAGCCTTACATTCTAGCCACCCAAGCAGAACAAGTTTTTTATGTTCCAAGTGTGAAGCATCCTAAATGGGCTACAGTTGTTAAAACGAAGCCACGGAACCTTTTTGCCATGCCCCCTGGAGATAGTGAAAATAATGTGACTGAGACGATGGAGGCTGAGACATTTCATGATGATCTGCTTACTGATGATATCAATAATGAGGATACGACCACATGGGCTAGGAATGCCATTGAGGGAGCCAGCGGCGATGCTTCCACTCTTATAATGACAACGTCAGGTGATCGGTTTGAGGTAGATGGAGTTGCATCAGAAAATGAAGACGACGACAATGACGATACATATACCAATGATGGTCATGTAGCTCCATTGTGAGGGAGACGACAGCGAAGATGATGATTTTTAGTATAATTAAGTACGTGATATGTAGCTCCACAATGAATTCATCCGTCCGAACCCGAAATTTATTTTTCAGTTATTTATATTTGCTACCCGAAAAGTACCCGATACCCGATATTTCGGTCTTTTCAGTTCCGGTCTCGGTTTTATCGGTTTCGGTTTTTCGGTCTCGGTTTATTTGCTCACCCCTAATTTATGTAGTAGTAGCATATATATGGGATATACAGTATAAAACTTTTTCAAAGGGAAGTCTTAGGTTTCGTCAAATCTATCTTTCAGATTTACGTAATTTTGATCTGTTTTAACAATACAAGAATTGTACTTTTAGATTCACCATGAAAAATATTTCCATAATATACAATCTAGTACAACATGTTATTGAAGTTAATAAATTCCATATAAATCATTTGTCAAAGGTAATTAGTTCGACCAAAACAGAAATAGAGTTGAGTTGGGGCGGAGGAAGTATTATACGTTGTTGTATGCCGCATAAGGTTTCGTCCTTCGTTCAAGCCGTAGCCATTTGTACAGGCGGCTGATGCGATCGGGCGCACTGAGCTTACATGCGCGCCAGTCATCGAGGCGCCTTAGACGCGCGCAGCGCATGCGTTGAAATCACATGCGGTACTTTTAAATCTGCGCATTGGTATTCTCCCCCTCATATTTGTTGATGCGTTAATACCTGATGTTTTACATCATTGAGTATGTTATGGATCATCAGCGTCGTTAGTCCAGCACTGAGTCGTCAGGAGGAAAAAAGTAATGAACATCATTGATCAGCACTGCATCGAGGAGAACGCGAAAATTGTTTGCTGATTTGTGGCAACAGATCCTAATGCAACGACTGTGTTCCGTGGCAATAAAGCTGTAACGCCACGAACCAGTATTTCATGGCAACACATCCTAATGCAACGATTCTGTTTCGTTGCATTACGGTCCAAATGCAACTGTTTGCTGATTCGTGGCAACAGATCCTAATGCAATGACTGTGTTCCGTGGCGATAAAGCTATAACGCCACGAACCTGTAATTCGTGGCAACAGATCCTAATGCAACGACTGTGTTCCATGGCAATAATGCTGTAATGCCACTAACCAGTAATTCGTGGCAACAGATCCTAATGCAACGATTGTGTTCCGTGGCAATAAAGCTGTAACGCCACGAACCAGTATTTCGTGGAAACACATCCTAATGCAACGATTCTGTTTCGTTGCATTACAGTCCAAATGCAACTGTTTGCTGATTTGTGGCAACAGATCCTAATGCAACGACTGTGTTCTGTGGCAATAAAGTTGTAACGCCACGAACCAGTATTTCGTGGCAACAGATCCTAATGCAGCGACTGTGTTCCGTGGCAATAAAGCTGTAACGCCACGAATCAGTAATTCGTGGCAATAGATCCTAATGCAACGATTGTGTTCTGTGGCAATAAAGATGTAACGCCACGAACCAGTATTTTGTGGCAACACATCCTAATGCAACGATTCTGTTTCGTTGCATTACGTTCCAAATGCAACTGTTTGCTGACTCGTGGCAACATATCCTAATGCAACGACTGTGTTCCGTGGCAATAAAGATGTAATGCCACGAACCAGTATTTTGTGGCAACAGATCCTAATGCAACGACTATGTTCCGTGACAATAAAGTTGTAACGCCATGAACCAGTAATTCATGGCAACAGATCCTAATGCAACGACTGTTTTCCGTGGCAATAAAGCTGTAACGCCATGAACCAGAATTTAGTGGCAACACATCCTAATGCAATGATTCTGTTTCGTTGCATTACGGTCCAAATGCAACTGTTTGCTGACTCGTGGCAACAGATCCTAATGCAACGACTGTGTTTCGTGGCAATAAAGTTGTGACGCCACTAACCAGTAATTCGTGGCAACAGATCCTAATGCAACGACTGTGTTCTGTGGCAATAAAGCTGTAACGCCACAAACCAGTATTTCGTGGCAACAGATCCTAATGCAACGACTGTGTTCCGTGGCAATAAAGCTGTAACGCCACGAACCAGTAATTCGTGGCAACAGATCCTAATGCAACGACCGTTTTCTATGACAATAAAGTTGTAACGCTACGAACCAGTATTTCGTGGCAACAGATCCTAATGCAACGATTGTGATCTGTTGCATTAGCATCCTGATGCCACGAACTAGTGAATCGTGGCAACAGATCCTAATGCAACGATTGTGTTCCGTGGCGATAGATCCTAGTGCCACGAACTAGTGAATTGTGGCAAAAAGCCAAGCTTACTGCAACGATTTAGTATTCGTTGCAGTACAATCGTTGCAACAGGTCGGAATCCTTGTAGTGGGGATATTATCGGAGGTTCATCCCGAGCTTCTCAAAAATTGCTAAACCGATGACGGAGCTGCTGAAAAAGGGCACCAAATATATTTGGAGTACAGCTTTTGAAGAAACGTTCAAGACATTAGTGCAGCACCTTACAACATCCCGGGTTCTTGCTCAGACGGACACGACAAAACCGTTCGACGTTTATTGCGATGCATCCGGCATTGGACTTGGCTGCATTCTTATGCAAGAAGGATGTGTGGTCGCGTATGGATCTTGACAACTGTAAAACCACGAGCAGCACTATCCGACTCACAACCTTGAGCTCGCTACTGTGGTATTGGTGTTAATGATGTGGAGACATAACTTGCTTGGAAATCTTGTACACCTCTACACCGACCACAACAGTTTGAAATATATCTTCACGCGGAAGGAGCTGAATATGAGACAACGAAGGTGGTTAGAGCTGATCAAAGATTACAAAATTGAAATTCACTACCACCCCGGTAAAGCAAATATGGTTGCCGATGCGCTTAGTCGGAATGCCCATGTCCATAACATCAGCATGGCTGAAATGGAAGTGGAGGAACCAAGTGTATATGTGGTTCCATATGGGGCTCCAAATACTTTTGCTCTCATTCCCACAAACCGAGGGAAAATTATTGAAGCTCAAAAGAAGGATAAGGGCATGTCACACATACAGGAAAGAATGGACAGTGGTGATATGAAATGCTTTCGGAAGGATGAACATGGTACTCTATGGTTCAAGAATTGGATCATAGTGCCCCATGATATGGACCTTCGGAAGAAAATATTAGACGAAGCTCACTTGTGTCCAAATATTACAGTCATCCGGGCAACAATAAAATGTATCAAGACTTGAAGACTAAGTTTTGGTAGACACGGATGAAGTGTGAGATTGTGAAGTACATATCAGAGTGTGATACGTGTCGGCGAGTGAAGGCTGACCATATGAAGAAAGTGGGACAGCTACAACAGCTGAATATTCCGGCATGAAAATAGGAGGATGTGTGTATGGATTTCACCATCAGATTACCACTCACATTCCAGAAGTATGATTCGATTTGAGTGATAGTCGACCAACTAACAGAATCAGCACATTTTATTCCAGTAAATGTTTGATTCAGTACCAAGAAGTATGCGGAGTTGTACATCTCAAGAGTCGTGTGTCTACACGGTACACCTCGCATGATTGTTTCAGATCTAGGCTCGCTATTTGTTACTTGATTCTGGGACCAGGTGCATGCCTTGTTTGGTACTAAGCTAATTAGAAGCTCCGTATATCACTCGCAGACGGATGGACAAACCGAGCGGCTGAACCAAGTACTTGAAGATATATTACGCGCGTGTGCCATTCACCACAGTAAAAATTGGGATGATCATTTACCATTGGCAGAATTCTCGTACAACAACGGGTATCAAGCGAGTATCAAGATGGCACCATACAAAGCTCTCTACGGCCAGAAATGTTGCACCCCGCTGAATTGGTGTGAGTCCAGCGAGAGGGTGACATCCAGGATTGATCTAGTCAACGAAGCTGAAGAACAAATTCGAATTAATCAAGCAAATCAGAGAGCGGCACAATCTCGACAAAAGAATTATGCATTCAAGCGGCATCGCCCGCTGCAGTTTGATATTGGAGATCCGTGTACCTCCACGTGTCTCCGGTAAAAGGAATTCACCGGTTTGGTGTAAAAGAAAAGCTCGCTCTCCAGTTTATCGGTCCGCTCGCAATGACGGAGAAGTGCGGACTTGTGGCTTATCGATTGGAATTGTCAGCATTTCTTGCTGGTATTCATGATATTTTTCACGTATCTCAGCTCTGGAAATGTTTAAAGTTCACAGCTGCAGTTAATACTGAAGAAATCGGCAAGCTGCAACCGTATCTCACATACAACGAACATCTGGTTCAGATTCTCGATGAGAAGACCCAAACCATGTGAAACCGCATGATGTGGTTCTATAAAATTATGGAGCAACCATACCACTAAGGAAGCGACATGGGAATCCGAAGAATATCTCCGCTCCAACTATCCCGATTTCTTATCATCTCATATCCAGTAATTTCTCTCCTGCTTTCATCTTATCATTGTAATCTCGGGACAAGATTCCTTAAGGGGTGAGGAATCTGGAATGTAAAGGCCCTAAAAATTATTGGGCAAACCTCAGCCTGAGAATTCTATTAGAGAAAGAAACCTTGCAAAGAAACAAAGTGCTCATGTAGGCTATGTCATTTAAACCCTAAAGAAGAGACTCTCTAACAAATCAAATTTCTTCAAATCTAATCTGTCAAAACTTAAAAATTCTATTCACCAAGCTCCTCCCCATGTTCCAAACTTCATGTATGCCAAGTTTGTTAATTTTTAAATACTTTTACTATTTATTTGATGCACTTCAAATGAGAGCATTCAAATTCCATTTCGAAATTGGTCTATTGCTAATTTAGATTTCATATTTGGACTTTTCATGGGGGATTTGATCTAGATGCCAATTTTCACTTATTTTGGAGCATGTTCAAATTTCAAATGATTCTAACAGAGTGTGGAGGTTTCCTTGCCCTGGTGGACCCCACCTGCCAGTGACTCCCTCCTCCTCTATTTCTCTGTTTCTCCACAGAGTGCCACCGCATGGCATGCAAATGCCAGCAGCAGCTTGCCTGCTTGCTTCTCTGCGTGAATCCAGCTGCAAGCAGCACACCCAAGTTTCCTCCTTATCATTTTCCAAGCCTCAACACACAAGCTCTCATCTCTCTTTCGTTCTGGGCACTGGAGCTTGACCGCACCGACATTCTTCATTTGTCTCGGTCAAAATCAAGTGCAAGGAGTTGGTCTTGATCATTTTCCTTTGTGCTCTCTTACTCTTCAACCAAATCTTGGGCAGTTTGAGGTCTCCCCGAAGTTCCCAGAAGAACAACCGCGGCCGTCATTCCTCTGTTCCAAGCTGCTGCCCCCGGCTTCCCCATTGACCCGATGACACAGTCCTCTTCTCGCCCTGCTTCCTTAAGCAAAAAGGTGTGTTATTGCACATAGAAATGTTCGTAAAGTTTCAGCACATGCCATGCCTCCTCGCCGACGTATTTCCATTTTCTCCGGCGAGCTTTGTGTATAAACTGAGCTAGGTCATCCTTTAAATTCCATTTCCATGTGTGAGAATTCATCGTGGCTGTGAGCTTTGTTGCTCTAGAGCTCCAGGCGCTTCACCTCGAAGAAAAACCAATAAGAATCATCGAGTAGATGCTCTGGAAATCAAAGTTTTCTAGCCGCTGGCATAAAAGCCATTGGTTCACCATCGCCACCTTTTTCCAAAGCTTGTACCTCCTTTTTGGGTCCACAATCATGCTCCCCATGCTGCCATGATGCTTTATGAAGAATTCACGTAGGAGATAGTGCACCGTAAGGTCCAGCCGACATGGCCGGGACCCTAGCCGGCACCGCCGCCGTTGGGTGCCCCTCTCCGGTCCCCTATCGCCGTCAGGAGCCTTACCACTGAGTTCTCTGTCGAGTTTTATGTGGGGGCGGCGAGTCTGGGAAGCCGCGGTGCCCTAGGGTGGGCTGCGGCGTGGCACCGCCCGAGCGCCGCCAACAAATGGAGGAAGACGACTCCGCGGGGCTCGGATGTCAGTCTAATGGCGCATAGCCCAGATCTAGTGTGGCACTGGGATCCGGTGTGGCCATTGCCCTAAGCCATGTGGCCTTCCATGGCTTATTTCCTATTGGTTGGTTTTAAACCCGTGGGTACCCAGTAATTATTTAAATTTTCCAGTTCAAGATTAATTCCAGATTGAATGCAAAATTAAAAATTCATATCTCCTAGAATACTTGGCCCAAATTTGCCAAATAAATTGTGTTAGAACCACCGTGATCTATACTTTCAAGTGGTGCATTTTGATCAGTATTAAAATCCCTAATTTGTCCTTAATAATTCCATGAAGCAAAATGCCTTTGGAATTAATCCTGATGCTCTATTAATTCAAAATTCCCAAACTTTGCAAGATTCTTCCTCATAATTCTCTTGAGTTCCAGTAAAAATTTCAGGTCTATTTGAGTTGATTTGAATGGCCAAATGGTGTTCCCAATCTGAATGTACCAGAAAAAACCAAAATGTTCATAAACTTTTCGAAAAATTGTCAAAACTTCTAAAATCAATATCTCCATCTATTATGCTTAGGAAAATTATGAAACCAATTTTGTTGGATCACCCTTGACCTCCTAAACAGAACACCAACTCTTGGCCATGTTAAAGTCCCAGTTTTCCCCTGAAAAGTCAAGGAAGTGTTTAGGTTCATTGAATTTTAGACAACAGATACTTCCATGAATTGATCCAAATTTTGGCCCGAACCTCACTCATAGTACCTAGTGTCCTATGTAACATTTCCAGAACCAGTGAGCTTAACTTCATATACTTAACTGTCTTTCCATTGAGCCATATCATAATATCGGTATTGATTCACTTGCATTATTCTTTGGATATCAAATAGTTGCCAAGCTCGAGAGGACTCCAGAGCCACTTGAAGTCATCCCTCCGAAGATTAACTATGGCACCGCCTCGCAGCGAGGCAAGTTCCAGTTTGCATTTAACAGCATTTCAAACCTTGATTTGTATAACAATATATGTGTTAGCATGTATGTGCATTAAGTCTAAGTTTCTTGGACTTTTCCACTTGCATGACCAGAAAACCCATGAGAGTAGGGTAGATTGTTAAGTCATCATTTTGTGCATCCTATGCTTAATGTTGTAGTTGCTTCAGTAGAAGTCGAGTAGTGGGAATCTACTCGCGAGTCCAGGAATTGGGTTCACACAGGTTTGGTTCGAGCGAGAGGATCACCATGATGGAATATGGGACCGGGCATGGAATAGGAGCAGCAGGACATAGGGGCCTATGAGCCATAGCTGTGCCTATGTTGGTCAAGGACCAATCCATGTGCGAATCTGTTGAGCAAGTTTGAACTGTACCAGAGTCATACTGGATGTATGGGATCCAGGAAACCGATGTACCCTTGGGAATCCTTTGTTGGGACTTTTTTTATCGCCTCAGGCTTTTGGCCGCAGCACGGTAGACAGAAACTCGCTCACGACATCTTCACAATAGAAAGGTGCACCGTGAGTGAGAATATTGTCCTAGACGATTGAATCGATTCAACTTGGGTGGAACTTGGGAAACGTTGCTGCGTACGACTTCCATGGAGTGCACCTATGTGACTTCCAGTACGGGTGTACGTGTCGTGTATTCTGAGTATCTTTGATTCGAATCACCATCCCTCGCGGATATTGAGTACCGCTGGTTCACTACTTCGTGACGTAGTTAATTATTTGGAGCTGATATTATTGAATCATGCTTTATGAATTAATCTTGTATTGATACTTGCAATGCTCTAGACAGGTTGCTCACTAAATTTACTTTCCATGAAGCCTTAATTTGCTGCTAAAACTGAAAATAAGGATGAAGAATTAGACGAGTCTTTTATTGCAAACTGTTGTCCTATATTACGTATATCCTGCATATAGAGTTTCATGTTTAGTGGAGACGGGTAAGTCTCATTGAGCCTTCATGCTCACGGTTGCTATATTAGTTGTTTTACATGTACTAGCTCCTATGCTTATGATTATGGTTGTCCGTCGAACTCTCCGAGCGTTATACTCACAGGAAACCAAGCCGCTGCTGTATGTTCTTTGTGTGGCTAGTGAGAAGTTCTGTGGGCTGGACGGCTTATCTTTTGCTTATTAGACTTGAGTACGAGAGTTATAATCTTATCGTCCGCTATAGTTTATTTCATGAAAAATATTTGTAAACTGTACAACTTTATAAATTTCAGCAAATGATTTATGTAATATGTGTTCCATTACATGTGTGTTGTTGGGTGCGGTATGACGCAGCACCACCCAATGCGATTCCTGAAAAGTGTAGACTCCGGTCCTCACAGATTAGATCCTTCATGATGCATGTTGAAGCTGGCCACATGCACACTTTTGTAGATGTGCAGCCAAGAGGTCACTGTTAGATCTTTACATAACACCATTAAAGCTACATGCACCAGCTAAGCTTACATCACTAACAACATAATGTATTCTATTTTACCTCAGCTGCAGGAGTCTCCTTTGGCCCCACTCAACAGCCAACAGTGCATGAAGAATAAGGTGGAAATATAATTAACTGACCAAATTGTCTCATCCTAGTCTTGTGTTGACAGTGATATGCATGTTTATATGCTCTTTAAACCGATCCTAATAATCTAAAGTAGACTAGCATGTATCAAACAATCGTGTGCCATGACACCATACCACACAACCGAGTTTGCATAGATTCCCTAAGCTCCATACTGCTAAAAATCAATAACAGCCTTAAGTAGAGCATTCATCAATTTAATAATCGGTTGCCATCCAAAACCATGACAACAAGCTATGCTTTCATCTACCTAGAACATCGACACACTACCCAACAAGGCTTGAAGGAATAATAAGGAATAACTTGTAAAAGCCCAAATTCTAAGTTTCTATTTCAGCTAGGAGAGATTAAAATTTAGAATGAAAAAAAAAACAATTTAAAGGATCAAAAGAAAATCAAATTAATTCAAACTTTGATTTAGGAATTCAAAATTCAAATTTATCTACAGTTCAAACTTTGTCAAAATACGAAATTCAGTTGTGCAATAGATTCCTAATATATCAAATAGCCATCATGCAAAGTTTCATATTTTTTGAAACTCATTTGATATCAAATTCAATGGGGACATTGAATTGCATTCAAATTCAAATTTGAAATTGGATGAAACTTGGTCCAATGTGAAGTTAAATTACAGAATCTGATTTTATGTATTTAAAGGAGTCTCCCATAAAATATCTAGCAATTTTGTAGGGGAGTTGGTGGGTTAATTGAAGGGACCAGAGAAGATTTACTTGAGAGGCAGTGTGTAAAAGCCCTAATTTCAAAATCAAAAACTTCAGCTAGGAGGAATAAAAACAACAAGAAGAAAAATTAATTCAACTAATAAAAGGGGGAAACAAATGAATTCAAATGCTATATTAAGGAATTCAAAAAATGTAAAGATAGCTCCTGTTCAAACATTGACAAATAAAATTTTGAGTTCACCATTAGCTTCCAAATATTCCAAATAGCATCCCTGTCAAATTTCAGAAAATTTGGAGCATCGTTTCTATTCAATTAAATGTGTACATTGAATTCCATTCAAATTAAAATTTGAATTTGAATTTCAGATGAAACTTGGCCAAAATAATCAAATCTTAGATAATTGGTTGAGCCTATCTACAAATTTTCATGAATTTTTGGACACAAGATGGTGGGAAAATTCATTGTACAGAGAAGGGGTGAGGTTGAATCGAGGTGGGACCCACTGGTCAGCCACCCAATTGCCTGAACTGACGGAGTCCTCTGTTTCTCTGCTGTCCCCGCGCTTCAACGCCGGAGGACTCGCCACCGCGATTTTCTTGCATGCACCAACAGGCAGCTGCGTGGCCTAAAGCTCCTCTCCACCCTATTTAAACCTCCATGGCTTCTCTCCAACGATTCTTGTTTCTCTTCCACAAAAACAGAGCACCGGGGCCATTAGTGACTGCCTCCCTCTTCTTCACTTCGTCCAGCCATTCTAGCCGACGGTTAGTTTCGTTTCTTGAAGCAAAGTGAAGCACAACTGGATGCTACACCTTCCCCTGTCAATTCCCTGTTGTTTCCTCAGCCCGTGCGTCCGTATTTTGCAGTTTCGCGGAAGTCGCCTTTGAGCCGCTGAGGTGGACACCTCTGCCTTCCCGTCGCACCTGCGCTACAAGCTTTTTCACGAGCTGATCCCAAAAGCAAATAGGATCACCGAGACACCACCTTTCTCATGGTAAAAACTGTTCTTCGTTTCATCCTTTATCGAGCGAGTATTCCTCATTTTTGTCTCGGTACAAGTTTACACTTCAAACTCGGTCATCGATTCAATTCTGTTTATATGCACAAGTATTGTCTAATCCAGTTAGTGGATATCTTCTACATGTCTGGGCGCATCACCTAGATCAAGAACCGATGAAAATAATCGACCAGACGGAGTATTTCAAGTTTCCCTCATCGCCTTTGAAAAGCACTGCTGCTCACCATCGAGCTTGCGTTGGACAGCCGTTATGCAGTGTTTGCACCTCTTTTTCACCTTCCCCATGCTCCCAGGAACCTCCCCATCTCATTCCCGAAGTGTTTGCACCATTGCCGAGTGGTACCGGCCATCGTCGGAACCCTAGTTCCACCGCCGCCGTCGCGCACTGGATTCCGGCCATCGCTGGAGTTCGACAACCTTCCCATTGTGCTCAGCACCTCAAATAATTGTTAGGCGGCAGGATTCAGAGAGAAAGAAGGTCGGTAAGGCCGGGTCAGCGAGCTCGCCGGAGAGCGCCGCCGCGGGCAGCCCGATCGCCGCCCCGAGCCGAGGCTGAAGACGACCCCAGGGCGGGCCCCGCGTGTCAGCCTCTATTTTTCTCCCTTCGAATCTGGTGGCCACCGGATAGGGTGTGGCTGCGCGGGTGACCCCAGGGTCCTTGGTGTGGCTCTCTTATGATTGGACCATTTAAATGAAGTGGACCCGGGTTGATTAATTCAAATCTTTTTCTTTTCCAAATAATTCCAGATTTTGAGCAAACTTCTAAATTCAATTACTCCTAGTAGGATTGCTCAAATAATTCCAAATAAATTATGGTAGACTCATATTGATCCCAACTTTGCATTTATGCAATTTTTTTAACATGAAAGTTCCAGAATATTCATAATTAATTCCTTTGATCTCACTGCTTGGGAAATTAATTACTCGTGGTCTGCTAATTGGAAAATTCCCAATTTTGGTCAGAACTTTCAAAATAATACACTTGATCTCAAGTAGTAATCTCAAGTTCATTGGACTTCATTTACTCGGTGAATCTGTGTTCCAAATGTCTATGTAGTTTGAAAATTGAGAAAAGTACAGAAACATTTCCAGAATTTTCCCAACTTGTAGAATAAATTCCTCCCTGTAGGAAGCTCAGAAAATTATAAAACAAATTTTCCTATAACCAGTAACACCTCATATATCATGATCATCCACTGTTAGCCATGACAAAGCTCCAGATTTAATACCAAATTTCAAAGAAGGCTTTTACTTGTTGGAATTTTAGAGACAACAAGCTTCCTTGAATATCTCCAATTCCTGGTCCAGTTCTTCCTCATAGAACCTATGATCCACTATAAAAATCCAAAAGCTAATTAAAATCATTTTCTTACTTGATCAGTGGTTATAATATCTTTTATATTGTTTCACTACCACTCATGTACTTTATATATTGCATATGATATAGTGACCGAGATCGAGGAGGAGCCAGAGGCCTTCGATTGCATCCTCCCAGAAGCTAACTTTGATACTGACCCGCAGCCAGGCAAGCCCCGGTTTGCATTTAAGTGCTTTTATAAAATTTTGATTTGTATCAGCTATGTCTAGGGTGAAATATGTGCATTATGTCTAAGGTGATTGAAACTCCACTTGCATGACCCACAAATCCCATAGAGTATTGGGTAGGCCTACAGCTCAACGAGTAGAAAATGCCATGCTAATGTTTTGAGGAATCCGGTAGAAGTCGAGTAGCTGGAATCTACTCGCGAGATAGGATTTTATCACACGGGATGAATTTGATCAACGAATGGTTTATGAATATGAACTTGGGACCGAGCAGAGGATAGGATTCAGCGAGACGTGGTCTCACGTGCGTAGCCCTGCTTGTGTCGATTGAGGACCGATCCGTGTGCGGCCCTGCTGGACAAGTTTGAACTGTACTGGATGCACATATGGAAACCAGGAAACCAATGTAATTGGTTAACTTGGGTGTCGAGGCTTACCCTACCGTTTTATAGGAGTGGGTTGAGGGCAGCAAGGTGTAAATCTGCCGGCGGGCACAGACACGCTCCGCGTAGGGACCTCCTTCCCGTTACGGAAGGATCGGTTCGGCATTTGGGTTTCCTTTGAAAGGTTGCTGCATACAACATAGTATTGAAGTGTGATTTGCTCCACATTTGAAATGGGTGTAGGTGACGTGTTATCCAGGTGTCTACTGATTGCAATCACCATCTCTCGCGGTTATTTGCGTACCGCTTGTTCACTGCGCTGTGATGTAGTAAATACCAAAGAATCCAGGGGAATATGATGTATGGAATAATAATTGCTTTGCAACTATGATTGCTATAGAATATGTTCACTAAAGTTACTTTTATTGAACCATTAAGCTGTTGTTAATAACTTGAAAATTAAGGATCAACATGAGGCAAGTAATTTACTGCTGTCGGTACCCTACGTACCGGGACCCCCACGGTACCGCAAGAAGTGCAAGAGAGTTCTACCTGTCAAAGTTACAGGTTTCTTGAGGCCCCACAAGTCGTATTACACTGGACCCGCATCCCTCATATGGGCAGCTCTAGGGATTGACACGTACAATGTAAATCCGGAGCTAAACTTTCAACACAGGGAAGCTCTGTGATCTACACGTGCATAACTACCCTGGACCTAACCCCCAGCCGAGGAAAGCTTCAGTGCCAACACGTGTACAGCGGTTCCGGAGCTACCTCCCCGCAAGGGGAAGCTCCGAAGCTACCACGTGTGGAGCCTCCGGACCTTCATCACCAACGAATACATTGGCGGATCTCCTTCAGCACAAACATTCAAGGGACAGTTGAAGCGGCAGTTTCAAGACCTGATTACGTGTCATTCATGTTGTATTAATGACACACGATTAGAGCACTATTAATAGAGGTAACGCAACCATTAAGGCATGTTATCACACTATTAATCATGCTTAATATTCATAGATAGTGTATTAGGCTACTAAATACGCCAGGGCCACCTGTCGGGTCGGGCAATTGATGTAATGGTCGGTCCTTAGACTATAAAAGGACTGAGCCACACGATATAGGGAGAGGGGCCAGGTGAAGCCATACACCGCTCATTCTAGCGAGACTCAATACAACAACACAAACCCCATGGAGTAGGGTATTATGCTCAGGCGGCCCGAACCTCATAAATCTCTGGTGTCACCATCTTGATCCTGATCTCTGTGTGCACCAACAGAAACAAGAACCTCTGCGGGCAACATTTGGTAGTATCGGGGGAAGTGGTGCGCCAGGTAGAGGTCCCGAGATCTCAAGATGGTGAATTCTGCCGCAGGATCTTCCAACGGCAATCAAGCTGAACAACCCGTTGGAGGCAATCCCTCCAATGTGCAGCAGCCAGCAGGTGCCATTGTTCTGGCAAGCACTATGGCACCACAGCCGCCATCTGTTGCGGCAAATAATGCTGGACGACAAGATGGGGCATCTGTGTTGATCACTACATCGACTAACAACAACCCTGAGCATGCACTCATTATTGCGCGATCTCTTCTACAACATCCACCACCTCTAGGGGCAACTCAGGGTGCTATGGAACGTTGGAGAGCTGATGTAGACCATCTGGTTGCAGCTAAAGCCGCTGGCATCAGCAATCAAGGTCCTCCCCCTTCGGGGCGAGCACCACCACAATGATGGACCTTGTCGGGCCGACTTGGTCGACTTGGTCCGCAAGTCTCGCAGCAGAGAAGACGTGCTGCATCTTAGCAGGTGACTTCATTGCCTCCTAGGACACGACGCACCCACACCATCACCATGATTCTGACTCATGACCTGCGGTCAGAACTGGATCACCGTTACCGGCAGCAGGACGCCCGTGTCATATCAAGTGTGCTCGCGAGAGGCGAGAGGCTCGGGACAACCCTACTCCACAGGGAGTAGGAGGAGGATCTTCTGCCCTGTCCATGCATTTACGCATGGTGAGATGGCCACAGAAGTTTCGGCCTCACTTGCCGAAAAAATTCGATGGCACTGTCAACCCCGCCGAGTTCCTCCAAATCTACTCCACTGCTATACTGGCAGCAGGGGGTGATGAGGCTGTGATGGCCAATTACTTTCCAGTGGCTCTGACTGGGACTGCAAGGTCCTGATTCATGAGTCTTCCACCTGACTCCATCAATAGTTGGGCGGGGCTATGCCAACAATTCACTGCCACTTTCGGGAGTTCTTACACCCGACCTGGCACTAAACTGGATCTGTTTGCTGTAAAGCAAACAACGGGGGAATCATTGTGATACTTTATCCAGGAGTTTTCTCGAGTAAGGAATACTATCCCTCAATCTCGAGCTCTTCAGTTATCGTTGCATTCAGACAGGGTGTTCGAGATAAGAAGATGTTGGAGAAGCTGGCGACCAAAGAAGTCACCAGTGTCATGAAACTCTTCAGCTTGGCAGACAAATGTGCCAAAGCTGCGGAGGGACGTGAAATGCATTCTAAACCACCTCCGGAGTCCAACAAGAAATCCACCAAGAATGAAGCACTACATCCGGAGGTGGAAAAAAAAGAATCCCAACGACAAAAAGAAGTTGTCGGCCGGCACACTAGCCGCTGGAGCTCCGGGTGGCCAGGGGCCACGCCCCGAGAAATGACCTCATCCTTTGTCAGAAGACGACAATAGTTCCAAAGCATGGTGTCCGATCCACAAGACGGATAGACACAGCCTAGAAGAATGCCGGGAGGTCCAGAACCTTGCCGAGCGATATAACAAGCGTCGTGAAGAAGCTCCTTTCTGACAGTGGGAAGGAAAACAAAAAGTCGATGAAGCTCCGGGTGAGGAGGAGCCAGGTTTCCAGGACCCCAAGAAGGTACTTGTCGACTGTTGGAGTCGGCAGATCTCCTGACACTGCTAAAGTGTTGAAGGAGTTTGTGGTTCGGTGTGGGCGCGCGGAGACTCAAGAAGGTGAATTGCGATTTAACACAGGAGACACTAGGATTTACGTGGTTCGGGCCGCCTGAGCGTAATACCCTACTCCACGGGTGTGTTGGTGTTGTATTAGTTTGTCACGTATGATGTCCACGCCTGTGTACGTGTGTCCTTGTGTGTATCGTCGGCCTGTCCTTTTATAGTACAAGGACAGGCCGTTACAAGTTGGCCTGGCCAGACATGTGGCCCCGGCGGTTACTAGTATTGATACACTATTAATTGTTGTTAATAATCCTGTAACGGGCTCCGACAGTGCCGTTACGGGTGTTAAGATTGTCCGTTTAAGTGTCATTAATACGGCATTAATGACATTTAATCGGGTCTTGAAGTCCTTGGCTCTCCTTTGAAGATCCGGAGCCGTTACAAGGTCTTCCGGAGGTTAGAGGCTGCCAGCTCCGACGTTTGGACACGTGGCAGCTCCGGAGCTTGCTGTGGGAAGCAGGTAGCTCCGGAGCTATCTGACACGTGTCAGGTCCGGAGCTTCTCTCGGTCAGGGGTTAAGTCCGGAGGTGCCATTTCGGTACTTGGTCCGGAGCTTCCCCCTTGCGGGCGATAGCTCCGGTTTGGCAGTACACGTGGCAACCTAGGGATTAACCATGTTGGAGAAGCAGGTCCGGTCATGTCTGACAAGTGGGCCTCCGAGGGTCTTCAATCCGTGTAGACGGCCTTCCCTCAAAATCTTTGTAACCTCAGGGGGTGTACGGTTTTTAGGGTACCGACAGTGGCCCCCTGGACCTACCTCCGAGGAAGGTCACTGGGGTGAAGTCGTTCCGTCGGAGGTGGGTCCATCCTTGCGACTCTTGAACTGGGTCTTCAAGGGTCTTCGGAGGTGCCGTTGGCAGGATTTTACAGTTAGATCCCGACACGTGGCGCACCTCAGGCGGCAGATGAGATCTTTGACGTGTTGATCTCACGCAATTGAAGGTCGCCGGTTCCCGACACGAAACTGTATCGGTTCCGCGCGCCCTGTCAGGCCGCCGCCTTTGGATTTCCCGCCTCGTGATGACAACCGTTCGCCTGGGTAAGAGCCTCGACTTGATCGTCGGGGTGGTCCCAGGCCCTCTTGTCATCGGTTGGGTTGAATTCTTGAGTAGTATCTTCGACTCCCCTGCAGTTTCCATCCAACCGTTGCGAGGGCTTACTTAAGAAGGAAAGCGCGCACCGTCGGGAGTTCTTTACGCCTCTCATCTGATCTTGCGCTCAAACTCCCGACTCGTACTTTGCTCCTCTTCTCTTGCCTAGCTGTGCCGCGATGGAGTTGGGTCTGTGCGAGAGTCGCTTGAAGACCGACAACGATTTGAAGAAGGTCCGAGCCCTCATGGGGTGGTCCTTGGACTTCTTCAGCCGCTTGGTCCGTGCCGGCGGAGAGCTCCCTTTTGAGAAGGAGCGCGCTGGCGAGATGGTGTACTTTTCTTCGTACGCAATGGTGGGGCTGATCCCACCATTTTCTTCTTTCTTCTTGATGCTGCTAGACTTCTATGGTCTGCAGCTATACCACCTTGGCCCTCACTCCATTCTCCTCGTGTCCATCTTTGTCCACTTCTGCGAGATGTGGGTGGGCATCCCCCCCTGCGTTGAGCTCTTCCGTACCTTCTTCACCGTTCACACCACCAGCCGGAGCAATGAGTACCTTGGCTTCTACTACTTCGTGAAGCGCAAGAAGTGCCCATTCAAGTACCTCCGGTCGTTCCCTTCCGGGAAGTGGGATGACTGGAAGAAAGATTGGATAGTCGTCAGGGTGGAGGAGCATGAGCGGTTGGAACTGCCAGACGGTCTGCCCGACATCGACACGTCGATATGGAGTGAAGTTCCGGTGCTGGCGGAAGTTTTCGACCCTGTCTTGACCAGGATCTGCCGATGTGTGGAGGGAGGATTGACTCCCCAGGCGGTGTTCTGCAACTTCCTGACCAACAGGTGGGCGCCGCTGAAGAGGAGGGAGAAGCTCGCCTGGGCCCTCAACAGCGTGATGGACGGGGACCGGGTTGAGACCGGGTTGAAGTCCAACATGGTGGGGAAGACCTTGGAGTTCCACCTCAAAAAATTCCAGCACGACATCGATGTCGACGGAGATTACTTGACTCCGCCGTCGGCCTTTCTCCCTCTGAACGTGGAAGTGGAGTTCAGCAGAGAGCTCCGGCGGACGATGCCCGCGCTTGACGACCTTGGTGTCGTCGAGAGAAGACCAACCACCCGGGTGGCAATCCCTGGGGTGCCCGAAGATGGCTCAGTCCCTGCTCCACAGCCGAGGGTCGAGGTCATCGGCAAGGGCAGGGAGCTGGCGGAGGAGCCGGAGAGTCGGAAGAGGAAGCTACGACATGCCGACGGAAGGTCCGTCAGGCCCGCTACTTCCACCTTGGTTCCCTCTCCTCAGGGGGGAAGATCTTCTGCCGCCGTGGCGACTGTCCCCGTGGTGGGGTCCTCCCGGAACGAGACTGTTCCTGCAGTGGGATCCTCCCGGAGCGCGTCTGTCCCCGTGGTGGAGCCCTCCGGGGGTGCTAGCTCCGGGTGCACGACTCCTGCACCTGGGGCGGTGGGAGCCTCCAGGTCCAGGGGTTCCTCCCGATCGAGGAGAGCCTCGACCCGGGAAACGCCCGTGGCTGCGACAAGTTCTGGGGGGCCTCCCGGAGCTCCTACGCCGACCATGGCCAACCCGAAACGTCCGGGAAAAAGGTTCCGTGCAAGCTGGTGCGGAATCCTTCCAAGGTAATTTTTGATTTTTACCTTGGTTAACTTTTTAGTTGTAGCGATTGTTTGTTAATTTTCTTTATCCGTCCTCTGCAGTGTCCCCAAGAAGGGGAGTGAAGCTCCACCCTCGGCCACGATTTCTGAGGCTGTGGGAGCTTCTGCTCCTATCCCAGTTCCGCCCCAGGTGATGGCTGAGGCTGCGACAGCTCCGGCGCCGGCTGTCGTGGTCATGAACCTCGACTCGTCTCCAGAACTTCCCGTGGTAGCGCCGGACCACGGGAGTGAAGACACGCCAGCGGCACTTGTCTCGGAGGTTGAAGCTCCGGGTCCTGGTGCTGCAGTAGTGGAAGCTCCGGCTGTAGAGCCGGAAGAAGTAGTAGTCCCGGCCTTGGAGCCGGAACTTGTCGAAGCCCTGGCGATTGAACTGGAGGTGACTGAAGCTCCGGCATGCAAGCCGGAAGTCGAGGTAGTTCCGGCAGTTGAGCCGGTTACCTCCAAAGTACCGGTCGCTGAGCCGGTTGTTGTTGGAGCGCTGGTCATAGAGCTGGCAGTTGAAGTGGCGAGGGAGCTTGAGCCTCCCTCGGAAGAGGTGTCCCGGTCGGAGCCAGTAGTAGCTCCTGCTCCGGAAGCGACGACGTCGATGGTACCTGTGGCCGAGCCAGAGTGCCTAACCGAAGTCGCCGGCCCCCTGCCTGAGGGGGCGAATGAAGACTTGGCGGCGGGGCCTTCTTTGATGGCGACTGAGTCCATCCCGGAGGACGGCCCTAGCGCCTTGGAAGCTCAGGGTTCCGCTCTCGTAGAGTGGGACCCAATTTTTGTATGTGAAGACCCGCTGGAACCAGCGGAGGAGACCCCAACAGGTCCGGAGCCCATCCCGCTGTCGATGTCTATCGACAACGCCTGCTCCAGTCTACGTTAGGTCCAACTGGCCTTCTTCCACGACAGCAAGGCTCTTGAAGAGGAGCGCCAAACCCTTAGGCGGTGGCGTAATCGGCTCCACTTCGAGACTAAGCTGGCGCAGTCGAGGCTAGCGGACGACAAGGAGTGGATCAAGCGGGAGAAGATCCGCTTGGAGTACTGGGACAAGCTGCTGGATGAGAGGGAGAGCATGACCCATGCTCTCGACGCTCAATCCTGGGAGTTCCACGATCAGGCCAAGGCTGCCAACGACGCGGCCAATGCTCGGTTCGAGCAGCTTGAGGCCATCAACACCGCACTCATCAAGCGCTGAGAGGCACTTGAAGGGAGGGAGAGACGGCTCGAGGACGAAGAGCAAAAACTCCTGGAGCTGCGAGATGACGTCCTGAGAAGGGAAGAGGAGCTCGCCGAGAAAGTAGCTCTGGCTGACAAGGGCCTCGAGGAGCGCACTAAGAAGTTGGAAGAGCGCTGCCTCGAGGAAGAGGAGAAGACCTGGGTGCGAGGGAAGGAACTCTACGAATACGAGTGTGCCCTTGTTGCCCGGGAGAAGAAAGTGGAGGATAGGGAGAAGGACCTGGTCGATCGTCGGAACAAGATCCAACTCCGGGAGGAGGAGCTTGGAAGACTTGAGAGGCGGGTTGCTGCAAAGATTCAGCAAAACGCCAAAGAAGTTGAGCGCCTCGCCCGTGAGAATTTTGAACTAACGGTGGCCGAGATCCTTGGAAGAGGTGAAGAGCCTGAGGACGGCGGACTCCCTGCAGATTTGGGAGTTCCTGGGCAAGGCCAATGATGTGCTGACGCCGATGGGTTTCAGCCCCGTGCGCCCGGATGATCCAGAGCCAGAGCCGGACCTTGCGCTGCAAGCGTTGAGCGCAGCAGGCAGCAAGCTCTCCAAGGTGGGCGAAGTCATTGTGGACCAAATGGAGGTCGAGGGGCAATCCCTGGCGAGGAACGTCACAGAATATGTGCTGACGTGCTACACCAGCCGGAACCCTCAATTTCCTCTGGACCCGGTGCTTGAAGGCCCCGTCGAAGGAGAAGGCGAAGCTACCCGAGCCAGCGTATCGGAGGTCGCCCAGAAGGTCGCCGAGTTCTTCCATAGGGTCTAGGACAATCTCTTTAGCTCTCACTTGTATTTTCTCTTCTTCTTCTTCAATTTTGTAATCCCTTGTCTCCAGATGTAATCTCTTGTCTCCAGATGAATGAAATCCCCAAATTTTTGCGAATTTCATTTTTTTTCTTCAACATCTTTGTCTTCACTTGGCCCCCTGGTAGATGTACACAATTTGATTGTGAACATGTACCAAAAGGATATTGAGTTTTGTTGAAGACAAATTTGCTTCGAACTTGTATAATTTAGGTCCGAAGTCTTTGATAGTGAAGGTCCCCTGAAGTTGTCGGAGCTTAGAAGCTCCGATACTGTCCATCGCTGGAGCTTAGTAGCTCCGGCAATAGCCTCTATCAACACGTAGAGCGTCGATAGTTAGTCCTCCAAGGTGTCGGAGCTTAGTAGCTCCGGCAGTGACCTTTACCAACACTTGGTTTGTTGGCAGCAGACTCCATTTACGGGGTCTCCTCACCATCTTTTACTCAGCGCCGATGGTTGACCCCCTTGAGGAGTCGGAGCTTGGTTAGCTCCGGCTTTTCTCCATCAACGTAGAGTTTATTTTTCCTGCACACTTAAGCCAAGAAAAATAGTAAAATTCGTTCCTTGTCTATAATTTCGTCGCGGCTTACGATTCTCAAGAAAATTTTAAGTTGAACGCGATTTTAAATACAACTGGTTGCGTTGTCTTTTCTCTTAGATCCAACTGTCCATGAACCCGCCTTACTTCGGCCTGCTGGGGTGTAGGTAGAGTGGCGTACTTAGGGTGCTTGACCAGGCTAAGTCGATAGCGCACTCTGGCCCTAGATTGGCTTGGCGGCTTTCAGGCGAGTTGGCCATAAACGATATTTAAATCCAAAAGATCTGACAGTTCAACTCGAATCGTATATAAACCGGTCAAACTAAAATTTCTTAAGAATTGCACGTCTCTGTTATAGACAAGAAAGAGAAAAATAAAAATGTCGAGCCTGCACAAAATGAATGCACGTGGAGTCTATTTCACATGAAGATGTCTTTCATTATAGGTCCGGGGTACAGGGGAAACAAGTACACTCTTAGGGTACGGAACCAGGCTAAGTGTGTTTGGTTTCTCGTTTGACCCAGGGTAGTTAGCCACACTTTTAGTCCGGAGACTGTGACAAATGTTGCATGAGCTTTGCAGACCTTTCAGGAAAGGTCCGGCTGCTCTCCCGGAGGAACTACCTGACTCTGTACAATGACTCTATAACATACATTTCAAGTTACTTAAGACTCACCTCCGTGGAATTAAGTGTAGAACTTACGGAGGTGCTCGATGTTCCAAGGATTTGGGAGAGGTGTCCCATCCTCGGTAGCCAAGCGAACGCTTCCGGGACGGGATACTTTGATCACTCGAAAGGGCCCTCCCAACCGGGGGAGAGTTTGTTTAACCCTTCTTTGGATAGTATTCTCCGTAGCACCAGATCGCCTTCCTCGAGCTGTCGGTTGTGTACATGCCGCTGGTGATAACGCCGTAGAGCTTGGCGATATCGGGCATTCCGAACAGCTGCTTGGCACCTTCCCTCCTCGAGGAGGTCTAGGTCTTCGCGCCGGAGCTGGTCCTGCGCGGCTTCTTCGAAGGTCCGGACCCGGAGCGAACCCAAGGTGATTTCCGGAGGAAGGATTGCTTCAGCTCCGTACACCAGAAAGAAGGGTGTTTCTCCGGTTGACCGGTTTGGAGAAGTCCTGTTGGCCCATAGAGTAGGCGGAAGCTCTTCGATCCAATTGGCTCCGTGCTTTTTCAAGCGCTCATAGGTGCGCGTTTTGAGTCCTTTAAGGATTTCTGCATTTGCTCTCTCGGCTTGGCCATTGCTGGCGGGATGAGCTACGGAAGCGTAGCAAACCTGTATGTCGAGGTCTTTGCAATACCCTTGGAATGCGGAGCTTGTGAATTGAGTCCCATTATCAGTGATGATCTTGTTTGGGACTCCGAATTTGCTTACAATGGATTGCAGAAAGTTGATAGCAGATTGCTTGTTGATCGTCACAACTGGAGTTGCTTCCGGCCACTTGGTGAACTTGTCAATGGCGACGTACAGGAACTTGTAACCTCCGACAGCTCTTGGGAAGGGTCCCAAGATGTCCATCCCCCACACAGCGAAGGGCCATATAGGAGGTATCATTTGTAAGGGCTGAGCAGGTGTATGAATTTGCTTTGCATGAAATTGGCATGCTTGGCATTTCTTTACCGGCTCAGTGGCATCCTGGAGCGCTGTAGGCCAGTAGAAGCCATGCCGAAAGGCTTTTCCGACCAGCGTGCGGGAAGATGCGTGGTTCCCACACTCGCCTCCATGGATTTCTGCGAGGAGCTTGCAGCCTTCTTCCCTTGTGATGCACCGCATTAGGATGCCGTTGGCACCGCGCCGGTAGAGATCCCCTTCTACCAGCGTGTATCTTTTAGCCAATCTGACTACCCGGTCAGCGGATACATCATCGTCAGGAAGGATGTTGTCTTTCAAGTAGTTCCGGATCTCCGAGATCCATGCATCGGAACTGACTTGAGCATTTGAGTCTTGCATGCTGGGTTGCTCGGAGCTTCCGGCAGCACCTACGACCCTTGATGGCTGCCATGGTAACAGGGCCATCGGGACCGTCAGCTTCGGGATGCTGATCTCGCCCCCTTCGTTCAGTTCGGCAGGCTGAACTGTGGGTTTTGACAACCTCCGGACAAATATTCTGTCAAGAGCCGGAGCTCCGGTTGACGCTTTAGTCGAGAGTTCGTCAGCTTCAGCGTTGTGGGCACGCTGAACATGGTGGAGGTCTAGGACTTCAAAGTCCTTCTGAAGCCTCTTGACTTCAAGGAGGTAAGCAGCTAGCTGGAGATTATTGCAGGAGCATTCACCCTTCACCTGCTTGATGATGAGCTATGAATCTCCTTTGACCAGCAGTTGCTTGACACCATATGACAGTGCCACCTTTAGTCCGTAGATGAGTGCTTCATACTCCGCCATGTTGTTGGTTGCCTTGAAGTCAAGGTGTACCATGTATTTTACCTTCTCCCCAGTCGGTGCAAGGAGAAGGATTCCAGCACCAGCCCCCTGCTTTTGCATGGAGCCATCAAAGTAAAGGGTCCAGTGAGGCTCGGTGAAGGTTGGAACTTGATGTTCCATCTTCTGCTCGCTGGGGCCCCCAGGGTTTGATGGAGAGGGAGTCCATTCCGCCACGAAATCTGCCAACGCTTGACTCTTGATTGCTTGTCTCAAAATGAATTCGAGATCGAACTCAGCCAATTCCGCTGCCCACTTTGCAATATTCCCAGTTGAATTGGGATTATGCAAGATCGCTCGAAGTGGATAGGAGGTCACCACCGAGACTTTGTGAGCTTGGAAGTAGTGTTGGAGCTTCCTGGAGGCAATAAGAACTGCATAAAGCAGCTTATGCACCTCTAGGTATCGAGTCTTGGCATCATGTAATACTTCACTGATGAAGTATACCGGGCGTTGAATGGTCCAAACCCTCCCGATGGGGTCCGGAGCTTCCACTCTATTGATACGAACCCTATCGGAGGAGTCCAGATTCTCTTCGGGGACCTCCGGGTTCTGGCTGGAGGAACCCGGAGCTTCTTCAGAAATGACCTGGACCCTCTCAGAGGGGTCTGGGTCTTCTGAAGTGACTTCTTGTGGATTTGAGTCTGGGAGCTGGGACCCAGACTCACATTCAGGGACCTCCGGACCCTCCTGAAGGGGTCTGGATTCCTGAGTATGGGGTAGTTCTGTTCTCTCCGCAACCAAAACCATACTGACAACTTCGTCAGTAGCTGAAATGTAAAGCAACAAAGGCTCACCAGGGTTTGGAGCTACCAGAATTGGTAGGGTGGTGAGGAACTGTTTCAGCTCCTGGAATGCCTTCTCTGCTTCTTCGGACCATTGGAATGGTCCGAACTTCCTCAACAACTTGAAGAAGGGAAGTGCCCGTTCCGCCAGTCTTGATATGAACCGGCTGAGGGCTGCTAGACACCCAGTTAACTTTTGGACATCTTTGATGCGGGTTGGTGGCCGCATGTCTTCAATGGCTTTTATCTTCGCCGGATTAGCCTCTATGCCCCGGTGACTTACCAGGAAACCAAGAAGTTTTCCGGAGCTAACCCCGAAGACACACTTGTCTGGGTTTAGCTTCGTGCGGGTGGCCCGCAGCTTGTCGAAGACAGCCTGCAAGGTGTCCAAGAGGGACTCCTTGTTCTTGACCTTGACCATGATGTCATCGACGTACACTTCCACTATGTCTCTGATGAGTTCTTCAAAAGTTTTGTACATAGCTCGTACAAAAGTTGAAGCTGCATTCTTGAGACCAAATGGCATGGCTGTGTAACAATACAATCCATCTACTGTGATGAATGAAGTATGCTCTTCATCCTCCTTAGACATCCTGATTTGATGATACCCAGAATATGCGTCTAGGAAACACAGTAACTCACACCCGGAGGTGGAATCCACTATCTGATCTATTCTAGGTAGTGGGAATGGATCTTTTGGACATGCCTTATTCAGCGTTGTGTAGTCGATGCACATCCGAAGCTTCCCGCCGGCCTTGGGCAAAACGACTGGGTTCGCCAGCCATTTTGGATGGAAGACTTCTCGGATGAATCCGGCTTCGAGCAACTTCTTCACTTCTTGTCGGATGAAGTTCTGCCACTCTACGGATTGCTTCCGAGGCTTCTGATGCACAGGCCGAGCATCGGGGCAAATCTTCAGATTGTGCTCAATCACTTCCCTGAGGATCCCAGGCATTTGTGACGGTTGCCAGGCAAATACGTCAACATTAACCCGGAGGAAAGTGATGAGCGCGAGTTCCTATTTGTCGTTCAACCCTCCCGATATACGGGTGGTTTGAGCGGCATCGGAACCAATTTGGACAACTTTGACGGGAATGTCGGTGTCGCCGCTTGGCTGCACACAGGGTGCAGAGGTTGAGCCTCGTTGACGAATGCTCGGGGGTTTCGGAGCTTGCTCCTGTCTGGAGTCCTCCTCTTGCGCCGTGGTGAGTGCATGGAGCTCCTCCAAAGCAGTTACTCCGACGGTGCGATCTCCACAGATCCAGAGAACGCCTACTGGTGTTGGCATCTTCAACACCAGGTATCCATAATGAGCAGCTGCCATAAATTTGTATAGGGCAGGTCTACCCAAGATGGCGTTGAATGGTAAGTTGATCTGAGCGACGTCGAAGACCAACTTCTCGGTGCGATACTTCTCTCGTGTCCCGAAGGTAACAGGGAGAGTTATAGCTCCGAGTGGGGTAATGGCCCCCGGACCTACTCCGGAGAAAGGCCGAGAGGGCTGGAGATCCAAAGGTCGGAGCTGAAGCTTGGTAAAAGCTTCAAAGCTTATGAGGTTCAGCGCCGAACCCCCGTCCACCATAACATGATGGAGCTGGATGTTATTGATGGTGGGAGATACCATCAAAGGTAACTGTCCAGCTCTGACCATGCTTCGAGGACAGTCCGAAGCATCAAAAGTGATGGATGTGTCCATCCACTTTTGATGTGGCTCTGGTCTAGCTGTAGGAGCTACAGCAGCCATATCCCGCCGCATAGTCTTGATGACGCGACGGGAGGTGATGTCCCATGATCCACCAAAAATGGTGTTCATAGTTTTCCGACGCTCGTTGTCAAAGACGTCAGAGTCGTCGTCGACGGAGGTGTAGACGGCCTTCAAGACCTTTTTGGGGTCCTGAAACCCTAACTCCTCTTCAGCCGGAGCTTCGTCGACCTTCTGTTTTCCTTCCCTCTGTCGGAAAGGAGACCCCTACCAGCGCTTGATGTAGCGCTCGGAAAGGTTTTGCACCTCCCGGCAGTCTTTCAAACCGTGGCTGCCCGTTTTGTGAATGGGACACCACACTTTTGGTTTGCCACCGTCTTCGGAAGATGGTCGAGGTCGCTTCTCGGGGCGTGGCCCCCGGCCACCAGGAGTTGCAGCAGCTGCAACGTTGGATGTGTCGGCTGACGGCTTCTTCTTGCCGTGGGTCTTCTTTTTCTTCTTGCCACCCCCGGAGGTAGCGGCTTCTTCTTTGGAGGATTTCTTGTGATCCTCCGAGGCTGGTTTGGAGTGCATTTCACGGCCCTCCGCAGCTCTGGCACATTTGTCTGCCAGGCTGAAGAGCTCCGTGACGCTGGTGATCTCTTTGATCGCCAGCTTCTCCAACATCTTCTTGTCCCGTACGCCCTGTCTGAATGCCACAATGACCGAAGCGCTTGAGATAGAAGGGATTGTGTTGCGTACCTGAGAGAACCTCTAGATGAAGGACCGCAAAGATTCTCCCCCTTTTTGCACGACCGCAAAAAGGTCCAGTTCAGTGCCTGGTCGGGTGTATGAACTCCCGAAGTTGGCAGTGAACTGACGGCACAGCTCCTCCCAACTGTTGATAGAGTTGGGTGGAAGGCTCATAAACCAGGACCTGGCGGTTCCGGTTAAGGCCACGGGAAAGTAATTGGCCATTACAGCCTCGTTTCCTCTAGCTGCCAAGATTGCAGTGGAGTATATCTGAAGGAATTCGGCGGGGTTGACAGTCCCGTCAAATTTTTCCAGCAGGTGTGGCCGGAACTTCTATGGCCATCTAACCATGCGCAGGTGCATGGCTAGGGCTAAACAGCCTCCTCCTACTTCTTCCAGAGTAGAAAGGTCCTGAGCTTCCCGTCTTTCACGAGCACGCTCGATATGGACACGGCCATCCTGTTGGCGGTATCGGCGATCAAGCTCCGCCCGGAGGTCATGAGTCGAAAGCCTGGATACCGTATGGGTGCATCGTGCCCCAGAGGGCAACGACGTCACCTGCTGTGACGCAGATCGTCTCCTGTTGTTGGAGACGTGCGGACCAAGTCTTCCAGACAAAGTCCGTCGCTGCGACGGGGCTCGTCCCGAAGGAGGAGGACCCTGGTTGTTGAGGCGTTCGGCCGCTGCTGCGACCAAATGCTCCACATCGGCCCTCCACTGCTCCATTGCATCTCGAGATGCGTCCGGAGGTGGTGGTCGTTGGAGAAGAGCACGCGCTGCATGGAGCGTGTGTTCCGGGTTGTCATGACATGCCGACGCAGTCAGTGATGCCGGCGCACCATCACGTTGCCTAGCACGATTTGCCGGAGAAGATGGTGGTGGTGGGAGTGTGGCTCCTGCTGGTGCCGAGGCTCCTGCTGGTGGCTGCCTATTGGAGAGATTGCCCCCAACAGCCTGAGCAACAGGTTGATCATTGGATGATCCAGCCGCGGAGTTCACCATTCTTGAAAATCTCAAGCGCCCCTACCTGGCGCGCCAACTGTCGACTGTTGGAGTCGGCAGATCTCCTGACACTGCTAAAGTGTTGAAGGAGTTTGTGTTCGGTGTGGGCGCGCAGAGACTCAAGAAGGTGAATTGCGATTTAACACGGGAGACACTAGGATTTACGTGGTTCGGGCCGCCTGAGCGTAATACCCTACTCCACGGGTGTGTTGGTGTTGTATTAGTTTGTCACGTATGATGTCCACGCCTGTGTACGTGTGTCCTTGTGTGTATCGTCGGCCTGTCCTTTTATAGTACAAGGACAGGCCGTTACAAGTTGGCCTGGCCCGACATGTGGCCCCGGCGGTTACTAGTATTAATACACTATTAATTGTTGTTAATAATCCTGTAACGGGCTCAGACAGTGCCGTTACGGGTGTTAAGATTGTCCGTTTAGGTGTCATTAATACGGCATTAATGACATTTAATCGGGTCTTGAAGTCCTTGGCTCTCCTTTGAAGATCCGGAGCCGTTACAAGGTCTTCCGGAGGTTAGAGGCTGCCAGCTCCGACGTTTGGACACGTGGCAGCTCCGGAGCTTGTTGTGGGAAGCAGGTAGCTCCGGAGCTATCTGACACGTGTTAGGTCCGGAGCTTCTCTCGGTCAGGGGTTAAGTCCGGAGGTGCCATTTGGGTACTTGGTCCGGAGCTTCCCCCTTGCGGGCGATAGCTCCGGTTTGGCAGTACACGTGGCGACCTAGGGATTAACCATGTTGGAGAAACAGGTCCGGTCATGTCTGACAAGTGGGCCTCCGAGGGTCTTCAATCCGTGTAGACGGCCTTCCCTCGAAATCTTTGTAACCTCAGGGGTGTACGGTTTTTAGGGTACCAACAGTACTGAAAGTTGTCTACAACACCGTTGACGACGATTCCAACGTCTCTGACAACGAGCGTCAGAAGATCCTGAACACCATTTATGGTGGTTCTTGGGTCATCACCTCTCGCCGCATCCTTAAGACAATGCGGCGGGACATGGCCACTGCCGCTCCCACTGCTAGGGTGGTGCCTCATCGGAAGTGGATGGACACTCCCATCATTTTCGATGTTTCGGACTGCCCCCGCAATATGATCGGAGCTGGCCAACTCCCGTTGATGGTGTCACCCACCATTAAGAATATTCAACTCCACCATGTAATGGTGGACGGAGGTTCCGGGCTGAACGTCATAAGCTTCAAAGCATTCATCAAGCTTCAGCTCTGACCTTCGGACCTTCGCCCGTCTCGACATTTCTCTTGGGTAGGTCCGGGGACCATTACTCCTCCCGGTTCCATCACACTCCCAGTGACCATCGGGACTCGGGAGAACTACAAAACTAAGAAGTTGGTCTTCAACATCGCGCAGATCAGTCTGCCGTTCAATGCCATTTTGGGCAGACCAGCTTTGTTCAAGTCCATGGTCGCCGCCCATTATGGTTACCTAGTGTTGAAGATGCCAACACCTGCGAGTGTTCTCTGGATCCACGGAGATCGTACTGCAGGAGTTACTGCTTTAGAAGAACTCTATGCGCTTACCATAGTGCAAGAGGAAGCATCCAGTAAGGAGCCAGCTCCGAACCATCCGAGCATCTGTCAAAAAGTCTCTACCTCCACACCTCGTGTGCAACCAAGCAGCGACACCGTCATTCCCATCAAAGTCGTCCAAATTGATTTCGATGCTGCTCAGACTACCCGTATATTAGGAGGTCTGAATAACAAATAGGAACTCGAGCTCATTACTTTCCTCCGGGCTAATGTTGACGTGTTTGCTTGGCAACCATCACGAATTCCAAGGATCCCTAGGGAGGTGATTGAGCACAATTTGAAGATTTACCCTGACGCACGGCCTGTACACCAGAAGCCCCAGAAGCAATCAACGAACGATAAAACTTCATCCAACAGGAGATTAAGAAGTTGCTTGAAGTTGGTTTCATCCAGGAGGTGTTTCATCCTAAATGGGTGGCAAACCCAGTCGTGTTGCCTAAGGCTGGCGGGAAGCTTCGGATGTGTATCGACTACACCACCTTAAATAAGGCATGTCCAAAGGATCCATTCCCACTACCTAGAATAGATCAGATAATGGACTCCACCTCCGGTTGCAAGCTATTGTGTTTCCTATATGCATATTCTGGATATCACCAAATCCAGATGTCTAAGGAAGATGAAGAGCATACGGCCTTCATAACAGTAGATGGATTGTACTGTTATACTGCCATGCCCTCTGGTCTTAAAAATGATGCTTCATTATTTGTGTGAGCTATGTACAAAACATTTGGAGAGCTAATTAGAGACTTCGTGGAGGTGTACGTGGATGACATCGTCGTAAAGATCAAGAACAAGGAGTCACTCCTTGACAATTTACAAGCTGTCTTCGACAAGCTGCGCACCACGTGCACCAAGCTAAACCGAGACAAATGTGTCTTTGGGGTTAGCTCCGGGAAGCTTCTAGGGTTCTTGGTGACTCACCGAGGAATTGAAGCAAATCCGGCGAAGATAAAGGCCATAGAAGATATGCGGCCCCCAGCACGCATCAAGGATATCCAAAAGTTAACTGGATGTCTAGCTGCGCTCAGCCGATTTATCTCAAGACTGGCAACAAACGCTACCCTTCTTCAAACTCTTGAGGAAGTCTGGACCATTTCATTGGTCTAAAGAAGCAGAAAAGGCGTTTCAAGAGTTGAAACAACTCCTCACCACACTACCGATATTGGTAGCTCCGGATCCTGGTGAGCCTTTACTGCTTTACATTTCGGCAACCACCGAAGTTGTCAGTATGGTCCTGATCGCGGAAAGACCAGAGCCAGATGCAGTCTAGGAGCCGAGAGTCCTCAGGGAGGGTCTAGAGTTACCTGAAGACGTGTTCGGGTCCCAGCCCCTGGACACGGAAGCTCAAGGCGAAATGCTAGGAGATCAACCTCATTCACCTGAGGGATTTCACATGGCCGACCATGATGATCTGGACCCTTCTAGCAAGGTCCGGGCCGAACAAGAAGAAGTTTTGGACCCCTGCGGGGGGTCCAAGAAACTCAGCAAAAAGGTCCAGACCCCTCTGGGAGGGCTTGGACAGATGGAGAAGAAGCTCCGGGCCGCTCTGAAAGTGTCCAGACTGTCCAGCACCCAGTGTAATTCATCAACAAAGTACTCCATGACGCCAAGACGAGATACATTGAGGTGCATAGCTACTTTATGTAGTTCTTATTGCATCAAGGAAGCTTCATCACTACTTCCAAGCCCACAAAATATCAGTGGTAACTTCTTTTCCACTGCGTGCTATTTTGCATCACCCTAACTCTACTGGGAACATTGCAAAGTGGGCAGCGGAACTGGCCGAGTTCGATCTAGAATTCGTGTCACGACAAGCAATCAAAAGTCAAGATTTGGCTGACTTCGTGGCGGAATGGACTCCCTCTCCGTCAAACCCTGGGGGCCACAGTGACCAGAAACCAGAACCCAAGGTTCCGGTATTCACCGACCCTCACTGGACTCTCTACTTTGATGGCTCTGTGCAGAAGCAGGGGGCCGGAGCTGGAATCCTTCTTTTTGCCCCGACAGGGGATAAGGTCAAGTACATGGTTCACCTTGATTTCAAGGTGACCAACAACATGGCGAATTATGAAGATCTCATCTACGGACTCAAGGTGGCACTATCTTATGGTGTCAAACAGCTGTTGGTGAAGGGAGATTCACAACTCATCATTAAACAAGTCAAAGGTGAATGCTCCTGTAACAATCCTCAACTAACTGCTTATCTCCTTGAAGTCCAGAGGCTTTAGAAGGACTTCGAAGTCCTAGATCTCCACCATGTTCAGCATCTTCACAACGCTGAAGCTGACGAACTCTCGACGAAAGCCTCAACTGGAGCTCTGGCTCCTGACAGAATCTTCGTCTGGAGGTTGTCAAGACCAACAGCTCAGCTTGTTGAACTAAGCGAAGGGGGCGAGACCAGCACCACGAAGCTGGCAGTCCCGGTGGCCTTGTTACCATGGCGTCCACCAAGGGTCGTAGGTGCTGTCGGAAGCTCCGAGCAACCCAGCACGCAAGACTCAAAAGCTCAAGTTAGCCCTGATGCATGGATCTCAGAAATCCGAAGCTACTTGAAAGATAGTATCCTTCCTAAAGACAGTGTATTCGCTGATCGGATTGTCAGATTGGCTAAAATATACACGTTGGTAGAAGGGGATCTCTACCGGCGAGGTGCCAATGGCATCCTAATGCAATGCATTGCAAGGGAAGAATGTTGCGAGCTCCTCACAGAAATCCATGGAGGTGAGTGTGGGAATCATTAATATTCCCATATGTTAGTCGGTAAAGCCTTTCGGCATGACTTTTACTGGCCTATAGCACTTCAGGATGCGGTTGAGCTAGTGAAAAAATATGAAGCATGCCAATTCCATGCAAAACAGATTCACACATCGGCTCAATCACTACAAATGATACCTCCTACATGGCCATTCACTGTGTGGGGCATGGACATCTTGGGACCATTCCCAAAAGCCGTCGAAGGTTACAGGTTCCTGTATGTCGCCATCAAAAAGTTCACCAAGTGGCCGGAAGCAACTCCAGTTGTGACAATCAACAAGCAATCAACAATCAAGTTCTTAAAGTCCATTATATGTAGATTTGGAGTTCCGAACAAAGTCATAACTGACAACAGAACCCAATTCACAAGTGCTGCATTCCAAGAATATTGCGAAGACCTTGGCATTCAACTCAGATACGCCTCAGTAGCTCACCCAGCAAGCAATGGCCAAGTCGAGAGAGCAAATGCAGAAATAATGAAGGGACTTAAGACACGCACTTACGAGTGCCTGAAGGAACATGGAGCCAACTGGATAGAGGAGCTTTCGTCTGCACTGTGGGCGATCAAGGCAACACCAAACCGGTCAACTTGGGAAACTCCCTTCTTCTTGGTGTATGGAGCTGAAGCAGTCCTTCCTCCAGAGATCACCTTAGGGTCCCTCCGTGTCCGCACCTTCGACGAAGCCACGCAGGACCAGCTCCCGCTTGAAGACCTTGACCTTGTCGACGAGGGAAGGTGCCAAGCAGCTGTTCGGAATCCACGTTATCACCAAGCGCTCCGGCGCTATCATCAAAGGCACGTGCGCAACCGACAGCTTGAAGAAGGGGATTTGGTGCTTTGAAAGATACTAACTCGTGAAGGAATGAAAAAACTTTCCCCCAGCTGGGAAGGTCCTTTCCGAGTGATAAAAATATCCTGACCCAGATGCGTTCGCTTGGCAACTGAGGATGGGACTCCGCTTCCTAATCCTTGGAACATCGAGCACCTCCGTAAGTTTTATGCTTAGAATCACGGAGGTGAGTCTGTAATTACACATGATGTATGTTATAGGGTCGTTAAACAAATAGGGGTAGGTCCTTCGGGAGAACATTCGGACCCCTCCGGGAGGGTCCGGTAAGTTCAAATACACTTCATACATTCACCGCACTAAAAGTGTAACTACCTACCCTAGGTTAGTACAAGATGTATAGCACACTTAACTTGGTCCCGCACTCTAAGTGTGTCCTTGTCTCCCCTGTAATCCGAACCTATAATGAAAGACATTGTTGTGTGAAAACAGACTTCACGTGCATCTATTTTTGTACAAGGCTCGATCTATCAATTTATTGTTTTTAACCTTCTTTTCTACAATGAAGTTGTTCAATTATTTTTTAGTTTTTGTCTGAGATATTCATATGTGTTACAAGTTATATTGTTGAACTATTTGGATCTTAACATGTTGTATAGTCTGCTTGCCTGAATGCCAAGCCAACATAGGTCCGGAGTGTGCTATCGACTTAGCCTGGTCCTGCACCCTAAGTACACCACTCTACCTACACCCCGGTAGGCCTCAGTAGGGTGAGTACTAAAAAAGCATATGGGTTCGGAAGGATTACATCAATATACTTGTTACCATATTGAGTTACTTTGGATTTAAAACTCAAATAAGAACAATAAGTCACAAACGATTTATAGACAAGAGGATGAATTTTTCTATTTTCTTGTATTTAATGTGCAGGAAAAACAAAAATTCAAAGCGATGGTGGACGACGCCAAAGCTACTAAGCTCCGACATCCTCCGAGGGAGCCCGTTGTCGATGTTTAATATGTTGACTGTGGGTAATGTTGGAGATACAAAGCTTTGTGCGGCGAAATTAGGAGCTACCAAGTTCCGATAAATCCTAGGGGCCCGCCATCGACGTTTTATACGTTGATGGTGGGTACCGTTAGAGCTACCAAGATACGCCAACCCCAGGGGGCCTGCCATCGACGCGTTAGAAATGAAGACTTCAGACCTAAAATCTCCAAGTGTGAAGCGTTCAAGTCATCAATATACTGTCAAATCCTTTGGTACATGTACACACTTCAATTGTGCACATATATCAGGGGGCCAACAAGACAGAGCACATTATATTGAAGACAAAACAACAATAAAGTTCATGGCAAAGTGGATTTCATTAATTTGAAGCACTGGATTACAAAATTGGGATTACAGCAGAAGGCAAAAGGAAGAAGTACTAGCTACTGGAGGATCTAAGTCCTACGGAAGAATGTGGCGACTTTCTTGGCAACTTCTTGGACACTGGCCTTGGCGGCGTCCTTCTCTTCAACAACAGGACCTTGAAGCACCGGGTCCAAAGAGAATTGGGGATCTTGGCTCACATAACACGTCAGCACATACTCTATGATGTTTGTAGCCAGAGATTTCCCCTCTGTCTCCAACTGATACCCAATGACGTCGCTCATCGCGTAGAGTTTGCCTCCAGCAGCGTTGAGGGCCACCAGTGCTCGGTCCAAGTCCAGCTCCGGATTGTCCGAACGTATAGGACTAAAGCCTTGTGGCATTAGCGCGTCGTTGGCTCGTACCAAGAGATCCCATACTTGGATGGATTCAGTCTCCTTCAAGCTCCGCGGCTCCTCCAGTGACTTTTGGGCGTCCGCAAGCTCTGAACCTTCCCGAGCGAGGCGCTCGACCAATTTAGCATGCTACTGCATATTCTCAGCAACTTGCTTCTCACGATCAGTCAGCTCCGTCTCCCGGAGGTGGATGCGGTTCCGCCTTTCCGCAAAGTCCTTTTCCCTGCCTCTCACCTTCCCTTCCCTGGTGGCAATGTCAGCTTCTCTTTTCGAGAGCTCCTGCCCCATTTTCCAGTACTTCTCCTTCTCCTCTTTGCTCCATAGATCCAACTTTTTGTTGCGATCTGCCAAATTCTGTTCACCCAGAGTCAATTTCTGGGTGACCTCCACCTCCCTCTTCACAACATCCTCCTGCTGGTCCAGGAGCTTTTCTTCCCTCACCTCAAGGTCCGCCTGACACTTCAAGAGGACCTCATTCAATTCACTGAGGTTTTTGTGATGCGCATCAGCAGCATCACGCCTCTCCTTGGCTTGCTCAAGGATCTCCCTAGAGTTAGCGTCGAGCGCCTTAATGGCAGCTTCCTTCTCCTCCAGCAGCTTGTCCCAGTATTCCAACCGGGCCTTTTCCCTCTATATCCACTCTTTCTGCTCATCCAAGCCTGGTCTCGAAGTGGAGTCTGTTGCGCCAATGCCTTAAGGTGTTGCGCTCCTCCTCGATGGCTTTGCTCTCATGATTGAAGGCGAGTTGGAGTTGTCGGAGGCACGAGCAAGCATTGTGTATAGACAACGCCAGAGTGATAGGCTCCAGACCTGCTGGGACCAACTCCGCAGGCTCCAGAGGATTTTCTATCAAAAAAATTGGGTCCCACTCTACAATGGTGGTCCCCTGAGCTCCTGCAGCACTAGGGCCGCTCTCTAGAAGCCCTTCGGCAGTAGTAGAGGAAGAACCCACTGGGGGACTCCCACATCCAGACTGGAAGTCGAAGGCACTGCTTCTGGGTCTTCAATTACCGGTTCCGAGGGTGGAGGACCTGTCGACACCTCTTCAGGCTGCTCCGGCTCTAGTCCAGACACCTCCGGATCAGCTATCTCTGAGGCAGCGTGAATGTGGCCTAGAGGGGGGGTGAATAGGCCTTTTTTGAATTTTGTCAAAACCTGCAACACTTAACAGCCAAATCAAAACTCGAGATATCGGACTAGTCCGGTCAAGTGCGGACTAGTCCGGTGTGCACCGACTAGGTTAATCAGGTTTGATTGATTAATTCGATTCTATGATGTATGCAGCAGAAATATACTTGTAATTAAAGTGTTACACGATTATGAACTGGGGTATATCACAAGTCAATCTTATATTTAATATTTCAACGTAAAGTAAGCAAGGTTTATTTAAACCCTAGATTGATGTGATGTAAAAGAATGATGAACGCAAAGCAAGAACACAAGCAATTTATCCGGTGGTTCGGTTCCCATAGAGGCAACCTACATCCACGTTGAGGAGTCCACGAAAGGACCGGGTCTTCTCCAACCCTACCATCGTCGGATTGCCACGAAGGCCAATCCTCTTCTCTTATCACAAATGTTAAATAACCAAATTCAAGGGGCCTACTCACACGTTGAGGGCTCCCCTAGATTACAATCAGAACTTCACAAAGAACACACTCAAAAGATTACAATGAAAATTAGAGGAGTGTGTTAGGGAATCAAACCAAGAGCTCAAGAGTGATGAATCGTGTCTCTCCAATGTTCCAAGGTGTATCCTCGAGGGATTGATCTTTGTGGCTTTTGATTTCGTCGAGAGATGTGTTTTTGAGGCTCTTGGGAGGTGTGACAGCACAGAGGGTCGAGAGAGATTAAAGTTGGGCCGTGCACATCTATTTATATGGGGTTTCTAAAAGTGACCGTTAGGGTTTAGAAAGATCGTACTAGTGCGTGGTGGACACCGGACTAGTCCGGTGTGTTGTGTGTAGCAAACCCTAAGTGTCCCGAAATATCGGACTAGTCCGGCTAGGAGTGGACTTGTCTGATTTTGCTTCTGGAAATCTTCGAACTAGTCTGATAATCATCAGACTTGTCCGGATCAGTGAAACCCTAAGTGAATTGGGTGACAAGTCTGCACTTGGAGGACTTGTCCGATTTAGGTCAGAGGGTTTTCGGACTAGTCCGTGCCAATATCGGACTTGTTCGATTTACATCAGAACGATATCGGACTAGTCCGTTGTGTGATCGGACTTGTCAGATTTTGTACAACTTGTGATGTGTTTTGAGGACTAGTCCGCACTGGGGAGGACTAGTCCGATTCTAGTCAAAGAGATATCGTACTAGTCCGTGGTGATATCGGACTTGTCCGATCTTGTGCAAAGAGATATCAGACTAGTCCGGTGTCAATCGAACTAGTCCGGTCCTATATAAATTTGTGCAATGTGTGTGTTTATTTGTGTTTTATCTCTTGGGGTGTGTTTCCTTAACACACTCCATACACAATGATCTACTACACTTGTTCCTTGAGCTCTTTTCCACATTGCTCCTCATTCTCCCTTCTCTTTGGCACTTTGCTTATTTTCACAATTAAACCTGTGCTCATCTCAATAAAGTGGTTAGGATCTCATTTGCTTGTCATAAATCATCCAAAACCCACAAGGGATTCCAAGATGCACTTTCACGGCGGCTGTAGCTTCATCTGGTGCCCCTACCACCTCCGGCTCAGACGCCGACGTGTCAGTCACTTCTGGTTCAGTGACCGGAGCTTCAAGCATTTCCGGCTCAGCCGCCGAACCTTCAACAACTTCTGGCCCAAGGGCCGGAGCTTCAGCCATCTCCGGCTCAGTGGCCTGGGCTTCGATTGTATCTGGCTCAGTGGCCAGGGCTTCCACGACCTCTGGCTCAGAGGCTAGAGCTTCTGACATCTCTGGCTCTGGTACTGGAGCATCAGCCTCCGGCACCATTGCCAGAGGTACATCTTCAACTTCTCCCTCGTGGTGTAGCGCTACCACGGGAGCTTCAGAGGACTCTGAATCCAATTCAACGATAGCTGGCGCTGGAGCTGCCGTGAGCTCTGCCACCACTAGAGGAGGAGGCTCGGTGGTCGAAGATGGAGCTTCGACGTGCGTAGCCACAGTCGCTGCAACAGAAGCAGAAGTCCCTGGCCCTTTTTTCGACACCCTGGAAATAAAGAGGTGAGAAGATTAAAGACACGACAAAAACAAGACTAGCATTTTAAGGTGAGAAATCAACGCTTACCTAGGGATGCTACCATCCCAGTCACCTCGGAACCTCTTCTTCTAAGGCCCGGAGCCAGAGCCCACCAAGTCTGGTGAGACAACGACTTCAGACTGAAGCTGAGGACTACTTGCGGAAGCCGGTGTCCTCTCGGCCAGAGCTTCTCTTGGTCGGGAAGAACTCCTAGGCCTGCAGCTCTTAGCAAGCACCAAGGCCGGGGTTGACTGCCCGGAGTTAGCGTCTCTAGAAGACGCCTGCGCCAGAGAAGGTGCAGTCACAGAAGACCGCCTGCGCCAGGGAGAAGGAGCTGTTGTAGAGGGAGCATCCCTGATGGACCTCTCATCAACATGCTTTAGCTTCCTCTTCCGGCTGGAGGGTTCGGTTGGCTCTTTGCCCTTGCCCTTGCCTATGTCTTCAACCCTCCGGCTCGGAGCAGAGGCAAGCCCTCCTTCAGAAGCTCCGGTGATTACCACTCTGGAGGTCAGACGCCTTTCCACTTCACCAAGGTCATCGAGCATCGGCATCTTCCTCTGGAGCTCTCTGCTGAACTGAGGCTCCATGTTCAGAGGAAGGAAAGAAGCCGGCGGAACCAAGTCATCATCGTCGATGTTTTTCCCATGCTAGAATTTCTTCAGATGAAGCCTCAAAGCTTCGTCATCCAGGTTGGACATCAGACCAGTTTCAATCCGGTCGTCATCCATCACGCTGTTGAGGGCCCAGGCGAGCTTCTCCCTCTTCCTCAGCAGAGCCCATCTGTTGACCATGAAGTTGCAGAAGACAATCTGAGGGGTCACTCCACACTCCACGCATTTGCGGATCCTGGTCAGGACGGGGTTGAAGGCATCTGATAGCTCTGGAACTACACTCCAAGCGTCGGTGTCAACATTGGGGAGTCCTTGGGGCAGCTCCGACCTCTCATGCTCCTCCAGAGCAATGATGACCCAATCCTTCTTCCAATCATCCCATTTGCCGGAAGGGAATGACTTCAAGTATTTGAAGGGGCAGTTCTTGCGCTTCACAAAATAGTAGAAGCCAAGAAGCTCAGTCCCCTTGCCGGTGGTGTGGAGGTGAAGAAGGTACAAAATAGCTCGATGCAGGGGGAACACCCACCCACATCTCGCAAGAGTGGACGAAGGTCACCACTAGCAGAAGAGAATGGGGGCCAAGATGATACAGCTGGAGACCGTAAAAGTCTAGCAGCATTAAAAGAAAGGTTGAAAAAGATAGGATCAATCCCACCATAGCATACGCAGAGAAGTACACCATGTCGCCATTACTCTCCTTCTTCAACAAGAGCTCACCGGCGCGGATCAAGTGGCTGAAGGAGTCACTGGACCACCCCATATCGGTCCGGACCTTCATCAAATCGTCCTTGCTCTTGTGGCGGCTCTTGGGAAGGCCCAACTCCATCGTGGCAAAATGGAGCGAAGGAAGAGAAAACTAGGTGAAGTTTGTGAGGCTCTGAGTGCAAGTTTGATCGAAAGCGTAAAGAGTCCTCAAACCGTGCATACTTTCCTTCTTAAGTAAGCCTCCGTGATGCTTGGATGGAAACTGCAACAAGAGTGGGGTCACATTTCAAAAATATACCCCGTCCATGACAAATGGGTTCGGGGCCACCCCGACAAAGAGATCGAGGTTATTACCCCATGCGAACCGTTGTCATGATGGGCGGCGGGAGACCCAAAGGCGACACCCAGAGGTGGGCCCGGGGGCCACTATCGGTACCCTGCGTACCGGGACCCCCACGGTACCGCAAGAAGTGCAAGAGAGTTCTACCTGTCAATGTTAAAGGTTTCCTGAGGCACCACAAGTTGTATTACACCAAACTTGCATCCCTCATATGGGGTAGCTCCAGGGATTGACATGTGCAATGTAAATCCGGAGCTAAACTCCCAACACAGGAATGCTCCATGATCTACATGTGCATAACGACCCCGAACCTGACCCCCAGCCAAGGGAAGCTCCGGTGCCAACACGTGTATAGCGGTTCTGGAGCTACCTCCCCGCAAGGGGAAGCTCCGAAGCTACCACGTGTGGAGCCTCCGGACCTTCATCACCAACGAATACATTGGCAGATCTCCTTCAGCACAGACATTCAAGGGACAATTAAAGTGGCAATTTCAAGACCTGATTACGTGTCATTAATGTTGTATTAATGACACACGATTAGATCACTGTTAATAGAGGTAACATGGCCATTAAGGCATGTTATCACACTATTAATATTGCTTAATATTCATAAACAGTGTATTAGGTTGCTAAATACGTCAGGGCCACCTATCAGGTCGGGCAAATGATGTAACGGTCAGTCCTTGGACTATAAAAGGACTGAGCCGCATGATACAGTGAGAGGGGCCAAGTGAATCCATACACCGCTCATTCTAGCGAGACTCAATACAACAACACAAACCCCGTGGAGTAGGGTATTTTGCTCTGGCGGCCCGAACCACATAAATCCCTGGTGTCACCATCTTGATCCTTATCTCTGCGTGCCCCAACCGAAACAAGAACCTCCGCAGGCTACATTTGGTAGTACCGGGGGAAGTGTCATTGCTACACTTCGACAAGTGCTATATCTATTCCTATGTGAAGTATCCCTGCATGTAGAGTTCCATGTTTAGGTGAGACGGTTAAGTCTTATTGAGCCTTCGTGCTCGCGGTTGCTATATTAAGTTATTTGAAGGTGAGACGTATGAGGAAGGGCCCGAAGATGAGGCGATGCCCCCATTGGGGTATACTGCCGAGTGGGATCCCTACACGCCACCGTGAATTGTTGTGTGTTGCTAGTATGTAGCGTCCCAGGGCTGGACGGCTGCACTTTTGCATAGCTAGGCTGAGAGTTTAGCTATGAGTATTACTTCCGCTGTACATTAAGTATCATAAAAGACTTCCATTGTTTCTATAAATAAAACTTTATATTTTGTCTTATTCTTTTCATTTGTGTTGTTGGGTGCTGCATCGTACGGCACCACCATTTGTGATTCCTGGAATGTATGAACCCGGTCCTCACAGCCTAGTATCAGAGCCGCATTGGGAATAGCACGCTCGAAAAGAGCCTATTTTTAAAACTTAGAAGTAGTCCAGTGAGGATTAGTTACTATGTCCACATAAGGTCTATTATAGTATTAGTTACTTAAGGTGGCAAGCTAACTTATGTGTTATTATATTCTGTAACGATGCTCCAACGGCAGGTAAGAGGTAAGGTATGCCACCGCAAGCGGATCAATTGCGTAAGCTCAGCATGAGAGAGGTAGCATGTGATTTTTTCCATGGCTTAGCACGGAAAGTCAATATGAGTCTCTAAAACTCTCCATATTTCTAAGAACATATGACACACAGTACTCCAGTGTGCTTCAAAATTAGTGGGAGCCCCCGTCGGGTGGGACATAACCCGATGCACCTCTTACTGGTGCAACATTATGTAAAGACGTAGGACCCCGTCGGGCGGTACAAAACCCGGTCATGTACCTCGAGACGTGGCTTTGCTCGGGGCGGCTCATATGGAATGATACGGGACAAATGTTCTTACTTTCATATATATTATTGTGACTGCCTAAAATGATCGCCCTTGTGGGCTGTGCCATACGGCACATATGATTGATCAGTAATTTGTGTGTAGTTGCAGGACACTAACCACGTTTTAAGTAGCTCGAGTTGAAATCGTTTGTGAGTGAACGTCATTAAGGCCACCGTTGAGACGTCTGCCGGAATACCGGCCTAGGATTTTCTTTGGTGAGGGTGTAGTACCGGCACTGCATTCGAGTTTCATCAGGCACGTCGACAACGATATCCGTGCTAGAGGTGTGACTCGACAACAAGTAAAAATTTCCAACTTAGGACTAAGTTTGAATTTGTAATCTCTGTTTTGAAGCGTGCTGGTCAGATTGACAATTAATCGTATGGTCGCTGCGACAAGCAGGCATATGGTTTGGAAACTTGAGGAAGTCATCCACAAGTTTCATTTTCAGATCCAAGGAAGATTTGAAGATTTAAAACTGGAAAATTTCATTTTAACTTAAACTGCCAGATTCCTGATTCAAACTGAGAATCTGGCAGCAAAATGCTTAACTTTGAGATAGCATAACTCTCTGTAGGAAGAACCACTGAAATTATTCAATAAATGGTTGGAAATTTTAGAGAGTCCTCTTAAACTCTTATGTTCAACTCCAGATCAGTATTCCCCTGTAAACTAAGAAAAAATTCAAATTTCCAAACTCTGTTAAATCTGGACAGAGACTGGACAGTTTCTGTAGCATGTCAGTCTTCATCATATCTCTTAGTAAAATCTATGAATGAATTCATGTAATACATTTATGTAATCCTTAGGATGTATGCAACAATGTTGTATTTTATGATTTTTTCATATTTTGATGTTTTGTATCTGAAAAAATGTGGACAAAATCAGCCTTAAACAAAGGAGGTGCTGTCAAAAATTTTCCAGAAACACTGTCAACTTGCAAAAATCATATCTCCTTATACATAAATTATCTGGAGGAAAATAAATACATTCTAGAATTGTATTTGAGTGTACTACAACTTTGTAGTTGAACTCAAGTCCTGAATGTGCCTCTAGCCAGATGAAAATGTCAAATTTCTCCAGACTAGTCTGAATGAACAGAAACTGAGACAGAATTCCAGTGTATGTTTCATTTGGCATTCGAATTTGAATTCACTTTTATCACATCCATGATCTGTTTATCAACAAAAGTTGTTGAAGTTGAATATTTGACCCACTCAAATATTTATTTATAGATGGCAGATGTGGTGCTACTGTTGCCAGGCGGATGGATGTTCTCCACGTGTGCTAACCGTCCGGGCTTTCCAATTATGCTACGGGAAGTGCTCAAACAGTTTGGCTTCATTGAAATGCCATGCTATTGGGGTCAAGAGATGGTCCACAAAGGCGTACAGTCATGCACCGTCCTAGTCGATGTCCCTGCTAGTCCATGTCTTTATCTATGGGCTCCTTTTTCGGTCACTACCCTGGGAGCTCGTTTGGAGGACACGTGGGCCATCGCAGCGGGCAAAGCGCTTATAAAGCTTTGCGATATTCATAAAGATGCCATGGCTGGGACACAATTTTCTCTTCTCCAGGTCTGTGGTGCAGCTGGTCTTGAGTGGCAACGTCGTATGGTTGAGGCCTATCAACCGGACGGCGACACTACATCGACAACACTTAGGACGTATGCCGCTGCATCCAGCATGGTGGTTCTTACACAAAGTGCAATCCTTCAGCAGCAGGTCGAAGCCTTGAGGCAAGCGATTGAACGGGGTGACACTCTTTATTACATCAATGAGAACCTATGTTCGTTCCTGGCTCCGACAAATCACCGGCTGAATCAATGCGAGGATCAGCTGCATCGCACTCGCACTAAACTGCGGAAAGCTCACGCCGAACTGAGGCAGACACACAAGGAACTAGTGCAAGCTCGTGGTGAATTGCAGGCGAGTCAATTGGTGGTGCAGCAACATCAACAGCAGCTGTTGGTGATCACCGAGGAACGAGATGAAGCCATCGAAGAAGCTCAGGATTGGGAATTTGAGGCAGGCCAACATCAGGAGGACTTGTGGGAGGCTGAGGCACACTTGCCGCAACCAGTCGTGTATCCACCAGCTGAGGACATGTCACTGAACATGGGCGAGAAGGTGCTTCTGTGTCCTGAGGAGGAGGAAGATCCTGAGTTACTCGAGTTCAACGATAAGGATGAATTGGAGTAGGATGAGGCAGCACTACTGCCATCACGGGGCAACGTATAGTTAATGGTTCCTCGTGTTTATTTTGTAGCCGTGTTTGTATCATATTATAAATAATAGTGGGTGTGTATAGATGACAATCTGTGTATGACATCACACAGAGACCAAGTATAGTTGAGATGCACTTCCGTAGTGGGAGTCCGTCAATTTGATGTTCACTATTGTAAACTTGGTCATGCGAGAATATATCTTGTATAATGTTTGTACTTTATCAATATATGTGAATATTATGCAATTATCACATTGTCAATGCTCGCACTACTATGGTATGGACTGGATGGAGAAAACAAACATGTTGCTGATGTTTAAATCATGTCGATGCAGAATGGTGCGTACACGTTCTACGCCCGAGATGGGAGGCTCTAGCCGGGGTTGTGGGGATGAATCTCCGACCCGGGAGCAAACCACGACACCGCAGCAACAGGCTCCTCCACCACCACCACCTGAACCTCCAAGGACTCTCGCGGAGATTCTGGCCGCAGTGCTCGGCTCGTGCGACAAGCAAACCGAGTTGCTGTAGATGTTGGTGCAGAATTCATCCTGTCAAAGGGGGCGACAAGACAATGGGCAACGCCAGCCCCAACAGAGTTCGTACTCGGACTTCTTGGCGATGCATCCACCGGTCTTCATGGAGGCCGAGGATCCTCTGGAGGGAGACAACTTTATCTGCACCCTCGAGGCGAAGTTCGGTCTTCTACGATGCACAGAACAACAGAAGGCACTGTTCACAGCGCAACAGCTTCAGGGATCCGCCGGTGCTTGGTGGGCAAAGTACATCGCGTCACTGCCGGCTGGTCATGCGGTCACGTGGACCGAGTTCCGGGAGGCATTCCGCGCCTACCATATATCTCCCGGTATCATGAAGAGGAACTTTAGGAATTTCTGGAACTGAAGCAAGGTGGGAGGATTGCTCATGAATACTCCTGCCAGTTCAATCATTTGGCGCAATATGCGCCATATTATGTGGGAACAGAGGACAAGAAGCGAGATACTTTCTTCCGGGGTTTGAACCCTAAGATGAAAGTCCAGCTCGCACAATGCAATCGCGGCACCTTCAACGACATCGTCAATGCCGCGATAGTGCAAGAAGACGCTCAGCGCGAACTCATTTCTGATAAGAGGAAAAGCAGCGCGCCTTCGAGCAGCAGCGGTGGTGGTACACAGAAGTACCGTTTAGTGTATCGTTCACCATCCGGGCAGCGATGGCAGCCACCGGCGCGACCGCAGCAGTTCCACGGTCGTTCTTTCAATGCGCCGCATTTCCGACCGCCATTTCCACAACAGCAGCAGCAGCAAAGGATGGTCCCGTGCGCGTATCCACCTCCACCACGTGCACCGGGATTCCGTCCGCAGCTTGGAGGGAACCTGACACAATACACGTGCTATACGAGTGGCCGTGTCGGGCATTTTGCAAGGGACTGCCCCGAGCAGAAACAAGGCAGCGGACAAGCACCATATCAGGGTGCAGCTCAACGCCGCAACCAGCCCAAGAAACCAGCAGCAAAACCCGGCAAAGTCCATCACCTAACTACTGAAGACGTGCCGGAAGGCGAACCCGTCCTTGCGGGTACGTTTTCTCTACTCCAAAATACCGTAGTCATATTATTTGACTCTGGGGCCACCCATAATTTCATTAGCCAATCATATGTCATCAAATATCAATTACCTATCATTCCCACAAGATGTCCAAATTTGATATGCTCTGCGGGTGGGAAAGTAGCAGCCGATAGGATGGTCTATCAAGCACCACTTGAGATGGGTGGAAATCTATATCTAACTTCTCTAATTATATTAGAGAGTCAGAAGCTCGATGTCATCTTAGGTATGTCATGTCTACACCGTCATGGTGCTATTCTAACAATCGTTCCACGTGTGGTACATTTAAACTCTCCACTACATGAACCACACACTCTCATTCTAGACCGCCATATGCAAGAAATTTCAGTCACATACAACACGGAAGCCACAAAGCTTAAGGACATTCGTGTGGTCCGTGAATATTCGGACGTGTTTCCCGACGACCTTCCGGGTATGCCACCGGATAAGGACATCGTGTTCAGGATTGAACTTATTCCGCGAACCAGGCCTATTTCTCGAAGGCCGTACAAGATGGCACCAAATGAGTTGGCGGAAATAAAGGAGCATATGAAGGACCTGCTGGACAAAGGTCTCATTCGGTCAAGTTCATCACCTTGGGGCTGCTCCGCATTATTTGTGAAGAAGAAGAACAATTCGTTTTGTCTATGTGTGGACTATCATCCGCTCAATGCCGTGACGATCAAGAACAAGTATCCGCTACCGTGCATCGATATTTTATTCGATCAATTAGTGGGTGCTGAAGTATTCTCGAAGATGGATATTCGGTCCGGATATCATCAAATAAAAATCCGACCGGAGGATATACCGAAGACCGCATTCTCGACGAGATATGTGCTCTATGAATATCTTGTCATGTCCTTCGGACTTACCAACGCGCCGGGTCACTTCATGTATTTGATGAATTCAGTGTTCATGCAGGAGTTGGACAAATTCGTTGTGGTCTTCATCGACGACATTCTGGTTTTTTTTAAATCAGAGGAAGAACACGCCAAACACTTGCATATCGTGCTCCAACGATTGCGAGATAACACACTTTATGCAAAATTCAGCAAGTGCGAGTTTTGGATCAGCCAGGTACCCTTTCTTGGTCACATTATTTCAGTGGAGGGCATCGCGGTTGATCCAAGCAAAATTGTGCAAGTGCTGAAATGGGAGTCTCCAAAGTCCGTTCATGAAGTTCGCAACTTCCACGGGTTAGCGGGATATTATCGGAGGTTAATACCGAGCTTCTCAAAAATCGCTAAACCAATAACAGAGCTGTTGAAAAAGGGACCAAATATATTTGGAGCAAGGCATGTGAGGATGCATTTCAAGCATTGGTGAAACATCTCACAACAGCCCCAGTGCTAGATCAGCCGGATACGACCAAATATTTCGACGTTTATTGTGATGCGTCTGGCATTGGTCTCCGCTGCGTGTTAATGCAAGAAGACCGCATGATCGCGTATGGCTCACGGCAGCTCCGAAATCATGAGCAGTATTATCCAACTCATGACATTGAGCTCGCTGCCGTGGTACTCGCTTTAAAAATGTGAAGGCATTATTTACTCGAAAATCTAGTGCACCTCTACACTGATCACAAGAGCCTAAAATATATCTTCACTCAAAAGGAGCTGAATATGCGGCAAAGAAGATGGTTGGAATATCAAAGATTATGAGATTGAAATTCACTACCATCCCAGCAAGGCAAATGAGGTTGCTGATGTGCTAAGCCGCAATCTCACGTCAATAATTTGTCCATCACTCCAAGGGACAAGGACGAGCCGAGTTTATACTTGGTTCCATATGGAGCATTATTGTGAGGACCGGAATCCACACATCCGAGGATCTCATTGGGTGGTGTCGTGCGATGCGACACCCAACAGTATACACGAATAGAACCAGAATAAAGTACAATACCAAGTCTTTTATTTAATACACAGCGGAAGTTTTTACAATACTATAGGAAAGAGAAATATATATATATCATAGCTACGCTCTCGGCACTAGCTATGCAAAAGCAAAGTTATCCATGCCTGGGATACTTTGCACTAGCAACACGCAAACTATGGCGGCGTGCAGGGTTCCCACTCGGCTGTAAACCCTGGAGGGGGTGTTGCCTCATCGACAAACCCATCCTCAACAGAGTAACCTGCAAAAACACGTTAACTGCAAACGTGAGCATAAGGCTCAGCAAGACTAACCCGTCTCACTAGACATATGCAAGGTGGATGCTAAACATAGGTAAGTTGAAGCATAAATGACTCGCCTACAAGTTGATCCTTATAATCAAGTTTTAAGTAGCAAATGACATTTCCCAAGCACGGCACATCATGGGCTCCACAATCAAACAAGAAACGCTTTACCAATGATATGACATGCTCGAGACACATAATGCTATTACAGCTAAAGTATGGGGAAATTGAAAATCTTTAGTTATACTATCTCTAAACCAAACAAGGTTGCAAAGTAATTATAATTCAATACCATATGACTTTTATGACTTCTTTAGTATTTACTACGTCACCGCTCAGTGAACAAGTGGTACTCTATTACTGCGAGGGACAGTGATTGCAATCAAGACACACCCGGACAACACGACACATACGTCGTTTGGAAGTGTCAGCGAGCACGCCTGTACCTACATAACACTTCAGTACTAGGCGTATATGGCCACCTTTCACAAGAAACTCGAATGCTGAGCCCGTCTCACCTCCGCAAACAGAAGGTCTCCGCACGGAACACCTCATGTGTCCGCCGACCGATTTACACCTTACTGTCCTCAACCCGCCCCTATCGATGGTGAGTTAATGGGTCTCGACATCCCAGTTATCAAGTTACATCAGTTTATTGGATTCCATATGTCCATTATATTGCCGGTACAATTCAAGCTTGTCCGAAGGGGCTGCATACGGATGGGCCTTAATCGATACAGGCAGGGCTATGCGACCGAGACTCAATTCTCGCCGCTTCCTATCCATTCCCTGCCCGGTCTCAATTTCATTATATTAAGCCATTTTCTTTTCAACCAATCCTGTGAGATACATCTCTCGCGAGTAGATTCCAACTACTCGACTTCTACCGTATCTCCTATGCATTTGCGAAGCAGTTACTACAGGTCAACTGTAACTCGTGCCAAATAAACCCTGGGATTTTTGGTCATGCATGTGGAGTATCATTCACCCTAAACGTAATGCACAATTCATATACTACTCATCATAGTGATAAAGCAAAAGTTTATAAACGACTTAAATGCAAACCGGGGCTTGCCTTGTTGCAGGTCAGGTTCTGAGTTAGAATTTGGAAGATGCTCTTCCAAGGCCTCTGACTCCTCCTCGACTTCGGTTACTATACGATATGCATAAAATACGGTATGAATGACTTTGAAAATATTTAATATTAAGACCAGGATTTTAATTTATGGTGACCATTATAGGATAATTAGTTATTTGGCTTGGGAACGTTGAATTAGGTATTTAGGGAATACTATAGAAGTTCTTGCAAAGAACAGGAGATGATCAAAGTAGAGTGTGGTCTCTAAGATTATGGCAAGCAAATAACTTCCACAATTTTTAGAGATGAAACTGTAGCTTGAAAATAGCCATCAGTTGATAATCAAGATAGAGAAAATTGTCCTGGTCCTAGCAAAAGTGGTTTCATAAATTTTTAAGCCTTGGTGAAGAATTTATTGAGTTTCTAAGTTGACAAGAATTTCTGGAATTGTCTTGTAATTGAACTTTTAAGCATTTAGTCAATATTCAGTTTGAAATTGAATTAAGACTAGAATATGAGGTCCATTAATTCCAAGATTTTTACAGGAGCTAAGGTATGACTAGTGGAAGATTCAGTCCAAATTTGGGGCATAATAAAGCATCTGCATATCTGTGAAAATTCAATAACTGAAAAAGGTAATTGAATTATACAGAGGTTAAAACAGGTGCAATGGCTCCCAAATTTTTTTGCTGGTAGTCAAGAATAGGACAATAATTTTTATGTGAATTTTGGGGATTTTTCCAGAGAATATTTCATCGGGAAAAATTGCATTTTACTTGGGAAAGATTAATTTCTACAGAATCAAATATTGATTTTCACAGAGCCTAATTGGTACTGAGCGAAACTAGAGCTCAAGGGCTTTCAAACAAAATTTGGTTGAACGAATTTGGAGTATTCTACAGAAAGATATTCAATTTAGAAGTTTGGACAAATTTCTGGAATTAAATACATCCCAAAGACCACGTGGCGCATTCTGGTTGAGGCAGCACCGGGGTCCACAGAATTAAAGCGCGCAGCCACACTAGATCTCAGCCGCACCGTGATCCCGCAGTGGATGGCAGGTGGGACCCGATGGGGTCATCGTCTACCTCGGGCCGGTGCTCGCGCGGAGCAGCACCCGCGGCGGTGGCTCGCCGGCGAGCTCGCCGCCGGCTAAACCAACGGACCAGACTCGCGGAAACTTGCCGCCTGGGGGTTTTTGGGGTCGCTGAGCACGATGGTGAGGTCAGTGGGTCCTGAAGCTCGCCGGAAAAGGTCGTGCGACGGCGGCGGCGGCGATGAGCGCTCGGGCAACATAGAACTCGCTCCAGAGTAGCTCAAATCACTTGGGAATTTCTCCAAAACCTTTCTGGGATGATGGAGTTCAAGGACCTGGGCGTAGAAGGGGAGTGAGTTGCCGGGAATCACGAGTTCGACGGTGAACCGAGGTTTTCTCACCGGCGGCGAGCAAAACTCGAAATTCAGAGCCGTTGCTCGATGATTCTTAATGGTTCTTGCTCAGACAGGAGCGCTAGGGTCTATAGAAACTATCTCTAAGCAATTGCAAGGGATGATTACTTGCAGAAAAGGAATCGACATGAAAACTTAGCTAGTTATCTACTTTCGGCCGTAGGGGAAACGAACAATAACTCGCTCAAGCTTCAACGATAAGGGAAATGGTTTGTACCATGAGCTAGAGTTTGATCAGGCGCACCATTTTGCTCTTTGGAGCTTGGCTTGAAACGGCGCGGAACGGTGGCACACCGCGGAGCAGTGGCGAGCGGCGGCGATGGCGCGCGGCGGAAGAAGAGTCGCGAGGCAGTGGAGCTGCGATCGGGGATGAGGAGTGAAGGGAGCTTCGTCCGGCCTTTTATAGGGCCGCGGCGAGCAGGCAGGCAGCTCGCTGGAGCTGCATGCGCGCGCGCGGTGTCGAGCGGAGGTGCGTCGGTACAGAGATGGCGGGATCGAGCTGATCCGTTCAAAGAGGAGCTGACATGTGGGGCCCACTGTCCAGTGATACTCCCCACAGTTCAGTTACTAAATTCATTTAAAAATAGAAGATCAACTCCAAAAATCATGAAATTTTGTGGAGATGGCAAATGAATTATTCTGAACACAATGGTGAACTCAAATCTTATGTTTAAAGAAGTTGGAGAAGAATTAAAAATTCAGATTTGAATTTGATTCAAATTCACCAAGCACCTCAAATAAAATAGTAGATGAGTTTCTAAAATCTTGAAACTTTGTAAGCATGCTATTGACGAATTTAGGAGCTCATGGAAAAATTTAGAGCCCTTAATTTGAATATTTGGGTTAGAGCTTATTAGGGCTTCATTTTGCATTGCTTACTAAATCTTATCCAAAAATTCTTATTCTTAAAAAGGGTGAATAGAATATAATTTGGATTCATGGTGAAGTCCAATACCCATGTTAAAAGAATTTAACAATGAGTGCAAGAAAAGTTTTGGATGGCATAGTTCATGTGCACCATTATATTGGATATCTAAAATAGTTGATCACAAAACCCATATGAACTTAACATGCCATAAAAGTGGGGTTTTACATTCCTCCCCCCTTAAAAGAATCTCGTCCCGAGATTACAAAAGAAGGTAAAGGAAAAAGGATCTATCGAACATATGCCGCTAACAAGTCCGGATAGTTCGTTCTAAGATACTCCTCGCTTTCCCACGTGGCTTCTACCGCACTGTGGTTGCTCCACAAAACCTTATAGAAATGCAAGGTGCGACTTCTTGTGGTGCGAGTCTTTTTATCAATGATCTGAGTTGGATGCTCGGAATAAGTGAGATCTGGTTGGAGAGCTTCCAAATCCTCTATACGGATATCAGCTGGAGCCTTAAGACATTTCCGCAATTGGGAAATGTGGAATACATTGTGGACTCCTGAAAGTGACGTTGGTAACTCCAATTGATATGCCACACGTCCGCATCTTTCGATTATTGCGAACGGCCCAATAAAGCGTGGAGCTAGCTTCCCTTTTACCCCGAAGCGATGGATACCCTTCATAGGGGATACCCGGAGATAAACTTGATCTCCAACTTCGAAGTGAAGAGGTCGACGTCGTTTGTCCGCGTAGCTCTTCTGACGAGACTAAGCAGCCTTGAGATTCGCCTGAATAGCGCGAACTCGACCCTCGGCTTCATTTACTAAGTCGATGTCGTACACTGCCGTTCACCTGATTCGCACCAGTTCAAGGGCGTGCGACACTTTCGGCCATAGAGAGCTTCATATGGCGCCATCTGGATGCTAGCCTGGTAACCGTTGTTGTATGAAAACTCTGCCAAAGATAGATGATCATCCCAGTTCTTACCCTGGTGGATGGCACAGGCCTGAAGCATGTCTTCTAGCACTTGATTCACCCGTTCAGTCTGACCATCGGTCTGAGGATCATAAGCCGAGCTCCGAATCAATTTGGTCCCCAGTGCATCGTGGAGATGCTCCCAGAATCGCGAAACAAATACAGCTCCACGATCCGAGATGATGGTACAGGTTACACCATGTAGACATATTATTCTAGAGATATAAATTTCCGCATATCGCTTCGCATCGTATGCCACGCTGACCGGTATGAAATGAGCCTATTTGGTCAATCGGTCAACGATCACCCAAATGGAGTCGTGTTTATGGAGAGTGGGAGGCAACCCAACAATGAAATCCATACTGATATCCTCCCATTTCCAAGCCGGTATGCTTAAAGGTTGAAGCTGTCCAGCTGCCTTCATATGGTCGGCCTTTACTCGTCGACACGTATCACACTCGGACACGTATTTAGCTACTTCTCTCTTCATCCGAGTCCACCAGAATTTCTTCTTCAAATCTTGGTACATCTTGTTGCTTCCCGGATGAATGGAATACTTGGACAAATGAGCTTCGTCCAGTATCTTCTTTCTAAGTTCCACGTTTCGGGGTACCACTATATGGTCGTTAAACCAGATGGTACCCTATTTGTCACTATGGAAACATTTCTTTTCCCCCTTTATCATTCTTTGTCGAATATGCGACATTCCTATGTCTTCCTGCTGAGCTGCTACAATATCCTCCCTGATGGTAGGAATGAGAGCTAGGTTGTAGAGTGCTCCATATGGAACCAAGTAAAGACTCGGTCCTTCTTCTCCTTCCATTGTGGTGAGGGAAAGATTGTTGACATGGGACTTGCGGCTCAGTGCATCTGCGACTACATTCGCCTTGCCTGGATGGTAGTGGATCTCAATCTCATAATCCTTGATCAATTCTAACCATCGCCTTTGTCGCATATTCAAATCCTTCTGGGTGAAGATGTATTTTAAGCTTTTGTGATCAGTGTAGAGGTGTACTAAATTACCCAGTAGATAATGCCTCCACATCTTCAATGCTAGCACCACAGCAGCGAGTTCAAGATCATGAGTCGGGTAATGCTGCTCATGATTCCAAAGCTGTCGTGATCCATACGCGATCACTCTTCGCTCCTGCATCAACACACAACCCAAACCAATCCCAGATGCGTCGCAAAAGACATCAAATGCTTTGGTTGTGTCTGGTTGGTCTAAAACTGGTGCCGTGGTGAGGTGTTTCACCAATGCTTTGAAACCTGCCTCACATGCTTCGGTCCATACATACTTCTGCCCTTTCTTCAGAAGTTCTGTCATTGGTTTAGCTATCCTGGAGAAATTGGGGATGAACCTCCGGTAATATCCAACTAAACCCAGGAAACTTCGGACTTCATGTACAGACTTTGGAGACTCCCATTTAAGGACTTGGTGGATCTTACTTGGATCAACTGCAATCCCTTCTGCTGATATGATGTGCCCTAAAAATGGCACCTGGTTGATCCAGAATTCACACTTGCTGAACTTAGCATATAGCTGATGGTCCCGTAATCGCTGAAGCACAATATGCAAGTGTTGAGCATGTTCTTCTTCGGATTTTGAATACACAAGTATGTCGTCAATGAAGACCACGACAAACTTGTCCAATTCCGGCATGAATACCGAGTTCATGAGATACATGAAATGAGCCGGGGCGTTGGTTAATCCGAAAGACATAACCACATACTCATACAGTCCATACCTTGTTGAGAATGTTGTCTTGGACATATCTTCTGGTCGGATTCTAATTTGATGATAACCAGAACGAAGATCCATCTTCGAAAATACTTTAGCACCCACCAATTGATCGAAAAGAATATCAATGCGCGGTAGTGGATATTTGTTCTTGATGGTGACAGCATTAAGTGGACGATAGTCTACACACAGCCTCAAGGTCTTATCTTTCTTTTCTACAAATAGTGCAGAGAAACCCCATGGTGATGAACTTGGACGAATAAAACCTTTGCTCTCAAGTTCAGTTAATTGTTCCTTCAGTTCTGCAAGTTCCTTGGGTGCCATCTTGTAGGGTGGTCTTGAAATTGGCACTGTTCCTGGTGCAAGTTCAATCTTGAACTCTATGTCTCTTTCTGGGGGCATACCAGGAAGATCTTCAGGAAACACGTCGGGGTATTCACATACTACCGGAATATCCTTTAGTTCCATAACCTCGGTATTGAGAATAGATGGTTCCAAGGGAACGATGTTCTCAAGATTGAGAACTTGGGGTTGATGGAGTGGAGAGTTTAGATAAATTTTTCTAGGAATGATATCGAGAATAGCACCATGGTACTGCAACCATGCCATTCCTAAGATGATATCTAGCTTTTGATGCTCCAGTATCAGAAATGAAGTAAGATATATGGTCCCATCTAGGTTAAGTGGGATTCCAGGAACCAATTTATTTGTTACCGTTTTCCCGGCTGGAGTGCTAATCACATATGGAGTTTTTATGGGGATTATTGGTAATTGACTGTTGAGGACAAAAGATTTACTAATAACATTATGCGAAGCTCCGGAGTCAAAGAGTATGACTACGGGTTGATCGAAGATAGAGAACGTACCCGTGAGCACGGGTGCGCCTTTCGGGATGTCCTCGATGGCGAGGTGGTGGACGTTGCCGGGTCTGGTGGCTAGCTTCTTGGGCTGGTTGCGGGGTTGGTTGGCCCCTTGGTAAGATGATGGCCCTCCGCCTTGTCGATCCTGAGGGCACTCCTTGGCGAAATGTCCTGTACGCCCACACGTGAAACACGTGTACGAGGTTTGGCCAGTACGAATGGAGGACGGAATCCCGGTGCACGTGGTGTAGGTGGGAGTGCACGTGGGATCATCCCCTGCTGCTGTTGTGGCCGGAATCCGCTATTGTTGAACTGACGACCACGGAACATTGGTGGTCGCGATGGCGGCTGCCACCTCTGGCCGGATGGTGATCGATACACCATACGGTACTTCTGAGGAGTACCACCTCCACTGCTCTGCGGAGCACCCCTCTTCTTTTTATCGGAGGACAGCTCGCGCGTGGCATCCTCCTGCATTATGGCAGCATTAACGATGTCGTTGAAGTTGCCGCGGTTGAACAGGACCAGCTTGTCCTTCAACTTGGAGTTCAAACCCTTGTAGAAGCATTCACGCTTCCAATCCTCGGTATTCACTTGGTCCTGAGCGTATTGGGCCAAGTGATTGAATGCTTTGGAGTACTCGTATGCACTCCTTCCTCCCTGTCTTAGCTCCAAGAACTCTTGAAGCTTCCTCCTCATAATTCCGGGAGGAACATGGTAGGCGCGGAACGGCTCCCGGAACTCGGCCCAGCTTATGACATGGCCGACGGGGCGTGCTGCAAGGTAATTGGCCCACCATGCGCCGGCAGACCCCTGGAGTTGTTGTGCTGCAAACAGCACTTTTTGCGGTTCGGTTATGTTGAGCAAACCGAACTTCCCTTCAATGGAGCGGAGCCAATTGTCCGCCTCCAAAGGTTTGTCGGCCTCCCTGAAGACCGGTGGATGCGTCGATGCGAAATCAGAGTAGGAACTCTGATATTGATGACGCGGTCCCTCATCCTGTCGTCCCCCTCGACGGGACAAGTGCTGCACCAACGTCCGCAGTAACTCGGTTTGCTCGTCGCGCGAGCCGAGCACTACAGCGAGAACCTCCGCAAGACTCCTGGGGAGTGTGGTTGGAGGTGGTGGAGGTGGTTGCGTCTGAGGCGTATTCTGCCCCGAGGGTGGTGTGTCATCCCCCTGTCCTCCACTAGATCCTCCCACCTCTGAGGCTGCACGAGTACGCACCATACTGCAATACAACGATTAACACGGTAAGTCCCATTGCCTCAAGTTCATCCTCCCTTAGAAATGTGGTAGATAGTAATAGACGATGCATAACATTTACATATATTGATAAAGCATAAACTTTATACAAAATATATCATCTCATGACCAAGTTTATAGTAGTAAACCCAAAATGATGGACTCCCTTTATGGAAATACATCTCTACCATACTTGGTCTTCCTGACATGTCATACTCATCTAATTATCTAGACGTCACTACCATTACTCTTAATATTACACAAACATGGTCACAAAGGAGAAACACTAGCAACCATTTAACTATATGTTGCCCTGTGTTGGCGGAAGTGCTACCACATCTCACTTCAATACGCCCTACTCGACGTATTCAAGTTCCTCTGGGTCTTCTTCTTCTTCTTCATCTTCAGGGCTAGGCACCACTGATACCGGTGCTGGAGTAGAAGTTGATACATCATTCAACATCAACGTCTTCTTGGCAGCCATAGCTTGCCAATCTGCCTGTATCATAAACATCCCCCAGGCCTCATTCTCCTGCTGAGCCTGCTCACAGCTGGTCTTCCAGCTCTGAGCCTGCATCCTGGACTTATCCCAGTCCACAGTCACTGCGTTCAACTGAGTGTCCCGATGGTGTCCATAATGTAGGCTTGCCCCTAACTCAGTCTCCATTTCTAGAGCCTCCTGGCGAGACGCGGCTAAATCCCTTACAACGTCATGCCATTGATTCTCCCTGATATTCAAACGATGGTTGAGAGGAGCTATCATATCCCTAAGTCCGTCATTTGCCCACTCAAAGTGATCTGCTCGAGCCATGGCTTGCTTCAGATTGTCCGTCAATTCTTTTATGCATGCCCTTTGATTTCCCTTCTCGCGATGGGATGCGGCTGCATACACCGCTAAAGCAGTCGTGGAAGTTTCGCCACGATTTTCTACCTCCCTAAGCAAACGGGTTGCCCAAGCTTCGGAAGCCCTGCCGGTAACTGGAAAGAATTCATATGGAGTACCCACCAGACTATTGCCATGGAGTTTGCAGAATCTCCCTATGGCAACACTTGCGGCGTAGCTCCACGTTTCTTCCAATATTAACCCTTTAATCTTGATGGAGAATGGAGCCCATCCGAGATGCGGTGGACCAGCAGGCACATCAACATAGATGGTGCAACTCCACATACCGCTTTCCTGGAATTTCTTGCCCCAATATTTAGGCCACTTCCGGTAGCCAAATTGGCAAAGCAATTTCACAAACACGTCCGGAAAACCGGCGTGTCCGGTACACGTTGAGAACACCCATCCATTTGGTAACTGAATTCTTGGTGCTGCCATCTGTGGACAAGCATACCAGGATATCAATACACAGTATAAGTATTCAACTTAATCACTGATAATTTTGGATCAAAGAAACTATCCATTATCAAATGATCCAAGAAAGCTGCAAACTGGAAGTGATCACAGTTCTGTTCCAGCCGACCTGTCTGCATTAACCCGTAAGTTTCATACAGAAGAAGTCAGAACTAAAATTTAAGTTGAATACAAAAGTTGTAGTACACTTCAAAACCTTTCCAGATTGTACTCATACAGCTACTGTTGAACTAGTATGAACAATCTATACCGGTTTTGAGTTGACTCAAGGGTTCTGGAAATTTTGACAGAGCCTCCCCTGTATATGGGCTTATCTCCACATTCTATACAGGTTTATCATGATAAGATATTGAGGTAATGTCAAAATAAACATTGAGTAACATCGTGTTAACAATCCAGAACTAAAGAAGTTCCACCACGAAAACCTTGTTATGTAAATATTATGCATCAATTCACAATTATGTGCAAACTGTTCCAAGTTCTGGACTGTAGGAACCAAATTTGCGACAAATGGAATTAGGCATAACTATACCCAGATCCAGGTCAGGAGCGATAAATAAAGTTGATAGATGACTTCCTAAGCTTTCCAGATATGTATATGTGTAACCATATCACTGTTCTGGATTAGGAGTTATAACTATCCAAACTTAACAGTAAAACTGACTGGTTTGCATCAACAGTCATGCAGTTCACTGTGCTGACTTCCCAATTTGGTTAAACTCCAATTAAAATCAGGAAAGACTTCCCATAACAAACTCGTAAATCTCCACCTACCCTTCTCAAACATATATCCCAATAAGGCAGTGGACTTTTCTACAGTGAGTTATGGCAAGAATACAGAAACGGGTACAAAGGTGGGTTCATATGGAGTAATTACAGTAAACCCCAGTTTTCAACAGATTAACAAGCTTTTCTGTCTTTATGGTCAACAGGAAAGTTGGAGAGGTCTTCACGAGCTTTCCATCTATGTAGGATACTTGTATGTTATCTAATTGCTAACCAAGATTACATCCTGGCGAGGTTGAGCCACTTCAACCAGAAAGCAAGAATCTTGGTTCTATCTACCTTATCAAGTTGGAGTTTCTTTTTATGAGCCCGAAATTACCAGCATCTGATAGTCGGACTTTCTCAAAACACAATGCAACCATTCTGTCGGTGGGGAGGGTCTAGTATCATGTTTGATACTGACGGTACTACGTGCCTCACGAAAGGAAATTCTATCCGGTACATCCGGTTACGTCTATAGGTGGTTCCTATATCGTTCTCTCGCAAACGGTTTCTACACGGTCCTCTACCGAAATTAGTGTCCCTGTAGAAAGCAAACAATCCCCTGGCACGGGCACGCCGTACGGCGGCAGGGAAACAGAACAGGTAACCACAATATACAATTATATTTGAAAGTAAAAGCATACGACTCTGGAGTGAGTCGCCCTCGAGCGAGGTCATGCCTTGAGGTACATGGCTGTAACTACGTCTGTACAGCAAAGACTCCCGTACGATCCGGCTTGTACACGCTCGGGCATACGTGTTCGCATGTTCTCATAGATATGAGAACACACTATCGGGTTACATACCACCCGACGGGGTTTCCCTCTAACTTTGTGTCACGCTGGGGTACCGCGTGTCATATGTTCTCAGAAACATGGAAAGTTTCAAAGACTCATATTGACTTTCCGTGCCAAGCCACGGAAATTTCACATACCACCTCTCGTATGCGGAGCTTACCGAGATTGATCCGCTCTCAGTGGCGTACCTTACCTCTTACCTGATGTCGGAGCGTCGTTACAGAATATAATAACACATAGTTAGTTTACCACCTTTATAACTTATACTAGTAATACTCCTTATAAAGGCATATAACTAATTCCTCACTCAAGTTCCTAATTTTTGAAAATATGTTCTTTTCAGGTACACTGTTCCCAAAGATGCTCTGATACCATGTCTGTAAGGACCGGAATCCACACATCCGAGGATCTCATTGGGTGGTGTCGTGCGATGCGACACCCAACAGTATACACGAATAGAACCAGAATAAAGTACAATACCAAGTCTTTTATTTAATACACAGCAGAAGTTTTTACAATACTATAGGAAAGAGAAATATATATATATCATAGCTACGCTCTCGGCACTAGCTATACAAAAGCAAAGTTATCCATACCTGGGATACTTTGCACTAGCAACACGCAAACTATGGCGGCGTGCAGGGTTCCCACTCGGCTGTACACCCTGGAGGGGGTGTTGCCTCATCGTCAAACCCATCCTCAACAGAGTAACCTGCAAAAACTCGTTAACTGCAAACGTGAGCATAAGGCTCAGCAAGACTAACCCGTCTCACTAGACATATGCAAGGTGGATGCTAAACATAGGTAAGTTGAAGCATAAATGACTCGCCTACAAGTTGATCCTTATAATCAAGTTTTAAGTAGCAAATGACATTTCCCAAGCACGGCACATCATGGGCTCCACAATCAAACAAGAAACGCTTTACCAATGATATGACATGCTCGAGACACATAATGCTATTACAGCTAAAGTATGGGGAAATTGAAAATCTTTAGTTATACTATCTCTAAACCAAACAAGGTTGCAAAGTAATTATAATTCAATACCATATGACTTTTCTGACTTCTTTAGTATTTACTACGTCACCGCTCAGTGAACAAGTGGTACTCTATTACTGCGAGGGACAGTGATTGCAATCAAGACACACCCGGACAACACGACACATACGTCGTTTGGAAGTGTCAGCGAGCACACCTGTACCTACATAACACTTCAGTACTAGGCGTATATGGCCACCTTTCACAAGAAACTCGAATGCTGAGCCCGTCTCACCTCCGCAAACAGAAGGTCTCCGCACGGAACACCTCATGTGTCCGCCGACCGATTTACACCTTACTGTCCTCAACCCGCCCCTATCGATGGTGAGTTAATGGGTCTCGACATCCCAGTTATCAAGTTACATCAGTTTATTGGATTCCATATGTCCATTATATTGCCGGTACAATTCAAGCTTGTCCGAAGGGGCTGCATACGGACGGGCCTTAATCGACACAGGCAGGGCTATGCGACCGAGACTCAATTCTCGCCGCTTCCTATCCATTCCCTGCCCGGTCTCAATTTCATTATATGAAGCCAGTTTCTTTTCAACCAATCCTGTGAGATACATCTCTCGCGAGTAGATTCCAACTACTCGACTTCTACCGTATCTCCTATGCATTTGCGAAGCAGTTACTACAGGTCAACTGTAACTCGTGCCAAATAAACCCTGGGATTTTTGGTCATGCATGTGGAGTATGATTCACCCTAAACGTAATGCACAATTCATATACTACTCATCATAGTGATAAAGCAAAAGTTTATAAACGACTTAAATGCAAACCGGGGCTTGCCTTGTTGCAGGTCAGGTTCTGAGTTAGAATTTGGAAGATGCTCTTCCAAGGCCTCTGACTCCTCCTCAACTTCGGTTACTATACGATATGCATAAAATACGGTATGAATGACTTTGAAAATATTTAATATTAAGACCAGGATTTTAATTTATGGTGACCATTATAGGATAATTAGTTATTTTGCTTGAGAACGTTGAATTAGGTATTTAGGGAATACTATAGAAGTTCTTGCAAAGAACAGGAGATGATCAAAGTAGAGTGTGGTCTCTAAGATTATGGCAAGCAAATAACTTCCACAATTTTTAGAGATGAAACTGTAGCTTGAAAATAGCCATCAGTTGATAATAAAGATAGAGAAAATTGTCCTGGTCCTAGCAAAAGTGGTTTCATAAATTTTTAAGCCTTGGTGAAGAATTTATTGAGTTTCTAAGTTGACAAGAATTTCTGGAATTGTCTTGTAATTGAACTTTTAAGCATTTAGTCAATATTCAGTTTGAAATTGAATTAAGACTGGAATATGAGGTCCATTAATTCCAAGATTTTTACAGGAGCTAAGGTATGACTAGTGGAAGACTCAGTCCAAATTTGGGGCATAATAAAGCATCTGCATATCTGTGAAAATTCAATAACTGAAAAAGGTAATTGAATTATACAGAGGTTAAAACAGGTGCAATGGCTCCCAAATTTTTTTGCTGGTAGTCAAGAATAGGACAATAATTTTTATGTGAATTTTGGGGATTTTTCCAGGGAATATTTCATCTGGAAAAATTGCATTTTACTTGGGAAAGATTAATTTCTACAGAATCAAATATTGATTTTCACAGAGCCTAATTGGTACTGAGCGAAACTAGAGCTCAAGGGCTTTCAAACAAAATTTGGTTGAACGAATTTGGAGTATTCTACAGAAAGATATTCAATTTAGAAGTGTGGACAAATTTCTGGAATTAAATACATCCCAAAGACCACGTGGCGCATTCTGGTTGAGGCAGCACCGGGGTCCACAGAATTAAAGCGCGCAGCCACACTAGATCTCAGCCGCACCGTGATCCCACAGTGGATGGCAGGTGGGACCCGATGGGGTCATCGTCTACCTCGGGCCGGTGCTCGCGCGGAGCAGCACCCGCGGCGGTGGCTCGCCGGCGAGATCGCCGCCGGCTAAACCAACGGACCAGACTCGCGGAAACTTGCCGCCTGGGGGTTTTTGGGGTCGCTGAGCACGATGGTGAGGTCAGTGGGTCCTGAAGCTCGCCGGAAAAGGTCGTGCGACGGCGGCGGCGGCGATGAGCGCTCGGGCAACATAGAACTCGCTCCTGAGTAGCTCAAATCACTTGGGAATTTCTCCAAAACCTTTCTGGGATGATGGAGTTCAAGGACATGGCCGTAGAAGGGGAGTGAGTTGCCGGGAATCACGAGTTCGACGGTGAACCGAGGTTTTCTCACCGGCGGCGAGCAAAACTTGAAATTCAGAGCCGTTGCTCGATGATTCTTAATGGTTCTTGCTCAGACAGGAGCGCTAGGGTCTATAGAAACTATCTCTAAGCAATTGCAAGGGATGATTACTTGCAGAAAAGGAATCGACATGAAAACTTAGCTAGTTATCTACTTTCAGCCGTAGGGGAAACGAACAATAACTCGCTCAAGCTTCAACGATAAGGGAAATGGTTTGTACCATGAGCTAGAGTTTGATCAGGCGCACCATTTTGCTCTTTGGAGCTTGGCTTGAAACGGCGCGGAACGGTGGCACACCGCGGAGCAGTGGCGAGCGGCGGCGATGGCGCGCGGCGGAAGAAGAGTCGCGAGGCAGTGGAGCTGCGATCGGGGATGAGGAGTGAAGGGAGCTTCGGCCGGCCTTTTATAGGGCCGCGGCGAGCAGGCAGGCAGCTTGCTGGAGCTGCATGCGCGCGCGCGGTGTCGAGCGGAGGTGCGTCGGTACAGAGATGGCGGGATCGAGCTGATCCGTTCAAAGAGGAGCTGACATGTGGGGCCCACTGTCCAGTGATACTCCCCACAGTTCAGTTACTAAATTCATTTAAAAATAGAAGATCAACTCCAAAAATCATGAAATTTTGTGGAGATGGCAAATGAATTATTCTGAACACAATGGTGAACTCAAATCTTATGTTTAAAGAAGTTGGAGAAGAATTAAAAATTCAGATTTGAATTTGATTCAAATTCACCAAGCACCTCAAATAAAATAGTAGATGAGTTTCTAAAATCTTGAAACTTTGTAAGCATGCTATTGAGGAATTTAGGAGCTCATGGAAAAATTTAGAGCCCTTAATTTGAATATTTGGGTTAGAGCTTATTAGGGCTTCATTTTGCATTGCTTACTAAATCTTATCCAAAAATTCTTATTCTTAAAAAGGGTGAATAGAATATAATTTGGATTCATGGTGAAGTCCAATACCCATGTTAAAAGAATTTAACAATGAGTGCAAGAAAAGTTTTGGATGGCATAGTTCATGTGCACCATTATATTGGATATCTAAAATAGTTGATCACAAAACCCATATGAACTTAACATGCCATAAAAGTGGGGTTTTACATTTATATAATCTTGCTCTCATTCCTACCATACGAGAGGATATTATGGAATCTCAAAAGAAAGACGTGGGTATGTCGCACATTCGGAGGAGAATGAAAAATGAGGAAATGAAGTGCTTTTGAGGTGATGAACATGGTATCCTGTGGTTCAAAGACCGTATAGTGGTACCCCGTGACATGGAACTTCGAAAGAAAATCTTGGATGAAGCTCACTTGTCCAAGTACTCTATTCATCCGGGCAGCAATAAAATGTATCAAGATCTGAAAACCAGATTTTGGTGGACACGGATGAAAAGAGAAATTGCGAAATACGTATCCGAGTGTGATACATGTCGACGGGTGAAAGTCGGACAGCTGCAACTATTAAATATTCCGGCCTGGAAATGGGAGGACATTAGTATGGATTTCATTGTCGGATTACCTCTCATGTTCCATAAGCATGTTTCAATTTGGGTGATAGTCGATCGACTAACCAAATTGGCTCATTTCATCCCTGTACATACAAAGTATATTGCCAAGAAATATGCGGAGTTGTATATTGCAAGAGTCATGTGCTTGCACGTTGTTCCCCGGACAATTATTTCAGATTGTGGTGAGCTGTTCGTTGCTCGTTTCTGGGAGCAGCTACACGAGTCATTAGGGAAGAAACTGATCCGAAGCTCCGCATATCACCCGTAGACTGATGGTCAAACTGAACGGGTGAATTAAGTTCTTGAAGAGATGCTACGGACTTGTGCCATTCACCACGGTAAAAATTGGGATGATCATTTACCGTTGGCAGAGTTCTCATATAACAATGGCTATCAAGCTAGCATCAATATGGCACCGTATGAAGCTCTCTACGGCCGTAAATGTCGCACACCACTCAACTGGTGTGAATCCGGTGAGCGAGTTATATTCGGAATTGATCTTATAAATGAAGCTGAGGAACGAGTGAGAGTAATTCAGGCCAATCTCAAGGCTGCTCTATCTCGGCAGAAAAGTTATGCGGATAAAAGACCTCGACCTCTCCACTTCGACATCGGAGACCACGTTTATCTTCGTGTCTCTCCGATGAAAGGAATTCACCGCTTCGGAGTGAAGGGAAAGCTTGCTCCATGAGTCATCGATATGTTCGCAGTCATTGAAAAATGCGGACCCGTGGCATATCATTTGGAGTTACCGGCGTTGTTTGCTGGTGTTCATAATGTATTCCACATTTCTCACCTGCGGAATTGCCTTAAATCCCCAGGTAAAATCCGCATCGAAGACCTTGAAGCTCTACAACCGGATCTCACTTATTCAGAGCATCTGATCCAGATTATTGATGAAAAGAGAGAAACCAGACTTTGTACTTTTACAAAGTCTTGTGGAGTAACCATACAGCTGAGGAAGTGACATGGGAAAGCGAGGACTGTCTCTGATCCAACTATTCCGACTTGCTATAATTTCATATCCGGTAATCTTTTTACCTCCATCTCTTTCATTTGTAATCTCGGGACGAGATTCTTTTAAGGGGGGGGGAGCAATGTAAAAGCCCTAATTGCAAAATAAAAACTTCAGCCAGGAGGAATAAAAACAAGAAGAAGAAAAAATAATTCAACTAATAAAAGGGGGAAACAAATAAATTCAAATGCTATATGAAGGAATTCAAAAAATGTAAAGATATCTCCTGTTCAAACATTGACAAAATAAAAATTTTAGTTCACCAGTAGCTTCCAAATATTCCAAATAGCATCCCTGTAAAATTTCACAAAATTTGGAGCATAGTTTCTATTCAATTCAATGTGTACATTCAATTCCATTCAAATTCAAATTTGAATTTGAATTTCAGAGGAAACTGGCCAAATCAAGTTTTAAAATTCAGAATCAAATCTTAGATAATTGGTTGAGCCTACCTACAAATTTTCATGACTTTTTGGACACAAGATGGTGGGAAAATTCATTGTACAGAGAAGGGATGAGGGTGAATTGAGGTGGGACCCACTGGTCAGCCACCCAATTGCCTGAACTGACGGAGTCCTTCGTCATATGTTTCTCTGTTGTCCCCGTGCTTCAACGCCGGGAGGACTCACCACCGCGATTTTCTTGCATGCACCAGCAGGCAGCTGCGTGGCCTAAAGCTCCTCTCCACCCTACTTAAACCTCCATGGCTTCTCCCCAACGTTTCTTGTTTCTCTTCCACAAAAACAAAGCACCGGCGCCATTAGTGACCGCCTCCCTCTTCTTCACTTCGTCCGGCCATTCTAGCTGACGGTTAGTTTTGTTCTCTGAAGCAAACTGAAGAACAACTTGATGCTACACCTTCCCCTGTCAATTCCCTGCTGTTTCCTCAGCCCGTGCGTCCCTATTTTGCAGTTTCGCAGACGTCACCGTTGAGCCGCCGAGGTGGACGCCTCTGCCTCCCCATGGCACCGGCGCTACAAGCATTGTCACGAGCTGCTCCCAAAAGCAAATAGGATCGCCGAGAAACCACCTTTCTCATGATAAAAACCGTTCTTCGTTTCATCCTTTATCGAGCGAGTATTCCTCATTTTTGTCTCGGTACAAGTTTACACTTCAAACTGGGTCATCGATTCAATCCTGTTTCTATGCACAAATATTGTCTAATCCAGTTAGTGGGTATCTTCTACATGTCTGGGCGCATCACCTAGATCAAGAACCGATGAAAATAATCGACCACAGACGGAGTATTTCGAGTTTCCCTCATCGCCTTTGAAAAGCGCCGCTGCTCTCCATCGAGCTTGCGTTGACCGGCCGTTATGCGGTGTTTGCACCTCTTTTTCACCTTCCTCATGCTCCCAGGAACCTCCCCAGCTCTTTCAATAAGTGTTTGCACCATTGCCGAGCGGTACCAACCATCGTCGGAACCCTAGTTCTATCGTCGCCGTCGCGCACTGGATTCCGGCCATCGCCGGCGTTCGACGACCTCCCAATCGTGCTCAGCACCTCAAATAATGGTTAGGCGTCGGGATTCTGAGAAAAAAAGGCCGGGAAGGCCGGGTCGGCGAGCTCGCCCGAGAGCGCCGCTGCGGGCAGCCCGAGTGACGCCCCGAGCCGAGGTTGAAGACGACTTGGGCGGGCCCCTTGTGTCAGCCTCTATTTTTCTTTGTTCGAATCTGCTGTGGCCACCGAATCAGGTGTGGCTGCGCGGGTTACCCCGGGGTCCTCGGTGTGGCTCTCTTCTGATTGGCCCATATAAATGAAGTGGACCCGGGTTGATTAATTCAAATCTTTTTCTTTTCCAAATAATTCTAGATTTTGAGCAAACTTCTAAATTCAATTACTCCTAGTAAATTGCTCAGATAATTATAAATAAATTCTGATAGACTCATCTTGATCCTAACTTTGCAGCAAACAATTTGTTGGACATGAAAGTCCCAGAATATTCATAGTTAATTCCTTTGATCTAACTGCTTGGGAAATTAATTACTCCTGGTCTGCTAATTGGAAAATTCCCAATTTTGGTCATAACCTTCATTATAATACACTTGATCTCCAGTATCAATTTCAAGTTCATTGGACTTCGTTTACAGGGTGAATCAGTGTTCTAAATGTCTATGTAGTTTGAAAATTGAGAAATGTACAGAAACATTTCCAGAATTTTCTCAAACTTGTAGAATCAATTCCTCCCTGTAGAAATCTCAGAAAATTATGAAATAAATTTTCCTATAACCAGTAAGACCTTCTCTACCGTGATCACCAATTGTTAGCCATGACAAAGCTCCAGGTTTAATACCAAATTTCAAAGAATGCTTTTACTTGTTGGAATTTTAGAGACAACAAGCTTCCTTGAACATCTTCAATTCTTGGTCCAGTTCTTCCTCATGGAACCTATGATCCACTGTAAAAGTCCCAAAGCCAATTAAAATCATTTACTTACTTGATCAGTGGTTATAAGATCTTTTATATAGTTTCACTATCACTCATGTACTTTATATATTGCATATCATATAGTGTCCGAGATCGAGGAGGAGCCGGAGGACTTGGTCAGCATCCTCCCAAGAGCTAACTTGATACTGACCCAAAGCAAGGCAAGCCCCGGTTTGCATTTAAGAGCTTTTATAAAATTTTGATTTGTATTACCTATGTCTAGGGTGGAATATGTGCATTATGTCTAAGGTGATTGAAACTCCACTTGCATGACCCACAAATCCTATAGTGTATTGGGTAGGTCTACAGCTCAACAAGTAAAAAATGACATGCTAATGTTTTGAGAAATTCGGTAGAAGTCGAGTAGCTGAAATCTACTCACGAGACAGGATTTTATCACACGGGATGAATTTGATCAAAGAATGGTTTATAAATGTGAACTTGAGACCGAGCAGCGGATAGGATGCAACGAGACGTGGTCTCACATGCGTAGCCCTTCTTGTGTCGATTGATGACCGATCTGTGTGCGGTCCTGCTGGACAAGTTTGAACTGTACCGGATGCATACTAGCTATATGGAAACTAGGAAACCGATGTAATTGGTTAACCTGGGTGTCGAGGCTTACCCTACAATTTTATAGGAGTGGGTTGAGGGCAGCAAGGTGTAACTGCCGACGGGCACAAACAAGCTCTGCATGGGACCTCCTGCCCATTACGGAAGGACCGATTCAGCATTTGGGTTTCCTTTGAAATGTTGATGCATACAACATAGTATTGAAGTGTGATTTGCTCCACTTCCAAAATGGGTGTATGTAATGTGTTATCCCGGTGTCTACTGATTGCAATCACCGTCCCTCGCGGTTATTTGAGTACCGCTTGTTCAGTGTGTTGTGATGTAGTAAATATCGAAGAAGCCAGGAGAATATGATGTATTGAATTATAATTGCTTTGCAACTATGATTGCTATAGAATATGTTCACTAAAGTTACTTTGATTGAACCTTTAAGCTGCTGCTAATAACTTGAAAATTAAGGATCAACATGTAGGTGAGTGATTTACTGCTATATCTATTCCTATGTTAAGTATCCCTGCATGTAGAGTTCCATGTTTAGGTGAGACGGTTAAGTCTTGCTGAGCCTTCGTGCTCACGGTTGCTATATTAAGTTGTTTGCAGGTGAGATGTATGAGGAAGGGCCCGAAGATGAGGCGATGCCCCCATCGGGGTATACTGCCGAGTGGGAGCCCTACACGCCGCTGTGAAATTTTGTGTGTTGCTAGTGTGTAGCGTCCCCGGGCTGGACAGCTGCACTTTTGCATAGCTAGGCTGAGAGTTTAGCTATGAGTATTACTTCCGCTATACATTAAGTATTTTAAAAGACTAGGTGTTTCTATAAATTAAACTTTGCATTATGTCGTATTCTTTTCATGTGTTCTGTTGGGTGCCGCATCGTACGGCACCACCCTCTGCAATTCGTGGAATGTGTGGACCCGGTCCTCACACAGTGGGACCCACAATTCATTGACTGAATTGAAGCAACCGACTGAGCTATGTTTCCTCCCGCCGTTCAATGCTTGTCGTCGTGCTCCTAGCTGCACCAAGAAGCTGCGTGGCAGCCCTCTTGCATGCTCTCAACATTCTCTCCACCCCTATCTCTACTACCTGGTTGAAGTGGAAAGCAACCGATGCGCTCTGCTTGCTTCTTTCTTACCCGCCACTAAACACCTTGTAGTCGTGTCTCTGCTCCCAGTTGTCGGCCGAACGAAGGCTTCTTTCGTGACACTGCAAAAGTCAAAAAGTGGCGCCACTCTCTCCTCTATCATTTCCCACAATTGGTTCATCGTTTACCCACTGTTCTACCGGTTATTTTGAAGCGCCGCCGAGGCTCACGGGTGAAGCCAATGATGTCACTATCTCTGCTCGACATTTTCAAGCCAGCACAAGCCATCTCTCGACCTTCCTTCAATAGCAAAAAGAAGCTCCAATACGTCCTCGTTCTCACGGCGAAAACCACTCTTGAGTTCATCACTTATCAAGCATGTATTCTCCATTTTTTCTCTCGTCATGTTTTAAGATCTCCATGCTAGGTCTTGAGCTCATTTCCTTTTCTACGTATAACAATCATCTATTCCAGTTAGAATTTATGTTCAATGCCTCCTAGCGCACACCCTCAAAGAAGAGGCGATGAAAATCAAGTAACGGTCGAGTTTTTACTATTTTCACTCCACCATGGAAAACAGGGCACCTCACCATCGCCGTCCTAATTTCAAAGCCTTGCAACAACTTTGGTGTCCACCTCCATGCTAACTAGGTCCCTGAGAATGTTTTGGTGCAACTCTGGTGTGAAATAAGGCACCAGAGGCGAGCATTGTCATCGCTATAACCCTAACCGCCGCCACCGCCGTCGTGCACATGGTTCTGACCATCGCCGGCGTGTGCTGACCCCCACCATCATGCTCAGCAGCTCGTAAAATGGTTAGGCGGCAAGTTTAGGGAAGAAAGGTGGTAGGGGGAAGCATGCCGATAAGCTCGCCGATGGAGCACCACCGCAAGAGCTGCAGCAGTCACGAGGTTGAAGAAAGGGGTAAGTCTCATGTGTCAGTGGCTGTTCGGCTCTAGTTGGATCTAATGTGGCTATAGATCTTTTGTGGCCGCGTGCATTAACCCTGTGGCTCTGGTGTGGCCCCATTCTGATTGGTCAGTTTAACCAGTGGGTCTGGGTTTGAATATTTGAACTTTTCCATTTAAGAAATATTCCAGATTGCTTCAAACTTCAAAATTTAATATCTATTATTAGAATTGGCTAAAAATTCTAAATAAAATTTTGTTAAACTCCTCTTGACCCATACTTTGCAGTAGAGCAATTTGTTGGGTATGAAATGTGAGGATCAGGGTTCTACAAACCAGGAATCACATCAGGTGGTGTCGTGCGATGCGATACCCAATAGCACAACATATAAAGGAACAAAGAACTCATAACATAAGTGAGCATATTATATTATTCTGAAAGTTTTATACAAATGTGCTCACATCAGTAGAAGTCTTCATAACACTCTATCGGACATACACTACAGCAGTAGCGGTCGTATGTAGCCCACGGATACTCCACTCTAGCACCACAGAAGAAAGCAGTGGCGTCCAGAGGTTCCATATGGCTATATACCCAGACGAGGGCAAAGTCTAGAAACCCTTCACAGCTATATACCTGGAAAACTCGTATAAAGGCAACCGTGAGCACAAGGCTTAGCAAAACCTAATCATGTCACCTAAGAACATGAAACTCTACATGTTGGAAATGTAAGTCTGGAATTTAAACTGTAATAAGTAAATGTTCACTATTAGTAGATCCTTGCTTCATGTTTATAATAGCATCTTAAATGTTCAGAAAATTTAAATTTGGTTCATGCTACTTCGAATCCAATCAAGTTGCAATAGAAAGATTAATCATAAAGCATATTCCATCAGTTCTCCCTCCAGTTCTTACTACATCAGGACTGTAAGAACAAGTATGCTCCCTTCAGCAAGCAATTATGATTCTAATCATGAAAACTCCTGGCTTGCACATCACATACACCCGTCCAGAGAAGGCTTACGGTCCTCCTCCATGATGCCATAAGTGACAACTTTTCACAAGACACCCAAATGACGAAGTGGTCCCACCGTCCAGGATGTATGTCAGGGAATTTCTACACTGGTCACTACCATTCACTGTCAGCTACTGTCTTAGGAAAGTGGTGATCACCTCAACACTCAGGTTAACAAGTTAAATCGGTTTCCTAGATTCCATATATTCAGTATGCACCTGGTATAAATTCAAACTTATCCAGCAGGGCCGCATATGAAACGAGCCTTAATCGACACAGATAGGAACTATACCCACAGGACCATCTCCTTGAGCGTTCTAGCCTTCCTGCCCGGTCTCCGGATCTCTCCATATTGACCCCACTTAATATTGTTCACGAGTAGAGTCTGTCTACTCGAGTTACACCATTGATCATGTTTCCATCATAAGCATCATACTAACAGTTATTTAAAGTCCTATATAACCCATACTTTAAGGATTCTTTGGTCATGCATGTGGAGTATCATACATCACTAGACTTATTGCATCATTACATTCTAACCATCATATATATTATAAAAGCAAAACTTCTTTAACAACTTAAATGCAAACCGGAGCATGCCTTAAGTTGCGGCTAAGCATATGTTAATAGTTAGAACTTGATTATTCTGGATGTAGCTTTTCGTCGCTATCCTTCCCTCTTTGTCTTTACTGTTGGTTGGGCAATTCTTCTTCTTGTGTGCTGCTTGAGCACAACTTGTTCTTGTTGTGGGGTCCACGCTATTCCTTCTCTTCCAAATGGTGCTCCTGGTTGATCCGCGTTCGTCACTTGATCTATCGGTATGATTATGCATATATTCAGAACATGTAATTTAATATTTCATACTCTAGAATTCTAATACACTACAAGAATGGATACTCTTAAAAGTGAAGATCAAGAGAGGTCAAAACAGATTCAATTGCACAACAATACAAGTTTATTGGACTTGAACTATTTGTACATGAGGTTACATAAATACTAATGAATGAATCAGCTCATACAGCCTAGACTGTGCCTACCTGCTTTCTAACAACTCAGGTTCAGGTGCAGCTGCATCTGCAGCAGCCATCTGCTCATCTTCAGTAGCAAAGCCTTCAATTAGTAGGATTTGTGAACAGGATGATACTCTCTTAACATCTTGTTCATCAGGTCCTCTACATCATCTTCCTAAAGCATATGAACTTCATTCATGATCTCAATCCAGCTGTAACAGGAAACAATATCACAGCTTCAAGACTCATGAAGATAAATTTTGACTCTCCCACATTGCCACACTTGTTGTACAACGTCATAAAAGTATTCGAAGAAGAGATGCTAGATTCTAGCATTGCTTTGATGGTGACAGTTTGTGTGGATCCTTCTTGTCTGAGTCAGCCAAAAGTAGAACAGGCAAGCAGGACTCAAATAAGGTGACATGATCTGATTATTACCTTCATTGCACATTAGGATATAAAGTTTCATAGCTTCTTCTCAGTGTCCATTATGAACATCACTAGCAACCATGGAGTTCCAGGAGATGGCATCCTTGACTGAAATCTTATCAAACATCCTCCTGGTATTCTCCACATCTCTCTTCTTGCATGATCTCAACCATCGCACATGCTCGCTGTTGGTGGCTCACCTATGAACAACATAAGCACAAGTGAAAAGCAAGATGCAAACAACATGGTGGCGCACATCACCACCAATTCATTCTTGTATCGCAACGCTATCACCATAAATCCGGGATCACAATAGCAGCCTAGCAATGTGTTGTACATCACTACAGTTTTTTTCACCCTGGATAGGCATTTCATCGAACAGCTTGGATGCGCATGCGACCCGGTAACTCTTGCACAATTCAGAGATCCTCGAGACCTAGCTGATCTTGTCCGTTGTGATGCCGTCGTGTTCCTGCATCACAGAACAGTGCTGCTCATCATACAGTTGGTTTCTGTCTTGTAAACATTTCATCAAAACATCTTAGCTGCAACACTGTCCCGACCAATCTTGCACAAATCAGACTAACTTTGGCCTAATTGTCATTTCCGTTGCATCATCGACGTGTTCCTGCATCTTGTTCGTCACATACACGACTCGCCTCGCTGCCAGGACACAGCCTCGGCTCGAAACGCCGCGATGACATCAAGTAGGCGATGGCACTGTGCAGAGCAGCCGACGAAGCAATACAAGCGCGCACATGGGCATGCGGGTGGTGCAGAGGTACCTTTAGAGCGTGCTGCAGCGGTGAGTGCAGCGGTGAAACCGTACGTGGGCGACTTGGTGGGTGTCACGGACGGCGGCGAGGTAGAACATGGCGGTTTTGAGGGGGTACACGAAGGTTTTGGGTGTGGCGATAGAAACCAGGAGGGTAAGGATATCCTAGACTTTGCCGTAGCCTATGACCTATTGGTAGCTAACACCCTCTTTAAGAAGAGGCTATCTCACTTAGTGACCTTTACTAGTGCCCAACATTCTAGTCAAATCAACTATATCCTCACCAGGAGAAGGGAGAGAGGGGCATGTTTAGATTGTAAGGTGATTCCTGGGGAATGTGTTGTTCCACAACATAAACTTGTGGTAGCCGACTTTCGTTTCCACGTGTGTGTGTCATGAGACAAAGGTGTTAAAACCGCAAGAACAAAGTGGTGGAAGTTGAAGGATGAAGCGCAAAAATCATTCAAAAGGAGGATGATCGTAGAAGGACCTTGGAGCGAAGAGGAAGATGCAGATAGTATGTGGGTGAAGATGGCGACTTACATTAGGAAGGCAGCTAGGGAGGTGTTTGGGTGGACAAAAGGTAAGAAACTTGTAGATAAAGACACTTGGTGGTGGAATGAAGATGTGCAAAAAGCTATTAAGGAGAAGAATATAAGAGTTGGCATCATGAGAGAAGCGCAAGTAACATGGGGAAGTATAAAGAGGCTAAGAAAAATACAAGGCGTGTTGTGAGTAAAGCAAGGGGGCAGGCCTATGATGCGCTATATGAGAGGCTAGGGACAAAAGAAGGTGAAAAGGATATATACAAGATGGCAAAACTTCACGAGAGAAAGGTGAGAGATCTCAACCAAGTCAAATGCATTAAGGATGAGGCAGGCCAAATTCTATTGAAGGAGGAAGAAATTAGGAACAGACGGCGGGACTACTTCAATGGACTATTCAATGATGGGAATGAGAGTATTGGTTTCGAGTTGGATGACTCATTTGATGACACCAACAGACGATTCATGCGGAGGATACAAGAGTCTGAGGTTAGAGAGGCCTTAAAAATGATGAAAGGAGGAAAGGCACGCGGCCCCGTTGATGTCCCCATTGAGGTGAGTGAAAGTGCATCTAGGATCCCCGTGGGTTTTGGATGATTGATGACGACAGTTAAGTGACTAATGAGCTCAGTGATCTTAAGCACAGGTGTGAACTTAAATGGAAGCACAATCCCTCAAAAAGGAAAAGGATGAAAACGGCGATGTCAACTCGAAAAGGAGAAACTAGGGTTTCTAGTGCGTCGAGTTTGGACTAGCCAAATAAGTGTGAGGATGTGTGTGTAAAGTGCATTGAGATCAAGTTGGGAGCTCAAAGCGGTTTAGAGGTCAAACCCATTGAGAGAAAAGAGTTGGAAGGAGTTTGGCAGTAGGGCCGGACTAGTCCGTGCAGGTGGCCGGACTAGTCCGCCCCTTGCCGGCCAAGTCCATTTTTAGCCGGACCAGAAGGATCTGACTGAATTCGGACTAGTCCGTAGTGGGACGGACTAGTCCGGGTAGTCGAGGAGTGGGTTTTGGGGTCTAAGCCCCAAAACCACGGACTTGTCCCTTTTGGTCCGGACCAAGAGGTCCTGACTGAGATCGGACTAGTGTGCCCCGGGGGCCGGACTAGTCCGGGTATGAGAGAAGCCGGTGCTTCGGAGACTAAGTCTGGGAAGGCTGGACTAGTCCGCCCTGGGGGCCAGACTAGTCCGTGGTCTTCAGACTAGTCCATTTATACACGGAACAAAAGGTTCTGTGTGAGATCAGACTAGTCCGGTGCGGGCTGGACTAGTCCGTTGTTGAAGTGACCGTTTGAATTTGAAGTTTGGCGGGTAGTGTGACGATTGCTGCGCAGTGCGACAGTTGTAAGGGACGTCAGTGGTCCCCTAGGCCGGACTAGTCCAGGCTGTAGGCCGGACTAGTCCGCCCATCTGCTGAAGTTAGCAGTATGGGCTTGGGACCTCTATAAATAGAGGACCCCTGGGTTCATTTTAACCAACCTTTCAGAAAGTTGAAACCCTAGCGCCGCCACAGCAACCTTGAGCCTCCAAAAAGGCTCCTTCTTGCCTACATTCCCTCTAAAACTAATTCTTGTGTGGATTAGGGTTTAGTGAGGTGAAGAAGAGGAAGAACACCACTCTTTGGCTCTCGGTTTGATCTGTTGCACTTTGTGAATCTTTGTGATTTGTGGCTTGAATCAATTTTTGTGATTTGTAATTGTATTTGTGGTGGGAGCCTCAGATTGTGAGAAGCCCCAACGAATCTTGTATTCACTCTTTGTGATAGTGGAAGAACCAAGTTAGGACCGTGTGGTAAACTTGGTGAGGGAAGGGTTGTTGAACCCGGTCCTTCGTGGACTCCTCAACGGGGACGTAGGTTCCTTCGTGAGATCGAACCTCGGGATAAAATCCTTGTGTCTCTTGTGTTCTTTACTTTCACTTATTGTTCATTACTTCTAGGATTAACTTTATCGGTCTTGTTCATCACTCTTGTTTCACCGTGACCCTTAGTTTCATACTTGTCATATAACTTGTTAAGGCTCACTAAGTCATTCTGACAAACCTTGCATCTCGAGAATCGGACTAAAACTTGTTAGAAACCCTTTTTAGGCTTTTTCCTGTAGGAGGACCGGACTAGTCCGCCCCTGGACCGGACTAGTTTGCCCCCTGAGTTCTAATCTCGTTTTATTAAGTCATTTCAGGTCATTTAGCCTATTCACCCCCCCCCCCCCCCTCTAGGCAACTTTCAATTGGTATCAGAGCAGGACTCTCCCAAAAGAGTCTAACAACTCGGAGAGAAGATGGCCGGAGTGGGGTACGAATAAGTCTCAACCAGTGAGGTCCAAGCAACCCCAGAAGAGATTCTCTTCTATCAGGACAAGTCAACGGATGACGAAGAGATTCGTTAGCTCAAGGAAAAACATCGAGAGAAGTTGAAGATTCCCAAGGTTGACACCTCAACCTCCACATCGAGTGGCATAATCAACTACAACCAACAAGGCTACAACTATGAACGCCTTGTCTCCAACAACCACTATCTTTTCATCCCATTGGGGAAACCTCCCCAATTTGATGGAACCGACTACGGGATGTGGAAACACAACATGAAGATCCACCTTGTATCACTCAACCCCTCACTATGGCAAATTGTGTTGACCGGGGTGCACATCCCTAAGAATGAAGAAGATATCACTCCGGAGCAAGCCGTGCTCCTTCACCACAACGCTCAAGCGGCCAGAGTGATCATCTCATCTCTCTCAAGAGATGAGTTCAACCGAGTGGATAGACTTGAGGTGGCCAAGGACATTTGGGACACTCTCAAGAGGGCTCATGAAGGCAACCGAGTCGTGAAAGAGGCTAAGATTGAGCTCATAGAAGGAGAGCTCGGGAGGTTTGCCATTATGGATGGTGAATCTCCCCAAAAGATGTACAATCGCCTAAAGATACACATCAACAAGAGTAGATCTTATGGCTGTACCAAGTGGACGGACCACGAGGTGGTGAAGAGGATGATTTGGGCATTCATGCCTAGAAACGTTTCTCTTTGCTCCATGATTCGAGGAAGTCTGGGGTTTGCCAAAATGACCCCGGAGGAGGTCCTTGGAGGGATCATCAACCACGAGATCATGGAGAAGGAGGCGCTCTTCTACAATGACCTCCAAAGGTTCACCGCCTCGAAGATGAATAATGTTGCACTCAAAGCAACAACCTCCTCAAAAGAGCATGACAAAGATGATGAGGAGAGCCTTGACACCGATGAGGAAGAGGCCTTCTTCATCAACAACTTCAAGAGGATGATGAGAAGAAGAAAAGGAGGATACAAGCATGAGAGTAAAGGCAAGGAAAAGGCGAGGCCCAAAACCAAGAGGGCTTGCTACAATTGTGGCGAGTACGGGCACTTCATTGTAGATTGCCCACATGAAGATGGCAAGAAGAAGAAGGAGGGCAAGCCACAAGAGAAGAAGTTCTACAAGAAGAAGAGGCCCTCCGGTCATGCTCACTTAGGCAAGGAGTGGGACTCTAACGATGAGTCCTCCTCATTCGAAGATGAAGAGAAGATGGCAACCATAGCCATCGGGAGGAGCTCGAAGGGAAGAAAGCTCTTCCCAAATCTCTACGACCACGAGCCAACTTGCCTCATGGCAAACCAAGGAAGGAGAAAGGTTAACTCTAACTCATCCTCCTACATATCCTCTCATGATGATTTTGATAGTGCTAGCAAAAATGAACACATGTTTAAGGACATAAGTAAGAGCACATTGCGAAGAATGAAATTGCTTTCGGATGAGATTTTTGAGAAGGAGGAGCTCATAGATAGGCAAGAGGACTTGCTTATCCAAGAAAAGGAAAGATGTAAAGATCTTATTGAGATCCTTGAGCTTGAGAGAGAGAAGATCAAGGCATTAGAGCATGAACTTGCTCTAAGCAAGAAAACATGCTCAAGTCTTGAGGAGACAACCATTGAGCTCAAGGACGAACTTGGCAACTTGGCAAAAGTTAACAAGATCCTTGAGACTCAAGTTGAGTCCCTTAAGACTAATGTAGCCTCTTCCTCCAAAAGCTCATCCTCCTCAAAAGTTGCATCCAAAGCAATATCAACTTGCAAATGTTCTAACTTTATTCTTAAATTAAAGGATGAGCTTAAGTTGACTCAAGGCAAGCAAGCACCTAAGAGTGGCATCTTTTACAAAGAGAAGGTGGCATATGCACGAAGTGCATACACCAACACAAGACCTCTCAATGTCAAGGATGGTCTTGGTTATACTAGAGGTGGAAAGCAAAATGCCAAAACCTCCAAGTATGGCAAAGACTTGATTGTCTTTGTCAAAGGAAGCTCATCCCCAACTAAAATTGAGAAGAACACTTCAACTAGCACCTACTTGCCTAAATCTGAACCGCATCCTCTATTTCATTATTTTGATGCATCATATGTTTTGATGAGGAACAAGTATGGCAAGGTATATGCTAGATATGTTGGGCCACTCCGCAAGAGCCCCAAGCCTTGCGTGTGGGTGCCCAAATGCCTCACTACTAACGTCAAAGGACCCAACTCCGCTTGGGTACCTAAAAGGAAGGCATAATCTTGTTTTGTAGGCATACTCCTCCGGTGGATCCAAATGGGTGCTCGATAGTGGTTGCACAAACCACATGACTGGAGAGAGGAAGATGTTCGAGGAGTATGAGGAACATGATGATCCAAATGAAGGAATCCTCTTTGGGGACAATTGCCGAGGGAAAATCATTGGCTCCGGTAAAATTGTCATTTCTCTCCAACATATCTTTCTAGTGTTTTACATATTGATTCTCTTGACTATAACCTTTTGTCCATATCACAACTATGTGACAAGGGTTATAATTGTGTTTTCACTAATGAGGGTGTGAGTGTCCTTAGAAGAAGTGATAACTCAATTGCTTTTAAGGGTGTTGTCGAAGGTCATAAATGACACTTCCCCGGGACCTGCTTAGAGAGTAGCCCGCGGAGGTTCTTTGGATTCACGAGGGCTAGTCCCAGGAGATTGAGCGCAACGAGATGGTGAACACAGAGGGTTTACATGGTTCGGGCCGCCAGAGCATAACACCCTACGTCCACGGGAGTGTATGTGTATTGCCTTGCTTGAGCGTGTATGGGTTTCAATCGGTCTGATGCCATCGCCTGTGAAGGTCGTCTGCCGAGTCCTTTTATAGTCCAAGGACTCTGCAGTCACAAGGTGGGCCCTGGGCCCCAACAGGTGGTCCTGGGGAGAGCCAAATCCTATACAAGATCTAGGATTAAATGCTATCTACTTCCCTTTGTCAGGGGCTTCAATGTGCCGTCCTGCCGCGTCGTGCACCAGGGCTACACATAGTTGTGGATCATGGCAGGGCACGTCCCGTCGTCTTTTCCTCACGGCTTACTCGTTCGCCTTGAGTCGTGGGTCTGTATCGGCTACTTGGACAAGACAGGACACAAGAGCCTTGACTTGCGCATGCGCGACTCCACTTTGCCTGGGGAAGGCGCGCGTACTTAATGCCAGTCTGAGTAGCGCACTCTTTCCTTTACTGCAGTCTCCTACCGCATTGAGCTGGCCGTCCGCCATGTGGTCGCACCGGAGCCTGCCTCTGCGTGGAGTTGAGCGCCCGGCTGTACGGGTCAGGTGGCGCCTCCGTAGCCCACCTCAGCGGAAGGGCGGAGGCTCATCTCTGCGGGCCACGTGGTAGTTCCGGAGCCCTTCTCACTGGGGAGACGGGCCCGATCCCGAGGGTTCCAATGGCTACATGGCAGCCCGGGAGCCCACCTCAGCGGGGAGGCGAGGGTCCGGTTCCGCTGGCCACATGGCAGCCCCAGAACCCGCTTCGGCGGGGAGGTGAGGGTCCGGTTCTGTGTGCCACGTGGCTGCCCTAGAGCCCGCCTCAGCGGGGAGGCGGGGGTCCGGTCCGGCCGCGTGGCAGTCCGGGAGCCCGCCTCGGCGGGAAGGTAGGATCTGGTCCTTCCCTCAACGACGTGGCAGCCTCAGATTCTGCCTTCAAGTAAAGGCCGAGTCCTTAGCCATTTTCCCCTTGTGCGCGGGGGCACCCGGTCTGCGAGGTACCGACAGTGGCCCCCGAGCCCACCTCCGGAGAGTCGTCGATACCGCAGGTGGGGTCTTCTTCTTTATCTTCCCGCGCAACTCTTTTGATTCCAATTCGGGGCAGTTCCCCGGGCGGCACGTCCCTGCCATCGTGGCTACGCGTCTCCTTCTGGTAAGCAGAGGCGCGGGACATGCGCCGCACGACATGACTTCTGCTTTCAATGGTGCTTTAACTGTGGCAGTTTCCAAGGTGGCTCCTGCACTTCCGTTGCTTTTGCCTTTTCAGAAACAGCCGAGTTACCTCCCGCATAGTTGGCCACCCAGCTCGTCTTCCTTGCCGAGCGACCCGGGCCCCCATGTCATTGCCTATGCGGGTCTATTGCTCTTCCACCGAGGCTGTGGCGATTCACACGCCGCGTCTGTTTGCTTGCAGAGGTGAATAAAAAGAGACATTTCCCCCCAAGGGTCCTTTGTTCCGCTTCTGCATCCTTGCGCTCATGCCTCTTGCCCCAAGCCTAGTTCTCGCGCTCTAGCTCCTGACTTCCCCTTCTAGAGCCTCCTCCGTCAATCCTCATGGCGAGCATCCTGCCCAGGTCCCGGCTGTCCAGGCCTGCCGATCTGGCCCCCATGCGTTGGCTTCTCGGCTGGCGAGCCCCTAAGCAGGAGAAGTGGCTCTGTCACGGGGAGCTCCCACTGAACCTCACTGATGGGGAAATGGTGTTGTTCTCGTCGTACGTGCTGGCCGGCTTTGTTCCACCAGCATCCGCCTTCCTGGTAATGCTTCTAGACACCTTCGGCCTCCAACTCCACCACCTCCCGCCGAACTCGATCTCCTTGCTGTCGGTCTTTGCTCACCTCTGCGAGATGTTCGTGGGGGTGATGCCATCGGTGAAGCTCTTCAGTTACTTCTTTGTACTGAGGGCCACCAGCAAAAGCTCAAAGGATCAGCTCGGCGCCTACTACTTCCAGCATCGAGCCAAGGTCCCCTCTAGGTACATTGCTTCCTTCAGCTCTGCTCGATGGGAGCAATGGCGAGAAGATTGGATGATCGTCAAGGTCGAGGCTCACGACCAAATGTGCCTGCCCACCGGGAGCCCCTACTCCGAGCGGTCATTCTCGGAGGAAAGCCCAGAGCTGGAGAAGGCGTTCGACCTAATGTTGGAGAGGATCCATATGCTGGCCGACCACGGGCTGACGTCTGCGATGGTGTTGAGGGACTTCATGTCCCGACGCATGGCTCCGCTCCATCACCGCGTCCGCCCGGCATGGATGTACACCGGCCTGATGGACTACACTCGGCTCGAGACCGGCTCCGACTCCAACCCGGACGAGCAGCAGCTGCATGATATGCTGGTCCGGGTCTACCCCGACGATGTTTCCCCTGAGGGACTGGCCCTTTCGACAGCCTGCCGCCCCCTATGCTCAGACTCCGAGCTGAAGAGGTGGCTGCTGAAGGCGATGCCAACGCTCGACGAGTCCAGGCTGGAGTAGCGCCAGATTGGAGACCCGTTCCGGTGGGTCGAGATTGTCGACGATGTTGAGGGGGTCGACATCGCCGACGGCGCTGAGGGAGGCGAAGATCCCTCAAGCAACGAAGATCCCCCGAGTGATGACCCCTCACGTGGGTTCCAGCACCATCAGCAGGGAGGTGTCGGCACCTCTGCTGATATGGGGAAAGGGAAAGCACCTGTGCCAGTGTCGGACCCGACCCCCAAGAAGCGCGCCCGTTCGCCGCCGTTAGTCCCCTTTGCCCCTCGTGAGGATGCCGGTGGTGCCACTTTGCCGCCCGAATCCTCGACGCGCAAGAGGAGGAGGCTCCTCAATGCGGATGGGACCCCAGCATTCCCCCGCTGTTCGGAGGAGCGCCAGACTTCGGGGGTGCCGCCAACTCCTCCATTTCAGGGGCCCCCGGCTCACGCAACGACCCCCGCCGTGGGTTTGGGGGGTCCGAACCCCCCCCCCCCCCCAACCCTTTCAGGAAGCGGTGGAACTTCAACGTCCCTCGGTAAGTCTGCATATATTTCATCTTGGATATTCTTTGTCGTGTGCTTACCCTGTAACATCCTTATGATTCGGGTTTGTCTATTTTCAGCGCCGCCGCGGCTACTCCTTCTCCGCCAGCGCCACCGCGACATGTTGCTCTAGCTGGCTCACGAGGCTCCTCTGCGGCCTCGGACCCTACTCAGGTGCACCGGGCTGCTGCCGTCGAGGTGCCCCGGGCCTTCGCAGCAGCTGCTGAGGGTCTGCAGCGCATGCTTGCACCTGGTGCCGCGCCCGCCAACGACTCCGCATCCACCGTCTACTCCGCACCGGCTGATGCTTCCGCGTCGACTGACACCGCTACGTCGGCTGGCACCACCGCCCCGGGTGGAGCTCCCGAAGCCGGCTTAGGAGCCATCGGCAGCAGTGTCGGGGCCTCCGCTGGGGAGGGAGCCCCTGGAGTCGACGCGCCTGCTTCCAGCGGCGGTCCCCCCCGCCCCCCGCCTTCTTTGATTGGAGGAGCTCTGGTCCCCGTCTCCCCGGTGGTCCTCCAAATGGAGGATGATATTGAAGAGGTGGAGAGGCAGGGACCCGCGGCTACGGTGGAGCCCCTCCCCCTATCTGAAGCCATGGCCGTAGCCTATTCCGGTTTTCGGCAGGCTCGGGCGGCCCTCGACCGGGGGAGGGGGAGGCTTGAGGACGAGGAGGACCGGCTCCAGGGATGGGCGAGGACCCTGGAAGCCTGGACCCGGTTAGCAAAGAGTCGGGTGGCGCAGCGGGAGGTGATCGTCCAGGAGGAGATGAAGATCCTCGACTAGGAGTGTGAGATTATCGCTCGTCTGGACGCCATCACCCAAAAGCTGAAGGCGGATGCCATGGCGTTCCATGCTGAGGCCAGCTCCCGTCTCCAGTCCTGCGAGGAGCTCCAGCAGCTGTTATCCCGCCGGGAGGCTGCTCTTGATGAAGAGGAGCAGGAGTTGGCGGCGAAGCAGGCTGAGGTGGAGGCGACATCCCGCTGGCTCGTCCTCCAGCAGGAAGGGGCGAGAGTCCGCGCCGCCGAGCTAGACCGCCGGGATGCTGCCCTGGCTGAGGCAGAGCAAGCCCAGCTCACCGAGCGCCAGGCTCTCCTGGACCGCGAGTTCAACATCTCCCTCAAGGAGGGTGACTTGAGCTGCCGCGGGAAGGAGGTCGGCGAGCGCGAGAAGGCACTGGCAGCCAAGGAGAAGCGGTTCCTGGACGGCGGCCCCCAGGCGCTGGCGGCAGCCCAGTAGGAGGTGCGAGAGCTCCAGGCGTCGCGTTCTGCTGAAGCCCGGAAGGTCTGGGAGTTTCTGGGCGGCACCAACTCAGCTCTGGTGCCGCTCGGCTTCAGCCCGGTGCACGTGGGGGAACCAGCACAGGAGGTGAGTCAGGTGTTCCCAGCTCTTGACTCCAGCAGCTCGAAGATGCGTTCACTGGGGGCCGTCATCGACAACCAGCTGGAGGCGGAAGGGAAGATGCTGGTGAAGGAGGTGGCGATGCACATTCTGTCCTGCTACCGGAGCTGGTACCCTGATGTCCCTCTTCAGCCGGTCCTCGAGGGGCCCATTGCCGAGAGGGAGGAGGCCGCCAAATCTGAAGTCTCAGATGTCATGGCGCTCATCACCTCGAGGTTCCAGCGGAGCGGCTGAGGGCTCCCCATGCGCTGCTTGTATCTTGTGTTTCTTTCAGTTTTCCTTTGAATTTATTTGTGGTGATAGACTTTCATTTTGGAATGACAAATCTGCTTGGAGTGCCTTTCATAATTAGCATGCTTTACTTTTCAGTAATATCTTCTAGTTTCCTGTTGTTCCTTAGCTTCCAGGGCCTACCGTCCCCCGGTTGTGGCCCCCTGGCAAGTGTGGCCAGTTGTTATGGGCACACCTGCCAAATACCTAGAACTTAGGGCGGACGGTTGCAGGGGAGCTTAGGATGCGTAAGTAGCATTACTGTAACTGAGTATGCAGGGACATCGACGGCGGGCCCCCTGGGGGTGCCGCTGGAGCTTCAGTCCGGCGGTGCCCACCATCTTCGGTGAAACGTCGACGGTTATTGCCGGAATAACTCCTGAAAGACCTGCGTATAGATCAAAAATAGGAGAAGTAATTTTGTCCGCTGGTCATTTTTCCCCTGCTCTTTTTTAGTGTCGCTTGACTTACGATCTTGGGCCGACTCATGGGGCTTGGGTAATACAGTGCAACTGCACCTAGGGCTCACTATCCCCACTACCTAAGGGTGGTCCATATGGCCCCCAGTACTCAGCAGCAGCGCTGGGGAGGCATAGTGCACAGGCTTAGGGTACAGGACTAAGCTAAGAAGGTTGTGCCCTTGGACCTCCCGCTCGGCGTAAGCCTTTCCTAGGGAAGACCGTCTGGAGAAACAGGCCCCCGAGTATGGGAACATCCGAGGCCCCAGGAACACTGCAGGTACCTCAAGCGACCCCACCTGCAACCAGGCAGCAAGGCTCCCACTACTACTAAAGCAGGAAAAAAATGATAGTGCCCATGATAGATCACGAGCTATGGCGAACTTACAGCAATATCATAAAAAATTAAAGATAATTTTTTGAATGATGAACCCTATACAAGGCAGGACACATTCTTTGATTGCGGTTTCCCATGAGATGGGCTAGACTTTACAAGGGGAACGACCCGGCCTGGGCGACAAAGGGAGTCGAGTGCACCTACTTAGGGTTCCGGACCAGGCTAAGCGAAATGTGCACTCGGAGCCCCATCTTCGTAGCCTTAGTTACCCTAAGTATTGTCTCTAGGCACTATGTACCTTTTACAATGAAAGAAAATTGTCCTAACACTGATCTAGGGATAGAACTTACGGAGGTGCTTGATGTTCCATGGGTTGGGCAGTCGCTCTCCATCCTCCATAGCTAGGCGGACGCACCCAGGGCGGCATACCTCTGTAACCCGGAAGGGACCCTCCCATATGGGGGAGAGTTTGTTAGCCCCTTCCCGGGAGAGTATGCGACGCATCACTAGGTCGCCTACCTTTAGCTCCCTACTCCGCACGGTCTTCTGGTTGTAGCGCCGGAGCGCCTGCCTGTACCGTGCACTTCGGAGAGCCGCTCTCACTCGTCCCTCGTCGACGAGGTCCACGTCTTCACGCCGGAGCTGGTCCTGCGCGGCTTCATCGTACACCCAGACACGGGGGGAGCCCCTTGTAATTTCTGGGGGGAGGACGGCCTCTGCCCTATACACCAGGAAGAAAGGTGTTTCCCCCGTAGCCCGGCTGGTTGATGTCTGGCTAGCCCATAGCGCACACGGAAGCTCATCTACCCAATTTGCACCATGCTTCTCAAGGTGTGAGAACGTGCGAGTCTTGAGGCCCTTGAGGATCTCTGCATTGGCCCTCTCGACTTGTTCATTGCTCTCTGGATGAGCAACAGATGCATAGCAGACTTGGATCCCAAGGTCCTCGCAGTATTCCTGGAACGCTGCGCTTGTGAACTAGGTCCCGTTATCAGTGATGATTCTGCTCGCGACCCCGAACCGGCAGACGATCGACTTGATGAATTTGACTGCTGACTGCTTGTTGATGGTGACAACTGGGGCGGACTCCGACCACTTGGTGAACTTGTCTACGGCGACGTAGAGGTGCTGGAATCCTCCGACGGCTCTAGGAAAGGGTCCCAGGATATCCAACCCCCACACAGCGAATGGCCACGAGGGAGGGATCATCTGTAGCGCCTGAGCTGGTGTGTGGATCTGCTTGGCATGGAACTGGCATGCCTTTGCATCTTCTGACCATCTCGACGGCATTCTGGAGTGCTCTCGGCCAGTAAAAGCCATGCCGAAAGGCTTTACCGACCAGCATGCGGGATGACGTGTGGTTCCCACACTCGCCTCCATGGATCTCGGCGAGCAAGTTGCATCCCTCCTCCTGGGTAATGCATCGCAGCAGGATGTCGTTGGCGCCACGCCGGTAGAGATCCCCTTCCACCAGCGTGTACCTCTTAGCCATGCGGACTATCTTTTCTGCCAGGACATGTTCTTCGGGAAGGATGTTCTCTTTCTAGTAGTCCCGGACCTCCGAGATCCATGCATCGGGACTTGCTTGAGCCTCTGGATCTTGGGCGCCCTGTAGCTCGGAGCCCCTGGTGGCACATACGATCCTTGGCGGGCTCCATGGTAGCAGGGCCGCGGGGACTGTCGGCTTCGAGGTGCTGGGCTTGCCCCCTTCGCCCAGTTTGGCTGCTCGGGCGGTTGGTCGTGGTAACGTCCTTGCAAAGACTCCTTCGGGCACTGGGGCCCCTTTGTAGGCCTTCGTTGACAGGTCGTTTGCGATTGAGTTGTCGGCTCGGGGTACATGGCACAGTTCCAAGACTTCAAAGTCCTTCTCCAGCTTCTGGAGATGCAGCAAGTATGCTGCTAGCTGAGGGTCATTACATATGCACCCCCCTTTGGCTTGCTTAATGATCAGCTGGGAATCACCTTTAGCCAAAAGCTGATGGACATTGAGGGTCAGGGCAGTCTTTAGCCCAAAGATTAGGGCTTCATATTCTGCCTTGTTGTTCGTCGCCTTGAAGTCAAGGCGCACCATGTACTTGAACTGCTCCCCAGTCGGGGTGAGGAGTAGGACCCCAGCCCCGCCCCCCTGCTTTTGCGAGGAGCCGTCGAAGTAGAGCGTCCAGGGGGTTTCAGAGAAAACTGGAGCCTTGGGCACCGTCTCTCCATCGTCCGGTCCCCCTGGGTTGCTTGGCGATGGAGTCCATTCTACCAAGAAGTCTGCCAGTGCTTGGCTCTTGACTGCGTGTCGAGGTAAGAACTCTAGCTCAAACTCCGCCAGCTCCGCTGCCCACTTGGTGACATTGCCAGTCGAGTTGGGGCTGTGGAGTACAATCTTTAGTGGGAAGGAGGTGACCACTGAAATCCGGTGAGCCTGGAAGTAATGCTGGAGCTTCCTCGACGCTATGAGCACTGCATACAATAGTTTGTGTACCTCCAGATATCTTGTTTTTGCTTCATGGAGAACCTCACTGATGTAGTAGACCGACCGTTGGGAGGTCTGAACCCTCCCTGGGGGGTCCGGAGCTCCTTGCAATGTGTCTGTATCCTAGGGAATGTGGCCCCCAGGATCCAGTCGGACCACCAGGGGCTGAGACCCGGTGGGCACTTGGTCACTGGAGCACACAGCATGGGGGTCCTCTGCTGGATCCGGGCCCTGAGGTTCAACTTCCTCCTCTGGGGCTCCCTCGAGTGCTTGCTGGGGCAGTAGCTCCAGCCGCTCTACAACCAAGACCATGCTGACCACCTTCATTGTCGCAGTGATGTACAGCGGGACTGGTTCGCCGGGTTCTGGTGCCACCATGATGGGTAGCGTCGTTAGGTGCTTCTTGAGCTCCTGGAATGCCGCTTTTGCTTCCTCGGTCCACACAAAGGGACCAGACTTCTGTAGAATCTTGAAGAAGGGCAGCGCTCGCTTAGCCAGTCTTGAGATGAACCGGCTGAGGGATGCCAAACACCCTGCAAGCTTCTGCACGTCCTTGATGCGGGCCAGCGGCCGCATCAGTTCTATTGCCTTAATCTTCTCTGGGTTAGCTTCGATTCCATGGTGCGAGACCAAGAAACCAAGGAGCTTCCCTGCAGAAACCCCAAAGACGCACTTGTCGGGGTTCAGCATCGTGCGTGTCGTGCGCAGCTTGCTGAAGACTTGGGCTAGGTTGTCTAATAGGGATGTGTGGGCTCTAATCTTTACCACGATGTCATCGACATACACCTCTACCAGATCTCTAATGAGGTCCCCAAATGTCTTATGCATTGCATGTACAAAGGTGGGGAGAGCATTCTTAAGTCCATAACGCATGGAGACATAACAATACAGGCCATCTACTGTTATGAAAGCAGTGTGTTCTTCATCTTCCCTAGACATTGGTATTTGGTGGAAACCAGAATATGCATCTAGGAAACACAGAAGATCACAGCCTGATGTTGAGTCTACTATTTGATCTATCCTAGGAAGAGGGAATGGATCCTTTGGGCATGCCTTATCGGGCCTTGTTCTAGTCGACTCTCCTTCGCACCCCCTGGGGCCGGAGCTCTCACTGCTGCGAGCGCCTGGAGCTGCTCCAAGGCGGATACCGCAGCTGAGTGGTCCCCTCTGATCCTGAGGACGCCAGAAGGCGTCAGCATCTTCAGGACAAGGTAGCCGTAGTGGGCTACAGCCATGAACCTGTAGAGCGCCGGTCTTCTGATGATTGCATTGAAGGCGAGGTCGACGTCCGCCATATTGAATAGAACGCTCTCCGTACGGTAATTCTCCTGGGTCCCAAAGGTCACCGAGGAGTGGATATTACCGTACGGGAGGATTTGTCCCGGTCCGATACCTGAGAACGGGATCGAAGGAGTGAGCCGAGACATCGGCAGCTGCAGCTTTCGGAAGGCCGCTGTGGAGATAAGGTTGAGGCCTGCCCCACCATCTATCAGCACGTTAAAGACCTTCACGTTGGTGATGGTTGGGGACACCAGCAATGGGAGCACGCCTGCTCCCGCCATGTTCTTCGGGCAGTCAGAGGCGTCGAAGCTGATTGCCGTGTTCATCCACTTGTGGTGGGGAGCCGGGCTTGGAGTGGGAGTCACTGCGGCCACCGCCCGTCGCAGAGTTTTCACCGCGTTCCGGGATGTGGGATCTGTGTCACCCCCATAGATGATGTGGAGGGTCTTGCGGCGTTCCTTATGCTGGAGTCAGAGTCGCCACCCTCGAAGACGGCCTTCACCGCCCTCTGGGGTTCCCGGAACCCCATATCGCTGTCATTCTCCTTTTCATGATCGACCTTCTGTTTGCCCTCCATCTGGCGGGGAGGTGCGCCCTCCTGGCGCTGCTGCTTCTGTCTCTGCTCGCGGAAGCGCTCCGCGAACCTCTTCACTTCCCGGCACTCGCTAGCGCTATGGCTGTTTGTGCGATGCACAGGGCACTTGAAGTCAGGCTCCTCAGGTTCTGGTGACTACCGAAGGCGCTTATCTCGGTGCGACGCTCGGGCTCCACCGGGTGCCGCGGCCGCCACCGCATGGGCTCCGGGCTTTGGCTTGTTCCTGCTGTCGAAGGTCTTAAACGGTACTTCCCCTGGACCTGCTTAGAGAGCAGCGCGTGGAGGTTCTTTGGATTCATGAGGGCTAGTCCCAGGAGATTGAGCGCAGCGAGATGGTGAACACAGTGGGTTTACGTGGTTCGGGCCGCCGGAGTGTAACACCCTACGTCCACGGGAGTGTTTGTGTATTGCCTTGCTTAAACGTGTGTGGGTTTCAATCGGTCTGAATGCCGTCCCTCGTGGAGGTCATCTGCAGAGTCCTTTTATAGTCCAAGGACTCTGCGATCACAAGGTGGGGCCCAGGCCCCGACAGGTGGACCTGGGGAGAGCCGAATCCTATACAAGATCTAGGATTAAATGCTATCTACTTCCCTTTGTCAGGAGCGTCAATGCACCGTTCCGCCGCGTCGTGCGCCAGGGCTACACATAGTTGGTGATGATGGTGGTGCACGTCCCGTCCGTCTTGTCCCTATGACCCATTTTTCCGCCTTGCGGCATGGGTCTTTACCGGCTACTTGGACAAGACAGGACACTGGAGCCTTGACTTACTCCTGTGTGACTCCACTTCGCCTCGGGAAGGCGCGCGTACTTTAATGCCTGTTGGAGCAGCGCACGCCTCCCTTTACTGCGGCCTCCTACCGCACTGAGTTGGCCGCATGCCACGTGGTCGCACTGGAGCCTGCCTCCGCGGGGAGTTGAGCACTCGATGGTACAGGCCACGTGAAGCATTCGAAGCCCACCCCTGTGGAGGGGTGGAGGCTCAGCCCTGCGGGCCATGTGGTAGTTCCGGTGCCTTTCCCCACGAGGAAGCGGGCCTGGTCCCGAGGTTCCGATTGGCCACGTGGCAGCCCCGGAGCCCGCCTTAGCGAGGGGGCAAGGGTCCAGTTATGCCAGCCACGTGGCAGCCCAGGAGCCTGTCCCGGTGGAGAGGTAGGATCTGGTCTTTCCCTCCACGACGTGGCAGCCTCGGATTCGACCTCTTAAGTAGAGGTCGATTCCTTAGCCGTTTTCTTCTTGTGCGCGGGGGTACCCGGTCTGTGGGGTACAGACAGTGGCCCCCGAGCCCACCTCGGGAGAGTCGTCGATACCGCGGTTGGGGTCTTCTTCTTCATCTTCCCGTGCAACCCTTTCGATTCCAATTCAGGGCAGTTCGCCGTGCAACACGTCCCTGCCATTGTAGCGACGTGCCTCCCCCAGGTAAGCGGAGGCACTGGATAGGCGCCGCGCGACATGACTTCCGCCTTTAACTGCGGTGGTTCCCGAGGTGGCTCCTGCACTTCCGCTGCTCTTGCCTTTTCAAAAACCGCCGAGTTACCTCCCGCATAGTTAGCCACCCGGCCCGCCTTCTCTGCCGAGCGGTCCGGGCCCTCATGTCATTGCCTATGCGGGTCGGTTGCTCTTCTACTGAGGCCGCGGCGATTCACACGTTGCGTCTGTTGGCTTGCAGAGGTGAATAAAAAGAGACCTTTCCCCCTGAGGGTCCTTTCTTCTGCCTCTGCATCCTTGTGCTCGTGCCTTCTTGCCCCAAGCTCAGTTCTTGCGCTCTAGCTCCCGATCTCCCCTTCCAGAGCCTCCTCCTCTGATCCTCATGGAGAGCATCCTGCCCAAGTCCCGGCTGTCCAGGTCCGCTGACCTAGCCCCCATGCGCCGACTTCTTGGCTGGCACGCTCCTGAGCAGGAGAAGTGGCTCCGCCGTGGGAGGCTGCCGCTGAGCCTCTCCGCTGGGGAGATGGTGCTATTTTCATCGTACGCGCTAGCTGGCTTTGTCCCGCCTGCGTCCGCCTTCCTGGTCATGCTCTTGGAGACCTTCGGCCTCCAACTCCACCACCTCGCGCCGAACTCAATCGCCATGTTGGTGGTCTTCGCTCACCTCTGCGAGATGTTCGTGGGGGTGATGCCGTCGGTGAAGCTCTTCAGGTACTTTTTTGTACTGATGGCTACCGGCAGAAGCTCGAAGGAGCATCTCGGCGCCTACTACTTCCAGCGCCAGACCAAGGTCCCTTCGAGGTACATTGCTTCCTTCAACTCTGCACGATGGGAGCAACGGCGCGAAGACTGGATGATCGCAAAGATCAAAGCCCATGTCCGGATGTGCCTCCCCACCGGGATCCCCTACTCCGAGCGGTCATTCTGGGAGGAGCGCCCAGAGCTGGAGGAGGCATTCAACCCAGTGTTGGAGAGGATCCAGATGTTGGCAGACCATGGGCTGTCGTCTGCCATGGTGCTGAGGGACTTCATGTCTCACCGCATAGCTCCGCTCCAGCGCCGCACCCGCCTGGCGTGGATGTTCACCGGCCTGTCGGACTGCACCCGGCTCAAGACCGGCCCCAACTCCAACCTGGACGAGCAGCAGCTGCATGACATGCTCACCCGGGTCTGTCCCGACGACATTTCCCCCGAGGAGCTGGCTCTTCCGATGGCCTGCTGCCCCTTGTGCTCAGACTCCGAGCTAAGGAGGCAGTTGCTGAAGACGATGTCGACACTCGACGAGTCCAGGATGGCGCAACGCCTGATCGGGGACCCGTTCCGGGGGGTCAACATCGTCGATGACGCTGAGGGAGGCGGGGCTCCCCCAAGCGGCGAAGATGCCTCAAGCGATGACACCTCAAGTGGGCCCCAGCACCGTCAATGGGGAGACGGCGACGCCTCTGTTGACAAGGGGAAAGTGAAAGCACCGGTTCCGGTGTCAGACCCGACCCCCAAGAAGCGCGCCCAGTCGCCGCCGCCGGCCCCCTCTGCACCTCGTCAGGACGCCGGAGCCCTGCCGCATTCGTTGTCAGGGGGCGCCGATGGTGCCACTCTGCCACCCGAGTCCTCGACGCGCAATAGGGGAAGGCTCCTCAACGCTGACGGGACCCCTGTGTTTCCTCGCCATTCGGAGGAGCGCTAGACTTCGGGGGTGCCGCCGACTCCTCCACCGCAGGGGCCCCCAGCACACTCAGCAGCCCCCGCCGCGGGTTCGGGGGGTCCGAACCCCCCAACCCTTTCGGGAAGCAGTGGAACTTCAATGTCCCCCGGTAAGCGTGCATAGATTTTATCTTGGGTGCCCCTTGATGTGTGCTTACCCTGTCATTTCCTTATGATCTGGGTTTGCATGATTTCAGCACCACTACTGCAACTCCTCCGCCCATTGTCCCTTCTGCTGGGCGGTATGCCACTCCAGCCGGCTCGAGGTGCTCTTCCGCAGCCTCGGGCCCCGCTCCGACGCACCGGGCTGCTGCCACCGGGGTGTCTTGGGCCTCCGTGCCCGAGGCCCCTACAGCGGCTGCTGAAGCTCAGCCGCACGCGCTGGCGACTGCTGCCGCGCCCGCCAATGACTCCGCGTCCACCGGCTACTCCATGTCGGCCGATGCCACCGTGCCATCCGACACCGCTACGTCGGCTGGTGCCGCCGCCCCGGGTGCCGTTGCCGAGGAGGAGGCCCTTGGGGGCGACGCGCCTGCTTCTGGCGGTGATCCCCCCTACCTTCTCCGATTGGGGGAGCTCTGGTCCCCGTCTCCCCAGTGGTCCTCCAAATGGAGGATGATATTGAAGAAGTGGGGAGGCAGGGGCCCACTGCTACGGTGGAGCCCCTCCCCCTGTCTGAGGCCATGGCCATGGCCTACTCCGGCTTCTGGCAGGCTCAGGCGGCCCTCGCCCGAGAGAGAGGGCGGCTTGAAGACGAGGATGATCGGCTCCGGGAATGGGCGAGGACCCTGGAGGCCCGGACCCGGCTGGCGAAGAGCCGAGCGGCTCAGCGGGAGACAGTTGTTTGGGAGGAGATGAAGATCCTCGAGCAGGAGCGTGAGCTCATCGCTCAACTGGACGCCGTCAACCAGAAGCTGAAGGCGGACGCCGCGGCTATCCACGCTGAGGCCAACTCCCGCCTCCAGTCCTGCGAGGACCTCCAGCAACTGCTGTCTCGCCGGGAAGCTGCTCTTGTTGAACGGGAGCAGGAGCTGGCGGCGAAGCAGGCTGAGGTGGAGGCAACCTCCCGCTGGCTTGTCCTCCAGCAGGAAGGGGCGAGGGTTCGCGCCGCCGAGCTAGACCGCCGGGACGCCGCCTTGGCTGAAGCGGAGCAAGCCCAGCTCGCCGAGCGCCAGGCCCTCCTGGACCGCGAGTTCAACGTCGCCCTCAAGGAGGGCGACTTGAGCCGCCGCGAGCGGGAGGTCAGCGAGCGCGAGAGGGCCCTGTCGGCCAAGGAGAAGCGGTTCCTGGACGGCGGCCCTCGGGCGTTGGCGGCGGCCCAGCAGGAGGTGCAGGAGCTCCGGGCGTCGCACTATGCTGAAGCCCGGAAGGTTTGGGAGTTCCTTGGCAGCGCCGACTCGGCTCTGGTGCCGCTCGGCTTTAGCCCGGTGCGCGTGGGGGAACCGGCGCAGGAGGTGAGCCAGGTGTTCCCGACACTGGACTCCACCAGCTCGAGGATGCATTCGCTGGGAGCCATCATCGACAACCAGTTGGAGGCAGAGGGAAAGATGCTGGTGAAGGAGGTGGCAACGCACATCTTGTCCTACTTCCGGAGCTGGTACCCCGACATCTCTCTGCAGCCGGTCCTCGAGGGGCCCATTGCCGAGAGGGAAGAGGCTGCCAAGTTTGAAGTCTCAGATGCGGTGGCGCTCATCACCTCAAGGTTCCAGCGGAGCGGCTGAGGGCTCCCCGTGCACTGTTTATGTTTTGTGTTTCTTTCAGCTTTTGTCTGTGGCTGGTTGTGGTGGCAAACTTTTTATTTTGGAACAAAAAATCTGCCTATGGTGCCCCTTATACTCAGCATGCTTTTATTTCCAGCAATATCCCCTGGTTGCTTGTTGTTCCTTAGCTTCCAGGACCTGCCGTCCCCTGGAGTGTGGCCCCCTGATAGGTGTGGCCAGTTGTTGTGGGCACCCGCCAACGCTTGGGACTTAGGGCGGAAAGTTGCAGGAGAGCCTAGGATGCGTAGGTAGCATTGTCGTAGCTAAGTATGCAGGGACGTTGACGGCGGGCCCCCTGGGGGTGCTGCCGGAGCTTCGGTCCAGCGGTGCCCACCATCTTTTGTGAAACATCGACGGCAGGCCCCCTGGGGAAACCGCCGGAGCTCCGGTCTGGTGGTGCCCACCATCTCCTGTGAAAGGTCGACGGCGGGCCCCCGGGGGTGCCACTGGAGCCTCGGTTCGGCGGTGGCCACCATCTTCATGGATACTTTGACGGCTATCACCGGGATAACTCCTTGAAGACCTGCGTATAGATCAAAAAACAGGAGAAGTAATTATGTCTGCTGGTCATTGTTTCCCTGCTCCTTTTTAGTGTCGCTTGACTTACGATCTTCGGCTGACTCATGGGGCTTGGGTAATTCAGTGCGTCTGCACCTAGGGCTCGCTATCCATACTACTTAAGGGTGGTCCATCTGGCCCCCAGCTACTCAGCTGTAGCGCTGGGGAGGCAGGGCGCACAGGCTTAGGATACAGGACCAGGCTAAGCAGGTTGTGCCCCTGGACTTCCCGCTCGGCGTAAGCTTTTCCCGGGGGAGACCATCTGGAGACACAGACCCCCGAGTATGGGAACATCCGAGGCCCCATGCACATTGCAGGTACCTCAACCAACCCCACCTGCAACCAGACAGCAAGGCTCCCACTATTGCTAGAGCAGGGAAGAATGACAGCGCCCATGATAGATCACGAGCTACAGCGAACGCATAGCCATATCATAAAAAATTAAAGATAATTTTTTGAATGAGGGACCCTATACAGGGTAGGACAACAATCTTTCATTGCAGTCTCCATAAGATGGGACAGGTTTTACAAGGGAACAACCCAGCTCGGGCGGCAAAGGAAATCAAGTGCACCTACTTAGGGTTTTGGACCAGGCTAAGCAAAATGTGCACTCATAGCCTCGCGCGCGGAGCCTTAGTTGCCCTAAGTACCGTTCCTAGGCACCATGTACCTTTTACAATGAAAGAAAAATGTCCTGACACTGGTCTAGGGGTCGAACTTACAGAGGTGCTCGATGTTCCAGGGGTTGGGTAGTTGCTCTCCATCCTCCATAGCTAGGCAGACGCACCCAGGGCGGCATACCTCCGTAACCCGGAAGAGGCCCTCCCATCTGGGGGAGAGTTTGTTAGCCACTTCACAGGAGAGTATGCGACGCAGCACCAGGTCATCTACCTTTAGCTCCCTACTCTGCACGGTCCTCTGGTGGTAGCGTCGGAGCGTCTGCCTGTACTGTGCATTTCGGAGAGCCGCTCTTACTCGTCCCTCGTCGACAAGGTCCACGTCTTCACGCCGTACCTGGTCCTGCGCGGCTTCGTTGTACAACTGGACACGGGGGGAGCCCCTGGTAATTTCTGGGGGGAGGACGGCCTGTGCCCCGTACACCAGGAAGAAAGGCGTTTCACCAGTGGCCCGGCTGGTTGATGTCCGGCTAGCCCACAGTGCATATGGAAGCTCGTCTACCCAGTTTGCACCATGCTTCTAAAGGTGTGAGAATGTGCGAGTCTTGAGGCCCTTGAGGATCTCTGCATTGGCCCTCTCGACCTGTCCATTGCTCTCTGTATGAGCGAAAGATGCATAACAGACTTGGATCCCAAGGTCCTTGCAGTATTCCTGGAACGCTGCACTTGTGAACTAGGTCCCGTTATCAGTGATGATTCTGTTCGGGACCCCGAACCGGCAGACGATCGACTTGATGAACTTGACTGCTAACTGCTTGTTGATGGTGACGACTGGGGCAGGTTCTGGCCACTTGGTGAACTTGTCTACAGTGATGTAGAGGTGCCGGAATCCTCCGACGGCTCTGGAAAAGGGTCCCAGGATGTCCAACCCCCATATAGCGAATGGCCATGAGGGTGGGATCATCTGCAGCGCCTGGGCTGGTGTGTGGATCTGCTTGGCATGGAACTGGCACGCCTTGCATCTCCAGACCATCTCGGTGGCATCCTGGAGTCCTGTTGGCCAGTAAAAGCCGTGCCGAAAGACTTTTCCGACCAGCATGCGGATGACGCGTGGTTCCCACACTCGCCTCCATGGATCTCTGCTAGCAAGTTGCAGCCTCCTCACGGGTAATGCAACGCAGTAGGATGTCGTTGGCGCCACGCCGGTAGAGATCCCCTTCCACCAGCGTGTACCTCTTAGCCATGCGGACTATCCTTTCTGCCAGGGCATGTTCTTCGGGAAGGATGTTGTCTTTCAAGTAGTCCCGGACCTCAGAGATCCATGCATCGGGACTTACTTGAGCCTCTGGATCTTGGGCGCCCGGTAGCTCGGAGCTCCCGGTGGCGCATACGATCCTTGGTGGGCTCCATGGTAGCAGGGCCGCCGGGACTGCCAGCTTCGAGGTGTTGGGCTCGCCCCCTTCGCTCGATTCGGCTGCTCGGACGGTTGGTCGCGGTAATGTCCTTGCAAAGACTCCTTCAGGCACCGGGGCCCCTGTGGAGGCCTTTGTTGACAGGTTGTCTGCGACTGAGTTGTTGGCTCGGGGTACATGGCACAAGTCCAAGACTTCAAAGTCCTTTTTGAGCTTCCGGACATGCAGCAAGTATGCTGCTAGTTGTGTGTCGTTGCAGCTGCACTCCCATTTGGCTTGCTTGATGATCAGCTAGGAATCACCTTTAGCCAGAAGCTGATGGACATTGAGAGTCAGGGCAGTCTTTAGCCCAAAGATTAGGGCTTCGTATTCTGCCATGTTGTTTGTCGCCTTGAAGTTGAGGCGCACCATGTACTTGAACTGCTCCCCAGTCGGGGTGAGGAGCAGGACCCCGGCCTCGGCCCCCTGCTTCTGCGAGGAGCCGCCGAAGTAGAGTGTCCAGGGGGCTCGGTGAAAATTGGAGCCTTGGGCACCGTTTCTCCGTTGTCCGGGCCCCCTGGGCTGCTTGGCGATGGAGTCCATTATGCCAAGAAGTCCGCCAGTGCTTGGCTCTTGACTGCATGTCGAGGTAGGAACTCCAGCTCGAACTCCGCCAGCTCCGCTGCCCACTTGGCAATGTTTCCAGTTGAGTTGGGGTTGTGGACCATGGTTTTTAGTGGGAAGGAGGTCACCACTAAAACCCGGTGAGCCTGGAAGTAATGTCGGAGCTTCCTCGATGCTATGAGCACTGCATACAGCAGTTTATGTACCTCCAGATACCTTGTTATTGCTTCATGGAGGACCTCACTGATGTAGTAGACAGGCCGTTGGGAGGTCCGAACCCTCCCTGGGGGTTCTGAGCTCCTTGCGATGTGTCTGCATCCTGGGGAATGTGGCCCCCAGGATCTGGTCGGACCTCCGGGGGCCGGGACCCGGAGGGCTCTTGGTCACTAGAGCAAACAACAAGGGGGTCCTCCTCTGGATGCAGGTCCTGAGGCTCAGCTTCCTCTCCGGGGGCTCCCTCGTGTGCTTGCTACGGCAGTAGTTCCGGCCGCTTCGCAACCAAGACCATGCTGACCACCTCCGTTGTTGCGGTGATGTAGAGCAGGAGTGGTTCGCCGGGCTCCGGTGCCACCATGATGGGAAGCGTTGTCAGGTGCTTCTTGAGCTCCGGGAACGCCGCTTCCGCTTCCTCGGTCCACACAATGGGACCCGACCTCCGTAGAATCTTGAAGAAGGGGAGCGTTTGCTCAGCCAGTCTTGAGATGAACCGGCTGAGAGCCGCCAAACACCCTGCAAGCTTCTGCACATCCTTGATGCGGGCTGGCGGCTGCATCAGCTCTATCGCCCTGATCTTCTTTGGGTTAGCTTCAATTCCTCGGTGTCAGACCAAGAAACTCAGGAGCTTCCCTGCTGAAACCCCAAAGACGCACTTGTCTGGGTTCAGCATCGTGCGCGTCGTGCGCAGCTTGCTGAAGACCTGGGCCATGTGGTCTAATAAGGATGTGCGGGTTCTAATTTTTACCACGATGTCATCGACATACACTTCTACCAGATCTCTAATGTGGTCCCAAAATGTCTTATGCATTGCACGTACAAAGGTGGGGAGAGCATTCTTGAGTCCATAAGGCATGGAGACATAACAATACAGGCCATCTACTGTTATGAAAGCAGTGTGTTCCTCATCTTCCCTAGACATCATTATTTGGTGGAAACAAGAATACGCATCTAGGAAACATAGAAGATCACAGCCTGATGTTGAGTCTACTATTTGATCTATCCTAGAAAGAGGGAATGGATCCTTTGGGCATGCCTTATTCAGGTTGGTGTAGTCGATGCACATCCGGAGTTTCCCACCAGCCTTGGGGACGACAACAGGATTGGCCAACCACCGTGGGTGGTGGACCTCCCGGATGAAACCAGCATCGAGCAGCTTCTTGATTTCTTCACGGATGAAGTTCTGCCGCTCGATGGACTGTTTCTTGGGCTTCTGTTGCACCGGTCGGGCGTTAGGGTAGATCTTCAGATGGTGCTCAATCACCTCCCTAGGGATCCCGGGCATTTGTGATGGTTGCCATGCAAACACATCGACATTGTTCCGGAGGAAGGTGACGAGTGCGAGTTCCTATTTGCTGTCCAGGTTCCCTGCGATGCGGATTGTCTGGGCAGCCTCAGAACCAATCCTGACGACCCTTATTGGGACGTCGTCACCGACTGGTTGCACACGGGGTGCAGAAGTGGAGGCCCGCTGCGTCGGACCCTGTTCTGGTCAACTCTCCTTCAAGCCTCCTGGAGCCAGTGCTCTCCCCGCTGCAAGTGCCTGGAGCTGCTCCAAGGCCGACACTGCAGCAGAGCGGTCCCCTCTGATTCTGAGGACACTGGAAGGCGTCGGCATCTTCAGGACGAGATAGCCGTAGTGGGCTACGGCCATGAACCGGTAGAGCGTTGGTCTTCCGATGATTGCATTGAAGGGGAGGTCGACGTCTGCTACGTCGAACAAAACGCTCTCCGTACGGTAGTTTTCCGGGGTCTCGAAGGTTACCGGGAGGTGTATGTTACCGTACGGGAGGATTTGCCCAGGTCTGACACCCGAGAACGGGCTCGAAGGTGTGAGACGGGACATCAATAGCTGCAGCTTCCAGAAGGCCACCGTGGAGATGAGGTTGAGGCCTGCCCCGCCATCAATCAGCACGTGGAAGACCTTCACGTTGGCGATGGTCGAGGACACCAGAAGCGGGAGTACCCCTGCTCCCGCCATGTTCTTCGGGCAGTCAGAGGCGTCGAAGTTGATTGTCGTGCTCATCCACTTGTGGTGGGGAGCCGGGCTCGGAGCGGGGGCCACTGCGGCCACTGCCCGTCGCAGAGTCTTCACTACGTTTCGGGACGTGGGATCTGTGGCTCCCCTGTATATGACGTGAAGAGTCTTGCGGCGCTCCTTATCGCTGCTGGAGTCGGAGTCGCCGCCCTCGAAGACGGCCTTCACTGCCCTCTAGGGTTCCTGGAACCCCATCTCGCTGTCATCCTCCTTTTCAGGATCGACCTTCTGCTTGCCCTCCCTCTGGCGGGAAGGTGCGCCCTCCTGGCGTTGCTGCTTCTACTTCTGTTCACGGAAGCGCTCCGCGAACTTCTTCACTTCCCGGCACTCGCTAGCGCTATGGCTATTTGTGCGGTGCATCGGGCAATTGAAGTCAGGCTCCTCGGGTTCAGGTGACTGCCGAGTGCGCTTGTCTCGGCGCGGCGGCCGGGCTCCGCTGGGAGCCGCGGCTGCCACTGCATGGGCTTCGGGCTTTGGCTTGTTCTTGCAATTGCCCTTCTTCTTCTTCTTGTCGCTGCTTTTTGCTGAGGCTCCTTCCTTAGTCGGTGTGGCTTCCCTTGCCTCTAAAGAAGGTTGGGAGTGCCAGTTGCGTCCCTCAGCTGCCCTAGCACATCTGTCGGCTAGGACAAACAGCTCGGAGACATCACACACTTCGTGCGTGGCTAGCTTCTCCAGCATTTTCTTGTCCCTCACACCATGCCTGAACGCTACAATAACTGATGCGCTAGCGATATGAGGGATTGTGTTCCGTACTTGAGAGAACCACCGGATGATTGATCGCAGCGTCTCTCCAGTGCGTTGTCTGACGGCGTGGAGGTCAAGCTCTGTGCTGGGGCGCTTGTAGGAACTGCCGAAGTTTGCCACGAACTGTCGGCACAGTTCATCCCAGGAGGTTATGGACCCCTGGGGCAGGTTCATGAGCCATGACCGGGCTGGGCCAGTTAGGACGACGGGGAAGTAGTTGGCCATGACAGCCTCGTCGCCTCCTGCAGCTAGTATCGCAGTGGAGTAGATCTGCAGGAACTCACTCTGGTTGACACTCCCGTCGTACTTCTCCGGCATGTGTGGCCGGAACTTTCGTGGCCAGACCACGAAACGAAGGTGAGGTGCCAGAGCCGCACACCCTTGGGTGGGACTGGCTGGCGCCGGTTGTGGCGCTGCATACCCCTGGTGTACAGGCGGACCTGCGTACACCTGAGGCTGGGGTGGTGCAGCATACGCCTGTGGAGGTGGGGGCGCAACGTATGCCTGGTATGGAGGTGGCGTAACATACGCCAGATTCGGTGGTGGCACGGCGTGAGCCTTGGGAACAGGTCCCGGTGCACTGTAGTCCGCCTCAAGGTTACGCTGCCGCTCCCTCTGTCGCTCGATGGTAACTCGGCAGTCTTCTCCCGACCTGTGGCGCTGCAACCTAGTTCTCAGGTCTGTTGCCAAGACCCTGGTCGCGCGCGAGTCTGCTGTCCATCGATCGATGGTTGGAGTCCGCGACAACGACACATGCATCGGGTGGGCATGTGTCTCCCTTGGTGGAGGTGCGTTGAGCGCAGTGGTGACGAGGTGGTCGACGTCGTTGATCCACTACTGAGCTGCTCCCTGTGGAGCATTTCCAGCAGGTGGGTTGTGCAGTAGTGCGCGCGCTGCTGCGAGCGCACTCTCCGGGCTTGCTGCCGGTGGCGTAGCAGCTGCCATCACGGGTGGAGTACGCCATGGTATGGCGTGCTGACCTGCAACCGGCGAGGTGAAGGTCCCGGCCTCACTGCTCTACAGCGGGATCCCGCTCTAGAGCGAGATGATGCCTGGTCCTCAACTGCTGCATGTCGCCGTGACTGCGGCCTAGATGTACCGGCATTGGAATGGCCGTTCACCATTGCTGCTGGTGGAAATCTTCACGGGATAAAAGCCCCCTACCTGGCGCGCCAAATGTCGAAGGTCTTAAACGACACTTCCCCCGGACCTGCTTAGAGAGCAGCCCACGGAGGTTCTTTGGATTCACGAGGGCTAGTCCCAGGAGATTGAGCGCAGCGAGATGGTGAACACAGTGGGTTTACGTGGTTCGGGCCGCCGGAGCGTAACACCCTACGTCCACGGGAGTGTTTGTGTATTGCCTTTCTTAAATGTGTGTGGGTTTCAATCGGTTTGAATGCCGTCCCTCGTGGAGGTCGTCTGCAGAGTCCTTTTATAGTCCAAGGACTATGCGGTCACAAGGTGGGTCCCAGGCCCCGACAGGTGGACCTAGGGAGAGTCGAATCCTATACAAGATCTAGGATTAAATGCTATCTATTTCCCTTTGTCACGAGTGTTAATGCGTCGATCTGCCGCGTCGTGCGCCAGGGCTACACATAGTTGGTGATGATGGCGGTGCACGTCACGTCCGTCTTGTCCCTGCGACCCATTTGTTCACCTTGCGGTGTGGGTCTGTACCGGCTACTTGGACAAGACATGACATTGGAGCCTTGACTTACTCCTGCGCGACTCTGCTTCGCCTGGGGAAGGCGTGCGTACTTTAATGCCTGTTGGAGCAGCGCACGCCTCCCTTTACTGCGTCCTCCTACCGCACTGTGTTGGCCGCATGCCACGTGGTCGCGCTGGAGCCTGCCTCCGCGGGGAGTTGAGCACTCGATGGTACAGGCCACATGGCGCATTCGGAGCCCACCCCTGCGGAGGGGTGGAGGCTCAGCCCTGCGGGCCACGTAGTAGTTCTGGTGCCTTTCCCCACGAGGAAGCGGGCCTGGTCCTGAGGTCCCGATTGGCCACGTGGCAGCCCCGGAGCCCGCCTCAGCGAGGGGGCAAGGGTCCAGTTCTGCTGGCCACGTGCCAGCCCGGGAGCCTGTCCCAGTGGAGAGGTAGGATCTGGTCCTTCCCTCCACGACGTGGCAGCCTCGGATTCAACCTCTTAAGTAGAGGACGAGTCCTTAGCCATTTTCTCCTTGTGCGCGGGGGTACCCGATCTGCAGGGTATCGACACCTGCCATTGACCTTCTTCTTCTTCTTGCCGCTGCTCTTTGCAGAGGCTCCTTCCTCAGTCGGCGTGGCCTCCCTTGCCTCTGAGGAAGGTTGGGAGTGCCAGTTGCGTCCCTCAGCTGCCCTTGCACATCTGTCTGCCAGGACGAACAGCTCGGAGACATCACGCACTTCATGCATGGCTAGCTTCTCGAGCATTTTCTTGTCCCTCACACCCTGCCTGAATGCAACAATAACTGATGTGCTAGCGATATGAGGGATGGTGTTCTGTACCTGAGAGAACTGTTGGATGAATGATCGCAGCGACTCTCCAGCGCGTTGTCTGACGGCGTGGAGGTCAAGCTCTGTACCGGGGCACTTGTAGGAACTGCCGAAGTTCGACACGAACTGTCGGCACAGTTCATCCCAGGAGGTTATAGACCCCTGGGGCAGGTTCATGAACCATGACCGGGCTGGGCCGGTCAGGACGACGGGGAAGTAGTTGGCCATGACGGCCTCGTCGCCTCCTACAGCTAGTATCATGGTGGAGTAGATCTGCAGGAACTCACTCAGGTTGACGCTCCCGTCGTACTTCTCCGGCATGTGTGGCCGGAACTTTCATGGCCAGAACACGAAACAAAGGTGAGGTGCCAGAGCTGCACACCCTTGACTGGGACTGGCTGGCACCGGTCGTGGTACTGCATATCCCTGATGTGCAGGTGCGCCTGCGTACACCTGTTGCTGGGGCGGTGCAGCGTACGTCTGTGGAGGTGGAGGCGCGATGTACGCCTGGTATGGAGGTGGCGTAACATACGCCAGATTCAGCGGAGGCACGGCGTGAGCCTGGGGAACAGGGCCCGGCACACTGTAGTCCGCCTCAAGGTTGCGCTGCCGCTCCCTCTGTCGCTCGATGGTAACTCGGCAGTCTTCTCCTGACCTGCGGCGCTGCAGCCCGGTTCTCAGGTCTGTTGCCGAGATCCTGGTTGAGCGCGAGTGTGCCATCCATCGGTCGATAGTTGGAGTCCATGACAACGACACATGCATCGGCTGGGCATGTGTCTCCCATGGCGGAGGTGCGTTGAGCGCAGCGGTGACGAGGTGGTCAACGTCGTTGATCCACTGCTGAGCTGCTCCCCGAGGAGCATCCCCAGCAGGCGGATTGTGGAGTAGCGGCGCTGCTGCGAGTGCACTCTTCGGGCTCACAGCCGGCGGCGCCGTGGCTGCCGTCACGGCTGGAGTACGCCGTGGTGTGGCGTGCCGGCCTGCAGCCGGCGAGGTGGCAGCAGGGCGACATGAAGGTCCCGATCTCGCTGCTCTATAGCGGGATCCCGCCCTAGAGCGAGATGACACCTGGTCCTCCGCTATCGCCTGTCGCCGTGACTGCGGCCTAGATGAACTGGCGTTGGAATGGCCGTTCACCATTGCTGTTGGTGGGAATCTTCACGGGGAAAAAGCCCCCTACTTGGCGCGCCAAACGTCGAAGGTCTTAAACGACACTTCCACCAGACCTGCTTAGAGAGCAGCCCACGGAGGTTCTTTGGATTCATGAGGGCTAGTCCCAGGAGATTGAGCGCAGCGAGATGGTGAACACAGAGGGTTTACGTGGTTCGGGCCGCCGGAGCGTAGCACCCTACGTCCACGGGAGTGTATGTGTATTGCCTTGCTTGAGCATGTATGGGTTTTAAACGGTCTGATGCCATCACCTGTGAAGGTCGTCTGCCGAGTCCTTTTATAGTCCAAGGACTCTGCAGTCACAAGGTGGGCCCCGGGCCCCGACAGGTGGTCCCGGGGAGAGCCAAATCCTATACAAGATCTAGGATTAAATGTTATCTACTTCCCTTTGTCAGGGGCTTCAATGTGCCGTCCCGCCGCGTCATGCGCCAGGGCTACACATAGTTGTTGATGATGGAAGGACACGTCTCGTCCGTCTTGTCCTCGCGGCTTACTCGTTCGCCTTGTGTCGTGGGTCTGTACCGGCTACTTGGACAAGACAGGACACTGGAGCCTTGACTTGCGCATGTGCGACTCCGCTTTGCCTGGGGAAGGTGCGCGTACTTAATGCCAGTCTGAGCAACGCACTCTTTCCTTTACTGCGGCCTCCTACCTCATTGAGTTGGCCGTCCGCCACGTGGTCGCACCGGAGCTTGCCTCTGCAGGGAGTTGAGCGCCCGGCTGTACGGGTCACGTGGCGCCTCCGGAGCCCACCTCAGCAGAAGGGCGGAGGCTCATCTCTGCGGGCCACGTGGTAGTTCCGGAGCCCTTCTCGCTGGGGAGACGGGCCCGATCCCGAGGGTTCCAATGGCTACATGGCAGCCCTGGAGCCCGCCTCAGTGGGGAGGCGAGGGTCCGGTTCCGCCGGCCACGTGGCAGCCCCGGAACCCGCTTCGGCGGGGAGATGAGGGTCCGGTTCTGTGTGCCACGTGGTTGCCCTGGAGCCCGCCTCAGCGGGGAGGCGGGGGTCCGGTCCGGCCGCGTGGCAGTCCGGGAGCCCACCCCGGTGGGAAGGTAGGATCTGGTCCTTCCCTCCACGACGTGGTAGCCTTGGATTCTGCCTTTAAGTAAAGGCTGAGTCCTTAGCCATTTTCCCCTTGTGCGCCGGGGTACTCGGTCTGCGGGGTACCGATAGGTGTGCTCAAGGGAAAGCTTTATCTTGTGGACTTTGCCTCGGATAAAGCTCAACTTGACACATGCTTAATGGCAAAAACCAACATGGGATGGCTTTGGCATAGACGGCTAGCCCATGTTGGGATGAGGAATTTACAAAAGCTTCATAAGGGCGAGCACATTCATGGTTTGAAGAATGTTGTCTTTGAAAAGGATAGGACATGTAGTGCTTGCCAAGCCGAGAAGCAAGTGGGAGCTCAACACCCCTCAAAGAACATCATGACGACAACAAGACCGTTGGAGCTGCTACACATGGACCTTTTCGGTCCAATAACCTACATTAGCATTGGCGGTAACAAATATGGTCTTGTTATTGTTGACGATTTTTCTCATTTCACTTGGGTGTTCTTCTTGCATGATAAGGGTGAAACTCACGGTGTCCTCAAGAGGTTCTTGAGGAGAGCTCAAAATGAGTTCGCCTCAAGAATCAAAGCTATAAGAAGTGACAACGGCACCGAATTCAAGAACACTCAAGTGGAAGAATTCTTGGATGAGGAGGGCATCAAGCATTAATTTTCAGCTCCATACTCCCCTCAACAAAATGAGGTGGTGGAACGGAAGAATAGGACACTCATCGAGATGTCAAGGACAATGCTTGATGAGTACAAGACATCGGATCGGTTTTGGGCGGAGGCGGTTAACACCGCTTGCCATGCCGTCAACCGATTGTACCTCCACCGCCTCCTCAAGAAGACTCCCTATGAGCTTCTAGTTGGTAAGAAACCCAATGTCTCTTACTTTCGTGTTTTTGGGAGCAAGTGTTATATTCTCAACAACAAGCCTAGGACTTTGAAGTTTGCTTCTAAGTTCGATGAAGGTTTCCTGCTTGGTTATGACTCAAATACCCACGCCTACCGTGTCATTAACAAAACCTCCGGTATTGTTGAAATAGCACGCGACGTGGTGTTTGATGAAACTAATGGCTCCCAAGTGGAGCAAGTTGATCAAAGTGTACTAGATCAAGAAGACTCTCCACAAGAAGCTCTTAGGAGAATGGCACTTGGAGATGTTCGACCACAAGAACAACCTCAATGCTCAAGTGACCAACAACAAGATGATGCAAGCCACTCCCCACGCGATCAAGTTGAAAATGAACAAGTGGCACCTCAAAACGATCAAGAAGACGAAAGTCAAGAGGGAGGCATTCATCAAGGGGGGGATCAAGAAGAATAAGAAGATGATGATGACTCAAGAGCTCAACCTCCACATCCTCGTGTGCATCAAAGCGTTCAACGGGATCACCCCGTTGACAACATACTAGGAGATATCACCAAAAGGGTAACCACTCGTTCTCGTGTTGCAAATTCTTGTGAACATTACTCTTTTATTTCTTCTTTGGAGCACCATAAAGTTGAAGATGCCTCTAGAGACCCGGATTGGGTGGTGGCCATGCAAGAGGAGCTTAACAACTTTGAAAGGAACAAAGTTTGGGAGCTTGTCAAGCGTCCACAAGCAAATGTTGTGGGCACCAAGTGGGTGCACCGCAACAAGCAAGATGAACATGGTGTTGTAACAAGGAACAAGGCACGACTTGTGGCTAAGGGGTACTCACAAGTTGAAGTTTTGGATTTTGATGAAACCTTTGCTCCCGTAGCTAGGCTAGAGTCAATTCGTATATTACTTGCTTTTGCTACTCACCATGATTTTAAGCTCTACCAAATGGACGTCGAGAGTGCGTTCCTAGATGGCCCAATCAAGGAGGAAGTCTATGTGGATCAACCACTGGGATTTGAAGACCAAGAATTCCCAAACCATGTCTTCAAATTATGTAAGGCTCTCTATGGCCTCAAACAAGCTCCTAGAGCTTGGTATGAGTGTCTTAGAGACTTTCTAGTTCAAAATGGTTTTAAGATAGGAAAAGCTGATTACATTCTCTTTACAAAGCATTTTAATGATGATCTCTTTGTGTACCAAATATATGTCAATGACATTATATTTGGTTCTACTAACAAAGTGTTTTGTGATGAGTTTTCTAAGATAATGATAGAGAGATTTGAGATGTCCATCATGGGGGAGTTGAAGTTCTTTTTAGGTTTTCAAGTCAAGCAACTCAAAGAAGGCACGTTCATAAGTCAAACAAAATACACTCAAGACATATTAAAGAAGTTTGACATGGACAAGGCCAAACCCATCAAGACTCCAATGGCAACAAATGGACACTTAGACCTAAACGAAGACGGTCCATGTGTGGACCAAAAGGTATACCATTCCATGATTGGCTCTTTGTTATATATTTGTGCATCTAGACCGGATATTATTCTTAGTGTGTGTATGTGTGCACATTTTCAAGCTGCACCTAAGGTGTGTCACATGACCGCCGTGTAAGACCTATGTGTGCTGAATACATTGGCTTGTAGTGAATACACTTGGCTTTGATGATAAAAGTTTTAAATATCACCAAAACATCTTTTTATCAAGGTCCGACTCTAGCTCCGAGCTACAGCAAGGTCCGACGGTAGGTCCGGCTTGCTTTGGGTAGCTCCGGTTACATTTGATGCTAGGTCCGACTTCTTGGTAAGGTCCGACCAGCTTTGGTTAGCTCCGGTGAGCTTTATCTTTAGCTCCGGCATATATTTGATAGCTCCGGCATATTTTCGTTAGCTCCGAAATGCTAAGCTTCGACGTACTTTGTCTAGCTCCGGTTTTTGGGTTGACTAGTTCCGACTAGTTTTGATAAGCTCCGGATCCAGGATCTACTAGTTTTGATAAGCTCCAGATCCAGGACCTACTAGTTTTGATAAGCTCCGGATCCAGGACCTACTAGTTTTGATAAGCTCCGGATCCAGGATCTACTAGTTTTGGTAAGCTCCGGCGCTAGGTTCTACTAGCTCTTGTTAGCTCCGGCTCAAGCTCCGGGTTGCTCTGGCAAGGTCCGGAACTTGACCGAAGTGCTTCTGCTTTTCATTTGCAATGTTTCGTACTTGCTTTACTTGTTAGGAAAGATTGCTTAGTATTCATTTGCTAAGTTTTTGGTGCGTTTTGGATGATACGGCTGATATCGTTTTGCTATGCTTTGCAACATGCTTATGTGAGGTTCTCACGTAAGGTGTTGTGTTCGGAACTAACGTGAGTCAAGTCGAGGACTTGGGCTCGTATGGATTGTTTGTTTGTTCATGTGCAGGTGTTGCTTGAGTTCAAGTCATGGCTGGTGACAGGATCCATTGGACTAGTCTCAGGAGGAGATGAGGTTCCAACACTCAAGTTCGGGAGGAACTGTGGTTGAGTGGGTCAGGAGGTCGCGCAGGATGATTGAATCAAGGGCAGTGCATATGAAGGTCGAAGGAAGGTGTTCGCACGTATGCATGCGGTGCATGACGTGGCAATATGCTTCTAGAGACGGATTATGGAAGGAAGATCTGATCGGAAGGATCGGATCGTATCGGTTGAAGACTTTGGCTGCGGCAGAGTCGGTTATGGCTCGGTATGGGAAGTATCGAGTTGGTTATGTTAGGATTTTGTGTGTGCCACGAAATTGAGTTGTTTAGGAATTTGGGATACATTCCTAAGGTGTTTGGAAGTCTTAAGATTGCTTCTATCTGCGTGTAGAAGAATCTTGAGCAGTTATGGTAAGTTCCGATTGTGATCGGATTAGGATTAGAGTCCTAGTTGTATTGGGATGGCCTAAGGGCTGGTTATATAAGCAAGGGAAGGCAAAAGCTCATGTAAGACGACTTTGGGGGGCTGTTCCTCTTGTGTTCTATTGAATAAAATTCATAGTTTGAAGGAACTTTTGTGCCTTGTTCGTCCGACTTGTTCCAGACAAGTTTTATTCGTCGAGTTTCTGGACAGCACTACCTTTCGTCGTGGTTTTATCATAACTCGAGTTTTACTGATCCAATTGACGTGATTCTTTTTGGGTTGTCTTAACAACTTGATTGTCTATCATCTGTCAAAATTTCACGGTCATTGGATTTGTGGTTTTTGATCTACACGAGTTTCTTTGCAGCACTCCAGAAACTGTTTTTCTCGGGTAGGTCAGGTTGACCAGTGTTTGATCTTTTGATCATAACTTGAGTTGTTCTCGACGGATTTGAGTAATTCTTTTTGTGTTGTCTTCGTGACTTGATTCTCTCTGATATATATATCACTTTTGTCACGGTGAAACACGTTTATATTAGTCTCATACATGATTTCTTTAACAGATCGTTTTTCTACCGAAGGGATTAGGGTTTTATTGTTTCCGCTGCATAAGATTTTTTAATCTACCATTCACCCCCCCCCCCCTCTGGTAGCTTTTCACGTGCTCTTCGATCCCACAATTGGTATCAGAGCCACGGTGCTCTAATCTTTGTGATTTGCACGTGTTTTTGACTAATCATCATGGAGAAGTACTCCGTCAAACCGTGTGTGTTTGCTGGTATTGATTTTCAGGTTTGGAAGGCACGCATGGAGGCTTTTATCCAGGCACAAGGCTTTGCAATATGGGAGAAGGTGTATAAGCCTTATGAAGTGCCACCCAATGATCAAGTCACGGCCACGAACCTCCGGGACGTCGACAACAACAACAAAGCCCGAAACTTGATCATCCAAGGACTCACTCAAAGCGACTTTGATCGTGTCGCACACCTCCGGTCGGCATACGATGTTTGGAGAGCTCTCTGTGATTATCATGAAGGCTCCAACACAATCAAGGAGGTAAAACAAGATATGTTCAAAAAGGAGTATATGCGTTTTGAGATGCAACCAGGTGAGTCTATCGATGGCCTCTTTGCTCGGTTCAATAAAATTCTCAGCAACTTACGTAGTGTCAATGTTAATTTTTCTGATGCTGAGAATGCTAGACAACTTCTTAGTGCATTAGACATGTCAGTTTGGGAGATGAAAGTAACATCCATTCGTGAATCAACTGTCATGAGTTCTCTTACATTAGATGTACTCTATTCTAAACTAAAAACTCATGAAATTGACATCCTAGCACGTAAGAACCTAAACAAGTCTATTGCATTTGTCTCACAACGTGATATGTCTAGCTCCAGCCAATCATCATCTTGCAATACTCTTGCTTTATTGTCCTCGCTAACCCTAGAACAGATCGAAGAATTTCCAGAAGAGGAGTTGGCACTCATCTCTACTAGATTCTCAAAGGCATTGCAAAATGTGAGAACTAGAAGGAGAGGAAGCTCCGGACCTCAACGCTGTTTTGAATGTGGTAAAATAGGACACTTTCGTACAGAATGCCTTAACCTTTCAGGTCCGACCACCCGGGAAGAAAAACAAAGTAAGGTCCGGACCTCCTCTGGAAACTCCAACAAGAAGAAGAAGGGTACCATAGGACGCAAGATGATCAACAGCTTCATCACCGCGCTTCAAGAGCTCAGTTCAAGTGACATTGATTTTGAAAGTGATGAAGAGAATGATGACCTGGCCAACATATGCTTCATGACGGGCAAAGCAAGATCAAGATCAAGTCAGGAGGATGCAGAACACAGCAGTGAAGACGATGAGGTATGTTCTACCTGCAATGAAATGTGTGATGCTATTTCTCGTGCAACTATTATTGTCAAGAAAAAGGACAAAAAGCTTAGGGATAGTGCTGCTAAAATTGAATCACTAGAATCTGAAATTAACCGTTTAAAAACTTTGATTCCTAGTGATGATGCATGTCCCTCATGTGACTTGATTTATGAACAATTGTCCTCTCTAAGAAGTGCACATTCCTCCACTCTAGACAGACTTGATGAAGAAATTGAAAAGAACAAAAAGCTTGCTGCACTTAATGATAAAAACTTAAAAGATGCTTCTTGTTCTACAGATGATTTGCAGTGTTCTGCATGTGAAAATCTTGATAAGAAACTGCAAGATGCTATGAATGAAATTTCTATGTTGAACAATGCTTTACGTTCTCATGAAGTTAAATTTTGTTCCAATTGCAAACTAAAAAGAAAAACTTCCTGTGAAAACTGCCTAGACTTATCCAAGAAACTTGATGACATGAATAGGACACTAGGTCGGTTTTGTAATGGGGATAAGAATCTAAACTTACTGCTGAATTCTTCCAAGTCTAGCAAAGATAAAACTGGTTTAGGTTTTGATTCTCATGTTCATGCTAAGGCACATCCACCTAAAATTGTAAGGTCGTTAGGAAGTGGTTTGATTCAAACAGTTCCTAAACAAAAAGAAGTGGTTTTCAAATCTGCAGGAGTGATGCCTCATTCCGTTTCGAATAAAAATATTGCTTGCTCATCTAGACATGAACACAAAGTTAAATTTCAATGTACCTTCTGTGGTAAAGATGGTCATGTCATAGATTTTTGTTATAGACTAGCTAAACAACAGAAAAAGGAAAGAAAAATTGCTAGATCTTATAACTTTCATGCAATTAGAAAAACACAACCTGCTTTAGTGAGTCAGAAATTTCAAAAGGTAGCTTCCGGACCTTCTGGTAAGAAATCCGCAAAAGCAGCTCCGATAGTTCCGATAGCTCCGAGAGCTACCGGATCTTCTGTTGTTCCCTCCGGAGCTTCAGTTGTTGCCTCCGGACCTTCTGCTTTTACCTCCGGAGCTATTGGTTTTCACTCTAAACAAGTAACAACTTCTAAATCAACTGTTAAGAACAGAAAACCTCAATCTTTGACTCATAAACCTGATGTTTTATCTCAGCATTCGCGTGTTTTTCCTGGTGCACGTCGCGTGACTCAGTACTGGATTCCTAAATGCTTTTTGACTAACCCCAGTATTGAGTCATCGGCGTATTGTGCTTCTATGTAGGTTACACGCTTGAGGAAGGAGAATATTTGGATTGTGGATTCAGGTTGCTCACGCCACATGACCGGTAACAAAGATTGGTTCTCCTCCCTCACCCTTGTGTCACGTGTAGAGAATGTTACTTTTGCCGATAATTCTTCAACTCCTATAATTGCTAAGGGTTCGGTTAGAGTAAATGATCACTACACTTTGAAGGATGTGGCACTTGTCAAAAATTTGAAATATAACTTGCTTTCTGTTTCACAATTACTAGATGAAAATCTAGAAATTACTTTCAATAAAAACTGTTGCAAAGTTGTAGATTCAAATAGTGAGCTTATTTTTAACATGTCTCGGTTTGGAAGAGTTTTTAAAGCTGATTTTGATATGTCTTCTTCTAAGCATAGGTGTCTAGTTGCTAATGATTCAAAGGACTTATATTTTTGGCATCGTAGACTTGGTCACGTAGGCTTTGATCACCTAACGCGTGTTAGTGCTCTTGATCGCATACGTGGGCTGCCTAAGCTTAAAGGGGACAAAGAAATTGTGTGCTCTTCTTGTAGACATGCTAAGATGGTTGCAGGTTCACATACTCCTCTCACAATGATCATGACAACTGAACCATGTCAACTTTTGCATCTTGACACCGTAGGACCTTCACGTGTTCAATCCTTCGGAGGTAAATGGTATGCTCTTGTTATTGTTGATGATTACTCTAGATATTCTTGGGTGTATTTTATGGCGTCTAAGAATGAAGTCTTTAGTCACTTTAGAACTTTATTTCTTAGATTATCAATTGATCACCCAGGATCATTAAAAGCAATTAGAAGTGATAATGGAACTGAATTTAAAAATCAATTCTTTGATCACTTTTGTGCTGAAAATAGAATAGATCATCAATTTTCTTCACCATATGTACCTCAACAAAACGGTGTTGTAGAAAGAAAGAACAGAACCCTAGTTGAGATGGCTAGGACTATGCTTGATGAATATCAAACCCCTAGGAAATTTTGGGCTGATGCATTAGCAACCGCTTGTTATGTCTCAAATCGTGTTTTCTTGCGTGCTAAGCTAGGTAAAACACCATATGAGCTCCGGTTTGGACATAGGCCTAGTGTTACACACTTTCGGGTCTTTGGTTGCAAATGCTTTGTTAAGAAACATGGTAATCTTGATAAATTTGAACCTAGATCCAATGATGGCATGTTTCTTGGTTATCCATCTCATACTAGAGGCTACCGTGTGCTTTTACTTGACACTAACAAAATTGTGGAGACTTGTGAAGTGTCTTTTGATGAAGCTAGCCCAGGTACTAGCTCCGGTGTTGCAGGACCAGATTCATATTCTCAAGGGGAGGGTATTTTCGAAGATGAAGAAGAGCCGGTGATACTGCCTGGTAGTTCCGAAGTTGACACGTGTCCAGCTCCGGACATTGAACAAGCTTCGGCTGTCACCTCTGTTGGTCCAAATCGTCCACAAATCACAAGCTCATCAATCTACAATGAACCTAATGAAAAAGAAGCTTGTGAGACATCTGTTCCCCTACGTTTTTACAAAGATCATCCCCCACAACAGATGATTGGAAGCTTGCATGAACGAGTCACACGGTCCAGGTTTTGCGATCCAAACTCTCATGCTCATTCTGCTTTTGTTGCTTCTTTTGAACCCAAAGATATATCACACGCACTCACTAATGAATCTTGGATTATTGCCATGCAAGAAGAGTTAGAAAATTTTGAAAGAAATAATGTTTGGAAACTTGTACCTCCACCTCAAGGCCACACTTTGATTGGAACTAAATGGGTATATAAAAATAAACAAAGTGAGGATGGGGTTGTGATTAGGAATATGGCTAGGTTGGTTGCTCAAGGTTTCACTCAAGTTGAAGGTCTAGATTTTGATGAAACTTTTGCTCCTGTCGCTAGATTAGAAGCTATAAGAATTTTGTTAGCTTTCGCAGCATCTAAAGGTTTTAAGCTATATCAAATGGATGTTAAAAGTGCTTTTCTTAATGGCTACATAAATGAGGAGGTTTATGTCAAACAACCACCAGGTTTTGAAAATCCAGATTTTCCTAATCATGTTTACAAACTGTCCAAAGCCTTATATGGTCTCAAACAAGCCCCTAGAGCATGGTATGATAGGTTAAAAACATTCTTACTTGAAAAGGGGTTTACAATGGGAAAGGTTGATAAAACTCTTTTTGTGCTCAATCATGGCAATGACTCATTATTCGTTCAAGTGTATGTGGATGATATTATCTTTGGTTGTGCTTCTCATGATCTTGTGTCCAAGTTTTCAGCAATGATGAGTTCCGAATTTGAAATGAGTATGATGGGTGAACTCACTTACTTTTTGGGGCTGCAAATCAAGCAAACCAAGGAGGGTACCTTTGTGCATCAAACAAAGTATACCAAAGATCTCCTAAGGCGCTTCAACATGGACAAAAGCAAGCCTCTTCGGACACCAATGGGAACAGCAACAACACTTGAACTTGATGAAGATGGTGAATCCGTGGATCAAAAAGAATATAGAAGCATGATCGGATCACTTTTGTACCTCACGGCATCAAGACCGGACATACAATTCAGCGTATGTCTTTGTGCACGGTTTCAAGCTTCCCCACGTGTTTCACATCGTCAAGCCATCAAAAGGATTCTCAGGTACTTACATGGAACTCAAGAATTTGGCATTTTTCTTCCTTCTTCCTCAATCGTTTCTTTGAAAGCTTTTTCGGATGCTGATTTTGGGGGTTGTAGGATTGATAGGAAAAGTACTTCCGGTGCTTGTCATTTTCTTGGTAATTCTCTTGTTGCTTGGTCCTCTAGAAAACAAAGTTCAGTTGCACAATCCACAGCCGAATCTGAGTATGTAGCTGCTGCTAGTGCTTGTTCACAAATTCTTTGGATTGTTCAAACACTTAAGGACTATGGGGTTGATCTAGATAGTGTTCCACTGTTCTGTGATAACACTAGTGCTATTTGCATTGCTAAAAACCCCGTGCAACATTCTAGAACTAAGCACATTGACATTAGGTATCACTTTCTCCGTGATAATGTTGAAAAAAGAAACATTGTGCTTCACCATGTAGATACCGAACAACAATTGGCTGACATTTTTACAAAACCTTTGGATTTCACTCGTTTTTGTTACATTCGTAGTGAAATAGGGGTTATGCATCCTCATGGCTTAAATTGAGGGGGAGTTTTTGAAACTTAGGAAGTCTATGTGTGAATCTGAAATTAAAATAATATGAGCATATTATTTCATACATATATGACTTTGTGATTCCTTTTACATGCTGAAAGTTCTTACTACATTACTCGTGTTATACTTTTTGTAGTTTTTGCCATGTCTAGTAATTGGAATAATTACTTACACTAAATCTGGTCATGGTCGAACTTTCTTGCTGTTTTGAACTTGTTGCATGCTCACAACTGCTTTTAATCATTAAGAATTTATCAAGTAATCAACTCACATGTTGAGTTTTTATGAACAAATATAAATTGAGAAAAGATCAAGATAATATGCATGCATCGCACTTCTTCTTTCGAGATGGCTTGTCATTGCACTTAGATATGAACTTGGAAGAAGTTGTGTATGACTAAAACCATGTCCTTAAGCTTCTGATTGTCAAATGACATAGGCTTGGCTTGGTTGGTTAGAGTAAGGCAGATGAGCATATAATCTCTTGCAAATATCATATTATCTAAATTTATGCTTTGAAAAATAATAAGATGCAGCAACAAATGTCATGCTTTCAGGTTTTGAAATAGTTGAGTTTGTGAGATCATGACCTGCTAAAATTGAAAATCACACTTGCTTTCTAGCATGGCTTACACTACATTATGTATCTCATTGATGTGAAAGTGTAAGTTACTTGATAGTATGACTTGGGTGAGCTTTGTTTATATGTATATGTTATAATATGCTCATAACAACTAAAGAGGGAGAGATAATTTGTTTATATCTCATAACAATTAAAATTTCTCTTTTACCTTGCTGAATACATTGTCAAAGGGAGAGAGATTAATCACACATTCAAAAAAAAGGGAGAGATAATAAAGGGGGAGACATTTTCATTTTCAAAAGGGGGAGAGATTTTCATTTACGTTTGTTTTACAAAAGGGGAGAAATTGTTTTCAAAACTTTTATGTGAATAAGCCAATGTTCGGATTTTAAATGGTGTTGCCAATGCATTCATCAAGAGGGAGATTGTAAGACCTATGTGTGCTGAATACATTGGCTTGTAGTGAATACACTTGGCTTTGATGATAAAAGTTTTAAATATCACCAAAACATCTTTTTATCAAGGTCCGACTCTAGCTCCGAGCTACAGCAAGGTTCGACGGTAGGTCCGGCTTGCTTTGGGTAGCTCCGGTTACGTTTGATGCTAGGTCCGACTTCTTGGTAAGGTCCGACCAGCTTTGGTTAGCTCCGGTGAGCTTTATCTTTAGCTCCGGCATATATTTGATAGCTCCGGCATATTTTCGTTAGCTCCGGAATGCTAAGCTTCGACGTACTTTGTCTAGCTCCGGTTTTTGGGTTGACTAGTTCTGACTAGTTTTGATAAGCTCCGGATCCAGGATCTACTAGTTTTGATAAGCTCCGGATCCAGGACCTACTAGTTTTGATAAGCTCCGGATCCAGGACCTACTAGTTTTGATAAGCTCCGTATCCAGGATCTACTAGTTTTGGTAAGCTCCGGCGCTAGGTTCTACTAGCTCTTGTTAGCTCCGGCTCAAGCTCCGGGTTGCTCTGGCAAGGTCCGGAACTTGACCGAAGTGCTTCTGCTTTTCATTTGCAATGTTTCGTACTTGCTTTACTTGTTAGGAAAGATTGCTTAGTATTCATTTGCTAAGTTTTTGGTGCGTTTTGGATGATACGGCTGATATCGTTTTGCTATGCTTTGCAACATGCTTATGTGAGGTTCTCACGTAAGGTGTTGTGTTCGGAACTAACGTGAGTCAAGTCGAGGACTTGGGCTCGTATGGATTGTTTGTTTGTTCATGTGCAGGTGTTGCTTGAGTTCAAGTCATGGCTGGTGACAGGATCCATTGGACTAGTCTCAGGAGGACATGAGGTTCCAACACTCAAGTTCGGGAGGAACTGTGGTTGAGCGGGTCAGGAGGTCGCGTAGGATGATTGAATCAAGGGCAGTGCATATGAAGGTCGAAGGAAGGTGTTCGCACGTATGCATGCGGTGCATGACGTGGCAATATGCTTCTAGAGACGGATTATGGAAGGAAGATCTGATCGGAAGGATCGGATCGTATCGGTTGAAGACTTTGGCTGCGGCAGAGTCGGTTATGGCTCGGTATGGGAAGTATCGAGTTGGTTATGTTAGGATTTCGTGTGTGTCACGAAATTGAGTTGTTTAGGAATGTGGGATACGTTCCTAAGGTGTTTGGAAGTCTTAAGATTGCTTCTATCTGCGTGTAGAAGAATCTTGAGCAGTTATGGTAAGTTCCGATTGTGATCGGATTAGGATTAGAGTCCTAGTTGTATTGGGATGGCCTAAGGGCTGGTTATATAAGCAAGGGAAGGCAAAAGCTCGTGTAAGACAACTTTGGGGGGCTGTTCCTCTTGTGTTCTATTGAATAAAATTCATAGTTTGAAGGAACTTTTGTGCCTTGTTCGTCCGACTTGTTCCAGACAAGTTTTATTCGTTGAGTTTCTGGACAGCACTACCTTTCGTCGTGGTTTTATCATAACTCGAGTTTTACTGATCCAATTGACGTGATTCTTTTTGGGTTGTCTTCACAACTTGATTGTCTATCATCTGTCAAAATTTCACGGTCATTGGATTTGTGGTTTTTGATCTACACGAGTTTCTTTGCAGCACTCCAGAAACTGTTTTTCTCGGGTAGGTCAGATTGACCAGTGTTTGATCTTTTGATCATAACTTGAGTTGTTCTCGACGGATTTGAGTAATTCTTTTTGTGTTGTCTTCGTGACTTGATTCTCTCTGATATATATATCACTTTTGTCACGGTGAAACACGTTTAGATTAGTCTCATACACGATTTCTTTAACAGATCGTTTTTCTACCGAAGGGATTAGGGTTTTATTGTTTCCGCTGCGTAAGATTTTTTAATCTACCATTCACCCCCCCCCCCCCTCTGGTAGCTTTTCACGTGCTCTTCGATCCCACACGCCGTGAAGAGAATTCTTAGATATTTAGTTCACACACCTAGTCTAGGACTTTGGTACCCCAAAGGATCCAAGTTTAACCTCATTGGCTATTCCGACGCGGATTATGTGGGGTGCAAAGTTGATAGAAAGAGTACATCCGGGACATGCCAATTTTTGGGTAGATCATTAGTGTCTTGGTCCTCTAAGAAACAAAATTCCATTGCTCTCTCCACAGCCGAAGCGGAGTATGTCGCAGCCGGAAGTTGTTGTGCACAACTTCTTTGGATGAGACAAACTCTAAGGGATTATGGTTTAAACTTGCGCCATATTCCTCTCCTATGTGACAATGAAAGTGCCATCAAAATAGCCCATAATCCAGTTGAGCATTCAAGGACCAAAGACATAGACATTAGACACCATTTCTTGAGAGATCATTCCTTAAAGGGGGATATAGTAATTTCCCATGTGAGAACCCAGAACCAACTATCCGACATATTCACCAAGCCCCTAGATGAGAAGCGATTTTGTGAGCTTAGGAGTGAGCTCAATGTCTTAGATTCTCGAAATGTGGCTTGAAACATGCACATCTGGATGTTTACCTTTTGCCTTATTCAAAAGAATGCATGTGGTTGAAAAATTAATCTCTATCTTGATTTTCTTCAAAATATTTGAAAAATTAGAGACTTTGTGAGTTATGGTCATAGTTTGAATGTTGAATGCTTACTGACCATATTCATAAAGTTTTGGTGTGGCAATATGTCCAAAAGGATCATCTATAGTGGCTAAAACTCAAATATATATGTTTTCAGCCTCCCTGGACCGGACTAGTCCGCCCTCTGGCCGCACAAGTCCAGATTCGGACTATTTCGGGTTTGGTCCGATGACCGGACTAGTCCGGCCCCTGGGGACTTAAACCCCCAGGAGGTGGTCGACCCCTCCTCTTCTTCACATTTGCTTCTCTCTCTCCCACGCGCACTCAACCGCCCTCTTTCGGTGATTTTTTATTCCAAACACTAAAAATCGTTTCCAATCCATGCATTGGAAGCTCCGGAGGTGTGGGAAACTTTCCCCGATCACTCGCGACGCGATCCATCCCCGATTCCGTCGATTTCTCAAGATTTGAAGAGGTATCCCCCATTTTTCAAAAACTTGCCTCATTCTTGATTCTTTGAGTTTTTGATAGATGCCTCTTCATTAAAGTTACTTCTAGTGACCTTGTGATCATATCCTAGGAATATTGCGACTTGATTCCAAAATTTCTCAAAAAACCGTTAGAGTTAGGGTTTAACCTGTGTGAACCGAACTAGTCCGCCCATGGGGCGGACAAGTCCGGTGTACACAGGTCAAACTCCAACTTTGGTCGTTTCTCGACATTTCTTTCGCATTATTACAACTCCTTGACCTACTATCTTATGGCATCTATTCTTTTCAGCTGAAATGGCCGCTCCTCGCCGTGCCGCTTCTCCCCCCACTGACCCTGAGTGGGAGGCGAAGCAACTTCATCTCGCCGAAGAACGAGCAAGAGCCGAAGTTGAGGCTGCCGAGAAGTATCTCGAGCAGCATGAGAAAGCAAAAGCAGCCAAGAAGCAACAAGCAAGGGCCGCAGCGTTGGCCTACAACGAAGATGCAGCAATGGCTCGGGCCATTGAGGACTCCTGCAAGGAACTCCGGAAGAAGAAGAGAGAGGAGCGCGAAGCTCATAACTCTCAGGCGGCTGCTACACAAGTCTCCAAGCGGAAGAGGCTTGTGAGCCTTGGAGAGAAAGAGAAGGGCAAGGAGCCAGTCCAAGGAAAAATTGTTGAACGCCGGATCGAGCGTGATCCGAAGAAGGGCAGGGCTCCGGCTCCCGTGGAGCCCAAGAAGAAGAAGCACTCAGTAAAGGTCCCGGCTGCGAAGGCCAAGGGCATCTCTATCAAGGAGAAAGGGAAGGCCAAACCGATTGGCCCCCTGGAGGTGCACACTCCCGAAAGGAATCCCAATAGGCAGCGTGAAATGGCTGCAAATGTTTTCCTTGGAAAGGGAGCAGAGAAAGCAAGAAGGCTCAGGACGGACAAGGTGTACAAGTATGAAAGGAGCACCGCCGACCCTCGATTCTGGTGTGACTTTCATTGTGATTATTACCGTCTCGTCTACCAAAGCATGAAGAAACCTGTGATTGAAGCACAGTGGGTAGACTGGGAGTACATGGCGAGGAAGCAACATTCTGCTTTTGATGTAGTCATTGAAGCAGCTGAGCGCCATGTGCTCAAGAACATCATGGGATTCAAGTATGACTGGAACGTCAAAGTCATCCTGCAGTTTTATTCCACCGTCTACTTCACCACCTCTAGTGATAGAAGGATCATATGGATGACGCATGGCGAGCAGCTCTCTGTCACATTTGAGGAGTTTGCAAAGATTCTAGGTCTTGAGGCTCTTTTGGATCATGAGATCATCATCTCTAACCTCAAGGCCGTTGACAGAGATCAGCTGGACTACATGTACCCAAGCCATGTGTCCTATGAGCCAGGACTTGCTCGCAACATCAAGCCTTTCTACAACATCCTCAACAGGATCCTGAGGCAGACCATAGCACCAAAGGATGGTGACGCAGGGGTGATACAAGGCAACTTGAGGCACCTGCTACTTCTCATTGATGGGGAGGAGAAGTTCAATCTCGTCGACTACATCTTCGACGACATTTTCAACATCTCGCATACCCCCAACCGTGCTTGCGGGTATGCCCCCTACATCATGTACCTCATTGAGAAGGTGTTGGGCGTGACCTTCGTCAAGGATGTGACTCACTGCCCGCTCCATCCTAAGACACCCCCTGCCGTCCTGCCTCCTCCGCGCCGGAACAATGCAGAGCCTCCCTCCTCCTCGGCGATGCCAGCTTCTCAGCCCGTGGCGCCTTCCTCCCTGCCTCCACCTCAATCCATGAGCGCCGTCTTCAAGTGTTTCAAGGCGATCTTCACTTCCTGCCGGAAGCAGGAGATTAGGAACCAGAGGGCACACAAGCGCCAAGAGAAGTACCTCAAGGTAGTGTGTGACAAGCTGGAGGTTCCTATGTCCTCTCCGGAGGCGAGCGACGGGGAGATCACACCTTTCCCCAACTTCACCCCCGACGAGCTCGCCCAGCTCCAAGAGGACGGGAGCTCTTCCCGGGCAGCTCCTTCGGCTCGTGTCTCCAATGACGACGACGACGATCTCGAGGACCCGAAGGCCACGGAGAGCGACCCGACGCTGGGGCCGATGATAGTGAAGACAGCGACATCTGAGTGGTTAAGGGTTCTAGTTCCCCCTCTTCTTTTCCTTTTTGGTGTCTTGATGCTAAAGGGGGAGAGTTAGATGGGAGTTAGACGGAGGAGAGTTAGAAAGCAGGGTAATTAGTATTGTAATCCCTTTATTTTGGATCCTTGGACATGTTGCACTCCTTATTGTAATATTTATGTCATGTCGGATGTTTACATTTGTGCAAGACTATGTTTTGAATGTTCAATGTCAATATGATGCTTTGAATGTCTATCTTTTGATCATATTCATGCTTATTATGTCTTGTCACAAATTGTTGAGCACAACACGTAGGCACCCCACCATAACGTGTGTATGTATGAAGGACTTCCTCAATCTCTCTTTCACAATGCATTCATTGAGGGGGAGTCACTCATACACCCGCACGTTATGAAAACCACAAATTTATACTCTCTTATATGAAGACTTAATGTGTTGTCATCAATCACCAAAAAGGGGGAGATTGAAAGTGCATCTAGGATCCCCGTGGGTTTTGGATGATTGATGACGACAATTAAGTGACTAATGAGCTCAGTGATCTTAAGCACAGGTGTGGACTTAAATGGAAGCATAATCCCTCAAAAAGGAAAAGGATAAAACCGGCGATGTCAACTCGAAAAGGAGAAACTAGGGTTTCTGATGCGTTGAGTTTGGAATAGCCAAATAAGTGTGAGGATGTGTGTGTAAAGTGCATTGAGATCAAGTTGGGAGCTCAAAGCGGTTTAGAGGTCAAACCCATTGAGAGAAAAGAGTTGGAAGGAGTCTGGCAGTAGGGCCGGACTAGTCCGTGCAGGTGGCCGGATTAGTCCGCCCCTTGCCGGCCAAGTCTGTTTTCAACCGGACCAGAAGGGTCTGACTGAGTTCGGACTAGTCCGTAGTGGGACGGACTAGTCCGGGTAGTCGAGGAGTGGGTTTTGGGGTCTAAGTCCCAAAACCACAGACTTGTCCGTTTTGGTCCAGACCAAGAGGGCCTGAGTGGGATCGGACTAGTCCGCACCAGAGGCCGGACTAGTCCAGGTATGAGAGAAGTCAGTGCTTCAGAGACTAAGTCTGGGAAGGTCGGACTAGTCCGCCCTGGGGGTCAAACTAGTCCATGATCTTCAGACTAGTCCGTTTTCACACGGAACAAAAGGTTCTGTGTGAGATCGGACTAGTCCGGTGAGGGCCGGACTAGTCCGTTGTTGAAGTGACCGTTTGAATTTGAAGTTTGGCGGGTAGTGTGATGATTGCCGTGCAGTGCGACAGTTGTCCGGGACGTCAGTGGTCCCCTAGGCCGGACTAGTCCGCCGATCTGCTGAAGTCAGCAGTATGGGCTTGGGACCTCTATAAATAGAGGACCCCTGGGTTCATTTGAACCAACCTTTGATCAAGTTGAATTCCTAGCGCCGCCACAACAACCTTGAGCCTCCAAAAAGCCTCCTTCTTGCCTACATTCCCTCTAAAACTAATTCTTGTGTGGATTAGGGTTTAGTGAGGTGAGGAAGAGGAAGAACACCGCTCTTTGGCTCTCGGTTTGATCTCTTGCACTTTGTGAATCTTTGTGATCTGTGGCTTGAATCAATCTTTGTGATTTGTAATTGTGTTGTGGTGGGAGCCTCAGATTGTGAGAAGCCCCAATGAATCTTGTATTCACTCTTTGTGATAGTGGAAGAACCAAGTTAGGCCCGTGTGGTAAACTTGGTCAGGGAAGGGTTTTTGAACCCGATCCTTCGTGGACTCCTCAACAGGGACGTAGGTTCCTTCGTGGGATCGAACCTCGGGATAAAATCCTTGTGTCTCTTGTATTCTTTACTTTCACTTATTGTTCATTACTTCTAGGGTTAACTTTATCGATCTTGTTCATCACTCTTGTTTCATCGTGATCCTTAGTTTCATACTTGTCATATAACTTGTTAAGACTCACTAAGTCATTCTGACAAACCTTGCATCTCGAGAATTGGACTAAAACTTGTTAGAAACCCTTTTTAGGCTTTTCCCTGTAGGAGGACCGGACTAGTCCGCCCCTGGACCGGACTAGTCTGCCCCCTGAGTTCTAATCTCGTTTTATTAAGTCATTTCAGGTCATTTAGCCTATTCACTCCCCCTCTACGCAACTTTCAGTGAGAAGGTGTCTGGGGGATGTAGCAATAGTATGGCTCACTAAACTATTCAACCGCATTTTTCAGTCAAACAAAATGCCCGAAGAGTGGCGGAAAAGTATTTAAGTACCCATATTCAAAAATAAAGGAGATGTTCAAAGTTGTACTAATTACCGAGGAATTAAGCTCATGAGTCATACTATGAAGCTCTGGGAGAGAGTGATTGAACACCGCTTGAGGAAAGTGACCAATGTCACTAAAAACCAGTTTGGTTTTATGCTTCGAAAGTCAACCATGGAGGCAATTTTCTTACTCCGTCAGCTTATGGAGAGGTATAGGGAGCAAAAGAAGTATCTACATATGGTGGTCATTGACTTGGAGAAGGCATACGATAAGGTACTAAGACCGGTCATGTGGTGGGCACTAGAGAAACACAATGTCCCAACAAAGTATATTAACCTTATCAAGGATATTTACGATAATGTGGTGACAAGTGTGCACGTAAGAGATAGTGAGACTGACACTTTTCCTATCACAATAGGATTACACCAAGGATCAGCCTTAAGTCCTTACATCTTTTCCTTAGTGATGGATGAGGTGTCGAAGGATATACAAGGGGATATCCCTTGGTGTATGCTCTTTGCTGATGATGTAGTGTTGGTAGATGAAACTAGGGATGATGTTGACAGAAAATTGGAGCTATGGAGGCAGACCTTAGAGTCTAAGGGGTTTAGACTTAGTAGAACCAAGACCGAATATATAAGATGCGACTTTAGTGATGTTGGGTGCGAGGATGGTAATGTTAGTTTACAAGGACAAGTAGTACCTAGGAGAGACACATTTGATATTTAGGATCAACGTTACAAAGCAATGGTGATATTAACGAAGATGTTTGCCACAGGATCAAGATCGGGTGGATGAAGTGGCAACAAGCATCTGGAATCTTATGTGATAAGAAAGTTCATTAAAAATTGAAAGGAAAATTCTATAGGACGGTGATCAGACCTGCGATGCTGTATGGAGCAGAATGTTGGCCAACTAAAAGGCAACATGTCCAACAAATGAGTGTTGCAGAGATGCGCAGCGCATCTCTACGGTGGATGTGCGGTCACACAAGAAGAGACAAAATTAGGAACGAGGTGATACGTGATAGGGTAAGGGTGGCACCGATTGAGGAGAAGCTAGTCCAACATCGCCTACGGTGGTTTGGCCATATCCAGCGGAGACCTACCTGTTAACAGTGGGATTATAAAGAGTAGAGAAAATTTTAGGAGGGGTAGAGGTCGACCAAGGTTGACATGGCATGAGTCGGTGAAACAAGACTAAAGGAGTGGGACATACCTAGAGATTTGACTCATGATAGGACTGTATAGAAATTAGCAATTTATGTACCAGAATCTTAGTTTATTTGTAATTTGTTACTCTTATCTTCTTTCTTATTAACCCATTTCTAAAATAAATAAAATGTAAAATCTTATTTTATTTGTATTTTTTATTATTATTTTTTTACTTTCATCTTATTTTCTATTACTTTTCTCCAAAAATTGTTGGGTTTCATTTCTAGCCGACCCCAACTTGTTTGGGACAAAGGCTTTGTTGTTGTTGTTGTGGTGACAATTATGGTTTTAGACTAAATGGAGAAAAAGGTATTATTATACATACAAACATTAATTAGTTACCTAGAGCAACATTCTATTGCTCCAAGCTTCTTAATTCCCGGCACTTGAGTTGTCAATAAACCTTGCACAACCAACGGTGGTGAGAAATATCAGCACTACACGAGTTACAAGTTTGTGAGTACATTATGTAGCGCTAAAAATTTATACATAATCATTAAACTCTCATCTGCTGTACCTTAGAGAACAGAGATTATACAACTCTGATAAAGGAGGATGTTTCTTCGTTCTTCTCTGAGCTCTTATTTGTTCGGTATGCAGGTAAAACAATTTCTTGCTGTGCAGCCAAGCTTTTTTGAAACTATCGTTCTGCATCATTCAGCACATCCTAACAAACTTGCTACAGCAAGAATTATCATGGAGAGTGCAGATATGCTGGACACAACTCCTGTGAAGCACAAAGACTTCAGAATGGCAATCAAGACAAAAAATCTTGACGTCTTCAAATAAACTTACTTTAAGTTGACCAACCAATTTTACATTTTTAATAGAGTACAGATACCAGAATGCATGTTAACATGGAGTTTGCTCTTTGTCTTTATTCCTATATTCACCAGTATAGTAGACATCAGGAATTAGTCTTGCACTGTTAACTGATGAACGGATACGCACTGCCAGGTGCAGTTTGTTAGCTTCAGAAAGGCCCTCAAAGAATTCATGCAGCAAGGCCTTATCAGGAGCCATGTACCTCTCAAGCATGTCCTTCATAACATCGACAGCACCTTCAACATCCTTGTTCTTACAGAAAGTAGATATTACACTCTTATATGTGTCATAATTCGGTTCGAAACCACCTTTCTTCATTGCATTCAATAGATCTAGTGCTCGCTCGGAGTTCTGCTTTTTGCATTGCCCAATTATCAGCGCTGAGAAAGTTGATGCATTCGGCACAAGTTTAGCTGAGCAAAGCTCCTCAGCCAAACGCCTAGCCTTCTTCATCTTTCCTTCATTGCAATGCACAAGGATGAGCGCATTGTATGTCACAATATCAACTCCCACTCCATTTTTCATCATCTCCTCATGAAGCCTGGATGCTGCTTCATTATCACCAAGCATCACATACCCGTAAATGAGTGTATTGTAGGTAATTGTATTCGGAGTCAGCCTCCTTCCCCTCATCTCATTCACCATCCAGTTAGCTTGCCAAATCCTGCCTTCCTTGCACAGCCCATGCAGAATCGTGTTATATGTAATCTCATTCGGCACAAGCCCCTCTCGCTCCATCTTTTCCTTCAGCCGCAGTGCGGGATGCAAGCCGCCAATATCCCTGCAGTATGCTGCAATCAGGGTGTTGAAACTGGCCGCCGTCCTCCTGAGCCCCCAGTCCGACATTTCATCGAGCACCTGAGCCGCGTTAGCTAGTCGCCCCAGGGCACAGTGCGCCCTTATGACCATGTTGACTGTGTAGACGTTGGGCGAGATCCGGCACCGGCGCATCTCTAGGAAGAAGGAGAGGGCGATCTCCGGGCGCAGCAGCCGGAGTGTGGCGGAGATAAAGACATTGCAGGACTCGACGCTCGGGAGGAGACCGTGCGCGCGCATGGTGCGGAATGCGAGCGTGGCACGGGAGAGCTTCCTGTTGCGCGCGCAGACGGAGAAGAGGACGTCAAGGGCCGGCACAGCAGCGGCGGTGGTGGAGGCGGACCGAGATGCGATGCGGGCGGTTAGGAGGACGTGGTTGAGGAGGTCTGGGAAGGCGAGCAGCGCGACGGAGGGGAGGACGGTGGCAAGGAGCTCACGGCAGCGGTGTGGCGGGAGTGAGTGGAGGAGGATAGCGAGCGGGAGCAGGGGAGGCGGTGAGGGGAGAAGCGCCGCGAGGAGGTCGTGCGGGAAGCCAGGAGAAAGTGCCGGGCCGGCGAGGAGGAGGAGATGGGAAAGGCGGAGCGGGGTGAGGCCAGGGAGGAAGCGGGATAGAGAGAGAGCCGCGGGGCGCGGCGAAGCGGAGAGGTGGGAGCGAAGGGCGTTCACGAAGAGGTGGTCCTCTCCGCCGAGCGGTGGGAGGGTGAAGTGGGGCAGTGGTAGCGCACGCGGCAGCGGCGGCGGCGGCATTGGTGGCGGTTAAGGGGCAGCTCGCAGCCTCGCCGCAGATGACGCGAGTGCAGAGCCCGCGACCGGCAGTCTATTTCTGAGATTAGCAGTGGCCGTTGGATGCGGAAACATGGAGCTTGTTTAGATTGTTACTTTTGTTTACCTTTTCGAAATTTGGTGATGTCAAATTTTAATGTAGAATTTGATAATCTAAAATTTAGCTAACATTGGTAAAAAAATAAACTAGCACAACAATTAGTCCATTAGCTTGTTAAATTTTGGCTTCAATCCAAATACACTCATATTTCATAGTCAAGTGGCAAATTTTGATAAAGTAATTATTGACAATAATCCAAACACACCTATAGTGCATTGATTGAGCTAGAGCTGAATTTTAGATAACGTCAGTCTAGCTTGACCTTGAGAACAGAATGCAGCAGGATCAAGTGTTGCTATAGCCACACTCGTCTTGCTATTCGTGCAATTGCATATTTTGCAGGCACGGGCAGAAAAAAGTGTAGTATAAGAATAAATATGAGGCAAACATTGGTTTTGAGTTCGATTTTTTTTGTGTGCGAATTTCAAGCATAATTTCACAGTACTAAATGCAGGTACTCTACAGAGGAAGTTATGAGCGCATGATCTAGGGTGTCGAAGAAAAGTCGTCTAAATTGGTTCTGGTGCTACTCAGACCACTCGCATTGCGAGAGTTTGAGTGACAAATAGGAACTCGCGCTCGTCACTTTCCTCCGGGCAAATGTTGACGTGTTTGCATGGCGACTGTCACAAATGTCTGGGATCCACAGAGAGGTGATCAAGCACCATCTGAAGATCTACCCGAATGCACGGCCTATAAACAGAAACCCCAGAAAATCTATTCAGCGATAGAACTTCATCCGAGAAGAAGTCAAGAAGTTGATTGATGTTGGATTCATCGGGGAGGTACATCATCCATGATGGCTTGCAAACCAGTCGTCGTGTCAAAGGTCGGCGGAAAGCTTCGGATGTGTATCGACTACACCACTTTGAATAAGACATGCCCAAAAGACCCTTTTCTACTTCTAAGAATAGATCAGATAGTGGATTCTACTTCTGGCTGTGAGCTATTTTGCTTCCTGGATGCATATTTTGGTTTTCATCAGATTCCAATGTTTAAGGAAGATGAAGAGCACACTGTTTTTATTACAGTAGATGGTCTCTACTGCTATACTGCAATGCCTTATGGTCTCAAGAATGTCCTCTCAACTTTTGTGCGAGCTATGCACAAAACTTTTGAAGAGCTTATCTGGGACCTAGAAGTTTACGTTGATGACATCATCGTGAATGTCAAGAACAAAGACTCCTTACTGGACAATCTCCAGTCCGTCATTGACAAGCTACGCCTGACGCGCACAAAGATGAACCCCGACAAGTGCGTCTTTTGGGTCTCCTCTGGAAAGCTTCTCAGATTCCTGGTGACTCACCGAGGGATAGAAGCAAATTTGGCCCAGAAAGATATCGAAGCGATGCGGCCTCTTGCTCGCATCAAAGATGTCCAAAAGCTCATGGGGTGTCTTGCCTCACTCAGCCGGTTCATCTCTAGCCTGGCTGAACGGGCACTTCCCTTCTTCAAGCCTCTGAGGAAGTCCGGACCTTTCCACTGGTACGAAGAAGTAGACAAGGCGTTCCAGGAGCTTAAGGAGTTCCTCACTACACTGCTCATCATAATAGCTCCAGAACCTGGTGAAAGCATCTAGGCCCCCCATGAAGTACGGTTTCGGTGATTAATGACAACCATTGAACTTTACTAATGAATTTGTGAATGCAAGGTCCCAATAATCACTCAATAAAATGAAATGAATATGTCATTGGAGACCCATATACAATCAACTTTTGAGATCAAATCAATGAGATAAAGACAAGAAGTGAAAGCTCTCATGTCTAAGTCACTCAACCATAAGTTGACAACATACAATGCTTGAAGATCATCAGAGAGGCTTATGAAACAAATGTCTAAGAGGTCATCTGAGCAAGACACAAAATATTCACTCAAAACAACTCGAAGCAAACAAAATCAACTCACCGGATCAACCGATGATTTCAGAAATGTACACTTCGGTCGAGTTGGTTCAACTGAAGAAGAAGACCTCAGACAAATGTACTCATCGGATCATCCGATGTGAATGGCTCAGTGACATCGGTCCATTAGTACAGTTTGCAATACCATTGGACCAAGTGAAGCACCGGATCATCCGATGTACAAACTTACACACATCGGTCAATCACTCCAATAAGCATCAAGATTAAGCAAATTCTGGAGGAAGAGCCACCGGATCATCCGATGAGAAGACAGGAGCAACATTGGTCTAACAACGGTCATATCTGACACAATGTCGTCAGCCAAAGTAATTAGACCGATGATAACTAAAGGGGAGACATCGGATCATCCGGTGTTCACAGTAAAGTTCTGTCAGCCTACTTTTCCAACGGCTATTTCGGGAAGGCTGGCTATAAATACCCTCTAACCCTGTCATTTCGTCAAGTCTTGATCACCAGAAGCTATCCACACATCCACAAGTGTTCAAGGCCAAGAGCAATCACTTCCACACCATTTCGATCATCTCTACACCAAGGTTTAGGCTAGAACTAGCTAGAGAGAGAGCTTGTGTGCCACCATTCTGGGTGAGTGGACTCTATAGGATAGTGTGAGAGCCTCAAGGGTGTGCCCTTGGTGTTGTAACCGTGAAGAGACTTCCGGAGCTTGCCAAGGTGTTTGTGGAAGCCCGGAAGGTCGAAGTTGTACAAGGCTTGAGCTCCACCTTGCCAAGGAGGCGAACGGAGAGGAATAGTGAAGACCCCTCGTCTCGGTGACTTGGGTGTGACAAAACCCTTTGGTCGGTGCCACAACGTGGATGTAGGAAGATCTTCACGATCTTGCCGAACCACGGGATAAATCCTTGTCTCCTCGGGAGTTTGCTTCCTTCTCCTTTCCTTACTTTTATGCATTCTATATTCCGCAAAGTTTCTATCTACTAGAATGCATAGATAGTCGCGTTGGGAATTGGGCTTTAGAAATTAAGTTTCTTTGCTTAGAATTTTTCGAAGAAAGCCCAATTCACCCCCCCCTCTTGGGCATTCGGTCCTTACAATTGGTATCAGAGCGAGGTTGCTCATAGGATCATTCTAGCTTCACCGATAGAGAGCTAAAATGGTCAAGGTTGAGGGTTCGGTTCCTATCTTCGAGGACAAGAACTTTGCCTATTGGAAAGCACGCATGCGCGCTTACCTTGAGGCTATTGCTCCTGAAGTATGGGAAGCGACCCACGCGGGGTTTGGAGAACATAATTATGTTGGTGATCAACTAAAATGGGATGCTAAAGCTAGGAATGCAATCTATGAATGTATTAGTCAAGATGTGTTTTCTAGGATTGCTAGCAAGGAAAAGGCTTGTGAAATTTGGGCTTGCTTAATAGAGATTCATGAGGGCTCTTCTCGTGTCAAAGAACTAAAATATCATATGCTTAAAGCCAAGTATGATGAATTTAAAATGCTTCCTCATGAAAATGTCAATGAGATGTTCTCTCACTTAAATGTGCTTATTAAAGAAATAAATGCTCTTGATATTGCTCATGCTCCTTCCCAAGCCAAAGTACAACATCATCAACTCCATGCTCCAAAAAGAGTCACTTGACCACATTGAAGTTTTGGAGCTCATTGGAGAAATACACGCTCATGAGATGAGTGTACTTGGGATGATGGAGCAATCATCATCAAAGACAATTGCTCTAAAGGCCTCCACCAAGAAAACAAGCCTCAAGAAGAAGAAGGTGGTTGAGCCTAGCTCAAGTGAAGAAGAACAAGCATCAAGTGCAGATGATGATGATGAGCTTGCATTAAGGATAAGAAAGTTCTCACGCTTGAACTCCAAGATTACCAAGAAGGGGTACACCTTTGATCCCAAGAAGAAAGCGTTTCTACCAAGGAGAGATGATCACAAGACTTGCTATAATTGTGGTGATCAAGGCCACATCTCCAATGATTGTCCAAAACCGGACAAAAGAAGAGAGAACTACAAAGGCAAGCATCGCAAGCTTGAAGGAAGTGATGATGATGAAGAAGAAGCCAAACCAAAGCCAAGATCCTTTGGGAAGAAGAAACATGACAAGGGCAAGAAGGCAAGGCTCTTCCCAAAGAAGAGAAGTGGCCCACAAAAGGTGTTCATGTGTGAGGCAAATGAATGAGTCACCAATGAAGAAACAAGTGATGAAGAGAGTGAAGAGGAAGAAGAAAGCTTGGCCGGCCTCGCCATCGCCAACAATGATAATGCACCTCTTCATCCACCGCCCATGTGCCTCATGGCGAAAGGTAACACCAAGGTATGTGATGACTCTAGCGATGATGAGCTTTCCCCCGATGAGTTAACTTCTTTGATAAATGAATATCATGCTATCATTAAGAGGGAAAAGAGTAAGGTTAAAGTGCTTGAAGAAACTCGTGCTAAACTTGAGAGTGCTAACCTTGATTTGCTTGACAAGTATGAAAGCATACTCAAAGAGCATGACACGCTCAAATCCCATGTGAAGCAAATTGAGGAAGAAAAGGCTAAAATCAAGATAGATAATCATGAACTTGACTTAGCACACCAAACACTCTTGGAAGAGCACAACAAGTTAATACAAGAACATCAAACACTTAACCTTGCTCATGACATGCTTGATCAAGAGTTGAAAAATATGAAGAAGCAAACTCTTAATGATAAGATATCCATTACTTCTCATGCCACTAATGCTTTGCACAAGTCTCTGCCTTTGAAAGCTAATGCTAGGGAGAAGGACTTGTTGGAAGAAATTGAGAGTCTTCGCACTAGTGTGGCTAGACTTTCAAAAGGAGAAGTTAAGCATAAGGAAATCCTCTTCCAACAAGCAAAGGCCTTCAACAAGAGAGGACTTGGATCCTTCCCGGTGCCTAACAAAGGAAAGGTGCCCTCACCGGAGCTAAGAACAAGCTTCATCAAGGAAGTTGGTTCTTATTGCCAACATTGTAAGGTCACCGGTCACCACACAAGGGAGTGTCCTCTTCCTAACCGACCTTCTCCTAAATTGCCTACTAACTATAAATCTACTTTCAATGATCATTATTATCTCTTGAGTAAAGTACATGGCAAGGTGAAGGCAAGGTTCATTGGCAAAGACATGAAGGGCATGAAGGGGAAGCTCCCCAAGCAACTTTGGGTCCCAAAAACACTTGTATCACACATACAAGGACCTAAGTTGGCTTGGGTGCCTAAAGTCAAAAATTGAATTCATGTGTGTAGGTGAACTACAAAGCCGGAGGAATGCATTGGGTACTCGATAGCGGGTGCACTCAACATATGACCGGCAATGATGGTATGTTCACCACCATAGAAAACCCCGACAATCATGAACAAGTCACCTTTGGTGATAACTCTAAGGGAAAGGTAATTGGGTTAGGTAAAATTGCTATTTCAAATGATTTGTCCATTTCTAATGTCTTGTACATTAAGTCACTTAGCTTTAATTTACTTTCTATTGCACAACTATGTGATCTTGGACTAACGTGCACATTTAGCAAAAATTATGTTGTTGTGAGTAGTGAAACTAGCCAAGACATAGTCTTCAACGGATTTCGGCATGGACATCTCTACCTAGTGGACTTCGCCAACAAGAATGCTAGCTTGACCACTTGTCTTTTCACTAAGACAAGCTTGGGATGGCTATGGCACCGACGCATAGCGCACATTGGAATGAGCAAACTCAAGAAGTCATTCAAGCTTGGGATGGTGACCGGCGTGAAGGATGTCACATTTGAGAAGAACAAGCTTTGTAGCGCTTGTCAAGCCGGGAAGCAAGTTGCTTCACACCACCCAATTAAGACAATGGTGTCAACCTCCAAGCCACTTGAGCTACTCCACATGGACCTCTTCGGACCGTCCACATATCAAAGCCTTGGTGGTAACCTCTATTGTCTCGTTATTGTTGATGATTATTCTCGCTATGCTTAGACTCTATTTCGAGGTGACAAGAGTGAGACTCTGGAAGTGTTCAAGACCTTTGCCAACCGCGCTCAAAGGGAATTTCAACTTCCCATCATCAAGGTACGGAGTGACAACGGCACCGAATTCAAGAACTACAACATTGGGGAGTGGTGTGAACGCGAAGGCATGAAACATGAGTTTTCGGCCACATACACTCCTCAACAAAACGGTGTCGTTGAAAGGGAGAACAAGACACTCATCACTCTTGCAAGAGCAATGCTTGATGACTACGGCACGTCGGAGAAGTTTCGGGCCGAAGCAATCAACACGGCGTGCCATGCCGCAAATAGGGTCTACCTACATCGCCTACTTCAAAAGACCCCGTACGAGCTTCTCATTGGGAGAAAGCCCAACATCTCCTACTTTCGAGTCTTTGGATGCAAGTGCTACATCTACCGCAAGAAAAGGCTCGGTAAGTTTGAAAGAAGATGTGATGTTGGTATATTTATTGGTTATGCATCAAACTCAAAAGCATATCGAGTATTCAACCAAACCTCCAGTTTAGTTGAGGAAAGTTGTGATGTTGAGTTTGATGAATCTAATGGCTCCCAAGAGGAGAGTTTTGGTCATGATGAAATAGATGATGAGCCTCTACGAGAAGCCATGAAGAACATGACCATTGGAGACATCAAGCTGGAAGTTGAGGAGAGCCATGATCAAGGGGGAGCTTCAAGTTCCCACAACAACACCTCTATGGCACCTCAAGTTGACGAAGAAGAAAAGGATGATCCATTGCCAACTCAAGACTCACAAGCACAACAACATCAAGAGGAAGAAGAAGTCCATGATCAAGTCCAACCACAAGAGGAGCAACACGCATCACCTTCGCCAAGTGATTCACAACCACTTATGAGGCATGAACGCATCTCCAAGGCGCATCCAATGGACCAAATCATTGGAAGTCCGTCAAGGGGTGTAAGTACACGTTCTCGCCACGTTGCTTCGTTTTGTGAGCACTACTCTTTTGTTTCGTGTGTAGAACCCACTCACATTGAGGAAGCACTCCAAGACCCAAATTGGGTGATGGCCATGCAAGAAGAACTCAACAACTTCATCCGCAATGAAGTTTGGGTGTTGGAGGAGCGACCCAAGGACAAGAACGTCATCAGAACAAAGTGGGTGTACCACAACAAACAAGACGAGAATGGCGTTGTGGTCCGAAACAAGGCAAGACTTGTGGCCAAAGGGTTCTCGCAAGTTGAAGGACTAGATTTTGGGGAGACATTTGCCCCGGTCACCCGGCTAGAAGCCATCCGTATACTTCTTGCCTTTGCATCACATCATAGTATTAGACTTTATCAAATGGATGTGAAAAGTGCCTTTCTTAATGGTTACATTAACGAGCTTGTTTATGTTGAACAACCTCCCGGGTTTGAAGATCCGAGGAATCCTAATCATGTGTATAGGTTGGACAAGGTGCTCTACGGGCTCAAGCAAGTACCTAGGGCGTGGTACGAACGACTACGGGATTTACTCATCATGCAAGGATTCAAGATCGGGAGGGTGGACACCACACTCTTCACCAAGGACATCAACGGAGATTTGTTCATTTGTCAAATTTATGTTGATGACATTATTTTTGGTTCAACTAACGAAGCTCTTAGCCATGAGTTTGGCAAAATGATGTCTAGGGAATTCGAGATGTCAATAATTGAAGAGCTCAACTTCTTCCTTGGATTTCAAATCAAGCAACTTCAAGAGGGGACCTTCGTCTATCAAGAGAAGTACACCAAGGACCTCTTGAAGAAATTTGAGATGGGAGATTGTAGCTCAAGAAGCACTCCAATGGCAACCAATTGTCATCTCGACGCGGATAAGGACGGTAAACCTATTGATCAATCTAACTACCGTTCTATGATTGGTTCATTGCTTTACCTTACCGCATCTAGGCCCGATATCATGTTTAGTGTATGCTTGTGTGCTCGCTTTCAAGCGGCACCTAAAGAATCGCATAGGAAGGCGGTCTTTAGGATACTTAGGTATCTTAAGCATACCCCTAGTGTGGGCTTGTGGTACCCTAAAGGTGCAAAATTCCATCTTGTGGGATACTCGGATTCGGACTTTGCCGGATGCCGCGTGGATCGCAAGAGTACCTCCGGTGGGTGCCACTTGCTTGGGCGTTCCCTAGTATCTTGGTCAAGCAAGAAGCAAAATTCCGTCGCCTTGTCCACGGCGGAAGCGGAATACACTGCGGCCGGTGCATGTTGTGCCCAAATTCTTTATATGAAGCAAACCCTTTTGGACTTTGGTATTAAACTTGGTTGTGTGCCTCTCCTTTGTGACAATGAAAGTGCGGTTAAGATAGCTAAAAACCCCGTTCAACACTCCTGCACTAAGCACATTGATATTCGCCATCATTTCCTAAGGGACCATGAAGCTAAGGGAGACATCTCTTTGAGAGGTGTTAGGTCCGAAGAACAATTGGCGGATATCTTCACTAAACCACTTGATGAAAAAACTTTTTCTAGGCTAAGAAGTGAATTAAATGTGCTAGATGCATCAAACGTCATGTAAGTTGCCATGATCATGTAAGAATGCATATCATATAGGTCTTGCCTAACTCTCAAAGGATAGGGGTGAGCAAGGGTTAGCTTGGGATGGTGGTTCTTTTGGGTTTTCCCAAGGCTTGGAGAGTAGCTCTCCCTGAAGAAGCCTTTGAAAGGTTCAAACTTGGCAAGATAGATTTACTTTATGCCTTGCATGATGCCTGCCATATAGACTTGCACTCATATTTAAAGTTCTTGCACAATAAAATGTTTGGCATTGCATACGGTAGATTGTCACAAAGGGGAACCCACCTCATGAGAAAGAGACTTGTTTGAAATGCAATATCTCAACTCATATAAGGTGGAAAGAACAAAATGTTAGGTGCGTTAATGCCTAGAGGAACATGCTTCAAAGAGATAGAAGTCTTCATACTCTACCTCACAAAGCATGGGCCTTACATTTTATTTGGATAATTTTCCTCCTATTTTTCTCGGTGTTCCATTTGCTTTAAGGCCTAGCCAAGCTATAGGCATATTAGTATCTTTGAGGGGTAAGGGGTTGCCCAAAAAGTCCTAAGACATGTGTTTCTCTTTGCTTGTTTGTTTGGTCAAAGGACATATATGGGATGTTATTGTTCTGCAGTCATCGGATTATCCGATGCCTAGGTCAGTATCTCATCGGATCAATAGGTGTTCTTTCTCCAAAGGCCTGTTCAATCAGTATCTCAATTCAACCGATGCGTTCATTCTAAAAAACATCGGTCGATTCGGTGTTCACTCTTCTGGAACTGTGCCAAATTCCACCGATGCTACCTCATCCATCGTCGGACCATCCGATGTCAACAGTAACATTTTGAATATACTTATTGTGGCGTTCGACCGATGTATATCCCATCTAACATCGGTCCATCCGGTGTTAAAAATACAGCTAGGGTTTGGGACCCACTATTTAAATCGGCCGTACGCCTCCTTCCTCTCTCTCCCGATCCCATCACTCGGCCGTCACTTTCCTCTGCCGCCGAGCCTCAACCGCCGCCCGTCGCCTCCCGCCGCCGCTAGCCGCCGGCTCACCTCCGCTGCTGCTAGCCGCCGCCTCACCTCTAAGCGCCTCACCTCCAAGCGCCGCCGCCTCCAAGCGCCGCCGCCTCCAAGCGCCGCCGCCACACCGTCGTCGACTCCATTCAGTTGAGCGATCGCAATGGCTCGCGACAAGAAGAACAAGGGGAAGGCTATCGCGGAGCCGGCCGCGAAGAAGCAAAAATTGTCAAAGGAGGAGAAGAAGGCTTTGATGGCCGCTCGTGCCACCGAAGAGCGTGAGCGTGGCCGAGGAGGGTCCCTAAGGATCCGTGAGGCTCGTCCAAGGCAGCCTCCGGTGATTGATGACTCTGAGGCCGAAGAAGAGCCGGTAGAGCCTCTCGTCCGCCGGCGCTCAGCCCGGACCCGTGGGGGGTCACACCGAGGCAGCACCACATCTGAGACCGATGGCGGCCGACCGTCGTGAGTACAAGGAGGCCCAGCGTGCTATCTACGAGATGGACACCACTGTCCATGTCGCCGAAGGAGTCCGGTTGACCGACTGCTGGAAGATGAAGGCCAAGCAGCTTCGCAAGCTCAGATGGAATGTGCTGCTTGAGGAGTGGTACCCGCAGCCCCGGGAAGCTCTTGTGGATAATCGCTTCTGGACTGAGACCCAGGCGTCACTCTATGAGACCTACAGGCGTCAAGGTCACAAGCTGTTTCAACACAACTATCTAGATTGGGGTCAGCTTGCTTTGGCAGCAGAGACGGAGATCCGTCCTTACTTTGAGAGGTACCGAGGTTTGGTGCAGCTAATGGCATATGAGCGGAGTGCCTATGTGGAAGATTGGGTCCGCGTATTCTATGCCACCCTCTATGTCTCTGAGGGCAGAAGATCAATTGACTTCATGTTCATGGGTCAACACTACCACTTGACGAGGCAGACGCTGGGACAGTTGCTTGGAGTGGACTTGCACGACACCTGCGTGCATGAGAGGGTCTACGGTCAGGCAGATCCACCGAGGAGGCCGCTCACTGGAGGAGTGGCACCACCGCTGGAGGAGATTCGTTCTTTGTTCGGTCCCACTTTCTCTCCTGACCAGCCGAGAGTACCGGCCTTGTTGACTCCTGCTGCGCGCACAGTGCACCTCGCCTTGCGCCGCACGCTCCTGCCGAGGTCTGGTTACTTGGAGGGGTTCACCAGCTTACAGCCGACTATCCTATTCTACATCATGGACGGGATGGAGTTCGACATAGTGGACGTCCTCATATGCGAGATGGAGGATGTGATCACAGATGGTGTGGGCATGATGAGGCAGCTCGTGTATGGGCACAGGATCATCTACCTGCTCACTATGATGGTTCCTGAGGGGTCCGCCGTGCACGACCGTCTCACTGACGAGAGTGTGACATGGTTCGGTCACTACCGTGCCCCAGCTCCTGGAGACCGCCGCCTTGGCCGTCCAGTTGAGTGTCAGGTCAGGGCCCGACTGTCTGAGGAGGACTGGTCTGACCTAGAGAAGGAGGATGAGAGGCTTGCCGAGGCTGAGGCACAGGGGAGGACTTGCAGCATATCTGGTCAGAGAGCGACACCGACGACATTGTCGAGGAGTACTTCCCTCCTCTGCCCTCACCCAGGCAGCACGACGCGGAGGCTGGAGGCTCTACAGTGCCACCACCTACTCCACCTCCCGTCACTGAGGCGCAGGTCACGCAGCCGTCAGAGCTGATGTCGCTCCTCCAGTAGATGGTTGAGCAGCAGCGTTTGGACAGGCTGGCAGCCGAGCAGGCCCGAGCGGAGCAGGCTGCCCGTCTCCTTGAGCTCCAGCAGCAGCAGCATGAGATGCAGCGTTAGATCGCCCGTGAGAGGCGTGAAGACACTGATAGGCTGACGGGGCTTAGCGAACAGATGCACCAGCGCACTCTCGACCGGAAGCAGCAGACGCAGCAGGCGATGATGGGCATCCTGGGGTTGATCACCAACCTCTACACCCAGACCGGGATTGCCCTCCCATCGCAGCTGCCAAGAGTCGCTCCACCACCTCCAGTCCTGGCTCCAGTTGCCGCTCTAGTGGCCCCAATACCTTCTACGCCGATTCCCTCATTCAGCATGTCTCCTCTTCTGGCTCCTAGTGCTCCGATCCACTCCCCGCTGTCGGCCACGACCTTGTTCCAGCAGACGCCGACCTCCGTCGTCAGTGCCCCTTCTCCAGTAGCTCCTCTACAGCAGGCACCGACGGTGGCTCCTACGGCTCCGGCAGCTCCCTCCACTGCTACTCCAGCCAACAGCTCCGATGACAGCGACGGTGACCAGTTCGTCATCGCGCCCAGCACTCAGGGTCCTTAGGCGCTCGGATCCCTTTTTGGTGTCTTGATGCCAAAGGGGGAGAAGAGTTAGAGGAGTCAGGGGGAGCGTCTTAGTGTCAGGGGGAGCGTCTTAGTGTCAGGGGGAGTCTAGTCTTGTTTATCATTCTTGTCGTTTATCATTCTTGTAATTCAGTGTGTTTGCTACATTTGGTGTGTTTACTTCTCATTTGCTACTTTGAAGCTCTAATGAACTTATTTCCATGAGTTATTAATCGATTGGGCTCATTTGGTGTTTATCTATGTTTATGATCACTTATTTATTCACACTTGAGTTATTAATTGATGCTTAAGCTTCAAGTGTGACTTCTTGTATTCATTGCATATTCTTTTAAGTTTCATTCTATCAAATTCATTACTATTGCGCTTTGATTATTGTGTTGTCATCAATCACCAAAAAGGGGGAGATTGAAAGCATCTAGGCCCCCCATGAAGTACAGTTTCGGTGATTAATGACAACCATTGAACTTTACTAATGAATTTGTGAGTGCAAGGTCCCCATAATCACTCAATAAAATGAAATGAATATGTCATTGGAGACCCATACACAATCAACTTTTGAGATCAAATCAATGAGATAAAGACAAGAAGTGAAAGCTCTCATGTCTAAGTCACTCAACCATAAGTTGACAATATACAATGCTTGAAGATCATCAGAGAGGCTTATGAAACAAATGTCTAAGAGGTCATCTGAGCAAGACACTAAAGATTCACTCAAAACAACTCGAAGCAAACAAAATCAACTCACCGGATCAACCGATGATTTCAGAAATGTACACATCGGTCGAGTTGGTTCAACTGAAGAAGAAGACCTCAGACAAATGTACTCACCGGATCATCCGATGTGAATGGCTCAGTGACATCGGTCCATCAGTACAGTTTGCAATACCATTGGACCAATTGAAGCACCGGATCATATGATGTACAAACTTACACACATCGGTCAATCACTCCAGTAAGCATCAAGATTAAGCAAATTCTGGAGGAAGAGCCACCGGATCATCCGATGAGAAGACAGGAGCAACATCGGTCTAACAACGGTCATATCTGACACAATGACGTCAACCAAAGTAATTAGACCGATGATAACTAAAGGGGAGACATCGGATCATCCGGTGTTCACAGTAAAGTTCTGTCAGCCTACTTTTCCAACGGCTATTTCGGGAAGGCTGGCTATAAATACCCCCTAACCCTGTCATTTTGTCAAGTCTTGATCACCAGAAGCTATCCACACATCCACAAGTGTTCAAGGCCAAGAACAATCACTTCCACACCATTTCGATCATCTCTACACCAAGGTTTAGGCTAGAACTAGCTAGAGAGAGAGCTTGTGTGCCACCATTCTGGGTGAGTGGACTCTCTAGGATAGTGTGAGAGCCTCAAGGGTGTGCCCTTAGTGTTGTAACCGTGAAGAGACTTCCGGAGCTTGCCAAGGTGTTTGTGGAAGCCCGGAAGGTCGAAGTTGTACAAGGCTTGAGCTCCACCTTGCCAAGGAGGCGAACGGAGAGGAATAGTGAAGACCCCTCGTCTCGGTGACTTGGGTGTGGCAAAACCCTTTGGTGGGTGCCACAACATGAATGTAGGAAGATCTTCACGATCTTGCCGAACCACGGGATAAATCCTTGTCTCCTCGGGAGTTTGCTTCCTTCTCCTTTCCTTACTTTTATGCATTCTATATTCCGCAAAGTTTCTATCTACTAGAATGCATAGATAGTCGCGTTGGGAATTGGGCTTTAGAAATTAAGTTTCTTTGCTTAGAATTTTTCGAAGAAAGCCCAATTCACCCCCCCCCCCCCCCCCCTCTTGGGCATTCGGTCCTTACACCTGGTGAGCCTCTTCTACTTTACATTGGTGCAACTACAAAAGTTATCAGCATGGTACTGGTTGCCGAGAGATCACACCCTCCAAGCTCCTCCACACAGAGGCTCGGACCCCTCCGAGAGGGTCCAGAGCCACCTGCAAGAGACAACCATCAAGGCGAGTCTGGGTCCTAGACCCCAGGCACAGGTCCTAAAGGCCAGAGGCATGTGGACAAACCTCTACAAGACAGCGCGTCGAACCCCTCTGGAAGGGTCCAGATAGCTCAAGAAGGAGATACGGACCCCTCTGGGATGGTTCGGGTTGATGGAAAGGATGGGCCAAATCTCTCCGGGAGGGTTCGAACTATCCAACGACTTGTATACTTCATCAGTGAGGTCCTTCACGATGCCAAGACTCGATAGCTTGAGGTGCATAAGTTGTTGCATGCAGTTCTTATTGCCTCAAGAAAGCTCTGTCACTACTTCCAAGCTTACAAGATATCAGTGGTAACTTCTTATCCCCTGCGAGCTATCCTGCATAATCCCAACTCAACGAGAAACATAACCAAGTGGGTTGCAGAGCTGGCAGAATTCGATCTAGAGTTCCTACCTCGACATGCCATCAAGAGTCAGACACTAGCTGACTTTCTGGCGAAGTGGACTCCAACTCCATCAGGTCCGGGGGGCCTCAATGAAGAGAAGCCAGAACCTAAGGTCCCGATCTTCACAGAGCCTCACTGGACCTCTACTTCGATGGATCCATGCAGAAGCAGGGGGCTAGAGTTGAAATCTTGCTCCTCGCACCGATCGGAGAGCAATTTAAGTACAGGGTCCGCCTTGACCTCAAGGCGACGAATAACTTAGCAGAATATGAAGCTCTCATCTTCGGACTGAAGATGGCGCTATCGTTTGGAGTCCAATAGCTATTGGTAAAGTGGGATTCGCAACTCATCATCGAACAAGTCAAAGGTGAATGCAGTTGCAATAACCCTCAACTAGCAGCATATCTTCTTGAAGTCCAGAAGTTGCAGAAAGATTTCCAAGTCATGGACCTATGCCATGTCCAGCGTCTCAACAACGCTGAAGCTGACGACCTCTCAATGAAGGCTTCTACCAGGGCTCCAACACCTGATGGAGTTTTTCTAAGGAGATTACCAGCACCTGCCGCTCAGCCTGCCGAACTGAGTGATGGGGGCGAGACCAGCACCTCAAACCTGGTGGTCCCGGTGGCCATGTTACCATGGCATCCACCAAGGATCATAGGCGCCACAGGAAGGTCCGACAACCAGGCGCACAAGATCCATAAGCTCAAGTTAGTCTTGATGCATGGGTATCGGAGGTCCGGGACTACTTGAAGGACAACAAACCTTCCTGAAGATGGTGTATCTGCTGAATGGATTGTTCGAATGGCTACAAGATACACGTTGGTAGAAGGGGATCTCTACCGACGTGGCGCCAATGGAATCCTATTACGGTGCATTTTCGGGGAAGAAGGCTGCGAGCTCCTCGCAGAGATCCATGGAGGCGAGTGTGGGAATCACGCATCATCCTCCACGTTGATCAGTAAGGAATTTCAGCATGGTTTTTACTAGCCTACAGCTCTCCAGGACACAATCGAGCTAGTCAAGAGATGCGAAGCGTGCCAGTTTCACGCAAAGCATATCCACACACCGGCGCAGTCACTGTAGATGATTCCTCCCTCATGGTCATTTGCTGTGTGGGGGATGGATATTTGGGACCTTTCCCAAAAGCCGTCGTAGGGAACCGGTTCTTATACGTCGCCATCGACAAGTTCACAAAGTGGCCGAAAATAGCTCCCGTTGTGACTATCAACAAGCAATCAGCTATCAAGTTCTTGAGATCCATAGTCTGCAGATTTGGAGTCCCGAACAGAGTTGTCACTGGCAGCAGTACCCAAATCACAAGTGCAACCTTCCAAGAGTATTGTGAAGACCTCAATATCAACATCAGCTACGCATCAGTAGCTCACCTGGCAAGTAATGGCCAAGCTGAGAGAGCAAATGCTGAGATTCTCAAGGGACTCAAGACTCGCACCTATGAACGCTTGAAAAAACATGGTGCCAACTGGATTGAGAGCTTCCATCCGCACTGTGGGCAAGCCAGACAACGCCCAGCCGGGCTACTGGAGAGACACCCTTCTTCCTGGTGTACAGAGCTGAAGCAGTCCTTCCTCAGGAGATCGCCATGGGTTCTCTCCGAGTCTGGCGCTATGATCAGAGGCACATGCGCAATTGGCAGCTTGAAGAAAACGATCTTGTGCTGCGGCGAATACTCTCTCGAGAAGGAGCAAACAAGCCCTCCCACGTCAGGGAGGGTCCCTTCCAAGTCATCAAAGTTTTCCGTCCCGGATGCGTTCGCTTGGCAACAGAGGATGGGATGCCACTTCCCAACCCTTGGAATATAGAGCACCTCTGTAAGTTCTACACTTAGCACAGAGGTGAGTCTGTTTTTGTATAATATTGCATAGTGTCTATGAACGAAGTCGGGTTGGTCCAAGATGTATAATACACTTAACATGATCCAGTACTTTAAGTGTGTCCATGCCTCCCCAACTATCCAAACCTATTATGAAATACAATTACATGAAAACAGACTCTACGTGCATTTACTTTGCACATGCTCTTATTTAATTTCCTCTTTACCTTCTTGCAAATAGTGAAGCTGTGCAATCTGCTTGAAAATTGGTTTCTAAGAATTCATGTGATAATATTCAAGTATTATTGGTAGTCCTTTTCGGGATCTAGTGTTCGCTGAATGGCCTACTCGCCTGAAAACAAATGCCAATGACAGGTCCAGAGTCGGTTATAGAGTTAGTTTGGTCCAACACCCTAAGTACGCCACTCTACCTATTTTGGTGTTGCGCCACAGTAAGGCGGGTTCAAGAAGCACACGAACCTATGAAAGTACAACCAATATACTAAGTATTATCACGTTGGATTGATTAGGACCCAGAATTCAAGGAAGGATAGTAAGCCACAACTAAACTATAGGAAGAAGAAGTACTTTTACTACTTTGCGTGTCCTCATGTGCAGAAAAAATGATTTTCAAGCTCATTTTGGGAGTTCCGACGTCCCCAGGGGGCTGCCGTGGACGTTTTGCGCGTTGATAATGGGCGCCTCCGGAGCATCTACCTCCGGCACCACTCAGGGGGCCCGACATCGACGTTCCGCATGTTGATAATGGGTGCCACCGGAGCATCTAGCTCCGGCACCACCTAGTGAGCCCGGCGTTGTTGACGGCTATTATATACCAATTTCACCTGTCAATATAACTCAATAATGTGAAGAAAATATCATTTCATATACACACCACCTTTCATTTTAACCTATTTCCACTTGTACTTGGAGAAATTGGTGCATGCAGGTATTTTATACAGAATTGAAGTGAAACAAGGGGATGAATCCTATAAAATATCATCCCAGCCAATAGAGCACTGACATGTGGCACCACATGGATCAAATGGCCCACAAACAGAAGTATTTGAGGCCATCCAACGTTGTACCACCCATATCAAGGGATAGGACCCGCCTGGCAATGATCTGGAGAAAGCACACGCGAAATAGGGCAAAGACCAGGTCGGCCGACCCCTAGTCGGTCGACCTGGTCCTGGCGCCAAACTCGATCAGCTTCCACGTGTTGGCTCCTCCGGCTTGAAGAAGTCAGTGGTGACTGATTCACATGCTTTTGATGGTGAGAACCGAGCCTTCTCCACCTATAAATAGGACCCATCACCTCTCACTTCAACACACACCACTTGAGTATCATTCTATTGTATACACTAGTTCTCTTAGTCCTTAGTGGAGTTAGACTATAAGGAGGAGAGCTTCTAGTTCCAAGTCCAAGTTGAAAAAGGTATGTCTCATGTATTTTTTCTTATATTTTTGACTTTATGCATAATAAAGATATTATCTTTAGGCTTTTTTTATTCATATACTTGGATGAAGCGTTTCTTGTTTGATTGCGGAGTCCATGTATGTGGTAGGAGTAGTCTTTATGATTACGCCATATCACTCTTAATCTATCATCATAAACACTACAAATCCCCACTATAGTCTAAGTAGTTATGATATGATCATGTTGATATAAACTTATGTTATGTCTCAACATTGGTTCAACGATATTTAAGTTAGTCATTGTCTTAAGATGGATTGTGTCATGACTCTTAAGGTATTTACTTAATATGCTAGCATGATGCTAGGATAGTTAGTAACGTTGGATGTCTCGTAGACCCACGAATTGAATAGGTGGGCAGTAGGTGGTGACATCCCTATCTGTCCTTTGTAATCCACCACGTTCAGCTATGTCACAAGTTCTTGGTTGGAGTTATCCTAGTATTGCTAGAGGTAAACCCGTGCCCGATATGTTGAACAACTTAGTATAAAGATTCACCATTGACATGCTCATTAATATCTAATCTAGGCTATGTATACGTATATCAGAAGCATTGTAGGAGCAACTCCCCAACTCTTGGTCTAACCTCCATTAGGACCCATTTACCCCTTTAGAATAGATTGCTTAGGTGTGTGTCACACTACCCCTATTATCAACTTACCCCTGTCTTGATAATTGATTAGTATCCTATAGCTTGATCATAGGAGTAGTGTTTACTTTACTCCATCGTCTTCCTTTGGAATAAATACGATAATCTTGAAAATACTCTTGGGTGAAATGCTACATGACAGTTTCCGTCTGCTCACAGACCTCATCTCTATAGAGAGGTGATTTGTGACGTAAGAAACGTCAACAAACATTTTTTGTGCCATTGCCGGAGATGATTTGTTAATGTTTCTTAGTAGCTGTCAACAAGCATTTCTGGCGCCGTTGCTAGGAAAGGCAAAGAAAGTGAAGAATACTATGGCAGGAGCGCACGGAAAAAAATTCTCTGCATCATCATGTAAACAGCCTCTTATACAACACCTTCCAGAGTTGTGACACCTGTCCACGCACACCAATCTTGAAGCAACTAGGAACAAACATGCCGGCTGTTTTCTTCAAAGTCGGATCAGCTCCTCCCAGTCGGCTCGTCCCTGATCTCGCTCGATGGCTCCTTCGTATTTCATTGACTCGCTGTTTCAAGCCGTAGTGCAACATCGCCGCCGTCCTCCCGCCGTCATTGTGCCACCGTGCTGCCACCACTGCGCTGCCCTCCTGCTACGGCACTGCCGCACTTCCGCTCCGCCCTCCGTAGCCGGTGAATACATGCGACGACAACACGTCTAGGCGGTTCGACGATCTTCGGAGAACGCGACAAACGAAAAGGACCTTTGGTGGCTGCAGAACGATGGTGCGGCACGGCGCCGGGAGGACGAACACGCGGTAATGGTTGGGGCGACCGGGCAGCAGATCGTGCCACAGCGGCGTCTATCGAAGCAGGCAGCGGTGATTTGTTTTCTCTGAAACAGAGACGAGCCGGGTTTTATTATCCATCGTAGACATCAGAGACTAGCCGACTCCTAGGAGGAGCCGATCAGACCTGAAGAAAACAGTCAGCATCGTGTGTTTCTAGCTGCTTCAAGATTGGTGCACGTGGACAGGTGTCGCGAATTTGAAAGGTGTTGTACAGGAGGCTGTTTGCATTATGATGCAGAGAATTTTTCTCCGGAGCGCACGGTGGAAAAAAAAAAGAACGGCAATGCTCTCGGTAGAAAAACTCACGGGCGGGCGTTTTATAAGGGCGCGGCCAGGGAATCACGGAGCCTCCCGGGATGAACCGAACCGGACTCGGTTCCTAGCGTGTGCGGCCAGGGCACCTGACGTGGTTGATTTTGGTTTTTTTTCTTTTTCTTTACCGGTGCTGGTCTTTAGCTTGCCGATGACTTTTTTTTTCTGCTTCTTCTTTTTTTTTCCTTTTGGCGTGCGGGTGTGGCTAGTTGCTGTACGGCCAAGCTCTGGGGTTGACTTTTGGTTCCTATTTTTTGTTTTTTTTTCTTCTTTTATTTCGTTCTCTGGCAGTGCTGCAAGGCCTATGGCTGGCAGTTGACATCCTTTATTTTTTTCTTTTTCTCTTTTCATATTATTTGTTATTTACATATATATTCTTTCTTTTTATTTATTTAGTTATTTACTTATATTTATATCTTCTAGTTTTTTCTTTCTTTATTATTTGTTATTTATTATTTCTTTTATTTCATATTCCTTATGCCAATTTAATTAGTTTTTTATGTATTCATTTTGGTCAATCAATTTTAATATCTAAGGATGAATGTAAATGCAAGATAAGATGCATATATTATATATAATCTTTTTTATAAAGAAATTTTATTTCTATTATTAAATTCTAACTTTTTATTCAAATTTTAATTTGCTAAAACTTGAAAATCAGGGTGTTACAATTCTACCTCCCTTAACATGGATCTCACTCTCGAGATTCGAGTGGATCGGAGAAGAGATTTTGAAATAAAACTGTAGATTCTTATTTAGATTTTATTTAGCTAAATTTGAAAATTGAGGATGTTACAATCTACCCCTCTTAACATGAATCTCGCCCTCGAGATTCAGAGAGACTAGAGAATAGATAAGGAAAAACTTTATCTTGATATCGGCTTCATACTCCCATGTAGCTTCCACCGAAGTAGTGATTCTAATTGTTTCCATCTTCCATTGAAGTAGAGGTGAGAATAAAGGGAGATAGAAGAAATCTCAACTATATACATACATCAAGGTCTATGATCATAAGTTATGTATTAATGGATGAGGATGTGGATATATATATTAAAGTATTCCACAATACACATCCAAACACACAACATACAAGCAAGCAATCAAACAATCATCACACCACCTAATCTAGCGCACTGACGAACTAAGCATTTAGTACATATTAATTAAGATTAGACTTAAATTCTAATTAAGTGTTATAAAATTACCGAGCTACCGAAAGGTGAAGGCATTCGATATTATTTTATTACGAGCTTGGGACAAGGTCAAGATGGCGATCTAGGTGGGGTGAGGGACGATTTCGGCTTGTCGGATCTTCACGAGCGGCTTCCCAAGCAGGTGTCATGCTTCACATGAACTTGATTGTTGGCGAAGATGCAAACTTTGACTTTCCATTCTTCGTGTCCAGAAGGTCTTCATCTTGAAGTGTATGCTTCACAAATTCTCCTTCAATTTTACTTCTTCTATATCTTTGGTGGAAGAGCTAGCAGGGGTGCGGTCATCCTTATGGGTTGGTTGTTCATGTCCTATGTATTTTTGGTGCAAAATGTGCATGGCATGAAAATCTCAACACTAAGGAGGCACAAGAAAAGAGAATGGGGCAGCAAGGAAGAAGCAGAAAAATCAATTTTAGCGCAGCAGCAAACACATGTGGGAATAAGAAAAATATTTAGTGGAGAGTGTTTTAAAATGTAGTAGCAAAGAGGAGGGAAAAATAGAGGGTGTGCAACAGCAAAAAGAGGGAAAAGGATGGAATTGCAGTAGTTAGCAAAATAGTTTACTCACAACAAGCAGCAAGCGCATCAAAACATGGCTGAAATTGCATTTGAAAAGCAGCAAGAAAGAGATGAAAAACGAAAAAACGCGACAGCTAGCAAAGAAGCAAATTTTTAACGCACTGCAACAGCCAAGTAGCAGGGAAAATAGAGTGTGCAGCAGTCCAAATGGAGGGGAAAAGGAGGGCGAAATGCAGCAGCAGGCAGCTTAAGGTGTAGCTGAATTAGCAGGAGAGACGCGGTAGCAAACAATATTTTATAGTGGTTGAATCGGCAAAAATAAAATACAGCGGCAAGCAGTTCAAAATAGCTTTTTAGAAAATAGTTTCTATGTGATTTATGGTGTCTATTTTACCTAGGCTTGCGTCCTACGGTCGAAACGACTCTGATACCAATTTGTGACACCCGATTCTGAAAAACGAACCAAGTGAAGTGTATGTGTGCTCAGGATGTTGCTTCACACATACACATCAACATCACAAATGACAATCATAAATTAACCATATTACAAATAATAAATATACCTTGATTCTATGCAGCGGTAAATAATCTAGCGTAGGCGACTCCAACTCCACAGACAATCGACGGTAGTACGCACGCCTAGTACTCCATGACAACCTCCAAAATATTTCTTGTAGCTGAATTAATATGAGAATAACAAGAGTGAGCACATGTCGTATTCAGCAAGTGTGGGAAAATATAATATGTAGCTAAAATAAATGACTCATTACATAAAAATACATTTCATAAAAATGTAAAAACAACCTAAAATGTCTATGTATGATTAAATCCAATCATAACCCAAATAATTATCATAACATGTATCCAACATTCTCATTTACTATTATAATTCATTTATAACCAGTCAACAATTAATATCATAACTATATGCCAATTTCATAACTTCTTCATACCAATATGACATAACCAATCCCATAGGGAACCATCCCAAAACCAAAGTCCAATTCTAATCATGTAAGTCATTCAGGTGCTCGTGACCGGGAGCACGGCTATCATGATAGTTTTTAACACTCTGCACAGGTAGTACCGCTTTACTCACAAGTTTGTGATTTTGTCACCCATCGGCGACTAAAGAAAACCTCCCTTATGCCGATTACACTTCCTTAGGTGTATGGCCAAGAGATCACAAAATAGCCTTTACAAAGGGACTAACATCATATTCACACCCACTGAGGTTTCACCGGTGGTGATGCCTCCAATTGAGCACATCCAATCAAAGGCCCCCTCTTGTGTCGTTCGGATCCCAGGACAGTCCCGCCACTGTTGCAAACCCAACCGACTCCCATTCCCCGCTCTCCTAAATGATCTAAATCAATGCTGGTAATACTCTTAGTTAATTGGCTAAGTCGCACCCATACTTGTCTTGTGGTGGCACTGTTGTTGTCGCTACCCTGCATACCGGATACCCCTTGGAACTGCAAAGAGTGTAAAGAAACTCCACCTATCTGAGTTGAAGACCTCCGAAGGCTCCACATGTCACTTGTAACCAGACCTGCCTCCCTCATATGGTTAGTCCCAGTGCCGCCACGTGTATCATAAGACCGGAGCTACAATCCCAACATGGGAATGCTCCGGACTGGATACCTGTGTGGCACCCCCGGACCTAACCCCCAACAGAGGGAAGCTCCGGTACCGGCATGTGTACCACAGCACCGGACCTACTCGTCCAAGACGGTAAGCTCCGAAGCTTCCATCCGTCCAACCACCGGACCTTCAACCTCAACATGCAGGTTGGTGGACCTCCAACGACTCGGACCTTTAAGGGACATTTAAGGCTTCAAGACCTGATTATGTGTCATTAATGCTATCTTAATGACACACGATCGGATGACCCTTAATACCAGTAATGCCACCATTAAAGGGTATTATCACGTTATTAAGGGGAATTAAGAATATGAACTGAGTATTAGGCATCAGTAACCGCCAGGGCCACATGTCGGGCCAGGCTAATGATGTAACAGCCAACCCTTGTACTATAAAATGACTGGCCCAACGATACATGCGGGGGGGGGGGGGGGGGGGGGGGGGGAGGGGGACCGGCAAGAGACCTTTTTTGGCCTCTCTCTGGCTCACGCTCTCATACACTCAAGACAACAACAACAACATACCCATGGAGTAGGGTATTACGCTAAGGCAACTCGAACCACGTAAATCCTCGTGTCAAGTCACCATCTTGTTCTGAATCTCCGCGCGCTCCAACCGAACTCAGAAACTCCATGGGCTACTAACAGCAGTATCAGGAGAATTGCTGGAACCAGACTCCGACAGTTGGTGCGCCTGGTAGGGGGCTGCCTGAGATTCAAAGATGGTGAATTCTACTGCTTGATTGTAAGACCTATGTGTGATAAAAGTTTTGAATATCACCAAAACACCTTTTTATTAAGGTCCGACTAGTTTTGGTTAGCTCCGGTGAGTTTTGTCTTTAGCTTCGGTGTGTTTTTGCTAAGCTCCAAGTTGATTTTTTTAGGTCCGGCTTTTGGGTTTACTAGTTCCGACTAGTTTTAGTAAGTTCCGGCGCTAGGTTCTACTAGCTTTTGTTAGCTCCGGCTCAAGGTCCGGGTTGCTCTGGCAAGGTCCGGAACTTGACCGCAATGCTTCTATTTTTCATTTGCAATGTTTCGTACTTGCTTTACATCTCTGGAAAGATTGCTTAGTATTCATTTTCTAAGTCTTTGATGCGTTTTTGGTTGACATGGATGATATCGTGTTACTGTGGTTTTGTAACATGCTTATGTGAGGTTCTCACGTAAGGTGTTGTGTTTGAAACTAACTTGAGTCAAGTCGAGGACTTGAGCTCGTATGGATTGGTTGTTTATTCATGTGCAGGTGTTGCTTGAGTTCAAGACATGGCTGGTGATGGGATCCATTGGACTAATCTCAGAGAGGAGATGAGGTTCCAACAACCAAATTCAGGAGGAATTGTGGTTGAGCTGATCAGGAGGTTGCGCAACATGATTGAATCAAGAACAATGCATGTGAAGGTATCATGGACGTCATTGGAAGATGTTTGCACGTGTGCAAGGAGTGCATGGACGTGACTACATGGTTCCAAGACGTGACAAAGAGATGTATACGTAAAGAGTTGGTCGGAAATGTCCAACCAACTAGGTTATGGACTTAGGCTATGGCTGAGTCAGGTTTGACTCAAATATGGAAAGATTTGAGTTGGTTATGATAGGATTTCATGTGGGTCACGAATTTGAGTTGTTTAGGAATGTGGGATACATTCCTAAGGTGTTTGTAAGTCTTAATATTGCTTCTATCTACGTATAGAAGAATCCTAAGCAGTTATGAAAAGTTACGATTCGTGAACAGAGTGGATTAGGTTCCTGATTTGAGTTGAGTTGGCTTTCGAGCTGGTTATATAAGCAAGGGAGCCCAAAGCTTGTGGTGTGCACGACTTTGGGGCTGTTCCTCTTGTGTTCTATTGAATAAAATTCGTAGTTTGAAGGAACTTTTGTGCCTTGTTCGTCCGACTTGTTCCAGACAAGTTTTACTCGTTGAGTTTCTGGACAGCACTACCTTTCATTGATGTTTTTATCATAACTCGAGTTTTACAGATCCAATTGATGTGATTCTTTTTAAGTTGTCTTCACAACTTGATTATCTACCATCTGTCAAAATTTCACAGTCATTGGATTTGTGGTCTATGATCTACACGAGTTTCTTTGCAGTGTTCCAGAACTGTTTTTTTTTTTGTAGGGCAGATTGACCTTTGTTTGATCTTTCGATCATAACTTGAGTTTTTCTCGACGGATTTGAGTGATTGTTATTGTTTTTTCTTCTTGAATTGATTCTCTCTGATATATATCACTTTTGTCACGGTGAAACACGTTTAGATTAGTCTCAAACACGATTTCATTAACAGATAGCTTTTCTGCTGAATGGGTTGGGGTTTAATTGTTTCCGCTACGTAAGATTTTTAAATCTACCATTCACCCCCCTCTGGTATATTTTCACATGCTCTTCAATCCTACAATTGGTATCAAAGCCACAATGCTCTAATCTTTATGATTTGCACGTGTTTTTGACTAATCATCATAGAGAAGTACTCTGCCAAACCGTGTGTGTTCGCTGGTATTGATTTTCAGGTTTGGAAGGCACACATGGAGGCTTTCATCCAGGCACAAGGCTTTGCAATATGGGAGAAGGTATACAAGCCTTACGAAGTGCCATCAAACGATCAAGTTACAGCTACAAATCTGAGAGATGTCGACAACAACAACAAGGCTTGGAACTTGATCATACAAGGATTAACACAAAGCGACTTCGACCGTGTTGCACACCTCCGATCTGTATACGATGTGTGGAAAGCACTTTGTGACTACCACGAAGGATCCAAAACGATCAAAGAGGTAAGGCAAGACATGTTCAAGAAAGAATACATGCGCTTCGAGATGCAACCCGGTGAGTCTATTGATGACCTTTTTGCTCGCTTTATTAAGATTCTCAGCAACTTGCGTAGTGTCAATGTTAATTTTTCAGATGCTGAAAATGCTAGGCAATTGCTAAGTGCATTAGATATGTCAATTTGGGAGATGAAAGTCACATCTATTCGTGAATCTACTGTCATGAGTTCACTTACTTTAGATATGCTATATTCCAAGTTAAAAACTCATGAAATTGACATAATCTCACGTAAGAACCCCAACAAGTCTATTGCTTTTGTTTCTCAACGTGACATGCCTAGTTTCGGTCAAACATCATCTTGTGATACACTTGCTTTGCTGTCCTCTCTAACCCTTGAACAGATTGATGAGTTTCCAGAGGAGGAGCTAGCACTCATCTCTACCCGGTTCTCAAAAGCATTGCAAAATGTGAGAACTAGAAGGAGAGGAAGCTCCGAACCTCAACGGTGCTTTGAATGTGGTAAGACAAGACATTTTCGTTCAGATTGCCCTAACTTTTCAGGTCCTACTTCCTGGGATGAAAAGAAAACAAGAACGAAGCACTCCTCTGCAAAAGATACGAAGAAAAAGATGGGTTTTATAGGACGTCAATTGGTGAGCAGTTTTGTCTCAGCACTCCAGGAACTTGGCTCAAGCGACGTGGACATTGGAAGTGATGAAGATGAAGATGATTCGGCAAACTTGTGCTTCATGGCGGGCAAGTCAAGATCAAGTATGGAGGAGGTAGAACACAACAGCGACAATGAAGAGGTATGTCCTACTTGCGAAGAAATGTGTGATGCTATTTCTCGTGCCACTGTTATTGTTAAGAAAAAGGACAAAAAGCTTAGGGACAATGCCGTTAAAATTGAGTCACTAGAATCTGAAATTAATCGTTTGAAATCCTTGATTCCTAGTGATGATTCTTGTTCCTCATGTGACTTAATATATGAACAATTGTCCTCCCTAAGAAGTGCACATACCTCCACACTTGATAAACTTGAACTTGAAATTGAAAAGAACAAAAAGCTTGCTGCACTTAACATTGGAAACTTAAAAGATGCTTCTTGTTCTACAATTGATTTGCATTGTTCTAGTTGTGATGATCTTGAAAAGAAACTAAAAGATGCTATGAATGAAATTTCAATATTGAATAATGCTTTACGTTCTCATGAAGTTAAATATTGTTCCAATTGCAAATTAAAAGGAAAAACTTCATGTGAAAATTGCCTTGGTTTGTCTGATAAACTTGATAATATGCATAGGACAATAGATCGGTTTTGTAATGGGAATAAGAACTTAAACTTGCTGTTGAATTCTTCCAAGTCTTGCAAAGATAAAAATGGTTTAGGTTTTGATTCTCATGCTCATGCTAAGGCACATCCACCTAAAATTGTAAAGTCATTAGGAAGTGGTTTGATTCAAACATTTCCTAAACAAAAAGAAGTGGTTTTCAAATCTGCAGGAGTGTTGTCTCATTCGGTTTAAAATAAAAATATTGTTTGCTCATCTAGACATGAACACAAAGTTAAATTTCATTGTACCTACTGTGGTAGAGATGGTCATGTCATAGATTTTTGTTATAGACTAGCTAAACAACAGAAAAGGGAAAGAATGGTTGCTAGATCTCATAACTTTCATGCAAAATTTGCTGCACATATTGAACCGAATGTACAACAGTAAAAAACATTCAAAGTTTACCTCCGGACCTTCTGTTTTTGCCTCCGGAGCTACTGTTTTTTGTGCTACACAAGTAACACCTTATAGGTCAGTAGTTAATAATAAAAAATCTCAAACTTTGACTCATAAACCTGCTGTTTTGTCTCAGCTTTCGCGTGTTTTTCCTGCTGCACGTCGCATGACTCAGTACTGGATTCCTAAATGCCTTTTGACTAACCCCAGTATTGAGTCATTGACGTATTGTGCTTCTATGTAGGTTACACGTTTGAGGAAGGAGAACATTTGGATTGTGGATTCAGGTTGCTCATGCCACATGACCGGTAACAAAGATTGGTTCTCCTCCCTCTCTTTTGTGTCATGTGTCGAGAATGTTACTTTTGCCGATAATTCTTCAACTCCTATAATTGCTAAGGGTTCGGTTAGAGTAAATGATCACTACACTTTGAAGGATGTGGCACTTGTCAAAAATTTGAAATACAACTTGCTTTCTGTTTCACAATTGCTAGATGAAAATCTGGAAATTATTTTCAATAAAAACTGCTGCAAAGTTGTAAGTTCAAATAGTGAGCTTATTTTTAACATGTCTCGGTTTGGAAGAGTTTTTAAAGCGGATTTTGATATGTATTCCTCTAAGCATAGGTGTCTAGTTGGTAATGATTCAAAGGACTTATATTTTTGGCATCGTAGACTTGGTCACGTAGGCTTTGATCACCTAACGCGTGTTAGTGCTCTTGATCGCATATGTGGGCTGCCTAAGCTTAAAGGGGACAAAGAAATTGTGTGCTCTTCTTGTAGACATGCTAAGATGGTTGCATGTTCACATACTCCTCTCACAATGATCATGACAATTGAACCGTGTCAACTTTTGCACCTTGACACCGTAGGACCTTCATGTGTTCAATCCTTCGGGGGAAAATGGTATGTTCTTGTGATTGTTGATGATTATTCCAGATACTCCTGGGTTTACTTTATGACATCTAAGAATGAAGTTTGTAGTCACTTTAGAACTTTATTTCTTATATTATCAATTGATCACCTAGGATCATTAAAAGCAATTAGAAGTGATAACGGAACTGAATTTAAAAATCAATCTTTTGATCACTTTTGTGCTGAAAATGGAATAGATCATCAATTTTCTTCACCATATGTACCTCAAAAAAATGGTATTGTAGAAAGAAAGAACAGAACCTTAGTTGAGATGGCTAGGACTATGCTTGATGAATATCAAACTCTTAGGAAATTTTGGGCTGATGCGTTAGCAACCGCTTGTTATGTCTCAAATCGTGTTTTCTTGCGTGCTAAGCTAGGTAAAACACCATATGAGCTCCGGTTTGGACATAGGCCTAGTGTTACACACTTTCGGGTCTTTGGTTGCAAATGCTTTGTTAAGAAACATGGTAATCTTGATAAATTTGAACCTAGATCCATTGATGGCATGTTTCTTGGTTATCCATCTCATACTAGAGGCTACCGTGTGCTTTTACTTGACACTAACAAAATTGTGGAGACATGTGAAGTGTCTTTTGATGAAGCTATCCCAGGTACTAGCTCAAACATTGCAGGTCCAGATCCATATCCGCAGGGGGGGAGCATTTTCGTTGAAGATGAGGAAGAATTGGAGCTGCTGCCCGAAAATTCAGCAGCTAAAGACTTTGTTTAAGCTCCGAATGTTAATTCTCAACCAGCACCGACAACCGTCAATGCTGATTCAAAACATCCTCAAGTCACAAGCTCATTGATTTGTGATGAACATGAAGAAGAAGAAGCTTGTGAGACATCTGTTCCCCTACGGTTTTACAAAGATCATCCCCCACAACAGATGATTGGAAGCTTGCACGAACGAGTCACATGGTCCAGGTTTTGCGATCCAAACTCTTATGCTCATTCTGCTTTTGTTGCTTCTTTTGAACCCAAAGATATATCACACGCACTCACTAATGAATTTTGGATTATTGCCATGCAAGAAGAGTTAGAAAATTTTGAAAGAAATAATGTTTGGAAACTTGTACCTCCACCTCAAGGTCACACTTTAATTGGAACTAAATGGGTATTTAAAATAAACAAAGTGAGGATGGGGTTGTGGTTAGGAATAAGGTTAGGTTGGTTGCTCAAGGTTTCACTCAAGTTGAAGGTCTAGATTTTGATGAAACATTTGCTCCTGTTGCTATATTAGAAGCCATAATAATTTTATTAGCCTTTGTTGCATCTAAAGATTTCAAGCTATATCAAATGGATGTTAAAAGTGCTTTTCTAAATGGCTACATAGATGAGGAGGTTTATGTCAGGCAACCACCAGGTTTTGAAAATCTAGATTTTCCTAATCATGTTTACAAACTGTCCAAAGCCTTGTACGGTCTCAAACAAGCCCCTAGAGCATGGTATGATAGGTTAAAAACATTCTTACTTGAAAAAGCGTTTACCATGGGAAAGGTTGATAAAACTCTTTTTGTGCTTAAGCATGGCAATGACTCATTATTCGTTCAAGTGTATGTGGATGATATTATCTTTGGTTGTGCTTCTCATGATCTTGTGTCCAAGTTCTCAGCTATGATGAGTTCAGAATTTGAGATGAGTATGATGGGTGAACTCACGTACTTTATGGGGCTGCAAATCAAGCAAAAAAAGGAGGGTACCTTTGTGCATCAAACGAAATATACAAAAGATCTCCTAAGGCGCTTCAACATGGACAAAAGCAAGCCTCTTCGGACACCAATGGGAACAGCAACAACACTTGGACTTGATGAAGATGATGAACCCGTGGATCAAAAAGAATATAGAAGAATGATCGGATCACTTTTGTACCTCACGGCATCAAGACCAGACATACAATTCAGCGTATGTCTTTGTGCACGGTTTCAATCCTCCCCACGTGCTTCACATCGTTAAGCCGTCAAAAGGATTCTCAGGTACTTACATGGAACTCAAGAATTTGGAATTTTTCTTCCTTCTTCCTCAACCGTTACTTTGAAATCTTTTTCGGATGCTGATTTTGGGGGTTGTAGGATTGATAGGAAAAGTACTTCCAGTGCTTGTCATTTTCTTGGTAATTCTCTTATTGCTTGGTCCTCTAGAAAACAAAATTCAGTTGCACAATCCATAGCCGAATCTGAATATGTAGCTGCTGCTAGTGCTTGCTCAAAAATTCTTTGAATTGTTCAAACACTTAAAGACTATGGGGTTGATCTAGATAGTGTTCCACTATTCTGTGATAACACTAGTGCCATTTGCTTTGCTAAAAACCCCGTGCAACATTCTAGAACTAAGCACATTGACATTAGGTATCACTTTCTCCAAGATAATGTTGAAAAAGGAAACATTGTGCTTCACCATGTAGATACCGAACAACAATTGGCTGACATTTTTACAAAACCTTTGGATTTCACTCGTTTTTGTTACACTCGTAGTGAAATAGGGGTTATGCATCCTCATGGCTTAAATCGAGGGGGAGTTTTGAAACTTGGGAAGTCTATGTGTGAATCTGAAATTAAAATAATATGAGCATAGTATTTCATACATATATGACTTTGTGATTCCTTTTACATGCTGAAAGTTCTTACTACATTACTCGTGTTATACATTTTGTAGTTTTTGCCATGTCTAGTAATTGAAATAATTACTTACACTAAAACTGGTCATGGTCGAACTTTCTTGCTGTTTTGAACTTGTTACATGTTCACAAGTGCTTTTAATCATTAAGAATTAATCAAGTAATCAACTCACATGTTGAGTTTTTATGAACAAATATAAATTGAGAAAAGATCAAGAGAATATGCATGCATCGCACTTCTTCTTTTGAGATGACTTATCATTGCACTTAGATATGAACTTGTGTATGACTAAAACCATGTCCTTAAGCTTCTGATTGTCAAATGACATAGGCTTGGCTTGGTTGGTTAGAATAAGGCAGATGCGCATATAATCTCTTGCAAATATCATATTATCTAAAGTTATGCTTTAAAAAATAATAAAATGCAGCAACTAGTGTCATGATTTCAGGTTTTGAAATAGTTAAGTTTGTGAGATCATGACTTACTTAAATTGAAAATTAAATTTGATCTCTAGCATGGCTTACACTACTTTATGTATTTCATTGATGTGATAATGTAAGGTACTTGATATTATGACTTGGATGAGCTTTGTTTATATGTATATGTTATAATATGCTCATAACAACTAAAGGGGGAGAGATAATTTGTTTATATGCTCATGACTTGCTGAATACGTTGTCAAAGGGGGAGAGATAAGCATGAAGAGAAAGAGAATATGTGCATAAGGAGAGATAATAAAGGGGGAGAGATAATATGGGATAATTTTTGGATTTTCTTCTCATTTTACTTTTGATTTACAAAGGGGGAGAAATTGCCTTCAAAACTTTTATGTGAATAAGCCAATGTTCGGATTTTAAATGGTGTTGCCAATGCATTCATCAAGGGGGAGATTGTAAGACCTATGTGTGCTGAATACATTGGCTTGTAGTAAATACACTTGCTTTGACGATAAAAGTTTTGAATATCACCAAAACACCTTTTTATTAAGGTCCGACTAGTTTTAGTTAGCTCCGATGAGTTTTGTCTTTAGCTCCGGCGTGTTTTTGCTAAGCTCCAAGTTGATTTTTCTGGCTCCGGCTTTTGGGTTTACTAGTTCCGACTTGTTTTGGTAAGTTCCAGCGCTATGTTCTATTAGCTTTTGTTAGCTCCGGCTCAAGGTCTGGGTTGCTCTGGCAAGGTCCGGAACTTGACCGCAATGCTTCTGTTTTTCATTTGCAATGTTTCGTACTTGCTTTACATCTTTGGAAAGATTTCTTAGTATTCATTTGCCAAGTCTTTGATGCGTTTTTGGTTGACAAGGATGATATCGTGTTACTGTAGTTTTGCAACATGCTTATGTGAGGTTCTCACGTAAGGTGTTGTGTTCGGAACTAACTTGAGTCAAGTCGAGGACTTGGGCTCGTATGGATTGGTTGTTTATTCATGTGCAGGTGTTGCTTGAGTTCAAGACATGGCTGGTGATGGGATCCATTGGACTAGTCTCAGAGAGGAGATGATGTTCCAACAACCAAATTTTGGAGGAATTGTGGTTGAGCTGATCAGGAGGTTGCGCAGCATGATTGAATCAAGAACAATGCATGTGAAGGTATCGTGGACGTCATTGGAAGATGTTTGCACGTGTGCAAGGAGTGCATGTACGTGGCTACATGGTTTCGAGACGTGATCAAGAGATGCGGATGTAAAGAGTTGGTCGGAAAGGTCCAACCAACTAGTTATGGACTTAGGCTACAGCTAAGTCGGGTTTGACTCAAATATGGAAAGATTCGAGTTGGTTATGATAGGATTTCGTGTGGGTAACGAATTTGAGTTGTTTAGGAATGTGGGATACGTTCCTAAGGTGTTTGGAAGTCTTAAGATTGCTTCTATATGCGTATAGAAGAATCCTAAGCAGTTATGGAATGTTATGATTCGTGAACAGAGTAGGATTAGGTTCCTGATTTGAGTTGAGTTGGCTTTCGAGCTGGTTATATAAGCAAGGGAGCCCAGAGATCGTGGTGCACGACTTTGGGGCTGTTCCTCTTGTGTTCTATTGAATAAAATTCGTAGTTTGAAGGAACTTTTGTGCCTTGTTCGTCCGACTTGTTCCAGACAAGTTTTACTCGTCGAGTTTCTGGACAGCACTACCTTTCATTGGTGGTTTTATCATAACTCGAGTTTTACAGATCCAATTGACGTGATTCTTTTTGGGTTGTCTCCACAACTTGGTTATCTATCATATTTCAAAATTTCACGGTCATTGGATTTGTTTTATATGATCTACACAAGTTTCTTTGCAGCATTACAAAACTGTTTTTTTTGGTAGGGCAGATTGACCTTTGTTTGATCTTTCGATCATAACTTGAGTTTTTCTCGACGGATTTGAGTGATTATTATTGTATTGTCTTCGTGACTTGATTCTCTCTGATATGTATCACTTTTGTCATGGTGAAACATGTTTAGATTAGTCTCACACACGATTTCTTTAACAGATAGTTTTTCTGCTGAAGGGGTTGGGGTTTAATTGTTTCCGCTACATAAGATTTTTAAATCTACCATTCACCCCTCCTCTGGTAGATTTTCACGTGCTCTTCGATCCTACATGGATCATCCAATGGTAACCACACTGAGCAACCTACTAGAGGCAATCCCTCCAACACGCAGCAGTCAGCAGGTGCTGTGGCCCCAGCAGGAGTCTTGCCACTGCCATCGTCTGCTCCGGTGAATCAACCCGGACAGCGAGATGGAGCATTCGCGTCAATTACTGCATCGGCGAACGACAACCCCGAACACGCGCTAAATGTTGTGCGTGCTGTTCTCCAATGTCCACCGCCTCCAAGAGCACCCCAGGGTGCAATGGAGCAGCGGAGAGCTGATGTAGATCATCTGGTTGCAGCAGCAGCCGATGGCATCAGCAATCAAGGTCCTCCCCCCTCAGGGCGGGCCCCATCGCAGCATCGGACCTCATCAGGTAGACTTGGTCTGCAAGCATCACAGCACAGGAGACGTGTTGTATCTCAACAGGCGACGTCGCTACCTCCCGGGGCGTGATGTATTCACACGATAACAAGGCTTTCGACTCACGACCTCCGGGCAGAGCTCGATCAACATTACCGGCAACAGGACGGACGCGTCCACATTGAGCGTGCTCGCGAGAGGCGAGAGGCTCGGGACAACCCTGTTCCTGAGGGAGTAGGAGGAGGTTGTTCTGCCTTGGCCATGCACCTGCGCATGGTCAGATGGCCGCAGAAGTTCCGACCTCACTTGTCGGAGAAATTTGACGGGACTGTTAACCCCGCTGAATTTCTCCAAATCTTATCCACCGCTATCCTTGCGGCTGGGGGAAATGAGGCCGTGATGGCCAACTATTTCCCTGTGGCTTTGACTGGGACTGCCAGGTCTTAGTTCATGAGCCTTCCACCTGACTCCATCAACAGTTGGGCGGAGTTGTGCCAACAGTTCACTGCCAATTTTGGGAGCTCATACACCCGACCAGGCACGGAACTGGATATTTTTGCTGTCAAGCAAAAAGGGGGAGAGTCTTTGCGATCTTTCATCCAGAGGTTCTCCCAGCTACGAAATACCATTCCTTCTATCTCAAGCGCTTCTGTTATTGTAGCATTCATATAGGGCGTTCGAGATAAGAAAATGCTGGAGAAGCTAGAGACCAAGGAAGTCACCAGCGTCACGGAACTCTTCAGCTTGGCAGACAAGTGTGCCAAGGCTGCGGAGGGTCCTGAAATGCACTCCCAACCACCTCCAGAGGCCAACAAAAAGATCCTCCAAGGGTGAAGCCACTACCTCCGGGAGTGGCAAGAAGAAGAAAAAGTCCAACGGCAAGAAGAAGTCGTCGGCCGGCACACCCATTGCTGCAGCTGCCGCACCTCCGGGTGGCCGGGCGCCACGCCCTGAGAAACGACCTCGGCCGTCGTCTGAAGACGGTGGCAACTCCAAGATGTGGTGCCCCATACACAAGACGGACAGGCACAACCTGGAAAACTGCCGAGATGTCCAGAACCTCGCCGAGCGCTACAACAAGCGCCGGGAAGAAGCTCCTTTCCGTCAAAGGGAAGGAAAAAAAAAGTCGACGAAGCTCCGGCTAAAGAGGAGTTAGGCTTTTAGGACCCCAAAAAGGTCATGAAGGCTATTTACACCTCCGTTGACGACGACTCTGACGTCTCTGACAATGAGCATCAGAAGACCATGAACACAATATTTGGTGGTTCGTGGGACATCACTTCCCGCCGCGTCCTCAAGACAATGCGGTGGGACATGGCCTCTGTAGCTCCCACGGCCAGGGCGGAGCCTCATCAGAAGTGGATGGATACTGCCATCACCTTCGATGCTTCGGACTGCCCTCAGAACTTGATCGGAGCTGGCCAACTTCCATTGATGGTATCTACGACCATCAATAACATCCAGCTCCACCACGTGATGGTGGACGGAGGTTCGGGGCTGAACCTCATAAGCTTCGAGGCCTTCATCAAGCTTCAGCTCCGACCTTTGGATCTTTGCCCCTCCCGACCTTTCTCAAGAGTAGGTCCGGGGGCCGTAACCCCGCTTGGTGCCATTACTCTCCCGGTGACCTTCAACACTCGGGAGAATTACAAGAATGAGAAGTTGGTCTTCGACGTGGCACAGATCAACTTGCCACTCAACGCCATCTTGGGCAGGCCAACATTGTACAAATTCATGGCTGTTGCTCATTATGGCTACTTGGTGTTGAAGGTGCCAACACCCTCAGGCGTTCTCCGGATCCGCGGAGATCGCACCGCTAGAGTTACTGCTCTAGAAGAACTCAACACGCTTGCTACACTGCAGGAGGAAGAATCCGGAAAGGAGCAAGCTCCGAAACCCCCGAGCATTCGTTATCGAGGCTCAACTTCTGCACCTCGTGTGCAACCAAGTGGTGACACCGACATTCCCGTCAAAGTCATCCAAATTGGTTCCGACGCTGCTCAGACCACCCGTATATCGGGAGGCCTAAATGACAAATAGGAACACACGCTCATCACTTTCCTCTGGGCTAATGTCGACGTGTTTGCCTGGTAACCACCACAAATGTCTGGGATCCCTAGGGAGGTGATTGAGCACAATCTGAAGATTTATCCCGACGCTCGGCCTGTACATCAGAAGCCTCAGAAGCAATCAGTAGAGCGACATAACTTCATACGCCAAGAAGTGAAGAAGTTGCTCGAAGCTGGATTCATCTGGGAAGTATTCCACCCAAAATGGCTGGCAAACCCAGTCGTTGTACCTAAGGCCAGCGGGAAGCTTCAGATGTGTATCGACTACACAACACTGAATAAGGCATGTCCAAAGGATCCATTTCCACTACCTAGAATAGATCAGATAGTGGATTCCACCTTCGGGTGTGAATTACTATGTTTCGTAGATGCATATTCTGGATATCATCAAATCAGAATGTCTAGGGAAGATGAAGAGCATACTACATTCATCACAGTAGATGGATTATATTGTTACACTGCCATGCCATTCGGTCTCAAAAATGCTGCTTCAACGTTTGTGCGAGCTATGTACAAAACTTTAGCAGAGCTCATCAGAGATGTAGTGGAAGTGTACGTCGATGATATCATCATCAAGATCAAGAACAAGGAGTCATTTCTTGACACCTTGCAAGCTATCTTCGACATGTTGCAAATCACACGCACAAAGCTAAACCCAGACAAGTGTGTCTTTGGGGTTAGCTCCGGAAAGCTCCTTGGATTCTTGGTGAACCACCGAGGAATAGAGGCGAATCTGGCAAAGATTAAAGCTATTGAAGACATGCGGCCAGCAGCTCGCATCAAGGATGTTCAGAAGCTGACTGGATGTCTAGCTGCCCTCAGCCGGTTCATCTCAAGACTGGCGGAACGGGCGCTGCCCTTCTTCAAACTATTGTGGAATTTCGGACCATTCCAATGGCCTGAAGAAGAAGAAAAGGCATTCCAAGAGCTGAAGCAGCTCCTCACCACTCTACCAACCTTGGTAGCTCCAAATCCTAGTGAGCCACTTCTGCTTTACATTTCAGCAACTGACAAAGTTATCAGCATGGTCCTGGTTGCGAAAAGACCAGAACCATCTCCAGTTCAGGAATCCAGACCCCTCCGGTGAGGTCCGGAGCTACCTGAAGGCGAGTCTGGGTCCCAGTCCCCAAACCTGGATCCTCGAGGTGAGACGCCAGAGGATCAACCTCCTTCAAATGAAGGAGTTACTATTGCTGAACAAGAAGATCCGAATCCTTCCGGGAGGGTCCGGGTCAGTTTAGAGAAAGCTCCGGGTTCCTCTAACAAGAATGAGGAGGTCCTCGAAAAAGGTCCGGGGCCCTTCGGGAGGGTTCGGGTTGATGAGGAGGAAGCTCCGGGCCCCTCCGGGTGGGGGGGGGGGGGTCCGGACAGTCCAACGCCCAGTGTACTTCATAAGTGAAGTACTTCATGATGCAAATACTCGGTACTTAGAGGTGAATAAACTGCTCTACGCAGTTCTTATTGCCTCTAGTAAGCTTCGTCACTACTTCCAAGCTCACAAGATTTCAGTGGTAACCTCTTATCCACTGCATGCAATCTTGCATAATCCCAACTCTACTGGGAACATTGCAAAGTGGCCAGCAGAATTGGTCGAGTTTGATCTTGAATTCGTCCCAAGACAAGCGATCAAGAGTCAAGCATTGGTAGACTTTGTGGTGGAATGGACCCCCACTCCATCAAATTCTAGGGGCCCCAGTGAGCAGAAGCCGGAACCCAAGGTTCCAGTCTTCACTGAGACTCACTGGACTCTCTACTTCGACGGCTCCGTGCAGAAGCAGGGGGCCAGAGCTAGAATCCTTTTTCTTGCTCCGACCGGGGAGAAGGTCAAATACATGGTTCACCTTGATTTCAAGGTGACCAACAACATGGCAGAGTATGAAGCACTAACCTATGGGCTCAAGGTGACACTATCATATGGTGTCAAGCAGCTGTTGGTAAAGGGTGATTCGCAGCTCATTATAAAACAAGTTAAAGGTGAATGCTGCTGCAACAACCCTCAACTAGCTGCATATCTTCTTGAAGTCCAGAGGCTTCAGAAGGACTTCGAAGTCCTGAATTTTTGCCATGTCCAGCGTCTCAACAACGCTGAAGCTGACGAACTCTCAAAAAAAACTTCAACCAGAGCTCCGACTCCCGACAGAACCTTCGTCTGGAGATTGTCAAGACCAACAGCTTAGCCTGCCGAACTGAGCGAAGGGGGTGAGACAACACCTCGAAGCTGGCGGTCCCGATGGCCCTGTTACCATGGCGTCCATCAAGGGTCATAGGTGCTGCAGGAAGCTTCGAGCAACCCAACACGCAAGACTCAAAAGCTCAAGTTAGCTCCGATGCATGGATATCGGAGATCCGGAGCTACTTGAAAGATAACATACTTCCTGAAGACAATGTATCTGCTGACCGGATAATCAGATTGGCTAAAAGATACACACTGGTAGAAGGGGATCTCTAGCGGCGTGGTGCCAACAACGTCCTAATGCAGTGCATTACAAGGAAAGAAGGCCGCGAGCTCCTCGCAGAAATCCTTGTCGTCGGCCAGCCTTGTTTGCGCCAGCTTGGTCTCGAATTGGAGTCAGTTGCGCCACCTCCTAAGAGTTTGGCGCTCCTCCCCGAGGGCCTTGCTATCGTGATAAAATGCAAGTTGGATCTGACAAAGGCTGGAGCAGGCATTGTCGATGGATAACGACAGGGGGATTGGCTCTGGACCTGCTAGGGTCCTCTCCGCTGACTCCAGCTGGTCCTCCAGAACAAAAATGGGGTCCCACTCTACAAGAGTGGTCCCCTGAGCTTCCGTGGCACTAGGGCCGCCCTTCGGGAGTGCCTCGGTTGTTGCTGAGGTGGGTCCTGCCATGGGAGTTTCCACCTCCGGGGTCAGCTTCGAAGGTCCCGTCGCCAGGTCATCATTAACTGGCCCCTCACGCAAGGGACCGACTGCTTCGTCTTGGCACCCTGGCTCAGGAATGGGTACCTCCAGAACTACCACCTCTAGGTAGGTAGTGAAGACCCAGTCGGAACTGTGGCCATCTCCGGCCCCGATGCTAGTGCTTCCTCCATTGCCAGTTCAGGCACCGACACTTCGACCTCCATGGCACCTGCCGGTTCAGGCACCGACACTTCAACCTCCATTGGTTCGGGTGCCGCCACCCCCGCGTCAACCGGCTCAGGGACCAGAACTTCATCAACCGCCGGCTCCGTCGCCGGGGCTTCAGTAACATCCGGCTCGAAGGCCGGAACTGCAGCTACTCCCGGCTCTGAGGCTGGAGCGTCCATCATCACAACATCCAAAACTGGAGCTTCAGCCTCCGGATCTGGTGCCGCTGGTACATCTTCATTCCCGTGGTCCGGCGCTACCACAAGAGCTTTAGGAGATGAGTCGAGGTCCAGAACCATGACAACTGGCGCAGGAGATGCCGTGACCTCAGCCACCACCTGGGGCGGCGCTGGAATTGGAGCCGGAGCCTCCGCCTGCACGACATCAGCTGCTGTCACAGGAACCGGAGCTTCAACCCATTTTTTGGATACCCTGTGGATGAAGGACAAAGAAACTCAAAATATGGTTAAAACAAAAAAAAACAAACTGTGGCAAAAAAGCAAATTTACCTTGGAAGGCTTCCGCTCCAGCTACGTGGAACCTCTTCGCCGGACGCTCAGAGCCCGACCCAGTCGCAACTGGCGTAGTAACTCCGGAAGGCTCTTCGAAGCTTGCTGCCGTTGTCAGCGATGTCTTGGTTGGCCCCCCCCCCTCGACTGAGAAGGACCCTCGGACCTAGAGCCCTTAGCTGGCCCCGACGCCGGAGTCACCGGGGCGGAGCTGACATTCCGCGGAGACGCTGATGCTGGAGTTGGCGTCGCTGTCGAAGACCTCCCCCACCGGGGAGAAGGAGCTGTTGTGGAAGGAGCAAGTCTAAAGGGCCTCCCGCCAGAGTGCTTCAACTTCCTCATTCGGCTGGAGGGCTCAACCAACTCTTTGCCCTTGCCTTTGACTTCAGCTCTTTGTCTCGGGGCGGAAGCAGGGCCACCCTCGGAAGCTCCGGGGATCACCAATCTGGTGGTCGGACGCCTCTCTACCTCACCGAGGTCGTCAAGCACCGGCATGCTCCTCCGGAGCTCCCTGCAGAACTCTGCCTCCATGTTTAGAGGGAGGAAAGCCGCCAGCAAAGTTAAGTCGTCACCCTCGACGTCAATGCCATGCTGGAACTTCTTGAGATGAAGCTCCAAAGCAGCGCCATCCAAATTGGACTTCAGACCGGTTTCAATCCGGTCATCATCCATCACGCTGTTGAGGGCCCAGGCGAGCTTCTCCCTCTTCTTTAGCGGAGCCCACTTGTTGACCAGGAAGTTACAGAAGACCATTTGGGGGGTCACCCCTCCTTCCACACACTCGCAGATCCTAGTGAAGACAGGGTTGAAGGCCTCTGATAGCACCGGAACCACACTCCATGCGTCAGTGTCAACATTGGGAAGACCCTCAGGCAGCTCCAGCTTCTCGTGCTCCTCTGCCGTGACGATAACCCAATCCTTCTTCTAGTCGTCCCACTTGCCAGAAGGAAATGACCTCAAGTACTTGTAGGGGCATTTCTTGCGCTTCACAAAATAGTAGAAGCCAAGATACTCGGAACTCTTGCCGATGGTGTGGATGGTGAAGAAGGTACAGAAGAGCTCGACGCGGGGGGGGGGGGGGGGGGGGGGAATACCCACCCACATCTCGCAGAAGTGGATGAATGTTGACACAAGAAGAATAGAGTGGGGGCCAAGGTGGTACAACTACAGACCGTAGAAGTCTAACAGCATCAAGAGGAAAGTTGAGAAAGGTGGGATCAACCCCACCATGGCGTACACAGAGAAGTACACCATGTCGCCACCGCGCTTCTTTTTGAACGGGAGCTCGCCGGCGCGGACTATATGGTTGAAGGAGTCGCTGGACCACCCCATGTAGGTCCGGACCCTCTCCAAATCGTCATCGCTCGTGAGACGGCTCTTGCGGAGACCCAACTCCATCGCGGCAAAGTGTAGCAAAGGATGAAAAGCTAGGCAGAGGTTGAGAGGCTCTGAGCGCAAAGGTGGTCAAAGGCGTAAAGAGTCTTCAACCCGTGCGCACTTTCCTTCTTAAGTAAGCCTCCGCAACGCTTGGATGGAAACCGCAAAAAGGCTAAGGATACATTTCAAAAATTACACCCTGCTAATGACAAAGGGGCCCGGGGCCACCCAGACGATCAAGTCGAGGTCCTTACCCCAGGTGAACAATTGTCATGATGAGAGGCGAGAAACCCAAGGGCGGCAGCCTGATAGGGCGCACAGAACCGATACGATTTTCGTATTGGGAACCGGCGACCTTCAATTGCGTGAGATCCGCACGCGCAAATCTCACCTGCCACGTCCAGAAGATGCTGCACGACGATGGTTTAACTACGAACTATCACCTCAATGGTACATCAAAAAACCCTTGAAGACACGACGTATAAATAGAAAGATGGACCCACCTCCGGCAGAACGACTTAATCCAGAGGGTCTCTCCTAGAGGTGGGCCAGGGGGCCACTGTCGGTACCCTGCGTACCAGATACCCCTTGGAACTGCAAAGAGTGCAAAGGAACTCCACCTATCTTAGTTGAAGACCTCCGAAGGCTCCACGTGTCACTTGTAACCGAACCTGCCTCCCTCATATGGTTAGTCCTAGTGCCGCCACGTGTATCATAAGACCGGAGCTACAATCCCAACATGGGAATGCTCTAGACTGGATACCTGTGTGGCACCCCCGGACCTAACCCCTGACAGAGGGAAGCTCCGGTACCGACATGTGTACTACGACACCGGACCTACTCGTCCAAGATGGTAAGCTCTGAAGCTTCCACGCATCCAACCGCCATACCTTCAACCTCAACAGGCAGATTGGTGGACCTCCAACGGCTCGGACCTTCAAGGGACATTTAAGGCTTCAAGACCTGATTATGTGTCATTAATGCTATCTTAATGACGCATGATCGGATGACCTTTAATACCAGTAACACCACCATTAAAGGGCATTATCACGTTATTAAGGGGAATTAAGCACATTAACTGAGTATTAGGCATCAGTAACCGCCAAGGCCACATGTCGGGCCAGGCTAATGATGTAACGGCCAGCCCTTGTACTATAAAAGGACTGGTCGAGCGATGCACGGGGGGGGGGACCGGCGAGAGACTTTTTTTGGCCTCTCTCTGGCTCACGCTCTCATACACTCAAGGCAACAACAACAACACACCCGTGGAGTAGGGTATTACGCTCAGTCGGCCCAAACTACGTAAATCCTCGTGTCAAGTCACCATCTTGTTCTGAATCTCCGCGCGCCCCAACTGAACTCAAAAACTCCATGTGCTACTAACAGTAGTACTAGGAGAATTGCCGGAGCCAGACTCCGACAGTTGTCCTGGCTTATTCTCGCATGAACCGGTACTTAGATCTAGGACAAGCAAACTACCATAATATTCAACCCAATCCACAAACCATGCTTGCTTAGATCTTGCAAGTCCATGTTACCAATTACCCATGTTCATCGATTCTCATCATCTATAAGTTCATTAATTTATAATTAAGCCATTCGGTTGGTTTTCCCATCCCAATTAATTAGAGTGAAGCAAAAAGGTAAAATACCCTTCCCGAATCTCTACAATGTATCCAAGCAACAAGGATGGTTAAACAAGTCTAGTAAACATCTATTCATGAGTTTTCCATCAATTTGACACAAGCATGCAGTTTTGCATATAAAACATTTAAAAACAGGATTAATATGGTCAAGGACACTTGCCTTAATATTCCACAATTCAATACTCAAGCAATTCAAAGTCTTGCGCATGAAGATCCTCGGATACTCGCTTCTCGATCGTAACTTATTGAGCATACTCGTCTACTCACAGTCAAACACATACACATACAAACATACACAATAAATACATTGTAAACACTAATCAATATGCAAAGTATGGATGCATGCAGAAAATAGGTTTGTATTAATGTTACATAAATTTCTATAGCTTTTTAATATTTTTCTATAATGATTTACTATTTATTTGAGCAGTTTGGAGTTAATTAGAATTAATTCAGAGGTTAATTATTATTTAAGAATCATTAAATAAACCAAAAATATTATTAATAACTTCCTGTAATTTATTCTAAATTTTTTGGAATTTTTCCGAGTTTAATTTGATACTTTATGAATTAACTAGGCTTAATCTTATTTATTAAATCTGAAAAACAGATTAAATAATACTAAGAATATAAAATTTGGTGAAATCTAGAATAACATATCGATCTTGTATGATTTAAATCTAACTTGCAAGTTTCAGATTGATTTATGACGATTTAGCGATGACTAATGACCTCTGAAAATAAAATATGTCGTACATATGTAATTCAAATCAAGTATTAGAATTAAAATAGTTGTCTAGATCTAATTCGTACTACCTACCGTGTGTGTGTCTAGTCTGGTTGGTCAAGGAATGGCGGCGTGACGTGTGTCTTCGGAATCTAGAGTTTCGTTGACGAAGAGAACGAAATCATGACGTAGACAATGCGACGATCTCCAAAGAAAACGACATCTTTTTTTTTGTCTCTGCAACCGCAGCGGCACTGTTTTCATTTTTTTTTGCACGGCGGCTGGTGCAATGGGTGACAGGGCCTCGGTTGACTAAGGCAGGAGCGCACGATGAAAAAAAACAGCAATCCTCTCATAAAAAAGCTCACCGGCGGAAAAAAAAACAAAAGGTGCCGATGCCGTTTAGGCTGTTCGCACTCGTTCACGTCTATATCACACCTCTAAAAGAATATTCTCAATTTTATATATTAATCTCTAAAAGATTCTCTCTTTTACAGTTTTGTTCTCGACACTCATACACCTCTATATCAAACCTCTATATCAACTACCATCTACTTTATCATTTCATTCAACTATATTTTTTATTTTATTATATAACTACTTATATTTCTCTAATAATATTTTTATAATCTAAAAGTCACTAATTTTATTACTTGTTTCCTTTTATTTCCCCCTCTTCATTTTACTATCTTATGTTCCTATTTTTTTCTTTTTTTCCCCTCTCCGGATCTTTTTATCTCCGTCTCTGGAGAGTCCCGAACATTCTTCCTCACCGAGCAGCAAAGCTTACTCTTCCTCTTCTCTCCATAATCTTTTCTCTACCGAGCCCCTCCTCTCTCGATCTTCGTCTTCGGTCTCCTCACGCATCATACTGCTCGCATCGCTTTCCCCACGTGGCTTCGCCTTGCTCGCCGATTCTTCCTCATCGTCGCCGCGCTTACAACCTCCCAGATCCGGCTCGCCGCTTCTCGCTCGTTGTCGGGCTTCTTCTCCCTCGTTGTCGGGTGGCGCAGCTGTCGTCGTCGGACCAGTACCACCTTACCGCTTCTTCCTCATCGTTGGGCCTCGCAGCTGTCATCCTCAGGCCTCGCAGCTGTCGTTGTCGGGCCTGCAGCGCCTCGTCGAGCGCAGCTCGCCGTCCTCCTAAGCGCCGTCTTCCCATGCTGTGTAGTCATCGTCGGCCGCTTCGTGGAGACCCACACCGTCGGGAAGGTTCCGTGGCGCGAATCCAACCACCGCCACAGTAGATCGCTTGGTTTGGCGATGCCCTGTAGCGGCCTCGACGATAGCGGGCGGCATAGAGTGCCCCGGTGCGGACGTATTTGGTAGCCCGACCCTCTATTTTTGCGTCGAGGGGCGGATAGAGTTCCCCGGTACGCCCAGTCTAGGCCGGACCAGGGAATCACGGGAGCCTCTCGGGACTCCTAGCGTGTGCGGCCAGGCCACCTGACGTGGTTGATTTTGGTTTTCTTTCTTTTTCTTTACAGGTGCTGGTCTTTAGCTTGCTGATGACTTTTGTTTTCTCTTTTTTTTTTGCTTTTTTTTTCCATTTGGCGTGCGGGTGTGGCCAGTTGCTGTACGGCCAAGATCTGGGGTTGACTTTTGGTTCCTATTTTTTTCTTTTATTTGGTTCTCTGGCAGTGCTGTAAGGCCTATGGCCGGCAGTTGACATCCTTTATTTTTTTTTATTTTTTTTCCTTTTTCTCTTTTCATATTATTTGTTATTTACATATATATGTTCTTTATTTTTATTTATTTAGTTATTTACTTAGTTATATTTATATCTTCGATTTTTTTTCTTTCTTTGTTATTTATTATTTATTATTATTTTTATTCCATATTCCTTATGCCAATTTAATTATTTTTTATGTATTCATTTTGGTAAAAAAATTTTAATATCTAAGGATGAATGTAAATGCAAGATGAGATGTATATATTATATATTTTTCTTTTATAAAGAAGTTTTATTTATATTATTAAATTCTAACTTTCAATTTAAATTTTAATTTGCCAAACTCAAAAATCAGGGTGTTACAATTCTACCCCTTAAAATGAATCTCGCACTCGAGATTCGAGTGGACCGGAGAAGAGATTTTGGAATAAAATTGTAGATTCTTATTAGATTTGATTTAGCCAAATTTTGAAAATTGGAGACGTTACAATGCTCATAAGAGAATATTTTCAAGATGGAGAAGCCGTCACTACATCAACAAGTCTTCATCAAAATGACGGAGAGGCTAGGGCCATCATGTGGTCCACAAGTCCAATTGACATGCCAAAGGAGATTTGGCATGTCAATCAAGAGAAGTTGTCCACATCTTCAACTCCAGGATTGGACAACAAATCACCACACTAAACAGGACGGAGGTACGTCTCACTCATCGAACTTCAAAAATTCGGTGAGTCCTTACCAATAGGTTAATTTGTAGTTATCTCATATTTGATTTCCAAATTCCATATTTGAAATTCCCATCAATCTTTGCATTTTCTTTTGCATTTAGAATGTTTGAATTTCCACACTTGCATGTTGGAAAGAAAAATTTCCAACCAACTTAAAACAAAAATTTTGAATTAGAAAATAAATTTATTTGGATATGAACCTTGGGCTAACCACTTGAATTTGTCTTCCTAATTCAAACAAAAAAAATTTCCCTTAAATATTCAGTGCATTTGCAAGTTGTTTCAAGATGGCAAAACAATTTGACAAAGGGTAAAACATGCTTTTGAGCTAACGTAACCCGTTTTTGAGTTGTTTTGTTTGTTCTTGACTTTAGTGTAGCTAGGACAAAATTTGTAAAGAGGTTGGAAGGCTCCATCGAATGCATATCCCTCCATCGATATCGTTTTGAGTTCATGATGGAGGAATGCTCAAGACGGTGGTCTAATGGAGGAACAAGATGAAACTCATTTAACTCCAACCTCAACTTGGCAAGAGACATTGAACATGAAAGCTACACCAAAATCCATGGTCGTGATTTTCTCACACAACGATCTTCAACCAATACTACTCTTCAATTGAGGTACAAGTTCGAATTTCCTGTCGTTTAAACTGCATTAGGATTGAATGATTTTTGCTTATATTGGTAAGGAAGGTTTACACCTTCTCATCATCAATTCTTATGAATCCTCATGAGAGTAAGTGCTGGCATTACTCTTTTTGATTCTTCAAAAAGAAATGTCACCTTACTTGGAAACAAATTTAAACAAGTACCTAGAATTTCATAAACATTGCTAAAATTGACTTAGACATTTTCATCCTAGGCAATGCTTATGGAACTACTTAATGGTTGAATTGGTATGTAGCAACCTAGAAATAGTGATGTCCATAATTTTGATTTGAAACTCATTCATGCATAGATCACTAAATTTCAAATTCCTAGGCAAGAAACTAAAAATGTTTAGGAGGATAAAATTGAGAATTTGTTTGCCATGAACCACATGATAAATATTTTTTCTTGTAAAAAAACTATAATGGTTAGAAATTTTACAAGATAAAGGGATCCATATAGTATATTTATACCACTTGCATTACTATGAGTAGGAGCTTTACAAAATGTTCAAATTGATTTATCCATAAAGTCCCACTCTTATCAATGAATAATACATTGTTCATGGATACACTGGAAATTGGACCCAATGCATATTTGGTCTTGTTCTTCCCCGTACATACAAATGAAGATTCGGTTAGCTAACCCGAAAACTCATTTGTACAAGTATCGGGAACTAACTATCCCTCTCTATCATAGAGGAGAAGTTTGCAGGAGTAAAATAACTATGCAGACATTCAAAGATCAGATTGTTGGAAACCCTAGGAGGATTCCATTTCAATATCTCTTGGCCAAGGAGTAGATTAGGATGGTTGTTACCTTTCAGAAATTAAGCCCGAAGGTCAACAATAACTATACGAGGCCGAAGATTTGAAATGGAAACCCTCCATGGGCAACCAATGGCCTGCTACGAATATGTGAGAGCATTACGCTCTCAACTATTCTAAGCACTCATTCAAGCTCAAGGGAATTTCCACCATCATTAGGTGTAAGTTATTCCTTTGTGGCTAAAAGTTATGATGTACTTTAACCAAGGAATGACAAATATCACATCCAATGTATATTGGGTGCAAGTTGTCCCTATGTGGCTAGAAGGTATAACTTAGCCAAGGAACAACAGATCACACTCATCCCATGCTGAGTGTATGTTATCCCTTCGTGGTTATAGGTATGTTGTACCTTAGCTAAGAAATTACGGATCGTACTCAACACATATTGGGTACATGTCACTCCTTTGTGGCTAAAGGTTATCATTACCTTAGCCAAGGAATGATGGATCACACCCAATGCATGAGTGGTACAAGTTATTCCTTTATGTCAAGAAGGTATGATACACCTTAGCCAAAGAATGACGAGACACACTCAATGCATGTTGAGTGCACGTCATGCCTTTGTGCAAAGGGTTATCACTACCTTAGCCAAGGAATAACAAGGTACATCCAACCTATGGAATCCTTGAAGTGTCGATGAGCGACATCGATAACACTCTCCTCGACCACACTCATAAAACCCATGGAAGGCAATCCAACATCAACACTCAACCCTCTAATGCGAAAGCCATGCTGCAACAAGGTTAGGCCAACCTCATGTCCTACATCCATTGTTAGGGTTTCAATCCCTAGAGCGGACCTTGAACAAGAACAACATGGGGGAGGACTCCCACTTGAGGTAACTTGTATCACACCCCTTGCATATTTATTTTCCATTCACCCATCATCCACCTTGCATATAAAAAAACTTAAAAATTAGTAGATTAGATTTGCTTTCACAATAAAATAAAAGATTTACGGTAAGAATGGTTTGGAAATCACATATATGAAATGATGAATAGTTGCTCTATTTTAATTTTCCTAAGTCCCTAGTTTACAACTTACTACTCTCCAAAATATTGCTTTCATTGGCTAGAATTACTTTTATCTTGATTTTTAAATTGTGAATAGCAAAAGCTTAATACAATTCTAAGTTATTGTGAGATATGATATAGTGATATGGATGCTATTCCTAGTTTGAAAGTGAAATTTAGATTTCCGGAGAAATTCTAAAAAGATTTAAGTTACTCTCATTTGATTGAAAATACCTACCAAAACCATATGATACATTACATTGATAGACCTTATGCATATGCTATTTGTCTTCACATTGAGCTTTGTCAAACTACTATAGACCTATGTGAGATTTCATTCATTACTTTTTGAATTGAAGACTTCACTTGCACATGTTGTACTTCTACACTTGAAGTAAGCAAATTCTCATCATACCACCGTTCCAAAATAAAAAGAGAAACTCCATACCATTCATGCTTAGTACTTCTCCAAATTTATTGCATAAAATGGGAGTATAAAACATGGCTACAAAAAAATAAGGAAATGCATGCTTACATCAAAAGCATGAGAAAAAAGAGAGAGAGAAAAGTCGCCATGTTTCGTCCCTGCAAAATAAGAGAGTCCACTCGAAAAGGAGTTATCTCAAATATCCACATCCACCTCCATTCCATCACACATGCACATCCCTTGAATCAAATAGTTTTGAAGTGATTTCTCCTAAGGCTTGGTTTTTTGACTTAGCAATATTATGTGTTGCAAATATGCCAACTATATTCCCAACGAAGCTCCACATACAAGCCTTATTTAGTGGTAGGATGAATTTAGGCAAATTGCCTTGGTGAGGACATATTTCCACTACACATAAAAGGAGAGACTGACAGAATCAAATTGAGGTACTTATAATCTAGATTGAACTCTCTGGAATTTGAGTGGAACTTGATCTCTAGGGTATGTGTGCTCCATTTGATGTTCTATATTTCAACCACCCATGAATAGGAGATGGTATAAGCCCCATAATGACTTAAGATGGATGAAGTACCATGCCAATTTTCGCAATACTAGGTAGAATATTTTGTTGCGCACATGGTACTTTTGAAAAGTGGAACATTGTAGAAACTCCTGATCATCAACCTAAAGTCTTGACTTTGCTCGGGACGAGCAAAGGATAAGCCTTGGGGGAGTTTGTTGATGGCTGTTATGTACCAATTTCACCTATTAATATAACTCAACTTTCTATTTAACCTATTTCCACTTGTACCTGAGAAATTGGTGCATGCAGGTACTTTATACAGAATTTAAGTGAAATAAGGGGATGGATCATATAAAATATCATCCTAGCCAATCAAGTGTCGACATGTGGCACCACATGGATCAAATAGCCGACAAACAAAAGTATCTGTGGCCATCCAACGGTGTAGCACCCATATCAAGGGATGCGACCCACCTGTTAGTGACCTGGAGAAAGCACACACAAAGCCGTGCAAAGACTAGGTCGCCCGACCACCCCCCCCCCCCCCCCCCCCCCCTAGTCAGCGGACCTGGTCCTGGCGCCAAACTCGGTCAGCTTCCACGTATTGGCTCTTCTCGGCTCGAAGAAGTCAGTGGTGATTGATTCACGTGCTTTTGGTGGCGGGAACCGAGCCTTCTCCACCTATAAATAGGACCTCTCACCCCTCACTTCAACACACACCACTTGAGCATCATTCTATTGTATACACTAGTTTCTCTTAGTCCTTATTGGAGTTATACTATAGAGAGAAGAGCCACTAGTCCCATGTGCAAGTTGGGAAAGGTATGACTCATGTATCTTTTCTTATATTTGTGACTTTATGAATAACAAATATATTATCTTTAGTGTTCTTTTATTCATATACTTGGATGAAGCGTTTCTTGTTTGATTGTGGAGTCCATGTATGTGGCAGGAGTAGTCTTTATGATTATGCCATATCACTCTTAATCTATCATCATATATACTACAAACCCCCACTACAGTCTATGTAGTTATGATATGATCATGTTGATATGAATAACTTATGTTATGTCTCATCAATGGTTCAACGATGTTTAGGTTAGTCATTGCCTTAAATGTCTTGTGTCATGACCCTTAAGGTATTTACTTAATATGCTAGCATGGTGCTAGGATAGTTTTGTAACATTGGATGTCTCGTAGACCCACGGATTGAAGAGGTAGGCAGTAGGTGGTGATAGCCCCACAGGCTCTTAGCTGTAGTCATCTTAGTATTGCTAGGGGTAAACCTGTGCCCGATATGTTAAACAACTTAGCATAAGGATTCACCATTGATATGCTCATTAGTATCTAATCTAGGCTATGTATATGTATATTAGAAGCATTGTAGGAGCAACTCCCCAACTCTTGGTCTAACCTCCATTAGGACCTGTTTACCCCTTTAGAATAGATTGCTTAGGTGTGTGTCACACTACCCCTATTATCAACTTACCCCTGTCTTGATAATTGATTAGTATCCTATCTTGATCATAAGAGTAGTGTTTACTTTACTCCATTGCCTTCCTTTGGGAGAAATACAATAACCTTCGGAATAGTCTTGGGTGAAATGCTACACGACAATTTCCGTGCGCTTGCGGACCTCATCTCTTTAGAGAGATGATTTGTGACGTAAGAAACGTCAACAAGAATTTATTGCGCCATTGTCGGGGATGATTTGTTATTGTTTCTCAGCAGCTGTCAATAGGCGTCGATGTTTTGCATGTTGATAATGGGTGCCACCGGAGCATCTAGCTCCGGCACCACCCAGGGGGCCTGGCGTCAACGTTTTGCACGTTGATAATGGGCGCCTCCGGAGCATCTAGCTCTGGCACCACCCAGGGGGCCCGACGTCAATGTTTCGCATGTTGATAATAGGCGCCACTGGAGCATCTTGCTTTGGCACCACCCAGGGGGCCGCCATCGACGTTTCACACGTTGATGATGGGCGTCGTCGAAGTACTCAGCTCTGACACCTCCCAGGGGGCGCGCCGTCGATGTTTCGTATGTTGGCAAGGGGTTCTCGGAGCTCTCGGAGGCCAAGCTTGGAGTTAACACAAATACATCAAGACATTGCCAATCTCCAGATGGTAGATGCCCTCAATCGATTGAGCACATCTACCCAGGGGCCAACAAGATTATGGCAATGGCAACAATCAAGACAAAAAAAATGAAGTTCGAGAGGATTTCATTTATTCAAATTTAAAGTCTTTACAAGTTGAAGGTACAAAAGGAAGAAGAGGTCCTAGCTACTCGCAACTTCTGGGCAACTTCTTGTACGCTTGCCTTGGCAACCTCCTCCGTCTCTACGACGGGCCCCTCAAAAAACCAGATCTAGCGACATTGAGAGATCTCGGCTGCGAAAACAATCAGCACATTCTCTGCGACTAACTTGGCCAGGGTCTTCCCTCAGTCTTAAGCTGGCCACTGATGATGTCTTCTAGCTTTCCCAGCTTGGCTTCGGCTGAGGTTAGGGCTGTCAAGGTTTGGCCCACTTTTGGCTCCAGGTTAGCCGGTCAAATTGGACTGAAGCCCAGAGGCACAAGCGCATCCTCTGCTTGCCCAAGGATGTCCCAGATCTGCCGGACTTTGACTTTTCACATGGTTCGAAGCTCCTCCAGAGATCTTCTGACGGATGTTAGCTCCGCAAAACCTTCCTTCGAGAATCGCTCGACCTCCTTGGCCTGCTGCTGCATTCGCTCATCTAGCAACCTTTCTTGGTCTACAACTTATTTCTCGCGGAGGTTCAGGCAGTCCTTCTTCACTGCCAGGTCCTTCTCCTCTGCCTTCACCTTGTCTTCCCTCGCGGAGATAGCAAGCTCCCATTTGGAGACTCCTTCTCCAGCTAGCCACACTTGGTGCTTTTCTTACTCGCACTAGGACTTGAACTTCTCAATGCAGTCAGTCAAGTCCTGCTCACCGAGCTCCAATTTTTGAGAGATCTCAGTATCTATCTTCTGAAGCTCTTGCTCCTTATTGTCGACAGAGGGCTGAAGCTTTGGGGATGACAATCCCTCCCGGTGGATAACTCCTCTGTCGCACCACAAGACTAGTGTCGTCGAGGATCGACATCCCCTTCTGCAGCTCCCTTTTGATCTCTGGGACTACACACAGCGACAGGAATTCTGATGGTGGCACGAGGTTGTGTCTTGAGATAGAACCGCTATATAACTTCTGCAGTTGGAGACGCAGAGCCTTCTCATCCAAATCAGTTCCAAGGCCAACCTCGATCCGAAGGAAGTCCATCTCTCCGCTGTAGTTCCAAGCAGGAAATTCTCGCTGCTTAAGTGGAGCCCAACTGCTGATCAAGAAGTTGCCAAGCACCATCATGGACATCAATCCTCCATTAAGCAAGTTCTGAATCCTAGAGAGCATTGGGTTTTACTCCTCTGATAGCTCTAGAATCAGTTCCCAGAAGTCGCGTCGTCAGAAGCCCGATTGGCAACTCCAATCGGTCCTGCTGGTCTGTCCGAACAATCATCGAGTCGCTCTTCCAGGTTTCCCACTTTCCAGAGGCAAAAGACATGATGTACTTTAACGGAGGATATCTATGTCTTACGAAGTAGTAGAATCCAATCAGGCTATTACCTTTCCCGGTTGTCCGAAGGGTAAAGAAGGTCTTGAATAGCGGCACGCAGGGCCACACGCCCGCCCACATCTCGTAGAAGTAGACGAATATCGCCACTAGCAAGATTGATTGGGGGCTGAGGTGCTGAAGTTGAAAACCTTACACTTCCAGCAGCATCAGTAAGAAGTTGGAAACCGGCAGAATTAATCCAACCATGGTGTACGCCGTGAAGAAGACGATATCGCCGGAGCTCTCCTTCTTTAAAGGAAGCTTCCTGCGGCGAATTGCGTTGTCGAAGGAGGGGCTCTGCTGTAAAAGCCCTAATTTTCAAACATTATTTTAGCTGTAAGATTAAGAAATAAGAAGTAGAAAAGAAATTAAAATTGGCAAATAGAAGATCAAATGCTTCCAAACCTAATGGAGGGAATTCAAAAATTCAAAGATAGCTACCATTCAAACCTTGACAAAATAAAAATCTGAGGTCACCAATGAGTTCCAAATATTCTGAAATGTGGCCTTGCTAATTTTCATGATTTTTTGAGGTACATTCACTATTTATTTCAACGCCAAGTTGAAATTCACTCAAATTCAAATTCAGATTTGAATTTGAATTAACTCAGTCAAATAGATAAATTGAATACAGATTTGAATTCTCCATATTTCAATGAGCATCCCTACAAAGATCTAGCATTTTTGGAGGAAATATGGTGGGAGAATTAATGTACCAGAGATGAGGATGAGTATGAGGGCTAGTGGGACCCACCTGTCATTTACTCAAGGTGCAAAACAGAGCAAATCTTTTCTTCCTCTCTCTATTGCTTGCCCAGGCGCCACACATGGCAGAATGCAAGCCACCTTGCTCCCTGCCCGCCAGCTTGTATCACAAACCAGCTGCTGCCTCTTGATCTTTTCATGCCCAGAGTAAAAAAACAGCCTTGCTCTCTTCTCTGTTTCTATTACAAGAACAGAACACCACCGTGCCCTGTTTCTCTCCCCACAAGCCATCAATTTCAGCTGGTGTTCTTCCTCGGTGATAACAGTAAGATGAAACACAGCATCTCTCGCTATCTTCTCCTCAACTTATCTCATGATTTGATTGCTGGTAACCCTCTGCAGTTTGAAGATTTCCGGACGCCCTTCTCTGTTCCAAGTTGCTGCTCCGCTGTTCCACCACGGAACTGGAGATACATACGTTTTCTCACCTCAATCCTTGAAGACAAAAGGTGCGCTATGCAATGTAGTACATGCCCACAAAGTTTCAGCCCTTGCCATGGACCCTAGCCCTCTTATTTCTATTTTTCTGGACGATCTTCGTGGATACGAAGCTAGGTCTCCAATTTAATTCCGTTTGCACGTGTAATCTTTCTTCGATCCTATTAGAAGATAGTTTATTGATCTCCTAACGCACCCTCTCGAAGTGAAGCCATCGATTTTCATCAAGGAACCACACCGGAATGACCATTTTCCTAGCCGCCGGCTGAATTACAACACATCGCCTCGAAATCCTATTTCCCAAACTTTTCAGCTAATTTAGCACCTTGATTCTTGCTCCCTAGGTTCCAAGGAATCTTTAAGTAAGATTTCCAGGCAAAATAGGGCGCTAGGGAAGCCGGCCGACATGGACGGAACCCTAATGGGCACCGTCGCCGTCGGGGACACCTTTCCGGTCGTCGATTGCCGTCCTTGGCCATACGGGTGTGTTCCCCATCGAACGTTAGGTAGCAGCAAGGATATTCTAGTGTCGATGTTCCCTGGAGCGTGTGGCGGTGAGCCGCCGCCATAGGGCGCCGCCGAGTGCCGTCGAGCGCGAGGTAGAAGAAGGTCGGGCGGGCCCGCTTGTCAGTCAAAGGTGTGCCAGCCCGGATCTGGTGCGGGACTAGGATCCAGCATGGCTACAGCCTAGAACCGTGTTGCCCCGTGTAGCCCCAATTTGACTGGCCGGTTTAAATCCCGTGGGCCCACCGAATTATTCAAACATTTCCAATTGAATTTAATTCCAGATTTCCATCAAATTTGAAATTAATATCTCTTAGGATTCTTGTCCAAAAATTCCCAAATAAATTTTTTTAGAACTAGGATGATCTCTACTTTCATGTGGTGCACTTAGATCAGTATGAAAATGCCTAATTTGTCCTTAATAATTCCATGAAAAAAATGCCATTGGAATTAATTCCTGATGCTCCATTCATTAAAAAATTTCCAAACTTGTCTAGATCATTCCAAATAATTCCCCAGTGTTCCAATAAAAGTTTAATGTCCATTTGAGTTGATTTGAATAGCCAAATGGTGTTTCCAATCTGTATGTACCTGAAAATTCCAATATGTTCAGAAACTTTTTCAGCAAATTGTCCAAACTTGTAAATTCAATATCTCACAGTAAAACGCTTAGAAAATTATGAAACCAATTTTGTAGAGATACTATTGACCTCCTCTAAACAGAACACCAACTTTCGGCTATGTTAAAGTCCCATATTTCCCATGAAAGTTCTAAGAAGTGTTTAGATACATTGAATTTTAGACAACAGAGACTTCCATGAACTTAGCCCAGTTTTGGTCAGAGTCCCACTCATAGCACCTAGTGTCCACTGTAAAATTTCTAGAACCTTTGGCCATTATTTATTATACTTAATTGTGCTTCTCAGCTATGTTATATTATCACTATTGAATCACCTTGCATAATCTTTGCATATCAAATAGTTGCCGAGCTCGAGGAGACCCCGGAGCTGCTGGAAGTCATCAACCTGGAGATTAACTATAACCCCGTCTCGCAGCCAGGCAAGCCCCGGTTTGCATTTAACAATGTTTTGATTTTTTATTTGTATCACACTATATGGGTTAGAATGTATTGTGCATTTGGTCTAGGTTTTCTTGGAGTTTTTCACCTGCATGAACAGAGCACCCGTGAGAGCAGGGTAGATGTTTAAGTCCTCAATGTGTCCATGCTATGCTTAATGTTATAATTGCTTTGGTAGAAGTCGAGTAGTTAGAATCTACTCGCCAGTTCAGGAATTGGGTTCACACTGGATTGGTCAAGTGAGAGATTCACCATTTGGTTAAATATGAGACCGGGCATGGAGTAGGAGCAGCAGGACATAAGGGCTAGTGAGCTGTAGTTGTGCCTGTGTCGGACAAGGAACGATCCGTGTGCGACCCTGTTGAGGAAGTTTGAATGTACCGAAGGTATATTGGATATATGGGACCCAGTAAACCGATGTAACTTGTCCATCTTAGCGTCGAGGCATAACCCACCTCTTTATAGGTGCGGGTTGAGAGCAGCAAGGTGTAAACCTGCCAGCGGGTATGTCGTACTCCGTGTGGGGGCCTCCTGCTCATAGCGGTGGGACCGGTTCTGCGTGTAGGTAGCGGGTGGAAGGTTGCCGTATACAATATCACTGGAGTGTGCCTTCACAGCTCTGAGTGTGGGTGTATGTGTCGTGCTATTTGGGTATCCCTGCAGGTGTATATCGATTCGAGTCGCCATCCCTCGCGGTTATTGAGTACCACTTGTTCACTGCATCGTGATGTAATTAATTATTGTAGTTGGAATATTATTGAATCATGCTTTATGAAATATTATGTATTGAAATTTGTATTGCCGTAGAATAGATTGCTCACTAAATTTCAGATTCTTGAAGCCTTAATATGCTGCTAAAACTGAAAATAAGGACGAAGAATTAGGCGAGTCCTTTATTGCAAACTCCTGTCCTATATTACATATATCCTGCATATAGAGTTCCATGCTTAGTGGAGACAGTTACGTCTTGTTGAGCCTCCGTGCTCACGGTTGCTATTTTAAGTTTTTGTTGCAAATGATGATGTCTTTGATGAAGGGTTCACTGGTGAGGCGTTGCCCCCGTCGGGGTACATGGCCGAGTGGGAACTCTGCACGCCACCGTGATGTGTTCTATGTGATGCTAGTGTGATTCCAATCTAGGGCCGAGTGGATCGGTTTTGCATAGCTTAGGCTTGAGTGTCAAGAGCTATGAACTTATCTTCTGCTGTAGTCTATTTTAATGTATATTATTTGTAAAAGACAAAGCTTGTATAACACTATGTTGTTTTATGTAATATGATGTACTTTTTTCTGTGTGTTGTTGGGTGCCGCATCGCACGGCGCCATCCAATTGTGATTCTTGGAATGTTGTAACTCCGATCCTCATATCTGCCACCCCATCAACTTCCAAACCCTCTCAATGTCTTTCTTGCTCACATGTTTGGTGGGGGGAAGTCTGAGTTCTATCGCTGCAAAGCAGAGCAAAAGCAGAGAACACGATGCGGGGGGATGAAGTGGGGAGCTCAATGCGCAAACAAACAGACCGAGACATAAGAGTTCACTCCTGCTGCAAAGCCTCTTCCTTTATTAGCCTCTGCAATGCTTGGATGGCAGCTGCACACGAAGCCCGATTACCCACCGCACAGTTACCTCGTATATGACATGGGGGCCTGGGGCTGCTTTACCAAAAAAGTCGCACCAGGTGAACCGTTGCCATGATGAGAAGTTGGAATCCCGACGGCGGCGGTCTTGAGGGCTACAAAGATCACGCTGGGAACCGATACAAAAATCGTATTGGGAACCCGCAACATACAATTGCACGAGGTCTGCATGTCATGTATCTCACCTGCCAAACCAAGAAGAGCCACGTAGCGATGGCACATGAGCGTGCCATCATTTCAACTGCCCAAGTGAAAAGTGGAAGCAACAACGCGGGAAGTGATAGTGGACCAACCTTTGGGATCAAAGCCTCACCCCGAGTTGGTCCCGAGGGACACTGTTGGTACCCTACAGACCAGGTACCACTTCGTACCAGAAAGAGAAGCGCCGAGTCCCACATTCTAGGAAAGTTGACTTCCGAAGGCCAACACGTCTCCCGCAGTGTCGGACCTTCCATCCTCCTTAGGGTGGCTCCAGCGCTGCCACGTGTCCCGCAGTGCTGGACCTGCCTCCCTCCTTATGGTGGCTCTGGCGCTGCCACGTTTCCCGTGGCTCTGGACCTGCTTCCCTTGGGAGTTCCGGCGCTGCCACGTGTCCCGTAGCACTGGACATGCCTCCATGCTAAGGGAAGCTCCGGTGCTACCACGTGTCACATGTCCGGAACTTCATCTCCAACGAGAACTCTGGGATCACTAACGGCGTAGACATTCAAAGGCAATCAATCAACCATGAAAAGACCTGGTTAACGCGTCATTAATTCTACATTAATGATACACAATTAGAGTACCATCAAGCCTGGTAACGCTGCCATCAAGGCACATTATCACACAAATAAACGGCCATATTACACTTAGATCGTGTACGACATAGTGAATACCGTTGGGGCCACTTATCGGGCCTCGGTACGCTGTTACAACCAGCCCTTATCATATAAAAGGACTGCATTGCACAATTGAAGGCCAATCCGATCTAAGGCTAAGGTCATCCAGACTAGCTCACCAACATACTCGCTTGAAGCAATCCAACACTTAAACACCCCGTGGAGTAGGGTAATATGCTCAGGCGGCCCGAACCACATAAAAACCACTACATCACCCCTGTTCCTGAGTTCTTGAGGTTACGCCCCTCCTCAATATGAACCTTTGCGGACTACTTCTTAGTAGTACCGGGGGAAGTGTCGATCGCACACTTCGACAGAACTGTAGCAGTCATCAAATGAGAGGGGTAGAATGGTCTAGGTAGGGTTCTAGTGAGGATGGATAATAGATAAGTGAAGGTAGTATGACACACACAAGAGCATTCTATTCTAAGGAGGATAAATGGGTCTAAGGGAGATTAGACTAAGAGTTAGTGAGTTGCTCCTACAATGGCTCTAATACACATATACATAGCATAGGTTAGATACTAATTAGCATGTCAATGATGAATCCTTATGCTAAGTTGTTCAACACATCAGGCACAAGCTTACCCCTAGCAATACTAGGGTGACTCCTGCCAAGAGCCTGTGGCATAGCCAAACATGGAGGATTACAAAGGACGGGTAGGGCTGTCACCACCTACTGCCTACCTCTTAATTCCGCGGCTCTACGAGACATCCAATGCTACTTAACTATCCTAGCACAATGCTAGCATATTAAGTAAATACCTTAAGAGCCTATGCACAAGCCATCTTAAGGCAATGACTAACCTAGATATCATTGAACCAATGTTGAGACATAGCATAAGTTATTCATATTAACATGATCATATCATAACTAATTAGACTATAGTGGAGGTTTGTAGTGTTTATGATAATAGAATAAGATTGTTATATCATAATCATAAAGACTACTCCTACCACATACATGGACTCCACAAGCAAACAAGAAATGCTTCATCTAAGCATATGTATAAAATAAGACTAAAGATAACAACTTTGTTATGCATAAAGTCAAAAATACAAAAAAGGAATACATGAGCCATACCTTTCCCAATTTGGAATTGGGAAGAGAGACTCCTTCTACTCCTTCCCTAATTTGGACTAGGGACTAGAGGCACTCCTCTCTATAGCCTAAACTCCTCTAAGACTATGGAAGATAGTGGATACAATAGAATGAAGATCAAGTGGTGTGTGTGAGAAGTGAGGGGTAGGGGGTCCTATTTATAGCTCGAGAGGGGTCGGTTCCCGCAAAAAAAGTGCACAAATCAGTCTTCATCGTGATCAGGGTACCAAAGGGAGTCGACACGTGGAAGTTGACCAATTATGGTGCCAGAAAGGCTTCGGCTGAACCACCACTTCGGCCGCACTGGACTTCTGACCAATTCTAGTGTGCTTTCTCGAGATGACTTCTAGGTGGGTCCCATTGACTGATATGGGTGATACACCATTGGATCTCCTTGAATACGTCCGTTTGTATGCCATTTCATCCATGTGTTGCCACATGTCAGCGCTTGATTGGCTGGGATGACAATTTATAGGATTGCTCCCCCTCTTTTATCATTTCCTGCATAAAATGCCTGCATGCACTATTCTTCAAAGGCCAAGTAAAAATAGGTTAAGTAGAAAGGTTATGTGTGCAAGAAATGATTTTTCCTTCACATAATTGAGTTATATTGAGGGATGAAATTGGGATATTACAGCCGTCAACACCCGCTGATTTGGATCATGGGCGGGAGGAGCCATCACCAAAGGTCCGATAGGGCCTTGTGGTGGAGCGGATCCAATCGGCATGTCATGAATGACAAGGTTCCTACCTTATAAATCTTTCTTCCTTGGAGGAGCCTTGGTGGCTTTCTTCGCCGATGCCTTTCCTTTCCTTTTCTCATCCATAGGAGCTTTGCCCTTGTCCCAGCTAGCTCTAGCCTCATCCACAAGACCTTTTCCTTTATCGGCCGCTTGGTCTGTTTCCTTGTCCCTCAAAGTCACAAGCCTTTTCCTTTGACTTGCTTGTGCTTCAACTGCTTGGGCTTGATCTGCATCACGGTCACACTTCTTCGTTGTGAAAGCCTCGTGATGAGCGAGCTCGTGATCCAACTCCGCTTCCTCCTTGCTCAGTGGCGATAGACTTCTTGACGAGCTACCTCATTGTAAGGATCGAATGCCAAAGAGGGGGGGGTGAATTGGGCTTCTTTTCAAAAATTAAGGCAATAACACTTAATTACTGAAAGCCCAATTCCCTATGCGAACAACCTATGCATTCAAGTGAATAGTAACTTTGCGGTATATGAAATGCATAAGTGTAAGGTGAGAGGAAGAGAATGCAAACTCCCAAGGAGACACAAGGATTTATCCTGTGGTTTGGCAAGATCGTCAAGATCTTCCTACATCCACGTTGTGGCACCCACCAAAGGGTATAGCCACACCCAAGTCACCGAGACTAGGCTTCTCCGTTTGCCAACCTCGGCAAGGTGGATCTCAAGCCTTGTACAACTTGGTTCCTCCAGGCTTCCACAACCGTCTTGGCAAGCTCCGGAAGTCTCTCTCAGTTACAATCACCAAGGGACACTCCCTTACAGCTCTCACTACACTAGAGATTCCAATCACCAAGAATGGAGGCACACAAGCACTATCTCTAGCTAGTTCTAGCCTATCTCTTGGTGTGTAAGTGGTATAGATGATGTAGAAGTGATGGATCAATGTCTTGAATGCTTGAGGATGTGTAGAGTATGTCTGGTAGTCAAGACTTGTCGAATAGACTGGTTGAAGGGGTATAAATAGCCAGCCTCCACGAAATAGCCATTGGAAAAGTAGGCTGACATCACTATTCTGCGAACACCGGATGATCCGATGTTCTCCCTTCAGTTATCATCGGTCAAATTCACTTTAGCTGATGTCACTGTGTCAGATATGACCGTTGTTAGACCGATGTTGCACTTGTCTTCTCATCGGATGATCCGGTGGCACTTCCTCCAGAATTGGTTCAAACTTGATGCTTACTGGAGTGATTGACCGATGTGTTCAAAGGTTGTACATCGGATGATCTGGTGCTACACTTGGTCCAAGGATATTGCTTACTGTACTGATGGACCGATGTAACATTGCCCTTAACATCGGATGATCCGGTGAGTACTTTGTTCTGAGGTCTTCTTCTTCTGCTGAATCAACTCGACCGATGTGTTGTTCTCTGGAAACATCGGTTGATCTGGTGAGTTGATTTTGTTTGCTTCGAGTTGTTCTAAGTGATTCTTTTGTATTTTGCTCGATTGACCTCTTAGACATTTGTTGGAAATATACTTCTGATGATTTTCAAGCATTGAGTGTTGTCAATTATGGTTGAATGACTTTGACATATGAGCTTTTACTTCTAGTCTTCATAACATTGATTGATTTCATAAGATGATTGTTTAGGAGTCTCCAGTGATCCGTAGTTGATGTTCATATTCATATAGATTTCATTTGATTAAGTGATATGGGAGACCTTGCATCCACAAATTCATTAGTAAAATCCAAAGGTTGTCATTAATCACCGAAACCGTACCTCATGGGGGCCTAGATGCTTTCAATCTCCCCCTTTTTGGTGATTGATGACAACACAACAAGTGAAGCATAATAGTAATGAATTTGATAATAGGATACTCAAGAAGATATGCAATGAGTACAAGGTTATCACACTTAAAACTTGAAGTCTCAAAACCGATCAATAACTCGAAAGCTCAATCAATGAATAACTCAAGAGAATAAGTGGTCATAAGATATAGATAGACACCAATAAGCTCAATCGATCAATAACTTAAGAGTACTCAATGAATAACAAAGGAGTAGCAAAAACACCAAATTACAAAAGATATAGATAAACTCCCCCTACAGCTAGGACACTCCCCCTGAGGCTAAGCTATCCTCCCCCTGACTCTTCTCTAACTCTTCTCCCCCTTTGGCATCAAGACACCAAAAAGGAATCCGAGTACCTAAGAATCCTGAGTGCTCGGAGCGATGACGAACTGGTCACCGTCGGGGGTGCTGTTGTCGGAGCTGCTGCCTGCTGCTGCCGCTGAGGCTGGAGTAGAAGTGGAGGGAGCTGTAGGAGCCGTAGGAGCTCCTGTCGGTGCCTGCTGAGTCGGAGCTGCTGGCAACGGGGCACTGACAACGGATGCCGGCGTCTGCTGGAAAAGTGTCGTGGCCGGTAGCGGAGAGTGGATGGGGGCACCCGGAGCAAGCAGTGGGGACATGCTGATCGTCGGGATCGGCGTGGTCGGCACTGGTGCTGCAGCTGGAGCTAGAACAGGTGGGGCTGGAGCAAAGCCCCGTAGCTGCGATGGTAGGGCAATCCCGGTCTGGGTGTAGAGGTTGGTGATCAACCCCAGGATGCCCATCATCGCCTGCTGCGTCTGCTGCTGCTGGTCAAGAGATCACTGGTGCATCTGATCGATCAGCCCAGTCAGCCAGTCAGTGTCCTCTAGCCTCTCGCGGGCGATCTGGCGCTGCATCTCCTGCTGCTGCTGCTGCTGCTGCTGGAGCTCTAAGAGACGCGCGGCCTGCTCAGCTCGGGCCTTCTCAGGTGCAAGCCAGTCCAGGCGCTGCTGCTCAACCATCTACTAGAGGAGGGAGGTGAGCTCGGACGGCTGAGAGACCTATGCCTCTAACACAGGATGTGGAGTAGGAGGTGACATAGTCGAGCCTCCAGCCTCCGCGTCGTGCTGCCTGGGTGAGGGAGGAGGTGGGAAGTACTCCTCAACGCTGTCATCCGTGTCGCTCTCGGACTATATATGCTGAAGGTCCTCACCCTGAGCCTCTGCCTGTGCCAGTCTCTCATCTTCCTTCTCCAGATCTGACCAATCCTCCTCGGATAGCCGAGCACGGACCTGACGCTCGACTGGACGGCCAAGGCGGCGGTCTCCAGGAGCTGGAGCACGATAGTGGCTAAACCGTGTGACAGTCTCGTCAGTGAGACTGTCACGCACGGCGGGACCCCTCAGGAGCAACCATGTAGAGCAAGTAGCTGATCCAATGTCCAAACACAAGCTGCCTCATCATGCCAACTCCATCAGTGATCACGTCCTCCATCTCACATATGAGGATGTCCACAATATCGAACTCCATCCCGTTCATGATGTAGAACAGGAGGGTCTGCTGCAGGCTGGTGAACCCCTCTAGGTATCCGGACCTCGGCAAAAGTGTGCGGCGCAAGGCAAGGTGCACTGTGCGCGGAGCTGGAGTCAACAGTGCCGGTACCCTCGGCTGGTCTGGAGAGAAAGACGATGCAAACAGAGAGCATATCTCCTCCAGTGGTGGTGCCACTCCTCCAGTGAGCGGCCTCCTCGGCGAGTCTGCCTGTCCATACACTCTCTCGTGCAGGCAAGTGTCGTGGAGATCCACTCCTAGCAGCTGTGCCAAAGTCTGTCTCGTCATGTGATGGTGCTAGCCCATGAACATGAAGTCTATAGATCTGCGGCCCTCAGAGACGTAGAGGGTAGCGTAGAATACGCGGACCCAGTCCTCCACGTAGGCACTCCTCTCGTAGGACATCAGCTCCACCAGCCCTCTATACCTCTCAAAGTAGGGGCGTATCTCTGTCTCGGCTGCCAGGGCAAGCTGATCCCAATCCCGAAAGTTGTGCTGGAAGATCTTATGGCCACGACGTCTATAGGTCTCGTACAGCGATGCCTGAGTCAAGGTCCAAAACCGGCTGTCCACAAGTGACTCTCTGGGACGAGAGAACCACTCCTCAAGTAGAATGTTCCATCTGAGCTTCCTGAGCTGCTTGGCCTTCATCTTCCTGTAATCTGTCAATCGGACACCTTCACCAACACAGACGTTGGTGTTCATCTCGTAGACGGCTCTCTGGGCCGCCCTGTCCTCTCGAAGATCGGCTACAGATGGTCTCGAACGTGGTACTGCCGCGGGATGACCCCCACGGGTCCTGGCTGAGCGCCGGCGAACAAGCGGCACTTCCAGCTCTTCTTCTTCCTTGGACTCATCTAGCACGGGAGGCTGCCTCGGACGAGCCTTGCAAGTCCTCAATGATCCTCCTCGTCCACGCTCTCGCTCCTCGGTGGCGCGAGCGGCCATCAAAGCCTTCATTTCCTCCTTCGACACCTTTTGCTTCTTTGCGGCCGGCTCCGCAATGGCCTTGCCCTTTCCCTTCTCGTCATGAGCCATTGCGATGAGGCAAGTGACAATGCGCGTGAATGAAGTCGACGATGTCAAGCGCACGGAACGGTGATACGAAGATCGTCGTGGCCTGAAACCCTAGCGGCGTAGTGGCGGCCGTAGAGGGAGACACCACGGCGACGCCGAGGGCGGTGGTGCGGCTGTGCTTGGGGCGGCGGTGGTGGTGCACGGGAGGCGGCGGTCGGCGGCGCTTGGGTGGAGCGGCTGCGGCGGTGGAGGAGAGCGGCGGCGGTGGCGCTGGAGGAAGCGGCGGCGGCGGCGCTGTTGCGGTGGTGCGGTGGCGGCCGGAGTGCTGCGGTGGCGGTAGGGCGAGGGAGTGGCGGAGGCAGAAGGGCGAGCGAGTGTCGGGGTCGGGGAGAGAGAGAGGAGGGAGGCGAAGGGGTGTTTAAAAAGTGGGTCCCAAACCCTAGCTTAAAATTTAACACCGGATGGACCAACGTTAAAAGATAGGAGCATCGGTCGAATGGCACAGTAAGGGTATTCAAAAAGGTACCGTTGACACCGGATGGTCCGACGTGGAAGGGAATAGCATCGGTGGATTTCAGCATAGTTCCAGAAATGTGAACATCGGATGCACCGATGTTTCTCAGAATCAAATCGTCGGTTGATTTGTGTTACTGACTGAGCTGACCCTTGGCTTTTGAACACAAAGTGATCCGATGATGGTCTAGCCTAAGCATCGGATAATCCGATGACTACAAAACAGCAACATCCCATATATGTCCTTTGACCAAACACACAAACAATGAGAAACACATGTCTCAGGACTTTTTGGGCAACCCCTTACCCCTCAAAAATGCTAATTTGCCAATAACATGGCTAAGCCTTAAAGCGAATAGAACACCGAAGAAAAATAGGAAGGAAATCATCCAAATAAAATGTAAGGCCCATGCTTTGTGAGCTAGAGGGTGAAGCCTTCTATCTCTTAGAAGCATGCTCCTTTAGGCATTAACGCACCTAACATTTTGTTCTTTCCACATCATATGAGTTGAGATATTGCATTTCAAACAAGTCTCTTTCTCATGAGGTGGGTTCCCCTTTGTGACAATCTACCGTATGCAATGCCAAACAATTTATAATGCAAGGAATTTAAATATGAGTGCAAGTCTATATGGCAGGAATCATGCAAGACATAAAGTAAATCTATTTTGCCAAATTTGAACCTTTCAAAGGCTTCTTCAGGGAGAGCCACTCTCCAAGCCTTGGGAAAACCCAAAAGAACCTCCATCCCAGGCTAACCCTTGCTCACCTCTATCCTTTGAAAGTTAGACAAGACCTATATGAGATGCATTCTTACATGGCAACTTACATGACGTTCGATGCATCTAGCACATTTAACTCACTCCTTAGCTTAGAAAAAGTTTTCTCATCTAGTGGTTTAGTGAAGATATCCGCCAATTGTTCTTAGGACCTAACACCTCGCAAAGAGATGTCTCCCTTAGCTTCATGATCCCTCAAGAAATGATGGAGAATATCAATGTGCTTAGTGCGGGAGTGTTGAACAGGGTTTTTAGATATCTTAACCGCACTTTCATTGTCACAAAGGAGAGGCACACAACCAAGTTTAATACCAAAGTCCAAATGGGTTTGCTTCATATAAAAAATTTGGGCACAACATGCACCGGCCGCAATATATTCCACTTCCACCATGGACAAAGCGACATAATTTTGCTTCTTGCTAGACCAAGATACTAGGGAACGCCCAAGCAAGTGGCACCCACCGGGGGTACTCTTGCGATCCACACGGCATCCGGCAAAGTCCGAATTCGAGTAACCCAAGAGATGGAATTTTGCACCTTTAGGGTACCACAGGCCCACACTAGGGGTATGCTTAAGATATCGAAGTATCCTAAAGACCGCCTTCCGATGCGATTCTTTAGGTGCCGCTTGAAAGCGAGCACACAAGCATACACTAAACATGATATCGGGCCTAGATGCAGTAAGATAAAGCAATGAACCAATCATGGAATGATAGTTAGATAGTTCAATAGGTTTACCGTCCTTATCCGCATCGAGATGACAATTTGTTGCCATTAGAGTGCTTCTTGAGCTACAATCTCCCATCTCAAATTTTGTCAAGAGGTCCTTGGTGTACTTTTCTTGATAGATGAAGGTCCCCTCTTGAAGTTGCTTGATTTGAAATCCAAGGAAGAAGTTGAGCTCTCCAATCATCGACATCTCGAATTCCCTAGACATCATTTTGCCAAACTCATGGCTAAGAGCTTCGTTAGTTGAACCAAAAATAATATCATCAACATAAATTTGACAAATAAATAACTCTCCGTTGATGTCTTTGGTGAAGAGTGTAGTGTCCACCCTCCCGATCTTGAATCCTTTCATGATCAAGAAATCCCTTAGTCGTTCATACCATGCCCTAGGTGCTTGCTTGAGCCCGTAGAGCGCCTTGTGCAACCAATACACATGATTAGGATTCCTCGGATCTTCAAACCCGGGAGGTTGTTCAACATAGACTAGCTCGTTAATATAACCATTAAGAAAGGCACTTTTCACATCCATTTGATAGAGTCTAATATTATGATGTGATGCAAAGGAAAGAAGTATACGAATGGCTTCTAACCGGGCAGCCGGAGCAAATGTCCCCCCAAAGTCTAGTCCCTCAACTTGCGAGAACCCCTTGGCCACAAGTCTTGCCTTGTTGCGGACCACAACGCCATTCTCGTCTTGTTTGTTGCAGTACACCCACTTTGTTCCGATGACGTTCTTGTCCTTGGGTCGCTCCACCAACACCCAAACTTCATTGCAAATGAAGTTGTTGAGTTCTTCTTGCATGGCCATCACCCAATTTGGATCTTGGAGTGCTTCCTCAATGTGAGTGGGTTCTACACATGAAACAAACGAGTAGTGCTCACAAAACGAAGCGAAATGGCGAGAACATGTACTTACTCCCCTTGACAGACTTCCGATGATTTGGTCCATCGGATGCGCCTTGGAGATGTGTCCATGCCTCATAAGTGGTTGTGAAGCACTTGGCGATGGTGATACGTGTTGCTCTTCTTGTGGTTGGACTTGATCATGGACTTCTTATTCTTCTTGATGTTGTGTGGCTTGTGAGTCTTGAGTCGGCAATGGATCATCCTTCTCTTCTTCATCAACCTGAGGCGCCATAGAGGTGTTGATGTTGGAACTTGAGGCCCCCCCTTGATCATGGCTCTCCTCAACTTTAGGCTTGATGTCTCCAATGGTCATGTTCTTCATAGCCTCTCGTAAGGGCTCATCATCTATTTCATCATGACCAAAACTTTCCTCTTGGGAGCCATTAGTTTCATCAAAATCAACATCACAACTTTCCTCAACTAAACCGGAGGTTTGGTTGAATACTCGATATGCTTTTGAGTTTGATGCATAACCAAGAAATATACCAACATCACATCTTCTTTCAAACATACCGAGCCTTTTCTTGCGGTAGATGTAGAACTTGCACCCAAAGACTCAAAAGTAGGATATGTTGGTCTTTCTCCCAATGAGAAGTTCGTATGGGGTCTTTTGAAGTAGTCGATGTAGGTAGACCCTATTTGCGGCATGGCCCGCCGTGTTGATTGCTTCGGCCCAAAACTTCTCGGACGTGCCATAGTCATCAAGCATTGCTCGTGCAAGAGTGATGAGAGTCTTGTTCTTCATTTCAACAACACCATTTTGTTGAGGAGTGTATGTGGCCGAAAACTCAAGCTTCACGCCTTCACGGCCACACCTCTCCCCAATGTTGTAGTTCTTGAATTCGGTGCCGTTGTCGCTCCAGACCTTGATGATGGGAAGTTGAAATTCCCTTTGAGCGCGGTTAGCGAAGGTCTTGAACACTTCCGAAGTTTCACTCTTGTCACCTAGAAACAAAGTCCAAGCATAGCGAGAGTAGTCATCAACTATAACAAGACAATAGAGGTTACCGCCAAGACTTTGATATGTAGATGGTCCGAAGAGATCCATGTGGAGTAGCTCAAGTGGCTTGGAGGTTGACACCATTGTATTCATTGGGTGGTGTGAAGCAACTTGCTTCCCGGCTTGACAAGCGCTACAAAGCTTTTTCTTCTCAAATGTGACATCCTTCACGCCGGTCACCATCCCAAGCTTGAATGACTTCTTGAGCTTGCTCATCCCTATGTGCGCTATGCGTCGATGCCATAGCCAACCCAAACTTGTCTTAGTGAAAATACAAGTGGTCAAGCTAGCATCCTTGTTGGAGAAGTCTACTAGGTAGAGATGTCCATGCCGAAATCCTTCGAAGACTAGTTCTTGGCTTGTTTCACTACTCACAACAACATCATTTTTGCTAAAGGTGCATGTTAGTCCAAGATCACATAATTGTGCAATAGAAAGTAAATTAAAACTAAGTGACTTAACGTACAATACATTGGAAATAGATAAATCATTTGACATAGCAATTTTACCTAACCCAATTACCTTGCCCTTAGAGTTATCACCAAAGGTGACTTGTTCATGATTGCCGGGGTTTTCTATGGTGGTGAACATACCATCATTGCCGATCATATGTTGAGTGCACCCGCTATCGAGTACCTAATGCTTTCCTCCGGCTTTGTAGTTCACCTACACACATGAATTCAATTTTTAACTTTAGGCACCCAAGCCAACTTAGGTCCTTGTATGTGTGATACAAGTGTCTTTGGGACCCAAAGTTACTTGGGGAGCTTCCCCTTCACGCCCTTCATGTCTTTGCCAATGAACCTTGCCTTCACCTTGCCATCTACTTTACTCAAGAGATAATAACGATCATTGAAAGTAGATTTGTAATTAATGGGCAATTTTGGAGAAGGCCGATTAGGAAGAGGACACTCCCTTGTGTGGTGACCGGTGACCTCACAATGTTGGCAATAAGAACCAACTTCCTTGATGAAGCTTGTTCTAAGCTCTGGTGAGGGCACCTTTCCTTCGTTAGGCACCGGGAAGGATCCAAGTCCTCTCTTGTTGAAGGCCTTTGCTTGTTGGAAGAGGATTTCCTTGTGCTTGACTTCTCCTTTCGATAGTCTAGCCACACTAGTGCAGAGATTCTCAATTTCTTCCAACAAATCCTTCTCCCTAGCATTTTCTTTCAAAGGCAAAGACTTGTGCAAGACATTAGTGGCATGAGAAGTAATGGATACCTTATCATTAAGAGTTTGTTTATTCATATTTTTTAACTCTTGATCAAGCACTTCATAAGCAAGGTTAAGTGTTTGATGTTCTTGTATTAACTTGTTGTGATCTCCCAAGAGTGTTTGGTGTGCTAAGTTAAGCTCATGATGATCTAGCTTGATTTTATCCTTATCCTCCTCAATTTCCTTGACATGGGATTTGAGCGTGTCATGCTCTTTAAGTATGCTTTCATACTTGTCAAGAAAATCGAGGTTAGCACTCTCAAGCTTGGCACGAGTTTCTTCAAGAGATTTAACCATACTCTTTTCCCTCTTAATGACAGTATGATATTCATTTATTAATGAAGTTAAATCATCGGGGGAAAGCTCATAATCGCTAGAGTCATCACATACCTTGGTGTTACCTTTCACCATGAGGCACATGGGTGGTGGATGAACAGGTTAGTCATCATTGTTGGCAATGGCAAGGCTGGCCAAACTTTCTTCTTCTGCTTCACTCTCTTCATCACTTGATTCTTCGTCAGTGACCCATTCATTTGCCTCACACGAGAACACCTTTTGTGGACCATTTCTCTTCTTTGGGAAGAGTTTTGCCTTCTTGCCCTTGTCATGTTTCCTCTTCCCAAAGGATCTTGGTTTGGGTTTGACCTCTTCTTCATCATCTTCACTATCTTCAAGCTTGCGATGCTTGCTCTTGTGGTTCTCTCTTCTTTTGTCCAGTTTTGGACAATCATAGGAGATGTGGCCTTGATCACCACAATTATAGCAAGTCTTGTGATCATCTCTCCTTGGTAGAAACGCTTTCTTCTTGGGATCAAAGGTGTATCCCTTCTTAGTAATCTTGGAGTTCAAGCGTGAGAACTTTCTCATCATCAATGCAAGCTCATCATCGTCATCTTCACTTGATGCTTGCTCTTCTTCACTTGAGCTAGGCTCAACCACCTTCTTTTTCTTTAGACTTGTCTTCTTGGTGGAGGCCTTTAGAGCAATTGTCTTTGAAGATGATTGCTCCATCATCCCAAGTACGCTCATCTCATGAGTGTGAATCTCTCCAATAAGTTCCGAGACTTCAATATGGTCAAGAGATTCTTTTTGGAGCATGGAGTTGATGATGTTGTACTTTGGCTTGGGAAGGAGCATAAGAATCTTGCGGTTGATGAGTCCTTTGCCAAGAGAAGCAATGTCTAGAGCGTTAATTTCTTCAATAAGCACATTCAAGCGAGAGAACATTTCATTGACATTTTCATGAGGTAGCATTTTAAACTCATCATATTTGGCTTTAAGCATGTGATATTTTAGTTCCTTGACTCGAGAAGAACCCTCATGAATTTCTATTAAGCAAGCCCAAATTTCACAAGCCTTTTCTTTGCTAGCAATCCTAGCAAACACATCTTGACTAATACATACATAAATTGCATTCCTAGCTTTAGCATCCCATTTAATTTGATCACCAACATAATTTTGCTCACCAAACCCCGCGTGGGTCGCTTCCCATACTTCGGGAGCAATAGCCTCTAGATAAGCGCGCATGCGTGCTTTCTAATAGGCAAAGTCCTTGCCCTCGAAGATAGGAACCGAACCCCCAATCTTGGCCATTTTAGCTCTCTAGCGGTGAAGCTAGAATGATCCTATGAGCAACCTAGCTCTGATACCAATTGTAAGGATGAAATGCCCAAGAGGGGGGGGGTGAATTGGGCTTCTTTTCAAAAATTAAGGCAATAACACTTAATTACTGAAAGCCCAATTCCCTATGCGAACAACCTATGCATTCAAGTGAATAGTAACTTTGTGGTATATGAAATGCATAAGTGTAAGGTGAGAGGAAGAGAATGCAAACTCCTGAGGAGACACGAGGATTTATCCTGTGGTTCGGCAAGATCGTCAAGATCTTCCTACATCCACGTTGTGGCACCCACCAAAGGGTATAGCCACACCCAAGTCACCGAGACTAGGGATCTTCACTATTCTTCTTCGTTTGCCAACCTCGGCAAGGTGGAGCTCAAGCCTTGTACAACTTGGTTCCTCCGGGCTTCCACAACCGTCTTGGCAAGCTCCGGAAGTCTCTCTCAGTTACAATCACCAAGGGACACTCCCTTACAGCTCTCACTACACTAGAGATTCCAATCACCAAGAATGGAGGCACACAAGCACTATCTCTAGCTAGTTCTAGCCTATCTCTTGGTGTGTAAGTGGTATAGATGATGTAGAAGTGATGGCTCAATGTATTGAATGCTTGTGGATGTGTAGAGTATGTCTGGTAGTCAAGACTTGTCGAATAGACTGGTTGAAGGGGTATAAATAGTCAGCCTCCACGAAATAGCCGTTGGAAAAGTAGGCTGACATCACTGTTCTACGAACACCGGATGATCCGATGTTCTCCCTCCAGTTATCATCGGTCAAATTCACTTTAGCTGATGTCACTGTGTCAGATATGACCGTTGTTAGACTAATGTTGCACTTGTCTTCTCATCGGATGATCCGGTGGCACTTCCTCCAGAAATTGTTCAAACTTGATGCTTACTAGAGTGATTGACCGATGTGTTCAAAGGTTGTACATCGGATGATCCGGTGCTACACTTGGTCCAAGGATATTGCTTACTGTACTGATGGACCGATGTAACATTGCCCTTAACATCAGATGATCCGGTGAGTACTTTGTTCTGAGGTCTTCTTCTTCTGCTGAATCAACTCGACCGATGTGTTGTTCTCTGGAAACATCGGTTGATCTGGTGAGTTGATTTTGTTTGCTTCGAGTTGTTCTAAGTGATTCTTTTGTATTTTGCTCGATTGACCTCTTAGACATTTGTTGGAAATATACTGCTGATGATTTTCAAGCATTGAGTGTTGTCAATTATGGTTGAATGACTTTGACATATGAGCTTTTACTTCTAGTCTTCATAACATTGATTGATCTCATAAGATGTTTGTTTAGGAGTCTCCAATGATCAGTAGTTGATGTTCATATTCATATAGATTTCATTTGATTTAGTGATATGGGAGACCTTGCATCCACAAATTCATTAGTAAAATCCAAAGGTTGTCATTAATCACCGAAACCGTACCTCATGGGGGCCTAGATGCTTTCACTCATGCTTCGGATCGGAGAGAGGAGAGTTGTCATGTGTAAACATGCTGAAAGTACAATGATAAGAAGATATGAGTTTAGAGCAAATGGGTATTGCGATAGAAGTATAGTAAATTCATTAAGTTAGGGGCTAGAACTGTATTGGACCAGAATTGTTCGGTCCCTAACCGAAATAGTCCGGTCAGGAACGGACTTGTCCGTCTAGTCCGGACCTCCCGGTTTTAGACCCTAACTTGATGATTCGCCATAAATATTAACATACGGTTGCAATACTATGAAGACTGAGTCCCAAGGGGTTGATAATGCAATGGAGATCCTAAGTTACAAGAGGTGCAACCTAGAATCGAAGAAGTCAAAGAAACTAGGATTAGGCTAAAAAGGTACCTTGAGAAATGAAACGATGATGGAATTGCCGGATGGGCGGAGTAGTCCAAGATTGAGTTCCCGACACTTTGAAGTAGTTCAAGCATGGATTCCTTGAAGATTGGAGAAGTGGAGCTCAAAAATCGCCAATTGGGGCATGTTTTGAGGGAGGGAGCGCGTTGGATGCGGTTTGCAATGAATGAAATGTCGGCCCCGACTCTTGGGGTTTAAGTCCCCAAGGTACGGACTAGTCCGGTGAGAAAGTCCAAACAAGTCTGGGTGCTGGACCAGGTCCGAACTATTTGGTAGTTCGGACAAGTCCGGTGAGAGGACAGACTAGTCCGGTGTGGACTTGTTTGTGCCTGTCCAGACAAGTCTAGGAGGCTGGACTTGTCCGGTCTTAAGGGCGGACTAGTCCGGTCCTAGACAACAAATTCTCATATATATTGAGAGATTTGTGAGGAATGATCCATATGGACTAAGTTTTCACAAATATTCTCAATGAATATGGCCAGTAAAGCACACAAACAATCATACAACGACCATGACTCGAGGAGACAATAATAAAAAATAATTGGAAAGAAAATTGAGGGATACAAGTTTTTGATAGCATGCATAATTTTGAAGATACTAAACTACTAACAATCAGATGTGCAACATCTCAAGCCACATTTCAAAAATCAAGGATATTTAACTCATTTCTAAGTTTGCAAAACCACTTTTCATCTAGTGGTTTGGTGAAGATATTGGCTAATCATTTTTCGGTTCTAACATGTGAAATGACTATGTCCCCCTTAATTGAATGGTCTCTCAAGAAGTGGTGCCAGATGTATATGTGTTTGGTCCTAGAGTGTTCAACAGGGTTATGAGCAATCTTAATGGCACCCTCATTATCACATAGGAGTGGAATATGGTTCATATTGAGACCATAGTCCCTTAGAGTTTGCCACATCTAAAGAAGTTGTGCACAACAACTTTCGACTACGGCATACTCCGCTTTGGCTGTGGATAGGGCAATGGAGTTTTGTTTCTTGGATGACCATAAAATTAGGGACCTACCCAAGATTTGTCAAGTCCTAGATGTAGTCTTCCTATCAATCTTACATCCGACATAATCTGCATTGGAGTATCCGATGAGATTAAACTTTGACCATTTTGGATACCATAACCCTAGGTTTGGTGTATGAGTTAAGTAGCACAAGATTATCTTTACAACTATCAAGTGACACTCCTTAGGAGCGGCTTGAAACCTTGCACACATGTATACACTTAGCATAATATCGGGCCTAGATGCACAAAGGTAAAGTAGAGATCCAATCATTGAGATATATACCTTTTGATCCATGCTAGGGTCATCTTCGTTGAGGTCGAGTATCCATTTGTTGCCATGGGCACCTTGATGGGCTTGTCCTTCTCTATGTCAAACTTCTTGAGTATATATTGAGTGTACTAGTTTTGACTTATGAAGCTGCCTTCTTTGAGTTGCTTGACTTGGAATCCTCTCTATCCTAATTTTCCAAAACTCTTCACAAAAATAATTGTTGGTAGGACCAAATAATATGTCATCGACATATATTTGGCACACAAATAAGTCATCATCCACATTATTAGTGAAAAGTGTATAATCGGCCTTTCCTATCCTAAAACCATTGTCAATGAGAAAGTCTATAAGGCACTCATACCAAGCTCTAGAAGCTTGTTTGAGCCGTAGAGAGCTTTATGTGACTTAAATACATGGTTAGGATTCTCATTGTCTTCAAAGCCAAGCGGTTGCTCCACATAAACCTCCTCCTTGATTGGACCATTAAGGAAGGCACTTTTCACATCCATTTGATACAACTTAAAATCATTGTGAGTAGCATAGGCCAATAATATGCAAATAGATTCAAGCCTAGCTACGGGAGCTAAAGTTTCATCGAAATCCAAACCTCAACATGTGAGTACCCCTTGGCCACAAGTCTAGCTTTGTTTCTTATTACCACGCCATGCTCATCTTTCTTGTTGCAGAAGACCCACTTGGTGTCTACCACATTGGCATTAGGTCTTTTCACAAGCTCTCACACTTGATTTCTCTTGACGTTGTTGAGCTCTTCTTGCATGGACACCACCAAATCCGGGTCTCGTAGGGCATATTCAACCTTAAATGGCTACAAAGAAGACACAAAGGAATATGAGCACAAAAGTTAGCCATACAAGTGTTGATGTTTCATACATCATAGATAAAAATCCGCAAGCATACGAAAACTATCGATGTAGCATTTCCCCTTAAAAGAGTATTCCAAGGGTGTCATTTATATTCTCCCAAAGGAAGGATAGTTGGAAGCATAGCAATCATCAAATGGAGGAAATAGGTTGGTCTAAGTAGGGTTCTAGTAAGGATGGATAATAGATAGGTGAGGTAGTGTGACACACACAAGAGCATTCTATCCTAAGGGGGATAAATGGGTCAAGAGAGATTAGGCAAATAGTTAGGTTGATACTCCTACTATGCTTCTAATATACGTATAAATAGCCTAAGTTAGATAGTAATGATTATATCAATGGTGAATTCTCATGCTAAGTTGTTCAACACATCGGGCACGAGTTTACCCCTAGCAATACTAGGACGACTCCGGCAAAGAGCATGTGGCATAGCCAAACATGGAGGATTACAAGGAAAGATAGGGATGTCACCCCCTACTGCCTAATTCTTCAATCCGTGGGTCTACAAGACATCCAACGTTACCTAACTATCCTAGCACAACGCTAGCATATTAAGTAAATACCTTAAGAGTCATGACACAAGCCATCTTAAGGTAATGACTATCCCAAACATCGTTGAACCAATGTTGAGACATAGCATAAGTTATTCATATCAACATGATCATATCATAACTAATTAGACTATAGTAGGGGTTTGTAGTGTTTATGATGATAGAATAATATTGTTATAGCATAATCATAAAGACTACTCCTACTACATACATGGAATCCACAACCAAACAAGACACATTTCATTCAAGTATATGAATAAAAGAAGACTAAAGATAATATCTTTATTAAGAATAAAGTCACAAATACACATATGAATATGAGAGTTATACCTTTCCCAATTGGGAAGAGACTCCTTCTCCTTCTTTCCTATTTGTAATATGGACTAGAGGCTCTCCTCTGTACAACCTAAACTCCTCTAAACCTATGGAGAGTAATGGATACATTAGAATGAATACTCAAGTGATGTGTGTGTGAAGTGAGGGTAGGGGGTCCTATTTATAGCTGGATAAGGGTCGGTTCCTGCCACCAAAAGCACGCGAATCAATCTTCATCATGATCAGGGCACCACAGGGAGTCAACACGTGGAAGCTAACCGAGTTTGGCGCTAGGTAGGGGTCGGCCAAACCCCCTAGAAAGCCGAACAGAAACTTGGACCAATTTCAATGTGCTTCCTCAGGATGACTTTCGGGTGGGTCCCATTGACTGACATGGGTGATACACTGTTGGATGGCCTCAAATACTTCTGTTTTTGGGCCACTTGATTCATGTGATGCCACATGTCGGTGCTCGATTGGCTGGGATGATATTTTATAGGATTGCTCCCCCTCTTTTACCTCATTTCCTGCAATAAATGTCTGCATGCACTATTTCTCCAAGGACGAGTAGAAATAGGTTAAATAGAAAGTAGATGTGTGCAAGAAATGGTATTTCATTCAAATAATTGAGTTATATTGACGGGTGAAATTGGTTTATAACAGCCTTCAATAAACTCTCCCAAGCTTATCCTTTGCTTGTCCCGAGCAAAGTCAAGACTTTAGGTTGATGATTAGGAGTTGCTACTAGGTTCTATTTTTTTCAAAATTACCATGTGAACAAAAAAAATACTCTACTTGGCATGGAACTTCACCCATCTTAAGTCATTATGGGGCTTAGGCCTTCTCCTATTCATGGGTAGTTGAAAGATAGAACAGCAAATAGAGCAAGCATACCCTAGAGATCACGTTCCACTCAAATTCGGGAGAGTTCAATTTAGATTTTAAGTACCTCAAACTGATTCTCTCAATCACTCCTTTGTGTGTAGTGGAAATATTTCCTCACCAAGGCATTTTGCCTACACTCATCCTACCACTAAATAAGGCTTGTATGTGGAACTTGGTAGGGAATGTAGTAGGCATATTTGCAACACATAATATTGCTAAGTCGAAAAAGCAAGCCTTAGGAGAAATCAATTCAAAACTATTTGATTCAAGACTTGTGCATGTGTGATGGAGTGGAAGTGGATGTGGATGTTTGAGATGACTCCTATTTATGTAGACTCTTATTTTGCAAGGATGAAACATGGCTACTTTCTTTTTCTTCTTTTTTTTTCTCATGCTTATGATGTAAGCATGCATTTTCATTTTCTTGTAGCCATGTCTTCTACACCCTTCTTATGAAATAAACTTGGAAGATTACTAAGCATGAAGGGTATGGAGTTTATCTTTTTATTGTGGAATGATGGTATGATAGAATTTTGCTTACTTTTAGTTTAGAAGTATAGCATGTGCAAGTGAAGTCTTGAATTCAAAAAGAAATGAATGAATCCTCACATAGGTCTACACTAGTTTGACTAGGCTCAATGTGAAGACAAATAGCATATGCACAAGGTCTATCAATGTTAAAATATCACATGACTTTGATAGGTATTGCCAATCAAATGAGAGTAATTTAAATATTTTTTAGAATTTCTCCAGAAATCTATGTTTCACCTTCAAACTAGGAATAACAGCCCTATCACAATATCATATTTCACAACAACTTAGAATTAGATTAAGCTTTTGCTACCCACAACATTTAAATCAAGGAAAAAGTAATTTTAGCCAATGAAAGCAATATTTTGGAGAGTAGTAAGTTGTAAACTAGGGACTTAGGAAAATTAAAACAGAGCAACTATTCATCATTTCATCTATGTGAATTCTAAACCATTCTTATCGCACATATTTTATTTTATTTGAAAACAAATCTACTATACTTATTTTTGTTATATGTAAGGTGAATGGTGGAGGAATGGACAATAAATATGCAAGGGGTGTGATACAATTTACCTCAAGTGGAGGTCCTCCACCAAGCTTGTTCTTCAATCACCTCCGTCATGAGGGTTGAACCCTTGATGACGGAAGTATGCCACGAGATGAATTGAGCGTCCATGTGTTGTTGCCAATCATGGGTACCTTGGACATGCTCTTGGATAGTGTTGTAGATGTCTGTCGTCCTCACTTCAAGATCTTCCATATGTCTAGTGAGATCCGTCATTCCTTGGCTATAGTAATGTTGACTTCTAGCAGAAAAGGAACGACGTCCTCTCATGGACGTTGGAGGCAAGCTGCTAGAGCTTGAAATGGATAGGGGTGGCTCTCACGTGGTGCCTGTACATCCATGCCAAGACGGTCCTTCGGTCTCATACAATGGAGGTTGAGTCCATCCGGGTGCATCACCCATTGGGTTCTCTTCCTCTTCATACTCATAGACCATGGAGGTTGTCGGAGGCATGGTAGCTCTCCTTGCACGACTTCTAGTTAACCTGCCAGAGACATTACTTCTTCGGGCTTCCTCGATGGGAAGAAGATCAATGTTTAGCCTCCGACATTTGAACAAATGAAAATACGGGTTAGGTAACCTAATTTCATTGACAAAGTTGAGATATAAAATATTAAAGAGCCATCATGATCATGCTTAAGGTTATGTCTTTGCCCTAGATAATCTTCATTAATTAATTCTTGTTCGTTTTCAATATATTCAAATGAAGTATATTCTAGCGCTCCTACCCTAGTAGCAATGCGTGTAATCAATGTAGTGCATTCAATTGACCCTGTCCTTGAAATGTAATCTAACCACTGTCATCATGGCAATAACTGGAGCAACTTTTATGTTTTTAATCATGGCAAATAAATTTTTCAGTTCATCATCACGCACTACTCTAACATCTCCTCTAGGAAACATAGTCATAGCCACTCATCTATGCATGAAGCATAAAGTAGGATTGTGCAAGTGGCTATTCCTAGGAGCACTACATCTGACCTCACTAGTCAATTCATGCCAAAAACTTTGTTTGTTAAACTTAGGCAAAGTGTCTAAATCTAGCAAACAACGTTTATAAAAGCCTAGGATTTCACTTAATTCTTTCCATATGATGGTGTTTCTTCTTGAAATAATCTAAAAGAAATACCATCAAATCCTATTTTGAGGGGGTACAAAGGAATTGCATGGAGAGAAAGCGTGAACCTCTCTCCTCTATGTGAGCAAAATTCTCCCATTCTAGTGCACGCCAAATGGAAAAGAATAAGGAATCCATACCTATTTTGGAGATCAAATCCAGATCATAAGCTTTCATATGAGAAAACTCACGATCTTGGAGGAGCATGCGTGCTTGATCTTCAACTTCACTTCGTATGTTGAGGTCATCATCATGGAGAAGTTGTCGTGGGTTGCTCCTCTCACCCATGGGAGTGTCCTCACATACACTCCTCTGTGAACTTGGTGTAGCAACAGAGGAGGGACGTGCACTTGAGTCTCCATCATGGCTTGAGCTTGCATCCTCCTTCCTCTTCCCAAACAACCTCTTTATTCCTTTCATGGCCACAACAAGCAAGAACACAACAAGGAAAAAACTCTAAAGAGGTGATGTTAGTTAAAGCAAAACCCCCGACGAATTTTTCCTTGAAGAACTTGAGAGCAAATTTCAAATGCAAACAAAAGCAAATCTTTTTGGGTTGGATTTGAGCAACAGTGCTTCAATGAAGAGCAAGAAAAATAATGTGAGCAAATAGTGACTTTGGGGAGGTGTGAAATGAGGTGAAGTGTGAAGAGGAGTGCTCCTCATGGCCACTATTTATATTGTACACTCCCCAACGGTCACAAGAGGAACAAATGTAGCCGTTGTTGGAGAGAGAGGGAGAGAGAGAGAGAGAGAGAGAGCCAAAATGTCACTTTTCCCATGTTGGCCGAACAGGTGGTCGGCCGCACTGAAATGTGGTCCCTGTGTTCTCCCTTTTGGCAGGTTGCTCCCCAAAGCCTATAAAATTAGCACGTTGGTGAAATGCCACATTTTCAGCTCATAAAAATTGTTTTTGGAATAAAAACCCTTTTTCAAAACCCAACAATTTTCTTTTTGTGAAAAATAAAGAAATAGAAGAAATAGTTCAAAATATAAGATTCTCAACTTGCTAAGAAAACTCAAATATGCAGTGGGAAAATAAAATTAATTGGGGAAAACAAATGAAGAGAAACAAAAAATCAAAGAAAAGATAACTACCAATTTAACCTATGAGCTAGTCACTGTCTGATGAGATGGATATTCCTCCTTCTTCATTTTGCGACATACGGCCCTGGAGGGATGGGCTCGGATGGCTTGTCTTGCTTTTTCCGCCATTTCTTCTTTGGCGAATTGGTGGACTTGGGCCTTTGGGGAGGCTCGGACTTCTCCATCTTCTTAGGATGTCAGCATGGACGATAAGGCGGGTTCTCCGCATAGATTAATTCCCTCACGAATGCAATGATCGGATCTACCTTTGAAGGTGTGACTTTGACAACTTGAATGTGTTTAACATCCGACGCATACTTGATATGGATCATGGAGCACTGCTCCGGCTTTGGGCGAAAGTTAAACTTCTCCTCCTTGCCATTGATATGGAAGTGGATTTCTCCAACTCCCACATCTATGCGAGCCTTCACGATGCTAAGGAATGGGTGCCCAAGAATGAACGGCGTATCCTTCTTGACATCCACGTCGAGCACCACAAAATCCACAGGTATGAAGCAATTCTGGATTTTCACCGGAACATCTTCAGCAATACCCGTCGGATAACGGATTGTAGAACCAGATAGTTGGAGCTACATTGGTTTTGGAGTAAGTTTTGTGAAATTCAGCTGGTCGAAGACCACATTGGGCATCACACTTACACTTGCTCCAAGGTCACAAAGTGCCTTGTAAAAGTAGTGAGCCCCAATTGAGCAAGACATTGTAGGACATCCAGGGTCCTTCTTCTTTTTCTGGAAGCCTATTGAGGATGGATGCACTGCAGTCTTCCGTAAGCTTGACAACATCAGTGGTGGGCAATGGCCACTTGTTATTCAATATGTCCTTAATATAGCAAGCATAAGTTGGTACTTGCATCGCATCAATCAAGGGCACATTGATGTGGATTTTTTGGATAACCTCAACAAAGCAGTTGAATTATTCATCCACTATTAGCTTCCTTTGCCTGTGAGGGAATGGCAATAAGTTGGTGTCTTCAAAGTGCTTGGCCATTCTCTCACTAAGTGGTTCACTTATGCCAGTTGGGACATCCGCTTTCTTCTTTTCAGTTGTCCTCTTCTATTGTGTGGGATATGATGGGTCACAAGTGATCTCGCCACCTCTCGCGGCCAGCACATTCACCTTTTCTACCGGAGGAACAACTACAACAAGTTGAGCCAACTGAGTTTCCAACATCTTGTTGAAGCTCAGTTGATTCTTGAAGGTCGAGGATAGTCCTTCAATCTTGGCATTGACATTCTCTAGGGTGTTGTCATTAGCTGACAACTTCTTTGATAGGGCCTCAATGATCTTCAGTTGGCCAATGGCAAGCTCTCTCAAGTTGGGTTGATTTCCATTATTGCCATTGTGGTTGTACCCTCCTCGAAAGAAAGGGCATGGTTGGCCCCACCCTTGACCTCCTGGACGAGAGTAATTGTTGTTCCCATTGTTGGCCACTTATAAGGCATCCTCACGGGTTTCTGTGCAGTCATTGCCAAAATGCCTTGTGTTGTCACAGACTTCACATTTGATGTGAGAGTCTAGGGCATAGGCATTTCCACATACATCCCCATTGGCTTGTCCATCTATCTTCTTCATGAGGAGGTCCAATTTAGCAGCGATTATGTCCACCTCCTTCAAGGTGTGCATGCCTTGCTGACGGGTATGGAGACGCTTGTCGCTTCAACCCATGTTTGACACCATTTTCTTAATTAAGTCTTTGGCTTTGGGCACAGTCAATGAGAAGAAGGCACCTACAGTAGCAGCATCCACATGGTCAGGGGCGAAAGGGATCAGACTGTTGTAGAAGTTTTGAATAATTAGCTAGTCATCCATCCCATGGTGCGGACAAGCCAGGAAAGCCTCAGGAATAGATTCCTTAGCATCTTGCTGGAAGTTGGAAATCATTCCACGTAGGGCATTGGTCTTGCCTAACAGAAAGAACTTGGCGAGGAATGTCGTAGAACATTTCTCCCAAGTGTCTACAACACTTCGGTTCACGTAGAACCACTGCTTCACCCTCGCATGAAGGGAGAATGGAAACAACCTAAGACAGACAACATCAGGAGATACGTCCTTGATCTTAAAAGTGCTACAGATCTCATGGAACTGTTGCAGGTGAGCACTTGCATCCTTGTTAGCCTTCCCACAAAATGGGTTGGCTTGCACCATAGTAATCAGGTCAGTCTTGATTTCAATGTTCACGTCTCCCGTGTTAACAGTGGGCCCAACAGGCACATTGTTAGCAGAGGGAGCCGAAAACTCACCAAGGGTCTTCTGGGCCATTAGTGTTTTGGTTGTTGGTGCAGTAGCGATGGCTTGCTTTGCTGCACGAAGCTTTTGAGGAGTAACAACACGAGGTGATCTCTCAGAAGGGATTTAGGATCCTCAACAAAGTTTTCTGGCAAGCAGAAACAAGACATACACTACCCCGTTTTCACATAAAATTCGAAAACAAAAAGGGTTATCCTACTAAAACCTACCCTAGATCCTATCCTATCGATTCAATCATGCAATATTTCAACTGCCTTCCAAGGCAACGGCGCCAGAAATGCTTATTGACGTTTCTCAAGTCATAGATAAAAATCCGCAAGTGCATGAAAACTATCAATTTAGCATTTCCCCTTAAAAGAGTATTTCAAGGGAGTCATTTATATTATCCCAAAGGAAGGCTAGGTGGAAGCATAGCAATCATCAAATGGAGGGGGTAGGTTGGTCTAGGTAGGGTCCTAGTAAGGATGGAAAATAGATAGGTGAGGTAGTATGACACACAAAAGAGCATTCTATCCTAAGGGGGGTAAATGGGTCAAGAAGGATTAGGCTAAGAGTTAGGTAGATACTCCTACTATGCTTCTAATATACATATACATAGCCTAAGTTAGATACTAATGATCATATCAATGGTGAATTCTCATGCTAAGTTGTTCAACACATTGGGCACGGGTTTACCCCTTGCAATACTATGACGACTCTCGCAAAGAGCCTATGGCATAGCCAAACGTGAAGGATTACAAGGACAGATAGGACTATCACCACCTACTGCCTACCTCTTCAATCTGTGGGTCTATGAGACATCCAACATTACCTAACTATCCTAGCACCATGCTAGAATATTAAGTGAATACCTTAAGAGTCATGACACAAGCCATCTTAAGGCAATGACTATCCTAAACATCGTTGAACCAATTTTGAGACATAGCATAAGTTATTCATATCAACATGATCATATCATAACTAGTTAGACTATAGTGGGGGTTTGTAGTGTTTATGATGATAGAATAATATTGTTATGGCATAATCATAAAGACTACTCCTACCACATATATGGAATCCACAATCAAACAAGAAACACTTCATCCAAGTATATGAATAAAAGAAGACTAAAGATAATATCTTTATTAAGAATAAAGTCACAAATACAAATAGGAATATAAGAGCCATACCTTTCCCAATTGGGAAGAGACTCCTTCTACTCCTTTCCTACTTTGACTATGGACTAGAGTCTCTCCTCTCTATAGCATAAAATCTTCTAAACCTATGGGGAGTAGTGGATACAATGGAATGAATACTCAAGTGGTGTGTGTTTGAAGTGAGGGTAGGACGTCCTATTTATAGCTGGAGAAGGGTCGGTTCCCACCACCAAAGTGCGTGAGTCATTCTTCATCATGATCAGGGCACTACAGGGAGTCGACGTATGGAAGCTGACTGAGTTCGGCGCAAGGAAGGGGTCGACCGAACCCCCTAGTCGGTTGAACAGAAACTTGGATTAATTCTAGTGTGCTTCCTCGAGGTGACTTCTAAGTGGGTCCCATTGACTGATATAGGTGATACACCATTGGATGGCCTCGGATATTTCTGTTTGTGGGCCATTTGATCCATGTGATGCCACATGTTGGCGCTTGATTGGATGGGATGATATTTTTATAGGATTGCACCCCCTTTTATACCCCATTTCCCGCAAGAAATGTTTGCATGCACTATTTCTCCAAGGACAAGTGGAAATAAGTTAAATTGAAAGGTGATGTGTGCAAGAAATGATATTTCCTTCACATAATTGAGTTATATTGATGGGTGAAATTGGTATATAACAGCCGTCAACAACGAGAGCGAGTCATTACCCCCCTTGGAGATGTCTCCAAGTATGTTGTCAACGGGGTGGTCCCGTTGAACACATTGATGAACTCTTGGGTGTGGTACACTTTGTCTTGATTCAACTTCTTCTTCTTTGTCTCCCCCTTGATCATTGCCACCATTTTGATCTTCATCATCTTGTGCATGGTGATCTTGACCTTGGTCTTGATCTTGGAGTTCTAGGCCTTGATCTTGTGTGTTGGGCACCTATTGTGATGAAGATGGGTCACTTGACCCTTGTTGTTCTTGTGGTCGTACATCGCCAAGTGCCATCCTTCTCAACGCCATACACGATGCCTCTTCTTCATCTAGCATACATTGATAAACTTGCTCCAACTGGGAGCCATTTGTTTTCATCAAACACCATGCCACGACAACTTCAACACAATCAGAGGTTTTGTTGAAGACACGATGGGCGTAGGTGTTTGAATCATAGCCATGTAAGAAACCTTCATCGGATTTCAAAGCGAACTTCAAAATCTTAGGCTTCTTGTTAGGAATGTAACACTTGCTACCGAAAACTCTAAAGTAGGAGATGTTGGGTTTGTTACCGGTAAGAAGTTCAAATGGAGTTTTCTTCAATAGGCGACGGAGATAGAGGTGGTTTGCGGCATGGCAAGCGGTGTTGACCGCTTCCACTCAAAACCGATCAAATATCTTGTACTCATCAAGCATGGTTCTTGACATCTGTGTAAGTGTGCAGTTCTTCCTTTCGGCCACCCATTTTTTTCTGGTGAGTAGGGTTCCAAAAACTCGTGCTTGATGTCCTCCTCGTCCAAATACTCTTACAAAAGTGTTCTTGAAATCAGTGCCATTGTCGCTTCTTATCTTCTTCATTCTAATGGAAAACTCATTTTGAGCTCTCCTCAAGAACTTCTTCAGGAAACCTTGAGTTTCACCATTGTCATGCAAGAAAAACACCCAACTAAAGCAGGAAAAGTCATCAACAGTAACTAAACCATATTTGTTACTGCCTGTCGGTACCCTGCATACAGGTACCCTGGCACACAAGCTGGAAGTACCTGAGTGCGTCCAATGGTGCCATGTGTCCAGAAGGCACCGAACCTGGCCTTCCTGAAGTACGGGATCTGGCACTGCCACGTGGACCTCAAAGACAGGACGTAGCTCGTCCAGTGAGACATGCTCCCAAGATGCCACATGTTTAGCGGGACGGGACCTCACTCCACCATAGGAGTGGGCTCCGGTGCAGCCACATAGCTCGAAGCACCAGGATGGACACCTCCCGTAGAGAAGAGCTCCAGAGGTGCCACGTGCCCCGAAGGGCTGCGGGGCTGCCACATGCCCTAAAGTACCGGACCTGACCTCCCCCGCAGTAACCAGCTCCGAAGCTACCGCATATCTTGCAACATGCCCTGGGCAGTGGGTTGCGGGAGTTAAGGGACGGTGCGCTCTATCGAAATCAAGCATTGAAGACATGCATCCACCCCCGACACATGACGCGGCACGTGCCAACGGTCAGAGACCACTGCGCCCAATAGCCTCACAGTAAAGGTGTTGCAGGCCTACCCCCTCTCCGCCAAGTGGGGTAGCTTACGGCGAAAAGACAAACGAACGAGACATGCCCTGCCAGCGTCAGCGACTACGCGTGGGCCACTGGTATCGAAGGCTTCAAGACGACGAGTCTCCAAGCCAAGATCAGAGACAACGTAGTTGTGAAGCCTTAGATCTTTAGGATAAGATCGCCCCGGGGCTGCCTGTCAGGCCCCGAACCCCACTTGTAAGGCATCCAACCTTGCATATAAAAGCACTAGACCGCCACCGTTACAAAGGATCCCCAATCTAACGCATACACACGCTAAAAACTCATTCACACCAGAATACTACCTCACTGTGGAGTAGGATTTACGCTCCGGCGGCCTGAACCACGTAAAACAATTGTCTCACCACTCTCATACGCGCAATCTCCATTGAGGATTAATCCTTGCCGATCAAGAACCTCCGCGGGCTGCTCGTGTAGCAGGTCCTGGAGAAGTGTTGCAAGAACACTTTGACATTTGGTGCGCGTGACACCTGAGGAATTCAGGATAGAGAACATCCTATTCGACATCGCGGAGGTTAACCTCCCCTACAACGTCATCATCGGTAGGCCAGCAATGTACCGATTCATGGTCGTAGCCCACTACGGCTACCTCGTCCTGAAGATGCCAACTCCCTCCGGTGTCCTTAAGATCTGTGGAGATCATGTTGCAACGGTGTCAGCTTTGGCAAAGCTCCAAGCACTAGCAGCAGCCCCAACATCTGCCCCGGGCAATGTTGGGCCGTGTCAGCTCACGCCAAGCTTGCGCGAGCGAGACTACACCGCTGCACGCTGGGTACAACCCTCCGACAGCGATGACGTACCATCAAGACTATCCAGATCGGCTCCGATGCTGCCCAGAGCACCCGCATTGTGGGGAGTCTAGATAGCAAGCAGGAATCAATGCTCATCGCTTTCCTACAAGGTAATGTCAACATGTTTGCCTTGCAACCATTGCAGATGACTTGCATCCCCAGGGAAGTGATCGAGCATCATCTGAAGATCTACCTCGACGCTCGATCGGCAGAGCAGAGGCAACAAAAGCAGTCCATCGAGCGACAGAACTTCATCCATGAAGAGATCAAGAAGCTACTCGATGCTGACTTCATACGGGTAGTCCAACATCCCAAATGTTTGGCCAACCCTGTTGTCGTCCCCAAAGCTGGCAAAAAGCTTTTGATGTACATCGACTACACCAACCTCAACAAGGAATGTCCTAAAGATCCTTTCCCTCTTCCTAGGATAGATCAAATCATAGATTCAACCTCGGGATGCGATCTACTCTGCTTTCTAGACGCTTACTCAAAGTTCCACCAAGTCCCCATGTCTAGGGAGGATGAAGAACATACCGCATTTATAACCGTAGATGGTCTTTACTGCAATGTCTCCATGCCTTACAGTCTTAAGAATGCCCTCCCTACCTTTGTACATGCCATGGATAAACATTTGGTGATCTCATTCAGGACTTAGTAGAGCTGTACGTCGACGATATCGTTGTCAAAATCCAGACACATACATCATTACTAGACAACCTTGCCCCAGTCTTTGACAGGTTGCGGACAACACACACAAAGCTTAACTCAGACAAGTGTGTGTTTGGAGTTAAAGTTGGGAAGCTCCTTGGTTTCTTTGTCTCACACTGAGGGATTGAGGCCAACCCATAAAATGTCAAGGTAGTGGAGTTGATGCGGCCTCCAGCTCGCATCAAGGACGTGGAGAACCTTGCAGGTTGCCTAGCAGTGCTCAGCTGATTTGTCTCTAGACGGGCTGAGCGGGCCCTTCCGTTCTTCAAGCTGTTGCATCAGTTCGGACTGTTCGTCTGGACCCAGGAGGAAGAGAAGGGGTTCCACAAGATGAAGCAACAACTTACGTCGCTACCCATCATGGTGGCCCCTGTAACACCCTCATTTTCATGCATCATGCCCTGCATGCACTCATATACATGTTTAACATTAACCCACAACAAGAGGAACGAGTTTAACATTGATTCGGAGCGTTTAAAATTGATTTAGAGCAAAACCACACTTAAAACGCAGGAAAGTGCGGACTAGTCCGATTTTACTGAGGACTAGTCCGATTTCTCTCTGACTAAAAACGGACTTGTCCATTTTTGCTGCGGACTAGTCCGATTTTGGCTCTGGAAACTTTCGGACTTGTCCGATTTTGTGCGGACTAGTCCGATGTTCCATGAATCCTTGAAAATTTGCTAAGTCCTTATACTTTTCCGGACTAGTCCGGCGTTCCAGCGGACTTGTCTGTTTTTCCTCTCTGTTCAAATTCGGACTTGTCCGATTTTTGGCCAGACTTGTCCAATTTTCTCTCTGGACGACTTTGGACTAGTCCGGTCCTGTCCGGACTTGTCCGTTATTTCACGACTCCGAGTTGATCTTTTGTTTTACGACTTGTTTCTTGGGTTTCACGTTAAGTGGGCCTAGGGACGTCGTGCCTAACTCTTTTAGAGCCCATGTGGGACTCTAAACCGGCCTCTACTCATCCCAAAACTCGAGATCCATCTAACCCTAGCCTCCACCTCTATATAAATAGACCAACCCTTTGGTTTGACATCTATTTGCCACTTTTCCACCCACCCAAACCCTAGTTCGTGGGGAGCCACCATCAAGGAGGGAGGAGAAGATCCCAAGCAAGAGGAAGAAGAGGAGGAAACGAAGGAGGATCAAGATCTCCACCAAGTTTCGTCCTTCACCACCAATTCATCTCCAAGTTCATCACCAACCCTAGATCATCAAGATCCAAGTGTTACCTCCAAGTTTCTTGGTTCATTGGATTTCTAAACACCTGGTATACCTTCTATTCTCTTTTCCTTACATGAATTCAACCCCTAATCTCCAAATTCACGTCGATCTATAAAACCCTAATCTGCTGATCTCGTCAAGTGCGGACATGTCCGGTCCCTAGCGGACCAGTCCGATCTTTCTGGTAAAATTGTGTTGAATTAATTTTAAAATTTGATCTAATCGACCCCAAACCTGTATTAACTTGTTAAAATCTATTAGAGCTAGTTAGTGATCATTAAAAGCAATCTAGTAACAATTTCTACCTTGCATTTGCATCAATCATGCATGTCATGTCATAATGAGTAATATTTGTGCACTCTTTGATTGTGTTTCTTGTCTTGTATGTTTATTCTGTGGATTAGACGGATTTGCGCTAGAGAGTGCCACGGAGGATCTACAACATCAAGAGTTTGAAGGCTTTGACCCTAATCAACAGCAAGAGCAAGGCAAGTGTCCTTGAAGCATATTGATCCTGTTTTTAAATAAAGGTTTTGTTTGTAAAATTGCATGCTATGTCAATTTGATGGGAACCCTATGGTAGGAAGTTTACTAGACTTGCTAAACCACCCTTGTCACCTGGAATTTATGGTAGAGCGTCGGGATGGACTTTTTACCTTTTGCTTCGCTTAATCAACTGGGATGGGAATAACTATACCACTCAATTTAATTATGCATGGATGAGATTATGGTTAACATGAAGTTGTTAAATATGGTATGGTAATGGGTGATCTAAGCAAGCCTGGTATGTGGATGGGTTGGATGTTATGGTGGTTTGCTTGCTTTAGATCTAAGGACCGGTTCATGCGAGAATAAGCCAGGACTACAATGCCACCACGAGGCCAAGTATGGGTGCGGCGTAGCTGATTAATTAGGGCTTTGCTAGTGCTGTTTGGACCATTGTGGATGCTCGGAGAAGGGGTAGTCGGATTGGGTTTGTTGATGATTGGTGGGACTACCCTGGGATCCGAATGGCTCAAGAGGGGGCCCTTGGTTGAAGATGTGCTCAGTTGGAGGCATCGCCACCGGTGAAACCTCAGTGGGGTCTAAATAGGCTAGTAATCCCTTTGTAAAGGCTATTTTGTGATCTCTTGGCCACACACCAACAGAAGTGTGTAATGTGACCGACGGGTCATGGGCATAAGGGAGGTTCTTAGTCGCCGAAGGGTGATGAAATCACGAACACGTGGGTAAAGAGGTACAAACTCTGCAGAGTGTTAAATAAAACTATCATGATAGCCGTGCTCCCGGTTATGAGCACCTGGACAACTTCCATGATTAGAGGGGATTTGGTATTGGAATAGTTATGGTTTGATAACAGTTATGGATTTAATTTCTGGTATTGAATATGGTTATTGGCAATGGTGAAATCTGGACCTATTAATGATGGTAATGAATTCAGTTTGGTATTATGGTATTACTCGTGATTATGATGGGATTACTTCACATACATATAATATACATATTGCTTTTCAAATGTTTTACTGTACTTTTCAGCACTTTGCCATTATTATTGTCGTCATTTGAATCAGCCACATGTCATACTTTCCATACTTGCTGAGTACGACATGTACTCACTCTTGCAATCCCCCACCCCAACAGTTGCAGGTCAAAATTATGAGTTCAATGGCGATAATGCGGAGTTCTAGGCCGTGTCTACCGTCAGCTTTGCTTGTGGTATTGATTGGAGCTGCGCATATATACCCTGTCGCTTATGCTGCATAGTTGCTTTAGTTGCTTAATTAGTTTATTTCCGCTGCATTAGTTGAACTTGTCATTAATATTCATTAGAGCTTGTATTCGAGGATGATATGGTTTGTGTAATAAATCTGATAATTAATCTTGTTCTGTGGTAATTTTCTGTATACTCTTTTGTGATTGCACCCGTGTATGTGTGATGAACATCCTGGGCACACATATACGTTAGCTTGGTTCAGTTTTTGGAACCGGGCGTCACAGATTGGTATCAGAGCCACAGGTTGACCGTAGGACGCAGCCTAGATAGAATGGACACTTTAGAGCACATAGGAGCACTCAGGAATCGATGTGTTTTTGCTTGGAGTGCTGTTTGCTATATATATTGGTTGCTTGTGTGCTTAATAGAGGATTTTGGGATGCTTTAGCATTGCCATGTCCACCTAGGCTAGTGTAGCTAGTTGTTTAGTTTCATATCCCTTGATGCATATAGTTGTGGACGTTTTCTAATTCTTACCTACTGCTTTTCTTCAGATGGTGAGGACTCGCAACCAGAGGGATGGCAATGATGAAGAGGAGAACAATGGAGTGCCTCAGAACAACAATGGGCAAGGATCTACTCAGGGAGGTATCAACATCGAGCAGCTATTGGCCATGCAAAACCAGCTCATGCAGACCATGATACAGACTATGGGATAGCTGCAGGCTGGCAATATCAACAATCAACCCCACATGCCTCCACCGTCACCCCCACATCCTCATAACCGATTGGGAGAGTTTATGAGGACTAGGCCGCCAACCTTTGTTCAAGCCGCAGACCCTATGGATGCGGATGATTGGCTCAAGTCCGTGGAGAAGAAGCTAGCCATTGTCCAATGCAGTGACCGGGAGAAGGTGCTATTTGCTTCTCATCAACTCGTTGGAGCAGCTGCAGATTGGTGGGATGCTTATTGCAATGCTCATGAGGATCAAGAGAGAATTACCTGGGCGGAATTCAAGGAGAGTTTCCGTTCTCATTATGTGCCGGAAGGTGTTATGATCTTGAAGAGGCAAGAATTTGAGAACTTGAGACAAGGAAAATCAAGCGTGAGTGAATATCTCAATAAGTTCACTCAACTCTCAAGATATGCGCCTGAGGATGTTAGCCGGGACAGCCGGAAGCAATACTTGTTCATGAGGGGATTGAACAATACGATCCAAGTGCAATTGCTCAATTGTGATTATGTCAATTTCCAGAAGCTTGTGGACAAAGCAATCATGGTTGAGAACAAGATCCATGAGATGTAGCAAGAAATCAAGAGGAAGGCACCATATCAAGGACAACAACAAGGAAGTAATGTGCGCCCTCGCTTTGCGCTGCCCAATGCACCTCATTACAGCTCCTCTATTCCTGCTCAACGCCCTTGTTATGCACCACGCCCAACTCAGTTTGTGCAGCAGCGCCCTGTTATGCAAGTACCTAGGCTTCCAATGCCTTATGCACCTCGTGCTGATTTTGCTGGAGCCAATGCTCAAAACCAAGCTCGTCCCAATAATTCTGGTGGAGTTAAGAAGTGTTATACTTGTGGAGAAGCTGGACACTTTGCGCATCAATGTCCTAAGTCGGGCCTTGGTCAAGGAAGCAATGCATCAAGGCAAAACCCAAGACCTAATGGAGGACAGCCACAAGGAAGCCGTGGACAGCAGAATTTTGCTCGTGGCAACGTGAACCATGTCTCTACGGAGGATGCTCAACAAGCGGATGACGTGGTCATTGGTATGTTTCTCGCCAACTCCAACCCCGCGACTATGTTATTTGATTCTGGAGCATCGCATTCATTCATTGCATCGAAGTATGTTGCCAAGTATAGTTTGCCTATCTCTCATATGAAGTTTACTCTGTTGGTTAAGTCTCCTGGAGGAGAGATGAGGACAAATATAGTATGTCCAAAAGTAAGCCTTAGAATAAGGGGGGTAGACTTCTCCGCCAACCTCATTGTTTTAGATTCTCAAGGATTGGATATTATACTTGGTATGGATTGGTTGAGGAAGCACAATGGTGTTATTGAGTGTGTCACGAAGACGGTGAAGTTGGCCAATGAAGAAGGGATCACCATAGAATTTGAAGCATCTCAAACCGCACCGAAGCAATTGGAATTGAATCATATGGACGGTGCCGCAATTGAGGAGATTCCGGTAGTGTGTGAATTTTTGGATGTTTTTCCGGACGAGTTGCCAGGTATGCCACCCGATCGAGACATTGAGTTTGTTATTGATTTAATACCTAGAACTGCACCTATAGCTAAGAGGCCGTATAGGATGCCTCCTATGGAATTAGCGGAGCTCAAGAAACAAATTCAAGAGCAATTAGAGAAGGGTTTTATTCGCCCTAGCTCTTCACCTTGTGGAGCGCCCGTTCTATTCGTGGACAAGAAGGATGGATCCCAAAGGATGTGTGTGGATCACCGAGCTCTCAATGAGGTAACAATCAAGAACAAGTATACCTTGCCTCGTATAGAGGATTTGTTTGATCAGATGAAAGGCGCCTGTGTGTTTTCCAAGATTGATTTGAGGTTGGGATACATTCAAATGAAGACCAGACCATCGGACATACCCAAAACAGCTTTCAGGACACGATATGGATCTTATGAGTACACCGTGATGTCTTTTGGATTGATGAATGCGCCTGCCTACTTTATGTACCTCATGAATAAAGTCTTCATGGAGTACTTGGACAAGTTTGTTGTGGTGTTTATTGATGATATTATGATCTACTCGAAGGATGAGAAGGAACATGAAGAACACTTGAGGCTTATGTTGCAAAAATTGAGGGAGCATCGATTGTATGCCAAGTTCAACAAGTGTCAGTTTTGGTTGAAAGAGGTGCCATTCTTGGGTCATATAATCTTAGGAGGAGGAGTATCGGTTGACCCCGAAAAAGTAAGAGATGTGTTGAAGTGAGAACCACCGCAAAACATCAAGGAAATAAGGAGTTTCCTTGGGATGGCTGGATATTACCGTCGGTTTATCAAGGATTTTTCCAAGATAGCCAAGCCTATGACGGAGTTGCTAATGAAGGGAAAGGCGTTCCAATGGACTGAAGCTTGTCAAAATAGTTTTGAGGAGTTGAAGAATAGGTTAACAACAGCCCCAGTTTTGGTATTGTCGGATGTAAGCAAGAGTTTCGACATCTATTGTGATGCATCAAGACAAGGACTTGGGTGTGTATTGATGCAAGAAGGTCAAGTGGTCGCCTATGCATCAAGACAATTGAAGAAACATGAGCAGAATTACCCCACGCATGATCTTGAACTAGCAGCCGTGGTACATGCATTGAAGATTTAGAGACACTATATTCTGGGACATAGGTGTGAAATTTACACGGATCATAAGAGTTTGAAGTATATTTTCACACAAACAGATCTGAACTTGAGGCAACGAAGATGGTTGGAGCTCATCAAAGATTATGATTTGGGGATCAACTATCATCCGGGAAAAGCCAATGTAGTGGCCGATGCTTTGAGTAGAAAGGGAGTAAGCCATCAACTTACAGTTCGAGAGTTACCGTCCGAGTTATGTAAGGAGTTTGAACGGTTGAACCTCGGGTTTGTAAATGAGATGGAGATGATGGAGTTAAATCCGACCTTGGAGCAAGAAATTCGAGAAGCACAGACCACAGATGAGGAGATCAAGGAAATCAAGGAAAGGACCGAAGAAGGGAGAGAATTCAGATTTGATGAAGACGAATATGGTACCTTATGGCTTGGAAAGAGAATTGTTGTGCCTAATGTAAAACATATTCGGGAGACAATATTAAAGGAGGCACATAACTCGCCTTACTCGATTCACCCCGGTTGTACGAAGATGTACAAGGACTTGAAGACATGCTATTGGTGGGATAGCATGAAAAAGGACATAGCCGAATATGTTGCATTGTGTGATGTGTGTCAACGAGTCAAGGCGGAACATCAAAGGCAAGCCGGATTATTGCAACCGTTGAAGATTCCGGAATGGAAGTGGGAAGAAATTGGTATGGACTTCATAGTTGGGTTACCACGTACTCAGTCCGGGTATGACTCAATTTGGGTAATTGTGGATCGCTTAACCAAGTCAGCTCATTTTGTCCCTGTGAAGACCAAGTATACAGCTGCACGATTGGCCGAAATATACATGGAGCATATTGTGTGTCGACATGGAGTCCCTAAGAAGATAGTCTCAGATAGAGGTTCTCAATTTACCTCCAGATTTTGGCAAAAATTGCATGAAGCTTTGGGAACGAGGTTGAATTTTAGTTCAGCATATCATCCTCAAACGGATGGACAAACCGAGAGGACCAATCAGATTTTGGAGGACATGTTAAGAGCTTGTGCTTTAAAGCATGGGAAAAGTTGGGACAAAAGCTTGCCATACGCGGAATTTTCATACAACAATAGTTACCAAGCAAGCTTGAAAATGTCACCATATGAAGCGCTTTATGGGAGGAAGTGTAGGACGCCTTTATTCTGGAATGAGGCAGGAGAAGCTCAAGTATTTGGTTCGGACGTGTTGCAAGAAGCCGAAAAGCAAGTCCAAATAATTCGTGAAAACTTGAGGGCTGCCCAATCAAGGCAAAAAGGCTATGCGGATAATAGGAGAAGGAAATTAGCCTTTGAAATAGGAGATTTTGTTTACCTCAAGGTGTCACCAATGAGAGGTCATAAGAGGTTTAACATAAGAGGCAAGCTCGCACCTCGTTATATTGGACCATTCAAGATTTTGGACAAAAGAGGAGAAGTAGCGTATAAGTTGGAGATGCCAGCTCATCTTTCAGACGTACATGATGTGTTTCATGTTTCCCAACTCAAGAAGTGTCTCAGGGTACCGGAACATCAAGTGCCAATGGAAGAACTGGAACTATAGGAAGATTTGACGTATGTCGAGCAACCGGTCAAAATCTTGGAAACCAAGGAGAGAGTCACAAGGAACAAGGTGATTCGATGGTGTAAAGTCCAATGGAAGCACCATACCGAAAAAGAAGCAACTTGGGAGCTAGAAGATGATCTCAAGAAGGAATTTCCCTATCTCTTCTCTTCCGCGTCGAATCTCGAGGGCGAGATTCATTTTAAGGGGGGTAGGTTTGTAACACCCTCATTTTCATGCATCATGCCCTGCATGCACTCATATACATGTTTAACATTAACCCACAACAAGAGGAACGAGTTTAACATTGATTTGGAGCGTTTAAAATTGATTTGGAGCAAAACCGCACTTAAAACGCAGGAAAGTGCGGACTAGTCCGATTTTACTGATGACTAGTCCGATTTTCTCTAACTAAAAACGGACTTGTCCATTTTTGTTGCGGACTAGTCCGATTTTGGCTCTGGAAACTTTCGGACTTGTCCGATTTTGTGCGGACTAGTTCGATGTTCCATGAATCCTTGAAAATTTGCTAAGTCCTTGGACTTTTCTGGACTAGTCCGGTGTTCCAGTGGACTTGTCCGTTTTTCCTCTTTGTTCAAATTCGGACTTGTCCGATTTTTGGCCAGACTTGTCCGATTTTCTCTCTGGACGACTTCGGACTAGTCCGGTCCGGTCCGGACTTGTCCGATATTTCGCGACTCCGAGTTGATCTTTTGTTTTACGACTTGTTTCTTGGGTTTCACGTTAAGTGGGCCTAGGGACGTCGTGCCTAACTCTTTTAGAGCCCATGTGGGACTCTAAACCGGCCTCTACTCATCCCAAAACTCGAGATCCATCTAATCCTAGCCTCCACCTCTATATAAACAGCCCAACCCTTTGGTTTGACATCTATTTGCCACTTTTCCACCCACCCAAACCCTAGTTCATGGGGAGCCACCATCAAGGAGGGAGGAGAAGATCCCAAGCAAGAGGACGAAGAGGAGGAAACGAAGGAGGATCAAGATCTCCACCAAGTTTCGTCCTTCACCACCAATTCATCTCCAAGTTCATCACCAACCCTAGATCATCAAGATCCAAGTGTTACCTCCAAGTTTCTTGGTTCATTGGAGTTCTAAACACCTGGTATACCTTCTATTCTCTTTTCCTTACGTGAATTCAACCCCTAATCTCCAAATTCACGTCGATCTAGAAAACCCTAATCTGCTGATCTCGTCAAGTGCGGACTTGTCTGGTCCCTAGCGGACTAGTCCGATCTTTCTGGTAAAATTGTGTTGAATTAATTCTAAAATTTGATCTAATCGACCCCAAACCTGTATAAACTTGTTAAAATCTATTAGAGCTAGTTAGTGATCATTAAAAGCAATCTAGTAACAAGTTCTACCTTGCATTTGCATCAATCATGCATGTCATGTAATATTGAGTAATAATTGTGCACTCTTTGATTGTGTTTCTTGTCTTGTATGTTTATTGTGTGGATTAGACGGATTTGTGCTAGAGAGTGCCACGAAGGATCTACAACATCAAGAGTTTGAAGGCTTTGACCCTAATCAACAGCAAGAGCAAGGCAAGTGTCCTTGAAGCATATTGATCCTGTTTTTAAATAAATGTTTTGTTTGTAAAACTGCATGCTATCTCAATTTGATGGGAACCCTATGGTAGGAAGTTTACTAGACTTGCTAAACCACCCTTGTCACCTGGAATTTATGGTAGAGCGTCGGGATGGACTTTTTACCTTTTGCTTCGCTTAATCAACTGGGATGGGAATAACTATACCACTCAATTTAATTATGCATGGATGAGATTATGGTTAACATGAAGTTGTTAAATATGGTATGGTAATGGGTGATCTAAGCAAGCCTGGTATGTGGATGGGTTGGATGTTATGGTGGTTTGCTTGCTTTAGATCTAAGGACCGGTTCATGCGGGATTAAGCCAGGACTACAGTGCCACCACGAGGCCAAGTATGGGTGCGGCGTAGCTGATTAATTAGGGCTTTGCTAGTGCTGTTTGGACCATTGTGGATGCTCGGGGAAGGGGTAGTCGGATTGGGTTTGTTGATGATTGGTGGGACTACCCTGGGATCCGAATGGCTCAAGAGGGGGCCCTTGGTTGAAGATGTGCTCAGTTGGAGGCATCGCCACCGGTGAAACCTCAGTGGGGTCTAAATAGGCTAGTAATCCCTTTGTAAAGGCTATTTTGTGATCTCATGGCCACACACCAACGGAAGTGTGTAATGTGACCGACGGGTCATGGGCATAAGGGAGGTTCTTAGTCGCTGAAGGGTGATGAAATCACGAACACGTGGGTAAAGAGGTACAAACTCTACAGAGTGTTAAATAAAACTATCATGATAGCCGTGCTCCCGGTTATGAGCACCTGGACAACTTCCATGATTAGAGGGGATTTGGTATTGGAATGGTTATGGTTTGATAACAGTTATGGGTTTAATTTCTGGTATTGAATATGGTTATTGGCAATGGTGAAATCTGGACTTATTGATGATGGTAATGAATTCAGTTTGGTATTATGGTATTACTCGTGATTATGATGGGATTACTTCACATACATATAATATACATATTGCTTTTCAAACGTTTTACTGTACTTTTCAGCACTTTGCCATTATTATTGTCGTCATTTGAATCAGCCGCATGTCATACTTTCCACACTTGCTGAGTATGACATGTACTCACTCTTGCAATCCCCCACCCCAACAGTTGCAGGTCAGAATTATGAGTTTAATGGCGATAATGCAGGGTTCTAGGCCGTGTCTACCGTCAGCTTTGCCTGTGGTGTTGATTGGAGCTGCGCATATATACCCTGTCGCTTATGCTGCATAGTTGCTTTAGTTGCTTAATTAGTTTATTTCCGCTGCATTAGTTGAACTTGTCATTAATATTCATTAGAGCTTGTATTCGAGGATGATATGATTTGTGTAATAAATCTGATAATTAATCTTGTTCTGTGGTAATTTTCTGTATACTCTTTTGTGATTGCACTCGTGTATGTGTGATGAACATCCTGGGCACACATATACGTTAGCTTGGTTCAGTTTTTGGAACCGGGCGTCACAGCCCCGGAGCCCAGGGAGCCTCTGTACCTCTACATCGCCGCCACGACGAAAGTGATAAGCATGGTCTTGGTTGCAGAACGATCTGGTCCCCAGCAGCACCAAGGAGCGGACGGGGCCTCTGCCATTGATTCCAAGCTCCAGGGCTTGGAACCTGTAGAGGGCCCCAATAACCAAGTTGCCTCCGGGTCCCAGCCCCCTGAGGGCACCTAGGTCCCCCCAAGGGGCTCTGGAGGTTAAGATGCCTCTGGGTCCCAGCCCCAGAGGACGCCCTGGGTTCGGGGGACGTGGAGTCTCTGGGCCCAGAGCAGATGGAAGAAGATGCGCCAGATTCCCCAAGGAGGGTCCGGACCATCCAATGCCCAGTATACTTTGTCAGTGAAGTCCTACACGAAATGAAAACAAGGTACCTTGAAGTATACAAGTTGCTGTATGCAATGCTAATCACATCGAGGAAACTCCACCATTACTTTCAGGCACACAAAGTTTCAGGGTGACCTTGTTCCCACCAAAGACAGTGTTCCGCAGCCCCAACGTGACTGACAACATCACCAAATGGGCGGCGGAACTAGCAGAGTTCGTGCTCGACTTCTTGCCGTGGCATGCGATCAAGAGACAAGCACTAGCAAATTTCGTTGCTGAGTGGACTCTCTCACCGAGCAACCCAGGGGGCCATGAAATCAGTGAGCCGGAGCCGAGGGAATCGGTGATCACCAGACCCCACTAGACACTCTTCTTTGATGGTTCCTCACAGAAGCAAGGGGCCGGAGCCGGCGTACTGCTCACCTCGCCAACAGGGGACCAGTCCAAGTATGCTGTGCGCCTTGACTTCAAGGCGACCAACAACATGGCAGAGTGGGAATCCCTCATCTTTGTTGACGGCTCCTAATGTATACTAACAAATCATCCCCGGCAACGGCGCCATAAATGCTTGTTGACGGCTCCTAAGGTATACTAACAAATCATCCCCGAGAATAGTGCCAGAAATGATTGTTGGTATTACTTACGCACCATTAACTAAACATCTCCAACTGATGTGTCAGAAATGCTTGTTAATGGTTCTATTGGATCACAGAGTGAATTCCCCAAGCGCATGGAGATATCATTGTAGCATTTCCCCTTAAGAGTATTCCCAAGGGTGTCATTTATTTGATCCCAAAGGAAGGCGGGGTAGAGATATAACAATCATTCATCAAATGAAAAGGGTAGAAAGGTCTAGGTAGGGATCTAGTAAGGATGGATAAAATAATAGTGGAGGTAGTGTGACACACACAAAAGCTTTCAAGTCTAAGGAAGATAAGAGGATCCTAGAGGTTGGTTAAGGTTGAGAGTTATGGAGGTACTCCTACTATGCTCTATTGTACATATACATAGTCTACACTAATTATTCATAAGCTAGATCAATAGTGAATACTTATGCTATGTGGTTCAACACATCGGGCACGGGTTTACCCCTAGCAATACTAGGGCGACTTCCGCCAAGAGCCCGTGGCATAGCTGAACATGGAGGATTACAAAGGACAGATAGGCCTGTCACCACCTACTGCCTACCTCTTCAATCTGTGGGTCTATGAGACATCCAATGCTACTTAGCTATCCTAGCACCATGCTAGCATATTAAGTATTTACCTTAAGATCTTAGGCACAATCGATCCTAAGGCAATGAATTGAATCATCATTGAACCAATGTTGATACATAACATAATTATCCATACCAACCTAGTTATGTTATAATTAACTAGACTATAGTGGGGGTCTATAGGTTCTATTATAATGAGATATGTTCATGATGAAATAGTCATATAAGCTATACCTTCCAATTACATGGACTCCACAATCAAACAAGAAACGCTTTGCCCATGTATATGTATAAGTAGAGACTAAAGATACTATCTTTATTATGCATAAAGTCACAAATACAAGAAAGAATACATGTGCCATACCTTTCCCAATGTAGGATTGGGAAGAGAGAGACTCCTTACTCCTTTCCCAATTTGGACTTGGGACAAGAGACTCTCCTCTCTACAACCTAACTCCTCTAAGACTATGGATGATAGTGTATACAATAGAGATGAAGCTCAAGTGGTGTGTGTTGAAGTGAGGGGTAGGGGGTCCAATTTATACTAGTGTTGAGGTCGGTTCCCGCCACCAAAAGCGCACGAACCAGTCACCATTGACTCCTTCAAGTCAGGAGGAGCCAACACGCGTCGTTTGACCGCGTTTGGCGCCAGGAAGAGGTCGGCCGAACCAGGGGTTCGGCCAACCTGGTCAGCACTCCAAACACGGAGTGCTTCCTCCAGGTGGCTGCCAGGTGGGCCCCCTTGATGTATATGGGTGATACACCGTTGGATCTCCTCGGATACTTCTGTTTGTGGGCCATTTGATCCATGGGATGCCACATGTCGTCGCCTGATTGGTGGGATGATATTTATAGGATTGGTCCCTCTACATTTCCTCATTTCATGCATAAAATGCTGCATACACATATTTCTCCATGTACAAGTGGAAATGGGTTATATAGAAAGGTGATGTGTGCAAGAAATGACAAATCCTTCACATAATCAAGTTAAATTGACGGATGAAATTGGTATATAACAGCCGTCAACAAACTCCCCCAAGCTTATCCTTTGCTCGTCCCGAGCAAAGTCAAGACTTTAGGTTGATGATCAGGAGTTGCTACAATGTCTTATTTTCAGAAGTATCTAATGCACAACAAGATACTCTACCTAGTATTGCAGAAATTGGCTTGTTGTTGTTGTAGCGCTGTGTTGAAGTTGGTGAATTGAGCATCCATGTGTTGTTGCCAATCCTGGGTACCTTGAACATGCTCTTGGAGTGTGCTGCAGATGCCACCCGTTCTCACTTCAATTTCTCCCATACGTCTAGTGAGGTCCGTCATTGCTTGGCTATAGTCATGATGACTTCTAGCAAAAAAGGAACGATGTCCTCTCATGGACGTTGGGGGAAAGCTGCTAGAGCTTGAAGAGGATAAGGGTGGATCCCTTTGCCATTCTTGCCAAGATGATCCCCCAGTCTCATACATCGGAGGTTGAGTCCATCCGGGTGCATAACCCGTTGGGTTCTCTTCCTCTTGGTATTCATGGACCGGAGAGATTATCGGTGGCATGCCTGTGGATGTAGCCCTCGCACGATTCCTTGTTACCCTGCCAGAGACATTACTTCTTCTTGCTTCCTCAGGGGGAAGAAGGTTAATGGTTAGCCTCCGGCATTTGTACAAATGAAAATCCGGCTTAGGTAACCAAATTTCATTGACAAAGTCGGGATAGAAAAATATCAAGGACCCATCTTGATCATGCTTAAGGGTATGTCCTTGCACTAAATAGTCTTCATCAATTAATTCTCTTTTAGTTTCAATATATTCAAAGGAAGAGTATTTAAGTGCTCCTACCCCTTCAGCAATATGAGTAATTAATGAAGTGCATTCAATTGGTCCTGATTTTGAAGTGTAATCTAACCATTGTGTCATCATGTCTTTGACTGGAGCAACTTTTATCTTTTTAGTCATGGCAAACAAAATTTTCAATTCATCATATCGCACAACCCTAACATCTCCACTAGGGAACATAGTCATAGCCACCCATCTATGCATGAAGCGTAAGGTAGGGTTTTGGATGTGGCTATTCCTAGGAGCCCTAAATGTGACCTCACTAGTTAGCTAATGCCAAAAACTTTGTTTGTTAAACTTAGGCAAATTGTCTAAATCTAGCAGACACCGTTTATGGAAGCCTAGGATGCTACCTAATTCTTTCCATAGGATGTTGTATTCTTTTCGAAATAATCTAAAACAAATACCATCAAATCCTATTCTTAGCGTGCAAAGGAATTGAATAGTGAGAAGGCGTGAACCTTTCTCCTCTATGTGAGCAAAGTCATCAAATCCAATTGCATGCCAAATGAAAAGAAATTCGGAGTCCATACCTATTTTGGAGATCAAATGTGGATCGTAAGCCTTGGTGTGGCGGAACTCACGATCTTGGAGAAGCCTGCGTGCTTGATCTTCAACTTTGCTTTGTAGTCGAAGTCGTTGTCATGAAGAAGTTGGTGTGGGTTGCTTCTCTCTTCCATGGGAGTGTCCTCACACACACTTCTCCTCCTTGGGCTTGTACCCATGGAAGAGAGGCGTGCACTAGAACCTTCACCATGGCTTGAGCTTTCAGCCTCCTTCCTCTTTCCGAACAACCTCTTCATGTCTTTTTGAGTTAAACAAGCAAGAACAGAACAAGGCGAGAAAAATCCGAAAAGAAGCGATGTTTGGAAAACAAAACTCTCAATGAATTTTCTCCTCTTGAAAGCTCAAGTGTAAAATGCAAATGCAAACAAAAGAAAATCTTTTTGGGGATTGATTTCAGCAAGAGTGTTGCAATGAACAGCAAGAAAATCAAGGTGAGCTAGAGAGTGACTTGGAGATGTGTAAAATGATGTAGTGTGTGAAGAGAGGTGCTCCTCGAGGCCACAATTTATAGGGTGCACCTTCCAACGGTCACTTAGGGTTCAAAATGTAGCCATTGGAGGAAGGGGAGCCAAATTGGCTCCATTCCTTGTTCGGCCGACCAGGGGGTTCGACCGACCTGACAGGTGGCCCCCCTGGTTCCCCTTTTGGCAAGTGGCTCCCCAACGGCTATAAAGTTAGCACGTTGGTGAAATGCCACATGTGCAGCTCAGAAAAAAATATTTTTCAAATAAAACCTTTTTCAAATCCAATAAAAAATTTTCTTTTGAAAAGAAAGAAAGAAAAATGGTAGTTGAGAATATAAGATTCTCAACTTACTAGGGAAACTCAAATATGCAATGGAAAAAATCCAAACGGGGTGGAAATAGAAAGAAACAAAAATAAAGTGGGATAACTACCAATTTAACCTATGGCGTAGGTCTCACCACCGTCCGATGAGATGGACATTCCCCCGTCTTCATTTCACATCCGGGCCCGGAGGGATGGGCTCAGACGGCTTGTCTTGCTTCTTCCGCCATTCCTTCTTTGGCGCCTTGGTGCACTTGGGCCTTCGGGAAGGTCCAGATGATTCCGTCGCCTTTGGATATCGGCGTGGTCGAAATGACAGATTCTCCTCGTAGATTAGTCTTCTCATGAATGCAATGAGTGAGTCCACCTTTGGAGGTGTGACTTCGACCTCTCTAATGTGTTTATCATTCGGCCCATACTTGATTCGAATCATGGAGCATTGTTCTGGTCTACACCGGAAGTTAAACTTTTCCTCCTTGCCATTGATATGGAAGTGGATTTCTCCAGCTCCCACATCTATGCGAGCTTTTGCAGTGCTTAGGAATGGACGCCCAAGAATGAGTGGTGTATCCTTCTCGGTGTCCATGTCTAGCACCACAAAATCCATGGGTATGAAGCAGTTTCGGATCTTTACCGGGATGTCTTCAGCAATACCCACTGGATAACGGACTGAAGGGTTAGCCAGTTGTACCTGCATTGGTGTTGGAGTCAGTTCTATGAAATTCATCTGGTTGAACACAACCTTGGGCATCACACTGACACTTGCTCCCAAATCACAAAGTGCTTTGTCAAAGTGGTGAGCCCCAATTGAGCATGAAATGGTAGGACACCCAGGGTCCTTCTACCAGTTGCTCTCTCGTACGGAAATCATGTTCACATTTTCCATCGGGGGTTCTGGCTGGCCTGGCATCTTGCCATTCTCCATCGGAGGAATAGCAGCGGCTAGCTAAGCCAACTGAGTCTCGAGCATCTTTTTGAAGATCAATTGATTCTTGAAGGCTGAGGATAGTCCTTCCATCTTTGCATTGATATTCTCTAGGGTCTTGTCATTAGCTGACAGCTTCTTGGATAGGGCCTCATTGATCTTGAGCTGGCTAATGGCAAGTTCTCTAAAGTTGGACTGATTTCTAGGGTTGCCATTGTTGGTGTACCCTCCTTGAAAGAATGGGCGTTGTTGACCCCACCCTTGACCTCCTGGATGATAGCCATTGTTGTTGTTGAAATTTCCGTTGTTGGCGAGGTATAAGGCATCCTCACGAGTTTCTGGGCAATCATTTCCCATATGACCCGTGTTGCCACAGACTTCACACGTGATGTGAGAGTCTAAGGCATAGGCATTGCCAGACACTTCACCACTGGTTTGTCCATCAATTTTCTTCATTAGGAGGTCCAATTTTGCAGCGATCATGTCCACCTCCTTCAAGGTGTGCATGCCTCACTGTCGGGTATGGAGACGCTCATCGTTCCATCCCATGTTGGACACCATCTTCTCAATAAGATCTTTAGATTTTGGCACCGTCAATGAGAAGAAGGCTCCTCCAGCAGCAGCATCCAAATGGTCACGAGCTCATGGGATCAGCCCGTTATAGAAATTCTGAATAAGGAGCCAGTCATCCATCCCATGGTGGGGACAGGCTAGGATGTACTCCTGAAGCCTTTCCCATGCCTCGAGAATAGATTCCTTGAGCTCTTGCTGAAAGCTGGAAATTCTTCCACGTAGGGCATTGGTTTTGCCCAAAGAGAAGAATTTGGCGAGGAATGCTGTAGAACACTTCTCCCAAGTGTCTACAGAACTTCAGTTCATGTAGAACCACTGTTTCGCTCTCCCAAGGAGAGAGAACGGGAAAAGTCTCAGACGGACCACATCTGGAGACACGTCCTTGATCTTAAAAGTGTTGCAGATCTTGAGGAATTGTTGCATATGAGCACTTGCATCCTCGTTAGCCTTCCCACAGAATGGGTTGGCTTGCACTATAGTGATAAGGCCAGTTTTGATCTCGAAGTTCACATCTCCCGTGTTAACAGTGGGCGCAATAGGAACATTGTTAGCAGAGGGAGCTGATAACTCACAAAGGGTCTTCTGGGCCATTGGTGTTTGGATTGTTGGTGCAGAAATGATGGCTTTCCTTGCTGCTTGAATCTTCTGAGCAGTAACAACATGGGGTCGGTCTCTCAGAAGAGATTCGGGATCTTCAACAAAGTTTTCTGGCAGGCGGAAACCATACATACACTACCCTGTTTTCACATTAAAAATGTGAAAACAAAGAATGGTTATCATACTACAGTCCTACGCAGGGTTCTATCCTATTCACTCAATCATGTTATATATCTATTTGCCTTCCCTGACAACGGTGCTGGAAATGCTTGTTGACGGCTCCTAAGGTATACTAACAAATCATCCCCGACAACGGCGCCAGAAATGCTTGTTGACGGCTCCTAAGGTATACTAACAAATCATCCCCGGCAATAGTGCCAGAGATGCTTGTTGGTATTACTTACGCACCATTAACTAAACATCTCAACTGATGTGTCAGAAATGCTTGTTAATGGTTCTATTGGATCACAGAGTGAATTCCACAAGCGCATGGAGATATCATTGTAGCATTTCCCCTTAAGAGTATTCCCAAGGGTGTCATTTATTTGATCCCAAAGGAAGGCGGGGTAGAGATATAACAATCATTCATCAAATGAAAAGGGTAGAAAGGTCTAGGTAAGGATCTAGTAAGGATCGATAAAATAATAGTGGAGGTAGTGTGACACACACAAAAGCTTTCAAGTCTAAGGGGGATAAGAGGATCCTAGAGGTTAGTTAAGGTTGAGAGTTATGGAGGTACTCCTACTATGCTCTATTGTACATATACATAGTCTAAACTAATTATTCATAAGCCAGATCAATAGTGAATATTTATGCTATGTGGTTCAACACATCGGGCACGGGCTTACCCCTAGCAATACTAGGGCGACTCCCGCCAAGAGCCTGTGGCATAGACGGACGTGGAGGATTACAATGGACAAATAGGGCTGTCACCACCTACTTCCTACCTCTTCAATCCGTGGGTCTACGAGACATCCAATGCTACTTAGCTATCCTAGCACCATGCTAGCATATTAAGTATTTACCGTAAGAGCCTAGGCACAATCCATCCTAAGGCAATGAATTGAATCATCATTGAACCAATGTTGATACATAACATAGTTATCCATACCAACCTAGTTATGTTATAATTAACTAGACTATAGTGGGGGTCTATAGGTTCTATTATAATGAGATATGTTCATGATGAAATAGTCATAGAAGCTATACCTTCCACATACATGGACTCCACAATCAAACAAGAAACGCTTTGCCCAAGTATATGTATAAGTAGAGACTAAAGATACTATCTTTATTATGCATAAAGTCACAAATACAAGAAAGAATACATGAGCCATACCTTTCCTAATGTAGGATTGGGAAGAGAGAGACTCCTTACTCCTTTCCCAATTTTGACTTGGGACTAGAGACTCTTCTCTCTACAACCTAACTCCTATAAGACTACGTATGATAGTGTATACAATAGAGATGAAGCTCAAGTGGTGTGTGTTGAAGTGAGGGGTAGGAGGTCCTATTTATACTAGTGTTGAGGTCTGTTCCCGCCACCAAAAGCGCGCGAATCAATCACCATTGACTCCTTCGAGCCAAGAGGAGGTTCGGCCGACCTGGTCAGCACTCCAAACGCGGAGTGCTTCCTCTAGGTGGCTGCCAGGTGGGCCGCCTTGATGTATATGGGTGATACACCGTTGGATCTCCTCGGATACTTCTATGTGTGGGCCATATGATCCATGGGATGCCACGTGTCGTTGCCTGATTGGTGGGATGATATTTTATAGGATTGGTCCCTCGACATTTCCTCATTTCCTGCATAAAATGCTGCATACACATATTTCTCCATGTCCAAGTGGAAATGGGTTAGATAGAAAGGTGATGTGTGCAAGAAATGACAAATCCTTCACATAATCGAGTTAAATTGACAGATGAAATTGGTATATAACAGCCGTCAACAATATCTGGACTAACAGCTGCGGAAGGTATTGGTGTCCAGCAGATGCTGGTCAAGGGAGACTTCCAACTGATCATCAAGCAGGTCCAGGGAGAATGCTGATGCACCGACCCTCAGGTCGTGGCGTACCTATTGCACGTCAAGAAGCTGGAGGTTGGCTTTGAGGCCTTGAACCTCTGCCATGTACCGCGCCCCGACAACTCCATCACTGATGCCTTGTCAACAATGGCGTCCACTGGGGCCCCGGTTCCTGGAGGTGTCTTCGACAGGAGGTTGGTCTGACCAACTGCTAGGCCTGCAGTGCCTAACGAAGAAGGTGAGCCCAACACCTCAGAGCTGGCGATCTTGGTGGCCCTGCAACCATGGGGCCCATCGAGGTTCTTGTGCGTCATCGAAGACCCTAGATCGCACGACGCCCAAGATCCAAAAGCTCAGGAGAGTCATGATGCATGGATCACGGAGATTCGAGACTACCTGAAGGACAACATCCTTCTTGAGGAACACGTATTCGCTAAGCGCATCGTGAGGATGGCAAAATGCTACATGTTGGTAGAGGGAGACCTCTACCAGCATGGCGTCAACAACGTTCTATTACAGTGCATAACTCGGGAGGAGGGCCGTGACATGCTCACAGAGGTCCACAAAGGAGAGTGGAAATCACACAACTTCTCGCACGCTGGTTGGAAAGGCCTTCCGACATGGCTTCTACTGGCAGACAACACTCCAAGACACTGTCAAGCTGGTGAAAGGGTGCAAGACGTGCCAGTTCCACGCTAAGCAAATTAACATAACAGCACAAACACAGCAGATGATCCCGCCCGGCTGGCCGTTCGTGGTCTGGGTGATATATATCCTAAAGCCCTTCCCCAGGGCTGTCGGAGGGTACCTATTCCTCTACATCGCTGTAGATAAGTTCACCAAGTGGCCAGAAGCAGCCCCAGTGATCACCATCAACAAGGAGTCCGCAATCAAGTTCATCAAGTCGATCGTCTGCAGGTTCGAGGTCCCAAACAGGATCATCACCAACAACGGGGCCCATTTCACTAGTGCAGCATTCCAAGACTACTGCAAAGACCTCGATGTCCAAGATTGTTATGCGTCTGTGGCTCACCCAAAGAGCAACACGCAAGTTGAAAGGGCCAACACTGAGATCCTTAGAGGCCTCAAGACACGCACGTATGTCAACTTGGATAAGCATGGTGCCAAGTGGGTCGATGAACTTCCATGTTCGCTATGGGCGAGCTGGACATCACCCAACCGGGCCACGGGGGAAACGCCTTTCTTCCTGGTGTATGGTGCCGAGGCCGTCCTCCCCCTAGAGTTCGCCGTGGGCTCCCTCCAGGTCCGGATATTCGATGAAACTAAGCGGGACCAGCTCCGTCGTGAATATGTCGACCTCGTTGACGAAGCAAGATGGCATGCCGCCATCCAAAATGCACGGTACTGGAAGGCACTTTGGCGCTTCCAAGAATGGTTCGTGCAGAGTAGAGAACTCTAGATAGGGGACCTGGTGCTGCGGCAAATACTTTCTCAAGATTGGTCACACAAACTCTCCCCCAGCTAGGAGGGCCCCTTCCAAGTGATGCAGGTATCCGCTCCGCGTGCGTCCGCCTGGCCACAAAGGAAGGAGAGCCCCTCCCCAATTCTTGGAACATAGAGCACCTTTTAAGTTCTAGCCCTAGAATAATGGTAGGATAGTGTAGGATGTCATGGTGCCCAGTAGCAGCACATAGGACAACCAAGCTTCAGGAGGGACATGTCCAGAGTGTTCAGCCTACTTAGCATGGTCCCGCACCCTAAGCATGAACACTCTGCCTCCCTTGCCATCCGGGGTGGGTCATCCCCTTATTGTAAAGCTCGCCTCCTCCTATGAATGCCAATTTGAAAGAATCATTGTCTTACACCGTGCTTTTTCTTATGATTCATCTAATTACCTGTTAATTCTATGATCATCAGTTTATTCTTGTTTTTTGTAAATTATTTTCATATACTTGGTCAATTTTCTCTATATCACCCCTGGTGGAGTTATGCAACCTTGCTGAAGGCGGACTTGTTTGAGGTACCTGCAAAGTGTTTCAGGATCTCGCGACTGCTATCTTACTTGGGGCCCTGTGGCGCCAGATGGTCTCCCACGAAAGGCCTACGCAGAGCTGGAGGTCCAGAGTGTGCAACCTGCTTAGTCCGGTACTGCACACTAAGAATGCACACTCTTCCTCCCAGTGCTACAACGGTACTGGGAGCCAGGAGTCTCACACCCTAAGTAAGGTGGGAGTCGGATCTCGGGCGCTAACGCACTAAATTACCCAAACTTGCGTACCAACACAGGATTGCAAGACGTAGCAAAACTAAAAGTGTAGAGAAAGGTGGCCGATGAGCAACATTATGCCCCATCTATCGTGTGTGCAGGACAAACAAAGCAGGACGGTTCAGGCACAAACCAATAGAAGCATTGGCAAGCCAAGGGCCCGCCATCGACGTTTCTACGTATTGGCGGTGGGCAACGTCGGAGCATCCAACTCTGGCACCTTGCAGGGGGCCCGCCGACGCTCTTCTAAATAATGGCAACAAGTGCTGATTTGTGAGTATGCTCACTCATCCTGCTTTTGTTGCTAACAAGGTTTCTTTGGTTTCCTACCAGCAAGGGGCGTACCGTCGATGTTTCTACAGCGATGGTGGGTGACGCTGGAGCAACCAGCTCTTGCACCACCCAAGGGGCCTGTCGTCGACGTTTCTACAACGATGGTGGGCAACGACGGAGCAGCCAGTTCCGGCACCCCTCAAAAGACCTGCCTTTGATGTTTCTACAGTGAGGGTGGGTGACGCTGGAGCAGCCAGCTCCAGCACCACCCAAGGGGCCTGCCGTCGATGTTTCTACAGCGATGGTGGGCGATGCCGGAGCTGCCAGCTCCGACACCACCCAAGGGGCCTGCCATCGATGTTTCTATAGCGATGGTGGGCGACGCCGGAGCAGCCAGCTCCGGCACCATCCAAGGGGCCTACAGTAGTTGATCCTACAGCAATGGTGGGTGACGCTGAAGCAGACAGCTCTGGCACCACCCAAGGGGCCTACCGCCAATGATCCTACAACAATGGTGAGCAACGCTGAAGCAGCCAGCTTCTGCACCACCCAAGGGTCCTGCCGTTGATGTTTCTATAGTGATGGTGGGCGATGTCGGAGTAGCTAGCTCTGGCACCACCCAAGAGGCATGCCATCGACATTTCTACAGTGATGGTGGGCGACACCGAAGCAGCCAGCTCTGACACCACCCAAGGGGCTTACCATCGATGTTTCTGTAGCAACGGTGGGCGACACCGGAGCAGCCAGCTCCGGCACCACGCAAGGGGCCTGCCGTCGACATCTCTATAACAACGATGGGCAACATCAGAGCAGCCGACTCTGGCACTACCCAGGGGACCTGTCGTCTATGTCTCTACTGAGATAAAGCATGGCGCCCCTGGAGGGGCTCGTCGAGGTCACCTACTGAAACTCCCCCCGCTCCGCTAGGGTCTAGTCGAAGACATCCTGCGATCATGTGGTAGGTGTGCTTAGCCACCTGGCGACATCTACCAGGGGGCCTCTAAGAGTGTTCCATAGGAAGGATGTCAACTGACGACAGATAGGCCACGTCATCTATGCGACTGTTGGTTCCTCAAAAACTAACGAACTCGGCAAAATACTTCAAGCACTTACACAACTAAGGACTTAGAGTGACAGATTAAGAAGAACAAGACAAGCAAAGAAGCGAAACATGAATTCAAATTCATTAAGAGTTATTTTTACAAAGGGTCCAGCCCCGATTACAAATGTGCCACGCCTGGGGGCTGTCGGTCTCAAATCCACTTGAACGAAGAAGCCACTTGCTTGGCAAGGTCCTAGACTTCCGCCCTCGCCTCCTCCTATCGCTCATCAAAGGGGCCCTTCTCTACCGAATCCAGCGGGATCGTCGGATACTAGCTTCGGAAGCACACGAAGACATGGGAGGCAACCTGCTCCGCTAGATCCCTTCCTTCGACCTCCAACTGCCTTGCAAGGACAGTGTTCACCGACACCGACGTCAAGTAGAAGGAGTCCAAGGCTGGGAGCAGCTGGGCCACCCCATGATACGGATCCCCGCACGGCATGGTACCAAGTCCGAGGGGTTCCAACACCGCCCCGACACGGGCTAGAAGTCTCGGATCCCTTGCGCCTCGGCTGTGCGGGAGGCCTGGAGGTCTTATACCTCTCTTTGCGTCGCTTCCACCCAATCAACGAGCTCCCGACCATGATGCTCCAAGTCGTCCTCTCGGCGTTTGATGGTGAGCTCCGAGTCTTGCACGGCTCGACACCTCTCCTCCAACACGTCGAGGCTTTGGGAGACCTCTTCTTTTCTCACTGCCAAGTCTCAATTCTGATCGGAAATGGCAACGTCGCGGCAGACCAGCTCTAGCTGCTTGTCCTCGCACAACCTAATATGGGATTCAACATTGGCATGGGCCTTCAGGGCCTTTGCCTCAAGCACCCTCGTCTTGGCATCGACTAGCTTCACCAGACACCACTCTTCAGCAAGCTGATCCCACTCCCGAGTGAGAGCAGCCTGTGCTTGGAGCAAGATGGACTGAGTCACGGCAACAACCTCGGAGAGGGGGATCAGCGTTGTCGTTGCCACAGGTTGCCGCCTCTCTGCCTCTCTTGCCGACCCCATTGCAAACACCAACGCCTAGGGACCAGAGGGCTCCCCGTTTGGAGCTTCAGGAATGGGCGCGTTGCCACTCGGCGCCGAAGCACTCTCCCCTGCCACAAGGGTGTCCTGGCCACCGTTGGCGGGTCGCAATATTGCGCACCAATGACATCGAGCATCGGCGCAGTGTCAGCAGCGGGCGGGTCTACCCCACCGGTGGTAACTGTGGCGGCCATGGTGGCGACCTCCTCGCCCGGCATCGCCTCAGCCCCATCTGCTTTGACAGATGAAGGAGCATGAGGAACAACCACGGGGACAGCGGCATCACGGAAGCTGGTGCACCCTCGAGTGCGTGATGCTGCACAACGAGCTCTGTTACAACTCCGGGAGGTGCAGGAGCTATCAAGCCCACCCCCAGAAGCACCAAGGGTTCTATGTCAGCCAACACCGCACTGAAAAGCCAAAGCTGACTCCGTTAGTGTGAAGAAACAATGAAAGAACAGCAAAGGAAGAAACTACGCCTTATTGGCGAGCCATGCTACTCTAGAGACCCTGACCTCCCAGCTCGCACGGCAGATTGTGGCCCCTTGGACCCAATGCCAAGGAAGGCGCCACATCCTCTGGCACCTGATCTCAGACAACTTGCGTTGATGCAACCATCAACATAGATCCCTCCACGCCTCTCCAGAACCACGTAAAACCACTGTCTCACCACTCTCATACATGCAATCTACATTGGGGACTAAGCCCTACCGATCAAGAACCTCCGCGGGCTGCTCTCATAGTAGGTCCGGGGGAAGTGTCACAAGAACACTTTGACACTGCCAATGCTTACGTAAGCAGGTCCATGTGAAGCATCTCCAATGGTCTTGTTGTCATCATCACATTCTTGGCGGGATGTGCGACTATGTGAGACCTAAGTGTGCTGAATACATTGGCTTTGACAATAAAAGTTTTGAATGCTGCCATAACATCTTTTTCGCAAGGTCCAACTTTAGCTCCGGCATGTCTTTGTTAAGCTCCGATATGTTTTTGCTAGGCCCGACTTATGTTGGTTAGCTCCGACATGTTTTTCTAGCTCTGGCGTGACATGCCTAGCTCCTCCTTTGGAAACTCCTCCAAGCTCATGGTTCCAAGGCGTGATGAAGAGATGTGGATGTAAAAATTGGTCGGAAAGGTCCAACCGACTAGGTTATGGACTCATGCTGCGGCTGAGTTGGGTTTGACTCAAATATGGAAAGATTTGAGTTGGTTATGAAAGGATTTCGTGTGGGTCACGAATTTGAGTTGTGTGGGATACGTTCCTAAGTTGTTTGGAAGTCCTAAGATTGCTTCTATCTGCGTATAGAAGAGTTCTAAGCAGTTATGGAAAGTTTTGGTTCGTGATTTGAGTAGGATTAGAGTCCTAGTTGAGATTGGGTTATCCTAAGGGCTGGTTACATAAGGAAGAGAGGACAGCGCTCATGGTGCACGACTTTGGGTTGTTCCTCTTGTGTTATATTGAATAAAGATCGTAGTTTAAAGTAACTTTTGTGTCTTGTTCGTCCGACTTGTTCCACACAAGTTTTTCTCATCGAGTTTTCTGCATAGCACTACATTTCTTCGGTGCTTTTATCATAACTCTAGTTTTACAGATCCAATTGACGTTATTCTTTTTGTGTTGTCTTCAAAACGTGATTATCTATCATCTATAAAAATTTCACAGTCATTGGATTTGTGGTTTGTGATCTACACGAGTTTCTTTGCAGCATTCCAGAACTGTTTTTCTCGGGTAGGACAGATTGACCTTTGTTCGATCTTTCAATCGTAACTTGAGTTTCTCTTGACAGATTTGAGTGATTCTTGTTGTGTATCTTCGTGACATGATTCTATCTGATATCTATCACTTTTGTCATGGTGAAACACGTTTATATTAGTCTCACACATGATTCCTTTAAATAGATCGTTTTTCTACCGAAGGGGTTGGGATTTAATTGTTTCCGCTGTGTAAGATTTTTTAATCTACCATTCACCCCCCTTCTGGTAGCTTTTCACGTGCTCTTCGATCCTACAATTGGTATCAGAGCCACGGTGCTCTAATCTTTGTGATTTGCATGTATTTTGACTAATCATCATGGACAAATACTCTGCAAAACCTTGTGTCTTTAGTTGTATTGATTTTCAGGTTTGGAAGGCACGTATGGAAGCCTTCATCCAGGCTCAAGGTTGCACAATATGGGAGAAGGTATACAAGCCTTATGAAGTGGCATCAAATGCTCATGTTACAGCTACAAATCTGAGAGATGTCGACAATAACAACAAGGCTCGAGACTTGATCATAGAAGGATTAACTCAAAGCAACTTCGACCGTGTTGCACACCTCTGATTTGCATACAATGTGTGGAAAGCACTTTGTGACTACCACAAAGGATGCAACATGATCAAGGAGGTAAGGCAAGAAATGTTCAAAAAAGAATACATGCGCTTCGAGATGCAACCCGGTGAGTCTATTGATGACCTTTTTGCTCGCTTTAATAAAATTCTCAGCAACTTGCATAGTGTCAATGTTAATTTTTTTCAGATGCTTAAAATGCTAGGCAATTGTTAAGTGCATTAAATATGTCAATTTGGGAGATGAAAGTCACATCTATTTGTGAATCTACTGTCATGAGTACACTTACTTAGATGTGCTATATTCCATGTTAAAAACTCATGAAATTGACATAATATCATGTAAGAACCCCAACAAGTCTATTGCTTTTGTTTTTCAACGTGTCATGCCTAGCTCTGGTCAATCTTCATCTTGTGGTACACTTGCTTTGTTGTACTCTCTAACCCTTGAATAGATTGAGGAGTTTCTAGAGGAGGAGCTAGTACTTCTCTCTACTAGGTTCTCAAAAGCATTGCAAAATGTTAGAACTAGAAAGAGAGGAAGCTCCGGACCTCAACGATCTTTCGAATGTGGTAAGACAGGACATTTTCGTTCAGATTGCCCTAACCTTTCAGGTCCTACTTCCCGGGATGAAAAGGAAACAAGGACGAAACACTCCTCTGCAAACAATAAGAAGAAAAAGAAGGGTTTTACAGGACGTCAATTGGTGAGCAGTTTTATCTCCGCGCTTCAAGAACTTTGCTCAAGCTATGTGGACATTGGAAGTGACCAAGATGAAGATGATTTGGCAAACTTGTGCTTCATGGCGGGCAAATCAAGATCAAGTATGGAGGATGCAGAACACAACAGCGACATTGAAGAGGTATGTCCTACTTGCGAAGAAATGTGTGATGCTATTTCTCGTGCCACTATTATAGTTAAAAAAAGGGACAAAAAGCTTAGGGATAGTGCCGCTAAAATTGAATCACTAGGATCTGTAATCAACCATTTAAAAACTTTGATTTCTAGTGATGATGCATGTGCCACATGTGATTTAATATGTGAACAATTGTCCTCATTAAGAAGTGCGCACAGCTCCACACTTGATAAACTTGAGTTAGAAATTGAAAACAATAGAGAGCTAGCTGCACTTAATGATAAAAACTTGAAAGATGCTAGTTGTTCTACATTTTATTTGCATTGTTCTACTTGTGATGATCTTGATAAGAAACTACAAGATGCTATGACTAAAATTTCTATATTGAACAATGTTTTACGTTCTCATGAAGTTAAATTTTGTTCCAATTTCAAATTAAAAGGAAAAACTTCATGTGAAAATTGCCTTGATCTATCCAATAAACGTTATAACATGCATAGGACATTAGACGGTTTTGCAATGGGAATAAGAACCTAAACTTGCTGCTGAATTCTTTCAAGTCTTGCAATGATAAAACTGGTTTAGGTTTTGATTCTCATGCTCATGCTAAGCCACATCCACCTAAAATTGTAAAGTCATTGAGAAGTGATTTGATTCAAACAGTTCCTAAACAAAAAGAAGTGGTTTTCAAATCTGCAGGAGTGTTGTCACATCCGGTTTCAAATAAAAATGTTGCTTGCTCATCTAGACATGAACACAAAGTTAGATTTCATTGTACATACGGTGGTAGAGATGGTCATGCCATATATTTTTGTTATATACTAGCTAAACAACAGAAAAAGGAAAGAATGATTGCTAGATCTCATAACTTTCATGCAAAATTTGCTGCACTTGCTAAACCGAATGATAGGAAGGACCTATGTGTAAAATGCTAATCCTTCCACCCGTATGTGTAAAGGGAAGGATCTATGTGTAAAATGTCAGCCACCCTTCGATGTCCATCAAATGGCCAAGATTCGCGGATTGCATGCTTGCACAAGAATTCAGATTGCATAGCAGTCGTTGCCGTCTAAGCGCGCGAGTGGAGATGATCGGACACTTCGAAAACTGCGCTTTTGAGTGAATCCAAACCGCGGTTGGCCTCCTCTAAGTTATCGCAACGGCACGACGCGTCCCATCTCCACCCGAACTCAACTCTATTTCTGTTTTGGTCAAACTTACCTTTGACAAATGATTTATATGGAATTTATTAACTTCAATAACATGTAGTAAGAGATTGTATATTTTGGAAATATTTTCATGGTGAATCTAAAAGTACAATTCTTGTATTGTTAAAACAGATCAAAATTACGTAAATCATTGGTCAAAGATATATTTGACAAAACCTAAGGCTCCCTTTGGAAAAGGAATTGAGAAACACGGGAATTGGAAAAACATAGGAATTGAGGCTCCCTTTGGATTGAAAGAATTGAAAAACACGGGAATAGGAAAAACATAGGAATTGAAATTGTATGTTTTTGCAATCCTATAGGAATTGAGATGAGAAGCCCATTGGAAGCATCATAGGAAAAAAAGGAACCTGCAACATGAGCCAAGAAAGAAAAAAGAGGTCCAAGCTCATGTTATGTTTCCTACAAAATTTAGCAAAGGAATCCATTCCTATAGAAAATACCCTTTGTTTTTCCTGTGAGCCAAATGGTCATGTAGGAAAAATCCTTTACAAATCCTATACTTCGAAATTCCTTGCCATTCCTTCAATCCAAAGGGATCCTAAAACTAGAGTTGACATGGGACGCACGACAGATCGGAGGTTATGGTGCACCGGCACAACCGGACTGTACGTGTACCCGACCAGCCGTGTAGCTTCATTTTATATTTTATTCCATAGGCTTAAAAGATTTCTCATCCTCCCTGTTTGCACTGTTTGCTCTTCCATAGGCTTAAAAGTTTTATATTTTACAATATTTTTACATATGTAATATGCACATAGGATATATCACTTGATAGTTTTGCAAAAAAACATGGAGGAGAAATATGTATATCCCATGCTACTACGTAAATCCACCCGAATTAATTAGCTAGTTACTTTTTAAGATGATAAAAACTTATTATCTTTTTCTAAGTGAGGTGGCCGGGGTAGATGATGTGGCACAATAGCTTATGTGGCATGCCACGGTTGTGTGAAGTCGAGGGACTAAATAATTGACCCATTTGAAAGTTTAAGGACCAAAAATTGAGTTTTGAATGATAGTTTGAGGATGAAGTTGAGCTTGCGAGCTTGATGAGCACCGTCATTGTTTTGAGCAGTGATTAGTTTATGTTGTCATCAAAATTGGAGTAATTTTTCTAGATTATTTGGGGCCGAAAAATAGTTAACACGCTATATATGAGGAGAAAGATTAGGATATGCTACCTTTTGCTTGTGTTGAATAACCCTGTGCTGTGGACAATGTATCCGACACTTCATTCTGGTCGCCAGGATCATTCTGCCCCAAGTCATCTGGGGCAGCAGGCGGAGGACCTTGATCATAAGGATAAGGACCAGACAAGAAATCATTGGTCATTGGTAAGTTTGACCAAAGCTAAAATAGAGTTGAGTTGGGATGGAGGGAGGAGTACTTTTTATAGACCGCTTTGCAGGCCCTGCTGCGGGCGATCTCCTGCCTCCTGACAACTCCAGCGGCTAAAGTAGCGTACAAATGCACTTTAGAAGCCATAACCCCAGCGCTCGTCTTGTGTTTAGCCCAATTTGCATCAAAGGAAACTCACAAGACAGTTTAAAGGAATGGAATCCTTCGGAAGAGAAAGCCATTCATACGAGCTTTGTAAGTAGCATTCCAAACGGTGCACTTTAGAAGACATAACCATCACTGCGCGCGTCTCATCGTCTTCTCCGCGCATACTAATAAAGACACACCATCCTCTTCTCCGCAACACACATGGGCCATCCTCTTCTCCGCGCGTACTCTTCCTCTTTGTCTTCATCGCACGCGCCCTCATTGGTTCCCTTCGAAGCCCATGGAGTTCCCCTTGCCGCACGATATTGCACTCCTGATCGAAGGGTGGGTCGCCGCAACCTCCTTGCAGCCCATGGACGACCTCTCCAGTCTGCGCGCCACCTGCAAGGCCATGCACGCGGCGTTCCGGGATCGCTCCTTGGGCAGGCGCGTGGCGCTAGAGCGGGAGAGCATATGGAAGCCTAACGGGAGCTACGATGCCCTCGTGGAGTGCCTAGCAATCGTCGACAACCCTCATGCGTGCAACGTCACAGGGTTCGATCTCATCTTCCTGGACAGTCACGCGCAGCTGGGCACCCAGTTCCTTGCCCGGGCGGCTGCGAACGGCCACATGGTAGTGGCCTACGTCATTGCCATGCTCCGCTACGATGCTAACCGCAGGGCCCGCGACGCCTTCGAGTATATTCGTCAGGTCGAAGGTTAGGCCCACGTCGACTACAACGCGGCCGGTTCCATCGGATGAAGTGGACCAACAAGGAGTGCTGCCGGTGTCGGCATGAAGCCATGAAGAGTATCAATCGTGTCGTCTGGTGGTTCCTGGGCAGTCCTCGTCCGAAAGTGCCGCAAGTGGTGGTGCCCAACATTGACGATGACGATTGGGGCTGCTCAACAGGGGGGGGGGGGGGGGAACCAGGGAACTGCTCGCTGCGACAGGCAAGGGTGGGAGGAGTGGAGAGTCTTCTGTACTGAGAACTGTAGGATTAAGCACGAGCATGACCTATCCTGCCGTCACACGTTGTACTCTATGTGTTATATTCCCTCCATTCCCTTTTGGATGTACCCCTAGTTCTCCCAACACAAATTAAATGAGAACAAAGGGAGTATATAAAATAGACTTGTATGTGTTTCCCCTATGTTTGGTCGTCTCTGATGAATGTTGCACTTGTTGTGTTTCTCCTATGTGCGCTCGTCTTTTGTTTAGTCCCATTTGCATCAAAGGAAACTCACGGGATAGTTTAAAGAAATGGATTCTTGCGGAAATGGAATACTTTCAATCATACAGTAGTTTGGAACAAAGGAAATCAGTGTCCCTTTGAAGGAAATACATTTGACGTGGGAATTTGCTCGGACTAAAGCATCTCTCTCCAGTTTATTTCTTAACTCGTACGTACTACATGCCAATCCCATGAGTCCATAAATTCATTGGAGTTAGTACCTCATTTGTGACTGCAACCGCATATTCCTCATTTTTCTTCGCGATTTTGCTACATATGTGGCACAGCGGACCACCATCTTATGGGATCATCAGCTGCAGACAAAACTGATGGGGGTCGATGGAGAAGTTTGCCATTAATGAGTAACGAGCTTCGAAGAAATAAATCTGCCTGAGAGGAACAAAGAGTGTAGTACTACTTTTGTACGGAGTATTTGGAGGTTGCGGTTTCTTGGGAGTCTCCGGAGTATTAGATGGGGGTCGCGCGTAGTGATGGTTCGGCTTTCGGCGGTGGCGGATTCCACATCCTCTAGAGTACTGCAGGTGCATTAAGGGTGTCTTACATATACAACCTATGGGACCCACGCCTCATACACTGATGGGACGCGCGAAGTAATGGAACCGTTCTATTTTCAGCATCAGCACAAGAATAATATCATGTCATCAATAGAGATAAGATACTATGTTTCACAGTATTCTGCGCCAAACATTTCCTTTTTTATAGTACTACCTCTCTTTTTCTAACATTTTTCTTGTCCTCTCTTTTATTTTCTCTCTGTTCATTGTCTCCACTTTTCATTCCAGTCGTCGCTAATCGACAGAAGTGGCTGTTACATAATCCCCAATATACACAAAATAAATTAATCAGCACATCTAGTATGCAGTACTTCCCTTGAAGCAGTGGTAATAACTTCTAGCCGGGTATAGGAGTAGGTAATGATTATACCGCATATAGGGGCATAGGGCCAGTGGTACATTGGAGTTCTACCTATCTTTTTGTAGCATTTTTCTCATCCTTTCTTTTCTTTTCTCTCTGTTGATTGTCTCCACTATTCTTTCCAGTCGTTGCTACCTGTTACTAGTACTGTATACTACTTTACAGACTGCTTTGCAGGCCTCGCTGCGGGCGATCTCCTGGCACCTCCAGCGGCTAAAGTATCGTACATGCCACTTTAGAGGCCACCGGCGGTGTGAAGGGTCGTTCATTAACAGAGAATACAGATAGAACAGATAGTTCACTAAACAGCGGATAGAAAACAAAATAACAGATGGAACATACAAACAACATTGAGTTCATTATCATAAAACATTACTCCCTCCTTCCTATATTACTTGTCGTTAGAACAAGTTTTTAGGTTCATATTTGAACTAGAAAACTTGTCCTAATTATTAACGACAAGTAATATGGGAAGGAGGAAGTACAAAACATGAAAAACAGCACCACGAAACAAAAAAATAAAACATCACAAAAACAAGAAGAGAAAAACATCACGACTGGATTAATCAGTATCAAAAGATTTCCGGTTTTAAAGTTGGGTTCAACTAGAATGTAATCAGATGTTTGGTGCAATCATGCAATCAACCATCTTCAACCGTTGGATCGATCTACATTACGGTTGTTGAATCTTTTTATTTAACCCCCTCCACTAGGTGGAGAGGTGGTGGTGGTGGTGGAAGAGGTTAAATAAAAAGATGTAATAACTGTAAGATGTATATCCAATGGATGAAAATCTTTGATTACACGATTGCACCAAAACTTTAATTGCATGTAGGGCTATCAACGAGTCGAACTCGAGCGAGTTTGTTTCTACCATATATAAAAATTGTTTCCCATAGAATATTTTTAATAGAATTATATAGTTTAATTAATCATACGTACATATCATAGATGACAACAACAAATGAGCTTACTCGAACTTTTCGAGCTTGAGCTCATCAAGCTGGCAATACTCAACTTCATCCTCAAACTTTCAATCAAAACTAAGTTTGGTCATTGAACTTTCAAACGGGTCAATTATTTAGTCCATCAACTTCAAAAAACCATTTCACTTTCATCCTTAGTCTGAGTTGGAAATCCACATTGGCATGCCGCATAAGCTATTATGCCATGTACATCATCTACCCCGGCCACCTCACTTAGAAAAAGATAATAATTTTTAATCATCTTAGAAAATAACTAGCTAATTAATTGGGGTGGATTTACGTAGTTGCATGGGATATACATATTTATCCTCCATTTTTTTTGCAAAACCATCAAGTGATATATCCTATGTCATATTACATATGTAAAAATATTGTACAATATAAAACTTTTAAGCCTAGGGAAGAGCAAACAGAGCAAAAACAGAGAGGAAGAGCAAACTTTTAAGCCTAGGGAATAAAATATAAAACGAAGCTACGCGGTTGGCCGGGTACACGTAAAGTCCGGGCCGGTGTGCCGGTGCAACTTAACCCCCGTCATGCGTCCCCGGTGGTTGTTGGGAAGACCCTTGGAGGCAGACCAAGATCGCCTGACGTAGTGAATTTTACTGCATCCTATTCTCAGGAGTCATTTTAAATATGGCATTTTCTCATTAATTATTGCAGTCGATCTATACGACACTTGATGCTCTAGGCAAAAAAGAAAAAAGATTGTACTTCATGCTGATGCAAACAAGAGGCAATTAAAATAAAAACTCTTGAGTTCTTGTTAAGTTTACAAAATCAAAGCATTGGAACCCTCCCTAATGTCCTCGATAGTTAATGTGTTTTTAATCCTGTTAATTTGTCATAGAAGTTTGTTTTATTTAGATGTTTGAAGTATGCATCATTATATGCATGTAAACTCTTTGTCATGTTGAAGCAAGCAGACAAGAGTCTAAAAAACGATTTGAATGGACCCCTTAGTTGGATAGCTGGGAAGTACAACCGTCGGATCAAAACAAATTGTGGATGCACTCTTTACTGCACGCATGCACTAAAATGCAATACGTCAGGCGATTCTGGTCCAGGCAGGTATGCTCCGATTCCTATCCTCCAACTCCATCTAGGCTTTCGATGACACAGGCGGTTCACCACCAGACTGTAGAAAGGATAAGCACGCACATATGTAACAGTCATTGTTGACTGCGTTGGTCTAATGTCATTGTTTGACTGCGTTGGCCTACGTTTAGTCATTAACACTAGCTTTTTAACCTGTGTAGTGTGAAAGGGTTTAGTTTTGGTTTCACACTACACTAGCTAGCCTATATAAAGTGTATCTATGTTCCCTGATGAATACACAACAAACATTCTCCATACAGAATAGTCTCGAGACTAGTAATCTTTCCCTGCATGCTTCTGCTTTGTTCTGCCATGACGTCGAGTCCAAATCCAGCAAAGCCTCGGTGATGAGTGGCATGGAAGTTTCTTGATGAGAAACAGGCTGCGGGGGCGGGCCTCGACCATGCATGTTTCACATGAAGGATGTTCCCTCGAGGGTTTGAGGATAAAAGGTACTCCTCCATTCCACAATAATTGTCGTTTTGGACAAGATTTTTAGTTCATTTTGAACTAAAAATGAACTAAAAATCTTGTCCAAAATGACAATGTTATGGGAAGGAGGGAGTATACCATCTATGCAGCCAGCCGGAGGTCGAAGGAAACTAGTACACGGCTGGCCGGGTACACGTACGATACGGGTGTGCCGGTGTACCTTAACCCCCCGTCGTCCGTCCCCAATGGTTGTTGGGAAGAGCCTTGCAGGTATGCTCTAATTCCTGTCCTCCAACTCCATCTCTAGGTTTCTGATGATGCAGGCAGTTCACCACCAGACAAACCAACAAAGCTTCGGTGTTGAGCGGCATGCATGTTTTTTTATGAAAAACTGATTGCGGCCCCCGCAGTCAATTTTTCAACAAAAAACTCGCATGCCGCCTACTTGCATCGTCCCATTTGTACTCCCATGCGTACTCCCACAGACGTTTCATCATCTTATTTGTTGTGAAGGTATGGTAGTTAAACTAAGCATTAATAAAGGGACCAATAACATATTGACACATCAGCGGGATGACGCATGGGAGGACAGAACGGGAGGCCCCCGCAGTCAGTTTTTCATCAAGAAACTTGCATGCTGCTCATCACCGAGGCTTTGCTGGTTTGTCTGGTGGTGACCGCATGCGTCATCAGAAACCTAGCTAGATGGAGTTGGAGGACAGGAATCAGAACATACCTGCAGGGGTCTTCCAACCACCACCGGGGACGCATGACAGGGGTTAAGGTACACCGGCACACCCGGACCGTACATGTGCCGGTGAAGATGGAACTTAGTAGTCTCACGGTTATGGATAGAAAAAAGGAAGAAGAAAAATGATGGCGCGCGTTTCGATCCATGAACCGTGAGACTGCTGACTTCCATTCCGCTGAGTCATTGTTGTTGTACGTGGTGTTTGGTTGAGGCAATGCAACTTGTGGTCATAACGATAATAATTAAAAAAGAGGAGTATATCAAATTAAAAAATCTTCATTACGCCAGGTCGTATGATGGCCGGACACTCTCCAATACACTTAGATTGAAGTGAATCCACTCCAACCCAAACGAGGAATTTTTTTTATGGATACCGTATTCATATCTAAGGCTGTGCATACCGTTCCAGATTTGTGACATGTGTCTACATGAACGGACGGATGAAGCAGTTGCATGACTATGACATGTGTCCACATGAACGAACAAGGTCGTATGATGGCCATACATGATAGGGATAATGCCAGGATTAATTCCAGGAATCGTATCCTCGTCACTTGCAATCTATGCACCACCTGGGCCCCGGTTGTGCACTGGTCACCTGGCATATTCCCTACGTCTGCCCCCGCGCGCGGTGTCCGTAACGAATTCGTGTGAGCAATTTTGACAAGTTGTGAACGATTTATCCCACCTCAGAAAGTTGAGCTCGTTACAACGAGAATATAAGGCAACACACGCTATTGTAGTCAGACATTCGATTGAAAAAAGATGTCGTACAAGACTTCTGCACGCTCCGTTCAACATCGTCCGCTCGCCCGGTCGAAGTCAAACGGAACGTGTAGGAGGCGTGTACGGGGCGGATGTTTTTTATATAAGCCCTGGGCCCTTTCCGTGTCAAATTAAAAAACTGCCAGTGAAGCCGATGGGACACGTCGAGCCGTTGCGATAACTGAGAGGGATGCAAACTACGGTTTTTTATAAGCATAATTTTTCCCCGCATATGCTGGGCCCTTTGTGTGTCAAATAAAAAATTTCTCCTTTTATCGAAAACATCTCCTTTAACGACGCCAAAATTTCCCCTTTAACCCACTTCGTGCGTGAATCGAATTGTGTGACCCTCCACACCGGGGGCCTCTAGAGTGGTGATAATGAACTCCAAAAAATAAAAGAAAAGAAAAGTGGAGACAATGAACTCCAGAATAGAAAACAAAAGAAAGGAAGAGAAAAATGTTAGAATAAAATAGGTACTACATACGAGATTTAAGGTGAAAGAGCCTGGAGAACAAAACTCTAAAACAGGAAATCGATTGACACAGATTAATCCAAGTCGTGATGTTGTGCTTATGTTCTTGTTTTTTTATGTTTCTTCTTTTCACGTTTTGTCATGTTGTTTTCCTGCCAAAATCTGAGCATTCGCAATGTTATTATTGCAAGGACTGTAACAGTCGCGTATGCTTTATTTTGATCGGAGTACCACCCTCATTGCTAAATTAACTTATTTAGATAACAAACTGCCGGAGCCAGACGCGTGCCCGTAGATGGGCTCACGCGTCATGGGGACGAAGACCAAGCGTCCCAGCGCAGTTTTAGCCCAGGAATACAAAGTGACTCAGCGCAGTTTCAGCTCACGAATAACAAGTGGCCAACACAGTGTTGGTCCTACTCTGATAGCTTCACGTACGCTTTGTCCTGGCTGCCTCCCCGCCGGACCCTTCGATCCACAATGACCCCTCTCCCGATTGCACGAAACGCGCCTGGAGGAGGATCCACCGGTCGCCACGCTCTTAAAGGAGCATCGGCCAGCCGCCACACTCTTGGAGGAGCATCCACCGGCCGCCACACTCTTGGAAGAGCATCCGCCGTCCATCGGCGTGGAGGAGCATCCGCCGGCCGCCGCACATGGAGGAGCGACAGTGCTGGGTACAATTGCTCACATAATGTTGTTGTAGTTCAATCCTCTTACAGATACGTTGATTGAATTGTAGGAAGCGATGTCAGAAGATAAGACATGGATGGGAAAAGACAGGCGTACGAAGGAGTGGCAGGATGGAATGAAGTCATTTTTAAATTTAGCATTCTAGGGCACTTGTAAAGAAGAAACTAAACCTTGTCCTTACACGAAATGTTGTAATATTTGCCACGGGACACGCAAGCAAGTACATCTTCACTTGCTTCGTAATGGGATGTCATTTGATTATACTTGTTGGGTACACCATGGAGAAAAACGAGTTGAGAAAAATATTGTTGAGCAATCATCAAATAATGAGGAGATAATTTCTGATGATGCTGCTACGGAAAATATGCTGTCTAGTCTACTTAGAGGCACTGATCATTGTGGTACTTCAGCAGATGTTGATGATCCAGAAAATGCTATAAACTAGCAGGAGCCAACTGGGTGTGCAAAGGCATTCTATGACTTATTAAATGATGCCAAAAAGGAGTTGTATCTAGGTTGTGAGAAGGTGACCCAATTATCCTTCATTGTCAGGTTGTACCAGATAAAGTTTTAACTGGTTTGAGCAAAAAAGCATGTGAGTTGATCCTTGAACTATTCTCATATGTGCTTCCAAAGGGCCATTGCATTCCTAATACACTTGATAAAGTTCAGAAGGTTGTTCCTGACCTCGGACTGAGCTACGAAAGATCGATGCATGTGTCAATGACTATGTGTTATTCCGGAAGGACTATTCTCTGCTGGATCGATGCCCAAAATGTGTTGAATTAAGATGGAAAAGTAGTACTGGTGGGGATGCAAGAGAGTCTTTACCTTGTGGCAAAGCCAAGAAGCTTGTAGCACGCAAGATTCTATGATACTTCCCTCTTATTCACTGTCTTCAAAGGTTTTATATGGTAGAATAAACGGCGTCAAACATGCACTGGCACAAAGAAGAACGTATTGATGATGGAATATTACGGCATCCTGCAGATTCGAAAGCATGGAAGCATTTTGATAGCATTCACCCAAATTTCTCATCTGATCCTCGCAACATAAGACTTGGGCTAGCATCTGATGGTTTCAATCTTTTTGGAGTAATGAATGTTTCTTACAGTACATGGCTTGTGATTCTAATCCCTTGTAATCTACCACCTTGGTTGTGTATGAAGGAACCTTATTGGTTGATGTCAATGATAATTCCTAAGCCAAAGTCACCTGGAAACAACATTGGTGTGTATCTGCAGCCTTTGATTGATGAGCTACTAAAATTATGGTCTGATGGTGTTGAAACATATGACAGTTCAAGGAAAGAGACATCTCTCATGCGAGCTTCTATATTGTGGACTATAAATGATTTTCCAGCATATGCAATGCTATGTGGATGGAGCACAAAAGGTAGGCTAGTATGTCCATACTTCCATGTAAACACTGACGCCTTGTGGTTGAAACATGGATGAAAGTATTGCTACATGGGTCATCGTCGTTTCCTACCTCACGATCACCGGTGGCGTCGGGACAAAGCATCTTTCAACAACAAGATAGAGAATAGAGAGTCTCCAACATCACTCTCTAGTCACGAAGTACTCCAACAATACGATACTTTTGATCAAGTGAGTTTTGGACAGACGAATAATAAGAAAAGCACACTGAGGAAGATAGGTGGCATAGTTGGAAGAAGAAAAGTATATTTTTTCAGCTCCCGTATTAGAAGACATTGCTAATAAGGCATAACTTAGATGGCATGCACATTGAGAAAAACATTTGTGATAGCATATTGGGGACATTGCTTAATATGGATGGTAAAACAAAAGATAGTCTACAAGCTCGTTTTGATATGCAGGAAATGGGTATACGGCCGAAGCAACATCCGGTGGGTATGAAATGGAAGTATGATTATCCATCAGCATCATATACTTTGCAAAAATACCAGAAGACCACCTTGTGCAAGTTTCTGGTGGATGTGAAGATGCCCGATGGTTATGCCTCAAACATCAAGAGATGTGTGGACATAACAACACATAAGGTATTAGGTCTAAAAACTCATGACTGCCATATTATATTTCAGAAGCTCCTTCCTATTGCAATACGTGACATATTGCCTGAAAAGGTTGTTGAACCTTTAATTGAGTTTAGCAGATTCTTTTCTGGAATTTGTTCTAAAGAATAAGCGAAACCAGATTTGGATAAGATGATTGAACAATTTCCTGGAACAATTTGTAAGCTTGAGATGTTGCTTCCTCCCGCTTTGTTTGATATCATGATACATCTTCCAATCCATCTTGCCGAAGAAGCTCGCTTGGGTGGACTTGTTTCTTAAATATGGATGTATCCAATTGAGAGGTACCTTGGTACATTGAAGAGGTATGTATGTAACAGAGCTCACCCGGAGGGTTCTATAGCTGAGGGATATATTATGGAAGAGTGTATGAATTTTTGTAGTCAGTTTTTGGATAACATCAGCACCAAGCTTAATAGGCCAGAACGTCATGAAGTTGCAGATAGGAATGAACCTTCTCTCGAGTCTAATATATTTACAGAAGTTGATAATTCTAAAAAGGGTTTAAATGAGGCCAACATACTATGGTGGAACTACATAACATCAGGCATTATATTATTTCTAATGTTGAAGAGGCCGCTCCATGGATCAAGTACATGTTCTATACTATATTGGATCACGCTTATTGTAGATGGCTAATTTAATTTTGTACCCTTTTCAGTGAGCATTTTGAAGAGCTGAAAAAGATTCATTCTCGTGATGTTGAAAAACGTCATAGAGATGAGTTTGTTTATTAGTTTCAGAAATGAGTAAGTACATGCAAGTTATTACGTTGATGAAATATTGAAAAAATATGTGTTCTGAAGTTGGTTTATCGATGAACCTTTTATATGAACCTATACAATTCACAATGAAATGTCCATACTCACCACAGTTGTAGCAATCTCTCTTGGTTCTTGGCTTGCTCTTCTCCTTGCCTTTGCTTTCATAGTTGGACCCTCTTCTTTTTCCTCATCATTCTCTTGAACCTTTTGATGAAGAAGGCCATCTCCTCATCATCCATGTTAGTGCTTTCTTCTTCACTTTGTTCATCATTACTTGATGCTTGCACATCTTTGCCTTTGGATTTGGGTGAGGCTTTGAGAGCAACCCCTTCTTCTTGGAGGATGTGACCTTGGCAAGGTTGTTGGTGTGTCGTGCTTCCATCTACATCATCTCGTGGTTGATAAACTTCCCAAGCACCTCATCCGAAGTCATCTTGTGGAAGTTGGGACTCTCTTGGATGACGATGCAAAGGGTCACATTCCAGGGCATGAATGCTCTTATCATCCTCTGGACCACTTCATTGTCTGTGCACTTCTTGCATCCGTACGCCCGACTCCTATTGATGAGGGTTTTGAATCAGTTGTACATCTCTTAAGGTGTCTCGCCATCTTCCATGGCAAATCTTCCAAGTTCCCCCTCGATCATCTCAATCCTGGCCTTCCTGACGGATTGTTTGCCTTTATGAGCAATATTGAGCGTGTCCCAGATCTCTTTGGCTTGCTCCAACCCGTCCTCCTTATTGAATTCTTTATGGCTCAAGGACGAGTTGAGCACGACTGCCACTTGAGCATCACGGTGAATTTGTTGTTCTTGCTCGGGAGTAAGCTCTTCATCATCCATAGGGATATCTACACCTGTGCAAACAATATGCCAAAGTGTAGGATTGTGAGAAATAAGATGCAACTTCGTGTTATGCTTCCACATGGTATAGTTAGTGCCATCGAAATGTGGAGGTTCGCCCATAGGAATAGACAAGTAGTTAAAATGAGAGTTCAAGCGCTCATAGTTAAAAGGATATCCAGTGTAGTCTTCTCCACTCTTCTTGAGCTTCTTCTCTTCCTCAAGCCTCCTCCTCCCCTTGGCTTCGTCTCTCGCTTTTTCAAGAAGATCCGCAAGGCCTCACTTCTTTGTCTTCATCTTTGATTTCGATGTTGAAGGGAGGTGGTTTTGGCTTGGTCTTCTGCATGTTGTCGATCTTGAGAGGTGGTGACTTTGATCCTTGTTCACCATTCGCACCGTTCTCGCCGGTACCTTTGGTGTCTTGAATCGGCAAATCCTTCTCGCCTTTTCCCCCCATATCCTCTCCAAGCGATTAAGCTCTAGGGAGAGTTAGGCTCTGATAACAATTGATTGTTGCCTAAATGGGGGTGAATAGGCTAAAAATCTGAAATTTCTTAACCAAAACTTAATCAGTACAGAGAGGGCAAACTAGTCCGACCAGGGGGCGGACTAGTCCGATCAGGTGAGGTGAATGCACGAAAGGGGAAATTTTTAATTTTTTGTTTTTTCTGAGATCCACTTAATGAAAAACAAAGATAAAAAACTTAGCAATCTAGTATAGCAATTGCAAGTAGCGGAAACAAGTTTAGCTAGGTGGATAGCAATATTCAAGTGAAGAACACAAAGAACCCTAAAAGTGATCTAACGAGCAACAAGGGTAAAACAAAGAAGGAGACACGCAGATTTATCTCGAAGTTCAGCTTTAGGAAGAAGCCTACGTCCTTGTTGAGGTGTCCACGAAGGACCGGGTCTCTTTCAACCCTACCCTCACCAAGCCAAAACGAAGGCTGGCTTATTATTCCATTAAATCATGGGTGAATACAACGGTTCTTGGATAACTCACAATCTGAGGCTTACACAATCTTACAACTCGAAAAGAGGTCGAGTCAAAACTCAAAACAACTCAAATTGATAGAATCAATCAAGAGCTCAAAGCACCATCAATGTGTTCTCTCTTCTTTCCCGAAACCAACAAACCCTCAAGATTCGCTCTTAGGGCGTAAATATGTGAAGAGGAAGGCTTTGGAGGGCTCTTGGAAGGCTATGGCAGCGCTAGGGTTTGAGAGAGGACAAAGGAAATCCGAGGTCCCTTTTTATAGCGGTTCCAACACTTAGCTGTTGCCACTAGAAAATGTGCAGACTAGTCCAGCCTCAAACCACGGACTAGTCCGACCAAAGGGGACCACTTACATCATTCTTGACTAACCACAGAAGCCCCGCCAACTTTTGAATTCAAAAGTTCACAAGACCATGGACTAGTCCGTCCAAGAACGGACTAGTCCGTCTCACACAAAAACTGCTTTTCTTGGTGAGAACGGACAAGTCTAGCTAACCGGACTAGTACGGCACCCCATGGTGGACAAGTCCGGCCTACCAAGACTTAGTCCCTACATCCACCTCCAAACTCCAGACGGACTAGTCTGACCCATGACAGACTAGTTTGATCCCACACAGAAACTCTTGTTCCAGCTAGAAATGGACAAGTCTGTTTGGGCGGACTAGTCCGGCCTTTCAGGACTTAGTCCTCAAAAGACTCAAACCCACTCACCAAGCACTCCGGCCCCAACCAGAAAAGTCCGAGCTCACATAGTAACTCTTTGTCGGCCTAACATCACATCAGTTCGATGTAGCCTGACTAGTCCAACCTTCCTGCTCAGACATGTCAGGCCTTACCCTTAATGCCGTCTCAACTTGTCTCTTCAACTAAACCTAAACGGACTATCAGCTCTTAGTTGATTCTCAGACCTTTGACTTGTGTAACACACTCTACTAGAAGGTTAAACTCGACACAATGAAATTTTTAAACCTTAAATTCTATTCCTCGAGTTTTTCGTTGCCTTTTCTCCCTTTTCCTTTTTGAGTGTTCCCAATTGCATTCAATTTTCAATCAACTATACTTCCACTTAAAATGCTCATTAGTCCCTTAAGTGTTGTCATTAATACACAAAACCCATGGGGATTTAGCCTAGAGGCATTTTCACAATCAAATTCGGTTCATAGCCGTAGAGAGCCTTGAAAGGAGAACACCCTAGGGAGGAGTTGTAGGAACTATTATACCGGAATTAAGCAAGTGGGAGCCATTTCTTCCATTGTCGAGGTGACTCTTGCACTGCACACCTCAGGTACATCTCTAAACACTAGTTTACTCTCTCACTTTATCCATTGGTTTGTAGGTGGTATGTAGTGCTCCAGAGCAATGTGGTGTTCAACAAGGAAAACAGTTGTTTCCATACAGAGTTGGTTAACACCTGATCTCTATCTGATAGCATTGATTTGGGAAGGCCATGGACCTTCACAACATTGTCAAAGATGACCTGAGCAACTTGCAAAGCAGTGAAATGATGCTTTAAAGCAAAAAAATGTGCATATTTGAAAAACCTATCCACCACCACCAAGATTGCAGAATATCCTTAAGATTTTGGAAACACCTCAATGAATTCCAAGGTGAGGTCCTGCCAAGCTCCATTTGGTATTGGTAAGGGTTGCAGGAGGCCTGGTGGATGCACCCTTTCTTATTTAGCTTGCTGACAAGTAGTACATTGTCTTATGAAATCTTTCACATGCTGTCAAAGTCCTTGCCAAATGAAAAACTTTTTCAGAAGCTGGTATGCGGCATATACTCCTGAGTGCCCTCCCAAAGAGGTATCATGAAAGGCATGTATTAGCTTGGTTCTAACTGAAGAGGTTTGCCCCACATAGATCAGATTCCCTTTCTTGATCTCTCCTTGTACCAGCCCAAAACTTTGCTCATTAGGGTTGTGCAGTGCTAATTCTGACAGAAGTCTTTGAGCTTCACTGCCTGTTTCATAAGTATTCAAAATTTCTTGCAACCACAGAGGCTTGACTTCCACCTCTTGAACTTCAATTGATATAATTCACCCACCCTCGACAGAGCATTAGGAACTCTATTTTCTTTCCCTTGTCTGTACAAAATTTTAAACTTCAACCCCATAAGTTTAGCAATGGCCTTCTTCTGCAGCTCAGTGTGTAATGATTGTGTGTCCAAGAAACTCAAACTTTGATGATTGATTTTGATAATGAATTCACTCCTTTGAAGATAAAGTCTCCACTTCTCTATGGCCATAATCAAGGCTAAAAATTTCTTGTCATAAATGGATAAAGCCTTCTTCTTGTCAGTTAAAGCCTTACTCATGAAAGCTATGGGTTGCCCCCTCTGCATGAGTACTACTCCCAGTCCCTGATCTGAGGCATCAATCTCAACCACAAAAGTCTCATTGAAATCCGGGAGTGTCAGCACAGGGGTAGTGCTCATGGCCTTCTTTAAAGACTTAAATGCCTCTTGTGCTGACTCACTCCAACAAAATCCCTTTTTCTTCAAAAGAGTAGTCAGTGGCCGAGTTATAAGTCCATATACCTTCACAAACCAACGGTAATAGCTTGTTAGCCCCAAGACTGCTTGAAGTTAAGTACTAATCTGGGTATTGGCCATCTGAGCATCGCCTCGGTCTTGTCAGGGTCTGTGGAGACACCATGCACTGAGATCACATGACCCAAGTATGACGATTCCTGCTTGGCAAAACCACACTTCGACTTTTTAAGATAAAATCAATGCTCTCTCAGTATTGACAACACCATTTTCAGATGTCCTAGATGTTGCTCCAAGAACAAATTTACGAATATATCATCATTAAAAACAAGCAAAGATCACGAAGATAAGCGGAGAGTACCGAGTTCATGGCGCATTGGAAGGTGGTCGGGGTGTTAGTCAGCTCAAATTGCATGAAAAAGAACTCTTAATGCCAACTATGCATTTTAAACGCCTTTTTGTACTCCTCTCCGGCCCTCATTCGTATTTGGTTATAACCTACTCGCAAGTCAAGGCTTGTGATGAACATAGTTCCAGCTAGCTCCTCTAGGATTTCCTCAACCATCAGCATAGGAAAATGGTTTTTAATAGTCAGTTCATTGAGCCTCCGATAATCCATGAAGAACCTCCAACTACCATCCTTTTTAGGTACCAGAATCACTAGACTGGTGAATGGACTAACACTCACTTCTATTAACCCTGATTGCATGAGCTGCTTCACTTGCCCCTCTATTTTGTCTTTGTGAAAAGGTGAGTGTTGGTAGGACTTTGCATTAACAAGCACTACTCCTGGAGTCAAAGGAATGGTATGATCAAAGGCCTTGTGTGGTGTAAGGTGTTGATACTTCCTAAGATATACTAACAAAATCATCACCGGCAACGACGCCCGAAATGCTTGTTGGTATTTCTAAGTTGGTAGACTAGTGGGGTCGGCCGACCTGGTCCTGGCCCCCTTCAAGTTTGCTTCCTTGGGGTGACTTCTATGTTGGTTCTTATCCCTTTCTTGGGTGATACACCATTGGATCCCCTCAGATGTGCCTGGGAATGAGTCATGGATCCATGTGGTGCCAAGTGTCATCGCAAGATTGGCTGGGATGACACTTTTTAGGATTGTGTTGATAGCTGTTATATACCAATTTCACCCGTCAATATAACTCAATTATGTGGAGGAATTGTCTTTTCTTGCACACATCACCTTTGTATTTAACCTATTTCCAGTTGTCCTTGGAGAAATAGTGCATGGAGGGAATTATTACAGGAAATGATGTAAAAGAGGGGGAGCAATCCTATAAAATACCATCTCATCCAATAAAGCGACAACATGTGGCACCACATATTCAAAATGGCCCACAAACAGAAGTATCCTAGGCCATCCAACGGTGTAGCACCCATATCAAGGGATGGAACCCACCTGATAGTGACCTGGAGAAAGAACACGAGAAACGGTGCAAAGACCAGGTCGGCAGACCCCCCCTAGTCGGCCAACATGGTCCTGCGCGCCAAACTCGATCAACTTCCATGTGTTGGCTCCTCCTGGCTTGAAGAAGTCAGTGATGATTGATTCACACACTTTTGGTGATGAGAACCGACCCTTGTCCATCTATAAATAGGACCCCATACCCTCACTTCACACACACACACCACTTGAGTATTCATCCATTGTATCCGCTGCTCTCCATAGTTTTCGAGGAGTATAGGCTGTAGAGAGGAGAGCCTCTAGTCCATAGTCCAAGTAGTAGAGGAGTAGAAGAAGTCTGTTCCCAATTCCTAATTGGGAAAGGTATGGCTCTCATATTCCTATTTATATTTGTGATTTTGCTCTTAATAAAGATGTTATCTTTAGTCTTCTATTGTTCATATACTTGGATGAAGCATTTCTTGTTTGGTTGTTTATTCCATGTATGTGGTAGGAGTAGTATTTTTGACTATGCCATATCATTCTCATTATATCATCATAAACACTACAAAGCCCCACTATAGTCTAATTAGCTATGACATAATTATGTTAATATGAATCACTTATGCTATGAATTAATATTGGTTCAACGATGATTTAGTGCATTGCCATAGGATGGCTTGTGCCTAGGCTCTTAATGTAATTACTTAATATGCTAGCATGGTGCTAGGATAGATAAGTAGCATTGATTGTCTCGTAGACCCACGAATTGAAGAGGTAGGCAGTAGGTGGTGACGGTCCTATCTGTCCTTTGTAATCCTCCATGTTCGGCTATTCCATAGGCTCTCGGCGGGAGTCTTCCAAGTATTGCTCGGGGTAAACCCGTGCCCGATGTGTTAATCCACTTAGCATAAGAATTCATAATTAATATGATCATTAGTAACTAACTTACGCTCTGTATATGTATATTAGGAGCATAGTAGGAGTATCTACCTAACTCTTAGCCTAGTCCCTCTTTTCCTCATTTACCCCCTAAGGATAGAATGTTCTTGTGTGTGTCACACTACCTCCAAATTATTATTTATCCATCCTTGCTAGAACTCTACCTAGAGCAACCTAACCTCTCCATTTGATGATTGTTTTGCTTCCACCCATCCTTCCTTTGGAAGAATATAAATGACACGTTGTGGGAATACTCTTAAAGTGGAAATGCTACATCGATACATTCCGTGCGCTTGCGGATTTACATGTATATTCTAAAATCTATTACCATACATTTCTGACACCCCTGCTAGGTATTACAAATTGCTCCCTTCATTCTCCATCATTTCTGCATAAAAACTCATGCATGCACTATTTATCCAATTACAAGTGGAATTATGTTAAATCTAACAATGTCGTGTGTAATAAATATTTGTTCCTTCACATAATTGAGTTATATTGACGATCGAATTTGGTATATAACGGCCATCAACAAACTCTCCCAAGCTTACCCTTTGCTCGTCCCGAAGCAAAGATAAGGACATAGGTTGTTGATCAGGAGTTGCTACAATGTCCTATTTTGCAAAAGTACCAAGAGCACAATAAAATATTCTACCTTGTATTGAATAAATTGGCTATGGTACCTCACCCTTTTTCTTAGTCAATATGGGGCTTATGCCTCATCCTTTTATTTGGGTGGTTGAAATATAGAACAACAAAGTGAGCATGCATCACCTAATGTTTAGGTTCCACTCAAATTTCTGGAGAATTCCAAATGGTGTTTGATTTTAAGTTCCTCAATTGATGCACTCAGCCACTCCTATGCTGAAGTGGTATTTGTATCCTCACCATGGCAATGCCTTTCTTGTCCTACATCTAAATAAGGCTTTTATGTGGAGTTCAGTAGGGATCAAGAGTAGGCATATTTGCAACACATTTATTTCTAAGTCAAAAGAGTAAGCCTTAGGGGAAAACAAACCATAATTTTGATCAAGATTTGTGCAACTGTGATAGACTATCTGTGGAGTGAAAATATGAAGATAAATCTTTTGTATGCACTCTTTTTATTTGTGAGGATGAAACATGGCTACTTATTCTGTTCTTGTTTTTTTTCCCATGCTCTTGTATACGAGCATGCATTTTTTATTTTCTTTTCTTGTAGCCATGTCCTCTACTCCTCTTTTCTTTTTAGATATTTTGGAGAGAGTATTATGCAAGGGAAGAATGGAGTATCGTTTGGTGGTGGAATGCATGATAGGATTTTTGCTAACTTCTAGTGTAGAAGTTTAGCATGTGCCCGTGCAATCTTGATCTAAAAAGTATGAAATATTCTCACATAGGTCTATACTAGTTTGACTCGGCTCAATGTGATGGCAAATAGAATATGCATAGGGTTTATCAAATTCAACTCATCATATGACATTGGTAGGGATTTATATCAAATGAGGAACTCCAATTTTAAATTATCTCCGAGAAATCAAGTTTCACTTTCAACTAGGCTATTGGCAGTTCTTATCACCGTATCATATCTGACAACAACCTAGAATTGCACTTAGCTTGTGCTACCCACAAATTCCAAGTTTAAGTCAAGAATTTTCTAAGCCAATAAATGCAATACTTGGAGAATAATAAGTTTTATGCAAGGGACTAGAGAAAATAAAATAAAGCAACTATTCATTATTTCAAATTATGCAAAGTAAAAATATTCTTACCGCATATCTTTTATATTATTAAACTAACCTATACTAAATTATTATATATTATTTTTTAGATGTGATGGTAGTTGAAAGAAAGAAATGAAATAAAGGAGTGCAAATGGGTATTATACAAGTTATATCAAGTGGGCGGCTTCCCCAAAGCTTGCTCTTCTCAATCTCCGGGATAAGGGTTGAACCCTTTATGACGGAAATAGGCCTTGAGGTCGGCCTGTTGTTGCTATAGCGTGGTATTGACGTTGTTGAATTGTGCGTCAATTTGTTGCTGCCAGTCATGGGTACCTCGAATGTGGTCTTGAAGTGTGTTGAAGATGTCGTCGATCCTTACTACAAGATCTCCCATCCGTTGGATGAGTTCTGCCATTCCTTGGCCAAGATCACGATACCATCGGGCCGAAAAGGAACATTGAGTACCCAATGGTGAAGGAGGCAAGCTACTAGCACTTGAGCTCCCTCCAGTGGTAGCCTACTATTGCCACGATGATCCTCTTGCCTCATACATTTGAGGTTGGGTCGAACCGGGTGCATCACCTGTTGGATCCACTTCCTCTTAGTATCATAGGCGGGAGGGTATCTCGATGGCATCTCCATGGCTGCACTACGTGAATGGCTCGTTGTGACCCTGCCAGAGACATTACTCCTACGAGCGTATTCGATAGGCTGAAGAGCAATGGTTAGTTCCCGACACTTATATAAATGAAAATTCGGGTTAGGTAACTGAATTTCATTTACATGCTCGGGATAGAAAAACACTAAGGATCCATCCAAATCATTTTTAAGTGTATGTCCTTGCACTAGAAAATCCTCGTTTATTAAGTAGCGGGCTGCTGGAATATACTCAATTAAAGAATTTTCTAGAGCCCCTACTTTCATAGCAATGCGTGTAATTAATGAAGTACTTTCAAAATTTTAGTGTTTTCTAACCATTGTGACATCATAGTCTTAATAGGACCAATTTTATTCTTTTTAACCATGGCATAAAGGGTTCTAAGCTCATTATCCCACACAATCCTAACATCACCTCTAGGAAACATAGTCATAACCACCCATCTATGCATGAAATGTACAGTGGGGTTTTGAAAGTGGCTATTCCTAGGGTTCTTACACACTACTTCAACAGTTAAGTCTTGCCAAAAACATTGTTTGTTAAATTTAGGCAAAGCATCTAAATCTATCAAACAACATCTATGGAAGCCTAGGAGTTCACTAAATTCTTTCCATAGGATAAAGTATTCTTTTAGAAAAAACATAAAAGAAATACCTTCAAATACTAATGTAAGGGTGCATAGGAATTGAATAGTGAGGAGGCGTGAACCTTCCTAATTTATTTAAGCAAAATTATCCCATCCTAATGCATGCCAAATGGTAAATAATTCGGAATACATACCTATTTTGGAGAGTAGTGCCGGATTGCAGGCCTTCGTGTGGGCGAACTCATGATCTCGATGGATGTTGTAGTCTTGTCGTTCAATTTCACTCCCCAAGTCAAGGTCATCATTGATGAGGCAGAGTGGAGAATCATTTTCCTCCATCGGGATGTCGTCTTGTGCACCTCTCCACCGTGGACTTGGTGTAGGCTCGGGAGAGAGGTGTGAGATTGAGTTCCTCCCATGGCTTGAGCTTGATGAAGGTCCCTTCCTCTTCCCAAACAACTTCTTCATGCTCTTCATGGCTGCACAACTTGAGAACAAAACAAATTGAACTCGAAATGGGTTACATTAGCGAAAACCAAATGAAAACCCTTGACAATTTGTTTTGCCAATTTGAGAGCAACTTCCAAATGCAAAATGCAAATGAGAATCAAAGAAAATCTTTTTGGCTTGAACTTTGGAGAAGTGTTGCAACAAAGTGCAGAACAATTCATGAGCAAGTGTGAGAGTGAGTTGGGGAAGTGAAAATGAGGTGAAGTGTGAAGCATCACATCCACTCGGGCATGTATAAATAGTGTAGCACCCCCCCCCAACAGTCGCAAGAGGCAAGAATATAGCTGTTAGAGGAGAGAGAGCCAAAATGGCGCTCTCCCTAACTCAGCCAACTAGGGGGGTCGGCCAACCTGTTGGTGGTTCCCCCCTATCTCCTATTTTTGCAAGTGGCTCCCCAACGTCTATATTTTGAACCGTTGGGTGAATCAACAACAAATTGGCTCAGAAAAAATTGTTTTTCAAAAAAATTTCCTTAAATTCAATATTTTTTACTTTCCTAAAATTGAAAAATAAATCTAAGTCGAGACTACGAAATTCCCAACCCTCTAAGAGAAGCCAAAACATGCTATGGAAAAATGCAAAAAAATCCAAATGGAAAAATCCAAATGATGGTGAAAAAAATCAAAAATGGCAAACTACCAAGTTAACCTTTTGGCGAGATCGCATCCAAAATCCAATGAGATAGATTTTCCTCTATCTTCACTAAAGCTCAATTTTTAGCCTCCGGCCCTAGAAAAGTGGGCATGGTGGGCTCGCCTTTCTTCTTCCGCCACACCTTCATTGGCGGTCTTGTGGACATGGGCCGTTCGGACGGCCCCGACTTCTCCATCTTTTTAGATTGTCGACGCGAGCGAAAAGATGGAGTCTCCTCATAAATTAATTTTCTCATGAATGCTATGAGGGAGTCCACATGAGATGGTGTAACTTCGACCTCCATGATATGTTCAACTTTCGGGCCATACTTGATTTTGATCATGGAGCATTGCTCCTTCCTTGGCCAAAAGTCAAACTTTTCCTCCTTGCCATTGATATGAATGCAGTTTTCTCCGGCTCCCACATCGATGCAAGCATCCACGGTCCTAAGGAAAGCACGCCCAAGAATTAGTGGAGTTTCCTTCTGAACCTCCATGTCGAGCACCACAAATGTTGACGTTTCTTAACGCCACAGATCATCTCTAGTAAGAGATGAGGTCCGCAAGCGCACGAAACTACCGTGTAGCATTTCACCCAAGAGTATTCCTAATTGTATTGTATTTATCCCAAAGGAAGGAAATGGAGTAAAGTAAATACTACTCTTATGATCAAGCTGTGGGATACTAATCAATTATCAAGACAGAGGTAAGTTGATAATATATGGGTAGTGTGACACACACCTAAGCAATCTATTATAAAGGGTAGATGAGTCCTAATGGAGGTTAGACTAAGGATTGGGGAGTTGCTTCTACAACGCTTCTAATATACATATACATAGCCTAGTTTAGATACTAATGATCATGTAATGGTGAATCCTTATGCTAAGTCGTTCAACACATCGGGCATGGGTTTACCCCTAGCAATAATAGGACAACTCCCGCCAAGAGCCTATGGCATAGTCGAATGTGGAGGATTACAATTGAAAGATAGGGCTATCACCACATACTATCTACCTCTTCAATCCTTAGGTCTACGAGACATCCAAAGCTACTTAATTATCCTAGCATCATGCTAGCATATTAAGTAAATACCTTAGAAGCTGCAACACAAGCCATCCTAAGGCAATGACTAACCTAAACATCGTTGAACCAATGTTGAAACATAACATAAGTCATTCATATTAACCTGATCATATCATAGCTAATTAGACTCTAGTGGGGGTTTATAATGTTTATGATGATATTATAATGACATTATGGCATGATCATAAAGACTATTCCTACCACACACATGGAATCCAAAATGAAACAAGAAATGTTTCATCCAGGTATATGAATAAAAGAAGACTAAAGATAATATATTTATTATGCATAAAGTAACAAATATAAGAAAAGATACATGAGACATACCTTTCCCAATTTGGATTAGGACTAGAGGCTCTCCTCCCTATATCCTAACTCCACTAAGGACTAAGAGAACTAGTGTATACAATACAATGATGCTCAAGTGGTGTGTGTTGATGTGAGGGATGAGGGGTCCTATTTATAGGTCGAGAAGGGTCGGTTCCCACCACCAAAAGCGCGCAAATCAGTCACCCCTGACTTCTTCAAGCGGAAGGAGCCAACACGTGGAAGTTGACCGAGTTTGGCGCCAGGACCAGGTCGGCCGACTAGGGGGGTCGGCTGACCTGGTCTTTGCACCGTTTCGCGTGTTCTTTCCCCAAGTCACTGCCAGGTGGGTCCCATCCCTTGATATGGGTGCTACACCGTTAGATGGACTCGGATATTTCTGTTTGTGGTCCACTTGATCCATGTGGTGCCACATGTCAGCGCTTGATTGGCTGGGATGCTATTTTATGGTATCCATCCCCTTGTTTCACTTCAATTCCGTATATAATACCTGCATGCACCAATTTCTCCAAGTACAAGTGGAAATAGGTTAAATAGAAAGGTGATGTGTGCAAGAAATGATATTTCCTTCACATAATTGAGTATATTGACGGGTGAAATTGGTATATAACAGGCGTCAACAAACTCCCCCAAGCTTATCCTTTGCTCGTCCCGAGCAAAGTCAAGACTTTAGGTTGATGATTAGGAGTTGCTACAGTGTTCTACTTTTCAAAAGTACTATGTGCACAACAAAATACTATACCTAGTATTGCAAAAATTCGCATGGACTTTGCCCATCTTAAGTCATTATGGGCTTATGCCATCTCCTATTCATGGGTGGTTGAAAGATAGAACAGCAAACAGAGCACGCATACCCTAGAAATCAAGTTCCACTCAAATTCTTGAGAGTTCGATACAGATTATAAGTACCTCAATTTGATTCTCTCTGTATCCCCTTTATGTGTAGTGGAAATATGTCCTCACCAAGGCATTTTGCCTAAATTCATCCAACCACTAAATAAGCTTGTACGGAGCTTGGTAGGGAATATAGTAGGCATATTTGCAACACATAATATTGCTAAGTCAAAAAAGCAAGCCTTAAGAGAAATCAATTCAAAACTATTTTACTCAAGACTTGTGCTTGTGTGATGGAATTGAGGTGGACGTAGATATTTGAGATGACTCCTTTTGAGTGGACTCTCTTATTTTGCAAGGAAGAAACATGGCTACTTTTCTCTCTCTTTTTTCTCTCATTCTTTTGATGTAAGCATGCATTTTTTTGTTTTTCTTGTAGCCATGTCTTCTACTCCCTTTTTATGCAATAAATTTGGAGAGAGTACCAAGCATGAATGGTATGCAGTTTCTCTTTTTTTTGTGGAATGGTGGTATGATGGCAATTTGCTTACTTCTAGTGTAGAAGTACAACATGTGCAAATGAAGTCTTATACTCAAAAAGTAACGAATGAAATCTCACATAGGTCTATACTAGTTTGACAAAGCTCAATGTGAAGACTAATATCATATGCATAAGGTCTATCAATACAATGTATCATATGACTTTGGTAGGTATTTTTGATCAAGTGAGAGTAACTTAAATATTTTTTAGAATTTCTCCAGAAATCTAATTTTCACTTTCAAACTAGGAATAGCTGTCGTATCACTATATCATATCTCACAAAAACTTAGAATTGGATGAAGCTTTTGCTACCCACAATTTCTAAATCAAGGCAAAAGTAATTCTAGCCAATGAAAGCAATATTTTGGAGAGTAGTATGTCGTAAACTAGGGACATAGGAAAATAAAAACAGAGCAACTATTCATCATTTCACCTATGTGAATTCCAAATCATTCTTACCGCACATGTTTTATTTTATTTTGAAAGCAAATCTACTCTACTTTTTTGTTTTATATATATATATGCAAGGTGGATGATTGGTGAATGGAAATAGATATGCAATGGGTGTGATACAAGTTACCTCAAGTGGGGGTCCTCCCCCAAGCTTGATCTTGTTCAAGGTCAGCGATAGGGTCTGAATCCGTGACGACGGATGTAGGCCATGAGGTTGGCCTAACCATGTTGCAGCATGGCTTTGGCATTGGACAGTTGAGTGTCGATGTTGGATTGCCTTCCATGGGTTTCATGAGTGTGGTCGAGGAGAGTGTTGTCGATGTCACTCATCCACACTTCAAGGTTTCTACAGGTTGGATGTACTTTGTTATTCCTTGGCTAAGGTAATGATAACCCTAGGCTACAAAGAAATGACGTGCACTCAACATGCGTTGAGTGTGTTTCATCATTCTTTGGCTAAGGTGTATGATACCTTCTTGCCATAAAGGAATAACTTGTACCCCTCATGCATTGGGTGTGATATGTCATTCCTTAGCTAAGGTAATGATACCCATTAGCCACAAAGGAGTGACATGTACCCAACATATGTTGAGTACGATCCGTTATTCCTTGGCTAAGGTACAACATACCTATAACCACAAAGAGATGACGTGCACTCAACATTGGTTGAGTGTGATCCATTGTTCCTTGGCTAGGGTATAAAATACCTTCTGGCCACATAGGAACAACTTGCACCCAATATACATTGGATGTGATCTTGTCATTCCTTCGTTAAGGTACATCATATGTTTTAGCCACAAATGAATAACTTACACCCAATGATGGTGGCCATTCCCTTGAGCTTGAATGAGTGCTTAGAGTAGTTGAGAGCATAATGCTCTCATATATTTGTAGCAGCCCATTAGTTGCTCACGGAGGGTTTCCATGTCAAATATCCGGCCTCCTATAGTTATGGTTGACCTTCGGATTTAATTTCTGATAGGTAGAAACCATTATAATTTACTCCTTGGACAAGAGTTATTAAAATGGAATCCTTTTAGGGTCTCCAACAATCGGATCTTTGAATGCCTGCATAGTTATTTTTCTCCTGCAACTTCCTCTCTATGATAGAGAGGGATGGTTAGCTCCCGATACTTGTACAAATGAATTTTCGGGTTAGGTAACCGGATCTTCATTTGTACATACGGTGAATAACAAAATCAAAGATGCAGTTGCTCCAATTTCAAGTGTATTCATGAACAATGTATGAATCATTGACAGGAGTGGGGCTTTATGCATAAATCAATTTGCATATTTTCCTAAAGCTCCTACTGATATCAATGCAAGTGATATCAATAAATTATATGGATCCCTTCATCTTGTAAATTTTCTAACCATCATAGCTTTTTACAAGAGCAAATGTTAACATTTAGATCATGGCAAACAAGATTCTCAATTTTATCCTCCTGAACAGTTTTAGTTTTTTGCCTAGGAAATTGAAATTTAGTGATCCATGCATGAATGAGTTTTAAGTCAAAATGGACATCACTATTCCTAGGTTGCTACATACCAATTCAACCATTAAGTCAATCCATGAGCATTACCTCGGCAGAAAATGTGTAAGTCAATTTTAGCAATGCTTTTGAAATTATAGGTACTTATTTAAATTTATTCCCAAGTAAGGTGATATTCCTTTCTGAAGAATAAAAAAGAGTAATGTCAACACTTACTCTCGTGAGGATGCATAAAAATTGAATGATGAGAAGGTCTAAACCTTCCTTACCAATGTAAGTAAAAATCATTCAATCCTAATGCAATTCAAATGACGGAAAATATGAACTTGTACCTCAATTGAATAGCAGCTCTGGTTGAAGGTCGTTGTGTATGAAACTCACGACCATGGATTTTGGTATAGCCTTCATGTTCAATGCCAAGTTGAGGTTGGAGTAGAATGAGCTTCATCTTGTTCCTCCATTGGACCACCATCTTGAGCATTCCTCCACCATGAACTAAAAATGTGATCGATGGAGGGATATGCGCTTGATAAGACGTTTCAACCTCTTTAAATTTTTTTGTCTTGGCTGCACTAAAATCAAGAACAAACAAAACAACTCGAAAACTGGTTACGTTAGCTAAAAAGCATGTTGTACCCTTTGTCAAATTGTTTTGCCCAACTTGAAACAACTTGCAAATGCATTGAATATTTAAGGGAAATATTTTTTTTGTTTGAATTAGGAAGATGAATTCAAGTGGTTACAGCCAAGGTTCATATCCAAATATATTCATTTCCTAATTCAAAATTTTAGTTTTATGATGGTTGGAAACTTTACTCTCCAACATGCAAGTGTGGAAATTCAAACATGCTATATGCAAATGCAAAGATTGATGGGGAATTTAAATATGCAACTAGGAAATCAAATTGAGATAACTACCATTTACCCTATTGGCAAGGACTCACCGAATTTTTCATGTCCGATGAGTGGGACTTACCTCCATCCTGTTTAGTGCGTAATTTGCCGTCCAATCACGGAGTTGAAGATGTCGACAACTTCTCTTGCTTGTCATGCAAAATCTCCTTTGGCATGTTATCGGACATGTGGGCCACATGGTGGCCCAAGCCTCTCCATCATATTGATGAAGACTTGTTGATGAGTGACGGCTTTTCCCTCTTGAAGATATTCTCTCATGAGCATGGTGAGGCTTGTCCTTCTTTTAGGGGTGTCACTTCTACCTTCTTGATATTCCTTAAGGTCAACCCATACTTTGATCATGGATCAAAAGCTTCCTTGGGAATGATGACATGTGGACACCACAATCAAACAAGAAACGCTTCATCCACAGTGTCACTTGCCCTAGGTTGCATGGGCTTGGTCGAAGGGTAGGAATCCCAACAAGTAATTGTGGGACATCTTGTATCTTGAATTCTCTTTAAGTTTCTTGTCCTTGGCCAAGATTTTCATGTTGTCTTAATTTCTTGCATGGCCATGGACAAGATACTTCAATGTAGGCTAGTTGAACTTAAATTCCTTAAAATCCTCATAGCCTCCTTTATTACAAGGGTGGTACTGACTCCACCCTTGACCTCCTTGTTGGTGATAGCCATTGGAGTTGTGGTTGAAAGGAAGAATCCTCATGGGTTTCAGGGAAATGCTTCCCCAAGTGGCCCATGTTGCCATGGATTTTCACAAATCATGTGAATATCCATGGCTTGGATTATCCAAACACTTCTCCATTGCCTTGATCTTCATGATATTTCAATGGGAGGTGTAGTTCCTTAGCTAGCATTTGCACCTTGTTAAATGGTGTGCATGACAAGGTAAGGGAACTAGAGTATTCTTCAATCCACCCCTTCAGTAGAGACCATATTCTCATCCATGAAGAATGAGAATAGGGCTCCTTCAGCTCCAGGATGAATGTGTTCATGGATTGGTGAAGGCAACCCATGACATGAGTGTTGGATGAAGGGCCAACTATCCACCCCATGATGGAGGCAAACCAAGAAGAAATCTTGGAGCCTCCCCCAAGCTTGGGGATGGATAACTTCGGCTCCTACTGGAAGCTAAAACTCTTCCGCGAAAGGCAATGGTGTTGCCTAGCGGACATTTGTTGAGGTATGCCTTGAACTATAATGCAGTTGAGCACTTGAATCCTCGTAGGTCGTCCCATGAAATGATTTAGCCAACACTACCCTGTCTTCACAAAAAAGGAGAAAACAAAAGAGGGTAATTGTTGATATTTCCTAAGGAACACTAACAAGTCATCCCCTGCAACGGCCCAGAGATGCTTGTTGACAGATTTAAGATTATACATGTAAATTCGTAAGCGCACAGAAACTATCGATGTAGCATTTCCCCTCTAAGAGTATTCCCAAAGGGTGTCATTTATATTCTCCCGAAGGAAGGCTATATGGAAGTAAAACAATCATCATGTGGAGAGGCTAAGTTGGCCTAGTTAGGGTTCTAGCAAGGACGGATAGATGATAAATTGGAGTAGTGTGACACACACAAGAGCATTCTATCCTAAGGGGAAAAATGCGTTAAACAGGGACTAGGCTAAGAGTTAGGTAGAGACTCCTACAATGCTTCTAATGTACATATACATAGCCTAAGTTAGTTACTAATGATCATGTCAATTATGAATTCTCATGCTAAGTGGATTAAAACATCGGGCACGGGTTTACCCCTAGCAATACTAGGATGACTCTTGCCAAGAGCCTGTGGCATAGCCGAATGTGGAGGATTACAAAGGACACATAAGGCTGTCACCACCTATTGCCTACCTCTTGAATCCGTGGGTCTACGAGACATTCAACGCTACTCTCTATCCTAGGACCATGCTAGCATATTAAGTAATTACCTTAAGAGCCTAGGCACAAGCCATCCTAAGGCAATGAACTAAATCATCGTTGAACCTATGTCAATTCATAGCATAAGTGATTCATGTTAACATAATCATGTCATAGCTAATTAGATTATAGTGGAGATTTATAGTGTTTCTGATGGTAAATTGAGAATGGTATAGCATAATCATAAATACTACTCCTACCACATACATGGAATCCAAAATCAAACAAGAAATGCTTCATCCAAGTATATGAACAATGGAATACTAAAGATAACATCTTTAATAAGAACAAAGTCACAAATACAAATAGGAATATGAGAGCCATACCTTTTCCAATTAGGAATTCTGAAGAGACTCCTTCTACTCCTCTCCTATATGGACTATGGACTATAGACTCTCCTCTATATAGCCTTTACACCTCTAAATCTATGGAGAGTAGTGGATACAATGGATGAATACTCAAGTGGTGTGTGTTGAAGTGAGGGGTGACGGGTCCTACGGAAAAAAGAAAGAATGATTGCTAGATCTCATAACTTTCATGCAAAATTTGCTGCATATGTTGAACCGAATGATAGGAACATGCAACCTGCTGTAATGAGTCAAAAACATGAAAAGTTTGCTCCCAAACCTACTGTGTTTCGTGCTACACATGTAACATCTGATAAGTCAGTAGTTGGGTACAAAAATCCTCAAACTTTGGCTCATAAACCTGCTGTTTTGTCTCAGCTTTCGCCTGTTATTCCTGTTGGACGTTGTGTGACTCAATACTGGATTCCTAAATGCCTTTTGACTAACCCCAGTATTGAGTCATCGACGTATTGTGCTTCTATATAGGTTACACGCTTGAGGAAGGAGAACTTTTGGATTGTTGATTCAGGTTGCTCAGGCCACATGACCAGTAACAAAGAATGGTTCTCCTCCCTCTCTTTTGTGTCACATGTAGAGAATGTTACTTTTGCTAATAATTCTTCACTCCTATGATTGCTAAGGGTTCGGTTAGAGTAAATGATCACTACACTTTGAAGGATGTGGCACTTGTCAAAAATTTGAAATACAACTTGCTTTCTGTTTCACAATTGCTAGATGAAAATTTGGAGATTATTTTCAATAAAAATCGCTGCAAAGTTGTAGATTCAAATAGTGAGCTTTTATTTAACATGTCTCGGTATGGAAGAGTTTTTAAAGCTGATTTTGATATGTCTTCCTATAAGCATAGGTGTCTAGTTGCTAACGATTCAAAGGACTTATATTTTTGGCATCGTAGACTTGGTCACTTAGGCTTTGATCATCTAACGCATGTTAGTGCTCTTGATCGCATACGTGGGATGCCTAAGCTTAAAGGGGACAAAGAAATTGTGTGCTCTTCTTGTAGACATGCTAAGATGGTTGTAGGTTCACATTCTCCTCTCACAATGATCATGACAACTGAACTGGGTCAACTTTTGCACCTTGACACTGTAGGACCTTCACACGTTCAATCCTAGGGAGGTAAATGGTATGTTCTTGTGATTGTTGATGATTATTCTAGATACTCTTGGGTTTACTTTATGGCATCTAAGAATGAAGCTTTTAGTCACTTTAGAACTTTATTTCTTAGATTATCAATTGATCACTCAGGATCTTTAAAAGCAATTAGAAGTGACAACAGAACTGAATTTAAAAACCAATCTTTTGATCACTTTTGTGCTGAAAATGGAATAGATCATCAATTTTATTCATCATATGTACCTCAACAAAATGGTGTTGTAGAAAGAAAGAACAGAACCTTAGTTGAGATGGCTAGGACCATGCTTGATGAATATCAAACTCCTAGGAAATTTTGGGCTGATGCGATTGCAACTGCTTGTTATGTCTCAAATCGTGTTTTCTTACGCGCTAAGCTAGGTAAAACACCATATGAGCTCCGATTTGGACATAGGCCTAGTGTTACAAACTTTTGGGTCTTTGGTTGTAAATGCTTTGTTAAGAAACATGGTAATCTTCATAAATTTGAACCTAGATCTATTGATGGCATGTTTCTTGGTTATCCATCTCATACTAGAGGCTACCGTGTGCTTTTACTTGACACTAACAAAATTGTGGAGACTTGTGAGGTGTCTTTTGATGAAGCTAGCACAGGTACTAGTTCAAACATTGCAGGTCCAGATCCATATCCGCAGGGGGAGATCATTTTCGTTGAAGATGAGGAAGAAGTGGTGCTACTGTTTCTAGATTAGAAGCCATAAGAGTTTTTTTAGCTTTTGTTGCATCTAAAGGTTTTAAGCTATATCAAATGGATGTTAAAATTCCTTTTCTTAATGACTACATAGATGAGGAGGTTTATGATGAGTATGTTTAGGCCCGATCTTCCGAAAGGTAAGTCGATTGGGGTGGAGAACTCGACGTTGATGATCCGCGGCACTCGGGCGGTTCGAGTACCCCTGCAATAACTACACGATGGCTTCATCGGTTATCAACCGTGCTGCACACGCTTGACTTTGTCAAGAAGGCTAATCCCTGCAAGTGTAACTGAGAACACGAGCAAGAACATCAAAGACATGATCTGAAATTGCGAAGTTGTGGTCTCACAAACCGTAGAACAGCCATATTATTGATCTAAGCAAAACCCACCAAACATGACCCGCAGTTGCAGTATTTAAAGGCTAGGGTTCGGTTAAAACACGATTAGACGCGTCCCTAATGTACTCGTACGGGATACAAGGCCCAAAGGACCGATTCGGTGGCGCAACACCGAACAGAAATCTGGACTCGATTTGTTTCGATGATTCCCAATGACTTCGGAGAAATTTTGAGGTGGGACCAAATCCATTGGAAATTTCATCTTCTCCTATTTCCGTGCATATGTGGAACGTCGAAAACAGAGTCCGTATGCATCCTGGGCGTCCGTTTTAAGGTGGACTGCTCCTGGACTCTGAGTTGAACTCGAGTCCGAGTTGTAAACTGCTTCCATCAACTTGTGGACGTCCCATCTGGTTCTCCACGGTCCCAAGGCCTCTTTCCTTCACTTGTTGATCTTCTCCATTATTCCTAATAACAATTAAATCATCACATAGCAATCTATTCTCAAACTCACATGCAAAAGAAGTTAGAAGCGAGTTCACCTGCTAATTTATTAACCGTGCTTGTTCTCTTGTCATTGGTCCTTGCATTTCAATATGTGTCTCCACTGTCTTGATGTCCTCATCATCCTCCCCTCTTGAATTGGAGTCGTCCTCGACTCAAGTTCATCTTCTTCTCCCAAGTACGGTCGCAAATCTGAAATGTTAAATGTAGGACTAACCCCAAAATCGGGAGGGCAATTCAAGCTTATATGCATTATGATTAATCTTTTCAACAATCTTCAAAGGACCAGCAGCTCGTGGCATAAGTTTAGATTTTCTCAAGTCGGGGAATCTCTCTTTCCTCAATGTAACCACACCAAATCACCCGGTTCAAGTTTTACTTCTTTTCTACCTTTACTACCTGCAATCCTATACTTCTCATTCATCATTTCGATATTTTTCTTTGTAGTTTCATGCATCTTAAAAATGAATTCAGATCGTTGTGTAGCATCCAAATTTATAGTTTCAGAAGGAGGCAAAGGTAGTAAATCAATAGGAGCACGGGGATTGAAACCATACACTACTTGCAATGGACTTACCTTTGTCGTGGAGTGGACGGATCTGTTGTAAGCAAATTCTATATGTGATAAACACTCCTCCCACAACTTCAAATTTGTTTCAAAGAGAGCCCGCAACATAGTAGATAAAGTATGATTAACTACCTCAGTTTGTCCATCCGTTTGTGGGTGACATGCAGTTGAAAACTGCAACTTGGTTCCCACTTTATACCACAAAGTTCTCCAAAAATGACTTAAAAATTTTGCATCACGATCAGAAACAATGGTATTTGGCACACCATGTAAACGAACAATTTCCGTCATAAATAAATCAGCAATGTGTGAGGCATTATCATTCTTATGACAAGGTATAAAGTGTGCCATTTTGGAGAAATGATCAACAACTACAAAAATACTACCCCTCGCCCTCTTAGTTCTAGGCAATCCTAAAACAAAGTCCATAGAAATATCCTCCCAAGGTACACTGGGAACAAGAAGAGGCATATAAAAACCATGTGGGTTAAGGCGAGACTTAGCTTTATTGCAAGTAGTGCATTGTGACACGTAGCGCTCGACATCATGCCTCATCTTTGCCCAAAAGAAGTGTGTCAACAGCACATATTCAGTTTTCTTCACTCCAAAATGTCCCATCAAACCTCCTCCATGTGCTTCCTTCAAAAGTAATAGACGAACGGAGCTAGCTGGAACACATAGCTTGTTAGCACGATAGAGGATACCCTCTCGCAGCACATATTTATTCCAAGTTCTTCCTTCTCTACAATTTTCAAAAGCATCTTTGAAGTCCAAATCAGTAGGATATAATGCTTTTATTGTTTCCAAACTAAAGATTTTATGATCAAGTTGGGACAGCATTGTATAACGCCTAGATAATGCATCGATAACGATATTTTCCTTCCCTTTCTTATGCTTAATGATGTATGGAAACGAATCTATGAACTCAATCCATTTAGCATGTCGTTTATTCTGATTGGTTTGACACTTAAGATACTTCAATGATTCATGATCAGAATGTATGACAAACTCCTTAGACCAAAGATAATGTTGCCAAGTTTGTAATACTCGCACTAAGGCGTACAATTCCTTTTCATAAGTGGAATTATTCAGAGAAGGACCATGAAGTTTTTCACTAAGGAAAGCAACGGGTTTACCTCCTTGTATGAGAACGTCTCCAATACCAATGCCACTTGCATCGCATTCTAGCTCAAAGGTCTTGTCAAAATCAGGAAGTTGTAGCAATGGTGCTTGTGTAAGCTTCGATTTGAGAGCATCAAAAGCTTGTTGCTGCTGTTCGCCCCATTGAAATGGCACTCCCTTCTTCGTTAGCTCATGTAGAGGTGCTGCGATGGTGCTGAAATCCCACACAAAACGGCGATAAAAACCTGCAAGACCAAGAAAATTACGAACCTGTGTGACAGTTGTTGGGACTGGCCAGCTAGTGATTGCTTCAATTTTTGCCTCATCCATCTCAATTCCCTGCGAGGAAACGACATAGCCAAGAAACGAGACTCAATTGGTGCAAAAGACGCACTTTTCGAGGTTACCAAACAAACGTGCATCTCTCAAAACAGTAAAAACAACACGTAAATGATCAAGATGTTCGTCATAGGACTTGCTGTAAATGAGGATATCATCGAAGTAAACCACCACAAATTGTCCAGTGAAAGCACGTAAAACCTTGTTCATTAAACGCATAAAGGTGTTGGGTGCATTAGTTAAACCAAAAGGCATGACTAACCACTCATAAAGTCCAAACTTGGTTTTAAATGCATTTTTCCATTCATCTCCTAGGGCCATTCTAATTTGGTGGTAACCACTACGCAAGTCAATTTTTGTGAAGATGATAGCAGCACTCAATTCATCAAGCATGTCATCTAAGCGAGGAATAGGATAACGATATCAAATGGTGATGTTATTAATCGCTCGACAATCAACACACATGAGCCAACTACCATCTTTCTTAGGAACCAAAAGAAAAGGAACGGAACAAGGGCTAAGGCCTGCACGAATGTATCGCGGTCCAAAATATCTTGGACTTGTCGCTCAATTTCCTTAGTTTCCTATGGATTCGCCCTGTATGCTGCACGATTTGGCAAAGTTGCTCCTGGAATCAAATCGATCTTGTGTTCAATGCCTGTCATCGGTGGTAAACCAGGGGGTATCTTGGAGGGAAACACATCCTCAAACTCCTGCAAATGGTTAGCAATAGCAGGGGGCAATGCAATAGACAATTCATGAAGTGAAAACATGGCTTATTTGCATACTAAAGCATATCACACCCCCTTAGCATCGAATAAATCAGCAATGTCAGATTTAGTTGCGAGCAAAGATGGTGATTTTAACTTAATGACTTGCTATTTTTCAGATTCTAGTTTTGTTGCTTTGCTATCACGAATTTTACTCTTCCCAAAATGCACAATTTCAGCAGGAGTCATGGGGAGCAAAGTGATTTTCTTTCCCTTATGCATGAGAGTATATTTATTAGTTCTACCATGATGAAGAGCATCTGTATCAAATTCCCAAGGACGACCCAATAAAAGAGAACAAGCATCCATAGGAACGACATCAAAATCAGCAAAATCATGGTAAGAACCAATTGAAAAATGTATTCTCGTTGTTTGTGTTACCCGAACCTTACCGCTATTATTGAACCATTGAATGTGGTATGGATGAGGGTGTGCTCTTGTTGTCAAACCAAGTTTCTTGATGACGTTCGTGTTCACCAAGTTATTGCAGCTACCTCCATCAATTGTAGAGTGTACACGGCAGTCCTTGACGACGAGAAACATGTGGAAGAGGTTGTGTCGTTGTAGCTTGTCGTCGGTCTCCACTTTGGAGCTCAAGGCACGCTGCACAATGATGCTCCTATAATTCTCCGTCGCCGTTGTACCAAGTACCTCTTCTTCGCTGTGTTCGTCATTTGGATCTGTAAAGTCAATAGAAAGAGAATATTCATCTTCAACATCTGAAGTACTATCATAGCCTCCATCGTCGCGTGCTATGTATGCTCGTTTGCTCGGGCAATCTCTCATCATATGACTAAGTCCCTAGCAGCAGTGACACTTAATGTCGGAAGTACGACCCGTAGAAGGAGTGGACGAAAAAGGCTTGAATGATGTCGCCTTGCTGCCCTCCGGCATGCGAGAAGGTGGAGCAGCAGGTATAGTTCATTGGCTTCCATTGGATGGTGTAGTAGCTGCACGGGGGGGGGGGGGGTCGAAGATGGTGCTGTTTTGGATGGTGTGGGCGTCGAACGCGGCGTGAAGTTGCTCCTTGTGCGTTGTTGCTGTTGTTGTCGGCCCTGCAATTCTTTTTCTGCCAACATAGCAAGCTGAAACAATCTGTTAACATTATCATATTCCTTGTAATCAACAATGTCTTGAATTTCATGCCTTAACCCCCCATAAAAACGATCTATTTTATCATCCATGTCCTCTGCTACACCACAACGCAGCATACCCGTTTGTAACTCTTGATAATACTCTTCTACGAACATGTTAGCTTAGTCTAAGCATTGCAATTTTTTGCGATGGTCCCGCTGAAAACATGGGGGGACAAATCGAACACGCATAGGTTCCTTTAATCTATCCCATGTTGGAGGATCAGTTCTAGTTTTAATAAGTTCATTCCACCATATGATAGAAAAGTCCTTAAACTCAGTAGTGGCTTGACGAACTCTATGTTGTTCAGGAACAAGATGGGCATTAAATTTTTGCTCTATTGTCATCTCCCAATCAAGATAAGCCTCAGCATCATAAGCACCAAAAAAAAGGGGTATAGTAAATTTCACTTTATCAAAAGGATCATTAGGAGGACGGTTATAATTGTTATGATGATTATTACCTCCCATACCTCGACAATAAAGTGGTAGTCTTGACTGATTGTTATGATCTTCCATATCATCATAAGCATTGTCTTCATGTCTTCCAACATGAGGCAATAGAGCCTCAAAAGTGTTCATCCGAAGAGTAAGGTCATCAAGTTGGCGAGTCAAGTTCGCCAATGACTCCTCCGTTGCTACGTTGTATTTGGCGAACATATCTGTCATGGTCTTCATCATATTACGTAACTTAGCATGTCGAGCACATTCTTCATCATTTTCTTCTCCTGCCATTGTTAGTAGGAAACAAAAGAAAACAAAAATATGTTATCCCTATCAACTACAGTGGCAATGTGAAAGGTGGAAGAAAAACAATCTCTCTCGCTCAAGTGTCTTACCACGCTCCTACAAGTGTTCTTATCGACACAGCAGGTGGTGTGGATGGTGAGATGAACCAATGAAGCGTGGGGTGATTGCAAAGGTACCTGTTATTCTCAAGAGAAAGGTGGAGCTTGGATGACACAATATGGTGGCTAAAAAGAAGCAAATCGTTAACTGGTAAACAGAGTTGAATAAGTATTCAATGTAGGAAAATTGTTACTAGTCGACCAAGTGTCCTAGGGCCTAGCACAACACAAGGAAGTAGCAAGGCAAAAGAAAGACAGAATGATATAGCCAACAATCACAGCACAAGTAGTATAGGCCAATTGCTTTAATGTGCGTGCTCTTCACTATTTTTTTTGTAATATTTTTTTGATATTTTTTCTTTACTCAGGAGCACGAAGATATGAAGCACACAAATTTTCAGCTCAATTGGATGTAATATGCGGCCTATATAAAATCAAGAAGATTCTTTAAAATTTGTGTTGAAACTTCAGAGGCCGGATAGCCTATCTTCTGAGGGGAATTTGGGCAATCTAATTTTGCCGAACGCGGCTACGCAGCAGAAAATTAGATGAGAAATTTCGCGTAGATGAATTTGAAAAAAAATCGCCCGATTTCGAGTTCGTATGCGAAAGTTATGTCCGTTTTAAGGTAGGCTGTCCGAGTTAGGATTTTTGGATGTTGATTCCAACTCGGTTTGAGAACAGAACTCGCAGTTGGATATGAAAACGATCGGGAATTCACACAACAACTAATGGGGTGGTGTGTGATGATTCAAGGATGAGTGGCACAAAGGTTTGTCACCTAATCTAGGGCTTGCGATGGGGGAGTTCACGCAAGGCGGGTAGCTAGGACAAACCGATGAACGTGGTGGATCAGTTTGTATTTGGGGAATGTGGAATAGGTGTCGAACAGCAAGAAAACAAGGATGAAACACGATAACTAGGACCCAAAACACAAAGCTAAACCAGCAACAAGACTCGACCACACGAATGCAAAATCAACAATGCAAACTGAAAAACGAAACTGCAGGCACTATAGTCTAGGAAGCGGGAAAACCGATCTAAATTTTTTGTGGCTTTTCTGTGGACTCTAGGTATGAAAAAAATCGATCTAATGGAAGGAAAACAAATATACCTCATGGGCAACCTGGAAATCTGATACCAATTGATGAGTAAGTTTAGGCCCGATCTTCCAAAAGGTAAGTTGGTTGGGGTGGAGAACTCGACGTTGATGATCCGCGACACTCGAGCGGTTCGAGTACCCCTTCAATCACTACACCACGGCTCCGTTGGTTATCAACCGTGATGCACACGCTTGACCTCGCCAAGAAGGCTAATCCCTGCAAGTGTAACCGAGAACACGAGCAAGAACGTCAAAGACACGATCTAAAATCGCGAAGTTGGGGTCTCACAAATCGTAGAACGGCGGTATTATTGATCTAAGCAAAACCCACCGAATATGGCCGGCGTCTACAGTATTTAAAGTCTAGGGTTCTACCAAAACACGATTAGACGCGTCCCTAATTGACTCGTACGGGATACAAGGCCCAAAGGCCCCATTCGGTGGCGCAGCACCGGACAGAAATCTGAACTCAAATTGTTTCGACGATTCCCAATTACTCCGGAAGTATTTTGAGGTGGGACCAAATCCATTGTAAATTTTATATTCTCCTCTTTCCGTGCATATGTGGAACGTCGAAAACGGAGTCCGTATGCATCCTGGGGGTCCGTTTTAAGGTGGACTGCTCCTTAACTCCGAGTTGAACTCGAATCCGAGTTGTAAACTGCTTCCATCAACTTGTGGACGTCCCAGCTGGTTCTCCATGCTCCCAAGGCCTCTTTCCTTCACTTGTTGATCTTCTCCATTATTCCTACTAACAATTAAATCATCACATAGCAATCTATTCTCAAACTCACATGCAAATAAAGTTAGGAGCGAGTTCACCTGCTGATTTATTATTCGTGCTCGTGCTCTTGTGATTGGTCCTTGCATTTCAATATGTGTCTCCACTGTTGTGATTTCCTCATCAGTTTATGTCAAACAACCACCGGGTTTTGAAAATTCAGATTTTCCTAATCATGTTTACAAACTGTCCAAAGCCTTTTACGGTCTCAAACAAGCCCCTAGAGCATTCTTACTTGAAAAGGAGTTTACCATGGGAAAGGTTGATAAAACTCTTTTTGTGCTTAAGCATGGCAATGACTCATTATTCGTTCAAGTGTATGTGGATGATATTATTTTTGGTTGTGCTTCTCATGATCTTGTGTCCAATTTTTCAGCTATGATGAGTTCAGAATTTGAGATGAGTATGATGGGAGAACTCACATACTTTTTGGGCTACAAATCAAGAAAACCAAGGAGGGTACCTTTGTGAATCAAACGAAGTATACAAAAGATCTCCTAAGGTGATTCAACATGGATCAAAGCAAGACTCTTCGGACACCAATGGGAACAGCAACAACACTTGAACTTGATGAAGATGGTGAACCTGTGGATCAAAAAGAATATAGAAGCATGATCGGATCACTTCTGTACCTCACGACATCAAGACCAGACATACAATTCAACATATGTCTTTGTGCACGGTTTAAAGCCTCCCCACGTGCTTCACATCGTCAAGTCGTTAAAAGGATTCTCAAGTACTTACATGGAACTCAAGAATTTGGCATTTTTCTTCCTTCTTCCTCAACCATTACTTTGAAAGATTTTTCGGATGCTGATTTTGGGGGTTGTAGGATTGATAGGAAAAGTACTTCTGGTGCTTGTCATTTTCTTGGTAATTCACTTGTTGCTTGGTCCTCTAGAAAACAAAACTCAGTTGCACAATCCACAACCGAATCTGAATATGTAGCTGCTGCTAGTGCTTGCTCACAAATTCTTTGGATTGTTCAAACACTTAAGGACTATGGGGTTGATCTAGATAGTGTTCCACTATTTTGTGATAACACTAGTGCCATTTGCATTGCTAAAAACCCCGTGCATCATTCTAGAACTAAGAACATTAGGTATCACTTTCTCCATGATAATACTGAAAAAGGAAACATTGTGCTTCACCATGTAGACACCGAACAACAATTGGCTGACATTTTATAAAACCTTTGGATTTCACTCGTTTTTTGTTTCTTTCGTAGTGAAATAGGGGTTATGCATCCTCATGGCTTAAATTGAGGGGGAGTTTTGAAACTTGGGAAGTCTATGTGTGAATCTGAACTTAAAATAATATGAGCATAGTATTTCATACATATATGACTTTGTGATTCCTTTTACATGTTGAAAGTTCTTACTACATTACTTATGTTATACATTTTGTAGTTTTTCTCATGTCTAGTAATTGGAATAATTACTTACACTAAATCTGGTCATGGTCAAACTTTCTTAATGTTTTGAACTTGTTGCATGCTCACAAGTGCTTTTAAGCATAAAGAATTAATCAAGTAATTAACTTACATGTTGAGCGTCTATGGTGAAATATAAATTGAGAAAATATCAAGAGAATATGCATGCATCACACTTCTTATTTTGAGATGGCTTATCATTGCACTTAGATATGAACTTGGAAGAAGTTGTGTATGACTAAAACCATGTCCTTAAGCTTCTGATTGTCAAATGACATAGGCTTGGCTTGGTTGGTTAGAATAAGGCAGATGCAAATATAATCTCTTGCAAATATCATATTCTCTAAATTTGTGCTTTGAAAATATAATAAAATGCAGCAACAAGTGTCATGCTTTCAGGTTTTGAAATAGTTAAGTTTGTGAGATCATGACTTGCTTAAATTGAAATTTACATTGATCTCTAGCATGGCTTACAATATTTTATGTATCTCATTGATGTGATAGTGTAAGTTACTTGATAGTATGACTTGAATGAGCTTTGCTTTATATGTATATGTTATAATATGCTCATAACAATTAAAATTTGTCTTATAAACCTTGCTGAATACATTGTCAAAGGGGGAGAGATGATGTGAATTCTTAAAGATAAGTATGCAAGGGGGAGAAATTGATTACACATTGCACACAATGCGCATATTCACAATTGTTTTTGGCACGATTCTTCTCAAGGGAAGAATTTGTTTTTCTTCTCATTTTATTTCTGTATTACAAAGGGGAAGAAATTGTTTTCAAAAATTTTAATGTGAATAAGCCAATGTTCGGATTTTAAATGGTGTTGCCAATGCATTCATCAAGGGGGAGATTGTGAGACGTATGTGTGCTGAATACATTGGTTTGTACTGAATACATTGGCTTGTAATGAATACATTGGCTTTGACAATAAAAGTTTTGAATGCTTCCATAACATCTTTTTAACAAGGACTGACTCTAGCTCCGAGCTTCTGCAAGGTACGACAATAGGTCCGACTTTCTTTGTCTAGGTCTGACATTTTTTTTGGTAGCTCCAGTGAGCTTTGTCTTTAGCTCCGGCATGTCTTTGATAGCTCTGGCATGTCTTTGTTAAGCTCTGATATGTTTTGATAGGTCTGACTTATGTTGGTTAGCTCCAACATGTTTTTCTAACTCCGGCTTTTCGGTTGACTAGTTCCGACTAGTTTTGGCAAGCTCCGACGCTAGGTTGTACTGGCTTTGGCAATCTCTGGCGCTAGGTTGTACTAGCTTTGGTAAGCTCCAGCTCAAGCTCTGGTTAGCTTTGGCAAGATTCGGAGCTTGATCGTTTATTCATGTGCAGGTGTTGCTTGAGTTCGAGACATGGCTTGTGACGGGATCAATTGAACTAGTCTTAAGGAGAAGATGACGTTCAACAACCAAGTTCGGGAGGAATTGTGGTTGAGTTGATCGGGAGGTCGCGCAACATGTATGAATCAAGAACAATGCATATGAAGGTATCATGGATGTCGTTGGAAGATGTTTGCATGTATGCAAGGAGTTCATGGACGTGGCTACATGGTTCCGAGGTGTGATGAAGAGATGTCGATGTAAAGAATTGGTCGGAAAGGTCCAACCGACTAGGTTATGGACTCAAGCTGCGTCTGAGTCGTGTTTGATTCATATATGGAAAGATTTGAGTTGGTTATGATAGGATTTCGTGTGGGTCACAAATTTGAGTTGTTTTAGGAATGTGAGATCTGTTCCTAAGGTGTTTGAAAGTCTTAAGATTTCTTCTATCTGTGTATAGAAGAGTCCAAAGTAGTTATGGAAAGTTTCGATTCTTGATTTGAGTAGGATTAGAGTCCTAGTTGAGATTGGGTTGGCCTAAGGGCTGGTTATATAAGCAAGGGAGGCCAGAGCTCATGGTAGACGACTTTGGAGTTGTTCCTCTTGTGTTCTATTGAATAAAATTCGTAGTTTAAAGGAACTTTTGTGCCTTGTTCGTCCAACTTGTTCCAGACAAGTTTTTCTCGTCGAGTTTTCTACATAACACTACCTTTCTTCGGTGGTTTTATCATAACTTGAGTTTTACAGATCCAATTGACGTTATTCTTCTTGGGTTGTCTTCACAACTTGATTATCTATCATCTGTCAAAATTTCACGTTCATTGGATTTGTGGTTTATGATGTACATGAGTTTCTTTGTAGCGTTCCAGAACTGTTTTTCTCGGGTACGACATATTGACCTTTGTTCGATCTTTCGATCGTAACCTGAGTTTCTCTTAACGGATTTGAGTGATTCTCTCTGATATATATCACTTTTTTCACGGATAAACACATTTATATTAGTCTCACACAAGATTTATTTAATAGATTGTTTTCTGCCGAAGGGGTCAGGATTTAATTGTTTCCGCTGCGTAGGATTTTTTAATCTACCATTCACCCCCCCTCTGGTAGCTTTTCACGTGCTCTTCAATCTTACAACTTGTGATGAGTAGTTTAGGACCGATCTTCCGAAAGGTAAGTCGATTGGGGTGGTGAACTCAACGTTGATGATCCGCAACACTCAAGGAATTCGGATACCACTGTAATCACTACACCACTGCTCTGTTGGTTATCAACCATGATACACACGCTTGACCTCGCCAATAAGGCTAATCCCTTCAAGTGCAACAGAGAACACAAGTAAGAACTTAGAAGACACGATATGAAATCGCGAAGTTGGGGTCTCACAAACTGTAGAACGGCGATATTAATAACCTAAGCAAAACCCAATTGTTTATGGCAGCTACTATAGATTGTATATAGGTGGGAGGACGTCCAAGGGGGTGTTGGGGTCGTGACCTAACCCTAAGACACGAAAATAAGAGATGTAGACTTGATACAAGGCCCAATGGCCCAATACGGTGGCGCAACACCCTGACAGATTCTAAACTCAATTTTGTTTTGACGATTCTCGTCGGCTCCGAAGGAATTTTGACATGGGATCAGCGGCATTCGAAAGTTCATCTTCTCCCCTTTCTGTGCATATGTAGAAAGTCCAAAACGGAGTTCTTATGCGTCCTAGGCATCCATTTTAGTATGAACTGCTACTGGACTCCGAGTTGGACACAATTCTGAGTTGGGCCCGGTTTCCATCTTTAAATGTATTATCTTGTCCTCCACGCTCCTAAACCTTACTCCACTTACTCCTTGAACCTATTCATGTATCCAAATCACAATTAAAGTATTATGTAGCAATCTATTCTCAAAAATATATAAGGAAACTTAAAAGAATGAGCTCACCTCTGAAATTAATTATTGTGTTTGAACTCTATTGATTGCACCTTTTATGTTCAATGGAGTGTTGTTTGTATCCATAGAAGTGATGTCCTCATCATCCTCCCCTTCTTGAATTGGAGTTCTCCTCGACTCAAATTCATCTTCTCTCATGTGTTGGTCCAAATGTGCAACACCATCAAATCTTCTTGTATGCATGAAAGGAGGAGGCCAAGGTTGTGGACGACATAGTGCACCATCTTCATGTTCTCCATCAAATAAGCGAGCACATTCACTTGATCCAGGATCCCAAACAAATAAACATTGTACCGTGTTCGTATGTGCATTTATAATGTGCATGATCTCGTCATTCTCCCCTTCTTGATGACGAGCCATCCTCAGCTTGCTCGTATGTCCAACAAAAAGTCTTGCTTTGGGAATAGAATGAGTGTTGACCATAATGCACAACCGTAGTGAATATTGCTTTTGTTGTCCCTGCTGCAAGGAAAAAATACTAGAAAACTTGAGAAGACATTATTAGTATTAGTACATTCATTTACTTTACCATGTTGTTGCAGCACAAAAAGAGCTTTCTCATTTGAACATATGTAAATTTTATGAACCATAAACATGCCACTATGTTCATATTTCTCTATAGCATCAAAACTATTTCTTGCCAACAAAGGTAATTCAGTTTTAGAAAATATTCTTCTCTCTACAATATCTAGATTACAAAGAGTGTCAATTTCAATATAATCCAAAGTATTTAGAGAAGACAACAATTTCAGCTCACCCTTTCACATGTAATTGGAATCAAATGCTTAATTTTAGCACAAGTGAGTGATAAAGTATCAAATTCATTTGGTTGTTCTAGCATAGGTACAATATAATTATCAGCACACAACTCATTTTTGTTGTAAGAATCAGTGGGAAAATCAACTAGTGGTAAACGTGTATTATGAAAAGGTATATCTTATTGCTGCTCATCAATAGCATGATTGGTAGCCAAATTCACCACATCTGAAAATGGCATACCTTGGTTAAATGTAGAGCATTGTTCATTAACATTACTCTCGTTTTCAGTAAGAAGTTCAAATGCATTATAGGTTGATTCATCAAAAAAATCAGAGGAGTTGTTCAACACCTCATTCTCATTTGCATTTACATTTATTTGTCCATGTTCCTGTAAAAGGTTAGGCATAGGAGGTACAACAAGAAAATTCTTCTCAAGTTCATGTATTTCATCTTTGCAATTAGATACATTACCAAAAGTTTCTCGCTTAAGAATTTTCATATCTTTCCATGTTCGAGGTTTTTCTAAATTGCTTAAGTTGTCCCACCAAGTTAATGCACAATCTACTAACGCACTAGCAATATTTCTAATCTTTCTCCCCTCACACATATGTCATTGTCCGAAAATTTTATCCAACTCTATTTCCCAAGCAATATATTCATCGTAACAAAAACCATCATCAGAAGGAAGAAATGGGAGAATTTAATTACTTCTTGTGGAAGGTGTTGTAAAGGTGGTCTGAATGTCATGTGAAACCTTGGTCGATGATTGATTTTTAGTAAGCAACTCCATCGCCGTCTTCATCATGTCAATCATCTCAGCATATAATACATGATTCTTGTTTTTACCTGATATTGTTAGTAGCAAATAGAAGACAACAAAATAATATGTTATCCCTATCAACTACAGAGGATAATGGCAAAGTGAAAGTGGAATCACACACTCTCAAGCGTCTTACCACGCTCTTCCAAGTGTTCTTACCGACACTGCAGGTGGCAAACGATGGACGGTATGAAGAAACCAATAAAGCGTGGTATGATTGCAAAAGTGTATTGATTCTGCTCAGGGGTAAGGTTTTGCTTGGATGGCACTCTATATGTAGCAACGATTAGCAACAACGAAATTAGATAGCTGAATAAGTGTCCAAAGTACTTGTCAAAGTTGTTGGTCTAAATGTGTTCCTAGTAGTTCAAGCTAGCAAGACATGTAACAAAATCAGAGGACACAAAGGATGCAAGCACTTCTGTTTTTCTTTATTGTTTTTTCTCCTTCTTTTTTGTTCTTGTGCGTCTTTTGTATGTTGTTTTCAACTTGCCATTTTTATCAGAATGTGCTACAAAAGAAGAACACAATGCAAAACAACCAAAGATATCTCGTAGGTCTGTTACATATTTCTGCTCGGTCTTCCAAGGATAACTAGGCACACATAGAGGCTCCAAATCTGAAAACTTTCAACAGCAAGATTATATATCTATCTCTCCTCTTTAATTTCACTATACGGAAAACTTATTTTGGATCAGAACAATAAGAGATATTGCCTCCGAAGTATAGACTGTTCAGAAATTCTAGGCCAATAACAGATTCGGATATAATGCAATTTATACCTTAATAACTCTATTTTCTGGGAAACTGATGAATGCAAAAGTTATAGGAAACTTCTTAAGCTTTCCATGAAGTACAAGAACACCAAAATCCGAGTATGTATGTGTGAGATATGATGAAAATACCTAACTGTGCAGATATGAATCTAATCTAGACGTGATGACGTGATTCAAAAGGATGAATCAACACAATGCAAAACTCAAACTAAGACCAAAACCACTTCTAAACCAGTAATATACCTCAACCACGGACACAAACTCAACTAAACCAAACTGGATAAGAAAGTTGCGAAGGCTCAATGGTGGTTTGGACAAAGTGATGAATAGATCTACTAAACTACAAGTTTTTTGTGGCCTTTTTGTGGACTCTGGGTATGAAAAAACAAATAAATCAAAAGGATAGATGAATTACCTACCGGGAAACCTAGAAATCCGATACCAATTGATGAGTAGTTTAGGCCTGATCTTCCGAAAGGTAAGTCGATTGGGATGGAAAACTTGACGTTGATGATCCGCATCACTCAAGCAATTCGGATACCCCTGCAATCACTACACCACTGCTTCGTTGGTTATAAACTGTGATGCACACGCTTGACCTCATCAAGAAGGCTAATCCCTGCAAGTGCAATCGAGAACACAAGCAAGAACGTAGAAGACACTATCTGAAATCGCGAGGTTGGGGTCTCACAAACCGTAGAACAGCGATAGTAATAATCTAAGAAAAACCCAATTGTTTCTGGCGGCTACTATGGATTATATATAGGTGGGAGGACGTCCAAGGGGGTGTTGGGGTCGTGACCTAACCCCAAGATACGAAAATAAGAGATGTAGACTTGATACAAGGCCCAATGGCCCAATACGGTGGCGCAGCACCCTGACAGATTCCGAACTTGATTTTGTTTCGACGATTCCTGTCGACTCCGAAGGTGTTTTGACATGGGACCAGCGGCATTGGAATGTTTATCTTCTCCCCTTTATATGCATATGTATACCGTCCAGAACGGAGTCAGTATGCGTCCTGGGCGTCCGTTTTAGTGTGAACTGCTATTGGACTCCGAGTTGGACACAATTCTGAGTTGGGCTTGGTTTCCATCTTCTTTAAATGTATTCTCTTGTCTTCCATGCTCCTAAACCTTCCTCCAATTACTCCTTGAACCTCTCAATGTATTCTAATCATAATTAAATTAGTAGGTAGCAATCTATTCTCAAAAATATATAAAGAAACTTAAAAGAACGAGCTCACCTCTGAAATTAACTATTGTGTGTGAACTCTATTGATTGCATCTTGTATGTTGAATAGAGTGTTATTTGTATCTATAGAAGTGGTTTCCTCATCAACTTGGGCCTTTGAGGTGGACCAGACTTCTCCGTCTTCTTAGGGTGTCGACGTGGACGATAAGACGGGGTTTCCCCATAAATCAAATTCCTCATGAATGCAATGAGCGGGTCCACCTTTGGAGGTGTGATTTTGACCACTTGAATGTATTTAACATTTGTCCCATACTTGATATGGATCATGGAGCATTTCTCCAACTTTAGGAAAAAGTTATTCTCGTCCTTGCCGTTGATATGGAAGTGAATTTCTCCAGCTCCCACATCTATGCGAGCCTTCGCGGTGCTTAGGAATGGTCGCCCAAGAATGAGTGGCGTATCCTTCTCGACCTCCATGTCGAGTACCACGAAATCCACGGGTATGAAGCAGTTCCTAATTTTCACTAGAATATCTTCAGCGATACCTGCCGAATAACGGACTGAGGAATCAGCCAGTTGGAGCTGCATTGGCGTTGGAGTATGATCCGTGAAGTTCAGATGGTCAAAAACCACCTTGGGAATCACACTCACACTTGCTCCAAGGTCACAAAGGGCTTTGTCAAAGTGGTGTGCCACAATTCAGCATGATATTGTAGGACATCTAGGGTCCTTCAGCCAGTTGTCTCGTTGTAGAGAAATCACGTTGACATATTCCACAGGGGGTTCGGGTTGTCCTGGAATTTTGCCATTGTCCACAGGTGGAACAACAGCTGCCAATTGAGCCAACTGAGTTTCCAACATCTTGTTGAACCTCAATTGATTCTTGAAGGCTGAGGATAGTCCTTCAATCTTGGCATTATTGTTTTCTAGGGTCTTGTCATTGGCCAACAACTTCTTGGATAGGGACTCATTGATCTTTAGCTGGCCAATCGCAAGTTCTCTCAAGTCGGGTTGATTTCAATTGTTGCCATTGTTGTTATACCCTCCTTCAAAGATTGGGCATGGTTGGCCCCACCCTTGACCTCCTAGACGATAGCTATTGTTGTTTCCATTGTTGGCTACGTATAAGGCATCCTCATGGGTTTCTGGGTAGTCATTGCCCAAATAGCCCGTGTTTCCACAGACATCACAAGTGATGTGAGAGTCTAAAGCATAGGCATTGCCACATACCTCACCATTGCCTTGTCCATCAATCTTCTTCATAAGAAGGTCCAATTTGGTAGCGATCATGTCCACCACCTCCAAGGTGTGCATGCCTCGCTGGCAGGTATGGAGACGCTCATTGCTCCAACCCATGTTTGACGCCATCTTCTCAATGAAATCTTTAGCTTTGGGCACCATCAATGAGAAGAAGGCACCTCCAGAAGCAGCATCAACATAGTCCCGGGCGGAAGGGAACAACCTGTAGTAGAAATTTTAGATGATGAGCCATCATCCATCCCATGGTGGGGACAGGCTAGGATGTACTCCTGAAGCGTTTCCCAAGCCTCGGGAATATATTCCTTGGCATCTTGCTGGGAGATGGAAATTCTTCCACGTCGGGCATTGGTCTTGCCCAACGGGAAAAACCTTGCTAGGAATGTCGTAGAACATTTCTCCCAAGTATCTACAGCACTTCGATTCGCGTAGAACCATTGTTAACTCTCCCGAGAAGGGAGTATGGAAATAGCCTAAGACAGACGACATTGGGAGACACGTCATTTATCTTAAAAGTGTTGCAGATCTCAAGGAACTATTGCAGGTGAGCACATGCATCCTCGTTAGCCTTCCCACAAAATGAGTTGGCTTGCACCATAGTGATAAGGCTTGTCTTGATTTCGAAGTTTACGTCTCCCGTGTTAACAGTGAGCCCAACAGGCACATTGTTAGCAGAGGGAGCTGAAAACTCACGAAGGGTCTTCTGGGCCATTGGTTCTTTGGTTGTTGGTGCAGTTGTGCTGGCTTGCTTTGCCACTCGAAGCTTTTGAGGAGTAACGACATGAGGTCGATCTCTCTGAAGGGATTCAGGATCTTCAACAAAGTTTTCCAGCAAGCGGAAACCAGACATACACTACACTGTTTCACATAAAATGCAAAAATAAAGAAGGTTCATCCTACTAAACCCAACCGGGGTCCTATCCTATTCACTCAATCATGCAATATTTCGGCTGCCTTCATCGGCAACTGCGCCAGAAATGCTTGTTGATGTTTCCTAAGGAACACTAACAAGTCATCCCCGACAACAGCACTAGAGATGCTTGTTGACAGATTTTAGATTATACATGTAAATCTGCAAGCGCACGGAAACTATTGATGTAGCATTTCCCCCCTCTAAGAGTATTCCCAAAAGGTGTCATTTATATTCTCCCAAAGGAAGGCTAGATGGAAGTAAAACAATCATCAAGTGGAGAGGCTAGGTTGGCCTAGGTAGGGTTCTAGCAAGGATGGATAGATGATAAATTGGAGTAGTGTGACACACACAAGAGCATTCTATCCTAAGGGGATAAATGGGGTAAAGAGGGACTATGATAAGAGTTCGGTAGAGACTCCTACAATGCTTCAAATGTACATATACATAGCCTAATTTAGTTACTAATGATCATGTCAATTATGAATTCTCTTGCTAAGTGGATTAACACATCGGGCACGGGTTTACCCCTAGCAATACTAGGATGACTCCCACCAAGAGCATGTGTCATAGCCGAACGTAGAGGATTACAAAGGACAGATAGGGCCGTCACCACCTACTGCCTGCCTCTTCAATTCATGGGTCTACGAGACATTCAACACTCCTCTCTATCCTAGCACCATGCTACAAAATTAAGTAATTACCTTAAGAGCCTAGGCACAAGCCATCCTAAGGCAATGAACTAAATCATCGTTGAACCAATGTTAATTCATAGCATAAGTGATTCATGTTGACATAATCATGTCATAGCTAATTAGACTACAGTGGAGGTTTATAGTGTTTATGATGTTATATTGAGAATGGTATAGCATAATCATAAATACTACTGCTACCACATACATTGAATCAATAATCAAACAAGAAATGCTTCATCCAATTATATGAACAATGGAAGACTAAAGATAACATCTTTATTAATAACAAAGTCACAAATACAAATAGGAATATGAGAGCCATACCTTTCCCAATTAGGAATTGGGAAGAGACTCCTTCTACTCCTGTCCTACTTGGACTATGGACTAGAGACTCTACTCTCTACAACCTATACTTCTCGAAACCTATGGAGAGTAGTGGATGTAATGGATGAATACTCAAGTGGTGTGTGTTGAAGTGAGGGGTCCTATTTATAGCTTGGAGAAGGGTTGGTTCCTGCCATCAAAAGTGCGCGAATCAGTCTTCATCGTGACCAGGGCACCACAGGGAGTCGACAAGTGGAAGTTGACCGAGTTTGGTGCCAGGAACGGTTCATCCAAACCCCCTAGTCGGCCGAACAGAAATGTTGACCATTTCTAGTGTGCTTCCTCGGGGTGACTTCCAGGTGGGTCCCATTGACTGATATGGGTACTACACCGTTGGATGGCCTCAAATACTTCTGTTTGTGGGCCATTTGATCCATGTGGTGCCACGTGGCGTCGCCTGATTGGCTAGAATGATATTTTATAGGATCCATCCCCTTGTCTCACTTCAAGTCTGCATAGAATATCTGCATGCACTACTTTCTCCAAAGACAAGTGGAAATATGTTAAATAGAAAGGTGATGTGTGCAACAAATGATACTTCATTCACATAATTGAGTTATATTGACGGGTGAAACTGGTATATAACAGCCGTCAATAGCAATCCTGTCTAATAACTATTAGTACCTATAGCTTAATCACAAGTGATAGCTATCCTTCACTTCCTTTGGCTTCCCTGGCAACAGCGCCCGAAATGCTTGTTGACGTTTATTAACGTCACAGATGATCTCTAGAAAGAGATGAGGTCCACAAGCGCACAAAAACTATCGTGTAGCATTTCACCCAAGAGTATTCCCAAGGGTATCGTATTTATCCCAAAGGAAGGCAATGGAGTAAAGTAAACACTACTCTTATGATCAAGCTATGGGATACTAATCAATTATCAAGACAGGGGTAATTTAATAATAGATGGGTAGTGTGACACACACCTAAGCAATCTATTCTAAAGGGTAGATGAGTCCAAATGGAGCTAAGACTAAGGATTGGGGAGTTGCTCCTACAATGCTTCTAATATACATATAGCTAGCCTAGGTTAGATACTAATGAGCATGACAATGGTGAATCCTTATGCTAAGTTTTTCAACACATCGGACACGGGTTTACCCCTAGCAATACTAGGACAACTCCCGCCAAGAGCTTGTGGCATAGCCGAACGTGGAGGATTGCAAAGGACAGATAGGGCTGTCACCACCTACTGCCTACCTCTTCAATCTGTGGGTCTACTAGACATCAAAAGCTACTTAGGCTCCCTTTGGAAGAGCTTCACGGAGCTGATTCTCACAAAGCTGATTCACGAAGCTATGCCAAACAATGTTTTTCAGAAGAAGTGATTCTTGGCTGATTCTGTCAAGTGATTCTCTAAAATGAACTAAGGGGCAGGAAGCTAAAAAAAGTAGCTTCTCCTGATTCTGTGAGGTGATTCTCTATCCCGATTTTAAGAGATTATTCTAGAGAATTATGAAGAATCATTTTTAGCCACAGAATCACTTCACCAGAGAATCAGAAGTGAATTTAGAGAATCGGCTTTGTGAAGCTGTGCCAAAGGATGGATAGATGATAAATTGGAGTAGTGTGACACACACAAGAGCATTCTATCCTAAGGGGACAAATGGGGTAAAGAGGGACTAGGCTAAGAGTTAGGTAGAGACTCCTATAGTGCTTCCAATGTACATATACATAGTCTAGGTTACTTACTAATGATCATGTCAATTATGAATTCTCGTACTAAGTGGATTAACACATCGGGCACGAGTTTACCCCTAGCAATACTAGGACGACTCCCGCCAAGATCCTGTGGCATAGCCGGACGTGGAAGATTACAAAGGACAGATAGGGTTGTCACCACCTACCGCCTACCTCTTCAATCCATGGGTCTTCTAGACATCCAATGCTACTTAACCATCCTAGCACCATGCTAGCATATTAAGTAAATACCTTAGGAGCTGCATCACAAGCCATCCTAAGGCAATGACTAACCTAAACATCGTGGAACTTATATTGAGACATAGCATAAGTCATTCATATTAACATGATCATATCATAGCTAATTAGACTATAGTGGGGGTATATAGTGTTTATGATGATATTATAATGAAATTAAGGCATGATCATAAAGACTATTCCTGCCAAATATATGGAATCCACAATCAAACAAGAAATGCCTCATCCAAGTATATGAATAAACGAAGACTAAAGATAATATCTTTATTATACATAGAGTCACAAATATAAGAAAAGATACATGAGCCATACTTTTCCCAATTTGGACTTGGGACTAGAGGCTCTCCTCCCTATAGCCTAACTCAACTAAGGACTAATATAACTAGTGTATACAATAGAATGATGCTCAAGTGGTGTGTATTGAAGTGAGGGGTGAGGGATCCTATTTATAGGTGGAGAAGCGTCGGTCCCCACCACAAAATTGCGCGAATCAGTCATCACTGACTTATTCAAGCGATGAGGAGCCAACACTTGGAAGCTGACCGAATTTGGCGACAGGACCAGGTCGGCCGACTAGAGGGCTCGGCTGACCTGGTCTTTGCACCATTTGCATGTTCTTTCTCCAGGTCACTGCCAGGTGGGTCCTATCCCTTGATATGGGTGCTACGGCGTTGGATGGCCTCGGATACTTCTGTTTGTGGGCCATTTAATCCATGTGGTGCCCCATGTCAGTGCTTGATTGGCTGGGATGATATTTTATAGGATCCATCCCCTAGTTTCACTTCAGTTCTGTATAAAATGCATGCATGTACCAATTTCTCCAAGTACAAGTGGAAATAGGTTAAATAGAAAGGTGATGTGTGCAAGAAATGACATTTCCTTCACATAATTGAGTTATATTGACGGGTTTAATTGGTATATAACAGCCGTCAACAATCCACAGGTATGAAGAAGTTCCAAATTTTCACCAGGACGTCTTCGGCAACACCCGCGGGGTAGCGGACCGATGAATCGGCCAGCTGGAGCTGCATTTCACTATAGGAAACGATGAATAAGGTGTTGGTTCATCTAGAGGCGTCGGCCCCAACGCATTTAAATCGACTAAGAGTGTCGGTTTAAAGAACTGGCACCAGTAAACTAAATGTGTCAGCCAATCTTAGGAAACTGATGCACTTAATAAGTGCATCGGTTCAACCGATGCTCTTACTGAATACGTCAGCTCAATCGCCGCTTCTAAGAGAGCACCCGGTCGCTCAGGCTCTAAGAGCGTCAGCTGGCATCTTGTCTAACGCTCTTATGTGGGCCTCGTGCGAAACACCAAAATGCACCACACCTTTCTTCGTGTGCGCTGCTTCACTTTTTCCGTTTCGCGTAAACCCTCACACACGCGCTCCTCTGTCGCCCGCTGACTCCGCCGCCACTGTTGCCCTTTGCCACTGTCGCCCACCGCCTCCGCCGCCCGCCGCCTCCGGCCCCCCGTCTACGACGCGCCCTGTCCACGGTGCCCTGGTCCGCGGCACCCTCCGTCTGCGGTGCCCCCCATCCGTGGGGCCCCCATCTGCAGTGCTCCCATCCCCGCCGCCTGTGTGCTCTAATTATGTGTGGTCCTGTTTGGTGCATGAGTTTGTATATGTGATGTTGTATGTGTGAGCTTGATTCATAGCTAATGTGTATGTGTAAGATTAGTTAATAGTTAATCCTCTAATATCATGCAAATTTACATGACTAAATTGTATATGTGAGCATGATTAATAGTTTGTCGTAATTTAACTTTTATGAATATGTAAATTAACATGTATGTATATATGAGCATGTTTTAGCTTTTAATAGTCTCTAAATATGGGACTTGTTACTGTGAATTGGTATAAGCTAAAAAATGGGTGACGATTGTAAGGTGAGGTATGATGGTTGGAGTTCAAATGGTGTGCACACTTTGGAATGGGCTCATATTGCAAATTTATTTGTGAACCAAGCATTTCCTAGTGGTGCTCGTTTTGTGAGGTGTCTGTGTAGCAAGTGTCAAAATCGTTGGCGTCTGGAGAAGTCTGAAATGATGGTGCACCTTTGCAAGCACGGATTTATGCCGAACTACCTAGTGTGGCATGAGCATGGGGAGATGGATCATGCTAGTGAGTTGTACAGAAATGAGAATGAAGATCGGATGGATGAAATGATGGCGGATGTTGGTCGAGAGTACAAAGAGCAGTCATCACTGGAGGAGGTCAAGAAGTTCTATAAGCTTCTTGCCACCTCGAATGAAAATGTGTATGAGGGCACCAATGCGACCATTTTGCAGGCGATCACATGACTTATGGTGTTGAAGTCTAGTTACAATTTTGCTAACAATTGCTACGATGGTATCATGAAGTTGATCAATGATCTCCTTCATCAAATCATAAGATGCCGATAGACATATATCAATCTAAGAAGATTTTGGCTGGTTTGGGCATGAGTCATGAGAAGATTGATGCGTGCGAGAATAATTGCATGTTGTTTTGGAAGGAACACAAGAACGATACTCATTGTCTGCATTACAAAGCATCTAGACATGTGAAGGCTTTAAATGATGATGGAGAGGACATAAGTACAAAAGTACTGATCAAACGGCTTCAGTACATGGCTATCATGTTCAGGCATAAACGGTTGTTTCTGTCACAAGAAACAACGAAGAAGTTGAGGTGGCATTCAGAAGGGATACGTGAGAGTGATGACAATGATATTATGGTGCATCCTTCGGATGGCGAGGAATGGCAAGCTCTAGACCATTTTGATCGGAAGTTTGGTAGAGATGCAAGAAATATTCGTCTTGGGTTGTCAACAGATGGTTTCACTCCTTTCAGCACCAGTAACAGTCCATACTATTGTTGGCCTGTTTTTGTCATGCATTACAATCTCACTCCTAACATGTGCATGAAAGAAGGATACATATTCCTTGCGACCATCATTCCTGGTCCTAAACATCCTGGGACAAAAATCAATGTGTTTATGCAACCATTGATTGACGAGTTGAAAGAGCTATGACAAGGTGTAAAGACATACAACAGTCATCTAAAATGTGAGTTTACTTTATGTACCGCATATCTATGGTCTATACATGACTTGTTGGCATATGGCATTTGGGTTGGTTGTTGTGTCCATGAAAAATTGAATTGCCCATATGTATGGCTGACACCGATGCCATCAGGTTGAAGTATGGATGAAAAGTCGGCTTCCTTGGTTGCCATCGACGATTCCTTCTTTCAAATCATCCTTTCAGGAGTGATATACGATCATTTTGAGAAGGCAGAAGGGTGTTGATGGTCCTTAAGTGCCATATTTGTACAGTCAATTCACCTCATAATCGGCACAAAAGGGAAACACAACATAGTGGTAGGGTTAAAAACTAATCATTTCCACAGGTGTTGTTGTTTATTTGTATGTAGGTGAACTATACCCAAAAATACCAAGACATGCAGGGAGTAATCCATTAAATTGGATTTCGATGAATCAGACACGCCATGTGTCATCACATAGATCAAATGGCCCACAAACAGAAGTATTTGAGGCATCCAATGATGTACACCCAATATCAAATAAGGGGACCCACCTGGTAGAGACGTGGAGAAATCATAACTCCAAAGGAGCTATGACCAGATCGGTCAACCTACCTGGTCGGCCGACTAGGAAGTGGCACTAAACTTAGTGAAATTCCACGTGTTGGCTCCTCCCAGCTTGAAGAAGTTAGTGATGACTGATTCGCGCGGATTTGGTGGCGGGAACCGACCCTTCTCCACCTATAAATAGCACCCCACACCTCACTTCACACACACACCAAAAGTTGAGAACAGAATACCATTCCTAAGGTTTAGAGTAGTCCTAGAGGCTGCCCAGTAGAAAGAGAGTGTGGTGAAGAGTCTAGGAGGAGGAGGCTTGGGCTTGTCATGTCCCTCTTCTAAATTGGTACCCCTACAAAGGTTTGATTCAAAATCATGTAAGCCTTTGTGAATTCATTTCAAGTTTGATTTCAAATTCAAGGTAGTTTGCACAAGTAGTTACTCGTGGGTTCATTGCTTTAATTTATTAGAGGCTGTAGTTGTAGCTTTGTGTTTGAAACATCTAGAGTAGTGATTTAGAACATAAGAGTGGTGCTTAGGATAGAAATCACCAGTGAATATCTCATAGACCCACAGATTGAAGAGGTAGGCAATAGGTGGTGACAACCCTATGTGTCCTTAGTAATCCTCCATGCTCGGCTATGCCATAGGCTCTTGGCGGGAGTCATTCTAGTGTTTCTAGGGGTAAACTTGTGCCCGAAGCAAGAAGCTACCGCAAATTCCTTTGAATTAGAATCAATACTTTGAATTCCTCTCTGTTCCTTGCCTACCAAACAACTTTGTGTCATTGGGTGAATCAGTTCGTAAGATTAGCACACACGTTCTTAGGATTCAATACCCTTGGGAATACTCTTTAAGGGGAAGTGCTACAAGACAGTTTCCTTGCTCTTGCGGATTTGTATCTGTGATGTAAGAAACGTCAACAAGCATTTCTGACGTCGTTATTGGGGAACGGTTGCTGTTAATCTTCGAACCTTGTTCACCCTTGTATCTTTCTTCTTATCTTACCTTTCCTTTTCTTACCACCACCACGTATATGGAGAAGCCCACCATTCTTCCATATTCTACCCCAAAGGGCAAGTTCTGTGAGCCACCGCCTTTTGCAGAACCCATCTGTTCTACCAGCTATGAACTTCACCCAGACTTTATAGCCATGGTTCGGGAATAATCCTTCTTAGGAACGGATTATGAAATCCTTGCCACCATCTAAGAGAGTTCAAACAATTGTTTTCATGCATTCTAATCAAGGGTATGACACAAGAAACTCTCTAATGGAAGATGTTTCCTTTTCCCTCAAGGAAAAAGCCAAACAATAGTATGACCACAACGTTGGGAAGACAAACAGAAACTAAAACAAATTATGATACAAATTTTGTCTTGCTTTCTTTCCAATTGCTCAAATTTTGTACTTATGAAAGGAAGTACTATGCTTCCAGTAGATGGAGAAGGAATCCATAGGTGCAACTTGTGATAGATTTTCTCTATTGAGAAATTCCGATCCAGATTTGTCCATCCCTGATACGTTGCTTTTGCAACACTTCTATATTGAATTGAACAAAGAATCTGCCCTACATCTTGACATTACGACCGGAGGATCTTTCCTCCATAAGACGCCGAAAGAAGGCAAGGATCTTCTAGATCGAATTCTAGAAAATTCTTCCTTCATTACGGGTCTTAATGAGCCTCATCAAGAGGAAGTCGTGTCAAGAACCGAGGATAAACCAATGTATAAGGATGAACCCATTCCTTGCTTATCTCAAACCTTGTTGGAGGAATTCTCTCCCGATCCAGAAACTACAAATTAAGAAGAAATTCAACCTTTGAAGTTTCACTTTTACTTCAAGGAAGAAATATTTGAAGATTTCGGAAATGCCTCGAAGTACTGTTGCCATAGGAAACCATCATTGCCACTAACTCCACCTGACCCACCTGATTTAATGTTTGTACAACAGACGGTGAAAGGGTTAACCTCTATTCTAAGCAGGGAATGGACTGCGGAAGTTGAGCAATCACCCGAAATCCTTCGGATGACCTCACCTTTTGGCAACCATTCTATCTTTCATTTTAAGGACACCAATGGGGGTCCTATACAACCCCACTGTTGGAGCAAATATCATTTCTTATTCTTGTGCTCTCGCCATTTGAGGCGATGTGCCGTTGGCACCAACATGTAAATCCTTCTAAGATTCTTTCGAAAAGATCCTTGAAGGACGCGGGGTTTTGCAACAGGTTTCTATAAGACACAAAGATATTGAGGCTACGCTAGACTTCCATGTGTTCGAAATCCAAGATTTTGACATTGTGATTGGGATTCCAATTGAGAAATTTCTCATGGAAATTCCTTTGGATGGAAACCTCAATGTCAAACTTGGAGGGAGAATGTTCTCTATTCCTATCCTGCGTTCCAAGAACACATCCGCAGAATCTCCCATCCAAGATGAACCAATAGATGAGGTTAGGACTCTTCAATTCTTAGCACCCCCTGAAATTGAAGGAGAAGAAGATTTCATCCGAGAGGAGGATAAATTTCAGGAGGCAACTGAATTGCCAAAAGAAGAGTTCTTCCCAAAACCTTCAGTTGAGCTAAAAAATTCTACCTATAGGCCTACGTTATGCCTTTATAAATGGTGATTTGGAAGCCCCTATCCTCATAAGTGACAAGCTTTCAGACGATGAGACACTCAAAATCATAGCCATGCTAGAAAAGCATGGATCTGTTTTTGGCTACTCACTGGATGATCTCAAGGGGATTAGTCAAGAATTATGCACCCATCACATTATTCCTATTGACCCCGAGAGTGTGCCCTCAAGGAACCTCAAAGGCGATTGAATAATGCGGTGTGGGAAGTTATCAAGAAGGAAGTCTTGAAACTTCTGCATGCCAGGATTATCTACCTTGTTCCTCATTGGGAATGGTCAGCCCAGTTCAAGTAGTTCCTAAGAAAGGAGGTATGATGGTCGTTAAAAATGAGAAGAATGAATTAATTCCTCAATAAACCGTCACGGGTTGGAGGATGTGCATTGACTGCCGGAAACATAACAAGGCTACCAGGAAGGATCATTTTCCACTGCCCTTCATCAATGAGATGTTAGAGCGATTGGCAAAACACTCCTACTTTTGCTTCCTTGATGGGTATTCGGGGTATCATCAAATCCCAATCCCGACGATCAAAGTAAGACCACATTCACATGTCCTTACGGGACTTATGCCTACCTGTGTATGTCCTTTGGACTGTGTAATGCTCCTGCGTCTTTTAAAAGATGCATGATTTCTATCTTTTTCGACATGATTGAGGAGATTATGGAAGTTTTCATGGACGATTTCTTCGTCTATTGAAAAACTTTTGATCATTGTCTGGAAAACTTAGACAAGGTCTTACAAAGATGCCAAGAGAAGGACGTAGTACTTAATTAGGAAAAGTGCCATTTCATGGTCCGTGAAGGCATTGTTCTTGGAAACTTAGTGTATGAGAGAGGGATAGAGGTGGACAAAGCAATGATTGAAGTCATTGAAAAACTTACACCTCCTATCAACGTTAAGGGAATCCGCAGCTTTTTAGGTCATGCGGGGTTCTATCGGCGATTCATCAAAGATTTCTCAAAAGTCACTAAACCCCTCACTAACTTATTAGCTAAGAAAGCTCCCTTTGATTTTGATGATGAATTCCTTAAATCATTTGATACATTCAAAAATGCACTCATCTCAGCTCCAATCATCCAACCTCCTGATTGGACGCTGCCATTCGAAATCATTGTGATGCTAGTGATTTTGTTGTTGGTGCGGTCCTAGGCCAAACCAAAGATAAAAAGCATCATGCAATAGCCTACGCTAGCAACTCTGACGGGCTCAACTCAATTATGCAATAACTTAAAAAGAGCTCTTGGCTATAGTTTTTGCTATTGATAAGTTTAGGTCCTATTTGGTTGGAGCCAAGGAGATAATCTACACAGACCATGTTGCCTCGAAATATTTTCTCACCAAAAATGATGCTAAACCAAAGCTAATCCAGTGGATCTTTTACTCCAAGAGATTGACTTAGAAATCAAGTATAAGAAATGAGTAGAGAATTTCGTGGTTGATCTCTCGCGTATGGAAGTCACTCAACCATGGACATTCATATCAATGACTTTCTATGAGATGATATGCTTCTTAAGGTGACTGACTCTTACCCTTGGTATGCGGATATCATGAACTTCATGGTCACGGGATACGTACCACCAGGGGAGAACAAAAAGAAACTCATCTATGAGAGTCGTAGACACCTTTGGTACCCATACCTCTATCGAGTTTGTGCCGATGGCCTTCTTAGAAGGTGTGTCCCATCAGTCGAAGGCACCAAGATTATTGAGAAATTTCATGCTATCCACTATGGTGGCCATTACAGTGTTTACCATACCCAGGCAAAGTTTTGGCAGAGTGGATTCTATTGGCCTTCTATGGATGAGGATACAAAAGAATTCATTCGCGGATGTTGGAAATGCCAGAAGCATGGAGGAATTTATGCTCGCAATGCGATGCCCCTAACATATAATCTCCAAGTGTAATTATTTGATGTGTGGGGTATTGATTTCATGGGGGCTTTTCCCTAGGTCCTATGATTGCGAGTATATCCTGGTGGCCGTAGATTTTGTGTCTAAATTTGTAGAAGCTTTGCCATGCAAAAATGCTGATTCCAAGCAAGTTAGGAAAATGTTTCATGAGATTATTTTCCCACCCTTTGGTACTCCTCGTATGGTCATGAGTGATGGAGGGTCTCTTTCATAGATAAGACCTTTCGGAACTTTTTGAGGGAGCTTGGTGTCCAGCATAACATTGCTACTCCATACCACCCACAAACAAGTGGTCAAGCATAAACATATAATAAACAAATTAAGAATATTTTGCAAAAGACCGTCTTGGAAATAGAAATGAGAACGGGATGGAAGCATAAGCTATCCGACGCATTGTGGGCCTACCGCACTGCCTACAAAACCCCCATCGGCATGTCTCTATTCCAACTTGTCTATGGGAAGATTGTCATCTTCCTATAGAATTGGAACATAGACTCTATTGGGCCATCAAGCGGTGGAACAAGGACCTCCATGAAGCCGAAAAACACCGATTGAAGCAACTTCCGAGTTGGAGGAGTGGAGAGATAAGGCGTACCATAGTGCCAAAATCTACAAGGAAAGAACCAAAAGATGGCACGATAAGAGGATTACGCCTAAAAAGTACAAACCTGGAGGTAAAGTTTTACTTTTCAACTCTAGGGTTAAACTCTTTGGACATGGGAAGCATAGAAGTAAATGGGAAGGACCCTTCACTATAGTGAAACCTCATCCCATGGAGCAATCACACTCCAAGGTGATGATGATCAGCAATTTAAAGTGAATGGGCATCAACTCAAATTATTTCTTGAATCCCAAGAGGAGGAGGCAGAATAAGAAATTGACGTGATAAATCTTATTGATTTTCTCACTTTTTCTTTAAATTCTATCTAAATTCTCCGCATCCAACTGATGGGCCCATCCAATTAATTATCTATAGGGCCCAATAAGCCAACCCACGAAAACCTTACCTGTGCAGAGCAAAAAGGGGTTCAGCTGAACCCTAGGGTCATCCAACTCTTCCTTCGCGCCGTCGCCGTTCTATTTTCTCGTGCGGACTCTCCCGACGTATCCCAACAAGACTCTTAGTGGAATCGTATTTTCCCCGCTTATTTATTGATGGGAACAGAGAGGGGAACCTTGTACGATCGAGAAAATCCATATCCTGTTCCTCCCATCCAAGTCATGACCGAAAAGAAAATTGTGCCTCATGCCTCCTCTAGCTCAACCTTCAACTTGAGTGGAGACATCGCGCCGTCCAGTGACAAGTCCACCCTTGCATTGGAGTCCATCATGGCATTATATGTTGTACCTCTTGCCATGATCCCGCCACCGACAATGACTCCACGTTGGAGTAGCACCACACCTCGTGGTGCTGCACTGTCGCTCTCCCCTTGGAGGACGCCCATGAAGTCAACGACACCTGCAAGTTATCCAACTGCGGCTGACCTTAAGCCAGTCAAGACCTATCTTTTTTATGAAAAGGACAAGTCTCTCCCAATGCAGCAATCAGGCGAGGAGTTTATGTACACTCTGAAGACCAAGGACGGTGACGTAATGAGCCACCACTACAAGTCACCTATGCGTACCTCGCCTGAGCGTGTGGGAGATTGCCTCATTATCCATGGGGCACGCAAGCCCGAAGGAGGCTATGCAAAAGGCTTTTTCAAGCAAGTGGATAATTTCGCGATGGAGGAGTCGACGGGCTCATCACCCTCCAAAATTAGGCATCAGCTCTCGTCGCCTGCCATCAAAGGACCACCTGGCCAATTTGAGAATAGCGATGGGAAATCTCCTCGTGCCCCCTAAAGTGGCACAACTTTCTAAGGAGTTAGCTTCTCTCTATTTGGAGAACAAGAAGCTATTGGACTTAGTGGTTGAATGGTGCATAGAGAGAGAAGAGCTGAAGGATGAGCTCATATCCCTCATGGAGGAGATTAATGGTGTTCGCCGTGTCATGAGCGCCAAGCCGCGGCACATATGCAATGCCGTCGGGAAGCTCGACATCTAGAACGCACCATAGTTTAGATGTCCCGACCGCATAGGATGCTTACTCATTTAGTTTACTTTTATTCCAAATTTTTTATTTCTCAGGTTTAGGTTGAATAATGTAAGCATCCCCGATATTTTGAGTTCAATAGATTGAACTTACCAGTTCATCTAACCCGGCAAAGTTCCATCTTTAGTTTATTTTGTTGAATAAAGAATCCAGAGAACAAGTGTGGGGGAGGCACCCCAAATTTGCGAAATCCCGACGTGCAAAAATAGCGTTGCATTTCGAAACACGTCGCAACCGAATAGACGACTCGACTAGTCGAAACAGAGCAACAGAGAGGCCTGAAGGGGGTCGGTCGAACCTCCTGGTCAGCTGACCTAGTGTGGGTCCCTCACGGCTCCGTTTCGCTTCACAAATTCGGTTCAGATCTCCTACCCCTTAAAATGCATGCTATGTTACTGTTTGAGTTGATTTAATATTTAATACTAAATATTTGAAAGCAATTGAACTCAACAGATAAAATTAAAACTTGATATTCAAAATTTGCTTGAGCTGAAAATTTTAATACTTTATATTTCGATTTATTACCCTGTTTGTGATTCCCAAAAATAAAATAGGAACATGTCATCTAAGTGTTTGACTAGTGTGATATGGTAAATGAGTTATTAGACAAGATATCTCTTTGCTTGAAATTGATTTTGATGTTTGCAAAATTTGGAGTCTTGAACTTTGCCTGATTCTCTCATTGGAAATTTAAATACCCACCATGGCCATATAAAACAAATTCTTGATAACCACATGCATATGCCACTTTGCTTTTTCATTGAACTTTGTCAAACTCGTGACCCAATTGAGTGACATGCATGAATTTTTTGGCTTAGAAATTCATGCGCACCCCATTCATGCAAAATATCTCACCTTGAGAATTTACCTCCACCATTCATCCATCCATCCAATAAAGAAACTCCATACATTATGGTTATCAAATTCCCTCTAGAAAAAAAATAAAAAGGAGTAGAAGACATTGCTACGAAAAAAGAGAAAAAAAAGCATCTACTCTTCAAAAAAGAGGAATTATGCCAAAAAAAGAGAGAGAAAGATAAAAGTAGCCATGTTTCATCCTCAAAAAGAGAGAAAACCATGGAGTCCACAAATATCCATTCCATTCATGTGCACAAGAATTTTCTTTTTCAATTAGTTTGTTGCATAAGTCTCTCATAGAATCAAGTTTTTGACTTAGTAATATATGAATCGCAATGTGTGCCACATTTATCCCTACCAAGCTCCAGATATAGTCATATTTAGTATAGGGACAAAATTGGCACGACATGCCAAGGTGAGGATCAAAATACTTTGAGAGATTTGAGAGATTCCAAATGAGAGATAAGGGCAATTGTTTCTTTAACTTTCTGAATATAGCAAATCGTCAAATCATTTTGGCATGGGAAGATCAAAGAGAACTACATTCCAACCATTCCACTCTCAAACACCCAAGATTGATGTGGTAGCCACATTCCACAAAGGGAATTCATGAATTGAGGCATGAGTTGAAATATCTAGTATTCTCATTTTCTAACTTATAGAAAATTTATGACAACAACTTAGTTCTTCTTATTGCCTTCACTCGAGGACGAAGAAAGGACTAAGTGTGGGGGGGTTTGTCGACGGTCCTTAAGTGTCATATTTAGACCATCAATTCACGTCATAATGTACAAAAAAGGGAAACACAACATAGTGTTATGGTTAAGAACTAACCAATTCCACAAGTGTTGGTGTTTATTTATACGCAGGTGAATTATACCCAAAAATACCAAGACATGCGGGGAGTAATCCATTAAATTGGATTTCGATGAATCAGGCGACACCACATGTCATCACATGGATCAATTGGCCACAAACAGAATTATCCAAGGCCATCCAACAGTGTACACCCAATATCAAAGAGGGGGACCTACCTGACAGAGACCTGTAGAAAGCACAGCTACAGTGGAGCTATGACCAGGTCGGTCGACTAGGAAGTGGTGCCAAACTCGGCCAAATGCCATGTGTTGGCTCCTCGCAGCTTGAAGAAGTTAGTGATGACTGATTCGCGCGCATTTGGTGGTGGGAACCAACCCTTCTCCACCTATAAATAGCATCCCAGACCTCACTTCACCACACACCAAAAGTTGACAATAGAATACCACTCCTAAGGTTTATCGTAGTCCTATAGGTTGCGAAGTAGAAGGAGAGTGTTGTGAAGAGTCTAGGAGGAGGCTTGCGGTTGTCAAGTCCCTCTTCTACACTTGTACCCCTACAAAGGTTTGATTCAAAATCAGGTAAGCCTTTGTGAACTCATTTCATGTTTGATTTCTGATTCAAGGTAGTTTGCACAAGCAGTTACTTATGGGTTCATTGCTTTAATTTATTAGAGGCTCTAGTTGTAGCTTTGTGTTTGAAACAACTAGAGTAGTTATTTAGAATGTAAGTGTGGCGCTTAGGTTAGAAGTCACCAGTGAATATCTCATAGACCCACGGATTGAAGAGGTTGGCAGTAGGTGGTGATAGCCCTATCTGTCCTTAGTAATCCTCCACGTTCGGCTATGCCATATGCTCTTGGCAGAAATCGTCCTAGTGTTGCTAGGGGTAAACCCGTGCCAGAAGCAAGCAGCTACCACAAATTCCTTTGATTTAGAATCAATACTTTGAATTCCTCTATGTTCCTTGCCTACCAAACAACTTTGTGTCCTTGGGGAAATTATTTCGTAAGATTAGCACACACGTTCTTTGGATTCGATACCCTTGGGAATACTCTTTAAGGGGAAGTACTACACGACAGTTTGCGCGCGCTTGCGGATTTGTATCTGTGACATAAGAAATGTCAGCAAAGGGTTACAGAAGGACACCTCGTCGATTGACAAGCGAACAAAAAATGCCATTGTCGGTACCCGACATACCGGGTACCCTCACGCAAAGGCTAAAGCCGCCTAGGTGCCATGCCTCCAACCAAGGCGGGGTCCGAGGGCGCCATGTGTCCAGAAGGCCCGGACCCCTCTACCTCACGTACGGGGTCCAAAGTACCCACATGAACCTCAAGGAGGAGTCGAGCTCCCCCTCAAGGACGAGCTCCCAAGCAGCCACATGTCCAGCAGGATGGGATCCTGCTCCCCCCATGGGAGAGGGCTCCAGAGCTGCCACGTGACTCGAGACAATAGACAAGCCACCTCCCCGAAGAGGCAGGCTCTAGCTCTGCCATGTATCCCGCGGCCTTGGAACCCCTGCTCTCCTCAACAGCGGGCTCCGAGGCTGCCATGTGGCCAGCGGGTCGGGACCTAGCCTCCCCAGAAGAGGCTAGCTCTCGAGCTGCCATGTACCCTACAACTTGCCCTGTGAGGTGGGTTGTGGGAGTTAAGAGGATGGTGTGCCTTGTCTAGATCAGGCATTGAAGACTCGCATCTTCCCAGGCACGAGGCGCGGCAAATGCCTACTGTCAGGTACCACTGTGCCCAATTGCATCGCAGTGAAGGCGCAGCATACCTACCCCACTCTACCAAGTGGGTAGCTTACAACGCGAGGGACAGATGGATGGGACATTCCCTGCCATCATCAACGACTACACACGGGCCATTGGCAATTTAGGAGGCAAGATGGCGAGTCTTCAAGTCGTGGTAAGATGAATATTATGCGAGAAGCTTAGGATAAGATTGCCCCGGGGCCACCTGTCAGGCCCCGGACTCCACTTGTAAGGCGTCTCGCCTTGTCTATAAAAGGACCAGACCGCCACCATTACAAAGGACAACCAATCAATCCCAAACATACAAACACACACCAGCAAAACAACCTCACCGTGGAGTAGGGTGTTATGCTCTCGTGGCCCGAACCACGAAAAAACCACCATCTCATACTCTCATGCGCGCGATCACTCGATTGAGAACTAAGCCCTGCTGATCAAAGAACCTCTGTGGGCTAATCCTTAGCAGATCCGGGGGAAGTGACGCTTTAACACTTTGACATTTCGCGTGCCAGGTAGGGACTTTTTCCCTCGAAAAAGTGGTTGTGCTTTCGCCGCTATGGTGTTCATAAAACCCGTAGCTGGCGGTTTCTGAGGCTACGGTCTGGTGACAAGATCCATTGCCCGGGCAGCACACTCTGGTCCATCACGCCCCGCTCAGATGCAGCTGGCTAGGGTGGCGCCTCTGGGCACGTCCTAACCTAGTCAGCGCCACCGCAGCCGCCGGCTGTGAGTCCGGAGAGCGCTCTGGTAGCAGCCATGGCCATGCTCCACCACCCATCGTTGATGAACGCTTCCCAGGGAGCGGCTCAGCATTAGGTCAACGACATCGACCACTTAGTTGTGGCAAACATCAACTCTCCCAACAGAGAGAGACGTCATGTGTCGCTATCACGCATGTCGTCCATAGACCATCGCACCGCTGACTCCAGATCCACCAGGATTACTAGCGCTAACAAGATCCTCGCGAAGGACCTGAGGGCTGAGCTTGACCGTCGTCAAGCTCGGATAGATGGCCACATCATCATCGAGCGGTAGCAGGAGAGGCAGTGCAACCTTGACACCGAGTACGGCCCTCTAGGGCCTGAGCAGGAGGAGTCCTCCGTCTGAGGAGTACCTCAGATAAACCCTTCACTGCTGCCGTCAAACATGGATTACGTTGGGTTGACTACACCCCTGCAATACTCTATGCAGCAGGTGCCACAGTAGCAGCACTTGCCACAGCAGCCGCACATCGCGTAGCAAACCCCCATGGGGTATGCTATTCCGTATGCTTCCCCAGCGAAGCCCATCGGAGGGTGGATGGCCTTGGCGCCATACCTCCGCCTGACGATGTGGCCGCGCCATTTCCGGCCACACCTGGCGGAGAAGTTTGACATGAGCGTCAACCCAGCCGAGTTCCTGCAGATCTACACCATGACGCTCCTTGTTGTAGGAGCAGATGAGTCTGTCTTGGTGAACTACTTCCCTGTCGCCCTGATAGGCTCAGCTCGGTCATGGCTGATGAACCTGCCCGAGGGGTTTATAATCTCTTGGGATCAGCTCTGCCGGCAGTTCATGGTGAAGTTCGGTAACTCCTACACGCGCCCCAGCACCGAGCTCGACCTTGACGCCATGCCCCAGCAACCCAAGGGGACATTGCGATCATTCATCCTACGCTTCTCCCAGGTATGCAACTCCATCCCCAACATCCCAAATGCTTCTGTCATAGTAGCATTCTGGCAGGGAGTATGTGACCGGAAGATGCTCGAGAAGCTAGCCATGCACAACATGCAAGATGTCTTCGAGCTCTTCTCTATCGCCGACCGTTGTGCCCGGGCGGCGGAAGGTCGTGACTGGCACACCCAACCCACACCCGGAGTGGGCGGAGTCGGCCAGTCTGGTGAAGGAGCCGTTACCCCGGGTAGCAGCAAAAATAAGAACAAGAATCGGGGCGGTGGTAGCCAGAACAAGCCGCTGCATGGGTCACCCGTCGTTGCAACAGTGGCGACCGGTGGTGGAAACCCCCACATTCCTATAAATGCCAACGTCAGCCACCTGCTACTGACGATGGCATCGAGCCCTGCTCGATGCACAAGACTCGTGACCACACTGCGTGCGACTGCCGGGAGATCAAGAGGTGCACCGAGCGATACCAAGAGCGGGCGCAATAGTGTCCTGATAGTGCCCCCTTCCGCCAATGGGAGGGCAAGTAGAAGGTCGACCCCAAGGTCGACGTTGATGACGAGGATATGGAGTACTAGAAGAGGTAACGAGCCATCAAGGTGGTCTATCAAGATGAGGACTCCGATGTCCGCAGCAACCACGAGCGTTGCAAGACTCTGTACGTCATCTTTGAGGGGTCTTGGGATCTGTCGGCAGTTGAGAACCGGCAGATCTCCCTACACTACTAAAGTGATAGAGGAGTTTGATGTTCGGTGTGGGCGCGCGGAGATTCAAGAAGGTGAGTAAGAATTGGCACAGGAGACACAAGAATTTACGTGGTTCGGGCCGCCTGAGCGTAATACCCTACTCCACGGAGGTGTTGGTGTTGTATTAGCTGTTTGAGCTTGTGATGAGCGTATGAGGCGCTTGTGTCCCCCTTATGTGTATCATCGGCCTGTCCTTTTATAGTACAAGGGCAGGCCATTACAGGTTAGCCTGGCCCGACATGTGGCCCCGGCGGTTACTAGTATTGATACACATTTAATTTCTCTTAATGATCCTATAACGGGCTTTGATAGCACCGTTACTGGTGTTAAGATTGTCTGTTTAAGTGTCATCAATATGGTATTAATGACACTTAATCGGGTCTTGAAGTCCTTGGCTCTCCTTGGATGATCCGGAGCCGTTGCGGGGTCTTCCGGAGGTTAGAAGCTGAAGATCCGACAGTCAGACATGTGGCAGCTCTTGAGCTTGCTGTGGGAAACAGGTAGCTCCGGGACTACCCGACACATGTCAGGTCCGGAGCTTCTCTCGGTCAGGGGCTATGTCCGGGGGCGCCATTTCGGTACATGGTCCGGAGCTTCCCCCTCGTGGGCGGTAGCTCCAGTTTGGTAGTACAAGTGGCGACCCAGGGATTAACCATGTTGAAGAAGCGGGTCTGGTTATGTCTGACATGTGGGCCTTCGAGGGTCTTCAAACCAAGTAGATGATTTTCCTTTGAGATCTTTATAACCTCAAGGGGTGTACGGTTTCTAGGGTACCAACAGTGGCCCCCTGGACTTACCTCCCAGGAGGTCATTCCGCCGAAGGTGGGTCCATCCTCGCGACCTTTGAACTGAGTCTTCAAGGTCTTTGAGGGTGCCGTTGGCAAAGACTTAGAATTAAATCCTCGCTGCGTGGCGTATCCCGCATGCGGCAGATGAGATCTTTGGCGTGCGGATCTCACGCAATTGAAGGTCGCCGGTTCCTGATACGAAAACCGTATCGGTTCCGCGCGCCTTGTCAGGTCGCCACCTTTGGGTTTCCCGCCTCGTGATGACAACTGTTCGCCTGGGTAAGAGCCTCGACTTGATCGTCGTGGTGGTCCCGGGCCCTCTTGTCATCGGCTGGGTGGAATTTTTGAATGGTACCTTCGGCTTCCTTGCGGTTTCCATCCAAGCGTTGCGAGGGCTTACTAAAGAAGGAAAGCGCGCACCGTCGGGAGTTCTTTACGCCTCTCATCCGATCTTGCGCTCAAACTACCAACTCGTGCTTCGCTCTTCTCTTCTTGTCTTGCCTAGCCGTGCCGCGATGGAGTTGGGTCTCCGCGAAAGTCGCTTGAAGACCGAAGGCGATTTGAAGAAGGTCCGGGCCCTCATGGAGTGGTCCTCGGACTTCTTCAACCACTCAGTCTGTGCCGGCGGAGAGCTCCCCTTCGAGAAGGAGCACGCCGGCGAAATGGTGTACTTTTCTTCGTACGCCATGGTGGGGTTGATCCCACCTTTTTATTCCTTTTTCTTTATGCTTCTAGACTTCTATGGTCTGCAGTTATATCACCTTGGCCCTCACTCCATCCTCCTCGTGTCTATCTTTGTCCACTTCTGTGAGATGTGGGTGGGCATCCCCCCCTGCATCGAACTCTTCTGAACCTTCTTCACTGTCCACACCACCGGTCGGAGCAATGAGTACCTTGGCTTCTACTACTTCGTGAAGCGCAAGAAGTGCCCATCCAAGTACCTCCGGTCGTTTCCTTCTGGGAAGTGGGATGACTGGAAGAAAGATTGGATAGTTGTCAGGGTGGAGGAGCACGAGAGGCTGGAGTTGCCTGATAGTCTGCCCGACATCGACACGACGATCTGGAGTGAAGCTCCGGTGCTGGCGGAAGCTTTCAATCCCGCTTTGACCAGGATCCGCCAATGCGTGGAGGGAGGATTGACTCCTCAGGTGGTATTTTGCAATTTCCTGGTCAACAGGTTGGCACCGCTGTAGAGGAGGGAGAAGCTTGGTTGGGCCCTCAACAGCGTGATGGACGACGACCGGGTTGAGACCGGGTTGAAGTCCAACATGGTGCGGAAAACCTTGGAGTTCCACCTCAAGAAATTCCAGCATGGCATCGACGTCGACGGTGATGACTTGACTCCCCCGTCGGCCTTCCTCCCTCTGAACGTGGAAGTGGAGTTCAGCAGGGAGCTCCGGCGAAAGATGCCCGTACTTGACGACCTCGGTGTCGTCGAGAGAAGACCAACCTCCGGGGTAGCGATCCCTGTAGTACCCAAGGATGGCTCCGGCTCTGCCCCTAAGCCGAGGGGAGAAGTCGTCGGCAAGGGCAAGGAGCTGGCGGAAGAACCAGTGAGCCGGAAGAGGAAGATGCAGTATGCCGACCGAAGGTCTGCTGGGGCCGCTACTTCCGCATCGGCTCCTTCTCCCCAGAGGGGAAGGTCTTCTGCAACTGCGGCGGTTGTCCCCGTAATGGGGTCTTCCCGGAATGAGACCATTCCTGTAGTGGGGTCCTCCCGGAGCGCGTCTGTTCCCGCGGTGGGATCCTCCCGGGGTGCTAGATCTGGGCGCACGACTCCAGCACCTGGGCCGGTGGAGGCCTCCAGGTCCGGGGGTTCTTCCCGATCGAGGGGAGCCTCAACCCGGGAAACACCTGTGGCCGCGACGAGTTCCGGAGGGCCTTCCGGAGCTTCTGCGCCGGCTATGGCTAGCCCAGAACGCCCTGGAAAAAGGTTCCGCGCAAGCTGGCGTGGAAGCCTCCCAAGGTGATTTTTAATCTCTACCTTGTATAATCATTTTGATTGTAGCAACTGTTTGTTAATTTTCTTCATCCATCGTTTGCAGCGTCCCCGAGAAGGGGTGTGAGGCTCCACCCTCGGCCACAGCGTCTAAGGCCGCGGGGTTGGGAGCTTCTGCTCCTGTCCCGGTGCCGCCCCAAGTGGTGGCTGAGGCTGCGACAGCTCCGGCGCCAGCTGTTGTGGTCATGGACCTCGACTTGTCCCCAGAAGTTCCTGTGGTAGCGCCGGACCACAGGAGTGAAGACATGCCAACGGCACCTGTCCTGGAGGTTGAAGCTCCGGGTCCTGGTGCTGCGATGATGGAAGCTCCGGCTGTTGAGCCGGAGGAAGAAGTAATCTCGGCTTCTGAGCCGGAAATTGTTGAAGCCCCGGCGGTTGAGCCGGAGGTGACTGAAGCCCCGGCATGCGAGCTGGAAGATGAGGTATTTTCGGCAGTTGGGTCGGCTACTTCCGAAGCACCGGCAGCTGAGCCAGTTATTGTTGGAGCTCCGGTCACAGGATCGGACGATGTTGAAGATCTTCCGGCTCCCGTGCTGGTGGTTGAAGAGGTGACAGAGCTTGAGCCTCCGTCAGAAGAGGTGCTCAGACCGGAGCCAACAGCGGCTCCTGCTTCGGAGGCGACAACATCGGAGGTGCCTGCGGCCGAGCCGGAGTGCCCCAGCGAAGTCGCTGGCCCCCAGCCTGAGGGGTGTGAACGAAGATTTGGCGGCGGGGCCTTCTTCGATGGCGACTGAGGCCATCTCGGAGGATGGCCCTAGTGCCATGGAGTCCCAGGGGACCACTATTGTAGAGTGGGACCCAATTTTTGTATCTGAAGACCCGCTGGAACCAGCGGTGGAGACCCCAGCAGGTCCGGAGCCAATCCCGTTGTCGCTATCCATTGACAACGCATGTTCCAGTCTGCGTCAAGTCCAGCTAGCCATCTTCCACGACAGCAAGGCTCTTGAAGAGGAACGCCAAAACCTTAGGCGGTGGCGTAACCGGCTCTACTTCGAGACCAAGCAGGCTCAATTGAGGCTAGCGGATGACAAGGAGTGGATCAAACGGGAGAAGGTCCGCCTGGAGTACTGGGGTAAATTACTGGATGACAGGGAGAGTATGACTCATGCCCTCGATGATCAATCTCGGAAGATCTACGATCAGGCCAAAGCTGCCAATAACGCGGCCGATGCGCGCCACGAACAGCTTGAGGCCATTAACACCGCACTCATCAAGCGCCGAGAGGCACTTGAAGAGAGGGAGAAACGGCTCGAGGATGAAGAGCAGAAACTCCTTGAGCTGCGGGATGATGTCCTGAGGAGGGAAGAGGAGCTTGCTGAGAAAGTAGCTCTGGCTGACAAGGGCCTCGAGGAGCACGCCAAGAAATTGGAAGAGTGCTGCCAAGAGGAAGAGGAGAAGACCTGGGTGCGAGGGCAGGAACTCTATGAACAAGAGTGTGCCCTTGTTGCCCGGGAGAAGAAAGTGAGGGGTAGGGAGAAGGACCTGGTCAAGCACCGGAACAAGATCCACCTCCGGGAGGAGGAGCTCGGAAAACTCGAAAGGCGGGTTGCTGAAAAGATTCAGCAAAACGCCAAAGAGGTTGAGCGCCTCGCCCGTGAGAATTCCGAACTGACGGCGACCAAGAGATCCCTGGAAGAGATGAAGGGCTTGAGGGCTGAGGACTCCCTACAGATTTGGGAGTTCTTGAGCAAGGCCAATGATGCCCTGGCACCGAAGGTTTTCAGCCCCGTGCGCCCGGATGATCCGGAGCCGGAGCCGAACCTAGCGCTGCAGGCGTTGAGCGCAGCAGGTAGCAAGCTCTCCAAGGTGGGCGATGTCATCGCGGACCAACTGGAGGTTGAGGGGCAATCCCTGGCGAAGAACTTTGCAAAATATGTGCTGACGTGCTACACCAGCCGGAACTCTCAATTTCCTCTGGACCCGGTGCTTGAAGGCCCCGTCGAAGGAGAAGGCGAAGCTACCCGAGCCAGCGTATCGGAGGTTGCCCAGAAGGTCGCCCAATTCTTCCATAGGGTCTAGGACCATCTCTGTAATTCTCACTTGTATTTTCTCTTCTTCTTCCTCAATTTTGTAATCCCTTGTCTCCAGATGTAATCTCTTGTCTCCAGATAAATGAAATCCCCAAATTTTGCGAATTTCACTTTTTTGTCTTCAACACTTTTATCTTCACTTGGCGCCCTGGTAGATGTACACAATTTGATTGTGAACATGTACCAAGAGGATATTGTGCATTGTTGAAGACTCTTTTGCTCCGAACTTGTAGAATTTAGGTTCGAAGTCTTCGCAATTAAGGCCCCCTGAGGTTGTCGGAGCTTAGAAGCTCCGGCATTGTCTATCGTTGGAGCTTAGTAGCTCCGGCAATAGTCTCTATCAACGCGTAGAGCATCGATAGTTAACCCTCTGGGGTGTTGGAGCTTAGCAGCTCCAGCAGGGACCTTTGCCAACACTCAGTTTGTAGGCAGCAGACTCCATCTACGGGGTCTTTTCACCATCTTTTATTCGGCATCGACGGCCGGACCCCTTAGGGGAGTCGGAGCTTAGTTAGCTCCGGCTTTTCTCCATCAACGTGGATTTTATTTTTCCTGCACACTTAAGCCAAGAAAAATAGTAAAATTTGTTTCTTGTCTATAACTTCGTCGCGGCTTATGACTCTCAAGAAGATTTTAAGTCAAACGCGATTCTAAATACAACCGAATGTGATGTCTTTTATTTTAGATCCAACTGTACACGGACCCACCTTACTTCGGCCTGCCGGGGTGTAGGTGGAGTGGCGTACTTAGGGTGCTTGACCAGGCTAAGTCGATAGCACACTCCGGCCCTAGATTGGCTTGGCGGCTTTCAGACGAGTTGGCCATGAACGATATTTGAATCCAAAAGAACTGACAACACAACTCGACTCGTATATAAACCGGTCGAACTAAAATTTCTTAAGAATTGCACGTCTTCATTATAGACAAGAAAGAGAAAAATAAAAATGTTGAGCCTGTACAAAATAAATGCACGTGGAGTCTATTTCACATGAAAATGTCTTTCATTATAGGTCCGGGGTACAGGGGAAACAAGTACACTCTTAGGGTACGGAACCAGGCTAAGCGTGTTTCATTTCTCATTTGACCCAGGGTAGTTAGCCACACTTTTAGTCCGGAGACTGTGACAAGTGCTGCATGAACTTTGCGGACCTTTCGGGAAAGGTCCGACTGTTCTCCCGGAGGAACTACCCGACTCTGTACAATGACTCTATAACATACATCTCAAGTTACTCAAGACTCACCTCCGTGGTGTTAAGTGTAGAACTTACGGAGGTGCTCGATGTTCCAAGGATTTGGGAGAGGTATCCCATCCTCAGTAGCCAAGCGAACGCTTCCGGGACGGGATACTTTAATCACTCGGAAGGGCCCCTCCCAGCCGGTGGAGAGTTTGTTTAACCCTTCTCTGGATAGTATTCTCCGTAGCACCAGATTGCCTTCGTCGAGCTGCCGGTTGTGTACATGCCGTTGGTGATAACGTCGTAGAGCTTGATGATATCGGGCATTCCGAACAGCTGCTTGGCACCTTCCCTCCTCAAGGAGGTCTAGGTATTCACGCCGGAGCTGGTCCTGCGCGGCTTCGTCGAAGGTCCGGACCCGGAGCGAACCCAAGGTGATTTCCGGAGGAAGGATTGCTTCAGCTCCGTACACTAGAAAGAAGGGTGTTTCTCCGGTTGACCGGTTTGGAGAAGTCCTGTTGGCCCATAGAGTGGGCGGAAGCTCTTCGATCCAGTTGGCTCCATGTTTCTTCAAACGCTCATAGGTGCGCGTTTTGAGTCCTTTAAGGATTTCAGCATTTGCTCTCTTGGCCTGGCCATTGCTGGCTGGGTGAGCTACAGAGGCGTAGCAAACCTGTATGCCGAGGTCTTCGCAATATCCTTGGAATGCAGAGCTTTTGAATTGGGTCCCATTATCAGTTATGATTTTGTTTGGGACTCCAAATCTGCATACAATGGACTGCAGAAAGTTGATAGTAGATTGCTTCTTGATTGTCACAACTGGAGTTGCTTCCGGCCACTTGGTGAACTTGTCAATGGCGACGTACAGGAACTTGTAACCTCCGACGGCTCTTGGGAAAGGTCCCAAGATGTCCACCCCCCACATAGCGAAGGGCCATGTAGGAGGTATCATTTGTAAGGACTGAGCTGGAGTGTGAATTTTCTTTGCATGAAATTGACATGCTTTGCATTTTTTCACCAGCTCAGTTGCATCCTGGAGTGTTGTAGGCCAGTAGAAGCCATGCCGAAAGGCTTTACCAACCAGCGTGCGGGAAGACGCGTGGTTCCCACACTCGCCTCCATGGATTTCTGCGAGGAGCTCGCAGCCTTCTTCCCTTGTGATGCACCGCATTAGGATGCCGTTGGCACCGCGTCGGTAAAGATCCCCTTCTACCAGCGTGTATCTTTTAGCCAATCTGACTACCCGGTCAGCGGATACATTGTCGTCAGGAAGGATGTTGTCTTTCAAGTAGTTCCGGATCTCTGAGATCCATGCGTCGGAACTAACTTGAGCATTTGAGTCTTGCGTGCTGGGTTGCTCGGAGCTTCCGGCAGCACCTACGACCCTTGATGGCTGCCATGGTAACAGGGCCATCGGGACCGTCAGCTTCGGGATGCTGATCTCACCCCCTTCGCTCAGTTCGGCAGGCTGAGCTGTGGGTTTCGACAATCTCCGGACAAAAGTTCCGTCAGGAGCCGGAGCTCCGGTTGACGCTTTCGTCGAGAGTTCGTCGGCTTCAGCATTGTGGGCACGCTGAACATGGTAGGGTAAACCCGTGCCCGATGTGTTAATCCACTTAGCATGAGAATTCATAATTGACATGATCATTAGTAACTAACCTAGGCTATGCATATGTACATTAGAAGCATTGTAGGAGTCTCTACCTAGTTCTTAGCCTAGTCCCTCTTTACCATATTTATCCCCTTAGGATGGAATGCTCTTGTGTGTGTCACAATACCTCAATTACCCTTTATCCATCCTTGCTAGAACCCTACCTAGTTCACCCTATCCTTTCCACTTGATGATTGTTTTACTTCCATCTAGCCTTCCTTTGGGAGAATATAAATGACACCCCTTGGGAATACTCTTAGAGGGGAAATGCTACATTGATAGTTTCCGTGCACTTGCAGATTTACATGTATAATATAAACCTACCAACAAGCATTTCTGGCACCCCTGCTAGGGTGAATTGTTAGTAGTGCATAGGAAATATCAACAAGCATTTATAGCACCATTGCTGGGGAAGGCAACCGAAGTATTACATGATTTATTAAATAGGATAGGACCCTGGTAGGTTTTAGTAGGATGACCCTTTTGGTTTTTGCATATTTTGTGAAAACAGAGTAGTGTATGTCTGGTTTTCGCTTGCCAGAAAACTTTGTTGAAGATCCCGAATACCTTCTGAGAGATCGACCTCATGTCATTACTCCTTAGAAGCTTCGGGCGACAAAGCAAGCCAACACATTTGCACCAACAACCAAAACACTAATGGCCCAGAAAACCCTTCGTGGGTTTTTAGCTCTCTCTACTAACAATGTGCCTGTTGGGCCCACTGTTAACACGGGAGATGTAAACATCAAAATCAAGACTAGCCTTGTCACCCAACCCATATCGTGGGAAGGCTAACGAGGATACAAGTGCTCACCTGCAACAGTTCCTTGAGATCTGCAGCACTTTTAAAATAAAGGACGTATCTCCCGATGTTGTCTGTCTTAGGCTGTTCCCGTCCTCTCTCCTTGGAAGAGCCATACAGTGGTTCTATGCGAACCAACGTGCTGTAGATACTTCGGAGAAATTTTCTACGTCATTCCTCGCCAAGTTTTTCATGTTGGGAAAAACCAATTCCCTACATGGAAGAAATTCTAGCTTCCAGCAAGATGCCGAGGAATTTATTCCCGGGGCTTGTGGAAGGCTTCAGGAGTACATCCTAGCCTGTCCCCAATATGGGATAGATGACTGGCTCATAATCCAAAACTTTTACAATGGGTTGATCCCTTCTGCCCGTGACCATGTTGATGCTGCTGCTGGAGGTGCCTTCTTCTCATTGACAGTGCCCAAACCCAAAGATTTGATTGAGAAGATTGTCTCAAACATGGGTTGGAGCGACGAGCGTCTCCATACCTGCCAGAGAGGCATGCACACCTTGAAGGAGGCGAACATTATCGCTGCCAAATTGGACCTCCTTATGATGAAGATTGATGGACAAGGCAATGGTGAGGTATGTGGCAATGCCTATGCCTTGGACTCTCACATCACTTGTGAGGTCTGTGGCAACACGATCCATTTGGGCAATGACTGCACAGAAACCCGTGAGGATGCCTTATACGTAGCCAACAATGGAAACAACAATGGCTATCTTCAAGGAGGTCAAGGATGGGGCCAACCATGCCTATTCTTTCAAGGAGGGTATAACAACAATGGCAACAATGGAAATCAACCCAACTTCAGAGAACTTGTCATTGGCCAGCTGAAGATCAATGAGCCTATATCAAAGAAGCCGTCGGCCAATGACAAGACCCTAGAGAGCATAAATGACAATATTGAAGGACTATCCTCAGCCTTCAAGAATCAATTGAGTTTCAAAAAGATGTTGGAAACTCAGTGGGCTCAACTGGCAGCTACTGTTCCTCCAGTGGAGAATGGCAAGATGCCAGGACAGCCTGAACCTCTTGTGGAAAATGTCAACATGATTTCTCTACAAGGAGGCAACTGGATGAAGGACTTTGGATGTCCTACAATCTCATGCTCAATTGGGGCACACCACTTTGACAAGGCCTTTGTGACCTTGGAGCAAGTGTGAGTGTGATGCCCAAGGTGGTTTTCGACCAGCCGAACTCCACGAAACTCACTCCAACACCAATGCAGCTCTAACAGGCTAATTCCTCAGTCCATTATCCGGTAGGTATCGCTAAAGATGTCCAACTGTAAATCCGGAACTGCTTCATACCCGTGTATTTTGTGGTGCTCGACATGGAGGTCGAGAAGGATACGCCACTCATTCTTGGGCACCCGTTCCTAAGCACCGTGAAAGCTCCCATAGATGTGGGGGCTGGAGAAATCCACTTCCATATCAATGGCAAGGAGGAGAAGTTTAACTTCCACCCAAAGTTGGAGCAATGCTCAATGATCCGCTGAAAGCATCTAGGCCCCCATGAGGTATGGTTTCCGTGATTAATGACAACCGTTGGATATTACTAATGAATTTGTGGATGCAAGGTCTCTCATATCACTAATCACACTTAATGAAATCTATATGTATATCATCTACTTCTCATTGGATATGATTGGATACCCATTAACAAATCGTTCTATGAGGTCAATCGATTTTTATGAAGACTAAAAGAAAAAGCTCATATGTCAAAGTTATTCCATCGAAATTGACAACACCAAGACTTGGTAATCATCAGAAGAATATTTCAAACCAATGTATAAGAGGTCACTCGAGAAAATTTCAATAGAATTACTTAGAACAACTCGAAGCAGACAAAATCAACTCACTGGATCAACTGATGTTTCCAGAAAACATTACATCGGTCGAGTTGGTTTAACAGAAGAAAAAGACCTCAGAACTAAGTACTCACTGGATCATCCGATGATGAAGAAAGTGTTACGTCGGTCGATCATTCCAGTAAGCAATTACCCTGGACTAAGTGTAACACCAGACCATCCGATGTACAACTATAACACATCGGTCAATCACTCCAGTAAGCATTAATTCTGAACCAATTCTGGATTAAGTGTCACCGGATCATCCGATGATGAGGCAAGTGTTACATCGGTCGAACAATAGTCATATCTGACACAGTGATATCAGCTAATTTGGATTCGACCAATGACAATTGAAGGGGGAACATCGGATCATCCGGTGTTCGCAGAACAGTGATGTCAGCCTACTTTTCCAACGGCTATTTCGTGGAGGCTGGCTATTTATACCCCTTGAACCAGTCATTTCGATAAGTCTTGATACCCAGAGCTACTCTACACATTCTCAAGCATTCAAGACATTGAGCTACCACTTCTACATCATTTACACCACTTGTACACCAAGAGATAGGCTAGAACTTGCTAGAGATAGTGCTTGTGTGCTTCCATTCTTGGTATTTGGAGTCTCTAGTATAGTGAGAGCTGTAAGGGAGTGTCTCTTGGTGATTGTACTCACCGTGTAAGAGTTGGTGATTGGAGAGAGCCTTCCGGAGCTTGCCAAGATGGTTGTAGAAGCCCAGAGGATCCAACTTGTACAAGGCTTGAGCTCCACCTTGTCGGGGTTGGCGAACGGAGAAGTTTAGTGAAGATCCCTGGTCTCGGTGACTTGGGAGTGGCTATACTCTTTGGTGGGTGCCACAACGTGGATGTAGGAAGATCTTGATGATCTTGCCGAACCACGGGATAAATCTTCGTGTCTTCGTGTCTTCTCGAAAGTTTGGACACTCTTTCTCTCCCATTACACTTATGCATTTCATTTACCGCAAGATTACTATTCACTTGAATGCGTAGGTTGTTTGCATAGGGAATTGGGTTTTTAGTAATTAAATTTTTATTGCTTTAATTTTTGGAAAGAAGGCCAATTCACCCCCCCTCTTGGGCATTCGATCCTTACAATTGGTATCAGAGCAAGGTTGCTCATTGGATCATTCTAGCTTCACCGCTAGAGAGCTAAAATGGCCAAGAATGGGGGTTCAGTTCCTATCTTCAAGGGCAAGAACTTTGCCTATTGGAAAGCACACATGCGTGCTTATCTAGAGGCTATTGCTCAAGGTATGGGAAGCGACCCATGCAGGGTTTGGTGAGCACAATTATATAGGTGATCAAGTTAAGTGGAATGCAAAAGCTAGAAATGCTATTTATGAATGCATTAGTCAAGATTTGTTTGCTAGGATTGCTAGCAAAGAAAAAGCTTGTGAAATTTGGGCTTGCTTGATTGAAATTCATGAGGGCTCTTCTCATGTCAAAGAACTAAAGTATCATATGCTTAAGGCTAAATATGATGAGTTCAAAATGCTACCTCATGAAAATGTCAATGAAATGTTTTCTCGCTTGAATGTGCTGATTGAGGAAATTAATGCTCTTGATATTGCTTCTCTTGGCAAGGGACTCATCAACCGCAAGATTCTTATGCTCCTTCCTAAGCCAAAGTATAACATCATCAACTCCATGCTTCAAAAGGAATCTCTTGATCACATTGAAGTTTTGGAACTTATTGGAGAGATTCACGCTCATGAGATGAGTGACTTGGGATGATGGAGGAATCATCTTCAAAGACAATTGCTCTAAAGGCTTCCACCAAGAAAACAAGTCTCAAGAAAAAGAAAGTGGTTGAGCCTAGCTCAAGTGAAGAAGAGCAAGCATCAAGTGATGATGAAGATGATGAGCTTGCATGGATGATGAGAAAGTTCTCTCGCTTGAACTCCAAGATTTCCAAGAAGGGATACACCTTTGATCCCAAGAAGAAAGCTTTTCTACCAAGGAGAGATGACAACAAGACTTGCTATAATTGTGGTGATCAAGGCCACATCTCCTATGATTGTCCAAAACTGTACAAAAGAAGAGAGAACCACAAGAGCAAGCATCGCAAGCTTGAAGATAGTGAGGATGATGAAGAGGACAAGCCCAAACCAAGATTCTTTGGGAAGTAGAAGCATATCAAAGGCAAAAAGGCAAAACTCTTCCCAAAGAAAAGAAAAGGTCCACAAAAGGTGTTCATGTGTGGGGCAAATGAATGGATCATCAACGAAGAATCAAGTGATGAAGAGAGTGACGTGGAAGAAGAAAGCTTGGCCGGCCTTGCCATTGCCAACAATGATGATTCATCTCTTCATCCACCTCCCACGTGCCTCATGGCTAAAGGTAACACAAAGGTATGTGATGACTCTAGCGATGATGAGCTTTCCCCTGATGACTTAGCTTCATTAATAAATGAATACCACACTATCATTAAGAGGGAAAAGAGTAAGGTCAAGGCTCTTGAAGAAACTCGTGCTAAGCTTGAGAGTGCTAACCTCGATTTGCTTGACAAGTATGAAAGCATACTTAAGGAGCATGACACGCTCAAATCTCATGTCAAGAAAATTGAGGAGGATAAGGCTCAAATCAAGCTAGATCATCATGATCTTGATGTAGCACACCAAGCACTCTTGGGAAAGCACAATGAGTTAATCCAAGAGCATCAAGTACTTAACCTTGATTATGAAGTTCTTGATCAAGAATTGAAAACTATAAAGAAAGAAACCCTTAATTATAAGGTATCTATTACTTCTCATGCCACTAATGTCTTGCATAAGTCTTTTCCTTTGAAAGAGAATGCTAGGGAGAAGGAGTTGTTGGAAGAAATTGAAAGTCTCCGCACTAGTGTGCCAAGACTATCTAAGGGAGAAGTCAAGCACAAAGAAATCCTTTTCCAACAAGTAAGTACCTTCAACAGGAGAGGACTTGGATCCTTCCCGGTGCCTAACAAAGGAAAGGTGCCCTCATCGGAGCTTAGAACAAGCTTCATCAAGGAAGTTGGTTCCTATTGCCAACATTGTGAGGTCACTGGTCACCATACAAGGGAGTGTCCTCTTCCTAACCGGCCCTCTCCAAAATTGCCTACTAACTACAAGTCTACTTTCGATGATCATTTTTATATCTTCAGTAAAGTAGATGGCAAGGTGAAGGCAAGGTTCATTGGCAAGGACATGAAGGGCATGAAGGGGAAGCTCCCCAAGCAACTTTGGGTCCCAAAAACACCTGTATCACACATACAAGGACCTAAGTTAGCTTGGGTGCCTAAAGTCAAAAATTGAATTCATGTGTGTAGGTGAACTACAAAGCCGGGGGAAAGCATTGGGTACTCGATAGTGGGTGCACTCAACACATGACCAGCAATGATGGTATGTTCACCACCATAGAAAACCTCGGCAATCATGAACAAGTCACCTTTGGTGACAACTCTAAGGGGAAGGTAATTGGGTTGGGTAAGATTGCAATTTCAAATGATTTATCTATTTCTAATGTATTGTATGTTAAGTAACTTAGTTTCAATTTGCTTTCTATTGCACAATTATGTGATCTTGGACTAACGTGCACCTTTAGCAAGAATGATGTTGTTGTGACTAGTGAAACAAGCCAAGAACTAATCTTCAAAGGATTTCAGCATGGACATCTCTACCTAGTAGACTTCTCCAACAAGGATGCTAGCTTGACCACTTGTATTTTCACCAAGACGAGTTTGGGTTGGCTATGGCATCGACGCATAGCTCACATAGGAATGAGCAATCTCAAGAAGTCATTCAAGCTCGGGATGGTGACCGACGTGAAGGATGTCACATTTGAGAAGAACAAGCTTTGTAGCGCTTTCCAAGCCGGGAAGCAAGTTGCTTCTCACCACCCTATGAAGACAATGGTGTCAACCTCCAAGCCACTTGAGTTGCTCCACATGGACCTCTTCGGACCGTCCACATATCAAAGTCTTGGCGGTAACCTCTATTGTCTTGTTATAGTTGATGACTACTCTCGCTATGCTTGGACTTTGTTTTTAGGTGACAAGGGTGAAACTCCAGAAGTGTTCAAGACCTTCGCTAACCATGCCCAAAGGGAATTTCAACTTCCCATCATCAAGGTCCGGAGTGACAACAACACCGAATTCAAGAACTACAACATTGGGGAGTGGTGTGATCATGAAGGCGTGAAGCATGAATTTTCAGCGACATACACTCCTCAACGAAATGGTGTCGTTGAAAGGAAGAACAAGACTCTCATCACTCTTGCATGAGCAATGCTTGATGACTATGGCACGTCCGAGAAGTTTTGGGCTGAAGCAATCAACACGGCGTGCCATGTCGCAAATCGGGTCTACCTACATTGACTACTTCAAAAGACCCCGTACGAACTTCTCATTGGGAGAAAGTGTGATGCCCGGTTCCGAAAAATGAACCAAGCTAACGCATATGTGTGCCCAGGATGTTCATCACACATACACGAGTGCAATTACAAAAGAGTATACAGAAAATTACCACAGAACAAGATTAATTATCCAAATTTTATTACACAAACCAGATTATCCTCGAATACAAGCTCTAATGAATATTAATGACAAGTTCAACTAATACAGCGGAAATAAACTAATTAAGCAAACTAAGAAACTAAGCAGCATAAGCGATAGGGTATGTATGCGCAGATCCAATCAACACCACAGGCAAAGCTGACGGTAGACACGGCCTAGAACTCCGCATTATCGCCATTAAACTCCCAATCCTGACCTGCAACTGTTGGGGGGGATTGCAAGAGTGAGTACATGTCGTACTCAGCAAGTGTGGAAAGTATGACATGTGGCTGATTCAAATGACGACAATAATAATGGCAAAGTGCTGAAAAGTACAGTAAAACATTTGAAAAGCAATATATTATATGTATGTGAAATAATCCCATCATAATCATAAGTAATATCATAATACCAGTCTATAATTCACCATCCTCGTCCATAATTCCAGATTTCACCATTTACCAATAACCATATTCAATACCAGAAATTATTCCATAACCATCCATAACCATTACCAAACCATAACCAACCATAACTAAACCAATACCGAGTACCCTCTAATCATGGAAGTTGTCCAGGTGCTCATAACTGGTAGCACGACTATCATAATAGTTTTATTTAAATCTGCAGAGTTTGTACCTCTTTACCCACGTGTTCGTGATTTCATCACCTTTCGGTGACTAAGAACCTCCCTTATGCCCATGACCCGTCGGTCATATTACACACTTCTGTTGGTGTGTGGCCAAGAGATCACAAAATAGTCTTTACAAAGGGATTACTAGCCTATTTAGACTCCACTGAGGTTTCACCGGTGGCGATATCTCCCGCAGAGCACATCTTCAACCAAGGGCCCCCTCTTGAGCCATTCGGATCCCAGGGTAGTCCCACCAATCATCAACAAACCCAATCCGACTACCCCTTCCCCGAGCATCCATAATGGTCCAAACAGCACTAGCAAAGCCCTAATTAATCAGCTACGCCGCACCCATACTTGGCCTCGTGGTGGCACTGTAGTCCTGGCTTATTCTCGCATGTACCGGTCCTTAGATCTAAAGCAAGCAAACCACCATAACATCCAACCCATCCACATACCAGGCTTGCTTAGATCACCCATTATCATATCATATTTAACCAGTTCATGTTAACCATAGTCTCATTCATGCATATTTAAGTTGAGTGGTATAGTTGTTTTCCATCCCAGTTGATTAAGTGAAGCAAAAAGTAAAAAGCCCTTCTCGACTCTCTACCATAAATTCCAGGTGACAAGGGTGGTCAAACAAAACTAGTAAACTTCCTACCATAGGATTCCCATCAATTTGACAAAAGCATGCAGTTTTGCAAACAAAACATTTATTTTAAAAACAGGATCAATATGCTTCAAGGACACTTGCCTTGCTCTTGCTGTTGATTAAGGTCAAAGCCTTCAAACTCTTGGTGCTGTAGATCCTCCGCGGCACATTCTAGCGCAAATCCGTCTAATCCACATAATAAACATACAAGACAAGAAACACAATCAAAGAGTGTACAAATATTACTCAATATGACATGACATGCATGATTAATGCAAATGCAAGGTAGAACTTGTTAATAGATTGCTTTTAATGATCACTAACTAGTTCTAATAGATTTTTAACAGGGTTATACAGGTTTGGATTCGATTATATCAAATTTTAGAATTAATTCAACCCAATTTAACCAGGATGATTGGACTAGTCCGCTAGGGATCGGACAAGTCCGCCCTCTACGAGATCAGCAGATTAGGGTTTTCTAGATCGACATGAATTTGGAGATTAGGGGTCGAATTCATGTACGGAAAAGAGAATACAAGGTATACCAGGTGTTTAGGACTCCAATGAATCAAGAAACTTGGAGGTAGCACTTGGATCTTGATGATCTTGGGTTGGTAATGAACATGGAGATGAATTGGTGGTGAAGGACGAAACTCGGTGGAGATCTCGATCCTCTTTCGTTTCCTCCTCTTCTTCTTCTTGCTTGGGCTCTTCTCCTCCCTCCTTGATGGCGGCTCCCCATGAACTAGGATTTGGGTGGGTGGAAAAGTGGCAAATAGATGTCAAACCAAAGGGTGGGGTTGTTTATATAGAGGTGGAGGCTAGGGTTAGATGGATTTCGAGTTTTGGGATGAGTAGAGGCCGGTTTAGAGTCCCACATGGGCTCTAAAAGAGTTGGGCACGACGTCCCTAGGCCCACTTAACATGAAATCCAAGAAACTAGTCGTAAAACAAAAGATCAACTCGGAGTCACGAAATATCGGACAGGTCCGGATAGGAACGGACTAGTCCGAAGTCGTCCAGAGAGAAAATCGGACAAGTCTGGCCAAACATCGGACAAGTTCGAATTTGAACAGAAAGGAAAACGGAAAAGTCCGCTGGAACACCGGACTAGTCCGGAAAAGTCCAGGGACTTAGCAATTTTCAAGGATTCTTGGAGTATCGGACTAGTCCGCACAAAATCGGACAAGTCCAAAAGTTTCCAGTGCCAAAAATTGGACTAATCCGCAGCAAAAACGGACAAGTCCGTTTTTAGTCAGAGAGAAATCGGACTAGTCCGCAGCAAAAACGGACTAGTCCGCACTTTCCTGCGTTTTAAGTGCGGTTTTGTTCCAAATCAATTTTAAACTTGTTCCTCTTTATGTGGATTAATGTTAAGCATGTATATGAATGTATGCAAGGCATGATGCATGGAAATGAGGGTGTTACAAACCTACCCCCCTTAAAATGAATCTCGCCCTCGAGATTCGACACGGAAGAGAAGAGATAGGGAAAGTCCTTCATGAGATCATCCTCCAATTCCCACGTTGCTTCTTTTTCTGTGTGGTGCTTCCATTGAACTTTACACCATCTAATGACCTTGTTCCTTGTGACTCTCTCCTTGGTTTCCAGGATTTTGACTGGTTGCTCGGCATAAGTCAAATCTTCCTCTAGTTCCAATTCTTCCATTGGCACTTGTTCTTCCGGTACTCTCAAGCACTTCTTGAGCTGGGAAACATGAAATACATCATGCACATCTGAAAGATGAGCTGGCATCTCCAACTTATATGCTACTTCTCCTCTTTTGTCAAAAATCTTGAATGGTCCAATATAACGGGGTGCGAGCTTGCCCCTTATGTTAAACCTGTTATGACTTCTCATTGGTGACACCTTGAGGTAAACAAAATCTCCTATTTCAAAGGCTAATTTCCTTCTCCTATTGTCCGCATAGCCTTTTTGCCTTGATTGGGCAGCCCTCAAGTTTTCACAAATTATTTGGACTTGCTTTTCGGCTTCTTGCAACACATCCAGACCAAATACTTGAGTTTCTCCTGCCTCATTCCAGAATAAAGGTGTCCTACACTTCCTCCCATAAAGCGCTTCGTACGGTGACATCTTCAAACTTGCTTTGTAACTATTGTTGTATGAAAATTCCGCCTATGGCAAGCTTTTGTCCCAACTTTTCCCATGCTTTAAAGCACAAGCTCTTAACATGTCCTCCAAAATCTGATTGGTCCTCTCGGTTTGTCCATCCGTTTGAGGATGATATGCTGAACTAAAATTCAACCTCGTTCCCAAAGCTTCATGCAATTTTTGCCAAAACCTGGAGGTAAACTGAGAACCTCTATCCGAGACTATCGTCTTTGGAACTCCATGTCGGCACACAATATGCTCCATATACAATTATGCTAGCTTCGCGGTGGTATATGTGGTCTTGACAGGAATGAAGTGAGCTGATTTTGTCAACCGATCTACAATGACCCATATTGAATCATAGCCATACTGGGTTCGCGGTAATCCAACTATAAAGTCCATACCAATCTCTTCCCACTTCCACTCTGGAATCTTTAATGGCTGCAATAATCCTGCTGGCCTCTGATGTTCCGCCTTGACTCGTTGGCACACGTCACACAATGCAACATATTCGGCTATGTCCTTCTTCATGCCATCCCACAAATAGCAAGCCTTCAAGTCTTTGTACATCTTTGAACAACCAGGGTGAATCGAGTATGGCGAGTCATGTGCCTTCTTTAATATTGTCTCCCGAATATGCTTTACATTAGGCACAACGATTCTCTTTCCAAGCCATAAGGTACCATGTTCGTCCTCATCAAATCTGAATTATCTCCCTTCTTCGGTCCTTTCCTTGATTTCCTTGATCTCCTCATCTGTGGTTTGTGCTTCTCGAATTTCTTGCTCCAAGGTTGGGTTTAATTCCATCATCTCCATTTCATTTACAAATCCGAGGTTCAACCTTTCAAACTCCTTACATAACTCGGATGGTAACTCTCGAACTGTGAGTTGATGACTTACTCCCTTTCTACTCAAAGCATCGATACATTGGCCTTTCCTGGATGATAGTTGATCCCCAAATCATAATCTTTGATGAGCTCCAACCATCTTCGTTGCCTCAAGTTCAGATCCGTTTGTGTGAAAATATACTTCAAACTCTTATGATCCGTATAAATTTCACACCTATGTCCAAGAATATAGTGCATCCAAATCTTCAGTGCATGTACCACGGCTGCTAGTTCAAGATCATGCGTGGAGTAATTCTGCTCATGTTTCTTCAATTGTCTTGATGCATAGGCGACCACTTGACCTTCTTGCATCAATACACATCCAAGTCCTTGTCTCGATGCGTCGCAATAAATGTCAAAACTCTTGCTTACATCCGGCAATACCAAAACTGGAGCTGTTGTTAACCTCTTATTCAACTCCTCAAAACTATTTTGACAAGCTTGAGTCCATCTGAAAGCCTTTCCCTTCATTACCAACTCTGTCATAGGCTTGGCTATCTTCGAGAAGTCCTTTATAAACCGACGGTAATATCCGGCCATCCCAAGAAAACTTCTTATTTCCATGACGTTTTGCGGCGGTTCCCACTTCAACACGCCTCTCAATTTTCTGGGGTCAACCGATACTCCTCCTCCTGAAATTATATGACCCAAAAATGACACCTCTCTCAACCAAAACCGACACATGTTGAACTTGGCATACAATTGATGTTCCCTCAATTTCAGTAACGTAAGCCTCAAGTGTTCCTCATGTTCCTTCTCATCCTTCGAGTAGATCATAATGTCATCAATAAACACCACAACGAACTTATCCAAGTACTCCATGAAGACCTTATTCATGAGGTACATAAAGTAGACAGGCGCATTTGTCAATCCAAATGACATCACGGTGTACTCATAAGATCCATACCGTGTTCTAAAAGCTGTCTTGGGTATGACCGATGGTCTAATATTCATTTGAAAGTATCCCGACCTGAAGTCAATCTTAGAGAAGACACAAGCACCCTTCATCTGATCAAATAAGTCTTCTATGCGCGGCAAGGTGTACTTGTTCTTGATTGTTACCTCGTTGAGAGCTCGGTAATCCACGCACATCCTTTGGGATCCATCCTTCTTGTCCATGAATAGAACGGGCGCTCCCCAAGGTGAAGATCTAGGGCGAATAAAACCCTTCTCTAGTTGCTCTTGAATTTGCTTCTTGAGCTCCGCTAATTCCAAAGGAGGCATCCTATACGGACTCTTAGCTATAGGTGCAGCTCCAGGGATTAAATCAATAACAAACTCAATGTCTCAATCGGGTGGCATACATGGCAACTCGTCCGGAAAACATCCAAAAATTCACACACCACCGGAATCTCCTCAATTGCGGCACCGTCCATATGATTCAACTCCAATTGCTTCGATGCGGTTTGAGATGCTTCAAATTCTACGGTGATCCCTTCTTCATTGGTCCACTTCACCGTCTTCGTGGCACACTCAATAACTCCATTGTGCTTCCTCAACCAGTCCATACCAAGTATAATATCCAATCCTTGAGAATCCAAAACTATGAGGTTGGCGGAGAAGTCTACCCCCCTTATTCTAAGGCTTACTTTTGGACATACTATATTTGTCCTCATCTCTCCTCCAGGAGACTTAACCAATAGAGTAAACTTCATATGGGAGATAGGCAAACTATACTTGGCAACATACTGCGATGCAATGAATGAATGCGATGCTCCAGAATCAAAAAACATAGTCGCGGGGTTGGAGTTGGCGAGAAACATACCAATGACCACGTCATCCGCTTGTTGAGCATCCTCTATAGAGACATGGTTCACGTTGCCACGAGCAAAATTCTGCTGTCCATGGTTCCCTTGTGGTTGTCCTCCATTGGGTCTTGGGTTTTGCCTCGGCGCATTGCTTCCTTGACCAAGGCCTGACTTAGGACATTGATACGCAAAGTGTCCAGCTTCTCCACAAGTATAACACTTCTTAACTCCACCAGAATTATTGGGACGAGCTTGGTTTTGAGCATTGGCTCCAGGAAAATCAGCATGAGGCGCATAAGGCATCGGAGGCCTAGGTGCTTGCATGACAGGGCACTGCTGCACAAACTGAGTTGGGCGTGGTGCATAACCAGGGTGCTGAGCAGGAATAGAGGAGCTGTAATGTGGCGCATTGGGCGGCGCAAATTGAGGGCGCACATTACTTCCTTGTAGCTGTCCTTGATATGGCGCCTTCCTCTTGATTTCTTGCTCCATCTCACGGACCTTGTTCTCAACCACAATTGCTTTGTCCACAAGCTTCTAGAAATTGACATAATCACAATTGAGAAATTGCACTTGGATCTCATTGTTCAAGCCCCTCATGAACAAGTATTGTTTCCGGCTGTCCCGACTCACATCCTCAGGCGCATACCTTGAGAGTTGAGTGAACTTATTGAGATCACTCACGCTTGATCTTCCTTGCCTCAAATTCTCAAATTCTTGCCTCCTCAAGAGCATAACACCTTCCAGCACATAATGAGAACAAAAATTCTCCTTGAATTCGGCCCAAGAAATTCTCTCTTGGTTCTCATGCGCATTGCAATAAGAATTTCACCAATCCGCAGCTGCTCCAACTAGTTGATGAGAAGCAAACAAGACCTTCTCCCAGTCACTGCATTGGACAATAGCTAGCTTCTTCTCCACGGACTTGAGCCAATCATCCGTATCCATAGGGTCAACGACTTGAGCAAAGGTTGGCGGCCTAGTCCTCATAAACTCTCCCAATCGGTTATGAGGTGGTGGGGGTGGTGGTGGAGGCATGTGGGGCTGATTGTTGATATTGCCAGCCTGCAGCTGTCCCATTGTTTGTATCATGGTCTGCATGAGCTGGTTTTGCATAGCCAATAGCTGCTCAATGTTGATAGCTCCCTGAGTAGAACCTTGTCCAATGTTGTTCCGAGGCACTCCATTGTTCTCCTCCTCATCATTGCCATCCCTCTAGTTGCGAGTCCTCACCATCTGAAGAAAAGCAATAGGTAAGAATTTGAGAATGTCCCCAACTATATGCATCAAGGGATATGAAACTAAACAGCTAGCTACACTAGCCTAGGTGGACATGGCAATGCTAGAGCACCCCAAAATCCTCTATTAAGCACACAAGCAAGCAATATATATATAGCAAACAGCACACCAACAAAATCAAATCGATTCCTGAGTGCTCCTATGTGCTCTAAAGTGTCCATTCTATCTAGGCTGCATCCTACGGTCAACCTGTGGCTCTGATACCAATCTGTGATGCCCGGTTCCAAAAAATGAACCAAGCTAACGCATATGTGTGCCCAGGATGTTCATCACACATACACGAGTGCAATCACAAAAGAGTATACAAAAAATTACTACAGAACAAGATTAATTAACCAAATTTTATTACACAAACCATATTATCCTCGAATACAAGCTCTAATGAATATTAATGACAAGTTCAACTAATGTAGCGGAAATAAACTAATTAAGCAAACTAAGCAACTAAGCAGCATAAGCGATAGGGTATGTATGCGCAGCTCCAATCAACACCACAGGCAAAGCTAACGGTAGACACGGCCTAGAACTCCGCATTATCGCCATTAAACTCCCAATCCTGACCTGCAACTGTTGGGGGGATTGCAAGAGTGAGTACATGTTGTACTCAGCAAGTGTGGAAAGTATGACATGTGGCTGATTCAAATGACGACAATAATAATGACAAAGTGCTGAAAAGTACAGTAAAACATTTGAAAAGCAATATATTATATGTATGTGAAATAAACCCATCATAATCATAAGTAATATCATAATACCAGTCCATAATTCACCATCCTCATCCATAATTCCATATTTCACCATTTACCAATAACCATATTCAATACCAGAAATTATTCCATAACCATCCATAACCATTACCAAACCATAACCAACCATAACTAAACCAATACCGAGTACCCTCTAATCATGGAAGTTGTCCAGGTGCTCATAACCGGGAGCACGGCTATCATGATAGTTTTATTTAACTCTGCAGAGTTTGTACCTCTTTACACACGTGTTCGTGATTTCATCACCTTTCGGTGACTAAGAACCTCCCTTATGCCCATGACCCGTCGGTCATATTACACACTTCCGTTGGTGTGTGGCCAAGAGATCACAAAATAGCCTTTACAAAGGGATTACTAGCCTATTTAGACCCCACTGAAGTTTCACCGGTGGCGATGTCTCCTGCAGAGCACATCTTCAACCAAGGGCCCCCTCTTGAGCCATTCGGATCCTAGGGTAGTCCCACCAATCATCAACAAACCCAATCCGACTACCCCTTCCCCGGGCATCCATAATGGTCCAAATAGCACTAGCAAAGCCCTAATTAATCAGCTACGCCACACCCATACTTGGCCTCGTGGTGGCACTGTAGTCCTGGCTTATTCTCGCATGAACCTGTCCTTAGATCTAAAGCCAGCAAACCACCATAACATCCAACTCATCCACATACCAGGATTGCTTAGATCACCCATTATCATATCATATTTAACCAGTTCATGTTAACCATAGTCTCATTCATGCATATTTAAGTTGAGTGGTATAGTTGTTTTCCATCCCAGTTGATTAAGCGAAGCAAAAAGTAAAAAGCCCTTCTCGACTCTCTACCATAAATTCCAGGTGACAAGGGTGGTCAAACAAAACTAGTAAACTTCCTACCATAGGATTCCAATCAATTTGACACAAGCATGCAGTTTTGCAAACAAAACATTTATTTTAAAAACAGGATCAATATGCTTCAAGGACACTTGCCTTGCTCTTGCTGTTGATTAAGGTCAAAGCCTTCAAACTCTTGGTACTATAGATCCTCCGCGGCACTTTCTAGTGCAAATCCGTCTAATCCACATAATAAACATACAAGACAAGAAACACAATCAAAGAGTGTACAAATATTACTCAATATGACATGACATGCATGATTAATGCAAATGCAAGGTAGAACTTGTTAATAGATTGCTTTTAATGATCACTAACTAGTTCTAATAGATTATTAACAGGGTTATACAGGTTTGGATTCGATTAGATCAAATTTTAGAATTAATTCAACCCAATTTAACCAGGAAGATCGGACTAGTCCGCTAGGGACTGGACAAGTCCGCCCTCTACGAGATCAGCAGATTAGGGTTTTCTAGATCGACGTGAATTTGGAGATTAGGGGTCGAATTCACGTAAGGAAAAGAGAATAGAAGGTATACCAGGTGTTTAGGACTCCAATGAATCAAGAAACTTGGAGGTAGCACTTGGATCTTGATGATCTAGGGTTGGTGATGAACATGGAGATGAATTGGTGGTGAAGGACGAAACTCGGTGGAGATCTCGATCCACTTTCGTTTCCTCCTCTTCTTATTCTTGCTTGGGCTCTTCTCCTCCCTCCTTGATGGCGGCTCCCCACGAACTAGGGTTTGGGTGGGTGGAAAAGTGGCAAATAGATGTCAAACCAAAGGGTGGGGTTGTTTATATAGTGGTGGAGGCTAGGGTTAGATGGATTTCGAGTTTTGGGATGAGTAGAGGCCCATTTAGAGTCTCACATGGGCTCTAAAAGAGTTGGGCACGACGTCCCTAGGCCCACTTAAAGTGAAATCCAAGAAACTAGTCATAAAACAAAAGATCAACTCGGAGTCACGAAATATCGGACAGGTCCGGACAGGAACGGTCTAGTCCGAAGTCGTCCAGAGAGAAAATCGGACAACTCTGGCCAAACATCGGACAAGTCCGAATTTGAACAGAAAGGAAAACGGACAAGTCCGCTGGAACACCGGACTAGTCCGGAAAAGTCCAGGGACTTAGCAATTTTCAAGGATTCTTGGAATATCGGACTAGTCCGCACAAAATCGAACAAGTCCAAAAGTTTCTAGTTCCAAAAATCAGACTAATCCACAGCAACAATGGAAAAGTCCGTTTTTAGTCAGAGAGAAATCGGACTAGTCTGCAGCAAAAACGGGCTAGCCCGCACTTTCCTGCGTTTTAAGTGCGGTTTTGTTCCAAATCAATTTTAAACTTTTTCCTCTTTATGTGGATTAATGTTAAGCATGTATATGAATGTATGCAAGGCATGATGCATGGAAATGAGGGTGTTACAGAAAGCCCAACATCTCCTATTTCCGAGTCTTCGGGTGCAAGTGCTACATCTACCACAAGAAAAAGGCTCGGTAAGTTTGAAAGAAGATGTGATGTTGGTATCTTTCTTGGTTATGCATCAATCTCAAAAGCATATCGAGTATTCAACCAAACCTCCAGTTTAGTTGAGGAAAGTTGTGATGTTGAGTTTGATGAAACTAATGGATCCCAAGAGGAGAGTTTTGGTCATGATGAAATAGATGATGAGCCTCTACGAGAAGCTATGAAGAACATGACCATTGGAGACATCAAGCCTAAAGTTGAGGATAGCCATGATCAAGGGGGAGCTTCAAGTTCCAACATCAACACATCTATGGCACCTCAAGTTGATGAAGAAGAAAAGGATGATCCATTGCTGACACAAGATTCAGAAGCCACGCAACATCAAGAAGAAGAAGAAGAAGTCCATGATCAAGTCCAACCACAAGAAGAGCAACACGCATCACCACCGCCAAGTGCTTCACAACCACTAATGAGGCATGGACACATCTCCAAGGCGCATCCGATTGACCAAATTATCAGAAGTCCGTCAAGGGGAGTAAGTACACGTTCTCGCCATTTTGCTACGTTTTGTGAGCACTACGCGTTTGTTTCATGTGTAGAACCCACTCACATTGAGGAAGCACTTCAAGATCCAAATTGGGTGATGGCCATGCAAGAAGAACTTAACAACTTCATCCGCAATGAAGTTTGGGTGTTGGAGGAGCGACCCAAGAACAAAAATGTCATCGGAACAAAGTGGGTGTACCGCAACAAACAAAACGAGAATGGTGTCGTGATCCACAACAAGGCAAGACATGTGGCCAAGGGTTTCTCGCAAGTTGAAGGACTAGACTTTGGAGAGACATTTGCCCTGGTCGCTCGACTAGAAGCTATCCATATACTTCTTGCTTTTTCATCACATCATAACATAAAGCTTTATCAAATGGATGTGAAAAGTGCCTTTCTTAATGGTTATATTAACGAGCTTGTTTATGTTGAACAACCTCTAGGGTTCGAAGATCCGAGGAATCCTAATCATGTGTTTAGGTTGCACAAGGCGCTCTACGGGCTCAATCAAGCACGTAGGGCGTGGTATGAATGACTACAACATTTCTTGATCATGCAAGGATTCAAGATCGGGAGGGTGGACACTACACTCTTCACCAAAGACATCGACGGAGAATTATTTATTTGTCAAATTTATGTCGATGATATTATTTTTGGTTCAACTAACGAAGCTCTTAGCCATGAGTTTGGCAAAATGATGTCTAGGGAATTCGATATGTCGATGATTGGAGAGCTCAACTTCTTCCTTGGATTTCAAATCAAGCAACTTCAAGAGGGAACCTTCATCTATCAAGAAAAGTATACCAAGGACCTCTTGAAGAAATTTGAGATGGGAGATTGTAGCTCAAGAAGTACTCCAACGGCAACAAATTGCCATCTCGACACGGATAAGGACGGTAAACCTATTGACCAATCTAATTACCGTTCTATGATTGGTTCATTGCTTTATCTTACCGAATCTAGGCCCGATATCATGTTTAGTGTATGCTTGTGTGCTGGCTTTCAAGAGGCACCTAAAGAATCGAATGGGAAGGCGGTCTTTAGGATACTTCGGTATCTCAAGCATACCCCAAGTGTAGGCCTGTGGTACCCTAAAGGTGCTAAATTCCATATATTGGGTTACTCGGATTCGGACTTTGTCGGATGCCATGTGGATCGCAAGAGTACCTCCGGTGGGTGCCACTTCCTTGGGCGTTCCCTAGTATCTTGGTCTAGCAAGAAGCAAAATTCCGTTGTTTTGTCCACTGCGGAAGCGGAATATATAACGGCCGGTGCATGTTGTGCCCAAATTCCTTATATGAAGCAAACCCTTTTGGACTTTGGTACAAAACTTGGTTGTGTGCCTCTCCTTTGTGACAATGAAAGTGTGGTTAAGATTGCTAAAATCCCCGTTCAATGCTCCCGCACTAAGCACATTGATATTCACCATCATTTCTTGCGGGACCATGAAGCTAAGGGAGACATCTCCTTGCGAGGTGTTAGGTCCGAAGAACAAATGGCGGATATCTTCACTAAACCACTTTATGAGAAAACTTTTTCTAGACTAAGAAGTGAATTAAATGTGCTAGATGCATCGAACGTCATGTAAATTGCCATGGTCATGTAAGAATGCATCTCATATAGGTCTTGTCTAACTTTCAAAGGATAGGGGTGAGCAAGGGTTAGCTTGGGATGGAGGTTCTTTTGGGTTTCCCCAAGGCTTGGAGAGTGGCTCTCCCTGAAGAAGCCTTTGAAATGTTCAAATTTGGCAAGATAGATTTAATTTATGTCTTGCATGATGCCTGCCATATAGACTTGCACTCACGTTTAAATTTCCTGCATTAAAAATTGTTTGGCATTGCATACGGTAGTTTGTCACAAAGGGGAACCCACTTCATGAGAAAGAGACTTGTTTGAAATGCAATATCTCAACTCATATGATGTGGAAAGAACAAAATGTTAGGTGCGTTAATGCCTAATGGAACATGCTTTAAGAGGTAGAAGTTTTCATCCTCTAGCTCACAAAGCATGGGACCTACATTTTATTTGGATGTTTTCTTCCTTGACTTTTTGGTGTTCTATTTGATTTAGGGCTTAGCCAAGTTATAGGCAACTAGTTTTTTTTTTGAGGGGTAAGGGGTTGCCCAAAAAGTCCTAAGACATGTGTTTCTCTTTGTTTGTATGTTTGAGTCAAAGGACATATATGGGATGTTGCTGTTTTGTAGTCATCGGATTATCCGATGCTTAGGCCAGAAGCATCATCGGATCAGTTTGTGCTCAAGTGCCAAGTGTCAGCTCAGTCAGAAAGTCAAATCAACCGACGAGTTCATTCTGAGAAACATCGGAGCATCCGATGTTCACATTTCTGGAGTTGTGCCAAAATCAACCGATGCTAATGCTTTACACGTCGGATCATCCGATGCCAATGGTGCCTCTGGAATACCCTTACTGTACCACTCGACCGATGCACCTCTCAACTGACATCGGTTCATCCGATGTTAAAATTTTAGCTAGGGTTCGGGCCCCACCTATTTAGTGCCTTTTCGTTTCGATCTTTCTCTCGCCTCGAGCTCTCAGGGTCCTTAGGCACTCAGATCCTTTTTGGTGTCTTCATGCCAAAGGGGGAGAAGAGTCAGGGGGAGGGATAGCTTAGTCCAAGGGGGAGTCCTAGTTGTAGGGGGACTTTCTCTTTTTGGGAGTCTTTTGTAATTTGGGAGATTTGCTACTCTTTTGCTATTCATTGAGTATCCTTGTGCCACTTAATTCTCTCATGTGTTATTGATCGTTGAGATTTTGTGTTATTGATGGCTTTTTGAGCCTTCGAGTTTCGTATGATGGATTTTGTACTTATTGCATATCCTCTTGAGTATCGTATTCATAAATTCATTACTATTATGCTTTACTTGTTGTGTCGTCATCAATCACCAAAAAGGGGGATATTGAAAGCATCTAGGCCCCCATGAGGTATGGTTTCGGTGATTAATGACAATCGTTGGATATTACTAATGAATTTGTGGATGCAAAGTCTCTCATATCACTCATCACACTTAATGAAATCTATATGTATATCATCTACTGCTCATTGGATACGATTGGAGACCCATTAACAAATCATTCTACGAGGTCAATCAATTTTTATGAAGACTAAAAGAAAAAGCTCATATGTCAAAGTTATTCCATCGAAATTGACAACACCCAAGACTTGGTAATCATCAGAAGAATATTTCAAACCAATGTATCAGAGGTCACTCGAGCAAATTCCAAAAGAACTACTTAGAACAACTCGAAGTAGACAAAATCAACTCACTAGATCAACCGATGTTTCTAGAAAACAATACATCGGCCAAGTTGGTTTAACAAAAGAAAAAGATCTCAGAACTTAGTACTCACCGAATCATCCGATGATGAAGAAAGTGTTACGTCAGTCGAACATTCCAGTAAGCAATTACCCTGGACCAAGTGTAACATCGGACCATCCGATGTACAACTATAACACATCGGTCAATCACTCCATAAGCATTAATTCTGAACCAATTCTAGATGAAGTGTCACCGGATCATCTGATGATGAGGCAAGTGTTACATCGGTCGAACAACGGTCATATCTAACACAGTGACATCAGCTAATTTGGATTCGACCGATGACAACTGAAGGGGGAACATCGGATCATCCAGTGTTCGCAGAACAGTGATGTCAGCCTACTTTTCCAATGGCTATTTCGTGGAGGCTGGCTATTTATACCCCTTCAACCAGTCATTTCGATAAGTCTTGATACCTAGAGCTACTCTACACATTCTCAAGCATTCAAGACATTGAGCTACCACTTCTACATCATTTACACCACTTGTACACCAAGAGATAGGCTAGAACTTGCTAGAGATAGTGCTTGTGTGCTTCCATTCTTGGTGATTGGAGTCTCTAGTATAGTGAGAGCTGTAAGGGGTTGTCTCTTGGTGATTGTACTTACCGTGTAAGAGTAGGTGATTGGAGAGAGCCTTCCGGAGCTTGCCAAGACGGTTGTGGAAGCCCGGAGGATCCAACTTGTACAAGGCTTGAGCTCCACCTTGCCGGGGTTGGCGAACGGAGAAGTTTAGTGAAGATCCCTGGTCTCGGTGACTTGGGAGTGGCTATACCCTTTGGTTGGTGCCACAACGTGGATGTAGGAAGATCTTGACGATCTTGCCGAACCACGGGATAAATCTCCATGTCTTCGTGTCTCCTCGGGAGTTTGCACACTCTTTCTCTCCCGTTACACTTATGCATTTCATTTACCGCAAGATTACTATTCACTTGAATGCATAGGTTGTTTGCATAGGGAATTGCGTTTTTAGTAATTAAATTTTTATTGCTTTAATTTTTGAAAAGAATCCCAATTCACCCCCCCTCTTGGGCATTCAATCCTTACATCCGCATTGGGGCGAACGTATAACACATTCAAGAGGTCGAAATCACACCTCCAAAGTTGGACGAGCTCATCGCATTCATGGGGAATTTGATCTATGTGGAAAACCCGTCTTATCGTCCACGACGACACCACAAGAAGATGGAGAAGTCTGGGCCTCCTCAAGGCCCCAAGTCCACCAAGCCGCCAAAGAAGGTATGGCGGAAGAAGCAAGACAAGCCGCCCGAGCCCATCCCTCCGGGCCCGGATGTCAAGAAATGAAGAATGAGGAATGTCCATCTCATCGGACGGTGGTGAGACCTAGCGAATAGGTTAAATTGGTAGTTATCGTTTTCTTTGTTTTTCTTTTCTCTTTATTTGGTTTTCCCCATTTAGTTTGACTATCCCCACTGCATATTTTGTTTTCCTAGTAAGTTGAGAATCTTCTATTCTCAACAATCATTTTATTTCTTTATTTTTCACAAAAAAAGAAAACTATTGGGTTTCGAAAAAGGAGTTTTTATTTGGAAAACAATTTTTCTGAGCTGCAAAAGTGGTATTTCACCAACGTGCTAATTTCATAACCGTTGGGAGACACCTGCCAAAAGGAGGAATAGGGGGCCCACTTGTCAGGTCGGTCGACTCCCTGTTCTGCCGACTAGGGGAAAGAGCCATTTTGGCTCTCTCTCCTGCAACGGCTACATTTGGTTCCTTAGTGACCATTGGGGATTGCACACTATAAATGGTTGCCGTGAGGAGCTCTTCTCCTCACACTTCACCTCTTTCATACCTCACCAAAGTCACTCTTGCTCACATTGTTTTCTTGCTCTTCATTGAGGCACTCTTGCTCAAATTCTCAACTCAAAAAGATTTGCTTTTGTTTGCATTTGCAATTTGATCTCAAGTTCTTCAAGGGAAAATTTGTCGGGGTTTTGCTTTCACTAACATCACCTCTTTCGAGTTTTTGCCTTGTTGTGTTCTTGTTTGTTGTGGCCATGAAAGGAATGAAGAGGTTGTTTGGAAAGAGGAAGGAGGCTGGAAGCTCAAGCCATAGTGGAGACTGAAGTGCACGCCCCTCTTCCGTTGCTACACCAAGTTCACAGAGGAGAAGTGTAGGAGAGGACACTCACATGGGTGAGAGGAGCAACCCTCATCAACTTCTTCACGGCGACGACCTTGACATCCAAAGTGAAGTTGAAGATCAAGCACACAAGCTCCTCCAAGATCGTGAGTTTTCTCATACGAAAGCTTATGATCCAGATTTGATCTCCAAAAGAGGTATGAATTCTGAATTCTTTTCCATTTGGCATGCACTAGGATGGTAAAACTTCTCTCACATAGAGGAGAAAGGTTCACGCCTTCTCTCCATACAATTCCTTTGCACACTCAAAATTGGATTTGATGGTATCACTTTCAGATTATTTCAAAAAAGAATACAACATCCTATGGAAAGAATTAAGTGAAATCATAGGCTTCCATAAACATTGTTTGCTAGATTTAGACACTTTGCCTAAGTTTAACAAACAATGTTTTTGGCAAGATTTAACATGGGAGGTCAGATGTAGTGCACCTAGGAATAGCCACTTGCACAACCCCACTTTACGCTTCATGCATAGATGGGTGGCTATGACTATGTTCGCTAGAGGAGATGTAAGGATAATAAGTGATGATGAGCTTAAAATTTTATTTGCCATGATTAAAAAGATAAAAGTTGCTCCAGTTATTGCCATGATGACACAATGGTTAGATTACATTCCAAGGGTACGACCAATTGGACGTACTTCATTGATTATTCGTATTGCTACTAGGGTTGGAGCACTAGAATATTCTTCAGTTGAGTATATTGGAAATGAAAGAGAATTAATTGATGAAGAATATTTTAGTGCAAGGAAATACCCTTAAGCATAATCAAGATGGCTCTTTGATATTTTATTATTCTGGCTTTGTCAATGAAATTTGGTTACCTAACTCGGATTATCATTTGTACAAATGCCAGAAGCTAACCAACCTCCTTCCCATCGAGGAATCCGGAAAATGTAATGTCTCTGGTAGGGTAACTAGAAGTTGTACAAGGAGAGCGGCTATGCCCCCGACAACCTCTATGGTCCATGAGTACGAAGAGGAAGAGAACCCAACGGGTGATGCACCCGGATGGACTCAACCTCCATCGTATGATATCGAAGGTCCATCTTGGCATGGCTGACCAAGTGCCACATGGGAGCCACCCCTATCCACATCAAGCTCTAGCAGCTTCCGTCCATCGTCCATGAGAAGATGACATTCCTCTTTGGCTAGAAGTCATCATGACTATAGCCAAGGAATGACAGATCTCACTAGACGTATTGATGAGCTTGAAGTGAGAATGGGTGACATCTATAACACTCTCCATGGGCATGTCCAAGGTACCCAAGGCTGGCAACAGCACATGGACGCTCAATTCATCAACCTCAACTCCACGCTATGACAACAACAAGCCAATCTCGCGGCATACTTCCGTCATCAAGGGTTCAACCCTCGACACGGAGGTGAGTGAAGAACAAGATTCGGGAGGACCCCCACTTGAGGTAAATTGTATCATCTCATTTGCATATTTATTTTCCATTAGACCGTCATTCACCTTACATATAAATTTTTTTAATTAGGATAGATTTGCTATCAAATAAAATAAATGATGTGCGGTAAGAATGATTTGAAATTCACATAGATCAAATGATGAATAGTTGCTCTGTTTTAATTTTTCTAAGTCCCTAGTTTACAACTTACTGCTCTCCAACATATTGCTCTCATTGGCTAAAAATACTTTTGCCTTGATTTGGAAATTGCGGGTAGCAAAAGCTTAATCCATTCTAAGTTGTTGTGAGATATGATATAGTGATAGGGCTGCTATTCCTAATTTGAAAGTGAAACTTAGATTTCCAGAGAAACTCTAAAAAGATTTTAGTTACTCTCATTTGATTGGAAATACCTACCAAAGCCATATTATACATCACATTGATAGACCTTATGCATATGCTATTTGTTTTCACACTGAGCTTTGTCAAACTAGTATAGTCCTATGTGAGATTTCATTCATTACTTCTTGGATTCAAGACTTGACTTGCACATTCTATATTTCTACACTAGAAGTAAGCAAATTCCCATCATACCACATTCCACAATAAAAAGAGAAACTCCATATCATTCATGCTTAGTACTCTCTCCAAAATACATTGCATAAAAAGGGAGGAGAAGACATGGCTAAAAGAAAAAAAAAGAAAATGCATGCTTACATCATAAGCATGAGAAAAAAAACGTAGCCATGTTTCATCCCTGCAAAATAAGAGAGTTCACTCAAAAAGGAGTCATCTCAAGATCCACATCCACTCCATTCCATCACACATCCACAAGTCATGAATCAAATTGTTTTCAATTGATTTCTCCTAAGGCTTACTCTTTTGACATAGCAATATTATGTGTTGCAAATATGCCTATTATATTCCCTACCAAGCTCCACATACAAGCCTTATGCAGAGGTAGGATGAATTTAGGCAAAATGCCTTGGTGAGGATATATTTCCAATACACACAAAGGAGAGACTAGAGAGAATAAATTGAGATACTTAAAATCTGAATTGAACTCTCCAGAATTTGAGTGGAACTTGACTTCTAGGGTATGTGTGCTCTATTTGCTGTTCTATCTTTCAACCACCGATAAATAGAACATAGTAGCAACTCTTGATCATCAACCTAAAGTCTTGACTTTGCTCGGGACGAGCAAAGGATAAGCTTGGGGGAGTTTGTTGATGGCTGTTATATACCAATTTTACCCGTCAATATAACTCAATTATGTGAAGGAAATATCATTTCTTGCACACATCCCCTTTATATTTAACCTATTTCCACTTGTTCTTGGAGAAAGTATTGCATGCAGGATTCTATACAGAATTGAAGTGAAACATAGGGATAGACCTATAAAATATCATTCTAGCCAATCAGACAATGCCACATGGCACCACATGGATCAAATGGCTCACAAATAGAAGTATCTGAGGCCATCCAATGGTGTAGCACCCATATCATGGAATGAGACCCACCTGTCAGTCACTTGGAGGAAGAACTGGCCGTTTGGAGCTTGGACCAGGTCGGCCAACCCGCCTAGCCGACTAGGTCCTAGTGCAAAACGCGGTCAAACGCCACGTGTTGGCTCCTCCCAGCTTAAGGCGGTCATGGGTCATTGTTTCGCGTGCTTTTGGTGGTGGGAACCGACCCTTCTCCAAGCTATAAATAGGACCCCTCACCCATCACATCAACACACACCACTCTGAATATTCATCCATTGTATCCGCTACTCACCATAGGTTTAGAGGAGTATAGGTTGTAGAGAGGAGAGTCTATAGTCCATAGTCCAAGTACGAGAGGAGTAGAAGGGGTCTCTTCCCAATTTGCAATTGGGAAAGGTATGTCTCCCATATTCCTATTGGTATTTGTGACTTTATTCTTAATAAAGATGTTATCTTTAGTATTCCATTATTCATATACTTGGATGAAGCGTTTCTTGTTTGATTGTGGATTCTATGTATGTGGTAGGAGTAGTATTTATGATTATGCTATACCATTATCTTTATATCATCATAAACACTATGAACCTCTACTATAGCCTAATTAGCTATGATATGATTATGTTAACATGAATCACTTATGCTATGAATTAACATTGGTTCAGCAATGATTTAGTTCATTGCCTTAGGATGGCTTGTGCCCAGGCTCTTTCAGTAAATACTTGATATGCTAGCATGGTGCTAGGATAGAGAGTAGCGTTGAATGTCTTGTATTCCCATGCATTGAAGAGGTAGGCAGTAGGTGGTGAGAGCCCTATCTGTCCTTTCTAATCCTCCACGTTCGGCTACGCCACAGGCTCTTAGCGGGAGTCGTTCTAGTATTAATACTTTGGGAATACTCTTAGAGGGGAAATGCTACATCGATAGTTTCTGTGCGCTTGCAGAGTTACACGTATAATAAAAAACCTACCAACAAGCATTTTTGGCACCCCTGCTAGGGATGAATAATTAGTAGTGCATAGGAAATATCAACACTCACCCCTGCTGGAGTCATGCAATCCGACTGCAGGTGGGCTTGCTTGAGGTACCTGCGATGTGTGAGGGGTTCTCGCGGCTGCCCCCATCCTTGGAGTTCTGTGAAGCCAGAAGGCCTTCCGGAAAAGGCCTAAGCCAATCCGGAGGTCCAGGGCATGTGAACTGCTTAGCCTGGTCCTGTACCCTAAGCACGCACACCCTGCCTCTCAGTGTTGTGGCCGAGTACTAGGTGCCGGAAGGATCGCACCCTAAGGACGGATGGAGCCGGACCCCGAAGCACTAACACATTGAATTACCCAAGCCTCGTGTGTCAGCTCAGGACAATAAGACATGACAAAGCTAAGAAAGCTGAATAGGTAAAACCGGTGAGCAAACTAGTCCTTCCTTTATCGTGTGTGCAGGACAACCAGTTCCAGCACCACCCAAGGGGCCTACTATCGACGTCCCAGCATGTTGGCGACAACAACAAGCGCTGATAAGTGAGTACACTCTTCTTCCCCGCTTCTTGTTGCTAACAGGGTTCCCTTGTGGTAGCCTGTACACCAGGGGCCTACCGTCGAATTGCTACACATCAGTGGTGGACGACACAGAAGCAGCCACCTTCGGCACCTCCCACGGAGCCTGCCGTCGATGACTCTACGACGATGGTGGGCGATGCCAGAGCAGCCAGCTCCGGCACCACCCAAGGGGCCTGCTGTCGATGCCTCAACGACGATGGTGGGCGACGCCGGAGCAACCAACTTCGGCACCACCCAAGGGGCCTGTCGTCGATGTATCAACGATGATGGTGGGCGATGGTGGAGCAGCCAGCTATGGCACCTCCAGGGGGCCTGCCGTCGACAAATCTACGATGATGGTGGGCGATACCAAAGCAGCCAGCTCTGTCACCACCCAAGAGGTCTGCTGTCGAAGTCTCAACATGTTGACGACAGCAACAACCGCTGATAAGTGAGTACACACTCTTGCCCCGCTCTTGTTGCTAACAGGTTTATCTTGTGGTAGACTATACACCAGGGGCCTCCGTCAAAGTGCTACATATCGGTGGTGGATGACGTCAGAGCAGCCATCTGCGGCAACGCCCAAGGGGCCTACTGTCGACGACTGTACTATGATGGTCGGCGACGTCGGAGCAGCCAGCTCTGACACCTCCGAGGGTGCCTGCCATTGACGACTCCGCAATGATGGCAGGCGACGCCGGAGCAGCCAGCTCTACAACCACCCAAGGGGCCTGTCATCGACATCTCAGCATGTTGACAACAGAAACAAGCGTTGATAAGTGAGTACACTCTCCTACCTCTCTCTTTTTGCTAATAGGGTTCTCTTGTGGTAGCCTGTACACCAGTTGCTGCCATCGAAGTCCTACACATCGGTGGTGGATGACGCCGGAGAAGTCAGCTCCAACACCTCCCAGGGAGCCTGCCGTCAATGGCTCTATGAAGACAGTGGGCGAGCCAGAGTAGCCAGCTCCGACACCATCCAAAGGGCCTACCGTCGATATCTCAACGATGATGGTGGGCGACGCCGGTGCAGCCAGCTCTGGCACCACCCAAGGGGCCTGTCGTCAACGTCTCGTCATGTTGACGATAACAACAAGTGCTGATAAGTGAGTACACTCCCCTGTCCCATTCTTGTTGCTAACAGGGTTCTCTTGTGGTAGCCTATACACCAGGGCCCTGCCGTCAAAGTGCTACACATCAGTGGTGGATGACATCGGAGTAGGCAGCTCCAGCACCACCCAAGGAGCCTGCCGTTGATGGCTCTACGATGATGCTGGGCGACGCCGGGGTAGCCAGCTCCAGCACCTCCACGGGGGCCTGCCATCGATGACTCTGTGATGATGGTGGGCGATGCCGGAGCAGCCCGCTCTGGCACCACCCAATGTGCCTGCCGTCGACATCGTAGCATGTTGACAATAGCAGCAAACGCTAATAAGTGAGTACACTCTCCTATCCTGCTTGTGTTGTTAATAGGATTCTCTTGTGGTAGCCTGTACACCAGGGGTCTACCGTTGAAGTGCTACACATCGGTGGTGGACGATTGCGGAGCAGCCAACCCTGGCACCTCCCAGGGAGACTGTCGTCAACGACTCTACGATGATGGTGGGCGACGCCAAAGCATCCAGCTCCGGCACCACTCAAGGGGCCTACTGTCGACGTCTCAACGATGATGGTGGGCGACGCCAGAGCAGCCAACTCTGGCACCCAAGGGGCTTTCCATCAATGTCTCATCATGTTGACGACAGCAACAAGCACTGATAAGTGAGTACACCCCCTGCTTTGCTCTTGTTGCTAACATGGTTCTGTTGTGGTAGCGTATAAACCAGGGCCCTGCTGTCGAAGTGCTACACATCGGTGGTGGATGACGCCAAAGCAGGTAGCTCTGGCACCTCCCAAGGAGCCTGTCGTCGATGACTCAACAATGATGGTGGGCGACGCCAGAGCAGCCAGCTCCGGCACCTCCCAGGGGGCCCGCTGTCAACAACTCTACGATGATGGTGGGCAACACCAGAGCACCCAGCTCCAGCACCACCCAGGGGACCTGCCATCGATGTTTTTGCGACAATGGTGGGTGACGCCAGAGCAGACAGCTCCGACACCACACAGGGGGCTTGCCGTCGACAACTCTATGGTGATGGTGGGCGATGCCGAAGCAGCCAGCTCCGGCACCATCAAGGGAGCCTGCCTTCAACATTTCTGCGACTATTTTTGGCAACATCGGAGCAGCCATCTCTGGCACCACCTAGGGGGCATGCCGTGAACGTATCCACTCAGACAAAGCTCAGTGCCCCTAGAAGGTCCACATTGAAGTCAACCACTCATACTCCCCCGCTTCGTTGGGGGCCCGTCGAAGACATCCTGCGATCAAGTGGTAGGTGTGCCCAGCCAACTAGCCACACCTACCAGGGGGCCTCTAATGGGGTTCCATAGAAAGGATGTCAACTGACGACAAATCGTCCATGTAAACTGTGCAAGCATTGGTCCCTCAAAAGCTACAAACTCAACAAAAGTTCTTCAAGACCTTACTCGGCTAAGGACTTGGGGCAACAATTTGAGAAGCTCAAGAAAAGCCAAGAAAACAAACACAAAGTCAGATTCATTGAAGAATATATATACAAAGGGGCGAAACCCCGAATACAAAGATGGGCCGCTAGCCTCAATCCCTGGCAAATTGCGCGACGACAAGTTTAGTAGTCTCCTTGACCTCCGCTGCCGCCATTTCCTCACGCTCCTCGATGGGACCTTCGAAAACCGACTCCAGTAGCATCTCAGGGCAGCAACTCCGGTAGCACACCAGGACATGGGATGCCGCTGTCTTTGCCACCACTCTACCCTCGGCTTCTAGACACTAAGCCAGCTGATGCTCCTGCAAATCGAGCTCTTGGGCACGGCGCTCCGTTGTGTGCTCCTGGGACTAGACGTTGAGATCTCCCAGGAGGATTTTCTGACGCTTAGCTAAGTGTTGCGCCAGATCCAATGCCAAGTCGCTCTCCCGAAGCTCAAGGTCTTCGAGGTGGGACTGCAGCCTGTCCCGATCTGCCTCAGACCGATGCATCATCACCAGGGCTGCCACGTCTTGCTTGACGGTTGTAGCCTCCCACTCAACAACAGCGGCATCATGGCGACTGAGGGTCTCTCAACCCTCTTCAACGGCACGCAGCTGGGCGTCAGCAGTGTCATTGGCTACCATGGCGTCGACCAGAATCTTCTGGGACATTGCGTCCATGGCCTTTACCAATCGGTGCCTCAGCTCAACCTCCTCACTCTCTTTCTGGTACTTCGCCTTTGCCTCGTTGATCTTGAACCTCAAAAGGTCCTCCCAGGCTTGGAGGCGCTCGCCCTCAGCACGCAACATCTCTCACTCTACAGCGAGAGCCCCTTGTACCCAGCGGAGGTTGGATTGCACCAGGTTGATGCTGGACTGCGCCGAGTCCATGATGTTGGAAAGGCGCACTGGCTGCGCCGAAGTTATGTAAGGCCGCTTGGTGATTATCTCATGGACCTCTTCCTCCCGCGGTGATGAAGGCGAGACCACCAGTACAAGGGACCTTGTTCCCGAGGACTGAGCAGGGGTTGAGGCACTACCCGAAGTGGTAGCGCCACCGTCGCCCAAGGAGCCACACAATGGATTAGCAGCTACGGAGGCCAGGCCCTCAGCCTGTTGAGATGACTCTGACATTGCCCCTGGCACGACGGTCGAAGGTGACTCCGACACGGCAGCCGGAGATGCTCCACTAACCACGCGAGGTACTAACAGCGGAGCAGCGCTCCTCTGTACAGGCTTGGCAGTCTGCTCCACCGGTAAAGCCGTAGCCTCCTGGGCTGACTTCGCAGCGCTCTAGGACACTACCCCCGACGGTAAAGGCGTCACAACAACTGACGTAGACCGGCAGGTCAAAATCAAAATCTATCCAAGCTAAAGGAACAGGTGAGATAATGAAGCAAGCATTTGAAAGAATGCCTTACCGATGCCCCCGAAAGCTCCAGCAGGCCTCGACCTTTAGCAGCCATGAGGCTTCGGGCCCTGTTGACGGTGTGGCAGGTGTGGTCACTCCGTTCGGACCTCCACTGGAACCACCAACGATGCTGCAACCCTGCATCAGCCTATCTCCACCAACTCCAACAGCGCCACTCCCGGGGCCTCCTCCCGAGATGTTGCCGACGTCTGCCCGAGGCCTCTTGGCCTGAGGCTCCACAGGTGTGGCGCTCCCGGCGCCCTCTGTGGCCCCTTGGACTACACTGGCGGCAGAGATGCTAGACGGTGTGCTGGCCACAGATGATGGCGGAACCTTTGCTTGACGGACTGGGCCTCCCCCTGATGAACTACTGACACCTGATGCTGAGGAGGGGCGCGCCAGTGGACGTTGGCTTGGAGCAAGGACAGCCCGCAGCGGTGCCTTTGGCGGCAACCGAGGTCATTTCTCCTTCGCAACCTCGATCACTAGCAACTTCCCCTTCCCTACATCGGGAACCGGTGCTTTCCCCTTCCCTGTGTCGGGGACCGACACTTTGCCTTTCCCTCCGTCGAAGGGCGCATCCACCCTTAAAGCCTCGGAGCCTGGGGAAGGTGTAGACTCCTGTGGAGGGTCGACGATGGCCAATCCACGGTCCACATCGTCAACATGCTGTGGTGCAAGATCGAGCGCGTCCAGGTTCAACATCCTTCTCAGGATCTTCATCTCAAGGATCTGATGCAAGCAAAGCGGCGGATAGGACCCTAGAAGGTTGAAGATGTCAAAAGTCAGCGAGTCATCACACGCCTTGGTCATTACGTCGAGTACCTCTTGCAAGGTCATCTCTGTGCCGCAATCCTGCACCAGTCGGGTGCCATCCTGTGGCCTGAAGTAAAGCCATGCAAAGCGGCTTCGATGCTGGAGGGGGGCCAGGCATCGACGCACGAAATCCGCCATCACCATCAGCTTCAACAAACCATGATCCACCAAGAATCGGATCCTCTCTATGACTGAGGTGTACGTCTACTCCAACTCCGGGTGCTTCTCCCAGGTCTTCTTCTTGAGTACTGGGAAATCGGTGGGCAGGACCATGGCATCATGAGCATCGACCTGTACGATCACCTAGTCGCTCCTCCAGTCGGCCCACTTCACTGTGGAGAGTGGGGTGATGTACTTGAAGGGGTTGTTGGCCCGATGCTGGAAGTAGTATCTAACGAGGAAGCTTGTCTTGCTCTTCTTCCCTGTCCGCCTAAGAACGAAGAACTGCCGGAACACCAGCACGGACGGGTGCACCCTGAAAAACATCTCGTAGATGTGTGAGAACACCGCCGCCACCACCAAAGAGTTCGGCGACAAGTGGTGAAGCTGGAGCCCGAGGACCTCCAGGAGCGTCACTAGGAAGGAGGAAACAGGAGGATTGAACCCACAGTACGCATACACCTTGAAGAAGACGATCACCTTCTCCCCAACTCCAGAGGCAGGGAGCCGAGACAGATCAGATCCTGCTGCTCCTTGTCCTCCCATCCGAATAGCGGCCTCACGGGTGCTACATCCTCTATGTTGGAAGGAGGCAAGATTGAGTCCATTGGAGTAGGACTCGAGAACCTCGAAGGTGGGGAGAGAGTGGGTGCCCAAGGAGGAAGACAAAGGCTCGAACGTTGGGGTGTGCGTAAGGAGGAGCCACCTTTGCACACAAAGGTTTCCTTGTAACACCCTATTGATGTTTGAGAGCACCGAGCAAATCACTCGAGGCCAGAACCCACTGCTCAACCCTTAGCATCGATAATAGTCGGGCCCTGGTCCCCTGTTAGAGAGATTGGCCCGAGTGTGTTCGATCCGAGAAGGCGACCCGACAGTTTTCATAAAGGCGGGAGTGCAAGCAGCAGAAGTGCAACAACCGCATTGGGAACCATCGCAGTAAAGAAGTTGCAGAAGCAAAGATCCCATTGCCACGATCCCTCAACCAGAAAGGTACGCGTGGCCATGATGGTAGAGGCGCACACTATTTCACCTAATCAAGACAAAATCGAAAGACAGCACGGGAAAGTAGGGATAGGGCTCCACCCTTGGTCTCATCACCTCCCCATAGGGTGGACCCAGGGGCCACTATCGGTACTTGGAATATTGGGTACACTCACGCGCAGGCTAAAGCCGCCTAGGTGCCCTGCCTCCAGCCAAAGCAGGGTACGAGGGTGCCATGTGTCCAGAAGGTCCGGACCCCTCTACCTCAGATACAGGGTCCGGAGTACCCACATGAACCTTGAGGAGTCGAGCGCCCCATCAAGGATGAGCTCCCAAGTGGCCACGTGTCCAGCAGGATGGGATCCTGCTCCCCACAAGGGAGAGGGCTCCGGAGCTGCCACGTGGGTCGAGACAACAGACAGGCCACTTCCCCAAAGAGGCATGCTCCAGCTCTGCCATGTGTCTCGCGACCCTAGAACCCCTGCTCTACTCAAGAGCGGGCTCCTTGGCTACCACGTGTCCAGCGGGTCGGGACTCAGCCTCTCAGAAGAGGTTAGCTCCCGAGCTGCCATGTACCCTACAACTTGTCCTTGGCGGTGGGTTGCGATAGTTAAGAGGGTGGTGCACCTTGTCCAGATCAAGCATTGAAGACTCGCGTCTTCCCCAGGCGTGTGACGTGGCGCACGCCTGCTATCAGGTACCGTTGTGCCCAATCGCATCGCAGTGAAGGCGTAACAAGCCTACCCCACTCCAGTATGTGGATAGCTTACAGCGCCAGGGGCAGATGGATGGGACATTTCCTGCCATCATCAACGACTACGCATGGCCCTCTAGTGACTAAGGCGGCAAGGCAACGAGTCTTCAAGCCGCGGTCAGAGGAAGCTTATGCGAGAAGCCTTAGATCCTTAGGATAAGATCACCCCGGGGCCACCTGTCGGGCCCCGGACCCCACTTGTAAGGCTTCTGGCCTTATCTATAAAAGGATGAGACCGCCACAATTACAAAGGATGGCGAATCAATCCCCAACACACACACACACACACACACACACACATACAAGCAATAAAACCTCACCGTGGAGTAGGGTGTTACGCTCTCGCGGCCCGAACCACATAAAAACCACCGTTTCATACTCTCATATGCACGATCAATCAATTTAGAACTATGCCCTCCTGATCAAAGAACCTCCACGGGCTACTCCTTAGCAGATCCGGGGGAAGTGTCGCTTTAACACTTCGATAGACATGGCATGTAAAGCTAAAAGAGTCCACATAAGTTGTTTTCGAAGGATATGGTAAAGAACACGACTGGACTCATATTTCTTTCTTTGGGAGCTACCATACGCAAAGGCGCTGCTTTGACCAGGAGTGTAATGTCGCTGATAGCATCATAAGCATGTGTTTTGATTTTACCAGTCAAACCAAAGATAATTTGAGTGCGAGGAAAGACTTTGCTGATATTTGTGACCGTCCTGAGCTTGAGGTTATAACAAATGCAAGTGGAAATGAAAGGTAGGCCATGAGCTCCATACTGTGTCAGGCCAGAAGAAAGGAAGCAAATACTTAGTTGGTTGAAAACATTTAAGTTTCCAGATCGTTATGAAGCTAACATAAAATGATGTGTTAATCTCAACACCGGTAAACTAAATGGGTTGAATAGCCATGATTACCACATTATGATGGAGAGACTTATACCGGTATTGTTTCATGGCTACTTCAAACCTGATTTGTGGAAGATGTTTGCCAAACTTTGCTACTTTTATAGGGAGATTTGTGCTAAGGAAGTGTCGAAAAAGATGATGCAACTGTGGGAGAAAGGAATTGTTGTGCTTGTATGTAAGATGGAAAAGTGTTCCTGCCTGGATTTATGAATGTTATGCAACATTAGCTGGTGCATTTACCTTATGAAGCATTGGTAGCAGTTCATGCACAATTCAGGTGGATGTATAGTCAAGAAAAAGAATTGAAGAAACTTACAGCTACAGTGCACAACAAGGCAAGAGTTGAGGGCTGTATTGCAGAAGCATTTGCAGCTAAAGAAATTATTAACTTCTCTAGCAAATATTTTCCACGTGCAAACAACGTGAATGCATCTGTCACACGATATCATAATTTAGAAGAGCAATCTATGAGTGAGTTTAAGATTTTTCATTGGAAGGGTAAAGGTGTTGGGCTCCTACTTCTCATTATATTTCGGCGCAAAGAGGAACTACACCATGCTTTACATATTTTTCAACATGGATGAGGTTTTACCATATTTGAAATGTTTGACAAGTTGTATTGGACATCTTCACGAAGACCTATGCAAAGTCAATTGGATAAGCTACGTCAACATGGCATAAACGGTGGACCAAGCTTTTTGGACTGGTTCCCTAAACATGTAAGTTTCTATCCTTTTTTCCTTCAATTGTAGCTCACATGTTTATCATAAGATGTTAACTTTATTTATTTATGTAGTGTATGAAAGATGTCAACATCTCTAATGACTTGTGACAGATGTCGCATGGTCAATTGAGAGCAAGGGAATTTAACTGATATGATATCAACAGATACCATTCTCGGACAGCAAGTTTAGAAGCAAGCCATCCACTTGCTGCCACTACAAACAGTGCAGTATTGATAACAACCGTAGAGGGTAGTGGAGAAGTGAAAAAATAATATGGTGTTCTTCAAAAAATAATTGAGTACACATTTGGGGGTCGAAAAACACTTCAACTTGTGATTTTCGATTGTGAATGGGTTGATCCAACATCGGGCTCACGAGTTGATGATTTCCATGTGGTGGAGGTCAACCACAACTCACGATACACAATCCATAACAATAATGTTGTACTTGCGAATCAAGTGGAACAAGTGTACTATTTAAGTTATCCTCGCCCAAGTTTGAAAAATTGGTGGGTTGTGTATAATGTTAACCTTGAAGTGCACCCTCATCGTTATGATGGGTACATAGAGAATCAGGAAGATGAGGGTAGTGTCTATCAAGATGAAGGCGAGGAAGCGGAAGATTTTAGGATATCTTGTGGGATAGCACTCGCAGAAATAGCTAGTGATACGATGCATGTCTAAAGAACAAGCTAGCCCTTCGAGTAAACGTGATCATCAGTCACAAAGGATTATGGAAAAGAAGAAAAGGATTAATGAAGAAGAGGATAGATTTGAAGAAGAAAAAGAAGAGATAGAAGAGAGTGAAGAAGAAGAGTTTGAATAAGAGATGGAAGAAGATATATGTGAATATCTTAATGCACGTGTGACAGAAGCAGATTCTGATGCTGATGATTTTTTATTCTTATTGTACGCATTTTTGAGATTTTTATTCTTATTGTATGCATTCTTTAATATTTAGTATTTAATGTTGTATACTAATCATTTCATTTAAAACGTATGCAGATGTATAAGCTTTTACCAGGTTTGGGAAGAAGAAGAAGGGCAAGAAGGGTAGTGGATCTTCGTCTTCCACTCCCAGTTCTGGTTCAGGCCACACGGACCCGGTTCAGGTTCTTGTTTTGTAAATACATTTGAATATAAAAATCAATTGTCTATTGTTCCTTACTTCTTTATTTATGTTTCTAGGGTACTAGCTGCACTGTGCAAAGGAAGAGGCAGTTTATGAGTTGTTTGGCAGAGCTGACATCGAGCAAGCCTGCACGAGGTTCGAGTCCGACACAAGAGTTGTACGGGAGGAGCCAAAGATTGTCATGCAGCCGTTAGAGTAGGGAGGAGTCTCAGGAGAAGGCTCGGAGACCGTTGGGCAGTGGACCTCCTCTGATGGTGGTAATGAGAGGGATGATGAGGATTGTGGTGAAGAGGCTGATGATCCTGAGCGAGATGCCAGGATTGCAAGAACAACAGAGCTAGAAGAGTTAGGACACCCCAATCGATGCCTCTTTAGGTAATATTTCTGATTAATTGATTAATACATTATACCTTTTATATTGGTTTTCTTGTCAATTAATTAACTATTTTTATGTACCTTTAATGTACAGGTTGCGAGGGCACCTTTTATGTGGTCTAAGTAAAAGCTTGGATGAGCGGCCGATTATAAAGCTGAAGGTTACTAGGTCCTGGGTCGAGCTTGGTTGTAAGACCCTCATTTTCATCCATCATGCATTGCATACATTCTTATACATGTTTAACATTAAGCGACACCAGGAGGAACAAGTTTAAATTTAATTAGAATCAAAACAGCTATTAAAACATGTATCAGTGCAGACTTTTCCGGATCGGACCCCGCACTAGTCCGTTCTACTCTCTGTTATTTTCCGGACTTATCCGCCTTTTGCCCTGGATTAGTCCAAAAATGCTTCTGATGTTGTCTGAACTTGTTTGTTTCCGAGTACGGACTAGTCTGATCTTCCCTACTGGAACTTTTCGGAGTTGCTCGGTATGTCCTTGTTTTGGTCCGGTTTTTGAGAAACTAGAAAAACCTCTGGACTTGTCCTCCACCATACCGGACTTGTCCGTTTTGGCTTTCTGCAACCGTTTGGACTTGTCTGGATTTCCATCGGACTTGTCCGTTCAACTTTCTATCCCATATAAAACTTGTTCGGCCTCCATATGTACTAGTCTGGTGTGCCTGACTCTGAGTCTATTTTTCCTTCCCGACGGGCTTTTGGGTAGTTACCTTAATTGGGCCCAAGAACATCGTGCCTAACCCTTGTGGAGCCCATGTGGGACCCCACCAAGCCCTCCACCGCCTTATACACGAATTCCACCCAAACCCTACCATCTCCACCCTATATAAGCACCCAAACACCCAACATTTCATCCCTTTGTCACATTAGAAGAAACACTAGACCCTAGTTCGTGAGAGCTGCCATCAATGAGCCTTCACCGCTACGAGGGAAGGATGAGAAGGAAGAAGGATAAACCAAGATCGTCGTCACTGTTGTGATCTCCATCTTCAATCCTTCATCATCAACATCCTCCTTTGCCAATTCATAATCTCCAATTGATCTAGACATCAAGATCTCGAGTTCCATCGAATCCTCAACCCCTGAACCCTAAGATTCAAAGTAAATATCTTAGATTTATCTTTTCTATGTAAAATATGGTTCCATATAAACTTTAACCATGCTCTAGTGAAAAATTCGCAAAAACCCTAGCCGTAACGAACTTGTCCGGTCCTATGCGCACTAGTCCGATTTCCTTCCTGTTCTAGAAAGGACTTGACCTGTCCCAGTGCGGACTAGTCTAGTCTTCCTGTTCTAAAATTTCCTAGAACTTCATTAATATTCTCTGAAATGACTTGAAAATTGTTCTAACTTGTAATACTTAATTGTAAATAGTTAGTAAGCAATGATAGCAACTTCATAACATGCATTACCACATAATTGTATCATTCATGCATGTCATGACATATTGAGTAATATATGAGCATTTATTGATTGTAATGTTTGTTTTGTATGCTTATCAAGCGGAATAGAAGGCTTTACTCTAGAGGGTGCGATCGAAAACCTCCAGCACCAGAACTTTGATGCTTTTGATCCTAAACAATCTCAAGAGCAAGGCAAGTGTCCTTGAACATTTTGATCCCGTTTCTAAATGTTTTGTTTGCAAAACTGCATGCTTGTATCAAATTGATGGGAAACCCAAGATTGGTGTTTACTAGTCTTGTTTGAACATCCTTGTCGCTTAGGACATATTTGTAACACCCTCATTTTCATCTATCATGCATTGCATATATTCTTATACATGTTTAGCATTAAGCAACCCAAAAGGAATAAGTTTAAAATAATTATAATCATGCAAGCAAATAAAAACATGTTGTTGTGCGGATTTGTCCGGATTTGTACCCCGGACTAGTCCGTATATCTCTCTGTTGTTCTCCCTGGGTAGGGCGGACTTGTCCAATTTGGACCCTGGACTAGTCCGGTTTTGCTCTCTGTTGTCTTTTCGGACTTTTCCGTCAGTGTCACGGACTAGTCCGAGAATGTTTCTTATGTTTTCCTAAGTCATACTCCGGACTTGTCTGGCCTAGCACCGAACTTGTCCGTTAAACTCTCTGAAACTTTGGTTTGTCTGCGAGCGGAATTGTCTTGCTTCATACCAGACTTATCCATTCAACTTTCTGACTTCCAACAGACTAGTCTGGCCCCTATCGGACTTGTCTGGTGTGATCGACTCAGATTCAATCTTTTCCTCTATGATATGTTATTGGGTATTTGCCTTAATTGGGCCCAAGAACATCGTGCCCAACCCTAGTGGAGCCCATGTGGGACCCCACCCCAGCCTCTGCCACCATGAACTCAAAATCCATCAAAACCTACCACCTCCACCTCTATATAAACACCCCCAACACCCACCCCTTCACCTCTTTGCCACAATTGAAGAAACCCAAAACCCTAGTTCGTGAGAGCCGCCGTCAAGAGGAGTTCATTGCAGCCAGGAAAAGGGAAGGAGGAAGGAGAAGGATCAAGCAAGGTCAATCTTAATAAACTCATCGACGACATCGTCAATTCTTCTCCAGTTCTACATCTTCTTTGGATCTAGGCTCAAGATCTCAAGTTCCGTCGAATTCACGACCCTTGAGTTGTTGAATTCACGGTAATTACCTTAGATCATATTTTTGCTTCAATATTGTTCCCATAATTCAACTCAAACTATACTCTAGTTGGAAATTCGCCAAAAACCCTAGCCGAGTGGACTTGTCCGGCCGAGTGTGGACTTGTCCTATCAACTTTCTAGTACAGGGAGGACTAGTCTAGCCCCCTGAACGAACTAGTTCGGTCTTGCTGTCTGTTTTGTGCTGAATTAATTTGAAATTGACTCAAATAAACTTGAAACATGTTCAAACTTGTTAAAAACTATTGTAACTACTTAGCAAACATTAATAGCAACTCATTAATTAGTTTGCCACATAATTGCATTATTCATGCATGTCATTGCATATTGAGCAATATATGAGCATTTATTGATTGTAATGTATGGGTTGTATGTTTGTTGCGTGGAATAGAAGGTGTTGCGCTAGAGGGTGCTTTCGAGGACCTGTAGAATTAGAACTTAGAAGATTTTGATCCTAATCAGTCTCAAGAGCAAGGCAAGTGTCCTTTATCATTTTGATCCGGCCTGCTTTTAAATGTCCCGTTTGCAAAACTGCATACTTGTGTCAAATTGATGGGAAACTCATTTATAGGTGTTTACTAGACTTTTTAACCATCCTTGTCGCTTGGAACATATTGTAGAGAGTCGGGAAGGGAATTTTTACCTTTTTTCTTCGCTCTAATTAATTGGGATGGGAAAACAACCAGATGACCTAATTATGAATTAATGGATGATGGGAATCGGTGAACATGATTAATTGGTAACATGGACTTGGGAGGTCTAAGCAAGCATGGTTTATGGATTGGGTTGGATAATATGGTTGTTTGCTTGCGTTGGATCTATGGACCGGTTCATGCGAGAATAAGCCAGGACAACAGTGCCACAACAAGGCCAAGTACGGGTGCAGCTTAGCTGATTAATTAGGTGTTGCTAGTATTGTCCGGATCATTTGAAAGAGCGGGGAATGGGAGTCGGTTGGGTTTGCAATAGTGGCGGGACTGCCCTGGGATTCGAACTACTTCCCCGTCGCCCTGATCGGCTCAGCTCGGTCATGGCCGATGAACCTGCCCGAGGGGTTTATAATCTCTTGGGATCAGCTCTGTCGGCAGTTCATGGTGAAGTTCGGTAACTCCTACACGCGCCCCAGCACCGAGCTCGACCTTGACGCCATGCCCCAGCAACCCAAGGGGACATTGCGATCATTCATCCTGCGCTTCTCCCAGGTATGCAACTCCATCCCCAACATCCCGAATGCTTCTGTCATAGTAGCATTCTGGCAGGGAGTATGTGACCGGAAGATGCTCGAGAAGCTAGCCATGCACAACATGCAAGATGTCTCCGAGCTCTTCTCTATCGCCGACCGTTGTGCCCGGGCGGCGGAAGGTCGTGACTGGCACACCCAACCCACACCCGGAGTGGGCGGAGTCGGCCAGTCTGGTGAAGGAGCCGTTACCCCGGGTAGCAGCAAAAATAAGAACAAGAATCGGGGCGGTGGTAGCCAGAACAAGCCGCTGCATGGGTCACCCGTCGTTGCAACAGTGGCGACCGGTGGTGGAAACCCCCACATTCCTATAAATGCCAACGTCAGCCACCTGCTACTGACGATGGCATCGAGCCCTGCTCGATGCACAAGACTCGTGACCACACTGCGTGCGACTGCCGGGAGATCAAGAGGTGCACCGAGCGATACCAAGAGCGGGCGCAATAGTGTCCTGATAGCGCCCCCTTCCGCCAATGGGAGGGCAAGTAGAAGGTCGACACCAAGGTCGACGTTGATGACGAGGATATGGAGTACTAGAAGAGGTAACGAGCCATCAAGGTGGTCCATCAAGATGAGGACTCTGATGTCCGCAGCAACCACGAGCGTTGCAAGACTCTGTACGTCATCTTTGAGGGGTCTTGGGATCTGTCAGCAGTTGAGAACCGGCAGATCTCCCTACACTACTAAAGTGATAGAGGAGTTTGATGTTCGGTGTGGGCGCGCGGAGATTCAAGAAGGTGAGTAAGAATTGGCACAGGAGACACAAGAATTTACGTGGTTCGGGCCGCCTGAGCGTAATACCCTACTCCACGGAGGTGTTGGTGTTGTATTAGCTGTTTGAGCTTGTGATGAGCGTATGAGGCGCTTGTGTCCCCCTTATGTGTATCATCGGCCTGTCCTTTTATAGTACAAGGGCAGGCCGTTACAGGTTAGCCTGGCCCGACATGTGGCCCCGGCGGTTACTAGTATTGATACACATTTAATTTCTCTTAATGATCCTGTAACGGGCTTTGATAGCACCGTTACTGGTGTTAAGATTGTCTGTTTAAGTGTCATCAATATGGTATTAATGACACTTAATCGGGTCTTGAAGTCCTTGGCTCTCCTTGGATGATCCGGAGCCGTTGCGGGGTCTTCCGGAGGTTAGAAGCTAAAGATCCGATAGTCAGACATGTGGCAGCTCTCGAGCTTGCTGTGGGAAACAGGTAGCTCCGGGACTACCCGACACGTGTCAGGTCCGGAGCTTCTCTCGGTCAGGGGCTATGTCCGGGGGCGCCATTTCGGTACATGGTCCGGAGCTTCCCCCTCGTGGGCGGTAGCTCCAGTTTGGTAGTACAAGTGGCGACCCAGGGATTAACCATGTTGAAGAGGCGGGTCCGGTTATGTCTGACATGTGGGCCTTCGAGGGTCTTCAAACCAAGTAGATGATTTTCCTTTGAGATCTTTATAACCTCAAGGGGTGTACGGTTTCTAGGGTACCGACAGTGGCCCCCTGGACTTACCTCCCGGGAGGTCATTCCGCCGAAGGTGGGTCCATCCTCGCGACCTTTGAACTGAGTCTTCAAGGTCTTTGAGGGTGCCGTTGGCAAAGACTTAGAATTAAATCCTCGCTGCGTGGCGTATCCCGCATGCGGCAGATGAGATCTTTGGCGTGCGGATCTCACGCAATTGAAGGTCGCCGGTTCCTGATACGAAAACCGTATCGGTTCCGCGCGCCTTGTCAGGTCGCCACCTTTGGGTTTCCCGCCTCGTGATGACAACTGTTCGCCTGGGTAAGAGCCTCGACTTGATCGTCGTGGTGGTCCCGGCCCTCTTGTCATCGGCTGGGTGGAATTTTTGAATGGTACCTTCGGCTTCCTTGCGGTTTCCATCCAAGCGTTGCGAGGGCTTACTAAAGAAGGAAAGCGCGCACCGTCGGGAGTTCTTTACGCCTCTCATCCGATCTTGCGCTCAAACTACCAACTCGTGCTTCGCTCTTCTCTTCTTGTCTTGCCTAGCCGTGCCGCGATGGAGTTGGGTCTCCGCGAAAGTCGCTTGAAGACCGAAGGCGATTTGAAGAAGGTCCGGGCCCTCATGGAGTGGTCCTCGGACTTCTTCAACCACTCAGTCTGTGCCGGCGGAGAGCTCCCCTTCGAGAAGGAGCACGCCGGCGAAATGGTGTACTTTTCTTCGTACGCCATGGTGGGGTTGATCCCACCTTTTTATTCCTTTTTCTTTATGCTTCTAGACTTCTATGGTCTGCAGTTATATCACCTTGGCCCTCACTCCATCCTCCTCGTGTCTATCTTTGTCCACTTCTGTGAGATGTGGGTGGGCATCCCCCCTGCATCGAACTCTTCTGGACCTTCTTCACTGTCCACACCACCGGTCGGAGCAATGAGTACCTTGGCTTCTACTACTTCGTGAAGCGCAAGAAGTGCCCATTCAAGTACCTCCGGTCATTTCCTTCTGGGAAGTGGGATGACTGGAAGAAAGATTGGATAGTTGTCAGGGTGGAGGAGCACGAGAGGCTGGAGTTGCCTGATAGTCTGCCCGACATCGACACGACGATCTGGAGTGAAGCTCCGGTGCTGGCGGAAGCTTTCAATCCCGCTTTGACCAGGATCCGCCAATGCGTGGAGGGAGGATTGACTCCTCAGGTGGTATTTTGCAATTTCCTGGTCAACAGGTTGGCACCGCTGAAGAGGAGGGAGAAGCTTGGTTGGGCCCTCAACAGCGTGATGGACGACGACCGGGTTGAGACCGGGTTGAAGTCCAACATGGTGCGGAAAACCTTGGAGTTCCACCTCAAGAAATTCCAGCATGGCATCGACGTCGACGGTGATGACTTGACTCCCCCGTCGGCCTTCCTCCCTCTGAACGTGGAAGTGGAGTTCAGCAGGGAGCTCCGGCGAAAGATGCCCGTACTTGACGACCTCGGTGTCGTCGAGAGAAGACCAACCTCCGGGGTAGCGATCCCTGTAGTACCCAAGGATGGCTCCGGCTCTGCCCCTAAGCCGAGGGGAGAAGTCGTCGGCAAGGGCAAGGAGCTGGCGGAAGAACCAGTGAGCCAGAAGAGGAAGATGCAGTATGCCGATCGAAGGTCTGCCGGGGCCGCTACTTCCGCATCGGCTCCTTCTCCCCGGAGGGGAAGGTCTTCTGCAACTGCGGCGGTTGTCCCCGTAATGGGGTCTTCCCGGAATGAGACCATTCCTGTAGTGGGGTCCTCCCGGAGCGCGTCTGTTCCCGCGGTGGGATCCTCCCGGGGTGCTAGATCCGGGCGCACGACTCCAGCACCTGGGCCGGTGGAGGCCTCCAGGTCCGGGGGTTCTTCCCGATCGAGGGGAGCCTCAACCCGGGAAACACCTGTGGCCGCGACGAGTTCCGGAGGGCCTTCCGGAGCTTCTGCACCGGCTATGGCTAGCCCAGAACGCCCTGGAAAAAGGTTCCGCGCAAGCTGGCGCGGAAGCCTCCCAAGGTGATTTTTAATCTCTACCTTGTATAATCATTTTGATTGTAGCAACTGTTTGTTAATTTTCTTCATCCATCGTTTGCAGCGTCCCCGAGAAGGGGAGTGAGGCTCCACCCTCGACCACAACGTCTAAGGCCGCGGGGTTGGGAGCTTCTGCTCCTGTCCCGGTGCCGCCCCAAGTGGTGGCTGAGGCTGCGACAGCTCCGGCGCCAGCTGTTGTGGTCATGGACCTCGACTTGTCCCCAGAAGTTCCTGTGGTAGCGCCGGACCACAGGAGTGAAGACATGCCAACGGCACCTGTCCTGGAGGTTGAAGCTCCGGGTCCTGGTGCTGCGATGATGGAAGCTCCGGCTGTTGAGCCGGAGGAAGAAGTAATCTCGGCTTCTGAGCCGGAAATTGTTGAAGCCCCGGCGGTTGAGCCGGAGGTGACTGAAGCCCCGGCATGCGAGCCGGAAGATGAGGTAGTTTCGGCAGTTGGGCCGGCTACTTCCGAAGCACCGGCAGCTGAGCCAGTTATTGTTGGAGCTCCGGTCACAGGATCGGACGATGTTGAAGATCTTCCGGCTCCCGTGCTGGTGGTTGAAGAGGTGACAGAGCTTGAGCCTCCGTCAGAAGAGGTGCTCAGACCGGAGCCAGCAGCGGCTCCTGCTTCGGAGGCGACAACGTCGGAGGTGCCCGCGGCCGAGCCGGAGTGCCCCAGCGAAGTCGCTGGCCCCCAGCCTGAGGGGGTGAACGAAGATTTGGCGGCGGGGCCTTCTTCGATGGCGACTGAGGCCATCTCGGAGGACGGCCCTAGTGCCATGGAGTCCCAGGGGACCACTCTTGTAGAGTGGGACCCAATTTTTGTATCTGAAGACCCGCTGGAACCAGCGGTGGAGACCCCAGCAGGTCCGGAGCCAATCCCGTTGTCGCTGTCCATTGACAACGCATGTTCCAGTCTGCGTCAAGTCCAACTAGCCATCTTCCACGACAGCAAGGCTCTTGAAGAGGAATGCCAAAACCTTAGGCGGTGGCGTAACCGGCTCTACTTCGAGACCAAGCAGGCTCAATTGAGGCTAGCGGATGACAAGGAGTGGATCAAACGGGAGAAGGTCCGCCTGGAGTACTGGGGTAAATTACTGGATGACAGGGAGAGTATGACTCATGCCCTCGATGATCAATCTCGGAAGATCTACGATCAGGCCAAAGCTGCCAATAACGCGGCCGATGCGCGCCACGAACAGCTTGAGGCCATTAACACCGCACTCATCAATCGCCGAGAGGCACTTGAAGAGAGGGAGAAACGGCTCGAGGATGAAGAGCAGAAACTCCTTGAGCTGCGGGATGATGTCCTGAGGAGGGAAGAGGAGCTTGCCGAGAAAGTAGCTCTGGCTGACAAGGGCCTCGAGGAGCACGCCAAGAAATTGGAAGAGTGCTGCCAAGAGGAAGAGGAGAAGACCTGGGTGCGAGGGCAGGAACTCTATGAACAAGAGTGTGCCCTTGTTGCCCGGGAGAAGAAAGTGAGGGGTAGGGAGAAGGACCTGGTCAAGCACCGGAACAAGATCCACCTCCGGGAGGAGGAGCTCGGAAAACTCGAAAGGCGGGTTGCTGAAAAGATTCAGCAAAACGCCAAAGAGGTTGAGCGCCTCGCCCGTGAGAATTCCGAACTGACGGCGGCCAAGAGATCCCTGGAAGAGATGAAGGGCTTGAGGGCTGAGGACTCCCTACAGATTTGGGAGTTCTTGAGCAAGGCCAATGATGCCCTGGCACCGAAGGTTTTCAGCCCCGTGCGCCCGGATGATCCGGAGCCGGAGCCGGACCTAGCGCTGCAGGCGTTGAGAGCAGCAGGTAGCAAGCTCTCCAAGGTGGGCGATGTCATCGCGGACCAACTGGAGGTTGAGGGGCAATCCCTGGCGAAGAACTTTGCAAAATATGTGCTGACATGCTACACCAGCCGGAACTCTCAATTTCCTCTGGACCCGGTGCTTGAAGGCCCCGTCGAAGGAGAAGGCGAAGCTACCCGAGCCAGCGTATCGGAGGTTGCCCAGAAGGTCGCCCAATTCTTCCATAGGGTCTAGGACCATCTCTGTAATTCTCACTTGTATTTTCTCTTCTTCTTCCTCAATTTTGTAATCCCTTGTCTCCAGATGTAATCTCTTATCTCCAGATAAATGAAATCCCCAAATTTTGCGAATTTCACTTTTTTGTCTTCAACACTTTTATCTTCACTTGGCCCCCTGGTAGATGTACACAATTTGATTGTGAACATGTACCAAGAGGATATTGTGCATTGTTGAAGACTCTTTTGCTCCGAACTTGTAGAATTTAGGTTCGAAGTCTTCGCTAGTGAAGGCCCCCTGAGGTTGTCGGAGCTTAGAAGCTCCGGCATTGTCTATCGCTGGAGCTTAGTAGCTCCGGCAATAGTCTCTATCAACGCGTAGAGCATCGATAGTTAACCCTCTGGGGTGTTGGAGCTTAGCAGCTCCAGTAGGGACCTTTGCCAACACTCAGTTTGTAGGCAGCAGACTCCATCTACGGGGTCTTTTCACCATCTTTTATTCGGCATCGACGGCCGGACCCCTTAGGGGAGTCGGAGCTTAGTTAGCTCCGGCTTTTCTCCATCAACGTGGATTTTATTTTTCCTGCACACTTAAGCCAAGAAAAATAGTAAAATTTGTTTCTTGTCTATAACTTCGTCGCGGCTTATGACTCTCAAGAAGATTTTAAGTCAAACGCGATTCTAAATACAACCGAATGTGATGTCTTTTATTTTAGATCCAACTGTACACGGACCCAACTTACTTCGGCCTGCCGGGGTGTAGGTAGAGTGGCGTACTTAGGGTGCTTGACCAGGCTAAGTCGATAGCACACTCTGGCCCTAGATTGGCTTGGCGGCTTTCAGACGAGTTGGCCATGAACGATATTTGAATCCAAAAGAACTGACAACACAACTCGACTCGTATATAAACCGGTCGAACTAAAATTTCTTAAGAATTGCACGTCTTCATTATAGACAAGAAAGAGAAAAATAAAAATGTTGAGCCTGTACAAAATAAATGCACGTGGAGTCTATTTCACATGAAAATGTCTTTCATTATAGGTCCGGGGTACAGGGGAAACAAGTACACTCTTATGGTACGGAACCAGGCTAAGCGTGTTTCATTTCTCATTTGACCCAGGGTAGTTAGCCACACTTTTAGTCCGGAGACTGTGACAAGTGCTGCATGAACTTTGCGGACCTTTCGGGAAAGGTCCGACTGTTCTCCCGGAGGAACTACCCGACTCTGTACAATGACTCTATAACATACATCTCAAGTTACTCAAGACTCACCTCCGTGGTGTTAAGTGTAGAACTTACGGAGGTGCTCGATGTTCCAAGGATTTGGGAGAGGTATCCCATCCTCAGTAGCCAAGCGAACGCTTCCGGGACGGGATACTTTAATCACTCGGAAGGGCCCCTCCCAGCCGGTGGAGAGTTTGTTTAACCCTTCTCTGGATAGTATTCTCCGTAGCACCAGATTGCCTTCGTCGAGCTGCCGGTTGTGTACATGCCGTTGGTGATAACGTCGTAGAGCTTGATGATATCGGGCATTCCGAACAGCTGCTTGGCACCTTCCCTCCTCAAGGAGGTCTAGGTCTTCACGCCGGAGCTGGTCCTGCGCGGCTTCGTCGAAGGTCCGGACCCGGAGCGAACCCAAGGTGATTTCCGGAGGAAGGATTGCTTCAGCTCCGTACACTAGAAAGAAGGGTGTTTCTCCGGTTGACCGGTTTGGAGAAGTCCTGTTGGCCCATAGAGTGGGCGGAAGCTCTTCGATCCAGTTGGCTCCATGTTTCTTCAAACGCTCATAGGTGCGCGTTTTGAGTCCTTTAAGGATTTCAGCATTTGCTCTCTTGGCCTGGCCATTGCTGGCTGGGTGAGCTACAGAGGCGTAGCAAACCTGTATGCCGAGGTCTTCGCAATATCCTTGGAATGCGGAGCTTTTGAATTGGGTCCCATTATCAGTTATGATTTTGTTTGGGACTCCAAATCTGCATACAATGTACTGCAGAAAGTTGATAGTAGATTGCTTCTTGATTGTCACAACTGGAGTTGCTTCCGGCCACTTGGTGAACTTGTCAATGGCGACGTACAGGAACTTGTAACCTCCGACGGCTCTTGGGAAAGGTCCCAAGATGTCCACCCCCCACATAGCGAAGGGCCATGTAGGAGGTATCATTTGTAAGGACTGAGCTGGAGTGTGAATTTTCTTTGCATGAAATTGACATGCTTTGCATTTTTTCACCAGCTCAGTTGCATCCTGGAGTGTTGTAGGCCAGTAGAAGCCATGCCGAAAGGCTTTACCAACCAGCGTGCGGGAAGACGCGTGGTTCCCACACTCTCCTCCATGGATTTCTGCGAGGAGCTCGCAGCCTTCTTCCCTTGTGATGCACCGCATTAGGATGCCGTTGGCACCGCGTCGGTAAAGATCCCTTTCTACCAGCGTGTATCTTCTAGCCAATCTGACTACCCGGTCAGCGGATACATCGTCGTCAGGAAGGATGTTGTCTTTCAAGTAGTTCCGGATCTCCGAGATCCATGCGTCGGAACTAACTTGAGCATTTGAGTCTTGCGTGCTGGGTTGCTCGGAGCTTCCGGCAGCACCTACGACCCTTGATGGCTGCCATGGTAACAGGGCCATCGGGACCGTCAGCTTCGGGATGCTGATCTCACCCCCTTCGCTCAGTTCGGCAGGCTGAGCTGTGGGTTTCGACAATCTCCGGACAAAAGTTCCGTCAGGAGCCGGAGCTCCGGTTGACACTTTCGTCGAGAGTTCGTCGGCTTCAGCATTGTGGGCACGCTGAACATGGTAGGGTAAACCCGTGCCCGATGTGTTAATCCACTTAGCATGAGAATTCATAATTGACATGATCATTAGTAACTAACCTAGGCTATGCATATGTACATTAAAGCATTGTAGGAGTCTCTACCTAGTTCTTAGCCTAGTCCCTCTTTACCATATTTATCCCCTTAGGTTGGAATGCTCTTGTGTGTGTCACACTACCTCAATTACCCTTTATCCATCCTTGCTAGAACCCTACCTAGTTCACCCTATCCTTTCCACTTGATGATTGTTTTACTTCCATCTAGCCTTCCTTTGGGAGAATATAAATGACACCCCTTGGGAATACTCTTAGAGGGGAAATGCTACATTGATAGTTTCCGTGCACTTGCAGATTTACATGTATAATATAAAACCTACCAACAAGCATTTCTGGCACCCCTGCTAGGGTGAATTGTTAGTAGTGCATAGGAAATATCAACAAGCATTTATAGCACCATTGCTGGGGAAGGCAACCGAAGTATTACATGATTTATTAAATAGGATAGGACCCTGGTAGGTTTTAGTAGGATGACCCTTTTGGTTTTTGCATATTTTGTGAAAACAGAGTAGTGTATGTCTGGTTTTCGCTTGCCAGAAAACTTTGTTGAAGATCCCGAATCCCTTCTGAGAGATCTACCTCATGTCATTACTCCTTAGAAGCTTCGGGCGACAAAGCAAGCCAACACATTTGCACCAACAACCAAAACACTAATGGCCCAGAAAACCCTTCGTGGGTTTTTAGCTCTCTCTACTAACAATGTGCCTGTTGGGCCCACTGTTAACACGGGAGATGTAAACATCAAAATCAAGACTAGCCTTGTCACCCAACCCATTTCGTGGAAAGGCTAACGAGGATACAAGTGCTCACCTGCAACAGTTCCTTGAGATCTGCAGCACTTTTAAAATAAAGGACGTATCTCCCGATGTTGTCTGTCTTAGGCTGTTCCCGTCCTCTCTCCTTGGAAGAGCCATACAATGGTTCTATGCGAACCAACGTGCTGTAGATACTTCGGAGAAATGTTCTACGTCATTCCTCGCCAAGTTTTTCATGTTGGGAAAAACCAATTCCCTACATGGAAGAAATTCTAGCTTCCAGCAAGATGCCGAGGAATTTATTCCCGGGGCTTGTGGAAGGCTTCAGGAGTACATCCTAGCCTGTCCCCAATATGGGATAGATGACTGGCTCATAATCCAAAACTTTTACAATGGGTTGATCCCTTCTGCCCGTGACCATGTTGATGCTGCTGCTGGAGGTGCCTTCTTCTCATTGACAGTGCCCAAACCCAAAGATTTGATTGAGAAGATTGTCTCAAACATGGGTTGGAGCGACGAGCGTCTCCATACCTGCCAGAGAGGCATGCACACCTTGAAGGAGGCGAACATTATCGCTGCCAAATTGGACCTCCTTATGATGAAGATTGATGGACAAGGCAATGGTGAGGTATGTGGCAATGCCTATGCCTTGGACTCTCACATCACTTGTGAGGTCTGTGGCAACACGATCCATTTGGGCAATGACTGCACAAAAACCCGTGAGGATGCCTTATACGTAGCCAACAATGGAAACAACAATGGCTATCTTCAAGGAGGTCAAGGATGGGGCCAACCATGCCTATTCTTTCAAGGAGGGTATAACAACAATGGCAACAATGGAAATCAACCCAACTTTAGAGAACTTGTCATTGGCCAGCTGAAGATCAATGAGCCTATATCAAAGAAGCCGTCGGCCAATGACAAGACCCTAGAGAGCATAAATGACAATATTGAAGGACTATCCTCAGCCTTCAAGAATCAATTGAGTTTCAAAAAGATGTTGGAAACTCAGTGGGCTCAACTGGCAGCTACTGTTCCTCCAGTGGAGAATGGCAAGATGCCAGGACAGCCTGAACCTCCTGTGGAAAATGTCAACATGATTTCTCTACAAGGAGGCAACTGGATGAAGGACTTTGGATGTCCTACAATCTCATGCTCAATTGGGGCACACCACTTTGACAAGGCCCTTTGTGACCTTGGAGCAAGTGTGAGTGTGATGCCCAAGGTGGTTTTCGACCAGCCGAACTCCACGAAACTCACTCCAACACCAATGCAGCTCTAACAGGCTAATTCCTCAGTCCATTATCCGGTAGGTATCGCTAAAGATGTCCAACTGAAAATCCGGAACTGCTTCATACCCGTGTATTTTGTGGTGCTCGACATGGAGGTCGAGAAGGATACGCCACTCATTCTTGGGCACCCGTTCCTAAGCACCGTGAAAGCTCCCATAGATGTGGGGGCTGGAGAAATCCACTTCCATATCAATGGCAAGGAGGAGAAGTTTAACTTCCACCCAAAGTTGGAGCAATGCTCAATGATCCGCTGAAAGCATCTAGGCCCCCATGAGGTATGGTTTCGGTGATTAATGACAACCGTTGGATATTACTAATGAATTTGTGGATGCAAGGTCTCTCATATCACTAATCACACTTAACGAAATCTATATGTATATCATCTACTTCTCATTGGATATGATTGGATACCCATTAACAAATCGTTCTATGAGGTCAATCGATTTTTATGAAGACTAAAAGAAAAAGCTCATATGTCAAAGTTATTCCATCGAAATTGACAACACCAAGACTTGGTAATCATCAGAAGAATATTTCAAACCAATGTATAAGAGGTCACTCGAGAAAATTTCAATAGAATTACTTAGAACAACTCGAAGCAGACAAAATCAACTCACTGGATCAACTGATGTTTCCAGAAAACATTACATCGGTCGAGTTGGTTTAACAGAAGAAAAAGACCTCAGAACTAAGTACTCACTGGATCATCCGATGATGAAGAAAGTGTTACGTCGGTCGATCATTCCAGTAAGCAATTACCCTGGACTAAGTGTAACACCAGACCATCCGATGTACAACTATAACACATCGGTCAATCACTCCAGTAAGCATTAATTCTGAACCAATTCTGGATTAAGTGTCACCGGATCATCCGATGATGAGGCAAGTGTTACATCGGTCGAACAATAGTCATATCTGACACAGTGATATCAGCTAATTTGGATTCGACCAATGACAATTGAAGGGGGAACATCGGATCATCCGGTGTTCGCAGAACAGTGATGTCAGCCTACTTTTCCAACGGCTATTTCGTGGAGGCTGGCTATTTATACCCCTTGAACCAGTCATTTCGATAAGTCTTGATACCCAGAGCTACTCTACACATTCTCAAGCATTCAAGACATTGAGCTACCACTTCTACATCATTTACACCACTTGTACACCAAGAGATAGGCTAGAACTTGCTAGAGATAGTGCTTGTGTGCTTCCATTCTTAGTATTTGGAGTCTCTAGTATAGTGAGAGCTGTAAGGGAGTGTCTCTTGGTGATTGTACTCACCGTGTAAGAGTTGGTGATTGGAGAGAGCCTTCCGGAGCTTGCCAAGATGGTTGTAGAAGCCCAGAGGATCCAACTTGTACAAGGCTTGAGCTCCACCTTGTCGGGGTTGGCGAACAGAGAAGTTTAGTGAAGATCCCTGGTCTCGGTGACTTGGGAGTGGCTATACTCTTTGGTGGGTGCCACAACGTGGATGTAGGAAGATCTTGATGATCTTGCCGAACCACGGGATAAATCTTCGTGTCTTCGTGTCTTCTCGAAAGTTTGGACACTCTTTCTCTCCCATTACACTTATGCATTTCATTTACCGCAAGATTACTGTTCACTTGAATGCGTAGGTTGTTTGCATAGGGAATTGGGTTCTTAGTAATTAAATTTTTATTGCTTTAATTTTTGGAAAGAAGGCCAATTCACCCCCCCTCTTGGGCATTCGATCCTTACAATTGGTATCAGAGCAAGGTTGCTCATTGGATCATTCTAGCTTCACCGCTAGAGAGCTAAAATGGCCAAGAATGGGGGTTCAGTTCCTATCTTCAAAGGCAAGAACTTTGCCTATTGGAAAGCACACATGCGTGCTTATCTAGAGGCTATTGCTCAAGGTATGGGAAGCGACCCATGCAGGGTTTGGTGAGCACAATTATATAGGTGATCAAGTTAAGTGGATTGCAAAAGCTAGAAATGCTATTTATGAATGCATTAGTCAAGATTTGTTTGCTAGGATTGCTAGCAAAGAAAAAGCTTGTGAAATTTGGGCTTGCTTGATTGAAATTCATGAGGGCTCTTCTCATGTCAAAGAACTAAAGTATCATATGCTTAAGGCTAAATATGATGAGTTCAAAATGCTACCTCATGAAAATGTCAATGAAATGTTTTCTCGCTTGAATGTGCTGATTAAGGAAATTAATGCTCTTGATATTGCTTCTCTTGGCAAGGGACTCATCAACCGCAAGATTCTTATGCTCCTTCCTAAGCCAAAGTATAACATCATCAACTCCATGCTTCAAAAGGAATCTCTTGATCACATTGAAGTTTTGGAACTTATTGGAGAGATTCACGCTCATGAGATGAGTGACTTGGGATGATGGAGGAATCATCTTCAAAGACAATTGCTCTAAAGGCTTCCACCAAGAAAACAAGTCTCAAGAAAAAGAAAGTGGTTGAGCCTAGCTCAAGTGAAGAAGAGCAAGCATCAAGTGATGATGAAGATGATGAGCTTGCATGGATGATGAGAAAGTTCTCTCGCTTGAACTCCAAGATTTCCAAGAAGGGATACACCTTTGATCCCAAGAAGAAAGCTTTTCTACCAAGGAGAGATGACAACAAGACTTTCTATAATTGTGGTGATCAAGGCCACATCTCCTATGATTGTCCAAAACTGTACAAAAGAAGAGAGAACCACAAGAGCAAGCATCGCAAGCTTGAAGATAGTGAGGATGATGAAGAGGACAAGCCCAAACCAAGATTCTTTGGGAAGTAGAAGCATGACAAAGGCAAAAAGGCAAAACTCTTCCCAAAGAAAAGAAAAGGTCCACAAAAGGTGTTCATGTGTGGGGCAAATGAATGGATCATCAACGAAGAATCAAGTGATGAAGAGAGTGACGTGGAAGAAGAAAGCTTGGCCGGCCTTGCCATTGCCAACAATGATGATTCATCTCTTCATCCACCTCCCATGTGCCTCATGGCTAAAGGTAACACAAAGGTATGTGATGACTCTAGCGATGATGAGCTTTCCCCTGATGACTTAGCTTCATTAATAAATGAATACCACACTATCATTAAGAGGGAAAAGAGTAAGGTCAAGGCTCTTGAAGAAACTCGTGCTAAGCTTGAGAGTGCTAACCTCGATTTGCTTGACAAGTATGAAAGCATACTTAAGGAGCATGACACGCTCAAATCTCATGTCAAGAAAATTGAGGAGGATAAGGCTCAAATCAAGCTAGATCATCATGAGCTTGATGTAGCACACCAAGCACTCTTGGGAAAGCACAATGAGTTAATCCAAGAGCATCAAGTACTTAACCTTGATTATGATGTTCTTGATCAAGAATTGAAAACTATAAAGAAAGAAACCCTTAATTAGAAGGTATCTATTACTTCTCATGCCACTAATGTCTTGCATAAGTCTTTTCCTTTGAAAGAGAATGCTAGGGAGAAGGAGTTGTTGGAAGAAATTGAAAGTCTCCGCACTAGTGTGCCAAGACTATCTAAGGGAGAAGTCAAGCACAAAGAAATCCTTTTCCAACAAGTAAGTACCTTCAACAGGAGAGGACTTGGATCCTTCCCGGTGCCTAAGAAAGGAAAGGTGCCCTCATCGGAGCTTAGAACAAGCTTCATCAAGGAAGTTGGTTCCTATTGCCAACATTGTGAGGTCACTGGTCACCATACAAGGGAGTGTCCTCTTCCTAACCGGCCCTCTCCAAAATTGCCTACTAACTACAAGTCTACTTTCGATGATCATTTTTATATCTTCAGTAAAGTAGATGGCAAGGTGAAGGCAAGGTTCATTGGCAAGGACATGAAGGGCATGAAGGGGAAGCTCCCCAAGCAACTTTGGGTCCCAAAAACACCTGTATCACACATACAAGGACCTAAGTTAGCTTGGGTGCCTAAAGTCAAAAATTGAATTCATGTGTGTAGGTGAACTACAAAGCCGGGGGAAAGCATTGGGTACTCGATAGTGGGTGCACTCAACACATGACCAGCAATGATGGTATGTTCACCACCATAGAAAACCTCGGCAATCATGAACAAGTCACCTTTGGTGACAACTCTAAGGGGAAGGTAATTGGGTTGGGTAAGATTGCAATTTCAAATGATTTATCTATTTCTAATGTATTGTATGTTAAGTAACTTAGTTTCAATTTGCTTTCTATTGCACAATTATGTGATCTTGGACTAACGTGCACCTTTAGCAAGAATGATGTTGTTGTGACTAGTGAAACAAGCCAAGAACTAATCTTCAAAGGATTTCAGCATGGACATCTCTACCTAGTAGACTTCTCCAACAAGGATGCTAGCTTGACCACTTGTATTTTCACCAAGACGAGTTTGGGTTGGCTATGGCATCGACGCATAGCTCACATAGGAATGAGCAAGCTCAAGAAGTCATTCAAGCTCGGGATGGTGACCGACGTGAAGGATGTCACATTTGAGAAGAACAAGCTTTGTAGCGCTTTCCAAGCCGGGAAGCAAGTTGCTTCTCACCACCCTATGAAGACAATGGTGTCAACCTCCAAGCCACTTGAGTTGCTCCACATGGACCTCTTCGGACCGTCCACATATCAAAGTCTTGGCGGTAACCTCTATTGTCTTGTTATAGTTGATGACTACTCTCGCTATGCTTGGACTTTGTTTCTAGGTGACAAGGGTGAAACTCCAGAAGTGTTCAAGACCTTCGCTAACCATGCCCAAAGGGAATTTCAACTTCCCATCATCAAGGTCCGGAGTGACAACGACACCGAATTCAAGAACTACAACATTGGGGAGTGGTGTGATCATGAAGGCGTGAAGCATGAATTTTCAGCGACATACACTCCTCAACGAAATGGTGTCGTTGAAAGGAAGAACAAGACTCTCATCACTCTTGCATGAGCAATGCTTGATGACTATGGCACGTCCGAGAAGTTTTGGGCTGAAGCAATCAACACGGCGTGCCATGTCGCAAATCGGGTCTACCTACATTGTCTACTTCAAAAGACCCCGTACGAACTTCTCATTGGGAGAAAGTGTGATGCCCGGTTCTGAAAAATGAACCAAGCTAACGCATATGTGTGCCCAGGATGTTCATCACACATACACGAGTGCAATTACAAAAGAGTATACAGAAAATTACCACAGAACAAGATTAATTAACCAAATTTTATTACACAAACCAGATTATCCTCGAATACAAGCTCTAATGAATATTAATGACAAGTTCAACTAATACAGCGGAAATAAACTAATTAAGCAAACTAAGAAACTAAGCAGCATAAGCGATAGGGTATGTATGCGCAGATCCAATCAACACCACAGGCAAAGCTGACGGTAGACACGGCCTAGAACTCCGCATTATCGCCATTAAACTCCCAATCCTGACCTGCAACTGTTGGGGGGGATTGCAAGAGTGAGTACATGTCGTACTCAGCAAGTGTGGAAAGTATGACATGTGGCTGATTCAAATGACGACAATAATAATGGCAAAGTGCTGAAAAGTACAGTAAAACATTTGAAAAGCAATATATTATATGTATGTGAAATAATCCCATCATAATCATAAGTAATATCATAATACCAGTCCATAATTCACCATCCTCGTCCATAATTCCAGATTTCACCATTTACCAATAACCATATTCAATACCAGAAATTATTCCATAACCATCCATAACCATTACCAAACCATAACCAACCATAACTAAACCAATACCGAGTACCCTCTAATCATGGAAGTTGTCCAGGTGCTCATAACCGGTAGCACGGCTATCATAATAGTTTTATTTAAATCTGCAGAGTTTGTACCTCTTTACCCACGTGTTCGTGATTTCATCACCTTTCGGTGACTAAGAACCTCCCTTATGCCCATGACCCGTCGGTCATATTACACACTTCTGTTGGTGTGTGGCCAAGAGATCACAAAATAGTCTTTACAAAGGGATTACTAGCCTATTTAGACCCCACTGAGGTTTCACCAGTGGCGATATCTCCCGCAGAGCACATCTTCAACCAAGGGCCCCCTCTTGAGCCATTCGGATCCCACGGTAGTCCCACCAATCATCAACAAACCCAATCCGACTACCCCTTCCCCGAGCATCCATAATGGTCCAAACAGCACTAGCAAAGCCCTAATTAATCAGCTACGCCGCACCCATACTTGGCCTCGTGGTGGCACTGTAGTCCTGGCTTATTCTCGCATGAACCGGTCCTTAGATCTAAAGCAAGCAAACCACCATAACATCCAACCCATCCACATACCAGGCTTGCTTAGATCACCCATTATCATATCATATTTAACCAGTTCATGTTAACCATAGTCTCATTCATGCATATTTAAGTCGAGTGGTATAGTTGTTTTCCATCCCAGTTGATTAAGTGAAGCAAAAAGTAAAAAGCCCTTCTCGACTCTCTACCATAAATTCCAGGTGACAAGGGTGGTCAAACAAAACTAGTAAACTTCCTACCATAGGATTCCCATCAATTTGACAAAAGCATGCAGTTTTGCAAACAAAACATTTATTTTAAAAACAGGATCAATATGCTTCAAGGACACTTGCCTTGCTCTTGCTGTTGATTAAGGTCAAAGCCTTCAAACTCTTGGTGCTGTAGATCCTCCGCGGCACATTCCAGCGCAAATCCGTCTAATCCACATAATAAACATACAAGACAAGAAACACAATCAAAGAGTGTACAAATATTACTCAATATGACATGACATGCATGATTAATGCAAATGCAAGGTAGAACTTGTTAATAGATTGCTTTTAATGATCTCTAACTAGTTCTAATAGATTTTTAACAGGGTTATACAGGTTTGGATTCGATTATATCAAATTTTAGAATTAATTCAACCCAATTTAACCAGGATGATTGGACTAGTCCGCTAGGGATCGGACAAGTCCGCCCTCTACGAGATCAGCAGATTAGGGTTTTCTAGATCGACGTGAATTTGGAGATTAGGGGTCGAATTCATGTACGGAAAAGAGAATACAAGGTATACCAGGTGTTTAGGACTCCAATGAATCAAGAAACTTGGAGGTAGCACTTGGATCTTGATGATCTTGGGTTGGTAATGAACATGGAGATGAATTGGTGGTGAAGGACGAAACTCGGTGGAGATCTCGATCCTCTTTCGTTTCCTCCTCTTCTTCTTCTTGCTTGGGCTCTTCTCCTCCCTCCTTGATGGCGGCTCCCCATGAACTAGGATTTGGGTGGGTGGAAAAGTGGCAAATAGATGTCAAACCAAAGGGTGGGGTTGTTTATATAGAGGTGGAGGCTAGGGTTAGATGGATTTCGAGTATTGGGATGAGTAGAGGCCGGTTTAGAGTCCCACATGGGCTCTAAAAGAGTTGGGCACGACGTCCCTAGGCCCACTTAACATGAAATCCAAGAAACTAGTCGTAAAACAAAAGATCAACTCGGAGTCACGAAATATCGGACAGGTTCGGATAGGAACGGACTAGTCCGAAGTCGTCCAGAGAGAAAATCGGACAAGTCTGGCCAAACATCGGACAAGTCCGAATTTGAACAGAAAGGAAAACGGAAAAGTCCGCTGGAACACCGGACTAGTCTGGAAAAGTCCAGGGACTTAGCAATTTTCAACGATTCTTGGAGTATCGGACTAGTCCGCACAAAATCGGACAAGTCCAAAAGTTTCCAGTGCCAAAAATTGGACTAATCCGCAGCAAAAACGGACAAGTCCGTTTTTAGTCACAGAGAAATCGGACTAGTCCGCAGCAAAAACGGACTAGTCCGCACTTTCCTGCGTTTTAAGTGCGGTTTTGTTCCAAATCAATTTTAAACTTGTTCCTCTTTATGTGGATTAATGTTAAGCATGTATATGAATGTATGCAAGGCATGATGCATGGAAATGAGGGTGTTACAAACCTACCCCCCATAAAATGAATCTCGCCCTCGAGATTCGACACGGAAGAGAAGAGATAGGGAAAGTCCTTCATGAGATCATCCTCCAATTCCCACGTCGCTTCTTTTTCTGTGTGGTGCTTCCATTGAACTTTACACCATCTAATGACCTTGTTCCTTGTGACTCTCTCCTTGGTTTCCAGGATTTTGACTGGTTGCTCGGCATAAGTCAAATCCTCTAGTTCCAATTCTTCCATTGGCACTTGTTCTTCCGGTACTCTCAAGCACTTCTTGAGCTGGGAAACATGAAATACATCATGTACATCTGAAAGATGAGCTGGCATCTCCAACTTATACGCTACTTCTCCTCTTTTGTCAAAAATCTTGAATGGTCCAATATAACGGGGTGCGAGCTTGCCCCTTATGTTAAACCTGTTATGACCTCTCATTGGTGACACCTTGAGGTAAACAAAATCTCCTATTTCAAAGGCTAATTTCCTTCTCCTATTGTCCGCATAGCCTTTTTGCCTTGATTGGGCAGCCCTCAAGTTTTCACAAATTATTTGGACTTGCTTTTCGGCTTCTTGCAACACATCCAGACCAAATACTTGAGTTTCTCCTGCCTCATTCCAGAATAAAGGTGTCCAACACTTCCTCCCATAAAGCGCTTCGTACGGTGACATCTTCAAACTTGCTTTGTAACTATTGTTGTATGAAAATTCCGCCTATGGCAAGCTTTTGTCCCAACTTTTCCCATGCTTTAAAGCACAAGCTCTTAACATGTCCTCCAAAATCTGATTGGTCCTCTCGGTTTGTCCATCCGTTTGAGGATGATATGCTGAACTAAAATTCAACCTCGTTCCCAAAGCTTCATGCAATTTTTGCCAAAACCTGGAGGTAAACTGAGAACCTCTATCCGAGACTATCGTCTTTGGAACTCCATGTCGGCACACAATATGCTCCATATACAATTATGCTAGCTTCGCGGTGGTATATGTGGTCTTGACAGGAATGAAGTGAGCTGATTTTGTCAACCGATCTACAATGACCCATATTGAATCATAGCCATACTGGGTTCGCGGTAATCTAACTATAAAGTCCATACCAATCTCTTCCCACTTCCACTCTGGAATCTTTAATGGCTGCAATAATCCTGCTGGCCTCTGATGTTCCGCCTTGACTCGTTGGCACACGTCACACAATGCAACATATTTGGCTATGTCCTTCTTCATGCCATCCCACAAATAGCAAGCCTTCAAGTCTTTGTACATCTTTGAACAACCAGGGTGAATGGAGTATGGCGAGTCATGTGCCTTCTTTAATATTGTCTCCCGAATATGCTTTACATTAGGCACAACGATTCTCTTTCCAAGCCATAAGGTACCATGTTCGTCCTCATCAAATCTGAATTATCTCCCTTCTTCGGTCCTTTCCTTGATTTCCTTGATCTCCTCATCTGTGGTTTGTGCTTCTCGAATTTCTTGCTCCAAGGTTGGGTTTAATTCCATCATCTCCATTTCATTTACAAATCCGAGGTTCAACCTTTCAAGCTCCTTACATAACTCGGATGGTAACTCTCGAACTGTGAGTTGATGACTTACTCCCTTTCTACTCAAAGCATCGACCACTACATTGGCCTTTCCTGGATGATAGTTGATCCCCAAATCATAATCTTTGATGAGCTCCAACCATCTTCGTTGCCTCAAGTTCAGATCCGTTTGTGTGAAAATATACTTCAAACTCTTATGATCCGTATAAATTTCACACCTATGTCCAAGAATATAGTGCATCCAAATCTTCAGTGCATGTACCACGGCTGCTAGTTCAAGATCATGCGTGGAGTAATTCTGCTCATGTTTCTTCAATTGTCTTGATGCATAGGCGACCACTTGACCTTCTTGCATCAATACACATCCAAGTCCTTGTCTCGATGCGTCGCAATAAATGTCAAAACTCTTGCTTACATCCGGCAATACCAAAACTGGAGCTGTTGTTAACCTCTTATTCAACTCCTCAAAACTATTTTGACAAGCTTGAGTCCATCTGAAAGCCTTTCCCTTCATTAGCAACTCTGTCATAGGCTTGGCTATCTTCGAGAAGTCCTTTATAAACCGACGGTAATATCCGGCCATCCCAAGAAAACTTCTTATTTCCATGACGTTTTGCGGCGGTTCCCACTTCAACACGCCTCTCACTTTTCTGGGGTCAACCGATACTCCTCCTCCTGAAATTATATGACCCAAAAATGACACCTCTCTCAACCAAAACCGACACATGTTGAACTTGGCATACAATTGATGTTCCCTCAATTTCAGTAACGTAAGCCTCAAGTGTTCCTCATGTTCCTTCTCATCCTTCGAGTAGATCATAATGTCATCAATAAACACCACAACGAACTTATCCAAGTACTCCATGAAGACCTTATTCATGAGGTACATAAAGTAGACAGGCGCATTTGTCAATCCAAATGACATCACGGTGTACTCATAAGATCCATACCGTGTTCTAAAAGCTGTCTTGGGTATGACCGATGGTCTAATATTCATTTGAAAGTATCCCGACCTGAAGTCAATCTTAGAGAAGACACAAGCACCCTTCATCTGATCAAATAAGTCTTCTATGCGCGGCAAGGTGTACTTGTTCTTGATTGTTACCTCGTTGAGAGCTCGGTAATCCACGCACATCCTTTGGGATCCATCCTTCTTGTCCATGAATAGAACGGGCGCTCCCCAAGGTGAAGATCTAGGGCGAATAAAACCCTTCTCTAGTTGCTCTTGAATTTGCTTCTTGAGCTCCGCTAATTCCAAAGGAGGCATCCTATACGGACTCTTAGCTATAGGTGCAGCTCCAGGGATTAAATCAATAACAAACTCAATGTCTCAATCGGGTGGCATACATGGCAACTCGTCCGGAAAACATCCAAAAATTCACACACCACCGGAATCTCCTCAATTGCGGCACCGTCCATATGATTCAACTCCAATTGCTTCGATGCGGTTTGAGATGCTTCAAATTCTACGGTGATCCCTTCTTCATTGGTCAACTTCACCGTCTTCGTGGCACACTCAATAACTCCATTGTGCTTCCTCAACCAGTCCATACCAAGTATAATATCCAATCCTTGAGAATCCAAAACTATGAGGTTGGCAGAGAAGTCTACCCCCCTTATTCTAAGGCTTACTTTTGGACATACTATATTTGTCCTCATCTCTCCTCCAGGAGACTTAACCAATAGAGTAAACTTCATATGGGAGATAGGCAAACTATACTTGGCAACATACTGCGATGCAATGAATGAATGCGATGCTCCAGAATCAAATAACATAGTCGCGGGGTTGGAGTTGGCGAGAAACATACCAATGACCACGTCATCCGCTTGTTGAGCATCCTCTATAGAGACATGGTTCACGTTGCCACGAGCAAAATTCTGCTGTCCATGGTTCCCTTGTGGTTGTCCTCCATTGGGTCTTGGGTTTTGCCTCGGCGCATTGCTTCCTTGACCAAGGCCTGACTTAGGACATTGATACGCAAAGTGTCCAGCTTCTCCACAAGTATAACACTTCTTAACTCCACCAGAATTATTGGGACGAGCTTGGTTTTGAGCATTGGCTCCAGGAAAATCAGCATGAGGCGCATAAGGCATCGGAGGCCTAGGTGCTTGCATGACAGGGCACTGCTGCACAAACTGAGTTGGGCGTGGTGCATAACCAGGGTGCTGAGCAGGAATAGAGGAGCTGTAATGAGGCGCATTGGGCGGCGCAAATTGAGGGTGCAAATTACTTCCTTGTAGCTGACCTTGATATGGCGCCTTCCTCTTGATTTCTTGCTCCATCTCACGGACCTTGTTCTCAACCACAATTGCTTTGTCCACAAGCTTCTAGAAATTGACATAATCACAATTGAGAAATTGCACTTGGATCTCATTGTTCAAGCCCCTCATGAACAAGTATTGTTTCCGGCTGTCCCGACTCACATCCTCAGGCGCATACCTTGAGAGTTGAGTGAACTTATTGAGATCACTCACGCTTGATCTTCCTTGCCTCAAATTCTCAAATTCTTGCCTCCTCAAGAGCATAACACCTTCCAGCACATAATGAGAACAAAAATTCTCCTTGAATTCGGCCCAAGAAATTCTCTCTTGGTTCTCATGCGCATTGCAATAAGAATTTCACCAATCCGCAGCTGCTCCAACTAGTTGATGAGAAGCAAACAAGACCTTCTCTCAGTCACTGCATTGGACAATAGCTAGCTTCTTCTCCACGGACTTGAGCCAATCATCCGTATCCATAGGGTCAACGACTTGAGCAAAGGTTGGCGGCCTAGTCCTCATAAACTCTCCCAATCGGTTATGAGGTGGTGGGGGTGGCGGTGGAGGCATGTGGGGCTGATTGTTGATATTGCCAGCCTGCAGCTGTCCCATTGTTTGTATCATGGTCTGCATGAGCTGGTTTTGCATAGCCAATAGCTGCTCAATGTTGATAGCTCCCTGAGTAGAACCTTGTCCAATGTTGTTCCGAGGCACTCCATTGTTCTCCTCCTCATCATTGCCATCCCTCTGGTTGCGAGTCCTCACCATCTGAAGAAAAGCAATAGGTAAGAATTTGAGAATGTCCCCAACTATATGCATCAAGGGATATGAAACTAAACAGCTAGCTACACTAGCCTAGGTGGACATGGCAATGCTAGAGCACCCCAAAATCCTCTATTAAGCACACAAGCAAGCAATATATATATAGCAAACAGCACACCAACAAAATCAAATCGATTCCTGAGTGCTCCTATGTGCTCTAAAGTGTCCATTCTATCTAGGCTGCATCCTACGGTCAACCTGTGGCTCTGATACCAATCTGTGATGCCCGGTTCCAAAAAATGAACCAAGCTAACGCATATGTGTGCCCAGGATGTTCATCACACATACACGAGTGCAATCACAAAAGAGTATACAAAAAATTACTACAGAACAAGATTAATTAACCAAATTTTATTACACAAATCATATTATCCTCGAATACAAGCTCTAATGAATATTAATGACAAGTTCAACTAATGTAGCGGAAATAAACTAATTAAGCAAACTAAGCAACTAAGCAGCATAAGCGATAGGGTATGTATGCGCAGCTCCAATCAACACCACAGGCAAAGCTAACGGTAGACACGGCCTAGAACTCCGCATTATCGCCATTAAACTCCCAATCCTGACCTGCAACTGTTGGGGGGATTGCAAGAGTGAGTACATGTCGTACTCAGCAAGTGTGGAAAGTATGACATGTGGCTGATTCAAATGACGACAATAATAATGGCAAAGTGCTGAAAAGTACAGTAAAACATTTGAAAAGCAATATATTATATGTATGTGAAATAAACCCATCATAATCATAAGTAATATCATAATACCAGTCCATAATTCACCATCCTCATCCATAATTCCATATTTCACCATTTACCAATAACCATATTCAATACCAGAAATTATTCCATAACCATCCATAACCATTACCAAACCATAACCAACCATAACTAAACCAATACCGAGTACCCTCTAATCATGGAAGTTGTCCAGGTGCTCATAACCGGGAGCACGGCTATCATGATAGTTTTATTTAACTCTGCAGAGTTTGTACCTCTTTACACACGTGTTCGTGATTTCATCACCTTTCGGTGACTAAGAACCTCCCTTATGCCCATGACCCGTCGGTCATATTACACACTTCCGTTGGTGTGTGGCCAAGAGATCACAAAATAGCCTTTACAAAGGGATTACTAGCCTATTTAGACCCCACTGAAGTTTCACCGGTGGCGATGTCTCCCGCAGAGCACATCTTCAACCAAGGGCCCCCTCTTGAGCCATTCGGATCCCAGGGTAGTCCCACCAATCATCAACAAACCCAATCCGACTACCCCTTCCCCGGGCATCCATAATGGTCCAAATAGCACTAGCAAAGCCCTAATTAATCAGCTACGCCACACCCATACTTGGCCTCGTGGTGGAACTGTAGTCCTGGCTTATTCTCGCATGAACCTGTCCTTAGATCTAAAGCCAGCAAACCACCATAACATCCAACTCATCCACATACCAGGATTGCTTAGATCACCCATTATCATATCATATTTAACCAGTTCATGTTAACCATAGTCTCATTCATGCATATTTAAGTTGAGTGGTATAGTTGTTTTCCATCCCATTTGATTAAGCGAAGCAAAAAGTAAAAAGCCCTTCTCGACTCTCTACCATAAATTCCAGGTGACAAGGGTGGTCAAACAAAACTAGTAAACTTCCTACCATAGGATTCCAATCAATTTGACACAAGCATGCAGTTTTGCAAACAAAACATTTATTTTAAAAACAGGATCAATATGCTTCAAGGACACTTGCCTTGCTCTTGCTGTTGATTAAGGTCAAAGCCTTCAAACTCTTGGTACTATAGATCCTCCGCGGCACTTTCTAGCGCAAATTCGTCTAATCCACATAATAAACATACAAGACAAGAAACACAATCAAAGAGTGTACAAATATTACTCAATATGACATGACATGCATGATTAATGCAAATGCAAGGTAGAACTTGTTAATAGATTGCTTTTAATGATCACTAACTAGTTCTAATAGATTATTAACAGGGTTATACAGGTTTGGATTCGATTAGATCAAATTTTAGAATTAATTCAACCCAATTTAACCAGGAAGATCGGACTAGTCTGCTAGGGACTGGACAAGTCCGCCCTCTACGAGATCAGCATATTAGGGTTTTCTAGATCGACGTGAATTTGGAGATTAGGGGTCGAATTCACGTAAGGAAAAGAGAATAGAAGGTATACCAGGTGTTTAGGACTCCAATGAATCAAGAAACTTGGAGGTAGCACTTGGATCTTGATGATCTAGGGTTGGTGATGAACATGGAGATGAATTGGTGGTGAAGGACGAAACTCGGTGGAGATCTCGATCCACTTTCGTTTCCTCCTCTTCTTCTTCTTGCTTGGGCTCTTCTCCTCCCTCCTTGATGGCGGCTCCCCACGAACTAGGGTTTGGGTGGGTGGAAAAGTGGCAAATAGATGTCAAACCAAAGGGTGGGGTTGTTTATATAGTGGTGGAGGCTAGGGTTAGATGGATTTCGAGTTTTGGGATGAGTAGAGGCCCATTTAGAGTCCCACATGGGCTCTAAAAGAGTTGGGCACGACGTCCCTAGGCCCACTTAACGTGAAATCCAAGAAACTAGTCATAAAACAAAAGATCAACTCGGAGTCACGAAATATCGGACAGGTCCGGACAGGAACGGTCTAGTCCGAAGTCGTCCAGAGAGAAAATCGGACAACTCTGGCCAAACATCGGACAAGTCCGAATTTGAACAGAAAGGAAAACGGACAAGTCCGCTGGAACACCGGACTAGTCCGGAAAAGTCCAGGGACTTAGCAATTTTCAAGGATTCTTGGAATATCGGACTAGTCCGCACAAAATCGGACAAGTCCAAAAGTTTCTAGTTCCAAAAATCAGACTAATCCACAGCAACAACGGAAAAGTCCGTTTTTAGTCAGAGAGAAATCGGACTAGTCTGCAGCAAAAACGGGCTAGCCTGCACTTTCCTGCGTTTTAAGTGAGGTTTTGTTCCAAATCAATTTTAAACTTTTTCCTCTTTATGTGGATTAATGTTAAGCATGTATATGAATGTATGCAAGGCATGATGCATGGAAATGAGGGTGTTACAGAAAGCCCAACATCTCCTATTTCCGAGTCTTCGGGTGCAAGTGCTACATCTACCACAAGAAAAGGCTCGGTAAGTTTGAAAGAAGATGTGATGTTGGTATCTTTCTTGGTTATGCATCAATCTCAAAAGCATATCGAGTATTCAACCAAACCTCCAGTTTAGTTGAGGAAAGTTGTGATGTTGAGTTTGATGAAACTAATGGCTCCCAAGAGGAGAGTTTTGGTCATGATGAAATAGATGATGAGCCTCTACGAGAAGCTATGAAGAACATGACCATTGGAGACATCAAGCCTAAAGTTGAGGATAGCCATGATCAAGGGGGAGCTTCAAGTTCCAACATCAACACATCTATGGCACCTCAAGTTGATGAAGAAGAAAAGGATGATCCATTGCTGACACAAGATTCAGAAGCCACGCAACATCAAGAAGAAGAAGAAGAAGTCCATGATCAAGTCCAACCACAAGAAGAGCAACACGCATCACCACCGCCAAGTGCTTCACAACCACTAATGAGGCATGGACACATCTCCAAGGCGCATCCGATTGACCAAATTATCAGAAGTCCGTCAAGGGGAGTAAGTACACGTTCTCGCCATTTTGCTACATTTTGTGAGCACTACGCGTTTGTTTCATGTGTAGAACCCACTCACATTGAGGAAGCACTTCAAGATCCAAATTGGGTGATGGCCATGCAAGAAGAACTTAACAACTTCATCCGCAATGAAGTTTGGGTGTTGGAGGAGCGACCCAAGAACAAAAATGTCATCGGAACAAAGTGGGTGTACCGCAACAAACAAAACGAGAATGGTGTCGTGATCCACAACAAGGCAAGACATGTGGCCAAGGGTTTCTCGCAAGTTGAAGGACTAGACTTTGGAGAGACATTTGCCCTGGTCGCTCGACTAGAAGCTATCCGTATACTTCTTGCTTTTTCATCACATCATAACATAAAGCTTTATCAAATGGATGTGAAAAGTGCCTTTCTTAATGGTTATATTAACGAGCTTGTTTATGTTGAACAACCTCTAGGGTTCGAAGATCCGAGGAATCCTAATCATGTGTTTAGGTTGCACAAGGCGCTCTACGGGCTCAATCAAGCACGTAGGGCGTGGTATGAATGACTACGACATTTCTTGATCATGCAAGGATTCAAGATCGGGAGGGTGGACACTACACTCTTCACCAAAGACATCGACGGAGAATTATTTATTTGTCAAATTTATGTCGATGATATTATTTTTGGTTCAACTAACGAAGCTCTTAGCCATGAGTTTGGCAAAATGATGTCTAGGGAATTTGATATGTCGATGATTGGAGAGCTCAACTTCTTCCTTGGATTTCAAATCAAGCAACTTCAAGAGGGAACCTTCATCTATCAAGAAAAGTATACCAAGGACCTCTTGAAGAAATTTGAGATGGGAGATTGTAGCTCAAGAAGTACTCCAACGGCAACAAATTGCCATCTCGACACGGATAAGGACGGTAAACCTATTGACCAATTTAATTACCGTTCTATGATTGGTTCATTGCTTTATCTTACCGAATCTAGGCCCGATATCATGTTTAGTGTATGCTTGTGTGCTGGCTTTCAAGAGGCACCTAAAGAATCGCATGGGAAGGCGGTCTTTAGGATACTTCGGTATCTCAAGCATACCCCAAGTGTAGGCCTGTGGTACCCTAAAGGTGCTAAATTCCATATATTGGGTTACTCGGATTCGGACTTTGTCGGATGCCATGTGGATCGCAAGAGTACCTCTGGTGGGTGCCACTTCCTTGGGCGTTCCCTAGTATCTTGGTCTAGCAAGAAGCAAAATTCCGTTGTTTTGTCCACTGCGGAAGCGGAATATATAGCGGCCGGTGCATGTTGTGCCCAAATTCCTTATATGAAGCAAACCCTTTTGGACTTTGGTACAAAACTTGGTTGTGTGCCTCTCCTTTGTGACAATGAAAGTGTGGTTAAGATTGCTAAAATCCCCGTTCAATGCTCCCGCACTAAGCACATTGATATTCACCATCATTTCTTGCGGGACCATGAAGCTAAGGGAGACATCTCCTTGCGAGGTGTTAGGTCCGAAGAACAAATGGCGGATATCTTCACTAAACCACTTTATGAGAAAACTTTTTCTAGACTAAGAAGTGAATTAAATGTGCTAGATGCATCGAACGTCATGTAAATTGCCATGGTCATGTAAGAATGCATCTCATATAGGTCTTGTCTAACTTTCAAAGGATAGGGGTGAGCAAGGGTTAGCTTGGGATGGAGGTTCTTTTGGGTTTCCCCAAGGCTTGGAGAGTGGCTCTCCCTGAAGAAGCCTTTGAAATGTTCAAATTTGGCAAGATAGATTTAATTTATGTCTTGCATGATGCCTGCCATATAGACTTGCACTCACGTTTAAATTTCCTGCATTAAAAATTGTTTGGCATTGCATACGGTAGTTTGTCACAAAGGGGAACCCACTTCATGAGAAAGAGACTTGTTTGAAATGCAATATCTCAACTCATATGATGTGGAAAGAACAAAATGTTAGGTGCGTTAATGCCTAATGGAACATGCTTTAAGAGGTAGAAGTTTTCATCCTCTAGCTCACAAAGCATGGGACCTACATTTTATTTGGATGTTTTCTTCCTTGACTTTTTGGTGTTCTATTTGATTTAGGGCTTAGCCAAGTTATAGGCAACTATTTTTTTTTGAGGGGTAAGGGGTTGCCCAAAAAGTCCTAAGACATGTGTTTCTCTTTGTTTGTATGTTTGAGTCAAAGGACATATGTTTGAGGCAACTATGGGATGTTGCTGTTTTGTAGTCATCGGATTATCCGATGCTTAGGCCAGAAGCATCATCGGATCAGTTTGTGCTCAAGTGCCAAGTGTCAGCTCAGTCAGAAAGTCAAATCAACCGACGAGTTCATTCCGAGAAACATCGGAGCATCCGATGTTCACATTTCTGGAGTTGTGCCAAAATCAACCGATGCTAATGCTTTACACGTCGGATCATCCGATGCCAATGGTGCCTCTGGAATACCCTTACTGTACCACTCGACCGATGCACCTCTCAACTGACATCGGTTCATCCGATGTTAAAATTTGAGCTAGGGTTCGGGCGCCACCTATTTAGTGCCTTTTCGTTTCGATCTTTCTCTCGCCTCGAGCTCTCAGGGTCCTTAGGCACTCAGATCCTTTTTGGTGTCTTCATGCCAAAGGGGAGAAGAGTCAGGGGGAGGGATAGCTTAGTCCAAGGGGGAGTCCTAGTTGTAGGGGGACTTTCTCTTTTTGGGAGTCTTTTGTAATTTGGGAGATTTGCTACTCTTTTGCTATTCATTGAGTATCCTTGTGCCACTTAATTCTCTCATGTGTTATGGATCGTTGAGATTTTGTGTTATTGATGGCTTTTTGAGCCTTCGAGTTTCGTATGATGGATTTTGTACTTATTGCATATCCTCTTGAGTATCGTATTCATAAATTCATTACTATTATGCTTTACTTGTTGTGTCGTCATCAATCACCAAAAAGGGGGATATTGAAAGCATCTAGGCCCCCATGAGGTATGGTTTCGGTGATTAATGACAACCGTTGGATATTACTAATGAATTTGTGGATGCAAAGTCTCTCATATCACTCATCACACTTAATGAAATCTATATGTATATCATCTACTGCTCATTGGATACGATTGGAGACCCATTAACAAATCATTCTACGAGGTCAATCAATTTTTATGAAGAGTAAAAGAAAAAGCTCATATGTCAAAGTTATTCCATCGAAATTGACAACACCCAAGACTTGGTAATCATCAGAAGAATATTTCAAACCAATGTATCAGAGGTCACTCGAGCAAATTCCAAAAGAACTACTTAGAACAACTCGAAGTAGACAAAATCAACTCACTAGATCAACCGATGTTTCTAGAAAACAATACATCGGCCAAGTTGGTTTAACAAAAGAAAAAGATCTCAGAACTTAGTACTCACCGAATCATCCGATGATGAAGAAAGTGTTACGTCGGTCGAACATTCCAGTAAGCAATTACCCTGGACCAAGTGTAACATCGGACCATCCGATGTACAACTATAACACATCGGTCAATCACTCCATAAGCATTAATTCTGAACCAATTCTAGATGAAGTGTCACCGGATCATCTGATGATGAGGCAAGTGTTACATCGGTCGAACAACGGTCATATCTAACACAGTGACATCAGCTAATTTGGATTCGACCGATGACAACTGAAGGGGGAACATCGGATCATCCAGTGTTCGCAGAACAGTGATGTCAGCCTACTTTTCCAATGGCTATTTCGTGGAGGCTGGCTATTTATACCCCTTCAACCAGTCATTTCGATAAGTCTTGATACCTAGAGCTACTCTACACATTCTCAAGCATTCAAGACATTGAGCTACCACTTCTACATCATTTACACCACTTGTACACCAAGAGATAGGCTAGAACTTGCTAGAGATAGTGCTTGTGTGCTTCCATTCTTGGTGATTGGAGTCTCTAGTATAGTGAGAGCTGTAAGGGGTTGTCTCTTGGTGATTGCACTTATCGTGTAAGAGTCGGTGATTGGAGAGAGCCTTCCGGAGCTTGCCAAGACGGTTGTGGAAGCCCGGAGGATCCAACTTGTACAAGGCTTGAGCTCCACCTTGCCGGGGTTGGCGAACGGAGAAGTTTAGTGAAGATCCCTGGTCTCGGTGACTTGGGAGTGGCTATACCCTTTGGTTGGTGCCACAACGTGGATGTAGGAAGATCTTGACGATCTTGCCGAACCACGGGATAAATCTCCATGTCTTCGTGTCTCCTCGGGAGTTTGCACACTCTTTCTCTCCCGTTACACTTATGCATTTCATTTACCGCAAGATTACTATTCACTTGAATGCATAGGTTGTTTGCATAGGGAATTGCGTTTTTAGTAATTAAATTTTTATTGCTTTAATTTTTGAAAAGAAGCCCAATTCACCCCCCCTCTTGGGCATTCAATCCTTACATCCGCATTGGGGCGAACGTATAACACATTCAAGAGGTCGAAATCACACCTCCAAAGTTGGACGAGCTCATCGCATTCATGGGGAATTTGATCTATGTGGAAAACCCGTCTTATCGTCCACGACGACACCACAAGAAGATGGAGAAGTCTGGGCCTCCTCAAGGCCCCAAGTCCACCAAGCCGCCAAAGAAGGTATGGCGGAAGAAGCAAGACAAGCCGCCCGAGCCCATCCCTCCGGGCCCGGATGTCAAGAAATGAAGAATGAGGAATGTCCATCTCATCGGACGGTGGTGAGACCTAGCGAATAGGTTAAATTGGTAGTTATCGTTTTCTTTGTTTTTCTTTTCTCTTTATTTGGTTTTCCCCATTTAGTTTGACTATCCCCACTGCATATTTTGTTTTCCTAGTAAGTTGAGAATCTTCTATTCTCAACAATCATTTTATTTCTTTATTTTTCACAAAAAAAAAGAAAACTATTGGGTTTCGAAAAAGGAGTTTTTATTTGGAAAACAATTTTTCTGAGCTGCAAAAGTGGTATTTCACCAACGTGCTAATTTCATAACCGTTGGGAGACACCTGCCAAAAGGAGGAATAGGGGGCCCACTTGTCAGGTCGGTCGACTCCCTGTTCTGCCGACTAGGGGAAAGAGCCATTTTGGCTCTCTCTCCTGCAACGGCTACATTTGGTTCCTTAGTGACCATTGGGGATTGCACACTATAAATGGTTGCCGTGAGGAGCTTTTCTCCTCACACTTCACCTCTTTCATACCTCACCAAAGTCACTCTTGCTCACATTGTTTTCTTGCTCTTCATTGAGGCACTCTTGCTCAAATTCTCAACTCAAAAAGATTTGCTTTTGTTTGCATTTGCAATTTGATCTCAAGTTCTTCAAGGGAAAATTTGTCGGGGTTTTGCTTTCACTAACATCACCTCTTTCGAGTTTTTGCCTTGTTGTGTTCTTGTTTGTTGTGGCCATGAAAGGAATGAAGAGGTTGTTTGGAAAGAGGAAGGAGGCTGGAAGCTCAAGCCATAGTGGAGACTGAAGTGCACGCCCCTCTTCCGTTGCTACACCAAGTTCACGGAGGAGAAGTGTAGGAGAGGACACTCACATGGGTGAGAGGAGCAACCCTCATCAACTTCTTCACGGCGACGACCTTGACATCCAAAGTGAAGTTGAAGATCAAGCACACAAGCTCCTCCAAGATCGTGAGTTTTCTCATACGAAAGCTTATGATCCAGATTTGATCTCCAAAAGAGGTATGGATTCTGAATTCTTTTCCATTTGGCATGCACTAGGATGGTAAAACTTCTCTCACATAGAGGAGAAAGGTTCACGCCTTCTCTCCATACAATTCCTTTGCACACTCAAAATTGGATTTGATGGTATCACTTTCAGATTATTTCAAAAAAGAATACAACATCCTATGGAAAGAATTAAGTGAAATCATAGGCTTCCATAAACATTGTTTGCTAGATTTAGACACTTTGCCTAAGTTTAACAAACAATGTTTTTGGCAAGATTTAACATGGGAGGTCAGATGTAGTGCACCTAGGAATAGCCACTTGCACAACCCCACTTTACGCTTCATGCATAGATGGGTGGCTATGACTATGTTCGCTAGAGGAGATGTAAGGATAATAAGTGATGATGAGCTTAAAATTTTATTTGCCATGATTAAAAAGATAAAAGTTGCTCCAGTTATTGCCATGATGACACAATGGTTAGATTACATTCCAAGGGTACGACCAATTGGACGTACTTCATTGATTATTCGTATTGCTACTAGGGTTGGAGCACTAGAATATTCTTCAGTTGAGTATATTGGAAATGAAAGAGAATTAATTGATGAAGAATATTTTAGTGCAAGGAAATACCCTTAAGCATAATCAAGATGGCTCTTTGATATTTTATTATTCTGGCTTTGTCAATGAAATTTGGTTACCTAACTCGGATTATCATTTGTACAAATGCCAGAAGCTAACCAACCTCCTTCCCATCGAGGAATCCGGAAAATGTAATGTCTCTGGTAGGGTAACTAGAAGTTGTACAAGGAGAGCGGCTATGCCCCCGACAACCTCTATGGTCCATGAGTACGAGGAGGAAGAGAACCCAACGGGTGATGCACCCGGATGGACTCAACCTCCATCGTATGATATCGAAGGTCCATCTTGGCATGGATGACCAAGTGCCACATGGGAGCCACCCCTATCCACATCAAGCTCTAGCAGCTTCCGTCCATCGTCCATGAGAAGATGACGTTCCTCTTTGGCTAGAAGTCATCATGACTATAGCCAAGGAATGACAGATCTCACTAGACGTATTGATGAGCTTGAAGTGAGAATGGGTGACATCTATAACACTCTCCATGGGCATGTCCAAGGTACCCAAGGCTGGCAACAGCACATGGACGCTCAATTCATCAACCTCAACTCCACGCTATGACAACAACAAGCCAATCTCGCGGCATACTTCCGTCATCAAGGGTTCAACCCTCGACACGGAGGTGAGTGAAGAACAAGATTCGGGAGGACCCCCACTTGAGGTAAATTGTATCATCTCATTTGCATATTTATTTTCCATTAGACCGTCATTCACCTTGCATATAAAATTTTTTTAATTAGGATAGATTTGCTATCAAATAAAATAAATGATGTGCGGTAAGAATGATTTGAAATTCACATAGATCAAATGATGAATAGTTGCTCTGTTTTAATTTTTCTAAGTCCCTAGTTTACAACTTACTGCTCTCCAACATATTGCTCTCATTGGCTAAAAATACTTTTGCCTTGATTTGGAAATTGCGGGTAGCAAAAGCTTAATCCATTCTAAGTTGTTGTGAGATATGATATAGTGATAGGGCTGCTATTCCTAATTTGAAAGTGAAACTTAGATTTCCAGAGAAACTCTAAAAAGATTTTAGTTACTCTCATTTGATTGGAAATACCTACCAAAGCCATATTATACATCACATTGATAGACCTTATGCATATGCTATTTGTTTTCACACTGAGCTTTGTCAAACTAGTATAGTCCTATGTGAGATTTCATTCATTACTTCTTGGATTCAAGACTTGACTTGCACATTCTATATTTCTACACTAGAAGTAAGCAAATTCCCATCATACCACATTCCACAATAAAAAGAGAAACTCCATATCATTCATGCTTAGTACTCTCTCCAAAATACATTGCATAAAAAGGGAGGAGAAGACATGGCTAAAAGAAAAAAAAAAGAATATGCATGCTTACATCATAAGCATGAGAAAAAAAACGTAGCCATGTTTCATCCCTGCAAAATAAGAGAGTTCACTCAAAAAGGAGTCATCTCAAGATCCACATCCACTCCATTCCATCACACATCCACAAGTCATGAATCAAATTGTTTTCAATTGATTTCTCCTAAGGCTTACTCTTTTGACATAGCAATATTATGTGTTGCAAATATGCCTATTATATTCCCTACCAAGCTCCACATACAAGCCTTATGCAGAGGTAGGATGAATTTAGGCAAAATGCCTTGGTGAGGATATATTTCCAATACACACAAAGGAGAGACTAGAGAGAATAAATTGAGATACTTAAAATCTGAATTGAACTCTCCAGAATTTGAGTGGAACTTGACTTCTAGGGTATGTGTGCTCTATTTGCTGTTCTATCTTTCAACCACCGATAAATAGAACATAGTAGCAACTCTTGATCATCAACCTAAAGTCTTGACTTTGCTCGGGACGAGCAAAGGATAAGCTTGGGGGAGTTTGTTGATGGCTGTTATATACCAATTTTACCCGTCAATATAACTCAATTATGTGAAGGAAATATCATTTCTTGCACACATCCCCTTTCTATTTAACCTATTTCCACTTGTTCTTGGAGAAAGTATTGCATGCAGGATTCTATACAGAATTGAAGTGAAACATAGGGATAGACCTATAAAATATCATTCTAGCCAATCAGACAATGCCACATGGCACCACATGGATCAAATGGCCCACAAATAGAAGTATCTGAGGCCATCCAATGGTGTAGCACCCATATCATGGAATGAGACCCACCTGTCAGTCACTTGGAGGAAGAACTGGCCGTTTGGAGCTTGGACCAGGTCGGCCAACCCGCCTAGCCGACTAGGTCCTAGTGCAAAATGCGGTCAAACGCCACGTGTTGGCTCCTCCCAGCTTAAGGCGGTCATGGGTCATTGTTTCGCGTGCTTTTGGTGGCGGGAACCGACCCTTCTCCAAGCTATAAATAGGACCCCTCACCCATCACATCAACACACACCACTCTGAATATTCATCCATTGTATCCGCTACTCACCATAGGTTTAGAGGAGTATAGGTTGTAGAGAGGAGAGTCTATAGTCCATAGTCCAAGTACGAGAGGAGTAGAAGGGGTCTCTTCCCAATTTGCAATTGGGAAAGGTATGTCTCCCATATTCCTATTGGTATTTGTGACTTTATTCTTAATAAAGATGTTATCTTTAGTATTCCATTATTCATATACTTGGATGAAGCGTTTCTTGTTTGATTGTGGATTCTATGTATGTGGTAGGAGTAGTATTTATGATTATGCTATACCATTATCTTTATATCATCATAAACACTATGAACCTCTACTATAGCCTAATTAGCTATGATATGATTATGTTAACATGAATCACTTATGCTATGAATTAACATTAGTTCAGCAATGATTTAGTTCATTGCCTTAGGATGGCTTGTGCCCAGGCTCTTTCAGTAATTACTTGATATGCTAGCATGGTGCTAGGATAGAGAGTAGCGTTGAATGTCTTGTATGCCCATGCATTGAAGAGGTAGGCAGTAGGTGGTGAGAGCCCTATCTGTCCTTTCTAATCCTCCACGTTCGGCTACGCCACAGGCTCTTAGCGGGAGTCGTTCTAGTATTAATACTTTGGGAATACTCTTAGAGGGGAAATGCTACATCGATAGTTTCTGTGCGCTTGCAGAGTTACACGTATAATAAAAAACCTACCAACAAGCATTTTTGGCACCCCTGCTAGGGATGAATAATTAGTAGTGCATAGGAAATATCAACACTCACCCCTGCTGGAGTCATGCAATCCGACTGCAGGTGGGCTTGCTTGAGGTACCTGCGATGTGTGAGGGGTTCTCGCGGCTGCCCCCATCCTTGGAGTTCTGTGAAGCCAGAAGGCCTTCCGGAAAAGGCCTAAGCCAATCCGGAGGTCCAGGGCGTGTGAACTGCTTAGCCTGGTCCTGTACCCTAAGCACGCACACCCTGCCTCTCAGCGTTGTGGCCGAGTACTAGGTGCCGGAAGGATCGCACCCTAAGGACGGATGGAGCCGGACCCCGAAGCACTAACACATTGAATTACCCAAGCCTCGTGTGTCAGCTCAGGACAATAAGACGTGACAAAGCTAAGCAAGCTGAATAGGTAAAACCGGTGAGCAAACTAGTCCTTCCTTTATCGTGTGTGCAGGACAACCAGTTCCAGCACCACCCAAGGGGCCTACTATCGACGTCCCAGCATGTTGGCGACAGCAACAAGCGCCGATAAGTGAGTACACTCTTCTTCCCCGCTTCTTGTTGCTAACAGGGTTCCCTTGTGGTAGCCTGTACACCAGGGGCCTACCGTCGAATTGCTACACATCAGTGGTGGACGACACAGAAGCAGCCACCTTCGGCACCTCCCACGGAGCCTGCCGTCGATGACTCTACGACGATGGTGGGCGATGCCAGAGCAGCCAGCTCCGGCACCACCCAAGGGGCCTGCCGTCGATGCCTCAACGACGATGGTGGGCGACGCCGGAGCAACCAACTTCGGCACCACCCAAGGGGCCTGTCATCGACGTATCAACGATGATGGTGGGCGATGGTGGAGCAGCCAGCTATGGCACCTCCAGGGGGCCTGCCATCGACAAATCTACGATGATGGTGGGCGATACCAAAGCATCCAGCTCTGTCACCACCCAAGAGGTCTGCTGTCGAAGTCTCAACATGTTGACGACAGCAACAACCGCTGATAAGTGAGTACACACTCTTGCCCCGCTCTTGTTGCTAACAGGTTTATCTTGTGGTAGACTATACACCAGGGGCCTCCGTCAAAGTGCTACATATCGGTGGTGGATGACGTCAGAGCAGCCATCTGCGGCAACGCCCAAGGGGCCTACTGTCAACGACTGTACTATGATGGTCGGCGACGTCGGAGCAGCCAGCTCTGACACCTCCGAGGGTGCCTGCCATTGACGACTCCGCGATGATGGCAGGCGACGCCGGAGCAGCCAGCTCTACAACCACCCAAGGGGCCTGTCATCGACATCTCAGCATGTTGACAACAGAAACAAGCGTTGATAAGTGAGTACACTCTCCTACCTCTCTCTTTTTGCTAATAGGGTTCTCTTGTGGTAGCCTGTACACTAGTTGCTGCCATCGAAGTCCTACACATCGGTGGTGGATGACGCCGGAGCAGTCAGCTCCAACACCTCCCAGGGAGCCTGCCGTCAATGACTCTATGAAGACAGTGGGCGAGCCAGAGTAGCCAGCTTCGACACCATCCAAAGGGCCTACCGTTGATATCTCAACGATGATGGTGGGCGACGCCGGTGCAGCCAGCTCTGGCACCACCCAAGGGGCCTGTCGTCAACGTCTCGTCATGTTGACGATAACAACAAGTGCTGATAAGTGAGTACACTCCCCTGTCCCATTCTTGTTGCTAACAGGGTTCTCTTGTGGTAGCCTATACACCAGGGCCCTGCCGTCAAAGTGCTACACATCAGTGGTGGATGACATCGGAGTAGGCAGCTCCAGCACCACCCAAGGAGCCTGCCGTTGATGGCTCTACGATGATGTTGGGCGACGCCGGGGTAGCCAGCTCCAGCACCTCCACGGGGGCCTGCCGTCGATGACTTTGTGATGATGGTGGGCGATGCCAGAGCAGCCCGCTCTGGCACCACCCAATGTGCCTGCCGTCGACATCGTAGCATGTTGACAATAGCAGCAAACGCTAATAAGTGAGTACACTCTCCTATCCTGCTTGTGTTGTTAATAGGATTCTCTTGTGGTAGCCTGTACACCAGGGGTCTACCGTTGAAGTGCTACACATCGGTGGTGGACGATTGCGGAGCAGCCAACCCTGGCACCTCCCAGGGAGACTGTCGTCAACGACTCTACGATGATGGTGGGCGACGCCAAAGCATCCAGCTCCGGCACCACTCAAGGGGCCTACTGTCGACGTCTCAACGATGATGGTGGGTGACGCCAGAGCAGCCAACTCTGGCACCCAAGGGGCTTTCCATCAATGTCTCATCATGTTGACGACAGCAACAAGCACTGATAAGTGAGTACACCCCCTGCTTTGCTCTTGTTGCTAACAGGGTTCTGTTGTGGTAGCGTATAAACCAGGGCCCTGCTGTCGAAGTGCTACACATCGGTGGTGGATGACGCCAAAGCAGGTAGCTCTGGCACCTCCCAAGGAGCCTGTCGTCGATGACTCAACAATGATGGTGGGCGACGCCAGAGCAGCCAGCTCCGGCACCTCCCAGGGGGCCCGCTATCAACAACTCTACGATGATGGTGGGCAACACCAGAGCACCCAGCTCCAGCACCACCCAGGGGACCTGCCATCGATGTTTTTGCGACAATGGTGGGTGACGCCAGAGCAGACAGCTCCGACACCACACAGGGGGCTTGCCGTCGACAACTCTATGATGATGGTGGGCGATGCCGAAGCAGCCAGCTCCGGCACCATCAAGGGAGCCTGCCTTCAACATTTCTGCGACTATTTTTGGCAACATCGGAGCAGCCATCTCTGGCACCACCTAGGGGGCATGCCGTGAACGTATCCACTCAGACAAAGCTCAGTGCCCCTAGAAGGTCCACATTGAAGTCAACCACTCATACTCCCCCGCTTCGTTGGGGGCCCGTCGAAGACATCCTGCGATCAAGTGGTAGGCGTGCCCAGCCAACTAGCCACACCTACCAGGGGGCCTCTAATGGGGTTCCATAGAAAGGATGTCAACTGACGACAAATCGTCCATGTAAACTGTGCAAGCATTGGTCCCTCAAAAGCTACAAACTCAACAAAAGTTCTTCAAGACCTTACTCGGCTAAGGACTTGGGGCAACAATTTGAGAAGCTCAAGAAAAGCCAAGAAAACAAACACAAAGTCAGATTCATTGAAGAATATATATACAAAGGGGCGAAACCCCGAATACAAAGATGGGCCGCTAGCCTCAATCCCTGGCAAATTGCGCGACGACAAGTTTAGTAGTCTCCTTGACCTCCGCTACTGCCATTTCCTCACGCTCCTCGATGGGACCTTCGAAAACCGACTCCAGTAGCATCTCAGGGCAGCAACTCCGGTAGCACACCAGGACATGGGATGCCGCTGTCTTTGCCACCACTCTACCCTCGGCTTCTAGACACTAAGCCAGCTGATGCTCCTGCAAATCGAGCTCTCGGGCATGGCGCTCCGTTGTGTGCTCCTGGGACTAGACGTTGAGATCTCCCAGGAGGATTTTCTGACGCTTAGCTAAGTGTTGCGCCAGATCCAATGCCAAGTCGCTCTCCCGAAGCTCAAGGTCTTCGAGGTGGGACTGCAGCCTGTCCCGATCTGCCTCAGACCGATGCATCATCACCAGGGCTGCCACGTCTTGCTCGACGGTTGTAGCCTCCCACTCAACAACAGCGGCATCATGGCGACTGAGGGTCTCTCAACCCTCTTCAACGGCACGCAGCTGGGCGTCAGCAGTGTCATTGGCTACCATGGTGTCGACCAGAATCTTCTGGGACATTGCGTCCATGGCCTTTACCAATCGGTGCCTCAGCTCAACCTCCTCACTCTCTTTCTGGTACTTCGCCTTTGCCTCGTTGATCTTGAACCTCAAAAGGTCCTCCCAGGCTTGGAGGCGCTCGCCCTCAGCATGCAACATCTCTCACTCTACAGCGAGAGCCCCTTGTACCCAGCGGAGGTTGGATTGCACCAGGTTGATGCTGGACTGCGCCGAGTCCATGATGTTGGAAAGGTGCACTGGCTGCGCCGAAGTTATGTAAGGCCGCTTGGTGATTATCTCATGGACCTCTTCCTCCCGCGGTGATGAAGGCGAGACCACCAGTACAAGGGACCTTGTTCCCGAGGACTGAGCAGGGGTTGAGGCACTACCCGAAGTGGTAGCTCCACCGTCGCCCAAGGAGCCACACAATGGATTAGCAGCTGCGGAGGCCAGGCCCTCAGCCTGTTGAGATGACTCTGACATTGCCCCTGGCACGACGGTCGAAGGTGACTCCGACACGGCAGCCGGAGATGCTCCACTAACCACGCGAGGTACTAACAGCGGAGCAGCGCTCCTCTGTACAGGCTTGGCAGTCTGCTCCACCGGTAAAGCCGTAGCCTCCTGGGCTGACTTCGCAGCGCTCTAGGACACTACCCCCGACGGTAAAGGCGTCACAACAGCTGACGTAGACCGGCAGGTCAAAATCAAAATCTATCCAAGCTAAAGGAACAGGTGAGATAATGAAGCAAGCATTTGAAAGAATGCCTTACCGATGCCCCCGAGAGCTCCAGCAGGCCTCGACCTTTAGCAGCCATGAGGCTTCGGGCCCTGTCGACGGTGTGGCAGGTGTGGTCACTCCGTTCGGACCTCCACTGGAACCACCAACGATGCTGCAACCCTGCATCAGCCTATCTCCACCAACTCCAACAGTGCCACTCCCGGGGCCTCCTCCCGAGCTGTTGCCGACGTCTGCCCGAGGCCTCTTGGCCTGAGGCTCCACAGGTGTGGCGCTCCCGGCGCCCTCTGTGGCCCCTTGGACTACACTGGCGGCAGAGATGCTAGACGGTGTGCTGGCCACAGATGATGGCGGAACCTTTGCTTGACGGACTGGGCCTCCCCCTGATGAACTACTGACACCTGATGCTGAGGAGGGGCGCGCCAGTGGACGTTGGCTTGGAGCAAGGACAGCCCGCAGCGGTGCCTTTGGCGGCAACCGAGGTCATTTCTCCTTCGCAACCTCGATCACTAGCAACTTCCCCTTCCCTACATCGGGAACCGGTGCTTTCCCCTTCCCTGTGTCGGGGACCGACACTTTGCCTTTCCCTCCGTCGAAGGGCGCATCCACCCTTAAAGCTTCGGAGCCTGGGGAAGGTGTAGACTCCTGTGGAGGGTCGACGATGGCCAATCCACGGTCCACATCGTCAACATGCTGTGGTGCAAGATCGAGCGCGTCCAGGTTCAACATCCTTCTCAGGATCTTCATCTCAAGGATCTGATGCAAGCAAAGCGGCGGATAGGACCCTAGAAGGTTGAAGATGTCAAAAGTCAGCGAGTCATCACACGCCTTGGTCATTACGTCGAGTACCTCTTGCAAGGTCATCTCTGTGCCGCAATCCTGCACCAGTCGGGTGCCATCCTGTGGCCTGAAGTAAAGCCATGCAAAGCGGCTTCGATGCTGGAGGGGGGCCAGGCATCGACGCACGAAATCCGCCATCACCATCAGCTTCAACAAACCATGATCCACCAAGAATCTGATCCTCTCTATGACTGAGGTGTACGTCTACTCCAACTCCGGGTGCTTCTCCCAGGTCTTCTTCTTGAGTACTGGGAAATCGGTGGGCAGGAACATGGCATCATGAGCATTGACCTGTACGATCACCTAGTCGCTCCTCCAGTCGGCCCACTTCACTGTGGAGAGTGGGGTGATGTACTTGAAGGGGTTGTTGGCCCGATGCTGGAAGTAGTATCTAACGAGGAAGCTTGTCTTGCTCTTCTTCCCTGTCCGCCTAAGAACGAAGAACTGCCGGAACACCAGCACGGACGGGTGCACCCTGAAAAACATCTCGTAGATGTGTGAGAACACCGCCGCCACCACCAAAGAGTTCGGCGACAAGTGGTGAAGCTGGAGCCCGAGGACCTCCAGGAGCGTCACTAGGAAGGAGGAAACAGGAGGATTGAACCCACAGTACGCATACACCTTGAAGAAGACGATCACCTTCTCCCCAACTCCAGAGGCAGGGAGCCGAGACAGATTAGATCCTCCTGCTCCTTGTCCTCCCATCCGAATAGCGGCCTCACGGGTGCTACATCCTCTATGTTGGAAGGAGGCAAGATTGAGTCCATTGGAGTAGGACTCGAGAACCTCGAAGGTGGGGAGAGAGTGGGTGCCCAAGGAGGAAGACGAAGGCTCGAACGTTGGGGTGTGCGTAAGGAGGAGCCACCTTTGCACACAAAGGTTTCCTTGTAACACCCTGTTGATGTTTGAGAGCACCGAGCAAATCACTCGAGGCCAGAACCCACTGCTCAACCCTTAGCATCCCTAATAGTCGGGCCCTGGTCCCCTGTTAGAGAGATTGGCCCGAGGGTGTTCGATCCGAGAAGGCGACCCGACAGTTTTCATAAAGGCGGGAGTGCAAGCAGCAGAAGTGCAACAACCGCATTGGGAACCATCGCAGTAAAGAAGTTGCAGAAGCAAAGATCCCATTGCCACGATCCCTCAACCAGAAAGGTACGCGTGGCCATGATGGTAGAGGCGCACACTATTTCACCTAATCAAGACAAAATCGAAAGACAGCACGGGAAAGTAGGGATAGGGCTCCACCCTTGGTCTCATCACCTCCCCATAGGGTGGACCCAGGGGCCACTATCGGTACTTGGAATATTGGGTACACTCGCGCACGGGCTAAAGCCGCCTAGGTGCCCTGCCTCCAGCCAAAGCAAGGTACGAGGGTGCCATGTGTCCAGAAGGTCCGGACCCCTCTACCTCAGATACAGGGTCCGGAGTACCCACATGAACCTTGAGGAGTCGAGCGCCCCATCAAGGATGAGCTCCCAAGTGGCCACGTGTCCAGCAGGATGGGATCCTGCTCCCCCCATGGGAGAGGGCTCCGGAGCTGCCACGTGGGTCGAGACAACAGACAGGCCACTTCCCCAAAGAGGCATGCTCCAGCTCTGCCATGTGTCTCGCGACCCTAGAACCCCTGCTCTACTCAAGAGCGGGCTCCTTGGCTACCACGTGTCCAGCGGGTCGGGACTCAGCCTCTCAGAAGAGGTTAGCTCCCGAGCTTCCATGTACCCTACAACTTGTCCTTGGCGGTGGGTTGCGGTAGTTAAGAGGGTGGTGCACCTTGTCCAGATCAAGCATTGAAGACTCGCGTCTTCCCCAGGCGTGTGACGTGGCGCACGCCTGCTATCAGGTACCGTTGTGCCCAATCGCATCGCAGTGAAGGCGTAACAAGCCTACCCCACTCCAGTATGTGGATAGCTTACAGCGCCAGGGGCAGATGGATGGGACATTTCCTGCCATCATCAACGACTACGCATGGCCCTCTAGTGACTAAGGCGGCAAGGCAACGAGTCTTCAAGCCGCGGTCAGAGGAAGCTTATGCGAGAAGCCTTAGATCCTTAGGATAAGATCACCCCGGGGCCACCTGTCGGGCCCCGAACCCCACTTGTAAGGCTTCTGGCCTTATCTATAAAAGGATGAGACCGCCACAATTACAAAGGATGGCGAATCAATACCCAACACACACACACGCACACACACACACACACACACATACAAGCAATAAAACCTCACCGTGGAGTAGGGTGTTACGCTCTCGCGGCCCGAACCACATAAAAACCACCGTTTCATACTCTCATATGCACGATCAATCAATTTAGAACTATGCCCTCCTGATCAAAGAACCTCCACGGGCTACTCCTTAGCAGATCCGGGGGAAGTGTCGCTTTAACACTTCGATAGACATGGCATGTAAAGCTAAAAGAGTCCACATAAGTTGTTTTCGAAGGATATGGTAAAGAACACGACTGGACTCATATTTCTTTCTTTGGGAGCTACCATACGCAAAGGCGCTGCTTTGACCAGGAGTGTAATGTCGCTGATAGCATCATAAGCATGTGTTTTGATTTTACCAGTCAAACCAAAGATAATTTGAGTGCGAGGAAAGACTTTGCTGATATTTGTGACCGTCCTGAGCTTGAGGTTATGACAAATGCAAGTGGAAATGAAAGGTAGGCCATGAGCTCCATACTGTGTCAGGCCAGAAGAAAGGAAGCAAATACTTAGTTGGTTGAAAACATTTAAGTTTCCAGATCGTTATGAAGCTAACATAAAATGATGTGTTAATCTCAACACCGGTAAACTAAATGGGTTGAATAGCCATGATTACCACATTATGATGGAGAGACTTATACCGGTATTGTTTCATGGCTACTTCAAACCTGATTTGTGGAAGATGTTTGCCGAACTTTGCTACTTTTATAGGGAGATTTGTGCTAAGGAAGTGTCGAAAAAGATGATGCAACTGTGGGAGAAAGGAATTGTTGTGCTTGTATGTAAGATGGAAAAGTGTTTCTGCCTGGATTTATGAATGTTATGCAACATTAGCTGGTGCATTTACCTTATGAAGCATTGGTAGCAGTTCATGCACAATTCAGGTGGATGTATAGTCAAGAAAAAGAATTGAAGAAACTTACAGCTACAGTGCACAACAAGGCAAGAGTTGAGGGCTGTATTGCAGAAGCATTTGCAGCTAAAGAAATTATTAACTTCTCTAGCAAATATTTTCCACGTGCAAACAACGTGAATTCATCTGTCACACGATATCATAATTTAGAAGAGCAATCTATGAGTGAGTTTAAGATTTTTCATTGGAAGGGTAAAGGTGTTGGGCTCCTACTTCTCATTATATTTCGGCGCAAAGAGGAACTACACCATGCTTTACATATTTTTCAACATGGATGAGGTTTTACCATATTTGAAATGTTTGACAAGTTGTATTGGACATCTTCACGAAGACCTATGCAAAGTCAATTGGATAAGCTACGTCAACATGGCATAAACGGTGGACCAAGCTTTTTGGACTGGTTCCCTAAACATGTAAGTTTCTATCCTTTTTTCCTTCAATCGTAGTTCACATGTTTATCATAAGATGTTAACTTTATTTATTTATGTAGTGTATGAAAGATGTCAACATCTCTAATGACTTGTGACAGATGTCGCATGGTCAATTGAGAGCAAGGGAATTTAACTGATATGATATCAACAGATACCATTCTCGGACAGCAAGTTTAGAAGCAAGCCATCCACTTGCTGCCACTACAAACAGTGCAGTATTGATAACAACCGTAGAGGGTAGTGGAGAAGTGAAAAAATAATATGGTGTTCTTCAAAAAATAATTGAGTACACATTTGGGGGTCGAAAAACACTTCAACTTGTGATTTTCGATTGTGAATGGGTTGATCCAACATCGGGCTCACGAGTTGATGATTTCCATGTGGTGGAGGTCAACCACAACTCACGATACACAATCCATAACAATAATGTTGTACTTGCGAATCAAGTGGAACAAGTGTACTATTTAAGTTATCCTCGCCCAAGTTTGAAAAATTGGTGGGTTGTGTATAATGTTAACCTTGAAGTGCACCCTCATCGTTATGATGGGTACATAGAATCAGGAAGATGAGGGTAGTGTCTATCAAGATGAAGGCGAGGAAGCGGAAGATTTTAGGATATCTTGTGGGATAGCACTCGCAGAAATAGCTAGTGATACGATGCATGTCTAAAGAACAAGCTAGCCCTTCGAGTAAACGTGATCATCAGTCACAAAGGATTATGGAAAAGAAGAAAAGGATTATGGAAGAAGAGGATAGATTTGAAGAAGAAAAAGAAGAGATAGAAGAGAGTGAAGAAGAAGAGTTTGAATAAGAGATGGAAGAAGATATATGTGAATATCTTAATGCACGTGTGACAGAAGCAGATTCTGATGCTGATGATTTTTTATTCTTATTGTACGCATTTTTGAGATTTTTATTCTTATTGTATGCATTCTTTAATAATTAGTATTTAATGTTGTATACTAATCATTTCATTTAAAATGTATGCAGATGTATAAGCTTTTACCAGGTTTGGGAAGAAGAAGAAGGGCAAGAAGGGTAGTGGATCTTCGTCTTCCACTCCCAGTTCTGGTTCAGGCCACACGGACCCGGTTCAGGTTCTTGTTTTGTAAATACATTTGAATATAAAAATCAATTGTCTATTGTTCCTTACTTCTTTATTTATGTTTCTAGGGTACTAGCTGCACTGTGCAAAGGAAGAGGCAGTTTATGAGTTGTTTGGCAGAGCTGACATCGAGCAAGCCTGCACGAGGTTCGAGTCCGACACAAGAGTTGTACGGGAGGAGCCAAAGATTGTCATGCAGCCGTTAGAGTAGGGAGGAGTCTCAGGAGAAGGCTCGGAGACTGTTGGGCAATGGACCTCCTCTGATGGTGGTAATGAGAGGGATGATGAGGATTGTGGTGAAGAGGCTGATGATCCTGAGCGAGATGCCAGGATTGCAAGAACGACAGAGCTAGAAGAGTTAGGACACCCCAATCGATGCCTCTTTAGGTAATATTTCTGATTAATTGATTAATACATTATACCTTTTATATTGGTTTTCTTGTCAATTAATTAACTATTTTTATGTACCTTTAATGTACAGGTTGCGAGGGCACCTTTTATGTGGTCTAAGTAAAAGCTTGGATGAGCGGCCGATTATAAAGCTGAAGGTTACTAGGTCCTGGGTCGAGCTTGGTTGTAAGACCCTCATTTTCATCCATCATGCATTGCATACATTCTTATACATGTTTAACATTAAGCGACACCAGGAGGAACAAGTTTAAATTTAATTAGAATCAAAACAGCTATTAAAACATGTATCAGTGCGGACTTTTCCGGATCGGACCCCGCACTAGTCCGTTCTACTCTCTGTTATTTTCCGGACTTATCCGCCTTTTGCCCTGGATTAGTCCAAAAATGCTTCTGATGTTGTCTGAACTTGTTTGTTTCCCAGTACGGACTAGTCTGATCTTCCCTACTGGAACTTTTCGGAGTTGCTCGGTATGTCCTTGTTTTGGTCCGGTTTTTGAGAAACTAGAAAAACCTCTGGACTTGTCCTCCACCATACCGGACTTGTCCGTTTTGGCTTTCTGCAACCGTTTGGACTTGTCTGGATTTCCATCGGACTTGTCCGTTCAACTTTCTATCCCATATAAAACTTGTTCGGCCTCCATATGTACTAGTCTGGTGTGCCTGACTCTGAGTCTATTTTTCCTTCCCGACGGGCTTTTGGGTAGTTACCTTAATTGGGCCCAAGAACATCGTGCCTAACCCTTGTGGAGCCCATGTGGGACCCCACCAAGCCCTCCACCGCCTTATACACGAATTCCACCCAAACCCTACCATCTCCACCCTATATAAGCACCCAAACACCCAACATTTCATCCCTTTGTCACATTAGAAGAAACACTAGACCCTAGTTCGTGAGAGCTGCCATCAATGAGCCTTCACCGCTACGAGGGAAGGATGAGAAGGAAGAAGGATAAACCAAGATCGTCGTCACTGTTGTGATCTCCATCTTCAATCCTTCATCATCAACATCCTCCTTTGCCAATTCATAATCTCCAATTGATCTAGACATCAAGATCTCGAGTTCCATCGAATCCTCAACCCCTGAACCCTAAGATTCAAAGTAAATATCTTAGATTTATCTTTTCTATGTAAAATATGGTTCCATATAAACTTTAACCATGCTCTAGTGAAAAATTCGCAAAAACCCTAGCCGTAACGAACTTGTCCGGTCCTATGCGCACTAGTCCGATTTCCTTCCTGTTCTAGAAAGGACTTGACCTGTCCCAGTGCGGACTAGTCTAGTCTTCCTGTTCTAAAATTTCCTAGAACTTCATTAATATTCTCTGAAATGACTTGAAAATTGTTCTAACTTGTAATACTTAATTGTAAATAGTTAGTAAGCAATGATAGCAACTTCATAACATGCATTACCACATAATTGTATCATTCATGCATGTCATGACATATTGAGTAATATATGAGCATTTATTGATTGTAATGTTTGTTTTGTATGCTTATCAAGCGGAATAGAAGGCTTTACTCTAGAGGGTGCGATCGAGAACCTCCAGCACCAGAACTTTGATGCTTTTGATCCTAAACAATCTCAAGAGCAAGGCAAGTGTCCTTGAACATTTTGATCCCGTTTCTAAATGTTTTGTTTGCAAAACTGCATGCTTGTATCAAATTGATGGGAAACCCAAGATTGGTGTTTACTAGTCTTGTTTGAACATCCTTGTCGCTTAGGACATATTTGTAACACCCTCATTTTCATCTATCATGCATTGCATATATTCTTATACATGTTTAGCATTAAGCAACCCAAAAGGAATAAGTTTAAAATAATTATAATCATGCAAGCAAATAAAAACATGTTGTTGTGCGGATTTGTCCGGATTTGTACCCCGGACTAGTCCGTATATCTCTCTGTTGTTCTCCCTGGGTAGGGCGGACTTGTCCAATTTGGACCCTGGACTAGTCCGGTTTTGCTCTCTGTTGTCTTTTCGGACTTTTCCGTCAGTGTCACGGACTAGTCCGAGAATGTTTCTTATGTTTTCCTAAGTCATACTCCGGACTTGTCTGGCCTAGCACCGAACTTGTCCGTTAAACTCTCTGAAACTTTGGTTTGTCTGCGAGCGGAATTGTCTTGCTTCATACCAGACTTATCCATTCAACTTTCTGACTTCCAACAGACTAGTCTGGCCCCTATCGGACTTGTCTGGTGTGATCGACTCAGATTCAATCTTTTCCTCTATGATATGTTATTGGGTATTTGCCTTAATTGGGCCCAAGAACATCGTGCCCAACCCTAGTGGAGCCCATGTGGGACCCCACCCCAGCCTCCGCCACCATGAACTCAAAATCCATCAAACCCTACCACCTCCACCTCTATATAAACACCCCCAACACCCACCCCTTCACCTCTTTGCCACAATTGAAGAAACCCAAAACCCTAGTTTGTGAGAGCCGCCGTCAAGAGGAGTTCATTGCAGCCAGGAAAAGGGAAGGAGGAAGGAGAAGGATCAAGCAAGGTAAATCGTAATAAACTCATCGACGACATCGTCAATTCTTCTCCAGTTCTACATCTTCTTTGGATCTAGGCTCAAGATCTCAAGTTCCGTTGAATTCACGACCCTTGAGTTGTTGAATTCACGGTAATTACCTTAGATCATATTTTTGCTTCAATATTGTTCCCATAATTCAACTCAAACTATACTCTAGTTGGAAATTCGCCAAAAACCCTAGCCGAGTGGACTTGTCCGGCCGAGTGTGGACTTGTCCTATCAACTTTCTAGTACAGGGAGGACTAGTCTAGCCCCCTGAACGAACTAGTTCGGTCTTGCTGTCTGTTTTGTGCTGAATTAATTTGAAATTGACTCAAATAAACTTGAAACATGTTCAAACTTGTTAAAAACTATTGTAACTACTTAGCAAACATTAATAGCAACTCATTAATTAGTTTGCCACATAATTGCATTATTCATGCATGTCATTGCATATTGAGCAATATATGAGCATTTATTGATTGTAATGTATGGGTTGTATGTTTGTTGCGTGGAATAGAAGGTGTTGCGCTAGAGGGTGCTTTCGAGGACCTGTAGAATTAGAACTTAGAAGATTTTGATCCTAATCAGTCTCAAGAGCAAGGCAAGTGTCCTTTATCATTTTGATCCGGCTTGCTTTTAAATGTCCCGTTTGCAAAACTGCATACTTGTGTCAAATTGATGGGAAACTCATTTATAGGTGTTTACTAGACTTTTTTAACCATCCTTGTCGCTTGGAACATATTGTAGAGAGTCGGGAAGGGAATTTTTACCTTTTTTCTTCGCTCTAATTAATTGGGATGGGAAAACAACCAGATGACCTAATTATGAATTAATGGATGATGGGAATCGGTGAACATGATTAATTGGTAACATGGACTTGGGAGGTCTAAGCAAGCATGGTTTATGGATTGGGTTGGATAATATGGTTGTTTGCTTGCGTTGGATCTATGGACCGGTTCATGCGAGAATAAGCCAGGACAACAGTGCCACAACAAGGCCAAGTACGGGTGCAGCTTAGCTGATTAATTAGGTGTTGCTAGTATTGTCCGGATCATTTGAAAGAGCGGGGAATGGGAGTCGGTTGGGTTTGCAATAGTGGCGGGACTGCCCTGGGATTCGAACGGGACAAGAGGGGGCCCTTGCTTGGATCTGCTCAGTTGGAGGCATCACCACCGATGAAACCTTAGTGGGTCTTAATATGCTGGTAGTCCCTTTGTAAAGGCTATTTTGTGATCTCTTGGCCATACATCTAAGGATGTGTAATTGGCATAAGGGAGGTTTCTTTATTCAACGACGGGTGACAAAATCACGAACTTGTAGGTAAAGCGGTACAACCTCTGCAGAGTGTTAAAAACTATCATGATAGCCGTGCTCCTGGTTATGAGCACCTAGACAACTTCTATGGTTAGAGTGGAAGTTAGGATTTGGGATGGTCATGGTTATGGTTATGGATTGGATGGTGATAATGGACACGGTTAATGATGATGGTAAGAATATGGTATATGGACGATTAATGGATGATGGATATGAATTATTGTGTTTATTTGGGATATGATGGGAATATTACACATAGACAACTTAGGATGCTTTTCATATGTTTTAGATGTACTTTTCAGCAAATAGCCATTATTTATTGTCAATTTCTTGATTAAGCTACATGTCATTATTTTCCCAAACTTGCTGAGTCGACATGTGCTCACCCTTGCAATTCCCCCACTAATAGTTTCAGGTGATGTTTGGGAGTACCCTGAGGATAATGCGGAGTACTAGGCTGTGTGTTGCCATCGACTTACCTGTGGTGTTGCTTGGACCCGCGCATTCCCCTATGCTCGGTTTGCTTAGTTGCTTAATTAGCTTATTTCCACCACAACTATAGTTTAATAATGATCATTAGAAGTTGTAATTTGAGGATTATTTGAATATTGTAATAAAAGTACTTAATTAACTTGTGCTGTTGTAGTTTTCGGTATATCGTTTTGTGATGCACTCGTGTATTTGTGTTGAACATCCTGGGCACAAATATGCATCGCACTTGGTTAATTTTCGTAACTAAGTGTCACAAATTGGTATTAGAGCCACAGGTTGACCGTAGGATGCAGCCTAGATAGAATGGGCACTTTAGAGCACAAAGGAACACTTAGGAATGGTTGGGGTCTGCTTGGTGTGCTAATTTGCTATGTAATGTTTGCGTGTGTGCTTGTGTGCTCAGTAGAGGATTGTGGGGTGCTTTGGCACTTGCCACATTCATATAGGCTAGTATAGGTATTTGTTTAGTTTCATATCCCTTGATGCATATAGTTGGAGATGTTTTCTAAATTCTTTTCTCTTGCTCTTTCTTCAGATGCAGAGGACTCAGAACCAAAGGCATGCCAATGAGAATGAGGAGAACAATGGGGCACCTCAGAACAACAATGGACCTGGACATGAGGCTGTCAACCTCAGTAGTTGTTGGCTTTGCAAAATCAACTTATGCAGATCATGATGCAGACTTTGGGACAACTGCAGGCCAACAATAAAAATCAGCCCCATGTGCCTCCACCACCGCCATCCCCACTGCCTCATAATAGATTGGGAGAGTTTATGAGGATCAGGCCACCTACTTTTGCTCAAGCCAATGATCCTATGGAAGCTGACGATTGGCTAAAATCTGTGGAGAAGAAGCGTCCTATTGTTCAGTGCAGTGACCAGGAGAAGGTTCTTTTTGCCTCCCATCAGCTAGTTAGAGCAGTAGCAGATTGGTGGGACTTGCTATCCAATGCCCATGAAAGTCAAGAGAGGATCACTTGGGCTGATTCAAGGAGAGCTTCTGTTCTCATGTTGCGCCTGAGGGTGTTATGATCTTGAAAAGGCAAGAATTTGAGAATCTAAGGCAAGGAAAGTCAAGTGTGTGTGAGTATCTCAATAAATGCACTCAACTCTCAAGGTGTGCCCCAAAGGATGTCAATCAGGACACATGCAAGCAATATTTGATTATGAGGGGCCTAAACAATGAGATTCAAGTACAATTACTCAGTTGTGACTATGCCAATTTCCAGAAGCTTGTGGACAAAGCTATTGTGGTTGAAAACAAGATTCGCGAGATGGAGCAAGATAACAAGAGGAAGGCGCCATATCAAGGACAGCCACAAGGATCCAATGTTCGCCCCCGCCTGGCACCACCAAATGCACCATACTACAACCCCTATACTCCTGCATATCGCGCTGCTATTCTACCGCACCCTGCTCAGCCCACGCAGCAACACCCTACCATGCAAGCACCTCGCCCTCTAATGCCTCACGTGCCCCGTGCTAATTTTCCTGCTAATGCACAAAACCAAGCTCGCCCTAACAATTCTGGTGCAGCAAGGTCATGCTATACTTGTGGTGAGATGGGACACTTTGCATCTCAATGTCCTAAGTCAGGCCTTGGTCAAGGGAACAATGCTCCAAGACAGAACCCAAGTCCAAATGGAGGAGCGCCACAAGGCATCCGTGGACCACAAAATTTTGTTCGTGGCAAGGTATACCATGTCTCTACGGAGGAAGCGCAACAAGGGGATGACGTGGTGATTGGTATGTTTCCTGCAAACTCCAACCCGACGACTATGTTATTTGATTCTGGAGCATCGCATTCAGTCATTGCATCAAAGTATGTTGCCAAGTATAGTTTGCGCATATCTTATATGAAGTATACCTTGTTGGTTAATTCTCCTAGAGGGGAGATGAGGACGAATATAGTATGTCCAAAAGTAAGACTTAGAATAAGGGGGGTAGACTTCTTCACCAACCTTACTATTTTTAATTCAAAAGGACTGAACATAATACTTGGTATTAACTAGTTAAGGAAGCATAATGGGATAATTCAGTGTGCCACAAAAACAGTGAAGTTGACAAATGAATGAGGGGCCAGCATAGAATTTGAAACATCTCAACACACACACACCAAAGCAAGTGGAGCTGAATCAAATGGACAATGCAGCAATAGAGGAGATCCCAGTGGTGTGTGAATTTCCGGATGTATTTCCAGATGAGTTGACAAGTATGCCACCAGATCATGACATTGATTTTGTTATTGAATTAATACCTGGAACTGCACCTATAGCTAGGACGCCATATAGGATGCCTCATATGGAATTAGCGAAGCTCAAGAAGAAAATTCAAGAGCAGCTTGAAAAGGGTTTCATTGGCCCAAGCTCTTCGCCTTGGGGAGCGCCAGTGCTGTTTGTGGATAAGAAGCGTGGATACCAAAGGATGTGTGTCGATTACCGGTCTCTCGACGAGGTGACAATTAAGAACAAGTACATGTTGCCTCGAATAGAGGATTTGTTTGACCAGATGAAGGGTGCTTGTGTTTTCTCCAAGATTGACTTGAGGTCATGTTACTTCCAAATGAAGATTAGACCGTCGGACATACCCAAAACGGCATTTCAGGCACGGTGTGGATCCTATGAGTACACTGTGATATCTTTTGGAATTACGAATGCACCTGCATACTTCATGTACCTGATGAATAAGGTATTAATAGAATACTTGGATAAATTCATTGTAGTATTCGTTGATGACATTATGATCTACTCGAGGAGCGAGGAGGAGCATGAGGAGCATTTAAGGCTCACATTGCAGAAATTGAGGGAACATCAATTATTTACCAAATTCAGCAAGTGCCAATTCTAGTTAAGGGAGGTGTCATTTTTGGGCCATATTTTCTCAGGAGGAGGAATATCGGTTCACCCAGGAAAAGTGAGAGATGTGCTAAAATGGGAGCCACCACAAAATGTGAAGGAAATCCGGATTTTTTTTGGAATGGCTGGCTATTACTGCCGGTTCATCAAGGACTTCTCCAAAATAGCCAAGCCCATGACTGAGCTATTAATGAAGGGTAATGCATTTCAATGGACCCAATCTTGTTAGGACAGCTTTGAGGAGCTCAAAAGGAGATTGACAACCGCACCTGTGTTGGTATTGACAGATGTGAACAAAAGTTTTGATATTTTGGTGATGCAGGAAGGGACGTGGATGTGTGCTCATGCAGGAAGGTCAGGTAGTAGCCTATGCATCGAGGCAGTTGAAGAAACATGAGTAGAATTATCCTACGCATGATCTCGAACTTGCAGCCATAGTGCATGCCTCGAAGATATGGAGGCGCTACATTCTTGGTCACAGTTGTGAGATTTATACGGATCATAAGAGCCTCAAGTACACTTTCACACAAACGAACCTAAATTTGAGGCAAAGAAGATGGTTGGAGCTCATCAAGGATTATGATGTTGGAATCAATTATGTCGGTACCCTGCGTATCGGGTACCCCATGATACCGCAAGAAAAGTTACTGAGTTCCACCTGTCCGATTTGAAGACCTCTGAAAGCTCCATGTGTCCTTCAGCACTGGCCCGCCTCCCTCGTTTGGGCAGCTCCAGCGCCGCCACGTGGAACACAAGGCCGAATCAACCTCCCTGTATAGGGAAGCTCCGGTCATGCCATGTGTCCAGTGGCCCCGGACCTAACCCCCAGTAGAGGGAAGCTCCGGTGCTGCCACATGTATAGCAGCTCCGGACCTGCCTCTCCACAGAGGGAAGCTGTAGAGCTACCACGTGTCGAGCCTCTGGACCTAAGCCTGCAACAGAAAGACTGTCGGATCTCCAACGGTGCGGACATTCAAGGTACAGTTAAAGCTACCATTACAAGACCTCATTACATGTCATTAATGCCATGTTAACGACACATGATTAGAGGACCTTCAGTATCGGTAACGCCGCCATTAAGGTGCATTATCACAATGTTGAATGTACTTAATATGTACAAATCATGTATTAGGTAATTAATGACCATCGGGGCCACATGTCGGGCCAGGTTGACAATGTAATGGCCAGCCCTTGGACTATAAAAGGATTGTTCCACTCGGTACAAAGGGACAAGTCCAATCAAGTGTTGACACACACAAGTCATACATACAACAATCACCCGTGGAGTAGGGTATTATGCTCAGGTGGCCAAAACCATGTAAAAATCCCTGTGTCACTGTCTCGTTCATAATCTAACGCGCGTCCCAACAAATTACGAACCTCCGCGAACTACGATCTAGTAGTACTGGGGGAAGTGTTGATCGCACACTTCGAAATTTGGCGCGTGAAGTAGGGGCAACCCGAGATTTTGAGATGGTGAACTCCGCCACTGGATTGTCCAACGACCACGCTGAGCAACCCGCTGGAGGAAATCCATCCAACGTGCAATAGCCAGCTGGTCCTGTTGTCCCGGCGGGCATCATTCCACCACCACCACCAACTGCTCTGGCAAACAACATCGGGCAACAAGATGGTGTCTTTGCGTGGGTCACTGCATCGACGCACAATAATCCCGAGAACGCGATCAACGCGGCGCGCACTCTTTTGCAGCACCCACCGGGTCCGGAGCTCCTCAAGGTGCAATGGAGCAGTGGCGCGCTATTGTGGAGCATCTAGTTGCAGCAGCAGCCGATGCTATCAGCAATCAAGGTCCTCCCCCTTTGGGGCAGGCACCTTCCCAGTGAAGGGCCTTGTCTGGCAGACTTGGTCCTCAAACTTCACAGCACCAGGGGCGTGCACCCACCCAGCAAGTGAAGTCCCTTCCCTCTGGGGCACGCAGTACTCACACGGCTTCAAGGCTCTCAACCCATGATCTATGGTCGGAGCTTGACCACCGTTATAGGCAGCAGGACGACCGCGTCAACATCGAGCGTGCTCGTGAAAGGTGAGAAGCTCGGGAAAATCCTTCTCCTTTGGGAGTAGGGGCGGCTATTTGGCCCTAGCCATGCACCTTTGCATGGTCCGATGGCTGCAGAAGTTTCGGCCTCATTTGCTTAAGAAATACGACGGAACTGCCAACCCCATCGAGTTCCTCCAAATCTACTCCATCGCCATTCTCGGGCAGGAGGCAATGAGGCCGTGATGGCCAATTATTTCCTTATGGATCTGACTGGGACAGCCAGGTCCTGGTTCATGAGTCTCCCGCCTAACTCCATCAACAGTTGGGAGAGCCATGCCACCAGTTCACCGCCAACTTCGGGAGCTCCTACACCCGACCTGGCACGGAGCTAGATCTATTTGTCGTACAAAAGAAGTTGGGAGAGTCGTTGCGATCGTTCATCCAGCGGTTTTCTCAGGTACGGAACACCATTCCTTCCATCTCCAACGCATTTGTTGTTGTGGCATTTCGACAGGGCATCAGAGATAAGAAGATGCTAGAGAAGCTGGCGACGAAAGAAGTCACTAGCGTCACTGAACTCTTTAGCCACGCCGACAAATGTGCTAGGGCCGCGGAGGGCTGTGAAATGCACTCCAAGCCAGCTCCGAAGGCTGATGTAAAGTGCTCCAAGGCTGAAGCCACTACCTCTGGTGGTGGAGAGAAAATGAAAAAGTCCAACGGCAAGAAGAAGTCGTTGGCTGGCACGCTGTTGCTTCTATTGCTACTGTAGTTTTGGGTGGCCAGGGGCCACCCCCCCTCCCCCCAAGAAACGTCCTCGACCATCATCTGAAGACGGTGGAAGTCAAAAGATGTTGTGTCCGATCCACAAAATGGACACTCACAATCTTGAAGATTGCTGCAAAGTCCAAAACCTTGTCAAGCGCTTCAAAAAGCGTCGAGAAGAAGCTCCTTTCCACCAGCAGGAAGGAAAGCAGAAAGTCGACAAAGCTCCAGCTGATCCGGAGCTAGGATTCTAGGACCCCAAGAAGGTCCTAAAGGTTGTATACAACACCGTCGACGAAAATTCTGACATATCAAACAACGAGCATCGGAAGACCCTCAATACCATATATGGAGGTTCCTGGGATATCACCTCCCGCCGTGTCCTCATAACCATGCACCTAGAGATGGCTGCCACAACTCCTACTGCCAAGGCAGAACCCCATCGGAAGTGGATGGACACTCCCATCACTTTCGATGCTTCATACTGTCCAAGAAACATGATTGGAGCCAGACAACTACCGTTGGTGGTGTCTCCTACCATCAATAACGTCCAGCTCTACCATGTCTTGGTGGATCGCGGGTTGGCACTTAACCTCCTTTGCTATGAAGCGTTCATCAAGATCCAGCTGAAACTCTCAGACCATCGGCCCTCACGTCCTTTCTTTGGGGTAGGTCCGGGGGCCATCAGTCCTCTCAGCTCAATTACACTCCTAGTGAACTTCGGGACTCGGGTGAACTATAGGACCGAGAATCTGGTCTTCGACATGGCGCACATCAGTCTACCCTTCAACGCCATCCTAGGCAGGTCTGCCCTGTATAGGTTGATGGCCGCAACCCACTATGGCTACCAGGTGTTGAAGATGCCGATACCTTCAGACGTTCTCCGGATCTGCGGGGATCATACTGCAGGAGTCATTGCGCTAGAAGAACACCATGCGCTTAAAAAAGCGCAAAAGGAAGCATCCGGCAAGGAGCTAGCTGCTCAACCTCCGAACACTCATCACCCAGGCTCAACTTCTGCACCATGCGTGCAGCCAAGCGGTCACACCGACAATCCTGTCAAAGTCATCGAAATTGGTTCTAATGCAGCCCAGACCACTTGTATATCCGGAGGCCTACACAACAAATAGAAACTCACACTCATCACTTTTCTCTGGGCAAAAGTTGACGTGTTTGCCTGGCAACTGTCTCAAATGTCTGGGATCCCTAGGGAGGTGATTAAGCACAGCCTGAAGATATACCCTGACACACGGACAATACACCAGAAGCCCTGGAAGCAATCAGTAGAGCGGCAGAACTTCATCAGACAAGAAATCATGAAGCTACTCAAAGATGGTTTCATCCGGGAGGTTAATCATCCACGATGGCTAGCAAACCCAGTTTTTGTACACAAGGCTGGCGAGAAACTTCGGATGTGTATCGACTACACCACCTTAAATAAGGCATGTCCAAAAGATTCATTTCCACTACCTAGGATAGACCAGATAGCGGATTCCACCTCTGGGTGTGAACTATTTTGTTTCCGAGATGCATATTCTGGATATCATCAGATCCAAATTTTTAGGGAAGATGAAGAGCATGTTGCCTTCATAACAGTAGATGGGTTGTATTGTTATACTGTCATGCCATTCAATCTTAAAAACGCTGCTTCAACTTTTGTGCGAGCCATGCACAAACAATTGGAGAGCTTATTAGGGTCTTGGTGGAGGTCTACGTCGATGACATCGTCGTGAAGGTTAAGGACAAGGAATCCCTCCTTGACAACTTGCAAGTCGTCTTCGACAAGTTATGCTTGAGGCGCACCAAGCTGAACACGGACAAATGTGTCTTCGGGGTTAGCTCCGGGAAGCTCCTCGGGTTCTTGGTGACTCACCGAGGAATTGAGGCAAACCCGGCGAAGATCAAGGTTATTGAAGACATGCGGCCCCCAGCCTGCATCAAGGACGTCCAAAAGCTAACTGGATGTCTAGTTGCGCTCAGCCGGTTCATCTCAAGACTGGCAGAACGAGCGCTTCCCTTCTTCAAGTTATTGAGGAAGTCCGGACCATTCCACTGGTATGAAGAAGTAGAAAAGGCGTTCCAAGAGCTCAAGCAGCTCCTCACCACACTACCAATCCTGGTAGCTCCTAACCCTGGAGAGCCTCTTTTGCTTTACATTACGGCAACTATGGAGATTGTCAGTATGGTCCTGGTCGTGAGAAGATCGGAGCCACCTACAGTTGAGGAGCCCAGATCCCTCCGGTGGGGTCTAGAGCAACCTGAAGGCGAGACTGGGTCCAAGCCCCCAGGCAGGGATCTAAAGGCAAGCTGCCCGAGGATCAACCTCTCTCATCTGAGGGAGTTCACACGACTGAAGAAAATGTTCTGGAGCCCTCCACGAGGGCCCGGCAAGCTCAAAAAGAAGGTCCGGACCCCTCCGGGAGGGTCCGGGTTAATGAAGAAGAAGCTCTGGGACCTTCATGGAAGGTCTGAACTATTAAGCGGCCAGTGTACTTCATTAGTGAAGTACTTTACAACGCCAGGACTCGATACATTGAGGTCCATAAGCTGCTCTATGCAATTCTCATCGCCTCAAGAAAGCTCCGTCATTACTTCCAAGCCCAAAAGATATCAGTGGTGACCTCCTATCCACAATGTGCTGTACTGCATAACCCTAATTCTCATGGGAATATTGCAAAGTGGGCAGCAGAGCTGGCAGTGTTCGATCTCGAATTCCTGCCTCGACATGCTATCAAGAGTAAAGCATTGGCTGACTTTGTGGTCAAGTGGACCCCCTTCTTCATCAAATCCAGGGGGCCCCAGTGAGCAAAAGCCAGAACCCAAGGTCCCGGTCTTCACCGAGCCTCACTGGACTCTCTACTTTGACGGCTCCGTGCAAAAGTAGGGGGCCGGAGCTAGAATACTTCTCCTCGCTGTGATCGGGGAGAAGGTCAAGTACATGGTACACCTTCACTTCAAGGCAACCAACAACATGGTGGAGTATGAAGCTCTCATCTACGGCCTCAAGGTGGCTCTATCATATGGTGTCAAGCAGATGCTAGTGAAGGGTGATTTGCAGCTCATTATCAAGCAAGTGAAGGCAAATGTAGCTGCAACAACCCACAACTTGCTGCTTACCTCCTTGAAGTCCAGAAGCTCTAGAAAGTCTTCCACGTCGTAGACCACTACCATGTCCAGCGTATTAACAATGCTGAAGCTGATGAACTCATGACGAAGGCTTCAACTGGAGCTCAAGCTCCCGTCGGAGTTTTTGTTAGGAGGTTGTTAAGTCCTACTGCTCAGCTGTCCAAACTAGGTGAAGGGGGCGAGACCAGCACCTCAAAGCTTGCAGTTCGGGTGGCCCTGTTACCATGGCATCTCAAATGGTCGTAGGCACTGCAGGAAGCTCCAAGCAACCCAGCCCGCAAGATCCAGAGGCCCAAGTTAGCTCCGATGCATGGATCTCAGAGATTCGCAGCTACCTGAAAGACATCATCCTTCCTAAAGACGGTGCATCCGCTGACCGGATCGTCAGATTGGCTAAAAAATACAAGATGGTAGAAGGGGATCTTTACCGGCGCGGTGCCAACGGCGTCCTAATGTGATGCATTACCGGGAAGAAGGACGCGAGCTCCTCGTGGAAATCCTTGGAGGTGAGTGTGGGAACCACGGTCTTCCAGCACATTGGTCAGTAAAGCCTCCTGGCATGGCTTTTACTAGCCTACAGCTCTCCAGGATGCAGTTGAGCTCGTAAAAAAGTGTGAAGCGTGTCAGTTCCACTCAAAACAAATTCACACACCGGCTCAGTCGCTGCAAATGATACCTCCTACATGGGCATTCACTATGTGGGGGATGGACATTTTGGGACCTTTCCCAAAAGCCGTCGGAGGTTACAGGTTCCTGTACATCACCATCGACAAGTTCACCAAGTGGCCGGAAGCTACTCCAGTTGTGACAATCAACAAGCAATCTGCTATCAAGCTCTTAAAGTCCATAGTCTTTAGATTTGAAGTTCCAAACAGAGTAATAACTGACAACGGAACCCAATTTACAAGTGCAGCATTCCAAGAATATTGCGATGACATCGGCATACAAGTCAGCTATGCATCAGTAGCTCACCCAGAAAGTAATGGCCAAGCTGAGAGAGCAAATGCCAAAATATTGAAAGGACTCAAGACGCACACTTACGAACGTCTGAATAAACATGGAGCCAACTGGATAGAGGAGCTTCTGTCCGCACTATGGGCAAGCAGGATAACACCTAACCGGTCAACTAGAGAGATTCCCTTCTTCCTGGTGTACGGAGCTAAAGCGGTCCTTCCTCCGGAGATCACCTTGGGGTCACTCTGTGTCCGAACCTTCGACGAAGCAATGCAGGACAAACTCCGACGTCAAGACCTTGACCTCGTTGACGAGGGAAGGTGCCTAGGAGCTATTTAGAATGCACGATATCGCCAGACGGTCCGGTGCTATCACTAAAGACATGTGCGCAACCAACAGCTTAAGAAGGCGATCTGGTGCTGCGGAGAATAGTAACTCATAAAGGGATGAACAAATTGTCCCCTAGCTGGGAAAGTCCCTTCCGAGTGATCAAAGTATCCTACCTCAGATGCGTTTGCTTGGCAATAGAGGATGGGGCACCACTTCCCAATCTATGGAACATCGAGCACCTCCGTAAGTTTTATGCTTAGTTTCACAGAGGTGAGTCTATAATTACACATAATGTAAGTTATAGAGTCTATGAACAAAGTCGTGTAGGTCCTCTAGAAGAACATCTGAACCCCTCTGGGAGGGTCTGGACAGTTCAAGCACACTTAACTTGGTCATTGAACTTTAAGTGTAGCTACCTACCCTGGGTTAGAACAAGATGAATAGCACACTTGGCCTGGTTCCGTACCCTATGTGTGTCCTTGTCTCCCCTGTAATTTGGGCCTATAATGAAAGACATTGTTGTGTGAAAGCAGACTCCACATGCAATAATTTTGTACAGGTCGGTTTCTTTTATTATTTCTTTTCCTTCTTGTCTATAATGAAGTTGTGCAATTATTTTTGATATTTACTTCAAGTTATTCATATGATATACAAGTTATATTGCTGATCTTTTTCGGATCTTTGCATTGCTAGAATCTCCTGAACACCAAAGCCAATGACAGGTCTGGAGTGCGCTATCGACTTAGACTGGTCCAATACCCTAAGTACGCCACTCTACCTATATTCCGGTAGGCCTTAGTAAGGCGGGTCCGGAAGGCATTTGGATCTGAAGAGATGACATCAATTTACTTGTTATCTTGTTGAGTTCCTTCGGATCTAAAATTCAAATAAGAAATCGTAATACCTAAAAAACATATACACGAGAGGGCGAATTTTACTATTTTTCTTGTCTTTAATGCATAGGAAAAATGGAAAACGCATGGCGATGGTGGATGTTGCTGGAGCTATTAAGCTCCAACAACCCCCGGGGGCCCGCCGTCAACATTTTATACGTTGAAAGTGGGCGTCCTCAGAGCAAACAAGCTCCGACAACACATTTGGGGGCCAGTCGCCGAGGTGAATAATAAACGAAGGTGGTGAAGAAATCACCCCGAGGGGGTCCGCCATCAAAGTATTATACGTTGACAAGTGGACACCGTCAAAGCCAGGAAGCTCCGACGATCCCAGGGGGCCCACCATTGATGTTTTAAGCATTGACAGTGGGTGTAGTCGGACCTATCAAGCTCCGACAACCCCGGGGGGACCCGCCGTCGACGCTCTACGTGTTGACAGTGGGTGTTGTCGTACCTAACAAGCTCTAACAACTCCTAGGGGGCCCGCCCTCGACGTCACAAAGGGTCCTTGGAGATGTCGGAAGTAAACTTCAAACCCAAGAGCTAAGTGTTCTAGCTACAAGTTCGAAGCCTTAAAGTCATCAATACATTGTTAGATCTTTTTGGTACATGCTCGCAATCAAATTTTGTACATCTACCAGGGGGCCAACAAGATAAGGACAATGCATTGAAGACAAATACAAAATGGAATTTTTTTCATTCAAGAAGATTGTATTTCATTCATTCAAAGGATTGGATTACAAAATGAGGATTACAAGAGAATGGAAGAAGAAAAAGGTCCTAGCTACTAGAGGTCCTAGGTCCTACGGAAAAATGAGGCATCTTTCTCGGCAGCTTCACGAACGTTGGCTTTGGCGGCATCTTCCTCTTCGGCAATGGGCCCTTCGTCCACAGGATCCAAAGATAGTTGAGGGTCCAGACTTTTGAAACTCGTTAGCACATATTTGGCAATGTTCTTGGCTAGAGACTTCTATTCTATCTCCAGTTGGTCGACAATGACGTTACCCATCGTGTCCAGCTTGTTGCTTGTAGAGCTCAACGTCACCAGCGCCTTGTCCAGCTCCGGCTCCGGGTCATCTGGACATAATGGACTGAAGCCAAGTGGCACCAGAGCTTTATTGGCGCGACCCAAAAAATCCCAGACTCACTGGGACTTAGGCACCCACATACTCTTTAGTTCCTCCAATGACCTCCTGGTGACTGCAAGCTCCAAATCCTGCCGCGCTATGCGCTCGACCTCTTTGGCATGATGTTGAATACTCTCAGCCACTTGCTTTTTGGAGTCTGCAAGCTCTGACTCCCGGAGGTGGATGAGGTTCTGGCGGTTCGCCAGGTCCTTCTCCCTGCCTTTCACCTTCTCCTCCTTGGTGGCGACATCAGCTTCTCTTTTGGAGAGCTCCTGACCCACCTGCCAATTCTTCTCCTCTTCCTGCTTGCACAGCCAAGCTTTGCTCCCCCAAAGACAATCTCTGGGTGAGCTCCTCCTGCTTCTCCAGGAGCTTCTCTTCCCTCTCGTTGAGGAGCACCTCATTTAATTCATTGAGGCTATCTTCACAATTGTCAGCACCTCATTGGTCTCCCGAGCATGCTCAAGAATCTTGCGGGCTTTCTCGTCGAGAGCCTTAATGGCAGCCTCCCGCTTGTTCAGGAAGGGGTCCATTAGCGCTAGCCGGGCCTTCTTTTTGGCCACCCATTCCCGCTGGTCGGCAAGCCTTGACTGCGTTAGCTTCGTCTCGATGTGAAGCCTGTTGCACCAACGCCTCAAGGTGTTTCGCTCTTCTTCGAGGGTCTTGCTTTCATAGTGGAAGGCCAGCTGAACTTGGCGCAGACCGGATCATGCATTGTCGATAGACAACGCAGAGGAATTGGCTCCGTGCCAGCCTGGATCTCTCCCGCCGGCTCGAGCGGATCTTCAAAAATATCAATTGGGTCCCATGGTACAAGTGTGGTCCCCTGCGACTCTATGGCACTAGGGACGACCTCCGGGGCTGATGAGGAAGGTCCCTCCGCTAGATCTTCATTCATTGGCTCTGCGGGAGGAGGACCTGCTGTTTATTCTTATGGGTGCTCCAGCTCCGACATAGACACCTTCGAAGTAATCACCTCCGGGGTGGACGTTGCAGCTTCGTACGGAGCTCCCTCCACCTCCGGCATCATTTCTGGGACTTCAGCTTCTTCGGGCTTAGGTGCCAGAGCTTCGGTTACCTCCGGCCCAGGTGTTGGAGCTTCCGTAGTTTCTGGCTCCAAGGTCGGAGCTTCAACTACTTTCGACTCGGGGGACCGGATTTTCAATTACCTCCGGCTCATGCGCCAGAGCTCCTGCCATCTCTTGCTCCGAAGCAAGAACTTCAGCCGCTGGCTCTAAGACCGACGGCGCTTCATCTTGAACATCCCACCCCATGGTCTGGCGCTAGCGTGGGAGCTTCATGCATCATCTTTGGATCCAGATCCACGACAACTGGCGCCAGAGCTGTCGTTTAATCAACCACCACTTGGGGAGGCACCGGGATCGATGTTGGAGCTTCCGGCTGCACCACATCAGTTGCTGCAACAGGCGCCGAAGTTTTGGTTGTCTTCTTTGACGTCCTGGAAGCAAATATCAAAAAATTCAAAACAGGATAACAATAAAAACAGTAGCTCAGGGTGAGAAAACAATGCTTACGTTGGGAAGCCTCCGCCCCAGTCGCTGCGACACTTCTTCTTTTGAGGTTCGGAGTCGGAGCCCACCGGACCGGGTGAGGCAGAAACCTCAGACCTTGATCGGGAGCTTGCCACAGCAGCTGGAGTCACCTCAGTCAGGACTTTCTTCGGCTGGGAAGGACCTCCAGACCTGGTGCTCGAAGCTGGCACTGGGGTCGAGGTTGATTTCCCAGAGCAGAGCCAGTGCCCCTTGCGGAGGCTTGCTTCAAAGAGGGTTTTGCTGCTGAAGTTCTGCTTGGCCGGGGAGTAGGAGCTGCTGGAGATGGAGCCGACCTGAGGGAGCTCCCATTAGCATGTCTCAGCTTCCTCTTCTGGCTGGAAGATTCGGCCTGCTCCTTGCCCTTGCCCTTGCCCTTGCTGGCGTCGTAGACTTTCTGGCTTGGCAATAGAGGATGGGACACCGCTTCTCAATATATAGAACATCGAGAACCTCTGTAAGTTTTTTGCTTAGTTTCACGGAAGTGAGTCTATAATTAAACATAATGTAAGTTATAGAGTCTATGAACAGAGTCGGGTAGGTCCTCTGGGAGAACATCTGGACCCCTCCAGGAGGGTCTTGACAGTTAAGCTCTGACAACCCCCGAGGGCCCGCCGTTGACATTTTATACGTTGAAAGTGGGCTTCCTCAGAGCAAACAAGCTCCAAAAACACCCTTGGGGGCCAGCCGCCGAGGTGAAGAATAAGCAAAGATGGTGAAGAAATCACCCCGAGGGGGTCCGCTGTCAAAGTATTATACGTTGACCAGTGGACACCGTCAAAGCCAGGAAGCTCTGACGATCCTAGAGGGCCCGCTGTCGACGTTTTAAGCATTGAAAGTGGGCGTAGTCAGACCTATCAAGGCCTGAAAACCCCAGGGGGCCCGCCGTCGACGCTCTACGTGTTGACAGTGGGTGTCGTCGTACCTAACAAGCTCCAACAACTCCTAGGGGCCCGCCGTCAACATCACAGAGGGTCCCTGGAGATGTCGGAAGTAAATTTCAAACCTAAGAGTTAAGCATTCTAGCTACAAGTTCGAAGCATTCAAGTCATCAAGACATTGTTAGATCTTTTTGGTACATGCTCGCAATCATATTTTGTACATCTACCAGGGGGCCAACAAGATAAGGACAATGCATTGAAGACAAATACACAATGGCATTTTTTTTCATTCAAGAAGATTGGATTTCATTCATTCAAAGGTTTGGATTACAAAATGAGGATTACAAGAGAATGGCAGAAGAAAAAGGTCCTAGCTACTGGAGGTCCTAGGTCCTATGGAAAAATGAGGCAACTTTCTCGGCAGCTTCACGAACGTTGGCTCTGGCGACATCTTCCTCTTCGGCAATGGGCCCTTCGACCACCGGATCCAAAGATAGTTGAGGGTCCCGGCTTTTGAAACTCGTTAGAACATATTTGGCAATGTTCTTGGCTAGAGACTTCCCTTCTGTCTCCAGTTGGTCGACAATGACGTTACCCATCACGTCCAGTATGTTGCTTGTAGAGCTCAACACCACCAGCGCCGTGTCCACCTCCAGCTCCGGGTCATCCGGACGTAACGGACTGAAGCCAAGTGGCACCAAAGATTTATTAGCGTGACCCAGAAAATCCCAGACTCATTGGGACTCAGGCGCCCACATACTCTTCAGTTCCTCCAATGACCTCCTGGCGGCTATAAGCTCCAAATCCTCCTGGGCGATGCGCTCGACCTCTTTGGCATGATGTTGAATACTCTCAGCCACTTGCTTTTTACAGTCTGCAAGCTCCGACTCCCGGAGGTGGATGCGGTTCTGACTGTTCACTAGGTCCTTCTCCTTGCCTTTCACCTTCTCCTCCCTGGTGGTGACATCAGCTTCTCTTTTGTAGAGCTCCTGACCCACCTGCCAATTCTTCTCCTCTTCCTGCTTGCACAGCCAAGCTTTGCTCCCCCAAAGACAGTCTCTGGGTGAGATCCTCCTGCTTCTCCAGGAGCTTCTCTTCCCTCTCGTCGAGGGCCACCCGACGCTTGAGGTGCACCTCATTTAATTCATTGAGGTTGTCCTGAAAATTGTCATCAACCTCATTGGTCTCCTGAGCATGCTCAAGAATCTCACGGGCCTTCTCGTCGAGAGCCTTAATGGCAGCCTCCCGCTTGTTCAGCAAGCGGTCCATCAGCGCTAGCCGGGCCTTCTCCTTGGCCACCCATTCCCGCTGGTCGGCAAGCCTTGACTCCGTCAGCTTTGTCTCGAAGTGAAGCCTGTTGCGCCAACGCCTCAGGGTGTTTCGCTCTTCTTCGAGGGTCTTGCTTTCATAGTGGAAGGCCAGCTGAACTTGGCGCAGATCGGAGCATGCATTGTCGATAGACAACCTAGAGGAATTGGCTCCGGGCCAGCATCGATCTCTCCCGCCAGCTCGAGCAGATCTTCAAAAATATCAATTGGGTCCCACGGTACAAGTGTGGTCCCCTGCGACTCTACGACTCTAGGGCCGACCTCTGGGGCTGATGAGGAAGGTCCCTCCGCTGGATCTTCATTCATTGGCTCTACGGGAGGAGAACCTGCTGTTGATTCTTGTGGGTGCTTCTGCTCTGACATAGACTGCTTCGAAGTAATCACCTCCGGGGCGGACGCTGCAGCTTCGTCCGGAGCTCCATCCACCTTCGCCTTAGTTGCTGGGACTTCAGCTTCTTCGGGCTTAGGTGCCAGAGCTTCGGTTACCTCTGGCCTAGGTGCTGGAGCTTCCGTAGTTTCTATCTCCAAGGCCGGTGTAAGGACCGAATGCCCAAGAGGGGGGGGTGAATTGGGCTTCTTTTGAAAAATTCTAAGCAATAAAACTTAATTTCTAAAGCCCAATTCCCTACGCAAACTATCTATGCATTCTAGTAGATAGAAACTCCGCGGAATATAAAATGCATAAAAGTAAGGGAAAGGAGAGGGATGCAAACTCCCGAGAAGACACGAGGATTTATCCCGTGGTTCGGCAAGATTGTCAAGATCTTCCTACATCCACGTTGTGGCACCCACCAAAGGGTTTTGCCACACCCAAGTCACCGAGACGAGGGGTCTTCACTATTCCTCTCCGTTTGCCTCCCTTGGCAAGGTGGAGCTCAAGCCTTGTACAACTTTGACCCTCCGGGCTTCCACAAATGCCTTGGCAAGCTCCCGAAGTCTCCTCACAGTTACAAACACCAAGGGCACTCCCTTGAGGCTCTCTCACTATCCTAGAGAGTCCACTCACCCAGAATGGAGGCACACAAGCTCTCTCTCTAGCTAGTTCTAGCCTAAATCTTGGTGTATAGGTGATCAAAATGGTGTGGAAGTGATTGCTCTTGGTCTTGAACGCTTGTGGATGTGTTGATGGTGTCTAGTGATCAAGACTTGACGAAATGACAGGATTAGGGGGTATTTATAGCCAGCCTCCCCGAAATAGCCGTTGGAAAAGTAGGCTGACAGAACTTTACTGTGAACACCGGATGATCCGATGTCTCCCCTTTAGTTATCATCGGTCAAGATACTTTAGCTGACGTCATTGTGTCAGATATGACCGTTGTTAGACCGATGTTGATCCTGTCTTCTCATCGGATGATCCGGTGGCTCTTCCTCCAGAATCTTCTCAAACTTGATGCTTACTAGAGTAATCGACCGATGTGTGCTTCTCTGTACATCGGATGATCTGGTGCTACACTTGGTCCAATGATATTGCAAACTGTACTGATGGACCGATGTTGCTGAGCCATTCACATCGGATGATCCGGTGAGTACTTTGTTCTGAGGTCTTCTTCTTCAGTTGAACCAAATCGACCGATGTGTTGTTCTGAGGTATCGTCGGTTGATCCGGTGAGTTGATTTTGTTTGCTTCTAGTTGATTCTAAGTGATTCTTTTGTGTCTTGCTCGATTGACCTCTTTGATATATGTTGCAAAGTCATTTATGATGATCTTCAAGCATTGAATGTTGTCAATTTAAAGTTGTATGATTTTGACACAAGAGCTTTCACTTCTTGTCTTCATATCATTGATTTGATCTCATACATTGATTGTTAGGGGCTCCAGTGACATATTGATTTCATTTTATTGAGTGATTATGGGGACCTTGCATTCACAAATTCATTAGTAAAATCCAATGGTTGTCATTAATCACCGAAACCATACCTCATGGGAGCCTAGATGCTTTTAGCCGGAGCTTCAACTATTTGCGACTTAGGGGCCGGAGTTTCAGTTACCTCCGGCTCAGGCGCCAGAGCTCCTGCCATCTCTTGCTCCAAAGCAAGAACTTCAGCCGCTGGCTCTAAGACTGATGGTGCTTCATTTTGAACATCCCACCTCATGGTCTGGTGCTACCGCGGGAGCTTCAGGCGTCATCTCTGGATCCAGATCCACGACAACAGGCACCAAAGTTGTCGTTTCATCAACCACCACTTGGGGAGGCACCGGGATCGATGTTGGAGCTTCCGGCTGCACAACATCAGTTGCTGCAACAGGCGCTGAAGTTTTGGTTCTCTTCTTTGACATCCTGGAAGCAAAGATCAAAAAATTCAAAACAGGAAAACAATAAAAACAGTAGCTCAGGGTGAGAAAACAATTCTTACCTTGGGAAGCTTCCGCCCCAGTCGCCGCGACACTTCTTCTTTGGAGGTCCGGAGTCAGAGCCCATAGGACCGGGTGAGACAGAAACCTCATACCTTGATCCGGAGCTTCCCACAGCAGCCGGAGTCACCTCAATTGGGACTTTCTTCGGCTGGGAAGAACCTCCGGACCTGGTGCCCGAAGCTAGCACTGGGGTCGAGGTCGATTTCTCGAAGCCAGTGCCCCTTGCGGAGTCTGGCTCCAAAGAGGTTTGGCTGCTGAAGTTTTGCTTGGCCGGGGAGTAGGAGCTGTAGGAGATGGAGCCGACCTGAGGGAGCTCCCATCAGCATGTCTCAGCTTCCTCTTCCGGCTGGAAGATTCGGCCGGCTCCTTGCCCTTGCTGGCATCGTAGACTTTCTGGCTTGGAGTAGTGGTTGGAGCCACCCACTCCGAAGCCCTGAGAATGGCAACCCCAGAGGTCCTACGCCTCTCAACCAATACGTGGTCGTCAAGCTCCGGCATCCCCCTTCGGAGCTCCATCCTGATCTCCAAAACCATGTTCAGAACGAGGAATTCCGCTGGCGGGGTCAATGCGTCGGGGTGATGGCCCCGTGTTGTAACTTCTAGAGATGGAACTTCAAAGCTTCATCATCCAAGTTGGTGTGGAAACCAGCTTCTATCTTGTTATGGTCCATCTCACTGTTGAAGGCCCATGCAGGCCACTCCCTTGTCTTCAATGGAGCCCACCTGTTCACCAGGAAGTTGTCGAAGACCATCTGAGGGGTCACATCGCCCTCTATGCATTGCTGAATCCTTGTCGGGATGGGCTTGTACGCTTTGGACAACTCTAGAACTGCATTCCAGGCATCGGTGTCGACATTGGGGAGGCTCTTGGGCAACTCCAACCTCTCGTGCTCCTCCACTTTGATGATCACCCAGTCTTTCTTCCAGTTGTCCCACTTTCCGGAGGGGAAGGTCCTCAAGTACTTAAAGGGGCAGTTCTTGCGCTTCACGAAGTAGTAGAAGCCAATCAACTATGTCCCTTTCCCGGTAGTGTGGACCATGAAGAAGGTCCGGAAGAGGTCGATGCATGCCGACAAACCCACTCACATCTCGCAGAAGTGGACGAAGGTCGCCACTAGCAAGAAGCAGTGCACTACAGGAATTGCGATAATAGACGACAACCAAAATTACATATGATGGCCCCGTCGTCTTATAAATTATTGACGATGGCTAAATATAGACGTCGTCGATTAGCAAGTTATTGACGATGGTTCACCTAGAACCGTGGTCAATAAGTTATTGATGACGGCCAGCCGTCGTCAATTAAAGACCGTCTACAATATGGGCCGAACGCGGGCCCACCCGAACAGTTATTGACGACGGCTAAAGAGAACCGTAGTCGATTAGGCCTAATTGATGACGGTTAACATATTACCGTCGTCTATAACAGCTAGAGATTATTTCCCTTGCACGTTGGTTTTCGTTTTTATATCGCACCCGCGCGCCCGAAGCTAGCCGCCGCCGCTGCCCCACGCCGCCACCCCGCACCGAGCCCCACCGCCGCCCCGCGACTCACCGTCGCCCTGGCGTCGTGCCACCATCGCGCCGCCGCCATCAATCGAGAAGGCACCGACGAGTATAGGTACGACACCACCCTTGTCTGCCGCCCCCTACCCACGTTGCGCCGCCCCTCCCTGTTGCCTCCGCCCCTGGACGCCACCGCCTCCCTTTTTTCCTGAGAGAGAAGAAACGCAACGAGTAGCGTTATTCGGATAGCTTTTCAACCTTTTGTAGGTGATCCACTTAGAGTTTTCATTGATTTGCTTAGTTCATTCACTTAATCAGTATGGTTGCTGAATCAGTACTACTTAACTGGATGATTAATTTGGGTATTCATCTTAGTCTGAATTTATATGGTTGCTCTAGTGTGTGACTGGCAATATATAGTCGAACTATTATCACCCATCAAGTTGTTTCAAAATTTTGATCTATTTCAGGACTACAGTATTGATCCAAAGAGAAAATTGGCCACTATTCCTACCAATATTTATGATTCAAAAAACATAACATTTTTCGATTGTATATGTAACTTAAATATGTCTAGCGGAGAGAGATTTCACGAATGCGGAGACATGTTGCTTGCATTCCTTTGATGTGGTTCCCAAAAAACATTCTGGTGCTGGGGGGGGGGGGGGGGGGGGTGGGGCAAAAACGAACTCTATTTCGTTTACAGTGCAGTGTGCTGGCAGTCCTACCGGATCACATCTTAAGCGTCCCTGAAATTTGTTTAAGAAAGGGATGGTCTAGCCTATGCCTAGTGATGCAGTACATGGCAGACGAGTGCGGTCTGTTCCCATAATAATGTCTTGAACCTGTGCATGTCTGCTTGATTGCCGGTACATGCCAGACGATTGCTTTAATACATTGGGTGTGTCAGAAAACTCCTGGAATGGTTTATGACTCAGAATTTTTTTTTCGTTTTAGCGTATTTTTTTATGATTTTAAGAGAAATAGCATGCGATTAATTTTTTTTGGCAAATATAGCATAGAAATCGCACAACAGGAGGGCGAATCACACTTTAGATGTGCAAAAAGATGGAAATGGCGATGCGTGTCGCCGGCCGTTCGCTTGCACAGGGGGAAGATTCCTTGTGCAGCTCTGCCGTGCGAGTCGCCGGCCAAGAGTGCAAGTCGCCGCCCGCTGTGTGAGTCGCACAACCGCAGGGCGAGAGGCCCCACGTACGGAGGCTGCGCCGTCCGACTCACGCGCGCAGGTGCAGGCTCTGTTTAATCCGGTTTAATCCGGTTATAGTTTGCCGGCTAATTAAAAATATTTAGAGATTTAATTTGAAGAATTGTTTATAAGAATTTATGAAGAATAGAGAGCAAAGAATAAGAACAAGGAGTTTCATAATAATCTAATAGACAGAAATAAATTTAATTGAGATAGTAAGGATGGATGACGATAATACAACTATTGGAACTAGGCTTTGAATGATTTTCAAAGTAATTTAAAAATACTTAGAGTTATAATTCATAGAAATAGTAAAAATAAAAAATATAGTATAGATTATAAAAATATATTATATGAATATATTAGTACATATATTAAGATGTATGTAGTTGCAAATATGCAATACAATTATATTAAAAAAGCTTGACGATGGATTACAAAAATAGAAATTACATGGTTCAAAAAATATGTGCATGTTGTTTGCCTGTCTACTACTAGGGTACATTAGGCAAAACACAATTACACATATTTATGAAAGAAAACATAAATTTGACGATACGAATGGTGTGTATGATGCACTTAACATGTAACCTACGTGCATCGTCGTACTCCTAAGACACCTTAATTGAATATAACGTCGAGCATGGTCGCCGTTGAACTTTACTTGTGATGTGAACATTTACAAGACATGTTATTGCACACCATGTTATCTTCGTTTTCATCTGCGTGTCTTGTACTAGGATAATACTCTATTTGTTGAAGTTCCATTTCAGCTAGTTCGGCTACCAAATCTTGATTGCGACGTTGTAGATATTTAATGTACTCTTGTTTTGATTTAATTGATGGTGGATCAACTCAAAGTGTATATCCACAGTTTTCATCATCGTAGTAGCACAGAAAATAGAAACTATTATTAGAACTTCATATATGTGAAATTTGTGGGAAAATAAGATTGTATACTTACTCCACCAACAGGACAACGAAAGAAACGACGTCCGCTGTCGTCTCCTCCATCCATCATTTGCACAAGACAATCAAGACCACAATGACACGTAGGCCACTCTTGTTTATTGTGATCATATGGACGAAGAGGACGATACGAACTAAAATCACTCTTGGAAAAAAAAAGAGGAAATTGATCTAGTGCTAGTTCGTACGAAGCTGGACCATTGATCAAGTAATATTGAGGAACTTCCCTCAAGTTTCCACCTCCTCGCGTACTACAACCTCTATTGGCCATCCTAATTTTTGTGATTTCGGTGCAGAAGACGAGTACTGACGGGTAGACCTATTTATAGAGGGTGAATGTTGTAAAAAATATTCATTTGATGTGGACAACATACTTATTGCTTTAAAGTTGATAAGGATTGATGTTCTCACACTTTTACAGTTGATGTAGAGAACACACTTATTGCTTTACAGTTGACAAGAATTGATGTTCTGACACCTTTTACAGTTGATGTAGATAACACACTTATTGCTTTAAAGTCGATAAGGATTGATGTTCTAACAACTTTACAGCTGATGTGGACAACACACTGATTGCATTGATGTTGTATATTAATCTTTTGAGATGATGTTGGCAACTTGTACGTTAGAAGTATATTGTATTGTACTCTTATTATATCACAGAATTTCTGAAGACGTCAAAATCCACAACTTAAATAGAGAGTAATAGTGAATAAATTTCAGTAGAAATACCTAAAAATAAACATAAACATAACATAAAGATCATCCTTCAAAGTTTCAGATAATATAGAAGTACATAGGTGCTTGTCGATGCCTAGCCTGGTCGTTCCTACTCGTTCCTACCATGTTTACTAAGTCTAGGTGCCCGTCGATGCCTAATGTGGTTCTCATCGGGGGTATAGTAAATAGGAGGATGAGTCTGCCTACGGCCTGCAAGGACAGGCGTGCTATACTGATCCTGTGTGGTACCCTCATCCTGAGAGGGTTGTGTCAGTGGTGGAGCATTGTCTATATGCCACTCATCCACAAAATACGAGTCCCAAGCGTTCTCATCAGCGGGTGATGCCTCTCGTACTTGGTCATCGAATCCATAGTCACTCGAGGTCATATCTATAAAATTTGAGTAAGTACAAATGAATAATACATTGAATGGAAATTAATAACATATTATACCTTGATACCAAGAAGACGGTCCAGCATATGGAACTGCAGCGGGTGGAGGACGAGAGTAGGTCATGAAAGGTCCAACGTCTGGAACTGCAGGTGGTGGAGGACGAGAGTAGGTCATGGAAGGTCCAACGTCTGGAACTGCCGCAGGTGGAGGATGAGAGTACGTCATAGAAGGTCCAACGTAATCAAACCGCGAGGGACGAGAATACGACGTAGAGAGCCCTACACTGACAAAATTTAATGTATGAAATATGAATGGACGAAAAATAACTAAGAAAATGAAAAAATGTAAATACAAAAAAATATATTTCCAGTAGGATGCAACGGTCGAAAAGGTGGTGCTGAAGTCGAAGGACGTTGTGGAGGAGGTCCAGCGTACCTGGGCTGCTGCACTGCGGTGTCCCAACGACAAGAATGTGTGCAAGAAATACTTTTCATCGCATTTTTTATCATACCGTTGACCTTCTTAAGTGTTTGAACCATGTCAGCAATGGCTCACGTGCACACCCCTTTCCACTCTGTCTAACACTGTAGAGGACTCGTAATCTGCATGCTGCAAGACATCATACTAGAAAAAACAAATAACATATTATTCAATAATGGATTCATGAGTAAAATCATAGAATGCATAATATGAAATTTTTTGTTACTACTGTGAAGGTGGCACGGTCTCGACGGATCGGATACGTGTGCCACAAGAAGGAACATGTGGCTCTGGGTCATGAGGTGCATATGTGACTCTGGTACGTGTATGAGGAACATACTACTGTAGGTACTCCTGATACGCCTCAATTGTGAACAATGGTGTGTCATGAATTTTGTCCTCCAAAGCCTCTGTCCACTGTTGCACCCATGGCACCATACGAGGCATGTAAACTGTGTTGGCATGACCCTTACGCGAGTACCTGCTTACAATAGACGATGTTACAAATCATAAATAAATAGCTGCATAGTATTTTTTATATTATGTAAAAATGAACTTACTCGTGAAATTCCTTAGGAACTGGTAGACCTCTAAGCACAGGGACTGGCTGTTGTTGACCAAACTGACGCATCACACGATGTACTGAGTACTCCTCTACGTAGACGTCAAACACGAGACTTTTTCGTGTCAACCAATAGTCTGCGTCTCGCGAGCACAACGACGACAACCCACGTGGGGCTCGGTGTGACGGTCATGTATGATACAAACATTTTCACGACCCTAAATCATGCTAAACTTAACTCGATACAAAAACCAATACCAACTATCAGTATTTTCACCTTCCACAAATGCGAAGGCAATAGATAACAATTGATTGTTACCATCCACTCCAATAGCAGTCAAAATATGTCATTTGTACTTTCCCGTCAAAAATGTTCCATCAATTCAAAGAATTGGTCTACAATAGTTAAATGCATTTATTGTTTGGCCAAGAGCAAAAAGGGCACGTTGAAGAATCAACTTCCCAGAAATGTGTGGATTTGGAGCATCCATAATGTCAACAAATGTCCCAACATTTCTCGTCTGTATGGTATCTAACAATCTAGGCAAATTATCATAAGATGCTTCAAAAGTACCAAATCTCTTCTCTAAAATCTTAACTTTGGTATTCCAAGCCTTGGAATAGCTTGTTGTGTATTTGAAATCTTGCTCAGTAGTGTTGATAATAGATTTTGGCTCAAAACCAACACTATCTACAACTCGAGAATACATGTAATTCATAATAAACTGTGATTTAAGAGCAGTATTGCACTTCTCAAGTTTCTGCAACTAACAATTATGATCGATAAATATTCAACATTTCCAAAGACCAGTCATATCCATGAACACGAAATGGACATGTTGAATCAACACATCTGACATCATAAATTTGTTTATTATACCTTGGGGTTATAAATGATATTTTCATTGAGAGAGACCAGTATTTAACTACATCCTTCAATTGTAGGATCGAAGAGCATGTGAAAAGCTACCAGATGGGGGTGAATGGTAGATTTAAAAATCTCACGCAGCGGAAACAATAAAACCCAAACCCTTTCGGCAGAAAAACGACCTGTTAAAGAAATCGTGTATGAGACTAATCCAAACGTGTTTCACTATGACAAAAGTGATAGATATCATATAGAATCAAGTCACAAAGACAACACAAAAATAATTACTCAAATCCTTCGAGAAAAACTCAAGTTATGATCGAAAGATCAGACTATGGTCAATCTGACCTACCCGAGAAAAACAGTTTCTGGAATGCTGCAAAGAAACTCGTGTAGATCAAAAACCACAAATCCAATGACCGTGAAATTTTGATAGATGATAGACAATTAAGTTGTGAAGACAACCCAAAAAGAATCACGTCAATTGGATCAGAAAAACTCGAGTTATGATAAAACCACCGACGAAAGGTAGTGCTGTCCAGAAACTCGACGAGTAAAACTTGTCTGGAACAAGTCGGACGAACAAGGCACAAAAGTTCCTTCAAACTATGAATTTTATTCAATAGAACACAAGAAGAACAGCCCCAAAGTCGTCTCAATCGAGCTTTGGCCTTCCCTTGCTTATATAACCAGCCCTTAGGCCATCCCAATCTCAACTAGGACTCCAATCCTAATCTGATCACAATCGGAACTTTCCATAACTGCTTAGGACTCTTCTATACGCAGATAGAAGCAATCTTAAGACTTCCAAACACCTTAGGAATGCATCCCACATTCCTAAATAACTGAAATTCGTGACTCACACGAAATCCTAACATAACCAACTCGATATTTCCATACCGAGCCATAACCGACTCAGCTAGCAGCCTAAGTCTTCAACTGATACGATCCGATCCTTTCGATCAGATCTTCCTTCCATAATCCGTCTCTAGAAGCATATTGCCACTTCATGCACCTCATGCACACGTTCGAACACCTTCCTTCGACCTTCATATGCACTGCCCTTGATTCAATCATCCTGCGCGACCTCCTGACCCGCTCAACCACAGTTCCTCCCGAACTTAGTTGTTGGAACCTCATGTCCTCCTAAGACTAGTCCAATGGATCCTGTCACCAGCCATGACTTGAACTCAAGCAACACCTGCACATGAACAAACAAACAATCCATACGAGCCCAAGTCCTCGACTTGACTCAAGTTAGTTCCGAACACAACACCTTACGTGAGAACCTCACATAAGCATGTTGCAAAACCACAGTAGAAACGATATCAACCATATCATCCAAAACACACCAAAAACTTAGCAAATGAATACTAAGCAATCTTTACAACAATGTAAAGCAAGTACGAAATATTGCAAATGAAAAGCAGAAGTACTGCGGTCAAGTTCCGGACCTTGCCAGAGCAACCCGGAGCTTGAGCCAGAGCTAACAAAAGCTAGTAGAACCTAGCACCGGAGCTTACAAAAACTAGTAGATCCTAGCACCGGAGCTTACCAAAAACTAGTCAAAACTAGTCAACCCAAAACCGGAGCTAGACAAAGTACATCGGAGCTTAGCAAAAGCATGCCGGAGCTATCAAGTATATGCCGGAGCTAACAAAGACATGCTGGAGCTAACAAAGACATGCTGGAGCTAACCAAAGCTAGTCGGACCTTACCAAGAAGCCGGAACTAGCATCTAACGTAGTCGGAGCTACCCAAAACAAGCCGGACCTATGGTCGGACCTTGCTATAGCTCGGAGCTAGAGTCGGACCTTGATAAAAAGGTGTTTTGGTGATATTTAAAACTTTTATCATCAAAGCCAAGTGTATTCACTACAAGCCAATGTATTCAGCACACATAGGTCTTACAATCTCCCCCTTGATGAATGCATTGGCAACACCATTTAAAATCCGAACATTGGCTTATTCTCATAAAAGTTTTGAAAACAATTTCTCCCCTTTTGTAAATCAGAAATAAAATGAGAAGAAAATCCAAAAAATTATCCCATATTATTTCTCCCCCTTTATTATCTTTCCTTATGCACATATTCTCTTTCTCTTCATGCTTATCTCTCCCCCTTTGACAATGTATTCAGCAAGTCATTAACATATAAACAAATTTTCTCTCCAACTTTAGTTGTTATGAGCATATTATAACATATACATATAAACAAAGCTCATCCAAGTCATACTATCAAGTACCTTACATTATCACATCAATGAGATACATAAGGTAGTGTAAGCCATGCTAGAGATCAAATGTAATTTTTCAATTTAAGCAAGTCATAATCTCACAAACTTAACTATTTCAAAACCTGAAAGCATGACACTAGTTGCTGCATTTTTTTAATTTTCCAAAGAATAAATTTAGATCATATGATATTTGCAAGAGATTATATGTGCATCTGCCTTATTCTAACCAACCAAGCCAAGCCTATGTCATTTGACAATCAGAAGCTTAAGGACATGGTTTTAGTCATACACAACTTCTTCCAAGTTCATATCTAAGTGCAATGACAAGCTATCTCAAAAGAAGAAGTGTGATGCATGCATATTCTCTTGATCTTTTCTCAATTTATATTTGTTCATAAAAACTCAACATGTGAGTTGATTACTTGATTAATTATTTATGATTAAAAGCACTTGTGAACATGTAACAAGTTCAAAACAGCAAGAAAGTTCGACCATGACCAGTTTTAGTGTAAGTAATTATTCCAATTACTAGACATGGCAAAAACTACAAAATGTATAACACGAGTAATGTAGTAAGAACTTTCAGCATGTAAAAGGAATCACAAAGTCATATATGTATGAAATACTATGCTCATATTATTTTAATTTCAGATTCACACATAGACTTCCCAAGTTTCAAAAACTACCCCTCAATTTAAGCCATGAGGGTGCATAACCCCTATTTCACTATGAATGAAACAAAAACGAGTGAAATCCAAAGGTTTTGTAAAAATGTCAGCCAATTGTTGTTCGGTATCTACATGGTGAAGCACAATGTTTCCTTTTTTCAACATTATTTCGGAGAAAGTGATACCTAATGTCAATGTGCTTAGTTCTAGAATGTTGCACGGGGTTTTTAGCAATGCAAATGGCACTAGTGTTATCACAGAATAGTGGAACACTATCTAGATCAATCCCATAATCCTTAAGTGTTTGAACAATCCAAAGAATTTGTGAGCAAGCACTAGCAGCAGCTACATATTCAAATTCGGTTGTGGATTGTGCAACTGAATTTTGTTTTCTAGAGGACCAAGCAACAAGAGAATTACCAAGAAAATGACAAGCACCGGAAGTACTTTTCCTATCAATCCTACAACCCCCAAAATCAGCATCCGAAAAAGCTTTCAAAGTAACGGTTGAGGAAGAAGGAAGAAAAATGCCAAATTCTTGAGTTCCATGTAAGTACCTGAGAATCCTTTTGACGGCTTGACGATGTGAAACACGTGGGGAAGCTTGAAATCGTGCACAAAGACATACGCTTAATTGTATGTCCGGTCTTGATGCCGTGAGGTACAAAAGTGATCCGATCATGCTTCTATATTCTTTTTGATCCACGGATTCACCATGTTCATCAAGTTCAAGTGTTGTTGCTGTTCCCATTGGTGTCCGAAGAGGCTTGCTTTTGTCCATGTTGAAGCGCCTTAGGAGGTCTTTGGTATACTTCGTTTGATGCACAAAGGTACCCTCCTTGGTTTGCTTGATTTGCAGCCCCAAAAAGTAAGTGAGTTCACCCATCATACTCATTTCAAATTCGGAACTCATCATTGCTGAAAACTTGGACACAAGATCATGAGAAGCACAACCAAAGATAATATCATCCACATACACTTGAACGAATAATGAGTCATTGCCATGTTTAAGCACAAAAAGAGTTTTATCAACCTTGCCCATGGTAAACCCCTTTTCAAGTAAGAATGTTTTTAACCTATCATACCATGCTCTAGGGGCTTGTTTGAGACCATATAAGGCTTTGGACATTTTGTAAACATGATTAGGAAAATCTGGATTTTCAAAACCCGGTGGTTGTTTGACATAAACCTCCTCATCAATGTAGCCATTAAGAAAAGCACTTTTAACATCCATTTGATATAGTTTAAAACCTTTAGATGCTGCAAAAATCTAATAAAATTCTTATGGCTTCTAATCTAGCGACAGGAGCAAAAGTTTCATCAAAATCTAAACCTTCAACTTGAGTGAAACCTTGAGCAACCAACCTAGCCTTATTCCTAACCACAACCCCATCCTCACTTTGTTTATTTTTATATACCCATTTAGTTCCAATTAAAGAGTGACCTTGAGGTGGAGATACAAGTTTCCAAACATTATTTCTTTCAAAATTTTCTAACTCTTCTTGCATGGCAATAATCCAAGATTCATTAGTGAGTGCGTGTGATATATCTTTGGGTTCAAAAGAAGGAACAAAAGCAGAATGAGCATGAGAGTTTGGATCGCAAAACCTGGACCAGGTGACTCGTTCGTGCAAGCTTCCAATCATCTGATGTGGGGGATGATCTTTGTAAAAACGTAGGGGAACAGATGTCTCACAAGCTTCTTCTTCATAAGGTTCATCATAGATTGATGAGCTTGTGACTTGAGGACAATCAGGACCAGCAGAGGTGATAGCCGGAGCTTGTTCAATGTCCGGAGCTGGATACGTGTCAGCTTCGGAACTACCAGGAAGTATCACCGGCTCTTCTTCATCTTCGAAAATACCCTCCCCCTGAGGATACGGATCTGGTCCTGCATCATCGGAGCTAGTACCTGGGCTAGCTTCATCAAAATACACTTCACAAGTCTCCACAATTTTGTTAGTGTCAAGTAAAAGCACACGATAGCCTCTAGTATGAGATGGATAACCAAGAAACATGCCATCAATGGATATAGGTTCAAATTTATCAAGATTACCATGTTTCTTAACAAAGCATTTGCAACCAAAGACCCGAAAGTGTGTAACACTAGGCCTATGTCCAAACCGGAGCTCATATGGTGTTTTACCTAGCTTAGCACGCAAGAAAACACGATTTGAGACATAACAAGCGGTTGCTAACGCATCAGCCCAAAATATCCTAGGAGTTTGATATTCATCAAGCATAGTTCTAGCCATCTCAACTAAGGTTCTGTTCTTTCTTTCTACAACACCGTTTTGTTGAGGTACATATGGTGAAGAGAATTGATGATCTATTCTATTTTCAGCACAAAAGTGATCAAAAGATTGATTTTTAAATTCAGTTCCATTATCACTTCTAATTGCTTTTAATGATCCTGGGTGATCAATTGATAATCTAAGAAATAAAGTTCTAAAGTGACTAAAAACTTCATTCTTAGACGCCATAAAGTAAACCCAAGAGTATCTAGAATAATCATCAACGATAACAAGTGCATACCATTTACCTCCGAAGGATTGAACACGTGAAGGTCCTATAGTGTCAAGATGCAAAAGTTGACATGGTTCAGTTGTCATGATCATTGTGAGAGGAGTATGTGAACCTGCAACCATCTTAGCATGTCTACAAGAAGAGCACACAATTTCTTTGTCCCCTTTAAGCTTAGGCAGTCCACGTATGCGATCAAGAGCACTAACTCACGTTAGGTGATCAAAGCCTACGTGACCAAGTCTACGATGCCAAAAATATAAGTCCTTTGAATCATTAGCAACTAGACACCTATGCTTAGAGGAAGACATATCAAAATCAGCTTTAAAAACTCTTCCAAACCGAGACATGTTAAAAATAAGCTCACTATTTGAACTTACAACTTTGCAGTAGTTTTTACTGAAAATAATTTCTAGATTTTCATCTAGCAATTGTGAAACAGAAAGCAAGTTGTATTTCAAATTTTTGACAAGTGCCACATCCTTCAAAGTGTAGTGATCATTTACTCTAACCGAACCCTTAGCAATTATAGGAGTTGAAGAATTATCGGCAAAAGTAACATTCTCTACACGTGACACAAAAGAGAGGGTGGAGAACCAAACTTTGTTACCGGTTATGTGGCGTGAGCAACCTGAATCCACAATCCAAATGTTCTCCTTCCTCAAACGTGTAACCTACATAGAAGCACAATACGTAGATGACTCAATACTGGGGTTAGTCAAAAGGCATTTAGGTATCCAGTACTGAGTCACACGACGTGCAGTAGGAAAAACACGCGAAAGCTGAGACAAAACAACAGGTTTATGAGTCAAAGGTTGAGGTTTTCTGTTCTTAACAGTTGATTTAGAAGTTGTTACTTGTTTAGAGTGAAAACCAGTAGCTCCGGAGGTAAAAGCAGAAGATCCGGAGGCAAAAACTGAAGCTCCGGAGGGAACAACAGAAGATCCGGGAGCTCTCGGAGCTATCAGAACTATCGGAGCTGCCTTTGTAGATTTCTTGCCAAAAGTTCCAGAAGCTACCTTTTCAAATTTTTGACTCATTAAAGCAGGTTGCATGTTTCTAATTTTCAGTTTAGCATGAAAGTTAAGAGATCTAGCAGACATTCTTTCCCTTTTCTGTTGTTTAGCTAGTCTATAACAAAAATCTATGACATGGCCATCTCTACCACAATAGGTACAATGAAACTTAATTTTGTAATCATGTCTAGATGAGCACCCAACATTAGAAACAGAATTAGAAAGCACTTCTGCAGATTTGAAAACCACTTCTTTTTGTTTAGGAACTGTTTGAATCAAACCACTTCCTAATGACTTTACAATTTTAGGTGGATGTGCCTTAGCGTGAACATGAGAATCAAAACCTAAACCAGTTTTATCTTGGCAAGACTTGGAAGAATTCAGCAGCAAGTTTAGATTATTATTCCCATTACAAAACCGACCTAGTGTCCTATTCATGTCATCAAGTTTCTTAGACAAGTCTAGGTAGTTTGCACATGAAGTTTTTCCTTTTAGTTTGCAATTGGAACAATTTTTAACTTCATGAGATTGTAAAGCATTGTTCAGAATGGAAATTTCATTCATTGCATCTTTTAGTTTCCTAACAAGATTTTTACATGCAGAACAATGCAAATCATCTGTAGAACAAGAAGCATCTTTTAAATTTTTATCACTAAGTGCAGCAAGCTTTTTGTTCTTTTTAATTTCTTCATCAAGTCTATCTAGAGTGAAGGAGTGTGCACTTCTTAATGTGGACAATTGTTCATAGATTAAGTCACATGAGGGACATGCATCATCACTAGGAATCAAAGTTTTTAAACGATTAATTTCAGATTCTAGTGATTCAATTTTAGCAGCATTATCCCTAAGCTTTTTGTCCTTTTTCTTGACAATAATAGTTGCACGAGAAATAGCATCACACATTTCATTGCAGGTAGAACATACCTCATCGTCTTCACTGTTGTGTTCTGCATCCTCCTGACTTGATCTTGATCTTGTTTTGCCCGCCATGAAACATAAGTTGGCTAGATCGTCATAATCTTCATCACTTTCAAAGTCTACATCACTTGAACTAAGTTCTTGAAGTGCGGTGATGAAGCTGTTAATCATCTTGCGTCCTATGGTACCCTTCTTCTTCTTGGTGGAGTTTCTAGAGGAGGTCCAGACCTTGCTTTGTTTTTCTCCCTGGGTGGTCGGACCTGAAAGGTTAGGGCATTCTGTACGAAAGTGTCCTATTTTGCCACATTCAAAACAGCGTTGAGGTCCGGAGCTTCCTCTCCTTCTAGTTCTCACATTTTGCAATGCTTTTGAGAATCTAGTAGAGATGAGTGCCAACTCCTCTTCTGGAAATTCTTCGATCTGTTCTAGGGTTAGTGAGGACAATAAAACAAGAGTATTGCAAGATGATGATTGGTCGGAGCTAGACATATCATGTTGTGAAACAAATGCAATAGACTTGTTTGGGTTCTTACGTGCTAGGATGTCAATTTCATGAGTTTTTAGTTTAGAATAGAGTACATCTAATGTAAGAGAACTCATAACAGTAGATTCACGAATAGATGTGACTTTCATCTCTCAAATTGACATATCTAATGCACTAAGAAGTTTCCTAGCATTCTCAGCATCAGAAAAATTTACATTGACACTACGTAAGTTGCTGAGAATTTTATTGAAACGAGCAAAGAGGTCATCGATAGACTCACCTGGATGGATCTCAAAATGCGTATATTCCATTTTGAACATATCTTGTTTTACCTCCTTGATTGTGTTGGAGCCTTCATGATAATCACAGAGAGCTCTCCAAACATCGTACGCTGATCGGAGGTGCGCGACACGATCAAAGTCGCTTTGAGTGAGTCCTTGGATGATCAAGTTTCGTGCTTTGTTGTTGTTGTCGACATCCCGGAGGTTCGTAGCCGTAACTTGATCGTTAGGCGGGACTTCATAAGGTTTGTACACCTTTTCCCATATTGCGAAGCCTTGAGCCTGGATGAAGGCCTCCATGCGTGCCTTCCAAACCTGGAAATCTATACCAGAAAACACACAAAGTTTGGCGGAGTACTTCTCCATGATGATTAGTCAAAAACACGTGCAAATCACGAATATTAGAGCACCGTGGCTCTGATACCAATTGTAGGATCGAAGAGCACGTGAAAAGCTACCAGAGGGGGGGGTGAATGGTAGATTTAAAAATCTCACGCAGCGGAAACAATAATACCCCAAACCCTTTCGGCAGAAAAACGATCTGTTAAAGAAATCGTGTATGAGACTAATCTAAACGTGTTTAACCATGACAAAAGTGATAGATATCAGATAGAATCAAGTCACGAAGACAACACAAAAAGAATTACTCAAATCCTTCGAGAACAACTCAAGTTATGATCGAAAGATCAGACTATGGTCAATCTGACCTACCCGAGAAAAACAGTTTCTGGAATGCTGCAAAGAAACTCGTGTAGATCCAAAACCACAAATCCAATGACCGTGAAATTTTTACAGATGATAGACAATTAAGTTTTTAAGACAACCCAAAAATAATCACGTCAATTGGATCAGAAAAACTCGAGTTATGATAAAACCACCGACGAAAGGTAGTGCTGTCCAGAAACTCGACGAGTAAAACTTGTCTGGAACAAGTCGGACGAACAAGGCACAAAATTTCCTTCAAACTATGAATTTTATTCAATAGAACACAAGAGGAACAACCCCAAAGTCGTCTCACTCGAGCTTTGGCCTTCCCTTGCTTATATAACCAGCCCTTAGGCCATCCCAATCTCAACTAGGACTCCAATCCTAATCCGATCACAATCGGAACTTTCCATAACTGCTTAGGACTCTGCTGTCCCCTCCCTGCGCCGCCGACGTAACAATGAAACTTATGATGATTTGTCTGCTTTGAAGGTATACTCTCAAACATGGCTGAAGACCGCACTTGGATGAATACTGGTTGGAAAAGGAATGAGAGGCACTCAGAGGAGTGGTTCACCAAGACGAATGCTTTCATAGAACAAGCTTACTCGTTGTCAAACAACAACAAGGTGCAGTGTCCATGTATCAAATGTCAGAATGCGAAGTGTTTCGACAAAGTGACGTTGACGTATCACTTGTGTGGAAACAATTTCATGCAACGTTATGAGTTGTGGACATTTCATAGAGAGACACCTTCTCAGGTCGTAGAAGATCGAGATGAGGATGACAACACTGGAGTCGATAGGATGGACGAGATGCTCGAAGCCATAAGTCCTGAATTGACGGGGGATCCTCTTACAATGGAGGTTAAAGAGTTCTTGAAGCTTGTAGAAGCTTCAGAACAGCCGTTGCATGAACACACTATAGTTACAATCCTCAGTTCATGATTGGATTTATGGAATTAAGTCTAAGTATTTATTCTTCAATAATTGCTACAAGATCTCGTCAAATTGATCGGCGATGTCCTTCCACAGCCTCATAAATTGCCTAAAGATATGATCATTCTAAGAAATTGATTTCTGGGCTTGGTAGGACTATGAGAAGATTGATATGTGTCCAGAGAACTGCATGCTTTTCTTGAAAGAGCATGCCAACAAGAACAAGTGTTTAAAATGTGATAAAGCAAGATTTGTTGAAGTTGTTAATGACGACGGTACAAAAGTAATGACTGAAGTCGCATAGAAGCAGCTTCGCTACTTGCCTGTCACACCTAGGTTGAAGCGTTTGATTCTCTCAAAAAAAAAACAGCCAGACACATAGGTGGCACAAAGAAGGTCAATGTGAGAATGATGCAATGATGGTGCACCCGTCCGATGGTGAGGCATGGAAAGCGCTTGACCGCTTCGATGCAGATTTTGCCAATGACGCGAGAAATACTCGCATCGGGTTGGCGACAGATGGCTTCTCACCGTTCAATAAAAACGCAACACCATACTCTTATCAGCCCGCGTTCGCAATTCCGTACAACTTACCACCATCTCTTTGTATGAAGTATGAGTTCATGTTCCTTTGCCTTATTTTACCTGGACCATATCATCCTGGTTCAAGACTGAACGTGATGTTGAAGCCATTGATTCAAGAGTTGAAAATGTTATGGACAGGAATCGAAGCGTATGACCGTTACAAAAAACAGAAATTCAACCTTCGAGCTGCATACTTGTGTTCTGTCCATGATTTTCCAGCTTACGGGATGGTTTCTGGTTGGAGCACTCATGGTCGTTTGACATGTTCGATATGTGCTTCAGATACAGAATGTTTTCGTTTAAATCATGGTGGCAAGATTTGCTACTTTGATTGCCACAGAAGTTTGTTACCGCCCAATCACGTGTTAAGGCAACCAAAAGATGCCTTTAGGAAGGACCACCGCAACGTCTCTATGGGTCGAAGATTGCTGAACAGCTGAAAAACTTAGTGGTAGATGAAGGTCGTCCTGGATATTTTGTTTGTTAGGAATAGGACCACAATTGGACTCATATATGTGCACTATGGGAGCTACCATATGTGAAGTCCTTAATCCTAATGCATAACATTGATGTCATGCACCAGGAACGTAACATGGGCGAATGGATCATAAGCACATGCTTCGATCTGACAGGAAGAACAAAAGATAATTTAAAAGCTCGCAATGATTTGGCAGAGGTTTGTAAGCGTCCAACTCTTGAGCAAACCGAATTTGGTGGCAAACCTCGTGAAAGAAGTCTTCGAATGGTTGAAAACGTTGAAATTCCCAGACTGTTGTGCTGCTAGATTGAGACGAGCCGTAAATGTTAAGACCAGAAATCTCACAGGGTTGAAAAGTCATGATTATCACATAATCATAGAAAGACTTCTGCCGGTTATGTTTTGGGGCTACATTGACAATGCAGTGTGGAAGGTGTTAGCCGAGCTTAGCTACTTTTATAGATAGCTTTGTGCTAAAGAAATCATAGCCGAGATGATGGAGAAGTTGAAAAGGGAGATACCAGTCCTTTTATGTAAGATGGAAAAAGTTTTCCCTCCAGGGTTCTTCAATCCAATGCAACATCTCCTAATCCATCTTCCATATGAAGATAAAGTAGGCAACCCTGTGCAATATAGGTGGATGTATCATGTTGAAAGAGGACTTAGGTGTCTTAAACCAATGGTTCACAATCGGGCAAGGGTTGAAGGATGCATCGCCGAAGCATGTGCCATTCAGGAGATAGGATACTTTTCAAGCATCTATTTTGCAGAAGAACACAATGTTAATGTTTCTACGTTGTGGTACAATATGGATGAAGCACCCTCCTGTAGAAGCCTCTCCATTTTTAAAATGAGAGGCACCACAATTGGTAGTGACACGAGCTACGATGCCGAACTAGAAGAAAAGACGACTTCTTTGATGTACTTGTACGCTAATATAGAGGGGATGGACAAATATGATTAGTAAGTGTTTGTTCAACAACAACAACAACAACCAAGCCTTTGTCCCAAACAAGTTGGGGTCGGCTAGAAATGAAACTCAACAATTTTGAAGAAAAGTAATAGAAAATAAGATGAAAGTAAAAAAAAGAGTAAAAAAAATCTACATTTTATTTATTCTAGAAACGGGTTAATAAGAAAGAAGATAAGAGTAACAAATTCCGAATAAACTAAGATTCTGGCACATGAATTGCTAATTTCCATGCAGTCCTATCATGAGCCAAATCTCTAGGTATGTCCCACTCCTTTAAATCTCGTTTCACCGCCTCCTGCCATGTCAACCTTGGTCGACCTCTACCCCTCCTAAAATTTTCTCCACTCTTTATAATCCCACTGTTAATCGGTGCTTCTGGGGGTCCCCGCTGGATATGCCCAAACCACCGTAGGCGATGTTGGACTAGCTTCTCCTCAATTGGTGCCACCCCTACCCTATCACGTATTACTTTGTTCCTAATTTTGTCTCTTCTTGTGTGACCGCACATCTACCATAGCATGTGCATCTCCGCAACACTCATTTGTTGGACATGTTGCCTTTTAGTTGGCCAACATTCTGCTCCATACAACATCGCAGGTCTAATCACCATCCTATAGAATTTTCCTTTCAATTTTTGTGGAACTTTCTTATCACATAAGATTCCAGATGCTTGTCACCACTTCATCCACCCGATATTGTCCTGTGGTAAACATCTTCGTCAATATCACCATTGCTTTGTAACATTGATCCTAAATATTGAAATGTGTCCCTCCTAGGTACTACTTGTCCTTGTAAACTAACATTACCATCCTCGCACCAGACATCACTAAAGTCGCATCTCATATACTCGGTCTTGGTTCTACTAAGTCTAAACCCCATAGACTCTAAGGTCTGCCTCCATAGCTCCAATTTTCTATCAACACCATCCCTAGTTTCATCTACCAACACTACATCATCAGCAAAGAGCATACACCAAGGGATATCCCCTTGTATATCCTTCGACACCACATCCATCACTAAGGAAAAGATGTAAGGACTTAAGGCTGATCCTTGGTGTAACCCTATTGTGATAGGAAAAGTGTCGGTCTCACTATCTCTTACGCGCACACTTGTCACCACATTATCGTACATATCCTTGATAAGGTTAATGTACTTTGTTGGGACTTTGTGTTTCTCTAGTGCCCACCACATGACCGGTCTTGGTACCTTATCGTATGCCTTCTCCAATTCAATGAACACTAAATGTAGATCCTTCTTTTGCTCCCTATACCTCTCCATAAGCTGACGGAGTAAGAAAATCGCCTCCATAGTGGACCTCCCAGGCATAAAACCAAACTGGTTTTTAGTGACATTGGTCACTTTCCTCAAGTGATGTTCAATCACTCTCTCCCAGAGCTTCATTGTATGACTCATGAGCTTAATTCCTCGGTAATTAGTACAACTTTGAACATCTCCTTTATTTTTGAAGATGGGTACTAAAATACTTTTCCGCCACTCTTCAGGCATTTTATTTGACTGAAAAATGCGGTTGAATAGTTTAGTGAGCCATACTATTGCTACATCCCCTAAACATCTCCACACCTCAATGGGGACATCATCGGGGCCGCGGGCCTTTCCTCCTTTCATCCTTTTTAGGGCCTCTCTAACCTCGGACTCTTGTATCCTCCGCACGAATCGTCTCTTGGTGTCATCAAATGAGTCATCCAACTCGAACCTAATACTCTCATTCCCGTCATTGAATAGTCCATTGAAGTAGTCCCGCCATCTGCTCCTAATTTCTTCCTCCTTCAATAGAATTTGGCCTGCCTCATCCTTAATGCATTTGACTTGGTTGAGATCTCTCACCTTTCTCTTGCAAAGTTTCGCCATCTTGTATATATCCTTTTCACCCTCTTTTGTCCCTAGCCTCTCATATAGCGCATCATAGGCCTGCCCCCTTGCTTTACTCACAACACGCCTAGCATTTTTCTTAGCCTCTTTATACTTCGCCATGATACTTGCACTTCTCTCATGATGCCAGCTCTTATAAGACTCCTTCTTCTCCTTAATAGCTTTTTGTACATCTTCATTCCACCACCAAGTGTCTTTATCTACAAGTTTCTTACCTTTTGTCCACCCAAGCACCTCCCTAGCCGCCTTCCTAATGTAAGTCGCCATCTTCTCCCACATAATATATGCATCTTCCTCTTCGCTCCAAGGTCCTTCTGCGATCATCCTCCTTTTGAATTATTGTTGCTCTTCATCCTTCAACTTCCACCACTTTGTTCTCGTGGTTTTAACACCTTTGTCTCGTGACACACGGACATGGAAACGAAAGTCGGCTACCACAAGTTTATGTTGTCGAACAACACATTCTCCAGGAATCACCTTACAATATAGACATGCCCCTCTCTCCCTTCTCCTGGTGAGGATATAGTCGATTTGACTAGAATGTTGGGCACTAGTAAAGGTCACCATGTGAGATAGCCTCTTTTTAAAGAGGGTGTTAGCTACCAATAGGTCATAGGCTACGGCAAAGTCTAGGATATCCTTACCCTCCTGATTTCTATCGCCACACCCAAAACCTCCATGTACCCTCTCAAAACCTACGTTAGTTGTACCTACATGACCATTGAGATCTCCTCCTATGAAGAGCTTCTCGCTTACCGGTACACTACTAACCATATCCTCCAAGTCCTCCCAAAATTGTCTCTTAGTGCTCATGTCGAGCCCAACTTGTGGAGCATAAGCACTAATGACATTCAAGAATAGGTCCCCCACAACTACCTTGACTAGGATGATCCTATCCCCTCGTCTACAGACATCAACTACTCCATCCTTGAGGCTCTTATCTATTAAGATGCCTACGCCATTCCTAGTTCCCGTCGAGCCAGAATACCAAAGCTTGAAACCGGTATTCTCAACCTCTCTCGCCTTTTGACCAGCCCATCTAGTCTCTTGTACACAAAGAATATTTACACGCCTCCTACTCGCAACGTCCACTAAATCTCGTAGCTTTCCCATCAAGGATCCTACATTCCAACTACCCACCCGAAACCTAGTTTCCTCGGCTAGCTTCGTTACCCTTCGCATCCGTCGAGGAAGATGCAAAGACCCTTGCTCACTTAACACTACATTCGGGTGATGATGTAGCGCGCCACTATGGTGATGGCGATCTGGCCCTCGCCCATATAACACCACATTCGGGTTCCAATATGGCGCGCCACTAAGGCGGTGGCGACCCGGCCCTCGCCCACTTAACACCATACCCGGGTTCCGGTATGGCGCGTCGTTGAGAGGGTTACGCCCCAATGAATTTACAATGGGTTTCATTTCCATGAGAATGGCTAAGTTTAGTTGCTGGCTTGCCAAGCCTATCACAACCCCTCCTCCTTTACCCGGGCTTGGGATCGGCTATGTCATTACAACATAGGCGGAGTTTAGTAAGTGTTTGTTCAACGTCTATAATAATTAGTGTGTTGTGTTATACATCTAAGCTAATCATTCTGTTTTTCCTTATTTAGTCAGTTCGATCAACAAAATTGGAAATCTAAGCAGCAACCTACGAGCTGACAAATACAATCGATGCGATATTATGGAGTACATGGAGGGCTTAACTTCCTATCCTGGTTTCATGCATAGTGTAAAAAACAAGTCACCGTCCTTGAAGAATTACGACAACTGTACTATGGATCCATTAAAAATAAAATCTACAGTCGATACGACATCAATGGCTTTCAATTTCGTTCAACTGAATTTGAAGCTCAACGTCCTTTCAGAGCAACTTGTAACGCAGGAGTTCTGAATAGGGTAGTTGACAACCAAGTACGTGAAATTAATTATTATGGGATCATTAATAACATCCTTGAATTCAATTTTGTGAGGAATAAGGTCCTTAATGTAGTCTTCTTTGATTGCGATTGGTTTGATCCTAACAATGGAACTCGACAAAACAAATTTGGCATGGTAGAAGTCAAACACACGGACCGACAACGAAGTTGTGACACCTTCATCCTTGCACACCAAGTCGAGCAAGTGTATTATCTACAATATCCATGCAAAAAGCTTAAAGCTTGGTGGGTTGTACACAAGGTGAATCCCCGTGAGCGGTTATATACACCAGATGATGTTGGTTACCTTGATGATGAGGTTGATGTTGTTTATCAACAACAAGAGTTACCGGACTCTTTTGTCGTCGAGCTTGATTTAGGACTCGATGACTTAGTTGGAGATGCAGAAGACATAGAGACTAGTGGTATGCGAAAACAAAAACGAAAACGAGCAACTAACACGACAGAAGATCGATGGTCCAGTTTACATAGTAGAGTACATCGTGATGCTGATGGATTTTAAAATTAAGTACAAGTAACATTTCTTTCACGTCTTCTTTTATTTTATATACTTTCCATTAAATTCATTAGCTAATTTTCCTTTAAAACTGATGTCGTCAAGCAGCAGCAGATGAGGAGGGGCAGGAGCGCGGAGCTTTCTGTCACTGACAGTCATGAGAGGAGAGGAGGTCTTCCACGACACTCAGCTTAGCGGGGGGTAGACGAGCTCAGTTGGTGAGCCATCTACTAGAGTCATCACGACAGTGGTCACGACAGGTAAAGAACATTTAATTACATAAATGATATAAGTAATTCTTTATTCTATAATATTAATCTTTAATATTGTTTGGACGACTCTATTTCTGAGGACACAGAGGCTAGGGTGCCTCCTTCGGTGCCTTCCTCTTTGGTGCCTTCTGCTTCGGAGCCTCTTTTGTTAGAGCCTCCTTCTTCAGAGCCAGTGCAGTCGGGTGACCCCACTTCTGGGTCACCCGCTTTGGAGCAGGTTCCACAGCGGCGGACTAGAAGGAGCCACTACGTGCCTCCTCCTCCGGCTCCTGCAAACCCAAACGATCGGATCATTATTCGTCCGATTGGCGATATGTAAGTAAATCTCTAACAATTTAATTTAGATACTTTTAGACTTATATTATATTATATATATATATATATATATATATATATATATATATATATATATATATATACTAATTCAGAATCATGTATCAGGACTTGGGAGGATGCTTCGTTCATGGGCCACGGACTCACACGCTGGTGAACGGTATCCTGGGAAGTCTAGTCCGTTTGCACTACCTCGGTGTAGTGAACGGATGCGCTACCACATCTTGGGATGACTACAATAGGGTCCAGGACGTTCTTCACAGAAACCACCAGGAGGTTGTTTGGTAGGATTTAATGGTAAGTATGATCAATACTTGTGTAATACAAATCTAATATAAGTTACAGACATTTACTTCTAAATTTCTTTTTCAAGCAAAGTATCGTTTGGAGAACGAGGTCGAGCAGAAGATCACACTCGTCTCATCTTCCATAATGTGCCAGGAAGATGGTGACACAGTCACTATCGTCGGCTCGCATTCAAGCTACGACCGTGTACTTCAAGTTGCATCCAAACGAGCGTGGGCTGGGGAAGTAATTGACGGAGGCCTAGTACGCAGAGGTAAAGTTTTAAGTTTACTTTGCTTCATTATATGATTGTGATCAATATTTTCATTCAATAATAAATTTGTGCAGGTCACATAGCGTGGCTTGAGAGCTGCCCGGACGCGTAGCGTGGCCTGTGTGCTCTTTGGGCGAGTGAGGGCTTCTAGGCACTTTCTAAAACCCGTCGAGAGAGTAGAGGGACGGAGGGAAAACATTGGTTGGGTGGGGACGGGTACATATGCCTCGCTAAACGGATGCTAAGTGCTATTCACATTCTATTAAGTAATTTTATAATCTTTATTGTGCTAACATGTATCGATAGGAGTACGAGAGCGGTCAGCAGCCAGCACCTATTAGGGTATGGAAGAGGGGTCACTTGGGAAGTGACCCTTCTCAGACGGCGACACAAGCTTTGGTGAGTTATTTTTTCAACTTAATTGAATTTTCTTTAATAGTTCTAATGACATTATTTTTCTGTATTTTCAAGCAAAGTAGGGTGAGGAGGCGCGGCGGATTCGAGGCGAAGATCTTGATTGGCATTGCGAGCCAATTGTCCCCGAAGCCGCGTATGCAAGCGGTGGTGGGAAACCTCACGGACGGTGAGCTTTGTTATTTTAATTTACTTTTACCAATTTTGAGATACAAAAATGTTATAATCTTACTTTATTGTGCAGGTTAGCCATCTTCGTTGGAGTGGTCGACTCGAGGCAGGAGCGGGCTTCCTCGAGAGCTTCTTCATCGCATCAGGGTGGGTCCAGCAGCAGCCGTGCGAGCCGAGATCTGGAGCTCCAAAGTCTTTGAGAGGAGCTCCAGAGTACTCATGAAACGCTCAGTGCGAGGGACGAGGCACAGAGGGCTAGAGACGAGGCGCAGGGGGCTAGAGACGAGTATTAAAACTCGTTCATGCTACTGATGCAAGCTGCTGTGTAGGTACAATTTAGATGTTGTACTTAACATTTTTAATATATAAATGACATGTATAATGATTTGCTTTGTGTTTGTAGGCTATTTTTCCAGGACAACCACCTTTCCTTCCGCAATAGGCGCCGCCAGCAATACAGCAGCCGTTGGTGCCGACGACAGCAATCCAGGTACAAAATTTAGTAAAATATGCATTTTTTACTTGTAACATGTCTAACCACACTTGCACATCATAGGGATCGGGAAAAGAGGCTCAAACTCCATCGCCTCAGACTATGGCACTTGGACGACTGCAGAAGGACTTTCCGAACTCCAGTGGCAGCGGACGGGGTAGCGTCTAAAAGTCAGGTCCGCTCCTTGTTTGTTAGTTTCTGTTTTACGTAAACCAACAATTTTCTAGCTTGATGGAACGACAAACCTTCTCCATGGAACCCACGCTTGTCCACAACAGATACTCATAATGCATAGTATACAATTCAATTTGTCCGCAGCAGATACTCATGTTCAGCAATATAATCTTCCATCACCATATCAATTAGTTAAGGAACCATAATTTGCTTCTGCACATAAATGCTCACACTTCATCTGATAACATTTTGAATACATGTACGGATATACAAACTTAATTCCATGAAGCAAAACACAACCAGCTAGACCACATATTCACTATTCTGGGTGGCCGACTACCTCCCTCTGTTGTTGTTCTACTGTCATACATGCACAAGGATGGCAAGACATTCTACTTATCAAGGCTGTATAACTTCTTACATGAAGTGCTTCAGATTTTCTTATAAAAGAGATGGAGTTTCCAATACGAAACTAATATGCGCATAAGATGGCACCAGTGATGATATTAGAAATTGCACATAGACAAGTAGGAATTCGCGAGTTTATCGCCTGCCATGCCTTAGGCGGTTTCGTTCAGAAAACGTTGTGCTCATTTGGTCTATGGATCAGGGTGATTAGTTTTCTTTGTGTTGGTTGATCTGCTCTACTAATATGGCTAAAACTGTTTAGACATTGTTGGAACTGTGCCCCTGGGAGAAATCTATTGTTGATTAAGCCTTTCGCTTTATGTGCCGCTAATCCTGATTCCCGAGCTATATATGTTGACTTGCAGCATATTGTGATGCTTGTCATTTATTTAATAGCTCTACGTGCTCCCTGTGACTGGAATGATAAATTTCCTGTCGCAATCTCTTGTTTCCTTTACTCTTAGTATCTGTCATAATCCTGCTTTGCTCTACTTCCTTTGATCCTTTCCATGCTTCAGAAAATTACAGTACATAATTGACTGACTTGCATGTTATCTGTTTTACAGGAATTTCGAAGGCGAGGAGGCAATGCCAGTGCCAGAGCCGGAAGCCAGGAACTTCACCAAGCTCTTTATGCTTTGCGGTTGTATTTTGCTTCGTCCGAACTTGCAATGTGTGAAGTGGCTGACTATATAGTGTTTTGAAATGCTTATTGCCTGTTTTGATGTGCTGTTTTGTTTTGAAGTGCATGTTATCTGTTTTGATGCTTGTTGTTTATAGTGTTGTGAAGTGCCTGTTTTGCCTCTTTATGACTATATTTGTCCAATATGTCAGTTTTGAAGTGACTGTGTGATCTGGCCATCGAGTCAGGGCAGTATTTTCTGTTTTTCTTAAAAAATGCATCGCTTATCGACGACGGTTATTGGAAAAGCGTCGTCGATACTGGCAAGTAATCAACGACGGCTGCCCAGAAACTGTTGCCAGTACACCGTCGTCAATAAGTCCATAATAGACGATGGTTCATTGTACCATCATCGATAATCTTTCCCACGTTGACACGTGGATGGAGGCCGTTATCGATGACAGCTAAATACGGCCGTCGTCAATAGACTTATCGACGACGGTTACCATTGTCGATAATCTTATAGATGACTAATTGTCGCCAATGGCCAAAAACCGTCATAGATAAGCTTGTACTGTCGTCGATTGATTATAGATGACGGTTTTGCCGTTTAGAGACGACGATTTCTAACCGTTGTCTATTATCGCGATTCCTGTAGTGGTGGGGGCCGAGATGGTAAAGTTGGAGTCCGTAAAAATCCAGCAGCATCAGCAGAAAACTTGAGAAAGGTGCGATCAGACCCACCATGGCGTACGCCGTTAAATAGATGATCACTCCGATGCACTTTTTCTTGAAGCAAAGCTTGTCGAAGCAGATATCATTGTTGAAGGAGTCGCAGGACCACCCAATGTAGGTCCGGGCCCTCGATAGATCTTTGTCGTTAGTGATCTTGCCGCGGGGAAGACCTAACTCCACCGCGGCAAAGTGGAGCGAAAGTCGAGAAGGTTATGCAGAGGTGGAAAGGCTCTGAGTGCTAGTTCGAATGAAAGCTTAAGGAGTTCTCAAACCGTGCAGACTTTCCTTCTTAATGAAGCCTCCACAACGCTTGGACGAAAACCACGTCGAGATCAAGATTCCATTTCAAAATATTACCCCATCAATGACAAATGGGCCTAGGTTCACTTCGGCGGAAGAGTCAAAGTTGTCACATTAGGCGAACCGTCTTGGCATTTAAGTTAATGTTTTAGTAGTTTCTGTGATGATTGTTCAAAAAAAGAAGAGTTTTTGTGATGGAAGAATTAGCTGGAGTCTATTTGTCATGTGTCTGAAATTTGAGAAAATTTTAGGCAACAGATCATTAGAAGGTAATAATTACTGTCATTAGTCACTTATTTTGCAATTAATCATTAACCATTAATTTTATAGGTTAAGCAATTACGAATTAACATAGTCCTTATAATTACAAAATTACAACTACTAGCTCCCTTCATCCCAAATTACTTGTCACTCTTTTTAGTTCAAAAATGAACTAATTAATTAAATAGCGACAAGTAATTTGGGAGATGGAGGGAGTACATATTAGTAATTTCAAATAAGTAAGAAACTTACTTCACCTTTCTTATGGCCAGTCGGCTGGCGGCGGCATCGCCTGTGCGAGCTTCGAGCGATATCGCCTCGAGATCCACGTGCCACCGCGTGCCGTTCCCTGCCCGTGTCCGCCTCACCGTCGCCTCGGCGTGCCACCATCTAGGTGCACTGCTGTCGGCCTTCATGCTGCCATGGTTGGTTAGATCAGCAGCTTGGGCCGAGGTGAGGGCTTTTAAAAATATACATGTTATTTCACATGCATCGAGGTCTTTCACATGCATGTTAGTTGTCCATGCATGCTATGCCCCAAACATGATCAATGAGCCTCAAAAATGACGATCTCTCAACAAAAAGAGAAAACATGTAACGTCATCAAACATGATCGAGGTCTTTCACATAGATGTTAGATGTCCATAAGCATGCTACGCCCCAAACATGTATTTCAAGAATATAATATTTCCTAGCATGTATATATATTTCTATATTTATCATATTCTCTACTATGCATGTGTATGATGTCAACCTATATGGTAGTGTTTATCTACCAGACTAATGAAGAATATAATCCTGTCACCAATAGAGATAACAAATTTGACAGGATGGATGTTCCCTCGACGGTACAAGGACAGAATGTGGACTATCATCGTCTAATAAGCACACGACTCTCACTACGTACGTGTTCATCAAAATAATCGATCGCATGCTGCCATGTATCGTTGTACTCGTCTTAAGAAGAAACAACAGCCGTAGGCGCTAGCCGCTAAGTGTTCTGATTCTAGGAACAAATGAGCACACTTGTGAAAACAAGTACGCTACATCCGATCCTCAACATCATCAAATTAACATGATCCTCAACAAGGCGGCACAAAAATCCTCAACACATCATCAAACATGCTTGATCGCGAGTCTCTTTCACATGTATTATATTTATGTCCACCATCATATATGATCACGACAATTATCATCGGTTCGATATGGACTTTCGGTTGGCAACGGTCCTTCACAAAAAAAGGATATGGACTCTCGGTCGATTGCCACGCGCGCTCACATCAATCTTCCGCACCTCGTTAAAAGCTACGCACGAAATGTTACGAACACCGCTGGACGGACCTACAAAGTATGCTAGGTGGGCCATTGCATACCCTGGGCCCTTTGCGTGTCAAATTAAAAAACTGGCCGATGGGACGTGTCGAGCCGTTTCGAGAGGAGGCAAACCATGGTTTGGAGTAACTCCGACCGTCGATTCAAAAACACAATTCTCAAGGCGTCCGATCATATGCACTCGCGTGCTTAGACGACGACCCGCTATAAAGGCACATCGTCCTCTTCTTGTTCGCCACACCTCTCGATTGATCTTTTAGCCTCCAAACTTCTCCTCTTGCTTCTTCGCCGCACCACCACCGACCACCTCTCGCTCTTTCTCCGCACCTCCATCACCACACAAATGGGTAGCCCCGCACCGAAGCGCTACAGGCCATCGACGTCCTCCAAACCTCCTTCTCCATTTCCGTCGCCGCCAATGCCGGTGGAACTGGAGGCTGCGCCCGCGCCTCCTCCGTCCCCTTCTCTGCCCGCGGCGCCTGCACCTACTCCTTATCCTGTTTGTGTTTAGAAGATTGTCCGCCTCCTCGAACACCGCTTCGATGAACTCAATCGGTGCCTTAAGAAGGCCATTGAGCACCTGTTCGCCACCGCCGAGCGTGTAAAAAATCTCGACAAATTGGCGCGGGATGTATTTTCTGATACATCTCGCTTGTGTGACCGTCTAGGTCTTGGGGAACTTCCCGTCTGCACCAGCATGGACACCACCGGCCACTACTGCTTCGGGTTAGGCTTTGTGGCCGGTCGTCTTGACGTCCTCTACGAGACGATCAGGGAGGTGGCTGGGGTGGAGGGCTGCCAACATCTTCTGCAGACTGTCGCCCAGAAGCTTCGGATTCAACTGCCGGAGGAGGCGGCAGCAGCAGCGGCAGTGGAGGCGACGACGGCGGTGGAGGAGGCGGAGGAGAAGGAGGTGGAGGAGATCTCCTCTGACTCCGACTAGAGTAGTATTTTTAGTTTTTTTTTTCTCATTTTCTATGTGCTTTCGTAGTTCTTGTTTATAATATATCTGTTGTTTTTTTGTTAATGAAAAATGTCTTTTCTGTTCATGAACAATGTGTCCTATGCAGTATCGAAAAACAACTCCTTTGTTAAAAAGGGGTGAGATAACTGTTGTTCAATATCTAGCCAAGAATTTGTTGTGTTGCGACAATCGACGACTCTTGGTTGAAACTCCATTGAGATCGTGGTTGAGGCTGCGTTTCTCCTCTTTTGTGTTCTTTTACACAATTTTTCATTTATTGTCGGTGCATGTGAAAATGTATTTTTAGTAGTAGTATGTACTACATGTTATCATTCCATTCTGATTAATGTTACAGAATGCTGATTGTTTGCCATCGCCCTTTCGTGGACTTAGGTGTTCTGTATTTACATATCGTTTGCATTAGCACATATACATTTGGTGATTCATATTTTTTTTTGTATTTTTTTAGAATATCCCACTAGCTAGCAGATGAGTGCTTTTAGATTTTGATCTCCATGCATGAAAACAAAGATGAAGGAGAGCTAGCGGTCGCACAGTGAGCAAGTAGCTAGGCCATACTGTAATTATGAAGCGAGCAAGTTTTCCGAAGAAGTCTACCCCTCTAGCTACACGCACCATGTGCAGGAATTGACGCGACATGACATGTAATTAATCACGATTGCATGCGTCCACAAGGGCACGGCTAGCGTCAAATTCTCCACGCCCGCGAAATTTTTTTCATTCTTGTTAACGCGCCACAATTGAGATTTTGACAATTCAATTTTCACTCCTTGCGCCTTTAATTTCAGTCCCGTCTATTGTAACCCTATTTCAGCCACGATTAGTATAAATGGAAACACTGGCCTCCATTCCCGACACACTGCTGCCCCGCCCTTCCGGTGATCTCGCGGTACTCCAAATGTGTTGTCTCTCTGTCCTGTGTTACAAACTTGTATTCCTAAGAAATTCCCGTGTTTTCATTTCCCATGGTTTTTACGATTTTTTCCCTATGGATCTCGCAGTGACGCATCGAAGCTCTTGGTGGTGGTGACTCATGGGTACAACGCCGGGCGACCAAGATTGACGGGCACTACTGAACCTCTTGGTCGCCGACACCTCCCTGCGACTTCCCGGACTCCAGTTTCGTGCTAGGTAAGTCCTACACGATCCATGCCGTGTTCTTCTGTTTCACAAATTTAGTTATATATATATATATATATATATATATATATATATATATATATATATATATATATATATATATATATACTACATCTGTCCCAAAATAAATGTTGCTCCGACAGCTTATAAACCGGAGGTGGTATGTAATTTCTGGATTTAGAAGTAAATGATGCACGGGTTATCTAATAAACCACTGCAAATGTTGTACTCTCATTCCTGTTTTACAAATTTGTATTCGTAATATTTTCAGTTCCCACGATTTTTACACTTTTTTCTTTCTTGTGGCTTTCTCGGAACGTACGTTTTTTTCTATTCCTTCATTTCTATTTCTCTTATTCCAAACAAATACTGCATTTTATAGAAACCACACTGTCCGATCCAAAATCTACGTCGGTCATGTAATCTAACATTATCATTGTTTTTTGGAATGACTACTTACAATGCTCTTTACATTAAGAACAAGACATCAAACTGTGATGTCCTCTACAAGCATTCATGGTGGCCAACAGGCACCTGGTATAACTATAAATGTGTTTACTATCAAAATTAAAGTTTTTAGAAAACATTAATTACTTTGCATGGTATGCAGAGAATATTGCAGCACATGATGTTTAGGAACCCCGAGATCCTTCACTCCCTGGTACTACGATGCATGAACCAATAGCAGATATAGATATACAAACCAGAAATACTCTTTCCGCCCTAGCGTAACTTTACTTTTGGAGCATAAAAAATGTACCACTCCAACTCTATCGGTAGCTTCCAACTACCCATATCACATCACATTACTACCTGCCTCTCTACCGTGCCATGTGTTTTGGCAGAGCGCTTTAGTTTTTTACTCCTTTGGCATTGAATTGGAACATTTTTAGAGACTACGTATTGTCCTTTAAATGTATCAATGATGGGTGTATCATGGTCATTTGCATTCTTTCCTAGGCTCTACTAATTTTTTTAGCATGCCTTGTGATTCTGCTTTCTAAGTCTTTATAGTTAATAGTTCATCAGCCTGTGTGATAGTGTGATTTTTTTATGCCTCCACGTTGTGCTCTCTCGCCGCTGGCCACTCTGGCCGGCATCGGCGCCCACGCCCTGCTGCTGGTCACTTCAGTGTCCTCCCCAATGCATACCCTCGCCCATCGCCACGTCCTATCCTTCGTGTTCCATGATGACCCTGCCGTCCGAAATCCCTGACCATTACTCGCCCCGCCACCAATCCTCCTCGAGAGTTGCTCCTGGTGATCTCGGGCAGAACGAACACTCGCTTTGTTAAGCGTCGCAAGCTGGGACTATGCAGTACTGCACCTGCAGTAGACGCCACCAACAAGTGGACTCGATGTCTCATTGGCCCACATGGTAGTGGCAGCTACTGCAGGTGCAGTACTGCAGAGGATTTCAATCCCGCAAGCAGTCTGCCTTATCTGTCTTGCATTCGCCACCTGCTACCACTGGCGTTCATTACTCGCCCTGCAACTAATTCTCCTCGAGACGCACTCCGACTGATGTTAGTCATACCGAACCGGGGGACCCTATCTTTGTCTAGTCTAGCGTTGCCAGCTGCATGCCCGCCCCCTCAGTCTTGCCTGCTTCGCTGCTGGACTGAAAATCCTATGCAGTACAACGAGTGCAGTAGCACCACTTACATGTGTACCTTATGGCTCATTTTATGGTATGAACAACAACAAAGAAGTCAACAATGTACTCCCCCCACCCCCGCCTATCAAAATAGTTGTCGTTCAGACAGTCCTAACTAGTTCATTTTTGATTCATTTGTTGGTCTGATAAGACAAATAATATAAACCAGGAGGGAGTAATACAGAACAAAATGATGTTGGGACGCCGTCCTCCCATGCTCGTATTTGCTGCACTCGTCCTGAAGATGGTAAGAACATCAAATTTTCTTCTTTTCACAATATTTGTACATGATACTAAATTTGGCCAGGCGGTAATTTGTTTTATTTGTTTACCATTTGAATCAATGTAACAGAAGGAAAGAAGTTTGGAAGAAGTGTGGCTAAAGGACTTAAGGTTGCCAGAATATGCTATGCATCCCAAGTTAGTAGAACGGAGCATGTGCAACTACCAATTCCGTTCTCCACTAGGTTGGGTGCTGCAGTTGGTATTAATCAAAGACACTTTGTCAACGATGTGGTTATGTTTACAAAAAAACAAGCATCCCTCAGCGGTGCATGGAAGTTGGCAGAGGTTGGCAATAGTAACAAGAGAGATATAGTACGAGACATTCTGGTTAGTGCTGTCACAACACACACAAGTATTTTTTTTCTTGCAATCTACATCTTGTACATTTACAGCAACTTGTTATACAATGTACATGATTCCTGTGACATGGAGGACACATCGGAGAGCGCATGAAAAATTTTGAAAATTGCTGGTGAGTGCTACAAGGGGTGGCGCTCGACTTTGCATGCCACCTATAAGAGTTATTCTACAGATGAAGAACATATGCGAAACAAGCTTGCTGAAGTACCGGTGCCCGAGTGGTTGCACCTAATAGAATATTTTGGGTCTGAGCGATTCAAGGCCAGATAACTTTTTAATAGCTTTGCATCATACGAAAACAATTTGATTTACATTCATTCGTAGAATTATTCGTAAAATTGTTGCAATCAATAAGCAGGACCAATTCTCAAAATCGAAGAAGACAAAAGGCGAATCACTTGCTTGGCTTCAAATCCTACGCCCAACTTAGTTACGAGGAGGTATGAAAAATAAATCACGCTTTTACTTTGCGCTGCAATCAATATGTATACCTACATGTTGAATTTTACTTATATTTAATGTAGCGAGACCCAGAGTCCGGAGAAGAACCCGATGACATGCAACTTTGGGAGGCAAGCCATTTGAAGAATGGTGACTGGGCAAACGAGCAGGCACAAGGTGTGAATATAAGTAACACTTCAAACAATCCACAATTGAATAAATATTTGCAATGTACTTGTGACTTTTATTTTCGTATATAGAGGCAGGCACGTGCCCAAGTGGACTACATGGAAGCTGAGCAGGGAGGCCCAATTCAAAATGAGGAGAGAAACCACATCTTCCAAAGTTGTTATAGATCCTCAATCGGTTGTGCAGGATCATAGGTTTGGGGGCGTGGTTATATGGCTAACCCTACTGGTCCTGAACGTGAACGTATGAGTATCCAGATAGCTGAACACCTCAACGACCAAGTTCAAAACTTAGAAGATAGAAATGCAGGCCTCAATCACCAAGTCCAGGAGTTGGAAGGAAGAAATGATAGCTTAACCACCCAGATGGACTGCATTAACCAGAAGAATAAAGAGTTAAACCTTCAAGTCTAGAACTTAGAAGGTCAGATGGCAGCTGATCGTGAACTGAGAGATAAGGAAATGGAGGACATGCACGTCTCAGTGGCTGAAATGCGCAAAATGATGGAGACCACTCCACAAAAGGTCAAATGAAAGAATAGCCAAAAGCCACCTGCTCGAACAATTAGTCTCGGTCAGCTCAGGCAAAATTTTAACATCCAAACACGTCACGTTAGTAATTTTTGAGTGTTGTTATGCGTGTGGCAATATTAATTGATGGATGTTTATTGTTAAACTCGTGATTCTGTTGCCACTAATTTTCAAACCTGGTGCATTAGGATTCTGCTGCCGCTAATTATAAAACGTGGCATTATGAATTTCTTGTCACGAATGATAAATTATTTTAATGGGAAGCTATTGCCATGAATTACAAAATGTTGCAGTATAAACATTTGGCCATGACTCAAAAAACGTTACACTAGACTACTATTGCCACCACGCAGAAAATGTTGCATTACAACACTATTGCCACATATGAGAAAATGTTGCATTACACCTCTATCACCACAAATCATTGAACGTTGCATTACAACCGTACTGCCACAGATCAAAAAACGCTGCATTACGAACCTATTGCCACAAATCAGGAAACGTTGCATTAGAAACCTATTGCCACAGATCAGGAAACATTGCATTACAAACTATTGCCACAGATAAGAAATCGTTGTAATACCAAACTATTCGCCGCGGATGTGAAATCGTTGTAGTACCATACTATTTCCCACGGGTCTGAAATTGTTGCAATACAGTACTATTCGCCACGTTTGTGAACTCATTGCAATAACATACTATTTGCCACATACGTTAAACCATCGCAGTACCATACTAGTTGCAATGGCTGTGACATCGTTTCAGTACCATACTGTTTGTCACAAATGTGAAATCATTGCAGTGTCATGATATTCGTTGCAATATGTTAAATTGTTGCAATACCGTACTATTTGCCACGGCTGTGAAATCGTTGCAGTAACATACTATTGCCACGAATGTGGAACCGTTGCAATACCCCGCGATTCGTTGCAATATGTTAAATCGCCGCGATACACTAAATCGTTGCAATACTATAGTATTTGTCACGAATGTGAAATTGTTGCAATCACATACTATTACCACGAATGTGAAATCATTGCAAGCAATGCCATTATATTCCTTGTAATACGTTAAATCGTCGCAATACTCTAAATCGTTGCAATAACGTAGTATTTGCCACTAATACGAAATCGTTGCAACACAGTACTATTTGCCACGATTGTGAAATCGTTGCAATACCATACTATTCGTTGCAATACATTAAATCATCGCAATACGTGAAATCGTTGCAATAGCATACTATTTGCCACCGATGTGAAATCGTTGCAATACCATACTATTTGCCACGGGTGTCAAGGCATCGCAATAACCTATAGCCACGGGAATTATTATGACGATTCGTACAAACTATCGCCACGATCTTTTTTGTTGCAATAGTATCCTATTGCTACAAAAAACGACCTATTGCGATGAATTTTTTTGTTGGATAAACCGGAAACCTTGCAGTGGTTTCTTCAGTCGCCGACGGGTGACAAAATCACGAACTTGTGGGTAAAGCGGTACAACCTCTGCAGATTGTTAAAAACTATCATGATAGCCGTGCTCCCGGTTATGAGCACCTGAACAACTTCCATAATTAGAGTGGAACTTGGGATTTGGGACGGTAATGGTTATGGTTATGGATTTGATTGTTATAAATGGACATGGTTAATGATGATGGTAAGAATATTGTATATGGACAATTAATGGATGATGGATATGAATTATTGTGTTTATTCGGGATATGATGGGAATATTACACAGACATCTTAAGATGCTTTTCATATGTTCTAAATGTACTTTTTAGCAAATAGCCATTATTTATTGTCAATTCCTTGTCTAAGCTATATGTCATTATTTTCCCACACTTGTTGAGTACGACATGTGCTCACCATTGCAATTCTCCCACCAACAGTTTTAGGTGATGTTTGGGAGTACTCTGAGGATAATGCAGAGTACTAGGCTATGTGCTGTTGTCGACTTGCCTGCGGTGTTGCTTGGAGCTGCGCATTCCCCTATGCTCCGTTTGCTTAGTTGCTTAATTGGCTTATTTCGGTTGCAGTTATAATTTAATAATGATCATTAGAAGTTGTAATTTGAGGATTATTTGAATATTTTAATAAAAGTACTTAATTAACTTGTGTTGTGGTAATTTTATGTATATCATTTTGTGATGCACACGTGTATGTGTGTTTAACATCCTGGGTACACATATTCGTAGCACTTGGTTCATTTTCGGAACCGGGTGTCACAATATTGTAGAGAGTTCGGAAAGACATTTTCACCTTTTTGCTTTGCTCTAATTAATTGGGATGGGAAAACAACTAAATGGCTTGATTATAATTAATTAACTTATGGATGATGTGATTGAAGAATATGGTTAATTGGTAACATGGGACTTGGGAGATCTAAGCAAGCATAGTTTATGGATTGGGTTGGATGATATAGTGGTTTGCTTGCCTTGGATCTAAGGACCGGTTCCTGGAGCGACAACACAGGTTTTACAGTTCCACAACGGGGTCAAGTATGGGTGCGGCTTAGCCAATTAATTAGGTGCATTGCCAGCATTGTTCGGATCATTTGGGGGAGTGGGGAACGGGAGTCGGTTGGGTTTGCAATAGTGGCGGGACTGCCTTGGGATCTGAACGACACAAGAGGGGGCCCTTGGTTGGATGTGCTCAGTTTGAGGCATCACCAAAGGCCAGCTGCATTGTTGCAGCCATTGACGATTCCGGAATGGAAGTGGGAAGAAGTTTGTATGGACTTCATAGTTGTTTTACCTCGCACTTCAGCAGGATATGATTCAATATGTGTCATTGTGGATCGGTTGACGAAATCAGCTCATTTAATTCCTATCAAGACTACCTGTAGTGGAGCAAAGTTGGCAGAATTGTATATGGGAAGAATAGTGTGCTTATATGGAGTACCAAAGAAAATAGTGTCCGATAAAGGTTCTCAATTTACCTCAAGGTTCTAGCGAAAGCTGCACGAGTCTTTGGGAACCCAATCAAATTTTTGTTTAGCATATCACCCTCAAACGGATGGACAGACCGAGAGAACGAATCAGATTTTGGAGGACATGCTAAGATCTTGTGCGCTAAAGTGTGGAGGAAGTTGGGACAAAAGCCTACCATATGCTTAATTCTCCTACAACAATAGTTATCAAGCAAGTTTAAAAATGTCACCATATGAAGCATTGTATGGGACAAGGTGGAGACCACCATTGTCTAGGAATGAGACGGGAGAACTCAAGTATTTGGACCTGATGTAATACAGGACGCCAAAAAACAAGCTCAAATAATCTGCGATAATTTGAGAGCTGCTCAATCATGAAAAAAAGGCTATGCAGATAATAGGCGAAGAAACTTAGCTTTTGAAGTGGGAGACTTCATATATCTCAAAGTATCACCTATGCAAGGTCATAAGCGGTTTAATGTCAAAGGCAAGTTGGTGTCTCGCTATATTGGACCATTCAAGATTTTGGGCAAACGTGGAGAAGTGGCATATAAGCTGGAGATGCTAGCACATCTTTCTGATGTTCATGATGTGTTTCACGTTTATCAGCTCAAGAAGTGCTTAAGAGTACTGGAAGAACAAGTGCCAATGGAAGAAGTAGAACTACACTATGTAAGAAACCCAAATAGGAGACAAAGATGGGCGATGAGCTAAAAGGAGAACGTCTCTGATAAGCTTCAGCGAGATGAGCCTTCTTTAGCGTGGATCTGACATGACTCGGTTGAACGTACAAGGAGACGCGTTACAATACAGCTCGTCTTAGTTAATTTGATATCCGCGACGCGCCCTCTTCTCTAACAAACGGGAGACGCGCTTTAACTAAGCGCGACTCATATATTTTAGGTAACTGAGACGGACTTTGGTTTCAGATTGTCTCCTTTCATTGTGGAATAAGGCGCGTCTCCCATAACCACGGGTCTGGCTCATCTCCTTTAGTTGTGGAAGCGGGCCCGTCTCCCATTCCCTCTATAGAGAGACGTGCTTTATATCGGTCCGTCTCGATTTTCGGTTGCCCTTCTACGACCTCCTTGCTGTGGCAAACAAGTGGCTATCAGATCTTCCTTGTTCTTGCAATGTTCTTTCCCTCTTTCATTCTAAAAGTCTTGTGGTGATTATCAGTGGATCTCAAAACAAAAGGGTTAGTCCTCTCCTCATCTCCTGTTCATTACTATTTTTTTACCTTTAGATCTTCTTTGATTGAAGTTGGCTTGCGGTAATTATCAGTGGCTTCGAATTTCTTTGATTTAGCTCTTCTTTTCTGTACGTAGATGTCTTTGGATTGAAGTTGTATGTATGGGCCACGCCTTTGCAACGAATATATCCAAGGGGTAGATGCATTTATCACTTTCGCGAAGAAAGACATGTTAGACAACATTAGAGGGACTATTTGTTGTCCTTGCAAAAACTGCAAGAATGAGAAGAGATATCGCACAGATGAAGTGTTGAAGTCACATTTGATCGCGCATGGATTCATGGTGGGTTATCGATGTTGGAACAAACATGGGGAGGAAGGGCTTAATGAAGCAATGATGAGAGATTCATATCTGGAGAGGGAGGTCCCTACCAGTGTCCAAGAAGATCACGTCGAGGATGTGAACGGGCCAGATATATCAGGGTTCACCGATGACGACATTGAGTTTCAGGTGCATAACATAGAGGAGATGGTACGTAATGTCGAGAGACATGGCGATGATTATCGGTACAGTAATGGTGAACTTGCAAATTACAAGAAGATGATCGAAGACTCGAAGAAGCCATTGTATCATGGTTGTGCGGCTAAGTACACCAAACTGTTTGTGATGCTAAACCTTCTCCAGTTCAAGGCGAGCAACGGATGGAGTGATTGTAGTTTTAAGGAATTGTTAACGCAACTTATGGACATGTTATCCCAAGGCAACACAGTCCCTACGACAGTTTGTGAGACAAAATAGATAATCTGTCCACTGGATTTGGAAGTGGAGAAAATCCACGCGTGCAAGAATGATTGTATTTTATATCCTGGACCTGAGTACGAAAACCTCGAGAAATGCCCTATTCGTGGAGTGGACAGATTCAATCGTAGGAAAGACGACAGTGATGACGAGAACTGCAGTAGAAGAAAAAGAGGGCCTAAAAAGGTGTTTTGGTAGTTTCCTATCATTCCTCGTTTAAAGCGTTGGTTTGCAAACAAGAAGGAGTTAGAATAGTTGCGATGTCACAAAGAGAAGCATAAGCAGGATGCTGGAATGATAAGACATCTTGTTGATGCCACACAGTGGCGAAACATTGATTCATGAAACCCTGAGTTTTCCATTGATCCGAGGAATGTTAGGATCGCAATGAGCACCGATGGCATGAATCCTTTTTTTGAACAGTAGCACACATAGCACAAGGGCAATTGTGCTTACAGTTTTGAACCTTCCTCCTTGGTTGTGCAACAAACGAAAATATATTATGATGTTAGGACTGATATCGGGGCCACAACCACCTGGGAATGATATTGACACTTATTTCAGGCCTCTGGTTCAAGATCTGATGAAGTTGTGGTACAACGACGGAGTGCAGGCCTGGGATGACAACAAGCGTGAGTACTTTTGCCTCAAAGCCATTTTATTTGTGACTGTTAGTGATTCTCCAGCGGCACGTAACTTGTCGGACAGAGTATGAAAGTAGGTTGCAGATGTCCACATTGTTTGAGAGAAACAGACTCACAGTACTTGAGCGAGTCACAAAAAATAGTGTGGATCGATGACTCGGTAAAAGGAATGGAACTACCCATATCATGCATCACCCTTTCAAAAAATGAAAAAAAAAGAGTTTTATGGGTTCTTGAAAAATATGAAAGTACCATCCGGCTACTCGACGAACGTCTCAGGGCTTATTTCATTTCCAGATCTAAAAGTAGCGCCCGGTGTGAAGTGTCATGATTACCATGTATTGCTTATGCAGGTGATTGCTATTGGAATTTGGAATATCCTATCGGTCAATGTTCGGGAGGCTATAATGAACTTTTGCTTTTTCTTCAATGCAATTGGTCAAAAAGTACTATGTGAAGAAGATCTTGAGTCATTGGAAAAAAGGCACTATGAAACTTTATGCTTCCTTGAGATGTATTTTCCACCTGCCTTTTTCGACATAAGCGTCCATTTTACAACTCATCTTATTAAGGAGATAAAGCTACTTGGCTCTATATTCCTTCACCAGATGTATGCTTACGAGAGATTCAACGGCATATTGAAGTCTTTCGTTAGAAATTGAACTTACCCTAAGGGCAGCATGGTACAAGGATACTCTACAGAGGAAGCTGTGGAGTACGCTCTAAGCTACACTAACCTGAGTAACCCGATTGGTGTTCCCAAGTCTCGTCATGAGGGGAGGCTCACAGGAAAAGGGACCATTGGGAAGAAAGCTATAACTCCAGATTCACATCTATTCTTCTACGCTTATTTCCACGTGTTGCAACACATGTCCATTGTGTCAGAGTACCTCGATGAGCACAAGGAGGTGGTGCTTAGAGACAATCCTGGCCGCAATGAATCATGGTTAGCAAATGAACACAGGAGAAAATTCATTGGCTGGCTCCGGGATCGGATTTCTCACTCATTGGATACTCAAACAAGTGAATACCTACAAAAGTTGGCTCTTGGTCCTATATTCAGTTTTTACATATCAAGGGTACGACATAAATCAATACACGTTCTACACTGTAGAACAAGATATAAAAAACACGTATCAGAATAGTGGTGTTTGTGTTGATGCTTATAATGATGCGGGCCAAGACAAAGAAATGTACTATGGTCAAATACAAGAGATCTGGGAGCTTGACTTTCAAGAATTCAAGATTCCTCTTTTCCGTTGCAACTGGGTTGATGGAATCAAAGGTGTTGTACAAGACAAGTACGATTTCACTAGTTTTGATCTTAACTGTCAAGAATATAAGTGGGAGCCTTTCGTGTTAGCATAACACGTTGCTCAAGTGTTCTTTGTTCCAAACACAACAAATAAAAGACTTAAGGTGGTTATACATGGAAAACGACGAATTGTCGGAGTCGAGAATGCCGTCGATGAGGAAGAGTTTGACCAATTTGATGAGATTCCTCCTTTTGTCACCTCAATGATCAAGCTAAGAATACCATCGGCCAACGAACTTCCTTACTTGTAGAACGATAACCATGAAAAAACTAAGAATTTCAAAAAACCAAGACCGCAACATAAAGTACCAAATTGATTGTGTGTAAATATGTTCAAGTATGTGAAAATATGGTCGATTGAGTGTAAAATGGACTTCCATTTGGATATTTGTGTGATATATGCTCAAATGTGTGAAAATATTGCAATTTGAGTGAAAATTTGACTTTCATTGGTCATATGTGCTCTGTTTCTTATAGAGAAGTATTGATGCTTTGTGTTCTGTTTCTTAAGGAAGCAGTACCAAAATATAGCACTTGCTCTGCCCTAAAAAATTGGATACAAAAGTAATGCGAGATGAGCCTCACAAAGACGTGTTTGCCAGGCAACAAAATGTGATACGTGTTTTCCAAAAGCGCGTCTCCGATTTAGACCCTTGCTCTGCCTACGAATGTGATGCGAGACGCGCCTCATGAAGACGCGTCTGTCAGGTAAGATAATGTGAGTTGCCTACGAAGGTGGTGCAAGATGCGCCTCACAAAGACGCGTGTATCAGGCAAGATAATGTGAGACGCGTTTCCAAACAGCGCGTCTCCGATTTAGACCCTTGCTCTTTGTCCCACCTCGGAGCTCCAAGCGCATTGCAACGAGCATATAAGGCATGGCGTTGCAACGTTTGCATCAAGTTTTGCGTGGACGGTCCCTGACAGGGACGGTCCAAGCGAAACTTGTCTTTCGTTATTTAGTTTTGGCACGGTCCCACATGTCATCGACAATGAGGTCAAAGTGCTTCAATTTCTATGCCGAATGGCATTACGGCAACGGACGCACATTAATTCAAAAGAAAAGAGATGCTCTTTCCAAAAGTGACATGCGTTTAGTGGTGGCTCTTCTGAGGCGTGTCTTCAATAGTTGCCCTTAGGTACTTTTACCTCTCTCGCATGCTCTCTTCGCAACACTTAGCACAAATTCTCACTTTTCGCATGCGCTGAGCACTTCTCGCCCTAGAAACCGCTGTCGTGTTGTCCCCTTCCCCAGAGCACGCCGCTGCGTCGGTCGGCTTCCCTGGAGCTCATCGCCGCCTTGACACTGCCCTAAGGTACTTTTAGCTCTTTTGCATGCTCTCTTCGCAACACTTAGCTCAACTTTTCATGGTGCACGCTGATCACTTCTCACCCTAGAAACCGCCGCTGTGTCGTCCCCTTCCCCGGAGCACGCCGCCGTGTCTGTCCGCTTCCCCGGAGCTCGTCGCCACCTTGGCACTGCCCTAATGTACTTTTAGCTCTTTTGCACGCTCTCTTTGCAACACTTAGCACAACATCTCACAGCGTGCGCTGATCACTTCTCGGCCTAGATACTACCGTCGCGTCATCCCTTTCCCCGGAGCACGCCGCCGTGTTGGTCCGCTTCGCTGGAGCTCGTCGCCGCCTGTACACTGGCTTCTTGATCATTGTCGCACTACCACCATTGACCCTCGACTCCCCATTGAACAGCTCGTCACTGCCCTAATAAGGTTTGTTCGCGCTTTGGTTCGAGTCGAAATCGCGCTTTGGTACAAATTCCATGAGAGAATTTGCTCCCTTATGTGACAATTTGTGAGAATGTGACTGAAATCTTATAATGTTTTATAGGATTTCAGTGTTTTTTGTGAATTTGAAGATGTCTCCATCGGAGCATTAGCAGCATATTGAAGAGGAGGCCCAAGAGCAGACACATGAAGAGGATGCATATGCCTCTGGTAACACATGAAAGAAAAGGTCGCGGACGAAGTGACCGACAGACGTTGCGACTGTTGCTGAGTCCAATGATGAAGGAGTACCTCTGGTCCATGATGTGAATACAAGATTGTCCAGAATCCGTGGTCTAGCTGCTCGGGAAAGGGTGCCGCTAAACTTGGAGAGATTTGATTGCTTGACCGAAAATGAAAAGGATGAACTCTTCGAATGCTCTATCCAACCATATGTTCAATATCCGGAACATATGAAACAGAAGTGGAAGAAGCTAGTTAAGAAGATGATCTCTCATGCATGGAGGACCTACAAAACTAAGCTTCACAAAATTTGCGATGAACCGTGAAACCCCCTTCCATAAGTATCCAAGGGCTGGATGAGATTTGTTGAAACGTGCGTATCACAGGAATTCGCCAAGAGAAGTGAACATATGAAGTGGCTTCGATCGCGGAACGACCTTGACCACCACCTCGGCAACACCGGTTATGTCGGTAAATAAAGGATTTGGGAAGAACAGGATTCAACATTGGCCGAGCAAGGTTATCAGAATCCATACGACAGTTTCATTGGACGGCTGAAACCATTTATGCGTGCTTGTTCACAGCTGTCTTACTGAGGCCGTATCATATTCTACAGCTCGAGCATTGCAAACGTTGCTCACAGAGCCTGGAACCTGAGCAGTGAAGAGTCAAATGGTGAGAGGAAAAATGATGCCCTCATCAAGGCCCTGTAAAGACTGGAGCAACGAGGTCGTGTTCGTGGTGTTTCTAGTAAGTTGACTTGGAGGGAGGGTTTTCCGGAACACAAAACTACCTATCGGAAGCGGAAAACGGCCTCGAAATGACAGGTTGACGTTGAGGAGTTGAAAACACTGCTGAGAAGGGAGCTCCAAGGAGATGTTAAGCAAATGCTGGAGGGAGCAGGTATACCAATCCCTAATGCATTTTTCAATGACGATGAGCGTAGGAGCAACTTTGCTTCTATAGCAGCTGGGGGTGGACAACCATAGGAGGATCTTCAGGCACCAGCGTCTAGACCTTCAATTGAGCCGGACACGATAGATAACATGGCTCAGCCAACAACATGCAACCTTCTGCTAATGGTCGGAGGAATCGCTCAAATTGGGGTCGGGAGAGGGCTAGCGTATCCAGATCAGACCATGCTTGATAACATTTAGGTGGACACAACATCCTATGTTGTGGTCATGGTGGACATGGTGCATGAAAATACAAAAAACCTGGAGCTCGAAGTGCCATCGGACGATACAACACTGACTATGCGGGATGCAGTTACTAGAAGGGTTCAGTGGAGAGGAAGCTTTATTGTTGTTGACCCAACAGCAGCAGCAGCAGCTTCCGCATCGACCGCTTCAATGTCTCCTGAGGCACGTCTGCTTCTGCATCCAAATCCAGAACAGATGGAGCTGTCTCCAATTCTAGAGCTATTGTTGCCTCCAGTTATAGAGAAGTAGAAGAAGTCTCCAATTGGAGAGCAGTTGCCTCTAGTTATAGAGAACCATCATCTGTCTCCAATGGTAGAGATGCCGCAAAAACTCTCCACTTGAAGAGCAGTCGCGTCGGTCTCCACCTCGCACTCGAAGTGCTCTGCACCCTACACCTGATCAGCCGCCGGCAAAGCTTGCCAACAAAAAGGGTGTGTCGCAGCAGCGAGTATCGATGAAGGAAGGTTGGACGAAACCAGTGAAACAGTCTGAACCTAACCCGAGGGCGCCGAAAGCTATGATGCATGCAAACCTGTAGTACAAAAAGGGAAAGCTGATGTTAACTGTAGCCGCACTCAAACAAGTTCCTAAACCTTGTGTTCAGCTTCATCAATACTACATGGAAAATTGCAATAAGTGTGATACCATACTAGTGTCATTGAAGGATAAACACTTTCTCTCGGGTGATGGCGCTTTTGTCATGCATGCTCCGATCTCTATGACCTTTTCAACCTCGACACGTTGGATATCTCCCTAATACGCTGCTTCGCATTGTAAGTCTCCTCAAAAACTAGGTTCTTCAATACATACTCAATACAAGTGTTATATGTGACAAAATTGGAATTTTGCATGTAGGCACCAGAAACAACATGCTTGTCATAACACGCGAAACGAGTCTGCTTCATATCTTGACCCGCAAGTACCAGCACTTCTACAAACGTCGAGCGGCATAAAAGAGGTTATTCAATATTTGGTGAAGGCAATGAAACAGTACAGTGATAATGACCCCCCTAGTCCTACCGTTCAACACGGGTAACCATTGGGTAACCATAGCAATATCTACACGGTACGACCAGGTCTAGTACTATTATTCCTCGAGGCCAACAGATGAAAAAACTGGCGGGCAAAAGACCCGGTCATGGAATGATATGTCTTTCGTTATTGATAAGTAAGTTCCTTCTTCACATTAGTTTCCTTGCACGATAATTTTATAATAACTGTGAATATTCTTGTTTAGGGCTTTTGTGCAAGTAAAAGGAAAACGCGGACATCTAACACATCATACTGCATTCGACGTCCAACAACAAGCTCTGGGCAACACGTGCGGCTTCCACGTCTGCTTACACATGGCTTTTTTTTGGAGAGAAACCTAATTGCAATGTATGTGTAAGTGCATTTATTTTACTTTATTACTAATCTTTTGCTAAATCTCATTTTATCGTGTGGCAGGACTACGGACCCGACTTTAGGAACGTTGAAGGTCGTAGCCTTGAGCAAGTTAGAAACGTCCTATGCAGGTTTATCGTTTCTGAAATCATTAATTCAAACGGAGAATTTCATTACCCAATAGATAATTAGGTGACAGTTATTCTTTGTGTAAATTAGTTACATGTAGCTGGATGAACAGGGGAATTCTATGTAATAGTTACATGGTAACCACGATTATACTTGTTAATATTTGATTGGTCAATGTGTGTACACTTTGTTAATATTTGTTAATATTTGATTAGTTACATGTTAAGCTTGATGAACGGGAGACATTTGGCTACATATGTTTCTATATGTGTATGTTGCTGACACAGGCAATGCGGCTGCCAAATCTTGGCTAGCTCCAGGATGCAATCGGGAACCAGCATAATCAGGGGTGGAGGCACCTAATAGGAGATGTGCGTCTAGCAGGGAGCGTCTCTTGTGAGTGTTGCACTGAACTTGCCAGTAAACAATCCGCGATGCGCTGTAACAGAGGATGTCTTGGATTACCTAAATAAAAGAGACATGCTTTCTTATAGCTCGGCTCAGATCAATCAACGAATGTGTGATGGCCTGTCATAAAGAACATCTTGAATCATTCAACATATCTGTGACGCGCTTCATAAGAGTGTTTCTCTCATTTATAATGATGAGCGACATGCACCATGCTCGTCTCCAATGACCTCACAAAGCCCATCTGTTATGATTAATCGAAGGGAGATGCGCTACTTTTGAGTGCGTCATGCACCTAGTATGATCGGAGACGAGCCTTGCCGCCCATCTCTGATGATAACATAATGCAAGACGCGATGACGGAGACACACAGTTTGTTCATCTCCCTTCTTCGTTCGGACACGTCTCGTATGAGCCTTTCTTACATAGTGTTAAAGGTAGATTTGACTTGTGCTGAGCAACCAGTCAAAATCATGGAAACAAAGTAGAGAGTCAAAAGAAACCGGATGATTCGATGGTGCAAAGTACAATGGAAGCACAATGCAGAATCAGAAGCAACTCAGAAGCTGGAAGATGATATCAAGAAAGAATTTCCCTACCTCTTCTCTTCTATGTCGAGTCTCGAGGGCGAGATTCATTTTAAGGGAGTGGGTTTGTAACACCCTCATTTTCATCCATCATGCATTGCATACATTCTTATACATGTTTAACATTAAGGGACACCAAGAGGAACAATTTTAAAATGAATTAGAACCAAAACAGCAATTAATACTTGTATTAGTGCGGACTTGTCCGGATTGGACCCCAGACTATTCCGTTCTACCCTCTGTTGTTTTCCGGACTTCTCCGTTCCCGAGTACAAACTAGTCCGATCTTCCCGACTGGAACTTTTCGGAGTTGTCTGGTAATTCCTTGTTTTGGTCTTGTATTTTGAGAAATTGGACAAACCTCCAGACTTGTCCGGCGCCATACCGGACTAGTCTGTTTTGGCTTTTGGGAACCGTTCGGACTTGTCCTGATTTCCACTAGACCCGTCCATTCAACTTTTTGTCTAATATCGGACTTGTCCGGCCTCCATATGGACTAGTCTAGTGTGCCGGACTCTAAGTCTATTTTTCCTTCCCGACAGGCTTTTGGGTAGTTACCTTAATTGGGCCCAAGAACGTCGTGCCTAACCCCCGTGGAGCTCATGTGGGACCCCACCAAGTCCACCACCTCCTTATACATGAATTCCACCCAGACCCTACCATCTCCACCCAATATAAACACCCCAACACCCACCCTTTCATCCCTTTGTCACATTAGAAGAAACCCTAGACCCTAGTTCGTGAGAGCCGCCATCAAGGAGCCTTCACCGTGAGGAGGGAAGGAAGAGAAGTAAGAAGGATCAACCAAGATCTCTTCACTATTGCAATCTCCATCATCAATCCTTCATCGTCAACATCCTCCTTTGCCAATTCTTTGTCTCCAATCGATCTAGACGTCAAGATCTCGAGTTCCGTTGAATCCTCAACCCCCGAACCCTAGAGTTCATGGTAAATATCTTAGATTCATCTTTTCTATGTAAAATATACTTCCATATAAACTTTAACCATGCTCTAGTCGAAAATTCGCCAAAACCCTAGTCGTAGTAGACTTATCCGGTCCCTATGCGGACTAGTACGATTTCCAACCTATTCCAGAATGGACTTGTCTGGTCCCGGGGTGGACTAGTCCGGTTTTCCTATTTTGAATTTTCCTGGAACTTCTTTAATATCCTCTCAAATGACTTGAAACTCTTTCTAACTTGTAATACTTAATTGTAACTAGTTAGTAAGCAATGATAGCAACTTCATAACATGCATTACCACATAATTCCATCATTCATGCATGTCATGATATATCGAGGAATATATGAGCATTTATTGATTGTAATGTTTGTTTTGTATGCTTATTCTGTGGAATAGAAGGTTTTGCTCTAGAGGGTGCTGTCGAGGACCTCCAGCACCAGAACTTCAAAGATTTTGATCTTCACCAATCTCAAGAGCTAGGCAAGTGTCATTGAACATTTTGATCCTGTTTTTAAATGATTTGTTTGCAAAATTGCATGCTTATGTCAAATGTTTGGGAAACCCAAGATAGGTGTTTACTAGTCTTGTTTGACCATCCTTGTCGCTTGGGGCATATTGTAGAGAGTCGGGAAGGACATTTTCACCTTTTTGCTTTGCTCTAATTAGTTGGGATGGGAAAACAACCAAATGGCTTAATTATGGATTAATAAACTTAGGGGTGATGTGAATTGAAGAATATGGTTAATTGGTAACATGGGACTTGGGATATCTAAGAAAGCATGCTTTGTGGATTAGGTTGGATGATATGGTGGTTTGCTTGCTTTGGATCTATGGACCGGTTCGTGGAGCGACAACCCAGGTTTTACAGTGTCACCACAGGGCCAAGTATGGGTGCGGCTTAGCGAATTAATTAGGTGTATTGCCAACATTGTTAGGATCATTTGGGGGAGCGGGGAATGGGAGTCGGTTGGGTTTGCAAAAGTGGCGGGACTGCCCTAGGATCTGAACGGCACAAGAGGGGGCCCCTGGTATGATGTGCTCAGTTGGAGGCATCACCACCAATGAAACCTTAGTGGGTCTGAATATGCTGGTAGTCCCTTTGTAAAGGCTATTTTGTGATCTCTTGGCCACACACCGTTGGATGTGTGTAATGTGACCGACATGTCATGGTCATGATGGAGGTTCCTTACTCACCGAAAGGGGACAAAATCACAAACTTGTGGGTAAAGTGGTACAATCTCTGCAGAGTGTTAAAAATTATCATGATAGCCGTGCTCTCGGTTATGAGCGACCTGGACCCTCACATGATTAGAGGGAATTTGGTATATGGGATGGTTTGGTTATGGTTATGGATTGAATGGTGATATATGAACATGGTTAATGATGATGGTAAGGATATGGCATATGGATGGATAATGAATGATGGATATGAGTTACTATGGTTATTTGGGGTATGATGGGATTAATTAACATAGACATTGTAAGATGCTTTTTATATGTTTCAAATGTACTTTTCAGCAAATAACCATTATTTATTATCATTCCTTGTTTAATCTACATGTCATTATTTTCTCATACTTGCTGAGTATGATATGTGTTCACCCTTGCTATTCCCCCACCAACAGTTTCAGGTGATGTTTGGGAGTACCCTGCGGATAATGCGGAGTACTAGGTTGTGTCTTGCCGTCGACCTGTCTGTGATTGCTTGGAGCCGCGCTATCCCTTTGCTTAGTTTGCTTAGTAGATTATTTCCACTGCAGATTTCATTATTAGTAAGGATCATTAGAGCTGAAATTTGAGGATTATTTTAATATTGTAATAAAAGTACTTATTTATTAATTTGTGCTGTGGTAATTGTGACACCCGGTTCTGAAAAACGAACCAAGTGCAGTATATGTGTGCCCAGGATGTTGCTTCACACATACGCACCAACATCACAAATGATAAACAAATAATTACCACATCTCAAATTATTAATAAGTACTTTTATTATAATATTAAAATAATCCTCAAATTACAAGTCTAATGATCAATATTGACTATAACTTCAGCGGAAATAATCTAAGTATGAAGCTAAGCAAACTAAGCAAATAGGGTAGCGCGGCTCCAAGCAACTCCACAGGCAAGTCGATGGCAGCACACAGCCTAGTACTCCGCATTATCATCACGATACTCCCAGACATTACGTGAAACTGTTGATGGAGGAATCGCAAGGGTGAGTACATGTCGTACTCAACAAGTGTTGGAAAAGAATGACATGTAGCTTAAACAAGAAATTATAATAAATAATGGCTAATTACTAAAAAGTACATTTAAAAACAGGTAAAAAACATCTTACTATGTCTATGTGAAATAATTCCCATCATAGCCTACATACATATTACGAAACCAGCATTAAATATTCATCCATACTACAGATTCTCACTTTCATCAATAAGCATATCTATTTATCACAATTCAATCCATAACCATATCCATAACCATAACCAATACCAAACCATCCCGAATACCAAGTTTCTCACTAATCATGTGAGGGTCCAGGTTGCTAATTACCGCTAGCATGGCTATCATGATATTTTAGACACACTCTATAGAGGTTGTACCACTTTACCCACATGTTTGTGATTTCATAACCTTTCGGTGACTACGAACCTCCCTTATGCCGTCTCACAGTTCCTTTGATATGTGGCCAAGAGATCACAAAATAGCTTTTACAAAGGGACTACTAGCATATATGGACCCACTAAAGTTTCACCAGCAGGCTTGAATCTCCATTCTCCAACCCACAGGCCCCCTCATGTGCCATGCGGATCCCAGGCTACTCCTTTTTGACTCCCATTCCCCGCACCATCCAATGGTCCATACAATACCAACATCACACCTAATGATACCTAATTATTCAGTTACGCCGCACCCATACTTGGCCTTGTGGTGGCACTGTAAATCCTGGATAGTCACTCTACAAACCGGTCCTTAGATCTAAAGCAAGCGAAACCACCATAACATATAACCCAGACCACAATCCATGCTTTCTTAGATCTCCCAAGTCCCACGTTTACCAGTTAACCGTATTCATCAATTTTCATCATCCATAACTTCATTAATTCACAATTAAGCCATTTGGTAGTTTTCCCATCCCAATTAATTAAAGCGAAACAAAAAGGTAAAAAGTCATTCCCGACTCTCGACAATCTATTTCAAGCGACAAGGATGGTTAAACAAGACTAGTAAACACCTATTTTTGGGTTTCCCATCAATTTGACATAAGCATGCAATTTTGCAAACAAAACATTTAAAAACGTGATCAATATGATCAAGGACACTTGCCTTGCTCTTGAACTTTGTTTGGGGCAAAGGCTTCAAAATTCTGGTGTTGGAGGTCCTCGACAGCACCCTATGGAGCAAAACCTTCTTTTCCGCGCAACGAATATACAAAACAGACATTACAATTAATAGATGCTAATATATTACTCAATATGCCATGACATGCATGATTGATGCAATTGTGAGGTAAAACTTGTTAATGAGTTGATATTAATGTTTACTAACTAGTTCAAATAGTTTTTAACAAGATTGGACAGGTTTGGAATTGATTCGAGCCAAATTGGAATTAATTTAGGCTGAACGGATTCAGAGGTCGGACAAGTCTGGTGCCAGGGCCAGACTAGTCCGCCCTGATAAGAATCGAGATCTAGGGATTTCTTGATCTGCGAGCATTGGGATTGAATCCACGTGGAAACTTGGATGTAGAGGGTGTACCATGTTTTTTAGATATCCAAGGGTCAAGAATTGAGGATGAAACTTGAATCTTGATGATCTAGGGTTGGTGATGAAGAGTTGATGGAGAGTTCAGTGTGAATTGGTGATGAAGAACAAAAAATCGATAAAGATCTTGCTTGATTGATCCTCATTCATGTTATCCCTCTCTTCCTTGCTTCTGGATCTTCTCTTGATGACAACTCCCACAAACTAGGGTTTGGGTTTCTTTCAGTTGTGGAAAAGAGGTGAAAAGGTGGGGTGTTGGGTTGCTATACAGAGGTGGAGAGGTAGGGTTTGATGGATTTCATTTTCAAGGCGGTGGAGGTCGTGTAGGGGTCCCACATGGGCTCCTCTAAGGTTGAGCACGACGTTCTTGGGCCCAATTAAGGAAATTACCCAAAAACAAACCGTGAGGAAATAACAGAATCCGAGTGGAATTCGGCAGGCCGGACTAGTCCGCATGAGGCCCGGACTAGTCCGTTTTAGAACAGAATTAATCTTGAACAAGTCTGGTAGGATGTCCGGACAAGTCCGATCTTGTCCAGAGAGCAAAATAGACAAGTCCACGGATTTGACAACATATTCGAAAACCATAGAAAAGATTGGACTAGTCTGCACTTAATCACGAACAAGTCCGAAATGGAACAGAGACTTAATCGGACTAGTCCATAGCAAAAATGGACAAGTCCAGAGGAGAATCAGAGGGGAAAAATGGACTAGTCCGGGGTACAAACCGGACAAGTCCGTACTTATAAAGACGTTTAAGTGTTGTTTTGCTTCTAATTCATTTTAGACTTGTTTCTTTTTATGTTGCTTAACGTTAAACATGTATAAGGATGTATGCAATGCATGATGGATGAAAATGAGGGTGTCACAAACCTACCCCCCCTTAAAATGAATCTTGCCATCGAGATTCGTCGTAGAAGGAAAGATATAGGGAAATTTCTTCTTGAGATTGTCTTCTAGTTCCCAAGTTGCTTTCAATTCTGTATGATGCTTCCACCGTACTTTGCTCCATCGAATCACCTTTTTCTTGTGACTCTCTCCTTTGTTTCCAAGATTTTGACCGGTTGCTCGGCATAAGTCAAATCTGCCTCTAATTCCAATTCTTCCATTGGCACTTGTTCTTTCGATATCCTTAAGCACTTCTTGAGCTGTGAAACATGAAACACATCATGGACATCGGAAAGATGTGCTGGCATCTCCACTTTATATGCTACTTCTCCACATTTGGCTAAAATCTTGAATGGTCCAATATAGCGAGGTGCCAACTTGCCTCTGACATTAAACCGCTTATGACCTCACATACGTGACACTTTAAGTTATATGAAGTCTCCCACCTCAAAGGATAATTTTCTCCGCCTATTATCCGCGGAGCCCTTTTGTCTTGAATGATCAACCCTCAAATTTTCACGGATAACTTGAACATGCTTTTTAGCCTCTCGTATCACATCAGGCCCAAACACTTGAGTTTCTTCTGTCTCATTCCAAAACAATGGTGTTCTACACCTCCTCCCTTACCACGCTTCATATGGCGACATTTTCAAACTTGCTTGATAACTGTTATTTTAGGAGAATTCGGCATATGTCAGACTTTTGTCCCAATTTCCTACATACTTCAACGCACAAGCCCTTAGCATGTTCTCCAAAATCTGATTTGTTCTCTCAGTTTGCCTGTCCGTTTGATGATATGCAGAACTGAAATTCAATTGAGTTCCCATCGACTCGTGCAGCTTTTGCAAGAACCTTGATGTAAATTGAGAAGCTCTATCCGACACTATCCTCTTGGGTACTCCGTGTAAGCACACTATTCTTCCCATATACAGTTCTGTCAACTTTGCTCCACCATAAGTTGTCTTGACAGGAATGAAATGAGCTGATTTTGTCAACCGATCTACAATAACCCATATTGAGTCATAACCAGACTGGGTTCGCGGTAATCCAACTATGAAGTCCATACCAACTTCTTCCCACTTCCACTTCGGAATATTTAATGGCTGCAATAATTCGGCTGGCCTTTGGTGTTCATCTTTGACCCATTGGCACACATCACACAAAGCTACATACGTAGCTATGTCCTTTTTCATGCTAACCCACCAATAGCATGTGTTAAAGTCTTTGTACATCTTTGTACAGCAGGGATGAATTGAGTAAGGTGAATCATGTACCTCCTTCAATATTGTCACGGAGGTGCTTCACATTAGGCACAACAATGCTCTTTCCAAGCCATAGAGTACCATGTTCGTCCTCATCAAATCTGAATTCTCTCCCTTCTTGGGTCCTTTCCTTGATTTCCTGAATTTGCTCATTCTTGGTCTGACCTTCTCGAATTCCTTGCTCCAAGGTTGAATCTAACTCCATTATCCCCAACTCACTCACAAATCCAAAATTCAACCATTCAAACTCCTTGCATAGCTCGGATGGCAGCTCTGAAATCGCGAGCTGGTGATTTACTCATTTTTGACTCAAAGCATCGGCCACTACATTAGCCTTCCCTGGGTGATAGTTGATTCCCACATCATAATCCTTGATGATCTCCAACCATCTTCGTTGCCTCAAATTCAGATCCGTTTGAGTGAATATGTACTTGAGACTCTTGTGACCTGTGTAAATCTCACACCTATGGCCAAGAATATAATGTCTCCAAATTTTCAAGGCACGCACTACGGCTGCAAGTTCGAGGTCATGTGTAGGATAATTCTTCTCATGTTTCTTCAATTCTATCGATGCATAGGCTACCACTTGACCTTCTTGCATGAGCACACATCCAAGTCCCTATCTTGATGCATCACAATAGATATCGAAGCTTTTGCTCACATCCGGCAAAACTAATACTGGTGCAGTGGTTAACCTCTTCTTTAGCTCCTCAAAGCTGTCTTGATGAGCTAGATTCCATTGGAATGATTTACCCTTCATTTGCAATTCTGTCATTGGCTTGGCTATTTTGGAAAAGTCCTTGATGAACTGGTGGTAATATCCAGCCATTCCAAGAAAACTTCGGATTTCCTTAACATTCTGCGGCGATTCCCATTTCAACATGTCCCTCACTTTCCCTGGGTCAACCGATACTCCTCCTCTAGAGATGATATGGCCCAAGCATGATACTTCCCTTATCCAGAACTGGCACTTGCTGAATTTTGCATATAATTGATGTTCCCTCAATTTCTAGAATGTGAGCCTCAAATGCTCCTCATGTTCTTCCTCGCTTCTCGAGTAGATCATCATGTCATCAATGAACAGCACAACAAACTTATCCAGGTACTCCATGAAGACCATATTCATGAGGTACATAAAGTGTGCAGGCGCATTCGTCAATCCAAAGGACATAACGGTGTACTCATAAGATCTATATGGTGTCTGAAAAGCTGTTTTGGGGATATCTGATGGTCTAATCTTCATCTGGAAGTAGCCTGACCTCAAATCGATCTTGGAGAAAACACATGCATTCTTCATCTGGTCGAACAAATCCTCTATACGGGGCAATGTATATTTATTCTTGATCGTCACCTCATTAAGGGATTGGTAATCCACACACATCCTTTGAGATCCATCCTTCTTATCCACGAAAAGCATTGGGGCTCCCCAAGGTGAAAAGCTTGGTCGAATGAAACCCTTCTTTATCTGCTCTTGAATTTTCTTCTTGAGCTCCTCTAATTCCTTAGGAGGCATCCTATTTGGCCTCTTAGCTATAGGTGCAGTTCCATGTGTTAATTCAATAACAAACTCTATGTCACGATCGAGTGGCATACCTGACAACTCATTTGGAAATACATCTGGTACTCACGGACAGTCGGAATGCTCTTCAGTGTCACACTTTCCACATGGCTCTGCGTTGCTTTATCCGTCTTGGGTTGGGCTGTCTCAACCTTAATGCGGGTGCCATGCTCACTTGTCAATTGAACGATCCTCTCGGCACATTGAGTCACTCCATTATACTTGCTCAACCAATCAATACCAAGTATTATTTCTATTCCTTGGGAATCCAAGGCGATGAGATTTGCGAGAAAGTCTACCCCCCCCTTATTTTGATACTTACTCTCGGACACACTATATTTGTCCTCATCTCTCCTCCAGGATATTTTACCAACATAGTGTGTTTCAAATGATCTATAGGCATATTATACTTGGCAACATACTTCGATGATATGAATGAGTGAGATGCTCCAAAATCAAATAAAACGGTCGCGGCGTTGGACTTGGCGAGGAACATAACAATCATGACGTCATCCGCTTGCTGGGCATCCTCAGTAGAGACATGATTCACATTGCCATGAGTGACATTCTGCTTTCCACGGTTGCCTTGTGGTGCTCCTCCATTCGGCTGTGGATTCTACCTTGGTGCATCGTTCATTGGTCCATAGCTCCTCTTGAGGCACTGACTTGTGAAGTATCCAGCTTCTCCACAAACATAGCATGCCTCCTGAAGCACTAGGGAAATTTGGGCGCTACTGACCCTAAGGGTTATTTACCATACTGGGGTGCAGTGCATAAGGTGCAGGTTGGTGAGGCGCTTGCATAACAGGGCGCTGCTGCTACTGGCTTGGGTGTGAAGGATAAGCAGCTCGATAAGTGGGAATGGAGGGGTTGTAGTATGGCGCATTTGGTAGCGCACAATGAGGACGGACATTGCTCCCTTGCGGCTGACCTTGATATGGCATCTTCCTTTTGTTGTCTTGTTCCATCTCACAAACCTCGTTTTCAACCACAATGGCCTTGTCCACAAGCTTCTGGAAATTGGCATAGTCGTCGTTGAGCAATTGGACTTGAATTTCATTATTTAATCCTCTCATAAACAATTACTGCTTGCGGCTGTCCTGGCTGACATCTTCTGGCGCATACCTTGAGAGTTGAGTGAATTTATTGAGATACTCACTCACGCTCGACCTTCCTTGCCTTAAGTTCTCAAATTCCTGCCTCTTCAGGATCATAACACCTTCAAGAATGAAGTGAGAGCGGAACTTCTCCTTAAATTCAGCCCTGGTGATCCTCCCTTGATTCGCATGGGCATTGCAAATAAAATCCCACCAATCTGTAGTCCAACTAGCTAATGGGAAGCAAAGAGAACCTTCTCCTTGTCATTGAATTGGTCGATAGCGAGCTTCTTCTCCACGGATTTCAGCCAATCATTGGCTTCCATAGGATCAGTGGCTTGAGCGAAGGTGGGTGGCCTAGTCCTCATAAACACTCCCAATATGTTATGAGGCGGTGGGGGTGGCGGTGGTGGAGGCATGTGGGGCTAATTCTGATTATTGGCCTGCAGCTTTCCCAAAGTATGCATCACGGTCTGCATCAGCTGATTTTGCATAGCCAACAACTGCTGAAGGTTGACAGCCTCACGTACAGGTCCATTGTTGTTATTCTGAGGTGCTCCATTGTTCTCCTCATTCTCATTGGCATCCCTTTGATTGTGAGTCCTTGCCATCTAAAGAAATAGTATGAGATAAGAATTCAGAAAACGTCCCCAACTATATGCATTAAGGGATAGGAAACTAAGCAACTACCTATATTAGCCTATATGGATGTGGCAAACGCAAAAGCATCCCACAATCATCTACTAAGCACACAAGCAGCATTACATAGCAATCAGCAAGCCAAACAGTCTACAATGTTTCCTGAGTGTTCCTATGTGCTCTGAAGTGTCCATTCTATCTACACTTCATCCTACGGTCAACCTGTGTCTCTGATACCAATTTGTGACACCCGGTTCTGAAAAACGAACCAAGTGCAGTGTATGTGTGCCAAGGATGTTGCTTCACACATACACATCAATATCACAAATGATAAACATATAATTACTACAACTCAAATAAGTACTTTTATTACAATATTCAAACAATCCTCAAATTACAAGCCTAATGATCAATATTGACTATAACTGCAGCAGAAGTATGAAGCTAAGCAACTAAGCAAACTAAGCAAACAGGGTAGCACGGCTCCAAGCAACTTCACAGGCAAGTCGACAGCAGCACACAACCTAGTACTCCGCATTATCATCACGAGACTCCCAGACATCACCTGAAACTGTTGGTGGGGTAATTGCAACGGTGAGTACATGACGTACTCAGCAAGTGTGGGAAAATAATGACATGTAGATTAAACAAGGAATGATAATAAATAACGGCTAATTGCTTAAAAGTACATTTAAAAATAGGTAAAAAGCATCTTACTATGTCTATGTGAAATAATTCCCATCATAGCCCACGTACATATTACGAAACCAGCATTAATTATTCATCCATACTCCACATTCTCACTTTCATCAATAACCATATCCATTTATCACAATTCAATCCACAACCATAACCAATATCAAACCATCCCAAATACCAAGTTTCCCACTAATCATGTGAAGGTCCAGGTTGCTAATGACCGCTAGCACGGCTATCATGATAGTTTTAGACACACTCCGCAGAGGTTGTAGCACTTTACCCACATGTTTGTGATTTCATCACCTTTCGGTGTCTAAGAACCTCCCTTATGCCGTCTCACACTTCCTTTGATGTGTGGCCAAGAGATCACGAAATAGACTAAGGTTTCACCAGCAGGCTTGAATCTCCATTCTCCCACCCACGGGCCCCCTCATGTGTTATGCGGATCTCAGGGTAGCCCTTCTCGACTCCCATTACCCGCACCATGCAATGGTCCATACAATACCAGCAGCACACCTAATTATTCAGCTACGCCGGACACATACTTGGCCTTGTGGTGTCACCGTAAATCCTGGATGGTCGCTCCACGAACTGGTCCTTAGATCTAAAGTAAGTGAAACAACCATAACATCCAACACAGTCCACAATCCATGCTTGCTTAGATCTCCCAAGTCCCACGTTTATCAGTTAACCATATTCATCAATTCTCATCATCCATAACTTCATTAAATCACAATTAAGCAATTTGGTAGTTTTCCCATCCCAATAAATTAAAGCGGAGCAAAAAGGTAAAAATTCCTTTCTGACTCTCTACAATATATCCCAAGTGACAAGGATGGTTAAACAAGACTAGTAAACACCTATTTTTGGGTTTCCCATCAATTTGACAAAAGCATGCAATTTTGCAAACAAAACATTTAAAAATAGGATCAATATGATCAAGGACACTTGCCTTGCTCTTGAACTTGGTTAGTGGCAAAGGCTTCAAAATTCTGGTGCTGGAGGTCCTCGACAGTACCCTCTGGAGCAAAACCTTCTATTCCGCGCAACGAACATACAAAACAGACATTACAATCAATAGATGCTCATATATTACTCAATATGCCATGACATGCATGATTGATGCAATTGTGAGTTAAAACTTGTTAAAGAGTTGCTATTAATGTTTACCAACTGGTTATAATAATTTTTAACAAGTTTGGACAGGTTTAGAATTGATTCGAGTCAAATTGAAATTAATTCAGCTTGAAACAGATTTAGAGGCTGGACAAGTCGGTGCCAGGGCCGGACTAGTCCACCCTGATCAGAATCGAGATCTAGGGTGATCTGCGAGCATTGGGGTTGAATTTACTTGGAAACTTGGATGTAGAGGGTGAACCGTGTTTTTAGAGATCCAAGGGTCCAGAATTGAGGATGAAACTTGAATCTTGACGATCTAGGGTTGGTGATGAAGAGTTGATTGAGAGTTGAGTGTGAATTGGTGATGAAGAACAAAAATTCGATAAAGATCTTGCTTGATTGATCCTCGTTCATGTTTTCCTCTCCTCCTTGCTTCTGGATCTTCTCTTGATGATGACTTGTGAGACCTATGTGTGCTGAATACATTAGCTATGGCGATAAAAGTTTTGAATACTACCAAAACAACTCTATCATCAAGGTCTGACTCTAGGTCCGAGCTCCAGCAAGGTCTGATGATAGGTCCGACTTGTTTTGGGCAGCTCCAGCAAGGTCCAACGTCAGGTCTGACTTCTTTGTCTAGGTCCGACTAGCTTTGGTTAGCTCCAGCTCTAGGTCTGACTAGCTTTCGTAAGCTCCGGTGCTAGGTCCGACTAGCTTTGGTAAGTTCCGGCGCTAGGTCCGACTAGCTTTGGTAAATTCCGTCGCTAGATTCTGTTAGTTTTGGTAAGCTCCGGTTCAAGGTCCGGTTAGCTTTGGCAAGGTTCGAAGCTTGATCGCAGTGGTTCTGCTTTTAATTTGCAATGTTTCGAACTTGCTTTTTGGATTATGGAAAGTTTGCTTAGTTTTCTTTTACTATGTTTTTGGTGTGTTTTGGTGGTTATGGTTGATGTCTTTTTGCTAAGGTTTGCAACATACTTATGAGAGGTTCTCACATAAGGTGTTGTGGTTATCGGAACTAACGAGAGTCAAGTCGAGGACTTGTGCTCGGAAGTATTGGTTGTTTATTCATGTGCAGGTGTTGCTTGAGTTCAAGACATGGCTGGTGACGGGATCCATTGAACAAGTCTTAGGGAGAAGATGAGGTTCACAACCAAGTTCGGAAGGAATTGTGGTTGAGTTGATCGGGAGGTTGTGCAACATGTTTGAATCAAGAACAATGCATATGAAGGTATCGCGGATGTTGTTGGAAGATGTTTGCACGTGTGCAAGGAGTGCATGGACGTGGCTACATAGTTCCTAGGCTTTATGAAGAGATGTGGACGTAAAGAATTGGTCAGAAAGGTCCAACCGACTAGGTTATGGACTCAGATTGCGACTGGGTCATGTTTGACTCAAATATGGAAAGTTTTGAGTTGGTTATGATGGTATTTTGTGTGGGTCACGAATTTGAGTTGTTTTAGGAATGTGGGATACGTTCCTAAGGTGTTTGGAAGTCTTAAGATTGCTTCTATCTGCATATAGAAGAGTCTTGAGCAGTTATGGAACGTTTCGATTCATGAATTGAGTAGGATTAGAGTCCTAGTTAGGTTTGGGTTGGCCTAAGGGCTGGTTAAATAAGAAAGAGAGGCCAGAGCTCATGGTGCACGAATTTGGAGCTGTTCCTCTTGTGGTTTGAGCAATAAAATTCGTAGCTCGAAAGAACTTTTGTGCCTTGTTCGTCTGACTTGTTTTCAGAAGAGTTTTTCTCGTCGAGTTTCTGCACAGCACTACCTTGCTTCGGTGGTTTTATGTGAGACCCATGTGTGCTGAATACATTGGCTTGTGCTAAACACATTGGCTTTGACGATAATGTTTGATTGCTACCAAAACACCTTTATCATCAAGGTCCGACTCTAGGTCCAAGCTCCAGCAAGATCCGATGATAGGTTTGGCTTGTTTTGGGTAACTCCGACAAGGTCCGACGTAAGGTCTGACTTGCTTTTGCTAGGTCCGACATCTTTGTCTAGTTCCGACTAGCTTTGGTTAGCTACGGCTCTAGGCCCGACTAGCTTTGGTAAGCTCCAGCGCTCAGTCCGACTAGCTTTGGTAAGCTCTAGCGCTAGGTCTGATTAGCTTTGGCTAGCTCCAGCGCTAAGTCCTGCTAGCTTTGGTAAGTTCCAGCGCTAGGTCCTGCTAGTTTTGGTAAGCTCCAGTTCAAGGTACGGTTAGCTTTGGCAAGGTTCGGAGTTTGATCGTAGTGGTTCTGTTTTTAACTTGCAATGTTTTGAACTTTTTTTTTTACATCTATGGAAAGTTTGCTTAGTATTCTTTTATTAAGTTTTTGGTGTGTTTTGGTAGTTATGGTTGATATCTTTTTGGTATGGTTTGCAACATACTTATTTGAGGTGCTCACGTAAGGTGTTGTGGTTATCGGAACTAACGAGAGTCAAGTCGAGGACTTGTGCTCAGAAGTATTGGTTGTTTATTCATGTGCAGGTGTTGCTTGAGTTCAATACATGGCTGGTGACGGGGTCCTTTGGACTAGTCTCACGGAGGAGATGAGGTTCCAACAACCAAGTTCAGGAAGAATTGTGGCTGAATGGGTCAGGAGGTCGCGCATGATGATTGAATCAATGGCAGAGCATATGAAGGAAGTTGGATGTCAAAGGAAGGTGTTCGCACGTATGCATGTGGTGCATGATGTAACAACATGGTTCCGAAGACAGGTTATGGAAGGAAAGATCTAGTTGGAAGGATCGGATCGTATTGGATTATGACTGTTTGCGGCAGAGTCGGGTTTTGGCTCGTATAAGAAAAGTATCGAGTTGGTTATGATAGTTTTCATGTGGGACACGAAGTTAGGTTGCTTTAGAAATGTGGGATATGTTCCTAAGGTGTTTGGAAGACTTAAGATTGCTTCTATCTGCGTATAGAAGAGCCTTGAGCAGTTATGGAAAGTTTTGATTCGTGATTTGAGTAGGATTAGAGTCCTCATTTGAGTTGAGTTGGCCTTCGGCTGGTTATATAAGCAAGGGAGGCCAGAGCTTGGGGTGCATGACTTTGGGGCTGTTCCTTGTGAGATTTGATCAATAAAACTTGTATTCTAAAGGAGCTTTTGTGCCTTGTTCATCTGACTTGTTTTGTTCAAGTCTTTCTCGTTGAGTTTCTGCACGGCACTATCTTTCTTCGGTGGTTTTATCATAACTCGAGTTTTACAGATCCGATTGACGTGATTCTTTATCGGTTGTCTTCAAAACTTGATTTTCTATCATTTATGAAAATTTCACTGTCATTGGATTTGTGGTTTCTGATCTACACGAGTTTCTTTGCAGTGTTCCAGAACTGTTTTTTCTCGGGTGGGACAGATTGACCTTTGTTCGATCTATCGATCGTAACTTGAGTTTTTCTTAACTAATTTTCGTGATTCTTTTTGTGACGTCTTTGTGACTTGATTATATACAATCTATACTAGTTTGGGCATAGTTGAACATATTTAGATTAGTTGCACACATGGTTTTTTTAACAGATTGGTTTTCTATCGAGGGATGTTTTGTTGCTTCTGCTGAAAAGTTTTAATCTACCATTCAACCCTCCCCCTGGTAGCTTTACACTTGCTCTTCGATCCTATAGTTTTTATCAGAGCCATGGTGCTCTAATCTCTTTGATTTGCACGTGATTTGACTAATTATCATGGAGAAATACTCCGCCAAACCTTGTGTGTTTAGTGGTATCTATTTTCAAGTTTGGAAGGCATGCATGGAGGCTTTCATCCAGGCGCAAGGCTTCACAATATGGGAAAAGGTATACAAACCTTATGAAGTGCCACCAAACGATCAAGTTACGACTACGAATCTACAGGACATTGACAACAACAACAAAGCCCGCAACTTGATCATTCAGGGACTCACTCAAAGCTACTTTGATCGTGTCGCACACCTCCGATCAGCATACGATGTTTGGAGAGCTCTTTGTGTTTATCACAAAGGCTCCAACACAATAAAGGAGGTAAAACAAGATATGTTCAGAAATGAGTACATGCGCTTCAAGATGCAACCCGGTGAGTCCATCGATCAACTTTTTGCCCCATTTAATAAAATTCTCAATAATCTTTGTAGTGTCAACGTAAACTTTTCTGAAGCTGAGAATGCTAGGCAACTCCTTAGTGCATTAGACATGACAATATGGGAGATGAAAGTAACATCCATTCGTGAATCAACTGTCATGAGTAGTCTTACTTTAGATGTGCTTTACTCTAAGATAAAAACTCATGAAATTGACATTTTATCACGAAAGAATCCAAATAAGTCTATTGTGTTCGTTTCACAATGTGATATGCCTAGCTTCGGCCAATCGTCATCTTGCAATACTCTTGTTTTGTTGTCTCCACTAATTCTGGTACAGATTGAAGAATTTCCAAAAGAGGAGCTAGCACTCATCTCTACTAGATTCTCAAAAGCATTGCAAAATGTGAGAACTACAAGGAGGGGAAGCTCCGGATCTCAACGATGCTTTGAATGTAGTAAGAGAGGACACTTTCGTACAGAGTGCCCTAACCTTTCAGGTCCTACTACCCGCGAAGAGAAGCAGAACAAGGTCAAGACCACCTCTGTAAACTCCAACAAGAAAATGAAGGGTTCCATAGGATGCAAGATGATAAACAGCTTCATCACCGCACTTCAAGAGCTCAATTCAAGTGATGTAGACATTGGAAGTGATGAAGATGATGACGATCTAGCCAACTTATGCTTCATGGTGGGCAAAACAAGATCAAGATCAAGTCAGGAGGATGCAGAACACAATAGTGCCAACGATGACGTATGTTCTACCTGTAAACAAATGTGTGATGCAATTTCTCGTGCAACTATTATTGTCAAGAAAAAAGGAAAAAAAGCTTATGGATAATGCTGATAAAATTGAATCACTAGAATATGAAATCAACCGTTTAAAAACTTTGATTCCTAGTGATGATGCATGTCCCTCATGTGACTTAATCTATGAAAAATTGTCCACATTAATAAGTGCACACTCCTCCAGTCTAGATAGACTTGATGAAGAAATTGAAAAGAACAAAAAGCTGTCCGATTTTAATGTTAAAAGATGCTTCTTGTTCTACAGATGATCTGCATTGTTCTACATGTGACAATCTTGACAAGAAACTAAAAAATGCAATGAATGAAATCAACATTTTGAACAATGCTTTACGTTCTCATGAAGTTAAATATTGTTCCAATTGCAAACTAAAATCAAAAACTGCATGTCAAAACTACGTAGTTTTATCTAAAGAACTTGACAATAGAAATAAGATACTAGAGCGGTTTTACAATGCGAACAAGAATCTAAACTTGCTGTTAAATTCTTCTAAACCTTCCAATGATAAAAATGGTTTAAGTTTTGATTCCCATGCTTACTCTAAAACACATCCACCTCACGTAGTAAGATCATTTGGAAGAGGTTTAATCGAAACTATCCCTAAACAAAAGGATGTGATCTTTAAATCTGCAGTAGTGCTCTCTAATTCTGTTTCTAATACTGGATGCTCATCTAGACATGATTACAAAATGAAATTTCATTGTACTTACTATGATAAATATGGTCATGTTGTAGATTTCTGTTATAGACTAGCTAAACAAATTAAAGAGGATAAAGTGTTTGCTAGATCTCATAACTTTCATGCTAAATCTGCTATGCATGCTAAACCTAAAATTTGAAACATGGAACCTGCTTTAGTGAGTCAGAAATTTGAAAAAGTAGCTTCCGGACCTTCTCATAAGAAATCTGCAAAGGCAGCTCCGGTAGTTCTGATAGCTCCGAGAGCTCTCGGACCTTCTGTTGTTCCCTTCAGAACTTCAGTCTTTGTATCCGGAGCTTTAGCTTTCTACTTTGGAACTACTACTCTTAACTCTTGAGCTACTGGTTTCCGTGTTAAATGAGTAACAACTTTTAAATTAGTAGTTAAGAACAAAAAATCTCAAACTTTGACTCGCAAACCTGCTGTTTTATCTCGGCTTTCGCGTGTTTTTCCTGCTGCACGCCGTGTGACTCAGTACTGGATTCCTAAATGCCTTTTGACTAACCCTAGTATTGAGTCATCGACGTATTGTTCTTCTGTGTAGGTTACATACTTGAGGAAGGAGAAATTTTGGATTGTGGATTCAGGCTGCTCACGCCACATGACCGGTAACAAAGAATGGTTCTCCTCCCTCTCTTTTGTGTCATGTGTAGAAAATGTTACTTTTGCCGATAGTTCTTCAACTCCTATAATTGATAAGGGTTTGGTTAGAATAAATGATCACTACACTTTGAAGGATGTGGCACTTGTTAAAAATTTGAAATAAAACTTGCTTTCTGTTTCACAACTGCTAGATGAAAATCTGGAACTATTATCACTAAAAATTGCTGCAAAGTTGTAAATTCAAATAGTGAGCTTATTTTTAACATGTCTCAGTTTGGAAGAGTTTTTAAAGCTGATTTTGATATGTCTTCCTCTAAGCATAGGTGTCTAGTTGCTAATGATTCAAAGGACTTATATTTTTGGCATCATAAACTTGGTCACGTAGGCTTTGATCATCTCACGCGTGTTAGTGCTCTTGATCGCACACGTGGGATGCCCAGGCTAAAAAGGGACAAAGATATTGTGTGCTCTTCTTGTAGACATGCTAAGATAGTTGCAGGTTCACATACCCATCTCACAATGATCATGACAACTGAATCAGGTAAACTTTTGCACCATGACACTGTAGGACCTTCACGTGTTCAATCCTTCGGAGGTAAAAGGTATGTTCTTATGATTGTTGATGATTATTCTAGATACTCTTGGGTTTACATTATGGCATCTAAGGATGAATCATTTATTCACTTTAGAACTTATTTCTTATATTATCAATTGATCACCCAGGATCTTTAAAAGCAATTAGAAGTGATGACGGAACCAAATTTAAAAATCAATCTTCTGATCACTTTTGTGCTGAAAATGGAATAGATCGTCAATTTTCTTCACCATATGTACCTCAACAAAACGGTGTTGTAGAAAGAAAGAACAAAACCTTACTTGTGATAGCTAGGACTATGCTTGATGAATATCAAACTCCTTGGAAATTTTGGGTTGATGCGATTGCAACCGCTTGTTATGTCTCAAATCATGTTTCCTTGCGCGCTAAGCTAGGTAAAACACCATATGAGCTCCGGTTTAGACATAGGCCTATTGTTACACACTTTTGGCTCTTTGGTTGCAAATTTTTTGTTAAGAAATATGGTAATCTTGATAAATTTGAACCTAGATCCATTGATGGCATGTTTCTTGGTTATCCATCTCATACAAGAGGCTACCGTGTGCTTTTACTTGACACTAACAAAATTGTGGAGACTTGTGAGGTGTCTTTTGATGAAGCTAGCCCAGGTACTAGCTCAAACATTGCAGGTTCGGATCCATGTCCTCAGGGGAGGGTATTTTCGAAGAAGAAGAAGAAGAAGAGTTTGTGATATTGCCTGATAGTTCCGAATCTGACACGTGTCCAGCTCCGAACGTTAAACAAGCTCCGACTACCATCTCTGTTGGTCCTGATCATCCACAAGCCACAAGCTCATCAATATGAGATGAATCTGATGATGAAGAAGCTTGTGAGACATCTGTTCCCCTACGGATTTACAAGAATCATACCCAGCAATAGATAATTAGAAGCTTGCTTGAACGAGTTACAAGATCCAGGTTTTCCGACCCCAATTCTCATGCTCATTCTGCTTTTGTTGCTTCTTTAGAACCCAAAGATATATCACACGCACTCACTAATGAATCTTGGATTATTGTCATGCAAGAAGAGTTAGAAAATTTTGAAAGAAATAATGTTTGGAAATTTTACCTCCACCTCAATATCACACTCTAATTGGAACTAAATGGGTGCTTAAAAATAAACAAAGTGAGGATGGGGTTGTGATTAGGAATAGGCTAGATTGGTTGCTCAAGGTTTCACACAAATTGAAGGTCTAGATTTTGATGAAGATTTTGCTCCTTTTGCTAGATTAAAAGTCATAAGAATTTTGTTAGCTTTTGCTGCATCTAAAGGTTTCAAGTTATATCAAATGGATGTAAAAAGTGATTTTCTTAATGTCTACATAGATGAGGAGGTTTATGTTAAGCAACCACCTGGTTTTGAAAATCCAGATTTTTCTAATCATGTTTTCAATCTGACTAAAGCTCTGTATGGTCTAAAACAAGCTCCTAGAGCATGGTATGATAGGTTAAAAATATTCTTACTTGAAAAGGGGTTTACCATGGGCAAGGTTAATAAAACTCTTTTTTTGCTTAAGCATGGCAATGACTCATCACTCATTCAAGTGTATTTGAATGATATTATCTTTGGTTGTGCTTCTCATGATCTTGTGTCCAAGTTTTCAGCAATGATGAGTTCATAATTTGAAATGATTATGATGGGTGAACTCACTTATTTTTTGGAGCTGCCAATCAAGCAAACCAAGGAATGTACCTTTGTGCATCAAATGAAGTATACAAGGAACCTTCTCAAGCGCTTCAACATGGACAAAAGCAAGCCTCTTAGGACACCAATGGGAACAACATCAGCACTTGAACTTGATGAATATGGTGAACCCGTGGATCAAAAAGAATATAGAAGCATGATCGGATCACTTTTGTACCTCACGGCATCAAGACTGGACATACAATTCAGCGTATGTCTTTGTGCACGGTTTCAAGCTTCCCCATGTGCTTCACATCGTCAAGTCATCAAAAGGATTCTCAAGTACTTACATTGAACTCAAGAATTTGGCATTTTTCTTCTTTCCTCAATCATAACTTTGAAAGATTTTTCGGATGCTGATTTTGGGGGTTGTAGGATTGATAGGAAAAGTACTTCTGGTGCTTGTCATTTTCTTGGTAATTCACTTGTTGCTTGTTCCTCTAGAAAAAAAAAACTCAGTTGCACAATTCACAGCCGAATCTAAATATGTAGCTGTTGCTAGTGCTTGCTCACAAATTCTTTGGATTGTTCAAATACTTAAGGACTATGGGGTTGATCTAGATAGTGTTCCACTGTTTTGTGATAACACTAGTGCCATTTGCATTGCTAAAAACCCCATGCAACACTCAAGAACAAAGCACATTGACATTAGGTATCACTTTCTCCGTGATAATATTGAAAAAAGAAACATTGTGCTTCACCATGTAGATACCGAACAACAATTGGCTGACATTTTTATAAAACCTTTGGATTTCACTCGTTTTTGTTTCATTCGTAGTGAAATAAAGGTTATGCATCCTCATGGATTAAATTGAGGGGGAGTTTTGAAACTTGGGAAGTCTATGTGTGAATCTAAATTTAAAGTAATATGAGCATACTATTTCATACATATATGACTTGGTGATTCCTTTTACATGCTCAAAGTTCTTACTACATTATTCATGTTATACATTTTGAAGTTTTTGCCATGTCTAGTAATTGGAATAATTACTTACACTAAATCTGGTCATGGTCGAACTTTCTTGCTATTTTGAACTTGTTGCATGCTCACAAGTGCTTTTAATAATGAAAAATTAATCAATCAACTATCCACATGTTGAGCTTTTATGATCAAATAAAAATGAGAAAAGATCAAGAAAATATGCATGTATCACACTTCTTCTTTTGAGAAGGCTTATCATTGCACTTAGATATGAACTTGGAAGATGTTGTGTATGACTAAAACCATGGCCTTAAGCTTCTAATTGTCAAATGACATAGGCTTGGCTTGGTTGGTTAGAATAAGGCAGATGCGCATATAATCTCTTGCAAATATTATATGATCAAAATTTGTGCTTAAAAGAAAATAAAATTGCAGCAACAAGTGTCATGCTTTCAAGTCTTGAAATAGTTAAGTTTGTGAGGTCATGACTTGCTTAAATTGAAAATTACACTTGATCTCTAGCATGACGTACACTACTTTATGTATCTCATTATTGTGATAGTGTAAGTTACTTGATAGTATGACTTGGATGAGCTTTGTTCTATATGTATATGTTATAATGTACTCATAACAAACTAAAATTTCTCTTTTGTACCTTGATGAATACATTGTCAAAGGGGGAGAAGTATGCAAGGTGGAGAAATATGTACATGGGGAGAAATTTATTTCTATTTCATTTTATTTTCAAAAAGGGGGAGAAACTGTTTTCAAAACATTTCATGCCAATGTTCGGATCTTAAGTGGTGTTTCCAATGCATTCATAAAGGGGGAGATTATGAGACCTATGTGTGTTGAATACATTGGCTTGTGTTGAACACATTGGCTTTGACGATAAAAGTTTTGATTGCTACCAAAACACATTTATCATCAAGGTCCGACTCTAGGTCCGAGCTCCAGCAAGATCCGACGATAGGTCCGACTTGTTTTCGGTAGCTCCTGCAAGCTCCGACGTAAGGTCTGACTTGCTTTGGCTAGGTCCGACTTCTTTGTCTAGGTCCGACTAGCTTTGGTTAGCTCCGGCTCTAGGTCTGACTAGCTTAAGTAAGCTCCAGCCTAGGTCCGACTAGCTTTTGGTAAGCTCCGGCGCTAGGTCCGACTAGCTTTAGTTAGCTCCAGCGCTAGGTCCTGCTAGATTTGGTAAGTTCCAGCGCTAGGTGCTGCTAGTTTTGGTAAGCTGCGGTTCAAGGTCCCGTTAGCTTTGGCAAGGTTCGGAGCTTGATCGCAGTGGTTCTGTTTTTAACTTGCAATGTTTTGAACTTTCTTTTTACATCTACAAAAAGATTGCTTAGTATTCTTTTACTAAGTTTTTGGTGTGTTTTGGTGGTTATGGTTCATATCTTTTTGCTATGGTTTGCAACATACTTATGTGAGGTGCTCACGTAAGGTGGTGTGGTTATCGCAACTAACGAGAGTAAAGTCGAGGACTTGTGCTCGGAAGTATTGGTTGTTTATTCATGTGCATGTGTTGCTTGAGTTCAAGATATGGCTGGCGATGGGATCCTTTGCACTAGTCTTCAGGAGGAGATGAGGTTCCAACAACCAAGTTTAGGAGGAATTGTGGTTGAATGGGTCAGGAGGTCGCACAGGATGATTGAATCAAGGGCAGTGCATATGAAGGAAGCTGAATGTAGAAGGAAGGTGTTCACACTTATGCATGCGGTGAATGACGTGGCAACAAGGTTCCGACGACGGGTTATGGAAGGAAATATTTGGTTGAAAGGATTGGATCGTATCGGATTATGACTCTGGCTGTGGCAAAGTCGGGTTTTGGCTCGTATATGGAAAGAATCGAGTTGGTTATGATAGTTTTTGTGTGGGAAACGAAGTTAGGTTTTTTTAGGAACGTGGGATACGTTCCTAAGGTGTTTGGAAGTCTTAAGATTGCTTCTATCTGTGTATAGAAGAGTCTTGAGCAGTTATGGAAAGTTTTAATTCGTGATTTGAGTAGGATTAGAGTCCTCGTTTGAGTTGAGTTGGCCTTCGGGCTGGTTATATAAGCAAGAGAGGCCAGAGCTAAGGGTGCACGACTTTAGGGCTGTTCTTTGTGAATTTTGATCAATAAAATTTGTAGTCTAAAGGAGCTTTTGTGCCTTGATCATCTAACTTGTTTTGTTCAAGTCTTTCTCATCGAGTTTCTGCACAGCACTACCTTTCTTTGGTGGTTTTATCATATCTCGAGTTTTACAGATCTGACTGATGTGATTCTTTTTGTGTTATATTCACAACTTGATTTTCTATCATCGGTGAAAATTTCACGGTCATTGGATTTGTGGTTTCTAATCTACACGATTTTCTTTGCAGTGTTCCAGAATTATTTTTTCTCGGGTAGGACAGATTGACCTTTGTTCGATCTTTCGATCGTAACTTGAGTTTTCCTCAACGGATTTTCGTGATTCTTGTTGTGACGTATTTGTGACTTGATTCTCTACAATATGTACTAGTTTTGTCACAGTTGGACATATTTATATTAGTCGCGCACACGGTTTCTTTAACAGATTAGTTTTCTGCCGAGGGGTGTTTCATTGCTTCTGATGAAAAGTTTTAATCTACCATTCACCCCCCATATGGTAGCTTTACACGTGCTCTTCGATCCTAAATTTTATAATAACTCTAGTTTTACAGATCCGATTGACATGATTCTTTTTGGGTTGTCTTTACAACTTATTTTCAATCATCTGTGAAAATTTCACGATGAGTGGATTTGTGGTTTCTGAACTACACAAGTTTCTTTGCAGTGTTCCAGTACTGTTTTTCTTGGGTAGGATAGATTGACCTTTGTTCGATCATTCAATCGTAACTTGAGTTTCTCTCAATGGATTTTTGTGATTCTTGTTGTGACATCTTCGTAACTTGATTCTCTACAATTTATACTAGTTTTGTCACAGTTGAACACGTTTAGATTAGTCGCACAAACGGTTTCTTTAACAGATCATTTTTCTGCCGAGGGGTGTTTTGTTGCTTCAGCTGAAAAGTTTTAATCTAACATTCACCCCCCCCCATCTGGTAGCTTTACACGTGCTCTACAATTGGTATCAGAGCCACGGTGCTCTAATCTTTGTGATTCGCCCGTGTTTTTGACTAATTCTAATGGAGAAATACTCGGTGAAACCTTGTGTGTTTGTTGTTATTGATTTTTAGGTTTGGAAGGCATGCATGGAAGCTTTTATCGAGGCGCAAGGCTTCGCGATATCGGAAAAAGTGTACAAGCCTTACGACGTGCTGCCAAACGATCAAGTCACGGCTAAAACTTAAGAGATATCAACAACAACAACAAAGCCTGCAACTTGATAATTCAAGGACTAACTCAGAGCAATTTCTACCATGTTGCACACTTCCGATAGGCATACGATGTGTGGAGAGCACTTTGTGACTACCACGAAAGATCCAACACAATCAAAGAGGTAAAGCAGGATATGTTCAAGAAAGAATACATGCGCTTTGAGATGCAACCCGTGAGTCCATTGATGAATTTTTTGCCTGCTTTAATAAAATTCTCATCAACTTGAGTAGTGTCAATGTTAATTTTTCAGACGCTGAAAATGCTAGGAAATTGTTAAATGCATTAGACATGTCAATTTGGGAGATGAAAGTCACAACTATTTATGAATCTACTGTCATGAGTACACTTACATTAGATATGCTATATTATAAATTGAAAACTCATGAAATTGACATAATCTCACGTAAGAACCCGAACAAGTCTCTTCCATTTGTTTCTCAACGTGATATGCCTAGCTCTGGCCAATCATCATCTAGCAATACACTTGCTTTGCTGTCTTCACTAACCCTGTAACAGATTGAAGAATTTCCAGAAGAGGAGCTAGCACTTATCTCTACTCAGTTCTCAAAAACATTGCAAAATGTGAGAACTAGAAGGAGAGGAAGCTCCGTACCTCAACGATGCTTTGAATGTGTTAAGACATGACACTTTCGCACGGATTACCCTAACCTTTCAGGTCCTTCTACCTGTGATGAAAAGCAGAATAGAGTCAAGTCACCTTCTGGCAACATCAACAAGAAAAAAGAAGGGTTTTACGTGACGCAAACAGATAAATAGTTTCATCACCGCACTTCAAGAACTTGGCTCGAGTGATGTAGAGATTGGAAGTGACGAAGATGAAGATGATCTAGCAAACTTGTGTTTCATGGAGGGCAAATCAAGATCAAGTATGGAGGATGCAGAACACAACAGTGACAACGAAGAGGTATGTCCTACTTGTGATGAAATGTGTGATGCTATTTCCCGTGCAACTGTTATTGTTAAGAAAAAGGACAAAAAGCTTAGGGACAATGCTGTTAAAATTGAGTCGCTAGAATCTGAAATTAATCGTTTGAAAACCTTGATTCCTAGTGATGATTCTTGTTCCTCATGTGATTTAATATATGAACAATAGTCCTCCTTAAGAAGTGTACACTCCTCCACTCTTGATAAACTTGAGTTAGAGATTGAAAAGAACAAAAAGCTTGCTGCACTTAATGACAGAAACTTAAAAGACGCTTCTTGTTCTACAATTAATTTGCATTGTTCTACCTGTAATGATCTTGAAAAGAAACTAAAAGATGCTATGAATGAAATTTCAATACTGAACAATGCTTTACGTGTTCATAAAGTTAAATATTGTTATAATTGCAAATTAAAAGGAAAAACTTCATGTGAAAACTGCCTAGAATTGTCTAAGAAACTTGATGACATGAATAGGACACTAGAGCAGTTTTGTATTGGGAATGAAAATCTAGACTTGCTACTGAATTTATCCAAATCTTGAAATGATAAAACTTGTTTAGGTTTTGATTCTCATGCTCATCCTAGAGCACATCCACCTAAAATTGTAAAGTCATTAGGAAGTGGTTTGATTAAAATAGTTCCTAATCCAAAAGAGGTGGTTTTTAAATCTGCAGGAGTGTTGTCACGCTCGGGTTCAAATAAACATACTGCATGCTCATCTAGACATGAACACAAAGTTAAATTTCATTGTACCTATTGTGGTAGAGATGGTCATGTCATAGATTTTTGTTATAGACTAGATAAACAACATAAAAAGGAAAGAATGCAACTAGATCTTATAACTCTTATGCAAAATTTGCTGCACATGCTAAACCGAATGTCAAGAACATGCAACCTGCTGTTATGAGTCAAAAACATTCAAAGTTTACCTCCGGACCTTCTATTTTTGCCTTCGGAGCTACTAATTTTTGTGCTACACAAGTAACACCTTATAGGTCAGTCGTTAGGAACAAAAAATCTCAAACTTTGACTCATAAACCTGTTGTTTTATTTCAGCTTTCGTGTGTTTTTCCTGGTACACGTTGTGTGACTTAGTACTGGATTCCTAAATGCCTTTTGACTAACCGCAGAATGGAGTCATCCACATATTGTTCTTCTATGTAAGTTACACGCTTGAGGAAGTAGAACATTTGGATTGTGGATTCAGGTTGCTCATGCCACATGACCGGTAACAAATAATGGTTCTCCTCCCTCTCTTTTGTGTCACGTGTAGAGAATGTTACTTTTGCCGATAATTGTTCAACTACTATAATTGCTAAGGGTTCGGTTAGAGTAAATGATCACTACACTTTGAAGGATGTGGCACTTGTTAAAAATTTGAAATACAACTTTCTTTCTGTTTCACAACTGCTAGATGAAAATCTGGAAATTATTTTCACTAAAAATTGCTGCAAAGTTGTAAATTCAAATAGTGAGCTTATTTTTAACATGTCTCAGTTTCGAAGAGTTTTTAAAGCTGATTTTGATGTGTCTTCCTCTAAGCATAGGTGTCTAGTTGCTAATGATTCAAAGGACTTATATTTTTGGCATCGTAGACTTGGTCACGTAGGCTTTGATCATCTCACACATGTTAGTGCTCTTGATCGCACACGTGGGCTGCCTAAGCTGAAAAGAGACAAAGAAATTGTGTGCTCTTCTTGTAGACATGCTAAGATGGTTGCAGGTTCACATACTCCTCTCACAATGATCATGACAACTGAACCAGGTAAACTTTTGCACCTTGACACCGTAGGACCTTCACGTGTTCAATCCTTTGGAAGTAAATGATATGTTCTTGTCATTGTTGATGATTATTCTAGATACTCTTGGGTTTACTTTATGTCATCTAAGAATGAAGTTTTTAGTAACTTCAGAACTTTATTTCTTATATTATCAATTGATCACCCATGATCTTTAAAAGTAATTAGAGGTGATAACGAAACCGAATTTAAAAATCAAACTTTGATCACTTTTGTGCTGAAAATGGAATAGATCATCAATTTTCTTCTCCATATGTACCTCAACAAAACGGTGTTGTAGAAAGAAAGAACAGAACCTTAGTTGAGATGGCTAGAACTACGCTTGATGAATATCAAACACCTAGGAAATTTTGGGCTAATGCGATTGCAACTGCATGTTATGTCTCAAATCGTGTTTTCTTGCGTGCTAAGACGGGTAACACACCATATGAGCTCCGGTTTGGACATAGTCCTAGTATTACACACTTTCGGGTCTTTGGTTGCAAATGCTTTGTTAAGAGACATGGTAATCTTGATAAATTTGAACCTAGATCCATTGATGGTATGTTTCTTGGTTATCCATCTCATACTAGAGGCTACCGTGTGCTTTTACTTGACACTAACAAAAATGTGGAGACTTATGAGGTGTCTTTTGATGAAGCTAGCCCAGGTACTAGCTCAAACATTGCAGGTCCGGATCCATACCCTCAATGGCAGGGTATTTTTGAAGAAGAAGAAGAGTCAGTGATATTGCCTGATAGTTCCGAAGCTGACACGTGTCCAGCTCCGAACTTTGAACAAGCTTCGACTACCATCTCTGCTGGTCCTGGTCGTCCACAATCCACAAGCTCATCAATCTACGATGAACCTGATGAAGAAGAAGCTCATGAGACATTTGTTCTCCTACGGATTCACAAGAATCATCCCCCGCAACAAATAATTGGAAGCTTGCATGAACGAGTTAAAAGATCCAGGTTTTCCGACCCCAATTCTCATGCTCATTATGCTTTTCTTGCTTCTTTTGAACCCAAAGATATATCACACACACTCACTAATGAATCTTGGATTATTTCCATGCAAGAAGAGTTAGAAAACTTTGAAAGAAATAATGTTTGGAAACTTGTACCTCCATCTCAAGGTCACACTTTAAGTGGAACTAAATGGGTGTTTAAAAATACACAAAGTGAGGATGGGGTTGTGGTTAGAAATAAGGCTAGATTGGTTGCTCAATGCTTCACACAAATTGAAGGTCTAGATTTTGATAAAACTTTTGCTCTTGTTGCTAGATTAGAAGCCATAAGAATTTTGTTAGCTTTTGCTGCATCCAAAGGTTTCAAGTTATATCAAATGGATGTAAAAAGTGATTTTCTTAATGGCTACATAGATGAGGATGTTTATGTTAAGCAACCTCCTAATTTTGAAAAATCCAGATTTTCCTAATTATGTTTTCAAACTGACTAAAGCCCTATATGGTCTAAAACAAGCTCCTAGAGCATGGTATGATAGGTTAAAAATACTCTTACTTGAAAAGGGGTTTACCATGGGCAAGATTGATAAAACTCTTTTTGTGCTTAAGCATGGCAATGACTCATTATTCGTTCAAGTGTATGTGGATGATATTATCTTTGGTTGTGCTTCTCATGATCTTGTGTCCAAGTTTTCAGCAATGATGAGTTCAGAATTTGAAATGAGTATGATGGGTGAACTCACTTACTTTTTGGGGCTGCAAATCAAGCAAACTAAGGATGGAACCTTTGTGCATCAAACGAAGTATACAAGAGACCTTCTTAAGCGCTTCAACATGGAAAAAATCAAGCCTCTTCGGACACCAATCGGAACAACATCAACACTTGAACTTGATGAAGATGGTGAACCCGTGGATCAAAAAGAATATAGAAGCATGATCGGATCACTTTTGTACCTCACGGCATCAAGACCGGACATACAATTCAGCGTATGTCTTTGTGCACGGTTTCAAGCTTCCCCACGTGCTTCACATCGTCAAGCTGTCAAAAGGATTCTCACATACTTACATGGAACTGAAGAATTTGGCATTTTTCTTCCCTCTTCCTCAACCGTTACTTTGAAAGCTTTTTCGGATGCTGATTTTGGGAGTTGTAGGATTGATAGGAAAAGTACTTCCAGTTCTTGTCATTTTATTGGTAATTCACTTGTTTCTTGGCCCTCTAGAAAACAAAGTTCTATTGCACAATCCACAGCCAAATCTGAATATTTAGCTGTTGCTAGTGCTTGCTCACAAATTCTTTGGATTGTTCAAAAACTTAAGGACTATGGGGTTGATCTTGATAGTGTTCCACTGTTTTGTGATAACACTAGTGCCATTTGCATTGCTAAAAGCCCCGTGCAACATTCTAGAACTAAGCACATTGATATTAGGTATCACTTTCTCCGTGATAATGTTGAAGTAGGAAACATTGTGTTTCACCATGTAGATACCGAACAACAATTCGCTAAAATTTTCAGAAAACCTTTGGATTTCACTCGTTTTTGTTACATTCATAGTGAAATAGAGGTTATGCATCCTCATGGCTTAAATTAAGGGGGAGTTTTGAAACTTGGGAAGTCTATGTGTGAATCTGAACTTTAAATAATATGAGCATAGTATTTCATACATATATGACATTGTGATGCCTTTTACATGCTGAAAGTTCTTACTATATTACTCATGTTACACATTTTATAGTTTTTGCCATGACTAGTAATTGGAATAATTACTTACACTAAATCTGATCATGATCGAACTTTCTTGCTGTTTTGAACTTGTTGCATGATCACAAGTGCTTTTAATCATAATGAATTAATCTAGTAATCAACTCACATGTTGAGTTTTATGAACAAATATAAATTAAGAAAAGATCAAGAGAATATGCATGCATCGCACTTCTTCTTTTGAGATGGCTTATCATTGCACTTAGATATGAACTTGGAAGAAGTTGTGTATGACTGAAACCGTGTCCTTAAGCTTCTGATTGTCAAATGACATAGGCTCGGCTTGGTTGGTTAGAATAAGGAAGATGCGCAAATAATATCTTGCAAGTATCATCTGATCTAAATTTGTGCTTTGAATAATAATAAAATGCAGCAACAAGTGTCATGCTTTCAGGTTTTGAAATAGTTATGTTTGTGAGATGATGACTTGCTAATGAAAATTACATTTGATCTCTAGCATACACTACTTTATGTATCTCATTATTGTGACAGTGTAAGTTACTTGATAGTATGACTTGGATGATCTTTGTTTTATATGTATATGTTATAATGTGCTCGTAACAAATTAAAATTTCTATTTGTACCTTATTGAATACATTGTCAAAGGGGGGGGAAGTATGCAAGAGGGAGAAATAAGTACAGGGGGAGAAATTTATTACTATCTCATTTGATTTTCAAATAGGGGGAGAAATTGTTTCAAAACTTTTGATTTGAATAAGCCAATGTTCGGATTTTATGTTGTGTCGCCAATGCATCCATCAAGGGGAGATTGTGAGACCTATGTATGCTGAATACATTGGCTATGGTGATAAAAGTTTTGAATACTACCAAAACACCTTTATCATCAAGGTCTTACTCTAGGTCCGAGCTCTAGAAATGTCCGACGATAGGTCCACCTTGTTTTGGGTAGCTCCGGCAAGGTCCGAGGTAAGGTCTGACTTCTTTGTCTAGGTCCGACTAGCTTTGGTTAGCTCCGGCTCTAGGTCCGACTAGCTTTGGTAAGCTCCAGCACTAGGTCCGACTACCTTTGATAAGTTCTGGCGCTAGGTCTGACTAGTTTTGGTATGTTCCAGCACTAGATCCTGTTAGTTTTGGTAGGCTCCGAATCAAGGTCCGGTTGGCTTTTGCAAGGTTCGGAGCTTGATCGCAGTGGTTCTGCTTTTAATTTGCAATGTTTCGAACTTGCCTTTTGGATTATGGAATGTTTGCTTAGTTTTCTTTTACTATGTTTTTGGTGTGTTTTGGTGGTTATGGTTGATATCTTTTTTGCTAAGGTTTGCAACATACTTATGTGACGTTCTCATGTTTGAGTGTTGTGGTTATTGGAACTAATGAGAGTCAAGTTGAGGACTTATGCTCGGAAGTTTTGGTTGTTTATTCATGTGCAGGTGTTGCTTGAGTTCAAGACATGGCTGGTGACAGGATCCATTGAACTAGTCTTGGTGAGAAGATGAGGCTCAACAACCAAGTTCGGAAGGAATTGTGGTTGAGTTGATCGGAAGGTCGCGCAACATGTTTGAATCAAGAAAAATGAATATGAAGGTATTGTGGACATCGTTGGAAGATGTGTGCACATGTGCAAGGAGTGCATGGACGTGGCTACATGGTTCCTAGGCGTGATGCAGAGATGTGGACGTAAAGAATCTGTCGGAAAGGTCCAACCAACTAGGTTATGGACTCAGGCTGCGGCTGAGTCGTGTTTCACTCAATTATGTTCCGACTTGTTTTCAGACAAGTTTTTCTCGTTGAGTTTCTGCATAGTACTAACTTGCTTCGGTGGTTTTATAATAACTCGAGTTTTACCAATCCGATTGACGTGATTCTTTTTGGGTTGTCTTCAGAACTTAATTTCCTATCATCTGTAAAAATTTCACGGTCAGTGGATTTGTGGTTTTTGACCTACACGAGTTTCTTTGCAGTGTTGCAGAACTGTTTTTCTTGGGTAGGACAGATTGACCTTTGTTTGATCTTTCGATCGTAACTTGAGTTTCTCTCGACGGATTTTTGTGATTCTTGTTGTGAAGTATTCGTGACTTGATTTTATACAATATATACTAGTTTTGTCACAGTTGAACACATTTAGATTAATCGCACACATGGTTTCTTTAACACATCGTTTTTCTGCTGAGAGGTGTTTTGTTGCTTCCGCTGAAAAGTTTTAATCTACCATTCATCCCCCCCCTCTGGTAGCTTTACACGTGCTCTTCGATCCTACACAGCTCCCATGAACTAGGGTTTGGGTTTCTTTCAATTGTGGAAAAGAGGTGAAAAGGTGGGATGTTGGGTTGCTTATATAGAGGTGGAGAGGTAGGGTTTGATGGATTCCGTGTTGAAGGCGGTGGAGGCCGTGTAGGGGTCCCACATGGGCTCCTCTAAGGTTGGGCACGACGTTCTTGGGCCCAATTAAAGATATTACCAAAAAATAAATCATGAGGAAATAGCAGAATTCATGTGGAATTCAGCAGGCTGGACTAGTCCGCATGAGGACCCGGACTAGTCCGTTTAAGAAAAAAAACAATATCGGACATGTCCGATCTTGTCCAGAGAGCAAAACGGACAAGTCCGGCATAGATCGAACAAGTCTGAGGATTTGACAACTTATTCGAAAACCGTACCAAAGATCGGACTAGTCCGCACTCAATCACGGACAAGTCCGGAATGGAACAGAGACTTAATCGGATTAGTCCGCAGCAAAAATAGACAAGTCCAGAGGGGCATCAGAAGGGGAAAACCGGAGTAGTCCGGGGTACAAACCGGACAAGTCTGTACTTATACATACTTTTAAGTGTTGTTTTGCTTCTAATTCATTTTAGACTTGTTTCTTTTTATGTTGCCTAACGTTAAACATGTATAAAGATGTATGCAATGCATGATGGATGAGAATGAGGGTGTTACAGTAATCTTATGTATATCGTTTGTGATGCACTCGTGTATGTGTGTTAAACATCCTGGGCACACATATGCATTACGCTTGGTTCATTTTCGGAACCGGGTGTCACATTGGTTGGAGTTGCAAGGGGAATCAACGAGTTGTTGACACAGAGTTGGGAAATGTCGTTTGGTTTTGCTTCCCCGGAATGGTTCTAGTGGATGGGCAAATGATTGCGGCGTATACTTGGGATCACTATGCGCTACAATCATATTGCGATGCGGGTACATGCCAGGATAAAGTTTGGGAGATATTCTGAGTAAGTTTGTTTTGATTGTTTCAATTACATTGCATCTTACTTTGGGACATTAATTGTTACTTGTATGCAGGGTATATTTCGTTTGGCGGAGGGTACGAGTCAAGCATATGCATGTATGGTTTTCCATAATGCAACAAAAAGATGTGTCAAGGACTCCTTCTCTAAGGCACGGATCTAATCTTTGATCTGTACTACAAGACGGTGATGTTCTAACCCATTACAAACAAGGAAGCAGCAAAAATTCACCTAACTAAGAAGGAGTACATAAGGAGCCATGTGGACTTGATTTGTGTGAATATGGAGGCTTAAGATTGGTTATGCGAGTATTGGAGCTCAGATAAGTTCAGACATATTTCTGATAGAAATTGAAGAAACTATAAGAGCAAGCCAGGAAAGCACTTCATCGATCCGGATGGATATGTGCGGATGGAACAAAGGATGGTATGAATTCTTACATTCATACTTAGATTGCTTTATTTAATTGTATTGATTAAATTTTTGAATTTTGGTATTGCAGACAGCTAAAACTAGTACACCTCCTACGCTTTTTGAGGTTTATCTTAAGGGGCACATAGTTTCAGACCCAAATCACCCATGGTTGGTGTGTAACAAGGCGTCAACGCAGAAATTGGTATGTATGTTGATTGTTTGTTGCATCTATCCATCAACCCAAATTATCTTTCATTACATTAATTCGTCAACTAAATGTATCACAGCAAAAATATGTTGAGTGTTTCAAGAAAAACCATGGACCTGATTTAGACTATCTAAGAGAGGCGTTGGATGTGGGTGCGGCGTATGATGCCAGCGAAGGTCTACCGCATGGGAGGTATGTGTAAAGTTAATTATGATTTCTATGTTAACGAATGTTGATTCATGACACTTGTATTTTTCGTAGACTTGGGTTGGACGACGGGTATGTAGAGCGTGAGGCTTATGCTAGACAACGGTCATCCAATGTTAGTTCTAGTTGGTCTCGATCTATTGCAGAGAATGATGAATTAAGCGAAGAATAGAGACGCACCAAGTAGGATATGCAGATGCAGCTGCAACAACAACAACAACAGATGTTGCAGCAACAGATGCATTTTTTGTATATGTCTCAAGTAACATGTAATTTTTACATTTAGAAATTTTATTCGATTTAAAAATGTTTCTACTCAAGATATCACAACTAATTTATTTGATGCAGTTCATGGCTCAAGGTAACTCTAGTTCTCAGTTTGGTCCGCCGCACCTATCTTACCTCGATATGATGGCTTAAGGTGGGATGGGATCGCGGTATGCCTCGTTCAATGCAGCCAGGACAACACGTTGGCTCCTCACCACAGGTACAACTGCTTATCTTATTGACTCTGCTTATATAATACAATATCGTAACTATTTGTGTTGCAGGGTTCCGAGAGTGGTCAATCGTGTGTTCCACAACCTCAGGGATTCATGTCGCCATTGGCTTCTGGATTGCAAAATTATCCTGGTAAAATGTAATTTTCACATTTGAACAATTTATTTGATTTTAAAATATTTCTAATTAAGATCTCACAACTTGATGCAGTTTTCCCACCGATGCCTTCCCCTCTAGTGCAGACTCATCCATCACCACCTTCAGATGCAACGGTATGATTTGTAGTCTAGTTACAATACTTTCATAATGACAATGCATATTAATTTACACAATATTAAAAATAGAAGAGAAAGAGTGAGAGGAGAGATGGAGTGAGAAAGAGGGAACAAGTGAGAGAGGGAGAGAGAAAGAGATAGATAGAAAGGGAGAGAGGAAGAGATAGAGAGGAAGAGAGGGAGAGATATAGAGGGAGAGAGGGAGCGGGAGAGCGAGTGAGAGCGAGGGAGAGATATAGGGAGAGAGTGAGAGGAACAGAGAGAGAGAGATTTTTGGTGAGTGTTAGTCTACTTCGTATTAGTAATACTTGTAAGAAAAAAGTTATAAAGTTTCTCTTTTATTTGTTTATCACAGGGATCCCGTCATGGAATGTGACACCCGGTTCCGAAAAATGAACCAAGTGCAGTATATGTGTGTCCAGGATGTTTAACACACATACACAAGTGCATCACAAACGATGTACAGAAAATTACCACAACACAAGTTATTAAGAAGGAATTTTTATTACAATATTCAGATAATCCTCAAAGTACAACTCTAATGATCATTAATGTTAATACTACTACCGCGGAAATAATCTAATTAAGCAATTAAGCAAACTGAGCAAATAGGGTAGCGCGGCTCCAAGCAACACCACAGGCAAGTCGACGGCAGCACACAACCTAGTACTCCGCATTATCCTCAGGATACTCCCAAACATCATCTGAAACTATTGGTGGGGGAATTGCAAGGGTGAGTACATGTCGTACTCAGCAAGTGTGGGAAAGTATGACATGTATCTTAAACAAGGAATGGTAATAATAATGGCTATTTGCTGGAAAATAAATTTAAAACATGTAAAAAGCATACTAAGATGTCTATGTGAATTAAGCCCAATATAACCCAAATAATTACTATTAACAAGTCCATTACCATCAATTACCATTATATCAAATGCAACAATAATTATCCATCCAAATACCAAGTTCTTACCATTATCATCGACCATATTCAATTATCACAACTCAACCCATAACAAAAACCAAACCATCCCAAATCCCAAGTTTCCTCTAATCATGTAAGTTGTCCAGGTGCTCTTAATCGGAGCACGGCTATCATGATAGTTTTTAACACTCTGTACAGGTTGTACCACTTTACCCACAAGTTTGTGATTTCGTCACCCGTCGGCGACTAAAGAAACCTCTCTTATGTCAATTATTCTTCCTTAGGTGTATGACAGAGAGATCACAAAATAGCCTTTACAAAGGGACTACCAGCATATTCAGACCCACTAAGGTTTCACCAGTGGTGATGCCTCCAACTGAGCACATCCAACCAAGGGCCCCCTTTTGTGCCGTTCGGATCCCAGGGCAGTCCCGCAACTATCGCAAACCCAACCGAATCTCGTTCCCCTCTCCTCCAAATGATCTGAATCGATGCTGGTAATACTTCTAATTAATTGGCTAAGCTGCACCCATACTTAGCCTTTTGATGGCACTGTTGTCCTAGCCTATTCTCTCATGAATCGGTGCTTAGATCCAAGGCAAGCAAAACCATCATAACATCCAACCCAGTCCACAAACCATGCTTGCTTAGATCTCCCAAGTCTCATGTTACAAATTAACCATATTCATCAATTTACATCATCCATAAGTGCTTTAATTCATAACTGAGTCATTTGGTTGTTTTCCCATCCCAATTAATTAGAGCGAAGCAAAAAGGTAAAATACACTTTCCGACTCTCTACAATATGTTCTAAGCGACAAGGATTGTCAAACAAGTCTAGTAAACACTATCATGGGTTTCTCTTCAAATTGACACAAGCATGCAGTTTTGCAAACAAAATATTTAAAAATGGGATCAAAATGATCAAGGACGCTTGCCTTAATATTCTGCAATTTGGTGGCTCAAGCAATTCAAAATCTTGCACAAAAGATCCTCGGATATTCGTTTCTCGATCATAACCTCTTGAATGCATCCGTCTACTCGCAATTAAGCACATATACATACCAATAACAATGCAATCAATATAATGCACATATATTAATCAATACACCATGATGTATATGCATGAGGTAATTATGTTGTAATACATGCTATTAGTTCACTACTATTGTTTACTAATTAGGTTCATCTAGTTCTCAAGTGTTTATGTGAGTTTTGAGTTAATTATAGTGGTTCTTGTGACAATTAGGTATTTTTGAAATTTGAATACCGGACTAGTCTGGAGGAGGCCGGATAAGTCCGTACGGATCTGGACTAGTGCGCGAGGGACCAGACTAGTCCGTAGCGGTACAGCAAGACACGATGAAATAAGTGTAGACATAATATAATTTGAGTGGTAGATTAATTTTCATTGTAAAATCTGAACTGTAAAACCAATTAGTTGTGTGGCTAGTCTCGAAGATCGTAGACGGCGACGTGATATGTGTTTCCGTCATCTAGATTCCGTTGATGAAAAGGACGACTGTGTGATATAGACGAAAAAGATAGTACAGTGATCCTCCGGCGAAGAGACGACGGCGACGCCATAGTTTCCGGCAGACGGCCTTCTCTTCCTCCTCTTATCTCTGGTCATCCTTCTCTACTGGCGGCTAGAGTTTAGGCTTTTTTTTTCCTACCGAGGGCAGCAGCTTACGAGAACAGCGGCTAGAACAGCGGCGTGTTTTGTTTTTTTTTCCTCGTAGGCATGCGTCAAGAGGAGGCCACAGTGGCTTTATATTGACGTGGCCAGGCCGTATGGGATCTGTTCGAGCGCTCAGGTTGGTTGACTTTCCTTTTTTTTCTTTTTACTGGCCAGTAGGGGCGTCGCTGGTGGAGTCCGCATGGGACTCTGCCCTGCGCGTGTAGCCAGGGCAACCCGATTGGGCACAAGGTTGACTCTTTTTTTTTCCTTTATTTTCTTTTGGCTGGCGGTGGCTTGCTTGCTTCGTTTCTCTTTTTTTTTTTCTTTCGGTCAGGTGTGGTCACGGCTTTGGCAGTTCGGTTGACTTAGTTTCTTTTCTTTTCTTTGTTTTTCGTTTTCTTTCCTTTATTAAGTGTTATTTATTATTCCTTTCTTTTTTTTGTTATTTATTATTCTTTGTTTTTTTCTTTCGCATGCGGCAAGGCTTTTTTTACAACAAGTGATCTGATCAGCGGTTGACTTATGTTTATTATTTATAAATCTGGTATGGTGAAGATTTAAGGTATGATTTAATATTAAGTATCGGACTAGTCCATTTAATACCGGACAAGTCCGTTCCGGTACAGAGAGGTATATCAGACAAGTCCGGTGTGGTGCCGGACAAGTCCGGGATTGTACAGTAAGGAACTTCGAACTAGTCTGTTGTTGTAATGGACAAGTCTGTAATGGGGTAAAATTTTATTAAGTCTGTGCATACCGGACTAATCCGGTATTGTACCAGACAAGTCCGTTGTTGTCTAGAAAATGCATTCGGACTAGCCCGTTATTTTCCAGACTAATCCGGTGTCTGACTTAATTTTTGCTTGTATCTTTATTTCTATTTCTTTTACGTTTTTTCTTTTTCATCCTACTTAATTATTTTTGTATGAATTTATCACATTAAAATATTATATATATATACATATATATATATATATAGTTTTATTTATTTCTTTTATCTCATATTAATTATGGAAAATAAATTACTTTTAGCGTATTTGTTCTGGTAATTAATTTTTAATACTTGAGAATGAATGCAAAATGCAAGATGAGATGCATATACTTTATAGTTTCCTTTATAAAAACAATTTCTTGCTATTATTAACTCTAAATACCCATTTAAGTTAAGTTTTTAATTTTTCGAAACTCGAAAATCAGGGTGTTACAATTCTACTCCCTTAATATGAATCGCGTCCTCGAGATTCGGTTGCGTTGAAGAAGAGATTTGGAAACAAAAAATTTAAATTCCTTTTTATATTTTAATTAGCCAAGTTTGAAAATTTTGGGATGTTACAATCTACCCCCTTAAAAGGAACCTCGTCCTCGAGGCTCGGACTGGATTGGAGAAGAGATGAAACAAGTCTTGATAACATCTTCATGCTCCCATGTAGCTTCGTCCGGGATAGTGATTCTTCTAGTGGTGACCATCTTCTGTGGGTGTAGAGACGAGAATGAAGGAAGATAGAAGGAATCCACACTATATGCATGCATTAATGTATATGATCCCAAATAATGCATTATTAGATGATGACGTGGATATATATAAAAGTGTTTCACAATGCACATCCAAACACACAAACATACAAGCAAGCAATCAATCAAACAATCATCACACCACCTAATCTAGTGCACTAACGAACTAAGTGTTTAGTACATATTAACCAAGATTAGACTTAAATCTTAATTTAGAGTCATAAATTTATCGAGTTATGAAAAGGTAAAGGCATTCTATTATTTTTTCTAAAAACAAGCTTGATGCAGGGTCAAGGTGGTAATCTAGGTGGTGCGAAGAATGATTTGGCTTGTCAGATCTTCATGAGGGCCTCCCCAAGCAGGTGATGTGCATCACATGAACTTGATTTTCGACGAAGATGCAATCTTCGATTCTCCATTCCTCGTGTCCAGAAGGTCTTCATCTTGAAGTGTATGCTTCACAATTCTTCTTCGATTTTACTTCGTCTATGTCCTTGTTGAAAGAGCTAACAATGGTGCGGTCATCCATATGGATTGGTTGTTCATGCTCTATGTGTTTTCGGTGTAAGATGACTAGATGGAAATTTCAGCACCAAGGAGGTACAAGAAAAAAGAATGGAGCAGCGAGGAAGAAGCGGAAAAAAAATTAACGCAGCAGCAAACACACGTGGAAATAAGAAAAATATTTATTGGAGAGTGTTCCAAAATGCATCAGCAAAGAGGAGGGAAAAACGGAGGCTGTGCAGCAGCAAAAAAAAATGAAAAAGAGAGCAAAACGCAGCAGCAAGCAGCTCAAGGTGTAGCTGAATTAGCAGGAGAGACGCGGTAGCAAAAAACACTTTATAGTTGCTGAATCGGCAAAAATAAAATGCAGCAGCAAAAAATTTGAAAATAGCTTTTTAGAAAATAGTTTCTATGTGCTTTGTGGTGTCCATTCTACCTAGGCTTGCATCCTACGATCGACACGGCTCTGATACCAATTTGTGACACCCGGTTCCAAAAAATGAACCAACTGCAGTATATGTGTGCTCAGGATGTTTAACACACATACACAAGTACATCACAAACGGTATACAGAAAATTATCATAGCACAAGTTAATTAAGAACATACTTTTATTACAATATTCAAATAATCCTCAAATTACCACTCTAATGATTATTAATGATAATACTACTACAGCGGAAATAATCTAATTAAGCAAGTAAGCAAACTGAGCAAATAGGATAGCGCGGCTCCAAGCAACACTACAGGCAAGTCAATGGCAGCACACAGCCTAATACTCCGCATTATCCTCAGGATACTCCCAAACATCACCTGAAACTGTTGTTGGGGGAATAGCAAGGGTGAGTACATATTGTACTCAGCAAGTGTGGAAAAGTATGACATGTATCTTAAATAAGGAATGATAATAATAATGGCTATTTGCTGGAAAGTACATTTAAAACCTATAAAAAGCATACTAAGATGTCTATATGAATTAATCCCAACATAAACCAAATAATTACCATTAACGACTCTATTACCATCATTTACCATTATATAACATCTAACATATTCAATTATCATCGACCATATTAAATTATCACAACTCAACCCATAACCAAAATGAAACCATCCCAAATCCCAAGTTTCCTCTAATCATGGAAGTTGTCCAGGTGCTCTTAATCGGGAGCACGACTATTATGATAGTTTTTAACACTCTGCTGAGGTTGTACAACTTTACCCATGAGTTCATGATTTCATCACCCATCGGCGTCTAAAGAAACCTCCATTATGCCAAATAAACTTTCTTAGTTGTGTGGCCAAGAGATCAAAAAATAGCCTTTACAAAGGGACTACACTACAAGAATCGGGCAAAGAAGTGTCGGGGAAACTATAATCGTCGGCCCCGACAACTTAAAATGTACTAAATTCGTCAACAACAACAACAACAACAACCAAGCCTTTGTCCCAAACAAGTTGGGGTCGGCTAGAAATGAAACCCAACAATTTTGAAGAAAAGTAATAGAAAATAAGATGAAAGTAAAAAAAGATAAGAGTAACAAATTACGAATAAACTAAGGTTCTGACACATGAATTGCTAATTTCCATGCAGTCCTATCATGAGCCAAATCTCTAGGTATGTCCCACTCCTTTAAATCTCGTTTCACCGCCTCCTGCCATGTCAACCTTGGTCGACCTCTACCCCTCCTAAAATTTTCTCTACTCTTTATAATCCCACTGTTAACCGGTGCTTCTGGAGGTCTCCGCTGAATATGCCCAAACCACCGTAGGCGATGTTGGACTAGCTTCTCCTCAATCGGTGCCACCCCTACCCTATCACGTATTCTTCGTTCCTAATTTTGTCTCTTCTTGTGTGACCACACATCCACCGTAGCATGCGCATCTCCGCAACACTCATTTGTTGTACATGTTGCCTTTTAGTTGGCCAACATTCTGCTCCATACAGCATCGCAGGTCTGATCACCGTCCTATAGAATTTTCCTTTCAATTTTTGTGGAACTTTCTTATCACATAAGATTCCAGATGCTTGTCGCCACTTCATCCACCCGATCTTGATCCTGCGGCAAACATCTTCATCAATATCACCATTGCTTTGTAACATTGATCCTAAATATCGAGATGTGTCTCTTCTAGGTACTACTTGTCCTTGTAAACTAACATTACCATCCTCGCACCCGACATCACTAAAGTCGCATTTCATATACTCGGTCTTGGTTCTACTAAGTCTAAACCCCTTAGACTCTAAGGTCTGCCTCCATAGCTCCAATTTTCTATCAACACCATCCCTAGTTTCATCTACCAACACTACATCATCAGCAAAGAGCATACACCAAGGGATATTCCCTTGTATATCCTTCGACACCTCATCCATCACTAAGGAAAAGATATAAGGACTTAAGGCTGATCCTTGGTGTAACCCTATTGTGATAGGAAAAGTGTCGGTCTCACTATCTCTTACGCGCACACTTGTCACCACATTATCGTACATATCCTTGATAAGGTTAATGTACTTTCTTGGGACTTTGTGTTTCTCTAGTGCCCACCACATGACCGGTCTTGGTACCTTATCGTATGCCTTCTCCAAGTCAATGAACACTAAATGTAGATCCTTCTTTTGCTCCCTATACCTCTCCATAAGCTGACGGAGTAAGAAAATCGCTTCCATAGTGGACCTCCCAGGCATAAAACCAAACTGGTTTTTAGTGACATTGGTCACTTTCCTCAAGCGGTGTTCAATCACTCTCTCCCAGAGCTTCATAGTATGACTCATGAGCTTAATTCCTCGGTAATTAGTACAACTTTGAACATCTCCTTTATTTTTGAAGATGGGTACTAAAATACTTTTCCGCCACTCTTCAGGCATTTTGTTTGACTGAAAAATGCGGTTAAATAGTTTAGTGAGCCATACTATTGCTACATCCCCTAGACATCTCCACACCTCAATGGGGACATCATCGGGGTCGCGGGCCTTTCCTCCTTTTATCCTTTTTAAGGCCTCTCTAACCTCGGACTCTTGTATCCTCCGCACGAATCGTCTGTTGGTGTCATCAAATGAGTCATCCAACTCGAACCTAATACTCTCATTCCCGTCATTGAATAGTCCATTGAAGTAGTTCTGCCATCTGTTCCTAATTTCTTCCTCCTTCAATAGAATTTGGCCTGCCTCATCCTTAATGCATTTGACTTGGTTGAGATCTCTCACCTTTCTCTCGCGAAGTTTCGCCATCTTGTATATATCCTTTTCGCCTTCTTTTGTCCCTAGCCTCTCAAATAGCGCATCATAGGCCTGCCCCCTTGCTTTACTCACAACACGCCTAGCATTTTTCTTAGCCTCTTTATACTTCGCCATGTTACTTGCACTTCTCTCATGATGCCAGCTCTTATAAGACTCCTTCTTCTCCTTAATAGCTTTTTGTACATCTTCATTCCACCACCAAGTGTCTTTATCTACAAGTTTCTTACCTTTTGTCCACCCAAGCACCTCCCTAGCCGTCTTCCTAATGTAAGTCGCCATCTTCTCCCACATACTATCTGCATCTTCCTCTTCGCTCCAAGGTCCTTCTGCGATCATCCTCCTTTTGAATGATTGTTGCGCTTCATCCTTCAACTTCCACCACTTTGTTCTTGCGTTTTCAACACATTTGTCTCGTGACACACGCACGTGGAAACGAAAGTCGGCTACCACAAGTTTATGTTGTCGAACAACACATTCCCCAGGAATCACCTTACAATCTAAACATGCCCCTCTCTCCCTTCTCCTGGTGAGGATATAGTCGATTTGACTAGAATGTTGGGCACTAGTAAAGGTCACTATGTGAGATAGCCTCTTCTTAAAGAGGGTGTTAGCTACCAATAGGTCATAGGCTACGGCAAAGTCTAGGATATCCTTACCCTCCTGGTTTCTATCACCACACCCAAAACCTCCGTGTACCCCCTCGAAACCTACGTTAGTTGTACCTACATGACCATTGAGATCTCCTCCTATGAAGAGCTTCTCGCTTACCGGTACACTACTAACCATATCCTCCAAGTCCTCCCAAAATTGTCTCTTAGTGCTCATGTCGAGCCCAACTTGTGGGGCATAAGCACTAATGACATTCAAGATAAGGTCCCCCACAACTACCTTGACTAGGATGATCCTATCCCCTCATCTACAGACATCCACTACTCCATCCTTGAGGCTCTTATCTATTAGGATGCCTACGCCATTCCTAGTTCCCGTCGAGCCAGAATACCAAAGCTTGAAACCGGTATTCTCAACCTCTCTCGCCTTTTGACCTGCCCATCTAGTCTCTTGTACACAAAGAATATTTACACACCTCCTAATCGCTACGTCCACTAACTCTCGTAGCTTTCCTGTCAAGGATCCTACATTCCAACTACCCACCCGAACCCTAGTTTCCTCGGCTAGCTTCGTTACCCTTCGCATCCGTCGAGGAAGATGCAAAGACCCTTGCTCACTTAACACTACATTCGGGCGATGATGTAGCGCGCCACTAAGGTGATGGCGATCCGGCCCTCGCTCATTTAACACCACATCCGGGTTCCGATATGGCGCGCCACTAAGGCGGTGGCGACCCGGCCCTCGCCCACTTAACACCACACCCGGGTTCCGGTATGGCGCGTTGCTAAGAGGGTTACGCCCCAACGAATTTCCAATGGGTTTCATTTCCATGAGAATGGCTAAGTTTAGTTGCTGGCTAGCCAAGCCTATCACAACCCCTCCTCCTTTACCCGGGCTTGGGACCGGCTATGTCATTACAACATAGGCGGAGTTAATGTACTAAATTCGTCGGTCTAGAAAAATCGACATTTATAGAGTTATGGCTGTCGGATTCACGACGACGGCCGACCGCTTTAACTATGGCTGTCGGAGCTCCGCGGCCGACGGCTTTAACAATGGTCGTCGGTTTAAGCTCTGGGGCCGACGGCCATAGCATGGGCCCCACGCTCCGAAAAAACCATGTTCCTGCCGAATTATAAGATCGTTGGCTCCAACTCCAGGGCCGACGGCCATATCGTGGGCCTCGCACTCCTAAGTTATGATCATCAGTTGTAGCGCCATGGCCGGCGGCGATAAGTGGGCCCCACAGCCCTCAACTAAGATCGTCGGCTCTTTATTACCGATGACTTTAACGCCCTTCACATCACGTACACAGGGGAAAAACATAACACTTCACTTGCCCGCACGCGCGCCGCTCTTGTCTTTTGCTCGCTCCACCGCCGCCCACGCCCCGCGTCGCCGCCCCACTGCCGCCCCGCGCCCCATGTTGCCGCCCCTCCGCTGCCCCGCACCTCGCCGCCCAGCACCCCGCCTCCCAGTGCCCCGCGCCTCTCCATCGCACCCGGCGCCCCAGCGCGGCCACCTCGCCGCCCAGCGCCCCACCCGACGTCGCGCTCATCCGCCGCTCCCCGATCTGCGCGTCTCTGCCTCCACTCTTCCGCTCCTCGGATAAGTTTAAAATTTAAACTTGTCTATAAATTAGGTTTTTGAATTTATTAGTGTATGAATTGCTATATCATTACTTATGCAATTTTATATTGTGTTTTATACATATATGTGTATGTTAACTTGATTATCATAGATGTTAGTTATTAGAGTTCAATTATGATTATTTGAATTTTTTATTTTTTATGTAGTATATGTATATACAATGTGATCAAATATAGGCGACTAGGATCGACTAGGCGATTAGTTGTCCATTAGGGCGATTAGTCGACCGGTCGACCCCTAGTCGACCTCGTAGTCGTCCAATGTATTTTAGAGAAAAGTGTTAGTCGACACTAAGGAAACAGAGCCAGGAGTACCATCATTCCGGTGTTGAGGAAGGAGAATGTGGAGGGGACAGTTAAGAATGGCGCAATCCTAGCGTTGAGGAAGGAGGAGGAGGAAGGGACATGAGAGAACGGCGCGGGGAGGCGGATATGAGAAGGACGGTGGCGCACGGTGGAGGATCAGCGACGGCACACATGGAAAGGAACGCCATGGCGCCACGCGGCAGCGGGCGGTACGACGGGTGGCACGACAAGAGACATTAAGTAGGAAGTTAAAGCAGGCATCATAAGGCATCGCCTAGGCAACGCCTCGTCGCCGCCTAGGCATCCAGCCACTTCGGCCCTGACGTCATGTGCAGTCGCGTGACCGCCGTTGTTTATGTGACACCCGGTTCCGAAAAAGAACCAAGCGAACGCATATGTGTGCCCAGGACGTTCAACACACATACACGAGTGCATTCACAAAAGAGTATACAGAAAATTACCACAGCACAAGATTAATTAACCAAATTTTATTACACGAACCATATTATCCTCGAACACAAGCTCTAATGAATATTAATGACAAGTTCAACTAACGCGGCAGAAATAACTAACTAAGCAAACTAAACAGCTAGGCAACATAAGCAATAGGGTATAGCGCAGCTCCATGCAACACCACAGGCAAAGCTGACGGTAGACACGGCCTAGAACTCCGCATTATCGCCATTAAACTCCAAATCTTGACCTGCAACTGTTGGGGGAGGGGGGGTTGCAAGAGTGAGTACATGTCGTACTCAGCAAGTGTGGGAAGTATGACATGTAGCTGATTCAAATGACGAATGTAATAAAGGCTAAGTGCTGAAAAGTACAGTAAAACATTTGAAAAGCAATATGTATTATGTATGTGAAGTAAACCCATCAAAAACCATAATTAATAATGTAGCACCAATCCATATTCCATATCCATCACCATCATACCATTAACCATATTCAATATCATAGTTTAATCCATATCCAGCCATAACCAGTACCAATCCATAACCAACCCAAATACCATCCCAATACCGAGTTCCCTCTAATCATGTGAGGGTCCAGGTTGCTCATAACCGGGAGCACGGCTATCATGATAGTTTTAGACACACTCTAAAGAGGTTGTACCGCTTTACCCACGTGTTTGTGATTTCATCACCTTTTGATGACTATAGAATCTCAATTATGCCGTCTCACACTTCCGTAGGTATGTGGCCAAGAGATCACAAAATAGCCTTTACAAAGGGACTACTAGCCTATTTAGACCCCACTGAGGTTTCACCGGTGGCGATGCCTCCAACTGAGCACATCTTCAACCAAGGGCCCCCTCTTGAGCCACTCGGATCCCAGGGTAGTCCCAGCAATCATCAACAAACCCAATCCGACTACCTCTTCCCCGAGCATCCTTAATGGTCCAAATAGCACTAGCAAATCCCTAATTAATCAGCTACGCTGCACCCATACTTGGCCTCGTGGCAGCACTATAAATCCTGGATGGTCGCTCCACGAACCTGTCCTTAGATCTAAAGCAAGCAAAACCACCATAACATCCAACCCATCCACACACCAGGCTTGCTTAGATCACCCATTACCATATCATATTAACCAGTTCATGTTAACCATAATCTCATCCATGCATAATTAAATTGAGTGGTATAGTTGTTTTCCCATCCCAGTTGATTAAGCGAAGCAAAAAGGTAAACAGCCTTTCCCGACTCTCTACCATAAATTCCAAGCGACAAGGGTGGTTTAACAAAACTAGTAAACTTCCTACTATAGGGTTTCCCATCAAATTGACACAAGCATGCAATTTTGCAAACAAAACATTTATTTTAAAACAGGATCAATATGCTTCAAGGACACTTGCCTTGCTCTTGCTGTTGATTAGGGTCAAAACCTTCAAACTCTTGGTGTTGTAGATCCTCTGTGGCACTCTCTAGCGCAAATCCGTCTAATCCACACAATAAACATACAAACAAGAAACACAATCAAAGAGTGCACAAATATTGCTCAATATGACATGACATGCATGATTGATGCAAATTCAAGGTAGAACTTGTTAATAGATTGCTTTTAAGTGATTACCAACTAGTTCTAATAGATTTTAACAAGTTTATACAGGTTCGGATTTGATTAGATCTACTTTTAGAATCAATTCAACACAATTTAGTCAGCAAAATAAGACTAGTCTGCAGAAGGTCGGACTAGTCTGCACTTCGCAAAACTAGCAAACTAGGGTTTTCTAGATCGACGTAAATTTGGAGATTAGGGGTTGAATTCACGTAAGGTAAAGAGAATAGAAGTTATACCAGGTGTTTAGAACTCCAATGAACCAAGAAACTTGGAGGTAACACTTGCATCTTGATGATATAGGGTTGGGGATGAACTTGGAGATGAATTGGTGATGACGAATGGAGATTTTGATCCTCTTTCATTTCCTCCTCCTCTTCTTCTTGCTTGGGATCTCCTCCTCCCTCCTTGGTGGTGGCTCTCCATGAACTAGGGTTTGGGTGGGGTGGAAAAGTGGCAAATAGATGTCAAGCCAAGGGGTGGGGTTGTTTATATAGAGGTGGAGGCTAGGTTAGATGGATTTCGAGTTTGAGAGGAGTAGAGGCCGATTTAGAGTCCCACATGGGCTCTGTTAGGCACGACATCCCTATGCCCACATAACGTGGAACCTAAGAAACAAGTCGTAAAACGAAAGATCAATTCGGGGTCGTGAAATATCGGACAAGTCCGAAAAGGACCGAACTAGTCCGAAAATGTCCAAAGAGAAAATCGGACAAGTCTGACCTAAAATCGGACAAGTCTGACTTTAGTCGGAGAGGAAAACGGAAAAGTTCGCTGGGAAACCGGACTAGTCCGGAAAAGTCTAGGGACTTAGCAAATTTTCAAGGATTCATGGAATATCGGACTAGTCTGCAAAAAATCGGACAAGTTCGAAAGTTTCCATAGGCAAAATCGGACTAGTCCGCGGCAAAAATAGACAAGTCTGTTTTTAGTCACAGAAAAATCAGACTAGTCCTCACAAAAATCGGACTAGTTCGCACTTTTCAGCATTTTAAGTGCGGTTATACTCCAAATCAATTTTAAATGTTCTAAATGAATTTTAAAATTGTTCCTCTTTATGTGGGTTAATGTTAAAGATGTATGTATGTATGTAGGGCATGATGCATGAAAATGAGGGTGTTACAGTTTAGGCCGCTGGCGCTGCCTGCCCCACCAGATAGGGGGTGTAGTGTTAAATTGTGGCGTTATGTTGTCGAAATTTTATGACCTATCCTAACAATATATGTAGGGTCGTGACATTAAACAAAATATAAAGTAAAGGCAACACCCGTTTAGTACGAAGTTAGAGCAGGCATTCAGGGGCTCCGGCCCTGCGTCATGTGCAGTCGTGTGGCCGCCGTTGTTTAGGCCGCCGGTGCCGCCTGCCCCTTTTTACTTTAAGAACTGCATCGGATAGGGGGTGTAGTGTTAAATAGGCGGTGTTATGCTGTCGAAATTTTAGGACCTATCATGTACAATAGATGTTGGGTTGTGACATTAAACAAACTATGAACTAACCATATATGTTCATTAACATATATTTATTTGATGCAGTTTTCAAATGGGTGATGATCGTAAGGCAATGTATGATGGATGGAGTTCAACTGGTGCGCACACTAATGAATGGGGTCATATCGCAAATGCTTTTCTGAGCCATGCATTTGCTAGTGATGCTCGTGTTGCGAAGTGTCCGTGTATCAAGTGTCAGGATCGTCGACGTCTGGATAAGTCTGAAGTGGAGTTGCATCTTTGCAGGCACGGATTTATGCCCGACTATCTGGTGTGGCGCGAGCATGGAGAGATAGAGCATGATGATGAGTCAGGCGGTAAAGAGGATGAAAATCGGATGGATGAGATGATAGCAGACATTGGAAAAGAGTACAAAGATCGGTCACAACCGAAGGAGGTGAAGGAGTTTTACGAGCGTCTTGCCACCGTAGATTGAAAGTGTATGAGCGCGCCAATATGACCATTTTGCAGGCGGTCACACGACTTATGGCGATGAAGTCCAAGTTCAATTTCGCGAATAATTGCTACAATTGTATCATTAAGCTAATCAGTGATCTCCTTCCATCAAGTCATCAGATGTCGCCTGATCTATATCAATCTAAGAAAATTTTGGCTGGTCTGGGCATGAATTATGAGAATATTTATGCGTGCGAGAATAATTGCATGCTATTTTGGAAGGAACACATGAACGATACTCATTGTATGAATTGTAAGAAATCTAGATTTGTGGACGTCATGAATGATGATGGAGAAACAAATAACTACAAAAGTACCGATCAAACAACTTCGTTACATGCCAATCACGTCAAGGCTTAAACGATTGTTTCTGTCTCAAGAAACAGCGAAGCACATGAGATGGCATTCTGAAGGACACGTGAGAACGATGACAATGACGTTATGGTGCATCCTTCGCATGCCGCGACTCGGCAAGATTTAGACCGTTTCAATCCGGAGTTTGCAAGAGATCTCAGAAATGTGCATCTTTGGTTGTCAACAAATGGTTTCACTCCATTCAGCACTAGTAACAGTCCATACGCTTGTTGGCCTGTTTTTATCATGCCCTACAATCTCCCTCCCAACATGTGCATGAAAGAAGGATACATATTCCTTGCGGCGGTCATTCTTGGTCCTAAACATCTAGGCAAGAAAATCAATGTTTTTATGCAACCGTTGATTGAAGAGTTGAAAGAGTTGCGGCAAGGTGTAAAAGCATATGACTGTCATATGAAATGTGAATTTGACTTATGTGTCGTGTATTTATGGTCAATTCATGATTTGTTGGCATATGGCATTTGGTCTGGTTGGTGTGTCCACGGGCAATTGTGTTGTCCCATATGTATGAGTGACACCTGATGCCATAAGGCTAATGTATGGGAAAAAGTCAGCTTTTTTGATTGTCATCGACAATTCCTTCCTTCAAATCATCCTTTCAGGAGAGATACACAATCATTCCAAAAAGGCATAAGAGTTACAAAAGGAGCACCTCGTCGATTGACATGCGAGCAAAAAATGGCATGGCATGCAAAGTTAAAATAGTCCAAAGAAGATGGTTTCGAAGGGTATGGTACAGAACACAACTAGACTCATATTTCTTTTCTTTAGGAGCTACCATATGCAAAGGCATTGCTTCTACCGCACATTATTGATTTGATACACCAGGAGCGTAATGTCGCTGAAAGCATCATAAGCATGTGTTTTGATTTTACCGATCAAACCAAAGATAATTTGAATGCAAAAGAAGATTTAGCTAATCTTTGTGATCATCCTGGGTTTGAGATTAGAACAAATGCAAGTGGAAATGAAATTCGGCATGAGCTCCTTACTGTGTCAAGCCAGAAGAAGAAAGCAAATACTTAGTTGGTTGAAAACATTGAAGTTTCCAGACCCTATGCAGCTAACATAAAACGATGTGTTAATCTCAGCACTGGTAAACTAAATGGGCTGAAGAGTCATGATTACCATATTATGATTGAAAGACTTTTACCAGTAATGTTTCGTGGATACTTCAAACCTAACTTGTGGAAGATATTTTTTGAACTTAGCTATTTTCATAGGAAGATATGTGCTAAGGAAGTGTCGAAGAAGATAATGCGGCAATGGGAGAAAGAAATCATCATGCTTGTATGTAAGATGGAAAAAGTCTTTCTGCCTGGATTTATGAATGTTATGCAACATTTGATGGTGCATTTTCCTTATGAAGCGTTAGTAGCAGGACCTGCACAGTTCAGGTGGATGTATAGTCAAGAAAGAGAACTGAAAAAACTTAGAGCTACAGTGCGCAACAAGGCAAGAGTTGAGGGGTGTATTGCAGAAGCATTTGCAGCTAAAGAGATTACAAACTTCTCTAGCAAATATTTTGCACGTGCCAATAATTTGAATGCATCTACGACACAAAATCATGATGCTGAAGAGCAGCCTATGACTGAGCTTAAAATTTTTCATTGGAAGGGTAAAGGTGTTGGGTTTGCTAATTCTCATTATATTTCGGAGCAAGAGAGAAACTACACCATGCTTTACATGTTTTTCAATATGGAAGAAGTGTTACCATTTTATGAAATGTTTTACAATCTGTATTGGACATCTTCTCGAAGGCCGGCGCAAAGTAAATTGGATAATCTACGTTGGCATGGCATAAAAGGTGGCAAAAATTTCATGAACTAGTTCCGTGAACATGTAAGATGCTAACTTCTCCGATATCCGTTGTTATTCAATCATAGCTGATATATTTATTATAAGATACTAACTTTGTATATTGCTATACATGTAGTCTATGAAGGATGTCAACATCTCCGATGATTAGTGACAGATCGCGAATGGTCAATTGAAAGCTAGAGAATTTAGCCGATACGATATCAATGGATACCGTTTTCGAACGATAAGTTTAGAAGCAAATCGCTCACTTGCAGCCACATCAAATAGTGGAGTGTGTATAACGGCTGCAGAGGGTAGTGGAGAAGTGTATGAATATAATGGTGTTCTTCAAAAAATAATTGAGTACACATTTGGTGGTACAAAATAACTAAAGCTGGTGTTTTTTGATTTTCACTAGTTTGATCCAACATTGGGCACACGAGTGGATGATTTTGGAATGGTGGAGGTCAACCACAACTCACGCTATACAGCCCCTAATAAGAATGTTGTACTTGCACATCAAGTGGAACAAGTGTACTATTTAAGTTATCCTCATCCAAGTTTGAAAAATTGGTGGGTTGTATATAAAGTTAACCATGAAGTGCACCCTCGTTGTTATGATGAGTACATAGACATTTAGTAAGACGATGATGGTGGTGTTTATCAAGATGAAGTCGAGGAAGTACAAGATATTAGGATATCTTTTGGGACAGGACTTGCAGAAATTGCTAGTACTACTCTAGAGTTAATGTCTGAAGAACAAGTCAGCCCTTCGAGAAAACTTCTTCGGCAATCTCAAAGGATTATTGAAAAGCAAAATAGAATTATTGAAGAAGAATGTGAAGGATAAGAGTTTGAGGAAGAGATGGTACAAGAAGAGAGACATGAAAATATTCATGCACGTGTGATAGAAGCAGATTCGGATGCTGATGATTTTTAGCAGATTCTAATGCTGGTGATTTTTAGTTCTTATTTTATTCTTTGAGATTTAAATTTTTATTATGTACATCTTTTAGTCTTTATAATCGTATACTAATCATTATTTTGAAATTTGTGCAAATGTGGAAGCATTTCAAAGAAGGAAAGAAGCGAAGTGAAGATACTTCTTCCTCCGCGTCTCACCACAGTAGTTGCTCGGTTCACACGTCCTTGTTTCAGGTACATTGTTTTTTTAAACACTTCGATATCATAATCAGCTATTTACTATTTGTTATATTTTTATTTGCATTTATAGGGTATGACCGTGAGTGCAGGTAGATAGAGACAACTTATGGGGTGTGTGACACAACAGGCATCGAGCTAGCTAGCACCAGGTTTAGGAGGAGGCTTAGGTGTGTACTCAGAGGAGGCTCAGGAGCAGGAAGTAGGCTTAGAAGCAGGCACAATGGAGGAGGTTCAGGAGCAGAGAGGAGGCTTAGGAGCAGAGGAGGTTATGGCGCATGTCTTTGGGACGTTGACTTCTGAGGGTGGACATGATGGTACTGAGGGTGGACAGGGTGGTACTGAGGGGTGAGAGTGGCGAAGAGGAAGATGATCTGGAACGAGATGCAAGGTTGGCAAGATTGGCAGAGTTACAAGAGGCACCAGAGGGGCAGAGTGATCGATGCCCTGATAGGTTTTTTTTGAATTATTTGATAAGTTATCTTATACATTTGGTTTTCTTGTCAACTAACTAATGTTATTTGTATAGGCTGCAGGGGCACCTTTTATGTACTTCAAGTAAAACTCCCGATACACGTGCGGTTATAAGGCCAAAGGGTACTAGGTGCTGGATCGAGATTGGTTGGGATGGGAGGGAGAATCGACGTTGTGTTAACACAGAGTTGGGAAATGCCATCCGGTTTTGCTTCCTGGGGATGGTTCTTGCGGGCGGTCAACTAATTGCCGCACATAATTGGGATCACTATGCCCTGAAACCATATGGCACTACATGTACTCGTGAGGACAAAGTTTGAGATTTTTTTTTGGGTAAGTTTGTTTTCATTGTTTAAAATATGTTGCATCTTACTTTGGTTGATATTAATTGTTGATTTTATGCAGGTTATATTTAAATTGGAGGAAGGTGTGGTTCCAGCATATGCGAGGTCTGTTTTCGAGACGTCAGCGAGAAAGCTCACGAATGACTTCCTCTCTGATGCACGGATCAAGGTTGTGACTGTGTATTACAAGACCAGGTTGCGTCAGCCCATGATAAACAAGCGAGCAGCTACAATTTATCTGCAGAAGCATGAGTACATGGAGAGTAGTGTGGATTGGATCTGTGTAGATCCGACAGCTTGGGAATGGCTATGCGAATACCGGCAATCGAAGGAGTTCAAAAATATTTCGAAGAGAAACCGAAGCAACCGAAAGAGCAAGCCTGGATTACAACGTTAAGGGGCAAATGGACATGTGCGGATGGCACAACGAATGGTATGAACTATCACAATCACTTGTAAATTGCTTCAAAAAATTACATTAATTGAACTGATGTTGTATTCTTATGTTGCAGGAAGCTGAAACCGGTGTTGCTCCTTCTTTTATTGAGGTTTACCTCAGGGGGCACATAGGCACAGATCCGGCACGCCCGGAGCAGTTGTGTGACGAGGCTGCAATACAAAAAGTGGTAAGTGTGTTGACAGCTCTCTATATATGAACTGAATCTATATTTTATGACATCCACTCGTGAACTTAATTTATTCTTGCAGACAAAATATGGTGAGTGTCTCAAGAAAAAAGCATAAACATAATGTAGATTATCTAAGAGCATCGTTGGATGTGGGTGCGGCGTACGAAGCCGGCGGGGGCATACCGCATGGGAGACACGTGTAAAGATAATGATTGTTTAAAGGTTAATTAATGTTGATTCATTACATTTGTGTTTTTTTAGACTTGGATTAGGCAACGGTTATGTGGAGTGTGACGCTTATGTGGGAGGACGGTCTTCTACTTCCAGTTCGAGTTGAACCCGTGCTGCAGATGAGGATTTGCAAGAAAAATTAAGACAGTACAAGGAGAAAATGGAATAGCAACAACAGCAAATAAATCAACTACAGATGCAGCAACATATGTAGTATTTGTATATGGCACACGTAACTTGTAATCATAATAATTGAATAGTTTATTCGTTTACAAACTGTTTCTATTTCAGATTTCACGAATAATTTCCTTAGTGTAGTTCTTGGGTCAAGGCAACACTGGAACTCGGTTCAATATGCCACAACAACCTCAGTTCGAGATGATGTCGCTGGTAAATTACTGTTTTACTTAAGCTGGTATACTTATTACCATATTTGTGTTAAAGTCAGTAACTGAATATTCTTACTTTATGCAGTTCTTCTCTCAAGGTGGCTTTGGATCGCAGTTCGGTATGCCTCGTCCGATGCAGCCCGGACAACAAGTTGACTCTTCTTCATAGGTATAACATCATTTCTTATTAATTCGACTGATAGTACGAAATACTAATCATATTTGTCTCAAGGTTCCCAAAGTGGTCAAGCCTATCCTCCACATCAGGGATTCATGTCAATGTTGGCTCCTGGATTGCAGCCTTATCCAGGTGTTCTCCCATCATTGCCCTTCACTTCGGGGCATAGTCAACCATCAACACCTCCGGGAACCGCACCGATATGATTACTAAATTATTAGCTCTAATGAAAGCTAGCTTAATTTGAACAATACTTAGCGACTTATTCAGTGACATAGTTGGTAATACCTTTAAGTCAGTTACACATGTGAGTTGGGCATTTGTGAATTTTAAAAAGATTGAGACATATGAATTGTAACTATTAATGCAATGTTAACTTTTATTTGTTTCCCGTAGGGTTCCGCTCATGGTTGCGATGATTTCCTCAATTTGAACGCCGGAGGTGCAAGTGGTGGAGGTTCGAACAATGAAATGGAAGCGGATTAATCTTCACAATGGTCCTTTGGAGTAATTTGGATGTGAACTCGTTGTTATATCGAAGTTAGTTGTTGTATGACTATGTGAACTCGTTATTCTATTGTGTTTTGCTTATGACTATGGCTTGTATGCAGTGTTTGCATTATCATTTTATATGCTGCTGTTTGAACTTATGTTGAATGGCTTGTTATATGTTGAACTTGTGAAAATCTGCTGTATGCAATATGTTGAACTTGAGGTTTGTATGCTGTATGGCGGCCTGTATGGCCTGGAGGCTCCCCAGTCGGGGAGGGAGCAAAAGCAGCCGTGGTATTAAAAAACGCCAGTAAGGCCGTCGGTGTGGGCCAAGCCAATGGTCGTAACTCCCATATGGTCGTCGGTTTGGCGCCCAGACCAACAGCTTTATGGCCCCCCAGGCGCACACATGTCCACAGTATGGCCGTCGGTACACCTGAGGGGCCGACGGCTGTAAGCGCACTAAAGCTGTCAGGTCCAGCTGGCCGACGCCTTTATGGAGATATGAACGTCGATGTGGCTAGGCCGATAGTCTTAGTTTGTTTTCAAACTAAGGCCGTCGGTATCTGCTGCATGACGGCTTTAATGGCCTAAAGTCGTTGGCACCGACGGCTATACATGCTTAAGAACGTCGAGCAACTGTCGATGGCTATGGCCGTCGGTAGGCCGACATTCTTACTTTAAAGTCGTCGGTTACTGTAGCTTACCGATGGCGATAAGGCTGACATTTCTTTGCTCGATTCCTATAGTGCTACCAGCATATTCAGACCCACTAAGGTTTCACCGGTGGTGATGCCTCCATTTGAGCACATCCAACCAAGGGCCCCCTCTTGTGCCGTTCGGATCCAAGGGTAGTCCTGCCACTATTGCAAATTCAACTGACTCCCATTCCCCGCTCCTCCAAAAGATCTGAATCGATACTGGTAATAATCCTAAATAATTGGCTAAGCCGCACCCATATTTGGCCTGTAGTGGCACTATTGTCCTGGCCTATTCTCGCATGAACCGGTCTTTAGATCCAAGGCAAGTAAAACCACCATAACATCTAACCCGGTCCACAAAGCATGCTTGCTTAGATCTCCCCAAGTCATGTGTTACCAATTAACCATATTCATCAATTTACATCATCCATAAGTGCATTAATTAATAACTGAGCTAGTTGGTTGTTTTCTCATCTCAATTAATTAGAGCAAAGCAAAAAGGTAAAATACCCTTCCTGACTCTCTACAATATGTTCTGAGCAACAAGGATGGTCAAACAAGTCTAGTAAACACATATCATGAGTTTCCCATCAAATTGACACAAGCATGCGGTTTTACAAACAAAACATTTAAAAATAGGATCAAAATGATCAAAGACGCTTGCCTTAATATTTCGTAATTTGATGGCTCAAGCAATTCAAAGTCCTGCACAGAAGATACTCGGATATTCGCTTCTCGATCATAACCTCTTGAACACATATGTCTAATCGCAATTCAGCACATATACATACCAACAACAATGCAATCAATATAATGCACATATATTAATCAATATGTCATGATGTATATGCATAAAGTAATTATGTTATAATATGTGCTATTAATTCACTACTATGGTTCACTAATTAAGTTCAGCTAGTTCTCAAGTGTTTATGTGAATTTTGAACCAATTATAGTGGTTCTTGTGACAATTAGATGTTGTTGAAATTTGAATACTGGACTAGTCTGAAGGAGGTCGAACAAGTCTGTACGGATCCGGACTAGTGCTCGCGGGACCGGACTAGTCCGTAGTTGTACAGCAAGACCTGATGAAATAAGTGTGGACATGATATGGTCTGAGTGGTAGATTAATTTTCGTCGTAAAATCTAAATCGTAAAATCTACTGGTTGCGTGGCGAGTCTCGACAGTTGTGGACGGTGATGTGGCATGTGTTTCCGTCGTCAAGGTTCCGTTGATGAAGAGGACAGTAGCGTGATATAGACGAAGAAGATGGTACAATGATTCTCCGACGAAGAGATGACCATCACGCGACGGCCGGACGGCTTTCCCTTCCTCCTCTTCTCTCTGGTCATCCTTCTCTGTTAGCGGCTAGCGCTTCGGCCCTTTTTTTCCTACCGAGGGCAGCAGCTTACGGGAACAGGGGCTAGAGCAGCGGCGTGTTTTTTTTTTCCTCGTAGGCAGGCGTCAAGTGGAGGCCACGGTGGCTTTATATAGGCGTGGCCAGGCCGTATGGGACCTGAAGTCCTGATCCGCCTCTGTACCGAGCGCCCAGGTTGGTTGAGTTTCTTTTTTTTTTTATACTGGCCGGTAGGGGCGTGTCTGGTGGAGTCTGCATGGGACTCTGCCCTGTGCGTGCAGCCAGGGCAACCGGCTTCGGCACAAGGTTGACTCTTTTTTTTTTCCTTTATTTTCTTTTGGCTGGCGGTGGCTTGCTTTCTTTTTTTTTTTTCATTCGCTCAGGTGTGATCACGGCTTTGGCACTTCGGTTGCAGCCAGGGCAACCGGCTTCGGCACAAGGTTGACTCTTTTTTCCCTTTATTTTCTTTTGGCTGGCGGTGGCTTGCTTTCTTTCTTTTTTTTTTCTTTCGGTCAGGTGTGATCACGGCTTTGGCACTTCGGTTGACTTGGTTTCTTTTCTTTTCTTTTTTCGTTTTCTTTCCTTTATTAAGTGTTATTTATTATTTCTTTCTTTCTTTTTGTTATTCATTATTCTTTGTTTGTTTATTTTTTCTTTCGCGTGCGGCCAGGCTTTTTGTACAAAAAGTGATCCGATCAGCGGTTGACTTATGTTTATTATTTATACATCCGGTATGGTGGAGATTTAAGATGTGATTTAACATTAAGTATCTAACTAGTCCGTTTAATACCGGACAAATCTGTTCCGTACATAGAGGTATATCGGACAAATCCGGTGTGGTGCTGGGCAAGTACGGAATTGTACAGTAAGGTACTTCGGACTAGTCTGTTGTTGTAACGGGCAAGTCCGTGGTGAGTAAAATTTAATTAATTATGTGCATACCGGAGTAATCCGGTATTGTACCGGACAATTTCGTTGTTGTCCAGTAAAAGCATTCAGACTAGTCCGTTATTTTCCGGACTAATCCAATGTCTGACTTAATTTTTACTTGTATCTTTATTTCTATTTCTTTTATATTTGTTCTTTTTCATCCTACTTAATTCTTTTTGTATGAATTCATCATATTAAAATATTATATATATATATATTTATTTATTTTCATCTATTTCTTTTATCTCATATTCCTTATGGAAAATAAATTACTTGCAGCATATTTGTTCTGGTAATTAATTTTCAATACTTGAGAATGAATGCAAAATGCAAGATGAGATGCATATATTTTATATTTTGCTTTATAAAAACAATTTCTTCCTATTATTAACTCTAAATTCTCATTTAAGTTTTTAATTTGCCAAAACTCGAAAATAAGGGTGTTACATGGAACACCCGAAGGTTGCGATGTTTTCCTCAATCTCAACGACGGAGGTGCGAGTGGAGGAGATGCGAGCGGAGGACGTGCGAGTGGAGGAGGTGCGAGTGGAGGCTCTCACAACGACATTTGAACTTTGTTTACTCATTTTCATGCACTTTATAAATTAAGTTTGAGAACTTGTCTTCTATTTGTGCTTGTGCTACTGCTGCGAAAAATATTATGTTATGTTCTATGTTATGTGTTGGAGCTGCTGCATATTGTGCGAGAATATTTGTGCTTGTGTTATGCTGCTGTGTTGCTGGTGCATATTGTTGATGGATCTTGCTGGATCGGAGGCTCCCTAGCCGGAGAGGGAGAGGAAATAGGCGCGGTTTTTTTTTAAAAAGTGTTATAGGCATCGGTTTCTAAAATACCGACGCTCATAGTCCCATTATGTGTATCGGCTCCTTGCGGCAGGGTAACAGTTTCTGCCCATCGACGCTCTTAAATGCATTAAGTGTGTCGGTTTCCCTAAACCGACGCTCATAAATGATAAGGGCTTCGGCTAAGATCGTTAGTTAACGGACACTTTTATTGTATGAGTGTCGGTTTCTATCGACAACCGATGCTCATATGGTCGACGCCCTATTCACGGATTCCTATAGTGTTGGTGTTGGAGATAGCATGGTGAAGTTCAGCTGCTCGAAGACCACTTTTGGCATAACACTAACACTTGCACCAAGGTCACAAAGTGTCTTGTCAAAGCGTTGTGAACCAATGGAGCAGGATATAGTAGGGCGTCCTGGATCATTCTTCTTTTCTAGAAGCGTGTTGAGGATAGTAGCACTGCAATCCTCAATGAGCTTGACAACCTCTATGGTGGGCAAAGGTCGCTTCATGTTCAATATGTCCTTGAGATGGCGAGCATCAGTGGGTACTTGCATCGCCTCTATCAATAGCACATTGATGTGGATCTTTTAGATGATCTCAACAAAGGGATTGATTTCCTCGTCCACAGTTGGCTTCTGACTTCTTTGAGGGAATGATTAAAAGGTAGTATCCTCCAATTCCATTGCCATTCTCTATTCTCCTTTCTTAGGAAAAACCTCTTCTTTCTTGTTTTCAAATGTTGTCACCTCTTGAGTGGGGTACGGTGGGTCACGAGTGGTCTTTCCACCTCTCGTAGCTACCGCACTCACATTCTCTAGGGAAGTCTCGGGTTGCCCCGGAATTTTCCCATTCTCCATTAGAGGGACAATAGCTGCCAATTGAGTTAACTGGGTTTGAAGCTCAACTGATTCTTGAAGGCAGAAGCTAAGCCTTCAACCTTGGCATTGAGGTTCTCCTGGGTCTTGTCATTAGGCGACAACTTATTGGATAGGGCTTTGTTGATCTTGAGTTGGCTAATGGCAAGTTACCTTAAGTGATATTGGTTCCCATTGTCATTGTTGTTGTTGTAGCCTCCTAAAAAAGAAAGGGTGTGGTTGGCCCCACCCTTGACCTCCTCGACGGTAGCCATTGTTGTTGTTGTAATCCGGTTGTTGGCCAAGTATAAGGCATTCTTACGTGTCTCGGGGCAGTCACTCCTTATATGACCTGCATTGCCACAGACTTCACATGGAATGTGAGAGTCTAAGGCTTGGACGGTGCCAAATGCTTCACCATTGGCTGGACAGTCCAACTTCTTCATAAGGAGGTCCAATTTGGCATCAATCTTGTCCACCTCTTTCAAGGTGTGCATGCCTTGCTGTCGGGGTTGGAGACGCTCATCGCTCCAGCCCATATTGGAAACCATCTTCTCAATTATCTCCTTAGCTTCAGGCACCGTAAGCGTGAAGAAGGCTCCTCCTGCAGCAGCGTCCACATGATCACTAGCCGACAGAGTCAGCCCGTTGTATAAGTTTTGGATGATGAGCCAATCATTCATCCCATGGTGGGGATAGGCTAGGATATACTCCTGCAGCCTTTCCCAAGCCTTGGAAATGGATTCCTTGGGCTCCTGCTGGAAACTTGGAATTCTTCGATGTAGGGCATTGGTCTTGTCCAACGGGAAGAACATGGTGAGGAATGTTGAGGAACATTTTCCCAAGTATTTATAGCATTTTAGTTCATATCGAACCACTGTTTTGCTCTCCCAAGGAGGGATAACGAAAACAGTCTAAGGCGGATGGCATTAGGTGCAACATCCTTGATATTAAATGTGCTACAAATCTCCAGGAATTATTGCAAGTGAGCATTGGCTTCCTTGTTGGCTTTCCCAAAGAAGGTATTGGCATGCATTATAGTGATTAGGCATGTTTTGATCTCGAAGTTCACGTCTCTCATGTTGACATTGGGCCCAGTAGGCACATTGTCAGTAGAGGGAGCTGAGAACTCACAAAGAGTCTTCTAGGCCATTAGCTTGGAATGTGATGGTGCGGAGGTGATGGGTTTCCTTGCCGAAAAGATCACTTGAGGAGGAACGACACAAGGTCGAACTCTTCTCAGCAGGGACTAGGGGTCTTCTACGTATTTAGTCGGCAAACGGAAACCGGTCATACACTACCCTATTTTCACATCGAAGAATGTGAAAACAAAGGTTGGTTATCCTACTAAATACCTACTAGAATCATATCTACTACATGATCATAAAAATCTTATGTGCCTTTCCTAGCAACGGTGCCAGAAATGCTTGTCTATACTTCCTAAGATATACTAATAAAACCATACCATGCAACGGCACCCAAAATGCTTGTTGGTATTTCTGAATGTCTACAGGTCATCCTAGCAGCAAGGCTAGTTTTGCAGAGGCACTAGGCTAACCTAAGCCACAGCAAGATGGGTTCCACAAGTGCACGAAAAGTAATGTTGTAGCATTTCACCCGAGAGTATTCCCTAGGGTATCGTATTTGTTTATCCCAAGTGAAGGCAAGGTAGAAGAGAGACAAGGCCAAGGATAGATGAGGGTGTTCTAGTGAGGATTGTGACACCCGGTTCTAAAATTTAACCAAGTAAACACATATATGTTCCCAGGATGTTCATCACACATAAACGACAACTTCACAATTGATAGATAGAAAATAACCCCGACTCAAAAGTAAATATGTACTTTATTACAATAATTCAATGGTTCTCGAATTACAAATGCCTAATTATTGTAGTGGTAAAATAAATTCAGAAGCGCGACTCCAATCCACAAACAATTGACGATTGCACGCAACCTAGTACTCCACATGGTCCTCATGGTACTCCCAAGCATCACCTGTGACTATTTTAGTGGGGGAATTGTAAGGGTGAGTACATGTCGTACTTAGCAAGTGTGGGAAAGTATGACATGTAGTTAAAAACAAGGAATCATAATAAATGGCTAATTGCTGAAAAGTACATTCAAAACATGTAAAAAGCATCCTGCAATGTCTATGTGAATTTAATCCCATCATATCCCAAGTAATTATTATAACATGTATCCAACATCCTCAATTACCATCATACCTCATCCATCAATTTAATAATCATCCATCTGCCAATTCCTCACCTTAATAACCAACCATGTCCAATTATCATAACCCAATCCATAACCATGTCTGACACCATCCCAAATCCTATGTCCTACTCTAATCATGGAAGTTGTCGGTACCCTGGGAACCGTACACCACTTGAGGTTACAAAGATCTCAAAGGAAAGTCATCTACTTGATTTGAAGACCTTCGGAGGCCCACATGTTAGATATAACCGGACCCGCTTCTCCAACATGGTTAATCCCAGGGTCGCCACGTGTACTATCAAACCGGAGCTACCGCCCACAAGGGGGAAGCTCCGGGCTATGTACCGAAATGGCACCCCCGGACCTAACCCCAGACCGAGGGAAGCTCCGGACCTGACACGTGTCAGGTATCTCCGGAGCTTCCTGTTTCCCACAGTATGCTCTGGAGCTGTCACGTGTACAACCGTCAGATCTTCAGCCTCTAACCTCCGGAAGACTCCACAACGGCTCCGGATCTTCAAAGGGGAATCAAGGACTTCAAGACCCAATTAAGTGTCATTAATACCATGTTAATAACACACGATCGAACGACCTTAATTACCAGTAACGGTGCTGTCAAAGCCCATTACCCGGTCATTAAGGGCAATTAAACGTGTTGAATGAGTATCAATACTAGTAACCGCCGGGGCCACATGTCGAGCCAGGCTAACTTGTAACGGCCTGCCCTTGTACTATAAACGGATAGGCCAATGACGGACTCTACACGTTCAGATACGCTAGACACGTTCCAGAGACGCTCAACATAAGCTCATACAGCTAATACAACACCAACACACCCGTGGAGTAGGGTATTACGCTCAGGCGGCCCGAACCACGCAAATCTCCGTGTCTCCTGTGCCATTTACAATTCACCTTCTTGAATCTATGCGCGCCCACATCGAACTTCAAACTCCTCTAACACTTTAGTAGTGTCGGGAGATCTGTCGGATCCAAACCACGAACAGTGGGCGCGCCAGGTAGGGGTGCCTGAGATTTCGAGAATGGTGAACTCAGCTGCTGGATCATCCAACGGTCATCCTGCTGTTCAAGCTGTTGGGGGCACTCCCTCCAATATGCAGCCACCAGAAGGGGCCTCAGCGCCAGCAGGAGTCACACTGCCACCACCGCCACCTCCACCAGCAAATCAAGCTGGACAGCGCGATGGTGCACCGGCGTCAGTCACTGCGTCAGGAAATCATGACAACCTAGAACACGCGCTCCATGCAGCACGTGCTCTTCTCCAATGCCCACCACCTCCGGATGCATCACGGGATGCACTGGAGCAGTGGAGGGCCAATGTGGAACATTTGGTTGCAGCAGCAACCGACCGCATCAGCAACCAGGGTCCTCCTCCTTCAGGACGGGCCCTGTCGCAGCGACGGACCTTGTCTGGCAGACTTGGTCCGCACGTTTCCAACAACAGGAGACGTGCTGCATCACAGCAAGTGACGTCATTGCCTTCCGGGGCACGACGCACTCACACGGTATCCAGGCTTTCAACTCATGACCTCCGGGAGGAGCTTGATCACCGATACCGCCAACAGGACGGCCGAGTCCATATTGAGCGTGCTCGTGAAAGACGAGAAGCTCAAGATGTTCTTGCTCCTGAAGGAGTGGGAGGAGGCTATTCAGCCCTGGCCATGCATCTGCGTATGGTCAGGTGGCCACAGAAGCTCCGGCCTCACCTACCGGAGAAGTTCGATGGGACCGTCAATCCTGTCGAATTTCTTCAGATCTACTCCACTGCTATCTTGGTAGCTGGAGGAAATGAGGCCGTAATGGCCAATTATTTCCCAGTGGCTTTAACTAGGACCGCCAGGTCCAGGTTTATGAGCCTTCCACCCAACTCCATCAACAGTTGGGAGGAGCTGTGCCGGCAGTTCACCGCCAACTTCGGGAGTTCATACACCTGACCAGGCACTGAACTGGACCTTTTTGCAGTCGTGCAAAAAGGGGAAAAATCCCTGCGATCATTCATCCAGAGTTTCTCTCAGGTACGAAACACTATCCCTTCTATCTCTAGCGCCTCTGTCATTGTGGCATTCAGACAGGGTGTACGGGACAAGAAGATGCTGGAGAAACTGGCGATGAAGGAGATCACCAGTGTCACGGAACTCTTCAGTTTGGCCGACAAATGTGCCAGAGCTGCGTAGGGCCGTGAGATGCACTCCAAATCAACTCCGTAGGATCACAAGAAATCCTCCAAAGGAGAAGCCGCTACCTCCGGGAGTGGTAAAAAGAAGAAGAAGACCAACGGCAAAAAGAAGCCGTCGGCCGGTACATCTAATCTTGCAGCTCCTGCAGCTCCGAGTGGCCGGAGGCCACGCCCCGAGAAGCGACCTCGACCGTCTTTTGAAGACGGTGGCAAACCCAAGGTGTGGTGTCCAATTCACAAAATGGGTAGCCACAGTTTGGAAGACTGCCGGGAGGTCCAAAACCTTGCCGAGTGCTACAACAAGCGCCGGGAAGAAGCTCCTTTCCGACAGAGGGAAGGAAAACAAAAAGTCGACGAAGCTCCGGCTGAAGAGGAGTTAGGTTTCCAGGATCCCAAAAAGGTCCTGAAGGTCGTATACACCTCCGTCGACGACGATTCTGACGTCTCTGACAACGAGCGTCAGAAGACCATGAACACCATTTTTGGTGGATCATGGGACATCACCTCCCGTCGCGTCATCAAGACTATGCATCGGGACATGGCTGCTATAGCTCCTACAGCCAAACCGGAGCCTCATCGGAAGTGGATGGACACAACCATCACTTTTGATGCTTCGGACTGCCCTCGAAGCATGGTTGGAGCAGGTCAGCTACCTTTGATGGTATCTCCTACCATCAATAACATCCAGCTCCACCATGTCATGGTAGATGGAGGTTCGGGGCTTAACCTCATAATCTTCGAAGCTTTTACCAAGCTTCAGCTCCGACCTTCAGATCTTCACCCCTCCCGACCTTTCTCTGGAGTAGGTCCGGGAGCCATTACCCCACTCGGAGCTATTACTCTCCCCGTTACCTTCAGGACATGGGAGAAGTATGGCACCGAGAAGTTGGTTTTTGACATTGCTCAGATCAACTTACCCTTCAATGCCATCTTGGGTAGGCCTGCCTTGTAAAAATTCATGGCAGCTGCCTATTATGGTTACCTGGTGTTAAAGATGCCAACACCAGTAGGCGTTCTCCGGATCCGCGGAGATCGTACTGCCAGAGTAACTGCTCTGGAAGAACTCCATGCACTTACCACGGTGCAAGAGGAGGACTCCAGGCAGGAGCAAGCTCCAAAACCCCCGAGCATTCGCCAACGAGGCTCGACATCTGCACCTCGTGTGCAGCCAAGCGGCGACACCGACATTCCCGTCAAAGTCGTCCAAATCGGTTCTGATGCCGCTCAGACTACCCGTATATCGGGAGGATTGAACGACAAATAGGAACACGCGCTCATCGCTTTCCTCCGAGCTAATGTCGACGTGTTTGCCTAGCAACTGTCACAAATGCCTGGGATCCCTAGGGAAGTGATTGAGCACAATCTGTAGATCTACCCTGACGCCCGGCCTGTGCACCAGAAGCCTCGGAAGCAATCTGTAGAGCGACAGAACTTCATTCGACAAGAAGTGAAGAAGTTGCTCGAAGCTGGATTCATCCGAGAAGTCTTCCATCCAAAATGGCTGGCAAACCCAGTCGTTGTGCCCAAGGCCGGCGGGAAGCTTCGGATGTGTATCGACTACACAACACTAAATAAGGCATGTCCAAAAGATCCATTCCCACTACCTAGAATAGATCAGATAGTGGATTCCACCTCCGAGTGTGAATTACTGTGTTTCCTAGACTCATATTCTGGGTATCATCAAATCAGAATGTCTAGGGAAGATGAAGAGCATACCTCTTTCATCACAGTAGATGGATTGTACTATTATACAGCCATGCCATTTGGTCTCAAGAATGCAGCTTCAACCTTTGTACGAGCTATGTAAAAAACCTTTGAAGACCTCATTAGAGACATAGTGGAAGTGTATGTTGATGACATCATGGTCAAGGTCAAGAACAAGGAGTCACTTCTTGACACCTTACAGGCTGTCTTCGATAAGCTGCGAGTTACCCGCACAAAGCTAAACCCAGACAAGTGTGTCTTCGGGGTTAGCTCCGAAAAACTTCTTGGTTTCCTGGTAAGTCACTGGGGCATAGAAGCTAATCTGGCGAAGATCAAGGCCATGGAAGACATGTGGCCACCAGCCCGCATCAAAGACGTCCAAAAGCTAACTGGATGTCTAGCAGCCCTCAACCGGTTTATTTCAAGACTGGCAGAACGGGCACTCCCCTTCTTCAAGTTATTGAGGATGTTCGGACCATTCCAATGGTCTGAAGAAGCAGAAAAGGCGTTCTAGGAGCTAAAACAGTTCCTCACCACCCTACCAACTCTAGTAGCTCCGAACCCTGGTGAGCCTTTGTTGCTTTACATTTCAGCTACTGACGAAGTCGTCAGTATGGTCCTGGTCGCGGAAAGACTAGAACTACCCCATACTCAGGGATCCAGACCCCTTCAGCAGGGTCAGGAGGTTCCTGAAAGCGAGTTTGGGTCCCAGCTCCCATATTCGAATCCACAAGAAACCACTTCAGAAGACCCAGATTCCTCCGGGAGGACCCAGGTCGCTTCTGAAGAAGCTCCAGGTTCCTCCAGCCAGGACCCGGAGGTCCCCGAAGAAAATCCGGATCCCTCCAGGAGGATCCGGGTCAGTGGAAAGGAAGTTCCGGGCCCCTCCGGGAGGGTCCAGACCATTCAGAGCCTAGTGTACTTTATCAGTGAAGTACTACATGATGCCAAGACTCGATACCTAGAGGTGCATAAGCTGCTCTATGCAGTTCTTATTGCCTCCAGGAAGCTTCGCCATTATTTCCAAGCTCACAAGATCTCAGTGGTGACTTCTTACCCACTTCAAGCAATCTTGCATAATCCCAGTTCAACTGGGAATATTGCAAAGTGGGCAGTGGAATTGGCCAAATTCGATCTTGAATTCATTTCAAGGCAAGCAATCAAGAGTCAAGCATTGGCAGACTTCGTGGCGGAATGGACTCCCTCTCCATCGAACCCTGGGGGCCCCAGTGAGCAGAAGCCGGAACACGAAGCTCCGGCCTTCACCGAGCCTCATTGGACCCTCTACTTCGACGGCTCCATGCAAAAGCAGGGGGCCGGAGCTGGAATCCTTCTCCTTGCACCAACCTGGGAGAAGGTAAAATACATGGTACAACTTGAGTTCAAGGCGACCAACAATATGGCGGAGTACGAAGCTCTCATCTACGGACTAAAGGTGGCACTGTCATACGGCGTCAAGCAATTGCTGGTCAAGGGAGATTCACAGCTCATCATTAAGCAAGTGAAGGGTGAATGCTCCTGCAATAATCCCAAGCTAGCTGCTTACCTCCTTGAAGTCCAGAGGCTTCAGAAGGACTTCGAAGTCCTAGATCTCCACCATGTCCAGCGTGCCCACAATGCTGAAGCCGACGAACTCTCGACGAAAGCGTCAACCGAAGCTCCGGCTCCTGACGGAACTTTTGTCTGGAGGTTGTCAAAAATCACAGCTCAGCTTGCCGAACTGAGCGAAGGGGGCGAGATCAGCATCCCGAAGCTGACGGTCCCGATGGCCCTGTTACCATGGCAGCCATCAAGGGTCGTAGGTGCTGCTGGAAGCTCCGAGCAACCCAGCACGCAAGACTCAAATGCTCAAGTTAGTTCTGATGCATGGATCTCGGAGATCCGGAACTACTTGAAAGACAACATCCTTCCTGACGATGATGTATCCGCTGACCGGGTAGTCAAATTGGCTAAAAGATACACGTTGGTAGAAGGGGATCTCTACCGGCGCGGTGCCAACGGCATCCTAATGCGGTGCATCACAAGGGAAGAAGGTTGCGAGCTCCTCGCAGAAATCCATGGAGGCGAGTGTGGGAACCACGCGTCTTCCCGCACGCTGGTTGGTAAAGCCTTTCGGCATGGCTTCTACTGGCCTACAGCACTCCAGGATGCAACTGAGCTGGTGAAGAAATGCGAAGCATGCCAATTTCATGCAAAGCAAATTCACACACCGGCTCAGCCCTTACAAATGATACCTCCTACATGGCCCTTCGCTGTGTGGGGGATGGACATCTTGGGACCTTTCCCAAGAGCCGTCGGAGGTTACAAGTTCCTGTACGTCGCCATTGACAAGTTCAATAAGTGGCCGGAAGCAACTCCAATTGTGACAATCAACAAGCAATCTGCTATCAACTTTTTGCAGTCCATTGTATGCAGATATGGAGTCCCAAACAAAATTATCACTGATAATGGGACCCAATTCACAAGCTCTGCATTTCAAGGATATTGCAAAGACCTCGGCATTCAAGTTTGCTACGCCTCCGTAGCTCACCCAGCAAGCAATGGCCAAGCTGAGAGAGCAAATGCTGAAATCCTTAAAGGACTCAAAATGCGCACCTATGAGCGCTTGAAAAAACATGGTGCCAACTGGATTGAAGAGCTTCCGCCCACTCTCTGGGCCAACAGGACAACTCCAAACCGGTCAACTGGAAAGACAACCTTCTTCCTGGTGTATGGAGCTGAAGCAATCCTTCCTCCAGAAATCACCTTGGGGTCACTCCGGGTCCGGACCTTCGACGAAGCCACGCAGGACCAACTCCGGCGTGAAGACCTAGACCTCCTTGAGGAGGGAAGGTGCCAAGCAGCTGTTCGGAATGCCCGATACCTCCAAGCCCTTCGACGCTATCACCAGTGGCATGTACACAACCGACAGCTCGAGGAAGGCGATCTGGTGCTACGGAGAATACAATACAGAGAAGGGTTAAACAAACTCTCCCCCAGCTGGGAGGGACCCTTCCGAGTGATTAAAGTATCCTGTCCCGGAAGTGTTCTCTTGGCTACCGAGGATGGGACACCTCTCCCAAATCCTTGGAACATTGAGCACCTCCGTAAGTTCTACACTTAATATCACGAAGGTGAGTCTGTAGTACCTTGAGGTGTATGTTATAGAGTCATTGTACAGAGTCGAGTAGTTGCTCCGGGAGAACAGCCGGACCTTTCCCAGAAGGTCCGCAAAGTTCATGCAACACTTGTCACAGTCTCAGGACTAAAAGTGTGGCTAGCTACCCTGGGTCAAACGAGAGATAAAACACGCTTAGCCTGGTTCCGTACCCTAAGAGTGTACTTGTTTCCCCAGTACCCCGGACCTATAATAAAAGACATCTTCATGTGAAACAGACTCCACGTGCATTTATTTTGTACAGGCTCAACATTTTTTATTTTTCTCTTTCTTGTCTAGAACAAAGATGTGCAATTCTTAAGAAATTTTAGTTCGACCGGTTCATATACGATTCGAGTTGTATTGTCGATTCTTTTGGATTCAAATATTGTTCATGGCCCACTCGCCTGAATGCCGCCAAGCCAATCTAGGGCCGGAGTGTGCTATCGACTTAGCCTGGTCAAGCACCCTAAGTACGCCACTCTACCTACACCCCGGCAGGCCGAAGTAAGGCGGGTCCATGTACAGTTGGATCTGAAGAAAAGACAACGCATTCGGTTGTAATTAGAATCGCGTTCGACCTAAAATATTCTTGAGAATCGTAAGCCTCGATGAAGTTATAGACGAGAAATGAATTTTACTATTTTTCTTGGCTTTAGTGTGCAGGAAAAATAAAATCTACGTTGATGGAGAAAAGTCGGAGCTAACAAAGCTCCGACTCCCCTAGGTGGCTTGTAATCGATGTTACGCATTGAAAACGAGCATCACCGGACCAATCAAGCTCCGGTAGAGCTAGGGGGACCAGCTGTCGACGCTAAATGAAAGATGGTGAGAAGGCCCCACAAACGGAGTTTGCTGCCGACAAACTACGTGTTAGCAATGGTCACTGCCGGAGCTACTAGCTCCGACACCCCAGAGGACTAACTATCGATGCTCTACGCGTTGATAGGGACTATTGCCGGAGCTACTAAGCTCCGACGATAGACAATGCCGGAGTTTCTAAGCTCCGACAACCTCAGGGGGCCTTCACTATCGAAGACTTCGGACCTACACTCTACAAGTTCAGAGCAAATGAGTCTTCAACAAAACACAATATCCTCTTGGTACATGTTCACAATCAAATTGTGTACATCTACCAGGGGCCCAAGTGAAGACAAATGTGTTGAAGACAAAAAGTTAAATTCACAAAAATTTGGGGATTTCATTCATCTGGAGACAAGGGATTACATCTGGAGACAAGGGATTACAAAATTGAGGAAGAAGAAGAGAAAATACAAGTGAGAACTACACAGATGGTCCTAGACCCTATGGAAGAATTGGGCGACCTTCTGGGCAACCTCCGACACATTGGCTCGGGCAGCTTCGCCTTCTCCTTCAACGGGACCTTCAAGCACCGGGTCCAGAGGAAATTGGGAGTTCCGGCTGGTGTAGCACGTCAGCACATATTCTGCGACGTTCTTCGCCAGGGATTGCCCCTCAACCTCCAATTGGTCTGCGATGACATCACCCACTTTGGATAGTTTGCTGCCTGCCAAGCTCAACGCCTACAACGCAAGGTCCGGCTCTGGCTCCGGATCATCCAGACGCACGGGACTGAAGCCCATCGGTGTCAGCGCATCGTTGGCCTTGCCTAGGAACTCCCAAATCTGTAGGGAGTCCGCAGTCCTTAAGCCCTTCAACTCTTCCAAGGATCTTCTGGCCGCCACCAGTTCAGAATTATCGCGAGCGAGGCGCTCAACTTCTTTGGCGTTCTGCTGAATCTTTTCAGCAACCCGCTTTTCGAGTTTTCTGAGCTCCTCCTCCCGGAGGTGGATCTTGTTCCGACGATCGACCAAGTCCTTCTCCCTGCCCCTCACTTTCTTCTTCCTGGCAGCAAGGGCACACTCTTGTTCGTAGAGCTCCTGCCCTCGCACCCAGGCTTTCTCCTCCTCCTTAGTGCAGCGCTCTTCCAATTTCTTGGCGCGCTCCTCGAGGCCCTTATCAGCCAGAGCCACATTCTCGGTGAGCTCCTCCTCCCTCCTCAGGACATCATCCCGCAGCTCTAGGAGTTTCTGCTCTTCATCTTCGAGCCGTTTCTCCCTCTCCTCAAGTGCCTCCCGGCGCTTCATGAGTGTAGTGTTAGTGGCCTCAAGCCTCTCTTGGCGTTCATCGGCCGCACTGTTAGCTGCTTTGGTCTGCTCATAAATCTCCCAGGATTGAGCATCGAGGGCACGAGTCATACTCTCCCTGTCATCCAATAACTTGCCCCAGTATTCCAGGCGGACCTTCTCCCGCTTGATCCACTCTTTGTCATCCGCTAGCCTCGACTGCGCCAGCTTGGTCTCGAAGTAGAGCCGGTTACGCCACCGCCTAAGGGTTTGGCGCTCCTCTTCAAGAGCCTTGCTGTCGTGGAAGAAGGCCAGTTGAACTTGACGCAGACTGGAACATGCGTTGTTAATAGACAGTGACAACGGGATAGGTTCCAGACCTGCTGCGGTCTCCTCTGCTAGTTCCAGCGGGTTTTCAGATACAAAAATTGGGTCCCACTACACAAGAGTGGTCCCCTGGGTCTCCATGGCACTAGAGCCGTCCTCCGAGATGGCCTCAGTCGCCATCGAGGAAGGCCCCGCCGCCAGATCTTCATTCACCCCCTCAGGCAAGGGGCCAGCGACTTCACCAGGGCACTCCGGCTCAGCCGCGGGTACCTCCGACGTTGTCACTCCCGGAGCAGGGGCCGCTGCAGGCTCCGGTCTGGGCACCTCCTCCGATGTGGGCTCGAGCTTCGACGCCTCTGCAACAACCGGCACAGGAGCCGGAAGATCTTCAACATCGACCTGCCCTGCGACCGGAGCTCCAACAACGACCGGCTCTGCGGCCGGTGCTTCTGAGTAAGCCGGCCCAACCGCCGGAACTTCCTCAAGTCCAGCGCGCACGCCGGGACTTCAATCACCTCCAGCTCAACCGCCGGAGCTTCGACAATTTCCGGCTCAGGGGCCAGAATTACTGCTTCCTCCGGCTCAACGGCTGGAGCTTCCATCATCTCAGCACCAGGACCCGGAGCTTCAGCCTCCGGGACAGGTGCCGCTGGCGCATCTTCTCTCCCGCGGTCCGGCGCTACCATGGGAGTCTCTGGGGATGAGTCGAGGTCCATGACCACGACAGCTGGCGCCGGAGCTGTCGCAGCTTCAGCCACCACTTGGGGCGGCACCGGGATAGGAGCAGAAGCCCCCGCCCTTACAGCTTCAGCTGATGTGGCTGAGGGTGGAGCCTCACTCCTCTTCTTGGGAACGCTGCAGATGATGGATGAAGAAACTTAAAGAATAGTTACTACAACTAAACAACTGTCCAAGGTAAAGATTAAAAATTACCTTGGGAGGCTTCCGCACCAGCTTGCGCGGAACCTCTTTCCCGGGCGTTCTGGGCTGGTCATAGCCGGCATGGAAGCTCCAGAAGGCGCCCCGGAACTCGTCGCAGCCATGGGCATTTCCGTAGTCGAAGCCCCCCTCGATCGGGAAGAACCTCCGGACCTAGAGGCCTCCACCGGCCCTGGTGCTGGAGTCGCATGCCCGGAGCTAGCACCCCGAGAGGACCCCACTGCGGGTACGGTCGTCGTGGTTGTAGAAGACCTCCCCCTCCGGGGAGAAGGAGCCGATGCAGAGGTGGCAGGCCTGACGGACCTTCCGTCGGCATGCTGCAGCTTTCTCTTCTAGCTCAAGGGTTCTTCTGCCGGCTCTTTGCCCTTGCCGACGACCTCGATTGTAACACCCTCAATTTTCGCATCATGCATTGCATACATGTTCATGCATTAAGTATTAATAGAATAAAAGAAAAATGATAAACCATACATATATGGTGTAGCAAAAAGAAGAAATAGAAAATAATAATTATAGCCTAAAACATGTATTAGGGAATAAATATAAAATAATAATAATAATATATAAAAGAAATATATATAAATAAATTATATAATAATATATATATATATATAAAATAATAAATAAATAAAATGAATAAGATAAATAAAATAAATAAAATATAAATAATAATATAATAATAAAAAAGAAAAGAAAAAAAAGAAAAAAAACAGCCGCCGGCCAAACCAAACGGCCCAGCCGGCCACGCACCCCGCACGCTCCCGCGGCCCCGCACCGCGCGCCCCACGCGGCCCCGCACAGCGAGCCGCCCCGGCCGACCGCGCCCGCCCGCTGGGTCCCGCCTCTCGCACCCGCGCGCCACCTCCCGCTCGGCCCCAGCGCGCATCGCGCCGCCCCCTGGGCCCCATCCCACGCGCCTCCCTCGCCGATTCCCGCCGCCCTCCCGCGCGCGATTCCCGCGCCCCGCCCCGATCTGCCCGCGCCGAACCGTGCCGGGCCCCACCCGCACCGACGCCCAGCGCCCGACTCCAACGCGCCCACGCGCGATCGAGTCCCGACCGACTCGGTCCCGGCCAGTACCACCTATAAATATGTAAGTCTCTGTAGGTTTTCCCGATCCCAGCAGAACCGCCGCCGCCTCCACGATAAAAAGCCCCGCCGCCGGTACAGAAAAGAAAAGGCACCAGGAGCTGCGCCGCCAGGGAAAAAAGAGGGGAAGGAGAGGAAGAAAAAGAGGAGGGCGCCGCCGTCCGCCGGAGATCGTCGTCGCCATCGCGTCGCCGTCGTCGTGCCACCGGAGGACCTTGCGCATCTACTTCGTCTACGCATTGTCCCCATCCCGCGATCATCGAAGCCATCGCATCTACGGTAGGCCATGTTTCCGATGCGAATTTTAGCGACCATATTAAATCTAATAGACGTAAATTGATCGTAGTTGCGTCGTGTTTTTATTTTCAGCAGCATTAATTCTCGCTAAAACCCCCGTAAACTCGTATGAACACGTATGAACTAGTTGCATCTAATTAATAAACAACCGTAGTTAATCAATTATTATTTTTTGCATGCATGCATATCATCACATGTTGATTAATGTGTGTGCATCATATTGAATTGTATGTATTTTCTTGTATGTATGATCACACGTAGAGGAACATGCTCAAGAGGCCGCATACGAGGATTTCCAAAATCAAGACTTTGATATGCTTGAGCAACCCCATCCATCGGAGCAAGTCAAGTGTCCTTGAAGCATATTGATCCTATTTTAAAATAAATGTTTTGTTTGCAAACTGCATGCTTGTGTCAATTTGATGGGAATCCTATGGTAGGAAGTTTACTAGTTTTGTTTGACCACCCTCGTCACCTGGAATATATGGTAGAGAGTCGGGAAGGGTTCTTACCTTTTTGCTTCGCTTAATTAATTGGGATGGCAAACAACACTACACAGTTAATTATGCATTAATGATATTCTGGTTAATATGAACTGGTCAATACGATGGGTGATCTAAGCAAGCCTGGTATGTGGATGGATTGGATGATATGGTGGTTTGCTTGCCTTAGATCTAAGGACCGGTTCATGCGAGAATGTGCCAGGTCAACAGTGCCACCACAAGGCCAAGTATGGGTGCGGCGTAGCTGAATAATTAGGAGCGCTGCTAGTATTGTATGGACCATTGGATGGTGCGGGGAATGGGAGTCGAGGAGGACTGCCCTGGGATCCGCATGGCACACGAGGGGGCCCGTGGGTGGGAGAATGGAGATTCAAGCCTGCCGGTGAAACCTTAGTGGGCCCATACATACTAGTAGTCCCTTTTGAAAGGCTATTTTGTGATCTCTTGGCCGCACACCTATGGAAGTGTGATAAGGCATAATGGAGGTTCTTAGTCACCGAAAGGTGATGAAATCACGAACATGTGGGTAAAGTGGTACAACCTCTGCATAGTGTAAAACTATCATGATAGCCGTGCTCCTGGTTATGAGCGCCTGGATGACCTACATGATTAGAGGATTTTGTTATTGGGATGGTTGAATTATGGTTATGGGTTGGTAATGGTTATGGATGGTTTATGGATTATGGTCATGGATATGAATTTGAGTTATGGTAATTGGGCATGGATAATGATGATGTTGGCAATAATTGGATATGGTTTATATTTTGTTAATATGAGGGTTATGATGGGATTGTTTCACATAGACATAGTATAATGCTTTTCAAATGTTTTACTATACTTTTCAGCACTTAGCCATTATTACATTCGTCATTTGAATAAGCCACATGTCATACTTTCCACACTTGCTGAGTACGACATGTACTCACCCTTGCAATCCCCCCCCCCCAACAGCTACTGGAGACAATTGGGAGTACCCTAAGGATCACGCGGAGTACTAGGTTGCATACCGCCGTCAATCGCCTGTGGATTGGAGTCGTGCTGCTTAGTTTATTTTTCCGCTGCATTATTTAGAGTTTTATCATTCGTGAACTATTGGATTATTGTAATAAAGTACTTATTTAATAGTTAAAACGTGGTTAAATTCTGTATATCGTTTGTGATGCAACCGTATATGTGTGATGAACTTCCTGGGCACACATATGTGTTACGCTTGGTTCATATTCGGAACCGAGTGTCACATATTGGTATCAGAACCACAGGTTGACCGTAGGATGCAGCCTAGATAGAATGGACACTTTAGAGCACATAGGAGCACTCAGGATTCAATGTGTGTTTTGCTTGAAGTGCTGTTTGCTATATATATTGGTTGCTTGTGTGCTTAATAGAGGATTTTGGGATGCTTTAGCATTGCCATGTCCACCTAGGCTAGTATAGCTAGTTGGTTAGCTTCATATCCCTTGATGCATATAGTTGGGACGCTCTTTCCAAATTCTAAATCTTTCTGTCTCCACCCTTCTTTCGCCAACAGATGGTGAGAACTCGTAACCAGAGGGATGTCAACGATGAGGAGGAGCGCAATAAAGTACCTCAGAACATCCAGGGACATGCTCATGGAGCTATCAATATTGAACAACTATTAGCTATGCAGAACCAGCTCATGCAGACCATGATACAGACAATGGGACAACTGCAAGCTGGCAACAACAATCAGCCTCATATACCGCCCCCGCCACCACCCCAGCCACAACACAACCGTTTGGGAGAGTTCATGAGGACCAGACCGCTTACCTTTGCGCAGGCCACATACCCAATGGAAGCTGATGATTGGCTGAAGTACATTGAGAAGAAACTTGCTATTGTCCAGTGCACTGATAGGGAGAAGGTTCTCTTTGCATCACATCAACTAGTTGGAGCAGCCGCTAACTGGTGGGAAGCTCTTTGCAGAGCTCATGATAATCAGGAGGCAATCACTTGGGCTGAGTTTAAGCAGAGTTTCCGTTCCTAGTATGTACCTGAAGGAGTTATGATACTGAGAAGACAAGACTTTGAAAATCTCAGGCAAGGAAGGATGAGCGTGAGTGAGTACCTCAACAAATTCACTCAATTATCAAGATATGCTCCAGAAGACATCAAAACTGATAGTAGGAAGCAGTATCTGTTTATGAGGGGTCTCAACAATGAAATTCAGTCCAGTTGCTTAATACTGATTACCCAAACTTCCAAAAGCTGGTTGACAAGGCTATTGTGGTTGAGAACAAGATTCGTGAGATGGAGCAGGACAACAAGAAGAAGATGCCACATCATGGACCGCAGTAAGGAAGCAATGTTCGCCCCCACTATGCACCACCTACTGCACCACACTACAACCCATCTGCTCCTGCATACCGCGCTGCTTATCCGCCCCGCCCAAATCAGCCACCGCAGCAACGCCCTGCCATGCAAGCGCCTCGCTATCCTGTGCCACCTGCACCACATCCTAACATGGCGGCAAATGCTCAAAACCAGCTGCGCCCAAACTTCCCTAATGCTACGGGTGGTAAGACATGCTATGTATGTGGAGAACCCGGGCACTTTGCAAGCCAATGCCCCAGAAGAAACTATGGACCTATGAACAATGCACCAAGGCCAAATTACCCGCGACCAAATGGAGGAGCACCACAAGGCAACTGTGGACAGCAGAATTTTGCTCGTGGCAATGTGAATCATGTCTCTACTGAGGAAGCCCAGCAAGCTGATGACGTCGTGATTGGTATGTTTCTCGCCAACTCCAACCCCGCGACTATTTTATTTGATTCGGGAGCATCTCATTCATTCATCTCGTCAAAGTATGTTGCCAAGTACAATTTGCCTATATCTCATATGAAGCAAACTATGCTAGTAAGTTCTCCTGGCGGAGAGATGAGGACAAATATAGTATGTCCGAAAGTAAGCATTAAAATAAGGGGGGTAGACTTTCTCACAAACCTCATAGTCTTGGACTCCCAAGGAATAGACATAATACTTGGAATGGACTGGCTGAGCAAGTATAATGGAGTCATTCAATGTGCCGAGAGGATTGTGCAGTTGACAAGTGAACATGGTACATGCATCGAAGTTGAGGCAGCCCAACCTGCAAGAGAGAAAGCGATGTTGAATCACGTGGAAGGAGTGACATTGGAAAGCATTCCGTTTGTTTGTGAGTATCCGGATGAGTTTCCAGATGAGTATCCAGGTATGCCACCTGATCGTGACATAGAATTCGCCATTGAGTTGATACCCGAAACTGCACCTATAGCTAAGAGGCCGTATAGGATGCCTCCTAAGGAATTAGCAGAGCTCAAGAAGCAAATTCAAGAGCAGCTAGAGAAGGGTTTTATACGCCCAAGCTCATCCCCGTGGGGAGCCCCAGTGCTCTTCGTAGATAAGAAGGATGGAACCCAGAGGATGTGTGTGGACTATAGGTCTCTCAACGAAGTGACAATTAAGAACAAGTACTCACTGCCCCGTATAGAGGATTTGTTCGACCAAATGAAGGGTGTCTGTATCTTCTCCAAGATTGACTTGCGGTTAGGATACTTCCAAATGAAGATTAGACCATCAGATATACCCAAGACAGCATTTCGGACACGATATGGATCTTATGTGTACACCGTCATGTCATTTGGATTGACGAACACGCCTGCGTACTTTATGTATCTCATGAATAAGGTCTTCATGGAATATCTGGATAAGTTTGTTGTAGTGTTCATCGATGATATTATGATCTACTCGAAGGATGAGAAGGAAAATGAGGAACACTTGAGGCTTACGCTGCAGAAATTGAGGGAGCATCAATTGTATGCCAAGTTCAGTAAATGTCAATTCTAGTTACGGGAAGTTTCTTTCTTAGGCCATATTATTTCCGGAGGAGGAGTATCAGTTGACCCAGGGAAGGTGAGAGATGTGCTTAAGTGGGAACTGCCACAGAATGTCAAGGAAATTCGGAGTTTCCTTGGAATGGCTGGATATTACCGCCGATTCATCAAGGATTTCTCCAAAGTAGCAAAGCCTATGACCGAATTACTCATGAAAGAGAAGGCATTCCGATGGATTGAAGCTTGTCAGGATAGCTTTGCGGAGTTAAAGAAAAGGTTGACAACCGCACCGGTGTTAGTATTACCGGACGTGAGCAAGAGTTTTGATATATATTGTGATGCATCAAGACAAGGATTAGGATGTGTGCTCATGCAAGAAGGCCAAGTGGTAGCTTATGCATCGAGGCAACTAAAGAAACATGAGTTGAATTATCCTACACACGACCTTGAACTCGCAGCCGTGGTACACGCCTTGAAGATATGGAGACACTATGTTACTGGTCACCGATGTGAGATTTATACGAATCACAAGAGTCTCAGGTATATATTTACGCAAACGGATCTGAATCTGAGGCAACGCCGATGGTTGGAGCTCATTAAGGATTATGACGTGGGGATCAACTATCACCTAGGGAAGGCCAACGTAGTGGCCGATGCTTTGAGCCGAAAAGGAGTAAGTCATCAACTTACAGTTCGAGAGCTGCCATCCCGGGTTATGCAAGGAGTTCGAACGGCTGAACCTTGGATTCATAAATGAGATGGGAACGATGGAAGTCAACCCAACATTAGAGCAGGAAATATGGGAAGGACAGACAAAGGACAAGGAAATACAGGAAATCAAGGAAAAGATCCAAGAAGGAAGAGAATTCAGATTTGATGAGGACGAACAGGGTACCTTATGGCTTGGAAAGAGGATTGTGGTACCTAATGTCAGGCATATTCGAGAAACAATATTGAAGGAGGCACATGACTCGCCTTACTCAATTCATCCTGGCTATACGAAGATGTACAAGGACTTAAAGACATGCTACTGGTGGGCCAGCATGAAAAAGGACATAGCTGAATATGTAGCACTTTGTGATGTGTGCCGACGAGTTAAAGCTGAACATCAAAGGCCAGCCAGACTATTACAACCATTGAAGATCCCGGAGTGGAAGTGGGAAGAGATTGGTATGGACTTTATAGTTGGATTACCGCGAACTCAGTCTGGCTAAATATGGATTATTGTGGATCGGTTGACAAAATCAGCTCATTTCATCCCTGTCAAGGCCACATATACCATCGTGAAGCTAGCAGAATTGTATATGGAGCATATTGTGTGCCGACACGGAGTACCGAAGAAGATAGTCTCGGATAGAGGTTCTCAGTTTACCTCCAGATTTTGGTAGAAATTGCATGAAGCAATGGGAACAAGGTTGAACTTCAGTTCGGCGTATCACCCTCAAACAGATGGACAAACCGAGAAGACCAACCAAATTTTGGAAGACATGTTAAGCTCTTGTGCTTTAAAGCATGGGAAAAGTTGGGATAAAAGTTTGCCGTACGCTGAATTCTCGTACAACAATAGCTACCAAGCAAGTCTGAAAATGTCACCCTATGAAGCATTGTACGGAAGGAAGTGTAGGACTCCCTTGTTTTGGAATGAAATCGGAGAGAATCAAGTGTTTGGTCCCGACGTTTTACAAGATGCTGAAAGGCAAGTCCAAATAATATGGGAAAACTTAAAGGCTGCCCAGTCTCGACAGAAACGTTATGCTGATAATAGGCGAAGGAGTTTGACTTTTGAAGTTGGAGATTTTGTATACCTCAAGGTGTCACCTATCAGAGGTCAGCGACGGTTTAACGTCAAAGGAAAACTGGCACCACGTTACATCGGACCATTCAAGATTTTGGACAAGCGAGGAGAGGTAGCTTATCGACTTGAGCTGCCGACGTATCTCTCCGATGTACATGACGTATTTCACGTCTCTCAACTCAAGAAGTGTCTTAGGGTACCGGAAGAACAAGTGCCGATGGACGAGTTAGAACTTCAGGAGGATTTGTCCTATGTCGAGCAACCTATCAAGATTTTGGACATGAAGGAAAGGGTCACGAGAAATAAGAGGATCCGTTGGTGCAAAGTGCAATGGAAACACCATACGGAAGCCGAAGCTACATGGGAACGTGAAGAAGACCTGAAGGCAGAATTCCCTCATCTTTTCTCCACGCTATCGAATCTCGAGGGCGAGATTCACTTTAAGGGGGTAGGTTTGTAACACCATCAATTTTCGCATCATGCATTGCATACATGTTCAGGCATTAAGTATTAATAGAATAAAATAAAAATGATAAACCATACATATATGGTGTAGCAAAAAGAAGAAATAGAAAATAATAATTATAGCCTAAAACATGTATTAGGGAATAAATATAAAATAATAATAATATATAAAAAGAAATATATATAAATAAATTATATAATAATAAATATATATATATAATAATAAACAAATAAAATGAATAAGATAAATAAAATAAATAAAATATAAATAATATAATAATAAAAAGAAAAAAAAAAGAAAAAAACAGCCGCCGGCCAGGCCAAACGGCCCAGCCGGCCACGCACCCCGCACGCTCCCGCGGCCCCGCACCGCGCGCCCCACGCGGCCCCGCACAGCGAGCCGCCCCGGCCGACTGCACCCGCCCGCTGGGTCCCGCCTCCCGCACCCGCGCGCCACCTCCCGCTCAGCCCCAGCGCGCAGCGCGCCGCCCCCTGGGCCCCATCCCACGCGCCTCCCGCGCCGATTCTTGCCGCCCTCCCACGCGCGATTCCCTCGCCCCGCCCCGATCCGCCCGCGCCGAATCACGCCGGGCCCCACCCGCACCGACGCCCAGCGCCCGACTCCGATGCGCCCACGCGCGATCGAGTCCCGACCGACTCGGTCCCAGCCAGTACCGCCTATAAATACGTAAGTCTCCGTAGGTTTTCCCGATCCCAACAGAACCGCCGCCGCCTCCACGATAAAAAGCCCCTCCGCCGGTACAGAAAAGAAAAGGCACCAGGAGCTGCGCCGCCAGGGAAAAAAGAGGGGAAGGAGAGGAAGAAAAAGAGGAGGGCGCCGCTGTCCGCCGAAGATCGTCGTCGCCAACGCATCGCCGTCGTCGTGCCGCTGGAGGACCTTGCGCATCTACTTCGTCTACGCATTGTCCCCATCCCGCGATCATCGAAGCCATCGCATCTACGGTAGGCCATGTTTCTGATGCGAATTTTAGCGACCATATTAAATCTAATAGACGTAAATTGATCGTAGTTGCGTCGTCTTTTTATTTTCAGCAGCATTAATTCTCGCTAAAACCCCCGTAAACTCGTATGAACACGTATGAACTAGTTGCATCTAATTAATAAACAACCGTAGTTAATCAATTATTATACTTTGCATGCATACATATCATCACATGTTGATTAATGTGTGTGCATCATATTGAATTGTATGTATATTCTTGTATGTATGATCACGCGTAGAGGAACGTGCTCAAGAGGCCGCATACGAGGATTTCCAAAATCAAGACTTTGAAGCGCCTGAGCAACCCCATCCGTCGGAGCAAGGCAAGTGTCCTTGAAGCATATTGATCCTATTTTAAAATAAATGTTTTGTTTGCAAACTGCATGCTTGTGTCAATTTGATGGGAATCCTATGGTAGGAAGTTTACTAGTTTTGTTTGACCACCCTCGTCACCTGGAATATATGGTAGAGAGTCGGGAAGGGTTTTCACCTTTTTGCTTCGCTTAATTAATTGGGATGGCAAACAACACTACACAGTTAATTATGCATCAATGATATTCTGGTTAATGTGAACTAGTCAATACGATGGGTGATCTAAGCAAGCTTGGTATGTGGATGGTTTGGATGATATGGTGGTTTGCTTGCCTTAGATCTAAGGACCGGTTCATGCGAGAATATGCTAGGTCAATAGTGCCACCACAAGGCCAAGTATGGGTGCGGCGTAGCTGAATAATTAGGAGCGCTGCTAGTATTGTATGGACCATTTGATGGCGCGGGGAATGGGAGTCGAGGAGGACTGCCCTGGGATCCGCATGGCACACGAGGAGGCCCGTGGGTGGGAGAATGGAGATTCAAGCCTGCTGGTGAAACCTTAGTGGGCCCGTACATACTAGAAGTCCCTTTTGAAAGGCTATTTTGTGATCTCTTGGCCGCACACCTATGGAAGTGTGATAAGGCATAATGGAGGTTCTTAGTCACCGAAAGGTGATGAAATCACGAACATGTGGGTAAAGTGGTACAACCTCTGCAGAGTGTAAAACTATCATGATAGCCGTGCTCCCGGTTATGAGCGCCTGGAAGACCTACATGATTAGAGGATTTTGGTATTGGGATGGTTGAATTATGGTTATGGGTTGGTAATGGTTATGGATGGTTTATGGATTATGGTCATGGATATGAATTTGAGTTATGGTAATTGGGCATGGATAATGATGATGTTGGCAATAATTGGATATGGTTTATATTTTGTTAATATGAGGGTTATGATGGAATTGTTTCACATAGACATAGTATAATGCTTTTCAAATGTTTTACTGTACTTTTCAGCACTTAGCCATTATTACATTCTTCATTTGAATAAGCCACATGTCATACTTTCCACACTTGCTGAGTACGACATGTACTCACCCTTGCAATCAACCCCCCCCCAAACAGCTACTGGAGACAATTGGGAGTACCCTGAGGATCACGCGGAGTACTAGGTTGCGTACCGCCGTCAATCGCCTGTGGATGGGAGTCGTGCTGCTTAGTTTATTTTTCCGCTGCATTATTTAGAGTTTTATCATTCGTGAACTATTGGATTATTGTAATAAAGTACTTATTTAATAGTTAAAACGTGGTTAAATTCTGTATATTGTTTGTGATGCAACCGTATATGTGTGATGAACTTCCTGGGCACACATATGCATTACGCTTGGTTCATATTCGGAACCGGGTGTCACATCGACCCTTGGCTTCGGGGCAGGGTCAGAGCCACCTTCGGACACTCCAGTGATCGCCACCCTGGCGGTTGATCTTCTCTCAACGACACCAAGGTCGTCAAGCACGGGCATCTTCCGCCGGAGCTCCCTACTGAACTCTACTTCCATGTTCAGAGGAAGAAAAGATGATGGCGGAGTCAAGACGTCACCCTCGATGTCGATGCCGTGCTAGAACTTCTTGAGGTGGAACTCCAAGGTTGTCCCCACCATGTTGGACTTCAGCCCGGTCTCAACCCGGTCGTCGTCTATCACGCTGTTGAGGGCCCAAGCGAGTTTTTCTCTCCTCTTCAGCGGTGCCCACCTGTTGACCAGGAAGTTACAAAACACTGTCTGAGGAGTTAATCCTCCCTCCACGCACTGGCGGATCCTGGTTAGAGCGGGGTTGAAGGCGTCCGCCAACACCAGAGCTTCACTCCAGATCGTCGTGTCAATGTTGGGGAGGCCTTCGTGCAGCTCCAGCCTCTCGTGCTCCTCAACCCGGATGACTATCCAGTCCTTCTTCCAGTCATCCCACTTCCCAGAGGGGAACGACCGGAGGTACTTGAATGGGCACTTCTTGCACTTCACGAAGTAGTAGAAGCCAAGGTACTCATTGCTCCTACCGGTGGTATGGACGGTGAAGAAGGTCCGGGAGAGTTCAATGCAGAGGGGGATGCCCACCCACATCTCACAGAAGTGGACAAAGATAGACACAAGGAGAATGGAGTGAGGGCCAAGGTGGTATAGCTGCAGACCATAAAAGTCTAGCATCATCAAGAAAAAGGAGGAAAAAGGTGGGATCAACCCCACCATGGCATACGAGGAGAAGTACACCATTTCACCGGCGTGCTCCTTCTCAAACGGGAGCTCTCCCCCGGCGCGGACCGAGCGGTTGAAGAAGTCCGAGGACCATCCCATGAGGGTCCGGACCTTCTTCAGGTCGCCGTCGGTCTTCAAACGGCTCTCGCGGAGACCCAACTCCATCGCAGCACAGCAAGGCAAGAGAGGAAAGGCGAGCACAAGTTGGGAGTTTGAACACAAGATCAGATGAGAGGCGTAAAGAACTCCAGACAGTGCACGCTTTCCTTCTTAAGTAAGCCCTCGCAACGCTTGGATGGAAACCGCAAGGAAGTCGAAGATACCACTCAAAAATTCCACCCAGTCGATGACAAGAGGGCCCGGGACCACCCCGATGATCAAGTCAAGGTTCTTACCCAGGCGAATGGTTGTCATCATGAGGCGGGAAGCCCGAAGGCGGTGTCCTGACAAGGCGCGCGGAACCGATAAAGTTTTCTTATTGGGAATCGGCGACCTTCAATTGTGTGAGATCTGCACGCCAAAGATCTCATCTGCCGCACGCGGGATATGCCACACGGCGAGGATTTAACTCCAAACCATCGCCAACAGCACATCTGAAGTCCTTTGAAGACTCAGTTCAAAAGTCGCGAGGATGGACCCACCTCTGGCGGAATGACTTCACCCAAGGGGTCTTCCCTAGAGGTGGGCCCAGGGGGCCACTGTCGGTACCCTGGGAACCGTACACCCCTTGAGGTTACAATGATCTCAAAGGAAAGTCATCTACTTGATTTGAAGACCTTCGGAGGCCCACATGTCAGATATAACCGGACCCGCTTCTCCAACATGGTTAATCCCAGGGTCGCCACATGTACTATCAAACCGGAGCTACCGCCCACAAGGGGGAAGCTCCGGGCTATGTACTGAAATGGCACCCCCGGACCTAACCCCAGACCGAGGGAAGCTCCGGACCTGACACGTGTCAGGTAGCTCCGGAGCTTCCTGTTTCCCACAATATGCTCCAGAGCTGCCACGTGTCCAACCATCGGATCTTCAGCCTCTAACCTCCGGAAGACTCCACAACGGCTTCGGATCTTCAAAGGGGAATCAAGGACTTCAAGACCCGATTAGGTGTCATTAATACCATATTAATGACACACGATTGGACGACCTTAATTACCAGTAACGGTGCTGTCAAAGCCCATTACCCGGTCATTAAGGGCAATTAAACGTGTTGAATGAGTATCAATACTAGTAACCGCCGGGGCCACATGTCGGGCTAGGCTAACTTGTAACGGCCTGCCCTTGTACTATAAAAGGACAGGCCGACGACGGACTCTACACGTTCAGATACGCTAGACACGTTCCAGAGACGCTCAACACAAGCTCATACAGCTAATACAACACCAACACACCTGTGGAGTAGGGTATTACGCTCAGGCAGCCCGAACCACATAAATCTCCGTGTCTCCTATGCCATTTACAATTCACCTTCTTGAATCTCTGCGCGCCCACACCGAACATCAAACTCCTCTAACACTTTAGTAGTGTCGGGAGATCTGCCGGATCCAAACCACCGACAGAAGTTGTCCAGGTGCTCATAACCGGGAGCACGACTATCATGATAGTTTTTAATACTCTGCAGAGGTTGCACCGCTTTACCCACAAGTTCATGATTTTATCACCCGTCGGCGACTAAGGAAAACCTCCATTATGCAAATTACACTACCATAGGTGTATGGCCAAGAGATCACAAAATAGCCTTTACAAAGTAATTACCAGCATGTGCGGACCCACTGTGGTTTCACCAGAGGTGATGTCTCCAACTGAGCACATCCATCCAAGGGCCCCCTCTTCTGCCATTCGGATCCCAAGATACTCCCGTCACTAATACGACCCAACCGACTCCCATTCCCCAAGTCTTCCATATGATCCGAACGATACTAGCAATACACTAATTAATCAGCTAAGCCGCACCCATACATGGCCTTGTGGTGGAACTGTTGTCCTGGCTTATTCTCACATGAACCGGTCCTTAGATCTAGGGCAAGCAAAACCACCATATCATCCAACCTAGTCCACAAACCATGCTTGCTTAGATCACCCAAGTCCCATATTACCAAAATGATTCACCATTATTCCATCATCATTAATCCACATAATTCAAGTGTTTAATAGTTCATAATTAAGCCATTCGGTTATCTACAATCCCAATTAAGTTAAAGCGGAGCAAAAAGGTAAAATAGCCTTCTCGACTCTCAACAATATAACCCAAGCGACAAGGATGGTCACACAAGTCTAGTAAACACCTATCATCGGTTTACCGTCAATTTGACATAAGCATGCAGTTTTGCAAACAAAACATTTGAAAATAGGATCAAAATGATCAAGTACACTTGTCTTGCTCTTTTGGTTGGTTTGGATCAATAGCTTCGAAGTTCTGGTTGTGAAGGTCCTCGTAAGCGCCCTCTAGAGCGTTACCTTCTATTCCGCATGACAAACATGCAAAACAAACATTACAATCAATAAATGCTCACATAGTACTCAATATGCCATGGCATGCATGAACAATGCAATTATGTAGTAACACATGTTATTAGGTTGCTATTGTTGCTTACTATATAGTTACAATTAAGTTTTACATATTAGAGCAAGTTTCGAGTCATTACGAAGAATGTTGGGAAAGTTCCAGGAATTCCAGAGTTGAAGGACCGGATTAGTCCGCACCATGGGCCGGACATGTCCGCTCTAGACCAGAAGTTCAATGGACTAGTCCGTGATAGACCGGACAAGTCAGCTACGACTTGGGTTTTTCCGAATTTCCAACTAGAGCATAGTTTGAGTTAAGTATGGAACAATAATTGACGTAGAAAAGATGGATCAAAGGTATTCACTGTGAATTAAAGGTTCGCTAGTCGAAGAATAGGTGAAACGCGAGAACTTGACATCCTGATCAATGAAGACGAAGAAATGGCAAAGAAGAAAGTTGACATCGAAGAATTGATGAGGAAGATTGCAGCAGCGATGACGATCTCGTTTGATCCTCCTTCTCCCTTCTCCTCCTCTTCCTCTTCCTCCCTGTTCTCCCTTGCGGTGAACTCCTCTTGATGGCGGCTCACAGCATGACAGTGCCTAAGGGTTTCTCAAACGTGGCAACGGGGTGAGAGGTAAGTGGTGGGGTATTTATATAGAGGGAGAGGTGGTAGGGTTAGGGTGGAATCCAAGTATAAGGCGGTGGGAACAAGTAGAGGCCTTGGTGGGTCCCACATGGGCTCCTCATGGGTAGGGCGAGACGTTCTTGGGCCCAATTAAGGTAATTACCCAATAACTCATAGTGGAGGAAAAATAGAATCCTAGTCGAAAGCCTACATACCAGACTAGTCCGAAATGAGGTCGGACAAGTCTATTTGGGAGCAAAAAGTTCAACGAAGAAGTCCGGTGTCAAGCCGGACAATTCCGTTCTCGAATAGAAAGTTGATCGGACAAGTTCGGTGCAAGGCCGGACAAATCCTAGGTGTGTCTAGTTTCAAATTCGGACCAAGTTTTTGGGAGTTTCTAGCAGCAGTCATCGGACTAGTCCGTATACACAACGGACAAGTCTGGATGGACATAGAAACAAAACCCGATTAGTCCATAAATTTAACTACACCTCCCATTGAAGTATCATGAAGATCAAGCCAATGGAAAAGTGTTTGGGTGATCCAATCCATGGATATTCACATGATTTGTGAAAATCCATGTCAATATGGGCCACTTGGGGAATCATTCCTCTAAGACCCATGGGGATTCTTCCTTCCAAACACAACTCCAATGGCTATCACCAACAAGGAGGTCAAGGGTGGAATCAAAATCACCCTTGTAACCAAGGGGGCTATGGGGATTTCAAGGGATTTAAGTTCAACAAGCCTACCTTGAAGTATCTTGTCCATGGCCAATAAAGAAATCAAGACAACATGAATCTCTTGGCCAAGGACAAGAAACTTAAAGAGTATTCAAGATCCAAGATATCCCACAATAACTTGTGGGGATTCCTACCCTTCGACCAAGCCCATGCAACCTAGGGCAAGTGACATAATGGATGAAGTGTTTCTTGTTTGATTGTGGAGTCCACATGTCATCATGCCCAAGGAAGCTTTTGATCTATGATCAAAATATGGGTTGAACTTAAGGAATATCAAGAAGGTCGAAGTGACACCCCTAAAGAAGGACAAGCCTCACCATGCTCATGAGAGAATATCTTGAAGAAGGAAAAATCGTCACTACATCAACAAGTCTTCATCAAGACGACGGAGAGGCTAAGGCCATCATGTGGTCCACATGTCCAACTGACATGACAAAGAAGAATTGGCATGTCGATCAAGAGAAGTTGTCCACATCTTCAACTTCAGAATTGGAAAACAAATCATCGCACTAAATAGGACGGAGGTAAGTCCCACTCATCGGACTTTAAAAATTCGGTGAGTCCTTGCCAATAGGTTAATTGGTAGTCATCTCATATTTGTTTTCCTAACTGCATATTTGAATTTACCATCAATCTTTGCATTTGCATTTAGCATGTTTGAATTTTCACACTTGCATGTTGGAAAGTAAAATTACTAACCATCATAATACTAAAGTTTTGAATTAGGAAATAAATTTATTTGGATATGAACTTCGGGTGTAACCACTTGAATTCATCTTCCTAATTCAAACCAAAAGTATTTCCCTTAATATTCAATGCATTTGCAAGTTCTTTCAAGTTGCACAAAATAATTTGGCAAAGGGTACAACATGCTTTTGAGCTAACGTAACCCATTTTCGAGTTGTTTTGTTTATTCTTGATTTTAGTGCAGCCAAGACAAAATTTGTAAAGAGGTTGGAAGGCCACATCAAGCGCATATCCCTCCATCGATCTCATTTTGAGTTCATGGTGGAGGAATGCTCAAGATGGTGGTTCAATGGAGGAACAAGATGGAGCTCATTCAACTCCAACCTCAACTTGGCAGGAGACATTGAACATGAAGGTACACCAAAATCCATGGTCGTGAGTTTCTCACACAACGACCTTCAACCATGACTACTCTTCAATTGAGGTACAAGTTCAAATTTTTCGTCGTTTGAATTGCATTAGGATTGAATGATTTTTGCTTACATTGGTAAGGAAGGTTCACACCTTCTCATAATTCAATTCTTATGCATCCTCAGGAATGTAGGTGTTGACATTACTCTTTTTGATTCTTCATAAAGGAATGTCACCTTACTTGGGAATAAACTTAAACAAGTACCTAGAGTTTCATAAGCACTACTAAAATTGACTTAGACATTTTCTGCCTAGGTAATGCTTATGGAATGACTTACTGGTTGAATTGGTATGTAGCAACCTAGGAATAGTGATTTCCATTATTTTGATTTGAAACTCATTCATGCATGGATCACAAAATTTCAAATTTCTAGGCAAGAAATTAAAAATGTTCAGAAGGATAAAATTGAGAATCTTGTTTGCCATGATCTAATTGATAAATATTTGCTCTTGTAGAAAACTATGATGGTTAGAAATTTACAAAATGAAGGGATCTATATAGTGTATTTATATCGCTTGCATTGCTATGAGTAGGAGCTTTAGAAAATGTTCAACTTGATTATCCATAAAGCCCCACTCCTAGCAATGAATCATACATTGTTCATAGATACAATTGAAATTGGACACAATGCATCTATGATTTTGCTCTTCCCCATACGTACAAATGAAGATTCGGTTACCTAACCCGAAAATTCATTTATAAAAGTATCGGGAGCTAACCATCCCTCTCTATCATAGAGGGGAAGTTTGCAAGAGTAATATAACTATGCAGGCATTCAAAAATCCGATTGTTGGAAACCCTAAGAGGATTTCATTTCAATATCTCTTGGCCAAGGATTAAATTAGGATGGCTGCTACCTATCAAAAATTAAGCCCGAAGGTCAACCATAACTATACGAGGTCAGAGATTTGACATGGAAACCCTACATGAACAATCAATGGGCTGCTATGAATATGTGAGAGCATTATGCTCTCAACTATTCTAAGCACTCATTCAAGCTCAAGGGAATTGCCACCATCATTGGGTGTAAGTTATTCCTTTGAGGATAGAAGGTATGATGCACCTTAACAAAGGTATAACAAGATCACATCCAATGTATATTGGGTGCAAGTTGTTCCTATGTAGCTAGAAGGTATACCTTAGCCAAGGAACAACATATCACACTCAACCCAGGTTGAGTGCATGTCATCCCTTTGTGGTTATAGGTATGTTGTACCTTAGCCAGGGAATAACGGATCGTACTCAACATATGTTGGGTACAATTCACTCCTTTGTGGCTAAAGGTTATCATTACCTTAGCCAAGGAATGACGGATCACACCCAATGCATGAGGGGTACAAGTTATTTCTTTATGGCAAGAAGGTATGATACACTTTAGCTAAAGAATGATGACACACACTCAATGCATGTTGAGTGCACGTCATGACTTTGAGCGAAGGGTTATCACTACCTTAGCCAAGGAATAACAAGGTACATCTGACCTATGGAAACCTTGAAGTGTGGATGAGCAACATCGACAACACTCTCCTCGACTACACTCATGAAACCCATGGAAGGCAATCCAAAATCGACACTCAACCCTCCAGTGTCAAAGCCATGCTGCAACAAGATTGGGCCAACCTCATGGACTACATCCGTCATTATGGTTTCAACCCCTATCGCGGACATTGACCAAGAACAAGCTTGGGGGAGGACCTCCACTTGAGGTAACTCGTATCACACCCCTTGCGTATTTATTTCCACTCACCCATAATCTACCTTGCATATAAAAAAAACTTAAAAAAAAGTAGAGTAGATTTTCTTTCAAAATAAAATAAATGATGTGCAGTAAGAATGACTTGGAATTCACATAAGATGAAATGATGAATAGTTACTCTATTTTAATTTTCCTATGTCCCTAGTTACTACTCTCCAACATATTGCTCTCATTGGCTAAAATTGCTTTTAGCTTGATTTGGAATTGTTGGTAGCAAAAGCTTAATCCATTCTAAGTTGTTGTACGAAATGATATAGTGATAGGACTGCTATTCCTAGTTTGAAAGTGAAATTTAGATTTGTGGAGAAATTCTAAAAAGAATTAAGATACTCTCATTTGATTGGAAATACCTACCAAAGCCATATAATACATTACATTGATAGACCTTATGCATATGCTATTTGTCTTCACGTTGAGCTTTGTCAAACTAGTATAGACCCACGTGAGATTTGATTCATTACTTTTTGAATTCAAGACTTCACTTGCACATGCTATACTTCTACACTAGAAGTAAGCAAAATCCCATCATACCATCCTTACACAATAAAAAGAGAAACTCCATATCATTCATGCTTACTACTCTCTCTAAATTTATTGCATAAAAAGGGAGTAGAAGACATGGCTACAAGAAAAAGAAAAAAAATGCATGCTTACATCAAAAGCATGAGAAAAAAAGGGAAAAAAAGAGAAGAGAAAAGTAGCCATGTTTCATCCCTGCAAAATAAGAGAGTCCACTCAAAAAGGAGTCATCTAAAATATCCACATCCACCATCATTCCATCACACATGCACATCTTGAATCAATAGTTTTGAATTGATTTCTCCTAAGGCTTGCTTTTTTACTTAGCAATATTATGTGTTGCAAATATGCCTACTATATTCCTTACCAAGCTCCACATAAAAGCCTTATTTAGTGGTAGGATGAATTTAGGCAAAATGCCTTGGTAAGGATATATTTCCACTACACATAAAGGAGAGACCGAGAGAATCAAATTGAGATATTTAAAATCTAAATTGAACTCTCCAGAATTTGAGTGGAACTTGATTTCTAGGGTATTTGTGCTCCATTTGCTGTTCTATCATTCGACTACCCATGAATAGGAGATGGCATAAGCCCTATAATTAGTTGAGATGGGTGAAGTGTCATGTCAATTTTGCAATACTAGGTAGAGTATTTTGTTGTGCACATGGTACTTTTGAAAAATAGAACATATAAGCAACTCCTGATCATCAACCTAAAGTATTGACTTTGCTCGGGATGAGCAAAGGATAAACTTGGGCGAGTTTGCTGAGGGCCGTTATATACCTATTTCACCCATCAATATAACTCAATTATGTGAAGGAAATATCATTTCTTGCACACATCACCTTTCTATTTAAGCTATTTCCACTTGTACTTGGAGAAATTGGTGCATGCAGGTATTCTATACAGAATTGAAGTGAAACAAGGGGATGTATCTTATAAAATATCATCCCAGGCAATCAAGCATCGACATGTGCGACCACATGGATCAAATGGCCCACAAACAGAAGTATCTGAGGCCATCCAATGGTGTAGCATACATATCAAGGGATGGGACCCACCTGGAAGTCACCACAAGAAAGAACATATCGTTTGGAGGACTTACCAGGTCGGTCGACCCCCCTAGTCGGCCGACCTGGTCTTTCCTCCAAACTCGGTCAGCTTCCACGTGTTGGCTCCTCCCGGCTTTAAGAAGTCAGTGGTGTCTGATTTGCGTGCTTTTGGTGGTAGGAACCGACCCTTCTCCAATCTATAAATAGGACCCCTCACTTCAACACACACCACTTGAGCATCATTCTATTGTGTAAACTAGTTCTCTTAGTCCTTAGTGGAGTTAGGCTATAGAGAGGAGAGCCTCTAGTCCCAAGTCCAAGTTGGGAAAGGTAGGGCTCATGTATCTTTTCTTATATGGACTTTATGTATAATAAAGATATTATATTTAGTCTTCTTTTCTTCATATACTTGGATGAAGCGTTTCTTGTTTGATTGTGGATTCCATGTATGTGGTAGAAGTAGTCTTTATGATTATGCCATATCACTCTTAATCTATCATCATAAATACTACAAACCCCCACTATAGTCTAATTAGTTATGACATGATCATGTTAATATGAATCATTTATGCTATGTATCAACATTGGTTCAACGATGATTTAGTTCATTTCCTTAGGATGGCTTGTTCCATGGCTCCTAAGATATTTACATATTTTGCTAGCATGGTGCTAGAGTAGTTAAGTAGTGTTGGATGTCTTGTAGACCCACGGATTGAAGAGGTAGGCAGTTGGTGGTCACAACCCTATCTGTCCTTTGTAATCCTCCACGCTCGGCTATGCCACAGGCTCTTGGCGGGACCCACGGATTGAAGAGGTAGGCAGTTGGTGGTCACAACCCTATCTGTCCTTTGTAATCCTACACGCTCGGCTATGCCACAGGATCTTGGCGGGAGTCATCCTAGTATTGCTAGGGGTAAACCCGTGCCCGATGTGTTGAACAACTTAGCATAAGTATTCACAATTGACATGCTCATTAGTATCTAACCTGGGCTATGTATATGTATATTAGAAGCATTGTAGGAGTAACTCTCCAAATCTTAGTCTAATCTCTACTAGGACCCATCTACCCTTTAGAATAGATTGCTTAGGTGTGTGTCACACGACCCATATATTATCAACTTACTTTTGTCTTGATAATTAATTTGTATCCCATAGCTTTATCATAAGAGTAGGGTCTACTTTACTCCCTTGCCTTCCTTTGGGATAAATACGATACCCTTGGGAATACTCTTGGGTGAAATGCTACACGATAGTTTCTGTGTGCTTGCGGACCAAATCTCTTTAGAGAGATGATCTTTGACGTTAGTAGACATCAACAGTGACCTGGAGAAAGCATATGGGAAATGGTGCAATGACCAGGTCAGTCGAACCCCCTGTTCAGCCGACTTGTTCTTCGCGCCAAACGCAGTCAGCTTCCACGTGTCACTCACTTGTGGTGCCCCGATAATGATGAAGATTGATTTGCGCAATTTTGTTAGCAGGAATCGACCCTTCTCCAGCTATAAACAGGACCCCCTACCCTCACTTCAACACACACCACATGAGCATCATTCCATTGTATACACTACTTTTCTTAGTACTTGGTGGAGGTTAGTCTATAGAGAGGAGCCTCTAGTCCCAAGTTGAAATTGGGAAAGGTATGGCTCATGTATCTTTTCTTGTATTTGTGACTTTATGCTTTATATTAATATTATTAGTCTTTACTTATTCATATACTTGGATAAAGTGTTCCTTGTGTGGCTGTGGAGTCCATGTATGTGCTAGGTGTAGATGTTGTTATGATCTAGTCATAAGGCCATTATCATGTTATCATAAACATCATACACCACCACTATAGTCTCATTAGGTAATAATATGATTATGTTAATATCAATATGTTAGTGCTTGAATCCAACATTGGTTCAATGATGTTTAGGTTAGTCATTGCCTTAGAATGAATATTATATTGCAACTCTTAAGGTATTTACCTAGCGTGCAAGCGTGGTGCTTGGATAGTTAAGTAGCGTAATGTCGGAGTTTGGATCCGGCAGATCTCCAGACACTACCGTTGGTAGATCGAGGAGTTGTAGTTCGGTAATGGGCGCGCAGAGATTCAAGAAGGTGAAAGACAAGTGGACACAAAGATTTACGTGGTTCGGGCCGCCTGAGCGTAGTACCCTACTCCATGGGGTGTGTTAGTGTTGTATTGAGCGTGTGAGTCTAGAAGAATCTTCAGAAGAAGAAGCTTGTCTAGGTCAGGGGGTCCAGGAGAGGTCTGGAGAGGTCCGTTGTGTATCGTCGACCAGTCCTTTTATAGTACAAGGAACGGTCATTACACCGTTAGCCTGGCCCGACATGTGGCCCCGGCGGTTACACATACTTGATACACAATTAATGAGGTCAATTACCCTTAATAGCCTGGTAACGGGCCTTAACATTGCCGTTACCGGTATTAAGGACCATCCGATCGTGTGTCATTAATATGGCATTAATGACACTTAATCGGGCTTGAAGTATTTGATTGCTCCTTGAAGGTCCAGAGCCGTTGGGGGTCCACCAGCCTGATTGTTGAAGTTAAAGGTCCGGCGATTCAGCCACATGGCAGCTCTGGAGCTTACCTTCGCAGACGGGTAGGTCCGGTGCTGTTGGACACGTGTCGGCACCGGAGCTTACCTCTATCTAGGGTTAGGTCTGGGGATGCCATACTGGTATCTAGTCCGGAGCTTTCCCATGTGTGGGTGATAGCTCCGGTAATATGATACATGTGGCGCCCCTGGGACTAACCATGTAGGGGAAGCAGGTCCAGTTACACCTGACATGTGGAGCCTTCAGAGGTCTTCAAATCTAGTAGATGGAGTTTCCTTGTGATCTTTGCAATCTCAAGGGTTATCAGGTACGTAGGGTACCGACAGTGGCCCCCTGGGCCCACCTCTGGGAGAGACCTTTTGGATGAAGTCATTCCGCCGGAGGTGGGTCCATTCTTGGGTTTTTGAGCCGTGTCTTCAAGGGTCTTCGGACGTGCCGTTGGCAATAGTTCGCACTTGAACCTCCGCCGCGTGGCATATCCTTGAGGCGGCAGGTTAGATCTCAGCGTGCGGATCTCACGCAATTGAAGGTCGCCGGTTCCCGATACGAAAATCGTATCGGTTCCGCGCACCCTGTCAGGCTGCTGCCTTCGGGTTTCCCGCTTTTCATGATGACAACCATTCACCTGGGGTAAGGACCTCGACTTGATCGTCGGGGTGGCCCCAGGCCCCCTTGTCATTGGTAGGGTGACGTTTTTGGCTGGTATCGTCAGCTCCTCTGCGGTTTCCATCCAAGCGTTGCGGGGGCTTACTTAAGAAGGAAAGCACGCACCGTTTGGGGTTCTTTACACCTTTCATTCGATCTTGCACTCAAACCTTCCAAACTTTCGCTTGCTTTTCCTCTCTTGCCTCGCTGTGCGCGATGGAGTTGGGTCTCCACCAGAGTCGACTGAAGACCGATGGTGATTTGAAGAAGGTCCGGACCCTCATGGGATGGTCCCCTGACTTCTTCAACCACTTGGTCCGCGCTGGCAAGCTTCCGTTCGAGAAGGAACACACCGGCGACATGGTGTACTTCTCCGCGTACGCCATGGTGGGACCAATCCCACCTTTCTCCTCTTTCTTCCTGATGCTGCTAGACTTCTATGGTCTACAGCTGTACCACCTTGGCCCCCACTCCATTCTCTTGGTGTCGATCTTTGTCCACTTCTGTGAGATGTGGGTGGGCATTCCCCCCTGCATTGAGCTCTTCCGCACCTTCTTCACTGTCCACACTACGGGCAGGAGTGACGAGTACCTTGGCTTCTACTATTTTGTGAAGCGCAACAAGTGCCCGTACAAGTACTTGCGGTCGTTCCCTTCTGGGAAGTGGGACGTATGGAAGAAGGATTGGATTGTCATCAGGGTGGAGGAGCACAAGAAGCTGGATTTGCCAGAAGGCCTCCCCAACATCGACACTGCAGTTTGGAGTGAAGTTCCGGTGTTGTCGGACGCCTTCAACCCTGCTCTGACCAGGATCCTCCTATGCGTGGAAGGAGGGGTGACTCGTCAGGCGGTGTTTTGCAACTTTCTGACCAATAGGTGGGCTCCGCTGAAGAAGAGGGAGAAGCTTGCTTGGGCCCTCAACAGTATGCTGGACGACGACCGGATCGAGACCGGTTTGAAGTCCAACATGGAGGGTGCAACTTTGGAGTTCCACCTCAAGTAGTTCCAGCATGACATCGATGTCAAGGGTGACGACTTGGCTCCGCCGGCAGCTTTCCTCCCTCTGAACATGGAGGCAAAGTTTAGCAGGGAGCTCCGGCGGACGATGCCGGTGCTTGACGACCTTGGTGTCATTGAGAGGCATTCGACCACCGGGTTGGCGATCTTCGGAGCTCTTGAAGGTGGCTCCGTTCTTGCCCCACAGCCAAGAACCAAAGTCGTAGGCAAGGGCAAGGAGTTGGCTGAGCCCTCGAGCCGTAAGAGGAAGCTGAAGCATGCCGACGGAAGGTCCATCAGGCCTGCGTCTTCTGCAGCGGCTCCTTCTCCTGGAGGGGGAGGTCTTCAATGACGGCATCTACTCTAGCAACGGCATCTTCCCGGGGTGCTAGCTCCAGCCATGTAACTCCAGCACTAGGGCCAACAGAGGGCTCTGGGTCCGGAGGTCCTTCCCGGTCGAGGGGGGCCTCGACCAAGGCAACACCGGTAGCAGCAGCAAGCTTCAGGGGACCTTCCAGGACTACCACGCTAGTGGCAGCTGGGGTCAGTCCGGAGCATCCGAAAAAGAGGTTCCATGCTAACTCGTGCGGAAGCCTTCCGAGGTAATTTTTGATTTTTTACCTCAGCCAGTTGTTTTATTGTTATGTCTATATTTCGAGTTTCTTCATCCTTCATCCACAGCATGCCTAAGAAAAGGGTTGAAGCTCCGGTCCCTGCAGCAGCAGTTGAAGCTGAGCAGGCTGAAGCTCCGGCTCCAATTCCAGCGCCGCCTCAAGAGGTGGCTGAGGCTGCGGCAGCTCCGGCGCTGGCTGTCGTGGTCTTGAACCTCGACTCATCCCCAGAAGCTCCCGTGGTAGCGCCGGACCACGGGAATGAAGATGTACCAGTGGTACCAGCCCCAGAGGCTGAAGCTCCGGGCTTGGATGCTGTGATGTTGGATGCTCCAGCCACAGAGCCGGAGGTAGCTGCGATTCCGGCCCTGGAGCCGAATGTTGTTGAAGCCTCGACAGTTGAGCCGGTGGTTGATGAGGTCCCAGCGGTGGAGCTGGGTGTTGATGAAGCTCCGGCACTTGGGCCGGTTGTCGAGGAAGCTCCGGCGGTAGAGCCGATTGCTATAGAAGTTCCGGTTGTAGAGCCGGTCGTTGAAGAGGTTCTGGCATCCGAGCCCGTTGCTGCGGTGGTGTCGGTGCCTGAGCCCATGATGGTCGAAGTGCCAGCGCCTGAGCCCATGATGGTCGAAGCGCCAACACCTGAGCCAGCGGCGGAGGAGGCGCCTACGTCGGAGCCTGAAGTAGCTTCTACTCCGACTGAACCTTCAACACCTGCTCCGAAAGTGGTGATCCCGGAGATGCCCGCTGTTGAGCTAGGGTGCCAAGATGAAGCTGCTGTCCCCCCACCTGGGGGGCCAGTTCTTGATGACCTGGCGGCGGGACCTTCGGAGTCAATTCCAGAGGTCGGAACTTCCGTTGCAGGACCTTCCTCGGCGGCGGCCGAGGCTATCCTGGAGGAAAGCCCTAGTGCCGTGGAAGCTCAGGGGACCTCTTTTGTTTAGTGGGACCCAATTTTTGTCACTGAAGATCCGCTGGAGCCAGCGGAGAGGACCCTGTCAGGTCCGGACTCGATCCCCCTATCGTTTTCTATTGACAACGCCTGCTCCAGTCTTCGCCAGGTCCAGCCGGCTTTCTACCACAACAGCATGGCCCTCGAGGAGGAGCGCCAAACCCTTAGGAGGTGGCGCAACCGACTTCATTTCAAGACCAAGGTGGCGCAGTCGAGGCTGGCTGATGACAAGGAGTGGGTGCAGAGGGAGAAGGTTTGCCTGGAGTACTGGGGTAAGCTGTTGGATGAGAGGGAAAGCATGACGCGATCCCTTGACAACCAGTCCCAGGCCATCTACAAGCAGGCCAAAGCTGCTAAAAGCGGAGCGGATGACCACCAGGAGAGGCTCGCCGTCATCCACGATAGTCTCGTCAAGCGCCGGGAGGCTCTTGAGGCGCGGGAGAGAAAGCTCGAGGATGAAGAGCAAAAACTCCAGGAGCTGTGGGACGACCTCGTGAAGAGGGAGGAAGAGATTGTCCAAAAGACAGCTCTGGCTGACAAGAACCTCGAAGAACGCACCAAGAAATTGGAGGAGCGTTGCGAGGAAGAGGAGAAGAAGGTCTGGGAGCGAGGACAAGATCTCTACAAGCAGGAGAATGCCATTGCCACCAGGGAGAAGAAAGTGTGGGGCTGAGAGAAGGATCTGGTCAACTGCCGGAATGAGATCTACCTCCGAGAGGAAGAGCTTAGTAAACTCTAAAGGCAGGTTGCTGAAAAGATTCAGCAGAATGCCAAAGAGGTGGAGTGTCTTGCTCGGGAGAACTCAGAGCTTGCGGCTGCCAAAAGATCTTTGGTGGAGATGCGAAGCACAAGGGTTGCGGAGTCCCAACAAGTTTGGGACTTCCTGGGCAAAGACAACGACGCGCTGACGCTAATGGGCTTCAGTCCCGTGCATCCAGATGATCTGGAGCCAGAGCTGGACCAGACGTTGGAGGCGCTGAGTTCAGCAGGCAACAAGCTCACCAAGATGGGCGATGTCATCGCGGACCATCTGGAAACTGAGGAACAGTCCATTGCGAAGAATGTCACAGAGTTCGTGCTGATGTGCTACACCAGTCGGGACCCTCAATTCCCTCTGGACCCAGTGCTTGAAGGCCCCATCGAAGGAGAGGGTGAAGCCGCTCGAGCCAGCGTGTCATAGGTTGCCCAGAAGGTCGCCCAGTTCTTCCACAGGGTCTAGGACCATCTCTTTGTAGCTCCCGCTTGTATTCTCTCTTCTTCTTCTCCAATTTTGTAATCTCTTGTCTCCAGATGAATGAAATCCAAAATTTTTTGTGAATTTCATTTTTTGTCTTCAACACCTTTGTCTCACTTGGCCCCCTGGTAGATGTACACAATTTGATTGTGATCATGTACCAAGAGGATGTAACAGTTGTTAAAGACTTGCGTGCTTCGAACTTGTAGAATGTAGGTCCAGAGTCTTTGATAGTGTCGGCCCCCTGAGGTTGTCGGAGCTTAGTGGCTCCGGCATTGACCATCATCGGAGCTTAGTAGCTCCGGCAGTAGTCTCCATCAACTCGTAAAGCATCGACGGTTAGCCCTCTAGGGTGTCGGCAGTAGTCTCCATCAACACGTGGTTTATTGACAATAGACTCCTCTATAGAGTCTTTCCACCATCTTTTCTTCATGTTGACGGCTTGCCCCCTAGCTTTACCGGAGCTGAGTAGCTCCAGCGACGCTCAATGTCAATGTTTGGACATCGACCACAAGCCTCCTAGAGGATGTCAGAGCTTTGGCAGCTCCGGCTTCATTCACCATCATCATGAAATATTTATTTTCCTGCACACTGAAGTCAAGAAAAACAGTAAAATCCGTTTCCTATCTATAACTTCATTGCGGCTTACTATTCTCGAGAAATTTTTAGCTCGAACACAATTCTAAATACAATCAAGAGCGTCGTCTTGTTTCCTTCAGGTCCGATCGTTTCTGGGCTTGCCTTACTTCGGCCTGGGGGGGTGTAGGTAGAGTGGCGTACTTAGGGTGCATGACCAAGCTAAGTCGATAGCACACTCCGGCCCTAGATTGGCTTGGCGGCATTCAGACGAGTAAACCATCAACAATGTTTGAACCCGGAAGGATAGACAATGAAACTCAAATTGTACATGAACTAGTCGAGCTAAAGTTTCTTAAGAACTGCACAACTTTGTTATAGACAAGAAAGAGAAAAATAAAAAATATTGAGCCTGTACAAAGTAAATGCACGTGGAGACTGTTTTCACATAATGATGTCTTTCATTATAGGTCCGGGGTACAGGGGAAACAAGTACACTCTTAGGGTACGGAACCAGGCTAAGTGTGTTTCGTTTCTCGTTTGACCCAAAGTAGCTAGCTACACTTTTAGTTCTGAGACTGTGACAAGTGTTGCATGGACGTTGCGGACCTAACAGGGTAGGTCCGGCTGCCCTCCCGAAGGAGCTACCCGACTCTGTACAATGACTCTATAACATACATCACATGTAATTATAGACTCACCTCCTTGATATTAAGCGTAGAACTTACGGAGGTGCTCAATGTTCTAAGGATTTGGGAGAGGTGTCCCATCCTCAGTTGCTAAGCGAACGCATCCGGGACGGGATACTTTGATCACTCAGAAGGGTCCTTCCCAGTTGGGGGAGAGTTTGTTTAACCCTTCTCTGGATTGTATTCTCCGTAGCACAAGATCACCTTCCTCGAGCTGTCGGTTGTGAACATGCCTTTGGTGATAGCGCCGAAGAGCTTGGCAGTATCTAGCATTCCGAACAGCTGCTCGGCACCTACCCTCTTCAAGGAGGTCAAGGTCTTCACGCCGGAGCTGGTCCTACATGGCTTCATCGGAGGTCCGGACCCGGAGCGACCCTAAGGTGATTTCCGGAGTAAGGACTGCTTCAGCTCCGTACACCAGGAAGAAGGGTGTCTCTCCAGTTGACTGGTTTGGAGTTGGCCCATAGAGTGGGCGGAAGCTCTTCGATCCAGTTGGCTCCATGTTTTTTCGGGCGCTCATATGTGCACATCTTGAGTCCTTTAAGGATTTCCGCATTTGCTCTCTCGGCTTGGCCATTGCTTGCCGGGTGAGCTACGGAGGCATAGCTGACTTGGATGCCGAGGTCTTCGCAGTACCCTTGGAAAGCAGAGCTTGTGAATTGGGTCCCATTATCGGTTATGATTTTGTTCGGGACTCCAAATCTGCATATGATGGACTGCAAGAAGTTGATAGTTGATTGCTTGTTTATTGTCACAACTGGAGTTGCTTTTGGCCATTTGGTGAACCAGTCAATGGCAACATACAGGAACTTGTAACCTCCGACGGCTCTTGGGAAAGGTCCCAAGATGTCCATACCCCACACAGTGAAAGGCCATGTAGGAGGTATCATTTCTAGAGGCTTAGCCGGTGTGTGAATTTGCTTTGCATGGAACTGGCATGCTTTGCATTTCTTCACCAGCTCAGTTGCATCCTGGAGCGCTGTAGGCCAGTAGAAGCCATGCCGGAAGGCTTTACCGACCAGCGTGCGTGAATACGCGTGGTTCCCACACTCGCCTCCATGGATTTCTGCGAGGAGCTCGTAGCCTTCTTCCCTTGTGATGCACCGCATTAGGACGCCGTTGGCACCGTGCCGGTAGAGATCCCCTACTACCAGCGTGTATCTTTTAGCCAATCTGACTATCCGGTCAGCGGATACATCATCGTCAGGAAGGATATCGTCTTTCAAGTAGCTTCAGATCTCCGAGAGCCATGCATCGGAGCTTGCTTGAGCGTTTGAGTCTTGCGGGTTGGGTTGCTCGGAGCATCCGGCAGCACCTACGACCCTTGATGGCTGCCATGGTAATAGGGCCATCGGGACCGCCAGCTTCAGGATGCTAGTCTCCCCCCCTTCGCTCAGTTCGGCGGGCTGAGCTGTGGGTTTTGACAACCTCCGGACGAAGGTTCCGCCAGGAGCCAGAGCTCCGGTTGACGCTTTTGTTGAGAGTTCGTCAGCTTTAGCGTTATGGACACGCTGGACATGGTGGAGGTCCAGGACTTCGAAGTCCTTCTGAAGCCTCTGGACATCAAGGAGATAAGCAGCTAGTTGAGGATTGTTACAGGAGCATTCACCCTTCACCTATTTAATGATGAGCTGCGAATCTCCCTTGACCAACAACTGCTTGACACCATATGATAGTGCCACCTTTAGTCCGTAAATGAGTGCTTCATACTCCGCCATGTTGTTGGTCGCCTTGAAATCAAGGTGGACCATGTATTTTACCTTCTCCCCGGTTGGAGCAAGGAGAAGGACTCCAGCTCCGGCCCCCTGCTTTTGCATGGAGCCGTCGAAGTAGAGGGTCCAGTGAGGTTTAGTGAAGGCCGGAGCCTTGAGTTCCGGCTTCTGCTCACTAGGGCCCCCAGGGTTTGACGGAGAGGGGGTCCATTCCGCCACGAAGTCTGCCAATGCTTGACTCTTGATCGCTTGTCTTGGGATGAATTCAAGATCAAATTCGGCCAATTTCGCTGCCCACTTTGCAATGTTCCCAGTAGAGTTGGGATTATGCAAGACCGCACACAGTGGATAAGAAGTCACCACTGAGATCTTGTGAGCTTGGAAGTAATGGCGAAGCTTCCTAGAGGCGATGAGAACTGCGTAGAGCAGCTTGTGCACCTCTAGGTATCGAGTCTTGGCATCATGTAGTACTTTGCTGATGAAGTACACTGGGCGCTGGACCGTCCATACCCTCCTAGAGGGGCCCGGTACTTCCTCCACATCGACCTGGACCCTCCCGGAGGGGTCCAGGCCTGCTTCGGGGACCTCCAGGTCTTTGCTAGAGGAACCCGGAGCTTCTACTGGAGCGACCCGGACCCTCTCGGAGAAGTCCGGATCTCCTGGAGTAACTCCTTGTAGATCCAAGTCTGGGGGCTGGGACCCAGACTCACCTTCAGGAACCTCCGGACCCTCCCGGGGGGGGGGGGTCTAGATTCCTGAGCTTGGGATGGTTCTGGTATTTCCGCAACCAGGACCATACTCACAACCTCGTCGGTTGCCGAAATGTAAAGCAGTAAGGGCTCACCAGGGTTCGGAGCTACCAAGGTTGGTAGAGTGGTGAGGAGCTGCTTTAACTCCTGAAACGCCTTTTGTACTTCTTCAGACCATTGGAATGGTCTGGACTTCCTGAATAGCTTGAAGAAGGGTAGCACCCATTCTGCCAGTCTTGAGATGAACCGGCTGAGGGCGGCTAGACATCCAGTCAGTTTCTGGACGTCCTTGATGTGGGTTGGTGGCCGCATATCCTCAATGGCTTTAATCTTCGCCGGATTTGCCTCTATGCCCTGGTGGTTTACCAAGAAACCAAGAAGCTTTCTGGAGCTAACCCCGAAGACACACTTGTCTGGGTTCAGCTTCGTGCGAGTGACTCGCAACTTGTCAAAGACAGCTTGCAAAGTGTAAAGGAGTGATTCCTTGTCTTTGATCTTGACGACGATGTCATCAACATACACTTCCACTACGTCTCTGATGAGCTTCCAAAGGTTTTGTGCATAGCTCGTACAAATGTTGAAGCTACATTCTTGAGACCAAATGGCATGGCAGTATAGCAGTACAATCCATCTACTGTGATAAAAGAAGTATGTTCTTCATCCTCCCTAGACATTCTGATTTGATGGTACCCAGAATATGCGTCTAGGAAACACAGTAATTCACACCCGGAGGTGGAATCCACTATCTGGTCTATTCTAGGTAGTGGGAATGGATCTTTTGGGCATGCCTTATTCAGTGTTGTGTAGTCAATACACATCTGAAGCTTCCCGCCGGCCTTGGATACAACAACTGGGTTTGCCAACCATTTAGGGTGGAAGACTTCTCGGATGAATCCAACTTCGAGCAACTTCTTCACTTCTTGTCGTATGAAGTTCTGTCGCTCTACTGATTGCTTCCGAGGCTTCTGGTGCACAGGCCGAGCGTCAGGATAGATCTTCAGATTATGCTCGATCACTTCCCTAGGGATCCCAGGCATTTGCGACGGTTGCCAGGCAAACACGTCGACGTTAGCCCGAAGGAAAGTGATGAGCGCGAGTTCCTATTTGTCATTCAGACCTCCTGATATACGGCTGGTCTGAGCGGCATCGGAACCGATTTGGACGACTTTGACGGGGATGTCGGTGTCGCCGCTTGGTTGCACACAGGGTGCAGAGGTTGAGCCTCGTTGACGAATGCTCGGGGGTTTCGGAGCTTGTTCCTGCCTAGACTCTTCCTCCTGCGCTGTAGCAAGCGCATGAAGTTCTTCCAGAGCAGTCACTCCGACAGTGCGGTCTCCGCGGATCTAGAGAACACCAGCTGGTGTTGGCATCTTCAACACCAGGTAGCCATAATGAGCAGCAGCCATGAACTTGTACAAGGTTGGTCTGCCCAGAATGGCGTTGAAAGGTAAGTTGATCTGAACAATGTCAAAGATCAACTTCTCAGTGCGATAATTCTCCCGAGTCCCGAAGGTCACGGGGAGAGTAATGGCATCGAGTGGGGTTATGGCCCCCGAACCTACTCTGGAGAAAGGTCGGGAGGGGCGAAGGTCCGAAGGTCGGAGCTGAAGCTTGACGAAAGCTTCGAAGCTTATGAGGTTCAGCCCCAAAACTCCGTCCACCATTACATGGTGGAGTTGAATGTTATTGATGGTCGGAGATACCATCACAGGTAGTTTACCAGATCCGATCATGTTTCGAGGGCAGTCCGAAGCATCAAAACTGATGGTGGTGTCCATCCACTTTCGGTGAGGCTCCGCACTGGCTGTAGGAGCTACTCAGGCCATGTCCTGTCGCATGGTCTTGAGGACACGGCGGGAGGTGATGTCCCACGAACCACCAAAGATGGTGTTCATGGTCTTCCAACGCTCATTGTCGGAGACGTCGAAGTCATCATCGACGGAGGTGTAAACCGCTTTCAGGACCTTTTTAGGATCCTAAAAGCCTAACTCCTCTTCAGCCGGAGCTTCATCGACTTTCTGTTTTCCTTCCCTCTGACGGAAAGTAACTTCTTCCCAGCGCTTGTTGTAGCGCTCGGCAAGGTTTTGGACCTCCTGGCAATCTTCCAAGTTGTGTCTATTCGATTTGTGAATAGGACACCACACTTTGGAGTTGCCACCGTCTTCAGAGGGCGGTCGAGGTCGTTTCTCGGGGCATGGCCCCCGGCCACCCGGAGCTGCAGCAGCTGCAGCAGTAGATGTGCCTGCCGACGGCTTCTTCTTGCCGTTGGACTTTTTCTTCTTTTTGACACTCCCGTAGGTAGTGGCTTCGCCTTTGGAGGATTTTTTACCATCCCCCGGAGGTGGTTTGGAGTGCATTTCACGGCCCTCCGCAGCTTTGGCACACTTGTCTGCCAAGCTGAAGAGCTCTGTGACGCTGGTGATCTCCTAGATCGCCAGCTTCTCCAGCATCTTCTTATCTCGTATGCCCTGTCTAAATGCCATGATAACAGAGGCGCTGGAGATAGATGGAATAGTGTTTCGTACCTGGGAGAACATCTGGATGAATGAGCGCAGGGATTCTCCCCCCTTCTGCACGACAGCAAAAAGGTCCAGTTCAGTGCCTGGTCGGGTGTATGAACTCCCAAAATTGGCGGTGAACTGTTGGCACAATTCCTCCCAACTATTGATGGAGTTGTGAGGAAGGTTCATGAACCAGGACCTGGCGGTCCCAGTCAAGGCCACTGGGAAGTAGTTGGCCATTACGGCCTTGTTACCTCCGACCGTAAGGATTGTGGTGGAGTAAATCTGCAGAAACTCAGCGGGATTAACAGTCCCATCAAATTTCTCCGGCAGGTGAGGCCGGAACTTTTGTGGCCAACTGACCATGTGTAGGTGCATGGCCAGGGCAGAACAGCGTCCTCCTACTGCCTCGAGAGCAGGACTGTCTCGAGCCCCTCGCCTTTCGCGAGCATGCTCGATATGGACACGACGGTCCTGTTGTCGGTAACGGCGATCAAGCTCTGCCCGGAGGTCATGAGTTGAAAGCCTAGTTACCATATGAGTGCGTCGCGCCCTGGAAGGTAGCGACGTAACTTGCTGTGATGTAGCACGCCTTCTATTTTGGGAAGCGTGTGGACCAAGTCTGCCCGACACAGTCCGGCGCTACGATGGGGCCCGCCCCGAAGGGGGAGGACCTTGGTTGCTGATGTGGTCGGCTGCTACTGCAACCAGATGTTCCACGCTAGCCCTCCACTGCTCCATTGCACCCTGGGATGCACCTGGAGGTGGTGGACGTTGGAGGAGAGCACGAGATGCATGGAGCGCGTGTTCAGGGTTGTTGTTATTAGCCGATGTGGTGACCGACGGCGATGCACCGTCACGCAGCCTAGCTTGATTTGTTGGTGCAGGCGGTGGCGGTGGAGGCATGACTCCTGCTGGAGTCGTGGCACCTGCTGGTTGCTGCATGTTGGAGGGATTGCCCCCAGCAGGTTGAACAGCAGGATTGCCGTTGGATGATCCAGCAGCTGAGTTCACCATCCTTGAAATCTCGGGCGTCCCCCTTCCTGGCGCGCCAACTATCGGGGTTTGGATCCGGCAGATGTCCCGAAACTACCGTTGGTACATCGAGGAGTTGTAGTTCGGTAATGGGCGCGCAGAGATTCAAGAAGGTGAAAGACAAGTGGACACAGAGATTTATGTGGTTCGGGCCGCTTGCGCATAATACCCTACTCCACAGGGTGTGTTAGTGTTGTATTGAGCGTGTGAGTCTAGAAGAAGCTCCAGAAGAAGAAGTTTGTCTAGGTCAGGGAGTCCAGGAGAGGTCTGGAGAGGTCCCTTGTGTATCGTCGAACAGTCCTTTTATAGTGCAAGGACTGGTCGTTACACCGTTAGCTTGGCCCGACATGTGGCCCCGATGGTTACATATACTTGATACACAATTAATGAGGTTAATTACCCTTAATAGCCCGGTGACAGGCCTTAACATTGCCGTTACCGGTATTAAGGGCCATCTGATCGTGTGCCATTAATATGGCATTAATGACACTTAATCGGGTCTTGAAGTCTTTGATTGCTCCTTGAAGGTTCGGAGTCGTTGGGGGTCCACCAGCCTGATTGTTGAAGTTGAAGGTCCGACGGTTCAGCCACGTGGCAACTCCGGAGCTTACCGTCGTGGACGGGTAGGTCCGGTGCTGTTGGACACGTGTCGGCACTGGAGCTATCCTCTGTCTGGGGTTAGGTCCGGGGATGCCATACTGGTATCTTGTTCAGAGCTTTCCCATGTGTGGGCGATAGCTCTGGTCTTATTATACACGTGGCGGCCCTGGGACTAACCATGTCGGGGAAGCAGGTCCGGTTACACCTGACATGTGGGGCCTTCAGAGGTCTTCAAATCTGGTAGATAAAGTTTCCTTGTGATCTTTGCAATCTCAAGGGGTATCCGGTACGTAGGGTACCTACATGTAGGATGCATGGTAGCCCACGTGTTGTAGAGGTAGGCGGTAGGTGGTGACAGTCCTATCCGTCCGTTGTAATCCTCCACGTTTGGCTAGGACATAGGCTGTTGACAGGAGTCACCTGGCAGACTAGGGTAAGCCCATGCATGATATGTTGGACCACTAAATCCTAGTATTCAACATTAGCACATTCACGTGTACTTTATGAGGCTATGTATATGAGTAATTAGAGCACAGTAGGAGTAGCTTTGTCTCGTAGTCTAACCCTCACTAGGACAATATTACCCTTAGAGTAGATTGCTTAGGTGTGTGTCATACTACCCCAATTATCATCTTACCTCTTTTCTGATAAACACTTAGTACCCTATACTTGATGATACGAATAGTGTTTACTTTACTTCACTGCCTTCCTTTAGGATAAATACGATGTCCATGGGAATACTCTTGGGTGAAATGCTACAACGGTATCTTTCGTGCACTTGCGGGTCTCATCTCCTATCGGAGATGATCTGTGGTGTTAAGAAATACCAACAAGCATTTCTGGCGCTGTTGCCGGGGAACAAAGGAAGTGAAGGATAGCTATCACATGTGATTAAGCTATATGTACTAATAGTTATTAGACAGGATTACCCTTGATTGTTTTCTCCTTTTGTGTGAAAACAGGGTAGTGTTGGCTAACCCATTTTATGGGATGGCCAACGAGGATGCAAGTGTTCCACTGCAAGATGATTAAAGGCATATCTCGATAAATGCTCGCTAGGAAACACCATTGCCCTTCGTGGAAGAATTTCAACTTCCAACAGGAGACAAAGACATCCATTCCCAAGCTTGGGGTGGCTCCAAGACTTCTTTTTGGTTTGTCTCTATCATGGGGTGGATAGTTGGCTCTTCATCCAACATTCATGTCATGGGTTGGCTCTATCAATCCATGACTACATTCATGCTGAAGCTGGAGGACCCCTATTCTCATTCATCATGGATGAGAAGATGGTCTCTACTCAAGAGGTGGATTGAAGAATGATCTAGTTCTCTTAGCTTGGCATGAAAACCACTAACAAGGTGAACATGCTAGTCATGGAACTACACCTCCCATTGAAGTAACATGAAGATCAAGCCAATGGAGAAGTGTTTGGAAGATCCAAGCCATGGATATTCAAATGATTTGTGAAAATCCATGTCAACATGGGACACTTGGGGAAATATTTCCCTATGACCCATGGGGATTCTTCCTTTCAAACAAAAACTCCAATGGCCACGATTCACAAGGAGGTCAAGGGTGGAATCAACATCACCCTAGTAATATGGAGGTTATGGGGATTTCAAGGGATTTAATTTCAACTAGCCTACCTTGAAGTATTTTGTCCATGGCCAAGCAGAAATCAGGGCAACATTCAAATGAAGCTCTTGGCCAAGGACAGGAAATTGAAAGAGCATTCAAGATACAAGATATCCCACAACCACTTGTTGAGATTCCTACACTTCGACCAAGCCCGTGCAACATAGGGCAAGTGACATTGTGGATGAAGCATTCCTTGTTTGATTCTAGAGTCCACATGTCATCATGTCGAAGGAAGTCTTTGATCCATGATCAGAGTATGGGCTAACTCAAGGGAGCATCAAGATCATCGAAGTGGCACCCCTAAAGAAGGACAAGCCTCACCATGCTCATGAAATAATATCTTCAAGAGGAAGAAGCCATCGCTACACCAACAAGTCTTCATCAGAACGACGGAGAGGCTAGGACCATCATGTGGCCCACATGTCCTACTGACAAGCCAAAGAAGATTTGGCATGTCAAGCAAGAGAAGTTGTCCACATCTTTAACTTTGGGATTGGACAACAAATCATTGCACTAAATAGGACGAAGGTAAGTCCAACTTATCAGACTTCAAAAATTCGGTGATCCCTTGCCAATAGGTTAATTGGTAGTTATCTCATATTTATTTCCCAATTGCATATTTGAATTTCTCGTCATTTGCATTCAGCATGTTTGAATTTCCACACCTGCATGTTGGAAGGTAAAATTTCCAACCATTATAAAACTAGAAATTTGTATTACGGAAGAAATTTAATTGGATATGAACTCTGGGCATGAAAACTTAAATTTATTTTTCTAATTCAACCCAAAAAAGATTTTTTTTATGCCTCATTGCATTCACAAGTTGTTTCAAGTTGGGCAAGATAATTTGACAATAGGGTTCAATTTAGTTTTGGCTAACATAACCCATTTTCGAGTTGTTTTGTTTGTTCTTGATTGAATTGCAGGAGGACAAAAATTGTAAAGAGGTGGTTTGGCAAGAAAGAGGAGGCCACATCAAGCTCAAGCCACCATTGGGAGGATTTGAGAACACATATCTCCTTCAAACTTATTTTTAGTTTGAGGTAGAGAAATATTCAAGACGATGACCCAATGGAGGAGCAAGAAGAAGCCTCCACAAAATCCATTGCCAAAACCAACCTCAACTGGGCATTTGACGTCAACCATGAAGTCTACGCCAAAATCAAAGGCTGTGAGTTTCTCATACAAAGGCTTTCATCACCAACTGCCCTTCAAATGAGGTATGAGTTTAGCATTTTTCATTGTTTGATTTGCTTTAGAATTGAATATCCTTTCTTGCATTTATGAGGAAGGTTGCCACTTCCTCATCATTCAATTCTCATGCATCCTCAGAAGAGTAAGTGTTGCTATTGTCTTTTGGATCTCCAAAAGGAAATACCACCTTACTTGTAAAAAGCTAAAACAAGTATCTAGAATTCCTTAAGCATTGTTTTATAGACTTAGTCATTTTTGCCTATGTTTAAAAAATAAAACTTTTGGGCACAACTTAATGGGTGAATTGGCATGTAGCAACTTAGGCATAGTGATGACCATGATTTTGATTTGTGCTTCATGCATATATGGTTTCACTAAATTTCAAACTCCTAGGAGAATAAGTGATATCTCTGATCTTAATTTGAATTGCATTTATATGTGGAATCACTAAATCTCAAATCCCTAGAAAAGTTCAGGGGGATAAAATTGAAAATCTTGTTTGCCATGATCTAAATGATAACATTTGCTCTTGTGTAAAAAGCTATGATGGTTATAAACTTAAAAAGATGAAGAGGCCCATATAGTGTATTTATATTGCTTGCACTGATATGAGTAGGAGCTTTAGAAAATGTGCAAATTGATTTATGTATAAAGACCAACTCTTTTCAATGAATAATACATTGCTCATGGATACACTTTAAATTAGAACCAATGCATCTTTGATTTTGTTCTTCCTCATATGTACAAATGAAAATTGGGTTAGCTAACCCGAAAATTCACTTGTACAAGTATCGGGAGCTAACCATCCCTATCTATCAAAGAGAAGAAGTTTGCAGCAGTAATATTACTACGCAGGCATTCAAGGAGCCAATTTTCGGAATCCCTAGAACTCGTGGGAGGCAACACAATATCGACACTCAATCCTCCATCGTCAAAGCCACACTGCAACAAGCATAGTCCAATCTCATAGCCTACCTCCGTCGCTAGGGATTCAAACCCTATCATGAACCTTGATCAAGAATAAGCTTGGGGGAGGACTCCCACTTGAGGTAACTTGTATCACACCCATTGCATTTATCTTTCATCCATCCATCCACCTTGCATCCAAATTTTTTAAATATAAATAGTAACTTAGATTTGCTTTTGCTTAATCAATAAAGATGTGTGGTAAGAATGATTTAGATTTCACATACAAGAATAGTTGCTCTGTTTAATTTTTCATAAGTCCTTGGTATGCAAATTGCTACTCTCCAAATATTGCTTCTATTGGCCAGAATTAACTTTGCCTTGATTTAGAAATTGTGGGTAGCAAAAGCTTAATCCAATTTCTAGGTTGTTGTGAGATTTGAAATAGTAATAGGGCTGCTATTCTTAGTTTGAAAGTGAAACTTAGATTTCCAGGAAAAAAATTTAAAAAAAGATTTAAGTTAACCTCATTTGATTGGAAATACCTACCAAAGTCATATGATGTTTTACATTGATAACCTTATGCATATGCTATTTGCTTTCACATTGAGCCTAGTCAAACTAGTATAGTCCTATGTGAGAATTCATTTATTTCTTTTAGAATTCAAGACTTCACTTACACATGCTATACTTCTACACTAGAGGTTAGCAAAATTCCATCATATCATCATTCCACAATAAAAAAGAGAAACTCCATGCCTTTCATGTTCGGTACTCTCTTCAAGTTAATTGCATAAAAAAGGGAGTAGAAGACATGGCTACAAGGAAAAAATGCATGCTTACATTATAAGCATGAGAAAAAAAGAAAAAAAGAGAGAAAATGCATGTGTCGGTACCCTACGTACCGGATACCCCTTGAGATTGCAGAGATCACAAGGGAACTCCATCTACCAGATTTGAAGACCTCTGAAGGCTCCACGTGTCAGGTGTAACCAGACCTGCTTCCTCGACATGGTTAGTCACAGGGCCGCCACGTGTATCATAAGACCGTAGCTATCGCCCACACATAGGAAAGCTCCGCACTAGATACCAGTATGGCATCACCAGACCTAACCCCAGACAGAGGGAAGCTCTGGTGCCGACACGTGTCCAACAGCACTGGACCTACCCGTCCATGACGGTAAGCTCCAGAGCTGCCACGTGGCTGAACCGCCGGACCTTCAACTTCAACAATCAGGCTGGTGGAACCCCGACGGCACCAGATCTTCAAGGAGCAATCAAAGACTTCAAGACTCGATTAAGTGTCATTAATGCCATATTAATGACACACGATCGGATGGCCCTTAATACCGGTAACGGCTATGTTAAGGCCCGTTACCAGGCTATTAAGGGTAATTAACCACATTAATTTTATATCAAGTATGTGTAACCGCCGGGGCCACATGTCGGGCCAGGCTAACGGTGTAACGACCAGTCCTTGTACTATAAAAGGACTGGTCAACGATACACAAGGGACCTCTCCAAACCTCTCCTGGACTACCTGGCCTAGACAAGCTTCTTCTTCTGGAGCTTCTTCTAGACTCACACGCTCAATACAACACTAAAACACCCCGTGGAGTAGGGTATTACGCTCAGGCGGCCTGAACCACGTAAATCTTTGTGTCCACTTGTCTTTCACCTTCTTGAATCTCTGCATGCCCATTACCGAACTACAACTCCTCGATCTACCAACGATAGTGTCGAGAGATCTGCCGGATCCAAACCCTGACAGTTGGCGCGCCAGGTAGGGGGACGCCCGAGATTTCAAGGATGGTGAACTCAGCTGCTGGATCATCCAACAGCAATCCTGCTGTTCAACCTGCTGGGGGCAATCCCTCCAACATGTAGCAACCAGCAGGTGCCACGACTCCAGCAGGAGTCATGCCTCCACTGCCACCGCCTGCACCAACAAATCAAGCTGGGCAGCGTGACAGTGCATCGGTGTCGGTCACCGCATCGGCGAATAACAACAACCCTGAACACGCGCTCCATGCAGCGCGTGCTCTCCTCCAACGTCCACCACCTCCAGGTGCATCCCAGGGTGCAATGGAGCAGTGGAGGGCTGACGTGGAACATCTGGTTGCAGCAGCAGCCGACCACATCAGCAACCAAGGTCCTCCCCCTTTGGGACGGGCCCCATCGTAGCGCCAGACTGTGTCGGTCAGACTTGGTCCGCACGCTTCCCAAAATAGGAGGCGTGCTGCATCACAGCAAGTTACGTCGCTACCTTCCGGGGCGCGACGCACTCATACGGCAACCAGGCTTTCAACTCATGACCTCCAGGCGGAGCTTGATCGCCGTTACTGATAACAGGACGACCGTGTCCATATCGAGCGTGCTCGTGAAAGGCGAGGGGCTCGAGACAGTCCTGCTCCCGAGGGAGTAGGAGGAGGCTGTTCTGCCCTAGCCATGCACCTACGCATGGTCAGTTGGCCACAAAAGTTCCGGCCTCACCTGCCGGAGAAATTTGACGGGACTGCTAATCCCGCTGAGTTTCTCCAGATTTACTCCACTGCAATCCTTGCGGCCGGAGGTAATGAGGTCGTAATGGCCAACTACTTCCCAGTGGCCTTGACTGGGACTGCCAGGTCCTGGTTCATGAGCCTTCCTCACAACTCCATCAATAGTTGGGAGGAATTGTGCCAACAGTTCACCGCCAATTTCGGGAGTTCATACACCCGACCAGGCACTAAACTGGATCTTTTTGCTGTCGTGCAGAAGAGGGGAGAATCCCTGCGTTCATTCATCCAGAGGTTCTCCCAGGTACGAAACACTATTCCTTCTATCTCCAACACCTCTATTATTGTGGCATTTAGACAGGGCGTATGAGATAAGAAGATGCTGGAGAAGTTGGCGATCAAGGAGATCACCAGCGTCACGGAGCTCTTCAGCTTGGCAGACAAGTGTGCCAAAGCTGCGGAGGGCCGTGAAATGCACTCCAAACCACCTCCGAAGGATGGTAAAAAATCCTCCAAAGGCAAAGCCACTACCTCTGGGAGTAGAAAAAAGAAGAAAAAGTCCAACAACAAGAAGAAGTCGTCGGCTGGCACATCTACTGCTGCAGATGCTGCAGCTCCGGGTGGCCGGGGGCCACGCCCCGAGAAATGACCTCGGCCGCCCTCTTAAGACGGTGGCAACTCCAAAGTTTTGTCTCCTATTCACAAATCGAATAGCCACAACTTGGAAGATTGTTGGGAGGTCCAAAACCTTGCCGAGCGCTACAACAAGCGCCGAGAAGAAGTTCCTTTCCGTCAGAGCACTGGCGAAGCCAGGTTATGTTACCCTGGTGCACTGGCACTAGGGAAAACAAAAAAATTAACACTAAGATTCTTATTATGAGCAGCTATTTGGTTGAAATTTAAGCATAAATTTGATACAGACACCACCCTAACTTGTGGTATAGCTTCGCCACTGCGTCAGAGGGAAGCAAAACAAAAAGTCGATGAAGCTCCGGCTGAAGAGGAGTTAGGCTTTCAGGATCCTCAAAAGGCCCTGAAAGTTGTTTACACCTCCGTCGACGACGTCTCCGACAGTGAGCGTCGGAAGACCATGAACACCATCTTTGGTGGTTCATGGGACATCATCTCCCGCCGTGTCCTCAAGACCATGCGGCGGGACATGGCCTTAGTAGCTCCTACAGCCAGTGCGGAGCCTCATCGAAAGTGGATTAACACCACCATCACTTTTGATGCTTCGGACTGCCCTCAGAACATGATCGGAGCTGGTCAACTACCTTTGATGGTATCTCCGACCATCAATAACATTCAACTCCACCATGTAATGGTGGACGGAGGTTCGGGGCTAAACCTCATAAGCTTCAAAGCTTTCGTCAAGCTTCATCTCCAACCTATGGACCTTCGCCCCTCCCGACCTTTCTCCGGAGTAGGTCCGTGGGCCATAACCCCACTCGGTGCCATTACTCTCCCCGTGACCTTCGGGACTCGGGAGAATTATCGCACTGAGAAGTTGATCTTTGACGTTGCTCAGATCAACTTACCCTTCAACACCATTCTGGGCAGACCATCCTTGTACAAGTTCATGGCTGCTGCTCATTATGGCTACCTGGTGTTGAAGATGCCAACACCAGTTGGTGTTCTCCGAATCTGCGAAGACCGCACTGCCGAAGTGACTGCTCTAGAAGAACATCATGCGCTTGCTACAGCGCAGGGGGAAGAGTCCAGGTAGAAAAAAGCTCCAAAACCCACGAGCATTCGTCAACGAGGCTCAACCTCTGCACCCCGTGTGCGACCAAGCGGCGACACCGACATCCCCGTCAAAGTCGTCCAAATCGGTTCCAATGTCGCTCAGACCACCCGTATATCAGGAGGTCTGAATGACAAATAGGAACTCGCGCTCATCACTTTCCTCCGGGCTAACGTTGACATGTTTGCCTGGCAACCGTCGCAAATGCCTGGGACCCCTAGGGAAGTGATCGAGCATAATCTGAAGATCTATCCTGATGCTCGGCCTATGCACCAGAAGCCTCGGAAGCAATCAGTAGAGCGAAGTAACTTCATACGACAAGAAGTGAAGAAGTTGTTCGAAGCTGGATTCATCTGAGAAGTCTTCCACCGAAAATGGCTGGCAAACCCAGTCGTTGTACCCAAGGCCGGCGGGAAGCTTCGGATGTGTATCGACTACACAACACTAAATAAGGCATGCCCAAAAGATCCATTCCCACTACATAGAATAGATCAGATAGTGGATTCCACCTCCGAGTGTGAATTACTATGTTTCCTAGATGCATATTCTGGGTACCATCAAATCAGAATGTCTAGGGAAGATGAAGAACATACTTCTTTTATCACAGTAGATGGATTGTACTACTATACTGCCATGCCATTTGGTCTCAAGAATGCAGCTTCAGCATTTGTACGAGCTATGTACAAAACCTTTGGAGAGCTCATCGGAGACGTAGTGGAAGTGTATGTTGATGACATCGTCGTCAAGATCAAAGACAAGTAGTCACTCCTTGACACTTTGCAAGCTGTCTTCGACAAGTTGCGAGTCACTCGCACGAAGCTGAACCCAGACAAGTGCATCTTTGGGGTTAGCTCCGGAAAGCTTCTTGGTTTCCTGGTAAACCACTGGGGCATAGAGGCAAATCCGGCGAAGATTAAAGCCATTGAGGATATGCGGCCACCAGCCTGCATCAAGGACGTCCAGAAACTGACTGGATGTCTAGCCACCCTCAGCCGGTTCATCTCAAGACTTGCGGAATAGGCGCTACCCTTCTTCAAGCTATTGAGGAAGTCTGGACCATTCCAATGGTCTGAAGAAGCAGAAAAGGCATTCCAGGAGTTAAAACAGCTCCTCACCACTCTACCAACCTTGGTAGCTCTGAACCCTGGTGAGCCCTTACTGCTTTACATTTTGGCAACCGACGAGGTTGTCAGTATGGTCCTGGTTGCGGAAAGACCAGAACCATCCCAAGCTCAGGAATCCAGACCCCTCCGGGAGGGTCCGGAGGTTCCAAAAGGTGAGTCTGGGTCCCAGCCCCCAGACTTGGATCTACAAGGAGTTACTCCAGAAGATCCGGACTCCTCCGGGTGGGTCTGGGTCGCTCCAGTAGAAGCTCCGGGTTCCTCTAGCAAAGACCCGGAGGTCCCCGAAGCAGGCCTGGACCCCTCCGGGAGGCTCCAGGTCGATGTGGAGGAAGTTTCGGGCCCCTCCGGGAGGGTCCGGACGGTCCAGTGCCCAGTGTACTTCATCAGCGAAGTACTACACGATGCCAAGACTCGATACCTAGAGGTGCACAAGCTGCTTTACGCAGTTCTTATCGCCTCCAGGAAGCTTCGTCATTACTTCCAAGCTCACAAGATCTTAGTGGTGACTTCTTATCCACTGCGTGCAGTCTTGCATAATCCCAACTCTACTGGGAACATTGCAAAGTGGGCAACAGAATTGGCCGAATTTGATCTTGAATTCGTCCCAAGACAAGCGATCAAGAGTAAAGCATTGGCAGACTTCGTGGCAGAATGGACCCCCTCTCCGTCAAACCCTAGGGGCCCTAGTGAGCAGAAGCCGGAACTCAAGGCTCCGGCCTTCACCGAACCTCACTGGACACTCTACTTCGACAGCTCCATGCAAAAGCAGGGGGCCGGAGCTGGAGTCCTTCTCCTCGCTCCAACTGGGGAGAAGGTAAAATACATGGTCCACCTTGATTTCAAGGCGACCAACAACATGGCAGAGTATGAAGCACTCATTTATGGACTAAAGGTGGCATTATCATATGGTGTCAAGCAGATATTGGTCAAGGGAGATTCGCAGCTCATAATTAAACAGGTGAAGGGTGAATGCTCCTATAACTATCCTCAACTAGCCGCTTATCTCCTTGAAGTCTAGAGGCTTCAGAAGGACATCGAAGTCCTGGACCTCCACCATGTCCAGCGTGTCCATAACGCTGAAGCTGACGAACTCTCGACGAAAGCATCAACCGGAGCTTCGGCTCCTAATAGAACCTTCGTCCGGAGGTTGTCAAAACCCACAGCTCAGCCTGCCGAACTGAGCGAAGGGGGTGAGACCAGCATCCCGAAGTTGGCGGTCCTGATGGCCCTGTTACCATGGCAGCCATCAAGGGTCGTAAGTGCTGCCGGAAGCTCCGAGCAACCCAGCACGCAAGATTCAAATGCTCAAGCAAGCTCTGATGCATGGATCTCGGAGAATCGGAGCTACTTGAAAGACAATATCCTTCTTGACGATGATGTATCCGCTGACGCGATAGTCAGATTGGCTAAAAGATACACGCTGGTAGAAGGGGATCTCTACTAGTGCAGTGCCAACAGCGTCCTAATGCGGTGCATCACAAGGGAAGAAGGTTGCGAGCTCCTTGTAGAAATCCATGGAGGAGAGTGTGGGAACCACGCGTCTTCACGCACGCTGGTCGGTAAAGCCTTCCGGCATGGCTTCTACTGGCCTATAGTGCTCCAGGATGCAACTGAGCTCGTGAAGAAATGCGAAGCATGCCAGTTCCATGCAAAGCAAATTCACACAACGGCTCAACCTCTACAAATGATACCTCCTACATGGTCTTTCGTTGTGTGGGGGATGGACATCTTGGGACCTTTCCCAAGAGCCGTCGGAGGTTACAAGTTCCTGTATGTTTCCATTGACAAGTTCACCAAATGGCCAAAAGAACCTCCAGTTGTGACAATAAACAAGCAATCAACTATCAACTTCTTGCCGTCCATCGTATGCAGATTTGGAGTCCCGAACAAAATCATAACCGATAATGGGACCCAATTCACAAGCTCTGCTTTCCAAGGGTACTGCGAAGACCTCGGCATCCAAGTCAGCTACGCCTCCATAGCTCACCTGGCAAGCAATGGCCAAGCCGAGAGAGCAAATGCAGAAATCCTGAAAGGACTCAAGACGCACACATATGAGCGCCTAAAAAAACATGGAGCCAACTGGATCGAAGAGCTTCCGCCCACTCTATGGGCCAACAGGACAACTCCAAACCATTCAACTGGAGAGACACCCTTCTTCCTGGTGTACGGAGATGAAGCAGTCCTTCCTCCGGAAATCACCTTAGGGTCGCTCCAGGTCCGGACCTCCAACGAAGCCACGCAGGACCAGCTCCGGCGTGAAGACCTTGACCTCCTTGAAGAGGGTAGGTGCCGAGCAGCTGTTCGGAATGCTCGATACCACCAAGCTATTTGGTGCTATCACCAAAGGAATGTTCACAGCCGACAGCTCGAGGAAGGCGATCTGGTGCTACAGAGAATACAATCCAGAGAAGGGTTAAACAAACTCTCCACCAGCTAGGAAGGACCCTTCCGAGTGATCAAAGTATCACGTCCCGGATGCGTTCGCTTGGCAACCGAGGATGGGACACCACTCCCAAATCCTTGGAACATTGAGCACCTCCGTAAGTTCTACGCTTAATATCACGGAGGTGAGTCTATAATTACATGTGATGAATGTTATAGAGTCATTGTACACAGTCGGGTAGCTCCTTCGGGAGGGCAGCCGGACCTACCCCGTTAGGTCTGCAACGTCCATGCAACACTTGTCACAGTCTCAGAACTAAAAGTGTAGCTAGCTGCATTGGGTCAAACGAGAAACAAAACACACTTAGCCTAATTTCGTACCCTAAGAGTGTACTTGTTTCCCCTGTACCCCGGCCCTATAATGAAAGACATCATTATGTGAAAACAGATTCCACGTGGATTTACTTTGTATATGCTCAATATCATTTATTTTTCTCTTTCTTGTCTATAACAAAGTTGTGCAGTTCTTAAGAAACTTTAGCTCGACCAGTTCATGTACAATTTGAGTTGCATTGTCTATCCTTCCGGGTTCAAACATTGTTGATGGTTTACTCGTCTGAATGTCGCCAAGCCAATCTAGGGCCGGAGTGTGATATCAACTTAGCCTGGTCATGCACCCTAAGTACGCCACTCTACCTACACCCTGGCAGGCCGAAGTAAGGTGAGCCCAGAAACGATCGGACCTGAAGGAAACAAGACGGTGCTCTTGATTGTATTTAGAATTATGTTCGACCTAAAACTTTCTCGAGAATAGTAAGCCGCAATGAAGCTATAGATAGGAAACGGATTTTAATGTTTTTCTTGACTTCAGTGCGCAGGAAAAATAAATATTTCATGATGATGGTGAATGAAGCCGGAGCGGCCAAAGCTCCGACATCCTCTAGGCGGCTTGTGGTCGATGTCCAAACATTGACATTGAGCGTCGCTGGAGCTACTCAACTCCGGTAAAGCTAGGGGGCAAGCCGTCAACGTGAAGAAAATATGGTGGAAAGACTCTATAGAGGAGTCTACTGTCGATACACCATGTGTTGACAGAGGTCACTGCTGGACCTACCAAGCTCCGACACCCCAGAGGGATAACCGTCGACGCTTTACGCGTTGATGGAGACTACTGCTGGAGCTACTAAGCTCCGACAATGGTCAATGCCGGAGCCACTAAGCTCCGACAACCTCTGGGGGCCTACACTATCAAAGACTTCGGACCTACATTCTACAAGTTCGAAGCACGCAAGTCTTCAACAACTGTTACATCCTCTTGGTACATGTTCACAATCAAATTGTGTACATCTACCAGGGGGCCAAGTGAGACAAAGGTGTTAAAGACAAAAAATGAAATTCACAAAAAAAATTGGATTTCATTCATCTGGAGACAAGAGATTACAAAATTGGAGAAGAAGAAGAGAGAATACAAGTGGGAGCTACAAATAGATGGTCCTAGACCCTGTGGAAGAACTGGGCGACCTTCTGGGCAACCTCCGACATGCTGGCTCGGGCGGCTTCACCCTCTCCTTCGATGGGGCCTTCAAGCACCGGGTCCAGAGGGAATTGAGGGTCCCGGCTGGTGTAGCACGTCAGCACGAACTCTTTGATGTTCTTCGCCAGGGACTGTCCCTCAGTTTCCAGCTGGTCCGCGATGACATCGCCCATCTTGGTGAGCTTGTTGCCTGCTGAACTCAGCGCCTCCAACGCCTAGTCCAGCTCTGGCTCCGGATCATCCGAACGCACAGGACTGAAGCCCATTGGCATCAGCGCATCGTTGGCTTTGCCCAGGAAGTCCCAAACTTGTTGGGACTTTGCAGCCCTTGTGCTTCGCATCTCCACCAATGATCTTTTGGCAGCCGCAAGCTCCGAGTTCTCCCGAGCAAGATGCTCCACCTCTTTGGCATTCTGCTAAATCTTTTCAGCAACCTGCCTTTCGAGTGTACTGAGCTCTTCCTCCCAGTGGTGGATCTCATTCTGGCGGTTGACTGGATCCTTCTCTCGGCCCCGCACTTTCTTCTCCCTGGCGGCAATGGTATTCTCCTGCTTCTAGAGATCTTGCCCTCGCTCCCAGGCCTTCTTCTCCTCTTCCTCGCAATGCTCCTCCAATTTCTTGGTGCCTTCTTTGAGGCTCTTGTCAGCCAGAGCTGTCTTTTGGACAAGCTCTTCCTCCCTCTTCACGAGGTCGTCCCGCGGCTCCAGGATTTTTTGCTCTTCATCCTCGAGCTTTCTCTCCCACGCCTCAAGAGCCTCCCGGTGCTTAACGAGACTATCGTGGATGACGGCGAGCCTCTCCTGGCGGTCATCCGCTGCGCTATTAGCAGCTTTGGCCTGCTCGTAGATGGCCCGGGACTGGTTGTCATGGGATCGCGTCATGATTTCCCTCTCATCCAACAGCTTACCCCAGTACTCCAGGCGAACCTTCTCCCTCTGCACCCACTCCTTGTCATGAGCCAGCCTCGACTGCGCCAGCTTGGTCTCAAAATGGAGTCGGTTGCGCCACCTCATAACGGTTTGGCGCTCCTCCTCGAGGTCCTTCCTGTCATGGTAGAAAGCCAGCTGGACCTGGCAAAGACTGGAGCAGGCGTTGTCAATAGAAAACGATAGGGGGATCGGGTCTGGACCTGCCAGGGTCCTCTCTGCTGGCTCCAGCGGATCTTCAGTGACAAAAATTGGCTCCCACTCAACAAGAGCGGTCCCCTGAGCTTCCACGGCACTAGGGCCATCCTCCGGGATAGCCTCGGCCGCCGCCAAGGAAGGTCCTACAACAGAATTTCTGACCTTCAAAATTGACTCCGAAGGTCTCGCCGCCAGGTCATCAACAACTGGCCCCCCAGGCGGGGGGCCAGCAGCTTCATCTTGGCACCCTGGCTCAGCAGTGGGCATCTCCGGGATCACCACTTCTGGATCAGGTGTTAAAGGTTCGGTCGGAGTAGAAGCTACTTCAGGCTCCGACGCAGGCGCCTCCTCCGCCGCTGGCTCAGGTGCTGGCGCTTCGACCATCATGGGCTCAGGCGCTGGCACTTCGACCATCATGGGCTCAGGCGTCAACACCTCCGCAGCAACTGGCTCGGTTGCCAGAACCTCTTCAATGACTGGCTCTATAGCCGGAACTTCTGCAGCAACCGGCTCTACTACCGGAGCTTCCTCGACAACCAGCTCAAGTGCTGGAGCTTCATCAACACCTGGCTCCACCGTCGGGACCTCATCAACCACTGACCCAACTGTCGGGGCTTCAACAACATCTGGCTCTAGGGCCGGAATCGCAACTACCTCCGGCTCTGTGGCCGGAGCGTCCAACATCACAACATCCAAGCCCGGAGCTTCAACCTCCGGGGCTGGTACCGCCAGTACATCTTCATTCCTGTGGTCCGGCACTACCACGGGAGCTTCTGGGGATGAGTCGAGGTCCAAGACCACGACAGCCAGTGCCGGAGCTGCAGCAGCCTCAGCCACCTCTTGAGGCGGCACTGGAATTGGAGCTGGAGCTTCAGCCTGCACAGCCTCAACTGCTGCTGCAGGGACCAGAGCTTCATCCCTTTTCTTAGGCACGCTGTGGATGAAGGATGAAGAAACTCAAAATACAGACATAACAATAAAACAACTGGCTGAGGTAAAAATCAAAAATTACCTCGGAAGGCTTCCGCACCATTTAGCACGGAACCTCTTTTCCGGACACTCCGGACTGACCCCAGCCGCCACTGTCGTGGTAGTCCCAGAAGGTCCTCCGGAGCTTGCTGCTACTACCAGTGTTGCCTTGGTCGAGGTCCCCCTCGACCGGGAAGGACCTCCGGACCTAGAGCCCTCTGCTGGCTCTGGTGTTGGAGTTACATGGCCGGAGCTAGCACCCCGAGGAGATGTCATTGCTGGAGTAGATTCCGCCATTGAAGACCTCCCCCTCTGGGGAGAAGGAGCCGCGGCAGAAGACGCAGGCTTGACAGACCTTCCGTCGGCATGCTTCAGCTTCCTCTTACGGCTCGAGGGCTCGGCCAACTCCTTGCCCTTGCCTACGACTTCGGTTCTTGGCTGTGGGGCGAGAATGAAGCCACCTTCAAGATCTCCGTAGATCACCAACCCGATGATCGAACGCCTGTCAACGACACCAAGGTCGTCAAGCACCCGCATCGTCCGTCGGAGCTCCCTACTGAACTCTGCCTCCATGTTTAGAGGGAGGAAAGCTGCCGACGGAGCCAAGTCGTCACCCTCGACGTCGATGTCGTGTTGGAACTTCTTGAGGTGGAACTCCAAAGTTGCACCCTCCATGTTGGACTTCAAACCGGTCTTGATCCGGTCGTCGTCCAGCATACTGTTGATGGCCCAAGCAAGCTTCTCCCTCTTCTTCAGTAGAGTCCACCTGCTGGTCAGGAAGTTGCAAAACACCACCTGAGGATTCACCCCTCCTTCCACGCATAGGCGGATCCTGGTCAGAGCAGGGTTTAAGGCGTTTGACAACACCGGAGCTTCACTCCAAACTCTAGTGTCGATGTTGGGGAGGCCTTCCGGCAACTCCAGCTTCTCGTGCTCCTCCACCCTGATGACAATCCAATCCTTCTTCCAGACTTCCCACTTCCCAGAAGGGAACGACCGCAAGTACTTGTACGGGCACTTCTTGCGCTTCACAAAATAGTAGAAGCCAAGGTACTCATCACTCCTGCCCGTAGTGTTGGACTTCGAACTGGTCTTGATCTGGTCGTCGTCCAGCATACTGTTGAGGGCCCAAGCAAGCTTCTCCCTCTTCTTCAACAGAGCCCACCTGTTGGTCAGGAAGTTGCAAAACACCACCTGAGGATTCACCCCTCCTTCCACGCATAGGCGGATCCTGGTCAGAGCAGGGTTGAAGGCGTTTGACAACACCGGAGCTTCACTCCAAACTGCAGTGTCGATGTTGGGGAGGCCTTCCGGCAACTCCAGCTTCTCGTGCTCCTCCACCCTGATGACAATCCAATCCTTCTTCCAGACTTCCCACTTCCCAGAAGGGAACGACCGCAAGTACTTGTACGGGCACTTCTTGCGCTTCACAAAATAGTAGAAGCCAAGGTACTCATCACTCCTGCCCGTTGTGTGGACAGTGAAGAAGGTGCGGAAGAGCTCAATGCAGGGGGAATGCCCACCCACATCTCGCAGAAGTGGACAAAGATTGACACCAGGAGAATGGAGTGGGGGCCAAGGTGGTACAGTTGCAGACCATAGAAGTCTAGCAGCATCAGGAAGAAAGAGGAGAAAGGTGGGATCAGTCCCACCATGGCGTACACGGAGAAGTACACCATGTCGCCGGCATGTTCCTTCTCAAACGGAAGCTTGCTGGCGCGGACCAAGTGGTTGAAGAATTCAGGGGACCATCCCATGAGGGCCCGGACCTTCTCCAAATCACCATCGGTCTTCAGTCGGCTCTGGCGGAGACCCAACTCCATCGCGACACAGTGAGGCAAGATAGGAAAAGCAAGCGAAAGTTTGGAAGGTTTGAGCGCAAGTTCGAATGAAAGGCGTAAAGAACCCCAAACGGTGTGTGCTTTCCTTCTTAAGTAAGCCCCCCAACGCTTGGATGGAAACCGCAGAGGAGCTGGTGATACCAGCCAAAAACTTCACCCTGCTAATGACAAGGGGGCCTGGGGCCACCCCGACGATCAAGTCGAGGTCCTTACCCCAGGCGATTGGTTGTCATCATGAAAAACGGGAAACCCGAAGGCGGCAGCCTAACAGGACGCGCAGAACCGATACAATTTTCGTGTCGGGAACCGGCGACCTTCAATTGTGTGAGATCTGCACGCTGAGATCTCACCTACCGCCTCCAGGATATGCCACGCGGCGGAGGTTCAACTACGAACTATCGCCAACGGCACGTCCGAAGACCCTTGAAGACACGGCTCAAAAACCGAAGAATGGACCCACCTCCGGCGGAATGACTTCATCCAAAAGGTCTCTCCCGGAGGTGGGCCCAGGGGGCCACTATCGGTACCCTACGTACCGGATACCCCTTGAGATTGCAAAGATCACAAGGAAACTCCATCTACCAGATTTGAAGACCTCTGAAGGCCCCACATGTCAGGTGTAACCGGACCTGCTTCCCCGACATGGTTAGTCCCAGGGCCGCCACGTGTATCATAAGACCGGAGCTATAGCCCACACATGGGAAAGCTCCGGACTAGATACCACTATGGCATCCCCGGACCTAACCCCAGACAGAGGGAAGCTCCGGTGCTGACACATGTCCAACATCACCGGACCTACCCGTCCACGACGGTAAGCTCTGGAGCTGCCACGTGGCTGAACCACCGGACCTTCAACTTCAACAATCAGGCTGGTGGACCCCCAACGACTCCGGACCTTCAAGGAGCAATCAAAGACTTCAAGACCCAATTAAGTGTCATTAATGCCATATTAATGACACATGATCGAATGGCCCTTAATACCGGTAACGGCAATGTTAAGGCCCGTTACCGGGCTATTAAGGGTAATTAACCTCATTAATTGTGTATCAAGTATGTGTAACCGCTGGGGCCACATGTCGGGCCAGGCTAACGGTGTAACGACCAGTCCTTGTACTATAAAAGGACTGGTCAATGATACACAAGGGACCTCTCCAGACCTCTCCTGGACTCCCTGACCTAGACAAGCTTCTTCTTTTGGAGCTTCTTCTAGACTCACATGCTCAATACAACACTAACACACCCCGTGGAGTAGGGTATTACGCTCAGGCGGCCCGAACCACGTAAATCTCTGTGTCCACTTGTCTTTCACCTTCTTCAATCTCTGCGCGCCCATTACCGAACTACAACTCCTCGATCTACCAATGGTAGTGTCGGGAGATCTGCCGTATCCAAACCCCGACAGCATGCTTACTCCATAAGTATGAGAAAAAAAAAGAGAAAGTAGCCATGTTTCATCTCTGCAATAAAGAGAGTCCACATCAAAAGGAGTCATCTCAACTTTCTACATCCACTTTATCACACATGCACAAGTCTTGATTCAAAATTTTTGAATTGATTCTCCTAAGGCTTACTCTTTTGACTTAGCAATATTATGTGTTACAAATATGTCTACTTACATTCCCTACCAAGCTCCACATATAAGCCATATTTAATGGTAGGATTAGTATAGGAAAATGCCTTGGTGAGGATATATTTCCTCTACACAAAAAGGAGTGATTGAGAGAGTCAAATTGAGATACTTAGAATCTAAATTTAAACTCTCCAAAATTTAGGTGGAAATTGATATCTAGGCTATTCTTGCTCCATTTACTATTATATCTTTCAACTACCCATGAATATGAAAAGCATAAGCCTGATAATGACTTAAGAAGGGTAGAGTACCATAGCCATTTTTCGCAATACTAGGTAGAGTATTTTGTTGTTCACTTGGTACTTTTGAAAGGTAGAACATTGTAGCAACTCCTTATCATAAACCTAAAGTCTTGACTATGCATTGGGACGAGCAAAGAATAAGCTTGGGGGAATTTGTTGACCACTGTTATCCCAATTTCACCTGTCAATATAACTCAATTATGAGAAGGATATGTCATTTCTTGCACACATCACCTTTCTACCTAACCTATTTCCACTTGTCTTTGGAAAAAATAGTGCATGTGCAAACTTTTTATGCAGGAATTGAGGTGAAAGAGAGGAAGCAATCCTGAAAATTACCATCTCAGCCAATCAAGCGACGACATGTGGAATCGTATGGATCAAATGGCCCACAAACAGACGTATCCGAGGAGATCCAACGGTGAGTCACCCAGATCAATCGAGGGGACCCACCAGTCAATAACCTGGAGAAAGCACATAGGAAATGGCGCAATGACCAGGTCGGTTGAACCCCCTATTCGGCCGACTTGTTCTTCGCGCCAGACACGGTCAACTTCCATGTGTCACTCACTTGTGGTGTCCTGATAACAATTACGACTGATTCACGCGCTTTGGTGGCAGGAACCGACCCTTCTCTAGCTATAAAAAGGACCCCTACCCCTCACTTCAACACACACCACTTGAGCATCATTCTATTGTATACACTACTTTTCTTAGTCCGTAGTGGAGGTTAGGCTGTAGAGAGGAGCTTCTAGTCCCAAGTCCAAATCGGGAAAGGTATGGCTCATGTATATTTTCTTGTATTTGTGACTTTATGCTTAATATTAATATTATTAGTCTTTACTTATTCATATACTTGGATAAAGCGTTCCTTGTTTGGTTGTGGAGTCCTTGTGCGTGCTAGGTGTAGATGTTTTTATGATCTAGACATAAGGCCATTATCATGTTATCATAAACATCATACACCACCACTATAGTCTAATTAGGTAATAATATGATTATGTTAATATGAATACGTTAGTGCTTGAATCCAACATTGGTTCAACGATGTTTAGGTTGGTCGCTGCCTTAGGATGAATATGATATTGCAACTCTGAAGGTATCTACTTAGCGTGCAAGTGTGGTGCTTGGATGGTTAAGTAGTGTTGGATGCATTGTAGTCCACGAGTTGTAGAGGTAGGTGATAGGTGGTGACAGTCCTATCCGTCTGTTGTAATCCTCCAAGTTTGGCTACGATTCAGGCTCTTGGCAGGAGTCACCTGGCAGACCAGGGTAAGCCCGTGCCTGATATGTTGGACCACTAAGACCTAGCATTCACCATTAGCATATTCATGTGCACTTTATTAGGCTATTTATATGAGTAATTAGAGCACAGTAGGAGTAGCTCCGTCTCATAGTCTAACCCTCACTAGGACAACCTTACCCTTAGAGTAGATTGATTAGGTGTGTGTCACACTACCCCTATTATATCATCTTACCCCTGTTCTGATAAACACTTAGTACCCTATACCTTGATCATAAGAATAGTGTTTACTTTACTTCATTGCCTTCCTTTGGGATAAATACGATACCCTTGAGAATACTCTTGGGTGAAATGCTACAACGGTATCTTCCGTGCGCTAGAGGATCTCATCTCCTACCGGAGATGATATGTGTTGTTAAGAAATACCAACATCGGTCATGCCCGTTCTGAGAAGGATGGGCGACCGGTCTTGCCGTGTGCGGCATTAACACGCACTAGCCGCCGCACGGTGAGCGCGCGCTTTAGCTTCGCCATACCAAATAATCCAATGTCCGCACAAGTTACGAGAAAAGACATTGGACCCCAGCGGCAGCGGAAGGCAATAAGCTGACCTTCCTTTCCGTGCGAAAGGCCCCGGTTGGTCAGAGCGGCGGGAGATGTTGGAAAATTAGGAACTATTCAACTTATTTTAATCCATAATAGGGTATAAATAATGACAAATGTAATCGATCCTATGCTCTTCATATTAGCAATAGTATCAAAATTACTAAAGCTAAAATAAAAGTCTCAGTATTATACCCAGAGGCGGGACCAGTGCCAGAGGCACTAACGACATTGCTTCCAACAGTTGAGATGTTGGGCTGTTTGATGTAGTCGATGCTCGATGCAGTGAAGATCGTTGATGCAGTGTAGTCATGTTGCAGCGTAGAACTCATCCACGAACCCATGAAGTAGTCATAAACGAGCTTGGAGTTGATGTAGTCACACACGAGCACGTCGTAAATGAGCACAAACATGACATCAAGTAGTCACGTGAATGCATTCCCCAAAAATCGTATTCGCCCTCTATCTCGTAGAAGGATCTCGAGAGAGCATCGATTTCGGGGGCCTGCTCACTCTGTCTCTTGTGCGCACAAGAAACAGAGTCGGGAATACTTGGAAGCAGCACAACAGTGGGAACTTCTTGAAGGATGAGAGAAGAGGTTCCTCTCTTGTGTAGTCTAAAGTGTGAAGGGAGGCATTCTTGTATAGACTCCAGGGAGCGAGATAGAGTTAATGCCATTAAGCCAAGAATAAAGATGTTTATCAATTCAACCGTTACTATCAACCACTAATGCATCCGTTACTAGGCATAAGTAAGTCTCTTATGACTCACCCATTAACGCGTTCGTTTCTTATTCAACCATTAACATGTTCATTTCTGATTCAACCATTAACATGCCCGTTAATAGTCATAAGTGGGTTGAATTAATTGAATGTACATGTATCGCGATGCGGTGTGTCATGGCCGGCTTAACATGTACGTGTGTGTCTTTCATTCTTTATCACCATCTCTCAAACCCTCATAACAGATAGACATCAGTCCACTATAATCCCCAGTGAGATTAAATCATCCTCCTAGTATTTCACATATGCTTTGGAATTCCTTTGATTAAAATAAATAAATGCGTCCTAGACCCAAAAAATAACAATCTCCACAAAATTACAAGGCATATGGAGATAGTCTCAGTTCCACTGTTGTTTGATGTATCAGTGTTTCGATGGAGACTGTTAACTTGAACATCCATCTAGAACGGAGATTTACACTCATCCACTATTGTTCAATGGTCTATGCCTTGAATTGATAATTTTGTGCGAACGGGTTTCATCAAAGTCTTTGCTAATACTAGACTACTAGAAGCATTCTCTTGGTTTGGAGCGTATGAGTCATACTCTCTAGCCTTTCATGAGCATCTAGAGATAACCGGATCACAAAGACTGTGACTAGCAGTCAGGCTCATATAGGTTTATTCCTCAGGAGATGTTATGTAGAGCAACATCTCTGCTTATACAAGCCACTTCGAATACATTAAGATATAATCATTCTATCGTATAGAATAGAAGAGTAATGAATCTTTAACAGAGTGGGTTTTGTACATATGTACTCTCCTCTCAGCCAACCAATAGTTCGTTTCAACACCCTAGTTCACTAGATCACCGATCACAGAGGGTGAGTTACCACTATGATATGACTTTATGTGGGTCTCAAGCCCATATCCCTCGATGCTTCATCTTTCATATTTCATGATAGCCCCTTGGTGAAGGGATCTGCCAGGTTTTTAGCCTTCTGGACATAGTCCAACGCTATCACTCCAGAGTTTTTCATTTTCCTGATAGATTTCAACCGCCTCTTAATGTGTTATGATGACTTCATGTTATCCTTAGAACCGTTGACCTTGACAATCACAGTTTGATTATCACAGTTCATAAGAATAGCAGATATTAGGTTCTCAATTATCGGTAAGTCCACCGCAAGTTCATGTAGCCAATCAGCTTCAACAGTGGAGGTGTCTACTGCCGTGAGTTCTACTTCCATAATTGACCTCATTAAGATGGTTTGCTTGCAAGAATTCCAGGAAACAAAGCCACCTCCTAGAGTGAAAACATATCCACTTGTGGATTTTATCTCATCAGCATCAGAAATCTAGTTATGATCACTATAACCCTCTAGCACCCTGGAGTACCCGGTATAGTGAAGTCCATAGCTTGATGTCCCTTTTAGAAAGCGCATCACTCTTTCTAGAGCTCGTCGGTGATCATCTTCCAAAATTGAAACAAACCGGCTAAGTTTGTTCACAACAAACGAGATATTTGGCCTCGTAGCGCTAGCTAAATACATTAGCGAGCCTATGATTTGGGAGTATCTCAATTGATCCTTAGTTGTACCAATATTTTTTCATAATAATACACTAGAATCATACGGAGTTGAAACAGGTTTACAGTCACTAAATACAAAGCGACTTAAGACCTTTTCCACATAGTGAGATTGCACAAGTGTAAACCCACCGTCGTCTTCTCGTAACAATTTAATGTTTAAGATGACATTTGCTTCTCCCAAATCTTTCATTTCGAAACTTTTGGACAGAAAGTCTTGGACCTCATTAATCACATTAAGGATGGTCCCAAGTATCAGTATGTCATTGACATACAAGCATAAGATCACTCCCTCTCCCCCACCATAGCGGTAGTACACACACTTGTCTGCTTCATTCACAACAAATCTTGCAGATGTTAGTGTTCTATCAAATTTCTCGTGCCACTGCGTACAAGTTTGTTTTAGGCCATACAAAGATTTTAACAACTTACACACATTTACTTCATGTCCACTTACTACAAATCCATCTGACCGATCCATATAAATTTCCTCTTCCAACTCTGCGTTAAGGAAAGCCGTCTTAACGTCCATCTGATGGACATGCAGACTGTTAGAGGCAGCGAGTGAGTAAGTGTCAAAGAAATCTTCACCTTTTTCTGGGTATAACCCTTTGCCACAAGCCTTGCCTTGTACTTTCCAATTGTACCATTAGACCATTAGGTCTAAGCTTTTTCTTGAACACCCACATAGATCCTACAGGTTTGCATCCACAAGAAAGATCCACAATCTCCCAAGTTCCATTAGACATGATAGAATCCATCTCACTTCGGACTGCTTCCTTCCAGTAGTCAGCGTCCTGAGATGAATATGCCGCTTCAATGGTTCTTGGAGTATCATGTGACGCCCGGCACCGAAAAAATGAACCAAGCTAACGCATATGTGTGCCCAGGATGTTCATCACACATACACGAGTGCAATCACAAAAAGAGTATACAGAAAATTACCGCAGAACAGAATTAATTAACCAAATTTTATTACACAAACCAGATTATCCTCGAATACAAGCTCTAAAGAATATTAATGACAAGTTCAACTAATGCAGCGGAAATACTCTAATTAAGATACTAAGCAAACTAAGTATAAGGGATAGCGCAGCTCCAATAACACCACAGGCAAAGCTGACGGTAGACACGACCTAGAACTCTGCATTATCACCATTAAACTCCCAATCCTGACCTGCAACTGTTGGGGGGAATTGCAAGAGTGAGTACATGTCGTACTCAGCAAGTGTGAAAAGTATGACATGTGGCTGATTCAAATGACGACAATAATAATGGCAAAGTGCTGAAAAGTACATTAAAACATTTGAAAAGCAATACATTATATGTATGTGAAGTAAACCCATCATAATCATAAGTAATACCATAATACCAATCTGAATTCACTACCATCATCAATAATTCCAGATTTCACCATTGCCAATAACCATATTCAATACCAGAAATTAATCCATAACCATAATACCAACCATAACCATCCCAAATACCATCCCAATACCTAGTACCTTCTAATCATGGAAGTTGTCCAGGTGCTCATAACCGGGAGCACGGCTATCATGATAGTTTTATTTAACTCTGCAGAGTTTGTACCACTTTACCCACGTGTTTGTGATTTCATCACCCGTTGACGACTAAAGAACCTCCCTTATGCCATTTACACTTCCTTTAGTGTGTGGCCAAGAGATTACAAAATAGCCTTTACACAGGGATTACTATCCTACTTAGACCCCACTGAGGTTTCACCGGTGGTGATGTCTCCCTCAGAGCACATCTTCAACCAAGGGCCCCCACTTGAGCCATTCAGATCCCAGGGTAGTCCCACCAATCATCAACAAACCCAATCCGACTACCCCTTCCCCGAGCATCCACAATGGTCCAAACAGCACTAGCAAAGCCCTAATTAATCAGCTATGCTACACCCATACTTAGCCTCGTGGTGGCACTGTAGTCCTTGCTTATTCTCGCATGAACCGGTCCTTAGATCTAAAGCAAGCAAACCACCATAACATCCAACCCATCCACATACCAGGCTTTCTTAGATCACCCATTACCATATCATATTTAACCAGTTCATGTTTACCATAATCTCATCCATACATAATTAAATTGAGTGGTATAGTTGTTTCCCATCCTAGTTGATTAAGCGAAGCAAAAGGTAAAAAGCCCTTCCCAACTCTCTATCATAAATTCAAGGTGACAAGGGTGGTTAAACAATTCTAGTAAACTTCCTACCGTAGGATTCCCAGCAAAATTGACACAAGCATGCAGTTTTGCAAACAAAACATTTATTTAAAAACAGGATCAATATGCTTCAAGGACACTTGCCTTGCTCTTGCTGTTGATTAGGGTCAAAGCCTTCAGACTCTTGGTGATGAAGATCCTCCGCGGCATTCTCTAGCGCAAATCCGTCTAATCCACACAATAAACATACAAGACAAGAAACACAATCAAAGAGTGCACAAATATTACTCAATATGACATAACATGCATGATTGATGCAAATGCAAGGTAGAACTTGCTACTAGATTGCTTTTAATGATCAATAACTAGTTTTAATAGCTTTAAACAAGTTTATACAGGTTTGGATTCGATTAGATCAAATTTTAGAATTAATTCAACACAATTTAACCAGAAAGATCGGACTAGTCCGCTAGGGACCGGACAAGTCCGCACTCCGCGAGATCAGAAGATTAGGGTTTTCTAGATCGACGTAAATTTGGAGATTAGGGGTTGAATTCACGTAAGGAAAATAGAATAGAAGGTATACCAGGTGTTTAGAACTCCAATGAATCAAGAAACTTGGAGGTAACACTTGGATCTTGGTGATCTAGGGTTGGTGATGAACTTGGGGATGAATTGGTGGTGAGGAACGAAACATGGTGGAGATCTTGATCCTCTTTCATTTCCTCCTCTTCTTCTTCTTGCTTTGGATCTTCTCCTCCCTCCTTGATGGTGGCTCCCCACGAACTAGGGTTTGGGTGGGTGGAAAACTGGCAAATAGATGTCAATCCAAGGGGTGGGGTTGTTTATATATAGGTAGAGGCTAGGGTTAGATGGATTTCGAGTTTTGGGATGAGTAGAGGCCGGTTTAGAGTCCCACATGGGCTCTAAAAGAGTTAGGCACGACGTCGCTAGGCCCACTTAACGTGAAACCCAAGAAACAAGTCGTAAAACAAAAGATCAACTCGGAGTCGCGACACATCGGACAAGTCCGGATAGGACCGGACTAGTCCGAAGTTGTCCAGAGAGAAAATCGGACAAGTCTGGCCAAACATCGGACAAGTCTGACTTTGAACAGAGAGGAAAACGGACAAGTCCACTAGAACACCGGACTAGTCCGGCAAAATCCAAGGACTTAGCAAATTTTCAAGGATTCTTGGAATATCGGACTAGTCCGCACAAAATTGGGCAAGTCTGAAAGTTTCCAGGGGCCAAAATCAGACTAATCCGCAGCAAAAACGGACAAGTCCGTTTTTAGTCAGAGAGGAATCGGACTAGTCCTCAGCAAAATCGGACTAGTCCGCACTTTCCTGCGTTTTAAGCGCGGTTTCGTTCCAAATCAATTTTAAATGCTCCAAATCAATTTTAAACTTGTTCCTCTTGTTGTGGTTTAATGTTTAAACATGTATATGAGTGTATGCAGGGCATGATGCATGAAAATGAGGGTGTTACAAACCTACCCCCCTTAAAATGAATCTCGCCCTTGAGATTCGACACGGAAGAGAAAAGATAGGGAAAGTCCTTCTTGAGATCATCTTCTAGCTCCCAAGTTGCTTCTTTTTCTGTGTGGTGCTTCCATTGAACTTTACACCATCTAATGACCTTGTTCCTTGTGACCCTCTCCTTAGTTTCCAAAATTCTGACCGGTTGCTCGGCATAAGTCAAATCTTCCTCTAATTCCAATCCTTCCATTGGCACTTGTTCTTCTGGTACTCTCAAACACTTCTTGAGCTGGGAAACATGAAAGACATCATGTACGTCTGAAAGATGAGCTGGCATTTGCAACTTATACGCTACTTATCCTCTTTTGTCCAAAATCTTGAACGGTCCAATATAACGAGGTGCGAGCTTGCCTCTTATATTAAACCTCTTATGACCTCTCATTGGTGACACCTTGAGGTAAACAAAATCTCCCACTTCAAAGGCTAATTTCCTTCTTCTATTGTCCGCATAGCCTTTTTGCCTTGATTGAGCAGCCCTCAAGTTTTCACAAATTATTCGGACTTGCTTTTCGGCTTCTTGCAACACATCCGGACCAAATACTTGAGTTTCTCCTGCCTCATTCCAGAATAAAGGTGTCCTACACTTCCTCCCATGCTTCATATGGTGACATTTTCAAACTTGCTTGGTAACTATTATTGTATGAAAATTCCGCGTATGGCAAGCTTTTGTCCCAACTTTTCCCATGCTTTAAAGCACAAGCTCTTAACATGTCCTCTAAAATTTGATTGGTCCTCTCGGTTTGTCCATCCGTTTGAGGATGATATGCTGAACTAAAATTCAACCTCATCGCCAAAGCTTCATGCAATTTTTGCCAAAATCTGGAGGTAAATTGTGAACCTCTATCTGAAACTATCTTCTTAGGGACTCCATGTCGACACACAATATGCTCCATGTATATTTCGGCCAGTCGTGCAGCTGTATATTTTGTCTTCACAGGGACAAAATGAGCTGACTTGGTTAAGCGATCCACAATTACCCAAATTAAGTCATACCCGGACTGAGTACGTGGTAACCCAACTATGAAGTCCATTCCAATTTCTTCCCACTTCCATTCCGGAATCTTCAACGGTTGCAATAATCCGATTGGCCTTTGATGTTCCGCCTTGACTCGTTGGCACACATCACACAATGCTACGTATTCAGCTATGTCCTTCTTCATGTTATCCCACCAATAGCAAGTATTCAAGTCTTTGTACATCTTTGTACAACTAGGGTGAATTGAGTAAGGCGAGTCATGTGCCTCCTTTAATATTGTCTCCCGAATATGCCTCACATCGGGCACGACAATCCTCTTTCCAAGCCATAAGGTACCATGTTCATCCTCGTCAAATCTGAATTCTCTCCCTTCTTCGGTCCTTTCCTTGATTTCCTTGTTCTCCTCATCTGCGGTTTGTGCCTCTCGAATTTCTTGCTCCAAGGTTGGGTTTAACTCCATCATCTCCATCTCATTTACAAACCCGAGGTTCAACCGTTCAAACTCCTTGCATAACTCGGATGGTAATTCTCGAACTGTGAGTTGGTGACTTACTCCTTTTCTACTTAAAGCATCGGCCACTACATTGGCTTTTCCCGGATGATAGTTGATCCCCAAATCATAATCTTTGATGAGCTCCAACCATCTTCGTTGCCTCAAGTTCAGATCTGTTTGTGTGAAAATATACTTCAAACTCTTATGGTCCGTATAAATTTCACACCTATGTCCAAGAATATAGTGTCTCCAAATCTTCAATGCATGTACCACGGCCGCGAGTTCCAAATCGTGCGTTGGGTAATTCTGCTCATGTTTCTTTAGTTGTCTTGATGCGCAGGCGACCACTTGACCTTCTTGCATCAATACACATCCAAGTCCGTGCCTCGATGCGTCATACAAATCCAAACTTCTTGCTTACGTCTAGTAATACCAGCACCGGTGCAGTTATAAATCTCTTCTTCACCTTCTCAATGTCGTCCTAGCAAGATAGAGTCCATTTGAGAAGCTTTCCCCTTGTTAGCAACTCAGTCATGTGCTTCACTACGTTGGAGTAGTCCTTGATGATTGGTTAGCTTTGACATCTATTGCGACGCATCCTTCTTGTACACAAATAGAACGGGTGCTCCCCAAGGCGAAGAGCTAGGGCGAATAAAACCTTTCTCTAGTTGCTCTTGAATTTGCTTCTTGAGCTCCGCTAATTCCATAGGAGGCATCCTATACGGCATCTTAGCTATAGGTGCAGTTCCAGGTATTAAATCAATAACAAACTCAATGTCTCGATCGGGTGGCATACCTGGCAACTTGTCTGGAAAAACATCCAAAAATTCACACACCACCGGAATCTCCTCAATTGCGGCACCATCCATATGATTCAACTCCAATTGCTTCGGTGCGGTTTGAGATGCTTCAAATTCTACGGTGATCCCTTCTTCGTTGGTTCAACTTCACCGTCTTCGTGGCACACTCAATAACTCCATTGCGCTTCCTCAACCAGTCCATACCAAGTATAATGTCCAATCCTTAGGAATCCAAAACAATGAGGTTGGCGGAGAAGTCTACCCCCCTTATTCTAAGGCTTACTTTTGGACATACTATATTTGTCCTCATATCTCCTCCAGGAGACTAAAACAATAGAGTAAACTTCATATGAGAGATAAGCAAACTATACTTAGCAACATACTTTGATGCAATGAATGAATGTGATGCTCCAAAATCAAATAACATAGTCGCGGGGTTGGAGTTGGCGGGAAGCATACCAATAACCACGTCATCCGCTTGTTGAGCATCCTCCGTTGAAACATGGTTCACGTTGCCACGAGCAAAATTCTGCTGTCCACGGCTTCCTTGTGGCGCTCCTCCATTGGGTCTTGGGTTTTGCCTCGGCGCATTGCTTCCTTGACCAAGGCCTGACTTAGGACATTGACGCGCAAAGTGTCCAGCTTCTCCACAAGTATAGCACTTCTTAACTCCACCAGAATTGTTGGGACGAGCTTGGTTTTGAACATTTGCACCAGGAAAATTAGCGCGAGGTGCATAAGGCATTGGAGGCCTAGGTGCTTGCATAACAGGGCGTTGCTGCACAAACTGAGTTGGGCGCGGTGCATAACCAGGGCGCTGAGCAGGAATAGAGGAGCTGTAATAGGGTGCATTGGGCAGTGCAAGGCGAGGGCGCACATTACTTCCTTGTTGCTGTCCTTGATATGGCGCCTTTCTCTTATTGTCTTGCTCCATCTCACGAATCTTGTTCTCAACCACAATTGCTTTGTCCACAAGCTTCTAAAAATTGGCATAATCGCAGTTGAGTAGTTGCACTTGGATTTCATTGTTCAAGCCTCTAACGAACAAATATTGCTTTTGGCTGTCCCGACTAACATCCTCAGACGCGTACCTTAAGAGTTGAGTGAATTTATTGAGATATTCACTCACGCTTGATCTTCCTTGCCTTAAATTCTCAAATTCTTGCCTCTTCAAGATCATAACTCCTTCTGGCACATAATGAGAACGAAAATTCTCCTTGAATTCAGCCCAAGTAATTCTCTCTTGGTTCTCATGAGCATTGCAATAAGAATCCCACCAATCCGCAGCTGCTCCAACGAGTTGATGAGAAGCGAACAGGACCTTCTCCCGGTCACTGCATTGGACAATAGCTAACTTCTTCTCCACAGACTTGAGCCAATCATCCGCATCCATAGGGTCGACAGCTTGAGCAAAGGTTGGCGGCCTAGTCCTCATAAACTCTCCCAATCGGTTATGAGGAGGCGGGGGTGGCGGTGGAGGCATGTGGGGCTGATTGTTAATATTGCCAGCCTGCAGCTGTCCCATTGTTTGTATCATGGTCTGCATGAGCTGGTTTTGCATAGCCAATAGCTGCTCAATGTTGATAGCTCCCTGAGTTGATCCTTGCCCAATGTTGTTCTGAGGTACTCCATTGTTCTCCTCCTCATCATTGACATCCCTCTGGTTGCGAGTCCTCACCATCTGAAGAATAGCAATAGGTAAGAATTAGAAAACGTCCCCAACTATATGCATCAAGGGATATGAAGCTAAACAGCTAGCTACACTAGCCTAGGTGGACATGGCAATGCTAAGGCATCCCAAAATCCTCTATTAAGCACACAAGCAAGCAATATATATAGAAAACAGCACTCCAAGCAAAAACACATCGATTCCTGAGTGTTCCTATGTGCTCTAAAGTGTCCATTCTATCTAGGCTGCATCCTACGGTCAACCTGTGGCTCTGATACCAATCTGTGATGCCCGGCTCCGAAAAAATGAACCAAGCTAATGCATATGTGTGCCCAGTATGTTCATCACACATACACGAGTGCAATCACAAAAAGAGTATACAGAAAATTACCACAAAACAGGATTAATTAACCAAATTTTATTACACAAACCAGATTATCCTCGAATACAAGCTCTAATGAATAATAATGACAAGTTCAACTAATGCAGCGGAAATACTCTAATTAATCAACTAAGCAAACTAAGCATAAGGGATAGCGCAACTCCAATAACACCACAGGCAAAGCTGACGGTAGACACGACCTAGAACTCTGCATTATCACCATTAAACTCCCAATCTTGACCTGCAACTGTTGGGGGGAATTGCAAGAGTGAGTACATGTCGTACTCAGCAAGTGTGGAAAGTATGACATGTGGCTGATTCAAATGACAACAATAATAATGGCAAAGTGCTGAAAAGTACATTAAAACATTTGAAAAGCAATACATTATATGTATGTGAAGTAAACCCATCATAATCATAAGTAATACCATAATACCAATCTGAATTCACTACCATCATCAATAATTCCAGATTTCACCATTGCCAATAACCATATTCAATACCAGAAATTAATCCATAACCATAATACCAACCATAACCATCCCAATACCGAGTACCTTCTAATCATTGAAGTTGTCCAAGTGCTCATAACTGGGAGCACGACTATCATGATAGTTTTATTTAACACTACAGAATTTGTACCACTTTACCCACGTGTTTGTGATTTTATCACCCGTCGACGACTAAAGAACCTCCCTTATGCCAATTACACTTCCTTTGGTGTATGGCCAAGAGATCACAAAATAGCCTTTACAAAGGGATTACTAGCCTATTTAGACCCCACTGAGGTTTCACCGGTGGCGATGTCTCCCTCAGAGCACATATTCAACCAAGGGCCCCCTCTTGAGCCATTCGGATCCCAGGGTAGTCCCACCAATCATCAACAAACCCAATCCGACTACCCCTTCCCCGAGCATCCACAATGGTCCAAACAGAACTAGCAAAGCCCTAATTAATCAGCTACGCCGCACCCATACTTGGCCTTGTGGTGGCACTGTAGTACTGGCTTATTCTCGCATGAACCGTTCCTTAGATCTAAATCAAGCAAACCACCATAACATCCAACCCATCCACATACCAGGCTTGCTTAGACCACCCATTACCATATCATATTTAACCAGTTCATGTTTACCATAATCTCATCCATACATAATTAAATTGAGTGGTATAGTTGTTTCCCATCCCAGTTGATTAAGCGAAGCAAAACGTAAAAAACCCTTCCCAACTCTCTACCATAAATTCCAGATGACAAGGGTGGTTAAACAATTCTAGTAAACTTCCTACCATAGGATTCCCAGCAAAATTGACACAAGCATGCAGTTTTGCAAACAAAACATTTATTTAAAAACAGGATCAATATGCTTCAAGGACACTTGCCTTGCTCTTGCTGTTGATTAGGGTCAAAGCCTTCAAACTCTTGGTGCTGAAGATCCTCCGCGGCACTCTCTAGCGCAAATCCGTCTAATCCACACAATAAACATACAAGACAAGAAACACAATCAAAGAGTGCACAAATATTACTCAATATGACATGAAATGCATGATTGGTGAAAATGCAAGGTAGAACTTGTTACTAGATTGCTTTTAATGATCAATAACTAGTTTTAATAGCTTTTAAAAAGTTTATACAGGTTTGGATTCGATTAGATCAAATTTTAGAATTAATTCAACACAATTTAACCAAAAAGATCGGACTAGTCCGCTAGGGACCGGACAAGTCCGCACTCCACGAGATCAGAAGATTAGGGTTTTCTAGATCGACGTAAATTTGGAGATTAGGGGTTGAATTCACATAAGGAAAAGAGAATAGAAGGTATACCAGGTGTTTAGAACTCCAATGAATAAAGAAACTTGGAGGTAACACTTGGATCTTGGTGATCTAGGGTTGGTGATGAACTTGGGCATGAATTGGTGGTGAAGAACGAAACTTGGTGGATATCTTGATCCTCTTTTGTTTCCTCCTCTTCTTCTTCTTGCTTGGGATCTTCTCCTCCCTCCTTGATGGTGGCTCCCCACGAACTAGGGTTTGGGTGGGTGGAAAAGTGGCAAATAGATGTCAATCCAAGGGGTGGGGCTGTTTATATATAGGTGGAGGCTAGGGTTAGATGGATTTCGAGTTTTGGGATAAGTAGAGGCCGGTTTAGAGTCCCACATGGGCTCTAAAAGAGTTAGGCACGACGTCCCTAGGCCCACTTAACGTGAAACCCAAGAAACAAGTCGTAAAACAAAAGATCAACTCGGAGTCGCGACATATCGGACAAGTCCGGACAGGACCGGACTAGTCTGAAGTTGTCCAGAGAGAAAATCGGACAAGTCTAGCCAAACATAGGAGAAGTCCGACTTTGAACAGAGAGGAAAACGGACAAGTCCGCTGGAACACCGGACTAGTCCGGAAAAATCCAAGGACTTAGCAAATTTTCAAGGATTCTTGGAATATCGGACTAGTCCGCACAAAATCGGGCAAGTCCAAAAGTTTCCAGGGGCCAAAATCGGACTAATCCGCAGCAAAAACGGACAAGTCCGTTTTTAGTCAGAGAGAAATCGGACTAGTCCTCAGCAAAATCGGACTAGTCCGCACTTTCCTGCGTTTTAAGTGCGGTTTCGTTCCAAATCAATTTTAAATGCTCCAAATCAATTTTAAACGTGTTCCTCTTGTTGTGGGTTAATGTTTAAACATGTATATGAGTGTATGCAGGGCATGATGCATGAAAATGAGGGTGTTATATATCATCAACTAGATATACAATAAAGTCATCACCAAAAGACTTTGTCGTCATTTGTCTCTTACTCTTATGAGTTACTTCATTGTCTTCATCTATTAGATCATTCTCTAGTGAAGATCTAGCGTATATTGATGGAATATCGGGCTTAGAAGAGGAGATAAGATTCTGGTTAGATGAGCTATGCATCTCTTTCATGGGAAAAATGTCCTCAAAAAATGTGGCATCTCTGGACTCCATGATTGTGCCCTCATGCATATCAGGAATATCTGATTTTATTATTAAAAATCCATATCGAATACTATGAAAAGCATAACTCAGAAAGACACAGTCTACGATGTTCGGTCTAAGCTTTTGCTTCTTCGGGATTGGCACACTGACCATAGCCAAACAACCCCAAGTTTGTAGGTAGGAGAGATTTAATCTTTTCTTTTCCCATTATTTGAGTGGAGTTATCTCTTTATTCTTTGTATGAACATTACTCATGTCATAACATGCAATCAATATAGCATCACCCCACCATTGCTTCGAAAGTCCCGCTGCTTCTAACATTGCGTTAACCATCTCAGGTAGAGTGTGATTCTTTCTTTCGGCAATCCCATTTGATTGTGGGGAATAGGGAGTTGTCATATCATGAATTATTCCATGTTCCTCGTAGATATATATTAAAATCATTTGAAAAGTACTCTCCACCTCGATCGAACCTAAGCCGTTTAATCTTTCTCTCAAGGTTGTTTTCTGCTTCAGCTTTATATAGTTTAAAATAGTGAAACACCTCATATTTTGACTTCAATAAATACACATAGCAAAATCTAGTAGAATCGTCTATCAAAGTCATGAAATATTTCTTTCCACCTTTTATCAAGACACCGTTCATATCACACAAATCCGAGTGAACCAGTTCCAATGGTGCCAAGTTTCTTGCCTCTGTTGCCTTATGAGGCTTGCGAGTTTGTTTTGATTGCACACACACACCTGGCACTTTGAACCTTTGACAGTGGAGAACTTAGGGATTAAACTCATACCGGCTAGCCGCACCATGCACCCAAAATTAATATGACAAAGTCGTGAATGCCAAATATTTGATTCATTATCACATACATGGTTTATCACATTACCAGAGGTATCTAATAGTGATAAGTGAAACAAGCCTTCACATTCGTAGCATTTCCCAATAAAAGAAGTATCTGACTCAAACACTAGCTTGTAACCATCTCTACGCAATAGAGATCCACTGACAAGGTTCTTCTTGATTGCAGGGATGTGTTGCACGTTCTTCAGTCGTATGGTCTTTCCTGAAGTAAGATTCAAATCAATCGTACCGACTCCTTGTACAAAAGCTTGAGAGTTTTTCTCCATCAACACGGAAGAAGTCTTTGTGGTTTGATAAGAAGAAAATAGGGAAATGTCACCACAAACATGTATATTAGCCTCAGTATCAACCCACCAATCTGACGAGCGACATACTGAAAGAACAAGCGGTATTGAAAAATAACCGGATGTTTCCTCTTCAGTATTGCCAATAACAATATTTGCAGACTTCTTATGCTTGTCTTTACACTCAGAGCAATCCTTAACCCAGTGACCAAGTTTGCCGCAGATAAAGCAATCACCCTTTCCTTTATTCTTCGTCTTCTACTTAAAGCTAGTTGTTTGATTGGCTTTGTTCTTGTTGTCAGACTTATTTTAATTCTTCTTGTTGGATCAGAAATTCCTATTCTGCATCAAATTTGCATTAGAGTTATTCTCAATGGCTTTCCCTCGAATATCCTTCGCTCTTGCCTTCTCTTCAGCATCAAGAGACCCAATTAAATCAGCGACGCCGAATTCTTGTCTCTTATGTTTTAAGGAAGTAGCAAAGTCCCTCCAAGAAAATCGCAACTTAGCGAAAACGCAGCCCGCCACGAACATGTCAGGCAAGAGACATGCAAAGTGCTTGAGTTCCTTAGTAAGCTACTGAATCTCATGAGCCTGTTCTACTACAGAGCGGTCATTGACCATTCTATAGTCATGAAAATGCTCCTGAGTTCCTAAGGCCCGCATCGGAGACTCCAAATTTGGCCTCAAGTGCATCCCATATTTCCTTTCCACAAGACATATCCATGTAGAAATCCACGAGATGATCACCTAAAATGCTAATTACAACACCTCTAAACAAATTATCTGCCGCCTCAGGAGCTCTCTCCTCATCAGGCGAGAGATCTCCCTGAGGTGCAGGTTTGCCTTTTGTGACGTGAATAACGTTCTTGGCAGTCAACCACAATATCATCTTTGCGCGCCAACATTTATAGTTTGATCCATCAAACACACTGGGTCTCAGTGGAGCAGCAAAACCAGAAGGTGAAAAATTCCTAGAATACGATTTTTTAATTTTTGGAAAATTAGGAATTATTTGACTTATTTTAATCCATAATAGGGTATAAATCATGACAAATGTAATCGACCCTATGCTCTTCATATTAGCAATAGTAATGACATTCGTTCTCTCTCACTCCTAGAGCCTATATAAGAAGGCCCTCCCCTCACACTTTAGAGACGCACAAGAGAGGAACCTCTTCTCTCATCCTCTAAGAAGCTTTCATTGTTGTGCTGCTTACAAGTATTCCCGGCTCTATTTCTTGCATGTAAGGCCTTCGAAATTGATGTCGTCTCGAGATCCTGCCGCGGGGTAGAAGCCGAATACGATTTTTGGGGAACACATTCACATGACTGCTCGACGTACTATTCGTGCTCGTGTACTACTACGTCAACTCCAAGCTCCTCTACGACTACTTCACGTGTTCGTTGACGCGGTCTGCAATGCAACGTGACTGCACTACATCAATGATATTCACTGCACCAAGTGAGATCGACTAAATCGAACAGCTTAACATGTCAACTATTGGGAACGGCGCCGCCGGTGCCTTCGACACTGGTCCTGCCACCGGGTATATCTCTAAGTTCCTTATTTTAACTTTAGTAATTTTTTGTGTTACTATTGCTAGAATTGATAGCATAAGATCAATCACAATTGTCATGTTTATGATTAATGTGAAAGTCATGAATTATGCTTTATTATGGAATGAAATAAGTCAAACAATTCTTAATTTTTTAACAATCCAAAAATCGCATTCTAGGAATGTCTGCACCGTGCCGGTAGATAAAAAGAGAAGTATCTGACCAAGAACCAACAAATCCAATAGTAGTTATGTGGGAAGCAAAGCGGTTGTACCAGGCATGAGGAGCTTGCTTCAAACCATAAAGCGATTTGTTTAGATGACAGATGAAATCCGGATGAGTTGTATCAAGAAAACCAGAGGGCTCGATCCTTGACTGACACAGGTAGGGCTACCGCTCATAGGCCCCTATGCCCGATCCCAAATTTAAATTTGGTGAATCCAACTCTCGAACAATACACATGTGTAAAAATTCCCGTAGATTCCAACTTCTTGATTCAACCAATTTCCTTACAACATTAGCAATGACAATTTTGACATGATTGTAAAATCCCACAAAATTAGGTGTTCAAGTCCCATGTGCAAATTGATAGACTTCGAAAATAATTAAAGGAATACATTTCACATTAATGCATAGAGCTTGATTTCAAATCCAAATATACGCTGTGATTTCAAGTAAGGCACAGTTCCGGATTTAAAAATCTAAATGGACACATGTTTTCCTAATAATTAATTTAGCGTGCTGCCAAATTAGGAAAATAAAAAAAGCCAATGAAAAACAATACATAAAGGTGAAGCCTGTAAACTAAACTTAAATTAATTTCAAACTCAAACACTTTCAAACTTCGCATTTGATTGTACCATTGTCTTCCTGTCCTTCAAATTAGTCAGCATCCAAGTTTTCTCAATTTTAGACTTTCTTTGTCCCATTGTTATTTTGATGCTTGAAGGGATAAGGAGGGTCTGGTTGGTGGGACCCATCTGCCAGGCTCACAATTCAATTCAGAGCAAAGCATCGGGTCTCTGTTCGTGCACACAAAACAGAGGCCTCCAGGCAGCTACTTACCGCCTCACTGCTCCAGCTCGACAGCAGCTCAGCGACGCCCTTATCTCGCCCTGGTGATCTTTTCTTCTCTCCTGGTTTCGAAAAAAAATCTTTTCTTCTCTCAAGCCCAGTTCTGCGCCCGCTCGTGCCACTGCTCGTCGCCTTGCTAGCTAAGTTCGTCGCCCGCCTCTGTTCCATCGGCGTCGTGGTGCCCAGGTGCTCGGCTGCTCTGCTGAAGTAGCAGCAAAGGCGCACCGTCGTCCTCTTCACCCCCGTGGCGCCAACACGCTGTGCCTCTTCTTCCTTGTGCTGCACCGAACCGAGTTCACTTCAACGACTCTGTTTCGGACGCCCGACGCCTCTAAGTCGGCCGACCGCCTCAAGCCGTCGCACAACCAGCTAGGAGCTCTCAAAGGTCCACCATAAACTCCTCATCACGCCCCATAAGTCTCTGGTCACGCCCTAGCTTTGGTGAGCGGAGTGGTGGAATTTTGCACCGGCCATCCTTGAGGACAGTCACTAGGTTTGGGTTTAATTCATCGCACAGACTTGATAATCAACCATTCCCATTAGAGATTATGTTCAGAACGTCATTGCGCACCCCCACGATCAAACCCCATCAAAAAAAATGGTCGGGTTAGGAAATTAAACCGAATTTCGTTGCCGCCGGAATTTTGACCTAGGGCGCCGGCGAACCACATGCTCTGGCTCTGTCCAGTCCAAGAGTGGCCTTGTTACATGTTCCCCATCATCCCCTGTTGCTCCTAGGCAACTTGTCTTAATGAATTTGGTTTTGGGGCGCCAGTTCACCGTGACCACCGTTGGTACAGCCGTTCCCACCGTCGAGATCCACGTTTCCGGCGATTCCAAGCCTTAAAACCTTGCCCATTGTGTGTTCCATGTGTCAGGGGTCGTCCTTATATTGTCCTATGGCCGATAACGCCACTCTAGAGACGGGAACGCCACTGCCGCCGCGGGCCGCCGGCCCCATGGACGCCCTGTCTGGAGGTTGAAGAAGACCCCCACTCAGGATCTTCTGTGCCGCCCAAATCCAATGTCGCTGCGCCATTTATCTCTGCAGACCCCTGTAGCTTCGATCTGATTGGAAGAATTTAAACAAGTGGACCCGCCTGTCAGCCTAAATAGATACTTTGCAATAGAAATTAAGTAGCAGAATGTGCCCAGATTTGAAAAATTCATAACTCCTACCATGCTAATTCAAATACTGTGAAACAAATTTTTCCAGAACCCTCTTGATCTCTTGATCATGAAAGTCCTCAGTTCCTCTAAAATTCCAGAAGTGGTAAACCATAAGAAAATCATTGGAAGACTTTAGCATGTAAAACCTAGTGTAATTTTCTAGTAATTCTATTTTTAAGTAAGGGTTTAGGATTTTTCATGAACCACAACTGCGGTATAAAAATCTGAACTTTTTCCTATAAACCTCTTCTGTTCTTACCAGTCTGCTGTTAATTTTTCAACTATAGTGGACTTCATCTTCTTTGAAAATAAATTTTGTTAACTTCATAGTCTATGGATAGCTATATTAATAGTGTGCATTTTATTCATTTCGCTAGCAACTCTTCGCAAGGAGACGCCGGTGCCGCTTGACTTCATCCCTCCAGAAGCAGAATTTGAATTTTATCAGCAACAAGGCAAGCCCCGGATGCATCTAAAATTGATTATGAACTCACTTTTATAGTAATATCTTGATATGAATGATTATTGCATTAGGTTTATGGATGTTTGATAATCCAATTGCATAGACAAATGCTCCTATCAGAGATGGGTAAAAGTAGTGATATGATATTTGGATTATTATGCCGAGTTATACAGTGGTAAGAGAATTGTGGAAAGGGATTGGGAATCCTTTAGTAAAAGGAAAAATGAGACCCGGCAGGCGGGTAGGAAGCGGCAGACCGGAGATTTGTGTGCATAGACCGGCCTGTGTTGAGTAAGGAGCATATCGTGTGCAGTCATGCTGGACAAGTTTGAACTTGTACCGGATGCATACTGGATTTATGGGACTCAGGAAACTGATGTAACATGTTAACCGGGGTGTTGAGGCATACCCCGCCGTCTTAGGCAGTTAGCCGACAAGAAAGTAAGGGATAACCCCATTACCGGCAACCCCTTGTATTTGGGTATTACATTTTTGGGACAGTAGGACTGGTTCAAAGCTTGGGTGTCTTGTGAAAGGTTGTTATGTACAACGTTAACGGAAGTGGTCGCTCCTCTTCCAAACGGGTGTACATGACGTGCAAGCCGGGTGTATCTTGATTTGAATGATTGTTACTCGCGGAAAGGAACATACTTGTTCACTAAGTTGTGACGTAGTAATTAACTTGCACTTGATTAATATGCTTCTTGTAATCCTTGATCAGAAACTTGTATGATGTAGATTCACTGTCCACTAAAGTTATGTTTATAAGTCTATAACATGTTAATAAAGAACTTGAGCTAAAATTGGATTAGTATTACAAGCTTTACTTTATATCACTGTTACATTACACCTCCCGAGTCGGCATGTAGAGTTTCATGACTAGGAAAGTCGGTTAAGTCTTGCTGAGCATAAGCTCATGGTTTGTTGATCCACTCTTTTGCAGGTAACATTGCATATGACAACGTTACGGATGAGGGTGATCCAAGTGTGGCAGCACTCGATGAGGGCTGCGAAGCCCACTAGGAACCCTGCACGCCGCCGTGAGTTTTGGTTGTGGCTAAAGCAAAGTGTCCGAGGGCTGGATGACTTAGCTACTGATTAGTATAGTTTATAGTTTGTGAGATTACTCTTATCTTTTCGCTGTTTGTACTGATGTACATTATTTGTAACTCGACAGTACTATGGAATAAAAGCCCTATGTATTGTAAATGTGTATTCTCTGTGTTGTGCTGTTAGGTGTCGCATCGTACGACACCACCCAATGCGATTCCTGGAATGTCGGACAGTGGTCCTCACAGACTGGTATCAGAGCCGCATTGGGAATAGCACATCTGGAACGACACGTATTTTGAAAAACTTAAGTATTGGAGTGAGGAATGGGTAATAAGCCCACATAAGGATTGCTATTAGCATAGTTACTTAAGGTGGCAAAACTAACTTATTTGTTATTACATTCAGTAACTACGCTCTGACATCAGGTAAGAGGTAAGGTACGTCATCGCAAGCGGATCAATTGCGGTAAGCTCCCCCGTACGAGAGGTAGTACAGTGATTGTTTTCCATGGCTTGGCATGGGAGTTAATATGAGTCTCTGAATATTCTTATGGTTCTGGGAACATATGAAAATGCTGCTTCCCGGCGTGCTTAAGGCAAAAGCGTGGATACACCATCATGTGATAAAAAATACGAAGTATGCAACTCTTGAACGTTCAATGTTCAAAGGGCCATACGCAGCGCTGATCCCTAGCGCGCTAGAGATAAATGAAGTGGCAACCTATCGTGCGGTTGAAAAGCATGTAGTGTTTTTTTAAGAAACACGCGAAAGCGTCTCCTACTGGTGTAGCATTAGGCAAAGACGTGGGACCCCCGTCAGGTGGTAGAAAACCCGGTCATGTACTTAGAGATGTGGTTCAGCTCGTGGCGGCCCATATGGAATGATATGGGACGGATGTTCTTACTTTTATATATATATTATTGTGACTGCTTGAAATGATCGCCCGTGCAGGCTCTGCCGTATGACACCATAATGAGTGTTTGTAAATTGTGTGTCTTATGCAGGTACACTAACCACGTTAGACGTATTGCAAGTAGTATACATTTGTGAGTGCTCGATTTTAGTGCCACCTATGAGACGTATGAGCTGGAGGTAATCCGGTTAGAATTTTCATTTGTGAGGCACGTAGTACCGGCATGGTCAAAAATTATATATATACACCTATCTTCCCCCAAAACCTGAATCTTCTGTAAATGTTCAAGAAATCATGTCAAATGTGAATATAAAGACTTAATTGGGTTAAGTATGGTGGAGAGGAGTGATATAACAACCATATTGAGATCCCCTGTTTTGGGGAAGTTTCATGGTTGAAATTGCACAGGGTGTATCTCAGTGAATATTTAGATAATGAGGGTGTGTGAAGCTGTTCCGGAAAGTTTGAATAGTCCTATAAAACTTTTTTATAGCACTCCAGGACAGTAACACACTCAAAGTTGGTCAAAATTTCTAATTCCTAAAACTGCTACAATTTCCTGGGTTAATGAATCAGTTTTAGTCTTTTTACAATATGTCCATATAGGATCATCTTATGGAGTATTATGATACATTTCTAGAAAGGGGAGAATATGTGCTACAATTTTATAATTCAAAGTTGTTCCTAATTAGGCACAGAAGGTCATGCAAATTGGAGTTCAAACTGGTACACTTGCACAGTTGTTGCCAGACTCTACCAGATTTTCTGTGAACTTTGAAGAGCCATATCTTCTATTCTAGAATTGTAACATAATCATGTATATACATTTCTGTAAATATTAGTGAGTCCTCTAGCAACTTTGTATTCAACCCTAAAGCTGAATCGGATTGTATCTGGTCCAAATTTGAACTATCGTGGAAGGTGTCCTGGCTGTCCAGATTATGACCCTTATGTACATAGTTTGGAACTTTGTCGATAATGCACATGTATGGATGATGTAAGATATTGATGTGTACATTTATGGGAAGCTGTCATGTTATACTACAATGTTGTAAAGTGATGTTGATGCATATTTTGATTATATCATCTATTAAAACTGTGGCAAAAAAACACCCAATTTAGGGGAGGTTCTGTCAGAATTGCACCAGAAATCTGTCAGCTTTAAACCACCATATCTCTCTAACCCTTGATGCTATGGGTGCATGTGAGTAACCTTTGGAAAGGTTTGAGAGTCAGCTACAACTTTGTTACAGAGCTCATGTCATGAAAATGTCATTTGCATTGTCAGATTCGAAATTTAGTGAGACTTGGTCTGCCTGGACAGGGTGCAACCAGCAATTGGAAAACTTGAGCGCTGATGTTGTAGCTTGGATTAAATCACTATGCATTTGAGTTTTACATTCTCTATACTTTATGGAATAAATCAAGAGATGATATAGAGACTGATGTTGAATTCGCTGCATTGCAGAATGGTGCGCACTCGTTCCATACCTGAAGTGGGTGGTTCAAGCGGACAAGGTGGATATAAAACTCCACGTCCGGAGCAGCAGACTCCGCAACAACAGCCGCCACCTCCACCTCCAATCACTCTGGCAGATATTGTGGCTTCCATGACAGGTTCACGAGCTGGGCAAGCGGAAATCTTGCAGACTATTATACAGAATACGTTCTGTCAAGGGGGGCGTCAAGATGAAGGTCCTCGTCAACCTCAGTCAAGCACTTACTCAGAGTTCTTAGGGACACATCCACCGGTATTTACAAAGGCTGAGGAACCTCTCGAAGTGGACAACTGGCTCTGCACAACTGAATCTAAGTTTGGTTTGTTGCAGTGCATTGAACATCAGAAGGCGCTATTCACAGCGCAACAACTTCATGGCTCCACCGGTGCATGGTGGGCAACCCACCTTGCCTCCCTGCCCGCCGAACATCAGGTTACTTCGGCAGAGCTCAGAGAGGCATTCCGTGCCTATCACATCCCTTCCGGAATTATGGACCGAAAGCTTCAAGAGTTCTTAGACATGAAACAAGGAGGGAGGAGCACCCATGACTATGCAAAGGCGTTCAACCATTTGTCGCAGTATGTGTTGGATCTAGTAAGTACTGAGGCGCGGAAATGTGATCGTTTCTTCCGTGGCTGCAATGCTAGGCTAAGGGAACAACTACTATTGACGGATCCATCAACTTTACTACACTCTTCAATACTGTGATTACGCTTGAACATGCGAACCGCCAAACTCAGGCGGAGGAAAGAAAGAGAAATGTGCCGCCAGGTAGTGGGAATCCCGCTCCCCAGAAGTACCATCTGGTGTACCGAACACCATCAGATCAGGAGGTCCGACCCCCTATGCGACCACCCCAATATCAGGGTCGCCCATTCCAATATTCGGGATTTCGACCACATCAGCAGCAGCAACAGTGGCAGCAGTAACCTCAGTGGCAGCAACAGCAACAACAACCTCAGTGGCAGCACCAGCGTGTTGCTCCACATTCATTTTATCCACAGCGGAATGCACCTAATTACCGTCCATCGACTAGTGGAGGTCGGGCGAATCATGCATGTTCCGCATGTGGCCGTCTGGGTCTCTTTCCCAGGGAATGCCTGGAAGTGAAGCAAGGCAATGTGCAAGTAGCAGCACCAGGTGCTAATCAGTCCCGCGCTCAGCCCAAAAGAGCAGCACCGAAGGCCAGAAACATTCACCACACTACTCTTGAGGATGTGCCGGAAGGAGAGCCAGTACTCGCGGGTATGTTCACTCTTAGTGAACTACCCTTGTTGGTTCTATTTGATTCTGGAGACACACATAATTTCATTAGCAACTCATTTGTGTGCAAATCTGAGCTATCCACCACTACCACAAAGGGCCAAGATCTTATCAATTCACCTGGAGGCATTATAGCCGCTAGTGAAGTTATTATCAAAGCACCCTTGTGCTTAGGTGGAAAAATATATCCTACCACTCCCATTGTATTAGATGGACAACGGATTTATGTTATATTGGGAATGGCATGGTTGATGTACCATAGGGCTGTTCTTGACATCGGTCCAAGGATTGTTCGATTAGACTCTCTGTACTATGGTCTCCATAATCTTTCCCTCGAAGATCTGAGTTCTAAAATTCCAGCCGCATATCATTCAAAGGTTGCTAGACTTGAAGACATTCCTGTAGTCCAAGAATATTCAGATGTATTTCCCGATGATCTCCAAGGTATGCCGTCTGAGCGAGATGTGGAGTTCAAGATAGAGTTGATACTGGGAACTACACCAATCTCTCGTAAGCCGTACAAAATGGCACCAAAGGAATTAGCTGAGCTTAAGGAACAAATAAATGAACTTCTAGACAAGGGATCCATCTGACCAAGCTCATCATCATGGTGCTGCTCAACTTTGTTTGTGGAGGAGAAGGATAAGACACTAAGGCTCTGTGTGGATTATCGTCCGTTGAATGCGGTGCCGATCAAGAACAAGTATCCACTACCCTGCGTCGACATATTATTCAATCAGTTAGTGGGTGCTAGCGTGTTTTCCAAATGGATCTAAGGTCAGGGTATCATCAGATTAAGATTTGAGAAGAAGATATTCCGAAGACAACATTCTCAACATAATATGGTCTTTATGAGTATCTGGTCATGTTGTTTGGTCTTACAAATGCACCAGCACACCTCATGTACCTCATGAATTCAGTATTCATGCTAGAGTTAGATCGGTTTGTCATGGACGACATACTCGTATACTCCAAATCAAAGGAAGAGCATGTTGAGCATCTCCATATCGTACTCCAACGATTACGAGAGCATAAATTATATGCTAAATTCAGCAAGTGCGAGTTTTGGATTAACAAAGTGCCTTTCGTGGACATAACATTTCAGTGGAAGGTGTGGCTGTGGATCCAAGTAAGGTTGTACAAGTATTAAAGTGGGAATCTCCGAAGTCAGTCCATCAGATTTGTAGTTTCTTAGGACTAGCCGGTTATTATTGAATATTTGTTCTGAGCTTCTCCAAGATTGCTAAGCCAATGACAGAGTTATTAAAGAAGGGTAACAAGTGTGTATGGACTGAAGATTGTGAAGAAGCCTTCCAGATTCTAAAGAAACATCTCACCACAACACCAGTACTAGCTCAACCGGGTACTACCAAGCCATTTGATGTTTATTGTGACGCATCAGGTACTGGTTTGGGATGTGTACTGATGCAACATAGACATGTGATTGCATATGGATAAGACAACTCACAACCACGAGCAGAACTATCTGACACATGATCTTGAGTTAGCTGCAGTGGTTCTTGCATTAAAGATGTGGAGACACTACCTACTGGGGAATTTAGTGCATCTCTATACCGACCATAAGAGCCTCAAATATATATTCACTCAGAAGGACATAAACATGAGACGGCGAAGATGGTTGGAGCTGATTAAAGACTATGAACTTGAGATCCATTACAATCATGGAAAAGCAAACGTAGTGGCCAATGCACTTAGTCGGAAGTCTCACGTTCATAACTTGATTTTTACTACGGAAGAGGAGGAAGAACCAAGTGTACGCATAATCCCCTATGGTGCATTGTATAATCTTGCTCTCATTCCCACAATTCGAGAGAAAATTGTAAATGCTCAGAAAAGTGATGACGCAATGTTAAAGCTTCAGAAAAAAATTGATGATGGAGAAATATTATGTTTTCGTAAGGTTGAAGAAGGAACTCTATGGTTCAAGGACTGGATTGTGGTGCCTCGAAATGTGGAACTAAGGAAGAAGATCTTGGATGAAGCACACTTGTCCAAGTATTTGATACATCCATGCAGCAACAAGATGTATCAAGATCTCAGAACAAAATTTTGTTGGACTATAATGAACCGGGAAATTGCTAAATACATATCGGAGTGTGATACGTGTTGAAGAGTTAAAGCTGATCATATGAAGAAAGCGGGAGTACTACAACCCTTAAGCGTTCCAGCCTGGAAATGGGAGGACATCAACATGGACTTTATTGTCGGATTACCTGTCACATTCCACAAGAATGATTCTATTTGGGTAATCGTGGATCGATTAACAAAGTCAGTACACTTCATTCTAGTCAATATTGTCTATGTTGCTAAGCAATACGCAAAGTTGTGCATTTCAAGAATTGTGTGTTTACACAGTGTTCCTTGCACTATTATATCAGATCGAGGCTCATTGTTTGTATCTCGTTCCTGGGAGCAAATACAAGAGTCTTTGGGAACCAAGCTACTTCAAAGTTCAGCATACCATCCTGAGACCGATGGTCAAACTGAAAGAGTTAATCGGGTTTTGGAGGATATGTTAAGAGCTTGTGCTATTGACCATGGGAAGAATTGGGATGACCATCTATAACTAGCAGGGTTCTCTTACAATAATATTTATCAATCAAGCATCAAGATGGCACCTTATGAAGCGCTCTATGGAAGAAAGTGTCGCACACCTCTTAATTGGTGTGAATCAGGCGAGAGGGTTATATTTGGAATTGATATCGTCCAAGAAACCGAAGAGCGGGTCAAGCTGATTCAGGCCGACCTCAAAGCAGCTCAGTCTCGTTAGAAAAGTTATGCAGACAAGCAATGTCTTCCTTTGTACTTTGAAGTCGGAGATCAAGTCTATCTCCATGTTTCTCTGATGAAAGAGATTCATCGATTTGGAGAAAGGGAAGCTGGCTCCTCGCTTTGTGGGTCTATTCCCCATCATTGAAAGACGCGGAGCTATTGCATATCGCTTGGAACTACCAACGTCATTATCAGGGATAGATGATATCTACAACGTCTCACAATTAATAAAGTATTCGAAGAAACCGACAGAAGTTCTTACGGAGGGAATGCAGACTTTTCAACCAGATCTCACATATACTGAACAACTAGTGCAAATCATCGATGAGAAGGCTCATACTACAAGAAAACGGACAAGAAACCGGACGCTGTGGTTCTATAAGGTGTTATGGAATAACCACACCGCCGATGAAGCAACATGGGAAAGCGAAGAGTTTATTCAATTCAATCATCTGGAGTTGTTATCGTCATACATTCGGTAATCACTGCTAACATCTCGCTCCTCATTGTAATCTCGGGACGAGATTCTTTTAAGGGGGGATGAAAATCCCACAAAATTAGGTGTTCAAGTCCAATGTGCAAATTGATAGACTTTGAAATAATTAATGGAATACATTTCACATTAATGCATAGAGCTTGATTTCAAATTAAAATATACGCTGTGATTTCAAGTAAGGCACACTTCCAAGGATTTAAAAATCTAAATGCACGCATGTTTTCCTAATAATTAATTTAGTGTGCTGCCAAATCAGGAAAATTAAAAAAAGCTAATGAAAAACAATACATAAAAGTGAAGCCTGTAGATTAAACTTAAATTAATTTCAAACTCAAACTCAAACATATTCAAACTTTGCATTTGATTGTACCATTGTCTTCCTCTCCTTCAAATTAGTCAGCATGCAAGTTTTCATCAACTTTAGACTTTCTTTGTCCCATTGTTATTTTGATGCTTGAAGGGATAAGGAGGGTCTGGTTGGTGGGACCCACCTGCTTGGCTCACAATTCACTTCAGAGCAAAGCATCGTGTCTCTGTTCGAGCACACGAAACAGAGGCCTCTACGCAGCTACTTACCACCTCACTGCTCCAGCCCCACAGCAGCTCAGCGACGCCCTTATCTCGCCCTGCTGATCTTTTCTTCTCTGAAGCCCAGTTCTGCGCCCGCTCGTGCCACTGCTCGTCGCCTTGCTCGCTGAGTTCGTCGCCCGCCTCTGTTCCATCGGCATCGTGGTGCCCAGGTGCTCGGCTGCTCTGCTGAGGTAGCAGCAAAGGCGCGCCGTCGTCCTCTTCATCCCCGTGGCGCCAAGACGCTGTGCCTCTTCTTCCTTGTGCTGCACCGAACCGAGTTCGACTTCAATGACTCTGTTTCGGACGCCCGACGCCTCTACGTCGGCCGACCGCCTCAAGCCGTCGCACGACCAGCTAGGAGTTGGTCCGCCATAAACTCATCGCACAGTGGCGGAATTTTGCACCGGCCAACCTTGAGGACAGTCACTAGGTTTGGGTTTAATTTATCGCACAAACATGATAATCAACCATTCCCATTAGAGATTATGTTCAGGACCTCAGTGCGCACCCCCACGAACAAACCCCATCGAAAACCATGGTGGGTTAGGAAATTAAACCGAATTTCGTTGCCGCCGGAATTTTGACCTAGGGCGCCGGCGAACCACATGTTCCGGCCCGGTCCAGTCCAAGAGTGGCCCTGTTACATGCTCCCCATTGTCCCCTGTTGCTCCTAGGCAACTTGTCTTAATGAATTTGGTTTCGGGGCTCCAGTTCACGTGGCCACCATTGGTACAGCCGCTTCCCACCGTCGAGATCCACGTTTCCGGCGATTCCAAGCCTTAACACCTTGCCCATGGTGTGTTCCATGTGTCACGGGTCGTTATTCTATTGTCTTATAGCCGAGAACGCCATCCAGCAACGGGAACGCCACTGCCGCCGCCGGCCCATGGACGCCCTGTCTGAAGGTTGAAGAGCCCCCCCCCCCCCCCCCCCCCCCCCCCCCCAACGGAGATCTTCAGACCCCTGTAACTTCGATCTGATTGGAAGAATTTAAACAAGTGGACCCGCCTGTCAGCCTAATAGAGACTTTGCAATAGAAATTAAGTAGCAGAATTTGCCCAGATTTGAAAAATTCATAACTACTAGCATACTACTTCAAAAAGTGTGAATTTTTTTTTGCCAGAACGCTCTTGATATCTACTTTGCAATGGTACAGGTTAGGGATCACGACAGTCCTTAGTTGTTCCTCTAAAGTTCCAGAAGTGGTAACCATAAGAAAATCATTGGAAGAGTTCTATACCCTTGAAAAATGTGAAACTTGGCCAGAACCCTGACCTAGTATGCTATTGATCCCAGTAAAATTTTCATGACCATTGGGTATGACTAATTAGGGATAATAACATGATCTTGCCAAAGCTTGATGAAAATTCCCAAAATGAACAGCAAGTTATTCAGAAAATTGATAGCAACTTAAAAATTCAATTGTGACCTGTATAAAATTCTGAAACAATTTTTTCTAGACTCATAGTGACCTGCTCTAACTGATTGTAAAGTCAATTAGCATGTAAAACCTAGTATATTTTTCTAGTATTTCCATTTTAAGCAAGGGTTTAGGAATTTTCATGAACCACAACATTGGTATAAAAATCTGAACTTTTCCCTATAACCCTCTTTTGTTCTTACCAGTCTGCTGTTAATCTTTCAACTATGGTGGACTTCATCTTCTTTGAAAATAAATTCTGTTAACTTCATAGTCTATGGATAGCTATATTAATAGTGCATTCTATTCATTTCGTTAGCAACTCTTCGCGAGTAGACGCCGGTGCCGCTTGACATCATCCGTCCAGAAGCAGAATTTGAATTTTATCAGTAACAAGGCTGTTGACAGTTCTTACGCATTACTAACAATTCATCCCTAGCAGTGGTGCCAGAAATGCTTGTTAATAGATTTTAGATTATACATGTAAATCCGCAAGCGCACGGAAACTATCGATGTAACATTTCTCCTCTAAGAGTATTCCCAAAGAGTTTGATTTATATTCTCCCAAAGGAATGCTAGATTGAATCAAAGCAATCATCAAATAGAAAGGCTAGATTGGCCTAGGTAGGGTTCTAGCAAAGATGGATAAATGATAATTGGAGTAGTGCGACACACATAAGAGCATTCTATCCTAAGGGGATAGATGAGGTACAATGAGGTACAGAGAGACTAGGCTAAGAGTTAAGTAGAGACTCCTACTATGCTTCTAATGTACATATACATAGCCTAAGTTAGTTACTAATGATCATGTTAATTATGAATTCTCATGCTAAGTGGATTAACACACCGAGCACGGGTTTACCCCTAGCAATAATATGACGACTCCCACCAAGAGCCTGTGGCATAGACGAACATGGGGGATTACTAAGGACAGATAGAGCTGTCACCACCTACTGCCTACCTTTTCAATCCGTGGGTCTACGAGACATTCAACGCTACTTTCTATCCTAGCATCATGCTAGTATATTAAGTAATTACTTTTAAGATCCTGGGCACAAGCCATCTCGAGGCAATGAACTAAATCATCGTTGATCCAATATTAATTCATAGCATAAGTGATTCATGTTAACATAATCATGTCATAGCTAATTAGACTAGAGTTGGGGTTTGTAGTGTTTATGATGATATAATGAGAATGGTATAGCATAATCATAAATAGTAGTCCTACCACATATATAGAATCCACAATCAAGCAAGAGACGCTTCATCCAAGTATATGAACAATAGAAGACGAAAGATAACATCTTTATTAAGAGCAAAGTCACAAATACAAATAGGAATATAAGAGCCATACCTTTCCTAATTAGGAACTGGGAAGAGACTCCTTCTACTCCTCTCCTACTTAGACTGTGGACTAGATACTGTCACCTCTACAACCTATACTCCTCTAAACCTATGGAGAGTAGTGGATACAATGGATGAATACTCAAGTGGTGTGTGTTGAAGTGAGAGGTGAGGGGTCCTATTTATAGCTTGGAGAAGGGTCGGTTCCCACCACCAAAAGCGTGCGAATCAGTCTTCATCATGACCAGGGCACCACGGGGAGTCGACATGTGGAAGCTAATCGAGTTTTCGCCAGGAAGGGTTCGGCCGAACCCCCTAGTCGGCCGAAAAGAAAGTTGGACCATTTCCTGTGAGCTTCCTCAGGGTGACTTCCAAGTGGGTCTCTTTGACTGATATGGGTGCTACACAGTTGGATGGCCTTAGATACTTCTGTCTATGGGCCATTTGAGCCATGTGGTGCCACATGTCGTCGCTTGATTGGCTGGAATGATATTTTATAGGATCCATCCCCTTGTTTCACTTCAATTCTACATAAAATACCTGCATGCACTAATTTCTCCAAGTACAAGTGGAAATAGTTTAAATAGAAAGGTGATGTGTGCAAGAAATGATATTTCCTTCAGATAATTGAGTTATAGTGACGGTTGAAATTTGTATATAATAGCCATCAACAAACTCCCCCAAGCTTATCCTTTGCTCGTCCTGAGCAAAGTCAATACTTTAGGTTGATGATCATGAGTTGCTTCTATATTCTATTTTTCTAAAGTACCATGTGCACAACAAAATACTCTACCTTGCAAAAATTGGCATGGTACTTCACCCATCTCAAGTCAATATGGGGCTTATGCCTTCTCCGGTTCATGGGTGGTTGAAAGATAGAACAACAAATGGAGCACACATACCCTAGAAATCAAGTTCCACTCAAATTCTGGAGAGTTCAATTGAGATCTTAAGTATCTCAATTTGATTCTCACAGTCTCTCATTTATGTGTAGTGGAAATATATCCTCACCAAGGAATTTTGCCTAAATTCATCCTACCATTAAATAAGGCTTGTATGCGAAGCTTGGTAGGGAAGATAGTAGGCATATTTGCAAGACATAATATTGCTAAGTCAAAAGAGAGGCCTTAGGAGAAATTGATTCAAAACAATTTGATTCAAGACATGTGCATGTGTGATGGAATGGAGTGGATGTGGATATTGAGATGACTCCTTTTTGAGTGGACTCTCTTATTTTGCAGGGATGAGCATGACTACTTTTCTCTCCTTTTTTTCTCATGCTTTGGAAGTAAGCATGTATTTTCTTTTTCTTTTTCTTTTAGCCATGTCTTCTACTCCATTTTTATGCAATAAATTTTGGATAGAGTACTAGGCATGAATGACATGGCGTTTCTCTTTTTATTGTGGAATGGTGGTATGATGGAATTTTGCTTACTTGTAGTGTAGAAGTATAGCATGTGTAAGTGAAGTCTTGAATTCAAAAAGTAATGAATGAAATCTCACATAGGTCTATACTAGTTTGACAAAGCTCAACGTGAAGACAGATAGCATATGCATAAGGTCTATAAATGTGATGTATCATATGGCTTTGGTAGGTATTTCCAATCAAATGAGAGTAACTTAAAACTTTTTAGAATATCTCTAAAAATCTAAGTTTCACTTTCAATTTAGGAGTAGCAGCCCTATCACAATATCATATCTCACAACAGCTTAGAATGGATTAAGCTTTTGCTAGCCACAAGTTCCAAATCAAGGCAAAAGTAATTTTAGCAAATGAGAGCAATATGTTGGAGAGTAGTAAGTTGCAAACTAGGGACTTAGGAAAATTAAAACAGAGCAACTACTCATCATTTCATCTATGTGAATTCCAAGTCATTCTTACCGCAAATCTTTTATTTTATTTGAAAACAAATCTATCCTACTTTTTTTTATATGCAAGGTGGATGATGGGTGAATGGAAAATAAATATGCAAGGGGTTGATACAATTTATGATGAGGACATCACAACAGCAGAGACGCACATTGAACTGCAAGGATCAATCACAAGAGCACGAGCACGGTTAATAAATCAGCAGGCGAACTCGCTCCTAACTTCCTTTGCATGTGAGTTTGAGAATAGATTGCTATGTGATGATTTAATTGTTATTAGGAAAAATGGAGAAGATCAACAAGTGAAGGGAAGAGCCCATGGAAATGCGGAGAAGCAGCTGGGACCTCCACAAGTTGATGGAATCAGTTTACAACTTGGACTCAAGTTCAACTCGGAGTCAAGGAGCAGTCCACCTTAAAACAGACGCCCATGATGCATAAGGACTCCGTTTTAGATGTTACACATAAGCAAGGATGGAGGAGAAGATAAACATTCCAATGGCTCTGGTCCCACCTTAAAATTCCTCCAGAGTCATTGGAAATCGTCGAGAAAAGTCTAGTCCAGATTTCTGTCTGGTTCTGCGCCACCGAATCGGGCCTTTGGGCCTTATATCCCGTATGAGTCCATTAGGGACGCACTTAAGCGTGTTTTTGCCAAACCATAGCCTTTAAATACTACAGTCGCCGGTCATATTCGGTGGGTTTTGCTTAGATCAATAATATCGTTGTTCTGCGGTTTGTGAGACCCCAACTTTGCAATTTCAGATCATGTCTTCGATGTTCTTGCTTGTGTTCTCGGTTGCACTTGCAGGGATTAGCCTTATTAGCAAGGTCAAGCGTGTGCAGCACGGTTGATAACCAACGGAGCAGTGGTGTAGTGATTGCAGGGGTATTCGAACTGCTTGGGTGCCGCGGATCATCAATGTCGAGTTCTCCACCCCAATCGACTTACCTTTCGGAAGATCGGACTCATGCACTCATTAATTGGTATCAGATTTCCAGGTTGCCCATGAGGTATCTTTGTTTTCCTTCCATTAGATCAGTTTTGTTTCATACCTAGAGTCTACAGAAAGCCACAAAAAAATTAAATTATTTTTACCGCTTCCTAGACTATAGTGCCTGCAGTTTCGTTTTTCAGTTTGCATTGTTGAGTTTTCATTCGTGTGGTCGAGTCTTGTTGCTAGTTTAACTTTGTGTTTTGGGTCCTAGTTATCATGTTTTGTCCGTGTTTTCTTGCTGTTCGACACCTATTCCACAATCCCTAAACAACAGACCGATCCACCACGTTCATCGGTTTGCCCTAGCTAGCCGCCTTGCGTGAACTCCTGCATCGCCAGCCCTAGATTAGGTGACCAACCTTTGTGTCACTCATCATTGAATCATTACACACCACCCCAGTAGTTGCTGTGCAAATTACCGATCGTTCTTATATCTGATTGCGAGTTCTGTTTTCAAACCGAGTTGGAATCAACATCCAAAAACCGTAACTCGGATAGCCTACCTTAAAACGGCCATAACTTTCGCATACGAACTCGAAATTGGGTGATTTATTTTTTCAAATTGATCTACATGAAATTTCGCATCTGGTTTTTCACGGCTTTGCCGCGTTCGGCGAAAATTAGATTGCCCAAACTCCCCTCGAAAGATAGGCTATTCGACCTCCAAAGTTTCAACATGAATTTTAAATAATCTTCTTGATTTTCTATAGGCCGCATATTACATTCATTTGAGCTGCAAATTTGTGTGCTTCATATTTTTGTGCTCCTGAGTAAAGAAAAATATTACAAAAAATAAAAACAAAAAATAGTGAAGAGCACGAATATTAAATCAATTTGCCTATACTACTTGTGTTGTGATTGTTGGTTATATCATTCTGTCTTATTTTTGCCTTCCTACTTCCTTGTGTTGTGCTAGGCCCTAGAGCACTTGGTTGACCAGCAACAATTTCCTACATTGAATATTTATTCAACTTTGTTTACCTGTTAACAATTTCTGCTCATTAGCTACCATATTGTGCCATCCAAGCTCCACCTTTCTCTTGAGCATAACATATACCTTTGCAATCACCCCACGCTTCATTGGTTCATCTCACTGTCCACACCACCTGCTGTGTCGGTAAGAACACTTGTAAGAGCATGATAAGACGCTTGAGCGAGAGATCTTGTTTTCTTCCACCTTTCACATTGTCACTGTAGTTGATAGGGATAACACATTTTTGTTGTCTTTTATTCCCTACTAACAATGGCAGGAGAAAACAATGATGAAGAATGTGTTCAACATGCTGAGTTACGTGATATGATGAAGGCCATGACAGATATGTTCGCCAAATACAACACACCAACGGAGGAGTCATTGGCGAACTTGACTCGCCAACTTGATGAACTTGCTCTTTGAATGAATACTCTTGAGGCTCGGTTACCTCTCGCTGGAAGACATGAAGACAATGCTTATGATGATATGGAAGATCACAACAACCAGCCAAGACTGCCACTTTATCGTCGAGGTATGGGAGGTAATAATCATCATAATAATTATAATCATCCTCCTGATGATCCTTTTGCTAAAGTGAAATTTACTATACCTTTTTTTTTCTTGTGCTTATGATGCTGAGACTAATCTTGATTGGGAGATAATAGTAGAGCAAAAATTTAACGCCCATCTTGTTCCTGAACAACATAGAGTTCGTCAAGCCACTAGTGAGTTTAAGGACTTTGCTATCATATGGTGGAATGAACTTGTTAAAACTAGAATTGATCCTCCAACATGGGATAGATTAAAAGAAGCTATGCGTGTTCGATTTGTTCCTCCATCTTTTCAGCGGGACCTTCGGAAAAAATTGCAGCACTTAGACCAAGGTAACATGTCCGTAGAGGAGTATTATCAAGAGTTACAAAAGGGTATGCTGCGTTGTGGGGTAGTAGAGGACATGGATGATAAAATAGCTTATTTTTATGGGGGGTTGAGGCGTGAAATTCAGGACATTTTTTATTACAAGGAATATGATAATGTTAACAAATTGTTTTAGCTTGCTATGTTGGCAGAAAAAGAATTGCAGGGCCAACAACAACAACAACAACACTCGAGGAGCAACTTCACGCTGCGTTCGATGTCTACACCATCCAAAACAGCACCATCTTCGACCCCCCCCCCCGTGCAGCGACTACACCATCCTATGGCGGCCAATGAACTACACCTGCTGCTCCACCTTCTCGCGTGCCAGAGGGCAGCAAGGCGACATCATTCAAGCCTTCATGGTCCACTCCTTCTATGAGTCGCACTTTTGACATTAAGTGTCACCGCTGCCAGGGACTTGGTCATATGATGAGAGATTGCCCGAGCAAACAAGCATACATAGCACGCGACGATAGCGGGTATGATAGTACTTTGGATGTTGAAGATGAATATTCTCTTGCTACTAACTTTACAGATCCAAATGACGAACACACCGAAGAAGAGGTACTTGATACAACGACGACGGAGAACAATAGGAGCTTCATTGTGCAGCCTGCCTTGAGCTCCAAAGTGGAGGCCGACGACAAGCTACAACAACACAACCTCTTCCACATGTTTCTCGTCGTCAAGGACTGCCGTGTACACACTATAATTGATGGAGGTAGCTGCAATAACTTGGTGAACACGGACATCGTCAAGAAACTTGGTTTGACAACAAGAGCACACCCTCATCCATACCACATTCAATGGTTCAACAATAGTGGTAAGCTTCGGGTAACACAAACAGCGAGAATACATTTTTCAATTTGTTCTTACCATGATTTTGCTGATTTTGATGTCGTGCCTATGGATGCTTGTTCTCTTTTATTGGGTCGTCCTTGGGAATTTGATACATATGCTATTCATCATGGTAGAACTAATAAATATACTCTCATGCATAAAGGAAAGAAAATCACTTTGCTCCCCATGACTCCTGCTGAGATTGCACATTTTGAGAAGAGTAAAATTTGTGATGGCAAAGCAACAAAACTAGAATCTGAAAAACAGCAAGTCATTAAGATAAAACCACCATCATTACTCACAACTAAATCTGACCTCGCTAATTTATTCGATTCTAAGGGGATATGCTATGCTTTAGTATGCAAACAAGCCATGTTTTCACTTCATGAATTGTCTATTGCATTGCCCCTGTTGCTAACCTTTTGCAGGAGTTTGAGGATGTGTTTCCCTCCGAGATACCCCCTGGTTTACCACCCATGAGGGGCATTCAACACAAGATCGATTTGATTCCAGGAGCAAGCTTGCCAAATCATGCAGCATACAGAGCGAATCTAGAGAAAACTAAGGAAATTCAGTGACAAGTCCAAGATCTTTTGGACCGCGGGTACATTCATGAAAGCCTTAGCCCTTGTTCCGTTCCTGTTCTTTTGGTTCCTAAGAAAGATGGTAGTTGGCGCATGCGTGTTGGTTGTCGAGCGATTAATAACATCACCATTCGATATCGTTATCCTATTCCTCGCTTAGATGACATGCTTGATGAATTGAGTGGTGCTATCATCTTCACAAAAATTGACTTGCGTAGTGGTTACCACCAAATTAGAATGGCACTAGGAGATGAATGGAAAACTAAATTTAAAACCAAGTTTGGACTTTATGAGTGGTTTAACTAATGCACCCAACACCTTTTTGCAATTAATGAACGAGGTTTTACGTGTTTTCATTGGACAATTTGTGGTGGTTTACTTCGATGATATCCTCATTTACAACAAGTCATATGATGAACATCTTGATCATTTACATGCTGTTTTTACTGTTTTGAGAGATGCACGCTTGTTTGGTAACCTTGAAAAGTGCGTCTTTTGCACCAATCGAGTGTCGTTTCTTGGCTATGTCATTTCCTCGTAGGGAATTGAGATGGATGAGGCAAAAATTGAAGCAATCACTAGCTGGCCAGCCCCAACAACCATCATGCAGGTTGTAGTTTCTTGGTCTTGCAGGTTTTTATCGCCGTTTTGTGCGGGATTTCAGCACCATTGCAGCACCTCTACATGAGCTAACGAAGAAGATAGTGCCGTTTCAATGGGGCAAACAGCAGCAACAAGCTTTTGATTCTCTCAAATCGAAGCTTACACAAGCACCATTGGTACAACCTCCTGATTTTAACAAGACCTTTGAGCTAGAATGCGATGCAAGAGACATTGGTATTGGAGGTGTTATCATGCAAGGAGGTAAACCCGTTGCTTTCTTTAGTGAAAAACTTCATGGTCCTTCTCTAAATTATTCTACTTATGATAAGGAATTGTATTCCTTAGTGCGAGTATTACAAACTTGGTAACATTATCTTTGGTCTAAGGAGTTTGTCATACATTCTGATCATGAATCATTGAAGTATCTTAAGTGTCAAACCAATCTGAATAAACGACATGCTAAATGGATTGAGCTCATAGAGTCATTTCCATACATCACTAGGCATAAGAAAGGGAAGGAAAATGTCATTGTTGATGCATTATCTAGACATTATACCATGCTATCCCAACTTGATCATAAAATCTTTGGTTTGGAAACACTACGTAAGAAAGGCTCATACGAGACGTGCTCGAACGAAGAAGGGAGACAAACAAATTGTGCGTCTCCTTTGTCGCGTCTCGCATTACGTTGTCATCAGAGACAAGCGGCAAGGTGCGTCACTGATCAGACTAGGTGGGAGACACACTCAAAGGAAGCGCGTCTCCTTTCACTGAGTCATAACAGACGTGCTCTACGAGGTCATCGGAGATGGGCATGGCGCGTGTCGCCCATCAATGTGAATGAGAGACATGCTCTAATGCAACGCGTCCCAGATATTTTGAATGATCCGAGACGATTTTTATGACAGCCCGTCGCATGTTTGTTGACTTATCTAAGACGAGCTATAAGTAAGCTTGTCTCCTTTATTTAGATAATCCAAGACATCCTCTATTACAGCGCGTCGCGGATTCTTTACAGGCAAGTTCAGTGCGGCGCTAACAGGAGATGCTCTCTCCTAGACGCACGTCTCCTATTGGGTACCCCCAACCCTGATTATCCAGGTTCCCGGCTGCATCCTGGAGCTAGGGAGGATTTGGCAGCCGCATTGCCTATGTCAGCAACATACACATATAAAAACATATGTAGCCAAATGTCTCCTGTTCATCTAGCTTAACATGTAACTAATCAAATATTAACAAAGTGTACACACATTGACCAATCAAATATTAACAAGTGTAAATCGTGGTTACCATGTAACTATTTACACAGAATTCCTCTGTTCATCCATCTTAACATGTAACTAATTTACACAGTGTCACCTAATCCTCTATTGGGTAATGAAATTCTTCGTTTGAATTAATGATTTCAGAAAAGATAAACCTGCATAGGACGTCTCCAACTTGCTCAAGGCTACGATGTTCAGCGTTCCTTAAGATGGGTCCGTAGTCCTGCCACACGATAAAATGAGATTTAGCAAGAGATTAGTAATAAAGTAAAATAAATGCACTTACACATACATTGCAATTAGGTTGCTCTCCAAATAAAGTCATGTGTATGCATACGTGGAAGCCGCATGTGTTGCCCGCAGCTTGTTGTGGGACGTCGAATGCAGTATGATGTGTAAGTTGTCGGCGTTTTCCTTTTACTTCACCAAAAGCCCTAAACAAAAAAATTCACAGTTAATGTAAATTTCGTGCAAGGAAACCAAAGTGAAGAAGAAAATTACACGTCAATAACGGAAGAGATATCATTCCATGACCAGGTCTTTCGCTCACCAGTTTTTTCATCTGTCGGCCTTGATGAGTCACAGTACCAGACCTGGTCGTACCGTGTAGATATTGCTATGGTTACCCAATGGTTACCCGTGTTGAACGGTAGGACTAGGAGGTCCTTATCACTCTACTGTTTCATTGCCTTAACAAAATATTGAATAACTTCTTTTTTGCCCTTCGTCGCTTGCAGAAGAGGTTTTGCTGCTGCTTGTGGGTCAAGATATGCAGCAGACGCGTTTCGCATGTTATGACGAGCATATTGTTGCTGGAACCTACACACAAAATGCCAAATTTGTCACATATAACACTTGTATTGAGTCTGTATTGAAGAACCTAGTTTTTTAGGAGACTTACAATGCGAAGCAGCGTATTAGGGAGATATCCAATGCGTCGAGGTTGAAAAGGTCGTAGAGATCGGACCATGAGATGACAAAAGCACCATCACCCGAGAGAAAGTGTTTATCCTTCAATGACACTAGTATGGTATCACACTTTTTTGCAATTTTCCATGTAGTATTGATGAAGCTGAACACAAGGTTTAGGAACTTGTTTGAGTGCAGCCGCAGTTAGCATCGACTTTCCTAGTCCATAGTTCGAGTTTGCATGCATCATAGCTTTCCGTGCCCTAGGGTTAGGTTCTGACTGTTTCACTGGTTTCTTCCAACCTTCCTTTGAAGATATTCACCGCTGCAGCAGACCCTTGTTCTTGGCACGTGCATTCTTTGTCGGATTTGCAGGGCCTTGGTGAGGGCATCATTTTCCCTGTCACCATTTGACTCTTCGCTGCTCAAGTTTCAAGCTCTTTGAGCAACGTTTGCAGTGCTCGAGCTGTAGAAGATGATATCCCCTGAGTCAAACAGCTGTGAACGAGCATGCATAAATGGTTTCAGCCATCCACTGAAAGTGTCGTATGGATTCTGAACACCTTGCTCGGCCAATGTTGAATCCTGTTCTTCCCAAGTCCTTTTTTACCAGCAATTGCTCAGCCAATGTTGAATCTTGTTCTTCCCAAGTCTTTTTTTTTACCGGCATAACCGGTGTTGCCGAGGTGGTGGTCAAGCTCGTTCGGCGATCAGAGCCACTTCATATGTTCACTCCTCTGGGCAAATTCCTGTGATTTGCACGTTTCAACAAATCTCATCTAGTCCTCTTCTAACACATGTGGATACTTATGGAAGGGGGTTTCACGATTCTTCACAAACTCGCAAAGCTTAGTCTTGTAGGTCCTCCATGCATGAGAGATCATCTTCATAGCTAGCTTCTTCCCCTTATGTTTCATATGTTCCGGATATTGAACATATGGTTGGATAGAGCTTTCGAAAAGTTCATCCTTTTCATTCTCGGTCAAGCAATCGAATCTCTGCAGGTTTAGCGGCACTCTTTCCCGAGTAGCTAGACCACAAATTCTGGACAGTCATGTATTCACATCATGGTCCAGAGGTACGACTTCATCATTGGACTCATCAACAGTCACAACATCCGTCGGCCACGTCGTCCGCGACCTTTTCTTTCTTGTGTTACCAGAGGCATATGCATCCTCTTCATGTGTCTACTGCTGAGTCTGCTGCTGGGCCTCCTCTTCAATATGCTGCTGATGCTCCGACTGAGACATCTTCAAATTCACAAAAAACACTGAAATCCTGTAAAGCATTATCAAATTTCAGTCACATTTGCACAAACGGTCACATAAGGGAGCAAATTCTCTCATGGCATTTGTACCAAAGCGTGATTTCGACTCGAACCAAAGCGCGAAAAAACCTTATTAGGGCAGTGCTGAGCTGGTCGACGGGGAGTCGAGGGTCAACGACGGCAGCACGACAATGATCAAGAAGGCAATGTCAAGGCAGCGACAAGCTTCAGGGAAGCAGACCGACACGGCGGCGTGCTTCGGGGAAGGGGACGACGAGGTGGCGGTTTCTAGGGCGAGAAGTGATCAGCGCGTGCAAAAAGTGAAAAGTTGTGCTAAGTGTTGTGAAGAGAGCGTGCGAAAGAGCTAAAAGTACCTTAGGGTAGTGTCAAGGCGGCGACGAGCTCTGGGGAAGCGAACTGACGCAGCGGCGTGCTCCGGGGAAGGGGACGACACAGTGACGGTTTCTAGGGCGAGAAGTGATCATCAACGCGCACCATGAAAAGTTGTGCTAAGTGTTGTGAAGAGAGCGTGCGAAAGAGCTAAAAGTACCTTAGGGCAGTGTCAAGGCGGCGACGAGCTCCGGGGAAGTGGACCAACGCGGCGGCGTGCTCGGGGGAAGGGGACGACGCGGCGGCGGTTTCTAGAGCGAGAAGTGATCAGCGCATGCAAAAAGTGAAAAGTTGTGCTAAGTGTTGCGACGAGAGCGTACGAGAGAGGTAAAAGTATCTAAGGGCAACTATTGCAGACACGCTGAAAGCATCTAGGCCCCCACGAGGTACGGTTTCGGTGATTAATGACAACCGTTAATTACCACTAATGAGTTTGTGGATGCGAGGTTTCATGTACAATGAATCAAACGTCGATCAATCACTCATAAATGTCATCTACTGCTCATTGGATGCAAAAGGAGACCCCTCAACGAACTAACCTAAGGGGTTAATCGGAAACAAATGAGGAACTCGTACAATGACGCAACCTTATCAAAATTGGCAACACAAGAAGCTTCATATCCATCAGAAGAGCCATACAAACAAGTGTTCAAGAGGTCACAAGTCCAAAATCCAAAAGATCAGTCCAACTCAACTCGAAGGAAACAAATTGTACACACCGGATCATCCGGTGATCTGAAGAATGACTGCATCGGTCGATTCGGACTCAACAGAAGAAGAAGACCTCAGAATGAAGTACACACCGGATCATCCGATGTGTATCAAGTGAACATCGGATGAATACAACAGTAAGCAAATTTTCTGAAGTGTTCTGAAGGACTGAACACCGGATCATCCGATGTTGAAGGCAGATGCACATCGGTCGATTACAACAGAAGCAAATTATCAGCTCAACCAGACTGAAGATCTATTCATCGGATCCTCCGATGATGAAGGAGGTGAAGCATCGGTCTAATAACGGTCATTTCTGACAGAATGACGTCAGCTAATCTAATTAGACCGATGCTCATAAAAGGGGGTCATCGGATCATCCGATGTACACAGAAAAAGTAATCAGCCCACTTTTCCAACGGCTAATTCGGTTGGGCTGAGTATTTAACCCCCTCCCACCAGTCATTTCGGAGAGGCTGGACAACAAGAGCACCACTACACATTCCCCAAGTGTCCAAGACTTAGAGTACTCATTTTCACACTCTTGTAACCCTTTCACACCTCAAGATATAGGCTAGTTCCTCTTAGAGTTAAGCTTGTGTGCGTCCTCTCTGGGTGAGTGGAGACTCTAGAGTAGGGAGAGCCGTGAGGAAGTGCATTCTTGGTGATTGCACTCACCTTGTATCAAGAGGAGAGTGAAGAGATCGCTCCGGAGCTTGCCGAGACCATTGTGGAAGCCCGGAGGATCGAAGTTGTACAAGGCTCGAGCTCCACCTTGCCAAGGATGGCGAACGGAGGAAGTTAGTGGATTCCCTTGTCTCGGTGACTTGGGAGTGGCGATACCCTTAGGTGGGTGCCACAACGTGGACGTAGGTGGATCCTAGTGATCTCACCGAACCACGGGAAAAATCGACGTGTCCCCGTGTCTTCGAGCGTTTGCATTCCTCCTCCCTACTTCTTTACGATTACGCAATTCTCAATTCCGCACTTAATTCTCTTAATTGCACTGTTGGCTTGCTTAGAGAATTAGATTTCACTTAAGCTTTAAATTGACTTAAAATTTGAAGTAGCCCAATTCACCCCCCCCCCCCTTGGGCATTCGATCCCTACAATTGGTATCAGAGCAAGGTTGCTCATTGGATCATTCTAGCCTCACCGCTAGAGAGCAAAAATGGCCAAGAATGGGGGTTCGGTTCCTACCTTCGAGGGCAAGAATTTTGCTTATTGGAAAGCACGCATGCGCGCTTACCTTGAGGCAATTTCTCCCGAAGTGTGGGAAGCGACCCATGCGGGGTTTGGCAACCATGAATATATTGGTGATCAACTAAAATGGGATGCTAAGGCTAGGAATGCTATTTATGAGTGCATTAGTCAAGATGTATTTGCTAGAATTGCTAGTAAGGAGAAAGCTTGTGAAATTTGGGCTTGCTTGATTGAGATCCATGAGGGTTCCTCTCGTGTCAAAGAGCTCAAATATCACTTGCTTAAATCCAAGTATGATGATTTTAAAATGCTTCCTCATGAGAATGTTAATCAAATGTTTTCTCGCTTAAATGTACTCATTGAGGAAATTAATGCTCTTGACATTGCTTCTCTTGGCAAGGGACTCATCAACCGCAAGATCCTCATGCTACTTCCAAGCCCAAGTACAACATCATCAACTCAATGCTCCAAAAGGAGTCACTTGACAACATTGAGGTTTCGGAGCTCATTGGAGAGATACATGCTCATGAGATGAGTGTGCTTGGAATGATGGAGGAGTCATCATCATCAAAGACCATTGCTCTCAAGGCCTCAACCAAGAAGACACATACCAAGAAGAAGAAAGTGGTTGAGCCTAGCTCAAGTGAGGAAGAACAAGCTACAAGTGAAGATGATGATGATGATGAGCTTGCATTGATGATGAGGAAGTTTTCACGTCTCAACACAAAGATTGCCAAGAAGGGATACTCGTTTGATCCCAAGAAGAAAGCCTTCTTGCCAAGGAGAGATGAAAACAAGACGTGCTACAATTGTGGCGATCAAGGCCACATATCATATGATTGTCCAAGACCGGACAAGAGGAAGGACAAGGGCAAGCATCGCAAGCTAGAAGAGAGTGATGATTATGAAGATGCAAAGCCCAAGCGCACCTTTGGAAAGAAGAAACTTGACAAAGGCAAGAAGACCAAGCTCTTTCCAAAGAAGAGAAGAGGACCTCAAAAGGTCTTCATGTGCGAAGCAAATGAGTGGGTCACCGATGAAGAAACAAGTGATGATAGTGAAGATGAGGAAGAAAACTTGGCAAGCCTCGCTATCGTCAACAAGGATGACTCACCCCTTCCTCCACCGCCTATGTGCCTCATGGCGAAAGGTAACACAAAGGTATGTGATGACTCAAGTGATGATGAACTTTCTCCCGATGAACTAGCATCTATGATTAATGAATATCATGCCATTATCAAACGGGAAAAGGCTAAGGTTAAGGCACTTGAGCTAACTCGCGCTAAGCTAGAGGGTGCCAACCTCGATTTGCAAGACAAGTATGTCACCATACTTAATGAGCATGAAACGCTCAAGTCACATGTCAAGCAAATCGAGGAGGAGAAGGCTCAAATCAAGCTTGAGTTCCATGAGCTTGACTTAGCTAACTCGGCACTATTGGCTAAGCATAACGAGTTAGTTCAAGAGCATGAGACACTTAGTCTTTCCTATGAAGCAATGGAACTAAAATTGAATAACTTGAAGAAAGAAACTCTTGATGGCAAAACACCCGCTAGTTCACATGCCACTAACAATTTGCATGAGTCTTTGCCATTGAAAGCTAATAGGGAGAAGGAGCTAATGGACGAGATCGAAAGTCTCCGCACTAGTGTGGCTAGACTTTCCAAGGGAGAGGACAAGCACAAGGAGATCCTCTTCCAACAAGCTAAAGGCTTCAACAAGAGGGGACTTGGGACCTTCCCTACGCCCAACAAATGGAAGGTGCCCTCACCGGAGCTTAGGACAAGCTTCATCAAGGAAGTGGGATCCTATTGCCAACATTGTGAGGTCACCGGACATCACACTAGGGAGTGCCCTCTTCCCACTCGTCCTTCTCCAAAATTACCTCCTAACTATTCATCTACTTTCAATGATTGTCACTATCTATTGAGCAAAGTAGGTGGAAAGGTGAAGGCGAAGTTCATTGGCAAAAACATCAAGGGCATGAAGGGGAAGCTCCCCAAGCAACTTTGGGTCCCAAAATCACTTGTATCACACATACAAGGACCTAAGTTGGCTTGGGTTCCTAAACTCAAAAACTAACTTCATGTGTGTAGGTGAACTACAAAGCCGGAGGAAAACATTGGGTACTCGATAGTGGGTGCACTCAACACATGACCGGCAATGATGGTATGTTCACCTCCATAGAAGACCCCGGCAATCATGAACAAGTCACCTTTGGTGATAACTCAAAGGGGAAGGTAATTGGTTTAGGTAAAATTGCAATTTCTAATGACTTGTCCATTTCGAATGTGCTTTACGTTAAGTCTCTTAGCTTTAATTTGCTCTCTATTGCTCAACTTTGTGATCTTGGACTAACGTGCACATTTGACAAAGATGGTGTTGTGGTGTCTAGTGTAGCTAGCAAAGAGCTAATATTCAAGGGCTTTAGGCATGGTCATCTATATTTGGTGGACTTCTCCAACAAGAGCGCAAGCCTAACCACTTGTCTTTTCACCAAGACAAGTTTGGGGTGGCTATGGCATCGGAGGATTGCTCACATAGGAATGAGCAAGCTCAAGAAGTCCTTCAAGCTAGGGATGGTGACCGGCGTAAAGGACGTGACGTTTGAAAAGAACAAGCTATGTAGCGCATGTCAAGCCGGGAAGCAAGTGGCTTCGCACCATCCGATGAAGACAATGGTGTCTACCTCCAAGCCGCTCGAACTACTTCACATGGACCTCTTCGGACCGTCCACCTACCAAAGCCTTGGCGGTAATCTCTATTGTCTCGTTATTGTTGATGATTACTCTCGCTATGCTTGGACTTTGTTTTTAGGTGACAAGGGTGAAACCCCGGAAGTCTTCAAGACCTTTGCAAAACGAGCTCAACGGGAATTCCAACTTCCCATCATCAAGGTCCGGAGTGACAACGGCACCGAGTTCAAGAACTACAATATTGGGGAGTGGTGTGACCGTGAAGGAGTCAAGCACGAATTTTCGGCTACATACACCCCTCAACAAAACGGTGTTGTTGAGAGAAAGAACAAGACACTAATCACCCTCGCGAGAGCCATGCTTGATGATTATGGGACGTCGGAGAAGTTTTGGGCGGAAGCGATCAACACGGCATGCCATGCCGCAAATAGAGTCTACCTTCATCGACTTCTCCAAAAGACTCCCTACGAGCTCCTCATTGGGAGAAAGCCCAACATCTCCTACTTCCGGGTCTTCGGATGCAAGTGCTACATCTACCACAAGAAAAGACTTGGTAAGTTTGAAAGAAGGTGCGATGTTGGTATTTTCCTTGGTTATGCGTCAAACTCAAAGGCATATCGAGTATTCAACCAAACCTCCGGGTTAGTTGAAGAAAGTTGTGACGTTGAGTTTGATGAGACTAATGGCTCCCAAGAGGAGAGTTTTGGTCATGATGATATAGATGATGAGCCTCTACGAGAAGCTATGAAGAACATGACCATAGGAGACATCAAGCCCGAAGTTGAGGAGAGCCATGATCAAGGGGGAGCTTCAAGTCCGAACATCAACACCTCCATGGCGCCTCAAGTGGATGAAGAAGAAGACAAAGATGATCCATTGCCTATGCAAGACCAACAAGCCACACAACACCAAGAAGAAGATGAAGTCCAAGATGAAGTCCAACCACAAGACGAGCAAGATGCTTCACCACCACCAAGTGACTCACAACCGTTGATGAGACATGGGCGCATCTCCAAGGCACATCCAATGGATCAAATCATTGGAAGTCCTTCACGGGGAGTAAGTACTCGTTCACGTCATGTTGCATCTTTTTGTGAGCACTACTCTTTTGTGTCGTGTGTAGAACCCAAAATCATTGAGGAAGCTCTCCAAGACTCCAATTGGGTGATGGCTATGCAAGAGGAACTCAACAACTTCACCCGCAATGAAGTTTGGGTGTTGGAGGAGCGACCCAAGGACAAGAATGTGATTGGAACGAAGTGGGTCTACCGCAACAAGCAAGATGAGAATGGCGTGGTGGTCCGCAACAAAGCTAGGCTTGTGGCGAAGGGATTTGCTCAAGTTGAAGGTTTGGATTTTGGGGAGACATTCGCCCCGGTAGCACGGTTAGAAGCTATCCGCATACTCCTTGCTTTTGCTTCTCATCATAATATCATGCTTTATCAAATGGATGTTAAGAGTGCATTTCTCAATGGCTATATTAATGAACTTGTGTTTGTTGAGCAACCTCCCGGGTTTGAGGACCCAAGAAACCCTAACCATGTCTATAGGCTAAACAAAGCACTCTATGGACTCAAGCAAGCTCCAAGGGCATGGTACGAGCGCTTAAGGGACTTCCTCGTCATGCAAGGTTTCAAGATTGGGAGGGTGGACACTACACTCTTCACCAAGGACATCGACGGAGACTTATTTCTTTGTCAAATTTATGTCGATGATATTATTTTTGGCTCAACTAACAAAGCTCTTAGCCATGAGTTTGGCAAAATGATGTCTAGGGAATTCGAGATGTCAATGATTGGAGAGCTCAACTTCTTCCTAGGATTTCAAATCAAGCAACTTCAAGAGGGGACCTTCATCCATCAAGAGAAGTACACTAAGGACCTCTTGAAGAAATTTGAGATGGGAGATTGTAGCTCAAGAAGCACTCCAATGGCGACAAATTGTCATCTCGACGCGGACATGGACGGTAAAACTATTGATCAATCTCATTACCGTTCCATGATTGGTTCATTGCTATATCTTACCGCATCTAGGCCCGATATTATGTTTAGTGTGTGCTTGTGTGCTCGCTTTCAAGCGGCACCTAAAGAATCGCACAAGAAGGCGGTCTTTAGGATACTTCGGTATCTCAAGCATACCCCAAGTGTAGGTTTGTGGTACCCCAAGAACGCTAGTTTTCATCTCTTAGGTTACTCGGATTCGGACTTTGCCGGATGCCGTGTAGACCGCAAGAGTACCTCCGGGGGTTGCCACTTACTTGGGCGTTCCCTAGTTTCTTGGTCGAGCAAGAAGCAAAATTCCGTGGCTTTGTCCACCGCGGAGGCGGAGTATATAGCGGCCGGTGCATGTTGTGCCCAAATCCTATATATGAAGCAAACCCTCTTGGACTTTGGAATTAAGTTTGGTTGTGTGCCTCTCCTTTGTGACAATGAAAGTGCGGTTAAGATAGCTAGAAACCCCGTTCAACACTCCCGCACTCAGCACATTGATATTCGCCATCACTTCTTGCGGGACCATGAGGCTAAGGGAGAAATCTCTTTGCAAGGTGTTAGGTCCGAAGAACAATTGGCGGATATCTTCACCAAACCACTTGATGAGAAAACTTTTTCTAGGCTTAGAAGTGAGTTAAATGTGCTAGATGCATCTAACGTCATGTAAATTGCCATGTTCATGTAAGGTTGCATGTCATATAGGTCTTGCCTAACTCCCAAAGGATAGGGGCGAGCTAGAAATAGTTTTCCCTGAGTAAGCCTTTGGCAGGTTTAAACTTGGCAAGATAGATTTATTTTATGCCTTGCATGATTCCTGTCATATAGACTTGCATTCATCTAATATTTTGCATTATCTTGTTTGACATTGCATACGGTAGATTGTCACAAAGGGGAACCCACATCATGAGAAGGAGACTTGTTTGAAATGCAATATCTCAACTCATATGATGTGGAAAGAGCAAAATTCTAAAGGAACATGCTTTAATGAGATAGAAGTTTCCATACTCTAGCTCACAAAGCATGGGCCTACATTTTCGTGGTTTTTCCCTCCTAATTCTCTTTGTGTGCTCTATTTGCTTAAGGGCTTAGCCGATATGTGGCACTATATCGAAAAGCCTTATTAGGGTTAGGAGGTGCCCAAAAAGTCCTAAGACTCGTTTTATCTTTGTGTGTTTAAAGTCCAAGGACATATATGGGCAGTCTTAGGTTTTCTGTAGTCATCGGATTATCCGATGCTAAGGCCAGAACAGTCATCGGATCGGTTGGTGCTTCAGTTCAGAGTTCAGTTCAGCCAGCATCCAGAAATCGACCGATGAGTTCATTTCAGGAAACATCGGAGCATCCGATGTTCAATCTACTGGTGCCCTGCAGAATTCGACCGATGATCGACGAAGTGCACGTCGGATCATCCGGTGTTCAACGAGGGTTTTTGGACTAACTCTCTGTTGAGTTCGACCGATGCTTGCCACCAATGCACATCGGTCGATCCGGTGTGTTTGTAACGGTTAGGTCACGGGACCCTATTTAAGATCGTACGGCCGGTTTTCTTCGTCTCTTCCCGATCACCGCCGCCTCCATCGCCCCCTTCGCGCCCTCGCCGTCGGTCAGCCGCCGCCGCCGTCCCCAAGGGCGCCGCCGCCTCTCTCCCGACCGCCGCCGCCGCGCCTCCCCAGGCCGCGCCGCCGCCGTCGCCTCTGTCGGCTGCCGCCGCCGCCTCTCCAGGGCGCCGCCGCCGCCCCTCCAGGGCGCCGCCGCCGCTTCTCCTCTGGTCGCCGCCGCCACCACCAGACATCACCTCCTTCACCAGCCTCCACCGCCGGCAGTTCTCCCTGCTAGGGTTTCTCGCCCGAGCCATCGATCGTTGCCGTTCGTCGCCTTTCATCGATCTCGTGTCTTTTCGTCGACGAGGTTTGTTCCGTGCAGCGCGACGTCCTTCATTGTTTCCCGTCATCTTTTCGCTAACCCTTGCTCTCGAATTTCTTGAAGATGGCCCGTGATCGCAAAGGCAAAGGCAAGGCTATCGAGGAGCCCGCCGCAAAGAAGCCAAAGCTGTCGAAGGATGCACGACGCGCAGAGTTGGCCGCTCGCGCCGCCGAGGAGCACAAGCGCGGCCATCGCGGATCCCTCCGGATTCGCGAGGCACGTGAGAGGCAGTCGCAGCAGCAGCCGCCGGTGCAGCCAGTGCCGCCGGACGACTCTGAGGACGAGGACGAGACTGCGGTGACGCCACTGGTTCGCCGGCGCACCGTCAGGACTCGAGGGGGAGGTCAGACCCCCACCGCGAGTCGCCGCCCCACTGCGGCCGACCTCGCTGAGGACAGAGAGGCCCAGAGGGCCATCTACGAGATGGATACTGCTGCCAGGGTCGCCGAAGACGTCAGACTGACAGATTACCGCAAGTACAAGGCCAAGCAGTTGAAGAAGCTCAGATGGACTGCACTGCCTGAGGAGTGGTTCCCGCAGCCCAGGGACACTCGTGTGGACCCCCGGTTCTGGACGGTGACGCAGGCGTCTTTGTACGAGACGTACAGACGTCGGGGGCACAAGCTGTTCCAGCACACGTACATCGATTGGGATCAGCTTGCAGCGGCAGTGGGTCACGGCATCAGGCCGTTCTTTGAGAGGTACAGAGGACTGGTGGATCTGCTGTCGCACCAGAGGAGTGTCTACGTGGAGGAGTGGGTCCGTGTGTTCTACGCGACACTCTACGTCGCTGAGGGACGTCGGTCCATTCACTTCATGTTCATGGGGCAGCAGCACGTCGTATCCAGAGAGAGACTGGCTCAGCTGCTGGGAGTGGACACACACCTCACGTGCCTGCACGAGGTTGTGTACGAAGGAGCAGACCCGCCGAGGAGGCCGCTGACAGGGGGAGTGTCACCCCCGTTTGAGGAGATCAGAGGCTTGTTCACCCACCCTTTCACGCCAGATCAGCCGAGGGTGCCAGCTCTCCTCACACCTGCAGCCAGGACCGTTCACCACATTCTCAGGCGTACACTTCTACCGAGGTCCGGCTACTTAGAGGGGTTCACCAGCCTCCAGCAGACCATCCTGTTCTACGTCATGAACGGGATGGAGTTCGACATCGTAGATGTGCTGATCTGCGAGATGGAGGACGTGATCACTGACGGAGTCGGCATGCTGAGACAGTTGGTCTACGGTCACTGGATCAGCCGTCTGTTGTTCCTGCTAGCGCCAGAGGACTCGCCAGTCACCGCACCCATGACAGAGATGCACGCCACGAGGTTCGGCCACTACCGGGTGCCGGCTCCTGGAGACCGCCGTCTTGGTCGTCCAGTCGAGCGACAGGTCAGAGCTCGCCTCTCCGAGGAGGACTGGACCGAGTTAGCTCAGGAGGATGAGGCGCTCGCTCAGGCTGAGGCTCAGGGAGGTGGACTTGAGCACGTGTGGTCAGACAGTGACACCAGCGACAGTGTTGAGGAGTACTTCCCTCCTCCGCCTCCTTCTCCGAGGCAGCACGACGCGGAGGCGGGAGCTTCCACTGCTGCACCACCAACGCCTCCACCAGTGTCAGAGGCTCAGGTGTCCCAGCCGTCCGAGCTCACCACACTGCTCCAGCAGATGGTCGAGCAGCAGCGGCAGGACCGGCTTGCAGCCGAGCAGGCCAGGGCAGAGCAGGCTGCGCGGCTCGCAGAGCTTCAGAGGCAGCAGACAGAGATGCAGCTAGAGATGGCCCGCCAGAGGCGCGAGGACACGGACCGGTTCACGAGTCTGGTGGACCAGATGCACCGGAGGACACTGGACCAGCAGCAGCAGACCCAGCAGGCGATGATGGGTATCCTGGGGTTGATCACCAACCTCTACCAGCAGACCGGGATAGCCCTTCCGCCACAGCACACCGGTCTCAGTCAGCCTCCAGCAGCACCTCCTCTGGCTCCAGCTTCAGTTCCAGCACCGGCGTCGCCGATCCCGAGCTACAGCATGTCTCCACTGCTGGCTTCGACGGTGCCGTTCCAGTTCTCGCCTCTCCCGGCCGTGCCTTCTCCACCAGCAGCTCCAGCTCCAGCGGACCCTCCAGCAGCTCCAGCTCCAGCCACGTCAGCACCTCCGGCTCCTCCCGCTCCAGCACCAGCTCCGGCGACGTCTACCTCGAGCAGCTCCGACACCGCCGACGTCGACCGCTTCACCGTCGCCCCGAGAGCTCCGGAGTCCTAGGTACTCCTCTTCCCTTTTTGGTGTCTTGATGCCAAAGGGGGAGAAGAGTTAGAGTTAGGGGGAGTGTCTTGGGCTTAGGGGGAGTGCTAGTTATCTATTTGCTTTCAGACTTGTTATTTGCTTCTTTTTGAGACTTGATTGTTATCATTTGCTACTATTTGTAATTCAGTATGCTACTTCACTCTTATGATTTATATTTGATCACTGTTTGAGCCTTCGAGCTCCTTGTGTTGCATGTTGTTCCGATTACATTTCTTTATGAGCATTGCGTTTGCGTTTCAAATTCCATTACTTTTATGCTCTACTCGTTGTGTTGTCATCAATCACCAAAAAGGGGGAGATTGAAAGCATCTAGGCCCCCACGAGGTACGGTTTCGGTGATTAATGACAACCGTTAATTACCACTAATGAGTTTGTGGATGCGAGGTTTCATGTACAATGAATCAAACGTCGATCAATCACTCATAAATGTCATCTACTGCTCATTGGATGCAAAAGGAGACCCCTCAACGAACTAACCTAAGGGGTTAATCGGAAACAAATGAGGAACTCGTACAATGACGCAACCTTATCAAAATTGGCAACACAAGAAGCTTCATATCCATCAGAAGAGCCATACAAACAAGTGTTCAAGAGGTCACAAGTCCAAAATCCAAAAGATCAGTCCAACTCAACTCGAAGGAAACAAATTGTACACACCGGATCATCCGGTGATCTGAAGAATGACTGCATCGGTCGATTCGGACTCAACAGAAGAAGAAGACCTCAGAATGAAGTACACACCGGATCATCCGATGTGTATCAAGTGAACATCGGATGAATACAATAGTAAGCAAATTTTCTGAAGTGTTCTGAAGGACTGAACACCGGATCATCCGATGTTGAAGGCAGATGCACATCGGTCGATTACAACAGAAGCAAATTATCAGCTCAACCAGACTGAAGATCTATTCATCGGATCCTCCGATGATGAAGGAGGTGAAGCATCGGTCTAATAACGGTCATTTCTGACATAATGACGTCAGCTAATCTAATTAGACCGATGCTCATAAAAGGGGGTCATCGGATCATCCGATGTACACAGAAAAAGTAATCAGCCCACTTTTCCAACGGCTAATTCGGTTGGGCTGAGTATTTAACCCCCTCCCACCAGTCATTTCGGAGAGGTTGGACAACAAGAGCACCACTACACATTCCCCAAGTGTCCAAGACTTAGAATACTCATTTTCACACTCTTGTAACCCTTTCACACCTCAAGATATAGGCTAGTTCCTCTTAGAGTTAAGCTTGTGTGCGTCCTCTCTGGGTGAGTGGAGACTCTAGAGTAGGGAGAGCCGTGAGGAAGTGCATTCTTGGTGATTGCACTCACCTTGTATCAAGAGGAGAGTGAAGAGATCGCTCCGGAGCTTGCCGAGACCATTGTGGAAGCCCGGAGGATCGAAGTTGTACAAGGCTTGAGCTCCACCTTGCCAAGGATGGCGAACGGAGGAAGTTAGTGGATTCCCTTGTCTCGGTGACTTGGGAGTGGCGATACCCTTAGGTGGGTGCCACAACGTGGACGTAGGTGGATCCTAGTGATCTCACCGAACCACGGGAAAAATCGACGTGTCCCCGTGTCTTCGAGCGTTTGCATTCCTCCTCCCTACTTCTTTACGATTACGCAATTCTCAATTCCGCACTTAATTCTCTTAATTGCACTGTTGGCTTGCTTAGAGAATTAGATTTCACTTAAGCTTTAAATTGACTTAAAATTTGAAGTAGCCCAATTCACCCCCCCCCCCCCCCCTTGGGCATTCGATCCCTACACACGCCTCAGAAGAGCCACTGCTAAGCGCGTCTCACTTTCGGAAAGAGCGTCTCTTTTGTTTTGAATTAATGCGTCCGTTGCCGTAATGCCATTCGACACATAATTCGAAGCGCACCGACCTCATGGTCGATGACATGTGGGACCGTGCCAAAACTAAATAACAAAAGACAAGTTCCGCGTGGACGGTCCCTGACAGGATCGAGGGACCGTCCACGCAGAACATATGCAAACGTTGCAACGCCATGCCTTATATGCTCGCTGCAACGCGGTTGGAGCTCCGAGGTTGGACAAATAACAAGGGTCTAAATCGGAGACACACTTTTTGAAAACACGTCTCATATTATCTTGCCTGGCAGATGTGTCTTCGTGAGGCACGTCTCGCATCACACGTAGGCAGAGCACATTATCATGTTGGACAAATGCGTCTTGCATAATTTTCGTAAGAATATATCGGAGACGCACTTTTTGAAAACGCGTCTCACATTATTTTGCCTGACAGATGCGTGTTAGTGAGGCGCGTATCGCATCACTTTCGTATGTGTTGATGGTCCTTAAGTACCACATTTTGACCGTCAATTCACCTCATAATGTGCATAAAAGAAACACAAAACATAGTGGTAGAGTTATACACTAACCCAATTCCACAAGTGTTGGTGTTTATTTGTATGCAGGTGAATTATTACCCAAAATACCAAAACATGCAAGGATGAATCCATGAAAATGGATTTCAACGAATCAGGCGATGACACATGGCAACACATGGATCAAATGGCCCACAAACAGAAGAATACGAGGAGATCCAACGGTGTTGCACCCATATATATCAAGGGGGCCCACCTGGAAGCCACCTGGAGGAAGCACTCCCCGAGGGGAGCCTTGACCAGGTCGGCCGAACCAGAGGTTCGGCCAACCTCTTCCTGGCGCCAAACTCAGTCAAATGACACGTGTTGGCTCCTCCCGACTCCCTGGAGTCAATGGTGACTGATTCGCACGTTAATTGTGGCGGGAACCGACCCTTCTCCACCTATAAATGGACCCCCTCACCTCACTTCTCACACAAACCAAATGTTGAGAATAGTGCTACACTCCAAAGGTTTAGAGTAGTCCTAGAGGCTACCAAAGTAGAAGGGGAGTGTGGTGAAGAGTCTAGGAGAAGGAGGCTTGGGCTTGTCAAGTCCCTCTTCTACACTTGTACCCCTACAAAAGTTTTACTCAATCAAGTAAGCCTTTGTGAATTCAATACAAGTTTGATCTTTTATTCTTAGTAGTTTGCACAAGTAGTTACTTGTGGGTTCACTGCTTTAATTCATTAGAGGCTCTAGTTGTAGCTTTGTGTTTGAAACAACTAGAGTAGTGATTTAGAACGTAAGCGTGGTGCTTAGATTATAAATCATCAGTGGATATCTCGTAGACCCAAGGATTGAAGAGGTAGGTAGTAGGTGGTGACAGCCTTATCTGTCCTTCGTAATCCTCCACGTTCGTCTATGCCATAGGCTCTTGGCAGGAGTCGTCCTAGTATTGCTAGGAGTAAGCTCGTGCCCAAAGCAAGCATCTACTGCAAACTACCTTGAATTAGGATCAATACTTTGAATTCCTCTCTGTTCCTTGCCTACCAAACAACATTGTGTCCTTGGGTGAGCTAGTTCGAAAGATTAGCACACACGCTCTTTGGATTCGATACCCTTGGGAATACTCCTTAAGGGGAAGTACTACAATGGTATTTCCGTGCGCTTGCGGATAACTCTGTGGTGTTAAAAAATACCAACAAGCATTTCTGGTGCCGTTGCCGGGGAATGTTTGCTGTTAATCTTCGAACCAAGATCACCCTCGTATCATATCCCACTTATCTATCATCTTACCTTTATTATTATTACCTTACCACCACCATATAAATGGAGCAACCCACCATTCTTTCTTATTCTGCTCCGAAGGGCAGGTTCTGTGAGCCACTGCCTTCGGCGGAACCTATTTGTTCAACCAGCTATGAACTTCGCCCTGGCCTTATAGCCATGGTTCGGGAACAATCCTTCTCAAGAACGGATTGTGAAAACCCTTACCACCATCTACGAGAATTCGAACAACTGTGTTCATGCCTTCTAATCAAAGGTATGACACAGGAAACTCTCAAATGGAAGTTGTTTCCTTTTTCCCTCAAGGAAAAAGCCAAACAATGGAACAACCACTACGTTGGGAAGACAAACAGTGATTGGAGTGAATTACGAGACAAATTTTGTCTTGCTTACAAAAGGAAGTACTATGCTTCCAGCAGATGGAGAAGGAATCCATAGGTGCAGCTTGGGACAGATTCTCTCTTTTGAAAAATTCTGGCCGAGATTTGTTAATCCCTGATCCAATGCTTTTGCAACATTTCTTCATGGGATTGAACAAAGAGTCTGCCCTATATCTTGACATTGCAGCTGGAGGGTCATTCCTCCATAAGACTCCAGAAGAAGGCAAGGATCTTCTGGACAGAATTCTAGAAAATTCTTCCTTCATTATGGGTCTTAATGATCCTCCCCAAGAGGAAGTCGTGTCAAGAACGGAGGATACACTCTTGGACAAGGATGAACACATTTCTTGTTTACCCCAATCCTTGCCAGAGGAATCCTCTCCCGAACCTGAGATTACGAAGGTAGAAGAAATTCAACTTGCAGTTTCCATTTTACTTCGAGGAAGAGCTTTTTGAAGATTATGGAAATACCTCAAAGTATTGTTGCTATAGGGAACCTTCATTGCCACCAACTCCACCTGAACCACCTGACGGGGTGTTCATCCGTCAGACGGTCAAGGAGTTGACCTCTATACTAAGCAGAGAATGGACAGCTGAAGTTGAGAATTCACCCGAAATTCTTCGGATGACCTCACCTTTGGCTACCATTTTATGTTCTATTTGAGGGACACCAATGAGAATCCTATACAACCCTACTGTTGGAGCAAATATCATTTCCGATTCTTGTGCTCTCGCCATTCTTGGCGATGTGCCATTGGCACCAACACGCAAATCCTTCCGAGATTCATTTGGAACCATTCTCGAAGGATGTGGGGTTCTGCAACAAGTGTCTGTTAGACACAAAGATGTTGAGGCTCTCCTAGACTTTCACGTGCTCGAAATCAAAGATTTCGACATCATGATAGGGATTCCCATAGAGAAATTTCTCATGGAAGTTCCTTTGGAAGGAAGCCTCACTATCAATCTTCGAGGGAGAAATTTCTCCATACCTATTCTACGTTCAAAGAACACATCTGCAGAATCTCCCATCCAAGATGAGCCAATGGAGGAGGTTAGGACTCTTCAATTTTTAGAATGCCCTGAAATTGAAGGAGAAGAAGACTTCGTCCAAGAGGAGGATGGATTTCAGGAGGAAATAAAATTACCAAAAGAAGAGCCCTCCCCAAAACCTCCTGTTGAGCTCAAAATTCTACCTCCAAGCCTACGTTATGCCTTTCTAAATAGCGATTTGGAAGCCCCTGTCATCATAAGTGACAAGCTTTCAAATGATGAAACACTCAAACTCATAGCCATGTTAGAAAGGCCTAGAGCTGTTTTTGGATATTCACTTTAGGATCTCAAGGGAATTAGTCCATCGTTATGCACCCATCGCATTCCTATTGACCCTTAGAGTGTCACCTCAAGGGAACCTCAAAGGCGATTGAATAATGCGATGCAAGAAGCTGTCAAGAAAGAAGTCTTGAAACTTCTGCATGCCAGGATTATTTACTCTGTTCCTCATAGTGAATGGGTAAGTCCAGTTCAAGTAGTGCCTAAGAAGGGAGGTATGACGGTCGTTCAAAACGAGAAGAATGAATTAATTCATCAACGGACCGTCACGGGATGGAGGATGTGCATTGACTACCGAAAACTTAACAAGACAACAAGGAAAGACCATTTTCCATTGCCCTTCATCGATGAGATGTTAGAGCGATTGGCAAAACACTCCTACTTCCGTTTCCTTGATGGGTATTCGGAATATCATCAAATTCCTATCCATCCCGATGATCAAAGTAAGACCACATTCACATGTCCTTACGGGACCTATGCCTACCGGCGTATGTCCTTTGGACTGTGTAACACTCCTGCCTCTTTCCAGAGATGCATGATGCCTATATTTTCAGACATGATCGAGGATATCATGGAAGTTTTCATGGACGATTTCTCCGTCTATGGAAAAACTTTTGATCATTGTCTAGAAAATTTAGACAGGGTCTTACAAAGATGCCAGGAGAAGGACCTTGTGCTTAATTGGGAAAAGTGCCATTTCATGGTCCGGGAAGGCATCGTTCTTGGACACTTGGTGTCCGAGAGAGGGATAGAGGTGGACAAAGCTAAAATTGAAGTTATAGAAAAACTTCCACCTCCTATCAATGTTAAGGGAATCCGCAGCTTTTTAGATCTTGCGGGGTTGTACCAACGATTTATTAATGATTTCTCCAAAATCGCTAGACCCCTCACCAACCTATTAGCTAAAGAAGCTCCCTTTGATTTCGATGATGAATGCCTTAAATCATTTGATATACTAAAAAAGGCACTCATCTCAGCTCCAATTATCCAACCTCCTGATTGGACGCTGCCATTGGAAATCATGTGTGATGCCAGTGACTTTGCTGTTGGTGCGGTCTTAGGCCAAACCAAAGATAAAAAGCATCACGCAATAGCCTACACTAGCAAAACTCTGACAGGAGCCCAACTCAATTATGCCACAACTGAAAAAGAGCTCCTAGCAGTAGCTTTTGCTATCGACAAGTTTAGATCCTATTTGGTTGGAGCAAAGGTCATAGTCTACACGAACCATGCTGCTTTGAAATATCTGCTTACCAAAAAGGATGCTAAACCCAGGCTAATTCGATGGATTCTTCTACTCCAAGAATTTGATCTGGAAATAAGAGACAAGAAAGGAGTAGAGAATTCAGTAGCAGATCATCTTTCACGTATGGAAGTCACACAAACCATGGACATACCTATCAATGACTTCCTACGAGATGATATGCTCCTCAAGGTGATAGACTCTCACCCTTGGTACGCGGATATCGTGAACTTTATGGTCACGGGATACGTACCACCAGGGGAGAACAAAAGGAAACTCATTTATGAGAATCATAGACACCTTTGGGAGGACCCTTACCTCTATCGAGTATGTACCGATGGCCTTCTTAGAAGGTGCGTCCCATCAATCGAAGGCACCAAAATTATAGAGAAATGCCATGCTGGCCCCTACGGTGGTCATTACGGTGTTTACCGTACTCAGGCAAAGATCTGGCAGAGTGGATTCTATTGGCCTTCAATGTATGAAGATACCAAGGAATTCATTCGCAGATGTTGGAAATGCAAGAAGCATGGAGGAATCTCTGCTCGCAATGCGATGCCTCTAACATACAATCTCCAAGTGGAATTATTTGATGTATGGGGTATTGATTTCATGGGACCTTTTCCTAGGTCTTATGATTGCGAGTATATTCTAGTTGCCGTTGATTATGTGTCAAAATGGGTAGAAGCATTGCCATGCAAGAATGCTGATTTCAAGAAAGCAAGGAAAATGTTCCATGAGATCATTTTCCCACGCTTTGGAACTCCCCGTATGGTCATAAGTGATGGAGGGTCTCATTTCATAGATAAGACCTTCCGAAACTTTTTAAGGGAACCTGGAGTCCAGCATAACATTGCTAACCCATACCACCCACAGACAAGTGGTCAAGCAGAAACATCTAATAAGCAAATTAAGAATATTCTGCAAAAGACTGTCTTGGAAATGGGAACGAGATGGAAGCAAAAGCTACCTGATGCATTGTGGGCATATCGTACTGCCTACAAAACACCTATCAGCATGTCTCCTTTCCAACTTGTCTATGGGAAGACTTGCCATCTTCCCGTAGAATTGGAACATAGAGCGTATTGGGCCAACAAGCGGTGGAACATGAATCTTAACGAAGCTAGAAATCACTAATTGAAGAAAATCTCTGAGTTGGAGGAATGGAGAGATAAGGCGTACCACAGTGCCATAATTTATAAAGAGAGAACCAAAAAATGGCATGATAAGAGGATTATGCCGAAAGAGTTCAAACCTGGAGATAAAGTTTTAATCTTTAAGTCTAGGGTTAAACTCTTTGGACATGGGAAGCTTAGAAGTAAATGGGAAGGACCCTTCACTGTAGTAGAGACTTCATCCCATGGAGCAATCACACTCCAAGGTGATGACGGTCAACTATTCAAAGTGAATGGGCACCGACTCAAATTATTTCTTGATTCCCAAAAAGATACAGAAAAAGAATTTGACGTGGTAAATCTAATCGATTTCCATGCCATTTCTTTCAACTCTGTTTAAATTCTCCACGTCCAACTAATGGGCCCATCCAATTCTTCTTCTAGAAGGCCCATTCAATCGACCCGAGAAAATGTGGCCCGAACTGAGCCAGAAGGGGTTCGGCCAAACCCTAGGGTCGGCCGACCTTCCCTTCACGCCGCTCGTGTTCTGTTTTCTCGTGTTGATCCTCCTTGATATCCTCCACAAAATCCTCGGTGAAACGCGTCGTTCCCCACCTATTTAAAGGATGGAAACAGAGAGGAAAGTCGTGCACCTCATTGAATCATCATCTTCCTCCCGTCCTTGTCAGGGCCGACAAGAAGATTGTGCCTCATGCCTCCAGCTCAACCTTCAACCTGAGCGGAGACATTAAGCCGGCCAACGACAAAACTCCCCTCGCCCTGGAGTCCGTCATGGCGATCGATGTCAAGCCCCTTGCCATGATCCCGCCTGCGACGAATCCGCGCGGGCGCAGCCCTACACCTCGTAGCGCTGTTCGATCGCTCTCCCCTTGGAGAACGCCGACGAAGTCGACAACGGCAGGCTGTTCGACTTTGGCTGGGCTGAGCCCAGTCAAGACACGTCATTTCCATGGAAAAGATGAGTCTCTCCCATCGTTACAGCCCGACGAGGAGTTCATGTATACTTTGAAGAGTAGTGAGCCACCACTACAACACGCCCACCTGTACCTTGCCGTAATGAATGGGAGATCGCTTTCTTATCCACGGGGTGCGCAAACACGAAGGAGGCTACGCTAAGGGCCTATTCAAGCGCGTGGATAATCTGGCGATGGAGGAGTCGACGGGCTCGTCGCCCTCCAAGATTAGACGACATATCCCACCATCTTCCATCAACGGGCCACCCGGTCAGTTTGAGGGCAGAGATGAGGACTCTCCTCGTGCCCATAAAGTGGCACAACTGACCAATGAGCTCGCTTCTCTCTGCTGGGGGAACAAGAAGCTGATTGACTTGGTGGCTGAAGGGCGCATCAAGAGGGCGGAACTGAAGGACGATATCATGGCCCTCAAGGAGGATATTGACGGTGTTCGCCGTGGCATGAGCGCCAAACTGCGGCGCTTGTGCAATGCCGTCGGGGAGCCCGACATCTACAATGCACCATAGTTTAGATGTCCCGACAACATAGGATGCTTACTACTTAGGATTTTATTCTTTTCCAAACATTTGCTTTCTAAAGCTAGGCTAAATAATGAAAGCATCCCCATACTTTGATTTCAATAAAGTGAACTTACCGGTTCATCTAACACCGGTAAAGTTCCCCCTTTAGTTTATTTTGTTGAATAAAGAATTCCGGAAACAAGTGTGGGGGAAACATGTCCCCAAGTCACATCCCAACGTGAAAAATTAATGTTGCATATCAAAACATGTCGCGACCGAATGAGCAAAATGACCCGACAAAACAGAGCCACAGAAGAGCCAACAGGAGGTCGGCCGAACCCCCTGGTTGGCCGACCTGTTTTCTGCTCCATACGACTCCATTTTGCTCCAGAAAATCGGTTTGGATTTCCTATCCCCACTTTTATGCGCTACCCTGCTGTTTGAGTTGATTTCATAGTTTTCATTGCATATCTAAAATGAATCAACTCAACAAATTGAAATAAAATTTGGTAGTCAAGAATTTGCTTAAGTTGAAAATTTGAATACTTTATATTTCAATTCATTACCTTGTTTATGATTCCCATGATTCAATAGGAAAGACACATCATCTAGGTATTTGACTAGTGTGATATGGTAAATGAGTTCTTTAGAAATCATCCTTTTGCTTGAAATTGATTTTAACATTTGTAACTATTTGAAGTCTTGAACTTTGCCTAAATCTCTCATTGGAAATTTATATATCCACCAAGGCCATATGATACATTCAATGAAAACCACAAGCATATGCCACTTTGCTTTTCATTGAACTTTGTCAAACCCGTGACCCAATTGAGTGACATGCATGAACTTTTTGAATTGAAAACTCTTGTGCACTCCATTCATGCAAAATTTCTCACATTGAGTGTTTGCATCCATCGATTACCCATCCGCCAAAAAGAAACTCCATACAATACAAATGAAAGCCTCTCTAAAAATAAAAAGGAGTAGAAGACATGGCTACAAGAAAAAAAAGAAAAAGCATCCACTCTTGAAAAAGAGTATGAGTGCTAAAAAAAAAGAAGATGTAGCCATGTTTCATCCTTAAAAGAGAGAAAATTCATGGGAGTTATCACCTCACCCCTCCATCTCATTCATATGCACAAGAATTTTCTCTTCACTTTGTTCATTGCATAGGTCTCTCATAGGATCAAGTTTTTGACTTAGTAACATATGAATTGCAAATGTGTGCCACATTCATCCCTACCAAGCTCCAGATATAGCCATTTTTAGTATAGGGACAAGAATTGGCAAAACATGCCATGGTGAGGACTCAAACACTTTGAGAGAGTTGAGATATTCCGATCGAGAAGGCAAGGGCAAATGTTCCTATGACTTTCAAATATAGCAATTGCCAAATCATTTCAGCAGAGAATGATCCAAGGGAACTTCATTCTAACCGTTCCACTTTTCAAACACCCAAGATTGTTGTGGTAGCCACATACACAAAGGGGATCCATGAATTCAGGTATGAGTTGAAATATCTAGTATCCTTGTTTTCTACCTTATAGCAAATTCATGACAACACTCTAGTTCTTCTTGCCTTAACTCGAGGACGAGCAAAGGACTAAGTGTGGGGGATTTTGTTGACGGTCCTTAAGTACCACATTTGACCGTCAATTCACCTCATAATGTGCAAAAGAAACACAAAACATAGTGGTAGGGTTATACACTAACCCAATTCCACAAGTGTTGGTGTTTATTTGTATGCAGGTGAATTATTACCCAAAATACCAAAACATGCTGGGATAAATCCATGAAAATGGATTTCAACGAATCAGGCGATGACATGTGGCAACACATGTATCAAATGGCCAACAAACAGAAGAATATGAGGAGATCCAACGGTGTTGCACCCATATATATCAAGGGGGCCCACCTGGAAGCCACCTGGAGGAAGCACTCCCAGAGTGGAGCCTTGACAGGCCGGCCGAACCAGGGGTTCGACCGACCTCTTCCTGGCGCCAAACTCTGTCAAATGACACGTGTTGGCTCCTCTCGACTCCCTAGAGTCAATGGTGACTGATTCGCGCGTTAATTTTGGTGGGAACCGACCCTTCACCACCTATAAATGGACCCCCTCACCTCACTTCTTACACACACCAAAAGTTGAGAATAGTGCTACACTCCAAAGGTTTAGAGTAGTCCTAGAGGCTACCAAAGTAGAAGGAGAGTGTGGTGAAGAGTCTAGGAGAAGGAGGCTTGGGCTTGTCAAGTCCTTCTTATACACTTGTACCCCTACAAAAGTTTTACTCAATCAAGTAAGCCTTTGTGAATTCAATACAAGTTTGATCTTTTATTCTTAGTAGTTTGCACAAGTAGTTACTTGTGGGTTCACTGCTTTAATTCATTAGAGGCTCTAGTTGTAGCTTTGTGTTCGAAACAACTAGAGTAGTGATTTAGAACGTAAGCATGGTGCTTAGGTTATAAATCATCAGTGGATATCTCGTAGACCCACGGATTGAAGAGGTAGGCAGTAGGTGGTGACAGCCCTATCTGTCCTTCGTAATCCTCCACTTCGGCTATGCCATAGGCTCTTGGCGGGAGTCGTTCTAGTATTGCTTGGAGTAAGCCCATGCCCGAAGCAAGCATCTACTGCAAACTACCTTGAATTAGGATCAATACTTTGAATTCCTCTCCGTTCCTTGCCTACCAAACAACTTTGTGTCCTTGGGTGAGCTAGTTTGAATGATTAGCACACACATTCTTTGGATTCGATACCCTTGGGAATACTCCTTAAGGGGAAGTGCTACAACGGTATTTCCGTGCGCTTGTGGATAACTCTGTGGTGTTAAGAAATACCAATAGTATGCAGAACAAGGGTCTAAATCGGAGACGCACTTTTTGAAAATGCGTCTCACATTTGCTTGCTTGACAGACGCGTCTTTGTGAGGCTCGTCTCACATAACTTTTGTATCCAATTTTTCAGGGCAGAGCAAGCGCTATATTTTGGTACTACTTCCCTAAGAAACAGAACACAAGGCATCATTACTTCTCCATAAGAAACAGAGCACCTATGACCAATGAAAGTCAAATTTTCACTCAAATGGCAATATTTTCACACATTTGAGCATATATCACACAAATATCCAATTGGAAGTCCATTTTACACTCAATCGACCATATTTTCACATATTTGACCATATTTACACACAATCAATTTGGTACTTTACGTTGCGGTCTTGGTTTTTTGAAATTCTTAACTTTTTCATGGTGACCATTCTGCAAGTAAGGAAGTTCGTTGGCCGATGGTATTCTTAGCTTGATCATCAAGGTGACAAAAGGAGGAATCTCATCAAATTGGTCAAACTCTTCTTCATCGATGGAATTGTCGACTCCGATGATTCGTCGTTTTCCATGTATAACCACCTTAAGTCTTTTATTTGTTGTGTTTGGAACATAGAACACTTGAGAAACGTGTTTTGCTGACACGAAAGGCTCCCACTTATATCCTAGACGGTTAAGATCAACGCTAGTGAAACCGTACTTGTCTTGTACAAAACTTTTGATTCCATCAACCTAGTTGCAACGGAAAAGAGGAATCTTGAATCCATGAAAGTCAAGCTCCTAGATCTCTTGTATTTGACCATAGTACATTTCTTTGTCTTGGCCCGCAGCATTATAAGCATCAACACGGACACCACTATTCTGATACGTGCTTTTCTTATCTTGTTCTACAGTGTAGAACGTGTATCCATTTATGTCGTACCCTTGATATGTAATAACTGTGAATATAGGACCACGAGCCAACTTTTTTAGGTATTCACTTGTTTGAGTATCTGATGAGTGAGAAATCCGATCCCGAAGCCAGCCAATGAATTTTCTCCTGTGTTCATTTGCTAACCATGATTCATTGCAGCCAGGATTGTCTCTAAGCACCACCTCCTTGTTCACATCAAGGTACTCCGACACAATGGACATGTGTTGCAACACGTGGAAATAAGCGCAGAAGAATAAATGTGAATATGGAGTTATATCCTTCTTCCGAATGGTCCCTTTTCCTATGAGCCTCCCCTCATGACGAGACTCGAGAACACCAATTGGGTTACTCGGGTCAGTGTAGTTTAGAGCCCACTCCACATCTTCCTTTATAGAGTATCATTGTACCATGCTGCACTTAGGGTAAGCTCGATTTCTAACAAAGGACTTCAGTATGCCGTTGAATCTCTCGTAAACATACATCTAGTGAAGGAACACAGGGCCAAGTAGCTTTATCTCCTTAATAAGATGAGTTGTGAAATGGATGCTTATGTCAAAAAAGGCAAGTGGAAAATACATCTCAAGGAAGCATAAAGTTTCATAGTGCCTTTTTTCCATTGACTTGATATCTTCTTCACATAGTACTTTTTGACCAATTGCATTGAAGAAAAAGAAAAAGTTCATTATAGCCTCCCAAACATTGACTGGTAGGATATTTCGAATTCCATCAGTAATCATCTGCATAAGAATTACATGGTAATCATGAGACTTCACACCGGGAGCTACTTTTAGATCTGGAAATGAAATAAGCCTTGAGATGTTCGTCGAGTAGCTGGATGGTACTTTCACATTTTTCAAGAAAACCCAAAAACTCTTTTTTTTTTCATTTTTTGAAAGGGTGATGCATGATGTGGGTAGTTCCGTTCCTTTTACCGAGTCATCGATCCAAAACTCAGACCTAATTCCCATTTTCTTTAGATCTACCCGTGCATGTCCATGGTCCCGAGTTTTCCCATTCGTGTTAAGCAATGTTCCGAGTAGGCTCTCGCACACATTTTTCTCAACATGCATCACATCAATCGAATGACGGATGTCTAAGTCTTTCCAATACGGTAGCTCCCAAAAAATCAATTGCTTTTTCCACATGTCATCTTCGCCAGTATTTTTGCCAGTCCTTTTCCGCTTACCAAGGATGAAATGGATATCCTTGACCATTTCATAGACTTCATGACACGTGATGTGAGGTGGAGGATGCCTCTTCTCAGTGTCACCATTGAAATTATCCTTCATACTCCGAAACGGGTGCTTCATAGGAATGTAGCATCGATGTGCCATGTGCACTGTTTTTCGTGACTCGCTCAAGTATTATGAGTCTATTTCTCTCAAACAATGTGGACATCCACAACCTACTTTATTACTCTGTCCAGAAAAGTTACATGCCCCTGGAGAATCACTAACAGTCACAAATAAAATGGCTTTGAGGTGAAAGTACTCATGCTTGTAGTCATACCAGGCCTGCACTCCGTCGTTGTACTACAACTGCTTCAGATCTTCAACCAGTGGCCTGAAATAAGTGTCGATGTCATTCTCAGGTTGTTGTGGCCCCGGTATCAATCCTGACATCATAATATATTTCCGTTTGTTGCACAACCAAGGAGGAAGGTTCAAAATTGTAAGAACAATTGGCCATGTGCTATGTGTGCTACTGTTCAAAAAAGGATTCATGCCATCGGTGCTCTTTGCGATCCTAACATTCCCCGGATCAATGGCAAATTCAGGATTTTGTGAATGAATGTTTCACCACTGTGTGGCATCAACAGGATGTCTTATCATTCCAGCATCCTTTTTATGCTTCTCTTTGTCCATCGCAACAATTCTGACTCCTTTATTTGCAAACCAATGCTTCAAACGAGGAATGATAGGAAAGTACCAAAACACCTTTTTAGGCCCTCTTTTTCTTCTATTGCAGTTCTCATCATCACCGTCCTCTTTCCTACGATTAAATCTGTCCACTCCACAAATAGGGCATTTCTCGAGGTTTTCGTACTCAAGTCCACGATATAAATACAATCATTCTTGCACGCGTTGATTTTCTCCACCTCCAAATCCAGTGGACAGATTATCTATTTTGCCTCATAAACTGTCGTAGGGACTGTGTTGCCTTGGGGTAACATGTCCTTAAGGAGCGTCAACAATTCCTTAAAACTACAGTCACTCCATCCGTTGCTCGCCTTCAACTGGAAAAGTTTTACCATCGCAAACAATCTGGTGTACTTAGCCGCACAACCATGATACAATGGCTTCTTCAAGTCTTCGATCATCTTCTTGTAATTTGCAAGTTCACCATTACTGTACCGATCATCGTCGCCATGTCTCTCGACATTGCGTACCATCTCCTCTATGTTATGCTCTTGAAACTCAATGTCGTCATTGGTGAACCCTGATATATCCGACTCTTTCACATCCTCGTCGTGATCTTCTTGGACACTAGTAGGGACCTCCCTCTCCAGATATGAATCTCTCATCTCTGCTTCATTAAGCTCTTCCTCCCCATGTTTGTTCCAACATCAATAATCCACCATGAATCCATGCGCGATCAAATGTGACCTCAACACTTCACCTGTGCGATATCTCTTCTCATTATGGCAGTGTTTGCAAGGACAACAAATAGTCCCTCTAATGTTGTCCAACATGTCTTTCTTCACGAAAGCGAGAGATGCATCTACCCCTTGGATATATTCATTGCAAAGGCGCGGCCCATACATCCAACTTCGATCTGATGGCATCTACGTACAAAAAAGAAGAGATAATCAAAGAAATTCGGAGCCACTGATAATCACCGCAAGCCAACTTCAATCAAAGAGGATCTAATGGTAAAAAATAGTAAGGAACAGGAGAGGAGGAGAGGACTAACCCTTTTGTTTTAAGATCCACTAATAATCACCACAGGACTTTTAGAATGAAAGAGGGAAAGAACAGGGCATGAACAGGGCAGATCTGGTAGCCACTTGTTCTGCCACAACAGGGAGATCGTAGAAGGGCAACAAAAAATCGAGACGGACCGATATAAAGAATGTCTCTCTATAGAGGGAATGGGAGACGGGCCCACTTCCACAACTAAAGGAGACGCGCCAGACCGGTGGTTATGGGATACGCGCCTTTTTCCACAATGAAAGGAGACGATCTGAAACCAAAGTCCGTCTCAGTTACCTAAAATATATGAGTCACGCTTAGTTAAAGCGCGTATCCCGTTTGTCAGAGAGGAGGGCGTGTCACGAATATCTTCTTAACCGAGACGGGTTGTATTGTAATGCATCTCCTTGTACGTTCAACCGAGCCATGTCAGATCCTCGTTGAAGCGGGCTCGTCTCGCTTAAGCTTATGAGAGACGTTCTCCTTTTAGCTCGTCGCCCATCTTTGTCTCCTATTTGGGTTTCTTACGTAGTGAAACAATAAAAGCATTATATCCTATTGATTTGGACTTCAAAGATGCTTTTGAAAATTGTAGAGAAGGAAGAACTTGGAATAAATATGTGCTATGTGCTGCGAGAGGGTCTCCTCTATCGTGCTAACAAGCTATGCGTTCCAGCTAGCTCCGTTTGTCTACTACTTTTGCAGGAAGCACATGGAGGAGGTTTGATGGGACATTTTGTAGTGAAGAAAACTGAAGACGTGTTGTCCACACACTTCTTTTGGCCGAAGATGAGGCGTGATGTTGAGCGCTACGTGTCATGATGCACTACTTGCAATAAAGCTAAGTCTCGCCTTAACCCACATGGTCTTTATATGCCTCTTCCTGTTCCTAGTGTACCTTGGGAGGATATTTCTATAGACTTTGTTTTGGGATTGCCTAGGACTAAGAGGGAGAGGGATAGTATTTTTGTAGTTGTTGATCGTTTCTCTGAAATGGCACACTTTATACCTTGTCATAAGAATGATAATGCCTCACACATTGCTGATTTATTTATGACAAAAATTGTTCATTTACATGGTGTGCCAAATACCATTGTTTCTGATCGTGATGCAAAATTTTTAAGTCATTTTTGGAGAACTTTGTGGTATAAATTGGGAACCAAGTTACTATTTTCAACTACATGTCACCCACAAACGGATGGACAAAATGAGGTAGTTAATCGTACTTTATCCACTATGTTGCGGGCTGTCTTGAAAACAAATTTGAAGTTGTGGGAGGAGTGTTTACCACATATAGAATTTGCTTACAACAGGTCAGTTCACTCCACGACAAAGGAAATTCTATTCCAGGTAGTGTATGGTTTCAATCCCCGTGCTCCTATTGATTTACTACTTTTGCCTCCTTCTGAAACTATAAATTTGGATGCTACACAATGATCTGAGTTCATTCTTAAGATGCATGAAACTACAAAAAAAATATTGAAAAGATGAATGAGAAGTATAAGATTGCAGGTAGTAAAGGTAGAAAAGAAGTAAAACTTGAACCGGGTGATTTGGTGTGGTTACATTTGAGAAAAGAGCGATTCCCTGACTTGAAAAAAAATCTAAACTTCTGCCACGCTGCTGGTCCTTTTAAGATTGTTGAAAAGATTAATGATAATGCATATAAGCTTGAGTTGCCTCCCGATTTTGGGGTTAGTCCTACATTTAACATTTCAGATTTGCGACCGTACTTGGGAGAAGAAGATGAACTTTAGTCGAGGACGACTCCAATTCAAGAGGGGGAGGAGGATGAGGACATCACAACAGCGGAGACGCACATTGAACTGCTAGGACCAATCACAAGGGCACGGGCACGGTTAACAAATCATCAGGTGAACTCGCTCCTAACTTCCTTTGATATGAGTTTGAGAATAGATTGCTATGTGATGATTTAATTGTTATTAGGAACAATGGAGAAGATCAACAAGTGAAGGGAAGAGGCCTTGGGAACATGGAGAAGCAGCTGGGACGTCCACAAGGTCATGGAATCAGTTTACAACTCAGACTCGAGTTCAACTCGGAGTCTAGGAGCAGTCCACCTTAAAACAGACGCTCAGGATGCATATGGACTCCGTTTTTGACGTTCCACATATGCACAGAAAGATTAGAAGATAAACTTTCCAATGACTCTGGTCCCACCTCAAAATACCCCCGGAGTCATTGGGAATCGTCAAAAAAATCGAGTCCAAATTTCTGTCCGGTGCTGCGCCACCGAATCGGGCCTTTGGGCCTTGTATCCCGTATGAGTCCATTAGGGACGCGTCTAAGCGTGTTTTGGCCGAAACACAGCCTTTAAATACTGGAGCTGCCGGTAATATTCGGTGGGTTTTGCTTAGATCAATAATATCGCTATTCTACGGTTTGTGAGACCCCAACTTTGCGATTTCAGATCGTGTCTTCGATGTTCTTGCTTGTGTTCTCGGTTGCACTTGCAGGGATTAGAATTCTTGGCGAGGTCAAGTGTGTGCAGCATGGTTGATAACCAACAGAGCAGTGGTGTAGTGATTGCAGGGGTATTTGAACTGCTCGAGTGCCGTAGATCATCAACGTCGAGTTCTCCACCCCAATCGACTTACCTTTCGGAAGATCGGGCCTAAACTACTCATCAATTTTCCTCAAGGGGGGTCCTACCCCAATCTTGTTCTTCACTCACCTCCATGATGAGGGTTGAAACCTTGATGATGGAAGTATGCCGCGAGATCGGCTTGTTGTTGTTGTAGCATGTAGTTAAAGTTGGTGAATTGAGCGTCCATGTGTTGTTGCCAGTCTTGGGTACCTTGGACATGCCCTTGGAGAGTGTTGTAGATGTCACCGATTCTCACTTCAAACTCTTCCATACGTCTATTGAGATCTATCATTCCTTAGCTATAGTCATGATGACTTCTAGCTGAAGAGGAATGACATCTTCTCATGGACGTTGGAAGCAAGCTGCTAGACCTTGAAGTGGATAGGGGCGACTCCCATGTGGCACCTGGCCATCCATGCCAAGACAGACCTTCGGTCTCGTACGATGGAGGTTGAGTCTATCCGGGTGCATCACCCATTGGGTTCTCTTCCTCTTCGTACTCAGGGACCGTGGAGGTTCTCGGAGGCATGTCCGCTCTCCTTGCACGGCTTCTAGTTACCTTGGCAGATACATTACTTCTCCGTGCTTCCTCGATGGGAAGAAGGTCAATGGTTAGCCTCCGACATTTGTACAAATGATAATCCAAGTTAGGTAATCGAATTTCGTTGACAAAGCCGGGATAATAAAATAACAAAGAGGCATCTTGATCATGCTTAAGGGTATGTCCTTGCACTAAATAATCTTCATTAATCAATTCTCTTTCATTTTCAATATACTCAAATGAAGAATATTCTAGTGCTCCTACCCTAGTAGCAATACGAGTAATCAATGAAGTGCATTCAATGGGCCCTGTTCTTGGAATGTAATCTAACCATTATGTCATCATGGCAATAACTGAAGTAACTTTTATCTTTTTAATCATGGCAAATAAAATTTTCAGCTCATCATCACACACTACTCGTACATCTCCTCTAGGAAACATAATCATAGCCACCCATCTATGCATGAAGCGTAAAGTAGGGTTGTGTAAGTGGCTATTCCTAGGTGCACTACACCTGACCTCACAAGTTAAATCTTGTGAAAAACTATGTTTGTTAAACTTAGGCAAAGAGTCTAAATCTATGAAACAACATTTATGGAAGCCTAGGATTTCACTTAATTCTTTCCATAGGATGTTGTATTATTTTTGAAATAATCTAAAAGTAATACCATCAAATCCAATTTTGATATTGCAAAGGAATTGTATGGAGAGATGGTGTGAACCTTTCTCCTCTATGTGAGCAATGTTTTCCCATCCTAGTGCACGCCAAATGGAAAAGAATTCGGAATCCATACTTATTTTGGAGATCAAATCCGGATCATAAGCTTTCGTATGAGAAAACTCACGATCTTGGAGGAGCTTGCGTGCTTGATCTTCAACTTCACTTTGTATGTCGAGGTCGTCGTCGTGAAGAAGTTGATGAGGGTTGCTTCTTTAAATCATGGGAGTGTCTTCACCTACACTCCTCCTCCAAGAACTTGGTGTGGCAATGGAAGAGGGGCGTGCACTTGAGTCTCCACCATGGCTTGAGCTTGCCACCTCATTCCTTTTTCAAAACAACCTCTTCATTCCTTTCATGGCCACAACAAACAATAACACAACAAGGCAAAAACTCAAAAGAGGTGATGTCAGTATAAGGAAAACCCCCGACGAATTTTCCCTTGAAGAACTTGAGAGCAAATTGCAAATGCAAACAAAAGCAAATCTTTTTGAGTTGGATTTTGAGCAAGAGTACTTCAATGAAGAGCAAGAAAAACAATGTGAGCAAGAGTTACTTTGGGGAGGTATGAAATGAGGTGAAGTGTGAGGAGAAGTGCTCCTTACGACCATCATTTATAGTGTGCACTCTCCAAAGGTCACTAGGGAATCAAATGTAGCCATTGAAGGAGAGAGAGAGAGAGAGAGAGCCAAAATGGCTCCTTCCCCTAGTCGACCGAACAGGGGGATCAGTCGCACTAACAAGTGGGCCCCCTATTCTCCCTTTTGGCAGGTGGCTCCCCAACAGCTACAAAATTAGCACGTTGGTGAATTACCACTTTTGCAATTCAGAAAAATTGTTTTCCGAATAAAAACTCTTTTTTTTCAAAACCCAACAATTTTATTTTTGTGAAAAAAATAAAGTAATAAAAATGATAGTTGAGAATAGAAGATTCTCAACTTGCTAAGAAAAACCAAATATGCAGTGGGGAAAAATCAAACTAAATGGAGAAAACCAAATAAAGAAAAACAAAGAAAAGGATAACTACCAATTTAACCTATTGGCTAGGTCTCACCACCGTCCAATGAGATGGACATTCCTCCTTATTCATTTCTTGGCGTCCAGGCCCAGAGGGATGGGCTCGAATGGCTTGTCTTGCTTCTTCTGCCATTCCTTCTTTGGCGGCTTGGTGGACTTGGGCCTTTGGGGAGGCCCGAACTTCTCCGTCTTCTTGGGATGTCGGCGTGGACGATAAGACAGGTTCTCCGCATAGATCAAATTCCTCATGAATGCAATCAGTGCTTCCACCTTTGGAGGTGTGATTTTTACCTCTTGAATGTTCTTAACATTTGGCCCATACTTGATACGGATCATGGAGCATTGCTCAAACTTTGGGCAAAATTTAAACTTCTCCTCCTTGCCATTGATATGGAAGTGTATTTCTCTAGCTCCCACATCTATGCAAGCCTTTGTGGTGCTAAGGAATGGTCGCCAAGAATGAGTGCCGTATCCTTCTTGACCTCCATGTCGAGCACCACGAAATCCAGGAGTATGAAGCAATTCCGGATTTTCACCAAAACATCTTCGGCGATACCCGCTGGATAACGGACTAAGGAATAAGCCAGTTGGAGCTGGATTGGTGTTGGAGTAAGTTCCATGAAGTTCAGCTGGTCAAAAACCACCTTGGGCATCACACTCACCCATTCTCCAAAGGTCACAAAGGGTCTTGTCAAAGTGGTGAGCCCCAATCGAGCATGATATTGTAGGACATCCAGGGTCCTTCTCCCACTTGCCTCCTTTTAGAGAAATCATGTTGGCACTCTCTAAGGGAGGTTCGGGCTGTCCTGACATCTTTTCATTCTCCACTGGAGGAACAACAGCTACCAATTGAGCCAACTGAGTTTCCAACATCTTGTTGAAGCTCAATTCATTCTTGAAGGCTGAGGATAGTCCTTCAATCTTGGAATTAATGATCTCCAGGGTCTTGTCATCGACCGACAGCTTCTTGGACATAACATCATTGATATTCAGTTGGCCAATGGCAAGTTCTCTCAAGTTGGGTTGATTTCCATTATTGCCATTGTTGTTGTACCCTCCTTGAAAGAATGGGAGAGGTTGGCCCCACCCTTGACCTCTTGGACGATAGCCATTGTTGTTTCCATTGTTGGCTATGTATAGGGGATCCTCAAGGGTTTCTGGGTCGTCATTGCCCAAATGGCCCGTGTTGCCACAGACTTTACAAGTGATGTGATAGTCTAAGGCACATGCATTGCCACATACCTCACCATTTCCTTGTCCATCAATCTTCTTCATAAAGAGGTCCAATTTGGCAGCGATCATGTCCACCTCCTTTAAGGTGTGCATGCCTCGCAGGCAGGTATGGAGACGCTCGTCGCTCCAACCCATATTTGACACCATCTTCTCAATTAGATCTTTGGCTTTGTGCACCGTCAATGAGAAGAAGGCACCTCCAGCAGCAGCATCAACATGGTCACGGGCAGAAGGGATCAGCCCGTTGTAGAAGTTTTGGATAATTATTCTATCATCCATCCCATGGTGGGGACAGGCTAGGATGTACTCCTGAAGCCTTTCCCAAGCCTCGGGAATAGATTCCTTGACATCTTGCTAGAAGCTGGAAATTCTCCCACGTAAGGCATTAGTATTGCCCAACTGGAAAAATTTGGCGAGGAATGCCGTAGAACACTTCTACCAAGTGTCTACAACACTTCGTGTTCGCGTAGAACCACTGTTTTGCTCTCCCAAGAAGAGAGAACATAAACAGCCTAAGACGGACAACATCAAGAGATACATCATTGATCTTAAAAGTGTTGCAGATCTCAACGAACTGTTGCAGGTGAGAATTTGAATCGTCGTTGTCCTTCACACAAAATGGGTTGGCATGCACCATAGTGATAAGGCCAGTCTTGATTTCGAAGTTCACGTCTCCCGTGTTAATAGTGGGCCCAATAGGCACATTGTTAGCAGAGGGAGCCGAAAACTCACGAACGGTCTTCTGGGCCATTAGCGTTTCGGTTGTTGGTGCAGTTGCGCTAGCTTGCTTTGCCGCTCGAAGATTCTGAGGAGTAATGACACGAGGTCGATCTCTTAGAAGAGATTTGAGATCTTCAACAAAGTTTTTCGACAAGCGGAAACCAGACATACACTACCTTGTTTTCACATAAAATGTGAAAACAAAGAAGGGTTATCCTACTAAAACCTACCAGGGTCCTATCCTATTCACTCAATCATGCAATACTTTGATTGCCTTCCCCGTCAATGGCGCCAGAAGTGCTTGTTGACGGTTCCTACGCACTACTAACAATTCATCCCTAGCGGTGGTGCTAGAAATGCTTATTAATAGATTTTAGATTATTCATGTAAATCCGCAAGTGCACGGAAACTATAGATGTAGCATTTCCCATCTAAGAGTATTCCCAAAGGGTGTCATTTATATTCTCCTAAAGGAAGGCTAGATGGATGCAAATCAATCATCAAATGGAAAGGCTAGATTGGCCTAGGTAGGGTTCTAGCAAGGATGGATAAATGATATGGAGTAGTGTGACACACACAAGAGCATTCTATCCTAAGGGGATAAATGAGGTAAAGAGGGACTAGTCTAAGAGTTAGGTAGAGACTCCTACTATGTTTCTAATGTACATATACATAACCTAAATTAGTTACTAATGATCATGTTAATTATGACTTCTCATGCTAAGTGGATTAACACATCAGGCACATGTTTACCCCTAGCAATACTAGGATGACTCCCGCCAAGAGCCTGTGGCATAGCTGAACGTGGAGGATTACAAAGGACAGATAGGGCTGTCACCTCCTACTGCCTACCTCTTCAATCCGTGGTTCTATGAGACATTCAACGTTACTTTCTATCCTAGCACCATGCTAGCATATTAAGTAATTACCTTAAGAGCATAGGCACAAGCCATCCTAAGGCAATGAACTAAATCATCGTTGAATCAATGTTAATTAATAGCATAAGTGATTCATGTTAACATAATCATGTCATAGCTAATTAAACTAGAGTGGGGGTTTGTAGTGTTCATGATGATATAATGAGAATGGTATAGCATAATCATAAATACTACTCCTACCACATATATGGAATCCACAATCAAACAACAAACGCTTCATCCAAGTGTATGAACAATAGAAGACTAAAGATAACATTTTTATTAAGAGCGAAGTCACAAATACAAATAGGAATATAAGAGCCATACCTTTCCCAATTAGGAATTGGGAAGAGACTCCTTCTACTCCTCTCCTACTTGGACTATGGAGTAGAGACTCTCCTCTCTACAGCCTATACTCCTCTAAACCTATGGAAAGTAGTGGATACAATGGATGAATACTCAAGTGATGTGTGTTGAAGTGAGGGGTGAGGGGTCCTATTTATAGCTTGGAGAAGGGTCGGTTCCCGCCACAAAATGTGCGCGAATCAGTCTTCATCATGACCAGGGCACCACAGGGAGTCGACACATGGAAGCTAACCGAGTTTGGTGCCAGGAAGGGTTCGGCCGAACCCCCTAGTCAGCCGATTAGAAAGTTGGACAATTTCCTGTGTGCTTCCTTGGGGTGACTTCCAAGTGGGTCCCTTTGACTGATATGGTGCTACACCGTTGGATGGCCTCAAATACTTCTGTTTGTGGGCCATTTGATCCATGTGGTGCCACATGTCATCGCTTGATTGGCTGGAATGATATTTTATAGGGTCCACCGCCTTGTTTCACTTCAATTCTTCATAAAATACTTGCATGCACTAATTTCCCAAAGGACAAGTGGAAATAGGTTAAATAGAAAGGTGATGTGTGCAAGAAATGATATTTCCTTCACATAATTGAGTTATATTGACGGGTGAAATTGGTACATAATAGTTGTCAACAAAGGCAAGCTTCAGATGCATCTAAAACTGATTGTGAACTCACTTTTATAGTAATATCTTGATATGGATGATTATTGCATTATCTTTATGGATGTTTAATAATCCAATTGCATAGCCAAATGTTCCTATCAGATATGGGTAGAAGTAGTGATATGATATTTGGATTATTGTGCCGAAATATACCCTGAGAAGAGAATTGTGTAAAGGGATTGGGAATCCTTCACTAAAAGGGAAAATGAGACCAGACAGGCAGGTAGGAAGCAGTAGACCGGAGATCTGTGTGCATAGGCCTGCCCGTGTTGATTAAGGATTGTACCGTGCGCGGCCTTGATGAACGAGTTTGAACTTGTACCGGATGCATACTAGATTTATGGGACCTAGGAAACCGATGTAACATGTTAATCCTAATGTTGAGGCATACCCCACCGTCTTAGGCAGTTAGCCGACAGGAAAGTAAGGGATAACCCCATTACCGGCAATCCTGTGTATTTGGGGCTTACATTTCTGGGACGGTAGGAACGGTTCAATGCTTGGGTGTCTTGTGAAAGGTTGTTGTGTACAACGTTACTAAAAGTGGTCGCTCCTCTTCTGGACGGGTGCACATGACGTGCAAGCCGGGTGTATCTTGATTCGAATCACCGTCGCTCACGAAGGGAGCATACTTGTTCACTGAGTTGTGACGTAGTAATTAACTTGAACTTGATTAATATGTTTCTTGTAATCCTTGATCAAAAACGTGTATGATGTAGATTCACTGTCTACTAAAGTTATGTTTATAAGTCTACAACATGTTAATAAAGAACTTTAGCTAAAACTAGATTAGTATTACAAGCTTTACTTTATATCACTATTACATTACATCTTCCAAGTCCAACATGTAGAGTTTCATGACTAGGAAAGTCAGTTAAGTCTTGCTGAGCATAAGCTCATGGTTTGTTGATCCACTCTTTTGCAGGTAACATTGCATATGACAACATTATGGATGAGGGTGATCCGAGTGTGGCGGCACCCGATGAGGGCTGCAAGGCCCACTGGGAACCCTGCACGCCGCTGTGAGTTTTGGTTGCGGCTAAAGCGAAGTGTCCGAGGGCCGGATGACTTAGCTACTGCTTAGTATAGCTTATAGTTCGTGAGAGTGCTCTTATCTTTCCGCTGCTTGTACTGATGTACATTATTTGTAACTCGACAGTACTATGGAATAAAAGCCCTATGTATTGTAAATGTGTATTCTCTGTGTTGTGCTGTTAGGTGTCCCATCATACGACACTGTTGAAGTGTGCGATCGACACTTCCCTTGGTACTACTAAAGTGTAGTCCACGTAAGTTCGTATTTGGTTGGGGCGCGCGTAAGAATATGAATGAGACAATGAGACAAGGGATTTTTATGTGGTTCGGGCCGCCTGAGCGTCATACCGTACTCCACGGGGTGGTTGATGATTGTATGAGTGTGTGTATGCCCGTGTGCCTATGAGCTTAGTTGTCACTGTTCATGTGATGCAATCCTTTTATAGTCCAAGGATTGGCTGTTACAATGTTATCCTGGCTTGACAGGTGGCCCTGGCGATATTCAATCACCTATACACGATCTGCATGTATTAAGTGTAATTAAAGTGCCTTAATGGCGGCGTTACTGGTATTAACAGTCCTCTAATCATGTGTCATTAACATGGTATTATGACACTTAATCAAGTCTTGTAACGGCTGCTTTAATTGCCCCTTGAATGTCTGCGCCGTTGGAAATCCGGCAGTCTTTCCATTGCAGGCTTAGGTCCAGAGGCTGGACACGTGGCAGCTCCGGAGCTTCCCTCTGTGGGGAGGCAGGTCTGGAGCTGCTATACACGTGGCAGCACTGGAGCTTCCCTCTACTGGAGGTTAGGTCCAGGGCCATTGGACACATGGCATGACTGAAGCTTCCCTATAAAGGGAGTTAGGTCCGGCCTTGCATTACACGTAGCAGTGCCAGAGCAACCAGAATGAGGAAGGCGGGTCTAGTGCTGCAGGACACGTGTAGCCTTTGGAGGTCTTGAACTCGGAAAAGTGAAACTCTGTGAATTTTCTTGCGGTATCATGGGTACCCAGTACGCAAGGTACCGACAGTGGCCCCTGGGTACACCTCTGGGAGAAACCCTTTGGGTGAAATTATTCTGCCAGAGGTGGGGCCATATTCGATTCCCGCGCTGCGGCTTCAAAGGTTTTTTCATGGGCTGTTGGGGCGATGGTCTGCAGTTAAACTATCGCCACGTTGCTCTTCTTGACGCGGCAGGTGAGATCCTGGCGTGCAGATCTCACACAATTGAAGGTCGCCGGTTCCCAATACGAAGGTCGTATTGCTTCTGAGCGCCTTGTCAGGTCGCCGCCCTCGGGCTTCCAACTTCCCATCATGAAAATTCACCTGGTGTGAAAACTTTGACTTTTCCGCCGGAGTGTGCCCGGGCCCATTTGTCATTGATGGGGTAATCTTTTGAAACGAAATCTTGATCCTGACGCGGTTTCCATCCAAACATTGCGGAGACTTAGTTAAGAAGAAAGCCTACATGGTTTGAGGACTCTTTACGCTTTTATTCAAACTTGCACTCTAAGCCTCTCAACCTTTGCATAGCCTTTCCAACTTTTGCTCCACATTGCCGCAATAGAGTTGGGTCTTCCCCGCAACAAGATCAAAAGCGACGAATATCTGTTGAGGGTCCAAACCAACATGGGTTGGTCCAGCGACTCCTTCAACAACACAATCTGCTTCAGCAAGCTTCCCTTCAAGAAGGAGCGCACCGGAGAGATCGTCTACTTCTCGGCGTACGCCATGGTGGGTCTGATCCCTCCATTCTCAAGTTTCCTGCTGATGCTGCTGGATTTCTACAGACTCCAGCTTCATCACCTCGACCCCCACTCCTTCTTGCTAGTGGCGACCTTCGTCCACTTCTATGAGATGTGGGTGGGTGTGCCGCTGTGCATCGAGCTCTTCTGTACCTTCTTCACGGTCCACACCACGGGGAAGGGGAGCAAGTTGATTGGCTTCTACTACTTCGTGAAGCGCAAGAACGATCCCTTCAAGTACTTGAGGACCTTCCACTTCGGGAAGTGGGACAACTGGAAGAAGGACTGGGTGATCATCGCTGTGGAGCAGCACGACAGGTTGGAGTTGCCCAAGAGCCTCCCCAATATCGACACCGACGCCTGGAGTGAAGTTCCTGAGTTGTCCGAAGCATACAATCCCATCCTGACAAGGATCCAACAATGCATGGAAGGTGGAGTGACCCTTCAGATGGTCTTTGACAACTTCCAGGTGAGCAGGTGGGCTCTGTTGAAGACAAGGGAGTGGCCCGCATGGCCTTCAATAGTGAGATGGATTATAACCGGATATAAGCCGGTTTTCAAACCAAATTGGACGATGAAGCTTTGAAGCTCCATCTTCAGAAGTTTCAACACGGAGCCATCACCTGCGACGCATTGACCCAGCCGGCGGAATTCCTCCCTCTAAACATGGTTCCAAAGATCAGGAGGGAGCTCCAAAGGGGGGTGCTGGAGCTGGACGACCTTGGCTTGGTGGAGAAACGCAAGACCTCTAGGGTTGCAATTCCCGGATCTTCGGAGAGGGTGGCTCCCACCACTCCAAGCCAGAAGGTTGATCACGTCAGCACGAGCAAAGGCAAGGGCAAGGAGCCGGCCGAATCTTCCAACCGGAAGATGAAGCTGAGACATGCTGATGGGAGATCCCTCAGGTTGGCTCCATCTCCAGCAGTTTCTTCCCCCCGACCAAGCAGAGCTTTGGTGGCGACGCCTCCTTCGGTGTTGGCGTCCTTGTGGGGCGCTAGCTCCGACAAGTCCACCTTGACCTTAGTGCTGGCTACGGGCTCCAGGTCTGGAGGTCCTTCCTAGCCGAGGGAGGTCCCGGCTGAGGCGACGCCGACTGCTGCGGCAAGCTCCCACCGAGGTCTGTTGATGTTTCTTACGTCATAGATCATCTCTAGTAAGAGATGAGGTCCGCAAGCGCATGGAAACTGTCTTGTAGCATTTCACCCAAGAGTATTACCAAGGGTATCATATTTATCCCAAAGGAAGGCAATGGAGTGAAGTAGACACTACTCTTATGATCAGGCTATGGGATACTAATCAATTATCAAGACAGGGGTAAGAAGATAATGAGGGTAGTGTGACAAACACCTAAGCAATCTACTCTAAGGGTAAGGTTGTCCTAGCGAGGGTTAGACTACAAGATGGAGCTACTCCTACTATGCTCTAGTTACTCATATACATAGCCTAATAAAGTACACATGAATATGCTAATGGCGACTACTAGGGCTTAGTGGTCAACCATATCGGGCACGGGCTTACCCTGGTCTGCCAGGCGACTCCCGCCAAGAGCCTACGTTGTAGCCGAACGTGGAGGATTACAATGGACGGATAGGGCTGTCAGCACCTACCACCTACCTCTACAACCCATGGACTACGATGCATCCAACGCTACTTAACTATCCAAGAACCACGCTTGCATGCTAAGTAAATACCTTAAGGGTTGCAATGTAATATTCATCCTAAGGTAATGACTAACCTAAACATCATTGAACCAATGTTGGGACCAAGCACTAACATATTCATATTAATATAATCATATTATTACCTAATTAGACTATAGTGGTGGTGTATGATGTTTATGATGACATGATAATAACATTATGTAGATCATAACAACATCAACACCTAGCACATACATGGACTCCACAACCAAACAAGGAACGCTTTGCCCAAGTATATAAGTAAATAGATACTAATAATGATATTATTATTATAAAGAACAAAGTCACAAATATAAGAAAAGATACATGATCCCTACCTTTCACAATTTTGACTTGGGACTGGAGGCTCCTCTCTACAGCCTAACCTCCACTAAGGACTTGGAGAACTAATGTATACAAGAGAGTGAATGCTCAAGTGGTGTGTGTTGAAGGTAGGGGTCCTATTTATATCTTGGACAAGGGTCGGTTCCCGCCACCAAAAGCGCGTGAATCAGTCACCACTGACTTCTTCGAGCTTGGAGGAGCCAACACGTGGAAGCTGACCGAGTTTGGAGGAAAGACCAGGTCGACCGACTAGGGGGGTTGGCCGACTTGGTAAGTCCTCCAAATGGTCTGTGCTTTCTCTGGATGACTTCCAGGTGGGTCCCATCCCTTGATATGGGTGCTACACCATTGGATGGTCTCGGATACTTCTGTTTGTGGGCTATTTGATCCATGTGGTGCCACATGTCGGCGCTTCATTGGTTGGGATGATATTTTATAGGATCCATTCCCTTGTTTCACTTCAATTATGTATAAAATACCTGCATGCACCAATTTCTCCAAGTACAAGTGGAAGTAGGTTAAATAGAAAGGTGATGTGTGCAACAAATGATATTCCCTTCACATAATTGAGTTATATTGACGGGTGAAATTGGTATATAACAGCCGTTAACAAACTCCCCCAAGCTTATCCCTTTGCTCGTCCCGAGCAAAGTCAAGGCTTTAGGTTGATGATTAGGAGTTGCTACTATGTTCTATATTTCAAAAGTACCATGTGCACAACAAAATACTCTACCTAGTATTCTGAAAATTGGCATGGTACTTCACCCATCTTAAGTCATTATGGGGCTTATGCCATCTCCTATTCTTGGGTGGTTGAAAGATAGAACAGCAAATGGAGCACACATACCCTAGAAATCAAGTTTCACTCAAATTTCGGAGAGTTCAATTCATATTTTATGTGTCTCAATTTGATTCTCTCAAGTCTCTCCTTTATGTGTAGTGGAAATATGTCCTAACCAAGGCATTTTGCCTAAATTCATCCTACCTCTACATAAGGCTTGTATGTGGAGCTTGGTAGGGAATATAGTAGGCATATTTGCAACACATAGTATTGCTAAGTCAAAAGAGTAAGCCTATGGAGAAATCAATTCAAAACAATTTGATTTAAGACTTGTGCATGTGTGATGGAATGGAGTGGATGTGGTGATTTGAGATGACTCCTATGTATGTAGACTCTCTTATTTTGCAAGGATGAAACATGGCTACTTTTCCTTTTTCTTTTTCTCCCTCTCTCTTTTTTCTCATGCTTATGATGTAAGCATGCATTTTCTTTTTTTTCTTTTTCTTGTACCCATGTCTTCTACTCCCTTTTTATACAATAAATTTGGAAAGAGTACTAATCATGAATGGTATGGAGTTTCTCTTTTCATTGTGGAATGGTGGTATGATGGGAATTTGCTTACTTCTAGTGTAGAAGTATAGCATGTGCAAGTGAAGTCTTGAATTCAAAAAGTAATGAATTAAATCTCACATAGGTCTATACTAGTTTGACAAAGCTCAATGTGAAGATAAATAGCATATGCATAAGGTCTATCAATGTAATGTATCATATGGCTTTGGAGGGTATTTCCAATCAAATGAGAGTAACTTAAATCTTTTTAGAATTTCTCCGGAAGTAATTCTATCCAATGAAAGCAATATTTTGGAGAGTAGTAAGTTGTAAACTAGGGACTTCGGAAAAATAAAACAGAGCAACTATTCATCATTTCATCTATGTGAATTCCAATTCATTCTTACCGCACATCTTTTATTTTATTTTGAAAGCAAGCTTCTCTACTTATTTTCAAGTTTCTTTTTATGCAAGGTGGATGATGGGTGCATGGAAAATAAATAGGCAAGGGGTGTGATACAAGTTACCTCAAGTGGGGGGGGGTCCTCCCCCAAGCTTGTTCTTGTTCAAGGTACGCGATAGGAGCTGAAACCCTAACGACGGATGTAGGCCATGAGGTTAGCCAAACCTTGTTTTAAGCATGGCTTTGACATTGGAGGGGTTGAGTGTCGATGTTGGGTTGCCTTCCATGGGTTCCACGAGCGTGGTCGAGGAGAGTGTTTTCGATGTCGCTTATCCACACCTCAAGATTCCCATACATTGGATGTACTTGGTTATTCCATGGCTAAGGTAATGATAACCCTCAACTACAAAGGAATGACGTGCACTCAACATGTTGAGTGTGTTCCGTCATTCTTTGGCTGAGGTGTATCATACCTTCTTGCCATAAAGAAATAACTTGTACCTCTCATGCATTAGCTGTGATCCGTCATTCCTTGGCTAAGGTAATGATAACCTTTAGTCACAAAGGAGTGACATGTACCCAACATGTGTTGAGCACGATCCGTTATTCCTTGGCTACGGTACAACATATCTATAACCACAAAGGGATGACGTGCACTCAACATGGGTGGAGTGTGATCCGTTGTTCCTTGGCTAAGGTATAAAATACCTTCTGGCCACATAAGAACAACTTACACCAAATTATGGTGGCAATTCCCTTGAGCTTGAATGAGTCCTTAGAATAGTTTAGAGCATAATGCTCTCACATATTCGTAGCAGCCCATTGGTTGCTCACGGAGGGTTTTCATGTCAAATCTCCGGCCTCGTATAGTTATGGTTGATCTTCGGGCTTAATTTCCGATAGGTAGAAACCATCCTAATTTACTCATTGGCCAAGAGATATTGAAATGGAATCCTCTTAGGGTTTCCAACAATCAGATCTTTGAATGCCTGTATAGTTATTTTACTCCTGCAAACTTCCTCTCTATGATAGAGAGGAATGGTTAGCTCCCGATACTTTTACAAATGAATTTTTGGGTTAGGTAACCGAATCTTCATTTGTACGCACGGGGAATAACGAGACCAAAGATGCATTGGGTCCAATTTCTAGTGTATCACGAACAATGTATGAATCATTGCGAGGAGTGAGGCTTTATGGATAAATCAAGTTGCACATTTTCTAAAGTTCCTACTCACAGCAATGCAAGTGATATAAATACACTATATGGATCCCTTCATCTTGTAAAATTTCTAACCATCATAGTTTTGCACAAGAGCAAATCTTTATTATTTGGGTAATGGCAAACAAGATTCTCAATTTTATCCTCCTAAACAATTTTCATTTATTGTCTAGGAATTTAGAGATCCATGCATGAATGATTTTCAAATCAAAATTATGGATATCACTATTCCTAGGTTGCTACACACCAATTCACCCATCAAGTCATTACATAAGCATTACCTAGGAAGGAAATGTCTAAGTAAATTTTAGCAATACTTATGAAATTCTAGGTAGTTGTTTAAATTTATTCCTAAGTAAGGTGACATTCCTTTTTTGAAGAATCAAAAAGGGAAATGCCAACAATTACTTGCGTGAGGATGTATAAGAATTGAATGATGAGAAGGTGTAAACCTTCCTTACCAATGTAAGCAAAAAAATAATTTTATCCAAATGCAATTCAAACGATCGAAAATTTGAACTTGTACCTCAATGGAAGAGCAGTTCGTGTTGAAAGTCGTTGTGTGAGAAACTCACGACCATGGATTTTGGTGTAGCCTTCATGTTCATTGCCAAGTTGAGATCGGAGTAGAATGAGTTTAATCTTGTTCCTCCATTGGACCACCATCTTGAGCATTCCTCCACCATGAACTCAAAATGAGATCGATGGAGGGATATACGCTTGATGGGTCCTTCCAACCTATTTACAAATTTTGTTTTGGCTGCGCTAAAATCAAGAACAAACAAAACAACTCGAAAGTGGGTTACGTAGTTCAAAAGCTTGTTGTACCCTTTGCTAATGTTTTGCCCAGCTTGAAACAACTTGTAAATGCAATGAATATTAGGGGAAACATTTCTTTGTTTAAATTAGGTAGATGAATTCAAGAGGTTATGCCCAAGGTTCATATCCAAATAAATTTGTTTCCTAATTCAAAATTTTAGTTTTAGGAAGGTTTGAAATTTTACTTTCCAACATGCAAGTGTGAAAATTCAAACATGATAAATGCAAATGCAAGATTCGATGGGAAATTCAAATATGCATTTTGGGAAATCAAATACGAGATAACTATCAATTAACCTATTAGCAAGGACTCACCGAATTTTGAAAGTCCGATGAGTGGGACTTACCTCTATCCTGTTTAGTGCGATAATTTGTTGTCCAACCCCGGAGTTGAAGATGTGGACAACTTCTCTTGCTTGTCATGCCAAATCTCCCTTGGCATGTCATTCGAACATGTGGGCCACATGGTGGCCCTAGCCTCTCCGTCATCTTGATGAAGACTTGTTGATGTAGCGGAGGATTTTTCTTCTTGAGGATATTCTCTTGTGAGCATGGTGAGGCTTGTCCTTCTTTAGGGGTGTAACTTTAACCTTCTTGATGTTATTTTGAGCTAACCCATACATTGATCATGGATCAAAGACTTCCTTGGGCATAATGACATATGGACTCCACAATCAAACAAGAAACGCTTCATCAACAATGTCACTTGCCCTAGGTTGCATGGGTTTGATTGAAGGGTAGGAATCCCAACAAGTGATTTTGGGATATCTTGGATCTTGAATGCTCTTTAAGTTTTCTGTCCTTGGCCAAGAGCTTCATGTAAATGTTGTCTTGATTTCTTACTTGGCCATGGACAAGATAATTCAAGGTAGGCTAGTTGAACTTAAATTCCTTGAAATCCCCATAGCCTCCTTTATTAAAAGGTGATGTTGATTCACCCTTGACGTCCTTGTAGGTGATAGCCATTAGAGTTGTGTTTGAAAGGAAGAATCCTAACGCTTATTAGGGAAATGATTCCCCAAGTGGTCCATGTTGACATGGATTTTCACAAATCATGTGAATCTCCGTGGCTTGGATCATCCAAACACTTCTCCATTGGCTTTATCTTCATGATGCTTCAATGGGAGGTGTAGTTCCTTAGCTAGCGTGTCCACCTTGTTAAGTGGTGTGCATGCCAAGCTAGAGGAACTAGAGCACTCTTCAATCCACCGCTTGAGTAGAGACCATATTCTCATCCATGATGAATTAGAATAGGACTCCTTCAGCTCTAGCACAAAAGAGCTCATGGATTGGTGGACCAACCCATGACATGAATGTTGGATGAGGAGCCAATTATCCACCCTATGGTGGAGGCAAACCAAGAAGAATTCTTGGAGCCTCCCCCAAGCTTGGGGATGGATGACCTTAGATCCTACTAGAAGCTGAAATTCTTCCGCGAAAGCAATGGTGTTGCGTAGCGGACAATTGTTGAGGTACGCTATGAATCATCTTGCAGTTGAGCACTTGCGCCCTCGTTGGCCATCTCATGAAATGAGTTAGCCAACACTACCACGTTTTCACACGAAAGGAGAAAACAAACAAAGGTAATCCTTCACTTCCTTTCCCTTCCCCGGCAACGGAACCTGAAATGCTTGTTGACGTTTCTTACGTCATAGATAATCTCTAGTAAGAGATGAGGTCCGCAAGCGCACGGAAACTGTCGTGTAGCATTTCACCCAAGAGTATTCCCAAGGGTATCACATTTATCCTAAAGGAAGGAAATGGAGTGAAGTAGACACTACTTTTATGATCAAGCTATGGGATACTAATCAATTATCAACACAGGGGTAAGATGATAATGAGGGTAGTGTGAAACACACCTAAGCAATCTACTCTAAGGGTAAGGTTGTCCTAGCGAGGGTTAGACTATGAGATGGAGCTACTCCTACTATGCTCTAATTACTCATATACATATCCTAATAAAGTACACATGAATATGCTAATTGTGAATACAAGGGCTTAGTGGTCCAACATATCGGGCACGGGCTTACCCTGGTCTGCCAGGCGACTCCCGCCAAGAGCCTACGTCGTAGACGAACGTGGAGGATTAGAATGGACGGATAGGGCTGTCACTACCTACCGCCTACCTCTACAACCCATGGACTATGATGCATCCAACGCTACTTAACTACCCAAGCACCACGCTTGCATGCTAAGTAAATACCTTAAGAGTTGCAACGTAATATTCATCCTAAGGTAATGACTAACCTAAACATCGTTGAACCAATGTTGGGACCAAACACTAACATATTCATATTAATATAATCATATTATTACCTAATTAGACTATAGTGGTGGTGTATGATGTTTATGATGACATGATAATAACATTATGTAGATCATAACAACATCGACACCTAGCACATACATGGACTCCACAAGCAAACAAGGAACGCTTTGCCCAAGTATATAAGTAAATAGAGACTAATAATGATATTATTATTATAAAGAACAAAGTCACAAATATAAGAAAAGATACATGATCCCTACATTTCACAGTTTTGACTTGGGACTAGAGGCTCCTCTCTACAGCCTAACCTCCACTAAGGACTTAGAGAACTAATGTATACAAGAGAGTGAATGCTCAAGTGGTGTGTGTTGAAGTGAGGGGTCCTATTTATAGCTTGGAGAAGGGTCGGTTCCCAGCACCAAAAGCGCGCGAATAAGTCACCTCTGACTTCTTCAAGACGGGAGGAGCCAACACGTGGAAGTTGTCCGAGTTAGGAGAAAGACCAGGTCGGCCGACTAGGGGGGGTCGGCCGACCTGGTAAGTCCTCCAAATGGTCTGTGCTTTCTATGGGTGACTTCTAGGTGGGTCCCATCCCTTGATATGAGTGCTACACCATTGGATGGCCTCAGATACTTCTGTTTGTGGGCCATTTGATCCATGTGGTGCCACATGTTGGTGCTTGATTGGTTGGGATGATAGTTTATAGGATCCACCCCCTTGTTTCACTTCAATTTTTATAAATACCTGCATGCACCAATTTCTCCAACTACAAGTGGAAATAGGTTAAATGGAAATGTGATGTGTGCGAGGAATGATATTCCCTTCACATAATTGAGTTATATTGACAGGTGAAACTGGTATATAACAGCCGTCAACAAGGTCCGGGTTTTCTTCCCCACCAGGTCCGGTGGGCTCCGACCCTAGACCATAGAAGAAAAAGTTTTGCGGCGATTGGGGTGGAAGCCTCCCAAGGTAAGCATTGTCTTCTCACCTTAGTTGCTGTTTTTATTATTTTCCTGTTTTGAATTTTTTGATCTTTGCTTCCAGGATGTCAAGAAGAAAGCTGAAGCTTCGGCGCCTGTTGCAGCAACCGAGGCTGTGCAGGCAGAGACTCCTCCATCGATCCTGGTGCCTCCCCAAGTGGTGGCTGATGACACGACAGCTGCGATGCCAGCTGTCGTGGATCTGGATCCAGTGACGATACAAGAATCTCCCATGGTAGCGCCGGACCATGGGGGAGAGATTTTTGATGAGGCGCCGACAGTTTCAGAGTTGACGGTTGAAGCTCTAGCATCGGAGCCAGAGGCGGCAGAAGCTCCGACAGCTGAGCTAGAGGTAAATAAAGCTCCGGCTCTAGAGCCAGAAGTAGTTGAAGCTCTGGCACCTGAGTCAGAAGAAGTTGAAGCTCCAGCACCCGAGCCGGAGCTATTTGAAGTCCCGACACCTGAGTCGGAGGTGGAGGGGGCTCCGGACGAAGCCACAGTGCCAACTTCGGAGATGATTCCCTTAGAGGTGTCCATGTCTGAGCCAGAGCACCCCAGAAGAGGCGGCTGCAAGTCCTCCCCTTGCTAAGCCGACAATAGAAAATCCGGCAGGGGAACCTTCCACATCAGCTACAAGTACTGTAGACGTGGAGGAACTTCCGTCGATCGGCCCAGTCGACATGGAGTTGTTGGAGAGGGATCTCGCGCCTTGGGGCCCCGCAGTCGTCTTTGAATGCCCACTTGAGCTAGTGGAAGACATCCGGGTTGGTCCAGAGCCAATTCCTTTGGTGCTGTCCATAGACAATGTCTGCTCCAGTATCCGTCAGGTCCAGCTCGCCTTTTACCATGAAAGCAAAGACATTGCGGAAGAGCGCAACACCTTAAGGCGTTGGCGCAACAGACTTTACTTTGAGACAAAGCTCACGCAATCGAGGCTGGCTGACAAGAAGGAATGGGTGGCAAAGGAGATGGCTCGATTAGCTCTGATGGACCGCTTGCTGAATGAGCGGGAGGCTGCCATCAAAGCTCTTGACCAGAAGACTCGAGAGATTTTTGAGCATGCTAGGGAGACAACGAGGCTGCTAACGACCGTCAGGACAACCTCAATGAATTAAATGAAGTACTCCTGAAACGTCGGGAGGCCCTCGATGATAGGGAGGAAAAGCTCCTAGAGAAGCAGGAGGACCTCCTGAATAGAGAATAAGAGCTTGCCTAAAGGTTGTCTTTAGTGGAGCAGAGCTTGGCCGACCGCACCAAAAAGTTTGAACAACGGTGCAAGCAAGAAGAGGAGAAGATTTGGCAGGTGGGACAGGAACTCTCTAGGAGAGAGACTGAAGTATCCACTAGAGAGTATAAAGTGAAGGGCAGGGAGAAAGATCTGGCAAACCATCAGAACCGCATCCACCTCTGGGAAAGATAGCTTGCTGACCGCGAAAAGCAGGTGGCTGAAAGAATTCAGCAACATGCCGAAGAGGTTGAGCGCATTGTCTAGAAAGGTTCAAAGCTTGCGGCCGCCAGAAGGTCACTTGAGGAACTTAGGAACTTGAGGGCGGCTGAGTCCCAGCAAGTTTGGGACTTCCTAGGGCATGCTAACAAAGGTTTGGTGCCACTTTGTTTTAGTCCGGTACGTCCAGCTAACCCGGAGCTAGAGCTGGACAAGGTGCTGGTGGCATTGAGCTCTACCAGCAATAAGCTGGACGCAATGGATGATGTCATTGTTGACCAACTAGAGATGGAGGGGAAATCCTTGGCCAAAAACGTCACCGAATATGTGCTGATGTGTTTCAAAAGCTGGGACCCCCATATGTCTCTGGATCCAGTAGCTGAAGGACCAATTATTGAAGAAGAAGATGCCGCCAGGGCCAGCATTCAGGAAGCTGCCCAGAAAGTTGCCTCATTTTTCCATAGGACCTCTAGTAAATAGATCTTATTTTCTTATGCCCTCACTTGTAATCCTCATTTTTGAATCAATGAAAACAAATCTTTTGAATCAATGAATTCCATTTTTTGTGTGTCTTCAATGCATTGTCCTTTATATTGTTGGCCCCCTGGTAGATGTACACAATTTTGATTGCGGACATGTACCAAAAGAATTTTACAATGTCTTGATGACTTCACTCCTCACTCGTAGCCAAATTGATAGCTCCGAGTTCCGAGGTTTATCTCCACCATCTCCAGGGAACCTTTGTTACATCGACGGTGGGCCCCCTAGGAGTTGTCGGGGCTTTGTAGGTCCGATGGCGCCCACTGCCAACATGTAGAGCATCGACAGCGGGCCCCCTGAGGGTTGTCGGAGCTTCGTAGGTTCGACGGCGCCCGCTGCCAACACGAAGAGCGTCAATGGCGGGCCCCCTGGGGATTGTTGGAGCTTCGTAGCTTTGATGGCGCCCACTGCCAACAAGTAGAGCGTCGACAGCAGGCCCCCTAGGGGTTGTCGAAGCATTGTAGCTTCGACGGTGCCCACTGCCAACATGTAGAGCGTCGACGGTAGGCCCCTCGGGGTTGCAGAGCTTTGTAGCTTCGACGTCGCCCATTGCCAACACGTAGAGCGTCGACGGCAGACCCCCTGGGGGTTGTCGGAGCTTTGTAGCTTCGACGACGCCCACTGTTAACGTGTAGAGCATCAACGGTAGGCCCCCAGGGATAATCGGAGCTTCCTTGCTTCAATGGTGTCCACTGTCAACATTTAATACGTCGACAGCGAACCCCCTTAGGGTGATTTCTCCACCATCTTCGTTTAGATCGCCATTAATTTTTCACGTCGACGGCCCCCAAGGGTGTTTTCAAAGTTTGTTAGCTCCAAGGATGCTGACTTTCAATCTATAAAACGTCAATGGCAGGCCCCCTGGGGGTTGTCGGAGCTTAGCAGCTCTGACATCGATCACCATCGCCATGAGTTTTTCATTTTAACTGCATACTAAAGACAAGAAAAACAGTAAAATTCATCCTCTCATCTATAACTTGTTTGCGACTTACTGTTCTTATTTGAATTTTAGATCCAAAGAAACTCAACAAAATAAAAAATATATCAATATAATCTCTTCAAATTTGAATGCCTTCTGGACTCCGCCCTACTGAGGCATGCCGGAATATAGGTAGAGTGGCGTACTTAGGATGCTTCACTAGTCTAAGTCGATAGCACACTTCGGACCCATCATTGGCTTTGGCGTTCAGGCGAGTAGACCATCTAGCAATGCTAAGATCCAAAAAAGATAAACAATATAACTTGTATATCATCTGAATTACTCGGACTAAGTCACAAAAAGAATTTCGCAACTTCGTTATAGACAAGAAGGAAAGGATAATAAAAGAAAGAAGCCTATACAAAATTAATGCATGTGGAGTCTGTTTTCACACAACAATGTCTTTCATTATAGGTCCGAATTACAGGGGAGACAAGGACACACTTAGGGTATGGAACCAGGCCAAGTGTGTTGCTATTCATCTTGTTCTAACCCAGGGTAGTAAGCTACACTTGAAGTACAGGGACCAAGTTAAGTGTGCTTGAACTGCCCTCCCGATGGAGTCCAGATGTTCTCCTTGAGGACATACCCTACTCTGTTCATAGACTCTATAATTTACATAATGTGTAATTACAGACTCACCTCCATGAAACTAAGCATAAAATTTACGGAGGTGCTCGATGTTCCATGGATTGGGAAGCGGAGTCCCATCCTTTAATGCCAAGCGAACGCATCTGGGACGGGATACTTTGATCGCTCGGAAGGGAACCTCCCAGCTGGGGGACAGTTTTTTCATCCCATAACGTTTTAGTATTCTCCGCAGCACCATATCGCCTTCTTCAAGCTGTCGGTTGCACACATGCCTTTGGTGATAGCGTTGGAGCGCCTGGTGATATCGCGCATTCTGAACAGCTGCTTGGCACCTTCCCTCGTCGACGAGGTCAAGGTCTTCGCACCAGAGCTTGTCCTGCGCAGCTTCATCGAAGGTCTGGACCCGGAGTGACCCCATGGTGATCTCCGGAGGAAGGACCGCTTCAGCTCTCTACACCAGGAAGAAGAGTGTCTTGCTAGTTGACCGGTTTGGTGTTGTCCTGCTCGCCCATAGTGCTGACGGAAGCTCCTCTATCCAGTTGGCTTCGTGTTTCTTCAGGCGCTCATATGTGCGTGTCTTGAGTCCTTTCAATATCTCTGTATTTGCTCTCTCGGCTTGGCCATTATTTGTCGAGTGAGCTACTAATGCATAGCTGACTTGTACGCTGAGGTCTTCGCAATATTCTTCGAATGCTGCACTTGTGAATTGGGTTCTATTTAGTTATGACTCTGTTCAGAACTCCAAATCTGCAGACTATGGACTTCAAGAACTTGATAACAAATTGCTTGTTGATTGTCACAATTGGGGTAGCTTCCGGCCACTTGGTGAACTTGTCGATGGCGACGTACAGGAACCTGTAACCTCCAACGGCTTTTGGGAAAGGTCCCAAAATGTCCATCCCCCACACAGCGAATGGCCATGTAGGAGGTATCATTTGCAGCAACTGAGCTGGTGTGTGAATTTGTTTTGCGTGGAACTGGCACGCTCCACACTTTTTTACCAACTCGACTGCATCTTGGAGTGTTGTAGGCCAGTAAAAGCCATGCCGGAGGGCTTTACCAACCAACGTGCGGGAAGACGCGTGGTTCCCACACTCGCCTCCATGGATTTCCGCGAGGAGCTCATGACCTTCTTCTCGGGCAATGCACCGCATTAGAACATCATTGGCACCACGCCGGTAGAGATCCCCTTCAGCCAGCGTGTATCTTTTACCCAATATGACAATTCAGCCAGTGGAAGCACTGTCCTCAGGAAGGATGTTGTCTCTAAAGTAGCTCCGGATCTCTGAGATCCATGCATTGGAGCTAACTTGAGCCTCCGAATCTCGCGCACTGGGTTGCTCGGGGCTTCTTGCAACGCCTATGCTCCTTGGTGCACGCCATGGTAATAGGGCCACCGGGACAGCCAGCATCGAGGTGTTGGTCTTGCCCCCTTCGCTTAGTTCGGCTGGCAGAGCGGTAGGTCTTGACAATATCCTAACAAAAACTCCATCAAGAGCTTGAGCTCCGGTCGAAGCTTTCGTCAAGAGTTCATCAGTTTCAGCATTGTTGAGACGCTGGACATGGCAGATGTCCAGGACGTGGAAATCCTTCTAGAGCTTCTAGACTTCAATGAGGCAAGCAACGAGTTGTGGATTGTTGTAGCTGCATTCGCCTTTGACTTGCTTGATAATGAGCTGCGAATAACCCTTCACTAGCAGCTGCTTGATGCCAAATGATAGCGCCACCTTGAACCCGTAGATGAGAGCTTCGTACTCCGCCATGTTGTTGGTTGCCTTGAAGTCAAGGTGTACATGTTATTGACCTTCTCTCCGGTCGGTGCGAGGAGAGGAATTCCAGCTCTGGCCCCTTGCTTTTGCATGGAGCCATCAAAGTAGAGAGTCCAGTGAGGCTCAGTGAAGACCGAAACCTTGGATTCTGGCTTCTGCTCACTAGGGCCCCCTGGATTTGATGAAGAAGGGGTCCACCCCGCCACGAAGTCAGCCAATGCCTGACTCTTGATTGCATGTCGAGGCAAGAATTTGAGATCGAACTCTGCCAGCTCCACTGCCCACTTTGCAATGTTTCCCGTAGAGTTGGGGTTTTGCAGTATAGCACGTAGTGGATAGGAGGTTACCACTGATATCGTGTGGGATTGGAAGTAATGACGAAGCTTCCTTGTGGCGATGAGAACTGCATAGAGCATCTTATGCACCTCAATGTATTGAGTCTTGGCATTGTGGAGTACTTCACTGATGAAGTACACTGGCCGCTAGACGGTTCGGACCTTCTCGAAAGGGCCCGAAGATTCTTCTTCATCAACCCGGACCCTCATGGGGGGGGGGGGGGTCCAAACCTTCTTCGTGATCTTCTCGGAGCCTCCCGGAGGGGTCGAGAACTTCTTCTTCAGCTGTGAGAACTCCCTCGGTTGAGAGAGGTTGATCCTCTGAGAGCTTTTCTTGAGGATTTGCGCCTGGGGGCTGGGACCCAAACTCGCCTGCAGGTAGCTCCGGACCCTCCCAGAGGGGTCTGGGCTCCTGAACTGTAGGTGGCTCCAGTCTTTCTGCGACCAGGAGCATGCTAACAACCTGCGTAGTTGCCAAAATGTAAAGCAAAAGATGCTCACTAGGATTCGGAGCTACCAATATTGGTAGTGTGGTGAGGAGCTGCTTGAGCTCTTGTAACGCCTTTTCTGCTTCTTCAGACTAGTGGAATGTCCCAGACTTCCTCAATAGCTTGAAGAAGGGTAGCGCCCGTTTTGCCAGTCTTGAAATGAACCGGCTGAGCGCAGCTAGACATCCAGTTAGCTTCTGGACATCCTTGATGCGGGCTGGGGGCTGCATCTCTTCAATAGCCTTGATCTTCGCTAGATTTGCCTCAATTGCTCAGTGAGTCACCAAGAATCCGAGGAGCTTCACAGAGATAACCCTGAAGACACACTTGACCGGGTTTAGCTTGGTGCGCATTACGCGTAGCTTGTCGAAGACGGCTTGCAAGTTGTCAAGGACTGATTCCTTGTTCTTCACCTTCATGGCGATGTCATCGACGTAGACTTCCACCAAGTCCCTGATGAGCTCTCCAAATGTTTTGTGCATGGCTCACACAAATGTTGAAGCAGCATTTTTGAGACCAAAAGGCATGACCGTATAACAATACAACTCAACTACTATTACGAAGGTAGTATGATCTTCATCTTCCCTAAACACTTGGATCTGATGATATCAAGAGTATGCATCTAGGAAACACAATAGGTCGCACCCAAAGGTGGAGTCCACTATCTGGTCTAACCTAGGTAGTGGAAATGGGTCTTTTGGACATGCCTTATTCAAGGTGGTGGTGTCGATACACATCCGAAGCTTCCCGCCGGCCTTAGGTACAATGACTGGATTTGCTAGCCATCGTGGATGATGAACCTCCCGGATGAAACCAGCTTCGAGCAGCTTCTTGATTTCTTGTCTGATTTAGTTTTGCCGCTCGGCTGATTGCTTCAGGGGCTTCTGATGTACTGACCGTGCATTGGGGTATATCTTCAGACTGTGCTCAATCACCTCCCTAGGGATCCCAGACATCTGCGACGGTTGCCATGCAAACACGTCAACATTCGTCTGGAGGAAAGTGATGAGAGCAAGTTCCTATTTGCTGTTCAGACCTCCTGATATACGGGTGGTCTGGGCAGCATCAGAACAGATTTGGACGACTTTGACGGGAATGTTGGCGTTGCCGCTTAGTTGCATGCGTGGTGCAGAGGTTGAGCCTCGGTGGTGAGAGCTCGGTGGTTGAGCAGCTTGCTCCTTGCCGGATACTTCCTCCTGCACTGTTGCAAGCGCGTGGAGTTCTCCCAGCGCAGTGACTCCCGCAGTGCGATCTCCGCAAATCCGAAGAACACCTGAAGGTGTCGGCATCTTCAACACCAAGTAGCCATAGTGAGCCGCGGCCATAAATCAATACAGGGCTGGCCTGCCTAGGATGGCGTTGAAGGGTAGGCTAATGTGCGCCACGTTGAAGACCAATTTCTCGGTTATGTAATTGTCCCGAGTCCCAAAGGTCACCGGGAGTGTAATTGATCCGAGAGGAGAGATAGCTCCCAGACCTACTCTGATGAAGGGACGTGAGGGGCAAAAGTCCGTCATCCTCAGTTGGATCTTCACGAAAGCTTCACAGCCGAGGAGGTTGAGCGCCGCACCTCCATCCACCAAGACATGGTAGAGCTGGACGTTATAGATGGTAGGAGAAACAATCCACGACAGTTGACCAGTTCCGATCATGTGCCTCGGGCAGTATGAAGCATCAAAAGTGATGGGAGTGTCCATCCACTTCTGATGAGGTTCAACCTTGGCGGTGGGAGCTGTGGCGGCCATCTCCCGATGCATGATCTTGAGGATGCGGCGGGAGGTGATACCCCAGGACCCTCCATATATGGTATGGAGAGTCTTTCGATGCTCATTGCCAGAGATGTCAGAATCTTCATCGACGGTGTTGTACACAGCCTTCAGGGCCATCTTAGGGTCATGGAAGCCTACCTCCAGATCAGCCGGAGCTTTGTCGACCATCTGCTTTCATTCCCACTGGCGGAAAGGAGCTTCTTCTTGGCACTTATTGAAGCGCTCAACAAGGTTGTGAACCTCATAGCAATCTTCAAGATTATTAGTGTTCATTTTGTGGATGAAACACCACATCTTTTGACCACCACTGTCTTCAGTCAATGGACGAGGACGTTTTTTGGGCGTGGCCCCCAGCCACCCGGAGCTACAGCTGCAACAGCAGTAGGCTTATCGGTCGACAGCTTCTTCTTGCCGTTGGACTTTTTCTTCTTTTGTTCCACTGCCAGAAGCAGTGGTTCAGCCTTGGAGGAGTTTTTACCATCCTCTAGAGCTGGTTTGGAGTGCATCTCTGCCCTCTGCAGCCCTAGCACATTTGTCGGCTAGGCTGAAGAGTTCAGTGATGCTACTAACTTCTTTTATTGCCAGGTTCTCTAACATATTCTTGTCTCTAACGTCTTGTCGAAATGCAACAATGACAGATTCGTTGGAGATGGAAGGAATTGTGTTCCGTACCTGAGAAAATTGCTAGATGAATGATCGCAGTGACTCTCCCGATCTCTGTTGCATGGCGAACAGATCAACCTCGGTGCCAGGTCGGGTGTAGGAGCTCCCGAAGTTGGCGGTGAATTGGAAAAATAGCTCCGCCCAAGTGTTGATGGAGTCAGGCAGAAGACTCATGAAACAGGACCTGGCTGTCCCACTTAGAGCCATAGAGAAGTAGTTGGCCATCACAACCTCATTGCCCCCAGATGCGAGGATGGCGGTGGAGTAGATTTGGATGAACTCAACGGGGTTAACAGTCCTGTCATACTTCTCTGGGAAATGAGATCGGAGCTTCTGTGGCCATTGGACCATGCATAGGTGCATGGTTAGGGCCAAACAGCCACCTCCTACTCCGAAGGGAGAAGGGTTCTCACGTGCAGCTCGCCTCTCGCGAGCATGCTCCATGAGGATGTGGCCGTCCTACTGCCTGTATCGGCAGTCAAGCTTCAACCACAAATCATGGGTCGAGAGCCTCGACACCGTGTGAGTGCGACGTGCCCTGGAAGGGCAGTGACATCACATGCTCGGAGGGCGCGCGCCTCCGGTGCTGTGATGCTTGGGGACCAAGTCTTCCAGAAAAGGTCCTGTTTCTTGAAGGTACCTGCCCAGTAGGGGGCGGACCGTTGTTATTGATGGCACTGGCTGCGGCTGCAACCAGATGCTGCACATCAGTACGCCACTGCACCATCGCACTCTGAGGTGCTCGGAGTGCATGTGGACGCTGAAGAAGAGTTTGCGCTGTGTTTAGCGTGTTCTCGAGGTTGTTCGCTGATGCAGTGACCAACACAAAGACACCATCTTGCTGCGATGGTGGTGGTGGTGGGGTGCAACACCTGCAGGAACAACAGCGTTCGCCGGCTATTGCATGTTGGAGAGATTTTCTCCAGCAGGCCGTTCAGCATGGTCGTTAGACGATCCTGCATCAGAATTCACCATCTCAAAATCTCAGGTGCCCCTACCTAGCGCGCCAAATGTCGAAGTTTGCGATCGACACTTCCCCCGGTACTACTAAAGTGTAGTCCACAGAGGTTTGTATTTGGTTCGGGCGCGCGTAAGATTATGAACGAGACAGTGAGACAGGGGATTTTTACGTGGTTCGGGCCGCCTGAGCGTAATACCCTACTCCACATGGTGGTTGTTGATTGTATGAGTGTGTGTATGCGTGTGTGCCTATGAGCTTAGTTGTCACTGTTCATGCGACGCAGTCCTTTTCTAGTCCAAGGACTGGTTGTTACAATGTTAGCCTGGCCCGACAGGTGGCCTTGGCGGTATTCAATCACCTATACACGATCTGCATGTATTAAGTGTAATTAACATGGTGATAACGTGCCTTAATGGCAGCATTACTGGTATTAACAGTCCTCTGATTGTGTGTCATCAACGTGGCATTAATGACACGTAATCAGGTCTTGTAACGGCCACTTTAATTGCCCCATGAATGTCCGCGCCGTTGGAGATCCGGCAGTCTTCCCGTTGCAGGCTTAGGTCCGGAGGCTCGACACGTGACAGCTCTGGAGCTTCCCACTGTGGGGAGGCAGGTCCAGAGCTGCTATACACGTGGCAGCACCGGAGTTTCCCTCTACTGGAGGTTAGGTCTGGGGCCACTAGACACGTGGCACGACCAGAGCTTCCCTATACAGAGAGTTAGGTTTGGCCTTGAATTACACGTGGCAGTGCTGGAGCTACCCGAACGAGGGAGGCAGGTCTAATGCTGAGGGACACGTGTAGCCTTTGTAGGTATTCAACTCGGACAGGGGAAACTCTGTGAATTTTCTTGCTGTATCGTAGGGTACCTGGTATGCAAGGTACCGGCAGACACCACCCAATGCGATTCCTAGAATGTCGGGACAGAGGTCCTCACAATGATGAGGGACATACCTACCCATACACTCTATAGAATTCTTGGGTCATGCATTTGGAGTGTCAAAAGACGTAATGTACATTTCAGATCTACTCAATGACGTGATATTAAGCAAAACTTTAGAAACCTCTTAATATGGAAACTGGGGCTTGCCTTTTGTTGGCTTGGGTTCAATGTTAGTCACCAGAGCGATGCTATCGACGGCTAATCATCATGCATAAGATGCAAATGATGTATTAGTATGGCACTAAAATGAAGAGGTATAGTAACAACAAGATTCTACCAAAAATCTGGGATATTGTTATACCGACCAGTAGGTTTTTCATGTAGGGTTGGACTTAAGAGTCCAACAAAATTTGTTTCACAGTTTTCTAATCTTTCTACAGGCCACAATGGATTTCACAAGTTCCCAATATTTTCTGGAAAAGTTTCTGTTGTTTTTGGACTTTTCATTGACATGGGGCAAAGTCACACCGTTAGACCTACATAGAAATATGAAATGAAGTTGAAATTTTTCTGGGAGTCATAAGGTACTAAAGAAGACTTTCACAAAGTTTGGGATTTCTACAAAGTAGATCTTCAAGAATAACTTCTCATAGGTTTAGGTTATAGAAATTATTTAGAAAGTTTCAGGGACTTGCATACCAAATAAATTGCACTACTACAAAGCACTAGTCTAGAGGACTCTAACAAAATTTGATGGGCAATTTTCGGACATTTCTACAAGGATAGAAGATTTTCCCAAGGTTGAGCTAAATCTAGAGAATTACATTCTATTGGAAAATCCCTAAATATTGACAGCTAGGCCTAGGCTTATAAACCCAACCACTGACAAGGAGGCAACATCGGGGCCACACAGTTATCCCGCATATTCACACGGAATTCCGGGGACACAAAAGATCCGGCCGGGGGGCTATGGCTAACTGACCAGCGGGCCCCCTTCTTCAACCACTCGATGGCGGTGGCACCCGCGGAGGTGCTCTCACTGGTCCTACCTTCCCAGCCTCCGTCTTATCCCCAAACTCGCCGGCAGGGGGTTTTCAGGGTGGTGAACACGTCTGTGCGGTCATCAACACTCGGTGGTGGCCGGAAGAGGTCATGTGACGGCGACGGCGGAAAAGGCTTGCCGGTGAGCATGAAATTGCTCAGGAATGGCTCATTTGGCTTGGAAATCCATCGTACAACATCACTGGAATTAGGGGAATACGAAACTAAATCATGCTCGTGCTGAAAGGGGCGGAACAAGGTGGTCGACTGTGACCTAGGGCAATCATCATAGCGGAGGGAAAAACTGGGATTTCATCATTATCCCACCACCATTTTCTAATTTTTTTCTTCAGTTGATCTTGTGAGAATAGGAATGATATATGTAAGAGAAGGAAAGAAATATGGTAGAATAGGAAGAGTATAATTACATTACTATCTAGCATCCCGATTACCATCATGTATAGGTTAATACGGGGTAAGAGATCATTCTTTAAACATTCCATGTATCACCATTCCCCACTATAATAAACCTGCGACCCGAGACCAAAGGTTTCGACGCTTTCCCATTCTCCAACATGGTATCAAGGCCGATCTTCCACAACACATCTAGCCTTAGACTAAGCTCGCCGACGACATGGCGGCGATGTTGTCAACCACATTGTTGGCAACCTTACTCAGCTCCTCAGTCTCAAAAAAACTTACGAGAGACAACTACCATCTGTGGAAGGCGCACGTACTTCCTCAAGTGAGGGGAGCGCGAGTGCTTGGTTACCTAGATGGAACCATAGCTCCCCCTGAAGAGAAGATCGCAAGGCCAGAGAAGGGACAGACGACAGAAAACCCAGCATACAACGCATGGGTGGCTTAGGATCAACATATTTTAGGTTATCTTCTTGGAACTTTATCAAAGCAAATTTTGAGTCAAGTTATCTCGTATGACACGTCCAGGGATGTGTTGGTTGCAATGGAGAACATGTATGCAGCCCAGTCAAAATCCAGAATCAACAACTTGAGAATAAAGTCGGCCAACGCCTCCAAAGGTAACAAGTCGGCGTCCACCTATTTTGCTGAAGTCACCGGTTGTGCTGATGAACTTGTAGCTGCGGGAAAACCTCTTGAGGATGACGAGATCATCGAATATATTCTAGCCGGGCTAGACCAAGAGTACAACTCTTTTGTCACGGCATTGAACATCCAAAAGACCGACATCACTCATGGTGATCTTTTTGGACAGATTCTAAACTTTGAGACCCGACAAGAGCTCCTCCAAGGAGGAGGTGATTTCAAGTCTTCAGCCCAGTCGTAATCAAGGGGATGTGGTACTTCATCCCGAGGATTCTCACGTGGTGGCCGTGGAGGAGGATGCAACGGTGAAAACTGAGGTGGAAGATACTCGGGTAACTATCATGGAGGCTGTGGTGAACGCCGTGGTGGATACACTCCAAATACTGCAAACCGCGGCAATGACAAGCCAACATGTCAAATCCGCTTCATGATAGCCATACCACATCAAGTTGTTGGCATTGATTTGAGGAAGAATTTGAACCAGGTGAAAGGCTTGCGGGATCTGCCACTACCTCGGCCTACGGAGTCAACACAAACTGATATATGGAGTGGTGCAATAGACCACATCACAGGAGAGTTCGAGAACACATCCGTAAAGGAAAAATATCATGGACAAGATCACGTGCACAATGCAAATGGAACAGGTATGAGAATAAGTCATGTTGGTCACTCATTTATTCATACTCCACAAAAGAGCTTTAGACTTGATAATATCCTGCATGTGCCAAGTACTTCTAAAAGTTTACTCTATGTTCATCGCTTTACTCGTGATAACCATATATTTATAGAATTTCATCCCTGGTTCTTATTAATTAAGGATCAGGACACGAGGAAGGTTCTATTCCGAGGCCAATGTAGACACGGCTTATATCCCCTTATTCCACAAGAATGGAGATCAGACAAAACTACTCTCACGCAACCTAAGTGTCCCTCTTGAGGTGGCACGACCGCCTAGGCCATCCCGCCGCTCCTATTGTTAGGAAAGTTCTTAGTAAAAATAATATTGTTCCATCAGACAAGTTTAGTTTGGAACCGGTTTGTGATGCATGTCAGCTTGGAAAAAGTTATCAACTCCCTTATTCCATCTCCACTAGTGTGTCAAGTTCTCCTGTTGAATTAATCTTTTCCGATGTTTGGGGCAAGATTCCAAAATCTATTGGTCGTTTTGAATATTATGTGAGTATTATTGAAGATTTCAGCTAATACACATGGAACTATCTAATAAGAAAAAAAAAATCTTATGTGATTAATGTCTTCCAAAATTTCCAAGTTCATGTAGAGAGGAATTTAATGAAAAGATACTTGCTCTACAATCTGATTCGGGAGGAGAGTATGAGAAGCTAAATTGTTTTCTTCAAAAATGTGGCATGACACATCATGTCTCATGCGCTCATGCACATCAGCAAAATGGATCTGCTGAATGCAGACACCGACATTTAGTGGAGATTGGACTAACACTCTTAGCAAATGCAGGAATGCCTTTAAAGTTTTCGGACGAAGCTTTTCTTACTGCCACACACATCATAAATATCCTGCCTAGCAAAGTCCTTGAATGTTCCACTCCTTTGAGCATCTCCTTGGCACAAAACCATCCTACTCAAGTCTTCGTGTGTTTGGATGTGCAGGTTGGCCAAATCTCAGACCATACAACAATCACAAACTCACATATCGATCTACACAATGCATGTTCATTGGTTACAGTCCTCATCATAAGGGAGTAAAATGCCTAGACAACAAAACATGTCGTGTCTAGATTTCTAGAGACGTAGTGTTCGATGAAACCGTTTTTTCATTCAAGAAACTCCACCCAAATGTTGGCACAATCTTACAATCTCCTTCTACGGGGAAATCTCAAGTCTACACTCTTTGATGAAGGGGCAAATTAAATAATGATCAAATGACTAACCCATATACTACTGTGTCTATTAATTCTGTGTGTGAGAATGATTTTTCAGGAGATTTAGAAAGAAATCTGGAAGAGAATGGAGCATGGAATAATGATCTTTCCAGATGGAATGAAGATGGCGCAGCAACCGGATGTGATGCACCTGCCATATCTCAGGGCGTGCATCAATCATCATCATCGCCTGCCATATTTGCAAGAGAAGCCAGCAGCATGGGATCTCAGGCTGCACCATGAACGCAATGCGGCACAAGTCCCGTGGGACTTTCCCAGACAGCCCCGACACGTGACACGGGAGGCTTTCCCCGACAGCGCCCGTACGCCAGGCCACACCGCGCACATCAGATCGGGCGATCTCAGATCGCGCGCAGGAGGAAAGTGAGGATCCGGGCTGCCAATCAAAAAAGGCTGCCACGACACTTTCCGTCACTCCTAACCGATAGTGCAGTAATGCTGAGGAGAACAGCCAAAGAGAAGGTGACACGTGACCCAGGTCATCAGACATCGTGGGATCTTCCACAGAGCAACCTCCCCAAACAGGACCAGTCACCAGACATCAAAAAGGCATAAGTAATCCTAAGAAACTTTACCCTGGTTTAATTCATTATGGTCTCCTAATGTCTACAGGTGAACCAAAGAATACAGAGGAAGCTCTCCAAAACAAACACTGGAAAAGAGTCGTGGAGGAAGAATATGGTGCACTAATAAAGAACAAGACATGGCACCTTGTTCCATCAAGCAAAGGGAAAAATGTAATAGACTACAAGTGGGTGTATAAAATTAAAAAGAAGGCTAATGGTACATTTGACAGATACAAGGCATGTTTGGTAGCAAAAGGTTTCAAGTAACGGTACGACATCGATTATGAAGACACATTAGTCCAGTGGTAAAGTCAGCAACTATCCTTCTTGTTCTTTCTATTACGGTGTCGAGGGGATGAAACTTGAGACAACTAGATGTGCAGACCGCGTTCGTACATGGTGTTCTGGAAGATGAGGTATATATGAGACAATCGCCTGGGTTTGAAGATAGAAACAAACCTTCAGATATATGCAAACTCGACAAGGCATTATATGTCCCGAAACAGGCACCTGGAGCCTGGTACTCTCGACTCAGTACAAAACTTCAAGAGTTTGGGTTCAGATCATCTAAATCTGATACTTCCTTGTTTATTTATAATAAGCATGGTGTCACTATTTATATGTTGATTTATGTTGATGATATAATTATCACCGTTTCCTCTCAGAAAATTATTCCAGAGCTCCTACAAGAATTGTGGATGCACTTTGCTCTAAAAGACTTGGGCGATGTACACTTCTTTCTCAAGATTGAAGTCAGAAAAACACATGAAGGTATTGCGCTCACCAAAGAGAAATATGCAATGGACCTTATGACTAGAGTCGGCATGAGTGCATGTAAACTGTCGCCTACTCCTCTCTCTAGCTCAGAAAAATTGACTGCTCATGAAGGGACAACTCTTGATATTGAAGACACTACAAGATTCCGGAGTATAGTGGGTGCACTTCAATATCTTACACTCACAAGACCCGATTTTGCATTCTCGGTGAACAAGGTATGCCAGTATCTACATGCTCCTACTTCAATTCACTGGACAACAGTAAAGCATATTCTAATATACATTAAAGTACATCTAATGTTGGATTGTTGTACACCAAGTCTCAAACATCAACCGTCCGTGCATTTTCTGATTGAGCAGGGTGTCTAGATGATAGACGTTCTACTAAAGGATTTGCTATATTTTTTGGTTCTAATCTTGTCTCATGGTGTGCAAAGAAACAACCAATTGTGTCTAGATCAAGTACAGAAGAAGAATACAAGGCATTAGCAAATGCAACCTCAGAAGTTATTTGGGTACAATCACTTCTTGGTGAATTAGGAGTCAAAGAAAGTGAAGTGCCTCTCCTTTCACTACAGGAATCCCGACGGCCAGGGCCGTCGCAAATAAGACAAAAACTGTCGCAAATAATCTATTTGCGACGACTTTCCTTATTTGTGACGGCTTTTGGCTGTCGCAAATAATTCATCGCAAATAAGCTTATTTGCGACGGCCACCGTGGCAAATAGGCTTATTTGCGACGGTCGGCAGTAGCCGTCACAAATTATTGCCAGGGGGCCAATGGGCCCCACAGGGCGGTTTGCGACGGCCAGACCGTCGCAAATAAGGTCAGCCGATGGGTCCCACGCGGTCTACCGACGGGGCCCACGCGGCCATTTGCGACGGCCTGGCCGTCGCAAATAGGGACTTAATTGCGACGACCAGGTCGTCGCAAATAACAGAGGCTAGTTTGCGACGGCCTGGATCCTTATTTGCAACGGTACTGTATAAAAAGCCGTCGCAAATAAGGTTTTTTATTTGTTTTAAAAAAAACTAAAAATACTACCGGGCTCGATGGCCAAAATCATAGAACATACAAGATAATATATGACAATCACAAACAGAATCACAATCACAAACAACATCACAATATCGTCGATACATCACACATCACCATCAACAAAGCAAACAAGATCTCACTCGCCCGTCTGACCTCTGAAGCCACCTCCAAAGCCACCTCCGAAGTCGAAGTCGTCATCGCGCCTCATTCCACATGGCGGTAACGACGGCGACGGAGTTTGAGCAGCCGTCCCAGATCCCTGCAATTAATGAGACTTAGAGTTAGAATATAAATGCATCAATGTCTCTCTCCCTCCCTCTCCCTCTATCTCCATCTATATCCCCTCTCTTCCTCTCTCTTTTCATTTCTCTCTCTATCTTAATCTATCTCTCTCTCACTCTATCTCTCCATTGCTATCATTTTACCTCTATCTTCCTCCATCTATCTCCATCTACATCTCCCTCTCTCTTCCTGTCCTTCTATCTCCATCTACATCTCTCTCTCTCTCTTCATTCTTCTCCCACTCTATCTAACTATCTCTCACTCTTTCTTCTATCTCTCTCTTTCTTGTGTCTTAATCCTTTTCTTCTATCTAACTATCTCCCTCTCTCTTCTATCTCAATATTTTTTCTCTATCTTCCTACCTCTTCTAACTCCATCTCTCACTATATCTAACTATATTTCACTGTCTCCATTTCCTCGTTTTATTTTGGTTGAGGTAAACTAGAATTGTTAAGTTGACATAGAAAATTACCTAACCCGCAAAAGAAGGATCGCCTGGAAGGACTGGTAGTGGCGGTAGCTGGATCCCCAGACCTTGTGCCCGAGCCATGGCCTGTCATTGCAAACATTAAATGTTACCTATTAGTAAGTCATTTACGCTGAATTAATGAGAACTTTAGTTTTCATTTTGTTACCTCCACTGCTTCCCGCATCTGCAACAACACTGCTGCCTAGGAAGAGATTGTGGCCTCCATCGCGGTCCTTTGGCGTCCCGCCTCCTCGTGTCGCCTGAGGTTCTCTTCTATAGTTTGTCGGAGGGACTGCATCTCAATGTCCCTCTGCAAGACACGGCGACCTGCCGTGCCCATCGACGAAGCCTGCGTGGAGCTGCCTCTCGCAGGTCTCCCCGTCCTCAAGTCGATAACTCTGTTGAATATGGCGAGCCTTTAAAAAAGAGAGTCAGTAATATGAAATTGAAATATCTTGAATACTTTGAATTGAAAATGATAAAATGACTTATAAACTCACCTTCCGTGTGCTTTTCCACCTCCGCTTGCATACGCGGCTTGAGGACCGATTGGTTCACGTTCCCAATCGAAATCTTCGCCGTGTATCTTCCTAGCCTCCTCCCCATACTTAGCCTGCAAAACAAGAAAACCGTGTAAGTTCAACAATCCATATAGTTATATTTAATATGAATGATTTCTAAACTTACCAATCGCTCAGTTGCAGCCTGACTGCACCCCTGAGGCTGAGAAGGGTCCCTGTGACCTCTCTTCTAGATCTCAGCAGGGGTCGGCGGCACCCCGGTCTCGCGCTCCTGTCAATATGTGTTAGTACGAAAAATATATTATGACTATATAAATTTAAGTTACCTACACTTACCATGCGTTTAGCTAAATGCGAGTGGTTATCTTGGCCGTGCCTGCTCTTCCCCTCAACCCCCCTGCACTCTCGAGCCTTCTCGGACTTCGCCTCAAACTCATCGCTAGCCCAGTACCGACAAAGGGCCCAAAATGCATCAAATCGGCCCTGCAAACAGCTCACGTGGCCCTGCGCATAGTTGTAGATCGTTAAAAATACCGTCGAAGAAATTATCAGAAAAAATACTTACTACACCCCACGTAACTGCGCGTACTCCTCCTCCGTCAGGTGCCTCTCGCCCTCTTGCCGGAAGTGTAGCACGTGGTGCTGGTTCGCCTTCAAGTGCTCATTAATAATTTGAACACGAGCGTTCGACAAAGCTTGTCGAAGCGCCTTGGCAGCATTGTAGTGAAACACTCTCCTCGCATCCTCAACCAGACGATGGTCGTTCGGGTCCTCTAAAGTATACCTTGCCTGTGATAAAGAATATATTGAAGATATGTTCATTAAAAGAGTTTAAGTGTTAAAACTTAGAAACTATTTTGAACATACTTACTATAAAATCGGCCCTTACGGCCTTCTGAAAGTTGTCGTGCTCCTGATGATGGACGTGTGCGTAGTCCTCCCACGAAAGAGCACGCACCCCGTCGATGACCCCGGGATAGTGCAAACGCACTAAGGACCCGAGGACACCGTTCAACGGTCTTTGGTGTCTCTCACCGGTGAAAGACGTGTCATCCCAAACCCTGCAAGATATTTATTGATTCGTACTTAAGTAACAAAAAGAAACCAAAATTGAACACTATTATTTTTATTACCTGTCTCCGACTGGATGAATCATGATCATCTGTGAAGGGGCCGGTGGAGGACTGACAAAGTGAGTCCTCCTCGTCCTCCGCGTTTGCTGGGGTGCTACGTCAGGTGAGCCAGAAGGCTCGTCACCAGCCGATTCAAAAGCGTTAGGAACAGAAGGCTCGCTAGCCAAGGGCTGGCTCACCGAAGGGTAGCCAAGGTCAACTCGCGCCGTAGCCTCTGAGTCAGCCGGTGAGGACGACAACATTCAAATGATTCATAAGTAAGTTTAATATGAAATTGAATTTAAAGAATTTGTCAAAAACGAGTGAAATTTACCTGTGACGAAGCTCTAGAGCTGCTCAGAACGTGCCCCAGCAGCTGAGAGCGTCTGCTCCCAGTCGGCGAGGCACCAGCGAATGCGTCCTCAGGTCTAGAGGGGTAGAACCCCCTCGTCGGCGGCACCTTCTTACCCTTCTTGATGCCATCCTGTTTTAATAGATAATCAGTAAATATGCAAATAAGATATACAAAATTCGTGTTACTATCTTCAAGAAAACATTACTTGTAATCACATTCAAAATTCATCAACATCATTATCATGTGTGAATGTAGGCCTAGAGGGGGGGTGGATAGGCCTTCTTGAATTTTCTCGGTTCCTGTAGCACTCAACAACAATGTCAATACCAGAGATATCGGACTAGTCCGGTAAAGTGCGGACTAGTCCTGTTTTCACGGGCTAAGTTGATCAAGATCAGTCAATTTGATTGATTCGTTAATGTTTGCAGCGGAAATATAAACTTAAATGACAGTTTAATAGTTGTATGTCAAATTCTATAACAATTAAGCCTCTTGTTCAACAATTTAACTCAAATTGAACAAAGTGAATCAAACCCTAGATTAAGTTGATCAATTAAGATGAAGAACACAAAAGGACAAGACACAAGATTTATCCCGTGGTTTGGCTACCACGAAGGCAACCTACATCCACGTTGAGGAGCCCACAAAAGGACCGGGTCTTCTCCAACCCTTCCCTCGTCGGATCGCCACGAAGGCCAATCCTCTTCCACTAATCACAAATGGTAAATAACCAAGTTGAAGGGGCATTCTCACACGTTGAGAGCTCCCTTGATTACAACATACAAAGCCACTAATAACACACTCGGAAATTAAAAATTGAAACGCGAGAGTGTGTTAGAGAATCAAACCAAGAGCTCAATGATGTGTGCCATGTGTCTCTCCAATGATCTAGAAGTGATCTTCAATAGATTGATCGATTTTGCACTTAATTTCGTGGAGAGAGGTGGTTTTTGAGTCTCTTGGGAGGTGTGACGGCGCTAGGGTTCGAGAGATTGTAAAAGTGGGCCGTGCACCTCTATTTATATGGGGTTTCTAAAAGTGACCGTTAGGGTTTAGAAAGATCGGACTAGTCCGTGGTGGTCACCGGACTAGTCCGGTGTGCTGTGTGTAGCAAACCCTAAGTGTCCAGGAATATCAGACTAGTCCGGTTGAAAACGGACTTGTCCGATTTCACTTCTGGAAATCTTTGGATTAGTCCGATTGCCATCGGACTTGTCCAGACATATGAAACCCTAAGTGTTTAGGATGACAAGTCCGCACTTGGAGGACTTGTCCTATTTAAATCAGTGTGTATATCGGACTAGTCCGTGTAGACACCGGACTTGTCCGAAGTGGATCAAAAAGAATATCGGACTAGTCCGGATCACAACGGACTTGTCCGATTTTGTGTGACTTGTGCATTGTGTTGAGGACTAGTCCGCATTGGGGAGGACTAGTCCGAAGTGGATCAGAAAGATATCGGACTAGTCCGGTGGAAACCGACTTGTCCGATCTAGTACAGAATGTGATATCGGACTAGTCCGGCTGTTATCAGACTAGTCCGGCCCTGTATAACTTTGTGCATTGTGTGTGTGTGTGCTTGAAAGTGATTGAGATCTTGGGTGTGTTTCCTTAACACACTCCATACATAATAATCTACTATTTTCTTCTCCTTGAGCTCAAATTCACTTTGCTTCTCATTTCCCTTCTTTTTGGCATTTTGCTCATTTTTCATCATTTGCCTGCATTCATCTCAACAAAAGGATTAGGATCCCAATTGCTTGTCATAAATCATCCAAAACCCACAAGGGAGTCCTAGATGCACTTTCAATCTCCCCCTTTTTGGTGATTGATGACAACCAATTGAGATTTCACAAAATAAGGCAAAACATGAGAATTTCATAAAGTATGCACATATGATTCAAAAATACATCAAGCAACAAGAGAATTATCCATATGTGCATTCTTTATGGTGAGATGCATACTAAGTGCATGAATACATTGAGAATGACAGAATTTACATTAATCAACCAATACCAAGTGCATATGACATTCCAGGAGCAAAAATGCAGTTTTCATCACATACTCGCAAATAAATTGAGAAATTCATCACAAGACCAAACTTAATAAGAAAAAGGAGTTAAACTATTACAATCACAAATAAAAGATAAATAGAACTCTCTCCTCGCACCCTACCACAGCTAAAGCTAAGACTCCCCCTCAATCTCTCCCCCTTTGGCATCAAGACACCAAAAAAAGGAGAGGAGGGTCCTAGGGTCTTCACTCTTCACTGTCGGTCCTCTCGTCATCGTCTTCATCTTCTTCGCTTTCCGCTTGACGAGGAGGAGAGGGGGGAGGAGCGGAGCTGCTCGAGCCCCCAATGCCAAAGTAGGCAAGCTCAGAGGGGTTCAGAGGCCCGAGCTCGGTGATGTCAAGATCAGAATCTTCAGAAATTACTGGAGATCCAATGGGGTTGATCTCCAGCTTTTCACTTAGTTGCTTCACATTGGCTTTTATATATCTCATATCCTCCTTCCTCTTCTGATTGAGTTTATGAAGCTTTACTTCAGCCTTCTTGCAGGAGGAGAATATGGCGGTCAGGTACTTTAGGATCCCACTAGCTGATCCTCTCTGAGGGGCTTCCCTAGAGGTAGGGACAGCCCTAGCACCGCTTCTTGATTTTGTCGGTGCCTCGGGACTGGAGGCCCGCGAAGGAGCAGCCTGTACACTCACTGGTTGAGGCTTCTGAGGCCTCAAAGGAGTGTGCTCCACATCCTTCACAAACTCAATACCTGTGACTTTCTCAATCATATACATGAGGTAGGGAGCATAGCCACATGACCTGTTGGGCGTGTAGGATATGTTGACCATATCATTCCAAATGTATTCCGCCACATCAAATGGGCGGTCCTTGCTTATCACTCTCATTAGGGTTCGGAGGTAACCCTGCACGCTCCCAGCATCTCCATCTTTAGGAGCAATAGTCTTCCTCAGCACTCTATTGAGGACCACAAAGAATGGTTTCATGTTCTTTGTAGAGGGAGGGACATACTTTGAGTTTGGCTCATATAGGAATTTCATCCTATCCTTCTCCATGACACCTTGTTGTGGATGATCAGCCTGTCATGTTCAGAGGTGTCCAGATGGAGCAGATTATTGAAGTCCTCTTGAGTGATACTATACTTAGATCCGTGTGTCATCCAAGTAACACTCTCTTCATCCTTACTCGAGAAGTGGCAAGTTGCAAAGAATTGTGCAATCATCTCATCATTCCAGTTATGCCTGAAGGCAAAGAGATCCTTCAGGCCATGCCTCTCAGCTGCTGCAATGACTTCATCAAAAGCCGAGCACTTCTTCTTCTCAAGGTGTGCCCAGTCAATCCACTGACTGCGCACCACCGGTGTCTTCATTGGGAGATACACCGTTTTGTAGAAGTCTGCATGAAAGTTACACCAAAACCTGCCATCGACAGCTTGCTTTGGCCTGCCATACCAGTCAATGCTCCTGAACTTGGCCGCTGAATCACTGCCCTTGCCGTTGAACTTCTCCTCAGTAGGGTCCCGGACCCCTTCCCTGGGAGCATGGAGCTTCAAGGGCCCAACTGGCCCCGTTGCTACTCCCTTTCCCTTTCCTTTTGCTTGACGAAGGCCACTTGTAGACGCAGCAGCCTTCGAGGCGGGCTTCTTGACACAGACCTTCCTCCGAACCTGAGGAGGGGAAGTAGCAGGCTCGGAAGGTTTTTCTTGGCATTTCTTGCCAAGACCCGCCGAGGACCGAGGTGCCACCTCGTGGTCCAACTCGGCCTCAAAGTCGGAGATCTCGTTGTCGGAGCTCGACGTGATCTGAGAATGATTGAGCAAGAATAATGACAAGTTATACAAGGCATAGGTAAGACAAGATAGCAATGGATGGCATTAAGGAACTAAGGAATTAGGTTTCAGGTTCAGAAACATCGGACTTGTCCGGTGTCCAGGCACGGACTAGTCCGGGGTACCGGACTTTTCCGTGCATGGACCGGACTAGTCCGGTGTTCATCCTCAAAAACCTAACAGATTGGTCAAGGGATGATTCCTAATGCAAATCTAGTCTAGCATACATGTAGTACATCAAATAAGCATGTATCTAGTGAAGGATGCTAGGCTATACGATCAACAATGGAGAAAAAACATGATTTCTAGGGTTTTGAAGAAATTTACCGAAGAAATCGATGGAGGCTCGAAGTTTTGGGGTTTGGAGGTCGGACTCGTTCGATGGCTTCAATCCCCAAGAGGTCAAGCTTGATCTCCGCCCAAATGTGGACTTTTTCAACGGAGGGAGGAGAAAATCGCCTTGGGAGCTCGAGCGCAAGAGAGAGGAAGCGTGAGCAAAAGTGGGGGTGAGGAGATTAGGGTTTGGTGGCGGCTAGGGTTATGGACACGAAAAATCGGACTAGTCCGGACAAGACCGGACTAGTCCGAAGTCATCCAGAGACCTATATCGGACTAGTCCGTGGTCTATCGGACTAGTCCGGCCTAACCGGCACTCTGCGGACTAGTCTGCATGGGCGGACTAGTCCGGGTAGCCACGTATATATTTGAAGGTTCAATAATAGAGAATAGAGAGGCAAAACAATTCAAGTAATCTTGATGAATTTGACCAGTAAGCATACAACAATCATATAATGATCAAAATTCATCATGATCTAATAATTGACATAGTTTTTCGAGAGAAAAATGGAGAGGGATGATTTTCACAATTCAATCAACATTTTTGAAGCAATCATACAGGTATGCAACTTTTCAAGCCACACTCCGAGAATCAAGAATATTTAGCTCATTTCGGAGTTCGCAAAAACGCTATTCATCAAGTGGCTTGGTGAATATGTCGGCCAATTGTTTTTGGGTATTGACATGTGAGATGGTTATGTCTCCTTTCATGGAATGGTCTCTCAAGAAATGATGTCTTATGTCTATGTGTTTAGTCCTAGAGTGCTCAACTGGATTGTGGGTTATTTTAATGGCACTCTCATTATCACAAAGGAGAGGAATACAGTTCATATTGTAACCGTAGTCCCTTGAGTTTGTTGCATCCAAAGGAGTTGTGCACAACAACTCCCGGCTGCAACATACTCCGCTTCGGCTGTGGATAATGCAATGGAATTTTGTTTCTTAGATGACCAAGAAACCAAAGATCTTCCTAGGAATTGGCATGTGCCAGAGGTGCCTTTTCTATCAACTTTGCACCCGGCATAATCTGCATCGGAGTAACCAATGAGATTGAATTTGGAGCCTTTTGGGTACCAAAGACCAAGGTTGGGTGTATGAACTAAATATCTCAAGATTCTTTTTTCGGCTGTCAAGTGACATTCCTTAGGGTTGGCTTGAAATCTTGCACAAAAACATACACTCAACATAATATCTGGCCTAGATGCACATAAGTAGAATAAAGATCCAATCATAGAGCGATATACCTTTTGGTCGACGCTTGGTCCATCTTCATTGAGATCCAAGTGGCCATTCGTAGCCATGGGAGTCTTTATGGGCTTTGCCTTGTCCATGCCAAACTTCTTGAGTATGTCCTGCGTGTACTTTGTTTGGCTTATGAATGTTCCTTCCCTTTGTTGCCGCACTTGGAATCCCAAGAAGTACTTCAATTCTCCCATCATTGACATTTCAAACCTGCCTGTCATAATTCTACTAAATTCTTCACAGAAAGATTTGTTAGTTGACCCAAAAAATTATATCATCAACATAGATTTGGCAAATAAAAAGATCATTATCTAGATTCTTAGTGAATAATGTATAATCTACTTTGCCATTTTGAAAACCATTATCAATTTAGAAATCTCTAAGACACTCATACCAAGCTCTAGGAGGTTGTTTGAGGCCATAGAGAGCCTTACGCAGTTTATATACGTGGTCGGGGAACTCTTCGTCTTCAAACCCGGGTGGTTGCTCCACGTACACCTCTTCCTTGATCAGTCCGTTGAGTAAGGCGCTTTTCACGTCCATTTGATACAGCTTGAAATCATGGTGAGTAGCATATGCATGTAATATTCTAATTGATTCAAGCCTAGCTACTGGAGCAAAAGTCTCATCGAAATCCAAACCTTCGACTTGTGAGTAACCTTTGGCCACAAGTCGTGCCTTGTTTCTTGTCACCACTCTGTGTTCGTCCTGCTTGTTGTGGAAGACCCACTTGGTGCCCACTATATTTGCATTGGGTCTTGCCACAAGTTCCCAAACCTCGTTTCTCTTGAAGTTGTTCAACTCTTCTTGCATTGCCACCACCCAGTCTGGATCCTTCAATGCATCCTCAGTCCTGCGTGGTTCCAAAAAGGAGACAAACGAGTAATGCTCACAAAAATTAGCTATACGAGATCTAGTGGTTACTCCCTTTTGGATGTCACCGATGATGTTGTCGATTGGGTGATCCCTTTGAATGCATTGGTGTACTCTTGGGTGTGGCACTTGGAGAGTTGTGTGTTGGTGATCATTTTCTTCTCCCCCTGAGTGGTTGCCCTCGTTGATTTGTTGATCATCTTCATATTCCTGTGATTGATCTTGTATCGAAGTTGGGTGGTGGCAATGCAAGAAGAGTTGAACAACTTCAAAAGAAACGAGGTTTGGGAACTTGTGGCAAGACCCAATGCAAATATAGTGGGCACCAAGTGGGTCTTCCACAACAAGCAGGACGAACACAGAGTGGTGACAAGAAACAAGGCACGACTTGTGGCCAAAGGTTACTCACAAGTCGAAGGTTTGGATTTCGATGAGACTTTTGCTCCAGTAGCTAGGCTTGAATCAATTAGAATATTACTTGCATATGCTACTCACCATGATTTCAAGCCGTATCAAATGGACGTGAAAAGCGCCTTCCTCAACGGACCGATCAAGGAAGAGGTGTACGTGGAGCAACCACCCGGGTTTGAAGACGAAGAGTTCCCCGACCACGTATATAAACTGCGTAAGGCTCTCTATGGCCTCAAACAAGCTCCTAGAGCTTGGTATGAGTGTCTTAGAGATTTCTTAATTGATAATGGTTTTCAAATTGGCAAAGTAGATTATACATTATTCACTAAGAATCTAGATAATGATCTTTTTATTTGCCAAATCTATGTTGATGATATAATTTTTGGGTCAACTAACCAATCTTTTTGTGAAGAATTTAGTAGAATTATGACAGACAGGTTTGAAATGTCAATGATGGGAGAATTGAAGTACTTCTTGGGATTCCAAGTGCGGCAACAAAGGGAAGGAACATTCATAAGCCAAACTAAGTACACGCAGGACATACTCAAGAAGTTTGGCATGGACAAGGCAAAGCCCATAAAGACTCCCATGGCTACGAATGGCCACTTGGATCTCAATGAAGATGGACCAAGCGTCGACCAAAAGGTATATCGCTCTATGATTGGATCTTTACTCTACTTATGTGCATCTAGGCCAGATATTATGTTGAGTGTATGTTTGTGTGCAAGATTTCAAGCCAACCCTAAGGAATGTCACTTGACAGCCGAAAAAAGAATCTTGAGATATTTAATTCATACACCCAACCTTGGTCTTTGGTACCCAAAAGGCTCCAAATTCAATCTCATTGGTTACAGCTCCCCCTTGAAGTAGTTGGCCATCTACTTTGTGGAGGTAGACTTTTCTTTCAACCTGGTGTTGATTTTACCACATTTGCACATGTGAACAAGATTAGTTGAACTGGGTTGAGAAGGTAGACTTGAAGAGGAGGAATATTCACTTAGCTTGAGTGACACAACTTGAAACAGGCGGAAGACTCATGAAACATGACCTGGCTGTCCCACTTAGAGCCATAGAGAAGTAGTTGGCCATCACGACCTCATTGCCCCCAGCTCGACACATGCTTGATTGGCTCCAAATTTAATCTTCATATTCTTGTGATTGATCTTGTATCGAAGCTCCCCCTTGATTGTTGATATCCTCTTGTGGTTCACTTTCCTCTTGTATTTGTGTCAATGACTCTTTTGGTCGAACTTCACCTAGAGCCATTCTCTTCAATGCTTGATAAGGAGCTTCTTCTTTACCTAATTCACATTGATCAACTTGCTCCTTTTGGGAGCCATTAGTTTCATCGAACACTACATCACGTGCCACTTCAACAAGTCCGGAGGCCTTGTTGAAAACACGATAGGCGTAAGTGTTCAAATCATAACCAAGCAAGAAACCTTCATCGGACTTTGAAGCGAACTTTGAAGTCCTGGGCTTCTTGTTCAAGATATAACATGGAGAGCCGAAAACTCTAAAATATGAAATGTTTGGTTTGTTACCGGTGAGTAGCTCATAAGGTGTCTTCTTGAGTAGTTGATGAAGGTAGAGTCGATTTGCGGTGTGGCAAGCGGTGTTAATTGCTTCCGCCCAAAATCGATCTGAAGTCTTGTATTCAACGAGCATTGTTCTTGCCATCTCTATGAGCGTTCGGTTCTTCCTTTCGGCAACTCCGTTTTGTTGTGGAGAGTATGGTTCTGAAAATTCGTGCTTGATTCCCTCCTCATCAAGGTACTCCTCCACTTGTATGTTCTTGAACTCCGTGCCGTTGTCGCTCCGAATACTCTTGATCGATAGTGAGAACTCGTTTTGCGCTCGCTTGAAGAATTTGTTGAGTGTCCCTTGTGTTTCTGACTTGTCATGCAAAAAGAACACCCAAGTGAAGCGGGAAAAATCATCAATAATGACTAAACCGTATTTATTACCGCCGATGCTTATGTAAGCAATTGGACCAAACAAGTCCATATGAAGTAGTTCGAGCGGTCTTGTCGTAGTCATGATGTTCTTTGCGGGATGATGTGCTCCAACTTGCTTCCCTGCTTGGCACGCGCTACAAGGCCTGTCTTTCTCAAAAACAACATCTTTCAAACCTCGGATGTGATCGCCATTGAGGAGTTTTTGAAGATTCCTCATACCAACATGTGCTAGCCATCTATGCCACAGCCAACCCATGTTTGTTTTTGCAATCAAGCATGTGTCGAGTTAGGCTTTATCCTTGTTGAAGTCAACAAGGTAAAGCTTTCCCTTCAACATACCCTTGAATGCAACGGAACCATCACTCCTCCTTGAGACGGTCACAACCTCGTTAGTGAACAAGCAATTATAACCTTTGTCACATAATTGAGATATGGACAGCAGGTTATAATCTAAAGATTCAACATGTAAAACATGAGAAAGAGTGTGTTCAGAGGATATTGCTATTTTACCGGTACCGAGGACCCTTCCTTGACTATTATCTCCGAAGTAGATGCCTTCGTTTGGGTCCTCGTTTTCTTCATATTCCACGAACATCCTCCTTTCTCCGGTCATGTGGCTGGTGCATCCACTGTCTAGCACCCATTTGGATCCACCGGAGGAATAGGCCTGCAGAAACAAATTATGCCTTGGTTTTAGGTACCCAAGCTTGCTTGGGTCCTTGGAGGTTAGTTACAATACATTTGGGCACCCACACATGGGATTTTGTGTTCCCATGGCGTGGCCCAGCATAATAAGCATAAACTTTACCAAGATTGTTTCTCATTAATACATAAGAGGCATCAAAGGTTTTGAACAAAAGTTGCTGTTGTTTATGGATCGGACTAGTCTGGGTGACCGGACTTGTCCGGATGACCGGACTTGTCCGGACCACAACCGGACTAGTCCGGTGTTCATGAGAGTTCAGGTTCTTAATTTTCGAGTTACCAGATTGTGAGGGTCCTCCCTTCACAAAGGTAATCCTTCCCTTGTTATTCTTATGACTTCCAGCATTTTGCTTTCCATCATAACAGTAACCAATGCCATACTTAACATTTGGAGGTCTTTGGACCAAGTATGCACTACGTGCATAGTTGATCCTCTCCTTGTCAAATATTCCACATTGGGTAGGATTTTTATCCTTTGTGGAGGTAGACTTTTCTTTCAACCTGGTGTTGATTTTACCACATTTGCACATGTGAACAAGATTAGTTGAACTGGGTTGAGAAGGTAGACTTGAAGAGGAGGAATATTCACTTAGCTTGAGTGACTCAACTTGCACTTCAAGGATCTTGTTAACCTTGATCAGGTCATCAAGTTGATCCTTGATTGCAACGTTTGAGTTGGTTAACTCCAAGCAAGTTTTCTTGCTTGAAGCTAGCTCAAGCTCTATTGAGCTGTTTTTCTCCTTTTCAAGAACTAGAAGATTGTCAAGTTTGACATACTTCTCCTTTTGGGAGATAATCATGTCCTCTTGACGATCAATTAGCTGTTCCTTCTCAACAAGTTGGTCAAGTAAAAATTTCATTTTAGCAGCAGTTTTTCTATCTAATCCAATTAACATATCTTCATTATCACTATCTAGTTCATCTCTACTTGAGTAGGAATGCATGGAAGGAGTTTTGATGTTTACCTTGCGTTTACCTTCCTTTGCCATGAGGCAAGTGCCATGTCCCTTCTTTGTACCGAGCGTGGGGAAGAGTGTGGGTTTCTTGGACGTGCTTTCAATGGCTATGCTAGCCATCTCTTCTTCATCGGATGATGAGGACTCATCGTTTGAGTCCCACCCCTCTCCAATGTGTGCTTGTTCAGCTTGTTTCTTCTTCTTGAAGAATTTCTTCCGTTGAGGCTTGCCTTCTTTATTCTTCTTCTTGTTATCCTCATACGGGCAATCGACTATAAAGTGGTTATACTCACCACAATCATAGCACGCCGCCTCATCTTCGGCTTTGTCCTCTCCTTGTACTTGCCTTCACTTGATTTTGTTCCTTGTCTTTTCTTCATTATTCTTTTGAACTTTTTCATGAACAAAATCATATCCTCTTCGTCCAGCTCACTGCTTTCATCATCACTGTCCTCCTCAAGCTGTGCTTCTCTTGCTTCTTTGGATAGAGGCTTGAGTGTGGACTTTAAGGCAACTCCCTTTTTCTTGGCCGATGTGAGGTCGGCTATTTCTTTGACGTGCTTGGCTTGTTTCTCCATCATTTCAAAGTTGATGATTTTGCCAAGCAATTCATCGGGAGTCATCCTCTTGTACCCGGGACTTTCTCTGATCATAGAGCATAGTGTGACATTGCAAGGCATAAAGGCTCTAAGGATGAGCTTTACAACCTCGTGGTCATTCCATTTCTTGCTCCCATATGATCGAACCTTGTTTACAAGTGTCTTCAATCGGTTGTACATGTCCTGGGGAGACTCGTCTTCCTCAATTGCGAACCTTCCTAGTTCGCCTTCGATCATTTCAATTTTCACCTCCCGCACATGTCGGTCACCTTCATGGGCTGTTTGTAGTGTGTCCCATATTTCCTTGGCAATCTCCAGTCCGTCCACCTTAGTGAATTCATCTCGACTTAGAGAGGAGGTGATTACGGCTGCGACTTGAGCGTTTCTGTGGATGGCTTGCTCTTGACCTGGGGTGAGCTCTTCGTCGTCATCTGGGATGTCTATTCCTGTGCACACAATATGCCATAAACTTGGGTTAAGGGAAATCAAGTGCATCTTCATATTTTGCCTCCACATGGAGTAATCACTCCCATCGAAGTGTGGGGCTTTTCCAAGAGGAATAGATAGGTAATGACTGTTGTTTGAATTTAAACAATCATAGTTAAAAGGATATCGGGAGTAGTCGGTGTGACTACTCCCCTTCTTCTTTTCTTCAACTTTAGCTTTCCCTTTGGAAAGTGCTTTCTTTCTGAGGAGTGCTTTCAGCTCCAGCGTCTCCTCGTCATCATCATCGAAGCCTTGAATTGCTTCGAGATACTTTTCCAGCTTTTGGTTCTTGTCGTTGTTCACTTCTTCCTGGTTGTTGATTTTCTGAACTTCCTTCATGTCCGACATGATCTCTTCGAGTGGTTGCACTCTTTCTTGAAGAACCTGCTCTGATACCAATTGAATGTAGGCCTAGAGGGGGGGTGAATAGGCCTTCTTGAATTTTCTCGGTTCCTGTAGCACTCAACAACAAGGTCAATACCAGAGATATCGGACTAGTCCGGTAAAGTGCGGACTAGTCCGGTTTTCACGGGCTAAGTTGATCAAGATCAGTCAATTTGATTGATTCGTTAATGTTTGTAGCGGAAATATAAACTTAAATGACAGTTTAATAGTTGTATGTCAAATTCTATAACAATTAAGCCTCTTGTTCAACAATTTAACTCAAATTGAACAAAGTGAATCAAACCCTAGATTAAGTTGATCAATTAAGATGAAGAACACAAAAGGACAAGACACAAGATTTATCCCGTGGTTCGGCTACCACGAAGGCAACCTACATCCACGTTGAGGAGCCCACAAAAGGATCGGGTCTTCTCCAACCCTTCCCTCGTCAGATCGCCACGAAGGCCAATCCTCTTCCGCTAATCACAAAGGGTAAATAACCAAGTTGAAGGGGACACATTGAGAGCTCCCTTGATTACAACTTACAAAGCCACCAATAACACACTCGAAAATTACAAATTGAAACGCAAGAGTGTGTTAGAGAATCAAACCAAGAGCTCAAAGATGTGTGCCAAGTGTCTCTCCAATGATCTAGAAGTGATCTTCAATAGATTGATCGATTTTTCACTTAATTTCGTGGAGAGAGGTGGTTTTTGAGTCTCTTGGGAGGTGTGACGGCGCTAGGGTTCGAGAGAGTGTAAAAGTGGGCCGTGCACCTCTATTTATATGGGGTTTCTAAAAGTGACCGTTAGGGTTTAGAAAGATCGGACTAGTTCGTGGTGGTCACCGGACTAGTCCGGTGTGCTGTGTGTAGCAAACCCTAAGTGTCCAGGAATATAGGACTAGTCCGGTTGAAAACGGACTTGTCCGATTTCACTACTGGAAATCTTCGGACTAGTCCGATTGCCATCGGACTTGTCCGAACATATGAAACCCTAAGTGTTTAGGATGACAAGTCCGCACTTGGAGGACTTGTCCGAGTTAGATCAGTGTGTATATCGGACTAGTACGTGTAGACACCGGACTTGTCCGAAGTGGATCAGAAAGAATATCGGACTAGTCCGGATCACAACGGACTTGTCCGATTTTGTGTGACTTGTGCATTGTGTTGAGGACTAGTCCGCATTGGGGAGGACTAGTCCGAAGTGGATCAGAAAGATATCGGACTAGTCCGGTGGAAACCGGACTTGTCCGATCTAGTACAGAATGTGATATCAGACTAGTCCGGCTGTTATCGGACTAGTCCGGTCCTATATAACTTTGTGCATTGTGTGTGTGTGCTTGAAAGTGATTGAGCTCTTGGGTGTGTTTCCTTAACACACTCCATACATAATAATCTACTATTTTCTTCTCCTTGAGCTCAAATTCACTTTGCTTCTCATTTCCCTTCTTTTTGGCATTTTGCTCATTTTTCATCATTTGCCTGCATTCATCTCAACAAAAGGATTAGGATCCCAATTGCTTGTCATAAATCATCCAAAATCCATAAGGGAGTCCTAGATGCACTTTCAATGTGCCCTACTCCTTAAACTAGCCCAACGATCTTCCATCGTGGCCTGTTTTAATTTCCATTTTCGCATATCATCTGGCTCTACATATTCACCATCTTCAACATCTCCAACTAATTGATCGAGTCTTGCACCAAGCTCGACGATAAAAGTGTCTGAAAACTCTTCTTCTTGGGACACTTCTTCAATGTCTTCGCTATCATGGTAACCATCATCCCCACGAGTATATAACCGCTCACGAGGATTCACCTTATATACCACCCACCAAGCACTGAGATTCGTGCATGAATAAGGTAGATAATACACTTGTTTCACTTGATGTGCAAGAACAAATGTATCGTAACCTCGTAGTCGATCCTTATGTTTCACTACCACCATTCCAAATTGGTTTTCTCGAGTTCCATGAGTGCGATCAAACCAGTCACAGTCAAAGAAGACAACTCGAAGGGTCGTATTTCTGGTAAAAGTAAATTCAAAGATTTTGTTAATGATCCCATAATAATCGGTTAAATTCCCTTGAGTGTCAATTGCTCTCGTCACAACACCAGAATTTGATGTTGCCGCGAGAGGACGAAGAGCTTCAAAATGAGTTGTACGGAATCAAAAGCCATTTACGTCATATCGACCATAGCTTCTAACATTCACCAATCCATAAGATAGCCGCCGCAAATCTTCATGGACATTGTGAGTCCGACACTGTAAAAAATGATCGTAAGTTAAAATAACACTTCTTTAATAATAGTAACTTATAATACATAGAAGAAGAGAGAGTATTACATAATCTTGAAACCAGGATAGGAAACTCGGCCCTCCATTTATTCCTTCTTTTTGCATCCCTTCTACTTGTTTGGTCGTAGGTTGATGCCTATGTGGCCAACATTGTCTATGGAACTCGCTAAACGTGAAAAAACATCTTTTAGAATACATGTGTAGCAAAATATGTCGATTAGCATAAATGTAGGACAAACATTTACTTGAAGTATGCCTGCATGCCTTCTATATTTGCGTACATGTTGAGTAAAGCAACAGTCCTGTCATGTTCAAATAGCACGTAGGTCGTGTAGCTACCAACGATGATGCCTGTCGTTTAAAAAATGGAAAGGTCGCCTAAAGGGGGTGTTTCGTCCACATTGTACCACGTCGCTGAAGTATTGATATTGTTTTCTTCCGCAAAGTAGACACTTGAAAAGTATCCTACTTCCTTAAGAGCATATGCTTCAGCGTTGCACCCTTCCACCCTTGCCCTGTTGCCAACCATTGGTTTCAGATATCGTAGCGCTCTTTCAATGTGATACATCCACCTGTATTGCACAGGACTGCCAACTTAAGCTTCAAATGGAAGATGGATAAGCAGATGTTGCATTGTATTGAAGAAACCAGGTGGAAAAAAAATTTCCATCTTACATAAAAGTATGGGTATCTCCTTCTCTAACTTATCCATCATCCCTATCTTGATTTCTTTAGCACAAAGTTGTCTATAGAAATAGCTGAGCTCGGCTAAAACCTTCCACACCGCATTATCTAGATAGCCTCGAAACATAACAGGTAAGAGTCTTTGCATTATAATGTGATAATCATGACTCTTCAACCCAGTGAGGTTTCTTGTGTTCACATTCACGGCTCGTTTCAGGCTAGCTGCATAATCATCTGGGAATTTCAAAGTTTTCATCCATTTCATAACTTCTTTCTTTTCTTTCGATCAAAGACGGAAAGAAGCACGTGGCTTCCCACCACTTTCAGAGATTTCAAGAGTTGGACGGTGACAAATGTCTGCCAAATCTAGTCTAGCTTTGTAATTGTCTTTTATTTTGCCAGGCATATCCATGCAAGTGCTCATGATACTTTTGCTCATGTTACGCTCCTGATGCATGACTTCAATGTTGTGCATTAGAATCAATGACTTCACATACTGTATCTCCCAAAGTCCACATATGTGAATCCAATTGTGTTCCTCTCCATAACCTATGAAATAGCCAGGACGACCTTCATCTGGAACCAGTTTGTCCAACATATCAGAAATTTCGGATCTGTAGAGACGTTTCGGTGGTCCTTTAGGGACAACGGTGTTCTTTCTAAAGACATGCATCTGTTGCCTAAACATGTGATTCGAAGGCAGCCAACGTCTGTGACAATTGAAGTAAGATATTTTGCCTCCATGAGTTAGTCGAAAGTAATCCGTGTCTGAAGCACATATTGGACATGTCAGACAACCGTGAGTGCTCCATCCGGAAAACATGCTGTGTGCCGGCAAATCATGGACAGACCACAAATAAGCAGCTCGAAGGTTGAATTTCTGCTTCTTGTAACTGTCGTACGCTTTGGCTCCTGTCCACAAGACTTCCAATTCTTTGATCAGCGGTTTCAACATCACGTTGAGACGTGACCCGGGATGATCAGGTCCAGGTACAATGAGGCTGAGAAACATGAACTCGTTCCTCATACAGAAAGTCGATGGAAGGTTGTACAGAATGTCAAAGATGGGCCAACAGGAGTATGGTGTGGCGTTTGTACTGAACGATGAGAATCCGTCTGTCGCTAATCCGAAGCGAACATTCCTCGCATCACGAGAAAAATCTGGATCAAAACGGTCTAGCGCCTTCCATGCATCACCGTCGGACGGATGCGTCAAGAATTCTTTGTTCTCACATTTACCTTCTTTGTGCCATCTCATGTGTCTTGTGGTTCTTTATTAAAGAAACAACTGCTTCAATCAAGGTGTCACAGGCAAGTAACGAAGCTGCTTATGTGTGACATCTGTAATCACATTATCGCCATCGTCATTAACAACTTTGACATACCTCGATTTACAACATTTCAAGCACATCTTCTCATTGGCCTGCTCTTTCCAAAATAGCATGCAGTTGTCTGGGCATCGATTTTCTCATAGTTCATACCGAGACCAGATATCTTGATCTTTGAGTGATACATATCTTTAGGCGCTTTGTGAGGTTGTGGAAGGCTATCGTAGATCAAGTTCATGAGATCATTGTAGCAATTGATGGAAAAAGTACTTGGACTTAATTGCCATAAATCTGGTCAAGAAAGCAAGTACGGTCACAACCGTGTGTTCATGCAACGGCTCTTGTGATTTCTTCAGCTCCTCGAAGAACTCCTCTGCCTCATTTGTAAGAGGATCCTCCGCTTCCAGAGCTTCTAGCATCTCATCTATCCTATCAACCCCCGTTATGTCATCATCCTCATCCACTTCTACTATGACTCGAGATTTAGTCTCGCCGTGGAAGGTCCACACTTCATAATGTAGACTGAAACCGTTTCGACATAGGTGAAACGAAACCTCCAATCTTCTTAAAAACTTGGTGTTCCGGCATTTTGTACATGGGCACCGCACCATATCTTCCATTGACAATGAAAACGCTCGATCCAAAAATTTATCTAACTTGATGTACCACTCATTCGAGTGACCACCAGTTCTGCTCTTCCAGCCAGTATACATCCAACTGCGGTCTTCACCCATGTTTGGCTCTGTAGTTTAATGTGAAGGAATTGTCGTTAATGTATACAGGATAGGTCCTAAAATTTCGAAAGTATAACACCGCCCATTTTTCAGAGTATACCTTTAAACCAGACAAATCATTATCAGTTTCATTGTTATGTTATGTCACGGCCCTACAACCTAGGCAGATAGATCCTAAACCCACCCAAGAGTGACCGAGCGGAGCGTGCTCATGACGAGGCGTGTGATCCGGATTCGAATGAAATTTCAGCAGCATAACCCCGATGTTCTCCACTGCACGCCCAAAAATGGTGCAGCAGAGAACAACAGGGTTATGCCATCGAAATCTCATCCAAATCCGGACCCATGTCTCGTCACAAGCCATGCCACCTCGGTCACTCCCAAGCTGTTCAAAAATGAACAATTTCTAAACTGCACTTCTCACATGCAAATGGCATGTGAGACGTGCCGATCTGAAATGGGTAATACATTGCTATAGGTTACGTTGCTCATTTTCATTTTGAAGTCATTTAAGAGAGAGGAAAGAACTAGAGAAAGAGTGAGAGGAAAGTTGGTCTTAGATGACAATTCCACATCCATTTCCACCGTCCACGCAATCACGGGTCATTGACGTCCTTACCAACCCGTTCGCTTCCGTGTCGCCTTGACGCATACGGTACCACTACAGGTCTACACGGCACAATCACACTTATTGTGTGTCGTTCCCTTCCGTGTTGGTCCGAGCCGGCCCAAAACCCCTTTATTTACATATATTAAATAGTCACTCAAAAACATTAAATATCAATAAACAATAAGCACCAATAAAAAAATAAATATCAAACAACAGACAATATGTTATATGAGCATGTGTATGATCATTGGCAATGAAGTAGCAATGAAGTAGGATCATCTAAACATAACTAGCAATGTATGATCATATATGAGCACGTATACGAGCACACACAATTTACAACATTGCATCATCTAAACATAACTAGCAATGAAGTAGGATCATCTAAACATTACAACATTGCATCATATAAACATTGCATCATCTAAACATTGCATCATCTGAACATTGCATCATCTAAACATTCCATCATTCAAACGTCCATCATGCATTCCCAAACAAAACTTGAAAATTTAAACATTGCATCAAACATCCATCATCTAAACATTCCATCATTCAAACGTCAATCATGCATTCCAATACCTAGTCGGCAGGGGCGTTGGAGGGACGGCGGCGTTGGAGGAGGCGGCGTTGGAGGAGGCCAGCAGCCGGCGGCGTCAGAGGGACGGTGGAGGCGTTGGAGGAGGCCGGCGGCGCTGCTGTCCAGGGCCAGGGACGGCAGACGTGCGGCGGTGTCAGGCGCGGGGGGCGCGGCGGGGTCGAGGTGCAGGGGCTGCAGAGGGGCGCGGTGAGTGCTGCTGATGGGGCAGGGACGGCGGGGGCAGGGGCGCCGCAGGGGCGGGGCCGGGGGCGGCGAGGGCGCGGTAGAAGCGGGATCAGCGGGCCGGCAGCGGGGGCGCGGCAGCGTCAGGCGCGGGGGGCACGGCGGGGCTAGGGGCGGTGGGGGCGCGGCGGGAGTGGGGGCGCGGTGGGAGCGGGGGCGGCGGGCCGGCTGCGGGCGCGGCAGCAGGCCGGCGGCGGGGGTGCGGCAGGGCGGCTGGGGCGTGGCAGGGCTGCGGCTGCGTATTCAGGGGCGGTGGAGGAGAATGAAGTGTCGGGGTCGGATGGGGCCGATATTAGCCCTTATTTGGGACGACACTCTTAATTTCGACAGCCTTATCTTATGGCCGTCGCAATTTAAGTTATTTGCGACGGTACTTTTTGCAGCCGTCACAAATAAGGTTTTATTTGTGACGGCTACTTTATTTGTGACGGTCGTAGGATTGGCCATTGCAAATAAAAGCTTATTTGTGACGGCGGTTGACGAAGCCGTCACAAATTAGTCCTTATTTGCGACGGCCTTCTTCTTTGTGACGGCCACAGACATGTCGTCGCAATTTAAGTTATTTGTGACGGCCGGCCGTCGCAAATAAAACTAGCTGTCGCGAATGATCGCGTTTCCTGTAGTGTTTGGTGTGATAATTTGGGTGCCACTTATCTGTCTGCAAATCTTATCTTTCATGCCAGAACAAAACATATTGAAATTGATTATCACTTCATCAGAGAAAGAGTTGCAAATGAACAACTGAAAATAAAGTTCATTCACTCGGTGATCAAGTAGCCGACGGTTTCACCAAGGCCCTGCCAACAAGGAAGCTGGAAGAGTTTAGGCATAATCTCAACTTAAGAAAGCTGTGATTGGATGTGAGAATAGGAATGATATATGTAAGAAAAGGAAAGAAATATGGTAGAATCGGAAGAGTATAAATAGATTATGATCTAGTATCCTGATTAGCATCATGTATAGATTAATATAGGGTAAGCGATCATTCTGTAAACATTCCATGTATCACTATTTTCCACTATAAATAAACTTGTGGCCCTGGCCCTAGACCAAAGGGTTCAACGCTTTCCCAATCTCCAACAGAGCTCACGAGGATCTACAATAGATAATCCTTAACGGGATTGAGCTAAGATCAAGTGTACAACACAAATTCCTCTAAAAGCTAACCCCTGTTCCATTGACAAGCCGATAGAAAAACAAAAAATATGGGGGCTATACTGCATGAAATGAAGGATGGCTTTCTCTGGACTAAAGAAGAGGTACGCACCTGTTTTATGAGTTTGGAAAGAAGTTTGAGGTTGCTTGGTTGGACGGCGCGGCGATGGAGCAGAAGGTTGTCGCCAGTTTTCCCTTCGAGCAGTGGCAAGACATCAAAATACATAGATTATGAGCGAGGAAACAATGAATGAAATACATAAGAAGATTGAGAGGAGTTTTGCGCCACTTTTTGATGTTGGCAGAGGAGGGAAAGAAGGCCATAATCGATGCCATGTAGGGATAGAAGCAACAATAGCACTGCTCTGTTCTCGCGGGAGTTGAGGCGAGAACGATGAGTGTTACATTTCTCCACTTTGGGTGAGATAAAAGGAGGAGCACGAGAGAGTATAAGAAGGCATTCACAGCAGCTACCATCGAGCTGTGTGCTTGCTTGCTTCTCAGGCTGGAACCACGGTTGCAAGCGTTGAAGTTCGGGAGAGAGAATTAGAGTCGGTTCGTTGTGTTGTGCTGCTGACAGGTGGGTCATCCGCTCCTCCTTATCACTTCTTCGCACTTCAATTAAAAATGGTAAATGTGCTCCAAAAATAATAAAACATGGCAGGTAGACTAATTTCAATATGATGAATTTATAGATGCTCTCAGATTTCAATTTTGGCAAAGTTGAACATGGGATTTGAATTTCAATTTGAATTCTCTATTATGGCTTGATTTAATTAAATAGCAAATGAGGTCTAAAATTAGTAAAATCTGGCAGGACTGTTGTCGATGTTTCGTATAACGACTAGTAAGTTTGTATTGAAACACGTTTGTCTCCGTATGGCTAGCTGCAGAAGACAAGTGATTTATCCTGCTTTGGGCAAAAAGGGTCCTAGTGCAGCGCGAGTCAATTCATGATCTTTGTTACAAGCGAGCCTTGCTCGAGAGATCTTTAGGAAATGTAGTGTGTAAGCGAAACTCCTATGTAAGTGTGTAAGTAAAACATTTATGTAAATGCGTAAAGATGCATATGTAAATCTAGCACAACGTGAATTCCCCTCTCAAATGTGGCCTTGAGGCTCCTTTTGTATATGTTCTAGATGGACCTGTCTAATCGACTTCCTCAAAGTGGGGCAGGGTTGTCCAATGTTCATTATGTCAGGTCGCCTGGCTGCCCAGGATGTGGAAGCTTCATCATCTTTACTTCATATATACCGCGAAGGCTGTGCTGCACGTGCAGGATACTCATTCCTCTGCGACAGGTAGGACGGATGTTAGGTTTATCCTGCAAAGTGTCACATCGTGTGTTATCCCCTCCGCGGAAGTTATGGCGCTCACCATCCATCTTAAATGCCACCAACTGCCTACCTCTTCCGGGCTCAAGCACGGGAGGAATCGTCCGCTCGACCTCTAAGATCGGGACTCGGGTGGGCTAGATACCCTAACCTTGGTATGCCAGGGTGTTGGCAGCGGGCCCCTCCTCTCACTGGAGGGTAAGGGTAGATACGGTTGGTCCTCGTATAGTAGTCGTGTACCGTCATCGGGTCTTGTGTCTTTGGTACCCCGGTTACAGAACTCCGTCAACTGCTATTTGAAATATGGGGAACACAATAGTGAACTTAGATTTTGAGTTTGACCAATTTCAGTATGAGATTTGAATTTGAATTGAAATTCCCTATTAGGGTTTAGTTTAAATACCCTCACATGGGCAAGATTGTCTATTTTCTTTCTTTTTCTATTTGCTTCTTGAGCTGAGGTGAATATTATTGGTTTAGGGATTTTCCACTATCATGTAATGTGATAAAAAGTGCATCAAGGGAGATGAGTTTGAGACCCATGAGTGTGACACCATAGTGGTAGCCCAACCTATGTGGTCGGAGATGCCGTGAAATAGGATGTGGGAAAATAAGCTAGTGGTTCACTGAGGATAGTGTTTATTTGAGACCCTCTCTATTTGAAGATGCTTTATTATACACTCAAACTGTATGGTATGATGGTGACACACCTTAATGTGTTACTGTTTGCGATCAGATAGAGCAATAATGAAAAAAAACACATATATGAGCTATAACTATCTAACATCACAGTATGTGAGACAAGGTTGATATCTAGAAAGCTCATGAAAAGACAAGGGAGCACAACACGTATGCTCCATCCGCAAGGGTAGGCTAATAGTAATCAAGTACTAGTTATGGTCTTTGGTTAAAATTAGTTAACACAAATCTTCCAATTCAAGGCATAGTCCATGGTCCTATTTGTGAACTGGTGTAACTTGAGAATCTAGACAGAAGTTCAACTTAACAGTCTTGTTGAAATACTAGTATATCAAACAAGGAATGAGAAAGACACTTTTGTGAGTGCCTTTGAGATCTGGTGGGAGATCGTTGAAACTTCAGCCCATGTCGGGCTAGCTGAAGTAGTAGTTCATAATAAATCTCAAATGCTTGTGTCTGGTAAGAGAGGCGGTGCGGAAATAATTAATACCACACTGAGAGTGGAAGTGGAGGTATAGATTCACTTATAAGAGAAGGTGTTCTATTACTTCATGAGTGAGTGAGAAGAGTAGTGGCCCACACGCACTCCTCCTCACCCGCTTGCCACATTTCACGCGCGTGTTCCTGTGAATTTGAGCCTTGAGCCAAGCCCAACTTTTATTTTTGCAGCAGAAAATATCAGTTTGGGTTTGGGCTTCTAAGCGGGCCTGGTTGTATGCAAACACACCTACAACTGACCGAGTCGGTTTGGATGCAACTATAGGCGTGGCTCTGCCTGAAGCCCGGTGCAGGCCGTGCTTGGGCTTGCCCTCAGGTCCCTCGGGCTGGCCCAACGCGACCCATTCAAGGTCGGCCCAATTGACCCCTTGGTATGTCATTGTTAGCCAATGGGGCCAGACATGGCTGGGTTATTATATATTTCCATTGTTTTAATGTATTTTCAAATAAACTAGCTTCAGGGTGACCCATCTCAGCACGGTCCATTTAGGCCGTGGTAAGGCACGCATAAAATGAGCCCAAACCATGCTCGGGTCGTGCCAGGCCAATGCTTTTAAGGCCCGAGCATGACAGTGCTCGGGTCGGGCTGGCTCGACATGGCTTGTTGGACATCATTGAAGCAACTGGATCAGTACCCGCTTATCGAATCGGTACAAATGGCAATGTTGTACCTAGATCGAACTCTTCTTGAGCTTTATACAACACGTGTGCATGCCGAGCTAGCATACCATGAACAGATCAATCTAGTTTTTCTTACTTGCACCACCATCGTAGTCTATACCATCCCTAGCACCGATGTGCACCGACGATCGGAAGAGCCGGTCTACGGAACCACTCGTCCTTGCAACCCTACACCAGGAGAGGGTGGATAGGGTTCTTGAGAAGCGCTATGCACGACTGCTCGTGTTCTTCACCACATGTCGTTTGCTGTCCAGATTCAGTGCTTCTTCCCGCTACCATCATCAACATTCACTGTGGCTAGCCTTTGTCAAATTTGCAGCAACACCTACTACGAATCAGTACGCGTAATCTGATTGTGTTCCTGCTTGAGTTGATTGTTGTTTTAATCTTGTGTTTATTTTTGGAATTAATTAGTAAATTTCCCATTCTTCTAACATGTGAAAATGCTCGCTGACGTGAAGCTAAGCCATATTGGGGATCCATGCTATGCCGTGCCGGTGCACCCCATGCTGCACTTAGGCATGAAAGGGGGTTAGCCTAGTGTTAAATATTTTGAGTAACACCCCTCAGGTCTTGAGTTCTCGATTTCTCATGAGAGCGAATTTTAGGCTGAATTATTAATATTAAATATATGTACTCTAGAGAGGAACTCATTGTGTTGGACCTAATGTAGCCATTCGGTTATCGTCAACTATTTGTAATGTGAGTGTACGTATGTGTTTATACTTGATTGAAATAAGTTGGTCATAACCTCGTTAGAGTGAAAGATCGGGACTTTTATCCATTATCTAAAAAATGAAGCCCGTTCTACTCTGGGCATGGCGCCTTGCTCCTCGGTTTGTTGGCTCTAGGGTTAGGGTTTCTTTCTTTACCGTGAGGGACTGGAAGATTCAGTTTGATAGGGGGACTCTGAACATCCGCTCATTTTTGAAATGATTTGTTGTTTTTTTTATTTCCTAAAAGGTGCATCACATAATGTAGGCAGAAACACAAAGACAGGGGACAATCTCAAATTCAAGAAACCAGGGTAATCTTTACAAACTCTATAAAATAAATGCAAAACAAAAATTAGACTTCATGATACGTGCAATCATATAGCTGAAACTTATATTTAATGACACAATACATGGCTCTACCATAATGTGGCTGCTAATTTTTGCATTTGCATGGCATCATTGTTACAGCATCTTCTAAGGATTTTCCCCACAAAATTAATCCAACAAGCAAATGGTAGGCTGGCAATGCATTATTGTTTTAGCAGCTTGGGAGCGCGGGTTGCCAAGAAAAGCGGAACTTTCTAGGCATTTATTTTCTTTGCAGCATCGTACGGTTGTTGCCGGTGCGCACCTGCTTGTCAGTCAGGTCAGTGGCACTAGACGGGCCCGAAGTGGGTGTTTCATTGTGGTAAAGGGGAAACCGTGGTACTCATCGAGGTTGACGGCCTCTTCGCCTTCTGCCTCCAACCACTCGAACTCCCTCACTAGGTTTGCCACGAAATACCCTACGTGAAACATAGCCAGTGCCATCCCTGGGCACATGCGTCTCCCAGCACCGAATGGCATCATCTTAACCTCCCTCGTGCCGGTTAGATCTACACACTCGCCTTCCCCTCCTGGCATAAACCGCTCGGGCAGGAACGACATTGGGTCAGACCACACTTTCGGGTTTCGGCTGATCTTGCCGACAAGAAAGTTCACTGTCGTACCACCATGCGGCAGGCGAGACATACCTAGCAATTTGGCTGCATCGTCTCCCTCTGCATGACGCATCACAAACGGGATAGTCGGATGCCGCCGGAGTGTTTCCAGCACGACAGCTCTGAGATAGGGCATGCGCGAGAGGCTGGTCTCCTCGACGAAAACCCCACTGCAGGCAACAGAGTTGATTTCCGTGCGGAGTTTCTTCTGAATCTCTGGGCTTTTAATGAGGTTTGCCATGGTCCACTCCAGCGCCGCACCCGTGGAGTCGCTGGCAGTGCCAAGGAACTCCGATATGAAGCTGACGAGCTGGCCTTCAGTGACTTGAACATCTTCACCTTGTTCGTGGAAACGTAGATCCAGGAGTGATCCAACATAACTTGTGAACAATGTTCTGTTGTTGTCGCTTTCCTTCCTGCTTCTGATCTCTGCGACAAGAGGCAGGAAGGCCTCTTCTTGCTGTCGTCGGAAGGACAACAGCTTGCCCCAGCGTGATGGATACAGGAGCTTGCCAATCGTCGGGTATATAAGCATCGGCGCAAACGAGGGCAACGCAAGGAGCATCTCATGCTGGAGCTTCTGCATGGCACGGATGTCGGTCTCTCCAAGCATGGCGATCATTTCCTTGCCGAAGCACATCTCAGCGGCAATCTGATACACGGGAAAATGTAGGCTCTCTCCAACCGGGGCTCCAGACTTGAGAGTATCCACGAGGTCCCGGAGCACGCAGGCTCGGGTCCCTTCGAACATTCCAAGTCGGGAAGGATGGAGCACGCCGGTGACCATGTTCCGCCGAGCGGCACGCCAGAAGGGACCGTACGGAGCCGAGAAGATGTTGCAGTGGCGGTTGCGTGAAAGGATGGTGCTCGGCGTGACGTTGGCTGGGTGCTCTTGGAATGGCGAACATTGCTGCACGAGGACGCGATGGACCACAGCATGGTCTGTCACCTGGATGGACAGTCCGCGTCGGGTACCCTTCCCACTGGAACGAGCCAGAATCAGGACCTTCGCCGGAAGGTCTTTCAAGCCTTTGGTGAAGCCTTTTCTATGGAGGCATCGGAATAGTAGGATGGTGATCGGGGCCGCTAAGAAGAGGTACAAGAGGATAAAGGTTGGCAGCATAAAGTTGAGCTGGTTCATTGTGTACTTCTTTCCCGTTTGTTTGGTGGTATAAACACGCTGATGTGGTGAAGTACTAGCAAGCAACACAAAGCAGTCTTATATATAGATAGTTCGCAGTTCATGGTCACGGCATATACAACGTTCATCATAGACAGCATTCACTATTATTATAAGCGAATGACATCTTGTTTTGATGTTCACATGTCCCTGTCGTTTCTTCATCTTGGGTACTATTCGTTCTGGTCCGCAATGTCTATTGTATTCCAGTGCCTCTCGCAAGTGGACTTTCTTTTCGTGTATGCACTGTTTTTGTTGGTTGTAAAAATGAGTTGTTCCTGCTTATCTCTGCTAGTACACTTAACGATTTTGGTGCGAAGCCTCATGTTTGTCTGCCCCTTCAACAGTTCAACTGGCCGGTCTACCCCAGCAGCCTCGTGTCTCTCCCAATATCTGGCCGCTGCCCCCGCAGCCTCGTGTCTCTCCCATCTGCCCACTTATTATTTTGCCCCTATATCGTCCGCTCTTCGTCATCCGAAAATAAAAAATTGCACTTCCCAACCTAACTCTCAATTGCCACCTCCGCTTGCACCCCCTTCACGGCATTGTAGTGGGAAGTGACCGTTGTGATTTCGTAGCTTCCCTCCATTAAGGGCTCATTCCAAGCACAAGGGTTAAAAACACAGTCTTAATTTGATCTTCAACTATTACCTTAATTTAATTGTCATCCGTCATCTCTTGTAACGGACATATTTAGTCACTTCTTACACTACATAAGAAAGGCTCATACGAGATGGGCCCGAACGAAGAAGGGAGACGAACAAACTGTGTGGCTCCGTCATCGCGTCTCGCACTACGGTAGCATGAGAGACGGGCTTCAAGGCGCGTCGCCGATCACACTAGGTGCGAGACACGCTCAAAAGAAGCGTGTCTCCTTTCTTTTTGTCATAACTGACGATCTTTACGGTGTCATTGGAGACGCCGCTGGCGCGCGTCGCCAACTAGCTTACAAGCGTGACAGGACTTACAAAGCACGTCGCAGATATATTGACTATCCGAGATGCTCTATTATGTAGTGCGTCGCAGATTCATTAACTTATGTGAGATGGGCTTTATTGAAGCATGTTTCCTTTACGTAGGTTATCCGAGACGCTCTCTGCTACAGCTCGTCGCAGATTGTTTACAGACACTACTATTAGGAGTTAGCCAGGATTTGGCAGTCGTATTATCAGTGTCAGCAACATACTGTTCATGAACATATGTATAGTCAAAATTATCACACGTTAAATTATAATGACCAATGAAATATTACCAAAGTGTCAATCGTGGTTATCAAGTATACTAATTACACAACAAAGACTGTTCATCCTGATTACAATGTAATTAATTACACACATCATAACTGTCATCATCTAATCCTGTATACCGTAATGAAAATTCTCCCGATCAATGACTTCATTGACGATGAGCCTTCATATCCTCTAATGCTCCGACTGAGACATCCTAATATTCAACTGTAATAAACACAAGAACAAATTGGTATACAATTGTAATAAACACAAGAACTGTTAGTGAATGTAGAACATAGCTTACTTGTAGCACATGCAGTTGGTGAGCATCTGCAAGGCATCAGCAGAGAAATTGTTCTCATGGTAAAGGGCATGGTACTGAGCTGGTGTGCTTGTCCCCTGAAAAAATAAACAATTTACATTCCACTTATGCTTTTATAGCCTGATATCAAAAACTAGTGAGAGAAACACCAATTATCGCATAGGTACCTTGATTCCAGCATGGCTGCAGAGGTAGGAATCAAACTCAGTTGGATGGCAAATGCTAGTGTCAACCACAGTTCCTGCAGTTTCAAGGGTTTGCGAATAAGAATTTATTATACATTGATAGTCCAAACAAATACATTACTTCTTGCATTGGACATAAACAAGGAAGATGAATGTATACCATTATGAAAATTCTCTTTTTGGATCAATGACTTCATTAACGATGAGCCTTCATTGGACATCCTCAAATTCAATAAAATCATTGGAATGCACGCTTTGAGGGCAGGGTCGAGGTGGCGGCGTGCTCCGAGGACAGGGGACGCGGCAGCGTGCTCCGGGACGAGCTGGCGGAGATGCCGGAGTGGCAGTTCCTCAACTCTCTGATGACAGCAGGCCGGCGTGCTCTAGGGATAGGGAGAACATTTCCACTTATGTGAAGATGGCGGCGTGCTCATACCGATTACCGAGGTCAGGGTCGAGGCGGCGGCGTGCTCCGGGGATAGGGGACGAGGCGGCGTGCTTCAGCGTGCTCAACTCTCGGATGATGAAGGTCGGGGTTGACGGAGGGGTAGGGGTCGACCCCGGCAGCGTGCTCCGAGGATAGGGGACGAAGTAGCGTGCTCCAGCGCGCTCAACTCTATGATGACACGAAGGTCGGGGTCGATGGCGGCGGCATGCTCAGGATCTGCGGTTTATAGGTCGGGAGAGCGCGGGACAGCTAAAAATTTTCGTCAAATGTTGGGAGAGAGAGCGTGATGGACATAAAAATTTGGCTTAAATGGGAGATGCGCAAATGTAAGGCGCGTCTCTCATTATTTTGATGCCCCGGACACTCTGGAGTGTCCTAAATGCACCACAACGTGCTGAAGACGGCCAGGAACAACATCCAGGACATTCCGGCGTGTCCAATTGGCAACTGCGCGCAATGCCTTATATGATCATTGCATTGCGCTCAGCTTTCCGAGGTGGGACAAAAATCTTCGGCATGAATCGGAGATGAGCTCAACATAAGGCGCGTCTCGAATTTTGTTTTTGCCGTATGTTGGTCATAAATCGGAGACGCGCCAGTGTAAGGCGCGTCTCTCATTATTTTGTGGCCCTGGACACACCCCATTGTCCTAGATGCGCCACGGCGTGCTGAAGACGGCCAGGAACAACATCCAGGACATTGCGACGTGTCCAACTGGCAACTGTGCGCAATGCCTTATATGATCATTGCATTGCGCTCAGCTTTCCGAGGTGGGACAAAAGATCTTCGTCGTAAATCAGAGACGAGCCACTGAAAGGCACGTCTCGCATTATATTGTGGCCCCAGAAATGCTAGAGTGCCCTAGATGCGCCACGGTGTGCTGAAGCCAGAATAACATCCAGGACATTCCAATGTTTCCAACTGGTAACTGTGCGCAATGCCTTATACAATTGTTGCAACATGCTCAGCTTTACGAGGTGGGACAAAAGATCTTCGGAACAAATCGGGGACAAGCAATGACATCGCAATTCAGGGATAATTTGCAACTCAATGAATTCATTGTTCATACACATTGTGTGCCCTCTAAACTAATTTCGAATCTAAACTTATTCCTAAAGCTCCCATCGATCAATCTAAACTGTATCGTCCAGCTTGCTCCCAAACACATCTCTCATATTGCCCTGCATACTGAAAATATTAACATTCTTTAAATTGACAAATGTCAAAGGAGGAATGAATAACCAATGTTGGTCACTAACACAAAGTGTCTAACCTTGATAAGTAGACTATAGCAATCATTTTCAACATCGGGCGCATTTGGCTGATGCAGCAAACGCTGAACTTCAAGTAGTATAGTTTTGATTGTAAAAGCAGTGCACCACCCCTGTGAAATATCAATTTAAGCAACATAAGAAAGCAGTTCAAATAAGTTCGGCAACAATTACTAATTACATAAGCAAAATAGGTCAATCTTATATTTGGGTGGATGAAACAACTTGGAAAGGCGCATCTTGGAGGCAACAACAGATAGTCCTCTGAGAAGGAGATTGTCAGGGGGTAGTAACCACCTTCCCAATCAGTCTACAAAGGAAATTCATTAATAGTAGGATGATGGTTAAACTCATTGTGCTTGTTCTTCATGAGTTACCCCTTCTTTACCGGGGACAATGCACTACCACTTCAATAAATCTCCCGATTCAGGCTTCGCAGAGAAACCCTACATAAACAGAAAAACAAAACTAAAGTTAAGTTCATCAGTCCATTGCAAATCTACATATATACAACTATGCGACCGGTGTGCCATATGTACATACATGGTGATGATCCTTGCGCCACGCCAAGCGCTCCTCCTTCAGTCGGCTACGCGCCAAGCCGATACCAGCCATGAACAGTGATGACGAGGAGGAGGGCGGCGACAGCGACGATGACGAGGACAGCGATGATGACGACGACGAGGATGGCGACGACGATGACAACGGTGATGGCGAACAGAGGAGACAGTCGCACTGGAGTTGGTCGATTAGTAAAGGATTGTTGGTCGATTAGTAATAAAGGAGCACCGGAGGCGAAGAATAGATGGGAGAGATAATTGCGAGACGCGCGTTAAGTTAAAGATCATCTTCCATTGTCAAAGAGACGAGGGAGATAAATGTGAGATGCGCTTTAACAAAGAGAGACGCGCGTTAATCTAAAGCGCGTCTTCCATAGTCGAAAGAGAGATGCGCAGCACGAGGTCTGCGGAGAACTTAATTTTGGCGGCATGGTGCAAATACGTGTGCAATGTCTGTGCGCGACCTTTCGTTTCCCCGAGGTGGTATCGATGCGTCCCTTCGTTCCATCAATGTGCGGGAAATCAACCGCTCCCTCGACGACTCCGCGCGGACCTTATTTAAGACACATCACCATTGAGTTCTCCAAAAGCGCGTCACTCACTTTGAATCCTCTTCTTTTCTTCGATCGTCTTCTCCACCCCGACGACCCACCACCACCATGGACGACCTTCGGCCACCAAGCCCACCGAGAGAGCCACCCTACAAGAAACTGTGCTGCAGCTCCCCTGAGGGGTTCAACAGCGATCAGCACATCCTTATGGCGCAAGAGGCATACAACAATACATCTCGCGCCATGAGTTCCTTGGCTCTGGGTACCCTTCCCCAGTTTACTGGAATGGGTACCATCGACCACTACCTCTTCGCCATCACGGGAGTGTCCGATCGTCTCGACATTCTATTCGAGACGATGGCCCAGGTGCTTGGCCCTGAGGGCCGCAGAAACCTGGCGGAGGCGACGGAGAGCAACCTCGTTCACGGGGTTCCAATGCCAGTGCAGCCGGCGCAGCCGAAGTAGCCGGCCCAGGCTCCTGTTGCACCGGTGCCGGAGTCGCCGCTGAAGGAGGAGGAGGAGGAGGAGGAGGAGGAGGAGGAGGAGGAGGAGGAGGAGTAGGAGTAGGATTTATTTTTTCTGTGTTGTTTTTAGTAGCTTCTGTTTTATAAATATTGTTAATGAATGAATTCTCTTGAATATGATCTTGTGTGTTCTTCAACTGTGTGAATGAATGAATTTGTGGTGTTTTCATCGTGTTCCTCAGGTATCATAAGGAAGGATTTGATTATATTCAGGTATCAAGTGACAATGTGCTCTGAGTTTAGTGATGTGTGCTATCAACAGTGAACCGAAGCAAAATGGAGAAATCACGAAGCTAAAGGTGACGTGAGGAATCGGAGATGCGCTTTCAATTAGAGCGTGTCTCCCTTTTAGCAGAGGAGAGGGAGACGTCGGTCATAGGAGATGAGTTGTGTTTTATGCGTGTCTCTCGCTTTTCAGAGAGGATAGTGTGTCTCGGATACCAACTTAACTGAGACGGGCTTTGTTTTAACGCGTCTCCTTGTACTTTCTGCCAAGCCATGTCAGATCCTCGCTGAAGCGGGCTAGTCTTGCTTAACATTATCGGAGACGCCGCCTTTGAGCGCGTCGCCCATCTTTGTCTCCTATTTGGGTTTCTTACGTAGTGTTAAGGCCACTTACTTATTATTCCTAAAGTGATTTATATGATGATTTTGTGCATGCGAACATGCTAACTCAGATCTTACATGGAATTATCGGTCCCCCACGTACGTAGATTGCGAGCAGAGAAATTATACATAGCGAATCCCGGAGGCAAAAATATGAAACTTCATTGAAATATTTTTTAAATCTGAAGTTGTCGAGAATAGATTGATATACTTATTACACATACAAACAATTTAAGGGATTGTAAATAATTTTGAGAGGTAAGGGACTTAATACAAAGTATAAGGAACGGAAAAAAATCAAGGTAATAGTTGATCAGGAACTAAATTTGCACTTGATCCTCTTAGGAATGCATGTTCAAAACACGACGTTACAAAAGCATAGGAAACACACAGAAACCCTTCAATCTCATCACTTGGTTTATTATAATTTATTCAAGGAGGGACCACTATAGGAAAATGAGCATTTACGACAGCTAAGATTATTTATGAAGGCTATTGGAAAATGCATCGTAAATAATGTTATTTACAAAACATAACCTACTTATTTACGATGGTCGACCTGGACCATCATAATTAAAGAAGTTATTTATGACGGTTGCTCGGATTGTGATAAACAACACTATATTTACGATGGCTACCTACATGGGCCGTCGTAGTTTAGGACCTAATACCTGGGCCACGGCATGCTGCGCCGCTCTCCTCTCTCTTCCTCATAATCGCGCCACACTTCTCAACCCGCACTCGACCTCACCATCAGGCCAGCGTCGTGCCTGCCTCCTCCCTCCTCCCCTCCGACGCAACCTCCCTATCTCTCCTTCCCCCCGCGTGCTATCCTCTATCTCCCACCCCTGCGCGCTCTACTCTATATCCCTCCCCACATGTCGCGGCCTCTCTTCGCCACCATGGGCCAGCACCGCCACCCCCCCCCCCCCCTAAACCACAACTCCCCGCCCACCCTATGTGGTCTCATCGTCTGGTTATAAAAGGTGGTTCCATCAAGTTGAAGTTGAAATTGACCACACCTAGTTTGCCCTCTTCTCCTTCCCATTATTCTAGTGCCTAAATCCCTTTGTATGAATCTTCTGTTAGCAGTTGGACGGTCAATTAGCAGGCTAAGAATAAGGGGGGGGGGATAAGAAAAACACACGAATAACAACGCAGGGCCAAGAGCTTGGCTTCTTTCGAACAAGGTTGATATCAGACAAAGGAGAATCAGAGAAACGGGCAAGGAGAAGAGGTTAACCAGTGCATTGTATTGTTTTTATTCTTTCTAATTAGCATCAGGTATACCCATCATCGAGCTAGGTGACCTGCACGAACAGGTCGGATAGCATCTGCCGTCCGCGTCGAGAACCTTGTTTAACTCATTAACTATTAGGACCATACAAGTGACGGGATACGGAAGGCACTGATGATGTTCGATACGGCTATTGGGGAGAAGACCTGATCCTCAAACTCGAGATCACAGGCCGTACGTGTAGATCTATTTATAGAAGGTACAGGAGGGCCACACACTCCTTGGAGATAAACACAACCAAATCAAAACCACATCATCACCGGGTTGATCCTTTAATATTTCTATCTCTATCTATCACCTGAACCAAAGGATGCGTAGCAGATTACAACTCAGTTTAATCATACCCAAACTAACTCTATCTATAACTCAACCGTATCTTGGTCTTTATCCTTCTAGAAGCTGATCACCTGGTACTTGTCCCGTAGTTGTACGATGAGAGTCTTTAGCGTGGTCATGCCCATACACGTAATACTTGTTATCACATGTGTATCTCCAACACCTCCCCTCAATCTAAACATCCCATGTTGAGATTGTATCTAAATTCAACTTGTTTCATTGTGGTTAAGGGCTTTGTAAATCCCTCTGCTCTCTGATCTTTGGTTGATATGAACCGTACCTTTAGAATTTTATCTGCCACTTTCTCCCTCACAAAATGAAAATTAATCTCAATATGTTTTGTTCGGGCATGGAACACTGGATTTGCAGTCATAAAGGTTGCTCCTAAATTATAACACTACAGAGTAGCACTTTGTTGTTGAACTTTCAATTCCTTCAAAATAGTATGAACCCAAATCACTTCTGTTGTAGCATTTGCTAGTGACTTATACTCAGCCTCAGTACTTGACCTTGACAAAGTAGACTGTTTTCTTGCACTCCATGATATGATATTTGCTCCCAAATAAATTGCAAAGAAACATGTAGATCTTCTATCATCAAGACATTCGGCTTAGTCTGCATCAGAAAAAGCATTTATTTCCAATGAGCTATCTTTGATAAATTTTATTCCATATCCTATGGTTCCTTGTATATATCTGATGATTCTCTTCACCATAGTCATATGCACTATAGTTGGTTGATGCAAATATTGGCACACTTTATTTACTAAAAAGGCAATGTCAGGTCGTGTTATGCTGAGATACTGTAAAGCACCTGCAAGACTTCGATATTAGGTGGCCTCCTCTGCCTGAGCACTTCTCCCTCAAGGGTCGAATACTTCTCTATACTTGACAAGGGAGTACTTGTAGGTTTACATTTTACCATGTTTGCCTTTCTAATAATATCTTCCGCATACTTCTTCTAGTTTAGAAGAATTCCACCATTTATTTTTGAAACTTCAATACCAAGAAAATAGTGGAGACTTCCCAAGTCCTTTTGTGCAAAATCTCCCTTCAAATCAACAAACAAGATTGTACAGCTTCTTGTGAGGAACTAGCTACTATAATATCATCAACATATATTGAGAAATAAATAGTAACCACACCCTTGCAGTAAATAAACAGAGACGTATCTCCCTTTGATGCTGCAAAACCAAGTTGAATAAGTTAAGACCTGAGTTTATAGTACCATGCCCTTAGTGCTTGCTTGAGTCCATATATAGCTTTCTTCAATTTACAAACATGATCAGGATAAGCTGCATTTTCATAACCTGGATGTCCCATGTAAACTTCCTCTTCTAACTCACCATGTAAAAAGGCATTATGGACATCCAACTGTCTCAAGCACCAATTATTTGTCATAGCAATAAATAACACAATTCTGATGGTAGCTGCCTTAATCACAGGACTAAAAGTATCTGCATAATCAATGTCATACATTTGCTTGAAGCCCTTTGCCACTAAACGTGCTTTGTATCTATCAATGAAGCCATCAGCATGCCTCTTTACTTTGTACATCCATTTGGAGTCAATGATGTTGCTTGCCTGCTCTTTTGGCACTAGATGCGAAGTTTCTTTTTTCTTCAAGGCTTCAAACTCTATATCCATGGCTTGCTTCCAGTTTTTATTTTCCAAGGCTTGCATAAGTGTTGTTGGTTCTGCAGTAGCATTAAACAGACAAATAAAAATCATCACCGGAATTTTTGGGTTTAGCGCAGACGTGTTCTGGGAGGAGTTGAACGAGTGAGTCATCATGGTTCTGTTCTGCTCCACAGCACCAGGTTCATCAGTATTGTCGTCGGCTGCAGCATCTCCAATGTCACTGTCGCTGTTCATTAATTCAACTTCACCTGGTGTCAGCACTGAATTTGAGGCTGATGCCCGAGCTTCCGCCGAGGAAGTCGTTGCGCCTCGGGATCCGAGCGATGGTAGGCGCACTTCAGTAGAGACACCGCGCCGTATTTGGGACAGCTGGGCTCGGGTTCCACCGCATGTCGCTCTGACGTGTGTCCCGAGTACATCATGTCTGCTCCGTCTGATCCACGGGTGTCAGGACCTGGACTCGGTGCGCCATCAACCAAAGGCGGTTGGTGCGGCAGATCCGAGGCTGATTCGATCTGCTCCCTGGTACCGGTTCCCCTTGTGCACCAGACCCTGTAGCGTCCTGCATAGAACTAGAAAAATCTCTAGAGAACTCTGTTAGCTCTTATGGATCATGAAAATTATTTTGCTGATATTCTGTTCGACACCCTGTGCTGCTGGGACCAAAGTTGGAGGAATGAGCAGAATTTGAGATCTAAGTTGGGCACCTGCATTTGGATGAATACTTTTAAAAGGAAACACCGTCTCATCAAAGATGACATCTCGGGAGATATAGACTCTGCCACTTGATACACCTAGACAATTAAAGCCCTTGTGCAGGGGACTGTATCCCAAGAAAACACATTGTTTGGAGCGGAATACAAGTTTGTGATGATTGTATGGTCTAAGATGTGGCCAACAAGCACACCCGAAAACCTTGAGGAAAGAATAATCAGGTGTAGTGTCATATAATTTTTCATGTGGCGTGTAGTAACTAATGACTTTGGACGGTGTTCTATCAATGAGATAAGTGGCAGTAACAAAGGCTTCATCCCAAAATTTGAAAGGCATAAATGCATATGCTAATAAGGTGAGCCCAACTTAGACTATATGACAATTCTTGCGTTCTGTGGCACCGTTTTGTTGATGTGTGTGGGAACAAGAGACAAAGTGTGTAATTCCTATTTGGGAGAAAAAGGAATTGAGTTTTTGATATTCACCACCCCAATCATTTTACATAGCAATAATCTTCTTATCGAATCTTCTCTCTACCATATTACGAAAAGTATGGAATTTCTCAAAGGCTTCTGATTCGTGACGAAGGAGGTAGATCCAAGTGAATTTACTGATTCATCTATAAAACTCGCATAGTAATTATATCTGCCCACGGAAGTAGGAGCAAGTCCCCACACATCAGAGAAAACAAGCTCTAACAGTGCTTTAGACTCACTAGTAGACTTTGGAAACGACAATTGATGACTCTTGTCTTGCTGACATGCATCACAAACATGATTTATTCTTGACTCTAAAGAACATGGAAGATGATTTTTACTCACGATCTTATTGACAACTATCATGGATGGATGACCCAGCCTATCATGCCACCTCTCTAGAGATGGATTTGTAGAGATGAATGCGCACTTCGAAGGAGAGAACAATTTTTCTATGGCCAGCCAAGGATAGAGCCCCTTCTCACATCTGCCTCGAAGGAGGATTTTACTCGAAATTATATCCTTCACAAAGAAACAATTGGAGTGATATTCAAGAAAGACTGAGTTGTCAGAAGTAAGCTTATGCACCGACAAGAGATTCTTTTGTGCAAAGGGAACATGCAGAACACTGTGAAGATGGAGTGGTCGATTAGATGTGTTTAAAACAGAATTACCAACAAAATTAATTTTCTTACCTGATCCGTTTACTGTGTGTACCTTCTCTTTACCATTGTACTTTTCTTTAGTAGACAGTTTGTCTATTTCTCCAATAATGTGATCTGTAGATCCCGTGCCAGTATACCAGTTGGTGTCCACACCAGAATTCATTGTAGCTTTGTTGACAGATTTTTCATCTGGCTTGAAGTCACGGTCGAATCTCTTGTAGCACATGATTGCAGTGTGACCCACCTTCTCACAAAGTTGACAGACCGGCTTGGGCTCAGATCCGCCTCTTCCTTGACCGTGCCCATGTCCACCTGGATACGTGCGACCACCCCTGCCCTGGGATCTGCCACCACAGTGGAGGAGTTAGCACTGTACTGGTTGGTTTGTATTTTGTCTCTCAAAGCGTGCCTCTGTGGCCAACAATTGCGCAAACAAGTCAGATAAAGAAATTGGATCACTTCTTGTACTCACATTTTTAACCAAGGAGTTATATATAGTCTGAATCGAGCCCTCCTGTATATATGCCACAACATCATCATCTTCAAGTTTCTTACCGGCTGCCATCTCGTCAGAGTACTCCATCTTGGTGAAATAAGTTGCCACGTACATATCTCCTTTTCTTGTGCTTGACAAATTTTCATGTAGATGCACGATACGTGCCCTTGATTGAGAGGCAAAACTCTCTTGAATAGATTTCCAGACCTCAAGCGATGATGAGCACATCGCAACTTGAGCCAGAACTTCCTTGGACAATGCGGAATTCAAGTAACTGAGAAGCTGCTGATCAAGGATCAGCCAAGATGAGTACTTCGGATTAGGTACTCTCTTCTCTGTCTTGTCATCTTGCTCTACTTCAATCTCCTCCTCCGTCTTGACTTTGTTTCCGTCTAGAAAGCCATAGAGTTGAGCACCTCTAATGGCAGAAAGCACTTGCGCCTTCCACAAGAGAAAATTGTCTCTTGTGAGCTTCTCAACATGATGATTAAGTGTGTTGAAGCCGGGTGCTGCTGCTGCTGAGGACGATGAGGCCGCCATGTTGAAGACTATTGGTGACTGTTTTGCTTGACGCAGATTCGGCGATCTACTTCTTCCTTCTCTCGATACAAATCGCACCGAGGCCTTCTGGACGTCGTCCTCTTCTCAACGCACGAACTCAATTCCCTCAGTGGAGGTTATGTGGCTCTGGTTACCATATAGGAGAGAACACTACAGGAAAAGCGATCATTTGCGACGGCTATATTTATTTGCGACGGCCAGCCGTCGCAAATAGAATAAATTGCGACGGCCCGCCACTGGCCGTCGCAAATAAATGGGCCGTCACAAATAACAGCTTATTTGCGACGGCCAACCCCAGAGCCGTCGCAAATAAACAACTATTTGCGACGGCCAACCCTAGCACCGTCGCAAATAAGGTAGCCGTCGCAAATAAGTGTTTATTTGCGACGGCTGCTAAAAGAGCCATCGCAAGTAACGTTAATTGCGACGGCCACGTGGTCAGGCCGTCGCAATTTAAGGGGCCGTCGCAAATAAGGGCCTTCATCCCGACCCAACTCTTCATTCTCGTCCACTCACGACTCATTTCCCCCGCCGCCCTCCGCCTCCCCGCGCCGCCGCCCTCTGCGCACCCCGCTGCCGCCGCCCTCCGCCTCCCCGCGCCACCGCCCGAGGGCGCCCCGCCGCCGCCGCCCTCCGCGCGCCGCGCCTCCGCCCTCCGCCTCCCCGCGCCGCCGCCCGAGCGCGCCCCGCCGCCGCCGCCCGAGCGCGCTGCGCCGCCGCCGCCCTCCACCTCCCCGCGTCGCCGCCCGAGCGCGCCCCGCCGCCGCCGCCCGAGCGCGCCGCGCCGTCGCCCCGCCTGAGCGCCCTGCCCGAGGCCCGGCCTCCTCGCCGCCCAAGCGCCCCGGCGGCCCCGGCCTCCCCGTCGTCGCCGCCCGCGCGCCCCGGCGACCTCGCCGCCCGCGCGCCTCGGCCTCCCCGTCGTCCGCGCACCCCGGCCTCCTCGTCATCGCCGATCGTCAAGTAACCCCCTTGTTTAGTTGTTAATGATGTTGATTATGCAAATTTGTTGTAGATTTCATGATATTTGATGTGGATTGTTCAATCTTCGAATGATTGTTGATCGAATGAGTAGAAATTGTTGCTCGATCTCGATGTTAATTATGCTTAGTTGTTAATGATGTTGGTTATGCAAATTTGTTGATAGTGTTATTGATTATGTAGATGTTAAGCATGCTTATGTTTTGCTTTAGTATTCTTAATGTTTATGTTCATTGCTGCTTATCGTTATTGAATTAAGTTATTAAATGTTCAAATTTTGATTAATTGTTATGTTTCTTTTAGCATGTTTAATGTTCTTTATATATATAAATATATAAATATAAATATGTATATATATATATATATATACATAAGCGGGTTAAAGCCGGCACAATCCGATTATAGCGCGTTAAAAGTTGATTATAGTCAAGCATTAAAAGTTGATTGTTGTCGTAACGTATGCGCCAAGATGATCACAGAGGCGAACAACGATAATGTGGACGGCCCTGACTATGAAACTTTCAACTCTGACCAACTTTTCTCCTCACTCTCGTTCTCTTTCCTCATTCGTAAATGATTTATAAATGAACATGAACAACGTAACCTATAGCAATTGATTACCCGTTTCGGATCGGCACGTCTCACATGCCATTGGCATGTGAGACGTGCAGGTTCGGAATTGTCCCTTTTTGGACAGCCTCGGAGTGACCGAGGGGGCGTGGCTTGTGACGAGACACGGGTCCGGATTTGGACGAGATTTTGGTGGCGTAACCCTGTTGTTCTCTGCTGCACCATTTTTGGGCGTGCAGTGGAGAACAGCGGGGTTATGCTGCCAAAATTTCATTCGAATCCGGATCACGCGTCTCGTCATGAGCACGCTACGCTCGGTCACTCTTGGGTGGGTTTAGGATCTATCTGCCTAGGTTGTAGGGCCGTGACATAACACAACAATACATTAACGACAATTTCTTTCGCATTAAACTGCAGAGTCAAACATGGGTGAAGACCGTAGTTGGATGTATACTGGCTGGAAGAGCAGAACTGGTGGTCACTCCGATGAGTGGTTTATCAAGTTAGATCAATTTTTGGATCGAGCATTTTCGTTGTCAACGGAAGATATGGTGCGGTGCCCATGTACAAAATGCCGGAACACTAAGTTTTTGAGAAGATTGGAGCTTTCGTTTCACTTATGTCGAAATGGTTTCACTCCACATTATGAAGTGTGGACCTTGCATGGCGAGACTAATTCTCGAGTCATAGCCGAAGTGGATGAGGATGATGATATAACAGAGGTTGATAGGATGGATGAGATGCTAGAAGCTCTTGAAGCGGAGGATCCTCTTACAAATGAGGCAGAGAAGTTCTTCGAGGAGCTGAAGAAATCACAAGAGTCGTTGCATGAACACACGGCTGTGACCATACTTGCTTTCTTGACCAGATTTATGGCAATTAAGTCCAAGTACTTTTTTTCCATCAACTGCTACAATGATCTCGTGAAATTGATCTGCGATATCCTTCCACAACCTCACAAAGCGCCACCAGATACGTATCAGTCAAAGATCAAGATATCTGGTCTCGGTATGAAGTATGAGAAAATTGATGTGTGCCCAGACAACTGCATGCTATTCTAGAAAGAGCACGCCAATGAGAAGATGTGCTTGAAATGTGGTAAATCGAGGTATGTCGAAGTTGTTAATGACGATGGCGATAATGTGATGACAGATGTCGCACATAAGCAGCTTCGTTACTTGCCTGTGACACCTCGGTTGAAGCGGATGTTTCTTTCAAAAAGAACCGCAAAACACATGAGATGGCACAAAGAAGGTAAACGTGAGAACAAAGAATTCTTGACGCATCCGTCCAACGGTGATGCATGGAAGGCGCTAGACCGTTTCAATCCAGACTTTTCTCATGATGCGAGGAATGTTCGCATTGGATTAGCGACAGACGGATTCTCACCGTTCAGTACGAACGCCACGCCATACTCATGTTGGCCTGTCTTTGTCATTTCGTACAACCTGCCACCTGCTTTTTGTACGAAGAACGAGTTCATGTTTCTCAGCCTCATTGTCCCTGGACCTGATCATCCCGGGTCACGTCTCAACGTGATGTTAAAACCGCTGATCGAAGAATTGAAAGTCTTGTGGACAGGAGTCGAAGCGTACGACAGTTACAAGAAGCAGAAATTCAACCTTCGAGCTGCTTATTTGTGGTCCGTCCATGATTTGCCGGCATACGACATGTTTTCTGGATGGAGCACTCACGGTTGTCTGACGTGTCCGAGATGTGCTTCAGACACGGATTGTTTTCAACTAACTCATGGAGGCAAAATATATTACTTCGATTGTCACAGACGTTGGCTGCCCTCGAATCATATATTTAGGCAACAGACGCATGTCTTTCGAAAGAACACTGTTGTCACTAAAGGACCACCGAAGCATCTCAACGGGTCAGAAATTTCTGATATGTTGGACAAACTGGTGCCTGATGAAGGTCGTCCTGGATATTTCGTAGGTTATGGAGAGGAACACAATTGGACTCACATATGTGGACTTTGGGAGCTACCATATGTGAAGTCGTTGATTCTAATGCACAACATTGATGTCATGCATCAGGAGCGTAATATGAGCGAAAGTATCATAAGCACTTGCATGGATATGCCTGGCAAAACGAAAGACAATTATAAAGCTAGACTAGATTTGGCAGACATTTGTCACCGTCCAACTCTTGAAATCTCTGAAAGTGGTGGAAAGCCACATGCTTCTTTCTGTCTTCGATCGAAACAAAAGAAAGAAGTTATTATGGTATCATTAACAAAATCCTTGAATTTACTTTTACCAGAAATAAGACCCTTCGAGTTGTCTTCTTTGACTGTGACTGGTTTGATCGTACTCATGGAACTCGAGAAAACCAATTTGGAATGGTGGAAGTGAAACATAAGGACCGACTACGAGGTTACGATACATTTGTTCTTGCGCATCAAGTTGAACAAGTGTATTATCTACCTTATCCATGCACGAAGCTCAGTGCTTGGTGGGTGGTATATAAGGTGAATCCTCGTGAGCGGCTATATACTCCTGGGGATGATGGTTACCATGATAGCGAAGACGTTGAAGAAGTGTACCAAGAAGAAGAGTTGCCAGACACTTTTATCGTCGAGCTTGGTGCAGGACTCGATCAATTAGTTGGAGATGTTTAAGACGTTGAAGATGTAGAGGCAGATGATACGCAAAAATGAAAATTAGAACAAGCCACGATGGAAGATCGTTGGGCTGGTTTAAGGAGTAGGGCACAGACACATGACAATGATGTTGATGAACTTTGAAAGTGACTACAAGTAATGTTTTCTTGAAGATAGTAACATGAATTTTGTATATTTTATTTGCATATTTACTAATTATCTAATTACAACAGGATGGCGTCAAAGAAGGGTAAGAAGGTGCCGCCGACGAGGGGGTTCTACCCCTCTAGACCTGAGGACGCTTTCGTTGGTGCCTCGTCGACTGGCAGCAGACGCTCTCAGCTGCTGGGGCACGTTCAGACCAGCTCTAGAGCTTCGTCACAGGTAAATGTCACTCGTTTTTGACAAATTCTTTAAATTCAAATTCATATTAAACTTACTTATGAATCATTTGAATGTTGTAGTCCTCACCGACTGACTCAGAGGCTGCGACGCCTTCAGTGAGCCAGCCCTGGGCGAGGCAGCCCTCGGCCAGCCAGCCCTCGGCCAGCCAGCCCCCGGCTGGCGATGAGTTTGTTCCTGAGGCCTTTGACTCGACTGGTGAGGAGCTGTCTGGGTCACCTGACGTGGCGCCCCAGCAGATGCGGAGGACGAGGAGGACTCACTTTGTCAGTCCTCCCACGGTCCCTTCACAGAGTTCACAGAGGATCGTGATTCGTCCAGTCAGAGATAGGTAATAAAAATTATCGTGTTCAATTTTAGTTTCTTTTGTTTACTTAAGTAATGAATGAATAAATATCTTACAGGGCTTGGGACGACACGTCTTTCACCGGTGAGAAACACCACAGACCGGTGAACGGTGTCCTCGGGTCCATAGTGCGTTTGCACTATCCCGGGGTCATCGACGGGGTGCCTGCTCTTTCGTGGGAGGACTACGCACGCGTCCATCACAAGGAGCACGGCAAGCTTCAGGAGGCCGCATGGGCCGATTTTATGGTAAGTATGTTAAAAAAGTTTCTAAGTTACAACTCTTAAACTCTTTTAGTGAACATCTCTTCAATATATTCTTTATCGCAGGCAATATATACTTTAGAGGACCCAAACGACCGTCGCCTGTTTGAGGATGCGAGGCAAGTGTTTCACTTCAACGCTGCCAAGGCGCTTCGACAAGCTTTGTCGAACGCCCGTGTTCAAATTATTAATGAGCACTTGAAGGCGAACCAGCAGCACGTGTTACACTTCCGGCAAGAGAGCGAGAGGCACCTGACGGAGGAGGAGTACGCGCAGGTACGTGGAGTGTAGTAAGTATTTTTTTCTAATAATTGCCTCGATGGTATTTTTAACGACTTCCAACTATGTGCAGGTCCACGTGAGCTGGTTGCAGGGTCGGACCGATGCATTTCGGGCCCTTTGTCGCTACTGGGCTAGCGACGAGTTTAAAGCTAAGTCTCAGAAGGCTTGAGACTGCAGAGGGGTGGAGGGGAAGAGCAGGCACGGGCAAGATAACCACTTGCATTTAGCTAAACGCATGGTAAGTGTGTGTAACTTATGTTTATATATTAATAATATATTGTTCATACTAACACGTATTGACAGGAGCGCGAGACGGGGGTGCCGCCCACCCCTGCTGAGGTCTGGAAGAGAGGTCACATGGACCCTTCTCAGCCGACGGGGTGCAGTCAGGCTGCAGCCGAGCGGTTGGTAAGTTTAGAAATCATTCATATTAAATATAACTATATAGATTGTTGAACTTACATGTTTTTCTTGTTTTGCAGGCTAAGTACGGGGAGGAGGCTAGGAAGATACACGGCGAGGATTTCGATTGGGAACGTCAACCGATCGATCCTCAAGCCACGTATGCAACTGGTGGTGGAAAAGCACACGGAAGGTGAGTTTACAAGTCATTTTATCGTTTTCAATTCAAAGTATTCAATATATTTCAATTTCATATTACTGACTCTCTTTTTTATAGGCTCGCCATATTCGACAGAGTTGTCGACTCGAGGGCGGGGAGACCTGCGAGAGGCAGCTCCACGCAGGCTTCGGGCACGGGAGGTCGCCGCGTATCGCAGAGGGACATTGAGATGCAGCCCCTCCGAGAAACTGTAGAAGAAAATGAAAGGCGACATGAGGAGGAAAGGAGGGAGGCGGAACGCCAAAGGATCGCGATGGAGGCCACGATCCAAACCCAGGCAGCAGCGTTGGCGCAGATGCGGGAAGCAATGGAGGTAACAAAATAAAAACTAAAATTCTTATTAATTCAGTGTATCTGACTTATTAATAGGTAGCATTTAATGTTTGCAATGACAGGCCATCGCTCGGGCGCAGGGTCTGGGAATCCAGCTACCGGTACTACCATCGGTCCTTCCAGGCGATCCTTCTTCAGCGGGTCAGGTAAGTTTCTATGTAATCCTTCTTCTCCAGCGTAATAAGATTGAGATAGATGAAAGAGAGAGATAGTTAGATAGAAGAAAATGATTGAGATAGAAGAATGATAGAGATAGAAGAAAGAGAGACATAAGAAATAGTGAAAGATAGATAGAGTAGGATAGGAATGAAGAGAGAGAGTAAGATGTAGATGGAGATAGAGAGAGGGGAAGATAGAGGGAGGGAGATGTAGATGGAGATAGAGGGAGGAAGATAGAGGGAAAAGGATATCAATAGAGAGATAGAGTGAGAGACAAAGAGAAATGAAAAGACAGGGGAAGAGAGGGGATCTAGATGAAGATAGAGGGAGAGGAAGGGAGAGAGATGTTGATGTATTTATATTCTAACTCTAAGTTTCATTAATTGCAGGGATCTGCGACGGCTGCACAAACGCCGTCGCCGTCGCTACCGCCGCTTGGAATGAGGCGCGATGACGACTTCGACTTCGGAGGTGGCTCTGGAGGTGGCTACAGAGGTCAGATGGGCGAGTGAGCCCTTTTGTTTGCTTTGTTGATGACGATGTGAGATGTATTGGAATTTATTAGTTTGTGATTGTGATGATGCTTCCTCTATGATGATGTTCTTTGCTATGTGTATATAATGTGTGTATGGAATCTGTTCTGTGATTCTGGCCATCGAGCCGGGTAGTTTTTTCTGTTTTTTTTTAAAAAATAAAAACCTTATTTGCGATGGCTTTTTATACAGTACCGTCGCAAATAAGGGGCCAGGCCGTCGCAAATTGGCCTCTGCTATTTGCGACGGCCTGGCCGTCGCAATTAAAGTTTAATTGCGACGGCACGGCCGTCGCAAATAGCTCTGTGGGCCCCGGAGGGGGACCCGTGGGCCCAGCCCACTGGAATTATTTGCGACGGCCAGGCCGTCGCAAATAGAAGCACTTAATTGCGACAGCCAGGCCGTCGCAAATAAGCTTTAATTGCGACGGTGATACCGTCGCAAATAAGGTTGCGGGGCCCACCGGCCCGCGGCAATAACTTGCGACGGCCCCCCTAGCCGTCGCAATTAAAGCTTATTTGCGACGGTGGCCGTCGCAAATAAGCTTAATTGCGACGATTTATTTGCGACGGCTAAAAACCGTCGCAAATAAAGAAAGCTGTCGCAAATCGCTTATTTGCGACGGCATTTGTCTTATTTGCGACGGCCACGGCCGTCGCAAATCATCGGGATTCCTGTAGTGGAAGACCTGATCCTCAAACTCGAAATCATAGGTCCTACGTGTTGATCTATTTATAGAAGGTACAGGAGGGCCGCACACCCCTTGGAGATAAACACGACCAGATCAAAACCACATCATCACCGGATTGATTCTTCAATATTTTGTATCTCTGTCACCCGAACCAAAGGATGCACGACATATTTTTTTTTGAAAACAATGGCAGGAGCTCTGCCTTTCATTAAGTAAGAAGAATAGATATCCTAGTACAGACTACACACCCATTGCATACATTTCGTGAGTAAAAACAAAAATCAATACGTAGTACACTCATGCCTGTAAACTACTATGAGAGGCCGCATTCAACATTGCGAGGTCTTCAATGGCGAGCCTGGCTATTTGATTATAGGAAGACTCTTCTTCCTGAAAGATCTGTCAATTTCGTTCCTTCCAAAGGTGCCACCAAAAGGATAATAAGACGCCAGCACGTATACGGTTCTGGGCAGCAGGACCCTGTAGTGTAATTTTGATTATCCACGGAATTGCCCCCTCTATGTTGACATCTCGGCACAAAGTTGGGATGTGAATAGAGTCTACTACGAAATGATGCGCAGCAGATTACAACTCGGTTTAATCATACCCAAACTAATTATATCTATAACTCAACCGTATTTTGGTCTTTATCCTTCTAGAAGCTGATCACCTGGTACTTGTCCCGTAGTTGTACGATGAGTCTTGAGCCTGGTCACACCCGGACACGTAATACTTGTTATCACATTCTCTCTCAAAAAAAAAAAACCTGTTATCACATGTGTATCTCTAATCTCTAACAACGGCCACCCCTGGCGCCTCAGCATTGACAAACTCGGCGCCGTCGCCCATGCAGCGCAACGAGACGGTGAAGGTCCCATTGTTGTGCTCATCGGTGTCGAGCTGACCAGAAGAGGGGTAGAACCGCTGCAGAGCGCGTGCAAAAGAACACGCAATGGAGTCAGCGAGAGATGCACTGTCGGCCGGGGGATTTGGCAGGAGGATTTTCTTCTGTACGTAGCCTACGGTGAGGAGCCGCATGCAGGTCCCATGGCGTCAGATGGATCTCCTCCGCCTCCTCGATCGGCTGGGGGTGTCCGTTCGCCGACGACGCGCCGGTCGCACCATGCTCGGGACATGATCTGGGCGTCATCATCGCTGGCATCCATGTGGCTATCTGCAACTTGCGAGTATTGCCGATACTGGCCACAGCATTTATTGACGAAATGAGCACGAGCAGCGAGTCCCGCGCCGGGATCCTAGGAGAGATCGGATCTGGGATGTCGATTTTAAAATTTCCACGAGAATAAGACCTTTTTATCATCTTCGTTGGATTGTTGTAAGGTGGGGAGAGATGCCTGACATAAAAAGCTAATAAATTCAACACTTGTTTTTTTCGCTAGTACCAAAACGTATACAGGTGCAGATCGATGCTTCACGTTAGCATCATTGGCACATGCGAAGCCTGGACATCCAACAACAAAAATAACTCGCTACATCGTCAAAATATGCTAGTGGTTGTGGCTTATTTCAACTGTTTGTCCTGCCTCCTGCACTGGATTAAGAGCGGTCACGTGCTCATGCATGTGGTGTGCTACAAAGTGAACACTACTGAAAACCGACGATAAACGACAGCCATAATTATTGGCGATGGGATTGTCGTTTTTAAATTAATTGGCGACGGCTAAAACCAGCCGTCGTTATAACAAGCCCATTATATTGGAAACGGTAATCCTAGACAGTCGAAAACAAGCTATTTTCGACGGTGGGCCGTCGTTCCTAAACGGTCCTCGTCAACTTGGTCCTCAGGCCCGGCCCACCCGAGCCGGTATTAACGATGGCTGACGTAAGCCGTCAAAAATAAGAGATTTATTTTTGACAGTTGATCTAAACCGTCGTTAACTAGGACTTACTTATGACGGTGTCTAGGGCTGACGTAAATAACGCGTTAAATAACGACGGTGGGCCGTCGTTAATTATACATGGACTGGATCATTCTGGTTCATGTTTCTTTGCCTTATTGTACCTGGAACGGGTCATCCTGGTTCATGACTGAACGTGATGTTGAATCCATTGATTGAAGAGAGTTGAAAATGTTATGGACAAGATTGAAGTGTACAACTGTTAAAAAAACAAAAGTCAACCTTCGAGCTGCTGTCGATACTTTCTAAGATATCATAACAAAATCATCCCCGACAACGGTGCTTGAAATGCTTGTTGGTATTTTTTAACGTCTACAGGTCATCCTAGCAGCAACGCTAGTTGAACTAGGCTAACCAAAGCCAAAGCAAGATGAGTTCCGCAAACGCATGGAAAATATTGCTGTAGCATTTCACTAGAGAGTATTCCCTAGGGTATCGTATTTGTTTATTCCAAAGGAAGGTAAGGTAGAAGAGAGACAAGGTAAAGGGTAGAAGAGGGTGTTCTAGTCAAGGATCCGATAGGACAGATAAATGAATTGAAGGGGTAGTGTGACACACACCTAAGCAAACTACTCTATGGGTAAGAATATCCTAGTGGACGATATGTTAAGGAGAAAGAAAGCTACTCCTACTGTGCTTTAGGTAATCATATACATAGTCAACTAGTGTACATATGGCTATGCTAACTACGAGTACAAGGGCTTAGCAGTCCAATATATCGGTCACAGCTTCACCCCTGAGAATATCAGGACGATTCCCACCACGGGCCTGCGGTGTAGCCGAACATGGGGGATTACGAAGGACGGACAGGGGTGTCACCACCTGCCGCTTACCCCTACGAACTGTGAGTCTACGAGACATCCAACGCTACTTAATTATCTAAGCACCACGCTTACATAACAAGTAAATACCTTAAAAGCGTAGGTACAAGCACAATCCTAAAGCAATGACTAACGTAAACATCGTTGTAACCAATGTTGGAACCAAGCACTACATTACTCATATTAACATAATCACATTAAGACCTAATTAGAATATAGTGGAGGTACATGATGATGTTTATGATAATATAATAAGAGCATTATAACTAGATCATAATGACATCTATACCTAACACATGCATGGAATCCATAACCAAACAAGGAATGATGCATCCAAGTATATGAATAAATAAATACTAATACTAATAATATAAAGCATAATGTCACAAATACGAGAGAAGATACATGAGCCATACCTTTGCGAATTTGGACTTGGGACTAGAGGTTCTTCTCTACAGCCTAACCTCCACTAAGGGACTAAGAGCACTAGTGTAATAAAAGAGAGAATGCTTGAGTGGTGTGTGTGAGAAGTGAGGCACGCCCCTATTTATACAAGGAATAGAGGCGGTTCCCGCCACGATCAGCGCGTGAATCAGTGTTTATCGCTTCAGGGAGCCATGAGGAGCCAACACTTGGAGGAAGACCGAGTTTGGCGCCAAGGCCAAGTCGGCCGACTAGGGGGTCTACTGACCTTGTCCTGGCCCCTCTTCGGGTGTGCTTCCTCGGGGTGACTTCCAAGTGGGCCCTTTTCCACTTACCAGGTGATACACTGCTGGATCTCCTCGGAAACGCCTGGGAATGAGTCATGGATCCATGTGGTGCCACGTGTCGTCGCATGATTGGCTGCGGTGGCCCTTTTTATGATTGCTCCCCTCATTCTCCATCATTTATGCATAAAAACTCCTGAATGCACTATTTCTCCAAGTACAAGTGGAATTATGTTAAATCTAACTATGGTGTGTGTAAGAAATATTTATTCCTCCATATAATTGAGTTATGTTGACGGTTGAAATTGGTATATAATGACTGTCAACAAACTCCCCCAAGCTTACTCTTTGCTCGTTCCAAAGCAAAGATAAGGATTTAGGTTGTTGATCAGGAGTTGCTATAATGTCCTATTTTGCAAAAAGTACCAAGAGCACAACAAAATTTTCTACCTTGCATTGTATAAATTGGCTATGGTACCTCACCCTTTTCTTAGTCAATATGGGGCTTATGCCTCATCCTGTTATTGGGTGGTTGAAAGATAGAACAACCAAATGAGCATGCATCACCTAATGTTTGACTTCCACTCAAATTTCTGGAGAATTTCAAATGGTGTTTGGATTTAAGTTCTTCAATTGATGCACTCAGTCACTCCTATGTGGAAGTGGTATTTGTATCCTCACAAAGACAATGCCTTTCTTGTCCTACATCTAAATAAGGCTTGTATGTCGAGCTTGGTAGGGATCCATAGTAGGCATATTTGCAACACATTCATTGCTAAGTCAAAAGAGTAGGCCTTAGGAGAAAACAAATCATAATTTTGATCAAGATTTGGGCAAGTGTGATGGAATATTTGTGGAGTGAAAATATGAAGATAACTCCTTTATATGCACTCTCTTTATTTGTGAGGATGAAACATGGCTACTTATTCTCTTCTCCTTTTATTCTCATGCTCTTGTACATGAGCATACATTTTTTTGTAGCCAGTCTTCTACTCCTCTTTTCTTTTAAAATATTTTTAAGATAGTATTATGCATGAAAAGCATGGAATATCTTTTTGGTGGTGGGATGGTATGATGGAATTTGCTAACTTCTAGTGTAGAAGTTTAGCATGTGCTCGTGCAATTTTGATCTTAGAAGTATGAAGTGATTCTCACATAGGTCGATACTAGTTTGACTAGGCTAAATGTGAAGGAAAATAGCATATGCATAGGTTTTATTAAATTCAAATTATCATATGGTTTGGTAGGAATTTATATCAAATAAGGAACTCTCATTTTAAATCTTTTATGAGAAATTAAGTTTCACTTTTAACTAGGGTATTAACAGCTCTTATCAATATATCGTATCCAACAACAACCTACAATTGGACTAAGTTTGTGCTACCCATAAATTCCAAGTTTAAGGCAAGACTATTCTAAGACAATAAGCTCAATACTTAGAGAATACTAAGTTTTATGCAAGGGACTAGAGAAAATAAAACAGAGCAACTATTCATCATTTCAACTTATGCAAAGTAAAAATATTCTTATCGCACATTTTATTTTATTAACCTAACATATACTACATTATTTTTTTAGATGCAATCATGGTGGAAAGAAATAAATAAAATAAAGGAATGCAAATGGAGTGTGATACAAGTTGCCTCAAGTGGGGGACCTCCTTCAAGCTTGCTCTTCTCAATCTCCGTGATAAGGGTTGAACCCTTGATGACGGAAATAGGCCATGAGGTCGACCTGTTGTTGCTACGGCGTGGTGTTTACGTTGTTGATTTGTGCCTCGATTTGTTGCTGCTAGTCGTGGGTACCTTGGATGTAGTCTTCAAGTGTGTTGAAGATGTCGACGGTCCTCACTTCAATATCTCCCATCCGTTGGGTGAGTTCCACCATTCGTTGGCCAAGATCACGATAACCTCGGGCCAAAAAGGAACATCGTGTACCCATCAGTGGAGGAGGCAAGCTACTAGAGCTTGGGCTCCCTCCAGTGCTAGCCCACTCTTTCCACGACGATCCTCCTGCCTCATACATTTGAGGTTGGGTCCAACCGGGTGAATCACCCGTTGGATCCACTTCCTGGTATTCATAGGTGGGAGGGTATCGTGGTGACATATCCATGGCTGCTCTACATGAATGGCTCCTTGTGACCCTACCAGACACGTTACTCCTACGGGTCTCTTCGATAGGTTGAAGAGCAATGGTTAGTTCCCAGCACTTATACAAATGAAAATCCGTGTTAGGTAGCCGGATCTCATTTACATGGCCGGGATAGAAAAACACTAAGGATCCATCTGGATCATGTTTAAGAGTGTGTCCTTTCACTAGATAATCCTCATCTATTAAGTATCAGGCTGCTGGAATATATTCAATTAAAGCATTTTCTGAAGTTCCTACTTTCATAGCAATGCGGGTAATTAATGAAGTGCATTCAATTGGGCCCGTCATTTTAGTGTTTTCTAACCAATGTGACATCATAGCCTTAAAAAGATCAATTTTAATCTTTTTACCATGGCATAAAGGGTTCTAAGTTCATTATCATGCACAATCCTAACGTCCCCTCCAGGAAACATAGTCATAGCCACCCATCTATGCATGAAACATACAATGGGGTTTTGAAAGTGGCTATTCCTAGGGTTCTTACACACTACTTCACTAGTTAAGTCTTGCCAAAAACATTGTTTGTAAATTTAGGTAAACTATCTAAATCTATCAAACAACATCTATGGAAGCCTAAGAGTCCACTAAATTCTTTACATAGTGATGAAGCATGAACCTTCCTCATCTATTTGAGAAAAATTATCCCATCCTAATACATGCCAAATGGTAAAGAATTCAGAATCCATACATATTTTGGAGAGTAGTGCCGGACCGTAGGCCTTTGTGTGGGCGAACTCACGATCTGGGAGGATGTTGTAGGCTTATCATTCAACGGCACTCCTCATGTCGAGGTCGTCGTTGTTGAGGAGGCGGAGTGGACCATCATCTTCCTCCATCGGGACATCGTCTTGCGCACCTCTCCATTGTTGACATGGTGTAGGGTCGGGGGTGAGGTGTGGGCTTGAGTTCCTCCCATGGTTTGAGCTTGATGAAGGTCTCTTCATCTTCCCAAACAACTTCATGCTCTTCATGGTTGCACAATTTCAGAACAAAATAAAATGAACTTGAAATGGGTTACGTTAGCAAAAAACTAATGAAAACCCTCGACAAATTGTTTTGTCAATTTGAGAGCAACTTGCAAATGCAAACACAAAATGAAAATGAGAATCAAAGCAAATCTTTTTGGCTTGAACTTGGGAGAAGTGTTGCAACAAATTCCACAACAATTCTTGAGCAAATGTGAGAGTGAGTTTGGGAGGTGAAAATGAAGTAATGTGTGAAGCAAACCACTCACCCATGCATGTATAAATAGTGTAGTACCCCCAAAAGTCACAAGAGGCAAAAATATAACCGTTGAAGGAGAGAGAGAGAGAGCCAAAATGGTATTCTCCCCAGATCGGCCGACTAGGGGGGGTCGCCTGACCTGTAGGTGGGCCCCCGTGTCTCCCCTTTTGGCAAGTTTCTTTGCAATGGCTATATTTCTAGCTAGTGGGTGAATCAACCACAAAATTGCTCCGAAAAATTGTTTTACAAATAAAACTTCCCCAAATTCAATATTTTTTTTGATTTTCCTAAACATGAAAAATAAATCTAAGTTGAGACTAAAAAATTCCCAACACTATAAAAAAAATTCAAAACATGCTATGGGCAAATGCAAAAATCCAAATGACGGTGGAAAAAACAAAAATGAGATAACTACCATATTAACTTATTGGCGAAGTCCCATAAAAAATAAGATGAGATGGATGTTTCTCCGTCGTCTTTACGCTCATTTTTCATCCTTCGGCCCCGGAGAAGTGGGCAAGGCTGGCTCGCCTTGCTTCTTCCGCCACACCTTCCTTGGTGGTTTTGTGGACTTGCGCCGTTTGGACGGCCCCGACTTTTCCATCTTCTTATATTGTCGATGTGGGCAAACAGATGGAGTTTCCTCATAAATTAATTTCCTCATGAATGTTATGAGGGAGTCCACTTGGGGTGGTGTAACTTCGACCTCCTCGATATGTTTGACATTCGGGCCATACTTGATTTTCATCATGGAGCATTGCTCCTTCCTTGGCCGGAAGTCAAACTTTTCCTCCTTGACATTGATATGGAAGCGGATTTCTCCGGCTCCCACATCAAGGCAAGTATCCGCGATGCTAACAAAAGGGCGCCCAAGAATGAGCGGGGTTTTCTTCTCAACCTCCATGTTGAGCACCACGAAATCCACAAGTACAAAGCAGTTCTAGATTTCCACTGGGTTGTCTTCGGCGATACCCGCTGGGTAGCAGACCGATGAATCGGCCAGATGAAGCTGCATTGGTGTTGGAGATAGTGTTGTGAATTTCAGCTTGTCGAAGACCACCTTTGGTATGACACTAACAGTTGCACCAAGATCACAAATTGCCTTGTAAAAGTGTTGTGAGCCAATGGAGCAGGATATAGAAGGGCATCCTAGATCCTTCTTCGTCTTCGGAAGCGTCTTGAGGATAGCGGCACTGCAATCCTCAGTGAGGTTGACAACCTCTGTGGTGGGCAAATGTCGCTTCTTTTTCAATATGTACTTAAGATAACGAGCATAAGTGGGTACTTGCATCGAGTCTATAAAGGGCACATTGATCTTTTGGATGACCTCAACAAAGCGATTGAATTGCTCATCTACAGTTGGCTTTTAGCTTCTTTGACTGAATGGAATAAAGGTAGTATCATCAAATTCCATTGTCATTCTCTTACTAAGCTTTTCTCCTTTCTTAGGAGAAACCTCTTCTTTCTTCTTTTCATTTGTTGTCTCCTCTTGAGTGGGGTACGGTGGATCACAAGTGGCCTTTCCACCTCTCATAGCCATCGCATTCACATTCTCTAGGGAAACCTCAGGTTGCCCCATAATCTTCCCATTCTCCAATACAGGACCAACAGCTGGCAATTGAGCTAACTAGGTCTCCAATATTTTTTTGAAGCTCAACTGGTTCTTAAAGGCAGAAGCTAAGCCTTCAACCTTGGCATTGATGTTCTCTAGGGTCTTGTCATTAGCCGACAACTTCTTAGATAGGGCATCTTTGATCTTGAGCTGGCTAATTGCATGTTCCCTTAAGTGAGACAGGTTCCCATTGCCGTTGTTGTTGTTGTAGTCTCCTTTGAAGAAAGGGCGTGGTTGGCCCCACCCTTGACCTCCTGGATGGTAGCCATTGTTGTTGTTGTAATTCTCGTTGTTGGCCAAGTATAAGGCATCCTCATGGTTCTCGAGGCAGTCACTCCCCAGATGACCCGCGTTTTCACATACTTCACATGTCATGTGAGAGTCTAAGGCTTGGACGATGCCAAATACTTCACCACTAGCTTGACAGTCAACTTTTTTCATAAGGAGGTCCAATTTGGCAATGATCATGTCCACCTCTTTCAAGGTGTGCATGCCTTGCTGTCGGGGCTGGAGATGCTCATCGCTCCATCCCATGTGTGAAACCATCTTCTCGATCAACTCCTTAGCTTTGGGCACCGTATGTGAGAAGAACGCTCCTCCAGCAGCAACATCCACATGATCATGGGCAGTCCGAGTCAGCCTGTTGTAGAAGTTTTGGATGATGAGCCAATCATCCATCCCATGGTGGGGATAGGATAGGACATACTCCTGCAGCCTTTCTCAAGCCTCGGGAATGGATTCCTTGGGCTCTTGCTGGAAGCTTGAAATTCTTCCACGTAGGGCATTAGTCTTGCCCAACGGGAAGAACGAGGCGAGGAATGCTGAGGAACATTTCTCCCAAGTATTTATAACACTTCGGTTCGTGTAGAACCACTGTTTTGCTCTCCCAAGGAGGGAGAACCAAAACAGTCTAAGGCGGATAGCAACAGGTGCAACATCCTTGATCTTAAAAGTGCTAAAAATCTCGAGGAATGGTTGCAAGTGAGCACTGGCATCCTCATTGGCTTTCCCACAGGAGGGATTAGCCTGCACCATAGTAACTAGGACAATCTCGATCTCGAAGTTAATGTCTCCCATGTTGATATTGGGCCGAGTAGGCACATTGTCAGCAGAGGGAGCCAAGAACTAACGAAGGGTCTTCTGGGCCATTGACTTGCAGCGTGACGGGTTTCCTAGCCGAGAAGATCATCTGAGGAGGAATGACACGAGTTTGATCTTTTCTCAGGAGTGACTCGAGATCTTCTATGTTGTTAGCTGTCAAACGGAAACCGGTCATACACTACCCTGTCTTCACATCAAAGAATGCAAAAACAAAGAAGGGTTATCCTACTAAAAAAACCTACTAGAATGCAATCTACCACGTGATCATGCAAATCTTCTATGCCTTCTCGGGCAACAGCTTTAGAAATGATTGTTGATACTTCCTAGGATATACTAACAAAATCATCCATGGCAATGGTGCTAGAAATACTTGTTCGTATTTCTTAACGTCTACAGCTCATCCTAGCAGCAAGGCTAGTTCTATAGAGGCACTAGGCTAACCTAAGCCAAAGCAAGATGAGTTCCACAAGCACAAGGAAAGTACCACTGTAGCATTTCACCCGAGTATTCCCTAGGATATCATATTTTTTTATCCCAAAGGAAGGCAAGGTAGAAGAGAGACAAAGTCAAGGATAGAAGAGGGTGTTCTAGTGAGGGATCCGGTAGGATGGATAAATGAATTGAAGGGATAGTGTGATACACACCTACACAAACTTCTCTAAGGGGTAAGATTGTCCTAGTGGAGGATAAGTTAAGGAGAGAGAGAGTGAGCTACTAGGGCTTAGCGTTCCAACATATCGTGCACGGGTTTACTCCTGAGAATATAAGACGATTCCCGCCACGAGGCTGCGTCATGGCCGAACATGGGGGATTACGAAGGCCAGACAACGCTGTCACCACCTACCGCCTACCCCTACAAACCGTGGGTCTACGAAAATCCAACAATACTTAATTATCTAAGCACCATGCTTACATAACAAGTAAATACCTTAAGAGCCTACGTACAAGCACCATCCTAAGGCAATGACTAACCTAAACATCGTTGAAACCAATGTTGGAACCAGACACAACATTACTCATATTAACATAATCACATTAATACCTAATTAGAACATAGTGGAGGTACATGATGTTTATGATAATATAATAAGAGCATTATAACTAGATCGTAATGACATCTATACCTAACACATGCATGGAATCTTCAACTAAACAAGGATGCTTCATCCAAGTATATGAATAAATAAAGACTAATACTAATATTATAACGCATAATCTCACAAATACAAGAGAAGATACATGAGCCATATCTTTGCCAATTTTGACTTGGGACTAGAGGCTCCTCTCTACAACCTAACCTCCACTAACGGACTAAGAGCACTCGTGTAATACAAGAGAGAATGCTTGTGTGGTGTGTGTTAGAAGTGAGGCACCGCTCTGTCTATACACGAAGTAAAGGCGGTTCCTGCAACAATTAGCATGTGAATCAGTCTTCACTGCCATCAGGGAGCCATGAGGAGCCAACATGTGGAGGAAGACCGAGTTTGGCACCAGGGCCAAGTCGGCTGACTTGGGGGGTCCGCCGACCTAGTCAGGGCCGCCCTTTGGGTGTGCTTCCTCTGGGTGATTCTAGGTGGGCCCTTATCCGCTTCCCGGGAGATACACCGCTGGATCTTCTCGGATACGCATGGGAAAGAGTCATGGATCCATGTGGTGCCACGTGTCATCGTGTGATTGGCAGGGGTGGCACTTTTTAGGATTGCTTCCCTCATTCTCCATCATTTCTGCATAAAAACTCCTGCATGCACTATTTCTCCAAGTACAAGTAGAATTATTTTAAATCTAACTATGATGTGTGTAAGAAATATTTACTCCTTCACATAATTGAGTTATGTTGACGGTTGAAATTGGTATATAATGACAACCAACAGCTGCATACTCGTGGTCTGTTCATGATTTTCCAGCTTACGACATATTTGTTTGTTGGAGCACTCATGGTCGTTTGACATGTCCCATATGTGCTTCGAAGAAGGAATGTTTTTGTCTAACTCGTGGTGGCAAGATATTCTACTTTGATTGCCATACACATTGGTTACCGCCCAATGACATGTTTAGACAGCAGAGTAATGCCTTCAAGAAGGATACTGTTGTAAAAAAGGACCATCGCAATGTCTCAATGGGTCAGAGATTGCTGAACTATTTAACAAGCTAGTGCCAGATGAAGGTCGTCCTGGATATTTTGTTGGTTACAGAGAGGACCACAATTGGACTCCTATATGTGGACTATGGGATGTACAATATGTGTAGTCCTTAATTCTAATTCATAACATTGATGTCATGCACCGGGAATGTAACATGGGCGAATGCATCATAAGTACATGTTTGGACATGATGGACAAAACAAAAGATAATATAAAGGCTCGAAAGGATTTGGCAGAGGTTTGTAACTGTACAACTCTTGAGCTCTCTGAAGATGGTGAAAGACCACGTGCTTCTTTATGTCTTCGACCAAAAGAAAATAAAGAAGTCCTGAGGTGGTTGAAAAGGTTGAAATTCCCAGACGGTTATGCTGCTAGCCTGAGACGATCCGTGAATTTTAGGAATGGAAATCTCACTGAGTTGAAGAGTCTTGATTATCACATAATCATGGAAAACTTTTGTCAATTATGTTTTGGGGATATCTTGACGATGCGGTGCGGAAGGTTTTAGCCGAGCTTAGCTACTTTTATAGACAGCTTTGTGCTAAAGAAATCACAAGGGAGATGATGGAGAAGTTTGAAATGGAGATACCAGTGCTTTTATGTAAGATGGAAAAAGTTTTCCCTCCGGGGTTCTTCAATCCAATGCAACACCTCCTAATCCATCTTCCATATGAACATAAAGTGAGTGGCGCTGTGCAGTATAGGTGGATGCATCACATTGAAAGAGCACTCACATGTCTTAAATCAATGGTTCGCAATCGGGCAAGGGTTGAAGGATGCATCGCCAAAGCATTTACACTTCAGGAGATAGGATACTTTTCAAGTGTCTACTGTGCAGAAAAACACAATGTTAATGCTTCCACATTGTGGTACAATATGGATGATGCACCCCCTTGTAGCGCGCTCTCCATTTTTCAAACCAGAGGCACCATTGTTGGTAGTGGCACGAGGTACGATGCTTCAACAGAAGAAAACACATCTTCTTTGATACATGTACACTTATATAGACGGGATGGACAAATATTTTCAGTAAGTGTTTGTTCAACATCTATACTGATTAGCGTCCTGGGTTATACATCTATTCTAATCATACTATTTATTCCTTATTTATTGAGTTCGACCAACAAAATTGAAAATCTAAGCAACAACCTATGAGCAGGCAAATACAATCTATGTGACATTATGGAGTAAATGGAGGGCCTAACTTCCAATCCTTGTTTTGAGATCATGTAACGTTTTCTTGTCTTGTTTCTTATAGTAATTACGTGTATAGCATAAAAAGTCTTCTAACTTCATATGTTGGACAGTGCAAAAAATGAGCTGGTGTCCATGAAGATTTGCGACAACTGTCCTACAGATCCATTAATGTTAAAAGCTATGGTTGATACAAAGTCAACGGGTTCTGATTTTGTTCAACTCATTTTGAAGCTCTTTGTCCTCTCAGGGAAACATCTAATACTGGTGTTGCGATGAGGGCAGTTGATACTGAAGGAAGTGAAACAAATTATTTTGGGATCATTAAAAAATCCTTGAACTCAGTTTTGCAGGGAATAAGGCCCTTATAGTAGTCTTCTTTGACTGCGATTGGTTTTGATCATAACAATGGAACTCGACAAAACAAACTGGGCATGGTAGAAATCAAACACAAGGATCAGCTATGAGGTTGCGACACCTTCGTCCTTGCACACCAAGTCGAGCAAGTGTATTATATACATTATCCATGCCAAAAGCTTAGTGCTTGGTGGGTTGTACACAAGGTGAATCCTCGTGAGCGGTTATATACACCAGACAATGATGGGTACCTTGATGACGAGGTTGATGTTGTTTACCAAGAACAAGAGTTGTCGAACTCTTTTGTCGTTGAATCTGGTCTAAGACTCGATGACTTAGTTGGAGATGTAAAACATGTAGAGACTTTTGAGATGCAAAAATGAAAACGGGAAACAACCATGACAGAAGATCGATGGTCCGGTTTAAGTAGTAGAGTACATGATTGTGATATTGATAAATTTTAACATTGAGTACAAGTAACGTTTTCTTCATCTCTTCATTCCTCTTCTATACTTTCCCTTAAATTCATTAGCAAATTTTCCTTTCCACAGGATGTTGTCGAGCAGCAGACGATGGGGGACATGGGGCTTTCTGTCCACGAGAGCAGACTCTTTCTTTGAGGGCAGTCAGCTTAGCGGGGGTAGATGGGATAAATTGCTGAGCCATGTACCGAGTAAGTGACGAGGACTTGTACTGCAGTCAAGATAGGTAAATAACTTCTAATTACATAAATTATATAAGTAATTCTTTAATCTATATTATGAATCTTTAAAAGTGTCAGAACGACACTATGTCCAAGGTCTCAGAGGCTAGGGGTTCTCTTCAGCTACCGCAGGCTGACCACGCTTCAGAGCCTACTTCGGAGCCTACTTCGGAGCCCGCTAGGGAGCAAGTGCAGTCGGGTGACCCCCTCCTATGGGTCACTTGATATGGTGCTGGCTTTGAGGCGGCGGACAAGGAGGAGCCACTACATGGTTCCTCCTCTGGCTCCTGCAAACCCAGACGATGGAGCTATACGTTCGGTTGGCGATAGGTAAGTAAATCTCTAAAAATTCAATTTAGATATTTTTAGGCTTATATATGTACTAATTGAGAATCATCTATCAGGTCTTAGTACGATGCCTCGTTCACGGGTCAGGAGCAACACTAGCAGATGAACGGTGTCCTGGGCTGTCTAGTCAGTTTGCATTACCCCGGTGTAGTGAACGGACTCACTGCTACGTCTTGGGATGATTACACTATGGCTCAGGATTTTACTCATGGCAACCAGCAGGAGGCTGTGTGGCACGACTTCATGGTAAGTATAAAAAATATTTGTGCAATACAAATCTCTTATAGGTTAAATTCACTTACTTATATATTTCTTCTTCCAGGCATGATACTGTTTGGAGGACGAGGTCCAGCAGTTGGATTATGCCCATCCCATATTCCATAAGAACGTCAGGAAGCTCGTGATGTAGTAAATATCGAATGCCCACAGTCAAGCTATGAAGGCATACTTCAAGTTGCATCCGGACGACGGTGAGTCGGGGCAGTACAGGGATGTGGCCGACAAGTACTTGATTGAGGCACACTACGCAGAGTTAAACTGTTCATTTTACTTTGCTTCATTATCCGATTCTGTTAACAATGTTTTCATCCAATAATAAATGTGTGCAGGTTGGCTTAGTGTGGCTTGACAGCCGTTCGGATGCATACCGTGCCATGTGTGCCCTTTGGGCGAGCGAGTGCTTCCAGGGCGTGTCTATCACCCATCGAGAGAGTCGACGGACGGATAGGAAAAACCGGTTTGGTGCGGATGGCTACTTACATCTCGCTAAATGGATGGTATGTGTGACTCAAATTCTATTTAAGTAATTTTAAAATGTTCATTGTGCTAACACGTATCAATAGGAGTGCGAGAGCAGTCAGGAGCCGACACCTATCCAGGTGTGGAAGAGGGGTCACTTGAGAAGTGACCCATCGTAGCCTGACCAACTGTGTTCTCATGCAGCGTCGAAGGCGTTGGTGAGTTATTTTGTTAACTTAATTGAATTCTCTTTAATAGTTTTGATGACGTTATTTTTCTGTATTTCTAGGCAAGGTACGGGCAGGAAGCGCGAAGGCTTCGAGGTGGAGAGTATGATTGGCAGACCACGCCAATCATCCCCCAAGCCGTGTATGCAAGCGGTGGTAGGAAACCTCACGGACGGTGAGTTTTTACTGCCACAAACTTTGAGATATGAAAATTTAATAACCTTACTTCTTTGTGTAGGTTAGCCATCTCCGATGGAGTGGTCGACTCGAGAGAGGCGTGACCATCCTCGAGCGCCTCTTCATCACAGCAGGCTGGGCCTAGCAGCCGTACCAACTGAGAGCTGGAACTCCAGAGTGCCCGGGAGGAGCTCCAGAGGACGCAGGAAGAGCTGCGACAGGAGAATGAGAGGCAAGGAGTGACCCTCAGGGCTAGGGAAGAGTATCATAACCCGTACATGCTACAGTTGCAAGCTGCCATGCAGGTAAGCTCTAACCGTTGTACTTAATGTTTTTAATATCTAAACGACATGTATATAATAATGATTTGCTTTGTATTTATAGGCTGGAGATGCAACCTTAGGACAGCAGGCATTCGTTCCCCAGTGGCAGCCGCCACCGATCGAGCTGCCACACGTGCCAACGATAGGAGCATAGGTACAAAATTACTAAAAATAGCCAAAACTAGTCAGACTTGCTCAAATTAAGTAAAATTTGATCAGACTTACTCAAACATAGCCAAAACTAGTTAAACTTGCTCAAACTTAGTAAAATATGATTAAACTTACTCAAACATAGCCAAAACTAGTTGAACTAGCTCAAAATAGACGAAACTAGTCGATCTTGCTCAAACTTAGTAAAATATGAGCAAACTTACTCAAATATAACCAAATCTAGTTAATTTGCTCAATTCTATCTTGTAACAAGCAAATTTAGTCAAATATGCATTTTTAAACTTATAACTAGTCTAACTACACTTGCACATCACAAGGATTGGCGACGGAGGCTCAAACTCCATCGCCGCAGCTTCCGGCGCTTGGACGACGGCTCGAGGACGACTTCTCAGGCTCCGGAGGCAGCATACGAGGTAGCGTGTAGTGTGGCATGTGTCGTGTGTGTGTAGTGTTTGAGAATTGGTGTTTTGCAATGATGATGGTGATATATATATATATATATATATATATATATATATATATATATATATATATATATATATATATATATATATATATATGATTTGATATGCCTTTGTGAGCCGGCCATTGAGCAAGGGCTGATCTCGAAGCTGGGGCAGCATTTTCTATTTTTTTAATACCTACCTAATTGGTGACGGTTTTTGGTACTTGGCAGTCGCCAATAAGCCATAATAATTGGCGACGGCTAGGAATACCATCGTCTATAGGCCATACTTATTGGTGACGATCAGGGCATCGTCGTCTATAAGTCCACTTGATGCCACGTGGCATGTTGGAATTATTGACGACGGGCTGGTCTGGCCATTGTTAATTACTTTATAAACGACAGCCACCGTCGTGAATAATCTTATAGACGGCTAATAATCAAAGACGGACAAAAATCGTCATCAATAAGCAGATACCATCGTCTATAACTTATAAACGACGATATGGCCCTTATTAACGACAATTTCTGGCCGTCGTTTATCATCAGGATTCCTGTAGTGGAAGTGAATGTTGTCCTGACATTGTTTCTCTCAGTTAAGAGCTCGTGCGTCCTAAGATATGCGCAAAACATAGCATCAGAGAAGCAGAGAAAAATATTACATTACAAAAGCATAGGAACAACAAAACATTTGTGATTTCGTTGCTTCTCTCCATTAAGGGCTTATTAGAAACACAAGGATTAAAAGACTGAAAATTCTTAGGAGCAGACGTTGGAACCACAATATTATAAAAGCATTAAAATAACATGGAAATCCACAATCTCAGTAGAGCTTGGCACATGGTTTTCGTACATTTTCGAAGAGGGGCGCATAGCCAAAGCGGCCACACGTGATTAAGAAAAAAAAAGTGGGTCCATCATGTTGAAGTGACTAGAACTAGTTTGTCATTTTATGTTTCCCATTGTTCTAGTTCCTAGACCCTGTTGTATGAATCTTCGTGTTTCCTTGCTCCACCAAAGTTAAATGCCTAGAGGTTGATAGATTTGCTCTACAACAGAAATAACATTTCATACTGCCCCATCAGCACTACAGGAATCCAGTTGGCCGTCGCAAATAAGTGAAAAACCGTCGAAAATAAGCTATTTACGGCGGCTTTCCTTGTTTGTGATAGTTTTCTAACCAACGTAAATTATTTGTCGCAAATAAGCTTGTAAGATCTATGTGTGCTGAATACATTGGCTTGTCGTGAATACACTTGGTCTTGATGATAAAAGTTTTGAATATCACCAAAACACCTTTTTATCAAGGTCCGACTCTTGCTCTGAGCTACAGCAAGGTCCGACGGTAGGTCCGGCTTGGTTTGGGTAGCTCCGGTTACGTTCGATGCTAGGTCCGACTAGATTTGGTCAGCTCCGGTGATGTTTTGTCTATAGCTCCGACATGTTTTTGATAGCTCCGACATGTTTTTGATAGCTCCGGCGTGTTTTTGCTGAGCTCCAAGTTGATTTTTCTAGCTCTGGCTTTTGGATTTACTAGTTCCGACTAGTTCTGGTTAGCTCCGGCGCTAGGTCCTGCTAGTTTTGTAAGCTCCAGCGGGAGCTTGGTTATACTAGTTCTGGTAAGTTCCGGCGCTAGGTTCTACTAGCTTTTGTTAGTTCCGGCTCAAGGTCCGGGTTGCTCTGGCAAGGTCCGGAACTTGACCGCAGTGCTTCTGCTTTTCATTTGCAATGTTTCATACTTGCTTTACATTGTTGGAAAATTTGCTTAGTATTCTTTTACTAAGTTTTTGGTGCGTTTTGGATGATATGGCTGATATCATTTTGCTATGCTTTGCAACATGCTTATGTGAGGTTCTCACGTAAGGTGTTATGTTTGGAACTAACTTGAGTCAAGTCAAGGACTTGGGCTCGTATGGATTGGTTGTTTATTCATGTGCAGGTGTTGCTTGAGTTCAAGACATGGCTGGTGACGGGATCCATTGGACTAGTCTCAGGGAGGAGATGAGGTTCCAACAACCAAATTCAGGAGGAATTGTGGTTGAGCTGATCAGGAGGTTGCGCAACATGATTGAATCAAGAGCAATGCATATGAAGGTATTGTGGACATCATTGGAAGATGTTTGCACGTGTGCAATGAGTGCATATACGTGGATACATGGTTCCGAGACGTGATGAAGAGATATGGACGTAAAGAGTTGGTCGGAAAGGTCCAACTGACTAGGTTATGGACTCAGGCTGCGGCTGAGTCGGGTTTGACTCAAATATGGAAAGATTTGAGTTGGTTATGATAGGATTTCGTGTGGGTCACGAATTTGAGTTGTTTAGGAATGTGGGATACGTTCCTAAGGTGTTTTGAAGTCTTAAGATTGCTTCTATCTGCGTATAGAAGAATCCTAAGCAGTTATGGAAAGTTACGATTCGTGAACAGAGTAGGATTAGGTTCCTGATCTGTGTTGAGTTGGCTTTCGAGCTAGTTATATAAGCAAGGGAGCCCAGAGCTCGTGGTGCACGAATTTGGGGCTGTTCCTCTTGTGTTCTATTGAATAAAATTCGTAGGTTGAAGGAACATTTGTGCCTTTTTCGTCCGACTTGTTCTAGACAAGTTTTACTCGTTGAGTTTCTGGACAGCTCTACCTTTCGTTGGTGGTTTTATCATAACTCGAGTTTTACAGATCCAATTGACGTGATTCTTTTTGGATTGTCTTCATAACTTGATTATATATCATATGTCAAAATTTCACGGTCATTGGATTTGAGGTCTATGATCTACACGAGTTTCTTTGCAGCTTTCCAGAACTGTTTTCTCTCGGGTAGGGCAGATTGACCTTTGTTTGATCTTTCGATCATAGCTTGAGTTTTTCTCGACGGATTTGAGTGATTCCTTTTGTGTTGTCTTCGTGACTTTACTCTCTCTGATATCCATCACTTTTGTCACGGTGAAACACATTTAGATTAGTTTCACACACGATTTCTTTAAGAGATTGTTTTTCTGCCGAAGGGGTTGGGGTTTAATTGTTTCCGCCGTGTAAGATTTTTAAATCTATCATTCACCCCACCCTCTGGTAGCTTTTCACGTGCTCAATCCTACAATTGGTATCAGAGCCACGGTGCTCTAATCTTTGAGATTTTCACGTGTTTTTGACTAATCATCATGGAGAAGTACTCCGCCAAACCTTGTGTGTTTGCTGGTATTGATTTCCAGGTTTGGAAGGCATGCATGGAGGCTTTCATCCAGGCACAAGGCTTTGCAATATGGGAGAAGGTATACAAGCCTTACGAAGTGCCATCAAACAATCAAGTTACAGCTACAAATCTGAGAGATGTCAACAACAACAACAAGGCTCGGAACTTGATCATACAAGGATTAACTCAAAGCGACTTCGACCGTGTTGCACACCTCCGATCTGCATACGATGTGTGGAAAGCACTTTGTGACTACCACGAAGGATCCAACACGATCAAAGAGGTAAGGCAAGACATGTTCAAAAAGGAATACATGTGCTTCGAGATGCAACCCGGTGAGTCTATTGATGATCTTTTTGCTCGCTTTAATAAAATTCTCAGCAACTTGCGTAGTGTCAATGTTAATTTTTCAGATGCTGAAAATGCTAGGCAATTGTTAAGTGCATTAGATATGTCAATTTGGGAGATGAAAGTCACATCTATTCGTGAATCTACTGTCATGAGTTCTCTTACATTAGATGTACTCTATTCTAAACTAAAAACTCATGAAATTGACATCCTAGCACGTAAGAACCCAAATAAGTCTATTGCATTTGTTTCACAACGTGATATGTCTAGCTCCGGCCAATCATCATCTTGCAATACTCTTGCTTTGTTGTCCTCACTAACCCTGGAGCAGATCGAAGAATTTCCAGAAGAGGAGTTGACACTCATCTCTACTAGATTCTCAAAAGCATTGCAAAATGTGAGAACTAGAAGGAGAGGAAGCTCCGGACCTCAACGCTGTTTTGAATGTGGTAAAACAGGACACTTTCGTACAGAATGCCCTAACCTTTCAGGTCCAACCACCCGGGAAGAAAAACAAAGCAAGGTCCGGACCTCCTCTGGAAATTCCAACAAGAAGAAGAAAGGTACCATAGGACGCAAGATGATCAACAGTTTTATCACCGCGCTTCAAGAGTTCAGTTCAAGTGACATGGACATTGGAAGTGATGAAGATGAAGATGATTTGGCAAACTTGTGCTTTATGGCGGGAAAGTCAAGATCAAGTATGGAGGAGGCAGAACACAACAACGACAATGAAGAGGTATGTCCTACTTGCGAAGAAATGTGTGATGCTATTTCTCGTGCCACTGTTATTGTTAAGAAAAAGGACAAAAAGCTTAGGGATAGTGCTGCTAAAATTGAATCACTAGAATCTGAAATCAACCGTTTAAAAACTTTGATTCCTAGTGATGATGCATGTTCCTCATGTGATTTAATATATGAACAATTGCCCTCATTAAGATGTGCGCACACCTCCACACTTGATAAACTTGAGTTAGAAATTTAAAAGAACAGAGAGCTTGCTGCACTTAATGATAAAAACCTGAAAGATGCTAGCTGTTCTAAAATTGATTTGCATTGTTCTACTTGTGATGATCTTGATAAGAAACTACAGGATGCTATGAATGAAATTTCTATATTGAAAAATGCTTTACGTTCTCATGAAGTTAAATTTTGTTCCAATTGCAAACTAAAAGGAAAAACTTCATGTGAAAATTGCCTTGATCAATCCAATAAACTTGATGACATGCATAGGACATTAGATCGGTTTTGTAATGGGGATAAGAACCTAAACTTGCTGCTGAATTCTTCCAAGTCATGCAATGATAAAACTAGTTTAGGTTTTGATCCTCATGCTCATGCTAAGGCACATCCACCTAAAATTGTAAAGTCATTAGGAAGTGGTTTGATTCAAATAGTTCCTAAACAAAAGGAAGTGGTTTTCAAATCTGCAGGAGTATTGTCTCATTCGGTTTCAAATAAAAATGTTGTTTGCTCATCTAGACATGAACAGAAAGTTAAATTTCATTGTACCTATTGTGGTAGATATGGTCATGTCATAGATTTTTGTTATAGACTAGCTAAACGACAGAAAAGGGAAAGAATGGTTGCTAGATCTCATAACTTTCATGCAAAATTTGCTGCACATATTGAACCGAATGTACAACCTACTGTTATGAGTCAAAAACATTCAAAGTTTACCTCCGGACCTTCTGTTTTTGCCTCCGGAGCTACTGATTTTTGTGCTACACAAGTAACACCTTATAGGTCAGTAGTTAAGAATAAAAAATCTCAAACTTTGACTCATAAACCTGCTGTTTTGTCTCAGCTTTCGCGTGTTTTTCCTACTGCATGTCGCGTGACTCAGTACTGGATTCCTAAATGCCTTTTGACTAACCCCAGTATTGAGTCATCGACGTACTGTGCTTCTATGTAGGTTACACGGTTGAGGAAGGAGAACATTTGGATTGTGGATTCAGGTTGCTCACGCCACATGACCGGTAACAAAGATTGGTTCTCCTCCCTCTCTTTTATGTCACGTGTAGAGAATGTTACTTTTGCCGATAACTCTTCAATTCCTATAATTTCTAAGGGTTCGGTTAGAGTAAATGATCACTACACTTTGAAGGATGTGGCACTTGTCAAAAATTTGAAATACAACTTGCTTTCTGTTGCACAATTGCTAGATGAAAATCTAGAAAATATTTTCAATAAAAACTGTTGCAAAGTTGTAGGTTCAAATAGAGAGCTTATTTTTAACATGTCTCGGTTTGGAAGAGTTTTTAAAGCTGATTTTGATATGTCTTCCTCTAAGCATAGGTGTATAGTTGCTAATGATTCAAAGGACTTATATTTTTGGCATCGTAGACTTGGTCACGTAGGCTTTGATCACCTAACGCGTGTTAGTGCTCTTGATCGCATACGTGGGCTGCCTAAGCTTAAAGGGGACAAAGAAATTGTGTGTTCTTCTTGTAGACATGCTAAGATGGTTGCAGGTTCACATACTCCTCTCACAATGATAATGACAACTGAACCATGTCAACTTTTGCATCTTGACACCGTAGGACCTTCACGTGTTCAATCCTTCAGAGGTAAATGGTATGTTCTTGTTATTGTTGATGATTATTCTAGATACTCTTGGGTTTACTTTATGATGTCTAAGAATGAAGCTTCTAGTCACTTTAGGACTTTATTTCTTAGATTATCAATTGATCACCCAGGATCTTTAAAGGTAATTAGAAGTGATAACAGAACTGAATTTAAAAATCAATCTTTTGATCACTTTTGTGCTGAAAATGGAATAGATCATCAACTTTCTTCCCCATATGTACCTCAACAAAACGGTGTTGTAGAAAGAAAGAACAGAACCTTAGTCGAGATGGCTAGGACTATGCTTGATGAATATCAAACTCCTAGGAAATTTTGGGCTGATGCATTAGCAACCGCTTGTTATGTCTCAAATCATGTTTTCTTGCGTGCTAAGCTAGGTAAAACACCATATGAGCTTCGGTTTGGACATAGGCCTAGTGTTACACACTTTCGGGTCTTTAGTTGCAAATGCTTTGTTAAGAAACATGGTAATCTTGATAAATTTGAACCTCGATCCATTGATGGCATGTTTCTTGGTTATCCATCTCATACTAGAGGCTACTGTGTGCTTTTACTTGACACTAACAAAATTGTGGAGACTTGTGAAGTGTCTTTAGATGAATCTAGCCCTGGTACTAGCTCAAACATTACAGGTCCAGATCCATATCCGCAGGGGGAGAGCATTTTCATTGAAGATGAGGAAGAATTGGAGTTGCTGTCAGAAAATTCAGCAGCTAAAGACTTTGGTTTAGCTCCGGATGTTAATTCTCAACCAGCACCAACAATCATCAATGCTGATTCAAATAATCCTCAAGCCACAAGCTCATCGATTTGTGATGAACATGAAGAAGAAGAAGCTTGTGAGACATCTGTTCCCCTACAGTTTTACAAAGATCATACCCCACAACAGATGATTGGAAGCTTGCACGAACGAGTCACACGGTCCAGGTTTTGCGATCCAAACTCTTATGCTCATTCTTCTTTTGTTGCTTTTTTGAACCCAAAGATATATCACACGCACTGACTAATGAATCTTGGATTATTGCCATGCAAGAAGAGTTAGAAAATTTTGAAAGAAATAATGTTTGGAAACTTGTACCTCCACCTCAAGGTCACACTTTTATTGGAACTAAATGGGTATATAAAAATAAACAAAGTGAGGATGGGGTTGTGGTTAGGAATAAGGCTAGGTTGGTTGCTCAAGGTTTCACTCAAGTTAAAGGTCTATATTTTGATGAAACTTTTACTCCTATCGCTAGATTAGAAGCCATAAGAATTTTGTTAGCTTTTGTAGCATCTAAAAGTTTTAAGCTATTTCAAATGGATGTTAAAAGTGCTTTTCTTAATGGCTACATAGATGAGGAGGTTTATGTGAAACAACCACCGGGTTTTGAAAATCCATATTTTCCTAATCATGTTTACAAACTGTCCAAAGCCTTATATGGTCTCAAACAAGCCCCTAGAGCATGGTATGATAGGTTAAAAACATTCTTACTTGAAAAGGGGTTTACAATGGGCAAGGTTGATAAAGCTCTTTTTGTGCTTAAACATGGCAATGACTCATTATTCGTTCAAGTGTATGTGGATGATATTATCTTTGGTTGTGCTTCTCATGATCTTGTGTCCAATTTTTCAGCAATGATGAGTTCCGAATTTGAAATGAGTATGATGGGTGAACTCACTTACTTTTTGGGGCTGCAAATCAAGCAAACCAAGGAGGGTACCTTTGTGCATCAAACGAAGTATACCAAATACCTTCTAAGGCGCTTCAACATGGACAAATGCAAGCCTCTTCGGACACCAATGGGAATAGCAACAACACTTGAACTTGATGAAGATGGTGAACCCGTGGATCAAAAAGAATATAGAAGCATGATCAGATCACTTTTGTACCTCACGGCATCAAGACCGGACATACAATTCAGCGTATGTCTTTGTGCACGGTTTCAAGATTCCCCACGTGCTTCACATCGTCAAGCCGTCAAAAGGATTATCAGGTACTTACATGGAACACAAGAATTTGGAAATTTTCTTCCTTCTTCCTCAACCGTTACTTTGAAAGCTTTTTCGGATGCTGATTTTGGGGGGTGTAGGATTGATAGGAAAAGTACTTACGGTGCTTGTCATTTTCTTGGTAATTCTCTTGTTGCTTGGTCCTCTAGAAAACAAAATTCAGTTGCACAATCCACAACCGAATCTGAATATGTAGCTACTGCTAGTGCTTGCTCACAAATTCTTTGGATTGTTCAAAAACTTAAGGACTATGGGGTTGATCTAGATAGTGTTCCACTGTTCTGTGATAACACTAGTGCCATTTGCATTGCTAAAAACCCCGTGCAACATTCTAGAACTAAGCACATTGACATTAGGTATCACTTTGTCCGAGATAATGTTGAAAAAGGAAACATTGTGCTTCACCATGTAGATACCGAACAACAATTGGCTGACATTTTTATAAAACCTTTGGATTTCACTCGTTTTTGTTACATTCGTAGTGAAATAGGGGTTATGCATCCTCATGGCTTAAATTGAGGGGGAGTTTTTGAAACTTGGGAAGTCTATGTGTGAATCTGAAATTAAAATAATATGAGCATAGTATTTCATACATATATGACTTTGTGATTCCTTTTACATGCTGAAAGTTCTTACTACATTACTCGTGTTATACATTTTGTAGTTTTTACCATGTCTAGTAATTAGAATAATTACTTACACTAAAACTGGTCATGGTCAAACTTTCTTGCTGTTTTGAACTTGTTACATGTTCACAAGTGCTTTTAATCATTAAGAATTCATCAAGTAATCAACTCACATGTTGAGTTTTTATGAACAAATATAAATTGATAAAAGATCAAGAGAATATGCATGCATCACACTTCTTCTTTTGAGATGGCTAGTCATTGCACTAAGATATGAACTTGGAAGAAGTTGTGTATGACTAAAACCATGTCCTTAAGCTTCTGATTGTCAAATGACATAGGCTTGGCTTGGTTGGTTAGAATAAGGCAGATGCACATATAATCTCTTGCAAATATCATATGATCTAAATTTATGCTTTGAAAAATAATAAAATGCAGCAACTAGTGTCATGCTTTCAGGTTTTGAAATAGTTAAGTTTGTGAGATCATGACTTACTTAAATTGAAAATTACATTTGATCTCTAGCATGGCTTACACTACTTTATGTATTTCATTGATGTGATAATGTAAGGTACTTGATAGTATGACTTGGATGAGCTTTGTTTATATGTATATGTTATACTATGCTCATAACAACTAAAGGGGGAGAGATAATTTGTTTATATGATCATGACTTGCTGAATACATTGTCAAAGGGGGAGAGATAAGCATGAAGAGAAAGAGAATATGTGCATAAGGAGAGATAATAAAGGGGGCATAATGAGAGATAATAAAGGGGGAGAGATTTTCTTCTCATTTTACTTTTGACTTACAAAACTTTTATGTGAATAAGCCAATGTTCGGATTTTAAATGGTGTTGCCAATGCATTCATCAAGGGGGAGATTGTAAGACCTATGTGTGCTGAATACATTGGCTTGTCGTGAATACACTTGGTCTTGATGATAAAAATTTTAAATATATCCAAAACACCTTTTTATCATGGTCCGACTCTAGCTCTGAGCTACAGCAAGGTCCGACGGTAGGTCCGGCTTGGTTTGGGTAGCTCCGGTTACGTTTGATGCTTGGTCCGACTAGCTTTGGTCAGCTCCGGTGAAGTTTTGTCTATAGCTCCGACATGTTTTTGATAGCTCCGACATGTCTTTGATAGCTCCGGCGTGTTTTTGCTAAGCTCCGAGTTGATTTTTCTAGCTCCGGCTTTTGGATTTACTAGTTCCGACTAGTTCTGATTAGCTCCGGTGCTAGGTCCTGCTAGTTTTGTAAGCTCCGGCGGGAGCTTGGTTATACTAGTTCTGGTAAGTTCCGGCGCTAGGTTCTACTAGCTTTTGTTAGTTCCGGCTCAAGGTCCGGTTGCTCTGGCAAGGACCGGAACTTGACCGCAGTACTTCTGCTTTTCATTTGCAATGTTTCGTACTTGCTTTACATTGTTGGAAAGTTTGCTTAGTATTCTTTTACTAAGTTTTTGGTGCATTTTGGATGATATGGATGATAACTTTTTGCTATGCTTTGCAACATGCTTATGTGAGGTTCTCACGTAAGGTGTTATGTTCGGAACTAACTTGAGTCAAGTCAAGGACTTGGGCTCGTATGGATTGGTTGTTTATTCATGTGCAGGTGTTGCTTGAGTTCAAGACATGGCTGGTGACGAGATCCATTGGACTAGTCTCAGGGAGGAGATGAGGTTCCAACAACCAAATTCAGGAGGAATTGTGGTTGAGCTGATCAGGAGGTTGCGCAACATGATTGAATCAAGAACAATGCATATGAATGTATTGTGGACATCATTGGAAGATGTTTGCATGTGTGCAAGGAGTGCATGGACGTGGCTACATGGTTCCGAGACGTGATGAAGAGATATGGACACAAAGAGTTGGTCGGAAAGGTCCAACTGACTAGGTTATGGACTCAGGCTGCGGCTGAGTCGGGTTTGACTCAAATATGGAAATATTTGAGTTGGTTATGATAGGTTTTCGTGTGGGTCACGAATTTGAGTTGTTTAGGAATGTGGGATGTGTTCCTAAGGTGTTTGGAAGTCTTAAGATTGCTTCTATCTACGTATAGAAGAATCCTAAGCAGTTATAGAAAGTTACAATTCGTGAATAGAGTAGGATTAGGTTCCCGATCTGAGTTGAGTTGGCTTTAGAGCTGCGTAAGATTTTTAAATCTACCATTCACCCCCCCTCCGGTAGCTTTTCACGTGCTGTTCAATCTTACAAAGCTTATTTACAACGGCCATCGTCATAAATAAAGTGATTTACAACGATGGCCCGCACCCGTCATAAATAACGACCCGGGCCCTTTGGGTGGGCTGGGCCTCCTTATTTGTGACGGCTCCCGGGTCCGTCGTAATAAAGAACCTTATTTGTGACAGTTCATGTGGCCGTTGTAAAAATAATGGATTATTTACGATGCCCAGGTCAGCCATCATAAATTGCAGATTCCTTATTTACAACAGTACTGCATAAAAACCTTCATAAATAAGGTTTTTTATTTTTTTAAAAACGGAAAAAAACTACCCGACGCGATGGCCGGAAACAGATAACAACACATATAGCATATATAGGTACACAACAGCATCACATATAGCATCACATGACATCAAAAACTTCATATACATCACAAATGTCGCATCACATGACAATGACATTGTGAGACCTATGTGTGCTAAATACATTGGCTATGGCGATAAAAAGTTTTAAATACTACCAAAACACCTTAATCATCAAGGTTCGACTCTAGGTCCGAGCTCTAGCAAGGTCCAACGATAGGTCCAACTTGTTTTGGGTAGCTCCGGCAAGGTCCGACGTAAGGTCCGACTTGCTTTGGCTAGGTTCGACTTCTTTGTCTAGGTCCGACTAGCTTTGGTTAGCTCTGGCTCTAGGTTCGACTAGCTTTGGTAAGCTTCAGCGCTAGGTCCGACTAGCTTTGGTTAGCTCCGGCACTAGGTCCTGCTAGCTTTGGTAAGTTCCAGCGCTAGATCCTGTTAGTTTTGGTAAGCTCCGGTTCAAGGTCCGGTTAGCTTTGACATGGTTCGGAACTTGATCGCGGTGGGTCTGCGTTTAGGTTAGTCGCACAGAGGGTTTCTTTAACAGATCAGTTTTCTGCCGAGGGTTGTTTCCATTGCTTCCGCTAAAAAGTTTTAATCTACCATTCACCCCCCCCTCTGGTAGCTTTACACGTGCCTAAGCTTAAAGGAGACAAAGAAATTGTGTGCTATTCTTGTAGACATGCTAAGATGGTTGCAGGTTCACATACTCCTCGCACAATGATCATGACAACTGAACTGGGTCAACTTTTGTACCTTGACACCATAGAACCTTCACGTGTTCAATCCTTCGGAGGTAAATGGTAAGTTCTTGTGATTGTTGATGATTATTCTAGATACTCTTGGGATTACTTTATGACATCTAAGAATGAAGCTTTTAGTCACTTTAGAACTTCATTTCTTAGATTATCAATTGATCACCCAGCATTTTTAAAAGCAATTAGAAGTGATAACGAAACCGAATTTAAAAATCAATCTTTTGATCACTTTTGTGCTGAAAATGGAATAGATCATCAATTTTCTTCACCATATGTACCTCAACAAAAAGGTGTCGTAGAAAGAAAGAACATGACCTTAGTTGAGATGGATAGGACTATGCTTGATGTATATTAAACTCTTAGGAAATTTTGGGCTGATGCGATTGCAACTGCTTGTTATGTCTCAAATCGTATTTTCTTGCGTGCTAAGCTAGGTAAAACACTATATGAGCTCCGGTTTGGACATAGGCCTAGTTTACACACTTTCGGGTCTTTGGTTGCAAATGTTTTGTTAACAAACATCGCAATCTTGATAAATTTGAACCTAGATCCATTGATGGCATGTTTCTTGGTTATCCATTACTAGAGGCTACCGTGTGCTTTTACTTGACACTAACAAAATTGTGGAGACTTGTGAGATGTCTTTTGATGAAGCTAGTCCAGGTACTAGCTCAAACATTGCATGTCCGGATCCATATCCTTAAGGGGGAGGGTATTTTTGAAGAACAAGAAGAGTCGGTGATATTGCCTGATAGTTCTAAAGTTGACACATGTCCAGCTCCGAATTTTGAACAAGCTCCGACTACCATCTCTGCTGGTCCTGATCGTCCACAAGCCACAAGCTCATCAATCTGCGATGAACCGGATGAAGAAGAAGTTTGTGAGACATCTGTTCCCCTACAGATTTACAAGAATCATCCCCCGCAACAGATAATTGGGAGCTTGCATGAACGAGTTACAAGATCCAGGTTTTCTGACCCCAATTCTCATGCTCATTCTACTTGTGTTGCTTCTTTTGAACCCAAAGATATATCACACGCACTCACTAATGAATCTTGGATTATTTCCATGCAAGAAGAGTTTGAGAATTTCGAAAGAAATAATGTTTGGAACCTTGTGCCTCCACCTCAAGGTCACACTTTAATTGGAACTAAATGGGTGTTTAAAAATAAACAAAGTGAGGATGGGGTTGTGATTAGGAATAAGGCTAGATTGGTTGCTCAACGTTTCACACAAATTGAAGGTCTAGATTTTGATGAAACTTTTGCTCTTGTTGCTAGATTAGAAGCCATAAGAATTTTGTTAGCTTTTGCTGCATCTAAAGGTTTCAAGTTATATCAAATGGATGTAAAAAGTGCTTTTCTTAATGGCTACATTGATGAGGAGTTTTATGTTAAGCAACCATCTGGTTTTGAAAATCTAGATTTTCCTAATCATGTTTACAAACTTTCCAAAGCCTTGTACGGTCTCAAACAAGCCCCTAGAGCATGGTATGATAGGTTAAAAACATTCTTACTTGAAAAGGGGTTTACCATGGGCAAGGTTGATACAACTCTTTTTGTGCTTAAGCATGGCAATAACTCATTATTCGTTTAAGTGTATGTGGATGATAATATCTTTGGTTGTGCCTCTCATGATCTTGTGTCCAAGTTTTCAGCAATAATGATTTCAGAATTTGAAGTGAGTATGATGGGTGAACTCACTTACTTTTGGGGGCTGCAAACCAAGGAAGGTACCTTTGTGCATCAAACGAAGTATACAAGGGACCTTCTCAAGCGCTTCAACATGGACAAAAAAGGCCTCTTCGAACACCAATGGGAACAACATCAACACTTGAACTTGATGAAGATGGTGAACCCGTGGATCAAAAAGAATATAGAAGTATGATCGGATCACTTTTGTACCTCACGGCATCAAGATCGGACATACAATTCAGCGTATATCTTTGTGCACGGTTTCAAGCTTCCCAACGTGCTTCACATCGCCAAGCCATCAAAAGGAGTCCCAGATACTTACATGGAACTCAAGAATTTGGCATTTTTCTTCCTTCTTCCTCAACCTTTACTTTGAAAGCTTTTTCGAATGCTGATTTTGGAGGTTGTAGGATTGATAGGAAATGTACTTCCAATTCTTGTCATTTTCTTGTTAATTCACTTGTTGCTTGGTCCTCTAGAAAACAAAACTCAGTTGCACAATCCACAGCCGAATCTGAATATGTAGCTGCTGCTAGTTCTTGCTCACAAATTCATTGGATTGTTCAAACACTTAAGGACTATGGGTTGATCTAGATAGTGTTCCATTGTTTTATGATAACACTAGTGCCATTTGCATTGTTAAAAACCCGGTGCAACATTCTAGAACTAAGCACATTGACATTAGGTATCACTTTCTCTGTGATAATGTTGAAAAAGGAAACATTGGGCTTCACCATGTAGATACCGAACAACAGTTGCCTGATATTTTTACAAAACTGTTGGATTTCACTCATTTTTGTTACATTCATAGTGAAATAGGGGTTATGGATCCTCATGGCATAAATTGAGGGGGAGCTTTCAAAATTGGAATCTGAATTTAAAAATAATATGAGCATAATATTTCATACATATATGATTTGTGATTCCTTTTACAAGCTGAAAGTTCCTACTACATTACTTGTTTTATACATTTTGTAGTTTTTGCCATGACTAGTAATTGGAATAATTACTTGAACTAAATCTGGTCATGATCGAACTTTCTTGCTATTTCGAACTTGTTGCATGCTCACAAGTGCTTTTAATAATGAAAAGTTAATCAATCAACTATCCACAGGTTGAGATTTTATGTTCAAATGAAAAAAGAGAAAAGATCTAAAGAATCTGTATGCGTCACACTTCTTCTTTTGAGATGGCTTATCATTGCACCTAGATATGAACTTGGAAGAAGTTATGTATGACTAAAACCATGTCCTTAAGCTTCTGATTGTCAGATAACATAGGCTTGACATGGTTGGTTAGGATAAGGCAGATGCGGCATATAATCTTTTGCAAATGTCATATGTTAAAAGAAAATAAAATTGCAGCAACAAGTGTCATGCTTTCAGGTCTTGAAATAGTTAAGTTTGTGAGATCACGACTTGCTAAAAGACAAATAGTTAAGGGTTTTGGAAGTCTTAAGATTTTTGTATCTACGTATAGAAGAGTCTTCAGCAGTTATGAAAAGTTTCGATTCGTGAATTGAGTAGGATTAGAGTCCTAGTTAGGTTTGGGTTGGCCTAAGGGCTGGTTATATAAGCAAGGGAGGCAAAGCTCGTGGTAGACAACTTTGGGGCTGTTCCTCTTGTGGTTTGATCAATAAAATTAATAGTTTGAAGGAACTTTTGTGCCTTGTTCGTCTGACTTGTTTTCAGACAAGTTTTTCTTGTCGAGCTTCTGCACAACACTACCTTGCTTTGTTGGTTTTATCATAACTCGCGTTTTACAGATCCGATTGATGTGATTCTTTTTAGGTTGTCTTCACAACTTGATTTTCTATCGTCTGTGAAAATTTCACGGTCATTGGATTTGTGAGTTCTGATCTACACGAGTTTCTTTGCAGTGTTCCAAAAATGTTTTTCTCGGGTAGGACAGATTGGCCTTTGTTCGATCTTTCGATCGTAACTTGAGGTTCTCTTGACGGATTTTCGTGATTGTCGGTACCTCACAGACCAGGTACCCCCGCGCACAAGGAGAAAACGGCTAAGGACTTGACCTCTACCTGGAGGCAGAGTCTGAGGCTGCCACGCGGCCTGCAGGACCAGACCCTCGCCTCCCCACCGAGGCAGGCTCTGGGGCTGTCATGTGGATGCTAGGACCAGACCCTCGCCTCCCCGCCGAGGCAAGCTCCAGGGCTGCCATGTGGCCAGCAGGACCAGACTCTCGCCTCCCCGCTGAGGCGGGCTCTGGGGCTGCCACGTAGCCAATGGAACCCCGGGGCCAGGTCCATCTCTCCGCAAGGAAGGGCTCCTGGACTACCACGTGGCCCGCAGGGCTGAGCCTCCGCTCTCTCGCTGAGGTGGGCTCCAGAGGTGCCACGTGACCTGTATCGCTAGGCGCTCAACTCCCTGCAGGGGTAGGCTCTGGTGCAGCCACGTGGCGGTGGGCCGTCTCGATGCGGTAGGAGGTCGCAGTAAAGGAAAGAGTGCGCCGCTCAGACAAGCATTAAGTACGCGCGCCTTCCCCAGGTGAAGCGGAGTCGCGCAGGCGAAAGTCAAGGCTCCAGTGTCCTGTCTTGTCCAAGTAGCCGGTATAGACCCACGACGCAAGGCGGACGAGTAAGCCGCGAGGACAAGACGGACGGGACGGGCCCTGCCATCATCAACAACTATGTGTAGCCCTGGCGCAAGATGCGGCAGGACGGCGAATTGAAGCCCCTAACAAAGGGAAGTAGATAGCATTTAATCCTAGATCTTGTATGATGAGTAAGTTTAGGCCCGATCTTCCGAAAGGTAATGGATAAGTCGATTGATGTGGAGATCTCGACGTTGATGATCTGAGGCTCTCGAGTAGAACACGAACAACCCCTGCAATCACTACACCACCGCTCCGTTGGTTATCAACCGTGCTTCACACGATTGACCTCGTCAAGAAGGCTAATCACTGCAAGTGCAACCGAGAACACAAGCAAGAACAAGGTAGACACGATCTGAAATCGTGAAGTTGGGGTCTTACAAACCGAAAAACGGCGATATTATTGATCTAAGCAAAACCCAATTGTCTATGGCGGCTACCATGGAGTATATATAGGTGGGAGGACGTCCAAGGGAACCCTAAGACACGAAAATAATGGACTTAGACTTGATACAAGGCCCAATGGCCCAATACGGTGGCGCAGCACCCTGACAGATTCTGTACTTGATTTTGTTTCGACGATTCCCGTCGGCTCCGAAGTAATTTTGACATGGGACCGGTGCCATTGGAAAGGTTATCCTCTCCTCTTTCCGTGCATATGTAGAACGTCCAAAACGGAGTTCGTATGCGTCCTGGGCATCCGTTTTAGTGCGTACTGCTCCTGGACTCCGAGTTGGATACGATTTGGAGTTTGGTTCGGTTTCCATCTTCTTTGAACGAATTATCTGGTCTTCCACGTCCCTAACACTCCCTCCAAGTACTCCTTGAACCTATCCATGGATCCTAATCACAAATAAATCATTATGTAGCAATCTATGCTCAAAAACATATAAGGAAATATATAAGAACGAGTTCACCTCTCAAATTAATTGTTGTGTATGAACTCTATTGATTGCATCTTGTATGTTCAATGGAGTGTTGTTTGTATCCATAGAAGTGATGTCCTCATCATCCTCCCCTTCTTGAATTGGAGTCGTCCTCGACTCAAGTTCATCTTCTCTAATGTGTTGGTCCAAATGTGCAACGCCATCAAATCTTTTTGTATGCATGAATGGAGGAGGCCAAGGTGGTGGACGACATAGTGCGCCATCTTGATCTTGTCCATCAAATAAGTGTGCACATTCACTTGAGCCAGGATCCAAAACAAATAAACATTGTGTCATGTTTGTAGGTGCAATAATAATATGCATGATCTCATCATTCTCTCCTTCTTTATGACAAGCCATCCTCGGCTTGCTCGTATGTCGAGGAAAAAGGATTGCTTTGGGGGTAGAATGAACACTGTCCATATTGCACAACCGCAATGAACAATGCTTCTTTTTTATTTGTTGTCCTTGCTGCAATAAAAAAATGCTAGAAAAATTTGACAATACATTTTTAGTGTTAGTGCATCCATTCATTTCACCATATTGTTGCAGCACAAAAGGAGCTTCCTCATTTGAACATATGTAAACTTTATGCACCATAAACATACCACTATGTTCATATTTGCCTATAGCATGAAAAATATTTCTACTTAACAAAGGCGATTCAGATTGAGAAAATAATATCTTCTCTACGATATCTAGATCACAAAGAGTGTCAAATTCAATATAGCCCAAAGTATTTAGAGAAGATAACAATTTCAGCTCATCCCTTTCACAAGTAATTGGAATCAAATTCTTAATTTCAGCACATGTGGGTGATAAAGTATCAAATTCATTCAGTTGTTCTAGCATAGGTACAATATAATTATTAGCACACAACTCATTTTTAACAGGAGGATCAGCAGGAAAATCAACATGTGGCAATACTGTATCAATAAAAGATTCCACTAGTCGCTCCTCGACAATAGCATGATTTGTGAAAAAATTCAGAACATCCAAAAACTTCTCACCTTCAACAAGTGTGTTGTGATATTGGTTACCTTTATTCTCATTTTCAGCAGTAATTGTGGGTGAAATATGAATTGATAGATCTGAATTTTCACAGGAGTTGTTGAACACCTCATTCAGTTTTGGATTTTCTACGATTATAGGTTCTTGTTCCTGCAAAAGGTTAGGCATAGGAGGAGGTACAACAAGAAAATTCTTCTCAAGCTCATGTATTTCATCTTTGCAATTGGATACACTAGTAAATGTTTCTCGCATAAGAATTTTCATATCTTTCCATGTTCGAGGATTTTCTAAATCATTTAAATTGTTCCACCAAGTTAATGCACAACCTACTAATGCACTTGCAATATTTCTAATCTTCCTCCTCTCACACATATGACATTTTCCAAAAAATTTATCCAACTCTATTTCCCAAGCAATATATTCATCATAACCAAGACCATCAAAAGAAGGAAAAGATGGAAGAATGTAATTACTTATTGTTGAAGGAGTTGTAAAGGTGGTCTGAACGTCATGTGCAACATTGGTTGATGTTTGATTTTTAGTGAGCAACTCCATCGTCGTCTTCATCATGTCAATCATCTCAGCATATAATGCATGATTCTTGCTTTTACCTGACATTGTTAGTAGCAAACAGAAGACAACACAAAAAACATGTTATCCCTATCAACTACAAAGGATAATGGCAAAGTGGAAGTGGAATCACACACTCTCAAGCGTCTTACCACGCTCTTACAAGTGTTCTTACCGACACTGCAGGTGGCAAACGGTGGCCGGTATGAAAAAACCAATGAAGCGTGGGATGATTGCAAAGGTGTATCGATTCTGCTCAAGAGTAAGGTGTAGCTTGGATGGCACTTTCTATGTAGCAAGGATTAGCAACAATGAAATCAGATAGTAAAGTAGAATAAGTGTCCAAAGTATTTGTCAAAGTTGCTGGCCTAAATGTGTTCCTAGTAGTTCAAGCTAGCAAGACATGAGACAAAACTAGATGACACAAAGAATGCAAGCACTTCTGTTTTTTGTTGTTGTTTTTTTTCTCTTTTTTTTGTGCGGCTTTTGTTTCTTGTTTTGCACTTGCCTTTTTCTTTTTTCTTCCTTTTTTTTTTTCCAGAATGTGCTGCAAGGGAAGAACACAATGAAAATCAATCCAAGATATCTCGTGTGTCTGTCGCAGATTTTCTGCTCAATCTTCCAAGAACAAATAGGCACACTTATAGGATCTAAATTGGAAAACTTAGAACAGCAAGATTGTAGATATATCTCTCCTCTTTAGTTTAAATATATGTAAGACCTATTTTGGAAAAGAACAATAGGAGATACTGCCCCCGAAATACAGACTGTTCAGAATTTTTGGTCAATAACAGATTCGGATCTAATGCAATTTCGACATCGATAACTATATTTTCTGAGAAAATGATGAATAAGAAAGTTATATAGAACTTCTTAAGCTTTCCAGAAAGTATAAGAAAACGAAAATCCGAGTTCGTATGAGCTAGATATGATGAAAATACTGAACTGGACAGAGATGAATCTAATCTGGACGTGATGACGTGATTCAAAAGGATGAATCAACACAATGCAAAACTCAAACTAAGACTAAAAACACTTCTAAAACAGCAATATGACTCAACCACGGACACAAACTCAACAAAACCAAACTGAATAACAAAGTTGCAAAGGCTCAATGTGGTTTGGACAAAGTAATGAACAGATCTACAAAACTGCAAGTTTTTTTGGGGCTTTTTTGTGGACTCTAGGTATGAAAAACAAAACCAATGTAATGGATATATGAATTACCTAACGGGCAACCTGGAAATCTTATACCAATTGATGAGAAGTTTAGGCCCGATCTTCCGAAAGGTAATGGATAAGTCGATTGATGTGGAGATCTCGACGTTGATGATCTGAGGCTCTCGAGTAGAACACGAACAACCCCTGCAATCACTACACCACCGCTCCGTTGGTTATCAACCGTGCTTCACACGATAGACCTCGCCAAGAAGGCTAATCCCTGCAAGTGCAACCGAGAACACAAGCAAGAACAAGGTAGACACGATCTGAAATCGCGAAGTTGGGGTCTCACAAACCGAAAAACGGCGATATTATTGATCTAAGCAAAACCCAATTGTCTATGGTGGCTACCATGGAGTATATATAGGTGGGAGAACGTCCAAGGGGGTGTTAGGGTCGTGACCTAACCCTAAGACACGAAAATAATGGACTTAGACTTGATACAAGGCCCAATGGCCCAATATGGTGGCGCAGCACCCTGACAGATTCTGTACTTGATTTTGTTTCGAGGATTCCCGTCGGCTTCGAAGGAATTTTGTCATGGGACCGGGGCCATTCGAAAGGTTATCCTCTCCTCTTTCCGTTCATATGTAGAACGTCCAAAACGGAGTTTGTATGCGTCCTGGGCGTTCGTTTTAGTGCGTACTGCTCCTGGACTCCGAGTTGGATACGATTTGGAGTTTGGTTCGGTTTCCATCTTCTTTGAACGAATTATCTGGTCTTCCACGTCCCTAATACTCCCTCCAAGTACTCCTTGAACCTATCCATGGATCCTAATCACAAATAAATCATTATGTAGCAATCTATGCTCAAAAACATATAAGGAAATATATAAGAACGAGTTCACCTCTGAAATTAATTGTTGTGTATGAACTCTATTGATTGCATCTTGTATGTTCAATGGAGTATTGTTTGTATCCATAGAAGTGATGTCCTCATCATCCTCCCCTTCTTGAATTGGAGTCGTCCTCGACTCAAGTTCATCTTCTCTAATGTGTTGGTCCAAATGTGCAACGCCATCAAATCTTTTTGTATGCATGAATGGAGGAGGCCAAGGTGGTGGACGACATAGTGCGCCATCTTGATCTTGTCCATCAAATAAGTGTGCACATTCACTTGAGCTAGGATCCAAAACAAATAAACATTGTGTCATGTTTTTAGGTGCAATAATAATATGCATGATCTCATCAGTATGCCACTACATGTCCTTCTTGCATCAAAACACATCCCAATCCTTGCCCGGAAGCATCACAATAGACCGAGAACTCCTTTTGCATATCGGGCATAACCAACCCTGGAGCAGTAGTCAACCTCTTCTTTAGTTCGGCAAAACTTGCTTCACATTCCGGTGTCCACTTGAATTTAGCTTCCTTTTTGAGCAGCTTGGTTAGCGGGCGTGCGATCCTTGAGAATCCCTCAATGAATCGTCGATAGTAACCAGCCATTCCCAAGAAACTTCGGATTTCTCCCACATTTTCTGGCATTTCCCACTTGAGATTACCTGCCACTTTACCTGGATCTACTGCTACTCCTCCTTCTGATATGACGTGTCCCGAGAATGATACTTGCTTCAACCAGAACTCGCACTTGCTGAACTTAGCGTACAATTGGTGTTGTCGAAGCTTCTGTAGTGCCAACCTCAGATGTTCTTCATGTTCTTCCTCATTCTTGGAGAATATTAAGATGTCGTTGATGAATACCACTATAAACTTATCCAAATATTCCATAAATACCTTGTTCATGAGGTACATGAAATAGGCAGGAGCATTGGTCAACCCAAATGACATAACCGTGTACTCATAAAGACCGTATCGGGAGACGAATTCAGTCTTGGGTATGTCCGAGGGTCAAATTTTCAACTGGTGGTAACTCAAACGGAGATCAATCTTAGAGAACACACATGCTCCTCACAACTGATCGAACAAATCTTCAATCCTTGGCAGTGGGTATTTATTCTTGATGGTCACTACATTCAAGGAACGATAATCCACACACAATCTTTGTGTGCCATCCTTCTTAGGTACAAATATAACTGGTGCTCCCCAAGGTGACGAGCTAGGTCAGATGTATCCTTTCTCCAATAGCTCCTCGATGTGATCCTTCAGTTCTGCTAGCTGTTTGGCCCCATTCGGTATGACCTCTTATATGTCGGAGCCGTCCCAGGCATAAGCTCGATAATGAACTCAATCTCCCGATCAGGTGGCATACTAGGTATCTCTTCAGGGAATACACCTGGAAACTCCCTAACCACTTTGATCTCTTCCACACCTTCAACTTGATTAACCTGAACCCTTGTCACTCGCGTTGGATCAGGACTGAACTCAACCTTGGTGCCATCTGAATGTGTCAAACAGACCATCCTAGTTGTACAATGGATCACCCCATTGTATTTTGCCAACCAATCCATCCCCAAGATAATGTCCAACCCTTGAGATTCAAGGACTATGAGGTTCGTTGAGAAGGCTACCCCCTTATGTCTAACCTTACATTAGGGCATACTTGCCTTGTTATCATTTCTCCTCCAGGGGAGTTTACTATAAGTTGATGAGTCATTAAATGCAGTACCATGCCATGCCTTCTTATAAACTCTCTAGATATGAATGAATGTGTGGCACCAGTATCTAACAACATCGTAGCTATATGAGAATCGGCAGGGAACGTACCAACAACCACGTCTAGCACCTCATTAGCTTCCTCAATCGTCACATGATCGACCCTTCCACGAGTAGCTGGCTGCTGTGATGGCTTCTCTGGGCAACGAGTGGAGTAGTGTCCTACCTCTCCACAGATGTAGCATGTAACCCCTGCATTGTTACCCTAGGATTTATTACCCCCATGGTGGTTCTGTGGCTGCTGACCTACAGGGCGAGGTGCTGGAGCTGCGGGGTGAGGTTGCTGCATTATTTTGCGTGGAGGCGGTGGTGGCTGGCGCATATGCTAGTTGTAGGGTGTGGGTGGCCTGTAAGTGGGGTTTGGGAACCTCTGTCCTGTGTAAGAGTTCATAGGACGAGTCATAGGTGCCATAGGCTGAGGGGCGAAGTGGGGGCGCACATTACTGCCAGAAGCATGCCCTTGAGCCAGCTTTCTCTTTCTGTCATCATCGTCTAACTCTTTCTTGGTTCTTTCCACTTCGAAAGCCTTGTCAACCAACTTCTGGAAGTTATTGTAATCACTGGAGGACATGGCAAACTTCAACTCTTTGTCAAGGCCCTTCTTGAAACGGAACTATTTCTTGGATTCAGTGTCCACATCAGTTGGTGCATAACGAGACAATTGTGTGAACTTGTTCAAGTAGTCTCGCACACTCATACGGCCCTGCTTCAGCATGAGGAACTCCCCACGTCTTGCCTGGATCTCTCCTTCGGGCACGAAGTGATTGCGGAAGTTAGTCTTGAACTCATCCCAAGTGATATTTTTTGGGTTCTAATGGGCTTCAGTGTAAGCAACCCACCAATCAGCTGTAGGTCCTTGGAGTTGGTGAGAGGCTAGCAATACCTTCTCTCCTTCTTCACATTGAACGATCCTCAGCTTGCTCTCGACTGATCTCAGCCAGTCGTCAGCATCCATTGGCTCAGTAGGGGTGGCAAAGGTGGGTGGATGGGTGTTAAGGAAGTCTCTCAGATGGGATCTAGGCCCAGGGGGTGGCGGTGGTGGTGGAGCTTGCTGCATATTGGCTACTATTTGGGTGAGGTTGTTGAGCAGTTGGGTTTGTATAGCCATCATCTGTTGCATCTGCTATGCTCCTGGTGCTCCTCGAGCACCTCTACTGTTCCATCCTGGAAAACCCTCAAGTGCCTCATCATTGGGTGGAATACCCCTTCCACGGCCTCAGCCTCTATCGGCCATCTGTACGGGAAATGACTGAAGATTTAGAACAATAGACGCGATACAGAAGAGTATACTATGGTAAAACGATCCCAACTACATGCATCAAGGAGAATATCCATATAGAAAGCAAATCCATGAACAACTGACGTGGATGTGGACAAGATGCCTAAGGCATTCCACAACTCACGTCCCACACAAACACAGCACAAAGCAAATAACTCAAACATAAACATAGATACACGACTCAAGACTGGAGAGGGTGTAGCTACACGCTCCTACAAACTAAGGGTAGGTGTCTTAAGTCGTCGGTGCAGCTGAGGAGTACTCTCACTCATCGGGGTCCTCGTCCATGTACTCCTCCGGGTCCTCGTCATAGCTACCAGGAGTGCTGCCCACTGACTCACTACTAAAGATCTCGACAACTGGTACTACTGGAGCAGGCGGTGGAGCAAAAGGTGGTGACACAGGAGCTGGGGGAGAAATTGGGGGTGCCACGGGAACAGGTGGCTCGGCTAGTGGAGAGGCGGGTGGCATCACGTGGGTGGATGAGCCAGGAGCTGGCAAAGCAGGCAGGGAAGGTGGAGCTGGTAGAACTGGCAAAGCTAGTGGGGCTGGCGGGGCCGGTGGAGAAGGTGGAGCTGCTGGAGCTGGTGGAGAAGGGGGTGCGGGTGGTGCCGGTGGAGCTGGTGGCGCGGGTGGTGCCGGTGGAGCTGGTGGTGCAGGTGGAGCTGGTGGAGCTGGTGGTGCCGGTGGAGCTAGTGGAGCTAGTGGCGCATGTGGTGCCGGTGGAGCTGGTGGAGGTGGTGGCGCAGGTGGTGCCGGTGGAGCTGGTGGAGGTGGTGGTGACCCAGGCGTGGTCGCCCTTGGGTAGCGCTTAGGGTCACGGCGGTCAGGAGAGTCGGGGCACCAGGGCTCACCGTCGGAGCGTAGCAAGGTAGGTCGGGGTCACAGTGGGTGATCCTCTGGTAGCGCCGAATGATCTGGTCCTTTCGGTCGTTAAGGTCCCGGAAGTCCTGCAACTCCTGCTGGCAGCGGTTGTACTGCAGAGACAGCTCGACCATGTCATCCACCAAACGCTCTGACTGGTAGAGGCTAAGCGGACTCTCCACAGCATGTCCCACAAAGTCGGCGGTGCCGCTCGGGCGCTGGGGCGTGTAGGTGTGCGAGGAGTTCTCGAGACGAAGACGGTGCACGTAGCTCTAGAAAATCATGGCCTCCCAAGTCGCATCCTCCTCGGCCGACCGCTGGGAGCTCCTCCACGCTGGTGAGTAGTGGACCCTCAATAGCTCGCTGTCGTAGTAGATGGCCAGCTGGCAGGCCCACTCGGTCAAGAGGGGGCCGCTGACCCTGGTGGTGGTGTACCGCAGGTCGAGACGAGGGTGACGGTATCCGGCGGCGTGAAGTAGCGACCGAATTCGTCGGTGCAGGTCACCAGCAGCCTGCCCGGTGGAGCAGATCACCGCCTCACAGTGAGGGGCAAACAGTACAGAGCGGCTAGCCATCGCGTGTCGAGGCACGCGAGCTCCAGTGGACTTACGCGCTGTTGCTTGCAACGCGCCATCTACAAAATTTGAAATAGAAGAGTGTAAGAACTCCAACAAATCAAAACAATATAATAAAAGTAGTACAATAAAGGAAGAAGCACGAAGAAGTTTTGTAAAATAGTTTTTAGAGAAAATAGTATAGTCCTTAATACGTCCATTTCTATCTAGCCTTGCGTCCTACGGGCAACACGGCTCTCATTCCACTTTTGTCACACCTGGTCCCAACAAGCTAACCAGATGCATTCCACATGTATGCCAGGATCAGTTCATTCATACATGTGTAGATGAAAAGTAAATGGTACCATATTACAAGCCATGTTCGAAAATACAAATAGGTCTTACAGCAACGACCCGTAGGTCTCAAATAAACAACAGTAAAGCAAATACATAGGTAAGCAGGAAGACAGCAGCAGCGTGACGCTTTGTCCAATCCACAGGCAGTTGCGCGAGGGTACACCCGCCTAGAACATCTCCTCCGGATCAGCGTAGAACTCTTTGTTTATTGCTTCTTCTTCTTCATAATCTGGAGGGGGAGAGAGGGGATCGCTTTGAGTACATGGAGTACTCAGCAAGTGTGGGAAGAGAGATGAAATGGAGGCTACAACAAGGAAGGCTCATAATGGATGATAGCACTATGCATTACCTATGCCTTAGCTTTCATTAAGCAACCTACAACTAGGTGATTTCACCAAATCAAGATTATAGTAAAAATAATGGGCAAGAAGTAATAGCACATATGTATTTCCAAGTCCATAAATCCCACCATCATCTCAACTAAGTACTAATTATGAATTCGACACCAAGCCGCTCTTGTCCGTGAGCACGGCTGTCATGACAGTTTCCCAATCTCCGCAGAGAATGTATCCTTTACCCACAAGCCGTGATTTCATCCCCTGTTGCCAGGTGGACTAAGCAAACCTCCCTGATGCCCGTGATCCGTCGGTCACATTACACACTTCCGTAGGTGTGTGGACAGGAGATCACTACAAGGTCTTTACAAAGGTTCTCCCGACTAGTAACCGGCCCTCTGAGGTTTCACCGCTCCGGCTCCTAGAGTCCATTTTACCTCCGACAGGAGAAGCCCCCTCTTGAGCCATGCAGTTCACAAGGCAGATACGCTGAACCAATTCCCCGTACTATCCGACTACGAGCACTAGGTCGGGAGAGGCCTGATTAATTGACCAAGTTGCCCCATACTCAGTCTTGTGGCGATACTGTATAGCTTAGTGGCTACTCCATAAAACGGTTCTTAGAATCCGGCAAGGTTCAATCCCCAAATACCGGGTCTTGTGCGTACTGCACCATACCATTCAAACCAACCCGCCAGATTCCTATTTACTACAATCCATTTCCAACATCATAATCATAATAATAAGTCATGAGTAATACGTATGGTCAATGTTTTCCCACCCAACTAGTATGCATGGATAAGCGTAAAGTAAATCCCATAAACACCCTTCCATAACCCAAGCGACAAGGTAAAAGGTAAAACAACAGGGCATAGCATAGGATTCATATTAATTAACATGCAACTAACTAAACCCTTAAAAAGGTGCAAGATGGTCAAGGACACTTGCCTCTTTCGAAGTGGTTGTCGAACTGGAGTTCTTGGAAGTTGGTCTCCTACTCGGGAACCGGGTCTACTCGAAGAGAATAACATGCAATAAGTACTACATACAATGCTAAACATAAATGCACACAATCACAAAAGTCTAAGCAATCACATACCTACGAGAGATTTAATGTGCATGTGCATTAGTTCATTTAATGATATTTATTAAAGGTGAATTTTATGTGTTAGAAATGTGATTTACCATTTTATAATACTTTTACAATTATTTTTATGCTTAATACACATTTTTGGGGATTTTCCTACATGCTAATATAATTATTTATGATTATTATATTATTTCAGATTATAATAATGCATTAAATAATTTTTAATGCTTTGTGATATTTATGTCTAGGCCTAAAATGATTTTATATAATTAATCCTCAATTAAATATGATTTCTACATAATTTTTAGTGGCTAAAATGAATTATTTAAATTTGTACAGCAATAGAATATATTTTAAAGTTGTCTAAATATTTATTCTGATTTTTCTAAATTTTTATTCACTTTCCTGCATTTATTTCTATTTTTAGTGCAATTTTCAGTAAATCAAAAAAAGATTATAAATGCTGAAATTAATTTTTAAAATGTCCAGGGGCTAGACTGAAAGTTTCCCTAATTGGACAGGGGCTAGAAACAATATTAAACAAGTTTACAGGGGCTAGACATGAGTTTTACAGATTATACATAATTTTCCTTAAGTCCAGAGGCTAGATTGTAAATTTCTTAGGTCTCTGCGTGATTAGTTACTTCCCCAGGGGCTAGTCCGCAAATCTACAGGGGCTCCGGTGTAAAATGGCAGCGCACGGGGGTTCATTTAAATGCTAACCGTTGGATTGAATTTGGACGGCCCAAATTTTATGAACCGAACCGGTACGCCGCAATCTAATCGTGGCCGTTGGCCGCGAGGCAACGGCATAGATCGAGTCACGTCGGCTCTAACCGGCGCCAGCGCGGTGCGCGGCGGCGCCCGACGGCCGACGGCGACGATCTCGCCAGAATTTCGCCAAATCGCATTAAATCAAGCCTAATCCTCGTATTTAAACGCGGGAAATCGCACGGGGTGGCATTGCAAACTCACCAGGGGCGTCGATTGGACTTGGGGAGGGGCAAAGAGCGTCGGCGACGATTGGAGGCGGCAGAGCTCGTCGGTGATCGGCGAAGTCAACGGTGCAGCCTCGATCCCGACCGAGGAAGGAGTCCGGCGGCCTGAGGGCGATGTCGCACGCGTTATGGACTGAAAAGAATGCAAGCTAGGTGGCTAAATTGATGACGCGACGAAGGACAACAGCGGAATCTCACCGGCGGCCGATGAAATTGGCGATGCGACGGCGAACTTCCCGAGCGAATGTGTCCAGCGCATGTCTAGCAGTGTGGCGAACTATTTAGGCTAAGATCAAGGAGGAAATTGCGTTGCAAATGGCGGGAACATTGGCGACTTACCGACAGCAGGGGTGCTAGGGTTAGGAGAGCTCGGGAGAGGGGGAGAAATTGGGGGCGGCGAGTAGTTTATAGCTGCGGTGAGGTCGGCGGTTGTGGCGCGCGTGCGAGGTTTGAAAATTGGGCGCTGATCTGAGGTGAGGGGGGAGGTGGGCGCAGGGGCTCGGTCACGCGCGGAGAAGAAGGAGAGGGGCTGCGTGGCGGTTGAAGGAGATGGCGCCGACATGCGAGCTCGGGCGGCCAGAGAGAGGAGAGAGGGAGAGGGGTGCGGGCGGGCCGGCGCAGGGAATTGGGCCGCGACTGGGATTCGGCCCAGGCGCAAGTTTTCTTTTTTATTTCCTTTTTCTTTTTCTTTTCTGTTTCTTTTCTATTTTCTTTTGGTTTGTGTTGTCAAATTCAAACGTTTTTCTAAATCATTCAAATTTTCAAATAGCACACAATGTGCACAATGACATGATGCAAATTTATATTACAAAGCTGGACATTTTTAGGGTGTTACAACTCTACCCCCCTTAAAAGGAATCTCGCCCTCGAGATTCAGACGTCCTAAGAGAAGAGATAGGGGAATTCGGCCTTCAGGTCTTCTTTCTTCTCCCAAGTTGGTTCTGTCTCCGAGTGATGTTTCCACTGCACTTTGCACATCCGGGTGACCTTGTTCGTTGTAACTCGTTCACATGTCTCAAGAATCCGTACCGGTTGTTCGGCATATGAGCGATCCTCTTGCACATCTATAGCTTCCATGGGTAACTGTTCCTTAGGCACTCTTAAGCACTTCTTTAGTTGCGACACATGGAACACATCGTGTACATCTGAAAGTTGAGACGGTAGCTCGAGATGATAAGCTACCTCTCCTCTGCTTTCTAGTATCTTGTATGGTCCAATGTAACGAGGTGCTAGCTCTCCCTTCACCTTGAACCGTCTTAGGGCTCTTATTGGTGATACCTTCAGATACACAAAATCTCCTAACTCAAAAGTTAGATCACGACGTTGAGCATCTGCATAGCTCTTCTGCCTTGACTGTGCTGTCTTCAGATTGTTCTGGATCTCTTGCACTTGTCTTTAGGCTTCCCTTAGTATCTCCGGACCAAACACTTGACCTTCTCCTGTCTGATTCCAAAACAAGGGTGTTCTACACTTTTGCCCATACAATGCCTCGAACGGGACATCTTAAGACTAGCTTGATAACTGTTGTTGTAAGAGAATTCCGCATACGGCAAATTCTTGTCCCAACTCTTGCTATTCTTCAAGGCACAGACACGCAACATATCCTCCAAGATCTGATTCGTCCGTTCTGTCTGACCATCCATCTGCGGGTGATACGCTGAGCTGAAATTGAGTCAAGTGTCCATTAATTCGTGTAACTTCTACCAGAATCTTTAAGTGAACTGGGTACCTCGATCAAACACTATCTTCTTTGGGACATCATGCAAGCATACAACCCTTGCCATGTATAGTTCTGCCAACTTCGAGCCATTGTAGTTTTCCTTGACCGGAATGAAATGAGCGACTTTAGTTAAACAGTCCACGATTACCCATATGGAGTCATATCCTGACTAGGTCCTTGGTGTAACACCCCAAATTTTCGCATCCTGCATTGCATACATGATCATGCATTAAATATTAATAGAATAAAAGAAAAGATAAAACATACATATATGGTGTAGCAAAGGAAGAAAAAGAAAATAATAAGTATAGCCTAAAACATGTATTAGGGGATAAATATAGATAAATAATAATCAATAATAAAATAATAATATATAAAAAGAAATATATATAAATAAATTACATATAATAATATATATATATATAAAATAATAAATAAATAAATGAATAAGATAAATAAAATAAATAAAATATAAATAGTAAAATATATAATAATAATAATATAAAAAGAATAAAAAATATAATATATAAAAAATAATAATATAAATAATAAGTAAATAAAATAAAAAAAGGAAAAAAAAAGAAAAAAATACCCGTTGGCCAGGCCGAGCGGCCCAGCCAGCCGCGGGCGCCGCCTGCCGGCCGACCCCAACCCGCAGCCCCGCGACCGCCCGCCCTCCCGCGCGCGATGCGCGTCGATCCGGTCGCCGCCTGGGCCCCGCTCCCTAGCCAGCCGAGCAGCCCGGCCTCCCGCGCCTCGGCGCCTGCCCCCGGTCCGACTCCGCCCCGCGTCCCACCCCGCCGCCTTGGCCCCGCGCCAAGGCCGCAGCGCGCTCGGCCGCCCGCTCCCGCATGCCGCGACCCCGCCCCCGCGTCCGACTCCGCCTTCGCTCCCGATTCCAGCGCCGAATCCCGCCACCGTATCGCGCCCGCCCCCGAGTCCCACGCTGACCGAGCCGGACTCCCGATCGTCCTCCCGCCCGCGCCTATAAAAGGCCCCGTGGCCTCGTGAGTTTACCGATCCAGGAACCCTAGCCGCCGGTACCAAAGGCAAAGGAAAACAGAGAACCAGAGGGCTGCGCCCAGGGAAGAAAAAGGAGAAAAAGAAGGGGAAGAAGAGGAAGAAAAAGAGGAGGGCGCCACCGTCCGCCGGAGTTCGTCGTCGCCATCGCGTCGCCGACGTCGTGCCGCCGGAGAACGCATCTACTTCATCTACGCATTGTCCCCATCCCGCGATCATCGAAGCCATCGCATCTACGGTAGGCCATGTTCCCGATGCGAATTTTAGCGATCATATTGAATCTAATAGACGTAAAATAATTTTAGTTGCACCATAATTTTATTTTCAGCACCATTAATCCACCCTAAAACCCCCGTAAACTCATATGAACACGTATGAACTAGTTGCATCTAATTAATAAACGACCGTAGTAAATTAATTATTGAATTGTGCATGCATACATGTCATTGCATGTTGATTAATGTGTGTGCATCATGTTGATTGTATATGTTCTCTTGTATGTATGATCACGCGTAGAGGAACGTGCTCAAGAGGCCGCATACGAGGATTTCCAGAACCAAGACTTCGAAGCACTTGAGCAACCCCATCCGTCGGAGCAAGGCAAGTGTCCTTGAAGCATATTGATCCTGTTTTATTAAATGTTTTGTTTGCGAACTTGCATGCTTGTGTCAAATTGATGGGAATCCTATGGTAGGAAGTTTACTAGTTTTGTTTGACCACCCTTGTCACCTGAAATTTACGGTAGAGAGTCGGGAAGGGTTTTTACCTTTTTGCTTCGCTTAATTAATTGGGATGGCAAACAACACTACACATTTAATTGTGCATCCATGATATTGTGGTTAATGTGAACTGGTCAATACGATGGATGATCTAAGAAAGCATGGTTTTGTGGATGTGTTGGATGTCATGGTGGTTTGCTTGCCTTAGATCTAAGGACCGGTTCATGCAAGAATATGCCAGGTCAACAGTGCCACCACATGGCCAAGTATGGGTGCGGCGTAGCTGAATAATTAGGAGCGCTACTAGTATTGTATGGACCATTGGATGACGCGGGGAATGGGAGTCGAGGAGGACTGCCCTGGGATCCGCATGGCACACGAGGGGGCCCGTGGGTGGGAGAATGGAGATTCAAGCCTGCCGGTGAAACCTTAGTGGGCCCGTACATACTAGTAGTCCCTTTTGAAAGGCTATTTTGTGATCTCTTGGCCACACACCTACGGAAGTGTGAGATGGCATAACGGAGGTTTCTTAGTCATCGAAAGGTGATGAAATCACAAAAATGTGGGTAAAGTGGTACAACCTCTGCAGAGTGCTAAAAACTATCATGATAGCCGTGCTCCCGGTTATGAGCGCCTGGATGACCTACATGATTAGAGTTGGAATTGGGATTTGGGATGGTTATGGTCTGGTAATGGTTATGGTTGGTTTATGGTTATGGGTTGGTAATGGTTATGGTTTATGGATTATGGTCATGGATATGAATTTGAGTTATGGTAATTGGACATGGATAATGGTGATGTTGGCAATAATTGGATATGGTTTATATTATGTTAATATGATGGTTATGATGGGATTTATTTCACATAGACATAGTATAATGCTTTTCAAATGTTTTACTGTACTTTTCAGCACTTAGCCATTATTATTGTCATCATTTGAATATGCCACATGTCATACTTTCCACACTTGCTGAGTACGACATGTACTCACTCTTGCAATCCCCCCCAACAGTTGCAGGTCAGAATTATGAGTTTAATGGCGCTAATGCGGAATTCTAGGCCGTGTCTACCGTCAGCTTTGCCTGTGGTGTTGCATGGAGCTGCGCTATCCCTTTTGCTTAGCTTGCTTAGTTGCCTAATTAGTTTATTTCCGCTGCATTAGTTGAACTTATCATTAATATTCATTAGAGCTGGTATTTGAGGATATAATGAATTATGTAATAAGAGCACTTATTTAATAATTTGAGCTGTGGTAATTATCTATTTATCATTTGTGAATCACTTGTGTATGTGTGTTGAACATCCTGGGCACACATATGCATTAGCTTGGTTCATTTTCTGAACCGGGCATCACAGATTGGTATCAGAGCCACAGGTTGACCGTAGGACGCAGCCTAGATAGAATGGACACTTTAGAGCACATAGGAGCACTCAGGAATCGATGTGTTTTTGTTTGGAGTGCTGTTTGCTATAGATATTGTTTGCTTGTGTGCTTAATAGAGGATTTTGGGATGCTTTAGCATTGCCATGTCCACCTAGGCTAGTATAGCTAGTTGGTTAGCTTCATATCCCTTGATGCATGTAGTTGGGGACGTTTCTAAGTTCTTACCTATTGCTCTCCTTTACATGGTGAGGGCTCGCAATCAGAGGGATGTCAATGGTGAGGAGGAGAACTATGGAGTACCTCAGAACAACAACAGACAAGGACCTGCTCATGGAGCCATCAATATCGAGCAGCTACTGGCCATGCAAAACCAGCTCATGCATACCATGATACAAACTATGGGACAGCTGCAGGCTGGCAATAACAACAATCAACCCCACATGCCTCCACCGCCACCCCCACCTCCTCATAACCGTTTGGGAGAGTTTATGAGGACTAGGCCGCCAAACTTTGCTCAAGCTGCTGACCCTATGGATGCTGATGATTGGCTCAAGTCCGTGGAGAAGAAGCGAGCTATTGTCCAATGTAGTGACTGGGAGAAGGTCCTGTTTGCTTCTCATCAACTCGTTGGAGCAGCTGCAGATTGGTGGGATGCTTATTGAAATGCTCATGAGAATCAAGAGAGGATCACTTGGGTAGAATTCAAGGAGAACTACCGTTCTCATTATATGCCGGAAGGTGTTATGATCTTGAAGAGGCAAGAATTTGAGAATTTGAGGCAAGGAAGATCAAGCGTGAGTGACTATCTCAATAAATTCACTCAATTATCAAGATATGCGCCTGAGGATGTTAGTCGGGACAGCCGGAAGCAATATTTGTTCATGAGGGGATTGAACAATGAAATCCAAGTGCAACTACTCAATTGTGACTATGCAAATTTTCAGAAGCTTGTGGACAAAGCAATTGTGGTTGAGAACAAGATCCGTGAGATGGAGCAAGAAATCAAGAGGAAGGCGCCATATCAAGGACAACAACAAGGAAGTAATGTGCGCCCTCGCCTTGCACCACCCAATGCGCCTCATTACAGCTCTTTTATTCCTGCTCAACGCCCTGGTTATGCACCGCGCCCAACTCAGTTTGTGCAGCAGCGCCCTGTTATGCAAGCAATGCTTTATGCGTCTCGTGCTGATTTTTTCTGAAACCAATGCTCAAAACCAAGCTCGTCCCAATAATTCCGGTGGAGTTAAGAGGTGCTATACTTGTGGAGAAGCTGGACACTTTGCGAATCAATGTCCTAAGTCAGGCCTTGGTCAAAGAAGCAATGCGCCGAGGCAAAACCCAAGACCTAATGGAGGACAGCCACAAGGACGCCGTGGACAGCAGAATTTTGCTCGTGGCAACGTGAACCATGTCTCTACGGAGGATGCTCAACAAGCGGATGACGTGTTCATTGGTATGTTTCTCGCCAACTCCAACCCCGCGACTATGTTATTTGATTCTGGAGCATCACATTCATTCATTGCATCAAAGTATGTTGCCAAGTATAGTCTGCATATCTCCCATATGAAGTTTACTCTATTGGTTAAGTCTCCTGGAGGAGAGATGAGGACAAATATAGTATGTCCAAAAATAAGCCTTAGAATAAGGGGGGTAGACTTCTCCGCCAACCTCATTGTTTTGGATTCACAAGGAATAAGAGGATCCGTTGGTGCAAAGTGCAATGGAACCACCATACAGAAGCCGAAGCTACGTGAGAACATGAAGAAGACCTGAAGGCAGAATTCCCTCACCTTTTCTCCACGCTATCGAATCTCGAAGGCGAGATTCACTTTAAGGGGGGTAGATTTGTAACACCCCAAATTTTCGCATCCTGCATTGCATACATGATCATGCATTAAATATTAATAGAATAAAAGAAAAGATAAAACATACATATATGGTGTAGCAAAGGAAGAAAAAGAAAATAATAAGTATAGCCTAAAACATGTATTAGGGGATAAATATAGATAAATAATAATCAATAATAAAATAATAATATATAAAAAGAAATATATATAAATAAATTACATATAATAATAAATATATATATATATATATATAAAATAATAAATAAATAAATGAATAAGATAAATAAAATAAATAAAATATAAATAGTAAAATATATAATAATAATAATATAAAAAGAATAAAAAAATATAATATATAAAAAAATAATAATATAAATAATAAATAAATAAAATAAAAAAAGGAAAAAAAAGAAAAAAAAACCCCGCTGGCCAGGCCGAGCGGCCCAGCCAGCCGCGGGCGCCGCCTGCCGGCCGACCCCACCCCGCAGCCCCGCGACCGCCCGCCCTCCCGTGCGCGATGCGCGCCGATCCGGCCGCCGCCTGGGCCCCGCTCCCCAGCCAACCGAGCGGCCCGGCCTCCCGCGCCTCGGCGCCCGCCCCCGGTCCGACTCCGCCCCGCGTCCCACCCTGCCGCCTGGGCCCCGCGCCAAGGCCGCAGCGCGCTCGGCCGCCTGCTCCCGCCTCCGCTCCCGATTCCAGCGCCGAATCCCGCCGACGTATCGTGCCTGACCCCGAGTCCCGCGCTGACCGAGCCGGACTCCCGATCGTCCTCCCGCCCGCGCCTATAAAAGGCCCCGTGGCCTCGTGAGTTTACCGATCCAGGAACCCTAGCCGCCAATACCGAAGGCAAAGGAAAACAGAGAACCAGAGGGCTGCGCCCAAGGAAGAAAAAGGAGAAAAAGAAGGGGAAGAAGAGGAAGAAAAAGAGGAGGGCGCCACCGTCCGCCGGAGTTCGTCGTCGCCATCGCGTCGCCGACGTCGTGCCGCCGGAGAATGCATCTACTTCGTCTACGCATTGTCCCCATCCCGCGATCATCGAAGCCATCGCATCTACAGTAGGCCATGTTCCCGATGCGAATTTTAGCGATCATATTGAATCTAATAGACGTAAATTAATTTTAGTTGCACCATAATTTTATTTTCAGCACCATTAATCCACCCTAAAACCCCCGTAAACTCATATGAACACGTATGAACTAGTTGCATCTAATTAATAAACGACCGTAGTAAATTAATTATTGAATTGTGCATGCATACATGTCATTGCATGTTGATTAATGTGTGTGCATCATGTTGATTGTATATGTTCTCTTGTATGTATGATCACACGTAGAGGAACGTGCTCAAGAGGCCGCATACGAGGATTTCCAGAACCAAGACTCCGAAGCACTTGAGCAACCCCATCCGCCGGAGCAAGGCAAGTGTCCTTGAAGCATATTGATCCTGTTTTATTAAATGTTTTGTTTGCGAACTTGCATGCTTGTGTCAAATTGATGGGAATCCTATGGTAGGAAGTTTACTAGTTTTGTTTGACCACCCTTGTCACCTGAAATTTATGGTAGAGAGTCGGGAAGGGTTTTTACCTTTTTGCTTCGCTTAATTAATTGGGATGGCAAACAACACTACACATTTAATTGTGCATCCATGATATTCTGGTTAATGTGAACTGGTCAATACGATGGATGATCTAAGCAAGCATGGTTTTGTGGATGGGTTGGATGTCATGGTGGTTTGCTTGCCTTAGATCTAAGGACCGGTTCATGCGAGAATATGCCAGGTCAACAGTGCCACCACAAGGCCAAGTATGGGTGCGGCGTAGCTGAATAATTAGGAGCGCTGCTAGTATTGTATTGACCATTGGATGGCGTGGGGAATGGGAGTCGAGGAGGACTGCCCTGGGATCCGCATGGCACACGAGGGGGCCCGTGGGTGGGAGAATGGAGATTCAAGCCTGCCGATGAAACCTTAGTGGGCCTGTACATACTAGTAGTCCTTTTTGAAAGGCTATTTTGTGATCTCTTGGCCACACACCTACGGAAGTGTGAGATGGCATAACGGAGGTTTCTTAGTCATCGAAAGGTGATGAAATCACAAACATGTGGGTAAAGTGGTACAACCTCTGCAGAGTGTTAAAAACTATCATGATAGCCGTGCTCCCGGTTATGAGCGCCTGGATGACCTACATGATTAGAGTTGGAATTGGGATTTGGGATGGTTATGGTCTGGTAATGGTTATGGATGGTTTATGGTTATGGGTTGGTAATGGTTATGGTTTATGGATTATGGTCATGGATATGAATTTGAGTTATGGTAATTGGACATGGATAATGGTGATGTTGGCAAAAATTGGATATGGTTTATATTATGTTATTATGATGGTTATGATGGGATTTATTTCACATAGACATAGTATAATGCTTTTCAAATGTTTTACTGTACTTTTCAGCACTTAGCCATTATTATTGTCGTCATTTGAATAAGCCACATGTCATACTTTCCACACTTGCTGAGTACGACATGTACTCACTCTTGCAATCCCCCCCAACAGTTGCAGGTCAGAATTATGAGTTTAATGGCGATAATGCGGAATTCTAGTCCGTGTCTACCGTCAGCTTTGCCTGTGGTGTTGCATAGAGCTGCGCTATCCCTTTTGCTTAGCTTGCTTAGTTGCCTAATTAGTTTATTTCCGCTGCATTAGTTGAACTTATCATTAATATTCATTAGAGCTTGTATTCGAGGATATAATGAATTATGTAATAAGAGCACTTATTTAATAATTTGAGCTGTGGTAATTATCTGTTTATCATTTGTGAATCACTCGTGTATGTGTGTTGAACATCCTGGGCACACATATGCGTTAGCTTGGTTCATTTTCTGAACCGGGCGTCACACTTGGTAACCCCACAACAAAGTCCATGCTTATCTCTTCCCATTTCCATTCGGGTATCTTGAGTGGCTGAAGTAGTCTAGCAGGTCTTTGATGTTCTGCCTTGACCAACTAACACGTGTCACACAGAGCCACATACTCTGCCACATCACGTTTCATGCCAAGCCACCAATATCGATCCTTAAGGTCTTAGTACATTTTGTTACTTCCAGGATGAATAGAATAGGATGAGTCGTGCGCTTCTCTCAATATCAGTTCTTGGATCTCCTTGATATTCGGCACACATATCCTCTTTCCCAACCATAAGGTTCCGTGTTCGTCTTCCTTGAAATCTGGGGCTTTACCATTCTTCATCAACTTCTTGAGTTTCTGGATCTTCTTATCTTCCTTTTGGCCTTCTCGAATGTCTCGTTCCAATGTGGAATCCACTTCCATAGCTACCGCATCCATGTTAGATACTATGCATAGGTTTAGTCTTGCAAACTCCTCACATAACTACGGTTGATGAGCTTGTATAGTCAGACTGTTGCATTGTGGATTCCTACTCAAAGCATCCGCGACCACATTTGCCTTTCTAGGGTGATAGTTGATCCCAACATCAAAATCATTAATTAGCTCGAGCCATCTTCGTTGTCGGAGATTAAGGTCGGGTTGAGTGAAGATGTACTTCAAGCTCTTGTGATCGGTGTAGATTTCTGTTCTCTTCCCCATCAAGTAATGCTTCCATAGCTTCAATGCATGAACAACAGCCGCTAACTCCAAATCATGGGTCGGGTAATTCTTTTCATGCTTTCTGAGCTGTCTTGAAGCGTACGCCACTACATGTCCTTCTTGCATCAAAACACATCCCAATCCTTGCCCGGAAGCATCACAATAGACCGAGAACTCCTTTTGCATATCGGGCATAACCAACACTGGAGCAGTAGTCAACCTCTTCTTTAGTTCGGCAAAACTTGCTTCACATTCCGACGTCCACTTGAATTTAGCTTCCTTTTTGAGCAGCTTGGTTAGCGGATGTGCGATCCTTGAGAATCCCTCAATGAATCATCGATAGTAACCAGCCATTCCCAAGAAACTTCGGATTTCTCCCACATTTTCTGGCATTTCCCACTTGAGAATACCTGCCACTTTACCTGGATCTACTGCTACTCCTCCTTCTGATATGACGTGTCCCGAGAATGATACTTGCTTCAACCAGAACTCGCACTTGCTGAACTTAGCGTACAATTGGTGTTGTCGAAGCTTCTATAGTGCCAACCTCAGATGTTCTTCATGTTCTTCCTCATTCTTGGAGAATATTAATATGTCGTCGATGAATACCACTATAAACTTATCCAAATATTCCATAAATACCTTGTTCATGAGGTACATGAAATAGGCAGGAGCATTGGTCAACCCAAATGACATAACCGTGTACTCATAGAGACCGTATCGGGAGACGAATTCAGTCTTGGGTATGTCCGAGGGTCAAATCTTCAACTGGTGGTAACTCGAACGAAGATCAATCTTGGAGAACACACATGCTCCTCACAATTGATTGAACAAATATTCAATCCTCGGCAGTGGGTATTTATTCTTGATGGTCACTGCATTCAAGGAACGATAATCCACACACAATCTTTGTGTGCCATCCTTCTTAGGTACAAATATAACTGGAGCTCCCCAAGAGGATGAGCTAGGTCGGATGTATCCTTTCTCCAATAGCTCCTCGATGTGATCCTTCAGTTTCGCTAGCTGTTTGGCCCCATTCGGTATGACCTCTTATATATCGGAGCCATCCCAGGCATAAGCTCGATAATGAACTCAATCTCCCGATCAGGTGGCATACCAGGTATCTCTTCAGGGAATACATCTGGAAACTCCCTAACCACTTTGATCTCTTCCACGCCTTCAACTTGATTAACCTGAACCCTTGTCACTGGCGTTAGATCAGGACTGAACTCAACCTTGGTGCCATCTGAATGTGTCAAACAGACCATCCTGGTTGCACAATGGATCACCCCATTGTATTTTGCCAACCAATCCATCCCCAAGATAATGTCCAACTTTTGAGATTCAAGGACTATGAGGTTCGCTGAGAAGGCTACCCCCCTTATGTCTAACCTTACATTAGGGCATACTTGCCTTGTTATCATTTCTCCTCCAGGGGAGTTTACGATAAGTTGATGAGTCATTAAATGCAGTACCATGCCATGCCTTCTTATAAACTCTCTAGATATGAATGAATGTGTGGCACCAGTATCAAACAACATCGTAGCTATATGGGAATCGGTAGGGAACGTACCAACAACCACGTCTAGCACCTCATTAGCTTCCTCAATCGTCACATGATCGACCCTTCCACGAGTAGCTGGCTGCTGTGATGGCTTCTCTGGGCAACGAGTGGAGTAGTGTCCGACCTCTCCACAGATGTAGCATGTAACCCCTGCATTGTTACCCTAGTATTTATTACCCCTATGGTGGTTCTGTTGCTACTGACCTACAGGGCGAGGTGCTAGAGCTGCGGGGTGAGGTTGCTGCATTGTTTGGCGTGGAGGCGGTGGTGGCTGGCGCATATGCTAGTTGTAGGGTGTGGGTGGCCTGTAAGTGGGGTTTGGGAACCTCAGTCCTGTGTAAGAGTTCATAGGACGAGTCATAGGGGCCATAGGCTGAGGGGCGAAGCGGGGGCGCACATTACTGCCAGAAGCATGCCCTTGAGCCAGCTTTCTCTTTCTGTCATCATCGTCTAACTCTTTCTTGGTTCTTTCCACTTCGAAAGCCTTGTCAACCAACTTCTGGAAGTTATTGTAATCACTAGAGGACATGGCAAACTTCAACTCTTTGTCAAGGCTCTTCTTGAAATGAAACTATTTCTTGGATTCAGTGTCCACATCAGTTGGTGCATAACGAGACAATTGTGTGAACTTGTTCAAGTAGTCTCGCACACTCATACGGCCCTGCTTCAGCATGAGGAACTCCCCACGTCTTGCCTGGATCTCTCCTTCGGGCACGAAGTGATTGCAGAAGTTAGTCTTGAACTCATCCCAAGTGATATTTTTTGGGTTCTGATGGGCTTCAGTGTAAGCAACCCACCAATCAGCTGCAGGTCCTTGGAGTTGGTGAGAGGCTAGCAATACCTTCTCTCCTCCTTCACATTGAACGATCCTCAGCTTGCTCTCGACTGATCTCAGCCAGTCGTCAGCATCCATTGGCTCAGTAGGGGTGGCAAAGGTGGGTGGATGGGTGTTAAGGAAGTCTCTCAGATGGGATCTAGGCCCAGGGGGTGGCGGTGGTGGTGGAGCTTGCTGCATATTGGCTACTATTTGGGTGAGGTTGTTGAGCAGTTGGGTTTGTATAGCCATCATCTGTTGCATCTGCTATGCTCCTGGTGCTCCTCGAGCACCTCTACCATTCCATCCTGGAAAACCCTCAAGTGCCTCATCATTGGGTGGAATACCCCTTCCATGGCCTCTGCCTCTATCGGCCATCTGTACGGGAAATGACTGAAGCTTTAGAACAATAGACGCGATACAGAAGAGTATACTATGGTAAAACGATCCCAACTACATGCATCAAGGAGAATATCCATATAGAAAGAAAATCCATGAACAACTGACGTGGATGTGGACAAGATGCCTAAGGCATTCCACAACTCACGTCCCACACAAACACAGCACGAAGCAAATAACTCAAACATAAACATAGATACACGACTCAAGACTGGAGAGGGCGTAGCTACACGCTCCTACAAACTAAGGGTAGGTGTCTTAAGTCGTCGGTGCAGCTGAGGAGTACTCTCACTCATCGGGGTCCTCGTCCATGTACTCCTCCGGGTCCTCGTCACTGCTACCAGGAGTGCTGCCCACTGACTCACTACTGAAGATCTCGACAACTGGTACTACTGGAGCAGGCGGTGGAGCAACAGGTGGTGACGCAGGAGCTGGGGGAGAAATTGGGGGTGCCACGGGAACAGGTGGCTCGGCTAGTGGAGAGGCGGGTGGCGTCACGTGGGCGGGTGACCCAGGAGCTGGCAAAGCAGGCAGGGAAGGTGGAGCTTGTAGAACTGGCAAAGCTAGTGGGGCTGGCGGGGCCGGTGGAGAAGGTGGAGCTGCTGGAGCTGGTGGAGAAGGGGGTGCGGGTGGTGCCAGTGGAGCTGGTGGCGCAGGTGGTGCCGGTGGAGCTGGTGGAGCTGGTGGTGCAGGTGGAGCTGGTAGTGCCGGTGGAGCTGGTGGCGCATGTGGTGCCGGTGGAGCTGGTGGAGGTGGTGGCGCAGGTGGTGCTGGTGGATCTGGTGGAGGTGGTGGTGACCCAGACGTGGTCGCCCTTGGGTCGCGCTGAGGGTCACGGTGGTCAGGGGAGTCGGGGCACCAGGGCTCACCGTCAGAGGCGTAGCAAGGCAGGTTGGGGTCACGGTGGGTGATCCTTTGGTAGCGCCGAATGATCTGGTCCTTCCGGTCGTTAAGGTCCCGGAAGTCCTGCAACTCCTGCTAGCAGCGGTTGTACCGCACAGATAGCTCGACCACGTCGTCCACCAAACGCTCTGACTGGTAGAGGCTAAGCAGACTCTCCACAGCACGTCCCACAAAGTCGGCGGTGCCGCTCGGGCGCTGGGGCGTGTAGGTGTGCGAGGAGTTCTCGAGACGAAGACGGTGCACGTAGCTCCAGAAAATCATGGCCTCCCAAGTCGCGTCCTCCTCGGCCGACCGCTGGGAGCTCCTCCACGCTGGCGAGTAGTGGACCCTCAATAGCTCGCTGTCGTAGTAGATGGCCAGCTGGCAGGCCCACTCAGTCAAGAGGGGGCTGCTGACCCTGGTGGTGGTGTAGCGCAGGTCGAGACGAAGGTGACGGTATCCGGCGGTGTGAAGTAGCGACCGAAGTAGTCGGCGCAGGTCACCAGCAGCCTGCCCGGTGGAGCAGATCACCGCCTCACGGTGAGGGGCAAACGGTACAGAGCGGCTAGCCATCGCGTGTCGGGGCACGCGAGCTCCAGTGGACTTACGCATTGTTGCTTGCAACGCGCCATCTACAAATTTGAAATAGAAGAGTGTAAGAACTCCAACAAATCAAAACAATATAATAAAAGTAGTACAATAAAGGAAGAAGCACGAAGAAGTTTTGTAAAATAGTTTTTAGAGAAAATAGTATAGTCCTTAATACGTCCATTTCTATCTAGGCTTGCGTCCTACGGGCAACACGGCTCTCATACCATTTTTGTCACACCTGGTCCCAACAAGCTAACCAGATGCATTCCACATGTATGCCAGGATCAGTTCATTCATACATGTGTAGACGAAAAGTAAATGGTACCATATTACGAGCCATGTTCGAAAATACAAATAGGTCTTACAGCAACGACCCGTAGGTCTGTAAGACCTATATGTGCTGAATACATTGGCTTGTAGTAAATACACTTGGCTTTGATGATAAAAGTTTTAAATATCTCCAAAACACCTTTTTATCAAGGTCCGACTCTAGCTCCGAGCTACAGCAAGGTCCGACGGTAGGTCCGACTTGTTTTGGGTAGCTCCGGTTACGTTAGATGCTAGGTCTGGCTTCTTGATAAAGGTCCGACTAGCTTTGGTTAGCTCCGGTGAGCTTTATCTTTAGCTCCGGCATGTCCTTGTTAGCTCCGACATGTCTTTGTTAGCTCCGACATGTCTTTGATAGCTCCGGCATATACTTGATAGCTCCGGCATGCTTTTGCTAAGCTCCGATGTACTTTGTCTAGCTCCGGTTTTGGGTTGACTAGTTTTGACTAGTTTTTGGTAAGCTCTGGTACTAGGATCTACTAGTTTTGGAAAGCTCCAGCGCTAGGTTCTACTAGCTTTTGTTACCTCCGGCTCAAGCTCCGGGTTGCTCTGGCAAGGTCCGGAACTTGACCTAAGTGCTTCTGCTTTTCATTTGCAATGTTTCATACTTGCTTTACATGATTGGAAAGATTGCTTAGTAATCATTTGCTAAGTTTTTGGTGCGTTTTGGTTGAATAAGGTTGATATCGTTTCTACTGTGGTTTTGCAACATGCTTATGTGAGGTTCTCACGTAAGGTGTTGTGTTCGGAACTAACATGAGTCAAGTCGAGGACTTGGGCTCGTATGGATTGTTTGTTAGTTCATGTGCAGGTGTTGCTTGAGTTCAAGTCATGGCTGGTGACAAGATCCATTGGACTAGTCTCAGGAGGAGATGAGGTTCCAACAACCAAGTTCGGGAGGAACTGTGGTTGAGCGGGTCAGGAGGTCGCGCAGGATGATTGAATCAAGGGTAGTGCATATGAAGGTCGAAGGAAGGTGTTCGCACGTATGCATGCGGTGCATGACATGGCAATATGCTTCTAGAGACGAATTATGGAAGGAAGATCTGATCAGAAGGATCGGATCGTATCGGTTGAAGACTTTGGCTGCGGTGGAGTCGGTTATGGCTCGGTATGGAAAGTATCGAGTTGGTTATGTTAGGATTTCGTGTGTGTCACGAATTTGAGTTGTTTAGGAATGTGGGATATGTTCCTAAGGTGTTTGGAAGTCTTAAGATTCCCTCTATCTGCGTATAGAAGAATCTTGAGCAGTTATGGAAAGTTACGATTCGTGATCTGAGTAGGATTGGAGTCCTAGTTGTATTGGGACGGCCTAAGGGCTGGTTATATAAGCAAGGGAAGGCCAAAGCTCGTGGGAGACGACTTTGGGGGCTGTTCCTATTGTGTTCTATTGAATAAAATTCATAGTTTGAAGGAACTTTTGTGCCTTGTTCGTCCAACTTGTTCCAGACAAGTTTTACTCATCGAGTTTCTGGACAGCACTACCTTTCGTCGGTGGTTTTATCATAACTCGAGTTTTTCTGATCCAATTGACGTAATTCTTTTTGGGTTGTCTTCACAACTTTATTATCTATCATATGTCAAAATATCACGGTCATTGGATTTGTGGATTTTGATCTACACGAGTTTCTTTGCAGCATACCAGAACTGTTTTTTTCTCGGGTAGGTCAGATTGACCAGTGTTTGATCTTTTGATCATAACTTGAGTTTTTCTCGACGGATCTGAGTAAATCTTTTTGTGTTGTCTTCGTTACTTGATTCTCTCTGATATCTATCACTTTTGTCATGGTGAAACACGTTTAGATTAGTCTCATACACGATTTCTTTAACAGATCATTTTTCTACGGAAGGGATTAGGGTTTTATTGTTTCCGCTGCGTAAGATTTTTGAATCTACCATTCACCCCCCCTCTGGTAGCTTTTCACGTGCTCTTCGATCTTACAATTGGTATCAGAGACACGGTGCTCTAATCTTTGATATTTGCATGTGTTTTTGACTAATCATCATGGAGAAGTACTCCGCCAAACCTTGTGTGTTTGCTGGTATTGATTTTCAGGTTTGGAAGGCACGCATGGAGGCTTTCATCCAAGCACAAGGCTTTGCAATATGGGAGAAGGTGTATAAGCCTTATGAAGTGCCACCCAATGATCAAGTCACGGCCACTAACCTACGGGACATCGACAACAACAACAAAGCCCGAAACTTGATCATCCAAGGACTCACTCAGAGCGACTTTGATCGTGTCGCTCACCTCCGGTCAGCATACGATGTTTGGAGAGCTCTCTGTGATTATCATGAAGGCTCCAACACAATCAAGGAGGTAAAACAAGATATGTTCAAAAAGGAATATATGCGTTTTGAGATGCAACCCGGTGAGTCTATCGATGACCTCTTTGCTCGTTTCAATAAAATTCTCAGCAACTTGCGTAGCGTGAATGTTAATTTTTCAGATGCTGAAAATGCTAGACAGCTCCTTAGTGCATTAGTCATGTCAATTTGGGAGATGAAAGTAACGTCTATACGTGAATCAACTGTCATGAGTTCTCTTACATTAGATGTACTCTATTCTAAACTAAAAACTCATGAAATTGACATCCTAGCACGTAAGAGCCCAAACAAGTCTATTGCATTTGTCTCACAACGTGATATGTCTAGCTCCGGCCAATCATCATCTTGCAATACTCTTGCTTTGTTGTCCTCGCTAACCCTGGAACAGATCGAAGAATTTCTAGAAGAGGAGTTGACACTCATCTCTACTAGATTCTCAAAAGCATTGCAAAATGTGAGAACTAGAAGGAGAGGAAGCTCCGGACCTCAACGCTGTTTTGAATGTGGTAAAATAGGACACTTTTGTACAGAATGCCCTAACCTTTCAGGTCCGACCACCCGGCAAGAAAAACAAAGCAAGGTCCGGACCTCCTCTGGAAACTCCAACAAGAAGAAGAAGGGTACCATAGGACGCAAGATGATTAACAGCTTCATCACTGCACTTCAAGAACTTAGTTCAAGTGATGTAGACTTTGAAAGTGATGAAGATGATGACGATCTGGCCAACTTATGCTTCATGGCGGGCAAAACAAGATCAAGATCAAGTCAGGAGGATGCAGAACACAGCAGTGAAGACAATGAGGTATGTTCTACCTGCAATGAAATGTGTGATGCTATTTCTCGTGCAACTATTATTGTCAAGAAAAAGGACAAAAAGCTTAGGGATAATGCTGCTAAAATTGAATCACTAGAATCTGAAATTAACCGTTTAAAAACTTTGATTCCTAGTGATGATGCATGTCCCTCATGTGACTTAATCTATGAACAATTGTCCACATTAAGAAGTGCACACTCCTCCACTCTAGATAGACTTGATGAAGAAATTAAAAAGAACAAAGAGCTTGCTGCACTTAATGATAAAAACTTTAAAGATGCTAGCTGTTCTACAATTGACTTGCATTGTTCTACTTGTGATGATCTTGATAAGAAACTACAAGATGCTATGAATGATATTTCTATATTGAACAATGTTTTACGTTGTCATGAAGTTAAATTTTGTTCCAATCGCAAATTAAAAGGAAAAACTTCATGTGAAAATTGCCTTGATCTGTCCAATAAACTTGATGACATGCATAGGACATTAGATCGGTTTTGTAATGGGAATAAGAACCTAAACTTGCTGCTGAATTCTTCCAAGTCTTGCAAAGATAAAACTGGTTTAGGTTTTGATTCTCTTATTCATGCTAAGGCACATCCACCTAAAATTGTAAAGTCATTAGGAAGTGGTTTGATTCAAACAGTTCCTAAACAAAAAGAAGTGGTTTTCAAATCTGCAGGAGTGTTGCCTCATTCGGTTTCAAATAAAAATATTGCTTGCTCATCTAGACATGAACACAAAGTTAAATTTCATTGTACCTTCTGTGGTAGAGATGGTCATGTCATTGATTTTTGTTATAGACTAGCTAAACAACAGAAAAAGGAAAGAAAAATTGCTAGATCTTATAACTCTCATGCAATTAGAAAAATACAACCTGCTTTAGTGAGTCAGAAATTTGAAAAGGTAGCTTCCGGACCTTCTTGTAAGAAATCCGCAAAAGCAGCTCCGATAGTTCCGATAGCTCCGAGAGCCCCCGGATCTTCTGTTGTTCCCTCCGGAGCATCAGCATTTACCTCCGGAGCTACTAGTTTTCACTCTAAACAAGTAACAACTTCTAAATCAACTGTTAAGAACAGAAAACCTCAACTTTCGACTCATAAACCTGCTGTTTTATCTCAGCTTTCGCGTGTTTTTCCTACTACACGTCGTGTGACTCAGTACTGGATACCTAAATGCCTTTTGACTAACCCCAGTATTGAGTCATCGACGTATTGTGCTTCTATGTAGGTTACACGTTTGAGGAAGGAGAACATTTGGATTGTTGATTCAGGTTGCTCACGCCACATGACCGGTAACAAAGTTTGGTTCTCCTCCCTCTCTTTTGTGTCACGTGTAGAGAATGTTACTTTTGCCGATAATTCTTCAACTCCTATAATTGCTAAGGGTTCGGTTAGAGTAAATGATCACTACACTTTGAAAAATGTGGCACTTGTAAAAAATTTGAAATACAACTTGCTTTCTGTTTCACAATTGCTAGATGAAAATCTAGAAATTATTTTCAATAAAAACTGCTGCAAAGTTGTTGGTTCAAACAGTGAGCTTATCTTTAACATGTCTCGGTTTGGAAGAGTTTTTAAAGCTGATTTTGATATGTCTTCCTCTAAGCATAGGTGTCTAGTTGCTAATGATTCAAAGGACTTATATTTTTGGCATCGTAGACTTGGTCACGTAGGCTTTGATCACCTAACGCGTGTTAGTGCTCTTGATCGCATACGTGGGCTGCCTAAGCTTAAAGGGGACAAAGAAACTGTGTGCTCTTCTTGTAGACATGCTAAGATGGTTGCAGGTTCACATACTCCTCTCACAATGATCATGACAACTGAACCATGTCAACTTTTGCATCTTGACACCGTAGGACCTTCACGTGTTCAATCCTTCGGAGGTAAATGGTGTGTTCTTGTGATTGTTGATGATTATTCTAGATACTCTTGGGTTTACTTTATGGCGTCTAAGAATGAAGTTTTTAGTCACTTTAGGACATTATTTCTTAGACTATCAATTGATCACCCAGGATCTTTAAAGGCAATTAGAAGTGATAACGGAACTGAATTTAAAAATCAATCTTTTGATCACTTTTGTGCTGAAAATGGAATAGATCATCAACTTTCTTCACCTTATGTACCTCAACAAAACGGTGTTGTAGAAAGAAAGAACAGAACCTTAGTTGAGATGGCTAGGACTATGCTTGATGAATATCAAACTCCTAGGAAATTTTGGGCTGATGCATTAGCAACCGCTTGTTATGTCTCAAATCGTGTTTTCTTGCGTGCTAAGCTAGGTAAAACACCATATGAGCTCCGGTTTGGACATAGGCCTAGTGTTACGCACTTTCGGGTCTTTGGTTGCAAATGCTTTGTTAAGAAACATGGTAATCTTGATAAATTTGAACCTAGATCTATTGATGGCATGTTTCTTGGTTACCCATCTCATACTAGAGGCTACCGTGTGCTTTTACTTGACACTAACAAAATTGTGGAGACTTGTGAAGTGTCTTTTGATGAAGCTAGCCCAGGTACTAGCACCGGTGTTGCAGGACCAGATCCGTATCCTCAGGGGGAGGGTATTTTCGAAGATGAGGAAGAGCCGGTGATACTGCCTGGTAGTTCCGAAGCTGACACATGTCCAGCTCCGGATATTGAACAAGCTCCAGCTATCACCTCTACTGGTCCTGATCGTTCAGAAGTCACAAGCTCATCAATCTACGATGAACCTAATGAAGAAGAATCTTGTGAGACATCTGTTCCCCTACGTTTTTACAAAGAACATCCCCCACAACAGATGATTGGAAGCTTGCACGAACGAGTCACACGGTCCAGGTTTTGCGATCCAAACTCTCATGCTCATTCTGCTTTTGTTGCTTCTTTTGAACCCAAAGATATATCACACGCACTCACTAATGAATCTTGGATTATTGCTATGCAAGAAGAGTTAGAAAACTTTGAAAGAAATAATGTTTGGAAACTTGTACCTTCACCTCAAGGTCACACTTTAATTGGAACTAAATGGGTATATAAAAATAAACAAAGTGAGGATGCGGTTGTGATTAGGAATAAGGCTAGGTTGGTTGCTCAAGGTTTCACTCAAGTTGAAGGTCTAGATTTTGATGAAACTTTTGCTCCTGTCGCTAGATTAGAAGCCATAAGAATTTTGTTAGCTTTTGCAGCATCTAAAGGTTTTAAGCTATATCAAATGGATGTTAAAAGTGCTTTTCTTAATGGCTACATAGATGAGGAGGTTTATGTCAATTAACCACCGGGTTTTGAAAATCCAGATTTTCCTAATCATGTTTACAAACTGTCCAAAGCCTTATATGGTCTCAAACAAGCCCCTAGAGCATGGTATGATAGGTTAAAAACATTCTTACTTGAAAAGGGGTTTACAGTGGGCAAGGTTGATAAAACTCTTTTTGTGCTTAAACATGGCAATGACTCATTATTTGTTCAAGTGTATGTGGATGATATTATCTTTGGTTGTGCTTCTCATGATCTTGTGTCCAAGTTTTCAGCAATGATGAGTTCCGAATTTGAAATGAGTATGATGGGAGAACTCACTTACTTTTTGGGGCTGCAAATCAAGCAAACCAAGGAGGGTACCTTTGTACATCAAACAAAGTATACCAAAGACCTCCTAAGGCGCTTCAACATGGACAAAAGCAAGCCTCTTCGGACACCAATGGGAACAGCAACAACACATGAACTTGATGAAGATGGTGAACCCGTGGATCAAAAAGAATATAGAAGCATGATCGGATCACTTTTGTACCTCACGGCATCAAGACCGGACATACAATTCAGCGTATGTCTTTGTGCACGGTTTCAAGCTTCCCCACGTGTTTCACATCGTCAAGCCGTCAAAAGGATTCTCAGGTACTTACATGGAACTCAAGAATTTGGCATTTTTCTTCCTTCTTCCTCAACTGTTACTTTGAAGGCTTTTTCGGATGCTGATTTTGGGGGTTGTAGGATTGATAGGAAAAGTACTTCCGGTGCTTGTCATTTTCTTGGTAATTCTTTTGTTGCTTGGTCCTCTAGAAAACAAAATTCAGTTGCACAATCCACAGCCGAATATGAATATGTAGCTGCTGCTAGTGCTTGCTCACAAATTCTTTGGATTGTTCAAACACTTAAGGACTATGGGGTTGATCTAGATAGTGTTCCACTGTTCTGTGATAACACTAGTGCTATTTGCATTGCCAAAAACCCCGTGCAACATTCTAGAACTAAGCACATTGATATTAGGTATCACTTTCTCCGAGATAACGTTGTAAAAGGAAACATTGTGCTTCACCATGTAGATACCGAACAACAATTGGCTGACATTTTTACAAAACCTTTGGATTTCACTCGTTTTTGTTACATTCGTAGTGAAATAGGGGTTATGCATCCTCATGGCTTAAATTGAGGGGGAGTTTCTGAAACTTGGGAAGTTTATGTGTGAATCTGAAATTAAAATAATATGAGCATAGTATTTCATACATATATGACTTTGTGATTCCTTTTACATGCTGAAAGTTCTTACTACATTACTCGTGTTATACATTTTGTAGTTTTTGCCATGTCTAGTAATTGGAATAATTACTTACACTAAAATCTGGTCATGGTCAAACTTTCTTGATGTTTTGAACTTGTTGCATGCTCACAAATGCTTTTAATCGTTAAGAGTTTATCAAGTAATCAACTCACAAGTTGAGTTTTTATGAACAAATATAAATTGAGAAAAGATCAAGAGAATATGCATGCATCGCACTTCTTCTTTTGAGATGGCTTGTCATTGCACTTAGATATGAACTTGGAAGAAGTTGTGTATGACTAAAACCATGTCCTTAAGCTTCTGATTGTCAAATGACATAGGCTTGGCTTGGTTGGTTAGAATAAGGCAGATGAGCATATAATCTCTTGCAAATATCATATGATATAAATTTATGCTTTGAAAATTAATAAAATGCAGCAACTAGTGTCATGCTATCAGGTTTTGAAATAGTTAAGTTTGTGAGATCATGACTTGCTTAAATTGAAAAATTACATTTGATCTCTAGCATGGCTTACACTACCTTATGTATTTCATTGATGTGATAATGTAAGGTACTTGATAGTATGACTTGGATGAGCTTTGTTTATATGTATATGTTATAATATGCTCATAACAACTAAAGAGGGAGAGATAATTTGTTTACATGCTCATGACTTGCTGAATACATTGTCAAAGGGGGAGAGATAAGCATGAAAAGAAAGAGAATAAGGAGAGGAATAAAGGGGGAGAGATAGGGGGAGAGATAATGACAGATAATATGGGATAATTTTTTTCTCATTTTACTTTTGATTTACAAATGGGGAGAAATTGTTTTCAAAAATTTTATGTGAATAAGCCAATGTTCGGATTTTAAATGGTGTTGCCAATGCATTCATCAAGGGGGAGATTGTAAGACCTATATGTGCTGAATACATTGGCTTGTAGTAAATACACTTGGCTTTGATGATAAAAGTTTTAAATATCTCCAAAACACCTTTTTATCAAGGTCCGACTCTAGCTCCGAGCTACAGCAAGGTCCGACGGTAGGTCCGGCTTGTTTTGGGTAGCTCCGGTTACGTTAGATGCTAGGTCCGTCTTCTTGATAAAGGTCCGACTAGCTTTGGTTAGCTCCGGTGAGCTTTATCTTTAGCTCCGGCATGTCCTTGTTAGCTCCGGCATGTCTTTGTTAGCTCCGGCATGTCTTTGATAGCTCCAGCATATACTTGATAGCTCCGGCATGCTTTTGCTAAGCTCCGACGTACTTTGTCTAGCTCCGGTTTTGGGTTGACTAGTTTTGAATAGTTTTTGGTAAGCTCCGGTACTAGGATCTACTAGTTTTGGAAAGCTCCGGCGCTAGGTTCTACTAGCTTTTGTTAGCTCCAGCTCAAGCTCCGGGTTGCTCTGGCAAGGTCCGGAACTTGACCTAAGTGCTTCTGCTTTTCATTTTCAATGTTTCATACTTGCTTTACATGATTGGAAAGATTGCTTAGTATTCATTTGCTAAGTTTTTGGTGCATTTTGGTTGAATACGGTTGATATCGTTTCTACTGTGGTTTTGCAACATGCTTATGTGAGGTTCTCACGTAAGGTGTTGTGTTCGGAACTAACTTGAGTCAAGTCGAGGACTTGGGCTCGTATGGATTGTTTGTTTGTTCATGTGCAGGTGTTGCTTGAGTTCAAGTCATGGCTGGTGACAGGATCCATTGGACTAGTCTCAGGAGGAGATGAGGTTCCAACAACCAAGTTCAGGAGGAACTGTGGTTGAGCGGGTCAGGAGGTCGCGCAGGATGATTGAATCAAGGGCAGTGCATATGAAGGTCGAAGGAAGGTGTTCGCACGTATGCATGCAGTGCATGACGTGGCAATATGCTTCTAGAGACGGATTATGGAAGGAAGATCTGATCGGAAGGATCGGATCGTATCGGTTGAAGACTTTGGCTGCGGCGGAGTCGGTTATGGCTCGGTATGGAAAGTATCGAGTTGGTTATGTTAGGATTTCGTGTGTGTCACGAATTTGAGTTGTTTAGGAATGTGGGATACGTTCCTAAGGTGTTTGGAAGTCTTAAGATTGCCTCTATCTGCGTATAGAATAATCTTGAGCAGTTATGGAAAGTTACGATTCGTGATCTGAGTAGGATTGGAGTCCTAGTTGTATTGGGACGGCCTAAGGGCTGGTTATATAAGCAAGGGAAGGCCAAAGCTCGTGGGAGACGACTTTGGGGGCTGTTCCTCTTGTGTTCTATTGAATAAAATTCATAGTTTGAAGGAACTTTTGTGCCTTGTTCGTCCAACTTGTTCCAGACAAGTTTTACTCATCGAGTTTCTGGACAGCACTACCTTTCGTCGGTGGTTTTATCATAACTCGAGTTTTTCTGATCCAATTGACGTGATTCTTTTTGGGTTGTCTTCACAACTTGATTATCTATCATCTGTCAAAATTTCACGGTCATTGGATTTGTGGTTTTTGATCTACACGAGTTTCTTTGCAGCATACCAGAACTGTTTTTTTCTCGGGTAGGTCAGATTGACCAGTGTTTGATCTTTTGATCAGAACTTGAGTTTTTCTCGACGGATCTGAGTAAATCTTTTTGTGTTGTCTTCGTGACTTGATTCTCTCTGATATCTATCACTTTTGTCTCGGTGAAACACGTTTAGATTAGTCTCATACACGATTTCTTTAACATATCATTTTTCTACCGAAGGGATTAGGGTTTTATTGTTTCCGCTGCGTAAGATTTTTAAATCTACCATTCACCCCCTCTGGTAGCTTTTCACATGCTCTTCGATCCTACAAGGTCTCAAATAAACAACAATAAAGCAAATACATAGGTAAGTAGGAAGACAGCAGCAGCGTGATGCTTTGTCCAAGCCTAGAACATCTCCTCCGAATCAGCATAGAACTCTTCATGTACTGCTTCTTCTTCTTCATAATCTGGAGGGAGAGAGAGGGGATTGCTTTGAGTACATGGAGTACTCAGCAAGTGTGGGAAGAGAGATGAAATGGAGGCTACAACAAGGAAGGCTCATAATGGATGATAGCACTATGCATTACCTATGCCTTAGCTTTCATTAAGCAACCTACAACTAGGTGATTTCACCCAATCAAGATTATAGTAAAAATAATGAGCAAGAAGTAATAGCACATATGTATTTCCAAGTCCATAAATCCCACCATCATCTCAACTAAGTACTAATTATGAATTCGACACCAAGCCGCTCTTGTCCGTGAGCACGGCTGTCATGACAGTTTCCCAATCTCCGCAGAGAACGTATCCTTTACCCACAAGCCGTGATTTCATCCCCTATTGCCAGGTGGACTAAGCAAACCTCCCTGATGCCCGTGATCCGTCGGTCACATTACACACTTCCGTAGGTGTGTGGACAGGAGATCACTACGAGGTCTTTACAAAGGTCCTCCCGACTAGTAACTGGCCCTCTGAGGTTTCACCGCTCCGGCTCCTAGAGTCCATTTTACCTCCGCCAGGAGAAGCCCCCTCTTGAGCCATGCAGTTCACAAGGCAGATACGCTGAACCAATTCCCCGCACTATCCGACTACGAGCACTAGGTCGGGAGAGGCCTAATTAATTGACCAAGCTGCCCCATACTCAGTCTTGTGGCGATACTGTATAGCTTAGTGGCTACTCCATAAAACGGTTCTTAGAATCCGGCAAGGTTCAATCCCCAAATCCCGGGTCTCGTGCGTACTGCACCATACCATTCAAACCAACCCGCCAGATTCCTATTTACTACAATCCATTTCCAACATCATAATCATAATCATAATAATAAGTCATGAGTAATACGTATGGTCAATGTTTTCCCACCCAACTAGTATGCATGGATAAGCGTAAAGTAAATCCCGTAACCACCCTTCCATAACCCAAGCGACAAGGTAAAAGGTAAAACAACAGGGCATAGCATAGGATTCATATTAATTAACATGCAACTAACTAAACCCTTAAAAAGGTGCAAGATGGTCAAGGACACTTGCCTCTTTCGAAGTGGTTGTCGAACTGGATTTCTTGGAAGTTGGTCTCCGGCTCGGGAACCGGGTCTACTCGAAGAGAATAACATGCAATAAGTACCACATACAATGCTAAACATAAATGCACAAAATCACAAAAGTCTAAGCAATTACATACCTACGAGAGATTTAATGTGCATGTGCATTAGTTCATTTAATGATATTTATTAAAGGTGAATTTTATGTGTTAGAAATGTGATTTACCATTTTATAATACTTTTACAATTATTTTTATGCTTAATACACATTTTTGGGGATTTTCCTACATGCAAATATAATTATTTATGATTATTATATTATTTCAAATTATAATAATGCACTATATAATTTTTAATGCTTTGTGATATTTATTTCTAGGCCTAAAATGATTTTATATAATTAATCCTCAATTAAATATGATTTCTACATAATATTTAGTGGCTAAAATGAATTATTTAAATTTGTACAGCAATAGAATATATTTTTAAGTTGTCTAAATATTTATTCTGATTTTTCTAAATTTTTATTCACTTTCCTGCATTTATTTCTATTTTTAGTGCAATTTTCGGTAAATCAAAAAAAGATTATAAATGCTGAAATTAGTTTTTAAAATGTCCAGGGGCTAGACTGAAAGTTTCCCTAATTGGACAGGGGCTAGAAACAATATTAAACAAGTTTAATGGGGCTAGACATGAGTTTTACAGATTATACATAATTTTCCTTAAGTCCAGAGGCTAGATTGTAAATTTCTTAGGTCTTTGCGTGATTAGTTACTTCCCCAGGGGCTAGTCCGCAAATCTGCAGGGGCCCCGGTGTAAAATGGCAGCGCACGGGGGTTCATTTAAATGCTAACCGTTGGATTCAATCTGGACGGCCCAAATTTTATGAACCGAACCGGTACGCCGCAATCTAATTGTGGCTGTTGGCCGCGAGGCAACGGCCCAGATCGCCTCGCCAGAATTCGCCAAATCGCATGAAATCAAGCCTAATCCTCGTATTTAAACGCGGGAAATCGCACGGGGTGGCATTGCAAACTCACCAGGGGAGTCGATTGGACTTGGGGAGGGGCAAAGAGCGTCGGCGACGGTTGGAGGCGGCAGAGCTCGTCGGTGATCGGCGAAGTCGACGGTGCAGCCTCGATCCCGACCAAGGAGGGAGTCCGGCGGCCTGAGGGCGATGTCGCACGCGTTATGGACTGAAAAGAATGCAAGCTAGGTGGCTAAATTGATGATGCAACGAAGGACAACGGCAGAATCTCACCGGCAACCGATGAAATTGGCGATGCGACGGCGAACTTCCCGAGCGAATGTGTCCGGCGCGTGTCTGGCAGTGTGGCAAACTAGTTAGGCTAAGATCAAGGAGGAAATTGCGTTGCAAATGGCGGGAACATTGGCGACTTACCGACAGCAAGGGTGCTAGGGTTAGGAGAGCTCGGGAGAGGGGGAGAAATTGGGGGCTGCGAGTAGTTTATAGCTGCGGCGAGGTCGGCGGTTGTGGCGCGTGTGCGAGGTTTGAAAATTGGGCGCTGATCCGAGGTGAGGGGGGACGTGGGCGCGGTGTAGAACGTGGGCGCGGGGGCTCGGTCGCGCGTGGAGAAGGAGAGGGGCTGCGCGGCGGTTGAAGGAGATGGCGCCGACATGCTGGCTCGGGCGGCCAGAGAGAGGAGAGAGGGAGAGGGGTGCAGGCGGGCCGGCACAGGGAATTGGGCCGCGGCTGGGATTTGGCCCAGGCGCAAGTTTTCTTTTTTATTTCCTTTTTCTTTTTCTTTTCTGTTTCTTTTCTATTTTCTTTTGGTTTGTGTTTTCAAATTCAAACGTTTTTCTAATCATTCAAATTTTCAAATAGCACACAATGTGCAACATGACATGATGCAAATTTATATTACAAAGCTTGACATTTTTAGGGTGTTACAACTCTACCCCCCTTAAATGGAATCTCGCCCTCGAGATTCGGACGTCCTAAGATAAGAGATAGGGGAATTCGGCCTTCAGGTCTTCTTCCTTCTCCCAAGTTGCTTCTGTCTCCGAGTGATGTTTCCACTGCACTTTGCACATCCGGGTGACCTTGTTTGTTGTAACTCGTTCAGATGTCTCAAGAATCCGTACCGATTGTTCTGCATATGAGAGATCCTCTTGCACATCTATAGCTTCCATGGGTAACTGTTCCTCAGGCACTCTTAAGCACTTCTTTAGTTGCGACACATGGAACACATCGTGTACATCTGAAAGTTGAGACGGTAGCTCGAGATGATAAGCTACCTCTCCTCTGCTTTCTAGTATCTTGTATGGTCCAATGTAATGAGGTGCTAGCTTTCCCTTCACCTTCAACCGTCTTAGGCCTCTTACTGGTGATACCTTCAGATACACAAAATCTCCTAACTCAAAAGTTAGATCACGACATTGAGCATCTGCATAGCTCTTCTGCCTTGACTGTGCTATCTTCAGATTGTTCCAGATCTCTTGCACTTGTCTTTAGGCTTCCCTTAGTATCTCCGGACCAAACACTTGACCTTCTCCTGTCTGATTCCAAGACAAGGGTGTTCTACACTTTTGCCCATACAATGCATCGAACGGGGACATCTTGAGACTAGCCTGATAACTGTTGTTGTAAGAGAATTCCGCATACGGCAAATTCTTGTCCCAACTCTTTCTATTCTTCAAGGCACAGACACGCAACATATCCTCCAAGATCTGATTCGTCCGTTCTGTCTGATCATCCGTCTGCGGGTGATACGCTGAGCTGAAATTGAGTCGAGTGTCCATTAATTCGTGTAACTTCTGCCTGAATCTTTAAGTGAACTGGGTACCTCGATCAAACACTATCTTCTTCGGGACACCATGCAAGCATACAACCCTTGCCATGTATAGTTCTGCCAACTTCGAGCCATTGTAGTTTTCCTTGACCGGAATGAAATGAGCGGCTTTAGTTAAACGGTCCACGATTACCCATATGGAGTCATATCCGACTAGGTCCTTGGTAACCCCACAATAAAGTCCATGCTTATCTCTTCCCATTTCCATTCGGGTATCTTGAGTGGCTGAAGTAGTCCAACAGGTCTTTGATGTTCCGCCTTGACCAACTGACACGTGTCACACAGAGCCACATACTCGGCCACATCACGTTTCATGCCAAGCCACCAATATCGATCCTTAAGGTCTTGGTACATCTTGGTACTTCCAGGATGAATAGAATAGGATGAGTCGTGCGCTTCTCTCAATATCAGTTCTCGGATCTCCTTAATATTCGACACACATATCCTCTTTCCCAACCATAAGGTTCCGTGTTCGTCTTCCCTAAAATCTGGGGCTTTACCAATCTTCATCAACTTCTTGAGTTTCTGGATCTTCTTATCTTCCTTTTGGCCTTCTCGAATGTCTCATTCCAATGTGGAATCCACTTCCATAGCTACCGCATACGTGTTAGATACTATGCATAGGTTTAGTCTTGCAAACTCCTCACATAACTATGGTTGATGAGGTTGTATAGTCAAACTGTTGCATTGTGGACTCCTACTCAAAGCATCCGCGACCACATTTGCCTTTCCAGGGTGATAGTTGATCCCAACATCAAAATCATTAATTAGCTCGAGCCATCTTCGTTGTCGGAGATTAAGGTCGGGTTGAGTGAAGATGTACTTCAAGCTCTTGTGGTCGGTGTAGATTTCTGTTCTCTTCCCCATCAAGTAATGCCTCCATAGCTTCAATGCATGAACAACAGCTGCTAACTCCAAATAATGGGTCGGGTAATTCTTTTCATGCTTTCTGAGCTATCTTGAAGCGTACGCCACTACATGTCCTTCTTGCATCAAAACACATCCCAATCCTTGCCCGGAAGCATCACAATAGACCGAGAACTCCTTTTGCATATCAGGCATAACCAACACTGGAGCAGTAGTCAACCTCTTCTTTAGTTCGGCAAAACTTGCTTCACATTACGGTGTCCACTTGAATTTAGCTTCCTTTTCGAGCAGCTTGGTTAGCAGACGTGCGATCCTTGAGAATCCCTCAATGAATCGTTGAAAGTAACCAGCCATTCAAAAGAAACTTCGGATTTCTCCCACATTTTCTGGCGTTTCCCACTTGAGAATACCTCCCATTTACCTGGATCTACTGCTACTCCTCCTTCTGATATGACGATACTTGCTTCAACCAGAACTCGCACTTGCTGAACTTAGCGTACAATTGGTGCTGTCAAAGCTTCTGTAGTGCCAACCTCAAATGTTCTTCATGTTCTTCCTCATTCTTGGAGAATATTAAGATGTCGTCGATGAATACCACTATAAACTTATGCAAATATTCCATAAATACCTTGTTCATGAGGTACATGAAATAGGCAGGAGCATTGGTCAACCCAAATGACATAACCATGTACTCATAAAGACCGTATCCGGAGACGAATTCAGTCTTGGGTATGTCCGAGGTCGAATCTTCAACTGGTGGTAACCCGAACAAAGATCAATCTTGGAGAACACACATGCTCCTCGCAACTGATCGAACAAATCTTCAATCCTCGGTAGTGGGTATTTATTCTTGATGGTCACTACATTCAAGGCATGATAATCCACACACAATCTTTGTGTGCCATCCTTCTTAGGTACAAATATAACTGGTGCTCCCCAAGGTGACGAGCTAGGTCGGATGTATCCTTTCTCCAATAGCTCCTCGATGTGATCCTTCAGTTCCACTAGCTGTTTGGCATCCATTCGGTACGACCTCTTATATATCGGAGCCGTCCGAGGCATAAGCTCGATAATGAACTCAATCTCCCGATCAGGTGGCATACCAGGTAGCTCTTCAGGGAATACATCAGGAAACTCCCTAACCACTTTGATCTCTTCCACACCTTCAACTTGATTAACCTAAACCCTTGTCACTGGCATTGGATCAGGACTGAACTCAACCTTGGTGCCATCTGAATGTGTCAAACAGACCATCCTGGGTGCACAATGGATCACCCCATTGTATTTTGCCAACCAATCCATCCCCAAGATAATGTCCAACCCTTGAGATTCAAGGACTATGAGGTTCGCTGAGAAGGCTACCCCCCTTATGTCTAACCTTACATTAGGGCATACTTGCCTTGTTATCATTTCTCCTCCAGGGGAGTTTACTATAAGTTGATGAGTCATTAAATGCACTACCATGTCATGCCTTCTTATAAACTCTCTAGATATGAATCAATGTGTGGCACCAGAATCAAACAACACCGTAGCTATATGAGAATCGGCAGGGAACGTACCAACAACCACGTCTGGCGCCTCATTAGCTTCCTCAATCGCCACATGATTGACCCTTCCACGAGTAGCTGGCTGCTGCGATGGCTTCTTTGGGCAACGAGTGGAGTAGTGTCCTACCTCTCCACAGATGTAGCATGTAACCCCTGCATTATTACCCTGGGCTTTATTACCCCATGGTGGTTCTATTGTTGCTGACCTATAGGGCGAGGTGCTGGAGCTGCGGGGTGAGGTGGCTGCATTGTTTGGTGTGGAGGCGGTGGTGGCTGGCGCATTTGCTGGTTGTAGGGTGTGGGTGCCCTGTTAGTGGGGTTTGGGAACCTCAGTCCTGTGTAAGAGTTCATAGGACGAGTCATAGGTGCCATAGGCTGAGGGGCAAAGCGGAGGCTCACATTACTGCCAGAAGCATGCCCTTGAGCTAGCTTTCTCTTTCTGTCATCATCGTCTAACTCTTTCTTGGTTCTTTCCACTTCGAAAGCCTTGTCAACCAACTTCTGGAAGTTATTTTAATCAATGGAGGACATGGCGAACTTCAACTCTTTGTCAAGGCCCTTCTTGAAACGAAACTGTTTCTTGGAGTCAGTGTCCACATCGGTTGGTGCATAACGAGACAATTGTGTGAACTTGTTCAGGTAGTCTCGCACACTCATACGGCCCTGCTTCAGCATGAGGAACTCCTCACCTATTGCCTGGATCTCTCCTTCGGACACAAAGTGATTGCGGAAGTTAGTCTTGAACTCATCCCAAGTGATATTTTTTGGGTTCTGATGGGTTCAGTGTAAGCAACCCACCAATCAGTTGTAGGTCCTTGGAGTTGGTGAGAGGCTAGCAATACCTTCTCTCCTCCTTCACATTGAATGATCCTTAGCTTGCTCTCGACTGATCTCAGCCAGTCGTCAGCATCCATTGGCTCAGTAGGGGTGGCAAAGGTCGGTGGATGGGTGTTAAGGAAGTCTCTCAGATGGAATCTAGGTCCAGGGGGTGGCGGTGGTGGTGGAGCTTGCTGCATATTGACTACTATTTGGGTGAGGTTGTTGAGCAGTTGGGTTTGTATAGCCATCATCTATTGCATCTACTGTGCTGCTGGTGCTCCTTGAGCACCTCTACCGTTCCATCCTGGAAAACCCTCAAGTGCCTCATCGTTGGGTGGAATACCCTTTCCACGGCCTCTGCCTCTACCGGCCATCTGTATGGGAAATGACCGAAGCTTTAGAACAATAGACGCGATACAGAACAGTATACTATGGTAAAACTATCCCAACTACATGCATCAAGGAGAATATCCATATAGAAAGCAAATCCATGAACAACTGACGTGGATGTGGACAAGATTCCTAAGGCATTCCACAACTCACGTCCCACACAAACACAACACAAAGCAAATAACTCAAACATAAACATAGATACACGACTTAAGACTGGAGAGGGCGTAGCTACACACTCCTACAAACTAAGGGTAGGTGTCTTAAGTCGTCGGTGCAGCTGAGGAGTACTCTCACTACTCGGGGTCCTCGTCCATGTACTCCTCTAGGTCCTCGTCACTGCTACCAGGAGTGCTGCCCACTGACTCACTACTGAAAATCTCGACAACTGGTACTGCTGGAGCAGGTGGTGGAGCAACAGGTGGTGACGCAGGAGCTGGGGGAGAAACTGGGGGTGCCACGAGAACAGGTGGCGCGGCTAGTGGAGAGGCGGGTGGCATCACGTGGGCGGGTGACCCAAGAGCTGGCGAACCAGGCGGGGATGGTGGAGCTGGTAGAACTGGCGAAGCTAGTGGGGATGGCGGGGTCGGTGCAGAAGGTGGAGCTGCTGGAGCTGGTGGAGAAGGGGGTGCGGGTGGTGCCAGTGGAGCTGGTGGCGCATGTGGTGCCGGTGGAGCTGGTGGAGCTGGTGGTGCCGGTGGAGCTGGTGGAGCTGGTGGTGCCGGTGGAGCTGGTGGAGCTAGTGGTGCCGGTGGAGCTAGTGGACCTGGTGGCGCAGGTGGTGCCGGTGGAGCTGGTGGAGGTGGTGGCGCAGGTGGTGCTGGTGGAGCTGGTGGAGGTGGTGGTGACCCAGGCATGGTCGCCCTCGAGTAGCGCTGAGGGTCACGGCGGTTAGGGGAGTCGGGGCACTAGGGCTCACCGTCGGAGGCATAGCAAGGTAGGTCGGGGTCATGGTGGGTGATCCTCCGGTAGCGCCGGATGATCTAGTCCTTCCGGTCATTAAGGTCCCAGAAGTCCTGCAACTCCTGCTGGCAGCGGTTGTACCGCACAGACAGCTCGACCATGTCGTCCACCAAACACTCTGACTGGTAGAGGCTAAGAGAACTCTCCACAGCACGTCCCACAAAGTCGGCGGTGCCGCTCGGGCGCTGGGGCATGTAGGCGTGCGAGGAGAGCTCAAGACAAAGACGGTGCGCGTAGCTCCAGAAAGTCATGGCCTCCCAAGTCACGTCCTCCTCGACCGACCGCTGGCAGCTCCTCCACGCTGGCGAGTAGTGGACCCTCAAGACCTCGCTGTCATAGTAGATGGCCAGGTGGGAGGTCCACTTGGTCAAGAGGGGGCCAGTGACTCTGGTAGTGGTGTAGCGCAGGTCGAGACGAGGGTGACGGTATCCGGCGGCGTGAAGTAGCGAACGAAGTCGTCGGCGCAGGTCACCAGCAGCCTGCCCAGTGGAGCAGATCACCGCCTTGCGGTGAGGGGCAAACGGTATAGAGCGGCTAGCCATCGCGTGTCGGGGCACGCGACCTCCAGTGGACTTACGCGCCGTTTGCTTGCAGCACGCCATCTACAAAATTTGAAGTAGAAGAGTGTAAGAACTCCAACAAATCAAAACAATATAATAAAAGTAGTACAATAAAGGAAGAAGCACGAAGAAGTTTTGTAAAATAGTTTTTAGAGAAAATAGTATAGTCCTTAATACGTCCATTTCTATCTAGGCTTGCGTCCTACGGGCAACACGGCTCTGATACCACTTTTGTCAAACCTAGTCCCAACAAGCTAACCAGATGCATTCCACATGTATGCCAGGATCAATTCATTCATACATGTGTAGACGAAAAGTAAATGGTACTTACGAGCCATGTTCGAAAATACAAATAGGTCATACAGCAACGACACGTATGTCTCAAATAAACAACAGTAAAGCAAATACATAGGTAAGCAGGAAGACAACAGCAGCGTGAAGCTTTCTCCAATACACAGGCAGTTGCGCGAGGGTACGCCCGCCTAGAACATCTCCTCCGGATCAGCGTAGAACTCTTCGTTTAATGCTTCTTTTTCTTCATAATCTGGAGGAGGAGAGAGAGGATCACTTTGAGTACCTGGAGTACTCAGCAAGTGTGGGAAGAGAGATGAAATGGAGGCTACAACAAGGAAGGCTCATAATGGCTTATAGCACTATGCATTACCTATGCCTTAGCTTTCATTAAGCAACCTACAACTAGGTGATTTCACCCAATCAAGATTATAGTAAAAATAATGAGCAAGAAGTAATAGCACATATGTATTTCCAAGTTCATAAATCCCACCATCATCTCAACCAAGTTAATTATGAATTTGACACCAAGCCGCTCTTGTCCGTGAGCACGGCTGTCATGACAGTTTCCCAATCTCCGCAGAGAACGTATCCTTTACCCACAAGCCGTGATTTCATCCCCTGTTGCCAGGTGGACTAAGCAAACCTCCCTGATGCCCGTGACCCATCGGTCACATTACACACTTCCGTATGTGTGTGGCCAGGAGATCACTACGAGGTCTTTACAAAGGTCCTCCCGACTAGTAACAGGCCCTCTGAGGTTTCACCGCTCCAGCTCCTAGATTCCATTTTACCTCCGCTAGGAGAAGCCCCCTCTTGAGCCATGCGGATCACAAGGCAGATACGTTGAAGCAATTCCCCGCACTATCCGACTACCAGCACAAGGCCGGGAGAGGCCTAATTAATTGACCAAGCTGCCCCATACTCAGTCTTGTGGTGATACTGTATAGCTTAGTGGCTACTCCATAATCCGGTCCTTAGAATCCGGCAAGGTTCAATCCCCAAATCCCGGGTCTCGTGCATACTGCACCATACCATTCAAACCAACCCGCCAGATTCCTATTTACTATAATCCATTTCCAACATCATAACCATAATCATAATAATAAGTCATGAGTAATAAGTATGGTCAATGTTTTCCCACCCAACTAGTATGCATGGCTAAGCGTAAAGTAAATCCCATAACCACCCTTCCATAACCCAAGCGACAAGGTAAAAGGTAAAACAACAGGGCATAGCAAAGGATTCATATTAATTAACATGCAACGAACTAAACCCTTAAAAAGGTGCAAGATGGTCAAGGACACTTGCCTCTTTCGAAGTGGTTGTCGAACTGGAGTTCTTGGAAGTTGGTCTCCAGCTCGGGAACCGGGTCTACTCGAAGAGAATAACATGCAATAAGTACTACATACAATGCTAAACATAAATGCACACAATCACAAAAGTCTAAGCAATCACGTACCTACGAGAGATTTAATGTGCATGTGCATTAGTTCATTTAATGATATTCATTAAAGGTGAATTTTATGTGTTAGAAATGTGATTTACCATTTTATAACACTTTTACAATTATTTTTATGCTTAATACACATTTTTGGGGATTTTCCTAGATGCAAATATAATTATTTATGATTATTATATTATTTCAGATTAGAATAATGCATTAAATAATTTTTAATGCTTTGTGATATTTATTTCTAGGCCTAAAATGATTTTATATAATTAATCCTCAATTAAATATGATTTCTACATAATTTTTAGTGGCTAAAATGAATTATTTAAATTTTTACAGCAATAGAATATATTTTTAAGTTGTCTAAATATTTATTCTGATTTTTTTAAATTTTTATTCACTTTCCTGCATTTATTTCTATTTTTAGTACAATTTTCAGTAAATCAGAAAAGATTATAAATGCTGAAATTAGTTTTTCACATGTCCAGGGGCTAGACTGAAAGTTTCCCTAACTGGATAGGGGCTAGAAACAATATTAAACAAGTTTACAGGGGCTAGACATGAATTTTATAGATTATACATAATTTTCCTTAAGTCGAGAGGCTAGATTGTAAATTTCTTAGGTCTCTGCGTGATTAGTTACTTCCCCATGGGCTAGTCCGCAAATCTGCAGGGGCCCCGGTGTAAAATGGCAGCGCGCGGGGGTTCATTTAAATGCTAACCGTTGGATTCAATCTGGACGGCCCAGATTTTATGAACCGAACTGGTACGCCGCGATCTAATCTCACCGGCGACCGACGAAATTGGCAATGCGACGGCGAACTTCCCGAGCGAATGTGTCCGGCGCGTGTCTGGCAGTGTGGCGAACTAGTTAGGCTAAGATCAAGGAGGAAATTGCGTTGCAAACGGCGGGAACATTGGCGACTTACCGACGGCAGGGGTGCTAGGGTTAGGAGAGCTCGGGAGAGGGGGAGAAATTGGGGGCGGCGAGCAGTTTATAGCTGCGGCAAGGTCGGCGGTTGTGGCGCGCGTGCGAGGTTCGAAAATTGGGCGCTGATCCGAGGTGAGGGGGGACGTGGGCGCGGGGGCTCGATCGCGCGCGGAGAAGAAGGAGAGGGGCTGCACGGCGGATGAAGGAGATGGCACCGACATGCGGGCTCGGGCGGCCAGAGAGAGGAGAGAGGGAGAGGGGTGTGGGCGGACCTGTGCAGGGAATTGGGCCGCGGCTGGGATTCGGCCCAGGCGCAAGTTTTCCTTTTTATTTACTTTTTCTTTCTCTTTTCTGTTTCTTTTCTATTTTCTTTTGGTTTGTGTTTTCAAATTCAAACGTTTTTTCTAACTCATTCAAATTTTCAAATAGCACACAATATGCACAATGACATGATGCAAATTTATTTATATTACAAAGCTTGAAACTTTTAGGGTGTTACAGTTACCTCTGTAATCATGTGGCACTGCATATAAAGTCGAGGCTACTAAAGTCGTTCTTAATAGTTCTTCACTTAATCTTCTCTTCGATCATGTAGTGGTGATTGATATCTTCATTGATAGCTCATGTGGAGTTGAAGTTACATTCGTTCTATGATGACTCAACCTTGTACTTAGAGCTGAATTCTCTTGAAGATGTAATCCCATTTGACTATCTTGAGGTTAACACACTACAAATAAACGAGGTTGGTGATTCAACACTTAATTTACTTGAGTGCACACCCTCCCCCTTAAGTTTTGAGCTAGGAGGTCGATAAACTTACTCCAAGTAATCTTTGTGGAAAGGTTATGTGCAACTCATGCAAGTGAAACTAAAGTTGAATGAATTGGAAATTTCAAAACTGATTCTGCTGACTACCTCACTGTCCAGATTGACCAGTTTGAACTTATCCAAGATTTTGAGCTAGCTAACAGTAGAATTAGTCCTGGAGGTGAATAACAATGTTATAGTACTTCAATACCTTTCTAGAATGTATTATTTTTCCACAAGATCACTTGTGGTTGAGGAGATATGACTTTGCAACGTTGAAAGTTTTCTGGAGACTTGCAGCAGCATCCCATTTGGAGGTACCAAGTTCGATCCATTTGTTTCTTGCCTTTCTGATCCAAATTCATCAAAATTCAAAACTGGAAAGTGGTAGAATAACTTCTATGCTTCTTATAAAGGTAACATATGAGCCTTAGTGATTTTTCTTTTTTAAAGTCATTAGCGATTTACAGAAGCATACATAAACAATGTCCAGATTTGGTGCTTCTGGACAGTTTCTGTACTTTTTTGAATTTCAACCAAATTAGACAGGGATTTCGGTCTTGAGGTGACTAACAAACTTGTAGAGGACTTCTAGAGCTTTCTAAAAAGTATTTAGTTTTCTTCATAGCATTTCTGGTTTAAGATATGAATTTCTAGAGTTGACCAAGTTAACAATTTTTTGGGAAAATTTCGATAGCATCTCCTTTGTATATTTTTGATTTGAGCACAATTTTACATATAATTATTGACAGGATTTGACAAAAGTTTAAATTACACATTGTAACATACATCCTCAGGATTCCAGAAATGTATTGCTTGAAGCCATTCGACTTTTTACTAAGAGATATGACAGAAATGGTAGAAGGTACAGAGACTGTCTCACTCTCTGTCCAGATTTGGTAGAGTTTGGAACTTTGAAATTTGGTATAGGTTACAGCGGGATTCTGCTATGGTAATGAACAGAAGAGTTGTAGATGACTCTCTAATCTTTACAACCATGTATGTTACACTTTCATTGGTGAAATCTACTGGGAGCTATGGAGCTTCAAAGTCAGGTCACTATCTGGCAGAAAACAGGAACTCTGGTTTTTTGCATCACCTAAATTTAAAACTTACTCCAACTTTGAAACTTAGTTCAAAATCAGAGATCGATAGCTAATACTGGTATTCTTATATCTTCTCGAGTCCATTTTATATCAATATTCATTAATGCATCTATGGGATACATGTCGGTACTACGTGCCTCACAAATGTGAAAATTCTAACCGGATTATACCAGCATATACGTCTAAATCCGTGGTGCTATAAACGGTCACTCACAAACGTTTTCTAAAGCAATATGATGAATGTGGTTAGTGTACCTGCATAAGAAACTAAAATTTACAAAACACTCATTATGGTGTCGTACGACACGACCCGCATGGGCGATCATTTCAAACAGTCATAATAATATATATAAAAGTAAGAACATCAGTCCTGTATCATTCCATACGAGCCGCCTCGAGCTGAGCCACGTCTTGAGGTACATGACAAAGTTATCTACCACCTGACGGGGGTCCCATGTCTTTGCCTAATTTTGCACCAGTAGGAGGCGCTTTCGCGTGTTTCATATAAACACACTAAGTGCTTTTCAACCGCACGATAGGTGGCCACGTAACTTGTCTAAAGTGCTTGGGATCAGCGCTGCGTATGACCCTTTGAGCATTGAACATTCAAGAGTTGCATACTATCGAGTTTTTTGACCTCACGATGGGGTATCCACACTATTGCATGAAGCACGCCGGGGAGCAGCATTTCATATGTTCCCAGAACCATGAGAAGGTTTAGAAACTCATATTAACTCCCATGAAAAGCCACGAGGGACAATCATCGTACTACCTCTCGTATGGCGAGCTTACCGCAATTGATCCGCTTGCGGTGGCGTACCTTACCAGACGTCAGAGCTTCGTTACTAAATATAATAACAAGTATGTTAGCTTTTCCACCTTAAGTAACTATGCTATTATAGACCCTATGTGGGCGTAGTGAGTAATCCTTCACTTGACTACTTATAAGTTTTCAAAAATAGGCTCTTTTCGAGCGTGCTATTCCCAATGCAGCTCTGATACCAGACTGTGGGGACCGGCAATCCTGACATTCCAGAAATCACATTGGGTGGTGTCGTGTGATGTGACACCTAACAAGATACACGAAAAGAATACGTGAAACATACAAAACCTTTCTTTCATAAGATATTCGAGTTTGCAACATGTACATAAGGAGTACATAAGCAGCGGAAAGAATATAGTCAACTCTCAACCTATCTAAGCACAAGAGAAGACGTTCATGCTTGTAGACGCTTCTCACTAGCAACACAAAGTCAAAGTGGTAGCGACATGATTTTCCGTGATAATCATCTCAAAAGGTTTGAGGTCTCACGGTCAACCCTCAACAACAACAATTATACTAATACCTACAAAAACACGTATAAAGCAACCGTGAGCACGATGGCTCAGCAAGACTTAGCCGTCTCACCTAGAACATAGAACTCTACATGCAGGAGACTTTAACAACATAGGAAATCTGAATTGCATAAAGGACTTGCCTAATAGTACATCCTTATTCTCAGGTTTTTAGTAGCAAATGACATTCCATGGGCATGGAACATCATGAACTCTGCAATCAAACAAGAAACACTTCATCTATGATGTTACATGCCCAAAGTTGCATTTGCAGCATACACGCTAAATCTTTGAATGGTAAATTTAATTATGCTAAAGCTAAACCATGAAAGTTGCAATACAATATTATAATCATTACAATAGATTCATATTATTCTAACTACTCTTTATTACTATGTCAAGAATCAGAGAACAAGTGTGCTCAGTCCGTAACTGTGAGCGATAATGATTCTAATCAACAACAACCCGGAATGCACGACACGTATGCCCGCAAGGAAGCCACATCAGTGCTGTTCTCTCTACATCACACGTAGCCACTTTTCACAAGGGGCCCTAATATGGAATCAACTCTCCATCCCAAGCAAAAGTTCCTCTACATGGACACGTTGATGTTGTCCGCTAGAAGATTTACACTTTTGTGCCTTATCAACTCCATTCACAGATGGTGGAGAAGTTTCCACACCAAGGTCTTCGAGTTACATCCGCTTCCTGGGTCCCATATACTAGTATGCATCCGATACAACTCAAACTTGCCGAACAGGTTCGCACACGGATCGGTCCTCAATCGATACAGATGGGGCTACAACCTAGTCTCCAACATCCGCCTCGCCATTACCGTCCTAGGCACGATGTGGTCACACGCATTGTCCCACCCTTCGGGTCGAGATCAACCTTGTGCATCCCATCCGACAAAAATCCCCGTCCACATCTCAACTTTAAGAGTGAATATTATGGCTCGCGAGTAGGTTTCCCTCATTCGACTTCTCTGGCAAGTAGAATTCAACTACTTGACTTGTTGTAGATAAAATGTGACCATTCGCCCGAGTAGATTCCAACTAGTCGACTTCTACCGACCTGTCAACTAAATAATTAAGCATAGCAATATAATACGATGGAGTAATGTCCTACCTAGCCTCGAAGGATTATTTGGTCATGCATGTGGAGTATCATCAAAACTTGACCTAATGCACAATACATACCTCATACATATAGTGTATACAGAAGGAAAACTTTATAAAGGCTGTTATATGCAAACTGGGGCTTGTCATGGTTGCGACTAAGTAAATGTTAATGATGTCAATGCTTGCTGTTCTGGGTGAAGCTTCTCACCAATCCCCCCCTTCTCTTGCCCTTGGTGCTGCCTCCAATAATTTGCTTGCAGCAGCTTCATTCTTGTTTACTTTCCTCCAAATGTGTCCCACGCCGATCTACATCCGATGATCTATCGACATGAATGGACAATTACAAAATGGAACTTAGCAAATTACAATACCATGCTCTGTATAACTTATGCAGGAGTAAGACTAATCAAGGATGAAAAGGTTGCTGATTATATGTACAGAAACAGATGAGATTATTAAAGTGGAACATCGTGGATCCATGTATGAAGTGAAATAGGCATAATACATGAGTATGGAATTTAACAAGGAGGAACACTAGAGGACAAGGAGAAAGCAACTTTCTGTACAAGGACTCCAGGAAGGTCTCTGCTATAGTGAGCAAGAACAGAGAAGAGCCAAAATGGAATTATAGCTGAATTTGAGAATGAAGTGCAATAGGCATTGTAATGGAATTAGTGAAATCATTATCTGATTCTATGAGTTGGACAGATCCAAAAATGCTGTAGATTTTACAGAAGGCTCATGTGGTCATGGAGGTTCAATCAAGAAAGTTTCAGCTAAAACCATGGTGGGATCTGGTCTACAAAATTCCCTAAGGCATTATGTTTTTTCTGAATTTTCGTGGCTGTTCTGGAGTTTTGACATAGGCAACAATGGGTTATCTAGTTAGGGTTGGTCATATAGAGTCTAACAAAATTGGTTTCATAATTTGCTAAGCATTTCACAACTAGATATTGATTTTATAAGTTGGGACAATTTTTTGAAAAAGTTTCTGGATGTTTTGTAATTTTTCAAGTTCATTCAGCTTGGGAACTCAATTCAACCTAGCAAATAATGTCAAATGGCTCTGAAACATTTACTGGAGTCCAATGGAATTAAAAAGAAGAGTCTAGCCAAGTTTTGGAATTTTTAAATGAATGGATCATCTGGAATTAATTCTAAAGCCTTTATTATGGAATCATTGGAGAAACTAATGTGACTTTGATACCAAACCAAGTGCACCATTGGAGAGTATAGGTCACACTGGTTTTAAACATATTTATTTGGGAACTTTTTGGCCAAGTGTTCTAGGAGATATGTAATTTTTATGTTTGAACCAATTTTGGATTTCTTTTATTAGAAAAGTTTGAATATTCAATTGGGCCCGAGGGGATTTAAATCGTCCAATAGGATTCAAGCCACATGGGGAAACAGAGTTTTGCTGTTTGGACACATAGAATCAAGTGGACGTAGAGGATCCGACCGAAAGAGTTATACCACAGACAGGCGGGGCCCGCCTCGGGCTTCTTCTACCTTGGGCCAAACAACCGAGCGGCGGCGCTCCCCACCGGTGATAAGGAAAATGAGTCCCGATCTTCCGATAGGTAAGGATAAGTCGATTGACGAAGATCTCGACGTTGATGATCCGAGGCTCTCGAGTGGAACATGAAAAATCCCTGCAAGACTCAAACTAATGTGATGATCTAATCTAGACGTGATGACGCGATTCAAAAAGATGAATCGACACAATGCAAAACTCAAACTAATAGCAAAAACACTTTCTAAACCAGCAAATATGACTCAAAAACGGATACAAACTCAACAAAACCAAACTGAAGACAAAAGTTGCAAAGGCTCAATGGTGGTTTGGACAAAGTAATGAACAGATCTACTAAACTGCAAGTTTTTTGTGGACTCTAGGTATGAAAAACAAAACTAATGTAATGGATAGATGAATTACCTAACGGGCAACCTGGAAATCTGATACCAATTCATAAGGAAATTTAGGCTCGATCTTCCGAAAAGTAATGGATAAGTCGATTGATGGAGATCTCGAGGTTGATGATCCGAGGCTCTCGAGTAGAACATGAAAAACCCCTGCAATCAGTACACCACCGCTCCGTTGGTTATCAACCGTGCTGCACATAATTGACCTCGCCAAGAAGGCTAATCCCTGCAAGTGCAACCGAGAACACAAGCAAGAACAAGGTAGAAGCAATCTGAATTGCTAAGTTGGGGTCTCACAAACCAATGAATGGCGAAACTGGGTATAACAGATTAATTTAAGCAAAACCCAATTGTCTATGGCGGGCACTATGGAGTATATATAGGTGGGAGGACATCCAAGGGGGTGTTGGGGTCGTGACCTAACCCTAAGATACGAAAATAAGAGATGTAGACTTGATACAAGGCCCAATGTCCCAATATGGTGGCGCAGCACCCTGACAGATTCCGAAGTCGATTTTGTTTTGATGATTCCTATTGGCTACGGAAGAATTTTGACATGGGACCAGCTCCATTGGAAATTTTATCCTAACCCCTTTCCGTGCATATGTGGAACGTCCAAAACGAAGATAGTATGCATCCTGGACGTCCGTTTTAGTGCGAACTGCTCCTGGACTCCGAGTTGGATACAATTTTAAGTTGGGCTCGGTTTCCATATTCTTTGAATGTATTCTCTGGTCCTCCACGTCCCTAAGACTTCCTCCAAGCACTCCCTGAACCTCTCCATGGATCCTAATCACAATTAAATCATTAGGTAGCAATCTATTCTGAAAAACATATAAGGAAACATATAAGAATGAGCTCACCTCTGAAATTAATTGTTGTGTGTGAACTCTATTGATTGCATCTTGTATGTTCAATGGAGTGTTGTTTGTATCCATAGAAGTGATGTCCTCATCATCATCCCCTTCTTGAATTGGATTTGTCGTCGACTCAAGTTCATCTTCTCTCATGTGTTGGTCCAAATGTGCAACGCCATCAAATCTTCTTGTATGCATGAAAGGAGGAGGCCAAGGTGGTGGACGACATAGTGCACCATCTTGATCTTGTCCATCAAATAAGAGCGCACATCCACTTGAGCCAGGATCCCAAACAAATAAACATTGTGCCATGTTTGTAGGTGCAATGATAACGTGCATGATCTCCTTATTCTCCCCTTCTTTATGACAAGTCGTCCTCGGCTTGCTCGTATGCCCAGCAAAAAAGTCTTGCTTTGAGAGTAGAATGAGTGCTATCCATAATGCACAATCGTAGTGAATAATGCTTTTGTTGTCCCTGCTGCAAGGAAAAAATACTAGAAAAAACTTGACAAGACATTATTAGCGTTAGTACATTCATTTACTTTACCATGTTGTTGCCGCACAAAAGGAGTTTTCTCATTTTAACATATGTAAACTTTATGCACTATAAACATACCACTATGTTCATATTTGCCTATAGCATGAAAAGTGTTTCTTGTCAACAAAGGTAATTCAGTTTTAGAAAATATACTTCTCTCTACAATATCAAGATCACAATGAGTGTCAAATTCAATATAACCCAATGGATTTAAAGAAGACAACAATTTCAGCTCATCCCTTTCACATGTAATTGGAATCAAATGCTTAATTTCAGCACATGTGGGTGATAAAGTATCAAATTCATTCAGTTGTTCTAGCATAGGTACAATATAATTATCAACACAAAACTCATTTTTGTCGTAAGAATCAGTAGGAAAATCTACTAGTGGTAAAGGCGTATTATGAAAAGGTTCATCGTGTTGCTGCTCATCGATAGCATGATTGGTGGTAAAATTCAGCACACCCAAAAATGTGATACCTTGGTTAATTGTAGAGCATTGTCCATTAACATTACTCTTATTTTCAGCAAGAAATTCAAATGCATTATGGGTTGATTCATCAAACAATTCAGAAGGGTTGTTCAACACCTCATTCTTATTTGTATCTACATTTATTTGTTCATGTTCCTGCAAAAAGTTAGGCATAGGAGGAGGTACAACAAGAAAATTCTTTTCAACTTCATGTATTTCATCTTTGCAATTATATACATTAGCAAAAGTTTCTCGCATAAGAATTTTCATATTTTTCCATGTTCGAGGTTTTTCTGAATCACTCAAGTTGTCCCACCAAGTTGAAGCACAATCAACTAACGCACTAGCAATATTTCTAATCTTTCTCCTCTCACACATATGCTATTGTCCAAAATTTTTATCCAACTCTATTTCCCAAGCAATATATTCATCGTAACCAAAACCATCATAAGAAGGAAGAGATGAGAGAATGTAATTACTTCTTGTGGAAGGTGTTGTAAAGGTGGTCTGAATGTCATGTGAAACCTTGGTTGATGTTTGATTTTGAGTGAGCTACTCCATCACCGTCTTCATCATGTCAATAATCTCAGCATATAATGCATGATTCTTGCTTTCACCTGACATTGTTAGTAGCAAACAAAAGACAACAAAAAAATATGTCATCCCTATCAACTACAAAGGATAATGGCAAAGTGGAAGTGAATCACACACTCTCAAGCGTCTCTTACAAGTGTTCTTACCGACACTACAGGTGGCAAATAGTGGCAGGTATGAAGAAATCAATTAAGCGTGGGATGATTGCAAAGGTGTATCGATTCTGCTCAAGAGTAAAGTGTAGCTTGGATGGCAATTATATGTAGCAAGGATTAGCAACAATGCAATTAGATAGTAAAGTTGAATAAGTGTCCAAAGTACTTGTCAAAGTTGCTGGACTAAATATGTTCCTAGTAGTTCAAGCTAGCAAGACATGAGACAAAACTAGATGACACAAAAAATGCAAGCACTTCTATTTTTTTATTGTTTTTTCTCCTTTTTTGTGCGGCTTTTGTATCTTGTTTTGCACTTGCCTTTTTCTTTTTTCTTCCTTTTTTTCACAATGTGCTGCAAAAGAAGAACACAATGAAAAGCAATCAAAGATATCTCGTGGGTCTGTCACAAATTTTCTGCTCAATCGTCCAAGGACAAATAGGCATACTTAGAGGCTCCAAATATAAAAACTTACAACAGCAAGATTGTAGATATATCTCTCCTCTTTAATTTAAGTATATGGAAGAACTAGTTTGGACAAGAACAATAGGAGATATTGTCCCTGAAACACATACTATTCAGAAATTCTAGGTTGAGAACAGATTCAGATCTAATGCACTTTTGATCATGATAACTCCATGTTCTGGAAAACCAATGAATACGAAAGTTGTAGAGAACTTCTTAAGCTTTCCAAAAAGTTTAAGAAATCCAAATTACAAGTTCGTATGTGTGATATATAGTCAAAATTCCGAACCGGACAGAGATGAATCTAATCTAGACGTGATGACGCGATTCAAAAAGATGAATCGACACAATGCAAAACTCAAACTGATACCAAAAACACTTTCTAAACCAACAATATGACTCAAAAACGGACACAAAATAAACAAAAATAACTGAAAACAAAAGTTGCAAAAGCTCAATGGTGGTTTGGACAAAGTAATGAACAAATCTACTCAACTGCAAATTTTTTGTGGCTTTTTTGTGGACTCTAGGTATGAAAAACAAAACTAATGTAATGGATAGATGAATTACCTAAAGGGCAACTTGGAAATCTGATACCAATTGATAAGGAATTTTAGGCCCGATCTTCCGAAAGGTAATGGATAAGTCGATTAATGGAGATCTCGACATTGATGATCTGAGGCTCTCGAGTAGAACACAAAAAACCCCTGCAATCAGTACACCACCGCTCCGTTTGTTATCAACCGTGCTGCACATGATTGACTTCGACCAGAAGGCTAATCCCTGCAGGTGCAACCGAGAATACAAGCAAGAACAAGGTAGAAGCAATCTGAATTGCTAAGTTGGGGTCTCACAAACCAATGAACGGCGAAGCTGTGTATAACAGATTAATCTAAGCAAAACCCAATTGTTTATGGCGACCATTATGAAGTATATATAGGTGGGAGGACGTCCAAGGGGGTGTTGGGGTCGTGACCTAACACTAAGACACGAAAATAAGAGATGTAGACTTGATACAAGGCCCAACGGCAAAATATGGTGGCGCAGCACCCTCACAGATTCTGAAGTCAATTTTGTTTTGATTATTCCCGTCGGCTGCTGAAGAATTTTGACATGGGACCAGCGCCATTGTAAATTTTATCCTCTCCCCTTTTGGTGCATATGTAGAACGTCCAAAATTGAGATCGTATGCGTCCTGGACGTTCGTTTTAGTGCGAACTGCTCTTGGACTCTGAGTTGGATACGATTTTAAGTTGGGCTTGATTTCCATATTCTTGGAACGTATTCTATGGTCCTACACATTCCTAAGACTTCCTCCAAGTACTCCCTGAACCTCTCCATGGATCCTAATCACTATTAAATTATAAGGTAGCAATCTATTCTCAAAAAGAGATAAGGGAACATATAAGAACGAGCTCACGTCTGAAATTAATTATTGTGTGTGAACTCTATTGATTGCATCTTGTATGTTCAATGGAGTGTTGTTTGTATCCATAGAAGTGATGTCCTCATCATCCTCCCCTTCTTGACTTGGAGTCATCGTCGACTCAAGTTCATCTTCTCTCATGTGTTGGTCCAAATGTGCAACGCCATCAAATCTTCTTGTATGCATGAAAGGAGGAGGCCAAGGTGGTGGATGACATAGTGCACCATCTTGATCTTGTCCATCAAATAAGAGCGCACATCCACTTGAGCTAGGATCCCAAACAAATAAACATTATGCCATGTTTGTAGGTGCAATGATAACGTACATGATCTCGTCAACCGGGCAAGGCGGCACACCACCGGCGTCGGGCTCCCGAGCTTCATGGGGCATGGTACTTGCCGCCTGGGGCCATTTCCTCATGCCAAGCACGATGGCGCATTCGGTAAGTACTGGAGATGGCGGGGGCTGGGGGTTATACGGTGACGGCTATTAGGGTTTCAGCGATGTCGGTTGCCCGCTCTGGTATCCTATTTGGCATAGAACTTGCACCAGAAACTTCCTAGAGATAGAGAGAGCATGGAGGAGGGTTCCTAGGTAGGTGAAATAAGTTGGAATGGTTGGTCAATGGTGAGCCGATAGTTTTTTATGCCAGCAGTTAGAAAATTTGGTCATCTGGCTTGATTACTCGATGATTCTTTTGCTTCTTGGTCGAGAGGATGTGCGTGGAGGTTAGGAAGCTATGAGTAAACTGGATTAAAGGATGATTACCCCTAGAAAACGAATTGGTACTGAGAGTATAAGGGCATATTACTGAGAGTATAACACACCTTATTGCTTTAAGGAAGTGGGTGAGATACTGCTTGCACCGCCGGGTCATCAAGGGAGCAGAGGGCAGCGAGCAAGGGGACAGAGGGACGACGACTACAATATTTTTTGATTCCCACGACGGTTAACCACGAGCTGCCTAGGGAGTTGATCAGAGAGGCGCACCAAACACAAAGGAATAATCGAGCAGGAGAGAAAACCAACCAACACACCATGCTTGCTTGGAATCTTGCCGGTGCAGAACAACCCCGATGAAGAAAAAGTTGGCGCGCGCGCAATAATGACGAACACCTTGTCGGGGAGACTCGGGCTGGCCAAGAAAGTGAGTCATGAGTTGCCCAACCCAGTAAACAATCTCAAGACACGAAGGAAATGAACCAAAATTGAGTGCTCTGGGAGAAGCTCGCCAGGACAAAGGCATGGCTACTGCCGTCGATGTTTCTGTACGAGAAGAAGAAGCAACCGCACATAGGTTGGCAATAGGGGATAAGGAGGAGAGGAAGAACATCCAGGTGAATGGTTTTGTAGCTGGAGTCGATGGGAAGCAGGCAGCTCGGTGGCTATTGACGGTCGTTATACCAATTTTGACCGTCAATATATCTCAATTATGTGATGGAGTAGACATTTCTTACACACATTGCTTTTAGAAATAACCTAGTTCCACTTGTACTTGAAGAAAATGGTGCATGCAGGTATTCTATGTAGAAATAAAGTGAACTCAATAGAGGAATCCTAAAGAATACCTTCCCAGTGAATCCGATACTGACAGGTGGCAGCACATAGATCAAATGACCCACCTACAAGAGTATCCGAGTGCATCCAACAGCGTAGCACCGTAAAATGGTCAGAGGACCCACCTGTCAGCCACCTGGAGGAAGCACACCGCGGATGGTGCACTGACAAGGTCACTTGACCCCTTGGCTCGGCGGACCTGGTAGTGGCGCCAAATGCGGTCAACTTCCATGTGTCAACCTCCTGCGGTGAGCTGATAATGATGGTGTCTGATTCACGCGCTTCTGGTGGCAGGAACCGCCACTACTCCGTGTATAAATAGGGGAGTGAGGCCTCACTTCACTACACACACTACTCAAGCATTCTCTCTTGTATACACTAGTTCTCCTAGGTCCTTAGTGGAGGTTAGGCTGTAGAGAGGAGCCTCTAGTCCCAAGTCTGAATTGGGAAAGGTGTGACTCATGTACCTTTCTTTCCCTATTTGACTTATGCATTAATAATATTATTAGTCTCTCTTTATTCATATACTTGGGCAAAGCATTTCTTGTTTGATTGTGGAGTCCATGTATGTCCTAGGTGTAGATGTTATTATGGTCTAGTCATAATGCTCATATCATGTTATCATAAACATCATACACCACCACTATAGTCTAATTAGGTAATAACATGGTTATGTTAATATGAATATGTTAGTGCTTGGTACCAACATTGGTTCAATGATGTTTAGGTTAGTCATTGCCTTAGGATGGTAATTGTACTGGGGCTCTTAAGGTATTTGCTTAACATGTAAGCATGGTGCTTAGATAGTTAAATAGCGTTGGATGTCTTGTGGACCCACAGGTTGTAGGGGTAGGCGACAGGTGGTGACAGCCCTGTCCATCCTTTGTAACCCCCCAAGTTTGGCTACACCACAGGCTCGAGGCAAGAATTGTCCTGATGTTATTAGGGGTACCGTGCCCATATATTGGACCACTAAGCCCTAATATTCATCGTTAGCATACTCATGTGTACACTAATAGGATATGTATATGAGTAATTGGAGCACAGTAGAAGCAGCCCCTTCTCATAGCTTAACCCTCACTAGGACAACCTTACCCTTAGAGTAGATTGCTTAGGTGTGTGTCATACTACCCTATTACCATCTTACCCCTGTTCTGATAAATACTTAGTACCCTATACCTTGATCATGGGAATAGTGTTCCCTTTACTTCACCACCTTCCTTTGGGATATATACGATACCCTTGGGAATACTCTTGGGTGAAATTCTACAAAGGTATCTTCCATGCGCTTGTGCATCTCATCTCTCACCAGAGATGATCTGTGGTGTTAAGAAATACCAACAAGCATTTCTGGCACCGTTGCTAGGGAGCGGTTGCTGTTGATCTTCGAACCTTGTTCACCCTCATATCTATTTTTATATTTATTCCTTTCATTTACCATCCACACCATGGATCAACCAACCCTTTGATCATTTTCTCCTCCTAAGGGTGAGTTATGTGAGCCTCCGCCATCGGGGAACCCCATTTGCTCAACTAGCTATGAACTCCCCTTGGCTTTATAGCCATGGTTCGGGAGCAATCCTTCTTAGGGACGCATTGTGAGAATCCCTACCAACACCTGTGATAGTTTGAGCAATTGTGTTCATGCCTTCTAATCAATAGCATGACACAAGAAACCCTTAACTGCAAATTGTTTCCCTTTTCCCTCAAGGGAAGAGCGGAGCAGTGATACTCTCATACCATTGGGAGTGCATATGGAAAATGGAAAGAACTTTGAGACAATTTTTGTCTTGCATTCTTTCTACTCTCCCAAGTTGCCTCTCTATAAAGGGAATTCAACTTTCAGCAAATCGAGAAGGAATCTATAGGTGGAGCTTGGGCTAGGTTCTCATTGCTGACCAAATCAGGCCTGAACTTGTCTATTCCCGAACACGTGTTATTACAACACTTTTGTTTCGGGCTTGACAAGGATTCTGCCCTATACCTCGACATAATGGCTAGAGGCTCTTTCCTCCATAAGACACCTATTGAAGGAAGGGAAATTCTAGACCACATTTTTGAAAATACATCCTTCATCGCCGGTCTTAATGAACCTCCTCAAGAGGAAGCCGAGTCGAGACATGAGGATGCCCCCATAGTCATCCCCGGACCCATACCATGCTCACCTCAAGTTGTGACTATGAAATCCTCACCCAAACCAAAGACACCGAAGGAAGAAGAAATTTGACCTTCGTAGTTTCGTTGTGCTTTGAGGAATATCCTTTTGAAGATTTTGTGAATGCCTCCAAGTATTGTTATGGAAGGAAACCATCATTACATCCCTCACTCCTTCATCCGCCCAAAGGAAAATTCCTTCGGTAAACGATCAAGGAGTCAACCTCAATCATGAGTAGGGAATGGACGAGGGAGGTTGAGCTTTCACCTGAAATAATTCGGGTAAACTCACCCTGAGCAACCATTCGATGTCTTATTCGAGGGCTAATGGTGACCGTCCTTTATAATCCCACTATTGGAAACAATATCATTTCTAAGAGATGTGGTTTAGCCATTTTGCGTGATCTACCCTGACTCCAACAAGAAAATCCTTTAGAGATTCCTATGGAAATATGAAGGAAGGATACAAAACGTGTCTATAAGAAACGACAATATTGAATTCCGCCTTGATTTTCATACCTTCGAAGTCCAAGACTTCGATGAAATGATAGGGTTACCAATTGAGAAATTACTCGGGGATGCATCCTCGGAAAGGCAACCTAGATGTTAAACTCGAAGAGAGGAAGTTTTCTGTTCCCATTCTGCGATGCAAGAACACATTAGCAGAACCTCCCCTCAAGAGTGAGCCAATCAAAGAAGCCATGGCCCTTCAATTCTTAGATTCTCCGAAAATGAAGAAGAAGAAGAAGATCAATTCATCCAAGAAGAGGATGAATGGCAGGAGACATTTAATTTGCCCAAAGAAGAGCCATCACAAAAGCCCCCAATTGATTTGAAAACCCTACCTACTTGCCTATGCTATGCTTTCCTACATGGTGACATGGAAGCTCCTATCATCATAAGTGACAAGCTTTCACAATACGAAGCTGCCAAACTAATGACTATCTTGGAAAAGCATATATCCTTACTAGGCTACTCACTCCAAGACCTTAAGGGAATCAGCCCTTCTCTTTGCACCCATCACATTCCCACCGACCCATTAAACACACTGTCTAGGGATCCTCAAAGGAGGTTGAACAATGCTATGCGGGAGGTTGTCAAGAAGGAGGTCTTGAAACTCTTGCACGCTGGGATAATTTATCCCGTTCCTCATGGTGAGTAGGTTAGCCCTGTCCAAGTAGTGCCCAAGAAAGGAGGAATGACGGTCGTTCGAAATCTGAGGAATGAACTCATTCATCAACGAACCATCACAAGGTGGAGGATGAGTATTGACTATAGAAAACTCAACAAGGCAACAATGAAGGATCATTTTGTGCTGCCTGTCATTGATGAAATGCTTGAGCGGCTAGCAAAACTTTTCTTCTTTTGTTTCCTTGATGGTTAATCTAGTTATCATCAAATTCCCGTCCACCCTGATGATCAAAGTAAGACCGCCTTCACATGCCCTTACGGAACATACGCATATCAGTGGATGTCGTTTGGGTTGTGTAATGCACCCGCTTCATTCCAAATGTGCAAGATGCCTATTTTCTCAGAAATGATTGAGGAAATCATGAAAGTTTTCATGGAAGACTTTTCCGTTTATGGATGAACTTTTGATCATTATCTTGAGAACCTAGCAGGGTCTTACTAAGATGCCAATAGAAGCACCTTGTGCTAAATTGGGAAAAGTGCCATTTTATGGTCCGTGAAGGCGTCGTCTTAGGACACTTAGTGTCCGAAAGGTGGATTGAGGTGGACAAAGCTAAAATTGAAGTTTTTAGAAGCTTCCACCTCCCACCAACATTAAGGGTATCTGCAACTTCTTAGGCCATGTGGGGTTCTACCGACGATTTATCTAGGATTTTTCCAAAATCGCTAGACCCCTCACTAGCCTATTATCTAAGGATGCGCCCTTTGATTTCGATGATGAGTGACACAAATATTTTGAGATCCTCAAGAAGGCACTTGTCACAACTCCACTCATTCAACCCCCTGATTGGATGTTGCCATTCGAAATCAAGTGTGATGCTAGTGATTATGCCGTTCGAGCGGTCCTTTGCCAAACCAAGGATAAGAAGCATCATGCAATAGACTACGCTAGCAAGACTCTAATAGGAGCTTAACTATGCCACAACTGAAAAGGAGCTCAGTTGTCTTTGCTATCGATTAATTTAGATCATACTTGGTCAGAGCAAAAGTCATAGTCTACACATACTATGTTGCTTTGAAGTATTTGCTCACCAAGAAAGATGCTAAACCTAGGCTAATATGATGGATTCTCCTACTACAAGAGTTTGACTTGGAGATAAGGGATAAAAAGGGAGGAGAGAATTTTGTCGCTGATCATCTCTCACATATGGAAATCCCAAATACAATGAACATACCTATCAATGATTTCCTACGTGATGATATGTTGTTAAAGGTGACCAACTATAACCCTTGGTATGCGGACATCATAAACTTCATGGTTACACGGTATATGCCACCAGGGGAGGATAAGAAAAAGCTCATTTTGGAGAGTCGGCATCACCTGTGGGATGATCCATACACTACAAGGATTCCATCCTGTTGCAATGATTGTACTACAACAAATACTAAATCATTGCAGTAAGCTTAGTTTTTTGCCACGATTCACTAGTTCGTGGCATTAGGATCTATTGCCATGGAACACAATCGTTGCATTTGGATCTGTTGCCACGGTTCACTAGTTTATGGCGTTAGGATCTATTGCCATGTAACACAAATGTTGCAATAGGATCCGTTGCCACGAATCAGAAAACTGTTGCATTAGGATCCTAATGCAACTGAACACAATCGTTGCTTTAGGATCTGTAGCCACGAATCACTAGTTCATGGCATTAGGATATATCGCCACAGCACACAATCGTTGCATTAGGATCTTTTGCCACGATTCACTAGTTCGTGGCATTAGGATCTATCGTCACGGAACACAATCATTGCATAGGATCTGTTGCCACGATTCACTAGCCCGTTGCATTAGGATCTTTCGCCACAAAGCACAATTGTTGCATTAGGACATGCGGCCACGATTGTACTAGTTTGTGGCCTTAGGATCTGTCGCCACGGAACACAATTGTTGCATTAGGATTTGTTGCCATGATTCACTAGTTCGTGGCGTTAGGATCCATCGCCATGGAACATAATCATTGCATTAGGATCTGTTGCCAGGAATCACAAGTTCTTTGCATTAGGATCTTTTGCCACGGAGCATAGTCGTTGCAGTAGGATCTGTTGCCATGATTGTACTAGTTTGTGGCCTTAGGATCTATCGCCACGGAACACAATCATTGCATTAGGATTGGTTGCCACGATTCACTCATTCTTGACATTAGGATCTATTGCCACGAAACACAATCGTTGCATTAGGATATGTTGCCACAAATCACTAGTTTGTTTCATTAGGATCTTTTGCCACGGAGCACAATCGTTGCATTAGGATCCGTTGCCACGATTGTACTAGTTCGTGGCCTTAGAATCTATCGCCACCGAACACAATCGTTGCATTAGGATTTGTTGCCACGATTCACTAGTTCGTGGCATTAGGATCTACTGCTAAGGAACACAATCATTGCATTAGGATCTGTGGCCACAATTCACTAGTTCGTGCACGAAAGAGATCCAAGGCGAGCGAGGGAGCTGATGCTAGCCGGCCCACTTGCCAGTAAAATCGATTACGAGAACCACCCACAAATTCCATGAGTTCGTTCGATTTCTGTTTTCTGTGCGCGACCCCTTTTCCACTTGATCAATAGTGCTTACAAGAACACAATCATCACAGGTCACACATTACTTATATAAAAATGTTGCATTAGGATCTTTTGTCACAAATAGTTCACAACTCACACATTACTAATATAAAGAATCATCATCTTCGCTGTTGCCCCCCTCCCCGCGGGGCTACATGACCATCATTGATATATGCATCATCATCGTCATTGTTGTCTTCATTTTCTGATGGAACTCCAGCTTCCTAAAACTGATCACCTGATGTCATTAGAAGAGCGGAAGCATCACCTCTTGCTCCCTCAATGTCATTCCTAGCCCATGCGGTCATATCATCATTTATGTGTGGCATATTGATATCAGTAAGCCAATCAATAAATGTATCAGACTCCATCGTCTCAATCACATTATTTTCACTATCTCTAGGGGGCATGGCAAAAAGGTTTCGTGGCTTTATTTTAACAAATGTAGCCCAATTAGGTTACTTCACACTTGGAACGTAAAAAACATGTTCTGCTTGGGTGGCTAGAATGTAAGGCTCATACTTAAATCGAGAAAGAGTAGTGTCAACATCTATCATTCCGTATTAATCCTTTTTGTAGCCTCTTCTGGAAAAAGGCCGATTCAACAAGTCACATTCAAATAACAGAACCTCTTGATGTTTTTCAAAATCAAGAAAAATCATTTTCTTGATTACTCCAAACCAATCATGATCACTACCCCGAATAACAACACCATTGTTTTGGGTCCATAAATCTTTTTTCACATCTGCAGTTTGAAAGAAGAAGGCATTGATGAATGATCGACTAAAAAGACATGCTCGACGATCAGGTCCTCTAGATAATGCATACATATAATCGGTTACTTTGCTTTCTTTGTGTAATGTCGTAATCTGTACACATTAGTATAAAAGGCGTCATCGACAAACCAATTCCAGAACACGTATTTGTTCAATATTCATCAAATCAAAAACTTGCATGTACTTACTCGTTTCTGAAACCAATAAACAAATTCTTCTCTATGGCATTTATAAACATTGCGTGAATGAATCCTTTTCAGTTCTTCAATATGCTCACTAAAAAGGGTAAAAAATTAAATTAGCCATCTATAAGAAGCATGATACAATATAGTATAGAACATCTGAGTTATACGTACTTTATCCATGGAGCGGCCTCTTCAACGTTAGAAATAAGATAATGCCTAATGTTATGTAGTTCCACCATAGTAAGTTGGTGCCATTTATACCATTTTTTAGAATTACCAACTTCTATAAATATATTACACTCAAGAGAAGGTTCATCGTAGCTGTAGCTTCATGACGTTCTGGCCTATTAAGCTTGGTGCTGATGTTATCCAAAAGCTGACTACAAAAAGTCATACACTCTTCCATAATATATCCCTCAGCTATAGAACCCCCAGGTGAGCTTTGTTACGTACATACCTCTTCAATGTACCAAGGTAACTCTCAATTGGATACGTCCATATGTAAGAAACAGGTCCACCCAAGCGAGCTTCTTCGGCAAGATGGGTTGGAATATGTACCATGATATCAAATAATGAGGGAGGAAACGACACTCAAGCTTACAAATTGTTTCAGAAATTTTTTTGCTCATCTTATCCAAATATGGTTCCGCCAATTCTTTAGAACAAATTCCAGAAAAGAATGTGCTAAACTCAATTAAAGGTACAACAATCTTTTCAGGCAATATGTTACATATTGTAATAGGATGGAGCTTATGAAATATAATATGGCGGTCATGAGTTTTTAGACCCGATACCTTACATGCTTTTATGTCCACACATCTCTTAATGTTTGAGGCATAACCATCGGGCATCTTCACAACCCCCAAAAACTTGCACAAGGTCATCTTCTCATCTTTACCCAAAATATATAATGCTGATGGCAATATATACTTGTCATTTCTAACCACCAGATGTTGATCTGGCCGTATACCCATATCCTGCATATCAAGACGAGCTTGTAGACTATCTTTCGTTTTACCATCCATATTAAGCAGTTTCTCCAATATGCTATGACAAATGTTTTTCTCAATGTGCATGACATCCTAGTTATGCCTTATTAGCAATGTCTTCCAATACAGGAGCTGGAACAATATATTTTTCTTCTTCCAATTATGCCACCTATTTTCCTCAATGCGCTTTCTCTTAATATTCGTCTGTCCAAACTCACTTCATCAAAACTCTCGTATTGTTGGAGTACTTCGTCACCAGAGAGTGATGTTAGAGCCTCTCTATTCTCTATATTGTTGTTGAAAGAAGCTTTGTTTCGATGCCACCTGTGATTCTGAGGTAGGAAACGACGATGACCCATGTAGCAATGCTTTCGTCCATATTTCAACCACAAGGCGTCATTATTGATATGGAAATATGGACATGCTTGCTTACCTTTTGTGCTCCATCCACATAGCATTGCATATGTTGGAAAATCATTTATTGTACACAATATAGAAGCTCACATGAGAAATGTCTCTTTCTTTGAACTGTCATATGTTTCTACACCATAAGGCCATAATTTCAGTAACTCATCAATCAAAGGCTGCAAATACACATCAATGTTGTTTCTAGGTGACTTTGGCCCATGAATTATCATTGACATCACCCAATAAGGCTAATTCATACACAACCAATGTGGTATATTATAAGGGATTAGAATCACATGCCATGTACTATAAGAAACATTCATTATTCCAAAAGGATTGGAACCATTAGATGCTACCCCAAGTATTATGTTGTGAGGATCAGATGAGAAATTTGGGTGAATGCTATCAAAATGTTTCCATGCTTTTGAAGGATGGTGTAATATTCCATCAGCAATACGTTCTTCTTTGTGCCAGCGGATGTTTGACGTTGTTGATTCTGCCATATAAAGCCTTTGTATATGGGGAATAAGAGGGAAGCATTGTAGAATCTCGCGTGCTACAAGTTTCTTGGCTTTTCCACAAGGTAAAGCCTCTCTTGTATTCCCACTAGTACTATTTTTCCATCTTAATTCACCATATTTTGGGCATCTATCCAGTAGAGAATAGTTGTCCTGGAATAACACACAGTCATTGACACATGCATCGATCTTTTGGTAGTCCAACCCGAGGTCACGAACAACCTTCTGAACTTCGTCAAGTGTGTTAGGAATGCAGTGGCCCTCTGGATGCACATATGAAAATAGTTCAAGGATCGACTCACATGATTTTTTGCTCAAACCATTTAAACACTTTATCTGGTACAACCTGATAATGAAGGATAATTGGGTCACCTTCTCACAACCTGAATGCAACTCCTTTTTAGCGTCATTTAATATGTCATAGAATGACTTTGCATACCCAGTTGGCTCCTACTGTTTATAGCATTTTCTTGATCATCAACATTTGCTGAAGTACCACCATGATAAGTGCCTCTTAGTAGACTGGACAACATATTTTCCATAGCAGCATCATCAGAAATTATCTCCTATTATTTGCTGACTGCTCAGCAATATTTTTTGAACTCGTTTTTCTCCATGGTGTATCCAACAAGTATAATCCAAATCATGTGAAAATGAACATCCTTGCGTGTCTTGTGGTAAATATTACGACATCTCGTGCAAGGACAAGGCATAATTGCTCCTTCACGAGTGCCCTGGAATGCAAAATTTAAAAGTGACTTTATTACATCCTCCCACTCCTTCGTACCCCTGTCTTATCCCATCCATGTTTTATCTTCTGACATCGCTTCCTACAATTCAATCAACCTATTCGTAAGAGGATAGATGTACAAGAACATTATGTGAACAATTGTACCTAGCGATGTTGCTCCTCTACGTGCGGTGGCCGGCGAATGCTCCTCCAAGCGTGGAGGCCGGCGGATGCTCCTCCAAGCTCGTTTTGTACAGTCGGGAGAAGGGGCGTGGCGGATCGAAGGGTATCGTAATAAAAAATTCTTTTTGTTCTTTATTCGGCGTGAAAAATTGACCCCCGCGGACAGGCAGCCAGGACAAAGTGTTTGTGAAGCTATCATAGAGGCCCAACACTGCACTGGGCCGCTTATTATTAGTGGGCTGAAACTGTTCTGAGTCACTTTGTATTCGTGGGCCGAAACTGCGCTGGGACGCTTGGTGTTCATCCCTATGATGCGTGAGGCCCATCTAGGGACACGCGTCTGGCTCTGGCAATTTGTTATCAAAATAAGTTAATGTAGCAATGGGGTGGTATTCCGATCAAAATAAAGCATACGCATAAAATCTCTTGAACCGCAACAACACAGTGATATGATAAAATACTAGATATAAACATCGACGGAACCAAACAGTAGTGTTCAACGTACCATTCCAGGAAACAAACTAAACTTGACAGAACTAGTTTTACATAATCCCCAAAAAACACAAAATAAACTAATCAGCACATCTAGTCCACAACACTTCTCTTCAAGCAACACCTTCAGTCCGTCAGCTAGCTCCATCCTATACCACCACCTTGCTTGGACCATCGTCATTATTTTGAGCAGTGCGCTAGAGAAGGCATCATCAAATCTGGAGTTATTTTCTAGATCATTTGGGGCCAAAAATTTAGTTTACACGCTATGAGGAGAAAGAGGAGGATATGTTACCTTTTGCTCGTGTTAACCTTGCGCCATGGGCACCACATTCGACACTTCATCCTAGTTGCCAGTATCATTCTGCCCCATGTCATCTGGGGTAGCAGGCAGAGGACCTTGATCATTAGGATGAGGACCAGGAAACACTGGTCCGTGGTAGGGGTGGGGGTTGCCATTGAAAGGCGGAGGGTCCTCCTGATCACGCGGAAGGTGATCCACAAAATCAAGACCTAGGACGTAAATTGGTACAGTTCGTGAACATCCTTCCCCGTCGACTTCATTGCCTCTCTTGAGAACAAGACTTCGAGGGATGTCAAGTGGATTATCCACCATCACCACCAGAATGACCCTAGTCGGGTTGGGATCATTTTCATCCCAATGAAGCAAGTGCCCAAAACTGGAGTAGTATTGTTCAATAAACCTTCACTCCTTTAGATCTAGAGGATAACCAAGTAGCAAAATCCAACACCTTCTAGTAAACTGAGCACGACACATATTAAGACTTGCCTCATCATGCTTTTGAATCGGAACTCTCAATTCCCGAACATGTGGGGATTTGCTAGGACCAAAACATCTATTTCTAGTTTATTTCTAACTTGTACATGCCAATCCCATGGGGGATGTGCACCGTAAGTAACTATGTGCTTTCTTGCCTGATCTTGGATATACACTGCTATCAAGTCCATAAATTCATTATGCTGGGCAGGAGTTAGTACCTCATTTGTGACTGCAACCGCATATTTCTCATATTTCTTCGTGATTTTGCCAGATATGTGGCACACACTTCTGGTCCTTCTCAGCGGACCACCATCTTCTGGGATCATCAGCTGCGAACAGAATCGACGGGGATCGATGGAGAAGTTTGCCATGATCGAGCGACGAGCGGTGAATAAATGAAAGTGCCTAAGAGAAACAAGGGTGTACTAGTATTTGGGGATTGCATTTTCTTGGGAGACTCCAGAGTATTATTATTATAACCGCGAGACTACTAAGAGACACAACAAGAGTAAGTAGTGGTAGTGGTGACACCGTATGAAATGGTCGTGTATAGGAGTAGTGGTAGGGATGACACAGTATCGAACCGCCATGTACAGGGGCATAGGGCCAGTGGTAATAACTTCCGGCCAGTTCCAGCCGTTGCAATAATAACATTTCTACTCATCAAATTTTTGTAGGAAAACAACATCACAAAACAAGAAAAGAAAAACATCACAAAACAAGAAGAGAAAAACAACATCACGACTTGATTAATCATTGTCAAAAGATTTCCTGTTTTACAGTTTGGTTCTCCATGCTCTTTCACCTTAAATCGTACTCCCTCCATCCCCAAAAACTTGTCTCTTTGTAGTTCATTTTTGAACTACAAAGCGACAAGTTTTTAGAGACAGAGGAAGTACGTATACTACCTATCTTTTTCTAACATTTTTCTCGTCCTTTCTTTTCTTTTCTTTCTGTTCATTATCTCCACTTTTTTTTCCAGTCGTTGCTTACTGTTGCCTTTTCCTGTTATTTTACAGACAGCTTTGTGGGCCCCACTACGGGTCGTCTCCTGGCACCACCAGCGGCTAAAGTACCGTACATGCCACTTTAGAGGCCACCGACTAGTGTGGAGGGTCATCGTTCATTAACAGAGAACAAATAGAACTGATAGTTTACTAAACAATAGATAAATAAGAAAATAACAAATGGAATAGACAAACAACGTTGACTCGCCGACTGGCCCACTGGTTCAAAAGCATAGTATTCGAAGCGTCCGATCATCTCCACTCCCGCGCTTGGACGACGACCCGCTATAAAGGCACACCATCCTCTTTCTTCTCCGCCGCACCACTCCATCGATCGGCCTGCAAACTTCTCCTCTTGCTTTTGTCCTACAAGATCATCCAAAGTCGAAGCGCCGCCTCATCATTGACGGATCATTGTCCCTTCGACCTATGGAGTTCTCGCTCCCGCACGAGATGGAGGTCGAGATCATGGACCGCATCGCCGCAAGCTCTCCGTGGCAGATGGAACACCTCTCTAGCATGTGTGCCAGCTGCAAGGCCTTGCACGCGGCATATCGGGAGGGCACCGTGGGAAGGTCTGTGGTGCTGGAGCCAAAGAGGTGGAGGCTGAGGTCCGGGCACAAGGAGGCGCGCTTCTACTGTGCCCTCGTGGAGCAATTGGCCATCGTTGGCAACCTTGGTGCGTGCTATGAAAACGGGCTCCAGCTCGTCTTCGTGGACGTGCTCGCGCAGCTGAGCACCCGCAGCCGGCCACATGCGCGCAGCCTACGTCCTTGCCCTCCTCCGCTACGACACTGACCGCGGTCTCGCGATGCCATTGAGTATATCCGGCAGGTCGAGGGCGAGATCAACGTTGGCGAGAACGCAGTCAGCTCCATCGTGATCAAGAGGATCAACATGAAGTGCAGGCGGTGTCGGATGCAATCCCTAGATCATGTCCAAAATGTGACGTGGAGGGTTATTCACGGGCCTCCAAGACCGGTGCCTGTGGCGCTACCCAACAAGGGTGACCGGTGCACGGCCGCTGGCTGCGGCAAGCAAGGGTGGAGCCACTGCCGCATCTTCTGTAGCTATGGCTGTAGGATTAGGCACAAGTATTTTTAGTTCTGCAACGATGCTTTAGTCTATCTACACCGTATGTACAGATGATAGGACTCTTAGGCGTATTGTGTTAATCTTGGTTGTCCAGTCTATCAGGAGTCATGCATTTTAGTTATCCATTACATTTGGGTCTTAGTCTTAAACTCTCTGAGGGTTCAATTTCTTTTTTTCTAGAATTCTGTTATGCATGCCTGAGTCCTGTTCTTGCACCAAAGGAACATAGTCAGGGTGCCTGGATCGTGGATCTCCAGTGACCAGCATGAAGCGCACATAGTGGGAGTTATGTGCATCATGCATGTGCTTGTAATCCTTTTATCTACTGCACTGATCATTAGCTCAGTTGCATCCACTGAATAGGCTCTTCGGAGACATCCAGTTCCCTGTTCTCCTCTGCTACTAACGTCAATCCTTCAACACAAGCAAAACGTTGGTAGAAACCTGAATTTTTTATCTGAGTTGTTTGCATCGTGTGTTTTGTGCTCCAACAAGTGGCACCAGATCTCGTGAAGTAACAAAGGATGACGGGAACTAAAACTCTGGGGAAGAAGATCCCAAAAGATCATTGGTGACAGTGGCAATGGTGATGCCTCGTGTGGCGCACGACGATGAAGAAGGAAATTGAATCAATCGAGAAGAATCAGATGTGGGAACAGTAGACCTCCAGGTCCAGGACAAGGGGTACATGTTATACGCACCGCGCGTTCACGTCGATCTTACATGGTACTCCCTCCTTTTCACTCCATGCATAACGGCATAATTCATTGAGGCTAGCGCTACCTTACATGGTACTCCCTCCTGATTTAAAATAATTGTCACTGGTTAGTTTATATTTGACCTAGCCGGTGCGCGGTGACAATTATTTCGAACCAGGTGGGAGTATATAATCTACTATATCACGTAGTGGGGATGATAGCTTTATTCCAAGCAATATTGTTGAACTCTCAATTAAACTTCTTAAAACAAAAAATGCATAAGACAGGATGTGGCTCATATTACAAGAGCTTCTAGGAGCGGAGCGACGTGAGTTGGAAACCTTTTTCGGGTCATGGCGAACGTTATGTCGGGGTAGTTACTGTACGAGGCGATGGGACATGCCGCCCCCGTCATCATCCTTATCTCTTTCCCTCCCCCTGGCCGCAGATATGGCTTCTCTCATCCCGTTCTCTCCTCTCCCCGCTGATGTGTAATAATTTTATTCCTCAGAAACGGCTGGCTTCTCTCCTCCGATGCATGGTCCTGCTGCTGACATGTTAGACTTTATTCGTCTCTTCATTTATTCTAGTATAATAACCACATTTTCACAACAAATTAAAATATGGCACGTCAGCAGGAGCACATATGGGAGGAGAGAAGCCGCGTCCGGCCGCGGACACAAATGGCTGGGCGTGGCCTCCTTCCTTGTGCCATCGTCTTCCCTTTCGTCACTTCGTCCCTTTTATATATGGGCGTGCTGGAAGTGTTGATTGAATGGCTCGCCCTGACCACTATATATGGATAATCAGTGGCGGATCTAAAATTTTTACGAAGGGTATGCCACATAAAAATTTCCAGCAATAGCAACTTCCAACATGTATTTTTCAGCTCTTAAAGATTCCACTTAAAAGGCCACACCTGATTTTCCACTAGAAAGGATCCAGGTCTAATCATATTCAGATTGATGGTTCAAGTTTCTATGAAATGGATATAAATAATTTTTCTTATTTGTTTATTACAACCAAATGAAATAATGATGATAACTAAAAGGAAATTTAATGGTTATGGGCATGCTTTCTTGCCCACACCCCTATGGTTCCAGAAACAAAACTAACATTTTAAATTTCGTTTCCTCTTTTCCTAACTTCCCTCATTGGTCTCTGGAAGAGGTCAGGAACATGATCATCAGATACTACCTTCATATGTCTTATTTTATCTGTTTAACTTTATTTTATTGTTAGATTTTCTAGCACTCATCTTCATAGCACTAACAAAAATAAAATCCTCAGGATCAGATGTTTCATCCATCCATTTTTCTCGTGGGTCTGTCACAAAAATAAAAGAAGAACACAATGAAAAGCAATCAAAGATATCTCGTGGGTCTGTCACAAATTTTCTGCTCAATCGTCCAAGAACAAATAGGCATACTTAGAGGCTCCAAATATAAAAACTTACAACAGCAAGATTGTAGATATATCTCTCCTCTTTAATTTAAGTATATGGAAGAACTAGTTTGGACAAGAACAATAGGAGATATTGTCCCTGAAACACAGACTATTCAGAAATTCTAGGTTGAGAACAGATTCAGATCTAATGCACTTTTGATCATGATAACTCCATGTTATGGAAAACCAATGAATACGAAAGTTGTAGAGAACTTCTTAAGCTTTTCAAAAAGTTTAAGAAATCCAAATTACAAGTTCGTATGTGTGATATATAGTCAAAATTCCGAACCGGACAGAGATGAATCTAATCTAGACGTGATGACGCGATTCAAAAAGATGAATCGACACAATGCAAAACTCAAACTGATACCAAAAACACTTTCTAAACCAACAATATGACTCAAAAACGGACACAAAATAAACAAAAATAACTGAAAACAAAAGTTGCAAAAGCTCAATGGTGGTTTGGACAAAGTAATGAACAAATCTACTAAACTGCAAATTTTTTGTGGCTTTTTTGTGGACTCTAGGTATGAAAAACAAAACTAATGTAATGGATAGATGAATTACCTAAAGGGCAACTTGGAAATCTGATACCAATTGATAAGGAATTTTAGGCCCGATCTTCTGAAAGGTAATGGATAAGTCGATTAATGGAGATCTCGACATTGATGATCTGAGGCTCTCGAGTAGAACACAAAAAACCCCTGCAATCAGTACACCACCGCTCCGTTTGTTATCAACGGTGCTGCACATGATTGACTTCGACCAGAAGGCTAATCCCTGCAGGTGCAACCGAGAACACAAGCAAGAACAAGGTAGAAGCAATCTGAATTGCTAAGTTGGGGTCTCACAAACCAATGAACGGCGAAGCTGTGTATAACAGATTAATCTAAGCAAAACCCAATTGTTTATGGCGACCATTATGAAGTATATATAGGTGGGAGGACGTCCAAGGGGGTGTTGGGGTCGTGACCTAACACTAAGACACGAAAATAAGAGATGTAGACTTGATACAAGGCCCAACGGCCCAATATGGTGGCGCAGCACCCTCACAGATTCTGAAGTCAATTTTGTTTTGATTATTCCCGTCGGCTGCTGAAGAATTTTGACATGGGACCAGCGCCATTGTAAATTTTATCCTCTCCCCTTTTGGTGCATATGTAGAACGTCCAAAATTGAGATCGTATGCGTCCTGGACGTTCGTTTTAGTGCGAACTGCTCCTGGACTCTGAGTTGGATACGATTTTAAGTTGGGCTTGATTTCCATATTCTTGGAACGTATTCTATGGTCCTACACGTTCCTAAGACTTCCTCCAAGTACTCCCTTAACCTCTCCATGGATCCTAATCACTATTAAATTATAAGGTAGCAATCTATTCTCAAAAAGAGATAAGGGAACATATAAGAACGAGCTCACGTCTGAAATTAATTATTGTGTGTGAACTCTATTGATTGCATCTTGTATGTTCAATGGAGTGTTGTTTGTATCCATAGAAGTGATGTCCTCATCATCCTCCCCTTCTTGACTTGAAGTCATCGTCGACTCAAGTTCATCTTCTCTCATGTGTTGGTCCAAATGTGCAACGCCATCAAATCTTCTTGTATGCATGAAAGGAGGAGGCCAAGGTGGTGGATGACATAGTGCACCATCTTGATCTTGTCCATCAAATAAGAGCGCACATCCACTTGAGCCAGGATCCCAAACAAATAAACATTATGCCATGTTTGTAGGTGCAATGATAACGTACATGATCTCGTCAACCGGGCAAGGCGGCACACCACCGGCGTCGGGCTCCCGAGCTTCATGGGGCATGGTACTTGCCGCCTGAGGCCATTTCCTCATGCCGAGCATGATGGCGCATTCGGTAAGTACTGGAGATGGCGGGGGCTGGGGGTTATACGGTGACAGCTATTAGGGTTTCAGCGATGTCGATTGCCCGCTCTGGTATCCTTTTTGGCATAGAACTTGCACCAGAAACTTCCTAGAGATAGAGAGAGCATGGAGGAGGGTTCCTAGGTAGGTGAAATAAGTTGGAATGGTTGGTCAATGGTGAGCCGATAGTTTTTTATGCCAGCAGTTAGAAAATTTGGTCATGTGGCTTGATTACTCGATGATTCTTTTGCTTCTTGGTCGAGAGGATGTGCGTGGAGGTTAGGAAGCTATGAGTAAACTGGATTAAAGGATGATTACCCCTAGAAAACGAATTGGTACTGAGAGTATAAGGGCATATTACTGAGAGTATAACACACCTTATTGCTTTAAGGAAGTGGGTGAGATACTGCTTGCACCGCCGGGTCATCAAGGGAGCAGAGGGCAGCGAGCAAGGGGATAGAGGGACGACGACTACAATATTTTTTGATTCCCACGACGGTTAACCACGAGCTGCCTAGGGAGTTGATCAGAGAGGCGCACCAAACACAAAGGAATAATCGAGCAGAAGAGAAAACCAACCAACACACCATGCTTGCTTGGAATCTTGCCGGTGCAGAACAACCCCGATGAAGAAAAAGTTGGCGCGCGCGCAATAATGATGAACACCTTGTCAGGGAGACTCGGGCTGGCCAATAAAGTGAGTCATGAGTTGCCCAACCCAGTAAACAATCTCAAGACACGAAGGAAATGAACCAAAATTGAGTGCTCTGGGAGAAGCTCGCCAGGACAAAGGCATGGCTACTGCCGTCGATGTTTCTGTACGAGAAGAAGAAGCAACCGCACATAGGTTGGCAATAGGGGATAAGGAGGAGAGGAAGAACATCCAGGTGAATGGTTTTGTAGCTGGAGTCGATGGGAAGCAGGCAGCTCGGTGGCTATTGACGGTCGTTATACCAATTTTGACCGTCAATATATCTCAATTATGTGATGGAGTAGACATTTCTTACACACATTGCTTTTAGAAATAACCTAGTTCCACTTGTACTTGAAGAAAATGGTGCATGCAGGTATTCTATGTAGAAATAAAGTGAACTCAATAGAGGAATCCTAAAGAATACCTTCCCAGTGAATCCGATACTGACAGGTGGCAGCACATAGATCAAATGACCCACCTACAAGAGTATCCGAGTGCATCCAACAGCGTAGCACCGTAAAATGGTCAGAGGACCCACCTGTCAGCCACCTGGAGGAAGCACACCGCGGATGGTGCACTGACAAGGTCACTTGACCCCTTGGCTCGGCGGACCTGGTAGTGGCGCCAAATGCAGTCAACTTCCATGTGTCAACCTCCTGCGGTGAGCTGATAATGATGGTGTCTGATTCACGCGCTTCTGGTGGCAGGAACCGCCATTACTCCGTGTATAAATAGGGGAGTGAGGCGTCACTTCACTACACACACCACTCAAGCATTCTCTCTTGTATACACTAGTTCTCCTAGGTCCTTAGTGGAGGTTAGGCTGTAGAGAGGAGCCTCTAGTCCCAAGTCTGAATTGGGAAAGGTGTGACTCATGTACCTTTCTTTCCCTATTTGACTTATGCATTAATAATATTATTAGTCTCTCTTTATTCATATACTTGGGCAAAGCATTTCTTGTTTGATTGTGGAGTCCATGTATGTCCTAGGTGTAGATGTTATTATGGTCTAGTCATAATGCTCATATCATGTTATCATAAACATCATACACCACCACTATAGTCTAATTAGGTAATAACATGGTTATGTTAATATGAATATGTTAGTGCTTGGTCCCAACATTGGTTCAATGATGTTTAGGTTAGTCATTGCCTTAGGATGGTAATTGTACTGGGGCTCTTAAGGTATTTGCTTAACATGTAAGCATGGTGCTTAGATAGTTAAATAGCGTTGGATGTCTTGTGGACCCACAGGTTGTAGGGGTAGGCGACAGGTGGTGACAGCCCTGTCCATCCTTTGTAACCCCCCAAGTTTGGCTACACCACAGGCTCGAGGCAAGAATCGTCCTGATGTTATTAGGGGTACCGTGCCCATATATTGGACCACTAAGCCCTAATAGTCATCGTTAGCATACTCATGTGTACACTAATAGGATATGTATATGAGTAATTGGAGCACAGTAGAAGCAGCCCCTTCTCATAGCTTAACCCTCACTAGGACAACCTTACCCTTAGAGTAGATTGCTTAGGTGTGTGTCATACTACCCTATTACCATCTTACCCCTGTTCTGATAAATACTTAGTACCCTATACCTTGATCATGGGAATAGTGTTCCCTTTACTTCACCACCTTCCTTTGGGATATATACGATACCCTTGGGAATACTCTTGGGTGAAATTCTACAAAGGTATCTTCCATGCGCTTGTGCATCTCATCTCTCACCAGAGATGATCTGTGGTGTTAAGAAATACCAACAAGCATTTCTGGCACCGTTGCCAGGGAGCGGTTGCTGTTGATCTTCGAACCTTGTTCACCCTCATATCTATTTTTATATTTATTCCTTTCCTTTACCATCCACACCATGGATCAACCAACCCTTTGATCATTTTCTCCTCCTAAGGGTGAGTTATGTGAGCCTCCGCCATCGGGGAACCCCATTTGCTCAACTAGCTATGAACTCCCCTTGGCTAATCATTGTCAAAAGATTTCCTGTTTTACAGTTTGGTTCTCCATGCTCTTTCACCTTAAATCGTACTCCATCCCCAAAAACTTGTCTCTTTGTAGTTCATTTTTGAACTACAAAGCGACAAGTTTTTAGAGACAGAGGAAGTACGTATACTACCTATCTTTTTCTAACATTTTTCTCGTCCTTTCTTTTCTTTTCTTTCTGTTCATTGTCTCCACTTTTTTTTCCAGTCGTTGCTTACTGTTGCCTTTTCCTGTTATTTTACAGACAGCTTTGTGGGCCCCACTACGGGTCGTCTCCTGGCACCACCAGCGGCTAAAGTACCGTACATGCCACTTTAGAGGCCACCGACTAGTGTGGAGGGTCATCGTTCATTAACAGAGAACAAATAGAACTGATAGTTTACTAAACAATAGATAAATAAGAAAATAACAAATGGAACAGACAAACAACGTTGACTCGCCGACTGGCCCACTGGTTCAAAAGCATAGTATTCGAAGCGTCCGATCATCTCCACTCCCGCGCTTGGACGACGACCCGCTATAAAGGCACACCATCCTCTTTCTTCTCCGCCGCACCACTCCATCGATCGGCCTGCAAACTTCTCCTCTTGCTTTTGTCCTACAAGATCATCCAAAGTCGAAGCGCCGCCTCATCATTGATGGATCATTGTCCCTTCGACCTATGGAGTTCTCGCTCCCGCACGAGATGGAGGTCGAGATCATGGACCGCATCGCCGCAAGCTCTCCGTGGCAGATGGAACACCTCTCTAGCATGTGTGCCAGCTGCAAGGCCTTGCACGCGGCATATCGGGAGGGCACCGTGGGAAGGTCTGTGGTGCTGGAGCCAAAGAGGTGGAGGCTGAGGTCCGGGCACAAGGAGGCGCGCTTCTACTGTGCCCTCGTGGAGCAATTGGCCATCGTTGGCAACCTTGGTGCGTGCTATGAAAACGGGCTCCAGCTCGTCTTCGTGGACGTGCTCGCGCAGCTGAGCACCCGCAGCCGGCCACATGCGCGCAGCCTACGTCCTTGCCCTCCTCCGCTACGACACTGACCGCGGTCTCGCGATGCCATTGAGTATATCCGGCAGGTCGAGGGCGAGATCAACGTTGGCGAGAACGCAGTCAGCTCCATCGTGATCAAGAGGATCAACATGAAGTGCAGGCGGTGTCGGATGCAATCCCTAGATCATGTCCAAAATGTGACGTGGAGGGTTATTCACGGGCCTCCAAGACCGGTGCCTGTGGCGCTACCCAACAAGGGTGACCGGTGCACGGCCGCTGGCTGCGGCAAGCAAGGGTGGAGCCACTGCCGCATCTTCTGTAGCTATGGCTGTAGGATTAGGCACAAGTATTTTTAGTTCTGCAACGATGCTTTAGTCTATCTACACCGTATGTACAGATGATAGGACTCTTAGGCGTATTGTGTTAATCTTGGTTGTCCAGTCTATCAGGAGTCATGCATTTTAGTTATCCATTACATTTGGGTCTTAGTCTTAAACTCTCTGAGGGTTCAATTTCTTTTTTTCTAGAATTCTGTTATGCATGCCTGAGTCCTGTTCTTGCACCAAAGGAACATAGTCAGGGTGCCTGGATCGTGGATCTCCAGTGACCAGCATGAAGCGCACATAGTGGGAGTTATGTGCATCATGCATGTGCTTGTAATCCTTTTATCTACTGCACTGATCATTAGCTCAGTTGCATCCACTGAATAGGCTCTTCGGAGACATCCAGTTCCCTGTTCTCCTCTGCTACTAACGTCAATCCTTCAACACAAGCAAAACGTTGGTAGAAACCTGAATTTTTTATCTGAGTTGTTTGCATCGTGTGTTTTGTGCTCCAACAAGTGGCACCAGATCTCGTGAAGTAACAAAGGATGACGGGAACTAAAACTCTGGGGAAGAAGATCCCAAAATATCATTGGTGACAGTGGCAATGGTGATGCCTCGTGTGGCGCACGACGATGAAGAAGGAAATTGAATCAATCGAGAAGAATCAGATGTGGGAACAGTAGACCTCCAGGTCCAGGACAAGGGGTACATGTTATACGCACCGCGCGTTCACGTCGATCTTACATGGTACTCCCTCCTTTTCACTCCATGCATAACGGCATAATTCATTGAGGCTAGCGCTACCTTACATGGTACTCCCTCCTGATTTAAAATAATTGTCACTGGTTAGTTTATATTTGACCTAGCCGGTGCGCGGTGACAATTATTTCGAACCAGGTGGGAGTATATAATCTACTATATCACGTAGTGGGGATGATAGCTTTATTCCAAGCAATATTGTTGAACTCTCAATTAAACTTCTTAAAACAAAAAATGCATAAGACAGGATGTGGCTCATATTACAAGAGCTTCTAGGAGCGGAGCGACGTGAGTTGGAAACCTTTTTCGGGTCATGGCGAACGTTATGTCGGGGTAGTTACTGTACGAGGCGATGGGACATGCCGCCCCCGTCATCATCCTTATCTCTTTCCCTCCCCCTGGCCGCAGATATGGCTTCTCTCATCCCGTTCTCTCCTCTCCCCGCTGATGTGTAATAATTTTATTCCTCAGAAACGGCTGGCTTCTCTCCTCCGATGCATGGTCCTGCTGCTGACATGTTAGACTTTATTCGTCTCTTCATTTATTCTAGTATAATAACCACATTTTCACAACAAATTAAAATATGGCACGTCAGCAGGAGCACATATGGGAGGAGAGAAGCCGCGTCCGGCCGCGGACACAAATGGCTGGGCGTGGCCTCCTTCCTTGTGCCATCGTCTTCCCTTTCGTCACTTCGTCCCTTTTATATATGGGCGTGCTGGAAGTGTTGATTGAATGGCTCGCCCTGACCACTATATATGGATAATCAGTGGCGGATCTAAAATTTTTACGAAGGGTATGCCACATAAAAATTTCCAGCAATAGCAACTTCCAACATGTATTTTTCAGCTCTTAAAGATTCCACTTAAAAGGCCACACCTGATTTTCCACTAGAAAGGATCCAGGTCTAATCATATTCAGATTGATGGTTCAAGTTTCTATGAAATGGATATAAATAATTTTTCTTATTTGTTTATTACAACCAAATGAAATAATGATGATAACTAAAAGGAAATTTAATGGTTATGGGCATGCTTTCTTGCCCACACCCCTATGGTTCCAGAAACAAAACTAACATTTTAAATTTCGTTTCCTCTTTTCCTAACTTCCCTCATTGGTCTCTGGAAGAGGTCAGGAACATGATCATCAGATACTACCTTCATATGTCTTATTTTATCTGTTTAACTTTATTTTATTGTTAGATTTTCTAGCACTCATCTTCATAGCACTAACAAAAATAAAATCCTCAGGATCAGATGTTTCATCCATCCATTTTTCTCGTGGGTCTGTCACAAAAATAAAAGAAGAACACAATGAAAAGCAATCAAAGATATCTCGTGGGTCTGTCACAAATTTTCTGCTCAATCGTCCAAGAACAAATAGGCATACTTAGAGGCTCCAAATATAAAAACTTACAACAGCAAGATTGTAGATATATCTCTCCTCTTTAATTTAAGTATATGGAAGAACTAGTTTGGACAAGAACAATAGGAGATATTGTCCCTGAAACACAGACTATTCAGAAATTCTAGGTTGAGAACAGATTCAGATCTAATGCACTTTTGATCATGATAACTCCATGTTATGGAAAACCAATGAATACGAAAGTTGTAGAGAACTTCTTAAGCTTTTCAAAAAGTTTAAGAAATCCAAATTACAAGTTCGTATGTGTGATATATAGTCAAAATTCCGAACCGGACAGAGATGAATCTAATCTAGACGTGATGACGCGATTCAAAAAGATGAATCGACACAATGCAAAACTCAAACTGATACCAAAAACACTTTCTAAACCAACAATATGACTCAAAAACGGACACAAAATAAACAAAAATAACTGAAAACAAAAGTTGCAAAAGCTCAATGGTGGTTTGGACAAAGTAATGAACAAATCTACTAAACTGCAAATTTTTTGTGGCTTTTTTGTGGACTCTAGGTATGAAAAACAAAACTAATGTAATGGATAGATGAATTACCTAAAGGGCAACTTGGAAATCTGATACCAATTGATAAGGAATTTTAGGCCCGATCTTCTGAAAGGTAATGGATAAGTCGATTAATGGAGATCTCGACATTGATGATCTGAGGCTCTCGAGTAGAACACAAAAAACCCCTGCAATCAGTACACCACCGCTCCGTTTGTTATCAACGGTGCTGCACATGATTGACTTCGACCAGAAGGCTAATCCCTGCAGGTGCAACCGAGAACACAAGCAAGAACAAGGTAGAAGCAATCTGAATTGCTAAGTTGGGGTCTCACAAACCAATGAACGGCGAAGCTGTGTATAACAGATTAATCTAAGCAAAACCCAATTGTTTATGGCGACCATTATGAAGTATATATAGGTGGGAGGACGTCCAAGGGGGTGTTGGGGTCGTGACCTAACACTAAGACACGAAAATAAGAGATGTAGACTTGATACAAGGCCCAACGGCCCAATATGGTGGCGCAGCACCCTCACAGATTCTGAAGTCAATTTTGTTTTGATTATTCCCGTCGGCTGCTGAAGAATTTTGACATGGGACCAGCGCCATTGTAAATTTTATCCTCTCCCCTTTTGGTGCATATGTAGAACGTCCAAAATTGAGATCGTATGCGTCCTGGACGTTCGTTTTAGTGCGAACTGCTCCTGGACTCTGAGTTGGATACGATTTTAAGTTGGGCTTGATTTCCATATTCTTGGAACGTATTCTATGGTCCTACACGTTCCTAAGACTTCCTCCAAGTACTCCCTTAACCTCTCCATGGATCCTAATCACTATTAAATTATAAGGTAGCAATCTATTCTCAAAAAGAGATAAGGGAACATATAAGAACGAGCTCACGTCTGAAATTAATTATTGTGTGTGAACTCTATTGATTGCATCTTGTATGTTCAATGGAGTGTTGTTTGTATCCATAGAAGTGATGTCCTCATCATCCTCCCCTTCTTGACTTGAAGTCATCGTCGACTCAAGTTCATCTTCTCTCATGTGTTGGTCCAAATGTGCAACGCCATCAAATCTTCTTGTATGCATGAAAGGAGGAGGCCAAGGTGGTGGATGACATAGTGCACCATCTTGATCTTGTCCATCAAATAAGAGCGCACATCCACTTGAGCCAGGATCCCAAACAAATAAACATTATGCCATGTTTGTACGTGCAATGATAACGTACATGATCTCGTCAACCGGGCAAGGCGGCACACCACCGGCGTCGGGCTCCCGAGCTTCATGGGGCATGGTACTTGCCGCCTGAGGCCATTTCCTCATGCCGAGCATGATGGCGCATTCGGTAAGTACTGGAGATGGCGGGGGCTGGGGGTTATACGGTGACAGCTATTAGGGTTTCAGCGATGTCGATTGCCCGCTCTGGTATCCTATTTGGCATAGAACTTGCACCAGAAACTTCCTAGAGATAGAGAGAGCATGGAGGAGGGTTCCTAGGTAGGTGAAATAAGTTGGAATGGTTGGTCAATGGTGAGCCGATAGTTTTTTATGCCAGCAGTTAGAAAATTTGGTCATGTGGCTTGATTACTCGATGATTCTTTTGCTTCTTGGTCGAGAGGATGTGCGTGGAGGTTAGGAAGCTATGAGTAAACTGGATTAAAGGATGATTACCCCTAGAAAACGAATTGGTACTGAGAGTATAAGGGCATATTACTGAGAGTATAACACACCTTATTGCTTTAAGGAAGTGGGTGAGATACTGCTTGCACCGCCGGGTCATCAAGGGAGCAGAGGGCAGCGAGCAAGGGGATAGAGGGACGACGACTACAATATTTTTTGATTCCCACGACGGTTAACCACGAGCTGCCTAGGGAGTTGATCAGAGAGGCGCACCAAACACAAAGGAATAATCGAGCAGAAGAGAAAACCAACCAACACACCATGCTTGCTTGGAATCTTGCCGGTGCAGAACAACCCCGATGAAGAAAAAGTTGGCGCGCGCGCAATAATGATGAACACCTTGTCAGGGAGACTCGGGCTGGCCAATAAAGTGAGTCATGAGTTGCCCAACCCAGTAAACAATCTCAAGACACGAAGGAAATGAACCAAAATTGAGTGCTCTGGGAGAAGCTCGCCAGGACAAAGGCATGGCTACTGCCGTCGATGTTTCTGTACGAGAAGAAGAAGCAACCGCACATAGGTTGGCAATAGGGGATAAGGAGGAGAGGAAGAACATCCAGGTGAATGGTTTTGTAGCTGGAGTCGATGGGAAGCAGGCAGCTCGGTGGCTATTGACGGTCGTTATACCAATTTTGACCGTCAATATATCTCAATTATGTGATGGAGTAGACATTTCTTACACACATTGCTTTTAGAAATAACCTAGTTCCACTTGTACTTGAAGAAAATGGTGGATGCAGGTATTCTATGTAGAAATAAAGTGAACTCAATAGAGGAATCCTAAAGAATACCTTCCCAGTGAATCCGATACTGACAGGTGGCAGCACATAGATCAAATGACCCACCTACAAGAGTATCCGAGTGCATCCAACAGCGTAGCACCGTAAAATGGTCAGAGGACCCACCTGTCAGCCACCTGGAGGAAGCACACCGCGGATGGTGCACTGACAAGGTCACTTGACCCCTTGGCTCGGCGGACCTGGTAGTGGCGCCAAATGCAGTCAACTTCCATGTGTCAACCTCCTGCGGTGAGCTGATAATGATGGTGTCTGATTCACGCGCTTCTGGTGGCAGGAACCGCCATTACTCCGTGTATAAATAGGGGAGTGAGGCGTCACTTCACTACACACACCACTCAAGCATTCTCTCTTGTATACACTAGTTCTACTAGGTCCTTAGTGGAGGTTAGGCTGTAGAGAGGAGCCTCTAGTCCCAAGTCTGAATTGGGAAAGGTGTGACTCATGTACCTTTCTTTCCCTATTTGACTTATGCATTAATAATATTATTAGTCTCTCTTTATTCATATACTTGGGCAAAGCATTTCTTGTTTGATTGTGGAGTCCATGTATGTCCTAGGTGTAGATGTTATTATGGTCTAGTCATAATGCTCATATCATGTTATCATAAACATCATACACCACCACTATAGTCTAATTAGGTAATAACATGGTTATGTTAATATGAATATGTTAGTGCTTGGTCCCAACATTGGTTCAATGATGTTTAGGTTAGTCATTGCCTTAGGATGGTAATTGTACTGGGGCTCTTAAGGTATTTGCTTAACATGTAAGCATGGTGCTTAGATAGTTAAATAGCGTTGGATGTCTTGTGGACCCACAGGTTGTAGGGGTAGGCGACAGGTGGTGACAACCCTGTCCATCCTTTGTAACCCCCCAAGTTTGGCTACACCACAGGCTCGAGGCAAGAATCGTCCTGATGTTATTAGGGGTACCGTGCCCATATATTGGACCACTAAGCCCTAATAGTCATCGTTAGCATACTCATGTGTACACTAATAGGATATGTATATGAGTAATTGGAGCACAGTAGAAGCAGCCCCTTCTCATAGCTTAACCCTCACTAGGACAACCTTACCCTTAGAGTAGATTGCTTAGGTGTGTGTCATACTACCCTATTACCATCTTACCCCTGTTCTGATAAATACTTAGTACCCTATACCTTGATCATGGGAATAGTGTTCCCTTTACTTCACCACCTTCCTTTGGGATATATACGATACCCTTGGGAATACTCTTGGGTGAAATTCTACAAAGGTATCTTCCATGCGCTTGTGCATCTCATCTCTCACCAGAGATGATCTGTGGTGTTAAGAAATACCAACAAGCATTTCTGGCACCGTTGCCAGGGAGCGGTTGCTGTTGATCTTCGAACCTTGTTCACCCTCATATCTATTTTTATATTTATTCCTTTCCTTTACCATCCACACCATGGATCAACCAACCCTTTGATCATTTTCTCCTCCTAAGGGTGAGTTATGTGAGCCTCCGCCATCGGGGAACCCCATTTGCTCAACTAGCTATGAACTCCCCTTGGCTAATCATTGTCAAAAGATTTCCTGTTTTACAGTTTGGTTCTCCATGCTCTTTCACCTTAAATCGTACTCCATCCCCAAAAACTTGTCTCTTTGTAGTTCATTTTTGAACTACAAAGCGACAAGTTTTTAGAGACAGAGGAAGTACGTATACTACCTATCTTTTTCTAACATTTTTCTCGTCCTTTCTTTTCTTTTCTTTCTGTTCATTGTCTCCACTTTTTTTTCCAGTCGTTGCTTACTGTTGCCTTTTCCTGTTATTTTACAGACAGCTTTGTGGGCCCCACTACGGGTCGTCTCCTGGCACCACCAGCGGCTAAAGTACCGTACATGCCACTTTAGAGGCCACCGACTAGTGTGGAGGGTCATCGTTCATTAACAGAGAACAAATAGAACTGATAGTTTACTAAACAATAGATAAATAAGAAAATAACAAATGGAACAGACAAACAACGTTGACTCGCCGACCGGCCCACTGGTTCAAAAGCATAGTATTCGAAGCGTCCGATCATCTCCACTCCCGCGCTTGGACGACGACCCGCTATAAAGGCACACCATCCTCTTTCTTCTCCGCCGCACCACTCCATCGATCGGCCTGCAAACTTCTCCTCTTGCTTTTGTCCTACAAGATCATCCAAAGTCGAAGCGCCGCCTCATCATTGATGGATCATTGTCCCTTCGACCTATGGAGTTCTCGCTCCCGCACGAGATGGAGGTCGAGATCATGGACCGCATCGCCGCAAGCTCTCCGTGGCAGATGGAACACCTCTCTAGCCTGTGTGCCAGCTGCAAGGCCTTGCACGCGGCATATCGGGAGGGCACTGTGGGAAGGTCCGTGGTGCTGGAGCCAAAGAGGTGGAGGCTGAGGTCCGGGCACAAGGAGGCGCGCTTCTACTGTGCCCTCGTGGAGCAATTGGCCATCATTGGCAACCTTGGTGCGTGCTATGAAAACGGGCTCCAGCTCGTCTTCGTGGACGTGCTCGCGCAGCTGAGCACCTGCAGCCGGCCACATGCGCGCAGCCTACATCCTTGCCCTCCTCCGCTACGACACTGACCGCGGTCTCGCGATGCCATTGAGTATATCCGGCAGGTCGAGGGCGAGATCAACGTTGGCGAGAACGCGGTCAGCTCCATCGTGATCAAGAGGATCAACATGAAGTGCAGGCGGTGTCGGATGCAATCCCTAGATCATGTCCAAAATGTGACGTGGAGGGTTATTCACGGGCCTCCAAGACCGGTGCCTGTGGCACTACCCAACAAGGGTGACCGGTGCACGGCCGCTGGCTGCGGCAAGCAAGGGTGGAGCCACTGCCGCATCTTCTGTAGCTATGGCTGTAGGATTAGACACAAGCATTTTTAGTTCTGCAACGATGCTTTAGTCTATCTACACCGTATGTACAGATGATAGGACTCTTAGACGTATTGTGTTAATCTTGGTTGTCCAGTCTATCAGGAGTCATGCATTTTAGTTATCCATTACATTTGGGTCTTAGTCTTAAACTCTCTGAGGGTTCAATTTCTTTTTTTCTAGAATTCTGTTATGCATGCCTGAGTCCTGTTCTTGCACCAAAGGAACATAGTCAGGGTGCCTGGATCGTGGATCTCCAGTGACCAGCATGAAGCGCACATAGTGGGAGTTATGTGCATCATGCATGTGCTTGTAATCCTTTTATCTACTGCACTGATCATTAGCTCAGTTGCATCCACTGAATAGGCTCTTCGGAGACATCCAGTTCCCTGTTCTCCTCTGCTACTAACGTCAATCCTTCAACACAAGCAAAACGTTGGTAGAAACCTGAATTTTTAATCTGAGTTGTTTGCATCGTGTGTTTTGTGCTCCAACAAGTGGCACCAGATCTCGTGAAGTAACGAAGGATGACGGGAACTAAAACTCTGGGGAAGAAGATCCCGAAAGATCATTGGTGACAGTGGCAATGGTGATGCCTCGTGTGGCGCACGACGATGAAGAAGGAAATTGAATCAATCGAGAAGAATCAGATGTGGGAACAGTAGACATCCAGGTCCAGGACAAGGGGTACATGTTATACGCACCGCGCGTTCACGTCGATCTTACATGGTACTCCCTCCTTTTCACTCCATGCATAACGGCATAATTCATTGAGGCTAGCGCTACCTTACATGGTACTCCCTCCTGATTTAAAATAATTGTCACTGGTTAGTTTATATTTGACCTAGCCGGTGCGCGGTGACAATTATTTCGAACCAGGTGGGAGTATATAATCTACTATATCACGTAGTGGGGATGATAGCTTTATTCCAAGCAATATTGTTGAACTCTCAATTAAACTTCTTAAAACAAAAAATGCATAAGACCGGATGTGGCTCATATTACAAGAGCTTCTAGGAGCGGAGCGACGTGCGTTGGAAACCTTTTTCGGGTCATGGCGAACGTTATGTCGGGGTAGTTACTGTACGAGGCGATGGGACATGCCGCCCCCGTCATCATCCTTATTTCTTTCCCTCCCCCTGGCCGCAGATATGGCTTCTCTCATCCCGTTCTCTCCTCTCCCCGCTGATGTGTAATAATTTTATTCCTCAGAAACGGCTGGCTTCTCTCCTCCGATGCATGGTCCTGCTGACATGTTAGACTTTATTCGTCTCTTCATTTATTCTAGTATAATAACCACATTTTCACAACAAATTAAAATATGGCACGTCAGCAGGAGCACATATGGGAGGAGAGAAGCCGCGTCCGGCCGCGGACACAAATGGCTGGGCGTGCCTCCTTCCTTGTGCCATCGTCTTCCCTTTCGTCACTTCGTCCCTTTTATATATGGGCGTGCTGGAAGTGTTGATTGAATGGCTCGCCCTGACCACTATATATGGATAATCAGTGGCGGATCTAAAATTTTTACGAAGGGTATGCCACATAAAAATTTCCAGCAATAGCAACTTCCAACATGTATTTTTCAGCTCTTAAAGATTCCACTTAAAAGGCCACACCTGATTTTCCACTAGAAAGGATCCAGGTCTAATCATATTCAGATTGATGGTTCAAGTTTCTATGAAATGAATATAAATAATTTTTCTTATTTGTTTATTACAACCAAATGAAATAATGATGATAACTAAAAGGAAATTTAATGGTTATGGGCATGCTTTCTTGCCCACACCCCTATGGTTCCAGAAACAAAACTAACATTTTAAATTTCGTTTCCTCTTTTCCTAACTTCCCTCATTGGTCTCTGGAAGAGGTCAGGAACATGATCATCAGATACTACCTTCATATGTCTTATTTTATCTGTTTAACTTTATTTTATTGTTAGATTTTCTAGCACTCATCTTCATAGCACTAACAAAAATAAAATCCTCAGGATCAGATGTTTCATCCATCCATTCTAAGAGCTTAGAAGTTTGTACACGGGTAATTTTCTTTATTAGTATACCATTAGTGTTATCACCAGACATATTAATTGTAGTGATGGTTGCCGTCAAAGCCCTACGCTACCTGTCCCCGAATCAATGATTACACGTATGCTTGGTTGGTGGTGGAACCCCCTTGGTGCGGGAATCGAATTCTCTGCGGCAGCCCCGCATAGCTGTCTACGTGTGACTTGCCACATATGTTCAAGTTCCGAATCTCACAGTTACAGCGATAAAACCACGGGCACACTGCACAGTTCCCGCGATTGTGTGACCCTGCCCCGATGATTGCCACGTACGCCAATGCCCCGAATCTTGCAGCGCGCACGGGCACAAAGCACGGCTCTTCCGACTCTCAACATCATCAAACATGATCAACAAGCCTTAAACATGATGATCTTTCAACAAAAAGAGAAAACATGTATGCCACACCCGTAAAATGCATATAAGAAATATACAACATGGGTAATAAAGAGAACATTAGAATGCAAAAAACTCTCTAGCCAAATCATATAACTGTTTTTTCTAAAACACAAGATCTCTATACTACTATTATTGTATTCTTTCAATTAACTATTCCAACTAACGATGTAAATTGAAGAAATAAATGTTTTTTCCAAAAAGAAAAGTTGTTGTACATGGTGTTTGGTTGAAACAACATGTGGTCATAACGATAAGAATTCAAAAGTAGAAAGAGTATATCAGATTCAAAAATCTTCATACTTTTTTTACTTGGGGCTTGGGCCCGTCAAATTCGGAAACTCCCCCACTCATATTGTAACTGCATCAATTATATATCCACGCCCATTTCCAAAATCCAAACTAGAGGTAGGGAAGGTTTGCACACGAGAGAAGTTGCGCCGCGACACCGCAGACTGCAACCGTAGGGACAAGGAGTGGATCCAATGGCGGGGACTCAGGTGTAAAACATGATTTTTGAGGATGACGTGATCACCAGAACCGTGATGTCCTCCGGCGAGGCCATGGAGGACTAGCCCGACGAGGTCCTCTCCGTCCATCGCCGGCGCCTTCACAAGCTCGTCGTCGGGCTCGATGTCAAGTGGCGCCCCAGCTACTCCGTCGACCAGAACCCCATCGCCATTATGTAGCTCTGCGTCGGCTGCTACTGCCTCATCTTCCAGGTCATCCACGCTGACTACTGCCCCGATGAAATGGAAGATTTCCTTGGCGATTCAGACTACTACTTCATCAGCATGGGCGTGGATGGTGAAGTCGATAAAATCTGGAAGGACTGGCAGCTGAAGGTGGCCAAAACGATTGACCTGGGTGAGCTCGCGGCGGAGGAGATGGACCACCCGGGCCTCCGCCGTGTCAGGATAAAGGACATTGTGAGCGCCGTGATGGGCACTGACATGGAGAAGCCTTACCGGGTGAGGACGAGCCACTAGGACACGTACAATCTCTCCGGTGAGCAGATCAACTACGGCTGCATCGACGCCTTCATCTCCTTCGACGTTAGCCGCACGCTGCTCTTCGACGACTACTGGTCTAACCACCGAGTTTTGTGGATCGGCTACCGTCGATCATCCCGGCAGGGAATTCGCAGGTGCAACACTCAAGTTCTTGCTTTTATGCTTGTGCACTCAATCTCTCTTAAAATATTTTTTTCTTAAGGAAACATTGTCTTGGGTTCATATCACATGTGTGCCCCACCATTGCTAGATCCACATGTCAGCTGCAGTAACTGCAGGGCAGAGGATTTCATCGCCACTGTTTTGGCCTTTAAGTTAATGTTTTAGTAGTTTATATGATGATTGTTGGAAAAAGAGTAGTTTTGGTGATGGATGAATTAGCTGGAGTAGTTTTTTTATCCTACCTATTTGTCAAGTGTCTGAAATTTGAGAAAATTTCAGGCACCAGATCATTAGAAGGTAATTACTGTCATTAGTCACTAATTTTGAAATTAATTATTAACCCTTAATTTTATATGTTAAGCAATTACAAATTTCTTTATTTGATTATTATACAATTAATATAGTCCTTAGAATTATAGAATTACAACTACATATTAATAATTTCGAATTCATAAGTAAGAAACTTACTTCACCTTCTTCCAGTCGGTCGGCTGGCGGCGGCGCCGCCACTACGAGCATCGGGCGTTGCTGCCCAGAGCTCCATGCACCACTGCCGTGCACCTCCACGCTCCACCGTAGGCTGCAACTGCGAGCCACGGTCGGTGCCGCTGCACCGCCATCGGTCCAGCCTCTACCTTGCCGTCACCTCGGCGTGCCGCCATCTCGGCGTGCTGCTTCAGCCTCCGTGCCGCCGCCGTCGGTTATATTAGCGGTGTGGGCCGAGGAGAGGGCTTTTAAACATGCATGGTATTTCACATGCATCGAGGTCTTTCACATGATCGATGTCTGTCACATGCATATTCGTTGTCGATGCATGCTACGCGCCAAACATGATCAACGAGCCTCAAACATAACAATCTCTCAACAAAAAGAGAAAACACATAATATCATCAACCATGATTGAGATCTTTCACATGTATGTTAGTTTTCCATGCATTCTATGTACCAAAGATGATCAACGAGCCTCAAACATGACGATCTTTGAACAAAAAGAGAAAGCACGTAACATCATCAAACATGATCGAGTTCTTTCACAAGCATATTGGTTGTCTATGCATGCTACACCCCAAACATGTATTCCAAGAATAGAATATTTCCTACCATGTATGGATATATATATTTCTATGTTTATCATATTCTCAACCATGTATATTTTCAACCTATATGGCAGTTTATCTACCACACTAATGAAGAATAATACCCTGTCATCAATAGAGATAGCATACTATGTTTGATAGGAAGGATGTTCCCTCGAGGGTTTGAGGATAGAATGTACCATCTAGGCACAGCTCACTACGTGGTTCATCAAATTAATCGCATGCCATGTACAATATATTTTCCAACATGCTAGCTATACTCGTCCTTTCGAATAAATGACAGCCGTAGGTGCTAGCCGCTACGTGTTCTGATTTTAGGAACAAATGAACACACCTGTGAAAACACGTACGCCATATCTGATACTCAACATCATCAATTTAACATGATCCTCAACAAGGGGCACAAAAATCCTCAACATGTGATCAAACATGCATGATCACGAGCTCTCTTTCACATACATTCATGTCCACCATCATACATGATTACAATAATTATCATTGGTTTGATATGGACTCTCAGTCACTATTGATTACAGGGGCTTGTAATTAAACTTTATTTTGTTTTCCATCTCACTTATTGATATATGCCGACAACAGTCGGATCTTAAAAGATATAGACTCTAAGTCGATAGCCAAGCCCGTTCCCGTTGATCTTCTGCACCTCATCGAAATCGTTAGCACAAAATGTTACGGACACCGCGGGATGGACCTACAAAGTATGCAAGGTGGTCCATTGCATACCCTGGGCCCTTTGCTTGTCAAATTAAAAAAACTGCCCGTGATGTTGATGGGACGCGTCAAGCCGTTGCGATAACCTAGAGGAGGCAAATCGCAGTTTGGAGTAACTCCGACTAACCCATCAGTTCAAAAGCACAATTTTTGTAGTGCCCGATCATCTCCACTCGTTAGCTTAGACGACGACCCGCTATAAAGGAACACTGTCCTCTTGCTTCTCCGCCGCACCACTCCATTAATCGTATCCTCCAAACTTCTCCTCTTGCTTTTCCACCGCACAACTGTCGACCACCTCTCGCTCTTTCTCAGCATATTCATCGCCGCACAAATGGGTGGCCCTGCATTGATGCACTCCAGGACGTTGATGTCCTCCAAACCTTCTTCTCCATTTCTGTTGCCGCCAATGCTGACAGAATTGGAGGCGGCGCCTGCACATCCGCCGCCCCCTATCTCCGCCCATGGCGCCCACACCTCCTTCACCCGCAGCTCCCACACCTCCTCCGTCCGTGGTGCCCGCACCTCCTAAGCCTAACTGGGATGATGAGACTGTCTGCCTCCTCACCGCTTGTATCGACAAACTCGAGCGCCGGCTTAAGGAGATCACTGACGACGTGTCCTTCGCCGACGAGCGTGCAAGAGCATTTGACAAAATGGCGCGGGATGTATTTAACGATACATCATGCTACTATCATAGTCTGGGTATTGGGAGCCTTCCCCTCTACACCAGCATAGACTCTGCCGGCTACTACTGCTTTGGGTTAAGCTTTGTGGCCGCTCGTCTCGATGCCCTCCACGAGACGATCGTGGAGGAGTCTGGGGTAGATTTTGCTAGCAACTGCTTCACGCTGTCGCCCGGAAGCTCGGTCTGGAGATGGAGGAGGAGGAGGGGTCACCGGCGGATGCGGTGCAGGAGAAGAAGGTGTGGCCGGCAGATACGGTGGAGGCGGAGGAGGAGGAGCAGTGCCGGCGGATGCGGCAGCAGAGGCGGAGCAGGTGCCGCTGGCGGATGCGGCGGCCGAGGAGTAGGAGGTGGACGAGTCCTCCCCCGAGTAGATAGGATTAGGAGTAGTTTTTTCCTTGTTTTCTACATGTGTTTTTCTTTTTTCTTGTTTGTAATATATGTGTTGATTTTATGTTAATGGAAAATATCTTTTATGTTCATGAACTATGTGTCCTATGCATTATCGAGAAACTTCTCCTTTTATCGAAAAACATCTCCTTTAACCCCCTTGGTGTAGGAATCGAATTCTCTGCGGTAGGGCCGCACAGCCGTCTCCGTGCGACCCTGCCCAGATGGTTGCCATGTACGTTCAGGCACCGAATCTTGCTGTGATACAGCCACGGGTGCACTGCACGGTTGCTGCTACTGTTCGACCCTGCCCCGACGATTGCCACGTATGCTAACGCCGCAAATCTTACAGCGCGCACGGGCACAACGCAGGGGCGGACCTAAAAGGTCTGCCGGGTGGGCCCCAACATACCCTGGGCCTAGTAAAAAGTCTTTTGTTTACATGTGGTCCGTGCGCAGTGACCAGCTATAGCAATTACCGCTCCTAATTACTGCATCCTTTCCTAGTTATTCGCTAATGGTTCTGCATGCAAGTGTCTCCTGCCCACAAACCAGCAACTTGCATGCAGCTGTAGGTGAATCAACAATTTTGGAAGGGTGTTGTGTCATCACCTTCCTCTGCAGTTGGCATCACACGTGTTTATTTTGTTGTATTATACGGAACTTACTATTTGTTGTTGTATTTACATTAATATTATTTTTTACAACTGTCTACTTATAACATGGCATGAGATAATGATAGCTTCAAAAGTCTAGAAAATAATTTTTGAACTCTTAGTAAGTTTGTTAAACATAAAGATATAAATATAGTATACAATTTACTTGCTTATCAAATTGGTACTCCTTCTATCCTCAAAAGTTAATCACTTTTTAGTTCATTTTTGAACTAAAAAGTGACAAACTTTTGAGAACAGGGAGTATTAGTTTTACTAGTGGCAAAAATGAGTTTTCAAAAAGGTGTTTCATGTAAAGGTGCATTTGTAATGATTTTAGTATAAACAATGTTATGGAATAAGACAAGTGATAGTCTTTTGATGATCATATTCAATGAGTGATATATTTTCTTTGAAGTGCACGAAGCAATTCATGTCCTTTAGAATACGTAAGTTAAAGAAGCCACACAAGTAGTATGTGAGCCTCGCTTATGACTATATCTCGAACTATCAGTATTGTATTTGAATTATTTATATAGTAATTTATTGAATTTAACAATTATCATGCTATTTAGGTCAATCTATCAAATACTATTTAAAAAAATTAAATACATATGAAAAATTTTATATGTGGCATACTTTATCATAAAATCCTAGGTCCGCCATTCGCACAACGCAAGGCTCTTTCGATCCTCAACATCATCAAACATGATCAAAAAGCCTCAAACATGACGATCTTTCAACAAAAAGAGAAAACACGTACACCACATCCGATCCTCAACATCATCAAACATGATCGAGGTCTTTCACATGCATGTCAGTTGTCCATGCATGCTACGCCCCGAACATGATCAACAAGCCTCAAACTATGACAATCTTTGAACAAAAAGAGAAAACACGAAACGTCATCGAACATGATCGATATCTTTCACATGCATATTAGTTGTCCATGAATGCTACACCCCAAACAAGATCAACGAGCCTCAAACATGACAATCTCTCAACAAAAAGAGAAACACGATGTAACATCATCAAACATGATTGAATGTGGCCTAGAGGGGGGGTGAATAGGCCTTTTTGAATTTTGTCGGAACCTGCATCACATAACAACCAGATCAAAACTCGAGATATCGGACTAGTCCAGTCCGGTGTGTACCGACTAGGTGTATCAATATTGATCGATTAATTTGATTCTAGGATGTATGCAGCGGAAATATAGTTGTGATTGAAGTGTTACAATATTATGAACTAGGGTATACCACAAGTCAATCTTATGTTTAATGTTTCAACATAAAGTAAGCAAAATTGATTGAAATCCTAATTTGATATGATGTATAAGAACGATGAACACAAAGTAAAAACACAAGCAATTTATCCTGTGGTTCGGTTCCCACAGAGGCAACCTACATCCACGTTGAGGAGTCTACAAAAGGACCGGGTCTTCTCCAACCCTACCCTCGTCAGATTGCCACGAAGGCCAATCCTCTTCTCTTATCACAAAGGGTAAATAACCAAATTCAAGGGGCCGTCTCACACATTGAGGGCCCCCCTAGATTACAATGGAAACTCCACCAAGAACACACTCAAAAGATTACAATTAAAATCACAGGAGTGTGTTAGGGAATCAAACCAAGAGCTCAATGAGTGATGAATCGTGTCTCTCCAATGTTCCAAAGTGTATCCTCAAGGGATTGATCTTTGTGGCTTTTGATTTTGTGGAGAGATGTGTTTATGAGGCTCTTGGGAGGTGTGACGGCGCAGGGGGTCGAGATAGATTAAAGTTGGGTCGTGCACATCTATTTGTATGGGGTTTCTAAAAGTGACCATTAGGATATAGAAATATCGGACTAGTCCGTGTTGGACACCGGACTAGTCCGGTGTGCTGTGTGTAGCAAACCCTAAGTATCCCGAAATATCGGACTAGTCCGGCTAGGAGCGCACTTGTCCGATTTTGCTTCTGGAAATCTTTGGACTACTCCGATAATCATCGGACTTGTCTGGAGCAATGAAACCCTAAGTGAATTGGGTGACAAGTCCGCACTTGGAGGACTTGTCCGATTTAGGTCAGAGGGTTTTCGGACTAGTCCGTGCCAATATCGGACTTGTCCGATATACATGAGAACGATATCGGACTAGTCCATTGAGTGGTCAGACTTGTCCGATTTTGTGCAGCTTGTGAAGTGTTTTGGGGACTAGTCCGCACTGGGGAGGACTAGTCCGATTCTAGTCAGAGAGATATCGGACTAGTCCAGGTGATATCGGACTTGTCCGATCTTGTGCAGAGAGACATCGGACTAGTCCAGTGTTAGTTGGACTAGTCCAGTCCTGTATAAATTTGTGCAATGTGTGTGTTTATTTGTGTTTGAGCTCTTGGGGTGTGTTCCCTTAACACACTCCACACACAATGATCTACTACACTTGTTCCTTGAGCTCTTTTCTGTATTGCTCCTCATTCTCCCTTCTTTTTGGCACTTTGCTTATTTTCCCTTTAAAACCTGTGCTCATCTCAACAAAGTGGTTAGGATCTCATTTGCTTGTCATAAATCATCCAAAATCCACCAGGGATTCCTAGATGCACTTTCAATCTCCCCCTTTTTGGTGATTGATGACAACCAATTGAGATTTCACAAAATATGACAAAAGTTGAGATTTTCGTAAAGTATGCACATATGAGTTTAAAATACATCAAGCCATGAAAACATTATCCATATGTGCATTCTTTATGGTGGGATGCATAACTAAGTGCATTGAAACAATAATCATGAAGAGAATGACATAATTGATATTAACATACCAACAACAAGCATATATGTCATTCTAGGAGCAAAATCATAGATTTCATCAATTACTTGACAAGTAGTTCAAAGCATTGCATCAGAGGACCATTAAGTAACATAAGAGCATATTAAAAGTTTTACAACCCATAAAATAGACAAAAATCACAAAAGAAGCTCTCTCCTCACATCCTACAGCTTAAGACCTAAGACCTAAGACTCCCCCTCAATCTCTCCCCCTTTGGCATCAAAACACCAAAAAGAAGGAGAGGAGGGACCTAAAGTCTTCAGGCCTCGCTGTTGGTCCTCTCATCGTCTTCATCTTCGTCTTTGGGCTGATGAGGAGGAGGAGGAGGAGGTGCGGAGCCACTTGAGCCCCCAATGCCAAAGTAGGCAAGCTCAGAGGGGGTCAAGGGCCCGAGCTCGGTGTAGTCGGAGTCGGAATCATCAGAGATTACTGGAGATCCAATGGGCTCGATCTCCAGTTTCTGGCAAATCAGCTTCACATTTGCCTTGACATACTTCATGTCTTCCTTTCTTCTCATGTTAAGATTGTGGGCCTTCACCTCAGCCTTTCTGCAGAAGCAAAGATAGCAGCCAAGTATTTGAAAATGCCACTCGCAGATCCCTTTTGAGGAGCTGCCCTAGTGGCAGGGGCAGCCCTGGCCTCTCCACTTGCTCTTGCCAGAGCCTCAGGACTAGAGGCCGAGATGGAGCAGCCTGAATGCTTGGCTTTTGAGGCATTTGGGGCCTCAAAGGAAGGTTCTCCACATCTTTGACAAATTCAATGCCAGTGACCTTCTCAATCATGAACATAAGATACAGAGCATAGCCACATGACCTGTTGGGTGTGCAAGAGATGTTTACCATATCGTTCCAAATAGAGTCAGCCACATCAAACTTGTGGTACTTGCTTATGACCCTCATCAGGATCCGGAGATAGCCCTGCACACTCCCAGCATCCCCATCCTTGGGGGCAATTGTCTTCCTCAAGACTCTGTTCAAGAGCACAAAGAAAGGCTTCATGTTCTTTGTGGAGGGAGGGTTGAACCTGGAGTTGGGCTCATAGAGGAATTTCATTTTATCCTTCTCAATGACACCTATGTTGTGGATGACTAAGTTGTCATGGCTTGAGGTGTCAGGGTGTAGCAGGCTTGCAAAGTCTTCATAAGTTATATTGTACTTGGATCCGTGAGTCATACAAGTAACACTCTCTTCGTCATCACTTGAGAAATGGCAAGTCGCAATGAATTGCGTGATGACCTCATCATTCCAATTGTTCCTGAAGGCAAAGAGATCCTTTAGGCCATGCCTCTTGACTGCCTCCACCACTTCAACGAACGGTGAGTTGACCTTCTTCTCGAAATGCGCCCAATCGATTCACTGGTTGCGCACTACAGGTGTCTTCATGGGGATGTACACAGACTTGTAGAAATCTGCATGGAAATTGCTTCAAAATCTGCCATCGACAGTTGGCTTTGGACGGCTGTAGTAATCAACATTGCAGAACTTAGCCGCTGAGTCACTACCCTTCCCATTGAACTTCTCTTTTGTGGGGTCCTGAGCCCCTTACTTTGGAGCTGACATCTTCAGGGGGCCGATCGGGCCCGTTGCGATCCCTTGCCCTTGCCCTTGGCTAGGCAGGCACTCGCCGAGCTAGGGCCACCACCAGCGGAAGCCCTGGAAGCAGGCACCTTTCATCGAGCCACACTCTTTTGAGACTGAGGAGGAGAGGGGGCTAGCTCGGAAGGTCACTTCTTGCTTTGGTCCGTCGAGGACCGAAGCGGGGCTTCTTGTTCCATCTCAGCTTCGAAGTCGGAAACTTCATCGTGAGAGTTCGACATGCCCTGAGAATGGATTATACAGGGTATGGCTGAGAAAGAATAATAAGGACTCGCATTGAGGAATTGAAAGGTTAGGTTTTGAGTTCAGAAAAATCGGACAAGTCTGGTGTACAGGCACGGACTAGTCTGAGTGACCGGACTTGTCCATGCATGGACCGGACTAGTCCGGTATTCATCCTCAAAAACATAAGCAATGAGACAAATGGTGATTCCTAATGCACAACTAGCTTAGCATCAACGTAATACATCAAGGAAGCATGTATATAGTGAGAGATGCTAGGCTATTCGATCAACAATGAAGAAAATAGGGATTTCTAGGGTTTGGGGGAAAACTACCGAAGAAATCGCTTAAATCTCGAAGAGGAGGGTGTTGAAGGCCGGACAAGTCTGCGAACTTCAATCTCTGAGCGAGGAAGCTTGATTTTCACCCAAATGTGGAGCTTCTTAATAGAGGAGATGCAAAATCATTTTGCGGAGCTCGAGCGCGGAGAGAGGAAGCTTGAGGCAAGTGTGGGGGTGAGGAAATTAAGGTTTGGCGGCGGCTAGGGTTAAGGACACGAAAAGTCGAACAAGTTCAAAAATGATCGTACTAGTCCAAACTTTTCCATAGGCTATATCAGACTAGTTCGTGGTCTACCAGACTAGTCCGGCCTAACCGGCGCTCTGCGGACTAGTCTGCATGGGCAGATTAGTCTGGGTAACCACGGACTAGTCCATGGTCACCAAGGAAGAATTTCTTAGCCCATTCATATATATTTGAAGGTACATATTTGGAAAGTAGGGAGGCAAATCAAATCAAATAATCTTGATGAATATGATCAGTAAGCATACAAGAATCATGCAATGACCATAATTCACCAAGATCTAGTAATTGACATAGGTTTATGGAGAAAGTTGAGAGAGATGATTTCCACAATCCAATCAACATATTTTGAAGAATTCATACAGGTATGCAATATTTCAGGCCACATTTCGAGCATCAAGGATATTTAGTTCATTTCGAAGCTCGCAAAAGCGTTTTTCATCAAGTAGCTTGGTGAATATGTCGGCTAACTGCTTTTTGGTGTTGACATGGGAAATGGTTATATCTCCTTTCATGGAGTGGTCTCTCAAGAAGTGATGCCGGATGTATATGTGTTTGGTTCTAGAGTGCTCAACTGGATTATGGGCAATTTTAATGGCACTCTCATTATCACAAAGGAGTGGAATGCGGTTCATATTGTAACCGTAATCTCTTAGAGTTTGTCGCATCCAAAGAAGTTGTGCACAACAACTCCCTGCTGCAACGTACTCCGCTTCGGCTATGGATAAGGCAATAGAGTTTTGTTTCTTGGAGGGCCAAGAAACTAGGGATCTACCTAGGAATTGGCATGTGCCGGAGGTACTCTTTCTATCTACTTTGCATCCCACATAATCTGCATCGGAGTAACCAATGAGATTGAATTTGGAGCCTTTTGGATATCAAAGACCAAGGTTGGGTGTATGAACTAAATATATCAAGATCCTTTTTACGGCTATCAAGTGACACTCCTTAGGATTGACTTGAAATCTTGCACACAAACATACACTCAACATAATATCTGGCCTAGATGCACATAAATAGAGTAGAGCTCCAATCATGGAGCGATATAACTTTTGGTCGACGCTAGGTCCATCTTCATTGAGATCCAAGTGGTCATTCGTTGCCATGTGAGTCTTTATGGTCTTCGCCTTGTCCATTCCAAACTTCTTGAGTATGTCTTGAGTGTACTTCGTTTGGCTTATGAATGTCCCATCCTTTTGTTGCCTCACTTGGAATCCCAAAAAGTACTTTGGCTCTCCCATCATAGACATCTCAAACCTATCTGTCATAATTTTGCTAAACTCCTCACAAAAAGATTTGTTAGTTGAACCAAAAATTATATCATCAACATAGATTTGACAAACAAAAAGATCATTATCAAAGTTCTTTGTAAACAATGTATAATCTACTTTACCGATCTTAAAGCCATTTTCAATTAAGAAATCTCTAAGACACTCATACTAAGCTCTAGGAGCTTGATTGAGGCCGTTGAGAGCCTTACACAATTTAAATACGTGGTCAAGGAACTTTTCGTCTTCAAACCCGGGGGGTTGCTCCACATACACCTCCTCCTTGATTGGTTCGTTGAGGAAGGAACTTTTCACATCCATTTGATAGAGTTTGAAATCATGGTGAGTAGCATATGCAAGTAATATTCTAATGGACTCAAGTCTAGCTACAGGAGCAAAGGTCTCATCGAAATCCAAACCTTCGACTTGTGAATACCCTTTGGCCACAAGTCGTGCCTTGTTCCTTGTCACCACCCCGTGTTCGTCTTGTTTGTTGCGGAAGACCCATTTGGTGCCGACAATGTTGGATTTGGGTCTTTCGACTAGTTCCCACACCTTGTTTCTCTTGAAATTGGTGAGTTCTTCTTGCATGGCCACTACCCAGTTCGGATCCTTCAATGCATCCTCAACCCTACGTGGTTCCAAAAAGGACACAAACGAGTAATGCTCACAAAAATTAGCTATGCGAGATCTAGTAGTTACTCCCTTTTGGATGTCACCGATGATGTTGTCAATTGGGTGACCCCTTTGGACGCATTGGTGTACTCTTGGGTGTGGTACTTGCTGTCTTGAATCTTCATGATCATCTTCTTCTCCCCCTAAATGGTTGCCCTCGTTGACATGTTGATCATCTTCACTTTCTTGAGGTTGATCTTGTATGGAAGCTCCCCCTTGATCATTGGTCTCCTCTTGTGGTTTGTTTTCCTCATTGATATGTAGAGGTGGCTCTTGTGGTCGAATTTCGCCTAACGCCATTCTTCTGAATGCTTGGCAAGGATCTTCTTCTTTATCTAGCACACATGGATAAACTTGCTCCTCTTGGGAGCCATTAGTTTCATCGAACACTACGTCACGTGCTACTTCAACAAGTCAGGAGGTCTTGTTGTAGACACGATAGGCGTAAGTGTTCGAATCATAACCAAGCAAGAAACCTTCATCGGACTTCGAAGCGAACTTCGAAGTCCTAGTATTCTTGTTCAAAATATAACATTTGGAACCGGAAAATCAAAAATATGAAATGTTAGGCTTGTTACAGGTGAGTAGCTCATAGGATGTCTTCATGAGTAGTCGATGAAGGTAAAGTCGATTTATGGCATGGAAAGCAGTGTTGACCACTTCCGCCCAAAATCGATCTGAGGTCTTGTACTCATCGAGCATTGTTCTCACCATCTCTATGAGGGTTTGGTTCTTCCTTTCGGCAACTCCGTTTTCTTGAGGGGAGTAAGGAGCTGAAAACTCGTGCTTTATGCCTTCTTCATCTAGGTACTCCTCCACTTGTGTGTTCTTGAACTCCGTGCTGTTGTCACTTTGAATGTTCTTGATTGTCAATGAGAATTCATTTTGAGCTCGCTTGAAGAACTTCTTGAGTATTCCTTGTGTTTCTGACTTATCATGTAAAAAGAAAACCCAAGTGAAGCGAGAAAAATCATCAACAACTACTAAACCATATTTGTTACCGCCGATGCTTATGTAGGCAATTGGACCAAATAAGTCCATGTGAAGTAGCTCGAGCGGTCTTGTTGTAGTCATGACGTTCTTCATGGGAGAGGTGCTCCAACTTGCTTCCCGGCTTCGCATGCGCTACAGGGCCTGTCTTTCACAAAAACAACGTCCTTTAAACCTCGGATGTGATCGCCCTTGAGGATTTTTTGAAGATTCCTCATGCCAACATGCGCTTGCCATCTATGCCACAGCCAACCCATGTTGGTCTTTGCAATCAAGCATGTGTCATGTTCGGCTTTATCCTTGTTGAAGTCAACAAGATAAAGCTTTCCCTTTAACATATCCTTGAATGCAATGGAACCATCACTCCTCCTAGAGACGGTCACACCCTTGTTAGTGAACAAGCAATTATAACCTTTGTCACATAATTGAGATATAGACAATAGGTTATAATCTAAGGAATCTACATGTAATACGTGAGAAAGAGTGTGTTGTGCTGATATGGCAATTTTACCGGTACCGAGGACCTTTCCTTGACTGTTGTCTCCAAAGTAGATGCCCTCGCTTGGATCCTCATTTTCTACATATTGAACGAACATCCTCCTTTCTCCGGTCATATGGTTGGTGCAGCCACTGTCTAGCACCCATTTCGATCCACCGGAGGAATAGGCCCGCAAAAACAAATTATTCCTTGGTTTTAGGTACCCAAGCTTGCTTGGGTCCTTTTAGGTTAGTCACAAGGGATTTGGGCACCCACACATGAGATTTGGTGTTCTCATAGCGTGGCCCAACATAATGAGCATAAAAATTTCCATAATTACTTCTCATTAGGACATAAGATGCATCAAAAGTTCTGAATAGCAATTGTTGTTGTTTATACACAGGACTAGTCTGGGAGACCGGACTTGTCCGCATCCCGACCGGACTAGTCCGGTGATCATTCGTGTTGTATTCATTAATTTTTGATTTTCCAGTTTGAAAGAGTCTTCCCTTTACAAAGACATTGCTATCCCTGTTATTCTTATGGCTTCTAGCTTGTTGCTATTCACCATAAGAACCAATGCCATATTTGACATTTGGAGGTCTTGTGGCCAAGTATGCACTACGTGCATATTTGATCTTCTCCTTGTCAAATATGCCATTTTGTGCAGGACGCTTGTTCTTGGTAGAGATTGACTTGTCTTTCAAACTGTTGTCAACTTTACCACATATACCAGTAGAAGCAACTTCAGTTTTAATGTGTTGAGAAGGTGAGCTTGAAGAGGATGAAGGGTCACCTTGCTTGAGTGACTCAACTTGCACTTCAAGGATCTTGTTAACCTTGATTAGGTTAGCAAGTTCTTCCTTGATTGTAGCATTTGAGTCGCTTAACTCCAAGCAAGTTTCCTTGCTTTAAGCTAATTCAAGCTCTAGTGACTTGCTTCGCTCCTTTTCAAGCTCTAGAAGCTTGTCAAGTTCAACATACTCCTCCTTTTGGGAGACAATCATGTCTTCTTGACGATGTATTAACCTCTCCTTCTCAACAAATTGATTAAGCAAAAATTTCATTTTAGTGACTGTTTTCTTATCTAACCTGATGAGCATATCTTCATTATCACTATTAATATCACTATCACTGGAATTGGAATGCATGGAGGAGGGTTTTGTTGTTACCTTGCATTTACCTTCCTTTGCCATGAGGCAAGTGTCGTTCCCCTTCCATGCGCCGAGTGTAGGGAAGAGAGTAGACTTCTTGGATGTCTTCTCGATGGCTATGCTAGCCATCTCTTCTTCTGATGATGATGAGGACTCATAATTTGAGTCCCACTCTTTCCCTATGTGCGCTTGTTCAGCTTGTTTCTTCTTCTTGAAGAATTTCTTGGGTTGAGGTTTGGCTTCTTTGGTCTTCTTCTTATTCTGTTCATATGGTCAATCAACTATAAAGTGGCTATACTCACCACAATTATAGCATGCCCGCCTCAACTTTGGCTTTGTTCTTTCCTTGTATTTTCCTTCACTTGATTTAGCGCCTTGTCTCTTCTTCATCATCTTCTTGAATTTCTTCATGAATAGTGTCATGTCGTCTTCATCTAAGTCACTGCTCTCATCGTCCCCGTCTTCTTCTAATTGAGCTTCTCGTGATTCTTTATATAAAGGCTTGAGGGTGGCCTTCAAAGCAACCCCTTTCTTCTTTGCCGAGGTAAGGTCGGCAATTTCCTTGACATACTTCACTTGCTTTTCTATCATCTCAAAATTGATGATTTTTCCAAGTAGCTCATCCGGAGTCATTCTCTTGTATCCGGGGCTTTCTCTAATCATGGAGCATAAGGTGAAGGATGAGCTTCACCACCTCGTGGTCATTCCACTTCTTGCTTCCGTATGATCGAACCTTTTTTATGAGCGTCTTAAGTCGGTTGTACATATCTTGAGGCGACTCATCTTCTTTGATTACGAATCTTCCCAATTCGCTCTCGATCATTTTGATCTTCGATTCACGCACATGATGATCACCTTCGTGTGAAGTTTGAAATGTGTCCCAGATCTCCTTTGCAATCTCGAGTCCATCCAGCTTGGTGAACTCATCCCGACTAAGCGAAGAGGTAATTACTACCGCGGCTTGGGCATTTCGATGAATTGCCTGCTCTTGGCTTGGTGTAAGATCTTCATCGTCGTACGTAATATCTATCCATGTGCACACAATATGCCATAAACTTGGATTGAGAGAAATTAGATGCATTTTCATATTTTGCCTCTACATTGAGTAATCACTTCCATCGAAGTGTGGGGCTTTTCCTAGAGGGATATACAAATAATGATTATTGCTAGAATTAAGACGATCATATTTAAAGGATATCAGGAGTAGTCGGTGTGACTACTCTCCTTCTTCTTCTTTTCATCTTCCATTTTGACCTTTCCCTTGGAAAGGGTTTTCTTCCATCGGAGCGCCTTGAGTTCCAGCGTCTCCTCATCGTCATCCTCGAAGTCTTGAATGGCTTCGAGGAGCTTCTCCAATTTGTGGTTCTTATCTTCATCAAACTTCTCTTGGTTGTTGCTCTTGTGTACGTCTTTCATGTCCGACATGATCTCTTCGAGCGATTAGTCTCCTTCTTGAAGAACCTGGTCTAATAGCAATTGAATGTGGCCTAGAGGGGGGGGGGGTGAATAGGCCTTTTTGAATTTTGTCGGAACCTGCAACACTTAACAACTAGATCAAAACTCAAGATATCGGACTTGTCCGGTCAGGTGTGGACTAGTCCGGTGTGTACCGACTAGGTGTATCAAGTTTGATCGTTTAATTTGATCCTAGGATGTATGCAGCGGAAATATAGTTGTAATTGAAGTGTTACAATATAATGAACTAGGGTACACCACAAGTCAATCTTATATTTAATGTTTCAACGTAAAGTAAGCAAGATTGATTGAAACCCTAATTTGATATGATGTATAAGAATGATGAACACAAAGTAAAAACACAAGCAATTTATCCCGTGGTTCGGTTTCCATAGAGGTAACCTACATCCACGTTGTGGAGTCCACAAAAGGACCGCGTCTTCTCCAACTCTACCCTCGTCGGATCGCCACGAAGGCCAATCCTCTTCTCGTATCACAAAGGGTAAACAACCAAATTCAAGGGGCCTTCTCACACGTTGATGGCTCCCCTAGATTACAATGAAAACTCCACCAAGAACACACTCAAAAGATTACAATTAAAATCATAGGAGAGTGTTAGGGAATCAAACCAAGAGCTCAATGAGTGATGAATCGTGTCTCTCCAATGTTCCAAAGTGTATCCTCAAGGGATTGATCTTTGTGGCTTTTGATTTCGCGGAGAGATGTGTTTTTGAGGCTCTTGGGAGGTGTGACGGCACAGAGAGTCGAGAGAGATTAAAGTTGGGCCGTGCACATCTATTTATATGGGGTTTCTAAAAGTGACCGTTAGGGTTTAGAAAGATCGTACTAGTCCGTAGTGGACACCGGACTAGTCCGGTGTGCTGTGTGTAGCAAACCCTAAGTGTCTCAAAATATCGGACTAGTCCGGCTAGGAGCGGACTTGTCCGATTTCGCTTCTGGAAATCTTCAGACTAGTCTGATAATCATCGGACTTGTCTGGATCAGTGAAACCCTAAGTGAATTGGGTGACAAGTCCGCACTTGGAGGACTTGTGCAATTTAGGTCAGAGGGTTTTCGGACTAGTCTGTGCCAATATCGGACTTGTTCGATATACATCAGGACGATATCAGACTAGTCCGTTGAGTCATCGGACTTGTCCGATTTTGTGCAGCTTGTAAAGTGTTTTGGGGACTAGTCCGCATTGGGGAGGACTAGTCCGATTCTAGTCAGAGAGATATCGGACTAGTCCGTGGTGATATCGGACTTGTCCGATCTTGTGCAGAGAGATATTGGACTAGTCCGGTGTGAGTCGGACTAGTCCGGTCCTGTATAAGTTTGTGCAATGTGTGTGTTTATTTTTGTTTGAGCTCTTGGGGTGTGTTTCCTTAACACACTACACACACAATGATATACTACACTTGTTCCTTGAGCTTTTTTCCGCATTGCTCCTCATTCTCCCTTCTTTTTGGCACTTTGCTTATTTTCCTTTTAAAACTTATGCTCATCTCAACAAAGTGGTTAGGATCTCATTTGCTTGTCATAAATCATCCAAAACCCACAAGGGATTCCTAGATGCACTTTCAATGATTGAGGTCTTTCACATGCATGTTAGTTGTCTATGCATGCTACACCCCAAACATGATCAAAGAGCCTCAAACATGACGATCTTTTAGCAAAAAGAGAAAACACGTAACGTCATCAAACATAATCGAGGTCTTTCACATGCATATTAGTTATCCATGCATGCTACGCCCCAAACTCTGATCAACGAGCCTAAAACCATGATGATCTTTCAATAAAAAGAGAAAGCACATAACGTCATCAAACATGATCGAGGTCTTTCATATGCATGTTAGTTGTCCATGCACGCTACACCCCAAACATGACGATCTCTCTCTCAAAAGAAGAGAAAACGTTAGCGTAACCTCATCAAACATGATCAAGGTCTTTCACATGCATGTAGTTGTCCATGCATGCACGCCCCAAACATGATCAACGAGCCTCTAACATGACGATATTTCAACAAAAAGAGAAAACACGTAACGTCATCAAACATGATCAAGGTCTTTCACATGCATGTTAGTTGTCCATGCATGCTACGCCCCAAACATGATCAACGAGCCTAAAACATGACGATCTCTCCTCTCCCCACTGACGTGTAATAATTTTAATCCTCAGAAATGACCAGGTTCTCTCCTCCCATGCATGGTCCCACTGACATGTCATACTTTATTCATCTCTTCCTTTATTTCTAGTCTAACAACCACATTTTTACAACCAATTAAAATATGACACATCAGCGAGAGCACACATGAGAGGAGAGAAGCCGTGTCCGCCCGCGGATACAAATGGCTAGGCGCAGCCTCCTTCCTTGTGCCATCGTCTTCCCTTTCGTCATGTTGCCCCTTCTTTTAGCCACATCTACTGATTGCGTGTGGTCTTCTCCCTTTTCTCCTTTCACCCTCGTCCTTTCGCGTCTGGTGGCTCTGTTTGGACAATGGTGTGCGACGGCCAATGTGGTCAACGTGGGCCGCCCGACCAATCAATAAGATTCCAGAAGGAGATCTTGGAGGAGTTACAAGCTCAGCCGGGCATGCCGTAATGATGTTCACTCGTGGGTTTGAGGATAGAAGTTACCATCTAGGCAACCAATCGGAGGTTTAGACTTAGCTACCCGGCTGGTACACGGTCCGGGTGTGCCGACATACCTTAACCCCCATCGTGCATCCCCAACAGTGGTTGGGAAGTGCCTGGTATGTTCTGTTTCCAAACAAATGAAGAATAATATCTTGTCATCAATAGAGATAGCATACTATGTTTGACAGGAAGGATGTTCCCTCGAGGGTTCAAGGATAGAATGTACTATCTAGGCACAACTCACTACGTGGTTCATCGAATTAATCGCATCCCATGTACAGTATATTTTCGAACATGCTAGCTGTACTCGTCCTTTCGAAGAAACGACAGCCGTAGGGGCTAGCCGCTACATGTTCTGATTTTAGGAACAAATGAACACACTTGTGAAAACACGTACTCCCTCCTTTCTAAAAACATTATCACCTTTAGTTCATTTTTTGAACAAAAGGTGACAATCTTTTTGAGAAAAGAGGGAGTACGCCACATCGGATCCTCAATGTCATCAAATCAACATGATCCTCAACAAGGGGCGTGTCAAATTAAAAAACAGCCTGTGAAGCCGATGGGACGCGTCGAGCCGTTGCGATAACCTAGAGGAGGAAAACCGCGGTTTGGAGTAACTCCGACTGATCCACTGGTTCAAAAGCACAATTTTCGTAGAGTCCGATCATCTCCACTCGCGCGCTTAGACGATGACCCGCTATAAAGGCACACCGTCCTCTTGCTTCTCCGTCGCACCACTCCATCGATCGTAGCCTCCAAACTTCTCCTCTTGCTTCTCTGACGCACCACTGTCGACCACCTCTCGCTCTTTCTCCGCACCCCCGTCACTGCACAAATGGGTGGCCCCACACCGAAGCGCCCCAAGCCATCGATGTCCTCCGAACCTCCTTCTCCGTTTCTGTCGCCGCCAATGCCGGTGGAACTGGATGTGGCGCCCGCACCTCCTCCACCCCTGTCTCCGCCCGTGGCGCCCGAACTTCCTCCACCCGTGGCGCCCGAACCTCCTCATCCTGTTTGGCTTTAGGAGACTGTCCGCCTCCTCACCTCCCGCATCGATGAACTCAATCGGCGGCTTAAGGAGGCCACCGATGGCAAGTCCACCGCCGAGGAGCGCGCAAAAATGCTCGTATGGCGTGTGATGTATTTTACGATACATCTTGCTCGTGTCGTCTAGGTCTTGGGACCCTTCCCGTCCACACCACTGTGGACTCCATCGACCACTACTGCTTTGGGTTAAGTTTTGTGGCCGCTCGTTTTGATGCCCTGCACGAGACGACCGTGGAGGTGGCTGGGGTGGATGGCCGCCAGCACCTTCTACATGCCGTCACCCAGAAGCTTCGAAATCAATTGCTGGAGGAAGAGGAAGCAGCAGCGGTAGCGGCCGCGGCGGCGGAGGCGGAGGAGGGTGGAGGAGACCTGCTGTGACTCCGAGTAGAGTAGGATTAGGAGTAGTTTTTATTTTTCTTATTTTCTATGTGTTTTCGTATTGCTTGTTTGTAATATATGTGTTGTTTTTATGTTAATGAAAAATATCTTTTCTATTCATGAACAATGTGTCCTATGCAGTAATGAAAAACAACTCCTTTTATCGAAAAACATCTCTTATTGCTATTAATATTCATAATTGCCGAGATTGTTTTATTTCTATAGCTCATACATTGAAAAATGATTTATTAATTTACAGGTAACATAATCCTTACAATTAATAGAATTAACAACTAACATGATGCATAATTAACCTGATTAGGAAATTACATCATCTTAATTGCTAACTAGTCCATCGCCTGATGCATCAGGCGCCTCAAAAGTAGTTTATCCGTTGTAACTAATGCATCCGGTGAAGAGTAAAACCATGTGCAGGAATCGACGTGACATGACATGAATTTAATCATGATTGCATGCCTGCACATGGGCATGGCTAGCGCCAAATTTGCTATTGCCGTGAAAATTTTTCATTCTTCTTGGCGCGCAACAATTGAGATTTTTACAATTGAAATTTCATTCTTTGTGCCTCCAATTTCAGTCCCGCCCATTGTAACCCTATTTTAGCTACGATGATTATAAATGGAAACACTGGCCTCTTATCCTGCAGTACCCTGTCCTCCGTTCCCGTAACGCCGCTGCCCCGTCCTTTTGGTGAGATCTCGCAGTATTCCGAATGTTCTACTCTTACTCCTGTGTTCCAAACTTGTATTCCTAAGAAATTCCCGTGTTTTTAGTTCCCACAATTTTTACACTTTTTCCCATGGATCTTGCAGTGATGCATCGAAACTCATGGTGATGGTGACTCGTGGGTACAACGCCGAGTGACCAAGTTTGACGGGCTCTACCGAATCTCTTCGTCGCTGACACCTCCCTGCGACCTCCTGGACTCTAGTTTTGTGCTAGTTAAGTTCTACACGATCCATGCCGTCTTTTTATGGAGCTATATTGGCTTGTGTAGTGGTACACGTTAGGGCTTGTTTGGAACCTCTAGAGATAATTGTTAGCTGCTAAAATTAGCTATAGGAATTCAAAACAGGGTATCTGTACAACTAATTATTAGTCCAGCCCAGCTAACAATAATCACCCAACGCTACTCCTACACACATATTGACATGAGCTTTTTAATAAAAGAAAGTGTAAATAATTGAAACAGATGGTGGGATGATATACAAAGATTAAATAAATTAACAAAGAAGAAATGTGCTCTTATGTTTCACGAATTTAGTTAAAGATATATATAGCATATACTACCTCTGTCCCAAAATAAATGTCACTCCGACAGCTTACGGTAATGTATTTCTAGTTCAATTTCTTGTCGAGAATGACAAATATTGAAAATCGGAGGTATTATGTAATTTGTAGATTGAGAAGTAAATGACTCAAGGGTTATCGAATCAACCACTCCAAATGTTGTACTCTCATTCCTATGTTCCAAACTTGTATTCCGAAGATTTTCAGTTCCCACAGTTTTTACACTTCTTTGTTTCACGTGTTTTTATCGGATCGTACATTTTTTCCTATTCCTTCATTTCTAATTCGTCCATTCCAAACAAACACTCTCAGTTATAGAAACCACACCGCTCGATCCAAAAGCTACGTCAGTCATGTAATCTGATGTTATCACTATTATTTACTATATATACTCTTTACTTTGGGAAGAACACAACAAACCGTCATGTCATCTACAAGTAGTCGTGGTGGCCAACAAGCACCTGGCATAGCTATAAATGTGTTGACTATAAAAATAAAAAATTTAGAACACATTTATTCCTTTGCATGGTATGCAGAGAACGCAGCAGAAGATGTTCAGGAACCCCGAGATTCTTCATATCCTGGTACTACGAGTATGCATGAACCAACAATAGGTATAGATACAAACTATTAATATGTACTAGGCTCTACTAATTATTTTAGCATGCCTTGCAATTATATTTTCCTAGTCCCAGTTAATAGTTCATAAGTCTATGTGATGGTGTGATTTTTTGATGCATCCACGTTGCGCTCTCTCGCCACCGGCCACTCTGGTACCGGTGCCCACACCCTGCTCCTGGTCACTTCGGTGTCCTCCCAGACGTGTCTCCCTCGCCCATCGCCACGTCCCATCCTTCGCGTGCCATGATGACCCCGCCACTTGCAAAAACCTGGCCATTACTCGCCCTGCAACCAATCCTCCTCGATCGGGACTTGCTCCGCGTGATCTCGGCCATACCAAACCCTCGCTTTGTTAAGCATTGCAAGCTGCCCGCCTCATCTGTCTTGCATTCGCCACCTGCTACCGCTGACGTTCATTACTCACCCTGCCACGAATCAGAAAATGGTTACATTAGGATCATCAGTGTATGTGATGGCGTAATTTTTTTGTGCCTCCACGCTACACTCTCTCACCGCCAGCCACTCGGGCACTGGCGCCCACACCCTGCAGCTGGTATCTTTTGTGTCCTTCCCAACACGTCTCCCTCTCCCATCGCCACGTCCCATCCTTCGCGTGCCATGATGACCCCGCAGCCTGCAAACCTGTAGCTATTATTCGCCCTGCCACCAATCCTTCACGAGAGTTGCTCCAGGTGATCTCGGCTAGAGTGAACCCTCACTTTGCTAAGTGTCGCAAGACGCCCGCCTCATGTGTCTTGCATTCGCGACCTGCTACCGCTAGCGTTCATTACTCCTTGAGACGCGCCCCGACTGATGTCGGTCAGACCGAACCGGTAAATCCTATCTCTGTCAAGCATTGCTAGCTGTATGCCCGCCCCCTTTGTCTTGCCTGCTTTGCTACCGGATCGAAAATCCTCTGCAGTACTATGGGTGTAGTAGCGCCACTGACATATGGGCCTGATGGCTCATTTTAGGGTATGAACAGCAACAAAACGCCGAACAAAATGCATTGCCCCCTAATACGAATAAAATGCTAATGGGTTGCAATCGTTGAACACTCATATTTGCTGCACTCCTACTAAAGATGGTACAAACATCAGACTTTTCGTCTTTCACACTATTTGTACATGATACTAAACTTGGCCAGGTGGTAATTTGCTTTAATTGTGTATCGTTTTAATCAATGTAACAGAAGGAAGGAAGCTTGGAAGAGGGGTGGCTAAAGGACATAAGGTTGCCAAAATACACTATGCAGCTTATGCTAATGGAACGACTGAGAATCAGAAGCTACCAATTCAGTTCTCCAGTAGGTTGGGTGCTATGGTTGGTACTAATCACCGACACTTTGTTGATGATGTGGTTATGACTACAAAAAGACATGCACCCCTTATCGGTGCAAGGAAGTGGGCAGAGGTTGGCGATACTCACAAGAGAGAAATAGTAAAAGACATTCTGGTTAGTATCATCACACTCCCACAAGTAATTTTTCTAGCATTCTCCATCTTGTACGTTTACACCAATGTGTTATACAATGTACAAGATTACTGGGACTCAGAGGACACAGAGCAGGGCTTAAGAAAAATTTTGAAGATTGCTGGTGAGCGCTACAAGGGGTGGCGATTGACATTGCATGCCACCTATAAGAGTTATTTGATCGATGATGTACGTATACAAAACAAGCCTCATGATGTAGGGACGCCGATTGCTTGCACCTAATATAGTATTTTGGGTCCGAGCGATTCAAGGTTAGCTAACTTTTTAATAGCTTCACATCATACAAAAATTATTTGATTTACATTCATTTATGGAATTAATTCTTAAAACTGCAGTCTTTAAGCAAGACAATTCTCAAAATTGAAGAAGTCAAAGGACAAAACACTTGCTTGGCTCCAAATCCTATGCCCAACTTAGTTACGAGAAGGTATGAAAAATAAGTCATGCTATTACTTTGTGATGCAATCAATATGTATACCTACATATTGAATTTTACTTGTATTTTGTGTAGCGAGACCTAGAGACCAGAGAAGAACCCGATGACATACAACTGTGAGAGGCAAGCCATTTGAAGAAAGGTGAATGGGCAAACGAGCAGGCAGAAGCTATACATGTGAGTAACACTTCAAACAATCCCCATTTAAATAAATATTTGCAATGTACTTGTGACTTTTCTTTTCGTATATAGAGCCAGACACGTGCCCAAGTGAACAACAAGGAAGCTGAGCAGGGAGGCCCAATCACAAATGAGGAGAGAAACAACACCTTCTAGCGTTGTTACAGATCCTCAATCGATTGTGGAAGATCACAGGTTCAGGGACGTGGTTATATGGCTAAACCTAATGTTTCTAAACGAATGCGTATCCACATGGCTGAGAACCTCAACTACCAAGTTTGAAACTTAGAATATAGAAATGTAGACCTCAATCTACAAGTGCAGGACATGGAAGGAAGAAATGATAAATTAACCACCCAGATGAATGACATAGACCACAAGAATAAATAGCTAAACCTTCAAGTCTAGAACTTAGAAGGTCAGATGGCAGCTGATCGTGAATGGACAGCTAAGGAAATGGTGGACATGCGCACAATGATGGATGAAATGCATAGAATGGTGAAGATTAAATGAACAGGTACAAAACAGCTAGTAACTCCATAAAAGGTTTCTGCTCAACAAAAGCGTGGTTGTCAACAAAAGGGTGTTGGCCAACAAAAGGGTTGTGGAACTTCTGTTCTTACAATTAGTCCTCGTCTTCTTAGGCAAACTATAAACATGTAGCAACATCGCATTAATTCTTGTGTACTGTTATGCGTGTTGCATCAATTGATGGATGTTTATTGTTAAACTCGATATACATATCGTGTGTGAATAAATTGATTTTGTTGCCACTAATTTTCAAACCTGGTGCATTAGGATTCTACTACAGCTAATTATAAAATGTGGCATTAAGAACTTATTGTCACAAATGATAAATTGTTGCAATAGGAAGCTATTGCCATGAATTACAAAACATTGCAGTAGAAACATTTGGCCACAACACAAAAAATGCTCCACTAGACTGCTATTGCCACCACTTAGAAAACGTTGCATTGCAACCCTATTGCCACAGATGGGAAAATGTTGCATTACACCTCTATCGCCACAAATCATTAAATGTTGCATTTTGAACCTATTGCCACGACTCATAAAACGTTGCATTACAACGGTATTGCCATAGATCAGAAAATGCTGCATTGCGAACCTATTGCCACAGATCAAGAAATGTTGCATTACAAACCTATTTCCAGATATCATGAAATGTTGCACTACGAACCTATTGCCACAAATCAGAAATCATTGCATTACTAACCTATTGCCACAAATCAGCAATCATTGCAACATCATACTATTTGCCACGGTTGTGAAATCGTTGCAATACCATACTATTCGCCACGGTTGTGAAATTGTTGCAATACCATACTATTCGCCACGGATGTGAAATTGTTGCAATATCATACTATTTACCACGGATGAGAAATCGTTGCAATACAATACTATTCGCCGACTTGTGAAATAAATGCAATACCATACTATTTGCATGGATGTGAAATCGTTGCAATACCATACTATCTGCCACGGATGTGAAATCGTTGCAATACCATACTATTTTCCATGGATGTGAAATCATTGCAATACCATACTATTTGCCACGGATGTGAAATCATTGCAGTACCATACTATTTGCCACAAATACAAAATTGTTGCAATACCATAATATTCCTTGCAATATGTTATTTGTTGCAGTACGTTAAATCATTGCAATACAATACTATTCGCCGTAGATGTGAAATTGTTGCGATACCGTACTATTCGACACAAATGTGAATTCGTTGCAATACCATACTATTGCCACGAATGTGAAATCCTTGCAATACCATAATATTCGTTGCAATACGTTAAATCATCGATGTTAAATCGTTGCAATACCATACTATTTGCCACCGATGTGAAATCGCTGCAATACCATACTATTTGCCACGAATGTGAAATCGTGGCAATACCATACAATTCGTTGCAATACGTTAAATCGTTGCAATACCATACTATTTGCCACCGATGTGAAATCGTTACAATACCATAATTTTGCCACAGATGTCAAGTCATCGCAATAACTTATTGCCACGGGACTTATAGCTATGATTCGTAAAAACTATCGCCACATTTTTTTCGTTGCAACAGTGACCTAATGTAATGAATTTTCACCTATTGCAATGACTTTTTTCATCATGATAAATCAGAGTCCTTGTAGTGATACCTCTATAGGGTATGTTCCGATGGGTTACTTAGAAGGTGTGTCCCAACAATCGAAGGCACCAAAATCATCAAAAGATGCCATGCGCCCCCCTATGGAGGGCACTACAGTGTTTACCATACTCAGACAATGATCTGGCAAACAGATTCTTTTGGCCCTTAATGTATGGGGATATAGAGGAATTTGTTCGAAGATGCTGGGAATGCCAAAAGCATGGAGGAATCACTAATCACAGTGCAATGCCCCTCACATAGAATCTCCAAGTAGAATTTATTTGATGTGTGGGGGATCAACTTCATGGGACCTTTTGCAAAGTCCTATGATTGCGAGTATATTCGAGTGGCTGTAGATTATGTGTCCAAATGGGTACAAGCATTACCATGCAAACATTCTGACGCCAAGACCGCACTGAAAATGTTTCTGAAATCATTTTCCCACGGTTGGAACTCCCCGAACGGTCATAAGTGATGGAGGGTCTCATTTTATTGATATGACCTTTCATAGCTTTCTAAGGGAGCTTGGGGTTAGGCGTAACATTGCTACTCCATACCATCCTCAAACAAGCGGTCAAGAAGAAACTTCAAACAAACAAATCATGTATATTATGCAAAAGACCGTCTTTGAGATGGAGAATGGGTGGAAGAACAAACTAACCGATGCACTTTGGGCATACCGTACCGCCTGTAAGACACCCATTGGAATGTCACATTTCAAAATTGTCTACGGGAAAACTTGTCATTTACCCATAGAATTGGAACATAGGGTATATTGGGCTATCAAGAAGTGGAACATGGATCTCCATGAAGATGGAAAGTTGCGCAAGATGCAAATTTCAGAACTAGAAGAATGGTGGGATAAGGCATACCACAGTGCCAAGATCTATAAAGAAAAAACTAAGAGGTGACACGATAAAAGAATTATGCCTAAGGACTTCAAGCCTGTAGATAAAGTCCTACTTTTCAACTCTAGAGTCAAACTTTTTGGACATGGGAAACTAAAAAGCAAATCAGAAGGTCCCTATACTGTGGTAGATACTTCATCTCATGGAGCAATTACACTCCAAAATGATGAAGGTCGTCTATTCAAAATAAATGGACACTGTCTCAAGATATTTTCAGAGCCTAAAGAAACTTCGGACAAAGAGGAAGATGCAGTCAATTTGATTGACTTTAACACCTATCCTTGAAGTTTGGTAAAAATTTCCATGTCCAATAAAGTAAACTCCAACCCTCCGCACTCCTTTCCAATCATCCCAGTATCCCATTTGGCTAAGTAGGAGAGAAGTCAAATCTAGAATATCATAAATACTTTCCTACATAGGACTTAGGCGCTTATTTTGATTCCATCATATGTAGTGCCTTTGTCAAATAAATTGCGACTCACCGGTGTAGGTAAGGCCAATAGAGTCTTCCACTTTTCCATGTCTTCATGTCAAATAAAGACAAGTATAAGAACAAGTGCGGGGGACGTCCCATAGGCCTCCCAAAGTGCAACATGCCTGTACCATCATAAGAGAACAATTCAGGGCATCGCATGAAGGACCACGAGAAGATTCAACCAAGTCATGATGGCTTGGATCACCTTTATTCATTAAGGCAATGGTTTGTGCTCTCTCACCTCTTATCCTTCTATACCTGATTTTTGAGTTGAATTTGATTATACATGATAATATCTTAAAGTCAACTCATTGGAAATTAATATTTTGCAATTTCATATATCATGTTTTCTAGAGAATGGAATATGTCTACACCCCAATTTAATTTCATTACCATGTGCTTGAACCACATATTAATTTAGGGAAAATATGTCATCTAAGCATTTAATTGGTGTGATATGGTAAATGAGTGAAACTTGTGAGGACCGGGGTCCCGAAATTCCAGGAATTACATTGGATGGTGCCATGCGATGCGACACCCAACAACACACACGAAAAGAATACATGAAACATACAAAATTTTATTTTATAAGATAATCGAGTATACAACATATTGTACTTAAGGAGTGCATCAGCATCAGAAAGAATATACTCAAACTCTCTTCCTATCTAAGCATAAGAGAAGATGTCCAAGCCCACAGACGCTTCTCACTAGCAACACGAAGAGTATACGGCAGTGACGAGGTCTCTCGTGAGCCATACACCTTGCAAGGCCCGAGGTCTCACGAACAACTACAAAAGCAGAAGCACTAACATAACCTACAAACCACATATATAGCAACTGTGAGCACAAGGCTCAGCAAGACTTAACCGTCTCACCTAAACATGAAACTATACATGCAGGTACTTGTAATATAGGAAAGATGTATTGCATAAAAGACTCGCCTAATGGTAAATTCTTATGTTCATATTTTAAGTAGCAAATGACATTCCATGGGAATGGCACATCATGAACTCCGCAGTCAAACAAGAAACACTTCATCTATGATGTTAGATACCCAAAGTTTCATATGCTGCATACAAGTTAAATCTTTGGGAATAGTAAATTTAATTGTGCTACAGCTAAGCCATACAAGTTGCAATACAATATTATAATCATTGAAGCGGATTCATAATATTCCAACTACTCTTTATTACTATGTCATGAATCAGTGAACAAGTATGCCCAGTCCATAACCGGGAGCGACGGTGATTCAAATCAATAACAACCCGGAATGTACAACACATACGCCCCCAAGGAAGCCACATCGGTGCGCTTCTCTCTACATCGCATGCAACTACTTTTCACTAGAGGCCCTAATATTGAATCAACTCTCCACCCCGAGCAAAATGTCCTCTACACGAACACGTGTAAGTTGCCCGATAGAAGATTTACACCTTTATGCCTTCTCAACTCCATTCGCAGATGGCTAAGAAGTTCCCACACCAAGGTCTACGAGTTACATCAGTGAACAAGTATGCCCAATCCATAACCGGGAGCGACGATGATTCAAATCAATAACAAACCGAAATGGACAACACGTACACCCCCAAGGAAGCCACATCAGTGCGCTTCTCTCTACATCGCATGCAACCACTTTTCACTAGAGGCCCTAATATGGAATCAACTCTCCATCCCGAGCAAAATGTCCTCTACACGGACACGTCTAAGTTGCCCGTTAGAAGATTTACACCTTTATGCCTTCTCAACTCCATTCATAGATGGCTATGAAGTTTCCACACCAAGGTCTACGAGTTACATCAGTTTCCGGGGTCCCATATACCAGTATGCATCCGGCACAACTCAAACTTGCCCAACAGGACCGCACAGGGATCGGTCCTTAACTGACGCAGACGGGGCTACAACCCAACCTCCACATCTGCCTTGCCTTTACTAACCCAGGCACCATGCAGTCACAAGCGTTGTCCCAATGTTCGGGTCGAGATCAACCTTGCGCGTCCCATCCTACAGAAATCCACATCCACATCTGAACTTTAAGAGTAAATATTGTGATGGCATCTAGCGAGTAGGTTTCCCACACTCGACTTCTCTCGTGAGTAGAATTCAACTACTTGCCTTGTGGTCGGTAAAATGTGACCATTCTCGCGAGTAGATTCCAACAACTCGACTTCTATCGACCTGTCAACTAAACAATTAAGCATAGCAATATAATACAATGGAGTAATGTCCTGCCCAACCACTCCAAGGATTATATGGTCATGCATGTGGAGTATCATCAAAAACTGACCTAATGCACAATACATACCTCATACATGTAGTGTATAGAAAAGAAAACTCTATAAAGGCTATTAAATGCAAACCAGGGCTTGCCTTGGGTTGTGACTAAGCAAATGTCAATAATAGTCGGTGCTTGATCTTGTGATGAAGCTTCGCTTCGAGTCGACGCCTTTCTTCAAGTGTCCTTGCTGCTGCTCCGGAGTAGGGTTTGCTTGCAGTAAGATCCAGGTTGCTTCCCTTCTCCTCCATACGGTGCTTCCTGTCGATCTCCTCCGTCGTGATCACTATTCAATATGAATGTGCATAGAGGAGAGAACAAACTTTAGTAAACAAATAAAAGCTTTGTGTATCTCATGAAGAGTTAAACATGTTTTGCACTGACTACATAATGGTTGCTGCTGTATTCCAGATTCTAGTGAACAGGTTGGGGTTCTAGCAAAGTGAAAATGGAAGCAATAGAATTATGAACTTCAATGATATTCATGTAGAGGAAATAGTTTAGCAATGAGGGAAAAGCTTTATGAAGCTCAAAAGAATTTAAACATGCTGTACAGAGGGCTGCATAATGTTCTATGAGGTATTTAACTTCTGGTGAAAAAGATGGGATGTAACCAATTTTGATTTGGGGAAAAAGTGAATGTGAACAATAGGACATTCATGTAGATGAGAATTCAAACGAGATGATTTTATTTAAGATTAAACCTAATGAAGCTAGGATTTTTACAGTATCCAATACTGGTCCAGTGTAAAATGTTTGCAAAGTTTCAACTAAAGAGCTGGTGGAGTGTGTTCTACATAAATCCTTAGAAATTTAAGCATCTATGAATATTCATTAATTTTCTGGTGTTTTGACATAGGTAAAAGTTAGTTTTTCTGTTTATAGGGGGTCAATAAGAGTCTGAAAAAATTGGTTTCATAATTTTCTAAGTATTCTACAGGGACATATTGATTTTAGAAGTTTGGACAAGTTTCTGAAAATATTTCTGGACATTTTGGAATTTTTCAGGTACATACAAGTTGGGAACTCAATTTGACCTATCCAATGAAGTAATATGAGTTCGAAATTTTACCGGGGTTCAAGGGAAATGAGGAAGGGTTCTCAACAAATTTGGGAATTTTCCAAAGAATGGATCATCAGGAATAAATTTGGAAGTCTTTTTTCTTAGGGGAATCATTCAGGAAATATTATGGATTTTAATACTAAGGAAAATGCACCACAGGAAAGTAGAGAGCATAAGAAGTCTAACAAAATTTATTTGGGAATTTTGGAACAATTATACTGGGATCTGTGATTTTTGGAATTGTGAAACAAACCTGGAATTATTCTTCAATAGAATATGGTTTAAACAGGCGCTAGGCCCACAAGGTTTAAATCCAGCCACTCAGAGGAAAGCAAAATGGAAGACTTCAGCTTAAATCCATGTTGCCACATTGGATCCAAAAGCCACACTTGATCCAGACAGTAAGAAAGGAAGACATCGACAAGTGGGCCACCCATGTCGGTCGTCTTCAACCTCCAGGTAGATGCCGAACCGACGGCGTTCTGGTAGTGCGCGGCCGTTCCATCGCTGGACTGCGCAAGGAGTGATGGAAATTAGGTCAAAATGGAGAGTGGTCTTCGTTGAACCCATCAGGCAAGGTCTCAGGGTGCAGTGGCGACCGGGATACGCGTGTTGATGGCGGCGGCGGCTGGCCGACTGACGGCTATGGGGAAACCACCTTGATACTAGGCTATACGACTCGTTGTAAGAACCAAGAGCACCCTTGAATGATGGTGAACTCGAATTTAAACTGCAATTGCTCGGAAAGTGGTGGCAACATGGTCATTGACGGCGACCTAGGTTGATAAACGGTGGCCACAAAATTTGAGGTACCAGCTGAACCGAACAAGGAGAGTTTAACTCAATGGAGGGACACAGAGAGGAGAAGGTAGCAGACCTTGTAGGCTGATCAATGGGGCTGTAATGGGGACGAGCCGTTGGGGCGACATCGAGGCGTCGTAGTGGCCGAAGGTAGAAGACAACAATGGCATTCCCTTGCTGCAAGTTGATGGCTCGGGGAGGAACGATTTCTTGCTTCTTGGAGGTAATGAGGGACCTAGCACAGCTCCTACCAGGTCAGTGGAGCGAGGAAATCGTCGGGTGGCACTGGGCGATGGTGAACTGAGGATGGCGCCATAGTTTGGAAGCAGAGGATGAAGGTTTGCCTTGGTGCGGCGTAATGATGGATGAATATGTCATTTGCTCGCATCGAGGATGAAGGGGAGGAGCCCGTGCGGCCTCCAGCAGGCTTGGTGGAGCGAAGAGAAGTTCATTGTTGGGAAATCGGCGGTACGCTACTTTATCAATTCTACCGCATCACACAGCAAACACGCGAGTACAGAGGTCACAGATCGTTACCACTAGACGTGTAACGCAGTGGAACATAGATGGGCGTCGGTGTAGGGGAAGAAGACGATCACGTTCGTCTCCTCCTTGTGCTCGTCACGACATCAACATCGTTGTGTCACCATAGTCGATCAGCGCAGCAGTAGCAGCAGCGCCTCCACGGAGTCCACATGTATGGGGAGGAATGCCGTGCGCCGGTGTGATAGCACTGCTCGCGGCAAGGGATTCAGCATGATTCCTGCGAGGGGTGGCGGCTAGGGTTGTCACGTGGTGGAGTAATCAGCCCCTACCCCCACCCCTCGTATTTATAGGCATACTAATAGGCTTTTAGGTCGTAGGCCCATTAGTACCCTAATTTCTTATGGATTAAATATCTAGTAGGCCTTAATCTGATTTGTTATGATTGCCTCTAGGGAATATCATCAACAATCTCCCACTTGCAATAGAGACAATCATATAGCCAAGCTTCTCGATATTCCAACCCCTTAAGTGTGTGACCTGTTAAATTCATGTGCAGTTGGTTGTGAATAGAAATCGTTTCCAACCACAGTCAACAGAGGTACCTAGCAGAACATACTAACTCCCGAATGTACATAAATATCATATCGGTTGAACCTATATACATTCACATGCTAAACCCTTTGCCACACGATAATAGTCAAGCTCAAGGCGAGATGCGTGCCATCTTTGTGATAGTTCAACCATTCACTCGATCAAATAGTGGATTCATTCCACAACTAGCTTTTAGTCATTGTGATCAACCTTTAATCACCTTGGCATGGCCATGCACTTTCAAATCCAACTATCTTGAAGGACCCAGAGATATCTCTCCTATTATTTAGGAGGGGCAAATCCTATCTTGATCTGCACACAACCCGTTCCATATTTCATTATGTACCCGAAGACTACTTTATTGACTACCCAGTTACGTGTATGGTTTGGTAGCCTCGAAGTACACAACTACACACAGTGAGAAACAATTGCGATCTTAGGTGTAAGGATCTAACAGATGTATCACTCAAGACCAACTGATGGCACATATGAAAATAACAATCCCATCAGTGTCTCGGAGTGGGTCAAATCCAACATCATGTTCACTAACATGTGTTCACATTATTTATTTGTTATATCCATATCTATGATCTGTGAAACGTGATCATCAATTAATACATGTGCTAGTTTGTGTGTCATCATTATCTCATATAATGATATAGGACTAGGGATCATTTAGAGTAACATTACTATTAACACGGAGATTCATGAACAAGTCACATACTTGATGATCAATGTAAACAATGATTACTCATATAACAATTTATTTAATAGTACGTAAACATAGCTATGACACAAGTCTCCCACTACACAGTATGATCACTGATGTAACTATCTAATACCCGTAGATCTCGGGTGTGCCTCATGCTTTAATTGTGGAAGAGGCTTTGTCAACGAATCCACAACATTTAAATCCGTGTGCACCTTGCATATCGTCACATCACCTCAGTCGACAATCTCTCGAATGAGGTGATAGCGTCGTAGTATGTGTTTGGATCTTTTGTGTGATCTAGGATCCTTTGCCTATGCGATGGCTCCACTATTATCACAATAGAGATTCACAAGACCAGACGCACTAGGAACAACACCCATCTCAGAAATAAATTTTCTGATCCAAACAACTTATTTTGCAGCTTCAGAAGCTGCAATATACTCTGCCTCTGTCATTGAATCTGCTTCTGTATCTTGCTTGGAACTTTTCCACCTCACTGCCACTCCATTGAGTCAGAATACAAAACCGGATTGCAATCTAGAATCATCCTTATCAGTTTAGAAGCTAGCATCGGTGTAACCTTTTACAACGAACTCTTCATCACCTCCAAACACTAAAAACACATCCTTAGTTCTTCTCAAGTACTTAAGGATGTTTTTGACAACGGTCCAATGAGTCTCGCCATAATCTGATTGATACCTGCTCGAGATGCTTAGAGCATAGGATACATCTAGACGTGTACATAGCATAGCATACATGATCGATCCAAGAGCCAAAGCATAAGGAATCACTCTCATCCTCTTTTGCTCATCATGTCGAAGGACACTGACTGTTGCTTAGAGTAATGCCATGTGACATTGGCAAGAAACATTTCTTGGAATCCTGCAAATTGAACCGATTCAATATTTTGTCAACATATGTATCATGGCTTAATCCAATTAGCCTTTTAGATCTATCTCTATAGATCTTTATGCCCAAAATGTATGCTATCTCTCTTAAATCCTTCATTGAGAAACTTTTTCTTAATGAGGATTTAACAACATCAAGCATTGGAATGTCATTTCCGATCAATAATATGTCATCTACATATAGGACCAAAAATACAAGTGCGCTCCCACTAAACTTCTTGTAAATACAAGGTTATTCTTCATTCTTGATAAAACCAAACCCTTTGAGAACTTCATCAAAACGTAGATTCCAACTCCAAGATGCTTGCTTCAATAAATAGATGGACTCTTGAAGTTTGCATATTTTGCTATCATTTTTAGGATCGACAAAACCCTCAGGTTGTGTCGTGTACACATCCTCAGTCAGACTTCAATTTTGAAAGGCTGTTTTGACATCCATCTGCCATATTTCATATTCAAAATATACAACAATTGCTAGGAGAATCTGAACAGACTTTAGCATTGTAACGGGTGAGAAAGTTTCATCATAATCAACACCTTGAAATTGTTTGAAACCTTTCGCCACCAATCACGCTTTATAGATGTGAACATTTCCATCCATGTCAGTCTTTTTCTTTAAAATCCATTTACAATCGATAGGTCTCACACCTTCGATTGGATCAACCAAGTTCCAAACTTGATTTTCATGCATGGATTCAATTTCGGATTCCATGGCTCCAAGCCATTTCTCAGAATCGGGTCCCTTCATTGCTTTGTTGTAGGTTGTGGGCTCATTGTTGTCCAATAATACCATGTCATGCTGCTCCGTAGTTAGAAGCGTTAATTTTTTAGTCGCACAACGTGCCCTTGTAGACGTTCGTGGAGCTGGAGTTTTATCAATTGGTTGCACAATATCTTGTACATCCTGTATAAGATCAGTGAGTGCTGAAATATTTTCAGGTATTTTTTGAATTTCTTCAAGATGCACCTTGCTCCCACTAACTCCTTTTGAGAGAAACACTTTCTCTAAAAAGACACCATTGCGAGCGATAAATATTTTACCCTCTGTTTTATTATAAAAATAATATCCTTTGGTTTCCCTAGGATATGCCACAAAGAAAGATTTGTCTGATTTGGGAGTGAGTTTGTCTGACATCAAATAAGCATCACACCCCCAAATTTTGAGGAAAGATAATCCGGGATATTTCTGGGTCCACAAATTTTGAGCATCACTTCTTCTTCTTCCATGGCCACCTCCTACCTGCTTGCTTGCTTCCAACAGGAGTCCAGCACGTATGAGGCAACACTCTCATCTTTTCCTGGATATTCCCCCCCCAACAAGTCAAGTTGCTCGGTGGCACCCAGGGAGAGCAAGGCAAAGTCGGTTCAGTCCAGTGAAGATGACATGTGGGCCCATGGCACAAGCAAATTTCCTTCTCTGTTGATTTTAATTGCAACTCAACCGTGCTCTAAACATTAAGAGAATTGACAGCTAGGACAATTGACATGTGAGGAATTCAAATATGGAATCTAATTTTTCATTTGACCAAGTTGAAAAAAGAATTTGATTTTGAATTTGAATTTGATGCTCACATGTGGCTTAATTTAAATAAATGGCACATGAAGCTTAAAAATTACCAAACTTGGTAGGTTGGTTATTTGAATTATGTGAAAAACAGTAGTGAGCTCAAAATTGAGTTTGACTTTAATTGGAATATTTCAATTTGATTTTTAAAACTCCTTCTCAAGGTTTGAATTTAATTCCTTATGTGAGAATATCTCCTATTTTCCTATTCTTTCTTAACTTGATTCGTAAGCTGAAGTCTTCATCAGGGTTTTCAAGGTTTTGTATTTGCTTTTATTTAAAACTTGATTCTTGTGTTTGCATCTTATTTGATTTTGAAACTTGCATTTGTAGAACATTGTCTTTTGAATTCTATTTGTCATTGTTCCCCTCTTCCTAATTATTTGCTTAAGTGCCAACCTACCCACAAAATCTCCCTTTTAATGTAAGGTTTTTAGAAGTTCTATTATTAACCTTTTTTATTAGTTAAACTAACATATGTGAATTCGAATTCCTAATAAAAAATTTTAAGTCCACATTTTGCATTCATGTTCTTTTCAAAAGTGAGCTTTTACAACACTTGTTGGAATTGAATTTTGGTATTGTAATTTTTGAAGTCATCAGATTTTTGCCATCCTCTCTCATTGGAATTTAAAATACCCACCAAGGACATATGATACAAATATTAAAAACCACATGCATATGCCACTTTGCATTTTTATTGAACTTTGTCAAACTCTTGACCCTTTTGAGTGACTTGCATGAAATCTTTGATTAAGAATTTCTTGTGCACTCCACCATATTCCATGATTTTCACACATCCACCATTAAAAGATACTCCATGCAAATTCTGCAAAATCCTCTCTCAATAAAAAGATGCACAAAAAGGAGTAGAAGGCATGATTATAAGAGCTCTCTCTCTCTCTCTCTATATATATATATATATATATATATATATATATCAAAAAAAAAAGAAAAAAAGAGAGAATAAAGCATGCTCTCAAGGAATGAGCATGAGAAAAAAAAGAGGAAAAGTAGCCATGCTTCATCCCTGCAATAAAGAGAGCGCGTAAAAGGAGTCATCTTCCACCACTACAAATATTCCATCACACTTGCACCATATTCCTTTTGTTTTCTACTAAGGCTGACTTAACAATATATGTGTTGCAAGTATGCGTACTCTTGTTCCCTACCAAGATCAACAAAAAGCCTATTTAGATATAAGACAAGAAAGGCACTGCCTTGGTGAAGAAAATTCCACTTACACAAAGGAGTGATTGATAGTATCACTTGAGGAACTTAAGCCTAATTTTGAAAATCAATTGAAATTCTCCAGGATTTGAGTGGAAGTTAGACATTAGGAATAATGCATGCTTTGTGAACTGTTCTATCTTTCAACCACCCAAGGAGAGGAGAAGGCAAAAGTCCCATGAGGACTAAAGTAAATAGTGATTACCATTGCCGATTTATTCAATACAAGGTAGAATGTTTAATTGTGCATTTGGTACTATTGGGGCATAGGATATAGTAGCAACTCCTGATCAACAACCTAAGTCTTTAACTTTGCTTCGGGACGAGCAAAGGATATGCTTGGGGGAGTTTGTTGACGGTCATTAAGCACAAATTTCAACCGTCAGGATATCTCAATTATGTGATGGAGTAGACATTTCTTACACGCATTGCTTTTAGAAATAACATAGTTCCACTTGTACTTGGAGAAAATGGTGCATGCAAGTATTCTATGCAGAAATGATGTGAATTCAACAGAGGAATCCTAATGAATGTCTTTCAGCCAATTAAACACCAACGTGTGGCAGCACATGGATCAAGTGGCCCACCTACAAGAGTATCTGAGGCCATCCGACGGCATAGCATCTCGAAATGGTCAGAGGACCCACCTATCATCCACCTGGAGGATGGATACCGCGGATGTGCATTGACCAGGTCGGCCGACCCCCTGACTCAGCCGACCTGGTAGTGGCGCCAAATGCGGTCAACTTCCACGTGTCGACCTCCTGCGGTGAGCTGATAACGATGGTCACTTATTCGCGTGCTTTTGGTGGCGGGAACCGCCTCTACTCCGTGTATAAATAGGGGGGATAGGCCTCACTTCACTACACACAACACTCAAGCATTCTCTCTTATATGCAATAGTTCTCCTAGGTCCTTAGTGGAGGTTAAGCTGTAGAAAGGAGCATATAGTCCCAAGTCCAAATTGGGATAGGTATGGCTCATTTATCTTTCTTTCCATATTTGACTTTATGCATTATAATAATATTATTATTAGTCTCTCTTTATTCATATACTTGGGCAAAATGTTTCTTGTTTGATTGTGGAGTCCATGTATGTGCTAGGTTTAGATGTTATTATGGTCTAGTCATAATGCTCATATCATGTAACCATAAACATCATACAACACTACTATAGAATAACTAGGTAATAACATGATAATGTTAATATGAATATGTTAGTGCTTGGTCCCAAGATTGGTTCAACGATGTTTAGGTTAGTCATTGCCTCAGGATGGTAATTGTACCCGTGATCTTAAGGTATTTACTTAACATGTAAGCGTGGTGCTTAGATAATTAAGTAGCGTTGGATGTCTAATAGACCCACATGTTGTAGGGGTAGGCGGTAGGTGATGCCAACCTTGTCCATTCTTCGTAATCCCACACGTTCGGCTACGCCATAGGCTCGAGGTGAGAATCATTCTGAAGTTGTCAGGGGTAAACCCGTACCTCATATGTTGAACCACTAAGCCCTAGTATTCGTCGTTAGCATACTCATGTATACACTAATAGGCTATGTATATGAGTAATTAGAGCACAGTAGGAGCAGCCCCTTCTCGTAGCTTAACCCTCACTAGGACAACCTTACCCTTAGAGTAGATTGCTTAGGTATGTGTTACACTACCCCTATTATCATCTTACCCCTATTCTAATAAATACCTAGTACCCTATAGCTTGATGGAAAAAGTCTATTTTACTCCCTCCAACTCTGCCGTAGGTCCAGATAACCCCCTGAAGTATCATTTGGTTTAATTTACACCCATAATTTGCTAATATGGTACATTATACACCTTAAACCAGTTTACTAATTCCACTTTGTTGACATGGTCTGAAATTAGAAGTGGACTGTACACGTCATTGAATGAGTTGAAAAAAGGCCACTTTTAGATAGCTGCCCTCCCACCACCCTATATCTCCATATCTCCCGCATCAGAGGTGAAAGAAATCATTGCCCCCATACCCGCAACTGCACCCAACCTCCCCCCACCCTCACCCAACTCCGCTACCTCCATTCCACCGCTGCCTCCGTCCTCACCGCCTTCCCTCCCCGACCTCTATCTCCCTCGCAACAATTCCCCCTCCATTGCCCACCGTCCCTGTCCCGCTATCGGCCTCTGTTGTCACCCTACCCTTACCGCTCGTCCTAGTCCCCTACTCCAACAGCCCCACCGTCATCCGCACCACATTAAACCAGGACCCTGATTCTTGTTCCCTCCATGCATTCCTCGCTGTTGAGTTCAATGAATTCTCTTCATCCTAGTTCCCCCACACAATGCCCCAACTCCCTCTCACATCCTCCAGTCGGAGCTTGGCCTCCTGCAACCGGAGTTGAATTCCTGGGGCGTTGGATCCACCCAACTCCCCGATTCATACTCCTACGTTGTGGCCCGGGTGGTGGCCACGTTCCACTTTGGTGTGGCACCGTGGTGGCAGGCCGAGCTGCAGTGGTCACTGTTCGCTAGCTCCTGGGGTACCGTGTTGTTGTCGACTCGGCTTTGCGAGGCCACGTCCGGGTGCTGGTGTGCCTCTACCTGAAGGCAGCGGCCATGAAGGCCTAGTGCAATTTGGTTCATGTTCTGTATTTAATATGCTCAGTAACTACTATGGATTAAGTGTTGTTTCAAGCTTTCAAGTTCATGAACATTCACCCGTCAGTTATAACTTGGATGCCAGGTCAGAATTTATTTGCCACGTCAGTGGGCAACATGTTCATTATTTCGATCAACTACATGTCTTTTTTCCACCTCATACAATTACTTGTACAATCCACCTCTAATCCCGGTCCACGTTAGCAAAGAGGGATTAGTAAACTAGTTTATGGTGTATAATGAACTAGATTAGCAAATTATGGGTGTAAAATGCACCAAATGATACTTTAGGGGTTATCTGTGGAGGGAGTAAAATGGACTTTTTCCAACCTTGATCATGAGAATAGTGTTCCCTGTACTTCATCACCTTCCTTTGGGATAAATACGATACCCATGGGAATACTGTTGGGTTAAATGCTACAACAGTATCTTCTGTGTGCTTGCGGATCTCATCTCTCACTGTAGATGATCTGTGGTGTTAAGAAATACCAACAGTGGCCATGCAACCCATCATAGTGGCACCCTCGGAGCAAAACCAAAGAAGCAGAGGAGAGTGAGTAGCTTACTAATGGGACCCACAACCCAACTAAAAATGCCCTCTTTGTTGACTTTAAATACTATTCAAACATCCTCTAAAAATGGTGAAACTAGGCATCTAGGTTAACTCCAACATGTAGAATTTAAATATGAAATAAAAATTAGCATTTGACAAAGTTGAAGGTGAAATTTGAATTTGAATTCAAATTTGAATGTTCTCATATGGCTCGATTCAATTACATGGTGAATGTGGTTCAGAAAATATCAAATTTGGCAAGTTGAGTACTTGAATTATATGAAACACAGTAGTGAGATCAAATCTGGAGTTTGACAGATTTGAATCTTTGATTTTTATTTGAATTTGAAACTACCATTTGAGTTTAACTAAGACCCCTTTTTTGAACACTATGTTTTATTTCCATTTTTATTTCTCAATTGGATCCTTGAGCCGAAATCTTCATTAGGGTTTCTATGGATTTTACCTTTGCTCTTAATTGATTTTGAAACTTGAATTTATATCGCACTTTGTATTTTTAATAGCATTTGGTATTTTCCCCTTTTTCCTATTATTTGTTTAAGTGTAAACATACCCTCATAATCTCTCTTATAATAGGAAGTTTTTAGAAGTTCTATTTTTAACTTCATTTATTAGTAAACATGGCTCATGTGGGTTAAATTTCTATTTCAACAAAAAAATTATTCAGTTCACATTTTTGAATTCTTGCTTTATTCAAATGTGAGCTTTTACAATTGGCTGATATTTTTACAAAACCTTTGGATTTCTCTCCGTTTTCATTCATTCATAGTGAAATAGGGTCTATGCATCCTCATGGCTTAAATTAAGGAGGAGTTTTGCAACTTGAGAAGTCTATGTGTGAATATGAATCTAAAATATAATATGAGCATAAGTGTTTCATACATATATGACTTGTGATTCCTTTTACATGCTGATAGTTCTCACTACATTACTCATGTTATACATTTTTAGTTTTTGCCATGACTATTAATTGGAATAATTACTCACTAAACTGACCAAGATTGAACTTTCTTACTATTTTGAACTTATTGCTTGCTCACAAGTGCTCTTAATCATGAGAAATTAGGCAATCAACAGCCCACATGTTGAGATTTTATGATCAAATGAAAAAAATATGAAAAGATCAAGAGAATATGCATGCATCACACTTCTTCTTTTGATATTGCTTATCATTCACTTTGTTATGAACTCGAAAGAAGTTGTGTATGACTAAAACCATGACCTTAAGCTTCTGACTGTCAAATGACATATGCTTGGCTTAATTTGTTAGAATAAGGCTGATGTTGGATATAATCTCTTGCAAAGTTCATATGATTTAAATCCAAGCTTTAAAGAAAATAAAAAAAACAACAAGTGTCATGCTTTCGAGTTTTGAAATAGTTGAGTTAGGGAGATCATGACTTGCTTAAATTGAAATTACACTTGATCTCTCACATGGCATACACTACTTTATCTATTTCATTGATATGATAGCATAAGTTACTTGATAGTATGGCTCAGATGAGCTTTGTTTTATATGTATATGTCATATTATGCTCATAAACAATTAAAATTTCTCTTTTGTACCTTCGTGAATACATTGTCAAAGGGGGCAAAATATGCCACACGTTCACAAGTGTTTTGTCTTACACATTTCTCTCAGCAGGAGTTCATCCTTAACGGGAGAATTTTTGTTATGTAGGAGGTTTCTTCCTCATCTTCTTTTTAATTTTCAAAAAGGGATAAATTTTTTTTTCGTCAAAACCTTTCATGAAATGTGAATGAGTCAGTGTTCGGATTCTAGGTGGTGCTGCCAATGCATTCATCAAAGGGGAGATTGTAAGACCTATGTGTGTTGAATACATTGACAATTATTAAAATGAAGGTTTACATGTAAAATAGTACACCCGAGACATTCACTTCGCACTGTCCGAACTTTTTAATTTGTATCGAGAGTAATAGTTACCTTCAGTCACTTCTGACTATCCAAACTTTTCAATGTATATTAGGAGTAACAATTACTGTTGTGCGGTTGTTTGGACTCTCCAATCTTATACGTTTTTAACTTGCAATGTTTCGAACTTTCTTTTTAAGCTTATGTGATGTTTGCTTACTATTCAATTACTAAGTTTTGATGTGTTTTGGTTGATTATATGGTGGATAATATTTTGCTAGATGCTTATGTGAGGTGTTGTAACACCCTCATTTTCATCTATCATGCATTGCATACATTCTTATACATGTTTAACATCAAGCAACACAAAAGGAACAAGTTTAAAATGAATTAGAACCAAAATAGCAATTAAAACCTGTATCAGTGCGGACTTGTTCGGGCTGGACCACGGACTTGTCTGGTTTACTCTCTGTTGTTTTTCGGATTTATCCGCATTTTGCTACGGATTAGTTCGAAAACGTTTCTGTTGTATTCCGTACTTTTTTGTTGTCATGTACGAACTCGTCCGATGTTAGTTACTGGAAACTTTCAGAGTTGTCCGATAATTTCCCATTTTTGGTCCAGTTTATGAAAATTGGACAAGAGCCCAGACTTGTCGAGCCCCATACCGAACTTGTCCGTTTTGCTTTCTCGCCCTGATCGGACTTGTCCGGACCTCTACCAGACTTGACCGTTCAATATTTTGTTCCATATCGGAGTTGTTCGGCCCCTCTGCGGACTTGTCTGGTGTGCCGACTCGGATTCTATTTTTCCCCCTCGACAGACTTTTGGGTAGTTACCCTATTTGGGCTCAATAACGTCGTGCCCAACCCCAGTGGAGCCCATGTGGGACCCCACCAAGCCCTCCACCGCCTTAAACTCGAATTCCACCCCAAACCCTACCACCTCCACCCTATATAAACACCCCAACACCCACCCTTTAATCCCTTTGTCACATCAGAAGAAACCCCTAACCCTAGTTCGTGAGAGCCGCCATTAAGGAGTCTCCACCTCAGGGAGAAGGAAGAGGAGGAGGATAGGAGGATCAATCAAGATCAATCTTCGTCAACTCATCAACATCATCATCAATTCTCCACCAATTCTCCATCTTTGGATCTAGACGTCAAGTTCTCGAGTTCTATCAAATCCTCAACCCCTGAACCCTAGGATTCACAGTAAATACCTTAGATCCATCTTTTCTACATAAATTATGGTTCTATATCAACTCAAATTATGCTCTAGTTGAAAATTCGCCAAAACCCTAGCTACAATGGAATTGTCCGGTCCTGTGCCGACTAGTCAGATTTCCTCTCTATTCCAGAACGGACATGTCCGGCCCTGGTGCGGACTAGTTTGGTTCTTCAGTTATGGAAATTCCTGGAACTTCTTAATATCCTTCAAAATGACTTAAAACTTGCCCTAACATGTAAAACATCATTATGACTAGTTATTAAGCAATAATAGCAACTTGATAACATGCATTATCAAATAGTTGCATCTTCATGCATGTCATGACATATTGGGTAATATATGAGCACTTATTGTTTGTAATGCTTGTTTTGTATGTTTGTTGCGCGGAGTAGAAGGTTTTGCCCTAGAGGGTGCTGTCGAGGACCTCCAGCACCAGACTTCAAAGCTTTTGATCGTAACCAGTATCAAGAGCAAGGCAAGTGTCCTTGATCATTTTAATCCTGTTTTTAAATGTTTTGTTTGAAAAATTGCATGCTCCTATCAAATTGATGGGAAATCCATGATAGGTGTTTACTAGTCTCGTTTGACCACTCTTGCCGCTTGGAATATATTGTAGAGAGTCGGGAAGGGTATTTTTACCTTTTTGCTTTGCACTAATTAACTGGGATGGGAAAACAACTAAATGGCCTAACTATGAATTAATGAGCATGTATATGACGGGAATTGATGAATGTGGTTAAATGTTAACATGGAACTTGGGAGATTTAAGCAAGCATGGATATATTGGGTTGGATGGTATGGTGGTTTCGCTTGCTTTAGATCTAAGGACCGGTTCGTGGAGCGACCATCCTAGATTCACAATGCCCCCACAAAGCCAAGTATGGGTGCAGCGTAGCTGAATAATTAGATGTGCTGCTGGTATTGTATGGACCATTGAATGGTGCTGGGAATTAGAGTCGAGGAGGGCTACCCTGGGAATAGCATGGCACATGAGGGGGCTCGTGGGTCGGATAATGAGGATTCAAGCCTGCTGGAGAAACCTTAGTGGGTCCGTACATACTAGTAGTCCCTTAGTAAAAGCAATTTTGTGATCTCTTGGCCACACACCAAATAAAGTGTCAGACGGCATAAGAGAGGTTATTAGTCACCGAAAGGTGATGAAATCACAAACATGTGGGCAAAGTGGTACAACCTCTACAGAGTGTTAAAACTATCATGATAGTTGTGCTCCCGATTATGAGCGACTTGGACCCTCACATGATTAGAGTGGAACTTGATGGGATTAATTCACATAGACATCTCAGTATGTTTTTTCATATGTTTTAAATGTACTTTTCAGCGAATAGCCATTATTTATTATCATTCCTTGTTTAAGCTATATGTTATTATTTTCCCACACTTGCTGAGTACGACATGTGCTCACCCTTGGAATTCCCCCACCAACAGTTTCAGGTGATGTTTGGGAGTACCCTGAGGATAATGCGGATTTCTAGTTTGTGTGTTGCTGTCGACTTGCCTGTTGTTATGCTTAGACCCACGCTATCCCATTTGCTTAGTTGCTTTGTATAGATTATTTCCGCTGCAGTATTATTAGTAATAATGATCATTAGAGTTTGTAATTTGAGGATTATTTGAATATTGTAATAAAAGTACTTATTTACTAGTTTGTGCTGTGGAAATTTTTTGTATATCATTTGTGATGCACTCGTGTATCTGTGTTGAACATCTTGGGCACACATATGCATCGCACTTGGTTCATTTCTGGAACCGGGTGTCACAAATTGGTATCAAAGCCATAGGTTGACCGTAGGACGCAGCCTAGATAGAATGGACACTTTAGAGCACATAGGTACACTCAGGATAGTTGAGGTTTGTTTGGTGTGCTGATTGCTATGTAATGTTTGCTTGTATGCTTGTGTGCATAGTAGAGGACTGTGGGATGCTTTAGCGCTTGCCACATCCATATGGGTTTATATAGGTAGTTGCTTAGTTTGATATCCCTGGATGCATTTAGTTGGGGACGTTTTCTAAATTCTTCTATCTCTTGCTCTTGCTTCAGATGTCGAGGACTAGCAACTAAAGGAACGCCAATGAGGAGGAGGAGAACATTGGGGACCTTAGAATAATAATGGACTTGGACCTGAGGCTAGCAACCTTGAGCAGTTGTTGGCTATGCAAAATCAGCTTATGCAGACTATGATGCAGACTTTGGGATAACTGTAGGCCAATGACTAGAATCAGTCCCATATGCCTCAACCACCACCACCCCCACCTCATAACAAATTGGGAGAGTTTATTAGGACTAGGCCACCCACTTTTGCTCAAGCCAATGATCCTATGGAAGCTGATGATTGATTGAAATGTGTGGAAAAGAAGCTCGCTATTGTCCAAAGCAATGACATCGAGAAGTTTCTTTTTGCCTCCTATTAACTAGTTGGAGCAGCTATGGATTGGGGGACTCGCATTGCAATGCCCATGTGAATGTAGGCTCGAGGGGGGTGAATAGGCTTTTTGAACTTTTGTCGGATCCTTAAACACTTAACAAATCGATCAAATACAGAGAGATCGGACAAGTCCAATATTATGCGGACTAGTCCGGTGTGCGCAGACCAAACGATCAAAGTAAATTGACAATTCTACGTCTAGCACACTATGCAGCGGAAATCAGATTACAAGTAAAGTGTATTGAACCAATGAATCAGTATATTGCAATGATCAAGTATGATACAATGTTTCAAGGTGAATTTCCCAACACTAGATAAAACTTAGATTATGATGAAAAGTAAAACAAAGATGCACGAGGCATGATTATATCCTGTGGTTTGATTCCCACGAAGGAAACCTACATCCACGTTGAAGAGTCCACGGAGGACCGGGTCTTCACCAAACCTACCCTCGTCGAATTGCCACGGAGGCCGATTCTCTTCCACTAACCACAAAGAGGCAAATAACTGTGTTCAAGGGTCCTTCTCACAAGTTGAGGGCAACCAAAGATTTACAATGAAGAACACTACCAAACACACTCCAAAGATATGCAATAAATAACAAGAGTGTGCGAAAGACTCAAAGCCAAGAGCTCAAGATCGTGTGAAACAAGTCTCTCCTTTTGATCAATGCTAATCCTCAGAGATTTGATCTTTCTAGGGTTAGAATGTGTCGAGAGATGTTTATTTTGGGCTCTTGGAAGGTGTGACAGCGTAGGTGATCGAGAGATTGTCTTTGTAGGGCCGTACACCTCTATTTATACTAGGGTTTCCAAAAGTTACCGTCAGGGTTTGTGATGTCCAGACTAGTCTGTGGTGGACTCCAGACTAGTCCGGTGTGTGGCTTGTGGGAAACCCTAAGTGTTCCGAGATATCAAACTCGTTCGTAAATGTCCGGACTAGTCCGATCTGGCTCTGGAAAAGTACGGACTAGTCCGGCATATATCGGACTAGTCTGGGGTAGTGAACCTCATGTAGAATTGAGGACAAGTCCACACTTGGAGGACTTGTCCGATTTTAGTCAGAGAGTTTTCAGACTAGTCTGTGGTGATATCGGACTTGTCCGGTGTCGTGAAAAATTGTGTTGCTAATGGAGAAGTCCAGATTTGGAGGACTTGTTCAAATTCAGTTAGAGAGATATCAGACTAGTCTGTGGTGACATCGGACTAGTTCGGTGTTGTGTAAACTGGAGCACTTGCGGACAAGTCCGCACTGGGGAGACTTGTCCGTTTCTAGTAAGAGACATATCGGTCTAGTCCGGTGTATATCAGACTAGTCCGGTTTTCCTGTGAATTGTGTAGTGAGTTAAATTGTTTGTTAACTTGACTCTTGGGGTGTGTTTCTCCACACACTCCATACACAATGATCTAATATTTTCAGCTCTTGAGCTCTTTTCCTTTTGATTCCTCATTCTCCTTTTTTTGAGCTTTCCTCCTAATTTCTTTAAAACATGCGCTCATCTCAACAATTTTGTTAGGATATCATTTATTTGTCATAAATCAACCAAAACCCACAAGGGATGCCTAGATGCACTTTCAATCTTCCCCTTTTTGGTGATTGATGACAACCAATTGAGATTTACACCAATATGACAAAAATTCAGATTTTCATAAAGTGTGCACATATGAACTTTGAGCAAAATAGGCAATGTAGACATCAGACATATGTGCAATCTTTATTGTGGGGTGCAAAACTACATGTGTGTGAGCGATAATCTTGATTTGAATAAGATGAAAGCATAATCATAATGACATCAAGAATATCAAGCATACATAGCTGTTTCAAACATAAACCATTGATCATAAGCATAACATAGTCATCATTTCATAGCACATGTCTATAAGCATAATGAGAGCATAATTAAAGTTTTACAGCACCAAAAGAAACACAAATAGAGCTCTCATCTCTCAACCTACTGCTAGGACCTAAGACTCCCCCTCAATCTCTCCCCATTTGCCATCAAGGCACCAAAAAGAAGGAGAAGACGGATCTAAACATTGTCGCAGGATCACTCCGCGTCTTCATCTTCAGGTTGAGAAGGAGGAGGATGAGTGCCACTCGTCGTGCCCCCAATGCCAAAGTAGGCAAGCTCGAAAGGTGAAAGAGGAGGAAACTCTGAGAAGTCAGAGGCAGAATCCTCTGAGATGAATAGAGACCCAACAGGCTTAATCTCTAGCTTTTGGCATATTGCTTTGATATTGTCCTTCATGTACCGCATTTCCTCCTTTCTTTCCTTTTTCATCCTGTGAACTTTCACCTCAGTCTTGCGGCAAGAAACAAATATAGCTGCCAGGTAGTTCATGATCCCACTGGCTGATCCTTTGTTAGAAGGAGGGGCCCTAGTGCCAGAGGATGGCCTTGTATCTTCCTGAGCTTTTTGTGTATGTTCCTCACTTGAGGCATGTGAGGGAGCAGTTGGGAGAGAGGCTTGAGGAGGCTTCTGAGGCCTTAGAGGAGTATGCTCTACATTCTTCACAAACTTAATTTTTGTGACCTTTCCAATCATAAACATCAAGTATGGTGCATAGCCACAGGAGCAGTTCAGTGTGCAGGAGATGTTCACCATGTCATTCCAGATGTAGTCGAAGATGTCAAACTTCCTCTTCTTGCTAATCACTTTCACCAAGGTTCTCAAGTAACCTTGGACACTCCCAGTATCTCCATCCTTTGGAGCAATCGTCTTCTAGAGCACTCTATTAAGAGCCATGAAGAAGGGCTTCATGTTCTTGGTTGAGGGAGGATTTTACTTGAGGCGAGTATCATAGAACAAGTCCATCTTGGCCTTCTCCAAAAGACCAATATTGTGAATAATGATCTCATTGCTGCCGTTGTCCTCAAGGTGTAGCAGCCTAGCAAACTCATCATAAGTAATAGTGTACTTGGATCCATGTGTCATCCAAGTCACTCTCTCTTCTTCATCACTGGCAAAGTAGCAGGTCGCAAAGAATTGAGAGATGACCACATCATTCCAGTTATACATGAAAGCAAACAAGTCCTTGAGGTCATGTCTCTCCACAGCCTCTATCACTTCATCAAAGGCTTGACAACTCTTTCTCTCAAAGTGTGTCCAGTTGATCCTTTGGTTGCGGACCACTCGAGTCTTCATCTGAAGGTACACAATACTATTATAGTCCGCGTGGAAGTTGTTCTAGAATCTAGGATCAACTTCCTTCTTGTCATTGCTATCAATCTTCCTCACTTTCCAAGACCGATCACTCCCTTTGCCATTGAACTTTTCTTCCAAGCCGTCCCTATTTCCCCATCTTGGAGCAGTCATCTCGAGGGGCCCATCGGGCTAGAGGCAATTCCTGTGCCTTTTCCCTTAGTTTTGCGTGGAGTTGCCGAACTAGGGACAACCACATCTTGTGCTCTCGAAGTTGAATTCTGGGCCGGAACCTTTCAACGCACCCTTGGTGGGGTGGGCGAGGGGTCAGTGGTACGATCTTGTCTCTTCTTGGCTTGGCCCGTTGAAATGCGAGGCAAGGTCTATTGATCCATTTCGGCCTCGAAGTCAGAGATGTCACCGTTTGAGCTCGACATTGCCCTGACAAGAAGGTTATACATGACATAGATAAGGATTGGTAGCAAGGAAAGGCATTGAGTTGAAGAAGATTAGAGTTTTGTTCAGCTAACATCGGACTTGTCTGTTGCTCAGGTGCGGACTAGTCCGGGGTACTGAACTTGTCAACAGACTAGTCCGATATTCAGCTGCTCGAACCCTAACTAACAGGATAATGGAGTTTCTCAACGCAAAAACGGAGCAATGTAGTTGTACTACTACAAGGGAGCATGTTTTGAAAGGAAGAGCTAGGCTATTTGAGCAAAAACAAGCCAAATCAAAGGTTCTAGGGTTTGGAGAGAAATTTTATCAAATCCTTCGATTCGCGGTGTTGAAGGAGTTTTGATGCAGACAAGTCCATTGTCTTCGATCCCCTTGCAATGGAGATCAAAGCCCACCGAAACTTGAGCGGATTTGATGGAGGACTTGCCAAATCGCCTTGGGAGCACTTGAGTGAGGAGAGAGAACATAAGAAGAGTTGTGAGGTAGAAGAAGATTAGGGTTGCACCGGCCCTAGGGTTATGGAGTCAAAAAATCGGACTAGTTCGTGGTCGAACCGGACTAGTCCGGTCTAGCGGACACTCTGCGAACTAGTCTGCAATATGCGGACTAGTCCGTGGTCACAAGGACAGAAACAATTAGACCTTTCGTATATATTCGAAGGTGCTTAAAAAGAAAATAGGGGGCAAAAACACACAAATATTCTTGATAAATATGATCAGTAAACATACAAAAATGAAGCTATGACCATAATTCACCAAGATCAAGTAATTCATAGTTTTTCAGAGAAAAATAGAGAGAGATGATTTTTCAACACAATCATCATGATTTTTGAAGATGGCATATAGGTATGCTTGTTTTCAATCCACGTTCCGAGCTTCAAGGATATTTAGTTCATTCTGTAGCTGACAAAAGCATTTTTCATCAAGTGGCTTGGTAAAGATATCGGCTAGTTGTTTTTCAGTGTTGACATGGGAAATATCTATGTCTCCTTTCATTGAGTGATCTCTCAAATAGTGGTGTCGGATGTCTATGTGTTTGGTTCTAGAGTGCTCAACGGGATTATGTGCAATTTTAATTGCACTCTCATTGTCACAAAGGAGTGGAATACAACTCATATTGTAACCATAATCCCTTAGAGTTTGTCGCATCCAAAGGAGTTGTGCACAACAACTCCCGGGTGCAACATACTCCGCTTCGGTCATGGATAAGGCAATGGAATTTTGTTTCTTGGAGGACCAAGAAAGTAGGGATCTACCAAGAAATTTGCTAGTGTCGGAGGTACTTTTTCTATCTACCTTGCATCCGGCGTAGTCTGCATAGGAGTATCCAATGAGATTGAATTTTGAACCTTTAGGATACCAAAGGCCTAGGTTGGGTGTATGAACTAAATATCGCAAGATCCTTTTTATGGCTGTCAAATTACATTCATTAGGATTGGCTTGAAATCTTGCACACAAACATACACTCAACATGATATCAGCCCTAGATGTACATAAATAAAGTAAGGAGCCAATCATGGAGCGGTATACCTTTTGATCCACGTTTGGTCCGTCTTCATTGAGATCCAAGTGTCCATTTGTCGCCATGGGAGTCTTTATGGGCTTTGCTTTGTCCATGCCAAATTTATTGAGAATATTTTGAGTGTACTTTGTTTGGCTTATGAACGTCCCTTCCTTTTGTTGCTTTACTTGGAATCCAAAGAAGTATCTCAGCTCTCCCATCATGTACATATCGAATCTACCTGTCATAATCTTACTAAATTCTTGACAAAAAGATTTGTTAGTTGAACCAAATATAATATCATCAACATATATTTGGCAAATGAATAGATCATTATCAAAATGCTTAGTAAACAATGTGTAATCAGCTTTACCAATCTTAAAACCATTTTCAATCAGAAAATCTCTAAGACACTCATACCAAGCTCTAGGAGCTTGTCTGAGGCCATAGAGAGCCTTACACAGTTTGTATACATGGTCGGGGAACTCTTGATCTTCAAACCTGGGGGGTTGCTCTACGTACACCTCCTCCTTGATCGGTCCATTGAGGAAGGCGCTTTTCACGTCCTTTTGATAAATCTTGAAATCATGGTGAGTAGCATATGCAAGTAATATAGAAATTGATTCAAGCCTAGCTACAGGAGCAAAGGTCTCGTTGAAATCCAAACCTTCGACTTGTGAATACCCTCTGGCCACAAATCGTGCCTTGTTTCTTGTCACCACTCCGTGTTCGTCTTGCCTGTTGCAGAAGACCGATTTAGTGTCGACAACATTGAACTTGGGTCTTTCGACAAGTTCCCACACTTCATTCCTTTTGAAGTTGTTCAATTCTTCTTGCATTGCCACCACCCAATCCGGATCTATGCATCTTCAACCCTGTGTGGTTCCAAAGAGGATACAAACGAGTAATGTTCACAAAAATTAGCTATATGAGATCGAGTTGTTACTCCCTTTTGGATGTCACCGATTATGTTGTCGACGGGGTGATCTCTTTGGATGCATTGATGTACTCTTGGATGGGGCACTTGTGATCTTGAATATTCATGGTCATCATCTTCTACTTCCCCTGAATGGTTGCCTTCATTGATGTGTTGATCACCTTGGACTTCTAGAGGTTGATCTTGTGTGGAAGCTCCCCCTTGATCATTGTCCTCCACTTGTGGTTCATCTTCTTCATTCGCATTTGGAGGTGTCAGTTGTGGTCGAACATTGCCCAATGCCATTCTTCTCAATGCTTGACGTGGATATTCTTCTTTATCTAGCACACATTAATCAACTTGCTCTTCTTGAGAGCCATTAGTTTCATCGAACAGCATGTCACGTGCTACTTTAGCAAGTCTAGAGGTCTTGTTGAAGACACGATAAGTGTAGGAGTTCGAATCATAGCCAAGTAAGAAACCTTCATTGGACTTCGAAGCGAACTTTGAAGTCCTAGGCTTCTTGTTCAAAATATAACATTTAGAACCAAAAACTCAAAAATATAAAATATTCGGCTTGTTACCGGTGAATAGTTCATACGATGTTTTCTTGAGTAGGCGATGAAGATATAGCCGATTTATGGCGTGACAAGCGGTGGTAACCGCTTCGGCCCATAACCAGTCCGAAGTCTTGTATTTATCAAGCATTGTCCTCACCATCTCAATGAGGGTTCGGTTCTTCCTTTCAACTACTTTTTTTGTTGAGGGGAATATGGTGCTTAAAACTTGTGCTTTATCCCTTCTTCGTCTAGATCCTCCTCAACTTGAGTATTCTTGAACTCCGTTCCATTGTCACTTCATATGTTTTTGATCGTCAATGAAAATTCATTTTGAGCTCGCTTGAGAAGCTTCTTGAGGGTTCCTTGAGTTTCTATCTTATCATGCAAAAAGAAACCCACGTGAAGTGAGAAAAATCATCAATAATGACTAAACCGTATTTGTTACCACCGATGCTTATGTAAGCAATTGGACCAAATAGGTCCATGTGAAGGAGCTTGAGCGGTCTTGTTGTAGTCATGAAATTCTTCGCGGGATGGGGTGCTCCTACTTGCTTCCCAGCTTGGCATGCGCTACAAGGCCTGTCTTTCTCAAAAACAACATCCTTTAAACCTCGGATGTGATCGCCTTTAAGGACTTTTTGAAGATTCCTCGTACCAACATGTGCTAGTTTTCTATGCCACAGCCAACCCATGTTGGTCTTTCCAATCAAGCATGTGTCAAGTTCGGCTTTATCTTTGTTGAACTCAACTAGATAAAGTTTTCCCTTTAACACACCCTTGAATGCAACCTAGTTATCACTCCTTCTAGAGACGGTCACACCCTCATTAGTGAATACACAATTATAACCTTTGTCACATAATTGAGATATGGACAAAATGTTATAATCCAAGGAATCAACGTGTAAAACATGAGAAAGAGTATGCTTCGATGAAATTGCAATTTTACCGGTACCAATCACCCTTCCTTGACTTTTATCACCAAAGTAAATGCCTTTGCTTGGATCTTCATTTTCTTCATATTCCACGAACATTCTTCTTTCTCCGGTTATGTGATTGGTGCATCCACTTTCTAGCACCCATTTAGCTTTACCGGATGAATAAGTCTGCAAAGACAAATTATGCCTTGGTCTTAGGTACCCAAGCTTTTTGGGTACTTTGAGGTTAGTCACAAGTGATTTGGGCACCCACACATGAGACTTGGTGTTCCCATGGTGTGGCCCAACATATTTCGCATAAACTCTTCCAATGTTACTTTTCATAAGTGAAGCATCAAATATTCTAAATAAAACTTTTTGTTCATATGTGTTCACAATGTTAAGCTTATCAACATTATTAAGTTTTATAACTTGAGAGGTGTTTCCCTTGACAAAGGCAATGTGTTCCTTGTTATTCGTGTGGCTTCTAGCATTTGGCTTTTCACCACAGGAATACCCAATGCCATATTTGACATTAGGAGGTCTTGTGACCAAGTATGCACTGCGTGCAAACTTGACCTTCTCCTTGTCAAATATGCCACTTCGGGAAGGATGTTTGTCTTGTGTCAAGTTTGATTTTTCTTTCAAGTTAGTGTCAATTTTAGCACATGTACACGCAATAATAGTTTCAGATTTTATATGTTGAGAAGGTGAACTTGAAGCGGATGAAGAACCACTTTGCTTGAGTGACTCAACTTGTACCTCAAGAATCTTGTTAACTTTTGTCAAGTTAGCAAGTTCATTCTTGATGGTGGCAGTTGAGTCATTTAACTTTAAGCAAGCTTCATTGCTTGAAGCTAACTCAAGTTCTAGTGATTTGCTTCGCTCCTTTTCAAGTTCAAGGAGCTTTTTGATCTTAAGATATTCCTCCTTTTGGAGGATGTTCATATCTTCTTGATGATCAACTAGCTCCTCCTTATAAACAAGCTTATCCATTAAAAATTTCATCTTAGCAGCAGTTTTCTTGTCTAAACCTCTAAGCATGTCTTCATCATCACTAGAATTATCACTATCACTAGTAAAAGAAAGCGAGGAGGAAGATTTAGTTGTTACCTTCCTTTTACCTTCATTGGCCAGTAGACATGTGTTGTCGTTGTCCTTCCATGCACCCATGGTTGGGAAGAGAGTGGATTTCTTGGAAGTCTTCTTGATGGCTATGGTGGCCATCTCCTCTTCTTCTTCGGATGAGGACTCATCATTGGAGTCCCACTCCTTCCCTAAGTGCACTTAGACAAATTTCTTCTTCTTCTTGAACATTTTCTTTGGCTGAGGCTTGTTGTCCTTAGTCTTCTTCTTATTCTCTTCATGTGGACAATCCACTGTGAAATGGTCATACTCTTCACAGTTATAGCAAGCACGCCTCATCTTGGGTCTTTGTTTGTCCCTTTGTTTTCCTTCCTTTGAGCTACTACCTTATCTTCTTCTCATCATTTTCTTGAACTTCTTCATGAACAAGATCATGTCTTCTTCATCAAGGTCACAACGTTCATCATCGCTGTCGTCTTCTCCATGAGCTTCTCGAGCTTCTTTTTATGAGGGTTTGCAAGTTGACTTCAAAGCAACTCCTTTCTTCTTTGCGGAGGTAAGATCGGTAATTTCTCTGACATGCTTGGCTTGCTTCTCCGTCATTTCAAAGTTGATGATCTTGCCAAGAAGTTCGTCCGGGGTCATCTTCCGATGCCCGAGGCTTTCTCTAATCATCGAGCAAAGAGTCACATTTCGAGGCATGAATGCTGTAAGAATTAGCTTTACAACCTCATGATCATTCCACTTCTTGCTTCCATATGCTCGGACATTGTTGATAAGATTCTTCAACCGATTACACATATCTTGTGGTGACTCATCTTCTTCAATGGTGAATCTTCCCAATTCTCCTTCAATCATTTCAATCTTGGCTTCGCGTACATGATGATCACCTTCATGTGCGGTTTGTAGAGTATCCCATATCTCCTTGGCAATTTCGAGTCCATCCACCTTGGTGAACTCGTCTTGGCTCAGTGATGATGTGATAGTAGATGTAGCTTGAGCATTCCTATGAATAGCTTGTTCTTGGCTTGGAGTCAGCTCTTCATCATCATTCGGAATATCTATCCCTGTACACACTATATGCCACAGACTGGGGTTAAGAGATATGAGATGCATTTTCATGTTTTGTCTCCACATAGAATGATCATTGCCATCGAAGAAAGGTGCTTTCCCTTGAGGAATTGACAAGTAATGATTATTGTTAGAATTTAACCTATCATAATTAAAAGGATATCAGAAGTAGCTGGTGTGACTGCTCCCCTTCTTCTTTTCTCCTCGATCTTCTTCTCCCCCTTTGGGGAGAGTGCCTTCTTCATTAGGAGTGCCTTGAGTTCAAGCATCTCCTCGTCATCATTCTCACAATCTTGGATGGCGTCAAGAAGATTCTCTAGCTGTTGAGTTCTTTCTTTATCACCCTTCTCGTTGTTGAAGTTCTTGTGTACATCCTTGACATCCGACATCTTCTCTTCAAGCGGTGAGTCTCTTTTGAAGAACCTGGCCCTGATACCAATTGAATGTAGGCTAGAGGGGGGGTGAATAGGCTGTTTGAACTTTTGTCGGATCCTGAAACACTTAACAAATCGATCAAATACAGAGAGATTGGACTAGTCCAATATTGTGCGGACTAGTCTAGTGTGCGCGGACTAAACGATCAAAGTAAATTGACAATTCTACGTGTAGCACACTATGCAGTGGAAATTAGATTACAAGTAAAGTGTATTGAACCAATGAACCAATATATTGCAATGATCAAGTATGATACAATGTTTCAAGGTGAATTTCAGCTCACTAGACAAAACTTAGATTATGATGAAAAGTAAAACAAAGATGCACGAGACACAATTTTATCCCGTGGTTCGATTCCCACAAAGGAAACCTACATCCACGTTGAGGAGTCCACGGAGGACCGTGTCTTCACCAACCCTACCCTCGTCGAATTGCCACGGAGGCCGATTCTCTTCCACTAACCAAAAGAGGCAAATAACCATGTTCAAGGGTCCTTCTCACAAGTTGAGGGCTCCCCAAGATTTACAATGAAGAACACTACCAAACACACTCCAAAGATATGCAATAAACAACAAGAGTGTGCGAGAGATTCAAACCCAAGAGCTCAAGATCGTGTAAACAAGTCTCTCCTTTTGATCAATGCTAATCCTCAAAGATTTGATCTTTCTAGGGTTAGAATGTGTGGAGAGATGTGTATTTTGGGCTCTTGGAAGGTGTGACGATGCAGGGGATCGAGAGATTGTGTTTGTAAGGTTGTACACCTCTATTTATACTAGGGTTTCCAAAAATTACCGTTAGGGTTTGCGATTTCTGGACTAGTCTATGGTGGACTCCGGACTAGTTCGGTGTGCGGCGTGTGGGAAACCCTAAGTGTTCCGAGATATCTGACTTGTCTGTAAATGTCCGGACTAGTCCAATCTGGGCTCTGGAAGTGTTCGGACTAGTCTGGCATATATCGGACTAGTCCGGTGTGGTGAACCTCATGTAGAATCTAGGACAAGTCTGCACTTCGAGGACTTGTCCGATTTTAGTCAGAGAGTTTTTGGACTAGTCCGTGGTGATATCGGACTTGCCCGGTGTCGTGAAAAAATGTGGGGCTAATGGACAAGTCTGGACTTGGAGGACTTGTCTGAATTTAGTCAGAGAGATATCGCACTAGTCCGTGGTGACATTGGACTAGTCCGGTGCTATGTAAACTGGAGCACTTGCGGACAAGTCCGCACTGGGGATACTTCTCCGTTTCTAGTCAGAGACATATCAGACTAGTCCGGTGTATAACGGACTAGTCCGGTGTATATCGGACTAGTCTGGTTTTCCTGTGAATTGTGCAGTGAGTTAAATTGTTTGTTAACTTGAGCTCTTAGGGTGTGTTTCTCCAACACACTCCATACACAATGATCTACTCTTTTCAGCTCTTGAGCTCTTTTCCTTTTGATTCCTCATTCTCCTTTCTTTTTGAGTTTTCCTCCTAATTTCTTTAAAACCTGCGCTCATCTCAACAATTTTGTTAGGCTCTCATTTGTTTCTCATAAATCAACCAAAACCCACAAGGAATGCCTAGATGCACTTTCAGCATGCTAATCAGGAGAGGATCACTTGCGCTGAATTCAAGGAGATTTTTAGTTCTCACTTTGTTCCTGAAGTTGTCATGATCCTAAAGAGGCATGGATTTGAGAACTTAAGGTAAGGGAAGTCGAGTGTGAGTGAGTATATCAATAAATTCACTTAACTCTCAAGGTATGCTCCAGAGGATGTTAACCGGGATAGCCGCAAGCAATATTTATTTGTGAGAGGTCTAAATAGTGAGATTCAAGTCCAACTGCTCAATTGTGACTATGCCAATTTCCAAAAGCTTGTGGATAAGGCCATCGTGGTTGAAAACAAGGTTCGCGAGATGGGACAAGATAATTAGAGAATATGCTATGCCAAGGGCAGCCACAAGGGAGCAATGTCGGTCCTCGCCTTGCGCCGTCAAGTGCGCCATATTACAACCCCTCTGGTCCAGCTTATCGAGCTGCTTATCCTCCATGCCCAAACCACCAGCAGCAGCAGCAGCGCCCTGTTATGCAAGCACCTCGCTAGCCTGTGCCGTATGCACCATTCCCTAATATGGTGACTAACTCTCAAAATCAGTAGCGCTCGTGTTTCCCTGGTGCTTCCGGCGGCAAGACGTGATATGTTTGTGGAGAGGCTGGACACTTTGCAAGTCAATGCCCCAAGAGGAGCTATGGACCAATGAATAATGCACCAAGGCAGAACCCACGACCGAATGGAGGAGCAAAACAAGGCAATCGTGGGTAGCAGAATATCATTCATGGGAATGTGAATCACGTCTCTACTGAGGACTCCCAACAAGCGGATGACGTCATGATTGATATGTTCCTTGCCAACTCCAACCCCGCGACCATTTCATTTGATTTTGGAGCATCTCATTCATTCATCTCATAATGTATGTTGCTAAGTACAATATGCCTATAGCTCATTTGAAACACACTATATTGGTAAAATCTCCTGGAGGAGATATGATGACATATATAGTGTGTCCGAGAGTAAGCATTAAAATAAGGAGAGCAAACTTTCTTGCGAATATCATCATACTGGATTCCCAAAAGATAGACATAATACTTGGTATGGATTGGCTGAGCAAGTATAATGGAGTGATTCCATGCGCCGAGAGGATTGTGCAATTAACAAGTGAGCATGGCACCCGTATTGAAGTTGAGATAGCCCAACCCACAACGGATAAAGCAACACTATGTCATTTAGAAGGTGTGACATTGGAGAGCATTCTAATTGTTCGCGAGTATCCAGATGTGTTCCCAGTTGAATTTCCAGGTATGTCGCCTGATCGTGATATTGAGTTTGTCATTGATTTGATACCTCGAACTGCACCTATAGCTAAGAGGCCGTATAGGATGCCTCCTATAGAGTTAGCAGAGCTCAAAAGCAAATTCAAGAGCAACTAGAGAAGGGTTTCATTCGCCCAAGCTCTTGACCTTGGGGTGCACCAGTGCTTTTCATGGACAAGAAGGATGGGTCCCGAAGGATGTGTGTGGATTACCGAGCTGTTAATGAGGTGGCGATTAAGAACAAGTATATGTTGCCCCATATAGAGGATTTGTTCGATCAAATGAAGGGCGCCCGTGTTTTCTCCAAGATTGATTTGAGATCAAGTTATTTCCAAATGAAGATTAGACCGTCGGATATACCCAAAACAGCTTTTCGGACATAGTATGGATCCTATGATTACACCGTTATGTCCTTTGGATTGACAAATGCACCTGCATACATCATGTACCTTATGAATAAGGTCTTCATGGAATACTTGGATAAGTTCGTTGTGGTGTTCATGATGACATTATGATCTACTCGAGAAGCAAGGAGGAGCATGAGGAGCATTTGAGGCTCACATTGCAGAAATTGAGGGAGCACCAATTATATGCCAAATTCAGCAAGTGCTAATTTTGGTTAAGGGAAGTATCATCTTTGGGGCATATCATCTTCGGAGGAGGAGTATCGGTTGACCCAAGAAAAGTGAGAGATGTGCTAAAGTGGGAACCACCACGGAATGTGAAGGAAACTCGAAATTTTCTTGGAATGGCTGGATATTACCATTGGTTTATCAAGGATGTCCCCAGAATAGCTAAGCCCATGACTGAATTGTTAATGAAGGGGAAAGCATTCCAATGGACTCAAGCTTGTCAAAACTGTTTTGAGGAGTTAAAGTTAACAACAACACCTGTGTTGGTATTGCCAGATGTGAGCAAAAGTTTTGTTATCTATTGCGACGCTTCAAGGCAAGGACTTGGGTGTGTGCTCATGCAAGAAGGTCAAATGTTAGCCTATGCATCGAGGCAATTGAAGAAACATGAGTAGAATTATCCTACCTATGATCTTGAACTTGCAGCCGTAGTGCATGCCTTGAAGATTTGGAGACACTACATCTTTGGACATAGGTGTAAAATTTATACGGATCACAAGAGCCTCAAGTACATTTTCACCAAACTGATATGAATTTGAGGCAAAAAAGATGGTTGGAGCTCATCAAGGATTATGATATGGGAATCAATTATCACCCGGGTAAGGCTAATGTAGTGGTCGATGCTCTGAGTCGGAAAGGAGTAAGCTACCAACTCACGGTTTGAAAATTGCCACCCGAACTATGCAAAGAATTTGAACGGTTGAATCTTGGATTTGCAAATGAGATGGGAATAATGGAGTTAAATCCGACCTTGGAATAAGAAATTCATAAGGACAAACAAAAGATGAGGAAATCTAAGAAATAAAGGAAAGGACGCAAGAAGGGAAGGAATTCAAATTTGATGAGGATGACCTTGGTACTCTATGGTCAAACATTGTTGTACCTAATGTGAAGCGTCTCCGGGAGACGATATTAAAGTAGGCACATGACTCACTTTACTCCATCCATCCCAGCTGTACGAAGATGTACAAGGATTTGAAAACCTGCTATTGGTGGCATGGTATGAAAAGGGACATAGCACCATATGTGGCATTGTGTGATGTGTGCCAATGAGTGAAGGTTGAACACTAAAGGCCAGCTGGACTATTGCAGCTATTGAAGATTCCGGAATGGAAGTGGAAGAAGTTGGTATGGATTTCATAGTTGGTTTACCTCGCACTTAAGCAGGATATGATTCAATATGGTTAATGTGGATCGATTGACGAAATTAGCACATTTCATTCGTGTCAAGACTACCTATAGTTGAGAAAAGTTGACAGAATTATATATGGGAAGAATAGTGTGCTTACACGGAGTACCAAAGAAAATATTGTCCGATAGAGGTTCTCAATTTACCTCAAGGTTCTGGCAAAAGTTGCGCGAGTCTATGGGAACCCAATTGAATTTCAGTTCTGCATATCACCCTCAAACGTATGGACAAACCGAGAGAACAAATCAGATATTGGAACACATGCTAAGAGCTTGTGCACTAAAATATGGAGGAAGTTGGGACAAAAGGCTGCCATATGCTGAATTCTCCTATAACAACATTTATCAAGCAAGTATGAAAATGTCATTATATGAATCATTGTATGGGAGGAGGTGTAGAACACCCTTGTTTTGGAATGAGATAGGAGAAACTCAAGTATTTGGACCTGATGTAATACAAGATGCTGAAAAGCAAGTTCAGACAATCCGCGAGAATTTGAGGGATGCTCAGTCAAGACAAAAAGGCTATGCGGATAATAGGCGAAGAGACCTAGCTTTTGAAGTGGGAGACTTCGTATATCTTGAAGTATCGCCAATGCGAGGTCATAAGCGGTTTAACGTCAGAGGCAAGTTGGCACCTCGCTATATTGGACCATTCATGATTTTGGGCAAACGCGGTGATGTGGCATATAAGTTGGAGATGCCAGCACATCTTTCTGATGTTCATGATGTGTTCCATGTTTCTCAGCTCAAGAAGTGCTTATGAGTACTGGAGGAACAAGTACCAATGGAAGAATCGGAACTAGAGACAGATATGACTTATGCGGAGCAACCTGTCAAGATCTTGGAAACAAAGGAGAGAGTCACAAGGAACAAGGTGATTCGATGGTGCAATGTACAATGGAAGCATCATACAGAATCGAAAGCAACTTGGGAGCTGGAAGATGATGTCAAGAGAGAATTTCCCCATCTCTTCCCTTCTATGTTGAATCTCGAGGGCGAGATTCATTTTAAGGGGTGTAGGTTTGTAACACCCCATTTTCATCTATCATGCATTGCATACATTCTTATACATGTTTAACATAAAACAACACAAAAATAAACAAGTTTAAAATGAATAAGAACTAAAACAACAATTAAAACCTGTATCAGTGCGAACATGTCCGGACTGGACATCGGACTAGTCCGATTTACTCTCTGTTGTTTTTCGGATTTATCCACTTTTTTGCTGCGGATTAGTCCGAAAACGTTTCTGTTGTCTTCCGAAGTTGTCCGTTGTCATGTACGGACTAGTCCGATGTTCGTTACTGGAAACTTTCAGAGTTGTCTGGTAATTTCACTTTTTCGTCCGGTTTATGAAAACTGGACAATAGCCCGAACTTGTCCGACCCCATACTGGACTTGTCCATTTTGCTTTCTGGCCTCGATCGGAGTTGTTCGGACCTCTACCGGACTTGACCGTTCGACGTTCTGTTCCATATCAAACTTGTCCGACCCCTATGCGGACAGGTTCGGTGTGCCCGACTCAAATTCTGTTTTTCCTCCCCGATGGGATTTTGGGTAATTACCTTAATTGGGCCCAAGAACGTCGTGCACAACCCTTGTTGAGCCCACGTGGGACACCACCAAGGCCTCCACCGCCTTAAACTCGAATTCCACCCCAAACCCTACCACCTCCACCCTATATAAACACCCCAACACCCACCTGTTCATCCCTTTATCACATCAGAAGAAACCCCTAACCGTAGCTTGTGAGAGCCGCCATCAAGGAGCCTCCATCGCAGGGAGAACAAGGAGGAGGAGGATAGGAGGATCAAGCAACACCGATCTTCGTCAACTCATCAATGTCATCGTCAATTCTCCACCAATTCTCCATCTTCTTTGGATCTAAGCATCAAGTTCTTGAGTTCCATCGAATCCTCAACCCCTGAACCCTATGATTCACAGTAAATACCTTAGATCCATCTTTTCTACATAAATTATTGTTCTATATCAACTCAAACTATGATCTAGTTGAAAATTTGCCAAAACCCTAGCTACAACGGACTTGTCTGGTCCTGTGCGGACTAGTCCGATTTCCTCTCAGTTCCAGAACGGCCATGTCTGGCCCTGGTGCGGACTATTCCGGTCCTTGAGTTCTAGAAATTACTAGAACTTCTTTAATATCCTCCAAAATGACTTAAAACTTGCCCTAACATGTAAAACTTAATTGTGACTAGTTATTAAGCAATGATAGCAACTTGATAACATGCATTGTCACATAATTGCATCTTTCAAGCATGTCATGACATATTGAGTAATATATGAGAACTTATTGATTGTAATGCTTGTTTTGTATGTTTGTCGCGGAGTAGAAGGTTTTGCTCTAGAGGGTGCTATCGAGGACCTCCAGCACCGGAACTTCGAAGCTTTTGATCCTAACCAGTCTCAAGAGCAAGACAAGTGTCCTTGATCATTTTGATCCCATTTTTAAATGTTTTGTTTGAAAAACTGCATCCTCCCATCAAATTGATGGGAAACCCATGATAGGTGTTCACTAGCCTTGTTTGACCACTCTTGTCGCTTGGAATATATTGTAGAGAGTCGGGAAGGGTATTTTTACCTTTTGCCTCGCTCTAATTAATTGGGATGGTAAAAACAACTAAGTAGCTTAACTATGAATTAATGAGCATGTATATGATGAGAATTGATGAATGTGGTTAAATGGTAACATGGGACTTGGGAGATCTAAGCAAACATGGATTGTGGACTAGGTTGGATGTTATGGTGGTTTCGCTTGCTTTAGATCTAATGACTGGTTCATGGAGTGACCATCCAGGATTTACAGTGCCACCACAAGGCCAAGTATGGGTGCGGCATGGCTGAATAATTAGGTGTTTGCTGGTATTGTATGGACTATTGGATGGTGCGGGGAATGGGAGTCGAGGAGGGCTACCCTAGGAACCGCATGGCACATGAGGGGTCCTGTGGGTGGGAGAATGGGGATTCAAGCCTGCTGGTGAAACCTTAGAGGGTCCGTACATACTAGTAGTCCCTTTGTAAAAGCTATTTTGTGATCTCTTGCCCACACATCAAAGGAAGTGTGAGATGGCATAAGAAGAGGTTCTTATTCACCAAAAGGTGATGAAATCACAAATGTGTGGGTAAAGTGGTACAACCTCTGCAGAGTGTTAAAACTATCATGATAGCCGAGCTCCCGGTCATGAGCGACCTGGACCATCACATGATTAGAGTGGAACTTGGTATTTGGGAAGGGTTATGGTATTGATTGTGGTTATGGATTAAGATGAATGAATGTGGTTAATGATGATGGTAAGAGTTGGTATATGGATGGATAGTTATCGATGGATGTGATATGATGGAAAATGATGGTGTTCGATTCATAAATGGTAATTGTTTGGGATATGACGGGATTAATTCACATATACATCTCAGTATGCTTTGTCATATGTTTTAAATGTACATTTCAGCAAATAGCCTTTATTTATTATCATTCCTTGTTTAAGATACATGTTATTATTTTCCTATACTTGCTGAGTACGACAGGTGCTCACTCTTGCAATTCTCCCACCAACAGTTTCAGGTGATGTTTGGGAGTACCCTGAGGATAATGTGGAGTTGTAGGTTGTGTGCTGCCGTCGAATTGCCTGTGGTTATGCTTGGAGCCGCGCTATCCCATTTGCTTAGTTGCTTAGTTTAGACTATTTCCGCTGCAGTATTATTAGTAATAATGATCATTAGAGTTTGTAATTTGAGGATTATTTGAATATTGTAATAAAAGTACTTATTTACTAGTATGTGCCATGGTAATTTTTTGTATATCGTTTGTGATTCACTCGTGTATGTGTGTTGAACATCCTGGACACACATATGCATCGCACATGGTTCATTTTTGCAACCGGGTGTCACAGGTGCTCACTTGATGTATGCTTATGCTATTCACCAATAAGAGTCACATCGCAGACTTGAGCTCGGATAAAGTTGTTTGTTTGTTTATATGCAGGTGTTGCTTGATGTCAAGACATGGCTGGTGATGGTGCTCCATTGAACTAGTCTTAAGGAGAAGATAAGGTTCAACAACCAATCTAGAGGAATTGTGGTTGAGTTGATCCGGGAGGTCAGGCAACCTGTTAGAGTCAAGAATAGTGCATATAAAGGTATTGTGGATGTTTTGGAAAGTGTTTGCACGTGTGCTAGGGGTGCATGGATGTGGCAACATTGTTTCAGGGCATGGTGAAGAGTTATGGATGAGAAGATATAGTCGGAACTGTCCAACCGACTGGATTACACACTCAGGTTGAAGCTAAGGCGGTTATGGTGCTTTTATGGAAAGTTTTGAGTTTGATTTGGTTAGATTTCATGTAAGGCATGAAGTTGAGTTGTTTTACGAATGTGTGGGATGTTCTTAAGGTGTTTGGAAGTCCTAGAATTGCTTCTATCTGCGTATGGAAGAGTCTTAAGCAGATATAGAAAGTTTCGATTGAATCCAAGTAGAATTTGGAAATCCTAGTTTGATTAGAGTTTCCTTAGGCTTGGCTACAAGCAAAGGGGTCATGGCTCATGGAGACAATGACTTCTGGCTGTTCATATTTTGTTTCATTGACTAAATTTCGTAGTTTAGAGGAGCTTTTGTTTCTTGTTCGACCAACTTGTTTTCGTCAAGTCATTCTCGTCCAATTTTGCGTAGCCTGACATCGCTTTGATATTTTGATCATATTTCATGTTTTTTTGGTTCAATTGTTGTGATTCTTTTTTGTTGGATTCACAACTCAGTTATCCATCTTACGTGAAATTTTGACAGTCATTGGTTTTGCGGTTTGTGAGATACACGAGTTTCTTTGCGGCGTAGCAGATCCGCTTTTGCCTGGACAGAACAGATTGACCTTTGCTCAATCTTTTGACCATAACTTGAGTCCTACTCATTGTTTTCACGTGATTCTTATTGCAATAGTTTCGTGACTCAATTCTATAACATATACTTGTTTTGTAATGGCTGAACATGTTGAAAATAGTTGCACACATGGTTTCTTTATCAGATTTATTTTTTGACGAGGGGGTTTGGTAACTTTTGCATAAAAAGTTTAAAACTACCATTCACCCCCATCTGGTAGCTCTTCACGTGCTCTGCGATCCTGCAGTTTTAATTAATTCAAGCCATAATAGAGATTTCAAACTCAAATTCAAATTTAAACTTCAGTTTCAACCTTGTCAAAACTCAAATCTGAGTTCATCACTTGATTCCTCAAGTCCAATTTAGCCTATCTGCCAATGTTTACTATTTTTATAGCATGTTTGATAATTTAATTAAATCAGCTAAGAGGGGATACGAAGGGGTACTGTGGGACCCACCAGTCAGCTGCATCCCCACATAACTGCCTTTTATTTTCCTCTCCCGTGGTTCCACGCTGTTCCGTGATACCAGCCTGACGAACAGCCAAGCAGCTGTGTGGAGCACAGCTTTGAAGTCATCCTCTTCTCCACAGCTGCCCAAATATCTACCTCTCCTCGAAGTGAAGGACATTCCCATCTTTCTCTCTGTTTTCTTTACCCACCGAAGCATATCACGGCCACCTCCCCTGTTCACCATGGCGCCCCTGATTGGAGCTGATTTTCACCTCCCCTCCAACAGAAAAAAAGTGGCAAACAGTCCTCAACATTCTCCACAATTTGGTTTGTTGTTTCCTTGCTAATATGCACCGTATTTTAAAGGTTCACCATGGCTAGCTTGTGAACCGCCATCGACCTCTTCTCCTCCCCATTGTGCTGGGAAACCAGGCACTGTCTCACGCTGCTCCCAACCAGGGGCGGACCTACAAGGTATGCAGGGTAGGCCCCGACATACCCTTGGCCCAGGTGCCCCTTAGTTTTGTATATAGCAGCTAGCAGGTTGCCAGGTTTGGAAATAATCGGGAGCCATGGTGCTTGCACGGGATGCGTATCGAGATGACATCAAACTTCCTCATAATCTGGAACCCAAACCAATGCGAGGGGCAGCAGGGAACAAAATATAAAATACTCACGCAGCGGCCGGTAGCCCTATGTCTCGTGAACCTGCCTCTATGACTCCTTCTGCGCTGTGCTGCTGTGGCCTCGACGGCTCGACCTCGATCCTGGCATCTTGTGGAGGAGCGCCGTGGCCTCGATCTTGGCGTCTGTGGCAGGTGTTGTTTGACTGTGTCCTGATTATTTACGAATCACCTATTAATCACATGAGGCGGTTGATTACTTGATTTGCTCTTTCTTCAGATCGACTATTGGAACATGATTGGGAATACGGCGAGTCGACGACTCGGGGTTCCTTTTAATAGCGCATGCATTAGCATCTTTGTGTACGTTTTCTATATAATTATATAAATTGTTAGTGTTTTTATTTTTGTGCAATCTTATTAAACTTTATATAATTATCATATGTACGTAAAAAATATTTTTTTTCCAAAATTGTATACGCAAGCTCGCTGGTGAAAAGAAGTGGAGACATTGCATCTCTTTTTCAGAAACATGCTGCCAAGAAGGCTGCTGCTGCTTCAAATTCTGTTTCATGTATGGATGAAATAGTTGTGGAAGAACAAAGTCAAGAACAAGAGAGAGTAATTGATGAAAATGTGAATCCTATGCCTTCATCTTTGCCCCTTTTCTCACCCTCGCCTGCGTCATCACCACCAGTTTATGATATCAATCGTCTTCCACAAGATCCAAGTGAAAGGAAGCCTATGAAGCCTATTCAAAATTATTCAGTAAATGATCAAGATGCAATCTCACTTTTTAATGCGGCGAAGAACAGAATGCAACAATTATGGTCTGATGGTTGGGTTCAATTTTTTGAGAAGGTGACCCCATTTTGTATTAAACATGATGTTGAAGTCCCTTCTATGGATGGTGATTATGTGCCTTATGGAAAATCAAAAAGGTATGCTCGTGCTCGAAATCAGACAAATGATGATCATTTCATAAGAGAAGTATACATTGGTGTTGTTGATCAAATTATTCAAGAACTTGATAATCGATTTGATGAGATTAATATGGAGTTGCTCTCTTGTATGTCAGCATTCAATCCTTCCAACTCTTTTGATTCCTTTAATGTACAAAAGGTACGTTGATTGGCTGAGTTCTATCATAAAGATTTCTCGAACAATGATCTGTTAAAACTTGAGTTGCAACATGATAATTACAATGATGATATGAGGCAAGATGACAACATCAAAGGTTTGAACAACATTGTTGACCTCTCAGTTGAACTTGTTGAAACACAAAGACATAAAGTATATGATATGGTCTACTTGCTTCTCAAATTGGTATTGCTTCTACCGGTGGCTACAGCGTGTGTTGAAAGGGTATTTTCTGCAATGACTTTGGTGAAAGCAAAGTTAAGAAATAAATTAAATGATAGTCTTCTGGATGACTGTTTGGTCACATTCATTGAGCGGGATATTTTTTCCAAGTAGATGAAGATGATATAATCAATACATTCATGTCATTCAGAAAGCGACGACTAAATAAGTAAGTTTATATCATGACTAATTTTATATGTTATATATTCACTATGTTATTTGTCATTTTATTTATTTTTATATCAAAATGTGAGAAAATATTTACAATTATTTACATGATAAATAATTTTATCAGATCACTGGCAAAAAAAAATTTGGCATACTGTGTAGTTAAATCCTAGGTCCGCCACTGCTCCCAACATCAAAAAGGTGCACTTGCACCTTCTGTTTAACCCCGTGAAAGCCATTCTTTATTTCATAGCTCGTAGCAAACGTATTTAACGTTTTTTCCTTCAGCATGTTCGTAGAACTGGGGTTAAGTTTTGAATAATTTGTTGCACACTTTATAATCGATCATTCTCATTAGAGATGTTGGTCGAGACCTCTTTGCCACTACCCCAGAGCAAGAAGCTTCAAAAACCATCATGTAGGCATGACAGGAACCAAGTTTTTCCCACCGCGGGTCGAAAATCTGTAGGTCGATGGTGCGTCCTACACTGTAGCTGTATTCACGAAGATTTTGATCCAGTTACGAGTTCCTCATGCATCGGCGATGCTGTCAGAGAAAACATGGAGAAAAATAGTGGATCGCTATATGAGACCGATGTCACCATCGAGCTCTATACTGCCGCCACCATCGGGCGACCACTTTCGGCCACCGCCGAACGTCGACAACCGCACCAACATGTTGACCACCCCAGGAAACCCCATGACACCGAGTTTGGGATAAGATGGAGGCCGGGAAGGCAGTGCCACCACAGGCCATCGCGGGTTCTGCCATCGCATTCCAGAGGGAGAACCCCGGGGGGGGGGGGGGGGGGGAGCAAGTATGTTGCCTTGTGGCTAGGTTTAGACATTGGGCCCAGCGGTCAGATATAAATGTTTTCCTATAGCAAATTAATTCAACATTTTGCTCCATCTTTGGAAAATCATAGCTTCTTGTAGGAAAGTCCAAATTTTGTCAAACAAATTTTGTTATAACCCTCTTGGCTATTACGTTTTGGTGGTGCAATTTATTTTGTATGAAAGTCCCTGAAATTTTCTCAATAATTCCTTTTACCTAAACATTTGGGAAATTATTCCAGAAGATCTTCTATTTAGAAAAATACCAAACTTTGCCAAAGTTTTCCTTTAGTACCTTACAACTTCAATTAAATATTTCAGATTTATTAGATATTTATAAGTAGGTCTAATGGTGTGACTTTGTCCTATGTCCATGAAAAGTCCAAAACAACATAAGTTTTTTCATAAAATATTAGAAACTTATAAAATCCATTGTGGCCTGTAGAAGGCTTAAAAATGTGAAACCAAATTTTGTCGGACTACTTAAGACCAATCCTACATGAAAAACCTACTGGTTAGTATGACAAATCCCAGATTGTCTCTGAAAATTCTGGGAATTACAAAGTCTTATAGAATTTTGGTAACCATATACTTCCATAGAAACTTTCTGAAACTTTACTAGCATTCATCTATGACCTATGTTAGCTACTGTAAATCCCTGGGGAATTGGAGTTTATTTACTATAGGATTCTTTGGTTACTATATTTCTTCGTTTAAATGTCATACAAATACATTATTTGCATCTTATGCATGACCAATAGTCACCAAGCTCGAGAAGAGACCCGGGAGCCCATCTATAATGCACCCAGCCACAGCAAGGTAGGAAAATCTTATGCTATAGGAAAATCTTTTTAATTAGTCACCGTAGACTAAATTTGAACCCAGCCACATCAAAGCCTCGATTTGCATTTAAAATGTTTATGAAGCTTTTCTTTATGTCACAACATTGAGTCGAATGACAATTGTGCATAGGTCTATTGTGATTGAAACTTCCAATATAAGACCCAAGAATCCCTTGGACTGTACATGTATGTCTGTCCCTCATTGTGTCAAAATTGCCATGCTAATGTTGCAGCGAAATCAGTAGAAGTCGAATAGGACATAGGGGTCACACGGGTTTGGTTCAAGAGTTGGATTCACCAAATTGAAATTTGAGACCAGACGCGTTGTAGGAGTGGTAGGACATAGGGATCTGTGAGCAGTAGCCCTGCCTATGTCAGTCAAGGACCGAGCTGTGTGCGGCCCTATTGAGAAAGTTTGAATGTACCAAAGGCATACTGGATATATGGGGCCCAGTAAACCAATGTAACTTATTCAGCTCCAACGGGCACGTCGAAGCTCCATGTTGGGTCCTCCCACCTATAATGATAGGACTGGTTCGGTGGGTGTCGTCTGAAAAGTTGCCACATACAACTTCTTGTAAGGGCGTATGTGTCATGCTATTTGGATATCCATGCAGGTGTATATCGATTCGAGTCACTATCTCTCGCAGTTATTGAGTACCGCTTGTTCACTGAGTCTTGACATGGTTAATAAGAGTAGTTTGAATCTTATGAATTATGCTATATGAATATTCATTGTATTGCAACATGTATGCTATAGAGGCAGCGCAAACTAAATTTACTTTCATGAACCATCAATATGTTGCTAAATCTGAAAACTAAGGATTCATTTTGCAGGCAAGTCCATTTATGCAAATTCCAGCTTCCTATGTTAGAGTTCCTATCATGTAGAATTTCATGTTATTAGTGGAGACAATTAAATCTTGCTGAGCCATGTGCTCATGCTTTGCATATCAAATGTTGCTGCAGGTAATGTCACTTATGGTGACATGTACGATGACAGGTCCGATAATAAATGCTTACCCCATTCGGGGTACACGGCCGAGTGAGAACCCTGCAAGCCTCCATGAAAATTTGTGTGCTGCTAGTGTGAAGCACTCGCGGGCTGGACGGCTTCACTTTTGCATAGCTTAGGCTCAAGTGCATGAGCTATGAGAAGAAGACTTCTGCTGTACATTACGTATTGTAAACTTATGTTGCACAAGACAAGTTTATAAAATAAAGACTTATATTATATTTTACAATTTCTTTTCATGTGTATCGTTGGGTGTCGCATCACACGATACCATACAATACGATTCATGGCTTGTCAGGACCCGGTCCTCACAGTGTAAGTGAAGCAAACCAGACTATTAAGTTGAGTTCCTCGATCAAGTGTTGATGAACCTGTTGCATAAATAGGTTTAGTCATTTTTATCCAGCACCCCATCAGCATCCACTGCTATAACATACCCCTCATGCAGCACCATCGGCTCCTCTGGCAAGTGAACTCTTCAATGTTGAACTCGACCTGATGAATGAACTGAGTAGCATCCACGAGAAGGTTGGCCATTTTGAATCGTGGGAGTAGGCGAGAGAGGAGTTTGGCTAGTTGAGAGCAGGAGGGTAAGAGGAGGAACTAAGCACAGTGATGCTGAAGGCGGACCGCTTGCAGTTCTTGTGTTGGTAATATGTGTCTCTGATTCTTCCAAGGAAGCAACTTCCCTGCATTCAGCCTTTTCAGCAGTTATGAAAGATGAATCAACAACTGTAACAGTTGAATTGGCAACTGTAAAAGTTGAAGTGACGTCCACGACTTGTATCTTCTCGAGAACTAATAAGACAAAATTTAAGCCCACAGAGTATCGGTACTGATTTCAGTTAAGAACCGGTCTTGATTTCTACTGATATGGAAGCAATACACAAAATTTGTGTACGTATCATTTCAGGTTCATTTAAGAATCGGTACTGATATTAGCTATCTGCACAAGTTCTACATGTCTCAATGACCGATGCGGCCGCAATATTTAAAAACCGGTATTGATAATATTTTCGAACCGGTTTCAGTTCAATCGGTTTTGATGAGACGGTACGGAATGTTGTTTCTGTTGTAGTGTAAATTCATCAACCTCAAGGCATTGAAACTTTGTCAGAGGAAGGCGAGAGGAAGATTCATACAAATGGATGTTAGAACAAGAACAATGGGAAGCAGAAGAAGAAGAGGACAAACTAGTTGTGGTCACTTCAACATGATGGAGTCACCTTTTTCTTAATTAGATGATGCCACTCTGGCAGCGCGTCCCTCCTGGAAAATACTCCCACCGTCCTCAAAAGTTTTTCACTTTATAGTTCAAAATGAACTATAAAGCGATAACCTTTCCTGGACCGAGGGAGTATATGAAAACCATGTGCCAAGCTCTACTGAGATTGTGGATTTCTAAGTTGTTTTTATGCTTTTATAATGCTGTATTTTCAACGTCTGTTCCTAAGAATTTCTGTCTTTTAATCCTTGCATTTCTAATAAGCACTTAATGGAGAGAAGCAACGAAATCACAAATGTTTTGTTGCTCCTATGCTTGTGTAATGTAATATTTTTCTCTGCTTCCGTGATGTTATGTTTTGCGCATATCCTTAGGACGCACTGCTGCCGGTTCGAGAGGGATATGCAGGGGTGAGAGATCGAACCCACACCGTCTGGCAGCACCTGGGGTTCCATACTACCAGGCCGAATGCCACGGTCCTGATTAAAAAGGGTTGTTCTCATAGATGTTGTAAAATCAACATCCCAGCTCCCACTAGGAATCGAGCAAAGAAATGTCGGCCTTATCGTCATTGGTAAGTTACAGTAATCGACGAGTTTAAATTAAGAACGTCGGCCTACCAACAGCCATATCCGTCGACTATTGCTCGACGTTCTTAAGCCTCTATAGCCGTCGGTGCCGACGACTTTAGGCCATTAAAGCCATCGGGCACCATTTAGTACGCTTTAAGTCATCGGGCCCGACGATTATAGTTTCCCAGACACTTCATTGCCCGATTCTTGTAGTTTCCGATCTCTGATAGGATTCCAACACGAACTCGCTGCTCGTGCTCAACTCGTCAACAAGTAAATGCTGTGGCCAGCATCAGCAATACTTACAAATTGTGTTGGTTGATCTCGGTTCACCATGAGAAAAGAAAAAGACAAATAAATGAGTAACAGTATAAAGAAAAAGGAAAAGGGAAAGGGACCTGGTAACCGACGTTACCGAGAATCCCTCACGTAATGGACACCACAATCGGAGGCGGTTCCCAAAACTGACATGGCTCGGTCCCCCTGCCGTCATGCTCTATAAAATGTGATTAAGGGAGAAAGTGTGATTAACCATGCGGTTAACAACTCCCTCATAACGAACGTGAACTCACCTCGCTCTAGATGAGAGCAACGACCACGGGAAGGACTGAGCCTTACCGCACCATCCTCGGGCAGTGCCGGTGGAGACCCGAAGGTCTCCATTTCTTCTCCAAAAAACAACAAGAGGCGACACCCATGGCGGCCGATAGCTCCTCTTCTTGTAAGTGTGCTAGTCCGCCCCTTCAACTACGTTATCATGTGCATAAGAAGTGATTAGGCTAGATGTTTAATGTTCATCCTTAAAGATTAGACCAAACAATGGACTCAAAGCCTCCTAGTCACATTTATGTTCCTGATTAGTGTTGGATTAGCACTGTTGATTTAGAAAATTCTTCAAAATCTCCAAATCTCGAAACCCTAGCACCCCAAATCAAAGCCCCCAAATTCGGATTAATTGAAATTAAGGAGATGAGGGACTTATCTAATGACCAATGACGTCCGAATGGCCGCCTACTGCTAGCTGCGGCACCGTGCCCTCGTGCACGAAAGGACTGGGTGCCATCCTTCACGATCCAGGCTGCTGCCGCTGAGGAACCGCGCCTCCGCGCAGGCCATCTCGTGCCACGCCTGCATGAGTGTTCAGGGATGTGCCCCGCATGCCATCGCGCCTCACGCACGCAAGTCCCGAGCACCGGCGCGCGCGTGACTGGAAGCCACACATCAAAGACGCGGGTGCTTGCCATGCCGCCGTAAGCCGTGCGCGCGCCGGCCACGGGAAGGGTGGCGCTCGTGCTGCCACCGATGCAGCGGTGCCGCCTCCGCCGGTTGCACCGCCCCGGGATCCGGATTTTTTGTGTGGGGTAACGTGAAATGTTCTAGGGTTTTCGGCTGCCACTCGTTTTGACCCTTGCTTGACGATTGCTGCCCGTAGGATTTAGTTGGATGGCCAGGATGAAGCAGCGCCTTGTCGGGCCACTGGGCCGCACGCGGGGGAGGTGTGGGGTGGCTGATGGGCCGATTTTTGGCCAAGGGCTTCGGCCCAAGTTGTTTTGACCCAGCAGAAAAACATTTTTTTCTTTTTAATTTACTGCTGGACTGGGCTACGTTTTAATGGGCTGACCATGGGTTTTTATGGGATGCCACTGTTTATGTAATTTTTGCTTTTTTCATTTATTTTAGTGATAATTACTAATTTTAATTATGTTTGCGCACTAATTTAAATGGAAAATATTTATGCCCTTAATGTTAACATATCAATGAGTCTAAATAAAATTTGAACCAATGGGATAATTTTGTTTCGATGATTTAATATGTTTATGACATTTTATAATTTTGAGCATCAATTATGTTGAATTTTACCTAATGTTATGATGGATGCTTAATTTGAGAATGATGACTCTAAAATTAATTCTAAGCAACATTGATTTAATTTTGAGTCATATTTACATTTATATATTAAGTTTAGCAATTTTATGTTATTTTCTGCGCAACTGTGATGTAACATAGAAGTGTGTTACTATTTTCATTGCATGTTTATTTATTTACAAACGTAAATTTATTTTCATGCAATTTTTCTGAAGTTTATTTTTTATTATGCATTAATGACAGCCACTGTGACGTCGTTTCAAATGAAAATATCGAACAACTTACGAGAAGTAACTTCCCTCGTTGGAAGATCTGCGTTGAGGTATCCTTGGGGTTTAATCATCTGGATTATGACCTGAGGGAAGATAAGCCAACGACACCTGCTTTAGGTGTCGATGGGTATGACTACCTCAAAAGAACTTATGAGGCTAAGTTGTAGAATTGAGAGAATTCCAACCGTGTGGCCCTCTTTGTGATGAATACCGCAATATCTCTGGATATTGTGGGTGCCTTCCAAAGAAAGACACCGCTAAATAACTTCTTGCGATGGTGGAGGAGCAATTCAAAGGCTCTGAAAAGATTTATGCTCATGATCTTTTTGCAAAGCTTCTTGAGAAATACATTATGGATGGGAATGTGAGGAGACACATATTAAGCAAGGTGAACGCATCTTCAAAGCTTAAGTCTTTGGACTGTGAATTAAGTTAGAACCTTCTCATCATAATGATACTGAAATCTCTCCCTAGCGAGTTTGATCAATTTAAGATCAATTACAAGTCACTAAAGGGAAAGTGGACTCTTGCTGAGATGACTCCTAGAGTTGTCCAAGAAGAGGAAAGAATAATGAAACAGACCTAGGAGCAAGCTCATAATGTTAGTTCCTCCAAGAGAAAGAAAGAATGGAATGGTCCTGGTCCTTCAAAGCCTCAAAAGATGCAACTTATGAATCAGTCTCCTGAGAAAGGAAAAGGTGCTAGTTATTCTGCTGCACCTAGTTCTTCTGCTGCGCCTAATGCTTCCACTGCACGTGGAGGTGCATGCCTTCATTGCGGTAATGTGGGACATATTAGAAAGGACTGTGCTGAATTTCTGAAACGGCTTATAAAAAGAGGTAACGATGAAATTACGTTATAGATGAATCACTTTACGTTTATTTTTCTTGAACTACATGGTGGATTGATTTAGGTGCAACAGTTCATGTTGCAAATTCCATGAAGGGATTCCATACGATCCAAAGTTGGGGCGAAGGGAAAGAAGCCTTAAAGTCGCGAATGGAAAAGAAGCGGAAGTTGAAGCTGTGGGGTCTTTCACTCTAAAGCTGCACTCAGGACATCCGTTTCAATTAAATAATGTTCTTTATGTTCCCTCATTAAGTAGGAATCCTATTTCAGATTTATGTTTAGATGATCACAATTATGAGTGTTTATTTAGTAATGGATAGTGTACTTTGATGCATTGTAATAAAAATGTTGGCCTCGCCTTTAGACGAGGAAAATTATACATATTATCTCTTCATGATTCTGTTATGCATGTGAATGATGTTTGTGATCTGGATGATATAAATGTGAAATGTGGCGTTGAAAAGAAATTGAAAGGCATTAGTACTTCATCGAAATTCTAGCACCATCGCCTTTGCTACATTTCGAGGGGGATAATCAAATGATTAATTAGAAATGACACGCTCCTTCCATTGGACCTTTCAGGCGCCGATCAATGAATCGACTGCATTAAAGGAAAATACGTAAAAACAATTAAGAAAGGAGCAATAAGAGCTTCGAAGCTCTTAGAACTTATTCATACAGATATATGTGGGCCATTTGACGTTAAATTTGTAGATGGTTTTGATTCATTCATAACATTTATGGATAATTTTTCCCGCTATTGATATATTTATCCCATACATGATCGATTGGAAGCTTTGGAAAGATTTAAAGCTTTTAAAGCTGAAGTTGAGAATCAACTTGATGAAAAGATCAAAGTAGTACGATCTGATTGCGGGGGAGAATATTATAGAAGGCACGCTCCTTATGGGCAAATTCCAGAACCTTTTGCGAGGTTCCTAGTTGAGAATGGAATTGCTGCTCAATACTCAATGTCGTGTGAACCTCAGCAGAACGGTGTGGCTGAGCAACGCAATCACACACTAATGGATATTGTGCGAAGCATACTTAGTCACGAAAGTTTACCAGTAAGCCTATGGATGGAGGCTTTAAAGACAGCTGCACACGTATTAGATCTAGCTCTGATAAAGTCAGCAACGAACACACCTTACGAGATGTGAACGGGAAGGAAATCAAGCCTCAATTATTGACGTGTGTGGCGCTCTCGAGCAGATGCTAGCATATCCAATCCACAATTTATGAAATTAGACCAAAAAATAGTCAGGTATTTGTTTATTGGTTACCCTCAACGGGGAAAGGGATATCACTTTATTGTCCAAACCACGTGACGAAGTTTGTGTAAAGAAGGCAAGCGGTATTTTTCGGAAATAAAGTCATCGAAGTCAGGAAAATTGATCTAGAGGAGAAACGGGTTTACGTTCCGTCCCCGAATATCCAACAGTTCATTTTCCCATTTGAAAATGTTGTCGTGACACCGAATCCTCCTCTCATTCCTCCTGAAAATAATGAAAATGTCGCGATAAATGAAAATGAGGAATCGAATGAGGATCCAGAACCTGAAAATGATCTTCCACTACCACCACCTCTGTTGCGCAAATCACAACGTGAGCGAAGAAATGCCATCCGAGATGACTACATCATATACATGACTTATGACATAAATGATCTTGCAAAGGTGGAAGGTCCTTATTCTTATAAAGAGGCAATGAAAAGTGAAAATTCTTCCATATGGCTTATGGCCATGGAAGATGAATTAAAGTCTACGAGCACAAATGATGTTTGGGACTTATAAGAGATTCCCGATGGAGGTAAAAGAGTCAGATGCAAATGGGTTTATAAAAACAAATATGACTCTAAAGGGAATATTGAAGGGTTCAAGCGAGATTGGTTGAAAAGGGTTTACACAAAGAGGAGGAATGGATTACAACCAAACCTTTTCTCCTATGCCAACCAAAGATTAGTTTAGAGTCGTGATGGCATTGATAGCTCATTAAGATTTAGAGCTGCATAAAATGGATGTTAAAACGACATTCTTAAATGGAGATTTAAAAGAATACATTTATATGACTTAACCGTAAGGTTTTGTCATAGAAGAAAAAGAACACATGGCGTGTCGTTTGAAGAAATCTATTTATGACTTGAAGCAAGCCTCGGGACAATGGTATCTCAAGTTCGATAAGGTGATCAGAACTTTTGGTTTTATGGAGAATGATGTGTTCAACTGCATTTACGTTAAATTTAAAGGCAGTAAGTTCACAATTTTAGTCCTATATCTGAATGACATACTCTTGGCTTGTAGCGATAAGGATATGCTACATGAGACCAAGAGTTTTCTGTCATTAAATTTTGATATGAAGGATCTCAGTGATGCCTCTTAAGTTCTAGGCATTGAAATTCATCAAAACAGGTCCAATGGTACATTAGGACTATCACAAAAGGCATACATTGAGAGGGTACTAAAGAAATTCAATATGCATAAGTGCTCTCCCACACCTGCTCCAATTGTCAAGGGCGATAAATTTGAGACATTCCAGTGTCCAAGGAACCAAATTGAAGCTGACCAGATGAAGTCAGTTAAGTACGCTTCAGCTGTTGGAAGCATTATGTACACTCAAGTCGGTATGCGCCCTGACTTAGCTTTTCTAATGGGAATGCTTTGCATATTTCAATAAAATCCAGGAATGGACCACTGGAATGCCGCAAAGAAAGTCTTGTGTTATATGCAAGGTACTATAGATCTCATGCTAATGTATCGAAGATCTGATAACCTAGAAGTTATTGGTTATTCAAATGGTTATTTCACCGGTTGTGTGGAAAGTAAGAAATCCACGTCAGGTTATATATTCACACTGGACAGAGGAGCTATATTGTGGAAAAGCTCCAAGCAAACGGTGACTGCATCATCCGTGTTGCAGGCCAAGTTCGTAGCGTATTATGAGGCCACTGGGTAGGCTGTATGGCTAAAGAATTTCATTTCCGGGCTCAAGGTGGTTGACAGCATTAATAAACAACTTGTTCTATACTACAATAACAAACACGTAGTTTTCTATGCGAGTAACAACAAGTCAAGTGTTACTGCCAATCAAATTAACTAAAGTAACATGTTGTGAAAGATAAAATCCAGGGTCAAACAATGTATCTCAAGCATATTAGTATGACAAATATGATTGCGGATCAAATGACAAAAGGCTTACCACCTAATATCTTTCGTCATCACATTGCCGGCATGGGACTATTGGAAGTCTTATGATTCTGGAAAGTAGGGACCTTCAAAAGAGCTGCTCCCCATAAAGAATAACGTTTTCCATTTGAGACTGGTTGATGCATCATAAGTGTTGAAGTTCAATGATTATTTGTTGATTGTTGTAATGCTTCACTTTATGCATTATACTTATTGAGAATGGATAAATGAAGTTGAACTAGACGATCAAGGGGGAGAATGTTGGTGGATCTCAGTTCAACCTGAGAAAAGAAAAGGCTGATAAATGCGTAATGGTAAAAAGAAAAAGGAAAAGGGACCCGGTAACTACCGTTACCAAGAATCCCTCACGTAACGGACGCCACGATCGGAGGCGGTTCCCAAAACCGACATGGCTTGGTCCCCCTGCCGTCATGCTCTATAAAATGCAATTAAGGGAGAAAATGTGATTAACCTTACGGTTAACCACTCGCTAATCCCGAATGTGAACTCACCCAGATCTAGACGAGAGCAACGACGGTGAGAAGGACTGAGCCTTATCGGGCCGTCCTCAGGCAGTGCCGGTGGAGACCCATAGGTCTCCGTTTCTTCCCCAAGAAACAACAACAAGAGGGGACACCCATGTCGGCCGACGGCTCCTCTTCTTGTAAGTATGCTAATTCACCCCTTTAGTTACGTTTATCATGTGCATAAGAAGTGATTAGGCTAGATGTTTAATGTTCATGCCTAGCGATTACACCTAACAAGTTGCAGATAGCCACATGGATGCCAGCGCAGATGCTGTCCGGATCATTTCCTCGGCATGGTACGACTATCCCCTCATTAGAGAACTTAATGATAGAGGGAAAAGTTCAACTTAACAATCTCCGCCGAAACACTAGTGTTGAAGTGTTTGTGCTACACTTTCCCATGACTTGCTTTGAGAGTAGCCCTCGGAGGTTCTTGATCGGCGGGGGCTTAGTCCTCAGGTGGAGCTATGCGTATGAGAGATAGGTGAGACGTTGGTTTTACGTGGTTCGGGCCGCCGGAGCGTAATACCCTACTCCACGGTTTGTTGTATTGCTTGAGAGTCTAAGTTGTAGATTCGAGAGTCCAAAATGCGCGTGTCTTGTAACGTTGGCTACCCACTCCTTTTATAGGAAGGTCGGACACCTTACAAGTGCGGTATGGGGCCCGATAGGTGGCCCTGGGATGATCTTATCCTAAAGATCTAAAGCTTCCCGACTACGCCGCCTCTGACTGTGGCTTGAAGACTTGCCGTCTTGCCGCCTAAGATGCTAGTGGCCCATACATAGTCCTCTGTGACGGCAAGAAATGTCTCATCCAACTGCCTTGTCGCCGTAAGCTACCCACTTGGTAGAGTGGGGTAGGCCTGCAGTGTCTTCACTATGATGCGATTGGGCGCATCGGTACCTGTTAGAAGGCGTGCACTGCGTCGTGCACCCGGGGAAGGCGCGTGTCTTGAATGCATTATTTAGACAGGGCGCATCGCCCCTTAACTCCCACGGCCTACCGTTTAGGGAAAGTTGCAGGACGCGTGGCAGCACCGGACCAAGCCTCAGTGGGGGAGGTCGGGTCCTACACTGTGGGCCATGTAGCAGCCCCGGTGCCTATCTCTGAGGAGAGCTGAGGGTCCGGGACTGCGGGACACGTGGTGGTTCTGGAGCCCGCCTCTGCAGGGGAGGTCGGTCCGGAGGTTCACGTCATGTGGCGGCACCGGCGCCCTCTCCTATGGAGGAGCGGGGCCCTGTCCCGCCAGACACGTGGTAACTCAGGAGCTCGTCTTGAGATCCAGGTGACATGGTCCAGAGCATGCCCTCTAGGAGAGGCAAGGTCCCGGCCGCTTGGACACGTTGCACCATCGAACCCTACCTCAAAGTGGAGGCAGGGCACTTAGTCATATTTACCCTGTGTGCGAGGGTACCCAGTATGCAGGGTACCAATAGCTAGTATATCAAATAAGGAACGAGAATAACCTCTCTTCTAATAACTTTGAGATCTGGTGGGGGATTGTTGAAATAAATGGGTTTGGCCAATACAATTTTGAAATAATTCCTAAAAATCTCAAAGATCCATTAGAGTAAGAGAGTGTGTTGCTAAGAGTTTAGTCCACATGGAAAGTTGGAGGGAAGCAACCCCTACATACAAAGGAGATTGTTCTTCCACTCCCTAAGTGAGAGAGAAGAGGAGAGGGGTGGCCCACGCGCGCTCCTCCACCTCACTCGCCCTGCCCCACCCTTCACATGCGCACGTGTTTTTGTGTAAATTCGTGCCTTGAGCCGAGCCTAGATTTTATATTTTTGCAGAAAATTTAATTGGGCTTCTAAGCTTCCGGGACTGAGTTCTGGTTGGAGACAAACGTGTCTACAACTACCGAGTCGGTTCCCATGCGGATCCTCCAGATCACAACCGACTTTACTTTTAGCGGGTGCAACAGGGAAGAATATCCCATGATCAAATTGATTCCAATGTTCCATTTTCTTGAGCCGCCGTGTAGTCTACTCCATCTTGAGCGCCAGCGTGCACCGACGATCGGGAGAGCGGGTCTCAGGAACCGCTCGCTCTTGCGATTCTGCACAAGGAGAAGGCAAAAAAGGTTTTTGGAAAGCGCTTCGCGCGACTAATCGCATTCTTCATCGCGGATCGCCTATCGAGGAGATCGGATCCTGTTGCCAATGTCGCCATCAATGTCCACATCTACCGGTCGTCCTCAAGCAGATAACTACATCTACAGTGGTTGCTACAACATACATGAAAGAGTTGGGTGTCCTGCACACATGACATAGGAGGGATAACTTTGCTCGTTGGTTACCTCTCTTTTCTCTTTATCTTTGTTATGTCTTACGATCCTGGACTGGTAAGCGGGCTTGGGTAATTTGATGTGCTAGTGCTCGGGGTCTGGCTCCCGCCTCACCTAGGGTGCAAGCCTTATGGCCCAGTACTCAGCCGCAGCGCTGGGAGGTAGGGTGTGCAAGCTTAGGGTACAGGACTGGCTAAGCAGGCTACACACTCTGGACCTCCGGCTTGGCGTAGGCCTTTCGTGAGAGGCCATCTTGCGCCACAGGACCCTAAGCAAGGGGGCAGCCATGAGACCCTATAACACATTGCAGGTACCTCAAGCGGGACCGGCTATAGTGGGATTGCATAACTCCACTAGGGGCGAGACATAGAGAAGATAACCGTGTATATGAAGACAATATATATGAATACGAGGATAGTTTGATGATCATAAAATTAATGTGTAATTAAATAAACATACAAGAAGCATGGGTCGAGACAGGAATATTTTAAATTGGCATTTATAGGAGGAGGCAAGCTTTACAAAAGAAGGCAAAAACCCGCTCCCAGATGACAAGGGAGGCAGAGTGTACATGCTTAGGGTTCTAGCTCAGGCTAAGCTGACAGCACACTCTGGACCTGGCCCTCCTAGATCTTGGTTGTCTTGCACGCTCCTCCTGGACTTCATGACACCTTGATGCTGTCCTACCATTAAGATAGGGGTAACTTATGAGGGTGCTCTATGCCCTGAGGGTATCTGTGACGGTTGCCAGACAACATGTCGACACTAGCCCCCCGGAAGGCAATGAGCAGATGTTCCTATTTGCTGACTACCCCCCACCCCCCCCCCCCCCCGCCCGCTATGCGGGTGGTCTGGGTAGCACCAAAACTTATCTTGACAGCTTTGACGGGTGCAGCAGATGAGTCACCGTGGCGTGAGCTCGATGGAGGTTGATTTGGTCCAATGCCGCTCGAGGCAGATGCTAGAGCTGCTGCAAATGCTTGGAGCTTCTCCAAGGCTGATACGGCAGCAGTGCGGTCTCCGCGGATCTTGAGGACGCCGGAGGGGGTTGGCATCATCAAGACGAGGTAGCTATAGTAGGCTATAGCCATGAATCAGTACAGGGCTGGCCTGCCGATGATGGTGTTGAAGGGGAGGCTGACCTCCGCGACGTTGAACAAGATGTTCTCAGTCCTGAAGTTGTTGGGTGTCCCGAAGGTCACTCAGAGGTGGATGTTGTCATACTGGATGATGTTCCATGGTCCCACCCTCGAGAACGGGCTCGAGGGGGTGATCTTGGACACTCAGATCTGCAGCTGGTTGAAGGTTGCACAGCTGATAAGTTTGAGGATGGGCCCGTCATCTATCAAGACGTGGTGGAGCTTGACATTGGCGATGTTGGGGGCGACGATGACATGCAGGATCCTGGCTATTGCCATGTTCTTGGGGTAGTCGAAGGTGTTGAAGCTGATCGTTGTCTCCTTCCACTTGTGGTGCAGCACTGAAGTGAGGGTAGGAGCTACCGAGGCCACCACTCGTCGTAGGGTCTTGACCATGTTCTGAGACGCGGGATACCAAGACGCCCTGAAGATGACGTTGAGTGTCTTGCAACGCTCATGGTCGCTGCTGTCGTTAGAGTCCTCATCATGGTGTACCACCTTGACAACCCGTTCAAGCTTCTGGTACTCCATGTCCTATTCATCGCCGACCGTGAGGTCGACCTTCTACTTGCCCTCCTAGTGGCGGAAGGGTGCGCCTTCAGGGCGCTCTTGCGCTCGCTCTTGGTATCACTCAGTGCACCTCTTGATCTCCCGGCAGTCGGTCGTGCTGTAGTCACGAGTCTTGTGCATCGGACAAGGATCGACGCCATCGTTAGTAGGGGGCGTTTGTCGGGGCGTGGAGGTATGGAACCACCAAACACAGCTGCACCACCACATTGGCCCTTGCTCTTCTTTTTGCCACTACCCTGGGTAGCGGCACCTTCGCCAGTATGGCTGGCTTTACCCGCCCCGGAGGTGAGCTGTGAGTGCCAGTCACGGCCTTTTGCCGCCCTGGCGCATCGGCTGGCTATGGCAAAGAGCTCGAAGATGTCTTGCACGTTGTGCATGGCTAACTTCTCGAGCATCTTCTTATCCTGCACACCCCATCGTAACGCTACTATGATAAAAGCATTCGGGATGTTGGGTATGGAGTTGCATACCTGGGAGAACCGCTAGATGAATGATCATAGCGTCTCCACGGGTTGCTGACACACGACATGGAGGTCAAGCTCGGTACCAGGACGCTTGTAGGAGCTGCGGAAGTTCACTGTGAACTGCCAGCAGAGCTCTTCTCAAGAGGTTAAGGACCCCTCGGGCGGGTTCTTGAGCCATGAATAGACCGAGCCGGTCAGGATACGAGGAAGTAGTTTGCTAGGATGAGCTCATCCGCTCCTGCAACAAGGAGTGTTGTTGTGTAGATCTGCAGGAACTCGACGGAGTTGACGCTTCCGTCAAACTTCTCCGGTAAGTGTGGTCGGAACTTACGTGGCCACGTCGTCAGATGGAGGTACGGAGCCATGCATGTGCACCCTCCGATGGCCTTCATCAGAGAAGAGTATGGTGCGACATAGCGTGGAGGAGTCTGCTGCGCACTGTACAACGAATGTCGTGCTGCAGCCTGTACATCGTACAGCTGCTGCAAAGCTTGCTACGAAGCGTACTGCTGCCAAACGTGCTGCTATGGCACCTGCTGCTACGAAACATGCTGCACAGAGAATTACTGTTGTGGCACCTACTGCTGCAGAATATGTTGCACAGAGTAGTGCTGGGTATTGGTCGACCCAACGTAATCTTGATGTGGAGGTGGTGGAGGGTTTACCTTTAGTGCACCTCGGACGGAGAATGAATCTTGCTCAGGACCTTGAGGGTCATACTCAGCTTCAAGGTTGCGCCGCCTCTCCCACTGCCACTCGATGATGATGTGGTTGTCTTCATTTGATCGATGTCGGTCGAGCTCGGCCCTTAGATCAGCCGTGGGGATCCTGCCTGCACCAGTAAGCCTAGTGTAGCGAGAGTCAGTGGAGTAACGGTCAATGGTAGGCATGCGCGACAGCAACACGTGATGTCACCCTTTGACAGGGGAGTTGATGGCCGCAACGACGAGGTGGTTGATGTCGTGGACAGACTCTGAGCTGGTCCTGAGAAGCATTCAAGGATAGTGGGTTGTGGAGAAAGGCTCTCGCTACTGCCAGAGAACTCTTTGGACTTGCAGCCGACGGATCTAGGCACGCTGACTGGGTCGGGATGTGGTGGGATGCGCCACCATGGCCAACTGCATCTACGTGGGGGCGCAACGGACCAGAACGCGCCCTGGAGTGGGATCTGGTCATGGGACCACCCCCGGTGTGACGATGGCCATGGGAACCGCCAACCAAAGGCTTGATGTTCACCATTGTGGTGAAAGCGCAACCACTTTTTAGAGGAAAAATCCCCTACCTGGCGTGCCAAATGTCAAATTGTTTCCGCGACATTTCCCCTGGACCCGCTTTGAGAGCAGCCCGCAGAGGATCTTGATCAGTGGGGACTTAGTCTATAGACAGAGCTACGCATATGAGAGATGGGTGAGACGGTGGTTTTAGGTGGTTCGGGCCGCCGGAGCATAATACTCTACTTCACGGTGTTTGTTGTATTGCTTGAGAGTCTAAGTTGTCGATCCGAGAGTCTAAAATGCGCGTGTCTTGTAATGTTGGCAGCCCGGTCCTTTTATATGAAGGCCAGGGCCTTACAAGTGGGGTCCGGGACTCAACTGGTGGCCATGAGACGATCTTATCCTAAAGATCTAAAGCTTTCCGGCTATGCTGCCTCTAATTGTGGCTTGAAGACTTGCCGTCTTGCCGCATCAGACGCCAGTGGCCCAAGCGTAGTCATTGGTGAGGGCAGGGAATGTCCCATCCAACTGTCTTGTCGTTGTAAGCTACCCACTTAGTGGAGTGGGGTAAGCCTGCAGCCTATTCACTGTGATGTGATTAGGCGCAGCAGTACCTGTCAGGAGGCATGCGCTGCGTCTTGCGCCTGGGGAAGGCGCGTGTCTTCAATGCACGATTTAGACAGGGCACACCGCCCCTCAACTCCCACAGCCTACCGTTTAGGGCATGTTGCAGGACGCGTGGAAGCACTGGAGCCAGCCTCAGCAGGGGAGGCCTGGTCCTACACTGTGGACCACATGGCAGCCCTGGCGCCTCTCTCGGAGGATAGCTGAGGGTCCGGGACAACGGGACACGTGGTGGTTTCAGAGCCCGCCTTTGCGGGGGAGGCCGGTCCGGAGCTTCACGTCACGTGGAAACACCAGCGCCCTCTCCTATGGAGGAGCGAGGCCCTGTCCCGCCAGACACATGGCATCTTGGGATGCCGTCTTGAGGTCCACGTGACAGGGTCCAGAGCCCACCCTTGGGGCGAGGTGAGGTCCCGGCCTGCTGGACATGTGGCGCCATCGGACCTTGCGTCAACGAGGAGGCAGGGCACTTAGGCATTTTTACCCTTTGTGCGAGGGTACTCAGTATGCAGGGTACTGACAACTAGTATATCAAATAAGGAACGAGAATAATCTCTCTTCTAATGACTTTGAGATCTGGTGGGGGATTGTTGAAATAAATGGGTTTGGCCTAATATAATTTTGAAATAATTCCTAAAAATCTCAAAGGCCCATTAAAGTAAGAGAGGGTGTTGCTAAGAGTTTAGTCCCACATGAGAAGTTGGAGGGGAGCAACCTCTACATACAAAGAGATTGTTCATCCACTCCCTAAGTCAGAGAGAAGAGGAGAGTGGTGGCCCACGCGCGCTCCTCCTCCTCACTCCACCCCACCCCGCACATGCGCACGTAATTTTGTGTAAATTCGAGCCTCGAGCCGAGCCTAGATTTTATATTTTTGCGAAAAATTAATGAGGCTTTTGAGCTTCTGGGACTGAGTCCAAGTTGGAGACAAACGCGTCCACAACTACTGAGTCGGTTGTGATGCGGATCCTCCGGAACACAACCGACTTTATTTTTAGCGAGTGCGGCAGGGGAGAATATCCCACGATCAAATAGATTCCCATGTTCCAGTTTCTTGAGCCGCCGTCTAGTCTACTCTATCTTGAGCGTCGGCGTGTACCGATGATCGGGAGAACGGGTCTCCGGAACCGCTCGCTCTTGCGATCCTGCACAGGGAGAGGGCAAAAAAGGTTTTTGGGAAGCGCTCCACGCGACTGCTCACATTATTCATCGTGGATCGCCTACCGAGGAGATCAGATCCTGCTGCTAATGTTGCCATCAACATCCACATCAACCGGTCGTCCTCAAGAAGACAACTACATCTACAGCGGTACCTACGGCTCCAAATCAGTATGCGAATATTCTTGTCATGTTCTTTTGCTGGTGTTTATCGCTGTCGTATTCGCGTGTTCTTCCGGATTTGTTCAATAAATTGCCGTTTTCTTCTAAGAGAGCATCTCCGGTGCTCTTCGTGCAGGTCACCAAGCTCAAGGTTGGGAATAGTAGACTCCACTTAGGAAGAATAGAAACAATACAATGCACAGGTTACCCCTTTGCCCGTTTCTCTAATTTTCTCTTTTGGGTGATATCAACCTGCTCTTCGCGCAGGTCACCAAGCTTGAGGTTGGGAATACTAGACTCTACTTAGGAAGAATAGAAACAATACAATGCACAGGTTACCCCTTTGCCCGTTTCTCTAATTTTCTCTTTTGGGTGATATCAACCTTTCTCGATTGAGGCCAAGCTCTTGGCCCTGTGTTGCTGTCCGTCTTTTATTCTCCTCTGTGCTTAGCCTGCTAACTGTACCTAAAAATTGTTTCCTTTTATGTTGAATCTTGGCGTGCGTTCGAGAGGAACAGAGGGAGAACAGAGCGTTTTTGACAGAGGAAGACAGAGTATATGGGGCACTCAACCGAGAATTTTTTATTAATCGACTGCTCACTGTGATTACAGAATGACTGTTTAAATACTAAACGAATCTAACTGACTACACTGCCTTGCGATCCACAAGTTCAGCAACTAACTGTGTGCATGACTCGCACTTTTATTTGACCAGACCCGGTCCTAACTGAAACCTGTTAACTCGGATACTTGACACCTTCTTCCGCTTGACTGAGACAAACTCGGAGCACATTCAAGGATTAAGTCCAACAGTCTCCTCCCTAATTCTGATGTGGTCTGAGATTCTGAATACCCAGCAGGTGTCTCATCACAGCTAGCTTCCCAACTGATAATGCCTTTGTCAATTCGTCGGCTCTCTGTTCTTCAGTGCGAACGAACTCAACTACGATCCGCCCCTCCTGTACACATTCATGAATGAAATGGTACTTTGTGCGGATATGTTTGCTCCTCTCATGAAACACAACATTTTTCATTAATGCTATAGCCGATATGTTATCACTTTGTCTATCACTTCGGCTATCACTTTCCTCCTGTACTTCGGCCATCACTTTCCTCACCAGCTAGATCACTATCAGAAAAACCGACGATGTCCTGTTCTTGACTTCCCTTGGAGTACCATAGGCCATACTCCAGTGTCCCCTTTAAATATCGCAGGATATGTTTGATTGCCTTCTTGTTGTTGACGTTTCTTATGTACCAGATAAAAATCCGCAAGCGCACGAAAACTATCGTGTAGCACTTTGTCTTAAGAGTGTATTCCCAAGTGTATCAAATCCAAGGAACGTGTGTGCTAATCTAACATACTAATTCACTCATGGACATAAAGTTGTTTTGTTGGCAAGGAAGAGAGAGAAATTCAAAGTATTGATTCTAATCCAAAGGAAATTTGCGGTAGCTGCTTGCTTCGGGCACGGGTTTACCCTAGCACTACTACGACGACTCCTGCCAAGAGGCTATGGCATAGACGAACGTGGAGGATTACTAAGGACAGATAGGACTGTCACCACCTTTTGTCTACCTCTTCAATCTGTGAGATAATGAGATATTCACTGGTGATTTCTAACCTAAGCACCATGCTTACGTTCTAAATCACAAATCTAGTTGTTTCGAACACAAAGCTACAACTAGAGCCTCTAATAAATTAAAGCAATGAACCCACAAGTAACTACTTGTGCAAACTACTATGAATTGAGAATCAAACTTGAGTTGAATCCACGAAGGGATTACTTGAGTTGAATAACACCTTTCTAGGGGTACAAGTGTAGAAGAGAGACTTGACAAGCCCAAGCCTCCTTCTCCTAAACTCTTCACCACACTCTCCTTCTACTTGGCAGCCTCTAGGACTGCTCTAAACCCTAGGAGTGGTATTCTATTCTCAACTTTTGGTGTGTGTGTGTGTGTGTGAAGTGAGGTGTCGGGTTCTATTTATAGGGGGGAGAAGGGTCTGTTCCCGCTACCAAATGTGCGTGAATTAGTCATCACAGACTTCTTCAAGCCGCGAGGAGCCAACACGTGGAAGCTGACCGAGTTTGGCGCCAAGACAAGGTCGGCCAACTAGGGAGGTCGGCCGACCTGGTCACAACTCCATTGGGGTTGTGCTTTCTCCAGGTCCCTTCCAGGTGGGTCCCATCCCTTTATATGGGTGCTACACCATTGGATGGCCTCGGATACTTCTGTTTGTGGGCCATTTGATCCATGTGATGACATGTGGCATCGCCTGATTCATTGAAATCCAATTTGTATGGATTACTCCCTGCATGCCTTGGTATTTTGGACCTAAATTCACTTACATACAAATAAACACCAACACTTGTGGAATTGGTTAGTTTTTAATCCTACCACTACGTTGTGTTTCTATTTTGTGCACATTATGAGGTGAATTGATGATCTAAATATGGCACTTAAGGACCGTCAACAAACTCCCCCACACTTAGTCCTTTGCTCTTCCTCGAGTGAAGGCAAGAAAAAGAACTAAGGTGATGTCATAAATTTTCTATAAGTTTGAAAAATATAATACTAGATATTTCAACTCATACCTCAATTCATGAATTCCCTTGTCGAATGTGGCTATCACATCAATCTTGGGTGTTTGAAGAGTGGAATGGTTAGAATGTAGTTCTCTTAGATCTCCCACTGCTGAAATGATCTAACGATTTGCTATATTCAGAAAGTCAAAGAAACAATTGCCCTTATCTCTCATTTGGAGTCTTTCAAGTCTTTCAAAGTGTTTTTTTATCCTCATCTTGGCATGTTGTGCCAATTTTGTTCTTATACTAAATATGACTATATCTGGAGCTTGGTAGGAATAAATGTGGCACACATTGCAATTCATATATGACTAAGTCAAAAACTTGAGCCTATGAGAGACTTATGCGACAAACAAATTGACAAAGGAAATTCTTTTGCATAAGAATGGAATGGATATTTGTGGACTCAATGTCTTTCTCTCTTTAAGGATGAAACATGGCTACTTCCTTTCTTTTATTTATTTTTTGGCATACTTCCTCTTTTGAAGAGTAGATGCTTTTCTTTTTCTTTCTCTTTTCTTTTCGTAGCCATGTCTTCTACTCCTTTTTATTTTTTTCTCTAGAGAGATTTTGAGGACCAAAATGTATGGATTTTTTTATTTGGATGGATGAATTGTGGATGCAAAGTCTCAATGTGAGAAATACTGCATGAATAAGGTGCACAAGAATTTCTAAGTCGAAAAGTTCATGCATGTCACTCAATTGGTCACGAGTTTGACAAAGTTCAATGAAAAACAAAGTGCCAAATGCATGTGGTTTTTCAAGAATTTGTATCATATGGCTGTGGTGGGTACTTAAATTTTCAATGAGAGAGTAAGCCAAAGTTCAAGACTCCAAATTTTTGCAAACATCAAAATCAATTTCAAGCAAAGAGTTATTTCCTCGAATAACTCATTTACCATATCACACTAGTAAAATACTTAGATGATGTGTTGTTCCTATTTTATTTGTGGGAATCACAAACAAGGGAATAAATCAAAATATAAAGTATTCAAATTTTCAGCTCATGCAAATTTTGACTACCAAGTTTTTAAATTTTAAATTGTTGATGTTACTTGCTTTCAAATATTCAGTATTAAATACTAAATCGACTCAAAGAGTAATGTATGATGCATAATAGGGGTAGAAGATCCAAATTGAATTCGTGGAGCAAAACAGAGCCATGTGGGGCCCACACCAGGTCAGCCGACCAGGGGGTTTGGTCGACCCTCTCCTGGCCACTCTGTTGCTCTGTTTTGACATGTCGAGTCGTATATTTGGTTGCGACGTGTTTCGGGATGCAACACTGTTTTTGCACATCCAGATTTCGCGAGCCTCCCCCACACATGTTCCCTAAATTCTTTATCCACAAAAATAAACTAAAGGGAGAACTTTATCAGGTTAGATGAACCGGTAAGTTCACTTTATTGAACTCAAAATATTGGGGATTCTTATATTATTCAATCTAAATTTAATGAATGAAACTATAGAATAGAACTAAACTAAACTAGGAAACATCCTATGCGGTCGGGACATCTAAACTATAGAGCATTGTAGATGTCGGGTTTCCCAACAGCATTGCATATGTGCCGTAGCTTGGCGCCCATGCCACGGCGAACACCATCAATCTCCTCCTTGAGGGATATGAGCTCATCCTTCAGTTATGCCCTCTCAATGCGCCCTTCAGCCACTAAGTCCGATAGCTTCTTGTTCTCCAAACAGAGAGAAGCTAACTCCTTAGAATGTTGTGCCACTTTAGGGGCACAAGGAGATTTCCCGTTGCTGTCCTCAAATTGGCCAGGTGGTCATCTGATGGTAGGTGGCGAGAGGTGATGCCTAATCTTGGAGGGTGACAAGCACGTTGATTCCTCCATTGCCAAATTATCCACTTGCTTGAAAAGCTCTCCGCATAGCCTCCTTCAGGCTTGCGCACCCCATGGATAATGAGGTGGTCCCCACATGCTCAGGCGAGGTACGCGTGGGTGACTTGTAGTGGTGGCTCACTACATCACTGACCTTGGTCTTCATAGTGTACATGAACTCCTCGCCAGGCTGCAGCATTAGAAGAGACTCGTCTTTTTCACGATAAAGACGGGTCTTGACTTACTTAAGGCCAGCCATTGTCGGACGACATGCAGGTGTCATCGACTTCATGGGTGTCCTCCGAGGGGAGAGTGACCGTGCAGCACCACGAGGCATGGTGCTACGCCCATGCGGAATCATCGTCGGTGGCGGGATCATGGTGAGAGGTACAGCGTCTGATGCCATGATAGACCCCAAAACGAGGGTGGACTTGTCATTGGCCGGCACGATGTCTCCGCTCAGGTTGAAGGTTGAGCTAGAGGAGGCATGAGGCACAATTTTCTTGTCGGCCATGACTTGGATGGTAGGAACCGAAGATGGATTTTTCTGGATGGTGCAAGATTCCCCTCTCTGTTCCCGTCAATAAATAAGCGGGGAAAGTACAATAGCACTGAGAGTCTTGTTGGTATATGTTAGGAGAGTCGGCACGAGAAAACAGAAACCCGACGGTGCAAGGGGGAGGTCGACCGACCCTAGGGTTTGGCCGAACCCTTCCTGGCTCCGTTCGGGCTAGGTTTTCGTGGGTTGGCATAATGGGCCTCATGGATAAATAATTGGATGGTCCCATTAACTGTATGCGGAGAAATTAGATAGAATTTAAAGAAACAGCGTGAAAATCAATAATATTTATCACGTCAATTTCTTCTTCTGCCTCCTCCTCCTCCTGGGAATCAAGAAATAATTTGAGTCGGTGCCCATTCACTTTAAATAGCTGATCATCATCACCTTGAGGTGTGATTGCTCCATGATATGAGGTTTTTACTACAGTGAAGGGTCATTCCCATTTACTTCTAAGCTTCCCATGTCCAAATAGTTTAACCCTAGAGTTGAAGAGTAGAACTTTATCTCCAGGTTTGAACTCTTTAGTGTAATCCTCTTATCGTGCCATCTTTTGGTTCTTTCCTTGTAGATGTTGGCACTATGGTACGCCTTATCTCTTCACTTTCTTCCAACTCAGATAGTTGCTTCAGTCGGTGTCTTCCTGCTTCGTGAAGGTCCATGTTCCACCGCTTGATGGCCCAATAGGCTCTATGTTCCAACTCTACAGGAAGATGACAAGTCTTCCCATAGACAAGTTGGAAAGGAGATATGTTGATGGGAGTTTTGTAGGTGGTACAATATGCCCACAATGTGTCGGGTATCTTATGCTTCCATCCCGTTCCCATTTCCAAGATGATCTTTTCCAAAATATTCTTAATTTGCTTATTAGATGTTTCTACTTGACCACTTGTTTGTGGGTGGTATGGGGTAGCAATGTTATGCTGGACACCAAGCTTCCTCTAAAAGTTTCGGAAGGTCATATCTATGAAATGAGACCCTCCATCACTTATGACCATACGGGGAGTGCCAAAGCGTGGGAAGATGATCCCATGGAACATTTTCCAAGCTTGCTTGGAATCAGCATTTTTGCATGGCAAAGCTTCTACCCATTTTGACACATAATCTACAGCCAACAGGATATACTCGCAATCATAGGAACGAGGGAAAGGTCCCATGATATCAATACCACACACATCAAGTAATTCCACTTGGAGATTATATGTTAGGGGCGTCGTATTGCGAGCTGAGATTCCTCTATGCTTTGGCATTTCCAACATCTGCGAATTAATTCTTTTGTATCTTCATACATAGAAGGCCAATAAAATCCACTTTGCCAGATCTTTTCTTGGGTACGGTAAACACCGTAAACACCACCATAGGGGCTAGCATGGCATTTCTCAATAATCTTGGTGCCTTCGATTGATGGGACACACCTTCTTAGAGGGCCATCAGCACAAACTCGATAGAGGTATGGGTCATCCCAAAGGTGTCTACGACTCTCATAGATGAGTTTCTTTTTGCTTTCCCCTGGTGGTACGTATCCCGTGACCATGAAGATCACAATATCCGCATACCAAGGGTGAGAGTCAGTCACCTTGAGAAGCATATCATCTCGTAGGAAGTCATTGATAGGAATGTCCATAGTTTGAGTGACTTCCATATGCAAGATATGATCTGCCATGGAATTCTCTACTCCTTTCTTATTCTTGATTTCTAAGTCAAACTCTTGGAGTAGAATAATCCATGGGATTAGCCTTGGTTTAGCATCCTTTTTGGTGAGCAGTACTTCAAGGCAGCCTGGTCTATGTAGACTATGACCTTGGCTCCAACCAAATAGGACCTAAACTTATCGATAGCCAGCCAAGAGCTCTTTTTCAGTTGTGGCATAATTGAGTTGAGCTCCTGCCAGAGTTTTGCTAGCGTAGGTTATTGCATGGTGCTTTTTATCTTTGGTTTGGCCTAGGACCGCACCGATAGCAAAATCACTAGCATCACACATGATTTCGAATGGCAGCGTCCAATCGGGAGGTTGAATGATTGGAGCTAAGATGAGTGCCTTTTTGAGTGTATCAAATGATTTAAGGCATTCATCATCGAAATCAAAATGAGCTTCCTTAGCTAGTAGGTTAGTGAGAGGTCTAGCGACTTTCGAGAAATTCTTGATGAATCACCGATAGAACCCCGCATGACCTAGAAAGCTGTGGATTCCGTTAAATTGATAGGAGGTGGATGTTTTTCAATAACTTCAATCTTTGCTTTGTCCACCTCTATCCCTCTCTCGAACACTATGTGTCCAAGAACGATGCCTTCTCGGACCATGAAATGGCACTTTTTGAATGTGTCCTAGAGGGGGTGAATAGGCCTTTTTGAATTTCAGTCGGAACCTGCAAAACTTAACAAACTGATCAAACCCCGAGATATCGGACTAGTCCGGTATAGTGCGGACTAGTCCGGTGCGTGTGGACTAAATTGATCAAGCTCGATCAATGATTTATATACAAGCGCAGTATGCAGCGGAATATAGAATGTAACTTGCAAGTATTGAGTCAATGAAGTTAAGTGTAGTACAAAATAACTTTGATTTGAATGTTTTAATGTAAGATGGACAAAATCAATTAAACCCTAGAATATGATATGAGAAACTTAAGAACAAGTTTGACACACGATTTTTATCCTGCGGTTCGGTTCCCACAGAGGCAACCTACATCCACGTTGAGGAGACCACGAAAGGACCAGGTCTTCACTGACCCTAACTTCGTCGAATCGCCGCGAAGGCCAATTCTTCTTCCACTATCACAAAGGGGCAAATCACCATGTTCAAGGGGCCTTCTCACAAGTTGAGGGCTTCCCATGATTACAAATCAAACACCACCAAGAACACACTCGTAAGATCAACAATGAAACAACAGGAGTGTGTTAGAGATCAAAACAAAGAGCTCAAACGTGTGGAATCGTGTCTCTCCTTTCATCCAAAGTTAAACCTCAAGGGATTGATCTTTCTTGCATTGGATTGCATGGAGAGATGTGTTTTCTAGGCTCTTGGAGGGTGTGACGGCGCAAGGGGTCGAGAGAATTGATAGTTGGGCCATGCACATCTATTTATATTAGGGTTTTCAAAAGTTACCATTAGGGTTTCGAGGGTCCGGACTAGTCCGTTGTGGAATCCGGACTAGTCCGGTCTGCGATGTGCAGGAAACTCTAAGTGTCCAGGAATATCAGACTTGTCCAGCTAGGAGCGAACTTGTCCGATTTCAGTCAGAAAGGTTTTCGGACTTGTCCGTGGTAATATCGGAGTAGTCCGGGTAGGTGATACCCTTAGTGAATAGAGGACAAGTCCGCACTTGAAGGACTTGTCCGATTTTTGTCAAAAGCATTATCGGACTAGTCCAGACATTATCGGACTAGTCCGGTGCGGACAAGTCTGCATTGGCTGGACTTGTCCGAACCTATCCAGAGAGGATATCGGACTAGTCCGGTGTATATCGGACTAGTTCGTTTTTCGTGTGAAATGTAAAGGGTGTGGGTATTTTTTGTGCTTGAGTTCTTGGGACGTGTTACACCAACACACTCGCAACACAGTAGTGTATTCTATTCATTTCTTGAGCTCTTTTCCGAATTGATCCTTATTCTCCTTTCTTTTTGGTGCTTTCTCCATTCTTTCATTAAAACCTGCGCTCATCTCAATAATGTGGTTAGGATCTCATTTGTTTGTCATAAATCAACCAAAACCCACAAGGGATGCCTAGATGCACTTTCAATCTCCCCCTTTTTTGTGATTGATGACAACCAATTGAGATTTCACAAAGTATGATAAAAATTGAGATTTTCATAAAGTGTGCACATATGAGCTTGAAACTCATTTAGCTATGACAACATAATACATATGTGCACTTTTTATGGTGGGATGCTAAACTAAGTGAGTGAGAGTAGTAATCATGATGACAGTGAAATAATTGACATCAATATATCAACAACAAGCATATATGTCAATTTCAGAGCAAAATCACAGATTTCATAAATATGAGCATAAATAGTTCATAGCATTGCATCTTAAGACTAAAAGTATCAAAAGAGCATAATATGAGGTCTTACAACCCAAAAGATATAAAAGATGCATAAATGAAGCTCTCATCTCTCAACCTGTAGCTAAGACCTAGTGACTCCCCCTCAAGCTCTCCCCCTTTGGTATCAAGACACCAAAAAGAAGGAGAGGAGGGATCTAAGATCTTCAGTCCTCACTGTCGGTCCTATCATCATCTTCATCTTCATTCTCAGGTTGAGGAGGAGGAGGAGGAGCGGATCCACTCGAACCCCCAATGCCAAAGTAAGCAAGCTCGGAGTGAGTCAAGGGCTCGAGCTCGGTGAAATCTGAGGCTGAATCTTCAGAAATGACTAGAGATCCAATGGGCTCGATCTTCAGCTTCTGGCAAATGTGTTTGACATTTTCTTTTACATACCGCATATCAACATTCCTCGCCTTGTTCAGCTTGTGAGTGTTCACTTCTGCCTTCTTGTATGAGGCAAAGATTGCTGCCAAGTACTTTAGGATTCCACTAGGAGACCCTTTTTGGGGAGGGGCCCTAGTGGTGGGATCAGCCCTTGCATCTCCTCTAGCTCTCCTCGGAGCTTCTTCACTGGATGCAGGAGAAGGGGCAGCTTGGATTGTGGCTTGAGGAGGCTTTTGTGGCCTCAGAGGGGTGTGCTCCATGTCCTTCACAAACTCGATCCCTGTGACCTTCTCAATCATGAACATCAAGTAACGTGCGTAGCCACAGGCCCTGTTAGTAGTGCAGGAGATGTTCATGATGTCGTTCCATATGTAGTCAAAGACATCAAACTTCTTGTCTTTGCTTATCACCTTCATCAGTGTCCTGAGATAGCCTTGGACACTCCCTGCATTCCCATCCTTCGAGGCATTAGTCTTCCTCAAGACCCTATTGTGGACCACAAAGAATGACTTCATATTCTTGCTGGAAGGAGGGTTGAAAGTTGAGCGGGTTTCATAATGGAACTTCATTTTATCCTTCTCAAGGACACCAATGTTGTGAATGATCAAGTTGTCATTGCTGGAGCTATCAAGAGGTAGCAACCTTGCAAATTCGTCATAGGTGATGGTGTACTTGGATACCTGAGTCATCCAAGCCACCCACTCTTCCTCATCACTTGCAAAGTAGCATGTAGAGTAGAACTGAGCAATGACCTCATCGTTCCAATTGTTCCGGAAGGAAAACAGATCTTTCAATCCATGCCCCTCCACTACTTGAACTACTTCATCAAAGGCTGAGCAACTCTTCCTTTCAAAGTGCGCCCAATTAATCCATTGGTTGCGCACCACTGGAGTCTTCATTGTGAGGTACACAGACTTATAGAAGTCCGCATGGAAGTTGCCCAAGAACCTTCCATCGGCTGCCTGCTTGGACCGGCTATAGCAGTCCACATTTTTGAACTTGGATGCAGTGTCGCTTCCCCTGCCATTGAACCTCTCCTCGAAGGGATCTCTGTTTCCCTGCATTGGAGCATGCATCTTGAGAGGGCCAACTGGGGCCAATGCAATTCCTTTCCCTTCGCCCTTCACTTGGCGAAGAGCTATCGAGCTGGAGCTGGCTGCGTCCTTGGCCTTGGACACGGGCTTCTTAGCAAGCACCTTGCACCGCACCTGAGGTGGGGAAGGTGCAGGCTCCGAGGGGCACTCTTGCCTCTTCTAAGCATGAGACTCCAAAGCTCGCGGCAACTGGTCTTGGTCCATTTCATTTTCAAAGTCAGAGATGTTCTCGTTCGACATTGTCCTGAGAGAGCATTGCACAATGTAGGAATAAGAATTGATGACAAGGAAGTGCATTGAGGAATGAGTAATCAGGGTTGAGTTCTAGAAAAATTGGACTTGTCCGGTGTACAGGTATGGACTAGTCCATGTGATCGGATTTGTCCGTACATGGACCGGACTAGTCTGGTGTTCATCACCTCAAACCCTAACTAGACGATCAATGGTGTTGCTCAATGCAAGAATAGCTCAATATCAATGTAATACATCAAGGAAGCATGTATTTGATGAAAGGAACTAAGCTATTTGATCAACAACGAAGGAAATCAAGATTTCTAGGGTTTGGGAAGAAATTTTACCGAAATTCCTCGATTCTTGGAGATGGAGGGGTTGAAGGAGCGGAAAAGTCTGTGGTCTTCAATCCCTATGCAATGGAGGTCGTTTTCCAGCCAAACTTGGAGAGTTTTGATGGAGGAATCGCCAAATCGCTGTGGGGAGCTCGAGCGAGGAGAGAGAGCGTGGGTAAGGTTGTGAGGATGAAGAAGATTAGGTCTTGGCGGCGGCTAGGGTTATGGAGTCGAAAAATTGGACTTGTCTGAAAATGATCGGACTAGTCCGAACTCTTCCAGAGCCTAAATCGGACTAGTCCATGGTTTGCCAGACTACTGGACACTCTGCGGACTAGTCTGTAGGGGCAGACTAGTCTGGGTAACCACGGACTAGTCCGTGGTCACTAGAAAATAAATGCTTAGCCTATTCGTATATATTTGAAGGTACTTATTAAGAAAATAGGGGGGCAAAGCAAATCAAATAATCTTGATGAATATGATCAGTAAGCATACAACAATCAAGCAATGACCATAATTCATCAAGATCAAGTATTTGAAATAGCTTTTGGAGAAAATTGAGAAAGATGATTTTCGCAACTCAAACAATATATTTTGAAGAGTCCATACAGGTATGCAAGTTTTCAAGCCACATTTCGAGCATCAAGTATATTTAGTTCATTTGGGAACTCGCAAAAACGGTTTTCATCAAGTGACTTGGTAAATATATCAGCTATTTATTTTTTGGTGTTGACATGGGAAATAGCTATGTCTCCTTTCATTGAGTGGTCTCTCAAAAAGTGATGTCGGATGTCTATGTGTTTGGTTCTAGAGTGTTCAACTGGATTATGAGCAATTTTGATGGCACTCTCATTATCACAAAGGAGTGGAATACGACTCATATTGTAACCGTAATCTCTTAGAGTTTGTCGCATACAAAGGAGTTGTGCACAACAACTCCCGGCTGCAACATACTCTGCTTTGGCCATGGATAAGGCAATGGAATTTTGTTTCTTGGAAGACCAAGAAACTAGGGATCTACCTAGGAATTGGCAGGTGCCGAAGGTACTTTTTCTATCTACTTTGCATCCGGCATAATCTGCATCGGAGTATCCAATGAGATTGAACTTGGAACCTTTGGGGTACCAAAGGCCTAGGTTGGGTGTATGAACCAAATATCTCAAGATCCTTTTAACGGCTGTCAAGTGACACTCCTTAGGACTGGCTTGAAATCTCACACACAAACATACACTCAACATAATATGAGGCCCAGATGCACATAGGTAATGTAAGGATCCAACCATGGAGCGATATACCTTTTGATCCACGCTTGGTCCATCTTCATTGAGATCCAAGTGTCCATTAGTTGCCATGGGAGTATTTATAGGCTTCGCCTTGTCCTTCCCAAACTTCTTCAGTATGTCTTGAGTGTACTTGGTTTGGCTTATGAATGTCCCTTCCTTTGGTCGTCTCACTTGGAATCCCAAGAAGTACTTCAGCTCTCCCATCATAGACATCTCAAACCTATCTGTCATAATATTACTAAATTCTTCACAAAAGGATTTGTTAGTTGAACCAAAGATAATGTCATCAACATAGATTTGACAGATAAAAATATCATTGTCGAAGTGTTTTGTAAATAATGTATAATTTGCTTTTCCAATCTTGAAACCATTTTCAATTAAGAAATCTCTAAGACACTCATACCAAGCTCTAGGAGCTTGTTTGTGGCTTTAGAGAGCCTTATGCAGTTTAAAGACGTGGTCGGGGAACTCTTTGTCTTCAAATTCGGGAGGATGCTCCACGTACACCTCCTCCTTGATTGGAACATTGAGGAAGACGCTTTCACATCCACTTGGTAGAGCTTCAAATCATGGTGAGTAGCATATGCAAGCAATATTCTAATTGATTCAAGTCTAGCTACGGGAGAAAAGGTTTCATCAAAATTCAAACCTTCGACTTGTGAATACCCTTTGGCCACAAGTCGTGCCTTATTCCTTGTCACCACCCCGTGTTCGTCTTGTTTGTTGCGGAAGACCCATTTGGTGCCGACGATGATCGCGTCGGGTCTTTCGACGAGTTCCTACACCTCATTCCGTTTGAAGTTGTTCAGTTCTTCTTGCATCACCACCACCCAGTCCGGATCTTTCAATGCATCCTCAATCCCGTGTGATTCCAAAAAGGATACAAAAGAGTAATGCTTACAAAAGTTAGCTATGCGGGATCTAGTTGTTACTCCCTTTTGGATGTCACCGATGATGTTTTCAATTGGGTGATCTCTTTGGACGCATTGGTGTACTCTCGGGTGTGGCATTTGCGGTCTTGTGTCTTCATGATCTTCTTCTTCTCCCCCTAGATGGTTGCCCTCATTGACTTGTTGATCATCTTCATCTTCTTGAGGTTATCTTGTGAGGAAGCTCCCCCTTGATCATTGGTCTCCACTTGTGGTTCATCTTCCTCATGCACATGTAGAGGTGGCTCTTGTGGTCGAACATCGCCCAACGCCATTCTTCTCAATGCTTGACAAGGAGCTTCTTCTCTATCTAGCACACGTGGATCAACTTGCTCCTTTTGGGAGCCGTTATTTTCATCGAACACTACGTCACGTGCTACTTCAACAAGTCCAGAGGTCTTGCTGAAGACACGACAGGAGCAAGTGTTCGAATCATAACCAAGCAAGAAACCTTCATCGGATTTCGAGGCGAATTTTGAAGTTCTCGGCTTCTTGTTCAAAATATAGCATTTAGAACCAAAGACTCAAAAATAAGAAATATTTGGCTTGTTACCCGTGAGTAGCTCATATGATGTCTTCTTGAGTAGTCAATGAAGGTAGAGTCGGTTTATGGCGTGGCAAGCGGTGTTAACCGCTTCTGCCCAAAACCGATCTGAGGTCTTGTATTCATCGAGCATTGTTCTCGCCATTTATATGAGGATTCAGTTCTTCCTTTTGGCAACTCCGTTTTGTTGAGGGGAATAAGGTGCTAAAAACTCATGCTTTATCCCTTCTTCGTCTAGGTACTCCTCAACTTGAGTGTTCTTGAACTCCGTGTCGTTGTCGCTTCGTATGTTCTTGACCTTCAATGAGAACTCATTTTGAGCACGATTGAGAAACTTCTTGAAGATTCCTTGAGTTTTAGTCTTATCAAAGAAGACCCAAGTGATGCTCGAAAAGTCATCAACAATTACTAAGCCATATTTGTTACCACTGATGCTTATGTAAGCAATTGGACCGAATAAGTCCATGTGAAGCAGCTCGAGCGGTCTTGTTGTAGTCATGACGTTCTTCGCAGGATGAGGTGCTCCAACATGCTTCCCGGCTTGGCACCCGCTACAAGGCCTATCTTTCTCAAAAGCAACATCCTTCAAACCTCAGATGTGGTCGCCCTTGAGGAGTTTTTGAAGATTCCTCATACCAACATGCGCTAGCCGTCTATGCCACAGCCAACCCATGTTGGTCTTTGCAATCAAGCATGTGTCAAGTTCGACTTTATCTTTGTTGAAGTCAACAAGGTAAAGCTTTCCCTTTAACACACCCTTGAATGCAATGGAACCATCACCCCTTCTAGAGACGGTTACACCCTCATTAGTGAACAAGCAATTATAACCTTTGTCACATAATTGAGATATGGACAGCAGGTTATAATCTAAAGAATCGACATGTAACATATGAGAAAGAGTATGTTGAGATGATATAGCAATTTTACCGGTACCGAGCACCTTTCCTTGACTATTGTCCCCAAAATAGATGCCCTCGCTTGGATCCTCATTTTCTTCATACTCAACGAACATCCTTCTTTCTCTGGTCATATGGTTGGTGTAACCACTGTCTAGCACCCATTTCGATCCACTGGAGGAATAGGCCTACAAAAACAAATCATGCCTTGGTTTTAGGTACCCAAGCTTGCTTGGGTCCTTTGAGTTTAGTTACAAGAGATTTGGGCACCCACACATGAGACTTGGTGTTCCCATGGCGTGGTCCAACATAATGAGCATAAACTTTACCAGAATTACTTCTCATTAGAACATAGGATGCATCGAAAGTCCTGAATAATATTTGTTGTTGTTTATGAACAGAACTAGTCCTGGAAACCAGACTTGTCCGGAGGACCGGACTTGTCTGAGTAAGGACCGGACTAGTCCGGTTATTTTATGTGTTGACTATCTTGAACTTATTAGCATTATTGGTCTTTCAAGCTTGAGAGGAGTTTCCCCTCACAAAGGCAATGCCCTCCTTGTTATTTTTATGGCTTCTAGCATATTGCTTTTCACCATAAGAATACCCAATGCCATACTTGACATTAGGAGGTCTTGTGAAAGTATGCACTATGTGCATATTTGATCTTCTCCTTGTCAAATAAGCCACTTTGGGAAGGATGCTTGTCCTTGGTAGAGGTTGCCTTTTCCTTCAAGCTAGTGTCAAATTTAGCACATGAATAAGTAATAGTAGCTTCAGTTTTAAGTGGTTGAGAAGGTGAGCTTGAAGAGGATGAGTGGTCACTTTGTTTGAGTGACTCAACTCGTACCTCGAGGATTTTTTTAACCTTGGATAGGTTACCAAGTTCATCCTTGATGGTGGTGTTTTAGTCGCTTAACTTTAAGCAAGCTTCCTTGCTTGAGGCTAACTGAAGTTCCAGTGACTTGCCTCGCTCCTTTTCGAGTTTGAGAAGTTTTTCAAGTTCAAGATATTCCTCCTTTTGGGAGATAATCATATCTTCTTGACGGTTGATCAACTTCTCCTTCTCAATAAGCTGATCAAGTAGAAATTTCATTTTCATAGCTGTTTTCTTATCTAAGCCAACGAGCATGTCTTCATTATCACTAGCAACTTCACTATCACTATAATAGGAATGCAAGGAAGAGGATTTGTTTGTTACCTTTCATTTACCTTCCTTTGCCATGAGGCAAATGTCGTTGCCCTTCCATGCGCTGAGATTTCGGAAGAGGGTTGACTTCTTAGTTGTCTTCTCGATGGCTATGCTAGCCATCTCCTCTTCCTCTTCGGATGAGGACTCATCATTTGAGTCCCACTCCTTTCCTAGGTGCGCTTGTCCAGCTTTCTTCTTTTTCTTGAAGAATTTCTTGGGTTGAGGCTTAGTTTCCTTGGTTTTCTTCTTGTTTTCTTCATATAGGCAGTCTACTATAAAGTGGTCATATTCAACACAGTTATAGCATGCCCGCATCAACTTTGGTATTGACTTCTCTTTGTATTTTCCTTCACTTGATTTCCCCCCTTGTCTTTTCTTCATCATTTCTTGAATCTCTTCATAAAGAGGGTCATGTCCTCTTCGTCAATGTCGCTGCTCTCGTTATCGCTGTTCTCTTCTTGTTGAGCTTCTCAAGCTTCTTTAGACAAGGGCTTGCAAGTGGACTTCAAAGCGACCCCTTTCTTCTTTGCCAAGGTGAGGTCGGCAATCTCCTTGACATGCTTTGCTTGCTTTTCCATCATCTCGAAATTGATGATTTTCCCAAGCAGCTCATTCGGGGTCATTTTCTTGTACCCGGGACTTTCTCTGATCATCGAGCACAAGCTGACGTTGCGAGGCATGAAAGCTCTAAGGATGAGCTTCACCACCTCGTGATCGTTCCACTTCTTGCTTCCGTATGCTCGAAACTTGTTGATGAGCATCTTTAACCGGTTTTACATGTCTTGTGGGAACTCATCTTCTTCTATGGAGAATCTTCCCAATTCGCCTTCGATCTTCGCCTCTCGCACATGACGATCGCCTTCATGTGCGATTTGCAATGTATCCCAGATTTATTTCGCAATCTCGAGCCCATCCACCTTGGTGAACTCGTCCCGACTTAGAGAGGATGTAATGACTGCTGCAGCCTGAGCATTTCGATGATGGATTGCTCTTGACTTGGGGTAAGCTTCTCATCATCGTCTGGGATATCTATTCCTGTGCACACAATATGCCATAAACTGGGATTGAGTGAGATTAAGTGCATTTTCATGTTTTGCCTCCACATTGAGTAGTCATTGCCATCGAAGTGTGGGGCTTTTCCAAGAGGAATAGATAAGTAATGGTTATTGTTGGAATTAAGACGATCATAGTTAAAAGAATATTAGGAGTAGTCGGTGTGACTACCCCCCTTCTTGTTCTTCTCGTCCTCGACCTTCACTTTCCCTTTCAAGAGAGCTTTCTTCCTTAGGAGCGCCTTGAGGTTAATCGTCTCCTCATCGTCATCCTCGAAGTCCTGGATAGCATCAAGGAGCTTTTCCATTTTTGAGCTTTTTCATCGTCAACCTTCTCTTGGTTGAGACTCTTGTGCACATCCTTCATGGCCGACATGTTCTCCTCGAGCGATTAGTCTCTTGCGAAGAGTCCCGCTCTGATACCGATTGAATGTGGCCTAGAGGGGGGTGAATAGGCCTTTTTAAATTTTAGTCGGAACCTGCAACACTTAACAAACTGATCAAACCCAGAGATATCGGACTAGTCTGGTACATTGCAGACTAGTTCGGTGCGTGCGGACTAAATTGATCAAGTTTGATCAATGATTTCAATACAAGCGTAGTATGCAGCGGAATATAGTATGTAACTTGCAAGTATTGAGTCAATGATGTTAAGTGTAGTGCAAATTAACTTTTATTTGAATGTTTTAACGTAAGATGGACAAAATCAATCAAACCCTAGAATATGATATGAGAAACTTAAGAACAAGTTTGACACGCGATTTTTATCCCGTGGTTCGGTTCCCACAGAGGCAACCTACGTCCACGTCGAGGAGCCCACGAAAGGACCGGGTCTTCACTGACCCTAACCTCGTCGCATTTCCACGAAGGCCAATTCTTCTTCCACTATCACAAAGGGGAAAATCACCAAGTTCAAGGGGCCTTCACACAAGTTGATGGCTCCCCAGGATTACAAAACAAACACCACCAAGAACACACTCGTAAGATCAACAATGAAACAATAGGAGTGTGTTAGATATCAAACCCAAGAGATGAAATGTGTGGAATCGCGTCTCTCCTTTGATCCACATTGCTCAAGAGATTGATCTTTCTTGCATTCGATTGCGTGGAGAGATGCATTTTCTAGGCTCTTGGAGGGTGTGACGGCGCAGGGGGTCGAGAGAATTGATAGTTGGGCCGTGCACATCTATTTATATTAGGGCTTTCAAAAGTTACTATTAGGGTTTTGAGGGTCCAGACTAGTCCGTGGTGGAGTCCGTACTAGTCCTGTGTGCGACGTGCAGGAAACCCTAAGTGTCCACGAATATCGGACTTGTCCGGCTAGGAGCGGACTTGTTCCATTTTAGTCAAAAAGGTTTTCAGACTTGTCTGTGGTAATATCGGACAAGTCCGGTGAGGTGATACCCTTAGTGAATAGAAGACAAGTCCGCACTTGAAGGACTTGTCTGATTTTAGTCATAAGCATTATCAGACTAGTCCGGACATTATCGGACTAGTCCGAACATTATCGGACTAGTCTGGTGCGGACAAGTCCGCATTGGCTGGACTTGTCTGAACCTATCCAGAGAGGATATCGGACTAGCCCAGTGTATATCGGACTAGTCCGTTTTTCCTGTGAAATGTAAAGTGTGTGGGGATTTTTTGTGCTTGAGTTCTTGGGATGTGTTACACCAACACACTCCCTACACAGTGATGTATTCTATTCAGCTCTTGAGCTCTTTTCTGAATTGATCCTCATTCTCCTTTCTTTTTGGTGCTTTCTACATTCTTTCAATTAAACCTGCGCTCATCTCAATAATGTGGTTAGGATCTCATTTGTTTGTCATAAATCAACCAAAACCCACAAGGTATGCCTAGATGCACTTTCACTTTTCCCAATTAAGTACAAGGTCCTTCTCTTGGCATCTTTGTAAGACCGTGTCTAAATTTTCCAAACAATGATCAAATGTTTTCCTATAGACGGAAAAATCATCCATGAAAATTTCCATGATCCCCTCAATCATGTCAGAAAAGATAGACATTATGCATCTTTGAAAAGAGGCAGGAGCATTACATAGTCCGAAAGACATACGCTGGTAGGCATAAGTTCCAAGGGACATGTGAATGTGGTCTTACTTTGATCGTCGGTATGGATTGGGTTTTGATGATAACCTGAATACCCATTAAGGAAACGAAAGTAGGAGTGTTTTGCCAACCGCTCTAACATCTACTCGATGAAGGGCAGTGGAAAATCATCCTTCCTTATAACCTTATTAAGTTTTTGGTAATAAATGCACATCCTCCAACTCGTGATGGTTCGTTGAGGAATTAATTCATTCTTCTCATTTTGAACGACGTCATACCTCCCTTCTTAGGGACTACTTGAACTGTGTTGAACTATTCACTATGAGGAACAGGGTAGATAATCCCGGCATACAAAAGTTTCAAGACTTCCATCTTGACAACCTCCCACATCGCATTATTCAATCGCCTTTGAGATTCCCTTGAGGGGACACTCTTGGAGTCAATTGGAATGTGATGGGTGCAAAATGCTGGACTAATCCCATTAAGATCATCTAGCGAATAGCCAAAAACAGCCCTATGCTTTTCCAACCTTGCAATGAGTTTGAGCATCTCATCATCTGAAGGCTTCCAAATCTCCATTTAGAAAGGCATAACGTTGGCCTAGAGGTAAAATTTTAGCTCAACAGGAGGTTTTGGGAAGAACTCTTCTTTTGGCAACTCAATTGCCTCCTGATATTCATCCTCCTCTTGGATGAAATCTTCTTCTCCTTCAATTTCAGGGGGTGCTAAGAATTGAAAAGTTCTAACATCCTCTAATAGCTCATCTTGGATGGGAGATTTTACTCAAGTGTTCTTGGAACGCAGGATAGGAATAGAGAACTTTCTCCCTCCAAGCTTGACATTGAGGTTTCCTTCTAAGGGAATTTCCATGAGAAATTTTTCAATGGGAATCCCAATCATAAAGTTGAAATCTTGAATTTCGAACACATGAAAATTTTCTAGAATTCGGTCTACAAGATCATTTCCTTCTTCCGAGGAAAGAAACTCTAGTCGTAATGTAAAGATATAGGGCAGGCTCTTTGTTCAATCCCATATAGAAGTGTTGCAAGAGCAACGGATCAAGGATGGAAAAATATGGGTTGGAATTTCTCAAAAGAGAAAATCTATCCCAAGCTGCACCTAAAGACTCCTTCTCCATTTGCTGGAAGCATAGTACTTCCTTCCTTAAGGAAACAATTCAGGCAATTGGAAAGAAAGAAAGACAAAATATATCTCGTAATTCATTCCAATTTCTGTTTGTCTTCCCAAAGTTGTGGTTGTACCATTGTTTAGCTTTTTCCTTGAGAGAAAAAGGAAACAACTTCCATTTGGGAGTTTCTTGCATCATACCCTTGATTAGAAGGCATTAACGGAATTGTTCGAACTCTTTTAGATGGTGGTAAGGGTTTTCACAATCCATTCCTAAGAAGGATTGCTCCCGAACCATGGCTATAAAGCCAGGCGAAGTTCATAGCTGGTAGAGCAGATGGTTTCCGCCGAAGGTGGTGGCTCACAGAACTTGCCCTTTGCGGCAGAATATGAAAGAATGGTGGGCTGCTCCATATGTATGGTAGTGGTAAGAAAAAGAAAGATAAGATAAGAAGATAGATACGAGGGTGAGCAAGGTTCAAAGAGTAATAGCAACCGTTCCCCGGCAACGGTGCCAGAAATGCTGTTTGACATTTCTTACATTACAGATAATAATCCACAAGCGCACAGAAATTGTTGTGTAGCACTTCCCCTTAAGAGAGTATTCCCAAGGGTATCGAATCCAAGGAACGTGTGTGCTAATCTTACAAACTAATTCACCCAAGGGCACAAAGTTCATTGTAGGCAAGGAAGAGAGAGGAATTCAAAGTATTAATTCTAATTCAAAGGAGATTTGCGGTAGTTGCATGCTTCGGGCATGGGTTTACCCCCGGCAACACTAGGAAGACTCCCGCCAAGAGCCTATGGCATAGCCGAACGTGGAGGATTACTAAGGACAAATAGGACTGTCACCACCTACTGCCTACCTCTTCAATCAGAGGGTCTACGAGATATTCACTGGTGATTTCTAACTTAAGCACCACACTTACGTTCTAAATCACAACTCTAGTTTTTTCGAAAACAAAGCTACAACTAGAGCCTCTAATAAATTAAAGCAATGAACCCACAAGTAAATACTTGTGCAAACTACTATGAATTGAGGATCAAACTTGAATTGAATTCACAAAGGGCTTACTTGATTTGAATAACACCTTTGTAGGGGTACAAGTGTAGAAGAGGGACTTGACAAGCCCAATCTTCCTTCTCCTAAACTCTTCACCACACTCTCCTTCTACTTGGCAGCCTCTAGGACTACTCTAAACCCTAGGATTGTTATTCTATTCTCAACTTTTGGTGTGTGTGTGTGAAGTGAAGTGTGAGGTTCTATTTATAGGGGGGGAAGGGTTGGTTTCCGCCACCAAATGCGCGCGAATTAGTCACCTTTGACTTCTTCAAGCTGGGAGGAGCCAACACGTGGAAGTTGACCGAGTTTGGCGCCAAGACCAGGTTGGCCGACTAGGGAGGTTGGCCGACCTGGTCACAGCTCTGTTGGGGCTATGCTTTCTTTAGGTCTCTGCCAGGTGGGTCCCGTCTCCTTATATGGGTGCTACACTGTTGGATGGCCTCGGATACTTCTGTTTGTGGGCCATTTGATCCATGTGATGACATGTGCCTCACCTAATTTGTTGAAATCCAATTTTTATGGATTACTCCCTACATGCCTTGGTATTTTGGGTCTAAATTCACCTGCATACAAATAAACACCAACACTTGTGGAATTGGTTAGTTTTTAACCCTACAACTATGTTGTGTTTCTCTTTTGTGCAGATTATGAGGTGAATTGACGATCTAAATATAGCACTTAAGGACTGTCAATACTTGTGCATCATTGTTGGTCTTTCCATAAACCTACTTTCCACTCCAACAGCGAAGGATAAATCTAGTTGAGTATGGAGTAAATACCTTAAGAAACCAAGGACCTGACAATATTCAGTGGGATCAACCTGTTCACCTTCAGGATCCTTGTGCAACTTCAATTTGTGTTCCATAGGTGTCTTCACAGGTTTGCAGTCAGTCATACCGAACTGTTCAAGCACCTTCCTAGCATAAGAGCTTTGTTTGATGCTGATCCCATCTTCCTTCTTATCCACCTCTATTCCCAAATAGAGGGTAAGCTCACCAAGATGTGTCATTTTAAATTCAGTTTTCATTCGCTCTTTGAAAACCTCAATTGCTTCCAGATTGCCTCCTGTTATGATGAGGTCATCATAAACATATATGCCAATGAGAATGGATGACTGATCTTCTCCCTTCTTGTACACAGCTTGATCTTGTGCACATCTGTTGAAACCAAAATTCTTCAGACTTATGTCCAACTTTTGGTTCCAGGCCCTTAGAGCTTGCTTCAACCCGTACAAAGCTTTCTTCAATTTCATAACCAAGTGCTCCTTGTTCTTCACTGTGAAGCCTCCGGGTTGTGTGATGTACACTTCTTCCTCCAAATCCCCATGCAGGAATTCTGACTTTACATCAAGGTGGTGCACCCTCCAGGCATGACTAGCAGCTAAGGCCATCAGAATTCTGACAGTATCATGTTTTGCCACAGGAGCATAAACTTCTTCATAGTCAATGCCTTGCCTCTAAACATAACCTTTAGCCACTAATCTCGCCTTGCAGTTGATCACTTCTCATGCTGAATCCCTTTTCAGCTTGTAAACCCATCTTACACCTATGGGTCTTTGGCCAGCTGGTAGTTCACTCAAGATCCATGTAGAGTTCTTCTCAATGGATTCTATTTCTTTCTTCATAGCTTCCTCCCATTGTGGCTAGCCTGCTGCCTCACTGTTAGAAAATAGTGTGGGGACCGGAATCCCGACATCCGAGGATCTCATTGGGTGGTGTCGTGCGATGCGACACCCAACAGTTATACATGAATAGAACCTGAATAAGTACAAGACAAAGTCTTTTATTTATCTTCAGCGGAAGTTTTTACAATACTAACGTAAGGAAAGAAAATATATATATGTATCATAGCTACGCTCTCAGCACTAGCTATGCAAAAGCAAAGTTATCCATGCCTTGGATACTTCGCACTAGCAGCACTCAATTATGGCGGCGTGCAGAGTTCCCACTCGGCTGTACACCTTGGAGGGGGTGCAGCCTCATCATCAAACCCGTCATCAACTGTATAACCTGCAAAACTCGTTAATTGCAAACGTGAGCATAAGGCTCAGCAAGACTAACCCGTCTCACTAGACATATGCAAGGGGACACTAAACATGGGTGAGGTGAAGCGTAAATGACCCGCCTACAAGTGGATCCTTATAATCAAGTTTTAAGTAGCAAATGACATTCTCCGAGCATGGCACATCATGGGCTCCACAATCAAACAAGAAACGCTTTACCGATGATATGACATGCTCAGGGCACATAATGCTATTACAGCTAAAGTATGGGGAAATTGTTAACTTTTAATTGTACTATCTCTAAATCATACAAGGTTGCAAAGTAATTATAATTCAATACAATATGATTTTCTGACTTCTTTAGTATTTACTACGTCACGGCGCAGTGAACAAGTGGTACTCTATTACTGCGAGGGACAGTGATTGCAATCAGGACACACCTGGACAACACGACACATACGTCATTCGGAAGTGTCAGCGAGCACACCCGTACCTACATAACACTTCAGTACTAGGCGTATATGGCCACCTTTCACAAGAAACCCGAACGCCGAGCCCGTCTCACCTCCGCGAATAGAAGGTCTCCGCACGGAACACCTCATGTGTCTGCCGACCGATTTACACCTTACTGTCCTCAGCCCACCCCTATCGATGGTGAGTTAATGGGCCTCGACACCCCAGTTATCAAGTTACATCAGTTTATTGGATTCCATATGTCCATTATGTTGTCGGTACAAGTCAAGCTTGTCCGAAGGGGCCGCATACAGACGGGCCTTAATCAACACAGGCAGGGCTATGCGACCGAGACTCACTTCTCGCCGCTTCCTATCCATTCCCTGCCCGGTCTCCATTTCATTATATTATGCCATTTTCTATTTAACCAATCCTGTGAGATATGTCCTACATCTCTCGCGAGTAGATTCCAACTACTCGACTTCTACCGGATTTCCTATGCATTAGCAAATCAGTTACTACAGGTCAGACTGTAAGTCGTTCCAACCAATCCGTGGGATTTTTGGCCATGCAAGTGGAGTATCAAACACCCTATACTTAATGCACACATCAAACTTATGACGTAAGGTGACAAATCCTGTAAAAACTCTGTAAAGCTTTTAAATGCAAACCGGGGCTTGCCTTGTTGCAGGTCAGAGTCTAAGTTAAAATTTGGAAGATGCTCTTCCAAGACTTCTGGCTCCTCCTCGACTTCGGTCACTATACGATATGTATATAACATGTATATAAATGACTTTGAAAAATAATTATTACCAAGACCATAATTTAACCCATGGTGATCATTATATGATAAGGACCCTAATTGGCTTTGGAACTTCGATGGTAGATACTAGGGAATATGATCAAGGCTCTTGCAAAGAACAGGAGATGATCATAGTAGATTGTGGTCTCCAAAATTATGGCAAGCAATCAACTTCCAAAAATTCTAGAGAGGAAACTGTAGCTTGAACCTAGCTAATAGTTGATAATCAAGATCGAGGAAGTTGTCCTGGTTCAAACAAAAAAAATTTTCATAATTTTCTAAGCTCTGGTAAAGTAGTTATTGAATTTCTAAGTTGGCAATAATTTCTAGAATTATTTACATTTGAATTTTTGGCTTTTAAACAAATAGTCAGTTTGTAGCTGGATTAGGACTATGATATTAGGTCAATTAAATCCAAGATTTTTACAGGAACTAGTTGTGACTAAAGGAAGGTTCAGTTTAAATTTGGGACATAATAAAGTAACTGAACATCTGTAAAAATTCAATAAATGGAAAAGTAAATTGAACCATACAGAGGTTTATACAGGTGCAACGGCTCCCAAACTTTTTCTGGTGGTCAAGAACAGGACACTAAATTTTATGTAAATTTTGGGGATTTTTCCAGTGGTTATCTTGTCCGGAAAAATTGTATTTGCATTTGGAAAGATTGTTTTCTACAGACTTTAACTTTGAGTTTCACAGAACCTAATTGGTGTGTACAGAAACTAGAGCTCAAGTGCTATCAAACAAAATTTGTTTGAAGATTTTTGGAGTAGTCTACAGAGACATATTCAATTTAGAAGTTTGAATAATTTTCTGGAATTATTTTAATAGCCCGTTGGCGCCAGAATTCAAATTTCAATCGGCGGGTCCCATGGGCCACGTGGCGTGCTCTGGTCAATGCAACACTGTGGTCCACAGAACTATTTGCGCGCAGCCGCATGGGATCCCTGCCGCACTGTGATCTCGCAGTCGCTGGCAGGTGGGGACCCTACGGGTCGTCTTCTACCTCGGGCCAGTGCCCGCGCGAGGCGGCGCCCGCGGCGGTGACTCGCCGGCGAGCTCGCCGCTGGCTAAACCGACGGGCCAAACTCGCTCAAACTCGCCGCCTGGGGGTTTTTGGGGTCGCTGAGCACGACGGTGAGGTCGGTGGGGCCAGAAACTCGCCGGAAGTGGCCGTGCGACGGCGCCGGCGGCGGTGAGCACTCGGGCAACGTGGAACTTGCTCCAAAGTAGCTCAAACCACTCGGGATCTTCTTCAAAACCTTCCTGGGACGATGATGATCAAGGAAATGGACGTGGAAAAGGAGAAAACCACCAGGAACTATGAGCTCGACGGCGAACCGAGGTTTCCTCACCGACGACGAGCAAAACTTGATTTTCTCGACCGTTGCTCGATAACTTTTAGGGATTTTTGCTTAGGTAGGAGCGCTAGGACCTATAGAAACTATCCCTAAGCAATTGCATAGAATCATTACATGTAGAAACGGAATTTAAACGAAAACCTAGCAAGTTCATTCACTTCGGCCGGAAGAAAGAAGATCAATAACTTCTTCAATTCTCAACAAAAAAGGAAACGGTTTGCACCGAGAGTTAGAGCTTGACTAGGCGCACCTTTAAGCTGTTGGAGTCGTGGCTTGAAACGGCGCGAGACGGCGGCGCACCACGGAGCAGAGGTGGGCGGCAGCGATGGCGCGCGGCGGAGATTAACTCGCGAGAGGGGGGAAAACACGGATCGGGGAGGGGAAATATGGGAACGTCGGCGGCCTTTTATAGCCCGCGGCAAGCTAGCACGCAGGCAGCTCGCTGGAGCTGCATGCGCGCACGCTGTCAGGCGGTCGAGTGCCGGTGCAGAGATGGCAGGCGGCCGACCTGACCCATTAGCAGCGGCTGACCGGTGGGGCCCACAGGTCAGTCAGACCCCCAATACAAAAGTTAATAATTCATTTAAAAATGGAAGATCAACCCCAAAAATCATGAAACTTTGTGGAGATGGTCAATGAATTATTCTGAACCCAATGGTGAACTCCAATCTTATGTTCAAATAAGTTGGAAAAGAATTTTAAATTCAGATTTGAATTTGATTCAAATTTGTTAAGCGCCTCAAATAAAATAGCAAATGAGTTCCCAAAATCTTGAAATTTTGCAGGCAAGCTATTGAGAATATTAGGAGGCCAAGGAAAAATTTAGAGCCTCTAATTTGAATATTTTTGGTAGGGCCAATTAGTACTGCACTTTAAATTGCCCTAATAATCTTCATCCAAATAATTCTAAAAATTTGAAGAGGGGTGAATAGAATCATTCTAGAATTAGTGGTGATGTCCAATACTCATGTTAATAAAATTTAATCATGAGTGCAAGAAAGGTTTGGGTGGTATAAAGTTCATGTGTACCACTATATTGGATCTCTAATATAGTTGATCACAAAACTCAGGACTGAATTCATATGCCATAAAAGTGGGGTTTTACATTCCTCCCCCCTTAAAAGAATCTCGTCCCGAGATTACAAAAGGATGCAAGAGGAAAAAGATCTAACGAACATATGCCGCTAACAAGTCCGGATAGTTCATTCTAAGATACCCCTCGCTTTCCCACGTGGCTTCTTCAACACTGTGGTTGCTCCACAAGACCTTGTAGAAATGCAAGGTGTGGCTTCTTGTGGTGTGAGTCTTCTCATCGATGATCTGAGTTGGATGCTTGGAATAAGTGAGATCTGGTTGGAGAGCTTCCAAATCTTCTATACGGACATCAGCGGGAGTTTTAAGACACTTCCGTAACTGGGAAATGTGGAATACATTGTGAACCCCTGAAAGTGACGGCGGTAACTCCAATTGATATGCCACAGGTCCGCATCTTTTGATTATTGCGAACGGCCCAATAAAACGTGGAGCTAGCTTCCCTTTCACTCCGAATCGATGGATACCTTTCATAGGGGATACCCGGAGATAAACTTGATCCCCAACCTCGAAGTGAAGAGGTCAACGTCGTTTGTCCGCGTAGCTCTTCTGAGGAGACTGAGCGGCTTTGAGATCTGTTTGAATAATGCGTACTTGCTCTTCGGCTTCTTTTATTAAGTCGACGCCATATACCACTCGTTCACCAGATTCGCACCAGTTCAAGGGTGTGCGACACTTCCGGCCATAAAGAGCTTCATATGGCACCATCTGGATGCTAGCCTGGTACCCGTTGTTGTACAAAAATTCCGCCAATGGTAAATGATCATCCCAATTCCTACCATGGTGGATGGCACAGGCACGAAGCATATCCTCTAGCACTTGATTTACCCGTTCGGTTTGTCAATCAGTCTGAGGATGATAAGCCGAGCTTCGAATCTGCTTGGTACCCAATGCATCGTGGAGGTGCTCCCAAAAGCGAGCGACAAAAATAGACCCACGATCTGAAATGATAGTGCGGGGTACACCATGTAGACACACTATTCTGGAGATATAAAGTTCTGCATACCGCTTTACATCATACTTGACACTAACAGGTATGAAATGAGCCGATTTGGTCAACTGGTCAACGATCACCCAAACTGAGTCGTGCTTATGGATAGTGGGAGGCAACCAACAATGAAATCCATGCTGATATCCTCCCATTTCCAAGTCGGTATGCTTAAAGGTTGAAGCTGTCCTGCTGCTTTCATATGGTCGGCCTTCACTCGCCGGCACGTATCACACCCGGATACATATTTAGCTACTTCCCTCTTCATCCGAGTCCACAGAATTTCTTCTTCAAATCCTGGTACATCTTGTTGCTTCCCGGATGAATGGAATATTTGGACAAATGAGCTTCGTCCAGTATCTTCTTTCTAAGCTCCATGTTTCGTGGTACCACTATACAGTTGTTAAACCAGAGGGTACCTTCATCGTCACTTCGGAAACATTTCATCTCCTCCTTCTTCATTCTTTGCTGAATATGCGACATCCCCTTGTCCTCCTTCTGAGCTGCCATAATATCCTCTTTGATAGTAGGAATGAGAGCTAGGTTGTAGAGTGCCCCATATGGAACCAAGTAGAGACTCAGTTCTTCTTCTCCTTCCATGGAGGTAATGGAAATATTGTTGACATGGGACTTGCGGCTCAGAGCATCTGCGACTACATTCGCTTTGCCTGGATGGTAGTGGATCTCAATCTCATAGTCCTTGATCAACTCTAACCATCTCCGTTGTCGCATATTCAAATCCTTCTGAGTGAAAATGTATTTCAAGCTCTTGTGATCAGTGTGGAGGTGTATTAGATTACCCAGTAGATAATGCCTCCACATCTTCAATGCCAATACCACAGCAGCAAGCTCAAGATCATGAGTCGGGTAGTGCTGCTCATGGTTCCGGAGCTGCCGTGATCCATAAGCGATCACCCGTCTATCTTGCATCAACACACATCCCAAACCAATTCGATGCATCGCAATAGACATCAAATGATCTGGTTGTGTCCGGTTGGGCTAAAACTGGTGCCGTTGTAAGGTGTTTCACCAATGCTTTGAAACCTGCCTCACATGTCTCAGTCCATACATACTTCTGCCCTTTCTTCAGAAGTTCGGTCATTGGTTGGCTATCTTGTAGAAATTGGGTATAAACCTACGGTAATATCCTGCTAAACCCAGGAAACTTCGAACTTCATGCACAGACTTTGGAGAATCCCATTTGAGGACTTGCTTGATCTTGCTGGGATCAACTGCAATCCCTTCTGCTGATATGATGTGCCCTAAAAATGGCACTTGACTGATCCAGAATTCACACTTGCTGAACTTAGCATATAGCTGATGGTCCCGTAATCGTTGAAGCACGATACACAAATGTTGAGCATGTTCTTCTTCGGATTTTGAATACACAAGTATGCCGTCAATGAAAACCACAACAAACTTGTCCAATTCGGACATAAACACCGAGTTCATGAGATACATGAAATGAGCCGGTGCGTTGGTCAGTCCGAAGGACATAACAAGGTACTCATACAGTCCATACCTTGTTGAGAATGCTGTCTTTGGTATATCTTCTGGTCGAATCCTAATCTGATGATAACCAGAATGAAGATCCATCTTTGAAAATACCTTAGCACCCACCAATTGATCAAAAAGAATATCAATGCACGGTAGTGGATACTTGTTCTTGATAGTGACAGCATTGAGTGGACGATAGTCTACACACAGTCTCAAGGTCTTATCCTTCTTTACTATGAACAATGCAGAACAACCCCATGGTGACGAACTTGGATGAATGAAACCTTTGTTCTCAAGTTCAGTTAACTGTTCCTTAAGTTCTGCAAGTTCCTTGGGTGCCATCTTGTAGGGTGGTCTTGAGATGGGCACTGTTCCCAGTGCAAGTTCAATCTTGAACTCTATATCTCTTTCTGGGGGCATACCAGGAAGATCTTCAGGAAATACGTCCGGGTATTCACATACTACCGGAATATCCTTATGTTCCATAATCTCGGTATTGTGGGTAGATGAATTCACTAGAATGGCTTTCTCAAGCTCGAGGACTTGAGAGGGATGGCGTGGAGAATTTAGATATATCTTTCGAGGGACCAGATCTAGAATAGCACCATGATATTGTAACCATGCCATTCCCAAGATGACATCTAATTTCTGATGCTCTAGTATCAGAAGTGAAGTAAGATATATGGTTCCATCTAGGTTTAGTGGTATCCCTGGAACCAATTCATTTGTTACTGTTTTCCCAGCTGGAGTGCTAATCACATATGGAGTTTTGGTGGTTATAACAGGCAAATGACTTTTAATGACAAAAGATTTACTAATGACATTGTGTGAAGCTCCGGAGTCAAGGAGTATGACTACGGGATGACTGAAGATAGAGAACGTACCCGTGAGTACGGGTGCGCCTTCCGGAACATCCTCGATGGCGAGGTGGTGGACGTTGCCGGGTCTGGTGGTTGGCTTCTTGAGCTGGTTGCGGGGTTGGTTGGCCCCCTGATAGGATGATTGCCCTCCGCCTTGTCGATTTTGAGGGCAGTCCTTGGCGAAGTGCCCCGTGCGCCCACACGTGAAACACGTGTACGGGGTTTGGCCAGTCCGAATGGGAGGACGGAATCCTGGTGCACGTGGTGGTCGTGATGGCGGTTTCCACCTCTGGCCGGATGGTGATCGGTACACCATACGGTACTTCTGAGGAGCACCACCTCCGCTGCCCTGCAGAGCACTCCTCTTCTTTTTATCTGAGGACAGCTCGCGCGTAGCGTCCTCCTGCATGATAGCGGCATTGATGATGTCGTTGAAGCTGCCGCGGTTGAACAGGACAAGCTTGTCCTTCATCTTGGGGTTCAAACCCCGGTAGAAGCATTCGCGCTTCCGATCTTCGATATTCACTTGGTCCTGAGCGTATTGGGCCAAGTGGTTGAATGCTTTGGAGTACTCGTATGCACTCCTTCCTCCCTGCCTTAGCTCCAAGAACTCTTGAAGCTTCCTCCTCAAAATCCCGGGAGGGATGTGGTAGGCGCAGAACGCCTCTCGGAATTCGACCCAGCTTACGACATGGCCTGCGGGGCGTGCGGCAAGGTAATTGGCCCACCATGCACCGGCAGACCCCAGCAGTTGCTGTGCTGCAAACAGCGCCTTCTGCTGTTCGGTTACCTCGAGTAAGCCGAACTTTCCTTCAATAGTGCGGAGCCAATTATCCGCATCCAACTGTTCATCGGCCTCTCTGAAGACCGGTGGATGTGTCGATGAGAAATCAGAGTAGGAACTCTGATATTGCTGACGCGGTCCATCATTCTGTCGTCCCCCTTGACGGGACGAGTGCTGCACCAGAGTCCGCAATAGCTCGGTTTGCTCGTCGCGCGAGCCGAGTACTGCAGCGAGAACCTCCGCGATGCTCCTCGGAAGTGTGGGCGGAGGTGGTAGAGGTGGTTGCGTTTGAGGCGTATTCTGCCCCGGGGGTGGTGTGTCATCCCCCTGCCCTCCACTTGAGCCTCCCACTTCTGGGGCTGCACGTGTACGCACCATGCTGCAATACAACGATTCACACCATAAGTCTCACTGCCTTAAGATCATCCTTCCATATAAATAGTAATGCGGTAGGTAACAATAGATGATGCATAACATTCACATATATTGATAAAGCACAAACTTTATACAATCTATATTATCTTGGGCCCAAGTTTACAATAGAACTCCAAAAATAGACACACTTCATTTAAAGAAGTCGTCTCATCTATTCTTGGGCACCACAAGTCGTCAGGTCCATGTCATCATACCCAGACCTCGCTACTATTTAGAACAAGACTCATAAAGTCACACAACACACGTGGTGTTTACTGCTCATCATTACACTCGGCCTAATGTGATAAGTACATCAACACGGCCCTCTACTCATAAAACTTGATCTCCTGGGGATCTTCTTCTTCTTTGTCATCCTCAGGATTAGGCACCACTGGTATGGGTGCTGGAGCAGAAGATGATGCCTCGTTCAAAAGTGACGTCCTTTTGGAAATCATAGTTTGCCAATCCGTCTGTACCATAAACATCCCCCAGGCCTCGTTCTCCTGCTGAGCCTGCTCACAGCTGGTCTTCCAGCTCTGAGCCTCCACTCTGGACTGATCCCGATCTGCAGTCACCGCGTCCAACCGGGTGTCCCGCTGGTGTCCATAGCGTAGGCTCGCATCCAAGTCAATTTCCATCTCTAGAGTCTCCTGGCGAGATGCGGCTAAATCCATAACAGCGTCATGCCATTGATTCTCCCTAAGGTTCAAACGATGGTTGAGTCTGTCATTTGCCCTCTCAAAGTGATTCACTCGAATCATGGCTTGCTTTAGATTGTCCGTCAATTCTTTTATGCATGCCCTTTGATTTCCCTTCTCGCGATGTGATGCGTATGCGTACACTGCTAAGGCTGTTGTGGATGTTTCACCGTGCTCGCCCACCTCCGCAAGCAAGCGGGTTGCCCAGGCCTCAGAAGCCCTGCCGTTAACTGGAAAGAACTCATATGGAGTACCCACCAGATTACGGTAATGAAGTTTGCAAAACCTCCCTATGGCAATGCTTGCGGCATAGCTCCATGTTTCCTCTAATATCAACCCTTTGATCTTGATGGAGTATGGAGCCCACCCATGGTGCGGTGGACCAGCAGGTACATCGACGTAGATGGTGCAACTCCACATACCATTTTCTTGGAACTTCTTGACCCAATAGCTAGGCAACACCCGGTAGACAAACTGGCGAAGCAACCTAACAAACACGTCCGGGAAACCGGCTTGCCCGATGCACGTTGAGAACACCCATCCATTAGGCAACTGAATTCTTGGTGCTGCCATCTGTGGACAAACATACCCGGATGTCAATACACCGTATAAGTATTCAACTCAATCAATGATAATGTTGGACAAAATAAATTATCCATAATCAATTGATTCAGGCAAATCTGCAAACTGGAAATGATCACAGTTCTGGTTCAACTGACCTTCCTGTATTAACCCAAAAGTTTCATACAAGAAATGTCAGAATTAAAAGTTAAGTTGAATACAAAAGTTGTAGTACACTTCAAAATCTTTCCAGATTGTAGTCATACAGCTCTAGGCGAACTAATATGAGGAATCTATACAGGTTTTAAGTTGACTCAATTTTTCTGGAAATTTTGAAAGAACCTCTCCTGTATATGGGCTTACTTCCGCATTCTATACAGGTTTATCATGATAAGATAACGAGGTAATGACAAAATAAACATTGTATAACATCGCGTTTAACAATCCAGAAATAAAAGAGTGCCATCCTAAAAATTTTTGTTATACAGGTATCGCACACAAATTCACAACCCTGTGCAAACCGTTCCAAGTTCTGGACTGCAAGAACCAAGTTTGCAATAATTGGAATTAGGCATAGCTACACCCATGTTCAGGTCAGGAGTAATAAATAAAGTTGATAGAGGACTTCCTAAGATTTCCAGAAATGTATATATGTGACCATGTCACTATTCTGGATTAAGAGCTATAACTATCCAAACATAACAGTTGAGCTGACTGGTTTGCACCAGCCGTCCTGCAGCTCACTGTATTGACTTCCCAATTTGGTTTAACTCCAACCCAAATCAGGAAAAACCTCCCATAACAAACTTGAGAAAAAATCCTCCTAACCTTTCCACACATGTATCCCAACAAGGTAGTGGATTTTTCTACAGCAAGTTATGGCAAAAATACACAAACTGGTACAATGGGAAGGTCATCTGGAGCAGTTACAATACACCCCAGATTTCAACAGATTATCAAGCTTTCCTGTCTTTATGGTCAACAGAAAAGTTGTAGAGATCTTCACGAGCTTTCCATCCATATATGACACTCCTATACTATCTACTAAATAACCAAGATTACAACCCGGCGAAGTCGAGCCAACTTCTGCCAGAAATCAAGAATCCTGATTCTATCTACTCTATCGAGTCGGAACCCCTTTTTGCGGAGTCCAAACCTATCAGCATCTGATATTTGGACTTCCCAAAACATTACGCATCCATTCTGTCGTTGGGGATGGTCTAGTATCATGTTTGATACTGACGGTACTACGTAGCTCACCAAGGAAAATTCTATCCGGTATTTCCGGTCACGTCTATAGGTGGTTCCTATATCGTTCTCTCGCAAACGGCTTCTACACTGTCCTCTATCGTAGTTAATGCTGCAAAAGACAAACAATTCCCCTTTCACACATTCACACCTCAAGGGCGGCACGGGGATACATGACAGGCAGTCACAATAATATATATGAAAATAAATGCATACGACTCTGGTGTGAGTCGCCCTCGAGCGAGGTCATGTCTCGAGGTACATGGCTGTAAATACGTCTGTACAGCAAAGACCCCCGTACGATCCGGCTTATACACGCTCGGGTATACGTGTTTCGCATGCTCCCATAGAACATGGATAGTTCTAGAGAGACATACTATCGGGTTATACACCACCCGACGGGGGCTCCCACTAACTTTGAAGCACGCTGGGGTACCGCGTGTCATAGGTTCTCAGAAACATTGAAAGCTTCAGAGACTCCTATTAACTTCCCGTGCCAAGCCACGGAAATTTCACATACCACTCCTTGTATGTTGAGCTTACCGAGATTGATCCGCTCTCGGTGGCGTACCCTACCTCTTACCTGATGTCAGGGCGTCGTTACAGAATATAATAACACATTGTTAGTTTACCACCTTTATACCTTATACTAATAATACTCCTTATAAAGGCATATAACTAATTCCTCACTCAAGTCCTAATTTTTTGAAAATATGTTCTTTTCAAGTACACTGTTCCCAACGATGCTCTGATACCATGTCTGTGGGGACCGGAATCCCGACATCCGAGGATCTCATTGGGTGGTGTCGTGCGATGCGACACACAACAGTTATACATGAATAGAACCTGAATAAGTACAAGATGAAGTCTTTTATTTATCTTCAGCGGAAGTTTTTACAATACTAGCGTAAGGAAAGAAAATATATTTATAGCATAGCTACGCTCTCAGCACTAGCTAAGCAAAAGCAATGTTATCCATGCCTTGGATACTTCGCACTAGCAGCACTCAATTATGGCAGCGTGCAGGGTTCCCACTCGGCTGTACACCCTGGAGGGGGTGCAGCCTCATCATCAAACCCGTCATCAATTGTATAATCTACAAAACTCGTTAACTGCAAACGTGAGCATAAGGCTCAGCAAGACTAACCCATCTCACTAGACATATGCAAGGGGACACTAAACATGGGTGAGGTGAAGCGTAAATGACTCGCCTACAAGTGGATCCTTATAATCAAGTTTTAAGTAGCAAATGACATTCTCCGAGCACGGCACATCATGGGCTCCACAATCAAACAAGAAACGCTTTACTGATGATATGACATGCTCAGGGCACATAATGCTATTACAGCTAAAGTATGGGGAAATTGTAAACTTTTAATTGTACTATCTCTAAATCATACAAGGTTGCAAAGTAATTATAATTCAATACAATATGATTTTCTGACTTCTTTAGTATTTACTATGTCACGGCGCAGTGAACAAGTGGTACTCTATTACTGCGAGGGACAGTGATTGCAATCAGGACACACCCAGACAACACGACACATACGTCATTCGGAAGTGTCAGCGAGCACACCCGTACCTACATAACACTTCAGTACTAGGCGTATATGGCCACCTTTCACAAGGAACCCGAACGCCGAGCCCGTCTCACCTCCGCGAACAGAAGGTCTCCGCACGGAACACATCATGTGTCCGCCGATCGATTTACACCTTACTGTCCTCAGCCCACCCCTATCGATGGTGAGTTAATGGGCCTCGACACCCCAGTTATCAAGTTACATCAGTTTATTGGATTCCATATGTCCATTATGTTGCCGGTACAAGTCAAGCTTGTCCGAAGGGGCCGCATACAGACGGGCCTTAATCGACACAGGCAGGGCTATGCGACCGAGACTCACTTCTTGCTGCTTCATATCCATTCCCTGCCCGGTCTCCATTTCATTATATTATGCCATTTTCTATTTAACCAATCCTGTGAGATATGTCCTACATCTCTCGCGAGTAGATTCCAAGTACTCGACTTCTACCGGATTTCCTATGCATTAGCAAAGCAGTTACTACAGGTCAGACTGTAAGTCATTCCAACCAATCCGTGGGATTTTTGGCCATGCAAGTGGAGTATCAAACACCCTATACTTAATGCACCAATCAAACTTATGACGTAAGGTGATAAAGCCTATAAAAACTCTGTAAAGCTTTTAAATGCAAACCGGGGCTTGCCTTGTTGCAGGTCAGAGTCTAAGTTAAAATTTGGAAGATGCTCTTCCAAGACATCTGGCTCCTCCTCGACTTCGGTCACTATACGATATGCATATAACATGTATATAAATGACTTTGAAAAATAATTATTACCAAGACCATAATTAACCCATGGTGATCATTATATGATAGGGACCCTAATTGGCTTTGGAACTTCGATGGTAGATACTAGGGAATATGATCAAGGCTCTTGCAAAGAACAGGAGATGATCATAGTAGATTGTGGTCTCCAAAATTATGGCAAGCAATCAACTTCCAAAAATTCTAGAGAGGAAACTGTAGCTTGAACCTAGCTAACAGTTGATAATCAAGATAGAGGAAGTTGTCCTGGTTCAAACAAAATTTGTTTCATAATTTTATAAGCTTTGGTAAAGTAGTTATTGAATTTCTAAGTTGGCAATAATTTCTGGAATTATTTACATTTGAATTTTTGGCTTTTAAACAAATAGTCAGTTTGTAGATGGATTAGGACTATGATATTAGGTCAATTAAATCCAAGATTTTTACAGGAACTAGTATGTGACTAAAGGAAGGTTCAGTTTAAATTTGGGACATACTAAAGCAACTGAACATCTGTAAAAATTCAATAACTAAAAAAGGATATTGAACCATACAGAGGTTTAAACTGGTGCAACGGCTCTCAAACGTTTTCTGGTGGTCACGAATAGGACACTAAATTTTATGTAAATTTTGGGGATTTTTCCGGTGGTTATCTTGTCCGGAAAAAATGCATTTGCATATGGAAAGATTATTTTCTACAGAATTTAACTTTAATTTTCACAGAACCTAATTGGTATTGACAGAAACTAGAGCTCAAGGTCTATCAAACAAAATTAGTTTGAAGATTTTTGGAGTAGTCTACAGAGAGATATTCAATTTAGAAGTTTGAATAATTTTCTGGAATTATTTTAATAGCCCGTTGGCGCCAGAATTCAAATTTCAATCGGCGGGTCCCATGGGCCACGTGGCGCGCTCTGGTCAATGCAACACCGTGGTCCACAGAACTATTCGCGCGCAGCCGCACGGGATCCCTGCCGCACCGTGATCTCGCAGTCGCTGGCAGGTGGGACCCTACGGGTCGTCTTCTACCTCGGGCCAGTGCCCGCGCGAGGCGGCGCCCGCGGCGGTGACTCACCGGCGAGCTCGCCGCCGGCTAAACCGATGGGCCAAACTCGCTCAAACTCGCTGAGCACGACGGTGAGGTCGGTGGGGCCATGAACTCGCCGGAAGTGGCCGTGCAACGGCGGTGGCGGCGGTGAGCACTCGGGCAACGTGGAACTTGCTCCAGAGTAGCTCAAACCACTCGGAATCTTCTTCAAAACCTTCCTGGGACAATGCTGATCAAGGAAATGGACGTGGAAAAGGAGAAAACCACCAGGAACTATGAGCTCGACGGCGAACCGAGGTTTCCTCACTGGCGGCGAGCAAAACTCGATTTTCTCGGCCATTGCTCGATAACTTTTAGGGGTTTTTGCTTAGGTAGGAGCGCTAGGACCTATAGAAACTATCCCTAAGCAATTGCATAGAATCATTACTTGTAGAAACAGAATCTAAACGAAAACCTAGCAAGTTCATTCACTTCGGACGGAAGAAAGAAGGTCGATAACTTCTTCAATTCTCAACAAAAAAGGAAACGGTTTGCACCGAGAGTTAGAGCTCGACTAGGCGCACCTTTAAGCTGTTGGAGTCGTGGCTTGAAACGGCACGAGACGGTGGCGCACCACGGAGCAGAGGTCGGCGGCAGCGATGGCGCGCGGCGGAGATTAACTCGCGAGAGGGGGGAAAACACCGATCGAGGAGGGGAAATATGGGAGCGTCGGCGGCCTTTTATAGCCCGCGGCAAGCTAGCACGCAGGCAGCTCGCTGGAGCTGCATGCGCGCGCGCTGTCGAGTGGTCGAGCGCCGGCGCAGAGATGGAAGGCGGCCGACCTGACCCATTAGCAGCGGCTGACCGGTGGGGCTCACAGGTCAGTCAGACCCCCAATACAAAAGTTAATAATTCATTTAAAAATAGAAGATCAACCCCAAAAATCATGAAACTTTGTTGAGATGGTCAATGAATTATTCTGAACCCAATGGTGAACTCCAATCTTATGTTCAAATAAGTTGGAAAAGAATTTTAAATTCAGATTTGAATTTGATTCAAATTTGTTAAGCGCCTCAAATAAAATAGCAAATGAGTTCCCAAAATCTTGAAATTTAGCAGGCAAGCTATTGAGAATATTAGGAGGCCAAGAAAAAATTTAGGGGCTCTAATTTGAATATTTTTGGCAGGGCCATTTAGTACTGCACTTTAAATTGCCCTAATAATCTTCATCCAAATAATTCTAGAAATTTGAAGAGGGGTGAATAGAATCATTCTAGAATTAGTGGTGATGTCCAATACTCATGTTAATAAAATTTAATCATGAGTGCAAGAAAGGTTTGGGTGGTATAAAGTTCATGTGTACCACTATATTGGATCTCTAATATGGTTGATCAAAAACTCAGGACTGAATTCACATGCCATAAAAGTGGGGTTTTACAAATAGGAGGCAATTAATTCTGGAAGAACACGAGAAAACCAGCAATGATCGGCAGACAAACGGGACGAGAAATAACGCGTACCGATTTGAAGCCGAACGCACCGTTGTAGATCCGACGGCGAACAACCGCTGCAGGCATTGGTGACGACGTTGAGCCGCAGCGCCCGATCTCCTCGGTAGACAAGCCGTGGTGAAGAACGTGAGCAGTCGCGCAGAGCGCTTCCCAAAAACCTTATTCGCCCTCTCCCGGTGCAGGATCGCAAGGACGAGCGGTTCCGGAGACCTGCTCTCCCGATCGTTGGTGCACGCTGGCGCTCGGAATGGAGCAGACTATAAGGCAGTGCAAGGAACACGAACGTGGGAACGATCTGATCGTTGGATGCCCTGCCGTACCGCGGACGCCCGTATTTATAGAGTCCCAGGAGGCGGTTCGTATGCAATCCGGAGGGTCCAGATCCGAACTGACTCCGCAGTCGTAGACACGTCCGTCTCCAACGACTTGGACTCTGACTCGGTAGCCCCAAAAATTTGGAGGCCCAAAAGCCCAAAAGCCCAATTTAATTTTCTGCAAAAATATAAAATCTGGGCTCGGCTCGAATTCACACGAACACATGCGCGCGCGTGTGCGGGGCGGGGCGGGGTGGGCCGAGGCGAGGCGAGGCGCGGCGTGGCGAGACGAACGAGCGAGGAGGAGGAGGAGCGCGCGTGGGCCACCTCTCTCTTCCTCTCTTCTCTCTCACTCAAGGAGTGGAAGAGCAACCTCCCTTATATGTAGGGGTTGCTCCACTTCCACTTCCCATGTGGGACTAAACACTTAGCACCACCCCCTCTTGCCCTAATGGGCCTTTGAGATTTATTAGGAATTAATTCTGAATATTATATGGGCCAAGCCCATTTATTCCAACAATGCCCCACCAGATCTCAAAGCCATTAGGAGAGAGGTCATTCTCGTTCCTTGTTTGATATACTAGTGTTTCGACAGAGACTGTGAAGTTGAACTTCTGCCTAGATCCTCAAGTTTCATCAGGTCACAACTTGAACAATGGACTACGCCTTGAATTGCAAGTTTTGTGTGAACTGACTTTACCCAAAAACCATTACTAGTACTTGAATACCATTAGTCTACCCCGCGGGTGGAGCATATGCGTCGTACTCCCTGGTCTCTTCATGAGCTTTCCAGAGATCACCCAAATCTCACAGACTGCGACGTTAGACAGTCGGAGCTCATATAGGTGTGTTTCCTTCAAGACTGCCCTGTAGGACGGCATCTTTGCTACACATAGCCGACAAAAACACATTAAGGCAATTCGCCAACCTGCCTTACAGTTTGAGAGCACAAGTGTGCATCTTCACATAGAGAGGGTATAATGGAAGTACTCTCCTCGGTGAACCAGTAGCTTGTTTTCCCATGTCCTAATTCACGGGACTCCGATCACATAGGCTGGGTTACTACTATGGTGTCACATCAATGGGTCTCAAACCCATCTCTCTCGATGCACTTTCTATCACATTACGTGATAGACCCTTCGTAAAGGGATCTGCTAGGTTTTTGTCTGTTTGTATGTACAAAACAGTAATAACTCCGAAGTTTCTCATTTTCCTGACAGATTTTAAACGTCTCTTGGCGTGTCTTGATGATTTTGCATTATCCTTAGAACTTGTCACTTTGGCAATCACCGTCTGATTGTCACAGTTCATAAGGATTGCCGGCAATGATTTCTCAACTATAGGCAAATCCATCAAGAGCTCTCGCAGCCATTCTGCCTCTACGGTGGCTGTCTCTAAAGCAGTGAGTTCTGCTTCCATGGTTGACCTCGTCAAAATGGTCTGTTTGCAAGACCTCCATGATATAGCGCCACCAGCTAGAGTGAACACATATCCACTCGTGGCATAGAGTTCATCAACATCAAAGATCCAGTTCGAATCACTATAACCCTCAGGCACGGCCGGATGCCCAGTATAGTGAAATCCATAACTCATTGTACCACTCAAGTAGTGCATAACCCTTTCAAGTGCATGCCAATGATTTGTACCCGGGTTTGACATGAACCTGCTCAGTTTGCTCACAGCAAACGAGATATCAGGACGAGTTGCGCTAGCTAAGTACATGAGTGAACCGATCATCTGAGAATATTTGAGTTGATCTCTTGACTCTTTCTTGTTCTTTCTAAGTATCACGCTGGGATCATAAGGCGTTGGAGAAATCTTGCTATCCATAAAGCCGAACCGGTTCAAGATTTTCTCAACATAGTGGGATTGACTTAAAGTAATTCCACTATCATCCTTATTCAGCTTAATGTTCAAAATAACATTAGCTTCTCCCAAATCTTTCATATCAAAACACTTTGATAGAAAAGACTTGACCTCAGAAATTATATTAATGATCGTACCAAAATGAGTATATCATCTACATACAAGCATAATATAACACTATCACCCCCACCATGGCGACAGTACACGCACCGATCAGCCTCATTAATGACAAAGCCCGCAGACGTCAAAGTACTATCAAACTTCTCATGCCATTGCTTAGGTGCTTGTTTTAAGCCATACAAGGATTTCAACAATTTGCACACCTTTGTCTCTTCACCTTTTACTACAAACCCATCAGGCTATTCCATATAAATTTCCTCTTCCAACTCTCCGTTCAGGAAAGCTGTCTTTACATCCATTTGATGGATGATTAGACCATAAGAGGTAGCCAAAGAAAGTAGTACACAAATTGTCGTCATTCTGGCGACAGGTGAATAGGTGTCAAAATAGTCTTCACCTTCCTTTTGAGTATAGCCCTTTGCAACTAGTCTTTCCTTGTACTTTTCACTAGTACCGTCAGGCCTGAGCTTCTTCTTGAACACCCACTTACAGCCTACTGGTTTGCACCCGTATGGCCATTCAGTTAACTCGCAGGTTCCGTTGGAAAGAATTGAGTTCATCTCACTATGAACTGCTTCTTTCCAGTCATCTGCATCAGGTGATGCATATGCCTCTGCTATGGATCTAGGAGTATTGTCCACAAGGTACACAATGAAATCATCACCGAAGGATTTTGCAATCCGTGATCTCTTACTCGACTGAGTTATTTCATTGTGTTCCTCCTCTGGGACATTCTCAAACGGTGTATCAAGAAACTCGCTAGTTGTAATGGATTCAAGACAAATTTCAGAAGAGATCCTAGCAGTGCTATGCATATCTTTCATAGGAAAAATATTCTCAAAAAATGTTGCATCATGAGATTCCATAATAGTATCAACATGCATATCAGGTACCTCAGATTTAACTACTAAAAATCTATATGCGATGCTCCGATGAGCATAGCCTAGAAAGATACAATCCACTGTCTTTGGTTCGAGCTTGCGTTTCTTGGTAATTGGAACATTGACCTTTGCCAAACATCCCCAAGTACGCAAATATGAAAGTGATGGTTTTCTCCCAACCCACCCCTCGTAAGGGGTTTTCTCTTTATTCTTGTTTGGAACACGGTTTAGGACATGACATGAAGTCAATAGAGCCTCCCACCACCATGCCTTAGATAAACCCGACGTGTCTAACATGGCATTCACCAAGTCACACGGTGTGCGGTTTTTCCTCTCGGCTATCCCGTTTGATTGGGGTGAATAGGGAGGCGTCCTCTCATGTATAATACCGTGTTCTGCACAAAAATCATCAAATATTTTGGGAAAATACTCACCACCATGATCTGACCTAAGACGTTTGATCTTTTTCTCTAATTGAGTTGCTACTTCAGATTTATAGACTTCAAAGTAGTCTAAAGCTTCATCTTTAGTTTGCAACAAGTAAACATAGCAGAATCTAGTAGAATAGTCTATTAATGTCATAAAATATTTCTTTCCACCTTTTGTCAACACACACCATTCATCTCGCATAGATCAGAATGTATGAGTTCTAATGGTGCCAAGTTTCTCTCCTCGGCTGCCTTGTGAGGCTTTCGAGGTTTCTTTGACTGCACACAACTATGGCAATTAGAACCTTTAACAATAGTGAATTCCGAAATTAATTTGAGACTAGATAGCCAATTTATTAAACCAAAATTAACATGACATAAACGAGAATGCCAAACACTTGCATCATCATTAATACCGCCACAAATATAGTTTATTGACTTATTATTAAACTCCGAAAGAGAAAAGCAGAACAGGCCTCCGCATTCATAGCCTTTACCAAAAAATTGTCCATGCTTAGACACAACTATTTTATTGTACTCTAAAACTACTTTAAACCCATCTCTGCATAGAAGGGTACCGCTAACAAGATTCTTGTTCATAGTAGGGGCATGCTGCACGTTCTTCAGCTGGACAATCTTTCCCGAAGTGAACTTCAGATCGACCGTGCCAACACCACGAATAGAAGCATGTGGCCCATTCCCCATTACGACGGCGGAATCCCGGACGAACTGGTAAGAAGTAAACATGGACATGTCCGAACATACATGAACATTAGCACCCGTATCAAACCGCCAAGATGGTGTTTGAGAAATAGAAAGAACAGTAAAGGAATTACTGTACCCATCTGCATTGCTGGATGTCACGATGTTGACATTCTTTTTCCCTTTGCGATCTGCCCTCTCAGGACAGTTCTTGGAAATATGTCCCTGCTCCCCACAGGTGTAGCAGCAGCCATCATTGGCTTTGTTTGACTTCTTCTTCTTGAAAGCAGTAGTTTTGTTTGGCTTGAATAGAGACTTGTTCCCTTTGTTATTGACATTGGGTTTCTGCACCATATTAGCATTGGAACTAGATTGACACTCGCCTCCTTTCTCAGTAGCGTCCTTAGCCCGAGCCTTCTCCTCAACATCAAGAGATGCTATCAGGTTTTCAACTGATATTTCCTGTCTCTTGTGTTTGAGGGTTGTTGTAAGGATCGAATGCCCAAGAGGGGGGTGAATTGGGCTTCTTTTCAAAAATCTAAGCAATAAAACTTAATTCCTAAAAGCCCAATTCCCTACGCAAACGATCTATGCATTGAAGTAAATAGCAACTTCGTGGTATATAAAATGCATAAATGTAAGGGAGAGGAAGAGGATGCAAACTCCCGAGGAGACACGATGATTTATCCCGTGGTTCGGCAAGATCGTCAAGATATTCCTACATCCACGTTGTGGCACCCACTAAAGGGTATAGCCACACCCAAGTCACCGAGACTAGGGATCTTCACTATTCTTCTCCGTTTGCCAACCTTGGCAAGGTGGAGCTCAAGCCTTGTACAACTTCGATCCTCCAGGCTTCCACAATCCTCTTGGCAAGCTCCGGAAGTCTATCTCAGTTACAAACACCAAGGGACACTCCCTTAAGGCTCTCCCTACCCTAGAGATTCCACTCACCAAGAATGGAGGCACACAAGCTCTCTCTCTAGCTAATTCTAGCCTATCTCTTGGTGTGTAAGTGATCTAAATGATGTAGAAGTGATGGCTCTTTGTCTTGAATGCTTGTGGATGTGTAGATTATGTCTGGTGATCAACACTTGTCGATTTGACAGGTTTAAGGGGTATATATAGCCAACCTCCACGAAATAGCCGTTGGAAAAAGTAGGCTGACAGAAGTTTTCTACGAACACCGGATGATCTGATGTCTCCCCTTTAGTTATCATCGGTCAAGTTCACTTTAGCTGACGTCACTGTGTCAGATATGACCGTTGTTAGACCGATGTTACACTTGTCTTCTCATCAGATGATCCGGTGGCTCTTCCTCCAGGATTGGCTCAAACTTGATGCTTACTGGAGTGATTGACCGATGTGTATATTGTTGTACATCAGATGATCTGGTGCTACACTTGGTCCAAGGATATTGCATACTGTACTGATGGACCGATGTAGCTAAGCCCTTAACACCGGATGATACGGTGAGTGCTTTGTTCTGAGGTCTTCTTCTTCTGCTAAACTAACTCGACCGACGTGTTGTTCTCTGGAAACATCGGTTGATCCAGTGAGTTGATTTTGTTTGCTTCGAGTTGTTTCTAAGTGATTCTTTTGAACTTTGCTAGATTGACCTCTTAGACATTTGGTGGAAATGTACTTCTGATGATTGTCAAGCATTAAGTGTCATCAATTGTGGTTGAATGACTTTGACACAAGAGCTTTTACTTCTTATCTTCATATCATTGATTTGATCTCATAAAGTGATTGTATATGGGTCTCCAATGATTAGTAGTTGATATTGATGTTCATATAAATTTTGTTTGATTGAGTGATATGGGAGACATTGCATCCACAAATTCATTAGTAAAATCCAATGGTTGTCATTAATCACCGAAACCATACCTCATGGGGGCCTAGATGCTTTCAATCTCCCCCTTTTTGGTGATTGATGACAACACAACAATTGAAGCACAATAGTAATGAATTTGATAGTATGAAACTTAAGAGGATATGCAATGAATACAAGATTATCACACTTAAAATTTGAAGGCTCAAAATCAATCAATAACTCGAAAAGCTCAATCGATGAGTAACTCATGGGAATAAGTGGCAAGTTCATTAATGCTCAATGAGTAGCAAAAACAGCAAATTACAAAAGATGATATAGATAGACTCATATGGATAAACTCCCCCTACAGCTAGGAAGCTCCCCCTGAGACTAAGCTATCCTCCCCCTGACTCTCCTCTAACTCTTCTCCCCCTTTGGCATCAAGACACCAAAAAGGGGTCCGAGTACCTACGAGCCCTGAGTGCTAGGAGCGATGACGAACTGGTCACCGTCGGGAGTACTGTCGTCAGAGCTGCTTCCTGGAGTAGAGGTGGAAGGAGCTGTCGGAGCCGTAGGATCCGCCGTTGGTGCCTGTTGAGTAGTAGCTGCTGGCAAGGGGGCACTGACGATGGATGCCAGCGTCTACTGGAACAGCGACGTAGCCGGTAGTGGAGAGTTGATCGGTGCACCTGGAGCCAGCAGTGGAGACATGCTGATCGACGGGATCGGCGTGGTCGGCACCGGAGCTGCAGCTGGAGCAAGGACAGGTGGTGGTGGAGCAACGCCTGGCAACTGCGATGGCAGGGCAATCCCGGTCTGGGTGTAGAGGTTGGTGATCAACCCCAGAATGCCCACCATCGCCTGCTGCGTCTGCTGCTGCTGGTCGAGGGAGCGCTGGTGCATCTGGTCGATCAGCCCAGTCAGCCGGTCAGTGTCCTCTTGCCTCTCACGGGCGATCTGGCGCTGCATCTCCTGCTGCTGCTGCTAGAGCTCCAGAAGACGTGCTGCCTGCTCAGCTCGGGCCTGCTCAACTGCAAGCCGGTCCAGGCGCTGCTGCTCATCCTTCTGCTGCAGGAGTGAAGTGAGCTCAGACGGCTGAGAGACCTGTGCCTCTGTGACGGGAGGTGGAGTAGGGGGTGGCACTGTAGAGCCTCCGCGTCGTGCTGCCTGGGTGAGGGATGAGGTGGGAAGTACTCCTCCACATTGTCATCTGTGTCGCTCTCGGACCATATATGTTGCAGGTCCTCACCCTGAGCTTCTGCCTCTACCAGCCTCTCATCCTCCTTTCCAGATCCAACCAGTCCTCCTCAGATAGACGAGCACAAACTTGACGCTCGACTGGACGGCCAAGGCGGCGGTCTCGAGGAGCTGGGGCACGGTAGTGGCTGAACCGTGTCACACTCTCGTCAGTGTAGCTGTCTCGAGGAGCAACCATGTAGAGCAGGTAGCTGATCCAGTGTCCAAACACAAGCTTCCTCATCATGCCCACTCTATCGGTGATCACGTCCTCCATCTCGCATATGAGGATGTCCACTATATCGAACTCCATCCCGTTCATGATGTAGAACAGGAGGGTCTACTGCAGACTGGTGAACCCCTCTAAGTATCCTGACCTCGGCAAAAGCGTGCGGCGCAAGGTAAGGTACACTGTGCGCGCAGCTGGAGTCAGCAGTGCCGGTACCCTCCAGTGAGCGGCCTACTCGGTGGGTCTGCCAGTCCATATACCTTCTCATGCACGCAAGTGTCGTGCAGGTCCACTCCTAGCAGCTGTGCCAGCGTCTGCCTCGTCAGGTGATGGTGCTGGCCCATGAACATGAAGTCTATCGATCTGCGGCCTTCAGAGACATATAGGGTAGCGTAGAATATGCGGACCCAATCCTCCACATATGCACTCCTGTCATAGGACATCAGCTCCACCAGCCCTCTGTACCTCTCAAAGTATGGGCGTATCTCTATATCTGCTGCTAGGGTGAGCTGATCCCAATCCAGAAAGTTGTGCTGGAATAGCTTGTGGCCTCGGCGTCTATAGGTCTCGTATAGAGACGCCTGTGTCACGGTCCAGAAACAACTGTCCACAAGAGCCTCTCTGGGCTGCGGGTACCACTCCTCAAGCAGAACACTCCATCTGAGTCTTCTTAGCTGCTTGGCCTTCATCTTCCAGTAATCAGTCAACCAGACACCTTCACCAACACGGTGTCCATCTCGTAGATGGCTCTCTGGGCCGCCCTGTCCTCACGATGATAGGCAGCAGTCGGTCTCGGACGTGGTGCTGCTACGGGATGACCCCCACGGGTCCTGGCTGATCGCCGGCGAACGAGTGGCACATCTGGCTCTTCTTCTGCCTCGGACTCATCTATCACAGGAGGCTGCCTCGGACGAGCCTCGCGGATCCTCAATGATCCTCCTCGGCCACGCTCTCGCTCCTCGGCGGCCCGAGCATCCATCAACGCCTTCTTCTTCTCGTTCGAGAGCTTCTGCTTCTTTGCAGCCGACTCCGCAATGGCCCTGCCATTGTTCTTCTTATCATGAGCCATTGCGATGAGGCGCAACGACGTCAAGCACACGACACGACGATCGACACGACCGGAAACCCTAATGGCGACGAGACGGCAACCATTGAGTGAGGCACCATGACGATGGTGGAGAGGGTGGTGGTGTGGCTGCTGGGGTGTCGGCGGTGGTGGTGCACGGGCGGCTGTCGGTGGCGTTTGGCTGCGGCAGTGGAGGAGAGTGGCGGCTGCAGCTGCGGCTGTGGTGCGGCGGCAGCCGGAGGCGGCGGCGGCGGCCGGAGACGGCGGTGGCACAGGGCGAGAGGAGCGGCGGCGGCGGAGATAGGCGCGGGTGAGTCAGGATCGGGGAGAGAGAAGGGAGGGAGGCGAAGGGCTGTTTAAATAGTGGGTCCCAAACCCTAGCCGAAAATTTAACACCGGATGGACCAAGGTTAAACGTTAGAAGCATCTGTCGAATGGCACAGTAAGGGTATCCAAAAAAGGTGTTGTTGACACCGGATGGTCCGATGTGGAAGGGATATGCATCGGTGGAATTCAGCACAGTTCCAGAAGTGTGAACATCGGATCGACTGATGTTTTTCAGAATGAACTTGTCGGTTGATTTGTCACACTTGACTGAACTGACTCTTGGCTTTTGAACACCAACTGATCCGTTGATGGTCTGACCTAAGCATCGGATAATCCGATGACTATAAAACAGCAACATCCCATATATGTCCTTTGACCAAACAAGCAATAAGAAACACATGTCTTAGGACTTTTTGGGCAACCCCTTATCCTTCAAAAACACTAATTTGCCAATAACTTGGCTAATCCTTAAATCATATAGAACACCAAAGAAAATAGGAAGGAAATCATCCAAATAAAATGTAAGGCCCATGCTTTGTGAGCTAGAGTATGAAGACTTCTATCTCTTTAGAGCATGTTCCTCTAGGCATTAACGCACCTAACATTTTGTTCTTTCCACCTCATACGAGTTTAGGTATTACATTTCAAACAAGTCTCTTTCTGATGAGGTGGGTTCCCCTTTGTGACAATCTACCGTATGCAATGCCAAACATTTTATAATGCAAGAAATTACAAGTCTATATGGCAGGCATCATGCAAGGCATAAAATAAATCTATCTTGCCAAATTTGAACCTTTCAAAGGCTTCTTCAGGGAGAGCCACTCTCCAAGCCTTGGGGAAACCCAAAAGAACCTCCATCCCAAGCTAACCCTTGCTCACCCCTATCCTTTGAGAGTTAGGCAAGACCTATATGAAGTGCATTCTTACATGACGTTCGTTGCATCTAGCACATTTAACTCACTTCTTAGCGTAGAAAAAGTTTTCTCATCAAGTGGTTTAGTGAAGATATCCGCCAATTGTTCTTTGGACCTAACACCTCGCAATGAGATGTCTCCCTTAGCTTCATGGTCCCTCAAGAAATGATGGCGAATATCAATGCGCTTAGTGCGGGAGTGTTGAACGGGGTTTTTAGCTATCTTAACCGCACTTTCATTGTCACAAAGGAGAGGCACACAACCAAGTTTAATACCAAAGTCCAAAAGGGTTTGTTTCATATAAAGAATTTGGGCACAACATGCACCGGCCGCAATATATTCCGCTTCCGCCGTGGACAAGGCGACGGAATTTTGCTTCTTGCTAGACCAAGATACTAGGGAACGCCCAAGCAAGTGGCACCCATCGGAGGTACTCTTGCGATCCACGCGGCATCCGGCAAAGTCCGAATCCGAGTATCCCAAGAGGTGGAATTTTGCACCTTTAGGGTACCACAAGCCCACACTAGGGGTATGCTTAAGATACCTAAGTATCCTAAAGACCGCCTTCCTATGCGATTCTTTAGGTGCCGCTTGAAAGCGAGCACACAAGCATACACTAGACATGATATCGGGCCTAGATGCGGTAAGATAAAGCAATGAACCAATCATAGAACGGTAGTTAGATTGGTCAATAGGTTTACCATCCTTATCCGCGTCAAGATGACAATTTGTTGCCATTGGAGTGCTTCTTGAGCTACAATCTCCCATCTCAAATTTCTTCAACAGGTCCTTGGTATACTTCTCTTGATAGACGAAGGTCCCCTCTTGAAGTTGCTTGATTTGGAATCCAAGGAAGAAGTTGAGCTCTCCAATCATTGACATCTCGAATTCCCTAGACATCATTTTCCCAAACTCATGGCTAAGAGCCTCGTTAGTTGAACCAAAATAATATCATCAACATAAATTTGACAAATAAACAAATCTCTGTTGATGTCTTTGGTGAAGAGTGTAGTGTCCACCCTCCCGATCTTGAATCCTTGCATGATAAGGAAATCCCGTAGTCGTTCATACCACGCCCTAGGTGCTTGCTTGAGCCCGTAGAGCGCCCTTTGCAACCTATACACATGATTAGGATTCCTCGGATCTTCAAACCCGGGAGGTTGTTCAACATAAACAAGCTCGTTAATGTAACCATTAAGAAAGGCACTTTTCACATCCATTTGATAAAGTCTTATATTATGATGTGATGCAAAGGCAAGAAGTATACGGATGGCTTCTAGCCGGGCGACCGGAGCAAATGTCTCCCCAAAGTCTAGTCCTTCAACTTGCGAGAACCCTTTGGCCACAAGTCTTGCCTTGTTGCGGACCACAACACCGTTCTCGTTTTGTTTATTGCGGTACACCCACTTTGTTCCGATGACGTTTTTGTCCTTGCGTCGCTCCTCCAACACCCAAACTTCATTGCGGATGAAGTTGTTGAGTTCTTCTTGAATGGCCATCACCCAATTTGGGTCTTGGAGTGCTTCCTCAATTTGAGTGGGTTCTACACATGAAACAAACGAGTAGTGCTCACAAAATGAAGCGAAATGGCGAGAACGTGTACTTACACCCCTTGACGGACTTCCAATGATTTGGTCCATCGAATGCGCCTTGGAGATGCGTCCATGCCTCATAAGTGGTTGTGAAGCACTTGGTGATGGTGATGTGTGTTGCTCCTCTTGTGGTTGGACTTGATCATGGACTTCTTCTTCTTCTTGATGTTGTTGGGCTTGTGAGTCTTGAGTTGGCAATGGATCATCCTTCTCTTCTTCGTCAACTTGAGGCGCCATAGAGGTGTTGGAAGCTCCCCCTTTATCATGGCTCTCCTCAACTTTAGGCTTGACGTCTCCAATGGTCATGTTCTTCATGGCTTCTCGTAGAGGCTCATCATCTATTTCATCATGACCAAAACTCTCCTCTTGGGAGCCATTAGTTTCATCAAACTCAACATCACAACTTTCCTCAACTAAACCGGAGGTTTGGTTGAATACTCGATATGCTTTTGAGTTTGATGCATAACCAAGAAATATACCAACATCACATCTTCTTTCAAACTTACCGAGCCTTTAATTGCGGTAGATGTAGCACTTGCACCCAAAGACTCGAAAGTAGGAGATGTTGGGCTTTCTCCCAATGAGAAGCTCGTACGGGGTCTTTTGAAGTAGTCGATGTAGATAAACCCTATTTGCGGCATGGCATGCCGTGTTGATTGCTTCGGCCCAAAACTTCTCCGACGTGGCGTAGTCATCAAGCATTGCTCGCGCAAGAGTGATGAGTGTCTTGTTTTTCCTTTCAACAACACCATTTTGTTGAGGAGTGTATGTGGCCGAAAACTCATGCTTCACACCTTGACGGTCACACCACTCCCTAATGTTGTAGTTCTTGAATTCGGTGCCGTTGTCACTCCGGACCTTGATGATGGGAAGTTGAAATTCCCTTTGAGCACGGTTGGCGAAGGTCTTGAATACTTTCGGAGTTTCACTCTTGTCACCTAGAAATAAAGTCCAAGCATAGCGAGAGTAGTCATCAACTATAACGAGACAATAGAGGTTACCGCCAAGGCTTTGATATGTGGATGGTCCGAAGAGGTCCATGTGGAGTAGCTCAAGTGGCTTGGAGGTTGACACCATTGTCTTCATTGGGTGGTGTGAAGCAACTTGTTTCCCAGCTTGACAAGCGCTACAAAGCTTGTTCTTCTCAAATGTGACATCCTTCACGCCGGTCACCATCCCAAGCTTGAATGACTTCTTGAGTTTGCTCATCCCTATGTGCGCTATGCGTCGGTGCCATAGCCAACCCAAGCTTGTCTTAGTGAAGAGACAAGTGGTCAAGCTAGCATTTTTGTTGGAGAAGTTTACTAGGTAGAGGTGTCCATGCTGAAATCCTTTGAAGACTATGTCTTGGCTTGTTTCACTACTCACAACAACATCATTTTTGCTAAATGTGCATGTTAGTCCAAGATCACATAGTTGTGCAATAGAAAGTAAATTAAAACTAAGTGACTTAACATACAAAACATTAGAAATAGATAAGTCATTTGAAATAGCAATTTTACCTAACCCAATTACCTGTCCCTTAGAGTTATCACCAAAGGTGACTTGTTCATGATTGCCGGGGTTTTCTATGGTGCTGAACATACCATCATTGCCGGTCATATGTTGGGTGCACCCACTATCGAGTACCCAATGCTTTCCTCCGGCTTTGTAGTTCACCTACACACATGAATTCAATTTTTAACTTTAGGCACCCAAGCCAACTTAGGTCCTTGTATGTGTGATACAAGTGTCTTTGGGACCCAAAGTTGCTTGGGGAGCTTGCCCTTCATGCCCTTCATGTCTTTGCCGATGAACCTAGCCTTCACCTTGACATCTACTTTACTTAAGAGATAATAACGATCATTGAAAGTAGATTTGTAATTAATAGGCAACTTTGGAGAAGGTCGGTTAGGAAGAGGACACTCCCTTGTGTGGTGACCGGTGACCTCACAATGTTGGCAATAAGAACCAACTTCCTTGATGAAGCTTGTTCTAAGCCCCGGTGAGGGCACCTTTCCTTTGTTGGGCACCGGGAAGGATCCAAGTCCTCTCTTGTTGAAATCCTTTGCTTGTTGGAAGAGGATTTCCTTGTGTTTGACTTCCCCTTTTGAATGTCTAGCCACACTAGTGCGGAGACTCTCAATTTCTTCCAACAAGTCCTTCTCCCTAGCATTTTCTTTCAAAGGAAAAGACTTGTTCAAGGCATTAGTGACATGAGAAGTAATGTATATCCTATTATTAAGAGTTGGTTTCTTTATATTTTTCAACTCTTGATCAAGCACATCATAAGCAAGGTTAAGTGTTTGATGTTCTTGTATTAACTTGTTGTGCTCTCCCAAGAGTGTTTGGTGTGCTAAGTTAAGCTCATGTTTATCTAACTTGATTTTAGCCTTTTCTTCCTCAATTTGCTTGACATGGGATTTGAGCATGTCATGCTCTTTGAGTATGCTTTCATACTTGTCAAGCAAATCGAGGTTAGAACTCTTAAGTCTAGCACAAGTTTCTTCAAGAGCTTTAACCTTACTCTTTTCCCTCTTAATGATAGCATGATATTCATTTACTAAAGAAGTTAAATCATCGGGGGAAAACTCATCATCTCTAGAGTCGTCACATACCTTGTGTTACCTTTCGCCATGAGGCACATGGGCGGTGGATGAAGAGGTGAGTCATCATTGTTGGCAATGGCGAGGCCGGCCAAACTTTCTTCTTCCGCTTCACTCTCTTCATCACTTGTTTCTTCATCGGTGACCCATTCATTTGCCTCACACATGAACACCTTTTGTTGGCCATTTCTCTTCTTTGGGAAGAGTCTTGCCTCCTTTCCCTTGTCATGTTTCCTCTTCCCAAAGGATCTTGGTTTGGGTTTGGCCTCTTCTTCATCATCATCACTTTCTTCAAGCTTGCGATGCTTGCTCTTGTGGTTCTCTCTTCTTTTGTCCGGTTTTGGACAATCATAGGAGATGTGGCCTTGATCACCACAATTGTAGCAAGTCTTGTGATCATCTCTTCTTGGTAGAAATGCTTTCTTCTTGGGATCAAATGTGTATCCCTTCTTAGTAATCTTGGAGTTCAACCGTGAGAACTTTCTCATCATCAATGCAAGCTCATCATCATCATCATCTTCACTTGATGCTTGCTCTTCTTCACTTGAGCTAGGCTCAACCACCTTCTTCTTCTTGAGGCTTGTTTTCTTGGTGGAGGCCTTTAGAGCAATTGTTTTTGAAGATGATTGCTCCATCATTCCAAGTACACTCATCTCATGAGCGTGAATTTCTCCAATGAGCTCCGAAACTTCAATGTGGTCAAGAGACTCCTTTTGAAGCATGGAGTTGATGATGTTGTACATTGGCTCGGGAAGGAGCATGAGGATCTTGCGGTTGATGAGTCCCTTGCCAAGAGAAGCAATGTCAAGAGCATTAATTTCTTCAATAAGTACATTCAAGCGAGAGAACATCTCATTGACATTTTCATGAGGTAGCATCTTAAATTCATCATAATTTGCTTTAAGCATGTGATATTTAAGTTCCTTGACTCGAGAAGAACCCTCATGAATCTCTATTAAGCAAGCCCAAATTTCACAAGATTTTTCTTTGCTAGCAATCCTAGCAAACACATCTTGACTAATACATTCATAGATTGCATTCCTAGCTTTAGAATCCCATTTAATTTGATCACCAACATAGTTATGTTCTCCAAACCCCACGTGGGTCGCTTCCCATACTTCGGGAGCAATAGCCTCTAGATAAGCGTGCATGCGTGCTTTCCAATAGGCAAAGTTCTTGCCCTCGAAGATAGGAACCGAATCCCCAACCTTGGCCATTTTAGCTCTCTAGCGGTGAAGCTAGAATGATCCTTTGAGCAACCTTGCTCTGATACTAATTGTAAGGATCGAATGCCCAAGAGGGGGGGTGAATTGGGCTTTTTTTCAAAAATCTAAGCAATAAAACTTAATTCCTAAAAGCCCAATTCCCTACGCAAATGATCTATGCATTGAAGTAAATAGCAACTTCGCGGTATATAAAATGCATAAATGTAAGGGAGAGGAAGAGGATGCAAACTCCCGAGGAGACACGAGGATTTATCCCGTGGTTCGGCAAGATCGTCAAGATCTTCCTACATCCACGTTGTGGCACCCACCAAAGGGTATAGCCACACCCAAGTCACCGAGACTAGGGATCTTCACTATTCTTCTCCGTTTGCCAACCTTGGCAAGGTGGAGCTCAAGCCTTGTACAACTTTGATCCTCCGGGCTTCCACAATCCTCTTGGCAAGCTCCGGAAGTCTCTCTCAGTTACAAACACCAAGGGACACTCACTTAAGGCTCTCACTACCCTAGAGATTCCACTCACCAAGAATGGAGGCACACAAGCTCTCTCTCTAGCTAGTTCTAGCCTATCTCTTGGTGTGTAAGTGATCTAAATGATGTAGAAGTGATGGATCTTTGTCTTGAATGCTTGTGGATGTGTAGATTATGTCTGGTGATCAGGACTTGTCGATTTGACAGGTTTAAGGGGTATATATAGCCAGCCTCCACGAAATAGCCGTTGGAAAAAGTAGGCTGACAGAACTTTTCTACGAACACCGGATGATCCGATGTCTCCCCTTCAGTTATCATCGGTCAAGTTCACTTTAGCTGACGTCACTGTGTCAGATATGACCGTTGTTAGACCGATGTTACACTTGTCTTCTCATCGGATGATCCGGTGGCTCATCCTCCAGGATTGGCTCAAACTTGATGCTTACTGGAGTGATTGACCGATGTGTATATTGTTGTACATCGGATGATCCGGTGCTACACTTGGTCCAAGGATATTGCATACTGTACTGATGGACCGATGTAGCTAAGCCCTTAACATCGGATGATACGGTGAGTGCTTTGTTCTGAGGTCTTCTTCTTCTGCTAAACCAACTCGACCGACGTGTTGTTCTCTGGAAACATCGGTTGATCTGGTGAGTTGATTTTGTTTGCTTCGAGTTGTTTCTAAGTGATTCTTTTGAACTTTGCTCGATTGACCTCTTAGACATTTGTTGGAAATGTACTTCTGATGATTGTCAAGCATTAAGTGTCATCAATTGTGGTTGAATGACTTTGACATAAGAGCTTTTACTTCTTATCTTCATATCATTGATTTAATCTCATAAAGTGATTGTATATGGGTCTCCAATGATTAGTAGTTGATATTGATGTTCATATAAATTTTGTTTGATTGAGTGATATGGGAGACCTTGCATCCACAAATTCATTAGTAAAATCCAATGTTTGTCATTAATCACCGAAACCATACCTCATGGTGGCCTAGATGCTTGCAGTTGTGGCGAAGTTCCTCCACGATGGAGGTAACTTTGCAATAATGCACCCAGCCACAAACTTGTCGGGTAAAGGACACTTAAGGAGATTGAGCTCTCTCACAAGGCACTGTATTTCATGAGCTTGTTCAACTACAGGATGGTTGTTAACCATCTTGTAGTCATGAAAATTCACCATGATATACAGTTCACCGCCTGCATCGGCTGCACCATAGTTAGCGTTAAATGCATCCCAGAGCTCCTTCCCATCTGTGACTGTCAGATAGACATCACAAAGTTTATTATAAAGAACACTTAAGATGCATCCTCTTAGGGCAAAATTGGCTTCCTCGAACTTTGTTTGTTCTTCAACAGACAAAGGGCCTTGAGGCATGCCCTCGGTTACCCAGAAGATCTTAAGCGATTGGAGCCAGAGCGTGGCCTTAACTTGCCACCTCTTGAAGTGCACGCCAGAGAATTTCTCCGACCTCAGTGCATCGGCTAGAGTCATCATGTTCAACTCAGGAAATTGTCTAATAAGGTTTTTGGATTGTTAGAAAATAGGAGGCAATTTACTGAACAATTCCGGAAGAACACGAGAAAACCAGCAACGATCAGCAGACAGACGGGACGAGAAATAACGCGTATCGATTTGAAGCCGAACGCACCGTTGTAGATCCGACGGTGAACAGCCGTTGCAGGCGTTGGTGACGACGTTGAGCCGCAGCGCCCGATCTCCTCGGTAGACGAGCCGAGGTGAAGAACGCAAGCAGTCGCGCAGAGCGCTTCCCAAAAACCTTATTTGCCCTCTCCCGGTGCAGGATCGCAAGGGCGAGCGGTTCTGGAGACCTGCTCTCCCGATCGTCGGTACACGCTGGCGCTCGGGATGGAGCAGACTAGAAGGTGGCGCATGGAACACGAACGCTGGAACGATCTGATCGTGGGATGCCCTGCCGTACCGCGGATGCCCGTATTTATAGAGTCCCAGGAGGCGGTTCGTATGCGATCCGGAGGGTCCAGATCCGAACTGACTCCACAGTCGTAGACGCGTCTGTCTCCAACAACTTGGACTCTGACTCGGTAGCCCCAAAAATTCGGAGGCCCAAAAGCCCAAAGCCCAATTTAATTTTCTGCAAAAATATAAATTTGGGCTCGGCTCGAATTCACACGAACACGCGCGTGCGCATGTGCGAGACGAGGCGAGGCGAGACGAGGCGTGGCGCGGCGCGGCGCGGCGAGGCGAGCGAGGAGGAGGAGGAGGAGGAGGAGCGCGCGTGGGCCACCCCTCTCTTCCTCTCTTCTCTTTCACTCAAGGAGTGGAAGAGCAACCTCCCTTATATGTAGGGGTTGCTCCACTTCCACTTCCCATGTGGGACTAAACACTTAGCACCACCCCCTCTTGCCGTAATAGGCCTTTGAGATTTATTGGAAATTAATTCTGAATATTATATGGGCCAAACCCATTTACTCCAACACTAACTGAAGCTTGTTGGTTCATCAACTTCAGCTAGCAGAGCTTCTACATCAGATTCTCCATATGTCAGTTCCACGATTGGTACTCTATCATAAACCTCTAAGACTCTATTGTATGTCATTGGTCCACTGAACATACCTTCAGTGTTGGAGGAAATTGCTTCACTTGCTGGCTGAATATTAAATTAGTATCAACATGTGTTCTTCTACTCAGCACAGATGTGGCCTCTGCTTCACTAGCTGCTCTTGGCGTCGACAAGACACTGCCTGCTCGAGGACTGTTATGCCCTGCCACTGACGAAGTTTGTGGGGATGCTGTTAAACTTGAAAGAGAGGCTTGCACATCATCCTGCACATCTTCTGGCACTTGGTCTTCTGCCAGTGCACCAGGAGGCAACATATGTTCACCACTGAACTCTTCTTCAACAACAAAATCGGCTGGCTCGCCATCCCCTGTGTTCCATTCCCATGCAAGATTCACTTCAAAAATAACATTGCGACTTACCACTAGTTTGCCGCGTCGTGGATCATATATGCGATGGGCCTTGCATCCTTCTTTGACTACGAGGTACACCATGGGTTGGATCCTATCATCGAGTTTCTTCAGGTGCGGCACCACCAGCTTAAAATGTGCCCTGCACCCGAACACCTGCACATGTGCGAGGTGTGGCCTTCTCCCGCACCAGGCTTCAAATGGGGTCCGTCCAGCCACGGACTTGGTTGACAGACGGTTCAGCAAGTACACCGCTTGTCGTACCGCCTACCTCAGTCTTCCGTGTACACTCATGCTCTTCATCATGGACCTCACCATTGCCATCATGATTCAATTTCTGCGCTCCACCACACCATTATGTTGAGGCGTGTATGGCGCAGTGAGATGCATCTCAACTCTGGCCTGCTCACACACTTGAACAAACCACTTCGACAGAAACTCCCCGCCATGATCAGTTCTCAATGTCTTGATCCGTTGATCACTCGTGTTCTCGGCCGGAGCTTTGAACCTCTCAAAGCTTGCACATGCTTGGTCCTTGGTCTTGAGCAAGTACACCCACATCCAACGTGAGTGATCATTAACTATCAGCATAAAATACTTGTTGCCACCGATTGTTGATGGAGTGATCAGGCCGCACAAATCCATGTGCAACAGCTCAAGAATTCCCTCTACTCGAACTGCGCCATGTAAGGAAATGAATGTCTTGTCTGCTTGCCCGCCAAGCACTTATGACAGAGTTGATCTGGGTGATCCACAAATGGTACTCCCACCACCATTTTCTTCTCTGCGATCTTCCTCAGGGCTTGGAAGTTGACATGTCCCAGGCGTGCATGCCAGAGCCACGCTGGGTTTAACAGACTTGCCAGAAGACAAGTTGGGGTGGCCTACTGCAGATTGATTCGGTAAAGACGATTTGGAGCGCGTGTTACCTTCGTGATCAGACGTGGTTATTGTTGGTCAAACACCTCTAGTGCATCCCCTTCCATCACCACCTTGTAGCCCAACTCCGTGAGCTGCCCAAGACTCATCAGGTTGTTCCGCAGCCTGGGGATGAAATACACTCCCTGCAGCAGCCATTGATCCCCATTTCTACAGGCAAAGAGGATCTACCTCTTTCCTTTGATTTCCACCGTCGAACTGTCACCGAATCTGATCAACCTGGTGACTCCCTCATCAAGCTCCTAGAACTTCGACCTGTCTCCTGTCATGTGGTTGTTCGCGCCGTTGTCAAGGTACCAAGTGTCTCCCATGGTTGTGCCCGCAGCGGCAAGTTGCAATCCGCCAGATTCCTTTTCTTGATTGAGGAAGACAGCCTTGACAGGTTCTTGAGTCTTGACTGATGACACCTCCTCTGTCACTTTGAGCATCAACGCGGGTTCTTCTTCCTGCTCTTTCGCCATATTCACCTCCTCCTTTTTCGGCATCTTACATTCACTTGCATCATGCCCGAACTTGTCAGAATTGAAGAACTGTATAGCTTTTGTCGCGCGCATTCGCACCACTGCCTTTCGACGGAGTCTCGCTGTGCCTGCCATTCCCGCGACCTAGGCCACGTTCACGGCCCCACGGCCACCTCCGCCGCCGTCTGACCCTTTCCCTTTCCCTGAGGATTCTCCAAACTCTATCTTATGGCGTGCTTCCCACTCGGCTCGAGTGAGCAAGAGCTGTTCGTCGCTGCCGGCGCCGCCTCCTGTGGATCAGCTGACACGCTCATCATATGACTTCGACCTTCCTAGTGCTTCTTCAAACGTGATTGTCGACATATCACAGAATTGCTCCATCCCCGCAATGTAGTGGATGAATCACTCCAGCACCGAATGAAGCAACTTCTTCACCTGCGCCGCGTTTTCAAGCGACCTGCCGAGGTTGGTGTACCGGATTGACATTGCCGAGATCCTCCCAGCAAGCTGGTCGAGCGATTCTCCCTCCTTCAGGCGCAGCGCGTCAAATTCGCTCTTCAATGTCTGCAATCTTGCCTCTTTGATGCGTTCTGCTCTGACGAATTGTGCTTTGAGGCAATCCCACACCTCTTTTGCTGTCCTATACCGCACCGCTTGTCCTTCTTGACATCGAGAGTCTGCTGACTCGCCGACTCGATCGCCTCCCAGAGTTCTTCTGCCTCCAACACCGCTTGGACCAAGTTCCCCACGTGATGTTAGAAAGCAATGCACTTTAGAGATGAAATTAATTCCTAAAATTACAGCAATACGCATGACAGATAGTCCACATAACATGAACAATAACATGCAAATAAAGAAAATTATATCTATCATATTCATGTTGTCGGTACCCTGCGTACCATATACCCCTTGGCACTGCAAAAAGATCAAAGGAACTTCACCTGTCTGAGTTGAAGACCTGCGAAGGCCCCACATGTCATACAGGACCGGACCTGACTCCCTTCTATGGTTAGTCCCGGTGCTGCCACGTGTATACTGCAACCGAACCTACATCCACACATGGGATAGCTCCGGGCTAAACACTTGCGCAGCACCCCCGGACCTAACCCCCAACAGAGGGAAGCTCCAGTATCGACACGTGTACAACTGCATCGAACCTACCCGTCCCAGACGGTAAGCTCCAGAGCTGCCATGTGTCTAACCACCGGACCTTCAACTTCAACAAGCAAACTAAAGGACCCCCAACGGCTCGGACCTTCAAGGGACAATCAAGGACTTCAAGACCCGATTAAATGTCATTAATACCATCTTAATGACACACGATCGGAGGGCCCTTAATACCAGTAACGACACTGTCAAGGCTCGTTGCCACACTATTAAGGGTAATTAACCTCATTAATTGTGTATTAAGCATCAGTAACTGCCAGGGTCACATATCGGGCCAGGCTAGCGATGTAACGACCAGTCCTTGTACTATAAAAGGACTGGTCGAGTGATACACAGGGGAGGATTCTTCCAGACCTCTTCCAGACCTGGCTCTGACACACACTCACAAGTGCTCAGACGCTCAATAGAACAACTACACATCCCGTGGAGTAGGGAATTACGCTTAGGCGGCCCGAACCATGTAAATCCTCGTGTCAACTTGCTATCATGTTCTGAATCTCTGCGCGCCCACTACCGAACTACAGACTCCGCGGACTACCAACAGTAGTACAGGGAGAATCGCTGGAACAATGGTCTGACAATTGGCGCGCCAGGTAGGGGCGCCCGAGATTCAAGGATGGTGAACTCTACTTCTGGATTGTCCAATGGCAACCCTGCTGCGCAACCTGCTAGAGGCAATCCCTCCAACATGCAGCAGCCAGCAGGTGTTGTGGCTCCAGCAGGAGTCATGCCACCGCCGCCACCATCTGCACCGGCGAATCAAGCTGGACAGCGGGATGGGGCGTCTGCGTCGGTCACGGCATCGGCGAACAACAACCCTGAACACGCGCTCCATGTCGCGCGTGCTCTTCTCCAACGTCAACCACCTCCGGGAGCATCCCAGGGTGCAATGGAGCAGTGGAGGGCTGATGTGGCGCACATGGTTGCAGCAGCAGCCAATCGCATCAGCAACCAAGGTCCTCCCCCTTGGGACGGGCCCCATCGCAGCATCGGACCGTGTCCGGTAGACTTGGTCCGCACGCTTCACAACACAGGAGGTGTACTGCGTCTCAACAGGCGACGTCGCTGCCTTCTGGGGCGCGACGCACCCATACGGTAACAAGGATTTCAACTCACGACCTCCGGGCGGAGCTTGATCACCGTTACCGCCAACAGGACGGCCGTGTCCACATTGAGCGTGCTCGCAAGAGGCTCAGGACAGTCCTGCTACCGAGGGAGTAGCAGGAGGCTGTTCTGCCCTGGCCATGCACCTACGCATGGTCAGATGGCCGCAGAAGTTCCGGCCTCACCTGCCAGAGAAATTTGATGGGACTGTCAATCCCGCCGAATTTCTTCAAATCTACTCCACCGCAATCCTTGTGGCCGGAGGCAACGAGGTCGTAATGGCCAACTACTTCCCCGTGGCTTTGACTGGGACCGCTATGTCCTGGTTCATGAGCCTTCCGCCCGACTCCATCAACAGTTGGGCGAAACTGTGCCAACAGTTCACCGCCAATTTCGCGAGTTCAAACACCCGACCAGGCACCGAACTAGATCTTTTTGCTATCAAGCAAAAGGGGGGAGAGTCGCTGCGATCCTTCATCTAGAGGTTCTCCCAGGTAAGGAACACTATTCCTTCTATCTCAAGCGCCTCCGTTATTATGGCATTTAGATAGGGCGTACGAGACAAGAAGATGCTGGAGAAGGTGGCGACCAAGAAAGTCACCAGCGTCACGAAACCCTTCAGCTTGGCAGAAAAGTGCGCCAAAGCTGCGGAGGGTCGTGAAATGCACTCCTAACCACCTCCGGAGGACAACAAAAAGTCCTCCAAGGGTGAAGCCACTACCTCTGGGAATGGTAAGAAGAAGAAAAAGTCCAACGGTAAGAAGAAGCCGTCGACCGGCACACCTATAGCCGCTGCTGCCGCAGCTCCGGGTGGCCGGGGGCCACGCCCCGAGAAACAACCTCGGTCGTCGTCTGAAGACGGTGGCAGCTCCAAGATGTGGTGTCCCATACATAAGTCGAACAGCCACAACCTGGAAGGCTGCCGAGAGGTCTAGAACCTTGTCGAGCGCTACAACAAGCGTCGGGAAGAAGTTCCTTTCTGTCAAAGGGAAGGAAAACAGAAAGTCGACGAAGCTCCGGCTGAAGAGGAGTTAGGCTTTCAGGACCCCAAAAAGGTCCTGAAGGCTGTTTACACCTCTGTCAACGACAACTCCGACGTCTCTGACAACGAGCGTCGGAGGACCATGATCACCATCTTTGGTGGTTCGTGGGACATCACCTCCCGCCGTGTCACGAAGACAATGCGGCGGGACATGGCCTCAGTAGCTCCCACCGCCAAGGTGGGGCCGCACCGGAAGTGGATGGACACTGCCATCACCTTCGATGCTTTAGACTGCCCTCGGAACATGATCGGAGCTGGCCAACTCCCATTGATGGTATCTCCGACCATCAACAACATCCAACTCCACCATGTGATGGTGGACGGAGGTTCGTTGTTGAACCTCATAAGCTTTGAAGCTTTCATCAAGCTTCAGATCTGACCTTCAGATCTTCGCCCCTCCCGACCTTTCTCCGGAGTAGGTCCGGGGGCCATAACTCCACTCGGTGCTGTTACTCTCCCGGTGACCTTCAAGACCTGGGAGAATTACCGCACTGAGAAGTTGGTCTTCGACGTGGCGCAAATCAACTTACCGTTCAACGCCATCTTGGGCAGGCCAGCCTTGTACAAATTCATGGCTGTCGCCCATTATGGCTACTTGGTTTTGAAAATGCCAACACCAGCAGGTGTTCTCCGGATCCGCGGGGATCGCATCGCCGGAGTGACTGCTCTGGAAGAACTCCATGCGCTTGCTACAGCGCAGGAGGAATAATCCGGAAAGGAGCAAGCTCCGAAACCCCCGAGCATTTGTCATCGAGGCTCAACCTCTACACCTCGTGTGCAACCAAGCGGTGACACCGACATCCCCATCAAAGTCATCCAAATTGGTTCCGACGCTGCTCAGACCACACGTATATCGGGAGGTCTGAATGTCAAATAGGAACTCGCGCTCATCACTTTCCTCCGGGCTAATGTCGACGTGTTTGTCTGGCAACCGTCACAAATGCCTGGGATCCCTAGGGAAGTGATCGAGCACAATCTGAGGATCTATCCCAACCCTCGGCCTGTACATCAGAAGCCTCGGAAGTAATCAGTAGAGCGACAAAACTTCATACGTCAAGAAGTGAAGAAGTTACTTGAAGCTGGATTCATCCGAGAAGTCTTCCACCCAAAATGGTTGGCAAACCCAGTCGTTGTACCCAAGGCCGGCGGGAAACTTCGGATGTGTATCGACTACACTACACTTAATAAGGCATGTCCAAAAGATCCATTCCCACTACCTAGAATAGATCAGATAGTGGATTCCACCTCCTGGTGCGAATTACTGTGTTTCCTAGACGCATATTCTTGGTATCATCAAATTAGAATGTCTAGGGAAGATGAAGAACATACTTCCTTCATCACAGTAGATGGATTATATTGTTACACTGCCATGCCATTCGGTCTCAAAAATGTTGCTTCAACATTTGTATGAGCTGTGTACAAAACTTTTGGAGAGCTCATCAGAGACGTAGTGGAAGTGTAAATCGATGACATCGTCGTCAAAATCAAGAACAAGGATTCATTCCTTGACACCTTGCAAGCTGTCTTCGACAAGTTGCGGGTCACACGCACGAAGCTGAACCCAAACAAGTGTGTCTTCGGGGTTATCTATGGAAAGCTTCTTGGATTCTTGGTGAACCACCGAGGAATAGAAGCGAATCAGGCGAAGATTAAAGCTATTGAAGACATGCGGCCAACAGCCCGCATCAAGGACGTCCAAAAGCTGACTGGATGTCTAGCTGCCCTCAGCTGGTTTATCTCAAGACTAGCGGAACGGGCGCTACCCTTCTTCAAGTTATTGAGGAAGTCCGGACCATTCCAATGGTCTGAAGAAGCAGAAAAGGCGTTCCAAGAGCTGAAGCAGCTCCTCACCACTCTACCAACCTTGGTAGCTCCGAATCCTGGTGAGCCACTTCTGCTTTACATTTCGGCAACTAACGAAGTTGTCAGCATGGTCCTGGTTGCAGAAAGACTAGAACCATCTCCAGTTCAGGAATCCAGACCCCTTCGGGAGGGTCCGGAGCTACCTGAGGACGAGTTTGGGTCCCAGCTCCCAGACCCTAATCCTCAAGGAGAGACGACGGGGGATCCGTCTCCTTCAAATGAAGGAGTCACTGCTGCTGAAAAAGAAGATTCAGACCCCTCTAGGAAGGTCCGGGTCACTACAGAAGAAGCTTCGGGTTCCTCCAACCAGAACTCGGAGGTCCCCAAACAAGGTTCGGACCCCTCCGGGAGGGTCCGAGTTGATGAGGAGGAAGCTCCGAGCCCCTTCGGGAGGGTCTGAACAGTCCAACGCCCAGTGTACTTCATCAGCGAAGTACTCCATGACGCCAAGACTTGGTACCTGGAAGTGTATAAGCTTCTCTACGCAGTTCTTATTACTTCTAGGAAGCTCCGACACTACTTCCAAGCTCACAACATTTCAGTGGTAACTTCTTATCCACTGCGTGCAATTTTGCATAATCCCAACTCCAGTGGGAACATTGCAAAGTGGGCACAGGAATTGGCCGAGTTCGACCTTGAATTCATCCCAAGACAAGCGATCAAGAGTCAAGCATTGGCGGACTTTGTGGCGGAATGGACCCCCTCGCCATCAAATCCTGGGGGCGCCAATGAGCAGAAGCCGGAACCCAAGGTTCCGGTCTTCACCGAGCCTCACTTGACTCTCTACTTCGACGGCTCCGTGCAAAAGCAAGGGGCCAGAGCTGGAGTCCTTATCCTCGCTCCGACCGGGGAGAAGGTCAAATACATGGTTCACCTTGACTTCAAGGCGACCAACAACATGACAGAGTATGAAGCACTAATTTATGGGCTCAAGGTGGCACTATCGTATGGTGTCAAGCAGCTGTTGGTAAAGGGTGATTCACAGCTTGTTGTAAAACTAGTCAAAGGTGAATGTTGCTGCAATAACCCACAACTAGCTGCATACCTACCTGAAGTCTAGAAGCTTCAAAAGGACTTCAACGTCCTGGACCTCTGCCATGTCCAGCGTCTCAACAACGCTGAAGCCGACGAACTCTCAACGAAAGCTTCAACCGGAGCTCTGGATCCCGATGGAACCTTCGTCTGGAGATTGTCAAGACAAACCGCTCAGCCTGCCAAACTGAGCGAAGGGATCAAGACCAGCACCTCGAAGCTGGCAGTCCCGATGGCCTTGTTACCATGGCGCCCATCAAGGGTCGTAGGTGCTGCAGGAAGCTCCGAGAAACCCAGCACGCAAGACTAAAATCCTCAAGCTAGCTCCAATGCATGGATCTTGGAGATCCAAAGCTACTTGAAAGACAATTTCCTTACTGAATATAATGTATCCGCTGACCGGATAGTCAGATTGGCTAAAAGATACACACTGGTAGAAGGGGATCTCTACCGACGTGGTGCCAACGGCGTCCTAATGTGGTGCATTACAAGGGAAGAAGGCTGCAAGCTCCTCCCAGAAATCCATGGAGGCGAGTGTGGAAACCACGCGTCTTCCCGCACGGTGGTCGGTAAAGCCTTCCGGTATGGTTTTTACTGGCCTACAACACTCCAGGATGCAACTGAGCTAGTGAAGAAATGTGAAGCATGCCAGTTCCATGCGAAGCAAATTCACACACCAGCTCAACCTCTACAAATGATACCTCCTACATGGCCATTCGATGTGTGGGGGATGGATATCTTGGGACCTTTCCCAAGAGCCGTCGGAGGTTACAAGTTCCTGTACGTCGCCATTGACAAGTTCACCAAATGGCCGGAAGCAACTCCAGTTGTGACAATAAACAAGGAATCAACTATCAACTTCTTGCAGTCCATCGTTGTCAGTACCCTGGGAACCGTAAACCCCTTGAGATTACAAAGATCTCAAGGGAAAGTCATCTACTTGATTTGAAGACCTTCGGAGGCCCACATGTCAGACATAACCGGACCCGCTTCTCCAACATGGTTAGTCCCAGGGTCACCACGTGTACTATCAAACCGGAGCTACCGCCCACAAGGGGGAAGCTCCGGGCTACGTACCGAAATGGCACCCCCGGACCTAACCCCAAACCGAGGGAAGCTCCAGAACTGAGACGTGTCAGGTAGCTCCGGAGCTACCTGTTTCCCACAGTATGCTCCGGAGCTGCCACGTGTCCAACCGTCGGATCTTCAGCCTCTAACCTCCAGACTCCACAACGGCTCCGAATCTTCAAAGGGGAATCAAGGGCTTCAAGACCCGATCAAGTGTCATTAATACTATATTAATGACACACGATCGGACGACCTTAATTACCCGTAACGGTGCTGTAAAAGCCCATTACCCGGTCATTAAGGACAATTAAACGTGTTGAATGAGTATCAATATTAGTAACCCCCGGGGCCACATGTCGGGCCAGGCTACTTGTAACGGCCTGCCCTTGTACTATAAAAGGACAGGTCGACGACGGACTCTACACGTTTTTCATAGACGCTCGATACAAGCTCATACAGCTAATACAACACCAACACACTCGTGGAGTAGGGTATTACGCTCAGGCGGCCCGAACCACATAAATCTCCGTGTCTCCTATGTCATTTACAATTCACCTTCTTGAATCTCCGCACACCCACACCGAACATAAAACTCCTCTAACACTTTAGTAGTGTCGAGAGATCTGCCGGATCCAAACCACCGACAGTTGGCGCGCCAGGTAGGGGGCGCCTGAGATTTCGAGAATGGTGAACTCAGCTGCTGGATCATCCAACGGTCATCCTGCTGTTCAAGCTGTTGGGGGCAATCCCTCCAATATGCAGCCATCAGCAGGGGCCTCAGCGCCAGCAGGAGTCACATTGCCACCACCGCCACCTCTACCAGCAAATTAAGCTGAACAACGCGATGGTGTACCGGCATCAATCACTGCATCGGCAAATCATGATAACCCGGAACACGCGCTCCATGCAGCACGTGCTCTTCTCCAACGCCCACCACCTCCGGATGCATCCCGGGATGCACTTGAGCAGTGGAGGGCTGATGTGGAACATTTGGTTGCAGCAGCAGCCGACCGCATCAGCAACCAGGGTCCTCCTCCTTCAGGACGGGCCCCGTCGCAGCGACGGACCTTGTCTGGCAGACTTGGTCCGCACGTTTCCAACAACAGGAGACGTGCTGCATCACAGCAAGTGACGTCGTTGCCCTCCGGGGCACGACGCACCCACACGGTATCCATGCTTTCAACTCATGACCTCCGGGCGGAGCTTGATCGCCGATACCGCCAACAAGACGGCCGAGTCCATATTGAGCGTGCTCGTGAAAGACGAGAAGCTCAAGACGTTCCTGCTCCTCAAAGAGTAGGAGGAGGCTGTTCAGCCCTGGCCATTCATCTGCGTATGGTCAGGTGGCCACAGAAGTTCTGGCCTCACCTGCCGGAGAAGTTCGACGGGATCGTTAATCTTGTTGAATTTCTTCAGATTTACTCCACTGCTATCTTGGCAGCTGGAGGAAATGAGGTCGTAATGGCCAATTATTTCCCAGTGGCTTTAACTGGGACCGCCAGGTCCTGGTTTATGAGCCTTCCACCCAAATCCATCAACAGTTGGGAGGAGCTGTGCCGACAGTTCACAGCCAACTTCAGGAGTTCATACACCCGACCAGGCACTGAACTGGACCTTTTTGTAGTCGTGCAAAAAGGGGGTGAATCCCTGCGATCATTCATCCAGAGGTTCTCTCAGGTACGAAGCACTATCCCTTCTATCTCTAGCGCCTCTGTCATTGTGGCATTCAGACAGGGTGTACAGGATAAGAATATGCTGGAGAAACTGGCGATCAAGGAGATCACCAGTGTCACGGAACTCTTCAGTTTGGCCGACAAATGTGCCAGAGCCGCGGAGGGCCATGAGATGCACTCCAAACCAACTCCATAGGATCACAAGAAATCCTCCAAAGGAGAAGCCGCTACCTCCGGGAGTGGTGAAAAGAAGAAGAAGACCAACGGCAAGAAGAAGCCGTCGGCCGGTACATCCAATGTTGCAGCTGCTGCAGCTCCGGGTGGCCGGGGGCCACGCCCCGAGAAGCGACCTCGACCGTCTTCTGAAGACGGTGGCAAACCCAAGGTGTGGTGTCCAATTCACAAAACGGGCAGCCACAGTTTGGAAGACTGCCGGGAGGTCAAAACCTTGTCGAGTGCTACAACAAGGGCCGGGAAGAAGCTCCTTTCCGACAGAGGGAAGGAAAACAAAAAGTCGACGAAGCTCCGGCTGAAGAGGAGTTAGGTTTTCAGGATCCCAAAAAGGTCCTGAAGGCCATCTACACCTCTGTCGATGACAATTCCGACGTCTCTGACAACGAGCGGAAGACCATGAACACCATTTTTGGTGGATCATGTGACAACACCTCCCGCCGCGTCATCAAGACTATGCGTCGGGACATGGCTACTGTAGCTCCTACAGCCAGACCGGAGCCTCATCGGAAGTGGATGGACACAGGCATCACTTTTGATGCTTCAGACTACCCTTGAAGCATGGTTGGAGCAGGTCAGTTACCTTTGATGGTATCTCCTACAATCAATAACATCCAGCTCCACCATGTCATGGTAGTCGGAGGTTCGGGGCTCAACCTCATAAGCTTCGAAGCTTTCACCAAGCTTCAGCTCCGACCTTCGGATCTCCACCCCTCCCGACCTTTCTCCGGAGTAGGTCCAGGAGCCATTACCCCACTCGGAGCTATTACTCTCCCCGTTACCTCGGGACATAGGAGAAGTATCGCATCGAGAAGTTGGTCTTTGACGTTGCTCAGATCAACTTACCCTTCAATGCCATCTTGGGTAGGCCTGCCTTGTACAAATTCATGGCAGCTGCTCATTATGGCTACCTGGTGTTAAAGATACCAACACCAGTAGGCGTTCTCCGGATCCGCGGAGATCGTACTACCGGAGTAACTGCTCTGGAAGAACTCCATGCACTTACCATGGCGCAAGAGGAGGACTCCAGGCAGGAGCAAGCTCCAAAACCCCCGAGCATTCGTCAACGAGGCTCAACATCTGCACCTTGTGTGCAGCCAAGCGGCGACACTGACATCCCCGTCAAAGTCGTCCAAATCAGTTCTGATGCTGCTCAGACCACCCGTATATCGGGAGGATTGAACGACAAATAGGAACTCGCGCTCATCGCTTTCCTCCGGGCTAATGTCAACGTGTTTGCCTGGCAACCGTCACAAATGTCTAGGATCCCCAGGGAAGTGATTGAGCACAATCTGAAGATCTACCCTGACGCCCTGCCTGTGCACCAGAAGCCTCGGAAGCAATCTGTAGAGCGACAGAACTTCATTCGACAAGAAGTGAAGAAGTTGCTCGAAGCTGGATTCATCCGAGAAGTCTTCCATCCAAAATGGCTGGCAAACCCAGTCATTGTGCCCAAGGCCGGCGGGAAGCTTCGGATGTGTATCGACTACACAACTCTAAATAAGGCATGTCCAAAAGGTCCATTCCCACTACCTAGAATAGATCAGATAGTGGATTCCACCTCCGGGTGTGAATTACTGTGTTTCCTAGACGCATATTCTGGGTATCATCAAATCGGAATGTCTAGGGAAGATGAAGAGCATACCTCTTTCATCACAGTAGATGGATTGTACTATTATACAGCCATGCCGTTTGGTCTCAAGAATGCAGCTTCAACCTTTGTACGAGCTATGTACAAAACCTTTGAAGACCTCATTAGAGACATAGTGGAAGTGTATGTTGATGACATCATGGTCAAGGTCAAGAACAAGGAGTCACTTCTTGACACCTTGCAAGCTGTCTTCGATAAGCTGCGGGTCACCCGCACAAAGCTAAACCCAGACAAGTGTCTTCGGGGTTAGCTCCGGAAAACTTCTTGGTTTCCTGGTAAGTCACCGGGGCATAGAAGCTAATCCGATGAAGATCAAGGCCATTGAAGACATGCGGCCACCAGCCCACATCAAATATGTCCAAAAGCTAACTGGATGTCTAGTAGCCCTCAGCCGGTTCATTTCAAGACTGGCGGAACAGGCACTCCCCTTCTTCAAGTTATTAAGGAAGTCCGGACCATTCCAATGGTCTGAAGAAGCAGAAAAGGCGTTCCAGGAGCTAAAATAGTTCCTCACCACCCTACCAATTCTGGTAGCTCCGAACCCTAGTGAGCCTTTGCTGCTTTATATTTCAGCCACTGACGAAGTCTTCAATATGGTCCTGGTCGCGGAGAGACCAGAACTACCCCATACTCAGGAATCCAGACCCCTTCGGGAGGGTCCGGAAGTTCCTGACAGTGAGTTTGGGTCCCAGCTCCCAGACTTGAATCCACAAGAAGTCACTTCAGAAGACCCAGACCCCTCCGGGAGGGTCGAGGTCGCTTCTGAAGAAGCTCTGGGTTCCTCCAGCCGGAACCCGTAGGTCCTCGAAGAAAATCCGGATCCCTCCGAGAGGATCCGAATCAGAGGAGAGGAAGCTCCGGGCCCCTCCGGGAGGGTCCGGACCATTCAACGCCCAGTGTACTTCATCAGTAAAGTATTACATGATGCCAAGACTCGATACCTAGAGGAGCATAAGCTGCTCTAGGCAGTTCTTATCGCCTCCAGGAAGCTTCGATATTACTTACAAGCTCACAAAATATCAGTGGTGACCTCTTACCCACTTCGAGCAATCTTGCATAATCCCAACTCAACTGGGAATATTGCAAAGTGGGCAGCGGAATTGGCCGAATTCGATCTTGAATTCATTTCAAGGCAAGCAGTCAAGAGTCAAGCATTGGTAGACTTCGTGGTGGAATGGACTCCCTCTCCATCAAACCCTGTGGGCCCCAGTGAGCAGAAGCCGAAACACGAAGCTCCGGCCTTCACCAAGCCTCATTGGACCCTCTACTTCGACGGCTCCATGCAAAAGCAGGGGGCCGGAGCTGGAATCCTTCTCCTTGCACCAACCGGGGAGAAGGTAAAATACATGGTACACCTTGACTTCAAGGCAACCAACAACATGGCGGAGTACGAAGCACTCATCTACGGACTAAAGGTGGCACTTTCATACGGTGTCAAGCAGTTGCTGGTCAAGGGAGATTCACAGATCATCATTAAGCAAGTGAAGGGCGAATGCTCCTGCAACAATCTCCAGCTAGCTGCTTACCTCCTTGAAGTCCAGAGGCTTCAGAAGGACTTCAAAGTCCTATATCTCCACCATGTCCAGCGTGCCCACAACGCTGAAGCTGACGAACTCTCGACGAAAGCGTCAACTGGAGCTCCGGCTCCTGACAGAACTTTTGTCCTGAGGTTGTCAAAACCCACAGCTCAGCCTGCCGAACTGAGCGAAGGGGGCGAGATCAGCATCCCGAAGCTGACGGTCCCGATGGCCCTGTTACCATGGAAGCCATCAAGGGTCGTAGGTGCTGCCGGAAGCTCCGAGCAACCCAGCACGCAAGACTCAAATGCTCAAGTTAGTTCCGATGCATGGATCTCATAGATCCGGAACTACTTGAAAGATAACATCCTTCCTGACGATGATGTATCCGCTGACCGGGTAGTCAGATTGGCTAAAAGATACATGTTGGTAGAAGGGGGTCTCTAACGGCGCGGTGCCAATGGCATCCTAATGCGGTGCATCACAAGGGAAGAAGGCTGCGAGCTCCTCGCAGAAATCCATGGAGGCGAGTGTGGGAACCACGCGTCTTCCCGCACGCTGGTTGGTAAAGCGTTTCGGCATGGCTTCTACTGGCCTACAACACTCCAGGATGCAACTGAGCTGGTGAAGAAATGCGAAGCATGTCAATTTCATGCAAAGCAAATTCACACACCGGCTTAGCCCCTACAAATGATACCTCCTACATGGCCCTTCGCTGTGTGCGGGATGGACATCTTGGGACCTTTCCCAAGAGCCGTCGGAGGTTACAAGTTCCTGAACGTCGCCATTGACAAGTTCACCAAGTGGCCAGAAGCAACTCCAGTTGTGACAATCAACAAGCAATCTGCTATCAACTTTTTGCAGTCCATTGTATGCAGATTTGGAGTCCCAAACAAAATCATCACTGATAATGGGACCCAATTCACAAGCTCTGAATTTCAAGGATATTGCAAAGACCTCGACATTCAAGTTTGCTACGCCTTCGTAGCTCACCTAGCAAGCAATGGCCAAGCTGAGAGAGCAAATGCTGAAATCCTTAAAGGACTCAAAATGTGTACCTATGAGCGTTTGAAAAAACATGGAGCCAACTGGATTGAAGAGCTTCCGCCCACTTTATGGGCCAACAGGACATCTCCAAACCGGTCAACTGGAGAGACACCCTTCTTCCTGGTGTATGGAGCTGAAGCAATCCTTCCTCCAGAAATCACCTTGGGGTCACTCCGGGTCCGGACCTTCGACGAAGCCACGCAGGACCAGCTCCGGCGTGAAGACCTAGACCTCCTTGAGGAGGGAAGGTGCCAAGCAGCTATTCGGAATGCCCGATACCGCCAAGCCCTTTGGCGCTATCATCAGCGGCATGTACACAATCGACAGCTCGAGGAAGGCGACCTGGTGCTACGGAGAATACAATCCAGAGAAGGGTTAAACAAACTCTCCCCCAACTGGGAGGGACCCTTCAGAGTGATTAAAGTATCCCGTCCCGGGAGCGTTCGCTTGGCTACTGAGGATGGGACACCTCTCCCAAATCCTTGGAACATTGAGCACCTCCGTAAGTTCTAAACTTAATATCACGGAGGTGAGTCTGTAGTAACTTGAGGTGTATGTTATAGAGTCATTGTACAGAGTCGGGTAGTCCCTTCGGGAGAACAGCCGGACCTTTCCCAGAAGGTCCGCAAAGTTCATGCAACACTTATCACAGTCTCAGGACTAAAAGTGTGGCTAGCTACCCTGGGTCAAACGAGAAATAAAACACACTTAGCCTGGTTCCGTACCCTAAGAGTGTACTTGTTTCCCCTATACCCCGAACCTATAATGAGAGACATCTTCATGTGAAACAGACTCCACGTGCATTTATTTTGTACAGGCTCAACATTTTTTATTTTTCTCTTTCTTGTCTATAACAAAGACGTGCAATTCTTAAGAAATTTTAGTTTGACTGGTTCATATACGATTCGAGTTGTATTGTTGATTCTTTTGGATTCAAATATTGTTCATGGCCCACTCGCCTGAATGCCGCCAAGCCAATCTAGGGCCGGAGTGTGCTATCGACTTAGCCAGGTCAAGCACCCTAAGTATGCCACTCTACCTACACCCCGGCAGGCCGAAGTAAGGCGGGTCCATGTACAGTTGGATCTGGAAGAAAAGACAACGCATTCGGTTGTATTTAAAATCGTGTTTGACTTAAAATCTTCTTGAGAATCGTAAGACGATATGAAGTTATAGAAAAGAAACGAATTTTACTATTTTTCTTGGCTTCAGTGTGCAGGAAAAATAAATTCACGTTGATGGAGAAAATCCGGAGCTAACAAAGCTCCGACTCCCCTAGGTGGCTTGTAATCGATGTTAAGCATTGAAAACGAGCATCACCAGAGCAACCAAGCTCCGGTAGAGCTAGGGGGACCAGCCGTCGATGCTAAATAAAAGATGGAGAGAAGACCCCGCAAACGGAGTCTGCTGCCAACAAACTAAGTGTTGGGAAAGGTCATTGCCGGAGCTACTAAGCTCCGACACCCCGGAGGACTAACTATCGATTCTCTACGCGTTGATAGGGACTATTACCGGAGCTACTAAGCTCTGACGATAGACAATGCCGGAGCTTCTAAGCTCCGACAACCTCAGGGGGCCTTCACTATCGAAGACTTTGGACCTACACTCTACAAGTTCGGAGCAAATGAGTCTTCAACAAAACACAATATCCTCTTGGTACATGTTCACAATCAAATTGTGTACATCTACCAGGGGGCCAAGTGAAGACAAAAGTGTTGAAGACAAAAAGTGAAATTCACAAAAATTTGGGGATTTCATTCATCTGGAGACAAGGGATTACAAAATTAAGGAAGAAGAAGAGAAAATACAAGTGAGAACTACAGAGATGGTCCTAGACCCTATGGAAGAATTGGGCGACCTTCTGGGCAACCTCCGACACATTGGCTCGCGCAGCTTCGCCTTCTCCTTCAACGGGACCTTCAAGCATCGGGTCCAGGGGAAATTGGGAGTTCTGACTGGTGTAGCACATCAGCACATATTCTGCGACGTTCTTCGCCAGGGATTGCCCCTCAACCTCCAATTGGTCTGCGATGACGTCGCCCACCTTGGAGAGTTTGCTACCCGCCGAGCTCAACGCCTGCAGCGCTAGGTCCGGCTCCGGCTCCGGATCATCTGGACGCACGGGGCTGAATCCCATCGGTGTCAGCGCATCGTTGGCCTTGCCTAGGAACTCCCAAATCCGTAGGGAGTCCGCAGTCCTTAAGGCCTTCAATTCCTCCTGGGATCTTCTGGCCGCCACCAGTTCAGAATTCTCGCGAGCGAGGCGCTCAACCTCTTTGGCGTTTTGCTGGATCTTTTCAGCAACCCGCTTCTCGAGTTTTCCGAGCTCCCCCTCCCGGAGGTGGATCTTGTTCTGGCGGTCAACCAGGTCCTTCTACCTGCCCCTCACTTTCTTCTCCCTGGCAGCAAGGGCACACTCTTGCTCGTAGTGTTCCTGCCCTCACACCCAGGCCTTCTCCTCCTCCTCAGTGCAGTGCTCTTCCAATTTCTTGGCTCGCTCCTCGAGGCCCTTGTCAGCCAGAGCCACCTTTTCGGTGAGCTCCTCCTCCCTCCTCAGGACATCATCTCGCAGCTCAAGGAGTTTCTGCTCTTCATCTTCGAGCCGTTTCTCCCTCTCCTCAAGTGCCTCCCGGCACTTGATGAGTGTAGTGTTAATGGTCTAAAGCCTTTCTTGGCATTCATCGGCCGCACTGTTAGCTGCTTTGGTTTGCTCGTAAATATCCCGGGATTGAGCATCGAGGGCACGAGTCTTACTCTCCCTGTCATCCAATAATTTGCCCCAGTATTCCAGGCGGACCTTCTCCCGCTTGATCCACTCTTTGTCATCTGCTAGCCTCGACTGTGCCAGCTTGGTCTCGAAGTAGAGCCGGTTACGCCACCACTTAAGGGTTTGGCGCTCCTCTTCAAGAGCCTTGCTGGCGTGGAAGAAGGCCAGTTGAACTTGACGCAGACTGGAACAGGCGTTGTCAATAGACAATGACAATGGGATAGGTTCCGGACCTGCTGGGGTCTCCTCTGCTGGTTCCATTGGGTTTTCAGATACAAAAATTGGGTCCCACTCCACAAGAGTAGTCCCCTGGGTATACATGGCACTAGGGCCGTCCTCCGGGATGGTCTCAGTCGCCATCGAGGAAGGCCCCGCCGCCAGGTCTTCATTTGCCCCCCTCAGGCAGGGGGCCAACAACTTCACCAGGGCACTCCGACTCAGCTGCAGGTACCTCCGGCGCCGTCACTCCCGGAGTAGCAGCTGCTTCTGGCTCCGGCCTGAGCACCTCCTCAACTAGGGGCTCGAGCACTAACGCCTCTGCAACAACCGACTCGGGAGCCGGAAGGTCTTCATCATCAACCGGCCCTGCGGCCGGTGCTTTTGAGGTAGCCGGCCCAACCGCCGGGACTTCCTCAACATTCGGCGCGCACGTCGGGACTTCAATCACTTCCGGCTCAACCGCCGGAGCATCGACAATTTTCGGCTCTGGAGCCGGAATTACTGCTTCCTCCGGCTCAACGGCCGGATCTTCCATCATCTCAGCACCAGGACCCGGAGCTTTAGCCTCCGGGACAGGTGCTGCTGGCGCATCTTCTCACCCGCGGTCCGGCTCTACCACGGGAGTCTCTGGGGATGAGTCGAGGTCCATGACCACGACAGCTGGCGCCGGAGCTGTCGCAGCTTCAGCCACCACTTGGGGCGGCACCGGGACAGGAGCAGAAGCATCCGCCCTCACAGCTTCAGTCGCTGTGGCTGAGGGTGGAGCCTCACTCCTCTTCTTGGGAACGCTGCAGGTGATGGATGAAGAAACTTAAAAAAACAGTTACTACAACAAAACAACTGTCCAAGGTAAAGATTAAAAATTACCTTGGGAGGCTTCCGCACCAGCTTGCGCGAAACCTCTTTCCCGGGCGTTCTGGGCAGGTCATAGCCGGCGTGGAAACTCTGGAAGGCCCCTCGGAACTCGTTGCAGCCACGGGCGTTTCCCTAGTCGAGGCCCCCCTCGATCGGGAAGAACCTTCGGACCTAGAGGCCTCAACCGGCCCTGGTGCTGGAGTCGCATGCCCGGAGCTAGCACCCCGGGAGGACCCCGTTGCGGGTACAGCCGCCGCGGTTGTAGAAGAACCCCCCTCTGGGGAGGAGCCGATGCAGAGGTGGCAGGCCTGACGAACCTTCCGTCGGCATGCTACAGCTTCCTCTTTCGGCTCAAGGGTTCATCCGCTGGCTCCTTGCCCTTGCCGACGACCTCGACCCTTGGCTTCGGGGCAGGATCTGAGCCACCTTCGGAAACCCCAGTGATCGCCACCCTAGAGATTGATCTTCTCTCGACGACACCGAGGTCGTCAAGCACGGGCATCTTCCGCCAGAGCTCCCTACTGAACTCTACTTCCACGTTCAGAGGAAGAAAAGCTGATGGCGGAGTCAGGTCATCACCCTCAACGTCGATGCCGTGCTGGAACTTCTTGAGGTGGAACTCCAAGGTTGTCCCCACCATGTTGGACTTTAGCCCGGTCTCGACCCAGTCGTCGTCCATCACGCTGTTGAGGGCCCAAGCGAGTTTTTCTCTCCTCTTCAGCGGTGTCCACCTGTTGACCAGGAAGTTACAAAACACCGCCTAAGGAGTTAATCCTCCCTCCACGCACTGGCGGATCCTGGTCAGAGCAGGGTTGAAGGCATCCGCCAACACCAGAGCTTCACTCCAGATCGTCGTGTCAATGTTGGGGAGGCCTTCGGGCAGCTCTAGCCTCTCGTGCTCCTCTACCCGGATGACTATCCAGTCCTTATTCCAGTCATCCCACTTCCCAGAGGGAAACGGCCGGAGGTACTTGAATGGGCACTTCTTGCGCTTCACGAAGTAGTAGAAGCCAAGGTACTCATTGCTCCTACCGGTGGTATGGACGGTGAAGAAGGTCCGGAAGAGTTCAATGCAGGGGGGATTCCCACCCACATCTCACAGAAGTGGACAAAGATAGACACGAGGAGAAATGGAGTGAGGGCCAAGGTGGTATAGTTGCAGACCATAAAAGTCTAGCAGCATCAAGAAAAAGGAGGAAAAAGGTGGGATCAACCCCACCATGGCGTACGAAGAGAAGTACACCATTTCGTCGGCGTGCTCCTTCTCAAACGGGAGCTCTCCGCCGGCGCGGACCATGCGGTTGAAGAAGTCCGAGGACCATCCCATGATGGCCCGGACCTTCTTCAGGTCACCATCGGTCTTCAAGCGACTCTCGCGGAGACCCAACTCCATCGCAGCACAGCAAGGCAAGAGAGGAAAAGCGAAGCACAAGTTGGGAGTTTGAGCGCAAGATCAGATGAGAGGCGTAAAGAACTCCAGATGGTGCGCGCTTTCTTTCTTAAGTAAGCCCTCGCAACGCTTGGATGGAAACCGCAAGGAAGTCAAAGATACCACTCAAAAATTCCACCCAGCCGATGACAAGAGGGCCCGGGACCACCTCGACGATCGAGTCGAGGTTCTTACCCAGGTGAATGGTTGTCATCATGAGGCGGGAAGCCCGAAGGCGGCGGCCTGACAAGGAGCGAGGAACCGATACGGTTTTCGTATTGGGAACCGGCGACCTTCAATTGCGTGAGATCCGCACACCAAAGATCTCATCTGCCGCACACGGGATACGCCATGCGGCGAGGATTTAACTCCAAATCATCGCCAACGGCACATCCGAAGACCTTTGAAGACTCAGTTCAAAAGTTGCGAGGATGGACCCACCTCCGGCGGAATGACTTCACCCAAGGGGTCTTCCCCAGAGGTGGGCCCAGGGGGCCACTATCGGTACCCTGAGAACCGTACACCCCTTGAGATTACAAAGATCTCAAGGGAAAGTCATCTACTTGATTTGAAGACCTTCAGAGGCCCACATGTCAGACATAACCGGACCCGCTTCTCCAACATGGTTAGTCCCAGGGTCACCACGTGTACTATCAAACCGAAGCTACCGCCCACAAGGGGGAAGCTCCGGGTTATGTACCGAAATGGCACCCCCGAACCTAACCCCAGACCGAGGGAAGCTCCGGAACTGACACGTGTCAGGTAGCTCCGAAGCTACCTGTTTCCCACAGTATGCTCTGGAGCTGCCACGTGTCCAATCGTCGGATTTTCAGCCTCTAACCTCCGGACTCTACAACGGCTCCAGATCTTCAAAGGGAATCAAGGGCTTCAAGACCCGATCAATTGTCATTAATACTATATTAATGGCACACGATCGGACGACCTTAATTACACGTAATGGTGCTATCAAAGCCCATTACCCGGTCATTAAGGACAATTAAACGTATTGAATGAGTATCAATATTAGTAACCACCGGGGCCACATGTCGGGCCAGGCTACTTGTAACGGTCTGCCCTTATACTATAAAAGGACAGGTCGACGACAGACTCTACACGTTTTTCATAGACGCTCGATACAAGCTCATACAGCTAATACAACACCAACACACTCGTGGAGTAGGGTATTACACTCAGGCGGCCCGAACCACGTAAATCTCCGTTTCTCATGTGTCATTTACAAATCACCTTCTTGAATCTCCGCGCGCCCACACCGAACATCAAACTCCTCTAACACTTTAGTAGTGTCGGGAGATCTGCCGGATCCAAACCACCGACAATCGTATGCAGATTTGGAGTCCCAAACAAGATCATAACTGATAACGGGACCCAATTCACAAGCTCTGCATTCCAAGGATATTGCGAAGACCTCGGCATTCAGGTCAGCTACGCTTCTATAGCTCACCCGGCAAGCAATGGCCAAGCTGAGAGAGCAAATGCAGAAATCCTAAAAGGACTCAAGACGCGCATGTATGAGCGACTGAAAAAACATGGAGCCAACTGGATCGAAGAGCTTCCACCCACACTGTGGGCCAATAGGACAACTCCAAACTGGTCAACTGGAGAGACACCCTTCTTCCTGGTGTACGGAGCTGAAGTAGTCCTTCCTCCGGAAATAACCTTGGGGTCGCTCCGGGTCCGGACCTTCGACGATGCCACGCAGGACCAGCTTTGGCCTGAAGACCTTGACCTCCTTGAAGAGGGAATGTGTCGAGCAGTTGTTCGGAATGCCCGATACCGCCAAGCTCTTCGGCGCTATCACCAAAGGCATGTTCAGAGCCGACAGCTCGAGAAAGGCGATCTGGTGCTACGGAGAATACAAACTTGAGAAGGGTTAAACAAACTCTCCCCAGCTGGGAAGGACCCTTCCGAGTGATCAAAGTATCCCGTCCCGGATGTGTTCGCTTGGCAACCGAGGATGGGACTCCTCTCCCTAATCCTTGGAACATTGAGCACCTCCGTAAGTTCTACGCTTAATATCACAAAGGTGAGTCTGTAGTTACATGTGATGTATGTTATAGAGTCATTATACAGAGTCGGGTAGCTCCTCTAGGAGAACAGCCGGACCTTCCCAGGAAGGTCTACAAAGTTTAGGCAACACTTGTCACAGTCTCAGAATTAAAAGTGTAGCTAACTACCTTGGGTCAAACTAGAAATACAACACACTTAGCCTGGTTCCGTACCCTAAGAGTGTACTTGTTTCCCCCGTACCCCAGACCTATAATGAAACACATCATTGTGTGAAAACAGACTCCACGTGCATTTATTTTGTACAGGCTCAATATTTTTTATTTTTTTCTTTCTTGTCTATAACAAAGTTGTGCAATTCTTAAGAAAATTTAGTTCGCCCAATTCATGTATAATTCAAGTTGCATTGTCAATTCTTTCGGGTCTAAACATTGTTAATGGTCTACTCGTCTGAATGTCGCCAAGCCAATCTAGGTCCGGAGTGTGCTATCGACTTAGCCTGGTCCTACACCCTAAGTACGCCACTCTACCTACACCCCGGCAGGCCGAAGGAAGGCGAGTCCAGAAACGATCGGATCTGGAGAAAACAAGCCAGTGCACTTGGTTGTATTTAGAATTGCGTTCGACCTAAAAATTTCTCGAGAATAGTAAGTCACAATTGAGTTATAGATAGGGAATGGATTTTACTATTTTTTCTTGACTTCAGTGTGCAGGAAAAATAAAGATCTCATGGTGATGGGGAATAAAGCCAGAGCTATCAAAGCTCCGACGCCCCTTAAGGTGGTCTACTATCGATGTTTCAAACATTGATAGTAGACATCGCTGGAGCTACAAAGTTTTGGCAAATCCAAGGGGCCAGCCGTCAATGTGAAGAAAAGATTGTAGAGGAAGAAGATCTTCTATCGAGCAGTCGCGCGAACGCTACCCAAAAACCTGATTTGCCCCAATCCGTGCGGATTCTTCACTGGGGCGTGGTTTCGGAGACACTGCTCTCCCACACGTCGGTGACACGTCGGCGGGTGGGATGGACTAACCTGTAGCAGACGCTCAACGCAGTGGACTAGTGAGTTTGTTCACCTCTGTATTTCAGAATGAAAGCACTCATTCTGTATATATAGTGGCAGACTCTAGTAACTGAAAAATTAAGTATGCAGTAAAGCAGCACAATTAGGCTCCAATAACTGAAGACAATAAACTTTAGTATTTGTAGCATAATTATATTTTGTCAATTACTGCATACCATTATATTCCAGAAACTGACTCATAAAGTGCCACGAATTGCAGCAAATTAAAGTCATATAGTGTCGGTCTTATCAAAAAGAGAGATAGCAGAGTTGCTGCGCCAGTCGCCACGTCGCAAGTCACAAGTCACGCATTAACTCACGCGAAAATACGCGAATACACGTGTGCGCGTGTGCGTGTGATTTGTTTTTGGCTTTAGCCATCCTTCTCTCACATATTCCACACATAGAAAATAGCTTCCCTTATAAATAAGTGCTACTCTCCTCAAATGGTCAATGTGGGATTAATACCACCTTTACACCTTTGGTATTCAATAGAGAATAGTTTGGCCTAGGACCAAATATTCCAATAATCCCCACCTAATTCCAAAGGCATAGCTGACACTACTTGTCGTATGTCCACAATGTTATTTGATATATCAGTTTAACGATGGAGACCTATTCTGTTGAACATTCATCTAGATCTAAAAAATCTGCCAACCCACAACTACACAATGGAGTATGTCTTGAATTGGTAGTTTTTTTCCGAGGTGGTTTCATTTAAAGACCAAACTGATACTAGGTGCCAATTGGGCTAGTCCTTGGGTGGAGCCTATAAGTCATACTCCCGTGTCTCTTTCATGAGCTTCTTAGAGAATTCCCAAATCTCACATACTGCGACCAACGATCAGCTCATATAGGTGTGTTCGTACAAGAATACTCTGTAGGACAGCATCTCGCACTGAAGCCTCTGAACACATTAAGACTTAAGTCAGCCTTTCATACATAATGGAGAGTATTGCATCTTCACTGGAGAGGGTACTATATAATTATGCACTCTCCTAGTCATACATACAGCTTGTTCTTCCCAAATTATAATTCACGGGTTCTCCGATCACATAGGTTTGGGTTACCGCTATGTATAACTCACGTGGGCCTCAATCCCATCTCCTTCGATGCACCATCTATCAAATTTCTTGATAGACCTTTTGTAAACGGATCTGCCAGATTTTTTGCCGTTTGAATATAATCAATGGCTATCACTCCGGAGTTTATCAATTTTCTGACAGATTTTAACCGTCTTTTCACATGTCTTGAGGATTTCATATTATCCTTTGTACTTGACACCTTTGCAAGAACTGTTTGATTGTCACAGTACATAAGAATTGGAGGAATTGGTTTTTCCACCACTGGTAAATCCATCAAGAGTTCTTTCAGCCACTCTGCTTCTACAGAGGCTATATCTAATGTTGTAAGCTCTGACTCCAAGGTTGACCTCATTAAAATGTCTGTTTACAAGGCCTCCATGAGACAGCTGCTCCTCCAAGAGTAAAGACATAACCACTTATTGCCTTTAACACATCAACATCTGAGATCCAGTTGGAATCACTATAACCCTCCAAAACTTTGGTGTCTCCTGTATTGTGAAGTCCATAGCTCATTGTACCACACAAGTAGCGCATAACTCGCTCAAGCGCGCGCCAATGATCATCTCCTGGGTTAGCAGTAAACTGTCTCAATTTGCTAACCGCAAAGGAAATGTCAGGTCGAGTAGCACCAGCTAGGTACATGAGTGAACCAATTACCTGAGAGTATCTCAGCTGGTCTCTTCCTAGTCCTTTATTTTTCCGTAAAATTATACTAGGATCATATGGTGTTGGTGAAGGCTTGCTGTCCAAATAGCCAAAACAGCTCAAGACCTTCTCAACATAATGGGACTATAAGAGAGTAATTCCATTCTCATTTCTTATCAGCTTGACGTTTAAGATAACATCAGCCTCCCCTAAATCATTCATATCAAAATTTTGGAACGGAAATGATTTTACCTCATTTATCACATCAATATCAGTTCCAAAAATTAATATATCATCTACATATAAAAACATGATCACTCATGTACCCCCACCATATCGATAATATACACATTTATCATCCTCATTGACAACAAAGCCTGCTTGTGTCATGGTACTATCAAATTTCTCATGCCACTGATTTGGTGCCTGTTTAAGACCGTATAAAGATTTATTTAACTTACACACCTTATTCTCTTGACCGGGTATCTCAAATCCTTCTGGCTGATCCATATAAATCTCCTCATCCAACTCTCGTTAAGGAAAGCCGTATTCACATCCATTTGATGCACTAGAAGACCATGTGAGGCAGCCAAAGAAAGAAGTACCCGAATAGTTGTCATTTTAGCAATGGGTGAGTAAGTATCAAAGAAGTCTTCTCTTTCTTTTTGTGTATAACCTTTCGCCACCAACCTGACCCTGTACTTCTCAATAGTACCATTAGGCCTAAGGTTTTTCTTGAACACCCACTTACACCCAATCGTTTTACAACCGAATGGACAATCCACTACATCCCAGGTTCTGTTAGTCATGATAGATTCCATCTCAGTACGGACTGCTTCCTTCCAATTGTCTGCATCAGAAGATGCAAACTCCACTTGGATGGATCTAGGTGTATCATCCACAAGGTAACAATAAAATCATCACCAAAGGGTTTTAGGATCCTCTGTCTCTTGCTCATTCTATGAGCTGTTTCATTGTTTTCTCCGTCATACGGTTGTAATAGATTTTCTGATGGTGTAAGAAGAGGTTGTTCTAAGGTTTCAAATGAAGGATAATTTGTGTCATGCGTATGACCATATGAATTACGTGCATCATTCATAGGAAAAATATTTTCAAAAAACGTGGCATCTCTCGATTCAACTATTGTATCAACAAGTACAAGTGGTGAATCAGATCTGATTACTAAAAATGTATAAGCAGGACTATTCGAAGCATAGCCAATAAAGATGCAATCAACTATATTAGGTCCGAGTTTACGCTTTTTAACTATTGGTATATTTACCATAGCCAAAGACCTCCATGTGCGCAGGTAAGAAAGAGATGGTTTTCTTCGTTTCCAGCCTTCATATGGAGTTTTCTCACTATTTTTAGTGCGAACTCTATTTAGTACATGGTTTGCAGTAAAAACTGCCTCCCCCCACCATTCCTTAGATAAACCAACAGTATCTAACATGGCATTCACCAAGTCTGTTAGAGTGCGGTTTTTCCTCTCGGCAACCCCATTTAATTGAGGTGAGTAGGGTGGTGTTCTTTTATGTACAACTCCATTCTCCACACAAAATTGGGTGTAACTCATTGGAGAAATACTCCCCCCCCCACGATCAGATCTTATTCTCTTGATTTTTCTTTCTAGTTGATTCTCAACCTCAGCCTTATAGATTTTAAAGTAATCTAATGCCTCATCCTTTGATTTAACTAAATACATGTAATAGTAACGAGTTGAATCATCAATAAATGTCATTAAGTATTTCTTTTCTTCCTTAGTTAATACACCATTCATTTCACAAAGGTCGGAATAAATGAGTTCCAAAAGTGTCGTATTTGGTTCGTCAAGAGCAAAGTGAGGTTTTCTTGGCTGTTTAGATTGCACACAAGCTTGACACTTGGAACCTTTCACTATAGGAATTTTAGGAATTAAATTCAAGGTAGATAGCCGTAAGATGCATCCAAAATTTATATGACATAAACGCGAGTGCCAAACACTAGCTTCATCATCTTTATTCAAAAAATTCACCACAGAGCTACTAGGATGTGAAAGGGAAAAACGAAACAAGCCTCCGCTGTCATAGCCTTTTCCAATAAAGAGTTCACATTTTGACACGACTACTTTATTAGACTCAAACACCAACTTAAATCCGTCTCGACACAACAAAGAGCCACTAACGAGATTTTTATTTTTTGAGGGGACATGTTGCACGTTCTTCAGCTGCACGGTCTTTCTCGAAGTGAACTTCAGACTGACCGTACCAACACCATGAACAGAAGAACGCGAGCCATTTGCCATCAGGACGGAGGCACCGCGGGTAGCCTGATAAGAAGAAAACATTGATATATCAGCACAAACATGAATATTAGCCCCTGTATCTATTCACTATTCAGTAGGTTGACATGTTGTTAAAACAGTATATGTATTACCATACCCTGCTGTTTCGACATCGCTAATAATCATGTTGGCAGATTTTTGCTGATTTTTCTTGCCTTTTCTGTCTGTGAACTTTTTGGCAAAATGCCCAACCTTGCCACAGACATAGCATTCAACCTCAGCCATGATTATCTTCTTCTTCTCCTTTCTCTTGAAGTTGGTGGTGTGTACAACTTTATTTTTCCCTTTCTTTGGTCCAGCATGCTGCATGATATTAGCATTGGACTATCCTTCATGCACCTTGGACAAACCATCTTTTGCCCGAGCTTTCTCCTCCACATCAAGAGAAGCCAACAAATCCTCAACAGCAATGTTTTGTCTCATATGTTTTAGAGATGTGGCAAATCCCCTCCAAGATGGAGGTAATTTGGCAATAATGCCCCCAACCACAAATCGATCAGGCAAATTTAGTTCAAGTTGTTGGAGCTCTCCGACAATGAGTTGTATTTGATGAGCCTGCTCAACCACTGAACTGCTGTCTACTATCTTAAAATCGTGATAACGCTCCATGACATACAACTCATGTCTAGCATCCGACGCGCCGTACTTGTGTTCGGTGGCCTTCCAGAGCTCTTTTGCGCTCTTATGAGTCATATAAACATTGCACAGTTTGTGGGACAGCACACACAAAATGCAACCCACTGCCATCACATTAGCCTTATCAAACTCAGCCTGTTTTTCAACAGTCATGGGTCGATCTACGGGCTTTAGAACATAAGATATGTCCATAGCAGTGAGCCACAAGTCAAGTTTTGTAGCCCATCTCTTAAAGTTCGAACCAGTGAACTTCTAGGGTTTCATCGCATCAGCAAAGCTATTACCCATATTAAAGTGCCTATCAGGTTTTTGGATTGTTAGAAAACAATGCACTTTAGAGATAAAAATAATTCCTAAAATTATAGCAGTACGCATGACAGATAGTCCACAGAACATGAACAATAACATGCAAATAAAGCAGATTATATCTATTATATTCATGTGTAGAAAACTCATCTTTTACTTACAGTGCTGACGCTTCTAGCTTGAAAAAATGTTGAGTAGAGTGTGTGAAAAATACTGTAGAGGAAGCAGATCTTCTATCGAGCAGTCGCGCGAATGCTACCCAAAAACCTGATTCACCCCAATCCATGCGGATTCTTCACTGGGACGTGGTTTCGGAGACACTGCTCTCCCACACGTCGGTGACACGCCGACGGGTGGGATGGACTAACCTGTAGTAGACGCTCAACACAGTGGACTACTGAGTCTGTTCACCTCTGTATTTTAGAATGAAAGCACTCATTCTGTATATATAGTGGCAGACTCTAGTAACTGAAAAATTAAGTATGTAGTAAAGCAGCACAATTAGGCTCCAGTAACTAAAGACAATAAACTTCAGTATTTGTAGCATAATTAAATTTCATCAATTACTGCATACCATTATATTCTAAAAACTGACTCATAAAGTCATATTAGTGTCAGTCTTATCAAAAAGAGAGATATCAGAGTTGTTGCGCCAGTCGTCACGTCGCAAGTCACAAGTCACACGTTAACTCACGCGAAAATACGCGAATACGCGAATATGCACGCGCGTGCGTGTGACTTGTTTGTGGCTTTAGCCATCCTTCTCTCACATATTCCACACATAGAAAATAACTTTCTTTATAAATAAGTGCTGCTCTCCTCATATAGTCAATGTGAGATTAATGCCTCCTTTACACCTTTGTAATTCAATAGAGAATAGTTGGGCCTAGGTCCAAATACTCCAACACGTGATGTAGCTCGTCGTTGTGGGCTGTGGAAACTGGTACGGCACGCCACCGCCGTCCTAGTCACGTGACATGATCGCCCTGGCTCTGATACCAGATGTTGAATCTTGGCGTGCGTTCGTGAAGAACAGAGGGAGAACATAGTTTTTTCAACAGAGGAGGAAGACAGAGTATTTGAGGCACTCAACCGAGACTTTGTTATTAATCGACTGCTGATTGTGATTACATAATGACTGTTTAAATACTAAACGAATCTAACTGACTATGCTACCTTGCGATCCACAAGTTCAACTAACTGCGTGCATGACTCGCACTTTTATTTGACCACACCCGGTCCTAACTGAAACCTGTTAAGTTGGATACTTGACACCTTCTTCCGCTTGACTGAGACAAACTCAGAGCACGTTCGAGGATTAAGTCCAACATTTTACTCCTTAACAAAAAGGGTAGTGAACTCTCACAGTTGCACTTTTTCAATCCGTCCAACTGCAGATTCCGCTTGCCGCTTGGCAGACATTGTTAAAAGGCTGCCACCAAATTCATCAGCCGTAAGGCATTGAACCTTTGGGAGAGGAAGGCGAGAGGAAGATTCATACAAAGGGATCTAGGCACTAGAACAATAAGAAAGAGAAGAGGACAAACTAGATGTGGTCAATTTCAACTTCAACTTGATGAAGCAATCTTTTTTTAATCAGATGAGACCATTTAGGTAGCTCGTCCCTCCTTGAAAAAACTATAATAAACCAAGTGATGGATTGAAGGGTTCTGTGTTCTACGCTTTTCGTAATGTTGTGTTTTGAGCATGCATTCCTATAGGGATCAAGTCCAAATTTAGTTCCTCAAATATTACCTCAATTTAGTTTCTGTACCTCATATTTTGTGTTTAAGGCCTTATCTCTCAAAATTATTTACTTATGATCCCTGAAGTAGTTTATATGTGATTTGTTGCATGTAGACATGATGACTTGAATCATAAGTTTAATATGTTCAATGATTCATATCAATCTTTTCTCGCCAAGCTCTACTTAAAAAGAAATATTACAACAAAGTTTCTTATTTCTGCCTCCGGGATTTGCTATATATAATTTCTGCTTGTACAATGTACGTCACGTGGGAGATTGATAATTCCATGTCAGACCTGAGTTGCCATGGTCACATGCAAAAAATCACCATATAGACAACTTAAGAAATAATAAGTAAATGGTTTTAACAAATAAGTGACTAAATATGTCCTCTACAAGAGATAAGGGACGATAATTAAAGTAAGGTAACAGTTGAGGATCAAATTTAGACTTAATCCTTCCTAAAAAACTATGTTTTTTAACCCTGTGCTTGGAATGAGCCCTTAGTGGAGGGAGCTATGAAATCACAACGGTCACTCCCGCTATAATTCTTTGAATGGAGTTGAGTGCCTTGAATTAAGTACTAGTAGACATAACCAGCAACCACTCTTCACAGCTGACAAACACAGTGCATACACGAAAATAAAATCCACTTGGGAGAGGCACGGGAATACAACATACATAGCGGATCAGATCGAATAATACCCAAAATGAAGAAATGACAGCAACATCGTCTGAACGTCAAAACAAGATGTCACTTGCTTATAGTAATAGTTAGCGCTGTCTGAGATGAACTTTGTGTGTCGGCTGTTTGCCAATAGGCAACCAAGACATTCACGCCACATGACCTTTGTATGGGATGGTGACACACGACGCACCACCAACATTACATATTCAAGTGATATAATTAAAATGACATACATAAGGTTCTCAAGCGTCAAACAAAGTTTTAACATTGCAAAATACATGAGAGTAGCAAAATACGATTAGTAGCAGAGTTAACTCTCATATGACATTTAGCAAAACAGCGCACCATAGCCCAATGGCACACCGTACTAGCAACACCCAAATCATGTCGGTGGTGACTCGGGCTCCCATTATGCCACCCATCCATTAGGAGGCGGTTTAATATTTGGGAAGCTCTCATTAGCATGTAGCTCATAAACATGAGACTCACCTGAAAAATCAGATCAAAAACCATAAGCTATTAAGCTTAACAATACTTGCCCAATAAAACAAATTATAGACCATACCAGTATGTAAAGCTCAAGGGCTTGTAAAAAAGTAGTGGTTAGCATAAAAGCATTGACATTAGGTGTGTGGTCACATTTTGCCCTCATTAACGGTTGATGAAAGTGTAAACTTAATTAGCATTTATAACTAAGCATACAAGAGTTTCAAGCAAATCTGAAACTAAAAAGAGGCATAACCATCAAATTTCAACATTGTGCAAGTTATTACTACGCGACGACTTAGTGAACAAGTGGACTAATCTTTACAGCGAGTGAATAGTGATTTGAACCAATGGTTTTTATTCTACACAATATAACCCGGAAAAATGACACATACGCACTACCGAAATCGCACGTCACGCTTACTTCAGTCGTACATGGCAACCTTTCCCGAGGCACCCCAATAGTGAAAGCGGATCCTGCTCCGAACGGTGGGTCCACAAGCGCACTCGTCCATGACCTGACACACTAGTGGACTTACACCCAACTAGTCCCCTTCCCTTGACAGCGAGCGGCCATATCAGGCATTCATTACCACGATGACCAAGGTACGTCAGTTTTCTAGTTCCCATAATACTAGCATTTTCTGGTACATAAGCAAGACTTGTCCAAGGGCTGACTACGACACGATACACAATCGACACAAGCGAGCCTATGCACAAGGCACTCATGTATCAGTACCCTACATACTTGCTCGGTTTCACATTTCATTAAAGGAAGAATAATCCACATAAACCCTCAAATGGATGCCATACTCCTATGAGTAGTAATCCCAATCTACTCATCCTTTAGTGGTGAAACATGGTGATTAGTGTAGCATGGTTGGCTATAAAATCCACTTAACCAATGGTTTTATGGCTATATAAGTGAGTTTCATATTAACGACAAATGTAGTGTACATTAAACAATAAGACACATACACATATGATACTATAAGAAAAAATGACTCAAAGCAAGGTATGAGCAAAACCGGGGCTTGTCTTGCTCTATTTTAGTGTGTATGTTAATGTCCAGCTTAGATCCCTCCTCCTCTTGGTTCACCTCCTCGAGCTTCTAGGTCCCTATATTATGCCATGTATGCATAAGAAAATTCGGAATACGATTGCGTAGTGTGCAATATGATGCATGTTTAGGTGATATGTTGCTATTTTCATGGTATGAGGATCTAATAGGAATGGCTGCTGTAATATCATGGAGATGAATGTGTTATAGAGGTAGAGTTACATGCCATTTGGTTTTGAGTGTGGTATGACCTTGTTTTTATATAGGCAGCGACTAGAATGCAATCAGCGATCTGGCGCAATCGTGCAATCAACCATCCTCAACCGTTGGATGTGCATCCTACGATTGATGCATGTTTTTTATTTAACCCCTCCACCTGAGTACGTAGAAAGAAACATGCATCAATCACATGTGGTGGGGGTTAAATAAAAAATATGCATGAATCGTGGGATGCATATCTAACGGTTGAGGATGGTTGATTGTACGATTGCACCAGACCCCTGATTGCATTCTAGTCGCCCCCTTTTATATAAGCATGCCCATAATATGAAGAGCAGTGTTCATATGTGTATATATGTGATTATGTGTCTTACAAGTTATGCAGCGTGCTTAAGGCAAATCATGACCAGTTAGCACATAGTGATCAAATAATGCAACAGACGACATATTTGAGAAACAAACATGTTAAACATGCATATAGTCTACACTTAATGTTTATGTCATATTATGCAAAATCTGAAATTAAAATAGTTCTGCAGGTGCAATGAAGCTAAATTTTTTATGTTAGCCTAGTATAGATATCAGAAGCACACTAGTAAATTTGGACTCAATCCAAGCATTCTAGTGGCCACAATTGAAATAATGATTTTATGAGCAATTAAATTACCAAGAAAATAATACATGTTTTCATGACAGGGCAAGGGCACAGCTGTGTAGAGGAGTTTTTTATGGACCCAACAAAATTGGTTTTACAATTTTGGAGCATTCTACAGGGAGTTATGTATTTTTAAATTTGAGCTAAATCTGGAATTTTCTTTAGCCGAAAAATCAAAGGAAAAACAGCTGGGGCAGCTGCCATATGGGGCCAATGGCCTTTTCTTCTTCCTTGGGACAGGACATGCACTGCTCACTGGATGGTCGCCGGTGCGGCGGCGCCCAGAGCTGTAGCAGCTTCTTTCGCCTCGGAAGAGGTCATTCTAGGGTTTCTTGATGTGGCGCGCTCATGGGTGTGGTCAACCAGAGCTAAGGACGACGGCAGCGAGGACTGCAGCGGCGGCGGGCGGAGCTTCACCCGCCGAGGTGGTTCTCGGCCACAAAGGCATGAAATGACTCGGGTTTGCTCCTACAGCTTCTAGCAGCGGTGGCCGATGGGGAACACATATGCTAGCTGGAATTGAGCCAGGAGGACCGGAGAGGGGACTTCACTATGCGAGCTCGCGGTTTACAAAGGCGGCGACGTAAACTCGGATTTCGGTGCAAAGAGTCGATTATTTGCCCTAGGGTTTGGCCAAGGGGTACACAGGCATATCTTGGACTTGGTACTAGATGGGAATGGGCCATGTCGCAGCGGCAAGGGAGTGTTAAGCCATTTTCAGATGAAGTCGCTAGAATTGGGGAAAATCTTTGCATGAGCTGAAACTTGCGCCAAGGGAGCGAATGAACAGACGGAGGAGACTCACCGTGCGACGCGCACTTACTGGTGTGCCTAGCTTGACGCAAAGGAGCTTGGAGCGAGCCGTCCATGGCAGCAAGCGAAGGGCTAGGGTTTGCCTTCACGGTGCTGGGCGAGCTAGCGAGGCAATGAACGGGCGAGGCAGCAAGCTAGCGGGTGCGGTGCAGTAACTTCTCCTCGGCAGCTGGCCATCGGAGCTTACTGGTGGCGCTCGACCCAGTACAGAAAGTCTGCCTAGTATGAGGACCGGTTCTGATTCTTACTGATGTCACATTACCGGTTTTAAACTGGAACCGGTACATAAAGTCTGCCTAGTTTAGTATCAATTTCAGTTAAGAACTGATTATAATTTCTACTGATATGAATACTAGTTCCTATCTGGAAGCTGTAGTAGAATTGACATACGGATCAATATCGAGTGTGAGACAAATGTGTGCCGAATACATTGGCAATTAAAATAAAAGTGAGGGTTGACATACAAAGTTTTGAGCTTATATCGATACACCATGATACACCCCAATACACGTTGTCATAACTTTTCAATGTGTTTTTGGGATTAACATTACCCGCAATGGTTTCGTATTTGTATCAGAGTCACAGTGCTCTAATCGGTGAGTCGATCGATGATCTCTTTGCTTGCTTTAATAAACCTCTCAGCAATTTGCGTAGCGTTGATGTAAATTTTTCAGATACTGAAAATGCTAGGCAATTGTTAGGTCCATTAGACATGTCGGTTTTGGGAGATAAAAGTTACATCTATTCGTGAATCTACTGTCATGAGTATACTTATTTTAGATATTCTATATTCTAAATTGAAAACTCATGAACTTGACATAATATTACGTAAAAATCCCAACAAGTCTCTTGCATTTGTATCTCAATGTTACATGTCTAGTTCTAGCAATTCTTCATCTTGTGGTCAATCTTCAGAGATTACTGGAGACCCAATGGGCTCAATCTCCAGTTTCTGGCATATTTGCTTCACATTGGCCTTCACGTACTTTATATCTTCCCTTCTTTTCTTGTTGAGCTTATGGGCCTTCACTTCGGCCTTTTTGCAGGAAGCGAAGATGGCAGCCAAGTATTTGAAGATCCCACTGGTGGATCCCCTTTTGAGGGGCTGCCCTACTGGCAGGAGCAGCTCTGGCATCTTCAGTTCTTCTTGTCGGTGCCTCAGGACTAGAGGCCGGCGAGGGAGCAGCCTTGACACTTGGTTTCTGAGGCATTTGAGGCCTCAAGGGTAAGTGCTCCACATCCTTGACGAATTCAATCCTGGTGACCTTCTCGATCACAAACATCAGATATGGGGCATACCCACAAGACCTATTGGGTGTGCAGGATATGTTGACCATGTCATTCCAGATGTAGTCCGCCACATCAAACTGGTGGTCCTTGCTTATCACTCTCATCAATGTCCGGAGATAACCCTGCACACTCCCGGCATCTCCATCCTTGGGAGCGATGGTCTTCCTCAAGACTCTGTTGAGCACTACAAAGAACGGCTTCATGTTCTTTGTGGATGGAGGGTTGAACTTGGAGTTTGGCTCATATAGGAACTTCATCCTATCCTTCTCAATGACACTTATGTTGTGGATGATGAAGCAGGTAGGTCTTGAGGTGTCAAGGTGAAGTAGGCTTGCAAAATCTTCTTGAGTTATACTATACTTGGATCCGTGAGTCATCCAAGTAACACTCCCTTCATCTTCACTCGAGAAGTGGCATGTTGCAAAGAATTGTGCTATGACCTCATCATTCCAGTTGTTCCTGAAGGCAAAGAGATCCTTGAGGCCATGCCTCTCAATAGCTTCCACCACTTCAGTGAACGGGGAGCAGTATTTCTTCTCAAAGTGTGCCCAATCAATCCATTGACTGCGCACAATCGGTGTATTCATTGGGAGATACACAGATTTGTAGAAATATGCATGGAAGTTGCACCAAAATCTTCCATCGGCAACTTTCTTTGGTCGGCCATACCAATCAATGCTTCTGAACTTTGCTGCCAAATCACTGCCTTTCCCGTTGAACTTCTCTTCAGTGGGGTCCCAGACCCCTTCCCTCGGAGCATGCAACTTCAACAGGCCAACTGGACCCGTTGCTATTCCTTTGCCCTTGCCCTTGGCTAGGCGGGCACTTGCCAAGCTAGGGCCACCACTGGTGGTAGCCCTAGAAGCTAGCACCTTGGAGGTCGGCTTCTTCGCTAGAACCTTCCTCCGAGCCTGTGGAGGAAACAGGGCTGGCTCGGAAGGTCTCTCTTGGCGCTTCTTGCCAAGACTCGTCGAGGTCCGAGGTGCCACCTCGTGGTCCATCTCGGCCTCAAAGTCGGAAACTTCGTTGTTTGAGCTCGACATACCCTGAGAATGAGTTGAGTAAGTCATGAATGAGAATGAATGATACAAGGCATAGGTGTGAAATGGATAGCAATGAATTGCATTGAGGAATTGAGAAGTTGGGTTTTGAGTTCAGATAAAACGGACTTGTCTGGTGTACAGGCACGGACTAGTCTGGGGGACCGGACTTGTTCGTGCATGGACCGGACTAGTCTAGTATTCATCCTCAAAAACCTAATCGACTGGACAAATGTTGATTCCTAATGCAGAATTGGCTTAGCATAAACGTAATACATCAAAGAGGCATGTATATAGTGAAATATGCTAGGCTATTTGATCAACAATGAAGAAATTTGGGACTTCTAGGGTTAGGGTGAAAATTATCGAAGAAGTCGATTGATTCTCGAAGAGGGAGGTGTTGAAGTCCGGACTTGTCCGAGAACTTCAATCTTCGAGCAAGGATGATCAAATTCCACCCAAACTTGTGAAGTTCCGATGGATAAACCAAGGAATCGCCTTGGGAGCTCGAGTGTGAGAGAGAGAACGCATGAGGCAAGAGTGAGGATGAAGGGATTAGGGTTTGGCGGAGGCTAGGGTTAAGGACACGAAAAATCGGATAAGTCTGGAGATGACCGGACTAGTCCGAACTTTTCTGGAGGCTATATCGGAATAGTCCGTTATCTATCGGACTAGTCCGGCCTAACCGGCACTCCGCGAACTAGTCTGCATGGGCAGACTAGTCCGGGTAACCACAGACTAGTCCGTGGTCACCAGGCAAGAATTGCTTAGCCCATTCATATATATTGAAGGTACATATTTAGAAAATAGGGAGGCAAATCAAATCAAATAATCTTGATGAATATGATCAATAAGCATACAACAATCAAGCAATGATCATAATTCACTAAGATCTAATAATTAACATAGTTTTCGGAAGAAAATTGAGAGAGATGTTTTTCACAATCCAATCAACATATTTTGAAGAAATCATATAGGAATGCAACATTTCAAGCCACACTCCGAGCATCAAGGATGTTTAGCTCATTTCGGAGTTCACAAAAGCGCTTCTCATCAAGTGGCTTGGTGAATATGTTGGCCAATTGCTTTTGGGTATTGACATGTGAAATGGCTATATCTCCTTTCATGGAGTGGTCTCTCAAGAAGTGATGCCTTATGTCTATGTGTTTGGTTCTAGAGTGCTCAATGGGATTATGGGCAATTTTAATGGCACTCTCATTATCACAAAGGAGTGGAATACGGTTCATATTGTAACCGTAATCCCTTGGAGTTTGTCACATCCAAAGGATTTGTGCACAACAACTCTCGGCTGCAACATACTTCACTTCGGCTGTTGATAAGGCAATGGAATTTTGTTTCTTGGAGGACCAAGAAACTAGGGATCTCCCTAGGAATTGGCATGAACCGGAGGTACTTTTTCTATCTACTTTGCATCCGGCATAATCTGCATTGGAGTAACTAATGAGATTTAATTTTGAGCCTTTTGGGTACCAAAGACCAAGGTTGGGTGTATGAACTAAATATCTCAAGATCCTTTTTATGGCTGTCAAGTGACACTCCTTAGGATTGGCTTTAAATCTTGCACACAAACATACACTCAACAGAATATCTGGCCTAGATGCACATAAATAGAGTAGAGATCCAATCATGGAGCGATATACCTTTTGGTCGACGCGAGGTCCATCTTCATTGAGATCCAAGTGGCCATTTTTTGCCATGGGAGTCTTTATAGGCTTCTCCTTGTCCATACCAAACTTCTTGAGTATGTCTTGCGTGTATTTGGTTTGGCTTATGAACGTTCCTTCCTTTTGTTGCCGCACTTGGAATCCCAAGAAGTACTTTAGTTCTCCCATCATTGACATTTCAAACCTATCTGTCATGATTTTACTAAATTCCTCACAAAAAGATTGATTAGCTGACCCAAAGATTATATCATGAACGTAAATTTGACAAATAAAAATATCATTGTCAAAATTCTTTGTAAATAGTGTATAGTCTACTTTTCCAATCTTAAAGCCATCTTCAATTAAGAAATGTCTAAGACACTCATACCAAGCTCTAGGAGCTTGTTTGAGGCCGTAGAGAGCCTTACGCAATTTAAATACGTGGTCGGGGAACTCTTCGTCTTCAAACTCGGGGGTTGCTCCACATACACCTCCTCCTTGATTGGTCCGTTGAGGAAGGCGCTTTTCACATCCATTTGATAGAGCTTGAAATCATGGTGAGTAGCATATGCAAGTAATATTATAATAGATTCAAGTCTAGCTACGGGAGCAAAGGTCTCATCGAAATCCAAACCTTCGACTTGTGAATACCCTTTGGCCACAAGTCGTGCCTTGTTCCTTGTCACCACCCCGTGTTCATCTTGTTTGTTCTGGAAGACCCACTTGGTGCTGACGATGTTCGCATTGGGTCTTGCCACAAGTTCCCACACCCCGTTTCGCTTGAAGTTGTTCAATTCTTCTTGCATTGCTACCACCCAGTCCGGATCATTCAATGCATCCTCAACCCTGCGTGGTTCCAAAAAGGATACAAATGAATAGTGCTCACAAAAGTTAGCTATGCGAGATCTAGTGGTTACTCCCTTTTGGATGTCACCGATGATATTGTCGATTGGGTGATCCCTCTGGACGCATTGGTGTACTCTTGGGTGTGGCACTTGAGGCGTTGTATCTTCATGATCATCTTATTCTCCCCCTAAATGGTTGCCTTCGTTGACTTGTTGATTATCTTTGTATTCTTTTGGTTGATCTTGTGTGGAAGCTCCCCCTTGATAGTTGACCTCCTCTTGTGGTTCATCTTCCTCATGCACGTGTAAAGGTGACTCTTGTGGTCGAACTTCACCTAAGGCCATTCCTTTCAATGCTTGACAAGGAGCTTCTTCTTTGCCTAGAACACATGGATCAACTTGCTCCTTTTGGGAGCCATTAGTTTCATCGAACACTACGTCACGTGCTACTTCAACAAGTCTGGAGGTCTTATTGAAAACACGGTAGGCGTAAGTGTTCGAATCATAACCAAGCATGAAACCTTCATCGGACTTCGAAGCGAACTTTGAAGTTCTGGGCTTCTTGTTTAAAATATGGCATGGAGAACCAAAAACTCGAAAATATGAAATATTTGGCTTGTTACCGGTGAGTAGCTCATAGGATGTCTTCTTGAGTAGTCGATGAAGATAAAGCCGATTTACGGCGTGGCAAGCGGTGTTAATCGCTTCCGCCCAAAACTGATCCGAGGTCTTGTACTCATCGAGCATTGTTCTTGCCATCTCTATGAGTGTTCGGTTCTTTCTTTCGGCAATCCCGTTTTGTTGTGGGGAGTACGGAGCTGAAAACTCGTGCTTTATGCCTTCTTCATCAAGTTACTCCTCCACTTGTGTGTTCTTGAACTCCGTGCCGTTGTCGCTTCGAATGTTCTTGATTGTCAATGACAATTCGTTTTGAGCTCGCTTGAGGAACTTCTTGAGTGTTCCTTGTGTTTCTGACTTATCATGCAAAAAGAAAACCCAAGTGAATCGATAAAAATCATCAACGACTACTAAACCATAATTGTTACCGCCGATTCTTATGTAGGCAATTGGACCAAATAAGTCCATGTGAAGTAGCTCGAGCGGTCTTGTTGTAGTCATGACGTTCTTGGGGGGGGGTGAGGTGCTCCAACTTGCTTCCCGGCATGGCACGCGCTACATGGCCTGTCTTTCTCAAAAATAACATCCTTCAAACCTCGGATGTGATCGCCCTTGAGGATTTTTTGAAGGTTCCTCATACCAACACGCGCTAGCCGTCTATGCCACAGCCAACCCATGTTGGTCTTTGCAATCAAGCATGTGTCAAGTTCAGCTTTATCCTTGTTGAAGTCAACCAGATAAAGTTTTCCCTTTAACATACCATTGAATGCAATGGAACCATCACTCCTCCTAGAGACAGTCACACCCTCGTTAGTGAACAAGCAATTATAACCTTTGTCACATAATTGAGATATGGACAGCAGGTTATAATCTAAGGATTCAACATGTAATACATGAGAAAGTGTGTGTTTATATGATACGGCAATTTTACCGGTACCGAGCACCTTTCCTTGGCTATTATCTCCAAAATAGATTCCCTCGTTTGGATCCTCATTCTCTTCATATTCTACGAACATTCTTCTTTCTCCGGTCATATGGTTGGTGCAGCCACTGTCTAGCACCCATTTAGATCCATCGGAGGAATAAGCCCGCAAAAACAAATTATTCTTTGGTTTTAGGTACCCAAGCTTGCTTGGGTCCTTGGAGGTTAGTTACAAGGCATTTGGGCACCCGCACATGAGACTTGGTGTTCTCATGGTGTGGCCCGACATAATAAGCATAAACTCTGCCAAAATTATTTCTCATTAAGACATACGAGGCATCGAAAGTTCTAAACAATAATTGTTGTTGTTTATCTACAGGACTAGTCTGGGAGGCCGGACTTGTCCGGATGAAAGCATCTAGGCCCCCATGAGGTATGGTTTCGATGATTAATGACAACCATTGGACTTTACTAATGAATTTGTGGATGCAAGGTCTCTCATAATCACTCAATTAAATGAAATCAATATGTCACTGGAGACCCCTAAACAATCAATTTATGAGATCAAATCAATGATATGAAGACAAGAAGTGAAAGCTCTTATGACAAAGTCATTCAACCACAATTAATGACACTTAATGCTTGACAATCATTAGAAATATATTTCCAACAAAGTCTAAGAGGTCATTTGAGCAAGACACAAAAGAATCACTTAGAAACAACTTGAAGCAAGCAAAATCAACTCACCAGATCAACCGATGATTCCTGAGAACAACACATCGGTCGAGTTGGTTCAACAGAAGAAGACCTCAGAACAAAGTACTCACCGGATCATCCGATGTTAAGGGCTAGGCTACATCGGTCCATCAGTACAGTTTGAAATATCCTTGGACCAAGTGTAGCACCGGATCATCTGATGTACAGAAATATACACATCGATCAATCACTCCAGTAAGCATCAAGTTTGAGTCGATTCTGGAGGAAGATCCACCGGATCATCCGATGAGAAGACAAGTGCAACATCGGTCTAACAACGTTCATATCTGACACAATGATGTCAGCTAAAGTAAACTTGACCGATGATGACTAAAGGAGAGACATCGGATCATCCGATGTTCGCAGAAAAGTTCTGTCAGCCTACTTTTCCAATGGCTATTTCGTGGAGGCTGGCTATAAATACCCCTTAAACCTGTCATTTCGACAAGTCTTGATCACCAGACATTCTCTACACATCCACAAGCGTTCAAGACCAAGAGCCATCACTTCTACATCATTTAGATCACTTACACACCAAGAGATAGGCTAGTACTAGCTAGAGAGAGCTTGTGTGCCTCCATTCTTGGTAAGTGGAATCTCTAGGGTAGTGACAGCCTCAAGGGAGTGTCCCTTTGTGTGTGTAATTGAGAGAAACTTCTGGAGCTTGCCAAGAGGATTGTGGAAGCCCGGAGGACCAAAGTGTACAAGGCTTGAGCTCCACCTTGTCGAGGTTGGCAAACGGAGAAGAATAGTGGAGATCCCTCGTCTCGGTGACTTGGGTGTGGCTATATCCTTTGGTGGGTGCCACAACGTGGATGTAGGAAGATCTTGACGATCTTGCCGAACCACGGGATAAATCCTCGTGTCTCCTCTGGAGTTTGCATCCTCTTCCTCTCCCTTACATTTATGCATTTTATATACCGCAAAATTGCTATTTACTTCAATGCATAGATAGTTTGCGTAGGGAATTGGGCTTTTAGGAATTAAGTTTTATTGTTTAGATTTTTGAAAAGAAGCCCAATTCACCCCCCCTCTTGGGCATTCGATCCTTACAATTGGTATCAGAGCAAGGTTGCTCATAGGATCATTCTAGCTTCACCGCTAGAGAGCTAAAATGGCCAAGGTTGGGGGTTCAGTTCCTATCTTCGAGGGCAAGAACTTTGCCTATTGGAAAGCACGCATGCGCGCTTATCTAGAGGCTATTGCTCCCGAAGTATGGGAAGCGACCCACGCGGGGTTTGGAGAACACAACTATGTTGGTGATCAAATTAAATGGGATGCTAAAGCTAGGAATGCAATCTATGAGTGCATTAGTCAAGATGTTTTTTCTAGGATTGCTAGCATAGAAAAGGCATGTGAAATTTGGGCTTACTTGATAGAAATTCATGAGGGTTCTTCTCGTGTGAAGGAACTTAAATATCACATGCTTAAAGCAAAATATGATGAATTTAAGATGCTACCTCATGAAAATGTTAATGAGATGTTCTCTCGCTTGAATGTACTTATTGAAGAAATTAATGCTCTTGACATTGCTTCTCTTGGCAAGGGACTCATCAACCGCAAGATCCTCATGCTCCTTCCCAAGCCAAAGTACAACATCATCAACTCGATGCTCCAAAAAGAGTCTCTTGACCACATTGAAGTTTCAGAGCTCATTGGAGAAATTCACGCTCATGAGATGAGTGTGCTTGGGATGATGGAGCAATCATCTTCAAAAACAATTGCTCTATTGGTCTCCACCAAGAAAACAAGCCTCAAGAAGAAGAAGGTGGTTGAGCCTAGCTCAAGTGAAGAAGAGCAAGTATCAAGTGAAGATGATGATGATGAGCTTGCATTGATGATGAGAAAGTTATCACGCTTGAACTCCAAGATTACCAAGAAGGGATACACCTTTGATCCCAAGAAGAAAGCGTTTATACCAAGGAGAGATGATCACAAGACTTGCTACAATTGTGGTGATCAAGGCCACATCTCCTATGATTGTCCAAAACCGGACAAAAGAAGAGAGAACCAGAAGAGCAAGCATCGCAAGCTTGAAGAAAGTGAAGATGAGGAAGAAGAGGCCAAACCCAAACCAAGATCCTTTTGGAAGAGGAAACATGACAAGGGCAAGAAGGCAAGACTCTTCCCAAAGAAGAGAAATGGCCCACAAAAGGTGTTCATGTGTGAGGCAAATGAATGGGTCACCGACGAAGAAACAAGTGATGAGGAGAGTGAAGCGGAATAAGAAAGTTTGGCCGGCCTCGCCATTGCCAACAATGATGACTCACCTCTTCATCCACCGCCCATGTGCCTCATGGCGAAAGGTAACACCAGGGTATGTGACGACTCTAGTGATGATGAGCTTTCCCCCGATGATTTAACTTCCTTGATAAATGGATATCATGCTATCATTAAGAGGGAAAAGAGTAAGGTTAAAGCTCTTGAAGAAACTCGTACTAGACTTGAGAGTGCTAACCTCGATTTGCTTGACATGTATGAAAGCATACTTAAAGAGCATGACACGCTCAAATCCCATGTCAAGCAAATTGAGGAAGATAAGGCTAAAATCAAGTTAGATAATCATGAGCTTAACTTAGCACACCAAACACTCTTGGAAGAGCACAACAAGCTAATACAAGAACATCAAACACTTAACCTTGCTCATGATGTGCTTGATCAAGAGTTGAAAAATATAAAGAAACAAACTCTTAATGATAGGATATCCATTACTTCTCATGTCACTAATGCCTTGAACAAGTCTTTGCCTTTGAAAGCAAATGCTAGGGAGAAGGACTTGTTGGAAGAAATTGAGAGTCTCCGCACTAGTGTGGCTAGACTTTCAAAAGGGGAAGTCAAACACAAGGAAATACTCTTCCAACAAGCAAAGGCCTTCAACAAGAGAGCACTTGGATCCTTCTCGGTGCCTAACAAAGGAAAGGTGCCCTCACTGGAGCTTAGAACAAGCTTCATCAAGGAAGTTGGTTCTTATTGCCAACATTGTGAGGTCACCGGTCACCACACAAGGGAGTGTCCTCTTCCTAACCGACTCTCTCTCGAGTTGCTCATTAATTACAAATCTACTTTCAATGATCGTTATTATCTCTTGAGTAAAGTAGATGGCAAGGTGAAGGCTAGGTTCATTGGCAAGGACATGAAGGGCATGAAGGGGAAGCTCCCCAAGCAACTTTGGGTCCCAAAGACACTTGTATCACACATACAAGGACCTAAGTTGGATTGGGTGCCTAAAGTTAAAAATTGAATTCATGTGTGTAGGTGAACTACAAAGCCGGAGGAAAGCATTGGGTACTCGATAGCGGGTGCACCCAACATATGACCGACAATGATGGTATGTTCACCACCATAGAAAACCTCGGCAATCATGAACAAGTCACTTTTGGTGATAACTCTAAGGGAAAGGTAATTGGGTTAGGTAAAATTGCTATTTCAAATGATTTATCCATTTTCAATGTTTTGTATGTCAAGTCACTTAGTTTTAATTTACTTTCCATTGCACAACTATATGATCTTGGACTAACATGCACATTTAGCAAAAATGATGTTGTTGTGAGTAGTGAAACAAGCCAAGACATAGTCTTCAAAGGATTTCGGCATGGACATCTCTACCTAGTAGACTTCTCCAACAAGAATGCTAGCTTGACCACTTGCCTTTTCACTAAGACAAGTTTGGGATGGCTATGGCACCGACGCATAACGCACATTGGGATGAGCAAACTCAAGAAGTCATTCAAGCTTGGGATGGTGACCGGCGTGAAGGATGTCACTTTTGAGAAGAACAAGCTTTGTAGAACTTGTCAAGCCGGGAAGCAAGTTGCTTCACACCATCCAATGAAGACAATGGTGTCAACCTCCAAGCCACTTGAGCTACTCCACATGGACCTCTTCGGACCGTCCACATATCAAAGCCTTGGCGGTAACCTCTATTGTCTTGTTATAGTTGATGACTACTCTCGCTATGCTTGGACTCTATTTCTAGGTGACAAGAGTGAAACTCCGAAAGTGTTCAAGACCTTCGCCAACCGCGCTCAAAGGGAATTTCAACTTCCCATCATCAAGGTCCGGAGTTATCACAGCACCGGTTCAAAAACTACAACATTAGGGAGTGGTGTGACCGTGAAGGCGTGAAACATGAGTTTTCGGCCACATACACTCCTCAACAAAACGGTGTCATTGAAAGGAGGAACAAGACACTCATCACTCTTGCGAGAGCAATGCTTGATGACTACGGCACGTCAGAGAAGTTTTGGGCCGAAGCAATCAACACAGCGTGTCATGCCGCAAATAGGGTATATCTCCATCGACTACTTCAAAAGACCCCGTACGAGCTTCTCATTGGGAGAAATCCCAACATCTCCTACTTTCGAGTCTTTGGATGCAAGTGCTACATCTACCACAAGAAAAGGCTCGGTAAGTTTGAAAGAAGATGTGATGTTGGTATATTTCTTGGTTATGCATCAAACTCAAAAGCATATCGAGTATTCAACCAAACCTCCGGTTTAGTTGAGGAAAGTTGTGATGTTGAGTTTGATGAATCTGATGGCTCCCAAGAGGAGAGTTTTGGTCATGATGAAATAGATGATGAGCCTCTGCGAGAAGCCATGAAGAACATGACCATTGGATACATCAAGCCTGGTGTTGAGGAGATCCATGATCAAGGGGGAGCTTCAAGTTCCAACATCAACACTTCAATGGCGCCTCAAGTTGACGAAGAAGAGAAGGATGATCCATTGCCGACTCAAGACTCACAAGCACAACAACATCAAGAAGAAGAAGAAGTCCATGATCAAGTCCAACCACAAGAGGAGCAACACGCATCATCTTCGCCAAGTGCTTCACAACCACTTATGAGGCATGGAAGCATCTCCAAGGCACATCCGATGGACCAAATCATTGGAAGTCCGTCAAGGGGTGTAAGTACACGTTCTCGCCATTTCGCTTCATTTTGTGAGCACTACTCGTTTGTTTCATGTGTAGAACCCACTCATATTGAGGAAGCACTACAAGACCCAAATTGGGTGATGGCCATGCAAGAAGAACTCAACAACTTCATCCGCAATGAAGTTTGGGTGTTGGAGGAGCAACCCAAGGACAAGAACGTCATCGGAACAAAGTGGGTGTACCGCAACAAACAAGACGAGAATGGCGTTGTGGTCTGCAACAAGGCAAGACTTGTGGCCAAGGGGTTCTCACAAGTTGAAGGACTAGACTTTGGGGAGACATTTGCCCCGGTCGCCCGACTAGAAGCCATCCGTATACTTCTTGCCTTTGCATCACATCATAGTATTAGACTTTATCAAATGGATGTGAAAAGTGCCTTTCTTAATGGTTAAATTAACGATCTTGTTTATGTTGAACAACCTCCCGGGTTTGAAGATCCGAGGAATCCTAATCATGTGTATAGGTTGCACAAGGTGCTCTACGGGCTCAAGCAAGCACCTAGGGCATGGTATGAACGACTACGGGATTTCTTGATCATGCAAGGATTGAAGATCGGGAGGGTGGACACCACACTCTTCACCAAAGACATCAACGGAGATTTGTTCATTTGTCAAATTTATGTTGATGATATTATTTTTGGTTCAACTAACGAAGCTCTTAGCCATGAGTTTGGCAAAATGATGTCTAGGGAATTCGAGATGTCGATGATTGGAGAGCTCAACTTCTTCCTTGGATTTCAAATCAAGCAACTTCAAGAGGGGACCTTCGTCTTTCAAGAGAAGTACACCAAGGACCTCTTGAAGAAATTTGAGATGGGAGATTGTAGCTCAAGAAGCACTCCAATGGCAACAAATTGTTATCTCGACGCGGATAAGGACGGTAAACCTATTGACCAATCTAACTACCGTTCTATGATTGGCTCATTGCTTTATCTTATCGCATCTAGGCCCGATATCATGTTTAGTGTATGCTTGTGTGCTCGCTTTCAAGCGGCACCTAAAGAATCGCATAGGAAGGCGGTCTTTAGGATACTTAGGTATCTTAAGCATACGCCTAGTATGGGCTTGTGGTACCCTAAAGGTGCAAAATTCCATCTCTTGGGATACTCGGATTCGGACTTTGCCGGATTCCGCGTGGATCGCAAGAGTACCTCCGGTGGGTGCCACTTGCTTGGGCGTTCCCTAGTATCTTGGTCAAGCAAGAAGCGAAATTCCGTCGCCTTGTCCACGGCGGAAGCGGAATATATTGCGGCCGGTGCATGTTGTGCCCAAATTCTTTATATGAAACAAACCCTTTTGGACTTTGGTATTAAACTTGGTTGTGTGCCTCTCCTTTGTGACAATGAAAGTGCGGTTAAGATAGCTAAAAACCCCGTTCAACACTGCTGCACTAAGCACATTGATATTCGCCATCATTTCTTGAGGGACCATGAAGCTAAGGGAGACATCTCATTGCGAGGTGTTAGGTCCGAAGAACAATTGGCGGATATCTTCACTAAACCACTTGATGAGAAAACTTTTTCTAAGCTAAGAAGTGAGTTAAATGTGCTAGATGCAACGAACGTCATGTAAGAATGCATCTCATATAGGTCTTGCCTAACTCTCAAAGGATAGGGGTGAGCAAGGGTTAGCTTGAGATGGAGGTTCTTTTGGGTTTCCCCAAGGCTTGGAAAGTGGCTCTCCGTGAATAAGCCTTTGAAAGGTACAAATTTGGCAAGATAGATTTATTTTATGTCTTGCATGATGCCTGCCATATAGACTTGTGATTTCTTGCATTATAAAATGTTTGGCATTGCATACGGTAGATTGTCACAAAGGGGAACCCACCTCATGAGAAAGAGACTTGTTTGAAATGCAATATCTCAACTCATATAAGGTGGAAAGAACAAAATGTTAGGTGCGTTAATGCCTAGAGGAACATGCTTTGAAGAGATAGAAGTCTTCATACTCTAGCTCACAAAGCATGGGCCTTACATTTTATTTGGATAATTTCCTTCCCATTTTTCTTCGGTGCTCCATTTGCTTTAAGGCCTAGCCAAGTTATTGGCATATTAGTAATTTTGAGGGGTAAGGAGTTGCCCAAAAAGTCCTAAGACATGTGTTTCTCATTGTTTGTGTGTTTGGTCAAAGGACATATATGGGATGTTGCTGTTTTGTAGCCATCGGATTATCCGATGCTTAGGTCAGACCATCATCGGATCAGTTGGTGTTCAAAAGCCAAGAGTCAGTTCAGTCAGTATCTCAGATCATCCGACGCGTTCATTCTAAAAAACATCGGTCGATCCGATGTTCACACTTCTGGAACTGTGCTGAATTCCACCGATGCTATTCCCTTCCATGTCGGACCATCCGGTGTCAACGGCACCTTTTTGAATACCCTTACTGTGCCATTCGACCGATGATTCTAACGTTCAACGTCGGTCCATCCGGTGTTAAAGTTTCGGCTAGGGTTTGGGACCCACTATTTAAACGGCGCTTCGCCTCCTTTTCTTCTCTCTCCCCGATCCCGACTCACCCGCGCTCATCTCTGCCGCTGCCGTTCCTCTCACCCGTGCCACCATCGTCTCCGGCTGCCGCCCGCCGCCTCCGGTCGCCGCACCACCTCAGCTGCCGCTGCACCATCGCAGCCGCCGCCTTCGCACCAACGCAGTTGCAGCCGCCGCCGCTCCACCCAAGCGCCACCGCCGCCTCTCTCCACCACCACAGCCGCCCCACGCACACACCACCCTCTGCGTCGTTGGTACCTCCACCGGTCGCCGACGCTAGGGTTTCCGACCGCATCAACCTTCATTTCGCCTTCCGTGCATCGTCGACTTCGTTCACGCGCTTTGCCTCGTTGCAATGGATCGTGACAAGAAGAACAAGGGCAAGGCCATTGCGGAGCCGGCCACGAAGAAGCAGAAGCTCTCGAAGGAGGAGAAGAAGGCGTTGATGGCTGCTCGCGCCGCTGAGGAGCGAGAGCGTGGCCGAGGAGGATCTTTGAGGATCCGCGAGGCTCGTCCGAGGCAGCCTCCCGTGATCGATGAGTCCGAGGCCGAAGAAGAGCCGGAAGTGCCTCTTGTTCGCCGGCGCTCTGCCAGGACCTGTGGGGGTCATCCCGCGGCAGCACCACGTCCGAGACCGACGGCTGTCGATCGTCGTGAGGACAGGGAGGCCCAGAGAGCCATCTACGAGAGGGACACTACTGTCTGTGTCGGTGAAGGTGTCCGGTTGACTGATTACCGGAAGATGAAGGCCAAGCAACTCAGAAGACTCAGATGGAGTGTGCTGCTTGAGGAGTGGTACCCGCAACCCAGAGAGGCTCTTGTGGACAGTCGTTTCTGGACTGTGACACAGGCGTCGCTATACGAGACCTATAGATGCCAAGGCCACAAGCTCTTCCAGCACAACTTCTTGGACTGGGATCAGCTTGTCCTGGCAGCAGAGATGGAGATTCGCCCCTTCTTTGCGAGGTACAAAGGGCTTGTGGAGCTGGTGTCCTACGACAGGAGTGCATATGTGGAGGATTGGGTCCGCGTATTCTACGCTACCCTAAACGTCTCTGAGGGCCGCAGGTCGATTGACTTCATGTTCATGGGACAACATCATCACCTGACGAGACAGACGCTGGCACAGCTGCTGGGAGTGGACCTGCACGACACTTGCGTGCATGAGAGAGTATACGGTCAGGCAGACCGCTGCTCACTGGAGGAGTGGCACCACCACTAGAGGAGATCCGCTCTTTGTTTGGACCGACTTTCTCTCCAGACCAGCCGAGGGTACCGGCACTGTTGACTCCTGCTGCGCGCACAGTGCACCTTGCCTTGCGCCGCACACTCTTGCCGAGGTCAGGATACTTAGAGGGGTTCACCAGCCTGCATCAGACCCTCCTGTTCTACATCATGAACGAGATGGAGTTTGATATTGTGGACATCCTCATATGCGAGATGGAGGATGTGATCACCGATGGAGTGGGCATGATGAGGCAGCTTGTGTATGGACACTGGATCAGCTACCTGCTCTCCATGATGGTTCCTGAGGAGTCCGCCGTGCATGACCGTCTCACTGACGAGAGTGTCACACGGTTCAGCCACTACCGAGCTCCATCTCCTGGAGACCGCCGCCTTGGCCGTCCAGTCAAGCGTCAGGTCCGAGCTCGTCTATTTGAGGAGGACTGGTCGGATCTGGAGAAGGAGGATGAGAGGTTGGCCGAGGCAGAGGCTCAGGATGAGGACCTGCAGCATATATGGTCCGAGAGCGACACAGATGACAGTGTTGAGGAGTACTTCCCACCTCCTCCCTCACCCAGGCAGCACGACGCGGAGGCTGGAGGCTCTACAGTGCCACCCCCTACTCCACCTCCCGTCACAGAGGCACATGTCTCTCAGCCGACTGAGCTCACCTCACTTCTTCAGCAGATGGTTGAGCAGCAGCGCTTGGACCGACTTGCAGCTGAGCAGGCCCGAGCGGAGCAGGCCGCACGCCTTCTGGAGCTCCAGCAGCAGCAGCAGGAGATGCAGCGCCAGATCGCCCGTGAGAGGCGAGAGGACACATACCGGCTGACTGGGCTGATCGACCAGATGCACCAGCGCTCCCTCGACCAGCAGCAGCAGGCGATGATGGGCATCCTGGGGTTGATCACCAACCTCTACACCCAGACCGGGATTGCCCTCCCGTCGCAGCTGCTAGGAGTTGCTCCACCTCCACCTGTCCTTGCTCCAGCTGCCGCTCCGGTGCCAACCACGCCGATCCCTTCGATCAGCATGTCTCCACTGCTGGCTCCCAGCGCACCGATTCACTCTCCATTGTCGGCCATGACACTGTTCCACCAGACGCCGGCATCTGTCGTTAGTGCCCCTGTTCCAGCAGCTCCTACCCAGCAGGCACCGACGATGGCTCCTATGGCTCCGACAGCTCCTTCCACCTCTACTCCAGGCAGCAGCTCCGACGACAGCACTCCCGACGGTGACCAGTTCGTCATCGCGCCTAGTACTCAGGGTCTTAGGCACTCGGATCCCTTTTTTGGTGTCTTGATGCCAAAGAGGGAGAAGAGTTAGAGGAGAGTCAGGGGGAGGATAGCTTAGCCTCAGGGGGAGTGTCCTAGCCTTAGGGGGAGTTTGCCTATATCATCTTTTGTAATTCGATGTTTTTGCTACTCATTTGGTGTTTATTGAGTACCCTTAAGTTATTAATCGATTGAGCTTATTTGGTGTTTATCTATATCTTATGATCACTTATTCACTTGAGTTATTCCTTGATTGAGATTTCAAATTCATTACTATTAAGTGTGATAATCTTGTATTCATTGCATATCCTCTTAAGTTTCGTACTATCAAATTCATTACTATTGTGCTTCAATTGTTGTGTTGTCATCAATCACCAAAAAGGGGGAGATTGAAAGCATCTAAGCCCCCATGAGGTATGGTTTCGGTGATTAATGACAACCATTGGACTTTACTAATGAATTTGTGGATGCAAGGTCTCTCATAATCACTCAATCAAATGAAATCAATATGTCATTGGAGACCCCTAAACAATCAATTTATGAGATCAAATCAATGATATGAAGACAAGAAGTGAAAGCTCTTATGACAAAGTCATTCAACCACAATTAATGACAATTAATGCTTGACAATCATCAGAAATATATTTCCAACAAAGTCTAAGAGGTCATTTGAGCAAGACACAAAAGAATCACTTAGAAACAACTTGAAGCAAGCAAAATCAACTCACCGGATCAACCGATGATTCCTGAGAACAACACATCGGTCGAGTTGGTTCAACAGAAGAAGAAGACCTCAGAACAAAGTACTCACCGGATCATCCGATGTTAAGGGCTAGGCTACATCGGTCCATCAATACAGTTTGCAATATCCTTTACCAAGTGTAGCACCGGATCATCCGATGTACAGAAATATACACATTGGTCAATCACTCCAGTAAGCATCAAGTTTGAGTCAATTCTGGAGGAAGAGCCATCGGATCATCCGATGAGAAGACAAGTGCAACATCGGTCTAACAACGGTCATATCTAACACAATGACGTCAGCTAAAGTAAACTTGACCAATGATGACTAAAGGGGAGACATTGGATCATCCGATGTTCGCAGAAAAGTTCTGTCAACCTACTTTTCCAACGGCTATTTCGTGGAGGATGACTATAAATACACCTTAAACCTGTCATTTCGACAAGTCTTGATCACCAGATATTCTCTACACATCCACAAGCATTCAAGACCAAGAGCCATCACTTCTACATCATTTAGATCACTTACACACCAAGATATAGTCTAGTACTAGCTAGAGAGAGAGCTTGTGTGCCTCCATTCTTGGTGAGTGGAATCTCTAGGGTAGTGAGAGCCTCAAGGGAGTGTCTCTTTGTGTGTGTAATTGAGAGAAACTTCCGGATCTTGCCAAGAGGATTGTGGAAGCCCGGAGGACCAAAGTGTACAAGGCTTGAGCTCCACCTTGCCGAGGTTGGCAAACGGAGAAGAATAGTGGAGATCCCTTGTCTCGGTGACTTGGGTGTGGCTATAACCTTTGGTGGGTGCCACAACATGGATGTAGGAAGATCTTGACGATCTTGCCGAACCACGGGATAAATCCTCGTGTCTCCTCGGGAGTTTGCATTCTCTTCCTCTCCCTTACATTTATGCATTTTATATACCGCGAAATTGCTATTTACTTCAATGCATAGATAGTTTGCGTAGGGAATTGGGCTTTTAGGAATTAAGTTTTATTGTTTATATTTTTGAAAAGAAGCCCAATTCACCCCTCCTCTTGGGCATTCGATCCTTACACCGGAGGACCGGACTTGTCCGGACACGGACATGACTAGTCTGAACTTTTTCAGTTTGAGAGGGTCTTCCCTTTACAAAGGCAATCCTCTCCTTGTTATTTTTATGGCTTTTAGCATGTTGCTTTTCGCCATAAGAATAACCAATGCCATATTTGATATTTGGAGGTATTTGGACCAAGTACGCACTGCGTGCATATTTGATCTTCTCCTTGTCAAATATGCCACTTTGGGTAGGATGCTTATCCTTTGTGGAGGTTGGCTTGTCTTTCAAACTGATGTCAATTTTATTGCATGTACAAGTAGAAGCAACCTCAGTTTTAGTGAGTTGAGAAGGTGAACTTGAAGAGGGTGAAGGTTCACCTTGCTTGAGTGACTAAACTTGCACTTCAAGGATCTTCTTAACCTCGATCAGGTTAGCAAGTTGGTCCTTCATTGTAGCATTTGAGTCGGTTAACTCCAAGCAAGTTTCCTTGCTTGAAGCTAACTCAAGCTCTAGTGAATTTCTTCATTCCCTTTCAAGTTCTAGAAGTTTGTCAAGTTCGACATATTCCTCCTTTTGGGAGATGATCGTGTCCTCTTGACGATGTATCAACCTCTCCTTCTCAACAAGTTGATCAAGTAGAAACTTCATTTTTGTGGCAGTTTTCCTATCTAGTCCAATAAGCATATCCTCATTATCACTATTGATTTCATCATCACTAGAATAGGAATGCACGGAAGGGGGTTTGGTGTTTACCTTGCGTCTATCTTCCTTTGCCATAAGGCAAGTGCCATCTCCTTTCCATGCGACGAGTGTAGGGAAGAGAGTAGACTTCTTGGATGTCTTCTCGATGGCTATGCTAGCTATCTCTTCTTCTTCGGATGATGAGGACTCATCATTTGAGTCCCACTCTTTCTCAATGTGCGCTTGTTCGACTTGTTTCTTCTTCTTGAAGAATTTCTTGGGTTGAGGCTTGGCTTCTTTGGTCTTCTTCTTGTTCTCTTCATATGGGCAATCAACTATAAAGTGGCTATACTCACCACAATGATAGCATACTCGCCTCAACTTTGGCTTTGTTCTTTCCTTGTACTTTCCTTCGCTTGATTTTGTACCTTGTCTCTTTTTCATTATTCTCTTGAATTTCTTCATGAACAATATCATGTCTTCTTCGTCTAATTCACTGCTCTCGTCATCATTGTCTTCTTCTAGTTGTGCTTCTCTAGCTTCTTTAGATAGGGGCTTGAGGGTGGACTTCAAAGCAACCCCTTTCTTCTTTTCCGAGGTGAGGTTGGCAATCTCCTTGACATGCTTTGCTTGTTTTTCCATCAACTCGAAGTTGATGATCTTTCCAAGTAATTCATCCAGAGTCATCCTTTTGTATCCGGGGCTTTCTCTGATCATGGAGCATAGGGTGACATTGCGAGGCATGAAAGCTCTAAGGATGAGCTTTACCACCTCGTGGTCATTCCACTTCTTACTTCTGTATGATCTGACCTTGTTGATGAGTGTCTTTAATCAGTTGTACATGTCTTGGAGTGACTCGTCTTCTTCAATTGCGAATCTTCCTAATCCGCCTTCAATCATTTCGATCTCTGCTTCACGCACATGTCAATCGCCTTCATGTGCAGTTTGCAGTGTGTCCCATATCTCCTTAGCAATCTCGAGTCCATCCACCTTGGTGAACTCGTCCCGACTGAGCGAAGAGGTAATTACGGTTGCGGCTTGAGCATTTCGGTGAATTTCCTGCTCTTGGCTTGGTGTGAGCTCTTCGTCGTTGTCTGGGATATCTATCCCTGTGCACACAATATGCCATAAACATGGATTGAGGGAAATTAGATGCATTTTCATATTTTGCCTCCACATTGAGTAATCACTTCCATCGAAGTGTGGGGCTTTTCCAAGTGGGATAGACAAATAATGATTATTATTGGAATTGCGACGATCATAGTTAAAAGGATATCGGGAGTAGTCGGTGTGACTACTCCCCTTCTTCTTTTCTTCAATCTTCACTTTCCCTTTGGAATGTATATTCTTTCTTAGGAGCGCCTTTAGTTCTAGCGTCTCCTCATCGTCGTCCTCGAAGTCTTGAATGGCATCGAGGAGCTTCTCCACCTTTAGGTTCTTGTCATCATCAACCTTTTCTTGGTTGTTGCTCTTGTGGATGTCCTTCATGTCCGACATGATCTTCTTCGATCGGTTAGTCTCTTTCTTGAAGAATTCGCTCTGATACCAATTGAATGTGGCCTAGAGGGGGGGGGGGTGAATAGGCCTTTTTGAAATTTGTCGGAACTTGCAACACTTAACAACCAGTTCAAAACCAGAGATATCGGACTAGTCTGGCAAAGTGCGGACTAGTCAGGTGTGTACCGACTAGTTTGATTAAGTTTGATTGATTAATTTGATTCTTCGATGTATGCAGTGGAAATATATAGTCAAATGAAGTGTTGCAAGATTATGGACTAGGGTCTATCACAATTCATTCTTATATTTAATGATTCAAAGTAAAGAGTGCAATAATGATTGAAACCCTAGATTGTTGTGATGAATAAGAACGATGAACACCAAGTAAGACACAAGGATTTATCCTGTGGTTTGGCTCCCACAGAGGCAACCTACGTCCACGTTGAGGAGTCCACAAAAGGACCGTGTCTTCTCCAACCCTACCCTCATCAGATCGACACGAAGGCCAATCCTCTTCCACTTATCACAAAGGGGTGAATAACTGAATTCAAAGGGCCTTCTCACACGTTGAGGGCTCCCCTAGATTACAACACAAAATACCACCAAGAACACACTCAAAAGATTACAATGAAATCACAGGAGTGTGTTAGAGAATCAAACCAAGAGCTCAATGAGTGTTGAACGTGTCTCTCCAATGATCTAGTGTGTATCATCAAAGGATTGATCTTTGTTGCACTTAATTTCGTGGAGAGATGTGTTTCTGAGGCTCTTGGAAGGTGTGATGGCGCTGGGGTTTGAGAGTGGTTCAAGTGGGGTTTGAGGCTCTTCGGCGTTTTATGCATTGACAGTGGGCGACGTCAGACCTATCAAGCTCCGACACCCCTTGGGGGGGGGGGGGGGCTACCGTCGACGTTTTACACATTGACAGTGGGTGCCGTCGGACCTACTAAGATCCCACACCCCCAGAGGGCCCGCTGTCGACGTTTCAACCTATCAAGTTTCAATACCCCTAAGAGCCCACCGTTGACGTTTCACGCGTTAAGAATGGGTGTCATCGGACCTTTCAAGCTCCGACACTTTCCCAGAGGGCCCACCGTCGTCGTCACAAAGGGTCCCTGGAGATGTTAGAAGTAAACTTTGGACCTAAAAGCTAAGCATTCTGGCTACAAGTTCGAAGCTTTCAAGTTATCAACACATTGTAAAAACTTTTTGGTACATGTTTGCAATCAAATTGTGTACATCTACTAGTGGGCCAATAAGATAAAGAAAAATGCATTAAAGACAAGCATAAAATGGAATTCGTTCATTCAAAGAGTGACTCTAAGTCCTGTGGAAAAACGAGGAAACCTTCTTGGCAGCTTCTTGGACGCTAGCCCTGGCGGCATCTTCCTCATCGACAATGGGCCCTTCAAAGATTGGATCTAGAGAGTTGGGGGTCTTGGCTCTTGTAACACAGCATAACATATTTGACGACATTCTTGGCCAGAGATTTACCCTCCGTCCCCAGCTAGTCGGCCATGACATCACCCATCGCGTCGAGTTTGCTGCCAATAGAGCTAAGTGCCACCAGCGTCTGGTCCAGCTCCGGTGCTGGGTTCTCCGGACGTACCAGACTGAAGACAAGCGGCACTAAAGCTCTGTCGGCATGCCCCGAGAAGTCCCAGACCTGCCGGGACTCAATCACCCTCACATTCCTTAGCTCCTCCAGTGACCTTCTGGCGGCCGCAAGCTCTAAACTCTCCCGCATGATGCGCTCGACCTCTTTGCCATGTTGCTAAATGCTTTCAGCCACTTGCCTTTCACGGTTAGTGAGCTCCGTCTCCCGGAGGTGGATGCGGTTATGCCGTTCGGCCAGGTCCTTCTCCCTGCTGCTTATCTTCCCCTCTCTTTTGGCAACACCAGCTTCTCTTTTGGATAGCTCTTGCCCCAGCTTCTAGTGCTTCTCCTCCTCCTGCTTGCACCGTTGATCAAATTTCTTGGTGCAGTCTGTCAAGCTTTGCTCTCCCGAAGTCAGTTTATGGGCGAGCTCCCTCTCTCTTTTCAAAATATCCTCTTGCATATCTAGGAGTTTCTCTTCCCTCTCATCGAGGTCCGCTAGGTGCTTCAGGAGAATCTCATTCAGCATGTTGAGGTTTTCATGATGATCGTCAGCAGCCTCACTGCTTTTCCTGGCGTGCTCGAGAATCTCTCGACTTTTTGCATCGCGAGCCCTGATGGAGGCCTCCCTCTCTTCCAGCAGTTGGCCCAAGTATTCCATTCGGGCCTTTTCCTTCTCAACCCACTCCCGTTGGTCGGCAAGCCTTGTCTGCGCCAACTTGGTTTCGAAATGAAGTCTGTTGCGCCAATGCCTTAAGGTGTGGCACTCTTCTTCAAGGAACTTGCTATCATGGTCGAAGGAGAGCTAGACTTGATGGAGACTAGAGCAGGCGTTGTCGATAGAAAATGCCAAAGGAATAGGCTTCGGGCCTGCCAGAGTCATCTCCACTGGCTCCAAGGGGTCTTCAAGTACAAAAATTGGGCCCCACGCCACAAGCATGGTCCCCTGCGGTCATGCGGCACTAGGACTGCCCCCCGGAAGCTCTTCTGCTTCTATCGCCGCCGAAACATCAACCTCCGGGGCTGATGCTGAAGGTCCCTTTGCGGGATCTTCAACCGACAGCTCTGCAGGTGGAGGGCCCGCCGCCGACTCCTCTGGGTGCTCCGGCTTGCACATGGTCGCCTTCGGAGTAACCACCTCCGGGGTGGACGTTGGAGCTTCGTCCAGAGCCCCCACCACCGCCGGCTCAGGTGCCGATACGTCTACTGCATCCGGCTGAGGTGCCGAAGCTTCAACAATCTCTGGCACGGAGACCGAAACTTCGGGCACCTCCGGCTCAATCGCCGGATCTTTTCAACAACTTCTGGCATAGGCACTGGAGCTTTGGTTACCTCCGGCTCAAACGTTGGAGCTTCTGCCATCTCTGTCTCCTGCACCGAAGCTTCAGCCGTCGACGCTGTGGCCGCTGGGGCATCTTCATCAACTTCACCCCCGTGGTCCGGCGCTACCACGGGAGTTACTGGCGCCTCTTCTGGATCCAAGTCCACGACATCTGGCACTAGAGCTATCGTGTCCTCTACCACCGCTTAGGGAGGCACAAGGATTGAAGCCGGAGCTTCTGCACGCTCAGCCTTAGTCGCAGCAGCAGGTGCCAAAGCCTTGGACTTCTTTCTCGACACCCTGGAAACAAAGGATCGAGAAAATTAAAAACATGATAAAGAAAAGATCGACACCTCAGGGTGAGATGACAATGCTTACATGGGAATGCTACCGCCCCAGTCGCTGCGGAAGTTCTTCTTCTGAGGCCCAAAGTTAGAGCCACCAGATCAGCTGAGCCAAAGACCTCAAACCTCGACTGGGAGCTAGCTGCGGCAGCGGGAGTTGTCTCAGTTAGGACCTCCCTCGGCTGGGAAGGACCGCCGAACTTGGAGCCCGCAGCTGGCACCAGAGCCGGAGTCGATTTGCTAGAGCTTGCGCTCCTTGAGGATGCCGACACTAAAGGTGGCGTGGCCGCCGAAGATTTGCTTCACCGGGGAGAAGGGGCTATTGAAGACAGAGCTGACCTTATGGAGCTCCCATCAGCATGCTTCAACTTCCTCTTCCAGGTGGAAGATTAGGCCGTCTCCTTGCCCTTGCCCTTGTCATTGCCAGCGTCATCAACCTTTCGGCTTGGAGCAGTGGGGGCTACCCTCTCAGAAGCTCCGGGGATGGTAACCCCGGAGGTATGGTGCCGCTCGACCACGCCGAGGTCATCCAATGCCAACATTCTCCTCCTGATCTCCCTGCTAACTTCTGGAACCATGTTCAGAGGAAGGAAGGAAGGCAGCCGGCGTAGCCAGGGCATCACGGGAGATACCTCCATTCTGAAATTTCTTGAGATGGATCTTCAAAGCTTCATCATCCAAGTTGGTGTTCAAACCGACTCCGATTAGGTTATGATCCATCTCACTATTGAAAGCCCATGCGGGCCACTCCCTGGTCTTCACCGGAGCCCACCTATTCACAAAGAAATTGCCGAAGACCATTTGGGGGGTCAGTCCTCCCTCTATGCATTATTGGATCCTTTGCAGGATGTGCTTGTACGCTTCCGACAGCTCTAGAACTACGTTCCAGGCGTCGGTGTCGACATTGGGAAGGTGTCGGCGGTTGAGAACCGGCAGATCTCCCTACACTGTTAAAGTGATTGGGGAGTTTGAATTTTGATGTGGGTGCGCGGACATTCAAGAAGGTGAATTGGAGTTTGACACAGGAGACACATGAATTTACGTGGTTCGGGCCACCTGAGTGTAAAACCCTACTCCACGGAGGTGTTGGTGTTGTATTAGCAGTAAGAGCTCGTCACGAGTGTATGGGGTGCGTGAGCTCGTTCGTGAACGTCCCTGAGTGTATCGTCGGCCTGTCCTTTTATAGTACAAGGACAGGCCGTTACAAGTTAGCCTGGCCCGACATGTGGCCCCAGCGGTTACTGGTACTGATACATGATTAATTGCTCTTAATGATCGTGTAACAGACTTTAACAGCACTGTTACTGGTGTTAAGATCGTCCGATTAAGTGTCATTGATATGGTATTAATGGCACTTAATCGGGTCTTGAAGTCCTTGACTCTCCTTTGAGGATCCGGAGCCGTTACAAGGTCTTCCGGAGGTTAGAAGCTGGAAGGTCCGATGATTTGACACGTGGCAGCTCCGGAGCTTGCTGTGGGAAGCAGGTAGCTCCGGGGCTATCAGACACGTGTCCGGTCTGGAGCTTCTCTTGGTCTGGGGTTAAGTCCGGAGGTGCCGTTTCGGTACGTGGCCCGGAGCTTCCTCTTTGTGGGAGGTAGCTCCGGGTTAGTTGTACACGTGGCGACCCAGGGATTAACCATGTTGGAGAAGCGGGTCCGGTCATGTCTGACAAGTGGGCCTCCGAGGGTCTTCAAACCAAGTAGATGGCTTTCCTTTGAGATTTTTGTAACCTCAAGGGGTGTACGGTTTTTAGGGTACCGACAGTGGCCCCTTGGACCTACCTCCGAGGAAGATCACTGGGGTGAAGTCATTCCGTCGGAGGTGGGTTCATCCTTACGACTCTTGAACTGGATCTTCAAGGGTCTTCGAAGGTGCCGTTGGCAAGGATTTGCAGTTAGATCCCGCCGCATGGCGCACCTCAGGCGGCAGATGAAATCTTTGACATGCGGATCTCACGCAATTGAAGGTCGCCGGTTCCCGATACGAAAACCGTATCGGTTCCGCGCGCCCTGTCAGGCCGCCGCCTATGGGTTTCCCGCTGCGTGATGGCAACTGTTCGCCTGGGTAAGAACCTCGACTTGATCATCGGGGTGGTCCCGGGCCCTCTTGTCATCGGTTGGGTTGAATTCTTGAGTGGTATCTTCGACTTCCCTGCGGTTTCCATCCAAGCGTTGTGAGGGCTTACTTAAGAAGGAAAGCGCGCACCGTCGGGAGTTCTTTACGCCTCTCATCTGATCTTGCGCTCAAACTCCCAACTCGTGCTTCGCTCTTCTTCTCTTGCCTAGCTGTGCCGCGATGGAGTTGGGTCTGCGCGAGAGTCGCTTGAAGACCGACAACGATTTGAAGAAGGTCCGGGCCCTCATGGGGTGGTCCTCGGACTTCTTCAACCACTTGGTCCGTGCCGGCGGAGAGCTCCCCTTCGAGAAGGAGCGCGCCGGCCAAATGGTGTACTTTTCTTTGTACGCCATGGTGGGGTTGATCCCACCTTTTTCTTCTTTCTTTTTGATGCTGCTAGACTTCTATGGTCTGCAGCTATACCACCTTGGCCCTCACTCCATTCTCCTCGTGTCCATCTTTGTCCACTTCTGTGAGATGTGGGTTGGCATCCCCCCCTGCATCGAACTCTTCCGGACCTTCTTCACCGTCCACACCACCGGCTGAAGCAATGAGTATCTTGGCTTCTACTACTTTGTGAAGCGCAAGAAGTGCCCATTCAAGTACCTCCAGTCGTTCCCTTCCGGGAAGTGGGATGACTGGAAGAAAGATTGGATAGTCGTCAGGGTGGAGGAGCACAAAAGGTTGGAGCTGCCCGACGGTCTGCCCGGCATCGACACGACGATCTGGAGTGAGGTTCCGGTACTGGCGGAAGCTCTCAACCCCGCCTTGACCAGGATCCGCCAATGCGTGGAGGGGGGATTGACCCCTCAGGCGGTATTTTGCAACTTCCTGGCCAACAGGTGGGCGCCGCTGAAGAGGAGGGAGAAGCTCGCTTGGGCCCTCAACAGCGTGATGGACGAGGACCGGGTTGAGACCGGGTTGAAGTCCAACATGGTGGGGAAGACCTTGGAGTTCCACCTCAAGAAATTCCAGCACGGCATCGACGTCGACGGTGATGACTTGACTCCGCCGTCGGCCTTTCTCCCTCTGAACGTGGAAGTGGAGTTCAGCAGGGAGCTCCGGCGGACGATGCCTGCATTTGACGACCTTGGTGTCGTTGAGAGAAGACCAACCACCCGGGTAGCGATCCCCGGGATGCCCGAAGATGGCTCCGTCCCTGCCCCACAGCCGAGGGTCGAGGTCGTCGGCAAGGGCAAGGAGCTGGCGGATGAGCCGGAGAGCCGGAAGAGGAAGCTGCGACACGCCGACAGAAGGTCCGTCAGGCCCGCTACTTCCGCCTCGGTTCCTTCTCCCCAGAGGGGAAGATCTTCTACCGCCGTGGCGGCTGTCCCCGTAGTGGGGTCCTTCCGGAACGATACTGTTCCTGCAGTGGGATCCTCCCGGAGCGCGTCTGTTCCTGTGGTGGAACCCTCCTGCGGTGCTAGCTCCAGGCGCACGACTATGGCACCTGGGACGGTGGGAGCTTCCAGGTCCAGGGGTTCCTCCCGATCGAGAAGAGCCTCGACCCGGGAAACGCCCGTGGCTGCGACTAGTTCCGGGGGGCCTTCTGGAGCTTCTACGCCGACCGTGGCCAGCCTGGAACATCTAGGAAAAAGATTCTGCGCAAGCTGGTGCGGAAGCCTTCCAAGGTAATTTTGAATCTTCACCTTGGTTAACTATTTAATTGTAGCAACTGTTTGTTAATTTTCTTCGTTCATCATCTGTAGTGTCCCCAAGAAGGGGAGTGAAGCTCCACCCTCAGCCACAGTGTCTGAGGCCGTGGGAGCTTCTGCTCCTGTCCCGGTGCCGCCCCAAGTGGTGGCTGAGGCTACGGCAGCTCCGGCGCTGGCTGTCATGGTCATGAACCTCGACTCGTCCCCAGAAGTTCCCGTGGTAGCGCCGGACCACGGGAGTGAAGATGCGCCAGCGGCACCCGTCTCGGAGGTTGAAGCTCCAGGTCCTGGTGCTGCAGTGATGGAAGCTCCGGCTGTTGAGCCGGAGGAAGTAGTAGTCCCGGCCTCGGAGCCGGAAAGTGTTGAAGCCCCGGCGGTTGAGCCGGAGGTGACTAAAGCCCCGGCATGTGAGCCGGTAGTCGAGGTATTTCCGGCTGTTGAGCCGGCTACCTCCGAAGCACCAGCCGCTGAGCCGGTTATTGTTGGAGCGCCGGTCATAGAGCCGGTGGTTGAAGAGGTGATGGAGCTCGAGCCTCCCTCGGAAGAGGTGCCCAGACTGGAGCCAGTAGCGGCTCCTGCTCCGGAAGCGACGACGTCGGAGGTACCTTCGGCCGAGCCGGAGTGCCCAAGCGAAGTCACTAGCCCCCTGCCCGAGGAGGTGAACGAAGACTTGGCGGCAGGGCCTTCTTCGATGGCGACTGAGGCCATCCCGAAGGACGGCCCTAGTGCCTTGGAAGCTCAGGGTTCCACTCTCGTAGAGTGGGACCCAATTTTTGTATGTGAAGACCCACTGGAACTAGCGGAGGAGACCCCAGCAGGTCCGGAGCCCATCCCGCTGTCGATGTCTATCGACAACGCCTGCTCCAGTCTGCGTCAAGTCCAATTGGCCTTCTTCCACGACAGCAAGGCTCTTGAAGAGGAGCGCCAAACCCTTAGGCGGTGGCGTAACCGGCTCTACTTCGAGACCAAGCTGGCACAGTCGAGGCTAGCAGATGACAAGGAGTGGATCAAGCGGGAGAAGATCCGCCTGGAGTACTGGGGCAAGCTGCTGGATGACACGGAGAGCATGACTCATGCCCTCTACGCTCAATCCCGGGAGATCTACGATCAGGCCAAAGCTGCCAATAACGCGGCCGATGTTCGGCACGAACAGCTTGAGGCCATTAACACCGCACTCATCAAGTGCCGAGAGGCACTTGAAGAGAGGGAGAGACGGCTCGAGGATGAAGAGCAGAAACTCCTGGAGCTGCGGGATGACGTCCTGAGGAGGGAAGAGGAGCTCGCTGAGAAAGTAGCTCTGGCTAACAAGGGCCTCGAGGAGCGCACCAAAAAATTGGAAGAGCGCTGCCAAGAGGAAGAGGAGAAGACATGGGTCCGGGGGCAGGAACTCTACGAATACGAGTGTGCCCTTGTTGCCCAGGAGAAAAAAGTGGAGGCTAGGGAGAAGGACCTGGTCGATCGCCGGAACAAGATCCACCTCCGGGAGGAGGAGCTCGGAAGACTTGAGAGGCGGGTTGCTGCAAAGATTCAGCAAAACGCCAAAGAAGTTGAGCGCCTCGCCCGTGAGAATTCCGAACTGACGGCGGCCAAGAGATCCCTGGAAGAGATGAAGAGCTTGAGGACGGCGGACTCCCTACAAATTTGGGAGTTCCTGGGCAAGGCCAACGACACGTTGACGCCGATGGGTTTCAGCCCCGTGCGCCCGGATGATCCGGAGCCGGAGCCGGACTTTGCGCTGCAGGCGTTGAGCGCAGCAGGTAGCAAGCTCTCCAAGGTGGGCGATGTCATCGCGGACCAACTGGAGGTTGAGGGGCAATCCTTGGCGAAGAACGTCGCAGAGTATGTGCTGACGTGCTACACCAGCCGGAACTCCCAATTTCCTCTGGACCCGGTGCTTGAAGGCCCCGTCGAAGGAGAAGGCGAAGCTACCTGAGCCAGCGTATCGGAGGTCGCCCAGAAGGTCGCCGAGTTCTTCCATAGGGTCTAGGACCATCTCTTTAGCTCTCACTTGTATTTTCTCTTCTTCTTCCTCAATTTTGTAATCCCTCCTGTCTCCAGATGAATGAAATCCCCAAAATTTTTGAGAATTTCACTTTTTGTCTTCAACACCTTTATCTTCACTTGGCCCCCTGGTAGATGTACACAATTTGATTGTGAACATGTACCAAAAGGATATTGTGTTTTGTTGAAGACTCATTTGCTCCGAACTTGTAGCATTTAGGTCCGAAGTCTTCGATAGTAAAGGTCCCCTGAGGTTGTTGGAGCTTAGAAACTCCGGCATTGTCCATCGCTGGAGCTTGGTAGCTCCGGCAATAGCCTCTATCAACACGTAGAACATCGATAGTTAGTCCTCCGGGGTGTCGGAGCTGAGTAGCTCCGGCAGTGACCTTTGCCAACACTTGGTTTGTTGGCAGCAGACTCCATTTACGGGGTCTTCTCACCATCTTATATTCAGCGTCGACGGTTGGCCCCCTTTGGGGAGTCGGAGCTTAGTTAGCTCCGGCTTTTCTCCATCAACGTAGACTTTATTTTTCCTGCACACTTAAGTCAAGAAAAATAGTAAAATTCATTCCTTGTCTATAATTTTGTCGCGGCTTACGATTCTCAAGAAAAATTTAAGTTGAAAGCGATTTTAAATACAACCGGATGCGTTGCCTTTTTCTCTTAGATTCAACTGTTCATGGACCCGCCTTACTTCGGCCTACCGGGGTGTAGGTAGAGTGGCGTACTTAGGGTGCTTGACCAGGCTAAGTCGATAGCACACTCCAGCCCTAGATTGGCTTGGCGGCTTTCAGGTGAGTTGGCCATGAACGATATTTGAATCCAAAAGAACTAACAATACAACTCGAATCGTATATAAACTGGTCGAACTAAAATTTCTTAAGAATTGCACGTCTTTGTTATAGACAAGAAAGAGAAAAATAAAAATGTTGAGCCTGTATAAAATAAATGCACGTGGAGTCTATTTCACATGAAGATGTCTTTCATTATAGGTCCGGGGTACAGGGGAAACAAGTACACTCTTAGGGTACGGAACCAGGCTAAGTGTGTTTGGTTTCTCGTTTGACCCAGGGTAGTTAGCCACACTTTTAGTCCGGAGACTGTGACAAGTGCTGCATGAACTTTGCGGACCTTTCGGGAAAGGTCCGGCTGTTCTCCCGGAGGAACTACCCAACTCTGTACAATGACTCTATAACATACATCTCAAGTTACTCAAGACTCACCTCTGTGGTGTTAAGTGTAGAACTTACGGAGGTGCTCGATGTTCCAAGGATTTGGGAGAGGTGTCCCATCCTCGGTAGCCAAGCGAACGCTTCCGGGACGGGATACTTTGATCACTCGGAATGGCCCCTCCCAGCCGGGGGAGAGTTTGTTTAACCCTTCTCTGGATAGTATTCTCCGTAGCACCAGATCGCCTTCCTCGAGCTGTCGGTTGTGTACATGCCGCTGGTGATAACGCCGTAGAGCTTGGCGATATCGGGCATTCCGAACAGCTGCTTGGCACCTTCCCTCCTCGAGGAGGTCTAGGTCTTCACGCCGGAGCTGGTCCTGCGTGGCTTCGTCGAAGGTCCGGACCCGGAGCGAACTCAAGGTGATTTCCGGAGGAAGGATTGCATCAGCTCCGTACACCAGAAAGAAGGGTGTTTCTCCGGTTGACCGGTTTGGAGAAGTCCTGTTGGCCCATAGAGTGGGCGGAAGCTCTTCGATCCAGTTGGCTCCGTGTTTTTTCAAGCGCTCATAGGTGCGCGTTTTGAGTCCTTTAAGGATTTCAGCATTTGCTCTCTCGGCTTGGCCATTGCTGGCTGGGTGAGCTATGGAGGCGTAGCAAACTTGTATGCCGGTCTTCGCAATATCCTTGGAATGCGGAGCTTGTGAATTGAGTCCCATTATTAGTGATGATTTTGTTTGGGACTCCAAATCTGCTCACAATGGATTGCAGAAAGTTGATAGCAGATTGCTTGTTGATCGTCACAACTGGAGTTGCTTCTGGCCACTTAGTGAACTTGTCAATGGCGATGTACAGGAACTTGTAACCTCCGACGGCTCTTGGGAAGGGTCCCAAGATGTCCACCCCCCACACGGCGAAGGGCCATGTAGGAGGTATCATTTGTAAGGGTTGAGCCAGTGTATGAATTTGCTTCGCATGAAATTGGCATGCTTCACATTTCTTCACCAGCTCAGTTGCATCCTGGAGTGCTGTAGGCCAGTAGAAGCCGTGCCGAAAGGCTTTACCAACCAGCGTGCAGGAAGACGCATGGTTCCCACACTCGCCTCCATGGGTTTCTTCAAGGAGTTTGCAACCTTCTTCCCTTGTGATGCACCGCATTAGGATGCCGTTTGCACCACGCCGGTAGAGATCCCCTTCTACCAGCGTGTATCTTTTAGCCAATCTGACTACCCGGTCAGTGGATACATCGTCGTCAGGAAGGATATTGTCTTTCAAGTAGTTCCGGATCTTCGAGATCCATGCATAGGAACTAACTTGAGCATTTGAGTCTTGCGTGCTGGGTTGCTCGGAGCTTCCGACAGCACCTACGACCCTTGATGGCTGCCATGGTAACAGGGCCATCGGGGCCGTCAGCTTCGGGATGCTGATCTCGCCCCTTCGCTCAGTTCGGCAGGCTGAGCTGTGGGTTTCGACAATCTCCGGACAAAAGTTCCGTCAGAAGCCGGAGCTCCGGTTGACGCTTTCGTCGGGAGTTCGTCGGCTTCAGCGTTGTGGGCACGCTGAATATGGTGGAGGTCTAGGACTTCAAAGTCCTTCTGAAGCCTCTTGACTTCTAGGAGGTAAGCAGCCAGCTGGAGATTGTTGCAGGAGCATTCACCCTTCACCTACTTGATGATGAGCTGTGAATCTCCTTTGACCAGCAGTTGCCGGACACCATATGACAGTGCCACCTTTAGTCCGTAGATGAGTGCTTCATACTCTGCCATGTTGTTGGTTGCCTTGAAGTCAAGGTGTACCATGTATTTCACCTTCTCCCCAGTCGGTGCGAAGAGAAGGATTCCAGCTCCGGGCCCCTGCTTCTGCATGGAGCCGTCGAAGTAGAGGGTCCAGTGAGGCTCGGTGAAGGTTGGAGCTTGATGCTCCGTCTTCTGTTCACTGGGGCCCCCAGGGTTTGATGGAGAGGGAGTCCATTCTGCCACAAAATCTACCAATGCTTGACTCTTGACTGCATGTCTTGAAATAAATTCAAGATCAAATTCAGCCAATTCCGCAGCCCACTTTACAATATTCCCAGTTGAATTGGGATTATGCAAGATTGCTCGTAGTGGGTAGGAGGTCACCACCGAGACTTTGTGAGCTTGGAAGTAATGTCGAAGCTTCCTGGAGGCAATAAGAACTGCATAGAGCAGCTTATGCACCTCTAGGTATCGAGTCTTGGCATCATGTAGTACTTCACTGATGAAGTATACCGGGCGTTGAATGGTCCGGACCCTCCCAGAGGGGTCCGGAGCTTCCTCTTCATTGATCCGGACCCTCTCGGAGGGGTCCAGATTCTCTTCAAGGACCTCCGGGTTCTGGCTGGAGGAACCCGAAGCTTCTTCAGAAATGACCTGGACCCTCCCGGAGGGGTCTAGGTCTCCTGAAGTGACTTCTTGTGGGTTCGAATCTGGGAGCTGGGACCCAGACTCGCTTTTAGGAACCTCCGGACCCTCCCGAAGGGGTCTGGATTCCTGAGTGTGGGGTAGTTCTGGTCTCTCCGCAACCAGAACCATACTGACAACTTCGTCAGTAGCTGAAATGTAAAGCAACAAAGGCTCACCAGGGGTCGGAGCTACCAGAATTGGTAGGGTGGTGAGGAACTGTTTCAGCTCCTGGAATGCCTTCTCTGCTTCTTCGGACCATTGGAATGGTCCGGACTTCCTCAATAACTTGAAGAAGGGGATTGCCCGTTCCGCCAGTCTTGAAATGAACCGGCTGAGGGCTGCTAGACATCCAGTTAACTTTTGGACGTCTTTGATGCGAGTTGGTGGCCGCATGTCTTCAATGGCTTTTATCTTCGCCGGATTAGCTTCTATGCCCCGGTGACTTACCAGGAAACCAAGAAGTTTTCCAGATATAACCCCAAACACGCACTTGTCCGGGTTTAGCTTTGTGCGGGTGGCCCGCAGCTTGTCGAAGACAACCTGCAAGGTGTCTAGGAGTGACTCCTTGTTCTTGACCTTGACCAAGATGTCATCGACGTACACTTCCACTATGTCTCTGATGAGTTCCTCAAAAGTTTTGTACATTGCTCGTACAAAAGTTGAAGCTGCATTCTTGAGACCAAAGGGCATGGCTGTGTAGCAGTACAATCCATCTACTGTGATGAATGAAGTATGCTCTTCATCCTCCCTAGACATCCTGATTTGGTGATACCCAGAATATGCGTCTAGGAAACACAGTAATTCACACCCGGAGGTGGAATCCACTATCTGATCTATTCTAGGTAGTGGGAATGGATCTTTTGGACATGCCTTATTTAGTGTAGTGTAGTCGATGCACATTCGAAGCTTCCCGCCGGCCTTGGGCACAACGACTGGGTTCGCCAGCCATTTTGGATGGAAGACTTCTCGGATGAATCCGGCTTCGAGTAGCTTCTTCACTTCTTGTCGGATGAAGTTCTGCCACTCTACGGATTGCTTCCGAGGCTTCTGATGCACAGGCCGAGCATCGTGGTAGATCTTCAGATTGTGCTCAATCACTTCCCTGGGGATCCCAGGCATTTGTGACGGTTGCCAAGCAAACACGTCAACGTTAGCCCGGAGGAAAGTGATGAGCGCGAGTTCCTATTTGTCGTTCAGTCCTCCCGATATACGGGTGGTCTGAGCGGCATCGGAACCAATTTGGACGACTTTGACGGGAATGTCGGTGTCGCCGCTTGGCTGCACACTGGGTGCAGAGGTCGAGCCTCGTTGACGAATGCTCGGGGGTTTCGGAGCTTGCTCCTGCCTGGAGTCCTCCTCTTGTGCCGTGGTGAGTGCGTGAAGTTCCTCCAGAGCAGTTACTCCGGCGGTGCGATCTCCGCGGATCCGGAGAACGCCAACTGGTGTTGGCATCTTCAACACCAGGTATCCATAATGAGCAGCTGCCATGAATTTGTACAGGGCAGGTCTACCCAAGATGGCGTTGAACGGTAAGTTGATCTGAGCGACGTCGAAGACCAACTTCTTGGTGCGATACTTCTCTCGGGTCCCGAAGGTAACGGGGAGAGTAATAGCTCCGAGTGGGGTAATGGCCCCCGGACCTACTCCAGAGAAAGGTCGAGAGGGCTGGAGATCCGAAGGTCGGAGCTGAAGCTTAGTGAAAGCTTCGAAGCTGATGAGGTTAAGCCCCGAACCTCCATCTACCATGACGTGGTGGAGATGGATGTTGTTGATGGTAGGAGATACCATCAAGGGTAACTGTCCTGCTCCAACCATGCTCCGGGGACAATCCGAAGCATCAAAAGTGATGGTTGTGTCCATCCACTTTCGATGAGGTTCCGGCCGGACTGTAGGAGCTACAACGGCCATATCTCGACGCATAGTCTTGATGACGCGCCGAGAGGTGATATCCCATGATCCACCAAAAATGGTGTTCATGGTCTTCCGACGCTCGTTGTCGGAGACGTCAGAATCATCGTCGACGGAGGTGTAGACGGCTTTCAGGACCTTTTTAGGATCCTGGAACCCTAACTCCTCTTCAGCCAGAGCTTCGTCGACCTTTTGCTTTTCTTCCCTCTGTCGGAAAGGAGATTCTTCCCGGTGCTTGCTGTAGCGCTCGACAAGGTTTTGGACCTCCCGGCAGTCTTCCAAACTGTGGCTGCCCGTCTTGTGAATGGGACACCACACTTTGGGTTTGCCACCGTCTTCAGAAGACGGTCGAGGTCGCTTCTCAGGGCGTGGCCCCTGGCCACCCGGAGCTGCAGCCGCTGCAACATTGGATGTGCCGGCCGACGGCTTCTTCTTGCCGTTGGTTTTCTTTTTCTTCTTGCCACTCCCGGAGGTAGCGGCTTCTTCTTTGGAGGACTTCTTATGATCCTCCGCGGCTGGTTTGGAGTCCATTTCACGGCCCTCCGCAGCTCTGGCACATTTATCTGCCAGGCTGAAGAGTTCCGTGACGCTGGTGATCTCCTTGATCGCCAGCTTCTCGAACATCTTTTTGTCTCGTACGCCCTGTCTGAATGCCACAATGACGGAGGCGCTAGAGATAGAAGGGACAGTGTTTCGTACCTGAGAGAACCTTTGAATGAATGACCGAAAAGATTCTCCCCCTTTTTGCACGACCACAAAAAGGTCCAGTTCGGTGCCTGGTCGGGTGTATGAACTCCCGAAGTTGGCAGTGAACTGACGGCACAGCTCCTCCCAACTGTTGATAGAGTTGGGTGGAAGGATCATAAACCAGGACCTGGCGGTCCCAGTTAAGGCCACTGGAAAGTAATTGGCCATCACGGCCTCGTTTCCTCCAGCTGCCAAGATTGCAGTGGAGTATATCCGAAGGAATTCGGCGGGGTTGACAGTCCCGTCGATTTTTTCCGGCAGGTGAGGCCGGAACTTCTGTGGCCATCTAACCATGCGCAGGTGCATGGCTAGAGCTGAACAGCCTCCTCCTACTCCTTCCAGAGTAGAAAGGTCCTGAGCTTCCCGTCTTTCACAGGCTCGCTCAATATGGACACGGCCATCCTGCTGGCGGTATTGGCAATCAAGCTCCGCCCGAAGGTCATGAGTCGAAAGCCTGGATACCGTGTGAGTGCGTCGAGCCCCAGAGGGCAATGACGTCACTTGCTGAGATGCAGCACGTCTCCTGCTATTGGAGGCGTGCGGACCAAGTCCTCCAGACAAAGTCCGCCGCTGCGACAGGGCTCGTCCCGAAGGAGGAGGACCCTGGTTGTTGAGGCGTTCGGCCGCTGCTGCGACCAAATGCTCCACATCGGCCCTCCACTGCTCCAGCGCATCCCGAGATGCATGCGGAGGTGGTGGACGTTGAAGAAGAGCACGCACTGCATGGAGCGCGTGTTCCGGGTTGTCATGACTCGCCGACGCAGTAAGCGACGCCGACACACCATCACGTTGCCCAGCACGATTTGCTAGAGAAGATGGTGGTGGTGGGAGTGTGGCTCCTGCTGGTGCTGAGGCTCCTGTTGGTGGCTGCCTGTTGGAGGGATTGCCCTCAACATCCTGAACAGTAGGTTGGCCGTTGGATGATCCAGCAGCGGAGTTCACCATTCTCGAAAATCTCAGGCGCCCCTACCTAGCGCGCCAGCTGTCGGCGGTTGAGAACCGGCAGATCTCCCTACACTATTAAAGTGATTGGGGAGTTTGAATTTCGGTGTGGGCGCGCAGAGATTCAAGAAGGTGAATTGGAGTTTGACACAGGAGACACAGGAATTTACGTGGTTCGGGCCGCCTGAGCGTAAAACCCTACTCCACGGAGGTGTTGGTGTTGTATTAGCAGTAAGAGCTTGTCACGAGTGTATGGGGTGCGTGAGCTCGTTCGTGAACGTCCCTGAGTGTATCGTCGGCCTGTCCTTTTATAGTACAAGGACAGGCCGTTACAAGTTAGCCTGGCCCGACATGTGGCCCCGACGGTTACTGGTATTGATACACGATTAATTGCTCTTAATGATCCTGTAACGGACTTTGACAGCACCGTTACTGGTGTTAAGATCGTCCGATTAAGTGTCATTAATATGGTATTAATGGCACTTAATCGGGTCTTGAAGTCCTTGACTCTCCTTTGAGGATCCAGAGCCGTTACAAGGTCTTCCGAAGGTTAGAAGCTGGAAGGTCCGATGATTTGACAGGTGGCAGCTCCGGAGCTTGCTGTGGGAAGCAGGTAGCTCCGGGGCTATCAGACACGTGTCAGGTCTGGAGCTTCTCTTGGTCTGGGGTTAAGTCCGGAGGTGCCGTTTCGGTACGTGGCCCGGAGCTTCCTCCTTGTGGGAGGTAGCTCCGGGTTAGTTGTACACGTGGCGACCCAGGGATTAACCATGTTGGAGAAGCGGGTCCGGTCATGTCTGACAAGTGGGCCTCCGAGGGTCTTCAAACCAAGTAGATGACTTTCCTTTGAGATTTTTGTAACCTCAAGGGGTGTACGGTTTTTAGGGTACCAATAGAAGGCCCTTGGGCAGCTCCAACCTCTCGTGCAACTCCATGTGATGATCACCCAATACTTCTTCCAATCATCCCACTTGCCGGAGGGGAAAGTCTTCAAGTACTTGAAGGGGCAATTCTTGCACTTCACGAAGCGGTAGAAGCCAATTAACTCTGTCCCCTTCCCGGTGGTGTGGACTGTGAAGAAGGTTCAGAACAGCTTGATTCACAGAGGCACACCCACCCACATCTCGCAGAAGTGGACGAAGGTCGCCACCAGCAAGAGTGAGTGGGGGCAAAGATGATAAAGCTGGAGGCCGTAGAAATACAGCAGCATCAAGAGAAAGCTCAAAAAAGGTGGGATCAAACCCACCATGGCGTACGCCGAGAAGTACACCATCTCTCCAGTGTGCTCCTTCTTGAAGGGGACCTTGCCGAAGTGGATTTCCTTGTTGTAGGAGTCGCTAGACCACCCCATGTAGGTCCGGACACTCGACATCTCTTCGTTGGTCTTGATCTTGTTGGGGGGAAGACCCAACTCCATTGCGGCAGAGCAGAGAAAAAGTTGGAAAGGCTATGCGAAGGTTGGGAAGCTCTGAGCGCAAGTTCGATTGAAAGCGTAAAGAGTCCTCAAACTGTGTGGGCTTTCCTTCTTAAGTAAGCCTCCATAACACTTGGATGGAAACCGCAATAGGATCAAGATCACGTTATAAAAAATCTACCCTGTCAATGATGAATCGACCCGGGTCCACTCCAGCGAAAAGGTCAAAGTTATTATCCCAGGTGAACCGTTGTCATGATGGGAAGTTGGGAACCGACGACCCTCAATTGCGTGAGATCCGCACACGAGGATCTCATCGGCCACATTCAAAAGAAGCCACGAGGCGAGGTTTAACAGCGAACCTTCACCCCAACGACACATCAGAAGACCTTTGAAGTTGCAGCGTGGGAATCAAAGATGGCCCCACCTCTGGTAGAATAACTTAACCTAAAGGGTTTCTCCCCGAGGTGGGCCCAGGGGCCACTTTCGGTACCCTGCGTACCGGGTACCTCATGATACCGCAAGAAACAACGAGGAGTTCCACCCGTCCGAGTTGAAGACCTCCGAAGACTACACGTGCTACATAGCACTGGACCCGCCTCCCTCGTTCGGGTAGCTCCGGCACTGCCACGTGTAACACAAGGCTAGACCTAACTCCCCCTGTAGGGAAGCTCCGGTCTTACCATGTGTCTAGTGACCCCAGATCTAACCCCCAGGAAAGGAAAGCTTTGGTGCTACCACATGTATAGTGGCTCCAGACCTACCTCCCCACGACGGGAAGCTCCAGAGCCGCCACGTGTCAAACCTACGGACCTGAGATAGCGACGAAGAGACTAGCGGATCTCAAATGGCACGGACATTCAAGGGACAGTTAAAGCTACAGTTACAAGATCTGATTGTGTGTCATTAATGCCATATTAATGACACACGATCAGAGGACTCTTAACAATGGTAACGCCACCATTAGGTGCGTTCTCATGCTGTTAATTGCCCTTAATATGCATAGATCGTGTATTAGGCAGTTAACTACCGTCAGGGCCACATATCGGGCCAGGCCGATGTAACGGCCAGTCCGTAGACTATAAAATGGCTGCGCTGCACGATACATGAACAACTAAGCTCACACGCTCACAAGCGCCATACACTCATACATACAACAACACATCCCGTGGAGTAGGGTGTTACGCTCAGGTGGCCCGAACCATGTAAAATCACCATGTCACTATCTTGTTCGTAATCTCACACGCACACCAACCAATCCAGAACCTACGCAGGCTATGATCTAGTAGTGTCGGGGGAAGTGTCGATCGCACACTTCGACACGATTGTTTGATCACTTTTGTGCTAAAAAAGGAATCGATCATCAATTTTCTTCACCATATGTACCTCAACAAAACGGTGTTGTAGAGAGAAACAACAGAACCTTAGTTGAGATGGCTAGGACTATGCTTGATGAATACCAAAATCCTAGAAAATTTTAGGCAGATGCGATTGCAACAACTTGTTATGTTTTAAACCATGTTTTCTTGAGAGCTAAGTTAGGAAAAACACCATATGAGCTTCGGTTTGGACATAGGCCTAGTATTACACATTTTAGGGTCTTTGGTTGCAAATGCTTTGTTAAGAAACATGGTAATCTTGATACATTTGAAGCTATATCTATTGATGGCATGTTTCTTGGTTATCCATCTCATACTAGAGGCTATTGTGTGCTTTTACTTGACACTTCCAAAATTATGGAGACTTGTGAGGTTTATTTTGATTAAACTAGCCTAGGTTCTAGCTCTAATATTGCAGGCTAAGATGCATATAGAGTATTTTCATTGAAGATGACGAAGGAGTGGAGCTGCTGCCTGAAATTTCAAAAATAAACACTGACATTCTAGCTCTTGATCCTGCTCCACAACCAGCACCAACGACCACTACTGCTGGTTCAGAACTTTCTCGAGTCACAAGTTCTTTGATTTGTGATTAACATGAAGAAAAAGGAGCTTGTGAAATGTCTACTCCCCTCCGCGTCCTCAAAAGTCATCCTCCACAACAAGTTATTGGAAGCTTGCACGAACGAGTCACACAGTCCAGGTTTTGCGATCCAAACTCTCATGCTCATTCTCCTTTTGTTGCTTCTTTTGAACCCAAAAATATATCACACGCACTCACTAATGCATCTTGGATTATTGCCATGCAAGAAGAGTTAGAAAATTTTGAAAGAAATAATGTTTGGAAACATGTACCTCCACCTCAAGGTCACACTTTAATTTGAACTAAATGGGTGTTCAAAAATAAACATAGTGAGGATGGGGTTGTGGTTAGGAATAAGGCTAGGTTGGTTGCTCAAGGTTGCACACAAGTTAAAGGTTTAGATTTTGATGAAACTTTTGATCCCATCGCTAGATTAGATGCGATAAGAATTTTATTAGCATTTGCTGCATCTAAAGGTTTCAAGTTATATCAAATTGATGTTAAAAGTGATTTTCTTAATGGCTACATAGATGAGGAGGTTTATGTCAAGCAACCACCGGGTTTTGAAAATCTAGATTTTACTAATCATGTTTACAAACTTTCCAAAGCCTTGTACGGTCTTAAACTAGCCCCTAGAGCATGGTATGATAGGTTAAAAACATTCTTACTTGAAAAGGGGTTTACCATGGACAAGGTTGATAAAACTCTTTTTGTGCTTAAGCATGTCAATAACTCATTATTCATTCAAGTGTATGTGCATGATATTATCTTTGTTTGTGCTTCTCATGGTCTTGTGTCCAAGTTTTCAGCTATGATGAGTTCAGAATTTGAGATGAGTATGATGGAAGAACTCATGTACTTTTTGGGGCTGCAAATCAAGAAAATCAAGGAGGATACTTTTGTGCATCAAACAAAGTATACAAAAGACCTCCTTGAGCGCTTCAACATGGAAAAAAGCAAGCCTCTTCGAACACCAATGGGAACAGCAACAACACTTGAACTTGATGAAGATGGTGAACCCGTAGATCACAAAGAAAATCAAAGCATGATCGGGTCACTTTTGTACCTCACGACATCAAGACCTGACATATAATTTAGCGTATGTCTTTGTGCACGATTTAAAGCTTCCCCACGTGCTTCACATCATCAAGCCGTCAAAAGAATTCTCAGGTACTTACATGGAACTCGACAATTTGATATTTTTCTTCCTTCTTCCTCAACCGTTACTTTGAAAGCTTTTTCAGATGCTGATTCCGGTGGTTGTACGATTGATAGGAAAAGTACTTCAGGTGTTTTTCATTTTCTTGGTATTTCACTTATTGCTTGGTCCTCTAGAAAACAAAGTTCAGTTGAACAATCCACAGCCGAATCTAAATATGTAGCTGCTGCTAGCGCTTGCTCACAAATTCTTTGGATTGTTCAAATACTTAAGGACTATGGGGCTGATCTAGATAGTGTTCCACTGTTTTGTGATAACACTAGTGCAATTTGCATTGCTAAAAACTCCATGCAACATTCTAGAACGAAGCACATTGATATTAGCTATCAGTTTCTCTGTCATAATGTTGAAAAAGAAAACATTGTGCTTCATCATATAGATATCGAACAATAATTGGCTGACATTTTTACAAAACCTTTGGATTTCACTCATTTTTGTTTCATTCGTAGTGAAATAAGGGTTATGCATCCTCATGCCTTAAATAGAGGGGGAGTTTTGAAACTTGGAAAGTCTACGTGTGAATCTGGATTTAAAATAATATGAGCGTAGTAATTCATACATATATGACTTTGTGATTCCTTTTACATGTTGAAAGTTCTTAATACATTACTCGTGTTATACATTTTGTAGTTTTTGCCATTACTAGTAATTGGAATAATTACCTACACTAAATCTGGTCATGATCGAACTTTCTTCCTGTTTTAAACTTGTTTTATGCCCACAAGTGCTTTTAATCATGAAAAATAATGAATCAATAGCCCACATGTCGAGCTTTTATGATCAAATAAAAATCTGAAAAGATCAAGAGAATATGCATGCATCACACTTCTTTTGAGACTGCTTATCATTGCAGCTTGATATGAATTTGGAATAAGTTGTGTATGACTAAAACCGTGTCCTTAAGTCTGAGTGTCAAATGACATAGGCTTGACTTGGTTGGTTAGAATAAGGCTGATACGACATATAATCTCTTGCAAATGTCATATGATCTGAATTTGTGCTGTGAAAAATAAAAAAATGCAGCAACATGTGTCATGCTTTCAAGTTTGAAATAGTTAAGTTTTTTACATCATGACTTGCTTAAATTAAAAAATTACATTTGATCTCTAGCATGGCTTACACTACTTTATGAATCTCATTGATGTGACAGTGTATGCGACTTGATAGTATGACTTGGATGAGCTTTGTTTCATATGTATATGTTATAATATGCTCATAACAATTGAAATTTCTTTTTTTTAACCTTGCTGAATACATTGTCAAGGGGGGATAAATATGCCACACATTGCACATTCACGAGTTTTTACACAGGGGGGTTTGTTTTTGAAATTTATTTCTCATTTTTTTATTTTCGAATGGGGGAGAAATTGTTTTCAAAACTTTTTATGTGAATGAGCCAATGTTTGGATTTTAAGTGTGTTGCAAATGCATTCATCAAGGGGGAGATTGTGAGACATATGTGTGCATAATACATTGGCAATTAGAATAAAAGTGAGGGTTGACATGCAAAGTTTTGAGCTTACACCGATAAACCATGATACACCCCGACACACACTATCAGAACTTCTCAATGTGTTTTTGGGAGTAACGTTATCTTCCATGGTTTCGGATTGTCCGAACTTTTTCTCAGGTGAGTTGCACGTGTTTCACACTTCGGACTGTCCGAACTTTTTCTTACGTGAGTTGCACATGTTTCATACTTCGGTCTGTCCGAACTTTCACTCACATGAGCTGCACTTGAGTCAAAGTGGTGGGAGTGTTTTTAGGAGTAACATTTACTCATTACATGGTTAGGACTGTCTGAACTTTCGGTCACGTGTTTTGCACGTAAATTTGGGATTGGAATGTCCGATCTTTTGCCTTTATATTGCAGCGCCATTTTTAGTCGATTCGATAATTTTATTCGCTGAAATAATTGTACGGCAGATCTGTTTTTAACTTGCAATGTTTCAAATTTGGTTTTTGTCTTATGGAATGTTTGCTTCGTATTATCTTGCTATGTTTTTGATGTGTTATGTCCGATATCATTTTGCTATGGTTTGCAACATGCTTATGTCACGTACTCATGTAAGGTGTTGTGTTTTTCTAACTAACGAGAGTCAAGTCGAGGACTTGGGATTGCAAAGAATTGTTGTTTATTCATGTGCAGGTGTTGCTTGAGGTCAAGACATGGCTAGTGATGGGATCTGTTAAACTAGTCTTAGGGAGAGGATGAGGTTCAACAACCAAGTTCGGGAGGAATTGTGGTTGAGTTCATCGTGAAGGTCATGTAGCATGTTTGGGTCAATAACAATGCATATGAAGGTATTGTGGATGTCGTTGGAAAGATTTTGCACGTACGCAAGGTGTGCATGGATGTGGCTACATTGTTCCAAGTCGTGATGAATAGAAGTGTATGTGAAGATGTGGTCGGAAAGGTCCAACTGGGTGGATTATGCCTCAGACTGCGGCTGAGGTGGTTATGGTTTGTTTATGGAAGGTTTCGTGTTAGTTCTGGTTAGATTTCATGTGGCTCACGAAGTTGAGTTGTTATTGGAATGTTTTGGATGTTGCTAAGATGTTTAGAAGTCTTAAGATTGCTTCTATCTGCCTATGGAAAAGTCTTGAGCTGTTATGGAAAGTTTCAGATGAAACTGAGTAGGATTAGAGTCCTAGTTAGGATTTGGTTGGCCTTAGTGCTGGTTATATAAGCAAGAGAGGCCAAAGATCGTGGTAAGATGACTTTGGGACTGTCATCCTTGTGTTTTGATCAATAAAATTTGTAGTTTAGAGGAGCTTTTGTGCCTTGTTCGTCTGACCTGTTTTTGTCAAGTCTTTCTCGTCGAGTTCCTGTGTTGCCCGACCTTTCCTTGGTGTTTTCATCGAAACTCGAGTTTTACAGGTCCAATTGATGTGATTATTTGTGTGTTGTCTTCAAAACTCAATATTCTATCGTCTACGAAAATTTCACAGTTATTAGATTTGTGGTTTCTGAGTTACACAAGTTTCTTTGCAGCGTAGCAGATTTGTTTGCTCTCTGTTAGAACAGATTGACCTTTGGTCATGGTTTTGGTCATAACTTGAGTTTTACTTGACGTTTTCTCATAATTATTGCTGTCGTATCTTCATGACTTGATTATATATGATCTACACTGGTTTGTCACATTTTGAACATGTTGGAAACCGTCGCACATACGGTTTGTCTATTAGATTGATTTTCTGCCGATTTGTTTTTGTTGCTTCTGCTGAAAAAGTTTTGATCTACCATTCACCCTCCTATGATAGCTTTTCACGTGCTCTTCGATACTACATCGGGTAATGTTAAGAATCAGTATTGATATCAACTACCTGCACCAGTTCTTCATGTCTCAACAGCCGATGATACCTCAGTATTTGAGAACCGGTATTGATAATATTTTTGAACCCGTTCCAGTTCAATCGGTTCTGCACTACAAGAAACTCGACCACTTGCGATGGCTAGGGTAATTTGTGATGGCCGGCCATCACAAATAACTTAACTTGCAACGGCCCACACTGGCCGTCGCAAATTAGGTTGTTCACGACGGATTCAGGCCCAGAGCCATCGTAAATAGCAATGTCGTCGTAGATAGAAGCTTAACGTATGACGTCCTAACCCTAAACTATCGTAAATTAAATGACTGTTGCAAATAGGATCTTAATTTGCAACGGCAAACCCTAATGCCATCGCAAATTACTTGGCCGTTGCAAATTAAGGGGATATACCACCGGCCCTTGCGGCCCGACTCTCCTTTCTTCCACACGACACCACCACCGCCTCTCTCTTTCTCCTGATGCCGCCACCTACTTCATGCCACCACCATCGCCACCTGGACACCGCCTCTCTGTCGCCCACACCAGCTGCCCCATCACCGCCTCTCTATCGCGACTGCCGTCACGGCTTTCTCGCACGCCCAAGCTCTCTGTCGCGGCCACCGTCGCCGCCGCCTCCTCCTCGACGTCACCCGCACCACCCCGAGCTCGCCGTCGGCGCCTCCCCGACACTCCCTGGTGGCAACCGACACCCCCAACCGACCCCCTCACTGCTAAGTCAATTTTGTTTTAATTGATGAATCGATGATGACTTGTTATCCTTAGGGTTTAGGGTTGAATTGATGAATCGATGAATTATGCTTAGAATTGAATTGCTTAGGTTTTAGGGTTGAATTAATGAATTATGCTTAGAATTGATGAAACGGTGAATTATGCTTAGTGTTTAGGGTTGAATTGATAAATCGATCATAATTGTTATGTTTATGTTTAATGGAATTGCTTAGTTTTTCTTTGAATTATGTTTGATTTTTTTAATTGCTTAGGTTCAATTGATATATATGCTTGTTATGTATAGGTTTAGTTGATATGATTGTTATGTTTAGGTTTACATGAATTGATATGCTTAAGTTTAATTCTCGCATAGGTTTATTTGATTGCTCGAGTGTTTAAGTACTATATGTACATATAAACGGGTTTTGGGCCGGCTTGGCCCGACACTTCCCATTTAGGGCCCGACAAGGCCCATTTAGTGGTAAGGTAAAGTATGCGTCTATACGGGCATGAAGGTGAACGACAACATTGAGGACGGTGAGCACTCGCAGCGCATGGACGTCGATCACTCACAATGTATGACGGGCTAACTCTAAAGCTGTTGTAAGTTAACGGCAGACTCCAACAGGGCGTAACATACTCTCTCTCTCATTCTTTCCTCTCTCTCTCTCATAAATGACTCAAATGAAAGAATAACGTAACCTATACAATATGCATCACCCATTTTGAACTGGTCCGTCTCACGTGCATTACGCATGTGAGGCGTGTAGGTTTGGATTGTCCCTTTCTGGATAGCCTGGGTCACCAGACGTGGTGCCGCAGCAGAGGCGACGGACGAGGAGGACTCACTTTGTCGGTCCCCCTTCGGTTCCTAGAGTGAAGATCGTGATTCGGCCGGTTGGAGACGGGTAAGAAAATTGTAGTGTTTATTTTTGTTTTTTGGTTAATTAATTAATAATTGAAGATATATCTTGCAGCTCTTGGTATGACTTGTCATTCACCGGTGCTACACACCACAGACCAGTGAACTGTGTCATCGGGTCCTTAGTGCGTATGCACTATCTCGGTGTAATCGATGGGGTGCCGATACTTCGCGAGACGAATATGCTTGCGTCTCTCACTAGGAGCACGACACCGTTCAAGCGGCCATATGTGTCGATTTTATGGTAAGTACGTTAAATAAAATTTCTAAGTTTCAATTCTTAAACTCTTTTAAATTATTAATGTATAGCTCTTGAATATCTCCTTTCTTATAGGAAAGATATTATTTAGTGGACCCAAGCCATGTTCACCACGCGACGGACGTGTTCAACCAAAACCCTCGAAAAGTAGTTCAACAAGCTTAATTCGATTGCTCGTACTCAAGTGATCAACGACTTCTTAAGGTGAAACTAGCACGATGTGCGACCATTCCAACAGGAGAGCGGCATGCAGGTGATGGAGGAGGAGTACGCGGAAGTAAGTTGGGTGTAGTGAATACTATTTCTGATAATTTTGTTAACGGTATTTTAATGACCTCCAATATGTGCAGGGCAACGTCAGCTGGTTGCAGTGATGATCTGATGCATACTGGGCCCTTTGTAGGTATTGGGCTAGCGATGAGTTCATCCCTAAGTCCAATAGGGCTCGGGAGTGCTGAAGGGTCGACGGGAAACACAACTACGGCCAAGACGACTACTTGCATTTAGCTAAATGCATGGTAAGTGTGTATAACTTATTTTCAGATATTCATAATATATTGTTCGTACTAATATGTATTGAGTGCAAGACGGGGGTGTAACCGATCCCTACTCAGGTCTTGAAGAGAGGTCACAGAGACCCTTCTTAGCATGAGCAGTGCAGTCAGGTCGCAACCGAGTGGCTGGTAAGTTTAAAATCATTCAAATAATCTAATTATATCGATTGTTGAACTTACATAGTTTCCTTGTTTTTAGGGTAAGTACATGCAGGATGCCATGAGGATACACAACAAACATTTCTATTGGGAACATAAGCCAATCGATCCTCAAGCTGCGTATGCAAGCCGAGGCGGCAAAGCCCACAGAAGGTGAGTTGGTACTTCGTTTTATTGTTTTCAATTCAAGATATTTCAATTTGATAATACTGATTCTTTTTTTTGTAGGCTCGCCATATTTAACAGAGTTGTAAATTAGAGGGCAACACAAATTTTGTGAGGAAACTCTACACAAGCTTCATCGGTGGGCACATCGAGTCGCCATCTGTCACGGAGAGACATAGAGGTGCATGCCCTCCAGCAAAGCACTGAAGAGAAGCTTGCGCGGCAAGAGGAGGCGCAGTGGACTGCGATGTCGTACCAGGCTGCCTGCATGGCGCAGATGCGGGTGACAATCAAGGTAAGAAATAAAAACTTAAGTAATTAAAATATATCGCATGCTTAACAATATGTAACCTCTAATATTTGCAATGGCAGGCCCTAGCTCTATAGCTAGGGGGCAGATCCAGCTACGGCCACTATCACCACCACCGGTGCAGCCACTGCTACTGGTGCAGACAATGCCAGATGCACCTTCTCCGGCGGTTCAAGTAACCGAAACCGTACTTAATCTAGTCTTACTACATCAAACACAGTCAAATCTAACTCAACTTAGCTATTCTAGGGTGTGTTTGGATTGTTGTCAATAATTATATTACCAAAATTTGGTAGTTGACCATGAAATATGAGTGTATTTAGATTGAAGCCAAACTTTGGCAAGCCATTGGACTAATGTGTTGTTCTAGTTTATTTTCTTTACCAATGTTGGCCAAATTTTGGTTGGCCAAATCCTACACCAAAATTTGGCGTCACCAAATTTTGGAAAGGTAAACAAAGTAACAATCTAGACGAGCCCCTAGTCTTACTTCATCAAACATAGCCATATCTAACTCAATTTAGCTAAATTCAGTTAAATATGATCAATTCTAGCTTATTTAAGTAAATTCTAGTCAAAAATGAAGATTTAAACTAATAAACATGTCTAACTACTTACATGTATTGCAGGGATCGACGACTGAGGCTCAAACTCCTTGGCCGTCACTACCGGCACCTCGAGTGATGCGTGACAACGACGTCTACGGCTCCGGAGGTAGTAGAGGGGCTAGTGTATAGCCCCTCTTTTTCGGTTTATGTCGGTTTATGTCTGTAGGATCAAATAGCACGTGTAAAGCTACTAGAGGGGGGTGAATGGTAGATTAAAACTTTTCAGTGGAAGCAACAGAAACACCCCTCGACAGAAAACCGATATGTTAAAGAAATTGTGTTTGTAACTAATTTAAACGTGTTCAACTGTGACAAAACTAGTATATATTGTAAAGAATCAAGTCACGAAGACGTCACAACAAGAATCACGAAAATCCGTTGAGAGAAACTCAAGTTGCGATTGAAAGATCGAACAAAGGTCAATCTGTCCTACCCGAGAAAAACAGTTCTGGAACACTGCAAAGAAACTCGTGTAGATCAGAACTCACAAATCCAATGACCGTGAAATTTTCAAAGATGATAGAAAATCAAGTTGTGAAGACAACCTAAAAAGAATCACATCAATCAGATCTGTAAAACGCGAGTTATGATAAAACCACCAAAGCAAGGTAGTGTTGTGCAGAAGCTCGACGAGAAAAACTTTTCTAAAAACAAGTTGGACGAACAAGGCACACAAGTTCCTTCAAAATAGGAATTTTATTGATCAAACCACAAGAGGAACAGCCCCAAAGTCTTCTACCACAAGCTTTGCCTCCCTTGCTTATATAACCAACCCTTAGGACAACCCAAACCTAACTAGGACTCTAATCCTACTCAATTCACGAATCGAAACATTCCATAACTGCTGAAGACTCTTCTATACGTAGATAGAAAAATCTTAAGACTTCCAAACACCTTAGGAACGTATTCCACATTCCTAAAACAACTCAAATTTGTGACCCACACGAAATACTATCATAACCAACTCAAAATTTTCCATATTTGAGTCAAACACGACTCAACCGCAACCTGAGTCCATAACCTAGTCGGCTGGACCTTTCCAACCAATTATTTACTTCCACTTCTCTTCGTCACACATCGGAACCATGTAGCCACGTACACGCACTCCTTGCACACGTGCAAACATCTTCCAACGATGTCTATGATACCTTCATATGCATTGTTCTTGATTCAAACATGTTGCGCGACCTCCGGATCAACTCAACCATAATTCCTCCCGAACTTGGTTGTTGAACCTCATCGTCTCCCTACGAATAGTTCAATGCATCCCGTCACCAGCCATGTCTTTAACTCAAGTAACACCTACACATGAATAAACAACCAATACTTCCGAGCACAAGTCCTCGACTTGACTCTCGTTAGTTCCGATAACCACAACACCTTACATGAGCACCTCACATAAGTATGTTGCAAACCTTAGCAAAAAGATACCAACCATAACCACCAAAACACACCAAAATCTTAGTAAAAGAAAACAAGAAAACTTTCCATAATAAAAAAAAACAAGTTCGAAACATTACAAATTAAAAGAAGACCCACTGCGATCAAGCTCCGAACCTTGACAAAGCTAACCGAATCTTGAACCGGAGCTTACCAAAACTAACAGGATCTAGCATTGAAACTTACCAAAGTTAGCAGGACCTAGCGCCGGAGCTAACCAAAGCTAGTCAGACCTAGTGTTGGAGCTTACCAAAGCTAGTCGGACCTAGAGCTGGAGCTAACCAAAGCTAGTCGGACCTAGACAAAGAAGTTGGACCTAGCCAAAGCATGTCGGACCTTGCCAGAGCTACCCAAAACAAGCTGGACCTATCGTTGGACCTTGCTTGAGCTCAGACTTAGAGTCGTAACTTGATGATAAAGGTGTTTTGGTAGTATCCAAAAGTTTTTATCGCCATAGCCAATGTATTCAGCACACATAGGTCTCAATATCTCTCCCTTGATGAATGCATTGGCAACACCACTTAAAATCCAAACATTGGCTTATTCACATGAAAAGTTTTGAAAACAATTTCACCCCCTTTCTGAAAATCAAATGAGATAGAAATAAATTTCTCCCCCTTGCATACTTCTCCCCCTTTAACAATGTATTAACCAAGGTACAAAAGAGAAATTTTAATTTGTTATGAGCACATTATAATGTATACATATAAAACAAAGGTCCTTCAAGTCATACTATCAAGTAACTTAGACTATCACAACAATGAGATACATAAAGTAGTGTAAGCCATGCTAGAGATCAAATGTAATTTTCAATTTTAGCAAGTCATGATCTCACAAACTTAACTTTTTCAAGACCTAAAAGCATGACACATGTTGCTGCAATTTTATTTTCTTTTAAGCATAAATTTTTAACATATGACATTTGCAAGAGATTATATGTCGCATCTGCCTTATCCTAACCAACCAAGTCAAGCCTATGTTATTTGACAATTAGAAGCTTAAGGACATGGTTTTAGTCATACACAACTTCTTCCAAGTTCATACCTAAATGCAATGATAAGCCATCTCAAAAGAAGAAGTGCGACGCATGCAGATTCTCTTGATCTTTTCTCTTTTTTTTTTTTCATTTGAACATAAAATCTCAATGTGTGGATAGTTGATTGATTAACTTTTCATTATTAAAAGCACTTGTAAGCAAGCAACAAATTCAAAATAGCAAGAAAGTTTGACCATGACCAGATTTAGTTCAAGTAATTATTCCAATTACTAGTCATGGCAAAAACTACAAAATGTATAAAACAAGTAATGTAGTAAGAACTTTCAGCATGTAAAAGGAATCACAAAGTCATATATGTATGAAATATTATGCTCATATTATTTTTAAATTCAGATTCCAAATTTTAAAGCTCCCCCTCAATTTAAGCCATGAGGATGCATAACCCCAATTTCACTACGAATGTAACAAAAATGAGTGAAATCCAAAGGTTCTGTAAAAATATCAGCCAACTGTTGTTTGGTATCTACATGGTGAAGCACATTATTTCCTTTTTCAACATTATCACGGAGAAAGTGATACCTAATGTCAATGTTCTTAGTTCTAGAATGTTGCACGGGTTTTTTAGCAATGCAAATTGCACTAGTGTTATCACAAAACAATGGAACACTATCTAGATCAACCCCATAGTCCTTAAGTGTTTGAACAATCCAAAGAATTTGTGAGCAAGCACTAGCAGTAGCTACATATTCAGATTCGGCTGTGCATTGTGCAACTGAGTTTTGTTTTCTAGAGGACCAAGCAACAAGTGAATTACCAAGAAAATGACAAGAATCGGAAGTACTTTTCCTATCAATCCTACAACCCCCAAAATTAGCATCCGAAAAAGCTTTCAAAGTAACGGTTGAGGAAGAAGGAAGAAAAATACCAAATTCTTGAATTCCATGTAAGTACCTGAGAATACTTTTGATGGCTTGACGATGTGAAGCACGTGGGGAAGATTGAAACCGTGCACAAAGACATACGCTGAATTGTATGTCCGATCTTGATGCCGTGAGGTACAAAAGTGATCCGATCATGCTTCTATATTCTTTTTGATCCACGGGTTCACCATCTTCATGAAGTTCAAGTGTTGATTTTGTTCCCATTGGTGTCCGAAGAGGACTTTTTTGTCCATGTTGAAGCGCTTGAGAAGGTCCCTTGTATACTCCATTTGATGCACAAAGGTACCTTCCTTTTGGTTTGCAGCCCCCTAAAGTAAGTGAGTTCACCCATCATACCCATTCCATATTCTGAACTCATTATTGCTGAAAACTTGGACACAAGATCATGAGAGGCACAACCAAAGATAATATCATCTACATACACTTGAACGAATAATGAGTCATTGCCATGCTTAAGCATAAAAAGAGTTTTATCAACCTTGCCCATGGTAAACCCCTTTTCAAGTAAGAATGTTTTTAACCTATCATACTATGCTCTAGGGGCTTGTTTAAGACCGTACAAGGCTTTGGAAAGTTTGTAAACATGATTAGAAAATCTAGATTTTAAAAACTAGGTGGTTGCTTAACATAAAACTCCTCATCTATGTAGCCATTTAGAAAAGCACTTTTTACATTCATTTTATATAACTTGAAACCTTTAGATGCAGCAAAAGCTAACAAAATTCTTATGGCTTCTAATCTAGCAACAGCGCTGGGGTTCGAGAGTGGTTCAAGTTGGGTCGTGCACCTCTATTTATATTGGGTTTCTAAAAGTGATCGTTAGGGTTTAGAAAGATCGGACTAGTCCGTGGTGGACACCGGACTAGTCCGTGTGCTGTGTGTAGCAAACCCTAAGTGTCCCGAAATATCGGACTAGTCCGGCTAGGAGCGGACTTGTCCGATTTCACTTCTAGAAATCTTCGGACTAGTCCGATGGACATTAAACTTGTCCGCACAATGAAACCCTAAGTGGTTATGGGGACAAGTCTGCACTTGGAGGACTTGTCCGATTTAGGTCAGAGAGTTTTTCGAACTAGTCCGTGCTAATACCGGACTTGTCCGATTTAGATCAGAATGAATATCGGACTAGTCCGATGGTGATCGGACTTGTCCAATTTTGTGTGACTTGTGAAGTGTTTTGAGGACTAATCCGCACTGGGGAGGACTCGTCCGATTCTAGTCAGAGAGATATCGAACTAGTCTGATGGATATTAGACTTGTCCGATTTTGTGCAGAGAGGATATCGGACTAGTCCAGTGACATTTGGACTAGTCTGGTCCTGTATAACTTTGTGCAATGTGTGTGTGTCTAATTGTGATTGGGCTCTTGGGGTGTGTTTCCTTAACACACTCCATACACAATGATTTACTATTCTTCTTCCTTGAGCACATTTCCACTTTGCTCCTCATTCTCCCTTCTTTTTGGCACTTTGCTTGTTTTGCTATTAAAACATGTGCTCATCTCAACAAATAGGTTAGGATCTCATTTGCTTATCATAAATCATCCAAAACCCACAAGGGATTCCTAGATGCACTTTCAATCTCCCCCTTTTTGGTAATTGATGACAACCAATTGAGATTTCACAAAATATGATAAAAATTGAGATTTTCATAAAGTATGCACATATGAGTATAAAATACATCAAGCAGTGAAAACATAATCCATATGTGCATTCTTTATGGTGGGATGCATAACTAAGTACATTTAAACAGTGAGAATGATATAATTGACATTATTTAACCAAAAGCAAGCATATATGACATTCTAGGAGCAAAATCACAGATTTCAACAAATACTTCTCAAAGTGATCAAGTATTGCATCACAGAACCATAATTAACTTAAGAACATAGTTAAAGCATTACAACCCACAAAATAGTCAAAAAGCATAAAAGAGAGCTCTCTCCTCGCATCCTACAGCTAAGACTAAGACTCCCCCTCAATCTCTCCCCCTTTGGCATCAAGACACCAAAAAGAAGGAGAGGAGGGTCCTAAGGTCTTCACTCTTCGCTGTCAGTCCTCTCATCGTCATCATCGTCATCTTCATCTTCATCCTGATGAGAAGGAGGAGGAGGTGCAGGGTCACTCGAGCCCCCAATGCCAAAGTAGGCAAGCTCAGAGGGGGTCAAGGGCCCGAGCTCGGTGAAGTCTGAATCGGATTCTTCAGAGGTTACCGGAGACCCAATGGGCTCAATCTCCAGTTCCTAGCATATTTGCTTCACATTGGCCTTCACGTACTTTATATCTTCCCTTCTTTTCTTGTTGAGCTTATGGGCCTTCACTTCGGCCTTTTTGCAGGAAGCGAAGATGGCAGCCAAGTATTTGAAGATCCCACTGGCGGATCCCCTTTTGAGGGCTGCCCTACTAGCAGGAGCAGCTCTGGCATCTTCAATTCTTCTTGCCGATGCCTCAGGACTAGAGGCCGGCGAGGGAGCAGCCTTGACACTTGGCTTCTGAGGCATCTGAGGCCTCAAGGGTAAGTGCTCCATATCCTTGACAAATTCAATCCCGGTGACCTTCTCGATCACAAACATCAGATATGGGGCATACCCACAAGACCTGTTGGGTGTGCAGGATATGTTGACCATGTCATTCCAGATGTAGTCCCCCACATCAAACTGGCGGTCCTTGCTTATCACTCTCATCAATGTCTGTAGATAACCCTGCACACTCCCGGCATCTCCATCCTTGGGAGCGATGGTCTTCCTCAAGACTTTGTTGAGCACTACAAAGAACGGCTTCATGTTCTTTGTGGATGGAGGGTTGAACTTGGAGTTTGGCTCATATAGGAACTTCACCCTATCCTTCTCAATGACACTTATGTTGTGGATGATGAAGCAGTCAAGTCTTGAGGTGTCAAGGTGAAGTAGGCTTGCAAAATCTTCTTGAGTTATACTGTACTTGGATCCGTGAGTCATCCAAGTAACACTCTCTTCATCTTCACTCGAGAAGTGGCATGTTGCAAAGAATTGTGCTATGACCTCATCATTCCAGTTGTTCCTGAAGGCAAAGAGATCCTCGAGGCCATGCCTCTCAATAGCTTCCACCACTTCAGTGAACGGGGAGCAGTCCTTCTTCTCAAAGTGTGCCCAATCAATCCATTAACTGCGCACAATTGGTGTATTCATTGGGAGATACACAGATTTGTAGAAATATGCATGGAAGTTGCACCAAAATCTTCTATCGGCAGCTTGCTTTGGTCGGTCATACCAATCAATGCTTCTGAACTTTGCTGCCGAATCACTGCCTTTCCCGTTGAACTTCTCTTCAGTGGGGTCCCAGACCCCTTCCCTCGGAGCATGCAGCTTCAACAGGCCAACTGGACCCGTTGCTATTCCTTTGCCCTTGCCCTTGGCTAGGCGGGCACTTGCCGAGCTAGGGCCACCACCGGTGGTAGCCCTAGAAGCTAGCACCTTGGAGGTCGGCTTCTTCGCTAGCACCTTCCTCCGAGCCTATGGAGGAAACGGGGCTGGCTCGGAAGGTCTCTCTTGGCGCTTCTTGCCAAGACTCGTCGAGGTCCGAGGTGCCACCTCGTGGTCCATCTCGGCCTCAAAGTCAGAAACTTCGTTGTTTGAGCTCGACATACCCTGAGAATGAGTCGAGTAAGGCATGAATGAGAATGAATGATACAAGGCATAGGTGTGAAATGGATAGCAATGAATTGCATTGAGGAATTGAGAAGTTAGGTTTTGAGTTTAGATAAAACGAACTTGTCTGGTGTACAGGCACGGACTAGTCTGGGGGCCGCACTTGTTCGTGCATGGACCGGACTAGTCCGGTATTCATCCTCAAAAACCTAACCGACTGGACAAATGTTGATTCCTAATGCAGAACTGGCTTAGCATAAACGTAATACATCAAGGAGGCATGTATATAGTGAAATATGCTAGGCTATTTGATCAACAATGAAGAAATTTGGGACTTCTAGGGTTAGGGTGAAAATTATCGAAGAAGGTCGATTGATTCTCGAAGAGGGAGGTATTGAAGTACGGACTTGTCCAAGAACTTCAATCTTCGAGCAAGGATGATCAAATTCCACCCAAACTTGTGAAGTTCCGATGGAGAAATCAAGGAATCGCCTTGGAAGCTCGAGTGTGAGAGAGAGAACGCATGAGGCAAGAGTGAGGATGAAGGGATTAGGGTTTGGCGGAGGCTAGGGTTAAGGACACGAAAAATCAGATAAGTCTGGAGATGACCGGACTAGTCCGAACTTTTCCGGAGGCTATATCGGACTAGTCTGTTATCTACCGAACTAGTCCGGCCTAACCGGCACTCCACGAACTAGTCTGCATGGGCGGACTAGTCCGGGTAACCATGGACTAGTCCGTGGTCACCAGGCAAGAATTGCTTAGCCCATTCATATATATTTGAAGGTACATATTTAGAAAATAGGGAGGCAAATCAAATCAAATAATCTTGATGAATATGATCAATAAGCATACAACAATCAAGCAATGATCATAATTCACCAAGATCTAATAATTAACATAGTTTTCGGAAGAAAATTGAGAGAGATGTTTTTCACAATCCAATCAACATATTTTGAAGAAATCATACAGGAATGCAACATTTCAAGCCACACTCCGAGCATCAAGGATGTTTAGCTCATTTCGGAGTTCACAAAAGCGCTTCTCATCAAGTGGCTTGGTGAATATGTCGGCCAATTGCTTTTGGGTATTGACATGTGAAATGGCTATATCTCCTTTCATGGAGTGGTCTCTCAAGAAGTGATGCCTTATGTCTATGTGTTTGGTTCTAGAGTGCTCAACGGGATTATGGGAAATTTTAATGGCACTCTCATTATCACAAAGGAGTGGAATACGGTTCATATTGTAACCGTAATCCCTTGGAGTTTGTCACATCCAAAGGATTTGTGCACAACAACTCTCGGCTGCAACATACTTCGCTTCGGCTGTGGATAAGGCAATGGAATTTTGTTTCTTGGAGGACCAAGAAACTAGGGATCTCCCTAGGAATTGGCATGTACCGGAGGTACTTTTTCTATCTACTTTGCATCCGGCATAATCTGCATTGGAGTAACTAATGAGATTTAATTTTGAGCCTTTCGGGTACCAAAGACCAAGGTTGGGTGTATGAACAAAATATCTCAAGATCCTTTTTATGGCTGTCAAGTGACACTCCTTAGGATTGGCTTGAAATCTTGCACACAAACATACACTCAACATAATATCTGGCCTAGATGCACATAAATAGAGTAGAGATCCAATCATGGAGCGATATACCTTTTGGTCGATGCGAGGTCCATCTTCATTGAGATCCAAGTGGCCATTTTTTGCCATGGGAGTCTTTATAGGCTTCGCCTTGTCCATACCAAACTTCTTGAGTATGTCTTGTGTGTACTTGGTTTGGCTTATGAACGTTCCTTCCTTTTGTTGCCGCACTTGGAATCCCAAGAAGTACTTTAGTTCTCCCATCATTGACATTACAAACCTATATGTCATGATTTTACTAAATTCCTCACAAAAAGATTGATTAGTTGACCCAAAGATTATATCATGAACGTAAATTTGACAAATAAAAAGATCATTGTCAAAATTCTTTGTAAATAGTGTATAATCTACTTTGCCAATCTTAAAGCCATATTCAATTAAGAAATGTCTAATACACTCATACCAAGCTCTAGGAGCTTGTTTGAGGCCATAGAGAGCCTTACGCAATTTAAATACGTGGTCGGGGAACTCTTCATCTTCAAACTCGGGGGTTGCTCCACATACACCTCCTCCTTGATTGGTCCGTTGAGGAAGGCGCTTTTCACATCAATTTGATAGAGCTTGAAATCATGGTGAGTAGCATATGCAAGTAATATTCTAATAGATTCAAGTCTAGCTACGGGAGCAAAGGTCTCATAGAAATCCAAACCTTCAACTTGTGAATACCCTTTGGCCACAAGTCGTGCCTTGTTCCTTGTCACCACCCCGTGTTCATCTTGTTTGTTCCGGAAGACCCACTTGGTGCCGACGATGTTCGCATTGGGTCTTGCCACAAGTTCCCACACTTCGTTTCGCTTGAAGTTGTTCAATTCTTATTGCATTGCTACCACCCAGTCCGGATCATTCAATGCATCCTCAACCCTGCGTGGTTCTAAAAAGGATACAAATGAATAGTGCTCACAAAAGTTAGCTATGAGAGATCTAGTGGTTACTCTGTCACCGATGATATTGTCGATTGGGTGATCCCTTTGGACGCATTGGTGTACTCTTGGGTGTGGCACTTGAGGCGTTGTATCTTCATGATCATCTTCTTCTCCCCCTAAATGGTTGCCTTCGTTGACTTGTTGATTATCTTTGTATTCTTGTGGTTGATCTTGTGTGGAAGCTCCCCCTTGATAGTTGACCTCCTCTTGTGGTTCATCTTCCTCATGCACGTGTAAAGGTGACTCTTGTGGTCGAACTTCACCTAAGGCCATTCCTTTCAATGCTTGACAAGGAGCTTCTTCTTTGCCTAGAACACATGGATCAACTTGCTCCTTTTGGGAGCCATTAGTTTCATCGAACACTACGTCACGTGCTACTTCAACAAGTCTGGAGGTCTTATTGAAAACACGGTAGGCGTAAGTGTTCGAATCATAACCAAGCATGAAACCTTCATCGGACTTCGAAGCGAACTTTGAAGTTCTGGGTTTCTTGTTTAAAATATGGCATGGAGAACCAAAAACTCGAAAATATGAAATATTTGGCTTGTTACCGGTGAGTAGATCATAGGATGTCTTCTTGAGTAGTCGATGAAGATAAAGTCGATTTACGGCGTGGCAAGCAGTGTTAATTGCTTCCGCCCAAAACCGATCCGAGGTCTTGTACTCATCGAGCATTGTTCTTGCCATCTCTATGAGTGTTCGGTTCTTTCTTTCGGCAACTCCGTTTTGTTGTCGGGTGTACGGAGCTGAAAACTCGTGCTTTATGCCTTCTTCATCAAGTTACTCCTCCACTTGTGTGTTCTTGAACTCCGTGCCGTTGTCGCTTCGAATGTTCTTGATTGTCAATGAGAATTCGTTTTGAGCTCGCTTGAAGAACTTCTTGAGTGTTCCTTGTGTTTCTGACTTATCATGCAAAAAGAAAACCCAAGTGAATCGAGAAAATCATCAACAACTACTAAACCATAATTGTTACCGCCGAAGCTTATGTAGGCAATTGGGCCAAATAAGTCCATGTGAAGTAGCTCGAGCGGTCTTGTTGTAGTCATGACGTTCTTGGGGGGGTGAGGTGCTCCAACTTGCTTCCCGGCATGGCACGCACTACATGGCCTGTCTTTCTCAAAAATAACATCCTTCAAACCTCGGATGTGATCGCCCTTGAGGAGTTTTTGAAGGTTCCTCATACCAACATGCGCTAGCCGTCTATGCCACAGCCAACCCATGTTGGTCTTTGCAATCAAGCATGTGTCAAGTTCAGCTTTATCCTTGTTGAAGTCAACCAGATAAAGTTTTCCCTTTAACATACCATTGAATGCAATGGAACCATCACTCCTCCTAGAGACAGTCACACCCTCGTTAGTGAACAAGCAATTATAACCTTTGTCACATAATTGAGATATGGACAGCAGGTTATAATCTAAGGATTCAACATGTAAGACATGAGAAAGTGTGTGTTTAGATGATATGGCAATTTTACCGGTACCGAGCTCCTTTCCTTGGCTATTATCTCCAAAATAGATGCCCTCGTTTGGATCCTCATTCTCTTCATATTCCACGAATATTCTTCTTTCTCCGGTCATATGGTTGGTGCAGCCACTGTCTAGCACCCATTTAGATCCATCAGAGGAATAAGCCCGCAAAAACAAATTATTCTTTGGTTTTAGGTACCCAAGCTTGCTTGGGTCCTTGGAGGTTAGTTACAAGGCATTTGGGCACCCGCACATGAGACTTGGTGTTCTCATGGTGTGGTCCGACATAATAAGCATAAACTCTGCCAAAATTATTTATCATTAAGACATACGAGGCATCGAAAGTTCTAAACAATAACTGTTGTTGTTTATCTACAGGACTAGTCTGGGAGGCCGGACTTGTTCGGATAAAAGCCTCTAGGCCCCCATGAGGTATGGTTTCGGTGATTAATGACAACCATTGGACTTTACTAATGAATTTGTGGATGCAAGGTCTCTCATAATCACTCAATCAAATGAAATCAATATGTCACTGGAGACCCCTAAACAATCAATTTATGAGATCAAATCAATGATATGAAGACAAGAAGTGAAAGCTCTTATGACAAAGTCATTCAACCACAATTAATGACACTTAATGCTTGACAATCATCAGAAATATATTTCCAACAAAGTCTAAGAGGTCATTTGAGCAAGACACAAAAGAAACACTTAGAAACAACTTGAAGCAAGCAAAATCAACTCACCGGATCAACCGACGATTCCTGAGAACAACACATCGGTCGAGTTGGTTCAACAGAAGAAGAAGACCTCAGAACAAAGTACTCACCGGATCATTCGATGTTAAGGGCTAGGCTACATCGGTCCATCAGTACAGTTTGCAATATCCTTGGACCAAGTGTAGCACCGGATCATCCGATGTATAGAAATATACACATCGGTCAATCACTCCAGTAAGCATCAAGTTTGAGTCAATTCTGGAGGAAGATCCACCGGATCATCCGATGAGAAGACAAGTGCAACATCGGTCTAACAACGGTCATATCTGACACAATGATGTCAGCTAAAGTAAACTTGACCGATGATGACTAAAGGGGAGACAACGGATCATCCGATGTTCGCAGAAAAGTTCTGTCAGCCTACTTTTCCAACGGCTATTTCGTGGAGGCTGGCTATAAATACCCCCTAAACCTGTCATTTCGACAAGTCTTGATCACCAGACATTCTCTACACATCCACAAGCGTTCAAGACCAAGAGCCATCACTTCTACATCATTTAGATCACTTACACACCAAGAGATAGGCTAGTACTAGCTAGAGAGAGAGCTTGTGTGCCTCCATTCTTGGTAAGTGGAATCTCTAGGGTAGTGAGAGCCTCAAGGGAGTGTCCCTTTGTGTGTGTAATTGAGAGAAAATTCCGGAGCTTGCCAAGAGGATTGTGGAAGCCCGAAGGACCAAAATGTACAAGGCTTGAGCTCCACCTTGCCGAGGTTGGCAAACGAAGAAGAATAGTGGAGATCCCTCACCTCGGTGACTTGGGTGTGGCTATACCCTTTGGTGGGTGCCACAACGTGGATGTAGGAAGATCTTGACGATCTTGCCGAACCACGAGATAAATCCTCGTGTCTCCTCGGGAGTTTGCATCCTCTTCCTCTGCCTTACATTTATGCATTTTATATACCGCGAAATTGCTATTTACTTCAATGCATAGATAGTTTGCATAGGGAATTGGGCTTTTAGGAATTAAGTTTTATTGTTTAGATTTTTGAAAAGAAGCCCAATTCACCCCCCTCTTGGGCATTCGATCCTTACAATTGGTATCAGAGCAAGGTTGCTCATAGGATCATTCTAGCTTCACCGCTAGAGAGCTAAAATGGCCAAGGTAGGGGGTTCAGTTCCTATCTTCGAGGGCAAGAACTTTGCCTATTGGAAAGCACGCATGCGCGCTTATCTAGAGGCTATTGCTCCCGAAGTATGTGAAGCGACCCACGCGGGGTTTGGAGAACACAACTATGTTGGTGATCAAATTAAATGGGATGCGAAAGGTAGGAATGCAATCTATGAGTGCATTAGTCAAGATGTTTTTCTAGGATTGGTAGCAAAGAAAAGGCATGTTAAATTTGGGCTTGCTTGATAGAAATTCATGAGGGTTCTTCTCGTGTGAAGGAACTTAAATATCACATGCTTAAAGCAAAATATGATGAATTTAAGATGCTAATTCATGAAAATGTTAATGAGATGTTCTCTCGCTTGAATATACTTATTGAAGAAATTAATGCTCTTGACATTGCTTCTCTTGGCAAGGGACTCATCAACCACAAGATCCTCATGCTCCTTCCCAAGCCAAAGTACAACATCATCAACTCCATGCTCCAAAAAGAGTCTCTTGACCACATTGAAGTTTCGGAGCTCATTGGAGAAATTCACGCTCATGAGATGAGTCTGCTTGGGATGATGGAGCAATCACCTTCAAAAACAATTGCTCTAAAGGTCACCACAAAGAAAACAAGCCTCAAGAAGAAGAAGGTGGTTGAGCCTAGCTCAAGTGAAGAAGAGCAAGTATCAAGTGAAGATGATGATGATGATGAGCTTGCATTGATGATGAGAAAGTTATCACGCTTGAACTCCAAGATTACCAAGAAGGGATACACCTTTGATCCCAAGAAGAAAGCGTTTCTACCAAGGAGAGATGATCACAAGACTTGCTACAATTGTGGTGATCAAGGCCACATCTCCTATGATTGTCCAAAACCGGACAAAAGAAGAGAGAACCACAAGAGCAAGCATCGCAAGCTTGAAGAAAGTGAAGATGATGAAGAAGAGGCCAAACCCAAACCAAGATCCTTTGGGAAGAGGAAACATGACAAGGGAAAGAAGGAAAGACTCTTCCCAAAGAAGAGAAATGGCCCACAAAAGGTGTTCATGTGTGAGGCAAATGAATGGGTCACCGACGAAGAAACAAGTGATGAGGAGAGTGAAGCGGAAGAAGAAAGTTTGGCCAGCCTCGCCATTGCCAACAATGATGACTCACCTCTTCATCCACCGCCCATGTGCCTCATGGCGAAAGGTAACACCAGGGTATGTGACGACTCTAGTGATGATGAGCTTTCCCCCGATGATTTTATTTCCTTGATAAATGAATATCATGCTATCATTAAGAGGGAAAAGAGTAAGGTTAAAGCTCTTGAAGAAACTCGTGCTAGACTTGAGAGTGCTAACCTCGATTTGCTTGACAAGTATGAAAGCATACTTAAAGAGCATGACACGCTCAAATCCCATGTCAAGCAAATTGAGGAAGATAAGGCTAAAATCAAGTTAGATAATCATGAGCTTAACTTAGCACACCAAACACTCTTGGAAGAGCACAACAAGCTAATACAAGAACATCAAACACTTAACCTTGCTCATGACGTGCTTGATCAAGAGTTGAAAAATATAAAGAAACAAACTCTTAATGATAGGATATCCATTACTTCTCATGTCACTAATGCCTTGAACAAGTCTTTGCCTTTAAAAGCAAATGCTAGGGAGAAGGACTTGTTGGAAGAAATTGAGAGTCTCCGCACTAGTGTGGCTAGACTTTCAAAGGGGGAAGTCAAACACAAGGAAATACTCTTCCAACAAGCAAAGGCCTTCAACAAGAGAGGACTTGGATCCTTCCCGGTGCCTAACAAAGGAAAGGTGCCCTCACCGGAGCTTAGAACAAGCTTCATCAAGGAAGTTGGTTCTTATTGCCAACATTGTGAGGTCACCGGTCACCACACAAGGGAGTGTCCTCTTCCTAACTGACCCTCTCCCGAGTTGCTCATTAATTAAAAATCTACTTTCAATGATCGTTATTATCTCTTGAGTAAAGTAGATGGCAAGGTGAAGGCCAGGTTCATTGGCAAGGACATGAAGGGCATGAAGGGGAAGCTCCCCAAGCAACTTTGGGTCCCAAAGACACTTGTATCACACATACAAGGACCTAAGTTGGATTGGGTGCCTAAAGTTAAAAATTGAATTCATGTGTGTAGGTGAACTACAAAGCCGGAGGAAAGCATTGGGTACTCGATAGCGGGTGCACCCAACATATGACCAGCAATGATGGTATGTTCACCACCATAGAAAACCTCGGCAATCATGAACAAGTCACCTTTGGTGATAACTCTAAGGGAAAGGTAATTGGGTTAGGTAAAATTGCTATTTCAAATGATTTATCCATTTCCAATGTTTTGTATGTCAAGTCACTTAGTTTTAATTTACTTTCCATTGCACAACTATGTGATCTTGGACTAACATGCACATTTAGCAAAAATGATGTTGTTGTGAGTAGTGAAACAAGCCAAGACATAGTCTTCAAAGGATTTCGGAATGGACATCTCTACCTAGTAGACTTCTCCAACAAGAATGCTAGCTTGACCACTTGCCTTTTCACTAAGACAAGTTTTGGATGGCTATGGCACCGACGCATAGCGCACATTGGGATGAGCAAACTCAAGAAGTCATTCAAGCTTGGGATGGTGACCGGCGTGAAGGATGTCACTTTTGAGAAGAACAAGCTTTGTAGCGCTTGTCAAGCCGGGAAGCAAGTTGCTTCACACCATCCAATGAAGACAATGGTGTCAACCTCCAAGCCACTTGAGCTAATCCACATGGACCTCTTCGGACCGTCCACATATCAAAGCCTTGGCGGTAACCTCTATTGTCTTGTTATAGTTGATGACTACTCTCGCTATGCTTGGACTCTATTTCTAGGTGACAAGAGTGAAACTCTGAAAGTGTTCAAGACCTTCGCCAACCGCGCTCAAAGGGAATTTCAACTTCCCATCATCAAGGTCCAGAGTGACAACGGCACCGGTTCAAAAACTACAACATTAGGGAGTGGTGTGACCGTGAAGGCGTGAAACATGAGTTTTCGGCCACATACACTCCTCAACAAAACGGTGTCGTTGAAAGGAAGAACAAGACACTCATCACTCTTGCGAGAGCAATGCTTGATGACTACGGCACGTCGGAGAAGTTTTGGGCCGAAGCAATCAACACGGTGTGTCATGCCGCAAATAGGGTCTATCTCCAACGACTACTTCAAAAGACCCCGTACGAACTTCTCATTGGGAGAAAGCCCAACATCTCCTACTTTCGAGTCTTTGGATGCAAGTGCTACATCTACCGCAAGAAAAGGCTCGATAAGTTTGAAAGAAGATGTGATGTTGGTATATTTCTTGGTTATGCATCAAACTCAAAAGCATATCGAGTATTCAATCAAACCTCCGGTTTAGTTGAGGAAAGTTGTGATGTTGAGTTTGGTGAATCTGATGGCTCCCAAGAGGAGAGTTTTGGTCATGATGAAATAGATGATGAGCCTCTGCGAGAAGCCATGAAGAACATGACCATTGGAGACATCAAGCCTGATGTTGAGGAGATCCATGATCAAGGGGGAGCTTCAAGTTCCAACATCAACACTTCAATGGCGCCTCAAGTTGATGAAGAAGAGAAGGATGATCCATTGCCGACTCAAGACTCACAAGCACAACAACATCAAGAAGAAGAAGAAGTCCGTGATCAAGTCCAACCACAAGAGGAGCAACACGCATCACCTTCGCCAAGTGCTTCACAACCACTTATGAGGCATGGAAGCATCTCCAAGGCGCATCCGATGGACCAAATCATTGGAAGTCCGTCAAGGGGTGTAAGTACACGTTCTCGCCATTTCGCTTCATTTTGTGAGCACTACTCGTTTGTTTCATGTGTAGAACCCACTCATATTGAGGAAGCACTCCAAGACCCAAATTGGGTGATGGCCATGCAAGAAGAACTCAACAACTTCATCCGCAATGAAGTTTGGGTGTTGGAGGAGCGACCCAAGGACAAGAACGTCATCGGAACAAAGTGGGTGTACCGCAACAAACAAGACGAGAATGGCGTTGTGGTCCGCAGCAAGGCAAGACTTGTGGCCAAGGGGTTCTCGCAAGTTGAAGGACTAGACTTTGGGGAGACATTTGCCCCGGTCGCCCGGCTAGAAGCCATCCGTATACTTCTTGCCTTTACATCACATCGTAGTATTAGACTTTATCAAATGGATGTGAAAAGTGCCTTTCTTAATGGTTACATTAACAATCTTGTTTATGTTGAACAACCTCCCGGGTTTGAAGATCCGAGGAATCCTAATCATGTGTATAGGTTGCACAAGGCGCTCTACGGGCTCAAGCAAGCACCTAGGGCGTGGTATGAATGACTACGGGATTTCTTGATCATGCAAGGATTCAAGATCGGGAGGGTGGACACCACACTCTTCACCAAAGACATCAACGAAGATTTGTTCATTTGTCAAATTTATGTTGATGATATTATTTTTGGTTCAACTAACGAAGCTCTTAGCCATGAGTTTGGCAAAATGATGTCTAGGGAATTCGAGATGTCGATGATTGGAGAGCTCAACTTCTTCCTTGGATTTCAAATCAAGCAACTTCAAGAGGGGACCTTCGTCTATCAAGAGAAGTACACCAAGAACCTCTTGAAGAAATTTGAGATGGGAGATTGTAGCTCAAGAACCACTCCAATGGCAACAAATTGTCATCTCGACGCGGATAAGGACGGTAAACCTATTGACCAATCTAACTACCGTTCTATGATTGGCTCATTGCTTTATCTTACCGCATCTAGGCCCAATATCATGTTTAGTGTATACTTGTGTGCTCGCTTTCAAGCGGCACCTAAAGAATTGCATAGGAAGGCGGTCTTTAGGATACTTAGGTATCTTAAGCATACCCCTAGTATGGGCTTGTGGTACCCTAAAGGTGCGAAATTCCATCTCTTGGGATACTCGGATTCGGACTTTGCCATATGTCGCGTGGATCGCAAGAGTACCTCCGGTGGGTTCCACTTTCTTGGGCGTTCCCTAGTATCTTGGTCAAGCAAGAAGCGAAATTCCGTCGCCTTATCCACGGCGGAAGCGGAATATATTGTGGCCGGTGCATGTTGTGCCCAAATTCTTTATATGAAACAAACCCTTTTGGACTTTGGTATTAAACTTGGTTGTGTGCCTCTCCTTTGTGACAATGAAAGTGCGGTTAAGATAGCTAAAAACCCCGTTCAACACTCCCGCACTAAGCACATTGATATTCGCCATCATTTCTTGAGGGACCATGAAGCTAAGGGAGACATCTCATTGCGAGGTGTTAGGTCCGAAGAACAATTGGCGGATATCTTCACTAAACCACTTGATGAGAAAACTTTTTCTAAGCTAAGAAGTGAGTTAAATGTGCTAGATGCAACGAATGTCATGTAAGAATGCATCTCATATAGGTCTTGCCTAACTCTCAAAGGATAGGGGTGAGCAAATGTTAGCTTGGGATGGAGGTTCTTTTGGGTTTCCCCAAGGCTTGGAAATTGGCTCTCCCTGAATAAGCCTTTGAAAGGTTCAAATTTGGCAAGATAGATTTATTTTATGCCTTGCATGATGCCTGCCATATAGACTTGTAATTTCTTGCATTATAAAATGTTTGGCATTGCATACGGTAGATTGTCACAAAGGGGAACCCACCTCATGAGAAAGAGACTTGTTTGAAATGCAATATCTCAACTCATATAAGGTGGAAAGAACAAAATGTTAGGTGTGTTAATGCCTAGAGGAACATGCTTTAAAGAGATAGAAGTCTTCATACTCTAGCTCACAAAGCATGGGCCTTACATTTTATTTGGATAATTTCCTTCCCATTTTTCTTCGGTGCTCCATTTGCTTTAAGGCCTAGCCAAGTTATTGGCATATTAGTATTTTTGAGGGGTAAGGGGTTGCCCAAAAAGTCCTAAGACATGTGTTTCTCATTGTTTGTGTGTTTGGTCAAATGACATATATGGGATGTTGCTGTTTTGTAGCCATCGGATTATCCGATGCTTAGGTCAGACCATCATCGGATCAGTTGGTGTTCAAAAGCCAAGAGTCATTTCAGTCAGTATCTCAAATCATCCGACGCGTTCATTCTGAAAAACATCGGTCAATCCGATGTTCACACTACTGGAACTGTGCTGAATTCCACCGATGCTATTCCCTTCCACGTCGGACCATCCGGTGTCAACGGCACCTTTTTGAATACCCTTACTGTGCCATCCGACCGATGATTCTACCGTTCAAAATCGGTCCATCTGGTGTTAAAGTTTAGGCTAGGGTTTGGGACCCACTATTTAAACGGCGTTTCGCCTCCTTTTCTTCTCTCTCCCCGATCCCAACTCACCCGCGCTCATCTCCACCGCCGCCGTTCCTCTCACCCGTGCCACCACCGTCTCCGGCTGCCGCCCGCCGCCTCCGGTCGCCGCACCACCTCAGCCGCCGCTACACCATCGCAGCCGCCGCCTTCGCACCAACGCAGTTGCAGCCGCCGCCGCCATTCGCCTCCACCGCAGCCGCCGCCGCCGCTCCACCCAACCACCGCTCCACCCAAGCGCCACCGCCACCTCTCTCCACCACCACAGCCGCCCCACGCACACACCACCCTCTGCATCGTTGGTACCTCCACCGATCGCCGACGCTAGGGTTTCCGACTGCATCAACCTTCGTGTCGCCGTTCCGTGCATCGTCGACTTCGTTCACGCGCTTTGCCTCGTCGCAATGGCTCGTGACAAGAAGAACAAGGGCAAGGCCATTGCGGAGCCGGCCACGAAGAAGCAGAAGCTCTCGAAGGAGGAGAAGAAGGCGTTGATGGCTGCTCGCGCCGCCGAGGAGCGAGAGCGTGGTCGAGGAGGATCTTTGAGGATCCGCGAGGCTCGTTCGAGGCAGCCTCCCGTGATCGATGAGTCCGAGGCTGAAGAAGAGCCGGAAGTGCCTCTTGTTCGCCGGCGCTCTGCCAGGACCTGTGGGGGTCATCCCGCGGCAGCACCACGTCCGAGACCGACGGCTGCTGATCGTCGTGAGGACAGGGAGGCCTAGAGAGCCATCTACGAGATGGACACTACTGTCCGTGTCGGTGAAGGTGTCCGGTTGACTGATTACCGGAAGATGAAGGCCAAGCAACTCAGAAGACTCAGATGGAGTGTGCTGCTTGAGGAGTGGTACCCGCAACCCAGAGAGGCTCTTGTGGACAGTCGTTTCTGGACTGTGACACAGGCATCACTATACGAGACCTATAGACGCCAAGGCCACAAGCTCTTCCAGCACAACTTCTTGGACTGGGGTCAGCTTGTCCTGGCAGCAGAGACGGAGATTTGTCCCTTCTTTGCGTGGTACAGAGTGCATATGTGGAGGATTGGATCCGCGTATTCTACGCTACCCTATGCGTCTCTAAGGGCTGTAGGTCGATTGACTTCATGTTCATGGGACAACATCATCACCTGACGAGATAGACGCTGGCACAGCTGCTGGGAGTGGACTTGCACGACACTTGCGTGCATGAGAGAGTATACGGTCAGGCAGACCCACCGAGGAGGCCGCTCACTGGAGGAGTGGCACCACCACTAGAGGAGATCTGCTCTTTGTTTGGACCGACTTTCTCTCCAGACCAGCTGAGGGTACCTGCACTATTGACTCCTGCTGCGCGCACAGTGCACCTTGCCTTGCGCCGCACACTCTTGCCGAGGTCAGGATACTTAGAGGGGTTCACCAGCCTGTAGCAGACCCTCCTGTTCTATATCATGAACGAGATGGAGTTTGATATTGTGGACGTCCTCATATGCGAGATGGAGGATGTGATCACCGATGGAGTGGGCATGATGAGGCGGCTTGTGTATGGACACTGGATCAGCTACCTGCTCTCCATGATGGTTCCTGAGGAGTCCGCCGTGCATGACTGTCTCACTGACGAGAGTGTCACACGGTTCAGCCACTACCGAGCTCCAGCTCCTAGAGACCGCTGCCTTGGCCGTCCAGTCGAGCGTTAGGTCCGAGCTCGTCTATCTAAGGAGGACTGGTCGGATCTGGAGAAGGAGGATGAGAGGTTGGCCGAGGCAGAGGCTCAGGGTGAGGACCTGCAGCATATATGGTCCGAGAGCGACACAGATGACAGTGTTGAGGAGTACTTCCCACCTCCTCCCTCACCCAGGAAGCACGACGCGAAGGCTGGAGGCTCTACAGTGCCACCCCCTACTCCACCTCCCGTCACAGAGGAACATGTCTCTCAGCCGACTGAGATCACCTCACTTCTTCAACAGATGGTTGAGCAGTAGCGCTTGGACCGGCTTGCAGCTGAGCAGGCCCGAGCGGAGCAGGCCGCACGCCTTCTGGAGCTCCAGCAGCAGCAGCAGGAGATGCAGCGCCAGATCGCCCATGAGAGGCGAGAGGACACAGACCGGCTGACTGGGCTGATCGACCAGATGCACCAGCGCTCCCTCGACCAGCAGCAGCAGGCGATGATGGGCATCCTGGGGTTGATCACCAACCTCTACACCCAGACCGGGATTGCCCTCCCGTCGCAGCTGCCAGGAGTTGCTCCACCTCCACCTGTCCTTGCTCCAGCTGCCGCTCCGGTGCCAACCACGCCAATCCCTTCGATCAGCATGTCTCCACTGCTGGCTCCCGGCGCACCGATTCACTCTCCACTGCCGGCCACGACACTGTTCTAGCAGACGCCAGCATCCGTCGTCAGTGCCCCTGTTCCAGCAGCTCCTACCCAGCAGGCACCGACGATGGCTCCTACTGCTCCGACAGCTCCTTCCACCTCTACTTTAGGCAGCAGCTCCGACGACAGCACTCCCAACGGTGACCAATTCGTCATCGCGCCTAGTACTCAGGGTTCTTAGGCACTCGGATCCCATTTTTGGTGTCTTGATGCCAAAGGGGGAGAAGAGTTAGAGGAGAGTCAGGGGGAGGATAGCTTAGCCTCAGGGGGAGTGTCCTAGCCTTAGGGGGAGTTTGCCTATATCATCTTTTGTAATTTGATGTTTTTGCTACTCATTTGGTGTTTATTGAGTACTCTTAAGTTATTAATCGATTGAGCTTATTTGGTGTTTATCTATATCTTATGATCACTTATTCACTTGAGTTATTCCTTGATTGAGCTTTCAAATTCATTACTATTAAGTGTGATAATCTTGTATTCATTGGATATTCTCTTAAGTTTCGTACTATCAAATTCATTACTATTGTGCTTCAATTGTTGTGTTGTCATCAATCACCAAAAAGGGGGAGATTGAAAGCATCTAAGCCCCCATGAGGTATGGTTTCGGTGATTAATGACAACCATTGGACTTTACTAATGAATTTGTGGATGCAAGGTCTCTCATAATCACTCAATCAAATGAAATCAATATGTCATTGGAGACCCCTAAAAAATCAATTTATGAGATCAAATCAATGATATGAAGACAAGAAGTGAAAGCTCTTATGACAAAGTCATTCAACCACAATTAATGACACTTAATGCTTGACAATCATCAGAAATATATTTCCAACAAAGTCTAAGAGGTCATTTGAGCAAGACACAAAAGAATCACTTAGAAACAACTCGAAGAAAGCAAAATCAACTCACCGGATCAACCGATGATTCCTGAGAACAACATATCGGTCGAGTTGGTTCAACAGAAGAAGAAGACCTCAGAACAAAGTACTCACCGGATCATCCGATGTTAAGGGCTAGGCTACATCAGTCCATCAGTACAGTTTGCAATATCCTTGGACCAAGTGTAGCACCGGATCATTCGATGTATAGAAATATACACATCGGTCAATCACTCCAGTAAGCATCAAGTTTGAGTCAATTCTGGAGGAAGGGCCACCGGATCATCCGATGAGAAGACAAGTGCAACATCGGTCTAACAACGGTCATATCTGACACAATGACGTCAGCTAAAGTAAACTTGACCAATGATGACTAAAGGGGAGACATCGGATCATCCGATGTTCGCAGAAAAGTTCTGTCAGCCTACTTTTCCAACGGCTATTTCGTGGAGGCTGGCTATAAATACCCCTTAAACCTGTCATTTCGACAAGTCTTGATCACCAGACATTCTCTACAATCCACAAGCGTTCAAGACCAAGAGCCATCACTTCTACATCATTTAGATCACTTACACACCAAGAGATAGGCTAGTACTAGCTAGAGAGAGAGCTTGTGTGCCTCCATTCTTGGTGAGTGGAATCTCTAGGGTAGTGAGAGCCTCAAGGGAGTGTCCCTTTGTGTGTGTAATTGAGAGGAACTTCCAGAGCTTGGCAAGAGGATTATGGAAGCCCGGAGGACCAAAGTGTACAAGGCTTGAGCTCCACTTTGCCGAGGTTGGCAAACGGAGAAGAATAGTGGAGATCACTCGTCTCGGTGACTTGGGTGTGGCTATAACCTTTGGTGGGTGCCACAACGTGGATGTAGGAAGATCTTGACGATCTTGCTGAACCACGGGATAAATCCTCGTGTCTCCTCGGGAGTTTGCATCCTCTTCCTCTCCCTTACATTTATGCATTTTATATACCGCGAAATTGCTATTTACTTCAATGCATAGATAGTTTACGTAGGGAATTGGGCTTTTAGGAATTAAGTTTTATTGTTTAGATTTTTGAAAAGAAGCCCAATTCACCCCCCCCCCTCTTGGGCATTCGATCCTTACACCGGAGGACCGGACTTGTCCGGACACCGACATGACTAGTCTGAACTTTTTCAGTTTGAGAAAGTCTTCCCTTTACAAAGGCAATCCTCTCCTTGTTATTCTTATGGCTTTAAGCATGTTGCTTTTCGCCATAAGAATAACCAATGCCATATTTGATATTTGGATGTATTTGGACCAAGTACGCACTGCGTGCATATTTGATCTTCTCCTTGTCAAATATGCCACTTTGGGTAGGATGCTTATCCTTTGTGGAGGTTGGCTTGTCTTTCAAACTGATTTCAATTTTATTGCATGTACAAGTAGAAGCAACCTCAGTTTTAGTGAGTTGAGAAGGTGAACTTGAAGAGGGTAAAAGTTCACCTTGCTTGAGTGACTAAACTTGCACTTCAAGGATCTTCTTAACCTCGATCAGGTCAGCAAGTTGGTCATTCATTGTAGCATTTGAGTCGGTTAACTCCAAGCAAGTTTCCTTGCTTGAAGCTAACTCAAGCTCTAGTGAATTTCTTCATTGCTTTTCAAGTTCTAGAAGTTTGTCAAGTTCGACATATTCCTCCTTTTGGGAGATGATCGTGTCCTCTTGACGATGTATCAACCTCTCCTTCTCAACAAGTTGGTCAAGTAGAAACTTCATTTTTGTGGCAGTTTTCCTATCTAGTCCAATAAGCATATCCTCATTATCACTATTGATTTCATCATCACTAGAATAGGAATGCACGGAAGGGGGTTTGGTGTTTACCTTGCGTCTACCTTCCTTTGCCATAAGGCAAGTGCCATCTCCTTTCCATGCGCCGAGTGTAGGGAAGGGAGTAGACTTCTTGGATGTCTTCTCGATGGCTATGCTAGCCATCTCTTCTTCTTCGGATGATGAGGAGTCATCATTTGAGTCCCACTCTTTCTCAATGTGCGCTTGTTCAACTTGTTTCTTCTTCTTGAAGAATTTCATGGGTTGAGGCTTGGCTTCATTGGTCTTCTTCTTGTTCTCTTCATATGGGCAATCAACTATAAAGTGGCTATACTCACAACAATTATAGCATACTCGCCACAACTTTGGCTTTGTTCTTTCCTTGTACTTTCCTTCGCTTGATTTTGTACCTTGTCTCTTTTTCATTATTCTCTTGAATTTCTTCATGAACAATATCATGTCTTCTTCGTCTAATTCACTGCTCTCGTCATCATTGTCTTCTTCTAGTTGTGCTTCTCTAGCTTCTTTAGATAGGGGCTTGAGGGTGGACTTCAAAGCAACCCCTTTCTTCTTTGTCGAGGTGAGGTCGGCAATCTCCTTGACAAGCTTTGCTTGTTTTTTCATCAACTCGAAGTTGATGATCTTTCCAAGCAATTCATCCGGAGTCATCCTTTTGTATCCGGGGCTTTCTCTGATCATGGAGCATAGGGTGATGTTGCGAGGCATGAAAGCTCTAAGGATGAGCTTTACCACTTCGTGGTCATTCCACTTCTTACTTCTGTATGATCTGACCTTGTTGATAAGTGTCTTTAATCAGTTGTACATGTCCTGGAGTGACTCATCTTCTTCAATTGTGAATCTTCCTAATCCGCCTTCAATCATTTCGATCTCTGCTTCACGCACATGTCGGTCGCCTTCATGTGCAGTTTGCAGTGTGTCCCATATCTCCTTAGCAATCTCGAGTCCATCCACCTTGGTGAACTCGTCCCGACTGAGCGAAGAGGTAATTACAGTTGCGGCTTGAGCATTTCGGTGAATTTCCTGCTCTTGGCTTGGTGTGAGCTCTTCGTCGTCGTCCGGGATATCTATCCCCGTGCACACAATATGCCATAAACTTGGATTGAGGGAAATTAGCTGCATTTTCATATTTTGCCTCCACATTGAGTAATCACTTCCATCGAAGTGTGGGGCTTTTCCAAGTGGGATAGACAAATAATGATTATTATTGGAATTGAGACGATCATAGTTAAAAGGATATCATATACTGCTCATTGGATACAATTGGAGACCCCTAAACAAATTATTTTACGAGGTCAATCGATTTTTGTGAAGACTAAAAGAAAACGCACATATGTCGAAATTATTCCATCGAAATTGACAGCACTCAAGACTTGGTCATCATCTGAAGAACATTTCAAACCAATGTCTAAGAGGTCACTCGAACAAATTCCAAAAGAATCACTTAGAACAACTCAAAGCAGACAAAATCAACTCACCGGATCAATCGATGTATCCAGAAAAGACTACATCGGTCGAGTTGGCTCAACAGCAGAAAAAGAACTCGGACTTGAGTACACACCGAATCATCCGATGATGAAGCAAGTGTTACATCGGTCGATCATTCTAGTAAGCAATTTCCCTGGACCAAGTGTAACATTGGACCATCCGATGGACAATTATAACACATCGGTCAATCACTCCAGTAAGCATTATTTCTGGACCATTCTGGATCAAGTGTCACTGGATCATCCGATGATGAGGCAAGTGTTACATCGGTCGATCAACGGTCATATCTGACACAGTGACATCATCTAAATTGGATTCGACCGATGACAACTGAAGGGAGAACATCGGATCATCCGGTGTTCGCAGAACAGTGACGTCAGCCTACTTTTCCAACGGCTATTTCGTGGAAACTAGCTATTTATACCCCTTCAACCAGTCATTTTGATAAGTCTTGATACCCAGAGCTACTCTGCACATTACCAAGCATTCAAGACATTGAGCTATCACTTCTACATCATTTACACCACCTGTACACCAAGAGATAGGCTAGAACTTGCTAGAGATGATGCGTGTGTGCTTCCATTCTTGGTGATTGGATTCTCTAGTCTAGTGAGAGCTGTAAGGGAGTGTCTCTTGGTGATTGAATTCACCATGTAACAGTAGGTGATTGGAGAGTGCCTTCCAGAGCTTGCCAAGACGGTTGTGGAAGCCCGGAGGATCAAACTTGTACAAGGCTTGAGCTCCACCTTGCCGGGGTTGGCGAACAGAGACTTTTAGTGAAGATCCTTGGTCTCGGTGACTTGGGAGTGGCTATACCCTTTGGTGGGTGCCACAACGTGGATGTAGGAAGGTCTTGACGATCTTGCCGAACCACGGGATAAATCTTCGTGTCTTCGTGTCTCCTTGGGAGTTTGCACACTCTTTCTTCCCGTTACACTTATGCATTTCATATACCGCAAAATTACAATTCACTTGAATGCATAGGTTGTTTGCATAGGGAATTGGGCTTTTAGTAGTTAAGTTTTTATTGCTTTAGTTTTTGAAAAGAAGCCCAATTCACCCCCCCCCCCTCTTGGGCATTCGATCCTTACAATGTGTCCTGCAGTTGGATCCCCAGCTCACCTCAGAGATGGGCTCAAGGGCTGCCATGTGGCCCGTAGTACAGGACCCGTCCTCCCCCATAGAGGCTAGCTCTGATGCTGCAACATGTCCTGCAACTTGCCCTCGACGGTGGGTTGCAAGAATTAAGGGGCGGTGTGCCCTGTCTAAATCAAGCATTAAAGACACGTGCCCTCCCCCGATGCACGACGTGGTGCATGCCTCCTGTCAGGTACCACTGCGCCCTATTACATCACATTAAAGGCACCGCAAGCCTACTCCACTCCGCCATGTGGGGTATCTTACGGTGACAAGACAGGCGGATAGGACATCTCTACCACCATCAATGACTACGCATGGGCCATTGGCCTTTGAGGTGACAAGATGACGAGTTTCCAGACAGCGGTTAGAGGTAGCGTAGTGGTGAAGCTTCACCCCTTTTAGGATAAGATCACCGCGGGGCCACCTGTCGAGCCTCAGGCCCCACTTGTAAGGTGCTTGGCCTTACTATAAATGGACCAGGTAGCCTATGCTACCGAACACAAGCATTTCACCACTCAGACAATACATCTCACACCGTGGAGTAGGGTATTACGCTCCAGCGGCCTGAACCATGTAAAACCACCATCTCACCCATCTCTCATACACGTAGCCTCGCCTGAGGACTAAGCCCCGCCAATCAAGAACCTTCGTGGGCTACTCTCAAAGCAGGTCCGGGGGAAGTATAGCAAGAACACTTCGACACGTTGAGTCACCAGCTGCAAGTCGAGTGCTCTGGCGGCAGCTAGAGCTCTCCTCCACCACCCACCTTCCATGAATGCTTCATAGGGAGCGGCACAACAATGGATTAATGACGTCGACCACCTTGCCCTAGCTACCCTCAACTCTGCATCAAGGAGAGACGTCATGTGTTGCTATCGTGCACGCCTACCATCGACTGCTACACGGTCGACACCCGCTCAACCAGGCCCACTGGCACTAGCAGGATCCCCATGGTCGACCTTAGGGCCGAGCTCGACCGTTGTCGAGCAAATGAAGATAGCCGCGTCACCATAGAGCGGTAGAGGTAGAGGTGCGGTATCCTTGAGGCTGACTACAACGCTCAAGGGCCTAAGCATCATGCATCCGCTGCGCGGGTTGCACCACTGGTAAACCCTTAACTGCCTCCACCTTGAGAGTACACTGGGGAAACAGTTCACGAGCAGTGTGCCGTGCAGCATGTTCCGCAGCAACATGTTCCACAGCTACACGTCCTACAGCAGTATGCGGCACAGCAAGCGCCACACCAGTTGTACGTCATGCAGGCTGTGCCACCATCTTAGTCGTACCGTGTGCAGCAAGCACCCCAGGTGTTCGCTGCACCATACCCATATCCATCGAAAGCCATTGGAGGGTGCACAGCTCTGGCTCCGCAACTCCGCATGACGGTGTCGTTGAGCAAGTTTCAGCCACACCTACCGAAGAAGTGTGACGAGAGTGTCAACCTCGCCGAGTTCCTGCAGATCTACGCCATGACACTCCTTGTTGTAGGAGCGAATGAGTCCATCTTGGTGAACTACTTCCCCATCGCCCAGACGGGCTCGGCCCGTTCATGGCTCATGAACTTGCACGAGGGGTCCATAACCCCATGGGAAGAGCTATACTGGCAGTTCACGGCGAATTTCGGCAACTCCTACATGGGTCCCAGCATGGAGCTCGACCTCCATGTTGTGCGACAGCGTCCCGCGGAGACACTGCGGTCACTCATCTGGTGTTTCTCCTAGGTACGCAACTCCATCCCTAACATCCCTAATGCTTCTGTCATAGTAGCATTTCGACAGGGTGTGCAGGATAAGAATATGCTTGAGAAATTAGCCATGCACAGCGTGCAAGACGTCTTCGAACTATTTTCCATCGCCGATCAATGTGTCGGGGCTGCAGAAGGTCGTGACTGGCACTCACAGCCCGCCCCCGAGGCGGGCAGCGGCAAAAAGAAGATCAAGAACAAGGGTGGTGGCCAGAACAAGCCACTGCAGAGGGCACCCATCGTTGCTGCGGCAGCGGTCGATGGTGCTAGGCCACCACGCCACGACAATTGCCCGCGACAGTCACCAGCTGGTGATGACAGCAGCGAGCAGTTCCCGATGCACAAGACTAGCGGCCACAGTGCTAGCGACTTCAAGGAGATCAAGAAGTCACAGAGCAATACCAAGAGCGAGCACAACAGTGCCTTGAGGGCGCGCTCTTCCGCCAGCAGGAGGGCAAGTAGAAGGTCGACCCACAGGTTGATGAGGATAAGGAGATGGAGTACCAGAAGCCTAAATAGGCTGTCAAGGCGGTCCACTAGATCGAGGACTCTGACTCCAGCAGTGACTGCAAGTGTCGCAAGACGCTCCACATCATCTACGCGGGGTCTTCGGATGCCGTGTCCTGGTGGTGGCCTCAGTAGCTCCTACCCCCACTTCGACGCCACACCACAAGTGGATGGAGACGCCGATTGGCTTTGACACCTCTGACTGCCCCAAGAACATAGCCGAGCTCCTATCCCTCCTCATCGCCCCACCATCACAAACGTCAATCTCTACCACATCTTGATCGATGGTGGCGCCAGCCTCAGCCTCATCAGTCGTGTAGCCTTCGACAAGCTGCGGACCCCCGTGTCCAAGCTCACCCCCTCAAGCCCATTCTCGGGGGTGGGACCAGGAAACATCACCGTTACTGCAACATCCACATCCCAGTGACCTTCGTGACACCCGAGATTTACAGGACAGAGAACATCCTGTTCGATATCGAGGAGGTCAGACATCCCTTCAATACCATCATTGGCAGGCTCGCCCTATACCGATTCATGTACATAGCCCATTACGGCTACCTGGTCCTGAAGATGCCAACTCCCTTCAGTGTCCTAAAGTTCTGTGGCAACCTCACCGCTGTAGTATCAGCACTAGAGAAGCTCCAAGCACTTGCAGTAGCCCAAGCACCTGCCCCGGGCAATGCTGGACCAAGTCAGTCTTTGCTGGGCTTGTGCCAGCGCAACTCAGCCGCTGCACCCTGTGTGCAGTGCTCCGACAGCAACGATGTCCCCGTCAAGATTGTCCAGATTGGTTCCGATGCCGCCCACACCACCCGCAAAGCGGGGAGTCTAGACAGCAAATAGGAATACGCGCTTATCGCCCTCCTACGGGCTAATATTAACGTGTTTTCCTGGCAACCATCACAGATGCCCTAAATCCCCAAGGAGGTGATCGAGCACCATCTGAAGATCTACCCCAACGTCTGACCGGTACAGCAAAAGCCTCAGAAGCAGTCCATCGAGCAGCAGAACTTCATCCGTGAAGAGATCAAGAAGTTGCTCGATGCTGGCTTCATATGAGAGGTCCACCAACCCATGTGGCTGGCCAATCCTGTTGTCGTCCCTAAGGGTGGCAGGAAGCTCCGAATGTGCATCGACTACATCAACCTCAATAAGGCATGCCCAGAGATCCTTTCCCTCTCCCTAGGATAGATCAAATTGTCGACTCAACTTCATGTTGCAATCTACTTTGCTTTCTAGGTGCTTACTCAGGGTTCCACCAAATCCCAATGTCTAGGTAGGATGAAGAACATACTGCTTTTATAACAGTAGATGGCATGTATTATTATGTCTCCATGCCTTATGGTCTTAAGAATGCCCTCCCTTTATTTGCACGTGCCATGCATTAGACATTTGGGGACCTCATTCGAGACCTGGTAGAAGTGTATGTCGTGACATCGTTGTCAAAATTCAAACACATACATCATTGCTGGACAACCTTGCCCTAGTCTTTGACAGGTTACGAACCACATGCACAAAGCTCAACCCAGACAAGTTTGTGTTTGGAGTCTCAGCAAGGAAGCTCCTCGGTTTCTTGGTCTCGCACCGAGGGATCAAAGCCAACCCAGAGAAGATCAAGGGAGTGGAGGTCATGCGGCCTCCAACCCGCATCAAGTATGTGTAGAAGCTTGCGGGCTGCCTAGCTGAGCTCAGTCAGTTTATCTCTAGACTATCTAAGCAGGCCCTCTCCTTCTTCAAGCTTTTGCGCAAGTTTGGACCATTTGTCTGAACCAAGGAAGTAGAGGAGGCGTTCCACGAGCTGAAGCGACACCTCACGTCGCTACCCCTCATGGTGGCTCCGGAGTCCAGGGAGCCTTTGTACATCTATATTGCAACCACAACTGAGGTGGTAAGTATGGTCCTAGTCGTAGAGCGATCAATTCTTGAGCTGCCTCAAGAGGCGGTCGAGGCCCCTACCTCCAGTCCTGAGCCCCAGGGTTTGGACTCTACAAGGGACCCCTATAACCAAGTTGCCTCCGGGTCCCCTCAGTGGGCCCCTAAGATCAATATGCCTCTGGGTCTCAGCCCCTAGAGGACTCCTTGGACCCAAGGAGACTAGCTCCCCTAGGTCCAGCACCGATGGAAGAGGACGCATCGGATCCCCCAGGAAGGTTCCGGAACATATAGCACCAGTCTACTTCATCAGCAAAGTCCTGCACGAAGAAAAAACAAGGTACCTTGAAGTACATAATTTGCTATATGTAGAGCTAATCACGTCGAGGAAGCTCTGCCACTACTTTTTGGCACACAGGGTTCCAGTGGTTACCTCGTTCCCATTGAGGATTGTGCTTTGCAGCCCCAATGCGATCAGCAACGTCGCTAAGTGGGCGGCGGAGTTGGCAGAGTTTGAACTCGACTTCTTGCCGCGGCATGCGATCAAGAGTCAAGCACTGGCAAACTTTGTTGCTAAGTGGACACAATCACCAATCAACCCAGGGGGTCTCGACATTGGCGACCCGGAGCCCAAGGCACCAGTCCTCAGCAGAACCCACTGGAAGCAGGGTGCCACAGTCGGTGTGCTGCTCCTCTCGCCAACGGGGGAGCAGTTCAAGTACGCGATGCGCCTTGACTTCAAGGCAACCAATAACATGGCGGACGTCCATCTATCTTCTTCGTGAGGAGGTCCAATTTGACAGCAATCATGTCCACCTCCTTCAAGGTGTGCATGCCTCGCTGACGGGTATGGAGACGCTCGTCGCTCCAACCCATGTTTGTCACCATCTTCTCAATCAAATCTTCGGCTTTGGGTCCCATCAATGAGAAGAAGGCACCTCCGGCAGCAGCATCAACATGGTCACGGGCGGAAGGGATCATCCCATTGTAGAAGTTTTGGATGAGCAGTCAGTCATCCATCCCATGGTGGGGATAGGCTAGGATATACTCCTGCAGCCTTTCCCAAGCCATGGGAATAGATTCCTTGGCATCTTTCTATAAGTTGGAAATTCTTCAACGTAGGGCATTGGTCTTGCCCAATGGAAAGAACTTCACGAGGAATGCCGTAGAACACTTCTCCCAAGTATCTACAGAACTTCGGTTTGCGTAGAACCACTGTTTCGCTCTCCCAAGAAGAAAGAATGGAAACAGCCTAAGACGGTCAGCATCAGGAGACACGTCCTTGATCTTAAAAGTGCTACAGATCTCAAGAAACTGTTGCAGGTGAGCACTTGCATCCTCGTTATCCTTCCCACAAAATGGGTTGGCTTGCACCATAGTGATCAGGCCAGTCCTGATTTCGAAGTTCACGTCTCCCGTGTCAACAGTGGGCCCAATAGACACATTGTTAGCAGAGGGAGTCAAAAACTCACGAAGGGTCTTTTGGGCCATTGGCGTTGCAGTTGTTGGTGCGGTTGTGCTGGCTTGCTTTCCACACGAAGCTTTTGAGGAGTAACGACACGAGGTCGATCTCTCGAAAGGAATTCGGGATCTTTAACAAAGTATTCCGGCAAGTGGAAACAAGACATACACTACCTTGTTTTCACATAAAATGCAAAAACAAGAAGGGTTATTGTAAAAGCTCTAATTTCCATAATGCAAACTTCAGTTAGGACTAAAAATTTTGAATGATAAAAAGAAATAAAAAAGGAAATTAGAAAAAACAAATTAATTCAAACTCCAAAAGAGGGAATTCAAAAAAATAAACTTAGCTACTGTTCAAATGAAGTTAACATGAAGATTTGAGTTTACCATTGGATTCCAAATATTTCAAATAGCCTCCCTGCAAACTTTCATAATTTTTGAAGCAAGTTTGCTATTTAATGCAATAGCTACATTGAATTCATCTCAAATTCAACTTTGAATTCAAAACAAACTTTGTCAAATCAACAATCTGAATTCAGAATCAAATTATCCATAATTAATCTATCATTCCCACAAATATCTAGCAAATTGTTAGACTGAATTAGGTGGTAGAATTGATTTAGCAGGGATGTGGATGAGGGAGAGCAAGTGGGACCCACCTGTCATTCTAAGAAGTGCCCTATTCTTTCTTCCCAGGCAACACCTCATGGCATGCAAATTGCCACAAAGCTACTTGCCTACCTGCTTGCTTGAGGTCGCCTCCTGCTGCATAAAGGACTCCCAAGGCTCCTCCTTATCCCCCTCCAAACTCCTGAGTCGAGCACTTTTCCTCTGTTGAAGTTCCAGACGCCATTTTTGCTCCCCACCCGAGTTCTTCACCGTCCAGCCAAAATTGAGCCAAGGTACTCAGGTTTGATCATTTTTCTTCATCTCTAGTTCCATACCAATGTCTTGCGCACATGTATGATCAATCCCTCGTGCAGTTTGAGCCTCCCCAACGGTGGACAAGGCGATTTGCTGGCCGTCGTGCTCTGTTATTCCGTGGCTGCCCTCTGCTCCCTCGATGCCCTAGCAAAACAAGCTTTTTCTCACTACGGTCCTTGAAGAAAAAGGTTCGCAAATATCTGTAGAATGTGCTCGTAAAATTTCAGCCCATGCCATGGATCATAACCCCCGTATTTCTATTTCTTCCGATGAGTTCTTTGTATGAACTTAGCTAGGTTATCCCTTAAATTCCCTTTCTACATCCAAGTATTAATCGTGGCTGTGAGCTTTGTTGCTCTAGAGGTACATGCACTTCACCTCGAAGAAGAATCATCGAGTTTCATCGAGTAATCAAGCCGGAATAGCATTTTTCCCATCCGCCAATTTTTCACCTCATCGGTTCATCGTCGCCCACCTTGCTTTAAAGCTTTTCTCTCCTTCTTATGTCCAGAATCATGTTTCCCATGGTTCCACGAAGCTTTCTAAAGTTTCCCGTGCGAAATAATCCACCGTAGGGCTCGGCCGACTACGTCGGAACCCTAGTTCAGCCCACCGCCGTCGCAATGCCTTTTTCGACCACCGATCGCCGTTGAGGGCTGCACCACCGAGTTCGTCACCGGATTTTAGGTGGGGGCGGTGAGTGTGGAGTGCCACCGTCCCTGGAACAGGCTGCGGTGAGTGGCCACCGCCAGGCGCCACCGCGCGCCGTGCCTCAGCGTCATGTACGCGAGGTTGAAGAAGACCCACTGGGGCCCGGTTGTCAGCCTCTACGGTGTGCGCCCCGGATCTGCTGCGGCTAGGCGATCGAATGTGACTACGCCCATTAACTCTATGGCCCCGTGTGGCTTAAACCCGATTGGCCCATTTTAAACCTGTGGGCCCAGCCATTATTCAAACTTTTTCCAATTGGAATTTAATTCCAGATTTTCCTCCAACTTTGAAAATCCATATGTCTTAGCATACTTGTCCAAAAATACCCAAATAAATTTTGTGGGAATCAGGATGATCTGTACTTTCAAGTAGTGCCCTTGGATCCGTATGAAAATTCATAAATTGTTCTCAATACTTCTATAAACAAAATACTATTGGAATTAATTACTGGTGCTCCATTCATTCAAAAATTCTCGAATTTGTCCACATCATTCCAAATAATTCCCTAGAGTTCCAGTAGAAATTTCAGGTCCATTTGAGTTCATTTGAATAGCCAAATTGTGTTTCCAATCTCTATGTACCTAAAAATTCCAAAATGTCTAGAAACAATTCAGCAAATTGTCCAAACTTCTAAATTCAATATCTCACGGTAGAATGCTTAGAAAATTTGAAACCAATTTTGTTGAGTCACTCTTGACCTCATCTAAACATAACACTAACTTTTGGCCATGTTAAAGTCCCAGTACAATAGAGACTTCCATAAACTTAGCCCAATTTTGGCTAGAATGTCACCCATGGTGCCTAGTGTCCTCTGTAAAATTTCCAGAACCAGTGGCTAAATTTTAATATACTTAATTGTGTTTCTATTCAGATATGTAACAATACCAATATTGATTCACTTGCATTATTTTTTGCATATCGAATACTTGCTGAGCTCGAGGATACCCCAGAGCCATTGGAAGTCATCAACCTGGAGACTAACTTTAACCCCATCTTGCAACCAGGCAAGCCCCGGTTTGCATTTAACAGAGTTTTAAACTTTGATTTGTATCACACTATATGGGTTAGCATGTATGTGCATTAAGTCCAAGTTTTATTGGAGTTTTCCACATGCATGACCAGAGAACCCATGAGAGAAGCGTAATTGGTTAAGTCCTAGATGTGTCCATGCTATGCTTAATGTTATAGTTGCTTCGGTAGAAGTCGAGTAGTTGGAATCTACTCGCGAGTTCAGGATTTGGGTTCACACGGGATTGGTCGTGTGTGAGTTTCACCATTAGGTTAAATATGAGACCAGGCATGGAGTAGGAGCAGTATGACATAGGGGCCTATGAGCTGTAGTTGTGCCTGTGTCGGTCAAGGACCTATCCGTGTGCAGCACTGTTGAGCAAGTTTGAATGTACCGAAGGCATACTGGATATATGGGACCCAATAAACCGATGTAACTTATCCACTTTAGAGTCGAGGCATACCCCACCGTCTTATAGGTGCGGGTTGAGAGCGGCAAGGTGTAAACCTGCCAGCGGGTACGTCGTACTCTGTGTGGGGGCCTCCTGCTCATAGCGATGGGTCCTGTTCGGCGTGTAGGCGGGTGAAAGGTTGCCACATACAACATTAGTGGAGTGTGCCATCGCAGCTCCAATTGTGGGTGCATGTGTCATGCTATTCGGGTATCCCTGCAGGTTTCTACCGATTCGAGTCGTCGTCCCTCACGGTTATTGAGTATCGCTTGTTCACTGAGTCGTGACATAGTTAATTATTTGGAGATGAATATTATTAAATCATGCTTTATGGATTAATAATGTATTGATACTTGTATGTTTAGAATAGGTTGCTCATTAAATTTCATATTCATGAAGCCTTAATTTGCTGCTAAAATCTGAAAGTAAGGACTAACATTTAGGCGAGTCTTTTATTGCAAACTTTTGTCCTATATTACCTATATCTTGCATATAGAGTTTCATGCTTAGTGGATATGGTTAAGTCTTGCTGAGCCTTCGTGCTCACGGTTGCTATTTTAAGTTTTTGCTGCAGATGACGATGTTTATGATGAAGGGTTCTCCGGTGAGGCATTGCCCCCGTCGGGGTACACGGCTGAGTGGGAACCTTGCACGCTGCCATGATGTGTTATGTGTGCTGCTAGTGTGATTCCGTTCTAAGGCTGAATGGAATAACTTTTGCATATCTTAGGCTTGAATGTCGAGAGCTATGAACATATATTCCTCTATAGTGTATTTTATTGTACATTATTTGTAAAAGACAGAGCTTGTATAACACTATGTTGTTTTATGTAATATGATGTAACTTTTTCTGTGTGATGTTGGGTGCCGCATCGCACGGCACCACCCAATTGTGATTCCTGGAATGTCGAGACTCCGATCCTCACGGTTATCCTACTAAAACCTACCCAGGGTCCTATCCTATTCCCTCAATCATGCAATACTTCGGCTGGCTTCCCCAGCAACAGCGCCAGAAATGCTTGTTGACAGCTACTAAGAAACATTAACAAATCATCCTCGACAACAGCGCCAGAAATGCTTGTTGACAGCTACTAAGAAACATTAACAAATCACTCTCGGCAACGGTGCTAGAAATGCTTGTTGATGTTTCTTACATCACAGATAAAAATCCGCAAGCGCACGGAAACTCTCGTGTAGCATTTCACCCAAGAGTATTCCCAAGGGTATTGTATTTATCCCAAAGGAAGGCAATGGAGTAAAGTAGACACTACTCTTATGATCAAGCTATGGGATACTAATAAATTATCAAGATAGGGGTAAGTTCATAATATGGGTAGTGTGACACACACCTAAGCAATCTATTCTAAAGGGTAGATGGGTCCTAATGGATGTGAGACTAAGAGTTAGGGAGTTGCTCCTACAATGCTTCTAATATACATATACATAGTCTAGGTTAGAAACTAATTAGCATGTCAATGGTGAATCCTTATGCTAAGTTGTTCAACATATCGAGCACGGGTCTACCCCTAGCAATACTAGGATGACTCCCACCAAGAGCTTGTATCATAGCTGAACGTGGAGGATTATAAAGGACAGATAGGGTTGTCACCACCTACTGCCTACCGTTCAATCCGTGGGTCTACGAGACATCCAACGCTACTTACTATCCTAGCACCATTCTAGCATACTAAGTAAATACCTTAGAGGCTCGAGTACAAGTACCTCTCTAAGGCACTGACTGACCTAAACATCGTTGAACCAATGTTGATACATAGCATAAGTTATTCATATCAACATGATCATATCATAACTAATTAGACTATAGTGGGGTTTGTAGTGTTTATGATGATAGAATAATATTGTTATGGCATAATCATAAAGGCTACTCCTACCACATACATGGAATCCACAATCAAACAAGAAACGCTTCATCCAAGTATGAATAAAAGAAGACTAAAGATAATATCTTTATTATGCATAAAGTCACAAATATAAGAAAAGATACATGAGCCATACCATTTCAAACTTGGACTTGGGACTAGAGGTTCTCCTCTCTATAGCCTAACGCCACTAAGGACTAAGAGAACTAGTGTATACAATAGAATGATGCTCAAGAGGTGTGTGTGAAGTGAGGTTAGGGGGTCCTATTTATAGGTGGAAAAGGGTTTGTTCCCGCCACCAAAAGCGCGTGAATCAGTCACCACTCGCTTCTTCAAGTTGGGAGCAGCCACACGTGGCGATTGACTGAGTTTGGCGCCAGGACCAAGTCGGTCGACCAGGGGATCGGCCGACCTGGTCTTTGCATCATCTCTCATGTGCTTTCTCCAGGTCACTACCAGGTGGGTCCCATCCCTTGATATGGGTGCTACAATGTTGGATGGCCTCGGATACTTCTGTTTGTGGGCCATTTCATCCATGTGGTGCCACATGTTGGCACTTGGTTGGCTGGGATAGTATTTTATAGGATTGCTTCCTCTCTTTTACCTCATTTCCTGCAATAATTCTCTGCATGCACTATTTCTCTAAGGACAAGTAAAATAGGTTAAATAGAAAGGTGATGTGTGCAAGAAATGGTAATTCCTTCACATAATTGAGTTATATTGACGGGTGAAATTGGTATATAACAGCCATCAACAATGCTACACTTTGGTAGAGGGAGACCTCTGTCGGCGTGGCGCCAACAACATCCTATTGCGGTTGTCTAAGTGTTCTTGCCACACTTCCCCCGGACGTGCTTAGAGAGCAGCCCGCGTAGGTTCTTTGATCAGTGCAGGCTTAGTCCTCAAGGTGAGGCTGCACGAATGAGAGATGGGAGACGGTGGTTTCACGTGGTTCGGGCTGCTAGAGCATAACACCCTACTCCACGGTCTGTGTGTTGTATTGCTTGAGGGTCTAAGTAGTGTATCTCAGAGTTCAAGTGTGTGTCCCCTGTAATGTTGGCTATCCAGTCCTTTTATAGGGAGGTCGGGCACCATACAAGTGGGGCTCAGAGCCCGACAGGTGGCCCCAACATGATCTTATCCTAAAAAATTTAAGGCTTCTTTGCCACGCTGTCCCTAATGAGAGTAGGGAATGTCCCGTCCAACTGTCTTGTCATTGTAAGCTACCCACTTGGCAGAGCGGGGTAGGCATGCGACGTCTTCACTGCAATGCGATAGGGCACAATGTACCTGATAGGAGGCAAGTGTCGCGTCGTGTGCCTGGGAAGGCGCATGTCTTCAATGCTCGATTTAGACAGGGCGCACCGCCCCTTAACTTCCACAACCTACCGCCCAGGACAGGTTGCAGGACGCATGGCAGCACCAGAGCCAGCCTCTACCGGGGGAGGTTGGGTCCTGTACTGCGAGCCACTTGGTAGCCTTGGAGCCTATATTTGAGGAGAGCTGTTGTATACATGGCGGTTCAGGAGCCCGTCTCTGCGGGGGAGGTCGGTCCTAAGCTTCGGACCACGTGGCAGCACCGGAGTCCATTCTAATGGAGGAGCGGGGTCCCATCTCGCCAGACACGTGGCTGCTCGAGAGCCCGTCTCCCTGGGGGTGTCAGGTCCCATCTTGAGGTCCACGTGGCAGCTTCTGGAGCCTGCCTTTAAGGAGGGACGATGTCCCAGCCTACTGGACATGTGGCACCATCAGACCCTGCCTCAACGGGGAGGCAGGGCACTTAGGCATTTTTATCCTGTGTGTGAGGGTACCCAATATTTTGGATACATGTGATACCTATGTGTGCTGAATACATTGGCTATGATGATAAAAGTTTTGAATTTTGCCAAAACACCCGTCTCATCAAGGTCCAACTCTAGGTTCGATTTCTTGAAAGGTCCAACGATAGGTCCGACTTGTTTTGGGTAGCACTGGAATGGTCCGACGTAAGGTCTGACTCACTTTTGCTAGGTCTTACTTCTTTGTCTAGGTTTGACTTATTTTGGTTAGGTCCAACTTGTTGTGGCTAGGTCCGACTAGCTTTGGTCAGTTCTGGCGCTAGGTCCAACTAGCTTTGGTAAGCTCTGGTGCTAGGTCCGACTGGCTTTGGTAAGCTTTGGCGCTAGGTCGTGCTAGCTTTGGTAAGCTTCGTCTCAAGGTTCGGTTAGCTTTGGCAAGGTCCGGTGCTAGATTGCAATGGTTCTTCTTTTAACTTGCAATGTTTCAAACTTGCTTTTTGGATTATGGAAAGATTGCTTAGTATTCTTTTACTAAGTTTTTGGTGTGTGTTGGTGGTTATGGCTGATATCGTTTTGCTATGGTTTGCAACATGCTTATGTGAGGTGCCCACGTAAGGTGTTGTGGTTATCAGAACTAACGAGAGTCAAGTCGAGGACTTGTACTCGGAAGTATCGGTTGTTTATTCATGTGCAAGTGTTGCTTGAGTTCAAGACATGGCTGGTGACGGGATCCATTAAACTATTCTTACGTAGAATATGAGGTTCAACAACCAAGTTCGGGAGGAATTGTGGTTGAGTTGATCGGGAGGTCATGCAACATGTTTGAATCAAGAACAATGCATATGAAGATATTGTGGACGTCGTTGGAAGATGTTTGCACGTGTGAAAGGAGTGCATGGACGTGGCTACATGGTTCCAAGGCATGATGAAGAGATGTGGATGTAAAGAATTGGTCGGAAAGATCCAACCGACTAGGTTATGGACTCAGACTGCGGCTGAGTCGGGTTTGACTCAAATATTGAAAGATTTATGTTGCTTACGTTAGGATTTCATGGTGAGCATGAAGCTTTGTTGTTTTAGGAATGTGGGATACGTTCCTAAGGTGTTTGGAAGTCTTAATATTGCTTCTATCTGCATATGGAAGAGTCTTGAGAAGTTATGGAAAGTTTTGGTGTAAACTGAGTAGGATACGAGTCCTAGTTTAGTTTGGGTTGGCCTCATGGCTGGTCATATAAGCAAGGAAGGCCAAAAATCATGGTGCACGGATTTTAGGTTGTTCCTCTTGTGTTATATTGAATAAATATTGTAGTTTAAAGTAACTTTATTGCCTTGTTCGTCTGACTTGTTTCACACAAGTTTTTTTCGTCGAGTTTCTGCACAGCACTACCTTGCTTTGGTGGTTTTTTCATAACTCTAATTTTACAGATCCAATTGATGTGATTCTTTTTGGTCTGTCCTCACAACTTGATTATCTGTAATCCGCAAAAAATTTCATGGTCATTGGATTTGTGGTTTCTGATCTACACGAGTTTATTTGCAGTGTTATAGATCTGGTTTTTACTCGGCAGAACATATTGACCTTTGTTCGATCTTTCAATCGTAACTTGAGTTTTGCTCAACGGATTTTCATGGTTCTTGTTATCACGTCTTTGTGACTTGATTCTCCACAATATATACTGGTTTTGTCACAATTGATAACGTTTATATTAGTCGCACACATGATTTCTTTAACAGATCAATTTTCTGTTGAGGGGTTTTTGTTGCTTCTGCTGAAAAAGTTGTAATCTACCATTCACCCCCCTCTGGTAGATTTGTACGTGCTCTTCAATCCTACAATTGGTATCAGAGGCACGATGCTCTAATCTTTGTGATTTGCACGTGTTTTAAATAATCATCATGGAAAATACTCTGTCAAACCTTGTGTGTTTAGTGGTATTGATTTTTATGTTTGGATGGCACGCGTGGAGGCTTTCATCCAAGCGCAAGTCTTTGAAATAGGGAAAAAGTGTACAAGCCTTATGAAGGGCCGTCAAACTATCAAGTTACGGCTACAAATATGAGAGATGTCGACAACAATAACAAGGCTCGGAACTTGATCATACAAGGATTAACTCAAAGCGACTTCGACCGTGTTGCTCACCTTCAATCTGTGTACGATGTTTGGAAAGATCTGTGTGATTACCACGAAGGATCCAACACGATCAAGGAGGTAAGGCAAGACATGTTCAGAAAGGAGTACATGCGCTTTGAGATGCAACCAGGTGAGTCCATCGACGACCTCTTTGCTCGCTTTAATAAAATTCTCAGCAACTTGCGTAGCGTCAATGTTATTTTTTTGAATGCTGAGAATGCTAGGCAATTATTAAGTGCATTAGAAATGTCAATTTGGGATATGAAAGTCACATCTATTCTTGAATCTACTATCATGAGTACACTTACTTTAGATGTTCTATATTCTAAATTGATAACTCATGAAATTGACATAATCTCACGTAAGAACCCCAGCAAGTCTCTGCATTTGTTTCTCAACGTGACATGCTTAGCTCTAGCCAATCTTCATATTGTAGAACACTTGCTTTGTTGTCCTCTCTAAACCTTGAATATATTGAAGAGTTTCCAGAGGAAGAACTTGCGCTCATCTCTACTCAGTTCTCAAAAGCATTGCAAAATGTGAGAACTAGATGGAGAGAGAGTGCCAGACCTCAACAATGCTTCAAATGTGCTAACACAGGACATTTTTGCATGGATTGCCCTAACCTTTCGGGTACTACTTACTGGGATGAAAAGCAAACAAGAACGAAACACTCTTATGCAAACAACAACAAGAAAAAGAAGGGTTTTACAGGACGCCTATTGGTGAATAGTTTTATCTCCGCACTGCAAGAACTTGGCTCGAGCGATGTGGACATCGAAAGTGACGAAGATGAAGATGATTTGGCAAACTTGTGCTTCATGGCGGGAAAGTCAAGATCAAGTATGGAGGAGGCACAACACAAGAGCGACAATGAAGAGGTATGTCCTACTTGTGAAGAAATGTGTGATGCTATTTCTTGTGCCACTGTTATACTTCAAAAAAGGACAAAAAGCTTAGGGGCAGTGCTATTAAAATTGAGTCACTAGAATCTGAACTTATTCATTTGAAATCCTTGATTCCTAGTGATGATTCTTGTTTCTCATGTGATTTAATATATGAACAATTGTCCTCTCTAAGAAGTGCACACACCTCCACACTTGATAAACTTGAGTTAGAAATTGAAAAGAACAAAAAGCTTGCTGCATTTAATGATAAAACTTGAAATATGCTTGTTGTTACAATTGATTTGCATTGTTCTACTTGTGATGATCTTGATAAGAAACTACAAGGTGCTATGAATGAAATTTCTATATTGAACAATGCTTTACGTTCTCATGAAGTTAAATATTGTTCTAATTGCAAACTAAAAGGGAAAACTTCATGTGAAAACTGTCTAGACTAGTCAAAAAACTTGATGACATGAATAGGACACTAGAGTGGTTTTGTAATGGGAATACGAATCTAAACTTGTTGTTGAATTCTTCTAAATCTTGCAATGATAAATCTGGTTTAGGCTTCGATTCCCATGCTTATGCTAAGGCACATCCACCTAAAATTGTGAAGTCATTGGGAAGTGGTTTGATTCAAACAGTTCCTAAACAAAAAGAAGTGGTTTTCAAATCTGCATGATTGTTGTCTCATTCGGTTGCTAATAAACATCTTGCTTGCTCATCTAGACATGAACACAAAGTTAAATTTCATTGTACCTGCTGTGATAAAGATGGTCATGTCATAGATTTTTGTTATAGACTAGCTAAACAGCATAAAAAGGAAAGAATGCAAGCTAGATCTCATAACTCTCATGCAAATTTTGCCGCACATGCTAAACTGAATGTTAGGAACTTGTAACCTGCTGTAATGAGTTGAAAACATGCAAATATTGCTCCCAAACATACTGTTTCTCGTGCTACACATAAACACCTCGTAGGTCAGTAATTGGGTACAAGAATTCTCAAAATTTGGCTCATAAACCGCTGTTTTATCTCAGCTTTTGCGTGTTATTCCTGTTGGACGTCGTGTGACTCAGTACTGGATTCCTAAATACCTTTTGACTAACCCCAGTATTGAGTCATTGACATATTGTACTTCTATGTAGGTTACACACTTGAGGAAGGAGAACATTTGGATTGTGGATTCAGGTTGCTCACACCACATAACCGGTAACAAAGAATGGTTCTCCTCCCTCTCTTTTGTGTCACGTGTAGAGAATGTTACTTTTGCCGATAATTCTTCAACTGCTATAATATCTAAGGGTTTGGTTATGGTAAATGATCACTACACTTTGAAAGATGTGGCACTTGTAAAAAATTTAAAATACAACTTGCTTTCTGTTTCACAATTGCTAGATGAAAATCTGGAAATTATTTTCACTAAAAATTGCTGCAAGGTTATAGATTCAAACAGTGAGCTTATTTTTAACATGTCTCGGTTTGAAAGAGTTTTTAAAGCTGATTTTGATATGTCATCCTCTAAGCATAGGTGTCTAGTTGAAAATGAATCAAAGGACTTATATTTTTGGCATTGTAGACTTGGTCACGTAGGCTTTGATCATCTCACGCGTGTTAGTGCTCTTGATCGCATATGTGGATTGCCTAAGCTTAAAGGGGACAAAGAAATTGTGTGCTCTTCTTGTAGATACGCTAAGATGGTTGCAGGTTCGCATGCTCCTCTCACAATGACCATGACAACTGAACCAGGTCAACTTTTGCACCTTGACACCGTAGGACCTTCACGTGTTTAATCCTTCGGGGCTAAATGGTATGTTCTTGTGATTGTTGATGACTATTCTAGATACTCTTGGGTTTACTTTATGGCATCTAAGATTGAAGCTTTTAGTCATTTTAGAACCTTATTTCTTAGATTATCAGTTAATCATCTAGGATCTTTAAAAGCAATTAGAAGTGATAACAGAATCAAATTTAAAAATCAATTGTTTGATCACTTTTGTGCTGAAAATGGAATAGATCATCAATTTTCTTCACCTTATGTACGGCAACAAAATGGTGTTGTAGAGAGAAAGAACATAACCTTAGTTGAGATTGCTAGGACTATGCTTGATGAATATCAAACTCCTAGAAAGTTTTGGGCTGATGCAATTGCAACCACTTGTTATGTCTCAAATCGTGTTTTCTTGCGCGCTAAGCTAGGAAAAACACCATATGAACTTCGGTTTGGACATAGGACTAGTGTCACACACCTTCGGGTCTTTGTTTATAAATGTTTTGTTAAGAAACATGGTAATCTTGTTAAATTTGAAGCTAGATCTGTAGATGGTATGTTTCTTGGTTATCGATCTCATACTAGAGGCTACCGTGTGCTTTTACTTGACACTAACAAAATTGTGGAGACTTGTGAGGTTTCTTTTGATTAAGCTAGCCCAGGTACTAGCTCTAATATTGCAGGTCCCAATCCATATCCGTAGGGGGAGAGTATTTTCATCAAAGAAGACGAAGAAGTGGTGTTGCTACCCAAAAATTTAGAAGCAAATGATGTTGATCACGCTGCTAATTTTGCACCACAACCAGCACCAACAACTACTGTAGCTAGTACAGATCATCCTCAAGCCACAAGTTCTTCGATATGTGATGAACATAAAGAATAAGGAGCTTGTGAAGTGTCTACTCCCCTCCGAATCCTCAAAAGTCATCCTCCACAACAAATCATTGGGAGCTTGCATGAACGAGTCACACGGTCCAGGTTTTGCGATCCAAACTCTCACGCTCATTCTACTTTTGTTGCTTCTTTTGAACCCAAAGATATATCACACGCACTCACTAATGAATCTTGCATTATTGCCATGCAAGGAGAGTTAGAAAATTTTGAAAGAAATAATGTTTGGAAACTTGTACCTCCACCTCAAGGTCACACTTTAATTGGGACTAAATGGGTGTTTAAAAATAAACAAAGTGAGGATGGGGTTGTGATTAGGAATAAGGCTAGGTTGGTTGCTCAAGGTTTCACACAGGTTGAAGGTCTAGATTTTGATGAAACTTTTGCTCCTGTTGCTAGATTAGAAGCCATAAAAATTTTGTTAGCTTTTGTTGCATCTAAAGGTTTCAAGTTATATCAAATGGATGTTAAAAGTACTTTTCTTAATGGCTACATAGATGAGGAGGTTTATGTCAAGCAATCATCGGGTTTTGAAAATCCAGATTTTCCTAATCATGTTTACAAACTTTCCAAAGCCTTGTACTGTCTCAAACAAACCCCTAGAGCATGATATGATAGGTTAAAAACATTCCTACTTGAAAAGGTGTTTACCATGGGAAAGGTTGATACAACTTATTTTGTGCTTAAGCATGGCAATGACTCATTATTCGTGCAAGTGTATGTGGATGATATGATGAGTTCAGAATTTGAGATGGGTATGATGGGCGAACTCACGTACTTTTTGGGGATGCAAATCAAGCCAACCAAAGAAGGTACCTTTGTGCATCAAACAAAGTATACAAGAGACCTTAAGCGCTTCAACATGGACAAAAGCTAGCCTCTTTGAACACCAATGGGTACAGTAACGACACTTGAACTTAATGAAGGTGGTGAACCTGAGGATCAAAAAGAATATAGAAGCATGATCGGATCACTTTTGTACCTCACGGCATCAAGGTCGGACATGTAATTCAGTGTATGTCTTTGTGCACAGTTTTATGCTTCCCCACGTGCTTCACATCATCAAGCCGTCAAAAGGATTCTCAGGTACTTACATGGAACTCAAGAATTTGGAATTTTTTTTTCATCTTCCTCAACTGTTACTTTGAAAACCTTTTCGGATGCTGATTTTGGGCGTTGTAGGATTGATAGGAGAAGTACTTTGGGTGCTTGTCATTTTCTTGGTACTCTTGTTGCTTGGTCCTCTAGAAACAAAGTTCAGTTGTACAATCCACAGCCGAATATGAATATGCAGCTACTGCTAGCGCTTGCTCACATATGCTTTGGATTGTTCAAATACTTAAGGACTATGGGGTTGATCTAGATTGTGTTCCACTATTTTGTGATAACACTAGTGCCATTTGCATTGCTGAAAATCCCGTGCAACATTCGAGAACAAAGCACATTGACATTAGGTATCACTTTCTCCGTGATAATGTTGAAAAAGGAAACATATGCTTCACTATGTAGATACCGAACAATAATTGGCTGATATTTTCACAAAACCTTTGGATTTCACTCGTTTTTGTTTCATTCGTAGTGAAATAGGGGTTATGCATCCTCATGGCTTAAATTGGGGGGGGGGGGGAGGGGGGGAGTTTTGCAACTTGGGAAGTCTATGTGGGGATCTGAATTTAAAAGTAATATGAGCATAGTTTTTCATACATATATGACTTTATGATTCCTTTTACATGCTGAAAGTTCTTACTACATTACTCATATTATACATTTTGTAGTTTTCGCTATGACTAGTAATTGGAATAATTACTTACACTAAATCTGTTCATGATCGAACTTTCTTGCTGTTTTGAATTTGTTGCATGCTCACAAGTGGTTTTAATAATGAAAAATTAATCAATCAACTATCCACATGTTGAGCTTTTATGATCAAATAAAAATGAGAAAAAGATCGAGAGAATATGCATGCATCGCACTTCTTCTTTTGAGATGGCTTATCATTGCACTTAGATATGAACTTAGAAGAAGTTGTGTATGACCAAAACCATGTCCTTAATCTTCTGATTGTCAAATGACATAGGCTTGGCTTGGTTGGTTAGAATAAGGCAGATGCGGCATATAATCTCTTGCACATGTTATATGATCAGAATTTGTGCTTTAAATAATATTGAAAAATGAAAATGCAGCAACAAGTGTCATGCTTTCAGGTTTTGAAATAGTTAAGTTTGTGAGATCATGACTTGCTTAAATTGAAAATTACATTTGATCTCTAACATGGCATACACTACTTTATGTATTTCATTGATGTGATAGTGTAAGTTACTTGATAGTATGACTTGGATGAGCTTTGCTTTATATGCATATGTTACAATATGCTCATAACAATTGAAATTTATCTTTTGTACCTTGTTTAATACATTGTGAAAGGGGGAGAAGTTGATCACACATTGCACACATTCACAAGTGTTATGGCACGATTCTTCTCAGGGGGAGAAGTTTTGTTTTTCTTCTCATTTTATTTCTTATTTACAAAGGGGCAGAAATAAGTATAGGGGGAGAAATAATTGTTTTGAAAATTCATTCTTTCTCATTTGATTGTTTTCAAAACTTTTCATAAGCCAATGTTCGGATTTTAAGTTGTGTTGCCAATGCATTCATCAAGGGGGAGATCGTGAGACCTATGTGTGCTGAATACAATGGCTATGACGATAAAAAATTTTAATTTTACCAAAACACCTGTCTCATCAAGGTCCGACTCTAGGTCCGAGTTCTTGCAAGGTCCAACGGTAGGTCCAGCTTGTTTTGGGTAGCTCCGGCAAGGTCCGACATAAGGTCTGACTTACTTTGTCTAGGTTCGACTTATTTTGGTTAGGTCTGACTTGTTGTGGCTAGGTCCAACTAGCTTTGGTCAGCTCCGGCGCTAGGTTCTACTAGCTTTGGTAAGTTCCGGCGCTAGGTCTGACTAGCTTTGGTAAGCTCCGGCACTAGGTCCTGCTAGTTTTGGTAAGCTTCGTCTCAAGGTCCAGTTAGCTTTGACAAGGTCTGTTGCTAGATTGCAATGGTTCTATTTTTAACTTCCAATGTTTCGAACTTGGTTTTTGGATTATGGAGAACTTGCTTAGTATTCTTTTACTAATTTTGTTGTGCGTTGGTGGTTATGGCTGATATCGTTTTGCTATGGTTTGCAACATGCTTATGTGAGGTGCTCACGTAAGGTGTTGTGGTTATCGGAACTAACGAGAGTCAAGTCGAGGACTTGTGCTCGGAAGTATCGGTTGTTTATTCATGTGCAGGTGTTGTTTGAGTTCAATACATGGCTGGTGACGGGATCCATTGAACTAGTCTTAGGAATAAGATGAGGTTCAACAACCAAGTTAAGGAGGAATTGTGGTTGAGTTGATCGGGAGGTCGTGCAACATGTTTTAATCAAGAAAAATGCATATGAAGATATCGCGGACATCGTTGGAAGATGTTTGCAAGTGTGCAAGGAGTGCATGGACGTGGATACATGATTCCAAGGAGTGATGAAGATATATGGACCTAAAGAATTCGTCGGAAAGGTCCAATCGACTAGGTTATGAACTCAGGTTGCAGCTGAGTCGGGTTTGGCTCAAATATGGAAAATTTTGAGTTGGTTATGTTATGATTTCATGGTGAGCATGAAGTTTAGTTGTTTTAGGAATGTGGTATACGTTTCTAAGGTGTTTAGAAGTCTTAAGATTGCTTCTATCTGTGTATGGAAGAGTCTTCAGCAGTTATGGAAAGTTTCGGTATAAACTGAGTAGGATACGAGTCCTATTTTGGTTTGGGTTGGCCTCATGGTTTGTTATATAAGCAAGGGAGGCCAGAGCTCATGGTGCACATATTTTGGGTTGTTCCTCTTCTTTTCTATTTAATAAAGATCGTAGTTTAAAGGAACTTTTGTGCCTTGTTCGTCTGACTTGTTTCAGACAAGTTTTTCTCGTCGAGTTTCTGCATAGCACTACCTTGCTTCGGTGATTTTATTGTAACTCTAGTTTTACAGATCCAATTGATGTGATTCTTTTTGGGTTGTCTTCAAAAATTGATTATATATCATCTATGAAAAATTCATGGTCATTGGATTCGTGTTTTATGATCTACACGAGTTTCTTTGCAGTGTTACAAATCTGGTTTTTTACTCGGTAGAACAGATTGACCTTTGTTCGATCTTTCAATCGTAACTTGAGTTTTTCTCGACGGATTTTCGTGATTCTTGTTGTTACATCTTCGTGACTTGATTCTCCACAATACATACTGGTTTTGTAACAATTTATCACGTTTATATTAGTTGCACACATGATTCTTTAACAGATCAATTTTCTGCTGAGGGGTTTGCGTTGCTTCTGCTGAAAAAGTTGTAATCTACCATTCACCCCCCTTCTAATAGCTTTTCACGTGCTCTTAAATCCTACAATACCGACAGTGGTGCATAACTCGGGAGCAGGGTTATGACATGCTCGCAGAGATCCATAGAGGCGGGTGTGGGAACCACACGGCTTCCCATACATTGGTCGGTAAGGCCTTCCGGCATGGCTTTTACTGGCCGACAGCACTCCTAGATGCCGTCAAGCTTGTGAAAAAGGTGCAAGGCATGCTAGTTCCATGCCAAGAAGATTCACACACTAGCGCAGACGCTGCAAATGATCTCGCCCTCCTGGCCATTCGTGGTTTGGGGATTGGATATCCTGGGGCCCTTCCCCAGGGTCGTCGGAGGGTTCCGGTTCCTCTACGTCGCCGTAGACAAGTTCACCAAGTGGCCGGAAGGACCCTCGATGGTCACCGTCAACAAGGAGTCTGCAGTCAAGTTCATCAAGTCGATTGTCTGCAAGTTTGGGGTCCCGAACAGGATCATCACCGACAACGGGACCCAGTTCACTAGTGTAGCATTCCAAGACTACTGCGAAGACCTTGGCGTTCAAGTTTGCTATGTGTACGTGGCTCATCCAAAGAGCAACCGCGAGGTCGAGAGAGCCAATGTTGAGATCCTCAGGGGCCTCAAGACACATACTTATGAACACTTGGATAAGCATGGTGTCAAGTGGGTTGAGAAACTTCCGTGCACACTGTGGGCAAACCGGACATCACCTAGTCGGGCCACAGGGGAAACACCTTTCTTCCTGGTGTATGGGGTTGAGGCCGTCCTCCCCCTAGAGATCGCCGTGGGCACCCTCTGCGTCCGGGAATTCGACGAAGCCGCGCAGGACCAACTCTGACGTGAAGATGTCGACATCATCGATGAAGCAAGATGGCATGCTACCATCCGAAACGCACAGTACCGGCAGGCGCTCTGGCGCTACCAGGAACGGTTCGTGCGGAGTAGACAGCTGCAGGTGGGTGACCTGGTGCTGTGGCGCATACTTACTCGTGAAGGGTCGAACAAACTTGGAAACCTATATGTGCTGAATACATTGGCAATTATAGTAAACGTGTAGGTTTACATGCAAAGTTTTGAATATACTTGAGAAACACACTTCACACTGTCCGAACTTTTGCTGCACGTTGTGCGTGTTTTGCGTTCCGGAATGTCCTAACTTTTATTGTATAATGCATGGCGGCTGTTTTGTTCTGTACGATCTTTTTATGTGCTGAAATAATCGTGTGGCTGCTATGTTTCTCATTTGCAATGGTTCAAACTTGACATACACTTACGGGAAGATTTTCTTAGTACTTTTGGACTAAGTTTTTGATGTGTTTTTGGCTGATCATGGTGGATATTATCTTGCTATGTTTGCAACATGCTTATGTGAGGTGCTCACGTAAGGTGTTGTGGTTATCGGACCAATGTGAGTCAAGTCGATGACTTGTGCTCGGAAGAATTTGTTGTTTGTTCATGTGCAGGTGTTGCTTGAGGTCAATACAAGGCTGGTGACGGGATCCATTGAATAGTCTTAGGGAGAAAATTAGGTTCAACAATCAAGTTCCGGAGGAATTGTGGTTGAGTTGATCGGAAGGTCATGCAGCATGTTTGGATCAAGAACAATGCATATGAAGGTATCGTGGACGTTGTTGGAAGGTGTTTGCACGTGTGCAAGGAGTGCATGGACATGGCAACATGGTTCTAAGGACTGATGAAGAGAAGTGGACGTAAATGTGAGATCTATGTGTGTTGAATACATTGGTTTTGACAATAAAAGTTTTGAATGCTGCCATAACATCTTTTTAGCAAGATCCGACTCTAGCTCCAAGCTTCTACAGGGTCTGACGTAAGGTCTGACTTGCTTTGTCTAGCTCCGACGTGTTTTTGGCTAGCTCCGGTGAGCTTTGTCTTTAGCTTCGGCATGTCTTTGATAGCTCTGGCATGTATTTGTTAAGCTTTGATATGTTTTGCTAGGTTCGACTTATGTTGGTTAGCTTCGACATGTTTTTCTAGCTCTGGCTTTTGGGTTGACTAGTTCCAACTAGTTTTGGTAAGCTCCAGTGCTAGGTTGTACTAGTTTTGGTTAGCTCCAGCGCTAGGTTGTACTAGCTTCGGTAAGCTCTAGCTCAAGGTCCGGCTCAAGCTCCAGTTAGCTTTGGCAAGGTTCGGAGCTTGATTGTATTGTTCCTGCTTTTATATTGAAATGTTTCGAACTTGCTTTACACTTATGGAAAGGTTGCTTAGTATTCTTTTACTAAGTTTTTGGTGTGTTTTGGTGGTTATGGCTGATATCGTTTTGATATGCTTTGCAACATGCTTATGTAAGGTGCTCACATAAGGTGTTGTGTTCGGAACTGACTTGAGTCAAGTCGCGGACTTGGGCTCATACGGATTGGTTGTTTGCTTATGTGCAGGTGTTGCTTGAGTTCAAGTCATGGCTAGTGACAGGATCCTTTGGACTAGTCTTAGGGAGGAGATGAGGTTCCAACAACCAAATTCAGGAGGAATTGTGGTTGAGCGGGTCAGGAGGTCGGTAGGATGATTGAATCAAGGGCAGTGCATATGAAGGTTACTGGACGTCGAAGGAAGGTGTTTGCACATATGCATGCGGTGCATGACGTGGCAACATGGTTCCAAAGATGGTTTATGGATGGGAAGATCTGGTTGGAAGGATCGGATCGTACCGGTTGATGACCTTGGCTGTGGCGGAGTCGGTTATGGCTCGGTATGGAAAGTATCGAGTTGGTTATGATAGGATTTCGTGTGGGTCACGAATTTGAGTTGTTTTAGGAATGTGGGATACGTTCCAAAGGTGTTTTAGGAATGTGGGATACGTTCCTAAGGTGTTTGGAAGTCTTAAGATTGCTTCTATCTGCGTATAGAAGAGTCCTAAGCAGTTATGGAATGTTTCGATTCATGATCGGAGTAGGATTGGAGTCCTAGTTGAGATTGGGTTGGCCTAAGGGCTGGTTATATAAGCAAGGGAGGCCAAAGCTCGTGGTGCATGACTTTGGGGCTGTTCCTCTTGTGTTCTATTGAATAAAATTTGTAGTTTGAAGGAACTTTTGTGCCTTGTTCGTCCGACTTGTTCCAGACAAGTTTTACTCGTCGAGTTTCTGGACAGCACTACCTTTTGTTGGTGGTTTTATCATAACTCGAGTTTTACAGATCCATTTGATGTGATTCTTTTTGGGTTGTCTTCACAACTTGATTATCTATCATATGTCAAAATTTCACGATCATTAGATTTGTGGTTTCTGATCTACACGAGTTTCTTTGCAGCATTCCAGAACTTTTTTCTCGGGTAGGACAGATTGACCTTTGTTCGATCTTTCGATTGTAACTTGAGTTTCTCTCGACGGATTTGAGTGATTCTTGTTGTGTATTCTTCGTGACTTGATTATCTCTGATATCTATCACTTTTGTCACGGTGAAACACGTTTAGATTAGTCTCACACACGATTTCTTTAACAGATCGTTTTTCTACCGAAGAGGTTGAGATTTAATTGTTTCTGTTGCGTAAGATTTTTTAAATCTACCATTCACCCCCCCCTGGTATCTTTTCACGTGCTCTTCGATCCTACAGTAAAGATTGGTCGAAAAGGTCTGTTTGCTGGATTATGCCTCAGGCTGCGGCTGAGGTGGTTATGGTTCGTTTATGGAAAGTTTCGAGTTTGTTTTTGTTAGATTTCATGTAAGTCACGAATTCGGGTTGTTTTAGGAATGTGGGATACATTACTAAGGTGTTTGGAAGTCTTCTTCGTATGGAAGAGCCTTGAGCAGTTATGGAAAGTTTCGGTTGAAACTGAGTAGGTTTAGAGTCCTAGTTAGGATTGGATTGGCCTTAGGGCTGGTTATATACGCAAGGGAGACCAGAGCTCGTGGAGAGACAACTTTTGGCTGTTCCTCTTGTGTCATGAACAATAAAAATCGTAGTTTAGAGGATCTTTTGTGCCTTGTTTGTCCGACTTGTTTCAGACAAGTTTTTCTCGTGGAGTTTCTGTACAGCACTATGTTACTATGGTGTTTTTATCATAACTCGAGTTTTACAGATCCAATTGACGTGATTCTAAATTTTATGGTCATTTGATTTGTGGTTTCTGATCTACACGAGTTTCTTTGCAGTGTTGCATATCTGTTTTTACTCGGGTAGAACAGATTGACCTTTGTTCGATCTTTCGATCATAACTTCAGTTTTTCTCGGCGGTTTTTCGTGATTCTTATTTTTGTGTCTTCGTGACTTGATTATCTATAATATATACTAGTTTTGTCATGGTTAAACACGTTTATATCAGTTGCACACAGAGTTTCTTATCAAAATAATTTTCTGCTGAGGGATTTTGGTTGCTTGTGCTAAAAAAGTTTTAATTTACCATTCACCCCCTCTGGTAGCTTTTCACATACTCTTCGATCCTACAATTGGTATTAGAGCCACGTTGCTCTAATCTTTGTGATTTGCAAGTGTTTTGACTAATCATCATGGAGAAATACTCAGCAAAACCTTGTGTGTTTAGTGGCATTGATTTTCAGGTTTGGAAGGCACGTATGGAGGCTTTCATCCAGGCGGCTTCGCAATATGCGAAAAGGTGTACAGCCTAACGACGTTCCGCCAAACGATCAAGTCACGGATATTAATATGAGAGATGTCAACAACAACAACATGGTGCGAAACTTGATCATACAATGATTTACTCAAAGCTACTTCGATTGTGTTGCACTTCTCCGACCCGCATACAATGTTTGGAAAGCTTTATGTGACTATCATGAAGGATCCAATACTATCAAGGAGGTAAGACAAGACATGTTAAAGAAAGAATACATGTGCTTTGAGATGCAACCTGGTGAGTCAACTAATGACCTCTTTGCTCGCCTTAACAAAATTCTCAGCAACTTGCGTAGAGTCAACGTTAATTTTTCAGATGCTGTGAATGCTAGGCAATTACTAAGTGCATTAGAGATGTCAATTTGCGAGATGAAAGTTACATCTATTCGTGAATCTACTGTCATGAGTACACTTACTTTGGATGTGCTATATTCTAAGCTGAAAACTCATGAAATTGACATAATCTCACGTAAGAACCCTAACAAGTCTCTTGCATTTGTTTCTCAACATGACATGCCTAGGTCTAGCCAATCATCATCATGTGGTACACTTGCTTTGTTGTACTCTCTAACCCTTGAACAGGTTGAAGAGTTTCCAGAGGAGGAGCTAGCACTTCTCTCCACTCAGTTCTCAAAAGCATTGCAAAATGTGAGAACTAGAAGGAGAGGAAGTGTTGATTCTCAATAATGATTTGAATGTGGTAAGACAGGACATTTTCGTACAGGTTGCCCAAACCTTTCAGGTCCTTCTACCAGTGATGAAAAGCAAAATAAGTTCAAGTCCTCTTTTGGCAACAACAACAAGAAAAATAACACTTTCACAAAATTCCAAGTGGTGGACCATATCCTCTTCGCTCTACTACACAACAACTTGAGCAATGTGGACTCGAGAAGTGATGAGGATGAAGACAATTTGGCAAATATGTGTTTCATGGCGGGCAACTCAATATCAAGCATGGAGGAAAAAGAACACAACAGCGACAATGAAGAGGTATGTCCTACTTGTGAAGAAATGTGTGATGCTATTTCTCGTGCCACTGTTATACTTAAGAAAAAGGACAAAAAGTTTAGGGACAGTGCTGTTAAAATTGAGTCACTAGAATATGAAATTGTTCATTTGAAATCCTTGATTCCTAGTGATGATTCTTGTTTCTCATGTTATTTAATATATGAACAATTGTCCTCTCTAAGAAGTGCACACACCTCCACACTTGATAAACTTGAGTTAGAAATTTAAAAGAACAAAAAGCTGCACTTAATGATAAAAAAGTGAAAGATGATAGCTGTTCAATAATTGATTTACATTGTTCTAACTGTGATAATCTTAATAAGAAATTGCATGATACATGAATTAAATTTCTTTTTTTGAACAATACTTTCCGCTCTGATGAAGTTAAATATTGTTCTAATTGCAAACTAAAAGGAAAAAATTCAAGTGAAAACTGCCTAGACTTGTCTAAGAAACTTGATGACATGAATAGGACACTAGAGTGGATTTGTAATGGGAATAATAATCTGAACTTGCTGCTGAATTCCTCTAAATCATGTAATAATAAAACCGGTTTAGGTTTTGATTCCCATGCTCATGCTAAGGCACATCCACCTTAAATTGTAAAGTCATTGGGAAGTGGTTTGATTCAAACAGTTCCTAAACATAAAGAAGTAATTTTTAAATCTGCAGGGGTGTTGTCTCATTCAGTTTCTAATAAACATGTTGCTTGCTCATCTAGACATGAACACAAAGTTAAATTTCATTATACCTACTGTGTTAGATATGTCCATGTCATAGATTTTTGTTGTAGACTACCTAAACAACAGAAAAAAAAAAGAAAGAATGCAAGCTAGATCTCATAACTCTCATGCAGATGAGTCAAGTCGAGGACTTGTGCTCAGGAGAATTGGTTGTTTGTTCATGTGCAGGTGTTGCTTGAGGTCAAGACATGGCTGTTGACGGGATCCATTAAACTAGTCTTTTGTAGAAGATGAGGTTCAACAACCAAGTTTGGGAGGAATTGTGGTTGAGTTGATCGGGGGGTCACGCGGGATGTTTGGATAAAGAACAATGCATATGAATGCATATGAAGATATCGTAGACATTGTTGGAAGGTGTTTGCACGTGTGCAAGGAGTGCATGGACATGGCAACATGGTTCCAAGTTGTGATGAAGAGAATTGGATGTAAAGAATTGGTCGGAAAGGTCAAACCAGCTAGATTATGCCTCAGACTGCGGCTGAGTTGGTTATGGTTCATTCATGGAAAGTTTCGAGTTTGTTTTGGTTTGATTTCATATAGGTCACGAAGTTGAGTTGTTTTAGGAATGTGGGATACGTTCCTAAGGTGTTTGGAAGTCTTAAGATTGCTTCTATCTGCGTATGGAAGAGTCTTGAGCAGTTATGAAAAGTTTCAGTTGAAACTGCGTAGGATTAGAGTCCTAGTTGGGATTGGGTTGGCCTTAGGGCTGGTTATATAAGCAAAGGAGACCAGAACTCGTGTAGAGATGACTTTGGGATGTTCCTATTGTGTTGTGATCAATAAAGTTTGTAGTTTAGAGGAGCTTTTGTACCTTGTTCGTCCGACTTGTTTCAGACAAGTTTTTCTCATCGAGTTTCTGCACAGTACTATGTTGCTTCGATGTTTTTATCATACCTTGAGTTTTACAGATCCAATTGATGTTACTTATTTTGGGTTGTCTCCACAACATGATTATATATCATGTGTGAAAATTTCACAGTCATTGGATTTGTGGTTTTTGATCTACTCGAGTTTCTTTGCAGTGTTGCAGATCTGTTTTTAATTGGGTAGAACAGATTGACCTCTGTTTGATCCTTCGATCGTAACTTGAGTTTTTCTCGACGGTTTTTCACGATTCTTGTTGTAGTCTCTTAGTGACTTGATTCTATATAATATCTACAAGTTTTTTCATGATTTAACACATTTAGATCAGTTGCACACACGGTTTCTTGACAGATTGATTTTCTATCGAGTGGTTTTGTTGCTTCCGCTAAAAAAATTTAATCTACCATTCACCCCCCTCTAGTAGCTTTTCACGTGCTCTTTGATCCTACAAACCTCTCCCCTAGCTGGGAGGGCCCCTTCCGGGTGACATAGGTATCCCGCCCCGGGTGCGTCCACCTGGTCACGAGGGAAAGAGAGCTCATCTCCAACCCTTGGAACATAGAGCACCTCACCCCTAGCATGGTGGTGGGACAGTGTAAAGGTGTCTCATGGATTCTAGGAGCAGTGCTCAAGAGTGTGCAGTTTGCTTAGCCTGGTCCTGTATCGTAAGCCTGTACACTCTTCCTCCCTCATCATTTGGAGTGGGTCGTGCCTTCTTGTAAAGACTGCCTCCTCCTATGAATACCAAATTGAAAGAATCATTGTCTTGCCCTGTGTTTCTCTTATGTTCATCCAATTACTCATTAATTTTATTATCATCATACTATGCTCATTTTCGCATATCATCTTCGTATGCTCCGTCATTTTCTCTCTATCTCTCCATTGGTAGAATTACGCAATCCTGTTGCAGGTGGGCTCGTTTGAGGTACCTACAATGTGTTTCTGGGTCTCACAGTTGCCCCCTTTCTTGGAGACCTGTGGTGCCAGATGGTCTCCCATGAAAGGCCTACGCCGAGCCGGAGGTCCAGGGTGCTTAGCCTGCTTAGGTTGGTCCTGTACCCTAAGCGTGCACACCTTGCCTCCTAGCGCTATGGCTAAGTACTGGGGGCCAAAAGGCTCACACCCTAGGCAAGGCGAAAGCCGTACCCCAGACACTAGCGCATCAAACTACCCAAGCCCCGCGTACCAGCCTAGGACCATAAGACGTAACGAAACTAAAGAGAAAAGGGGGGTGACTGGCGACCAAAATTACTCCTCCTCTATCGTGTGTGCAGGTTATACAAGGCAGGTTGGTTCAAGCACTATTAGTAGCAGCATTGGCAGGGTTCATGCCTCCTAAGGGGCCCATCGTTATTGTTTCTACGTGTTCATGGTGGGCGACACCGGAGCATCCAACTCTGGCACCTCCCAAGGGGCCTGTCAACACTATTTCTACATAATGGCATCAAGCATCGACTTGTGAGTACGCTCTCCCATTCCGCTTTTGTTGCTAACAAGGTTTCTTTGGTCTCCTATTAGCCAAGGGCCTGGCGTCGATGTTCTTCATGATGGACAACGCTAGAGCATCCAGCTCTGGCACCTCTCAGGGGGCTCGCTGTCGACATTCTTAGCATTGATAGTGGGCGCCACTAGAGAATCTAGCTCCAGCACCTCCAAGGGGCCTGCTGTCGACGTTTCTATGCGTTGATGGTGGGCAGTGCTGGAGCATCCAGCTCCGGCACCTCCCAAGGGGCCCAGCATCAACGTTTCTAAGCGTTGATGGTGGGCGATGCTGGAACATCCAGCTCCGGCACTTCCCAAGGGGCCCGACATCGACATTTCTACGCACTGATGGTGGGCAATGCCGGAGCATCCAGCTCCGGCACCTCCCAAGGGGCCTGCCGTCGATGTTTCTACGCGTTGATGGTGGGTGACGCTGGAGCATCCAGCTCCGGCACCTCCCAAGGGGTTAGCCGTCGATGTTTTAAGCGTTGATGGTGGGGGATGCTAGAGCATCCAGCTATGGCACCTCCCAAGGGTCCCACTATCGACGTTTCTACGCCTTGATGGCGGGCGACGCCAGAGCATCCAGCTTCGGCACCTCTCAAGGGGCCCGTCTTCGACGTTCCTACATGTTGACGTGGGCGACGCTGGAGCAACCAACTCTGGCACGTCCCAGGGGGCTCCATCGACGTTTCTTAGCGTTGAGGGTAGGCGCCGCCTCGGTTTGGCGGCTACATCATCGACATCGCCACTAGAGACCGCTTCGACGATGACCATGCGCTTGAAATCAAGCTTAGTGCCCCCCAAGGGGCCCGCCAGCGTCAACCTCCAAGATCAACGCTCCCCAGGGGCCCGCAGAGGTCAACTACCCAAGAACCCGTGCTCTTCAAGGGGCCGTCGGTGACATCCTCCGATCAAGTGGTAGTTGTGTCCAACCAGTTGGCCACACCTACTAGGGGGCCTCTAAGGGGTTCCTAGGCAGGACATCTAACAGTGCAAAGCGGTTATGTCAAGTGTGCGACTGTTGGCTCCTAAAAGCTAACGAAGTCAGCGAGGTTCTTCCGGCCCTTACGCTTCTAAGGACCCGGGTGGACAAGTTGAGAAGCAAAAGACAGAGCCAAGAAACTGGACATGAATTCAAATTCATTAAATGTTATTTACAAAGGGGCAAGCCCCGGATAAAAAGGTTCCCCGCCTAGAGGCCACCAGCCTCACTCGCAAGCGAATTGTGCGGCGACATGCTTGGAGAGGTCCTTGACTTCATCCTTTGCCGCCTCCTCGCTCGTCTCGAGGGGGCCGTCGACTATCGGATCCATGGGGATCTTCGGGTATCAGCTCTGGTAGCACACCAGGACGTGGGACGCCACCGCCTCTGCCAACTCTCTCCTCTCAGTCTCCAGACGGTGGGCAATGACTGTCCCCACAGCCTGCATCTTCATGTTGGAAGAATCAAGTGCGGGGATCACTTGACTCACCTCCTGCGCCGTCTCTCCACTTCGCATGGGCCTGAACCCAAAGGGTCGCAGTGCCTCCTCGGTATGACCCAGGAAGTCCTAGACCTTCTGCACCTTGGCCGCACGGGATGCACGAAGGTTTGTGACCTCTTTCTACGCCGTCCTTAGCACGTCTGCCCTGGTCTCGGAGAACTCCTTCGCTCGGGCAGCCAACTGCCTTTCCCGTTCATCAGGTGCCCGGGCACAGTGGTCCACATTATGCTCTCGAGTGTCACGTCAAGCTTGCGTAGCAGGAGGGCCTGGCGCTCCTCTAGGTGATGCTCCCGATCCCTCACCAGGTTACCATTGTAGAGCTCAAGGTCTTTGATGCGGGACTGCAGCTCACATCGGTCTGCCTTAGCCCGTGCCTTCATCTCCTGGGCTGCCCTCTCTCGCTCAGCAACAGCGGCCTCTCGGCATTGGAGGGCCTCTAGGAACTCCTCAAGGGAGCGGAGTCGGGCGTTGGCTGCTTCATGAGCCGCCTTGGTTTCAGCTAGGATCTTTTGAGATTGGGCGTCCGTAGCCTTCGCCAGACGATGTTGCAGCTCCAACATCTCCTCTTCCCTTCGAGTCCTCTACTTTGCCTCGTCAATTATGGACCCTAGTACGTGGTTCCAAGCTCGAAGACATTCGTCCTCTGCCCGCAGCTTCTCCCACTCCATGTTGAGAGCATCCTGTGCCTGGGGGATGCTCGACTGCACCAAGTCAATGATGTCGGAGAAGGGAATTGGCTAAGACGATGCCATGGAGGGTCGTCCAGTTATCATCTCACGCTCCTCTTCCTCCTATGGCGAGGGTGGCATGGCCGCCAGCATCAGGGACCTCGCCGCTGTTGACGACTGTCATATACCAATTTCATCCGTCAATATAACTCAATTATGTAAAGTAAATATCATTTCTTGCACACATCACCTTTCTATTTAACCTATTTTGACTTGTACTTGGAGAAATTGGTGCATGCAGGTATTTTATACAGAATTAAAGTGAAAAAGGGGATGGATCCTATAAAATATCGTTCCAACCAATCAAGCGCTGACATGTGGCACCACATGGATCAAATGGCCCACAAACAGAAGTATTCGAGGCCATCCAACGGTGTAGCACCCATATCAAGGGATGGGACCCACCTAGAAGTCACCCCAAGAAAGCACAGACCGTTTGGAGGACTTACCAGGTCGGCCAACCTGGTCTTTCCTCAAAACTCGATCAGCTTCCACGTGTTGGCTCCTCCCGGGCATAAGAAGTCAGTGGTGACTGATTCGCGCGCTTTTGGTGATGGGAACCGACCCTTCTCCAATCTATAAATAGGACCCCTCACCCCTCACTTAAACACACACCACTTGAGCATCACTTCATTGTATACACTAGTTCTCCTAGTTCCTTAGTGGAGGTTAGGCTGTAGAGAGGAGCCTCTAGTACCATGTCCAAATTGGGAAAGGTATGGCAAATGTATCTTCTATTGTATTTGTGACTTTGTGCATTATAATAATATCATTATTAGTCTTTATTTACTTATATACTTGGGCAAAGCGTTCCTTGTTTGGTTGTGGAGTCCATGAATGTGCTAGGTGTAGATTTTTTTATGATCTATATATAATTCCATTATCATGTTATCATAAACATCATCACCACCACTATAGTCTAATTAGGTAATAATATGATCATGTTAATATGAATATGTTAGTGCTTGGTCCCAACATTGGTTCAACGATGTTTAGGTTAGTCATTGCCTCAGGGTGGCTTGTGTCGCGGCTCCTTAGGTATTTACTTAATATGCTAGCATGGTGCTAGGATAGTTAAGTAGCGTTGGATGTCTCGTAGACCCACGGATTGAAGAGGTAGGCTATAGGTGGTGACAACCCAATCTGTCCTTTGTAATCCTCCATGTTTGGTTATGCCACAGGCTCTTGGCGGAAGTCACCTAGTATTGCTAGGGGTAAAACCGTGCCCGATATGTTGGACCACTAAGCCCTAGTATTCACCATCAGCATATTCATGTGTACTTTATTAGGCTATGTATATGAGTAATTAGAGCATAGTAGGAGTATCTCTGTCTCGTAGTCTAACCCTCGCTTGGACAACCTTACCCTTAGAGTAGATTGCTTAGGTGTGTGTCACACTACCCATATTATCAACTTACCCCTGTCTTGATAACTTGTTAGTATCCCATAGCTTGATCAAAAGAGTAGTGTTTACTTTATTCCCTTGCCTTCCTTTGGGATAAATATGATACCCTTGGGAATACTCTTGGGTGAATGCTACACGACAGTTTCCGTGCGCTTGTAGACCTCATCTCTTTTGAGAGATGATATGTGGCGTTACTAGCCATCAACAAGCATTTCTGGCGCCGTTGTCAGAGAAGGCAAAGGAAGTGAAGGATAGCTATCACTTGTGATTAAGCTATAGATACTATAGTAATTAGACAGGATTACCCTTGTTTGTTTTCTCCTTTTGTGGTGAAAACAGGGTAGTGTTGGCTACCCCATTCCATGGGATGGCCAACGAGGACGCTAGTGCTTTACTGCAAGATGATTGAAGGCGTACCTCAACAAATGTCCGCTAGGCAACACCATTGCCTCTTGCGGATAAATTTCAGCTTCTAGTAGGAGCCAAAGACATCCATTCCCAAGCTTGGGGGAGGCTCCATGAGTTCTTCTTGGTTTGCCTCCACCATAGGTTGGATGGTTGGCTCCTCATCCAACATTCATGTCATGGGTTGGTCCTCCGATCCATGACTACATTTGTGCTGGAGCTGAAGGAGTCCTATTCTCACTCATCATGGATGAGAATATGGTCTCTACTCAAGGGGTGGATTGAAGAATGCTCTAGCTGGCATGCACACCACTTAGCAAGGTGGACATGCTGGTTATGGAACTACACCTCCCACTAAAGTATCATGAAGACCAAGCCAGTGGAGGAGTGTTTGGATGATCCAAGCCATGGATATTCACATAATTTGTGACAATCCATATCAAACCTGAGCCACTTGGGGAAACATTTCCCTAAGACCCATAAAGATTCTTCCTTTCAAACACAACTTCAATGTTTATCACCTACAAGGAGGTCAAGGGTGGAATCAACGTCACTCTTGTAATCAAGGAGGCTATGAGGATTTCAAGAGATTTAAGTTCAACTAGCCTACATTGAAGTATCTTGTCCATGGACAAGCAAGAAATAAAGACAACATCCACATGAAGCTCTTGGCCAAGGACAAAAAAATTAAAGAGCATTCAAGATCCATGATATCCTACAATCACTTGTTGGGATCCCTACCCTTTGACCAAGCCCGTGCAACCTAAGGCAAGTGACATTATTGATGAAGCATTTCTTGTTCAATTGTGGAGTCCACATGTCACCATGCCCAAGGAAGTCTTTGATCTATGATCAAAGTATGAGTTGACCTTAAGGAATATTAAGAAGGTCAAAGTGACACCCCTAAAGAAGGACAAGCCTCACCATGCTCATAAGGGAATATCTTCAAAAGGGAGAAGTCGTTGATACATCAACAAATCTCCATCAAGATGACGAAGAGGCTAGGGCCATCATGTGGTCCACATGTCCAACCAACATGCCAAAGGAGATTTGGCATGTCAATCAAGAGAAGTTGTCGACATCTTCAACTCTGAGATTGGACAACAAATTATTGTACTAAACAGGACGGGTGTAAGTCCCACTCATCGGACTTCCAAAATTTGGTGAGTCCATGCCAATAGGTTACTTTGTAGTTATCTCATATTTGATTTCTCAGTTGCATATTTGAATTCCCCATCAATCTTTGCATTTACATTTAGCATGTTTGAACTTTCACACTTGCACGTTGGAAAGTAAAATTTCCAACCTTCATAAAACTAAAATTTTGAATTATAAGATAAATTTATTTGGATATGAACCTTGGGCGTAACTACTTGAATTCAAATTCCTAATTCAACCCAAAAATATTTCCCTTAATATTCATTGCATTTGCAAGTTGCTTCAAGTTGGGCAAAACAATTTGACAAAGGGTACAACATGCTTTTTAGCTAGAGTAACCTGTTTTCGAGATGTTTTATTTGTTCTTGTTTATTAGTGCAGCCAGGACGAAATTTGTGAAGAGGTTGGAAGACCCCATCAAGCGCATACCCCTCCATCAATCTCATTTTGAGTTCATGGTGGAGGAATGCTCAAGATGGTGGTCCAATGGAGGAACAAGATGAAGCTCATTCAACTCCAACCTCAACTTAGCAGGAGACATTGAACATGAAGGCTACACCGAAATCTTTTGTCGTGAGTTTCTCACACAACGACCTTCAACCAAGACTGCTCTTCAATTGAGGTACAAGTTTAAAATTTTCCGTCGTTGGAATTACTTTAGGATTGAATGATTTTTTCTTACATTGGTAAGGAAGGTTTACACCTTCTCGTCATTCAATTCTTATGCAATCCTCACGAGTGTAAGTGTTGACATTACTCTTTTTGATTCTTCAAAAAGGAATGTCACCTTACTTGGGATTAATTTAAACAAGTACCTAGAATTTCATAAGCATTAATTTCTGCCTAGGTAATGCTTATGAAATGACTCAATAGTTGAATTGGTTTGTAGCAACCTAGGAATATTGATATCCATAATTTTGATTTGAAACTCAATTATTCATGGATCACTAAATTTGAAATTCCTAGGCATAAAAATTAAAAATGTTCAGAAGGATAAAATTGAGAATCTTGTTTGCTATGACCTAATGATAAACATTTGCTTTTGTAAAAAAACTATGATGGTTACAAAATTTCCAAGATGAAGGGATCCATATAGTGTATTTATATTACTTGCATTGCTATGAGTAGGAGCTTTAGAAAATGTTCAACTTGATTTATCCATAAAGCCTCACTCTTGTTAATGAATCATACATTGTTCACGAATACACTTGGAATTGGACCCAATGCATCTTTGGTCTTGTTCTTCCCTGTGTGTACGAATGAAGATTCCGTTACCTAACCCGAAAATTCATTTGTACAAGTATCGGTAGCTAACCATCCCTCTCTATGATAGAGAGGAAGATTGCGGGAGTAAAATAACTATGCAGGCATTCAAAGATCTGATTGTTGGAAACCCTAAGAGGATTCCATTTCAACATCTCCTGGCCAAGGAGTAATTTAGGATGGTTGCTACCTATTGCAAATTAAGCCCGAAGGTCAATCATTACTATACGAGGCCGAAGATTTGATATGGAAACCCTCCATGAGCAACCAATGCGCTGCTACGAATATGTAGAGCATTATGCTCTCAACTATTCTAAGCACTCATTCAGGCTCAAGGGAATTGCCACCATCATTGGGTGTAAGTTATTCCTTAGTGGCTAAAAGGTATGATGTACCTTAACCAAGGAATGACAAAGATCACATCCAATGTATATTGGGTGCAAGTTGTTCCTATGTGGCTAGAAGATATACCTTAGCCAAGGAACAATGGATCACACTCAACCCATGTTGAGTGAACGTCATCCCTTTGTGGTTATAGGTATGTTGTACCTTTCCCAAGGAATAACGGGATCGTACTCAACACATGTTGGGTACAAGTCACGCCCTTCTGGCTAAAGGGTATAATTACCTTAGCCAAGGAACGACGAATCACACCCAATGCATAAGAGGTACAAGCTATTTCTTTATGGAAGAAGGTATGATACTGTAAGGATCAAATGCCCAAGAGAGGGGAGGTGAATTGGGTTTCTTTTCAAAAATCTAAGCAATAAAACTTAATTCCTAAAAGCCCAATTCCCTACGCAAACAATCTATGCATTGAAGTAAATAGCAACTTCACGGTATATAAAATGCATAAATGTAAGGGAGAGGAAGAGGATGCAAACTCCCGAGGAGACACGAGGATTTATCACGTGGTTCGGCAAGATCGTCAAGATCTTCCTACATCCACGTTGTGGCACCCACCAATGGGTATAGCCACACCCAAGTCACCGAGACTAGGGATCTTCACTATTCTTCTCTGTTTGCCAACCTTGGCAAGGTGGAGCTCAAGCCTTGTACAACTTCGATCCTCCGGGCTTCCACAATCCTCTTGGCAAGCTCCGGAAGTCTCTCTCAGTTACAAACACCAAGGGACACTCCCTTAAGGCTCTCACTACCCTAGAGATTCCACTCACCAAGAATGGAGGCACACAAGCTCTCTCTCTAGCTAGTTCTAGCCTATCTCTTGGTGTGTAAGTGATCTAAATGATGTAGAAGTGATGGCTCTTTGTCTTGAATGCTTGTGGATGTGTAGATTATGTCTGGTGATCAAGACTTATCGATTTGACAGGTTTAGGGGGTATTTATAGCCAGCCTCCATGAAATAGCCGTTGGAAAAAGTAGGCTAACAGAACTTTTCTGCGAACACCGGATGATCGGATGTCTCCCCTTTAGTTATCATCGGTCAAGTTCACTTTAGCTGACATCATTGTGTCAGCTATGACCGTTGTTAGATTGATGTTGCACTTATCTTCTCATCGGATGATCCGGTGGCTCTTCCTCCAGAAATGGCTCAAACTTGATGCTTACTGGAGTGATTGACCGATGTGTATATTTCTGTACATCGGATGATCCGGTGCTACACTTGGTCCAAGGATATTGCAAACTGTACTGATGGACCGATGTAGCTTAGCCCTTAACATTGGATGATCCGGTGAGTACTTTGTTCTGAGGTCTTCTTCTTCTGCTGAACCAACTCGACCGATGTGTTGTTCTCTGGAAACATCGGTTGATCCGTTGAGTTGATTTTGTTTGCTTTGAGTTGTTCCTAAGTGATTCTTTTGAACTTTGCTTGATTGACCTCTTAGACATTTGTTGGAAATGTACTTCTGATGGTTGTCAAGCATTAAGTGTCATCAATTATGGTTGAATGACTTTGACATAAGAGCTTTTACTTCTTATCTTCACAACATTGATTGATCTCATAAATTGATTGTTTAGTAGTCTCCAATGATATGGATTTCATTTGATTGAGTGATATGGGAGACCTTGCATCAACAAATTCATTAGTAAAATCCAATGGTTGTCATTAATCACCGAAATCATACCTCATGGGGGCCTAGATGCTTTCAATCTCCCCCTTTTTGGTGATTGATGACAACACAACAACTAAAGCACAATAGTAATGAATTTGATAGTACGAAACTTAAGAGGATATTCAATGAATACAAGATTATCAAACTTAAAATTTGAAGGCTCAAAGTCAATCAATAAGTCGAAAATCTCAATCGATGAGTAACTCATGGGAAAAAGTGGCAAGTTCATTAATGCTCAATGAGTACCAAAAACATCAAATTACAAAAGATGATATAGATAGACTCATAAGGATAAACTCCCCCTACAGCTAGGATACTCCCCCTGAGACTAAGCTATCCTCCCCCTGACTCTCCTCTAACTCTTCTCCCCCTTTGGCATCAAGACACCAAAAAGGGATCCGAGTACCTACAAGCCCTGAGTGCTAGGAGCGATGACGAACTGGTCACCGTCGAGAGTGCTGTTGTCAGAGCTGCTGCCTGGAGTAGAGGTGGAAGGAGCTGTCGGAGCCGTAGGATCCGCCGTTGGTGCCTGCTGAGTAGTAGCTGCTGGCAAGGGGGCACTGACGACGGATGTCGGCGTCTGCTGGAACAGCGTCGTAGCAGGCAGTGGAGAGTGGATCGGTGCACCTGGAGCCAGCAGTGGAGACATGCTGATCGATGGGATCGACGTGGTCGGCACCGGAGCTGTAGCTGGAGCAAGGACATGTGGTGGTGGAGCAACGCCTGGCAGCTGTGACGGCAGGGCAATCCCGGTCTGGGTGTAGAGGTTGGTGATCAACCCCAGAATGCCCATCATCGCCTGCTGCGTTTGCTGCTGCTGGTCGAGGGAGCGCTGGTGCATCTGGTCGATCAGCCGAGTCAGCCGGTCAGTGTCCTCTCGCCTCTCACGGGCGATCTGGCGCTGCATCTCCTGTTGCTGCTACTGGAGCTCCAGAAGATGTGCTGCCTGCTCAGCTTGGGCCTGCTCAGCTGCAAGCTGATCCAAGCGCTGCTGCTCAACCATCTGTTGCAGGAGTGAAGTGAGCTCAGACGGCTGAGAGACCTGTGCCTCTATGACGGGAGGTGGAGTAGGGGTGGCACTGTAGAGCCTCCAGCCTCCGCGTTGTGCTGCCTGGGTGAGGGAGGAGGTGGAAAGTACTCCTCAACGCTGTCATCAGTGTCGCTTTCGGACCATATATGCTGCAGGTCCTCACCCTGAGCCTCTGCCTCGGCCAACCTCTCATCCTCCTTCTCCAGATCCGACCAGTCCTCCTCAGATAGACGAGCACGAACCTGTCGCTCGACTGGACGGCCAAGGCGGCGGTCTCCAGGAGCTGGTGCACGGTAGTGGCTGAACCGTGTGACACTCTCGTCAGTGAGACGATCATGCACGGCGGACTCCTCAGGAACCATCATGGAGAGCAGGTAGCTGATCCAGTGTCCAAACACAAGCTGCCTCATCATGCCCACTCCATCGGTGATCACATCCTCCATCTCGCATATGAGGACGTCCACAATATCAAACTCCATCCCGTTCATGATGAAGAACAGGAGGGTCTGCTGCAGGCTGGTGAACCCCTCTAAGTATCCTGACCTCGGCACGAGTGTGCGGCGCAAGGCAAGGTGCACTGTGCATGCAGCAGGAGTCAGTAGTGCCGGTACCCTCGGCTGGTCTGGAGAGAAGGTCGGTCCAAACAGAGAGCGGATCTCCTCTAGTGGTGGTGCCACTCCTCCAGTGAGCGGCCTCCTCGGCGGGTCTCCCTGTCCATATACCCTCTCATGCACGCGAGTGTCGTGCAGGTCCACTCCTAGCAGCTGTGCCAACGTCTGCCTCGTCAAGTGATAGTGCTGGCCCATGAACATGAAGTCTATAGACCTGCGGCCCTCAGAGACGTAGAGGGTGGCGTAGAATACGTGGACCCAGTCCTCCACGTAGGCACTCCTCTCGTAGGACACCAGCTCCACAAGCCCTCTGTACCTCGCAAAGAAGGGGCGAATCTCCGTCTCTGTTGCCAGGGCAAGCTGATCCCAGTCCAAGAAGTTGTGCTAGAAGAGCTTGTGGCCTCAGCGTCTATAGGTCTCGTATAGAGACGCCTGTGTCATAGTCCAGAAACGACTGTCCACAAGAGCCTCTCTGGGCTGCGGGTACCACTCCTCAAGCAGAACACTCCATCTGAGTCTTCTTAGCTGCTTGGCCTTCATCTTCTGTTAATCAGTCAACCGGACACCTTCACCAACACGGACTTTGGTGTCCATATCGTAGATGGCTCTTTGGGCCTCCCTGTCCTCATGACGATCGGCAGCAGTCAGTCTCGGACGTGGTGCTACCGTGGGATGACCCCCACGGGTCTTGGCTGATCGCCAGCGAACAAGTGGCACTTCCGGCTCTTCTTCTGCCTCGGACTCATCTATCACAGGAGGGTGCCTAGGACGAGCCTCGCGGATCCTTAATGATCCTCCTCGGCCACGCTCTCACTCCTCGGCGGTGCGAGCGGCCATCAACGCCTTCTTCTCCTCCTTTGAGAGCTTCTGCTTCTTTGCGGCCAGCTCCGCAATGGCCTTGCCCTTGTTCTTCTTGTCACGAGCCATTGCGATGAGGCGCAACGACATAAAGAACACGACACGACGATCGACGCGGCTGGAAACCCTAGTGACGAAGGGACGGCGGCCGTAGAGGGAGGCACCACGGTGGTGCGGCTGTGCGTGGGGCGGCGTCAGTGGTGGAAAGAGGCGGTGGCGGCGCTGGGGGAAGCGGCCGCGGCGGCTGTGGTGGAGGAGAGTGGCGGCGGCGGTTCTGCTGCGGACGGCGGCGGCTGTGGCTGTGCTGCGGCAGCAGTCGGAGGGCGGCGGCGGCCGGAGGGCGGCGGCAGCGGCGACCGGAGGCGACGGTGGCGCAGGGCGAGAGAGACGGCAGCGGTGGAAGGTGAGGCGTGCGTTGGGGTCAGGGAGAGAGAAAGAGGGAGGTGAGGCGGCGTTTAAATAGTGGGTCCCAAACCCTAGCCAAAAATTTAACACCGGATGGACCAACATTAAACGTTAGAAGCATCGGTCGAATAGCACAGTAAGGGTATTCAAAAAGGTGCCGTTGACACCGGATGGTCCGACGTGGAAGGGATAGGCATCGGTGGAATTCAGCACAGTTCCAGAAGTGTGAACATCGGATCGACCGATGTTTTTCAGAATGAACTCGTCGGTTGATTTGTCACACTTGACTGAACTGACTCTTGGCTTTTGAACACCAACTGATCCGATGATGGTCTAACCTAAGCATCGGATAATCTGATGACTATAAAACAGCAACATCCCATATATGTCCTTTGACCAAAAAAGCAATAAGAAACACATGTCTTAGGACTTTTTGGGCAACCCCTTACCCCTCAAAAATGCTAATTTGCCAATAACTTGGCTAAGCCTTAAAGCGAATAGAACACCGAAGAAAATGGGAAGGAAATTATCCAAATAAAATGTAAGGCCCATGCTTTGTGAGCTATAGTATGAAGACTTCTATCTCTTTAAAGCATGTTCCTCTGGCATTAACGCACCTAAAATTTTGTTCTTTCCACCACATATGAGTTGAGATATTGCATTTCAAACAAGTCTCTTTCTCATGAGGTGGGTTCCCCTTTGTGACAATCTACTGTATGCAATGCCAAACATTTTATAATGCAAGAAATTACAAGTCTATATGGCAGGCATCATGCAAGGCATAAAATAAATCTATCTTGCCAAATTTGAACCTTTCAAAGGCTTCTTCAGGGAGAGCCACTCTCCAAGCCTTGGAAAAACCCAAAAGAACCTCCATCCCAAGCTAACCCTTGCTCACCCCTATCCTTTGAGAGTTAGGCAAGACCTATATGAAGTGCATTCTTATATGACGTTCGTTGCATCTAGCACATTTAATTCACTTCTTAGCCTAGAAAAAGTTTTCTCATCTAGTGGTTTAGTGAAGATATCCGCCAATTGTTCTTCGGACCTAACACCTCGCAATGAGATGTCTCCCTTAGCTTCATGGTCCCTCAAGAAATGATGGCGAATATCAATGTGCTTAGTGCGGGAGTGTTGAATGGGGTTTTTAGCTAACTTAACCGCACTTTCATTGTCACAAAGGAGAGGCACACAACCAAGTTTAATACCAAAGTCCAAAAGGGTTTGTTTCATATAAAGAATTTGAGCACAACATGCACCGGCCGCAATATATTCCGCTTCCGCCGTGGACAAGGCGACGGAATTTTGCTTCTTGCTAGACCAAGATACTAGGGAACGCCCAAGCAAGTGGCACCCACCGGAGGTACTCTTGCGATCCACGCAGCAACCGGCAAAGTCCGAATCCGAGTATCCCAAGAGGTGGAATTTTGCACCTTTAGGGTACCACAAACCCACACTAGGGGTATGCTTAAGATACCTAAGTATCCTAAAGACCGCCTTCCTATGCGATTCTTTAGGTGCCGCTTGAAGGCGAGCACACAAGCATACACTAAACATGATATCAGGCCTAGATGCGGTAAGATAAAGCAATGAACCAATCATAGAATGGTAGTTAGATTGGTCAATAGGTTTACCGTCCTTATCCGCGTCGAGATGACAATTTGTTGCCATTGGAGTGCTTCTTGAGCTACAATCTCCCATCTCAAATTTCTTCAAGAGGTCCTTGGTGTACTTCTCTTGATAGACGAAGGTCCCCTCTTGAAGTTGCTTGATTTGAAATCCAAGGAAGAAGTTGAGCTCTCCAATCATTGACATCTCGAATTCCCTAGACATCATTTTGCCAAACTCATGGCTAAGAGCTTCGTTAGTTGAACCAAAAATAATATCATCAACATAAATTTGAGAAATAAAGAAATCTCCATTGATGTCTTTGGTGAAGAGTGTAGTGTCCACCCTCCAGATCTTGAATCCTTGCATGATAAGGAAATCCCATAGTCGTTCATACCACGCCCTAGGTGCTTGCTTGAGCCCATAGAGCGCCTTGTGCAACCTATACACATGATTAGGATTCCTCGGATCTTCAAACCCGGGAGGTTGTTCAACATAAACAAGCTCGTTAATGTAACCATTAAGAAAGGCACTTTTCACATCCATTTGATAAAGTCTAATATTATGATGTGATGTAAAGGCAAGAAGTATACGGATGGCTTCTAGCCGGGCGACCGGAGCAAATGTCTCCCCAAAGTCTAGTCCTTCAACTTGCAAGAACCCTTTGGCCACAAGTCTTGCCTTGTTGCGGACCACAACGCCATTCTCGTCTTGTTTGTTGTGGTACACCCACTTTGTTCCGATGACATTCTTGTCCTTGGGTCGCTCGTCCAACACCCAAACTTCATTGCGGATGAAGTTGTTGAGTTCTTCTTGCATGGCCATCACCCAATTTGGGTCTTGGAGTGCTTCCTCAATGTGAGTGGGTTCTACACATGAAACAAACGAGTAGTGCTCACAAAATGAAGCGAAATGGCCAGAATGTGTACTTACACCCCTTGACGGATTTCCGATGATTTGGTCCATCGGATGTGCCTTGGAGATGCGTCCATGCCTCATAAGTGGTTGCGAAGCACTTGGCGATGGTGATGCGTGTTGCTCCTCTTGTGGTTGGACTTGATCATGGACTTCTTCTTCTTCTTGATGTTGTTGGGCTTGCGAGTCTTGAGTAGGCAATGGATCATCCTTCTCTTCTTCGTCAACTTGAGGCACCATAGAGGTGTTGTTGTTGGAACTTGAAGCTCCCCCTTGATCATGGCTCTCCTCAACTTCAGGCTTGATGTCTCCAATGGTCATGTTCTTCATGGCTTCTCGTAGAGGCTCATCATCTATTTCATCATGACCAAAACTCTCCTCTTGGGAGCCATTAGTCTCATCAAACTCAACATCACAACTTTCCTCAACTAAACTGGAGGTTTGGTTGAATACTCGATATGCTTTTGAGTTTGATGCATAACCAAGGAATATACCAACATCACATCTTCTTTCAAACTTACCGAGCCTTTTCTTGCGGTAGATGTAGCACTTGCATCCAAAGACTCGAAAGTAGGAGATGTTGGGCTTTCTCCCAATGAGAAGCTCGTACGGGGTCTTTTGAAGTAGTCGATGTAGGTAGACCCTATTTGCGGCGTGGCACGCCGTGTTGATTGCTTCGGCCAAAAACTTCTCCGACGTGTCGTAGTCATCAAGCATTGCTCGTGCAAGAGTGATGAGAGTCTTGTTCTTCCTCTCAACGACACCGTTTTGTTGAGGGGTGTATGTGGCCGAAAACTCATGCTTCACGCCTTCACGGTCACACCACTCCCCAATGTTGTAGTTCTTGAATTCGGTGTCGTTGTCACTCCGGACCTTGATGATGGGAAGTTGAAATTCCCTTTGAGCGCGGTTGGCGAAGGTCTTGAACACTTCCGGAGTTTCACTCTTGTCACCTAGAAATAAAGTCCATGCATAGCGAGAGTAGTCATCAACTATAACAAGACAATAGAGGTTACCGCCAAGGCTTTGATATGTGGACAGTCCGAAGAGGTCCATGTGGAGTAGTTCAAGTGGCTTGGAGGTTGACAGCATTGTCTTCATCGGGTGGTGTGAAGCAACTTGCTTCCCGGCTTGACAAGCGCTACAAAGCTCGTTCTTCTCAAATGTGACATCCTTCACGCTGGTCACCATCCCAAGCTTGAATGACTTCTTGAGTTTGCTCATCCCTATGTGCGCTATGCGTCGGTGCCATAGCCAACCCAAGCTTGTCTTAGTGAAGAGACAAGTGGTCAAGCTAGCATTCTTGTTGGAGAAGTCTACTAGGTAGAGGTGTCCATGCCGAAAATCTTTGAAGACTATGTCTTGGCTTGTTTAACTACTCACAACAACATCATTTTTGCTAAATGTGCATGTTAGTCCAAGATCACATAGTAGTGCAATAGAAAGTAAATTAAAACTAAGTGACTCAACGTACAAAACATTAGAAATAGATAAGTCATTTGAAATAGCAATTTTACCTAACCCAATTACCTTTCCCTTAGAGTTATCACCAAAGGTGACTTGTTCATGATTGCCGGGGTTTTCTATGGTGGTGAACATACCATCATTGCCGGTCATATGTTGGGTGCACCCGCTATCGAGTACCCAATGCTTTCCTCCGGCTTTGTAGTTCACCAACACACATGAATTCAATTTTTAACTTTAGGCACCCAAGCCAACTTAGGTCCTTGTATTTGTGATACAAGTGTCTTTGGGACCCAAAGTTGCTTGGGGAGCTTCCCCTTCATGCCCTTCATGGCTTTCCCAATGAACCTAGCCTTCACCTTTCCATCTACTTTACTCAAGAGATAATAACGATCATTGAAAGTAGATTTATAATTAATGGGCCATTTGGAGAAGGTCAGTTAGGAAGAGGACACTCCCTTGTGTGGTGAACGGTGACCTCACAATGTTGGCAATAAGAACCAACTTCCTTGATGAAGCTTGTTCTAAGCTCCGGTGAGGGCACCTTTCCTTTGTTAGGCACCGGGAAGGATCCAAGTCCTCTCTTGCTGAAGGCCTTTGATTGTTGGAAGAGTATTTCCTTGTGTTTGACTTCCCCTTTTGAAAGTCTAGCCACACTAGTGCGGAGACTCTCAATTTCTTCCAACAAGTCCTTCTCCCTAGCATTTGCTTTCAAAGGCAAAGACTTGTTCAAGGCATTAGTGACATGAGAAGTAATGGATATCCTATCATTAAGAGTTTGTTTCTTTATATTTTTCAATTCTTGATCAAGCACGCCATGAGCAAGGTTAAGTGTTTGATGTTCTTGTATCAGCTTGTTGTGCTCTCCCAAGAGTGTTTGGTGTGCTAAGTTAAGCTCATGATTATCTAACTTGATTTTAGCCTTATCTTCCTCAATTTGCTTAACATGGGATTTGAGCGTGTCATGCTCTTTATGTATGCTTTCATACTTGTCAAGCAAATCGAGGTTAGCACTCTCAAGTCTAGCACGAGTTTCTTCAAGAGCTTTAACCTTACTCTTTTCCCTCTTAATGATAGCATGATATTCATTTATTAAAGAAGTTAAATCATCGGGGGAAAGCTCATCATCGCTAGAGTCGTCACATACCCTGGTGTTACCTTTCGCCATGAGGCACATGGACGGTGGATGAAGAGGTGAGTCATCATTGTTGGCAATGGCGAGGCCGGCCAAACTTTCTTCTTCCGCTTCACTCTCTTCATCACTTGTTTCTTCGTCGGTGACCCATTCATTTGCCTCACACATGAACACCTTTTGTGGGCCATTTCTCTTCTTTGGGAAGAGTCTTGCCTTCTTTCCCTTGTCATGTTTCCTCTTCCCAAAGGATCTTGGTTTGGGTTTGGCCTCTTCTTCATCATCATCACTTTCTTCAAGCTTGCGATGCTTGCTCTTGTGGTTCTCTCTTCTTTTGTCCGGTTTTGGACAATCATAGGAGATGTGGCCTTGATCACCACAATTGTAGCAAGTCTTATGATCATCTCTTCTTGGTAGAAACGCTTTCTTCTTGGGATCAAATGTGTATCCCTTCTTAGTAATCTTGGAGTTCAAGCGTGAGAACTTTCTCATCGTCAATGCAAGCTCATCATCATCATCTTCACTTGATGCTTGCTCTTCTTCACTTGAGCTAGGCTCAACCACCTTCTTCTTCTTGAGGCTTGTTTTCTTGGTGGAGGCCTTTAGAGCAATTGTTTTTGAAGATGATTGCTCCATCATTCCAAGTACACTCATCTCATGAGCGTGAATTTCTCCAATGAGCTCCGAAACTTCAATGTGGTCAAGAGACTCCTTTTGAAGCATGGAGTTTATGATGTTGTACTTTGGCTTGGGAAGGAGCATGAGGATCTTGCGGTTGATGAGTCCCTTTCCAAGAGAAGCAATGTCAAGAGCATTAATTTCTTCAATAAGTACATTCAAGCGAGAGAACATCTCATTGACATTTTCATGAGGTAGCATCTTAAATTCATCATATTTTGCTTTAAGCATGTGATATTTAAGTTCCTTGACTCGAGAAAAACCCTCATGAATCTCTATTAAGCAAGCCCAAATTTCACAAGCTTTTTCTTTGCTAGCAATCCTAGCAAACACATCTTGACTAATACATTCATAGATTGCATTCCTAGCTTTAGCATCCCATTTATTTTGATCACCAACATAGTTGTGTTCTCCAAACCCCACGTGGGTTGCTTCCCATACTTTGGGAGCAATAGCCTCTAGATAAGCGCGCATGCGTGCTTTCCAATAGGCAAAGTTCTTGCCCTCGAAGATAGGAACCGAACCCCCAACCTTGGCCATTTTAGCCCTCTAGTGGTGAAGCTAGAATGATCCTATGAGCAACCTTGCTCTGATACCAATTGTAAGGATCGAATTCCCAAGAGGGGGAGTGAATTGGGCTTCTTTTCAAAAATCTAAGCAATAAAACTTAATTCCTAAAAGCCCAATTCCCTACGCAAACGATCTATGCATTGAAGTAAATAGCAACTTCGCGGTATATAAAATGCATAAATGTAAGGGAGAGGAAGAGGATGCAAACTCCCGAGGAGACACGAGGATTTATCCCGTGGTTCGGCAAGATCGTCAAGATCTTCCTACATCCATGTTGTGGCAGCCACCAAAGGGTATAGCCACACCCAAGTCACCGAGACTAGGGATCTTCACTATTCTTCTCCGTTTGCCAACCTTGGCAAGGTGGAGCTCAAGCCTTGTACAACTTCGATCCTCCGGGCTTCCACAATCCTCTTGGCAAGCTCTGGAAGTCTCTCTCAGTTACAAACACCAAGGGACACTCCCTTAAGGCTCTCACTACCCTAGAGATTCCACTCACCAAGAATGGAGGCACATAAGCTCTCTCTCTAGCTAGTTCTAGCCTATCTCTTGGTGTCTAAGTGATCTAAATGATGTAGAAGTGATGGCTCTTTGTCTTGAATGCTTGTGGATGTGTAGATTATGTCTGGTGATCAAGACTTGTCGATTTGACAGGTTTAGGGGGTATTTATAGCCAGCCTCCACGAAATAGCCATTGGAAAAAGTAGGCTGTGTGACCCCCGGTTCCGAAAATGAACCAAGCTAATGCATATGTGTGCCCAGGATGTTCAACACACATACACGAGTGCAATCACAAAAGAGTATACAGAAAATTACCACAAGACAAGATTAATTAACCAAATTTTATTACACAAACCATATCATCCTCGAATACAAGCTCTAATGAATATTAATGACAAGTTCAACTAATGCAGCGGAAATAAACTAACTAAGCAAACTAAGCAACTAAGCATAAGTGATAGGGTATATATGCGCAGCTCCAATCAACACCACATGCAAAGCTAACGGTAGACACGGCCTAGAACTCCGCATTATCACCATTAAACTCCCAATCCTGACCTGCAACTGTTGGGGGGGGGGATTGCAAGAGTGAGTACATATCGTACTCAGCAAGTGTGGAAAGTATGACATGTGGCTTATTCAAATGACGACAATAATAATGGTAAAGTGCTGAAAAGTACATTAAAACATTTGAAAAGCAATATATTATATGTATGTGAAGTAATCCCATCATAATCACGAGTAATACCATAATACCAAACTGAATTCATTACCATCATCAATAAGTCCAGATTTCACCATCGTCAATAACCATACCAAACCATAACCATAACCATTTCTAAACCATAACCATCCCAAATTCCAAATTGCCTCTAATCATGGAAGTTGTCCAGGTGCTCATAACCGGGAGCACGGCTATCATGATAGTTTTAATTAACACTCTGCAGAGTTTGTACCTCTTTACCCACGTGTTCGTGTTTTCATCACCTTTCGGTGACTAAGAACCTCCCTTATGCCCATGACCCGTTGGTCACATTACACACTTCCGTTGGTGTGTGGCCAAGAGATCACAAAATAGCCTTTACAAAGGGATTACTAGCCTATTTAGACCCCACTGAGGTTTCACCGGTGGCGATGTCTCCCGCAGAGCACATCTTCAACCAAGGGCCCCCTCTTGAGCCATTCGGATCCCAGGGTAGTCCCACCAATCATCAACTAACCCAATCCGACTACCCCTTCCCCGAGCATCCATAATGGTCCAAACAGCACTAGCAAAGCCCTAATTAATCAACTACGCCGCACCCATACTTGGCCTCGTGGTGGCACTGTAGTCATGGCTTATTCTCGCATGAACCGGTCCTTAGATCTAAAGCAAGCAAACCACCATAACATCCAACCCATCCACATACCAGGCTTGCTTAGATCACCCATTACCATACCATATTTAACCAGTTCATGTTAACCATAATCTCATCCATGCATAATTAAATTGATTGGTATAGTTGTTTCCCATCCCAGTTAATTAAGCGAAGCAAAAGGTAAAAAGCCCTTCCCGACTCTCTACCATAAATTCCAGGTGACAAGGGTGGTTTAACAAATCTAGTAAACTTCATACCATAGGATTTCCCATCAATTTGACACAAGCATGCAGTTTTGCAAACAAAACATTTATTTTAAAAACAGGATCAATATGCTTCAAGGACACTTGCCTTGCTCTTGCTGTTGATTAGGGTCAAAGCCTTAAAACTCTTGATGCTGGAGATCCTCCGTGGCACTCTCTAGCGCAAATCCGTCTAATCCACACAATAAACATACAAGACAAGAAACACAATTAAAGAGTGCACAAATATTACTCAATATGACATGACATGCATGATTGATGCAAATGCAAGGTAGAACTTGTTACTAGATTGCTTTTAATGATCACTAACTAGCTCTAATAGATTTTAACAAGTTTATACAGGTTTGGGGTCGATTAGATCAAATTTTAGAATTAATTCAACACAATTTAAACAGAAAGATCGGACTAGTCCGCTAGGGACCGGACAAGTCCGCACTTGACGAGATCAGCAGATTAGGGTTTTCTAGATCGACGTGAATTTGGAGATTAGGGGTTGAATTCACGTAAGGAAAGGAGAATAGAAGGTATATCAGGTGTTTAGAACTCCAATGAACCAAGAAACTTGGAGGTAACACTTGGATCTTGATGATCTAGGGTTGGTGATGAACTTGGAGATGAATTGGTGGTGAAGGACGAAACTTGGTGGAGATCTTGATCCTCCTTCGTTTCCTCTTCTTCTTGTTGTTGTTTGGGATCTTCTCCTCCCTCCTTGATGGTGGCTCCCCACGGACTAGGGTTTGGGTGGTTGGAAAAGTGGCAAATAGATGTCCAACCAAGGGGTGGGGTCGTTTATATAGACGTGGAGGCTAGGGTTAGATGGATTTCGAGTTTTGGGATGAGTAGAGGCCGGTTTAGAGTCCCACATGGGCTCTAAAAGAGTTGGGCACGACGTCCCTAGGCCCACTTGACGTGAAACCCAAGAAACAAGTTGTAAAACAAAAGGTCAATCTTGGAGTCACGAAATACCGGACAAGTCCGGACAGGACCGGACTAGTCCAAAGTCGTCCAGAGAGAAAATCGGACAAGTCTGGCCAAAAATCGGACAAGTCCGATCTTAGTCAGAAAGGAAAACAGACAAGTCCGCTGGAACACCGGACTAGTCCGGAAAAGTCCAGGGACTTAGCAAATTTTCAAGGATTCATGGAATACCGGACTAGTCCGCACAAAATCGGACAAGTCCGAAGTTGTCCAGAGGCAAATATCAGACTAATCCGCAGCAAAAACGGACAAGTCCGTTTTTAGACAGAGAGAAATCGGACTAGTCCTCAGCAAAACCGGACTAGTCCGCACTTTCCTACATTTTTAAGTGCGGTTTTGTTCCAAATCAATTTTAAGCTTGTTCCTCTTGTTATGGGTTAATGTTAAACATGTATATGAGTGTATGCAAGGCATGATGCATGAAAATGAGGGTGTTACAAACCTACCCCCCTTAAAATGAATCTCGCCCTCGAGATTCGACGCGGAAGAGAAGAGATAGGGAAATTCCTTCTTGAGATCATCTTCTAGCTCCCAAGTTGCTTCTTTTTCGGTATGGTGCTTCCATTGGACTTTACACCATCGAATCACCTTGTTCCTTGTGACTCTCTCCTTGGTTTCCAAGATTTTGACCGGTTGCTCGGCATACGTCAAATCTTCCTCTAGTTCCAATTCTTCCATTGGCACTTGATCTTCCGGTACCCTGAGACACTTCTTGAGTTGAGAAACATGAAACACATCATGTACGTCTGAAAGATGAGCTGGCATCTCCAACTTATATGCTACTTCTCCTCTTTTGTCCAAAATCTTGAATGGTCCAATGTAGCGAGGTGCGAGCTTGCCTCTTATGTTAAACCTCTTATGACCTCTCATTGGTGACACCTTGAGGTAAACAAAATCTCCTATTTCAAAGGCTAATTTCCTTCTCCTATTATCCACATAGCCTTTTTGCCTTGGTTGGGCAGCCCTCAAGTTTTCACGAATAATTTGGACTTGCTTCTCGGCTTCTTGTAACACGTCCGGACCAAATACTTGAGTTTCTCCTGCCTCATTCCAGAATAAAGGTGTCCTACACTTCCTCCCATAAAGCGCTTCATATGGTGACATTTTCAAGCTTGCTTGGTAACTATTGTTGTATGAAAATTCTGCGTATGGCAAGCTGTTGTCCCATCTTTTCGCATGCTTTAAAGCACAAGCTCTTAACATGTCCTCCAAAATCTGATTTGTCCTCTCGGTTTGTCCGTCCGATTGAGGATGATATGCCGAACTAAAATTCAACCTCGTTCCCAAAGCTTCATGCAATTTTTGCCAAAATCTGGAGGTAAATTGAGAACCTCTATCCGAGACTATCTTCTTAGGGACTCCATGTCGACACACAATATGCTCCATGTATATTTCGGCCAATCGTGCAGCTGTATACTTGGTCTTCACAGGGACAAAATGAGCTGACTTGGTTAAGCGATCCACAATTACCCAAATTGAGTCATACCCGGACTGAGTTCGTGGTAACCCAACTATGAAGTCCATACCAATTTCTTCCCACTTCCATTCCGGAATCTTCAACGGTTGCAATAATCCGGCTGGCCTTTGATGTTCCGCCTTGACTCGTTGGCACACATCACACAGTGCTACGTATTCAGCTATGTCCTTCTTCATGCTATTCCACCAATAGCAAGTCTTCAAGTCTTTGTACATCTTCGTACAACCGGGGTGAATCGAGTAAGGCGAGTCATGTTCCTCCTTTAATATTGTCTCCCGAATATGCTTTACATTAGGCACAACGATTCTCTTTCCAAGCCATAAGGTACCATGTTCGTCCTTGTCAAATCTGAATTCTCTCCCTTCTTCGGTTCTTTCCTTGATTTCCTTGATCTCCTCATCTGTGGTCTGTGCTTCTCGAATTTCTTGCTCCAAGGTCGGATTTAACTCCATCATCTCCATCTCATTTACAAACCCGAGGTTCAACCGTTCAAACTCCTTACATAACTCGAATGGTAACTCTCGAACCGTGAGTTGATGACTTACTCCTTTTCTACTCAAAGCATCAGCCACTACATTGGCTTTTCCCGGATGATAGTTGATCCCCAAATCATAATCTTTGATGAGCTCTAACCATCTTCGTTGCCTCAAGTTCAGATCCGTTTGGGTGAAAATATACTTCAAACTCTTATGATCCGTATAAATTTCACACCTATGTCCAAGAATATAGTGTCTCCAAATCTTCAATGCATGTACCACGGCCGCGAGTTCCAAATCGTGCGTGGGGTAATTCTGCTCATGTTTCTTCAATTGTCTTGATGCATAGGCGACCACTTGACATTCTTGCATCAATACACACCCAAGTCCTTGTCTCGATGCGTCACAATAAATGTCGAAACTCTTGCTTACATCCGGCAATACCAAAACTGGGGCTGTTGTCAACCTCTTCTTCAACTCCTCAAAACTATTCTAACAAGCTTCAGTCCATTGGAATGCCTTTCCCTTCATTAGCAACTCCGTCATAGGCTTGGCTATCTTGGAAAAATCCTTGATAAACCAACGGTAATATCCAGCCATCCCAAGAAAACTCCTTATTTCCTTGACGGTTTGCGGTGGTTCCCACTTCAACACGTCTCTCACTTTTCCGGGGTCAACCGATACTCCTCCTCCTGAGATTATATGACCCAAAAATGGCACCTCTTTCAACCAAAATTGGCACTTGTTGAACTTGGCATACAATTGATGCTCCCTCAATTTTTGCAACGTAAGCCTCAAGTGTTCCTCATGTTCCTTCTCATCCTTCGAGTAGATCATAATATCATCAATAAACACCACAACGAACTTATCTAAGTACTCCATGAAGACCTTATTCATGAGGTACATAAAGTAGGCACGTGCATTTGTCAATCCAAAATACATCACGGTGTACTCATAAGATCCATATCGTGTCCTAAAAGCTGTCTTGGGTATGTCCGATGGTCTAATCTTCATTTGAAAGTATCCCGACCTCAAGTCAATCTTAGAGAAGACACAAGCACCCTTCATCTGATCAAACAAGTCTTCTATGCGTGGCAAGGTGTACTTGTTCTTGATTGTTACCTCGTTGAGAGCTCGGTAATCCACGCACATCCTTTGGGATCCGTCCTTCTTGTCCACGAATAGAACGGGCGCTCCCCAAGGTGAAGAGCTAGGGCGAATAAAACCCTTCTCTAATTGCTCTTGAATTTGTTTCTTGAGCTCCGCTAATTCCATAGGAGGCATCCTATACGGCCTCTTAGCTATAGGTGCAGTTCCAGATATTAAATCAATAACAAACTCAATGTCTCGATCGGGTGGCATACCTGGCAACTCGTCCGGAAAAACATCCAAAAATTCACACACCACCAGAATCTCCTCAATTGCGACACCGTCCATATGATTCAGCTCTAATTGCTTCGGTGCATGTTGGGTTGCTTCAAATTCTACGGTGATCCCTAATTCATTAGTCAACTTCACCGTCTTTGTGGCACATTCAATAACTCCATTGTGCTTCCTCAACCAGTCCATACCAAGTATAATATCCAACCCTTGAGAATCTAAAACAATGAGGTTGGCGGAGAAGTCTACCCCCCTTATTCTAAGGCTTACTTTTGGACATACTATATTTGTCCTCATCTCTCCTCCAGGAGACTTAACCAACAGAGTAAACTTCATATGAGAGATAGGCAAACTATACTTGGCAACATACTTCGATGCAATGAATGAATGCGATGCTCCAGAATCAAATAACATAGTCGCGGGGTTGGAGTTGGCGAGAAACATACCAATGACCACGTCATCCGCTTGTTGAGCATCCTCCGTAGAGACATGGTTCACGTTACCACGAGCAAAGTTCTGCTATCCACGGCTTCCTTGTGGCTGTCCTCCATTAGGTCTTGGGTTTTGCCTCGGCGCATTGCTTCCTTGACCAAGGCCTGACTTAGGACATTGATTCGCAAAGTGTCCAGCTTCTCCACAAGTATAGCACTTCTTAACTCCACCAGAATTATTGGGACGAGCTTGGTTTTGAACATTGGCTCCAGGAAAATCAGCACGAGGTGCATAAGGCATCGGAGGCCTAGGTGCTTGCATGACAGGGCGCTGCTGCACAAACTGAGTTGGGCGCGGTGCATAACCAGGGCGCTGAGCAGGAATAGAGGAGCTGTAATGAGGCGCATTGGGCGGCGGAAAGCAAGGGCGCACATTACTTCCTTGTTGCTGTCCTTGATATGGCGCCTTCCTCTTGATTTCTTGCTCCATCTCACGGATCTTGTTCTCAACCACAATTGATTTGTCCACAAGCTTCTGAAAATTGACATAATCACAGTTGAGCAATTGCACTTGGATCGTATTGTTCAATCCCCTCATGAACAAGTATTGCTTCCGGCTGTCCCGGCTAACATCCTCAGGCGCATATCTTGAGAGTTGAGTGAACTTATTGAGATATTCACTCACGCTTGATTTTCCTTGTCTCAAGTTCTCAAATTCTTGCCTCTTCAAGATCATAACACCTTCCGGCACATAATGAGAACGGAAACTCTCCTTGAATTCCGCCCAGGTAATTCTCTCTTGGTTCTCATGAGCATTGCAATAAGAATCCCACCAATCTGCAGCTGCTCCAACGAGTTGATGAGAAGCAAATAGCACCTTCTCCCGGTCACTGCATTGGACAATGGCTAGCTTCTTCTCCACGGACTTGAGCCAATCATCCGCATCCATAGGGTCAGCAGCTTGAGCAAAGGTTGGTGGCCTAGTCCTCATAAACTCTCCCAATCGGTTATGAGGAGGTGGGGGTGGCGGTGGAGGCATGTGGGGCTGATTGTTGATATTGCCAGCCTGCAGCTGTCCCATAGTCTGTATCATGGTCTGCATGAGCTGGTTTTGCATGGCCAATAGCTGCTCGATGTTGATAGCTCCCTGAGTAGATCCTTGCCCATTGTTGTTCTGAGGCACTCCATTGTTCTCCTCTTCATCATTGCCATCCCTCTGGTTGCGAGTCCTCACCATCTGAAGAAAAGCAGTAGGTAAGAATTAGAAAACGTCCCCAACTATATGCATCAAGGGATATGAAACTAAACAACTAGCTACACTAGCCTAGGTGGACATGGCAATGCTAAAGCATCCCAAAATCCTCTATTAAGCACACAAGCAACCAATATATATAGCAAACAGCACACTTAAGCAAAAACACATCGATTCCTGAGTGCTCCTATGTGTCCTAAAGTGTCCATTCTATCTAGGCTGCATCCTACGGTCAACCTGTGGCTCTAATACCAATCTGTGACGCCCGGTTCCGAAAATGAACCAAGCTAACGCATATGTGTGCCCAGGATGTTCAACACACATACACGAGTGCAATCACAAAAGAGTATACAGAAAATTACCACAAGACAAGATTAATTAACCAAATTTTATTACACAAATCATATCATCCTCAAATACAAGCTCTAATGAATATTAATGACAAGTTCAACTAATGCAGCGGAAATAAACTAACTAAGCAAACTAAGCAACTAAGCATAAGCGATAGGGTATATATGCGCAGCTCCAATCAACACCACAGGCAAAGCTGACGGTAGACACGGCCTAGAACTCCGCATTATCACCATTAAACTCCCAATCCTGACCTGCAACTGTTGGGGGGATTGCAAGAGTGAGTACATGTCGTACTCAGCAAGTGTGGAAAGTATGACATGTGGCTTATTCAAATGACGACAATAATAATGGTAAAGTGCTAAAAAGTACATTAAAACATTTGAAAAGCAATATATTATATGTATGTGAAGTAATCCCATCATAATCACGAGTAATACCATAATACCAAACTGAATTCATTACCATCATCAATAAGTCCAGATTTCACCATCGTCAATAACCATACCAAACCATAACCATAACCATTTCTAAACCATAACCATCCCAAATTCCAAATTGCCTCTAATCATGGAAATTGTCCAGGTGCTCATAACTGGGAGCACGGCTATCATGATAGTTTTAATTAACACTCTGCAGAGTTTGTACCTCTTTACCCACGTGTTCGTGTTTTCATCACCTTTCGGCGACTAAGAACCTCCCTTATGCCCATGACCCGTCGGTCACATTACACACTTCCGTTGGTGTGTGGCCAAGAGATCACAAAATAGCCTTTACAAAGGGATTACTAGCCTATTTAGACCCACTGAGGTTTCACCGGTGGCGATGTCTCCCGCAGAGCACATCTTCAACCAAGGGCCCCCTCTTGAACCATTCGGATCCCAGGGTAGTCCCACCAATCATCAACAAACCCAATCCGACTACCCCTTCCCCGAGCATCCACAATGGTCCAAACAGCACTAGCAAAGCCCTAATTAATCAACTACGCCGCACCCATACTTGGCCTCGTGGTGGCACTGTAGTCCTGGCTTATTCTCGCATGAACCGGTCCTTAGATCTAAAGCAAGCAAACCACCATAACATCCAACCCATCCACATACCAGGCTTGCTTAGATCACCTGTTACCATACCATATTTAACCAGTTCATGTTAACCATAATCTCATCCATGCATAATTAAATTGATTGGTATAGTTGTTTCCCATCCCAGTTAATTAAGCGAAGCAAAAGGTAAAAAGCCCTTCCCGACTCTCTACCATAAATTCCAGGTGACAAGGGTGGTTTAACAAATCTAGTAAACTTCCTACCATAGGATTTCCCATCAATTTGACACAAGCATGCAGTTTTGCAAACAAAACATTTATTTTAAAAACAGGATCAATATGCTTCAAGGACACTTGCCTTGCTCTTGCTGTTGATTAGGGTCAAAGCCTTCAAACTCTTGATGCTGGAGATCCTCTGTGGCACTCTCTAGCGCAAATCCGTCTAATCCACACAATAAACATACAAGACAAGAAACACAATTAAAGAGTGCACAAATATTACTCAATATGACATGACATGCATGATTGATGCAAATGCAAGGTAGAACTTGTTACTAGATTGCTTTTAATGATCACTAACTAGCTCTAATAGATTTTAACAAGTTTATACAGGTTTGGGGTCGATTAGATCAAATTTTAGAATTAATTCAATACAATTTAACCAGAAAGATCGGACTAGTCCGCTAGGGACCGGACAAGTCCGCACTTGACGAGATCAGCAGATTAGGGTTTTCTAGATCGACGTGAATTTCGAGATTAGGGGTTGAATTCACGTAAGGAAAGGAGAATAGAAGGTATACCAGGTGTTTAGAACTCCAATGAACCAAGAAACTTGGAGGTAACACTTGGATCTTGATGATCTAGGGTTGGTGATGAACTTGGAGATGAATTGGTGGTGAAGGACGAAACTTGGTGGAGATCTTGATCCTCCTTCGTTTCCTCCTCTTCTTCTTCTTGTTTGGGATCTTCTCCTCCCTCCTTGATGGTGGCTCCCCACGGACTAGGGTTTGGGTGGTTGGAAAAGTGGCAAATAGATGTCCAACCAAGGGGTGGGGTCGTTTATATAGATGTGGAGGCTAGGGTTAGATGGATTTCGAGTTTTGGGATGAGTAGAGGCCGGTTTAGAGTCCCACATGGGCTCTAAAAGAGTTGGGCACGACGTCCCTAGGCCCACTTGACGTGAAACCCAAGAAACAAGTTGTAAAACAAAAGGTCAATCTCGGAGTCACGAAATATCGGACAAGTCCGGACAGGACCGGACTAGTCCGAAGTCGTCCAGAGAGAAAATCGGACAAGTCTGGCCAAAAATCGGACAAGTCCGATCTTAGTCAGAAAGGAAAACGGACAAGTCCGCTGGAACACCGGACTAGTCCGGAAAAGTCCAGGGACTTAGCAAATTTTCAAGGATTCATGGAATATCGGACTAGTCCGCACAAAATCGGACAAGTCCGAAGTTGTCCAGAGGCAAATATCGGACTAATCCGCAGCAAAAACGGACAAGTCCGTTTTTAGACAGAGAGAAATCGGACTAGTCCTCAGCAAAACCGGACTAGTCTGCACTTTCCTACATTTTTAAGTGTGGTTTTGTTCCAAATCAATTTTAAGCTTGTTCCTCTTGTTATGGGTTAATGTTAAACATGTATATGAGTGTATGCAAGGCATGATGCATGAAAATGAGGGTGTTACAGGCTGACAGAACTTTTCTGCGAACACCGGATGATCTGATGTCTCCCCTTTAGTTATCATCAGTCAAGTTCACTTTAGCTGACGTCATTGTGTCAGATATGACCGTTGTTAGACCGATGTTGCACTTGTCTTCTCATCGGATGATCCGGTGGCTCTTCCTCCACAATTGGCTCAAACTTGATGCTTACTGGAGTGATTGACCGATGTGTATATTTCTGTACATCGGATGATCCGGTGCTACACTTGGTCCAAGGATATTGCAAACTGTACTGATGGACCGATGTAGCTTAGCCCTTAACATCGGATGATCCGGTAAGTACTTTGTTCTGAGGTTTTCTTCTTCTTCTGCTGAACCAACTCGACCGATGTGTTGTTCTCTGGAAACATCGGTTGATCCGGTGAGTTGATTTTGTTTGCTTCGAGTTGTTTCTAAGTGATTCTTTTGAACTTTGCTCGATTGACCTCTTAGACATTTGTTGGAAATGTACTTCTGATGGTTGTCAAGCCTTAAGTGTCATCAATTATGGTTGAATGACTTTGACATAAGAGCTTTTATTTCTTATCTTCACAACATTTATTGATCTCATAAATTGAGTGTTTAGTAGTCTCCAATGACATATGGATTTCATTTGATTGAGTGATATGGGAGACCTTGCATCCACAAATTCATTAGTAAAATCCAATGGTTGACATTAATCACCGAAACCATACCTCATGGGGGCCTAGATGCTTTCAGATACACCTCAGCCAAAGAATGATGGAACACGCTCAACCATGTTGAGTTCACGTCATTCCTTTGTGCTAAGGGTTATCATTACCTTAGCCATGGAATAACCAAGGACATCCAACCTATGGGGACCTCGAGATGTAGATGAGCGACATAGACAACACTCTCCTCGACCACACTCATGAAACCCATGGAAGGCAATCCAACATCGACACTCAATCCTCCAATGTCAAAGCCATGCTGCAACAAGGTTAGGCCAACCTCATGGCCTACATCCGTCGTTAGGTTTTTAGCCCCTATCACGGACCTTGAACAAGAACAAGCTTGGGGGAGGACCCCCACTTGAGGTAACTTGTATCACACCCTTGCATATTTATTTTCCATTCACCCATCATACACCTTGCATTAAAAACACTTAAAAATAAGTAGAGTAGGTTTGCTTTCAAAATAAAATAAAAAAGTGCAGTAAGAATGATTTGGAATTCACATAGATAAAATGATGAATAGTTGCTCTATTTTAATTTTCCTAAGTCCCTAGTTTACAACTCACTACTCTCCAAAATGTTGCTTTCATTGGCTAGAATTACTTTTGCCTTGATTTAGAAATTATGGGTAGCAAAAGCTTAATCCATTCTAAGTTGTTGTGAGATACGATATAGTGATAGGGCTTCTATTCCTAGTTTGAAAGTGAAACTTAGATTTTCGGAGAAATTCTAAAAAGATTAAAGTTACTCTAATTTGATTGGAAATACCTACCAAAGCCATATGATTCATTACATTGATAGACCTTATGCATATGCTATTTGTCTTCACATTGAACTTTGTCAAACTAGTATAGACCTATGTGATTCATTCATTAGTTTTTGAATTCAAGACTTCACTTGCACATGATATACTTCTACACTAGAAGTAAGCAAAATTCCATCATACTATCCTTCCGCAATAAAAAGAGAAACTCCATACCCTTCATGCTTAGTACTCTCTCCAAATTTATTGCATAAAAAGGGAGTAGAAGACATGGCCACAAGAAAAAGAAAAAGAAAGTGCATGCTTACATCATAAGCATGAGAGAAAAAAAAAAGAGAAAGAAAAAAAGAAAGAAAAAGAAAAGTAGCCATGTTTCATCCCTGCAAAATAAGAGAGTCCACACAAAAATGAGTCATCCCAAATATCCTCATCCACCTCCATTCCATCACACATGCACAAGTCTTGAATCAAATAGTTTTGAATTGATTTCTCCTAAGGCTTGATTTTTTGACTTGGCAATATTATGTGTTGCAAATATGCCTACTATATTCCCTACTAAGCTCCACATACAAGCCTTATTTAGTGGTAGGATGAGTGTAGGCACAATGCCTTGGTAAGGAAATATTTCCAATACACACAAAGGAGAGACCGAGAGAATCAAGTTGAGGTACTTGAAATCTAAATTGAACTCTCCGAAATTTGAGTGGAACTTGATTTCTAGGGTATGTGTGCTCCATTTGTTGTTCTATCTTTCAACCACACATGAATAGGAGATGGCATAGCCCCATAATGACTTAAGATGTGTGAAGTACCGCGCCAATTTTTGCAATACTAGGTAGAGTATTTTGTTGTGCACATGGTACTTTTGAATAATAGAACATTGCAACAACTCCTGATCATCAACCTAAAGTATTGGCTTTGCTCGAGACGAGCAAAGGATAAGCTTGGGGGAGTTTGTTGACGACTGTTATATACCAATTTCATCCATAAATATAACTCAATTATGTGAAGGAAATATCATTTTTTTGCACACATCACCTTACTATTTAACCAATTTCCACTTGTACTTGGAGAAATTGGTGCATGCAAGTATTTTATACAGAATTGAAGTGAAACAAGGGGGTGGATCCTATAAAATGTCATCCCAACCAATCAAGCGCCAACATGTGGCACCACATGGATCAAATGGCCCACAAACAGAAGTATTCGAGGTCATCCAACGTCGTAGCACCCATAACAAGGGATGGGACGCACCTGGAAGTCACCCCAAGGAAGCAAAGACCGTTTGGGGGACTTACTTGGTCAGCCGACCCCCCCAGTCGGCCGACCTGGTCTTTCCTCCAAACTCGATCAACTTCCATGTGTTGGCTCCTCCCGGCTTGAAGAAGTCAGTGATGACTGATTCGTGCACTTTTGGTGGTGGGAACCGACCCTTCTCCAAGCTATAAATAGGAACCCCCACCCCTCACTTCAACACACACCACTTGAGCATCACTCCATTATATACACTAGTTCTCCTAGTTCCTTAGTGGAGGTTAGGCTGTAGAGAGGAGCCTCTAGTCCCAAGTCCAAATTGGGAAATGTATGGCAAATGTATCTTCTATTGTATTTGTGACTTTGTGCTTTATAATAATATCATTATTAGTCTTTATTTACTTATATACTTGGGCAAAGCGTTCCTTGTTTGGTTGTGGAGTCCATGAATGTGCTAGGTGTAGATTTTGTTATGATCTATATATAATTCCAGTATCATGTTATCATAAACATCATCACCACCACTATAGTCTAATTAGGTAATAATATGATCATATTAATATGAATATGTTAGTGCTTGGTCCCAACATTGGTTCAACGATGTTTAGGTTAGTCTTTGCCTTAGGATGGCTTGTGTTGCGGCCCCTTAGGTATTTACTTAATATGCTAGCATGGTGCTAGGATAGTTAAGTAGCGTTGGATGTCTTGTAGACCCACGGATTGAAGAGGTAGGCAGTAGGTGGTGATAGCCCTATCTGTTCTTTGTAATCCTCCACGTTCGGCTATGCCACAGGCTCTTGGCGGGAGTCGCCTAGTATTGCTAGGGGTAAACACGTGCCCGATTTGTTGGACCACTAAGCCCTAGTATTCACCATTAGCATATTCATATGTACTTTATTAGACTATGTATATGAGTAATTAGAGCATGGTAGAAGTATCTCCGTCTCGCAGTCTAACCCTCGCTAGGACAACCTTACCCTTAGAGTAGATTGCTTAGGTGTGTATCACACTACCCATATTATCAACTTACCCCTGTCTTGATAACTTGTTAGTATCCCATAGCTTGATCACAAGAGTAGTGTTTACTTTATTCCTTTGCCTTCCTTTGGGATAAATATGATACCCTTGGGAATACTCTTGTGTGAAATGCTACACAACAGTTTTTGTGCACTTGCGAACCTCATCTCTTTCGAGAGATGATCTGTGGCGTTAGTAGCCGTCAACAGCCGCCGAGGGACAAGCAAAAGTTGTTGCACCACCTGGAGCGGCAGCACCGCCATCAGTTGCGGCGCCATCAACCGGAGTTGTAACCTCGGAAGTCGAGTCCTCAGCATGGTATGCAGGCTCTGGCGCCACATCCAGGACACAACCTGAGGTACTTCACCGCTCGCGCCAAGCGCGGGTTGTTGACGTTTCTTACATACAGAATAAATTCCGCAAGCACACAGAAACTATCGATGCAGCATTTCCCCTTAAAAGAGTATTCCAAGGGTGTCATTTATTTTATCCCAACAGAAGGCTAGGTGGAAGTGTAGCAATCATCAAATGGAAAGGGTAGAATTGTTTAGGTAGGGTTCCAGTAAGGATGGATAATAGAAAAATTGGAGGTAGTGTGACACACACAAGAGCATTCTATTCTAAGGGGGATAAATGGGTCCTAATGGAGATTAGACTAAGAGTTGGTGAGGTTCTCCTACAATGCTTCTAATATACATATACATAGCATAGGTTAGATACTAATGAGCATTTCAATGGTGAATCCTTATGCTAAGTTGTTCAACACATCGGGCACGGGTTTACCCCTAGCAATACTAGGACGACTCCCACCAAGAGCTTGTGGCATAGCCGAACATGGAGGATTACTAAGGATATATAGGGTTGTCACCACCTACTGCCAACCTCTTCAATCTGTGGGGTCTACGAGACATTCAAAGCTATTAACTATCCTAGCACTATGCTAGCATATTAAGCAAATACCTTAAGAGCTGCAGCACAAGCCAAGCAATGAACTAAATCATTGTTGAAACCAATGTTGATACGTAGCATAGTTATTCATATTAACATGTTCATATCATAACTAATTAGACTATAATGGGAGTTTATAGTGTTTATGATGATAGAATAAGATCATTATGCCATAATGATAAAGACTACTCCCAATATTATCTTTAGTCTTCCTTTATACATATGCTTGGATGAAGCGTTTCTTGTTTGATTGTGGATTCCATGTATGTGGTAAGCTACCTCTGGAGCCCCTTTCAGAGCTGCCACCAACATTCATCGTCGCGCCTACGACAAGGACGCTCATGCCCCGAGGCCTCTTAGCCTGTGGCTGCATTGATACGGCGCCCCTAGTGCCCTCGTTGGCAATTCGGGCTATACTAGCGACGGAGACATCAGCGCGCCGGTGCTCGTCAGACTGCACCTGGAAGGCTTGTGTGTCGTCTTCATTCAACAATCGACTCGTCGCCAGGGGGGGTGGAGTCCCTACTTCAAGAATTGCCAACCCTCGAGGTTGGGTGTGGACGCTCCACTTGGACGTTGGCCTAGAGCAAAGGCTGCCCTCGGCAGTGATCGAGGACGTTAATTCTTTGCAACCTGAACCACTTGCGCCTTTCCCTTCCCAGTGTCGGTGGCCGGCACAATACCCCCTCCTCTGACGGTGGTTGGGTCTTCTTTCTGCCGCACTTCAGAGCACAGGTTGAGCGTGGACTCCCGCCGAACACCAGGGATGCTTAGCCCCCGGTCCACATTTCCAACCTGCCGCAGTGTGATCCCAAGTGCATCCAGGTTCGGCATCTCCCTAAAGATGTTCAGCCTGAGGGTCTGGTCCGAGCAGAGAGGTGGACAAGGCTTTAGAAGGATGAAGACAACGGGAGTCAACAGGTTGCAGCATGACTTGGACATCCTCTAGAACACCTCCTCCTTCCTTATCTCTCAGTCGGGACCTTTCACCAGTCTGGTGTAGTCCTGCAGACCGAAGTAAAGCCACGTTGGGCGGCTGTGCTGCTAAAGAGACGCCAAGCGTAGGTGCACGAAATCCGTCAGCACCATCAACGACGTCAGGCCATGGTCCGCCAGGTATCGGATCCTCTCCAGTATCGGGGCATACTCTGACTCCAACTCCGGGCGCTCCTCCCAAGCCTTGCTTCCAGATATTGGCCAATCGGTAGGCAGAGTCATGCAATCGTGGGCGTCAGCATGCACAATCACCCAGTCTTCCTTCCAGCCATCCCACCTCCCGGACCCAAGGGGGTGATGTACTTGTACGGGCACTTGGACCGCTGCTAAAACTAGTAGGCTCCAAGGAAGTTCATCTTGTTCTTCCCAGTCCGTCTCACCATGAAGAACTGCTGGAACATCGACACGGATGGGTAGACTCCCACAAACATCTCGTAGAAGTGCGAGAAGACTGCCACCACCACCAAGGAGTTCGGCGACATGTGATGAAACTGGAGCCCAAAGATCTCCAGAAGTGTCACAAGGAAGGAGGATACGGGTGGGACGAACCAGGCGTACGCGTACGAAGTAAAGAGTACGATCTCTCCAGCCCGCATGTCAAGGGGTAGGGAACCACGGCAGACACAATTCCACCGCTCCTCATATTCCCAGCCAAGTAGCTGTCTCACTAGCCCTACATCCTCGATGCGGGAAGGAGGCAGGTCCATGACCATTGGAGCAGACAAAAGCGAGAAATTGGCAGGTGGTGAAAGCTCGGGCGCTCAACGGAGAAGACGAAGGCTCAGGCGTTGGATTTTCAGTAAGGAAGGAACTACCTTTACCTGCAAAGGTTTCCTTTTACTCACCCTAGCAACGCTTGGGCACATCAAGTGGGTCGCCAAGACCCAGCACGCTGCGCAACTCGTGGCATCTATGACAGCTGTGATTGTGGCCTAGAGGGGGGGGGTGAATAGGCCTTTTTGAAATTTGTCGGAACCTGCAACACTTAACAACCAGTTCAAAACCAGAGATATCGGACTAGTCCGGTAAAGTGCGGACTAGTCCGGTGTGTACCGACTAGGTTGATTAAGTTTGATCGATTAATTTGATTCTTCGATGTATGCAGCGGAAATATACAGTCAAATGAAGTGTTGCAAGATTATGGACTAGAGTATATCACAATTCAATCTTATATTTAATGATTCAACGTAAAGTATGCAATGATGGTTGAAACCCTAGATTGTATTGATGAATAAGAACGATGAACACCAAGAAAGACACAAGGATTTATCCCGGGGTTCGGCTCCCACAAAGGAAACCTACATCCACGTTGAGGAGTCCACAAAAGGACCGGGTTTTCTCCAACCCTACCCTCATCGGATCACCATGAAGGCCAATCCTCTTCCACTCATCACAAAGGCGTGAATAACCGAATTCAAAGGGGCCTTCTCACACGTTGAGGGCTCCCTTAGATTACAACACGAAATACCACCAAGAACACACTCAAAAGATTACAATGAAATCACAGGGGTGTGTTAGAGAATCAAACCAAGAGCTCAATGAGTGTTGAAAGTGTCTCTCCAATGATCTAGAGTGTATCCTCAAAGTATTGATCTTTGTTGCACTTAATTTCGTGGAGAGATGTGTTTTTGGAGGCTCTTGGGAGGTGTGATGGCGCTAGGGTTCGAGAGAGTTTAAAGTTGGGTTGTGCACCTCTATTTATATGGGGTTTCTAAAAGTGACCGCTAGGGTTTAGAAAGATCGGACTAGTCCATGGTGGAGTCCGGTGTGCTGTGTGTGGCAAACCCTAAGTGTCCCGAAATATCGGACTAGTCCGGCTAGGAGCGTACTTGTCCGATTTCGCTTCTGGAAATCATCGGACTAGTCCGATAGGCATCGGACTTGTCCAGACATGTGAAACCCTAAGTGAATTGGGTGACAAGTCCGCACTTGGAGGACTTGTCCGATTTAGGTCAGAGGGTTTTTCGGACTAGTCTGTGCTAACATCGGACTTGTCCGATTTAGATCAGAATGAATATCAGACTAGTCCGGTGGCGATCGGACTTGTCCGATTTTGTGTGACTTGTGAAGTGTTTTGAAGACTAGTCCACACTAGGGAGGACTAGTCCGATTCTAGTCAGAGAGATATCGGACTAGTCCGATGGATATCGGGCTTGTCCGATTTTGTGCAGAGAGGATATCGGACTAGTTCGGTGACATTTGGACTAGTTCGGTCCTGTGTAAATTTGTGCAATGTGTTTGTTTAATTGTGATTGAGCTCTTGGGGTGTGTTTCCTTAACACACTCCATACACAATGATCTACTATTCTTCTTTCTTGAGCTCATTTCCACTTTGCTCCTCATTCTCCCTTCTTTTTGGCACTTTGCTTATTTTGCTATTAAAACCTGTGCTCATCTCAACAAATAGGTTAGGATCTCATTTGCTTGTCATAAATCATCCAAAACCCACAAGGGATTCCTAGATGCACTTTCAATCTCCCCCTTTTTGGTGATTGATGACAACCAATTGAGATTTCACAAAATGTGATAAAAATTGAGATTTTCATAAAGTATGCACATATGAGTCTAAAATACATCGAGCAGTGAAAACATAATCCATATGTGCATTCTTTATGGTGGGATGCATAACTAAGTACATTAAAACAGTGAGAATGACATAATTGACATTATTTAACCAAAAGCAAGCATATATGACACTCTAGGAGCAAAATCACAGATTTCAACAAATACTTCTCAAATTGATCAAGCATTGCATCACAGAACCATAATTAACTTAAGAACATAGTCAAAGCATTACAACCCACAAAATAGTCAAAAAGCATACAAGAGAGCTCTCCCCTCGCATCCTACAGCTAAGGCTAAGACTCCCCCTCAATCTATCCCCCTTTGGCATCAAGACACCAAAAAGAAGGAGAGGAGGGTCCTAAGGTCTTCACTCTTCGTTGTCAGTCCTCTCATCGTCAGCTTCGTCATCTTCATCTCCAACCTGATGAGGAGGAGAAGGAGGTGCGGAGCCACTCGAGCCCCCAATGCCAAAGAATGCAAGCTCGAAGGGGGTCAAGGGCCCGAGCTCGGTGAAGTCTGAGTCTGAATCTTCAGAGATTACTAGAGACCCAATGGGTTCGATCTCCAGTTTCTGGCAAGTTTGCTTCACATTTGCCTTCACATACTTCATATCTTCCTTTCTTCTCTTGTTGATCTTATGGGCCTTCACTTCGGCCTTTTTGCAGGAAGCAAAGATGGCAGCCAGGTATTTGAAGATCCCACTAGCAGATCCCCTTTGAGGGGCTGCCCTACTGGCAGGGGCAAGTATGGCATCTTCAGTTCTTCTTGCCGGTGCCTCGGGACTGGAGACCGGCGAGGGAGCATCCTGGACACTTGGCATCTGAGGCATCTGAGGCCTCAAGGGTAGATGCCCACATCCTTGATGAATTCAATCCCGGTGACCTTCTCGATCACTAACATCATATATGAGGCATACCCACAAGACCTATTGGGTGTGCAGGATATGTTGACCATGTCATTCCAGATGTAGTCCGCCACATCAAACTGGCAGTCCTTGCTAATCACTCTGATCAATGTCCGGACATAACCCTGCACACTCCCGACATCTCCATCCTTGGGAGCGATGGTCTTCCTCAAGACTCTATTGAGCGCCACAAAGAACGGCTTCATGTTCTTTGTGGATGGGGGGTTGAACTTGGAGTTTGGCTCATATAGGAACTTCATCTTATCCTTCTCAATGACACCTATGTTGTGGATGATCAAGCAGTCAGATCTTGAGGTGTCAAGATGAAGAAGGCTTGCAAAATCTTCTTGAGTTATACTGTACTTGGATCCATGAGTCATCCAAGTAACACTTACCTCATCTTCACTTGAGGAATGGCATGTTGCAAAGAATTGTGCAATGACCTCATCATTCCAGTTGTTCCTGAAGGCAAAGAGATCCTTCAGGCCATGCCTTTCAATGGCTTCCACCACTTCAGTGAATAGGGAGCAGCCCTTCTTTTCAAAGTGTGCCCAATCAATCCATTGACTGCGCACAACCGGTGTCTTCATTGGGAGATACATAGATTTGTAGAAATATGCATGGAAGTTGCACCAAAATCTTCTGTCAGCAGCTTGCTTCGGTCGGCCATACCAATCAATGCTTCTGAACTTTGCCGCCAAATCACTGCCCTTCCCGTTGAACCTCTCTTCAGTGGGGTCCCGAACCCCTTCCATCGGAGCATGGAGCTTCAACGGGCCAACTAGACCCGTCGCTATCCCTTTGCCCTTGCCTTTGGCTAGGCGGGCACTTGCCGTGCTAGGGCCACCACCGGTGGTAGCCCTAGAAGCTGGCACCTTGGAGGTCGGCTTCTTCGCTAGAACTTTCCTCCAGGCCTGTGGAGGAGATGGAGCTGGCTCAGAAAGTCTCTCTTGGCGCTTCTTGCCAAGACTCGTCGAGGTCCGAGGTGCCACCTCGTGGTCCATCTCGGCCTCAAAGTTGGAAACTTCATTGTTTGAGCTCGACATGACCTGAGAATGAGTGGCATGAATGAGAATGAATGGTACAAGGCATAGGTGTGAAAGGATAGCAAGGAATTTCATTGAGGAATTGAAAAGTTAGGTTTTGAGTTCAGAAAAATTGGACTTGTTCGATGTACAGGCACGGACTAGTCCAGGGGACCGGACTTGTCCGTGCATGGACTGGACTAGTCTGGTATTCATCCTCAAAAACCTAAGCGACTGGACAAATGTTGATTCCCAATGCACAACAAGCATAGCATAAACGTAATACATCAAGGAGGCATGTATATAGTGAAATATGCTAGGCTATTCGATCAACAGTGAAGAAATTTAGAATTTCTAGGGTTTGAGTGAAAATTACCGAAGAAATCGATTGGAACTTGGAGATGAGGGTGTTGAAGGCTGTACTTGTTCGAGAACTTCAATCCCGATGCAATGACGATCAAATTCCACCCAAACATGCAAAGTTCCGATGGAGAAATCAAGGAATCACCTTGGGAGCTCGAGTGGAAGAGAGAGAACGCTTGAGGCAAGAGTGGAGGTGAAGAAATTAGGGTTTTGCGGCGGCTAGGGTTATGGACACGAAAAATCGGACAAGTCCGGAGATTACCGGACTAGTCCGAACTTTTCCAACGGCTATATCGGGCTGGTCCGTGGTCTACTAGACTAATCCGGCCTAACCGGCACTCTGCGGACTAGTCTGCATGGACGGACTAGTCCGGGTAACCACGGACTAGTTCGTGGTCACCAGGCAAGAATTGCTTAGCCCATTCATATATATTTGAAGGTACATATTTAGAAAATAGGGAGGCAATTCAAATCAAATAATCTTGATGAATATGATCAGTAAGCATACAACAATCAAGCGATGATCATAATTCACCAAGATATAATAATTAACATAGTTTTCGAAAGAAAATTGAGAGAGATGATTTTCACAATCCAATCAACATATTTTGAGGAATTCATACAAGTATGCAACATTTCAAGCCACACTCCGAGCATCAAGGATATTTAGTTCATTTCGGAGTTCACAAAAGCGCTTTTCATCAAGTGGCTTGGTGACTATGTCGTCCAATTGCTTTTGGGTATTGACATTTGAAATGGCTATATCTCCTTTCATGGAGTGGTCTCTCAAGAAGTGATGCCTTATGTCTATGTGTTTTTTTTCTAGAGTGCTCAACGGGATTATGGGCAATTTTAATGGCACTCTCATTATCACAAAGGAGTGGAATACGGTTCATATTGTAACCGTAATCCCTTAGAGTTTGTCACATCAAAAGGAGTTGTGCACAACAACTCCTGGCTGCAACATACTCCGCTTCGACTGTTGATAAGGCAATGGAATTTTGTTTCTTGGAGGACCAAGAAACTAGGGATCTACCTAGGAATTGCCATGTGCTGGAGGTACTCTTTCTATCTACCTTGCATCCGGCATGATTTGCATCGGAGTAACCAATGAGATTGAATTTTGAGCCTTTTGGGTACCAAAGACCAAGGTTGGGTGTATGAACTAAATATCTCAAGATTCTTTTTACGGCTGTCAAATGACACTCCTTAGGATTGGCTTGAAACCTTGCACACAAACACACAATCAACATAATATCTGGTCTAGATGCACATAAATAGAGTAGAGATCCAATCATGGAGCGATATACCTTTTGGCCGACGCTAGGTCCATCTTCATTGAGATCCAAGTAGCCATTTGTTGCCATGGGAGTCTTTATAGACTTCTCCTTGTCCATACCAAACTTCTTGAGTATGTCTTGCGTGTACATGGTTTGGCTTATGAACGTCCCTTCCTTTTGTTGCCGCACTTGGAATCCCAAGAAGTACTTTAGTTCTCCCATCATTGACATTTCAAACCTATCTGTCATGATTTTACTAAATTCCTCACAAAAAGATTGATTAGTTGACCCAAAGATTATATCATCAACATAAATTTGACAAATAAAAAGATCATTGTCAAAATTCTTTGTAAATAGTGTATAATCTACTTTGCTAATCTTAAAGCCATTTTCAATTAAGAAATCTCTAAGACACTCATACCAAGCTCTAGGAGCTTGTTTGAGGCCGTAGAGAGCCTTACGCAATTTGAATACGTGGTCGGGAAACTCTTCGTCTTCAAACTCGGGGGGTTGCTCCACATACACCTCCTCCTTGATTGGTCCATTGAGGAAGGCGCTTTTCACATCCATTTGATACAGCTTGAAATCATGGTGAGTAGCATATGCAAGTAATATTCTAATGGATTCAAGTCTAGCTACGGGAGCAAAGGTCTCATCGAAATCCAAACCTTCGACTTGTGAATACCCTTTGGCCACAAGTCGTGCCTTGTTCCTTGTCACCACCCCGTGTTCGTCTTGTTTGTTGCGGAAGACCCACTTGGTGCCGACAATGTTTGCATTGGGTCTTGCCACGAGTTCCCACACCTCGTTCTGCTTGAAGTTGTTCAATTCTTCTTGCATTGCCACCACCCAGTCCGGATCTTTCAATGCATCCTCAACCCTGTGCGGTTCCAAAAAGGATACAAACGAATAGTTCTCACAAAAGTTAGCTATACGAGATCTAGTGGTTACTCCCTTTTGGATGTCACCGATGATATTGTCGATTGGGTGATCCCTTTGGATGCATTGGTGTACTCTTGGGTGTGGCACTTGAGGTGTTGTATCTTCATGATCATCTTCTTCTCCCCCAAAATGGTGGCCTTCGTTGACTTATTGATTGTCTTCGTATTCTTGTGGTTGATCTTGTGTGGAAGCTCCCCCTTGATCGTTGACCTCCTCTTGTGGTTCATCTTCCTCATGTACGTGTGGAGGTGACTCTTGTGGTCGAACTTCACCTAGAGCCATTCTTTTCAATGCTTGACAAGGAGCTTCTTCTTTACCTAGTTCACATGGATCAACTTGCTCCTTTTGGGAGCCATTAGTCTCATCGAACACTACGTCACATGCTACTTCAACAAGTCTGGAGGTCTTGTTGAAAACACGATAGGCGTTAGTGTTCGAATCATAATCAAGCAAGAAACCTTCATCGGACTTTGAAGCGAACTTTGAAGTCCTGGGCTTCTTGTTTAAAATATAACATGGAGAACCGAAAACTCAAAAATATGAAATATTTGGCTTGTTACCAGTGAGTAGCTCATAGGATGTCTTCTTGAGTAGTCGATGAAGATAAAGTCGATTTACGGCGTGGCAAGCGGTGTTAATCGCTTTTGCCGAAAATCGATCCGAGGTCTTGTACTCATCGAGCATTGTTCTTGCCATCTCTATGAGTGTTCGGTTCTTTCTTTTGGCAACTCCGTTTTGTTGTGGGGAGTACGGGGCTGAAAACTCGTGCTTTATGCCTTCTTCATCAAGGTACTCCTCCACTTGCGTGTTCTTGAACTCCGTACCATTGTCACTTTGAATGTTCTTGATTGTCAATGAGAATTCGTATTGAGCTCGCTTGAAGAACTTCTTGAGTATTCCTTGTGTTTCTGACTTATCATGCAAAAAGAAAACCCAAGTGAAGCGAGAAAAGTCATCAACAACTACTAAACCATATTTGTTAACGCCGATGCTTATGTAGGCAATTGGACCAAACAAGTCCATGTGAAGTAGCTCGAGCGGTCTTGTTGTAGTCATGACGTTCTTGGCGGGGTGAGGTGCTCCAACTTGCTTCCCGGCTTGGCACGCGCTACAAGGCCTGTCTTTCTCAAACACGACATCCTTCAAACCTCGGATGTGATTGCCCTTGAGGAGTTTTTGAAGGTTCGTCATACCAACATGCGCTAGCCGTCTATGCCACAGCCAACCCATGTTGGTTTTTGCAATCAAGCATGTGTCAAGTTCAGCTTTATCCTTGTTGAAGTCAACAAGGTAAAGCTTTTCCTTCAACATACCCTTGAATGCAATGGAACGATCACTCCTCCTAGAGACAGTCACACCCTCGTTAGTAAACAAGCAATTATAACCTTTGTCACATAATTGAGATATGGACAGCAGGTTATAATCTAAGGATTCAACATGTAAAACATGAGAAAGTGTGTGTTTAGAAGATATTGCAATTTTACCGGTACCGAGCACCTTCCCTTGACTATTATCTCCAAAGTATATGCCCTCGTTTGGATCCTCATTTTCCTCATATTCAATGAACATTCTTCTTTCTCCGATCATATGGTTGGTGCAGCCACTGTCTAGCACCCATTTAGATCCACCGGAGGAATAGGCCTACAAAAACATATTATGCTTTGGTTTTAGGTACCCAAGCTTGCTTGGGTCCTTGGAGGTTAGTTACAAGACATTTGGGCACCCACACATTAGACTTGGTGTTCCCATGGCGTGGCCCAACATAATGAGCATAAACCTTGCCAAAATTATTTCTCATTAAGACATACGAGGCATCGAAAGTTCTAAACAACAGTTGTTGTTGTTAATGTACAGAACTAGTCTGGGAGGCCGGACTTGTCCGCAGGACCGGACTTGTCCGGACCCTGATCGGACTAGTCCGAACTTTTTCAGTTTGAGAGGGTCTTCCCTTTACAAAGGCAATCCTCTCCTTGTTATTCTTATGGCTTTTAGCATGTTGCTTTTCACCATAAGAATAACCAATGTCATATTTGACATTTGGAGGTCTTTTGATCAAGTATGCACTACATGCATATTTGATCTTCTCCTTGTCAAATATGCCACTTTGGGCAGGATGTTTATCCTTTGTAGAGGTTGGCTTGTCCTTCAAACTAGTGTCAACTTTATTACATGTACAGGCATAAGCAACCTCAGCTTTAGTGGGTTGAGAAGGTGAACTTGAAGAGGATGAAGGTTCACCTTGCTTGAGTGACTCAACTTGCACTTCAAGGATCTTGTTAACCTTGATCAGGTCAGCAAGTTGGTCCTTGATTGTAGTATTTGAGTCGGTTAACTCCAAGCAAGTTTCCTTTCTTGAAGCTAACTCAAGCTCTAGTGATTTGCTTCGTTCCTATTCAAGTTCTAGAAGCTTGTCAAGTTCGACATATTCCTCCTTTTGGGAGATGATCATGTACTCTTGATGATGTATTAACCTATCCTTCTCAACAAGTTGATCAAGCAAAAATTTCATTTTTGTGGCTGTTTTCCTATCTAGTCCAATAAGCATATCCTCATTATCACTATTGATTTCATCATCACTAGAATAGGAATGCACGAAAGGGGGTTTAATGGTTACCTTGCATTTACCTTACTTTGCCATAAGGCAAGTGCCATCTCCCTTCCATGTGCCAAGTGTAGGGAAGAGAGTAGACTTCTTGGATGTCTTCTCGATGGCTATGCTAGCCATCTCTTCTTCTTCGGATGATGAGGACTCATCATTTGAGTCCCACTCTTTCCCTATGTGTGCTTGTTCGGCTTGTTTCTTCTTCTTGAAGAATTTCTTGGGTTGAGGCTTGGCTTCTTTGGTCTTTTTCTTGTTCTCTTCATATGGGCAATCAACTATAAAGTGGCTATACTCACCACAATTATAGCATGCCCGCCTCAACTTTGACTTTGTTCTTTCCTTGTACTTCCCTTTGCTCTCGTCGTCACTGTCTTCTTCTAGTTGTGCTTCTCTAGCTTCTTTAGATAGGGGCTTGAGGGTGGACTTCAAGGCAACCCCTTTCTTCTTTGCCGAGGTGAGGTCGGCAATCTCCTTGACGTGCTTTGCTTGTTTTTCCATCATCTCGAAGTTGATGATCTTTCCAAGCAATTCGTCCGGAGTCATCCTTTTGTATTTGGGGATTTCTCTGATCATGGAGCATAGGGTGACGTTGCGAGGCATGAAAGATCTAAGGATGAGCTTTACCACCTCGTGGTCATTCCACTTCTTACTTCCGTATGATCTGACCTTGTTGATGAGTGTCTTTAATCGGTTGTACATGTCTTGGGGTGACTCGTCTTCTTCAATTGCGAGTCTTCCTAATTTTCCTTCAATCATTTCGATCTTTGCTTCACGCACATGTCGGTCACCTTCATGTGCAATTTGTAGTGTGTCCCATATCTCCTTAGCAATTTTGAGTCCATCCACCTTGGTGAACTCGTCCCGACTGAGCGAAGTGGTAATTACGGCCGCGGCTTGAGCATTTTCGGTGAATTGCCTGCTCTTGGCTTGGTGTGAGCTCTTCGTCGTCGTCCGAGATATCTATCCCTGTGCACACAATATGCCATAAACTTGGACTGAGGGAAATTAGATGCATTTTCATATTTTTGCCTCCACATTGAGTAATTACTACCATCGAAGTGTTGGGCTTTTCCAAGTGGGATAGACAAGTAATGATTATTGTTGGAATTGAGACGATCATAGTTAAAAGGATATCGGGAGTAGTCGGTGTGACTACTCCCCTTCTTCTTTTCTTCGATCTTCACTTTCCCTTTGGAAAGTGTCTTCTTTCTTAGGAGCGCCTTTAGTTCTAGCGTGTAAGGATCGAATGCCCAAGAGGGGGGTGAATTGGGCTTCTTTTTAAAAAACTTAAGAAATAAAAACTCAACTACTAAAAGCCCAATTCCCTATGCAAACAACCTATGCATTCAAGTGAATAATAAGTTTGTGGTATATGAAATGCATAAGTATAACGGGAAAGGAAGAGTATGCAAACTCCCGAGAAGACACGAAGACACGGTGATTTATCCCGTGGTTCGGCAAGATCATAAAGACCTTACTACGTCCACGTTGTGGCGCCCACCAAGGGTGTAGCCACTCCCAAGCCACCACGACCAGGGATCTCACTAAGAGTCTCCGTTCGCCATCTCCGGCAAGGTGGAGCTCAAGCCTTGTACAAGTTTGATCTTCCGGGCTTCCAAAACCGACTTGGCAAGCTCCAGAAGGATCTCTCTGATCACCGACTGATACACGATGAATGCAATCACCAAGAGGCACTCACTTACAGCTCTCACTAGACTAGAGACTCCAATCACAAAGAATGGAAGCTCTCAAGCATCATCTCTAGTAAGTTCTAGCCTATCTCTTGGTGTACAAGTGGTGTAAATGATGTGGAAGTGGTTGTTCAATGTCTTGAATGCTTGATAATGTGTAGAGTAGCTCAGGGCATCAAGACTTTTCTAAATTACTGGTTGAAGGGGTACAAATAGCCAGCTTCCATGAGATAGCCGTTGGAAAAGTAGGCTAACATCACTATTCTGCAAACACCGGATGATCTGATGTTCTCCCTTCAGCTGTCATTGGTCGAATACAAATTAGCTGAGGTCACTGTGTCAGATATGACTGTTGGTTGACCGATGTTGTGTACATCTGCACATCGGATAATCCGGTGACACTTGGTCCAGGATGGTCTAGAAATAATGCTTACTGGAATGATCGACCGATGTGGCATATTTGTACATTGGATGGTCCGGTGTTACTTGGTCCAGGGAAATTGCTTACTGGAATGATCGACTGATGTAACACATGCTTCAACATCGGATGATCCGGTGTATACCCAAGACCGAGGTCTTTTTCCGCTGCAGAGCCAACTCGACCGATGTAGTTTTTTTCTGGATACATCAGATGATCTGGTGAGTTGATTTTGTCTGCTTCGAGTTTTTCTAAGTGATTCTTTTGGAATTTTTCCGTGTGACCTCTTAGACATTGGTTTGAAATGTTCTTCTGATGACGACTAAGTCTCCTGTGCTGTCAATTTTGATGGAATAATTTTGACATATATGTTTTTTCTTTCAGTCTTCATGAAAATCGATTGACCTCGTAAAATAGTTTGTTGAGGGGTCTCCAATTGTATCCAATGAGCAGTAGATGATATAAATATAGATTCCATTAAGTGTGATGACTTATATGAGAGGCCTTGCATCCACAAACTTATTAGTGATATCCAACGGTTGTCATTAATCACCAAAACATACCTTATGGGGGCCTAGATGCTTTCAATCTCCCCCTTTTTGGTGATTGATGACAACACAACGAGTAAAGCGTAACAGTAATGAAATTAAGAATACGTTACTCAAAAAGATATGTAACAAGTACAAGATCTAGCACACGAAGCTCAAAGGCTCAAAAACAATCAATAAAACATAAGAGAATTAAGTAGCACACGGATACTCAAGGATAGCAAAAGAATAACAAAGCTCCCAAATTACAAAAGCTCCCAAAAAATACTCCCCCTACAACTAGGACTCCCCCTAAGACTATGCTATCCCTCCCCCTGACTCTGACTCTTCTCCCCCTTTGGCATCAAGACACCAAAAAGGGAAGTCGAGTGCCTAAGGATCCTGAGCGCTTGGGGCGATGACGAACTGGTCGCCGTCGGGGGTGCTGTCGTCGGTCCCATCTCCTGGAGAGATGGAGCTGCTGCCTGCTGCTGCTGAGGCTGGAGTGGAGGAGACTGGGGCTCTGGGAGCCGCTGTCGGTACTAAGGGTGCCTGCTGAGTTGGGACTGCCGGTAGCGGGGCACTGACAACCGAAGTCGGAGTCTGTTGAAAGAGGGTTGTAGCCGGCAGAAGAGAGTGAATCGGTGCACCTGGAGCAAGCAGTGGTGACATGCTGATAGTCGGTATCGGTGTGGTCGGCACTGGAGCTAAGACTGGTGCTAGGACAGGTGGACCTGGAGCTAGACTAGGAAGCTATGAGGGCAGGGCAATCCCAGTCTGAGTGTAGAGGTTGGTGATCAACCCCAGGATGCCCATCATGGCCTGCTGCATCTACTGCTGCTGGTCAAAAGTACGCTGATGCATCTGGTCAATGAGTCCAGTGAGCCTGTCAGTGTCCTCTCGCCTCTCGCGGGCTATCTGACGCTGCATCTCCTGCTGCTGCTGGAGCTCCACAAGACGTGCAACCTGCTCAGCTCTGGCCTGCTCAGCTGCAAGCCGATCCTGTCGCTGCTACTCACCCATCTGCTGTAGGAGAGAAGTAAGCTCGGATGGCTGAGAGACCTGTGCCTCGGACACCATAGGTGGAGTTGGAGGTGGTGGTGCAGTCGAGCCACCAGCCTCCGCGTCGTGCTGCCTAGGTGAGGGAGGAGGTGGGAAGTACTCCTTGACACTGTCACTAGTGTCACTCTCTGACCAGATATGCTGTAGATCCCCTCCCTAAGCCTCAGCCTCTGCTAGGATCCTGTCTTCCTTTGCTAAGTCTGTCCAGTCTTCTTCTGAAAGTCGAGCTCGGATCTGACGCTCAACTGGGCGGCCAAGTCAGCGGTCTCCAGGAGCTGGAGCACGGTAGTGTTCGAACCGAGTGACACTCTCGTCGGTGAGACTGTCACGCACGACGGATCCCTTTAGAGCCAACAGGTAGACCAGGTGACTGATCCAGTGGCCAAACACGAGTTGTCTCATCATCCCAACTCCATCTGTGATGACATCCTCCATCTCACAGATGAGGATATCCACGATGTCAAACTGCATCCCGTTCATGACATAGAACAGGAGGGTCTGCTGCAAACTGGTGAAGCCCTCAAGGTATCCTGACCTGGGTAGTAGCGTGCGGTGCAAGGCAAGGTGAACAGTACGTGCAGCCGGAGTGAGTAGAGCTGGTACCCTAGGCTGGTCAGGTGTGAAGGGCTGAGCAAACAGTGATCGAATCTCCTCAAAAGGTGGTGCCACACCTCCATTGAGCGGCATCCTCGGTGGGTCAGCCTATCCATAGACTAAATTGTGTAGGCAGGTGTCATGGAGATCCACACCTAGCAGCTGTCCTGAGGTCTGTCTAGTCAGATGGTGATGTTGGACCATGAACATAAAGTCAATGGATTTGCGGCCCTCTGAAACGTAGAGTGTGGCAAAGAAAACTCGGACCCAGTCCTCCATGTAGGCACTCCGCGGGAAAGACATCAGCTCCACTAGCCCTCTGTACCTCTCAAAGAAAGGGCGAATCTCAGTGCTAGCTGCAAGTGCGAGCTGATCCCAGTCAATGAAGTTGTGCTGGAAAAGTTTAAGGCCCCGAAGATTGTAAGTCTCATACAGCGACGCCTATGTCAGGGTCTAGAAGCAGTTGTCCACAAGTGGCTCTTTGGGCTGCGGGAACCACTCCTCAAGCAGAATGCTCCATCGAAGCTTCCTGAGCTGCTTTGCCTTCATTTTCCTGTAGTCAGTCAGGCGGACACCCTCACCAACCCATACATTTGTGTCCATCTCATAGACGGCTCTCTCAGTCGCTCTGCCCACCCGAAGCTCAGCTGCCGATGGTCTTTGACTCGGGGCTGTAGCTGGATGACCTCCATGGGTCCTGACTGTGCATCGACGAACAAGCGGCACCTCAGACTCCTCTGTCTCTTCTGTCTGTTGTGGCTGTAGCTGCCTCTGTCGGGACTCCCGGATCCTCAGGGATCCTCCTCGGCCATGCTCACGCTCCTCAGCGGCGCAAGCAGCCATCTTAGCTTGTCTAGCTTTCTTCATCTCTTTCGACAGCTTTTGCTTCTTAGCTGCCAGCTCCTCAGTGGCCTTTCCCTTCACTTTCTTATCACAGCCCATCTTGATGAGAAGAGTGATGACGGCGAAGATGAGATCGTGGGCTAGGGTTGACGACGGCGAATTCGAAGAATGTGCGACGGCGAACAGCGAGGAAGTGGCGTAGGTCACAGGGTCTCGCGGGGCGACGATGCCGGGCGCACGAGACGGCAACGCAAAGTACGATGTGGCCGAGCGCGAGGAGCAGCGGCTCGGAGGGTGATGCGGCCGGGCGAACCCTAGTAGCGAAGAGGAATGGCGGCGGTTGGGCGAAGAGGAATGGCGCGGCGGCGCGGAGGGCGGCAGCACGACGGGGAGCGCGGCGGCCGAGCGAGAGGAGTGGCGGCGCGACGAGCGGCGGTGCTGAGTGCGGCGGCGACCGGAGCGCGATGGCGGGCGGCGGCAAGGCGAGGGGCGCAGAGCGGCGGCAGAGAGAAGAGAGAGAAAAAAAAAGAAAGAAAAACGGAGAGGCGCACTAAATAGGTGCGGCCCGAACCCTAGCTCGATTTTTAACATCGGATGATTCGACGTCAGTTGAGAGGGTGCATCGGTCGAGTGGTACAGTAAGGTTATTCCAGAGGCACCTTCAGCATCGGATAATCCGACGTGGAAAAGTTTATCATCAGTTGAATCTGGCACAACTCCAGAAATGTGAACATCGGATGCTCTGATGTTTCTCAGAATGAACTCATCGGTTGATTTGACTTTCTGTCTGAGCTGACCCTTGTACTTAAGCACAAACTGATCCGATGATACTTCTGCCCTAAGCATTGGATAATCCGATGACTACAAAAGATCAGCAACAGTCCATATATGTCCTTTGACTTAAACAAACAAAGAGAACACAAGTCTTAGGACTTTTTGGGCAACCCCTAACCCCTCAAAAAGACTTTAACACTAGTTGCCAATAACTTGGCTAAGCCCTAAAGCAAATAGAACACCAGAAAAACCAAGGAAAAATCCAAAAAAAATGTAAGGCCCATGCTTTGTGAGCTAGAGGACGAAGACTTCTATCTCTTTAAAACATGTTTCTTTAGGCATTAACACACTTAACACTTTGTTCTTTCCACATCATATGAGTTGAGATATTGCATTTCAAACAAGTCTCTTTCTCATGAAGTGGGTTCCCCTTTGTGACAATCTACCGTATGCAATGTCAAACAATTTTTAATGCAGGATATTAAACGTGAGTGCAAGTCTATATGGCAGGCATCATGCAAGACATAAACTAAATCTATCTTGCCAAGTTTGAACCTTTCAAAGGCTTCTTCAGGGAGAGCCATTCTGCAAGCCTTGGGGATACTCAAAAAACCGCCATCCCAAGCTAACCCTTGCTCGCCCCTATCCTTTGAAAGTTAGACAAGACCTATATGTGATGCATTCTTACATGACCATGGCAACTTACATGAAGTTCGATGCATCTAGCACATTTAACTCACTCCTTAGTCTAGAAAAGGTTTTCTCATCAAGTGATTTAGTGAATATATCCGCCAATTGTTCTTCGGACCTAACACCTTGCAAGGAGATGTCTCCCTTAGCTTCATGGTCCCGCAAGAAATGATGGCGAATATCAATGTGCTTAGTGCGGGAGTGTTGAACAGGGTTTTTAGCAATCTTAACCGCACTTTCATTGTCACAAAGGAGAGGCACACAACCAAATTTAACACAAAAGTCCAAAAGGGTTTGCTTCATATATAGGATTTGGGCACAACATGCACCAGCCGCTATATATTCCGCTTCCGTAGTGGACAAGGCAACGGAGTTTTGCTTCTTACTAGACCAAGACACTAGGGAACGCCCAAGCAAGTGACACCCTCCGGAGGTACTCTTGCGATCCACACGGCATCCGGCAAAGTTCGAATCCGAGTAACCCAAGAGGTGGAACTTAGCACCTTTGGGGTACCACAGCCCTACACTTGGGGTATGCTTGAGATACCGAAGTATCCTAAAGACCGCCTTCCGATTCGATTCTTTAGGTGCCACTTGAAAGCGAGCACACAAGCATATACGAAACATGATATCGGGCCTAGATCCGGTAAGATAAAGCAATGAACCAATCATGGAACGGTAATTAGATTGGTCAACAGGTTTACCGTCCTTATCCGCGTCGAGATGACAATTTGTTGCCATTGGAGTACTTCTTGAGCTACAATCTCCCATCTCAAATTTTTTCAAGAGGTCCTTGGTATATTTTTCTTTATAGATGAAGTTTGAAAGCATCTAGGCCCCCATGAGATATGGTTTCGGTGATTAATGACAACCGTTGGATTTTACTAATGAATTTGTGGATGCAAGGTCTCCCATATCACTCATTACAATGAAATCTATATGAATATGAATATCATCTACTGATCACTAGATACAATTGGAGACCCCTAAGCAATCATTTTATGAGATCAATCAATGTTATGAAGACTAGAAGAAAAAGCTCACATGTCAAAATTATTCATCCAATATTGACAGCAATCAATGCTTGATAATCATCAGAAGAATATTTCCATCAAGTATCTAAGAGGTCAATCGAGTAAAACACAAAAGATTCACTTAGAACAACTCGAAGCAAACAAAATCAACTCACCGGATAAACCGATGTTTCCAGAAAACAACACATCGGTCGAGTTGGTCCAGCAGAAGAAGAAGACCTCAGAACTAAGTACTCACCGGATCATCCGATGATGAAGGGCATGTTACATCGGTCCATCAGTATAGTAAGCAATCTCTTTGGACCAAGTGTACCACCGGACCATCCGATGTACAACTATAAACACATCGATCAATCACTCCAGTAAGCATCAAGTCTGAACCAATTCTAGAGGAAATGCCACCGGATCATCCGATGAGAAGAAAAGTGTAACATCGGTCTAACAACGGTCATATCTGACACAGTGACATCAGCTAATTAGGATTTGACCGATGATAAATGAAGGGGGAGCATCGGATCATATGGTGTTCGCAGAACAGTGATGTCAGCCTACTTTTCCAACGGCTATTTTGTGGAGGCTGGCTATTTATACCCCTTCAACCAGTCTATTCGACAAGTCTTGACTACCAGACATACTCTACACATTCTCAAGCATTCAAGACGTTGATCTACCACTTCTAGATCATCTACACCACTTACACACCAAGAGAGAGGCTAGAACTAGCTAGAGATAGTGCTTGTGTGCTTCCATTCTTGGTGATTGGAATCTCTAGTGTAGTGAGAGCTGTAAGGGAGTGTTCCTTGGTGATTGTAATTGAGAGAGACTTCCGGAGCTTGCCAAGATGGTTGTGGAAGCCCGGAGGATCCAAGTTGTACAAGGCTTGAGCTCCACCTTGCCGAGGTTGGCAAACGGAGAAGTATAGTGAAGATCCCCAGTCTCGGTGACTTGGGTGTGGTTATACCCTTTGGTGGGTGCCACAACGTGGATGTAGGAAGATCTTGACGATCTTGCCGAACCACAGGATAAATCCTCGTGTCTCCTCGGGAGTTTGCATTCTCTTCCTCTCACCTTACACTTATGCATTTCATATACCACAAAGTTACTATTCACTTGAATGCATAGGTTGTTCGCATAGGGAATTGGGCTTTTAGTAATTAAGTTTTATTGCTTTAAATTTTTGAAAAGAAGCCCAATTCACCCCCCTCTTGGGCATTCGATCCTTACAATTGGTATCAGAGCAAGGTTGCTCATTGGATCATTCTAGCTTCACCGCTAGAGAGCTAAAATGGCCAAGATTGGGGGTTCGGTTACTATCTTCGAGGGCAAGAACTTTGCCTATTGGAAAGCATGCATGCGCGCTTATCTAGAGGCTATTGCTCCCGAAGTATGGGAAGCGACCCATGCGGAGTTTGGTGAGCACAATTATGTTGGTGATCAAATCAAGTGGGATGCTAAAGCTAGGAATGCAATTTATGAATGCATTAGTCAAGATGTGTTTGCTAGGATTGCTAGCAAAGAAAAGGCTTGTGAAATTTGGGCTTGATTGATAGAAATCCATGAGGGTTCTTCTCATGTCAAAGAACTAAAATATCATATGCTTAAAGCTAAATATGATGAGTTTAAAATGCTACCTCATGAAAATGCCAATGAAATGTTCTCTCGCTTGAATGTGCTTATTGAAGAAATTAATGCTCTTGACATTGCTTCTCTTGGCAAAGGACTCATCAACCGCAAGATTCTTATGCATCTTCCCAAGCCAAAGTACAACATCATCAACTCCATGCTTCAAAAAGAATCTCTTGACCACATTGAAGTTTCGAAACTTATTGGAGAGATTCACGCTCATGAGATGAGTGTACTTGGGATGATGGAGCAATCATCTTAAAAGACAATTGCTCTAAAGGCCTCCACCAAGAAAACAAGTCTCAAGAAAAAGAAGGTGGTTGAGCCTAGCTCAAGTGAAGAAGAGCAAGCATCAAGTGAAGATGACGATGATGAGCTTGCATTGATGACGAGAAAGTTCTCTTGCTTGAACTCCAAGATTTCCAAGAAGGGATACACCTTTGATCCCAAGAAGAAAGCTTTCCTACCAAGGAGAGATGACCACAAGACTTGCTATAATTGTGGTGATCAAGGCCACATCTCCTATGATTGTCCAAAACCGGACAAAAGAAGAGAGAACCACAAGAGCAAGCACTGCAAGCTTGAAGATAGTGAAGATGATGAAGAAGAGGTTAAACCCAAACCAAGATCCTTTGGGAAGAAGAAACATGACAAGGGAAAGAAGGCAAAACTCTTCCCAAAGAAGAGAAATGGTCCACAAAAGGTGTTCATGTGTGAGTCAAATGAATGGATCACCGACGAAGAATCAAGTGATGAAGAGAGTGAAGAGGAAGATGAAAGTTTGGCCAGCCTTGCCATTGCCAACAATGATGACTCATCTCTTCATCCACCTCCCATGTGCCTCATGGCTAAAGGTAACACCAAGGTATGTGATGATTCTAGCGATGATGAGCTTTCCCCCGATGATTTAACTTCACTAATAAATGAATATCACACAATCATTAAGAGGGAAAATGTTAAGGTTAAGGCTCTTGAAGAAACTCGTGCTAAGCTTGAGAGCGCTAACCTCGATTTGCTTGACAAGTATGAAAGCATACTTAAAGAGCATGACACGCTCAAATCCCATGTCAAGCAAGTTGAGGAGGAAAAGGATCAAATTAAGCAAGATCATCATGAGCTTGATTTAGCCCACCAAGCACTCTTGGGAAAGCACAGTGAGTTAATCCAAGAGCATCAAATACTTAACCTTGCTTATGAAGCGCTTGATCAAGAATTGAAAATTGTAAAGAAACAAACTCTTAATGATAAAGTATCCATTACTCCTCATGCCACTAATGTCTTGCACAAGTCTTTGGCTTTGAAAGAGAATGCTAGGGAGAAGGACTTGTTGGAAGAAATTGAAAATATCTGCACTAGTGTGGCAAGACTATCAAAAGGAGAAATCAAGCACAAGGAAATCCTCTTCCAACAAGCAAAGGCCTTCAACAAGAGAGGACTTGGATCCTTCCCGGTGCCTAACAAAGGAAAGGTGCCCTCACCGGAGCTTACAACAAGCTTCATCAAGGAAGTTGGTTCCTATTGCCAACATTGTGAGGTCACCGGTCACCATACAAGGGAGTGTCCTCTCCCCAACCGACCTTCTCCAAAATTGCCTACTAACTACAAGTCTACTTTCAATGATCACTATTATCTCTTGAGTAAAGTAGATGGCAAAGTGAAGGCAAGGTTCATTGGCAAAGACATAAAGGGCATGAAGGGGAAGCCCCCCAAGCAACTTTGGGTCCCAAAAACACTTGTATCACACATACAAGGACCTAAGTTAGCTTGGGTACCTAAAGTCAAAAATTGAATTCATGTGTGTAGGTGAACTACAAAGCCGGAGGAAAGCATTGGGTACTCGATAGCGGGTGCACTCAACATATGACCGGCAATAATGGTATGTTCACCACCATAGAAAACCCCAGGAATCATGAACAAGTCACCTTTGGTGATAACTCTAAGGGGAAGGTAATTGGGTTAGGTAAGATTGCTATTTCAAATGATTTATCTATTTCCAATGTATTGTACGTTAAGTCACTTAGTTTTAATTTACTCTCTATTGCACAATTATGTGATCTTGGACTAACGTGCACCTTTAGCAAAAATGATGTTGTTGTGAGTAGTGAAACAAGCCAAGAACTAATCTTCAAAGGATTTCGGCATGGACATCTCTACCTAGTAGACTTCTCCAACAAGGATGCTAGCTTGACCACTTGTCTTTTCACTAAGACGAGTTTGGGTTGGCTATGGCATCAACGCATAGCGCACATAGGGATGAGCAAGCTCAAGAAGTCATTCAAGCTTGGGATGGTGACCGGCGTGAAGGATGTCACATTTGAGAAGAACAAGCTTTGTAGCGCTTGTCAAGCCGGGAAGCAAGTTGCTTCACACCACCCAATGAAGACAATGGTGTCAACCTCCAAGCCACTTGAGCTACTTCACATGGACCTCTTCGGACCGTCCACATATCAAAGTCTTGGCGGTAACCTCTATTGTCTTGTTATAGTTGATGACTACTCTCGCTATGCTTGGACTTTGTTTCTAGGTGACAAGAGTGAAACTCCAGAATTGTTCAAGACCTTCGCCAACTGTGCTCAAAGGGAATTTCAACTTCCCATCATCAATGTCTAGAGTGGCAACGACACCGAATTCAAGAACTACAACATTGGGGAGTGGTGTGACCGTGAAGGCGTGAAGCATGAGTTTTCGGCTACATACACTCCTCAACAAAATGGTGTTGTTGAAAGGAAGAACAAGACTCTCATCACTCTTGCATGAGCAATGCTTGATGACTATGGCACGTCCGAGAAGTTTTGGGCCGAAGCAATCAACACGGCGTGCCATGCTGCAAATAGGGTCTACCTTCATCGACTACTTCAAAAGACCCCATACGAACTTCTCATTGGGAGAAAGCCCAACATCTCCTATTTTCGAGTCTTTGGGTGCAAGTGCTACATCTACCGCAAGAAAAGGCTCGGCAAGTTTGAAAGAAGATGTGATGTTGGTATATTTCTTGGTTTTGCATCAAAATCAAAAGCATATCGAGTATTCAACCAAACTCCAGTTTAGTTGAGGAAAGTTGTGATGTTGAGTTTGATGAAACTAATGGCTCCCAAGAGGAGAGTTTTAGTCATGATGAAATAGATGATGAGACTCTACAAGAAGCTATGAAGAACATGACCATTGGAGACATCAAGCCTAAAGTTGAGGAGAGCCATGATCAAGGGGGAGCTTCAAGTTCCAACATCAACACATCTATGGCGCCTAAAGTTGATGAAGAAGAGAAGGATGAGCCATTGCCGACTCAAGATTCACAAGCCACACAACATCAAGAAGAAGAAGAAGTCCATGATCAAGTCCAACCACAAGAAGAGAAACACGCATCACTATCGCCAAGTGCTTCACAACCACTTATGAGGCATGGACGCATCTCCAAGGCGCATCCGACGGACCAAATTATCGGAAGTCCGTCAAGGACGTTCTCGCCATTTCGCTTCGTTTTGTGAGCACTACTAGTTTGTTTCATGTGTAGAACCCACTCACATTGAGGAAGCACTCCAAGATCCAAATTGGGTGATGGCCATGCAAGAAGAACTTAACAACTTCATCCGCAATGAAGTTTGGTTGTTGGAGGAGCGACCCAAGGACAAGAACGTCATCGGAACAAAGTGGGTGTACCGCAACAAACAAGACGAGAACGGCGTTGTGGTCCGAAACAAGGCAAGACTTGTGGCCAAGGGGTTTCCACAAGTTGAAGGACTAGAGTTTGGGGAGACATTTGCTCCGATCGCTCGGTTAGAAGCCATTCGTATACTTCTTGCCTTTGCATCACATCATAACATAAAACTTTATCAAATGGATGTGAAAAGTGCATTTCTTAATGGTTATATTAACGAGCTAGTCTATGTTGAACAACCTCCCGGGTTTGAAGATCCGAGGAATCCTAATCATGTGTTTAGGTTGCACAAGGCGCTTTACGGGCTCAAGCAAGCACCTATGGCGTGGTATGAACGACTACAGGATTTCTTGATCATGCAAGGATTCAAGATCGGGAGGGTGTACACTACACTCTTCACCAAAGACATCAATGGAGAATTATTTATTTGTCAAATTTATGTTGATGATATTATTTTTGGTTCAACTAACAAAGCTCTTAGCCATGAGTTTGGCAAAATGATGTCTAGGGAATTCGAGATGTCGATGATTGGAGAGCTCAACTTCTTCCTTGGATTCCAAATCAAGCAACTTCAAGAGGGGACCTTCGTCTATCAAGAGAAGTATACCAAGGAACTCTTGAAGAAATTTGAGATGGGAGATTGTAGCTCAAGAAGCACTCCAATGGCAACAAATTGTCATCTCAACGCGGATAAGGACGGTAAACCTATTGATCAATCTAACTACCGTTCTATGATTGGTTCATTGCTTTATCTTACCGCATCTAGGCCCGATATCATGTTTAGTGTATGCTTGTGTGCTCGCTTTCAAGCAGCACCTAAAGAGTCGCATCGGAAGGCGGTCTTTAGGATACTTCGGTATCTTAAGCATACCCCTAGTGTGGGCTTGTGGTACCCTAAAGGTGCAAAATTCCATCTCTTGGGTCACTCGGATTCGGACTTTGTCGGATGTCGTGTGGATCGCAAGAGTACCTCCGGTGGGTGCCACTTGCTTGGGCGTTCCCTTGTATCTTAGTCTAGCAAGAAGAAAAAATTCCGTCGCTTTGTCCACGGCGGAAGTGGAATACATTGCGGCCGGTGCATGTTGTGCCCAAATTCTTTATATGAAGCAAACCCTTTTGGACTTTGGTATTAAACTTGGTTGTGTGTCTCTCCTTTGTGACAATGAAAGTGCGGTTAAGATAGCTAAAAACCCCGCTCAACACTCCCGCACTAAGCACATTGATATTCGCCATCATTTCTTGAGGGACCATGAAGCTAAGGAGACATCTCATTGCGAGGTGTTAGGTCCGAAGAACAATTGGCGGATATCTTCACTAAACCACTTGATGAGAAAACCTTTTCTAGACTAAGAAGTGAATTAAATGTGCTAGATGCATCGAACGTCATGTAAATTGCCATGATCATGTAAGAATGCATCTCATATAGGTCTTGTCTAACTTTCAAAGGATAGGGGTGAGCAAGGGATTAGCTTGGGATGGAGGTTCTTTTGGGTTTCCCCAAGGCTTGGAGAGTGGTTCTCCCTGAAGAAGCCTTTAAAAGGTTCAAACTTGACAAGATAGATTTACTTTATGTCTTGCATGATGCCTGTCATATAGACTTGCACTCATATTTAAATTTCTTGCATTATAAATTGTTTGGCATTGCATACGGTAGACTGTCACAAAGGGGAACTCACCTCATGAGAAAGAGACTTGTTTGAAATGCAATATCTCAACTCATATGAGGTGGAAAGAACAAAATGTTAGGTGCGTTAATGCCTAAAGGAACATGCTTTAAAAAGATAGAAGTCTTCATCCTCTAGCTCACAAAGCATGGGCCTTACATTTTATTTAGATAATTTCCTCCCTATTTTCTAGGTGTTCTATTTGCTTTAAGGCTTAGCCAAGTTATTGGCAATTAGCATTTTGAGGGGTAAGGGGTTGCCCAGAAAGTCCTAAGACATGTGTTTCTTCATGATTGTTTGTTTGAGTCAAAGGAAATATATGGGATGTTGCTGTTTTTTAGTCATCGGATTATCCGATGCTCAGGCCAGACCATCATCGGATCAGTTTGTGTTCCAATGTCAAGGGACAGTTCAGCCAATAAGACAAATCAACCGACGAGTTCAATCTGAGAAACATCGGTGCATCCGATGTTCACATTTCTGGAATTGTGCTAAATTCCACCAATGTAAATCCTTTCCACGTCGGTCCATCTGGTGTCAATGGTACCTTTTGGAATACCCTTACTGTACCATTTGATCGATGCTTCAATCTTCTATCGTCGGTTCATCCGGTGTTAAATTTTGAGCTAGGGTTCGGGCCCCACCTTTTAAGCGCGCCTCTTCCCTTTCCCCGACCTAGCTCCGCCCCCGACGCCGTGCCTCACCTCCGCCACCGTCGCTCCCTCGCCCTGCCGCCGCCGCTGCCCTCCGGCCGCCTCCGCCCTCCGGCCGCTGCCGCCGCCCTCTTCACTGCCGCCGCTGCTCCACCCAGCACCACCGCCGCCGCCTCTGCTCCACACAGCACCGCCGCCGCCTCAAGCAGCGCCACCACCCCCAAGCACAGCCGCACCACTACCCTCTGCGCCACCGTGGTGACTGCCGTGGTGCTTTCCCCCTCCAGGTCGCCATCTCTTATGCCGCTAGGTTTCCCGACCGTGACGATCTTCGTGTCGCCGTGTCGTGCGCCTGACATCGTCGCTCCATGACCTCGTTCTCGCGCATCATCACTTGTCTCATCGCAATGGCCCGTGACAAGAAGGGAAAGGGAAAGGCCATTGCGGAGCTGGCCGCCAAAAAGCAAAAGTTGTCGAAGGAAGAGAAGAAGGCTTTGATGGCCGCTCGCGCCGCCGAGGAGCAAGAGCGTGGCCGAGGAGGATCGTTGAGGATCCGTGAGGCCCATCAGAGGCAGCCTCCCGTGCCAGAGGAGTCCGAAGAAGAAGAAGAAGAAGAAGAGCCCGAAGTGTCGCTTGTTCGCCAGCGCTCAGCCAGGACCCGTGGGGGTCATCCAGCGGCAGTACCACGACTGAGACCATCAGCTGCTGATCTTCGAGAGGACAGGGTGGCCCAGAGAGCCGTCTATGAGATGGACACCAACGTCCATGTTGGTGAGGGTGTCTGGCTGATAGACTATAGGAAATTGAAGGCCAAGCAGCTCAGAAGACTCAGATGGAGCATCTTGCTTGAGGAATGGTTCCCACAGCCCAGAGAGACACTTGTGGATAGCCACTTTTGGACCTTGACACAAGCGTCGCTGTACAAGACATACAGACGTCGGGGTCATAAGCTCTTCCAACACAACTTCTTGGATTGGGATCAGCTTGCTCTAGCAGCCGAGACGGAGATACGCCCCTACTTTGAGAGGTATAGAGAGCTGGTGGAGCTGATGTCCTACAAGAGGAGTGCCTACGTGGAGGACTGGGTCCGCGTATTCTATGCTACACTCTACGTTTCTGAGGGCCGCAGATCCATCGACTTTATGTTCATGGGTCAGCATCATCACTTGACCAGGCAGACTTTGGGGTAGCTGCTAGGAGTGGATCTCCATGACACTTGCCTGCACGAGAGGGTGTATGGACAGGCCGACCCACCGAGGAGACCGCTCACTGGAGGAGTGGCACCACCACTGGAGGAGATACGCTCACTGTTTGCTCCGCCATTCTCTCCAGACCAGCTGAGGGTATCGGCACTGCTTACTCCAGCTGCGCGCACTGTGCACCTTGCCTTGCGCCGCACACTTCTGCCGAGGTCCAGATACCTTGAGGGGTTCACTAGCTTGCAGCAGACTCTCCTGTTCTACATCATGAACGGGATGGATTCGACATTGTGGACATCGTCATATGTGAGATGGAGGACGTGATCATTGATGGAGTTGGGATGATGAGACAGCTTGTATTTGGTCACTGGATCAGCTACTTGCTCTACATGGTTGCTCCTGAGGGGACGGTCGTGCGTGACAGTCTCACCGACGAGAATGTCACACGGTTCAGCCACTACCGTGCTCCAGCTCCTGGAGACCGCCACCTTGGCCGTCCTGTTGAGCGTCAGGTCCATGCTCGTCTATCCGAGGAAGATTGGTCACACCTAGAGAAGGAAGACGAGAGACTGGCTCAGGCAGAGGCTCAGGGTGAGGACCTTTAGCACATTTGGTCCGAGAGTGACACAGATGACAGCATTGAGGAGTACTTCCCACCTCCTCCCTCACCCAGGCAGCACGATGCGGAGGCTGGAGGCTCGACTGTGCCATCTCCTACTCCACCTCCCGTGTCAGAGGCACATGTCTCTCAACCGTCCGAGCTCACCTCCCTCCTCCAGCAGATGGTTGAGCAGCAGCGCCTGGACCGGCTTGCAGCTGAGCAGGCCCGAGCTGAGCAGGTTGTGCGTCTCTTGGAGCTTCAGCAGCAGCAGCAGTAGGAGATGCAGCGACAGATCGCCCGCGAGAGGCGAGAGGATACCGACAGGCTGACTGGGCTGATTGATCAGATGCACCAGCGCTCTCTTGACCAGCAGTAGCAGACGCAACAGGCGATGATGGGCATCCTGGGGTTGATCACCAACCTCTACACACAGACCGGGATTGCCCTCCCGTTGCAGCTTCCAGGCTTTTCTCCAGCCCCGCCTGTCCTGGCTCCAACTGCAGCACCAGTGCCGACCACGCCGATCCCGATGATCAGCATGTCTCCCCTGCTTGCTCCAGGTGCCCCCATCCACTCTCTGTTGCCGGCCACGACGCTTTTCCAGTAGACGTTGGCATCCGTTGTCAGTGCCCCTCTTCCTGCAGTCCAGTCCCAGCAGGCACCGACAGCGGTTCCTACAGCTCCCTCCACCTCTACTCCAGCCTCGGCCGCAGCAGCAGGCAGCAGCTCCGACGACAACACCCCCGACCGTGACCAGTTCGTCATCGCTCCGAGCACTCAGGATTCTTAGGCACTCGGCTTCCTTTTTGGTGTCTTGATGCCAAAGGGGGAGAAGAGTTAGAGAGGTGTTAGGGGGAGGGATAGCTTAGTCCCAGGGGGAGTCCTAGCTGCAGGGAGAGTTTATCTTTTTGGGAGTTCTTTTGTAATTTGGTGTTTTCCTACTCCTTTGCTATTCATTGAGTATGCTTGTGTCTCTTAATTCTCTCATATGTTATTGATCATTAAGCTTTCAAGTTATTAATCTCTTTTGAGTCTTCAAGTTTAATGTGCCATATCTTGTACTCATTGCATATCTTCTTGAGTATCGCATTGTCAAATTCATTACTATTATGCTTCACTTGTTGTGTTGTCATCAATCACCAAAAAGGGGGAGATTGAATGCATCTAGGCCCCCATGAGATATGGTTTCGGTGATTAATGACAACTGTTGGATTTTACTAATGAATTTGTGGATGCAAGGTCTCCCATATCACTCATTACAATGAAATCTATATGAATATGAATATCATCTACTGATCACTGGATACAATTGGAGACCCCTAAACAATCATTTTATGAGACCAATCAATGTTATGAAGACTAGAAGAAAAAGTTCACATGTCAAAATTATTCAACCAATATTGACAGTAATCAACGCTTGATAATCATCAGAAGAATATTTCCATCAAGTATCTAAGAGGTCAATCGAGTAAAATACAAAATATTCACTTAGAACAACTCGAAGCAAACAAAATCAACTCACCGGATAAACCGATGTTTCCAGAAAACAACACATCGGTCGGGTTGGTCCAGCAGAAGAAGAAGACCTCAGAACTAAGTACTCACCGGATCATCCGATGATGAAGGGCATGTTACATCGGTCCATCAGTACAGTAAGCAATCTCTTTGGACCAAGTGTACCACCAGACCATCCGATGTACAACTATAAACACATCGGTAAATCACTCCAGTAAGCATCAAGTCTGAACCAATTCTAGAGGAAATGCCACCGGATCATCCGATGAGAAGAAAAGTGTAACATCGGTCTAAGAACGGTCATATCTGACACAGTGATATCAAATAATTTGGATTTGACTAATGATAACTGAAGGGGGAGCATCGGATCATCCGGTGTTCGCAGAACAGTGATGTCAGCCTACTTTTCCAACGGCTATTTCGTGGAGGCTGGCTATTTATACCCCTTCAACTAGTCTATTTGACAAGTCTTGACTACTAGACATACTCTACACATTCTCAAGCATTCAAGACATTGAGCTACCACTTCTAGATCATCTACACCACTTACACACCAAGAGATAGGCTAGAACTAGCTAGAGATAGTGCTTGTGTGCTTCCATTCTTGGTGATTGGAATCTCTAGTGTAGTGAGAGTTGTAAGGGAGTGTCCCTTGGTGATTGTAATTGAGAGAGACTTCTGGAGCTTGCCAAGACGGTTGTGGAAGCCCGGAGGATCCAAGTTGTACAAGGCTTGAGCTCCACCTTGCCGAGGTTGGCAAACGGAGAAGTATAGTGAAGATCCCTAGTCTCGATGACTTGGGTGTGGCTATACCCTTTGGTGGGTGCCACAACATGGATGTAGGAAGATCTTGACGATCTTGCCAAACCACGGGATAAATCCTTGTGTCTCCCCGGGAGTTTGCTTTCTCTTCCTCTCACCTTAAACTTATGCATTTCATATACCGCAAAGTTACTATTCACTTGAATGCATAGGTTGTTCGCATAGGGAATTGGGCTTTTAGTAATTAAGTTTTATTGCTTTAAATTTTTGAAAAGAAGCCCAATTCACCCCCCTCTTGGGCATTCGATCCTTACAAAGTTCCCTTCTCTAAGTTGCTTGATTTGAAATCCAATGAAGAAGTTAAGCTCTCCAATCATCGACATCTCGAATTCCCTAGACATCATTTTGCCAAACTCATGACTAAGAACTTCGTTAGTTGAACCAAAAATAATATCATCGACATAAATTTGACAAACAAATAGTTCTCCATCGATGCCTTTGGTGAAGAGTGTAGTGTCCACCCTCTGATCTTGAATCCTTGCATGATCAAGAAATTTTGTAGTCGTTCATACCACGCTCTAGGTGCTTGCTTGAGCCCGTAGAGCGCCTTGTGCAACCTATACACATGATTAGGATTCCTCGTATCTTCGAACCCGGGAGGTTGTTCAACATAGACAAGCTCGTTAATGTAACCATTAAGAAAGGCACTTTTCACATCCATTTCAGCTTTATATTATGATGTGATGCAAAAGCAAGAAGTATATGGATGGCTTCTAGTCGAGCGACCGGAGCAAAGTTTCTCCAAAGTCTAGTCCTTCAACTTGCGAGAAACCCTTGGCCACAAGTCTTGCCTTGTTGCGGATCACAACATCGTTCTCGTCTTGTTTGTTGCGGTACACTCACTTTGTCCCGATGACGTTATTGTCCTTGGGTCGCTCCTCCAACACCCAAACTTCATTGCGGATGAAGTTGTTGAGTTCTTCTTGCATGGCCATTACCCAATTTTGATCTTGGAGTGCTTCCTCAATGTGAGTGGGTTCTACACATGAAACAAATGAGTAGTGCTCACAAAATGTAGCGAAATGGCGAGAACGTGTACTTACTTCCCTTGACAGACTACCGATAATTTGATCAATTGGATGCGCCTTGGAGATGCGTCCATCCCTCATAAGTGGTTGTGAAGCACTTGGTGGTGGTGATGCGTGTTGCTCTTCTTGTGATTGGACTTGATCATGGAATTGTTCTTCTTCTTGATGTTGTGTGGCTTGTGAATCTTGTGTTGGCAATGGATTATCTTTTTCTTCTTCGTCAACTTGAGGTGCCATAGATGTGTTGATGTTGGAACTTGAAGCTCCCCCTTGATCAAGGCTCTCCTCAACTTTAGGCTTGATGTCTCCAATGGTCATGTTCTTCATAGCTTCTCGTATAGGCTCATCATCTATTTCATCATGACCAAAACTCTCCTCTTGGGAGCCATTAGTTTCATCAAACTCAACATCACAACTTTCCTCAACTAAACTGAAGGTTTGGTTGAATACTCGATATGCTTTTGAGTTTGATGCATAACCAAGAAAGATACCAACATCACATCTTCTTTCAAACTTACCGAGCCTTTCCTTGCGGTAGATATAGCACTTGCACCCGAAGACTCGGAAATAGGAGATGTTGGGCTTTCTCCCAATGAGGAGTTCGTACGGGGTCTTTTGAAGTAGTCGATGTAGATAGACCCGATTTGCAGCATGGCACGCCGTGTTGATTGATTCGGCCCAAAACTTCTTGGACGTGCCATAGTCATCAAGCATTGCTCGTGCAAGAGTGATGAGAGTCTTGTTCTTCCTTTCAACGACACCATTTTGTTGAGGAGTGTATGTGGCTGAAAATTCATGTTTCACGCCTTGACGATCACACCACTCCCCAATGTTGTAGTTCTTGAATTCGGTGCCATTGTCACTCCGAACCTTGATGATGGGAAGTTGAAATTCCCTTTGAGCACGTTTAGCGAAGGTCTTGAACACTTCTGGAGTTTCACTCTTGTCACCTAGAAACAACGTCCAAGCATACCGAGAGTAGTCATCAACTATAACAAGACAATAGAGATTACCACCAAGATTTTGATATGTGGATGGTTCGAAGAGTTCCATGTGGAGCAACTCAAGTGGCTTGGAGGTTGACACCATTGTCTTCATCGGGTGGTGTGAAGCAACTTGTTTCCCGACTTGACAAGCACTACATAGCTTGTTCTTCTCAAATGTGACATCCTTCACGCCAGTCACCATCTCGAGCTTGAATGACTTCTTGAGCTTGCTCATTCCAATGTGAGCGATGCGTCGATGCCATAGCCAACCCAAACTCGTCTTGGTGAAAAGACAAGTGGTCAAGCTAGCATCATTGGCGGAGAAGTCTACTAAGTAGAGGTGTCCATGCTCAAACCCTTTGAAGATTAGTTATTTGCTTGTTTCACTAGTCAGAACAACATCATTCTTGCCAAAGGTGCACGTTAGTCCAAGATCACATAATTGTGCAATAGAAAGCAAATTGAAACTAAGTGACTTAACATACAACACATTGGAAATGAATAAATCATGTGAAATTGCAATCTTACCCAACCCAATTACCTTCCCCTTAGAGTGGTCACCAAAGGTGACTTGTTCATGATTCGGGGTTCTCTATGGAGGTGAACATACCATCGTTGCCGGTCATGTGTTGAGTGCACCCGCTATCGAGTACTCAATGCTTTCCTCCGGCTTTGTAGTTCACCTACACACATGAATTCAGTTTTTGATTTTAGGCACCCAAGCTAAGTTAGGTCCTTGTATGTGTGATACAAGTGTTTTTGGGACCCAAAGTTGATTTAGAAGTTTCCCCTTCATGCCCTTCATGTCCTTGCCAATGAACCTTGCCTTCACCTTGCCATCTACTTTACTCAAGAGATAATAGTGATCATCAAAGGTGGACTTGTAGTTAGTAGGCAACTTTGGAGAAGGCCGGTTAGGAAGAGGACACTCCCTTGTATGGTGACCGGTGACCTCGCAATGTTGGCAATAAGAACCAACTTCCTTGATGAAGCTTGTTTTAAGCTCCGGTGAGGGCACCTTTACTTTGTTAGGCACCGGAAAGGATTCAAGTCCTCTCTTGTTGAAGGCCTTTGCTTGTTGGAAGAGGATTTCTTTGTGCTTGACTTCTCCCTTAGATAGTCTTGCCACACTAGTGTGAAGACTTTCAATTTCATCCATCAAATCCTTCTCCCTAGCATTCTCTTTCAAAGGCAAAGACTTATGCAATACATTAGTGGCATGTGAAACAATTGATATCTTATCATTAGGGGTTTCTTTCTTTATGGTTTTCAATTGCTGATCAATGACTTCATATGCAAGGTTAAGTACTTGATGCTCTTGGATTAACTCATTGTGCTTTCCCAAGAGTGCTTTTTGTGCTAAGTCAAGCTCATGATGATCTAGCTTGATTTGAGCCGTATCCTCCTCAGCTTGATTGACATGAGATTTGAACGTGTCATGCTCCTTAAGTATGCTTTCATACTTGTCAAGCAAATCGAGGTTAGCACTCTCGAGCTTAGCACAAGCTTCTTCAAGAGCCTTGACCTTACTCTTTTCCCTTATAATGATAGTGTGGTATTCATTTACCATTGAAGCTAAGTCATCGGGGGAAAGCTCATCATCGCTAGAGTCATCACATACCTTGGTGTTATCTTTTGCCATGAGGCACATGGGAGGTGGACGAAGAGATGAATCATCATTGTTGGCAATGGCAAGGCCGGCCAAGCTCTCTTCTTCAGCTTCACTCTCTTCATCACTGGATTCTTTGTCGGTGATCCACTCATTTGCCTCACACATGAACACCTTTTGTGGACCTTTTCTCTTCTTTGGAAATGTGACATTCTGGCTCAAGGCTTAATAGGATTGATAGAATACTCATACCACCAAGGTATACCTTCTTTTCCGGAAGCTCACCTGCAAAGAACTCTGAGGTTAAGCGTGCTTGGCCTGGAACAATTTGTGGATGGGTGACTGACCGGGAAGGTTTCCCTAGTGCGCACGAGTGAGGACAAGATGCGCAGAAAAGACTAGTGTTGGTTTCTGGGGATAGTCTGTGATCCTATAGAGATGCCAGAAGTAACGACCGCCAGGCCCTGCAGTGGCTGGGGTGTTACAGAATGGTATCAGAGCCAGGCTCTGTGACGCCCGGTTCCGAAAAATGAACCAAGCTAACGCATATGTGTGCCCAGGATGTTCATCACACATACACGAGTGCATTCACAAAAGAGTATATAGAAAATTACCATAGAACAAGATTAATTAACCAAATTTTATTAAACAAACCATATTATCCTCGAATACAAGCTCTAATAAACATTAATGACAAGTTCAACTAATGCAGCGGAAATAAACTAATTAAGCAACTAAGCAAACTAAGCATATGGGATAGCGCAGCTCCAATCAACACCACAGGCAAAGCTGACGGTAGACACGGCCTAGAACTCCGCATTATCACCATTAAACTCCCAATCCTGACATGCAACTTTTGGGGGATTGCAAGAGTGAGTACATGTCGTACTCAGCAAGTGTGGAAAGTATGACATATGGCTGATTCAATTAACGACAATAATAATGGCAAAGTGCTGAAAAGTACATTAAAACATTTGAAAAGCAATATATTATTTTTATGTGAAGTAAACCCATCAAAATCATAAGTAATATCATAATACCAGTCTGAATTCACTACCATCATCAATAATTCTAGATTTTGCCATTGCCAATAACCATATTCAATACCAGAAATAAATCCATAACCAACCATAACCATTACCAAACCATAACCATCCCAAATACCATCCCAATACCGAGTTCCCTCTAATCATGGAAGTTGTCCAGGTGCTCATAACCGGGAGCACGGCTATCATGATAGCTTTATTTAACTCTGCAGAGCTTGTACCACTTTACCCACGTGTTTGTGATTTCATCACCTTTCGATGACTATAGAATCTCAATTATGTCGTCTCCCACTTCCTTAGGTGTGTGGACAAGAGATCACAAAATAGCCTTTACAAAGGGATTACTAGCCTATTTAGACCCCACTAAGGTTTCACCGGTGGCGATGCCTCCAACTGAGCACATCTTCAACCAAGGGCCCCCTCTTGAGCCATTCAGATCCCAGGGTAGTCCCACCAATCATCAACAAACCTAATCCGACTACCCCTTCCCCGAGCATCCACAATGGTCCAAAAGGCACTAGCAAAGCCCTAATTAATCAGCTACGCCGCACCCATACTTGGCCTCGTGGTGGCACTGTAGTCCTGGCTTATTCTCGCATGAATCGGTCCTTAGATCTAAAGCAAGCAAACCACCATGACATCCAACCCATCCACGTACCGGGCTTGCTTAGATCACCCATTACCATATCATATTTAACCAGTACATGTTAACCATAATCTCATCCATGCATAATTAAATTGAGTGGTATAGTTGTTTCCCATCCCAGTTGATTAAGCGAAGCAAAAGGTAAAAAGCCCTTCTCGACTCTCTACCATATATTCTAGGTGACAAGGGTGGTTAAACAATTCTAGTAAACTTCCTATCATAGGGTTCCCATCAAATTGACACAAGCATGCAGTTTGCAAACAAAAAATTTATTTTAGAATAGGATCAATATGCTTCAAGGACACTTGCCTTGCTCTTGCGGTTGATTAGGGTCAAAGCCTTCAAACTCTTGGTGTTGTAGGTCCTCCGCGGCACTCTCTAGCGCAAATCCATCTAATCCACACAATAAACATACAAGACAAGAAACACAATCAAAGAGTGCACAAATATTACTCAATATGACATGACATGCATGATTTATGCAAATGCAAGCTAGACTTGTCAATTGATTGCTTTTAATGATCACTAACTAGTTCTAATAGCTTTTAACAAGTTTATACAGGTTTGGAGTTGATTGGATCAAACTTTAGAATCAATTCAACACAATTTAACCAGAAAGATCGGACTAGTCCGCTAGGGACCGGACAAGTCTGCACTTTGCGAGATCAGCATATTAGAGTTTTCTAGATTGACGTGAATTTGGAGATTAGGGGTTGAATTCTTGTAAGGAAAAGACAATAGAAGGTATACCAGGTGTTTAGGACTCCAATGAATCAAGAAACTTGGAGGTAGCACTTGGATCTTGATGATCTAGGGTTGGTGATGAACTTGGAGATGAATTGGTGATGAGGAACGAAAACTTGGTGGAGATCTTGATCCTCTTTCATTTCCTCCTCTTCTTCTTCTTGCTTGGGATCTTCTCCTCCCTCCTTGATGGTGGCTCCCCAAGAACTAGGGTTTAGGTGGGTGGAAAAGTGGCAAATAGATGTCAAGCCAAGGGGTGGAGTTGTTTATATAGAGGTGGAGGCTAGGGTTAGATGGATTTCGAGTTTGGGATGAGTAGAGGCCGGTCTAGAGTCCCACACGGGCTCTAAAAGAGTTAGGCACGACGTCCCTAGGCCCACTTAATGTGAAACCAAAGAAACAAGTCGTAAAACAAAAGATCAACTTGGAGTCGCGAAATATCGGACAAGTCCGGAAAGGACTTTACTAGTCCGAAGTCATCCAGAGAGAAAATCGGACAAGTCTGGCCAAAAATCGGACATGTCCGACTTTAAACAAAGAGGAAAATGGACAAGTCCGCTGGAACACCGGACTAGTACGGAAAAGTCCAAGGACTTAGCAAATTTTCAAGGATTCTTGGAATATCGGGCTAGTCCGCACAAAATCGGACAAGTCCAAAAGTTTCCAGGGGCAAAATCGGACTAGTCCGCAGCAAAAATGGACAAGTCCGTTTTTAGTCAGAGAGAAATCGGACTACTCCTCAGCAAAATCGGACTAGTCCGCACTTTCCTGCATTTTAAGTGCGGTTTTGCTCCAAATCAATTTTAAATGCTCCAAATAAATTTTAAACTCGTTCCTCTTGTTGTGGGTTAATGTTAAACATGTATATGAGTGTATGTAGGGCATGATGCATGAAAATGAGGGTGTTACAAACCTAGCCCCCTTAAAATGAATCTCGCCCTCGAGATTCGACGCAGAAGATAAGAGATAGGGAAAGTCCTTCTTGAGATCATCCTCCATTTCCCACGTTGCTTCTTTTTCTGTGTGGTGCTTCCATTGAACTTTACACCATCTAATAACTTTGTTCCTTGTGACTCTCTCCTTGGTTTCCAAGATCTTGATCGGTTGCTCGGTATAAGTCAAATCTTCTTCTAATTCCAATCCTTTCATTGGCACTTGTTCTTCTAGTACTCTCAAGCACTTCTTGAGCTGGGAAACATGAAAGACATCATGTACGTCTGAGAGATGAGCTGACATCTCCAACTTATATGTTACTTCTCCTCTTTTGTCCAAAATCTTGAATGGTCCAATATAATGAGGTTCTAGCTTTCCTCTTATGTTAAACCTCTTATGACCTCTCATTGGTGACACCTTGAGGTAAACAAAATCTACCACTTCAAAGGCTAATTTCCCTCTCCTATTGTACGCATAGCCTTTTTGTCTTGATTGGGCAGCCCTCAAGTTTTCACGAATTATTCGGACTTGCTTTTCGGCTTCCTTGCAATACATCCGGACCAAATACTTGAGTTTCTCCTGCCTCATTCCAGAATAAAGGTGTCCTACACTTCCTCCCATAAAGCGCTTCATATGGTGACATCTTCAAACTTGCTTGGTAACTATTGTTGTATGAAAATTCCGCGTATGGCAAGCTTTTGTCCCAAATTTTCCCATGCTTTAAAGCACAAGCTCTTAACATGTCCTCCAAAATTTGATTGGTCCTCTCGGTTTGCCCATCCGTTTGAGGATGATATGCTGAACTAAAATTCAACCTCGTTCCCAAGGCTTCATGCAATTTGTTGCCAAAATCTGGAGGTAAATTGAGAACCTCTATCCGAGACTATCTTCTTAGGGACTCCATGTCGACACAATATGCTCCATGTATATTTCGGCCAATTGTGCAGCTGTATATTTGGTCTTCACAGGGTCAAAATGAGCTGATTTGGTTAAGCGATCCACAATTACCCAAATTGAGTCATACCCGAACTGAGTACGTGGTAACCCAACTATGAAGTCCATACCAATTTCTTCCCACTTCCATTCCGGAATCTTTAATGGTTGCAATAATCCAGCTGGCCTTTGATGTTCCGCCTTGACTCGTTGGCACACATCACACAATGCTACATATTCAGCTATGTCCTTTTTCATGCTATCCTACCAATAGCAAGCCTTCAAGTCTTTGTACATCTTTGTACAACTAGGGTGAATCGAGTACGGCGAGTCATGTGCCTCCTTTAATATTGTCTCCCGAATATGCTTCACCTTAGGCACAACGATTCTCTTTCCAAGCCATAAGGTACCATGTTCGTCTTCATCAAATCTAAATTCTCTCCCTTCTTCAGTCCTGTCCTTGATTTCCTTGATCTCTTCATCTGCGGTTTGTGCCTCTCGAATTTCTTGCTCCAAGGTTGGGTTTAACTCCATCATCTCCATCTCATTTACAAATCTGAGGTTCAACCTCTCAAACTCCTTACATAACTCGGATGGTAACTCTCGAACTGTGATTTGATGACTTACTCCCTTTCTACTCAAAGCATCAACCACTACATTGGCTTTTCCCGGATGATAGTTGATCCCCAAATCATAATGTTTGATGAGATCCAACCATCTTCATTGCCTCAAGTTCAGATCCGTTTGTGCGAAAATATACTTCAAACTCTTATGATCCGTATAAATTTCACACCTATGTCCAAGGATATAGTGCCTCCAAATCTTCAATGCGTGTACCACGGCCGCAAGTTCCAAATCATGCGTGGGGTAATTCTGTTCATGTTTCTTCAATTGTCTTGATGCATAGGCGACCACTTGACCTTCTTGCATGAGCACACATCCAAGTCCTTGTCTTGATGCGTCGCAATAAATATCAAAACTCTTGCTCACGTCTGGCAGTACCAAAACTGGGGTTGTTGTCAACCACTTCTTCAACTCCTCAAAACTATTTTGAAAAGCTTGGGTCCATTGGAAAGCCTTTTCCTTCATTAGCAACTCCGTCATAGGCTTGGCTATCTTGGAAAAGTCTTTGATGAATCTACAGTAATATCCAGCCATCCCAAGAAAACTCCTTATTTCCTTGACATTTTGCGGCGGTTCCCACTTCAACATGTCTCTCACTTTTCCGGGGTCAACCGATACTCCTCCTCTTGAGATTATATGACCCAAAAATGACACCTCTCTCAACCAAAACTGACACTTGTTGAACTTGGCATACAATTGATGCTCCCTCAATTTCTGCAACGTAAGCCTCAAGTGTTCCTCATGTTCCTTCTCATCCTTCGAGTAGATCATAATATCATCAATGAACACCACGAGAAATCTATCCAAGTACTCCATGAAGACCTTATTCATGAGGTACATAAAGTACGCAGGTGCATTTGTCAATCCAAAGGACATCACGGTGTACTCATAAGATCCATTCTGTGTCCTAAAAGCTGTCTTGGGTATGTCCGATGGTCTAATCTTCATTTGAAAGTATCCCGACCTCAAGTCAATCTTAGAGAAGACACAAACACCCTTCATCTGATCAAACAAGTCTTCTATACGCGGCAAGGTGTACTTGTTCTTGATTGTTACCTTGTTGAGAGCTCGGTAATCCACACACATCCTTTGGGATCCATCCTTCTTATCCACGAACAGCACGGGCGCTCCCCAAGGCGAAGGGCTAGGGCGAATAAAACCCTTCTCTAATTGCTCTTGAATTTGCTTCTTGAGCTCCGCCAATTCCAAAGGAGGCATCCTATACGACCTCTTAGCTATAGGTGCAGTTCCAGGTATTAAATCAATAACAAACTCAATGTCTCGATCAGGTGGCATACCTGGCAACTCGTCTGGAAAAACATCCAAAAATTCACACACCACTGGAATCTCCTCAATTGCGGCACCGTCCATATGATTCAACTCCAATTGCTTTAGTGCGGTTTGCGATGCTTCAAATTCAACGGTGATCCCTTCCTCATTGGTCAACTTCACCGTCTTCGTGGCACACTCAATAACTCCATTGTGCTTCCTCAACCAGTCCATACCAAGTATAATGTCCAATCCTTGAGAATCCAAAACAATGAGGTTGGCGGAGAAGTCTACCCCCCCTTATTCTAAGGCTTACTTTTGGACATACTATATTTGTCCTCATCTCTCCTCCAGGAGACTTAACCAATAGAGTAAACTTCATATGAGAGATAGGCAAACTATACTTGGCAACATACTTCGATGCAATGAATGAATGCGATGCTCCAGAATCAAATAACATAGTCGTGGGGTTGGAGTTGGCGAGAAACATACCAATGACCACGTCATCCGCTTGTTGAGCATCCTCCGTTGAGACATGGTTCACGTTGAAATAAGAAAAATTCTGTTGTCCACAGCTTCCTTGTGGCGCTCCTCCATTGGGTCTTGGGTTTTGCCTCGGTGCATTGCTTCCTTGACCAAGGCCTGACTTAGGACATTGATGTGCAAAGTGTCTAGCTTCTCCACAAGTATAACACTTCTTAACTCCACCAAAATTATTGGGACGAGCTGGGTTTTGAACATTTGCACCAGGAAAATTAGCACGAGGAGCATAAGGCATTGGAGGTCTAGGTGCTTGCATGACAGGGCGCTGGTGCACAAACTGAGTTGGGCATGGTGCAAATCTAGAGCACTGAGCAGGCGCATAAGGGCTGAAGTAAGGCGCATTGGGCGGTGCAAGGCGAGGGCGCACGTTACTTCCTTGTGGTTGTCCTTGATATGGCACCTTCCTATTGATTTCTTGCTCCATCTCACGAATCTTGTTCTCAACCACAATTGCTTTGTCCACAAGCTTCTGAAAATTGGGATAATCATAATTGAGCAATTGCACTTGAATCTCATTGTTGAGGCCTCTCATGAACAAATATTGCTTCCGGCTGTCCCGACTAACATCCTCAGGTGCATATCTTGAGAGTTGAGTGAACTTGTTGAGATATTCACTCACGCTTGACCTCCCTTGCCTCAAGTTCTCAAATCCTTGCCTCTTCAAGATCATCACTCCCTCCGGCACAAAATGAGAACGGAAATTATCCTTGAATTCGGCCCAAGTAATTCTCTCTTGGTTCTCATGAGCATTGCAACAAGAATCCCACCAATCCGCAGCTGTTCCAACTAGTTGATGAGAAGCAAACAAGACCTTCTCCCGGTCACTGCATTGGATAATAGCTAGCTTCTTCTCCACGGACTTGAGCCAATCATCCGCATCCATAGGGTCGGCAGCTTGAGCAAAGGTCGGTGGCCTAGTCCTCATAAACTCTCCCAACCGGTTATGAGGAGGCGGGGGTGGCGGTGGAGGCATGTGGGGCTGATTGTTGATGTTGCCAGCCTGCAGCTGTCCCATAGTTTGTATCATGGTCTGCATGAGCTGGTTTTGCATAGTCAATAGCTGCTCAATGCTGATAGCTCCCTGAGTAGATCCTTGTCCAATGTTGTTCTGAGGAACTCTATTGTTCTCCTCCTCATCATTGTCATCCCTCTGGTTACGAGTTCTCACCATCTGAAGAAGAGCAATAGGTAAGAATTAGAAAATGTCCCCAACTATATGCATCAAGAGATATGAAACTAGACAGCTAGCTACACTAGCCTAGGTGGACATGGCAATGCTAAGGCATCCCAAAATCCTCTATTAAGCACACAAGCAACCAATATATATAGCAACCAACAAGCCAACAAAATCAAATCAATTCCTGAGTGCTCCTATGTGCTCTAAAGTGTCCATTCTATCTAGGCTGCATCCTACGGTCAACCTGTGGCTCTGATACCAATCTGTGACGCCCTGTTCCGAAAAATGAACCAAGCTAACGCATATGTGTGCCCAGGATGTTCATCACACATACACGAGTGCATTCACAAAAGAGTATACAGAAAATTACCACAGAACAGGATTAATTAACCAAATTTTATTAAACAAACCATATTATCCTCGAATACAAGCTCTAATAAACATTAATGACAAGTTCAACTAATGCAGCGGAAATAAACTAATTAAGCAACTAAGCAAACTAAGCATAAGGGATAACGCAGCTCCAATCAACACCACAGGCAAAGCTGGCGGTAGACACGGCCTAGAACTCCGCATTATCACCATTAAACTCCCAATTCTGACCTGCAACTGTTGAGGGGATTGCAAGAGTTAGTACATGTCGTACTCAACAAGTGTGGAAAGTATGACATGTGGCTGATTCAATTGATGACAATAATAATGGCAAAGTGCTGAAAAGTACATTAAAACATTTGAAAAGCAATATATTATGTGTATGTGAAGTAAACCCATCATAATCATAAGTAATATCATAATACCAGTCTGAATTCACTACCATCATCAATAATTCCATATTTCGCCATTGCTAATAACCATAGTCAATACCAGAAATAAATCCATAGCCAACCATAACCATTACCAAACCATAACCATCACAAATACCATCCCAATACCGAGTTCCCTCTAATCATGGAAGTTGTCCAGGTGCTCATAATCGGGAGCACGGCTATCATGATAGTTTTATTTAACTCTATAGAGCTTGTACCACTTTACCCACGTGTTTGTGATTTCATCACCTTTCGATGACTATAGAATCTCAATTATGTCGTCTCACACTTCCTTAGGTTTGTGGCCAAGAGATCACAAAATAGCCTTTACAAAGGGATTACTAGCCTATTTAGACCCCACTGAGGTTTCACCGGTGGCGATGCCTCCAACTGAGCACATCTTCAACCAAGGGCCCCCTCTTGAGCCATTCAGATCCCAGGGTAGTCCCACCAATCATCAACAAACCCAATCCGACTACCCCTTCCCCGAGCATCCACAATGGTCCAAAAAGCACTAGCAAAGCCCTAATTAATCAGCTACGCCGCACCCATACTTGGCCTCGTGGTCGCACTGTAGTCCTGGCTTATTCTCACATGAACCGGTCCTTAGATATAAAACAAGCAAACCACCATGACATCCAACCCATCCACGTACCGGGCTTGCTTAGATCACCCATTACCATATCATATTTAACCAGTTCATGTTAACCATAATCTCATCCATGCATAATTAAATTGAGTGGTATAGTTGTTTCCCATCCCAGTTGATTAAGTGAAGCAAAAGGTAAAAAGCCCTTCTCGACTACCATATATTCCAGGTGACAAGGGTGGTTAAACAATTCTAGTAAACTTCCTATCATAGGGTTCCCATCAAATTGACACAAGCATGCAGTTTGCAAACAAAACATTTATTTTAGAATAGGATCAATATGCTTCAAGGACACTTGCCTTGCTCTTGCGGTTGATTAGGGTCAAAGCCTTCAAACTCTTGGTGTTGTAGGTCCTCCGCGGCACTCTCTAGCGCAAATCCGTATAATCCACACAATAAACATACAAGACAATAAGCACAATCAAAGAGTGCACAAATATTACTCAATATGACATGACATGCATGATTTATGCAAATGGAAGGTAGACTTGTCAATTGATTGCTTTTAATGATCACTAACTAGTTCTAATAGCTTTTAACAAGTTTATACAGGTTTGGAGTTGATTGGATCAAACTTTAGAATCAATTCAACACAATTTAACCAGAAAGATCGGACTAGTCCGCAAGGGACCGGACAAGTCTGCACTTTGCGAGATAAGCATATTAGGGTTTTCTAGATCGACATGAATTTGGAGATTAGGGGTTGAATTCTCGTAAGGAAAAGATAATAGAAGGTATACCAGGTGTTTAGGACTCCAATGAATCAAGAAACTTGGAGGTAGCACTTGGATCTTGATGATCTAGGGTTGGTGATGAACTTGGAGATGAATTGGTGATGAGGAACGAAAACTTGGTGGAGATCTTGATCCTCTTTCGTTTCCTCCCCTTCTTCTTCTTGCTTGGGATCTTCTCCTCCCTCGTTGATGGTGGCTCCTCGCGAACTAGGGTTTAGGTGGGTGGAAAAGTGGCAAATAGATGTCAAGCCAAGGGGTGGGGTTGTTTATATAGAGGTGGAGGCTAGGGTTAGATGGATTTCGAGTTTGGGATGAGTAGAGGCTGGTTTAGAGTCCCACACGGGCTCTAAAAGAGTTAGGCACGACGTCCCTAGGCCCACTTAACGTGAAACCAAAGAAACAAGTCGTAAAACAAAAGATCAACTTGGAGTCTGAAATATCGGACAAGTCCAGAAAGGACCGGACTAGTCCGACGTTGTCCAGAGAGAAAATCGGACAAGTCTGGCCAAAAATCGGACAAGTCTGACTTTAAACAGAGAGGAAAACGGACAAGTCTGCTGGAACACCGGACTAGTCCGGAAAAGTCCAAGGACTTAGCAAATTTGCAAGGATTCTTGGAATATCGGACTAGTCCGCACAAAATCGGACAAGTCCAAAAGTTTCCAGGGGAAAAATCGGACTAGTCCGCAGCAAAAACGAACAAGTCTGTTTTTAGTCAGAGAGAAATTGGACTAGTCCTCAGCAAAATCGGACTAGTCCGCACTTTCCTGCATTTTAAGTGCGGTTTTGCTCCAAATCAATTTTAAATGCTCCAAATAAATTTTAAACTCGTTCCTGTTGTTGTGGGTTAATGTTAAACATGTATATGAGTGTATGTAGGGCATGATGCATGAAAATGAGGGTGTTACAGGAAAGAGTTTTGCCTTTTTGCCTTTGTCATACTTCTTCTTCCCAAAGAATCTTGGCTTGGGCTTGACCTCTTCTTCATCATCCTCACTATCCTCAAGCTTGCGATGCTTGCCCTTGTGGTTCTCTCTTCTTTTGTCCGGTTTTGGACCATCATAGGAGATGTGGCCTTGATCACCACAGTTATAGCAGGTCTTGTTGTCATCTTTCCTTGGTAGAAATGCTTTCTTTTTGGGATCAAAGTTGTATCCCTTCTTGGCAATCTTGGAGTTCAAGCGAGAGAATTTTCTCATCATCAATGCAAGCTCATCATCGTCATCTCCACTTGATGCTTGCTCTTCTTCACTTGAGCTAGGCTCGATCACTTTCTTTTTTCTTGAGATTTGTTCTCTTGGTGGAAGCCTTTAGAGCAATTGTCTTTGAAGATGATTCCTCCATCATCCCAAGCACACTCATCTCATGAGCGCAAATCTCTCCAATAATTCAAAAACTTCAATGTGATCAAGAGATTCCTTTGAAGCATGAAGTTGATGATGTTGTACTTTGGCTTAGGAAGGAGCATAAGAATCTTGCGATTGATGAGTCCCTTGCCAAGAGGAGCAATATCAAGAGCATTAATTTCCTCAATAAGAACATTCAAGCGAGAAAACATTTCATTGACATTCTCATGAGGTAGCATTTTGAACTCATCATATTTGGCATTAATCATGTGATACTTTAGTTCTTTAACGCGAGAAGAACCCTCATGAATTTCAATCAAGCAAGCCCAAATTTCACAAGCTTTTTCTTTGCTAGCAATCCTAGCAAACACATCTTGACTAATGCATTCGTAAATAGCATTTCTAGCCTTGGCACCCCACTTGATTTGATCACATATGTAGTTATGCTCACCAAACCTCGCATGGGTCGCTTCCCATACCTCGGGAGCAATAGCCTCTAGATAAGCACGCATACATGCTTTCCAATAGGCAAAGTTCTTGCCCTCGAATATGGGAACCAAACCCCCAATCTTGGCCATTTTGGCTCTCTAGCGGTGAAGCTAGAATGATCCAATGAGCAACCTTGCTCTGATACCAATTGTAAGGATCGAATGCCCAAGAGGGGGGTGAATTGGGCTTCTTTTTTAAAACTAAAGCAATAAAAACTCAACTACTAAAAGCCCAATTCCCTATGCAAACAACCTATGCATTCAAGTGAATAATAAGTTTGCGGTATATGAAATGCATAAGTATAACGGGAAAGGAAGAGTATGCAAACTCCAGAGAAGACACGAAGACACGGTGATTTATCCCGTGGTTCGGCAAGATCATCAAGACCTTCCTACGGCCACGTTGTGGCACCCACCAAGGGTGTAGCCACTCCCAAGTCACCACGACCAGGGATCTCACTAAGAGTCTCCGTTCGCCATCTCAGGCAAGGTGGAGCTCAAGAATTTGTCCAGGTGACCTCTTAGACATTGGTTTGAAATGTTCTTCTGATGACGACTAAGTCTTGTGTGCTGTCAGTTTTGATGGAATAATTTTGACATATATGTTTTTTCTTTCAGTCTTCATGAAAATTGATTGACCTTGTAAAATAGTTTGTTGAGAGGTCTCCAATTGTATCCAATGAGCAGTAGATGATATAAATATAGATTCCATTAAGTGTGATGAGTTATATGAGTGGTCTTGCATCCACAAACTTATTAGTGATATCCAACGGTTGTCATTAATCACCGAAACCATACCTTATGGGGGCCTAGATGCTTTCATAGCGTCTCCTCATCGTCTTCCTCGAAGTCTTGAATGGCTTCGAGGAGCTTCTCCACCTTTAGGTTCTTGTCATCATTAACCTTTTCTTGGTTGTTGCTCTTGTGGATGTCCTTCATCTCCGACATGATCTTCTTCAAGCGATTAGTCTCTTTCTTGAAGAACCTGCTCTAATACCAATTGAATGTGGCCTAGAGGGGGGGTGAATAGGCCTTTTTGAAATATGTCAGAACCTGCAACACTTAACAACCAGCTCAAAACTAGAGATATCGGACTAGTCCGGTAAAGTGCGGACTAGTCTGGTGTGTACCGACTAGGTTGATTAAGTTTGATCGATTAATTTGATTCTTCGATGTATGCAGCGGAAATATACAGTCAAATGAAGTGTTGCAAGATTATAGACTAGGGTATATCACAATTCAGTCTTATATTTAATGATTCAACGTAAAGTATGCAATGATAGTTGAAACCCTAGATTGTAGTAATGAATAAGAACGATGAACACCAAGAAAGACACAATGATGCGGGTGCCCCATCGCGATCGAGGCTCGCGCAGTCCATTCGCGCGGCTCCGGGCTGACGACTCACGCGGCTCGTGAGCACCGTGCACCTCGATTCCTCACCACACGCCCTACGTGTTCATGCTCAAAGCTAGCTGTACATCCAAGTAGACTTAGGAATGGCAACGGGTCGGGTTCGGGTCAGGTAATGCAAAAACCCGACCCGCCAGAATTTGTCCGCGGGTAAACTTTTCTACCCGAACCCGAACCTGCGGGTAAAAAATTGTACCCGAACCCGAACCCGCCAGGTTTCGGGCGGGTTTCGGGTACCCGTCGGGTATGTCATTAAAATCAGTAAAAAATAAAAAAATAACATTATATGATTGATACAAGTACCAAATCAGGTCCAATACATTATATTAGTACATACCAGGTCAATGCTAACAAATAACAATATTACACCGGAAGGGCGGAAGGCAGGGAGCCGGAGCGGTGGCGCATAGGCTCCAGGCCTCCAGCCTCTGGGGAGCGGCGGCGCAAGGGCAGGAGCAGCGGCGCAAGGGATGGAGAGGTGGCGGCGGCCCGGCGGCGCACAGGCACGCTCTGGATCTGGAGGAGCGAGCACCGGCGGCGTGCAGCTGGGCGCTGGCGGCAGGCAATGGGAGGTTTGGGATCGGGAGTGTGAATGCCTTGCCCGGTTGGCTTAGAGTTACATTTTATATGGCTAATGTATATGGCTTTTGGCAGGCTGAATAATTTATATGGGCTTTTAGTAGGCTGAACACAATTTCGGGTACCCGCGGGAAATAAAACCCGAACCCGTACCCGCGACATGTCGGGTCGGGTACAGGTTAGACCCGCGGGTAAAATTTTGTACCCACACCCGTCGGGTGGCAAACCCGACAGGTACCCGCACCCGCGGGTAGGATTGCCATCTCTAAGTAGACTGCAGGAATTAACTCACTTTCACCTCGGTGCCAACAACATGATCTCAGTGGCCTCTGATTGCCAGTCAAGTGCAATTACTTCCCTTTTTTTCTCTCCCATAGACTCCATGTGGAACTAATCCTTCTCTCTCGTAGACTCGATGTGGAACTAATCCAGAAATCCAGTACGTTTACACCACATCTCTAACTAAGACTATCTGCACCAGCGTACTCTAAAACATTCTCTAAAGACTTATCTTCCTCTATTTTCCCGATATCTTACTCTAAATCTTCTAAATTTATACTTATCCAGTAGACTTTACAGTATGACCCTGAGGGTGCTCTAATGACCATCCTGAACGAAGTCCATCGATCGATGACCACCAAAACTCGCACGTGGTGTCAAGCATAAAGCATGGCCTGGAACCACACACTGGAGGAGGAGGCACCGGCACGCCGTGCATCGAGTAAAAAACATCAAGTTTTCTCGGCGGCGACGAAAACACATACCGTTCCATTCACCGAGGTCGCAAAAAAAATTGTCTCGAGTACGCGTGGTACCTAGCCTAAGACCATCCACACCAGCATACTCTAAAGCATACTCTATACACTATTCTCCTTCAGCTTTTACAGTACGTACTCTAAATTACACTGTAAAACAGTGTATCCAGTATGCTTTACAGCGTACCACTGCGGATGGTCTAACGCAACGCAGGTCAGACCTGTTTCCCTGCGGGAGACCCTCCTCCGCAGCCCACGGGAAGGCAGAGGGCGGCAGGGCGCGCGGTGCTCGCGAGCCGCGCGAGTCGTCAGCCCGGAGCCGCGTGAGCCTAAATCGCGATGGGCGCGCCCGCGCTGCGCGTGAGGATCGTGTGCGTTCACGATGCTACGTGGCATTAATCGAGTAGGGTATGCACAGTGAGGAGGTGTATACGGTACGCGGAAAATTTATTTCCAATCCACCCGCCGGCGCCACCGGAATATCCGTATTCCTGCGACAGATGCCCGCACCGCCTCCGCCCGCGCCGCTGCCCCCCACCGGCGGCGGCCGTCGGCGATGGCTGCACCGCTTGAGCCCCACTGTCGCGCGGGACCGCTGTTACACGCGCGCCTTTCGCTCCGCGGGGTTCCGCCCGGCAGCCGTGCCGCTCGCGGACGGCGCCGTCCTACACCTCTGGCTCCCGCCGCCCGCCGCCGGCCCGCGCCACCCGATCGTTCTCCTCCACGGCTTCGGCGCCAGCGCGACCTGGCAGTGGGCCCCCTTCCTCCGCCCACTCCTCGCCGCCGGCCTCGCGCCCTACGTTCCGGATCTCGTCTTCTTCGGCGCTTCCGGCAGCCCTGCCGCCGATCGCTCACCGTCGTACCAGGCCGCGTGCGTCGCCGCCGCCGTCGCCGCGCTCCCCGGCGCCCCACAGCGGTACTCGGTCGTTGGGGTCAGCTACGGTGGGTTCGTCGCGTACCACCTCGCCCACGCGTTCCCGGTGGCGGTGGACCGGCTCGTGCTGGTCGCGGCCGGGGTGTGCCTCGAGGAGGCCGACCTCGCTGGGGGGATCTTCGCTGTCGGCGACATCACAGAGGCGGCTCGCCTGCTCTTGCCGCAGCGGCCGGAGGACCTGAGGAAGCTGGTGGGCCTCACCTTCTGCCGGCCGCCACGGTTCATGCCGTCCTGCTTTATCAGTGACTACATCAGGGTAGGTAAATTTAGTTGACTTGCCAACCAATTGTAGCTATATTTTGTAGAGTGGGTGGTTTGGTGATAAAGTTGAAACGTCCAGTCTAATCCACATTTGCTCACTTAGTTCGTCCAAGTTTTGCTCCTGGTTGATTACAGTATTTCAGTTCATGTATAGGACAATGTGCATAGTTTTAGGTTCTATAAGTCGTTAATTAATCAAAAGAGTAATCTTCTTAATGAAATAAAAAAAATCAGTTAGGCTGTCTGCTGTCTCCAGCAAGGAGAGCCAAAATCAAAGAGGCATTTGAGCATTCAGAGCTCCTAGAATCTAAAAGTTGTACCCCATTTTTTACACATTTCCAACAGAAGAGTCGGTTTTACCTTACGGGCAGCCACTCTTGCTTGTTCCCGAGACGGGGAGGAAGACCATCGCGGGGTAGAGAGGAGGAACGGCGGGGCCAACACGGAGGAAGCCCGGGCGGGCGATTGACGAGCGAGATCAGGCGCGGATGGACACGGCGGCATTTCTTGAGCTCGTCTGCGGATTAGTGTAGTTACCTGTGATGCTGCTACGGACAGCGCAATTGTTCCAAATGTCTTTCCCCTTGATCTTCTCCGGCGTTAGCATTCGTATTGTCTCCACAACAGGAGCCTTGCTCGCTCACTCGCCTCCAGCGCCTGCACCTGCTGCCGATGGTTCCGGTGAGGCCATCTCTTACAATCTGGTCCCCTTCCTCACCACGGAGATAGCAGCAGCCAAGTCACGCAAGCAACACCACAGACAGCTTGTGGATGATTGTGGACGGTTCTAGAGGTTGGTGGGCGGAGAGGGAGCCGGCGGCTTCACTTTTTCTTACCTCCCCTTCCCCACTTTTTTCGGCCCACGCCCCGCGGCCTCCTGCAGCAGCGTCCGCGGCACAGCGAGGCCACTGACGAGAATCTCGGCCAGCTCCTCGGCGTCCACCATCGTCTCCATCCGAGGAACCCCATGCGGCGGAGATCAGACAGGTAGATGCGGCGCGGGTGGCAGACTCGTGCGAGGTCACTTCGGGGCGGAGGGAGCGAGGTCGCAACCGCACACAGCTGCTGGCTACTTCCGTACGCACGCAAGGAGGAGGGCACCGCACGCCACGGCGCAGGGAGGAGAGGGGCGTGTCGTGGAGGAGCTAGGCGTGCCGGGTAGGGGAGGGGTGCAGTGTGGAGAAGGGAGGCGCGCCGGGCAGCGGGGAAGACAGGAAGAGGAGGAAGAAAGCAGAGTGGAGAGAGAGGAGGAAGAAGGCAGTGGTTGGAACCGGTTGCGTGAGGTGCGCCCCTATCTTTCGGAAACTGGTGAGCAGCATCCGAAAATGGCTATCGGAAATGGCTCTTCTGTTGGAGAATGTTTAGGGTGGTACATAAAAGCTAAAATAGGTTTGGGCCTCCTTTTAGGGTAGCTGTTGGAGATAGTCTTATGTCATGATGATGCTAGAATCACTTTCTTTATCCTTGGTTTAGGATGATAGGTGCTAGGTCATTTGCTGTCAATTTATGCTGAGAATTTTTTAATTATTTTTAACGCAAACATTTAATAGTTATTAATATTCTGAAAGAAAGGAACTATCCCTTCAAGAAAAAAAGAAGAAAGAAAGTCTGATTGCATCTAGAAATTGTAGCACCTCAGGCACATGTGCGAGCACTGAAATGGTCTGCTGTCATAAAAGTCCTGGAGAATGTTTTGAATTTGATGAGTAGTAGGTTGATTACTTTTTTGACAAAAAGTTGTAAATTAATTAATTGATTGATATTAACTTCTAACTGTTTGGACTAAAGTAGGCTATATTTGATACTGATCGAAAGTATTCCATTTAAAATTGGGCATGGCAATATGAATTGGACATTGCTTTTCTCCACTTGAACTATTTGCTTGAATCTATAGCAGTAGAGGGTTAATTTTTTATACTGAACTCAACACATGGGTCAAGATTGGGCGATATAAATCTGATTTTCAGGGGACTTAAGAACCCATAGCCATGAGCCCCTTATGCTTTCTGTAACAATATAAGCAACTTGGTATTTAGATAAAAAAAATTAGTATCTATTGCACTCTTAATACATTAGTATAACTCTTAATGTTTTCTGGGCATTCCAACATCTTCATTAGGATGCTGATTTTCCGGGCCCATTTTCACCCCTACCTCTAGAGCAAAAGGATCATGTTTTTTGTTTTTGTTTTTTAGATCTTGGGCTACAAAACCTTTAGTTTTGTTTGTTCTTTGTGCATTCATCTATGCCTATCTTCTCCTTTGTATACATTATCTTGGGATGCACAATTACTCTTATTTAATTAGAAAATCGCAGTGGGGAACTCTGCTCCTGTTCGAGTCCCCACCCCCACAAAAATTGGCTGAGTGCTAATTTTTTTCAAGCATGGAGAAATTTGAATGTGATCTTGGTGCGCTTCCTCCCTTCTGATAATTAACTGGAAGGAATATTGTATACATTTGTACACAATTCACTTTCTATAGTAAAGGAAGTATCTGCAGTATGCTTAATATTTCTAAGTCCAAGTAGGTTTATACATTTTATTTATACCAAATTGCAGGTTATGTGCACTGAGCATGTAAAAGAGAAGACCGAGTTGTTATGTGCCTTGATCAATGGCAGGAAGCTTTCAGACCTTCCCAAAATTAGCCAGGTAAAGATTTGCATTTATGTCACCATGGTACTTGATGTCATCATTATGTTTCGTATTATCAAAAAGTGTTGCTTTCATTACTGATGAATAATTTGATTGTTGCATATGTGTTTGATTGGCAGCAAACCTTAATAATTTGGGGAGAGCAAGACCGGGTCTTTCCTTTGGAACTTGGCCTACGGCTGAAGAGGTTTGTCCATTCATTTCTGTCATCATATTTGAGTATTTATCTTAAATTAATTAAGATTTGTATATAAATTCAGGCATTTGGAAGATACTTCAGAACTCGTGATTGTCAAGAATGCTGGCCATGCCATAAACCGTGAAAAGCCAGCAGAACTTTGCAGACTTATTAAGAACTACATAGTTGATCCCAATGTCAAATATCGAGATGATCGTAAGGTACAAAGTTAACTGATCACTACAATATTTGTACTCAAATGGTCAACTTGACGTCCACAAAAGTACCACTGCTACATGTACCTCTAATTTCTTCTTATAATTAAACGCCGGCAAGGATTTTCAATAAAAAGAATATTTGTACTCAAATGTTCAACTTGACGTCCTTTGCCTGTTAAAGATTCACCTATCCAATATGGATCTGATCCACTATATGACGTCTGTAACTTAATTGTAACTATCAATGTATGATATTACTTAACCAAGAAACTTGCTCCATTTGTTCACAGGGATATTGGAGGAATGTGATGAAGAGGTTTGCTGGGTCCAGCCTGAGAAAAGTTGACTCTTCTCGACCGCTTCTATAGCATGTACAATTGATGATTGTAAATATACTGACTTTGAGAAAGCAAGACACTTGATTCTCTATTTGAAGAACAGGTAAATTTCAAATTCTGATGACTAATATTCACAAATTGTTTCGACTGAAGAATGTCGGTAGCATCTAAAGATGTGTTTGGTTTGAAGTCAAAGTTGGATTGGATACAACCATCTATATTTTTCTTTTTGAAAGGTCTTGAGGCAATTCATTATTAGTAGGAAAAATTATGCACAAGATTACTTCTAGAAAGGAAGCTGTCGGGACCTTGCAGACCGGGTACCTCCGCATACAAGCTAAAAGAAGCTCCGGACCTGGCCTTCCACTGAGGCGGGTCCTGGCGCTGCCAAGCGTCCTCCGACTCCGGACCTTTGCCCCCGCCGAGGAGGGCTCTGGTGCTGCCATGCGTCTTCCGGCTCCGGACTCTTGCTCCCACCAAGGAGAGCTTCGGAGGTGTCATGCGTCCTCTGACTCCAGACCCTTGCTCCCGCTGAGGAGAGCTCCGGTGCAACCACGTGTCCCGCAACTTGCTCTGGGCGGTAGGTTGCGGGAGTAAGGGTGGTGCGTCCTGTCCAGTCGCGTATTGAAGGCACAAACCTTTTCCAAGCGTACAGATGCGGTGCACGCCTTCTGTCAGGTACTGTTGCGTCCAATCGCATCGCAGGAAGGCGTTACGGGCCTACCCCACACCGCCAAGTGGGTAACTTACGTCGACAAGACTTATGGGACGTTTCCTGCTATCATCAACGACTATGCCTAGCCACTGGCGACTGACGCGGCAAGATAGCAGGTCTTCAAGGTGCGGTCAGAGGCAGTGTACGTAAGAAGTCTTAGATCTTTCTTTGATCTTGTACAGGATAAGATCATCCCAGGGCCACCTGTTGGGCTTCGGACCCCACTTATAAGTTGTTTTGCCTTGGACTATAAAAGGATTGGGCAACCACCGACTTAGACATCTTCTCTGGTCTGCTCGGACTGGGACAACCAATCGATACAACACACATACACACCAACAATACAATCTCACCGTGGAGTAGGGTGTTACGCTCTTGCAGCCTGAACAACGTAAAAACCACCGTCTCATACTTTCATACGCGCAATCGCTAGATTGAGAACTAAGGTCTGCCGATTAAAGAACCTCCTTAGCAGATCTGGGGAAAGTGTTGCATTAACACTTCGACAGAAACAAAAAAACATAGGATTACACGTCCATACTGAGTGATACAATCAGGGCTACTTGCTTGCAGCCTGAAACCTGGGGTTACACGTCTATACTCCTTGCTACAATCAGGGCTACCTGCTTGCCGCCATCCACAGCTGAAGCTCCCCCTTGAGTTGGGATGTGACCTCCACAAAGCGCTCTGTTGCCTAGAAAATCCTGACACTTCGCTCTTGTCATATCGAAATCGCAACGATGAGAGATTGTAACCCACTAGTTCTGGACGTGTTGGAGGTTGGCAGCATCTCCTCGAAGTAGTGAAACGGGGATGAAGCGGAGGTCTAGTTTACAAGATCAAGGAACGTCTAGGCTGTCCATTCACTGATTGTGGATATGTTGCATTTGATGAACAGGTGTGACGAGATCTCTAGGTTCCACTAGCAAAGTGGGCAAAAGTAGTTGTTTGACCACTCCCACCACTGTAGTCCATCTGCGGTCCAAATTCAAATTCATCCTTGCCACAGTAGTCAAAGGAAGGTGGTGCCCACATCTTCCAAATTTTTTTCGGAAATTGGGATTGAATTCTCCCTTCAAATTGCAGCAGGTATGCTGATTTTGCACTATATTTACCATTTGCTGTGTGAACCTGTCGAAGTGTGCGACCGACACTTCCCCTGGTATTACTAAGAAGTAACTTGAAGAACTGAAGAACAAAGGTGAGATTTTTACGTGGTTCGGGCTGTCTGAGCGTAATACCCTACTCCATGAGGGTGTGTTGTATGCTTGAGTGTGTTGCGTGTGTCTGAGATCAGATTAGCATAAGTTGTTGTCTACCGTGCAGCGCAAACCTTTTACATGCCAAAGTCTAGCTTTTATAGTGTAACCGAGACCCGACAGGTGGCCTCAGACTATTAAGCACCCTATACACGATCTAGGCGCTTAATAGCGGTTTATTTATGTAATAACGTGCCTTGATGGTAGCATTACTTTGCTTGAAGGCCCTCTGATCGTGCGTCATTAATGCAGAATTAATGACGTGTTAATTTGGTCTTGTGACGGCTGATTAATAGCCACTTAAATGTCCGCGCCGTTGGAGATCCCGAAGTCCTTCTCGTTGGAGAGGTAGGGTCTGACATGTGGCAGCTCCGGAGTCACCCTTAGCAGGGAGGCAGGTCTGGAGCTGCAAGACACATGGCCGCACTGGAGCCACCCTTGCGAGGGAGGCAGGTCCGGCGCCACGGGACACGTGGTAGCACCAGAGCCACCTTTGTGAGGAAGACAGGTCTGACACCGCGGGACACGTGGCAGCACCGGAGCCACCCTTAGGAGGGAGACAGGTCTGACGTCGTATGACACGTGGCAGCACTGGAGCCACCCTTATGAGGGAGGCAGATTTGGCGCTACGGGGCATGCAGCTTCTGAAGGTCTTCTCTCATGGAAGGTGGGACTCAGCGCTTCTTCTTCTAGTACGCGAGGGTAACTGGTCTGCAGGGTACCGACAGTGGCCCCCAGGCCCACCTCGGGAGAGGTTTCGATTCCGTAGGTGTGGTCACCATCACTTCCCACATTGCTACTTTAACTTTTCACTTGGGCGGTTGAAACGATGGCACGTTCCTTTGCCACCGCTACGTGGCCCTTCTTGATTTGGCAGGTTAGATATGCGATGTGCGGATCCTACGTATTGAGGAGCGCTGGCTCCCAATACGATTTTCATATCGGTTCTGAGTGCAATCTTTGTAGCTTTGTAAGGCTTCTTTCCTTGGGCTCCCAACTTCTCATCGTGACAACGGTTCACCTGGTGCGATTTTTTTGGCAAAGTGGACTCGGGCCTCCTTATCATCGATGAGATAGTAATTGTGGTCCGCGTGCAGTTACCTTCCAAGCGTCGCAGAGAGTAATAAAGGGAAGAGTTGCGCAATGAAGGAACTCTTACGCTCCGATCTGTTTCCTTGTGCATAGAACTCTCATCTTCCTTCTATGCATTTTGCTTGTGCTTTTTGATCTGTTCCACTCGCAACCATGGAACTCGGTCTTCTCCCCTCCAAGCTCGTGAGCAAGAGGGACATCGTGATTCGAGCGCAACTCCAGCGACAATTAGATCCTCTTCATCCTCTTGTATCTGCCTTTGTATCTTCAAACTCTCTATAAAAAGTTTGGAACTTGAATGAAATTCTTGTGAACTTCATATTTTGCCTTCATTGTTGTCATTGTCGTAGCTTACTTGGGCCCATGGTAGACTTACTCAATTGATTGAGGACGTCTACCATCAGGAACTTGACAATGTCTTGAAGTTTTGGGTTAGCTCCGAGCTTGATCGTGGTTTCAGAGAGTACCGACAGGATCCCTTGCCAACGTGCATAACGTTAGCATTGAGCTCATTAGAAGTGCTGGAGCTTGTTGACTCGACGGACCTATTGTCAACGTGTAGAAAGTTAACATCAAGCACCCTGGGAACGTCGGAGCTCCCAAATGGAGCATGTAAATCATTTGTCATTCACATGAGAGTCAAGAAAAGGAGTAAAAGTGCTTCTTCATGCGTATAGCTTAGTTGTGGCTTACTGTCCTTAATTGAACTCTAGGTCCTAATCAATTCTACGTGATAATACTAGTATATCGGTTTTGCTTTCATAGGTCCGTGTGCTTTCCGGACCTGTCTTACTTTGACGCAACACCAGAATAGGCAGAGTGGCATACTTAGGGTGGTGACCAGGCTAAGTCTTTAGCGCACTCCAGATCTGTTATTGGCATCAGTTTTCAGGCGAATAGACCATTCAGCGAACTATAAATCCTGAAAAAGACTTCAAAAAAATACTTAAATAGGTGTCACATGAATTTTTAGAAACCAAATTTCAACATGATTGCCTAGCTTCACTATTGGCAAGAAGCTATAAAAGAGCAGATAATAACATGCACAATGTAAATGCACGTAGAGTCTGTTTCCATGCTATTGCATTTTATAATAGGTCTGAATAATAGGGGAGGCAAGGATACACACTTATGGTACGGAACAATGCTTAATATGCTAAAATTTTTGGACCAACCCGACTTGTTCATAGACACTATGAAATACTATAACAAAAAACAGACTCACCTCCGTGCTAAGTGTAGAACTTACAGAGATGTTATATGTTCCAGGGGTTAGGGGTTGGGAAGTTGTGTCCCATCCTCTGTTGCTAAGCGTACGGATCCGGAGCAGGAAACTTTTGTGACTCGGAAGGGACCCTCCCAACTGGAGGAGAGCTTGTTCGCTTCTTCTCAAGAAAGTATACGCCTCAGCGCCAGATTGCCTACTTCCAGCCGCCGATTGCGCACATGCCTTTGCTAATAGCGCCAGAGCGCCTGGCGGTACTGCACATTTCGGACAGCTTCTTGGCATCTTGCCTCGTCGGTAAGGTCTAAGTCATTGTGTCGGAGCTGGTCCTGCGCGGCTTCGTCATAGATCCGAACTCGGAGAGAACCCATGGTAATATCTGGAGGGAGAACAACTTCCGCTCCTTACATCAGGAAGAAGGACGTCTCTCCTCTAGCCCGACTGGGTGTTGTCCAGTTTGCCCACAGTGCAGACAGAAGCTCCTCAATCCAATTGGCACCATGGTTTTTCAAGCATTTGTAGGTGCGGGTCTTGAGTCCTTTGAGTATTTCAGCATTTGCTCTCTCGGCTTGCCCATTACTTGCTGGGTGCGCTACTCATGCGCAGCTGATCTTGATGCTGAGGTCTTCACAGTATTCTTGGAATGCTGCACTTGTGAATTGTGTCCAGGTGTAAGTGATGACTCTGTTCGGGACTCCAAATCTGCAGACTATGGACTTCAAGAATTTGATTGCTGATTGCTTGTTAATTGTCACCACAGGAGCTGCTTTCTACCACTTCGCGAACTTGTCGATGGCGACATATAGAAACCGGTACCCTTCGACGGCTTTGGAAAAAGGTCCCAGAATATTTATCCCCACATAGCGAATGGCCATGAGGGAGGAATCATCTGCAGTGACTGCGTCGGTATGTGGATCTGCTTGGCATGAAACTAGCACGCTTCACATCTCTTGACCAGCTCGACTGCATTCTGGAGAGTTGTAGGCCTTTAAGTTGCTTGATGATGAGTTGTGAATCTCCTCTGACCAGCAGCTGTTGGAAGCCAAAGGATAACGCTGTCTTCAGTCCAAAGATGAGTGCTTCATATTCCTTCGTCGCCTTGAAGTCAAGGTGGATCATGTACTTGACTTGCTCCCCGGTTGGTGCGAGGAGTAGAACTCCAGCTCCGGCCCCCTGCTTCTGCACGGAGCTGTCGAAGAAGAGGGTCCAATGAGGCTCGGTGAAGATCGGGACCTTAGGTTCTGACATATCAACGTCGAGACCTCCTGGTCCAGATGGAGACGGAGTCCACTCCGCCAGAAAATCAGCTAGTGCCTGACTGTTGATGGCGTGTCGAGGCAGGAATTCAAGGTCGGATTCCGCTAGCTCCGCAGCCCACTTGGTGATACTTCCCGTTGAATTGGGATTATGAAGTATATCCTGCAGTGGATAAGAGGTTACCACTGAGATCTTGTGAGCTTGAAAATAGTGACAAAGCTTTCTTGACGCGATAATTACTGCGTATAGCAGCTTATGCACTTCAACATATCTTGTCTTGGCGTCGTGGAGGACCTCACTAATGAAGTAGACAGGTCGCTGGACAGTCCGGACCCTCCCGGAGGGGTCTAGTTCATCTTCTCCATCTACTCGGACCCTTCCGGAGCATTCCAGATCTTCTTCATGTGTAGTCTGTACCCTCATGGAGGGGTCTGACGTATCTTCTTGTAGAGATAGATCTTCAATGTATGTGGGCTAGGACCCAGACTCGCATTGATTTCCTCCAGGTGGCTCCGGACCCTCCCAAAGGGGTTCGAGCCTTTGTGAAGAAGAATTCGGAGGTGTTTCTGGCCTCTCTTTGACCAAAACCATGCTGACAACCTCTGTTGTTGCAGCAATATAAATCAGTAAGGTTCACCAAGTTCGGGAGCTACCATGACGGGCAGTGTTGTGATAGATTGCTTTAGCTCTGGAACGCCTTGTCTGCTTCTTCGGACCAGTTGAAAGGCCTGGACTTTCGTAGGAGCTTGAAGAATGGGAGTGCCCGCTCAGCCAGTCTAGAGATAAACTGGCTGAGTGAAGCTAGACACCCCATAAGCTTTTGAACATCCTTGATACAGGCAGGTGGCCGTATTGATTCAATGGCTTTTATCTTCTCTGAATTTGCTTCAATTCCTTGGTGCGCTACCTGGAATCCTAGAACCTTCTCAGAGGAAACCTCGAAGACACACTTGTCAGGATTCAACTTCGTGCGCGTCATGCGCAGCTTGTCGAAGACCGTCTGAAGATTATCTAGCAAAGAGTCTTTGGTCTTGACTTTAACGACGATGTCATCGACATATACTTCCACAAGGTCCCGGATAAGATCCCAAACATTTTATGCATTGCTCTCACAAAAGTTGAAAGAGCATTCTTGAGACCATAAGGGATGGCAGTGTAGCAATACAGACCATCTACTGTGATAAAGGTTGTATGTTCTTCATCTTCCTTTGCCATTGGTATTTGATGAAAACCAGAATACGCATCCTGGAACCATAATAATTCACAACCAGAAGTAGAATTTACTATTTGATCTATTCTTGGAAGTGGAAAATGGTCTTTTGAACATGCCTTATTAAGAGTGGTGTAGTCGATGCACATCCGAAGCTTACCGCTGGCCTTGGGTATGACGACTGGGTTTGCCAGCCACCGCGTATGATGTACCTCCCGAATGAATCCATCGTCCAGTAGATTCTTGATTTCTTCACAGATGAAGTTTTACCGCTCGATGGCTGCTTCAGAGGCTTCTGTTGTATCGGCCGGGGTAGATCTTCAGATGGTGCTCAATCACCTCCCTATGGATCCCAACATTTGTGACGGTTTCCATGCAAACACGTCGACATTAACTTGGAAGAAGGTGATGAGCGCGAGTTCATATTTATCATCCAGACCTCCTGCAATGCGCGTGGTCTGGTCAGTGTCAGAACTGATCTGGACGACTTTGACGGAAACGTCGTTGTCGTCGCTTGGCTGCACACGGGGTGCAGAGGTTGAGCCGTGCTGGCGCGTGCTTGGAGGTTGTTGAGCTGATTGCTCCTTGTTGGAATCAGCTTCTTACGTAGTAGCGAGTGCATGAAGCTTCTCCAATGCAGTAACTCCGACAGTGTGGTCTCCTCAGATCCTGAGGACACCCGTCGGAGTTGGTATCTTCAACACCAAGTAGCCATAGTGCGTTACCGCCATGAACCGGTACAAGGCCGGCCAGCTGAGGATGGCGTTGAAGGGAAGGCTGATCTCCGCCACATCGAAGATTAGTTTCTCTGAACAGTAGTTCTCATGCGTCTCAAATGTTACTTTGAGAGAGACGCAACCGAGCGCGGTGATAGCTCCCGGACCCCCTCCGGAGAATGGATGCCAGGGCTTAAGGTCTGAAATGGGGACCTGCAGCTTCTTGAAAGCTGCGAAGCTTATGAGGTTGAGAGTCATCCCACCATCAACCAGAATATGGAAGAGTTGCAGGTTGTTGATAGTCGGAAGACTATTAGCGGAAGTTGCCCAGCTCCCGCCATGTTCTTGGTGCAGTTGGAGGCGTCGAAGGTGATCAGAGTGTCCATCCACTTCCGATGGGGCTTCGCCTTGACGGTGGGAGCTACAACAGCTACCTCCCGACGCAGAGCTTTCACTACGCGACGGGAAGTAATGTCCTACGACCCTCTATACATCATATGGAGAGTCCTCCTTGGTCGTTATCGGAGCTAGTGTCAGAGTCATCGACGTTGTTGTAGACCGCCTTTAACGCCTTCTAGGCGCCTTGGAAGCCTAGCTCCTGCTCCGCTGGAGCATTGTCGATCTTCTGTTTGCCCTGCGGTTGGCGAAAAGGCGCATCATGTCGACACTTGTGCTGAGCTCGTTCGGCCAGCCTCTTGACCTCTATGCAGTTTTCGAGGTTGTGACCTGAGGAGTTGTGGATCGGGCACCACATCTTGTTGTCGCCGTCATTAGACGACGATCGAGGTCGCTTGTTGGGGCGTGACCCCCGACCACCTGGAACCGTTGCGGCTATAGATGTAGGTGTGCCGACAAGTGAATTTTTTGCCACTTGTCTTCTTATTTTTCTTCTTACCACTGCTGTGGGCAGTAGTTCCCTCCTTGGAAGCAGATGACGCTCCTGCCTCTACGGCTGGGTTGGAGTGCCAATCACGCCCTTCAGCAGCCCTGTCACATTTGTCTGCCAGACTGAAGAGCTCCATAACATCATGGATGTTCTTGGTGGCCAGCTTCTCCAAGATCTTGTCTCTCACGCCCTGTCGGAATGCAACATCAACGGAGGCGTTCCAGATCGAAGGAATTGTGTTTCGTACCTGTGAGAACCGCTGCATGAAAGATCCCAATGACTTCCAAATTTTGTCGTACGACAAAGAGATCCACTTCAGTGCCAGGGCAAGTATAGGAACTTTCAAAGTTGGCAGTGAACTGACGACATAGCTCTCCCCAACTATAGATTGAGTCAGGGGTAAGCTCATGAACCACAACCGAGCAGTTCCGGTCAAGGCTACTGGGAAGTAGTTGGCCATGACAGCCTCATTCCCTCCTGCAGCGAGGATGACAGTAGAGTATATCTGCAGAAATTCGACGGGGTTGGTAGTCCCGTCATACTTCTTCGGCAAGTGAGGCAGAAACTTGGGTGGTCATTCCATCATGCGAAGGTGTGGTGCGAGCACCGCACGACCACCACCTGCTCCTAGAGGGGAAGACTCTTCTAAGATGTGTCGCCTCTCGCGGTTACGCTCGATGGTGACGCTACCATCTTGTTCCGCGTAATAGCGGTTAAGCTCCGCCCTGAGGTCTCCCGTCGGTAGCCTCGACACGGCGGAGGTGCGACGGGCCATCGAAGGAGTGCACGACGTCGCTTGGTGCGATGGCACGTGTCTTCTTTGTGATGGCACATGATCGAGTCATCCTGACAGGGTCATCTTGCGGGTTGGAGCCGGCCTGGGCTCGAACTGCGGCTGATCGTTGAGGGTCATGGCTGCGGTGGCGACTAGATGATCGACATCATTCTGCCACTGCTCCAGGGCTACTAGAGGTGCGTCCGGCGCTGGTGGACGCTGGAGATGAGCACGCGCTGCAATTAGCGCATTGTCTGGACTTGTGGTCGATTCAATGACCGACGCCAAGGCACCATCCTGCATGTGAGCAGCGGCTGTTGCAGTAGCAGATGGTGGAACATTGTTCCCAGGTTGATGCGCTGCAACATCAACTTGTGGATCAGTGGTTGAATTGCCACTAGGACATCAAGAGGTGTCGCTAACTTCATTGCCTCTTCCAGCTCATGCATTCGGGCCAGAGGAAGCAGAAACGAAATTCACCATCGTTGATCTTGAAAGTCTTGAGAGTGCCCCTACCTGGCGCGGCAAATGTCGAAGTGTGTGATCGACACTTTCCCCGATACTACTAAGAAGTAATCCGCGAAGGTTCTTGTTTTTAGGAGGCGCGTAACTCGAAGAACTCAAGAACAAATGTGACAAAGAGATTTTTACGTGGTTCGGTCAGCGTAATACCTTACTCTATGGAGGTGTGTTGTATGCTTGAGTGTGTTGCGTATGTTTGAGATCAGATTAGCATAAGTTGTTGTCTATTGTGCAGCGCAAACCTTTTATATGATAAGGTATGGATGTTACAAGGTAACCGAGACCAGACATGTGGCCCCGAACTATTAAGCACCATGTACATGATCTAGGCGCTTAACAATGGTTTATTTGTGTAATAACGTGCCTTGATGGTAGCATTACTTCGCTTGAAGGCCCTCCGATCGTGCGTCATTAATGCGGAATTAACGACGCGTTAATCCAATCTTGTAACGGCTGATTTATAGCCACTTGAATATCCGCGCCGTTGGAGATCCCAGAGTTCTTACCGTTGGATAGGTAGGGTCTGACACGTGGCAGCTCTGGAGCCACCCTTAGCAGGGAGGTAGGTCCGGAGCTGCTAGACACGTGGGCGCACCGGAGCCACCCTTAGGTGTGAGCCAGGTCCGGGCGCTGCGGGACACATTGCAGCACCAGAGCCACCCTTAGAAGGAAGACAGGTCCAACGCTTCAGGACACGTGGCAGCACTAGAGCCACTCTAAGGAGGGAGACAAGTCTGGCGCCGCGGGACACGTGGCAGCATCAGAGCCACCCTTAGGAGGGAGACATATCCGGTGCTACGGGGCATGCGGCTTCCGAAGGTCTTCTCTCTTAAAAGGTGGGACTCAACGCTTCTTCTTCTGGTACGCGAGGGTACCTGGTCTGCAGGGTACTGACATAACCCATTGGACCTCATATGTGGCCTCCCGATTCGACTCAATCTGGTTCTCTTCAATCATGCTCCATAGCCGTATGAAGTCTACCAGCAGGGCATTGGTTATTCCAGGGATGAGGTCCCTGACCTATTGGTTATTATTAATGGCAGCTGCCACTGCTTTCTTTTTCCCTTTCGTGATTTCGTAGAGCACCGGAAAAAAGGATGTCACACCATTTAACCAGCTGAACTGCCAGAAACAAGCAGTTCGCCTGTTACGGATGGTCACCATGGTGTCCATGGATAACAGCTCCTGGTCTGAAGCATCCACAGGTATGTCCATATCAATCCAATGACAATTCGGTTGTGTCCATGCAAGCCATAGCCGACAAATCCGTAAGGTGCGATTGAACAAGTCGAGGTCAATGATACCAAGCTCATCCTTGTCAAGAGGTCGACACACCCTCCCCAGTTCACATTACACTTGCCAGTGTGGAGTTGGTTGGAGCCTGCCCGCAGGAACAGGCTTTTTAATTTTGTCCACAGCCATGATAAATTTTGTCCACAACCTTGATAAATTTTCGACGAGGTTTCACAGCTGTCAGCAAGTGCATGGACATCGAGCTAACTACAGAGTGAAGTGGCTCTCTGTTGGTCATCGGGCACAATAATCAACTCGAATTTTCAATCCACCTGTTTGATTTATTCCTTGGCTTACCCAATTATATATAGATCTCTTACAGATAGAAAATATTTCTAAAACTGTTCACTCTCTCTAAGACACTTGGACTGAAATTCTAATTCTTACGTAATTTGAACTCTCCTACCCTATTATCTTCTAAAAACCATAATTAACTCAACAATCACCTCTTTAATCAACCCTTTAATCATGTTTTCTAGAACATAGTCGCCCACTTAGGATGGAAATACACATATTCCACCTTACACACACTTTCGGGATAGACACTACATTCGAGGATGGTCACTTGATCCTGCACACACTAAGGTATGGACACTACATTCCTTGAGATGGACACTACATCCCGAACAAAAATTTAGGATGACACTACAACTCGGGTTGGGCACTACAAACCTTTGAGGTGGACACTACATCTCGAGGATGAACGCATCGTCTTGCATGACTTTGGGATGAACTCATCATCACTGGAACGAACACACCATCTCTTATGTTGACACCTATGAGACAAACACATCATCTCTGGAATGAACACGCTCATCCCATCACAAATTTGAGTGGGATGAACATATCATCCACTGAGATAAACATATTATCCTGAGAACTCTACTTCGTACGAACACCTCCATTATTGTTGTTAGACAGTTTGTGTACTGGGCTAGACCCATTGTATCCAGCCCATCAGGGCTCTATATATGTACCCCTAAACTCTATCAATTAAACCCTAATTAGCCTCCAATTTGGTGTCAGAGTCTCTTCCTCCCTCCCTCTCAATGAGCCGGCTGCCGCCGCCGCCCCGGGCGGACGGCGCGCCCCTGCCGCCGCCCGGCCGGGCCACGCCGCCGCCGGCCCTGGCCACCCGGCCGGCGCCGCCACCGCCGCCCTGCTCCCAGCCGCCGCCGCCGGCTCCCTTCCCCTCCCCCTCCTCCTCTCCTCTGCGGATGGCGCCGCCGCCGCCGACTCCCGTGTCGCCGCCGACCGCCGTCCCTCCTCCCTTCATCCGCGGCCTCGAGCCCCTCCGCGCCGCCGTCGCCGCCGCCACCGGCTTGGCCGCACCCGCCGACGCCGTGGCTGCGCTGGCCGCCGCCGCCGTGGCTGCGCCGGCCGCCGCCGTCCTGGCCGCGCCGGCCGCCGCCGTGGGCGCGCCCGCTGCCGCCGTGGCCGCCCCCCGCCGCTGCCGTGGCTGCGCCCGCCGCCGCCGTGGCCGCGCCCGCTGCCGCTGCCGGTGGGCCAGCCGGCTACCGCCTCCCCGCCGCTGCTGCAGTGGCCGCCGCCGCCGCCGGTGGTGCCGGCGCCCGATCTGCACCCGGGGCTGCCGCCACCGCCTCCTACGGCCCGTCGCCCGCTGGTGCTGCGCCCTGGCCGGCATTGTCGACCTAGCCCGGCACGCTGCCGCCTTGGGTTGCTCCTCCACACCCTCGGGCCCCACTGCCGGTCCATGCCAGCGTCGTCCCTTCGCTGCCGCCGTGGTGGTCCCCTCCCGCCGTCGGTGCACCACCACCGCCACCCGGGACTGTCCCGCACGACGGCTCCGCGTCGTCGTCCGTTCTCCTCGCCGATCCTGCTACCTTAGCAGATCCTCGCGGGTTGTCTGCCCAACCTTCCGCGACTCCCTCTGGTGTCGCTGCTGCCTTGGCGGCCTCGCGTGAGCGTGAGCGGACTCTTGCTCTTGCCCTGGAGCAGGAGCGAGCGTCCATGGCGGCCCTCACTCACCAGCTCGAGGAGGAGACACACCCGCAGTGGCTCCTCTCTCGTGAGACCTCCCCCGGTGATGGAGCGGCGCACAGCACCTACGCTGCGACCCTGGTTGCCGGCCTCCACGCCCAGGCTTCCGGCGTCTCGAACATCCGGACGCTAGTCCCGGTTGTTCTGGGCTCCGACTCCACCTCCTACGCCCGCTGGCGTAACCTGCTTCTCCTCACGTTGAGGCGCTTCCGTCTTGACGACCACGTCATCCGGGATGACTCCCCGTTGGACGACAATTGGCTTGGCATGGACAGTCTGGTCCTTGCCTGGATTCTCGGCTCTCTCTCTGATGAGCTGGAGGACCTGGTGAGTCGACGCAGTGGTGGCACGGCGCGTCAGGCCTGGCTCGTCATCGAGCAGCACTTCCAGGGGAACCGTGCGACCCGAGCTCTTCACATCTGGGCACGGTTCGCTACTACCGTTCAGGGGGACCTCTCGGTCTCTGCCTACTGTCGCCAGATGAAGGGCATGTCCGATGCCCTTCATGACCTCGGTGACCCTGTCCCGGAGACTTCGCTCGTTCTTCAGGTCCTGCAGGGCCTGAATGAGCGCTACTCCCATCTGCGGACGGTGATCCTCCGTGAGCAGCCTCTACCGACCTTTGATAAGGTTTGGTCTGACCTTGAGCTCGAGGAGATCACTTCCGCAGGCACTGGCGCCTCCTCGCCTGCCACAGCCTTCTACGGCTCTGGGCAGCACTCCCGTCCTGCCTCCGGAGGACCACCCTCGCGCCCACCTACCACTCCAGGGGCTCCTGCCAACCTCGGGGGTGGTAATCGTCGCCGTGGTGGTCGTCGGCGCGGGGGTCGTGACAGCTCTACTGGTGGCGGAGCTGCCTCTACGCCGCGTGGTGGCTCTGCTCCGGGTGCTACGGGTTCGGGTGCTCTGCCATCCTGGCCCACATCCTATAACCCGTGGACTGGCCAGATTGCCATGTGGCCTGGACCGTCTCCGGGTCTTCCTCCACCACGCTTGGCGCGCCCTCAGGCTGCTTACGTGACCACTCCCGCGTACGGCGGTACTGCCTACTCGGCCAGTGGACCGTGGACTGCGCCCACTGGCGGGTCGGGCTACCCTATGGCTGGACCCTCCGGTCACTGGGGCCTGAGTTCTGAGTCCTCGGCGCCACACTCCACTCCTGACGGGTGGGACCGTCAGTCACTGGCCTCCTCCTTCAGCACGATGGCCCTTACTCCGCCAGGTGCTGACTGGGTCGCCGACTCCGGAGCCTCGTACCACACCACCCCCGACGCTGGTATACTCTCTTCTTCCCACCCTTCCCGCCCTTTCCATCCTTCATCTATCGTTGTTGGGAATGGGTCTGTTCTTCCAGTCACCTCAGTAGGTGACTTGGGCTCGTCGGGTTCTTTCCAGCTTCGTGATGTTCTTGTTGCTCCTGACATCATTCATAATCTTCTTTCTGTTCGTCGCTTTACCACTGACAACCATGTTTCTATTGAGTTTGATCCTTTTAGTTTATCTGTGAAGGATCTTACTACCCGGCATCTTCTTCACCGCTGTGAGAGTTCGGGGCCCCTGTACACGTTTCGTCTTCCCGCTTCCGCTTCGACTTCACCTTTTGCCCTAGCTACGACAGCTTCTTCCACGACTTGGCACCGCCGGCTTGGCCATCCTAGTGCTGATGCCATGTCTAAGTTGTCTAGTAGCTCAGTGATTTCGTGTACTAGGGGTACTCATGAGTCTTTGTGTCATGGTTGTCAGCTTGGTCGCCATGTTCGGCTTCCATTTCCGCACTCTGTTACTCATGTTGAGCGGATTTTTGATTTGATACACTGTGATCTTTGGACTTCCCCTGTCATCAGTGTTTCTGGATATAAGTATTACTTGGTGATACTTGATGATTTTTCGCACTACTCGTGGACTTTTCCCTTGCGTCAGAAGTCCGACACGTTCGCCACTCTCTCTCACTTCTTTGCTTGGGTGTCCACCCAGTTCGGCCTCATTATTCGGGCCATCCAGTGCGATAACGGACGCGAGTTTGACAACTCCGCGTTCCGTGACTTTCTTCTCTCTCGCGGTATTCAGTTGCGCATGTCCTGCCCGTACACTTCTCCTCAGAATGGCAAGGTTGAACGCATGATTCGTACCACTAACGATGTTATGCGTTCCCTGATGTTTCAGGCCTCCATTCCTGCTCGGTACTGGGCTGAGGCACTCCACACCGCTACTCTCCTCATTAATCGCCTCCCTACGAAGGCGATTAGTGCCCCCACCCCTCACTTCGCCCTTTTCGGCACCACTCCCCTCTATGACCACCTTCGAGTGTTCGGGTGCACTTGCTACCCTAACCTTTCCGCCACCACACCCCATAAGCTTGCGCCCCGTTCCACCCGGTGTGTCTTCCTTGGATACCCCCCTGATCATAAGGGGTATCGGTGCCTTGACCTTGCTACCCGTCGTGTCTTGATCTCTCGTCACGTTGTTTTCGACGAGTCATCCTTCCCCTTCTCCGCTTCGTCCTCCGACTCTGTTGTTGAGTTGGATTCCCTGTTTCCCACTGACCTTGAGGCCGCGCCCATCCAGCGACCTTGTGTTTTACCCCCTGCAGGTCACCCACGCGCCCAGGAGCGCGCGGCCCCGGCGTCCCTGATGCCGCCTACCGCGCCACGCGCAGCCCCGGCGTCCCCGACGCCGCCTCCCGCGCCACGCGCGGCCCCGACGTCGCCGACGTCGTCTACCGCGCCACGCGCGGCCCCGGCGTCCCCGACGTCGCCTCTCGTGCCACGCGCGGCCCCGGCGTCCCCGACGTTGCCTCCCGCGCCACGCGCGGCCCCGGCGTCCCCGGCGTCCCCGACGTCGCCTCCTGCGCCACGCGCGGCCCCGGCGTCCCCGGCGTCGCCTCCCGCGCCACGCGCGGCCCCAGCGTCCCCGATGCCGCCTCCCGCGCCACGCGCGGCCCCGGCGTCCCCGACGTCGCCCCCCGCGCCACGCGCAGCCCCGGCGTTGCGTTACGCCGACCCTGCCCTTGTCTATCAGCGACGAGTGCGGGTTGGCGTACCGGCCCCCTCCCACCCGGAGCCTCCGGTGTACCACCCCCCACTGCTCCACCGAGACCCTAGTCACGTCCACCTGATGGTGACTCGTCGGGCGGCTGGGGTCCTCCGACCGGTGGAGCGGTTCTCCGGGGTGGTCCTCTCTTCGCCGACCTCCTCACCGCCTGCCTCATCGGCCGTTTCACCCATCCCCTCTTCTGTCCATAGTGCCCTCGCCGATCCTCACTGGCGTCGGGCTATGGAAGAAGAGTATGCGGCCCTACTTGCCAACCAGACCTGGGATTTGGTTCCTCGTCCTGGTCGTGGCAATGTTGTCACGGGCAAGTGGGTGTTCACGCATAAGCGGCGGGCGGATGGGTCCCTCGAGCGGTATAAGGCTCGGTGGGTTCTTCGCGGCTTCACTCAGCGGCCTGGCGTTGACTACGACGAGACTTTCAGTCCCGTGGTGAAGCCGGCGACGGTTCGGACCGTCCTGTTGCTGGCTCTCTCGCGTTCTTGGCCTGTCCACCAGTTGGACGTCAAGAACGCCTTTCTCCACGGCACGCTGACGGAGACGGTGTACTGCTGTCAGCCGACAGGGTTCGTTGATTCAGCTCGCCCAGACATGGTCTGCCGGCTGAACAAGTCCCTGTACGGTCTCAAGCAGGCGCCCCGAGCTTGGTACAGCCGGTTCGCCTCCTTCCTGGCCTCGCTTGGCTTCGCCGAGGCCAAGGCGGACGCCTCGCTCTTCGTCTACAGCCGTGAGGGGGACACAGTGTACCTTCTTCTCTACGTCGATGACATCGTCCTCACAGCGTCCAGTCCGGTCCTCCTTCAGCGCACGATCTCCGCCTTGCAGCGGGAGTTCGCGATGAAGGACCTGGGCCGACTCCACCACTTCCTGGGCGTGACGGTGGAGCACAGACCGGGTAGCTTGTTCCTCCACCAGAGACAATACTGCTTGGACGTCCTCCAGCGAGCGGGCATGGCTGATTGCAAGCCGTGCTCCACTCCGGTGGATACCCAGGCGAAGGTCTCCTCCGCTGACGGTGCCCCTGTCGCTGACCCTACACTGTACAGGAGTCTTGCAGGTGCTCTCCAGTACCTCACCTTCACCGGGCCGAACATCTCCTACGCCGTCCAGCAGGTGTGCCTTCACATGCATGATCCGAGGGAGCCGCATCTCACTGCGGTGAAGCGGATCCTTCGGTACCTGCGCGGCACCCTCGACTACGGCCTTCTCCTTCGGGGTGACTCAGCCTCCGAGCTGGTTGTCTACACCGACGCCGACTGGGCAGGGTGCCCAGACACCCGTCAGTCTACCTCCGGCTACGCCGTCTTCCTGGGCGGCAACCTCGTCTCCTGGTCCTCGAAGCGGCAACCTGTGGTGTCCCACTCGAGTGCCGAGGCGGAGTACCGCGCCGTTGCAAACGGGGTGGCCGAGACCTCCTGGCTCCAGCAGCTCCTTCAGGAGCTCCACTCTCCAGTCACTCGGAGCACACTGGTGTACTGCGACAACGTCAGCGCCGTCTACCTCTCCACCAACCCCATCCAGCATCAGCGCACGAAGCATGTGGAGATCGATCTCCATTTTGTTCATGAGCGGGTTGCTCGTGGCGAGGTTCGGGTCCTCCACGTCCCGACGACGTCGCAGTTCGCCGACATCTTCACGAAGGGCCTCCCTTCGTCGGTGTTCTCCGAGTTTCGGTCCAGTCTCAACATCTGCTGTGGCTAGATGTTGGGACTGCGGGGGGGGGGGGGGGGGGGGGGTGTTAGACAGTTTGTGTACTGGGCTAGGCCCATTGTATCCAGCCCATCAGGGCTCTATATATGTACCCCTAAACTCTATCAATTAAACCCTAATTAGCCTCCAATTATTGTTAACCACCTCTGTCATATCCTTGGGTACACAACTCTTTCACGTGACTAACATCAACACAATCCAGGTTCACCAGCTGAGCCGCACTATTCTTCTTCCCCACTGTTATGCTTCGACGAGCTTCGAGGCCCAGCCAGACTCCCTGTTCAGTTCTTCATGTTTAACGCATCAGTTGTCTTCTTCCTCCTTCCCTGAACACAAACAAGGTCCAGCTACCAAGTACTTCCTCCGTTCTAAAAGCTTGTCATCTTTTAGTTCATTTTTGAACTAAAAGGTGACACATTTTGTGGAACAGAGGGAGTATGTGACACAAGACCCAGCCATATACTTGTACTTTTTACCTCAAGTGACCCAATTGCTCCTCTCTTTGTTCTCTTCCACTTTATGAAAGTGCATCTAGGTAATCCCTGTGGGTTTTAGATGATTGCTGACTACAATAAAGGACTAATGATCTTTATGAATATAAGCACAAGTGATCGAAGTTTAAATGGAAACGAAGACTCTCAAAAAGGAAAAAAAGTGAAAATAGCGTTGAAAACTCGAAGAGTAGAAATTAGGGGTTAAAAAAATTCTTGTGTCGAGTTGAGCCATGTCGTAGAGAGTTTTTAACAACTCAAGTGCTTGAGAATCATTTGAGAGTTCATAGTACGATTAGGTTTTGCTGGAGAGTTAAGTCTAGGCAGCCTTAAGGACAAGGCCGGACGAGTTCAACCGCATCAGAGTATTTTGATGCTAGGCGAACCAAGAGCTTCTGTGTGAGTTTGAACTTGTTTCTGGGGACAGACTAGTCCGCGGTGAGTGTGTCTGAGCCATTCTGGGACTAAGTCATGAAGGGGCAGACTAGTCCGCCCCGATAGACTTGTTCGTTTCTACACGGATCAAGAGGTATTGTGTGAGTTCGAACTAGTCTGCTCAGGTTTAGACTAGTCCGTTGTGAGGAAGGGAGTGGCTTCTGAGACTAAGTCCTAGAAGACCGGACTAGTCCGCCATGGACTAGTCTGTCTATACAGTCTAGTCCGAGTTGAGCCGAAGGAGTTGGCTCTGTTTGACTTAGGACTAGTTCGTGTTGGGACAGACAAGTCCGTTATGTGTGGGTGTTTGGCTGCAAGGACAAGTGCTGGCAGCCTGGACTAGTTCGCTCTGAGGGGTTCGACTAGTATGCCTGGACCAGACTTGCCCGTTCTCATTCAAAATAAAAGGTTCTGAGTGAGATCGGACTAGTCTATTGGACGGACTAGTTCGTGGTCTTGTGACCGTTTCAATTTAAAAGGTGTCGGTCACATTAGTTTGTTAGCCTTTGTGACGTCAGTGGTCCCCTCAGGTTGGACTAGTTCGGACTTTAATTGGTGGCAACGGTCTAGTGTCGGGACCCCTATAAAAAGAGATCTCCCTGCCTTCCATTGCGCTCTCTCTCTCTCTCTCGAACTCTAGCGCACCCATAGCCTTCCAAGAGGAATTCTAAGCCTTTCTCTTCACATGATGAGCCTAAGATCGAATCTTGAGGGTTTGTGGGATTCGTAAGAAGAGAGAGGAGTGTGACCAATCTTGAGCTCTTGGTTGATTCTCTCGCATTTGAGTTGTTGATCTGAGTTTGTTTGTGTTGTTTTCGATCCGTAGTTGTGCTAGGTTGTTGTGGGATCCTCATGTTGTGAACAAGCCCATGAATCGTTTAATTCACCCTTTCTGATTTGGTGGAGATCAAGTCGGCCTTCGTGGTGGCCTGGTGAGAGTAGGGTTGGAAGAGACCCGGTTCTTCGTAGACTCCTCAACGAGGATGTAGGTTCCTCTGTAGAATCCAACTTCGAGATAAATCGTGTGTCTCTTTCCTTCTTCACATTTGTTCATCGCTGGATCATTTTTAGAGTAAATATTGTTCTTCGCTTGCAACTTGTGATCAATCTCGTAATCTTGCAATCTAAGTTGTTCCTAGGATTTGTAACTACTTGTTTAGGTTGCTTGTTAGTTGTGTTACATTTCAGAATAAGTTAATCGAAGAAAAACCACTAAAAATTCAACCTTTTGCTTAAGTTCACTGTCTGACCAGACTAGTTCGCCTCTGACTGGACTAGTTCGCCCTTAATTGTTGATTCCTTTTAAATTAAGTGTTTTCAGGTGTTTTTAGCCTATTCACCCCCTATAGCCAACATTCAATTGGTATCAGAGCCTAACTCTCACAAAATCTTAACCGCTTGGAGAGGAAATGGGGGAAAACGGCGAGAAGGAGTTGCCACTCCAAGACACCATCGCTATCGGCGGGAACAACACGAAGGAAGATCAAGGATCAAACTGTCGACCTCCTAAGACCAATACAAACCAGCGAATCAAGACAACACCTCCTCCCTTTGATGTGTGAAGCAAAGATGAAGATGAAGAAGTGAAGCGACTAATTGTAGCTATATTTTATAGAGTGGGTGGTTTGGTGATAAAGTTGAAACGTCCAGTCTAATCCACATTTGCTCACTTAGTTCGTCCAAGTTTTGCTCCTGGTTGATTACAGTATTTCAGTTCATGTATAGGACAATGTGCATAGTTTTAGGTTCTATAAGTCGTTAATTAATCAAAAGAGTAATCTTCTTAATGAAATAAAAAAAATCAGTTAGGCTGTCTGCTGTCTCCAGCAAGGAGAGCCAAAATCAAAGAGGCATTTGAGCATTCAGAGCTCCTAGAATCTAAAAGTTGTACCCCATTTTTTACACATTTCCAACAGAAGAGTCGGTTTTACCTTACGGGCAGCCACTCTTGCTTGTTCCCGAGACGGGGAGGAAGACCATCGCGGGGTAGAGAGGAGGAACGGCGGGGCCAACACGGAGGAAGCCCGGGCGGGCGATTGACGAGCGAGATCAGGCGCGGATGGACACGGCGGCATTTCTTGAGCTCGTCTGCGGATTAGTGTAGTTACCTGTGATGCCGCTACGGACAGCGCAATTGTTCCAAATGTCTTTCCCCTTGATCTTCTCCGGCGTTAGCATTCGTATTGTCTCCACAACAGGAGCCTTGCTCGCTCACTCGCCTCCAGCGCCTGCACCTGCTGCCGATGGTTCCGGTGAGGCCATCTCTTACAATCTGGTCCCCTTCCTCACCACGGAGATAGCAGCAGCCAAGTCACGCAAGCAACACCACAGACAGCTTGTGGATGATTGTGGACGGTTCTAGAGGTTGGTGGGCGGAGAGGGAGCCGGCGGCTTCGCTTTTTCTTACCTCCCCTTCCCCACTTTTTTCGGCCCACGCCCCGCGGCCTCCTGCAGCAGCGTCCGCGGCACAGCGAGGCCACTGACGAGAATCTCGGCCAGCTCCTCGGCGTCCACCATCGTCTCCATCCGAGGAACCCCATGCGGCGGAGATCAGACAGGTAGATGCGGCGCGGGTGGCAGACTCGTGCGAGGTCACTTCGGGGCGGAGGGAGCGAGGTCGCAACCGCACACAGCTGCTGGCTACTTCCGTACGCACGCAAGGAGGAGGGCACCGCACGCCACGGCGCAGGGAGGAGAGGGGCGTGTCGTGGAGGAGCTAGGCGTGCCGGGTAGGGGAGGGGTGCAGTGTGGAGAAGGGAGGCGCGTCGGGCAGCGGGGAAGACAGGAAGAGGAGGAAGAAAGCAGAGTGGAGAGAGAGGAGGAAGAAGGCAGTGGTTGGAACCGGTTGCGTGAGGTGCGCCCCTATCTTTCGGAAACTGGTGAGCAGCATCCGAAAATGGCTATCGGAAATGGCTCTTCTGTTGGAGAATGTTTAGGGTGGTACATAAAAGCTAAAATAGGTTTGGGCCTCCTTTTAGGGTAGCTGTTGGAGATAGTCTTATGTCATGATGATGCTAGAATCACTTTCTTTATCCTTGGTTTAGGATGATAGGTGCTAGGTCATTTGCTGTCAATTTATGCTGAGAATTTTTTAATTATTTTTAACGCAAACATTTAATAGTTATTAATATTCTGAAAGAAAGGAACTATCCCTTCAAGAAAAAAAGAAGAAAGAAAGTCTGATTGCATCTAGAAATTGTAGCACCTCAGGCACATGTGCGAGCACTGAAATGGTCTGCTGTCATAAAAGTCCTGGAGAATGTTTTGAATTTGATGAGTAGTAGGTTGATTACTTTTTTGACAAAAAGTTGTAAATTAATTAATTGATTGATATTAACTTCTAACTGTTTGGACTAAAGTAGGCTATATTTGATACTGATCGAAAGTATTCCATTTAAAATTGGGCATGGCAATATGAATTGGACATTGCTTTTCTCCACTTGAACTATTTGCTTGAATCTATAGCAGTAGAGGGTTAATTTTTTATACTGAACTCAACACATGGGTCAAGATTGGGCGATATAAATCTGATTTTCAGGGGACTTAAGAACCCATAGCCATGAGCCCCTTATGCTTTCTGTAACAATATAAGCAACTTGGTATTTAGATAAAAAAAATTAGTATCTATTGCACTCTTAATACATTAGTATAACTCTTAATGTTTTCTGGGCATTCCAACATCTTCATTAGGATGCTGATTTTCCGGGCCCATTTTCACCCCTACCTCTAGAGCAAAAGGATCATGTTTTTTGTTTTTGTTTTTTAGATCTTGGGCTACAAAACCTTTAGTTTTGTTTGTTCTTTGTGCATTCATCTATGCCTATCTTCTCCTTTGTATACATTATCTTGGGATGCACAATTACTCTTATTTAATTAGAAAATCGCAGTGGGGAACTCTGCTCCTGTTCGAGTCCCCACCCCCACAAAAATTGGCTGAGTGCTAATTTTTTCAAGCATGGAGAAATTTGAATGTGATCTTGGTGCGCTTCCTCCCTTCTGATAATTAACTGGAAGGAATATTGTATACATTTGTACACAATTCACTTTCTATAGTAAAGGAAGTATCTGCAGTATGCTTAATATTTCTAAGTCCAAGTAGGTTTATACATTTTATTTATACCAAATTGCAGGTTATGTGCACTGAGCATGTAAAAGAGAAGACCGAGTTGTTATGTGCCTTGATCAATGGCAGGAAGCTTTCAGACCTTCCCAAAATTAGCCAGGTAAAGATTTGCATTTATGTCACCATGGTACTTGATGTCATCATTATGTTTCGTATTATCAAAAAGTGTTGCTTTCATTACTGATGAATAATTTGATTGTTGCATATGTGTTTGATTGGCAGCAAACCTTAATAATTTGGGGAGAGCAAGACCGGGTCTTTCCTTTGGAACTTGGCCTACGGCTGAAGAGGTTTGTCCATTCATTTCTGTCATCATATTTGAGTATTTATCTTAAATTAATTAAGATTTGTATATAAATTCAGGCATTTGGAAGATACTTCAGAACTCGTGATTGTCAAGAATGCTGGCCATGCCATAAACCGTGAAAAGCCAGCAGAACTTTGCAGACTTATTAAGAACTACATAGTTGATCCCAATGTCAAATATCGAGATGATCGTAAGGTACAAAGTTAACTGATCACTACAATATTTGTACTCAAATGGTCAACTTGACGTCCACAAAAGTACCACTGCTACATGTACCTCTAATTTCTTCTTATAATTAAACGCCGGCAAGGATTTTCAATAAAAAGAGTATTTGTACTCAAATGTTCAACTTGACGTCCTTTGCCTGTTAAAGATTCACCTATCCAATATGGATCTGATCCACTATATGACGTCTGTAACTTAATTGTAACTATCAATGTATGATATTACTTAACCAAGAAACTTGCTCCATTTGTTCACAGGGATATTGGAGGAATGTGATGAAGAGGTTTGCTGGGTCCAGCCTGAGAAAAGTTGACTCTTCTCGACCGCTTCTATAGCATGTACAATTGATGATTGTAAATATACTGACTTTGAGAAAGCAAGACACTTGATTCTCTATTTGAAGAACAGGTAAATTTCAAATTCTGATGACTAATATTCACAAATTGTTTCGACTGAAGAATGTCGGTAGCATCTAAAGATGTGTTTGGTTTGAAGTCAAAGTTGGATTGGATACAACCATCTATATTTTTCTTTTTGAAAGGTCTTGAGGCAATTCATTATTAGTAGGAAAAATTATGCACAAGATTACTTCTAGAAAGGAAGCTGTCGGGACCTTGCAGACCGGGTACCTCCGCATACAAGCTAAAAGAAGCTCCGGACCTGGCCTTCCACTGAGGCGGGTCCTGGCGCTGCCAAGCGTCCTCCGACTCCGGACCTTTGCTCCCGCCGAGGAGGGCTCTGGTGCTGACATGCGTCTTCCGGCTCCGGACTCTTGCTCCCACCAAGGAGAGCTTCGGAGGTGTCATGCGTCCTCTGACTCCAGACCCTTGCTCCCGCTGAGGAGAGCTCCGGTGCAACCACGTGTCCCGCAACTTGCTCTGGGCGGTAGGTTGCGGGAGTAAGGGGTGGTGCGTCCTGTCCAGTCGCGTATTGAAGGCACAATCCTTTTCCAAGCGTACAGATGCGGTGCACGCCTTCTGTCAGGTACTGTTGCGTCCAATCGCATCGCAGGAAGGCGTTACGGGCCTACCCCACACCGCCAAGTGGGTAACTTACGGCGACAAGACTGATGGGACGTTTCCTGCTATCATCAACGACTATGCCTAGCCACTGGCGACTGACGCGGCAAGATAGCAGGTCTTCAAGGTGCGGTCAGAGGCAGTGTACGTAAGAAGTCTTAGATCTTTCTTTGATCTTGTACAGGATAAGATCATCCCAGGGCCACCTGTTGGGCTTCGGACCCCACTTATAAGTTGTTTTGCCTTGGACTATAAAAGGATTGGGCAACCACCGACTTAGACATCTTCTCTGGTCCGCTCGGACTGGGACAACCAATCGATACAACACACATACACACCAACAATACAATCTCACCGTGGAGTAGGGTGTTACGCTCTTGCGGCCTGAACAACGTAAAAACCACCGTCTCATACTTTCATACGCGCAATCGCTAGATTGAGAACTAAGGCCTGCCGATTAAAGAACCTCCTTAGCAGATCTGGGGAAAGTGCTGCATTAACACTTCGACAGAAACAAAAAAACATAGGATTACACGTCCATACTGAGTGATACAATCAGGGCTACTTGCTTGCAGCCTGAAACCTGGGGTTACACGTCTATACTCCTTGCTACAATCAGGGCTACCTGCTTGCCGCCATCCACAGCTGAAGCTCCCCCTTGAGTTGGGATGTGACCTCCACAAAGCGCTCTGTTGCCTAGAAAATCCTGACACTTCGCTCTTGTCATATCGAAATCGCAACGATGAGAGATTGTAACCCACTAGTTCTGGACGTGTTGGAGGTTGGCAGCATCTCCTCGAAGTAGTGAAACGGGGATGAAGCGGAGGTCTAGTTTACAGGATCAAGGAACGTCTAGGCTGTCCATTCACTGATTGTGGATATGTTGCATTTGATGAACAGGTGTGACGAGATCTCTAGGTTCCACTAGCAAAGTGGGCAAAAGTAGTTGTTTGACCACTCCCACCACTGTAGTCCATCTGCGGTCCAAATTCAAATTCATCCTTGCCACAGTAGTCAAAGGAAGGTGGTGCCCATATCTTCCAAATTTTTTTCGGAAATTGGGATTGAATTCTCCCTTCAAATTGCAGCAGGTATGCTGATTTTGCACTATATTTACCATTTGCTGTGTGAACCTGTCGAAGTGTGCGACCGACACTTCCCCTAGTATTACTAAGAAGTAACTTGAAGAACTGAAGAACAAAGGTGAGATTTTTACGTGGTTCGGGCTGTCTGAGCGTAATACCCTACTCCATGAGGGTGTGTTGTATGCTTGAGTGTGTTGCGTGTGTCTGAGATCAGATTAGCATAAGTTGTTGTCTACCGTGCAGCGCAAACCTTTTACATGCCAAAGTCTAGCTTTTATAGTGTAACCGAGACCCGACAGGTGGCCTCAGACTATTAAGCACCCTATACACGATCTAGGCGCTTAATAGCGGTTTATTTATGTAATAACGTGCCTTGATGGTAGCATTACTTTGCTTGAAGGCCCTCTGATCGTGCGTCATTACTGCAGAATTAATGACGTGTTAATTTGGTCTTGTGACGGCTGATTAATAGCCACTTAAATGTCCGCGCCGTTGGAGATCCCGAAGTCCTTCTCGTTGGAGAGGTAGGGTCTGACATGTGGCAGCTCCGGAGTCACCCTTAGCAGGGAGGCAGGTCTGGAGCTGCAAGACACATGGCCGCACTGGAGCCACCCTTGCGAGGGAGGCAGGTCCGGCGCCACGGGACACGTGGTAGCACCAGAGCCACCTTTGTGAGGAAGACAGGTCTGACACCGCGGGACACGTGGCAGCACCGGAGCCACCCTTAGGAGGGAGACAGGTCTGACGTCGTATGACACGTGGCAACACTGGAGCCACCCTTATGAGGGAGGCAGATTTGGCGCTACGGGGCATGCAGCTTCTGAAGGTCTTCTCTCATGGAAGGTGGGACTCAACGCTTCTTCTTCTAGTACGCGAGGGTAACTGGTCTGCAGGGTACCGACAGTGGCCCCCGGGCCCACCTCGGGAGAGGTTTCGATTCCGTAGGTGTGGTCACCATCACTTCCCGCATTGCTACTTTAACTTTTCACTTGGGCGGTTGAAACGATGGCACGTTCCTTTGCCACCGCTACGTGGCCCTTCTTGATTTGGCAGGTTAGATATGCGATGTGCGGATCCTACGTATTGAGGAGCGCTGGCTCCCAATACGATTTTCATATCGGTTCTGAGTGCAATCTTTGTAGCTTTGTAAGGCTTCTTTCCTTGGGCTCCCAACTTCTCATCGTGACAACGGTTCACCTGGTGCGATTTTTTTGGCAAAGTGGACTCGGGCCTCCTTATCATCGATGAGATAGTAATTGTGGTCCGCGTGCAGTTACCTTCCAAGCGTCGCAGAGAGTAATAAAGGGAAGAGTTGCGCAATGAAGGAACTCTTACGCTCCGATCTGTTTCCTTGTGCATAGAACTCTCATCTTCCTTCTATGCATTGTGCTTGTGCTTTTTGATCTGTTCCACTCGCAACCATGGAACTCGGTCTTCTCCCCTCCAAGCTCGTGAGCAAGAGGGACATCGTGATTCGAGCGCAACTCCAGCGACAATTAGATCCTCTTCATCCTCTTGTATCTGCCTTTGTATCTTCAAACTCTCTATAAAAAGTTTGGAACTTGAATGAAATTCTTGTGAACTTCATATTTTGCCTTCATTGTTGTCATTGTCGTAGCTTACTTGGGCCCATGGTAGACTTACTCAATTGATTGAGGACGTCTACCATCAGGAACTTGACAATGTCTTGAAGTTTTGGGTTAGCTCCGAGCTTGATCGTGGTTTCAGAGAGTACCGACAGGATCCCTTGCCAACGTGCATAACGTTAGCATTGAGCTCATTAGAAGTGCTGGAGCTTGTTGACTCGACGGACCTATTGTCAACGTGTAGAAAGTTAACATCAAGCACCCTGGGAACGTCGGAGCTCCCAAATGGAGCATGTAAATCATTTGTCATTCACATGAGAGTCAAGAAAAGGAGTAAAAGTGCTTCTTCATGCGTATAGCTTAGTTGTGGCTTACTGTCCTTAATTGAACTCTAGGTCCTAATCAATTCTACGTGATAATACTAGTATATCGGTTGTGCTTTCATAGGTCCGTGTGCTTTCCGGACCTGTCTTACTTTGACGCAACACCAGAATAGGCAGAGTGACATACTTAGGGTGGTGACCAGGCTAAGTCTTTAGCGCACTCCAGATCTGTTATTGGCATCAGTTTTCAGGCGAATAGACCATTCAGCGAACTATAAATCCTGAAAAAGACTTCAAAAAAATACTTAAATAGGTGTCACATGAATTTTTAGAAACCAAATTTCAACATGATTGCCTAGCTTCACTATTGGCAAGAAGCTATAAAAGAGCAGATAATAACATGCACAATGTAAATGCACGTAGAGTCTGTTTCCATGCTATTGCATTTTATAATAGGTCTGAATAATAGGGGAGGCAAGGATACACACTTATGGTACGGAACAATGCTTAATATGCTAAAATTTTTGGACCAACCCGACTTGTTCATAGACACTATGAAATACTATAACAAAAAACAGACTCACCTCCGTGCTAAGTGTAGAACTTACAGAGATGTTATATGTTCCAGGGGTTGGGAAGTTGTGTCCCATCCTCTGTTGCTAAGCGTACGGATCCGGAGTAGGAAACTTTTGTGACTCGGAAGGGACCCTCCCAACTGGAGGAGAGCTTGTTCGCTTCTTCTCAAGAAAGTATACGCCTCAGCGCCAGATTGCCTACTTCCAGCCGCCGATTGCGCACATGCCTTTGCTAATAGCGCCAGAGCGCCTGGCGGTACTGCACATTTCGGACAGCTTCTTGGCATCTTGCCTCGTCGGTAAGGTCTAAGTCATTGTGTCGGAGCTGGTCCTGCGCGGCTTCGTCATAGATCCGAACTCGGAGAGAACCCATGGTAATATCTGGAGGGAGAACAACTTCCGCTCCTTACATCAGGAAGAAGGACGTCTCTCCTCTAGCCCGACTGGGTGTTGTCCAGTTTGCCCACAGTGCAGACAGAAGCTCCTCAATCCAATTGGCACCATGGTTTTTCAAGCATTTGTAGGTGCGGGTCTTGAGTCCTTTGAGTATTTCAGCATTTGCTCTCTCGGCTTGCCCATTACTTGCTGGGTGCGCTACTCATGCGCAGCTGATCTTGATGCTGAGGTCTTCACAGTATTCTTGGAATGCTGCACTTGTGAATTGTGTCCAGGTGTAAGTGATGACTCTGTTCGGGACTCCAAATCTGCAGACTATGGACTTCAAGAATTTGATTGCTGATTGCTTGTTAATTGTCACCACAGGAGCTGCTTTCTACCACTTCGCGAACTTGTCGATGGCGACATATAGAAACCGGTACCCTTCGACGGCTTTGGAAAAAGGTCCCAGAATATTTATCCCCACATAGCGAATGGCCATGAGGGAGGAATCATCTGCAGTGACTGCGTCGGTATGTGGATCTGCTTGGCATGAAACTAGCACGCTTCACATCTCTTGACCAGCTCGACTGCATTCTGGAGAGTTGTAGGCCTTTAAGTTGCTTGATGATGAGTTGTGAATCTCCTCTGACCAGCAGCTGTTGGAAGCCAAAGGATAACGCTGTCTTCAGTCCAAAGATGAGTGCTTCATATTCCTTCGTCGCCTTGAAGTCAAGGTGGATCATGTACTTGACTTGCTCCCCGGTTGGTGCGAGGAGTAGAACTCCAGCTCCGGCCCCCTGCTTCTGCACGGAGCTGTCGAAGAAGAGGGTCCAATGAGGCTCGGTGAAGATCGGGACCTTAGGTTCTGACATATCAACGTCGAGACCTCCTGGTCCAGATGGAGACGGAGTCCACTCCGCCAGAAAATCAGCTAGTGCCTGACTGTTGATGGCGTGTCGAGGCAGGAATTCAAGGTCGGATTCCGCTAGCTCCGCAGCCCACTTGGTGATACTTCCCGTTGAATTGGGATTATGAAGTATATCCTGCAGTGGATAAGAGGTTACCACTGAGATCTTGTGAGCTTGAAAATAGTGACAAAGCTTTCTTGACGCGATAATTACTGCGTATAGCAGCTTATGCACTTCAACATATCTTGTCTTGGCGTCGTGGAGGACCTCACTAATGAAGTAGACAGGTCGCTGGACAGTCCGGACCCTCCCGGAGGGGTCTAGTTCATCTTCTCCATCTACTCGGACCCTTCCGGAGCATTCCAGATCTTCTTCATGTGTAGTCTGTACCCTCATGGAGGGGTCTGACGTATCTTCTTGTAGAGATAGATCTTCAATGTATGTGGGCTAGGACCCAGACTCGCATTGATTTCCTCCAGGTGGCTCCGGACCCTCCCAAAGGGGTTCGAGCCTTTGTGAAGAAGAATTCGGAGGTGTTTCTGGCCTCTCTTTGACCAAAACCATGCTGACAACCTCTGTTGTTGCAGCAATATAAATCAGTAAGGTTCACCAAGTTCGGGAGCTACCATGACGGGCAGTGTTGTGAGAGATTGCTTTAGCTCTGGAACGCCTTGTCTGCTTCTTCGGACCAGTTGAAAGGCCTGGACTTTCGTAGGAGCTTGAAGAATGGGAGTGCCCGCTCAGCCAGTCTAGAGATAAACTGGCTGAGTGAAGCTAGACACCCCATAAGCTTTTGAACATCCTTGATACAGGCAGGTGGCCGTATTGCTTCAATGGCTTTTATCTTCTCTGAATTTGCTTCAATTCCTTGGTGCGCTACCTGGAATCCTAGAACCTTCTCAGAGGAAACCTCGAAGACACACTTGTCAGGATTCAACTTCGTGCGCGTCATGCGCAGCTTGTCGAAGACCGTCTGAAGATTATCTAGCAAAGAGTCTTTGGTCTTGACTTTAACGACGATGTCATCGACATATACTTCCACAAGGTCCCGGATAAGATCCCAAACATTTTATGCATTGCTCTCACAAAAGTTGAAAGAGCATTCTTGAGACCATAAGGGATGGCAGTGTAGCAATACAGACCATCTACTGTGATAAAGGTTGTATGTTCTTCATCTTCCTTTGCCATTGGTATTTGATGAAAACCAGAATACGCATCCTGGAACCATAATAATTCACAACCAGAAGTAGAATTTACTATTTGATCTATTCTTGGAAGTGGAAAATGGTCTTTTGAACATGCCTTATTAAGAGTGGTGTAGTCGATGCACATCCGAAGCTTCCCGCTGGCCTTGGGTATGACGACTGGGTTTGCCAGCCACCGCGTATGATGTACCTCCCGAATGAATCCAGCGTCCAGTAGATTCTTGATTTCTTCACAGATGAAGTTTTACCGCTCGATGGCTGCTTCAGAGGCTTCTGTTGTATCGGCCGGGGTAGATCTTCAGATGGTGCTCAATCACCTCCCTATGGATCCCAACATTTGTGATGGTTTCCATGCAAACACGTCGACATTAACTTGGAAGAAGGTGATGAGCGCGAGTTCATATTTATCATCCAGACCTCCTGCAATGCGCGTGGTCTGGTCAGTGTCAGAACTGATCTGGACGACTTTGACGGAAACGTCGTTGTCGTCGCTTGGCTGCACACGGGGTGCAGAGGTTGAGCCGTGCTGGCGCGTGCTTGGAGGTTGTTGAGCTGATTGCTCCTTGTTGGAATCAGCTTCTTACGTAGTAGCGAGTGCATGAAGCTTCTCCAATGCAGTAACTCCGACAGTGTGGTCTCCTCAGATCCTGAGGACGCCCGTCGGAGTTGGTATCTTCAACACCAAGTAGCCATAGTGCGTTACCGCCATGAACCGGTACAAGGCCGGCCAGCTGAGGATGGCGTTGAAGGGAAGGCTGATCTCCGCCACATCGAAGATTAGTTTCTCTGAACAGTAGTTCTCATGCGTCTCAAATGTTACTTTGAGAGAGACGCAACCGAGCGCGGTGATAGCTCCCGGACCCCCTCCGGAGAATGGATGCCAGGGCTTAAGGTCTGAAATGGGGACCTGCAGCTTCTTGAAAGCTGCGAAGCTTATGAGGTTGAGAGTCGTCCCACCATCAACCAGAGTATGGAAGAGTTGCAGGTTGTTGATAGTCGGAAGACTATTAGCGGAAGTTGCCCAGCTCCCGCCATGTTCTTGGTGCAGTTGGAGGCGTCGAAGGTGATCAGAGTGTCCATCCACTTCCGATGGGGCTTCACCTTGACGGTGGGAGCTACAACAGCTACCTCCCGACGCAGAGCTTTCACTACGCGACGGGAAGTAATGTCCTACGACCCTCTATACATCATATGGAGAGTCCTCCTTGGTCGTTATCGGAGCTAGTGTCAGAGTCATCGACGTTGTTGTAGACCGCCTTTAACGCCTTCTAGGCGCCTTGGAAGCCTAGCTCCTGCTCCGCTGGAGCATTGTCGATCTTCTGTTTGCCCTGCGGTTGGCGAAAAGGCGCATCATGTCGACACTTGTGCTGAGCTCGTTCGGCCAGCCTCTTGACCTCTATGCAGTTTTCGAGGTTGTGACCTGAGGAGTTGTGGATCGGGCACCACATCTTGTTGTCGCCGTCATTAGACGACGATCGAGGTCGCTTGTTGGGGCGTGACCCCCGACCACCTGGAACCGTTGCGGCTATAGATGTAGGTGTGCCGACAAGTGAATTTTTTGCCACTTGTCTTCTTATTTTTCTTCTTACCACTGCTGTGGGCAGTAGTTCCCTCCTTGGAAGCAGATGACGCTCCTGCCTCTACGGCTGGGTTGGAGTGCCAATCACGCCCTTCAGCAGCCCTGTCACATTTGTCTGCCAGACTGAAGAGCTCCATAACATCATGGATGTTCTTGGTGGCCAGCTTCTCCAAGATCTTGTCTCTCACGCCCTGTCGGAATGCAACATCAACGGAGGCGTTCCAGATCGAAGGAATTGTGTTTCGTACCTGTGAGAACCGCTGCATGAAAGATCCCAATGACTTCCAAATTTTGTCGTACGACAAAGAGATCCACTTCAGTGCCAGGGCAAGTATAGGAACTTTCAAAGTTGGCAGTGAACTGACGACATAGCTCTCCCCAACTATAGATTGAGTCAGGGGTAAGCTCATGAACCACAACCGAGCAGTTCCGGTCAAGGCTACTGGGAAGTAGTTAGCCATGACAGCCTCATTCCCTCCTGCAGCGAGGATGACAGTAGAGTATATCTGCAGAAATTCGACGGGGTTGGTAGTCCCGTCATACTTCTTCGGCAAGTGAGGCAGAAACTTGGGTGGTCATTCCATCATGCGAAGGTGTGGTGCGAGCACCGCACGACCACCACCTGTTCCTGGAGGGGAAGACTCTTCTAAGATGTGTCGCCTCTCGCGGTTACGCTCGATGGTGACACGACCATCTTGTTCCGCGTAACAGCGGTTAAGCTCCGCCCTGAGGTCTCCCGTCGGTAGCCTCGACACGGCGGAGGTGCGACGGGCCATCGAAGGAGTGCGCGACGTCGCTTGGTGCGATGGCACGTGTCTTCTTTGTGATGGCACATGATCGAGTCATCCTGACAGGGTCATCTTGCGGGTTGGAGCCGACCTGGGCTCGAACTGCGGCTGATCGTTGAGGGTCATGGCTGCGGTGGCGACTAGATGATCGACATCATTCTGCCACTGCTCCAGGGCTACTAGAGGTGCGTCCGGCGCTGGTGGACGCTGGAGATGAGCACGCGCTGCAATTAGCGCATTCTGTGGACTTGTGGTCGATTCAATGACCGACGCCAAGGCACCATCCTGCATGTGAGCAGCGGCTGTTGCAGTAGCAGATGGTGGAACATTGTTCCCAGGTTGATGCGCTGCAACATCAACTTGTGGATCAGTGGTTGAATTGCCACTAGGACATCAAGAGGTGTCGCTAACTTCATTGCCTCTTCCAGCTCATGCATTCGGGCCAGAGGAAGCAGAAACGAAATTCACCATCGTTGATATTGAAAGTCTTGAGAGTGCCCCTACCTGGCGCGGCAAATGTCGAAGTGTGTGATCGACACTTTCCCCGATACTACTAAGAAGTAATCCGCGAAGGTTCTTGTTTTTAGGAGGCGCGTAACTCGAAGAACTCAAGAACAAATGTGACAAAGAGATTTTTACGTGGTTCGGTCAGCGTAATACCTTACTCTATGGAGGTGTGTTGTATGCTTGAGTGTGTTGCGTATGTTTGAGATCAGATTAGCATAAGTTGTTGTCTATTGTGCAGCGCAAACCTTTTATATGATAAGGTATGGCTGTTACAAGGTAACCGAGACCAGACATGTGGCCCCGGACTATTAAGCACCATGTACATGATCTAGGCGCTTAACAATGGTTTATTTGTGTAATAACGTGCCTTGATGGTAGCATTACTTCGCTTGAAGGCCCTCCGATCGTGCGTCATTAATGCGGAATTAACGACGCGTTAATCCAATCTTGTAACGGCTGATTTATAGCCACTTGAATATCCGCGCCGTTGGAGATCCCAGAGTTCTTACCGTTGGATAGGTAGGGTCTGACACGTGGCAGCTCTGGAGCCACCCTTAGCAGGGAGGTAGGTCCGGAGCTGCTAGACACGTGGGCGCACCGGAGCCACCCTTAGGTGTGAGCCAGGTCCGGGCGCTGCGGGACACATTGCAGCACCAGAGCCACCCTTAGAAGGAAGACAGGTCCAACGCTTCAGGACACGTGGCAGCACTAGAGCCACTCTAAGGAGGGAGACAAGTCTGGCGCCGCGGGACACGTGGCAGCATCAGAGCCACCCTTAGGAGGGAGACATATCCGGTGCTACGGGGCATGCGGCTTCCGAAGGTCTTCTCTCTTGGAAGGTGGGACTCAACGCTTCTTCTTCTGGTACGCGAGGGTACCTAGTCTGCAGGGTACTGACATAACCCATTGGACCTCATATGTGGCCTCCCGATTCGACTCAATCTGGTTCTCTTCAATCATGCTCCATAGCCGTATGAAGTCTACCAGCAGGGCATTGGTTATTCCAGGGATGAGGTCCCTGACCTATTGGTTATTATCAATGGCAGCTGCCACTGCTTTCTTTTTCCCTTTCGTGATTTCGTAGAGCACCGGAAAAAAGGATGTCACACCATTTAACCAGCTGAACTGCCAGAAACAAGCAGTTCGCCTGTTACGGATGGTCACCATGGTGTCCATGGATAACAGCTCCTGGTCTGAAGCATCCACAGGTATGTCCATATCAATCCAATGACAATTCGGTTGTGTCCATGCAAGCCATAGCCGACAAATCCGTAAGGTGCGATTGAACAAGTCGAGGTCAATGATACCAAGCTCATCCTTGTCAAGAGGTCGACACACCCTCCCCAGTTCACATTACACTTGCCAGTGTGGAGTTGGTTGGAGCCTGCCCGTAGGAACAGGCTTTTTAATTTTGTCCACAGCCATGATAAATTTTGTCCACAACCTTGATAAATTTTTGACGAGGTTTCACAGCTGTCAGCAAGTGCATGGACATCGAGCTAACTACAGAGTGAAGTGGCTCTCTGTTGGTCATCGGGCACAATAATCAACTCGAATTTTCAATCCACCTGTTTGATTTATTCCTTGGCTTACCCAATTATATATAGATCTCTTACAGATAGAAAATATTTCTAAAACTGTTCACTCTCTCTAAGACACTTGGACTGAAATTCTAATTCTTACGTAATTTGAACTCTCCTACCCTATTATCTTCTAAAAACCATAATTAACTCAACAATCACCTCTTTAATCAACCCTTTAATCATGTTTTCTAGAACATAGTCGCCCACTTAGGATGGAAATACACATATTCCACCTTACACACACTTTCGGGATAGACACTACATTCGAGGATGGTCACTTGATCCTGCACACACTAAGGTATGGACACTACATTCCTTGAGATGGACACTACATCCCGAACAAAAATTTAGGATGACACTACAACTCGGGTTGGGCACTACAAACCTTTGAGGTGGACACTACATCTCGAGGATGAACGCATCGTCTTGCATGACTTTGGGAATAACTCATCATCACTGGAACGAACACACCATCTCTTATGTTGACACCTATGAGACAAACACATCATCTCTGGAATGAACACACTCATCCCATCACAAATTTGAGTGGGATGAACATATCATCCACTGAGATAAACATATTATCCTGAGAACTCTACTTCGTACGAACACCTCCATTATTGTTGTTAGACAGTTTGTGTACTGGGCTAGGCCCATTGTATCCAGCCCATCAGGGCTCTATATATGTACCCCTAACTCTATCAATTAAACCCTAATTAGCCTCCAATTTGGTGTCAGAGTCTTTCCTCCCTCCCTCTCAATGAGCCGGCCGCCGCCGCCGCCCCGGGCGGACGGCGCGCCCCTGCCGCCGCCCGGCCGGGCCACGCCGCCGCCGGCCCTGGCCACCCGGCCGGCGCCGCCACCGCCGCCCTGCTCCCAGCCGCCGCCGCCGGCTCCCTTCCCCTCCCCCTCCTCCTCTCCTCTGCGGATGGCGCCGCCGCCACCGGCTCCCGTGTCACCGCCGACCGCCGTCCCTCCTCCCTTCATCCGCGGCCTCGAGCCCCTCCGCGCCGCCGCCGCCACCGGCTTGGCCGCGCCCGCCGACGCCGTGGCTGCGCTGGCCGCCGCCGCCGTGGCTGCGCCGGCCGCCGCCGTCCTGGCCGCGCCGGCCGCCGCCGTGGGCGCGCCCGCTGCCGCCGTGGCCGCCCCCGCCGCTGCCGTGGCTGCGCCCGCCGCCGCCGTGGCCGCGCCCGCTGCCACTGCCGTTGGGCCAGCCGGCTACCGCCTCCCCGCCGCTGCTGTAGTGGCCGCCGCCGCCGCCGGTGGTGCCGGCGCCCGATCTGCACCCGGGGCTGCCGCCACCGCCTCCTACGGCCCGTCGCCCGCTGGTGCTGCGCCCTGGCCGGCACCGTCGACCTGGCCCGGCACGCTGCCGCCTTGGGTTGCTCCTCCACACCCTCGGGCCCCACTGCCGGTCCATGCCGGCGTCGTCCCTTCGCCGCCGCCGTGGTGGTCCCCTCCCGCCGTCGGTGCACCACCACCGCCACCCGGGACTGTCCCGGACGACGGCTCCGCGTCGTCGTCCGTTCTCCTCGCCGATCCTGCTACCTTAGCAGATCCTCGCGGGTTGTCTGCCCAACCTTCCGCGACTCCCTCTGGTGTCGCTGCTGCCTTGGCGGCCTCGCGTGAGCGTGAGCGGACTCTTGCTCTTGCCCTGGAGCAGGAGCGAGCGTCCATGGCGGCCCTCACTCACCAGCTCGAGGAGGAGACACACCCGCAGTGGCTCCTCTCTCGTGAGACCTCCCCCGGTGAAGGAGCGGCGCACAGCACCTACGCTGCAACCCTGGTTGCCGGCCTCCACGCCCAGGCTTCCGGCGTCTCGAACATCCGGACGCTAGTCCCGGTTGTTCTCGGCTCCGACTCCACCACCTACGTCCGCTGGCGTAACCTGCTTCTCCTCACGTTGAGGCGCTTCCGTCTTGACGACCACGTCATCCGGGATGACTCCCCGTTGGACGACAATTGGCTTGGCATGGACAGCCTGGTCCTTGCCTGGATTCTCGGCTCTCTCTCTGATGAGCTGGAGGACCTGGTGAGTCGACGCAGTGGTGGCACGGCGCGTCAGGCCTGGCTCGTCATTGAGCAGCACTTCCAGGGGAACCGTGCGACCCGAGCTCTTCACATCCGGGCACGGTTCGCTACTACCGTTCAGGGGGACCTCTCGGTCTCTGCCTACTGTCGCCAGATGAAGGGCATGTCCGATGCCCTTCATGACCTTGGTGACCCTGTCCCGGAGACTTCGCTCGTTCTTCAGGTCCTGCAGGGCCTGAATGAGCACTACTCCCACCTGCGGACGGTGATCCTCCGTGAGCAGCCTCTACCGACCTTTGATAAGGTTTGGTCTGACCTTGAGCTCAAGGAGATCACTTCCGCAGGCACTGACGCCTCCTCGCCTGCCACAGCCTTCTACGGCTCTGGGCAGCACTCCCGTCCTGCCTCCGGAGGACCACCCTCGCACCCACCTACCACTCCAGGGGCTCCTGCCAACCCCGGGGGTGGTAATCGTCGCCGTGGTGGTCGTCGGCGCGGGGGTCGTGACAGCTCTACTGGTGGCGGAGCTGCCTCTACGCCGCGTGGTGGCTCTGCTCCGGGTGCTACGGGTTCGGGTGCTCTGCCATCCTGGCCCACACCCTATAACCTGTGGACTGGCCAGATTGCCATGTGGCCTGGACCGTCTCCGGGTCTTCCTCCACCACGCTTGGCGCGCCCTCAGGCTGCTTACGTGACCACTCCCGCGTACGGCGGTACTGCCTACTCGGCCAGTGGACCGTGGACTGCGCCCACTGGCGGGTCGGGCTACCCTATGGCTGGACCCTCCGGTCACTGGGGCCTGAGTTCTGAGTCCTCGGCGCCACACTCCACTCCACTCCTGACGATGGCCCTTACTCCGCCAGGTGCTGACTGGGTCGCCGACTCCGGAGCCTCGTACCACACCACCCCCGACGCTGGTATACTCTCTTCTTCCCACCCTTCCCGCCCTTTCCATCCTTCATCTATCGTTGTTGGGAATGGGTCTGTTCTTCCAGTCACCTCAGTAGGTGACTTGGGCTCGTCGGGTTCTTTCCAGCTTCGTGATGTTCTTGTTGCTCCTGACATCATTCATAATCTTCTTTCTGTTCGTCGCTTTACCACTGACAACCATGTTTCTATTGAGTTTGATTCTTTTGGTTTATCTGTGAAGGATCTTACTACCCGACGTCTTCTTCACCGCTGTGAGAGTTCGGGGCCCCTGTACACGTTTCGTCTTCCCGCTTCCGCTTCGACTTCACCTTTTGCCCTAGCTACGACAGCTTCTTCCACGACTTGGCACCGCCGGCTTGGCCATCCTAGTGCTGATGTCATGTCTAAGTTGTCTAGTAGCTCAGTGATTTCGTGTACTAGGGGTACTCATGAGTCTTTGTGTCATGGTTGTCAGCTTGGTCGCCATGTTCGGCTTCCATTTCCGCACTCTGTTACTCATGTTGAGCGGATTTTTGATTTGATACACTGTGATCTTTGGACTTCCCCTGTCATCAGTGTTTCTGGATATAAGTATTACTTGGTGATACTTGATGATTTTTCGCACTACTCGTGGACTTTTCCCTTGCGTCAGAAGTCCGACACGTTCGCCACTCTCTCTCACTTCTTTGCTTGGGTGTCCACCCAGTTCGGCCTCATTATTCGAGCCATCCAGTGCGATAACGGACGCGAGTTTGAAAACTCCGCGTTCCATGACTTTCTTCTCTCTCACGGTATTCAGTTGCGCATGTCCTGCCCGTACACTTCTCCTCAGAATGGCAAGGCTGAACGCATGATTCGTACCACTAATGATGTTATGCGTTCCCTGATGTTTCAGGCCTCCATTCCTGCTCGGTACTGGGCTGAGGCACTCCACACCGCTACTCTCCTCATTAATCGCCTCCCTACGAAGGCGATTAGTGCCCCCACCCCTCACTTCGCCCTTTTCGGCACCACTCCCCTCTATGACCACCTTCGAGTGTTCGGGTGCACTTGCTACCCTAACCTTTCCGCCACCACACCCCATAAGCTTGCGCCCCGTTCCACCCGGTGTGTCTTCCTTGGATACTCCCCTGTTCATAAGGGGTATCGGTGCCTTGACCTTGCTACCCGTCGTGTCTTGATCTCTCGTCACGTTGTTTTCGACGAGTCATCCTTCCCCTTCTCCGCTTCGTCCTCCGACTCTGTTGTTGAGTTGGATTCCCTGTTTCCCACTGACCTTGAGGCCGCGCCCATCCAGCGACCTTGTGTTTTACCCCCTGCAGGTCACCCACGCGCCCAGGAGCGCGCGGCCCCGGCGTCCCTGACGCCGCCTGCCGCGCCACGAGCAGCCCCGGCGTCCCCGACGCCGCCTCCCGCGCCACGCGCGGCCCCGGCGTCGCCGACGCCGTCTACCGCGCCACGCGCGGCCCCGGCGTCCCCGACGTCGCCTCCCGTGCCACGCGCGGCCCCGGTGTCCCCAACGTTGCCTCCCGCGCCACGCGCGGCCCCGGCGTCCCCGGCGTCCCCGACGTCGCCTCCCGCGCCACGCGCGTCCCCGACGTCGCCTCCCGCGCCACGCGCGGCCCCGGCGTCCCCGACGTCGCCCCCCGCGCCACGCGCGGCCCCGGCGTTGCGTTACGCCGACCCTGCCCTTGTCTATCAGCGACGAGTGCGGGTTGGCGTACCGGCCCCCTCCCACCCGGAGCCTCCGGTGTACCACCCCCCACCGCTCCACCGAGACCCTAGTCACGTCCACCTGATGGTGACTCGTCGGGCGGCTGGGGTCCTCCGACCGGTGGAGCGGTTCTCCGGGGTGGTCCTCTCTTCGCCGACCTCCTCACCGCCTGCCTCATCGGCCGTTTCACCCATCCCCTCTTCTGTCCATAGTGCCCTCGCCGATCCTCACTGGCGTCGGGCTATGGAAGAAGAGTATGCGGCCCTACTTGCCAACCAGACCTGGGATTTGGTTCCTCGTCCTGGTCGTGGCAATGTTGTCACGGGCAAGTGGGTGTTCACGCATAAGCGGCGGGCGGATGGGTCCCTCGAGCGGTATAAGGCTCGGTGGGTTCTTCGCGGCTTCACTCAGCGGCCTGGCGTCGACTACGACGAGACTTTCAGTCCCGTGGTGAAGCCGGCGACGGTTCGGACCGTCCTGTCACTGGCTCTCTCGCGTTCTTGGCCTGTCCACCAGTTGGACGTCAAGAACGCCTTTCTCCACGGCACGCTGACGGAGACGGTGTACTGCTGTCAGCCGACAGGGTTCGTTGATTCAGCTCGCCCAGACATGGTCTGCCGGCTGAACAAGTCCCTGTACGGTCTCAAGCAGGCGCCCCGAGCTTGGTACAGCCGGTTCGCCTCCTTCCTGGCCTCGCTTGGCTTCGCCGAGGCCAAGGCGGACGCCTCGCTCTTCGTCTACAGCCGTGAGGGGGACACAGTGTACCTTCTTCTCTACGTCGATGACATCGTCCTCACAGCGTCCAGTCCGGTCCTCCTTCAGCGCACGATCTCCGCCTTGCAGCGGGAGTTCGCGATGAAGGACCTGGGCCGACTCCACCACTTCCTGGGCGTGACGGTGGAGCACAGACCAGGTAGCTTGTTCCTCCACCAGAGACAGTACTGCTTGGACGCCCAGACACCCGTCAGTCTACCTCCGGCTACGCCGTCTTCCTGGGCGGCAACCTCGTCTCCTGGTCCTCGAAGCGGCAACCTGTGGTGTCCCGCTCGAGTGCCGAGGCGGAGTACCGCGCCGTTGCAAACGGGGTGGCCGAGACCTCCTGGCTCCAGCAGCTCCTTCAGGAGCTCCACTCTCCAGTCACTCGGAGCACACTGGTGTACTGCGACAACTTCAGCGCCGTCTACCTCTCCACCAACCCCATCCAGCATCAGCGCACGAAGCATGTGGAGATCGATCTCCATTTTGTTCATGAGCGGGTTGCTCGTGGCGAGGTTCGGGTCCTCCACGTCCCGACGACGTCGCAGTTCGCCGACATCTTCACGAAGGGCCTCCCTTCGTCGGTGTTCTCCGAGTTTAGGTCCAGTCTCAACATCTGCCGTGGCTAGATGTTGGGACTACGGGGGGGTGTTAGACAGTTTGTGTACTGGGCTAGGCCCATTGTATCCAGCCCATCAGGGCTCTATATATGTACCCCTAAACTCTATCAATTAAACCCTAATTAGCCTCCAATTATTGTTAACCACCTCTGTCATATCCTTGGGTACACAACTCTTTCACGTGACTAACATCAACACAATCCAGGTTCACCAGCTGAGCCGCGCTATTCTTCTTCCCCACTGTTATGCTTCGACGAGCTTCGAGGCCCAGCCAGACTCCCTGTTCAGTTCTTCATGTTTAACGCATCAGTTGTCTTCTTCCTCCTTCCCTGAACACAAACAAGGTCCAGCTACCAAGTACTTCCTCCGTTCTAAAAGCTTGTCATCTTTTAGTTCATTTTTGAACTAAAAGGTGACACATTTTGTGGAACAGAGGGAGTATGTGACACAAGACCCAGCCATATACTTGTACTTTTTACCTCAAGTGACCCAATTGCTCCTCTCTTTGTTCTCTTCCACTTTATGAAAGTGCATCTAGGTAATTCCTGCGGGTTTTGGATGATTGCTGACTACAATAAAAGACTAATGATCTTTATGAATATAAGCACAAGTGATCGAAGTTTAAATGGAAACGAAGACTCTCAAAAAGGAAAAAAAGTGAAAATAGCGTTGAAAACTCGAAGAGTAGAAATTAGGGGTTAAAAAAATTCTTGTGTCGAGTTGAGCCATGTCGTAGAGAGTTTTTAACAACTCAAGTGCTTGAGAATCATTTGAGAGTTCATAGTACGATTAGGTTTTGCTGGAGAGTTAAGTCTAGGCAGCCTTAAGGACAAGGCCGGACGAGTTCAGCCGCATCAGAGTATTTTGATGCTAGGCGAACCAAGAGCTTCTGTGTGAGTTTGAACTTGTTTTTGGGGACAGACTAGTCCGCGGTGAGTGTGTCTGAGCCATTCTGGGACTAAGTCATGAAGGGGCAGACTAGTCCGCCCCGATAGACTTGTTCGTTTCTACACGGATCAAGAGGTATTGTGTGAGTTCGAACTAGTCTGCTCAGGTTTAGACTAGTCCGTTGTGAGGAAGGGAGTGACTTCTGAGACTAAGTCCTAGAAGACCGGACTAGTCCGCCATGGACTAGTCTGTCTATACAGTCTAGTCCGAGTTGAGCCGGAGGAGTTGGCTCTGTTTGACTTAGGACTAGTTCGTGTTGGGACAGACAAGTCCGTTATGTGTGGGTGTTTGGCTGCAAGGACAAGTCCTGGCAGCCTGGACTAGTTCGCTCTGAGGGGTTCGACTAGTATGCCTGGACCAGACTTGCCCGTTCTCATTCAAAATAAAAGGTTCTGAGTGAGATCGGACTAGTCTTTTGGACGGACTAGTTCGTGGTCTTGTGACCGTTTCAATTTAAAAGGTGTCGGTCACATTAGTTTGTTAGCCTTTGTGACGTCAGTGGTCCCCTCAGGTTGGACTAGTTCGGACTTTAATTGGTGGCAACGGTCTAGTGTCGGGACCCCTATAAAAAGAGATCTCCCTGCCTTCCATTGCTCTCTCTCTCTCTCTCGAACTCTAGCGCACCCATAGCCTTCCTGAAAGTGCATCTAGGTTCCCCGTGGGTTTTGGATGATTGATGACGACAATTAAGTCGCTAATGAGCTCAAGTGATCTTAGCACAGGTATGGACTCAATTGGAGACGCAAACCCTCAAAAAGGAAAAGGAAGGAAACGGAGTCAACTCGAAGCGTAGAAACTAGGGTTTCTAGCGTGTTTGAGTTAGACTAGCCGTAGTAATAGGAGGGTGTGTGTGTCAAGTGCATTGAGATCAAGTTTGGGAGCTCAAAGTGGTTTAGAGGTCAAACCTATAAAAGAAATGAGTGGTTGAGTAGTCTGGCCGTAGGGCCGGACTAGTCCGTGCAGGAGGCCGGACTAGTCCGTTCCTGGCCGGCCAAGTCCGTTTCTAGCCGGACCAGAAGGGTCTGACTGAGATCGGACTAGTCCGTTTGTGACCGGACTAGTCCGGGTAGCTGTGAGTGGGTTTTGGGGATGAAGTCCCAAAACCACGGACTTGTCCGTTTTGGACCGGACCAAGAGGTCCTGAGTGAGAACGGACTAGTCCGCCCGTGGGGCCGGACTAGTCCGGGTTGGCTAAGAAAAGGTGCTTCTATGGCTAAGTCTGGGAGGACCGGACTAGTCCGCCCTAGGGGCCGGACTAGTCCGTGGTCCTCAGACTAGTCCGTTTTCACCCGGAGCAGAAGGCTCTGTGTGTGATCGGACTAGTCCGGTGTTGACCGGACTAGTCCGTTCTGGAAGTGACCGTTTGAATTTGAAGTTTGGCGGGTAGCGTGACGATCGTGTGTCAGCTGTCGGGACCTGACAAAGGAGTCAGTGGTCCCCTAGGCCGGACTAGTCCGGGCCAGTGGCCGGACTAGTCCGCCCTTTTGCTGAAGTCAGCAGATTGGGCTTGGGACCTCTATAAAAAGGGGACCCCCGGCCTCATTTCAAACACCCTTGGAAAAACTCAAACCCTAGCGCCGCCACAGCCAACTTGGAGCACTCCTAAGCCTCTTTCTTGCCTACTTTCCCTCTAAAACTAATTCTTGAGTGGATTAGGGTTTAGTGAGGTGGAGAAGAGGAAGAACATCGCGCTTGTGCTCCCGGTTTGATCTCTTGCACTCGTTGAGTCTTTGTGGGCTGTGTATTGAGTTTGTTTTACTGTGTTGATCATCTTTGTGGTGTGGGAGCCTCAGTTTGTGAGAAGCCCCAACGAACTTTGTAATCACCGTTGTGATTAGTGGAGAACCAAGTTAGGCCCGTGCGGTAAACTTGGTGAGGGAAGGGTTGTTGGACCCGGTCCTTTTGTGGACTCCTCAACGAGGACGTAGATTCCTTGTGTGGGATCGAACCTCGGGATAAAATCCTTGTCTCCTTGTGTTCTTCGCATTTACTCTATTGATTACTTTGTTCTAGAGTTGGTAGTCTCGTTTCATATTCCGCATTGCTACAAACTTGTGGAAACTTGACTTGCTCTTGTTTAGGTTGTTGCTCAACTTGACTTAAACATACACTCACTTGTAGCATTGAGAAAATCCCCCTAAAACTTGCTAGAAACATCTTTTTAGGGTTATTCACGCAGGCTGACCGGACTAGTCCGCCCCCTGACCGGACTAGTCCGCCCCCTGTAATTTAATCTCGTTTTATTGAGTCATTTGCAGGTCAATTAGCCTATTCACCCCCCCTCTAGGCAACTTTCAATTGGTATCAGAGCAGGACTCTCCACAAAGAGTCTAACAACTCGGAGAGATGGCCGGAGTGGTGAATGATGATGCATCGAGCAGCAACTACGAGGCGACCCGTGAGGAGACGTTGGCTTATCAAGATAAGCCAACGGACGATGAGGAGACTCGCCAACTCAAGGCGAAGCTCCGAGAGAAGTTAAACATTTCCAAGATTGATCCATCAAACCAATCAAGCGGTGGTGATGGAGTCAACTACAACCGGCAAGGGTTCAACTATGAACGCCTTGCCGCCAACAACCACTACCTGTCCATCCCACTGGGGAAACCTCCCCAATTCGATGGAACGGACTACGGTATGTGGAAACATAACATGAAGATCCACCTCGTGTCACTCAACCCAGCGTTGTGGCAAATTGTCATGACCGGGGTGGAGATTCCAAAGGATGAGGACAACATAACTCAAGAACAAGCCATCCTCATCCACCGCAACGCTCAAGCTGCGGGTGTGATCATCTCATCTCTCTCTAGAGATGAGTTCAACCGTGTCGATGGCCTTGAAGTGGCCAAAGACATATGGAACACCCTCAAGACGGCGCATGAGGGAAACCGAGTGGTCAAGGAGGCCAAGATCGAGCTCATCGAAGGAGAGCTTGGGAGATTTGCCATCTTGGATGGTGAATCCCCCCAAGACATGTACAATCGGCTAAAGGTGCTAATCAACAAGAGCCGATCTTATGGCTGCACCAAGTGGACCGACCACGAGGTGGTGAAGAGGATGATCCGGGCATTCATGCCTAGGAACGTCTCTTTATGCTCCATGATTCGGGAAAGCCCGGGGTTCACTCAAATGACCCCGGAGGAGGTCCTTGGGAGGATCATTAACCATGAAATCATGGAGAAGGAGGCGCTCTTCTACAACGACCTCCAAAAGTTCACCGCCTCCAAGATGAAGAACGTTGCACTCAAGGCAACGCCCTCTTCAAAGGAGCAAGAAGAAAGTGATGAGGAGAGCCTCGACACCGATGAGGAGGAGGCCTTCTTCATCAACAAATTCAAGAGAATGATGAGGAGGAAGAAAGGGGGGCACAACCATGAAGGCAAGGGAAAGGAAAGAGCAAGACCCAAATCAAGAAGGTCTTGCTACAACTGTGGCGAGTATGGGCACTTCATCGCTGATTGGCCACACGAAGAAACAAAGAAGAAGAAGGAAGGGAAGCCTCAAGAAAGGAGATTCTTCAAGAAGAAGAGGTCCTCCGGACAAGCCCATTTGGGGAAGGAGTGGGACTCTAACGATGAGTCCTCCTCCGAAGAAGAAGAAGAGAAGATGGCCACCATAGCCATCGGGAGGAACTCCAAGGGAGGCAAGCTCTTCCCCAACCTCAACAACGACCACAAGCCTACTTGTCTTATGGCAAGGGAAGGAAAGAGAAAGGTAACATCTCATCCTTCCTCCCCAACTTCCTCACATGATGATTTTGATAGTGCTAGTGAAAATGAGCATATGTTTAAGGACATAAGCAAAAGCACCTTGCGTAGGATGAAGTTGCTTATGGATGAGATCTTTGAGAAGGAAGATCTCATCAATAGACAGGAGGACATGCTCATCCTTGAGAAGGAGAGATGTCAAGAGCTTGATGAGCTCCTTGAGCTCGAAAGAGAGAAGAGCAAGGCATTGGAACACGAACTTGCACTTTGCAAGAAAACGTGTTCAAGTCTTGAGGAGAAGTCGATTGAGCTCAAGGATGAACTTGGAAGCTTGTCAAAAGCTAACAAGATCTTTGAGACTCAAATTGAGTCACTCAAGAACAATGTAACCTCTTCCTTCAAGAGCTCAACCTCCTCAAAGGCCTCATCCAAGGCAACATCACCTTGCAAGTGCTCCAACTTGAACCTTAAACTTAAGGATGAACTCAACCTAGCACAAGGCAAACAAGCACCTAAGGGTGCCATCTTTGACAAGGAAAAGGTGGCATATGCACGAAGTGCATTCACCAACACAAGACCACCCCATGTCAAGGATGGTCTTGGCTATACTAGAGGTGCAAGGCATAACACCAAAACTTCCAAGTATGGCAAAGACATGATTGTCTTTGTTAAGGGGAGCTCATCCCAAACTAAAAATGAAAAGAACTCACTCTCAAGCAACAAATTGCCTAAATCTGAATTGCATCCTCTATTTCATGATTTTGATGCATCCTATGTGCTAAAGAGGAACAAACACGGCAAAGTGTTTGCTAGATATGTTGGGCCACTCCGCAAGAGTCCCAAGCCTTGCGTGTGGGTGCCCAAATGCCTAACTACTAACGTGAAAGGACCCAACTCAGCTTGGGTACCTAAAAGGAAGGCATAAACTTGTTTTGTAGGCATACTCCTCCGGTGGATCGAAATGGGTGTTGGATAGCGGATGCACCAACCACATGACCGGAGAGAGAAGCATGTTCATAGAGTATGAGGAGAATAAGGACCCAAGTGAAGGAATCTTCTTTGGGGACAATAGCCAAGGGAAAATCCTTGGCTCCGGTAAAATTTCTATCTCCTCATTACATACTTTATCAAATGTGTTGCATGTTGATTCTCTTGACTATAATCTCCTATCCATATCACAATTATGTGATAGAGGATATAAATGTGTGTTCTCTAGTGAGGGAGTGAGTGTCATTAGAGAAGGTAATGACTCGATAGCCTTTAAGGGAGTGCTCAAGGGAAAGCTCTATCTTGTGGACTTCACCGCGGATAAAGCTCAACTTGACACATGCTTAATGGCTAAAGCCAACATGGGATGGCTTTGGCATAGAAGGCTAGCCCATGTTGGAATGAGGAACCTTCAAAAGCTCCTTAAGGGTGAGCATGTTCGTGGCCTAAAGGATGTAGTATTTGAAAAGGATAGGCCATGTAGTGCTTGCCAAGCGGGAAAGCAAGTAGGAGCTCAACACCCCTCTAAGAATGTCATGACAACAACTAGACCTTTGGAGTTGCTCCATATGGATCTCTTTGGCCCCATTGCTTACATTAGCATTGGTGGTAGCAAGTATGGTCTAGTCATCGTTGATGACTTCTCTAGATATACTTGGGTGTTCTTCTTGCATGATAAAAGTGAAACTCCCGGTGTCCTCAAGAAATTCCTAAGAAGAGCTCAAAATGAGTTCACCTTAAGGATAAAGGCTATAAGGAGTGACAATGGCACCGAATTCAAAAACATGCAAGTAGAAGAGTTCCTAGATGAGGAGGGCATCAAGCATGAGTTTTCCGCTCCCTATTCTCCACAACAAAATGGCATAGCCGAAAGAAAGAATAGGACGCTTATTGAGATGTCAAGGACGATGCTAGATGAGTACAAAACATCGGACCGGTTTTGGGCGGAAGCGGTTAACACCGCATGCCATGCCGTGAACCGATTGTACCTTCATCGCCTCCTCAAGAAGACCCCTTATGAGCTTCTAATTGGTAAGAAACCCAATGTTTCTTACTTTCGGGTCTTTGGTAGCAAGTGCTATATCCTCAACAAGAAGCCTAGGACTTCAAAGTTTGCTTCAAAGTCCGATGAAGGTTTCTTGCTTGGATATGACTCAAACACTCATGCGTACCGTGTGTTCAACAAATCCTCCGGAATTGTTGAAGTAGCACGTGACGTGGTGTTTGACGAAACCAATGGCTCTCAAGTGGAGCAAGTTGATCAACATGCCCTTAATCAAGAGGAACCTCCACTAGAAGCTCTAAGGAAAATGGCACTTGGAGATATTCGCCCTCAAGAACCATCTCAAAGCCCAAGTGACCATCATCATTATGAAGTAGGTCAAATCCCCATTGGACAAGTTGAAGATCCACTAGAAGCTCCCCAAAGTGATAATGAGAATGAGGATCAAGGGGGAGGCTTGGATCAAGGGGGAGACCAAAGTGAAGAAGATGAACCAAGTAATTCAAGAGGTCAACCCCCGCATCCTCGTGTTCATCAAAGTGTTCAACGGGACCATCCCGTTGACAACATTCTAGGAGATATCACAAAAGGAGTAACAACACGCTCGCGTGTTGCAAACTTTTGTGAGCATTTCTCTTTTGTCTCATCCTTGGAACCACATAAGGTTGAAGATGCCTTAAGGGATCCGGATTGGGTGGTTGCCATGCAAGAGGAGCTCAACAACTTTGAAAGGAACAAGGTTTGGGAGCTTGTCAAGCGCCCCCAAGCTAATGTTGTTGGAACCAAGTGGGTGTTTCGCAACAAACAAGATGAGCATGGCGTGGTAACTAGGAACAAGGCACGACTTGTGGCAAAAGGATACTCACAAGTTGAAGGTTTGGACTTTGATGAGACATTTGCCCCCGTAGCTAGGCTTGAGTCCATTCGGATACTACTAGCCTTTGCTACTCATCATGACTTCAAACTCTACCAAATGGATGTTAAGAGTGCATTCCTTAATGGACCAATCAAGGAAGAAGTTTATGTAGAGCAACCTCCAGGGTTTGAAGATCAAGACTATCCTAACCATGTTTACAAATTACGAAAGGCTCTTTATGGTCTCAAGCAAGCTCCTAGAGCTTGGTATGAGTGCCTAAGAGACTTTCTAGTTGAAAATGGTTTTAGGATAGGAAAAGCGGATTATACTCTTTTCACAAAACACTTCAATGAGGATCTTTTTGTGTGCCAAATATATGTGGATGACATCATATTTGGTTCCACAAATAAGGTGTTTTGTGATGAGTTTTCCAAGATAATGACGGAGAGATTTGAAATGTCCATGATGGGTGAGTTGAAGTTCTTTCTAGGATTTCAAGTGAAACAACTCAAAGAAGGAACATTCATAAGTCAAACTAAGTATACTCAAGACATTCTAAGAAAGTTTGACATGGACAAAGCAAAACCCATCAAAACCCCTATGGGGACAAATGGACACCTAGACCTAAATGAGGACGGTCCAAGTGTGGATCAAAAGCTATATAGGTCTATGATCGGATCACTCCTCTATCTTTGTGCATCTAGGCCCGATATCATGCTAAGTGTGTGTATGTGTGCACGCTTTCAAGCAGCACCCAAGGCTTGTCATTTGACCGCCGTTAAAAGGATCTTGAGATACCTTGTACACACACCTACCCTAGGACTTTGGTACCCCAAAGGATCCAAGTTTAACCTCATTGGATATTCCGATGCGGACTATGCGGGGTGCAAAGTTGATAGGAAGAGCACATCGGGTACGTGCCAATTCTTAGGTCGATCTCTTGTGTCTTGGTCCTCCAAGAAGCAAAACTCTATTGCTCTATCCACCGCCGAAGCGGAATATGTTGCGGCCGGAAGTTGTTGTGCACAACTTCTTTGGATGCGACAAACTCTTAGGGACTATGGGATTAACTTGCGTAAAATTCCACTCTTGTGTGACAATGAGAGTGCAATCAAGATAGCCCATAATCCGGTGGAACACTCTAGGACCAAACACATAGACATTCGACACCATTTCCTGCGAGATCACTCAATGAAGGGAGACATTGAGATTTCGCATGTGAGGACGGAACATCAACTTGCGGACATTTTCACAAAGCCTCTTGACGAGAAGCGTTTCTGTGAGCTAAGAAGTGAGCTCAACGTGTTGGATTCTCGAAACGTGGTTTAAGCTCCATTCCTCATATCTTTGAGCCACATTTCGAAAAACTCCTCTCTATGTCGATTTCTCCTCAAATTTGTTTGAGAAATCTATTTTCTTCAAGAAAATGTCCACAAGTTGTTCTTTATTGACTCATAATCATGCTTGTCATGTTTTCCTTGCCATACTCGTACAAAAGGACTTAACTCTATGGGCAAAACCCAAATACATTCTTTTTCAGCCCAGCTGAACCGGACTAGTCCGCCCCTATGGCCGGACAAGTCCGGGTCAGACTAGTCCGCGGATAGTCCGCACACCGGACTAGTCCGGCCTTCCACCAGACAAGTCCGGACCCGGACTAGTCTGGGTCTGGTCCGCAGACCGGACTAGTCCGGCCCCTCAACCGGACTAGTCCGGCCCTTGGGGACTTAAACCCCCAGGCGGCCCAAACCCCCTCTCTCTCCCTCTCATTTGTCTCTCAAACTTCCACACGCGCACAACCGCCCCCAAATCGGCGATTTTGCGCTCCAACCACCAAAACTCAACTCCAATCCGCACATCGAAGCCTTTGGGAGTTAGGGATCACTTCCCCGCGCTCCACCTTCGAGATCCACGCCGATTTAGACGAATCAAGCGGATTTTTGAAGGTATTTCACCGTTCCTCGAAAACTAGCCCCATTCTTGATTCTTCAAGTTTTTGATAGGAACATCTTTGTTAATGTTGTTCCATACATTCCTGTGATCATAGCCTAGGAGTATTGCGCATTGATTCACAAATTTTTCGACGAATTGATTAGGGTTAGGGTTCTTCCTGTGTAACCCGGACTAGTCCGGCCACCAGGCGGACAAGTCCGGCCAGCGGACTAGTCCGTCCCTGGGACGGACAAGTCCGGTCTGCACAGGGCAAACCCTACTTCTAGTTGGTTCTCGAGATCTTTTCGGCAATACTTCTTCTTCCTAGGCTCATATCTTCCTTCCTCCATCTTTTTTACAGAATGTCGAACTCCGAGCGCTCTCCTCCGCGTGTCCACCTCGAGGGGCGTACCAAGGCCCAAATTGCCGAGGCTCGGACTAAGGCTGCGCTAATTGAGGCGCAGAAGGCCAAGGAGGAAAGAAAGCTCAAAGCACTCGAAGCATCCAAGGTGGCTGCGAGCATTTACAATGAGGATGAAGCCATTGCTCGTGCCACCGCGGAATCCCTCCATGAGCTGAGGAAGAAGAAAAGAGAGGATAGGGAGGCCCACAACTCCAGGGCTGCTGAGGCCAGCGCCCCCAAGCGCAAGAAGCTCGTCACTGTTGGCGAGAAAGCTAAGGGCAAGGAGCCAGCCCAAGAAGAGGCTGTCCCTAGGGTCGAGCGCGACCCAAAGAAGGGAAAAGCCCCGGCCCCAGTCGAGCCGAGAAAGAAGAAGCCCTCCATCAAGGTGCCAGCCAAGAAGGCACCCTCGAAGTCCACACACCGGAAAGGAATCCCAACCGGCAGAAGGAACTGTCGGCAAATGTATTTCATGGCAAGGGGTCTGAAAAGGCAAGGAGGCTGAGGGAAGAAAAGGTCTACAAGTATGAGAGGAGCACGGCAGATCCCAGATTTTGGTGTGACTTCCACTGTGATTATTACAGGCTAGTCTACCAACAAATGAAGAGGTCAGTGATAGAGGCTCAGTGGGTGGACTGGGACTACATGGCAAAGAAGGAGCACTCGGCCTTTGATGCTGTGATTGAGGCTGCCGAGCGCCATGATCTCAAGAAAATCATGGGCTTCAAATATGATTGGAATGTGGAAATCATTCTTCAATTCTACTCCACAATCTACTTTTCAAGCTCAGGTGACAGAAGGATAACCTGGATGACTCATGGTGAGCAATACTCTGTCACCTATGCTGAGTTTGCAAGGATCCTTGGTCTTGAGGCTCACATGGACCACGAGATCATCATCTCGAACCTCAAGGCTGTGGATCGTGAGGAGCTGGCTTACATGTATCCAAGCCACCTCCCGTTTGATGCCGGACTCGCTCGAAACATCAAGCCCTTCTACAGCATCATGAACAGAATCCTCAGACGGACGATAGCACCAAAGGATGGTGATGCTGGGGTGATTCAAGGGAATTTGAGGCACCTTCTACTTCTGATTGATGGGGAAGAAAAGTTCAACCTCGTCGATTACATCTTCGACGACATCTTCAACATCTCGCATACTCCCAACAGGGCGTGCGGGTATGCCCCCTACATCATGTGCCTCATTGAGAAGGTATCGGGCGTGTCCTTTGTCAAGGATGTCTCGCACCGACCTCTGCGCCCCCAGAAGCCGCCAAATGTGCCGGTGCCTCCTCGTCGCAAGAATGCAGATCCTCCATCTCGCCCAGTGGCACCTCCCTCTCCGCCTCCGCCTCAGTCCATGAGTGCGTTCTTCAAGTGCTTCAAGGCCATCTTCACCTCGTGCCGGAAGCAAGAGATTCGCGCTCAGAGGGCACACAAGCGCCAAGAGAAGTATCTTAAGGCGGTGTGCGACAAGCTGGAGGTCCCGATGTCCTCCCCGGAGGTGAGTGATGGGGAGATCACTCCTTTCCCCACCTTCACCGCCGATGAGCTCGCCCAGCTCCAAGAGGATGGAAGCTCCTCTCGGGCTGCTCCCTCGGCAAGGAACTCCGACGACGACGTCGACGATGTCAATGATGAGGACGACGTCGAAGATTCCGAGGCCACGGAGAGTGGAAGTGGCGAAGATGAGGACTAGCTCTTAGGTCTTAGCTTCCTCCCTTCTTTTCCTTTTTGGTGCCTTGATGCCAAAGGGGGAGAGTTAAGGGGGAGTTAATCTCTTTTGTGGGCGTGTGTTGTGGTGTTGGACTTATCTTGTAACATATTTATGCTCCTGGATGTTTACATTTGTGCAAGACTCGTTAATGTTGCTTACTATCAATATATTGCTCTTATTGTCAATCTTATGAATGTATTGATGTCATTTATGTCTTGTCACAATTGTTGAGCACATCACGTAGGCACCCCACCATAACGTGTGTGGGTATGAAAGAACTCCTCCACCTCTTTTACTTGTTGCATACATTGAGGGGGAGTCATTCATACGCACACATGTTATGAAAACCAAACTTTATACTCTTATTTGTGAAGGACTTAATGTGTTGTCATCAATCACCAAAAAGGGGGAGATTGAAAGTGCATCTAGGTTCCCCGTGGGTTTTGGATGATTGATGACGACAATTAAGTCGCTAATGAGCTCAAGTGATCTTAGCACAGGTATGGACTCAATTGGAGACGCAAACCCTCAAAAAGGAAAAGGAAGGAAACGGAGTCAACTCGAAGCGTAGAAACTAGGGTTTCTAGCGTGTTTGAGTTAGACTAGCCGTAGTAATAGGAGGGTGTGTGTGTCAAGTGCATTGAGATCAAGTTTGGGAGCTCAAAGTGGTTTAGAGGTCAAACCTATAAAAGAAATGAGTGGTTGAGTAGTCTGGCCGTAGGGCCGGACTAGTCCGTGCAGGAGGCCGGACTAGTCCGTTCCTGGCCGGCCAAGTCCGTTTCTAGCCGGACCAGAAGGGTCTGACTGAGATCGGACTAGTCCGTTTGTGACCGGACTAGTCCGGGTAGCTGTGAGTGGGTTTTGGGGATGAAGTCCCAAAACCACGGACTTGTCCGTTTTGGACCGGACCAAGAGGTCCTGAGTGAGAACGGACTAGTCCGCCTGTGGGGCCGGACTAGTCCGGGTTGGCTAAGAAAAGGTGCTTCTATGGCTAAGTCTGGGAGGACCGGACTAGTCCGCCCTAGGGGCCGGACTAGTCCGTGGTCCTCAGACTAGTCCGTTTTCACCCGGAGCAGAAGGCTCTGTGTGTGATCGGACTAGTCCGGTGTTGACCGGACTAGTCCGTTCTGGAAGTGACCGTTTGAATTTGAAGTTTGGCGGGTAGCGTGACGATCGTGTGTCAGCTGTCGGGACCTGACAAAGGAGTCAGTGGTCCCCTAGGCCGGACTAGTCCGGGCCAGTGGCCGGACTAGTCCGCCCTTTTGCTGAAGTCAGCAGATTGGGCTTGGGACCTCTATAAAAAGGGGACCCCCGGCCTCATTTCAAACACCCTTGGAAAAACTCAAACCCTAGCGCCGCCACAGCCAACTTGGAGCACTCCTAAGCCTCTTTCTTGCCTACTTTCCCTCTAAAACTAATTCTTGAGTGGATTAGGGTTTAGTGAGGTGGAGAAGAGGAAGAACATCGCGCTTGTGCTCCCGGTTTGATCTCTTGCACTCGTTGAGTCTTTGTGGGCTGTGTATTGAGTTTGTTTTACTGTGTTGATCATCTTTGTGGTGTGGGAGCCTCAGTTTGTGAGAAGCCCCAACGAACTTTGTAATCACCGTTGTGATTAGTGGAGAACCAAGTTAGGCCCGTGCGGTAAACTTGGTGAGGGAAGGGTTGTTGGACCCGGTCCTTTTGTGGACTCCTCAACGAGGACGTAGATTCCTTGTGTGGGATCGAACCTCGGGATAAAATCCTTGTCTCCTTGTGTTCTTCGCATTTACTCTATTGATTACTTTGTTCTAGAGTTGGTAGTCTCGTTTCATATTCCGCATTGCTACAAACTTGTGGAAACTTGACTTGCTCTTGTTTAGGTTGTTGCTCAACTTGACTTAAACATACACTCACTTGTAGCATTGAGAAAATCCCCCTAAAACTTGCTAGAAACATCTTTTTAGGGTTATTCACGCAGGCTGACCGGACTAGTCCGCCCCCTGACCGGACTAGTCCGCCCCCTGTAATTTAATCTCGTTTTATTGAGTCATTTGCAGGTCAATTAGCCTATTCACCCCCCCCTCTAGGCAACTTTCACTTCCAAGAGGAATTCTAAGCCTTTCTCTTCACATGATGAGCCTAAGATCGAATCTTGAGGGTTTGTGGGATTCGTAAGAAGAGAGAGGAGTGTGACCAATCTTGAGCTCTTGGTTGATTCTCTCGCATTTGAGTTGTTGATCTGAGTTTGTTTGTGTTGTTTTCGATCCGTAGTTGTGCTAGGTTGTTGTGGGATCCTCATGTTGTGAACAAGCCCATGAATCGTTTAATTCACCCTTTCTGATTTGGTGGAGATCAAGTCGGCCTTCGTGGTGGCCTGGTGAGAGTAGGGTTGGAAGAGACCCGGTTCTTCGTAGACTCCTCAACGAGGATGTAGGTTCCTCTGTAGAATCCAACTTCGAGATAAATCGTGTGTCTCTTTCCTTCTTCACATTTGTTCATCGCTGGATCATTTTTAGAGTAAATATTGTTCTTCGCTTGCAACTTGTGATCAATCTCGTAATCTTGCAATCTAAGTTGTTCCTAGGATTTGTAACTACTTGTTTAGGTTGCTTGTTAGTTGTGTTACATTTCAGAATAAGTTAATCGAAGAAAAACCACTAAAAATTCAACCTTTTGCTTAAGTTCACTGTCTGACCAGACTAGTTCGCCTCTGACTGGACTAGTTCGCCCTTAATTGCTGATTCCTTTTAAATTAAGTGTTTTCAGGTGTTTTTAGCCTATTCACCCCCTATAGCCAACATTCAATTGGTATCAGAGCCTAACTCTCACAAAATCTTAACCGCTTGGAGAGGAAATGGGGTAAAACGGCGAGAAGGAGTTGCCACTCCAAGACACCACCGCTATCGGCGGGAACAACACGAAGGAAGATCAAGGATCAAACTGTCGACCTCCTAAGACCAATACAAACCAGCGAATCAAGACAACACCTCCTCCCTTTGATGTGTGAAGCAAAGATGAAGATGAAGAAGTGAAGCGACTTGCGGACCTACTTCAAAAGGCAAAAGATGAGGTCAAGAGGAGGAAGAGACTCGAGAGGGAGAAGAATCTCAAGAGTAGTCAAGAGGACTACACACAATATCCCTTTAACTATGAACGTTTAAATTCTCATTCTAACTACTTGTCTATTCCTTTGCGCAAACCACCTCACTTTCATGATACTAACTATACAATATGGATGCATAATATGAAATTGCGTCTTATTTCTCTCAATCCCACCCTTTGGCACATCGTTTGCACAGGTGTTGATATCCCTGTGGATGATGACGAGCTCACCCCCGAGCAAGAGCAACAAATCCACCGCAATGCTCAAGCAACGATCGTGCTGAGTCGTCCTTGGGCCAAGAAGAATTCAACAAGATGGACAGGTCGATGACATTATATTTGGCTCTACTAACATATCTTTTTATGAAGAGTTTAGTAAGATTGTGACAGAAAGGTTCGCAATATCCATGATGGGGGAGTTGAAGTTCTTTCTAGGATTCTAAGTTAAGCAACTCAACAAATGCACCTTCATAAGTCAAACCAAGTATACCCAAAACATACTCAAAAAGTTTGACATGGAGAAGGCCAAGCCCATCAAGACGCCAATGGTGACAAACAAACACCTCAGCCTCAATGAAGATGGATCTAGCGTGGATCAAAAGGTATATGGCTCCATGATAGGATCATACTTAGTGTATGTATGTGTGCAAGATTTCAAGCCGCACCTAAGGATTGTCATTTGACCGCCGTTAAGAGAATCTTGCGCTATTTAGTTCATACACCAAACCTTAGGCTATGGTATCCAAAATGGTGAAAATTTAATCTCATTGAATATTTCGACGCAGATTATGCCGAATGTAAGGTCGATAGAAAGAATATGGGACATGCCAATTCTTGGGTAGGTCCCTAGTGTCATGGTCATCCAAGAAATAAAACTCCATTGCCCTATCCACAACCGAAGTGGAGTATGTCGCAGTCGTAAGTTGTTGTGCACAACTTCTTGAATGGGAAAAACTCTAAGGGATTATAGTCTCAATATGAGCCATATTTCATCTTGATCAAAAAAAATATGAGCCATATTTCACTCCTATGCGACAATGAGAGTGCCATTAAGATTGCCCATAACTTAGACATCCGACACCACTTCTTAAGAGATCACTCAATTAAGCGGGACATAGTCATTTCCCATGTTAGAATCAAAAAACAACTGGTCAACATCTTCACCAAGCCATTAGATAAAAAACACTTTTGTGCACTTAGAAATGAGCTAAATATCCTAGATTCTCGAAATGTGGCTTGAGATGTTGCATATCTGATTGGTAGTAGTGTAGGCTCTTCAAAATTTGCATGCTTGCAAAAACTTGTCTCCATCAATTTTCTCTCAAATTATTTTTAATTATTTTCTCCATGAATTATGGTCATTGTGTGATTCTTTGTGTACTTTACTGGCCATATTCATTGAAAATATTTTGTAAAAACTAGTCCATTTGGATCAATCTCGGCAAATTTCTCAATATATATGAGAATCTTCCATCTAGGATCGGACTAGTCCGCATGGCCGGACAAGTCTGGACTCCTAGACTTGTCTGCGCTATTGCAAACAAGTCCACACTGTACTAGTCCACCCAACTCAGCGGACTTGCCCGGACTACGGAGTAGTTCGTACCTGGTCCGACTGACCGGACGAGTCCGGACCCTACCGGACTAGTTCGGTCCCAGGGAACTTAACTCCCTAGGGTTGGACCCAACTCTTCGTTCACTGCATTCACATCTCATACCCGCGCCCACCTCCAAAATTGTTTCTGTCGGTACCATACGTACCGGGTACCCTATGATACCGCAAGAAACACTGAGGAGTTCCACCTGTCCGAGTTGAAGACCTCCAAAGGCTACACGTGCTACACAACACTGGACCCGCCTCCCTCGTTTGGGTAGCTCCAACACTACCACGTGAAACACAAGGCCAGAGCTAACTCCCCCTGTAGGGAAGCTTCAGTCTTGCCACGTGTCCAGTGACCCCGGACTTAACCCCCAGTAGAGGGAAGTTCTGGTGTTGCCACATGTATAGTGGCTCCGGACCTGCCTCCCCATGTTGGGAAGCTCTGGAGCTGCCACGTGTCGAGCCTTCGTACCTGAGACAAAAACGAAGAGACTGGCGGATCTCCAACGGCGCGGACATTCAAGGGATAGTTAAAGCTACAGTTACTAGACCTGATTATGTGTCATTAATACCATATTGGTGACACACGATCAGAGTGCCCTTAACAACGGTAACGCCACCATTAAGGCGTGTTATCACACTGTTAATCACGCTTAATAGTCATAGATCGTGTATTAGGCAATTGACTACCGTCAGGGCCACATGCCGAGCCAGACTAACAAGGTAACGACCAGTCCTTTGACTATAAAAAGGCTGCACCACAAGGTACAGAGACAACCAAGCTCACACGCTCACAAGTGCCATACATTCATACATACAACACACATCTCGTGGAGTAGGGTGTTACGTTCAGGCGACCCGGACCATGTAAAATCTCTCGTGTTACTGTCTTCTCCAAATCTCATGCGCCCCAACCAATCAAGAACCTCTGCAGGCTATGATCTAGTAGTACTGGGGGGAAGTGTCGATCGCACACTTCGACATTTGGCGCGCCAGGTAGGGGGCCCACCGTCGACGTTTCATTTGTTGACAGTGGTCACCGTCGGACCTATCAAGCTCCGACACCTCCCAAGGGCCCGCCGTCGACGTTTCATGCGTTGACAGTGGGCGCCGTCGGACCTATCAAGCTCCGACACCTCCTAGGGGGCCCGCCGTCGACATCACATAGGGTTCCTGGAGATGTCGGAAGTAAGCTTCGGACCTAAATGCTAAGCGTTCCAGCTACAAGTTCGAAGTGTTCAAGTCATCAAGACATTGTCAAACCTTTTGGTACATGTTCGCAATCAAATTTTGTACATCTACCATGAGGCCAATCAGATAAAGGACAATGTATTGAAGACAAACATAAAATGGAATTCATTCGAAGAGTGGATTTCATTTATCGAGATTACTGGATTACAAAATGAGGATTACAGTAAAAGGCAAAAGAGAAAGGTCCTAGCTACTAGAGGCTCTAAGTCCTGTGGAAAAACGAAGCAACCTTCTCGGCAACTTCTTGGGGGCTAGCCCTGGCGGCATCCTCTTCTTCGACAATGGGTCCTTCAAAGACCGGATCTAGAGAAAGTTGGGGGTCTCGACTCTTGTAACACGCCAAAACATATTTGGCGACGTTCTTGGCCAGAGACTTTCCCTCCGTCTCCAGTTGGTCGATGATGACGTCACCCATCGCATTGAGTTTGCTGCCAGTAGAGCTAAGCGCCACCAGCGCCTGGTCCAACTCCAGTGCTAGGTTCTCCGGATGTACCGGACTAAAGCCAAGTGGCACCAAAGCCTTGTCGGCATGCCCTAAGAAATCCCACACCTGATGGGACTTAGTTGCCCTCGAGCTCCGCAGCTCCCCCAGTGACCTTCTGGTCGCCGCAAGCTCCGAGCTCTCCCTGGCGATGCACTCGACCTCTTTGGCATGTTGCTAAATGCTTTCAGTCACTTGCTTTTTGTGTTCAGCGAGCTTCGTCTCCTGGAGGTGGATGTGGTTCCGCCGTTCGGCTAGATCCTTCTCCCTGCCTCTCACTTTCCCCTCTCTGGTGGCAACATTTGCTTCTCCTTTAGAGAGAGCTCCTGCCCCAGCTTCCACTGCTTCTCTTCCTCCTGCTTGCATCGCTGATCAAACTTTTTTGGTGCGGTCTGCCAAGTTTTGCTCCCCCAGAGTCAGTTTCTGGGCGAGCTCCCCCTCTCTTTTCAAAATATCCTCCTGCATCGCCAGGAGCTTCTCTTCCCTCTCATCGAGGTCCGCTCGTCACTTCAGGAGAATCTCGTTCAGCGTGTTGAGGTTGTCGTGACAATCGTTAGCAGCCTCACTACTTTTCCTGGCGTGCTCGAGAATCTCACGAGACTTAGCGTCGAGGGCCCTCATGGAGGCCTCCCTTTCTTCCAGCAGCTGGCCCCAATACTCCATTCGGGTCTTTTCCTTCTCGACCCACTCCCGTTGGTCGGCAAACCTTGTCTAAGCCAGCTTGGTTTCGAAATGAAGTCTGTTGCGCCAATGCCGTGAGGTGTGGTGCTCTTCTTCGAGGACCTTGCTGTCGTGGTCGAAGTCAAGCTGGACTTGACGGAGACTTGAATAGGCGTTGTCAATAGACAACACCAAGGGAATAGGCTTTGGACCTGCCGGGGTCATCTCCGCTGGCTATAAGGGGTCTTCCAGTACAAAAATTGGGTCTCACGCCACAAGCATGGTCCCCTGCGGTCCTCCAGCACTAGCGCCGCCCCCAGAAGCTCTTCTACTTCTGCTACCGTCGACGAGGGTCCCACCGTGGGGACATCAACCTCCAGGGCTGACGCCGAAGGTCCCCCCTCCGGATCTTCAGCCGACAGCTCTGCAGGTGGAGGGCCCGCCGCCGACTCCTCTTGGCGCTCCGACTCGAACATGTGCGCCTCCGGAGTAATCGCCTCCGTGGCGGACGTTGGAGCTTCGTCCGGAGCCCCCACCACTGCCGGCTCAGGCGCCGGTACTTCTACTGTCTCCGGCTCAGGTGCCGGAGCTCTCGTAGCCACATTACCCTAGAGGATTGTTTTCGTCGGGAACGCTCAATGGCGGCCAATCCTAGAACTATGATCTTACTCCTTTCACAACTGAATTTCATCATGAGATAGTGTCCTCTCCTCTTGGGCCATGTCCAGACAGCCAATAACTTCATTAGCTATGTGCAATCATGTCCATGCTTGATCGAATAGCCCATTGCTCCATTGTTTGAGTGCTCGTGCGGTCTGTAGTATTTTGTGGTGAGTCTGTTCATGGGAGATGCTCACGTGACCTCTTTTTCCCAAGCTTCACCACCTCTTGGAAGTGAGGAGTTTGATCCATAAATTCTCGAATTTGAAGCTTCTTTTCCTAGTTGGTTTGGTCTATGATGACAACTATATGGGGTTGTGGTCAGACAGGGACGATGATATAGCGTGAAGTGTTAGAGATATAGGAGTTTATTGTATTTTTCCTATTGTATGAGGGGTTTTCTGCATTTTTGTAATCTCATGTATCTCTACGGGCCTCCTGGCCTCGTATCGATACAAGTGTTATATTCATAACATGGTACAAAATCAAACTAGGGCTAGCTTCTTTATGCTCTACTAACAATTTGTTCGGTATAGATTTTATCTTTTGTACTCGCAAATCTTCTTCGTCTTGAAGATTTCTACCGCTCATCTTCTTCAGCCACTGCCATCTTCGATCTGGTCCTCGGTTCTTCGACTCGGCGGCTTCTCCTCGATCCACGGACGCCGCCCTTCATGGATCCACGGACGCTGCCCGTAACCAAGCCCGGCTCGAAGAGATCCGCCCGCCTCTGGTGCTGTCGGTACCCTGGGAACCGTACACCCCTTGAGATTACAAAGATCTCAAGGGAAAGTCATCTATTTAATTTTAAGACCTTCGGAGGCCCACATGTCAGACATAACCGGACCCGCTTCTCCAACATGGTTAATCCTAGGGTCGCCACGTGTACTGTCAAACCGGAGCTACCGCCTACAAGGGGGAAGCTCCGGGCTATGTACCAAAATGGCACCCCCGGACCTAACCCCAGACCGAGGGAAGCTCTGAAACTGACACGTGTCAGGTAGCTCCGGAGCTACCTGTTCCTCACAGTATGCTCCGGAGCTGCCACGTGTCCAACTGTCGGATCTTCAGCCTCTAACCTCCGGAAGACTCCACAACGGCTCCGGATCTTCAAAGAGGAATCAAGAACTTCAAGACCCGATTAAGTGTCATTAATACCATATTAATGACACACGATCGGACGACCTTAATTACCAGTAACGGTGCTATCAAAGCCCATTACCCAGTCATTAAGGGCAATTAAACGTGTTGAATCAGTATCAATACTAGTAATCGCCAGGGCCACATGTCGGGCCAGGCTAACTTGTAACAGCCTGTCCTTTTACTATAAAAGGACAGACCGACAACGGACTCTACACGTTCAGATACGCTATACACATTCCATAGACGCTCGACACAAGCTCATACAGCTAATACAACACCAACACACCCGTGGAGTAGGGTATTACGCTCAGGCGGCCCGAACCACGTAAATCTCCGTGTCTCCTGTGCCATTTACAATTCACCTTCTTGAATCTCCGCGCGCCCACATCGAACATCAAACTCCTCTAACACTTTAGTAGTGTCGGGAGATCTGCCGGATCCAAACCACCGACAGTTGGCGCGCCAGGTAGGGGCGCCTGAGATTTTGAGAATGGTGAACTCAGCTGCTGGATCATCCAACGGTCATCCTGCTGTTCAAATTGTTGGGGGCAATCCCTCCAATATGCAGCCACCAGAAGGAGCCTCAGCGCCAGCAGGAGTCACACTGCCACCACCGCCGCCTCCACCAGCAAATCAAGCTGGACAACGCGATGGTGCACCGGCGTCAGTCACTGCGTCGGGAAATCGTGACAACCCGGAACACGCGCTCCATGCAGCGCGTGCTCTTCTCCAACGCCCACCACCATCGGATGCATCTCGGGATGCACTGGAGCAGTGGAGGGCTGATGTGGAACATTTGGTTGCTACAGCAGCCGACCGCATCAGCAACCAGGGTCCTCCTCCTTCAGGACGGGCCCCGTCGCAGCGACGGACCTTGTCTGGCAGACTTGGTCCACACGTTTCCAACAACAGGAGACGGGCTGCATCACAGCAGGTGACGTCGTTGCCCTCCGGGGCACGACACACCCACACGGTATCTAGGCTTTCAACTCATGACCTCCGGGCGGAGCTTGATCGCCGATAACGCCAACAGGACGGCCGAGTCCATATTGAGCGTGCTCGTGAAAGACGAGAAGCTCAAGACGTTCCTGCTCCTGAAGGAGTGGGAGGAGGCTGTTCAGCCCTGGCCATGCATCTGCGTATGGTCAGGTGACCACAGAAGTTCCGGCCTCATCCGCCGGAGAAGTTCGACGGGACCGTCAATCCTGTTGAATTTCTTCAGATTTACTCCACTGCTATCTTGGCAGCTAGAGGAAATGAGGCCGTAATGGCTAATTATTTTCCAGTGGCTTTAACTGGGACCACCAGGTCCTGGTTTATGAGCCTTCCACCCAACTCCATCAACAGTTGGGAGGAGCTGTGTCGGCAGTTCACCGCCAACTTCGGGAGTTCATACACCCGACCAGGCACTGAACTGGACCTTTTTGCAGTCGTGCAAAAAGTGGGAGAATCCCTGCGATCATTCATCCAGAGGTTCTCTCAGGTACGAAACACTATCCCTTCTATCTCTAGCGTCTCTGTCATTGTGGCATTCAGACAGGGTGTACGGGACAAGAAGATGCTAGAGAAATTGACGATCAAAGAGATCATCAGTGTCACGGAACTCTTCAGTTTGACCGACAAATGTGCCAGAGCTGCGGAGGGCCGTGAGGTGCACTCCAAACCAACTCCGGAGGATCACAAGAAATCCTCCAAAGGAGAAGCCACTACCTCCGGGAGTGGCAAAAAGAAGAAGAAGACCAACGACAAGAAGAAGCCGTCGGCCGGTACATCCAATGTTTCAGTTGCTGCAGCTCCGGGTGGCCGGGGGCCACGCCCCGAGAAGCGACCTCGACCGTCTTCTGAAGACGGTGGCAAACCCAAGGTGTGGTGTCCAATCCAGGCAGGAGCAAGCTCCAAAACCCCCGAGCATTCGTCAACGAGGCTCGACATCTGCACCTCGTGTGCAGCCAAGCGGCGACACCGACATCCCCGTCAAAGTCGTCCAAATCGGTTCTGATGCCGCTCAGACCACCCGTATATCGGGAGGATTGAACGACAAATAGGAACTCGCGCTCATCACTTTCCTCCGGGCTAATGTCGACATGTTTGCCTGGCAACCGTCACAAATGCCTGGGATCCCCAGGGAAGTGATTGAGCACAATCTGAAGATGTACCCTGACGCCCGGCCTGTGCACCAGAAGCCTCGGAAGCAATCTGTAGAGCGACAGAACTTCATTCGACAAGAAGTGAAGAAGTTGCTCGAAGCTGGATTCATCCGAGAAGTCTTCCATCCAAAATGGCTGGCAAACCCAGTCGTTGTGCCCAAGGCCGGCGGGAAGCTTCGGATGTGTATCGACTACACAACACTAAATAAGGCATGTTCAAAAGATCCATTCCCACTACCTAGAATAGATCAGATAGTGGATTCCACCTCCGGGTGTGAGTTACTGTGTTTCCTAGACGCATATTCTGGGTATCATCAAACCAGAATGTCTATGGAAGATGAAGAGCATACCTCTTTCATCACAGTAGATGGATTGTACTGTTATACAGCCATGCCGTTTGGTCTCAAGAATGCCGTTTGGTCTTCAACTTTTGTACGAGCTATGTACAAGACCTTTGAAGACCTCATTAGAGACATAGTGGAAGCGTATGTTGATGACATCGTGGTCAAGGTCAAGAACAAGGAGTCACTTCTCGACACCTTGCAGGCTGTCTTCGATAAGTTGCGGGTCACCCGCACAAAGCTAAACCTAGACAAGTGTGTCTTCAGGGTTAGCTCCGGAAAACTTCTTGGTTTCCTGGTAAGTCACCGGGGCATAGAAGCTAACCCGGCGAAGATCAAAGCCATTGAAGACATGCGGCCACCAGCCCGCATCAAAGATGTCCAAAAGCTAACTGGATGTCTAGCAGCCCTCAGCCGGTTCATTTCAAGACTGGCGGAACGGGCACTCCCCTTCTTCGCGCTATTGAGGAAGTCCGGACCATTCCAATAGTCTGAAGAAGCAGAAAAGGCGTTCCAGGAGCTAAAACAGTTCCTCACCACCTTACCAATTCTGGTAGCTCCGAACCTTGGTGAGCCTTTGTTTCTTTACATTTCAGCCACTGACGAAGTCGTCAGTATGGTCTTGGTCGCGGAAAGACCAGAACTACCTCATACTCAGGAATCCAGACCCCTTCAGAAGGGTCCGGAAGTCCTAGAAAGCGAGTCTGGGTCCCAGTTCCCAGACTCGAATCCACAAGAAGTTGCTTTAGAAGACCCAGACCCCTCCGGGAGGGTCCAGGTCACTTCTGAAGAAGCTCCAGGTTCCTCCAGCCAGAACCCGGAGGTCCCCGAAGAAAATCCAGATCCCTCCGGGAGGATCCGGGTCAGTGAAGAGGAAGCTCCGGGCCCCTCCGGGAGGGTCCGGACCATTCAGCGCCCGGTGTACTTCATCAGTGAAGTACTACATGATGCCAAGACTCGATACCTAGAGGTGCATAAGCTGCTCTATGCAGTTCTTATCGCCTCCAGGAAGCTTCGCCATTATTTCCAAGCTCATAAGATCTCAGTGGTGACCTCTTACCCACTTCGAGCAATTTTGCATAATCCCAACTCAATTGGGAATATTGCAAAGTGGGCAGCGGAATTGGCCGAATTCGATCTCGAATTCATTTCAAGGCAAGCAATCAAGAGTCAAGCATTGACAGACTTCGTGGCGGAATGGACTCCCTCTCCATCAAACCCTGGGGGCCCCAGTGAGCAGAAGCCGGAACACGAAGCTCCGGTCTTCACTGAGCCTCATTGGACCCTCTACTTCGACGGCTCCATGCAAAAGCAGGGGGCCGGAGCTGAAATCCTTCTCCTTGCACCAACCGGGGAGAAGGTAAAATACATGGTACACCTTGACTTCAAGGCGACCAACAACATGGCGGAGTACGAAGCTCTCATCTACGGACTAAAGGTGGCACTGTCATACGATGTCAAGCAATTGTCGGTCAAGGGAGATTCACAGCTCATCATTAAGCAAGTGAAGGGTGAATGTTCCTGCAACAATCTCCGGCTAGCTGCTTATCTCCTTGAAGTCCAGAGGCTTCAGAAGGACTTCGAAGTCCTAGATCTCCACCATCTCCAGCATGCCCACAACGCTGAAGCCGACGAACTCTCGACGAAAGCGTCAACCGGAGCTCCGGCTCCTGACGGAACTTTTGTCCGGAGGTTGTTAAAACCCACAGCTCAGCCTGCCGAACTGAGCGAAGGGGGCGAGATCAGCATCCCGAAGCTGACGGTCCCGATGGCCCTGTTAACATGGCAGCCATCAAGGGTCATAGGTGCTGCCGGAAGCTCCGAGCAACCCAGCACGCAAGACTCAAATGCTCAAGTTAGTTCCGATGCATGGATCTCGGAGATCCGGAACTACTTGAAAGACAACATCCTTCCTGACGATGATGTATCCGCTGACCGGGTAGTCAGATTGGCTAAAAGATACACGTTGGTAGAAGGGGATCTCTACCGACGCGGTGCCAACGACTTCCTAATGTGGTGCATCACAAAGGAAGAAGGCTGCGAGCTCCTCGCAGAAATCCATGGAGGCGCGTGTGAGAACCACGCGTCTTCCCGCACGCTGGTTGGTAAAGCCTTTCGGTATGGTTTTTACTGGCCTACATCACTCCAGGATGCAACTGAGCTGGTGAAGAAATGCGAAGCATGTCAATTTCATGCAAAGCAAATTCACACACCAGCTCAGTCCCTACAAATGATACCTCCTACATGGCCCTTCGCTGTGTGGGGGATGGATATCTTGGGACCTTTGCCAAGAGCCGTCAGAGGTTACAAGTTCCTGTACGTTGCCATTGACAAGTTCACCAAGTGGCCGGAAGCAACTCCAGTTGTGACAATCAACAAGCAATCTGCTATCAACTTTTTGCAGTCCATTGTATGCAGATTTGGAGTCCCAAACAAAATCATCACTGATAATGGGACCCAATTCACAAGCTCTGCATTTCAAGGATATTGCGAAGACCTCGACATTCAAGTTTGCTACGCCTCCGTAGCTCACCCAGTAAGCAATGGTCAAGCCGAGAGAGCAAATGCTGAAATCCTTGAAGGACTCAAAATGCGCACCTATGAGCGCTTGAAAAAACATGGAGCCAACTGGATTGAAGAGCTTCCTTCTACTTTATGGGCCAACAGGACATCTCCAAACCGGTCAACTGGAGAGACACCCTTCCTGGTGTATGGAGCTGAAGCAATCCTTCCTCCAGAAATCACCTTGGGGTCACTTCGGGTCCGGACCTTCGACGAAGCCACGCAGGACCAGCTCCGGCGTGAAGACCTAGACCTCCTTGAGGAGGGAAGGTGCCAAGCAGCTGTTCGGAATGCCCGATACCGCCAAGCCCTTCGGCGCTATCATCAGCAACATGTACACAACCGACAGCTCGAGGAAGGCGACCTGGTGCTACGGAGAATACAATCCAGAGAAGGGTTAAACAAACTCTCCCCCAGCTGGGAGGGACCCTTCCGAGTGATTAAAGTATCCCGTCCCGGGAGCGTTCGCTTGGCTACCGAGGATGGGACACCTCTCCCAAATCCTTGGAATATTGAGCACCTTCGTAAGTTCTACACTTAATATCACGGAGGTGAGTCTGTAGTAACTTGAGGTGTATGTTATCGAGTCATTGTACAGAGTCGGGTAGTTCCTCCGGGAGAACAGCTGGACCTTTTCCGGAAGGTCCGCAAAGTTCATGCAACACTTGTCACAGTCTCAGGACTAAAAGTGTGGCTAGCTACCCTAGGTCAAACGAGAAATGAAACACGCTTAGTCTGGTTCCGTACCCTAAGAGTGTACTTGTTTCCTCTGTACCCTGGACCTATAATGAAAGACATCTTCATGTGAAACAGACTCCACGTGCATTTATTTTGTATAGGCTCAACATTTTTTATAACAAAGACGTGCAATTCTTAAGAAATTTCAGTTCGATCGGTTCATACACGATTCGAATTGTATTGTCGATTCATTTGGATTCAAATATTGTTCATGGCCCACTTGCCTGAATGCCGCCAAGCCAATCTAGGGCCGGAGTGTGCTATCGGCTTAGCTTGGTCAAGCACCCTAAGTACGCCACTCTACCTACACCCCGGCAGGCCGAAGTAAGGCGGGTCCATGTACAGTTGGATCTGGAAGAAAAGACAACGCCTTCGGTTGTATTTAGAATCGCGTTTGACCTAAAATCTTCTTGAGAATCGTAAGCCGCGATGAAGTTATAGACAAGAAACGAATTTTACTATTTTTCTTGGCTTCAGTGTGCAGGAAAAATAAAATCTATGTTGATGGAGAAAAGCCGGAGCTAACAAAGCTCCAACTCCCCTAGGTGGCTTGTAATCGATGTTACGCATTGAAAACAAGCATCACCGGAGCAATCAAGCTTCGGTAAAGCTAGGGGGGGGGGTCAGCCGTCGATGCTAAATAAAAGATGGTGAGAAGACCCCGCAAACGGAGTCTGCCGCCAACAAACTAAGTGTTGGCAAAGGTCACTGCCGGAGCTAATAAGCTCCGACACCCCGGAGGACTAACTATCGATGCTCTACGCGTTGATAAGGACTATTGCCGGAGCTACTAAGCTCCGACGATAGACAATGCCGGAGCTTCTAAGCTCCGACAACCTCAGGGGGCCTTCACTATTGAAGACTTCGGACCTACACTCTACAAGTTCGGAGCAAATGAGTCTTCAACAAAACACAATATCCTCTTGGTATATATGTTCACAATCAAATTGTGTACATCTACCAGGGGGCCAAGTGAAGACAAAAGTATTGAAGACAAAAAGTGAAATTCACAAAAATTTGGAGATTTCATTCTTCTGGAGACAAAGAGACAAGAGATTACAAAATTGAGGAAGAAGAAGAGAAAATACAAGTGAGAACTACAGAGATGGTCCTAGACCCTATGGAAGAATTGGGCGACCTTCTGGGCAACCTCCGATACGTTGGCTCGGGCAGCTTCGCCTTCTCCTTCAACGGGACCTTCAAGCACCGGGTCCAGAGGAAATTGGGAGTTCCGGCTGGTGTAGCACGTCAGCACATATTCCGCGACGTTCTTCGCCAGGGATTGCCCCTCAACCTCCAATTGGTCCGCCATGACATCGCCCACCTTGGAGAGTTTGCTGCCTGCCGAGCTCAACGCCTGCAACGCCAGGTCCGGCTCCGGCTCTGGATCATCTGGGCGCACGGGGCTGAAGCCTATCGGTGTCAGGGCGTCGTTGGCCTTGCCCAAGAACTCCCAAATCTGTAGGGAGTCCGCAGTCCTCAAGCCCTTTATTTCTTCCAAGGATCTCCTGGCCGCCACCAGTTCAGAATCTTCTTTGGCGTTTTGCTGAATCTTTTCAGCAACCCGCTTTTCGAGTTTTCCGAGCTCCTCCTCCCGGAGGTGGATCTTGTTCCGGCGGTCGACCAGGTCCTTTTCCCTGCCCCTCACTTTCTTTTCCCTGGCAGCAAGGGCACACTCTTGTTCGTAGAGTTCCTGCCCTCGCACCCAGGCTTTCTCCTCCTCCTCCTCGGTGCAGCGCTCTTCCAATTTCTTGGCGCGCTCCTCGAGGCCCTTGTCCGCCAGAGCCACCTTCTCGGTGAGCTCCTCCTCCCTCCTCAGGACGTCATCCCGCAGCTCAAGGAGTTTCTGCTCTTCATCTTCGAGCCGTTTCTCCCTCTCCTCAAGTCCCTCCCGGCGCTTGATGAGTGTAGTGTTAATGGCCTCAAGCCTTTCTTGGCGTTCATCGGCCGCACTGTTAGCTGCTTTGGTCTGCTCGTAAATCTCCCGGGATTGAGCGTCAAGGGCACGAGTCATACTCTCCCTGTCATCCAGTAACTTGTCCCAGTATTCCAGGCGGACCTTCTCCCGCTTGATCCACTCTTTGTCATCCGCTAGCCTCGACCGCGCTAGCTTGGTCTCGAAGTAGAGCCGGTTACGCCACCGCCTAAGGGTTTGGCGCTCCTCTTCAAGAGCCTTGCTGTCGTGGAAGAAGGCCAGTTGAACTTGACGCAGACTGGAACATGCGTTGTCAATAGACAGTGACAACGGGATAGGTTCCGGACCTGCTGGGGTCTCCTCCGATGGTTCCAGCGGGTTTTCAGATACAAAAATTGGGTCCCACTCCACAAGAGTGGTCCCCTGGGTCTCCATGGCACTAGGGCCGTCCTTCGGGATGGCCTCAGTCGCCATCGAGGAAGGCCCCGCCGCCAGGTCTTCATTCACCCCATCAGGCAGGGGGCCAGCGACTTCGCCAGGGCACTCCGGTTCAGCCGCGGGTACCTCCGACGTCGTCACTTCCGGAGCAGGGGCTGCTTCTGGCTCCGGCCTGAGCACCTCCTCCGATGGGGGCTCGGGCTCCGACGCCTCTTCAACAACCGGCTCGGGAGGCGAAAGATCTTCAACATCAACCGGTCCTGCGGCCGGAGCTCCAACAATGACCGACTCTGCAGTCGGTGCTTCAGAGGTAGCCGACCCAACTACCGGAACTTCCTCAGCTTCCGGCGCGCACGCCGGGACTTCAATCACCTCCGGCTCAACCGCCGGAGCTTCGACAATTTCCGGCTCTGGGGCCAGAATTACTGCTTCCTCCGGCTCAACGGCCGGAGCTTCCATCATCTCAGCACCAGGACCCGGAGCTTCAGCCTCCGGGACAGGTGCCGCTGGCACATATTCTCTCCCGCGGTCCGGCGCTACCACGGGAGTCTCTGGGGATGAGTCGAGGTCCATGACCACGACAGCTGGCGCCGGAGTTGTCGCAGCTTCAGCCACCACTTGGGGCGGCACCGGGACAGGAGCAGAAGCCCCCGCCCTCACAGCTTCAGTTGCTGTGGCTGAGGGTGGAGCCTCACTCCTCTTCTTGGGAACGCTGCAGATGATGGATGAAGAAACTTAAAGAATAGTTACTACAACTAAACAACTGTCCAAGGTAAAGATTAAAAATTACCTTGGGAGACTTCCGCACCAGCTTGCGCAGAACCTTTTTCCCGGGCGTTCCGGGCTGGTCATAGCCGCCGCCGGCGTGGAAGCTCCGGAAGGCCCCTCGGAACTCGTAGCAGCCACGTGCGTTTCCCTGGTCGAGGCTCCCCTCGATCGGGAAGAACCTCCGGACCTAGAGGCCTCCACCGTCCCTGGTGTCGGAGTCGCATGCCCGGAGCTAGCACCCCGGGAGGACCCCACTGCGAGTACAGTCGCCGCGGTTGCAGAAGACCTCCCCCTCCGTGGAGACGGAGCCGATGCAGAGGTGGCAGGCCTGACGGACCTTCCGTCGGCATGTTGCAGCTTCCTCTTCCGGCTCAAGGGTTCGTCCGCCAGCTCCTTGCCCTTTCCGACGATCTCGACCCTTGGCTTCGGGGTAGGGTCGGAGCCACCCTCGGACACTCCAGGGATCGCCACCCTGGTGGTTGATCTTCTCTCGACGACACCAAGATCGTCAAGCACGGGCATCTTCCGCCAGAGCTCCCTACTGAACTCTACTTCCACGTTCAGAGGAAGAAAAGCTGATGGCGGAGTCAAGTCGTCACCCTCGACGTCGATGCCGTGCTGGAACTTCTTGAGGTGGAACTCCAAGGTTGTCCCCACCATGTTGGACTTCAGCCCGATCTCGACCCGGTCGTCGTCCATCACACTGTTGAGGGCCCAAGCGAGTTTTTCTCTCCTCTTCAGCGGTGCCCACCTGTTGACCAGGAAGTTACAAAACACCGCCTGAGGAGTTAATCCTCCCTCCACGCACTTGCGGATCCTGGTCAGAATGGGGTTGAAGGCGTCCGCCAACACCGGAGCTTCACTCCAGATCGTCGTGTCAATGTTGGGGAGGCCTTCGGGCAGCTCCAGCCTCTCGTGCTCCTCCACCCGGATGACTATCTAGTCCTTCTTCCAGTCGTCCCACTTCCCAGAGGGAAACGACCGAAGGTACTTGAATGGGCACTTCTTGCGCTTTGGACGGTGAAGAAGGTCCGGAAGAAGATAGACACAAGGAGAATGGAGTGAGTGCCAAGGTGGTATAGCTGCAGACCATAAAAGTCTAGCAGCATCAAGAAAAAGGAGGAAAAAGGTGGGATCAACCCCACCATGGCGTACGAGGAGAAGTACACCATTTCGCCGACGTGCTCGTTCTCAAACGGGAGCTCTCCCCCGGCGCGGACCAAGCGGTTGAAGAAGTTCGAGGACCATCCTATGAGGGTCCGGACCTTCTTCAGGTCGCCGTCGGTCTTCAAACGGCTCTCGCGGAGACCCAACTCCATCGCAGCACAGCAAGGCAAGAGAGGAAAAGCGAAGCACCAGTTGGGAGTTTGAGCGCAAGAACAGATGAGAGGCGTAAAGAACTCCAAACGGTGCGCGCTTTCCTTCTTAAGTAAGCCCTCGCAACGTTTGGATGGAAACCACAAGGAAGTCGAAGATACCACTCAAAAATTCCACCCAGCCGATGACAAAAGGGCCCGGGACCACCCCGACGATCAAGTCGAGGTTCTTACCCAGGCGAACGGTTGTCATCATGAGGCGGGAAGCCCGAAGGCGGCGGCCTGACAAGGCGCGCGAAACCGATACGGTTTTCGTATCGGGAACCGGCGACCTTCAATTGCGTGAGATCCGCACGCCAAAGATCTCATCTGCCACACGCGGGATACGCCACACGGCGGGGATTTAACTCCAAACCCTCGCCAACGGCACTTCCGAAGACCTTTGAAGACTCAGTTCAAAAGTCACGAGGATGGACCCACCTCCGGCGGAATGACTTCACCCAAGGGGTCTTCCCCAGAGGTGGGCCCAGGGGGCCACTGTCGGTACCCTGGGAACCGTACACCCCTTGAGATTACAAAGATCTCAAGGGAAAGTCATCTATTTAATTTTAAGACCTTCGGAGGCCCACATGTCAGACATAACCGGACCCGCTTCTCTAACATGGTTAATCCTAGGGTCGCCACGTGTACTGTCAAACCGGAGCTACCGCCTACAAGGGGGAAGCTCCGGGCTATGTACCAAAATGGCACCCTCGGACCTAACCTCAGACCGAGGGAAGCTCCGGAACTGACACGTGTTAGGTAGCTCCGGAGTTACCTGTTTCCCACAGTATGCTCCGGAGCTGCCACGTGTCCAACCGTCGGATCTTCAGTCTCTAACCTCCGGAAGACTCCACAACGGCTCCGGATCTTTAAAGAGGAATCAAGAACTTCAAGACCCGATTAAGTGTCATTAATACCATATTAATGACATACGATCGGACGACCTTAATTACCAGTAACGGTGCCGTCAAAGCCCATTACCCGGTCATTAAGGGCAATTAAACGTGTTGAATGAGTATCAATACTAGTAACCGCCAGGGCCACATGTCGGGCCAGGCTAACTTGTAACAGCCTGTCCTTGTACTATAAAAGGACAGGCCGACGACGGACTCTACACGTTCAGATACGCTATACACATTCCATAGACGCTCGACACAAGCTCATACAGCTAATACAACACCAACACACCCGTGGAGTAGGGTATTACGCTCAGGCGGCCCGAACCACGTAAATCTCCGTGTCTCCTGTGCCATTTACAATTCACCTTCTTGAATCTCCGCGCGCCCACACCGAACATCAAACTCCTCTAACACTTTAGTAGTGTCGGGAGATCTGCCGGATCCAAACCACCGACAGGTGCCCTTCTCCGACGCCCGCTCGATGGCCGATTGACCGATGAATGTCCGCAACGGCCCTTTCCACACTGTGACTTTTCTGATTCCGGCGTAGCCAGGTCTCTAGATCATCTAGTGCTTCTTCGACGCGAGCAGGCTCGCATGCGATGCTCCTCGTCGCCCTCTCGATCTGTTGCCGCCAGATCTTCACGGATCCGCCTTTCTGATTTGACCTGCTACACCCATGGTTCCTAATGTCTGCCGCCGCCGTGATTGACCCAGGGGTGTGAGCGGTTAGGGTTAATTTTCCAAGGGTAAAAAATTAAAAGAACTAAAACAAAAAAACAAAAAATTGCAGCTTGCGCCGCATTCTCTGTCAGGATGAGGATGTCAGAGGATGTTGTTTTTTATGTGACACATCCTTTCTATCCTCTTCCTTCTTTGGATACTTCTTCTGTATATGTGGTTGATCCTATTTTTCCGGATACCCTCGTTGCTAGTGTACCTTCTTCATACACGGTGACGCGTCCCGCTGTGTCTTCTTCGGAACCTTCTTCTATGATTTCTGACTACACTATGTAGCCTCCTATAATACAGATCTGCACTCGACGAATTGTGCCTCCTTGTGATAAGCCATCTACTCCAGTTAAGTCATCTTTGTCTAATGACTCATCTTCTTCTGATGCAATCTCTTCTTCTGAAGAATCATCTCCTTCTAATGATTCCTTTCCTGAGCAGCCTCTTGGATGTTGTCATCTCTCGTCATCCTCCTCATCGATATTCGCTTTCTAGCTTTGCTCCTACAATTCTTTTTGAGCCGACTACATATTGTGATATTATTCCTCATCTGGAATGACAACATGCGATGGCTTAGGAGTTTGTTGCTCTTGAGCGCACTGGCACGTGGGATATTGTACCGTGTCCCCCACGTGTTCATCCTATCACCTGTAAGTGGGTCTATAAGGTTAAGACCCGCTTTGATAGTTTTTTTTTAGCGTCATAAGGCTCGACTAGTCGCCCATGGCTTCTAGCAGGAACATGGTCGTGGCTATGATGAGATCTTTCCTCATGTTGCTCACATGACCTTTGTTCGCACTCTCCTTGTGGCCTCTGTTCATTAGTGGTCCATTTGTCAAATTAATGTCAAGAATGTCTTTCTTAATGGTGAGCTGCGTGAGGAGGTTTACATGCAGCCATTGCTTAGATATTCTGTTTCTGAGGTTGTGATTTATCACCTTTGTCTCTCTCTTAATGGGCTCAAGCAAGCTCCTCGTGCTTGGTTTCAGCGGTTCATGTTAGTGATCACTGTTGCAGGTTTTTCTGTCAGTTCTCATGATCTTGCACTCTTTGTGCATACTTTGTCTCGTGGTCGTACTCTTCTTCTTCTTCTTCTCTATGTTGATGATATGATCATCACTGGAAACGACCCTGAGTACATAGCCTTTGTGAAGGCTTGTTTTAGTGAGCAATTTCTTATGTCAGATCTTAGTCTTCTTCGTTACTTTCTTCGGATTGATGTTTCCTCTACCTCTAAGGGAATCCATTTGTCTTAAGAAAAGTATATTTAGAATTTTCTTGATCAAGCTTCTCTTACTAATCTCCCATGGAGCTCAACGTTCAACATCAATCCATTGATGGTGAGTCGCTTGATGATCCTACTCGTACCATCATATTGTAGAAAGTCTAGTTTATTTTTGTCTCATTCGTCTTGACATCTCGTATTCTGTTCACACTTTGAGTCAGTTTGTTTCGGTTTCAATTCAGATCCACTAAAGTCACTTGCTTCGTGTCTTGCGTTATCTTCAGGGGACTATCTCTAGACGCTTATTCTTTCCACGCTCTAGCTTCTTTCAGCTAGCGATTGTGATGTCACTTGGGCTAGTGATTCCTTTAACCGTAGATCTCTTTCTGCTTATTGTGTTTTTCTTGGTAGTTTTCTCATTGATTGAAAGACTGACACAGGTAGTAATTTCTCGCTCGAGTGCAGAGGTTGAGTTGCGTGCTATTACTCTTGTGACTGTAGAGGTTACTTGATTACGGTTGTTTCTTGAGGATTTTGGTGTTTCTATTTCTACGACGACTCCTCTTCTGTCCGACAGTACAAATGTTATCATCATTGCTCGTGATCCAGTCAAGCATGAGCTTACTAAGCAGATTGGTGTTGATGCTTCTTATACACGAGCACAGGTATAGGATGGTGTTGTTGATCTTCAGTGTGTGCCTTCAGAGCTTCAGCTAGATGATTTCTTCACGAAGGCACAGATGCAGGTTCACCACATATTTTATCTCTCCAAACTCAGTGTTTGTGATGCACCTTGAGTTTGAGGGGGGTGTTAGAGCTATAGGAGTTTATTTTATTTTCCCCATTGTATGAGAGTTTTTTGCATATTTGTAATCTACTGTATCTCTATATATTCAGACCTCCTGACCTCATACCAATACAAATGCTATATTCATAACATGGAGATTCGAGAATAATAGGTCCCAATGTTGGTTGCAGAATGCTCGATCCAACCGTACCAAAGTCAGTTGGCGCGTTCGTTGCTTTGAGTGTATCTTTTGTTATGCAGCGTTATCTCCATTAATTCTGCCTCATCAAGAGTGCATCGAAACTTACCCATTTGCCGTCTATTTAGATTTAAGTTGTTATTATCCCGAGCTTCATAAATTTGGTTGAAATCTCCTATACATATCCATGGTGTACCTTGCATCGGTTTGTAGGACAATAACTCTTGCAGGAACATCGACTTTTCAGCATCTACAGGTGGCTCATAAAGCCACAATAATGCGGAACGTGGCTGAGTAAGGCAGCGCTTGATGGTTAGGGACAATGATTGTTCCTTTATTTCTGGGAGAGAAGCTTTGATGTGGTCTGGATCCAAGCAATGACAATACCGCCTCTTGTTCCGCTTGAGGCCTCGTTTGGGAAGCCCGGGATCGGAGTGTAATCTGGCCCGATCCACGTCATACGTGGGTTAAAATACATGTCTGTAAAAAATACTCGTCGTGGGCTAAAAACGTATTTGGGTAGGTCGTGTATCAATGTGGCCCACTCCCGATCCACTCCAATCCGCGTGGAAATCCAGCAACTCCTTCTCTGGCCGGGACGAGACTCCTCGCCGCCGCCTCTTGCGTCGCGATTCTTCCGCTCGTCTTCGCCTCCTCTCCCGTCGACTCCACCACACCGCCGGCGGGCAAGATGGCACTGCGCTTCTCCAGATCGACGGCGTCTACGTGCCTCCTCACTCGCGACGTCACTTCTTTTCCGCTCCTCATCGCCTCCTCTCCTCTCAATGTCAAGACGGCGAGCAATCCCACGGACTTGGAGTCCGGCGCCAGCTCCACGGCAGGAGATGCTCCCGTCCCAGTCAAGGCCATAGCAATATGATCTTGTTGAGGAGGAGGATGATGGGAGGAACGATAGGGAGGACGGCACCAGCGAAGAGGAGCCGGTGGAAGCTGCGGCAGCTACGCCTATCAGGCGGCTGAACAGTTTCCTGCTTCGTCTGCTTGAAGATCATAAACCGGTACAACAACATGCATGACACGACGGATGCTCCACCGGAGACAGCGATGGCTCCTGCCCTTCGCCGGACAGAGACGGCGGCGCTCCACATAGGTGCGACACCCTCCTCTTCGTTCTGCTCTCCCTCCTCTCCGTTCCACTTCGTCCTAGGATTTTACTTGTTAATCCCTTTTCTTTTGTGCTGGATCCGTGATGAACGAGCGTCGCTGGTGAATTCGGCTGTGCTACAATCCATGCTCTACCTGTTCACTAGCGTCACCGCCAGGAAGCCTAGGTTGTCATCAACCTCCACTCCAAGTGCCGCTCCTATTTCTTTTTCTTCTTTCATCATATCTGTGCTTTGTGTGATCTTTACTGCTCATCTATTGAGGCGTAGAAGCACAGAACAATGTTGAGAGGCTGCACCTCAAACAAAAACGTGATTAGCAGGTCGCGATTTGATGACTTTATATTTGATTGCCTACATTTTGCACTTGTCCAGTGATTCAAATTCGTTTTGGTTATGAGAATTCTCAGCACAACCATACATGTTTTAATGTGGCTGGCTTGAGTTTAATTTCTGTTTTTTTGCAGCTCAGAATTTGTTTGTGTGATTGTGAAATTCTTAAATCACGGTGACACAATCAAAACAGAGACTAAGCTTGAGCGTGTACTCTGAAATCTGAATATAGTAGTACTGATTGAGTAAGCCAATGTTCTGAAGTCAGTTTCGGTTAATTTCGCTCAAACCATTCTCCTCCATCTCTCTCTGATTCATTGTCACGCACTCATGCTTGTACAGAGTGCTTAATCTGAAACTGTATAGACCTGAAGAGAATATCTTTGAAGAGAATAAAACAGCTATTGCTCTTTATGTCTTAGAAGTTGGGAGACTCAAGTGTTTAGTGTTCTAAGTTGGGAGAATTTCTTAAGTGCTTAATTTTTCTTTCTTAGCAAGCTTCGATTTTATTGTTGGAAAAGATAGTTGCTTAGTTTTTCTTGTCTTTTTATCTCAGAAATTTCATCCAACACCACATGTTCTGCAACTAGGATATAAATTGGATTGATATTCCTTGTGTGCTTTTTAGGTTTAGTTATCGCTGAGAAAAAAAAAGCAAGTTCAAATATCATTTTACTTATTAATGACTTGTTTTGTTACTTCCTTACCGATTGCATATCCTAAAATTTGGTACTTGTTTTCTGATTGCATTGGAACTTGTACAGAGTGTTTAACCTGAAACTGTATAGACCTGAAGATAGTAAAAGGCTTTGAGTAGTTTATTGTTTCAGTGTGTGTTATGATGTATTTGTGACGAAATGAAATATAAAAGGGCGGTAAAAATTTTAACCATGTAGTTGTACATTTTGTTGCGCACGTGGACCCATACTTCTTTTCCATATTTACTTGCTGACATAAAGCACATGTTTCCTGAATGTGTGGTTGGTCTTTTGCAGTTGATCTGCAGTTTTGTATAGTTTTTATTTTACGTGTGGGCTAGCAGTTTTTTTGTATGTCATTTTTTCAGTGTTAGAAGTGTTTAGATTCAACCAGCCTCATTGTCTGCAAAGTTCAATCGAGATAAACTTGACCTTCTAATAGTTGTTTGCTATGGATGTTCTCTTCTTTCAAATCTTTTATGTGCTTCTGATAGTGCAATTTAATTTATATTACAACATCAATCTCAAAAAATAAATATATTACAACATGTGTTCTTGTTTTAGAGTTTTCTATTCTCTCAATCTTGAACACATATTCAAAGTATTCCTGTTCGTGGTAATTAGTTAGCAGTACAAAGAGAAAATTTGCTACTTCAGTTAAATTATCAGTGAAGAAACTATTGTATGCTTTCCTCTTTGAATTGTTTTTGGTCTACATTTAACTGATGCAGGCAGTAGATTGATGGTGCTTTACAAAGCATATGGTTTCTGGATGATTTCGTTTTTTAATCGATTCACTCTATGGATAATTTGCTTGTTTCAGGTACTTGAATTGAAGCCTTGATATGAGCCTTTTCTGTCAAACGACACCAGCAAATTATTCAATAGCCTTTGCACAATATAAATCGGCACCCATGCACTGTATCTTTCTGGGCATTAGAATTTATAGAATCATTTTTTTCTTGTAACATTTTTATGTGAACTCAATCATACATTGTAATTTGACATGATACTCATGTATCTTTGTTCTGCACATGTATGATCATCTCGTAATTTGTAGAAATGTAGTGGTACGATCTACTGAAATATACTGTACAAATCTGACGTATGGTGTCTATTGTTTTTTGGCATGAATCAGTTAATATATGCGCATGTGGCATGTGAATTTATACAATGCAATCGTTCCAATCCAAGGACAACCGGACAGCCAAATGACGATTGCGGCTCAGGGATTAGGTCCCCAACGTGAACGTGGATTGGGTGGCAGGAAGGGATTCACCTGATCCTCCCTTGTATATATTCACACGTGGTTTACTTTCCAATGTTGCCAAACGAAGCCTTAACTAGATATAGTATTCTTTAACAAAAATACTCTTCAGCTCCCAAACGAATAAAGAAAAAACACAGGAGTGGAAACATAGTTAACTGGGATTGGATGACCACCCAACCCACGTCGGGGTTGGCTGACACATGGGATGTTTTCCCACATTGCCAAATGAGGCCTGAACGTAGGCATGGAGTGGAAAAAATGGGCCTAGAAACTCGGCAACCAACTGATTGTTAATGTTGCGGAGTTTGGATTCTTGCAGGCACACTATTGCTAGTCCCGTTTCTTTGAGGAGCTAGGAACAGGTGAACACCTCTAACTTGGAATGGGGGGGGGGGGGGGTGTTCACCAATAGCTTAAGATACGTCGACCCCCATTTCTTACACATTCCCACATAACACAAGTGAGCTTGAAGAGCCAACCTGGTGATAAGCTGAATAGAACTAAGGGATACAACTACGAACACATAGGTGAATGCAGTACAATCTGATGATTGTTAACGTCGTTATATACCAATTTTGATCGTCAATATAACTCAAATATGTGAAGAAATACATATTTCTTACACATATCCTTAGATTTGACATAATTCCACTTATATTTGGAGAAATAGTGTATGCAGAAGTTTTTATGCAGAATTGATGAAAAATGAGGAGAGCAATTCTGAAAAGTGTCACCCCAACCAATCACGCAACGACATGTGGCATCACATGGATCCATAGACCCATTCATAGGCGTATCCGAGGGAATCCAACGTCGATTCACACGAAGATGAAGCCTGGATCCACCAGTCAGCCACCAGGAGAAAGCACAACTGAGTGGGGGCCGGGACCAAGTCGGCCGATCCCCTGGCTCGGCCGACTAGGTCCTGGCACCAAACGCGGTCATCCAACACATGGTGCTCTCCTATGGTGCCCTGAAGGCGGTGATGATTGATTTGTGCGCTTTTAGTGGCGGGATCTGCCTCTACTCCATGTATAAATAGGGGGGAGAAGGCATCACTTCACACACAGACACACCACTCAAGCGTTGTCTCTTGTATACACTTGTGCTCTCTTAGTTCCTTAGTGGACGTTAGGCTGTAGAGAGCAGCCTCTACTCCCAATTCCAAATTGGAAAAGGTACGGCTCATGTATCTTTCTTTATTTTGTGACTTTAACCTTTATTATAATAATATTATTAGTCTTTATTTATTCATATACTTGGGCAAATGATTTCTTGTTTGATTGTGGAGTCTATGTATGTGCTAGGTGTAGATGATATTATGATCTAGTTATAATGCTTATATCATGTTTTATCATAAACATCATACACCATCACTATTATCTAATTAGGTATTAATATGATTATGTTAATATAAATATGTTAGTGTTTGGTCCCAGCATTGGTTTAAAGATGTTTAGGTTAGTCCTTACCTTTGGATGGTATTTGTATACATACTCTTAATGTATTTACTTAACATGTAAGTGTGATGCATAGATAGTTAATTGAGTAGGCGGCACGTGGTGACAGTCCCGTCCGTCTTTCGTAATCCTACAAGTTCGGCTATACCACAGGCTCGAGGCGAGAATCGTCCTGATATTGTTAGGGTTAATCCCGTGCCCGATATGTTGGACCATTAAACTCTAGTATTTATTGTTAGCATACTTATGTGTATACTGATAGGTTATGCATAAGAATAACTAAAGCATAGCAAGAGTAGCTTCATCTTTAACTTGACCTTCACTAGGACATTTTTACCTCTCAGGGTAGATTGCTTAGGTGTGTGTGTTGCACTACCCCACTACGTCATTTATCCATCCTACCAAATTCCTCGCTAGAACACCCTATTCTTCCTTTGATCTTGCTACTCTTGCCTTGCCTTCATTTGGGATAAAATAAATACGATACCTTAGACAATACTCTTGGGTGAAATACTACAGCGGTACTTTCTATGCGCTTGCGGCACTCATCTTGCTTTAACTTAGGTTAGTCTAGTGCCTCTGCAGAACTATCCTTGGCTGCTAGGATGAACTGTAGACGTTAAAAATACCAACAATAATCCAGCTCAAAAAGGTCAGCAACTGGCTTAGGTGACTGCCAGCTGCGCTGCCATCTCTTCTGCAACCAGAGCTGCCATATGTTGTTATTCCGAAGCTTAACTCGGGAACTCAGGATTATTATGAGGTGAGCCTCAGAATTCCAACACCGTAGCTATTTCAATGCCGTCATTGACCAGGTCTGTAACCTTGCGAATTGCCGCCAACGCCTTGGTTGGAAGAGGTTTCTTATACATGCTGCATACCGCTGCAGGGTCTCTTCGCCAATCGGCTCATCTGCGTTAACCATATCAAGCTGCTGAATCAATCTGAAGGTGACGTATTGAGCTACTGGGATGGTAGTCTGGAACTTGGCATGTCTAGTGCTGCGCCGGGAGGGCTCAGATGGGACAGACCGCGTGCAGAATGCGGCATTTGGCGGTGGAAGGATAGCGGGAGACAGTGGTTTGAACATGTAACTAAGGTCCAACTAGGTCGAGGTGGTGCTGTTGCTGAAAGTTCCGAGCCCAATCCCCAGCACAGGTGCGTCCACTGCAGCAGTAGAGGGAGGCATTGGTGGGCCTGTGTCAACATAGGGTGGATGAGAGATTGATCGGATGATGCAACAATATTTGTCCTAAAAGAAACAATATTTTACAAAATACCATAAGTTCATCATCAATTCTTGCAAAATCTAGAACCCAATTGATCATGGCACTTTCATGCAAAAGTTGATGATCATCATCAAAATATTGTTCAGAATTGATAAATTGAGAAGCACAAATACCTGCAATTCATCCACAAGTCTAGGAATAAATACGTAAAAGCACACATTATTCGCCATGTATCAGATTGATCATAGAACAATTGACAGGCAAGGGCTAATGATCAGCATCAAAATGAAAAGGCGCATCATTCTTCTAGGACAACAAGTATTGAGCAATGCAACTATATGATGGTTACAAGAAAAAAAATACACTGCTACCAGTTGTCGTGAACAGACAACAAGTTCTGCTGCAAATCAAGCAATACAAACAGCATCCTCTATGTGGCAGTTGCACAAACAGAATTCAGCACATCACTTAGGACATATATTAGGCTTCATGTTGTGACATGTACAATATATTAGGCAGCAACACATATATAGTATTTACATCATAATTTCTTCCTTGCATACAACATTAGTTAACCCACAATGTAATGTTTTGATGGGTACAAGAAAAATATATTAGCGAAATAACTTGTCAAACATCATGGCTGCCATTAACAAAATAACCTGTCAACCATCAAACATAGCTTCACATCATGGAATGTGATCTGTAACATACTTAGCGATCAATATCAACTTGTAGTCAAATAGAAGGTTATTGAAGGATCTAGCCTCTTTAGAGTTTTTAACCAAATAATTGAGGGCATAAATAGAAGGTTATTGAAGGATCTAGCCTCTTTAGAGTTTTTAACCAAATAATTGAGGTCTAGTAGCCGAAGATGATGCTCCATTGTCATTTGCAGTGGCAAGAGCACCCTTAACATCCTCTTCTACAATATCAATGTCTTCCACTTTTGAGTACCTAGAGACTCATTGAATCCTTTTGCATATTGTCCGGTAGCAACACTATAACCAAAGATTGTAGCACGCTTCACATCTCTTGACTAGCTCGACTGCATTCTGGAGAGTTGTAGGCCTTTAAGTTGCTTGATGATGAGTTGCGAATCTCCTCTGACCAGCAGCTGTTGGAAGCCAAAGGATAATGCTGTCTTCAGTCCAAAGATGAGTGCTTCATATTCCTTCGTCGCCTTGAAGTCAAGGTGGATCATGTACTTGACTTGCTCCCCGGTTGGTGCGAGGAGTAGAACTCCAGCTCCAGCCCCCTGCTTCTGCACGGAGCTGTCGAAGAAGAGGGTCCAATGAGGCTTGGTGAAGATCGGGACCTTAGGTTCTGACATATCAACGTCGAGACCTCCTGGTCCAGATGGAGACGGAGTCCACTCCGCCAGAAAATCAGCTAGTGCCTGACTGTTGATGGCGTGTCGAGGCAGGAATTCAAGGTCGGATTCCGCTAGCTCCGCAGCCCACTTGGTGATACTTCCCGTTGAATTGGGATTATGAAGTATATCCTGCAGTGGATAAGAGGTTACCACTGAGATCTTGTGAGCTTGAAAATAGTGACAAAGCTTTCTTGACGCGATAAGAACTACGTATAGCAGCTTATACACTTCAACATATCTTGTCTTGGCGTCGTGGAGGACCTCACTAATGAAGTAGACAGGTCGCTGGACAGTCCGGACCCTCCCGGAGGGGTCCAGTTCATCTTCTCCATCTACTCGGACCCTTCCGGAGCATTCCAGATCTTCTTCATGTGTAGTCTGGACCCTCATGGAGGGGTCTGATGTATCTTCTTGTAGAGATAGATCTTCAATGTATGTGGGCTAGGACCCAGACTCGCATTGATTTCCTCCAGGTGGCTCTGGACCCTTCCAAAGGGGTTCGAGCCTTTGTGAAGAAGAATTCGGAGATGTTCCTGGCCTCTCTTTGACCAAAACCATGCTGACAACCTCTGTTGTTGCAACAATATAAATCAGTAAAGGTTCACCAAGTTCGGGAGCTACCATGACGGGCAGTGTTGTGAGAGATTGCTTTAGCTCTGGAACGCCTTGTCTGCTTCTTCGGACCAGTTGAAAGGCCCGGACTTTCGTAGGAGCTTGAAGAATGGGAGTGCCCGCTCAGCCAGTCTAGAGATAAACTGGCTGAGTGAAGCTAGACACCCCATAAGCTTTTGAACATCCTTGATACAGGCAGGTGGCCGTATTGCTTCAATGGCTTTTATCTTCTCTGAATTTGCTTCAATTCCTTGGTGCGCTACCTGGAATCCTAGAAACTTCTCAGAGTAAACCTCGAAGACACACTTGTCAGGATTCAGCTTCGTGCGCATCATGCGCAGCTTGTCGAAGACCGTCTGAAGATTATCTAGCAAAGAGTCTTTGGTCTTGACTTTAACGACGATGTCATCGACATATACTTCCACAAGGTCCCGGATAAGATCCCAAACATTTTATGCATTGCTCTCACAAAAGTTGAAAGAGCATTCTTGAGACCATAAGGGATGGCAGTGTAGCAATACAGACCATCTACTGTGATAAAGGTTGTATGTTCTTCATCTTCCTTTGCCATTGGTATTTGATGAAAACCAGAATACGCATCCTGGAACCATAATAATTCACAACCAGAAGTAGAATTTACTATTTGATCTATTCTTGGAAGTGGAAAATGGTCTTTTGAACATGCCTTATTAAGAGTGATGTAGTCGATGCACATCCGAAGCTTCCCGCTGGCCTTGGGTATGACGACTGGGTTTGCCAGCCACCGCGTATGATGTACCTCCCGAATGAATCCAGCGTCCAATAGATTCTTGATTTCTTCACAGATGAAGTTTTACCGCTCGATGGCTGCTTCAGAGGCTTCTGTTGTATCGGCCGGGGTAGATCTTCAGATGGTGCTCAATCACCTCCCTATGGATCCCAACATTTGTGACGGTTTCCATGCAAACACGTTGACATTAACTTGGAAGAAGGTGATGAGCGCGAGTTCATATTTATCATCCAGACCTCCTGCAATGCGCGTGGTCTGGTCAGTGTCAGAACTGATCTGGATGACTTTGACGGAAACATCGTTGTCGTCGCTTGGCTGCACACGGGGTGCAGAGGTTGAGCCGTGCTGGCGCGTGCTTGGAGGTTGTTGAGCTGATTGCTCCTTGTTGGAATCAGCTTCTTACGTAGTAGCGAGTGCATGAAGCTTCTCCAATGCAGTAACTCCGACAGTGTGGTCTCCTCAGATCCTGAGGACGCCCGTCGGAGTTGGTATCTTCAACACCAAGTAGCCATAGTGCGTTACCGCCATGAACCGGTACAAGGCCGACCAGCTGAGGATGGCGTTGAAGGGAAGGCTGATCTCCGCCACATCGAAGATTAGTTTCTCTGAACAGTAGTTCTCATGCGTCTCAAATGTTACTTTGAGAGAGACGCAACCGAGCGCGGTGATAGCTCCCGGACCCCCTCCGGAGAATGGATGCCAGGGCTTAAGGTCTGAAATGGGGACCTGCAGCTTCTTGAAAGCTGCGAAGCTTATGAGGTTGAGAGTCGTCCCACCATCAACCAGAATATGGAAGAGTTGCAGGTTGTTGATAGTCGGAAGACTATTAGCGGAAGTTGCCCAGCTCCCGCCATGTTCTTGGTGCAGTTGGAGGCGTCGAAGGTGATCAGAGTGTCCATCCACTTCCGATGGGGCTTCGCCTTGACGGTGGGAGCTACAACAGCTACCTCCCGACGCAGAGCTTTCACTACGCGACGGGAAGTAATGTCCTACGACCCTCTATACATCATATGGAGAGTCCTCCTTGGTCGTTATCGGAGCTAGTGTCAGAGTCATCGACGTTGTTGTAGACCGCCTTTAACGTCTTCTAGGCGCCTTGGAAGCCTAGCTCTTGCTCCGCTGGAGCATTGTCGATCTTCTGTTTGCCCTGTGGTTGGCGAAAAGGCGCTTCATGTCGACACTTGTGCTGAGCTCGTTCGGCCAGCCTCTTGACCTCTATGCAGTTTTCGAGGTTGTGACCTGAGGAGTTGTGGATCGGGCACCACATCTTGTTGTCGCCGTCATTAGACGACGATCGAGGTCGCTTGTTGGGGCGTGACCCCCGACCACCTGGAACCGTTGCGGCTATAGATGTAGGTGTGCCGACAAGTGAATTTTTTGCCACTTGTCTTCTTATTTTTCTTCTTACCACTGCTGTGGGCAGTAGTTCCCTCCTTGGAAGCAGATGACGCTCCTGCCTCTACGGCTGGGTTGGAGTGCCAATCACGCCCTTCAGCAGCCCTGTCACATTTGTCTACCAGACTGAAGAGCTCCATAACATCATGGATGTTCTTGGTGGCCAGCTTCTCCAAGATCTTGTCTCTCACGCCCTGTCGGAATGCAACATCAACGGAGGCGTTCCAGATCGAAGGAATTGTGTTTCGTACCTGTGAGAACCGCTGGATGAAAGATCCCAATGACTTCCAAATTTTGTCGTACGACAAAGAGATCCACTTCAGTGCCAGGGAAAGTATAGGAACTTTCAAAGTTGGCAGTGAACTGACGACATAGCTCTCCCCAACTATAGATTGAGTCAGGGGTAAGCTCATGAACCACAACCGAGCAGTTCTGGTCAAGGCTACTGGGAAGTAGTTGGCCATGACAGCCTCATTCCCTCCTGCAGCGAGGATGACAGTAGAGTATATCTGCAGAAATTTGACGGGGTTGGTAGTCCCGTCATACTTCTTCAGCAAGTGAGGCAGAAACTTGGGTGGTCATTCCATCATGCGAAGGTGTGGTGCGAGCACCGCACGACCACCACCTGCTCCTAGAGGGGAAGACTCTTCTAAGATGTGTCGCCTCTCGCGGTTACGCTCGATGGTGACGCGACCATCTTGTTCCGCGTAACAGCGGTTAAGCTCCGCCCTGAGGTCTCCTGTCGGTAGCCTCGACACAGCGGAGGTGCGACAGGCCATCGAAGGAGTGCGCGACGTCGCTTGGTGCGATGGCACGTGTCTTCTTTGTGATGGCACATGATCGAGTCATCCTGACAGGGTCATCTTGCGGGTTGGAGCCGGCCTGGGCTCGAACTGCGGCTGGTCGTTGAGGGTCATGGCTGCGGTGGCGACTAGATGATCGACATCATTCTGCCACTGCTCCAGGGCTACTAGAGGTGCGTCCGGCGCTGGTGGACACTGGAGATGAGCACGCACTGCAATTAGCGCATTGTCTGGACTTGTGGTCGATTCAGTGACCGACGCCAAGGCACCATCCTGCATGTGAGCAGCGGCTGTTGCAGTAGCAGATGGTTGAACATTGTTCCCAGGTTGATGCGCTGCAACATCAACTTGTGGATCAGTCGTTGAATTGCCACTAGGACATCAAGAGGTGTCACCAACTTCATTGCCTCTTCCAGCTCATGCATTCGGGCCAGAGGAAGCAGAAACGAAATTCACCATCGTTGATCTTGAAAGTCTTGAGAGTGCCCCTACCTGGCGCGGCAAATGTCGAAGTGTGTGATCGACACTTTCCCCGATACTACTAAGAAGTAATCCGCGAAGGTTCTTGTTTTTAGAAGGCGCGCAACTCGAAGAACTCAAGAACAAATGTGACAAAGAAATTTTTACGTGGTTCGGTCTGCTTGAGCGTAATACCTTACTCTATGGAGGTGTGTTGTATGCTTGAGTGTGTTGTGTATGTTTGAGATCAGATTAGCATAAGTTGTTGTCTATTGTGTAGTGCAAACCTTTTATATGATAAGGTATGGCTGTTACAAGGTAACCGAGACCAGACATGTGGCCCCGGACTATTAAGCACCATGTACATGATCTAGGCGCTTAACAATGGTTTATTTGTGTAATAACGTGCCTTGATAGTAGCATTACTTCGCTTGAAGGCCCTCCGATCGTGCGTCATTAATGCGGAATTAACGACGCGTTAATCCAATCTTGTAACGGCTGATTTATAGCCACTTGAATATCCGCGCCGTTGGAGATCCCAGAGTTCTTACCGTTGGAGAGGTAGGGTCTGACACGTGGCAGCTCTGGAGCCACCCTTAGCAGGGAGGTAGGTCCGGAGCTGCTAGACACGTGGGCGCACCGGAGCCACCCTTAGGTGTGAGCCAGGTCCGGGCGCTGCGGGACACATTGCAGCACCAGAGCCACCCTTAGAAGGAAGACAGGTCCAGCGCTTCAGGACACGTGGCAGCACTAGAGCCACTCTAAGGAGGGAGACAAGTCTGGCGCCGCGGGACACGTGGCAGCATCAGAGCCACCCTTAGGAGGGAGACATATCCGGTGCTACGGGGCATGCGGCTTCCGAAGGTCTTCTCTCTTGGAAGGTGGGACTCAACGCTTCTTCTTCTAGTACGCGAGGGTACCTGGTCTGCAGGGTACTGACATAACCCATTGGACCTCATATGTGGCCTCCCGATTCGACTCAATCTGGTTCTCTTCAATCATGCTCCATAGCCGTATGAAGTCTACCAGCAGGGCATTGGTTATTCCAGGGATGAGGTCCCTGACCTATTGGTTATTATCAATGGCAGCTGCCACTGCTTTCTTTTTCCCTTTCGTGATTTCGTAGAGCACCGAAAAAAAGGATGTCACACCATTTAACCAGCTGAACTGCCAGAAACAAGCAGTTCGCCTGTTACGGATGGTCACCATGGTGTCCATGGATAACAGCTCCTGGTCTGAAGCATCCACAGGTATGTCCATATCAATCCAATGACAATTCGGTTGTGTCCATGCAAGCCATAGCCGACAAATCCGTAAGGTGCGACTGAACAAGTCGAGGTCAATGATACCAAGCTCATCCTTGTCAAGAGGTCGACACACCCTCCCCAGTTCACGTTACACTTGCCGGTGTGGAGTTGGTTGGAGCCTGCCCGCAGGAACATGCTTTTAAATTTTGTCCACAGCCATGATAAATTTTGTCCACAACCTTGATAAATTTTCGACGAGGTTTCACAGCTGTCAGCAAGTGCATGGACATCGAGCTAACTACAGAGTGAAGTGGCTGTCTGTTGGTCATCGGGCACAATAATCAACTCGAATTTTCAATCCACCTGTTTGATTTATTCCTTGGCTTACCCAATTATATATAGATCTCTTACAGATAGAAAATATTTCTAAAACTGTTCACTCTCTCTAAGACACTTGGACTCAAATTCTAATTCTTACGTAATTTGAACTATCCTACCCTATTATCTTCTAAAAAACATAATTAACTCAACAATCACCTCTTTAATCAACCCTTTAATCATGTTTTCTAGAACATAGTCGCTCACTTAGGATGGAAATACACATATTCCACCTTACACACACTTTCGGGATAGACACTACATTCGAGGATGGTCACTTGATCCTGCACACACTAAGGTATGGACACTACATTCCTTGAGATGGACACTACATCCCGAACAAAAATTTAGGATGACACTACAACTCGGGTTGGGCACTACAAACCTTTGAGGTGGACACTACATCTCGAGGATGAACGCATCGTCTTGCATGACTTTGGGATGAACTCATCATCACTGGAACGAACACACCATCTCTTATGTTGACACCTATGAGACAAACACATCATCTCTGGAATGAACACGCTCATCCCATCACAAATTTGAGTGGGATGAACATATCATCCACTGAGATAAACATATTATCCTGAGAACTCTACTTCGTACGAACACCTCCATTATTGTTAACCACCTCTGTCATATCCTTGGGTACACAACTCTTTCACGTGACTAACATCAACACAATCCAGGTTCACCAGCTGAGTCGCGCTATTCTTCTTCCCCACTGTTATGCTTCGACGAGCTTCGAGGCCCAGCCAGACTCCCTGTTCAGTTCTTCATGTTTAACGCATCAATTGTCTTCTTCCTCCTTCCCTGAACACAAACAAGGTCCAGCTACCAAGTACTTCCTCCGTTCTAAAAGCTTGTCATCTTTTAGTTCATTTTTGAACTAAAAGGTGACACATTTTGTGGAACAGAGGGAGTATGTGACACAAGACCCAGCCATATACTTGTACTTTTTACCTCAAGTGACCCAATTGCTCCTCTCTTTGTTCTCTTCCACTTTATGAAAGTGCATCTAGGTAATCCCTGTGGGTTTTGGATGATTGCTGACTACAATAAAGGACTAATGATCTTTATGAATATAAGCACAAGTGATCGAAGTTTAAATGGAAACGAAGACTCTCAAAAAGGAAAAAAAAGTGAAAATAGCGTTCAAAACTCGAAGAGTAGAAATTAGGGGTTAAAAAAAATTCTTGTGTCGAGTTGAGCCATGTCGTAGAGAGTTTTTAACAAGTCAAGTGCTTGAGAATCATTTGAGAGTTCATAGTGCGATTAGGTTTTGCTGGAGAGTTAAGTCTAGGCAGCCTTAAGGACAAGGCCGGACGAGTTCAGCCGCATCAGAGTATTTTGATGCTAGGCGAACCAAGAGCTTTGTGTGAGTTTGAACTTGTTTCTGGGGACAGACTAGTCCGCGGTGAGTGTGTTTGAGCCATTCTGGGACTAAGTCCTGAAGGGGCAGACTAGTCCGCCCCGATAGACTTGTTCGTTTCTACACGGATCAAGAGGTATTGTGTGAGTTCGAACTAGTCTGCTCAGGTTTAGACTAGTCCGTTGTGAGGAAGGGAGTGACTTCTGAGACTAAGTCCTAGAAGACCGGACTAGTCCGCCATGGACTAGTCTGTCTATACAGTCTAGTCCGGGTTGAGCCGGAGGAGTTGGCTCTGTTTGACTTAGGACTAGTTCGTGTTGGGACAGACAAGTCCGTTATGTGTGGGTGTTTGGCTGCAAGGACAAGTCCTGGCAGCCTGGACTAGTTCGCTCTGAGGGGTTCGACTAGTACGCCTGGACCAGACTTGCCCGTTCTCATTAAAAATAAAAGGTTCTGAGTGAGATCGGACTAGTCTATTGGACGGACTAGTCCGTGGTCTTGTGACCGTTTCAATTTAAAAGGTGTCGGTCACATTAGTTTGTTAGCCTTTGTGACGTCAGTGGTCCCCTCAGGTCGGACTAGTTCGGACTTTAATTGGTGGCAACGGTCTAGTGTCGGGACCCCTATAAAAAGAGATCTCCCTGCCTTCCATTGCGCTCTCTCTCTCTCTCTCGAACTCTAGCGCACCCATAGCCTTCCAAGAGGAATTCTAAGCCTTTCTCTTCACATTTTGAGCCTAAGATCGAATCTTGAGGGTTTGTGGGATTCGTAAGAAGAGAGAGGAGTGTGACCAATCTTGAGCTCTTGGTTGATTCTCTCGCATTTGAGTTGTTGATCTGAGTTTGTTTGTGTTGTTTTCGATCCGTAGTTGTGCTAGGTTGTTGTGGGATCCTCATGTTGTGAACAAGCCCATGAATCGTTTAATTCACCCTTTCTGATTTGGTGGAGATCAAGTCGGCCTTCGTGGTGGCCTGGTGAGAGTAGGGTTGGAAGAGACCCGGTTCTTCGTAGACTCCTCAACGAGGATGTAGGTTCCTCTGTAGAATCCAACTTCGAGATAAATCGTGTGTCTCTTTCCTTCTTCACATTTGTTCATCGCTGGATCATTTTTAGAGTAAATATTGTTCTTCGCTTGCAACTTGTGATCAATCTCGTAATCTTGCAATCTAAGTTGTTCCTAGGATTTGTAACTACTTGTTTAGTTTGCTTGTTAGTTGTGTTACATTTCAGAATAAGTTAATCGAAGAAAAACCACTAAAAATTCAACCTTTTGCTTAAGTTCACTGTCTGACCAGACTAGTTCGCCTCTGACTGGACTAGTTCGCCCTTAATTGCTGATTCCTTTTAAATTAAGTGTTTTTAGGTGTTTTTAGCCTATTCACCCCCTATAGCCAACATTCAATTGGTATCAGAGCCTAACTCTCACAAAATCTTAACCGCTTGGAGAAGAAATGGGGGAAAACGGCGAGAAGGAGTTGCCACTCCAAGACACCACCGCTATCGGCGGGAACAACACGAAGGAAGATCAAGGATCAAACTGTCGATCTCCTAAGACCAATACAAACCAGCGAATCAAGACAACACCTCCTACCTTTGATGTGTGAAGCAAAGATGAAGATGAAGAAGTGAAGCGACTTGCGGACCTACTTCAAAAGGCAAAAGATGAGGTCAAGAGGAGGAAGAGACTCGAGAGGGAGAAGAATCTCAAGAGTAGTCAAGAGGACTACACACGATATCCCTTTAACTATGAACGTTTAAATTCTCATTCTAACTACTTGTCTATTCCTTTGGGCAAACCACCTCACTTTCATGATACTAACTATACAATATGGATGCATAATATGAAATTGCGTCTTATTTCTCTCAACCCCACCCTTTGGCACATCGTTTGCACAGGTGTTGATATCCCTGTGGATGATGACGAGCTCACCCCCGAGCAAGAGCAACAAATCCACCGCAATGCTCAAGCAACGATCGTGCTGAGTCGTCCTTGAGCCAAGAAGAATTCAACAAGATGGACAGGTCGATGACATTATATTTGGCTCTACTAACATATCTTTTTCTGAAGAGTTTAGTAAGATTGTGACAGAAAGGTTCGCAATATCCATGATGGGGGAGTTGAAGTTCTTTCTAGGATTCTAAGTTAAGCAACTCAACAAATGCACCTTCATAAGTCAAACCAAGTATACCCAAAACATACTCAAAAAGTTTGACATGGAGAAGGCCAAGCCCATCAAGACGCCAGTGGTGACAAACAAACACCTCAACCTCAATGAAGATGGATCTAGCGTGGATCAAAAGGTATATGGCTCCATGATAGGATCATACTTAGTGTATGTATGTGTGCAAGATTTCAAGCCGCACCTAAGGATTGTCATTTGACCGCCGTTAAGAGAATCTTGCGCTATTTAGTTCATACACCAAACCTTAGGCTATGGTATCCAAAATGGTGAAAATTTAATCTCATTGAATATTTTGACGCAGATTATGCCGAATGTAAGGTCGATAGAAAGAATATGGGACATGCCAATTCTTGGATAGGTCCCTAGTATCATGGTCATCCAAGAAATAAAACTCCATTGCCCTATCCATAGCCGAAGTGGAGTATGTCGCAGTCGTAAGTTGTTGTGCACAACTTCTTGAATGGGAAAAACTCTAAGGGATTATAGTCTCAATATGAGCCATATTTCATCTTGATCAAAAAAAATATGAGCCATATTTCACTCCTATGCGACAATGAGAGTGCCATTAAGATTGCCCATAACTTAGACATCCGACACCACTTCTTAAGAGATCACTCAATTAAGCGGGACATAGTCATTTCCCATGTTAGAATCAAAAAACAACTGGTCAACATCTTCACCAAGCCATTAGATAAAAAACACTTTTGTGCACTTAGAAATGAGCTAAATATCCTAGATTCTCGAAATGTGGCTTGAGATGTTGCATATCTGATTGGTAGTAGTGTAGGCTCTTCAAAATTTGCATGCTTGCAAAAACTTGTCTCCATCAATTTTCTCTCAAATTATTTTTAATTATTTTCTCCATGAATTATGGTCATTGTGTGATTCTTTGTGTACTTTACTGGCCATATCCATTGAAAATATTTTGTAAAAACTAGTCCATTTGGATCAATCTCGGCAAATTTCTCAATATATATGAGAATCTTCCTTCTAGGATCGGACTAGTCCGCATGGCCGGACAAGTCTGGACTCCTAGACTTGTCTGCGCTATTGCAAACAAGTCCACACTGTACTAGTCCACCCAACTCAGGGGACTTGCCCGGACTACGGAGTAGTTCGTACCTGGTCCGACTGACCGGACGAGTCCGGACCCTACCGGACTAGTTCGGTCCCAGGGAACTTAACTCCCTAGGGTTGGACCCAACTCTTTGTTCACTGCATTCACATCTCATACCTGCGCCCACCTCCAAAATTGTTTCTGTCAGTACCATACGTATCGGGTACCCTATGATACCGCAAGAAACACTAAGGAGTTCCACCTGTCCGAGTTGAAGACCTCCAAAGGCTACATGTGCTACACAGCACTGGACCCGCCTCCCTCATTTGGGTAGCTCCAGCACTACCACGTGAAACACAAGGCCAGAGCTAACTCCCCCTGTACGGAAGCTTCGGTCTTGCCACGTGTCCAGTGACCCCGGACTTAACCCCCAGTAGAGGGAAGCTCTGGTGTTGCCACATGTATAGTGGCTCCGGACCTGCCTCCCCACGTTGGGAAGCTCTGGAGCTGCCACGTGTCGAGCCTTCGTACCTGAGACAAAAACGAAGAGACTGGCGGATCTCCAACGGCGCGGACATTCAAGGGATAGTTAAAGCTACAGTTACTAGACCTGATTATGTGTCATTAATACCATATTGGTGACACACGATCAGAGTGCCCTTAACAACGGTAACGCCACCATTAAGGCGTGTTATCACACTGTTAATCACGCTTAATAGTCACAGATCGTGTAGTAGGCAATTGACTACCGTCAGGGCCACATGCCGAGCCAGACTAACAAGGTAACGACCAGTCCTTTGACTATAAAAAGGCTGCACCACAAGGTACAGAGACAACCAAGCTCACACGCTCACAAGTGCCATACATTCATACATACAACACACATCTCGTGGAGTAGGGTGTTACGTTCAGGCGACCCGGACCATGTAAAATCTCTCGTGTTACTGTCTTCTCCAAATCTCATGCGCCCCAACCAATCAAGAACCTCTGCAGGCTATGATCTAGTAGTACTGGGGGGAAGTGTCGATCGCACACTTCGACATTTGGCGCGCCAGGTAGGGGGCCCACCGTCGATGTTTCATTTGTTGACAGTGGTCACCGTCGGACCTATCAAGCTCCGACACCTCCCAAGGGCCCGCCGTCGACGTTTCATGCGTTGACAGTGGGCGCCGTCGGACCTATCAAGCTCCGACACCTCCTAGGGGGCCCGCCGTCGACATCACATAGGGTTCCTGGAGATGTCGGAAGTAAGCTTCGGACCTAAATGCTAAGCGTTCCAGCTACAAGTTCGAAGTGTTCAAGTCATCAAGACATTGTCAAACCTTTTGGTACATGTTCGCAATCAAATTTTGTACATCTACCATGAGGCCAATCAGATAAAGGACAATGTATTGAAGACAAACACAAAAAGGAATTCATTCGAAGAGTGGATTTCATTTATCGAGATTACTGGATTACAAAATGAGGATTACAGTAAAAGGCAAAAGAGAAAGGTCCTAGCTACTAGAGGCTCTAAGTCCTGTGGAAAAACGAAGCAACCTTCTCGGCAGCTTCTTGGGGGCTAGCCCTGGCGGCATCCTCTTCTTCGACAATGGGTCCTTCAAAGACCGGATCTAGAGAAAGTTGGGGGTCTCGACTCTTGTTACACGCCAAAACATATTTGGCGACGTTCTTGGCCAGAGACTTTCCCTCCGTCTCCAGTGTGTCGATGATGACGTCACCCATCGCATTGAGTTTGCTGCCAGTAGAGCTAAGCGCCACCAGCGCCTGGTCCAACTCCAGTGCTAGGTTCTCCGGATGTACCGGACTAAAGCCAAGTGGCACCAAAGCCTTGTCGGCATGCCCTAAGAAATCCCACACCTGATGGGACTTAGTTGCCCTCGAGCTCCGCAGCTCCCCCAGTGACCTTCTGGTCGCCGCAAGCTCCGAGCTCTCCCTAGCAATGCACTCGACCTCTTTGGCATGTTGCTAAATGCTTTCAGTCACTTGCTTTTTGCGTTCAGCGAGCTTCGTCTCCTGGAGGTGGATGTGGTTCCGCCATTCGGCTAGATCCTTCTCCCTGCCTCTCACTTTCCCCTCTCTGGTGGCAACATTTTCTTCTCCTTTAGAGAGAGCTCCTGCCCCAGCTTCCAGTGCTTCTCTTCCTCCTGCTTGCATCGCTGATCAAACTTTTTTGGTGCGGTCTGCCAAGTTCTGCTCCCCCAGAGTCAGTTTCTGGGCGAGCTCCCCCTCTCTTTTCAAAATATCCTCCTGCATCGCCAGGAGCTTCTCTTCCCTCTCATCGAGGTCCGCTCGTCACTTCAGGAGAATCTCGTTCAGCGTGTTGAGGTTGTCGTGACAATCGTTAGCAGCCTCACTACTTTTCCTGGCGTGCTCGAGAATCTCCCGAGACTTAGCGTCGAGGGCCCTCATGGAGGCCTCCCTTTCTTCCAGCAGCTGGCCCCAATACTCCATTCGGGTCTTTTCCTTCTCGACCCACTCCCGTTGGTCGGCAAACCTTGTCTAAGCCAGCTTGGTTTCGAAATGAAGTCTGTTGCGCCAATGTCGTGAGGTGTGGTGCTCTTCTTCGAGGACCTTGCTGTCGTGGTCGAAGTCAAGCTGGACTTGACGGAGACTTGAATAGGCATTGTCAATAGACAACACCAAGGGAATAGGCTTTGGACCTGCCGGGGTCATCTCCGCTGGCTATAAGGGGTCTTCCAGTACAAAAATTGGGTCTCACGCCACAAGCATGGTCCCCTGCGGTCCTGCAGCACTAGCGCCGCCCCCAGAAGCTTTTCTACTTCTGCTACCGTCGACGAGGGTCCCACCGTGGGGACATCAACCTCCAGGGCTGACGCCGAAGGTCCCCCCTCCGGATCTTCAGCCGACAGCTCTGCAGGTGGAGGGCCCGCCGCCGACTCCTCTTGGCGCTCCGACTCGAACATGTGCGCCTCCGGAGTAATCGCCTCTGTGGCGGACGTTGGAGCTTCGTCCGGTGCCCCCACCACTGCCGGCTCAGGCGCCGGTACTTCTACTGTCTCCGGCTCAGGTGCCGGAGCTCTCGTAGCCACATTACCCTAGAGGATTGTTTTCGTCGGGAACGCTCAATGGCGGCCAATCCTAGAACTATGATCTTACTCCTTTCACAACTGAATTTCATCATGAGATAGTGTCCTCTCCTCTTGGGCCATGTCCAGATAGCCAATAACTTCATTAGCTATGTGCAATCATGTCCATGCTTGATCGAATAGCCCATTGCTCCATTGTTTGAGTGCTCGTGCGGTCTGTAGTATTTTGTGGTGAGTCTGTTCATGGGAGATGCTCACGTGACCTCTTTTTCCCAAGCTTCACCACCTCTTGGAAGTGAGGAGTTTGGTCCATAAATTCTCGAATTTGAAGCTTCTTTTCCTAGTTGGTTTGGTCTATGATGACAACTATATGGGGTTGTGGTCAGACATGGACGATGATATAGCGTGAAGTGTTAGAGATATAGGAGTTTATTGTATTTTTCCTATTGTATGAGGGGTTTTCTACATTTTTGTAATCTCCTGTATCTCTACGGGCCTCCTGGCCTCATATCGATACAAGTGTTATATTCATAACATGGTACAAAATCAAACTAGGGCTAGCTTCTTTATGCTCTACTAACAATTTGTTCGGTATAGATTTTATCTTTTGTACTCGCAAATCTTCTTCGTCTTGAAGATTTCTACCGCTCATCTTCTTCAGCCACTGCCATCTTCGATCTGGTCCTTGGTTCTTCGACTCGGCGGATTCTCCTCGATCCACGGACGCCACCCTTCATGGATCCACGGACGCTGCCCGTAACCAAGCCCGGCTCGAAGAGATCCGCCCGCCTCTGGTGCTGTCGGTACCCTGGGAACCGTACACCCCTTGAGATTACAAAGATCTCAAGGGAAAGTCATCTATTTAATTTTAAGACCTTCGGAGGCCCACATGTCAGACATAACCGGACCCGCTTCTCCAACATGGTTAATCCTAGGGTCGCCACGTGTACTGTCAAACCGGAGCTACCGCCTACAAGGGGGAAGCTCCGGTCTATGTACCAAAATGGCACCCCGGACCTAACCCCAGACCGAGGGAAGCTCCGGAACTGACACGTGTCAGGTAGCTCCGGAGCTACCTGTTTCCCACAGTATGCTCCGGAGCTGCCACGTGTCCAACCGTCAGATCTTCAGTCTCTAACCTCCGGAAGACTCCACAACGGCTCCGGATCTTTAAAGAGGAATCAAGAACTTCAAGACCCGATTAAGTTTCATTAATACCATATTAATGACACACGATCGGACGACCTTAATTACCAGTAACGGTGCCGTCAAAGCCCATTACCCGGTCATTAAGGGCAATTAAACGTGTTGAATGAGTATCAATACTAGTAACCGCCAGGGCCACATGTCGGGCCAGGCTAACTTGTAATAGCCTGTCCTTGTACTATAAAAGGACAGGCCGACGACGGTCTCTACATGTTCAGATACGCTATACACATTCCATAGACGCTCGGCACAAGCTCATACAGCTAATACAACACCAACACACCCGTGGAGTAGGGTATTACGCTCAGGCGGCCCGAACCACGTAAATCTCCGTGTCTCCTGTGCCATTTACAATTCACCTTCTTGAATCTACGTGCGCCCACACCGAACAACAAACTCCTCTAACACTTTAGTAGTGTCGGGAGATCTGCCGGATCCAAACCACCGACAGGTGCCCTTCTCCGACGCCCGCTCGATGGCCGATTGATCGATGAATGTCCGCAACGGCCCTTTCCACACTGTGACTTTTCTGATTCCGGCGTAGCCAGGTCTCTAGATCATCTAGTGCTTCTTCGATGCGAGAAGGCTCGCATGCGATGCTCCTCATCGCCTTCTCGATCTGTTGCCGCCAAATCTTCACGGATCCGCCTTTCTGATCTGACCTGCTACACCCATGGTTCCTAATGTCTGCCGCCGCCGTGATTGACCCAGGGGTGTGAGCGGTTAGGGTTAATTTTCCAAGGGTAAAAAATTAAAAGAACTAAAACAAAAAAACAAAAAATTGCAGCTTGCGCCGCATTCTCTGTTAGGATGAGGATGTCAGAGGATGTTGTTTTTTATGTGACACATCCTTTCTATCCTCTTCCTTCTTTGGATACTTCTTCTGTATATGTGGTTGATCCTATTTTTTCCGGATACCCTCGTTGCTAGTGTACCTTCTTCATACACGGTGACGCGTCCCGCTGTGTCTTCTTCGGAACCTTCTTCTATGATTTCTGACTACACTATGTAGCCTCCTATAATACAGATCTGCACTCGACGAATTGTGCCTCCTTGTGATAAGCCATCTACTCCAGTTAAGTCATCTTTGTCTAATGACTCATCTTCTTCTGATGCAATCTCTTCTTCTGAAGAATCATCTCCTTCTAATGATTCCTTTCCTGAGCAGCCTCTTGGATGTTGTCATCTCTCGTCATCCTCCTCATCGATATTCTCTTTCTAGCTTTGCTCCTACAGTTCTTTTTGAGCCGACTACATATTGTGATATTATTCCTCATCTGGAATGACAACATGCGATGGCTTAGGAGTTTGTTGCTCTTGAGCGCACTGGCACGTGGGATATTGTACCATGTCCCCCACGTGTTCATCCTATCACCTGTAAGTGGGTCTATAAGGTTAAGACCCGCTTTGATAGTTTTTTTTAGCGTCATAAGGCTCGACTAGTCGCCCATGACTTCTAGCAGGAACATGGTCGTGGCTATGATGAGATCTTTCCTCATGTTGCTCACATGACCTTTGTTCGCACTCTCCTTGTTGTGGCCTCTGTTCATTAGTGGTCCATTTGTCAAATTAATGTCAAGAATGTCTTTCTTAATGGTGAGCTGCGTGAGGAGTTTTACATGCAGCCATTGCTTAGATATTCTGTTTCTGAGGTTGTGATTTATCACCTTCGTCTCTCTCTTAATGGGCTCAAGCAAGCTCCTCGTGCTTGGTTTTAGCGGTTCATGTTAGTGATCACTGTTGCAGGTTTTTCTGTCAGTTCTCATGATCTTGCACTCTTTGTGCATACTTTGTCTCGTGGTCGTACTCTTCTTCTTCTTCTTCTCTATGTTGATGATATGATCATCACTGGAAATGACCCTGAGTACATAGCCTTTGTGAAGGCTTGTCTTAGTGAGCAATTTCTTATGTCAGATCTTAGTCTTCTTCGTTACTTTCTTCGGATTGATGTTTCCTCTACCTCTAAGGGAATCCATTCGTCTTAAGAAAAGTATATTTAGAATTTTCTTGATCAAGCTTCTCTTACTAATCTCCCATGGAGCTCAACGTTCAACATCAATCCATTGATGGTGAGTCGCTTGATGATCCTACTCGTACCATCATATTGTAGAAAGTCTAGTTTATTTTTGTCTCATTCGTCTTGACATCTCGTACTCTGTTCACACTTTGAGTCAGTTTGTTTCGGTTTCAATTCAGATCCACTAAAGTCACTTGCTTCGTGTCTTGCGTTAACTTCAGGGGACTATCTCTAGACGCTTATTCTTTCCACGCTCTAGCTTCTTACAGCTAGCGATTGTGATGTCACTTGGGCTAGTGATTCCTCTAACCGTAGATCTCTTTCTGCTTATTGTGTTTTTCTTGGTAGTTTTCTCATTGATTGAAAGACTATGACACAGGTACTAATTTCTCACTCGAGTGCAGAGGTTGAGTTGCGTGCTATTACTCTTGTGACTGTAGAGGTTACTTGATTACGATAGTTTCTTGAGGATTTTGGTGTTTCTATTTCTACGATGACTCCTCTTCTGTCCGACAGTACAAGTGTTATCAGCATTGCTCGTGATCCAGTCAAGCATGAGCTTACTAAGCAGATTGGTGTTGATGCTTCTTATACACGAGCACAGGTATAGGATGGTGTTGTTGATCTTCAGTGTGTGCCTTTAGAGCTTCAGCTGGATGATTTCTTCACGAAGGCACAGATGCAGGTTCACCACATATTTTATCTCTCCAAACTCAGTGTTTGTGATGCACCTTGAGTTTGAGGGGGGTGTTAGAGCTATAGGAGTTTATTTTATTTTCCCCATTGTATGAGAATTTTTTGCATATTTGTAATCTACTGTATCTCTATATATTCGGACCTCCTGACCTCATACCAATACAAATGCTATATTCATAACATGGAGATTCGAGAATAATAGGTCCCAATGTTGGTTGCAGAATGCTCGATCCAACCGTACCAAAGTCAGTTGGCGCGTTCGTTGCTTTGAGTGTATCTTTTGTTATGCAGCGTTATCTCTATTAATTCTGCCTCATCAAGAGTGCATCGAAACTTACCCATTTGCCGTCTATTTAGATTTAAGTTGTTATTATCCCGAGCTTCATAAATTTGGTTGAAATCTCCTATACATATCCATGGTGTACCTTGCATCGGTTTGCAGGACAATAACTCTGGCAGGAACATCGACTTTTCAGCATCTACAGGTGGCTCATAAAGCCACAATAATGCGGAACGTGGCTGAGTAAGGCAGCGCTTGATGGTTAGGGACAATGATTGTTCCTTTATTTCTGGGAGAGAAGCTTTGATGTGGTCTGGATCCAAGCAATGACAATACCGCATCTTTTTCCGCTTGAGGCCTCGTTTGGGAAGCCCGGGATCGGAGTGTAATCTGGCCCGATCCACGTCATACGTGGGTTAAAATACATGTCTGTAAAAAATACTCGTCGTGGGCTAAAAACGTATTTGGGTAGGTCGTGTATCAATGTGGCCCATTCCCGATCCACTCCAATCCGCGTGGAAATCCAGCAACTCCTTCTCTAGCCGGGACGAGACTCCTCGCCGCCGCCTCTTGCGTCGCGATTCTTCCGCTCGTCTTCGCCTCCTCTCCCGTCGACTCCACCACACCGCCGGCGGGCAAGATGGCGCTGCGCTTCTCCAGATCGACGGCGTCTACGCGCCTCCTCACTCGCGACGTCACTTCTTTTCCGCTCCTCATCGCCTCCTCTCCTCTCAATGTCAAGACGACGAGCAATCCCACGGACTTGGAGTCCGGCGCCAGCTCCACGGCAGGAGATGCTCCCGTCCCAGTCAAGGCCATAGCAATATGATCTTGTTGAGGAGGAGGATGATGGGAGGAACGATAGGGAGGACGGCACCAGCGAAGAGGAGCCGGTGGAAGCTGCGGCAGCTACGCCTATCAGGCGGCTGAACAGTTTCCTGCTCCGTCTGCTTGAAGATCATAAACCGGTACAACAACATGCATGACACGACGGATGCTCCACCGGAGACGGCGATGGCTGCTGCCCTTCGCCGGACAGAGACGGCGGCGCTCCACATAGGTGCGACACCCTCCTCCTCTTCGTTCTGCTCTCCCTCCTCTCCGTTCCACTTCGTCCTAGGATTTTACTTGTTAATCCCTTTTCTTTTGTGCTGGATCCGTGATGAACGAGCGTCGCTGGTGAATTCGGCTGTGCTACAATCCATGCTCTACCTGTTCACTAGCGTCACCGCCAGGAAGCCTAGGTTGTCATCAACCTCCACTCCAAGTGCCGCTCCTATTTTTTTTTCTTCTTTCATCATATCTGTGCTTTGTGTGATCTTTACTGCTCATCTATTGAGGCGTAGAAGCACAGAACAATGTTGAGAGGCTGCACCTCAAACAAAAACGTGATTAGCAGGTCGCGATTTGATGACTTTATATTTGATTGCCTACATTTTGCACTTGTCCAGTAATTCAAATTCGTTTTGGTTATGAGAATTCTCAGCACAACCATACATGTTTTAATGTGGCTGGCTTGAGTTTAATTTCTGTTTTTTTGCAGCTCAGAATTTGTTTGTGTGATTGTGAAATTCTTAAATCACGGTGACACAATCAAAACAGAGACTAAGCTTGAGCGTGTACTCTGAAATCTGAATATAGTAGTACTGATTGAGTAAGCCAATGTTCTGAAGTCAGTTTCGGTTAATTTCGCTCAAACCATTCTCCTCCATCTCTCTCTGATTCATTGTCACGCACTCATGCTTGTACAGAGTGCTTAATCTGAAACCGTATAGACCTGAAGAGAATATCTTTGAAGAGAATAAAACAGCTATTGCTCTTTATGTCTTAGAAGTTGGGAGACTCAAGTGTTTAGTGTTCTAAGTTGGGAGAATTTCTTAAGTGCTTAATTTTTCTTTCTTAGCAAGCTTCGATTTTATTGTTGGAAAAGATAGTTGCTTAGTTTTTCTTGTCTTTTTATCTCAGAAATTTCATCCAACACCACATGTTCTGCAACTAGGATATAAATTGGATTGATATTCCTTGTGTGTTTTTTAGGTTTAGTTATCGCTGAGAAAAAAAAAGCAAGTTCAAATATCATTTTACTTATTAATGACTTGTTTTGTTACTTCCTTACCGATTGCATATCCTAAAATTTAGTACTTGTTTTCTGATTGCATTGGAACTTGTACAGAGTGTTTAACCTGAAACTGTATAGACCTGAAGATAGTAAAAGGCTTTGAGTAGTTTATTGTTTCAGTGTGTGTTATGATGTATTTGTGACGAAATGAAATATAAAAGGGCGGTAAAAATTTTAACCATGTAGTTGTACATTTCGTTGCGCACGTGGACCCATACTTCTTTTCCATATTTACTTGCTGACATTGTGATGAAGCAAATGTTTCCTGAATGTGTGGTTGGTCTTTTGCAGTTGATCTGCAGTTTTGTATAGTTTTTATTTTACGTGTGGGCTAGCAGTTTTTTTGTATGTCATTTTTTTCAGTGTTAGAAGTGTTTAGATTCAACCAGCCTCATTGTCTGCAAAGTTCAATCGAGATAAACTTGACCTTCTAATAGTTGTTTGCTATGGATGTTCTCTTCTTTCAAATCTTTTATGTGCTTCTGATAGTGCAATTTAATTTATATTACAACATCAATCTCAAAAAATAAATATATTACAACATGTGTTCTTGTTTTAGAATTTTCTATTCTCTCAATCTTGAACACATATTCAAAGTATTCCAGTTCGTGGTAATTAGTTAGCAGCACAAAGAGAAAATTTGCTACTTCAGTTAAATTATCAGTGAAGAAACTATTGTATGCTTTCCTCTTTGAATTGTTTTTGGTCTACATTTAACTGATGCAGGCAGTAGATTGATGGTGCTTTACAAAGCATATGGTTTCTGGATGATTTCGTTTTTTAATCGATTCACTCTATGGATAATTTGCTTGTTTCAGGTACTTGAATTGAAGCCTTGATATGAGCCTTTTCTGTCAAACGACACCAGCAAATTATTCAATAGCCTTTGCACAATATAAATCGGCACCCATGCACTGTATCTTTCTGGGCATTAGAATTTATAGAATCATTTTTTTCTTGTAACATTTTTATGTGAACTCAATCATACATTGTAATTTGACATGATACTCATGTATCTTTGTTCTGCACATGTATGATCATCTCGTAATTTGTAGAAATGTAGTGGTACGATCTACTGAAATATACTGTACAAATCTGACGTATGGTGTCTATTGTTTTTTGGCATGAATCAGTTAATATATGCGCATGTGGCATGTGAATTTATACAATGCAATCGTTCCAATCCAAGGACAACCGGACAGCCAAATGACGATTGCGGCTCAGGGATTAGGTCCCCAACGTGAACGTGGATTGGGTGGCAGGAAGGGATTCACCTGATCCTCCCTTGTATATATTCACACGTGGTTTACTTTCCAATGTTGCCAAACGAAGCCTTAACTAGATATAGTATTCTTTAACAAAAATACTCTTCAGCTCCCAAACGAATAAAGAAAAAACACAGGAGTGGAAACATAGTTAACTGGGATTGGATGACCACCCAACCCACGTCGGGGTTGGCTGACACATGGGATGTTTTCCCACATTGCCAAATGAGGCCTGAACGTAGGCATGGAGTGGAAAAAATGGGCCCAGAAACTCGGCAACCAACTGATTGTCAATGTTGCGGAGTTTGGATTCTTGCAGGCACACTATTGCTAGTCCCGTTTCTTTGAGGAGCTGGGAACAGGTGAACACCTCTCTGAACTTGGAAGTGGGGGGGGGGGGCTTGAAGAGCCAACCTGGTGATAAGCTGAATAGAACTAAGGGATACAACTACGAACACATAGGTGAATGCAGTACAATCTGATGATTGTTAACGTCGTTATATACCAATTTTGATCGTCAATATAACTCAAATATGTGAAGAAATACATATTTCTTACACATATCCTTAGATTTGACATAATTCCACTTATATTTGGAGAAATAGTGTATGCAGAAGTTTTTATGCAGAATTGATGAAAAATGAGGGGAGCAATTCTGAAAAGTGTCACCCCAACCAATCACGCAACGACATGTGGCATCACATGGATCCATAGACCCATTCATAGGCGTATCCGAGGGAATCCAACGTCGATTCACACGAAGATGAAGCCTGGATCCACCTGTCAGCCACCAGGAGAAAGCACAACTGAGTGGGAGCCAGGACCAAGTCGGCCGATCCCCTGGCTCGGCCGACTAGGTCCTGGCACCAAACGCGGTCATCCGACACATGGTGCTCTGCTATGGTGCCCTGAAGGCGGTGATGATTGATTTGTGCGCTTTTAGTGGCGGGAACTGCCTCTACTCCATGTATAAATAGGGGGGGGGGGAAGGCATCACTTCACACACAGACACACCACTCAAGCGTTGTCTCTTGTATACACTTGTGCTCTCTTAGTTCCTTAGTGGACGTTAGGCTGTAGAGAGCAGCCTCTACTCCCAATTCCAAATTGGAAAAGGTACGACTCATGTATCTTTCTTTATTTTGTGACTTTAACCTTTATTATAATAATATTATTAGTCTTTATTTATTCATATACTTGGGCAAATGGTTTCTTGTTTGATTGTGGAGTCTATGTATGTGCTAGGTGTAGATGATATTATGGTCTAGTTATAATGCTTATATCATGTTTTATCATAAACATCATACACCATCACTATTATCTAATTAGGTATTAATATGATTATGTTAATATAAATATGTTAGTGTTTGGTCCCAGCATTGGTTTAAAGATGTTTAGGTTAGTCCTTACCTTTGGATGGTATTTGTATACAGACTCTTAATGTATTTACTTAACATGTAAGTGTGATGCACAGATAGTTAATTGAGTAGGCGGCACGTGGTGACAGTCCCGTCCGTCTTTCGTAATCCTACAAGTTCGGCTATACCACAGGCTCGAGGCGAGAATCGTCCTGATATTGTCAGGGTTAAACCCGTGCCCGATATGTTGGACCATTAAACTCTAGTATTTATTGTTAGCATACTTATGTGTATACTGATAGGTTATGCATAAGAATAACTAAAGCATAGCAAGAGTAGCTTCATCTTTAACCTGACCTTCACTAGGACATTTTTACCTCTCAGGGTAGATTGCTTAGGTGTGTGTTGCACTACCCCACTACGTCATTTATCCATCCTACCAAATTCCTCGCTAGAACACCCTATTCTTCCTTTGATCTTGCTACTCTTGCCTTGCCTTCATTTGGGATAAAATAAATACAATACCTTAGACAATACTCTTGGGTGAAATACTACAGCGGTACTTTCTATGCGCTTGCGGCACTCATCTTGCTTTAACTTAGGTTAGTCTAGTGCCTCTGCAGAACTATCCTTGGCTGCTAGGATGAACTGTAGACGTTAAAAATACCAACAATAATCCAGCTCAAAAAGGTCAGCAACTGGCTTAGGTGACTGCCAGCTGCGCTGCCATCTCTTCTGCAACCAGAGCTGCCATATGTTGTTATTCCGAAGCTTAACTCGGGAACTCAGGATTATTATGAGGTGAGCCTCAGAATTCCAACACCGTAGCTATTTCAATGCCGTCATTGACCAGGTCTGTAACCTTGCGAATTGCCACCAACGCCTTGGTTGGAAGAGGTTTCTTATACATGCTGCATACCGCTGCAGGGTCTCTTCGCCAATCGGCTCATCTGCGTTAACCATATCAAGCTGCTGAATCAATCTGAAGGTGACGTATTGAGCTACTGGGATGGTAGTCTGGAACTTGGCATGTCTAGTGCTGCGCCGGGAGGGCTCAGATGGGACAGACCGCATGCAGAATGCGGCATTTGGCGGTGGAAGGATAGCGGGAGACAGTGGTTTGAACATGTAACTAAGGTCCAACTAGGTCGAGGTGGTGCTGTTGCTGAAAGTTCCGAGCCCAATCCCCAGCACAGGTGCGTCCACTGCAGCAGTAGAGGGAGGCATTGGTGGGCCTGTGTCAACATAGGGTGGATGAGAGATTGATCGGATGATGCAACAATATTTGTCCTAAAAGAAAAATATTTTACAAAATACCGTAAGTTCATCATCAATTCTTGCAAAATCTAGAACCCAATTGATCATGGCACTTTCATGCAAAAGTTGATGATCATCATCAAAATATTGTTCAGAATTGATAAATTGAGAAGCACAAATACCTGCAATTCATCCACAAGTCTAGGAATAAATATGTAAAAGCACACATTATTCGCCATGTATCAGATTGATCATAGAACAATTGACAGGCAAGGGCTAATGATCAGCATCAAAATGAAAAGGCGCATCATTCTTCTAGGACAACAAGTATTGAGCAATGCAACTATATGATGGTTACAAGAAAAAAAATACACTGCTACCAGTTGTCGTGAACAGACAACAAGTTCTGCTGCAAATCAAGCAATACAAACAGCATCCTCTATGTGGCAGTTGCACAAACAGAATTCAGCACATCACTTAGGACATATATTAGGCTTCATGTTGTGACATGTACAATATATTAGGCAGCTACACATATATAGTCTTTACATCATAATTTCTTCCTTGCATACAACATTAGTTAACCCACAATGTAATGTTTTGATGGGTACAAGAAAAATATATTAGCAAAATAACTTGTCAAACATCATGGCTGCCATTAACAAAATAACCTGTCAACCATCAAACATAGCTTCACATCATGGAATGTGATCTGTAACATACTTAGCGATCAATATCAACTTGTAGTCAAATAGAAGGTTATTGAAGGATCTAGCCTCTTTAGAGTTTTTAACCAAATAATTGAGGGCACAAATAGAAGGTTATTGAAGGATCTAGCCTCTTTAGAGTTTTTAACCAAATAATTGAGGTCTAGTAGCCGAAGATGATGCTCCATTGTCATTTGCAGTGGCAAGAGCACCCTTAACATCCTCTTCTACAATATCAATGTCTTCCACTTGAGTACCTAGAGACTCATTGAATCCTTTTGCATATTGTCCGGTAGCAACACTATAACCAAAGATTGTAGCCATCAAACCATAATGCTCAAGAGGTTTATTAAAATATTCATCTTCACCCTTATGATCTTATCAACAAGAAGGGCAATATAAGACAATTATCAAATAAATACTAGGATGCTATCAGCTAGCACAAAACACAATAGACACACTGAAATTGGCTAGAACAAAGAAGGGCAATAGGATGAAAAATGTTACCTTAATATAGTTTGTATAATGCTCATGATCAAGAGAAATGTTGAAATTGTCTTCATCCCAAATCACACGACTCACTTTTTTCAGTTGGTTCACCTTTGCATACCCCCTTTTCCAGGTTCTAAGGTGGTGAGCAATCTGGTTCCAATCCTATTGAGCTTGAAATATGATCATTGGAATCTCTAGCACAAGCATTTAGATGAACTTTTTTGAACCCATATGATATTTTAGTGTCATTGGCCACCACATTGGATAGCAAAGTAAGCATGAAAGTGTACATTTTTGCTGTTCACTCACAATTGCTGCTAGCCTCAACCTTCCCACTCACAATTGCCTCTGAATCCATTTCTTTATAAAATCCAAAACATAGTACCAGTCTTAAAAATTAATATTACCATACAAAGTTTCATTATAGAGAGAATAGATGCATTGTTGTTTTTTAAAAATAAATACATAGTTCGTGAACAAAAATATAAAATTACAATGGCATCAAATTAGCATAGTGGTTTTAAGGGTCCTACCACATCTGATTGGCAATTTCTTGCTTAAAATTAACCATAAAAGCATGCTCACTTGCTTTTCCAGCTGATGATGAAGCATGGTTATAAAGAGGTACCATTCAGTCTCTAATATAATTAATTCATCACCCTCGTCTTGTATCACCCAATTGTGGATTATGCAACAAAAACCACAATATCTACTTGAGTTGTAAATGTAAAAAATAGTGTTGCATGACCAAAAATTTTAATCCTCCTCTTGAGTGAACCAAATGCATGCTCTACCGTTACACGAAGAGTTAAGTGCCTAAGGTTGAACAACTCCTCCTCATTTTGCATGAGTTGGTCCCCGATTCATTCATGAGGTACCTTACGTCGCGACATAGTGACAAAATTTTTGGTTTGGCTCCATATAGAGCATCAACTAGGTGGAATTTACCTAACATATATGGGACATGTGGGTGACATTGGTACACAATGGTATGGAGAAATCGAGCTACATAATTTATGTATTACCTTAAGGAATATGAAGGCCATTTTTAGACGTTCTAAAGCATTTCGTAAAATTACAACATCATGTGTTGTTCCCTCCCAACCAGCATAGATATATGTGAACCAAAGATCAAAATCTACGAAATCCATTACATTTTGTAGCATAGGCCTTCCTACCATGAAATGAAGGCTCCATACCCTTCGAAATAGAGGCTCGTACATGTGTCCCATCAATAGGTCAATTACAATCCTTTTTACAAACCAATAAGGAATTGGGAACATAAGGTTTTATGTGTATAAGGAACAAAAGAAGTTAGGGCTGAAGCTCACACCTTAAAGTAAGGATCTCATCTTGGGTTCCCTACAATTTTTGCTGGAGTCTTTGTCGAAGGTGACTTAAGAAGATCAGTTCAGAGCTCACCAATAGCACGAATCATAACTTTGAAATAACGGGTTATCTCTTAGCAGCAAGGGGATGCAAGGAAATTTTGGTTACTCAACTCGGCATATCTTACACTTATTCCAAAGAAGGATGAGGCTCTCTTAGATAAGGACCTTCGACCGATAAGTCTTGTGCGTAGGTTTGCCAAACTTGTCACCAAAGTCTTAGCTAATCGACTTGCCCCTCCCCAAAAAAATCTTGTGGATGTTAACCAGAGTGCCTTCATACGAGAGAGATCTATGCACGAAAACTTTATGTTGCTGCAACAAACAATTAAACTATTGCATAGACAGAAGGTGTCGAGCCTCTTTCTCAAGATTAATATTGATAAAGCTTTTGATTCGTTCTCTTGGGCTTTTCTCCTGTAGGTGTTTGGAAAATTTGGATTTGGTCACTATGGTGTAACATTGTCTCAAATCTGTTATCAATAACCTCCACGCGAGTAATTGTCAATGGGGGGGGGGGGCTCAGAGAATAGATTAGACACTGTAGGGGTCTCCTACAAGGAGACCCGCTCTCTCCAATGCTCTTTATTCTAGTTATAGACGTGCTGAATAGCCTTTTCAAGAAAGCATAGGTTGTCCGCAGAGGCATACTGTAAAGCATACTGGATAGGTGTAAATTTAGAGCATTTAGAGGAATATATTGGAAAAGTAGAAGAAGAATAGTGTATAGAGTATGCTTTAGAGGAAACGAGTGCGGATAGCCTTATGATGTTTGTCTTCTAGAACCTCCCTGCAGGCCAGACATAGATCAGCGAATTTCTTTATACGTCGACTATGTGGCCATTTTCATACATCCCATTGTAGGATCAAAGAGCATGTGAAAAGCTACCAGGGGGTGAATGGTAGATTAAAACTTTTTTAGCGGAAGCAACGAGAACCCCTCGACAGAAAATCAATCTGATACAAAAACTGTGTGTGCGACTATTTATAACGTGTTCAAAACGTGACAAATTAGTGTAGATTGTAGAGAATCAAGTCACGGAGATACGACAACAAGAATCACGAGAAAACGCTGTGTAAAACTCAAGTTATGACCGAAACCCTGAGCAAAGGTCAATTTGTTCTAACAAAGAGCAAACAGATCTTCTACACTGCAAAGAAGCTCATGTAACTCAAAAACTATAAATTCATTGACTGTGAATTTTCACAGATGATAGAGTATTGTGTTGTAAAGACAACACAAAAAGAACCACGGCAATTGGATCTATAAAACACGAGTTATGATCAAAACACTGAAGAAAGGTCGGGCAGGGTAGAAACTCAATGAGAAAGACTTGATAAAAACAAGTCGGCGAACAAGGCAAAAAAGCTCCTCTAAACTACAAATTTTATTTATCAAAACACGAAATAACAGTTCCAAAGTCGTGCACCACGAGCTCTGGCCTCCCTTGCTTATATAACCAGCCCTAAGGCCAACCCGATCAACACTAGGACTCTAATCCTACTCAATTTCAACCGAAACTTTCCATAACTGCGCAAGGCTCTTCTATACGCAGATATAAGCAATCTTAATATTTTCGAACACCTTAGCAACGTCCTTAACATTATTAAAACAACACAACTTCATGACCCACACAAAATCTAATCAAAACAAAACTTGAAACCTTTCATAACAAACCATAACCACCTCAGCCGCAGTCTGAGGCATAATCCAACCAAGTGGACCATTTCGGCCACATCTTCACGTCCATATCTCTTCACCACATCTTGGAACCATGTTGTAACATCCATGTACCCGTGCACACATGCAAACACTTTTCAATGACGTCCACGATACCTTCATATGCATTGTTCTTGACCCAATCATGTTGTGTGACCTCCCAATCAACTCAACCATAATTCCTCCTGAACTTGGTTGTTGAACCTCATCTTCTCTCTAAGACTAGTTCAATGAATCCCACCACCAGCCATGTCTTGAACTCAAGCAACACCTGCACATGAATAAACAACCAATTCTTCCGAGCACAAGTTCTCGACTTGACTCAGATTAGTCTGATAACCACAACACCTTATGTGAGCATCTCACATAAGCATGTTGCAAACATAGCAAGATAAAAACCATCATGATCAGCCATAACACATCAAAAACGTAGTAAGAGAATACTAAACAAACTTTCCATAAGTCAAAAAGCAAGTTAAAACATTGCAAGTTAAAAACAAATATGCCGCTCAATTATTTCAGCAAGTAGAATTATCGAATCGACTAAAAGCAGCACTACAATATAAATACAAAACATCGAACATTCCAATACGAAACTCACGTGAAAATCATGTGTCAGAAAGTTCGAACAGTCCTAACCATGTAAAGAGTAAATATTACTCCCGAAAACATATTTGTAAAGATCAACCCTATCGACTGACGTGCAGCTCATGTGAGTGAAAGTTCGGACAATCCGAAGTGAGTGTTTTGGCGATATTCAAAACTTTGAATGTAAACTCTCACTTTTATTCTAATTGCCAATGTATTCAAAACACATAGGTCTCACAATCTTTCGCCTGATAAATGCATTGGCAACACCACTTAGAATTCGAATATTGGCTCATTCACATGAAAAAATTTTGAAAGCATATTTCTCCCCCTTTTTGAAAATAAAAAATCAAACATGTAAAAACTCGTGAATGTGCAATGTCATACTATCAAGTAAATTACACTATCACATCAATGAGATACATAAAGTAGTGTAAGCCATGTTAGAGATCAAGTGTAATTTTCAATTTAAGCAAGTCATGATCCCACAAACTTAACTATTTCAAAACCTGGAAGCATGACACATGTTGCTGCATTTTTATTATCATTTAAAGCACAAATTCAGAAAATGAATCCATATTTTCAGATTGGTGGTGCAAAGTGAGCGAGCGGATTCCAAAGGAGAAGAGAAAAGTGTCAACACCTTAATCATTTTGGAGGCCTGGTCAATCTGGAAGCATCGTAATTCTTGTATTTTTGATGGTGCTACCTCCTGTGTAAATAACCTACTTCGAACTTTTGATGAGTAACATCATCTGTGGACTCTGGCTGGAGTGTGAGATCTTCGTGAGCTGACTGTAGTTCCCCTAAGACACTAGGATAGGGGGTTTAGCTGATTATGCTGGTATGGTCTCACCTCTTATATATTCCTTAACCTTGTCTCTTTTTGTTTTGTACAACCTCTCATATTTCAGATCTGTGTGGGTAGGGTGTGTTTGTAAGGGACCATCTTTTCTTCTCCATCAACATATAAAGATATACAACTCTCCTGCATATTCGAAAAAAATAGATAACGGCTTACGGTTTCACCGGATCTATTATAATAGGTTCCGACTAATCTATTTCTAGGATTGCGACCATCTATATAAAAAAACATAGTAATTTGCCGCTCCACACACATATGTATTGTGTCTTGCAGCAAGCCACAAGCCTTACAATGGTTAAAAATGAAAAAAATATGCTCTAGTAAGCCAAAGCATATTTACACAAGTTCCACCTTTCCTCCATATTTTATTGTTTAGATACTCGAATCTCATTCTATCCCTCTCATCCATTAGCCCATTGGTGCTTTCTTATTTCTGTTCCTACACTAAATAATCACGGCCATCACTGAAAATAATAAATTTGCAGCAGCTTCATATATCAAAATCTTGGACCTGTTGTCCATCTACAACGATACACATGTAAATTTCTATATCTCAGTACACTTGACAATTTTTGTAAATGCAACATATTACATTAATAATCCATTTTATTGTACACTCAACTCTGAGTAGAAAATTCATATTACGTAGGTCTTGATAGAAGATAATCTTGTACTGAAGAAAAGAGGAAGCGAACTTTCGTATGAAGAGAGCCTAATTGTTATCACCTATATCACTCCATCAAAACACAACAGTCATATATCAATGTAATGATTCATTTTACACACCAAATAGGCATGAATTAGCCATGATATTCTAAACAAAAGACACATATTGGATTGTATTATTCAATCCAACTCGATCTAACCAACAAAACACATCCTAAGTATCTATGGGTGTGGCCGCCTGGAAAGAGCATGTGCACCTGGCCTATTGCTGCTGGCCCAATTTATTTACATACTATATCATCCAAACAAGTTTCAATGGAGTCGACAATGTGGCCGGCGCAACCAAATCCAGATAGAGAGGGAGTAAGCAAGGCTTCAATGGAGAGATGGCGGCCAAGGTGGAAATAGGTGAGGAGACGAGACTGCTTTTGGAACCTGGGCTAGAAAAAAATCTAGCCTCACTGGGCTAGGCTAGTCAAGGCTCGCTGCGCTAGAAAATAAAATCTCACTTCTGGGGGCGACTGTTAGTGTTTCGTGATCCCGGTTATGTGAGCAACAACCATGTTCGGATCCGACTCTCCCCCACGCGTCTTGATCGAGGGCGCAACCGACTCCCGTTCGGTGCATCCCCCTGTCACCCGCGCGATAATAAATAGAGGAGAGAGGTCAGGGCTCTAATGACCGAGTTAATTATGAGCATAAGACTCTCCCCACAACCCTAACCCAATTTGTTAGCGCGAGGAACGAGAGGAAGGCCACCGCCGCCATTTCTGCACCGAGCCGCCACTGCATCGGCGATCTCCCTGCGCCACCGATCGCCCTGCGCCAAGCTTCTCTTCTGCGACCATCCATTAGTGCCCAGTGGCATCTAATGGATCCACTGACAGTAACCCTCACATCTCTCTCCTAATCTCCTAAGTATTCTCTTCTGCATGCATGATCTGTTCTTATGTTTGATTGTCTGATTATTAGCCTAAGCCATTAGATCAATTGTCTAATTATGCTCAAGTTTGTTCATTAGATTAGATTAGACCTAAGTACTCCTAATTAGACATTGCTAGTGTCGATCATAAGCACCCTAAGTTCTAACAATGACATCAGAGCCGTGCTAGTCAATTCCTAATTAGGTGTTAACTCAGTTTTATTTCTAATCATGTTTTAATTAAGGCCCTTAATCTATGAAATCAGTATTAGATCCAATTAAGTTGATTAGCGCAGAAATCAAAAGGAGGGGAATCATTTTCGAATTGGCTAAGTTTAAGAAATCAGAAACATAAGAAAACGCAAACCGAATTGAGAAAATTTAGACAGGGAAGAGGACTTATCTAGATGGGGTGGCTTCGGCCGTTGTTGTCCTCCTCAGAGTAGGATTAGGGGAAATCCTAACCCTAGCGCCCTCTTCCGCTTGATGGCGACCAACCATTGAATCTCTCCCAACGGAGAGTCAATTGGCGGCGCCATGGCCTCAGGTGCTGCTCTAGGTTTTCGGGTCCAAGCCCAAACCCTAGTCACGCACATCATCGGCGGCCACTCAGAGACTTCCCACCGGCGGCACGACGTGCGCGCCATGGTGGAAGTCGCCGACCCGCTGAGTACCTGCAAACAAGCACTCAGTACACTCAGAGCGCGTCGGGCTAGGGTTAAGGATTGAAACCCTAACCCTAGCCGCGGGTTTCCTTCGACGGCCAACCAACCACACCACTCGTCGACGACGGTGGTGCGACGGTGCCGGAAGTCCCCGCGGCGGCGCATCAGAAATGCTCAGACCCTCCACTTAGACCGTGCGACGCGCAACGGATTTCCCTCGACGGCGGCCGACCAATACCGTCGACCCCGGTGGAGAAGCACCCCTCGGTTCGTTTTCCTTGTCGGAGTCGACGGCGCCGTGGCTCGTCGGAGGTCGCTCGCCGGCGTCGCCCTCGCCTGCCTCGCTCGCCTCGCCACCACTCAGTCCGAAGAGAGTGAGGAGGTGGAAATGTCTTAGGGTTCAGCCAAACCCGCGACGAGAGGCCTAAGTATCGCCCGATCTCGCCGCACGACCGTTGGATCTGAAACGAACGGTTCAGATCAGTTTGAGTGTTAGGTTGCAATGAATATTAGCCATCAGTTTGAAATCTGACGACCCTCAGTACGCGTCGCGCGCCGCTTAAGGCTAACGGGCCCCAAGCCCATGCGGGAGTGCAACATGGGCCAGCTAGGCTGCCCTTTGCATTTTTCGGATTTTTTCAGCATTTTTCGCGGACTGATTTCAGTGTTTGGGCCGAAAGGCTAATGGGCCGCACACACTGATTTTCCAATTTAAGTTAAGGATTTTCTGCAGTGGGCTGGGCCGATTTAAGAGATGGGCCAAATTTAGGGTTTAGGCCCAATTAGTTTTTTCAGTATTTCTGAATTTCAGAATTTGCTTAAAATGGAAAATTAATTACATAAATATAGAAAATGATTAGAAAATTAGTTAAATAGCTGATAAAATTTAAGAATTTGCGTGATGATTGTGTAATTTTTATTGCATTATTTCTGTAATTTTTGGTGATTTTAGTTATTAAGTGAATTTTCTCAGTTATATAAATTCAATTAATTGCTATTAAGTGTTTTTGCAATTAATATTAGAAATTTGAGAAATTAAGTTTATTTAGCTTCCGCTGTTATTTAGAAGTGAATTTAAATAAGTAACCAACGTGAAAGTTTAAATTTGCTATAATTTTAAGATTGTGTACTTTTTGCATGGAAATTAAATAAGTAACCAACGTGAAAATTTATTTTTTCCATGCTTAAGTTTATTTTCAGTATATTTGCAATATATTGGATATGTCTACATGAATTTTTAAGTATGTTTACGTGGAAATTAGAGTAACCAACGTGAAATATTTCTATGTTATTTAAGTTATTTAAGTGAAATGGTTTTGTTGAGTAACCAAAGTGAAATATATTTTATGCCATTTCTAATTGTTTAAGTACAATTTTAATTATGTTCTTATATGTTATTTAAGTCATTTTATAACCCCTATATTTATTTTATTAAGGTGCCTCCAATGTGGTAAGTCTCAGTGCCTCCATAGAGACCCTCACGGGTCATAACTGTGGGCACACGGAAGGAGAGACTCAGGGTTAACTTTGCAATTGCAAATCTTGACCTTTGCCTAAAAAAGGATCGCCCTGTTGATCCTGAAACTCCCATTGCTCAGCCTGAGGAAATTAATGAGGAGTTTGGAGTAAGAAAAGAGGAGTATCTTAAGCTTAAGGAAAAGTACCCTAAGGACCTGAGGCATGGGAGGAATCCAACAGAAAATGCCTCATGGTCATTAAGGCCACCATTTCTGGGACCATAAGAGGAGCTATTCTTGACTATGAGCTGGCTACTGAGTATCTTGCCAAGGTAAAAAGTTAGTACACAGGCTCCACTAAGGCATTAGCAAGCACTCTCCTCAAAAGGCTTGTTAATGAGACATACACTGGTGGGGGTGTGAGAGATCATATCCTTAAGATGAGTAATTTGAATGCAAACTTCAAGACTCTTAACTTAGCCATGCCTGATGAGATGTTTGTGCATTTCATCTTCATGTCTTTGCCTAAGGATTTTGAGGCTTTTGTGATAAATTACAACTCTAAGGAAGATAGCTGGATATTAGAAAAGGTCATGACTATGTGCGTTCAGGAGGAGGAGCACAGAAAGGGTAAGGGTGGAGACTCTATTAACTTCACCAAAGGTAAGGGTAAGGGAAAGGCGAAGACCTACTTCACCTCTCCCAAGCCACCATCTTTTAAGGTACATATATCCTCTTCTAAGGGCAAAGGGACAGCTCCTCAGCCTTTTGGTTCTAAGTTAAAATGAGATCAGTGCAAGTTTTGCAAAGATTTTGGACATCGCTAGAAGGACTGCTTTGGCTTTATTAAGTGGTGTGCTAAGAATGGTAAGGATGTTATTACTTTTGTAAATGAATCTCTGTATTTAACTTATTCACGATCTACTTGGTGGATTGACTCAGGTGCAACTATGCACGTTTGTAATTCTATACAGGGATTAAGTACGATGAGGACTATAAGAAGGGGGGAAAGGACCATCAAAGTCACTGATGGCCGTGAAGCTGAAGTGGAAGCCATAGGAATCTATCCTCTTAGACTTAGTAGTGGTTTCATACTTAAGCTTCATGATGTTATTTATGTCCATAGTTTAGAGAGGAATTTGATATCAGTTTCATGTTTGGATGATTGTGGATTTGTTTGCCACTTTGGCGAGGACAAATACTCTATTAGTTTCAATAATAAGATTGTGGGTCTTGCCTTCAGACAAGACATGCTTTATCTATTGTCCACTCATGATAATGTTAATGATTTAAGTAATGATCAAATTCCCGCTAAGAATGACATAGGAAGAATCAAGTGCAAAAGAATCAATTTCGAAACATCGTCGAAATTATGACATTGTCGTTTATGCCATATTTCGAGGGGGAGGATCGAACGCTTAATATCTCATACGATCTTGCCTCACTTAGACTGTCCAGATTCAGAAGAATGCATTGATTGTATTAAAGGAAAATTTGTTAATACTATTAAGAAGAACGCCATACGCAGCACGACAATTTTAAAAATTATTCACACGAACATTTGTGGTCCGTTTCCCGCAGTCTCCGTAGACGGGTATGACTCATTCATAACGTTCACAGATGACTACATTCTTTATGGTTACATTTATCCAATCAAGGAGCGATCTGAAGCATTGGATAAGTTTAAGATATTTAAGGCTGAAGTAGAAACTCAGCACAATATTAAGATCAAGGTAGTAAGATCCGATTGTGGAGGTGAGTACTACAGTCGGCATATCCCATATGGTAAATTTGCTGGACCCTTTGCAAGATTTCTACAGGAACATGACATAGTCGCCCAATATTCTACATTGGGCGAATCTCAGCAGAACGGTGTTGCAAAACGTAGAAACCGTACACTTATGGATATGGTAAGAAGTATGTTAAGTTATTCTATGTTACCGGTTAGCCTATGGATGGAGGCATTAAAAACTGCCATTCATGTCCTTAATCGGGTTCCCACTAACTCAGTACCTCATACACCGTATGAGATGTGGACAGGACGTAAGCCCTCATTAAACTATTTTCATATTTGGGGATGTCCAACTGAGGCTAAGATGTTCAACCCAAACATCAGTAAGCTGGAATCTAGAACAATTAGTTGCCATTTTATTGGCTATCCTAAGAAAAGTAAGGGTTTTAAGTTCTATTGTCCAGATCGGCATACTAAGTTTATAGAAACATGACATGTCGTATTCTTAGAAGATGCTATGATCAGGGGGAGCACGATACGACGGGAAATAGACCTTTAGGAGGAACGTATTAGTTTACCCGCTCCGATGACTCAAGAGCCTTATTTCACCCTACCTGCTATCGTTGTGGCACCGGTGCCCGCCACTAGTGACACGACGCCTATTGTTGCACCTCCATCGACAACAACGGAAATAAGTGAGATCCACCTTCTCAGCCTATTGAGGATATGGTCGAACAAAATGAGGTTCAACAACAACCTCCACCCTTAGATGATGCCCAAGTAAGAAGATCGCAAAGAGTAAGACGGTCAGCCACCCGGACGACTATCAGATCTACTTGAGCGAAGAAATTAAGATGGAGGATGATCCCACCTCTTACGAAGATGCCATGAGGAGACCTCAGTCATCTGAATGGTACAAGGCCATGGAGGATGAAATGAGTTCCATGAGTGCCAACAAGGTCTGGGACTTAGTGGAGATTCCTAAAGGAGCCAAAACAGTAGGCTGTAAGTGGGTCTACAAAATTCAGTGTGACTCCTAAGGGAAAATCAAAAAGTATAAGGCTAGACTTGTGGCTAAGGGATTCACTCAGCGGGTGGGTATTGATTACAATGAGACCTTCTCTCCTATGTTGTCTAAGGATTCTTTTCGAATCATCATGGCATTAGTAGCGCATTATTACTTAGAATTGCATCAAATGGATGTAAAGACGGCGTTCCTCAATGGGGATCTATATGAGGACGTCTATATGACACAACCGAAAGGTTTTGTCGTTAAGGGTAAGGAACATATGGGATGTCACTTGAAGAAATCCATTTATAGACTTAAGCAAGCTTCAAGACAATGGTATCTCAAGTTCGATGAAGTTATTAGAAAGTTTGGGTTTAAGGAGAATGAGGAGGATAATTGCATTTATGCTAAGTTTAAGAATGGAAAGTACATTTTCTTAGTCCTTTATATGGATGACATCTTATTAGCTAGCAGTGATGTCAACCTACTTTTAGAAACTAAGAAGTTTTTATCCTCAAAATTTCATATGAAGGATCTAGGTGAAGCGACCTATGTTTTAGGTGTTGAGATACGCCAAGATCCTGTTAAGGGGGTTTTAGGACTATCACAGAAAGCATACTTAGAAAGCGTACTTAGAAAGTACGGTATGCATGCTAGTAAAGCCTCGCCTGCTCCAATAGTAAAGGGCGATAGATTTTTGAACTCTCAATCGCCTAAGAATCAGTATGAGGTTGATCAGATGAAAGGAATTCCTTATGCTTCTGCTGTAGGAAGCTTGATGTATGCTCAAGTTTGTACACTCCCTGACTTAACTTCTGTGACTGGGATGCTTGTCAGATACCAAAGTAATTCGGGATTAGATCACTGGAAAGCCGTTAAGAAGGCATTAAGATATGTACAGGGTACTAAGCACCTCATGCTAACATATAGTAAGACTGAGTCACTAGAAATAGTGGGCTATTCAGATTCAGATTACGCGGGTTGTGTGGATACTAAGAAATCCACGTCAGGTTATATATTCACCCTCGCGAATGGAGCTATATTGTGGAAAAGCTCCAAACAAGCAATCAATACATCGTCCACAATGTATGCTGAATTTGTTGCTTGTTATGAGGCCACTGGGCAGGCATCTTGGCTTAAGAAATTCATTACCGGTCTTAAAGTGGTTGACAACATCTATAAACCACTTAAGTTATACTGCGATAGTCAGCCAGCAGTTATGTACTCTCACAACAACAAGTCGAGTGGTGCTGCCAAACACATCGACATTAAGTATTATGTTTTGAAAGAGAAAATCCAGGATCACACAATTAGTCTGGAGCATATTAGTACTAAACAAATTCTTGCGGATCCGCTAACGAAGGGCCTCCCACCCAACATGTTCAGAGAACACGTGATGAGGACATCACTTATATGGATACAAACAACACTCTGCTGAATATACAATATGCAATCAATAGAGTTCATACACAACAATTAATTTCAGAGGTGAACTCGTTCTTATATATTTCCTTATATGTTTTTGAGCATAGATTGCTACTTAATGATTTATTTGTGATAAGGATACATGGAGAGGTTCAAGGAGTACATGGAGGGAGTATTAGGGACGTGGAAGACCAGAGAATTCGTTCAAAGAAGATGGAAACCGAACCAAACTCCAAATCGTATCCAACTCGGAGTCCAGGAGTAGTACGCACTAAAACGGACGCCCAGGACGCATATGGACTCTGTTTTGGACGTTCTACATATGCACGGAAAGGAGAGAGGATAACCTTTCCAATGGCACCGGTCCCATGTCAAAATTCCTTCGGAGTCGTCGGGAATCGTCGAAACAAAATCAAGTACAGAATCTATCAGGGTGCTGCACCACCGTATTGGGCCATTGGGCCTTGTATCAAGTCTAAGTCCATTATTTTCGTGTCTTAGGGTTAGGTCACGACCCTAACACCCCCTTGGATGTCCTCCCACCTATAAATACTCCATGGTAGCCGCCATAGACAATTGGGTTTTGCTTAGATCAATAATATCGCCGTTTATCGGTTTGTGAAACCCCAATTCAGCAATTTCAGATTGCTTCTTCTACGTTCTTGCTTGTGTTCTCGGTTGCACTTGCAGGGATTAGCCTTCTTGGCGAGATCAATCGTGTGAAGCACGGTTGATAACCAACGGAGCGGTGGTGTAGTGATTGCAGGGGCTGTTCGTGTTCTACTCGAGAGCCTCGGATCATCAACGTCGAGATCTCCATCAATCGACTTACCCATTACCTATCGGAAGATCGAGACTCATCTTTTTCTTATCAATTGGTATCAGATTTCCAGGTTGCCCGTTAGGTAATTCATCTATCCATTACATTAGTTTTGTTTTTCATACCTAGAGTCCACAAAAAAGCCACAAAAAAACTTGCAGTTTAGTAGATCTGTTCATTACTTTGTCCAAACCACATTGAGCCTTTGCAACTTTGTTATTCAGTTTGGTTTTGTTGAGTTTGTGTCCGTGGTTGAGTCATATTGCTGGTTTAGAAGTGTTTTTGGTCTTAGTTTGAGTCTTGCATTGTGTGATTCATCCTTTTGAATCACGTTATCACGTCCAGATTAGATTCATCTCTGTTCAGTTCAGTATTTTCATCATATCTAGCTCATACAAACTCGTATTTTCGTGTTCTTATACTTTCTGGAAAGCTTAAGAAGTTCTCTATAACTTTCTTATTCATCATTTTCCCAGAAAATATAGTTATAGATGTCGAAATTGCATTAGATCCGAATCTGTTATTGACCTAAAAATTCTGAACAGTCTGTATTTCGGGGGCAGTATCTCCTATTGTTCTTTTCCAAAATAGGTCTTCCATATATTGAAATTAAAGAGGAGAGATATATCTACAATCTTGCTGTTCTAAGTTTTCCAATTTAGAGCCTATAAGTGTGCCTATTTGTCCTTGGAAGATTGAGCAGAAAATCTGCGACAGACACACGAGATATCTTGGATTGATTTTCATTGTGTTCTTCCCTTGCAGCACATTCTAAAAAAATAGAAAAAAAAGAAAAAGGCAAGTGCAAAACAAGAAACAAAAGCCGCACAAAAAAAGAAAAAAAGAATAAAAAAACAGAAGTGCTTGCATTCTTTGTGTCATCTAGTTTTGTCTCATGTCTTGCTAGCTTGAACTACTAGGAACACATTTAGGCCAGCAACTTTGACAAAGACTTTGGACACTTATTCAACTTTACTATATGATTTCATTGTTGCTAATCCTTGCTACATATAAAGTGCCATCCAAGCTACACCTTACTCTTGAGCAGAATCGATACACCTTTGCAATCATCCCACGCTTCATTGGTTTCTTCATACCGTCCACCGTTTGCCACCTGCAGTGTCGGTAAGAACACTTGTAAGAGCGTGGTAAGACGCTTAAGAGTGTGTGATTCCACTTCCACTTTTCCATTATCCTTTGTAGTGATAGGGATAACATATTTTTTGTGTTGTCTTCTGTTTGCTACTAACAATGTCAGGTAAAAGCAAGAATCATGCATTATATGCTGAGATTATGGACATGATGAAGACGGCGATAGAGTTGCTCACTAAAAATCAAACATCGACCAAGGATTCACATGACATTCAGACCACCTTTACAACACCTTCCACAAGAAGTAATTACATTCTCCCATCTCTTCCTTCTTATGATGGTTTTGGTTACGATGAATATATTGCTTGGGAAATAGAGTTGGATAAAAGTTTTGGACAATGTCATATGTGTGAGAAAAGAAAGATTAGAAATGTTGCAAGTGCATTAGTAGGTTGTGCATTGACTTGGTGGAACAACTTAAGTGATTTAGAAAGACCTCGAACATGGAAAGATATGAAAATTCTTATGCGAGAAACTTTTGCTAATGTATCTAATTGTAAAGATGAAATACATGAACTTGAGAAGAATTTTCTTGTTGTACCTCCTCTTTTGCCTAACCTTTTGCAGGAACATGAACAAATAAATGGAGATGCAAATGAGAGTGAGGTGTTGAACAACTCTTCTGAATTTTTTGATGAATCAACTCATAATGCATTTGAATTTCTTGCTGAAAATGAGAGTAGTGTTAGTGGACAATGCTCTACAGTTAACCACGGTATGACATTTTCAGATGTGCTGAATTTTGCTACCAATCATACTATCGATGAGCAGCAACAAGATGAACCTTTTCATAATACAACTTTACCATTAGTTGATTTTCCCACTGATTCTTATAACAAAAATGAGTTGTGTGCTGATAATTATATTATACCTATGCTAGAACAACCAAATGAATTTGATACTTTATCACTCACTTGTGCTGAAATTAAGCATTTGATCCCAACTACATGTGAAAGGGATGAGCTGAAATTGTTATCTTCTCTAAATACTTTGGGCTATATTGAATTTGACACTCTTTGTGATCTAGATATCGTAGAGAAGATAATATTTTCTCAATCTGAATTGCCTTTGTTAAGTAGAAATATTTTTCATGCTATAGGCAAATATGAACATAGTGGTATGTTTATGGTGCATAAAGTTTACATATGTTCAAATGAGGAAGCTCCTTTTGTGCTGCAACAACATGGTCAAGTAAATGAATGTACTAACGCTAATAATGTCTTGTCAAGTTTTTCTAGTATGTTTTCCTTGCAGCAGGGACAACAAAAGCATTATTCACTGTTGTTGTGCATTATGGACAGCACTTACTCTACCTCCAATGCAAGCCTCTTTGCTGGACATACGAGCAAGCCGAGGACGGCTTGTCATAAAGAAGGGGAGAATGATGAGATCATGCACATTATTATTGCACCTACAAACATGACATAATATTTATTTGTTTGGGATCCTTGCTCAAGTGAATGTGCACTCTTATTTGATGGACAAGATCAAGATGGCGCACTATGTCGTCCACCACCTTGGCCTCCTCCATTCATGCATACAAGAAGATTTGATGGTGTTGCACATTTGGACCAACATATGAGAGGAGACGAACTTGAGTCGAGGACGACTCCAATTCAAGGAGGGGAAGATGATGAGGACATCACTTATATAGATACAAACAACACTCTGCTGAATATACAATATGCAATCAATAGAGTTCATACACAACAATTAATTTCAGAGGTGAACTCGTTCTTATATATTTCCTTATATGTTTTTGAGCATAGATTGCTATTTAATGATTTATTTGTGATTAGGATCCATGGAGAGGTTCAAGGAGTACATGGAGGGAGTATTAGGGACGTGGAAGACCAGAGAATTCGTTCAAAGAAGATGGAAACCGAACCAAACTCCAAATCGTATCCAACTCGGAGTCCAGGAGTAGTACGCACTAAAACGGACGCCCAGGACGCATACGAACTCCGTTTTGGACGTTCTACATATGCACGGAAAGGGGAGAGAATAGCCTTTCCAATGGCACCGGTCCCATGTCAAAATTCCGTCGGACTCGTCGGGAATCGTCGAAACAAAATCAAGTACAGAATCTGTCAGGGTGCTGCGCCACCGTATTGGGCCATTGGGCCTTGTATCAAGTCTAAGTCCATTATTTTCGTGTCTTAGGGTTAGGTCACGACCCTAACACCCCCTTGGACGTCCTCCCACCTATAAATACTCCATGGTAGCCGCCATAGACAATTGGGTTTTGCTTAGATCAATAATATCGCCGTTTATCGGTTTGTGAAACCCCAATTCAGCAATTTCAGATTGCTTCTTCTACGTTCTTGCTTGTGTTCTCGGTTGCACTTGCAGGGATTAGCCTTCTTGGCGAGATCAATCGTGTGAAGCACGGTTGATAACCAACGGAGCGGTGGTGTAGTGATTGCAGGGGCTGTTCGTGTTCTACTCGAGAGCCTCGGATCATCAACGTCGAGATCTCCATCAATCGACTTACCCATTACCTATCGGAAGATCGGGACTCATCTTTTTCTTATCAACACATAGCCGACATGGGTTTAAGGGATACCCTGTGATAATATCCTGGATTCTAAGGGGCCACCAAAGTGTAAGATTATTTCTGATTGTGAGATGTATCGTGGTCGTCGAGTCAAACAGTGCATCAATGGATGTTTTGATGTGTCGTGCCCTTTATGTCAAAGCAAAAGAAATATGTGTAAGATTAGTTTAGTAAATAAGATAATAAGTTAAGGACCCAAATCAATGAGGAAAATGTTAGTGTTTTGTGATCCCGGTTATGTGGGAAACAACCACGTCCGAATCCGACTCTCCCCCACGCGCACTGATCGGGGGCGCAACCGACTCCCGTTCGGTGCAGCCCCCTCTCGCCCGCGCGACAATAAATAGAGGGGAGAGGCCGGGGCTCTAATGACTGATTTAATTACAAGCCTAATACTCTCCCCACAACCCTAACCCGATCTGTTAGTGCGCGGAACGAGGGGAAGGCTGCCGCCGCCGTTCCTGCACTGAGCTGCCACTGCATCGACGATCTCCCTGCGCCACCGATCGCCCTCCGCCAAGCTTCTCTTCTGCGACCATATATTAGAGCCCAATAGCATCTAATGGATCCACTGACGGTAACCCTCACATCTCTCTCCAAATCTCCTAAGTATTCTCTATTGCATGCATGATCTGTTCTTACGTTTGATTGCCTGATTATTAGTCTAAGTCATTAGATCAATTGTCTAATTATGCTCAAGTATGTTCATTAGATTATATTAGACCTAAGTACTCCTAATTAGGCATTGCTAGTGTCAATCATAAGCACCCTAAGTTCTAATAGCAATCTCATCTTACGCGGCCAGGAAAAGTTGACAGACAAAGGGGAGCGGAATCGGCTAGCCTTTGATGGCAAATTGCTTCAACGCGGAAGAAACAGGCACAAACCAAAACAACCGCAGCTGCTTTCTTGCCCTCCACGCCAATCTTGCTTCACTTTGCCAAGCAAATCACTCCATGTTACAAGTCAAAAACCATTTCTTCTGTTTACGATCTTATCATCTAGGAAACATACCTCAAATCTGATCAGGGAAAGATTGTTCGATAGGTCAACAATGTTTTAAGGATATATTTTTGAGCTTATATAATCTTATGAAAAAAGTCTATTGAACTACTCTCAACTATCTAATTTGTTCACTTAACTCTAAAGAAAATTCTGTTTACCTTCAAATTCATTAGATTGGTTCAATTCACTCTTTTCTAAAAATTTTCTTTTTTATTTCTTTTTGTATGAGTTATGTTTGAAGTTGAAATTTTGTAGGCCAAATGATATTATGAACTATGTTAAAAATATTTCTATAATTTTTCATAAAAGTTTTCTTGCATTATTCCATCATCCAAGTGAGATTTGTTTACATGTTTTAAAAATAAAAACACATAAAAATTTAAATATATTTTTATAATATATTTGATTATAACATATAATCTCACAATTTTATCCACAAAAATGATGTTTACAAAGATAAAAAGGAAAAATTTCATTAGGAGGTGAATTGAACTAATCTAAATAATTTGGGGTAGACTAAATCAAAAAAAATTTAGGTGGTTAAGTGAACAACTAATACTTGAGGGTAGTAGAATGTACTTTTTCCTAATATTATTAAAAGGAAAATAACTTGGTTATGGGATCGAACCTTATTTTATGGCACAAAATAGCCTTCTTTGGCATAGTTCTGCGAAATTGATTCTCTAGCAGAATCAGGGAGCCGTGCAAAACAAAAGGTGATTCTTGGTAGATTCTATGAACTAATTTTTTGAAATAAACCAAGGGGTTAAGAGCTGAAAAAAGTTGCTTCTCCTGATTTTGTAACATGATTTTCTATCTTGATTTTAAGAGTTTATCTTAGAGAATCACTTTTAACCACATAATCACTTCTTTCAGAGAATCACTTATACATAGGCTATTTCAATAGGCCCTTAGTGAAAGAGGTTTTAGCCTAGTGGTTAAGTTCTCTGAGTAGCACTACTCAGTCCTCGAGTTCGATTCTCTATATGAGCGAATTTCAAGCTAAAATTCACAATACTAAACACAGATACTTTACAGAGAAATTCACGGGTGCCAAACCTGGGGCACACCTACAAAAAATGTGGAGGACGAACATGTCACATGTTGGTCTATCAAGTCCAGTCCACAATCATGTGCTTAATCATCCAGTTATCATCGTCTTGTTTTAGACAATAGGTTGTGTCTGCATTTGTATTCGCTTATAATAAGTTGACCAGAACCTCTTTGAACGAAAAGGTCGGAACATTACCCATCATCTAAAAATATAGTTTTTTTCCACAACTACACTGTTTCTGGTGGGCTTTATACCAAAATTGAGCATCTTCTCTGTGAAATCCTTTTATTAAGGTCTATTGTTGACACAGACATTGCTCTTTCCACCTTGGACTTATGGAATATTAAAATTTCTCTTAATATATATATATATATATATATATATATATATATATATATATATATATGGTACTTACATAAATATGTTACTTTAACTAAAGATAATTTGGTTAGTCAGAATTAGCACGACAACTTGAATTGTTGTTTACATAACTTGAGTGAGGATATAGAACATTTGATTTTTGACTGTTCACTAGCAAAATTCGTATGATGTTTCTTTTCATATTCCTCCCCCAATTAATTTTAAACATAAGTTTTCTGATTGGTTGGGATGAACTGAGATGAGAAACTGATTTGGAGTGGAGCGTGTGCCATCTATTATGCATTTTGGCTATGTCGTAATAATATGTTTATCGACAAATTAACAACAGCTTAATATACGCAGGTTGTTTTCAGATGGACTCCTGTTTGGTCCCTACTCAAGAGGTGGATTGTCCTATGTTGAAGATGACATGTAAATAGGGATGACAATGGGTCAATTTCGGATTGGATGGAGTGCTACGAAAGAAACCGCGGGTGAAACATAAGACCCGCACTCTGCACACACGAGTGAGAATCGACACCCACGCTCATGCCCGTCCAATCTCAGGCGGGTTTCAAGTGTCCATCAGGTTTGCGTTTTTCATGAACATACCACAACATATGATAAACAAGTCTAACAAAAATCATCCGCTTTAAAAACAATACAACAAAAATACTAAGTCACTTGTAGAGATTAGAATATAATTTTCGATGAGTAGGTGAAACGAATAATTGCATAAAAAGAATCAAATTTGACACTAAAATTACTAACATAATAATTATTTTATAACTTGTAGGTTATTCCATGTACCTGGTGGACACCCGCGGGTGGAAAACAAAATCCCCACCCACACTAGCAATAGATCGGGTCGGGTGTGGGTTACACCAATGTGTGGAAAATCTCACCCGCGGCTGCACCCATTGGGTGCAAAACCCGTCAGGTACTCAAACCCTCGATTGTGATCCCTACATGTAGATTAATTGAGACTGCAGTTATGGAGATTTCGCAAATAAAAGTGTAAGAAATATGATCTCCCTAGGGTTCAGTTTTCATAGAAACCAATTCCCTACCCAATAGGTGCTCTCATCGGGGATGCTAATATTATATTTGGTAGTGACCCATTTCTTACCGCACAACATAAATCAGGGGCACACCAGGGGCAAGTGAAAGTCGCCTAGAGAGGGAGTGAATAGGCAATAATACCTGAAATCACTTAATCAAACAAGATTAAATTCCTGTGGACGGACAAGTCTGCACAGGGCCGGACTACTCCACTCAGCACAGGGTGGAAACCCTAAAACTTGATTTCTACAAGTTATTTGCAGAATTAAAGTTCACCAAAGAGATAAGCAATGTGTAGTAAACTTGTAAAGCTCAGATTGTGAAGTTTAAACACTTAGATTGCAAGTTTACAATAATGATCAAGGTGCAGGGCAATAAGAGCAAAGTGAACCCTAATAGCAATACTAGTGATCACGAAAAAGCAAAAGACAAGTGAAACGAGATTTATCTCGTGGTTCAGCTCCACGAAGAAGCCTACCTCCATGTTGAGAAGTCCACACAAGGACCGGGTCTCACTTGACCCTTCTCTCACCAAGCCACCACGATGCCCGGCTTGGTTTCCACTATATCAATGGGTAATCACCAAGTTTGATGGGGATGCTCACAACTTGAGGCTCCCACAAATCAATACCATGAGGATCACATGAAGCTCAACTCACACAAGCCACAAAACACAACACAATGTGCAAGAGATCAAACCGAGAGCCAAAGCGCGATGATCTTCCTTTACTCTCCTCCGCAAACCCTAATCTCTTCAATATTTGCTCTTAGAGGGTTAGTAGGACGAGTAGAAGGCTTTGGAAGGCTCTAGGATGCTTGTGGCGGTGCTAGGGTTCAAGACTTATTGAAATGAGTCTGGGGGTCCCCTTTTTATAGAGGTCCCGAGCCCCTACTACTGACCTTAGCAGAGGGGCGGACTAGTCCGGCCTCTGACCACGGACTAGTCCGACCCTATGGGACCACTGACCTCTGGTCAGTTCCCGACAACTGCCACACTGAGCTGTAGGATCGTAGAGCACGTGAAAAGCTACCAGACGGGGGGGGGGGGGGGGGGTGAATGGTAGATTTAAAAATCTTACGCAGCGGAAACAGTTAAACCCCAAACCCTTCGGCAGAAAAACGATCTGTTAAAGAAATCGTGTCCAAGACTAATCTAAACGTGTTTCACCGTGAAAAAAGTGATAGATATCATAGAGAATCAAGTCACAAAGACAACACAAGAAGAATCACTCAAATCCGTCAAGAGAAACTCAAGTTATGATCTAACGATCAAACAAAGGTCAATCTGACCTACCCGAGAAAAACAGTTTCTGGAATGCTGCCAAGAAACTCGTGTAGCTCAGAAACCACAAATCCAATGACAGTGAAATTTTGAAAGATGATAGATAATCAAGTTGTGAAGACAACCCAAAAAGAATCATGCCAATTGGATCTGGAAAACTCGAGTTATGATAAAACCACCGACGATAGGTAGTGCTGTCCAGAAACTCGACGAGTAAAACTTGTCTGGAACAAGTCGGACGAACAAGGCACAAAAGTTCCTTCAAACTACGAATTTTATTCAATAGAAAACAAGAGGAACAGCCCCAAAGTTGTCTCTCACGAGCTTTGGCCTTCCCTTGCTTATATAACCAGCCCTTAGGCCATCCCAATCTCAACTAGGACTCCAATCCTAATCCGACCACAATCGGAACTTTCCATAACTGCTCAAGATTCTTCTATACGCAGATAGAAGCAATCTTAAGACTTCCAAACACCTTAGGAACGTATCCCACATTTCTAAACAACTCAAATTCGTGACACACACGAAATCCTAACATAACCAACTCGATACTTTCCATACTGAGCCATAACCGACTCAGCTAGCAGCCTAAGTCTTCAACCGATACGATCCGATCCTTCCGATCAGATCTTCCTTCCATAATCCATCTCTAGAAGCATATTGCCACGTCATGCACCTCATGCATACGTGCGAACACCTTCCTTTGACCTTCATATGCACTGCCCTTGATTCAATCATCCTGCGCGACCTCCTAACCCGCTCAACCACAGTTCCTCCCGAACTTGGTTGTTGGAACCTCATCTCCTCCTGAGACTAGTCCAATGGATCCTGTCACCAGCCATGACTTGAACTCAAGCAACACCTGCACATGAATAAACAACCAATCCATACGAGCCCAAGTCCTCGACTTGACTCACGTCAGTTCCGAACACAACACCTTACGTGAGAGCCTCACATAAGCATGTTGCAAAACCACAGTAACACGATATCATCCATATCAACCAAAACGCACCAAAAACTTAGCAAATGAATACTAAGCAATCTTTCCAACAATGTAAAGCAAGTATGAAACATTGCAAATGAAAAGCAGAAGCACTGCAGTCAAGTTCCGGACCTTGCCAGAGCAACCCGGAGCTTGAGCCGGAGCTAACAAAAGCTAGTAGAGTAAAGCACCCGCCGGAGCTTACCAAAACTAGTAGATCCTAGCACCGGAGCTTACCAAAAACTAGTCAAAACTAGTCAACCCAAAACCGGAGCTAGACAAAGTACGTCGGAGCTTAGCAAAAGCATTCCAGAGCTTTCAAATATATGCCGGAGCTATCAAAGACATGCCGGAGCTAAAGATAAAGCTCACCGGAGCTAACCAAAGCTAGTCGGACCTTACCAAGAAGTCGGATCTAGCATCGAACATAACCGGAGCTACCCAAACCAAGCCGGACCTATGGTCGGACCTTGCTATAGCTCGGAGCTAGAGTCGGACCTTGATAAAAAGGTGTTTTGGTGATCTTTAAAACTTTTATCAACAAAGCCAAGTGTATTCACTACAAGCCAATGTATTCAGCACACATAAATCTTACAATCTCCCCCTTGATGAATGCATTGGCAACACCATTTAAAATCCGAACATTGGCTTATTCACATAAAAGTTTTGAAAGCAATTAAGTTTTGAAAGCAATTTCTCCCCTTTTGTAAATCAAAAGTAAAATGTCTCTCACCCTTTATTATCTCTCCTTATGCACATATTTTATTTCTCTTCATGCTTATCTCTCCCCCTTTGACAATGTATTCAGCAAGTCATGAGCATGTAAACAAATTATCTCTCCAACTTTAGTTGTTATGAGCATATTATAACATATACATATAAACAAAGCTCATCCAAGTCACACTATCAAGTACCTTACATTATCACATCAATGAAATACATAAAGTAGTGTAAGCCATGCTAGAGATCAAATGTAATATTCAATTTAAGCAAGTCATGATCTCACAAACTTAACTATCTCAATACCTGAAAGCATGACACTAGTTGCTGCATTTTATTATTTTCAAAGCATAAATTTAGATCATATGATATTTGCAAGAGATTATATGCGCATCTGCCTTATTCTAACCAACCAAGCCAAGCCTATGTCATTTGACAATCAGAAGCTTAAGGACATGGTTTTAGTCATACACAACTTCTTCCAAGTTCATATCTAAGTGCAATGATAAGCCATCTCAAAAGAAGAAGTGGGATGCATGCATATTCTCTTGATCTTTTCTCAATTTATATTTGTTCATAAAAACTCAACATGTGAGTTGATTACTTGATTAATTCTTTATGATTAAAGGCATTTGTGAGCATGCAACAAGTTCAAAATAGCAAGAAAGTTCGACCATGACCAGATTTAGTGTAAGTAATTATTCCAATTACTAGACATGGCAAAAACTACAAAATGTATAACACGAGTAATGTAGTAAGAACTTTCAGCATGTAAAAGGAATCACAAAGTCATATATGTATGAAATACTATGCTCATATTATTTTAATTTCAGATTCACACATAGAATTCCCAAGTTTCAAAAACTCCCCCTCAATTTAAGCCATGAGGATGCATAACCCCTATTTCACTACGAATGAAACAAAAACGAGTGAAATCCAAAGGTTTTGTAAAAATGTCAGCCAATTGATGTTCGGTATCTACATGGTGAAGCACAATGTTTCCTTTTTCAACGTTATCTCGGAGAAAGTGATACCTAATGTCAATGTGCTTAGTTCTAGAATGTTGCACGGGGTTTTTAGCAATGCAAATGGCACTAGTGTTATCACAAAACAGTGGAACACTATCTAGATCAACCCCATAGTCCTTAAGTGTTTGAACAATCCAAAGAATTTGTGAGCAAGCACTAGCAGCAGCTACATATTCAGATTCGGCTGTGGATTGAGCAACTGAATTTTGTTTTCTAGAGGACCAAGCAACAAGAGAATTACCAAGAAAATGACAAGCACCCGAAGTACTTTTCCTATCAATCCTACAACCCCAAAATCAGCATCCGAAAAAGCTTTCAAAATAATGGTTGAGGAAGAAGGAAGAAAAATGCCAAATTCTTGAGTTCCATGTAAGTACCTGAGAATCCTTTTGACGGCTTGACGATGTGAAACACGTGGGGAAGCTTGAAACCGTGCACAAAGACATACGCTGAATTGTATGTCCGGTCTTGATGCCGTGAGGTACAAAAGTGATCCTATCATGCTTCTATATTCTTTTTGATCCACGGATTCACCATCTTCATCAAGTTCAAGTGTTGTTGCTGTTCCCATTGGTGTCCGAAGAGGCTTGCTTTTATCCATGTTGAAGCGCCTTAGGAGGTCTTTGGTATACTTTGTTTGATGCACAAAGGTACCCTCCTTGGTTTGCTTGATTTGCAGCCCTAAAAAGTAAGTGAGTTCACCCATCATACTCATTTCAAATTCGGAACTCATCATTGCTAAAAACTTGGACACAAGATCATGAGAAGCACAACCAAAGATAATGTCATCCACATACACTTGAACGAATAATGAGTCATTGCCATGCTTAAGCACAAAAAGAGTTTTATCAACCTTGCCCATGGTAATCCCCTTTTCAAGTAAGAATGTTTTAACCTATCATACCATGCTCTAGGGGCTTGTTTGAGATCGTATAAGGCTTTGGACAGTTTGTAAACATGATTAGGAAAATCTGGATTTTCAAAACCCGGTGGTTGTTTGACATAAACCTCCTCATCTATGTAGCCATTTAGAAAAGCACTTTTAACATCCATTTGATATAGCTTAAAACCTTTAGAAGCTGCAAAAGCTAACAAAATTCTTATGGCTTCTAATCTAGCGACAGGAGCAAAAGTTTCATCAAAATCTAGACCTTCAACTTGAGTGAAACCTTGAGCAACCAACCTAGCCTTATTCCTAATCACAACCCCATCCTCACTTTGTTTATTTTTATATACCCATTTAGTTCCAATTAAAGTGTGACCTTGAGGTGGAGGTACAAGTTTCCAAACATTATTTCTTTCAAAATTTTCTAACTCTTCTTGCATGGCAATAATCCAAGATTCGTGTGATATATATTTGGGTTCAAAAGAAGCAACAAAAGCAGAATCAGCATAAGAGTTTGGATCGCAAAACCTGGATCGTGTGACTCGTTCGTGCAAGCTTCCAATCATCTGTTGTGGGGGATGTTCTTTGTAAAGACGTAGGGGAACAGATGTCTCACAAGCTTCTTCTTCATTAGGTTCATCGTAGATTGATGAGCTTGTGACTTGTGGACGATCAGGACCAGCATAAGTGATAGCCGGAGCTTGTTCAATGTCCCGAGCTGGACACGTGTCAACTTCGGAACTACTAGGCAGTATCACCGGCTCTTCTTCATCTTCGAAAATACCCTTCCCCTGAGGATACGGATCTGGTCCTGCAACACCAGAGCTAGTACCTGGGCTAGCTTCATCAAAAGACACTTCACAAGTCTCCACAATTTTGTTAGTGTCAAATAAAAGCACATGGTAGCCTCTAGTATGAGATGGATAACCAAGAAACATGCCATCAATGGATCTAGATTCAAATTTATCAAGATTACCATGTTTCTTAACAAAGCATTTGCAACCAAAGACCCGAAAGTGTGTAACACTAGGCCTATGTCCAAACCGAAGCTCATATGGTGTTTTACCTAGCTTAGCACGCAAGAAAACACGATTTGAGACATAACAAGCGGTTGCTAACGCATCAGCCCAAAATTTCCTAGGAGTTTGATATTCATCAAGCATAGTCCTAGCCATCTCAACTAAGGTTCTGTTCTTTCTTTCTACAACACCATTTTGTTGAGGTACATATGGTGAAGAGAATTGATGATCTATTCTATTTTCAGCACAAAAGTGATCAAAATATTGATTTTTAAATTCAGTTCCATTATCACTTCCAATTGCTTTTAATGATCCTGGGTGATCAATTGATAATCTAAGAAATAAAGTTCTAAAGTGACTAAAAACTTCATTCTTAGACGCCATAAAGTAAACCCAAGAGTATCTAGAATAATCATCAACGATAACAAGAACATACCATTTACCTCCGAAGGATTGAACACGTGAAGGTCCGGTCATGTGGCGTGAGCAACCTGAATCCACAATCCAAATGTTCTCCTTCCTCAGACGTGTAACCTACATAAAAGCACAATACGTCGATGACTCAATACTGGGGTTAGTCAAAAGGCATTTAGGTATCCAGTACTGAGTCACACGACGTGCAGTAGGAAAAACACGCGAAGGCTGAGATAAAACAACAGGTTTATGAGACGAAGTTTGAGGTTTTCTATTCTTAACTCTTTTAGCACAAAAACTAGTAGCTCCGGAGGTAAAAGCAGCAGTTCCAAAAGACAAGGCTGAAGCTTCCGAAACAAAAGCTGAAGTTCCGAGGGAAACAACAGAAGGCCTGGGAGCTCTCGGAGCTATCGGAACTATCGGAGCTGCTTTTGCGGATTTCTTACCAGAAGGTCCGGAAGCTACCTTTTCAAATTTCTGACTCACTAAAGCAGGTTGTGTTTTTCTAATTGCATGAAAGTTATAAGATCTAGCAATTTTTCTTTCCTTTTTCTGTTGTTTAGCTAGTCTATAACAAAAATCTATGACATGACCATCTCTACCACAGAAGGTACAATGAAATTTAACTTTGTTTTCATGTCTAGATGAGCAAGCAATATTTTTATTTGAAACCAAATGAGCAAACACTCCTGCATATTTGAAAACCACTCCTTTTTGTTTAGGAACTGTTTGAACCAAACCACTTCCTAATGACTTTACAATTTTAGGTGGATGTGCCTTAGCATGAGCATGAGAATCAAAACCTAAACCAGTTTTATTATTGCAAGACTTGGAAGAATTCAGCAGCAAGTTTAGATTCTTATTCCCATTACAAAACCGACCTAGTGTCCTATTCATGTCATCAAGTTTCTTAGACAAGTCTAGGCAGTTTGCACATGAAGTTTTTCCTTTTAGTTTGCAATTGGAACAATTTTTAACTTCATGAGAACGTAAAGCATTGTTCAATATAGAAATTTCATTCATAGCATCTTGCAGTATTTTATCGAGATCATCACAACTAGAACAATGCAAATCAATTGTAGAACAAGAAGCATCTTTTAAGTTTCCAATATTAAGTGTGGCAAGCTTTTTGTTCTTTTCAATTTCTTCATCAAGTCTATCTAGAGTGGAGGAATGTGCACTTCTTAGGGAGGACAATTGTTCATATATTAAGTCACATGAAGAACAAGAATCATCACTAGGAATTAAGGAATTCAAACGATCAATTTCAGATTCTAGTGACTCAATTTTAGCAGCATTGTCCCTAAGCTTTTTGTCCTTTTTCTTGACAATAACAGTGGCACGAGAAATAGCATCACACATTTCATTACAGGTTGAACATACCTCATCATCGTCACTGTTGTTTTCTGCTTCCTCCTAACTTGATCTTGATCTTGCTTTGCCCGCCATGAAGCATATGTTGGCCAGGTCATCATTATCTTCATCACTTTCAAAGTCAATGTCACTTGAACTGAGCTCTTGAAGCGCGGTGATGAAGCTGTTGATCATCTTGCGTCCTATGGTACCTTTCTTCTTCTTGTTGGAATTTCCAGAGGGGGTCTGGACCTTGCTTTGTTTTTCTTCCCGGGTGGTCGGACCTGAAAGGTTAGGGCATTCTGTACGAAAGTGTCCTGTTTTACCACATTCAAAACAGCGTTGAGGTCCGGAGCTTCCTCTCCTTCTAGTTCTCACATTTTGCAATGCTTTTGAGAATCTAGTAGAGATGAGTGCCAATTCCTCTTCTGGAAATTCTTCGATCTGCTCCAGGGTAGTGAGGACAACAAAGCAAGAGTATTGCAAGATGATGATTGGCCGGAGCTAGACATATCTCGTTGTGAAACAAATGCAATAGACTTGTTTGGGTTCTTACGTGCTAGGATGTCAATTTCATGAGTTTTTAGTTTAGAATAAAGTACATCTAATGTAAGAGAACTCATGACAGTTGATTCACGAATAGATGTTACTTTCATCTCCCAAATTGACATGTCTAATGCACTAAGAAGTTGTCTAGCATTTTCAGCATCTGAAAAATTAACATTCACGCTACGCAAGTTGCTGAGAATTTTATTGAAACGAGCAAAGAGGTCATCGATAGACTCACCGGGTTGCATCTCAAAACGCATATATTCCTTTTTGAACATATCTTGTTTTACCTCTTTGATTGTGTTGGAGCCTTCATGGTAATCACAAAGAGCGCTCCAAACATCGTATGCTGATCGGAGGTGTGCGACACGATCAAAGTCGCTTTGAGTGAGTCCTTGGATGATCAAGTTTCGTGCTTTGTTGTTGTTGTCGATGTCCCGGAGGTTCGTAGCCGTAACTTGATCGTTAGGCGGGACTTCATAAGGTTTGTACACCTTTTCCCATATTGTGAAGCCTTGCGCCTGGATGAAGGCCTCCATGCGTGCCTTCCAAACCTGAAAATCAATACCAGCAAACACACAAGGTTTGGCAGAGTACTTCTCCATGATGATTAGTCAAAAACACGTGCAAATCACAAAGATTAGAGCACCGTGGCTCTGATACCAATTGTAGGATCGTAGAGCACGTGAAAAGCTACCAGAGGGGGGGAGTGAATGGTAGATTTAAAAATCTTACGCAGCAGAAATAGTTAAACCCCAAACCCCTCGGCAGAAAAACGATCTATTAAAGAAATCGTGTCCGAGACTAATCTAAACGTGTTTCACCGTGACAAAAGTGATAGATATCAGATATAATCAAGTCACGAAGACAACACAAGAAGAATCACTCAAATCCATCGAGAGAAACTCAAGTTATGATCTAACGATCAAACAAAGGTCAATCTGACCTACCCGAGAAAAACAGTTTCTGGAATGCTGCCAAGAAACTCGTGTAGCTCAGAAACCACAAATCCAATGACTGTGAAATTTTGACATACGATAGATAATCAAGTTTTGAAGACAACCCAAAAAAAATCACGTCAATTGGATCTGTAAAACTCGAGTTATGATAAAACCACCAACGAAAGGTAGTGCTGTCCAGAAACTCGACGAGTAAAACTTGTCTGGAATAAGTCGGACGAACAAGGCACGAAAGTTCCTTCAAACTACGAATTTTATTCAATAGAACACAAGAGGAACAGCCCCAAAGTCGTCTCTCACGAGCTTTGGCCTTCCCTTGCTTATATAACCAGCCCTTAGGCCATCCCAATTTCAACTAGGACTCCAATCCTAATCCGATCACAATCGGAACTTTCCATAACTGCTCAAGATTCTTCTATACGCAGATAGAAGCAATCTTAAGACTTCCAAACACCTTAGGAACGTATCCCACATTCCTAAACAACTCAAATTCGTGACACACACGAAATCCTAACATAACCAACTCGATACTTTCCATACCGAGCCATAACCAACTCAGCTAGCAGCCTAAGTCTTCAACCGATACGATCCGATCCTTCCGATCAGATCTTCCTTCCATAATCCATCTCTAGAAGCATATTGCCACGTCATGCACCCCATGCATACGTGCGAACACCTTCCTTTGACCTTCATATGCACTGCCCTTGATTCAATCATCCTACGCGACCTCCTGACCCGCTCAACCACAGTTCCTCCCGAACTTGGTTGTTGGAACCTCATCTCCTCTTGAGACTAGTCCAATGGATCCTGTCACCAGCCATGACTTGAACTCAAGCAACACCTGCACATGAATAAACAACCAATCCATACGAGCCCAAGTCCTCGACTTGACTCACGTCAGTTCCGAACACAACACCTTACGTGAGAGCCTCACATAAGCATGTTGCAAAACCACAGTAACACGATATCATCCATATCAACCAAAACGCACCAAAAACTTAGCAAATGAATACTAAGCAATCTTTCCAACAATGTAAAGCAAGTACGAAACATTGCAAATGAAAAGCAGAAGCACTGTGGTCAAGTTCCGGACCTTGCCAGAGCAACCCGGAGCTTGAGCCGGAGCTAACAAAAGCTAGTAGAGTAAAGCACCCGCCGGAGCTTACCAAAACTAGTAGATCCTAGCATCGGAGCTTACCAAAAACTAGTCAAAACTAGTCAACCCAAAACCGGAGCTAGACAAAGTACGTCGGAGCTTAGCAAAAGCATTCCGGAGCTTTCAAATATATGCCAGAGCTATCAAAGACATGCCGAAGCTAATGATAAAGCTCACCGGAGCTAACCAAAGCTAGTCGGACCTTACCAAGAAGTCGGATCTAGCATCGAACGTAACCGGAGCTACCCAAACCAAGCCGGACCTATGGTCGGACCTTGCTATAGCTCGAAGCTAGAGTCGGACCTTGATAAAAAGGTGTTTTGGTGATCTTTAAAACTTTTATAATCAAAGCCAAGTGTATTCACTACAAGCCAATGTATTCAGCACACATAGATCTTACATGAGCAACGATCGTCACGCTACCCGCCAAATTTCCAAAATCAAACGGTCACTAGACAATGGACTAGTCCGGTCAACAACGAACTAGTTCGAAGTGGAACAGAACCAATTGGTCCATCCCAAAACGGACTTTTCTGGGTTGGCCCGAACTAGTCCAGCCATAGGGGCGGACTAGTCCGGCCCCCTAGGGTTTCTCTCGGTTAATCTCACTAAGTCTCAAACGGACAAGTCCGTACCCAAACGGACAAGTCCGAACTACTCCAGAGAGCTTTAGTCTGTCCAAAAACGGACAAGTCCGGACTTCTCGGACTTAGCTCCAAAATCACTCAGATTCACTCCAGAGATAAACAGACTTGTCTACCATGGCCGCACTAGTCCGGCCCTGAGGCCCAGACTAGTCCGGCCTCCTAGGGGTTTTCTCATTTTAGGCTTCTCACTTAGGTTTTTCTCTAAACCACCACTTTGAGCCCCTTGGTATGATCTCAATGCACATAATACATCCACCGTCTCACATGATACGGCTCATATAAGCTCAATACCATAGAAACCCTAATTTTTACGCTTGAGTCTTTGATGCCCGTTTTCTCCTTTTCCTTTTTAAGGGTTTTCATCTCATTTCAATCCTTGTACCTGTTCTTAAGATCAACTTAGCTCATCAGCCTCTTAATTGTCGTCATCAATCATCCAAAACCCACGGGGATGCCTAGATGCACTTTCAATCTCCCCCTTTTTTTGTGATTGATGACAACACATTAAGACTTCAACAACAAGGATAATAATTTTTTTCATAACATGTATTTGTATGAGTGACTCCCCCTCAATGTATGCATCATGAGTAAGAGAGATTGAGAGAGTTCTCATACATATACATGTTATGGTGGGGTGCCTAAGTGATGTGTTCATAAAGTGTGATAATGTAAAATCCCAAATTTTAGGAAGCTTTTGTCTCCTATGTATGGCACATGAAATAATAGTTTAAGTGTGTACAATAAGGACCATGTTAAAATGAGAGCAAATAAAGTCATATAGATGTAAGTGTAAAATTTTATGTGAAGCTCTAGATAAAAACTAGGATTTCTTTTGAATTCAGCTAAGCTCGAATTTCCAAAGGTCTTGAATCATAAATTTAATACATCTGAAATTATGTGCTTTGATCACCAGGGAAAAATCAAAAGAAATAAAACAAACTTGTGTGAATAAAAGTATATATGGAAATGTACAAAATATTCAAATCAATGATCAAGGTACAAAAACATATTCTCCATTTGATCAGGTTAGGCAATTAAAAACATAGGACATTATATACATTAATATTGGGAGAAAGAATTAAATGACATGCATATAGATTTTAAAAATTTAATTTGAATATAATTCAAATTTGCAGGAAACCAAACATGTTATATGTGGAATAGAAATATATTCAAATTAGGTGTTCAATTTCAAATCTGCAGTGGACTAATTATTGAGCACATTATTGGAAACCCATGGCCATTTCAAAAGGCAATAATTGAGAATATTAAAAATACATACATAAAACATATAAATATAAATTTGAAATTCAAATTTCAAATTTGGCCAATTCGGATATTCAAATTTGTCAAACCATTTGAATATAACAGGACCAATTCTCTTCTGAATTTAGAGTCCTTATCACATCTAGGCTTGAGTAACAAAAAGAACTAAAGGTAAGGAGATAAGGACAGCAGTGGGGCCCACTAGGCAGAGGTATTCCGCTTTGCTTCTGCAGTAGCGCTTCTGCTTGAGCAGCTGCAAGTGCACGCGGCAGAGGAGGCGGCAAGCAGCTCTCCAGCGTGATGGTCTCCGCATGCATGCGCGCCACGGCGGTCCACGACGCCACCTGCCCCGCTCCGTCGTTCGGGTATAAAAGGAACCGAGCGCTCGGCGTTTCTTCGTCCTCCCGCATCGCTCCAACGTCGCTCCACTCGGCCGTCCAAAGTACTGCAGCCCCCGCTCAAGCAAAGCTGTGTTTCGGTGCGCGCCCATACCCTCGCGACTTCCCTGAACCGAGGCTGCCGCCGGACCTAGTCCCCCGGAGGGAATTCGCGGTTTCCCTTCCGGCGCGCCGTCGACCCACCTCTGTTCCAACATGGAGCTCTTCCTCCATGGTGAGTAGCTTCGCAATTCCAGCTTCCCCCAGCATCTACACTTGCGTGCGCACCTTCCGGAGCCGTTAGATAGCCATAGCCCCACTGCGGCTAGCCGAGATTTCAAATCTCGCCGCCGCCTAGAGTCAGTTCCATGGTGCCCCCATCCTCCGGCCGATTTCAATCCGATTGGAGTGTTGGACGGTGATCAGAGCAGCACCACAAAGCTTCCAGAGCAAAAATCAGCCTTTCCTATGCCTTGTACACTGAGAACATGTATGATTATTTTTGATCAGTACCATCTAGCTGTGCCATTTATGGACATGATAAAACCTCAGGTTTTATCTGCAAATTCCTAAATGATGAGAGCGTGATAGAATTTTGTAGATCATTTTCTTCCATCAAATTCTCTGAAATTTTTATGAGAATTTCTTCATCACATCTGTATACCAGAGTTAAATTACCAGAGCCAAAAGAACGCATCTGAATAAGAAATTAATTCTGTATAGTTTCCTAATATCCACGAATATATAGAAATTTCTTATGTATATTCTTATAACATGAAGTAATATCAAATTAACCTACCCAAATCCAATTTAATACCCAACAGTACACCATATCCATTCTTGATTTACAAACATAATTCCTTTATGAGTATGACATTGCATAATGTGTGCATATTCATTAGTTAAGTTATTAAAGTATATTGTGTGTTATATGCATATTCATTGAAATAGACGCCGTGACGTAAAGAAGTCGAAGAAGACATGTTCGGGAAGCTGCAAGCCACTGACCCTTGACATTTAATCGAGTCGCAAACAAGGCAAGCCCCGGTTTGCATTTAAAAGCTTTACAGAGTTTTGCAGTATTTCTCACATTATGTCTTAAGTTTGATATGTGCATTACGTATAGGGTGATTGATACTCCACTTGCATGACCACAAATCCCAAGGATTGGTTGGAACGGTTTACAGTTTGACCTGTAGTAACTGCTTTGCTAATGTATAGGAAATCTGGTAGAAGTCGAGTAGTTGGAATCTACTCACGAGAGGGTCACATTTTATTGATCACAAGTCAAGTAGTTGAATTCTACTTGCGAGAGAAGTCGAGTAGGGAAATCTACTCGCGAGATGTTACCAAAATGTTCACTCTTAATAATTGGAGATGTGGACGGGGATGTTCCTGTAGGACGGGACGCGCAAGGTTGTCTGATCCCGGATGAGGGGGACAATGCTTACGACCACATTTGGGCCTGGGCCGGTAAGGGTAAGGCAAATGTGGAGGTTGGTTGTAGCCCCGTTTGTGTCGGTTAAGGACCGTCTCGTGTGCGGCCCTGTTGAGCAAGTTTGAATAGTACCGGTTAAATAATGGATTAATGGGGTCCATTAAACTGATGTAGCTCGGGCACCCTCGTGTCGGAACATATACCACCGTCATTCGAGGGAAGATGATCGTAAGGTGGAACCTCTAAGGAGCAAGTTCGACGTGCTCGGTTAGGGACCTTACTTTTGGGACGGTAGAACTGGTTCGACATCGGGATGACGGGTGAAAGGTGGCCACATACGACGTGAGAGTGGAGTACAGTGAAAGGTACTTCCGAGCGGGCGTATGTGTCGTGTATTTCGGGTGTGTCTTGATTGCAATCACCGTCCCTCGCGGTAATAGAGTACCACTTGTTCACTGAGTTGTGACGTAGTAAATACTAAAGAAGTCAGACGAATAGGATATATTGGTTTACAAATTGCTTGAACAACCTTGTTTCGCTTAGATATAGTACAATTATAAGTTTACAGTTTCCCCATACTTTAGCTGTAATAGCATTATGTGCTTTGGGCATGTCATATCATCAGCAAAGCGTTTCTTGTTTGATTGTGGAGTCTATGATGTGCCGTGCCTGAAGAATGTCATTTGCTACTTAAAACATGAATATAAGGATCCACTTGTAGGTGAGTCATTTATGCTATTCCTTACCCATGCTTAGTACTTACCCCTGCATATGTCTAGTGAGACGGGTTAGTCTTGCTGAGCCTTATGCTCACGTTTGCGCTTTAACGACTTTTGCAGGTATTAGTTTTATTTATGCTGTTCAGGTTGTACATGAGACTCGAGGTGTCGAGATAAATCTCATGTGAACCACGCCACTACTAAACGATCATCATGATGCTAGTGAGAAGCGTCCTAGGGCATGGACGTCTTCTCTTATGCTTAGATAGGTGAGAATATGAGTATGTAGTTCCGCTGCGTGTGTACTACTGATGTACACTATTTTGTAACTCTAAATATATTTATGAAATGAAAACTTGTTATATTTTGGTATCTTTTTCGTGTGTGCTGTTAGGTGTCGCATCACACGGCACCACCCAATGAGATCCTTGGATATGCGGACCCCGGTCCCCACAGATAAGACAACAAATATGCAAGATAGACATTTAAATGAGGCAACACATTACAAATTTAGGCAAGATACATGAATACATAGATTAAGTCTTACAATACAATTTGAAAAGAGTTTTAAAACATAAGTCCTTCATAGATCAATACTCTCTCAACTTAATCTATCTTCTCTCCCGCTTCATCTCTCCCCCTATATCTCTACCCCTAGATGTAAGTGCCCCACATCCAAACTATCTCTCCCCTTTGGCATCAAGACACCAAAAAGGAAAAGAAGATAGGAAGGGCCCTTAGGTCTACTCATCGTTGGAGTCATCATCGTCATCACCGCCTTGGTGCCTGCTGTCGCTCTCTGTGGCCTCCGGGTCAAGATGCTCATTATCATCATCAGTCGGGGCCGCGATGGAACTCCCATCTTCTCCAAACTGAGCGAGCTCCTCGGCAGTGAACTTCAGAAAAGAAGTGAGCTCACCATCGCTCTCCTCGGCGGGGGACATTGAAATGTCCAGCTTGTTGCACATTGCCTTGAGATACTTCTCGTTGCGATGCTCCATGCGACGTTGCCGAATTTCCGTCTTCCAACAAGAGGAGAAAAGAGCATTGAAGCATTTATAGAATCCACTTCCGCATTGCGACGAAGGCGGAGGTGGTGGAGGAGGTGGCGTAAAGCGAGAGGAAGAAGCGGGCGGATCCACATTCTTCCTCCTAGGAGCAGCCGACTCTGGAGGAGGGAGTTGTGGTCGAAGTCTCCGGTGAATGATTTCTTTCTTGAATGTGAGTCCGGAGATCTTCTCGATCATGTACATAATGTACGGAGCGTATCCACATGATAGGTTAGGGGTGTGAGAGATATTGAAGATGTCATCAAAGATATAGTCCGCACATTAAAGCGGACATCTCCATCAATGAGTGTAAGACCTATGTGTGCTGAATGCATTGGCTCGTAGTGAATACACTTGCTTTGACGATAAAAGTTTTTATTATCACCAAAACACCTTTTTATTAAGATCCGACTAGTTTTGGTTAGCTCCGGTGAGTATTGTCTCTAGCTCCTACTTTTGGGTTTACTTGGTTATACTAGTTTTGGTAAGTTCTGGCGCTAGGTTCTACTAGCTTTTGTTAGCTCTGGCTCAAGGTTCGGGTTGCTCTGGCAAGGTCTGTAATTTGACCGCAATGCTTCTGTTTTTCATTTGCAATGTTTCGTGCTTGCCTTACATCTCTGGAAAGATTGCTTAGTATTCATTTGCTAAGTATTTGGTGCATTTTGATTGACATGGATGATATCGTGTTACTTTGGTTTTGCAACATGCTTATGTGAGGTTCTCACGTAAGGTGTTGTGTTCGAAACTAACTTGAGTTAAGTCGAGGACTTGGGCTCGTACGGATTGGTTGTTTATTCATGTGCAGGTGTTGCTTGAGTTCAAGACATGGCTGGTCATGGGATCCATTGGACTAGTCTCAGGGAGGAGATGAGGTTCCGACAACCAAAATCAGGAGGAATTGTGGTTGAGCTGATCAGGAGGTTGCACAACATGATTGAATCAAGAACAATGCATGTGAAGGTATCGTGGACATCATTGGAAGATGTTTACACGTGTGAAAGGAGTGCATGGACGTGGCTGCATGGTTCCGAGGCGTGATGAAGAGATGTGGACGTAAAGAGTTGGTCAGAAAGGTCCAACCGACTAGGTTATGGACTCAGGCTGCGGCGGAGTCAGGTTTGACTCAAATATGGAAATATTTGAGTTGGTTATGATAGGATTTCGTGTGGGTCACGAATTTGAGTTGTTTAGGAATGTGGTATATGTTCCTAAGGTGTTTGGAAGTCTTAAGATTGCTTCTATCTGCGTATAAAAGAATCCTAAGCAGTTATGGAAAGTTACGATTCGTGAACAGAGTAGGATTAGGTTCCTGATTTGAGTTGAGTTGGCTTTCGAGCTGGTTATATAAGCAAGGGAGCCCAGAACTTGTGGTACACGACTTTGGGTCTGTTCCTCTTGTGTTCTATTGAATAAAATTCGTAGTTTGAAGGAACTTTTGTGCCTTGTTCGTCAGACTTGTTCCAGACAAGTTTTACTCGTCGAGTTTCTGGACAGCACTACCTTTTGTTGGTGGTTTTATCATAACTCGAATTTTACAGATCCAATTGATGTGATTCTTCTTGGGTTGTCTTCACAACTTGATTATCTATCATCTGTCAAAATTTCACGGTCATTGGATTTGTGGTCTATGATCTACACGAGTTTCTTTGCAACATTCCAGAACTGTTTTTTTTTCTCGGGTAGGGCAGATTGACCTTTGTTTGATCTTTCGATCATAACTTGAGTTTTTCTCGACGGATTTGAGTGATTATTGATGTGTTGTCTTCGTGAATTTATTCTCTCTGATATCTATCAATTTTGTCACCGTGAAACACGTTTCGGTTAGTCTCACACACGATTTCTTTAACAGATCGTTTTTCTGCCGAAGGGGTTGGGGTTTAATTGTTTCCGCTACGTAAGATTTTTAAATGTACCATTCACCCCCCCTCTGGTAGCTTTTCACGTGCTCTTCAATACTACAATTGGTATCGGAGCCGTGACGGAAAGAAGTCGAAGAAGACCTATTCGGGAAGCTGCAAGCCACTGACCCTTGACATTTAATCGAGTCGCAAACAAGGCAAGCCCCGGTTTGCATTTAAAAGCTTTACAGAGTTTTGAAGTATTTCTCACATAACATCTTAAGTTTGATATGTGCATTACGTATAGGGTGATTGATACTCCACTTGCATGACCACAAATCCAAAGGATTGGTTGGAACGGTTTATAGTTTGACCTGTAGTAACTGCTTTACTAATGTATAGGAAATCCGGTAGAAGTCGAGTAGTTGGAATCTACTCGCGAGCGGGTCACATTTTATTGATCACAAGTCAAGTAGTTGAATTCTACTTGCGAGAGAAGTCGAGTAGGGGAATCTACTCGCGAGATGTTACCAAAATGTTCACTCTTAAAAATTGGAGATGTGGACGGGGATGTTCCTGTAGGACGGGACGCGCAAGGTTGTCTGATCCCGGATGAGGGGGACAATGCTTGCGACCACATTTGGGCCTGGGCCGGTAAGGGTAAGGCAGATGTGGAGGTTGGTTGCAGCCCCGTTTGTGTCGGTTAAGGACCATCTCGTGTGCGGCCCTGTTGAGCAAGTTTGAATAGTACCAGTTAAATAATGGATTAATGGGGTCCATTAAACTGATGTAGCTCGGGCACCCTCGTGTCGAAACATATACCGCCATCCTTCGGGGGAAGATGATCGTAAGGTGGAACCTCTAAGGAGCAAGTTCGACGTGCTCGGTTAGGGACCTTACTTTTGGGACGGTAGAACTGGTTCGACATCGGGATGACGGGTGAAAGGTGGCCACATACGACGTGGGAGTGGAGTACAGTGAAAGGTACTTCTGAGCGGGCGTATGTGTCGTGTATTCTGGGTGTGTCTTGATTGCAATCACCGTCCCTCGCGGTAATAGAGTACCACTTGTTCACTGAGTTGTGACGTAGTAAATACTAAAGAAGTCAGACGAATACGATATATTGGTTTACAAATTGCTTGAACAACCTTGTTTGGCTTACAGATAGTACAATTAAAAGTTTACAGTTTCCCCATACTTTAGCTGTAATAGCATTATGTGCTTTGGGCATGTCATATCATCGGCAAAGCGTTTCTTGTTTGATTGTGGAGTCTATGATGTGCCGTGCCTGAAGAATGTCATTTGCTACTTAAAACATGAATATAAGGATCCACTTGTAGGCGAGTCCTTTATGCTATTCCTTACCCATGCTTAGTACTTACCCCTGCATATGTCTAGTGAGACGGGTTAGTCTTGCTGAGCCTTATGCTCACATTTGCGCTTTAACGACTTTTGCAGGTATTAGTTTTATTTATGTTGTTCAGGTTGTACATGAGACTCGAGGTGTCGAGATAAATCTCATGTGAACCACGCCGCTGCTAAACGATCGTCATGATGCTAGTGAGAAGCGTCCTAGGGCATGGACGTCTTCTCTTATGCTTAGATAGGTGAGAATATGAGTATGTAGTTCCACTGCGTGTGTACTATTGATGTACACTATTTTGTAACTCTGAATATATTTATGAAATGAAAACTTTGTATATTTTGGTATCTTTTTTCGTGTGTGCTGTTAGGTTTCCGCATCGCACAGCACCACCCAATGAGATCCTCGGATGTGTGTACCTCGGTCCCCACAGACATGGTATCAGAGCTTCATTGGGAATAGCACGCTCGGAAAGAGCCTAATTTTGAAAACTACGAAGTAGTCGAGTGAGGATTAGTTATATGCCCACATAAGGTCTATCATAGTATTAGTTACTTAAGGTGGCAAAGCTAACATATGTGCTATTATATTCTGTAACGACGCTCTGACATTAGGTAAGAGGTAAGGTACGCCACCGCAAGCGGATCAATTGCGGTAAGCTCACCATGCAAGAGGTAGCATGTGATTATTTCCATGGCTTGGCACGGAAATGTCAATATGAGTCTCTGAAACTTTCCATGTTTCCGAGAACATATGACACGCGGTACCCCAGCATGACACAAAATTAGTGGGAGCCCCCGTCGGGTGGAACATAACCCGATGCGCCTCCTACTGGTGCAGCATTATGCAAAGACGTGGGACCCCGTCGGGTGGTAGAAAACCCGGTCATGTACCTCGAGACGTGGCTTAACTCGAGGCGGCCCGTATAGAATGATACGGGACGAATGTTTTTACTCTCATATATGTTTTTGTGAATTGATCGCCCGTGCGGGCTAGACTGTACCGTACGGTACCATATGATTGATCACTAGTTTGAGTGTAGTGACAGGTACACTAACCACGTTGAACGTATTGCAAGTAGAATACGTTTACGAGTGATCGTTTTAGTGCCACCTATAGCATGTTATGCCGGCTAAGAATCCGGTAAAGATTTTCAGTTTGTGAGGTAACGTAGTACCGACATAATTGTTGTGATGCATTCACACCTTACTTCACCCCAAAAATCTTTTCTGTTGAAGACAAGTAAAACCTTGAATTGAGAACCAAAAGAAAGTTTTAGAATCTAATATTAACTACAGAACTCTGATGTTGAACTAAGATTCCATTGGAGTTGAGTGATTTTCAAAAAGATTCAAAAGCAGAGTCCCCTGTTTTTCTGGCAGAATTTTTGCTGGATTTGTACAGGGCATAACTCTTGCTAGATTTAACCAATATGGAGGTGTAATACAGTTTTGGAAAGGTCTTGAAGTGCCTACAACTTGTTTGTAGACTGCCAGAACTGAATTAATCTTCAAATTGGAAAAAAAAATTCTATAGCTTCTAGGTTATATCATTGGAAAGTTTATGATATGTGTTACAACTTTGTAATTCAAAGTTTTTCCAAATTTGGGGCAGAACTGTATGGAAAGTGATGTTCAAATCAGCCACTTCCAAAGGAGGTGCTGTTGAAATTTTTCCAGAATTCTGTCAACTTTGAAATATCATAACTTTTGATCCAGAGCTGATCAGGAAGCAAAGTAAGATTTTTTCGAAAGCTAATGAAGTTGACTGTAACTTTGGTATTCAAGTTCAGGATTGATTCTACTATTTACTGTAGTAGAATCTGAGTTTGTTGCGAACTGGTCAATTTTGGACAGCAGATTGGCCAATGCAATTGAAATGGAAACTTGTTTATGGATAGGCATGTTCGAAATTTGCCAAAGTTGTGCAACATGTCAAGATGTATGTATGATCAGTTTATGAAACTGGAGCATTGGAAAAAACTCATTAAGAGGTCTAAAAGAAGTTTAGAATCAGAGTGACGTTTGAACATGTATGAATATGCTGCAAAGTTTTATGATTCATATACGGTTAATGTTTTTCAAGCATCGACGGTCATTCAACCTTGGAGAGTAACCGTAATTGGTCATTCTTGCAGTATGGTTCACACTCGTTCCGGCGCTGAAACGGGAGAGTCTAGTCACGGCGGAAATGACTCGACTCGACCGCAAGAACCGCCGTCGACCCGATTGACGGAGGTTATGGCACAAATGGTTGAGTCTCATCGTGAGAACAACCAGCTGCTTCAGACATTGGTGCAACAAGGCTTTATTCAAGCATCACGACAACGGGATCTGAATGAAAGTTCTTATTTGAATTTTCTGACAACTCAACCACCTGTATTCATGGAAGCAACAGATCCGTTGGAGGCACATAACTGGATCCGAGTTATTGAAGCTAAACTCGGTTTGATCCAGTGTGACGAGTATCAGAAGGTGGACTTTGCAGTTCAGCAACTTCATGGATCAGCTGGAGCTTGGTGGGCAGAGTATCTCGCCATGACCATTGGAGGACATCAAGTGAATTGGAATGAATTCCGTGATGCATTTTGTGCTCAGTATATTCCGAGGGGGATTATCAAGTCGAAGCTTGAAGAGTTTGTAGAATTGACCCAAGGGGGAGGAGTGCTCTTGAGTACTCAGAGAATTCAACCGGTTGGCACAATATGCACCAGAATATGTGAGTACAGAAGCTTCGAGGTGTGACCTATTTTTCCGAGGCTTGAGTGCCAAACTTCGTGAAAGATTGGTCCTATTCAACAAAGGAGACTATAACGAATTGGTCAGTAACGCTATATGGCAGGAAGATGCTTCTCTTCGTTGTCAGGCGGAGATGAGGAAGATCATCACATCAACGGATGATATTAGTGGTACTCCTCAAAAATATCGACTGATATATCATTTACCAGCCGAACCGGAAGTTCGGGTAGTTGCAATACAACCACCGATGCAGAGTTGGTCACCACCATTGTAGTGTATTGAAGCACCAGAGATGCAGCAGCAAGTGAGTTCTTGTGCACCACCGTCACGAGCGGCACGAAAAGTTACTCCACTGCAGGCAATGCGAAGGACAGTACATAGTGGTGGTGATAAAGAGCAGTTAGTTCTAGAAGGTCCTGCAGCTAAACAAGACATCAGTCTAGAAGTTGCTCCTCCAAGAAATATTCAATCTCGTAGGCAACAGAAGAGGATGAAAGCCGACAACCTCAACTTTATAGCTGTCGTGTATTCCAGTAGGAGAACCCGTGTTAGCGGGTATGTTCAGCTTAAATTCTCAACCGACATTTGTGTTGTTTGATTCTGGAGCAACACATGATTTCATCAGCAAGGAGTTCGTGTTGAAGCGTCAATTATCATCCACAACGCTATCAACACCGTATACAATAAATTCACCTGGAGGAAAAATGTCAGCCCACCAGATTATTGCCCGAGCACCTCTATGTTTGGATGGTAGGATTTACACTACCACCTTCATGATATTGGACGGGCAGAAGATTGACATTATCTTGGGAATGACCTAGTTGACACATCATGAAGCAATCTTCAATATCAGTGCTCGTACCGTGCAAGTGAATTCTAAAAGGCACGGGCAACATACTTTGGTTCTGAAGAATGTGACACCCCAACCTCTAGTGGTGTATAACACCGAAGCCACAAAGCTAGAGGACATTCCAGTTTTTCGGGATTACCCGGATGTGTTTCCTGACGATCTGCTAGGCATGCCACCTAAGCGAGATGTGGAATTTAAGATTGAGTTAATACCAGGAACCACACCCATATCTCGAAGACCTACAAGATGGCACCCAAGGAATTGGCGGAGCTAAAAGAACAGTTGAATGAGTTACTTGAGAAGGGATTCATACGTCCCAGCTCATCACCTTGGGGATGCTCAGCGATATTCGTGAAGAAGAAGGACGAGACACTAAGGTTATGTGTCGACTATCGTCCATTGAATGCTGTAACTATAAAGAACAAATATCCACTTCCACGAATTGACATTCTATTCGATCAATTAGTGGGTGCTAAGGTATTTTCGAAGATGGATCTTCAGTCCGGTTATCATCAGATCAAGATACGGGCTGAAGATATACCTAAGACGACATTCTCGACAAGGTACGGGCTGTATGAGTATATTGTCATGTCTTTTGGTCTCACCAATGCACCGACTCACTTCATGTATCTAATGAATTCAGTATTCATGCCGGAGTTGGACAAGTTCGTGGTGGTCTTCATAGATGACATCTTGGTTTATTGCAAATCAGAGGAAGAACACGCCGAACATCTAAATATCGTGCTTCAACGATTAAGAGACCATATGCTATATGCCAAATTTAGCAAATGTGAATTTTGGATTAACAAGGTACCATTTCTGGGCCATGTTATCTCAGCAGACGGTATTGCTGTGGATCCAAGCAAAGTGGTACATGTACTTAAATGGAAATCTCTGACCTCGATCCATGGAGTAAGAAGTTTCTTAGGTTTAGCTGGCTACTACCAGAGATTTGTTCCAAGTTTCTCCAAAGTGGATAAGCCTATGACATAATTGCTGAAGAAAGGAAACAAGTATGTCTGGAGTGAAGCCTGTGAAGCGGAATTCCAGATATTGAAGAACCATCTCACAACGGCACCAGTTCTAGCTCAACGAGACATGACAAAGCCATTTGATATTTATTGCGATGCATCAGGCACTGGTCTGGGATGCGTCTTGATTCAAGAAGGAAGTGTAATCGCATATGGATCAAGACAACTCTGGATTCATAAGCAGCATTATCCGACTCATGACTTGGTGTTGGCTGCCGTGGTAATGGCATTGAAAATGTGGAGACACTACATAATGGGAAATCTAGTGCATCTCTACACAGACCACAAGAGCCTCAAGTACATATTCACTCAAAAGGATTTGAATATGAGGCAAGGAAGATGGTTAGAGCTTATAAAGGACTATGAACTTGAGATCCATTACCATCCGGGCAAAGCAAACATAGTTGCCGATGCTTTGAAACGGAAATCTCATGTTCACAACATAACCATCATTCCGGATGAAGAGAAAGAACCAAGTCTACGGTTGGTTCCCTATGTAGCTTTATATAATCTTGCTCTCATACGTACAGTCCGAGAGGAGATTATGGTAGCTCAGAAGAAAGACAAGGCTATGTCTCACATTCGGAAGAGAATAAGAGACGGAGAGGTGAAATGTTTCCGGGAAGATGAACAAGGAACTCTATGGTTCAACGATCGTATAGTAGTACCTCGGAACATGAAGCTCAGGAAAAAGATCTTGGATGAAGCTCACTTGTCGAAGTATTCCATCCATCCCGGAAGCAATAAGATGTATCAAGATCTTAGATCAAAATTCTGGTGGACACGAATGAAGAGAGAGATTTCAAAGTACGTATCCGAGTGTGATACATGCAGAAGAGTGAAGGCTGACTATATGAGGAAAGCGGGACCACTACAACCTTTAAGTGTTCCTGCATGGAAATGGGAGGATCTTAGTATGGACTTCATTGTTGGATTGCCTCTCACGTTCCACAAGAACGATTCTATTTGGGTAATCATAGACCGATTAACCAAGTAAGCACACTTTATTATAGTGAACACAGCGTATAATGCAAAGAAGTATGCTAAGCTGTATATGTCACATATCATGTGCTTACACGGAGTTCCCCGCACCATCGTATCTGACAGAGGATCGTTGTTTGTTGCTCGTTTCTGGGAGCAACTACACGTAGCAATGGGAACTAAATTAATTCGAAGCTCGGCATACCACCCTCAAACTGATGGACAAACTGAAAGGGTGAACCAGATCCTAGAAGATATGCTAAGGGCATGTGCCACAGATCACGGAAAGAACTGGGATGATCATTTACCGTTGGCAGAGTTCTCATACAATAACGGTTATCAGTCCAGTATCAAAATGGCACCTTTTCAAGCTCTCTATGGTCGGAAGTGCCGCACACCCCTCAATTGGTGTGAGTCTGGAGAAAGAGTAATCTTCGGAGTGGATCTCACTGATGAAGCTGAAGAACGAGTTAAGCTAATTCAGGAAAATCTCAGAGCAGCTCAGTCTCAGTAGAAGAGTTATGCTGACAAGCGACATCGTCCCTTGAGATTTAACGTCGGAGACCACGTGTACCTTCGTGTCTCTCCGATGAAAGGAATTCATCGCTTTGGAGTAAAGGGAAAGCTAACTCCAAGATTTATCGGGCCATTCCCCATCACGGAAAGATGTGGACCCGTAGCCTATCGGCTGGAGCTAACTGCATCCTTGTCCGGAATACACAATGTATTCCACGTGTCTCAGTTAAGGAATTGTCTCAAAACTCCAACAGAAGTCATATCTAATGACATGGAAGAACTGAAGCCATATCTGACCTATGTTGAACAACCAATCCGGATTATTGATGAGAAGACGAGAGAACAAGAAACCGAACGTTGTGTTTCTATAAAGTGTTATGGAGGAACCACACCTTTGAAGAAGCTACATGGGAGAGTGAAGACTATATTCGCTCCAATTATCAGGAGTTGCTATCGTCGTATCAACGGTGATACACTCCGACATTTCTTCTCCTTTTGTAATCTCGGGACGAGATTCTTTTAAGGTGGGAGGAATGTAAAATCCCAAATTTTAGGAAGCTTTTGTCTCCTATGTATGGCACATGAAATAATAGTTTAAGTGTGTACAATAAGGACCATGTTAAAATGAGAGCAAATAAAGTCATATAGATGTAAGTGTAAAATTTTATGTGAAGCTCTAGATAAAACCTAGGATTTCTTTTGAATTCAGCTAAGCTCGAATTTCCAAAGGTCTTGAATCATAAATTTAACACATCTGAAATTATGTGCTTTGATCACCAGGGAAAAATCAAAAGAAATAAAACAAACTTGTGTGAATAAAAGTATATATGGAAATGTACAAAATATTCAAATCAATGATCAAGGTACAAAAACATATTCTCCATTTGATCAGGTTAGGCAATTAAAAACATAGGACATTATATACATTAATATTGGTAGAAAGAATTAAATGACATGCATATAGATTTTAAAAATTTAATTTGAATCTAATTCAAATTTGCAGGAAACCAAACATGTTATATGTGGAATAGAAATATATTCAAATTAAGTCTTCAACTTCAAATCTGCAGTGGACTAATTATTGAGCACATTATTGGAAACCCATGGCCATTTCAAAAGGCAATAATTGAGAAGATTAAAAATACATACATAAAACATATAAATATGAATTTGAATCTAATTCAAATTTCAAATTTGGCCAATTCGGATATTCAAATTTGTCAAACCATTTAAATATAACAGGACCAATTCTCTTCTGAATTAAGAGTCCCTATCACATCTAGGCTTGGGTAACAAAAATAATTAAAGGTAAGGGGATAAGGACAGCAGTGGGGCCCACTAGGCAGAGGTATTCCGTTTTGCTTATGCAGCAGCGCTTCTGCTCGAGCGGCTGCAAGCGCGCGCGCCAGAGGAGGCGGCAAGCAGCTCTCCAGCGCGATGGTCTCCACATGCATGCGCGCCACGGCGGTCCACAACGCCACCTGCCCCGCTCCGTCGTCCGGGTATAAAAGGAACCGAGCGCTCGGCGTTTCTTCGTCCTCCCGCATCGCTCCAACGTCTCTCCACCCGGCCGCCCAAAGTACTGCAGCCCCCGCTCAAGCAAAGCCGCGTTTCAGTGCGTGCCCATACCCTCGCGACTTCCCTGACCGAGGCTGCCGCGGACCTAGTCCCCCAGAGGGAATTCGCGGTTTCCCTTCCGGCGCGCCGTCGACCCACCTCTGTTCCAACGTGGAGCTCTTCCTCCATGGTGAGTAGCTTCACAATTCCAGCTTCCCCCAGCATCTACACTTGCGTGCGCACCTTCCGGAGCCGTTAGATAGCCATAGCCCCACTCCGGCTATCCGAGATTTCAAATCTCTTCGCCGCCTAGAGTCAGTTCCACAGTGCCCCCATCCTCCGGCTGATTTCAATCCGATTGGAGTGTTGGACGATGATCAGAGCAGCACCACAAAGCTTCCAGAGCAAAAATCAGCCTTTCCCATGCCTTGCACACCGAGAACACCGTCGCCGATCGTCGGTTTCCGCCGGTCGCCGGTGTAGGTACTTTTCCGGTGTGTTTCAGTCCAATCCGAGGCCACCAATGAATTCCTTAGGGTAAAAAACCCCCGGGTGCCAAGTTCCAGCCTCGGAGAAGGTGTCGTGGTGATTTCCGGCGAGTCGCCGGCCGATCTCTGGCCATGGCGCCGTCACGGGCCGCCGGAGTCGGGGGGGGGGGGGGGGGGGGGGGGGGGGGAGAAGATGACCCCCCGCAGGATTTTCTGTGGCACCCGAATTCCATGTGACAACGCGGTTAACTCTGTGGCCCCGGTGTGGCATCGGCTGGGTGGAAAAATTTAGTGGCCACGTGTCAGCATATTAAAGGGTTATCCTTTTCCATGCAAAAAGAATTCCAGAAAAATGCCTAAACTTTGAAATATTAAAACTTTGGCTAGGATGCCCCAAATTAGATGAAACAGATTTTGTAATTCTCCTTAGGATCTGTACTTTCATGTGGTCCATCCCAATATTCATGAAAAGCCCTAGAGAATATTCTATAAATCATTTAGTATAATACATAGTGGAAAATATAGAAAATAGGATTCTATTCAGATAATTCTGGAAATTTACCCAACCAATAATTTTGTTATGTAGAAGCTCTAGTAAAAGTTTCAGGCATAAAAAATTTGTTTAAGAGGGTTTAATTCAAAGTCTTTGCCTAGGTTAATTATAATTCCAGAAAATAACAAATTAAATCTAGAAATTCATAAGGACTTGTAAATTCAATATCTACCTGTAGGAAGCTTGGAAAATTGTGAAACCAATTTTGGTAGATTATTTTTGATCAGTACTATCTAGCTGTGCCATTTATGGACATGATAAAACCTCAGGTTTTATCTGCAAATTCCTAAATGATGAGAGCGTGATAGAATTTTGTAGATCATTTTCTTCCATCAAATTCTCTGAAATTTTTATGAGAATTTCTTCATCACATATGTATACCAGAGTTAAATTACCAGAGCCAAAAGATTGCATCTGGATAAGAAATTAATTCTGTATAGTTTCCTAATATCCATGACTATATAGAAATTTCTTATGTACATTCCTATAACATGAAGCAATATCAAATTAACCTACCCAAATCCAATTTAATACCCAACAGTACACCTTATTCATTCTTGATTTACAAACATAATTCCTTTATGAGTATGATATTGCATAATGTGTGCATATTCATTAGTTAAGTTATTAAAGTATATTGTGTGTTATATGCATATTCATTGCAAAAGACACCGTGACGGAAAGAAGTCGAAGAAGACCTGTTCGGGAAGTTGTAAGCCACTGACCCTTGACATTTTCGAGTCGCAAACAAGGCAAGCCCCGGTTTGCATTTAAAAGCTTTACAGAGTTTTGCAGTATTTCCCACATTACGTCTTAAGTTTGATATGTGCATTACGTATAGGGTGATTGATACTCCACTTGCATGACCACAAATCCCAAGGATTGGTTGGAACGGTTTACAGTTTGACCTGTAGTAACTGCTTTGCTAACGTATAGGAAATCCGGTAGAAGTTGAGTAGTTGGAATCAACTCGCGAGATGGTCACATTTTATTGATCACAAGTCAAGTAGTTGAATTCTACTTGCGAGAGAAGTCGAGTAGGGGAATCTACTCGTGAGATGTTACCAAAATGTTCACTCTTAATAATTGGAGATGTGGACGGGGATGTTCCTGTAGGATGGGACGCACAAGGTTGTTCGATCCCGGATGAGGGGGACAATGCTTGCGACCACATTTGGGCCTGGGCCAGTAAGGGTAAGGCAAATGTGGAGGTTGGTTGTAGCCCCGTTTGTGTCGATTAAGGACCGTCTCATGTGCAGCCCTATTGAGCAAATTTGAACAGTACCGGTTACATAATGGATTAATAGGGTCCATTAAACTGATGTAGCTCGGGCAGCCTCGTGTTGAAACTTATACCGCCGTCCTTCAGGGGAAGATGATCGTAAGGTGGAACCTCTAAGGATCAACTTCGAGGTGCTCGGTTAGGGACCTTACTTTTGGGATGGTAGAACTGGTTCGACATCGGGATGACGGGTGAAAGGTGGCCATATACAACGTGGGAGTGGAGTACAGTGAAAGGTACTTCCGAGCGGGAGTATGTGTCGTGTATTCCGGGTGTGTCCTGATTGCAATCACCGTCCCTCGCGGTAATAGAGTACCACTTGTTCACTGAGTTGTGATGTAGTAGATACTAAAGAAGTCAGACGGATACGATATATTGGTTTACAAATTGCTTGAACAACCTTGTTTGGCTTAGAGATAGTACAATTAAAAGTTTACAGTTTCCCCATACTTTAGCTGTAATAGCATTATGTGCTTTGGGCATGTCATATCATTGGCAAAGCGTTTCTTGTTTTATTGTGGAGTCTATGATGTGCCGTGCCTGAAGAATGTCATTTGCTACTTAAAACATGAATATAAGGATCCACTTGTAGGTGAGTCCTTTATGCTATTCCTTACCCATGCTTAGTACTTACCCCTGCATATGTCTAGTGAGACAGGTTAGTCTTGCTGAGCCTTATGTTCACATTTGCGCTTTAACGACTTTTGTAGATATTAGTTTTATTTATGCTGTTCAGGTTGTACATGAGACTCGAGGTGTCGAGATAAATCTCATGTGAACCACGCCGCTGCTAAATGATCATCATGATGCTAGTGAGAAGCATCCTAGGGCGTGGACGTCTTCTCTTATGATTAGATAGGTGAGAATATGAGTATGTAGTTCCACTGCGTGTGTACTACTAATGTACACTATTTTGTAACTCTGAATATATTTATGAAATGAAAACTTTGTATATTTTGGTATCTTTTTCGTGTGTGCTGTTAGGTGTCGCATCGCATAGCACCACTTAATGAGATCCTCGGATGTGCAGACCCCAGTCCCCACAGATAAGACAACAATTATGCAAGATAGACATTTAAATGAGGCAACACATCACAAATTTAGGCAAGATACAAGAATACATAGATTAAGTCTTATAGTACAACTTGAAAAGAATTTTAAAACATGAGTCCTTCATAGATCAATACTCTCTCAACTTAATCTATCTTCTCTCCCACTTCATCTCTCCCCCTATATCTCTCCCCCTAGATGTAAGTGCCCCACATCCAAGCTATCTCTTCCCCTTTGGCATCAAGACACCAAAAAGGAAAAGAAGAGAGGAAGGGCCCTTAGGTCTACTCATCGCTGGAGTCATCATCGTCATCGCCACCTTGGCGCCCGTTGTCGCTCTCTGTGGCCTCCGAGTCAAGATGGTCATCATCATCATCAGTCGGGGCCGCGGTGGAAGTCCCAGCTTCTCCAAACTGAGCGAGCTCCTCGGCAGTGAACTTCGGAAAAGAAGTGAGCTCACCATCGCTCTCCTCGGCGGGGGACATTGAAAGCTTGTCGCACATTGCCTTGAGATACTTCTCGTTGCAACGCTCCATGCGACGTTGCCGAATTTCCGTCTTCTGACAAGAGGAGAAAAGAGCCTTGAAACATTTGAAGAATCCACTTCCGCATTGCGATGAAGGCAAAGGTGGTGGAGGAGGTGGCGCAAAGCGAGAGGAAGAAGCGGGCGGATCCGCATTCTTCCTCCTAGGAGCAGCCGACTCTGGAGGAGGGAGTTGTGGTCGAAGCCTCCAGTGAATGATGTCTTTCTTAAATGTGAGCCCGGAGATCTTCTCGATCATGTACATAATGTGTCGGTACCCTGGGAACCGTACACCCCTTGAGATTACAAAGATCTCAAGGGAAAGTCATCTATTTAATTTGAAGACCTTCGGAGACCCACGTGTCAGACATAACCGGACCCGCTTCTCAAACATGGTTAATCCTAGGGTCGCCACATGTACTGTCAAACCGGAGCTACCGCCTACAAGGGGGAAGCTCCGGGCTATGTACCAAAATGGCACCCCCGGACCTAACCCCAGACCGAGGGAAGCTCCGGAACTGACACGTGTCAGGTAGCTCCGGAGCTACCTGTTTCCCACAGTATGCTCCGGAGCTGCCACGTGTCCAACCGTCGGATCTTCAGCCTCTAACATCCGGAAGACTCCACAATAGCTCCGGATCTTCAAAGAGGAATCAAGAACTTCAAGACCCGATTAAGTGTCATTAATACCATATTAATGACACACATTGGACGACCTTAATTACTAGTAATGGTGCTGTCAAAGCCCATTACCCGATCATTAAGGGCAATTAAACGTGTTGAATGAGTATCAATACTAGTAACCGCTGGGGCCACATGTCGGGCCAGGCTAACTTGTAACGGCCTATCCTTGTACTATAAAAGGACAGGCTGACGACGGACTCTACACGTTCAGATACGCTATACACACTCCATAGATGCTCGACACAAGCTCATACAGCTAATACAACACCAACACACTCGTGGAGTAGGGTATTACGCTCACGCAGCCCGAACCACGTAAATCGCTGTGTCTCCTGTGCCATTTACAATTCACCTTCTTGAATCTCCGCGCGCCCACACCGAACATCAAACTCCTCTAACACTTTAGTAGTGTCGGGAGATCTGCCGGATCCAAACCACCGACAGTTGGCGTGCCAGGTAGGGGCGCCTGAGATTTCGAGAATGGTGAACTCAGCTGCTGGATCATCCAACGGTCATCCTGCTGTTCAAGCTGTTGGGGGCAATCCCTCAAATATGCAGCCACCAGCAGGAGCCTCAGCGCCAGCAGGAGTCACACTGCCACCACCGCCACCTCCACCAGCAAATCAAGCTGGACAACGCGATGGTGCACCGGCGTCAGTCACTGCGTCGGGAAATAATGACAACCCGAAACACGTGCTCCATGCAGCGCGTGCTCTTCTCCAACGCCCACCACCTCCGGATGCATCTCGGGATGCACTGGAGCAGTGGAGGGCTGATGTGGAACATTTGGTTGCAGCAGCAGCCGACCGCATCAGCAACCAGGGTCGTCCTCCTTCAGGACGGGCCCCATCGCAGCGACAGACCTTATCTGGCAGACTTGGTCCGCACGTTTCCAACAACAGGAGACGTGCTGCATCACAGCAAGTGACGTCATTGCCTTCCGGGGCACGACGCACTCACACGGTATCCAGGCTTTCAACTCATGACCTCCGGGCGGAGTTGATCGCCGATACCGCCAACAGGACGGCCGAGTCCATATTGAGCGTGCTTGTGAAAGACGAGAAGCTCAGGACGTTCTTGCTCCTGAAGGAGTGGGAGGAGGCTGTTCAGCCCTGGCCATGCATCTGCATATGGTCAGGTGGCCACAGAAGTTCCGACCTCACCTGCCGGAGAAGTTCGATGGGACCGTCAATCCTGTCGAATTTCTTTAGATCTACTCCACTGCTATCTTGGCAGCTGGAGGAAATGAGGTTGTAATGGCCAATTATTTCCCAGTGGCTTTAACTGGGACCGCCAGGTCCTGGTTTATGAGCCTTCCACCCAACTCCATCAACAGTTGGGAGGAGCTGTGCCGGCAGTTCACCGCCAACTTTGGGAGTTCATACACCCGACCAGGCACTGAACTGGACCTTTTTGCAGTCGTGCAAAAAGGGGGAGAATTTCTGCGATCATTTATCCAGAGGTTCTCTCAGGTACGAAACACTATCCCTTCTATCTCCAGTGCTTCTGTCATTGTGGCATTCAGACAGGGTGTACGGGATAAGAAGATGCTGGAGAAACTGGCGATCAAGGAGATCACCAGTGTCACGGAACTCTTCAGTTTGGCCGACAAATGTGCCAGAGCTGCGAAGGGCCGTGAAATGCACTCCAAACCAACTCCGGAGGATCACAAGAAATCCTCCAAAGGAGAAGCCACTACCTCCGGGAGTGGCAAAAAGAAGAAGAAGACCAATGGCAAGAAGAAGCCGTCGGCTGGTACATCCAATGTTGTAGCTGCTGCAGCTCTGGGTGGCCGGGGGCCACGCCCCGAGAAGCGACCTCGACCGTCTTCTGAAGACGGTGGCAAACCCAAAGTGTGGTGTACAATTCACAAAACGGGCAGCCACAGTTTGGAAGATTGCCGGGAGGTCCAAAACCTTGCCGAGCGCTACAACAAGCGCCGGGAAGAAGCTCCTTTCCGATAGAGGGAAGGAAAACAAAAAGTCGACGAAGCTCCGGCTGAAGAGGAGTTAGGTTTTCAGGATCCCAAAAAGGTCCTGAAGGCCGTCTACACCTCCGTCGACGACGATTCCGATGTCTCTGACAACGAGCATCGGAAGACCATGAACACCATCTTTGGTGGATCATGGGACATCACCTCCTGTCGCGTCATCAAGACTATGCGTCGGGACATGGCTGCTGTAGCTCCTACAGCCAGACCGGAGCCTCATCGGAAGTGGATGGACACAGCCATCACTTTTGATGCTTCGGACTGCCCTCGAAGCATGGTTGGAGCAGGTCAGCTACCTTTGATGGTATCTCCTACCATCAATAACATACAGCTCCACCATGTCATGGTAGACGGAGGTTCGGGGCTCAACCTTATAAGCTTCGAAGCTTTTACCAAGCTTTAGCTCCGACCTTCAGATCTCCACCCCTCCCGACCTTTCTCCGAAGTAGGTCCGGGAGCCATTACCCCACTCGGAGCTATTACTCTCCCCGTTACTTTTGGGACACAGGAGAAGTATCGCACCGAGAAGTTGGTCTTTGACGTCGCTCAGATCAACTTACCCTTCAATGCCATCTTGGGTAGGCCTGCCTTGTACAAATTCATGGCAGCTGCTCATTATGGCTACCTGGTGTTAAAGATGCCAACACCAGTAGGCGTTCTCCGGATCCGCGGAGATCGTACTGCCGGAGTAACTGCTCTAGAAGAACTCCATGCACTTACCACTGCGCAAGAGGAGGACTCCAGGCAGGAGAAAGCTCCAAAACCCCCGAGGATTCGTCAATGAGGCTCAACATCTGCACCTCATGTGCAGCCAAGCAGCGACACCGACATCCCTGTCAAAGTCGTCCAAATCGGTTCTGATGCCACTCAGACCACCCGTATATCGGGAGGACTGAACGACAAATAGGAACTCGCACTCATCACTTTCCTCCGGCTAATGTCGATGTGTTTGCCTGGCAACCGTCACAAATTCCTGGGATCCCCAGGGAAGTGATTGAGCGCAATCTGAAGATCTACCCTGACGCCCGGCCTGTGCACCAGAAGCCTCGAAAGCAATCTGTAGAGCGACAGAACTTCATTCGACAAGAAGTGAAGAAGTTGCTCGAAGCTGGATTCATCCGAGAAGTCTTCCATCCAAAATGGCTGGCAAACCCAGTCATTGTGCCCAAGGCCGGCAGGAAGCTTCGGATGTGTATTGACTACACAACACTAAATAAGGCATGTCCAAAAGATCCATTCCCACTACCTAGAATAGATCAGATAGTGGATTCCACCTCCGGGTGTGAATTACTGTGTTTCCTAGACGCATATTCTGGGTATCATCAAATCAGAATGTCTAGGGAAGATGAAGAGCATACCTCTTTCATCACAGTAGATGGATTGTACTGTTATACAGCCATGCCATTTGGTCTCAAGAATGCAGCTTCAACCTTTGTACGAGCTATGTACAAAACCTTCGAAGACCTCATTAGAGACATAGTGGAAGTGTACGTTGATGACATCGTGGTCAAGGTCAAGAACAAGGAGTCACTTCTTGACACCTTACAGGCTGTCTTCGATAAGCTGCGGGTCACCCGCACAAAGCTAAACCCAGACAAGTGTGTCTTCGGGGTTAGCTCCGGAAAACTTCTTGGTTTCCTGGTAAGTCACCGGGGCATAGAAGCTAATCCGGCGAAGATCAAGGCCATTGAAGACATGCGGCCACCAGCCCGCATCAAAGATGTCCAAAAACTAACTGGATGTCTAGCAGCCCTCAGTCGGTTTATTTCAAGACTGGCGGAACGGGCACTCCCCTTCTTCAAGTTATTGAGGAAGTCCGGACCATTCCAATGGTCTGAAGAAGCAGAAAAGGCGTTCCAGGAGCTAAAACAGTTCCTCACCACCCTACCAACTCTGGTAGCTCTGAACCCTGGTGAGCCTTTGTTGCTTTACATTTCAGCCACTGACGAAGTCGTCAGTATGGTCCTGGTTGCGGAGAGACCGGAACTACCCCATACTCAGGGATCCAGACCCTTTCGGGAGGGTCTGGGAGGTTCCTGAAAGCGAGTCTGGGTCCTAGCTCCCAGACTTGAATCCACAAGAAGTTGCTCTAGAAGACCCAGACCCCTCCGGGAGGGTCCAGGTTACTCCTGAAGAAGCTCCGGGTTCCTCCAGCCAGAACCCGGAGGTCCCCGAAGAAAATCCGGATCCCTCCGAGAGGATCCGGGTCAGAGAAGAGGAAGCTCCGGGCCCCTCCGGGAGGGTCCGGACCATTCAACGGCCGGTGTACTTCATCAGTGAAGTACTACATGATGCCAAGACTCGATACCTAGAGGTGCATAAGCTGCTCTATGCAGTTCTTATCGCCTCCAGGAAGCTTCGCCATTATTTCCAAGCTCATAAGATCTCAGTGGTGACCTCTTACCCACTTCGAGCAATTTTGCATAATCCCAACTCAACTGGGAATATTGCAAAGTGGGCAGCAGAATTGGCCAAATTCGATCTCGAATTCATTTCAAGGCAAGCAATCAAGAGTCAAGCATTGGCAGACTTCATGGCGGAATGGACTCCCTCTCCATCAAACCCTGGGGGCCCCAGTGAGCAGAAGCCGGAACACAAAGCTCCGGTCTTCACTGAGCCTCATTGGACCCTCTACTTCGATGGCTCCATGCAAAAGCAGGGGCCTGGAGCTGGAATCCTTCTCCTTGCACCAACCGGGGAGAAGGTAAAATACATGGTACACCTTGACTTCAAGGCGACCAACAACATGGCGGAGTACGAAGCTCTCATCTACGGACTAAAGGTGGCACTGTCATACGGTGTCAAGCAATTGCTGGTCAAGGGAGATTCACAACTCATCATTAAGCAAGTGAAGGGTGAATGCTCCTGCAACAATCTCCAGCTAGCTGCTTATCTCCTTGAAGTCCAGAGGCTTCAGAAGGACTTCGAAGTCCTAGATCTCCACCATGTCCAGCGTGCCCACAACGCTGAAGCCGACGAACTCTCGACGAAAGTGTCAACCGGAGCTCCGGCTCCTGACGGAACTTTTGTCCGGAGGTTGTCAAAACCCACAGCTCAGCCTGCCGAACTGGGCGAAGGGGCCGAGATCAGCATCCCGAAGCTGACGGTCCCGATGGCCCTATTACCATGGCAGCCATCAAGGGTCGTAGGTGCTGCCGGAAGCTCCGAGCAACCCAGCACGCAAGACTCAAATGCTTAAGTTAGTTCCGATGCATGGATCTTGGAGATCCGGAACTACTTGAAAGACAACATCCTTCCTGACGATGATGTATCCGCTGACCAGGTAGTCAGATTGGCTAAAAGATACATGTTGGTAGAAGGGGATCTCTACCGGCGCGGTGCCAACGACATCCTAATGCGGTGCATCACAAGGGAAGAAGGCTGCGAGCTCCTCGCAGAAATCCATGGAGGCGAGTGTGGGAACCACGCGTCTTCCCGCACGCTGGTTGGTAAAGCCTTTCGGCATGGTTTTTACTGGCCTACAACACTCCAGGATGCAACTGAGCTGGTTAAGAAATGCGAAGCATGTCAATTTCATGCAAAGCAAATTCACACATCGGCTCAGCCCCTACAAATGATACCTCCTACATGGCCCTTTCGCTGTGTGGGGGATGGACATCTTGGGACCTTTCCCAAGAGCCGTCGGAGGTTACAAGTTCCTGTACGTTTCCATTGACAAGTTCACCAAGTGGCCGGAAGCAACTCTAGTTGTGACAATCAACAAGCAATCTGCTATCAACTTTTTGCAGTCCATTGTATGCAGATTTGGAGTCCCAAACAAAATCATCACTGATAATGGGACCCAATTCACAAGCTCTGCATTTCAAGGATATTGCGAAGACCTCGGCATTCAAGTTTGCTACGCCTCCGTAGCTCACCCAGCAAGCAATGGTCAAGCCGAGAGAGCAAATGCTGAAATCCTTAAAGGACTCAAAATGCGCACCTATGAGTGCTTGAAAAAACATGGAGCCAACTGGATTGAAGAGCTTCTGCCTACTTTATGGGCCAACAGGACATCTCCAAACCGGTCAACTGGAGAGACACCCTTCTTCCTGGTGTATGGAGCTGAAGCAATCCTTCCTCCAGAAATCACCTTGGGGTCACTCCGGGTCTGGACCTTCGACAAAGCCACGCAGGACTAGCTCCGGCGTGAAGACCTAGACCTCCTTGAGGAGGGAAGGTGCCAAGCAGCTGTTCGGAATGCCCGATACCGCCAAGCCCTTTGGCGCTATCATCAGCGGCATGTACACAATCGACAGCTCGAGGAAGGCGACCTGGTGCTCCGGAGAATACAATCCAGAGAAGGGTTAAACAAACTCTCCCCCAGATGGGAGGGACCCTTCCGAGTGATTAAAGTATCCTGTCCCGGGAGCGTTCGCTTGGCTACCGAGAATGGGACACCTCTCCCAAATCCTTGGAACATTGAGCACCTCCGTAAGTTCTACACTTAATATCACGGAGGTGAGTCTGTAGTAACTTGAGGTGTATGTTATAAAGTCATTGTACAGAGTCGGGTAGTTCCTCCGGGAGAACAGCTGGACTTTTCCCGGAAGGTCCGCAAAGTTCATGCAACACCTGTCACAGTCTCAGGACTAAAAGTGTGGCTAGCTACCCTGGGTCAAACGAGAAATGAAACACGCTTAGCCTAGTTCCGTACCCTAAGAGTGTACTTGTTTCCCCTGTACCCCGAACCTATAATGAAAGACATCTTCATATGAAACAGACTCCACGTGCACTTATTTTGTACAGGCTTAACGTTTTTTATTTTTCTCTTTCTTGTCTATAACAAAGATGTGCAATTCTTAAGAAATTTCAGTTCGACCGGTTCATACACGATTCGAATTGTATTGTCGATTCTTTTGGATTCAAATATTCTTCATGGCCCACTCGCCTGAATGCCGCCAAGCCAATCTAGGGCCGGAGTGTGCTATCGGCTTAGCCTGGTCAAGCACCCGAAGTATGCCACTCTACCTACACCCCGACAGGCCGAAGTAAGGCGGGTCCATGTACAGTTGGATCTGGAAGAAAAGACAACGCATTCGGTTGTATTTAGAATCGCGTTTGACCTAAAATCTTCTTGAGAATCGTATGCCTCGATGAAGTTATAGACAAGAAACGAATTTTACTATTTTTCTTGGCTTCAGTGTGCAGGAAAAATAAATCTATGTTGATGGAGAAAAGCCGGAGCTAACAAAGCTCTGACTCTCCTAGGTGGCTTGTAATCGATGTTACGCATTGAAAACGAGCATCACCGGAGCAATCAAGCTCCGGTAAAGCTAGGGGGGTCAGCCGTCGACGCTAAATAAAAGATGGTGAGAAGACCCCGCAAACGGAGTCTGCCGCCAACAAACTAAGTGTTGGCAAAGGTCACTGCCAGAGCTAATAAGCTCCGACACCCTGGAGGACTAACTATTGATGCTCTACGCTTTGATAAGGACTATTGCCGGAGCTACTAAGCTCCGACGATAGACAATGCCGGAGCTTCTAAGCTCCGACAACCTCAGGGGGCCTTCACTATCGAAGACTTCGGACTTACACTCTACAAGTTCGGAGCAAATGAGTCTTCAACAAAACACAATATCCTCTTGGTACATGTTCACAATCAAATTGTGTACATCTACCAGGGGGCCAAGTGAAGACAAAAGTGTTGAAGACAAAAAGTGAAATTCACAAAAATTTGGGGATTTCATTCATCTGGAGACAAAGAGACAAGGGATTACAAAATTGAGGAAGAAGAAGAGAAAATACAAGTGAGAACTATAGTGATGGTCCTAGAACCTATGGAAGAATTGGGTGACCTTCTCGGCAACCTCCGATACGTTAGCTCGGGCAGCTTCGCCTTCTCCTTCAACGGGACCTTCAAGCACCGGGTCAAGAGGAAATTGGGAGTTCCGGCTGGTGTAGCACGTCAGCACATATTCTGCGACGTTCTTCGCCAGGGATTGCCCCTCAACCTCCAATTGGTCCGCGATGACATCGCCCACCTTGGAGAGTTTGCTACCTGCCGAGCTCAACGCCTGCAACGCCAGGTCCGGCTCTGGCTCCGGATCATCCGGGCACACGGGGCTGAAGCCCATCGGTGTCAGCGCGTCGTTGGCATTGCCCAGGAACTCCCAAATCTGTAGGGAGTCCGCAGTCCTCAAGCCCTTTATTTCTTCCAAGGATCTCCTGGCCGCCACCAAATCAGAATTCTCGCGAGCGAGGCGCTCAACTTCTTTGGTGTTTTGCTGAATCTTTTCAGCAACCCGCTTTTCGAGTTTTCCGAGCTCCTCCTCCTGGAGGTGGATCTTGTTCCGGCGGTCGACCAGGTCCTTCTCCCTGCCCCTCACTTTCTTTTCCCTGGCAGCAAGGGCACACTCTTGTTCGTAGAGTTCCTGTCCTCGCACCCAGGCTTTCTCCTCCTCCTCGGTGCAGCGCTCTTCCAATTTCTTGGCGCGCTCCTCGAGGCCCTTGTCCGCCAGAGCCACCTTCTCGGTGAGCTCCTCCTCCCTCCTCAGGACGTCATCCCGCAGCTCAAGGAGTTTCTGCTCTTCATCTTCGAGCCGTTTCTCCCTCTCCTCAAGTGCCCCCCGGCGCTTGATGAGTGTAGTGTTAATGGACTCAAGCCTTTCATGGCGTTCATCGGCCGCACCGTTAGATGCTTTGGTCTGCTCGTAAATCTTCCGGGATTGAGCGTCAAGGGCACGAGTCATACTCTCCCTGTCATCCAGTAACTTGCCCCAGTATTCCAGGCGGATCTTCTCCCACTTGATCCACTCTTTGTCATCCGCTAGCCTCGACTGCGCCAGCTTGGTCTCGATGTAGAGCCGGTTACGCCACCGCCTAAGGTTTTTGCGCTCCTCTTCAAGAGCCTTGCTGTCGTGCAAGAAGGCCAGTTGAACTTGACGCAGACTGGAACAAGCGTTGTCAATAGACAATGACAACGGGATAGGTTCCGGACCTGTTGGGGTCTTTTCCGCTGGTTCCAGCGGGTTTTCAGATACAAAAATTGGGTCCCACTCCACAAGAGTGGTCCCCTGGGTCTCCATGGCACTAGGGCCGTCCTCCGGGATGGCCTCAGTCGCCATCGAGGAAGGCCCCGCCGCCAGGTCTTCATTCACCCCCTCAGGCAGGGGGCCAGCGACTTCACCAAGGCACTCTGGCTCAGCCGCGGGTACCTCTGACGTCGTCACTTCCGGAGCAGGGACCGTTTCTGGCTCCGGCCTGGGCACCTCCTCCAATGGGGGCTCTAGCTCCGACACCTCTTCAACAACCGGCTCGGGAACCGGAAGATCTTCAACATCGACCGACCCTGCGGCCGGAGCTCCAACAATGACCGGCTCTGCGGCCGGTGCTTCAGAGGTAGCCGGCCCAACTGCCGGAACTTCCTCAGCTTCCGGCGCACACGCCGGGACTTCAATCACCTCCAGCTCAACCGCCGGGGCTTCGACAATTTCCGGCTCTGAGGCCGGAATTACTGCTTCCTCCGGCTCAACAGCCCGAGCTTCCATCATCTCAGCACTAGGACCCGGAGCTTCAACCTCCGGGATAGAGTCTCTGGGGATGAGTCGAGGTCCATAACCACGACAGCTGGCGCCGGAGCTGTCGCAGCTTCAGCCACCACTTGGAGCGGCACCGGAACAGGAGCAGAAGCCACCGCCCTCACAGCTTCAGCCGCTGTGGCTGAGGGTGGAGCCTCACTCCTCTTCTTGGGAACGCTGCAGATGATGGACGAAGAAACTTAAAAAACAGTTACTACAACAAAACAACTGTCCAAGGTAAAGATTAAAAATTACCTTGGGAGGCTTCCGCGCCAGCTTGCGCGGAACCTCTTTCCCGGGCGTTCTGGGCTGGTCATAGCCGGCATGGAAGCTCTGGAGAGCCCCCCGGAACTTGTCGCGACCGCGGGCGTTTCCCTAGTCGAGGCCCCCCTCGATCGGGAAGAACCTCCGGACCTAGAGGCCTCAACCGGCCCTGGTGCTGGAGTCGCATGTCCGGAGCTAGCACCCCGGGCGGACCCCACTGCGGGTACAGTTGCTGCGGTTGCAGAAGACCTCCCCCTCCGGGGAGACGGAGCCGATGCAGAGGTGGTAGGCCTGACGGACCTTCCGTCGGCATGTTGCAACTTCCTCTTTCGGCTCAAGGGTTCGTCCGCCGGCTCCTTGCCCTTGCCGACAACCTCGGCCCTTGGCTTCGGGGCAGGGTTGGAGCCACCTTCGGACACTCCAGGGATCGCCACCCTGGTGGTTGATTTTCTCTCGACGACACCAAGGTCGTCAAGCACGGGCATCTTCCGCCGGAGCTCCCTACTGAACTTTACTTCCACGTTCAGAGGAAGAAAAGCTGATGGTGGAGTCAAGTCGTCACCCTCGACATTGATACCATGGTGGAACTTCTTGAGGTGGAACTCCAAGGTTGTCCCCACCATGTTGGACTTCAGCCCGGTCTCGACCCGGTCGTCGTCCATCACGCTGTTGAGGGCCCAAGTGAGTTTCTCTCTCTTCTTCAGCGGTGCCCACCTGTTGACCAGGAAGTTACAAAACACCGCCTGAGGGGTTAATCCCCCCTCTACGCACTGGTGGATTCTGGTCAGAACAGGGTTGAAGGCATCCGCCAGCACCAGAGCTTCACTCCAGATCGTCATGTCAATGTTGGGGAGGCCTTCGGGCAGCTCCAGCCTCTCGTGCTCCTCTACCCGGATGACAATCCAATCCTTCTTCCAGTCATGCCACTTCCCAGAGGGAAACGACCGGAGGTACTTGAATGGGCACTTCTTGCGCTTCACGAAGTAGTAGAAGCCAAGGTACTCATTGCTCCTACTGGTGGTATGGACGGTGAAGATGGTCCGGAAGAGTTCAATGCATGGGGGGATGCCCACCCACATCTCACAGAAGTGGATGAAGATAGACACAAGGAGAATGGAGTGAGGGCCAAGGTGGTATAGCTGCAGACCATAAAAGTCTAGCAGCATCAACAAAAAGGAGGAAAAAGGTGGGATCAACCCCACCATGGCGTACGAGGAGAAGTACACCATTTTGCCGGCGTGCTCCTTCTCAAATGGGAGCTCTCCCCCGGCGCGGCCTGAGCGGTTGAAGAAGTCCGAGGACCATCCCATGAGGGTCCGGACCTTCTTCAGGTCGCCGTCGGTCTTCAAACGGCTCTCGCGGAGACCCAACTCCATCGCAGCACAGCAAGGCAAGAGAGGAAAAGCGAAGCACAAGTTGGGACTTTGATAGCAAGAACAGATGAGAGGCATAAAGAACTCCAGACAGTGCGCGCTTTCCTTCTTAAGTAAGCCCTCGCAACGCTTGGATGGAAACCGCAAGGAAGTCGAAGATACCACTCAAAAATTCCACCCAGCCGATGACAAAAGTGCCCGGGACCACCCCGATGATCAAGTCGAGGTTCTTACCCAGGCGAACGGTTGTCATCATGAGGCGGGAAGCCCGAAGGCGGCAGCCTGACAAGGCGCACGGAACCGATACAGTTTTCATATCGAGAACTGACGATCCTCAATTGCGTGAGATCCGCACGCCAAAGATCTCATCTGCCGCACGCGGGATACGCCACACGGCGGGGATTTAACTCCAAACCCTCGCCAACGGCATTTCCGAAGACCTTTGAAGACTCAGTTCAAAAGTCACGAGGATGGACCCACCTCCGGCGGAATGACTTCACCCAAGGGGTCTTCCCCAGAGGTGGGCCCAGGGGGCCACTGTCGGTACCCTGGGAACCGTACACCCCTTGAGATTACAAAGATCTCAAGGGAAAGTCATCTATTTAATTTTAAGACCTTCGGAGGCCCACATGTCAGACATAAGCGGACCCGCTTCTCCAACATGGTTAATCCTAGGGTCACCACGTGTACTGTCAAACCGGAGCTACCGCCTACAAGGGGGAAGCTCCGGGCTATGTACCAAAATGGCACCCCCGGACCTAACCCCAGACTGAGTGAAGCTCCAGAACTGACACGTGTCAGGTAGCTCCGGAGCTAACTGTTTCCCACAGTATGCTCCGGAGCTTCCACGTGTCCAACCGTCGGATCTTCAGCCTCTAACCTCCGGAAGACTCCACAACAGCTCCGGATCTTCAAAGAGGAATCAAGAACTTCAAGACCCGATTAAGTGTCATTAATACCATATTAATGACACACGGTCGGACGACTTTAATTACTAGTAACGGTGCTGTCAAAGCCCATTACCCAGTCATTAAGGGCAATTAAACGTGTTGAATGAGTATCAATACTAGTAACCGCCGGGGCCACATGTCGGGCCAGGCTAACCTGTAACGGCCTGTCCTTGTACTATAAAAGGATAGGCCAACGATGGACTCTACACATTCAGATACGCTATACACACTCCATAGATGCTCGACAGAAGCTCATACAGCTAATACAACACCAACACACTCGTGGAGTAGGATATTACGCTCAGGCGGCCTAAACCATGTAAATTGATGTGTCTCCTATGCCATTTACAATTCACCTTCTTGAATCTCCGCGCGCCCACACCGAACATCAAACTCCTCTAACACTTTAGTAGTGTCGGGAGATCTGCCGGATCCAAACCACCGACATAATATACAGAGCGTATCCACATGATCGATTAGGGGTGTGAGAGATATTATAGATGTCATCAAAGATATAGTACACACATTAAAGCGGATATCTCCATCAATGAGTGTAAGACCTATGTGTGCTGAATACATTGGCTCGTAGTGAATACACTTGCTTTGACGATAAAAGTTTTGATTATCACCAAAACACCTTTTTATTAAGATCCGACTAGTTTTGGTTAGCTCCGGTGAGTTTTGTCTCTAGCTCCTACTCTTGGGTTTACTTGGTTATACTAGTTTTGGTAAGTTCTGATGCTAGGTTCTACTAGCTTTTGTTAGCTCCGGCTCAAGGTTCGGGTTGCTCTGGCAAGGTCTGTAATTTGACCGCAATGCTTCTGTTTTTCATTTGCAATGTTTCATACTTGCTTTACATCTCTGGAAAGATTGCTTAGTATTCATTTGCTAAGTCTTTGGTGCGTTTTTGGTTGACATGGATGATATCGTGTGCTCTTCTTGTAGACATGCTAAGATGGTTGCAGGTTCACATACTCCTCTCACAATGATCATGACAACTGAACCATGTCAACTTTTGCATCTTGACACCGTAGGACCTTCACGTGTTCAATCCTTCGGAGGTAAATGGTATGTTCTTGTTATTGTTGATGATTATTCTAGATACTCTTGGGTTTACTTCATGGCATCTAAGAATGAAGCTTTTAGTCACTTTAGAACTTTATTTCTTATATTATCAATTGATGACCCATGATCTTTAAAAGCAATTAGAAGTGATAATGGAACTGAATTTAAAAATCAATCTTTTGATCACTTTTGTGCTGAAAATAGAATAGATCATCAATTTTCTTTACCATATGTACCTCAACAAAACGGTGTTGTAAAAAGAAAGAACAGAACCTTAGTTGAGATGGCTAGGACTATGCTTGATGAATATCAAACTCCTAGGAAATTTTGGGCTGATGTGTTAGCAACCGCTTGTTATGTCTCAAATCGTGTTTTCTTGCGTGCTAAGCTAGGTAAAACACCATATGAGCTCCGGTTTGTACATAGGCCTAGTGTTACACACTTTCGGGTCTTTGGTTGCAAATGCTTTGTTAAGAAACATGGTAATCTTGATAAATTTGAACCTAGATCCATTGATGGCATGTTTCTTGGTTATCCATCTCATACTAGAGGCTACCGTGTGCTTTTACTTGACACTAACAAAATTGTGGAGACTTGTGAAGTGTATTTTGATGAAGCTAGCCCAGGTACTAGCTCAAACATTGCAGGTTCAGATCCATATCCGCAGGGGGGCAGCATTTTCATTGAAGATGAGGAAGAATTGGAGCTGCTGCCCGAAAATTCAGCAGCTAAAGACTTTGGTTCAGGTCCGAATGTTAATTCTCGACCAGCACCGACAACCATCAATGCTGATTCAAATCATCCTCAAGTCAAAAGCTCATCGATTTGTGATGAACATGAAGAAGAAGAAGCTTGTGAGACATTTGTTCCCCTACGGTTTTACAAAGATCATCCCCCACAACAGATGATTGGAAGCTTGCATGAACGAGTCACATGGTCCAGGTTTTGCGATCCAAACTCTTATGCTCATTCTGCTTTTGTTGCTTCTTTTGAACCCAAAGATATATCATACGCACTCACTAATGAATCTTGGATTATTGCCATGCAAGAAGAGTTAGAAATTTTTGAAAGAAATAATGTTTGGAAACTTGTAACTCCACCTCAAGGTCACACTTTCATTGGAACTAAATGGGTATTTAAAAACAAACAAAGTGAGGATGGGGTTGTGGTTAGGAATAAGACTAGGTTGGATGCTCAAGGTTTCACTCAAGTTGAAGGTCTAGATTTTGATGAAACTTTTGCTCCTGTTGCTAGATTAGAAGCCATAAGAATTTTGTTAGCTTTTGCTGCATCTATTGGTTTTAAGCTATATCAAATGGATGTTAAAAGTGCTTTTCTTAATGGCTACATAAATGAGGAGGTTTATGTGAAACAACCACTATTGGGTTTTGAAAATCCAGATTTTCCTAATCATGTTTACAAACTGTCCAAAGCCTTGTACGGTCTCAAACAAGCCCCTAGAGCATGGTATGATAGGTTAAAAACATTCTTACTTGAAAAAGGGTTTACCACGGGCAAGGTTGATAAAACACTTTTTGTGCTTAAGCATGGCAATGACTCATTATTCGTTCAAGTGTATGTGGATGATATTATCTTTGGTTGTGCTTCTCATGATCTTGTGTCCAAGTTTTCAGCAATGATGAGTTCCGAATTTGAAATGGGTATGATAGGTGAACTCACTTACTTTTTGGGGCTGCAAATCAAGCAAACAAAGGAGGGTACCTTTGTGCATCAAACGAAGTATACAAAAGATCTCCTAAGGCGCTTCAACATGGACAAAAGCAAGACTCTTCGGACACCAATGGGAACAGCAACAACACTTGGACTTGGTGAAGATGGTGAACCCGTGGATCAAAAAGAATATAGAAGCATGATCGGATAACTTTTGTACCTCAAGGCATCAAGACCAGACATAAAATTCAGTGTATGTCTTTGTGCACGGTTTCAAGCCTCCCCACGTGCTTCACATCGTCAAGCCGTCAAAAGGATTCTCAGGTACTTACATGAGACTCAAGAATTTGGAATTTTTGTTCCTTCTTCCTCAACCATTACTTTGAAAGCTTTTTCGAATGCTGATTTTGGGGGTTGTAGGATTGATAGGAAAAGTACTTCCAGTGCTTGTCATTTTCTTGGTAATTCTCTTGTTGCTTGGTCCTCTAGAAAACAAAATTCAGTTGCACAATCCACAGCCGAATCTGAATATGTAGCTGCTACTAGTGCTTGCTCACAAATTCTTTGGATTATTCAAACACTTAAGGACTATGGGGTTAATCTAGATAGTGTTCCACTGTTCTGTGATAACACTAGTGCCATTTGCATTGCTAAAAACCCCGTGCAACATTCTAAAACTAAGCACATTGAAATTAGGTATCACTTTCTCCGAGATAATGTTGAAAAAGGAAACATTGTGCTTCACCATGTAGATATCGAACAACAATTGGCTGACATTTTTACAAAAACTTTGGATTTCACTCGTTTTTGTTACATTCGTAGTGAAATAGGGGTTATGCATTCTCATGTCTTAAATTGAGGGGGAGTTTTGAAACTTGGGAAGTCTATGTGTGAATCTGAAATTAAAATAATATGAGCATAGTATTTCATACATATATGACTTTGTGATTCCTTTTACATGCTGAAAGTTCTTACTACATTACTCGTGTTATACATTTTGTAGTTTTTGCCATGTCTAGTAATTGAAATAATTACTTACACTAAAACTGGTCATGGTCGAACTTTCTTGCTGTTTTGAACTTGTTACATGTTCACAGGTGCTTTTAATCATTAAGATTGAATCAAGTAATCAACTCACATGTTGAGTTTTTATGAACAAATATAAATTGAGAAAAGATCAAGAGAATATGCATGCATCGCACTTCTTCTTTTGAGATGGCTTATCATTGCACTTAGATACGAACTTGGAAGAAGTTGTGTATGACTAAAACCATGTCCTTAAGCTTCTGATTGTCAAATGACATAGGCTTGGCTTTGTTGGTTAGAATAAGGTAGATGCGCATATAATATCTTGCACATATCATATGATCTAAATTTTTGCATTGAAAAATAATAAAATGCAGTAACTAGTGTCATGATTTCAGGTTTTGAAATAGTTAAGTTTTTGAGATCATGACTTACATAAATTGAAAATTACATATGATCTCTAGCATGGCTTACCCTACTTTATGTATTTCATTGATGTGATAATGTAAGGTACTTGATAGTATGACTTGGATGAGCTTTGTTTATATGTATATGTTATAATATGCTCATAACAACTAAAGGGGGAGAGATAATTTGTTTATATGCTCATGACTTGCTGAATACATTGTCAAAGGGGGGGAGATAAGCATGAAGAGAAAGAGAATATGTGCATAAGGAGAGATAATATGGGATAATTTTTGGATTTTCTTCTCATTTTACTTTTAATTTACAAAGGGGGAGAAATTGCCTTCAAAACTTTTATGTGAATAAGCCAATGTTCGGATTTTAAATGGTGTTGCCAATGCATTCATCAAGGGGGAGATTGTAAGACCTATGTGTGTTGAATACATTGGCTCATAGTGAATACACTTGCTTTGACGATAAAAGTTTTGATTATCACCAAACACCTTTTTATTAAGATCCGACTAGTTTTGCTTAGCTCCGGTGAGTTTTGTCTCTAGCTCCGGCTTTTGGGTTTACTTGGTTATACTAGTTTTGGTAAGTTCCGGCGTTAGGTTATACTAGCTTTTGTTAGCTCCGGCTCAAGGTCCGGGTTGCTTTGACAAGGTCTGGAATTTGACCGCAATGCTTCTGTTTTTTATTTGCAATGTTTCGTACTTGCTTTACATCTCTGGAAAGATTGCTTAGTATTCATTTGCTAAGTATTTGGTGCGTTTTTGGTTGACATGGATGACATCGTGCTACTGTGGTTTTGCAACATGCTTATGTGAGGTTCTCACGTAAGCTGTTGTGTTCGAAACTAACTTGAGTCAAGTCGAGGACTTGGGCTCGTATGGATTGGTTGTTTATTCATGTGCAGGTGTTGCTTGAGTTCAAGAAATGGCTGGTGATGGGATCCATTAGACTAGTCTCAGGGAGGAGATGAGGTTCCAACAACCAAATTCAGGAGGAATTGTGGTTGAGCTGATCAGGAGGTTGCACAGCATGATTGAATCAAGAACAATGCATGTGAAGGTATCGTGGACGTCATTGGAAGATGTTTACACGTGTGCAAGGAGTGCATGGACGTGGATGCATGGTTCCGAGGCGTGATGAAGAGATGTGGGCGTAAAGAGTTGGTCGGAAAGGTCCAACCGACTAGGTTATAGACTCAGGCTGCGGCGCAGTCAGGTTTGACTCAAATATGGAAAGATTTGAGTTGGTTAGGATAGGATTTCATGTGGGTCACGAATTTGAGTTGTTTAGGAATGTGGGATAGATTCCTAAGGTGTTTGGAAGTCTTAAGATTGCTTCTATTTGCGTATAGAAGAATCCTAAGCAGTTATGGAAAGTTACGATTCGTGAACAGAGTAAGATTAGGTTCCTGATTTGAGTTGAGTTGGCTTTCGAGCTGGTTATATAAGCAAGGGAGCCCAGAGCTCGTGGTACACGACTTTGGGGCCGTTCCTCTTGTGTTCTATTAAATAAAATTCATAGTTTGAAGGAACTTTTGTGCCTTGTTCGTCAGACTTGTTCCAGACAAGTTTTACTCGTCGAGTTTCTAGACAGCACTACCTTTCGTCGGTGGTTTTATCATAACTCGAGTTTTACAGATCCAATTGATGTGATTCTTTTTGGGTTGTCTTAAAAACTTGATTATCTATCATCTTTCAAAATTTCACGGTCATTGGATTTGTGGTCTACACGAGTTTCTTTGCAGCATTCCAGAACTGTTTTTTTTTCTCGGGTAGGACAGATTGACCTTTGTTTGATCTTTCGATCATAACTTGAGTTTTTCTCGACGGATTTAAGTTATTCTTGATGTGTTGTCTTCGTGACTTTATTATCTCTGATATCTATCACTTTTGTCATGGTGAAACACGTTTATATTAGTCTCACATACGATTTCTTTAACAGATTGTTTTTCTGCCGAAGGGGTTGGGGTTTAATTGTTTCCGCTGCGTAACATTTTTAAATCTACCATTCACCCCCCTTTGGTAGCTTTTCACGTGCTCTTCTATCCTACAATGAGGACCATCAAATTCCTCAAATTTCCTTGTATAATCCCCACATCTCCATCCTTGGGGGCAATGGTCTTTTTGAGGACCCGGTTGAGCCCACTATAGAAGGGCTTGATGTTTCTGATATGCCCAACCTCATACTGTGCATGACTTGGGTACATATACTCCAAGGTGTCCCAATCAACTGGCTTCAGATTTGAAATGATGATCTCATTATCCAGTTGATCCTCCAAGTCAAGCAGCTGAGGAAACTCCCAATAGGTGGTGGAGTACTTGCTCTCCATGGGTCATCCAGGTAATCTTCCTGTCCCCATCGATGTGGAAGTATAAGGTGGTGTAGAACTGAGTGATGACTTCCACATTCCAGTCATACTGGAAGGCCATGAACTTCTTCAAGCCATGCCTCTCGATGGCTTCAATCACAACATTGAAGGCTTGATGATCCTTCTAGGCAATATAGTCCCAATCTATCCACTGAGAATCTGTGCCAGGGGTCTGCATGGTCATATAGACCGTCCTGTACTAGTCACAGTGGAAGTCACACTAGAACCGGGGATCCACTATGCTCCTGTCACGCTGATATACATTTATCTTCCTCAGCTTGCGTGCCTTCTCAGTCCCCTTGCCCTTGAAGATGTTGGCGTCGAAGGCAGCTGCACGGTTTGGGTTCCGTGCAGGAGAAGACATCCTCAACAGGACAATGGGTTGAGGAGCACTCTTCTTGACCTTGCTTGCAACCTTCTTGGCCATAATCACCCTCTTCTTGGGTGCAGCATCAACTGGGGCCTTGCCTTTATCTTTTGAGGTTCTCGTCCCCTGGGTTTTGGCTTGCTCACCCAAAGTCACAAGCCGCTTTCTTTTCAGGGCTGCCTCAGCAGCAGCAGAGTTGTGCTCCTCTCGTTGCGTCTTCTTTGCCCTCTGTGAGGCAAAGTATGCAACAGCCGTCTCTTGATCCTCTCTTTGCTTCTGGCGGAAGAGAGCTTGCTTCTCTGCCTTGGTCTCGGAGTTGGAAGGTGGAACATACTCATTGTCCGACATAGTTGCTGACAAGAGAAGCAAAGGAATGTGTGAGAGTCAAGGAAGTTAAGGGGTAGAGGTAGAATTCACAAAACCAACCTAGGTTAGGGTTTTCACTGTGTAATCCAGACTTGTCCGCCCAGGGGCCGGACTAGTCCGGTTCACACAGCAAGAACCCTAATCTAGAGAAATTTTGCAAAAACTACGGATCCTACCACAAAAATGGAGGTACATGATCACATTGATGTGCACAACAACATTTGTGAAGAAGTTTCTATTAATGGACCCAAAAGAATTTAATTTCAAGGATTTTGGGGTTAGGTCAAGAATACCTCTTCAAATCTTCAATTTGATGAAATGTTGGAGAGGAATCGGCCTCCGATGCTTGGGGAAAGGTTCCTAAGCACCTTAGGGCTTCAATCCACCGATTGGAATCAAGATTTTGTGGAGGGAATCGAAAATTGCCGTTTGGAAGACAATTTTCGAGCGTTTTTGGAGAGAGAGTGTTTGAATGGAAGTGGAGAGGTCGAGGGCTCCCTGGGGAGGTTAAGTCCCCAAGGGCCGGACTAGTCCAGTCAGGGACCCGGACTTGTCCATCCTCCGGACTGGGTCCAGACAACTTGAACCACCGGACTAGTCCGGTGCACTTGAGCGGACTAGTCCGATCCTAAGACCTAAAACTCCTATATATGTGTTTTTAGTGGAGATTTGATCCTTTTGGACTATATTTCACAAAAGATCTTTGTAAATATGGTCTGTAAGCAATCAACAATCAAACTATGACCATGATTCACATGTATTTAATAATTTCAAAATAATTTGCAGAGAAATTGAGGAGGATGAGTTTTTCGCAAGCATGTGTGAATTTTGAATATAAAAATCCGATGTGCAAGACTTAAGCCACATTTTGAGAATCTAGGATATTTAGCTCACTCCTAAGTTCACAAAATCTTTTCTCATCTAGTGGCTTGGTGAAGATATCGGCCAATTGTTTATCGGTTCTCACATGGGAAATTTCATTGTCTCCTTTGATGGAGTGATCTCTCAAGAAATGGTGGCAAATATCGATGTGCTTGGTCCTTGAGTGTTCAACTGGATTGTGGGCTATTTTGATGGCACTCTCATTGTCACATAGGAGAGGGATATGACGCAAGTTTATGCCATTGTCCCTAAGAGTTTGTTGCATCCAAAGAAGTTGTGCACAACAACTTTCGGCGGCGACATACTCCGCTTCGGCAGTGGAAAGTGCAATGGAGTTTTGTTTCTTTGAGGACCAAGACACTAGAGATCTACCAAGGAATTGGCAAGTTCCCGATGTATTCTTCCTATCAACTTTGAAACCCACATAGTCTGCATCGAAATACCCAATGAGGTTAAACTTAGAGCCTTTGGGGTACCAAAGTCCTAGGCTTGGTTTGTGAACCAAATATCTAAGAATTCTCTTAATGGCGGTCAAATGACACACCTTAGGAGCGGCTTGAAATCTAGCACACATACACACACTAAGCCTGATATTAGGCCTAGATGCACATAAGTATAGCAACAAGCCTATCATGGAACGATATACCTTTTGGTCCACACTTGGACCATCCTCATTGAGATCGAGATGCCCATTGGTTGCCATAGGAGTCTTGATGGGTTTGGCCTTGTCCATGTCAAACTTCTGGAGTATATCTTGTGTGTACTTGGTTTGACTAATGAACGTGCCTTCCTTGAGTTGCTTCACTTGAAAACCAAGAAAGAACTTCAACTCCCCCATCATGGACATCTCAAATCTTTCCATCATTATCTTGGAAAACTCATCACAAAAAGCTTTGTTAGTAGAACCAAATATAATTTCGTCGACATATATTTGGCAAACAAACAAATCATCATTGAAATGCTTAGTGAATAGAGTATAGTCCGCCTTCCCAATTTTGAAACCATTTTGAGTTAGAAAGTCTCTAAGGCACTCATACCAAGCTCTAGGAGCTTGTTTGAGTCCATAGAGAGCCTTACGCAATTTGTATACATGGTTTGGGAATTCTTCATCTTCAAATCCGGGGGGTTGCTCCACATATACCTCTTCCTTGATTGGACCATTGAGGAATGTGCTCTTGACGTCCATTTGATATAGCTTAAAATCATGGTGAGTAGCAAAGACAAGTAATCTACGAATTGTCAAGCCTAGCTACGGGAGCCAAGGTTTCTTCGAAATCCAAACCTTCGACTTGTGAATACCCTTTGGCCACAAGTCGTGCCTTGTTCATTGTAACCACCCCATGTTCATCTTGTTTGTTGCGGAACACCCATTTGGTGCCTACAACATTCGCATTAGTCCTCTTCACAAGCTCCCATACTTGATTTCTCTCGAAGTTGTTGAGCTCTTCTTGCATGGCCATCACCCAATCCGGATCTCGTAGTGCTTCTTCAACCTTGTGGGGTTCCAAGGAAGAAACAAAAGAGTAATGTTCACAAAAGTTTGCAACACGAGATCGAGTAGTTATCCCCTTGGAGATGTCTCCAAGTATATTGTCAATAGGATGGTCTCGTTGGATGCTTTGATGCACTCTTGGGTGAGGCGCTTGAGGTCTTGATTCATCATCTTGATCTTCTTCATTCTCATTGTCTCACCCTTGATTGATGCCTCCATTTTCATCTTCTTGGATCACATATTAGGGAACTTGATCTTGATCATTTGAGGAATGGCTTGCTTGATGTGTAGGATGATCACTTGCATCTTGAGGTTGTTCTTGTGGTCTTATGTCTCCAAGTGCCATCCTTCCTATCACCACTTGTGGAGCTTCTTCTTGATTTAGCATATGACGATCAACATGCTCCACTTGGGAGCCATTAGTCTCATCAAACACTACGTCACGTGCCACTTCAACAATTCTGGAGGATTTGTTAAAGACACGACAGGCGTAAGTGTTTGAGTCATAGCCAAGCAAGAAACCCTCGTCGGACTTAGAAGCAAACTTCGAAGTCCTAGGCTTCTTGTTAAGAATATAGCATTTGCTCCCAAAAACACGAAAGTAAGAGATGTTGGGCTTGTTACCGGTTAGGATCTCATACGACGTCTTCTTAAGTATACGGTGAAGATATAACCGATTTATGGCATGGCAAGCGGTGTTGGCCGCTTCCACCCAAAACTGATCCGACGTATTGTATTCATCAAGCATGGTTCTTGACATCTCAATTAGAGTCCTATTCTTCCTCTCGTCCACCCCATTTTATTGAGGGGAGTAGGGGGCCGAGAACTCATGCTTGCCGCCTTCTTCATCCAAAAATTCTTCAACTTGAGTATTCTTGAATTCGGTGCCATTGTCACTCCTTATGGTCTTGATGCTCACGGAGAACTCATTTTGATCTCTCTTCAAGTATCTCTTGAGAACACCTTGAGTCTTTCTCTTGTCATGCAAAAAGAATACCCAAGTGAAACGTGAAAACTCATCACCAACAACAAGACCATATTTGTTACCACCAATACTAATGTAGGCGATTGGACCGAATAGATCCATGTGTAGAAGCTCCAATGGTCTTGATGTTGTCATAATGTTTGGATGGATGTGGTGCTCCAACTTGCTTTCTGGCTTGGCATGCGCTACATGGCCTATTCTTTTCAAACACAACATTCTTTAAATCACGGATGTTCTCGCCCTTAAGGAGTTTTTGCAAATTCCTCATCCCAACATGGGCTAGCCTTTTATGCCAAAGCCATCCCATGTGAGTATTTGCAATTAAGCATGTATCAAGTTGGGCTTTATCCGCGGAGATATCCACAAGATAGAGCTTTCCCTTGAGTACACCCTTAAAGGCAATTGAGCCATTGCTTCTCCTTGTGACGGTCACACCCTCATTAGTGAATAAACAATTATAACCTTTGTCACATAGTTGTGATATGGAAAAGAGGTTATAATCAAGTGAATCAACATGCAAAACATTTGAAAGAGTATGATTGGGGGATATAGCAATTTTACCGGTGCCAAGGATTTCTCCTTGGCTATTGTCCCCAAAATAGATTCCTTCACTTGGATCTTCATTTAGCTCATACTCCACAAACATCTTCGTCTCTCCAGTCATATGATTTGTGCACCCACTATTAAGAACTCACTTGGTTCCACCGGGGGAGTATGCCTACAGGAAAGATTTAAGCCTTGGATTTAGGTACCCAAATGGTGTTGGGTCCTTTGATGTTAGTCAAGAGGCACTTGGGCACCCACACACAAGGTTTAGGACTCTTGTGGTGTGGCCCAACATACCAAGAATAGCCCTTTCCAAACTTGTTCCTTAATAAATCATATGAAGCATCAAAATTATGGAACAATGGATGCGGTTCTTTCTTAGGCATTTTAGGTGTAGTAGCAATGTTCTTTCCTTTATTGTTGTATGAGCCCCCTTTGACAAAAACAATCAAGTCTTTGCCATTCTTGGGAGTTTTGGCGTTTTGCCTCACCCCCCTAGAATAACCAAGACCATCCTTGACAAGGGGATGTCTTGTGTTGGTATATGCACTACGTGCATATGCCACCTTCTCCTTGTCAAAGATGCCACCCTTGAGTGATTGTTTGGTTTGTGCCAACTTTAGCTCATCTTTAAGCTTTATGATTAAGTTTGAGCATTTACAAGGTTGAGATGCTTCGGATTTAATATTTGTGGAAGGTGAGCTTGTAAAGGAAGAAGGTGCATTGACCTTGAGAGACTTCGCTTGCATCTCAAGGATCTTGTTAGCTTGTGTCAAACTAACAAGTTCATCCGTGAGCACAATTGTAGTGTTCTCAAGGTTTTAGCAAGTTTCCTTGCTCAAAGCGAGTTCAAGGTCATGTGCCTTGCTTCTTTGTGTTTTAAGCTCTAAGAGCTCCTCAACCTCTTGACATCTCTCCTTTTGTTGGATGAGCATGTCCTATTGACGGTTGATGAGTTCTTCCTTCTCAAATATCTCTTCTGTTAACAATCTCAATCTCTTCAAGGTGCTTTTGCTCATGTCTTTAAGCATATGTTCATTTTCACTACTACTACAAAAGTCATCATGAGAAGAAATTGAAGAAGAAGATTTAGATTTAACCTTCCTTCTTCCCTCCTTGGCCATGAGACATGTTGGCCTTGAAGTCTCCAAGTTTGGGAAGAGCTTGTTCTCCGTTGTTGTCTTCTTCATAGCAATAGTTGCTACCTTCTCATCTTCATCGGAGGAGGATTCCTCATTTGAATCCCACTCTTTTCCAAGGTGGGCATGTCTGTATTGCTTCTTCTTCTTGAAGTACTTCTTTTCTTTGTACTTGCCCTCCTTCTTCTTCTTATTTTCTTCACGTGGACAATCCACAATGAAGTGGCCATATTCTCCGCAATTGTAGCAAGCCCTTTTTGATCTTGTCTTGGGCTTGTATTTGCTTCTCCTTTCATTTTGGTAGCTCCCCCTCCTCCTTCTAAACATCCTCTTAAAGTTGCTGATGAAGAGAGCTTCTTCCTCATCGGTGTCGGGACTCTCTTCATCACTCTCTTCCTTTTCTTGTGATTTTGAGGACGTTGCTTTGAATGCAACATCCCATTTCTCGGAAGAGGAAATCTTTTCTAGATCATTGTAGAACATCGCTTCTTGCTCCATCATCTCATGGTTGATGATTCTCCCTATCACTTCTTCGGGATTCATCTTGTGGAAGCCCGGACTTTCACGAATTAGTGAGCAAAGAGTGACGTTTCGTGGCATGAATGCTCGAATCATCCTCTTCACCACCTCGTGGTCGGTCCACGGGTGCTCCCATATGACCGACTCTTGTTGATGAGAGTCTTGAGGCGGTCATACATATCTTGTGGAGACTCACCCTCCATGATGGTGAATCTCCCAAGTTCTCCTTTGATCATCTCAATATTTGCCTCCCTAATGACGCGGTTGCCTTCGTGCGCCGTCTTGAGGGTATCCCAAATCTCCTTGGCAACCTCCAAACCTTCAATGCGGTTGAACTCCTCACGAGTCAAAGAGGAGGTAATCACTCTGACGGCTTGAGCATTATGATGTAGAAGAATGTCTTGCTCCGGGGTGATGCCTTCCTCATTCTTCGGAAGATGAACACCTGTCATTACAATTTGCCACAAGCTAGGGTTTAAGGAAATGAGGTGCATCTTCATGTTATGCTTCCACATAGAATAATAATTTCCATCAAATTGAGGAGGTTTGCCAATGGGAATAGACAAGTAATGGTTGCTCGCAGTAAGTTGCTCATAATTGTAAGGATATCGGGAGTAGTCTTGTGAACTACTCCCGTTGTCGATGTTGACCGGAGCAATTGGCTTGATCTCCTTCATGGGCACGTTTAGCTTCTCACGAAGCCGTGCTTTGAACATCTGAACTTCTTCGTCGTCATTCGGATCATCTTGAAGAACATCGACGTTCTTTGTCTTGGTGTCATCGACGACCACCGGAACTTCATTGTCACCCCTTCCAGCCATTACTTCTCCGAGTTGTTAGACTCTTGAGGAGAAGCCTGCTCTGATACCAATTGAAAGTCGCCTAGAGGGGGTGAATAGGCAATAATACCTGAAATCACTTAATCAAACTAGATTAAATTACTGTGGCCGGTCTAGTCCGCTCAGCACAGGGTGGAAACCCTAAAACTTGATTTCTACAAGTTATTTGCGAAATTAAAGTTCACAAAAGAGATAATAAATGTGTAGTAAACTTGTAAAGCTCAGATTGTGAAGTTTAAACACTTAGATTGCAAGTTTACAATAATGATCAAGGTGTAGGGCAATAAGAGCAAAGTGAACCCTAATAGCAATACCAGTGATCACGAAAAAGCGAAAGACAAGTGAAACGAGATTTATCCTGTGGCTCAGCTCCACGAAGAAGCCTACCTCCTCGTTGAGATGTCCACACAAGGATCGGGTCTCACTTGACCCTTCTCTCACCAAGCCACCATGATGGCCGGCTTGGTTTCCACTATATCAATGGGTAATCACCAAGTTTGATGGAGCTGCTCACAACTTGAGGCTCCCACAAATCAATACAATGAGGAGCACACGAAGCTCAACTCACACAAGCCACAAAACACAACACAATGTGCAAGAGATCAAACCGAGGGCCAAAGCACGATGATCTTCCTTTACTCTCCTCCCCAAACCCTAATTTCTTCAAGATTTGCTCTTAGAGGGTTAGTGGGATGAGTAGAAGGCTTTGGAAGGCTCTAGGATGCTTGTGGCGCCCTAGGATTCAAGACTTACTCAAATGAGCCCGAGGGTTCCCTTTTTATAGAGGTCTCAAGCCACTACTGCTGACCTCAGCAGAGGGGTAGACTAGTCCGGCCTCTGACCACGGACTAGTCTAGCCCTATGGGACCACTGACCTCTGGTCAGTTCCCGACAACTGCCACACTGAGCAATGATCATCACGCTACTCGCCAAATTTCCAAATTCAAACGGTCACTAGACAACGGACTAGTCCAATCAACAACGAACTAGTCCAAAGTGGAACAGAACCATTTGGTTCGTCCCAAAACGGACTTTTCTAGGTTGGCCCGGACTAGTCCGGCCCCCTAGGGTTTCTCTCGGTTAATCTCAGTATGTCTCAAACGGACAAGTCCGTACCCAAACGGACAAGTTTAAACTACTCCAGAGAGCTTTAGTCCGTCTAAAAATAGACAAGTCCGAACTTCTCGGACCTAGCTCAAAAATCACTCAGATTCACTCCAGAGATGTTTGATCCGTCTCAAAACGGACTTGTCTGCCATGGCCGGACTAGTCCGGCCTCCTAGGATTTTTCTTATTTTAGGCTTCTCACTTAGGTTTTTCTCTAAACCACCACTTTGAGACCCTTGGTATGATCTCAATGCACATGATACATCCTCCCTCTCACATGATATGGCTCATATAAGCACAATACCACATAACCCTATTTTCTACGCTTGAGTCTTTGACGCCCGTTGTCTCCTTTTCCTTTTTGATGGTTTTCATCTTATTTCAATCCTTGTACCTGTGCTTAAGATCAACTTAGCTCATCAGCCTCTTAATTGTCGTCATCAATCATCCAAAACCCACGGGTATGCCTAGATGCACCTTCAGCAAGGCATCTAACAATTGCCTTGCCCTCACCTGTGCCCCACACCCTTTGCCGTCCGATCGGTCTTTCATGGGAAAAGGACGGATACGCAGCCGCATCTGCAGCATTGCCGCCACCATGCACCAACTCGCCTCCCAACCGGTGAAGGTACACCCATTGGCCTAACCATATGTCCTTAATTATTATGCAATTATTGTTCTAGTTTGTAGTCTATGATCCATCATGTTAGGCTCTGTCCAAATTGAATCTTGTTTAATCCGATTTAGCTATGATGCGCTAGTCATGATTTTTTGTTTAAGCAATTGTAGCTTCTAGCAATGGCATCACCAGTCTAGGACTAGCACACCTAGCTAATCAATCTAAGCTTTGTTTTATATTTTTTATTGTGTTCTTAATTAACAAAAATTAGAAGGAGGGGAATCCAAATTTTTATGTTTTTTTTTGAATTTGAAACCAAATCTCCAATCCAAATCATAAAACAAAGGATTCAAATAAAAATTCAATGAATTAGAAAAGGAAAAGGGCGGATTACTCACATTAGGGTCTCGCTGCCCCTTGTCTTTGGACACCCCACTGGTACTTGCACGCCAGACGAGGGGTTGGCGTACACCAACCACATGCCTCCAACGAGGCTGCCAATAGGGTGAGATGGGGGCTTGCAATATCTGTCATTGCTGCAACTTAGGTGCGCTGCTCGCCAGCGAGAAACGCGGTGGTGGCACTATGGTAAGGACTGCCTCATCAGAACCCTAGAGTTCGCGGTGGAGACCGCTCTCCAAACCCTAGCTATAAGTGAGTCGGTATGGCTTCTGAAAGTTCATCTAAGCATCCCTTGTGGGTTTTGGTTGATTTATGACAAAAAAATGAGATCCTAACAAAATTGCTGAGATGAGCGCAGGTTTTAATGAAATTGTGAAGAAAGCACAAAAAGAAAGGATATTGAGGATCTATATGGAAAAGAGCTCAAGAGCTGAATACATTAGATCATCGTGTATGGAGTGTGTTGGAGAAACACACCCCAAGAGCGCAAGCAAAAGAAATCTCAATCACTGCACAATTCACAGAAATCCGGACTAGTCCGATATCACCACAGACTAGTTCGATATGTCTCTGACTAGAAAAGGACAAGTCTTCTCAGTGCAGGCTTGTCCGCTAGTACACCTGTTTTCACAGCACTAGACTAGTCCGATAACACCACGGACTAGTCAGATATCTTTTTGATTAAGTTCGGGCTAGTCCCCACTAGTGCCGACTAGTCCTCAAAACCTCACACTTTACAGAGAAACGGACAAGTCCGATATCACCACGGACTAGTCCGAAAACTCTCTTACTAAAATCGGACAAGTGCTCCAAGTGCGGACTTGTCCTCAAATTCTACCTGAGGTTCACCACACCGGACTAGTCCGATATGTGCCGGACTAGTCCGAACACTTCGAGAGACCAAATCGGACTAGTCTGCTCTTTTCCGGACAAGTCCGATAATTTGGGACACTTAGGGTTTCCCATGTAAAAACACTAAATTCAAGGTACAAGTTCATACAAGAGAATTTAAAATTTTGAATGGGAAAGATAAATTGAAGGGCAATAGAAAAATCAAACCAATTCAAGCTTCAATATAAGGAATTAAAAAAATTCAAATTTAGCCCCTGTTCAAACTTGGCCAAAATAAAATTTTGAGTTCACAACTAGCTTCCAAATATTCCAAATAGTACCCCTGCAAATTTTCATAATATTTGGAGCACTATTTCTATTTAATTCAATGGGTCCATTGAATTCCATTCAAATTCAAATTCAAATTTGAATTTCATTTGAAACTGGGTCAATTAGAAGTTTTGATTTCAGAATCTAATCCCAGATATTTAGTTGAGCCTTTCCACAAATTTTCATCATTTTAGGACATCATTTGGTAGGATATTTAAAGTACCAGAGAGATAGACTTGGGGGGGGGGGCAGTGGGACCCACTAGTCAGGGACTCAAATACGTGAGTGCTCTGCCGCGGCTCACCACGGCGACACCGCGCAGCATGCAAAGCTCCACCGAGCTGCTTGCCAGCTTGAGCGCATCCCAGCGTCCTCCTTATCTATCACCGTCGCTCCCTTGGATCATTCTTTATGCCATCGACCTCACCGTCGCTTTTTTCCTCTCCCCCGTGAAACAGAGCACCCGCCGCCTCCCTTCTCTCCCTGGTGAGCACCTCGATCTTGCTTTGTTTCTCTTCAATGCAAACATAAAAGATGGCGCCAAGGCTACGCTCTATCATCTACACCAGTTGGCTCATCGTGTTGCTCATTGTTTTGCCTGTATTTTTAAGTTCCACCATCGCCATCGTTGGGTCGCCGTAGACGTCATCCTCTGTCCACCGTGGTGCCGGCAGCCAAGGCCGTTTCAAGCTTTGACGTCAATAGATAAACTGAGTGCCAGGACACCACCTTGCTCACGGGGAAAACCGTTCCTAAGTTAATCCCTTATTGAGCACGAAATCTTCTTTTCCTTTTCGGCATGCTTTAAACGTTCTTCCTAGGTTTACCTTGCAATTCGTTTTCTAGATGTAACTATCTTCTAATCCAGTTACATAATAGTTTGCTAGCCTCCTTGCGTGTCTGCATGAACAAAAACTAGAAAGAATAATCGAGAAACGGCTATGATATGCCGATTTTCGTAGCCGCCGTGAAGAAACCATCGACACACCGTCGAACTCATCGTTGTCGATCGTTCCACGACATTTGCACCTCCGAATCATCTTCCTCATGCTCCCAGGAAGCTTTCACGCCTTTTCCCGAGGTGTTTGAGCCATTTCCGAGTGATTCCGACCATTGCCGAAACCCTAGCTCCGCCGCCACCGTCGTACGCTCACCTCCGGTTGCTGCCGCCGCGATTGGACCTCACTAGAGTGTTGCGCGTCCGATTTTAGAGCTAGGCGGCCACAATAGAACCGAGTGGAGGTCGACGCAGCAAAGCCCGGTGAGCGCCGCTGCGATTCCGGCGAGGAGCGCCGCCTGCATCACGAGGAAGACGAAGGTTGGCGGGCCCCTTGTGTCAGCCGCTGTTAATCTCTCCCGGGGATCAGCTGTGGTTCCGGATCCTGTGAGGCAGTGCGGTTAACTCCATGGCCCTCGGTGCGGCCCAACTCTAATTGGTCCGTTTAAATGAAGTGGGGCCAGCGGGTTTATTTAAACTTTCCAATAAGAAAATAATTCCAGCTTTCATTCAAACTTCTAAATTCAATTACTCCTAGTAGAATTGCTCCAAAATTTCCAAATAAATTCTGGTAGACTCCTATTGTTCTCAACTTTGCAGTGATGCAATTTGTTGGGCATGAAAGTCCCATAATTTTCGTAATTAATTCCTTTGATCTAGCTGCTTCGGAAATTAATTACTCATGTTATGTTAATTGGAAAATTCCCAAATTTTGTCAGAACACTCTTAAATATACACTTGATATCCAGTAAGAATTTCAATTTCATTGGCCTTAATTTCCTAGACCAAACAGTGTTCAAATCACCTATGTCAATTAAAAATGGAAAATGTCCAGAAACATATTCAACATTTTCCCCAAACTTGTAAAATCATTTTCTCCTTGTATAAAGCTCAGAAAAATGTGAAATAAATTTCTCAGAACCAGAAGAACCTCCTCTACCAGGATCATCTGGTGTGAACCATGACAAAGTTCCAGAATTAAATCCAAAATTCAGAGAAGCCTTTTACTTGTTGGAATTTTAGAGACAACAAGCTTCCTTGAACATCTCCAATTTTTGGTCCAGATCTTCCTCATAGAACCTAGCGCCCAATATAAAAATCCCAAAGCCAATTAAAATCATTTACATAACTGATCAATGTTTATAAGATATTTTCTATAGTTTCAATATCACTCATGTACTTTATATATTGCATATCATATAGTGACCGAGATCGAGGAGGACCCGGAGCCCTTGGAGACTCTACTTCTAGAAGCTAACTATCCCTCTGACTCACAGCCAGGCAAGCCCCGATTTCAATTTAAGTGCTATTTCAAATTTCTATTTGTATCACTTAAGTCTAGGATGATTTTCTGCATTAGAGCCAAGGTGCTTGTTACTCCACTTTCATGACCCACAAATCCCATGGAGTGTTGGGTAGGTCTACAGCCCGACGAGTAGAAAATGCCATGCTTATGTTCATACGAATCCGGTAGAAGTTGAGTAGTTGGAATCTACTCGCGAAATAGGAGTTTATCACATGGGAAAGATTTGATCGAAGAATGGTTTATGAATATAAAATTGAGACCGAGCAGAGGGTAGGATGCAACGAGACATGGTCTCACATGTGTAACCCTTCTTGTGTCGATTGAGGACCGATCCGTGTGCGGCCCTGCTGGACAAGTTTGAACTGTACCAGATGCATACTGGGCATATGGAACTCAGAAAACTGATGTAACTCAATAACTTGGATGTCTAGCCATAGCCCACTGTCGATAGGGGTGGGTTGAGGGTAGCAAGGTGTAAATCGGCCAGCCAGCAAAGACACGCTCCATGCGGGGACCTTGTGCCCGCGATGGCGGGACCAGTTCGGCGTTTGAGTTTCAATTGAAAGGTTGTTTCATATGACGTGGTGAGGAGAACGACACGCTCCTTAGGCACGGGTGTACGTGACGTGTTATTCGGGTGTGTCCTGATTGCAATCACCGTCCCTTGCGGTTATTTGAGTACCGCTTGTTCACTGCGCTATGACGTAGTAAATGCTGAAGAAGTCAGGAGAATAAGATGTATGGAAATATAATTGCTTTGCAACTATGGTTGTTATAGATTAGGCTCACTAAAGTTACTGTTATTAAACAATTAAGCTGCTGCTATTAACTTGAAAAATGATGATCAACATATAAGCGAGTCATTTACTACTATATCTATTCCTATGTTAAGTATCCCTGCATATAGAGTTCCATGTTTAGGTGAGACGATTAAGTCTTGGTGAGTCTTTATACTCACGGTTGCTATATTAAGTTGTTTGCAGGTGAGACATATGAGAAAGGGCCTGAGGATGAGGCGATTCCCCTGGCGGGGTATACCGCCGAGTGGGAGCCCTGCACGCCGCCGTAAATTTGTGTGTTGCTAGTGTGCAGTGTCCGCGGGCTGGATGGCTGTACTTTTGCATAGCTAGGCTGAGAGTTTAGCTATGAATATTATCTTCCGCTGCACATTAAGTATTGTAAAAGATTTCTGCTGTTTATATAAATAAAACTTTGTATTTTTGTCGTATTCTTTTCGTGTGTGTTGTTGGGTGCCACATCGCACGGCACCACCCTCTGCGATTCCTGGAATGTGTGGCCCCGGTCCTCACAGCCTCGTATCAGAGCCGCACTGGGAATAGCATGCTCGAAAAAAGCCTATTTTGAAAACTTAAGAGTAGTCGAGTGAGGATTAGTACTATGCCCACAAAAGGTCTATTATAGTGTTAGTTATTTAAGGTGGCAAGCTAACTTATGTGTTATTAGATTATGTAACAACGCTCCGACGTCAAGTAAGAGGTAAGGTACGTCACCGCAAGCAGATCAATTGCAGTAAGCTCTCTATGCAAGAGGTAGCATGTGATTGTGTCCGTGGCTTGGCACGAAAATGTTTATATGAGTCTCTGAAACTTTCCATGTTTCTGAGAACATATGACACGCTGTACCCCAACGTGCTACAAAATTAGTGGGAGCCCCCGTCAGGTGGGGCATAACCCGATGTGCCCCCTACCGGTGCAGCACTATGAAAAGACGTGGGACCATGTTGGGTGGTAGAAAACCCGGTCATGTACCTCGAGACGTGGCTTAGCTTGGGGCGGCCCGTATGGAATGATACGGGATGAATGATTTTACTTTCATATATATTATTGTGAACTATTTGCCTGTATGGGCTGTGCCGTATGGCACCATATGATTGATCTATCATTTGTGTGTAGATGCAGTACCCTAACCACGTTTAAGTAGCTCGAGTAGAAGACGTTTGCGAGGGAACGTCATTACTGCCGCCGTTGAGACGTGTGCCGGAATACCAGCTTAGGATTTTCTTTGGTGAGGGCGTATTACTGGCATTGCATTCGAGTTTCATTAGGCACGTCGACGACGCTATCCGTGCTGGTGTTGTGACTCGACAACAAGTAAAAATTTCCAACTTAGGACTAAGTTTGAATTTGTAATCTCTGTTTTGGAGCGTGCTGGTCAGATTTACAATTGATCGTGTGGTCGCTTGGATAAGCGGACATACGGTTTGGAAACTTGAGGAAATAATCCACAAGTTTCATTTTCAGCTCCAAGACAGATTTCAAGATTTAAAACTTGAAAACTTCACTTGAACTTAAATTGCCCAGTTCCTGGTTCAAACTGTGAATTGGAAAGAAAATTGATGAAGTTTGGAACTGCCTAACTTACAGTACATTTCACCCCTGAAGGTCTACCATACATGGTTGGAAATTTTAGAGAGTCCTCTAGAACTATTATGTTCAACTCCAGATCAGAATCCCCCTGTAAACTAATGAAAATTTCAAATTTCCAAACTCTGTTAAATCTAGACAGAGACTGGACAGTTTCTATACCCTGTCACTGTCTTGGTCATATCTCCTTGTATAATCAACGAATGACTTAATATAATGCTTTTATGTAATCCTGAGGATGTATACAACAATGTTGTAATTTATGATTTTTGCATATATTGATGTTTTGTATCTGGAAAAATATGGACAAAATCAGCCTTAAACAAAGGAGATGCTGTGAAAATTTTTCCAGACAACTGTCAACTTGCAAAAATCATATATCCTTATACAAAAATGATCTAGAGGCAAATAAATACATTCTGTAAACATATTTCAGTGTACTACAATTTTGTAGTTTAACTAAAGCTCTGAATATGCCTCTAACTGGACAAAAATTTCGACTTTCTTCAGACTGGTCTGAATGAACAGAAACTGAGATATAATTCCAGTGTTATGTTTCATTGGGCATTTGAAATTTAGTTCACTTTCATAATAAGATTTTCACATCCATGATCTGATTATCAACAAAGTTGTTGAATTTGAGTATTTTACTCATTCAAGTACTTCTTTTATAGATGACGGATGTGATGCTATTGCCGGACGAATGGGTATTTTCCACGTGCGCCAACCGTCCGGGCTTCCCAAGCATGCCGCGGGAGATGCCCCAACAGTTTGGCTTCATCGAGAAGGCCATGCTATTGGGGTCATGAGGCGGTTGACAGAGGCGTACTGTCATGTACCGTCCTGGTCAACATCCCGGCTTGTCCACGTTTTTATGGATGGGCTCCTTTTTCGGTCACGATCCAGGGAGCTCGTTTGGAGGACATGTGGGCATTGCAGCGGGCGAAGCGCTTATGAAGCTTTGTGAGCTTCATCAAGATGCCATGGCTGGGACACAATTTGCTCTTCTCCCGATCTGTGGTGCTGCTGGTTTCGAGTGGCAATGTCGTATGGTTGCGGCCTATCAACCATATGGCGACACAACCTCGACAACACTTGGGACTTATGCCGCTGCATTCAGCATGGTGGTTCTTGCACAGGGTGCAATCCTTCGGGAGCAGATCGAAGCCTTGAGGCAAGCTATGGAACGGGGTGACACCCTTGATTATATCAATGAGAACCTACGTTCGTTCCTGGCTCTGACGAATCACCGGCTGAATCAATGCGAGGATCACCTGAATCACACTCGCACTAGACTGCGAAAAGCTCATGCCGAACTGAGGCAAACTCGCAAGGATCTGCAGCAAACTCGTGATGGACTGCGGGCGAGTCAATTGGAGGTGCAACAACAACAAGAGCAGCTGTTGGTAGTCACCGAGGCACGAGACGAAGCCATCGAAGAAGCTCAGAATTGGGAGTACGAGGCAGACCAACTTCGGCATGACTTGATTGAGGCCGAAGCACGATTGCAACCAGTTGTGTGTCCACCGGCTCATAACATGCCGCTGAATATGGGCGAGCAGGTGCTCTCAGGTTCTGAGGAGGAAGAAGATCCTGAGATACTCGAGTATGCTGATGACGATGCATCAGAGTAAGATGGGGCAGCACTACTGCCATCATGGGGCAACGTATAATTAGTGGTTGCTCGTGTTTATTTTGTAGCCATGTTTGTGTCATATTATAAATAGTAGTGGGTGTGTAGAAGATGACAAGGTGTATATGACGACTCATGGAGACAAAGTATAGTTGAGATGCACTTCCATAGAGGGAGTCTGTCATTTCAGAGTTCACTACTGTAAACTTGGTCATGAGATAATATATCTTGTATAAAGTTTGTACTTTATCAATATATGTGAATGTTATGCAATTATCACATTGTCAATAACCGCACTACTATAGTATGGAATAGATGAAGCAAACACACATGTTGCTGATTTTAATTCATGTGGATGCAGAATGGTGCGTACACGTTCGACGCTTGAGATGGGAGGCTCGGGCCGGGGTCATGAGGATGAATCTCCGACCTGGGAGCAAACCGCGACACCACAGCAATAAGTCCCACCACCACCACCACCTGAACCTCCGAGGACGCTCGCGGAGATTCTGGCTGCAGCACTCGGCTCGCGCGATGAGCAAACCGAGTTATTGCGTATGCTGGTGCAGAATTTGTCCCGTCAAAGGGGGCGACAAGACAATGGGCAACGCCATCCCCAACAAAGCTCGTATTTGGATTTCTTGGCGACGCATCCATCGGTCTTCACGGAGGCTGAGGAGCCTCTGAAAGCGGACAACTTTATCCGCACTCTTGAGGCAAAGTTCAGGTTGCTGCGATGCACCGAACAACAGAAGGCGCTGTTTGCAGCGCAACAGCTTCAAGGATCTGCCGGTGCTTGGTGGGTGAACTTCATTGCCTCACTACCGGCCGGTCATGCGGTCACCTGGACCGAATTCTGGGAGGCATTCCGCGCCTACCATATACCTCCCGGTATAATGAAGAGGAAGCTTCAAGAATTCTTGGAGCTAAAGCAAGGCGGTAGGAGTGCCCACGAATACTTCCGCGCATTCAATCACTTGGCGCAGTACGCGCCAGAGTATGTGGGTACGGAAGATAGGAAGCGAGACATATTCTTCTGGGGCCTTAATCCGAAGACGAAGGTCCAACTCGCACAATGCAACCGCGACACCTTCAACGACATCTTCAATGCCGTGATTGTACAGGAAGATGCTCAACGCAAGCTCATTTCTGATAAGAGGAAACGGAGCGCGCCATCGAGCAGCAGCAGTGGCGGTCTGCAGAAGTACCGCGTGGTGTATCACTCACCATCCGGTCAGTGATGGCAGCCACCGGCGCGACCACAGCAATTCCGCAGTCGATCTTTCAACGCGCCGTGTTTTCAACCGCCATCTCCACAACAGCAGTAGTAGCAAAGGATGGTCCCGCGTGCATATCCACCTCCACCACGTGCACCGGGATTCCGTCTGCAGCTTGGCGGGAACCCAACACAATACACGTGCTACACGTGTGACCGTGTCAGGCATTTCCCGAGGGACTGACCCGAGCAGCGTCAGGGCAGCGGTCAAGCATCATATCAGGGTGCAGCTCAACCCCGCAACCAGCCCAAGAAACCAGCACCAAAACCCGGCAACGCCCACCACATAGCCATCGAAGACGTGCCGGAAGGCGAACCTGTTCTCGCGGGTACATTTTCTCTACTCCAAAATCCCGTAGTCATACTTTTTGACTCCGCTGCCCCATATGAACCACATGGTCTCATTCTAGACCGCCGAATCCAAGAAATTCCAGCCACATACAACACAGAAGCCACAAAGCTTGAGGACATTTGTGTGGTCCATGAGTATCCGGACGTGTTTCCCGACGACCTTCCGGGTATGCCACTGGATAGGGACATCGTGTTCAAGATTGAACTTATTCCGGGGACCACGCCTATTTCTCGAAGGCCATATAAGATGGCTCCAAATGAGTTGGCAGAATTAAAGGAGCATTTGAAGGACCTGCTGGACAAAGGTCTCATATGCCCGAGTTCATCACCTTGGGGCTGCTCTGCATTGTTTGTGAAGAAGAAAGACAAGACGTTACGTCTATGTGTGGACTATCGTCCGCTCAGTGCCGTGACGATCAAGAATAAGTATCCACTACTGCGCATCGATATTTTATTCGATCCATTAGTGGGTGCTAAAGTATTCTCAAAGATGGATCTTTGGTCTGGGTATCATCAAATAAAAAATTTGACCGGAAGATATATTGAAGACGACATTCTCAATGAGATATGGGCTCTATGAATATCTCATCATGTCTTTCAGACTTACCAACGCGCCGGCTCACTTCATGTATTTGATGAATTCAGTGTTCTTGCAAGAGTTGGACAAGTTTGTCGTGGTCTTCATCGATGACATTCTGGTTTATTCTAAATCAGAGGAAGAACATGCCAAACACTTGCATATCGTGCTCCAATGATTGCGAGATCACAAGATTTATGCCAAATTCAGCAAGTGTGAACTTTGGATCAGCCAAGTACCATTTCTTGGTCACATTATTTCAGCGGAGGGCATTGCTGTTGATCCAAGCAAAATTGTGCAAGTGCTGAAATGGAAGTCTCCAACGTCCGTACACGAAGTTCGCAGCTTCCTCGGGTTAGCAGGATATTATCGGAGGTTCATTTCGAGCTTCTTAAAAATTGCTAAAATGATGACGGAGCTGCTGAAAAAGGGGACTAAATATATTTGGAGCAAAGAATGTATGGATGCATTTCAAGAATTGGTGAAACATCTCACAACAGCCCCAGTGTTAGCTCAGCCGGATATGACCAAATCTTTCGACATTTATTGTGATGCGTCTGGCATTGGTCTCGGCTATGTGTTAATGCAAGAAGGCCGCGTGATCGCGTATGGATCCCGGGAGCTCCGAAATCAGGAGCAACATTATCCAACTCATGACCTTGAGCTCGCTGCCGTGATACTCGCTTTGAAAATGTGGAGGCATTATTTACTCGGAAATTTAGTGCACCTCTACAACGATCACAAGAGGCTGAAATATATCTTCACTCAGAAGGAACTGAATATGCGACAGCGAAGATGGTTGGAACTGATAAAATATTATGAGATTAAAATTCATTACCATCCTGGCAAGGCAAATGTAGTTGCTGATGTGTTGAGCCGCAAGTCTCACGTCAATATTCTGTCCGTTATCTTGATGGAAGATGATGAGCCAAGTTTATGCTTGGTTCCATATGGAGCATTATATGCTCTCATCCCTACCATACGAGAGAAGATTATGGAAGCTCAAAAGGAAAATGTGGGTATGTCGCACATTCGGAGGAGGATGAAGAATGGGGAAATGAAGTGCTTCCGAAGTGATGAACATGGTACCCTGTGGTTCAAGGACCGTATCGTGGTACCCCGGGACATAACACTTCGGAAGAAAATCTTGGACGAAGCTCACTGTCCAAGTATTCTATTCATCCGGGCAGCAACAAGATGTATCAAGACTTGAAAACCAGATTTTTGTGGACACAGATGAAAAGGGAAATTGCAAAGTACGTATCAGAATGTGATACGTGTCGGCGGGTGAAAGCCGACCACATGAGAAAAGCCGGACAGCTGCAACCATTAACAATTGCGGCGTGGAAATGGGAGGGCATTAGTACGGATTTCATTGTCGGTTTGCCTCTCACATTCCACAAGCATGATTCGATTTGGGTGATAGTCGATCGACTAACCAAATCAGCTCATTTTATTCCAATACATACAAACTCATTGCCAAGAGATATGCGGAGTTATATATTGCAAGAGTCATGTGCTTGCACGGAGTTCCATGAACGATTATTTCCGATCACGGTGCGCTGTTCATTGCTCATTTTTTGGAGCAGCTGCACGCATCATTGGGGACAAAACTGATCTGAAGCTCCGCATACCACCCGCAAACTGATGGTCAAACTGAACAGGTGAACCAAATTCTTGAAGATATGCTACGTGCTTGTGCCATCCACCACGGTAAAAATTGGGATGATCATTTACCATTGGCGGAGTTCTCATACAACAATGGCTATCAAGCTAGCATCAAGATGGCGCCGTATGAAGCTCTCTACGGCCGAAAATGTCACACACCACTCAACTAGTGTTAATCTGGCGAGCAAGTTATATACGGAATTGATCTTGTAAATGAAGCCGAAGAACGAGTACGAGTGATCCAAGTCAATCTAAAGACTGCTCAATCTTGGCAGAAAAGCTATGTGGATAAAAGACGTCAACCTCTGCACTTCAACATCGGAGACCATGTTTATCTCCGTGTCTCTCCAATGAAAGGGATTCATCGTTTCGGAGTAAAGGGAAAACTTTCTCCAAGATTCATTGGTCCGTTCACCATCATGGAAAAATGTGGACCCGTGACCTATTGTTTGGAGTTATCGGCGTCACTCTCTGGAGTTCATAATGTATTCCACTTTTCTCAGCTGCGGAAATGTCTTAATTCCTTAGCTGAAATCTGCACTGAAGACATTGAGGATCTCCAACCGGATCTCACTTATTCTGAGTATCCAATCCGGATTATCTATGAAAAGACTCGTACTACCACAAAACGGACTTTGTACTTCTACAATGTCTTGTGGAGCAACCATACCGCTGAGGAGGCAACATGGGAAAGCGAGGATTATCACCAATCAAACTATCCGGAATTATTATCATTTTATATCCGGTAATCTTTTTACCTCCGTCTATTTTATTTATAATCTTAGGACGAGATTCTTTTAAGGGAGGAGGAATGTAAAAGCCTTAAATTCAAGGTACAAGTACATACTAGAGAATATAAAATTTTGAATGGGAAAGATAAATTGAAGGGCAATAGAAAAATCAAACCAATCCAAGCTTCAATATAAGGAATTCAAAAAAATTCAAATTTAGCCCCTATTCAAACTTGGCCAAAATAAAATTTTGAGTTTGCAACTAGCTTCCAAATATTCCAAATAGCACCCCTGCAAATTTTCATAATATTTGGAGCACTATTTCTATTTAATTCAATGGGTCCATTGAATTCCATTCGAATTCAAATTTGAATTTCATTTGAAACTTGATCAATTCAATGTTTTGATTTCAGAATCTAATCTCATATATTTAGTTGAGCCTATCCACAAATTTTCATCATTTTTGGACATCATTTGGTAGGATATTTGAGGTACCAGAGAGATAGACTTGAGGGGGGGGGGGCAGTGGGACCGACTAGTCAGGGACTCAAATACGTGAGTGCTCTGCCGTGGCTCCCCACGGCGACACCGCGCAGCATGCAAAGCTCCGCCGAGCTGCTTGCCAGCTTGAGCGCATCCCAGCGTCCTCCTTATCTATCACCGTCGCTCCCTTGGATCATTCTTCACGCCATTGACCTCACCGTCACTTTTTTCCCCTCTCCCTTGAAACAGAGCACCGCCGCCTCCCTTCTCTCCATGGTGAGCACCTCGATCTTGCCTCATTTCTCTTTGATGCAAACAGAAAAGATGGCGCCAAGGCTACGCTCTATCATCTACACCAGTTGGCTCATCGTGTTGCTCATTGTTTTGCCCGTATTTTGAAGTTCCGCCGTCGCCATCGTTGGGCCGCCGTGGACGTCGTCCTCTATCCACCGTGGTGCCAGCAGCCTAGGCCGTTTCAAGCTTCGATATCAACAGATAAACTAAGCGCCAGGACACCACCTTGCTCATGGTGAAAACCGTTCCTAGGTTAATCCCTTATCGAGCATGAAATCTTATTTTCCTTTTCGGCATGCTTTAAACGTTCTTCCTAGGTTTACCTTGCAATTCATTTTCTAGATGTAACTATCTTCTAATCCAGTTATATAATAGTTTGCTAGCCTCCTTGTGTGTCCGCACGAACAAAAACCAGAAAGAATAATCGAGAAACGGCTATGATATGCCGATTTTCGTAGCCGCCATGAAGAAATTGTCGGCACGCCGTCGAACTCATCGTTGTCGATCGTTACACGGTGTTTGAACCTCCAAATCATCTTCCTCATGCTCCCAGGAACCTTTCACGCCTTTTACCGAGGTGTTTGAGCCATTTCCGAGCGATTCCGGTCATCACTGAAACCCTAGCTCCGCCGCCGCCGTCGTACGCTCACCTCCGGTCGTCGCTGTCGTGATTGGACCTCACCAGAGTGTTGTGTGTCCGATTTTCGAGCTAGGCGACCACAGTAGAGCCGAGTGGAGGTCGACGTAGCAAAGCCCGGTGAGCGCCACCGCGGTTGCGGCGAGGAGCACCGCCTGCGTTGCGAAGAAGACGAAGGCTGGCGCGCCCTGCGTGTCAGCCGCTGTTACTCTCTCCAGCGGATCAGCTGTGGCTCCGGATCCTGTGCGACTGCAAGGTTAACTCTGTGGCCCTCGGTGCTGCCCAGATCTAATTGGTCCGTTTAAATGAAGTGGGGCCAGCGGGTTTATTTGAACTTTCCAATAAGAAAATAATTCCAGCTTTCATTCAAACTTCTAAATTCAATTTTTCCTAGTAGAATTGCTCCAAAATTTCCAAATAAATTCTGGTAGACTCCTATTGTTCTCAAATTTGCATTGATGTAATTTGTTGGGCATGAAAGTCCTAGAATTTTCATAATTAATTCCTTTGAACTAACTGCTTGGGAAATTAATTACTCATGTTCCGTTAATTGGAAAATTTCCAATGCTGGTCAGAAAACTATTAAAAAAACACTTGATCTCCAGTAAAAATTTTAAGTTCATTGTACTTCATTTACTGGACCAAACAGTGTTCAAATCACCTATGTCAATTGAAAAATGGAAAATGTCCAGAAACCTTTTCAACATTTTCCCCAAACTTGTAAAATCAGTTTCTCCTTGTAGAAAGCTCAGAAAAATGTGAAACAAATTTTCCTGGAACCATAAGAACCTACTCTACCAAGATAATCCACTGTGAACCATGACAAAGTTAGAGAATTAAAACCAAAATTCAGAGAAGCCTTTTATTTGTTGGAATTTTAGAGACAATAATCTTCCTTGTCCATCTCCAATTTTTGGTCCAGATCTTCCTCATGGAACCTAGAGTCCACTGTAAAAATCCCAAAGCCAATTAAAATAATTTACATACCTGATCAATGTTTATAAGATCTTTTCTATAGTTTCAATATCACTGATGTACTTTATATATTGCATATCATAAAGTGACCGAGATCGAGGAGGACCCGGAGCCCTTGGAGACTCTACTTCCAGAAGCTAACTATCCCTCTGACTCACAGCTAGACAAGCCCCGGTTTGCATTTAAGTACTATTTCAAATTTCTATTTGTATCACTTAAGTCTAGGATGATTTTGTGCATTATGGCTAAGGTGCTTGTTACTCCACTTGCATGACCCACAAATCCTATGGAGTGTTGGGTAGGTCTACAGCCTGACGCATAGAAAATGCCATGCTTATGTTCATAGGAATCCGATAGAAGTCGAGTAGTTGGAATCTACTCGCGAGATAGGAGTTTATCACACGGGAAAGATTTGATCGAAGAATGGTTTATGAATATGAAATTGAGACTGAGCAGCGGGAAGGATGCAGTGAGACGTGGTCTCACGTGCGTAGTCCTACTTGTGTCGATTGAGGACCGATCCGTGTGCGGCCTTGTTGGACAAGTTTGAACTGTATCAGATGCATACTAGGCATATGGAACCCAAGAAACCTATGTAACTAGATAACTTTGATGTCGAGGCATATCCCACTGCCGATAGGGGTGGGTTGAGGGTAGCAAGGTGTAAAACGGCCGGCGGGCAAAGACAAGCTCCATGTGGGGACCTTGTGCCCGCAATGGTGGGATCGGTTCAGCGTTTGAGTTTCTAGTGAAAGGTTGCTGCGTATGACGTGGTGAGGTGTACGGGTTTCCCACACGCTACACACCGGACTAGTCCGGAGTCCACCATGGACTAGTCCGAACATCGGAAACCCTAATGGTAACTTTTGGAAACCCTAGTATAAATAGAGGTGTACAGCCCTACAACCAACACTCTTGAACCGCTGCGCCGTCACAGCTCCCATGAGGCCTAAAAACACATCTCTCCACACGTTCTAACCAAAAGAAGATCAAATCTTTGAGGATTAGCATTGATCAAAAGGAGAGACTTGTTTCACATGTATTGAGCTCTTGGCTTTGATTCTCTCACACACTCTTGTTCTTTATTGTACATCTTTCGAGTGTGTTTGGTGGTGTTCGTCTTTGTAAATCTTGGGGAGCCCTCAGCTTGTGATAAGGCCCCTTGAACAAGGTGATTTGCCCCCTTTGTGATTAGTGGAAGAGAATCGGCCTCTATGGCGATTCGACGAGGGTAGGGTTGGTGAAGACTCGGTCGTCTGTGGACTCCTCAACATGGACGTAAATTTCCTCTGTGGAATCGAACCACGGGATAAAAATCTTGTGTCATACTTGTTCTTACTTCTCATCATATTCCAGGGTTTACTTGATCTTGTACAACTTATGTTAAAACATTGAAACCAAAGTTAGTTTGTGTCATAACTAATTTCATTGAAGTAATACATTCAAGTTACAACTTAATTTCCACCGCATAGAGTACTTGAATTGAAATCATTGATCGAACTTGATCAATCTAGTCCACACACACCGGACTAGTCTGCACCCTACTGGACTAGTCCGATTTCTCTTTATTTGATCAGGTTGCTAAGTGTTTTAGGATCCGACGAAAATTAAAAAAGCCTATTGACCCCCCTCTAGTCTACATTCAATTGGTATTGGAGCGGGACTCTTCAAAAGAGACTCATCGCTCGAAGAGAAGATGTTGGATATTAAGGATGTGCACAAGAACTTCAACCAAGAGAAGGTTTGTAGGATCGAAGAGCACGTGAAAAGCTACCAGAGGTGGGGTGAATGGTAGATTTAAAAATCTTACGCAGCGGAAACAATTAAAACCCCAAACCCTTTCGGCAGAAAAACGATCTGTTAAAGAAATCGTGTATGAGACTAATCTAAACGTGTTTCACCGTGACAAAAATGATAGATATCAGAGAGAATCAAGTCACGAAGACAACACAAAAAGAATTACTCAAATCCGTCGAGAAAAACTCAAGTTATGATCGAAAGATCAGACTATGGTCAATCTGACCTATTCGAGAAAAACAGTTTCTGGAATGCTGCAAAGAAACTCGTGTAGCTCAGAAACCACAAATCTAATGACCGTGAAATTTTGACAGATGATAGACAATCAAGTTGTAAAGACAACCCAAAAAGAATCACGTCAATTGGATCTGTAAAACTCGAGTTATGATAAAACCACCGACGAAAGGTAGTGCTGTCCAGAAACTCGACGAGTAAAACTTGTCTGGAACAAGTCGGACGAACAAGGCACAAAAGTTCCTTCAAACTACGAATTTTATTCAATAGAACACAAGAGGAACAGCACCAAAGTCGTCTCCACGATCTTTGGCCTTCCCTTGCTTATATAACCAGCCCTTAGGCCATCCCAATCTCAACTAGGACTCCAATCCTAATCCGATCACAATCGGAACTTTCCATAACTGCTTAGGACTCTTCTATACGCAGATAGAAGCAATCTTAAGACTTCCAAACACCTTAGGAACGTATCCCACATTCCTAAACAACTCAAATTCGTGACACACACGAAATCCTAACATAACCAACTCGATACTTTCCATACCGAGCCATAACCGACTCCGCCGCAGCCAAAGTCTTCAACCGATACAATCCGATCCTTCCGATCAGATCTTCCTTAAATAATCCGTCCCTAGAAGCATATTGCCACGTCATGCACCTCATGCACACGTGCAAACACCTTCCTTTGACCTTCATATGCACTGCCCTTGATTCAATCATCCTGCGCGACCTCCTGACCCGCTCAACCACAGTTCCTCCCGAACTTGGTTGTTGGAGCCTCATCTCCTCCTGAGACTAGTCCAATGGATCCTGTCACCAGCCATGACTTGAACTCAAGCAACACCTGCACATGATCAAACAAACAATCCATACGAGCCCAAGTCCTCGACTTGACTCAAGTTAGTTCCGAACACAACACCTTACGTGAGAACCTCACATAAGCATGTTGCAAAACCACAGTAGAAACGATATCAACCATATCATCCAAAACGCACCAAAAACTTAGCCAATGAATACTAAGCAATCTTTCCAATCATGTAAAGCAAGTACAAAACATTGCAAATGAAAAACAGAAGCACTGCGGTCAAGTTCTGGACCTTGCCAGAGCAACCCGGAGCTTGAGCCGGAGCTAACAAAACCTAGTAGAACCTAGCGCCGGAGCTTACCAAAACTAGTAGAAACTAGTCAACCCAAAACCGGAGCTAGACAAAGTACGTCGGAGCTTAGCAAAAGCATGTCGGAGCTATCAAGTATATGCCGGAGCTATCAAAGACATGCCGGAGCTAAAGATAAAGCTCACTGAAGCTAACCAAAGCTAGTCGGACCTTACCAAGAAGTCGGACCTAGCATCTAACGTAGCCGGAGCTACCCAAAACAAGCCGGACCTACCGTCGGACCTTGCTGTAGCTCAGAGCTAGAGTCGGACCTTGACAAAAAGGTGTTTTGGTGATATTTAAAACTTTTATCATCAAAACCAAGTGTATTCACTACAAGCCAATGTATTCAGCACACATAGGTCTTACAATCTCCCCCTTGATGAATGCATTGGCAACACCATTTAAAATCCGAACATTGGCTTATTCACATAAAAGTTTTGAAAGCAATTTCTCCCCATTTTGTAAATCATAAATAAAATGAGAAAATTCCCATATTATCTCTCCCCCTTTATTATCTCTCCTTATGCACATATTCTCTTTCTCTTCATGCTTATCTCTCCCCCTTTGACAATGTATTCAGCAAGTCATGAGCATATAAACAAATTATCTCTCCCTCTTTAGTTGTTATGAGCATATTATAACATATACATATAAACAAAGCTCATCCAAGTCATACTATCAAGTACCTTACATTATCACATCAAGGAAATACATAAGGTAGTGTAAGCCATGCTAGAGATCAAATGTAATTTTTCAATTTAAGCAAGTCATGATCTCACAAACTTAACTATTTCAAAACCTGAAAGCATGACACTAGTTGCTGCATTTTATTATTTTTCAAAGCATAAATTTAGATCATATGATATTTGCAAGAGATTATATGCGCATCTGCCTTATTCTAACCAACCAAGCCAAGCCTATGTCATTTGACAATCAGAAGCTTAAGGACATGGTTTTAGTCATACACAACTTCTTCCAAGTTCATATCTAAGTGCAATGACAAGCCATCTCAAAAGAAGAAGTGCGATGCATGCATATTCTCTTGATCTTTTCTCAATTTATATTTGTTCATAAAAACTCAACATGTGAGTTGATTACTTGATGTATTCTTAATAATTAAAAGCATTTGTGAGCATGCAACAAGTTCAAAACAGCAAGAAAGTCCGACCATGACCAGATTTAGTGTAAGTAATTATTCCAATTAATAGACATGGCAAAAACTACAAAATGTATAACACGAGTAATGTAGTAAGAACTTTCAGCATGTAAAAGGAATCACAAAGTCATATATGTATGAAATACTATGCTCATATTATTTTAATTTCAGATTCACACATAGACTTCCCAATTTTCAAAAATTCCCCCTCAATTTAAGCCATGAGGATGTATAACCCCTATTTCACTACGAATGTAACAAAAACAAGTGAAATCCAAAGGTTTTGTAAAAATGTCAGCCAATTGTTGTTCGGTATCTACATGGTGAAGCACAATGTTTCCTTTTTCAACATTATCTCGGAGAAAGTGATACCTAATATCAATGTGCTTAGTTCTAGAATGTTGCACGGGGTTTTTGGCAATGCAAATAGCACTAGTGTTATCACAAAACAGTGGAACACTAGCTAGATCTACCCCATAGTCCTTAAGTGTTTGAACAATCCAAAGAATTTGTGAGCAATCACTAGCAGCAGCTACATATTCAGATTCGGCTATGGATTGTGCAACTGAATTTTGTTTTCTAGAGGACCAAGCAACAAGAGAATTACCAAGAAAATGACAAGCACCGGAAGTACTTTTCCTATCAATCCTACAACCCCCAAAATCAGCATCCGAAAAAGCTTTCAAAGTAACGGTTGAGGAAGAAGGAAGAAAAATGCCAAATTCTTGAGTTCCATGTAAGTGCCTGAGAATCCTTTTGACAGCTTGATGATGTGAAGCACGTGGGGAAGCTTGAAACCGTGCACAAAGACATACGCTGAATTGTATGTCCGGTCTTGATGCCGTGAGGTACAAAAGTGATCCGATCATGCTTCTATATTCTTTTTGATCCACGGGTTCACCATCTTCATCAAGTTCAAGTGTTGTTGCTGTTCCCATTGGTGTCCGAAGAGGCTTGCTTTTGTCCATGTTGAAGCGCCTTAGGAGGTCTTTGGTATACTTCGTTTGATGTACAAGGGTACCCTCCTTGGTTTGCTTGATTTGCAGCCCCAAAAAGTAAGTGAGTTCACCCATCATACTCATTTCAAATTCGGAACTCATCATTGCTGGAAACTTGGACACAAGATCATGAGAAGCACAACCAAAGATAATATCATCCACATACACTTGAACCAATAATGAGTCATTGCCATGTTTAAGCACAAAAAGAGTTTTATCAACCTTGCCCATTGTAAACCCCTTTTCAAGTAAGAATGTTTTTAACCTATCATACCATGCTCTAGGGGCTTGTTTGAGACCATATAAGGCTTTGGACAATTTGTAAACATGATTAGGAAAATCTGGATTTTCAAAACCCGGTGGTTGTTTGACATAAACCTCCTCATCTATGTAGCCATTAATAAAAGCACTTTTAACATCCATTTGATATAGCTTAAAACCTTTAGATGTTGCAAAAGCTAACAAAATTCTTATGGCTTCTAATCTAGCGACAGGAGCAAAAGTTTCATCAAAATCTAGACCTTCAACTTGAGTGAAACCTTGAGCAACCAACGTAGCCTTATTCCTAACCACAACCCCATCCTCACTTTGTTTATTTTTAAATACCCATTTAGTTCCAATTAAAGTGTGACCTTGAGGTGGAGGTACAAGTTTCCAAACATTATTTCTTTCAAAATTTTCTAACTCTTCTTGCATGGCAATAATCCAAGATTCATTAGTGAGTGCGTGTGATATATCTTTGGGTTCAAAAGAAGCAACAAAAGCAGAATGAGCATGAGAGTTTGGATCGCAAAACCTGGACCGTGTGACTCGTTCGTGCAAGCTTCCAATCATCTGTTGTGGGGGATGATCTTTGTAAAAACGTAGGGGAACAGATGTCTCACAAGCTTCTTCTTCATTAGGTTCATGGTAGATTGATGAGCTTGTGACTTGTGGATGATCAGGACCAGCAGAGGTGATAGCCGGAGCTTGTTCAATGTCCGGAGCTAGACACGTGTCAGCTTCGGAACTACCAGGCAGCATCACCGGCTCTTCTTCATCTTCGAAAATACCCTCCCCCTGAGGATACGGATCTGGTCCTGCAACACCGGAGCTAGTACCTGGGCTAGCTTCATCAAAAGACACTTCACAAGTCTCCACAATTTTGTTAGTGTCAAGTAAAAGCACACGGTAGCCTCTAGTATGAGATGGATAACCAAGAAACATGCCATCAATGGATCTAGGTTCAAATTTATCAAGATTACCATGTTTCTTAACAAAGCATTTGCAACCAAAGACCCGAAGGTGTGTAACACTAGGCCTATGTTCAAACCGGAGCTCATATGGTGTTTTACCTAGCTTAGTACGCAAGAAAACACGATTTGAGACATAACAAGCGGTTGCTAACGCTTCAGCCCAAAATTTCCTAGGAGTTTGATATTCATCAAGCATAGTCCTAGCCATCTCAACTAAGGTTCTGTTCTTTCTTTCTACAACACCGTTTTGTTGAGGTACATATGGTGATGATAATTGATGATTTATTCCATTTTCAGCACAAAAGTGATCAAAAGATTGATTTTTAAATTCAGTTCCATTATCACTTCTAATTGCTTTTAATGATCCTGGGTGATCAATTGATAATCTAAGAAATAAAGTTCTAAAGTGACTAAAAACTTCATTCTTAGACGCCATAAAGTAAAGCCAAGAGTATCTAGAATAATCATCAACAATAACAAGAACATACCATTTACCTCCAAAGGATTGAACACGTGAAGGTCCTACGGTGTCAAGATGCAAAAGTTGACATGGTTCAGTTGTCATGATCATTGTGAGAGGAGTATGTGAACCTGCAACCATCTTAGCATGTCTACAAGAAGAGCACACAATTTCTTTGTCCCCTTTAAGCTTAGGCAGCCCTCGTATGTGATCAAGAGCACTAACACGCGTTAGGTGATCAAAGCCTACGTGACCAAGTCTACGATGCCAAAAATATAAGTCCTTTGAATCATTAGCAACTAGACACCTATGCTTAGAGGAAGACATATCAAAATCAGCTTTAAAAACTCTTCCAAACCGAGACATGTTAAAAATAAGCTCACTATTTGAACTTACAACTTTGCAGCAGTTTTTATTGAAAATAATTTCCAGATTTTCATCTAGCAATTGTGAAACAGAAAGCAAGTTGTATTTCAAATTTTTGACAAGTGCCACATCCTTCAAAGTGTAGTGATCATTTACTTTAACCGAACCCTTAGCAATTATAGGAGTTGAAGAATTATCGGCAAAAGTAACATTTTCTACACGTGACACAAAAGAGAGGGAGGAGAACCAATCTTTGTTACCGGTCATGTGGCGTGAGCAACCTGAATCCACAATCCAAATGTTCTCCTTCCTCAAACGTGTAACCTACATAGAAGCACAATGCGTCGATGACTCAATACTGGGGTTAGTCAAAAGGCATTTAGGAATCCAGTACTGAGTCAGGCGACGTGCAGCAGGAAAAACACGCAAAAGCTGAGACAAAACAGTAGGTTTATGAGTCGAAGTTTGAGGTTTTCTATTCTTAACAGTTGATTTAGAAGTTGTTACTTGTTTAGAGTGAAAACCAGTAGCTCTGGAGGCAAAAGCAAAAGGTCCGGAGGCAAAAACTGAAGCTCCAGAGGGAACAACAGAAGATCCGGGAGCTCTCGGAGCTATCAGAACTACCGGAGCTGCTTTTGCAGATTTCTTACCAGAAGGTCCGGAAGCTACCTTTTCAAATTTCTGACTCACTAAAGCAGGTTGTGTTTTTCTAATTGCATGAAAGTTATAAGATCTAGCAATTTTTCTTTCCTTTTTCTGTTGTTTAGCTAGTCTATAACAAAAATCTATGACATGACCATCTCTACCGCAGAAGGTACAATGAAATTTAACTTTGTGTTCATGTCTAGATGAGCAAGCAATATTTTTATTTGAAGCCGAATGAGACAACACTCCTGCAGATTTGAAAACCACTCCTTTTTGTTTAGGAACTGTTTGAATCAAACCACTTCCTAATGACTTTACAATTTTAGGTGGATATGCCTTAGCATGAGCATGAGAATCAAAACCTAAACCAGTTTTATTATTGCAAGACTTGGAAGAATTCAACAGCAAGTTTAGGTTCTTATTCCCATTACAAAACCGATCTAATGTCCTATGCATGTCATCAAGTTTATTGGACAGATCAAGGCAATTTTCACATGAAGTTTTTCCTTTTAATTTGCAATTGGAACAAAATTTAACTTCATGAGAACGTAAAGCATTGTTCAATATAGAAATTTCATTCATAGCATCCTGTAGTTTCTTATCAAGATCATCACAAGTAGAACAATGCAAGTCAATTGTAGAACAGCTAGCATCTTTCAAGTTTTTATCATTAAGTGCAGCAAGCTCTTTGTTCTTTTTAATTTCTTCATCAAGTCTATCTAGAGTGGAGGAGTGTGCACTTCTTAATGTGGACAATTGTTCATAGATTAAGTCACATGAGAGACATGCATCATCACTAGGAATCAAAGTTTTTAAACGGTTAATTTCAGATTCTAGTGATTCAATTTTAGCAGCATTATCCCTAAGCTTTTTGTCCTTTTTCTTGACAATAATAGTTGCACGAGAAATAGCATCACACATTTCATTGCAGGTAGAACATACCTCATCATCTTCACTGCTGTGTTCTGCATCCTCCTGACTTGATCTTGATCTTGTTTTGCCCGCCATGAAGCATAAGTTGGCCAGGTCGTCATCATCTTCATCACTTTCAAAGTCTACATCACTTGAACTAAGTTCTTGAAGTGCGGTGATGAAGCTGTTAATCATCTTGCATCCTATGGTACCCTTCTTCTTGTTGTTGGAGTTTCCAGAGGAGGTCCGGACCTTGCTTTGTTTTTCTTCCCGGGTGGTCGAACCTGAAAGGTTAGGGCATTGTGTACGAAAGTGTCCTATTTTACCACATTCAAAACAGCGTTGAGGTCCGGAGCTTCCTCTCCTTCTAGCTCTCACATTTTGCAATGCTTTTGAGAATCTAGTAGAGATGAGTGCCAACTCCTCTTCTAGAAATTCTTCGATCTGTTCCAGGGTTAGCGAGGACAGCAAAGCAAGAGTATTGCAAGATGATGATTGGTCGGAGCTAGACATATCACGTTGTGAGACAAATGCAATAGGCTTGTTTGGGTTCTTACGTGCTAGGATGTCAATTTCATGAGTTTTTAGTTTAGAGTAAAGTACATCTAATGTAAGAGAACTCATGACAGTCGATTCACGAATGGATGTTACTTTCATCTCCCAAACTGACATGTCTAATGCACTAAGAAGTTGTCTAGCATTCTCAGCATCAGAAAAATTAACATTGACACTACGTAAGTTGCTGAGAATTTTATTGAAACGAGCAAAGAGGTCATCGATAGACTCACCTGGTTGCATCTCAAAACGCATATATTCCTTTTTGAACATATCTTGTTTGACCTCCTTGATTGTGTTGGAGCCTTCATGATAATCACAGAGAGCTCTCCGAACATCGTATGCTGACCGGAGATGTGCGACACGATCAAAGTCGCTCTGAGTGAGTCCTTGGATGATCAAGTTTCGGGCTTTGTTGTTGTTGTTGACGTCCCGTAGGTTTGTGGCCGTGACTTGATCATTGGGTGGCACTTCATAAGACTTATACACCTTCTCCCATATTGCAAAGCCTTGTGCCTGGATGAAAGCCTCCATGCGTGCCTTCCAAACCTGAAAATCAATACCAGCAAACACACAAGGTTTGGCGGAGTACTTCTCCATGATGATTAGTCAAAAACACGTGCAAATCACAAATATTAGAGCACCGTGGCTCTGATACCAATTGTAGGATCGAAGATCACGTGAAAAGCTATCAGAGGGGGAGGGTGAATGGTAGATTTAAAAATCTTACGCAGCGGAAACAATTAAAACCCCAAACCCCTTCGGCAGAAAAACGATCTGTTAAAGAAATCGTGTATGAGACTAATCTAAACATGTTTCACCGTGAAAAAAATGATAGATATCAGAGAGAATCAAGTCAGGAAGACAACACAAAAAGAATTACTCAAATCCGTCGAGAAAAACTCAAGTTATGATCGAAAGATCAGACTATGGTCAATCTGACCTATCCGAGAAAAACAGTTTCTGGAATGCTGCAAAGACACTCGTGTAGCTCAGAAACCACAAATCCAATGACCGTGAAATTTTGATAGATGATATAAAATCAAGTTGTGAAGACAACCCAAAAAGAATCACATCAATTGGATCTGTAAAACTCGAGTTATGATAAAACCACCAATGAAAGGTAGTGCTGTCCAGAAACTCGACGAGTAAAACTTGTCTGGAACAAGTCGGACGAACAAGGCACAAAAGTTCCTTCAAACTACGAATTTTACTCAATAGAACACAAGAGGAACAGCCCCAAAGTCTTCTCCACGAGCTTTGGCCTTTCCTTGCTTATATAACCAGCCCTTAGGCCATCCCAATCTCAACTAGGACTCCAATCCTAATCCGATCACAATCGGAACTTTCCATAACTGCTTAGGACTCTTCTATACGCAGATAGAAGCAATCTTAAGACTTCCAAACACCTTAGGAACGTATCCCACATTCCTAAACAACTCATTCATTACACACACGAAATCCTAACATAACCAACTCGATACTTTCCATACCGAGCCATAACCGACTCCGCCGCAGCCAAAGTCTTCAACTGATACGATCCGATCCTTCCGATCAGATCTTCCTTCCATAATCCGTCTCTAGAAGCATATTGCCATGTCATTCACCTCATGCACACGTGCAAACACCTTCCTTTGACCTTCATATGCACTTCCCTTGATTCAATCATCCTGCGCGACCTCCTGACCCGCTCAACCACAGTTCCTCCCGAACTTGGTTGTTGGAACCTCATCTCCTCCTGAGACTAGTCCAATGGATCCTATCACCAGCCATGACTTGAACTCAAGCAACACCTGCACATGAACAAACAAACAATCCATACGAGCCCAAGTCCTTGACTTGACTCAAGTTAGTTCCGAACACAACACCTTACGTGAGAACCTCACATAAGCATGTTGCAAAACTACAGTAGAAACGATATCAACCATATCATCCAAAACGCACCAAAAACTTAGCAAATGAATACTAAGCAATCTTTCCAATCATGTAAAGCAAGTACAAAACATTGCAAATGAAAAACACAAGCACTGCGGTCAAGTTCTGGACCTTGCCAGAGCAACCCGGAGCTTGAGCCGGAGCTAACAAAAGCTAGTAGAACCTAGCGCCGGAGCTTACCAAAACTAGTAGAAACTAGTCAACCCAAAACCGGAGCTAGACAAAGTACGTCGGAGCTTAGCAAAAGCATGCCGGAGCTATCAAGTATATGCCGGAGCTATCAAAGACATGCCGGAGCTAAAGATAAAGCTCACCGGAGCTAACCAAAGCTAGTCGGACCTTACCAAGAAGTCGGACCTAGCATCTAACGTAGCCGGAGCTACCCAAAACAAGCCGGACCTACCGTCGGACCTTGCTGTAGCTCAGAGCTAGAGTCAGACCTTGACAAAAAGGTGTTTTGGTGATATTTAAAACTTTTATCATCAAAGCCAAGTGTATTCACTACAAGCCAATGTATTCAGCACACATCGGTATTACAAGGTTGATGATGAAAAGACTCATAAGTTTGAGAAGCTTCTCGACGCCATCCAAGATTACGAGGATGATGATGAGGAGACGCTTGAACTCAAGGCACTCCTAAGGAAGAAGGCACTCTCCAAAGGAATGATTAAGATCGAGGATGAAAAGAAGAAGAAGGGGAGTAGTCACACCGACTACTCCCGATATCCTTTAAACTATGATCGTCTGAATTCCACCAATAATCATTATTTATCAATTCCTCTAGGAAAATCCCCATATTTGATGGCAATGATTATTCAATGTGGAGGCAAAATATGAAAATGCATCTCATATCACTTAACCCCAACTTGTGGCATATAGTGTGTACAGGGATATCCCAGATGACGATGAAGGGCTCACACCAAGCCAAGAACAAGCTATTCATCAGAACGCTCAAGCTGCAGCTGTCATAACAACATCACAGACTGATACGAGTTCACCAAGGTGGATGGACTCAAAATTGCTAAGGAGATATGGGATACTCTACAAACCGCACATGAAGGCGATCGTCATGTGCGAGAGGCCAATATTGAAATGATCGAAGGCAAATTGGGAAGATTCGCCATAGAAAAAGATGAGTCACCACAAGATATGTACAACCGGTTGAAGAATCTTATCAACAAAGTTCGAGCATATGGAAGCAAGAAGTGGAATGATCACGAGATGGTGAAGCTAATTCTCAGAGCCTTCATGCCTCGCAACGTAACCCTATGCTATATGATTAGAGAAAGTCCCGGGTATCGGAAAATGACCCCGGATGAACTGCTTGGAAAATTATCTATTTTGAGATGATGGAGAAACAAGCAAAGCATGTCGAAGAGATTGTTGACCTTACCTCGGCAAAGAAGAAAGGAGTCGTATTGAAGTCCACTTGTAAGCCTATGACAAAAGAAGCTCGAGAAGGTCAAGAAGAAGACAACAACGACAATGAAAGAAATGACACTGATGAAGAAGATATGATCCTATTCATGAAGAAATTTAAGAAGATGATGAAAAGAAGACAAGGTGGTAGATCAAATGAAGGAAGGCATAGAGACAAACCAAGACCGAAGATGAGGCGCGCTTGCTATATCTGTGGAGAATACGACCACTTCATAGTTGATTGTCCTCATGAAGAAAACAAGTGGAAGACCAAGGACAACAAGCCTCAAACCAAGAAGATGTTCTAGAAGAAGCAATTCAGGCAGGCTCATCTAGGGAAGGAGTAGGACTCAAATGATGAGTCCTCATCCGAAGAGGAAGAGGAGATGACTACCATAACCGTCATGAAGCCAACCAAGAAATCCACCCTCTTCACAACCATCGGCGCAAGGAAAGACACCGATCATACGTTTCTAATGGCCAAGGAAAGTAAAAGGAAGGTAACAACTAAATCTTCCTCCTCACATTCTTTTAATAGTGATAGTGATAACTCTAGTGATGATGAAGATATGCTTATTGGTTTAGATAAGAAAACTGTGGCTAAAATGAAATTTTTAATGGATAGGCTTGTTGATAAGGAGGAGCTAGTTGATCGTCAAGAAGATATGATCATACTCCAAAAGGAAGAATATCTTAAGATCAAAAAGCTCCTCGAGCTTCAAAAGGAGCTTAGCAACTCACTCGAACTTGAGTTAGCTTCAAGCAAGGAAGCCTGTTTGAAGCTAGAAGACTCAAACATGGATATCAAGGATGAACTTGCTAACTTAACCAAAGTTAACAAGATCCTTGAGGTACAAGTTGAGTCACTCAAGTCAAGTGGTTCTTCATCCTCTTCAAGCTCACCTTCTCAACATATAAAATCTGAAACTACTATTGCTTATGTATGTGCTAAAAATACTAACTTGAACGAGAAGTCAAACTTGAAAAAGGACAAGCATCATTCCCGAAGTGGTATATTTGACAAGGAGAAGGTCAAGTATGCACGTAGTGCATACTTGGTCACAAGACCTCCTAATGTCAAATATGGCATTGGGGTATTCTTATGGTGAAAATCAAAATGCTGGAAGCCACAAGAATAACAAGGAACGCATTTCCTTTGTCAAGGGAAACTCCTCTCAAGTTAGAAAACCTAATAATGTTGATAAACTTAACATTGTTAATACATATGAGCAACAACTCTTGTTTAGAACTTTTGATGCATCATATGTTCTTATGAAAAGTAATTTTGGTAGTGTTTATGCTAAACATGTAAAATCCCACTTTTTCCTTAATATAAAGTTCAGCTACAGGTTTATTATCAACCATAGTGGAGATCCATCATGGTTATGCACATGAACTTATGGTGGGATACATGAACTTGATCTCATCAAATCTTTTATTCCACTCATGCTAAAATTTTATTAACATGAGGAATGGACTTCACCAATAATCTTAGATAAATTCTTTTGACCTCTCTTCAAAGTTTGGAATTATTTGAATGGAGGATCCTAGGTCAAATTAATATGCAGTACCTAATATATATTCAAGTTAATTGCAAATTGAATATACTACTGTATATTTGGCCCTGTCAAAATTATTCAATTCAGAGGCCATAAATTTTTCTATGGTTTACTAATATTCCAAATAGACTTCCTACAAAGTTTGATAGATTATGAACTCTATTTGCTATTTTATTTGAGACACTTAGCAAATTCTGACCCTATTAGGAATTCAAATTTTGAATGCCATTCAACTTATTTGAACATCAAGAATTGAACACACCATCATGGTCAGCATTACTTGCTTGACTTATCCTCATAGTTTCAAAATTTTTGGAACTCATTTGCTATTTAAATCAGTGACCCCATTGAATTCCATCCAAATTCAAATTCAAATTTGAAATTCAATTGGAACTTGCTCTAAATCAAAATCCAGTTGCGGAATAAAATTCCAGATATTTATTTGAGCCTCCCCACAAAAAACTAGAATTTTTGGACCAAGTTTCGTAAGGGAATTTTAGTTTGCAGAGAAGGGGCAGGGATAAGGGTAGTGGGACCCACCAGTCAGTGGGACAAACTCGGTGCTGCTCTGCATGCTGTTTTTCCGGCGCTCCCCTGCTCGACACCGCGCCGCATGCAAACCACCACGGAGCTGCTCGTCTACCAGCTTCATGGCATGCCTCCTACTCCTCCCCGAGCTATATAAACCCTACCCCGGTCGAAGTGGACACACACCGAAGCGCTCGCCTCAATTTTTCCATTTCCGCCACTGCACCGCATCGCCGCCGCCGTTCTTGACGCGCCGGCCAAATGACGGAAGGAATCACTGTGCTTCCAACAGCAAAAGGTGGTTTAACTAGTTGCTCTTCCTTCCCATCCAGTCCTTTGTTTGATTCCCTGCTTATATGTGCGGTATTTCGAAGTTTCCTCAGCGCTCGCAGGTGAAGCCGCGAGGGAACTTTCTATTCCATGAGGACAGACCACTTCAAGCACGTTTCCATCTCCTTCCTTGAAGTAATAAGGCGCGCAAAGGTACCTATATGCTTCTTGTGATGTTTCAGCCACTGTCGTACTTCCTAGCTCCCTTATTTCAAGTTTCCACGAAAACAGTTCATACCGAGATCACTAGATTACCGGTTAAATTCCATTTCTACATTCGATGATTTGTCAATCCAATAAGGTATTATCTCCTAGACCTCCCGGTGCATCACCTCACCAAAGTTGAAGGGAAGACATCGAGAGACGGGGTCGGATTTTGAGTTTTCATGGCCGCCGGTTGAAAAACCGTACCTCGCCGTTGAACTCAGCTTTGCCGGCGATGTCACTCCGTTCTAACCCCCAAATTGTCCTCCTGGTGCTCCCAGGAACCTTCCCGACCTTTTCCCGAGCCTATTGAGCCATTTCCGAGCATTTCCAATGAAAGCCGAAACCCTAGATCCGCCGTCACTATCGCATCGCCGTCTCCGGTCATCGCCGACGTGATTGGACACCACCATCGGCTTGCGCGGTCGATTTTATGGTTGAGCGGTCACACCGAGGCCGAAAGGAGGTCGATGCACCTAAGTACGGCAAAGCGCCGTCGCGGTTCCGGTGAGAGGCGCCGCCGCGTCGAGAGGTAGACGAAGGTGCGGGTCCCACCTGTCAATGACACCCCTCTCGTGTGGGATCAGTTGTGGATAAGGATTCGGTGTGGCAACACGGGTTAACCCCGTGGCTCTCGGTGTGGCTCCGTTCTGATTGGCCCGATTCAAATGAAGTGGGACCGGCCCCTTTATTTGAATTTTCCAATAGAAAAATAAATCCAAATTCAATCCAAACTTAGAAAATCCATAACATCCAATAAAATTATCCAAAAATTCCCAAATAAATTTTGTTAGAACCAGCATGAAGAATAATGTCCAGTGGTGCACTTGGATTTGTATGGAAAGCAATAGAAATGTTTCCATAATTTAGATAAGAAAAATGCTTAAAGAATTCATTTCCACGGTTCTGTTAATTGGAAAATTTCCAATTTTGGTCAGAACACTATTGTTTATACCCTTGATCTCCAGTAAAAGTTTCAAACGCTTTGGACTTAAAATAATGGGTCGATCAACATTCCAAATCTCTATGTAGTTATAAATTGAGAAAAATGGAAAATCAATTTCCAGAAATTTACCCAAACTTGAAAAATCAATTTCTCCCTGTAGGAAGCTTAGAAAATGGTGATACAATTTTTCCTAGAGCCAGTGAGACTCCCTCTACATGATACAACCCCTGGTAGCCATGATACTTCTCAAAAATTTCAACCAAAATTTAGAGAAAATTATTGCTTACCATAATTTTTAAGAACAACAACTTCATTGATCATCTCCTATTCTTTGCAAGAGTCTTCTCTATAGTCACTAGTATCTACCATAAAAGTCCCAAAGCTAATTAAAATAATTATCTTATTTTATCCTAGGATATTCACACTACCTCAAGCATATTAATTATTTTCAAAATCATTCATACCTAGTATATGCATATTGTGTAGTAGCTGACATCGAGGAGCAACCGGAAGCTTTGAAGGTCCGGCTGCCAGAAACTAACATAGGCTCAGACTCGCATTTAGACAAGCCTCGGTTGGCATTTAAGTTCCTTACAGTGTTTTGCAGTTTTATTTCACCTTACGTCTTCAGATGATTGTGCATTACATTTAAGGTGTTTGACCTACACTTGCATGGCCCACAAATCCTATGGAGCCTTGGGTAGGTCTACGGCCCGTTGAGTAGACACTGCTATGCTTATGCTCATAGGAATTCGGTAGAAGTCGAGTAGTTGGAATCTACTCGCGAGATAGGAATTTTGTCACACGAGAGATTCTGAAATAAGAAAATGGTTTATGAATATGAAATTGAGACCGAGCAGTGGATAGGATGCAGCGAGATGTGGTCTCACGTGTGTAGCCCTACTTGTGTCGATTGAGGATCGTTTCAGGTGCGGTCCTGCTGGACAAGCGTGAATTGTACCGGCGACATACTGGAGGAATGGGCTCCAGTAAACTGACGTAGCTTGATACTGGTTTGTCGAGGCACGTCGTTCCGTTTTATAGGCGTGGGTTGGGGGCAGCAAGGTGTAAATCTCGTGACGGATCGACATTCGAGTGTTTAGTGAAAGGTGGCCATATACAACTAGTACTGAATTGTTATGTAGGTACTGCTTAAAGTACTCGCTGGCATTTCTGAAACTGCATATGTGTCGTGTTGTTCCGGGTATGTCCTGATTGCAATCACCGCCCCTCATGGTAATAGAGTACCACTTGTTCACTGCGTCGTGACGTAGTAAATACTGAAGAAGTCAGGAGAATATGATATATTGGTTTACAAATTGCTTGGACAATCTTGTTTGGTTTAGAGATAGTACAATTAAAAGTTTACAGTTTCCCCATACTTTACCTGTAATAGCATCATGTGCTTTGTGCATGTCATATCATCGGCAAAGCATTTCTTGTTTGATTGTGGAGTCTATGATGTGCCGTGCCTGAAGAATGTCATGTGCTGATTAAAACATGAGTATAAGGATCCACTTGTAGGCGAGTCCTTATGCTTTACTTTACCTATGTTTAGTATTCATCCTTGCATATGTCTAGTGAGACGGGTTAGTCTTGCTGAGCCTTATGCTTACGTTTGCAGTTAATGAGTTTTTGCAGATTATACGACTGATGACGGGTTTGATGCCGAGGCTGCACCCCTTCCCGGGTTTACAGCCGAGTGGGAACCCTGCACACCGCCGTGATTTTTGTGTTGCTAGTGCGAAGTATCCAGGGCATGTATGACTTTGCTTTTGCATAGCTAGTGCTGGGAGCGTAGCTATGATGTGTAGTTCTTAGTATTTTAAAACTTCCGCTGTGCTTTTAAATAAAGACTTGGTATTGTAAATTTGTTCTCGTTCTATTCTTGTATACTGTTGGGTGTCGCATCACACGACACCACCCAATAAGATCCTTGGAGGTCGGGATTCCGGTCTCCACAGACATGGTATCAGAGCCAGGTTGGGAACAATGTACTTGAAAATACCATATTTTCAAAAATTAGGATCCGAGTGAGAATTAGCTATATGCCCTTATAAGGAGTATTACTAGTATAAGATATAAAGGTGGTAAACTAACTTATATGTTATTAATTCTGTAACGACGCTCCGACGTTAGGTAAGACGTAAGGTACGCCACCGTAAGTGGATCAATGGCGCTAAGCTCACCATGCGAGAGGTAGCATGGAAGCCTTTCTGTGGCTTGGCACGGAAATGTTAATAGGAGTCTCTAAAGCTTTCTATGTTTCTGAGAACCTATGACACGCGGTACTCCAGCGTGCTTCAAAGTTAATGGGAGCCCCCGTCGTGTAAAAGCCCGTTTTTCGGAAGAACAAAAACGCAAAAATGCGAACTTAAAAATTTTTAAAATGGACTTGGAAATCAAAACTCACATGAACCATATGAGTTAACCAATGTTCACTTAAAATAGGGACTTGTTAAAATTTTACATACAGAGCATGTTTGCTAATGTATATTGGAACTTAAGGTGTAAAATTCTTAATTTCCAAGTATTCACATTTTCAATTAAAAATTAAAGGAGAAAAGAAAACAAAATAGAGAGAAAGAAAAAGGAATTATTCCAACCCTAAAATGGGACATCCAAAAAAAATTATTCAAATCTCATCCCGTAAATTTTTTCATGACCTTCTAATATTCCAAATAGACTCTCGGAAAAGTTTCAAAATTTTTGAAGCACATTTCCCATTTATTGGACACGTATTGAGAGTTTAATCAATGTTGACTTCAAATTTAAACTTTGTGCTCAACCTTGTCCAAATCAACTCCAAATTTTTCCTGAGGTCCCTTATGGTTCAAAAAGGGTAACTCCAAAGTTTCGGGATTTTTGAACCTAATCTACCATTTATTTCATTGAATCAAGTATCACTGCTTGAATTCAAATTCAAATCTGAGTTCGAAATTCAACTTGCTCAGTTCTGAAATCTGATTGCACCATAAAATTCTTCACATTTTATTTTAGTCATTGGGCCAAAGTTGAATATTTATGAAGCAAGATTGCTATCTCTATTTGAATTTTGAAAAGGGGAAGGGAGGAGAGTGAAGTGGGTCCCACATGTCATGTTTATCCTCGTGGCCACAAAAACCAAATTCGCTTCTTCTCTCCCGGTCCTTATCACCGCGCCCGACTCCTCTCCCAGGCCGCACCGCGCGCTCAGTCCGCTACCGACCACCGCGCCCGCGCCTCCTCCTCTCCCGGCCTGGTCGCGTCCCCAGCTCCTCCCTGCCGCACGCCTTTCCTGCCAGCCGCGCGCTCCCTCGCTCCGTCGCCGCGTCCCCAGCCTCTACACGCCGCCGGCCGCGCGCGTCGCCCCAGCACCTCACCGTCCGCCTTCCTGTCGCGCTGCTCGCCTTGCTGCCGGCCCGCGCTCCTCCCCCGCCAGCCACGCCTGCCTTGCTGCGCCTCGCCACGCAAGCCGCAGCGTGCGTGCTCTCCATGTCCGTGCCGCCGCCTCCTCAACTCGCCAGTGCCTTGTGGGTACTGCACCACCCTCGACACCATGCCTCACCACCACTGCGTCACTGGCAAGTCCATGTGGGTGCTTGTATTGCTTCAACGGCTGCTCCGGCCAACGCCGTCACCTTGATCGTGTCGTCGCGGCGTTCCGCGCTGTGGCTAGATCTTGGAAGCAAAGCAAGTTATGAATGAGATGCACATTATTCGGGAACACATTGTTGACACACTAGTATCGACCACTGGTCCAAGGTTAGCTCTGATTGTGCAAGATTGATTAGATTAGTGACTGCAACCAAGGTGTTCGACGAAATGGTTACGAGGCGAAACTAAGTGTGTTGCCGTTCAATGCTGGTCTATGGATGCAGGTCTATTCTGGGGTGGCAATTGACAAGGACATGTGCCAAGGTGCTTTTGGAATGTTGATGAAGTAACCGAATCAAGTACACACCCAAGATGTTTGGCAAAATGCCTACATGGTGAGCCTTGCCCTGAAATACCTTGTTTGACATCACCGAAGTCCGTTCGTCGTGACCCTTAATGGTGCTCGTGTGTTGTCAAGCTGTACGCCCATGTTCCGCGTTAATATCATTCCTATAGGAGTCCCCAAGTCGACCTCCTTTGTCGTTTGTATCACGTTGGCTTGTCTGTGCGTGCTCGTGATGCTCCACCATGAGCCGCGTCGACGTCGGTGACCACATGACGTCGTCGTGACGCTCCGAGCCGTCATCGTGCCTTGGCATCGAGATGAAGGATGCTTGTGATGTGTGTGGTGCTGGAACACAAGCACGACTCGTCGGACAATAGCTGTCAAGCCAAATTAGGTTTTAGTCGATGAGAGAGTGATCAAGTCCAAGGTGTAATCTAGGTGCTCGATAAAAGGCCTTCTAGGTCAACCACGGGTATTGGTGATCACCGATCACCTAGGGTAGAGGTATGCAAGAATGTTGCGACCAACAAGGAAAACTAGACCAAGGGGAGCCTTGGATAAGAGTTCCTTGGTTGTGTCGAGGATGTTCCCTAACCGATCATAGGATTGGTTAACTTGGTGTACCACTTCATCGACGACAGGTTCGTCGAGTCGCTTATCAACAACCGAGTTGACATCACTAGCCTTAAGACTCACAAGGTGGTGTTCGGGATTCCGCTCACCCCATTGACGAGTCCGGGTCGATGTGGACCTCGCTAATCCGATCTTCTCGTGATGGCAAAGCATGACCGTCACGACAAGGTCTCGCATCGTGTTCGAGTTCCAGGAGTTCACCGAGCTCATCTGGACAATCTTGCAAAGGACACTGCAATAGTGTCATGTAAGCACTTGAATGATGCTCGAGAAGCTTGCCGTAGAAACTACTTTACCTAAAAGTCATTTGCACATTGTCATGGTACTCATGCTAGGTTAACAATGCTTGTAATGACTTCTTAAGTCCAAGCCATGTTGGTCTCAATTCAGACCCAAGTGTCGTTAGGTTCCATCATGGTTCATCCTAAGTCGGGACCCTACGACAGCACTGCTCACTTAACTAGGTTTACTCATTTATGAGTTAAGTCTAGTTCATTGATCGACTGCTAAATCACGACCTTTGTCTTGTACACTCCACTCATACTTAAGTTTTCGATGTCCCTCTTGATTCTTTAGTCATCCTTACACTACCAGTCCAACACTTCCACACCATTCAGCTTTATCATCCTTGAGTGGCATAGCATCGAGTGTTGAGTGCCAAGTTGCAATGTGTGCTTACGTTGCACCTTTCAATTCACATCTCGATACTACTATGACCACTGGACTCCATCCTCTGGTTACCCACACAACAGAGGCATATCTGTCCTTCCTAGTCAAACTCCTCGTTCTTAGAGTTTATACAACCTTGTGTAGTCTATTATTAAACTACTTAATTACTTAATTACTTAATTACTTATATGCATATCATGTCGATAGGAACGTGATGATAGGTGATCGATGAGAAGTTTCGCTTGGAGGAGAAGGCCAGGGTGTCCACTTGAAGTCCTTGGCGAAGTCTGCACAGAAGGACCACTAACAATTGACATTTATTCGAGTCGCAAACCAAGGAAAGCCCCGGTTTGCATTTAAGAGCTTTTCAAGTTTTCCAGTTTTATTCACATACGTCTCCAGTTGATATTGTGCATTACGTATAAGGTGTTTGATACTCCACTTGCATGACCACAAATCCCAGGGTTTGGTTGGAACGAGTTACAATTTGACCTGTAGTAACTGCTTTGCTAATGCATAGGAAATCCGGTAGAAGTTGAGTAGTTGGAATCTACTTGCGAGAGATGTAGGAAATATCTCACAGGATTGGTTAGATAGAAAATGGCATAATATAATGAAATAGAGACCGAGCAGGGGATGGATAGGAAGCGGCGAGAATTGAGTCTCGGTCGCATAGCCCTGCCTATGTCGCTTGAGGACCGTGCCGTATGCGGCACCGTTGGGCAAGCTTGAACTGTACCGGTTGCATAATGGTATATGGGCCCATTAAACTGATGTAACTCCAAACTGTAGTGTGGAGACCCCTCGGTTGTCCTTGAATGGAGATGCGAAGGCATAAAGGTGTAAACCTTCTAGGGGGCAACTTCGACGTGTTCGTGTAGGGGACCTTTTGCTCGGGATGAAGAGGTTTGTCGACATTGGGGTCTTGGGTGAAAGGTGGCCACGTATGACGCTGGGAGGAGAGCACGTATGTGTCTCCCACGCGGGTGTGTGTGTCGTGCAGTCCGGGTGTGTCCTGATTGCAATCACCGTCCCTCGCGGTAATAGAGTACCACTTGTCCGTCGCTGTCGTGACGTAGTAAATACTAAAGAAGCCAACAAATTATATTATATTGAATCATAATTTCTTTGCAACCTTGTATTATTTAGAGATAGCAAAAATTAAAGTTTACAATTTCCCCATACTTTAGCTGTAATAGCATTATGTGCTTTGAGCATGTCATATCATCGGTAAAGCGTTTCTTGTTTGATTGTGGAGCCCATGATGTACCGTGCTTGGAGAATGTCATTTGCTACTTAGAACCTGATTATAAGGATCCACTTGTAGGCGAGTCTATTTATGCTATTCCTTACCTATGATTAGACTTTACACTGCATATGTCTAGTGAGACGGGTTAGTCTTGCTGAGCCTTATGCTCACGTTTGCGCTTTAACGATTTTTGTTGTTCAGGTTGTAAATGAGACTCGAGGTGTCGAGATAAATCTTATGTGAGCCATGCCGCTGCTGAATGTTCTTCATGTTGCTAGTGAGAAGCGTCCTAGGGCATGGACGTCTTCTCTCCTGCTTAGTTAGGTGAGATTATGAGTATGTATTTTTCCGTTGCGTGTGTATCCCTGTGGTACACTCTTTTGTAAACTCTTCTTATTATGAAGTGAAAACTTTATATGTTTTGGTATCCTTTCCGTGTGTGCTGTTAGGTGCCTCATCGCACGGCACCACCCAATGAGATCCTCGGAGGTGTGGACTGCGATCCCCACAGATATGGTATCACAGCTTCATTGGGAATAGCACGCTCGAAAAGAGCCTGTTTTCGAAAACTCTGAAGTAGTCGAGTGAGAATTAGCTATATGCCCATTAAGGACTATTACTAGTATAAGTTATAAAGGTGGTGAACTAACTTGTTATATTATTCTGTAACGACACTCCGTCTTCAAGGTAAGAAGTAAGGTACGCCGCCGAGAGCGGATCAATCTCGGTAAACTCTGCATACGAGATATGGTATGTGAAATTTCCGTGGCTTAGCACGGAAAGTCAATATGAGTCTCTGAAACTTTTCCATGTTTCTGAGAACATATGACACACGGTACCCCAGCGTGACACAAAATTAGTGGGAGCCCCCATCGGGTGGTGTATAACCCGATAGTATGCATCTCTAGAACTATTCATGTTCTATGGGAGCATGTGAAACACGTATGCCCGAGCGTGTATAAGCCGGTTCGTGCGGGAGTCTTTGCTGTACAGACGTATTTACAGCCATGTACCTCGAGACATGACCTCGCTCGAGGACGACTCACACCAGAGTCGTATGCGTTTACTTTTGATTATATCTTATTATGACTGCCTGTCGTGTTTCCCCGTGCCGCCCTTGAGGTGTGAAGGTGTGAAAGGGGATTGTTTATCTTCTACAGGTACACTAACTCCGGTAGCGACCCGTGTAGAATACGTTTGCGAGTGATCGATATTAGGACCACCTATAGACGTATCCGGATATAGCGGGTTAGACTTTTCTTTTGGTAAGGCACGTAGTACCGTCAGTATCACAATTGATACTTTGACCACCCCCCACGGAAGAAATGGCTTCATATTCATATTAAGTTCAAGTATCAGTTGCTGGTATCTTATGGACAATAGAAAATGTTTCTCTTCAAGAGTAGGTGAACCAAAGTTATTTGTTCCTGGTGAGAGTTTAGCTCGACTTCGCCGGAGTAAGACTTTGGTTAAGCATGAAGATCCATAGTGATATGCTATGGATAAGAAGGTTGTCAAGTATCTTTTAAGACTCCATTTAGTTCCAAAGCAAATGATTAGTTGTGAATCAAGTTCTAGCCATCGGACTTGAGTTTTGAGCTAAGTTTCAAATTTTGAGTTTGTTCCCAAATTCTTGTGTTTCGAGGCCGGTGAGTTCTGTTTTCGAACAGAATTGACCTGACTTTGAAAATCCATATCTTTTCATCCTGGAGGGCTAGGGAGGCAAGTGAATACTTTTTGGGAAGCTTTTGAAGTCTTCTATAAGTTTTCTATTGACCTCCAAGCCAAAAGACACTTTTATGGTGATGAAAATGCACCGTTATCACAGCAGCTGCTGTTCTGAAACTACATGGACCAGTATCTGAATTTTTGCCATATTTCCTCGTAGAAAGCTCTTCTATTCCATTATGATACATTTATGGAAAAGGTAAGAGCTATTCTACAACTTTGTTATTCAATGTTACCTCAAATTCAGTTTAGAACTAATTAGAAACTGGAATTGAAGATAGTACATATATATAGGTGCTATCTGAAACAGTCAGAAAAATTCTGAACTTTGAACGGCCATAACTCTTAAACTAGAAATGCAAACTATGCATGTTTATACATATATGGAAATCTTAAAGAGTCCTCTATCAGCTTCCTATTCAACACAAAGGCTAAAAGTCACATTAACAAGGTCTAAATTGAAGTGTCGTTTAAGAGGTTCTGACAGCCCGGAAGAGGGGACATAATCTGAACTCTTCACCAATTGAATCATAACTTTCTGCATACTTCACAGCTGCAGGCCTAATTTATGTGGTCAGAAATTGTAGAGAGTCCTCTATAACGTCTCTATAGAACTCCTGAGCAGAATCCATCTCTAACATACTAAAAACTTCAAATTTCTAAACTTGATCAAATCTGGACAGCGAGTGGACAGTCCTGTGTACAGTTACTGTTTCTCGCATAACTCGCTGTAGAATTGTCGTATGACTTCTTGTGATGCATTTTTGGAATCTTGAGAATGTATGCAACAAGTTTGCTATGTATTATTTTTGCAAATGTTGATGTTTGTATATCTGAAAATTGTGGACAAAATCAGCCTTAAACAAAGGAGGTGTTGTCCAAATTTTCAGAAAAACTGTCAACTTGCAAAATGCCATATCTTCTCAACCAGAAGTGCTACAAGGGCATCTAAGTACTCCTTAGAAAGGTTTGGAAGTAATTTACAAGTTCTCTATTCAGTTCAATACCAAAATCCTTTTCTAGGTGGGTGAAATTTGGATAGTCGCAGAGACTGTCCAGGCATACCCAAACTGGACAGCAATCTGTACACCTCTGAATTTAATCCATAACTCGCAGACCCTTGATCCAATGGTGTCGCGCGAGTAACCGTTGGAAAATTTAGAGAGTCAGCTACAATTTTTTCAATTGGCTCCAGACCTGAATCGGTCATCTACCTATTCCAAATCAAGTTTGAATGCAGAGTGGTCAATCTGAACTGAATTCAAATTCTGAATGCTGAAATTTTACCCAACTTCAAAAATTCATATCTTTTAAAACAGAACTGATATGAAGACAAGTAAGTACATTCTGGAAATCTTATTACATTGGATTCAACTTTGTCAATAAGAATAATTCCATATTTCCATCAGGACAGCCTGAAAACTTTAGATCAAAACTGCTACTTTTTAAGCAGGTTCTGCTAAAAGTGCAGAAAAATTATGCTGACTTTAAAATAGCATAACATGCAAACCAGGGATGATCTAGAGGCAAACCAATACTTTTTGAAAAGGTCTTAAAGTTTACTTTAACTTTGTTATTCACCTCGAGATCTGATTTTGCCATTTACTGGATCAAAATCGAGTTTGTGTCTAGGCTGGTCGTTTGTCACCATAACCTGGCCAGTTTGAACCTTTTAGTTTTTGTTAGGCATTCGGCTCTCGATATCAATTCGAGGAGTGTTGTAACCGACCAAGAGTTAGGACTTAACTATTTACCAATTTGAATGGAGTGTTAAACTCATTGAAGCCTTTTTCCCTTGGATAGGCATACTAGTGTCTGATTTATGTGACTTGCCACATCACATCTTGTGATGTTGAACGCAGGTCGCAATTACTCGAGTTGCATCTCGTCTTTCCATGAGGACTGTTTGGATTATGCTTCGACATCCTGGTTTGGAACTTTAAGGGGGAAGGCGAGCACTCAAGTAATGGTGGTATTCAACCATCAACCTTGGTTACAACGAGTCATGTCAACAAGAAGACGATCAAGTAAGATTACATCTTCAAGAGGATCCAACCTCCACCACCAGATTGAGTTACTCAAAGAAGAAGTGTGACTTCAACTCCACTAAAGTGATCACTAAGGATATCAGTTCCTCTTGCCAGATCGAAGCGAAGGTTAAGTGAAGCATCACTAGAGACATATAGTTAGTTGTTTTTCTTCTGATGAAGATACTCCTCAAGTCAACTGGTACCTCTAAGACCTAGTCGAAGATACAATCAAGTGGAGTAGTACATGAACAAGCTTTTGAAAGGTCGAGGTAACATGGTATATTTCCCACATTCCTTGTTAATCGTTCTGTTATGAATTCCTTAACTGTGGTCGAGTCATGAAAGTAACGCTACTCATTGAGTGTCTTTCACGACCACGGTATCCAATCCTTGCAAATCATCAGACAGTACTTGAGTTTTGTGGGTGTTGTTCATTTAGTCTTGCTCCAACTATAAAAGCTACTGCACCATGCATGTGCACCATTTGCATGATACATATGCATCATTTGCACCATACATATGCACCATTTGCACCATACCATGTGCATATTCATTGCACCATACAACATATGAAGCATCATGAAACATCATTACAAATGTAACACCAATGATGGAATGCATGATAATACTAAAATTTAGAGCAAGATTGTGTACCCCATTCAAACTATTCTAAGGTGTCTAATGACTACGATCATTTCACCATATTCATTTGACTTCTTACATTGTTGATCTTCTTTCTATTGAGTGATACCTGGGCAGCCGATCACTCAACCCCCCTTGCAACTAAACAAACACTTGAACTTCCATCCTTGACTTGTTTTAGTTCAAGTACCCTGATTGTTGCAACTATATCGTTCGTCATCGAGTAGTCATCAGTTCGATGATCAACCTTGTAAAATCCATGAAATCTCCTTCCTCGCGAGGATACCGTTCGATTATCAACCTCGTGAAACTCTTTGGGTCCATCTAAGATCTTGCGTTGTTATATGGTAACCTTGCTACACTAATTACCTTGTAGTTACCATATGATTGAGTTCTTTGCTGTGTTGTAACATATGAGGATGTTGAATCCTTAAATCCTCGTGTGCCACTGCAAAGGGTCTTACTCTTCTATTTCTATTGTTTGAAGATGTTGATATACCCAAAAACCGTGTAGTCGCCATATCTTCCGTATTCCTGCTGTTTTCATCACATAAGAGTGTTGGGTGTCTTGCTACTCTTATGCTACGGCTAAGGAATCCTATGGTCGACTAAACATCAAACGAGGTTAATGATTGTTGTTTAACCATGTAAACCATCTTAACTCATGTCAAGGGAAATACCACATTATGTTATAAGGACCTACGCAAAACCAAGCAAGCAACCAAGAATCAATGCACATATAGTTTTAAACTGTCATGGTAACCTAGAGAAGCAGAGAACAAGTGCTGATTCTTCAAGTCAAGATTAGGACAGAACAGGATGTCATGTCAGTGTAAGAATACAACAATAAAGGGTCAGTAACAGACGTGAAAGTTTTACGATGTGATATTGTCATGTCGAGCTTCCTGTCAAGGTTATCAACCTAAAGACTGGAATCACTTGAAGCAGACTTTAGAATTTCATAAGATGTCTGAAGATAATCACTATTTCGTAGAACCAAGTCTTTAAGGGCATTGTCATTTTCCTTAGTCAATGACCCTCTTTTATGGATCGTCCCCTCATCGTTTCTGTTATTCTACTTGTTAGAATCTCGGGACGAGATTCCTTTAAGGGGGAAGGATTGTAAAAGCCCGTTTTTTTGGAAGAACAAAAACACAAAAATGCGAACTTAAAAATTTTGAAAATGGACTTGGAAATCCAAACTCACATGAACCATATGAGTTAACCAATGTTCACTTAAAATAGAGACTTGTTAAAATTTTACATACAGAGCATGTTTGCTAATGTATATTGGAACTTAAGGTGTAAAATTCTTAATTTCCAAGTATTCACATTTTCAATTAAAAATTAAAGGAGAAAAGAAAACAAAATACAGAGAAAGAAAAAGGAATTATTCCAACCCTAAAATGGGACATCCAAAAAAAATATTCAAATCTCATGCCGTAAATTTTTCCATGACCTTTTAATATTCCAAATAGACTCTCGGTAAAGTTTCAAAATTTTTGAAGCACGTTTCCCATTTATTGGACATGTATTGAGAGTTTAATCAATGTCGACTTTAAATTTAAAGTTTGTGCTCAACCTTGTCCAAATCAACTCCAAATTTTTCCCGAGGTCCCTTATGGTTCAAAAATGGTAACTTCAAAGTTTCTGGATTTTTGAACCTAATCTACAATTTATTTCATTGAATCAAGTATCACCGCTTGAATTCAAATTCAAATCTGAGTTCGAAATTCAACTTGCTCAGTTCTGAAATCTGATTGCACCATAAAATTCTTCACATTTTATTTTAGTCATTGGGCCAAAGTTGAATATTTATGAAGCAAGATTGCTATCTCTATTTGAATTTTGAAAAGGGGAAGGGAGGACAGTGAAGTGGGTCCCACATGTCATGTTTATCCTCGTGGCCACAAAAACCAAATTCGCTTCTTCTCTCCCGGTCCTTATCACCACGCCCGACTCCTCTCCCAGGCCGCGCCGCACGCTCAGTCTGCTCCCGACCACCGCGCCCGCGCCTCCTCCTCTCCCGGCCTGGTCGCGTCCCCAGCTCCTCCGTGCCACGCGCCTTTCCTGCCAGCCGCGCGCTCCCTCGCTCCCTCGCCGCGTCCCCAGCCACGCCGCCGGCCACGCGCGTCGCCCCAGCACCTCGCCGTCCGCCTTCCTGTTGCGCTGCTCGCCTTGCCGCCGACCACGCCTGCCTTGCTGCGCCTCGCCACGCAAGCCGCAGCGTGCGTGCTCTCCATGTCCGTGTCGCCGCCTCCTCAACTCGCCAGTGCCTTGTGGGTACTGCACCACCCTCGACACCATGCCTCACCACTGCTGCGTCACTGGCAAGTCCATGTGGGTGCTTGTATTGCTTCGACGGCTGCTCCGGCCAACGCCGTCACCTTGATCGTGTCGTCGCGGCGTTCCGCGCTGTGGCTAGGTCTTGGAAGCAAAGCAAGTTATGAATGAGATGCACAGGATTCGGGAACACGGCGTTGACACACTAGTATCAACCACTGGTCCAAGGTTAGCTCTGATTGTGCAAGATTGATTAGATTAGTGACTGCAGCCAAGGTGTTCGACGAAATGGTTGCGAGGCGAAACTAAGTGTGTTGTCGTTCAATGCTGGTCTATGGATGCAGGTCTATTCTAGGGTGGCAATAGACAAGGACATGTGCGAAGGTGCTTTTGGAATGTTGATGAAATAACCGAATCAAGTACACACCCAAGATGTTCGGCGAAATGCCTACAAGGTGAGCCTTGCCCTTAAATACCTTGTTTGACATCACTGAAGTCCGTTCGTCGTGACCCTTAATGGTACTCGTGTGTCGTCAAGCCGTATGCCCATGTTCCGCGTTAATATCATTTCTATAGGAGTCCCCAAGTTGACCTCCTTTGTTGTTTGTATCACGTTAGCTTGTCTGTGCGTGCTCGTGATGCTCCACCATGAGCTGTGTCGACGTCGGTGACCACATGACGTCGTCGTGATGCTCCGAGCCGTCATCGTGCCCTGGCATCGAGATGAATGATGCTTGTGATGTGTGTGGTGCTGGAACACAAGCACGACTCGTCGTACAATAGCTGTCAAGCCCAATTAGGTTTTAGTCGATGAGAGAGTGATCAAGTCCTAGGTGTAATCTAGGTGCTAGATAAAAGGCCTTCTAGGTCAACCACGGGTATTGGTGATCACTGATCACCTAGGGTAGAGGTATGCAAGAATGTTGCGACCAACAAGGAAAACTAGACCAAGGGTAGAGGTATGCAAGATTCTTGATTTTGGGCTAAAGTTTGCTCAACTTCGCCAGGTTGTAATCTTTGTTAGTTAGGATTAAACATAGGGATATGCTATATTTATGAAAAGTTCTCGAAGACCTCTACAACGTTTCTGTTGACCATCAAGGCAGAAAAGCTTGATAATCTATTGAAATTTGGGGTATGCTTAAATTAATCCAGATAACCCTACCATTGTACCAGTCTCGGTAATTTTGCAATAACTCACTGTAGAAAAATCTTCTGCCTTATTGTAATATATATATGAAAAGGGGAGAAGCATATATACAGTTTTTTATTTAAAGTTCCGCTTGATTCAAATTGGAGGCAATTCAAATTTCGAGCTCAAAACCGTGAACTGTAGGGTTGATGTTGAACAACAGTCAGTTCATCTGTTAAGTTTAGATAGCTCTAGCTTTTGATCCAGAATAGTGACATGGTCATATTTATACATTTCTGGAAAGATTAGCAAGTCCTCTATCAACTTCGTGTTGTACTCGTGGCCTAAATCTTGGTATAGCTGTGCTAAATTCCTATGGTTGCAAACTTGGTTCTGGCAGGTCAGAACTTGAACAGTTGGCACATAGTTTAGAATTAGCACACTATACCTATGTAACAAATGTTTCATGGCCGAAATCTTTTACCACTGTATTGTTAACTCGATGTTATACAATGTTTATTTTGTCATTACCTCAAAATATTGTCATGATATACCTGTATAAATTGTAGAAATCACCACATATACAGGGGAGGTTCTGTCAAAATTTCCAGAAAATTTGGATCAACTTTAAACCTGTATAGATTCTATTCTGTAGCTCACCTGGAGCTGTATGAGTATAATCTGGAAAGCTTGTAAAGTGTACTACAACTTTTGTATTCAACCACAAGGCTGTTTCTGACGTTTCCTGTATAAAAGTTTTCAATTTATACAGGAAGGTCAGCTGGAACAGACTGTGAGTGCAACTCCAGTTTTAAAAATTTTTGGGAGTTGGAAACCTTCTCATTGTTCCAATATCTTTTTCACAGATGGCTGAGTCTACAATATACTTACCAAACGGATGGGTGTTCATGAAGTGTACTCTTCTGAAGGGTTTTCCGGATTTGTTGATAGCAATGCTTCAACGGTTCGGATATCGTGAAATACCGGACTATTGGGGCAGGGAGATCAATGACGGAGGTGTGACAAGGTGCACCATTTATGGTGATGTGCCTGCTGCTCCATTGAATATTGGATGGGCTCCTTTCTCCATCTAGGTACAAGGAATTCAACTGGAGAACACGTGGTGTTATGCCGCAAGTGTTGCCATAAGTAGGTTTTGCAAACTTCATTACCGTGCCATGGCTGACACTCCATTTGCGCTCTTCCCGGTCGACGGTAGAGCCGGTGACGAGTGGGCCATTCGGATGGTTGCAGTACATGGGCATAATGAAGAAGTACCCAATGTGATTTTGGCGTCATATGCAGAATCAGCGTGTCAAGAAAGCCTTGATCAGCATGGTAGCCTTGGAAAAATGATGAGTGACCTGAAGCAGGCTCTGATTTGAGGGGATCACTTTGAAGGGGCCAATGACTCACTTAAGGCCACAGTTGCTCCCCTAAATCGCCATCTAAACTTAAGGGAGAATCAGTGGCACCGGGTTGTTCAAGCTCGATCGGAGGCTCGCATGAAAACGCAACACGCGGAAAGTGCGTTGGAAGCGAGTCAACTCGAGGTGCAACTGTTGGATGAACAGCTGAGTGAGGTGACTCAAGAAAGGGATCTATCTATCTAGATGGGAGACTCAGGATTGGAAGGCCAGTTGCAAAAATGCATAGAAGGAACTGGAAGATTTGAGGATGTTTCTTCTGCAGGCTGATGTGAAATCTTTAGTTGCCGCAACATCATCAATGGTTGGTGAGGTAGCTACTCTTGCTCCCGCAACCGCACCTGTGGCACCAATTTTGAATGATTAAGAGGAAGAAGAAGATCCCGAGGAACTCGAGTACGTCGAGTAGGACGTATTGGAGTGGGATGAGACAACACTTATGCCGTCACGGGGCAACATATAATTTAATAGTTGCTCGTGTTCATTTTGTGGCCATGTTTGTATCATATTAAGAATAGCAATGGTTATGTCTAAGATGACAGGACATATATGACATCTCATGGGGACCAAGTATGGTAGAGATGCACTTCCGTAGGGGGAGTCCATCATTTTAGAGTACACTACTGTAAACTTGGTCAAGAGATAATATATCTTGTATAAAGTTTATACTTTATCAATATATGTGAATGTTATGCACTTATCCCTTGTCAATAAGTCATGCTACTGAATGATAAAATGGATAAAGGGAAAGAAAACATGTGCTGATTTTAAGTCATTTAGATGCAGAATGGTGCGTACACGCTCGACGCCTGAAATGGGAGGATCCAGTCGTGGTCGTGAGGACGAATCTCCGACCTAGGAGACGGCTGCTACACCGCAGCAACGAGTTCCTCCACCAACACCTCCTGAACTTCCAAGGAGTCTAGTGGAGGTTCTCGCCGCAGTGCTTGGCTTGCGCGACGAGCAAACAGAGTTACTACGGACTTTGGTCCAGCATTCGTCCCATCAACTAGGGTGACCAAATGCGGGTCCACAACAGCCTTCTCCGAGTTCATACTCGGACTTTATGTCAACGCACCCGCCGGTCTTGGTGGAGGCCGATGAACCGTTGGAGGCGGACAACTGGCTCAGCTCCATTGAATGGAAGTTTGGTTTGCTACGAGTAATCGAACATCAGAAGACCCTATTCGCGACCCAACAACTACAAGGGTCCGCTGGTGCGTGGTGGGCGAATTACCTTGCCGCATGACCAGTCGGCTATGCCGCGAGCTGGGAGGAATTCCGGGAGGTGTTTCGCGCCTATCACATACCTCCCGATGTTATGAGGAGGAAGCTTCAAGAGTTCTTGGAGCTGAAACAAGGAGGAAGGAGTGCTTACGATTACTCCAAGATATTCAACCACGTGGCTCAATATGCTCAAGACCAAGTGAATACTGAAGATCGGAAGCGGGAATGCTTCTATCGGGGTTTGAACCCCAAGATGAAGGACAAGCTTGCCTTGTTCAACAGCGGCAGCTTCAACAACATGGTCAATGCCACAATCGTACAGGAGGACGCTACTAGGGAGCTATTCTCCGACAAGAAGAAAAGGAGTGCTCCGCAGGGCAGCAGAGGAGGTACTCCTCAGAAGTACCACATGGTGTATCGATCACCATCCGGCCAGAGGTGGCAGCCGCCATCGCGACCACCGATGTTTCGTGGTCGCCCATTCAACAATGTCGGCTTCCGCCCACAACAACAACAAGGGATGATTCCGCATGCACCTCTACCTCCACCGCGTGCACCGGGATTCCGTCCTCCATTCCGTGTCGGCCAGACCCCGTACACATGTTATACCTGTGCACGTACAGGACACTTCTCCAAGGACTGCCTATAGAGCAGAGGACAATCATCGTACCAGGGGGCAAACCAGCCTCGCAACCAGCCCAAGAAGCCAGCCACCAGAACCTGCAACGTCCACCGCCTCGCCATCGAGGACGTTCCGGAAGGCGGACCCGTACTCACGGGTACGTTCTCTCTCATTGGTCATCCCGTAGTCATCCTTTTTGACTCCGGTGCCTCCCACAATTTTATTAGCAATTCTTATGTCAGACAATACCAGTTGCCTATCTATTCCACAAAAACCCTATATATGATTTGTTCTCCGGGAGGAAAAGTAGTCGCAAATAAGATGGTCCATAGGGTACCTCTTATTCTGGGTGGGAACATATAACCTAGTTCTCTCATTATACTAGAGCATCAGAAGTTAGATGTCATCTTAGGGATGGCATGGCTGCAATACAATTGTGCTATTATTGACATCGTTCCTCGGAGGATATATCTAAATTCTCCGATCCACACTCCCCACAATCTCACTCTCGAGAGTAATATCCACGTGACTCCAACTGCTTATAACACTGAAGCCTGTAAACTCGAAGATATTCCAGTAGTGTGAGTATCCGGACGTTTTCCCAATGATCTTCCTGGTATGCCACCAGAAAGAGATGTTGAGTTTAAGATTAAACTTGTACCGGGAACAGTGCCAATCTTGAGGAAGCCGTATAAGATGGCACCTAAAGAACTTGCAAAACTGAAGGAGCAGCTGAAGGAACTTTTGGACAAGGGTTTCATTCGTCCAAGTTCGTCACCTTGGGGCTGTTCTGCATTGTTCGTGGAAAAGAAGGATAAAACATTGAGACTATGTGTGTACTATCGTCCATTGAATCCTGTCATGATCAAGAACAAGTATCCACTACCCCGTATCGATATTCTATTCGATCAGTTGGTAGGTGCTCGGGTATTTTCGAAGATGGATCTTCGCTCTGGTTATCATCATATCAGGATTCGACCAGAGGATATACCTAAGACAACATTCTCGATGAGGTATGGATTATATGAGTACCTTGTCATGTCCTTCAGATTAACCAACACACCGACCCATTTCATGTATCTCATGAATTTGGTATTCATGCCGGTTTTGGACAAGTTTGTCGTGATCTTCATCGACGACATCCTTGTATACTCAAAATCCGAAGAAGAACATGCACAACATTTGCACATCATGCTTCAGCGATTGCGGGACCACAAGTTGTACGCTAAGTTCAGCAAATGTGAGTTCTGGATCAACCAAGTACCATTTATAGGGCACATCACCTCTGCTGAAGGAATTGTAGTTGATCCGAGCAAGATTAGGAAAGTACTCAAATGGGGGTCTCCTAAGTCTGTGCATTAAGTTCGAAGTTTCTTGGGTTTAGGTGGACATTACCTAAGGTTCATCCCAATCTTTTCCAAGATAGCTAAACCAATGACGGAACTTCTGAAGAAAGGAAAGAAATATACCTGGACAAAGGAATGTGAGGAGGGTTTTCAAGCATTTGTAAAACACCTCACAACAGCACCAGTATTGGCCCAACCAGACAGAACAAGATCCTTTGATGTTTATTGAATTGCATCTGGAATTGGTTTGGGTTGCGTATTAATGCAAGACAGAAGGGTGATCGCTTATGGATCACGACAGCTTCAAAACCATGAGCAACATTATCTGACTCATGATCTTGAGCTCGCTGTCGTGGTACTAGCATTAAAGATGTGGAGACACTACCTATGGGGCAACCTAATACATCTCTACACCGATCACAAAAGCTTGAAGTACATCTTCACCCAGAAAGAATTGAATATGCGACAACGAAGATGGTTGGAGTTAATCAAAGACTATGAGATTGAAATCCACTACCATCCCGAAAAGGAAAATGTAGTCGCAGATGCGCTAAGTCGCAAGTCCCATATCAATAACCTTTCTATCACCTTGATAGAGGAAGAAGAACAAAGTCTCTACTTGGTTCCGTATGGGGCGCTCTACAATCTAGCCCTCATTCCTACCATAAGGGAGGAAATTGTGGAGGCTTAGAAGGAGGACAAGGGCATATCACATATTCGCCAACGCATGAAGAAGGGGGAAATGAAGTGTTCCCGAGGTGACGATGATGGTACCATCAGGTTCAAAGACCGCATCGTGGTACCCCGCAATGTGGAACTTCGGAAGAAAATTTTGGACGAGGCTCATTTGTCCAAATATTCTATTCATCCGGGGAGTAACAAATTGTACCAAGACTTGAAGAAGAAATTTTGGTGGACTCGGATGAAGAGGGAAATAGCAAAGTATGTATCCAAATGTGATACGCGTCGACGAGTGAAAGCCGACCATCTGAAAGCAGCCAGACAACTACAACCGTTAAGCATACGTGCCTGGAAATGGGAGGACATAAGCATGGATTTCATTGTTGGATTACCTCTCACTTTTTGCAAACATGACTCGATTTTGGTGATAGTCGACCGACTCACCAAGTCGGCTCACTTTATTCCAGTCAATGTCAAGTATGTGGCACGACAATATGTAGAGATGTATATTGCTAGGATCTTATGCTTACACGGAGTACCCCGCACTATCATATCAGATCGTGGAACCTTGTTTATTGCTCGCTTTTGGGAGTAGCTCCATGCATCCCTGGGTACCAAATTGATTCGAAGCTCAGCTTACCATCCACAGACTGATGGTCAAACGGAATGAGTAAACCAAGTGCTAGAGGATATGCTCCGCGCCTGTGCCATCCACCATGGTAAGAACTGGGATGATCATCTACCATTGGCGGAGTTTTCATACAACAATGGTTATCAGACTAGCATCCAAATGGCACCATATGAAGCTCTCTATGGCCGGAAGTGCCACACACCTTTGAATTGGTGTGAATCTGGTGAATGAGTAACATATGGTATAGACTTGGTAAAGGAAGCCGAAGATCGAGTACGAGTTATTCAAGCCAACCTCAAGGCTGCTCAGTCTCGCCAGAAAAGCTATACGGACAAATGACGTTGACCACTTCATTTGATATTGGGGATCATGTTTACCTTCGTGTATCCCCAATGAAATGGATTCATCGCTTCGGAGTAAAAGGGAAGCTAACACCACGTTCCATCAGACCATTTGCAATAAGTGAGCAATGCGGACGTGTAGCCTATCCGCTAGAGCTGCCAGCATCGCTGTCAGGGTGCACAATGTGTTTCACATTTCACAATTTAGAAAATGTCTCAAGGCCCCAGCGGAAGTCCGTATGGAGGATTTGGAAGCTCTCCAACCAGATCTTACTTACTCCGAGCATCCAACCCAGATAGTCAATGAGAAGACTCGTACCACAAGAAACCGTACTTTACATTTCTACAAGGTCTTGTTGGGAAACCACACCGCTGATGAAGCAACGTGGGAGAGCGAAGAATATCTTAGAACCAACTATCCGGACTTGTTAACGTCATGTGTTCGTTAGATATTTTTCCTTTTATCCTTCCTTTTGTAATCTCAGGACGATATTCTTTTAAGGGGGGAGGAATGTAAAATGCCACTTTTTCCTTCATATAAGTTCATCTACAAGTTTATTATCAACCATAGTGGAGATCCATCATGGTTATGCACATGAATATGGTGGAATACATGAACTTGATCTCATCAAATCTTTTATTCCACTCATGCTTAAATTTTATTAACATGAGGAATGGACTTCACCAATAATCTTAGATAAATTCTTTTGACCTCTCTTAAAAGTTTGGAATTATTTGAATGGAGGATCCTAGGTAAAATTACTATGCAGTACCCAATATATATTCAAATTAACTGCAAATTGAATATACTACTGTATATTTGGCCCTGTCAAAATTATTCAATTCAGAGGTCATAAATTTTTCTATGGTTTACTAATATTCCAAATAGACTTCCTGCAAAGTTTCATAAATTATGAACTCCATTTGCTATTTTATTTGAGACGCTTAGCAAATTCTGACCCTATTAGGAATTCAAATTTTGAATGCTGTTCAACTTATTTGAACATCAAGAATTGAACACACCATCATGGTCAGCATTACTTGCTTTACTTATCCTCATAGTTTCAGAATTTTTGGAACTCATTTGCTATTTAAATCAGTGACCCCATTGAATTCCATCCAAATTCAAATTCAAATTTGAAATTGAATTGGAACTTGCTCCAAATTGAAATCCAATTGCAGAATCAAATTCCAGGTATTTATTTGAGCCTCCCCACAAAAATCTAGAATTTTTGGACCAAGTTTGGTAAGGGAATTGAAGTTTGCAGAGAAGGGGCAGGGATAAGGGTAGTGGGACCCACCAGTTAGTGGGACAAACTCGGTGCTGCTCTGCACGCTGGAAAAAAGCCGCTCTCCATCCAAACCAACAAGTTTGCAGAGAAGGGGCAGGGATAAGGGTAGTGGGACCCACCAATTAGTGGGACAAACTCGGTGCTGCTCTGCACGCCGTTTTTCCGCCGCTCCCCTGCTCGACACCGCGCCGCATGCAAACCACCACGGAGCTGCTCGTCTGCCTGCTACATGGCGTGCCTCCTATTACTCCTCCCCGAGCTATATAAACCCTCCCTCGGTCGAAGTGGACACACACCAACACGCTCGCCTCTGTTTATCCATTTCCACCACTGCACCGCATCACCGCTGCCGTTCCTGACGTGCTGGCCAAACGACGCAAGGAATCGCGGTGCTCACAACAGCAAAAGGTGGCTTAACTAGTTGCTCTTCCTTCCCATCCAGTCCTTTGTTTGATTCCCTGCTTATATGTGCGGTATTTCGAAGTTTCCTCGACGCTCGCAGGTGAAGCCGCTAGGGAACTTTCTGTTCCACGAGGACAGACCACTTCAAGCACGTTTCCATCTCCTTCCTTGAAGTAATAAGGCGCGCAAAGGTACCTATATGCTTCTTGTGATGTTTTAGCCATTGTCGTGCTTCCTAGCTCCCTTATTTCAAGTTTCCCCGAAAATAGTTCATACCGAGATCACTAGATTACCGGTTAAATTCTGTTTCTATGTTTGATGATTTGTCAATCCAATAAGGTATTATCTCCTAGACCTCCCGGCGCATCACCTCACCAAAGTTGAAGGGAAGACATCGAGAGAAGGGGTCAGATTTTGAGTTTTCATGGCCGCCGGTTGAAAAACCGTACCTCGCCGTCGAACTCAGCTTTGCCGGCGATGTCGCTCTGTTCTAACCCACAAATCGTCCTCCTGGTGCTCCCAGGAACCTTCCCGACCTTTCCCCGAGCCTATTGAGCCATTTCCGAGCATTTCCGACGAATGACGAAACCCTAGCTCCGCCGTCACCGTCGCATCGCCGTCTCCGGTCATCGCCGACGTGATTGGACACTACCATCGACTTGCGCGGTCGATTTTATGGTTGAGCAGTCACGGCGAGGCCGAAAGAAGGTCGACGCACCTAAGTCCGGCGAAGCGCCACCGCGGTTCCGGCGAGAGGCGTCGCCACGTCGAGAGGTAGACGAAGGTGCGGGTCCCACCTGTCAACAACACCCCTCTCGCGTGGGATCAGTTGTGGACAAGGATCTGGTGTGGCAATGCGGGTTAACCCCGTGGCTCCTGGTGTGGCTCCGCTCTGATTGGCCCGATTCAAATGAAGTGGGGTTGGCCCCTTTATTTGAATTTTCCAATAGAAAAATAAATCCAGATTCAATCTAAACTTAGAGAATCTATAACTTTCAGTAGAATTATACAAAAATTCCCAAATAAATTTTGTTAGAACCAGCATGAAGAATACTATCCAGCGGTGCACTTGGATTTGTATGAAAGGCCATAGAAATTGTTCCATAATTCAAATAAAAAAATGCTTAAAGAATTCATTTCTACAGTTCTGTTAATTGGAAAATTTCCAATTTTGGTCAGAACACTATTGTTAATACCCTTGATCTCCAGTAAAATTTTCAAACTCTTTGGACTTAAAATACTGGGTTGATCAATATTCCAAATCTCTATGTAGTTCTAAATTAAGAAAAATGGAAAATCAGTTTCCAAAAATTTATCCAAACTTGAAAAATCAATTTCTTCCTGTAGGAAGATTAGAAAATAGTGAAACAAATTTTCCTAGAAACCAGTGATACCCCCTCTACATGATACAACCCCTGGTAGCCATGATACGTCTCCAAAATTTCAACCAAAATTTAGAGAAGATTATTGCTTACTATAATTTTTAAGAACAACAAACTTCCTTGATCATCTCCTGTTTTTTGCAAGACTCTTCTCTATAGTCAATAGTATCTACCATAAAAGTCCCAAAGCCAATTAAGATACTTATCATATTTTATCCTAGGATATTCACACTACCTCAAGCATATTAATTATTTTCAAAATCATTCATACCTAGTATATGCATATCGTGTAGTAGCTGAAATCGAGGAGCAGGAGGAAGCTTTGGAGGTCCAGCTGCCAGAAACTAACATAGGCTCAAACTCGCATTCAAGCAAGCCCCGGTTTGCATTTAAGTTCCTTACAGTGTTTTGCGGTTTTATTTCACCTTACGTCTTCAGATAATTGTGCATTACGTTTAAGGTGTTTGACATCCACTTGCATGGCCCATAAATCCTATGGAGTCTTGGGTAGGTCTACGACCCATTGAGTAGACACTGCTATGCTTATGCTCATAGGAATTCGGTAGAAGTCGAGTAGTTGGAATCTACTCGCGAGATAGGAATTTTGTCACACGAGAGATTCCGAAATAAAAAAATGGTTTATGGATATGAAATTGAGACCGCATAGTGGGTAGGATGCAACGAGATGTGGTCTCACGTGCGTATCCCTGCTTGTGTCGATTGACGATCGTTTCGTGTGCGGTCCTGCTGGACAAGCTTGAATTGTACCAGCGACATACTGGAGGAATGGGCTCCAGTAAACTGACCTAGCTTGATACTGGTTTGTCGAGACATTCTGTTCCGTTTTATAGGCGTGAGTTGAGGGCAGCAAGGTGTAAATCAGCTGGTGGGCACGTCAGTGTACGCCCCACGCAGTGACCTCCTGCTCGTGACGGATCGACCGGTTTGACATTCGAGTGTTTAGTGGAAGGTGGCCATATACGACTAGTACTGAATTGTAATGTAGGTATTGCTGAAAGTACTGGCTGGCATTTCCGAAAGTGCGTATGTGTCGTGTTGTTCCGGGTATGTCCTGATTGCAATCACTGTCCCTCGCGGTAATAGAGTACCACTTGTTCACTGCGCCGTGACATAGTAAATACTGAAGAAGTCAGGAGAATATGATATATTGGTTTACAAATTGCTTGGACAACCTTGTTTGGTTTAGAGATAGTACAATTAAAAGTTTACAATTTCCCCATACTTTACCTGTGGTAGCATCATGTGCTTTGTGCATGTCATATCATCGGCAAAACGTTTCTTTTTTGGTTGTGGAGTCTATGATGTGCCGTGCCTAAAGAATGTCATGTGCTGATTAAAACTTGACTATAAGGATCCACTTGTAGGTGAGTCCTTATGTTTTACTTTACCTATGTTTAGTATTCACCCTTGCATATGTCTAGTGAGACGGGTTAGTCTTGCTGAGCCTTATGCTCATGTTTGCAGTTATCGAGTTTTTGCAGATTATACGACTGATGACGGGTTTGATGACGAGGATGCACCCCCTCCCAGGTTTACAGCCGAGTGGAAACCCTGCACGCCACCGTGATTTGTGTGTTGCTAGTGTGAAGTATCCAGGACATGGATGACTTTGCTTTTGCATAGCTAGTGCTGAGAGCGTAGCTATGATGTGTAGTTCTCTTCCCTTTTGTTAGTATTTTAAAACTTCTATTGTGCTTTTAAATAAAGACTTGGTATTGCAAATTTATCCTCGTTCTATTCTTTTATACTGTTGGGTGTCGCATCGCACGACACCACCCAATGAGATCCTTGGAGGTCGGGATTCCGGTCCCCACAAAACATGTTGGGCAACGCCATGGGAACACCAAGTCCCATGTGTGGGTGCCCAAAACCTTTGTTACTAACATTAAAGGACCCAAGAAAGCTTGGGTACCTAAGACCGAAGCGTGATTTGTTTTTGCAGGCTTACTCCTCCGGTGGAGCAAAATAGGTGCTAGATAGTGGATGCACCAACCACATGACCGGGAAATAAGGATGTTCGTTGAATATGAAGAAAATGAAGATCCAATCAAAGGCATCTATTTTGGCGATAACAGTCAAGGAAGGGTGCTCGATACTGCTAAAATTGCGATTTCATGTCAAAACACTCTTTCTCATGTTTTACATGTCGATTCCTTAGATTATAACCTTCTGTCGATATCTCAATTATGTGACAAGGGTTATAATTGTTTGTTCACTAATGAGGGTGTGACCGTCTTTAGATGGAATGATAACTCGATTGCATTCAAGGGTGTGTTAAAGGGAAAACTTTATCTAGCTGACTTCAACAAAGATAAAGCCGAACTTGACACATGCTTGATTGCAAAGACCAACATGGGTAGGTTGTGGAATAGACGGCTAGCACATGTTGGTATGAGGAATCTTCAAAAACTTCTAAAAGGCGATCACATCCGTGGTTTAAAGGATGTTTTTGAGAAAGACAGGCCTTGTAGCACGTGCCAAGCCGGGAAGCAAGTAGGAGCACCACATCCCGCGAAGAATGTCATGACAACAACGAGACCGCTCGAGCTACTTCACATAAACCTATTTGGTCCAATTGCTTACATAAGCATCAGCGGTAACAAATACAGTTTGGTAGTTGTTGATGATTTTTCGCGCTTCACGTGGGTTTTCTTTTTGCATGATAAGACAGAAACTCAAGGAACCCTCAAGAAGTTTCTCAAGCGTGCCCAAAATGAATTTTGATTGAAGATCAAGAATATATGAAGTGACAATGGCACGGAGTGCAAGAACACCCAGGTTGAGAAATACCTAGACGATGAAGGAATAAAGCATGAATTTTCAGCACCATATTCTCCTCAACAAAACGGAGTAGCTGAAAGGAAGAACCGAACCCTCATTGAGATGGCGAGGACAATGCTCGATGAGTACAGGACTTCGGATCGGTTTTTGGCTGAAGCGGTTAACACCGCGTGTCACGCCATAAATTGACTCTATCTTCATCGCCTACTCAAGAAAACATCGTATGAACTACTCACCGATAACAAGCTGAATATTTCCTATTTTCGAGTTTTTGGTTCCAAATGTTATATTTTGAACAAGAAGCCTAGGACTTCAAAGTTCGCTTCGAAGTCCGATGAAGGTTTCTTGCTTGGCTATGGTTCAAACTCTTACGACTATCGTGTCTTCAACAAGGCCTTCAGACTTGTTGAAGTAGCACGTGACGTGGTGTTCGATGAAACTAACGGCTCTCAAGGGGAGCAAGATGATCAATGTGTGCTAGATAGAGAAGAAGCTCCATGTCAAGTGTTGAGAAGAATGGCATTGGGCGATGTTCGACCACAAGTGCCACCTCCAAATGCGAATGAAGAAGATGAACCACAAGTGGAGGTAAATGATCAAGGGGGAGCGTCTACACAAGATCAACCTCATGAAGATCAAGGTGATCAACAAATCAATGAGGGCAACCATCTAGAGGGAGAAGAAGATGATCATGAAGATTCAAGATTACAAGTGCCACATCCAAGAGTACATCAATGCATCCAAAGAGATCATCCCGTCGACAATATAATTGGTGACATCCAAAAGGGAGTAACAACTAGATCTCATATAGCTAATTTTTGTGAAAATTACTCTTTTGTATCCTCTTTGGAACCACACAGGATTGAGTATGCATTGTAAGATCCGGATTGGGTGGTGGCGATGCAAGAAGAACTGAACAACTTCAAATGGAACGAGGTGTGGGAACTTGTCGAAAGACCCAAGTTCAACGTCGTCGGCACTAAATGGGTCTTCCGCAACAAGAAATACGAACATGGGGTGGTGCCAAGAAACAAGGCGTGATTTGTGGCCAAATGGTATTCACAAGTCGAAGGTTTGGATTTCGACGAGACTTTTGCTCCCATAGCTAGGCATGAATCGATTCAAATATTACTTGCATATGCTACTCACCATGATTTCAAACTCTATCAAATGGATGCGAAAAGCGCCTTCCTCAACGGACCAATCAAGGAGGAGGTGTACGTGGAGCAACCCCCGGGGTTCGAAGATCAAGAGATCCCCGACCATGTGTTCAAACTGTGTAAGGCTCTCTGTGGCTCAAACAAGCTCCCAGAGCTTGGTATGAGTGCATTAGAGATTTTTTGATTGAAAATGGATTTAAGATTGGCAAAGCTGATTACACGTTGTTTACCAAGCATTTTGACAATGATCTATTTATATGTCAAATTTATGTTGATGATGTTATATTTGGTTCAACTAACAAATCCTTTTGTGAAGAATTTAGTAAGATTATGACAGATAGATTCGAGATGTCTATGATGGGAGAATTGAGATATTTCTTGGGATTCCAGGTGAGGCAACAAAAGGAAGGGACGTTCATAAGCCAAACCAAGTATACTCAAGACATACCCAGGAAGTTTGGAATGGACAAAGCGAAGACTATAAAGACTACCATGGCAACAAATGGACACTTGGATCTCAATGAAGACGGACCAAACGTGGACCAAAAGGTATATCATTCCATGGTTGTCTCCTTACTTTATTTATGTGCATCTAGGCCTGAAATTATGTTGAGTGTATGTTTGTGTGCAAGTTTTCAAGCCAATACTAAGGAATGTTATTTAACAGCCGTAAAAAGGATCTTGCGATTTTTAGTTTGTACACGCAACCTAGGCCTTTGGTATCCTAAAGGTTCAAAGTTCAATGTCGTTGGATACTCCGATGCAGATATGCTGGATGCAAAGTAGATAGAAAAAGTACCTCCGGTACTTGTCAATTCCTAGGTAGATCCCTAGTTTCTTTGTCCTCCAAGAAACAAAACTCCATTGCCTTATCCACGGCCGAAGCGGAGTATGTTGCAGCTGGGAGTTGTTGTGCACAACTTCCTTGGATGCGACAAACTCTAAGGATTACAGATACAATATGAGCCATATTACACTCCTTTGTGACAATGAGAGTGCCATTAAAATTGCCCTTAATCCCATTGAGCACTCTAGGACCAAACACATAGACATCCGGCATCACTTTTTGAGAGATCAATCAATGAAAGGCGACATAACCATCTCCCATGTCAACACCGAAAAACAACTAGCCGATATATTTACCAAGCCACTTGATGAAAAACGTTTTTGTGAGCTCTGAAATGAACTAAATATCCTTGATGCTCGGAGTGTGGCTTAAAAACTTGCATACCTGTATGCCATCTTCAAAACCTATTGATTGTGTTATGAAAATCTTCTCTTTCTATTTCCTACGAAATGCTATGTTAATTACTTAATCTTTGTGAATTATGGTCATAGCTTGATTGTTGTATGTTTACTGATCATATTCATCAAGATTATATGCATGTTTTATCCCCTATTTTCTTTGTAAGCACCTTCGAATATATATGAATGGTCTATCTGGTTCTGTTCTGGTGACCACGGACAAGTCCGTGGTTATCCGGACTAGTCCGCAGAGTTCCGGTAGTCCGGACTAGTTCGGTCGACCACAGACTAGTCGATTTTTCGACTCCATAACCCTAGGGCTGCCAAAATCTAATCTTCTTCATCTTCACAACTTGCCTCACATTCTCTCTCCACACTCAAGCGCCCTAAGGCGATTTGGCGAGTTCTCCACCAAATCTCCATGGGAAACAATCTTCATCGCAAGGGGATCAAGAACCCCGGACATGTCCGCATCGAAAACTCCTCCAACTCCGTGAATCGAAGGATTTGGTACAACTTTCTCCCAAACCCTAGAACCTTCGATTTCTTTTGTTTTGGATCAAATAGCCTAGTTCCTCCTGTTAATACATGATTCCTTATTGTATTACAACTACATTGAGCCTCTTTTGCATTGAGAAACACCATTGCCTTGCTAGTTAGGGTTCAAACTGCTGAATATTGGACTAGTCTGGCCCTGTGCAGACAAGTCCAGTACTCCGAACTAGTCCACACTTAAGCACCGGACAAGTCCGATTTTGACTGGACACAACCCTACTTTCCTTCTACTCAATGCATTCCCTTGCTATCAATCCTTATCTAAGTCATGTATAACCTCCTTGTCAGGACAATGTCGAATGAAAACATTTCCGACTTTGAGGCCAAAATGGAACAAGACTCCTTGCCTCGTGCTTCGACGTGGCAAATCAATAAGAGGAAAGACCGTGCTTCCAAACCATCACCCACCCCACCTAGGATGCGATGGAAGGTTGCAGCAAAGAAGCCAGCTTCGAAAGCTCAAGATTTGATTGGCTCTAGCTCTGCGGCTCATCGCCAATCCAAAGGGAAAGGCAAAGGGATTACCTCTGGCCCCATTAGCCCTCTCAAGATGAGTGTTCCAAGGCAGGGGAATAGAGACCCCTCGGAAGAAAAATTCAATGGAAAGGGGAGTTATGTGGCTTGGAAGTTGAGGAAAGATGATGCATACAGCAGTGCTAAGAAGGCACTTGATCAAAGGTTTTGGAGCAACTTCCACGCAGAATACTACAGTTCCGTGTATCTCCCAATGAAGACTCCAGTGGTCCACAACCAATGGATCGACTGGGCACACTTTGAGAGGAAGAGCTGCCCCGCCTTTGATGAAGTGATACAGGATGTGGAGAGACATGGCCTCAAGGACTTGTTTGCTTTTAGGTATAACTGGAATGATGATGTCATTGCGCAATTCTATGCAACTTGTTACTTTGCCAGCAATGAAGGGGAAATGGTGACTTGGACGACTCATGGATCCAAGTACACAGTCACATATGGTGAGTTTGCCAGACTACTGCATCTAGAGAACACCGACAACAATGCAATCATCATTCACAACATTGGTGTCTTGGAGAAGGATAAGATGGAGTTCCTATATGATACTCGCCTGAAGTACAACCCTCCATCGACCAAGAACATGAAGAACTTCTTCATGGTTCTCAACAGGGTGCTTAGGAAGACAATTGCTCCGAAGGATGGAGATGCAGGGAGTGTCCAAGGCTACCTGAGGACATTGATGAAGGTGATCAGCAAAAGCAGGAAGTTTGACATCTTTAACTACATTTGGAATGATATGGTGAAAATTTCCTACACACCTAACTGTTCTTGTGGCTATGTGCCTTATATCATGTTCATGATAGAGATGGTCACAGGGATTGAGTTTGTGAAAGATGTTGAGCACACAACCTTGAGGCCCCAGAAGCCTCCCCAAGCCACTCTCTCAGCTGCTCCATCTCCTGTGTCAAGTGAAGAGGCTCCGAGGAGAGCTCAAGGAGATGCAAGGACTATCCGCAACACTAGGGCTCCTCCTCACAAAGGGTCTCCTAGTGGAATAATGAAGTACTTGGCTACCATTTTTGGTTCTTACCACAAGACTGGGGTGAAGGTCCATGAGATGAAGAAGGCAAGAAAAGAGGAAATGCGGTACATGAAGAACAATATCAAGGCAATTTGTCAAAAGCTGGAGATTGAGCCTATTGGATCTCCAGTCATCTATGAGGACTCTCCTTCTGACTTCTCGGAGCTGCCACCCCTTTCACCTTCTGAACTTGCCTATTTTGGCATTGGGGGCGCTGCGAGTGGTTCTAATCCTCCTCCTCCTCAGCCTAATGATGAAGACAACGAGAGGACCAACAGCGAGGAATGAGTTGTCAGCAACTTCTAGATCCCTCCTCTCCTTCTTTTTGGTGCCTTGATGCCAAAGGGGGAGAGATTGAGGGAAAGTCACTAGGTCTAGCAGTAGATTGAGATATGAGAGCTTCGATTGTGTTTCTCTTGCAATTCTGTTCCTTTTGGGTTGTACAACTTCTATTATGCTTGTATTATGTTTCTAGTCATGTTTATGAAGCTTGTGATGATGCTTTGATATAATCTATGTTCATAGTTGATATGATCTATGTTTATGCTTTGAGGTTGACATACTTGCTCGATGTTGATATGATTATGTCATTCACCTCATTCTCATCACAACTATTGCTCATATAGTTTTGCACCCCACCATAAAGAGTGCACATATGTCTTATGTTCTCATTGCTTAATTTGTTCCAAGATCATATGTGCACACTTTATGGAAAATCTAAATTTTTATCATATTTGTGAAATCTCAATTAGTTGTCATGAATCACCAATAAGGAGGAGATCGAAAGTGCATCTAGGCATCCCTTGTGGGTTTTGGTTGATTTATGACAAACATATGAGATCCTAACAAAATTGTTGAGATGAGCGCAGGTTTTAACGAAATTGTGAAGAAAGCGCAAAAAGAAAGGAGAGTGAGGATCTATATGGAAAAAAGCTCAAGAGCTGAATAGATTAAATCATTGTGTATGGAGTGTGTTGGAGAAACACACTGCAAGAGCTCAAGCAAAAGAAATCTCACTCACTGCACAATTCACAGGAAATCCGGACTAGTCCGATATCACCACAGACTAGTCTGATATGTCTCTGACTATAAACGGACAAGTCTTCCTAGTGCGGACTTGCCCGCTAGCACACCTGTTTTCACAGCACCGGACTAGTTCGATAACAGCACGAACTAGTCCGATATCATTCTGACTAAGATTGGACTAGTGCCCCTTAGTGCAAACTAGTCCTCAGAACCTCAAACTTTACACAGAAACAGACAAGTCCAATATCACCATGGACTAGTCCGAAAACTCTCTGACTAAAATCGGACAAGTCCTCCAAGTGTGGACTTGTCCTCTAATTCTACCAGAGGTTCACCACACCAGACTAGTCCGATATGTGCCGGACTATTCCGAACACTTCCAGAGACCAAATCGTATTAGTCTGCTCTTTTCCGGAGTCCGATAATTCGGGACACTTAGGGTTTCCCACATGCCGCACACCCTAATGGTAACTTTTGGAAACCCTAGTATAAATAGAGGTGTACGGCCTGTGACGCCCGGTTCAGAAAAATAAACCAAGCTAACGCATATGTGTGCCCAGGATGTTCATCACACATACACGAGTGCATTCACAAAAGAGTATACAGAAAATTACCACAAAACAAGATTAATTAACCAAATTTTATTAAACAAACCATATTATCCTCGAATACAAGCTCTAATGAATATTAATGACAAGTTCAACTAATGCAGCAGGAATACTCTAATTAAGCAAACTAAACAGCTAGGCAGCCTAAGCAATAGGGTAGCGCAACTCCAATCAACACCACAGGTAAAGATGATGGTAGACACGGTCTAGAACTTCGCATTATCACCATTAAACTCCCAATCCTGACCTGCAACTATTGGGGGGGATTGCAAGAGTGAGTACATGTCGTACTCAGCAAGTGTGGAAAGTATGACATGTGGCTGATTCAAATGACGAATATAATAATGGCTAAGTGCTAAAAAGTACATTAAAACATTTGAGAAGCAATGTATAATATTTATATGAATCAAACCCATCATAAGCCATCAGTAATATCATAGTACTATTCCATATTCCATATCCATCATCATATACCAATATCCATATTCAATACCAGAAATTAATTCATAAACATAATATCACCATGACCATAATACCAACCATAACCATCCCAAATACCATCCCAATACCGAGTTCCCTCTAATCATGGAAGTTGTCCAAGTGCTCATAACCGGGAGCACGGTTATCATGATAGTTTATTAGACTCTGTAGAGTTTGTACCACTTTACCCACGTGTTTCTGATTTCATCACCTTTCGATGACTAGAACATCTATTATGCCGTCTCACACTTCCATCGGTGTGTGGCCAAGAGATCACAAAATAGCCTTTACAAAGGGATTACTAGCCTATTTAGACCCCATTGAGGTTTCACCGGTGGCGATGCCTCCAACTGAGCACATCTTCAACCAAGGGACCCCTCTTGAGCCATTCGGATCCCAGGGTAGTCCCACCAATCATCAACAAACCCAATCCGACTACCCCTTCCCTGAGCATCCTTAATGGTCCAAATAGCACTGGCAAAGCCCTGATTAATCAGCTACGCCGCACCCATACTTGGCCTCGTGGTGGCACTGTAGTCCTGGCTTATTCTCGCATGAACTGGTCCTTAGATCTAAAGCAAGCAAACCAACATATCATCCAACCCATCCACATACCAGGCTTGCTTAGATCACCCATTACCATATCATATTAACCAGTTCATGTTAACCGTAATCTCATCCATGCATAATTAAATTGAGTGGTATAGTCCATCCCAGTTAATTAAGCGAAGCAAAAAGGTAAAAACCCTTCCCGACTCTCTACCAAAAATTCCAGGTGACAAGGGTGGTTTAACAAGTCTAGTAAACTTCCTACCATAGGATTCCCATCAAATTGACACAAGCATGAAGTTTGCAAACAAAACATTTATTTTAAAACAGGATGAATATGCTTCAAGGACACTTGCCTTGCTCTTGCTGTTGATTAGGGTCAAAGCCTTCAAACTCTTGGTGCCGCAGATCCTCCGCGGCACTTTCTAGTGCAAATCCGTCTAATCCACACAATAAACATACAAGACAAAAAACACAATCAAAGAGTGCACAAATATTACTCAATATGACATGACATGCATGATTAATGCAAATGCAAGGTAGAACTTGTTACTAGATTGCTTTTAATGATAATTAACTAGTTCTAATAGTTTTTAACAAGTTTATACAGGTTTGGGGTTGATTAGATCAAATTTTTGAATTAATTCAACACAATTTAACCAGAATGATCGGACTAGTTCGCTAGGGACCGGACAAGTCCGCACTCTGCGAGATCAGCAGATCAGGGTTTTCTAGATCGACGTTTCCTCCTTCGTGGAGATCTTGATCCTCTTTCGTTTCCTCCTCTTCTTCTTCTTGCTTGGGATCTCCTCCTCCTTCCTTGGTGGTGGCTCTCCACGAACTAGGGTTTGGGTGGGGTGGAAAAGTGGCAAATAGATGTCAAGCCAAGGGGTGGTGTTGTTTATATAGAGGTGGAGGCTAGGGTTAGATGGATTTCGAGTTTGAGAGGATTAGAGGCCGGTTTAGAGTCCCACATGGGCTCTAAAAGAGTTAGGCACGATGTCCCTAGGCCCACTTAACGTGAAACCCAAGAAACAAGTCGTAAAACAAAAGATCAACTCGAATTCACGAAATATCGGACAAGTCCGGAAAGGACCGAACTAGTCCGAAGTCGTCCAGAGAGAAAATCGGACAAGTCTGGCCAAAAATCGGACAAGTCCAACTTTAAACAAAGAGGAAATCGGACAAGTCCGCTGGAACACCGGACTAGTCCGGAAAAGTCCAGGGACTTAGCAAATTTTCAAGGATTCTTGGAATATCGGACTAGTCCGCACAAAATTGGACAAGTCCAAAAGTTTCCAGAGCCAAAATCAGACTAGTCCACAGCAAAAACGGACAAGTCTGTTTTTAGTCAGAGAGAAATCGGACTAGTCCTCAGTAAAATCGGACTAGTCCGCACTTTCCTGCATTTTAAGTGCGGTTTTGTTCCAAATCAATTTTAAATGCTCCAAATCAATTTTAAACTCGTTCCTCTTGTTGTGGGTTAATGTTAAACATGTATATGAGTGTATGTAGGGCATGATGCATGAAAATGAGGGTGTTACAAACCTACCCCCTCAAATTGAATCCCGCCCTCGAGATTCGACGTAGAAGAGAAGAGATAGGGAAATTCCTTCTTGAGATCATCCTCCAATTCCCACGTCGCTTCTTTTTCTGTGTGGTGCTTCCATTGAACTTTACACCATCTGATAACCTTGTTCCTTGTAACCCTCTCCTTAGTTTCCAAGATTTTGACCTGTTGTTCGGCATAAGTCAAATCTTCCTCTAGTTCCAGTTCTTCCATTGGTACTTGTTCTTTCGGTACTCTCAAACACTTCTTGAGCTGGGAAACATGAAAGACATCATGGACATCCGAAAGATGAGCTGGCATCTCCAACTTATATGCTACTTCTCCTCTTTTGTCCAAAATCTTGAATGGTCGAATATAACGAGGTGTGAGCTTGCCCCTTATGTTAAACCTCTTATGACCTCTCATTGGTGACACCTTGAGGTAAACAAAACCTCCTATTTCAAAGGCTAGTTGCCTTCCCATATTGTCTGCATAGCCCTTTTGTCTTGATTGGGCAGTCCTCAAGTTTTCACGAATTATTTGGACTTGCTTTTCGGCTTCTTGCAACACATCTGGACCAAATACTTGAGTTTCTCCTGCCTCATTCCAAAATAAAGGTGTCCTACACTTCCTTCCATAAAGCGCTTCATAAGGTGACATTTTCAAGCTTGCTTGGTAACTATTGTTGTATGAGAATTCCGCATATGGCAAGCTCTTGTCCCAACCTTTCCCATGCTTTAAAGCACAAGCTCTTAACATGTCCTCCAAAATCTGGTTGGTCCTTTCGGTTTGTCCATCCGTTTGAGGATGATATGCTGAACCAAAATTCAACCTCGTTCCCAAAGCATCATGCAATTTTTGCCAAAACCTGGAAGTAAATTGAGAACCTCTATCCGAGACTATCTTGTTCGGTACTCCGTGTCGACACACAATATGCTCCATGTATATTCCGGCCAATTGTGCAGCTGTATATTTGGTCTTCACAGGGACAAAATGAGCTGACATGGTTAAGCGATCCACAATTACCCAAATTGAGTCATACCCGGACTGAGTACATGGTAACCCAACTATAAAGTCCATTCCAATTTCTTCCCGCTTCCATTCCGGGATCTTCAATGGTTGCAATAATCCAGCTGGCCTTTGATGTTCCGCCTTGACTCGTTGACACACATCACACAATGCCACATATTTAGCTATGTCCTTTTTCATGCTATCCCACCAATAGCAAGTCTTCAAGTCTTTGTACATCTTCGTACAACCGCGGGGAATCGAGTATGGTGAGTCATGTGCCTCCTTTAATATTGTCTCCCAAATATGATTTACATTAGGCACAACGATTCTCTTTCCAAGCCATAAGGTACCATGTTCGTCCTCATCAAATCTGAATTCTCTCCCTTCTTCGGTCCTTTCCTTGATTTCCTTGATCTCTTCATCCGCGGCCCGTGCCTCTCAAATTTCTTGCTCCATGGTTGGGTTTAACTCCATCACCTCCATCTCATTTACAAATCCGAGGTTCAACCTTTCAAACTCCTTACATAACTCAAATGGTAACTCTCGAACTGTGAGTTGATGACATACCCCTTTTCTACTCAAAGCATCGGCCACTACATTGGCTTTTCTTGGATGATAGTTGATTCCCAAATCATAATCCTTGATGAGCTCCAACCATCTTTGTTGCCTCAAGTTCAGATCCGTTTGTGTGAAAATGTACTTCAAACTCTTATGATCCGTATAAATTTCACACCTATGTCCAAGAATATAGTGCCTCCAAATCTTCAATGCGTGTACCACGACCGCGAGTTCCAAATCATGCGTGGGGTAATTCTGCTCATGTTTCTTCAATTGTCTTGATGCATAGGCGACCACTTGACCTTCTTGAATCAATACACATCCAAGTCCTTGTCTCGATGCATCGCAATAAATATCAAAACTCTTGCTCACATCCGGCAATATCAAAACTGGGGCTGTTGTCAACCTCTTCTTCAACTCCTCAAAACTATTTTGACAAGCTTGAGTCCATTGGAAAGCCTTTCCCTTCATTAGCAACTCCGTCATTGGCTTGGCTATCTTGGAAAAGTCCTTGATGAACCTACAGTAATATCTAGCCATCCCAAGGAAACTCCTTATTTACTTTACGTTTTGCGATGGTTCCCACTTCAACACGTCTCTCACTTTTCCGGGGTCAACCGATACTCCTCCTCTTGAGATTATATGACCCAAAAACAACACCTCTTTCAACCAAAACTAACACTTGTTGAACTTGGCATACATTGATGCTCCCTCAATTTCTGCAATGTAAGACTCAAGTGTTCCTCATGTTCCTTCTCATCCTTCGAGTAGATCATAATCCCATCAATGAACTCCACGACGAACTTATCCAAGTACTCCATGAAGACCTTATCCATGAGGTACATAAAGTAGGCAGGCACATTGGTCAATCCAAAGGACATCACGGTGTACTCATAAGATCCATACCGTGTCCTAAAAGTTGTCTTGGGTATGTACGATGGTCTAATCTTCATTTGAAATTATCCCGACCTCAAATCAATCTTAGAGAAGACACAAGCACCCTTCATCTGATTAAACAAGTCTTCTATGTGTGGCAAGGTATACTTGTTCTTGATTGTCACCACGTTGAGAGCTCGGTAATCTACGCATATCCTTTGGGATCCATCCTTCTTGTCCACAAATAGAACAGGCGCTCCCCAAGGTGAAGAGCTAGGGCGAATAAAACGTTTCTCTAGTTGCTCTTGAATTTGCTTCTTAAGCTCCGCTAATTCCATAGGAGGCATCCTATACGACCTCTTAGCTATAGGTGCAGTTCCAGGTATTAAATCAATAACAAACTCAATGTCTCGATCAATTGGCTTACCTGGAAACTCTTCCGGAAAAACATCCAAAAATTCACACACCACCAGAATCCCCTCAATTGCGGCACCGTCCATATGATTCAGCTCCAATTGCTTCGGTGTGGTTTGAGATGCTTCAAATTCTACGGTGATCTCTTCTTCATTGGTCAACTTCACCGTCTTCGTGGCACACTCAATAACTCCGTTATGCTTCCTCAACCAGTCCATACCAAGTATAATGTCCAATCCTTGAGAATCCAAAGCAATGAGGTTGGTGGAGAAGTCTACCATCTTATTCTAAGGCTTACTTTTGGACATTGTAAGACCTATGTGTGCTGAATACATTGGCTTGTAGTGAATACACTTGGCTTTGATGATAAAAGTTTTTAAATATCACCAAAACACCTTTTTATCAAGGTCCGACTCTAGCTCCGAGATATAGCAAGGTCCGACCATAGGTCTGACTTGTTTTGGGTAGCTCCAGCTACGTTAGATGCTAGGTCCGACTTCTTGGAAAGGTCCGACTAGCTTTGGTAAGCTCCGGTGAAGTTTTGCCTTTAGCTCCGGCATGTCTTTGATAGATCCGGCATTTCTTTGATAGCTCTGACATGTTTTTGCTAAGCTCCGAGTTGATTTTTCTAGCTCTGGCTTTTGGGTTTACTAGTTCTGACTAGTTCTGGTTAGCTCTGGCGCTAGGTCCTGCTAGTTTTGTAAGCTCCGGCGGGAGCTTGGTTGTACTAGTTTCGGTAAGCTCCGGTGCTAGGTTCTACTAGCTTTTGTCAGCTCCGGCTCAAGCTCCGGGTTGCTCTGGCAAGGTCCGGAACTTGACCGAAGTGCTTCTGCTTTTCATTTGCAATGTTTCGTACTTGCTTTACATTGTTGGAATGTTTGCTTAGTATTCTTTTACTAAGTTTTTGGTGCGTTTTGGATGATGTGGCTGATATCGTTTTGCTATGCTTTGCAACATGCTTATGTGAGGTTCTCACGTAAGGTGTTGTGTTCGGAACTAACTCGAGTCAAGTCAAGGACTTGGGCTCGTATGGATTGGTTGTTTATTCATGTGCAGGTGTTGCTTGAGTTCAAGTCATGGCTGGTGACGAGATCCATTGGACTAGTCTCAGGGAGGAGATGAGGTTCCAACAACCAAGTTCGGAAGGAACTGTGATTGAGCTGATCAGGAGGTCGCGCAGGATGATTGAATCAAGGGCGGTGCATATGAAGGTTACTGGACATCGAAGGAAGGTGTTTGCACGTATGCATGTGGTGCATGGCGTGGCAACATGGTTCCAAAGATGGTTTATGGATGGGAAGGTCTGGTCGGAAGGATCGGATCGTACCGGTTGATGACTTTGGCTGCGGCGAAGTCGGTTATGGCTCGGTATGGAAAATATCAAGTTGGTTATGTTAGAATTTCGTGTGTGTCACGAATTTGAGTTGTTTAGGAATGTGGGATACGTTCCTAAGTTGTTTGGAAGTCTTAAGATTGCTTCTATCTGCATATAGAAGAATCTTGAGCAGTTATGGAAAGTTACGATTCGTGATCTGAGTAGGATTGGAGTCCTAGTTGATATTGGGTTGGCCTAAGGGCTGGTTATATAAACAAGGGAGCCGAGAGCTCGTGGTGGACGACCTTGGGGCTGTTCCTCTTGTGTTATATTGAATAAAATTTGTAGTTTGAAGGAACTTTTGTGCCTTGTTCGTCCGACTTGTTCCAGACAAGTTTTACTCGTCGAGTTTCTGGACAGCACTACCTCTTGTCAGTGGTTTTATTATAACCCGAGTTTTACAGATCCAATTGACGTGATTATTTTTGGGTTATCTTCACAACTTGATTTTCTATCATATTTCAAAATTTCACAGTCGTTGGATTTGTGGTCTATGATCTACACGAGTTTCTTTGCAGCGTTCCAAAACTGTTTTTTCTCGGGTAGGGCAGATTGACCATTGTTTGATCTTTCGATCATAACTTGAGTTTTTCTCGACGGATTTGAGTGATTCTTTTTGTGTTGTCTTCGTGACTTGATTCTCTCTGATATATATCACTTTTGTCATGGTGAAACACATTGAGATTAGTCTCACACATAATTTTTTTAACAGATCGTTTTTCTGCCGAAAGGGTTTGGGGTTTAATTGTTTCCGCTGCGTAAGATTTTTAAATCTACCATTCACCCCCTCTGGTAGCTTTTCATGTGCTCTTCGATCCTACAGACATACTATATTTGTCCTCATCTCTCCTTCAGGAGACTTAATTAATAGGGTAAACTTCATATGAGAGATATACAAACTATACTTGGCAACATATTTCGATGCAATGAATGAATGCGATGCTCCAGAATCAAATAACATAGTCGCGGGGTTGGAGTTGGCGAGAAACATACCAATGACCACGTCATCCGCTTGTTGAGAATCCTCCGTAGAGACATGGTTCACATTGCCACGAGCAAAATCCTGCTGTCCACGGTTCCCTTGTGGTTGTCCTCCATTGGGTTTTGGGTTTTGCCTCGGCGCATTGCTTCCTTGACCAAGGCCTGACTTAGGACATTGATGTGCAAAGTGATCCACAAGTATAACACTTCTTAACTCCACCAGAATTATTGGGACGAGCTTGGTTTTGAACATTGGCACCAGGAAAATTAGCACGAGGCGCATAAGGCATTGGAGGCCTAGGTGCTTGCATGACAGGGCGTTGCTGCACAAACTGAGCTGGGCGCGGTGCATTGCCAGGGCACTGTATAGGAGTGGAGGAGCTGTAGTATGGCGCATTAGGAGGCGCAAAACGAGGGTGCACATTACTACCTTGTTGCTCTCCTTGATATGGCGCCTTCCTCTTGTTATCTTTCTCCATCTTACGGATCTTGTTCTCAACCACAATTGCTTTATCCACAAGCTTCTGAAAATTTGCATAATCACAATAGAGCAATTGCACTTGGATCTCATTGTTCAAGCCCCTCATGAATAAGTATTGCTTTCGGATGTCCCGACTAACATCCTCAGGTGCATACCTTGAGATTTGAGTGAACTTATTGAGATATTCACTCACGCTTGATCTTCCTTGCCTTAAGTTCTCAAATTCTTGCATTTTCAAAATCATAACTCCTTCCGGCACATAGTGAGAACAAAAACTCTCCTTGAATTCGGCCCAAGTAATCCTCTCTTGATTCTCGTGAGCATTGCAATAAGCATCCCACCAATCCACAGCTGCTCCAACGAGTTGATGAGAAGAAAATAGCACCTTCTCCCGGTCATTGCATTGGACAATAGCTAACTTCTTCTCCACGGACTTGAGCCAATCATCCGCATCCATAGGGTCGGCAGCTTGAGCAAAGGTTGGCGGCCTAGTCCTCATAAACTCTCCCAACCGGTTATGAGGAGGCGGGGGTGCCGGTGGAGGCATGTGGGGTTGATTGTTGATATTGCCAGCCTGCAGCTGTCCCATAGTATGTATCATGGTCTGCATGAGCTGGTTTTGCATAGCCAATAGCTGCTCAATGTTGATAGCTCCCTGCGTAGATCCTTGTCCAATGTTGTTCTGAGGCACTCCATTGTTCTCCTCCTCCTCATTGCCATCCCTCTGGTTGCGAGTCCTCACCATCTGGAGAAATGCAATAGGTAAGAATTAGAAAACGTCCCCGACTATATGCATCAAGGGATATGAAACTAAACAGCTAGCTACACTAGCCTAGGTGGACATGGCAATGCTAAGGCATCCCAAAATCCTCTATTAAGCACACAAGCAAACAATATATATAGCAAACAGCAAGCCAACAAAATCAAATCGATTCCTGAGTGCTCCTATGTGCTCTAAAGTGTCCATTCTATCTAGGTTGCATCCTACGATCAACCTGTGGCTCTGATACCAATCTGTGACGCCCGGTACCGAAAAATGAACCAAGCTAACGCATATGTGTGCCCAGGATGTTCATCACACATACACGAGTGCATTCACAAAAGAGTATACAGAAAATTACCACAGAACAAGATTAATTAACCAAATTTTATTAAACAAACCATATTATCCTTGAATACAAGCTCTAATGAATATTAATGACAAGTTCAACTAATGAAGCGGGAATACTCTAATTAAGCAAACTAAACAGCTAGGCAGCATAAGCAATAGGGTAGCGCAGCTCCAATCAACACCACATGTAAAGCTGACGGTAGACACGGCCTAGAACTCCGCATTATCGCCATTAAACTCCAAATCTTGCCCTGCAACTATTGGGGGGGGGGGATTGCAAGAGTGAGTACATGTCGTACTCAGCAAGTGTGGAAAGTATGACATGTGGCTGATTCAAATGAAGAATATAATAATGGCTAAGTGCTCAAAAGTACATTAAAACATTTGAGAAGCAATGTATAATATTTATATGAATCAAACCCATCATAAGCCATAAGTAATATCATAATACCAGTCCATATTCCATGTCCATCATCATATACCAATATCCATATTCAATACCAGAAATTAATTCATAATCATAATATCACCATGACCATAATACCAACCATAACCATCCCAAATACCATCCCAATACCGAGTTCCCTCTAATCATGGAAGTTGTCCAGGTGCTCATAACCGGGAGCACGACTATCATGATAGTTTATTAGACTCTACAGAGTTTGTACCACTTTACCCACGTGTTTGTGATTTCATCACCTTTCGATGACTAGAACCTCTATTATGCCGTCTCACACTTCCATCGGTGTGTGGCCAAGAGATCACAAAATAGCCTTTACAAAGGGATTACTAGCCTATTTAGACCCCACTAAGGATTCACCGGTGGCGATGCCTCCAACTGAGCACATCTTCAACCAAGGGCCCCCTCTTGAGCCATTCGGATCCCAGAGTAGTCCCACCAATCATCAATAAACTCAATCTGACTACCCCTTCCCCGAGCATCCTTAATGGTCCAAATAGCACTGGCAAAGCCCTAATTAATCAGCTACGCCGCACCCATACTTGGCCTCGTGGTGGCACTGGAGTCCTGGCTTATTCTCGCATGAACCGATCCTTAGATCTAAAGCAAGCAAACCACTATATCATCCAACCCATCCACATACCAAACTTGCTTAGATCACCCATTACCATATCATATTAACCAGTTCATTTTAACCGTTCATCCATGCATAATTAAATTGAGTGGTATAGTCCATCCCAGTTAATTAAGCGAAGCAAAAAGGTAAAACCCCTTCCTGACTCTCTACCATAAATTCCAGGTGACAAGGGTGGTTTAACAAGTCTAGTAAACTTCCTACCATAGGATTCCCATCAAATTGACACAAGCATGCAGTTTGCAAACAAAACATTTATTTTAAAACAGGATCAATATGCTTCAAGGACACTTGCCTTGCTCTTGCTGTTGATTAGGGTCAAAGCCTTCAAACTCTTGGTGTTGCAGATCCCCCGCGGCATTTTCTAGCAAAAATCCGTCTAATCCACACAATAAACATACAAGACAAGAAACACAATCAAAGAGTGCACAAATATTACTCAATATGACATGACATGCATGATTAATGCAAATGCAAGGTAGAACTTGTTACTAGATTGCTTTTAATGATCAATAACTAGTTCTAATATCTTTTAACAAGTTTATACAGGTTTGGGGTTGATTAGATCAAATTTTTGAATTAATTCAACACAATTTAACCAGAAAGATCAGACTAGTCCGCTAGGGACCGGACAAGTCCCCACTCTGCGAGAGCAGCAAATTAGGGTTTTCTAGATCGACGTAAATTTGGTGATTAGGGGTTGAATTCTCGTAAGGAAAAGAGAATAGAAGGTATACCAGGTGTTTAGGACTGCAATGAATCAAGAAACTTGGAGGTAGCACTTGGATCTTGGTGATCTAGGGTTGGTGATGAACTTGGGGATGAATTGGTGATAAAGAACGAAAACTTGGTGGAGATCTTGATCCTCTTTCATTTCCTCCTCTTCTTCTTCTTGCTTGGGATCTCCTCCTCCTTCCTTGGTGGTGGATCTCCACGAACTAGGGCTTGGGTGGGGTGGAAAAGTGGCAAATAGATGTCAAGCCAAGGGGTGGGTTGTTTATATAGAGGTGGAGGCTAGGATTAGATGGATTTCGAGTTTGAGATGAGTAGAGGCTGGTTTAGAGTCCCACATGGGCTCTAAAAGAGTTAGGCACGACGTCCCTAGGCTCACTTAACGTGAAACCCAAGAATCAAGTCGTAAAACAAAAGATCAACTCAGAGTCGCGAAATATCAGACAAGTCCGGAAAGGACCGGACTAGTCCGAAGTCGTCCATAGAGAAAATAGGACAAGTCTGGCCAAAAATCGGACAAGTCCGACTTTAAACAGAGAGGAAATCGGACAAGTCCGCTGGAACACCGGAATAGTCCGGAAAAGTCCAGAGACTTAGCAAATTATCAAGGATTCTTGAAATATCGGACTAGTCCGCACAAAATCGGACAAGTCCGAAAGTTTCCAGAGCCAAAATTGGACTAGTCCGGAGTTAAAACGGACAAGTCCATTTTTAGTCAGAGAGAAATCGGACTAGTCCTCAGTAAAATCAGACTAGTCTGCACTTTCCTGCATTTTAAGTGCGGTTTTGTTCCAAATAAATTTTAAATGCTCCAAATCAATTTTAAACTCGTTCCTCTTGTTGTGGGTTAATGTTAAACATCTATATGAGTGTATGTAGGGCATGATGCATGAAAATGAGGGTGTTACACTGCCCTACAACCAACACTCTCGACCCCCTGCACCGTCACACCTCCAAAGAGCCTGAAAAACACATGTCTCCACATGTTCTAACAAAAAAGAAGATCAAATCTTTTAGGATTAGAATTGATCAAAAGGAGAGACTTGTTTCACACGTATTGAGCTCTTGGGTTTTATTCTCTTGCACACTCTTGTTCTTTATTGTACATCTTTTGAGTGTGTTTTCTGGTGTTCGTATTTGTAAATCTTGGGGAGCCCTCAACTTGTGAGAAGGCCCCTTGAACACGGTGATTTGCCCCCTTTGTCATTAGTGGAAGAGAATCAGCCTCTGTGGCGATTCGAAAAGGGTAGGGTTGGTGAAGACTCGATCCTCTGTGGACTCCTCAACGTGGACGTATATTTCCTCTGTGGTATCGAACCATGGGATAAAAATCTTGTGTCATACTTGTTCTTACTTTTCATCATATTCTAGGATTTACATGATCTTGTACAACTTACGTTAAAACATTGAAACCAAAGTTAGTTTTGTCATACCTAGTTTCATTGAAGTAGTACATTCACGTTACAACTTAATTTCCGCTGCATAGAGTACTTGAATTGAAATCATTGATCGAACTTGATCAGTCTAGTCCGCACACACAGGACTAGTCCGCACCTTACCGGACTAGTCCGATTTCTCTGTATTTGATCAAGTTGCTAAGTGTTTTAGGATACGACAAAAATTCAAAAAGCCTATTCACCCCCCTCTAGGCTACATTCAGCTTCCGTGTTGCATCGCGGGCCGACGAGCTGCTTGGCAGTGGTGAGCTCACCTTCTGGCAAGCTCGTGTGCCGGCGAGTGGCCCGAAGCGGTGCCGGAACAACCCGCTGCACTTGCGTTTGTCACTCAATTGCTTCACGAGTCGCAGGAAAGGGTGGAGAATGGATTAGGTTTGGGCAAAAACACATTTTGCAGTTTTTACAAGAAAGATTGTGCATCATTGGAGCAATGGCCACGATTCACGTTAGTTGTGCGATGGCCGCGATTCGAGTTGGTTGTGCCTGCATGATCGTGACGAACCGTGGGATCAACATCCGAGGAGCAGGGTGCGTCATCGGCGCTCAGCAGGCCGACGGACCGTTACGCGGGCCGCTCGGGCCGATTACTCTCCAGGCCAAGGTGCTGTCCACTAGGTCGCATTACGCCACAAGCCCATTCAGAAGTGTGCATTGGCGAGACAGGCTTCGGGCCGAGTTGTTTTTGGGCCGTGTGTGAACGAACTCAGGAAAATAAGAATTGGGCATTGGGCTGAAGTTTAGTTTCGGGCTCCTTTGTTTTAGTCATTTTTTAGTGCATTTTTTAGCTTTGGGCTGAAATGAAAAATGGGCCACACAAAAAATGGGCTGAATTTTTTTAAGCACTTCTTTCATTTAGTATTTTCTGCATCTTTTCAGTATTTAGTGCTTTTAATTATTCATTTTTTCTGTAAATTGATATTATAGTAGCGAAATGAATAATTATTTTCAGTCCCATTAGTTTTGATGATCTTTCTGTGAATTATTTAAGTAATTTTGATTATGCTTTCGCTATTTTTAGATTAAGTTTATGCTCTAATTAAATTGCCACCAATGTGAAAATTTAATTGGAACTTAATTTAAGTATTTTAAGTAACTAGGTCATTCTCTATTCATACTTTCCACCAACATGAATAATTTATATAGTAAATTTATGTTGTTATGTTCTTGTCTATTCAAATTTTGCCACCAACGTGAACAATTTAAATTAAATAATTATAAATTATTTTGCCATCGAATATTTTTGTCAAGTAGCAATTGTGAAAGACAAAATTTCCTATGATTTAAGTTGATTTTGAATATTGTGTCATGTTAAGTAACCAATACAAAAGAAAAAGCTCAATTTTATATTTGTTTGTGCATTTACTTATGCTAAATTGTTCTTTTATGAAGGTTCCTCTAATATTTCTTCAACACTCAGTTACATCTCTAGCATTGAGTCACATAATATAAAGAAACTATGACCCACAGAGAGGGAAGCTGAAGATTGCCTTGACAATCTTCGAGATTGACTTACATTGATAACACTCTACACTACTGAGCTTGTGGTCCCTATTTCTGCGGCTGTAGAGTGATAACGCTTTTGAGTTAAAGAATGAATAATACTTATGTCTTATGCAGAAATATGATTCTGATCTTTCTAAGCGGAACCAGTCAAACATCAAATATTTGATGGTTATTAAGGGCACCACTCTTGAGGCTATTCAGGATGATAAGTAAATGAGTAGAGTAGGTCCCGATCTTCCGATATATAATGGATAAGTTAATTGATGGAGATATCGACGTTGATGATCCGAGGCACTCGAGCAAACCCCTGCAATCACTACACCACCACTCCATTGGTTATAATCCGTGCTTCACACGCTTGACCTCGTTAAGAAGGATAATATTTGCAAGTGCAACCGAGAACACAAGCAATAGCAAGATAGATGCCATCTAAAAGTGCTGAATTGCGGTTCTACAAACCGATAATTGGCAAAAATGTGTATAACAGAATAATCTAAGCAAAACCCAATTGTTTATACCTGCTAATATGGAGAATATATAGGTGAGAGCATGTCTAAGTGGTGTTGGGATCGTCACCTAACCCTAAGATACAAAAATAAGGGATGTAGACTTAATACAAGGCCCAATAGCTCAATACGATGGCGCAACATCCTGATAGATTCTGAACTTGATTTTGTTTCAATGACTACCGTCGACTCCTAAAGAAATTTGATATGGGATGAGCGTAGTTGTAAATTTTATCCTCTCTCCTTTCCGTACATATATAGAACATCTCAAACAGAGTTGGTATGCCTCTTGGGCATCCATTTTAGTGCGAAGTGCTTCTGGGCTCCGAGTTGGGCTCATTTTTGAGTTGGGCTTGGTTTCCGTCTTCTTTGGACGCATTCTCTGCTCCTCCACGTCCCTAAGAGTTCTTCCAAGTACTCATTAAACCTCTCCATGGATCCTAATCACCATTAAGTCATTAGGTAACAATTTATTCTCAAAAACATATAAGTAGACATATAAGAACGAGCTCACTTCTAAAATTAATTGTTGTGTGTGAACTCTAATGATTACGTCTTGTATGTTCAATGGAGTGTTGCGTGTATCCATAGGAGTGATGTACTCATCATCCTCCCCTTATGGAATTGGAGTCATCCTTGACTCAAGCTCATCTTCTCTCATGTGTGGGTCCAAATGTGCGACACCATAAAATCCTCTTGTATGCATGAAAGAAGGAGACCAAGGTGGTGGACGACTTCGTGCACCATCTCCAGGTTCTCCATTAAATAAGCGTGCACATTCACTTGAGCCAAGATTTCAAACAAATAAACATTATACCATGTTTTGTATGTGCATTTATAATATGCATGATCTCATCATTCTCTTCTTTTTGATGACAAGCTGTCCTCGGATTGCTCTTATGTCTAGTAAAGAGGCTTGCTTTGGGGGTAGAATGAGTGTTGTAAGTATGGCACATCCGCAGCGAAATGCTCCTCTTTTATATGTTGTCCCTGCTGCAAGAAAATAATACTACAAAAACTTGCCAAGGCATTATCAGCGTGCATCCATTTACTTTACCATGTTGCAGCATGAAAGGAGCTTTCTTATTTTGAACATATGTAAACTTTATGCACCATAAACATACCACTATGTTCATATTTGCTTTTAGAATGGAAACTATTTCTTTTCAACAAAGGTAATTCAGTTTTCAAAAATATTCTTCTCTCTATAGTATCCAGATCACAAAGAGGGTCAAATTCACTATAACCTAAAGTGTTTAGAGAAGACAACCATTTCAGCTCATCATCTTAAGTAGTAATTGGAATCAAATTATTAATTTTAGCGCAAGTAGGTTAATCGAAAATAGAATCGTCAAGTTAATTAACTTGTTTTCACATAGCTATAATACAAATATCAGCACTCAACTGTTTCTTACCGCAAAGATCAGCAGGAAAATCAACATGTGACAATGGGGCATCATTAAAAGATTCGACTAGTTGCACCCTAATAATAGCATGATTGGTGGAAAATTCGGAACATTCAAAAACTTCTCACCTTTAACAGGTGTATTGTGATATTTGTTACCTTTATTTTAACTTTCAGCAAGAAGTTCAGATGCATTATGGATTGATAGATCTTAAATTTCACAAGCGTTGTTGAACACCTCATTCTCTTTTGCATTTTCTACATTTATTTGTTCATGTTCCTGCAAAAGGTCAAGCATAGGAGGAGGTACAACAAGAAAATTTTTCTCAAGTTCATTTATTTCATCTTTATAGTTAGATACATTAGCAAAAGTTCTTCGCATAATAATTTTCATATCTTTCCATGTTCGAGGTTTTTTAAAAACACTTAAGTTGTCCCACCAAGTTAATGCACAATCAACTAATGCACTAGCAATATTCCTAAACTTTCTCCTTTCACACATATGGCATTGTACAAAAACTTTATCCATCTCCGTTTCGCAAGCAATATATTCATCATAACCAAAACCATCATAAGAAGAAAGAGATGAAAAGATATAATTACTTTTTCTGGAAGGAGTTGTGGAAGTGGTCTGAATAGAATGTGAAACTTTGGTTGATGTTTGATTCCTTGTGAGCAACTTCATCGCTGTCTTCATCATGTTAATCATCTCAACACATAATTCATGATTCTTGCTTTTACCTCACATTGTTAGTAGCAGACAGAAGACAACAAAAATATGTTGTCCCTATCAACTACAAAGGATAAGGCAAAGTAGAATTAGAATCACACACTCTCAAGCATCTTATCACACTCTTACAAGTTTTCTTATCGACATTGCAGGTGGTAAATGGTGGCCGGTATGAAGAACCAATCGAGCATGGGATGATTGCAAAGGTGTACAAATTTAACTCAAGAGAAAAGTGTAGCTCGGAAGGCACTTTATATAGTAGTAAGGATTAGCAACAATGAAATCAGATAGTAAAGTTGAATAAATATCCAAAGTACTTGTCAAAGTTGCTAGTCTAAATGTGTTCCTAGTAGTTCAAGCTAGCAAGACATGTAACACAAAATCGGAGGACACAAAGGATGCAAGCACTTCTGTTTCTTTTTTGTTGTTGTTTTTTTGTTCTTCCACGGCTTTTGTATCTTGTTTTGAACTTGACTTTTTCGTTTCTATTTTTTTTCAAAAAGTGCTGCAAAAGAACACAATGCAAAACAATCAAAGATATCTCGTTGGTCTGTCACTAATTTTCTGCTCAATCCTCTAAGGACAATTAGGCACACTTAGAGGCTCCAAATCAAAAAACTTACAACGACAATATTGTAGATCTATCTCTCCTTTTTAATTTCAGTATATGGAAGACCTATTTTTGATCTGAACAATAGGAGATATTACCCTCAAAATACAGACTGTTAAGAAATTTTAGATCAAGAACACATTCAGATCTAACACAATTTTGACCATGATATCTTCATTTCTTGGGAAACTTATGAAAACGAAAGTTGTAGATAACTTACAGAAAGTACAAGAACATAAAAATCCGAGTTCGTATGTGTGAGATATGATCGAAATACCGAACTGGATAGAGATGAATCTAATCTATACATTATGACGTAATTCAAAAGGATGAATTGAAACAATGCAAAACTCAAACCAAAACCAAAAACACTTTCTAAACCAGTAATATGACTCAACCATAGGCACTAAATTGAGAAAACCCATCCGAAAAACAAAGTTGCAAAGGCTCAATGGTGGTTTGGACAAAGTGACGAATGGATCTACTAAACTACAAGTTCTTGTAGCTTTTTTGTGGACTCTAGGTATGAAAAACAAAACTAATCTAATGGATAGATGAATTACCTAATGTGCAACCTAGAAATATGATACAAATTTATAAGTAAATGAGTAGAGTAGGTCCCGATCTTTCGATAAGTAATGGATAAGTCGATTGATGGAGATCTCGACGTTGATGATCTGAGGCACTCGAGCAGACCCGAAACTCCTACAATCGCTACACCACTGCTCCATTGGTTATCAACCTTGCTTCACACGCTTGACATCGCCAAGAAGGCTAATCTTTGAAAGTGCAACCAAGAACATAAGTAGAACAAGGTAGATGCAATCTAAAAGTGCTGAACTTGGGTTCCACAAACCGATAAATGGTGAAGCTATGTATAACAGAATAATATAAGCAAACTCCAATTGTTTATGGCGGATACTATGAAGTATATATAGGTGGGATGACGTCTAAGGTTTGTTGGGGTCATGACCTAACCCTAATACACGAAAATAAGGGATGTAGACTTCATACAAGGCCCAATGGCCCAATATGGTGGCGCATCATAATGATAGATTTTGAACTTGATTTCGTTTCTACGATTGCTGGCGACTCCTAAACAATTTTTACATGGGATCAACGGCTTTGGAAAGTTTATCCTCTCCCCTTTCCGTTCATATGTCGAACGTCCAAAATGGAGTTCGTATGCGTCCTGGGCATCCGTTTTAGTGCAAAGTGCTCCTGGGTTTTGAGTTGAACTTGATTTTGAGTTGGGCTCAGTTTTTGTCTTTTTGGATATATTCTCTGGTCCTCCACGTCCTTAAGACTTCCTCCAAGTACTCCTGAAACCTATTCATGGATCCTAATCACAATTAATCATTAGGTAGCAATCTATTATCAAAAACATATAAGGAAACATATAAGAATGAGCTCACCTCTGTAATTAATTGTTGTGTGTGAACTCTAATGATTGCATCTTGTATGTTCAATAGAGTGTTGTGTGTATCCATAGTAGTGATATACTCATCACAGGAAGCAAGTCCCAAATATGACACCGCTACTGAGTACCTACGTAAGATAGAGAGTCAATTCACTGGCTCTTCCAAAGCTACTGTGAGCATGCTTATCAAGAAGATCATGATTGAGAGATACAATTGATGTGGTGTGCATGATCACATCCTAAGGATGATGAATTTGGCTGCCGAGTTTGAACTTCGGATTGAATGATGAGGTTCTTGTGCACCTCATTTTTTCCTCCTTTCCTAAGTAATTTGAGAATTTCATTATCAACTACAACTCTCAGCCAGAGCAGTGGACTTTGAAGAAGCTTATTGCCATGTTCGTTCAAAAAGAAGAAAATATTAAGTCCTAAAGGGATAGTGACCCGATCAACTATGCCAAAGGAAAAAGGAGGGCTCATAAGGATTACTATTCTTCTAAGCTTGCCACTTTTATAAAACATGACACTTCTCACTCTAAAAAGGGCAAGGTTAAGGCTTCACTACATCATCCTCTCCATAATGATGTGAAGGTGGAGAAAGATTAGTGCAAGTTCTGCAAAGAGAAAGAACACTTTCAGAAGGATTGTGTAGGATGTCTAAGGTGGCGTTGTAAGAATCATAATGATTTTATTACTTTTATTGATGAATCTCTTTATTTAAGATATTCTCAATCTTTTTAGTGGATTGATTCAGGTGTTACCGTGCACGTTTCTAATTCGTTATAAAGATTCATTAAGAGGAGGATCCTAAGAACAGGGGGTGTAGGATATAAGAGCATGTGAAAAGCTACCAGCGGGGGTGAATGGTAGATTAAAACTTTTTTAGCGGAAGCAACAAAAACCCCATAGTAGGAAATCAATTGATAAAGAACTTGTGTGTGCGACTGATCTAAAAATGTTCAACTATTACAAACTAGTAGATATTGTAGATAATCAAGTAATGAAGACATGACAACAAGAATCACGAAAAGCCGTCGAGTAAAACTCAAGTTATGACTGAAACCCTAAGCAAAGGTCAATCAGTTCTAATAGAGAGCAAATAGATTTGCGATGCTGCAAAGAAACTTATGTAACTAAAAACCACAATTTCAATGACCGTGAAATTTTCAAAGATGATAGAGCATAAAGTTTTGAAGACAAGACAAAAATAATCACGCCAATTGGACAAGGAAAACACGAATTATGATTTAAACACCGATGCAACGTCTGGCTGTCCAGAAACTCAACAAGAAAAACTTGCCAAAAAAAAGTTGGACGAACAAGGAACAAAAGCTCCCCTAAACTACGTATTTTATTGATCAAAACACAAGAGAAACAGCCCAAAGTCGTGCACCCACGAGCTTTGGCCTCCCTTGCTTATATACCCAGCCCTCGGGCCAACCCAATCCTAACTAGGACTCCTACTCCTACTCAGTTTCAACCAAAACTTTCTATAACTGCTCAAGACTCTTCCATATGCAGATAGAAACAATCTTAAGACTTTCAAACACCTAAATAACATCCTAAATATTCCTAAAACAAATCAACTTCGTGACCAACATAAAACCTATCCATTACCAAATCGAAACCTTCCATAAATGAACCATAACCACCTCAGTCTCAGCCTGAGGCGCAATCCAGCCGCTTAAAATTCTCTGGCCAAATCTTCACGTCCATATATCTTCACCATGCCTTGGAACGATGTTTCCACGTCCATGCACCGCTTGCACACGTGCAAACACTTTCCATTGATGTCCACGAGACCTTCATAAGCATTTTTTCTTGACCGGACCATGATGTGTGACCTCCCGATCAACTCAACGATAATTCCTCCCAAACTTAGTTGTTGAACCTCATCTTATCCCCAAGACTAGTTCAATGGATACCGTCATCAGCCATGTCTTGACCTCAAGCAACACCTTCACATGAACAAACAACCAAATCTTCTGAGCATAAGTCTTCAACTTGACTCACATTAGTCCAAAAAACCACAACACCTTATGTGAGCATCTCACATAAACATGTTGAAAACATAGCAAGATAATGTCCACCATGATCAACCAAAACACATCAAAAACATAGTAAAACAAATACTAAGCAGACATCCCACAAGCCAAAAAGCAAGTTCGAAACATTGCAAGTTAAAATATAGCAATCACACGATTATTTGAGCACATAGAAAGTTCGAACAATCAAAAGCAGACGTTATGCATTAAAAAAAATAAGAAGTTCGAACACTCCAAAGAAAGTTTACAAAAGTTTGTACAATCTAAAGTGGGCTTCTCAGCTAATCAAAACAAAATGAAAGTGCTAGGCGTCCAACAGATGGAGAAGGAATCAATAGGTGCACCTTGGGATAGATTTTCACTTTTGCAAAATTCCGGGCCAGATTTGTTACTCCCTGATCCATTGTTATTACAACATTTCTTCATGAGACTTAACAAAGAATATGACCTATATCTCGACATTATGACTGCATGGTCTTTCCTCCATAAGAAGTCAGAAGAAGGGAAGGAACTTCTAGATCGAATTCTAGAAAATGCCTCCTTCATTACGGGTCTTAATGAACCTCCCCAAGAGGAAGCCATGTCGAGTATCGAGGAAACTCCTGTAGCCAAGGAAGAGCCAGAACCATGCCCATCACCTATCTCGCCTGTAGAATCCTCTCCGAACCTAAACCACCGAAGGATGAGGAAATTCAACCTTCAGAATTCTTGTTCTACATTGAGGAAGAGATTTTTGAAAATTATGGACATATCTCGAAGTACTGTTACCAAAGGAAGCCATCGTTGCCTTCAACTCCACCTGACCCGCCTGATGGAGTATTACTCCAAGAGACGGCCAAGGATTGACATCTATTTTGAGTTCTGAATGGACGACAGTGGTTGAAAACTCACCTGATATCCATCGGATGACCTCACCCTTGGCCACCATCCTATGTCTTATTAGAGGGGCAACAATGCGAGTCCTTTATAATCCCTATGTTGGAGAAAATATCATTTCTGATACTTGTGCTCTCGCCATTTTGGGAGATGTGCTAGTGGCACCAATACAAAGATTCTTCCAAGATACATTTGGAAATATTCTTGAAGGATATGGGATTTTGCAAGAAGTGCCAGTAAGACACAAAAATGTTGAGGTCCTCCTTGATTTCCATGTGTTCGAAGTCTGAGACTTCGACATCATGATTAGGGTACCCATTGAGAAATTTCCCATGACAATCCCCTCTAAAGGAAATGACAACATAAATCTTGGAGGGAACAAAATTTCCATTCCCGTTCTGCGTTTCAAGAACACATCTGCAGAACCACCCCTCCAAGCTGGGCCAATTGAGGAGGTTAGGAGACTTAATTACTTGGAACCTCCTGAAGGAGGAGAAGAAAATTTCATCCAAGAAGAGGATGAACTTTAGGATACATTTGAACTGCCAAAAGAAGAGCCTGCACCCAAACCTTCTACTAAGCTCAAAATCTTACCTCCAGGCCTACGCTATGATTTTCTAAATGGAGATTATAAAGCTCCTGTCATCATAAGTGACAAGCTTTCGTATGAGGAAACACTCAGACTCATAGCCATGTTAGGAAATCGTAAGACTATTTTTGGCTACTCACTCCAAGACCTCAAGGGCATCAACCCTGCTCTTTGCACCCGTCGCATTCCCATGGACCCTGAGAGTATCCCCTCATGGGAGCCTCAACGGTGGTTAAATAATGCGATGTGTGAGGTTGTCAAGAAGCAGGTTTTGTAACTCCTTCATGCCTGGATTACTTATCATGTACCCCATAGTGAGTGGATCAGTCTGGTCCAAGTAGTGTCAAAGAATGGAGGAATGTCAGTCGTTTAAAATAAGAAGAATGAATTAATTCCTTAACGAACCATCACAGGATGGAGGATGTGCATAGACTACCAAAAAATCAACAAGGCAACTAGGAAGGATCATTTTCCACTGCCCTTCATTGATGTGATGTTGGAACGATTAGCAAAACATTCCTTCTTCGTTTCCTTGATGGATACTCGGGCTATTATCAAATTCTCATCCATCCTGATGATAAAAGTAAGACCATATTCACTTGTCCATATGGAACATACTCCTACTGGCGAATGTCTTTTGGACTGTGTAATGCACCCGCTTCTTTTAAGTGGTGCATGATGTCTATCTTTTCCGACATGAATGAGGAAATCATAGAAGTTTTCATTGACGATTTTTCTGTCTATTGAAAACTTTCGATCATTGTCTCGAAAATTTAGGTAAGGTCTTATAAATATGCTAGGAGAAGGACTTGGTACTTAATTGAGAGAAGTGCCACTTTTTCTTGGACACTTAGTGTCCGAGAGGGGGATTGAGGTGGACAAGGCGAAAATTGAAGTTATTGAACAACTTTCACCTCCAATTAAGGGTGGGCTTTCGGTCTACCCGGTAAATTCAGTTCGGTTATTTTGTTCTTTTTGAATTGGGATTTTCAAAAATCACCACCCGAACGGTTAAACAAATATTAGATACCTAAAATTTTTTGGTAACTAAATTTCAGTTCAGTCTTCGGTCTTACCCGAAATACTCGAGTTGTACATTTTTCTCATTTCATGCTCTCAACAATCAATATATGTATAATATCTTCGTAAATTTAATATCGAGAGATAATAAATTATTAAATCACTAATGATGGATCGTAAATAAATAATTTAATATAATTACTTCATTATAATAACTCACAAATGAAATATTAAAATTCATATTGTTTAGAGTTCATAGATCATAATTTAACTTGAGATTTTATTGTTCGGTTATTCAGGTATTTTTGGTACCCGAGTGTGATCCCTGAACCAGGAGTAAAATATCAGTTATTTAGATTTGCTATCCGAATAGGTACCCGATACCTAATATTTCGATCTTTTCGGTCCTGGTCTCGGTTTTTTCGGTTTCGGTTTTTTGGTCCCGAATTTTCTGCCAACCCATATCTCCAGTCAACATAAAGGGAATTCGCAACTTGTTAGGTCATGCCGGATTCTATCGACGATTTATCAAGGATTTCTACAAAATCGCTAGACTCCTCACAAACCTATTAGCTAAAGATTCTCCCTTTGATTTTGATGAGTAGTGCCCTAAATCCTTTGATACACTTAAAAAGGCACTTGTCTCGGCTCCAGTCATTGAACCCCCTGATTGGACGCTTCCATTCAAAATCATGTGTGATGCCAGCAATTTTGCTGTTGGTGCGGTTTTAGGACAAACCAAAGATAAAAAGCATCACGCTATAACCTACGCTAGCAAGAATCTAACAGGAGCACAACTCAATTTTGCCACTACGAAAAAAGAGCTCCTGGCAGTAGTATTTGCTATCGGTAAGTTTAGGTCTTATTTGGTTGGATACAAGGTCATAGTCTACACAGACCATGCATCCATGAAATTTTTGCTCACAAAAAAGGATGCTAAACCAAGGCTCATCCGGTGGATTCTCCTACTACAAGAATGTGAATTAGAGATTAAGGATAAGAAAGGAGTGGAGAATTCTGTTGCAAATCATCTCACACGTATGGAAGTCACACAACACATGGACATACCCATTAATGACTTTCTACATCATGGCATGTTTCTCAAGGTGACCGACTCTCAGCCTTGTTACGCGGATATCATGAATTTTATGGTCATGGGGTATGTACCGCTAGGGGAAAACAAAAGGAAACTCATTTATGAGAGTCGTAGACACCTGTGGGACAACCCATATCTCATTCGAGTATGTGTTGATGGCCTTCTTAGAAGATGTGTCCCCACAATCGAAGGAATTAAAATCATTAAAAAATGCCATGCTGGCCCCTATGGAGGCCATTACGGTGTTTATCGTACTCAGGTAAAGATCTAGCAAAGTGGATTCTATTGGCCTTCTATGTATAAAGATATCACGGAATTCATTCGCCAATGTTGAAAATGCCAAGAGCATGGAGGAATCGGTGCTCATAATGCCACGCCCCTCACATATAATCTCCAAGTCGAATTATTTGATGTGTGGGGTATTGACTTCATGATACCTTTTCCAAAGTCCTATGATTGTGAGTATATTCTGGTGCCCGTCGATTATGTATAAAAATTGGTAGAGGCATTGCCTTGCAAAAAGGCCGACTTCGGCCAGGCTAGGAAAATGTTTCATGAGATCATTTTCCCACGTTTTGGCACTCCCCGAATGGTTATAACTGATGGAGGGTCTCATTTCATTGATAAGACCGTCCAAAGCTTTCCGAGGGAGCTTGGAGTTCAGCATATTATTGCTACTCCCTACCACCCATAGACAAGCGGTCAAGCAGAAACATCTAACAAGCAGATCAAAAATATTCTACAAAAGACCGTCTTGGAAATGGGAAAGGGGTGGAAGCAAAACTATTCGACGCATTTTGGGCATATCAAACTTCCTATAAGACACTCATTGGAATGTCTCTATTCCAACTTGTCTATGTGAAGACCTGCCATCTTTCTGCAAAGTTCGAGCATAGAGCTCATTGGGCCATAAAAGGGTAGAACATGGATCTTGATAAGGCTGGAAAGCACCGTTTGAAGCAAATATCCGAACTTGAGGAATGGAGGGATAAGGCGTACCATAGTGCCAAGATTTATAAGGAAAGAACTAAAGGGTGGCACGACAAACAGATTATTCCTAAGAAGTTTAAGCCTGGAGATAAAGCCCTTCTCTTTAACTCCAAGGTAAAAAGTCTTTGGACATGGGAAATTATGAAGTAAATGGGAAGAACTTACCGTAATAGAAACTTCATCTCATGGATCCATCACACTCCAAGATGATGAAGGCCATCTATTTATGGTGAATGGGCACCATCTCAAAATCTTCCTAGATTTCCATGAGGAATTGGAAAAGAAAGTCGATGTGGTAAATTTAATCGATTTTCACGCCATTCTTCCCAATTCCACGTAATTCCTCGAAGTACAATAAGTGGGCCAATTAGAAAAGTCATCCATATGGCCCACAAAATCCCAAGTAATCCCTCGTTGCTACCACGTTAAAAAAAATTTCCAATCACAGAGAGGTGCACCATATCATTCACAAATCTTCACCCTCTCCTTTCCACCTTGTCCAAGTCCCATGTTCACATTCCTACTTAAATTTGGGTGCTAGTTTATTTTTAAATTTCAATTTTCACTCAAGCACGTCTGTCGGTACACTGCGTATCGGATACCCCACGGTACCTCAAGAAGTTCAAGAGAGTTCCACCTGTCAAAGTTGAAGGTCTCCCTAGGCCCTACACGTCATACTACACCGGACCCACATCCCTCATTTGGGTAGCTCCAGGGATTGACACGTGTAATGTAAGTCCAGAGCTAAATCCCAACACAGGGAAGCTCCGCAATCAGCACGTGTATAACGACCACGGACCTAACCCGCAGCAGACGGAAGCTCCGGTGCCGACACGTGTATAGCAGTTCTGGAGCTACCTCCCCGCAAGGGGAAGCTTCAAAGCTGCCACATGTGGAGCCTCCGAACCTACACCACCAACAAGAAAAATGGCGGATCTCCAACAGCACAAACATTCAAGGGACAGGTAAAGTAGCGGTTACAAAACATGATTACATGTCATTAATGCTATATTAATGACACATGATCAGAGCACTGTTAATTGGGGTAACGCAGCCATTAAGGCACGTTATCACACTATTAACCACGCTGGATACTCATAGACAATGTATTAGGCTATTAAATACGCCAGGACTACATGTCGGGCCAGGCAAGCGTTGTAACGGTCAGTCCTTGCATTATAAAAGGACTGACCGCACGATACAGAGACAGGTTAAGATAGGCAGAGCCAGGCACTACGCACACTAGTGATACTCAATACAACAACATACACCCCATGGAGTAGGGTATTACGCTTAGACGGCCCGAACCACGTAAAGATCACGTGTCACCATCTTGTTCCTGATCTCTACGTGCCCAAACCAATACATGAACCTCCGAGGGCTACAATTTAGTAGTACCAAGGGAAGTTTCGTAGTTACACTTCGACATCTTAGTGCGCCAGGTAGGGGGGTGGCCCGAGATCTCAAGATAGTGAACTCCACCGCAGGTTCCTCCAACAGCAACCATGCTGAGCACCATGCTAGAGGCAATCCTTATAACATGCAGCATTCAGCAGGCGCTGTTGTCCTGGCGGGTGTTATGCCACCACCACCATCATCTACCCCAGCAAATAATGCTAGACAGCAGGATGGGGTACTTGTGTCGGTCACAGCATCGGCAAACAACAACCCCAAGAACACGCTAAATGCTACACAAACCCTATTGGAGCGCCCACCAGTGCCCGGAGCACCTCAGGGTGCAATGGAGCAGTGGCGCACTGATGTACAACATCTGGTTGCAGCCGCAGCTGATGCCATCAGCAACCAAGGTCCACCCCCTTAAGAGCAGGCAACAGCTCAACATAGGACCTTGTCTAGAAGACTTGGTCCTCACGTGTCACAACACCGATGTCGTGCTGTTTCCCAGCAAGTGACCTCGTTGCCTTCCGGGGCACAACGCACCCACACCATCACAAGGATTCCGACCCATGATCTACGGTCGGAACTTGATCGCCATTACGAGCAGCAGGACGATCACGTCAATATCGAGCGTGCTCGCGAGAGGTGAGAGGCTCGGGACAACCCTGCTCCTCAGTGAGTAGGAGGAGGTTGTTCTGCCTTGGCCAAGCACTTACGCATGGTCAGATGGCCACAGAAGTTCTGGCCTCATTTATCGGAGAAATTCGAAGGGACTGTCAACCCCAATGAATTTCTTAAAATTTACTCCACTGATATACTTGCAGCGGGGGCCGATGAGGTCGTGATGGCCAACTACTTCCCAGTGGCCTTAACCGGAACCGCTAGGTCCTGGTTTATGAGCCTCCCGCCTGAATCCATCAACAGTTGGGCGGAGCTATGCCAACAGTTCACAGCTAATTTTGGGAGGTCATACACTCAACCTGGCACTGAACTGGACCTTTTTGTTGTCCAGCAAAAAGAGAGTCGCTGCGATCCTTCATCCAATGATTCTACCAGGTACGCAATACCATCCCATCCATCTCGACTGCCTCTAATATTGTTGCATTCAGACAGGGCGTTCAGGACAAAAAGATGCTGGAGAAGCTGGCAATCAAAGAAATCACCAGCATCACAGAACTCTTCAGCCTAGCAGACAAATGTGCTAAAGTCGCGGAGGGCCGTGAGATGCACTCCAAGCTAGCTCCGGAGGCCAAAAAGAAGTCCCCCAAAGCTGAAGCCACTACACCCGGAGGTGGCAAAAAGAAAAAGAAGCCCAACGGCAAGAAGAAGCCGTCGGCTGGTGCACCTACTGTTGCGGCTGATGCAGCTCCGGGTAGCCGAGGGCCACTCCCAGAAAAGCGACCTCGTCCTTCGTCAGAAGACGACAATAGCTCCAAGATGTGGTGTCCAATCCACAAGACGCACAAACACAGTCTGGAAGAATGCCAAGGGGTCCGGAACCTTTCCGAGCGCTACAACAAGCACCGGGAAGAAGCTCCCTCTGCCAGCGGGAAGGGAAACAAAAAGTCGACGAAGCTCCAGCTAAAGAGGACCTAGGTTTTCAGGACCCCAAGAAAGTCCTGAAAGCTGTCTACAACACTGTCGACAATGACTCCGACGTCTCTGACAACGAGCGTCGGAAGACCCTGAACACCATTTATGGTGGTTCTTGGGACATCACCTCTCGCCGCATCCTCAAGACAATGCGGCATTACATGACCGTTGCAGCTCCTACCGCTAGGGTGGAGCCTCATCGGAAGTGGATGGACACTCCCATCACTTTCGATGCTTCCGACTGCCCACGAAATAAGATCGGAGCTGACCAACTCCCGTTGATGGTTTCTCTGACCATTAACAATATCCAACTCCACCATGTAATGGTGGACGAAGGTGCAGGGCTGAACCTCATAAGCTTCAAAGCCTTCGTCAAGCTCCAGCGCCGACCTTCGGACCTTCGCCCATATCGACCTTTCTCTGGGGTAGGTCTGGGGGCCATTACCCCTCTCGTCTCCATCACACTCCCAGTGACCTTCGGGACTCGAGAGAACTACAGAACCGAGAGGTTGGTCTTCGACGTCGCGTAGATAAGTCTGCCGTTCAACGCCATTTTGGGAAGGCCAACCTTGTACACGTTCATGGCCACCGCCCATTATGTTACTTAGTCTTGACAATACCAACACCTGCGGGCGTTCTCCGGATCCGCGAAGATCGCACTGCAGGAATCACTACATTGGAAGAATTCTATGCGCTTGCTACATCGCAGGAGGAAGCACCCGGTAAGGAGCCAGCTCCAAACCCTCCGAGCATTCGTCATCGGGGCTCTAACTCCGCACCTCATGTGCAACCAAGCTGCAACATCGAAGTTACAATCAAAGTCGTCCAAATTGGTTCCGATGCTACTCAGACTACCTGTATATCAGGATGTTTGAACAACAAATAGGAACTCGCACTCATCACTTTCCTCCGGGATGATGTCAAAGTGTTTGCCTGGCAACCGTCGCAAATGATTGGGATCCCTAGGGAGGTGATTGAGCACAACCTGAAGATTTATCCCGATGCACGGCCTGTACACCAGAAGCCTCGGAAGCAATCAATATAGCGGCAAAACTTCATCCGACAGGAGATCAAGAAGTTGCTCGAAGCTGGTTTAATCCGGGAGGTGTTTCACCCAAAATGGTTGGCAAACCCAGTTGTGGTTCCCAAAGCTGGCGGGAAGCTTTGGATATGTATCGACTACACCACCTTAAATAAGGCATGTCCAAAGGATCCATTTCCACTACCTAGGATAGATCAGATAGTGGACTCCACCTCCGGGTGTGAGCTATTGTGTTTCTTAGATGCATATTCTGGATATCATCAAATCCAAATGTCTAAGGAAGATGAAGATCATACTGCCTTCGTAACTGTAGATGGATTGTACTGTTATACTACCATTCCCTTTGGTCTTAAAAATGCTGCTTCAACATTTGTGTGAGCTATGTACAAAACATTTGGAGAGCTAATTAGAGACTTGGTGGAGGTGTACATTGATGACATCGTCGTGAAGATCAAGAACAAGGAGTCACTCCTTGGCAATTTATAAGATGTCTTCGACAAGCTGTGCATCACGCGCACCAAGCTGAACCCAAACAAATGTGTCTTTGGGGTTAGCTCTGGGAAGCTTATAGGTTTCTTGGTGACTCACCGAGGAATTGAAGCAAATCCGGCAAAGATCAAGGCTATAGAAGATATGCGGCCCCAACCCGCATCAAGGATGTCCAGAAGTTAACTAGGTGTTTACCTGCGCTCAGCCGGTTCATCTCAAAACTGGCAGAGCGAGCACTTCCCTTCTTCAAACTCTTGAGGAAGTCCGAACCATTTCATTGGTCTAAAGAAGCAGAAAAGGCGTTTCAAGAGCTGAAACAGCTCGTCACCACACTACCGATCTTGGTAGCTCCGAATCCTGGTGAGCCTTTACTGCTTTATATTTCTGCAACTACCGAAGTTGTCAGCATGGTCCTAGTCGCGAAAAGACCGGAACAACATCCAGTCTAGGAGCTTAGACCCCCCACCCACCAGGAGGGTTCGGAGTTACCTGAAGACGTGTCTGGGTCCCAGCCCCAGACACGGAACCTCAAGGCAAAATGCTAGAAGATCAACCTCACACACTTGAGGGTGTTCACCTGGTGGCCCAAGATGATTCGGACCCTTCTAACAAGGTCCGGGTCGAACAAGAAGAAGTTTTTGGCCCCTCCGGGAGGGTCCAAGAAGCTCAGCAAAAAGGTTCGGACCACTCCGGGAGGGTCCGGGTCGATGGAGAATAAGCTCTGAGCTCCTATGAGAGGGTCCGGACCGTCCAACGCCCAGTGTACTTCATCAACAAAGTACTCCATGACACCAAGACAAGATACATTGAGGTGCATAAGCTGCTTTATGCAGTTCTTATCACCTCAAGGATGCTTTGTCACTACTTCCAAGCCCACAGAATATCAGTGGTAACTTCTTTTCCACTGCGTGCTATATTGCATAACCCTAACTCTACTGGGAACATTGCAAAGTGGGCAGTGGAGTTGGCCGAGTTCGATCTAGAATTCATGTCCGACAAGCAATCAAAAGTCAAGCTTTGGCCGACTTTGTGGCGGAATGGACTCCCTCTCCATCAAACCCTGGGGACCCCAGTGAGCAGAAATCGGAACTCCAGGTTCTGATATTCACCAAGCCTCACTAGACTCTCTACTTCGACGGCTACGTGCAGAAGCAGGGGGCCAGAGCTGGAATCCTTCTCCTTGCTCCGACTGGGGAAAAGGTCAAGTACACGATTCACCTTGATTTCAAGGCGACCAACAATATGGCGAAATATGAAGCTCTCATCTACGGACTCAAGGTGGCATTATCTTATGGTGTCAAACAGCTCTTGGTGAAGGGTGATTCACAACTCATCATCAAACAAGTCAAAGGTGAATTTTGTTGTAACAACCCCCAACTAGCTGCTTATCTCCTTGAAGTCCAGATGCTCCAGAAGGACTTTGAAGTCCTGGATATCCACCATGTTCAGCGTCTTCATAACACTAAAGCTGATGAACTCTCGACGAAGGCTTCAACCAGAGCTCTGGCTCTCGACAGAATCTTCATCCGGAGGTTGTAAAGACCAACAGCTCAGCCTGCCGAACTGAGTGAAGGGGGCGAGACCAGCACCTGAAAGCTGGCAGTCCCGGTGGACCTGCTACCGTGGTGTCCACCAAGGGTCGTAGGTGCTGTCGGAGGCTCTGAGCAACCCAGCACGCAAGACTCTGAAGCTCAAGTTAGCCCCAATGCATGGATCTTGGAGATCCGGAGCTTCTTGAAAGACATATCCTTCCTTAAGACAGTGTATCCGCTGACCAGATTGTTAGATTGATTAAAAGATACACGTTGGTAGAAGGGGGTCTCTACCGGCGCGATGCCAATGGCATCCTAATGTGGTGCATTACAAGGAAAGAAAGCCGCGAGCTCCTCGCGGAAATCCATGGAGGCGAGTGCGGAAATAATGCTTCTTCCCGCACGTTGGTTGGTAAAGCCTTTCGGCATGGCTTTTACTGGCCTACAGCACTCCAGGATGCGGTTGAGCTAGTGAAAAAATGTGAACCGTGCCAGTTCCATGCAAAATAGATTCATACACCGGCTCAATCACTACAAATGATACCTCCTACATTGTCCTTCGCTTTGTGGGGCATGGACATCTTGGGACCATTCCCAAAAGCCATCGAAGGTTACAAGTTCCTGTACGTCGCCATCGACAAGTTCACCAAATGGCCGGAAGCAACTCATGTTGTGACAATCAACAAGCAATCAGCAACCAAGTTCTTGAAGTCCATTATATGCAGATTTGGAGTTCCAAACAAAGTCATAACTGACAAGGAACCCAATTCACAAGTGCTGCATTTATCATCAAGAATATTGTGAAGACCTCGATATACAACTGAGCTACGCCTCAGTAGCTCACTCAGCAAGCAATGGTCAAGCAGAGAGAGCAAATGCGGAAATTTTAAAGTGACTCAAGACGCGCACATATGAGCGCCTGAAAAAGTATGGAGCCAGCTGGATTGAGGAGCTTCCATCCACATTGTGGGCGAACAGGACAACTCCAAACTGGTCAACTAAGGAGACTCCCTTCTTCCTGGTGTACATATCTGATGCAGTTCTTCCTCCGGAGATCACCTTGGGGTCCCTTCAGGTCCGGACCTTCGATAAAGCCGCGCAGGACCAGCTCCGGCGTGGAGACCTTGACCTCGTCGATGAGGGAAGGTGCCAAGCAGCTGTTCGGAATGCACGTTGTCACCAAGCGCTCTAGCGCTATCATCAAAGGCATGTGCGCAACTAATAGCTTGAAGAAGGTGATCTGGTGCTTCAAAAGATACCAACTCGTAAAGGAATGAACAAACTTTCTCCCAGCTGGGAAGGTCCCTTTCGAGTGATCAAAGTATCCCGGCTTGGATGCGTTCGCTTGGCAACTGAGGATGGGATTCTTCTTCCTAATCCTTGGAACATCGAGCACCTCCGTAAGTTTTATGCTTAGAATCACGGAGGTGAGTCTATAATTACGAGCAATGTATGTTATAGAGTCGCAACATAAAGATGGGTAGGTCCTCCGGGAGAACATCCGGACCCCTCCGGGAGGGTCCGGGAAGCTCAAGTACACTTCATACAGTCATAACACTAAAAGTGTAGCTACCTGCCCGAGGTCAGTACAAGATGTATGATGCACTTAGCTTGGTCATGTACCCTAAGTGTGTCCTTGTCTCCTCTGTAATCCGGACTTATAATGAAAGACATTGTTGTGTGAAAACAGACTCCACATGCATTTATTTCTGTACAAGGCTCGATATATCAAATTATTATTTTTACCCTGCTTGTCTATAATGAAGTTGTGCATTTCATTTTAAGTTTTAGTACAAGTAATTCTTATGTATTACAAGTTTTATTGATGGTCTCTTTGGATCCTAACATTGTTGCATAGTCTACTTGCCTGAACACCAAGCCAACATAGGTCCGAAGTGTGCTATCGACTTAGTCTGGTCCTGCACCCTAAGTACGCCACTCTACCTACATTCCGACATGCCTCAGTAGGGTGAGTACTAAAAAAGGCATGCGGATCTATAAAGATTATAATAATATGCTTGTTATCATGTCGAGTTTCTTCAGATCTAGAACTCAAATAAGAATGATACGTCACAAACGATTTATAGACAAGAGGTTGAATTTTACTATTTCTTTGTCTCAAATGCGCAGGAAAAACAGAAACATATAGTGATGGTGGACGATGCCGGAGCTACTAAGTCCCGACATCCTCCAAGGGGGCTTGTCGTCGACGTGTCATATGTTGATGGAGGGTACCGTTGGAGCTACCAAGCTCTGACAATCCCAGGGGGCCTGTCGTTGACATGTTGGAAATAAAGACTTCAGACCTAAAATCTACAAGTTTGAAGCGTTCAAGTCATCAACATACTTTCATGTCCTTTTGGTATATGTACACATTTGAATTGTGCACATATACCAGGGGGCCAATAAGACAGAGCACAATATATTGAAGACAAGACAACAATAAAGTGAAATTCATGGCAAAGTGGATTTCAATAGTTCGAAGCACTGGATTACAAAATTGGGATTACAACAAAAGGCAAAAGGAAAAAGTCCTAGCTATCGGAGGATCTATGTCCTGCGGAAGAATGAAGCGAATTTCTTGGCAACTTCTTGGACGCTGGCCTTGGCGGTGTCCTCCTCTTTGGCAACGGGACCCTTGAGCACGTCCAGGGAGAATTCAGGGTCTCAGCGCACATAGCACATCAGCACATATTCTGCGACATTCGTAGCTAAAGACTTCCCCTCTGTCTCCAGCTGGTCCATAATGACATCGCCCATCGCATCGAGTTTGCCGCCAGCAGCATTGAGGGCCACTAGCGCTCGGTCCAAGTCCAGCTCCAGATTGTCCGAACGTACAGGACTGAGGCCTAGTGTTGTCAGCGCGTCATTGGCTCACCCCAAGAAGTCCCACACTTGAATGGACTCTATCTCCCTCAAGCTCCGCAGCTCCTCTAGTGACCTTCGAGCGGTCGCAAGCTCTGAACCTTCCCGAGCGAGGTGCTCGACCACTTTTGCATGCTGCTACATATTTTCAGCAACTTGCTTCTTGTGATCGGTCAGCTTCATCTCCCGAAGGTGGATGTGGTTCTGCCTTTCCGCCAGGTCTTTTTCCCTACCCCTCACTTTCCCTTCCCTGGTGGCGACATCAGCTTCTCTTTTTGAGATCTCCTGCCCCAGTTTCCAGTACTTCTCCTTTTCCTCTTTACTCCACTGCTCAAACTTCTTTGAGCAATCTGCCAAATTTTTCTCTCCTAGAGTTAGCTTCTGGACGAGCTCCTCCTCCCTCTTCAAAAGATCCTCCTGCTGTTCTAGGAGCTTTGCTTCCCTTGCCTCAAGGTCTGCTCGACACTTCAAGAGGACCTCGTTTAACTCATTGAGGTTTTCGTGATGCTCATTAGCAGCATCACTCCTCTCCTTGGCTTGCTCAAGGATCTCTCTAGAGTTAGAGTCAAGCGCCCTGATGGCATCTTCCTTCTCCTCCAGTAGCCTGTCCCAGTATTCCATCCGGGTCTTTTCCCTCTTGACCCACTCTTTCCGATCAGCAGGCCTTGTCTAAGCAAGTATGGTCTCAAAATGGAGCCTGTTACGCCAATGCCTTAAGGTGTTGCGCTCCTCCTCCCGGGTTTTGCTCTCATGATCAAAGGCGATCTGAACATGTCGGAGGCTCGAGCAGGCATTGTCTATGGAAAATGCCAGGGGAATAGGCTCCCGGCCTGCTGGGGTCAACTCTACTGGCTCCAGGGGGTTCTCGATTACAAAAATAGGGTCCCACTCAACAAGTGAGGACCTCCGAGTTTCTGCGGCGTTGGGACCTCTCTCTGGAGCCCTTCAGCAGCAGTAGAGGAACAACCGACTCGGGGAACTCCCACCTCCGGAGTGGAAGTCGAAGGTGTTGCTTCCGGGTCTTCGGTTACCAACTCCAAGGGTGAAGGACCTGCCGCCACTTCTTCATGCTGCTCCGGCTCTGACCCAGACACCTCTGAGGCAGCTACCTCTGGAGCAATGGTTGGAGCTTCATCCGGTGCCTCTACCACCGCTGGCTCAGACGCCGGCGCGTTAGTCACTTCTGGTTCAGCAACCGGAGCTTCAAGCATTTCCGGCTCAGCTGCCGAACCTTCAACAACTTCTGGCCCAAGGGTCGGAGCTTCAACCATCTCCCGCCCAATGGCCGAGGCTTCAATCGCCTCTGGCTCAGCGGCCAGAGCTTCAATGACTTCTTGCTCAAAGGCTGGAGCTTCTAACATCTCCGGCTCGGGCACTAGAACATCAACCTCCGGCACTGTTGCCAGCGGTACACCTTCAACTTCTCCCCTGTGGTCCGGCGCTACCACGGGAGCTTTCGGCGATGACTCTGAGTCCAAATCCACAACAGCTCGCGTTGGAGCTGCTGTGACTTCTGCCACCACTTGAGGAGGAGGCTCGATGGTCAAAGCTGGAGCTTTGGCATGCGCAGCCACAGTCGCTGCAACAGATTTTGAAGTCCCTGACTCCTTTCTCGACACCCTGAAAATAAAGGGATGAGAAGATTAAAGACACAACAAAAACAAGATTAGCATTTTAAGGCGAGAACACGATGCTTACCTAGGGATGCTATCGCTCCAGTCGCCGCGGGACCTCTTCTTCTAAGGCCCAAAACCAGAGCCCACCAAGTCTGGTGAAACAACAACTTCAGACCTCACCTGGGGATCACTTGCGGCAGCCGGAGTCCTCTCGGCCGGAACTTCTCTTGGTCGGGAAGAACACCCAGGCCTGGAGCTCTTAGACGCCACTGAGGCCAGTGTTGACTGCCCGGAGCTGGCGCCTCTCGAAGACGCCTGCATCGGAGAAGGTGTAGCTGCAGAATATCTCCCTCGCTGGGGAGAAGGAGCCGTTGTAGAGGGAGCAGGCCTGACGGACCTCCCATTAGCATGCTTCAGCTTCCTCTCCCGGCTGGAATTTTCGGCTGGTTCTTTGCCCTTGCCATTGCTGATGTATTCAACCCTCTGGCTCGGAGCAGGGGTGGCCACCTCCTCGGAAGCTCCAGGGATGACATCCCTAGAGGTCTGACGTCGTTCTACCTCGCCAAGGTCGTCTAGCGCCGACATCTTCCTCCGTAGCTCCCTGCTGATCTCTGGAATCATGTTCAAGGGTAGGAAAGCAGCCGACAGAGCCAAGTCGTCACTGTCGACTAGCCCATGCTAAAATTTCTTGAGATGAAGCTTCAGAGCTTCATCATCCAAGTTGGACTACAGACCGGTTTCAATCCGGTCGTCATCCATCACGCCGTTGAGAGCCCAGGCGAGCTTCTCCCTCTTCCTCAGTGGAGCCCACCTGTTGACCAAGTAATTTCCGAAAAAAATCTGAGGGGTCACTCCGCGCTTCACACATTCTCGAATCCTGGTCAGAACAGGATTGAATGCATCCGACAGCTTCGGAACTACACTCCAGGCGTCAGTATCAACATTGGGGAGTCCTTGGGGCAGCTCCAACTTGTCGTGCTCCTCCACTGCAATGATGATCTAATCCTTCTTCCAGTCATCCCATTTGCCGGAAGGGAATGACTTCAAGTACTTGAAGGGGCAGTTCTTGCGCTTCATGAAATAGTAGAGGCCAAGAAGCTCAGTACCCTTGCCAGTGGTGTGGACCGTGAAGAAGGTACGAAACAACTCGATGCAGGTGGAACACCCACCCACATCTCACAGAAGTGGATGAAGGTTGCCACTAGTAGAAGAGAATTGGTGCCAAGATGATACAGCTGGAGACCGTAGAAGTCCAGTAGCATTAAGAGAAAGCTTGAAAAAGGTGGGATCAATCAAACCATGGCATACGCTGAGAAGTACACCATGTCGCCATTGCGCTCCTTCTTGAATGGGAGCTTGCCAGCGCGGATCAAGTGGTTGAAGGAATCACTGGACCACCGCATATAGGTTCGAACCTTCATCAGATCATCCTTGCTCTTGAGGCGGCTCTTGGGAAGACCTAAGTCCATCGTGGCAAAGTGGAGCGAAGGAAGGGAAAGCTAGGCGGAGTTTGGGAGGCTCTGAGCGTGAGTTTGATCGAAAGCGTAAAGAGTCCTCAAACCGTGCATACTTTCCTTCTTAAGTAAGCCTCTGCGACACTTGGATGGAAACCACAATGAGAGCAGGGTCACATTTCAAAAATCTACCCCATCAATGACGAATGGGCCCGAGGCCACCCCGATGAAGAGATCGAGGTTATTACCCCATGCGAATCATTGTCATGATGGGTGGCGGGAAACCCAAAGGCGACACCCTGACAAGGCACTCGGAACTGATACAGTTTTCGTATTAGGAACTGGCGACCTTCAATTGCGTGAGACCCGCACTCAATGATCTCATCTGCCGCATTCATAACAAGCCACGAGTCGATGGTTTAATCCCGGACCATCGCCCCAATGTCACATCAGAAAACTTTTGAAGTTGCAGCACGGGAATCGAGGAGGGCCCCACCTCTGGTAGAATAACTTAATCCAAAGAGTTTCTCCTAGAGGTGGCCCCGCGGGCCACTATCGGTACCCTGCATATCGGGTACCCCACAGTACCGCAAGAAGTGCAAGAGAGTTCTACCTGTCAAAGTTAGAGGTCTCCCCAAGCCCTACATGTTGTACTACACTGGACTGGCATCCCTCATATGGGTAGCTCCGGGGATCGACATGTGTAATGTAAGTTCGTAGCTAAACTCCCAACACAAGGATGCTCCGCAATCAACACGTGTATAACGACCCGGACCTAACCCCCAACTGAGGAAAGCTCCGGTGCCGACACGTGTATAGCGGTTCCGGAGCTACCTCCATGCAAGGGGAAGCTCCGAAGCTGCCACGAGTGGAGCCTCCGGACCTACACCACCAACGATTACACTGGAAGATCTCCAATAGCACAGACATTCAAGGGACAGTTAAAGCAGCAGTTACCAAACCTGATTACGTGTCATTAATGTTGTATTAATGACACACGATCAGAGCATTGCTAATAGGGGTAATGCAGCCATTAAAGCACGTTATCACACTATTAACCACGCTTAATAGTCATAGACACTGTACTAGGCTATTAACTACGCCAGGGCCACATGTCGGGTCAGGCAAGCGTTGTAACGGTGAGTCCTTGGATTATAAAAGGACTGACCGCACAATACCGAGACAGGTTAAGACAGGTAGAGCTAGGCACTACGCACACTAGTGATGCTCAATACAACAACATACACCCCGTGGAGTAGGGTATTACGCTCAGGCGGCCCGAACCACGTAAATCTCCCATGTCACCATCTTGTTCCTGATCTCTGCGTGCCCAAACCAATACAAGAACCTCCGTGGGATTCAATTTAGTAGTACCGGGGGAAGTGTCGTAGTTACACTGCAACAACGCCCATTTTGATTTTAATAAATTAGACCATATCGGTTCAGCTAACACCGATAAATTTACTTTTGATTTATCATTACATTTGTGTTCAAATAAAGATTCCAAGAAATAAGTGTGGGGGAGGAGTCCCTTCGCGATTTCGTGACGTACAAATTATAGGTTTCACCTGAGAACATGTCGCGAATAAACACATGGGATGACACGATGAAGCAGGATGCCACATGAGCCAACCAGGGCTCGGTTGACCCCCAGGCTCGGCCAACCTGTTGGTGGCCCCTCTCGGGTCCATTTTGCTACACAACATTGGTTTGAATCTGTTATCCCCTGTTCTTGGTGATTCACTGCAAATTGATTTGAAAATTTTGATGCATTCATGAAAAATCAAATTAAAATCAACACAAATAACATAAAAAATTTAACTTGCTTAAATACGAGATTAGTATACCCTGTATTTTGATTTGCTACCATGTTTCTAGACCCATATCATTAATTTAGGACAACATGTCATCTAAGTTTTTGAATGGTGTGATGTGGCGAGTAAAATGAACCCATGGATGAACCCTTGCATGAATTTGATTTTGAATTTTGCACAATTTTGAAGTCCTAAGGTTTGCCTTCCTCTCTCATTGGAAATTAAATACCCACCAAGGCCATATCATATGAATATTGAAAACCACTTGCATATGCTACTTTGCATTTTCATTGAACTTTGTCAAACTCTTGACCCTATTGAGTGACTTGCATGAAATCTTTTGATTAGGAAATTTCTTGTGCACTCCACCATATTCCATCATTGTCATCCATACACCATCAAAAGATACTCCATGAAAATTATTGCAAAATCCTCTCTCATTGAAAAGATGCATAAAAGGAGTAGAAGGCACGAGTATAAGAGCTCTCAAAAAGATTTCAACAAAAAAAGAGCCAATAAGTAGCCATGCTTCATCCTTGCACAAAAAGAGAGTGATAAAATGGGAGTTATCATCAACATTCATCATCCGCCATCCACCATCCACCATAATATGTGCACAAGTGTTTCCTTAACCGTTGATTTTTGTTGCATGGTCTTCTCATATGGATCCTGTTTTGACTTAGTAATATATGAATTGCAAGTGTGCTGCTATTTATCCCTACCAAGCTCCACAAAAGCCATACTTAGTTGTAGGGACAAAAGTGGCAAAATTATTCCAAGGTAAGTATTCAAACACTTTGAGTGACTTGAGAGAATCCAATAGAGGAGGAAAAGGCAATATCCCTTTGATATTCAAAATATAGCAATTTTCGAAGCTATTTCAGCAGGAGGAAGTCCGGGTGAGATCACTCAACCTGTCCACCTCTCAAATGCCCAAGATGATGTGGTAGCGACATCACAAAGGGTTCATGAACAGAGGTATGGATTAAAATACTTTGTATACTCCTTTTATATCTACAGCAAAATTTTATCTCAACACTTTGTTCTTCTTGCCTTCAATCGAGGACGATCAAAGGGCCAAGTGTGGGGAAGTTTTTTGACGGTCCTTAAATGCTAAATATGATCGTCAATTCACCGCATAAATATTATAAAATAGAAAACACATCATAGTAGTAGGAGTTAAAACTAACAAATTTCACAAGTGTTAGTGTCTATTTGTATGCAGGTATTAAGCTCCAAAATACCAAAGCATGCAGGGAGCAATCGTAAAATTTCCCATTCGATCAATCAGATGATGATACATGTGAATATAGCCTAGAGGGGGGTGAATATGCTTTTGAATTTTTGTTGGATCCTGAAAGATTTAACTTGATCAAATACAGAGAAATCGAACTAGTCCGGTATGGTGCGGACTTGTCCGGTGTGTGTGCGGTCTAGAACGATCAAGTTTGATCAAAGAATTCGCGTCAAGTACTCTATGCAGTGAAAAGTAAGTTGTAATTTGGATGTATTACTACAATGAAACTATGTACGGCACAAATTAACTTTGATTTCAATGTTTTAACTTAAGTTATCCAAGATTGAGTAAACCCTAGAATATGATAAACAATAAGAACAAAACTATGCGACACAAGATTTTAACCCGTGGTTCGATTCCACAGAGGAAATCTACATCCATGTTGAGGAGTTCACAGAGGACCAGGTCTTCACCAACCCTACCCTCGTCGAATAGCCACGGATGCCGATTCTCTTCCACTAATCACAAAGGGGGCAAATCACCGTGTTCAAGGGGCCTTCTCACAAGTTGAGGTCTTCCCAAGATTTACAGTTGAGAACACCACCAAACACGCTCGAATGATATGCAATAAACAACAAGAGTGTGTGAGAGATTCAAACCCAAGAGCTCAAGACGTGTAGAACGAGTCTCTCCTTTGATCAATTGCTAATCCTCAAAGATTTGATCTTTCTAGGGTTAGATTTTGTGGAGAGTCGTGTATTTTGGGCTCTTGGAAGGTGTGACGGCGCAGGAGATCGAGAGTTTCGATTGTAGGGCCGTACACCTCTATTTATACTAGGGTTTCCAAAAGTTACCGTTAGGGTTTGCGATGTCTGTACTAGTCCGTGGTGGACTCCGGGGTAGTCCGGTGTGCGGTGTGTGGAAAACCCTAAGTGTTCTGATATATCGGACTTGTCCGAAAATGAGTGAACTAGTCTGATTTGGTCTTTGGAAGCGTTCAGGCTAGTTTCACATATATCGGACTAGTTCGGTGTGGTGAACTTCATGTAGAATTGAGGACAAGTCCGCTATTGGAGGACTTGTTCAACTTTAGTAAGAGAGTTTTCAGACTAGTCCGTGGTAATATCGGACTTGTCCATTTCTGTGTAAAGTGTGAGGTCCTGAGGACAAGTCTGCACTAGGGTGGACTTGTCCGTTTTTAGTTAGAAAGATATCAGACTAGTACGTGGTGATATCGGACTTGTCTATTTTTGTGCAGATGTGAAGTGTTGAGGACTAGTCCGCACTAGGGGGGACTAGTCTGATCTTAGTCAGAGAGATATCGGACTAGTCCGTTGTGTTATCGGACTAGTTCGGTGCTGTGAAAACTGGAGTACTTGCGGACAAGTCCGCACTAGGGAGACTTGCCTGTTTCTAGTCAGAGACATATCAGACTAGTCAGTGGTCATATCGGACTAGTCCGATTTTCCTGTGAATTGTGCAGTGAATGAGATTTATTTTGCTTGAGCTCTTGGGGTGTGTTTCTCAAACACACTACATACTAAATAAGCTGTTCTTTTCTGCTCTTGAGCTCTTTTCCTTTTGATTCCTCATTCTTCTTTCTTTTTGAGAATTCCTCCTAATTTCCTTAAAACCTACACTCATCTCAACAATTTTGTTAGGATCTCATTTGTTTGTCATAAATCAACCAAAACCCACAAGGGATGCCTAGATGCACTTTCAATCTCCCCAATTTTGGTGATTGATGATAACAAATTGAGATTACACAAATGTGATAAACATTCATATTTTCATAAAGTGTGCACATATGAACTTTGAGCAAAATAGGCAATGTAGACATAAGACATATGTGCACTCTTTATGGTGGGGTGCAAACTATGTGTGCGTGAGCAATAATCGTGATGAGAATGAGGTAAATATCATAATCTTTACAATCTCAAGATTATCAAGTATGTGAGCAATTTCAGAGCATAAACATATAACAAAGCATTAACATAGATCATAACAGGGCATTATCACAAACTCTATAAACATGTCCAGAAGCATAATGCAAGCATAATAGAAGTTTTACAGCACCAAAAGTAGCAGAATTGCAAACAAAACACAATTTGAGCTCTCATCTCTCAATCTACGGCTAGGACCTAAGACTCCCCCTCAATCTCTCCCCCTTTGGCATCAATGCACCAAAAAGAAGGAGAGGAGGGATCGAAACATCGATGCCGACTCACTCCGCGCTGTCGGTCCTCTCATCGTCTTCATCATCAGGCTGAGGAGGATGAGGATGAGAACCACTCGTCGTGCCCCCAATGCCAAACTAGGCAAGTTCAGAAGGAGAAAGAGGTGGAAGTTCCGAGAAGTCGGAAGCTGATTCCTCAGAGATAACTGGTGACCCAACAGGCTCAATCTCCAGCTTCTGGCATATGGCTTTGACATTTTGCTTCATGTACCTCATGTCCTCTTTCCTTGCCTTGTTCAACTTATGGACTTTCACCTCAGTTTTGCAACAAGAGCCGAAGATGGCGGCCAGGTACTTCATAATGCCACTAGGAGACCCTTTGTGAGGAGGGGCCCTTGAGCTTGATGGAGGTCTATCCTCTCCTTGGGCTCTCTCTGGATGTTCTTCAGCTGAGGCAGGTGAGGGAGCAGCTGGGAGAGTGGCTTGAGAAGGTTTCTGAGGCTTTAGAGCAGTATGCTTGACATCTTTCAGAAACTCAATTCATGTGACTTTTTCAATCAAAAACATCAAGTATGGTGCATAGCCACAGAAGCGGTTGGGGGTGCAGGAGATGTTCACTATATCATTCCAGGTGTAGTCAAAGATGTCAAACTTTCTCTTCTTGCTAAACACTTTCATCAAGGTTCTTAAGTAACCTTGGACACTCCCTCCATCTCCATCCTTTGGAGCAATGGTCTTCCAGAGCACTCTATTGAGAACCATGAAGAAGGGCTTCATGTTCTTGGTTGATGGAGGATTGTATTTGAGGTGAGTGTCATAGAGAAAGTCCATCTTGTCCTTCTCCAGAATACCAATATTGTGAATCACAATTACATTGTTGTCGGTGTTCTCTAGATGCAGCAGCCTGGCAAACTCATCATATGTGACTGTGTACTTGGATCCATGAGTCATCCAAGTCACCCTCTCCTCTTCATCGCTGGAAAAATAGCAAGTTGCATAGAACTAAGCAATGACTTCATCATTCCATGAAAGCAAACAAGTCCTTTAAACCATGCCTCTCTGCAGCCTCTACCACTTAATCAAAAGCACCATAACTTTTTCTTTCAAAATGGCTCCAGTCAATCCATTGGCTGCGGACTTCTGGAGTCTTCATTGGGAGGTAAACAAAGCTATAGTAGTCCAAGTGGAAGTTACCCTAAAATCTCGGATCAGCTGCCTTCTTGCTACTGATATATGCATCAACTTTCCTTAGTTTCCAAGCCACATCACTCCCCTTGCAATTGAATTTTTCTTCCGTGGGGTCTCTATTCCCTTGTCTTGGAGCTCTCATTTTGAGAGGGCCAATTGGGCCAGGGGCAATCCCTTTGCCTTTCCCTTTGGATTGGCGATGAGCCGCTGAGCTAGAACCTGCCATATCTTGAGCTTTCGAAGCTGGCTTCTTGGCCGCAACCTTCCGCTGCACCCTAGGTGGAGTAGGAGAAGGCTCGACAACACGTTCTTGCCTTTTGTGGGCGCGAGATTCTGAGACACGTGGCAACACATCTTGATCCATCTCGGCTTCAAAGTCGAAGATGTTTTCATCTGACATGATTCTGACAAGGAAGATATAGAGGATATGGATGAGCAAAGATGACAAGGAGGTGCATTGAATTGATATAAGTTAAGTTTTGATCAGGGCATACCGGACTTGTCCGTTGTTCAGGGTCGGACTAGTCCAGAGAACCGGACTTGTTCGCCCTGGGAATGGACTAGTCCGTTATACGGCTGTTCAAAACCTAACTTTGATGAAATTTTAGATTACTGAATGCAAAAGTGTTCTAGGGTAAATGGAATACATCGCTAGAACATGTATTGGCTAGAAGTGCTAAGCTATTTGAGCATGAACAAAGAAAATCCAAGATTTTAGGGTTTGGAGATGAATTTACCAAATCCTTCGATTTTGAGGCGTTGAGGAGGTTGTTGATGCGGACAAGTCTGTGGTCTTCGACCCCCTTGCAATGGAGACCAAATCCCACCGAAACTTAAGTGGGTTTGATGGAGAGCTCACGAAATCGCCTTGGGAGCACTTGAGTGAGGAGAGAGAACGTGAGATGAGTTGTGAGGAGGAAGAATATTAGGGTTGCGCCGGCCGTCGGATTATGGAGTCGAAAAATCGGACTAGTCCTTGGTCGGACCGTACTAGTACGGACTATCAGACTAGTCTGGGGTAACCACAGACTAGTCCATGGTCACCAGGACAGAAAATTATATAGACCTTTCATATATATGTTCGAAGGTGCATAAAGAAGATAGGGGGCAAAAACACACAAATAATCTTGATGAATATGATCAGTAAATATACAAAAATCAAGCTATGACCATAATTCACCAAGATCAAGTAATTAACAAAATTTTCAGAAGAAAATAGAGAGAGATGATTTTTCAACACAATCAACATGATTTTGAAGGTGGCATACAGATATGCAAGTTTTCAAGCCACGTTCCAAGTATCAAGTATATTTAGTTCATTTCGGAGCTCACAAAAAACGTTTTTCATCAAGTGGCTTGGTAAAGATATCAGCTAGTTGTTTTCAGTGTTGACATGGGAAATGGATATGTCTCCTTTCTTTGAATGATCTCTCAAAAAGTGATGTCGTATGTCTGTGTGTTTAGTTCTAGAGTGCTCAATGGGATTATGGGCAATTTTAATTGCACTCTCATTGTCACAAAGGAGTGGAATACGGCTCATATTGCAACTGTTATCCCTTAGATTTTGTCGCATCCAAAGGAGTTGGGCACAACAACTCTCGGCTGCAACATACTCTGCTTCAGCCGTTGGTAAGGCAATGGAATTTTGTTTCTTGGAGGACCAAGAAACTAGGGATCTACCTAGGAATTAGCAAGTATCGGAGGTACTTTTTCTATCTACCTTGCATCCAGCATAATCTGCATTGGGGTATCCAATGAGATTGAATTTTGAACCTTTAGGATACCAAAGGCCTTGGTTGGGTGTGTGAACTAAATATCGCAAGATCCTTTTCACGGCTGTCAAGTGAAATTCCTTAGGATTGGCTCAAAATCTTGCACACAAACATACACTCAACATGATATCAGGCCTAGATGCACATAAATAAAGTAAGGAGTCAATCATGGAGCGATATACCTTTTGATCCACGTTCGGTCCATCTTCATTGAGATCCAAGTGTTCATTTGTTTCCATGGGAGTCTTTATGGGCTTTGCTTTGTCCATGCCAAATTTCTTGAGAATGTCTTGAGTGTACTTTGTTCGGCTTATGAACGTCCCTTCCTTTTGTTGCTTCACTTGGAATCCCAAAAAGTATCTCAACTCTCCCATCATGGACATCCTGAATCTATCTGTCATAATCTTACTAAACTCTTAACAAAAAGATTTGTTAGTTGAACCAAAAATGATATCATCAACATAGATTTGGCAAATGACACTCATACCAAGCTCTAGGAGCTTGTTTGAGGCCATAGAGAGCCATACCCAGTTTGTATACATGGTCGGTGAACTCTTGATCTTCAAACCTGGGAGGTTGCTCCACATACTCCTCCTCCTCCTTGATCGGTCCATTGAGGAAGGCACTTTTAACGTCCATTTGATAAAGCTTGAAATCATGGTGAGTATCATATGCAAGTAATATACGAATCGATTCAAGCCTAGCTACGGGAGCAAAAGTCTCATAGAAATCCAAACCTTCGACTTGTGAATACTCTTTGGCCACAAGTCGTGCCTTGTTCCTTGTCACCACCCCGTGTTCGTCTTGCTTGTTGCAGAAGACCCATTTAGTGCCGACGACATTGAACTTGGGTCTTTCAACAAGTTCCCACACTTCATTCCTTTTGAAGTTGTTCAATTCTTCTTGCATCGCCAGCACCAAATATGGATCCTTTAATGCATCTTCAACCATGTGTGATTCCAAAGAGGATACAAATGAGTAATGTTCACAAAAATTAGCTATTCGAGATCGAGTTGTTACTTCCTTTTGGATATCACCGATGATGTTGTCGACGGAGTGATCTCTTTGGATGCATTGATGTACTCTTGGGTGTGGCACTTGTGATCTTAAATCTTCATGGTCATCATCTTCTTCTCCCCCTTGATGGTTGCCCTCATTGATGATTTGATCACCTTGACCTTCTTGAGGTTGATCTTGTGTGGAAGCTCCCCCTTGATCATTGTCCTCCACTTGTGGTTCCTCTTCTTCATTCGCATTTGGAGGTGGTACTTGAGGTCGAACATCGCCCAATGCCATTCTTCTCAATGCTTGACATGGAGCTTCTTCTTGATCTAGCACACATTGACCAACTTTCTCTTCTTGAGAGCCGTTAGTTTCATCGAACACTACATCATGTGCTACTTCAACAAGTCCAGAGGTCTTGTTGAAGACACAATAGGCGTAGGAGTTTGAGTCATAGCCAAGTAACAAACTTTCATCGGACTTCGAAGCAAACTTTGAAGTCCTAGGCTTCTTGTTCAAAATATAAAATTTAGAACCAAGAACTCGAAAATATGAAATATTTGGCTTGTTACCCTTGAGTAGTTCATACGAAGTTTTCTTGAGCAACCGATGAAGATAGAGTCGGTTTATGGCGTGACAAGCGGTGTTAACTGGTTCAAAGTCTTGTATTCATCGAGCATTGTACTCGTCATCTCAATGAGTGTTCGATTCTTCCTTTCGGCTACTCCATTTTGTTGAGGAGAATAAGCTGCTGAAAACTCGTGATTTATCCCTTCTTGGTCTAGATACTCCTCAACTTGGGTATTCTTGAAGTCTGTTCTGTTGTCACTTCGTCTGTTCTTGATCGTCAACGAAAATTCATTTTGAGCTCACTTGATAAACTTCTTGAGGGTTCCTTGAGTTTCTATCTTATCATGTAAAAAGAAAACCCACATGAAGCGAGAAAAATAATCAACAATGACTAAACCGTACTTGTTAACACCGATGCTTATGTAACCAATTGGACCAAATAGATCCATGTGAAGGAGCTCGAGCGGTCTAGTTGTAGTCATGACATTCTTCGCAGGATGGGGTGCTCCTACTTGCTTCCCGGCTTGGCCCACGCTACAAAGTCCGTCTTTCTCAAAAACAACATCCTTTAAACCTCGGATGTGATCGCCTTTAAGGAGTTTTTGAGGATTCCTCATACCAACATGTACTAGCCGTCTATGCCACAACCAACTCATGTTGGTCTTTGCAAGCAAGCATGTGTCAAGTTGGGCTTTATCTTTGTTGAAGTCAACTAGATAAAGTTTTCCCTTTAACACACCCTTGAATGCAACGGAGTCATCACTCCTTCTAAAGATGCTCACACCCTCATTAGTGAACGAACAATTATAACCTTTGTCACATAATTGAGATACGTACAAAAGGTTATAATCTAAGGAATCAACATGTAAATCATGAGAAAGAGTATGTTGTGATGAAATTGCTATTTTACTGGTACCGAGCACCCTTTCTTGACTGTAATCGCCAAAATAAATACTTTCACTTGGATCTTCGTTTTTTTCATATTCAATGAACATCCTTCTTTCTCCGGTCATGTAATTGGTGCATCCACTATCTAGCACCCATTTTGCTACACCAGAGGTATGAGCCTGCAAAAACAAATTATGCCTTGGTCTTAGGTACCTAAGCTTGCTTGGGTCCTTTGAGGCTAGTCACAAGTGATTTGACCACCCACACATGAGACTTAGTGTTCCCATGGAGTGGCCCAACATATTTGGCATAAACTCTTCCAATATTACTTTTCACAAGTACATATGAAGCATCAAATCTTTGAAACAAAACTTTTTGTTCATGTGAGTTCACAATGTTAGACTTATCAACATTATTAAATTTTCTAGCTTGAGAGGAGTTTCCCTTGACAAAGACAATGTGTTCCTTGTTATTCTTGTGGCTTCTAGCATTTTGCTTTTCACCATAAGAATATCCAAGGCCATATTTGACATTTGGAGGTCTTGAGACCAGGTATGCACTACGTGCATACTTGACCTTCTCCTTGTCAAATATGCCACTATGGGAAGGTTGCTTGTCCTTCGTCAAGCTTGGATTTTCTTTCAAGTTAGTGTCAATTTTAGCACATGTACAAGAAATAGTAGTTTCAGATTTTAGATGTTGAGGGGGTGAGCTTGAAGAGGATGAAGAACCACTTTGCTTGAGTGACTCAACTTGTACCTCAAGGATCTTGTTAACTTTGATTAAGTTAGCAAGTTCATCCTTGATGATTAAATTTGAGTTGCTTAACTTCAAGCAAGCTTCCTTGCTTGAAGCTAAATCAAGTTCTGGTGACTTTCTTCGCTCTTTTTCAAGTTCAAGGAGCTTTTTTATCTTAAGATATTCTTCCTTTTGGAGGATGATCATATCTTCTTGGCAAACAATTAGCTCCTCCTTGTCAACAAGCTTATCCATTAAAAATTTCATCTTAGCAGCAGTTTTCTTATCTAAACCACTAAGAAAGTATTCATTTTCATCACAACTATCATCTAGAGTTATCACTATCACTAGCAAAGGAATACGAGGAGGAAGATTAGTTGTTACCTTTCTTTTACCTTCCTTCGCCATTAGACATGTGTTGTTGTTGTCCTTTCATGCGCCCATGGTTGGGAAGAGGGTGGATTTCTTGGTTGTCTTCTTGATGGATATGGTAGCCATCTCCTCTTCCTCTTCGGATGAGGACTCATCATTGGAGTCCCACTCCTTCCCTAGATGTGCCTGTCCGAATTGCTTCTTCTTCTTGAACATCTTCTTGGGTTGAGGCTTGTTGTCCTTGGTGTTCCTCTTGTTTTCTTCATGAGGACAATCAGCTATGAAATGGTTGTATTCTCCACAGTTATAGCAAGCGCGCCTCATCTTCAATCTTGGTTTGTCCCTATGTCTTCCTTCATTTGGTCTACCACCTTGTCTTCTTCTCATTATTTTCTTGAATTTCTTCATGAATAGGATCATATCTTCTTCATCGATGTCGTTGCTTTCATTGTCACTGTCGTCTTCTTCTTGAGCTTGTCGAGCTTCTTTTGACATAGGTTTACAAGTGGACTTCAAAGCAACTCCTTTCTTCTTTGCCGAGGTAAGGTCGGCAATCTCTTTGACGTGTTTGGCTTGCTTTTCCATCATCTCAAAGTTGATGATCTTCCCAAGAAGTTCGTCCGGGGTCATTTTCCGATACCTAGGCTTTCTCTAATCATCGAGCAAAGGGTTACGTTGCGACGCATGAAAGCTCTAAGAATTAGCTTTACGACCTCGTGATCATTTCACTTCTTGCTTCCATATGCTCGAATTTTGTTGATGAGATTTTTCAATCGATTGTACATATCTTGTGGTGAGTCATCTTCTTCTATAGCGAATCTTCCCAATTCACCTTCAATCATTTCAATCTTGGCTTCTCGCACATGACGATCACCTTCATGTGCGGTTTGTAAAGGGTCCCATATCTCCTAAGAAATTTCGAGTTCATCCACCTTGGTGAACTCATCTCGGCTCAGTGATGATGTTATGACAGCTGCAGCTTGAGAGTTTTGATGAATAGCTTGTTCTTGGCTTGGTGTGAGCTCTTCATCGTCATCCAAGATATCTATCCCTGTACACACTATATGACACAAGTTGTGGTTAAGTGATATGAGATGCATTTTCATATTATGTCTCCACATAGAATAATCATTGCCATCGAAGAAAGGTGTTTTCCCTAGAGGAATTGACAAGTAATGATTATTGTTCGAATTTAACCGATCGTAGTTAAAAGGATATTGGGAGTAGTTGGTGTGACTACTCCCCTTCTTCTTCTTCTTTTCATCCTCAATCTTCATCTTCCCTTTTGGGGATAGTGCCTTCTTCTTTAGGACTGCCTTTAGTTCTAGCATCTCCTCATCATCATCCTCGCAGTCTTGGATGGCGTCGAGGAGCTTCTCCAACTTCTGAGTCTTTTCATCATCACTCTTCTCTTGGTTGAAGTTCTTGTGTACATCCTTGATGTCCGACATCTTTTCTTCGAGCAGTGAGTCTCTTATGAAGAGTCCTAGCTCTGCCAATTGAATGTAGCCTAGAGGGGGGGTAATTAGGCTTTTTGAATTTTCGTCAGATCCTGAGACACTTAACAACTTGATCAAATATAGAGAAATCAGACTAGTCCGGTATGGTGCTGACCAGTCTGGTGTGTGCAGACTAGAACGATCAAGTTTGAAAGTAGAATTCACGTCAAGTACTCTATGCAGTGGAAAGTAAGTTGTAATTTGGATGTATCACTACAATGAAACTATGTATGGCACAAATTAACTTTGATTTCAATGTTTTGACGTAAGTTATCCAACATTGAGTAAACCCTAGAATATGATAAACAATAAGAACAAAATTATGCGACACAAGATTTTATCTCTTGGTTCAATTCCACGGAGGAAATCTACATTCATGTTGAGGAGTCCACGGAGGACCGAGTCTTCACCAACCCTACCCTCCTCGAATCACCACAGAGGCCGATTCTCTTCCACTAATCACAAAAGGGCAAATCACCGTAATAAGGGGCCATCTCACAAGTTGAGGGCTCTCCAAGATTTACAATTGAGAACACCACCAAACATGCTCGAATGATATGCAATAAACAACAAGAGTGTGCGAGAGATTCAAACCCAAGAACTCAAGACTTGTAGAACGAGTCTCTCCTTTGATCAATTTCTAATCCTCAAAGATTTTATCTTTTTAGGGTTAGATTGTGTGGAGAGTCGTGTATTTTGGGCTCCTGGAAGGTGTGACGGCACAGGGGATCAAGAGTTTTGGTTGTAGGGCCGTACACCTGTATTTATACTAGGGTTTCCAAAAGTTACCGTTATGGTTTGCGATGTCCGGACTAGTCTGTGGTCCACAGACTAGTCCAGTGTGCGGCGTGTGAAAAACCCAGAGTGTCCTGATATATCGGACTTGTCCGGAAATGAGTGGACTAGTCCGATTTGGTCTCTAGAAGTGTTCGGACTAGTTTGGCATATATCGGACTAGTCCGGTGTGGTGAACCTCATGTAGAATTGAGGACAAGTCCGCTGCTGGAGGACTTGACCGATTTTAGTGAGAGAGTTTTCGGACTCGTCCGTGGTGATATTGGACTTGTCCGTTTCTGTGTAAAGTGTGAGGTCCCGAGGACAAGTCTGCATTGGGGCGGACTTGTCCATTTTTAGTCGGAAAGATATCGGACTAGTTCGTGGTGATATCGGACTTGTCCGTTTTTGTACAGATGTGTAGTGCTGAGGACTAATCCGCACTAGGGGAGACTAGTCTGATCTTAGTCAGAGAGATATCAGACTAGTCCTTGGTGTTATCGGACTAGCCCGGTGCTGTGAAAACTTGAGTACTTTCGTACAAGTCCGCACTGGGGAGACTTGTCCGTTTCTAGTCAGAGACATATCGGACTAGTGCGTGGTCATATCGGATTTGTCCGGTTTTCCTGTGAATTGTGCAGTGAATGAGATTTCTTTTGCTTGAGCTCTTAGGGTGTGTTTCTCCAACACACTCCATACTAAATAAGCTATTCTTTTCTGCTCTTGAGCTCTTTTCCTTTTGATTCCTCATTCTCCTTTCTTTTTTATCATTCCTCCTAATTTCCTTAAAACCTAGCTCATCTCAACAATTTTGTTAGGATCTCATTTGTTTGTCATAAATCAACCAAAACCGACAAGGGATGCCTAGATGTACTTTCAACATGGCATCACATGGATCCATGACTCATTTCCATGCGTATCCGAAGAGATCCAATGGTGATTCATACGAAAAAGGTGTCAGGGCCCACCTGGCAGCCACCTCGAGAAAGCACAGCCGAGGGGGGCAGGACCAAGTTGGTCGACCCTCTAGCTTGGCCGACTTGGCCCTGGCGCCAAACCTGGTCAGCTTCCACATGTTGGCCTATGGTGGTAACGACTGATTTGCGCGCTAATTGTGGTGCCAAACCGACTCAACTCGTGTGTAAATACAACCTCACTCCCTCACTTCTCCACACACCACAAGTTTGAGAATAGTACTCCACTCATAAGGTTTAGAGCTGCCCAAAGTGGCTAGCCAAGTAGAAGGAGAGTGATGAGGAACTAGAAGGATGAGGATTGGGCTTGTCAAGTCCCTCTTCCACACTTTGTACCTCTACGGAAGTTCAGACAAAATTGAGTAAGAAACTTTCGTGAATTCAATACTAGTTTGATTCCTATTCTCTAGTAGTTTTCTTACGTAACTGCTTGTGGGTTCACTACTTTAATTTATTAGAGGGTCTAGTCATAGCTTCACATTCGAAATGATTAGAGTTGTGAATTAGGACTTAAGTGTGGTGCTTAGGTTAGAATTCATCAGTAGATGTCTCATAGACCCACGGATTGGGGAGGTAGACATTAGGTGGTGACAGCTCTATCTGTCCTTAGTAATCCTCCACGTTCGGCTATACCATAGGCTCTTGGCGGGAATCGTCCTGGTGTTGCCAGGGGTACCTGTGCCTGAAGCAAGTAGCTTCCATAGACTATTGTGGCCTAGATCTCAAACCATTAAATTCCTCTCAAATACTTGCCTACCAAACAAACTGTGTGTCCTTGGGAGAACAAGTTAGAAGATCTCACACACGTTCCTTTGAATCGGTACCCTTGGGAATATTCTTTAAGGGGTAGTGCTACAACGGTATTTTTGTGCGCTTGGGGATTATTCTGTTTTCGTAAGAAATACCAACAAAGAGCAGCAATCTCCTCATCCATCGCATGTTGACAATGTGGATGAGGAACATCATCAAGATATGTAGTCGGCTCAAAAAGAATGATAGAAGCAAAACTGGAAGGAGAGTACCGATCAGGGGCTAACGAGAGCGATGACCACGTCCAAAAGGTTGCTCAGAAGAAGAATCATAAGAAGAAGATGATTCCTCACGAGAATATTGTGCCTTAGGAGAAGATGGGTCATCATACAAAGATGACTCAACTGGAGTAGATGGCTCATCAGAGGAAGGCGCAACTCGTTGAGTGTATATCTATGTCACAGGAGGCTTCATGGTATAGTTAGGGACCATAGAAGAAGGCTTGTAAAAAGGACACTGTGGGACATGGCACCGAGTGGGAGGGGGATACACTAGCAACAGAGGTATCTGGAAGGAATAGGAATGAAATCGATCGACCAAGGATACAGGAGTAGTATCCGAAGGATGAGGATAGAAAGGACACGTCTCATCAAAGACAACATCTCATGAGATCCTCATCCGCTGACCAACAAGATCCCAACAACGATACCCCTAATGCTCAACACTATATCCATGAAAAACACACTTGACTGACTGAGCAGTAAGCTTAGTGTGCTCACGAGGTGCGAGCAACACATAGAACACAACCAAAAGGACAAAGGCTGGTGTAGTCACGCATTTGCCAGTAAGACACCAGAAAGTAATCTCAACCTGAAGAGTAGACGAAGGTTGAATGTTAATAAGGTAAGTGACAGTAGAAATTGACTCGGCCGAAAAGTGAGGAGGAACAGAGGAAGCAAGCAGAAGAGTACGAGCAGTCTCAAGGAGAGATCAGTGACTGCACTTGGCCACACAATTCTGTGCATGAGCATCAGGACAAGAAAACTAAGCAAGAGTGGCTTGCTCAAAAAGAACCTGACGAAGAGCTTGAGAAAGGTACTCACCTGCAGAATTAGCACGAAAAACACAAATAGACGTGCTATAATGAGTGCGAATCATAGTTGAATAAGTTTTATAGATAGACAAGGCTTCACTACAATGTTTCATAAAGTAATACATATGTGGCACGAAAAGTCATCTATAATAATGATGTAATAAAAAAATCCTCCTTTGGAAACAAAATGAGTTGGACCCCACACATTTGAATGAACAAGATCAAATGGGCGCTCAGACACTTACTCACTAGAATGATAGAGAGGCTGAATTTTCTTACCTAATCGACAACCCTGACACTAAGCTAAGGACTCAGAACCTGAAACCGATCCTAGGACAACATGATGAACTAAGATAGATAGGCAAGAGCCACAAAGATGTCCTAGACAATGATTCCACTAAATAAAAGATGAGGTGGACAGAGTAGCAAAAGTGGAGCTAGTAAGACTAGTAGGTGCAACGGAAGGAAGACAAAATCAGTCAAGCACCCAGATGCACTGGGAATCACAACGATGAGGGTCAGTGCGAACCAGTCGACCCGTATAGTGATCCTGAACAAAACCAGAATCGAGATCAAGAATCACCCTACAGTTATGATCAGTGAGTTGCCTAGCAGATATAAGTTGTCTAATCAGGTTGAGCATTTGTAGTAGCATAAATCATCTAAGATCCTCTATTACTAGCACCACCAACACCATGTGCAGGACGACGAGCCTGATGTGACTCCCGGTTCCGAAAAATGAACCAAGCTAACGCATATGTGTGTCCAGGATGTTCATCACACATACACTAGTGCATTCACAGAAGAGTATACAGAAAATTACCACAGAACAAGATTAATTAACCAAATTTTGTGAAACAAACCATATTATCCTTAAATACAAGCTCTAATGAATATTTATGACAAGTTCAACTAATGCAGCGGAAATAAACTAATTAAGCAGACTAAACAGCTAGGCAGCATAAGAAATAGGGTATAGCGCAGCTCCAATCAACACCACAGGCAAGCTGACAGTAGACACGGTCTAGAACTCCGTATTATCGCCATTAAGCTTCCAATCCAGATCTGCAACTGTTGGGGGGATTGCAAGAGTGAGTACATGTCATACTCAGCAAGTGTGGAAAGTATGACATGTGGATTATTCAAATGACGAATGTAATAAAGGCTAAATGCTGAAAAGTACATTAAAACATTTGAAAAGCAATGTATAATATTTATATGATTCAAACCCATCATAAGCCATAAGTAATATCATAATACCAGTCCATATTTTATATCCATCATCATATACCAATATCCATATTCAATACCAGAAATTAATTCATAACCATAATATCACCATGACCATAATACCGACCATAACCATCCCAATACCGAGTTCCCTCTAATCATGGAAGTTGTCCAGGTGCTCATAACTGGGAGCACGACTATCATGATAGTTTTAGACACACTCTGCAGAGGTTGAACCGCTTTACCCACATGTTTGTGATTTCATCACATTTCGGTAACTAAGAACCTCCCTTATGCCCATGACCCATCAGTCACATTACAAACTTTCGTTGGTGTGTGTCCAAGAGATCACAAAATAGCCTTTACAAAGGGATTACAAGCCTATTTTGACCCCACTGAGGTTTCACCGGTGGCGATGTCTCCCACAGAGCACATCTTCAACCAAGGGCCCCCTATTGAGCCATTCGAATCCCAGGGTAGTCCCACCAATCATCAGCAAACCCAATCCGACTACCCCTTCCCCGAGCATCCATAATGGTCCAAATAGCACATGCAAAGCCCTAATTAATCAGCTACACCGCACCCATACTTGGCCTCGTGGTGGCACTGTAGTCCTTTCTTATTCTCGCATGAACCGGTCCTTAGATCTAAAGCAAGCAAACCACCATACATCCAACCCATCCACATACCAGGCTTGCTTAGATCACCCATTACCATGTCATATTTAACAAGTTCATTTTAACCATAATCTCATCCAGACATAATTAAGTTGAGTGGTATAGTTGTTTTCCATCCCAGTTGATTAAGCGAAGCAAAAGGTAAAAAGTCCATCCCGACTCTCTACCATATATTCTAGGTGACAAGGGTGGTCAAACAACGCTAGTAAACTTCCTACCATAGGATTCCCATCAAATTGACACAAGCATGCAGTTTGCAAACAAAACATTTATTTGAAAAACAGGATCAATATGCTTCAAGGACACTTGCCTTGCCCTTGCGGTTGATTAGGGTCAAAGCCTTCAAACTCTTGGTGCTGTAGATCCTCCGCAGCACTCTCTAGCGCAAATCAGTCTAATCCACACAATAAATATACAAGACAAGAAACACAATTAAAGAGTGCACAAATATTACTCAATATGTCATGACATGCATGATTGATGCAAATGCAAGGTAGAACTCGTTAATAGATTGCTTTTAATGATCAATAGCTAGTCCTAATAGTTTTTAACAAGTTTATACAGGTTTGGATGTGATTAGATCAAACTTTAGAATCAATTCAACACAATTTAGCCAGGAAGACTGGACTAGTCCGCTAGGGACCGGACAAGTCTGCACTTTGCGAGATCAGCAGATTAGGGTTTTCTAGATCGACGTAAATTTGGAGATTAGGGGTTAAGTTCACGTAAGAAAGAGATAATAGAAGGTATACCAGGTGTTTAGAACTCCAATGAATCAAGAAACTTGGAGGTAACACTTGGATCTTGGGGATCTAGGTTTGGTGATGAACTTGGAGATGAATTGGTGATGAAGAACGAAACTTGATGGAGATCTTGATCCTCTTTCATTTCCTCCTCTTCTTCATCTTGCTTGGGATCTTATCCTCCCTCCTTGGTGGTGGCTCTCCACGAACTAGGGTTTGGGTGAGGTGGAAAAGTGGCAAATAGATGTCAAGCCAAGAGGTGGGGTTGTTTATATAGAGGTGGAGGCTAGAGTTAGATGGATTTCGAGTTTGGGGATGAGTAGAGGTCGGTTTAGAGTCCCTCATGGGCTCTAAAAGAGTTAGGCACGACATCCCTAGGCCCACTTAATGTGAAACCCAAGAAACAAGTCATAAAATAAAAGATCAACTCGAAGTCACGAAATATCGGACAAGTCCGGAAAGGACCGGACTAGTCCGAAGTCGTCCAGAGAGAAAATTGGACAAGTCTGGCCAAAAATCAGACAAGTCCGAAAGTTTCCAGAGGAAAAATCGGACTAGTTCGCAGCAAAAACAGACAAGTCCGTTTTTAGTCAGAGAGAAATCGGACTAGTCCTCAGTAAAATCGGACTAGTCCGCACTTTCCTGCATTTTAAGTGCGGTTTTGTTCCAGATCAATTTTAAACTCGTTCCTCTTTATGTGGGTTAATGTTAAACATGTATATGAGTGCATGCAAGGCATGATGCATGAAAATGAGGGTGTTACAAACCTACCCCCTTTAAAATGAATCTCGCCCTCGAGATTCGACGCGTAAGAGAAGATATAGGGAAATTCCTTCTTGAGATCATCCTCTAATTCCCACGTCGCTTCTTTTTCTGTGTGGTGCTTCCATTGAACTTTACACCATCTAATAACCTTGTTCCTTGTGACCCTATCCTTAGTTTCCAAGATTTTGACCGGTTGTTCAGCATAAGTCAAATCTTCCTCTAGTTCCAATTTTTCCATTGGCACTTGTTCTTCCGGTACTCTCAAACACTTCTTGAGCTGGGAGACATGAAAGACATCATGGACATCCGAAAGATGAGCTGGCATCTCCAACTTATACGCTACTTCTCCTCTTTTGTCCAAAATCTTGAACGGTCCAATATAACGAGGTGCGAGCTTGCCCATTATGTTAAACCTCTTGTGACCTCTCATTGGTGACACCTTGAGGTAAACAAAATCTCCTATTTCAAAGGCCAATTTCCTTCTCCTATTGTCCGCATAGCCTTTTTGTCTTGATTGGGCAGCTCTCAAGTTTTCACGAATTATTTGGACTTGCTTTTCGGCTTCTTGCAACACATCTGGACCAAATACTTGAGTTTCTCCTGCCTCATTCCAGAATAAAGGTGTTCTACACTTCCCCCCATAAAGCGCTTCATATGGTGACATCTTCAAACTTGTTTGGTAGCTATTGTTGTATGAAAATTCCGCGTATGGCAAGCTTTTGTCCCAAATTTTCCCATGCTTTAAAGCTCAAGCTCTTAACATGTCTTCCAAAATTTGATTGGTCCTCTCGGTTTGTCCATCCGTTTGAGGATGATATGCTGAACTAAAATTCAACCTCGTTCCCAAAGCTTCATGCAATTTTTGCCAAAACCTGGAAGTGAACTGAGAACCTCTATCCGAGACTATCTTCTTAGGGACTCCATGCCGACACACAATATGCTCCATGTATATTTCGACCAATCGTGCAGCTTTATACTTGGTCTTCACAAGGACAAAATGAGCTGACTTGGTCAAGCGATCCACAATTAACCAAATTGAGTCATACACGGACTGAGTACGTGGTAACCCAACTATGAAGTCCATACCAATTTCTTCCCACTTCCATTCCGGGATCTTCAATGGTTGCAATAATCCAGCTGGCCTTTGATGTTCCGTCTTGACTCGTTGACACACATCACACAATGCCACATATTCAGCTATGTCCTTTTTCATGCTATCCCACCAATAGCAAGCCTTCAAGTCTTTGTACATCTTTGTACAACCAGGGTGAATCGAGTAAGGTGGGTCATGTGCCTCTTTTAATATCGTCTCCCGGATATGCTTCACATTAGGCACAACGATTCTCTTTCCAAGCCATAGGGTACCATGTTCGTCCTCATCAAATCTGAATTCTCTCCCTTCTTCGGTCCTTTCCTTAATTTCCTTGATCTCTTCATCTGCTGTTTGTGCCTCTCGAATTTCTTGCTCCAAGGTTGGGTTTAACTCCATCATCTCCATCTCATTTACAAATCCGAAGTTCAACCTTTCAAACTCCTTACATAACTCGGATGGTAACTCTCGAGCAGTGAGTTGATGACTTACTCCCTTTCTACTCAAAGCATCGGCCACTACATTAGCTTTTCCCGGATAATAGTTGATCCCCAAATCATAATATTTGATGAGCTCCAACCATCTCCGTTGCCTCAAGTTCAGATCCGTTTGTGTGAAAATATACTTCAAACTCTTATGATCCGTATAAATTTCACACCTATGTCCAAGAATATAGTGTCTCCAAATTTGCAATGCATGTACCACGGCTGCAAGTTCCAAATCATGTGTTGGGTAATTCTGCTCATGTTTCTTCAATTGTCTTGATGCATATGATACCACTTGACCTTCTTGCATAAGCACGCATCCAAGTCCTTGTCTTGATGCATCGCAATATATGTCAAAACTCTTGCTTACATCCGGCAATACCAAAACTGGAGTTGTTGTCAACCTCTTCTTCAACTCCTCGAAACTATTTTGACAAGCTTGAGTCCACTGGAAAGCCTTTCCCTTCACTAGCAACTCTGTCATAGGCTTGGCCATCTTGGAAAAGTCATTGATGAATCTACGGTAATATCCAGCCATCCCAAGAAAACTCCTTATTTCCTTTACATTTTGCGGCGGTTCCCACTTCAACACGTCTCTCACTTTTCCGGGGTCAACCGATACTCCTCCTCCTGAAATTATATGACCCAAAAATGACACTTCCCTTAACCAAAATTGACACTTGTTGAACTTGGCATACAATTGATGCCCCCTCAATTTCTGTAGCGTAAGCCTCAAGTGTTCCTCATGTTCCTTCTCATCCTTCGAGAAGATCATAATATCATCAATAAACACCACGACGAACTTATCCAAGTACTCCATGAAGACCTTATTCATGAGGTACATGAAGTAGGCAGGCGCATTTATCAATCCAAAAGACATCACGGTGTACTCATAAGATCCATACCGTGTACTAAAAGCTGTCTTGGGTATGTCCGATGATCTAATCTTCATTTGAAAGTATCCTGACCGCAAATCAATCTTAGAGAAGACGCATGCACCCTTCATCTGATCAAACAAGTCTTCTATGCGTGGCAAGGTGTACTTGTTCTTGATTGTTACCTCGTTGAGGGCTCAGTAATCTACGCACATCCTTTGGGTTTCATCTTTCTTGTCCACAAACAGCACAAGCGCACCCCAAGGTGAAGAACTAGGGCGAATAAAACCTTTCTCTAGTTGCTCTGGAATTTGCTTCTTGAGCTCCGCTAATTCCAAAGGAGGCATCCTATACGGCCTCTTAGCTATAGGTGCAGTTCCAGGTATTAAATCAATAACAAACTCAATGTCTCGATCAGGTGGCATACCTGGCAACTCGTCCGGAAAAACATCCAAAAATTCACACACCACCGGAATTTCCTCAATTGCGGCACTGTCCATATGATTCAGCTCTAATTGCTTCGGTGTGGTTTGAGATGCTTCAAATTCTATGGTGATCCCTTCCTCATTGGTAAACTTCACCGTCTTCGTGGCACACTCAATAACTCCATTGTGCTTCCTCAACCAGTCCATACCAAGTATAATGTCCAATCCTTGAGAATCCAAAACAATGAGGTTGGCGGAGAAGTCTACCCCCCTCTTATTCTAAGGCTTACTTTTGGACATACTATATTTGTCCTGAGCTCTCCTCCAGGAGACTTAACCAAAAGAGTAAACTTCATATGAGAGATAGGCAAGCTATACTTGGCAACATACTTCAATTGAATGAATGAATGCGATGCTCCAGAATCAAATAACATAGTCGCGGGGTTGGAGTTGGCGAGAAACATACCAATGACCACGTCATCCGCTTGTTGAGCATCCTCCGTAGAGACATGGTTCACGTTGCCACGAGCAAAATTCTGCTGTCCACAGTTCCCTTGTGGTTGTCCTCCATTGGGTCTTGGGTTTTGCCTCGGCGCATTGCTTCCTTGACCAAGGCGTGACTTAGGACATTGATGCACAAAGTGTCCAGCTTCTCCACAAGTATAGCACTTCTTAACTCCACCAGAATTATTGGGACGAGCTTGGTTTTGAACACTTGCAGTAGGAAAATTAGCACGAGGAGCATAAGGCATTGGAGACCTAGGTGCTTGCATAACAGGGCGCTACTGCACAAACTGAGTTGGGCGTGGTGCATAACCAGGGCATTGAGCAGGAATAGAAGAGCTGAAATAAGGCGCATTGGCGGTGCAACGCGAGGGTGCACATTACTTCCTTGTTGCTGTCCTTGATATGGCGCCTTCTTCTTATTGTCTTGCTCCATCTCACGGATCTTGTTCTCAACCACAATTGCTTTGTCCACAAGCTTCTGAAAATTCGCATAATCACAATTGAGTAGTTGCACTTGGATTTCATTGTTCAAGCCCCTCATGAATAAGTACTGCTTCTGGCTGTCCCGACTAACATCCTCAGGCGCATACCTTGAGAGTTGAGTGAACTTATTGAGATATTCACTCACGCTTGATCTCCCTTGCCTTAAGTTCTCAAATTCTTGCCTCTTCAAGATCATAACACCCTCGGGCACATAATGAGAATGAAAACTCTCCTTGAATTCGGCCCAAGTAATCATCTCTTGATTCTCGTGAGCATTGCAATAAGCATCCCACCAATCCACAACTGTTCCAACTAGTTGATGAGAAGCAAATAGCACCTTCTCCTGGTCATTGCATTGGACAATAGCTAACATCTTCTCCACGGACTTGAGCCAATCATCCTCATCCATAGGGTCGGCAACTTGAGCAAAGGTCGGTGGCCTAGTCCTCATAAACTCTCCCAACCGGTTATGAGGGGGTGGGGGTGGCGGTGGAGGCATGTGGGGCTGATTGTTGATGTTGCCAGCATGCAGTTGTCCCATAGTTTGTATCATGGTCTGCATGAGCTGGTTTTGCATAGCAAATAGCTGCTCAATGTTGATAGCTCCCTGAGTAGATCATAGTCCAATGTTGTTCTGAGGCACTCTATTGTTCTCCTCCTCATCATTGCCATCCCTCTGGTTGCGAGTCCTCACCATCTGAAGAAAAGCAATAGGTAAGAATTAGAAAGCATCCCCAACTAATGCATCAAGGGGTATGAAACTAGGCAACTAGCTAGCCTACGTGGACATGGCAATGCTAAAGCATCCCAAAATTCTCTATTAAGCACACAAGCAACCAATATATATAGCAAACAACACACCAACAAAATCACAACGCTTCCTGAGTGCTCCTATGTGCTCTAAAGTGTCCATTCTACCTAGGCTGCGTCCTACGGTCAACCTGTGGCTCTGATACCAATCTGTGATGCCCTGTTCCAAAAAATGAACCAAGCTAACGCATATGTGTGCCCAGGATGTTCATCACACATACACGAGTGCATTCACAAAAGAGTATATAGAAAATTACCACAAAACAAGATTAATTAACCAAATTTTATTAAACAAACCATATTATCCTCAAATACAAGCTCTAATGAATTTTTATGACAAGTTCAACTAATGCAGTGGAAATAAACTAATTAAGCAGACTAAACAGCTAGGCAGCATAAGCAATAGGGTATAGCGCAGCTCCAATCAACACCACAGGCAAGCTGATGGTAGACACGGCCTACAACTCCGCATTATCGGCATTAAACTCCCAATCCTGACCTGCAACTGTTGGGGGGGATTGCAAGAGTGAGTACATGTCGTACTCAGCAAGTGTGGAAAGTATGACATGTGGCTTACTCAAATGACGAATGTAATAAAGGCTAAATGCTGAAAAGTACATTAAAACATTTGAAAAGCGTGTATAATATTTATATTAATCAAACCCATCATAAGCCATAAGTAATATCATAATACCAGTCCATATTCCATATCCATCATCATATACCAATATCCATATTCAATACCAGAAATTAATTCATAACCATAATATCACCATGACCATAATACCGACCATAACCATCCCAAATATCATCCCAATACTGAGTTCCCTCTAATCATGGAAGTTGTCCAGGTGCTCATAACCGGGAGCACAGCTATCATGATAGTTTTAGACACACTCTGTATAGGTTGTACCGCTTTACCCATGTGTTTGTGATTTCATCACATTTCGGTGACTAAGAACCTCCCTTATGCCCATGACCCGTCGGTCACATTACACACTTCCGTTGGTGTGTGGCCAAGAGATCACAAAGTAGCCTTTACATAGGGATTACTAGCCTATTTAGACCCCACTAAGGTTTCACCGGTGGCGATGTCTCCCATAGAGCACTTCTTCAACCAAGGGCCCCCTCTTGAGCCATTCGGATCCCAGGGTAGTCCCACCAATCATCAGCAAACCCAATCCGACTACCCCTTCCCCGAGCATCCATAATGGTCCAAATAGCACTGGCAAAGCCCTAATTAATCAGCTACGTCGCACCCATACTTGGCCTTGTGGTGGCACTGTAGTCCTGGCTTATTCTCGCATGAACCGGTCCTTAGATCTAAAGCAAGCAAACCACCATACATCCAACCCATCCACATACCATGCTTGCTTAGATCACCCATTACCATGTCATATTTAACTAGTTCATTTTAACCATAATCTCATCCAGGCATAATTAAGTTGAGTGGTATAGTTGTTTTCCATCCCAGTTGATTAAGCGAAGCAAAAGGTAAAAAGCCCATCCCGACTCTCTACCATATATTCCAGGTGACAAGGGTGGTCAAACAACGCTAGTAAACTTCCTACCATAGGATTCCCATCAAATTGACACAAGCATGCAGTTTGCAAACAAAAAATTTATTTGAAAAACATGATCAATATGCTTCAAGGACACTTGCTTTGCTCTTGCGGTTGATTAGGGTCAAAGCCTTCAAACTCTTGGTGTTGTAGATCCTCCGCGGCACTCTCAAGCGCAAATCCGTCTAATGCACACAATAAACATACAAGACAAGAAACACAATCAAAGAGTGCACAAATATTACTCAATATGTCATGATATTTATGATTGATGCAAATGCAAGGTAGAACTCGTTAATAGATTGCTTTTAATGATCACTAGCTAGTCCTAATAGTTTTTAACAAGTTTATACAGGTTTGTATGTGATTAGATCAAACTTTATAATCAATTCAACACAATTTAGCCAGGAAGACCGGACTAGTCCGCTAGTGACCAGACAAGTCCGCACTCCGCGAGATCAGCATATTAGGGTTTTCTAGATCGACATAAATTTGGAGATTAGGGGTTGAGTTCACGTAAGGAAAAGATAATAGAAGGTATACCAGATGTTTAGAACTCCATTGAATCAAGAAACTTGGAGTTAACACTTGGATCTTGGGGATCTAGGGTTGGTGATGAACTTGGAGATGAATTGGTGATGAAGAACGAAACTTGGTGGAGATCTTGATCCTCTTTTGTTTCCTCCTCTTCTTCTTCTTGCTTGGGATCTTCTCCTCCCTCCTTGGTGGTGGCTCTCCACGAACTAGGGTTTGGGTGAGGTGGAAAAGTGGAAAATAGATGTCAAGCCAAGAGGTGGGGTTGTTTATATAGAGGTGGAGGCTAGGGTTAGATGGATTTCGAGTTTGGGGATGAGTAGAGGCCGGTTTAGAGTCCCTCATGGGCTCTAAAAGAGTTAGGCACGACATCCCTAGGCCCACATAATGTGAAACCCAAGAAACAAGTCGTAAAACAAAAGATTAACTCGGAGTCACGAAATATCAGACAAGTCCGGAAAGGCGGACTAGTCCGAAGTCGTCCAGAGAGAAAATCGGACAAGTCTGGCCAAAAATCGGACAAGTCCAAAAGTTTCCAGAGGCAAAATCAGACTAGTCCGCAGCAAAAACGTACAAGTCCGTTTTTAGTCAGAGAGAAATCGGACTAGTCCTCAGTAAAATCGGACTAGTCCGCACTTTCCTGCGTTTTAAGTGTGGTTTTGTTCCAAATCAATTTTAAACTCGTTCCTCTTTATGTGGGTTAATGTTAAACATGTATATGAGTGCATGCAAGGCATGATGCATGAAAATTAGGGTGTTACACCTGAGCACCAGTAGGGCTAGTAGCATGAAGATGAGTCCCCTCATTGTGAACGCTAGCCAGAGCATCCATAAGAGAGACACAAGGGTGATGAGCAAGCAACTTAGCACGAAGAAGCTCAAACTCAACACGAACACGGATCAGGAAGTCGCAGGTGTGTCGAAGCTCAATTGCATCCTTCTGACTCTAACAAGACTAACAAGTGTCCGATGACAACTGAGGACTAAGAGTGTCAAGCGAATGCCAAATAGCGGACATCTGAGCAAACAACTCGTGTACTGTAGAATTTCCCTGTTATAACAGTTGCTCCTAACAAAAAGCAGCAAGATGGGTAGACTGACCAGTAGGCTCATAACAGTGACGCAGAAAAGCTCACATTTGATGTGCATACTCAAGCTCAACTATATTAGCAGTGAGATGATCCTCCATACTAGCAGCAAGAATAGCACCAGACCAAGCATCATAATTCAATCATGTCCTGTACATATAAAAATCAGACTCGTAGGAAGACTGATGAGTCTCATAATTTGCAAGCGGGATCTTCTTCTCATCATCAGTAGTCTGATCTGGAACAACAGACTGTGTAGGAGCAGCAGGGCACAACAGGTATTGGATATCGCCTATGAGGAACTCCCAGAATCGTAGACCACGCATATGTAGGCACATGCAGAGAACACAATCGCGATAATTGGTACTATTGAAAAGCGCTGGACATCGCAAGACTAGAACACCATAAGATGAAGCAGTCATCTTGATCGGACGACAGGTAGCGGCTAGAGCGCAAAATAAGCAGCAGCGGGTGATGACGAGAGCGTAAAAAGATAAATGGTGCAAGCTGCATTTTTACTCAATACCTTGACCAACCCTGAACTGTTTCACACCCTGGCTGGAAACAGCCAAGCGACGGCGGCTAAGTCACCGCACGGCGGTGTATTACTCAGATCAGGCATCACGCCTGCCCAGGAGCGCCAGGCATCGAACGTCAGAGCCGCTCGCGCTTGAGGAGCGCAGGGTGTCGTGTGGGGCACGCCCAGAGAAGCGTCGGGCGTCGGGGGGCACTCGCGCTAGAGAACGGTGGTCGTTGAGGCAGGCCAAGGGTAAGCAGGGCATGTGGCGCTCAATCCAGAAACTGGATTGGGAGGAGCCTCGAGGTGACGCGGCTGGATCGATGAAGCATCGGATCAATCACCACGCGACCAGAGGAAAGGCGGGAGAAGCAGATCCAATCGACTGGTAGAGAGAAACTCCAGTGAGAAAACCAGATCCATAGACGAAGAAGCGTCGTCGGTGCCCAAAGAAGCGCCAAATCGATGGGAAGGCGCACCAAGGACCAATCGATAAGGTAGTAGAGAAAAACTAGTTCTAGGAATTTTAGTTTTGTATCATGTTATGAATGATGCTTGTGTTGATATGAGGCTAGAAGACCGGAATATATATAGTACAGGATTGTTACAAATATGAAAATAAAAACTTTGTATAAAAGGGAAAATAAAAGTAACTCATATATCTCTAGCAGAGTGAATCAATTTGTACACTACTACAAAAAGCATTTCCACAAGCGCCTCAATTTTTCAAACACAGGCGGCCCGTAAAAAAATGAGGTTGTGATGATGAATGATACAATAACTGCCTGTGATGACAGAACATCATAGGTGGATTTTAAAAACAACAGTCTGTGTAAATACTTGATTTTCTCAGACGGTTATTAATTAAGAACCGCCTATACTCTAGCAAACTTCACAGACGGTTCTTAACTAACCACCTCTTGGGTAAATACATGATTTTTCACGGGTGATCATTGTTTAAGAACCGTATGTACTGGTTCAATCATCACAAGTGGTTTTTGTTGAAGAACCGCCTGAGTAAAGTCATTGTTTTCACAGGCTGCTTGTTAGTTAAGAACCACCTGTGATGTTGATAAGCTCTGTGACACCCGGTTCCAAAAAATGAACCAAGTGAACACATATGTGTGCCCAAGATGATCAACACACATACACGAGTGCATTCACAAAAGAGTATACAGAAAATTACCACAGAACAAGATTGATTAACCAAATTTTATTACACAAACCATATTATCCTCAAATACAAACTCTAATGAATATTAATGACAAGTCCAACTAATGCAGCGAAAATAAACTAAATAAGCAAACTAAACAGCTAGGCAGCAAAAGCAATATGGTATAGCGCAGCTCCAAAACACCACAGGCAAAGCTAACGGTAGACACGGCCTAGAACTCCGCATTATCGCCATTAAACTCCCAATCCTGACCTGCAACTGTTGGGGGGATTGCAAGAGTGAGTACATGTCGTACTCAGCAAGTGTGGAAAGTATGACATGTAGCTGATTCAAATGACGAAGGTAAGAAAGGCTAAGTGTTGAAAAGTACAGTAAAACATTTGAAAAGCAATATGTATTATGTATGTGAAGTAAACCTATCAAAAATCATAATTAATAACGTAGCACCAATCCATATCCATCACCATCATACCATTAACCATATTCAATGTCATAGTTTAATCCATATCCAGCCATAACCAGTACAAATCCATAACCATCCCAAATACCATCCCAATACCAAGTTCCCTCTAATCATGTGAGGGTCCAGGTTGCTCATAACCGGGAGCATGGCTATCATGAGACACACTCTGCAGAGGTTGTACCGCTTTACCCACGTGTTTGTGATTTCATAACCTTTCGATGACTATAAAATCTCAATTATGCCGTCTCACACTTCCTTAGGTGTGTGGCCAAGAGATCACAAAATAGCCTATACAAAGGGATTACTAGCCTATTTAGACCCCACTGAGGTTTCACCGGTGGCGATGCCTCCAAATGAGCACATCTTCAACCAAGGGCCCCCTCTTGAGCCATTCGGATCCCAGGGTAGTCCCACCAATCATCAACAAACCCAATCCGACTACCCCTTCTCGAGCATCCTTAATGGTACAAATAGCACTGGCAAAGCCCTAATTAATCAGCTACGCCGCACCCATACTTGGCCTCGTGGTGGCACTATAAATCCTGGATGGTCGCTCCACGAACCGGTCCTTAGATCTAAAGCAAGCAAAACCACCATAACATCCAACCCATCCACATACCAGGCTTGCTTAGATCACCCATTACCGTATCATATTAACCATTTCATGTTAACCATATTCTCATCCATGCATAATGAAATTGAGTGGTATAGTTGTTTTCCCATCCCAGTTGATTAAGCGAAGCAAAAAGGTTAAAAGCCCTTCCCGACTCCCTACCATAAATTCCAGGTGACAAGGGTGGTTAAACAAAACTAGTAAACTTCCTACGATATGATTTCCCATCAAATTGACACAAGCATGCAGTTTTGCAAACAAAACATTTATTTTAAAACATGATCAATATGCTTCAAGGACACTTGCCTTGCTCTTGCAGTTGATTAGGGTTAAAGCCTTCAAACTCTTGGTGTTGTAGATCCTCCACGACACTCTCTAGCGCAAATCCATCTTATCCACACAATAAACATACAAACAAGAAACACAATCAAAGAGTGCACAAATATTACTCAATATAACATGATATGCATGATTAATGCAAATGCAAGGTAGAACTTGTTAATAGATTGCTTTTAAGTGATTACCAACTAGTTCTAATAGATTTTAACAAGTTTATAAAGGTTTGGATTTGATTAGATCTACTTTTAGAATTAATTCAATAGAATTTAGTTAGCAAAATCGGACTAGTCTGCAGAAGGCTGGACTAGTCTGCACTTCGCAGAACTAGCGAACTAGGGTTTTCTAGATCGACGTAAATTTGGCAATTAGGGGTTGAATTCACATAAGGAAAGGAGAATAGAAGGTATACCAGGTGTTTAGAACTCCATTGAATTAAGAAACTTGGAGGTAACACTTGGATCTCGATGATCTAGGGTTCAGGATGAACTTGGAGATGAATTGGTGATGAAGAACGAAACTTGATGGAGATCTTTATCCTCTTTCGTTTCCTCCTCTTGTTCTTCTTGCTTGGGATATCCTCCTTCCTCCTTGGTGGTGGCTCTCCACAAACTAGGGTTTGGGTGGGGTGGAAAAGTGGCAAATAGATGTCAAGCCAAGGGGTGGGGTTGTTTATATAGAGGTTGAGGCTAGGGTTAGATGGATTTCGAGTTTGAGATGAGTAGAGGGCAGTTTAGAGTCCCACATGGGCTCTAAAGGAGTTATGCACGACGTCCCTAGGCCCACTTAACGTGAAACCCAAGAAACAAGTCATAAAACAAAGGATTAATTCGGGATCACGAAATATCGGACAAGTTCGAAAAGGACCGGACTAGTCCGATGTTAGTCAGAAAGAAATTGGACAAGTCTGGCCAAAAATCGGACAAGTCCGACTTTAGTCAGAGAGGAAATCGGACAAGTCCGCTGGAACATCGGACTAGTCCGGACAAGTCCAGGGACTTAGCAAATTTTCAAGGATTCTTGGAATATCGGACTAGTCCGCACAAAATCGGACAAGTTCTAAAGTTTCCAGAGGCAAAATCGGACTAGTCCGCAGCAAAAATGGACAAGTCCCTTTTTAGTCAGAGAGAAATGGTACTAGTCCTCACTAAAATCGGACTAGTGCGCACTTTTCAGCATTTTAAGTGCGGTATTGTTCCAAATCAATTTTAAATGTTCCAAATCAATTTTAAACTCATTCCTCTTGATGTGGATTAATGTTAAACATGTATATGAATGTATGTAGGGCATGATGCATGAAAATTAGGGTGTTACAAACCTACCCCCCTTAAAATGAATCTCGCCCTCGAGATTCGACGCGGAAGAGAAGATATAGGGAAATTGCTTCTTGATATCATCCTCCAATTCCCACATCTTTTCTTTTTCTGTGTGGTGCTTCCATTGAAATTTACACCATCTAATAACCTTGTTCCTTGTGACTCTCTCCTTGGTTTCCAAAATTTTGACTAGTTGCTAGCTCGGCATAAGTCAAATCTTCCTCTAGTTCCAATCCTTCCATGGGCACTTGTACTTCCGGTACTCTCAAGCATTTCTTGAGTTGGGAAACATGAAATACATCATGGACATCCGAAAAATGAGCTGGCATCTCCAACTTATACGCTACTTCTCCTCCTTTGTCCGAAATCTTGAATGGTCCAATGTAGCGAGGTGCCAGCTTGCCTCTTATGTTAAACCTCTTATGACCTCTCATCGGTGACATCTTGAGGTAAACAAAATCTCCCACTTCAAAGGTTAATTTCCTTCTCCTATTGTCCACATAGCCCTTTTGTCTTGATTGGGCAGCCCTCAAGTTTTCACGAATTATTTAGACTTGCTTTTTGGCTTCTTGCAACACATCCGGACCAAATACTTGAGTTTCTCCTGCCTCATTCTGGAATAAAGGTGTCCTACAATTCCTTCCATAAAGTGCTTCATATGGTGACATTTTCAAGCTTGATTGGTAACTATTGTTGTATGAAAATTCTGCATATGGCAAGCTCTTCTCCCAACTTTTCCCATGCTTTAAAGAACAAGCTCTCAACATGTCCTATAAAATCTAATTGGTCCTCTCGGTTTGTCCATCCGTTTGGGGGTGGTATGTCGAACTAAAATTCAACCTTGTTCCTAATGCTTCATGCAACTTTTGCCAAAACCTGGAGGTAAATTGAGAACCTCTATCCGAGACTATCTTTTTCAGAACTCCATGCAAACATACTATTCTTTCCATATACAGTTCCGCCAATTTCTCTCCATTATAGGTGGTCTTGACGAGAATAAAGTGGGCTGACTTAGTTAACCGATCCTCAATTACCCAAATTGAGTTGTAACCGGACTGAGTACATGGTAAACCAACTATGAAGTCCATACCGATCTCTTCCCACTTCCATTCTGGAATCTTCAATGGTTGCAATAATCCAGCTAGCCTTTGATGTTCCGCCTTGACTCGTTGGCACACATCACACAATGCTACATATTCAACTATGTTCTTCTTCATGCTATCCCACCAATAGCAAGTCTTAAAGTCTTTGTACATCTTTGTACAACCAGGATGAATTGAGTATGGTGAGTCATGTGCCTCTTTTATTATTGTCTCCCGAATAAGCTTCACATTAGGCACAACAATCCTCTTACCAAGCCATAGGGTACCATGTTCATCCTCATCAAATCTAAATTCTCTACCCTCTTGGGTCCTTTCCATGATTTCCAGAATTTCCTCATCCGTGGCTTGTGCTTCTCGAATTTCTTGCTCTAGGGTTGGATTTAACTCCATTATTCCCATCTCATTCACAAATCCGAGGTTCAACCGTTCGAACTCCTTACATAACTCGGATGGCAACTCTCGAACTATGAGTTGATGACTTACTCCTTTTCTACTCAAAGCATCGGCAACTATGTTGGCTTTTCCCAGATGATAGTTGATCCCCAAATCATAATCTTTGATGAGCTCCAACCATCTTCGTTGCCTCAGATTCAGATCCGTTTGTGTGAAAAATACTTAAGACTCTTGTGATCCGTATAAATTTCACACCTATGTCCAAGGATATAGTGCCTCCAAATCTTCAATGCATGTACCAGGACTGCATGTTCCAAATCGTGCGTTGGATAATTCTTCTCATGTTTCTTCAATTGTCTTGATGCATAGGCGACCACTTGACCTTCTTGCATAAGAACACATCCAAGTCCTTGTCTTGAGGCGTCGCAATATATGTCAAAACTCTTGCTTACATCCGGCAGTACCAAAACTGGGGCTGTTGTCAACCTCCTCTTCAACTCCTCAAAACTGTTTTGACAAGCTTGAGTCCATTGGAATGCCTTTCCCTTCATTAGCAACTCCGTCATAGGCTTGGCTATCTTTGAAAAGTCCTTGATGAATCAACGATAATATCCAGCCATCCCAAGGAAACTCCTTATTTCCTTTACGTTTTGCGGGGGTTCCCATTTCAACACGTCTCTCACTTTTCCGTGGTCAACCGATACTCCTCCTGAAATGATATGACCCAAAAACGACACCTCTTTCAACCAAAACTGACACTTGTTAAACTTGGCATACAATGATGATCCCTCAATTTCTGCAACATAAGCCTCAAGTGTTCCTCATGTTCCTTCTCAGCCTTCGAGTAGATCATAATGTCGTCTATGAAAACCACTACAAACCTATCCAAGTACTCCATGAAGACCTTATTCATGAGGTACATAAAGTACGCAGGTGCATTGGTCAGTCCAAAGGACATCACGGTGTAGTCATAAGATCCATACCGTGTCCTAAAAGTTGTCTTGGGTATGTTCGATGGTCTAATCTTAATTTGAAAGTATCCCGACCTCAAATCAATATTAGAGAAGATACAATCACCCTTCGTCTGATCAAACAAGTCTTCTATGCATGGCAAGGTGTACTTGTTCTTGATTGTTACCTCGTTGAGAGCTCGGTAATCTACGCACATCCTTTGCGACCCATACTTCTTGTCCAGAAATAGAACGGGCGCTCCGCAAGGTGAAGAGCTGAGTCGAATGAAACCCTTCTCTAGTTGCTCTTGAATTTGCTTCTTGAGCTCCGCTAATTCCATAGGAGGCATCCTATATAGCCTCTTAGCTATAGGTGCAGTTCCAGGTATTAAATCAATAACAAACTCAATGTCCCGATCAAGTGGCATACCCGGCAACTCATCCGGAAAAACATCCAAAAAATCACACACCACCGGAATTTCCTCAATTGCAGTACAATCCATGTGATTCAGCTCCAATTCCTTCAGTGCATGTTGAGTTGCTTCAAATTCTACGGTGATCCCTTCTTCATTAGTCAATTCCACCGTCTTCGTGGCACACTCAATAACTCCATTGCGCTTCCTCAACCAGTCCATACCAAGTATAATGTCCAATCCTTGAGAATCCAAAACAATGAGGTTGGCAGAGAAGTCTACCCCCCTTATTCTAAGGCTTACTTTTGGACATACTATATTTGTCCTCATCTCTCCTCCGGTAGACTTAAACTATAGAGTAAACTTCATATGAGAGATAGGCAAACTATACTTGGCAACATACTTCGATGCAATGAATGAATGTGACGCTCTAGAATCAAACAACATAGTCGCGGGGTTGGAGTTGGCGAGAAACATACCAATGACCACGTCATCCGCTTATTGAGCATCCTGCGTAGAGACATGGTTCACGTTGCCACGAGCAAAATTCTGCTGTCCACGGTTCCCTTGTGGCTGTCCTACACTGGGTCTTGGGTTTTGCCTCGATGCATTGCTTCCTTGACCAAGGCCTGACTTAGGACATTGATGCGCAAAGTGTCCAGCTTCTCCATACGTATAGCACTTCTTAACTCCACCAGAATTATTGGGACGAGCTTGGTTTTGAGCATTGGCACCAGGATAGTTGGCACGAGGTGCATAAGGCATTGGAGGCCTAGGTGCTTGCATAATAGGGTGTTGCTGCACAAACTGAGTTGGGTGCGGTGCAAATCCATAGCATTGTACAGGAGTAGAGGAGTTGTAATATGGTGCATTGGGCGGTGTGAAGCGAGGGTGCTCATTACTTACTTGTTGTTGTCCTTGATATGGCGCCTTCCTCTTGTTGTCTTGCTCCATCTCACGGACCTTGTTCTCCACAACAATTGCCTTGTCCACAAGCTTTTGCAAATTGGCATAATCACAATTGAGCAATTGCACTTGGATCTCATTGTTGAGGCCTCTCATGAACAAATATTACTTCCTGCTGTCCCGACTAACATCCTCAGGGGCATACATTGAGAGTTGAGTGAATTTGTTGAGATATTCACCCACGCTCGATCTTCCCTGCCTCAAGTTCTCAAATTCTTGCCACTTCAAGATCATAACACCCTCCGGCACATAATGAGAACGGAAACTCTCTTTGAATTCGACCCAAGTAATTCTCCCTTGGTTCTCATGAGCATTGCATATAGAATCCCACCAATCTGCAGCTGCTCCAACTAGTTGATGAGAAGCAAATAAGACCTTCTCCCGATCACTGCATTGGACAATAGCTAGCTTCTTATCCACGGACTTGAGCCAATCATCCGTGTCCATGGGGTCAGCGGCTTGAGCAAAGGTGGGTGGCCTAGTCCTCATAAACTCTCCCAACCGGTTATGAGGAGGCGGGGGTGGCGGTGGAGGCATGTGGGGCTGATTATTGATCTTGCCAGCCTGCAGCATTCCCATAGTTTGTATCATGGTTTGCATGAGCTGGTTTTGCATAGCCAATAGCTGCTCAATATTAATAGCTCCTTGGGCAGGTCCTTGTCCATTGTTGTTCTGAGGTACTCCATGGTTCTCCTCCTCATCATTAGCATCCCTCTAGTTGCGAGTCCTCACCATCTTGAGAAAAGCAATAGGTAAGAATTAGAAAATGCCCCCAACTATATGTATCAAGGGATATGAAACTAGACGACTAACTAGCCTACGTGGACAAGGCAATGCTAAAGCATCCCAAAATCCTCTATTAAGCACACAAGCAAACAATATATAGCAACAGCACACCAAAACACATCGGTCCCTGAGTGCTCCCATGTGCTCTAAAGTGTCCATTCTATCTAGGCTGCATTCTACGGTCAACCTGTGGCTCTGATACCAACCTGTGACACCCGGTTCCGAAAAATGAACCAAGTGAACGCATATGTGTGCCCAGGATGTTCAACACACATACACAAATGCATTCACAAAAGAGTATACAGAAAATTACCACAAAACAAGATTAATTAACCAAATTTTATTACACAAAACATATTATCCTCAAATACAAACTCTAATGAATATTAATGACATGTCCAACTAATATAGCGGAAAGAAACTAAATAAACAAACTAAACAGCTAGGCAGCAAAAGCGATAGGGTATAGCGAAGCTCTAAAACACCACAGACAAAGCTGACGGTAGACACGTCCTAGAACTCCGCATTATCGCCATTAAACTCCCAGTCCTGACCTGCAATTATTGTGGGGGATTGCAAGAGTTAGTACATGTCGTACTCAGTAAGTGTGGAAAGCATGACATGTAGCTGATTCAAATGACGAATGTAATAAAGGCTAAGTGCTGAAAAGTGCAGTAAAACATTTGAAAAGCAATATGTATTATGTATGTGAAGTAAACCCATCAAAAACCGTAATTAATAACGTAGCACCAATACATATTCCATATCCATCACCATCATACCATTAACCATATTCAATATCATAGTTTAATCCATATCCAACCATAACCAGTACCAATCAGAAACCATCCCAAATAACATCCCAATACCGAGTTCCCTCTAATCATGTGAGGGTCCAGGTTGCTCATAACCGGGAGCACGGCTATCATGATAGTTTTAGACACACTGTGCAGAGGTTGTACCGTTTTACCCACGTGTTTGTGATTTCATCACCTTTTGATGACTATAAAATCTCAATTATGCCGTCTCATACTTCCTTAGGTGTGTGGCCAAGAGATCACAAAATAGCCTTTACAAAGGGATTACTAGCCTATTTAGACCCCACTGAGGTTTCACCGATAGCGATGCCTCCAACTGAGCACATCTTCAACCAAGAGCCCCCTCTTGAGCCATTCGGATCCCAGGGTAGTCCCACCAATCATCAACAAACCCAATCCGACTACCCCTTCCTCGAGCATCCTTAGTGGTCCAAGTAGCACTGGCAAAGACCTAATTAATCAGCTACGCCGCACCCATACTTTGCCTAGTGGTGGCACTGTAAATCCTGGATGGTCACTCCACGAACCGGTCCTTAGATCTAAAGCAAGCAAAGCCACCATAAAATCCAACCCATCCACATACTAGGCTTGCTAAGATCACCCATTAACATATCATATTAACTAGTTCATGTTAACCATAATCTCATCCATGCATAATTAAATTGAGTGCTATAGTTATTTTCCCATCCCAGTTGATTTAGCGAAGCCAAAAGGTAAAAAGCTCTTCTCGACTCTCTACCATAATTTCTAGGTGACAAGGGTGGTTAAACAAAACTAGTAAACTTCCTACCATAGGATTTCCCATCAAATTGACACAAGCATGCAGTTTTGCAAACAAAACATTTATTTTAAAACAGGATCAATATGCTTTAAGGACACTTGCCTTGCTCTTGCGGTTGATTAGGGTCAAAGCCTTCAAACTCTTGGTGTTGTAGATCCTCCGCGACACTCTCTAGCGCAAATCCGTCTCATCCGCACAATAAACATACAAACAAGAAACACAATCAAAGAGTGCACAAATATTACTCAATATGACATGATATGAATGATTAATGCAAATGCAAGGTAGAACTTGTTAATAGATTGCTTTTAAATGATTACCAACTAGATCTAATAGATTTTAACAAGTTTATACAGGTTTGTATTTGATTAGATCTACTTTTAGAATTAATTCAACAGAATTTAGTCAGCAAAATCGGACTAGTCCGCACTTCGCAAAATTGGCGAACTAGGGTTTTCTAGATCGATGTTAATTTGGCGATTAGGGGTTGAATTCATGTAAGGAAAAGAGAATAGAAGGTATACCAGGTGTTTAGAACTCCAATGAATCAAGAAACTTGGAGGTAACACTTGGATCTTGATGATCTAGGGTTGAGGACGAACTTGGAGATGAATTGGTGATGAAGAACAAAACTTGATGGAGATCTTGATCCTCTTTTGTTTCCTCCTATTCTTCTTCTTGCTTGGGATCTCCTCCTCCCTCCTTGGTGGTGGCTCTCCACGAACTAGGGTTTGGGTTGGGTGGAAAAGTGGCAAATAGATGTCAAGCCAAGGGTTGGGGTTTTTTATATAGTGGTGGAGGCTAGGGTTACATGGATTTCGATTTTGAGATGAGTAGAGGCCAGTTTAGAGTCCCATATGGGCTCTAAAGGAGTTGGGCACGACGTCCCTAGGCCCACTTAATGTGAAACCCAAGAAACAAGTCGTAAAACAAAGGATTAACTCGGGGTCACGAAATATCGGACAAGTCTGAAAAGGACCAGACTAGTCCAAAGTTAGTTAGAAAGAAATCAGACAAGTCTGGCCAAAAATCGGACAAGTCTGACTTTAGTCAGAGAGGAAATCGGACAAGTCCGCTAGAACATCGGACTAGTCCGGACAAGTCTAGGGACTTAGCAAATTTTTAAGGATTCTTGGAATATCGGACTAGTCTGCACAAAATCGGACAAGTCCGAAAGTTTCCAGAGGCAAAATCAGACTAGTCCGTAGCAAAAACAGACAAGTCCATTTTTAGTGAGAGAGAAATTGGACTAGTCCTCACTAAAATCGGACTAGTCTGCACTTTTCAGCATTTTAAGTGCGGTCTTGTTCCAAATCAATTTTAAATATTCCAAATCAATTTTAAACTCATTCCTCTTGATGTGGATTAATGTTAAACATATATATGAATGTATGTAGGGCATGATGCATGAAAATGAGGTTGTTACAAGCTTCTGTCAAGCTAATCCCTGCACAGCAAGCTCTTGTAGATGTAAGTAACACCTGTGGCTCATCATTTGGATTGTTGAAAGCCTCAATTGAAGTCTGAAGATCCTTGGAAGGATTTTCCCATCCATTTGAAGGATTTCTTTCCCTCTTGTCCATTTGAAAACTTAGGAAGATGCTCCTTTCTCTGTTTTAATGCATAAATATATTGACTAAAAATTAGTACCTACTCTCTTAGTGCTTCACACAATTGAGGAAGCGAACAACTTCAATCACAAATCTTATTTTTACCCTTTCATAGGAATTTGAACTTCATCTTTCAAGCATAGATTTATCAATAAGTGAAGATTTCTTATCACACATGTTAATGGCAGTTATAAGCGAAGGATGTGCCGAAGCTAACAAAATCTGAATTGGACTGAAGATAAAGAGATCCTGCATATAAGTGACAATGTCCAGGTTAAACAGCGTGAAGCTATGATGACAATCTTCAACAACATGAAAAGTGATGGTAAAAACAAGATTTGTGATTGAAGTTATTCGCTTCGTCGCTTGTGTGAAGCACTAAGAGATATGGTACTGATTTGTAGTCAATATATTCAGCCATTAGAACTAATAAAGTAGCATCTTTGTAAGTTTTTAAAATGGAGAGAAGAGAAAGAAATCTTTCAGGACTTGTTTGGGTGTACTCGATCTAATTGGGTTTAAGTGGATTGGAGTGAAGAATGAACTAATTTTCTCCTCAATCCACCTCAATCCACTTATATGTAAGTGGATCCACTCCTATCCAAGCAAGACCTCAAATGGATGGGAAGTATTGTCATACTTCAATTGACGCTTTTAAAAATCTAAATGATGAGTCTCGTGTGTTACTTACATCTACAAGAGCTTTCTGTGAAGGGATTAACTTGACATGAGCTTCAAGAGTTGTGATTCTAAATGTTGTTTGGAACCAAGCTGTTGGAAGGCAAGCCTGATCATCGTAGGTTAGAAGAAATTTATATACACATACAATTTGATAACTTATGGATTAGGTGAAGGTGATAAATATGATAGTCAACAAGCCAAAAAAGATTACTTGTCCAAATTAGTCTTCTCTACAAAAGCTGAATTTAATAATGTTCGAAACATGCTATCTAAAGCTGAAATAGAGCATTGTTCTAAGTTGATTTCAGAGGATACAAATATATACAATATATATCATGCATTTTTTCCAGCATTGACATCTTCTCGCATATAGGGTTTCAAATCCTTTTTAATGCTTCTCTCTACGCGCTTGATGTTTTCTGGTTTGGTGAAAAAGTACATCTCTTAATACTGATTATATTCCTCTTCATTATCTCTCACATTCTCAACCTTAATAATATTTTGCTTTCCATAAATAACTACACGCATCTTCTCAGTTTCTGGATCTTGTACATAAAAAACTTGTGCAACACGATCGACGAGAACCCACAGGTCATCTTTATAACCCACTTTATTCAAGTTTACCAGTGTCAGCCCGTAATTGGCCACTTTGACACCATTAGGATGTTTGACCCATTGACACTTAAATATGGAGATTACCATTCTTTCGCCATAATTGAGTTCTCATATTTCCTCTATGAACACGAAGTATATGGTATTCTGCCCTTGTGAATCATAAGCCTCAATACGAACACCACTATTTTGTGCAACACTCTTACCATCTTCTTCCTTAGTATAAAATGTGTAACCATTGTTGTCATATGCTTGCCATGATGTCACCAAAGCATATGAGCCAGAAGCTAACTTCTTCATTGTTGTCTCTTCTATAGAGTTTCCGTATGGTATATTTTTGTCTATTAACCATTCAGTGAAACATATTTTGTGCTCTTTCATGATCCAGTCCTCTGTGCGGTCTTGGTTTTATTTGCAAAGCTCAATTTGGTGTTCCTCAATGTACGACTCAGCTATTGCGAGCTGTTGTAGTATACCAAAATATGCACGGTGTACATTCTTGTAATCTTGAATGATAAAAGTTTTCTTACACACTTTGCCTCTCCCACATAGTCTACCCTCATGTACTGATATAGGCGCCTCAGACTACTAGCACTCGTAGACCTCTATATTTCACCTCTATACCACATCTCTAGAAATATTCTCTCTTTACAGTTTTGTTTCTCCCGCTCGTTCACCTCTATATCATAACTCTATATCAATTCCCGCATATTTTATTCCTTTCTCCTCCCTTTATTTCTTTTTTGCCTTCTTTTATTCCTTCTCCTTTCTTTTTCTCTCTTCTTTCCATCTCTTCCATCGATAGCGGCGTCACCATGTTTGGCGGCCTACTATTGCGGCCACTAATTTAGCGAGCCTCTTGGCGTTCCCGCTGCGGCTGGCTCGAGCCGCTAAAGCCATTTTGCGGTGGTTTCCCGCTGCCCGCTGCGGGCAGCCTCAGCTGAGCGTACCCGGAACCATTCTAACCATTGCAACCAACCAACTCGGTTACTGCTAGTAAGTTCTAATTATCTCATTTTAGTTAATTTCAAATTTTTAATATTATTAATATTCCATAATGTTGTTCCTGTGAGCAGACTTCGGCTGTTGACCGACGATGTCCGTCAACGGTTTGATGCCGGGGATCTCATAGGCGACGACGAAAGCTTCGAGTGGGTGTTATCATGTGTTTCGACACACAACACTAACAATAGGCGTGTCAATTTAGGAGCTGCGAGCTGCTCTGTTCGGCAGGCTGGTGCCCTAGTCAGCACTCAGGCACCGCCACCGCTGACTCAGGATCCGGTTGGGAACACAACACCACTAGTGCCTCGTCCACTCGGGGAGACAGGACCTTTTGCAATTCACCTCCGAGGATCACCTTGCTGCAGTAGGGGTAGGGGCAAAAAGAGACCGCAGTGAGGTGGACTGCGAGCGGACAAGTAGATGTACCATGTACTATATTTTTATTTAGTGTAGTGTTTAATATTTTATATCTTGTTGGATATTTATTTTCCATTATCTAATATCGTATGCAAGTTTTTTCTAATTTATTAGCTTTTAGTTCACTCAAGATAAGAAAAGTGGAAAAAATTAAAAAAACAAAAAGAATTCTAGCGGTGAGATCTGGTGAACTTTTTACATGTGAAGGCCCTCCGGCCAAAAAAAAAACTTTAGTTCTAGACCCCAGCTGGCTTGCTCCTGCATGGGGTGGAATCTAGTCTCGCCCGATGAAGTGGCGTGAGGATCCTATCTCCACCACTGTTTGAATCCGGCACCCCATTTCATAAATTAGGATTAAAATAATAAGATTTTTGAAAAAAATCTCTTGAGATGATGCTACTAGCTCTACAGTTTACGCAACTGCTGCAGTGTGCACGTCAGTGTTTGTATCTGTATTGTATATATGTTTAGAAAAAAGAAAAAGAAATTATTGCAGAGGTCTAATTCAAGAATCAGCGATATCTTGATTTGCTTGATGGAAAGGAATGGTTCATAATTTGCCACAGGGAATGCACTAAATAAACAGCAAGTATTAGTGAAACTGAGAACTTGTAACGTTTCATTCTACTTTTTTTATTACTCAAATATATATTTCTTGGATTGACATGGTAATTAGGTGTCCTTGATATCAAGTGTGGTTGCTTCTTCTTAATCTTTCATTCGTCTATCACTACTACAAAAAGCATTTTTACAGGAACCTCGATTTTTTAAACACATGCGGTCCGTAAAAAATGCAACTGTGATGACGAATGATACAATAACCGCCTGTGATGACTAAACATCACATGCGGATTTTAAAAAACAACCGCTTGGGTAAATATATTATTTTCTCAAGCGACTACAAATTAAGAACCGTCTGTACTGTAACGAACTTCACAGACGGTTTTTAATAAACCACCACCTGGGTAAATACATGATTTCACGGGCAGTCATTTAGTAAGAACCGCATGTACCAGTTCAAACATCACAAACAGTTTATACTAAAGAACCGCTTGTGCAAAGTCATTGTTTTCACAGGTTGCTTATTAATTAAGAACCGCATGTGATGCTTATAAGCTCCTGTCAAGTTAATCCCTTCACAACAAGCTCTTGTAGATGCAAGTAAACACCCGAGACTCATCATTTGGATTGTTGAAAGCTTTAATTGAAGCCTGACAATCATGGATGAATTTTCCCAACCATTTGAAGGATTTCTTTCCCTCCCATCCATTTGAAAAACCTACGAAGATGCTCCTTTATCAGTTTTAATAGCTAAGTATATTGACTAAAAATCAGTACCTTCTCTCTTAGTGCTTCACACAAGCGATGAAGCGAACAACTTCAATCATAAATCTTGTTTTTACCCTTTCATAGGGATTTGACCTTAATCTTTCAAGCATAGATTTATCAATAAGTGAAGCTTCCTTATGAGACATGTTAATGATAGTTATAACCGAAGGGTGTGCCGAAGCTAATGAAATCTGAATTGGACTGAAGACAAAGAGATCCTGCATATGAGTGGTAATGTCTAGGTTAGACAGCGTGAAGCTATGATGACAACCTTCCACAATATGAAAAGTGATGCTAAGGTTATGTTTGCATCAACCAAGGCATGTTGTGAGGGCATAACACTTGTTGGGGCAAGAATAATCGTGATGCCCCAACAAGTGTTATGCCCTCATAACATGCCTTGGTTGATGCAAGCATAACCTTGGCATTACTTTTCATATTGTTGAAGACTGCCATCATAGCTTCACACTGTCTAACCTGGACATTGCCAATCATATGCAGGACTCTTTGTCTTCAGTCCCGTTGAGATTTTGTTAGCTTCGACACACCCTTCACTTGTAACTACCATTAACATGTTTGATGAGGAAGCTTCACTTATTGATAAATCTATGCTTAAAAGATTAAGGTCAAATCTCAATGAAGGAACAAAAACAAGATTTGTGATTGAAGTTGTTCGCTCCGTCGTTTGTGTGAAGCACTAAGAGAGATGGTACTGATTTTTAGTCAATATATTCAGCCATTAGAACTGATAAATTAGCATCTTTTTAAGTTTTTAAAATGGAGAGAAGGGAAAGAAATCATTCAAATGGATGAGAAAATCCTTCCAAGGTAGCATCGAGCTTCAATTGAAGATTTTAACAATCTAAATGATGAGTCCCGAGTGTTACTTGCATCTAGAAGAGCTTGTTGTGAAGGGATTAGCTTGATAGGAGCTTCAAGAGTTGTGCTTCTAGATGTTGTTTGTAACCCAGCTGTTGGAAGGCAAGCCATCAGCATCATTGGTCAGAAGAAATTTGTATACACATACAATTTGATAACTTATGGAATAGTTGAAGGTGATAAATATGATAGGCAAGCCAAAAAAGATCACTTGTCCAAATTAATCTTCTCTAGAGAAGATGAATTTAATAATTTTCGAAACATGCTATCTAAAGCTGAAATGGAGCATTGTTCTATGTTGATTTTAGAGTATACAAATATATATAATATATATTATGTATTTTTTCCAGTATTGGCATATTCTCGCATATAGGGTTTCAAATCCTTTTTAATGCTTCTCTCTACGCGCATGATGTTTTCTGGTTCGGTAAAAAGCTACATCTCTTCATACTGATTAGATTCCTCTTCATTATCTCCCACATTCTCAAACCCAACAATATTTTTCTTTCCAGAAATAACTATGTGCATCTTCTGAGTTCATGGATCTTGTACATAAAAAAATTGTACAACATGATCGACAAGAACCCATAGGTCATCTTTATAACCCACTTTGTTCAAGTCTACCAGTGTCATCCCGTAGTTGTCCACTTTCACACCATCAGGATGTTTGACCCATTGGCGCTTAAATACGGGAATTACCATTCTTTTGCCATAATCGAGTTCCCATATTTCCTCTATGAACCTGAAGTATGTGGTCTTCTGCCCTTGTGGATCATAAGCCTCTATATGAACATCACTATTTGTGCAACACACTTACCGTCTTTTTCCTTAGTGTAAAATGTGTAACCATTGATATCATATGCTTTCCATGATGTCACCAAAGCAGATGGGCCAGAAGCTAACTTCTTCATTGTTGCCTCTTCTATAGAGTTTCCGTATGGTACATTTTTGTCCATTAACCATTCAGTGAAACATCTTCTATTCTCTTCCATGATCCAGTCCTCTGTGCGGTCTTGGTTTCTTTCGCAAAGCTCAATTTGGTGTTCTCGGTGTACGACTCATCTATTGCAAGTTGTTGTAGTACACCAAAATGTGCACTGTGTACATTATTGTAATCTTGAATTATAAAAGTTTTCTTACCCACTTTGCCTCACCCCACGTAGTTTATCCTCATGTACTGGTATAGGCACAACTATTGGTTTTCGATCTTTGATGTAATCAGCGCAACCCTCAATCACTTCTTCAGTGGTGTATCGTTCCATAATTGGATCCTCTGGGTGAGCAACACATAACCTTTTAATACTCCTAAATATCTCTGCAACAGAAACATATGATGTAAATACAGTGGTCCCAATGCTTTTATCTGATCAACAAGATGTACGATTAGGTGTACTTGCATATCAAAAAAGGATGGTGGGAAACACATCTCAAGCTTGCACATAGTCTCGATGATGTACGTTTTTAAATAGTCTAAATCTTTACGTGCTATTACCTTTTGCGATATTGCATTGAAGAAGTAACACAAATGTGTGATGACAACTTTTGTATGCTCAGGTTTGATGACTCTTATTGTCATCATCATTTGTAGTCATGAGAATTATAGCAGAATAAAGACAAGTCTTTCATCGAGGCTAGTTTGCGAACATTGGATGAGAAACTCATGGGCACTTTGATCCCATGCAAGCATACGCAAATTACCTTTTTCTCTTGTAGTGTCAAGTTGTAGCTGGCCGGGGGAAGGTAATGCTTTCTGTTCGCCTTTTCTACTAGGTGAAGCTCTGGTCTCATATCAAGATTTACTATGTCCATACATGATTTTAATCCGTCCTTTGTTTTCCTCAGCATGTCCAGCAAGATCCCAATGATGTTGTTAGATACATTCTTTGTAACGTGCATCAAATCAATACTATGGCAAAATTTCAGGTTCTTCCAATATGGAAGATACTTGAAAAAAATTGATTGGTTCTTGAAAGCCGTGTTAGAATATGAATGCTCTTGAGCATTTCGAACACAAGTTTTCCACTGTAATGTTTTGGTGCAGTATCTTTTTTGATTTTGTTATCAAATTGTTTTTTCATCTTCCTATACTTGTGTGTATCTGTCAAGAAACATTGGTGTCTCATGTACACCGTCTTTCTAGATGAAGTGAGGTATCGAAATCCAGTTCTATCCACACATCTTACACAACCTTTCTTCCCATTCATTTGCCCCAATAATGTAAATAGTCCAGGATAATCATGCACGATAACAAATATCATTGCTCTTAGCGTGAAATACTCCCACTTGTACTCATCCCATGTACGTAGTACCCCTTCATTCCACAATTTCGCCATATCTTCCATTAAAGATTCCAAGAACACATCAATTTCGATGCTTGGTTGTTTCAGACCTTGGAAAAGAATAGATAACAAAATATATTTCCTTTTGTGACACAACCACGTCGGTATTGTTAAGACCACAAGCCATATGCTGTGTATGCTCCTTTTTTCACCAAACGGATTCATTCCGTTTGTACCCAAGGCAAACCTTACATCCCTAATTTCCTTTGCAAATTATGGATATTAAATATCAAAATTTTTCCACTGTGTTGCATCACCAGGGTGTCGAATATATTTTTCATTCTTCTTGTGCTGCTCGGAATGCCAACACATAAGTTCATCCTCTCTAGGGTTTGAAAACAAACGCTTCAAGCGATCAATTACTGGAATGTACCACATCACCAGGGCAGGAATTTTTCTCTTATTCTTCTCGTCTGTATCGTCAGAAGTATCGTCATCGTCACCTTCAGAGCCAATAATAAACTTCTTATTCTTCTACGACTTTTTTGTGTTGATAACATACTGGTGATTGTAGTCTTTCTTGTATCTACTGACACTGCAGATGGGGCATCTAGTTGCAAGCTCATGCTCTTTAAAATACAGAATACAATGGGTCACACAAGGGTATATTTTTGTCACATCTAGTGCCATCAGGCAAAGAAGTTTCTTCGCTTTATAAGTTCTTCTAGGCAGTTTATTTGGATTTAGAAGAATTTTTGCCAAAAGATTCAAAATATCAGAGAAACTACAATCGAACAATCTGTTTGTGGCTTTCAACTTTAGTAGTTCTAGGACTGCACGCAATTTAGTAAACTATTTATCACAACTTTTTGATTTATCATATAAAAGCTCCATCAACGCACTCTGCAATGTCTTCATTTTACTTAAACCTTTACTTGCTCCCATAGAAGTCAATACATATGGTTCAATGTGATGCAACATCTCCTCACAATTGAACTCATCATCATCATGATCATCACCATCTTGATTCTCACTACCATCATCAATATGAACATTAATCGTCATCTGAACCTCTCTCATCATCTTTATCCATTTCATATGTACATAACTCACCATCCTCTGTCCATATTGTGTAGTCTTTTTTTTTAACCTCTTTTCACCAAATGAGATTAGATTACTATAGTATCTATCCAAGCAATCTTATTTTCGCAGTCAATACATGGACATAATATGTCATCTATCTTTTGCATCTTTGCATGTCTCTTGAATGCTTCAGTAAATTGAAACATTTTTAATGTACATAGGATCGGGTCTTGGCATGTTATACATCCACGCTTGACGGCCCATGCTTCAATAACAGAATTGTTGTAAGATTTATAGAATTTGGCAACAAATATTCTCTAAAGGTCTTCTTTAAAATGAATTTACAGAGAAGTAACCAGCCTGCATCATATGAGTGAATGTTGGTATCATGTAGGTCTATTCATAAGGGTTTCAAGAACATTTTTTCATAATTTTCTCAGCTTCCTAGTGGCCACAATGGATTTTTGAAGTTGGGCTTATTTAATGAAACATTTCATCGAATATGTGATGAGCTTGTATTTATCTTCAACCTTTAATCCTTCAAATCTACTTCTTTTTCTACAAAATTCATGGAAGAGCTCAAGGGCATGCTCGACTACACCTTCTCTGTGATGGGAGTTGTTTAACTACAAGTGTGTTTGTCTCAAATACATAAAGTGGAGGGGGGGGGGGGGGGGGGGGGGGGTCAGGCTGGATCCAAACTCAACAAAACGAAAATGAAAACAAGACAACAAACTGAAAACATGACAATAAAGAAGAAGTCTCCTCTAACCTTTTCTCTGTTTGAAGCTTGATCAACTGATGAATAAAGGACCGGCATGCGTACGTTGGAAAATTTTGGCAGCCTGGCGGCATCGAAGGAAAATCTTCCAGGTTAGGTTTTCTGCGGTGTCCGAAGGACCCTTTTTATAGACGTCCGTTTTCACAAGCGGATTTTAATGAAAAACCGCCTGTGATAAAAATTAATTAAGCTCCGTACATTTTTTCAAGCGGTTTCTAACTACTGCATAGGCGGTTGTTTCTAAAAAACCGCTTGTGATAATGGCCCAAGCATATTCTTCAGTTTTCTTTTTCCTTGCTTCTTTTTCATTTAGATTCTAATAAAAATACTAAAACATGTATAGATTATGTAAAATGAGTCCAGATTTGATAATTCTTTCTTCTATATTCTTCAAAAATTAATATCTACCACCTGGACCAAATATTTTAAAACTTGTATAGCGAACATTGTAATATTCTGGTAAATATCAAATTAATTTATACTCATATATTACTCAAATTTTTGTATCTCCTAAAACAAAGGATCCTTCACTGAAATTGTTTTGTATGAACATATTTATCTTATTTATACATGTATGAATTTTGTTAATTTTGTTAAAGCATTCCAACATGTGAAAATTCAAATTATCCATTATTCTAATCAAATGTTCATATACATATGAGCCATTCATCAAATTTTGAACACACATTGATCAAAAAATTTTAAAAAAAATCTGAAAAAATCATAGAGGTTGGTATGATGACTAGAAAGTTTCATTGAAAAATTAACTGAAAAAATCATTATATTCATCATGATAGAAAAATGACAAATAACCAATGTTATTTTTTATGTTCTAAAAATTTTAAAGTCTTTCCCAAGTGAAATTTAATGGGAACCTTTAATACTAAAACATATTACAAGAAAGTGGAATTTAGGTTTTTAAAAGGCCTCTCATTTTAATCAAGAATATTAATATAGCATAGACTCGGTACATTTTTTTAGACGGTTTTTAACTACTGCACAAGCGGTTGTTGCTAAAGAACCGCCTGTGATAATGGCCCGAGTTTGTTCTTCAGTTTTCTTTTTTTGCTTCTTTTTTATTTAGATTCTAATATAAATATTCAAACATGTATATATTCTGCAAATTGAGTCCGGATTCGATGATTCTTTCTTTTATATTCTTCAAAAATTAATATCTACCACCTGGACCAAATATTTTAAAACTTGTATAGCTAACATTGTAATGTTCTGGTAAATATCAAATTAATTTATACTTACATATTACTCAAATTTTTGTATCTCCTAAAAAAAGGGATCCTTCACTGAAATTGGTTTGTATGAACATATTTGTCTTATTTATACATGTATGAATTTTGTTAATTTTTTAAAGCATTTCAACATGTGAAAATTTAAGTTATCCATCATTCTAATCAAATTCTCATATACATCTGAGGCATTCATCAAATTTTGAACACAAATTGATTAAAAAAATTTAAAAAAAAATCTGAAAAAAACGTAGAGGTTGGTATGGTGACTAAAAAGTTCCATTGAAAATTAAATGAAAAAATCGTTATATTCATCATGGTAGAAAATAACAAATAACCAGTGTTATTTATTTTCTATGTTTTGACCAATTTCAAAGGCTTTCTCAAGTGAAATTTAATGGGAGTTCTTGTTTTGGTTGGGGCACGTAGAGATCAGGATCAAGATGGTGACATCAGAGATTTACGTGGTTTGGGCCGCCTGAGTGTAATACCCTACTCCACGGGGTTTGTGTTGTTGTATTGAGTGTCGCTAGTATGCTCGGTGTATGGCTTAACATCGAGTTGGAGTCGTGCTTTGTATCGTGCGGCCAAGTTCTTTTATAACCAAGGACTGACCGTTACATCATTCGTCTGGCCCGACATGTGGCCTTGGCGTATTTAATAGCCTAATACACTGTCCATAAGTATTAATCATGGTTAATAGTGTGATAACGTGTCTTAATGGCTGTGTTACCTCTATTAACAGTGCTCTGAACGTGTGTCATTAATACAACATTAACAACATGTAATCAAGTCTTGTAACTGCCGCTTTAACTGTCCCTTTAATGTCTGTGCTGAAGGAGATCGGCCAATGTATTCATTGATGATGAAGGTCTGGAGGCTCCACACGTGGCAGCTTTGGAGCTTCCCCTTGCGGGGAGGTAGCTCTGGAACCGCTATACACGTGTCAACACCAGAGCTTACCTCTGTTGGGGGTTAGGTCCGGGGTCATTATACACGTGTAGATTGCGGAGCTTCCCTGTGTTGTGAGTTTAGCTCCAGATTTACATTACACGTGTCAATCTCTGGAGCTACCCATATGAGGGATGTGGGTCTGGTGTAATATGACATTTGGGGCCTGAGGAGACCTTCAACTTTGACGGGTAGAACTATTTTGCACTTCTTGCAGTATCATAGGGTACCCAGTACGCAAGGTATCGATAGTGGCCTTCGGGCCCACCTCTGGGAGAAACCCTTTGGGTCAAGTTATTCTACCAAAGGTGGGGTCATCCTTGATTCCCACACTTCGACTTCAAAAGTCTCATAATGTGCCGTTGGGGCGATGGTCTGGGGTTAAACCATCGTCGCGTGGCTTGTTATGAATCCAGTAGCTGAGACCTTTGAGTGTGGATCGCACACAATTGAAGGTCGCCAGTTCCCAATACAAAAACTGTATCGATTCCGGGCACCTTGTCAGGGTGCCGCCTTTGTGTCGCCCGCTGTCCATCATGACAACGGTTCACCTGGGGTAATAACCTCTATCTCTTCGTCGGGGTGGCCCTGGACCCATTCGTCATGGATGGGGTAGATTTTTGAAATGTGACCCCTCTATTGTTGTGGTTTCCATCCAAACGTCGCGGAGGCTTACTAAAGAAGGAAAGTATGCCCGGTTTGAGGACTCTTTACGCTTTCGATCAAACTTGCGCTCAAATCCTCCCAAACTTCACCTAGCTTTCTCTTCATTTGCTCCACTTTGCCACGATGGAGTTGGGTCTTCCCAAGAGCCGCCTCAAGAGCAAGGACGATTTGATGAAGGTCCAGACCTATATGGGGTGGTCCAGTGACTCCTTTAGCCACCTGATCCGCGCTGGCGAGCTCCCATTCAAGAAGGAGCGTAATGGCAACATGGTGTACTTCTCTGTGTACGCCATGGTGGGATTGATCCCACCTTTTTCAACCTTTCTTTTAATGCTGCTGGACTTTTACGACCTCCAGCTGTATCATCTTGGCCCCCATTTCTTCTGCTAGTGATGACTTCGTCCACTTTTGCGAGATGTGGGTGGGTGTTCCCCCTGCATTGAGCTGTTTCGTACCTTCTTCCTTGTCCACATCACCGGCAAGGGGACTGAACATCTTGGCTTCTACTCTTTCATGAAGCGCCAGAACTGTCCCCTCAAGTACTTGAAGTCATTCACTTCTGGCAAATGGGATGACTGGAAGAAGGACTGGGTCATCATTGCAGTGGAGGAGCACGAGAGATTGGAGCTGCCCCAAGGACTCCCCAACGTTGACACCGACGCTTGGAGTGTAGTTCCGGAGGTGTCAGATGCCTTCAACCCTGTCCTGACCAGGATCCGCGAATGCATGGAGGGAGGAGTGACCCCTCAGATTGTCTTCTGCAACTTCCTGGTCAACAGATGGGCTCCACTAAGGAAGAGGGAGAAGCTCGCTTGGGCCCTAAACAGCGTGATGGATGACAACCAGATTGAAACTAGTCTGAAGTCCAACTTGGATGATGAAGCTTTGAAGCTTCATCTCAAGAAATTCCAGCATGAGATAAACGTCGACGGCGAGGACTTGGTTCCGCCGGCTACTTTCCTTCCTCTGAAAATGGAGCCACAGTTCAGCAGAGAGCTTCGGAGGAAGATGTCGGCTCTTGATGACCTTGGTGAGGTGGAGAGGCGTCCGACCTCCAGGGTCGTAATCCCCAGAGCTTCCGAAGGAGGGCCTGCCTCCGCCCCGAGCCAGAGGGTTGAAGACATCGGCAAGGGCAAAGAGCCAGCCGAACTCTCCAACCGGAAGAGGAAGCAGAAGCATGCTGACGGGAGGTCCGTCAGGGCTGCTCCCTCTACAACGGCTCCTTCTCCCCGGCACAGGAGGTCTTCTGTGGCTGCACCTTCTCCAGCGCAGGCGTCTTCGAGAGGCGCTAGCTCTGGGCAGTCAACACCGGCTTTAGTGCCGGCTAAGAGCTCTAGGTCCGGGAGTTCTTCCCGGCCAAGAGAAGCTCCGGCTGAGAGGACTTTGGTTGCCGCAAGTGGTCCTCAGCTGAGGTCCGAAGTTGTTGTCTCACCAGACTTGGTGGGCTCTAGCTCTGGGCCTCAGAAGAAGAGGTTCTGAGCTGACTGGGATGGTAGCAGCCCTAGGTAAGCATCGAGTGCTCACCTTAAAATGCTAGTCTTGTTTTTGTTGTGTCTTTAATCTTCTCATACATTTATTTCTAGGGTATCAAAGAAAGGGTCATGAACTTCAGCATCTGTCCCAACGACCGTGGCTGCGCATGCCGATGCTCCGGCTTCAAGCACTGAGCCTCCTCCTCAAGTGGTGGCAGATGTCACGGCAGCTCCGGCGCCAACTGTCGTGGATTTGGATTCAGATTCCTCGCTGAAAGCTCCCATGGTAGCGTCGGACCGCGGGGGAGAAGTTGAAGGTGTACCTCTGACAACGGTGCCGGAGGCTGATGCTCTAGTATCAGAATCGGAGATGTCTGAAGTTTCGGTCATTGAATCGGAAGTCGTCGAAGCCCTGGCCGCTGAGCCAGAGGCAATTGAAGTCCCTGCCATCGAGCCGAAGATGGTTGAAGTTCCAGCCCTTGGGCCAGAAGTTGTTGAAGGTCTGGCGGCTGAGCTGAAAATGCTTGAAGCTTCAGTCGTTGAACCGGAAGTGACTGATGTGTCAGCATCTGAGCCAGAGATGGTAGGGGCACCAGATGAAGCCCCAGCCGCTGCCCCGAAGATAGCTGCTCCAGAGATGTCTGGACCAGAGCCAGAGCAGCCTGAAGAGGTGGCGACAGGTCCTCTGCCCTCAGAGTCGGTAATTGAAGACCTAGAACCAGCGCCTTCGACTTCCGGTCCGAAGGTGGGAGTTTCCCCAGTGGGTTCTTCCTCTGCTCCTGCTGAGGGGCATCCGGAGAGCGGCCCTAGTGCTGCAGAAGCTCAGGGGACCACTGTCAGTACCCTGCGTACTGGGTACCCCTTAGTACCGCGAAGAGTACAAGGGAGTTCTACCTGCCAGAGTTGAAGGTCTCCTCGGGCCCCACATGTCACATTGCACCGGTCCCGCTCCCCTCGTATGGGTAGCTCCTGGGCCAACACGTGTAATGGAAAACCGGAACTAAGCTCCCAACGAAGGAAAGCTCCATGCCGACACATGTACAATAGCCCCGAACCTAACCCCAGCAGAGAGGAGCTCCGGTGCCGACATGTGTACAGTCGCATCGGACCTAATCTCCCGTAAGGGAAAGCTCCGGAGCTTTCACGCGTGGAGCCTCCAGACCTTCATCAACGTATAAACTGGCAGATCTCCTTCAGTACGAACAATCAAGCATAATTAAAGAGGTAGTTACAAGATGTAATTACGTGTCGTTAATGCTATATTAACGACACGCGATCAGAGCATTGTTAATAGGGGTAACGCAGCCATTAAGGCACGTTATCACAATATTAATCATGCTTAATACTCTTTAGACAGTGTATTAGGCCATTGAATACGCCAGGGCCACATGTCGGGCCAGGCAAGCTTTGTAATATTCAGTCCTTAGAACTATAAAAGGGTTGTGCCGCATGTACCGAAGGGGATCACATCTGATCTCATCTCAGCGGAGCTGATCCCAGCTAACAGGCATACTAGCGAACAGACTCACACAATACAACACAAACCCCGTGGAGTAGGGTGTTACTCTTAGGCGACCCGAACCACGTAAATCTCTAGTGTCATAATCTTGATCTTGATCTCTGCGTACCCCAACCATAACAAGAACCTCCGCGGGCTGCTCCTTAGCAGGTTCGGGGGAAGTGTCATTTCAAACACTTCGACATTTGGCGTGCCAGGTAGTGGGAGTTCAAAGGCAGTCCCGAGATCACAAGATGGCGAATTCAACTGCTAGATCCTCCAATGGCAACCATGCTGGACAACCTGCCAGAGGCAATCCCTCCAATGTCCAACAACCAGCAGGTGCCATTATTCCAGCAGGCGCTATGGCACCACAGCTACCATCTGTTCCGGCAAACAATGCTGATCAACAAGATGGGGCATCTGCATCAATCACTGCATCGACAAACAACAACCCTGAGCACACGCTCATTGCTGCGCGAGATCTCCTACAACGCCCACTGCCTCCAAGTGCAACCCAGGGTACTATGGAGCAGCGGAGAGCTGATGTTGACCATCTGGTCGCAGCTGCGGCTGTAGGCATCAGCAATCAAGGTCCTCCCCCTTCGGGGCGAGCGCCATCACAATGGCGGACCTTGTCCGGCCGACTTGATCCACAAGTCTCGCAACAAAGGAGACGTGATGCCTCCCAGCAGGTGACTTCGCTGCCTCCCGGGGCACGACGCACCCATTCCATCACCAGGATTCCGACTCATGATTTGCGGTCGGAACTAGATCGCCGTTACCAATAGCAGGACGGCCGTGTCCATATTGAGCGTGCTCATGAGAGGCGAGAGGCTCGGGACAACCTTGCTCCTCAAGGAGTAGGAGGAGGCTGTTCTACCCTAACCATGCATTTTTGCATGGTCAGATGGCCACCGAAGTTCCGGCCTCACTTGCCGAAAAAATTCGACGAGACTGTCAACCCCGCCGAATTTCTTCAAATCTACTCCACTTCCATACCAGTAGTGGGGGGTGATTAGGATATGATGGCCAATTACTTCCTAGTGGCTTTAACTGGGACTGCAAGGTCCCGGTTCATGAGTCTTCCACCCGACTCCATTAATAGTTGGGCGGAGCTGTGCCAGCAGTTTACAGCCAACTTTGGGAGTTCTTACACCCGGCCTGACACTGAATTGGATCTGTTTGCTGTAAAGCAGACATCGGGTGAATCGCTGCGATCCTTCATCCAACGGTTTTCTTAGGTACGAAATACTATTCCTTCAATCTTGAGCTCCTCTGTTATCGTTGCATTCAGACAGGGGTTTCGAGATAAGAAGATGTTGGAGAAGCTGGCTATTAAAGAAGTTACTAGCATCACGAAACTCTTCATCATATCCGACAAATGTGCTAGAGCTACAGAGGGCCGTGAAATGCATTCTAAGCCAGCTCCGGAGGCCAACCATAAGTCCTCCAAAACTAAAGCCGCTACCTTCGGTAGTGGCAAGAAGAAAAAGAAGCCCAACGGCAAAAAGAAGTTGTCGGCCAGCGCACCAGCCGCTGCTACTATCGCAACCCCTGGAAGTCGGGGGCCACGCCCCGAGAAGTGCCTCGTCCTTCATCAGAAGATGGCAACAGTTCCAAAGCATGGTGTTCGATTCACAAGACGAACCAACACAGCTTGGAAGAGTGTCGGGAGGTCTAGAACCATGTCAAGCACTATAACAAGCACCGGAAAGAAGCTCCTTTCCATCAAAGGGAAGGAAAACAAAAGGTCGACGAAGCTCCGGCCAAAGAGGAGCTTGGTTTCCAGGACCCCAAAACGATCTTGAAAGCCGTTTACAACACTGTCGACGACGACTCCGACGTCTCTGACAACGAGCGTCTGAAGACCCTGAACACCATCACTTTCCTCGGGGCTAATGTTGACGTGTTTGCCTGGCAACCGTCACAAATGCCTGGGATCCCTATGGAGGTGATTGAGCACAATCTGAAGATTTAGCCAAACGCACGGCCTGTACACTAGAAGCCCTGGAAGCAATCAATCGAGCGAAAAAACTTCATCCAACAGGAAATCAAGAAGTTGCTCGAAGCTGGAATCATCCGGGAAGTCTTCCATCCAAAATGGCTGGCAAACCAAGTTGGTGTACCCAAGGCTGGTGGGAAGCTTTGGATGTGTATCGACTACACCACCTTAAATAAAGCATGCCCAAAGGATCCATTTCCACTACCTAGAATAGATCAGATGTGGACTCCACCTCCGGGTGTGAGCTATTGTGTTTCTTAGATGCATATTCTGGATATCATCAAATCCAAATGTCTAAGGAAGATGAAGAGCATACTGCCTTCATAACAGTAGATGGATTGTATTGTTATACTTCCATGCCATTCGGTCTTAAAAATGCTGCTTCAACATTTGTGCGAGCTATGTACAAAACATTTGGAGAGCTAATTAGAGACTTGGTGGAGGTGTATGTCGACGACATCGTTGTGAAGATAGAAAACAAGGAGTCACTCCTTGACAACTTACAAGCCGTCTTCGACAAGCTGCGCACCATGCACACCAAGCTGAACTCGGACAAGTGTGTCTTTGGGTTAGCTCCGGGTAACTTCTGGGGTTCTTGGTGACTCATCGAGGAATTGAAGCAAATCCGGCGAAGATCAAGTCCATAGAAGATATGCGACCCCCAGCCGCATTAAAGATGTCCAGAAGCTAACTGGATGCCTAGCTGCGCTCACACAGATTATCTCAAGACTCGAAGAATGGGCGTTACCCTTCTTCAAACTCATGAGGATGTCCGGACCGTTTCATTGGCCTGAAGAAGCAGAAAAGGCGTTTCAAGAGCTAAAACAGCTTCTCACCACACTACCGATATTTGTAGCCCCTAATCCTTGTGAGCCTTTACTGCTTTACATTTCGGCAACCACCGAAGTTGTCAGTATGGTCCTGGTTGTGGAAAGACCGGAGCCACATCCAATCCAGGAGTCCAGACCCCTCCAGGAGGGTCCGGAATCACCTGAAGACGCGACTGGGTCTCAGCTCCTAGACACGGAACCTCAAAATGAAATTCTAGGGGATCAACATCATTCGTTTAAGGACATTCACCTGGTTGACCAAGATGATCTGGATCCTCCTAGCGAGGTCCAGGTCGAACAAGAAGGAGATTTGGACACCTCTGGGAGGATCCAAGAAGCACATCCTGAAGGACCGGAACCCTCCAGCAGTGTCTGAGTCGATGGAGAAGAAGCTTTGGGTCCTTCTGATAGGGTCCAGACCATCCAACGCCCCATGTACTTCATCAGTGATGTACTCCACGACGCCAAGACAAGATACATTGAGGTGCATAAACTGTTTATGCAGTTCTTATTGCCTCAAGGAAGCTTCATTACTACTTCCAATCCCACAAAATATGAGTGGTAACTTCTTTTCCATTGTGTGCTATTTTGCATAACCCTAATTCTACTGGGAACATTGCAAAGTGGGCAGCAGAACTGGATGAATTCGATCTAGAATTCGTGTCAAGACAAGCAATCAAAGGTCAAGCCTTGGGTGACTTTGTGGCGGAATGGACCCCATCTCCATCAAACCGTCGGGGCCACAGTGAGCAGGAACCATAACTCAAAGTTCCGGTATTCACCGAGCCTCACTCGACCCTTTCCGTCGACGGCTCTGTGCAAAAGCAGGGGGCCAGAGCTGGAATCCTTCTCCTGGTTCCGACTGGGAAGAAGTTCAAGTACATGGTACACCTTGATTTCAAGGCAACCAACAACATGGCAGAGTATGAAGCTCTCATCTACGGACTCAAGGTGGCACTATCTTATGGTGTAAAACAGCTATTGGTGAAGGGAGATTCACAACTCATTATCAAACAAGTTAAAGGTGAATGCTCCTGTAACAATTCTCAATTAGGTACTTACCTCCTTGAAGTCCAGAGGCTTCAGAAGGATTTTGAAGTCCTGGATCTCTACCATGTTCAGCGCCTTCATAACGTTGAAGCCGACGAGCTCTCGACGAAAGTCTCAACCGAAGCTCCAGCTCCTGATGGAATCTTCATCCGGAGGTTGTCAAAACCAACATCTTAGCCTGCCGAACTGAGCGAAGGGGCGAGACCAGCACCACAAAGCTGGCAGTCCCGGTGGCCCTGCTACCATGGCGTCCACCAAGGGTCGTAGGTGCTGTCGGAAGCTCCGAGCAACCCAGCACGCAAGACTCAGAAGCTCAAGTTAGCTTTGATGCATGGATCTCAGAGATCCGGAGCTACATGAAAGACAATATCCTTCCTAAAGACAGTGTATCCACTGACTGGATCATCAGATTGGCTAAAAGATACACGCTGGTAGAAGGGGATCTCTACCAGCACGATACCAATGGCATCCTAGTGCGGTGCATTGCAAGGGAAGAAGTCTGCGAGCTCCTTGCGGAAATCCATGGAGGTGAGTGCATAAACCATGCTTCTTCTCGCACGCTGGTCGGTAAAGCCTTGCGGCATGGTATTTATTGGCCTACAGCACTTCAGGATGCGCTTGAGCTAGTGAAAAATGTGAAGCGTGTCAGTTCCACACAAAACATATTCACACACCGGCTCAATCGCTACAAATGATGCCTCCTACATGGCCATTCGCTGTTTGGGGCATGGACATCTTGGGACCTTTCCCAAAAGCCGTCGGAGGTTACAGATTCCTGTATGTTGCCATCGACAAGTTCACCAAGTGGTCGGAAGCAACTCCAGTTGTAACAATCAACAAGCAATCAACAATCAAGTTCTTGAAGTCCATTATACAGAATTGGAGTTCCAAACAAAGTCATAACTGACAACAGAACTCAATTCACAAGTGCTGCATTCCAAGAATATTGCGAAGACCTCGACATTCAACTTAGCTACACCTCAGTAGCTCATCCAGCAAGCAATGTCCAAGCCGAGAGAGCAAATGCAGAAATCTTAAAAGGACTCAAGACGCGCACATATGAGCGCTTGAAAAAGCACGGATATAACTGGATTGAGGAGCTTCCATCCACATTATGGGTGAGCAGGACAACTCCAAACCGGTCAACCGGGGAAACTCCATTCTTCCAGGAGTACAGAGCAAAAGCAGTCCTTTCTCCGGAAATCACCTTGGGGTCCCTCCGGGTCCGGACCTTTGACGAAACCACGCAGGACCAGCTCCAGCGTGAAGACCTTGACCTCGTCGACGAGGGAAGTGCCAAGCAACTGTTCGGAATGCACGTTATCGCCAAGCGCTCCGGCGCTATCATCAATGGAATGTGCGCAACCAACAACTCGAGGAAGGCAATCTGGTGCTTCGGAAGATACTAACTCGTGAAGGAATGAACAAAATTTCCCCCAGGTTGGAAGGTCCATTCCGAGTGATCAAAGTATCCCGACCCGGATGCATTCGCTTGGCAACTGAGGATGGGACTCCACTTCCTAATCCTTGGAACATCGAGCACCTCCGTAAGTTTTATGCTTAGAATCATGGAGGTGAATCTGTAATTGCACATGATGTATGTTATAGAGTCAATAAACATACAGGGGTAGGTCCTCCGGGAGAACATCCAGACCCCTCCGGGAGGGTCCAGGAAGTTCAAGTACACTTCATACAGTTACTGCACTAAAAGTTTAACTACCTACCCTGGGTTATTACCAGATGTATAGCGCACTTAGCTTGGTCCCACACCCTAAGTGTGTCCTTGTATCCCCTGTAAACCAGACCTATAATGAAAGACGTCATTGTATGAGAACAGACTCCACGTGCATTTATTTTTGTACAAGGCTCGATCTATCAATTTATTGTTTTTAACCTTCTTGTCTATAATGAAGTTGTGCAATACTTTTTTAGTTTTTACCCAAATTATTCATATGTGTTGCAAGCTATATTGTTAATCTCTTTGGGTCTTAACATGTTGTATAGTCTACTTGACCGAACGCCAAGCCAACATAGGTTCAGAGTGTGCTATCGACTTAGCCTGGTCCTGCACCCTAAGTACGCCTCTCTACCTATACTCCGACAGGCCTCAGTAGGGTGAGTACTAAAAAAGCATATGGGTCCAGAAGAGTTACATCAATATACTTGATGCCATATCAAATTGCTTTGGGGTAAAACTAAAATAAGAACACTAAGACGCAAATGATTTATAGACAAGAGGACAAATTTTAGTTTTTCCTTGTATTTAATGTGCAGGAAAACAGAAATTCTAAGCTCTGACAACAACTGGGAGGCCTAAATTCAACTATTCGTGTGGCGACTTCAGGAGCCACCAAGCTCCTATTGTCAATGTTGTATATGTTGATATTGGGTACCCTCGGAGCTACCAAGCTCTGCCAATCCCAAGGGACCTGCTATCGACGCCTCAAAAATGAAGACTTCGGACCTAAAGTCTAAAAGTACGAAGTGTTCAAGTCATCAATATAGTGTCAAAAGCGTTGGTATATGTACACATTCCAATTGTACACATATACCAGGGGGCCAACAAGACAGAGCATATTATATTGAAGACAAAAATAAAGTGAAGTTCATGAGTAAAGTGAAGTTCATGGGCAAAACATATTTCATTAATTTGAAGCACTAGATTACAAAATTGGGATTACAGTAAAAAGAAAAGGGAAGAAGTCCTAGCTACTTGAGGATCTAAGTCCTGCGGAAGAATGAGGCGATCTCCTTAGCAACCTCTTGGGCACTGGCCTTGGCAGCATCTTCCTCTTCGGCAATGGGATCTTCAAGCACCGGGTCCAGGGAGAATTGGGGGTCTCTGCTTACGTAGCATGACAGCACATATTCTGCCACGTTTGTAGCCAGAGACTTCTTCACTGTCTCCAGCTAATTCGCGATGACATCTCCCATCGCATCGAGCTTGCTGCCAGCAGCATTGAGGGCCACTAGAGCACGGTCCAAGTCTAGCTCTAGGTTGTCCGGACGTATAGGACTAAACCCAAGTGGCGTCAACGCATCATTGTCTCGCCCCAAGAAGTCCCATACTTGGATGGACTCGGTCTCCTTCAAGTTCCGCAGCTCCTCTAGCGACTTTCGGGCGGTCGCAAGCCCCAAACCCTCCCAGGCAAGGTGCTCGACCAATTTAGCATGTTGCTGCATACTCTCAGCAACTTGTTTTTCACGGTCGGTCAGCTCCGTCTCCCGGAGGTGGATGCGGTTCCGCCTCTCTGCCAAGTCCTTCTCCCTGCCCTTCACCTTCCCTTCCCTGGTGGCAACATCAGCTTCCCTTTTCGAGAGATCTTGCCCCATCTTCCAGTACTTCTTCTTTTCATCTTCACTCCACCGCTCAAACTTCTTTGAGCGGTCTGCCAAATTCTGTTCACCTAGAGTCAACTTCTGGGTGACCTCCGCCTCTCTTTTCATAATATCCTCCTACTGTTCCAGGAGCTTTTCTTCCCTTGCCTCTAGGTCCGCTCGACGCTTCAGGAGAACCTCGTTCAATTCTTTAAGGTTTTTGTGATGCTCATCAGCAGCATCACGCCCCTCCTTGGCTTGCTCTAGGATTTCCCTAGAGTTAGCAGTGCCCGGATGGCAGCCTCCTTCTCCTCAAGCAACTTATCCCAGTACTCTAACCAGGCTTTCTCCCCCTTTATCCACTACTTCTGGTCAGCCAGCCTCATCTGGGCAAGCCTGGTATCAAAATGGAGTCTGTTGCGCCAACGCCTCAAGATGGTGCGCTCCTCCTCCAGGGCTTTGCTCTCATGATTAAAGGCCAGTTGGACCTGTCAGGGGATTGAGCAGGCGTTGCCTATGGACAACGCCAAAGGGATAGGCTCCGGACCTATTTGGACCATCTTTGGAGATTCCAGAGGATTTTCCATCATAAAAATAGGGTCCCACTCTACAAGAGAGGACCCTTTAACTTCTGCCGTACAGGGACCGCTCTCTAGGAGCCCTTCAGGGGCAGCAGAAGAGGAAACCACTAGGGGAACTCCCACCACTAGAGCAGAAGCTGAAAGTGCTGCCTCTAGGCTTTCAGTTGCTGGCTCCGAAGGCAGAGGACCTGCCGCCACCTCTTTAGGCATCTCCGGCTCTGGTTCGGCTACCTTTGGAGCAATAGCAGGGGCTTCAACTGGGGCCTCAACCATCGCTGGCTCAGGCGCCAGCACGGCAGCTTCTTCCGATTCAACGACCGGATCTTCGAGCATCTCCGGCTCAACCGCCAGACATTCAACCGCTTCTGGCACAAGGGTCGGAGCTTTAGTGAGTTCCGGCTCAATGGTCGGGGCTTCAATCACCTATGACTCAGTGGCCAGGGCTTCGACGACTTCTGGCTCAAAGGTCGGAACTTCTGGCATCGCTGGTGCTAGAGCATCAGCCTCCGCCATCGTCGCCAGGGGTATATCTTTGACTTCTCCCCTTGTGTCCGGCGCTACCATAGGAGTCTCGTGCGAGGACTCCAAATCCACGACAGCTGGCGTTGGAGCTGTCGCAACTCCTACCTCCACTTGAGGAGGAGGCTCAGTGCTTGAAGCCGGAGCTTCAGCAGGTGCAGCCCAAGCCACTGTGACGGGCGCTGAAGTTCCTCACCCCTTCTTTGACACCCTAGAAATAGAGGGAAGAGAAGATTAAAGACACATCAAAAACAAGACTAGCATTTTAGGGTGAGCAATAAATGCTTACCTAGGGATGCTACCACGCCAGTCGCCTCGGAACCTTTTCTTCTAAGGCCCGGAGCTAGAGCCCACCATGTCTAGTGAGACTACGGCTTCGGACCGTAGTTGAGGACCACTCGCAGCAGTCGGGGTCCTTTCGGTCGGAGCTTCTCATGGCTGGGAAGAACTCCTGGGCCTGGAGCTTTTAGCTGGCACTGAGGCCAGGGTCGACTGCCCGGAGCTGACGCCTCTTGAAGTTGATGGCACCGAGGTAGGGGTAGCTGCAGAAGACCTCCCCAGCCGGGGAGAAGGAGCCGTGGTAGAAGGAGCAGGTCTGACGAACCTCCCGTCCGCGTTCTTCAACTTTCTCTTCTGGCTGGAGGGCTCAACTGACTCTTTACCCTTGCCCTTGCCGGTGTCTTCAATCCTCCGGCTTGGGGGGGAGGCAGGACCACCCTCGGAAGCTCTGGGAATCACCAACCTGGTGGTCGGACGCCTTTCTACCTCACCAAGGTCGTCAAGTACCGGCATACTCCTCCAGTGCTCCTTACGGAATTGCGCCTCCATGTTCAGAGGGAGGAAAGCTGCCGACAGAACTATGTCGTCGCCGTTGACGTTTATCTCATGCTGTAATTTCTTAAGCTGAAGCTCCAAAGCTTCGTCATTCAAGTTGTATTTCAGACCAGTTTCAATCCGTTCATCATCCATCACACTGTTGAGGGCCCACGCGAGCTTCTCCCTCTTCTTCAGTGGAGCCCATCCATTGACCAGGAAGTTGCAGAAGACCATCTAGGAAGTCATTCCACCCTCCACACATTCACGAATCCTGGTCAAGATTGGGTTGAAGGCATCTGACAGCACCAGAAATAAACTCCAGGCGTTAGTTTCAACTTTGGGGAGACCTTCGGGCAGCTCCAACTTCTCGTGCTCCTCCGCTGCAATGATGATCCAATCTTTCTTCTAGATGTCCCATTTGCCAGATGGAAATGACTTCAATTATTTTAAGGGGCAGTTCTTGCGCTTCACAAAATACTATAATCCAAGAAGCTTGGTCCCCTTGCCGGTGGTGTGGATGGTGAAGAAGGTGCGGAATAGCTCGATGCAGGGGGGAATACCCACCCACATCTCGCAAAAGTGGACGAACGTCGCCACGAGAAGAAGAGAATGGGGGCCAAGGTGATATAGCTGCGAACCATAAAAGTCTAGCAGCATCAAAAGAAAAGAAGAGAAAGGTGGAATGAATCCCACCATGGCGTACGCCGAGAAGTACACCATGTCACCACTGCGCTCCTTGAACGGGAGATTGCCGGCGTGAACCAGGTGATTGAAGGAGTCGCTGGACCACCCCATATAGGTCCGGACCTTCTTCAAATCATCGTCACTCTTGAGGCGGCTGTTGGGGAGATCCATCTCCATCGCGACAAAGCGGAGCAAAGGAAGGGAAGTTAGGCGGAGTTTGGGAGGCTCTGAGCGCAAATATGATCGAAGGCGTAAAGAGTCCTCAAACCGAGCGCACTTTCCCTCTTAAGTAAGCCTCTGCGACGCTTGGATGGAAACCACAGAAAAAACAAAGGCACTTTTCAAAAAGTCTACCCCGTCAATGACAAGTGGGCCTGGGGCCACCGCAACAAAGAGATTGAGGTTCTTACCCAAGGCGAACCGTTATCATGATGAGCGGCGGGAAACTCGATGGCGGCACCCTGACAGGGCGCTCGGAACCGATACAGTTTTCGTATTGGGAACCGACGACCTTCAATTGCGTGAGATCCTCACTCAAAGATCTTATCTATCGCATTCATAACAAGCCACACATCAATGGTTTACTCCCGAACCATCGCTCCAACAGCATATTAGAAAACTCTTGAAATCGAAGCGCAGGAATTGAGAATGACCCCACCTCCGGTAGAATAACCTAACCCAAAAGGTTTCTCCCAGAGGTGGGCCCGCGGGCCACTGTCGGTATCCTATGTACCGGGTACCCCTTAGTACCGCAAGAGTACAAGGGAGTTCTACCTGCCAGAGTTGAAGGTCTCCTCAGGCCCCACATGTCACATTGCACCGGACCTGCTCCCCTCATATGGGTAGCTCCTAGGTCAACACGTGTAAAGGAAAACCGGAACTAAGCTCCCAACAAAGGAAAAGTCTGGTGCCAACACGTGTACAACAGCCTCGGACCTAACTCCCAACAAAGAGGAGCTCCGGTGCCGACACGTGTACAGTAGCCCCGGACCTATCCTCCTGTAAGGGAAAACTCCAGAGCTTTCACGTGTGGAGCCTCCGGACCTTCATCGACATATACAATGGCAGATCTCCTTCAGTACGAACAATCAAGCGTAATTAAAGAGGCAGTTACAAGATGTAATTACGTGTTGTTAATGTTGTATTAACGACACGCGATCAGAGCACTGTTAATAGGGGTAACGCAACCATTAAGGCACGTTATCACACTATTAATCATGCTTAATACTCTTTAGACAGTGTATTAGGCAATTAAATACGCCAGGGCCACATGTCGGGCCAGGCAAGCTTTGTAACGATTAGTCCTTAGAACTATAAAAGGGTTGTGCCGCACGTACCCAAGGGGATCTCATCTGATCTCATCTCAACGGAGCTGATCCCAGCTAACAGGCATACTAGCGAACAGACTCACACAATACAACACAAACCCCGTGGAGTAGGGTGTTACGCTCAAGCGGCCTGAATCACATAAATCTCTGGTGTCATCATATTGATCATGATCTCTGCGTACCCCAACCATAACAAGAACCTCCGCGGGCTGCTCCTTAGCAGTTCTGGGGGAAGTGTCATTTCAAACACCTCGACAACCACCCTTGTAGAGTGGGACCCAATTTTTGTGATGGAAAATCCTCTGGAGCCTACGGAGTTGGTCCCAGCAGGTCCGGAGCCTATCCCTCTAGCATTGTCCATAGACAACGCCTGCTCGAGCCTCCGACAAGTCCAGCTCGCCTTTGATCATGAGAGCAAAGCCCTGGAGGAGGAGCGCAACACCTTGAGTCTTTGGCGCAACAAACTCCACTTTGAGACCAGGCTTGCACAGACAAGGTTGGCTGATCAGAAGGAGTGGATCAAGAGGGAGAAGGCCCGGTTTGAATATTGGGACAAGCTGCTGGAGGAGAAGGAAGCCGCCATCCGGACGCTCAACGCTAACTCCAGGGAGATCCTTCAGCAAGCCAAGGAGAGGCGTGATGCTATTGATGAGCGTCACAAAAACCTCAATGAATTGAACAAGGTTCTCCTAAAGCACCGAGCGGACCTTGAAGCGAGGGAAAAAAGCTCTTCGAGCAGCAGGAGGATGTTGTGAAGAGGGAGGCGGAGGTCACCCAGAAGTTGACTCTGGGTAAACAGAATTTGGCAGATCGCAGCAAAAAGCTAGATCTATGGAGCAAAGAGGAGAAGGAGAAGTACTGGAAACTAGGGCAGGAGCTCTCAAAAAGAGAAGCTGATGTTGCCACCAGGGAATGGAAGGTGAGAGGCAGGGAAAAGGACTTGGCGAAAAGGCAGAACCGCATCTACCTCCAGGAGACGGAGCTGACCGATCGTGAAAAGCAAGTTGCTGAGAATATGCAGCAGCATGCCAAATTTGTCGAGCACCAACCTCGGGAGGGTTCGGAGTTTGCGGCTGCCCGAAAGTCACTAGAGGAGCTGCGGAGCTTGAAGGAGATTGAGTCCATTCAAGTATGGGACTTCTTGGGACGAGCCAACAACGCGCTGACACCACTAGACTTTAGTCATGTACGTCCGGACAATCCGGAGCTGGACTTGGACCGAGCACTGGTGGCCCTCAATGCTGCTGGCGGCAAACTCGACGCGGTGGGCGACGTCATTGCGGACAAGTTGGAGATAGAGGGGAAGTCTTTAGCCACAAACATCGCAGAATATGTGCTGAAGTGCTATGTGAGCCGAGACCCTCAATTCTCCTTGGACCCGGTGCTCCAAGGTCCCGTTGCTAAAGAGGAGGACGCCTCCAAGGCCAGCATCCAAGAAGTTGCCAAGAAAGTTGCCACATTCTTCCGCAGGACTTCCTCCAGTAGCTAGGACGCCTTCCTTTTGACTTCTACTGTAATCCTAATTTTGTAATCCAGTGCTTCAAATTAATGAAATCTACTTTGCCATTAACTTTATTGTTGTTTTGTCTTCAATATAATGTGTTATGTCTTGTTGGCCCCCTGGTATATGTGCACAATTGAAGTGTGTATATGTACCAAAGGATTTGATAGTATATTGATGACTTGAAAGCTTCACACTTGTAGATTTTAGGTCTGAAGTCTTCGTTTTGGAATCCCTTGTGGGTTTTGGATGATTTATGACAAGCAAATGAGATTCTAACCTCTTTGTTGAGATGAGCACAGGTTTTAATGGGAAAATAAGCAAAGTGCCAAAAAGAAGGGAGAATGAGGAGCAATGTGGAAATGAGCTCAAGGAACAAGTGTAGTAGAACATCGTGTATGGAGTGTGTTAAGGAAACACACCCCAAGAGCTCTAACACAAATAAACACACACACTACACAAGTTTATACAGGATCGGACTAGTCCGATTATCACCGGACTAGTCTGATATCTCTCTGCACAAGATTGGACAAGTCCGATATCACCACGGGCTAGTCTGATATCTCTCTGACTAGAATCAGACTAGTCCTCCCAGTGCGTACTAGTTCCAAAAACACTTCACAAGCTGCACAAAATCGGACAAGTCCGATCACACAAAACTAGTCTGATATCTTTCTGGTGTATATCGGACAAGTCCGATATTGGCACGGACTAGTCTGAAAACCCTCTGACCTAAATCGGACAAGTCCTCCAAGAGCGGACTTGTCACCCAATTCACTTAGGGTTTCACTGATTTGGACAAGTCTGATGATTATCGGACAAGTCTGAAGATTTCCAGAAGCAAAATTGGACAAGTCCGCTCCTAGCCGGACTAGTCCGATATTTTCGGACATTTAGGGTTTGCTACACACAGCACACTGGACTAGTACAATCTTCCTAAACCCTAACAGTCACTTGTAGAAACCCCATATAAATAGATGTGCACGGCCCAACTTTTACCTTTCTCGACCCCCTGCACCGTCACACCTCCCAAGAGCCTCAAAAACACATCTCTCCACGAAATCAAAAGCCACAAAGATCAATCCCTTGAGGATACACTTTGGAACATTGGAGAGACAGGATTCATCACTCTTGAGCTCTTGGTTTGATTCCCTAACACACTCCTGTGATTTTTATTGTAATCTTTTGAGTGTGTTCTTGGTGGAGTTTTCATTGTAATCTAGGGGAGCCCTCAACATGTGAGAATGTCCCTTGAATTTGGTTATTTACCCTTTGTGATAAGAGAAGAGGATTGGCCTTCGTGGCGATCCGACGAGGGTAGGGTTGGAGAAGACCCAATCCTTTTGTGGACTCCTCAACGTGGATGTAGGTTGCCTCTGTGGGAACCGAACCACACGATAAATTGCTTGTGTTCTGACTTTTTGTTCATCATTCTTATACATCATATCAAACTAGGGTTTTAGTCAATCTTGCCTACTTTACGTTGAAACATTCAATATAAGATTGACTTGTGGTATACTCTAGTTCATAATCGTATAACACTTCAATTAACTGTATATTTCTGCTGCATACATCATAGAATCAAATTAATCGATCGAACTTGATTAACCTAGTCGGTACACACCGGACTAGTCCGCACTTTACCGGACTAGTCCGATATCTCGAGTTTTGATTTGGTTGTTAAGTGTTACAGGTCCCGACAAACATCAAAAAGTCCTATTCACCCCCCCTCTCTAGGCCACATTCAACTGGTATCAGAGCAGGATCTTCAAGGAGGAGACTAATCGCTCGAAGAGATCATGTCTGACATGAAAGACGTACACAAGAGCAACAACCAAGAAAAGGTTTATGAAGAAAAGAACCAGAAATTGGAGAAGCTCCTCGAAGCCATTCAAGACTTCGAGGATGACGATGAGGAGATGCTGGAACTCAAGGCGCTCCTAAGGAAGAAAACCCTTTCCAAGGGAAAGGTGAAAATTGAAGATGAAAATAAGAAGAAGGGGAGTATTCACACCGACTACTCTCGATATCCTTTTAACTATGATCGTCTTAATTCTAGCAATAATCATTATTTGTCTATCGCTCTAGGAAAAGCCCCACACTTCGATGGAAGTGATTATTCAATGTGGAGGCAAAATATGAAAATGCATCTAATTTCTCTCAATCCAAGTCTGTAGCATATTGTATGCATAGGGATAGATATCCCGGACGACGGCGAAGAACTCACACCAAGCTAAGAGCAGGCAAATTATCGAAATGGTCAAGCCGCAGCAGTGATTACCTCTTCACTCAGTCAGGACGAGTTCACCAAGGTGGATGGACTCGAGATTGCAAAGGAGATCTGGGACACATTGCAAACTGCACATGTAGGTGATCGTCATGTGCGTGAAGCGAAGATCGAGATGATCGAAGGTGAATTCGGAATATTCGCAATCGAAGAAGATAAGTCACCTCAAGATATGTACAACCGACTTAAGATGCTCATCAACAAGGTTCGATCGTACGGAAGCAAGAAGTGGAATGACCACGAGGTGGTGAAGCTCATCCTTAGAGCTTTCATGCCTCGTAACATCACCTTATGCTCAATGATTAGAGAAAGCCCCCAATACAAGAGAATGACTCCGGATGAGCTACATGGAAAAATCAATAATTTCGAGATGATGGAAAAGCAAGTGAAGCATGTCAAGGAAATTGCTGACCTTACCTTGGCAAAGAAGAAATTGGTTGCTTTGAAGTCCACCCTCATGCCTTTATCTAAAGAATCACGAGAAGCTCAATTAGAAGAAGACGGGGACGATGAGAGCAGTTACTTAGATGAAGATGACATGATACTATTCATGAATAAGTTCAAGAAGATGATGAAGAAGAGACAAGGCACCAAATAAAGTGAAGGAAAATACAAGGAAAGATCTAAGTCAAAGTTGAGGCGGGCATGCTATAATCGTGGTGAGTATAGCCACTTTATAGTTGATTGCCCATATGAAGAGAACAAGAAGAAGACCAAAGAAGCCAAGCCTCAACCCAAGAAATTCTTCAAGAACAAGAAACATGTTGAACAAGCGCACATAGAGAAAGAGTGGGACTCAAATGATGAGTCCTCATCATCAGAAGAAGAAGAGATGGCTAGCATAGCCATCGAGAAGACATCCAAGAAGTCTACTCTCTTCCCTACACTCAGCACATGGAAGGGGAACGACACTTGCCTCATGGCGAAGGAAGGTAAACGCAAGGCCTATTCCTCCAGTGGATCTAAATGGGTGCTAGACAGTGACTGCACCAACCATATGATCGGAGAAAGGAGGATGTTTGTTGAATATGAAGCAAATGAGGATCCAAGCGAGGGCATCTACTTTGGAGACAATAGTCAAGGAAAGGTGCTCGGTACCGGTAAAATTGCCATATCACCACAACACACTCTTTCTCACATATTACATGTAGATTCCTTAGATTATAAGCTGTTGTCCATATCTCAATTATGTGACAAAGGTTATAATTGCTTGTTCACTAATGAGGGTGTGACCGTATCTAGGAGGAGTGATGGTTCCATTGCCATCAAGGGTATGTTAAAGGGAAAACTTTATCTTGTTGACTTCAACAAGGACAAAGCCGAACTTGACACATGCTTGATTGCAAAGACCAACATGGGTTGGCTGTGGCATAGACGGCTAGAGCATGTTGGTATGAGGAACCTTCAAAAACTCTTCAAGGGCGATCACATCCGAGGCTTGAAGGATGTTGTTTTTGAGAAAGACAGGCCTTGTAGCGCGTGCCAAGCCGGGAAACAAGTTGGAGCACCTCATCCCACAAAGAACGTCATGACTACAACAAAACCGCTCGAGCTACTTCACATGGACTTATTTGGTCCAATTGCCTACATAAGCATCGGCGGTAACAAATATGGTTTAGTAGTTGTTGATGATTTTTCTCGCTTCACTTGGGTTTTCTTTTTACATGATAAGTCAGAAACACAAGGAATACTCAAGAAGTTCTTCAAGCGAGCTCAAAATGAATTCTCATTGACAATCAAGAACATTCGAAGCGACAACGGCACGGAGTTCAAGAACACACAAGTGGAGGAGTACCTAGATGAAGAAGGCATAAAGCACGAGTTTTCAGCTCCGTACTCCCCTCAACAAAACGGAGTTGCCGAAAGGAAGAACTGAACCCTCATAGAGATGGCGAGATCAATGCTCGATGAGTACAAGACCTCGGATCGATTTTGGGCGGAAGCAGTCAACACTGCTTGCCACACCATAAATCGACTTTACCTTCATCGACTACTCAAGAAGACATCCTATGAGCTACTCTCTGGTAACAAGCCCAACATTTCATATTTTTGAGTTTTTGGTTCCAAATGTTATATTATGAACAAGAAGCCTAGGACTTCAAAGTTCGCTTCAAAGTCCGATGAAGGTTTTTTGCTTGGTTATGATTCGAACACTTATGTCTATTGTGTCTACAACAAGACCTCCAGACTTGTTGAAGTAGCACATGATGTGGTGTTCGATGAAACTAATTGCTCCCAAAAGGAGCAAGTTGGTCCATGTGTGCTAGATAAAGAAGAAGCTCCTTGTCATGCATTGATAAGAATGGCGTTAGGCGAAGTTCGACCACAATAGCCACCTCTACATATGCATGAGGAAAATGAACCACAAGAGGAGACCATTGATCAAGGGGGAGCTTCCATACAAGATCAACCTCAAGAAAGTGAATATGATCAACAAGTCAATGAGGGCAACCATTTAGGGAGAGAAGAAGATGATCATGAAGATTCAAGACAGCAAGTACCACACCCAAGACTACACCAATGTGTCCAAAGGGATCACCCAATCGACAACATCATCGGTGATATCCAAAAGGGAGTAACTACTAGATCTCGCATAGCTAATTTTTGTGAGCATTACTCATTTGTGTCCTTTTTGGAACCACGCAGGGTTGAGGATGCACTGAAGGATCCGGATTGGGTAGTGGCCATGCAAGAACACAACAATTTCAAAAGGAACGAGGTGTGGGAACTAGTCGAAAGACCCAAATCCAATGTCGTCGGCACCAAATGGGTCTTCCGCAACAAACAAGATGAACACGGGGTGGTGACAAGGAACAAGGCACGACTTGTGGCCAAAGGGTACTCACGAGTCGAAGGTTTGGATTTCGATGAGACCTTTGCTCCCGTAGCTAGACTTGAATATATTAGAATATTACTTGCATATGCTACTCACCATGATTTCAAGCTCTATCAAATGGATGTGAAAAGTGCCTTCCTCAACGGACCAATCAAGGAGGAGGTGTATGTGGAGCAACCCCCCGGGTTTGAAGATGAAGAGTTCCCCAACCACGTATTTAAATTGCGTAAGGTTCTCTACGGCCTCAAACAAACTCCTAGAGCTTGGTATGAGTGTATTAGAGATTTCTTAATTTAAAATGGCTTTAAGGTTGGCAAAGTAGATTATACATTGTTTACAAAGAATTTTGACGATGATCTTTTTGTTTGTCAAATTTATGTTGATGACATAATCTTTGGTTCAACTAACAAATCTTTTTGTGAGGAATTTAGTAAAATTATGACAGATAGATTTGAGATGTCTATGATGGGAGAGCTAAAGTACTTCTTGGGATTCCAAGTGAGGCAACAAAAGGAAGGGAAATTCATAAGCCAAACGAAGTACACTCAAGACATACTCAAGAAGTTTGGAATGGACAAGGCGAAGCCCATAAAGACTCCCAAGGCAACGAATGGTCACTTGGATCTCAATGAAGATGGACCTAGCGTCGACCAAAAGGTATATCGCTCTATGATTGGATCTCTACTCTATTTATGTGCATCTAGGCCAGACATTATGTTGAGTGTATGTTTGTGTGCAAGATTTCAAGCCAATCCTAAGGAGTGTCACTTGACAGCCGTAAAAAGGATCTTGAGATATTTAGTTCATGCACCCAACCTTGGTCTTTGGTATCCAAAAGGCTCCAAATTCAATCTCATTGGCTACTCCGATGCAGATTATGCCAGATGCAAAGTAGATAGAAAAAGTACCTCCAGTACATGCCAATTCCTAGGTAGATCCCTAGTTTCTTGGTCCTCCAAGAAACAAAACTCGATTGCCTTATCCACAGCCGAAGTAGAGTATGTTGCAGCTGGGAGTTGTTGTGCACAACTCCTTTGGATGCGACAAACTCTAAGGGATAATGGTTACAATATGAACTGTATTCCACTCCTTTGTGATAATGAGAGTGCCATTAAAATTGCTGAAAGTTGCCTAGAGTGGGGTGAATAGGCTAATCGACCTGAAATGACTTAATAAAACGAGATCAGTACTTATGGGGGCGGACTAGTCCGTTCCAGGGGCGGACTAGTCCGGTCCACCTGTAGGGAAAGCCTAAAAGGTGTTTCTATCAAGTTTTAGTTGGATTTTTGTGATACGAAAAGTGTTAGAATGATTCAGTGAACCTTAACAAGTTATATAGCAAGTATGAAGCTAAGGATCACAATGAAACAAGAGTGATGAACAAAAATGATAAGCTAACCCTAGAAGCAATGTGCGATAAATAAAAGCAAAGTACACAAGGGACACAAGGATTTTATCCCGAGGTTCGATCCCACACAGAAATCTACGTCCCCGTTGAGGAGCCCACGAAGGATCGGGTTCAACAACCCCTACCTCACCAAGTTTACCACAAGGGCCTAACTTGATTTTCCACTATCACAAGGGTGAATACAAGATTCATTGGGGCTTCTCACAATTTGAGGCTCCCACCACAAATACAATCTCAAATCACAAAGAATGACTCAAGCCACAGATCACAAAGATTCAATAAGTGCAAGAGATCAAACCGAGAGCCTAGAGCGGTGTTCTTCCTCTTCTTCACCTCACCAAACCCTAATCCACACAAGAATTAGTTTTAGAGGGAAGGTAGGCAAGAAGGAGGCTTTTGGATGCTCAAAGTTTGTTGTGGCGGCGCTAAGGTTTCAAAGTTCTCGAGAGTTGGTTCAAATGAACCCAGGGGTCCTCTATTTATAGAGGTTCCCAGCCCATACTGCTAACTTCAGTAGTTGGGTGGACTAGTTCGGCCTAGGGCCTGGACTAGTCCGGCCTTTGGGACCACTGACATCCCTGACAACTGCCACACTGCGCGGCAATCGTCACGCTACCCGCCAAACTTCAAGTTGAAATGGTCACTTCAAAACGGACTAGTCCGGTCCACACCGGACTAGTCCGATCTCACACAGAACCTTTTGTTCCGTGTGAAAACAGACTAGTCTGGAGACCACGGACTAGTCCGACCTCCCAGACCTAGTCGCTGAAGTACCTAACTCTCACAAATCAGTCAAGACCTCTTGGTCCGAACTAAAACGGACAAGTCTGTGATTTTGGGACTTAGTCCCGAAAACCCACTCCATGACTACCCGGACTAGTCCGTCCCACTACAGACTTGTCCAAAGTTAGTCAGACCCTTCTGGTCTGCCTGAAAATGGACTAGTCTGGCCAGGAGCGGACTAGTCTGGCTACCAGCACGGACTAGTCCGGCCTCTCATGCCATACCACTCTAATACTCTTCTCTCAATAGGTTTTGATCTCTAAACCACTTTGAGCTCCCAACTTGATCTCAATGCACTTTACGCACACACCCTCACACATATATGGCTAGTCTAAACTCGATACGCTAGAAACCCTAGTTTCTTCTTTTCGAGTCGACACTGCCGTTTTCATCCTTTTCCTTTTTGAGGGTTTGTGATTCCACTTGAGTCCACACCTGTGCTTAAGATCAATGAGCTCATTAGTTACTTAATTGTCGTCATCAATCATCCAAAACACACGGGGATCCTAGATGCACTTTCAATCTCCCCCTTTTTGGTGATTGATGACAACACATTATGTTTTCAACATATAAGAGTATAAGATTTGGTTTTCATAATGTGTGGGTGTATGAGTGACTCCCCCTCAATGAATGCATCATAAAAAGAAGATTGAGGAAGTCCTTCATACACACACGCGTTATGGTGGGGTGCCTATGTGTTGTGCTCAACATTTGTGGCAAGACATATTAAATATGAATATGATCAAAAGATAGACATCCAAAGCATCATATTGATATTAACCAACCAAAACATAGTCTTGCACGAATTTAAACATTCGAATGACAGAAATATTACATTAATAAGTGCAACATGTCCAAGGATCCAAAATAAGGTGCTACAACCCCCTCTAACCACATCTAACTCTCCCCGTCTAACTCTCCCCCTTTGGCATCAAGACACAAAAAAGGAAAAGAAGAGGGGAACAACGAGGCCTATCGACTAGTCATCATCCTCCTCGCTATCGGCCGCCTTATGACCGGTGTCGCTCTCCGTGGCCTCCGGGTCCTCGTAGTCCCGTCGTCGTCATCGTCGTCGGAGACCCGTGCCAAGGGAGCCGCCTGGGACGAGATCCCGTCCTTATGGAACTGGGCGAGCTCGTTGGTGGTGAAGTCGGGGAACGGGGTGATCTCGCCATCGCTCTCCTCCGGAGGTGACATGGGGACCTCAAGCTTGTCGCACACGGCCTTGAGGTACTTTTCTTGACGCTTGTGGGCCCGCTGATTGTGAACTTCTTGCTTCCAGAAGGAGGTGAAGACGGCCTTGAAGCACTTGAAGAAAGCGCTCATCGACTGAGGTGGAGGTGGAGATGGAGGTGCCACAGGGCTAGGTGCTGGCATCGCAGAGTGAGAGGGAGGCTCTGCATTCTTGCGGCGCAGAGGAGGTGGCATAGAAGGTGGCGTCTGAGGATGAAGTGGGAGATGAGTCACATCCTTGACAAAGGTCACGCCCGACACCTTCTCGATGAGACACATAATGTATGGTGCATACCCACATGCACGGTTAGGGGTATGCGAGATGTTGAAGATGTCGTCGAAGATGTAGTCGACGAGATTGAACTTCTCATCACCATCAATAAGAAGGAGCAGGTGCCTTAGGCTTCCTTGGATCACCCCTGCATCACCATTCTTGGGTGTTGTGGTCCTCCGCAAAATCCAGTTCAGGATGCTATGGAATGGCTTGATGTTGAGATCAAGCCTGACATCATATTGAACATGACTGGGATACATGTAGGCTAGCTCATATCTGTCTACAGCCTTGAGGTTAAAAATAATGATCTCATGATCCAAATGGGCCTCAAGTCCGAGAATCTTTGCAAAATCCACAAAGGTGACTGAGTATTGCTCCCCATGAGTCATCCAAATGATCCGTCTATCACCTTGAAAGGTGAAGTAGATGGTAGAGTAGAACTGCAGGATGACTTCAACATTCCAGTTATACTTGAATCCCATTATGCCCTTTAGTTCATGATGCTCAGCTGCCTCAATAACCGCATCAAAAGCAGAGTGCTGCTTCTGGGCCATATAGTCCCAGTCAACCCATTGAGCTTCAATCACAGGCTTTTTCATCGTCTGGTAGACCAGACGGTAGTAGTCACAATGAAAGTCACACCAAAACCTTGGGTCGAAGGTGCTCCTCTCATACTTGTAGACTCTTTCAGTTCACAATTTTCTTGCCTTGTCCGCTCCTTTCCCATGGAAGACATTTGCAGCCAACTCACACTGCCGATTGGGGTTCCTCTCAGGAGTGTGAACTTCCAAGGGACCAAAGGGTTTGGCCTGCCCCTTCTCCTTTATGACCACACCCTTGGCCTTCTTAGCCGGAACCTTCATGGAGGGCTTCTTTTTCTTGGGCTCTGCAGGAGCCGGGGCCTTGCCCTTCTTCAGATCTCTCTGTATCCGGCATTTAGCAACTTCTTCTTGGGCTTGCTCCTTAGCCCTTTCCTTCTCTCCCATTGTCACAAGCCTCTTCCGCTTGGAGGCTTGTGCTGCGGCAGCCTGAGAGTTATGAGCCTCTTGCTCCTCTCACTTCTTCTTTTGGAGCTCCTTACGGGACTCCTCAATGGCATGTGCCAACGCTTCATCTTCATTGTAGGTCATAGTTGCGGCCTTAGACGCTCCGAGAGCTTGCAGTTGCTTGGCTTTTTTTGCTTTCTCTTGCTGCTCGAGGTGCTTCTTAGCAGCCTCAACTTTAGCCCTTGCCCGTTCCTCACCAAGGTGAGGGTACTCAGCCTCCCACTCGGGGTCAGTGGGGGGAGAAGCGGATCGGTGAGGAGCTGTCGTTGCTGCTGAAACAGGAAGAAAGCATGGGATAGAAGGTCAAGAAAGTGGAATAGTGCGAAATAAATCACAAGAAATAGTCAAAGTTAGAGGTTGTCCTATGTAAACCGGACTTGTCCGCCCAAGGGGCGGACTAGTCCGCCTGGCACAGGATAAACCCTAACCCTAATAGTTTTTCGAGAAATAGTTGAATCAAGTCGCAATATTCCTAGGATATGATCACAAGGATACTAGGAACAACTTTAATGAAGAGGCACCTCTCAAAAACTCTATGAATCAAGAATAAGGAAAGTTTTTGAAAAGAGAGGAATAGCTCTTCAAATCTTGAGAAATCGACGAGATCGGGGAAGGATCACGTCGGGAATGATTGGGAAGGGTCTCCCTCGCCTCCAAAGGGTCCAATGCATGGATTGGAATCGGTTTTTGGTGGAGGAAAAGGAAAATCGCCCAAAAGTGGAGATTTTTGAGCGTGAGGAAGTTAGAGAGGTAAGTGAGGGAGAGGAGGAGTCGGGCTGCCTCCTGGGGGTTTAAGTCTCCAGGGGCCGGACTAGTCCGGTAAGGGGGGCGGACTAGTCCGGTCTGCGGACCAGATCCAGATCAGTCCGGATCCGGACTTGTCCGGCCATAGGGCGGACAAGTCCGGTCCTAAAAGGCTGAAAACATATATATTTTAGTTTTAGCCACTATTGATGATCCTTTTGGACATATTGCCACAACAAAACCTTATGAATATGGTCAGTAAGCAATCAACAATCAAACTATGACCATAACTCACAAAGTCAATAGTTTTTCAAATATTTTGGAGAAATTTGAGGTGGAGATTAATTTCTCAAACACATGCGTTCTTTTGAATAAGGTGTGAAGAGAATATTCAGATGTGCATGTTTCAAGCCACATTTCGAGAATCTAAGATATTGAGCTCACTCCTAAGCTCACAAAAGCGCTTCTCATCTAGGGGCTTGGTGAATATATCGGCTAGTTGGTTCTCAGTCCTGACATGGGAAATCACTATGTCCCCCTTCAAGGAATGATCTCTCAAGAAGTGATGCCTAATATTGATGTGCTTTGTCCTCGAATGCTCAACTGGATTATGGGCTATTTTGATGGCGCTCTCATTGTCACATAGGAGTGGAATATGGTGCAAGTTTATACCATAATCCCTTAGAGTTTGTCGCATCCATAGAAGTTGTGCACAACAACTTCCAGCTACGACATACTCCGCTTCGGTTATGGAAAGAGCAATGGAGTTTTCTTTCATGGAGGACCAAGACACTAGGGATCTACCCAAGAATTGACATGTCCCGGATGTGTTCTTTCTATCAACTTTGCACCCCGCATAATCCGCACATGAATAGCCAATAAGGTTAAATTTGGATCCTTTGGGGTACCAAAGTCCTAGGCTAGGTGTGTGAACTAAATATCTAAGAATCCTCTTAACGGCAGTCAAATGACACACCTTAGGTGCAGCTTGAAAACGTGCACACATACACACACTAAGCATAATATCGGGTCTAGATGCACAAAGATATAACAAAGAACCAATCATGGAACGATATACCTTTTGGTCCACACTTGGACCATCTTCGTTGGGGTCTAGATGTCCATTAGTCGCCATTGGAGTCTTGATGGGTTTGGCCTTGTCCATGTCAAACTTCTTTAATATGTCTTGAGTGTACTTTGTTTGACTTATGAATGTGCCTTCTTTGAGTTGCTTGACTTGGAAACCTAAAAAGAACTTCAACTTCCCCATCATGGACATCTCGAATCTTTCTGTCATTATCTTAGAAAACTCATCACAAAACACTTTGTTAGTAGAACCAAAGATGATGTCATCGACATATATTTGGCACACAAAGAGATCATCATTAAAGTTCTTTGTAAAGAGAGTATAGTCAGCTTTTCCTATCTTAAAACCATTTTGAATCAAAAAGTCTCTAAGGCACTCATACCAAGCTCTAGGAGCTTGTTTGAGGCCATAGAGAGCCTTACGTAATTTGATGACATGGTTTGGGAAGTCTTGGTCTTTCAAACCCGGTGGTTGCTCCACATAGACTTCCTCCTTGATTGGACCATTTAGGAACGCACTCTTGACGTCCATTTGGTAAAGCTTAAAATCATGGTGAGTAGCAAAGGCAAGTAATATACGAATTTACTCTAGCCTATCTACGGGAGCAAAGGTTTCATCAAAATCCAAACCTTCGACTTGTGAGTACCCCTTGGCCACAAGTCGTACCTTGTTCCTTGTCACCACGCCATGCTCATCTTGCTTGTTGCGGAACACCCACTTGGTGCCCACAACAATTGCTTGTGGACGCTTGACAAGCTCCCAAACTTTGTTCCTCTCAAAGCTGTTGAGTTCCTCTTGCATGGCCACCACCCAATCCGGGTCTCTCAATGCGTCTTCAACCTTATGAGGCTCCAAAGAAGCGACAAAGGAGTAATGTTCACAAAAGTTAGAAACACGAGAATGAGTGGTTACCCCTTTTGTAATGTCTCCTATGATGTTGTCAACGGGGTGATCCCGTTGAACACTTTGATGCACACGAGGATGTGGAGGTTGAACTCTTGAGTCATCATCATCCTCTTCTTCTTCTTGGTCTCCCCCTTGATGTATGCTTCCCTCTTGACTTTCGTCTTCTTGCTCATGTTGAGGTGCCACTTGTTCATCTTCAACTTGGTCACGAGGGGGATGACTTGCATCATCTTGTGGTTGGTCACTTGAGTTTTGAGGTTGTTCTTGCGGACGAATATCTCCAAGTGCCATCCTTCTAAGAGCCTCTTGTGGAGAGTCTTCTTGATCTAACACACTTTGATCAACTTGCTCCACTTGGGAGCCATTAGTTTCATCAAACACCACGTCACGTGCAATTTCAACAATCCCGAAGGATTTGTTGAAGACACGGTAGGCGTGGGTGTTTGAATCATAACCAAGCAAGACACCTTCATCGGACTTTGAAGCAAACTTCGAAGTCCTAGGCTTCTTGTTGAGAATATAGCATTTGCTCCCAATGACACAAAAGTAAGAGACATTGGGTTTCTTACCAACTAGAAGCTCGTAGGGGTCTTCTTGAGGAGGCGGTGGAGGTACAGTCGGTTGACGGCGTGGCAAGCGGTGTTAACCGCCTCCACCCAAAACTGGTCCGATGTCTTGTACTCATCAAGCATCGTCCTTGACATCTCGATGAGTGTCCTAATCTTCCGTTCTGCCACCCCATTTTGTTGAGGGGAGTAGGGGGCTGAAAATTCATGCTTGATGCCCTCCTCATTCAAGAACTCTTCCACTTGAGTGTTCTTGAACTCGGTGCCGTTGTCGCTTCTTATAGCTTTGATTCTTGAGGTGAACTTATTTTGAGCTCTCCTCAAGAACCTCTTGAGGACACCGTGAGTCTCACCCTTATCATGTAAGAAAAATACCCAAGTGAAACGAGAAAAATCATCAACAATAACAAGACCAAATTTGTTACCGCCAATGCTAATGTAGGTTATTGGCCCTAAAAGGTCCATATGTAGCAGTTCCAAAGGTCTTGTCATCGTCATAATGTTCTTGGAGGGGTGTTAAGCTCCCACTTGCTTCCTCGCTTGGCAGGCGTTACATGGCCTATCTTTTTCAAACACAACATTCTTCAAGCCATAGATGTGCTCGCCCTTAAGAAGTTTTTGTAAGTTCCTCATCCCAACATGGGCTAGCCTTCTTTGCCAAAGCCATCCCATGTTGGTTTTCGCCATTAAGTATGTGTCAAGTTGGGCTTTATCCGCGGTAAAATCCACAAGATAAAGCTTTCCTTTGAGCATACCCTTAAAGGCGATTGATTCATTACTTCTCCTAAGGACGCTCACACCCTCATTAGTAAAAACACAATTATAACCCTTGTCACATAGTTGTGATATGGACAATAGGTTATAGTCTAAAGAATCAACATGCAAAATGTGAGAAAGAGTATGTTGGGGGGAAATAGTAATTTTACCGGAGCCAAGGATTTTCCCTTGGCTATTGTCCCCAAAGAAGATCCCTTCACTTGGATCATCATTTTCTTCATACTCCACGAACATCTTTCTCTCTCCGGTCATGTGGTTGGTGCATCCACTATCGAGCACCCATTTGGATCCACTAGAGGAGTATGCCTACAAAACAAAATTATGCCTTCCTTTTAGGTACCCAAGCGGAGTTGGGTCCTTTGACATTAGTAGTGAGGCACTTGGACACCCACACGCAAGGATTGGGGCTCTTGCAGAGTGGCCCAACATATTTAGCAAAGACTTTGTCATACTTGTTCCTCATTAGAATATAAGATGCATCAAAATCATGAAAGAGAGGATGTGGTTCAGTTTTAGGCACAGTATTGCTAGTTGAAATATTCTTCCCAATTTTGGTTGGGGATGTGCTTCCCTTGACAAAGACAATCAAGTCTTTGCCATACTTGGAGGCTTTAGCATTTTGCTTTCCGCCGCTAGTATAACCAAGACCATCTTTGACATAGGGAGATCTTTTGTTGGTGTATGCACTTCATGCATACGCCACCTTCTCTTTGTCAAAGATGCAACCCTTAGGTGCTTGTTTGTATTGAGTCAACTTAAGCTCATCCTTTAATTTAAGAATCAAGTTAGAACATTTGCAAGTGGAGATTGTTTTGGATGCAACCTTTGAGGGGGGTGAGCTTTTGGAGGAAGAGGCTACATTAGTCTTGAGGGACTCAACTTGAGTTTCAAGGATCTTGTTAACTTTTGTCAAGTTGCCAAGTTCGTCCTTGAGCCCAATGGTTGTCTCCTCAAGACTTGACCATGTTTTCTTGCTTAGAGCAAGTTCATGCTCTAATGCATCGCTCTTCTCTCTCTCAAGCTCAAGGAGCTCAATAAGCTCTTGACATCTCTCCTTTACATGGATAAGCATGTCTTCTTGCCTATGTATGAGCTCCTCCTTCTCAAAAATTTCATCCGAGAGCAGTTTCATTCTACGTAAAGTGCTCTTACTTATATCCTTAAACATGTGTTCATTTTCACTAGCACTATCAAATTCATCAAGAGAGGATATGGAGGAGTATGAGTGAGAAGTAACCTTTCTCCTTCCTTCTTTCGCCATGAGGCAAGTTGGCTTGTGGTCGTTGAGGTTGGGGAAAAGCTTGCTTCCCTTGGAGCTCCTCCCGATGGCTATGGTTGCCACCTTCTCCTCGTCTTCGGAAAAGGACTCATCGTTAGAGTCCCATTCCTTGCCCAAGTGAGCATGACCGGAGGGCCTCTTCTTCTTGAAGTATTTATTTTCTTGAGGCTTGCCCTCCTTATTCTTCTTGCCCTCTTCATGTGGGCAATCCACAATGAAGTGCCCATACTCGCCACAATTGTAGCAAGCTCTCTTTGTTTTGGGCTTCGCTTTTTCCTTGCCCTTGCTCTCGTGGTTGTATCCTCCTTTCCTTCTCCTCATCATCCTCTTGAACTTGTTTATGAAGAGGGTCTCTTCCTCATCGGTGTCGAGACTCTCCTCATCATCTTCTTTTTGCTCTTTTGAGGAGGATGTCGCTTTGAGTGCAACATCCTTCATCTTCGAGGCGGTGAACCTTTGAAGGTCATTGTAGAAGAGCGCCTCCTTCTCCATGATCTCGTGGTTGATGATCCTTCCTAGGACCTCCTCCGGGGTCATTTGAGCAAACCCCGAGCTTTCTCGTATCATGGAGCAAAGAGAGACGTTTCTAGGCATGAATGCCCAAATCATCCTCTTCACCACCTCGTGGTCTGTCCACTTGGTGCAGCCATAAGATCTACTCTTGTTGATGAGCACCTTTAGGCGGTTGTACATCTCCTGGGGAGATTCACCATCCATAATGGCAAACCTCCTGAGCTCTCCTTCAATGAGCTCAATCTTTGCTTCCTTCACGACTCGGTTGCCTTCATGAGCCATCTTGAGGGTGTCCCAAATATCCTTGGCCACCTCAAGTCCATCTACTCGGTTGAACTCATCTCTTGAGAGAGAAGAGATGATCACTCCGACCGCTTGGGCATTGCGGTGAAGGAGCACGGCTTGCTCCGGAGTGATGTCTTCTTCATTCTTCGGGATATGCACCCCGGTCAACACAATTTGCCACAAAGAAGGGTTTAGTGACACGAGATGGATCTTCATGTTGTGCTTCCACATCCCGTAGTCGGTTCCATCGAATTGGGGAGGCTTCCCCAATGCGATGGAAAGGTAGTGGTTATTGGAGACAAGGTGTTCATAGTTGTAACCTTGTTGGTTGTAGTTGGTCGTGCCACCTGTTGTAGAGGTTGAAGTGTCAACCTTTGAAATCTTCAACTTCTCTCGAAGTTTTGCCTTGACCTGGCGAGTCTCTTCGTCATCCGTCGGTTTGTCTTGGTAGACAAACATTTCCTCTTGGGTTGCTTGGATCTCATTGGTCGAGACTTCGTCATACCCCACTCCGGCCATCTTCTCTCTGAGTTGTAAGACTCCTCGGGAGAGTCCTTGCTCTGATACCAATTGATAGTTGCCTAGAGGGGGGTGAATAGGCTAATCGACCTGAAATGACTAAATAGAGCGAGATCAGTACTCAGGGGGGCGGACTAGTCCAGTCCAGGGGCGACTAGTCCGGTCCACCTGCAGGGAAAGCCTAAAAGGTGTTTCTTACAAGTTTTAGTTGGATTTTCGTTATACAAAAAGTGTTAGAATGATTCAGTGAACCTTAACAAGTTATATAGCAAGTATGAAGCTAAGGATCACAATGAAACAAGAGTGATGAACAAAAACAATAAAGCTAACCCTAGAAGCAATGTGCGATAAATGAAAGCGAAGTACACAAGGAACACAAGGATTTTATCCCGAGGTTCGATCCCACACAGGAATCTACGTCCCCGTTGAGGAGCCCACGAAAGACCGGGTTCAACAACCCTTACCTCACCAAGTTTACCACAAGGGCCTAACTGGGTTCTCCACTATCACAAGGGTGAATACAAGATTCGTTGGGGCTTCTCACAATCTGAGGCTCCACAACAAATACAATTTCAAATCACAAAGAATGACTCAAGCCACAAATCACAAAGATTCAACAAGTGCAAGAGATCAAATCGAGAGCCTAGAGCGGTGTTCTTCCTCTTCTTCACCTCACCAAACCCTAATCCACACAAGAATTAGTTTTAGAGGGAATGTAGGCAAGAAGGAGGCTTTTGGAGGCTCAAAGTTTGTTATGGCGGCGCTAGGGTTTTAAAGTTCTCGAGAGTTGGTTCAAATGAACCCAGGGGTCCTCTATTTATAGAGGTTCTCAGCCCATACTGCTCACTTCAGCAAATGGGCGGACTAGTCCGGCCTAGGGCCCGAACTAGTCCGGCCTTTGGGACCACTAACATCCCTGACAACTGCCACACTGCGCGGCAATCGTCACGCTACCCGCCAAACTTCAAATGCAAACGATCACATCAAAATGGACTAGTCTAGTCCACACCGGACTAGTCCAATCTCACATAGAACCTTTTGTTCCGTGTGAAAACGGACTAGTCTGGAGACCATAGACTAGTCCGGCCCTCCAGGGCGGACTAGTCCGGCCTCCTAGACCTAGTCGCTGAAGTACCTAACTCTCACAAATCCGGACTAGTCCAGACCCCAGGGCGGACTAGTCTGATCTCAGTCAGGACCTCTTGGTCTGGACTAAAACGGACAAGTCTGTGGTTTTTGGACTTAGTCGCGAAAACCCATTCCATGACTTCCCGGACTAGTCTGTCCCACTATGGACTAGTCTGAAGTCAGTCAGACCGTTCTGGGCCGCCTGAAAATGGACTATTCTGGCCAGGAGTGGACTAGTTCGGCTACAAGCACAGACTAGTCTGGCCTCTCCTGCCAGACCACTCTAACACTCTTCTCTCAATAGGTTTTGATCTTAAAACCATTTTGAGCTCCCAACTTGATCTCAATGCACTTTACTCACACACCCTCACACATATATGGCTAGTCTAAACTCGACACGCTAGAAACCCTAGTTTCTTCTTTTCCAGTCGACACCGCCGTTTTCATCCTTTTCCTTTTTGAGGGTTTGTGATTCCACTTGAGTCCACACCTGTGCTTAAGATCACTGAGCTCATTAGTTACTTAATTGTCGTCATCAATCATCCAAAACCCACGGGGATCCTAGATGCACATTCATTTGCCCATAATCCAGTTGAGCACTCTAGAACCAAACACATAGACATCCGGTATCACTTCTTAAGAGACCACTCCATGAAAGGAGATATAGCCATCCCACATGTTAACACCGAAAAGCAATTAGATGGCATATTTACCAAGCCACTTGATGAAAACGCTTTTGCGAGCTTCGAAATGAACTAAATATCCTTGATGCTCAGAATGTGGCTTGAAAATTTGCATACCTATATGAATTCTTCAAAATATGTTGATTGGATTGTGAAAATCATCACTCTCAATTTTCTGCGAAAAACTATGTCAATTACTAGATCTTGGTGAATTATGGTCATTGCTTGATTGTTGTATGCTTACTAATCATATTCATCAAGATTATTTGATTTGATTTGCCTCCATATTTTCTAGATATGTACCTTCAAATATATATAAATGGGCTAAGAAATTCTTCCCAGGTGACCACGGACTAGTCCGTGGTTACCCGGACTAGTTCGCCCATGTAGACTAGTCCGCAGAGAGCCGGTTAGGCCGGACTAGTCTGTTAGACCACGGACTAGTCCGATATAGCCTCTGGAAAAGTTCGGACTAGTCTGGTCACCTCCGGACTTGTCCGATTTTTCGTGTCCATAACCCTAGCCGCCGCCAAACCCTAATTCCCTCACTCTCACAACTTGCCAAGCTTCTCTCTCTGCGCTCGAGCTCCCAAGGCGATTTTGCATCCCCTCCATCAAAAAGTTCCACATTTTGTGGAAATCAAGCTTCCTCACTCGGTGATTGAAGTTCACGGACTTGTCCGGCCTTCAACACCCTCATCTCCAAGTTTTAAGCGATTTCTTCGGTAATTTTCCCCCAAACCCTAGAAATCTCAATTTTCTTCATTGTTGACCGAATAGTCTAGCATCTTTCACTGTAGACATGCTTCCTTGATGTATCACGTTGATGCTAAGCTAGTTATGCATTAGGAATCACCATTTGTCTCGTTGCTTAGGTTTTTGAGGATGAATACCAGACTAGTCCGGTCCATGCACGGACAAGTCCGGTCACCCGGACTAGTCCGTGCCTGTACACCGGACTTGTCCGATTTTTTTGAACTCAAACCTAACCATTTTGTTCCTCAATGCAATTCCCTGTTATCCTTTCTCACCCATACCTTGTACAATCCATTCTCAGGCATGTCGAACTCTCACGACGAAGTTTCTGACTTCGAAGCCGAAATGGAACAAGAAGCCCCGCTTCGGTCCTCGACAGACCAAAGCAAGAAGCGACCTTCCGAGCCAGACCCATCTCCTCCTCAGTCTCAAAAGAGGGTGGCTCGATGAAAGGTGCCTGCTTCCAGGGCCTCTGCCGGTGATGGCCCTAGCTCGGCGAGTGCTCGCCTAGCAAAAGGAAAAAGGAAAGGGGATCACGACGGGCCCGATTGGCCCGCTAAAGATGTCAGCCCCGAAGCAAGGGGCTCAGGATCCCGCGGAAGAAAGGTTCAATGGAAAGGGCAGTGACTCAGCGGCTAAGTTCCGCAATGTTGATTGCTACAGCCGTCCGAAGCAAGATGTCGGTGGCAGATTTTGGAGCAATTTCCATGCAGATTTCTACAAGTCTGTGTACCTCCCCATGAAGACACCTGTAGTGCGTAGCCAGTGGATTTATTGGTCACACTTTGAGAAGAAAGGCTGCTCACCATTTGCTGAGGTGGTGGAGGCAGTTGAGAGACATGGCCTGAAGGATCTTTTTGCCTTCAGGAACAATTGGAATGATGAGGTCATAGCGCAATTCTTTGCGACTTACCATTTCTCTAGTGATGATGAAGAGATTGTTACTTGGATGACTCACGGATCCAAGTACAGTATAACTTATGAAGACTTTGCAAGCCTGCTGCACCTTGACACCTCGAGCCATGACAACTTAGTCATCCACAATATAGATGTCATTGAGAAGGATAAGATGAAATTCCTCTATGATCCCAACTCCAAGTTCAACCCTCCCTCCATGAAGAACATGAAGCCCTTCTTTGTGGTTTTGAATAGAGCTTGAGGAAGACAATTGCCCCCAAGGATGGGGATGCTGGGAGTGTGTAGAGCTATCTCTGGACCCTGATGAGGGTCATAAGCAAGGACCGCAAGTTTGATGTGGCTGACTATATCTCGAAGGATATGGTCAACATCTCTTGCACACCCAACAGGTCGTGTGGCTATGCTCTGTATCTTATGTTCATGATTGAGAAGGTCACTGGGATTGAGTTTATCAAAGATGTGGAGCACCATCCTTTGAGGCCCCAGATGCCTCAAAAGCCAAGCATTCAGGATGCTCCATCTACAGCCTCCAGTCCTGAGGCTCCGGTAAGAGCAAGTGGAGATGCCAGGGCTGCCCCTGCCACTAGGGCAGCTCCTCAAAAGGGATCTGCGAGTGGCATTTTCAAGTACTTGGCTGCTATCTTTGCTTCCTGCAGAAAGGCCGAGGTGAAGGCCCACAAGCATAACAAGAGAAGAAAGGAAGACATGAAGTATGTCAAGGAAAATGTGAAGCAGATTTGCCAGAAACTGGAGATCGAGCCTATTGGATCTCCAGTAATCTCTGATGATTCCGACTCCGACTACACCGAGCTCGGGCCTTGACTCCCTCCAAGCTTGCCTATTTTGGCATTGGGGGCTCGAGTGGCTCCGCACCTCCTCCTCATCATCATCATCAGCCCGAAGATGAATATGAAGACGATGAGAGGACCGACAGCAAGGCGTGAAGACTTTAGGTTCCTCCTCTCCTTCTTTTTGGTGTCTTGATGCCAAAGGGGGAGAGATTGAGGGGAAGTCTTAGGTCTTAGGTCTTGAGCTGTAGGATGTGAGGAGAGAGCTTCCTTTGTTCTTTTTGTCTATTTTGTGGGTTGTAAACTGTTTAATATGCTATTTTGGTACTTATGGTCCTATGATGAAATGCTTTGAACTACTTGTCAAGTAATTGATGAAATCTGTGATTTTGCTCCTATAATGACATATATGATTGTTGTTGGTATGTTAATGTCAATTCTGTCATTCTCTTCATAAACACACACACTGCATAAGTTTATACAGGACCGTACTAGTCCGATTGTCACCAGACTAGTCCGATATCTCTCTGCACAAGATCGGACAAGTCCGATATCACCACGAACTAGTCCCATATCTCTCTGACTAGAATCGGACTAGTCCTCCCCAGTGCGGACTAGTCCCCAAAACACTTCACAAGCTGCACAAAATCGGACAAGTCCGATCACAAAACGGACTAGTCCGATATCTTTCTGATGTATATCGGACAAGTCCGATATTGGCACGGACTAGTCCGAAAACCCTCTGACCTAAATTGGACAAGTCCTCCAAGTGCGGACTTGTCACCCAATTCACTTAGGGTTTCACTGATTTGGACAAGTCCGATGATTATTGGACTAGTCTGAAGATTTCCAGAAGCGAAATCGGACAAGTCCGCTCCTAGCTGGGCTAGTCTGATATTTCGGGACACCTAGGGTTTGCTACACTAGTCCGGTGTCCACCACGGACTAGTCCGATCTTCCTAAACCCTAACGGTCACTTTTAGAAACCCCATATAAATAGATGTGCACGGCCCAACTTTTACCTTTCTCGACCCCTTGCGCCAACACGCCTCCCAAGAGCCTCAAAAACACATCTCTCCACGAAATCAAAAGCCACAAAGATCAATCCCTTGAGGATACACTTTGGAACATTGGAGAGACATGATTCATCACTCTTGAGCTCTTGGTTTGATTCCGTAACACACTCCTGTGATTTTAATTGTAATCTTTTGAGTGTGTTCTTGGTGGAGTTTTCATTGTAATCTAGGGGAGCCCTCAACGTGTGAGAAGGCCCCTTGAATTTGGTTATTTACCCTTTATGATAAGAGAAGAGGATTGGCCTTCGTGGCGATCCGACGAGGGTAGGGTTGGAGATGACCCGATCCTTTTGTGGACTCCTCAACGTGGATGTAGGTTGCCTCTGTGGAAACCGAACCACGGGATAAATTGCTTGTGTTCTTACTTTGTGTTCATCATTCTTATACATCATATCAAACTAGGGTTTAATCAATATTGCCTACTTTACGTTGAAACATTAAACATAAGATTGACTTGTGGTACACTCTAGTTCATAATCGTGTAACACTTCAATTAACTGTATATTTCCGCTGCATACACCGTAGAATCAAATTAATCTATCAAACTTGATTAACTTAGTTGGTACACACCGGACTAGTCCGCACTTTACCGGACTAGTCCGATATCTCGAGCTTTGATTTGGTTGTTAAGTGTTGTAGGTTTCGACAAACATCGAAAAGTCCTATTCACCCCCCCCCTCTAGGCCACATTCAGAGCTATTGGTTTTGACAACCTCTGGACGAAGATTCCATCAGGAGACGGAGCTCCAGTTGAGGCCTTCGTTGAGAGTTCATCAGCTTTAGAGTTGTGAAGACGCTGAACATGGTGGAGATCCAGGACTTAGAAGTCCTTCTGGAGCCTCTGGACTTCAAGGAGATAAGTAGCTAGTTGAGGATTGTTACAGGAGCATTCACCTTTAACTTGTTTGGTGATGAGTTGTGAATCTTCCTTCACCAACAGCTATTTGACACCATAAGATAGTGTCACCTTGAGTCCATAGATGAGAGCTTCATACTCCGCCATGTTATTGGTCACCTTGAAATCAAGGTGAACCATGTACTTGACCTTATCCCCATTTGGAGCCAGGAGAAGGATTCCAGCTCCGGCCCCCTACTTCTGCACGGAGCCGTCGAAGTATAGAGTCTAGTGAGGCTCGGTGAATACCGGAACTTTGGGTTTCGATCTGTGCTCATTGTGGCCCCCAGTGTTTGATGGAGAGGGAGTCCATTCCGCCACGAAGTCAGCCAAGGCTTGACTTTTGATTGCTTGTCGTGACACGCATTCTAGATCGAACTCGACCACTTCCACTACCCATTTTGCAATGTTCCCAGTAGAGTTAGGGTTATGCAAAATAGCACGCAGGGAAAAGAAGTTACCACTGATATTTTGTGGGCTTGTAAGTAGTGACGAAGCTTCCTTGAGACAATAAGAACTGCGTAAAGCAGCTTATGCACCTCAATGTATCTTGTTTTGGCATCGTGGAGCACTTTGTTGATGAAGTACACTGGGCGTTGAACTGTCCGGACCCTTTCAGAGGGGCCCGAAGCTTCTTCTCCATCGACCCGGACCCTCCTGGAGGGGTCCGGGCCTTCATGCTGTGCTTCTTGAACCCTCCCGGAGGGGTCCAAAACTCCTTCTTGTTCGACCCGGACCTTGCTTGAAGGGTCTAGATCATCTTGGTCGGCCAGGTGAACTCCCTCAGGTAAATGAGGTTGATCTATTAGCATTTCACCTTGAGGTTTCGTGTCTGGGGGCTGAGACCTGGACACGCCTTCATTTAACTCTGGACCCTCCTAGAGGGGTCTGAGTTCCTGGACTGGATGTGGCTACGGTCTTTCCGCAACCAGGACCATGCTGACAACTTCGATAGTTGCAGAAATGTAAAGCAGTAAAGGCTCCTCAGGATTCGGGGCTACTAAGATCGGTAGTGTGGTGAGGAGTTGTTTCAGCTCTTGAAACGCATTTTCTTCTTCTTGAGACCAATGAAATGGTCCGGACATCCTCAAGAGTTTGAAGAAGAGTAGTCTCGTTCTGCCAATCTTGAGATAAACCGGCTGAGCGCAGCTAGACATCCAGTTAACTTCTGGACATCCTTGATGTGGGCTGGGGGCTGCATATCTTCTATGGCCTTGATCTTCGCCGGATTTGCTTCAATTCCTCGATGAGTCACCAAGAAACCTATAAGCTTCCTGGAGCTAACCCCGAAGACACATTTGTCCAGGTTCAGCTTGGTGCGCGTGGTGCGCAGCTTGTCGAAGACAGCTTGTAAATTGTCAAGGAGTGACTCCTTGTTTTTTATCTTCACGACGATGTCATCGATGTAAACCTCCACCAAGTCTCTAATTAGCTCTCCAAATGTTTTGTACATAGCTTGTACAAATGTTGAAGCAGCATTTTTAAGACCGAAGGGCATGGCAGTATAACAATACAATCCATCTACTGTTATAAAGGCAGTATGCTCCTCATCTTCCTTAGACATTTGGATTTCATGATATCCAGAATATGCATCTAAGAAACACAATAGCTCACACCCGAAGGTGGAGTCCACTATCTGATCTATTCTAGGGAGTGGAAATGGATCCTTTGGACATGCCTTTTTTAAGGTGGTGTAGTCAATACACATCTGAAGCTTCCCGCCAGCCTTGGGCTCAACGACTGGGTTTGCCAGCCATTTTGGATGAAACACCTCCCGGAATGAAACTAGCTTTGAGCAACTTCTTGATCTCCTGTCGGATGAAGTTTTGTCGCTGAAAGTGCATCTAGGACTCCCTTGTGGGTTTTGGATGATTTATGACAAGCAATTGGGATCCTAATCCTTTTGTCGAGGTGAATGCAGGCAAATAAAAAAAATGAGCAAAATGCCAAAAAGAAGGGAAATGAGAAGCAAAGTGATTTTGAGCTCAAGGAGAAGAAAATAGTAGATTATTATGTATGGAGTGTGTTAAGGAAACACACCCAAGAGCTCAATCACTTTCAAGCACACACACACAATGCACAAAGTTATACAGGACCGGACTAGTCCGATATCACATTCTGCACTAGATCGGACAAGTCCGGTATCCACCGGACTAGTCCGATATCTTTCTGATCCACTTCGGACTAGTCCTCCCCAATGCGGACTAGTCCTCAACACAATGCACAAGTCACACAAAATCGGACAAGTCCATTGTGATCCGGACTAGTCCGATATTCTTTCTGATCCACTTCGGACAAGTTCGGTGTCTACACGGACTAGTCCGATATACACACTGATCGAAATCAGACAAGTCCTCCAAGTGCGGACTTGTCATCCTAAACACTTAGGGTTTCATATGTCCAGACAAGTCCGATGGCAATCGGACTAGTCCGAAGATTGCCAGTAGTGAAATCGGACAAGTCCGTTTTCAACCAGACTAGTCCGATATTCCTGAACACTTAGGGTTTGCTACACACAGCACACCGGACTAGTCCGGTGACCACCACGGACTAGTCCGATCTTTCTGAACCCTAACGGTCACTTTTAGAAACCCCATATAAATAGAGGTGCACGGCCCACTTTTACAATCTCTCGAACCCTAGCGCTGTCACACCTCCCAAGAGACTCAAAAACCACCTCTCTCCACGAAATTAAGTGTAAAATCGATCAATCTATTGAAGATCACTTCTAGATCATTGGAGAGACACTTGGCACACATCATTGAGCTCTTGGTTTGATTCTCTAACACACTCTTGCGTTTCAATTTGTAATTTTCAAGTGTGTTACTGGTGGCTTTGTAAGTTGTAATCATGGGAGCTCTCAACGTGTGAGAACGCCCCTTCAACTTGGTTATTTACCCTTTGTGATTAGTGGAAGAGGATTGTCCTTCGTGGCAATCCGACGAGGGAAGGGTTGGAGAAGACCCGGTCCTTTTGTGGGCTCCTCAACGTGGATGTAGGTTGCCTTCGTGGTAGCCGAACCACGGGATAAATCGTGTGTCTTGTCCTTTTGCGTTCTTCATCTTAATTGATCAACTTAATCTAGGGTTTGATTCACTTTGTTCAATCTGAATTAAATTGTTGAACAAGAGCCTTAATTGTAATAGAATTTGACATACAACTATTAAACTGTCATTCAAGTTTATATTTCCGCTGCAAACATTAACGAATCAATCAAATTGACTGAACTTGATCAACTTAGCCCGTGAAAACCGGACTAGTCTGCACTTTACCGGACTAGTCCAATATCTCTGGTATTGACTGTGTTGTTAAGTGTTACAGGAACTGAGAAAATTCAAAAAGGCCTATTCACCCCCCCCTCTAGGCCTACATTCAATTGGTATCAGAGCAGGTTCTTCAAGAAAGAGTGCAACCACTCGAAGAGATCATGTCGGACATGAAGGAAGTTCAGAAAATCAACAACCAGGAAGAAGTGAACAACGACAAGAACCAAAAGCTGGAAAAGTATCTCGAAGCAATTCAAGACTTCGATGATGATGACGAGGAGACGCTGGAGCTGAAAGCACTCCTCAGAAAGAAAGCACTTTCCAAAGGGAAAGCCAAAGTTGAAGAAAAGAAGAAGGGGAGTAGTCACACCGACTACTCCCGATATCCTTTTAACTATGATCGTTTAAATTCAAACAACAGCCATTACCTATCTATTCCTCTTGGAAAAGCCCCACACTTCGATGGGAGTGATTACTCCATGTGGAGGCAAAATATGAAGATGCACTTGATTTCCCTTAACCCAAGTTTATGGCATATTGTGTGCACAAGAATAGACATCCCAGATGACGACGAAGAGCTCACCCCAAGTCAAGAGCAAGCCATCCACAGAAACGCTCAAGCCGCAGCCGTAATCACCTCCTCTCTAAGTCGAGATGAATTCACAAAGGTGGACGGACTGGAGATTGCCAAGGAAATATGTGACACACTACAAACAGCCCATGAAGGTGACCGGCATGTGCGGGAGGCGAAAATTGAAATGATCAAAGTCGAACTAGGAAGGTTCACAATTGAGGAAGACGAGTCTCCCCAGGACATGTACAACCGATTGAAGACACTTGTAAACAAGGTTCGATCATATGGGAGCAAGAAGTGGAATGACCATGAGGTTGTAAAGCTCATCCTTAGAGCCTTTATGCCTCGCAATGCCACACTATGCTCTATGATCAGAGAAAGTCCCGGGTATAAGAGGATGACTCCAGATGAATTGCTTGGCAAAATCATCAACTTTGAAATGATGGAGAAACAAGCCAAGCACGTCAAAGAAATAGCCGACCTCACATCGGCCAAGAAGAAGGAAGTTGCCTTAAAGTCCACACTCAAGCCTCTATCCAAAGAAGCAAGAGAAGCACAGCTTGAGGAGGACAGCGATGATGAAAGCGGTGAGCTGGATGAAGAGGATATGATTTTGTTCATGAAAAAGTTCAAAAGAATAATGAAGAAAAGACAAGGAACAAAATCAAGTGAAGGCAAGTACAAGGAGAGGACAAAGCCGAAGATGAGGCGGGCGTGCTATAATTGTGGTGAGTATAACCACTTTATAGTCGATTGCTCGTATGAGGACAACAAGAAGAAGAATAAAGAAGCCAAGCCTCAACCGAAGAAATTCTTCAAGAAGAAGAAACAAGCTGAACAAGCACACATTGGAAAGGAGTGGGACTCAAACGATGAGTCCTCATCATCCGATGAAGAAGAGATGGCTAGCATAGCCATTGAAAGCACATCCAAGAAACCCACACTCTTCCCCACGCTCGGTACAAAGAAGGGAAATGGCACTTGCCATCATGGCAAAGGAAGGTAAACGCAAGGTAAACATCAAAACTCCTTCCATGCATTCCTACTCAAGTAATTATGAACTAGATAGTGATGATGAAGATATGTTAATTGGATTAGATAGAAAAACTGCTGCTAAAATGAAATTTTTACTTGACCAACTTGTTGAGAAGGAACGGCTAATTGATCGTCAAGAGGACATGATTATCTCCCAAAAGGAGAAGTATGTCGAACTTGACAATCTTCTAGTTCTTGAAAAGGATACAAACAGCTTACTAGAGCTTGAGCTAGCTTCAAGCAAGAAAACTTGCTTGGAGTTAACCAACTCAAACGTTGCAATCAAGGATCAACTTGATGACCTGATCAAGGTTAACAAGATCCTTGAAGTGCAAGTTGAGTCACTCAAGCTAAGCGAATTTTCCTCCTCTTCAAGTCTACCTTCTCAACCCACTTCAACTAATCTTGTTCATATGTGCAAATGTGGTAAAATCAACACCAGGTTGAAGGAAAAGTCTACCTCCACAAAGGATAAAAATCCTACCCAATGTGGAATATTTGACAAGGAGAGGATCAACTATGCACGTAGTGCATACATGGTCCAAAGACCTCCAAATGTCAAGTATGGCATTGGTTACTCTTATGATGGAAAGCAAAATGCTGGAAGTCATAAGAATAACAAGAGAAGGATTACCTTTGTGAAGGGAGGACCCACACAACCAGGTAACTCGAAAATTAAGAACCTGAACTCTCATGAACACCGGACTAGTCCGGTTGTGGTCCGGACAAGTCCGGTCATCCGGACAAGTCCGGTCACCCAGACTAGTCCGATCCATAAACAACAGCAACTTTTGTTCAAAACCTTTGATGCCTCTTATGTATTAATGAGAAACAATCTTGGTAAAGTTTATGCTTATTATGCTGGGCCACGCCATGGGAACACAAAATCCCATGTGTGGGTGCCCAAATGTATTGTAACTAACCTCCAAGGACCCAAGCAAGCTTGGGTACCTAAAACCAAGGCATAATTTGTTTCTGCAGGCCTATTCCTCCGGTGGATCAAAATGGGTGCTAGACAGTGGATGCACCAACCACATGACCGGAAAAAGGAGGATGTTCGTGGAATATGAAGAAAACGAGGACCCAAACGAAGGCATCTACTTCGGAGATAATAGTCAAGGAAGGGTGCTCGGTACCGGTAAAATAGCAATATCCTCTGAACACACTCTTTCTTATGTTTTACATGTTGAATCTTTAGATTACAACCTGCTGTCCATATCTCAATTATGTGACAAAGGTTATAATTGCTTGTTCACTAACGAGGGTGTGACCGTCTCAAGGAGGAGCGATGGTTCCGTTGCATTCAAGGGTATGTTGAAGGGAAAGCTTTACCTTGTTGACTTCAACAAGGATAAAGCCGAACTCGACACATGCTTGATTGCAAAAACCAACATGGGTTGGCTGTGGCATAGACGGCTAGCACATGTTGGTATGAGGAATCTTCAAAAACTCCTCAAGGGCGATCACATCCGAGGTTTGAAAGATGTTGTTTTTGAGAAAGACAGGCCTTGTAGCGCGTGCCAAGCCGGGAAGCAAGTTGGAGCACATCATCCCGCAAAGAACATCATGAATACGACAAGACCGCTCGAACTACTTCATATGGACTTGTTTGGTCCAATTGCTTACATAAGCATCGGCGGTAATAAATACGGTTTAGTCATTATTGATGATTTTTCCCGCTTCACTTGGGTGTTCTTTTTGCATGAGAAGTCAGAAACACAAGGGACACTCAAGAAATTCTTCAAGCGAGCGCAAAACGAGTTTTCACTATCGATCAAGAGTATTCGGAGCGACAACGGCACGGAGTTCAAGAACATACAAGTGGAGGAGTACCTTGATGAGGAGGGAATCAAGCACGAATTTTCAGCACCATACTCTCCACAACAAAACGGAGTTGCCGAAAGGAAGAACCGAACGCTCATAGAGATGGCAAGAACAATGCTCGATGAATACAAGACTTTGGATCGATTTTGGGCGGAAGCAATTAACACCGCTTGCCACGCCGCAAATCGACTCTACCTTCATCGACTACTCAAGAAGACTCCTTATGAGCTACTCACCGGTAACAAACCAAACATTTCATATTTTCGAGTTTTCGGCTCTCCATGTTATATCTTGAACAAGAAGCCCAGGACTTCAAAGTTCGCTTTGAAGTCCGATGAAGGTTTCTTGCTTGGTTATGATTCGAACACTTACGCCTATCGTGTTTTCAACAAGGCCTCCGGACTTGTTGAAGTGGCACGTGACATAGTGTTCGATGAAACTAATGGCTCCCAAAAGGAGCAAGTTGATCAATGTGAATTAGGTAAAGAAGAAGCTCCTTATAAAACATTGAAGAGAATGGCTCTAGGCGAAGTTCGACCACAAGAGTCATCATCACAAATACAAGAGGAAAGTGAACCACAAGAGGAGATCAACAATCAAGGGGGAGCTTCGATACAAGATCAATCACAAGAATATGAAGTTGATCAACAAATCAACGAGGGCAATCACTCAGGGGGAGAAGAAAATGATCACCAACACACAACTCTCCAAGTGCCACACCCAAGAGTACACCAATGCATTCAAAGGGATCACCCAATCGACAACATCATCGGTGACATCCAAAAGGGAGTAACCACTAGATCTCGTATAGCTAATTTTTGTGAGCATTACTCGTTTGTCTCCTTTTTGGAACCACGCAGGACTGAGGATGCATTAAAGGATCCGGACTGGGTGGTGGCAATGCAAGAAGAGTTGAACAACTTCAAGAGAAACGAGGTCTGGGAACTTGTGGCAAGACCCAATGCAAATATAGTGGGCACCAAGTGGGTCTTCCGCAACAAGCAAGACGAACACGGAGTGGTGACAAGAAACAAGGCACGACTTGTGGCCAAAGGTTACTCACAAGTTGAAGGTTTGGATTTCGATGAGACTTTTGCTCCAGTAGCTAGGCTTGAATCAATTAGAATATTACTTGCATATGCTACTCACCATGATTTCAAGCTGTATCAAATGGACGTGAAAAGCGCCTTCCTCAACGGACCGATCAAGGAAGAGGTGTACGTGGAGCAACCACCCGGGTTTGAAGACGAAGAGTTCCCTGACCACGTATATAAACTGCGTAAGGCTCTCTATGGCCTCAAACAAGCTCCTAGAGCTTGGTATGAGTGTCTTAGAGATTTCTTAATTAATAATGGTTTTCAAATTGGCAAAGTAGATTATACATTATTCACAAAAAATCTAGATAATGATCTTTTTATTTGCCAAATCTATGTTGATGATATAATTTTTGGGTCAACTAACCAATCTTTCTGTGAAGAATTTAGTAGAATTATGACAGACAGGTTTGAAATGTCAATGATGGGAGAATTGAAGTACTTATTGGGATTCCAAGTGTGGCAACAAAGGGAAGGAACATTCATAAGCCAAACCAAGTACACGCAGGACATACTCAAGAAGTTTGGCATGGACAAGGCAAAGCCCATAAAGACTCCCATGGCTACGAATGGCCACTTGGATCTCAATGAAGATGGACCGAGCGTCGACCAAAATGTATATCGCTCCATGATTGGATCTTTACTCTACTTATGTGCATCTAGGCCAGATATTATGTTGAGTGTATGTTTGTGTGCAAGATTTCAAGCCAACCCTAAGGAATGTCACTTGACAGCCGTAAGAAGAATCTTGAGATATTTAGTTCATACACCCAACCTTGGTCTTTGGTACCCAAAAGGCTCCCAATTCAATCTCATTGGTTACTCCGATGCAGAGTATGCCGGGTGCAAAGTTGATAGAAAAAGCACCTCTGGCACATGCCAATTCCTAGGAAGATCTTTGGTTTCTTGGTCATCTAAGAAACAAAATTCCATTGCATTATCCACAGCCGAAGCCGAGTATGTTGCAGCCAGGAGTTGTTGTGCACAACTCCTTTGGATGCGACAAACTCTAAGGGATTACGGTTACAATATGAACCGTATTCCTCTCCTTTGTGATAATGAGAGTGCCATCAAAATAGCCCACAATCCAGTTGAACACTCTAGGACTAAACACATAGACATAAGACATCATTTCTTGAGAGACCATTCCATGAAAGGAGACATAACCATCTCACATGTCAACACCCAAAGACAATTGGCCGACATATTCACCAAGCCACTTGATGAAAAGCGTTTTTGCGAACTCCGAAATGAGCTAAATATTCTTGATTCTCGGAGTGTGGCTTGAAAAGTTGCATACCTGTATGATTACTTCAAAAATGTTGATTGAATTGTGAAAATCACCCCTCTCCATTTTTCTCTCGAAAAACTATGTCAATTATTAGATCTTGATGAATTTTGATCATTGTATGATTGTTGTACGCTTACTGGTCAAATTCATCAAGATTACTTGAATTGTTTTGCCTCTCTATTCTCTATTATTGAACCTTCAAATATATATGAATGGGCTATGCAATTCTTTCCTAGTGACCACGGACTAGTCCGTGGTTACCCGAACTAGTCCGCCCATGCAGACTAGTCCGCAGAGTGCCGGTTAGGCCGGACTAGTCCGATAGACCATGGACTAGTCCGATATAGGTCTCTGGATGACTTCGGACTAGTCCGGTCATGTCCGGACTTGTCCGGTTTTTCGTGTCCATAACCCTAGCCGCCACCAAACCCTAATCTCCTCACCCTCACATTCGCTCTAGGCTTCCTCCCTCTTGCGCTCGAGCTCCCAAGGCGATCTTTTGCATCCTCCGTCGAAAAGCCACTCATTTGGGCGGAGATCAAGCTTGAAGACTTGGGGATTGAAACTAGCGGACTAGTCCGACCTCCAACCCCCAAAACTTCGAGCCTCCATCGATTTCTTCAGTAAAAATCTTCAAAATTTTAGAAATCGTGTTTTTCTTAATTGTTGATCGTTTGACCTAGCACCCTTCACTAGTTACATGTTTAGTTGATGTACTACGTGTATGCTAGACTAGATTTGCATTAGGGATTGTATCCTGTCCAATCTGTTAGGTTTGAGGATGAACATCGGACTAGTCCGGTCCATGCACGGACAAGTCTGGTACCCCGGACTAGTCCGTGCCTGAGCACCGGACAAGTCCGATGTTTCTGAACCTGAAACCTAATTCCTTAATCCCTTAATGCCATCCATTGCTATCTTGTCTTACCTATGCCTTGTATAACTTGTCATTATTCTTGCTAAATCATTCTCATATCATGTCGAGCTCCGACAACGAGATCTCCGACTTTGAGGCCGAGTTGGACCACGAGGTGGCACCTCGGTCTTCAGCGGGTCTTGGCAAGAAACGCCAAGAAAGACCTTCCGAGCCTGCTACCTCCCCTCCCTAGGTTCGGAGGAAGGTCTGTGTCAAGAAGCCCGCCTCGAAGGCTGCTACGTCTACAAGCGGCCTTCGTCAAGCTAAGGGAAAGGGCAAGGGAGTCGCAACGGGGCCAGTTGGGCCCTTGAAGCTTCATGCTCCCAGAGAAGGGGTCCGGGACCCCAATGAAGAGAAATTCAATGGGAAAGGCAGCGATGTGGCAGCCAAGCTAAGAAGCATTGATTGCTATGGAAGGCCAAAGCAGACAGCTGATGGAAGGTTTTGGTCAAACTTCCATGCAGATTTCTACAGGCTGGTCTACCTGCCGATGAAGACTCCGGTGGTGCGCAGTCAGTGGATTGACTGGGCCCACCTAGAGAAGAAGAAGTGTTCAACTTTTGATGAGGTCATTGTTGCAGCAGAAAGGCATGGTCTGAAGGATCTGTTTGCCTTCAGACACAATTGGAATGATGAAGTGATTGCACAATTTTATGCAACGTGCCACTTCTCGAGTGAAGATGAAGAGAGTGTGACTTGGATGACCCATGGATCCAAGTACTCCATCACTCAGGAAGATTTTGCAAGCTTGCTCCATTTAGACTCCGCTGAAAATGACCACCTGATCATCCACAACATAGGGGTCATTGAGAGGGACAAAATGAAGTTCTTGTATGAGCCCAACTCTAAGTATGTCCTCCCTCCACAAAGAACATGAAGCCCTTCTTTGTGGTTCTGAACAGAGTTCTCCGGAAGAACATTGCCCCCAATGATGGGGATGCAGGGAGTGTACAGGGCTACCTCCGGACTCTAATGAGGGTCATAAGCCAGAAGAGACAGTTTGATGTTGCAGATTACATATGGAATGACATGGTCAACATCTCAAGCACCCCCAACCGGTCCTGTGGCTATGCCCCCTACTTGATGTTCATGATTGAGAAGGTCACAGGAATAGAATTCGTGAAGGATGTAGAGCACACTCCCCTGAGGCCTCAGAAGCCTCATTCTGTGAGTGTCCAGGCTTCTTCCTCACCGGCCTCAAGTCCTGAGGCACCGGCAAGAGAAAGAGATGCTGCTAGGGCTCCTCCCCCCTCCAGGGAAGCTCCTCAGAGAGGATCCGCCTGTGGGATCCTCAAATACTTGTCCGCGATATTCTCCTCCTGCAAGAAGACTGAAGTAAAGCTTCATAAACTCAATCAGAAGAGGAAGGAGGATATGAGATATATCAAAGCCAATGTGAAGCAACTGAGTGAAAAGCTGGAGATCAACCCTATTGGATCTCTAGTAATTTCTGAAGATTCTGATCTTGACATCTCCGAGCTCGGGCCCTTGTCCCCCTCCGAGCTTGCCTATTTTGGCATTGGGGGCTCGAGCAGCTCCGCTCCTCCTCCTCCTCCCTCTCCTCCTCGTCAAGCGGAGAGCGAAGAATACGAAGAAGATGACGAGAGGACAGACAGCGAAGAGTGAAGAACCTAGGACCTTCCGAACCTAGGACCTTCCTCTCTCTCTTTTTGGTGTCTTGATGCCAAAGGGGGAGAGATTGAGGGGGAGTCAAGTCTTAGCTTTAGCTGTAATAGGATGCGAGGAGAGAGCCTTCTCTGTACTTTTATTTGTGATTGTAATAGTTTAACACTGTTTACATATTAAGTTTTGTCTTGTGATGAATTGCTCAATTTATTTGCGAGTATGTGATGAAAACTGCATTTTTGCTCCTGGAATGTCATATGCACTTGGTATCGGTTGGTTAATGTAAATTCTGTCATTCTCAATGTATTCATGCACTTAGTATGCATCCCACCATAAAGAATGCACATATGGATAATTCTCTTATTGCTTGATGTATTTTTGAGTCATATGTGCATACTTTATGAAAATTTCATTTTTTGCCTTATTTTGTGAAATCTCAATTGGTTGTCATCAATCACCAAAAAGGGGGAGATTGAAAGTGCATCTAGGACTCCCTTGTGGGTTTTGGATGATTTATGACAAGCAATTGGGATCCTAATCCTTTTGTTGAGATGAATGCAGGCAAATAATGAAAAATGAGCAAAATGCCAAAAAGAAGGGAAATGAGAAGCAAAGTGATTTTGAGCTCAAGGAGAAGAAAATAGTAGATTATTATGTATGGAGTGTGTTAAGGAAACACACGCAAGAGCTCAATCACTTTCAAGCACACACACACAATGCACAAAGTTATACAGGACCGGACTAGTCCGATATAAGCCGGACTAGTCCAATATCACATTCTGCACTAGATCGGACAAGTCCGGTATCCACCGGACTAGTCCGATATCTTTTTGATCCACTTCGGACTAGTCCTCCCCAATGCGGACTACTCCTCAACACAATGCACAAGTCACACAAAATCGGACAAGTCCGTTGTGATCCGGACTAGTCCGATATTCTTTCTGATCCACTTCGGACAAGTCCGGTGTCTACACGGACTAGTCCGATATACACACTGATCTAAATCGGACAAGTCCTCCAAGTGCGGACTTGTCATCCTAAACACTTAGGGTTTCATATGTCCGAACAAGTACGATGGCAATCGGACTAGTCCGAAGATTGCCAGTAGTGAAATTGGACAAGTCCGTTTTCAACCGGACTAGTCCGATATTCCTGAACACTTAGGGTTTGCTACACACAGCACACCGGACTAGTCCGATCTTTCTGAACCCTAATGGTCACTTTTAGAAACCCCATATAAATAGAGGTGCACGGCCCACTTTTACAATCTCTCGAACCCTAGCGCCGTCACACCTCCCAAGAGACTCAAAAACCACCTCTCTCCACGAAATTAAGTGCAAAATCGATCAATCTATTGAAGATCACTTCTAGATCATTGGAGAGACAGTTGGCACACATCATTGAGCTCTTGGTTTGATTCTCTAACACACTCTTGCGTTTCAATTTGTAATTTTCGAGTGTGTTACTGGTGGCTTTGTAAGTTGTAATCAAGGGAGCTCTCAACGTGTGAGAACACCCCTTCAACTTGGTTATTTACCCTTTGTGATTAGTGGAAGAGGATTGGCCTTCGTGGCGATCCGACGAGGGAAGGGTTGGAGAAGACCCGGTCCTTTTGTGGGCTCCTCAACGTGGATGTAGGTTGCCTTCGTGGTAGCCGAACCACGGGATAAATCGTGTGTCTTGTCCTTTTGCGTTCTTCATCTTAATTGATCAACTTAATCTAGGGTTTGATTCACTTTGTTCAATCTGAATTAAATTGTTTAACAAGAGCCTTAATTGTAATAGAATTTGACATACAACTATTAAACTGTCATTCAAGTTTATAGTTCCGCTGCAAACATTAACGAATCAATCAAATTGACTGAACTTGATCAACTTAGCCCGTGAAAACCGGACTAGTCCGCACTTTACCGGACTAGTCTGATATCTCTCGTATTGACTGTGTTGTTAAGTGTTACAGGAACCGAGAAAATTCAAAAAGGCCTATTCACCCCCCCCCCCTCTAGGCCTACATTCAATCGCTCGATTGATTGCTTCTGGGGCTTCTAGTGTACAAGCCGTGCGTCAGGGTAAATCTTCAGATTGTGCTCAATCACCTCCCTAGGGATCCCAGACATTTTTAACTGTTGCTAGGCAAACACGTAGACATTAGACCGGAGGAAAGTGATGAGCGCGAGTTCCTATTTGTTGTTCAGACCTCCCGATATACGGGTAGTCTGAGCAGTATCGGAACCAATTTGGACAATTTTGACGGGAACATCGGTGTCGCCGCTTGGTTGCACATGGGATGCGGAGGTTGATCCTTTATGACGGATGCTCGGAGGGTTCGGAGTTGGCTCCTTACTGGATGCTTCCTCTTGCGCTGTAGTGAGCGCATAGAGTTCTTCTAATGCGGTGACTCCTGCAGTACGATCTACGCGGATACGAAGAACGCCCGCAGGTGTTGGCATCTTCAACAGTAAGTAACCATAATGAGCGGCGGCCATGAACTTGTACAAGGCTGGCTTGCACAAAACGGCATTGAACGGCAGACTGATGTGCGCGACGTCGAAGACCAACTACTCAGTTTTGTAGTTCTCCTGAGTCCCGAAGGTCACTGAGAGTGTAATGGAACCGAGAGGAGTAATGGTCCCTGGACCTACCCCAGAGAAAGGTCGAGATGGGCGAAGCTCCAAAGGGCGGAGATGAAGCTTAACGAAAGCTTCGAAGCTTATGAGGTTCAACCCTCAACCTCCGTCCACCATTACATGGTGGAGTTGAATATTGTTAATGGTAGGTGACACCATCAATGGGAGTTGGCCAGCTCCGATCATATTGCGGGGGCAATCCGAAGATCGAGAATGATGGGAGTGTCCATCCACTTTCGATGAGTCTCCGCCCTAGCAGTGGGAGCTGCCACGGCCATGTCCTACCGCATTGTCTTGAGGATACGGCGAGAAGTGATGTCCCAAGAACCACCGTAAATGGTGTTCAGGGTCTTCCGGCGCTCGTTGTCAAAGACGTCAGAATCATCGTCGATGGTGTTGTAGAAAGCTTTTAGGACCTTCTTGGGGTCCTGGAGACATAGCTCCTACTCAGCCGGGGCTTTGTTGACTTTTTGTTTTCCTTCCCGCTGAAGAAAAGGGGCTTCTTCCCAATGCTTGTCGAGCTGTAGCAACGACACTTCCCCCGGTACTACCAAATGTAGCCTGCGGAGGTTTTTGTTTCGGTTGGGGCACACAGAGATCAGGATCAAGATGGTGAAACTAGAGATTTACGTGGTTCGGGCCGCCTGAGCATAATACCCTACTCCACGGGGTTTGTATTGTTCTATTGAGTGTCGCTAGTATGCGCGGTGTATGGCTTAACTTTGAGTTGGAGTCATGCTTTGTATCGTGTGGCTCAGTCCTTTTATAGTCCAAGGACTGACCGTTACATCATTCTCCTGGCCCGACATGTTGCCCTGGCATATTTAATAGCCTAATACACTGTCTACGAGTATTAAGCATGGTTAATAGTGTGATAACAAGCCTTAATTTCTGCGTTACCTCTATTAACAGTGCTCTGATCGTGTGTCGTTAATACAACATTAACAACACGTAATCAAGTCTTATAACTACCGCTTTAACTGTCCCTTGAATGTCCGTGCTGAAGGAGATCCGCCAATGTATTCATTGATGATGAAGGTACAGAGGCTCCACACATGGCAGCTTCGGAGCTTCCCCTTGTGGGAAGGTAGCTCCGGAACCGCTATACACGTGTCAACACGGGAGCTTCCCTCTGCTGGGGGTTAGGTCCGGGGTCATTATACACGTGTAGATCGCGGAGCTTCACTGTGTTGGGAGTTTAGCTCCGGATTTACATTACACGTGTCAATCTCCGGAGCTACCCATATGAGGGATGCGGGTCCGGTGTAATATGACATGTGGGGCCTGAGGAGACCTTCAACTTTGACGGGTAGAACTCTTTTGCACTTCTTGGGGTATCATAGGGTACCCGGTACGTGGGGTACCAACAGTAGAATTTTGGCTTTTCAAAGGCCCCTCAATTTAATCAAGAATATTAATTAGGCCTACATAACGATCTTTTTAGGCGGTGGTACTGAATAACCGCCTGAGAGAAGTCATCTTCGCATGTGGTTATTACGAAATAACTGTCTGACATAAAGACATCTTCTCAGGCGGTTGGTACTTAATAACCGCCTGAGAGAAGTCCTCTGCTCAGGCGGTTGGTACTTAATAACCGCCTGAGAAGATAGGCGTCTATATATAGCGCTCGACTTCGTTGGAAAAACCTAACCCGGGCGAAATCACTTAGATGTCGTCAGGCTGCCAAAATTTTGTTTGCCGCTAAGTCTTCCTCGCCCTCGCCGCCGAGCTTCGCCATCACCGTCGAACTTCGCCGTCGTCGCCGAGCTTCGCCATCGCCACTTCCTTTCCTTCCTTCTAAGTACACCGAGATTTTCCCTCGTCGTCGCCGCCAAGCTTCAACCTTGCCGCCAGGTACGCTGCCGATTCCTTCCCTTTTCCGTCTTCGTTCCGCCTCCCTCCTAGGCCTCGCCACCGGTCGAGTCATGTCCTCGCTACCGCTACACCCTAAATTTTCTTATCTTCCTTTGATACAAGCAATATGCATTAAAAGAACATTTTGAACCCTAGGTGCCTTGATCAGTGCCTCAAACCTGAGGTTCCTATCTAATTTTCATTAATAAAAGTTTTTGAACACGTGACAAAGTCAAATGAAGATTGGCAATGAAGATTGTAGGTCATATGTTATCTCTTACCTAGAGAGTAGTTCCCTTTTTTGACAAAAAAAATAGCAAGAAGATTATTTTGTGAAAAAATTTAACTTTAAACTTTTGCCTGTTTAAAGCATTTACAATTATAGTATAAAGCAAAGAACCATGCAATGCAAATTGAAATAAAACATGAAGGTGGAAGCATTATTAGCCCAACTTTGTTTCCTTGTTGGTTTAAGACTTGTCATTTCAATATGCTCATGCACAGTTCCTTACTGACAAATATATGGTTAATTAATTGTGGTGCCTCACTTAATATCTACTATACCAATATTTCCCCTATGTATTAGTATTTTACCTCTTCTTCTCATGGTTTATGCTATATAAGTGGGACATATTTCCGCTATGTGTTATAGCATTTATTTTTGTAGCTTTCTTTAAAGTGGGACATATTTTTTGTCTTATTAGTTCTAGAGTGGAAAACCCTAAGAAGAATGTTGCTGGTAGTAACAATGAAGAAGGCAATATGGAGTTTAGTGACTCCAGCAGGTCAGGCTCCTTTCACAGTCCATCGGATCCTTTTCCAAATATAATAATTAAAAAGACTTTAGAGGATCTCGACCCAGAATATGATCCTGCCAATGAGGTATGGATCATGAATCTTAACTCCAGCAGTTCAAGTTAATGTTAGTTGTCAAGTATATGAAGTCTTATAATTCTTTTCTACCTAGCTTAATCCCAAAGACAACAAGGTGACTTCGGCTCCTAAAATGAAAGAAGTAATTGAAAAGCAACATAAGGGTCTCTTCAAGCCGAAGAGGGAGAATTACCAACTTACTGCTATCCTAGGAAACCGTGAACACAGTGGACGAGTTCAAGCAATCTCTTCTCAGATGTCCTGGAGAGATGGTTTCCCGTAAGATAAAGAGACATATAGAAGACGTGAGAAGTTCAGTAAAACACTTGATGAAATGATTGCTCAAAAGCTCAAGGAAAAGGTGCAAGAAATAATGGATTAACATAGACAATTGCACCAAGTACATCGATGGTTCCTATGGTAAAGGAGCAGTTGGTATCTCCAACTGTCTACCCTAGCAGTGTAGATTCTGTGCCAGGCTCAGGGTCCCATAAGTTTGCTGTCAATGTTATTGTTACGGACATATATTGTTGTCTTCTTGTCCCGATCAACACAGCATGGAACAAAACCAAACAGGTTGCCACTGCTATGGCAAAAGCTGATCGTGACCTCAACGACAATTCACTCCTGTTGTATTATGTTGTGGTGCAAGTTCTTCAGATCATTGATAATGATAATGATTATGAAGATTATGAAATAGACCACATCACACATGAGGGGATCACGACTCTGGGGCAGACTGTCAACCAATTAATCCTTTGGCACCGAAATGATATCGTGTTGGACGATGAGCTCATTTCTAGCCCCGTCGCATCTCAAAATACTAGAACCCCTTTTTCTAAGCCGAAAGTCCAGGAAGATACACTCCCGTTATGTCTTGGCAAGGATGATAGTAACCTTGCTAGTAAAGATAACCTAGAGCAACCAGTTGAACAACAGCTTGAAGCAGTACGAGAGAAAGCTGCTGGTAGTATAGAGCAACCATTTGAGCAATAGCTTGAAGCGATACTAGAGCAAACTGCTAGTAGCAAAGAGCAATCAGTTGAACAACAGGTTCAACAAGAAGCCAGTGTCCAACTTCCGACAACTACTCTTGGGTCATTAGTGCCTATGAAAGTTAGCTCATACAAAAACAACAAACCTTCTAAAGAAGTGTCAAAATATTTGGAAATCTGAAGGAAAATATTGAAAAATTGAATGCATCTCGTTCTTCACATGAGCCAGCATTAGAAGACATTGAGAAGTGGGAAGAAGACGATGTCATAATAATCAGCAGACAACTTTAGTTAAACCAAGAGTTCCAATATACAAGATTAAGGATGTTCCTTCTGAATATAAGAATGGGAAGCCGTTTATGACATCAGTACAACTTAGCAAACAACCTGTCTCACTCAAAAGAATGCACGAATGGTACATCACTGCCAGCACAAAATATGATCTTTGTTACGGCACATTTCGTGTGCAAAAAAAAAAAAAGCATTCTGGAGCCCTGGAGCAGATAAATGAGCTCTTTTCTTTGAAGATCTTTATAGCCTTTTCCATCGAGGCATGCTCGAAATCGACCTGCTAATCATCTGGTGCTCATAAGTGCCTATAATATTTCGTATTTGGTTTTCTTACTACACGCATACACATTTCATGAGATTATAACAATTTCAGACTTCTTCAATAGGATGCGATACAAGGATAATGAAAAGATGAACACCAAGACAGGTATCCTTGACCCTACATGGATTGCAAAGACGATATTTTACTTTAAGGTGGATTGAGGCTCCGAAGACTACAAGCACATGAAAAAAAAAAGAATTTGAAAAATCAATCACAAAACAAAAGAAGGATAAAAGGACAGAGGTTGCAGCTTACATAGGACATCCCATGTTTAACTTTTTCAGAGATGGCAAGGACCTCGTAAAGGCTCCGTACCACTTCGAGTAAGTTCGACACATGACATTGAAATAGAAATTATTGTTAATTGTTAACTTAACACGTGTGTTTGTACGTGTGCAGTGAACACTACATAATGATCTCCATCAAGCCAACGCAGGGTTTGGCAACGGTCTTGGACTCAGCCAATTACCCACCAGATTGTTACAAAGATTTCCTTAACATTTTGAAATTTTACGGTTATTCGATACTTTTCATTTACACACATTTAGAATGTGTTGACAAGTTTTATATGATATTTCTTGTATTACATCACTTGGCAGTTTTATGCGGAAAAGCTTGGCAGTCAGAGACCTCTTAATAAGGATGCATTGCACATATCAACATATTATCCTTGTCCCAAGAAGCCTCCTGAGAGCATCTTATACGGGTATTATCTATGCGAGCATCTTCGGACCGCCAGCAAATATAGAGTAAAACATGAGGATGCAAGTTATCCTTAATGTCGATATTGTATTTTCTTACTTTTGAGTTTCATTTTCATTGTAACTAGCATATTTTAATACTTATATTATTTTGTTAGAAAGATATTGAACTCTTGCAAGTGGTTTGCCATGAAAGCCTATATACATATCTCAAGTTAGGTGTTTATCGAAGGTCTTAAACGACACTTCCCCTAGACCTGCTTAGAGAGCAGCCCGCGGAGGTTCTTTTGATTCACGAGGGCTAGTCCCAGGAGATTGAGCGCGGTGAGATGGTGAACACAGAGGGTTTACGTGGTTCGGGGCGCCGGAGTGTAACACCCTACGTCCACGGGAGTGTATGTGTATTGCCTTGCTTGAGCGTGTATGGGTTTCAATCGGTCTGATGCCCTCCTCTGTGAAGGTCGTCTGCCGAGTCCTTTTATAGTACAAGGACTCTGCAGACACAAGGTGGGCCCTGGGCCCCGACGGGTGGTCTCGGGGAGAGCCAAATCCTATACAAGATCTAGGATTAAATGCTATCTACTTCCCTTTGTCAGGGGCTTCAATGTGCCGTCCTGCCGCATCGTGCGCCAGGGATACACATAGTTGTTGATGATGGCAGGGCACGTCCCGTACGTCTTGTCCTCGCGGCTTACTCGTTCGCCTTGCATCGTGGCTCTGTACCAACTAATTGGACAAGACAGGACACTGGAGCCTTGACTTGCGCATGCGCGACTTTGCTTTGCCTGAGGAAGGCGCGCGTACTTAATGCCAGTCTGAGCAGCGCACTCTTTCCTTTACTGCGGCCTCCTACCACATTGAGTTGGCCGTCCGCCACATGGTCGCACTGGAGCCTGCCTCTGCGGGGAGTTGAGTGCCTGGCTGTACGGGTCACATGGCGCCTCCGGAGCCCACCTCAGCGGAAGTGCGGAGCCTCATCTCTGTGGGCCATGTGGTAGTTCTGGAGCCCTCCTCACTGGGGAGACGGGCCCGACCCCGAGGGTTCCAATGGCTACATGGCAGCCCCGGAGCCCGCCTCAGCGGGGAGGCGAGGTTCCGGTTCCGCCGGCCACGTGGCAGCCCCGAAACCCGCTTCGGCGGGGAGGTGAGGGTTCGGTTCTGTGTGCCACGTGGCTGCCCTGGAGCCCGCCTCAGCCGGAAGGCGGGGGTCCGGTCCGGCCGGCCACGTGGCAGTCCGGGAGCCCGCCCCGGCGGGAAGGTAGGATCTGGTCCTTCCCTCCACGATGTGGCAGCCTCGGATTCTGGCTTCAAGTAAAGGCTGAGTCCTTAGCCATTTTCTCCTTGTGCGCGGGGGTACCCGGTCTGCGGGGTACGGACAGTGGCCCCTGAGTCCACCTCGGGAGAGTCGTCGATACCGCAGGTGGGGTCTTCTTCTTTATATTCCCGTGCAACTCTTTCGATTCCAATTCAGGGCAGTTCCCCGGGCGGCACGTCCCTGCCATCGTGGCTACGTGTCTCCTTCTGGTAAGTGGAGGCGCGGGACATGCGCCGCGCAACATGACTTCTGCTTTCAATCGTGCTTTAACTGCGGTGGTTCCCAAGGTGGCTCCTGCACTTCCGCTGCTTTTGCCTTTTCAAAAACCGCCGAGTTACCTCCCGCATAGTTGGCCACCCAACTCGTCTTCCTTGCCGAGCGACCTAGGCCCCCATGTCATTGCCTATGCGGGTCTGTTGCTCTTCCACCGAGGTTGTGGCGATTCACACGCCGCGTCTGTTGGCTTGCAGAGGTGAATAAAAAGAGACCTTTCCCCCCAAGGATCCTTTCTTCCGCTTTTGCATCCTTGCGCTCGTGCCTCTTGCCCCAAGCCTAGTTCTCGCGCTCTAGCTCCCAACTTCCCCTTCCAGAGCCTCCTCCGTCAATCCTCATGGCGAGCATCCTGCCCAAGTCCCGGCTGTCCAGGCCTGCCGATCTGGCCCCCGTGCGTCGGCTTCTCGGCTGGCGAACCCCTGAGCAGGAGAAGTGGCTCTGTCGCGGGGAGCTGCCACTGAACCTCACTGACGGGGAAATTGTGTTGTTCTCGTCGTACGTGCTGGCCGTCTTCGTTCCACCAGCATCCACCTTCCTAGTAATGCTTCTGGAGACCTTCATCCTCCAACTCCACCACCTCCTGCCGAACTCGATCGCCTTGCTGGCGGTCTTTGCTCACCTCTGCGAGATGTTCGTGGGGGTGATGTCGTCGGTGAAGCTCTTCAGGTACTTCTTTGTACTAAGGGCCACTAGCAAAAGCTCGAAGGATTAGCTCGGCGCCTACTACTTCCAGCGCCGAGCCAAGGTCCCTCTAGGTACATTGCTTCCTTCAGCTCTGCTCGATGGGAGCAATGGCGCAAAGATTGGATGATCGTCAAGGTCGAGGCTCATGACCGGATGTGCCTGCCCACTGGGAGCCCCTACTCCGAGCGGTCATTCTGGGAGGAACGCCCAGAGCTGGAGAAGGCGTTCGACCTAGTGTTGGAGAGGATCCAGATGCTGGCCGACCACGGGCTGACGTCTGCGATGGTGTTGAGGGACTTCATGTCCCGACGCATGGCTCCGCTCTAGCACCGCGTCCGCCCGACATGGATGTACACCAGCCCAATGGACTGCACCCGGCTCGAGACTGGCTCCAACTCCAACCCGGACGAGCAGCTACTGCACGATATGCTGGTCCGGGTCTGCCCCGACGACATTTCCCCTGAGGGATTGGCCCTTCCGGCGGCCTGCTGCCCCTTATGCTGAGACTCCGAGCTGAAGAGGCGGCTGCTGAAGGCGATGCCGACGCTCGACGAGTCCGGGCTGGCGCAACACCAGATTGGAGACCCGTTTTGGGGGGTCGAGATTGTCGACGATGTTGAGGGGGTCGACATCGCCGACGGCGCTAAGGGAGGTGAAGATCCCTCAAGCGAAGAAGATCCCCCGAGTGATGACCCCTCACGCGGGTTCCAGCACCATCAGCAGGGAGGTGTCGGCACCTCTGCTGATATGGGGAAAGGGAAAGCACCTGTGCCAGTGTCGGACCCGACCCCCAAGAAGCGTGCCCGTTCACCGCCGTCAGTCCCCTTTGCCCACCGGTGGTGTCACTTTGCCGCTCGAATCCTCGACGCACAAGAGGGGGAGGCTCCTCAACGCGTATGGGACCCCAGCGTTCCCTCGCCATTCGGAGGAGCGCCAGACTTCGGGCGTGCCGCCAACTCCTCCATTTCAGGGCCCCCCAGCTCACGCAGCGTCCCCCGCCGCGGGTTCGCGGGGTCCGAACCCCCCCCCCCCCAACCCTTTTGGGAAGCGTTGGAACTTCAACGTCCCTCAGTAAGTCTGCATATATTTCATCTTGTATATTCTTTGCCGTGTGCTTACCCTTTAACATCCTTATGATTCGGGTTTGTCTGTTTTTAGCACCACCGCAGCTACTCCTTCTCCGCAAGCGCCACCATGGCATGTTGCTCCAGCTGGCTCACGAGGCTCCTCTGCGGCCTCGGACTCTGCTCGGGCGCACCGGGCTGCCGCCGTCGAGGTGCCCCGGCCCTTCACAGCAGCTGCTGAGGGTCCGCAGCGCGTGCCTGCGACTAGCGCCGCGCCCGCCAATGACACCGCATCCACCGGCTACTCCGCACCAGCCGATGCTTCCGTGCCAAATGACACTGACACCGCTACATCGGCTGGCGCCACCGCCCTGGGTGGAGCTCCCGGAGCCGGCTTAGGAGCCATCGGCAGCAGTGTCGGGGCCTCTGCTAGGGAGGGAACCCCTGGAGTCGACGCGTCTGCATCCAGCGGAGGTTCCCCCCCCCCCCCCGCCTTCTTTGATTGGGGGAGCTCTGGTCCCCGTCTCCCCGGTGGTCCTCCAAATGGAGGATGATATTGAAGAGGTGGAGAGGCAGGGACCCGCGGCTACAGTGGAGCCCCTCCCCCTGTTTGAAGCCATGGCCGTTGCCTATTCCAGTTTTCGGCAGGCTCGGGCGACCCTCGACCGGGAGAGGGGGAGGCTTGAGGATGAGGAGGACCGGCTCCGGGGATGGTCAAGGACCCTGGAAGCCCAGACCCAGTTGGCGAAGAGTCGGGTGGTGCATCGGGAGGCGATCGTCCGGGAGGAGATGAAGATCCTCGACCAGGAGCGTGAGCTTATCGCTCGTCTGGACGCCGTCACCCAAAAGCTGAAGGCGGACGCCACAGCGATCCATGCTGAGGCCAGCTCCCGTCTCCAGTCCTGTGAGGAGCTCCAGCAGCTGTTATCCCGCCGGGAGGCTGCTCTTGCTGAACAGGAGCAGGAGTTGGCGGCGAAGCAAGCTGAGGTGGAGGCGACCTCCCGCTGGCTCGTCCTCCAGCAGGAAAGGGTGAGAGTCCGCGCCACTGAGCTAGACCGCCGGGATGCTTCCCTGGCTGAGGCGGAGCAAGCCTAGCTCGCCGAGCGCCAGGCTCTCCTGGACCGCGAGTTCAGCATCTCCCTCAAGGAGGGTGACTTGAGCCGCCGCGGGAAGGACGTCGGCGAGCGTGAGAAGGCCCTGACAGCCAAGGAGAAGAGGTTCTTGGACGGCGGCCTCCGGGCGCTGGCGGCATCCCAGCAGGAGGTGTGGGAGCTCCGGGCGTCGCGTTCTGCTGAAGCCCAGAAGGTCTGGGAGTTCCTGGGCGGCGCCGATTCAGCTCTGTTGCCGCTCGGCTTCAGCCTGGTGCGCATGGGGGAACCAGCGCAGGAGGTGAGTCAGGTGTTCCTAGCTCTTGACTCCACCATATCGAAGATGCGTTCGCTGGGGGCCGTCATCGACAACCAGCTGGAGGCAGAAGGGAAGATGATGGTGAAGGAGGTGGCGATGCACATTCTGTCCTACTACTGGAGCTAGTACCCTAATGTCCCTCTTCAGCCGGTCCTCGAGGGGCCCATTGCCGAGATGGAGGAGGCCGCCAAATCAGAAGTCTCAGATTTCGTGGCGCTCATCACCTCGAGGTTCTAGCGGAGCGGCTGAGGGCTCCCCATGCGCTACTTGTATCTTGTGTTTCTTTCAGTTTTCCTTTGAAGTTGTTTGTGGTGACAGACTTTCATTTTGGAATGACAAATCTGCTTGGAGTGCCTTTCATACTTAGCATGCTTTACTTTTCAGTAATATCTTCTAGTTTCCTGTTGTTCCTTAGCTTCCAGGGCCTGCCGTCCCCTGGATTGTGGCCCCCTGGCAGGTGTGGCCAGTTGTTGTGGGCACACCTGCCAAATACCTTGAACTTAGGGCGGACGGTTGCAGGGGAGCATATGATGCGTAGGTAGCATTGCTATAACTGAGTATGCAGGGACATTGATGGCGGACGGTTGCAGGGGAGCTTCAGTCCGGCAGTGCCCACCATCTTCGGTGAAACGTCGATGGTTATTGCCGGAATAACTCCTCAAAGACATGCGTATAGATCAAAAATAGGTGAAGTAATTCTGTCTGCTGGTCATTTTTCCCCTGCTCTTTTTTAGTGTCATTTGACTTACTATCTTGGGCCGACTCATGGGGCTTGGGTAATTCAGTGCAACTGCACCTAGGGCTCGCTATCCCCACTACCTAAGGGTGGTCCATCTGGCCCCAAGTACTCAGCTGCAGCGCTGGGGAGGCAGGGTGCACAGGCTTAGGGTACAGGACCAGGCTAAGCAGGTTGTGCCCGTGGACCTCTCGCTCGGCGTAAGCCTTTCCCAGGGAAGATCATCTGGAGACACAGGCCCCTGAGTATGGGAACATCCGAGGCCCCATGCACACTGCAGGTACCTCAAGCGACCCCACCTACAACCAGGAAGCAAGGCTCCCACTACTGCTAAAGTAGGAAAAAAAATGACAGCGCCCATGATAGATCACGGGCTATGGCGAACTTACAACAATATCATAAAAAATTAAAGATAATTTTTTGAATGACGAACCCTATACAGGGCAGGACACATTCTTTCATTGCGGTTTCCCATGAGATGGGACAGACTTTACGAGGGGAACGACCCGACCCGGGTGACGAAGGGAGTCGAGTGCACCTACTTAGGGTTCCGGACCAGGCTAAGTGAAATGTGCACTCGAAGCCCCATCTCCGTAGCCTTAGTTACCCTAAGTACTGTCTCTAGGCACTATGTACCTTTTATGATGAAAGAAAATTGTCCTAACACTGATCTAGGGGTAGAACTTACGGAGGTGCTCGATGTTCCATGGGTTGGGCAGTCGCTCTCCATCCTCCGTAGCTAGGCGGACGCACCCAGGGCAGCATACCTCCGTAACCCGGAAGGGACGCTCCCATCTGGGGGAGAGTTTGTTAGCCCCTTCCCGGGAGAGTATGTGATGCAGCACTAGGTCGCCTACCTTTAGCTCCCTACTCCGCACGGTCTTCTGGTGGTAGCGCCGGAGCGCCTGCCTGTACCGTGCATTTTGAAGAGCCGCTCTCACTCGTCCCTCGTCGACGAGGTCCAGGTCTTAACGCTGGAGCGGGTCTTGCGCGGCTTTGTCGTACACCCGGACACGGGGGGAGCCCCTGGTAATTTCTGGGGGGGGGGGGGGGGGGGGGGACGGCATGTGCCCCGTACACGAGGAAGAAAAGCGTTTCCCCCGTAGCCCAGCTAGTTGATGTCCGGCTAGCCCATAGCGCACACGGAAGCTCATCTACCCAATTTGCACCATGCTTCTCAAGGTGTGAGAACGTGCGAGTCTTGAGGCCCTTGAGGATATCTGCATTGGCCCTCTCGACTTGTCCATTGCTCTCTGGATGAGGAATAGATGCATAGTAGACTTGGATCCCAAGGTCCTCGCAGTATTTCTGGAACGCTGCGCTTGTGAACTGGGTCCCGTTATCAGTGGTGATTCTGTTCGGGACCCCGAACCGACAGACAATCGACTTGATGAATTTGACTGCTGATTGCTTGTTGATGGTGACAACTGGGGCGGCCTCCGGCCACTTGGTGAACTTGTCTACGTCGACGTAGAGGTGTCAGAATCCTCCGACGGCTCTAGGAAAGGGTCCCTGGATATCCAACCCCCACACAGCGAATGGCCACGAGGGAGGGATCATCTGCAGCGCCTGAGCTGGTGTGTGGATCTGCTTGGCATGGAACTGACACGCCTTGCATCTTCTGACCATCTCGGCGGCATCCTGGAGTGCTTTCGGCCAGTAAAAACCATGCTGAATGGCTTTACTGACCAGCATGCGGGATGACGCGTGGTTCCCACACTCGCCTCCATGGATCTCTGCGAGCAAGTCGCAGCCCTCCTCCCGGGTAATGCATATCACTGGTGTGCAAGTGGGCCTGCGTACACCTGTTGCTGGGGCGGTGCAGCGTACGTCTGTGGAGGTGGAGGCGCAACATACGCCCGGTATGGAGGTGGCGTAACATACGCTGGATTCGACGGAGGCACGGCGTCAGCCTGGGGAACAGGGCCCGGCGCACTGTAGTCCGCCTCAAGGTTGTGCCGCCACTCCCTCTATCGCTCGATGGTAACTCGGCAGTCTTCTCCCGACCTGCGGTGCTGCAGCCCGGTTCTTAGGTCTGTTGCCGAGATCCTGGTCGAGCGCGAGTCTGCCGTCCATCGGTCGATGGTTGGAGTCCGTGACAACGACACATGCATCGGTTGGGCATGTGTCTCCCTTGGCAGAGGTGCGTTGAGCGCAGTGGTGACGAGATGGTCAACGTCATTGATCCACTGCTGAGTTGCTCCCCGAGGAGCATCCTCAGCAGGCGGGTTGTGGAGTAGCGCGCGCGCTGCTGCGAGTGCACTCTCTGGGCTCGCAGCCGGTGGCGCCGTGGCTGCTGCCATGGCTGGAGTACGTCGTGGTTTGGCATGCCGGCCTGCAGCCGACGAGGTGACAACAGGGCGACGTGAAGGTCCCGATCTCGCTGCTCTATAGCGGGATCCCGCCCTAGAGCGAGATGACGTCTGGTCCTCCACTACTGCCTGTCGCCGTGACTGCGGCCTAGATGAACCAGCGTTGGAATGGCCGTTCACCATTGATGTTGGCGGGAATCTTCACGGGGAAAAAACCCCCTACCTGGCGCGCTAAATGTCGAAGGTCTTAAATGACACTTCCCCCATACCTGCTTAGAGAGCAGCCCACGTAGGTTCTTTGGATTCACGAGGGCTAGTCCCAGGAGATTGAGCGCAGCGAGATGGTGAACACAGAGCGTTTACGTGGTTCGGGCCGCCGGAGCGTAACACCCTACGTCCACGGGAGTGTATGTGTATTGCCTTGCTTGAGCGTGTATGGGTTTCAATCGGTCTGATGCCCTCCTCTGTGAAGGTCGTCTGCCGAGTCCTTTTATAGTCCAAGGACTCTGCAGTCACAAGGTGGGCCCCGGGCCCCGACAGGTGGTCCCGGGGAGGGCCAAATCCTATACAAGATCTAGGATTAAATGCTATCTACTTCCCTTTGTCAGTGGCTTCAATGTGTCATCCCGCCGCATCGTGCGCCAGGGCTACACATAGTTGCTGATGATGGCAGGGCACGTCCCGTCCGTCTTGTCCTCACGGCTTACTCGTTCGCCTTACGTCGTGGGTCTACACCGGCTACTTGGACAAGACTGGACACTGGAGCCTTGACTTGCGCATGCGCGACCCCGCTTTGCCTGGGGAAGGCGCGCGTACTTAATGCCAGTCTGAGCAGCGCAATCTTTCCTTTATTATGGCCTCCTACCGCATTGAGTTGGCCATCCGCCACGTGGTCGCACCGGAGCCTGCCTCTGCGGGGAGTTGAGCGCCCGGCTGTACGGGTCACGTGGCGCCTCCGGAGCCCACCTCAGCGGAAGGGCGGCGGCTCATCTCTGCGGGCCACGTGGTAGTTCTGGAGCCCTCCTCACTGGGGAGACGGGCTCGACCCCGAGGGTTCCAATGGCTACATGGCAGCCCCGTAGCCCGCCTCAGCGGGGAGGCGAGGGTCCGATTCCGCCGGCCATGTGGCAGCCCCAAAACCCGCTTCGGTGGGGAGGTGAGGATCCGGTTCTGTGTGCCACGTGGCTGCCCTGGAGCCCGCCTCAGCGGGGAGGCGGGGGTCCGGTCCGGCCGGCCACGTGGCAGTCCTGGAGCCCGCCCCGGCGGGAAGGTAGGATCTGGTCCTTCCCTCCACGACGTGGCAGCCTCGGATTCTGCCTTCAAGTAAAGGTCGTGTCCTTAGCTATTTTCTCCTTGTGCGCGGGGGTACCCGGTCTGCGAGGTACCGATTGTGTTCCTCACATCCTGTAAAATGTTCATAGCCATTTCACATGTATAAAATTCTCAGATTCAAATTTTATCTCTGTTGTTCAATATTATCAGAAACATTATTTTCAGATTTTGATTCCAACTTCAAATTCAATTGCTCATAATAGTACTGCTCCAAAAATACCAAATAAATTCTTGTACACTCACTTTGATCTATACTTTGAGATAGTTCAAACCAACACATTCTAAACCTTGCTATGTGTTTTATTGCAGCACACGAAGAATGTGTACCAAGAATGGCCGATTTCTAGAAGTATTCCTAGTAGAGGAGCTGACAAGATTGCAAGTGAACTTTGTAAATTCATAGGTCGCGAAATTTTCCACCGAAAAAGGGTGTTCTTTGATGAGGATGATGTAATAGTTGATGTGCCAGAACTTTGCGAGTATGACAATAGAAACAGCTTTTAGTAAAACTTGTAAACTATGAGATGACTTGTTTGTCAATTGAAAGTGTAACTTGTACATATGTATATTGTTTTAATGAAATTGACTTCTGCGCGATGACTTCTCTGATTATATTGTTTTAGTGTAAACTATGTGATGACTTCTGTGTTGATTTAGTGAAATTGACCTGAAAATTAGAAATAACAGCAGGTAGTGCTGCGTTGGGTATACTTTATCACAGGTGGTTCTTTACCTACGACTAGACCTGCCCGTGAAATTATATTATCACAGGCGACTAGTCGTAAGTAAAGAATCACCTGTGATAACTCCATTATCACAGACGGCTACGATCGCGTGTGATAATACATTTGGAGTTGCCTAAGATGAAGCTTATTGTAGTAGTGCATATCATTTTCGTTAAATGACAATACAGATTATTGTGAAACAAGTATGTAGACCAGGTTTCTTGCCCAGTATTTTCTATTACCTCATCTTGTATGACACTGTTTTATCCGTCGCTCCTTTAGCATAAACTCTGCCAATTGTGCCACGAACGTATCTAACATTACACCGAAGGGCCGATGTTATCTATTATTACTCCTTAAAGTAGGTATGCCATGCGGACACTGGCTTCTGAAATTTTGTTTCACAATATTGGACCGCGGCGTGGTCGACAGGCAAACGTATATGATGTGACATAACAACAGCAAGCGCACAATTTGTGAATTCCAAGTATTGTCGCGTCCATCTGGCCGGCGCATGGACACAAGACAAGCGGACGACCACGGCCGTACAACCGTGGTGTACGTGTAAGCGACGTCCAATTCTTGTGGCCCTCGACGGCGACGCCCACCGGTCTGCTGCCGCTCTCCTGGGTCCACCTGTCACCGTCCCCCAGCTAGTAGCCTGGTTGGGTACAGCTCGTATGGACCTGGAGGCGCCAGACATGATTTCTTTCTTTTTTTTTTCGTTTGTTGGCAAGTATTTGTGTCATCCGTGTATACCTTTGAGAGTCTGATAAACTTCGGCACCTCTCATCGGCTGATCGATTGCTAAATTGCATTCTGGCGACATCTCAATCGGGCTTTAATGATGATACCTTTTCTGTTGAGATGTACCTTTATTTTATTTAAGGAAAATGTTTACTTACCGCTCGCAATTATACTCATAGATTAATTTACCCCCTGAACTACAAAACCTATGACTAGCACCCTAACCTTTTCAAAATCATCTACTTTACTCCCTAATCTGGTTTTATTAGGCGGTTTTGCCACGTCATTAACTTATGCGGCGTTCCTCCGATTGCCGACTAGAGGTGGGACTCGGGCCGTGCCCGGGCCGGCCCGGCACGGCCCGTTCGTGCTTCGCGCCGAAATGGCCCGGGCCCGAAAGCACGTCGGGCCGGCTCGGGCCGGGCCGGCGACCAAAAAATCAGGCCCAGGCACGGCCCGGGGCCCGACGGGCCGCCTTCGGGCCGGGCCAAGCCTGAGCACGGCCCAGTTCACCAATTTAAGCCAATAAATAATTAAAATTTTAATAAAAATCAAGTTTTTTTAAACAAATGGACAAAAAATGCAAAAAAATATGTAAAAATATGGAAGTGATAGAGAATATTTTTTGAATAATTTAGGAAAAAAATCATCAAATTTGGACCAAATTTGAAGAACTATATAAGTTTGAACTTTTAAATTTGAATAAAAATGAAAAAACAACTTCAGCCCAGCAGTAGCCCACTACCACTGGGCTGGCCCAACAACATATAAAAATTGATTTGAGGACAATTTTTTTTTAAAATACATAGCCAAAAAATCTTTAAAAAATATGAAAAAAATTGTGTAGATTGATAGAGTTGAATTACATGTTCTCAAAAAAATTTACATTCAAAATAATAATATATTTCAGAGAACAAAAAAAACAAAGAAAAATGAATTTTGAGTTTTTTATGCAATACATGTACAAAAAATTTCCAAAAAATCTGAAAAAAATACTGGAGTCTAAGGATGTTGTATTTCATGTGTCCTCTGAATTTGAGTTCGAGAAACATAATAAATTGATCAGAACAAAATAAATAAATAAAGGAATTTGAGGAGTTTTTGTCATTTTTATATCTTTAATAATACATCGATTTAGTGAGTGAAATTTTTTGTGAGGATTTTTAATGATGACACCAACCTCCATGATTTTTTCAAGAATTTTTTAACTTTGTTTGAATGAATGTGTGTTTGAATTTGAAGATTGTCTCATAACCTTAATAGCTTTTGAGTGAGAAGAGAGAAAATGTGAAACTTCACATGTTGAAGTATCTCAAAAAAATTATAAAAAATGTATACATGTAGAAATATAGAACATACACATACAAAACAAAATTTGATACAACATCTTTATTTTTTGGAGATTTACAAAATAGTGAAGAATATGTACATATGATTTATTTTGGTAGTTTATAAAAAAAGTACAAAAAGACCTATATAAGTTTGAAAATAATTGTTCCAAGTGGTAGAGAGTATTTTTCTAAGAATATAGAAAAAAGAATCATCGAATTTGGACTTAATTTGCGAAATCTATACAAGTTTGAATATTTAAATAGGAATCAAAAATAAAAAAGACATGCAAACTCAAGAACAGCCGTGTCGGGCCACCGGGCCAATTCGGGCCGTCGGGCCGCTTCGGCCCGTCAGGCCATTTCGGGCCTTGCCGGCCCGGGCACGGCCCAAGTCGTCGTGCCGTGCCGTGCCGCCCGCCGTGCCCAAAACCTAGGCCCGGCACGGCCCGGTGTTTCGGGCCGGGCCGGCCCGGCCCGAACGACCTTCGTGCCGGGCCGGATCGGGCCTCGGGCCGCGTCGTCGTGCTTCGGGCCGCCCGGTTTTAGCTCGGCCCAATTCCCACCTCTATTGCCGACGCCGACGACCCACGGGATGTAGGTGTCTGGCACGAGCGCGGCGGGCGGCTGGCCCTCGAGGCCGTCGAGCATGCGCTCGAAGGGCGTCCATCTGGGTGGCGACGGCATCAAAGAAGCCCATGTGATCGGCGGCGCGGCCGTGCTAGGAGGGGATGACATTAGCGATGGCGCGCAGGCGCACGCCGGCCGGCGGCGCGGGGTGAGAGTCGAGGAGCAGGTTGAGCCACTCCTCGATGACGACAAAGGTGACCTCGGCGCCGCGCGCGACGAGGAGGCGGCACAGGTTTATCACGGCGTTCACGTGGCCGCGTCCTGGTAACGGCACCGCCACAATGGGCAGCCGCGCACGCGTGGTTCGTCCATGGCGGCGACGGCGACCATTTCTCTCGGTGTGGTGTCGGTGTATGGCTCTCGTCGCGCCTCCTCGTATGGGCACTCGTCTTTGGCTATGGTCATACGAAGTGAGCGACAAGTAACAAGGCAATGCCAGTGGCCCTGACGCACATGGGATGGGATGCGCGCGCTTCAGGCAGCACGGAAGCTTGCACGGCCCCCAGGCGTGGACCACCGGCTGCTATCACAAATGGCCGCAACCACGGGCACGTAGGGCGGAGAAACCAGACAAAACGGACATGGATCGCCGGCCGGAGAAACCTGACGAAACGGACATGGATGGTCGGACGTACCCGTGCTCACTGAGACGTGGGTCCGTATCACACGTCAGCGATGACGGTACAGTTATGTCAGACTATCCGTGACCAAAGGACCGATCATAAATCAGTTAGAGTTAGCTTGGTTCTATGAGGACATCTCGCGCGTCCAGGGAAGAGATCGTGGTCAGGAAACAGATCGCCGTCAGGTCTGATTATTCATGTCCCAGTAGATCCATGTCTTTAGGGTGTTTTTTATTTACTCAATGACATAAGGGTTTCACCGTAGACAGTATATAGGGGACGCCACATCAGCCTGTGACGTGGCAAAGCCACCCTGGAAAATCAGATTAGGGAGTAAAGTAGATGGTTTTGGGAAGATCAGGGTGCTAATAATCCGTTTTTGTACTTTAGGGGTAACTTAGTCTCTATGGTATAGTTGAGGGGGTAAGTAAACTTTTTCCTTTTATTTAATGTTGGTTAGTTCAATTAACATTAGTTAAAAACTTAAAATGAAATAGAGGAAGTAGCAGCGAGGAGTGGCAGAAGGTCACGGGTATGGCAAGAATATGCGACAGAGATGAGACTCCTGAATTTGTTCGAGTAGCATCATAATTGTTCAGGGTAATTTGTTCCGTCTTCTCTTGTTAGTCCAAGACTCCAAGTCTTTCTTCTTTAAAAGACTTCAGTGAGGCATATACCCACGTCGCTACCAAGCAAATGGATGAGTGAGACGAAGGATGGCAAAGTTGATTTGGTTCGTGGTGTCGGAACGGGACGCGTGTTGTATGGCTCCTAGGCAGACTCAAATCCTCTGCAGTTACTTAGTTACTTTGGCTGACAGGTAAGTCCCAAACCTCCTGGCTCCACTTATCAGCCGATTTGGTTCCTAGCCGCTAGCCTCCTAGCCAGCCATGTGTACGGCGTTGTTCTGTGTATAGCTCCCGCGTGGGGCCTATGGCTCTATTATTGACCGCTCAGTGGCGTCATTCTGTGACCCGGCCTCGTCACCGGATTTCGTACTCGATTAGGACTGATGGTTACAGTGTTTGTTGTTTTTTCTTGGAGCTATGCATCATTCTTTAGATGCTAATTTACCTGGTTCTTCTATTAGTGACTGAAACCCCGATAGGCTCGTCCGACCACAAGAAACCTAATCAAGCAATGCTGAGGTCGCTTTTATCTGAGCTCAACATGGTAATGCCAAAACTTGTGTTCCACACCACACGTGTGCAAAAATTAAATATCGATGAAAGTGAAAATGACAGTTTTGGTTATATTGGAACTCGTTTTCAAAAAAAAAAAAACATGAGAGGAAGAGGAATCATATACTAGGAAATGAAAATGAGAAAAGCTAACATAAGCTAGAGTGAAAATAATTTTAGGATTTACAGATTGCTTTCAAACAGTTTTCATCTCTACACTAATACAAAAAGCGTTTTCACAGGCGCCTCAATTTTTCAAATATAGGCAGTCCGTAAAAAAATGCGATTGTGATGACGAATGATACAATAACCGCTTGTGATGACAAAATATCACAGACGGATTTTAAAAGACAACCGTCTGGGTAAGTATATGATTTTGAGGCGGCTATTAATTAAGAATCGCATATACTGTAACAAACTTTACAAGCGGTTTTTACTTAACCACCACTACAGGAAACGCCAACAATTACGTCGGCCAACGCAACTTACGTGCGTCAGCCGACGTAATTAAGTTACTTATGTCGGTGTCTGGAAACCGACGTAAGTTAAGTAAATTACGTCGGCTTCAATCCCCTGGCCGACATAAGTAAAAGAACCGACGGTAATTAATGGATACTTACGTCGGTCGCGGCCCGTAGCCGACGTAAGTTGAGTGCCCGACGTAAGTTAACATTTACTTACGTCGGTCTTGACGTCGGCCGACGTAATTAACCACGGCCGACGTAAGTTGTTGATTTAACCTAACCGCGCGAGCCGCGCGCGCCTTCTCATTTTCCCCGTGCCGCTTCGATAGCTTTCCGCCGACCGCCGCCCTGCTTTCCGCCGCCGCCGCCGACCGACGCCTCGCCGCTTGCCCACCGTCGCCACCCCGCCGCCGGCCCGCCGCCCCGCCGTCGCCGCCCCGCCGCCGCCCTGCTCTCGCCCCTAGCCCTGCCCCCGCAGCGCCGCCCCGACCCCGCGGCGCGTCGCCACCCCGCCGTCGACCCGTCGTCGCCGCCCCTGCGCCCCAGCCGTCGCCGCCCCCGGTCCGCCGTGCCCCAGCCGTCGCCACCCCCGGTCCATCGCCGCGCCCGTCCGCTGCGCCCCCGATCGGCGCCTCCAGCACACCACAGCAGCAAGGTGAGCTCGAGTTTTTTTTTCATTTTAAAATTCATATATACAGTGTGAATAATGTGTTTAGGGAATTATTCCTACAAATTATATGTGTTTAGGGAATTATTCCTACAAATTATATAGATACACAATAGGGAATCATGCATGGTTTAGGGTTAAAATGTATACACAGTGCGAATAATGTTTACTATGCTTATGTTATAATTAAATCGATAAATTGATGAATTACAATTGATGAATTTTTATGCTTATTTGTTATGCTTAGAATTATGGTTAGAATTGAATTACTTATGTTTAGGTTTAATTTAATTGAATTGCTTATGTTAGAATTGAGTTGATAAATTGATGAATTAAAATGGATAATTGTTATGTTTAGATTTATTTGAATTGCTTAGTTTTTTGAATTATGGTTACAATTTTAATTTTGATTGCTTGAGTGTTTAAGTACTATATATACATAAATGGGCTCGGCTTGACAAGGCCCGACAAGGCCCATTTAGTGGTAAGGTAAAGTATGCGTGTAGACGGGCACGAAGGCGAACGGCGGCAGTGAGGATGGCAAGCACCTGCGCGTGGATGGTGTACCCCGACGACGGCGGGTCCAGACTGGACATAACGTACGACGAGCTAACACTAAAGTCGTCTTAAGTTAACGTCGGGCTTCGATGGGTGAATGTAGGCCTAGAGGGGGGGCGAATAGGCCTTTTGAATTTTTGTCGGATCCTGCAACACTCAACAACAAGTTCAATACCATAGAAGTCGAACTAGTCCGGTAAAGTGCGGACTAGTCCGGTGTTCACAGACTAAGTTGATCACGATTAATCAATTGGGTTGATTCTTTAATGTATGCAGCAGAAATATAGAATCAAACAACAGTTTAACAGTTATATATTGGATTGTATCACAACTAAGGCCTGTGTTCAACAATTTAATGTAAATTGAACAATTAGTATCAAACTCTAGAGTAAGTAGATCAATTTAAGTGATGAACACAAAAAGGACAAGACACATGATTTATCCCGTGGTTCGGCTACCACAAAGGCAACCTACATCCACGTTGAGGAACCCACGAAAGGACCGGGTCTTCTCCAACCCTACCCTCGTCGGATCACCACGAAGGCCAACCCTCTTCCACTAATCACAAAGGGGTGAATAACCAAATTCAAGGGGCGTTCTCACACGTTGAGAGGTCCCTTAGATTACAAATCACAATTCCACCAAAAAGACACTAAAAAATTACAATTGAAACGCAGGAGTGTGTTAGAGATTCAAACCAAGAGCTCAATGATGTGTGCCAAGTGTCTCTCCAATGATCTAGAAGTGATCCTCAAAGGATTGATCGATTTTGCACTTAATTTCGTGGAGAGAGGTGGTTTCTGAGTCTCTTGGGAGGTGTGACGGCGCTAGGGTTGGATGACAAGTCCGCACTTGGAGGACTTGTCCGATTTAGATCAGTGGGTATTTCGGACTAGTCCGTGTAAACATCAGACTTGTCCGAAGCGGATCAGAATGAATATCGGACTAGTCCGATTAACAATGGACTTGTCCGATTTTGTGTGACTTGTGAAGTGTGCTGAGGACTAGTCCGCCCTGGGACATACTTTGAGTTCAGCTCATATAGGAATTTCATCCTATCCTTCTCCGTGACACCTATGTTGTGGATGATCAGCCTGTCATGTCCAGAGGTGTCCAGATGGAGCAGATTAGCAAAGTCCTCTTGAGTGATACTATACTTAGATCCGTGTGTCATCCAAGTAACACTCTCTTCATCCTCACTTGAGAAGTGGCAAGTTGCAAAGAACTGTGCAATCACTTCATCATTCTAGTTATGCCTGAAGGCAAAGAGATCCTTCAGGCCATGCCTCTCAACTGCTGCAATGACTTCATCAAAAGCTGAGCACTTCTTCTTCTCAAGGTGTGCCCAGTCAATCCACTGACTGCGCACCACGGGGGTCTTCATTGGTAGATACACCGATTTGTAGAAGTCTGCATGTAAGTTGCACCAAAACCTTCCATCGACAGCTTGCTTTGGCCTGCCATACCAGTCAATGCTTCTGAACTTGGCTGCAGAATCACTGCCCTTGCCGTTGAACTTCTCCTCAGTAGGGTCCCGGACCCCTTCCCTGGGAGCATGGAGCTTCAAGGGCCCGACTGGCCCCATTGCTATCCCCTTGCCCTTGCCCTTGCCCTTGGCTTGGCGGGCACTTGCCGAGCTAGGACCACCACCAGCCTTAGAGGCTGGCACCTTGGAGGCCGGCTTCTTCGCTAGCACTTTCCTCCGAACCTGAGGAGGGGAAGGAGCAGGCTCGGAGGGTCTTTCTTGGCGCTTCTTGCCAAGACCCGTCGAGGACCGAGGTGCCACTTCGTGGTCCAACTCGGCCTCAAAGTCAGAGATTTCGTTGTTTGAGCTCGACATGATCTGAGAATGATTTTGCAAGAATGATGGTAAGTGATACAGGGCATAGGTATGAAAAGATAGCAATGAATTGCATTGAGGAATTGAAAAATTAGGTTTTCAGTTCAGAAACATCAGACTTGTCCGGTGCACAGGCACGGACTAGTCCGGAGGACCGAACTTGTCCGTGCATGGACCAGACTAGTCTGATGTTCATCCTCAAAAACCTAACAGATTGGTCAAGGGATGATTCCTAATGCAAATCTAGTCTAGCATACACGAAGTACATCAAATAAGCATGTATCTAGTAAAGGATGCTAGGTTATACGATCAACAATGGAGAAAAACAAGATTTCTAGGGTTTTGAAGAAAGTTACTGAAGAAATCGATTGAAGCTTGAAGGTTTGGGGGTTGGAGGCCGGACAAGTCCGCTAGCTTCAATCCCCAAGAGGTCAAGCTTGATCTCCGCCCAAATGTGGACTTTTTCAACGGAGGGAGCAGATAATCGCCTTGGTAGCTCGAGCGCAAGAGAGAGGAAGGCGTGAGCAAATGTGGGGATAAGAAGATTAGTGTTTGGTGGCGGCTAGGGTTATGGACACGAAAAATCGGACAAGTCCGGACATGACCGGACTAGTCCGAAGTCATCCAGAGAGCTATATCGGACTAGTCCGTGGTCTATCGGACTAGTCCGGTCTAACCGGCACTCTGCGGACTAGTCTGCAAGAGCGGACTAGTCCGGGTAACCACGGACTAGTCCGTGGTCACCAGGAGAAATTGCATAGCCTATTCATATATATTTGAAGGTTGATTAATAGAGAATAGGTGGGACAAAACAAATCAATTAATCTTGTTGACTTTGACCAGTAAGCATACAACAATCACACAATGGTCATAATTCATCAAGATCTAATAATTGACATAGTTTTTCGAGAAAAAATGAAGAGGGATGATTTTCACAATTCAGTCAAAATTTTAAAGAGGTCATACAGGTATGCAACTTTTCAAGCCAACCCTAAGGAATGTCACTTGACAGCCGTAAAAAGAATCTTGAGATATTTAGTTCATACACCCAACCTTGGTCTTTGGTACCCAAAAGGCTCAAAATTCAATCTCATTGGTTACTCCGATGCAGATTATGCCGGGTGCAAAGTAGATAGAAAAAGCACCTCCGGCACATGCCAAATCCTAGGGAGATCCTTAGTTTCTTGGTCATCCAAGAAACAAAATTCCATTGCTTTATCCACAAACATACACTCAACATAATTTCTGGCCTAGATGAACATAAGTAAAGTAGATATCCAATCATGGAGAGATATACCTTTTGATCGACGCTAGGTCCATCTTCATTGAGATCCAAGTGGCCATTTGTTGCCATGGGGGTCTTTATGGGCTTTGCCTTGTCCATGCCAAACGTCTTGAGTATGTCCTGCATGTACTTGGTTTGGCTTATGAACGTTCCTTCTCTTTGTTGCCGCACTTGGAATCCCAAAAAGTATTTTAATTCTCCCATCATTGACATTTCAAACCTGTATGTCATGATTTTGCTAAATTCCTCACAAAAAGATTGATTAGTTGATCCAAAAATTATATCGTCAACATAAATTTGACAAATAAAAAGATCATTATCTAAGTTCTTTGTAAATAATGTATAATCTACTTTGCCAATTTGAAAACCATCCTCAATTAAGAAATCTCTAAGACACTCATACCAAGCTCTAGGAGCTTGTTTGAGGCCGTAGAGAGCCTTACGCAATTTATATACGTGGTCGGGGAACTCTTCGTCTTCAAATCCGGGTGGTTGCTCCACATACACCTCTTCCTTGATCGGTCCGTTGAGGAAGGCGCTTTTCACGTCCATTTGATACAGCTTGAAATCATGGTGAGTAGCATATGCAAGTAATATTCTAATAGATTCAAGCCTAGCTACTGGAGCAAAAGTCTCATCGAAATCCAAACCTTCGACTTGTGAGTACCCTTTGGCCACAAGTCGCGCCTTGTTTCTTGTTACCACTCCGTGTTCATCTTGTTTGTTGCGGAAGACCCACTTGGTGCCCACTATGTTTGCATTGGGTCTTGCCACAAGTTCCCACACCTCGTTCCTCTTGAAGTTGTTCAATTCGTCTTGCATTGCCACCACCCAGTCTGGATCCTTCAATGCATCCTCAATCCTGCGTGGTTCCAAAAAGGAGACAAATGAGTAATGCTCACAGAAGTTAGCTATGCGAGATCTAGTGGTTACTCCCTTTTGGATGTCACCGATGATGTTGTCGATTGGGTGATCCCTTTGAATGCATTGGTGTACTCTTGGGTGGGGCACTTGGGGAGTTGTGTCTTCATGATCGTTTTCTTGTCCCCCTGAGTGGTTGCCCTCGTTGACTTGTTGATCATCTTCATACTCTCGTGCTTGTGTTGAAGCTCCCCCTTGATTGTTGGTCTCCTCTTGTGGTTCATTTTCCTCATTTATGTGTGAAGGTGACTCTTGTGGTCAAACTTCACCTAGAGCCATTCTTTTCAATGCTAGACAAGGAGCTTCTTCTTTACCTAATTCACATGGATCAACTTGCTCCTTTTGGGAGCCGTTAGTCTCATCGAACACTACGTCACGTGCTACTTCAACAAGTCCGGAGGCCTTGTTGAAAACACGATAGGCGTAGGTGTTCGAATCGTAACCGAGCAAGAAACCTTCATCGGACTTTGAAGCGAACTTTGAAGTCCTGGGCTTCTTGTTCAAGATATAACATGGAGAACCGAAAACTCGAAAGTAAGAAATGTTTGGTTTGTTACCGGTGATTAGCTCATAGGGAGTTTTATTGAGTAGTCGATGAAGATAAAGCCGATTTGCGGCGTGGCAAGCGGTGTTAATTGCTTCCGCCCAAAATCGATCTGAAGTCTTGTATTCATCGAGCATAGTTCTTGCCATCTATATGAGTGTTCGATTCTTCCTTTCAGCAACTCCATTTTGTTGTGGTGAATATGGCGCTGAAAATTCGTGCTTGATGCCCTCTTCATCAAGGTACTCCTCCACTTGTATGTTCTTGAACTCCGTGCCATTGTTGCTTCGAATACTCTTAATTGACAATGAAAACTCATTTTGAGCTCGCTTGAAGAATTTCTTGAGTGTTCCTTGTGTTTCTGACTTATCATGCAAAAATAAAACCCAAGTGAAGCGAGAAAAGTCATCATTGATAACCAAACCGTATTTGTTACCGCCGATGCTTATGTAAGCAACTGAACCAAACAAGTCCATGTGAAGTAGTTCGAGCGGTCTTGTTGTAGTCATGATGTTCTTTGCGGGATGATGTGCTCCAACTTGCTTCCCGGCTTGGCACGCGCTACAAGGCCTGTCTTTCTCAAAAACAACATCTTTCAAACCTCGGATGTGATCGCCCTTGAGGAGTTTTTGAAGATTCCTCGTACCAACATGCGCTAGCCGTCTATGCCACAGCCAACCCATGTTGGTTTTTGCAATCAAGCATGTGTCGAGTTCGGCTTTATCCTTGTTGAAGTCAACAAGCTAAAACTTTCCCTTCAACATACCCTTGAATGCAACGGAACCATCACTCCTCCTTGAGACAGTCACACCCTCGTTAGTGAACAAGCAATTATAACCTTTGTCACATAGTTAAGATATGGACAACAGGTTATAATCTAAAGATTCAACATGTAAAACATGAGAAAGCGTGTGTTCAGAGGATATTGCAATTTTACCGGTACCGAGCACCTTTCCTTGACTATTATCTCCGAAGTAGATGCCTTCGTTTGGGTCCTCATTTTCTTCATATTCCACGAACATCCTCCTTTCTCCGGTCATGTGGTTGGTGCATCCACTGTCTAGCACCCATTTGGATCCACCGGAGGAATAGGCCTGCAAAAACAAATTATGCTTTGGTTTTAGGTACCCAAGCTTGCTTGGGTCCTTGGAGGTTAGTTACAATACATTTGGGCACCCACACATGGGATTTTGTGTTCCCATGGCGTGGCCCAACATAATAAGCATAAACCTTACCAAGATTGTTTCTCATTAATACATAAGATGCATCAAAAGTTTTAAATAGAAGCCGCTGTTGTTTATGAATCGGACTAGTCTGGGTGGCCGGACTTGTCCGGATGACCGGACTTGTCCGGATACCGACCAGACTAGTCCGGTATTCATACGAGTTCATTTTCTTATTCTTCAACTTATCAGCTTGAGAGGATCTTCCCTTCACAAAGGAGATCCTTCTCCTGTTATTCTTATGACTTCTAGCATGTTGCTTTTTATCATAAGAGTAACCAATGCCATATTTGACATTTGGAGGTCTTTGGACCAAGTATGCACTACGTGCATAGTTGATCTTCTCCTTGTCAAATATTCCATACTGGGTAGGATATTTATCCTTTGTGGAGGTTGACTTCTCCTTCAAACTGGTGTTGATTTTACTACATGTGCACATATGAATAAGATCAGTTTTAGTGGGTTGAGAAGGTGAACTTGAAGAGGAGGAAGGAAGGTTCACTTAGCTTGAGTGACTCAACTTGCACTTCAAGGATTTTGTTAACCTTGATCAGGTCAGCAAGTTGGTCCTTGATTGCAACATTTGAGTCGGTTAACTCCAAGCAAGTTTTCTTGCTTGAAGCTAGCTCAAGCTCTAGTGAACCGTTTTTCTCCTTTTCAAGCTCTAGGAGTTTGTCAATTTTGACATACTTCTCCTTTTGGGAGATAATCATGTCCTCTTGATGATCAATTAACCTCTCCTTATCAACAAGTTGGTCAAGTAAAAATCTCATTTTAGCAGCAGTTTTCCAATCTAGTCCATTTAGCATGTCCTCATCATCACTATCTAGTTCATCATCACTAGAGTAGCAATGCATGGAAGGGGTTTTGATGTTTACCTTGCGTTTACCTTCCTTTGCCATTAGACAAGTGCCATTTCCCTTCTTTGCACCGAGTGTGGGGAAGAGTGTGGATTTCTTGGATGTGCTTTCGATGGCTATGCTAGCCATCTCTTCTTCATCGGATGATGAGGACTCATCGTTTGAGTCCCACTCCTTCCCAATGTGTGCTTGTTCGGCTTGTTTCTTCTTCTTGAAGAATTTCTTAGGTTGAGGCTTGGTTTCTTTAGTTTTCTTCTTGTTGTCCTCATACGGGCAATCGACTATAAAGTGGTTATACTCACCACAATTATAGCACGCCCGCCTCATCTTTGGCTTCGTCCTTTCCTTGTACTTTCCTTCACTTGATTTTGTTCCTGGTCTCTTCTTCATTATTCTCTTGAACTTTTTCATGAACAAAATCATATCCTCTTCATCTAGCTCACTACTCTCGTCATCACTGTCCTCCTCTAGTTGTGCTTCTCTTGCTTCTTTGGATAGAGGCTTGAGAGTAGATTTTAGGGCAACTCCTTTCTTCTTGGCCGAGGTGAGGTCGGCAATTTCTTTGACGTGCTTGGCTTGTTTCTCCATCATTTCAAAGTTGATAATTTTACCAAGCAATTCATCCGAAGTCAACCTTTTGTAACCGGGGCTTTCTCTGATCATTGAGCATAGCGTGACATTGCGAGGCATAAAAGCTCTAAGGATGAGCTTTACCACCTCGTGGTCATTCCACTTCTTGCTCCCATATGATCGAACCTTGTTGAGAAGTGTCTTCAATCAATTGTACATGTCCTGGGGTGACTCGTCTTCCTCAATTGTAAATCTTCCTAGTTCCCCTTCGATCATTTCAATTTTTGCCTCACGCACATGCCGGTCACCTTCATGTGCTTTTTGTAATGTATCCCATATCTCCTTAGCAATTTCGAGTCCATCCACCTTGGTGAACTCGTCTCGACTGAGAGAGGAGGTGATTACGGCTGCGGCTTGAGCATTTCTATGGATGGCCTGCTCTTGACTTGGGGTGAGCTCTTCGTCGTCATCCGGAATATCTATCCCTGTACATACAACATGCCATAAACTTGGGTTGAGGGAAATCAAATGCATCTTCATATTCTGCCTCCACATGGAGTAATCACTCCCATCGAAGTGTGGGGCTTTTCCAAGTGGGATAGATAAGTAGTGATTGTTATTGGAATTTAGAAGATCATAATTAAAAGGATATCGGGAGTAGTCGGTGTGACTACTCCCCGTCTTCTTCTCTTCAACTTTCGCTTTCCCTTTTGAAAGTGCCTTCTTTATGAGGAGCGCCTTTAGCTCCAGCGTCTCCTCATCGTCGTCCTCGAAGTCTTGAATGGCTTCGAGGTACTTCTCCAGTTTTTGGGTCTTGTCGTTGTAGACTTCCTCTTGGTTGTTGATTTTGTGGACGTCCTTCATGTCCGACATGATCTCTTCGAGTGGTTAAACTCTTTCTTGAAGAACCTGCTCTGATACCAATTGAATGTAGGCCTAGAAGGGGGGTGAATAGGCCTTTTGAATTTTTGTCGGATCCTGCAATACTCAACAACAAGTTCAATACCAGAGAAATCGGACTAGTCCGGTAAAGTGCGGACTAGTCCGGTGTTCACAGACTAAGTTGATCAAGAATAATCGATTGGGTTGATTCTTTAATGTATGCAGCAGAAATATAGAATCAAACAACAGTTTAACAGTTATATATTGGATTGTATCACAATTAAGGCTTGTGTTCAACAATTTAATGTAAATTGAACAATGAGTATCAAACCCTAGAGTAAGTAGATCAATTTGAGTGATGAACACAAAAAGGACAAGACACACGATTTATCCCGTGGTTCGGCTACCACGAAGGCAACCTACATCCACGTTGAGGAGCCCACAAAAGGACCGGGTCTTCTCCAACCCTACCCTCGTCGGATCGCCACGAAGGCCAACCCTCTTCCACTAATCACAAAGGGGTGAATAACCAAATTCAAGGGGCGTTCTCACACGTTGAGAGCTCCCTTAGATTACAAATCACAATGCCACCAAAAACACACTCAGAAATTACAATTGAAACGCAGGAGTGTGTTAGAGATTCAAACCAAGAGCTCAATGATGTGTGCCAAGTGTCTCTCCAATGATCTAGAAGTGATCCTCAAAGGATTGATCGATTTTGCACTTAATTTCGTGGAGAGAGGTGGTTTCTGAGTCTCTTGGGAGGTGTGACGGCGCTAGGGTTCGAGAGTTTGTAAAAGTGGGCCGTGCACCTCTATTTATATGGGGTTTCTAAAAGTGACCGTTAGGGTTCAGAAGGATCGGACTAGTCCGTGGTGGTCACCGGACTAGTCCGGTGTGCTGTGTGTAGCAAACCCTAAGTGTCCCGAAATATCGGACTAGTCCGGTCGAAAACGGACTTGTCCGATTTCACTACTGGAAATCTTCGGACTAGTCCGATAGCCATCAGACTTGTCCGACATATGAAACCCTAAGTGTGTTGGATGACAAGTCCACACTTGGAGGACTTGTCCGATTTAGATCAGTGGGTATTTCAGACTAGTCCGTGTAAACATCGGACTTGTCCGAAGCGGATCAGAATGAATATCGGACTAGTCCGGTTAACAGCGGACTTGTCCGATTTTGTGTGACTTGTGAAGTGTGTTGAGGACTAGTCTGCCCCGGGGAGGACTAGTCCGACTCAAGTCAGAAAGATATCGGACTAGTCCGACAGATATCGGACTTGTCCGATCTGGTGCAGAAAGGATATCGGACTAGTCCAGTTGATATTGGACTAGTCCGGTCCTGTGTAACTTTGTGCAATATGTGTGTGCTCTTAAATATGATTGAGCTCTTGGGTGTGTTCCTTAACACACTCCATACACAATAATCTACTATTTCTTTTCCTTGAGCTCAAGTTCACTTTGCTCCTTATTATCCCTTCTTTTTGGTATTTTGCTCATTTTTCATTATTGGCCTGCATTCATCTCAACAAAAACGTTAGGATCCCAATTGCTTGTCATAAATCATCCAAAACCCACAAGGGAGTCCTAGATGCACTTTCAATGGGGCATAACTTACTCTTTAAGACCAACTGGATGTGGAGCGTAATACCCTACTCCACATGGATGTGGAATTGTCATCTAAGACCAACTTTCCTCTCATTCTTTCTCTAGTTCTTTCCTCTCTCTTAAATGACCTCAAAATGAAAATGAGCAACGTAACCTATAGCAATGTATTACCCGTTTTGGATCGGCACGTCTCACATGCCATTGGCATGTGAGACGTGCAGGTTCGGAATTGTCCCTTTTTGGACAACCTCGGAGTGACCGAGGGGGTGTGGCTTGTGACGAGACGCGGGTCCGGATTTGGACGAGATTTCGGTGGTGTAACCCTGTTGTTCTCTGCTGCACCATTTTTGGGCGTGCAGTGGAGATTAGCGGGGTTATGCTGCCGAAATTTCATTCGAATTTGGATCATGCGTCTCATCATGAGCACGCTCCGCTCAGTCACTCTTGGGTGGGTTTAGGATCTATCTGCCTAGATTGTAGGGTTGTGACATAACATAACAATACATTAATGACAATTTCTTTTGCGTTAAACTGCAGAGTCAAACATGGGCGAAGATCGTAGTTGGATGTACACTGGTTGGAAGAGCAGAACTGGTGGTCACTCAGATGAGTGGTACGCCAAGACAGAAGCTTTTGTGGAACGATCTTTTTCGTTGTCAAATAGCGATAAGGTGCGGTGCCCATGTACGAAATGCTGAAACAGAATGTTTTTGGATAAAGTGGAACTTACGTTGCACTTGTGTCAAAACGGTTACGTGTCACATTATGAGTTGTGGAACTTCCACAGCGAGACAACTTCTCAAGCTGTACAAGAAGTGGAAGCGGACAATGATGATGCTCAAGAGGTTGTGTCGGTGGTTTGGAACCGGCAGATCTCCCGACACTACTAAAGTGTTAGAGGAGTTTGATATTCGGTGTGGGCGAGCAGAGATTCAAGAAGGTGAATAGTAAATGACGCAGGAGACACAAGAGTTTACGTGGTTTGGGCCGCCTGAGCGTAATATCCTACTCCACGGGTGTGTTGGTGTTGTATTAGCTGTATGAGCTTGTGTTGAGCGTCTATGGCACGTGTCTAGCCCCCTGAACATGTCATCAGCCTGTCCTTTTATAGTACAAGGGCAGGCTGTTACAAGTTAGCCTGGCCCGACATGTGGCCCCGGCGGTTACTAGTATTGACACTTATTCAACACATTTAATTGTCCTTAACGACCGGGTAATGGGCTTTGACAGCACCGTTACTGGTAATTAAGGTCATCCGATCGTGTGTCATTAATATGGTATTAATGACACTTAATCGTGTCTTGAAGTCCTTGATTCCCCTGTGAAGATCCGGAGCCGTTATGGAGTCTTCCGAAGATCAGAGGCTGAAGCTCCGACGGTTGGACACGTGGCAGCTCCGGAGCATACTGTGGGAAACAGGCAGCTCCGGAGCTACCTAACACGTGTCAGGTCCGGAGCTTCTCTCGGTCTGGGGTTAAGTCCGGAGGTGCCATTTCGGTACATGGCCCGGAGCTTCCCCCTTGTGGGCGGTAGCTCCGGTTTGATAGTACACGTGGCGACCCTGGGGTTAACCATGTTGGAGAAGCGGGTCCGGTTATATCTGACATGTGGGCCTCCGAAGGTCTTCAAATCAAGTAGATGACTTTCCTTTGAGATATTTATAACCTCAAGGGGTGTACGGTTTCTAGGGTACCGACAGTGGCCCCCTGGACCTACCTCCGGGGAAGACCACTGGGGTGAAGTCATTCCGCCGAAGGTGGGTCCATCCTCGCGACTTTTGAACTGAGTCTTCAAAGGTCTTCGGAGGTGCCGTTGGAGTTAAATCCTTGTCGCGTGGCGTATCCCGCATGCAGCAGATGAGATCTTTGGCGTGCGGATCTCACGCAATTGAAGGTTGCCGGTTCCCGATACGAAAACCGTATCGGTTCTGCGCGCCTTGTCAGGCCGCCGCCTTCGGGTTTCCTGCCTCATGATGACAACCGTTTGCCTAGGTAAGAACCTCGACTTGATCGTTGGGGTGGTCTCGGGCCCCCTTGTCATCGGCTGGGTGGAATTTTTGAAAGGTATCTTCGACTTCCTTGCGGTTTCCATCCAAGTGTTGCGAGGGCTTACTTAAGAAGGAAAGCGCGCACTGTCGGGAGTTCTTCACGCCTCCCATCTGATCTTGCACTCAAACTCCCAACTTGTGCTTCACTTTTCTTCTCTTGGCTAGCTGTGCCGCAATGGAGTTTGGTCTCCGCAAGAGTCGCCTGAAGACCGACGGCGACCTGAAGAAGGTCCGGGCCCTCATGGGATGGTCCTCGGACTTCTTCAACTACTCGGTCCGCGCCGGTGGAGAGCTCCCGTTTGAGAAGGAGCAATCCGGCGAAATGGTGTACTTCTCCTCGTACGCCATGGTGGGGTTGATCCCACCTTTTTCTTCCTTTTTCTTGATGCTGCTAGACTTCTATAGTCTGCAGTTGTATCATCTCGGTCCCCACTCCATTCTTCTTGTGTCCATTTTCGTCCACTTCTGTGAGATGTGGGTGGGCATAACCCCCTGCATTGAACTCTTCCGGACCTTCTTCACCGTCCATACCACCGGCAGGAGCAATGAGTACCTTGGCTTCTACTACTTCGTGAAGCGCAAGAAATGCCCATTCAAGTACCTCCGGTCATTTCCCTCTGGGAAGTGGGATGACTGGAAGAAGGACTGGATAGTCGTCCGGGTGGAGGAGCACGAGAGGTTGGAGGTGCCCGAAGGCCTTCCCAGCATCGACACGACAATCTGGAGTGAAGCTCCGGTGCTGGTGGAAGCCTTCAACCCTGCTTTGACCAGAATCCGCCAATGCGTGGAGGGAGGATTGACTCCTCAGGCGGTGTTTTGCAACTTCTTGGTCAACAGGTGGGCGCCGCTAAAGAGGAGAGAGAAAATCGCATGGGCCCTCAACAGCGTGATGGACGACGACCGGGTCGAGACCGGGCTGAAGTCCAACATGGTGGGGAAAACCTTGGAGTTCCACCTCAAGAAGTTCCAGCACGGCATCGACGTCGATGGCAACGACTTGACTCCACCATCAGATTTTCTTCCTCTGAACGTGGAAGTGGAGTTCAGCAGGGAGCTCCGGCGGAAGATGCCCGTGCTTGACGACCTTGGTGTCGTCGAGAGAAGATCAACCACCGGGGTAGCGATCCCCGGAATGCCCGAGGATGGCTCCAACCCTGCTCCGAAGCCGAGGGAAGAGGTCATCGGCAAGGGCAAGGAGCTGGCGGATGAACCCGTGAGCCAGAAGAGGAAGCTGCATACGCCGATGGAAGGTCCGTCAGGCCCGCTACTTCTGCGTCGGCTCCTTCTCCCCGGAGGGGAAGGTCTTCTACAACTGCGGCGACTGTTCCTGTAGTGGGGTCCTCCCAGGGCGCGACTGTTCCCGCAGTGGGGTCCTCCCGGGGTGTTAGCTCCGGCCATGCGACTCCAGCACCTGGGCCGGTGGAGGCCTCTAGGTCCGAGGGTTCTTCCCGATCGAGGGGGGCCTCAACTCGGGAAACACCCGTAGCCGCGACGAGTTCCGTGGGGCCTTCCGGGGCTTCCACGCCGGCTATGACCAGCCCAAAACGCCCAGGAAAAAGATTCCGCGCAAGCTGGTGCGGAAGCCTCCCAAGGTAATTTTTAATCTTTACCTTGGATAGTTGTTTTAATTGTAGTAACTATTTTTTAAGTTTCTTCGTGCAACATCTGCAGCGTCCCCAAGAAGGGGAGTGAGGCTCCACCCTCGACCACAGCGGCTGAAGCCGTGAGGGTGGAAGCTTCTGCTCCTGTACCGGTGCCGCCCCAAGTGGTGGCTGAAGCTGTGACAGCTCCGGCGCCGGCTGTCGTGGTCATGGACCTCGACTCATCCCCAGAGGCTCCCGTGGTAGCGCCGGACCGCGAGAGTGAAGATGCGCCAGCGACACCTGTCTCTGAGGTTGAAGCTCTGGGTCCTGGTGCTGAGATGATGGAAACTTCGGCCGTTGACCCGGAAGAAGCTGTGATTCCGGCCCTGGAGCCGGAAAGTGTCGAAGCTCTGGCGGTAGAGCCGGAGGTGATTGAAGTCCCAGTGTGCGCGCCAGAAGCTGAGGAAGTTCCGGCAGTTGGGCCGACTACCTCCGAAGCATCGGTCACTGAGCCGGTCGATGTTGAAGATCTTCCGGCTCCCGAGCCGGTTGTTGGAGAGGTGTCGGAGCCCGAGCCCCCATCGGAGGAGGTGCCTAGACCGGAGCCAGCAGCAGCTCCTGCTCCGGAAGTGAGGACGTCGGAGGTACCTGCGGCCGAGCCGGAGTGCCCAAGCGACGTTGCTGACCCTGCCTGAGGGGGTGAACGAAGACCTGGCGGCGGGGCCTTCCTCGACTGAGGCCATCCCAGAGGACATCCCTAGTGCCATGGAGACTCAGGGGACCACTCTTGTGGAGTGGGACCCAATTTTTGTATCTGAAAACCCGTTGGAAACAGCGGAGGAGACCCCAGCAGGTCCGGAACCTATCCCGTTGTCACATTCTATTGACAACGCATGTTCCAGTCTGCGTCAAGTCCAACTGGCCTTCTTCCACGACAGCAAGGCTCTTGAAGAGGAGCGCCAAACCCTTAGGCGGTGGCGTAACCGGCTCTACTTCAAGACCAAGCTGGCGCAGCCGAGGCTAGCGGATGACAAAGAGTGGATCAAGCGGGAGAAGATCTGCCTGGAGTACTGGGGCAAGTTCCTAGATGACAGGGAGAGTATGACTCGTGCCCTCGATGCTCAATCCCGGGAGATCTACGAACAGGCCAAAGCAGCCAATAGTGCGGCTGATGAACGCCACGAAAGGCTTGAGGCCATTAACACTACACTCATCAAGCGCCGAGAGGCACTTGAAGAGAGGGAGAAATGGCTCGAAGATGAAGAGCAGAAACTCCTAGAGATGTGGGATGACGTCCTGAGGAGGGAGGAGGAGCTCTCCGAGAAGGTAGCTCTGGCTGACAAGGGCCTTGAGGAGCGCGCCAAGAAATTGGAAGAGCGCTGTGTAGAGGAGGAGAAGAAGGCCTGGGTGCGAGGGCAGGAGCTCCATGAATGGGAGTGTGCCCTCGTTGCCAGGGAAAAGAAAGTGAGGGGCAGGGAGAAGGACCTGGTCGACCGCCGGAACAAGATCCACCTCCGGGAGGAGGAGCTCGGAAAACTCGAGATGCGGGTGGCTGAGAAGATTTAGCAAAATGCCAAAGAAGTTGAGTGCCTCGCCCGTGAGAATTCTGAACTGGTGGCGGCCAGAAGATCCCTGGAAGAAATAAAGGGCTTGAGGACTGCGGACTCCCTACAAATTTGGGAGTTCCTGGGCAAGGCCAACGACGCGCTGACACCAATGGGCTTCAGTCCCATGCACCCGGATGATCCAGAGCCGGAGCCAGACCTAGCGCTGCAGGCGTTGAGCTCGGCAGGCGACAAACTCTCCAAGGTGGGCGATGTCATCGCAGACCAATTGGAGGTTGAGGGGCAATCCCTGGCGAAGAACGTCGCAGAGTACGTGCTGACGTGATACACCAGCCGGAACTCCCAATTTCCTCTGGACTCGGTGCTTGAAGGTGCCTTCGAAGGAGAAGGGGAAGCTGCCATAGCCAACGTGTCAGAGGTTGCCCAGAAAGTCGCTCAATTCTTCCATAGGGTCTAGGACCATTTCCGTAGTTCCCACTTGTATCCTCTCTTCTTCCTCAATTTTGTAATCCCTTGTCTCCAGATAAATGAAATCCCCAAATTTTTGTGAATTTCACTTTTTGTCTTCAACACTTTTGTCTTCACTTGGCCCCCTGGTAGATGTACACAATTTGATTGTGAACATGTACCAAGAGGATATTATGTTTTGTTGAAGACTCATTTGCTCCGAACTTGTAGAATTTAGGTCCGAAGTCTTCGATAGTGAAGGCCCCCTGAGGTTGTCGGAGCTTAGAAGCTCCGGCATTGTCTATCGCCGGAGCTTAGTAGCTCCGGCAATAGTCTCTATTAACGCGTAGAGCATCGATAGTTAGTCCTCTGGGGTGTCGGAGCTTAGTAGCTCCGGCAGTGACCTTTGCCAACACTTAGTTTGTTGGCAGCAGACTCCGTTTGTGGGGTCTTCTCACCATCTTTTATTCAGCGTCGACGGCTGGCCACCCTAGCTTTATCGGAGCTTGATTACTCCGGTGATGCGTAACATCGATTACAAGCCACCTAGGGGAGTCGGAGCTTTGTTAGCTCTGGCTTTTCTCCATCAACGTAGATTTTATTTTTCCTGCACACTTAAGCCAAGAAAAATAATAAAATTCGTTTCTTGTCTATAACTTCGTTGTGGCTTACGATTCTCAAGAAGATTTTAAGTCAAACGCGATTCTAAATACAACCGAATGCATTGTCTTTTCTTCCAGATCCAACTGTACATGGACCCGCCTTACTTCGGCCTGCCGGGGTGTAGGTAGAGTGGCGTACTTAGGGTGCTTGACCAGGCTAAGTCGATAGCACACTCCAGCCCTAGGTTGGCTTGGCGGCTTTTAGGCGAGTTGGCCATAAACAATATTTGAATCCAAAAGAATTGACAATACAACTCGTATCGTATATAAACCGGCCGAACTAAAATTTCTTAAGAATTGCACGTCTTTGTTATAGTCAAGAGCCTGTACAAAATAAATGCACGTGGAGTCTGTTTCACATGAAGATGTCTTTCATTATAGGTCCGGGGTACAGGGGAAACAAGTACACTCTTAGGGTACGGAACCAGGCTAAGCGTGTTTCATTTCTCGTTTGACCCAAGTTAGTTGGACACACTTTTAGTCCTGAGACTGTGACAAGTGTTACATGAACTTTGCGGACCTTTCGGGAAGGATCCGGCTGCTCTCCCGGAGGAACTACCTGACTCTGTACAATGACTCTATAACATACACCTCAAGATACTCAAGACTCACCTCCGTGGTATTAAGTGTAGAACTTACGGAGGTGCTCGATGTTCCAAGGATTTGGGAGAGGTGTCCCATCCTCGGTAGCCAAGCGAACACTTCCGGGACGGGATACTTTAATCACTCGGAAGGGTCCTTCCCAGCCGGGGGAAAGTTTGTTTAACCCTTCTCTGGATTGTATTCTCCGTAGCACCAGATTGCCTTCCTCGAGATGTCAGTTGTGTACATGCCGCTGATGATAGCGCCGAAGGGCTTGGCGGTATCGGGCATTCCGAACAGCTGCTTGGCACCTTCCCTCCTCCAGGAGGTCTAGGTCTTCACGTCGGAGCTGGTCCCGCATGGCTTCATCGAAGGTCCGGACCCGGAGTGACCCCAAGGTGATTTCTAGAGGAAGGATTGCTTCAGCTCCATACACCAGGAAGAAGGGTGTCTCTCCAGTTGACCGGTTTTGAGATGTCCTGTTGGTCCATAAGGTGGGTGGAAGCTCTTCGATCCAGTTGGCTCCATGTTTTTTCAAGCGCTCATAGGTGCGCGTTTTGAGTCCTTTAAGGATTTCAGCATTTGCTCTCTCGACTTGGCCATTGCTGGCTGGGTGAGCTACAGAGGCATAGCAAACTTGAATGATGAGGTCTTCGCAATATCCTTGAAATGCAGAGCTTGTGAATTGGGTCCCATTATCAGTGATGATTTTGTTTGGGACTCCAAATCTGCATACAATGGACTGCAAAAAGTTGATAGCAGATTGTTTGTTGATTGTCACAACTGGAGTTGCTTCCGGCCACTTGGTGAACTTATCAATGGCGACGTACATGAACTTATAACCTCCGACGGCTATTGGGAAAGGTCCCAAGATGTCCATCCCCCACACAGCAAAGGGCCATGTAGGAGGTATCATTTGTAGGGGCTGATCTGGTGTGTGAATTTGCTTTGCATGAAATTGGCATGCTTCCCATTTCTTCACCAGCTCAGTTGCATCCTGGAGTGTTGTAGGCCAGTAGAATCCATGTCGAAAGGCTTTACCAACCAGCGTGCGGGAAGACGCGTGGTTCCCACACTCGCCTCCATGGATTTCTGCGAGGAGCTCACAGCCTTCTTCCCTTGTGATGCACCGCATTAGGATGCCATTGGCACCGCGCCGGTAGAGATCCCCTTCTACCAACGTGTATCTTTTAGCCAATCTGACTACCCGGTCAGCGAATACATCATCGTCAGGAAGGATGTTGTCTTTCAAGTAGCTCCGGATCTCCGAGATCCATGCATTGGAACTAGCTTGAGCTTTTGAGTCTTGCGTGCTGGGTTGCTCGGAGTTCCCGACAGCACCTACGACCCTTGATGGCTGCCATGGTAACATGGCCATCGGGACCGTCAGCTTCGGGATGCTGATCTCGCCCCCTTCGCTCAATTCGGTTGGCTGAGCTGTTGGCTTTGACAACCTCCGGACAAAAATTCCGTCAGGAGCCGGAGCCCCTAATGACGCTTTCGTCGAGAGTTCGTCAGCTTCAGCGTTATGGGCACGCTAAACATGGTGGAGATCTAGGACTTCGAAGTCCTTCTGAAGCCTCTGGACTTCAAGGAGGTAAGCAGCCAGCTGGAGATTATTGCAGGAACATTCACCCTTCACCTGCTTAATGATGAGCTGCGAATCTCCCTTGACCAGCAGTTGCTTGACACCATATGATAGTGCCACCTTTAGTCCGTAGATGAGCACTTTGTACTCTGCCATGTTGTTGGTCGCCTTGAAGTCAAGTGTACCATGTATTTCACCTTCTCCCCGGTCGGTGCAAGGAGAAGGATTCCAGCTCCGGCCCCCTGCTTCTGCATGGAGCCTTCGAAGTAGAGGGTCCAGTGAGGCTTGGTGAAGGCTGGAGCTTGATGTTCCGTCTTCTGCTCCCTGGGGCCCCCAGGGTTTGATGGAGAGGGAGTCCATTCTGCCACAAAATCTGCCAATGCTTGACTCTTGACTGCTTGCCTTGAAATAAATTCAAGATCAAATTCAGCCAATTCTGCTGCCCACTTTGCAATATTCCCAGTTGAATTGGGATTATACAAGATTGCTCGAAGTGGGTAAGAGGTCACCAATGAGACTTTGTGAGCTTGGAAGTAATGGAGAAGCTTCCTGGAGGCAATAAGAACTGCATAGAGCAGCTTATGCACCTCTAGGTATCGAGTCTTGGCATCATGTAGTACTTCACTAATGAAGTACACTGGGCGCTGAATGGTCCGGACCCTCCCGGAGGGGTCCGGAGCTTCCTCTTCACTGACCCGGATCCTCTCGGAAGAATTCGGATTTTCTTCAGGGACCTCCGGGTCCTGGCTGGAGGAACCCGGGGCTTCTTTAGAAGTGACCTGGACCCTCCCGGAGGGGTCTGGGTCTCCTGAAGTGACTTCTTGTGGATTCGAGTCTGGGAGCTGGGACCCAGACTCGCTTTCAGGTACCTCCGGACCCTCCCGAAGGCGTCTGGATTCCTGAGTATGAGGTAGCTCTGGTCTCTCCGCAACCAGAACCATACTGACTACTTCATCAGTTGCTGAAATGTAAAGCAACAAAGGCTCACCAGGGTTCGGAGCTACCAGAATTGGTAGGGTGGTGAGGAACTGTTTCAGCTCCTGGAATGCTTTCTCTGCTTCTTCGGACCATTGGAATGGTCCGGACTTCCTCAATAACTTGAAGAAGGGGAGTGCCCGTTCCGCCAGTCTTGAAATGAACTGGCTGAGGGCTGCTAGACATCCAGTCAACTTTTGGACGTCTTTGATGCGGGTTGGTGGCCGCATGTCTTCAATGGCCTTAATCTTCGCCAGATTAGCTTTTATGCCCCGGTGACTTACCAGGAAACCGAGAAGTTTTCCGGAGCTAACCCTGAAGATACACTTGTCTGGGTTTAGCTTTGTGCGGGTGGCCCGCAGCTTGTCGAAGACAGCCTGCAAGGTGTCAAGGAGTGACTCCTTGTCCCTGACCTTGACGACGATGTCATCGATGTACACTTCCACTATGTCTCTAATGAGTTCTTCAAAAGTTTTGTACATAGCTCGTACAAAAGTTGAAGCTGCATTCTTGAGACCAAATGGCATGACTGTATAACAGTACAATCCATCTACTGTGATGAATGAGGTATGCTCTTCATCTTCCCTAGACATCCTGATTTGATGATACCCGGAATATGCGTCTAGGAAACACAGTAATTCACACCCGTAGGTGGAATCAACTATCTAATCTATTCTAGGTAGTGGGAATGGATCTTTTGGACATGCCTTATTTAGTGTGGTGTAGTTGATGCACATCCGAAGCTTCCCGCCGGCCTTGGGCACAACGACTGGGTTTGCCAGCCATTTTGGATGGAAGACTTCTTGGATGAATCCGGCTTCGAGTAACTTCTTCACTTCTTGTCAGATGAAGTTCTGTCGCTCTACGGATTGCTTCCGAGGCTTCTAATGCACAGGCCGGGTGTCGGGGTAGATCTTCAGATTGTGCTCAATCACTTCCCTGGGGATCCCAGGCATTTGTGACTATTGTCAGGCAAACACGTCGACATTAGCCCGGAGGAAAGTGATGAGCGCGAGTTCCTATTTGTCGGCCAGTCCCCCCGATATACGGGTGGTCTGAGCGGCGTCGGAACCAATTTGGACGACTTTGGCGGGAATGCCGGTGTCGCCGCTTGGCTGCACACGAGGTGCAGAAGTCGAGCCTCGTTGACGAATGCTCGGGGGTTTTGGAGCTTGCTCCTGCCTGGAGTCCTCCTCTTGCGCCGTGGTGAGTGCATGGAGTTCTTCCAGAGCAGTTACTCCGACAGTACGATCTCCGCGGATCCGGATAACGCCTACTCGCGTTGGCATATTCAACACCAGATAACCATAATGAGCAGCTGCCATGAATTTGTACAGGGCAGGCCTACCCAAGATGGCATTGAAGGGTAAGTTGATCTGAGCGACGTTGAAGACCAACTTCTCAGTGCGGTACTTCTCCCGTGTCCCGAAGGTAACGGGGAGAGTAATAGCTCCGAGTGGGGTAATGGCCCCCGGACCTACTCCGGAGAAAGGTCGAGAGGGGTGGAGACCCGAAGGTCGGAGTTGAAGCTTAGTAAAATCTTCGAAGCTTATGAGGTCAAGCCCTGAACCTCCGTCTACCATGACGTGGTGGAGTTGGATGTTGTTGATGTTAGGAGATACCATCAAAGGTAACTGACCTGCTCCAACCATGCTCCGAGGGCAATCCGAAGCATCAAAAGTGATTGCTGTGTCCATCCACTTCCGATGAGGTTCCGGCCTGACTGTAGGAGCTACAGCAGCCATATCTCGACGCATAGTCTTGATGACGCGGCGGGAGGTGATGTCCCATGATCCACCAAAAATGGTGTTCATGGTCTTCCGACACTCGTTGTCAGAGACGTCAGAATCATCGTCGACAGAGGTGTAAATGGCATTCAGGACCTTTTTGGGATCCTGAAAACCTAACTCCTCTTCAGCTGGTGCTTCGTCGACTTTTTGCTTTCCTTCCCTCTGTCGGAAAGGAGATTCTTCCCGGCGCTTGTTGTAGCGCTCGACAAGGTTTTGGACCTCCCGGCAGTCTTCCAAACTGTGGCTGCCCGTTTTGTGAATTGGTCACCACACCTTGGGCTTGCTACCGTCTTCAGAAGACAGTCGAGGTTGCTTTTCGGCGTGTGGCCCCCGGCCACCTGGAGCTGCAGCAGCTGCAACATTGGATGTACCGGCCGACGACTTCTTCTTGCCGTTGGTCTTTTTCTTCTTCTTGTCGTTCCCGGAGGTAGCGGCTTCTTCTTTGGAGGATTTCTTGTGACCCTCCGGGGTTGGTTTGGAGTGCATTTCACGGCCCTCCGCAGCCCTGACACATTTGTCAGCCAAGCTGAAGAGTTCCGTGACACTGGTGATCTCCTTGGTCGCCAGTTTCTCCAGCATCTTCTTGTCCCGTACACCCTATCTGAATGCCACAATGACAGAGGCGCTAGAGATAGAAGGGATAGTGTTTCGTACCTGAGAGAACCTCTGGATGAATGATCGCAGGGATTCTCCCCCTTTTTTCACGACTGCAAAAAGGTCCAGTTCAGTGCCTGGTCGGGTGTATGAACTCCCGAAATTGGCGGTGAACTGCCGACACAGCTCCTCCCAACTGTTGATAGAGTTGGGTGGAAGGCTCATAAACCAGGACCTGGCGGTCCCAGTTAAGGCCACTGGAAAATAATTGGCCATCACGGCCTCGTTTCCTCCAGCTGCCAAGATTGCAGTGGAGTAGATCTGAAGAAATTCGGCGAGATTGACAGTCCCGTCGAATTTTTCCGGCAGGTGAGGCCGGAACTTCTGTGGCCACCTGACCATACGCTGATGTATGGCCAGAGCTGAACAGCCTCCTCCTACTCCTTCAGGAGCAGAAAGGTCCTAAGCTTCCCGTCTTTCACGAGCACGCTCAATATGGACTCGGCCGTCTTGTTGGCGGTATCGGCGATCAAGCTCCGCCCGGAGGTCATGAGTTGAGAGCCTAGATACCGTGTGAGTGCGTCATGCCCCGGAGGGCAATGACGTCACTTGTTGTGATGCAGCACGTCTCCCGCTATTGGAAACGTGCGGACCAAGTCTACCAGACAAAGTCCGTCGCTGCGACGGGGCTCGTCCTGAAGAAGGAGGACCCTGGTTGCTGAGGCGTTCGGCTGCTGCTGCAACCAAATGTTCCACATCGGCCCTCCACTGTTCCAGTGCATCCCGGGATGCATCCGGAGGTGGTGGGCGTTGGAGAAGAGCACGCGCTGCATGGAGCGCGTGTTCCGGGTTGTCATGATTTGCCGATGCAGTGATTGACGCCGGCGCACCATCGCGTTGCCCAGCTTGATTTGCTGGTGGAGGTGGTGGTGGTGGGAGTGTAACTCCTGCTGGTGCTGAGGCTCCTGCTGGTGGCTGCATATTGGAGGGATTGTCCCCAACAGCCTGAGCAGCAGGTTGACCGTTGGATGATCCAGTAGCTGAGTTCACCATTCTCAAAATCTCAGGCGCCCCTACCTGGCGCGCCAACTGTCGGTGGTTTGGAAGCGGTAGATCTCCCGACACTACTAAAGTGTTAGAGGAGCTTGATGTTTGGTGTGGGCGCGCGGAGATTCAAGAAGGTGAATAGTAAATGACGCAGGAGACACAAGAGTTTACGTGGTTCGGGCCGCCTGAGCGTAATACCCTACTCCACGGGTGTGTTGGTGTTGTATTAGCTGTATGAGCTTGTGTTGAGCGTCTATGGCGCGTGTCTAGCCCCCTGAACGTGTCATTGGCCTGTCCTTTTATAGTACAAGGGCAGGCCGTTACAAGTTAGCCTGGCCCGACATGTGGCCCCGACGGTTACTAGTATTGACACTTATTCAACACATTTAATTGTCCTTAACGACCGGGTAATGGGCTTTGATAGCACCGTTACTGGTAATTAAGGTCATTCGATCGTGTGTCATTAATATGGTATTAATGACACTTAATCATGTCTTGAAGTCCTTGATTCCCCTGTGAAGATCCGGAGCCGTTATGAAGTCTTCCGGTGATCAGAGGCTGAAGCTCCGACGGTTGGACACGTGGCAGCCCCGGAGCATACTGTGGGAAACAGGCAGCTCCGGAGCTACCTGACACGTGTCAAGTCCGGAGCTTCTCTCGGTCTGAGGTTAAGTCCGGAGGTGCCATTTCGGTACATGGCCCGGAGCTTCCCCCTTGTGGGCGGTAGCTCCGGTTTGATAGTACATGTGGCGACCTTGGGATTAACCATGTTGGAGAAGCGGGTCCGGTTATATCTGACATGTGGGTCTCCAAAGGTCTTCAAATCAAGTAGATGACTTTCCTTTGAGATCTTTATAACCTCAAGGGGTGTACGGTTTCTAGGGTACCGACAGGTTGATATGATGGATGAGATGCTGGAAGCTATACGACCAGAGCTTATAGAAGATACTCAAACAGCAGAGGTTAAAGAGTTCTTCAAACGTCTCAAAGATTCAGAAGAGGCTCTGCATGAACACACTAAAATGTCAATCCTCAATTTTGTGAGTAGACTTATGACAATTAAGTCTAAGTTCTTCTTTTCTAACAATTGTTACAACATGCTCATCGATTTGTTCAAAGATGCCCTTCCACAACCCAACAAAGTGCCTAAGGATATGTACAACTCGAAGAAAATTGTTTCCGGTCTTGGTATGAAGCACGAAAAGATTGATGTGTCTCCAGACAACTGCATGCTTTTCTGGAGAGAGCATGCCAATGAGAACAAATGTTTGAAATGTGGTCAACCGAGGTTTGTCTAAGTTGTTAATAACGATGGTAATACTGTGACGACAGAAGTCGCACGTAAGCAGCTTCGTTACTTACCTGTGACACCGAGGTTTAAGCGGATGTTCCTTTCAAAAAAAAAACGGCCAAACACATGAGATGGCAAAAAGAAGGTGAGCGTGAGAACAATGGAGTCATAACGCACCCGTCCGATGGTGAGGCATGGAAGGCGCTGGACCGGTTCGACCCAGAATTCGCTCGTGAAGCAAGAAATGTTCGCATCGGGTTGGCGACAGATGGGTTCACGCCGTTCAGCACAAACGCCGCACCATACTCCTATTGGCCCGTCTTTGTCATCCCGTACAATCTTCCACTGGATTTTTGCATGAAGAATGAGTTAATGTTTCTTAGCCTCATTGTACCTGGGCCAGATCATCCTGGGTCACGTCTCAACGTGATGTTGAAACCGTTGATCGAAGAGTTGAAAATGTTGTGGACCTGATTTGAAGTGTACGACTATTATAAGAAACATAAATTCAACCTCCGAGCTGCTTCTTTGTGGTCCGTTCATGATTTTCTGGCATATGGCATGTTTTCTGGATAGAGCACTCATGGTCGGTTGATGTGTCCGATATGTGCCTCGGATACCAATTGCTTTCGACTTACCCATGGAGGCAAGATATCTTACTTCGATTGTCATAGACGTTGGCTGCCTCCGAATCACTTGTTTAGACAACATAGGAATGTCTTCAGAAAGAACACCGTTGTCACTAAAGGACCACCAAAACGTCTTAACGGGTCAGAAATATCTGATATGTTGGACAAATTGGTGCCAAATGAAGGTCGTCTTGGATATTTCGAAGGTTACGGAGACAAACACAACTGGACTTACATATGTGGACTTTGGGAGTTACCGTATGTGAGGTCGTTGATTCTAAGGCACAATATTGATGTTATGCATCAAGAGCGTAACATGGCCGAATGTATCATAAGCACATGCATGGACATGACGGGCAAAACAAAAGACAATTTAAAGTCTCGAAAGGATCTTGCCGAGCTTTGTAACCGTCAAACTCTTGAGCTCTCCGAAAATGGTGGTAAACCACGCGCTCCTTTCTGTCTTCAACCTAAAGATAAAATAGAAGTTGTCGAATGGTTGCAAAGGTTTAAATTCCCAGATGGTTATGCAGCTAGTCTGAGACGAGCCGTGAATGTGAAAACGGGAAAGCTCATTGGGTTGAAGAGTCATGATTATCACATAATTATGGAAAGACTTCCGTCTGTTATGTTTCGAGGCTATTTTGACGATGCAGTGTGGAAGGTGTTAGCCGAGCTTCTATAGGCAACTCTGTGCTAAAGAAATCACGCCAGAGATGATGACTAAATTGGAAAAGGAGGTTCCAGTACTTTTGTGTAAGATGGAAAAAAATTTTCCTCCAGGATTTTTCAATCCAATGCAACATCTCTTAATTCATCTTCCATTTGAAGCGAAAGTGGGCAGTCCCGTGCAATATAGGTGGATGTATCATATTGAAAGATCACTTAGATATCTAAAATCAATGGTTGGTAACAGGGCAAGGGTTGAAGGTTGCATCGCTGAAGCTTTTACTCTTAAGGAAGTAGGATACTTCTCAAGTGTTTACTTTGCAGAGGAAAACAATGTTAATACTTCGGTAATGCGATACAATATAGATGAGCAACCTCCTTGTAGCGATCTCTCCATTTTTGCAACAAGAGGCACTACTGTTGGTAGTTACACTTCGTATGATGTTAGCGAAAAAGAAAGGTGTGTTGCATTCTTCTACATGTACGCTAATATGGAAGAAATGAATGAAAATTTCAAGTAAGTGTTTCTCCTACACTTATGCTTTTCACCATCTTTTCCGACACGTGTATTCTAAAAGGTTCTCTTTGTCGTATAGTATGTTCGACAAGCAAAATTGGAGACATAGACATCAACCCACGAGCAAGCAAATAGAACATATTCGACGGGAAGGAATAAACAGGGGATCTAATTTTCTCTCCTGGTTTCGAGATCATGTAACGTTTTCTCGATAACTAATCAATGTTAACAATGTTTTCTTATAACTTAAGAATGCTTACGTTTTCTAATAACTCCATATCTTGGACAGTGCCAAAAAGATGCCAACGTCCATGAAGATTTGCGACAACTATCCCATGGAGTGGTTAATGTTAGAAGCTATGGTCGATATGACGTCAACGGCTTTCAATTCCGTAAAACTCAATTTTAATCTCTTCGTCCTCTCACGGCAACATGTAATACCGGAGTTGTGATGAGGGCAATCGATTCGCAAGATCATGAAATGCAGTACTATGGGATTATTAAAAAAATCCTTGAATTCACTTTTGTTGCAAACAAGCCAATTCGAGCAGTATTCTTTGACTGCGAATGGTTTGATTCCATTCATGGAATTCGAGTAAACGAATTTGGCATGGTCGAAGTAAAACACAAGGAACGGTTGAAAGGATTCGATTCATTAGTTCTTGCACACCAAGTAGAGCAAGTGTACTATCTACCTTATCCATGCAATAAATTCAAAGCTTGGTGGGTGGTACATAAGGTGAATCCTCGTGAGCGGTTATACGCTCCAGGAGATGATGATTACCACGACGAAGCTGAGGTTGATTGTGTCTACCAAGAGGAAGAGTTGCCAGACTCCTTCTCAGTCGAGCCCGGTGTAGGACTCGATGACTTAGTTGGAGACGCTCAAGATATCGAGGCTGACACGGAAGCGGAAACAAAATCAGAATCGGAAACTAAAGATATCGATGACATAGTCGAACCTGCTTATTTGCGCAAACGAAAACGATATGCGGAAGAAGAAGATCGATGGGATGGTTTAAGGAGTAGTGTGCATGATCGTGATGTTGATGAATTTTGAAGTAACGTTTTATTCACTAATTTAATATTAATTTTGTATATTATCTTTGCATATTAATCATTTATTCCTTGCAACAGGATGTCGTCAAAGGAGAAGGGGAAGGGGAAGGGGAAGACAGTGAGAGGGTTTGAGCCGCCACGAGACCCTTGCTCAGGGACCTCGTTCCTTTCTAGCCAATGTCCCCTCTTTCTGGCACAAGCTCTACCCTCAGCTGTCATGTGCTTTCAGCGGACTGAGGTAAATTTTAGTTACAATAAAGTTATTTTTTAAATTGCCGTTGTTATTAATTATTTATTGTCAATCTTTTCCTTTTGTGCAGTCTGACTCAGAGACTTCTGAGTCAGAGTCAGAGGCTAGGGGGCCGCTACAGGAGCCCGACTCACAGGCTAGGGGGCCACTACAGGAGCCCTCTAGTGCTAGCCTCCCTTCGGAGCCAGCTAGCGCTAGCCTCCCTGTGCAGCCGGCTACCACTAGCCTTCCTGGAGACTCTGGTGGTTCCGTAGAGCCTTCAGGGTCACAGGACGCGGCAGCGTCGCAGCAGAGGCAACAAACGAGGAGGACCCACTTTGCGGCTCCTCCTCCAGTTACTACTCAACGGACCACGATCCGCCCTGTTAGAGACAGGTAAATATTGTATATAGTATATTAAATATTAGATGTTGTTTTCCTTTACTTAATGATTTAATATATTTTGTAGATGTTGGTACGACTTTTCGTTCACGGGGGCCGAGAAGCACCACAGGCAGGTTAACAGTGTCCTGGGTGCTATCGTGAAGTTGCACTACCCCGGTGTGATTGACGGTTTTGCTGCCCTGTCATGGGATGACTACGCTCGTGTATCTCACCCGGTCCACGGTACGGTTCAGGGAGCCGTGTGGCACGATTTTATGGTAAGTTTAACTGTTCCATTTCAACTCGTTTGAATTGTTAAGTCATATCACTTAAATATTTGTTTGCTTAAAGCTGAGGTACCAAGTAGAGGAACCGGACATGGAGGACCACGAGAGACGCGTGTTCCATTACAACACTCGGAAGCTCACGACGGCGGCATTATCGTACGCCCGGATTCAGGCCGTCAACGCGTACTACAAGCGGCACCCCCGGGAGCAGGAGCAGGAGCAGCAAAGGGGTGTATTTAGAAAGGACTCCGACTCGTACTTGACAGAGGAGCAGTACGCGGAGGTAAGTTTTTAATATTGTTAAATATTTACAATATCTACGTATGTTAACTGCATTGATGAAAAATGAAATATGTGCAGGTTAGTATTTCCTGGTTACAGGGTAACACGGAGGCGTACTTAGCTCTCTGTCGGTACTGGGCTAGCGATGCTTTCATCAATAAGTCCACGAAGGTTAGATAGTGCCGCATGGGGTCCGAGGGCAAGCACAACTATGGCGGCGACGGCTACTTGCGTTTGGCTAAACGCATGGTAAGTACATTTTCAATTTATTTATGTGTTTCTAATATATTATTTTACTAACATGGCTGTACAGGAGCGAGAGATGGGTCATGAGCCGACCCTGACCCAGGTTTGGAAGAGAGGTAACAAGGGAAGTGACCCTTCTCAGCCAGGGCAGTGTAGTCAGGTCGCAGCCGACCGACTGGTAAGTTTTCAAAATTCATCAATTTCATTATAACTAATACTGTTATTGACATGCTGACAAGATTTATTTGTTTTGTAGGCAAAGTACGCGCAGGAGGTTGCGAAGATACACGGTGCGGATTATGATTGGGAAAGTGCGCCGATCGACCCTCATGCCGCGTACGCAAGCAGAGGCGGGAAGGCCCATGGACGGTGAGTTCTTCGTGTGTTTCATTTCTTTTTCAATTAATCTTCTTGTACCTAGTGTTTTCATTCTTTTGCAGGTTTGCCATTTTTTTATGGTGTTGTTGACTCGAGGTCGACGCGAGCTTTGAGAGGCGCTTCATCGTCGCAGGTTTCGTCTATTGGGACCAGTGGTCATCTCTCGCAGACCCAGCTGGAGCTCCAGGCTATGAGGGAGACGCTGACGCAAACCCACGCAGAGCTGGAGAGGACGAGAGTGGAGGCAAGGGAGGAGCAGAAGAGGACGGCCGCCATGATGGCGCAGATACAAGCAGCGGTGGCGGTAAGTAATTTAAAGTACTGTAGTTAAATTTCATAGCACTTCAATAACATAAATTTCTAATATTTTGCAATGGCAGGCCCTTGCTCGACACAGCGGTCAGGATATCGAGATTCCTACGCTTCTGCCGCAGCAGACACCGGAGCAGGTGATAAACTCTCTCTTTAATATCAGTTCGGCCTCCCTTTAGTTCCAGTTTCAATTTATTAGCAATCTGCTCGGCCTCCCTCTATTAGCAATCAGGTCTAACCAATTCAAAGCACTGCCTAACTATTTTAGTTTCAGTTTGGGTATTCTAATTAAAGTTCAGTTCAATTTCAGCACTATAAGTTTCATATTCAAATCTAGGGCAGATTCCGACTTAAAAATCATGAAAAATGACATAAGAACATAAATTGTTCTACTAGCAAATCATTCATTCTTTCATGTTGAAATGGTGTTTTATTTTTGCCATAATCTCAATCTGTTCATATACTTTACCTCCATACTTTAGGATTGTGAATGAATGTATTGTACATGGTTGGAAATATATGGAAGTCCTCTAAAACTAAACTTTTGTATGTATTGTTTTGTCTGCAGGGTTCGGGAATGCGCCGAGAGGGTCCCGGAGGTAGTGGAGGGGCTAGCGTGTAGCCCGATACTGAAATTGTGTTTTTCTCGATGTTTGAATGTTATTTTGAAACTGTGTGGTCTGTTCTGTGTATATGTGTATTGTTTGCCTGTTCTGTGTTCTCGCCATCGAGCGAGGTAGTCAGTTTCTGTTTTTTTTTTTAAAAATCGAAAACTTTACTTACGTCAGCTATGGCCTTGCCGATGTAAGTTAGCCCAGTTTAACTTACGTCGTTCAGGCCATACCGACGTAAGTTAAACCACTTAACTTACATCGGTTTGGAATAACTAACGTAAGTTAGAGCACTTAACTTACGTCGGTCTGCAGCAACCGACGTAAGTACTCCGGCCCAGCCCGCGGCCCATCCCGGTACGTGACTTACGTCGGCTGCTGCAGACCGACGTAATTAAGGTAACTTACGTCAGTGGCCGACATAAGTTACCTTAATTATGTCCAAACCGCTACATCGGACAATGGCCAACATAATTAAGGGAAAACCAACATAATTAAGTTACTTACATCGGTTTAGGCCTTAATTACGTCGGCTTCGGTCGACATAATTGATCGATATTCCTGTAGTGCACCGTCTGGGTAAATACAATATTTTCACGGATGATTATTGTTTAAGAACCGTATGTACTGGTGCAAACATCACAAGCAGTTTTTTATTGAAGAACCGCCTGGACAAAGTCATTGTTTTCACAGCTGCTTGTTAATTAAGAACTGTTTGTGATGCTGATAAGCTCTTGTCAAGCTAATTCCTGCACAGTAAGCTCCTGTAGATGCAAGTAACACCCGTGACTCATCATTTGAATTATTAAAAGCATCTATTGAAGCATGATGATCCCTTAGAAGGATTTTCCCATCCATTTGAAAGATTTCTTTCCCTCCTATCTATTTAAAAACCTAAGAAGATGCTCCTTTATCAGTTTTAATGCTTGAATATATTGACTAAAAATTAGTACCTTGTCTCTTAGTGCTTCACACAAGCGAGGAAACGAACAACTTCAATCACAAATCTTGTTTCTACCTTTTCATAGGGATTTGACCGTAATCTTTTAAGCATAGATTTATCAATAAGTGAAGCTTCCTTATCACACATGTTAATGACAGTTATAAGCGAAGGATGTGCTGAAGTTGACAAAATTTGAATTGGACTGAAGATAAAGAGATCCTGGATATGAGTGGCAATGTCCTGGTTAGACAGCGTGAAGCTATGATGACAACCTTCAACAACATGAAAAGTGATGCTAACGTTATGCTTGCATCAACCAAGGCATGTTGTGAGGGAATAACACTTGTTGGGGCAAGCATAACGGTGATGCCCCAACAAGTGTTATGCCCTCACAACATGCCAAGCATAACCTTGGCATCACTTTTCATATTCTTGAAGGCTGCCATCATATCTTCTTGCTGTCTAACCTGGACATTGTCACTCATATGCAGCATCTCTTTGTCTTTAGTCCCGTTGAGATTTCATTAGCTTCGGCACACCCTTTGCTTGTAACTGCGATTAACATGTCTAATGAGGAAGCTTCAATTATTAATAAATTTATGCTTGAAAGATTAAGGTCAAATTCCTATGAAAAAAGTAAAAACAAGATTTGTGATTGAAGTTGTTCGCTTTGTCGCTTGTGTGAAGCACCAAGAGAGATGGTACTGATTTTTAGTCAATATATTCAACCATTAGAACTGATAAAGTAGCATCTTCCTAAGTTTTTAAAATGGAGAGAAGAGAAATAAATCCTTCAGGGCTTGTTTGGGTGTACTCAATCTAATTGGATTGAAGTGATTGGAGTGGAAAATGAACTAATTTTCTCCTCAATCCACCTCAATCCACTTATATTAAAGTGGATCCACTCCTATCCAAACAAGCCCTCAAATGGATGAGAAGTATCGTCAGACTTCAATTGAAGCTTTTAACAATCCAAATGATGAGTCCCGGGTGTTACTTGCATCTACAAGAGCTTGTTGTGAAGGGATTAGCTTGACAGGAGCTTCAAGTGTTATGCTTCTAGATGTTGTTTGGAACCAAGCTGTTGGAAGACAAGGCAGATCATCGTAGGCCAGAAGAAATTTATATACACATACAATTTGATAACTTATGGAACAGGTGAAAGTGATAAATATGATAGTCAACAAGCCGAAAAGGATCACTTGTCCAAATTAGTCTTCTCTACAGAAGATGAATTTAATAATGTTCAAAACATGCTATCTAAAGCTGAAATGGAGCATTGTTCTAAGTTGATTTCAAATGATACAAATATATACAATACATATCATACATTTTTCCAGCATTGACATATTCTCGCATATAGGGTTTCAAATCCTTTTTAATGCTTCTTTGTACGTGCTTGATGTTTTCTGGTCTTGTGAAAAGGTATATCTCTTCATACTGATTATTTCCTCTTCATTATCTCCCAAACTCTCAACCCCAACAATATTTTGCTTTCCAAAAACAACTATGTGCATCTTCTCAGTTTCTGAATCTTGTACATAAAAAACTTGTGCAAGACGATCGGCGATAACCCACAGGTACTCTTTATAACCCACTTTATTCAAGTCTACCAGTGTTAGACCGTAGTTGTCCACTTTCACACCATCAGGATGTTTGACCCATTGGCACTTAAATACGGGCTTTACCATTCTTTCGGCATAATCGAGTTCTCATACTTCCTCTATGAATCTAAAGTATGTGGTCTTCTGCCCCTGTGGATCATAAGCCTCTATACGAACATCACTATTTTGTGTAGCACTCTTGTCATCTTTTTCTTAGTGTAAAATGTGTAACCATTGATGTCATATGCTTGCCATGATGTCACCAAAGCAGATGGGTCAGAAGCTAACTTCTTCATTATTTCCTCTTCTATAGAGTTTCTGTATGGTATATTTTTGTCCATTAAATCATTCAGTGAAACATCATCTATGCTCTTTCATGATCCAGTCCTCTGTGCGGTCTTAGTTTTTTTTGCGAAGCTCAATTTTGTGTTTCGTGATGTACGACTCAGCTATTGCGAGCTGTTGTAGTAAACCAAAATGTGCACGGTGTACATTCTTGTAATCTTGAACGATAAAAGTTTTCTTACCCACTTTGCCTCTCCCACGTAGTCTACCCTCATGTACTGGTATAGGTACACCTATCGGTTTTACATCTTTGATGTAATCAGTGCAACTCTCAATCACTTCTTCAGTGGTGTATCCTTCCATAATTGAACCCTCTAGGTGTGCACGGTTCCGAACATAACCTTTTAATACTCCTAAATATCTCTCCAACAGAAATATATGATGTAAATATAGTGACCCCAATGCTTTTATCTGATCAACAAGATGTATGATTAGGTGTACTTGCATATCAAAAAAGGATGGTGGGAAACACATCTCAAGCTTGCACATAGTCTCGACGATGTACGTTTTCAAATAGTCTAAATCTTCACGTGCTATCGCCTTTTGCGATACTGCATTGAAGTAACACAAACGTGTGATGATAAGTTTTATATGCTCAGGTTTGATGACCCTTATTCCAATGGCAAGGAGCATTGTCATCATCATGTGACAGTCGTCAGAATTATAGCCGAATAAAGACAATTCTTTCATCGAGACTAGTTTGTAGATATTGGATGAGAAACTCGTGGGCACTTTGATCTCATGCAAGCATTTGCAAATTGCTTTTTCTCTTCTAGTGTCAAGTTGTAGCTGGTTGGGGGAAGGTAATGCTTCCTGTTCGCCTTTTCTACTGGGTGAAACTCTGGTCTTATATCAAGATTTACTAGGTCCATACATGAATTTAATCCGTCCTTTGTTTTCCTCGACATGTCCAGCAAGGTCCAAATGATGCTACCAAGTACATTATTTGTAACATGCATCAAATCAATACTATGGCAAAATTCTAGATTCTTCCAATACGGAAGATACATCAAAAAATTGATTGTTTCTTGAAAGCCATGTCAGTTGTATCACTCGAAGATGTACTTTTCTTTCTCTTTGTTCCTTTACATTTTTTGCCTTTACCGAAAGCGATATGAATGTTCTTGACCATTTTGAACATGAGTTTTAACTGTAAGGTTTTGGTGCAGTATCTTTTTCGATTTTTTTATCAAATTATTCTTTCATTTTCTTATACTTGTGCGTATCTGTGAAGAACCATCGGTGTCTCATGTACACCTTCTTTCTGGATGAAGTGAGGTATAGAAATTCAGTTATATCCACGCACCTTACACAACCTTTCTTCCCTTTCATTTGTCCCGATAATATAAACAGTCCTGGATAATCATGCACGGTAACGAATATCGTTGCTCTTAGCGTGAAATACTCCCGATTGTACTCATCCCATGTACGTACCCCTTCATTCCAAAATTTTGCAATATCTTCCATTAAAGGTTGCAAGAACACATCAATTTCGATGTCGGGTTGTCTCGGACCTTGGATAAGAACAGATAACAAGATATATTTCCTTTTGTGACACAACAATGTCGGTAGGTTGTACATTGTTAATACCACGGGCCATGTGCTGTTATGCTCCTTTTTTCATCAAACGGATTTATTCCGTCTGTACCCAAGGAAAACCTTACATTTATGATTTCCTTTGCAAATTCTGGATACTGAATATGAAAATTTTTCCATTGTGTTGCATCACCGGAGTATCGAATATGTTTTTTATTCTTCTTGCGTTGCTCGGAATGCCAACGCATAAGTTCAGCCTCCCTAGGGTTTGAGAATAAACACTTCAAGCGATCAATTACTCGAAAATACTACATCACCAAGGCAGGAATTTTTCTCTTATGCTTCCCGTCTGCATCGTCAGAAGTATCATCATCGTCACCTTTAGGGTCAATAATAAACTTCTTATTCTTCTGTGACTTTTTCATGTTGGTAACATACTGGTGATTGTAGTCCTTCTTGTATCTACTGACACCACATATGGGGCATCTAGTTGCAAGCTCATGCTCTTTGCGATACAGAATACAATGGTTCACACAAGCGTGTATTTTTGTCACACCTAGTGTCATTGGGCAAAGAAGTTTCTTCACTTTATAAGTGTTTCTCAGCAGTTTATTTGGAATTGGAAGAGTTTCTGCCAAAAGATTCAAAAGATCAGAGATACTACAATCGGACCATCCGTGTGTGGCTTTCAACTTTAGCAGTTTTAGGACTGCATGCAATGTAGTAAACTCTTTATCACAACCGTTTGATTCATCATATAAAGTCTCTGTCGCCGCATTCTGCAATGTATCCATTTTACTTAAACCTTTACTTGCTCCCATAGAAGTCAATACATGTGGTTCAATGTGACGCAACATCTCCTCACAATCGAACTCATCATCATCATCACCATCTTGATTGTCACTACCATCATCGATATGAACATTATCGTCATCTGAACCTCTCTCATCATCTTTACCCACTTCATGTGTATCTAACTCACCATGCTCTGTTAATATTGTGTAGTTTTTTTTTTGAAATCTCTTTTCACCAAATGAGATTGGAATAATATAGTATCTATCCAAGCAATCTTATTTTTGCAGTCGATACATGGACATAATATGTTATCTATCTTTTGCAACTTCGCATGTCTTTTGGATGCTTCAATAAAATTTGCAACGTTATGAATGTACATAGGATTGGGTCTTGACATGTTATAAATCCACGCTCGACGGTCCATGCTTCAATAACAGGACTTTTGTAAGATTTACAAAAATTGGCCACAAATATTCCCTAAAAGTCTTCTTTAAAATGAATTTACAGAGACATAACCAAGTTGTATCATATGAGTGAATACTGGTATCATGTAGGTCTGTTCATAAGGGTTCCAATAAAATTTGATTCATAATTTTCTCAGCTTTCTAGTGGCCATAATGGATTTTTAAAGTTAAAAATATTTATTGAAACATTTCATCGAACACGTGATGTGCTTGTATTCATATTCAACCTTTAATCCTTCAAATCTACTTCTTTTTCTACAAAATTCATGGGTGAGCTCATGAGGGAGACTCAACTACATCTTTCAACCTTTAATCCTTCAAATCTACTACAAATCTCAAGTGGGGGGGGGGGGGGGGGCTGGAGGCATGCAAACTCAACTAAACGAAACTGAAACCAGAACAACAAATTGAAAACATGACAGTGAAGAAGAAGTCTCTTCTACTAACCTTTTCTCTGTTCAAAGCTTGATCAAATGATGAATACAGGACCGACCCGCACACGGTGGAAAATTTTGGTAGTCTGGCGGCGTAGATGGAAAATCTCCCGGGTAAGGTTTGTGTCGTGCCCAATGGGCCCTTTAACTAAAAAACCGCCTGTGATAAAAATTAATTAAGTTCACCCGATTTTTTTCAGGCGGTTTTTAACAGTTGCACAGACGGTTGTTCCTAAACAACTGCCTGTGATAATCGCTCGAGCCTGTTCTTCTGTTTTCTTTTCCCTTGCATCTTTTTTATTTTGATTCTACTATAAATACTCAACCATGTATAGATTCTGCAAATTGAGTCCAAATTCGATGATTCTTTCTTCTATATTTTTCAAAAATTAATATCTACCACTTGGGAAAAAATATTTTAAAACTTGTATAGTTAACATTGTAATGTTTTACTAAATATTAAATTAATTTATACTCACATATTATTCACATTTCTGTATCTCCTAAAAAGGGACCCTTCACTGAAATTGGTTTGTATGAATATATTTGTCTTATAAAACATGTATGAAATTTGTTAATTTTTTAAAGCATTCCAACATGTCAAAATTCAAATTATCCATCATTCTAATCAAATGCTCATATACATATGAGACATTCATCAAATTTTGAACACACATTGATAAAAAAAATTTAAAAAATTCTGAAAAAATTCATAGAGGTTGGTATGATGACTACAAAGTTCCATTGAAAAACTGAATCAAAATATCATTATATTCATCAAGATAGAAAAATGACAAATAACCAGTGTTATTTGTTTTTTAAGTTCTGACCAGTTTCAAAGGTTTTTCCAAGTGAAATTTAATGGTAACCTTTAATACTCAAGCATATTACAAGAAAGTGAAATTTGGGCTTTTGAAAGGCCCCACATTTTAAACAAGAATATTAATAAAGCCTAGACTCAGTAAAAAAAATTTTCAGGCGGTTTTTAACAGTTGCACACGCGGTTGTTCCTAAACAACCGTATGTGATAATGGCCAGAGCCTGTACTTCAGTTTTCTTTTCCCATGTTTTTTTATTTAGATTCCAATATAAATACTCAAACATATATAGATTCTACAAATCGATTCCAAATTCGATGATTCTTTCTTCTATATTTTTCAAAAATAAATATCTACCACTTGGACCAAATATTTTAAAACTTGTATAGCTAACATTGTAATATTTTGGTAAATATCAAATTAATTTATACTCACATATTATTCACATTTCTTTATCTCCTAAAAAAAGGGACCCTTCACTGAAATTGGTTTGTGTGAACATATTTGTCTTATTTATACATGTAGGAATTTTGTTAATTTTTTAAAGCATTCCAACATGTCAAAATTCAAATTTTCCATCATTCTAATCAAATGCTCATATACATATGAGGCATTCATCAAATTTTGAGCACACATTGATTCAAAAAATTTAAAAAAATCTGAAAAAATTCATAGATGTTGGTATTATGACTACAAAGTTTCATTGAAAAACTAAATGATTAAATCATTATATTCATCAAGATAGAAAAATGACATAAGCAGTGTTGTTTATTTTTTAAGTTCTGACCAATTTCAAAGGTTTTCCAAAGTGAAATTTAAGCTAACCTTTAATACTCAAGCATATTACAAGAAAGTGGAATTTGGTCTTTTAAAAAGCCCCACATTTAATCAAGAATATTAATTAAGCCTACATAAAGATGTTTTCAGACAGTTGGTATTGAATAACCGCCTAAGAAAAGTCTTAATCTCAGGCGGATATTGCTTACCAACCGCCTGAGATAAAATACATCTTCACAAGCGGGTGGTAATTAATAACAACCTGAGATAATCCTCTTGTCAGGTGGTTGATACTTTATAACCACCTGAGAAAATAGGCGTTTATATATAGCCCTCTGCTGCGTTGGAAGAACCTAACCCGGGCGAAATCACTTAGACACCGTCAGACTGCCAAAGTTTCGTTTGCCGCCAAGTCTTCACCCTCCTCGCCACCGAGCTTCGCCGTCATCGCCGAGCTTCAATCTCGCTGCCAACCTTCGCACTTGTCGCTTCCTTCCTTTCTGTCCAGGTACGCCGAGCTTTGCCCTCGCCTGCCGCCGCACTCCCACTCGCTGCCGCCCTCCCTCCCTCCTCCACGCCAAGTAGGCTCATCTCCCTCTCACCTCATCCACAGCGGCCTCCACCCGAGCTCACACGAGCCTCCCCCCACTTACCCGGCCTCACCTGAGCCCCCTCCATGGACGCCGGCTGAGCTCCCCTACACGCCGACCTCCAATCGAGCACCCCTTCCCCCCTCCCCCCGCACCAAGTCCCCCTCCCACTCGGCCTCCTCAGCGCCCCCTCCCTCTCCACCCGTTCTCCTACCCCACCAACATTTCCCTCATCATCGGTGACCCGATTATGCTATGCAATGTTGTTTAATTATTGATTGAATTGTGCATTGTGAATTGTTGTAGATAACATTGAGCATAAATTGTTGATTGTAATTATTATTGTTTAGTTGTTGATTTAATCAATGCGAATTGTGAATTGTGTATTGTTATTGTTTAATTGTTGATTTAATTTTTCTTGTCTGCTTTTGATACAAGCAATACACATGCCTAGCTAATGCCTTGGTCAGTTGCCTCAAATCCTAGAATGGAACTTGGTCAGACGCCTTAAACTCTAGAATGCCTTATCAAACCCTAGAATGCTTCCACCTTTTTTCTTAATCTGAACATGAATCTACTCAAAGCCTATCTATCTCTGATTGGCTCAGACCAGATCTCTTCCACCTTTTTGAGAAATTTGGGATTTTGAGAGCATTTATTTTTGTAGCTTTCATTGAAGTGAGACAAATTTTTTGTTTTATTAGTTCTAGCATGGAAAGCCCTAAGAAGACTGTTGGTGGTAGTAACAATAAAGAAGGAAATATGGAGTTTAGTGACTCCAACAGTTCAGGCTCCTTTCATAGTCCATCGGATCCTTTTTTGAGTATAAAAATTAAAAAGACTTCAAATGATCTCAACCTGTAATGTGATCCTGCCGACGAGGTATGGATCACGATTCTTAACTTCAGCAGTTCAAGTAATGTTGGCTATCAAGTATACAAAGTCTTATAATTCTTTTCTACCAAGATTAATCGCAAAGACAATGAGGTGACTTTGGCTCCTAAAACCGCAGAAAATTCTCCAATGGATGAATCCTCAGGTTCACTCAAGCGTAAACGAGGGCAACGAGGTCCCAATAAGGGTCCATTGAACCACATCATGTACATAACAAGGGTCAGTCTAGGTGGGCTTCCCCAAGAACCACTAGATTCAGTTACAAAGTATCAAAATGCATGCGATCTTCTTGTTAGAGAGCTCATGCTGATCACAACCAAGAATTGGAGAAAATTACCTGAGGAGATCAAGAATGAGTTGTGGGAAAGGATAAAGAAATAATTCAAGTTCTCGAAAGGCATGAAAGAAACTGTAAAGAAAGCAACATTGGTCTCTTGCCGTAAGAAGTTTCGTAGCAGGAAGAGTGAAATGAATACTTATTTTAAGGCCAATAAGGTCCCTAGTCCGAGGAAGATGGGAAATGTCACACAAGCTCAGTGGCAAGAATTTGTTCGTCAAAATACCACACCTGATGCTAAAGCCCTAATTGCAACTAGGTCAGAACTTGCCAAAAAGAACAAATACCATCATCGCTTGGGGTCTACCGGATATGCCCCCAAAGTCCAAAAATGGAATAAGATATTAGATAAAATTACCAGTAAGGGCAATCCTCACCCATTAGAAGGCTACGATGAGAGAACTCAGCGGTACGTCTTTGCTCGGTCAGGTTTGACCAGCGAGGGCAAACTTGAAGAGCCCGACTTTGTGAATGAAGTAGAGCACAAAATGAAAGAAGTAATTAAAAATTAAGAGAAGGGTCTCTTAAAGCCGAAGAGGGAGAATGACCAACTTACCACAATCCTAGGAGACCCTGAACACAGTGGATGGGTTCGAGCAATCTCTTCTCAAATGTCTTGGATAGATGGTTTTCTGAAAGATAAAGAGACATATAGAAGATGTGAGAAGTTCAAGAAAATACTTGATGAAACGATTGCTAAAAAGGTAAAGAAAAATGTGCAAGAAATAATGGAACAACTTAGACAATCGGGACAATTAGTGACATCAAGTACAGCGATGGTTCCCGTGCCAAAGGAACATTTGGTATCTCCAACTGCCTACCCTAGCAGCGTAGGTTCTGTGCCAGGCTCAGGGTCAACCCATAAGTTTGTTTTCGATGATATTTGTCGAAGTGTATAAACGAAACTTCCCCCGGTACTACTAAGTTGTAGCCCGTGGAGGTTCTTGTATTGGTTTGGGTGCGCGGAGATCTTAGACAAGATGATGGCACAGACGATTTACGTGGTTCGGGCCGCCTGAGCATAATACCCTACTCCACGGGGTGTGTGTTGTTGTATTAGAGATTTGCTAGTGCTTGCGTGCGTATGAGCTTGCCTGTGTAGTATCGTGCATCACATCCCTTTTATAGACCAAGGGAAGACTGTTACATGAGTTGCCCGGCCCGACATGTGGCCCTGACGGTTATTATTGCTCAATACAGAATTAAGTTCCTTTAAGCACCCTAATAGCGTGATAACGCACCTTAATGCTAGCGTTACCAGTATTAAGGATCTTCTGATCGTGCACCATTAGTATTGTATTAATGGCACATAATCAGGCCTTGTATTTGTATCAATCATAGTCCCTTGAATGTTCGTGCCGTTCGAGATCCGTCAGCCTTCCCGTTGATGTCGTAGCTCCGGAGGCTTGACATGTGGCAGATCTGAAGCTTCCCCTCACAGGGAGGTAGGTCCGGAGCTGTTACACACATGGTGGCACAGGAGGTTCCCTCTACTGGGGGTTAGGTCCAGGGTCACTGTACATGTGTAAAGAACGGAGCTTCCTTATGTAGGGAGTTTAGCTCCGGTCTTATATTACACGTGGTAGTGCCAGAGCTACCCATATGAAGGAGACGGGTCCAGTGCCGTGTGACACATGGGGCCTATGGAGGCCTTCAACTTTAACAGGTGGAACTCCCTTGCACTTCTTGCGGTATCATGGGATACCCGATATGCAGGGTACCCACAGTGGCCCCTAGGCCCACCTCTGGGAGAAATCTTTTGGGTTAAGTTATTCTACGGGAGGTGGGGCCATCCTCGATTCCTGCACTGTGACTTCAAAGGTTTTCTGAAATACTGTTGGGGTGATGGTCCGGGGTTGAACCCTAGCCGTGTGGCCTTTTTTGAATGTGGTAGATGAGATCTTTGAGTGCGTATCTCACGCAATTGAAGGTCGTCGGTTCCCAATACGAAAATTGCATCGGTTCGTCTGTCGAAGTGGCCCCTGGCCCATTCGTCATTGACGGGGTATATTTTTTTGTAATGTGGCCTTACTCTCATTGTGGTTTCCATCCAAGCGTCGTGGAGGCTTACTTAAGAAGGAAAGTCCGTGCGGTTTGAGGACTCTTTACGCTTTCGATCAAACTTGCGCTCAGAACCTCCCAACCTTTGCCTATCTTTCTCTTCTTTCGCTCCACTTTGTCGCGATGGAGTTAGGTCTTCCCAAAAGCCGCATCTAGAGCAAGGATAATCTAATGAAGGTCTGAACCTTCATGGGGTAGTCCGGTGACTCCTTCAACCACTTGGTTCGGGTCGGCAAGCTCCCCTTCAAAAAGGAGCGCCGTGGCGAGATGTTGTACTTCTCTGCTTACGCCATGGTGGGACTGATCCAACATTTTTCAAGTTTAATCTTGATGTTGCTGGACTTCTACGGCCTCCAACTGCATCATCTCGGCCCCCACTCCCTCCTGCTGGTGGCGACTTTCGTCCACTTCTGCGAGATGTGGGTGGGCGTGTCTCCCTGCATCGAGCTGTTCCTGGCCTTCTTCACGGCCCATACCACTGGCAAGGGGACAGAGCTGCTCGGATTCTACTACTTCATGAAGCTCAAGAACTGCCCCTTCAAATACTTGCAGTCGTTCCCCTCCGGCAAATGGGATGACTGGAAGAAAAATTTGGTCATCATTGTAGTGGAGGAACACGATAGGGTGGAGTTGCCCCAAGGACTCCCCAACATTGATATCGATGCTTGGAACGTAGTTCTGAAGCTATCAGATGCATTCAAGCCTGTCCTGGCCAGAATCCAAGAATGTGTGGAGGGTGGAGCGACCCCCCACATGGTCCTTGGGAATTTCTTGGTGAACAGGTAGGCTCTGATGAAGAGAAGGAAGAAGCTCGCCTGGGCTTTCAATAGTGTGATGGATGACGACCGGATTGAAACCAATTTGAAATCCAACTTGGGTGATGAAGCTTTGAGTTTCCATCTCAAGAAATTTCAGCATGGGTCCATCACTGATGATGCCTTTACCCCGCCAGCTGCTTTCTTGCCTCTAAACATGACTCCAGAGTTTAGCAGGGAGCTTCGGAGGAATATGTCGATGCTGGATGACCTCAGTGAAGTGGAGAAGCGCAGGACCTCCAGGGTTGTAATTCCCGGAGCTATCGAGGGAATGCTCACACCTACTCCAAGCCAGAGGGTTGATGATGTCAGCAAGGGCAAGGGGAAGGAGCCAGATGAATCTTCTAGCCGCAAGAGGAAGTTGAGGCATGTTCATGGGAGATCCATCGGGTCTACTCCAACTCCAACAGCTCCTTCTCCCCAACAGAGGAGACCTTCGACGACCGCACCCGCTTCGGTGCCAGCGCCCTCGAGGGACTCAAGCTCCGGCAGGTCAACTCCGGCTTTGGTGCCAGTTGTGAGCTCCGGGTCCGGAGGTCCTTCCCAGCCAAGGAGTGTTCCGGCTGAGAAGACTCTAGCTACTGCAGGTGGCTTCTGACCAAGGTCCAAAGTTGTTGTCTCACCAAATTTGGTGAGCTCCGACTCTGGGCCCAGAAGAAGAGTTCGGCGGCGACTAGGGCGGTAGCATCCCCAGGTAAGCATCGCCACCTTACCTTTAAATATTAATCTTGTTTTTATTATATTTTTAATCTTCTTGACCTTTTGCTCCCAGGGTGACAAGAAAAAATTCTGAAGCTTCAGCATTCGCTACAGCGACTAGAGTTGTGCATGCTGAAGGTCCGGCTTCAACCATTGAGCCTTCCCAGGTGGCGGCAGAAGACACGATAGCTCCGGTGCCTACTGTCGTGGACTTAGATCTAGAAGACACGCTAGAAGCACCCGTGGTAGCACCAGACCACAGGGTAGAAGTAGTTGAAATTGCGCCACGAGCAACAGCGTCATAGACTGAAGCTCCAATCCAAGATCCGGAGGTGTCTGATGCCCCAACACTTGAGCCGGAGGTACTCGAAGCTCTGGCGCCCTTGCCAGAAGTGGCTGCAGATCCAGCGATTGAGCCGAAGGTGCCTGAAGCTCCAGCCTCTGTGCCGGTGATAGTTGAAGTTCCGGCTACTGAGCCGGAAATGCCTGAAGCTCCGACAGCTGAGCTGGCTGTGATTGATGTATCGGTGCCTGATCCAGCGGTGGAAGTGGCTTCGGATGAAGCTCTGACGACCGCCCCAGAGGTAATAGCTCCGGAGGTGTCCATACGCGATCCTGAACACCATGAAGATGCGGCAGCAGGCTCTCCACCTGTGGAGCCAGCAATTGAAGATCCTGCGGCAGGACCTTCGGCATTGGTCCCAGAGGTAGAAGTTCCCCCAGTGAGATCTTCCTCAGCAACTGCCGAAGAGCTCCCAGAGGGCGGCCCTAGTGCCGTAGAAGCTCAGGGAACCACGCCTATGGCGTGGGACCCTATTTTTGTTCTTGACGACCCTCTAGAGCCGGCAGAGGTGACCCTGGTAGGTCCGGAGCCTATTCTTTTGGCGTTGTCTATTGACAATGCCTGCTCAAGCCTCTAACGGGTCCAGCTCGCCTTCGAGCATGATAGTAAGGTCCTCGAAGAAGAGAATCACAACTTGAGGCGCTAGCGCAACAAACTTCACTTTGAGACCAAGCTGGCGCAGACAAGGCTTGCTGACCACAAAGAGTGGGCCGAGAAGGAAAAGGCCCAGCTGGAATATTGGGGCAAGTTGCTGGAGGAGAAGGAAGCTGCCATCAGGGCCCTCGATGCTAATTCTCGAGATATTCTCGAGCATGCTAAGGAAAGGAGTGATGCTGCTGACGAGCGTCACGACAACCTCAATGAATTAAATGAGGTTCTCCTGAAGCGTCGAGCAGACCTTGATGCAAGGGAAGAGAAGCTCCTGGAACAACAGGAGGATGTTTTGAAAAGAGAGGAGGAGCTTGGTCAGAAGCTGACTCTGGCTGAGAAAAATTTGGCAGATCGCACTAAGAAGTTTGATCTGTGGAGTAAGGAGGAGGAGGAGAAGTACTGGAAACTGATGCAGGAGCTCTGAAAAAGAGAAGCTGATGTTGCCACTAGAGAAGGGAAAGTAAGTGGCAGGGAGAAGGATCTGGCCGAACGGCGAAACCGCATCCACCTCGGGAGAGGGAGCTAGCCGACCGCGAGAAGCAAGTTGCTGAGAGTATGCAACAACATGCTAAAGTGGTCGAGCGCCTCGCTCGAGAAGTTTCGGAGCTTGCGGCCACCCGGAGGTCACTAGAGGAGTTGCGGAGTTTGAGGGAGACCGAGTCCATACATATATGGGCCTTCTTGGGGCGAGCCAATGACGCAGTGATGCCGCTAGGCTCTAGTCCAGTGCGTCCGAACAATCTAGAAATGGAGCTGGATGGAGCGCTGGTGGCTCTCAGCTCTGCTGGCGGCAAAATCGACGTGATAGGTGACATCATCGTGGACCCGCTAGAGACAGAGGGGAAATCAATGGCTAAGAACGTCGCAGAATATGTGCTGACGTGTTACAAAAGCCGAGATCCCCATTCCCTCTGGATCCGGTGCTCGAAGATCCCATTCCTAAAGTGAAGAGGAGGATGCCGCCAAGGCCAGCGTTCAAGAGGTTGCCCAGAAAATCGCCTCATACTTCCGCAGGACCTAGGACCTTACTTCGCTTGTAACTTCTCCAATTTCTTCTCCAATTTTGTAATCTCCAATCCTCAGATGAATGAAATACAAACTTTTTGAATGATTGAATTCCATTTTGTCTTCCATACATTGTCCTTCATCTTGTTTGCACCCTGGTAGATGTACACAATTTATTTGCGAACATGTACCAAAAGGATTGCACTATGTGTTGAAGACTTGGGCGCTTCGAACTTGTAGACTTTAGGTCCGAAGTTTTTATCTCCGACTTCTCGATGGAGCTTTTATTTCATCGGCAGCGGGCCCCTGTCAACCTATAGAATGTCGACGGCGAGCCCCCAGGGGTTGTCGGAGCTTGGTAGGTCCGACAACACCCACTATCAACGCGTAGAACGTCGACGGCGGGCTCCCTGGGTTTGTCGGAGATTGGTAGGTCCGATGACACCCACTGTTAACACGTAGAACGTCAACGGTGGTCCCCCTGGGGTTGTCAGAGCTTGGTAGGTCCGATGACACCCACTGTCAATGCGTAGAACATCGACGGCGGGCCCCCTGGGGTTGTCGGAGCTTGGATGGTCTGACGACACCCACTGTCAATGCGTAGAATGTCGACGACGGCCCCCCTGGGAAGTAGTCGGAGCTTAATAGCTCCGGCATTGTCCACCATCATCATGAGTTTTTATTTTTCCTATGCATCAAAGACAAGAAAAACCGTAAAATTCATCCTCTCATCTATAACTATTTTGTGACTTACTGTTTTCATTTGAATTTTAAATCCAAAAAAAGTCAATATGATCACAAGCAAATTGGTATAATCTTTTGCAGATCCAAATGCTTTTATAACCCGCCCCACTGAGGCCTGCCAGAATGTAGGTAGAGTGGCGTACTTAGGGTGCGGGACCTGGCTAAGTCGATAGCACACTTTGGAACTGTGTTGGCTTGGCGTTCAGGCGAGTAGACCATGCAGCAATGCTGAGATCCGAAAAGACCACCAATATAACTTGTACATCATATGAATATCTTGGATTAAAACTCAAAAAGAATTGCACAACTTGTTATAGACAAGAAGGAGAAGGATAAAATAAAAAAGAATGAGCCTACAAAAAATTAATGCACATGGAGTCTGTTTTAACACAACAATGTCTTTCATTGTAGGTCCGATTTACAGGGGAGACAAGAACACACTTAGGGTTTGGAACCCGGCTAAATGTGCTATACCTATTGCTCTAACTCAGTGCAGGTAGCTACACTTTTAGTGTTGGGACTGTATCAAGTGTTGCTTGAACTTACCGGACCCTCACGAAGGGGTCCGGATGTTCTCCTGGAGGACCTACCTGACTCTGTATGTTGACTCTATAACATACATTGTATGCAATTATTGACTCACCTCTGTGAAACTAAGCATAGAACTTACGGAGGTGCTCGATGTTCCAAGGATTGAGAAGCAGGGTCCCATCCTCAGTTGCCAAGCGAACGCATTCGGGACGGGATACCTTGATCACCCGGAGGGGACCTTCCCAGCTAGGGGAAAGTTTGTTTATCCCTTCACAAGTTAGTATTCTCTGCAGCACCAGATCGCCTTCCTCGAGCTGTCGGTTGCGCACATGCCTCTGATGATAGCGCCAGAGCGCTTGGCGATAACATGCATTTCGAATCGCTGCTTGGCACCTTTCCTCGTCGATGAGGTCTAGGTCTTCACACTGGAGCTTGTCCTGCATGGCTTCATCGAAGGTCCGGACCCAGAGTGACCCCAAGGTGACCTCCGTAGGAAGAACTGCTTCAGCTCCATACACCAAGAAGAAGGGTGTCTCTCTAGTTGATCGGTTTTATGTAGTCCTGCTTGCCAACAATGCAGATGGAAGCTCTTCGATCCAGTTGACTCCATGCTTTTTCAGACGCTCATATGTGCGGTGTCTTGAGTCCTTTTAAGATTTCTGCATTTGCTCTCTCGGCTTGGCCATTGCTTGTCGGGTGAGCTACTGATGCGTAGCTGACTTGAATGTCGAGGTCTTCGCAATACTCTTGGAATGCTGCACTTTTAAATTGTGTTTCGTTGTCAGCGATGACTTTGTTTGGAACTCCAAATCTGCAAATTATGGACTTCAAGAACTTGATTGCCGATTGCTTGTTGATAGTCACAACTGGAGTAGCTTACGACCACTTGGTGAACTTGTTGATGGCGACATACAGGAACCTGTAACCTCCAACGTCTTTTGGGAAATGTCCTAAAATGTCCATGCCCCACACAGCAAATGGCCATGTAGGAGGAATCATTTGCAGTGATTGAGCTGGTGTGTGAATTTGTTTTGTGTGAAACTGGCACGCTTCACACTTTTTCACCAACTCCACTGCGTCCTGGAGTGCTGTAGGCCAGTAGAAGTCGTGCCGAAAGGCTTTGCCGACCAACGTGCAGGAAGACGCGTGGTTCCCTCACTCGCCTCCATGGATCTCCGCGAGGAGCTTGTGGCCTTCTTCCCTTGCAATGCACCGCATTAGTACGCCGTTGGCACCACGCCGATAGAGATCCCATTCTACCAGCATGTATCTTTTAGCCAACCCGACGATCCGGTCAGCAGATACGCTATCTTCAGGAAGGATGTTGTCCTTCAAGTAGCTCCGGATCTCCAAGATCCATGCATCGGAGCTAACTTTAGCTTCTGAGTCTTGTCTACTGGGATGCTCGGAGCTTCTTATAGCACCTACGACCCTTGGTGGATGCCATGGTAACAGGGCCACCGGGACTGCCAGCTTCGAGGTACTGGTCTCGCCCCCTTCGCTTGGTTCGGCAGACTAAGCTACTGGTCTTGACAACCTCCGAACGAAAATTCCATCAGGAACCGGAGCTTCGGTTGAGGCCTTCATTCAGAGTTCATAAGCTTCAGCGTTATGAAGATGCTGAACATGGTGGAGATCTAGGACTTCGAACTCCTTCTAGAGCCTCTGGACTTCAAGGAGATATGCAACTAGTTTGGGGTTGTTGCAGCAGCATTCACCTCTGACTTGCTTTATGATTAGCTGTGAATCACCCTTTACCAACAGCTGTTTGACACCATGGGATAGTGCCACCTTGAGCCTGTAGATGAGAGCTTCATACTCCGCCATGTTGTTGGTTGCCTTGAAGTCAAGGGGAACCATGTATTTGACCTTCTACCCAGTCGGAGTGAGGAGGAGGATCCCAACTCCGGCTCCCTACTTCTGCACAGAGTCGTCAAAGTAGAGAGTCCAGTGAGGTTTGGTGAAGACCGGGACCTTGGGTTTCGGCTTCTGCTCACTGGGACCCCCGGGGTTTGATGGAGAAGGAGTCCACTCCACCACGAAGTTAGCCAAAGCCTGACTTTTGATTGCTTGCCGCGGCATGAATTCAAGATCGAACTCGGCCAGCTCCGCTACCCACTTCGCGATGTTCTTAGTAGAATAAGGGTTATGCAATATAGCACGCAGTGGATAAGAAGTTACCACTGATATCTTGTGGGCTTGGAAATAATGATGAAGTTTCCTTTAGGCAATAAGAACGGCGTAAAGTAGCTTATGCACGTCGATGTATTTAGTCTTGCCATCATGGAGTACTTCACTAATGAAGTATACTGGACGTTGGACGTGAGGGGCTCAGAGCTTCTTCGCCATTGACACGGACTCTCCCGAAAGGGGTTCGACCCTTCTTGTTGAGCTTCCCGGACCCTTCCGGAGGGGCCCGGAACTTCTTCTTATTCAACCCGCCCTCCCTGAGGGGTCCAGATCTTCTTGAATAGCCGTGAGAACTCCCTCAGATGAGAGAAGTTGATCTTCTAGCACTCCGCCTTAAAGATCCGTGCCTGGGGGCTTGGACCCAGACTCGCCTTCAGGTAGCTCCGGACCCTCCCGAAGGGGTCTAGGCTCCTGAACTGGAGGTGGTTCCGGTCTTTCTGCGACCAGAACCATGCTTACAACTTCTCTAGTGGCGGAAATATAAAGAAAAAGAGGCTCCAGGGTTCGGAGCTACCAAGATTGGTAGAGTGGTGAGAAGCTGCTTGAGCTCTTGGAACACCTTTTCTGCTTCTTCAGACCAATGGAATGGTCCAGTCTTCTTCAAAAGCTTGAAGAAGGGAAGTGCCCACTCCGCCAATCTCGAGATGAACCGGGTGAGTACAGCTAGACATCTAGTTAACTTTTGGACATCATTGATGTGGGCTGGGGGCCGCATATCTTCTATAGCCTTGATCTTCGCCGGGTTCGCCTCAATTCCTTGGTGAGTCACCAAGAAACCAAGGAGATTCCCGAAGCTAACCCCGAAGATGCACTTGTCTGGGTTTAGCTTGGTGCGCATGATGCGCAGCTTGTCGAAGACAGATTGCAAGTTTTCAAGGAGTGACTCCTTGTTCTTGATCTTCACAACGATGTCATCAACAAACACTTCCACCAAGTCCCTAATGAGTTCTCCAAAAGTTTTTTACATAGCTCGCACAAAGGTCGAAGCAGCATTTTTGAGACCAAAGGGCATGGCAGTATAACAATACAATCCATCTACTGTTATGAAGGTAGTATGCTCTTCATCTTCCCTAAACATTTGGATTTGGTGATATCCGGAGTACGCATCGAGGAAACACAATATCTCACACCCGGAGGTGGAGTCCACTATATGATCTATCTAAGGTAGTGGAAATGGATCTTTTGGACATGCCTTATTTAAGGTGGTGTAGTCGATACACATCCGAAGCTTCCCACCGGCCTTGGGTACAACAACTGGGTTTGCCAGCCATTTTGGATGGATAACTTCCCGGATGAAATCAGCTTCGAGCAGCTTCTTGATCTCCTGTCGGATGAAGTTTTGCCGCTCGACTGATTGTTTCCAGGGCTTATGGTGTATAGGTCGTGCGTCGAGATAAATCTTTAGATTGTGCTCAATCACCTCCGTAGGGATCCCAGACATTTGTGACGGTTGTCAGGCAAACACGTCAACATTCGCCCGGAGGAAAGTGATGAGCGCGAGTTCTTATTTGTTGTTTAGACCTCCCGATATACGGGTGGTCTGAGCAACATCAGAACCAATTTGGACGACTTTGACTAGTATGTCATTGTCGCTGCTTGGCTACACACGTGGTGCGGAAGTTGAGCCTCAGTGACGAGTGCTCGGAGGTCGAGCTGCTTGCTCATTGCCGAATGCCTCCTCCTGCGTTGTTGCAAGCGCATGGAGTTCTTCCAGTGCAGTGATTCCTGCAGTATGATCCCCGCGGATGCGGAGAACAACTGAAGGTGTTGGCATCTTCAACACCAGGTAGCCATAGTGAGCCGCAGCCATGAACCTGTACAAGGCAGGCCTGCCCAGGATGGCGTTGAAGGGTTAGCTGATCTGCGCGACGTCAAAGACCAGCTTCTCGGTCCTGTATTTCTCCCGAGTTCCGAAGGTCACCAGGAGTGGGATGGATCCAAGTGGGCTAATGGCCCCCAGACCTACCCTAGAGAAAGGGCGTGAGGGATGAAGGTCCGAAGGTCGGAGCTGGAGCTTGACGAAGGCTTCATAGCTCAAGAGGTTTAGCCCCACACCTGCATCCACCAAAACATGGTAGAGCTGGACATTATTGATGGTAGGAGATACCATCAGTGGCAATTGGCTAGCTCGATCATGTTCCGGGGGCAGTCCGTAGCATCAAAGGTGATGGGAGTGTCCATCCATTTCCGATGAGGTTCCACCCTTGCGGTAGGAGCTACAACGGACATGTCCTGCCGCATTGTCTTGAGGACGCAGCGAGAAGTGATGTCCTAGGAACCACTGTAGATGGTGTTTAGGGTATTCCAACGCTCGTTATTAGAGATGTCGGAATCGTCGTCCACCGTGTTATACACAGCCTTCAGGACCTTCTTGGGATCCTGAAAGTCTAGACCCGCTTTGGCCGGAGCTTTGTTGACTTTTTGTTTTCCTTCTTGTTGACACAAAGGAGCTTCTTCTTGACGCTTATTGTAGCGCTCGACAAGGTTGTGGACATCCCGAGACTCCTCTAGACTGTGCTTTTCCGTCTTGTGGATTGGACCCCACATTTTAGAGTTGTTGTCGTCTTCTAACGAAGGTCAAGGTCATTTTTCGGGGCGTGGCCCCCAGCCATCCAGAGCTGCAACAGCCGCAGCAGAAGGTGCATCGGCCGACGACTTCTTCTTGCCGTTGGACTTTTTCTTCTTTTTGCCACCACCGGAGGTAGAGGCTACAGCTTTGGAGGGCTTTTTGTTAACCTCTAGAGCTTGATTTGAGTGCATTTCTCGGCTCTTTGCGGCTCGGGCGCACTTGTCAGCCAGGCTGAACAACTCAGTGACGCTGGTGACTTCTTTCGTCGCTAGCTTCTCCAACATCTTCTTGTCCTGGACACCCAGTCGAAATGCGATGATAATAGAAGCATTCGAGATAGAAGGGATGGTATTGCGTACCTGAGAAAACTGCTGGATAAAGGACCGCAACAATTCTCCCATTGTTTGCTTTGCAGCAAACAGATCCAGTTCAGTGTTGGGCTTGGTGTAAGAACTCCTGAAGTTGGCAGTGAACTGTTGACATAGCTCTGCTCAACTGTTGATGGAGTCGGGCGGGAGACTCATGAACCAGGACCTAGCAGTCCCAGTCAAAGCCACAGGGAAATAGTTGGCCATCATAGCCTCATTGCCCCCCGCCGCAAGGATAGCGGTGGAGTAGATTTGAAGGAATTCGGCGGGGTAGACAGTCCCATCGAACTTCTCCAGCAGATGAGGCCGGAACTTATGAGGCCACCTAACCATGCGTAGATGCATAGCCAGGGCAAAACAACCTCCTACTCCCATTGGAGCAGGGTTGTCCCGAGTTTCTCGCCTCTCGCGGGCACGCTCGATGTGGACACGGCCATCCTGTTGTCGATAACGGCAATTGAGCTCTGACTGCAGGTCATGCGTCAAAAGTCTCAACACGGTGTGGGTGCAACGCACCCTAGAGGGCAGCAAAGTCACCCGTTGGCACACAGCACGCCTCCTGTGCTGTGAAGCTTGCGGACCAAGTCTTTCTAACAAGATCCGATGTTGTGAAGATGTTTGTCCTGAAGCAGCAGGGCCTTGGTTGCTGATGCCATCGGCTGCAGCTGCAACCAGATGTTCAACGTCAGCCCTCCACTGCTCCATAGCACCCTGGGGTGCTCCTAGACGTGGCAGACGTTGGAGCAGAGTGCGCGCAGCCACAAGCGCATGCTTAGGGTTCTTGTTTGTCGATGTTGTGATCAACGCGAGTACCTGATACTGCTGTCCAGCATTGTTTGCTGGAGCAGACGATGGTGGAAGTGGTGCGACGCCTGCTGGGACAACAGCGCCCGCTGGTTGCTGCATGTTGGAAGGATTCCCTCCAGCAGGTTGCACGGCGTTATTGTCGTTGGATGATCCTGCGACCAAGTTCACCATCTTGTGATCTCAGACGCGACCCCGTACCTGGCACGCCAAATGTCGAAGTGTATAAACGACACTTCCCCCAGTACTACTAAGCTGTAGCCCGCGGAGGTTCTTGTATTGGTTTGGGCGCGCGGAGATCTTAGACAAGATGATGACCCAGACGATTTATGTGGTTCGGGCCGCCTGAGCGTAATACCCTACTCCATGGGGTGTGTGTTGTTGTATTAGAGATTTGCTAGTGCTTGTGTCTGTATGAGCTTGCCTTTCTAGTATCATGCAGCACATCCCTTTTATAGACCAAGGGATGGCTGTTACATGAGTTGCCTGGCCTGACATGTGGCCCCGGCGGTTATTATTGCTCAATACAGAATTAAGTGCGTTTAAACACCCTAATAGTGTGATAACACACCTTAATGGTGGCGTTACTAGTATTAAGGGTCTTCTGATCATGCGCCATTAATATTCTATTAATGGCACATAATCAGGCCTTGTAACTGTAGCAATCACAGTCCCTTGAATGTTTGTGCCGTTGGAGATCCGTCAGCCTTCCTGCTGATGTCATAGGTCCGGAGGCTCGACACGTGACAGATCCGGAGCTTCCCCTCACCGGGAGGTAGGTCCAGAGCCGTTACACACATGGTGGCACAGGAGCTTCCCTCTACAGGGGGTTAGGTTCGGGGTCACTGTACATGTGTCAAGCACGGAGCTCCCCTATGTAGGGAGTTTAGCTCCGGTCTTATATTAAACATGGTAGTGTCGGAGCTACCCATATGAAGGAGGCAGGTCCAGTGCCGTGTGACACGTGGGGCCTACGAAGGTCTTCAACTTTGATAGGTGGAACTTCCTTGCACTTCTTGCGGTATCATGGGGTACCCGGTACGTAGGGTACCGACAATATTGCTAAGGATAGATCTTGTCGTCTTCTTGTCCCGATCGGCAGAGCAGGGAACAAAACCAAACAGGTTGCCACTGCTATGGCAAAGCCTGATCGTGACTTCAGAGGCAATCCACTTCTGTTGTATTATGCTATGGTGCAAGTTGTTCAGATCATTGATAATGATTATAAAGATTATGAAATAGACAACATAACACATGAGGGTATTGTGACTCTACGGTAGGTTGTCAACCAATTAATGCTTTGGCACCAACGCGATATCGTGTTGTACGATGAGCCGATTTCTAGCCCCATCGCATCTCAAAATACTGCAACCCCGTCTTCTAAGGCGAAAGTCCAGGAAGATCCACTCCCGCTATGTCTCAGCAAGGATGATAGTAATCTTTCTAGTAAAGATAACCAAGTGCAACAAGTTGAAAAACAGCTTCAAGCAGTTTCAGAGCAAGCTATTGTTAGTAAAGAGCAACCAGTTGAGCAACATCTTGATGTAGTACTAGAGCAAGGTGCTGGTAGTAAAGAGCAATCAGTTGAACAACATGTTCAACAACAAGCCAGTGTCGATTTTCCAACGACTACTCCTCGATCATCAGTGCCTATCAAAGTTAGCTTATATGAAAATAAGAAACTTTCATCAGAAGTGTCAAAGTAAATATGAAGGAAGATATTAGAAAATCGAGTGCATCTCGTTCTTCTCATGAGCCAGCATTAGAAGATATTGAGGAGTGGAAAGAAGACGGTGTCATGTATAATCAGCGGACGACTTTAGTTAAACCAGGAGTTTCAATATACAAGCTTGAGGATGTTCCTCCTAAATATGAGAATGGGAAGCCGGTCATGACATTGGTACAACTTAGCAAACAATCTGTCCCGCTCAAAAGAATGCACGAGTGGTACATTACTGGCAGCACAAAATATAAACTTTCTTACGTCACATTTCTTGTTCCAAAAGAAGCATTTTGGAGCATTGGAGCAGAGAAACAAGCCCTTTTCTTTGAAGATCTACATGTCCTTTTCCATCGGGGCATGCTCGAAATCAACCTACTACTCATCTGGTACTTGTAAGTGCCTCTAATATTTTGCATTTGCTTTTCTTACTACATGCATACACATTTCATGAGATTATAACAATTCTGAACTTCTTCAATAGGATGCAATACATGGATAATAAAAAGATGAAATGCAAGACAGGTATCCTTGACCCTGTACAGATTGAAAAGACGCTATTCGACATTAAGGTGGATCGAGACTCAGAACAGTACAAGCACATGAAAAAAAAAAGAATTTGATAAATCAATCACAAAACAAAAGAAGGATAAAAGTACCGAGGTTGCAGCTTACATAGGACATGCCATGTTTAACTTTGTCAGAGATGGCAAGGACCTCGTAAAGGCTCCGTACCACTTCAAGGAAGTCCGAGACATGACATTGAAATAGCAACTATTGTTAATTGTTAACTTAACACGTTTGTTTGTATGTGTGCAATAAACACTACATAATGATCTTCATCAAGCCAACGCAGGGTTTGGCAACAGTCTTGGACTCAGCTTATCACCCACCAGATCGTTACAAAGATTTCGTTTCCATTTTGAAATTGTACGTTTATTCGATACTTTTAATTTACACACATTTAGAATGTGTTGACAAGTTTTATATGACATTTCTTGTATTACAGCGCTTGGCGGTTTTACGCGGAATGGTTTGGCGGTCAGAGACCTCCTAATACGAATGCATTGGACATTAAAACATATTATCCTTGTCCGAGCAGCCTGTTGGGAGTGTCTTATGCGGGTATTATGTATGCGAGCATCTTCGGACCGCCAGCGAATATAGAGTGAATCGTGAGAATGTAAGTTATCCTTAATGTCGATATCTTATTTTCTTACTTTTGAGTTTTATTTTCATTGTAACTAGTGTATTTTAATACTTATATTCTCTGTTGTTCAATATTACCAGAAACATTATTTTCACATTTTGATTCCAACTCCAAAATTCAATTGCTCATAGTACAACTGCTCCAAAAATACCAAATAAATTCATGTATACTCACTTTGATCTATACTTTGAGATTGTTCAAACCAACACATTGTAAACCTTGATATGTGTTTCATTGCAGCACAAGAAGAATGTGAACCAAGAATGGCCGGTTTGTAGAAGTATGCCTGGTGAAGGAGCCGACAAGGTTGCCGGTGAACTGTGTCAATTCATGTGTCGCGAAATTTTGCACAAAAGAGGGGTGTTCTTTGATGAGGATGGTGTAATAGCTGATGTGCCAGAACTTTGTGACTATGACAATATAAACAATTTTTTGTGAAACTTGTAAACTATGGGATGACTTGTATGTGTAACTTGTACATATGTACATTGTTACAGTGAAATTGACTTCTGTGAGATGACTTCTGTGATTATATTGTTTACTTCTGTGATTATATTGTTGACTTCTATGATTATATTGAATTGACTTGAAAATTAGAAATAACAGCAGGTAGTACTGCATAGGGTATACTTTATCACAAGTGGTTCTTTACCTACGGCTAGACCTGCATGTGAAATTATATTATCACAGACGGCTAGAAATAAGTAAAGAACGACCTGTGATAACTCAGTTATCACGGGCGGTTTCTATTACGGTACAAACCGAGTGCGATAAAATGTCTCTACAGGTGGCTTGCCATAGGTAAAAATCCGTATGTGATAAAATGATTATCATAGGGGGTTACCTATACTGTACGATCCGTTTGTGATAATGTGTCTTCTTAGGTGCCTAGTCGTAAGTAAAGAACCGCCAGTGATAATGTTTCTTCACAGACGGCTAGTCGTAAGTGAAGAATCGTCTGTTATAACACCATTATAATAGGTGGTCTCACTTTCCGCCTGTGATATTGCATATTATCACAGGCTCTTCGTTTCAAGAGGTTTTAGGAACCGTGTGTGATAATATGTTTGGAGCCGCCTGAGATGAGGCTTATTGTAGTAGTGCTAGTGAAAATAGAGTTTGCACTAGTTTAACAGATCTCTTTATGTTTTATTTGTTTCTAGAGTCACTCTGCAGTGGTGAGGAGAGATACCAAGTACTCTCTGAAACTGCAAAATTATTATCTCGTCTTGTCACTTTGAATTTGCACAAGCATGATAATATCTACTGACATGTCAAGTGGATTAAGTTCTGCAAATTGAGCGTAGCTCAACTGATAAGGTTCTTTATGGTGCAACCAACCTATCCAGGTTCAAGTATTAGACTGTCCGCAGTATTAGACTCATATCATGTGTGTTGCATTTACAGTAAATTATCTTTTTTAGTGGTAAGTGTTACGTCTGGTGGTGATTTCGTGAATCATAATTATTGATCGGTCTACTCTTTTCATAGGTGCTATTAGAGGATAGAGTGTGCATGCGTAATCATGTGCTCGTAGGATTGAATTATAGGTCTACAGTGTTGGATATGTGTCAAATATTGTGTACGAGTTGGTTACGGTTAGGACTTTGAGTTATATTAGAAGTAGGGTCTAAAGTTTGTGTTGGACTCTTCAACCGGCCTCCTTATAAATATGAGGGGAAGGCCGCTGTTGTAACCACGACGAAAACAACATATTGGGGAGGAGCGCCCGTAGTCATGCCCCGAGGATGTAGACTTCGGCTGAACCTCATTAACAAATATCGTACCTCGCGTGTCGTCCGTGATCTTGCATCGATGCCTCTGGAGATCCATCGTCGCTTCCGCGTACATATTTTCTAACAAGTGGTAATCAGAGCTAAAGTTGGATTGGATCTAGAGGTGATGCGGAAGATCATCGTGGAGGTGCGACGATCATGCTCGACGGGCACCGTGAAACTGCTTGATGCGGTGCGTGGTGGAGCATGGCAGGGATCGGTGATTTGATCGGTGTTGTCAGACACTCTAGGCAGGCGGTCTAGACCTTCCGACAGGCTGCAACCGACGAGGATCCTCCAGACGTGGAGATCAAACCGGTATGGTGGCTGTTGAAGGCGTCGCGATGAGGGTGGCGGCTTCGGCTTGCAATCAGACCAGCGGCTAGACGTGGCGAAGGCTGGAGAGATCGAAGCGTGGAAACATCGTGAGAAGGTGGTGTGACCGGTGTTGCACAAAGGCGGTGTGGCGACACGCAAGCAGATTGTGTCGATGATATGGGTGGGCATGATGCGACATGCTCGTGCACAGGGATGAATGAAGGCGTGGTGTTGCGGCAGAGTTGGTGTGCTGACATACCCAAGAGACGAGATTGCAGCAATACGCGAAGGATGATAGTTGACTAGACGATCACGATGGCGCAGCAAAGTTACGGCTGTATATGCAGGCGCAAGACGAGGAAAATTTACATTGGGGTCCCCGTACTTGTGAGAGTTTGAAGACGTAGTCTGTTATTTTTCTGTTTCGTTACGCGCACCACAATATCAGGGAAAAAGGTCGGACAAGGAACCAACAGCGAGGCGGAATCATGATTGGCCGGGAGTGTGCAAACCAAGCTCGTACCAGAAATTGAGTCGGCCTGAGTTGGAACAGATGTAATCAGAAAGGAGGAAGAGTCTCTGCATGCACACGTGATCACCTGGGTGCATGTCGGATGAGGCCATCCCTCCGTCCTTTTTTTGTTCTTCTTGATTGGATGAGGAGATTGAGTCTGGTCAGGACATTGTGTTTTAACTATGTAAGAGTCCTATTCGGTTATGACTCTGTCCGACCCTGTTCAAAGGTGGCGTGCAGCGCATATAAAAATCAAGGTTGAGGCAGCACCAAACAATCGGAGCCGCACACGCAGAGATTAAAGCGGCAGTTTACGTGACTCTTGTTTTTCAACTGCCGGAAACTCGAGGGCGAAAGGCTTCACGTGTAGGTGTAAGGTAGAAACCATCCGCAAGGTGCAGGAACTCAGGGTGATCATGGAACCAACTTCAGAGCAGTTTTGCAACCAAGGGAGCGATTTGGTCATGCAAGACAGCAGCGGGGGGGGGGGGGGGGGATTGATTCGCCTGCTATTGCCGTCAATGAGGCAAGCGGATCAGGCGGTAAGACCGGTGGAAAAGAGCCTGTAAAACCGCGTGTTGGCGGGATGGCACTGACGGGTACAAGATTTGATATGGTAAAGTTTGATGGCAGCGACAACTTTGGTTTGTGGCAGATAAGAGTGAAAGATTTTTTGACGCAACAAAGTCTTTTGTCCATTCTGAAGGCGAAAAAGCTGGTCAAGATGGAGAGGATGACGAGTGGGAGGAGAAACAGATGCAAGCAGCAGCAACCATACGGCTGTGTCTGTCCGACAATGTCATGTACCATGTTATCGGGTTGACGACACCGAAGGAAATCTGGGATAAGCTGGAAAATCAGTTCATGTCGAAGACTTTGACGACCAGGCTGTATTTGAAGCAAAAATTGTATGGGCTGAAGATGTAGGAAGGGTCAGATCTTGCAGAGCACATAAATATTTTCAACCAGAGGATCACGGATCTAGGCCAACTAGATATGAAAATTGATGATGAAGACAAGACAATAATTCTTTTATGCTCGTTGCCACCATCTTATGAACAAACGGTCACGACTCTGAAATTCGGCAAGGATTCCATCAAAATTGAGGATGTTACTGCAGCGTTACTAGCTCAAGGGCATAGGAGGAAGAACAATGCAGTGGATGAACCTCAAACTGAAGGTTTGCTAGTCAGGGGTGAGAATGCGAAGGAGAAGGTGGAGGCTAAAAGCAAGAAAAAGAAAAAGGTATAGTGCTATTTCTGCAAGGAGTGGGGACATATTAAAAGAGATTGTCCAGGAAAAGTGAAGTGTTCAAGTGCTAATGTGGTAACTCCTAAGAGTGACTCGGATAGCAACGGTGATGTTCTTTCAGGGGTATCGAAATATAGTCAACTGAAGCATGGATGTTAGATTCAGCAAACTCTTTTCATGCTACGCACAAAAGGGAGTGGTTCGCTTCGTACAAGTCAGGTGATTTTGGCAAAGCTTATTTGGGAGATGATAGGGACACCCTATTATTGGAATAGGCGAGATCAAGATCAAGATCAAGATCAAGATCAAGACACAAGACGGAGGTGAGCATGTGCTTCAAGGTGTTAAGCATGTACCAAAGCTGCAAAGGAATCTAATTTCGCTTGGGTCTCTATATCGTGATGGTCTGTTATTCTGGGCTGAGCCGAATGGAAAGACAATGAAAGTCATGAATGGAGATGAGACTGTGATGATAGGAGAGAGAGAGGCATCAAATTTGTACAAGTTACAAGGGTGCTCCATTGAAGGTGGAGTCATAGAAGATGGAGTTCTGGAGATAGTGGTGTTCTCTTTAGACGGTGAGTCTAAAGAGTTGGACTCATTGTGTGGCTCTCCATGAGCTACGAAGTCGACAACTCAAGTCTAGGTACATAGAGATTGGCACATGACGACTTCAAGGTGGTGCAATATTTGTCAAGGTGGAGTTTGTTGAATATGTGTCAAATATTGTGTACGAGTTGTTTACGGTTAGGACTTTGAGTTGTATTAGCGGTAGGGTGTAGAGTTTGTGTTGGACTCTTCAACCGGCCTCCTTATAAATATGAGGGGAGGGCCGCTGTTGTAACCACGACGAAAACAACATATTGGGGAGGAGCGTCCGTTGTCATACCCCGGGGATGTAGGCTTCGGCTGAACCTCGCTAACAAATATCGTGTCTCGCGTGTCGTCCGTAATATTGCATTGATGCCTCTGTAGATCCGTCGTCGCTCCACGTACATATTTTCTAACCTACAGTATGTACCTCAATTTTTTGAGCAAGGGATTTTTAAACTACATGCAATATGCGATCAGCAGGTAGTAATGCAGCTGCATGCTCCAAAAGCAAGATATCATGCCCGTATCACTGAGTGGCTTTGCTTTCTTCTGTTTTGTTCTTTTGGCGCACATGTAAGCCGAATCTTGTGTACCTTCCACATTGCATCCGAGAACTCATCTTCATTGGTCCACGAATCCATTATCGTAACTCTGTTAGTTTTAAAATTCTAAATTCGACGACCAACATTGATCCAGGACAACAGAAAAGCAATTTGACTGGTACACATCGTTACATAGAACTACTGTTATGGGTTTCAAATAAATTCGTAGCTCGATCAACATGTAACTCAGGAGAGAAGACATTACACATCTTTAATCTCTAGCAGTCATATCTGCTTGGTAAATCTAGCTTTGTATACGGTTTGCACATATGATGCAGAGTATCATTTTGAGGAGCAAAATCCTCTGCGTAATCTGCAAGCTAGGCAAGGGGTTATCTCGACCGTCACAGGCAGTATATGGTGCCTTAACCCAAGAAGATTTCGAGCGTGTGGTTCTGAAGAAGGGCGCGGGGGGCCACCACATGAGATGGTGAGTTGGCATCTCATTCCCCATGTTAATGGGAGAACCTGAGGTACACTCCCTGAACTGCATCCGTGCATTGCCAACACCAAATAAGTTGGCAATTTGGCTTCCGTCTGCCCCCCACCAATTCTCCTCTGTGTGGCCACATATCTTCGCCACACACATTCATCGTGAGATTTTTTTTCATCTTGATGTGCACAACTGCCTCCATATTTTTTGATAATGGTAAAGTTTCGATCTTTCTTTTCAAGAAGGTTATAGTCAATTTATTATAATTAAATACAAATGCAAACACTCGCAACATATTGTACAGAACAAGACGACGATAACTGGATGACTAAACACGCGATTGTGTATTAGACTTCATAGATCAACATGCGGCATGTTAGTCCTCTCACAATTTTTGCACGTACACTCCAACGTTTGACACAGATAACTGCATTTAGTATTATGAAATTCAGTCTGAAATTCGCTCCTGTCGGTACTCTAAAAAACGTACACCCCTTGAGGTTATAAAAATCTCAAAGGAAAGCCATCTACTTGGTTTGAAGACCCTTTCAGAGGCCCACTTGTCAGACATGACCGGACCCGCTTCTCCAACATGGTTAATCCCTGGGTCGTCACGTGTACTACTAACTCGGAGCTACCTCCCACAAGGGAAGCTCCGGGCCACGTACCGAAATGACACCTCCGAACTTAACCCCAGACCGAGAGAAGCTCCAGACCCGACACGTGTCTGATAGCCCCGGAGCTACATGCTTCCCACAGCAAGCTCCGGAGCTGCCACGTGTCAAATCGTCGGACCTTCCAGCTTCTAACCTCCGGAAGACCTTGTAACGGCTCCGGATCTTCAAAGGAGAGTCAAGGACTTCAAGACCCGATTAAGTGCCATTAATACCATATTAATGACACTTAATCGGATGATCTTAACACCAGTAACGGTGCTGTCAAAGTCCGTTACAAGATCATTAAGAGCAATTAATCGTGTATCAATACCAGTAACCGCCGGGGCCGCATGTCGGGCCAGGCTAACTTGTAACGGCCTATCCTTGTACTATAAAAGGACAGGCCGACGATACACTCGGGGACGTTGATGAACGAGCTCACGCACCCCATACACTCGTGACAAGCTCTTCCTGCTAATACAACACCAACACCTCCGTGGAGTAGGGTGTTACGCTCAGGCGGCCCGAACCACGTAAATTCTTGTGTCTCCTGTGTCAAACTCCTTCACCTTCTTGAATCTTCGCGCGCCCACACCGAACTTCAAACTCCCCAATCACTTTAATAGTGTAGGGAGATCTGCCGGTTCTTAACCGCCGACAGTTGGCGTGCCAAGTAGGGGCGCCTGAGATTTTTGAGAATGGTGAACTCCGCTGCTAGATCAACCAACGGACAACCTGCTGCTCAGGCTGTTGGGGGCAATCCCTCCAACAGGCAGCCACCAGCAGGAGCCTCAGCACCAGCAGGAGCCACACTCCCACCACCACCATCTTCTCCAGCAAATCGTGCTGGGCAATGTGATGGTGCGCCGGCGTCGCTTACTGCGTCGGCGAGTCATGACAACCCGGAACACGCGCTCCATGCAGCGCGTGCTCTTCTTCAACGTCCACCACCTCCGGATGCATCTCGGGATGCGCTGGAGCAGTGGAGGGCCGATGTGGAGCATTTGGTCGCAGCAGCGGCTGAACGCCTCAACAACCAGGGTCCTCCTCCTTCGGGACGAGCTCTGTCGCAGCGGCGGACTTTGTCAGGAAGACTTGGTCCACACGCCTCCAATAGCAGGAGACGTGCTGCATCTCAGCAAGTGACGTCATTGCCCTCCGGGGCTCGACGCACTCACACGGTATCCAGGCTTTCGACTCATGACCTCCGGGCAGAGCTTGATCGCCGATACCGCCAGCAGGATGGCCGTGTCCATATTGAGCGAGCCCGTGAAATACGGGAAGCTCATGACCTTTCTACTTTGGAAGGAGTAGGAGGAGGCTGTTCAGCTCTAGCCATGCACCTGCGCATGGTTAGATGGCCACAGAAGTTCCGGCCTCACCTGCTGGAAAAATTCGACGGGACTGTCAACCCCGCCGAATTTCTTCAGATATACTCCACTGCAATCTTGGCAGCTGGAGAAAACGAGGCCGTGATGGCCATTTACTTTCCAGTGGCCTTAACTGGGACCGCCAGGTCCTGGTTTATGAGCCTTCCACCCAACTCTATCAACAGTTGGGAGGAGTTGTGCCACCAGTTCACTGCCAATTTCGGGAGTTCATACACCCGACCAGGCACTGAACTGGACCTTTTTGCGGTTGTGCAAAAAGGGGGAGAATCTTTGCGGTCCTTCATCCAGAGGTTCTCTCAAGTACGAAACACTATCCCTTCTATCTCAAGCGCTTCTGTCATTGTGGCATTCAGACAGGGCGTACGGGACAAGAAGATGTTGGAGAAGCTGGCGATCAAGGAGATCACCAGCGTCACGAAACTCTTCAGCTTGGCAGACAAATGTGCCAGATCTGCGGAGGGCCGTGAAATGCACTCCAAGCCAGCCTCGGAGGATCACAAGAAACCCTCCAAAGAAGAAGCCACTACCTCCAGGAGTGGCAAGAAGAAAAAGAAGACCAACGGCAAGAAAAAGCCGTCGGCCGGTACATCCAACGTTGCAGCTACTGCAACTTCGGGTGGCCGGGGGCCACGCCCCGAGAAGTGACCTCGACCGTCTTCTGAAGATGGTGGCAAACCCAAAGTGTGGTGTCCCATTCACAAGACGGTCAGCCACAGTTTGGAAGACTGCCGGGAGGTCCAAAACCTTGCCGAGCGCTACAGCAAGCGCCGGGAAGAATCTCCTTTCCGACAGAGGGAAGGGAAGCAAAAGGTCGACGAAGCTCCGGCTGAAGAGGAGTTAGGGTTTCAGGATCCCAAAAAGGTCCTGAAGGTCGTTTACTCCTCCGTCGACAATGATTCTGACGTCTCTAACAACGAGCGTCGAAAGACCATGAACACCATTTTTGGTGGATCATGGGATATCACCTCTCGGCGCGTCATCAAGACTATGCGTCGAGATATGGCCGCTGTAGCTCCTACAGTCCGGCCGGAACCTCATCGAAAGTGGATGGAAACAGCCATCACTTTTGATGCTTCGGATTGTCCCCGGAGCATGGTTGGAGCAGGACAGTTACCCTTGATGGTATCTCCTACCATCAACAACATCCAGCTCCACCATGTCATGGTAGACGGAGGTTCGGGGCTTAACCTCATCAGCTTCGAAGCTTTCACTAAGATTCAGCTCCGACCTTTGGATCTCCAGCCCTCTCGACCTTTCTCCAGAGTAGGTCTGGGGGCCATCACCCCACTCGGAGCTATTACCCTCCCCATTACCTTCGGGACCCGGGAGAAGTATCGCATCGAGAAGTTGGTCTTCGACGTCGCTCAGATCAACTTACCTTTCAACGCCATCTTGGGTAGACCTGCCCTGTACAAATTCATGGCAGCTGCTCATTATGGATACCTGGTGTTGAAGATGCCAACACTAGTTGGCGTTCTCCGGTTCCGCGGAGATCGCACCGCCGGAGTAACTGCTCTGGAGGAACTTCACGCACTCACCACGGCGCAAGAGGAGGACTCCAGGCAGGAGCAAGCTCCAAAACCCCCGAGCATTCGTCAACGAGGCTCGACCTTTGCACCCCGTGTGCAGCCAAGCGGCGACACCTACATTCCCGTCAAAGTCGTCCAAATTGGTTCCGATGCCGCTCAGACCACCCGTATATCAGGAGGATTGAACGACAAATAGGAACTCGCGCTCATCACTTTCCTCTGGGCTAACGTTGACGTGTTTGCTTGGCAACCGTCACAAATACCTGGGATCCCCAGGGAAGTGATTGAGCACAATCTGAAGATCTACCCCGATGCTCGGCCTGTGCATCAGAAGCCTCAGAAGCAATCCGTAGAGCGACAGAACTTCATCCGACAAGAAGTGGAGAAGTTACTCGAAGTCGGATTCATCCGAGAAGTCTTCCATCCAAAATGGCTGGCGAACCCAGTCATTGTGCCCAAGGCCGGCGGGAAGCTTCAGATGTGCATCGACTACACCACACTAAATAAGGCATGTCCAAAAGATCCATTCCCACTACCTAGAATAGACCAGATAGTGGATTTCACCTCTGGGTGTGAATTATTGTGTTTCCTAGACGCATATTCTGGGTATCACCAAATCAGGATGTCTAGGGAGGATGAAGAGCATACTTCATTCATCACAGTAGATGGATTGTACTGCTACACAGCCATGCCCTTTGGTCTCAAGAATGCAGCTTCAACTTTTGTACGAGCTATGTACAAAACTTTTCAAGAACTCATTAGAGACGTAGTGGAAGTGTACGACGATGACATCGTGGTCAAGGTCAGAAACAAGGAGTCACTCCTCGACACCTTGAAGGCTGTCTTCAACAAGCTGCGGGCCACCCGCACAAAGCTAAACCCCGACAAGTGCATGTTTGGGGTTAGCTCCGGAAAACTTCTTGGTTTCCTGGTAAGCCACCGGGGCATAGAAGCTAATCCGGCGAAGATAAAAGCCATTGAAGACATGCAGCCACCAACCCGCATCAAAGACGTCCAAAAGTTAACTGGGTGTCTAGCAGCCCTCAGCCGGTTCAAATCAAGACTGGCGGAACGGACACTTCCCTTCTTCAAGTTATTGAGGAAGTCCGGACCATTCCAATGGTCCGAAGAAGCAGAGAAGGCATTCCAGGAGCTGCAACAGTTCCTCACCACCTTACCAATTCTGGTATCTCCGAACCCTGGTGAGCCTTTGTTGCTTTACATTTCAGCTACTGACGAAGTCGTCAATATGGTTCTGGTTGCGGAGAGACCGGAACTACCCCACACTCAGGAATCCAGACCCCTTCGGGAGGGTCCGGAGGTTCCAGAAAGCGAGTCTGGGTCCCAGCTCCCAGATTCGAACCCACAAGAAGTCACTTCAGGAGACCTAGACCCCTTTGGAAGGGTCCAGGTCATTTCTAAAGAAGCTCTGGGTTCCTCCAGCCAGAACCCGGAGGTCCCCGAAGAGAATCTGGACCCCTCCGAGAGGGTCCGGATCAATGAAGAGGAAGCTCCGGACCCCTCCGGGAGGGTCCGGACCATTCAACGTCCAGTATACTTCATCAGTGAAGTATTACATGATGCCAAGACTCGATACCTAGAGGTGCATAAGCTACTCTATGCAGTTCTTATTGCCTCTAGGAAGCTTCGACATTACTTCCAAGCTCACAAAATCTCGGTGGTGACCTCCTACCCACTTCGAGCAATCTTGCATAATCCCAATTCAACTGGGAATATTGCAAAGTGGGCTGCGGAATTGGCTGAATTTGATCTTGAATTTATTTCAAGACAGGCAGTCAAGAGTCAAGCGTTGGCAGATTTTGTGGCGGAATGGACTCCCTCTCCATCAAACCCTGGGGGCCCCAGTGAACAGAAGACGGAGCATCAAGCTCCAACCTTCACCGAGCCTCACTGGACCCTCTACTTCGACGGCTCCATGCAGAAGCAGGGGGCCGGAGCTGGGATCCTTCTCCTCGCACCGACTGGGGAGAAGGTGAAATACATGGTACACCTTGACTTCAAGGCAACCAAAAACATGGCGGAGTATGAAGCACTCATCTACGGACTAAAGGTGGCACTGTCATACGGTGTCAGGCAACTGCTGGTCAAAGGAGATTCACAGCTCATCATCAAGCAGGTGAAGGGTGAATGCTCCTGCAACAATCTCCAGCTAACTGCTTACCTCCTAGAAGTCCAGAGGCTTCAGAAGGACTTTGAAGTCCTAGACCTCCACCATGTTTAGCGTGCTCACAACGCTGAAGCCGTGGAACTCTCGACGAAAGCGTCAACCGGAGCTCCGGCTCCTGACGGAACTTTTGTCCGGAGATTGTCGAAACCCACAGCTCAGCCTGCCGAACTGAGCGAAGGGGGCGAGATCAGCATCCCGAAGCTGACGGTCCCGATGGCCCTGTTACCATGGCAGCCATCAAGGGTCGTAGGTGCTGCCGGAAGCTCTGAGCAACCCAGCACGCAAGACTCAAATGCTCAAGTAAGTTCCGATGCATGGATCTCGGAGATTCGGAACTACTTGAATGACAATATCCTTCCTGACGATGATGTATCCGCTGACCGGGTAGTCAGATTGGCTAAAAGATACACGCTGGTAGAAGGGGATATCTACCGGTGCGGTGCCAACGGCATCCTAATGCGGTGCATCACAAGGGAAGAAGGCTGCGAACTCCTCGCAGAAATCCATGGAGGCGAGTGTGGGAACCACGCGTCTTCCCGCACACTGGTTGGTAAAGCCTTTCGGCATGGCTTCTACTGGCCTACAGCGCTCCAGGATGCCACTGAGCTGGTGGAGAAATGCGAATCATGCCAATTTCATGCAAAGCAAATTCATACACTGGCTCAGCCCTTACAAATGATACCTCCTACATGGCCCTTCGCTGTGTGGGGGATGGACATCTTGGGACCCTTCCCAAGAGCCGTCGGAGGTTACAAGTTCCTGTACGTCGCCATTGACAAGTTCACCAAGTGGCCGGAAGCGACTCCAGTTGTGACGATCAACAAGCAATCTGCAATCAACTTTCTGCAATCCATTGTAAGCAGATTTGGAGTCCCAAATAAAATCATCACTGATAATGGGACTCAATTCACAAGCTCCGCATTCCAAGGATATTGCGAAGACCTCGGCATACAAGTTTGCTACGCCTCCGTAGCTCACCCAACCAGCAATGGTCAAGCCGAGAGAGCAAATGCTGAAATCCTTAAAGGACTCAAAACGCGCACCTATGAGCGCTTGAAAAAATACGGAGCCAACTGGATTGAAGAGCTTCCGCCCACTCTATGGGCCAACAGGACTTCTCCAAACCGGTCAACCCGAGAAACACCCTTCTTTCTGGTGTATGGAGCTGAAGCAATCCTTCCTCCGGAAATCACCTTGGGTTCGCTTCGGGTCTGGACTTTCGACGAAGCCGCGCAGGACCAGCTCCGGCGCGAAGACCTAGACCTCCTCGAGGAGGGAAGGTGCCAAGCAGCTGTTCGGAATGCCCGATATCGCCAAGCTTTACGGCGTTATCACCAGCGGCATGTACACAACCAACAGCTCGAGGAAGGCGATCTGGTGCTATGGAGAATACTATCCAGAAAAGGGTTAAACAAACTCTCCCCCGGCTGGGAGGGGCCCTTCCGAGTGATCAAAGTATCCCGTCCCGGAAGCGTTCGCTTGGCAACCGAGGATGGGACACCTCTCCCAAATCCTTGGAACATCGAGCACCTCCGTAAGTTCTACACTTAACACCACGGAGGTGAGTCTTGAGTAACTTGAGATGTATGTTATAGAGTCATTGTACAGAGTCGGGTAGTTCCTCTGGGAGAACAGTCGGACCTTTCCCGAAAGGTCTGCAAAGTTCATGCAGCACTTGTCACAGTCTCCGGACTAAAAGTGTGGCTAACTACCCTGGGTCAAACGAGAAACCAAACACACTTAGCCTGGTTCCGTACCCTAAGAGTGTACTTGTTTCCCCTGTACCCCGGACCTATAATGAAAGACATCTTCATGTGAAATAGACTCCACGTGCATTTATTTTGTACAGGCTCAACATTTTTATTTTTCTCTTTCTTGTCTATAACAAAGACGTGCAATTCTTAAGAAATTTTAGTTCGATCGGTTTATATACGATTCGAGTTGTATTGTCAGTTCTTTTGGATTCAAATATCGTTCATGGCCAACTCACCTGAAAGCCACCAAGCCAATCTAGGGCTGGAGTGTGCTATCGACTTAGCCTGGTCAAGCACCCTAAGTACGCCACTCTACCTACACCCTGGTAGGCCGAAGTAAGGCGGGTCCATGAACAGTTGAATCTAAGAGAAAAGGCAACGCATCCGGTTGTATTTAAAATCGCGTTCAACTTAAAGTTTTCTTGAGAATCATAAGCCGCGACGAAATTATAGACAAGGAATGAATTTTACTATTTTTCTTGGCTTAAGTGTGCAGGAAAAATAAAGCTTACGTTGATGGAGAAAAGCCGGAGCTAACTAAGCTCTGACTCCCCAAAGGGGGCCAACCGTCGACGCTGAATATAAGATGGTGAGAAGACCCCGTAAATGGAGCCTGCTGCCAACAAACCAAGTGTTGGCAAAGGTCATTGCCGGAGCTACCCAGCTCAGACACCCCGAAGGACTAACTATCAATGCTCTACGTGTTGATAGAGGCTATTGCCGGAGCTACCAAGCTCCAGCGATGGACAATGCCGGAGCTTCTAAGCTCCGACAACCTCAGGGGACCTTCACTATCAAAGACTTCGGACCTAAATGCTACAAGTTCGGAGCAAATGAGTCTTCAATAAAACACAATATCCTTTTGGTACATGTTCACAATCAAATTGTGTACATCTACCAGGGGGCCAAGTGAAGATAAAGGTGTTGAAGACAAAAAGTGAAATTCTCAAAAATTTTGGGGATTTCATTCATCTGGAGACAGGAGATTACATCTGAAGACAAGGGATTACAAAATTGAGGAAGAAGAAGAGAAAATACAAGTGGGAGCAAAAGAGATGGTCCTAGACCCTATGGAAGAACTCGGCGACCTTCTGGGCGACCTCCGATACGCTGGCTCGGGTAGCTTCGCCTTCTCCTTCGACGGGGCCTTCAAGCACCGGGTCCAGAGGAAATTGGGGGTTCTGGCTGGTGTAGCACGTCAGCACATACTCTGCGACGTTCTTCGCCAGGGATTGCCCCTCAACCTCCAGTTGGTCCGCGATGACATCGCCCACCTTGGAGAGCTTGCTACCTGCTGCGCTCAACGCCTGCAGCGCAAGGTCCGGCTCCGGCTCCGAATCATCCGGGCGCACAGGGCTGAAACCCATCGGCGTCAGCGCATCATTGGCCTTGCCCAGGAACTCCCAAATCTGTAGGGAGTCCGCCGTCCTCAAGCTCTTCATCTCTTCCAGGGATCTCTTGGCCGCCGTCAGTTCGGAATTCTCACGGGCGAGGCGCTCAACTTCTTTGGCGTTTTGCTGAATCTTTGCAGCAACCCGCCTCTCAAGTCTTCCGAGCTCCTCCTCCCGGAGGTGGATCTTGTTCCGGCGATCGACCAGGTCCTTCTCCCTAGCCTCCACTTTTTTCTCCCGGGCAACAAGGGCACACTCGTATTCGTAGAGTTCCTGCCCCCGGACCCAGGTCTTCTCCTCTTCCTCTTGGCAGCGCTCTTCCAATTTTTTGGTGCGCTCCTCGAGGCCCTTGTCCGCTAGAGCTACTTTCTCGGCGAGCTCCTCTTCCCTCCTCAGGACGTCATCCCGCAGCTCCAGGAGTTTCTGCTCTTCATCCTCGAGCCGTCTCTCCCTCTCTTCAAGTGCCTCTCGGCGCTTGATGAGTGCAGTGTTAATGGCTTCAAGCTGTTCGTGCCGAGCATCAGCCGCGTTATTGGCAGCTTTGGCCTAATCGTAGAACTCCCGGGATTGAGCGTCGAGGGCATGAGTCATGCTCTCCCTGTCATCCAGCAGCTTGCCCCAGTACTCCAGGCGGATCTTCTCCCGCTTGATCCACTCCTTGTCATTCGCTAGCCTCGACTGCGCCAGCTTGGTCTCAAAGTGGAGTCGGTTACGCCACCGCCTAAGGGTTTGGCGCTCCTCTTCAAGAGCCTTGCTGTCGTGGAAGAAAGCCAATTGGACTTGACACAGACTGGGGCAGGCGTTGTCGATAGACATCGACAGCGGGATGGGCTCCGGACCTGCTGGGGTCTCCTCCGCTGGTTCCAGCGGGTCTTCACATACAAAAATTGGGTCCCACTCTACGAGAGCGGAACCCTGAGCTTCCAAGGCACTAGGACCGTCCTCCGGGATGGCCTCAGTTGCCATCGAAGAAGGCCCCACCGCCAAGTCTTCGATCACCTCCTCAGGCAGGGGGCCAGCGACTTCGCTTGGGCACTCTGGCTCGGCCGCAGGTACCTCCGACGTCGTCACCTCCAGAGTAGGAGCTGCTACTGGCTCCGGCCGGGACACCTCTTCCGAGGGAGGCTCGAGCTCCGTCGCCTCTTCAACCGCCGGCTCAAGAGCCGGAGGATCTTCAACTTCGACCGGCTCTGAGGCCGGAGCTCCAACAATAACCGGCTCAGCGGCCGGTGCTTCAGAAGTAACCGGCTCAACTGCCGGAACTACCTCGACTTCCGGCTCGCATGCCGGGGCTTCAGTCACCTCCGGCTCAACCGCCGGGGCTTCAGCAATTTCCGGCTCCGAGGCCGGAACTACTATTTCCTCCGGCTCAACAGCCGGAGCTTCCATCACTGCAGCACCTGGACTCGGAGCTTGAACCTCCGAGATGGGTGCCGCTGGCGTGTCTTCACTCCCGTGGTCCGGCGCTACCACGGGAACTTCTGGGGACGAGTCGAGGTCCATGACCACAGCAGCCAGCGCCGGAGCTGTCGCAGCCTCATCCACCACCTGGGGTGGCACCGGGACAGGAGCAGAAGCTCCCACGGCCTCAGACCATGTGGCTGAGGGTGGAGCTTCACTCCCCTTCTTGGGGACGCTGCAGGTGATGAACGAAGAAAATTAACAAACAATCGCTACAATTAAAAAGTTAACCAAGGTAAAGATAAAAAATTACCTTGGAAGGCTTCCGCACCAGCTTGTGCGGAACCTTTTTCCTGGACGTTCTGGGCTGGCCACGGTCGGCGTAGAAGCTCCAGAAGGCCCCCCGGAACTTGTCGCAGCCACGGGCGTTTCCCGGGTCGAGGCTCTCCTCGATCGGGAGGAACCCCTAGACCTGGAGGCTCCTACCGCCCCAGGTGCCGGAGTCGTGCGCCCGGAGCTAGCACCCCAGGAGGGTTCCACCACGAGGACAGACGCGCTCCGGGAGGATCCCACTGCTGGAACGGTATCGTTCCGGAAGGACCCCACTACGGGGACAGCCGCCACGACGGTAGAAGATCTTCCCCTCTGGGGAGAAGGAACCAAGGCGGAAGTAGCGGGCCTGACGGACCTTCCGTCGGCGTGTCGCAGCTTCCTCTTCCGGCTCTCCGGCTCATCCGCCAGCTCCTTGCCCTTGCCGAAGACCTCGACCCTCGGCTGTGGGGCAGGGACGGAGCCATCTTCGGGCATCCCGGGGATCGCCACCCGGGTGGTTGGTCTTCTCTCAACGACACCAAGGTCGTCAAGTGCAGGCATCGTCCACCGGAGCTCCCTGCTGAACTCCACTTCCACGTTCAGAGGGAGAAAGGCCAACGGCAGAGTCAAGTCGTCACCGTCGATGCCGTGCTGGAATTTCTTGAGGTGGAACTCCAAGGTCTTCCCCACCATGTTGGAATTCAACCCGGTCTCAACCCGGTCCTCGTCCATCATGCTGTTGAGGGCCCAAGCGAGCTTCTCCCTCCTCTTCAGCAGCGCCCACCTGTTGGCCAGGAAGTTGCAAAATACCGCCTGAGGGGTCAATCCCCCTCCACGCATTGGCGGATCCTGGTCAGGGCAGGGTTGAGAGCTTCCGCCAGCACCAGAACCTCACTCCAGATCGTCGTGTCGATGCCGGGCAGACCGTCGGGCAGCTCCAACCTTTCGTGCTCCTCCACCCTGACGACTATCCAATCTTTCTTCCAGTCATCCCACTTCCCGGTAGGGAACGACCGAAGGTACTTGAATGGGCACTTCTTGCGCTTCACAAAGTAGTAGAAGCCAAGATACTCATTGCTCCGGCTGGTGGTGTGGACGGTGAAGAAGGTCCGGAAGAGTTCGATGCAGGGGGGGATGCCCACCCACATCTCACAGAAGTGGACAAAGATGGACACGAGGAGAATGGAGTGAGGGCCAAGGTGGTATAGCTGCAGACCATAGAAGTCTAGCAGCATCAAGAAGAAAGAATAAAAAGGTGGGATCAACCCCACCATGGCGTACGAAGAAAAGTACACCATTTCGCCGGCGCGCTCCTTCTCAAAGGGGAGCTCTCCGCCGGCACGGACCAAGTGGTTGAAGAAGTCCGAGGACCACCCCATGAGGGCCTGGACCTTCTTCAAATCGTTGTCGGTCTTCAAGCGACTCTCGCGCAGACCCAACTCCATCGCGGCACAGCTAGGCAAGAGAAGAAGAGCGAAGCACGAGTTGGGAGTTTGAGCGCAAGATCAGATGAAAGGCGTAAAGAACTCCCGACGTTGCGCGCTTTCCTTCTTAAGTAAGCCCTCGCAACGCTTGGATGGAAACCGCAGGGAAGTCGAAGATACCACTCAAGAATTCAGCCCAACCGATGACAAGAGGGCCCGGGACCACCCCGACGATCAAGTCGAGGCTCTTACCCAGGCGAACAGTTGTCATCACGCGGCGGGAAACCCAAAGGCGGCGGCCTGACAGGGCGCGCGGAACCGATACGGTTTTCGTATCGGGAACCGGCGACCTTCAATTTCGTGAGATCCGCATGTCAAAGATCTCATCTGCCGCCTGAGGTACGCCACGTGGCAGGATTTAACTGCAAATCCTTGTCAACGACACCTTCGAAGACCCTTGAAGACCCAGTTCAAGAGTCATAAGGATGGACCCACCTCCGACGGAATGACTTCACCCCAGTGATCTTCCTCGGAGGTAGGTCCATGGGGCCACTGTCGGTACCCTAAAAACCGTACACCCCTTGAGGTTATAAAAATCTCAAAGGAAAGCCATCTACTTGGTTTGAAGACCCTTTCGGAGGCCCACTTGTCAGACATGACCGGACCCGCTTCTCCAACATGGTTAATCCCTGGGTCGCCACGTGTACTACTAACCCGGAGCTACCTCCCACAAGGGGGAAGCTCCTGGCCACGTACCGAAACGGCACCTCCGGACTTAACCCAAGACCGAGAGAAGCTCCGAACCCGACACGTGTCTAATAGCCCCGGAGCTACCTGCTTCCCACATCAAGCTCCGGAGCTGCCACGTGTCAAATCGTCGGACCTTCCAGCTTCTAACCTCCGGAAGACCTTGTAACGGCTCCGGATCTTCAAAGGAGAGTCAAGGACTTCAAGACCCGGACTTCATATTAATGACACTTAATCAGACGATCTTAACACCAGTAACGGTGCTGTCAAAGTCCGTTACAGGATCATTAAGAGCAATTAATCGTGTATCAATACCAGTAACCGTCGGGGCCACATGTCGGGCCAGGCTAACTTGTAACGGCCTGTCCTTGTACTATAAAAGGACAGGCCGACGATACACTCGGGGACGTTGATGAACGAGCTCACGCACCCCATACACTCGTGACAAGCTCTTACTGCTAATACAACACCAACACCTCTGTGGAGTAGGGTGTTACGCTCAGGCGGCCCGAACCACGTAAATTCTTGTGTCTCCTGTGTCAAACTCCAATTCACCTTCTTGAATCTCCGCGCGCCCACACCGAACTTCAAACTCCCCAATCACTTTAATAGTGTAGGGAGATCTGCCGGTTCTCAACCGCCGACAGCTCCCATCAGAATGGAACTCAGGATCTGAATAGTGCTACTCAGATTACTTAACCTCAAGGTTAAGCTCTCTTTCGCAAAATGATATAATCATTATTTTAGTGCAATTCTAGGATCATTGTATTTTTCCTACTTAAACCTCCAGTTTGGCAATATATATTGATAAATAACCAAATTTGAGGAGGCTTAGAGCGTCTCCCGTGGCCACTCCGGCGCCGGCAGCCACTGTCAATCCTGTTAGAGCGTGAGAGCGAGCGTCTTCCCTGTTGGTGACCACGCGGACGCCAACCATCTTCAATCTCTTTGCAACAAAGTTAGTCCAGGGCTTTCAGTTGACAATCAGTCCGGACTTCAAGATCTTCTTCGTTTCGAATCGGTAATCCTGCTTCTTAAAGCCATTTTCTGATCACGTGGTTCTAGTGCTATATCGTGCTTAAGTTCCTCAGTTCCTTTGAATTGTGTCGTCCAACCTTTAGCAATCTCACTGGTCTCTGGTTGGACATTCCCCATTGCTTGGATATTTCATGATATTTCCTTATCACTTTAACCCTTTTGGATGCGATCTCTATGGATAGTATGGATCTATTTCCAATTAAGCTGGATGAAATGGATGATATTCCTGTTGATCAAGCTATAATCTTGGGACTCCTCAATCGGTGTGAATATTCAGAGACGGATCTATCAGTTATTTGGCACCACAGTACACAATCCTTCACCCTTCAGATCAGGTGCTTTTGCTCTAGTTGGTGTTTTTTACGTTATGCATTCAGACTAACAGAAAATTCAGTTGCCTTAGCACTACAAAGTTGCCCTGGAGGATACTCAATTGGTTATCAAGTGGAATATTCACAAGATCGTCATTTCAAATTTTGGGTGGCCTCTAAATCAGTTGGATTATTCATATGCGCTTTACAGCGAGTTTCAGTGTGAAACACTTTAAAATTTCCTTTAGCTTATGGAGAAATGGTGGCCCCAACTGGGAAAGAGAATACAAACAATGGTTGATTGAGCAAGAAGCCAGTTGGATTCTTGTTTCTCGCAAGAATTCTAAATATCCACCAAGGAAAAGAGGAAATATAATTACATCAAAACCTCGCCACAGGCCATCTCCCAGAGAAAGAAGGAATACAAAATTACATTGTAGTTCTTCCATTGATAATGCCCAGAAGGCTATAATCCACTGCTCGCCTAAGAATGTACATGGGAGAGATGAGCTTCCATGAGAGCCCCCTCCGTCTGGCGGCCGCCTCGCTGCCGTCCTCCGCCACCCCTAGCCCCTCCCCTCCACCCCTCCATCTCCACCCCCTTCCTCCGTCCCTCCCACCCAGCTCTCCGCCCTCACCACCCCCTATTTCGCGCCGTCTTCACTTCGTCACCAATTGCTGCGCCGTGACCCCTTCTTGGTCTGCCCCCCATTCTCGGATCTCCTCAACCCCTCCAAGGAGATCCAGAGCCCACCTTCTCCCATCGATGACTATGAGTTCTATCTCCTGCCTATCATACACGCGGAGCTCTCCAACTCGGACGAGGATGGGCTTTGTCTTTCATCTGTGGGGATGCCTGCTCGTCGCTCCTCTGTGCCGTTTGAGAGTGCTTCCAAGCTGATGCAATTTCTTGTCTCTGCTTTCGACCAGAAAGGGTCCCCATCGCTCTTAAAGCCGTTTGTTGTCGCCATGTCAATTACTCCAAGAAGAGACAGTTGCTGGCGCCTTCCTTCATTGCAGGATTCCAAGTCGCGCACTCCTAAGGTCTCCTTGGTGGAGCCAGACTACCCTGAGCTTTCTCCTCCGGAGATACCACAGGCCAAAGATCTTGATGCATTGAAATCCTTACGTGACCCAGGCTGCACACCTCCTGCGGCTGGCTGCATGCCTCCCTCTCAGCGCCTTTACTCCGCTAGCCTTGCTTGACCGAAATCTTCCAAAGATGGAAACCTAGCGTGTCTTCGAAATCTCGACATGAACTGCCCATCAACGTTCGTGGACAGCTCAGGGCCTCAGCCTTCCCCGGAGTGGAAACGGGTAGGTTAAAGGCGCCACGGTCGCCAGCTTCACTATCCCAAGATGGTGTCTTCACGGGTCCCCAAGAGTCCCAGGAGTGGCTCGTTGTTCTCAGCGGAGGTGCTTAAGAAGGCCTTGGCGAGTTACTATTTTCGATGTCTCATTAAAGATCACTTCGTCACACACCATCGGGAGCCTCCTAGGTGTGTCTGCTGTCTTCATAGTGGCCATACCGCCTGTCGGTGCCCCCAGCCTCCATGTCCAGCGACAACTGAGGAATCCACTCGAGGCTGCTTGAAGCTGCCCCCGACGTCAAGAGTCGGCTGGTGTTCCATCCTCTCGCGACTGGTCAAAGCTCAGTTCACCAAGGTACCTCCTTTCGTGACGTACTTTGTGGTTCAGGTTCTCTGATGGCCAATGCGGCGCACACTCTTAGGAGGTAGCCTCCCCATGGGCAGGCGGCTATCTTGATGACTGGGACAATGGCTGTTGAAATGGCTCACTTGCATCGCTGCCTTGTCTTCCTCTCTGCGGTGGGTGGTCGGCATGGCACTGGCCCTGGTGATGTTCGTCATGCTATCCAGCAGCAGGCCAACGTCCCACTTTAGAACATCTCGGTCTCTTGCCACGATGTTAGTGCCTTCATCCCTCTCTCCACCACATGGACCAATGTGATCAGGTCCTCCAGCGGGGCAGCATCTACGCTAGTGGCGCCGTGTTTCGGTATCGCCGTGGAGCTTGGGGGACACTACCCAGGGCACGTCTTGGCTCTACAGATTAAAGATCATCATTGAACGGCTGTTGTGGTTTGCTAGATCCGCGGAGGGCATTCAGAAGATCACTGGCGATGTTTGCCTTTTGACCACATGGATCGTGCCATGGCTGCACAGGCAGATCCAGAGGTTCGGATTCATGGCCTGGATGGCCGACCCCAATATGCTACCCTGTGTGAAGATTGTGATGTTCTTCCCCTCGAACGTCGGACGCTCGAGCACCTCCGACGCTCCACAAAACGGACCTGTAGCTGATGTGCCGCCTGAGGGCAACAAGGTGGATGTTCTTATTCACATTGATCATTACTACGATTTCTCTGCAGTGTGTACAAACTCCTCCTCGAATGACAGTGGTTGGCTCTCCTCTGTCTCCTCCAACTCTGTGGATGACGGAGCACCACACTACCATCGGTGCCTCTGGGTCCTTGGAGTTCCCGACGAGGCCCGGGGCGCGACTAGGCCTACTCACCGTCATGCGGGCTGTCGTGCCTTGTACGCTAGTGTTTATCGTCGCTCCGATGAAGACGACGAGCAGGGCCCTACCGCCAGCTTTGAAGGGCTTCAGCGGTTCTCGAGGGGTGGAGCCCAGCCTCCTATCGGGTTGTGTCGGGCCCCACCTCCTGTCCCTCTGCTGGCCAAGCTGTGCCGCGCAGATGTCGTGGTCCCACGACCCCTTTTGAAAGCTTGCATCACGCGACCTCACGCGATGGCCCTACCTAGGTGGGACGTGGTGGCTTCCCGTTGACCCAGGCTGGGGACAAGACGAAGATCGTGGTGGGGTCCGTGCCCGATAGCCCTGAGACAGTTGTTGCTGGTCTGCCTGCATCCTGCCAGGAAAGATCACCGGAAGGCTCTGACCCGTCCTTGCTTCTTTGCTAATTCAGAAAGGGATATGTCCCTTGCCCCCCGAAGGTTGACTTGGATCCTATGCTCAAGGAGAAGGCAGGGTGGGTCTCTACGGTAACCACTCGGCAGCTGAGCAGGTCCACGTTGGTCCTTGAGACGACTGCTGGGATGGGGAATCTGGACCCACTCACAGCGGGACTAGTCTTGGTGAAAGTGCATCTAGGCATCCCTTGTGGGTTTTGGTTGATTTATGACAAACAAATGAGATCCTACCCAAATTGTTGATATGAGCGCATGTCTTAAAAGAAATTATGAAGAAAGCACAAAAAGAATGGAGAATGAGGATTTATATGGAAAAGAGCTCAAGAGCTAAATAGATTAGACCATTGTGTATGGAGTGTGTTGGAGAAACACACCCCAAGAGCTCAATCACAAGAAAACTCAATCATTGCACTAATTTATAGAGGTCCGGACTAGTCCGATAATATCCGGACTAGTCCGATAACCCCTCTGTTCAAAATCAGACAAGTCCTCCCAGTGCGGACTTGTCTGCACAGTCCAGGTTTACACAGACCGAACTAGTACGATATCACCACGGACTAGTCCGATATATTTCTAACTAAAATCGTACTAGTCCTCCCCAGAGCGAACTAGTCCTCTACACTTCACAGATTTGCACGAAATCGGACAAGTCCGAAATCACCACGGACTAGTCCGGTAATCTCTCTGACAAAAATTGGACAAGTCCTCCAAATACGGACTTGTCCCCAATTCACTAAGGAGATCACCACAACCGGACTTGTATGAAAATAACCGGACTAGTACAAACTTTTCCAGAGCCTAAATCGGACTAGTCCGTCATAAGTCGGACAAGTCCGATCTTCCCGAGAACTTAGGATTTCCTGCACGCCGCACACCGTACTTGTCCGGACTCCACCACGGACTAGTCCAGACCATTGAAACCATAACAGTAACTTTTTGAAACACCATATAAATAGATGTGCACGGCCCTACTTTTACCTCTCTCGACTCCCTGTGCCGTCACACCCTCCAAGAGCTTAGAAAACATATCTCTCCTTGCAATCCAACGCAAGAAATATCAAATCCTTGAGGATTCATCTTGGATCAAAGGAGAGACACGATTCACACGTTTGAGCTCTTGGGTTTGATCTCTAACACACTCCTATTGTTTCATTGGTTTACCCTTGTGATAGTGAAAGAGCATTGGCCTTCATGGCGATTTGATGAGGTTAGGGTTGGTGAAGACCTGGTCCTTTCATGGGCCCCTCAACGTGGATGTAGGTTGCCTTTGTGGGAACCGAACCACGGGATAAAAATGTTGTGTCTTCACTTTGTGCATTTTGTTCTTACTTTTGTTGATATCTAGGATTTTACTTGATCTTGTTCATATTACGTTAAAACATTGAATATAAGGTTAACTTGTGCAACATCCAACTTCATAGAAGTATTACACTCTAAATACAAGTATATTTCCGCTCCATAGAGTATAGAATCGAGATAATCGATCAAACTTGATCGATCTAGTCCGCACGCACCGGACTAGTCTGCACTCTACCGGACTAGTCTGATTTCCTGGTATGTGATCAAGTTGCTAAGTGTTGCAGGTTCCGACTAAAAATGAAAAAGGCCTATTCACCCCCCCCCCCCTCTAGGCCACATTCAATTGGTATCAGAGAAGGACTCTTCGCAAGAGACTAATCACTCGAAGAGAACATGTCGGACATGAAGGATGTGCACAAGAGTCTCAACCAAGAGAAGGTTGAAGATGAAAAAGCTCAAAAATTGGAGAAGCTCCTCGATGCCATTCAGGACTTCGAGGATGACGATGAGGAGACACTTGAACTCAAGGCGCTCCTAAGGAAGAAAGCCCTCTCCAAAGGGAAAGTGAAGATCAAAGACAAGAAGAAGGGGAGTAGTCATACCGACTACTCCCGACATCCTTTCAACTACGATCGCTTAAATTCTAACAATAGTCATTATCTGTCTATTCCTTTAGGAAAATCCCCACACTTTGACGAGAATGATTACTCAATGTGGAGGCAAAACATGAAAATGCACTTAATCTCACTCAATCCCAGCTTGTGGCATATTGTGTGTACATGAATAGATATCCCAGACGATGATGAAGAGCTTACACCAAGCCAAGAGCAAGCAATTCATCAGAATGCTCAAGGTGCAGTAGTCATCACATCTTTGCTAAGTTGGGACGAGTTCACCAAGGTGGATGGACTCGAAATTGCAAAGGAAATCTGGGACACATTGCAAACTGCACATGAAGGCGATCATCATGTGCAAGAGGGGAACATCGAAATGATTAAAGGCGAATTGGGAAGATTCACCAAAGAAGAAGATGAGTCACCATAGGACATGTACAACCAGTTAAAGACTCTCATCAACAAGGTTCGAGCATACGGAAGTAAGAAGTGGAATGATCACGAGGTAGTGAAACTCATCCTTAGAGCTTTCATACCTCGCAATGTTACCCTATGCTCGATGATTAGAGAAAGCCCCGGGTACAATAAAATGACCCTGGACGAGCTACATGGAAAGATCATCAACTTCGAGATGATGGAGAAGCAAGCTAAACATGTCAAGGAGATTGCCGACCTCACCTCAACAAAGAAGAAAAGGGTCACCCTAAAATCCACTTTCAAGCCCTTATCAAAGGAAGCTCGAGAAGCTCAACATGAAGAGGACAGCGATGACGAGAGCAGCGATATTGACGAAAAGGACATGATCCTCTTTATGAAAAGATTCAATAAAATGATGAAGAGAAGACAAGGGGGCAAATCAAGTGAAGGAAAACACAAAGAAAAATAAAGACCAAAGCTGAGGTGGGCATGCTATAACTGTGGTGAATATGACCACTTTATAGTTGATTGCCCGTATGAATAAAACAAGAAGAAGATCAAGGAAGTGAAGCCTCAACCCAAGAAATTTTTCAAGAAGAAGAAGCAAGTTGGACAAGCGCACCTAGGAAAGGAGTGGGACTTAAATGATGAGTCCTCATCCGAAGAGGAAGAGGAGATGGCTAGCATAGCCATCGAGAAGACAACTAAGAAGTCCACCCTCTTCCCAAATCTTGGCGCATGGAAGGGAAACGACACTTGCCTCATGACGAAGGAAGGTAAACGAAAGGTAACAACAAAATCTACCTCTTCGCGTTCTTTTGATAGTGATAGTGACAACTATATTGATGATGAGGACATGTTAGCTGGCTTAGACAAGAAAACTACTGCCAAAATTAAATTCTTGATGGATAAACATGTTGATAGGGAGGCGATGATTAATCATCAAGAAGATATGATTATCCTCCAAAAGGAGGAGTATCTCAATATCAATGAGGTCCTTGAACTTGAAAAGGAACGAAGCAAATCACTTGAACTTGAGTTAGCTTCAAGCAAGGAAGCTTGCTTGAAGTTAAGCGACTCAAATGCAATCATCAAGGAAGAACTTGTTAACTTAACCAATGCTAACAAGATCCTTGAAGTGCAAGTTGAGTCACTCAAACAAAGTGACCCTTCATCCTCTTCAAGCTCGCCCTCTTAACCCCTTAATACTGACACTAGCTTGAAAGACAAGTCAACCTCTACCAAGGACAAGTACCCTTTCCAATGTGGCATATTTGACAAGGAGAAGGTCAAATATGTATGTAGTGCATACTTGGCCACAAGACCTCCTAATGTCAAATATGGCATTGGGTATTCCTATGGTGGAAAGAAAAATGCTAGAAACCATAAGAATAACATAGAGCGCATTGCCTTTGTGAGGAGAAACTCCTCTCAAGTTAGAAAGACCAATGGTACTAATAAGTCCAAGATAGTTAACACATATAATAACTGGACTAGTCCGGTCCTTACACGGAGAAGTCCGGTCCTTGGGACAAGTCCGATTTCCCGGACTAGTTCTGTTCATGAACAACAACAACTATTGTTTAGAACTTTTGATGCATCATATGTCCTTATGAAAAGTTTTGGTAAAGTTTATGCTCATTATGTTGGGCCACACCATGGGAACACCAAGTCTCATGTGTGGGTGCCCAAATCTCTTGTAACTAACCTCAAAGGACCCAAGCAAGCTTGGGTACCTAAAACCAAGGCATGATTTGTTTTTGTAGGCCTATTCTTCCGGTGGATCGAAATGGGTGCTAGATAGTGGATGCACCAACCATATGATCGGAGAAAGAATGATGTTTGTTGAGTACAAACAGAATGAGGATCCAAGCGAGGGCATCTATTTTGAAGACAATAGTCAAGGAAGGGTGCTCGGTACCGGTAAAATTGCAATATCATCTCAACATACTCTTTCTCACGTTTTACATGTCGATTCCTTAGATTATAACCTACTGTCCATATCTCAATTATGTGACAAAGGTTATAATTGCTTGTTTACTATTGAGGGTGTGACCATCTCTAGAAGGAGTGATGACTCGGTTGCATTCAAGGGTGTGTTGAAGGGAAAGCTTTATCTTGTTGACTTCAACAAAGATAAAGCCGAACTTGACACATGTTTGATTGCAAAGACCAACATGGGTTGGCTGTGGCATAGACGGCTAGCGCATGTTGGCATGAGGAATCTTCAAAAACTCCTTAAGGGCGATCGCATCTGAGGTTTAAAGGATGTTGTTTTTGAGAAATACAAGCCTTGTAGCGCGTGCCAAGTCAGGAAGCAAGTAGGAGCACCTCATCCCACGAACAACGTCATGACTACAACAAGACCGCTCGATCTACTTCACATGGACCTATTTGGTCCAATTGCTTACATAAGCCTTGGCGGTAACAAATATGGCTTAGTAATTGTTGATGACTTTTCGCGCTTGACTTGGGTTTTCTTTTTGCATGACAAGACAGAAACTCAAGGAACCCTCAAGAAATTTCTCAAGCATGCTCAGAATGAGTTCTCATTGAGGATCAAGAACGTACGAAGTGACAACGGCACGGAGTTCAAGAACACTCAAGTTGAGGAGTACCTAGATGAAGAAGGGATAAAGCATGAGTTTTCAACACCTTATTCCCCTCAACAAAATGGAGTTGCCGAAAGGAAGAACCGAACCCTCATAGAGATGGCGAGAACAATGCTCGATGAATACAAGACCTCAAATCAGTTTAAGGCGGAAGCGATTAACACCGCTTGCCATGCCATAAACCTACTCTACCTTCATAGACTACTCAAGAAGACATCATATGAGCTACTCACGGGTAACAAACCAAATATTTCCTATTTTTGAGTTTTTGGTTCTAAGTGCTATATTTTGAACAAGAAGCCTAGGACTTCAAAGTTCGCTTCAAAGTCTGATGAAGGTTTCTTGCTTGGTTATGATTTGAACTCTTACGCCTATCATGTCTTCAACAAGACCTCCGGACTTGTTGAAGTAGCACGTGACGTAGTGTTCGATGAAACTAACGGCTCTCAAGAAGAGCAAGTTGATTCATGTGTGCTAGATAGAGAAGAAACTCCATGTCAAGCATTGAGAAGAATGGCATTGGGCGATATTCGACCACAAACGCCACCTTCAAATGCAAATGAAGTAGATGAACCACAAGTGGAGGTAAATGATCAAGGGGGAGCTTCCACACAAGATCAACATCAAGAAGACGAAGATGATCAACAAATCAATGAGGGAAACCATCTTGGGGGGGGGGGGGGGGGGGGTAGGAGATGATCATTAAAACTCAAGACCACAAGTGCCACACCCAAGAGTACACCAATGCGTCCAAAGGGATCACCACGTCGACAACATAATCAGGGACATCCAAAAGGGAGTAACTACTAGATCCTGAATTGCTAATTTTTGTGAACATTACTCTTTTGTATCCTTTTTGGAACTGTGCAAAATTGAGGATGCGTTGAAGGATCCGGATTGGGTGGTGGCTATGCAAGAAGAACTTAACAACTTCAAATAGAACAAAGTGTGGGAACTCGTCGAAAGACCCAAATTCAACATCGTCGGCACCAAAGGGGTCTTCCGCAAACAAGACGAACACGGGGTGGTGACAAGGAACAAGGCGCGACTTGGGGCCAAAGGGTATTCACAAGTCAAAGGTTTGAATTTCGATGAAACATTTGCTCCCGTAGCTAGGCTTGAATCTATTAGAATATTACTTGCATATGCTACTCACCGTGATTTCAAGATCTATCAAATGCATGTGAAAAGTGCCTTCCTCAATGGACGAATCAATGAGGAGGTGTATATGGAGCAACCCCCCGGATTTGAAGATGAAGAGTTCCCCGACCACGTCTTTAGATTGCGTAAGGCTCTCTACGGCCTCAAACAAGCTCCTAGAGCTTGGTATGAGTGCCTTAGAGATTTCTTAATTGGAAATGGTTTTAAAATTGGCAAAGCTGATTATACATTATTCACGAAGCACTTTGATAATGATCTCTTTGTTTGCCAAATTTATGTTGATGATATCATTTTTGGTTCAACTAACAAATCATTTTGTGAAGAATTTAGTAAAATTATGACAGATAGGTTTAAAATGTCTATGATGGGAGGGCTGAAATACTTCTTGGGATTCCAAGTGAGGCAACAAAAGGAGGGGACGTTCATAAGCCAAACTAAGTATACTCAAGAAATACTTAAGAAGTTAGGAATGGACAAGGTGAAGCCTATAAAGACTCCCATGGCAACAAACAAACACTTGGATCTCAATGAAGATGGACCAAACGTCGATCAAAAGGTATATCACTCCATGATCGGATCAATACTTTACTTATGTGCATCTAGGCCAGGCATTATGTTGAGTGTATGTTTGTGTGCAAGGTTTCAAGCCAACCCTAAAGAGTGTCATTTGACAGCCGTAAAAAGAATCTTGTGGTATTTAGTTCATACACCCAACCTAGGCCTTTGGTATCCTAAAGGTTCCAAGTTCAATCTCATTGGATACTCCGATGCAGTTATGCCGGATGCAAAGTAGATAGAAAAAGTACCTCTGGTACATGCAAATTTCTAGGTAGATCCCTAGTCTCTTGTTCCTCCAAGAAACAGAACTTCATTGCCTTATCCACGGCTGAAGTGGAGTATGTTGCAGCCGGGAGTTGTTGTGCACAACTCTTGTGGATGCGACAAACTCTAAGGGATTACGGTTACATTATGAGACGTATTTCACTCCTTTGTGATAATGAGAGTGCTATTAAGATTTCCCATAAACTTGTTGAGCACTCTAGGACCAAACATATAGACATTTGGCACCACTTTTTGAGAGACCACTCAATGAAAGGAGACATAGCTATTTCCCATGTCAACACCGAAAAACAACTAGCAGACATATTCACCAAGCCACTTGATGAAAAGTGTTTTTTGCGAGCTTCGAAATGAACTAAACATCATTGATGCTCGGAATGTGGCTTGAAAAAATGCTTACCTATATGGATTCTTCAAAATATATTGATTGTGTTGTGAAAATCATCTCTCAATTTTTCTCCGAAAAACTATTTCAACTACTTGAACTTGATGAATTATGGCCATTGCTTGATTGATGTATGCTTACTGATCATATTCATCACGATTACTTGATTGTTTTGGCCCCCATGTTCTCTTTATAAGAACCTTCGAATATATACGAATGGGCTAATGTAATTTGTTCTGGTGACCACGGACTTGTCCGTGGTTATCCGAACTAGTTCGCACACTGCAGACTAGTCCGCAAAGTGTCTGGTAAACCACGGACTAGTCCGATTTTTCGACCCCATAACCCTAGCTGCCGCCAAGACCTAATCTTCTTCATCCTCACAACTTGCCCCACACTCTCTCTCCTCGCTCGAGTGCTCCCAAGGCGATTTCCTTCGTCCTCCATCGAATCCCTCCAAGTTTGGATGGAAAACAATCTCTGTTGCATAGGGATTGAAGACCACAGACTTGTACACACCTTCAACCCCTCCATCTCCAAGAATCAAGGATCTTCGGTAAAATTTCCTCCCAAACCCTAGAAATCGTGATTTTCTTCATTGTTGACTAAATAGCCTAGTTCATCTAGGTTAATACATGCCTCCTTGTTGTATTACATTTATCTTGAACTAGTTTTGCATTGCGAATCACCATTTGTCGTCTAGTTATGGTTTGAGGTGATGAATACCAGACTAGTTCGGTCCATGTACGGACAAGTCCAGTCCTCCGGACTAGTCCGTACCTGTACACCAGACAAGTCCGATTTTTACTGAACTCAACCCTAATTTCTCATTCCTCAATGCACCTCCTTGCCATAAAATCTTATCCATACATTGTGCAATGCTCTCTCAGGACAATGCCGAACGAGAACATCTCTGACTTTGAAGATGATATGGAACAAGACTTGTTGCCGCGAGCTTCAGAGTCTCGCGCTCAAAAGAGGAAGGAGCGTGTTGACGGCTGTTATATATCAATTTCATCCGTCAATTTAACTCAATTATGTGAAGGATTTGTCATTTCTTGCACACATCACCTTTCTATCTAACCCAATTCCACTTGGAATTGGACAAATTTGTGTATGCAGCATTTTATGCAGGAAATGAGGAAATGTAGAGGGACCAATCCTATAAAATATCATCCCAGCCAATCAGGCGACGACACGTGGCATCCCATGGATCAACTGGCCCACAAACAGAAGTATCCGAGGAGATACAATGGTGTATCACCCAGATACATCAAGGGGGCCCACCTGGCAACCACTTGGAGGAAGCACTCCACGTTTGGAGTGCTGACCAGGTCGACCGAACCAGGGGTTCGGTCGAACCCTTCCTGGCGCCAAACGCGGTCAAACGACGCGTGTTGGCTCCTCCTTGCTTGAAGGAGTCAATGGTGACTGATTAACGTGCTTCTGGTGGCGGGAACCGACCTCAACACTAGTATAAATAGGACCCCCTACCCCGCACCTCAACACACACTACTTGAGCTTCATCTCTATTGTATACACTATCATTCGTAGTCTTAGAGGAGTTAGGTTGTAGAGAGGAGAGTCTCTAGTCCCAAGTCCAAATTGCGAAATGAGTAAGAAGTCTCTCTCTTCCCAATCCTACATTGGGAAAGGTATGGCTCATGTATTCTTTCTTGTATTTGTGACTTTATGCGTAATAAAGATAGTATCTTTAGTCTCTACTTATACATATACATGGGCAAAGCGTTTCTTGTTTGATTGTGGAGTCCATGTATGTAGAAGGTATAGCTTCTATGACTGTTTCATCATGAACATATCTCATTATACATATACATGGGCAAAGCGTTTCTTGTGCCTAGGCTCTTAAGGTAATTACTTAATATGCTAGCATGGTGCTAGGATAGCTAAGTAGCATTGGATGTCTCGTAGACCCATAGATTGAAGAGGTAGGCAGTAGGTGGTGACAACCCTATCTGTCCTTTGTAATCCTCCATGTTCGGCTATGCCACAGGCTCTTGGCAGTAGTCGCCCTAGTATTTCTAGGGGTAAGCCCGTGCTCGATGTGTTGATCCACATAGCATAAGTACTCACTATTGATCTAGCTTATGGATAATTAGTTTAGGCTATGTATATGTACAATAGAGCATAGTAGGAGTACCTCCATAACCCTCAACCTTAACTAACCTCTAGGATCCTCTCAACCCCTTAGACCTGAAAGCTTTTGTGTGTGTCACACTACCTCCACTATTATTTTGTCCATCCTTACTAGATTCTTACCTAGACCTTTCTACCCTTCCCACTTGATGATTGTTATATCTCTTCCCTGTCTTCCTTTGGGATCAAATAAATGACACCCTTGGGAATACTCTTAAGGGGAAATGCTACAATGTTATTTCTGTGCGCTTGCGGAATTCACTCTGTGATCCAATAGAACCATTAACAAACATTTCCGACACATTAGTTGGAGATGTTTAGTTAATGGTGCATAAGAAATACCAACAAGCATTTTTGGCGCCGTTGCCGGGGATGATTTGTTAGTATATCTTAGGAGCCATCAACAGAGCATCCCTCCGAGCCTGCACCTTCTCCACCTCAGGTGCGACGCAAGGTGCTCGCCAAGAATCTTGCGACCAAGGCCAAGGACACGGCTGGCTCTAGCTCGACGGCTCTTCGCCAAGTGAAGGGCAAAGGAAAGGGAATTGCTTCGGGCCTCGTCGGCCCACTCAAGATGCATGCTCCGAGGCAGGGAAACAGAGATCCCTCTGAGGAGAAGTTCAATGGCAAGGGAAGCGACACTACTTCCAAACTCAGATTTGTTGATTGCTACAGCCGTTCCAAGAAAGCTGTTGATGCCAGATTTTGGAGCAACTTTCATGCAGACTTATACAACTCGATTTACCTTACCATGAAGACTCCGGTGGTCCGCAGCTAGTGGATCGATTGGAATCACTTTGAGAGGAAGAATTGTTCAGCGTTTGATGAGGTTATAAATGCAGTGGAGAGGCATGGACTGAAGAAGCTGTTTGGTTTCAGATTTAACTGGAATGATGAGATCATCGCTCAGTTCTATGCCACTTGTTTCTTTGCCGGTGATGAGGAGAAAAGGGTGACTTGGGTGACTCATGGATCCAAGTACACTATCACTTATGATAATTTTGCAAGACTCCTTCACTTAGAAGACACCGACGACAATGAGTTGACTATCCACAACATCGGTGTCTTAGGAAAACACAAGATGGACTTCCTCTATGACACCAACCTCAAGTTCAATCCCCCCTCAACCAAGAACATGAAGCCCTTCTTCATGGTTCTCAACAGGGTGCTTAGGAAGACAATAGCACCAAAAGATGGGGATGCAGGAAGTGTCCAAGGTTACTTGAGGACATTGATGAAATTTATAAGCAAGAACAGAAAGTTAGACATCTTTGACTATATCTAGAATGATATGGTCAACATCTCCTGCACGTCGAACAGGTCCTGTGGCTATGCCCCCTACTTGATGTTCATGATTGAGAAGGTCACGGGGATCGAGTTCATGAAGGATGTGGAGCACACTCCTTTGAGGCCCCACAAGCCTCCCCAAGCCACTGTCCAAGCTGCTCCATCCCCTACATCTAGTGAAGAAGCTCTGAGGAGAGTTAGAGGAGATGGGAGGACTTCTTCCACCACTAGGGCCCCTCCCCAAAAAGGGTCTCCTAGTGGAATCTTGAAGTACTTAGCAGCAATCTTTGCCTCATGCAAGAAGGCTGAAGTGAATACTCACAAGTTGAACAATGTGAGGAAGGCAGATATGAGATATGTCAAACAAAATGTCAAGCACATTTGCCAGAAGTTGGGGATCAAGCCTATTGGATCCCCAGTCATCTCTGAAGATTCAGCCTCTGATTTCACTGAGCTCGGTCCTTAGACTCCCTCTGATCTTGCCTACGTTGGCATTGGGGGCACTTTGAGTGGGTCTGCTCCTCCTTCTCCACAGCCGGAAGACGAAGACGAAAATGAGGAGAGAACCGACAGCGAGGAATGAGCCACTAGATCCCTCCTCTCCTTCTTTTTGGTGTCTTGATGCCAAAGGGGGAGAGATTGAGGGGGGGTCACTAGTCCTAGCTGTAGGTTGAGAGATGAGAGCTTCATTTATGTATCTTTTTGTGTCTCTCTCGGGTTGTAAAACTTTAATACTGTTATCTCTATCTTTGGTTTTGTGGTGTGATGGAATGACCCTGCTTATGTTATGCAATTTGTGACTTTGCCTTGAAATTGATATTTATGCTTGATATTGGTATTTTAATGTCAATCACTTCACTCTCATCACAATTATTACTCACACTCACATAGTTTTACACCCCACCATAAAGAGTGCACATATGACCTGTGTTTTCACTGCTTAACTTGTACCTAACTCATATGTGCACACTTTATGAAAATTTTGTATTTTATCATATTTTGTGAAATCTCAATTGGTTGTCGTCAATCACCAAAAAGGGGGAGATTGAAAGTGCATCTAGGAATCCCTTGTGGGTTTTGGTTGATTTATGACAAACAAATGAGATCCTAAGCAAATTGTTGAGATGAGCGTAGGTCTTAAAAGAAATTATGAAGAAAGCACAAAAAGAAAGGAGAATGTGGATCTATATGGAAAGGAGCTCAAGGGCTAAATAGATTAGATCATTATGTATGGAGTGTGTTGGAGAAACACACTCCAAGAGCTTAATCACAAGAAAACTCACTCACTGCACTAATTTATACAAGTCCGAACTAGTCCAATAATATCCGGACTAGTCTGATAACCCCTCTGTTCAAAATCGGACAAGTCCTCACAGTGCGAACTTGTCTGCACAGTCTAGGTTTACACAGACCGGACTAGTCCGATATCACCACGGACTAGTCCGATATCTTTCTGACTAAAATCGGACTAGTCCTCCCCAGTGCGGACTAGTCCTCTACACTTCACAGATTTGCACGAAATCGGACAAGTCCGAAATCACCACGGACAAGTCCGGTAACCTCTCTGACTTAAATCGGACAAGTCCTACAAATGCGCACTTGTCCCCAATTCACTAAGTAGATCACCACAGTCGGACTTGTTCGAAAATAACCGGACTAGTCCAAACTTTTCCAGAGCCTAAATCGGACTAGTCCGCCCTAAGTCAGACAAGTCCGATCTTCTTGAGAACTTAGGATTTCCTGCACGCCGAACACCGGACTAGTCCGGACCCTCGAAACCCTAATGATAACTTTTGGAAACACCATATAAATAGATGTGCACGGCCCTACTTTCACCTATCTCGACTGCCTGCGCCGTCACACCCTCCAAGAGCTTAGAAAACACATCTATCCACGCAATCCAATGCAAGAAAGATCAAATCCTTGAGGATTCATCTTGGATCAAAGGAGAGACACGATTCACACGTTTGAGCTCTTGGGTTTGATCTCTAACACACTCCTGTTGTTTCATTGTTGATCTTAAGAGTGTGTTCTTGGTGGTGTTTGCTTTGTAATCTTGTGGAGCCCTCAACTTGTCAGAAGGCCCCTTGAACTTGGTGATTTACCCTTGTGATAGTGAAAGAGAATTGGCCTTCGTGGCGATTCGACGAGGTTAGGGTTGGTGAAGACCCGGTCCTTTCGTGGGCTCCTCAACGTGGACGTAGGTTACCTTTATGGAAACCAAACCACGAGATAAAAATCTTGTGTCTTTACTTTGTGCATTTTGTTCTTACTTTTGTTGATATCTAGGGTTTTACTTGATCTTATTCATATTACATTAAAACATTGAATATAAGGTTAACTTGTGCAACATCCAGTTTCATAGAAGTATTACACTCTAAATACAAGTATATTTCCGCTGCATAGAGTCTACAATCGAGATAATTGATCAAACTTGATCGACCTAGTACGCATGCACCGGACAAGTCCGCACTCTACCGGACTAGCCCAATTTCCTGGTATTTGATCAAGTTGCTAAGTGTTGCAGGTTCCGACTAAAAATCAAAAAGGCCTATTCACCCCCTCCCTCTAGGCCACATTCACTTGGGGGCTCGACAGCAGAGCAAGACTGCACCAGTCCAAGGCTTTTTGGTGCACTCGCATGCTGGACCGACAAATCTAGACTCGTCATGCGGGAATCAAATGGTGGGTGCCGAGGTAGGGGGTCTAGTCCCACTTCCAGTGGAACCACCCAATGTCCTTCGGAAGCTGTTTCAACCTGTTCCTCCTGCCCTTTTGGCCACACCCCCCAGCACCCGCCAAGGGTGGACGGCGCAAGAAGAAAGACCCTCAGTTGGCTCTGTCGCACCATAGTGCGAGGCGGGCCGCCTGCCCCTCAGTGATCCCAGTGGCTCAGCGTGCACAACACCGTTTGATGAATATAGTCGACGCCACAGCAGAACGGAAGGGCGACCAGGCCATTGCTAAATACCAGGAAACTTTCAAGAAGCCTCTACTGTCAGAAGCAATCAAGGCGATCCGGGGTGCCCTCCAACTGGACAGCGAGCCTATCACTGAAGTTGCAGCAGCCCTTGCGGAGGAGGAAGCAGTAGCCATTTCCTAGCGCAGCGCTTGATCATGTCTATGTCTGATTGAGTCGTCTAGTTAGTTTACCATGTGTACCCCTGCCATCAAGTCAGCCGCCATGTTGTGGTTTATGCTCCTACCTTGGCTGTTGTTCCTAGCTGCTGGTGTAAGTCTTAGAGATGTTTGGACCTGGTTTCCCATCTGTACTCTGAAGTTGCTTCCTTCAAGTGCTCAGTCGCTCCCTCGCTTCTTCCATGGATCACAAACACATTAATCTTATTTTTTGGAACGTCTGTGGTTTGAATCTGTGTGCCCGGCGAGTGGTGGTTCAGCAGTTACTTAATTCAGCGGCTCCGGTCATCGTATGCCTCCAAGAAACCAAATTCTCTTCCCTGCCTACATCAGTTCAACGTGAAGTCCTTGGCTCTAGACTCTCTGGCCTGGAATTCATTCCAGCAGTGGGCACACGAGGTGGTTTGTTGGTGGCTTGGGATCCAACTTATCTTCAGGCTTCGGGTTCGATCAAAGGGCAGTTTTGCTTATCGGTCACGTTGCAGTTAAGAGGTTTGGATAACCCCTTCAGATCTACCACTGTTTATGGACCCTGCGAGGATAATGACAAAGACTTGTTTCTGGAGGAATTGACTAGTATGAGACCTGCAAGTGGTGTACCTTGGGTATGCGCCGGTGACTACAACCTAATATATCAGGCCAGCGACAAGAATAATGCTAATCTCAACTGTCAGTTAATGGGCTTGTTTCGGCGTGCTATTGATCATTGTGAGCTTCTCAAATTTGAGCTGCAAAACCGACACTTGGAGTAATGAGCGGGCAAACCCAACCTTGGTCCGCCTTGACCAGGTCTTCTGTAACAAAGAGTGGGATTTACTCTTCTCTTTTCTTTGTCTCCGCCCGCTATCATCCTCTCTGTCCGACCATTGCCCAATTTTTCTCAGTCACAACCCAGCGACCTCACAGGCAAGCAGTGTTTCATTTTGAAACTTTCTGGATCAAAATCCCTGGTTACAAGGAGATCGTTAAAGAGGCTTGGGATTCTGTTTCTACCCAGACCTCCTCCCAGAGTACTATTCATATCAAGCTCCGTGCAGTGGCCGCGGCTCTCAAGAAGTGGAGCTCATCGGATTTTGGCAAATCTCGGATTCAGCTAGCCATGGCCAATGAGGTCATCCTTCAACTGGATGTTGCTCAAGAATCTAGACCTCTCTCAGTGGATGAATTGGCACCGTGCAAGAATATAAAGAGCAAGATCTTGGCCTCGCGGCCATAGACAGAGCGAGATGATGTCAGGCCTCCTGGATTACCTGGAGTAAATCCAGCGACACTTGTACGCGGTTCTTTCACCTAAAAGCAAATGCTAGGTCTCGCAAACATTTTGTGTTGCGCCTTAAAAGTCCGGACAACCAATATATTTCTTCTCAGGAGGGTATGGCCACACTTTTGCATCAGTATTTTCAATCCATTTTGGGGACTAAAGAGCAGCACGGTTCCACCTTACGTTGGGAGAACTCTGCTGTGGGCTTCTTCAACTTCGGCTGCGAAGCTCAATGATAATATTGGACAGTGGCTTAAACATCAGCATGGTTTGCGGCAAGGCGATCCTCTCTTGCCGCATATCTTCATTTTGGGCATCGATGTGCTGCAAAGAATTTTCGAGGTGGCAACCCGGAATGGCCACCTTTCACCACTTCAGGAAAATGCGGCCAAAATCAGAGTCTCTCTCTACACGGACGATGTGATCGTCTTTGTAAACCTCTACCAGCGGGATGTGGAATCAGTAATGCACATCCTGGAGGGTTTTGGGCGGTCAACGGGCTTACACGTCAACATGCTGAAAAGCTCGGTCTCCCCCATTGGGTGTGATGGCCTTGACCTCCAGGCCATCCTGCAAAGCTTTGGTGGACAAACATCAAGGCTGCCGATTACCTACTTGGGTCTTCCACTGACCACCTCTCAACCCTCAATGACACAACTCCAACCGATTTTGGACCGTGCTCAGAATCGACTTGCAGGGTGGCAAGGAAGTCTGCTCTCCATGGCCGGGCGCATGGAGCTTGTTAAGTCAGTCCTTAGCACTCTCCCAGTCTACGCCCTGACCGCCCTAAAGCTTCAAAAATAGTTTGTCAAGGCTTTGGATAAACTGCGCTGTCGCTTCTTATGGACTGGAACACAAGAATTGTCAAACGCCAAGTGTAAAGTCGGTTGGTCTAAAGTCTGCCGACCCACCGATCGTGGAGGTCTCGGGCTTCTTGATTTATGCCGATTTGGCTGTGCCCTCAGACTTCGCTGGCTTTGGCACCAATGGCGTTGACCATCCAAACCTTGGGTTGGCATGGAGGTACCAGTGGACCAGACTTACTTAAACCTCTTCACCGTTGCAACCCGAATCACAGTTAAAAATGGCTGCAACACTAAATTTTGGACAACGAGTTGGTTAGACAATCACCCTCTGGCATCGAGCTTCCCCCTGCTTTTCCAGCATCGCCGACGGAAAAATCGTTCCGCGGCCAACGCCTTATAGAACCAGAACTGGATCAGGGACGTGATCAATCATCTTACACTGGAGGTGCCTTCTGAATTTGCTTATCTCTTGGAGGCTCTGCAAGGTGTTCAGCTAATCGATGACCCATACCAGCACAACGAAATCTCCTAGATCTTCGCGGCCAACGGTGAATTATCAGTTCGCTCGGCCTACATTTACCATTTGAAAGATACTGCCACTCTTGGTTCCCGGAAAAAATTTGGAAGGTCTAGGCACCCCCTAAATGCAATTTTTTTGCATGGCTCACTACTACAAAAAGTATTTTCGCAGGTGTTACAAATTTTTTTTTACAGCCGGTCTGTAAAAAAATCCGTCTGTACTGTAAAATATTTTAAAACCGCCTGCAATATGTGAATATCAGAGGCGGTTCGTAACTGAAAACCGTTTGTGGAAAAATATATATTATCATAGGCGGTTGATGGTACAAACCGCTTGTGATAATATATATTATTACAGACGGTTTTTAAAAGCTACCGCTTGTGAAAATACAATCCTCGATCCGCCCTTCCAGTTCTCTACCAATCAGAACACTTTACTCACATTTGCTCTGCTATTAATAATCTGCCTACCTCCCCACCAGCACTTCTTCCATCAGAGCCGTGCCCACTTGACCTGTGCTCTCTTGTCTCTTGTCACATCACACCACTTGCAGCTGCAGCCTGCCCACTTGCTCTCACACGGTGACCTGCTCTCTCCTCTCCAAGCCAGCAAAGCCCAAGCAACCATGGATCTCTCACATGGCGTCGGTGATTCTTATGCTTCTCATCCACTCCACGTTCTCCTCCCGCTACATCCGCGCTTCACTTCTCAGGTATGTCACTTCATGTCGCCGTTTTTCTTCCCAACATGCAGCTCGCTGCTTTTCTGCTCCAGATCTCTCTACTTGTTGATGTAGTCACTTTGTACGTTGCTGCAGGTCTGTTAGCTGCAAGGAGCTAGAGAAGAGGACCGCGAAGACGGAAGCCACGACCACGGTCGCGTCCGCAACCATGACATTGAGGGCCACAGTTTCGGTGGCCAGATCCTTCCAGCGTCCACGCCGGTTGGAGCATCTCGGATGGGGCGTTCAACTCTCCGTAGACTCCCGCGGGATCGGTCTGCACGCGGCGGCGGAGATAGATGACGCCGACTGTGGAGGCTTGGGACTGGTCGATGACTAGGTTTTTTTGCAATGATTCCTGCTATGTAATTTCTGATGTGTATTTGAGCAAGTGATGCACATTTGCAATGTAATTTTGCCTAAATCTTATCGATTTAAGTACGTTTAGACTTTCAGATTTGCAGATCTAACTATTTTAGAAAGGGACTAATTCATTTGATTTATTGCCTCCTAATTTTGGCCACAAAAAAATGCACAAAATCCGTTGGTTGTGATGTCCCCCTACAATTTTCGAGAGTGTAAAAGCCGTCTGTGGTAATATATTATCATAGACGGTTGGTTGTAAAAAATCGCCTGTGATAATATATTTTCACAGGTGGTTGGTGGTAAAAAACCGTCTGTGATAATATATTTTCACAGGCGGTTGGTGGTAAAAAACCGCCTGTGATAATACATTTTCACAGGCGGTTTTTGTAACCGTCTGTAATAATAGGCTATTTTTACAGGCTCTTGCTTACAGGCAGTTTTCAAATCCGCCTGTAATAATATGTTTAGGATCGACTGTAGAAATACTTTTTCTAGTAGTAGCTAATGGTGCAGGACCAGCTCTGGACAGCCGACCGACTGCAGCATTGGGGATGGCCAAACCAGTATCTGTGCACACTCTGTTTTCGTAATGCCGAGTCGTCGGCACACCTCTTCATGGAGTGCCCAGTTTCCCGCCATCTTTGGGCTTTAGTTGCTCATTCGTCAGGTCTGGATTCCCTCCACCCTGGTCATGGGATTGATGCCGACAACTTGACTCTCTGGTTCCAGCAGCTAAGTGCATGTGGGAACGGGGAATGGGCACATGGTTTGCGATCCTTAGTCCTCCGCACCTGTTGGAGTCTTTGGTGCGAGCGGAACAGACGGGTGTTTGATCACAAGGAGAAGACCTTGCCGCAAATTCTCAGCGACGTTTCTGATGCAATATCGCAATGGTCGTTAGCCGGAGCTCGAGGATTGTAGCGTGCTCTGTAGAACTCGTTGCTCTGTAGGTCTAGTAGATGCTCCATTAGTTCATTGGCCGCCTGGTGCACCTCCGGTGCACTTTCACCGGCTCCTGTAACTCTTCCATGTATCTTTTTTCCTGTTTATTAATATATGCTTACATTGTTGGATCTTTCGAAAAAAGATAATGCCCAGAAGGACTGTAAAAGGGGAAATAGTGAATTACAAGATCTGAAGAACAAGAAAACACAGGGCTCTTTCGTTCAAATCAATACATTTTCTTGCCCCATTTACCAAAATAATTGCTCTATTTTGGATCCATAGAATTAGCTCCTGAGAAAAAATAACATAACTGGACTTCCAAAGTTGCAAAAACTGATTGCAACAGGGATTTAGTTCCGTTAAGTCATATCTTTTCAAATCTCAAAAGAGATCTCAATTTAGTTCCCATGAAAGGTGAACCTGTTATAGGGGTCTCTACTTCTGCCACCCTACTGGAGAATAATAATGGCATGCGATCTCCTAAATCCCCTAATATGCATATTTGTTTTAACTGCTTAGCTCTAGGACAAAGATGCACTGCCGAGGGACGGTTCGCTGTCGTCTCTGTTATCGCTAAGGCCATAAAGCCTGGAATTGTTTAAGCAGTCATCGTAAAAGGCAGAAATGGATTCCAAAGCGACAGCAGAGCAAGAAACTTACAGAATGTAACGGCGGCCCTTTGGCCACCACCTCTTCTTCCGAAGAGAGGACTCTTAAATTGAAAGGAATTCGAAGCATCTCTCCTTATGAGGGCCCTTCGCCTTTAATGCAACGCTGGTTTACACTGCCCCATTCCATTATTTATCGAGTGCTTCTCCTACCACTTGCCAGCAGTTCATCCCTATACAGTACCTCTTTCTCCAACCTCGTTGCCTTCGCCATAGCAAACTTTCCTATCAACCCCACACGATTCTTACCGACACTCTTCAATCTCGAAGACGGTGGAGAACATCGTCGAGGACGAGTTGTATGCTTCATCACTGGAGACATCACCCAGAGATGCGAAGAGATGGCACTGGCGGTTTCAGATGAGGTACCATCGTCGACTCAGCGTCTACATTTGATGAATCATATTGCTGCATATGTGGAAACTGAGCTGCACAAAAATTTATCAAACTATGGTACGCATCCCTTTGGCACTGGCCTCTTCCGGTTCAATGATGTCACTGATAGAGATTTAATGATAGCGGCCAATCCTCACTAGGTGGGTAATCATTAGTTCCGCTTTGTGCCTCACGACGAAGCACCCATAAACTTTCGTCGGACTGTGTTTGCAAAAAATTCTGGATTTTATTTCTGGGGTTCCCCATGGACCTTTAACAGACACAGTTTATTAAGCAGATATGTGCTCCTTTTGGACAGCTGATTAAGTGGAATGATGCAGATACTCACATTGCTCACCTCACAGCACAAGTTTTAGTGGAAAGCATTATGGACATACGAAGAAGCTTAGTCATCAAGCATGGCTTTGAGCTAAATGTAGAAGCTCGATCATTGGCAATATCACTGTATCCATTCAATGTGCATTCGATCGATGAGTTCCCAATTTATGAAGAAGCAGCTCCATTACACAATGGCAACCCACACCCGCTGGCTGGACCTATCAGGACCGGATCCTTTAAAAGGATTGGTTCCTGAAGGAGCTAGGACTGTCAACGAGTCGAACTCGAGCGAGCTTGTCTTCGTAAGCTTGAGTTTGATAAAAAATCGAGTCGATCTCGAGTCAAGCCCAGAATTTGTTCGATCTTATGATCAGGCTCAAGCTTGGCTCGTTTAGAATTCGAGCCAAGCTTGAATCGAGCCTAGAACGAATCGAACACGAGCGAGTTACGATCCTCAACTTTATTAACAGTCCTCTAATTGTCATTCTCATGTAGATACAATAAAATCTTCTGAATTTTGGTTCACAAATAATGGAGTAAGAAGGTGGATGATGTTGCACATCATTTGTTGCTAGCATGTATAAAAAATATATCTTATAAAATGTTTTTAATAGAATTATATAATTTAGTTAATCATACATATCATATATAACAATAATAAACGAGCTTATTCGAGCTTTTCGAGCTTGAGCTCATCGAGCTTGCGAGCTTGTACGCAAGCTCAAGCTTGGCTCGTTTAGAATTCGAGCTGAGCTTGAATTGAGCTTAAAACGAATCGAACACGAGCGAGTTACGATCTTCGAGCTTTATTGACAGCTCTAGAAGGAGCGCCGATGCCCAACAAAGGAATAGCACCAAATGTAGAAGATCATATGTATGTTACGCAGTGAATCGAGCTCACATCGATCGGACGGACTCACCGCCGCCACAAAGTCGGGCAAGAACTTAGGTTTAGTTACATGCCGAGTTGTTCTTCTTTCTCTCTCTTAAATAGCACTCATTACACATTGGACCATTCTGGGCCAGCTACTCTAGGGTGTTGGGCTTCCTGGGCCACAAAGAGGTCGGTCGAGCGACGATGGGCTTGGGTGGACTGCCGTCCTGTGGTGCATCCGCTAGGATGCTGATATCCCTCCCCCCATAGAGGCTGCTTGACCCCATGTAGGAGCATGAGGAAACACCTGATGAAGAGAGTCGACATCCTCCCATGTGGCATGGTCATTGGAGGTGCGAGACTAGCACCTGGTTCACCAAGGTGCCTCCACGTCGAATCTGCATGTCCTGCAGGAACTGTTTGGGGATCTGAAGAGATGAATAATCATCAGGGAGCTCTGAACTTACTTGTTGTGGTCGGTGATGAGACTCCTTAAGTTGAGAGACGTGGAAAATGGGGGTGGATACGTGATGACGGAGGAAGTGCCAGTTTGTAGGCAACAATACCAATTCGAGCCACCACCTGGAACGGGCTGAAGTATTTGAAGGACAGCCTCCTGTAGGAACGGTTGGACACTGAAGATTGCATGTAGGGCTGGAATTTGACATACACCCAGTCATCCAGGTTGAACATTCTGTTAGTGCGGCCCTTGTCGGCTTGATTTTTCATTTGCCGTTGTGCTCGAAGAGGTGTTGGCGAACCAGACTGGTCATGGACTCTCTTTCTTTCAGCCAAGAATCAAGGTAAGCATGCTCACAGTAGTGATCAGGTAAAATTCCAAAATAAGTAGCGTAATGGCCTTAGAGTACCTCAAAGGGAGTCTTTCCGAGTGAAGAATGAAAATTGGAGTTATACCAGAACTCGGCGAGCAGCAGCCAACATACCCATTTGGCAGGACAAGCATGCACAAAATAGCATAGAAATGTCTCTAAGCATTGGTTGACGCGCCGGTCTGCCCATCAGATTGCGGATGGTAGGCCGAGCTCATGCGCAGTTGAATGCCTGCCAATGTGAACAACTCTTGCCAAAGCTTTATGGAAAAAACTGGGTCACGGTCTGAGACGATGGCCAGTGGCAAGCCATGTAGCTTGTACACATGATCAATGAAAACCTTGGCGATGGATAATGCAGTGTAGGGATGATGAATAGCTATGAAATGGGCGTACTTGAAAAATTTATCTAGCACGACCAAAATGCAATTCGCATTACCTGATTTCGGTAGACCTTCGATGAAGTCCATAGAAATAGTTTTCCAAGCATATAGAGGGACCTCCAGAGGTTGTAGTAACCCGGGGCTCTTGGTTCTATTGGGTTTTGCCTGCGTGCAGACCAAGCATGACTTGACTAAGTCTGAAACAGAGCTCTTTAAGCCCTTCTAGAGGAACAAGCTTCGAATGCGCCTGGTTGTAACAGAGATGCCCAAATGTCCTCCTAAGGGAGAGGTGTGCATGGAGGACCTTTTATAGAAACAGAGATGCCCAAATGCCCTTCTAGAGAAACCTATATGTTGCTTTAGCATGGTGTTCGCGCCCACCCAGATCTTACCTTTGTAACGAAGGAGACCCTGATGCAGGGAGAAATGGGAAACATATGATGGGCTGGCAGAGAGAGCTGCCAAAATGGATGTGGAGTGGCTGTCAAGATCATAACTTGAGATGATGTCGAAGAACCATGTGGGATACGATGAATATATTGCCAGTAATTGAGTATCGGAGTGCGGCCACCGGCATAGTGCATCGGCTACCTGATTCTCAGAGCCTTGGCGGTAAAGTATTTTGTATTGCAGCCCTAACAATTTAGTGAAAACCCGTTGTTGCCATGGAGTATGCAAGCATTGGTCTGAGAGGTGGGACAAGCTCTGCTGGTCAGTCTTGATGACGAATTCCCCATACTGAAATATGCACGCCACCATTCCACTGCTAAGAGGATTACAAGGTACTCTTTTTTGTAAATGGACAATCCCATTGTCTTAGGTCCAAGGGGCTTACTCATGAATGCGATTGGGACCGCACCCACACCTGCCCCGCTGGCATCTGTCTCAATACAGAAAGGTCTATTGAAGTCTGGTAGAGCAAGGACTAAGGCAATAGATAGTGTTGTTTTCAATGTTGCAAATGCCTTTTCATGGATAGAAGTCCACTGATAGACGATGTCCTTCTTGAGGAGTGTTGTCAGCGGTTTGCTTATAATGCCATAGTGTCGAACGAAGCGCCTGTAGTACCCGACGATACCCAGAAAACTGTGTAACTCCTTAACATTGGTTGGTGTGGGCTAGTGGACAATCATATAGATTTTGCAGGGGTCGGTTGTGATTCCTTCAGCGCTCACAATGTGTCCCAAGTAAGCCAGCTAGCGTTTGGCGAAGGAGCATTTTGATAGCTTGGCCTTCCACTGATCCTTGAAGAGGAGGGCAAAAACTTGTTGTATGTGGAACAGGTGGGTAGAGTAGTCCGGGCTGTAGATTAGGATGTCGTCAAAGAAAACCATCACGCATTTCTGTAGCAGTGGGGAAAGGGTTGAATTCATTGCTCCCTGAAATGTGGCAGGAGCTCTAGTAAGGCTGAATGCGAGGACCCGAAACTCGTAGTGGCCTTGGTGTGTTGAGAATGTTGTTTTGTGCTCTTTCCCTGGCTTGAGTAGAATCTGGTGGAAACCCGCACGGAGGTTGAGTTTGGTAAACCACTATGCACCGATGATCTCTTAAAGTGGAATTGGGAACTGCCTTTTTCCGTCAGTGCATTGAGATGGCGAAAATCGACGCAAAATGCTAGGTCTTGTCTTTTTTTTTTTGACCAGTAGCACTGGGGACTTGAACTCGCTACACCTTGGACGAATCAACCCCTTGTCAAGCATTTCTTGGACTTGCTGTTCGATTTTGGTTTTGAGCTTGGGGGGATAGCGGTATTGCCATATATTCACTGGCCGAGCTCCTGGAATCAAGGTTATGGAATGGTCGCAGGCACGAATTGGTGGGAATCCTGTTGATGTCTTGAATAATGTTGAATATTGTTTGATCAAAGTCTGTATATCACTCGGAAGGTGGTCTACGTTCATAGAACAGTAGCCAGCCTGTCACACCTGGTCCAAACAAGCTAACCAGATGCATTCCACATGTATGTCAGGATCAGTTTATTCATACATGTGTAGAAGAAAAGTAAATAGTATCATAATACAAGCCATGTTCGAATTACAAAATAGGTCTTACATCAATGACCCGCATGTCTCAAATAAAATTACAGAAAGCAAATACATAGATAAGTAGATAGATTGCAGCAGCGTGATGATCGCTCTAGTCCACAGGCAGTTGCACGAGGGAACGTCCGCCTAGAACATCTCCTCTGGGTCGGCGTAGAATTCTTCATTAGCTGCTTTTTCTTTATAGTCTAGAGGGGGAGAGAGGGAATCACTTTGAGTACATAGAGTACTCAGCAAGTGTGGAAAAAGAGATGAAATGGAGGCTACAACAAGAAAGACTCATAATGACTTTAAGCACTATGCACCTATGCCTTAGCTTTCATTAAGCAACCTATAACTAGGTGATGCCCCCAATCAAAATTATAATAAAAATAATGAGTAAGACAAGTAATAGAACATATGTATTTCCAATCCATTAAATCTCAACCATCATCCCAACCATGTACTAATTATGAATTTGACACCATGCCACTCTTGTCCGTGAGCACGACTGTCATGACAGTTTCCCAATCTCTGCAGAGAATGTATCCTTTACCCACAAGCCGTGATTTTATCCCCTATATTTCAGGTGGACTAAGCAAACCTCTCTGATTCCCGTGACTCGTCAGTCACATTACACACTTTCGTAGGTGTGCGGCCAGGAGATCACTACGAGGTCTTTACAAAGGTCCTCCCGACTAGTAATAGACCCTCTAAGGTTTCACCGCTACGGTTCCTAGAGTCCATTTTACCTCCGCCAGGAGAATCCCCCTCTTGAGCCATGCGGATCTCAAGGCCGATATGCTGAACCAATTCCCCGTACCGTCCAACTACCAGTACTAAGTCGGGTGAGACCTAATTAATTGACCAAATTGCTCCATACTCAGTCTTGTGGCGATACTGTATAGCTTAGTGGCTACTCTATAAACCGATCCTTAGAATCCGGCAAGGTTCAATCCCCAATCCCGGGTCTCGTGTGTACTGCACCATACCATTCAAACCAACCCACCAGATTCTTATTTACTACAATTCATTTTCCAACATCATAATCATAATCATAATAATAAACTATAAGTAATGAATGTGGTCAATGTTTTTCCATCCATCTATTATGCATGGATAAGCGTAAAGTAAATCCCATATACCACCCTTCCATACCCCATGCGACAAGGCAATAAGATAAAACAACAGGGCATAATATAGGATTGATATTAATTAACATGCAACTAACTAAACCCTTAAAAAGGTGCAAGATGGTCAAGGACACTTGCCTTCTTCGAAGTGGTTGTCGAACTGAAGTTCTTGGAAGTTGATCTCCGGCTCGGGGACTGGGTCTATTCGAAGAGAATAACATGCAATAAGTACTAACATACAATACTAAACATAAGTATGCACACAATCACAAAAGCAACTACGTACCTACGAGAGATTTAATGTGCATGTGCATTAGTTCATTTAAGGATATTCATTAAAGGTGAACTCCTATGTGCTAGAAATATGATTTGGCATTTTATATCACTTTTACAATTATTTTTATGCTTAATATACATTTTTGGGGATTTTCCTACATCAAAATATCATTATTTATGATTATTATGTTATTTCAGATTAAAGTAATACATTAAATAATTTTTAATGTTATGTGATATTTATTTCTAGTGTTAAAATAGTTTTATATAATTAATTCCTCAAATAAATATAATTTCTACATAATTTTTAGTGGCTAAAATGAGTTATTTAAATTTATACAGAAATAAAATATATTTTTAAGTTGTCTAACTATTTATCTTGTGTTTTATAAAATTTTATTCACTTTTCTGCATTTATTTCCATTTTTATTGCAATTTTAAGTGAATTTGAAAATGTTGAAAATAATTTCCAAAGTGTCCATGGGCTAGTCTATAAATTTCCCCAACTGGAGGGGGGATAGAAATAATATTAAACAACTTTACAGGGGCTAGACTTAAAATGTGCAGTTAAATCTTAATTTATTTAAAGTGTAGAGGCTTATTTACAATTTTCTTTGATTATTCGGCAATTACCTAAATTGCGAGGGGCTAGCCCGCAAAAGCGCAAGGGCCTCGGTGTAAAAGTCCAGGTGCGCAAACTGTTTTAAATTCTAGCTGTTGGACCTTAGATCTATGGCTCGGATTTTATGAAAACCGAAGGGGTACGACGTTCTAATCGTGGCCGTTGGCCGCGAGGCAATGGCTCAGATCGAGCCACGTCGCCCCATTGCTGGCGCCAGCGCTTCAGCTGCCGACTCCAATACTCGCCGAAATCAGCGCAACCTAATGCAATCAAATCCAATACTCGAATCTAAATGCGCTAAAATGTACGGGGAGGCATTGTGAACTCACCGGAGGCGTTAGTGAGGCTTGATGAAGCATGGAAGGGCGTTCGCGGCGGAGAGGCATAGTGGAGGTCGATGGCGAGCGATGAGGTCGATGCAGCAACCTCCAATCCCTCGCGCGAAGAGGTCCGAGAGCTTCCTGACAAAATGGTTAACGCACTCGACACATTAGAAGAGAGGAAACGCGATCAACGGGGTGGTCGTCGATGAGAGGCGGCGGAGGCTTACCGGCGGTTGACGAAACCGACGGCGCAAAGAGAATTTCCCCGAGCAAGCTTGTCCGGCATGCTACTGGCGGTGCGGGGAACTCGTTAGGCCAAGAAAGAAGGAGAATAGACGGTTGAATCGACGGGAACATGAAGAACACGACGACTCACCAGCAGCAATGGCGCTAGGGTTTTGAGAGCTCGGGGGAGGAGAAAAATTGGGGGCGGCGGCTCCTTTATAGTGCGGCGGTGGTTGCGGTTGTGGCGCACGTGCGAAAATCGAATGCGAGGAGTGGATCCGAGGAGTGGGGGAGCGTGGGCGCGGCGCGAGGTTCGTGGGCGTGGGGCGGCGGCGGTTGCGCACTGGAGAAGATGGCGCTGTCGTGCGGGCTCGGGCGGCCAGAGAGAGAAGAGAGGGAGAGGGGAGCAGTGCGGCTGGGCTGGGCCAGCGCGGAGAGAGGGAGGGAGGTTGGGCCGCTGCGAGATTTCTGCCCACGCGAGGGTTTTTCCCTTTTTTATTTCCTTTTTCTTTTTTCTTTTCTGTTTCTTTTCTATTTTCTTTTGGTTTGTGTTTTCAAATTCAAACATTTTTCTAACGCATTCAAATTTTTAAATAGCACTTAATATGCACAATGACATGATGCAAATTTATATTAAAGTTTGAATTTTTAGGGTGTTACATAGCCTCGAGGGGTTGAATCTGGATGATGGTGGAGGGTGGTAGCTCAGACGAAACACCCTGAAGCAACACTGATGAACCACCATAAGGAATCTGCATCCACTTTGGGGACTAATGAACTTGCATCGGGCTGTACTCTTGTAGCCAATCCATACCAACTATAAGATTGTCGCAATGTAACAAAGTATCTTGAGGGAAGAAGTGAACGAGCGTCCTTGAATTGACCACTCTGCATTGGGAATTTCTGAGTTGCAGACGAGCTTTGCGCCATTTGCCACTGAGAACGACATGGTTCGTCGGTGCCTTGTCATGCCCGGAAGTTGGGAAGCAATCTGAGAGCTCAAGGAGTGTGAGCTTCCGCTGTCGATGAGGATAAGAATTGGTAAATCGAGGATGTGGCCATATAGCTTCATGGTGTTTGGACCTTCTAAGCCCATGGACCCGTCGCGCAATAATGTCATGAAGACTGTGTCCTCCTGACGCACAGAGTCTTGACCAGCCACTATGTCCCAAACCTATTGAACTGCGTGGAGCTGGATGGCCGGAGAGCACTTGTGGCTGCGATGCCACTTTTCGGCACAAACTTTGCATAGGCCGCGGGCCATGCGGTAGACTTTGAGGGCTTCGAGTTTGTCTTGTTGAGAGGGAGTGTTGATGTGCTGCGGATCGTCCTTTATCGTCCAGAGCAGTAGGCGAAGAGGCCTTGTCAACTCTTGGATGCGGTGGAATAAGTGGATAAGCTTTGCAAAATCCGGTGCGAGTGGCATTGGGTGACTCCGCCACACTGGAAGAGAAATGATCCTGTCCTCTGGGGTACCTTCTTTTGCTAGATTCCGCCACTTCTTTCTGCAAAGAAGCCAAAATTGCAACAGTATCGAGATTTGGAGGCCGTTGCAAAATCAGAGAAGAGTGAATATCATCCTTAAGACCGTCCACAAATCGAGTAACATAATAAAGAGGATTAATAAAGGCTTCATAGGTTTGCAGTTGATCAATAAGTTCAGAGAATTCATCAACATAAGAAGCAACAGAATCAGTTTGTTTGATGTGAAAAAGCTTCCAAATCAAACTTTCGTGTTCGTTCCTGCCAAAACGCTCGACAGATTGCAGCCAATGTACCGCAGCCCCCTCGAAGTCCAAGGATGCTACCTTGACCCAAAGACTCGGATCCAGATTATACATGTCAAAATAGCTCTCACTATGGGATTTCCACAGTTTAGGGTTGTCACCATCGAATTTTGAAAAATTTAGTTTGGGCAAGTTGGCTTTTAGATTCGGATAGTGAACAGGCAGTACGACCAGGAGTTGGACCAGTAAATCGGGAGGGTGGGAGTGATTGAAGAATGGAGTACCCTTGACCGGGACATGGGTGTGGGTGTACACCGAACCGTACCCGTTGTCTCTGTGATGTTCGCGATGCGGTTCCCAAAAGGGCCGTCGACGTTGGTGCTGGGGTGGTGGAGCTCGACCGTCGACTCGAAGGGAGGTACACCCGTGTGGTGGACTGGCTCCCGGACTTCCCGCTCGAAGTACTTGGTCAGGTTGTAGATCTCCTTCTTGACCGCTGTCACGGAGTCCTGGATCTCCAGTTTCCAAGTGTTGAAGGTGTGGTCGAAGTCCTCCCGTGAAGACTTGAGGATGGAGATATGCTCCTGTTGCTGCGCATCAGCGATGGCGAGCTCGTCGAAGCGCTTCTCCATCGCCGCTATGTGAGGCGAAATCCTGGTGGATTTCGTTGAATCTCTTGTCCATCTTCTTCAAGATCTCATCGAGGAAGAGCTTCGTATTAGGCTCCATCGCGCCGGATCTCTTCGGCCGCCTGGTGTAGTGGTGGTGATCCTCAAAATCGCTAGGAAGGGGTCTCTGATACCACTGTTAGGCAGTGAATCGAGCTCTCATCGATCGCACGCGGACTCGCCGCCGCCACGAAGTCGGGCAAGAACTTAGGTTTAGTTACATGTCGAGTTGTTCATCGTTTCCTCCTCTCTCTTAAATAGCACTCATTACACATTGGACCTTTTTGGGCCGGCTACTCTAGGGTTGGGCTTCCTGGGCCGCGAAGAGGTTGGCCGAGCGACGATGGGCTTGGGTGGACTGCCGTCCCGTGGGGCAGCCGCTAGGGTGCTGACAATGTCGGTGCAGACAGCCTCTCAGGGCGAGGATCATGATAATGGTCCCAATGCAGGTACTTCTGAACTTAATGCTCCCCTTAATCTCAATGCGCAGAACACGGAAGACCCCCATGCAGTTCACAATGCTGGAGCCACGGAGGCATTGGAGATTGATCTGGGACAGCAAGGACCACCAGGATTTCCGGATCAGGCATCGCATGAATTGCTTGCTAAAAGTTTGAAGAGATGGTTGGATAAACAAAGTAGGGATCTTCTATGCCTCAGTCAATTTCTCTGAGTATTCAGATAGAAAAGGAGGGTGGCAAGCTGACAAAGTGTTGTGTTATGCCAACTAATAACTCTGCTCCTCAGGTTGCAAACAGCCCAGCTAGCACCATAAAGAGAATGATCACTCGATCCATGGTGAAGGGGAAAGGAATGACGCCAATAATAGAGAATGCAGTTCGGAGGAGTACGAGGGTACAAAAGAGGAGCAATGGAAAGAAAGTGCAACAGCAGACTGGAAATTCTGAAGTCAAGCAAGAAAGCTTCTAAGGGTCAGCGTACGGTGGTAATTTAACAAATCATGATAAATATTCTAGTATACATAAATTTCCTGAACTTAGTGATCTTGCTAATGCTAGCGAGAGCTTTCCTGAAATTCCAATCCATATTATACAAATAGTAGCTGAAGATCGCTGCAGCAATGTTCGTGGAAAAGAGAAGGCTTGATCGGCTGAAGGATGGAAGATGGAAAGATTGGAAGCAATTCTGCAGTGTTTTATAATAAGTTGGAGTTTTTGTGCTAGTTTTAATTCTAGCTTCTGTTTTGTTATCTTAAAATGGTCAGTTGTATATCGATTGGGTTATAAACTTTGGATGTGGTTTAGCAGTCGAGTCAGTAATTGTGGCTCCTGTGAACTGGAATGTTTTGTTGCTGGAATTAAATCATGTGCTATTTCCTATTTACCCGAGGATGATCCCACTACATAAGAAACTCAAATAGGTGACAGATCGGTGACGAGCGCAAAGGAGATTGTCTCTTATATGGGTAAACGAGACGCACCCACTTCAGCAAGGATCTGTACATGGCTCAGTTGAGTGTAAAAGAAGACGACCTTCTTTACGGCTCGTCTCATTTAAGTTAATATACGAGACGCGCCTGCTCGTCTGACAAAAGGAGACGGGCTTAGCACAAAACATGTCTCCTATTTACGAAAGGAAATGAGACATACTTTACAGAAAAATCGTCTCCTTTTATTATGTGTTTCCAATTCACGGTCGTACTTCGTGATCTTCTCTCTTTTGCTTCATTCACTTGATATCACACAGAGATAAACACATTCACTGAACAAATGAGCACATTCACTTGATAATTAAATAGATTGTCATTCCAATATAGAGCACCTTCACTGATCGAATTAGTTCGATATAATCCAAAAATAATCAAATCTCCGTTCCTTATTAATTGTCATTGTCGGTACCCTGCGTACCGGATACCCCTTGGAACTACAAAGAGTGCAAAAGATCCACCTATCTGAGTTGAAGACCTCCGAAGGCCCCACGTGTCACTCGAAACCGGACCTGCCTCCCTTTTATGGTTAGTCTCAGTGTCGCCACGTGTATCATAAACCCGGGGCTACATTCCATACATGGAAAAGCTCCGGACTGGATACCTATGCGGCACCCCCGGACCTAACCCCCGACAGAGGGAAACTTTGGTACCGACGTGTGTGCAACAGCACCGGACCTACTCGTCCAAGATGGTAAGCTCTAGAGCTGCCATGCGTCCAACCGCCGAACCTTCAACCTCAACAGGCAGGTTGGTGTACCTCTAACGGCTCAGACCTTCAAGGAACATTAAAGACTCCAAGACCTGATTATATGCCATTAATGCTATGTTAATGACACACGATCGGAGGACCTTTGATACCAGTAACGTCGCTATCAAGGCGCATTATCACGCTGTTAAGGGAAATTAAGTACATTAACTGTGTATTAAGCATCAGTAACCGCCAGGACCACATGTCGGGCCAGGCTGATGATGTAACAGCCAGTCCTTGTACTATAAAAGGACTGGTTGAGCGATACACGGGCAACTCTCTCGGACACACATTCTAGCGCTCATACGCTCAATACAACAACAACAGCACACCCGTGGAGTAGGGTATTACGCTTAGGCAGCTCGAGCCACGTAAATCCTCGTGTCAACTCGCCATCTTTCTCTGAATCTCCGTGCGCCCTAACCGAACTACAAAACTCCGCGGGATATCAACGGTAGTACTGGGAGAATTGCTGGAACCACACTCCGACAGTTGGCACGCCAGGTATGGGTGCCTGAGATTTAAAGATGGTGAATTCTGCTGTTGGATCATCCAACGGCAACCATGCTGCGCAACCCGCTGGAGGCAATCCCTCCAACATATAACAGCAAACAAGTGATGTGGCTCTAGCAGGAGTCATGCCACCACCGCCACCATCTGCTCCGGTGAATCAAGTTGGACAGCGAGGTGGGGCGTCTGCGTCGATCACTGCATCAGCGAACAACAACCTCAAACACGTGCTTAATGCTGCGTGTGCTCTTCTCCAACGTCCACCGCCCCCGGGAGCACCCCAGGGTGCGATGGAACAGTGGAGAGCTGATGTGGATCATCTGGTTCAGCAGTAGCCGATCGCATCAGCAATCAAGGTCCTCCCCCCTCGGGGCGGGCCCCATCGCAGCGTCGGACCTTGTCGGGTAGACTCGGTCCGCAAGCTTCGCAACACGGGAGGCGTGCTGCATCTCAACAGGCGACGTCACTGCCTTTTGGGGTGCGACGTACTCACACGATAATGAGACTTTTGACTCATGACCTTCGGGCGGAGCTCGATCGTCGTTATCGTCAACAGGACGGCCACGTCCCCATCGAGCGTGCTCGCGAGAGGCGAGAGGCTCAGGACAACCCTGCTTCTGAGGGAGTAGGAGGAGGCTGTTCTGCCTTGGCCATGCACCTATGCATGGTCAGATAGACGCAGAAGTTCCGGCCTCACCCGCCGAAGAAATTTGACGAGACTGTCAACCCTGCTGAATTTCTCCAAATCTACTCCACCGCTATCCTTGCAGCTGGGGGAAATGAGGCCGTGATGGCCAATTATTTCCCTGTGGCTTTGACTGGGACTGCCAAGTCCTGGTTCATGAGCCTACCGCCTGATTCCATCAATAGTTGGATGGAGTTGTGCCAACAGTTCACCGCCAATTTCGGGAGCTCATACACTTGACCAGACACGGAACTGGATCTTTTTGCTGTCAAACAAAAAGGGGGAGAGTCCTTGCAATCTTTCATCCAGAGATTCTCCCAGGTACGAAATACCATTCCTTCTATCTCAAGTGCTTCTATTATTGTAGCATTTAGACAGGGCGTTCGAGACAAGAAAATGTTGGAGAAGCTGACGACTAAGGAAGTCACCAGCGTCATGGAACTCTTCAGCCTGACAGACAAGTGTGCCAAGGCTGCTGAGGGCCGTGAAATGCACTCCCAACCACCTCCAGAGGTCAACAAAAAATCCTCCAAGGGTGAAGACACTACCTCCGTGAGTGGTAAGAAGAAGAAAAAGTCCAACGGCAAGAAGAAGTCGTCGGCCAGCACACCCACTGCTGCAGCTGCTGCAGCTCCGGGTGGTCGGGGGCCACGCCCCGAGAAACGACCTCGGCTGTCGCCTGAAGACAGTGGCAGCTCCAAGATGTGGTGTCCCATACACAAGACGGACAGACACAACCTGGAAAACTGCCGAGACATCCAGAACCTCATCGAACGCTACAGCAAGTGCAGAGAAGAAGCTCCTTTCCGTCAAAGGGAAGGAAAACAAGAAGTCGACGAAGCTCCAGCTGAAGATGAGTTAGATTTTCAGGACCCCAAAAAGGTTTTGAAGGTTGTTTACACCTCCGTCGATGACGACTCCGATGTCTTCGACAACGAGCGTCGGAATATCATGAACACCATCTTTGGTGGTTTGTGGGACATTACTTCCCGTCGTGTCCTCAAGACAATGCGGCGAGACATGACCTCTGTAGCTCCCACCGCCAGGGCGGAGCCTCATCGGAAGTGGATGGATACTGCCATCACTTTTGATGCTTCGAACTGCCCTCGGAACATGATTGGAGCTAGTCAACTTCCAATAATGGTATCTTCGACCATCAATAACATCTAGATCCACCATGTAATGGTGGACGGAGGTTCGGGGCTGAACCTCATAAGCTTCGAAGCCTTCGTCAAACTTCAGCTTAGACCTTCGGATCTTCACCCCTCCTGACCTTTCTCAGGAGTAGGTCCGGGGGCCATAACTCCACTCGGTGCCATTACTCTACCGGTGACCTTCGGGACTCAGGAGAATTACAGGACCGAGAAGTTGGTCTTCGACGTGGCATAGATCAACTTACCATTCAACGCCATCTTGGGCAGGCCAACTTTGTACAAATTCATGGTTGCTGCTCATTATGGCTACTTGGTGTTGAAGATGCCAACACCTTCAGGCGTTCTCCGGATCCGCGGAGATCGCACTGTCGGAGTCACTACTCTAGAAGAACTCCACGCGCTTGCTACAACGCAGGAGGAGGAATCCGGAAAGGAGCAAGCTTTGAGGTCCCCGAGCATTCGTCATCGAGGCTCAACCTCCGCACCTCGTGTGCAACCAAGCGACGACAATGACATTCCTGTAGAAGTTGTCCAAATTGGTTCCGACGCTGCTCAGACCACCCGTATATCGGGAGGTTTGAACGACAAATAGGAACTCGCGCCCATCACTTTCCTCCGAGCTAATATCGACGTGTTTGCCTGGCAACTGTCACAAATGCCTGGGATCCCTACGGAAGTGATTGAGCACAATCTGAAGATTTATCCCGACGCTCGACCTGTACATCAGAAGCCTCAGAAGCAATCAATAGAGCAACAAAACTTCATATGTCAAGAAGTGAAAAACTTGCTCAAAGCTAGATTTATCCGAGAAGTCTTCCACCCAAAATGGCTGGCAAACCCAGTTGTTGTACCTAAGGCTAGCAGAAAGCTTCAGATGTGTATCGAGTACACAACGCTAAATAAGGCATGCCCAAAGGATCCATTTCCACTACCTAGAATAGATCAGATAGTGGATTCCACCTCCGGGTGTGAATTACTGTGTTTCTTAGACGCATATTCTGGGTATCATCAAATCAGAATGTCTAGGGAAGATGAAGAGCATACCGCCTTCATCACAGTAGATGGATTATACTGTTACACTGCCATGCAATTCGGTGTTAAAAATTCTGCTTCAACGTTTGTGCGAGCTATGTACAAAACGTTTGAAGAGCTCATTAGAGATGTAGTGGAAGTGTACATTGATGACATCGTCTTCAAGATCAAGAACAAGGAGTCATTTCTTGACACTTTGTAAGCTGTCTTCGACAAGTTGCGAATCACACGCGCAAAGTTGAACCCATACCAATGTGTTTTTGGGGTTAGCTCCGGAAAGCTTCTTGGATTCTTGGTGAATTACCGAGGAATAGAGGCGAATCCAGCGAAGATTAAAGCTATTGAAGACATGCGGCCTCCAGCCCGCATCAAGGATATCCTGAAGCTGACTGGGTGTCTAGCTGCCCTCAGTCGGTTTATCTCGAGACTAGCAGAACGGGCGCTACCCTTCTTCAAATTATTGAGGAAGTCCGGACCATTCCAATGGTCTGAAGAAGCAGAAAAGGTTTTCCAAGAGCTAAAGCAACTCCTCACCACTCTACCAACTTTGGTAGCTCCAAATCTTGGTGAGTCACTTCTGCTTTACATTTCAGCAACTGACGAAGTTATCAGCATGGTCCTGGTTGCGGAAAGACCAGAATCATCCCCAATTCAGGAATCCAGACCCCTCCGGGAAGGTCCGGAACTACTTAAAGGCGAGTCTGGGTCCTAGCCCCCAGACCCGGATCCTCAAGGTCAAACACCACAGGATCAACCTCCTTCAAATGAAGGAGTTACTGTTGCTGAACAAGAAGATCCGGACCCCTCCGGGAAGGTCCGGGTAACTTCAGAAGAAGCTCCAGGTTCCTCTAGCAAGAATCTGGAGGTCCTAAAAGAAGGTCCGTACCCCTCCGGGAGGGTCCGAGTTGATGAGGAGAAAGCTTCAAGCCCCTCTGGGAGGGTTCGGACGGTCCAGCGCTCAGTGTACTTCATTAGCGAGGTACTTCATGACGTCAAGACTCGGTACTTTGAGGTGCATAAACTGCTCTACGCAGTTCTTATCGCTTCTAGAAAGCTTCGTCACTACTTTCAAGCTCACAAGATTTTAGTGGTAACCTCTTATCCACTGCGTGCAATCTTGCATAACCCCAACTCTACTGGGAACATTGCAAAGTGGGCAGTGGAATTGGCCGATTTCGATCTTGAATTCGTCCCAAGACAAGCGATCAAGAGTCAAGCATTGGCAGACTTTGTGGCGGAATGGACCCCCTCTCCATCAAATCCTGGGGCCCCAGTGAGCAGAAGCCGGAACCCAAGGTTCCAGTCTTCACTGAGCCTCATTGGACTCTCTACTTCGACGACCCCATGCAGAAGCAGGGGGCCGGAGCTGGAATCCTTCTCCTCGCTCTGACTGGGAAGAAGGTCAAATACATGGTTCACCTTGACTTCAAGACGACCAACAACATGGCGGAGTATGAAGCACTAATCTATGGGCTCAAGGTGGCACTATCATATAGTGTCAAACAGCTGTTGGTAAAGGATGATTCACAGCTCGTTATAAAATAAGTCGAAGGTGAATGCTGCTGCAACAACCCTCAACTAGCTGCATATCTTCTGGAACTCCCGAAGCTTTAGAAGGACTTCGATGTCCTTGATCTTTGCCATGTCCAGCGTCTCAACAACACTGAAGCTGACGAACTCTCGACGAAAGCTTCAACCGGAGCTCCGGTTCCCGACGGAACCTTCGTCCGAAGATTATCAAGACCAACAGCTCAACCTGTCGAACTGAGTGAAGGGGGCGAGACCAGCACCTCGAAGCTAGCGGTCCCGATGGCCATGTTACCATGGCGTCCATCAAGGGTTGTAGGTGCTGCAGGAAGCTCCGAGCAACCCAGCACGCAAGACTCAGAAGCTCAAGTTAGCTTCCGATGCATGGATCTCGGGGATCTGGAGCTACTTGAAAGACAACATCCTTCCTGAAGACAATGTATCTGCTAACCAGATAGTCAGATTTGCTAAAAGATACACACTAGTAGAAGGGGATCTCTATCGGCATGGTGCCAACGGTGTCCTAATGCGGTACATTACAAGGGAAGAAGGCCGCGTGCTCCTCGAGGAAATCCATGGAGGCGAGTGTGGGAACCACGCGTCTTCCCGCACGTTGGTCCGTAAAGCCTTCCAACATGGTTTTTACTGGCCTACAACACTCCAGGATGCAATCGAGCTAGTGAAGAAATGTGAAGCATGCCAGTTTCATGCGAAGCAAATTCACACACCAGCACAACCTCTACAAATGATACCTCCCACATGGTCATTCACTGTGTGGGGTATGGATATCTTGGGACCTTTCCCAAGAGCCGTCAGAGGTTACAAGTTCCTGTATGTCGCCATCGACAAGTTCACCAAGTGGCGGGAAACAACTCCAGTTGTGACAATAAACAAGCAATCAGCTATCAATTTCTTGCAGTCCATAGTATGCCGATTTGGAGTCCCAAATAAGATCATAACTGACAATGGGACCTAATTCACAAGTTCTGCATTCTAAGGATATTGCGAAGACCTCAACATTCAAGTTAGCTATGCTTCCGTAGCTCACCGCCAAACAATGGCCGAGCTGAGAGAGCAAATGCAAAAATCCTAAAAGGACTCAAGACGCGCACATATGAGCGCCTGAAAAAACATGGAGCCAACTGGATTGAAGAGCTTCCGCCCACCTTGTGGGCAAACAGGACAACTCCAACCGGTCAACTGGAGAGACACTCTTCTTCCTGGTGTATGGAGCCAAAGCAGTCCTTCCGCCAGAAATCACCTTGGGGTCGCTCCGGGTCCGGACCTTCGACGAAGCCATGCAGGACTAGCTCCGGCGTGAAGACCTTGACCTCGTTGAAGAGGGAAGGTGCCGAGCAGCTGTTCGAAATGCACGATACCGCCAAGTGCTCTGGCGCTATCACCAAAGGTGTCGACTGTTGGAGTCGGCAGATCTCCTGACACTACTAAAGTGTTGAAGGAGTTTGTAGTTCGGTGTGGGCGCGCGGACACTCAAGAAGGTGAATCACGATTGGACACGAGAGACACAGTGGTTTACGTGGTTCGGGCCGCCTGAGCGTAATACCCTACTCCACGGGTGTGTGGTGTTGTATTAGTTTATGTATGAAAGCTCACGTCAATGCGTGTGTGCCTGAGAGCGTTCGAGAGCCCTCCTTCTTTCTCCGTGTATCGTCGGTCTGTCCTTTTATAGTACAAGGACAAACCGTTACAAGTTAGCCTGGCCCGACATGTGGCCCCGGCGGTTACTAGTATTGATACACGATTAATTGTTGTTAATAACCCTGTAACAGGCTCCGACAGTGCCGTTACAGGTTTTAAGATTGTCCGATTAAGTGTCATTAACATGGAATTAATGACAATTAATCGGGTCTTGAAGTCCGCGGCTATCCTTTGAAGATCCGGAGTCGTTACAATGTCTTCCGGAGGTTTGAGGCGGCCAGCTCCGACGTTTGGACACGTGGCAGCTCCGGAGCTTGCTTGTGGGAAGCGGGAAGCTCCGGGGTGGCCTGACACGTGTCAGGTCCGGAGCTTCTCTCGGTCAGGGGTTAAGTCCGGAGGTGCCATTTCGGTACCTAGCCCGGAGCTTCACCCTTGTGGGTAGTAGCTCCGGTCTGGCAGTACATGTGGCAACCTAGGGGTTAACCATGTTGGAGAAGCAGGTCCGGTTATGTCTGACAAGTGGGCCTCCGAGGGTCTTCAATTTGAGTAGAAGTCCTTCCCTTGAGATCTTTGTAACCTCAGGGGGTGTATGGTTTTTAGGGTACCGACAGTTGCCCCCTGGACCTACCTCCGGGGAAAGTCACCGGGGTGAAGTCATTCCGTCGGAGGTGGGTCCATACTCGCAACTCTTGAACTGTGTCTTCAAGGGTCTTCGGAGGTGCCGTTGGCGGGGCTTTACGGTTAAATCCCGACGCGTGGCGCACCTCAGGCGGCAGATAAGATCTTTGACGTGCGGATCTCTCGCAATTGAAGGTCGCCGGTTCCCGATACGAAAACCGTATCGGTTCCGCGCGCCTTGTCAGGTCGCCGCCTTTGGGTTTCCCGCCTCGTGATGACAACTGTTCGCCTGGGTAAGAGCCTCGACTTGATCGTCAGGGTGGTCCCGGGCCCTCTTGTCATCAGCAGGGTTGAATTCTTGAGTAGTATCCTTGACTCCCCTGCAGTTTCCATCCAAGCGTTGCGAGGGCTTACTTAAGAAGGAAAGCGCACCGTCGGGAGTTCTTTACGCTTCCCATCTGTTCTTGCGCTCAAACTCCCAACTCGTACTTTGCTCCTCTTCTCTTGCCTAGCTGTGCTGCGATGGAGTTGGGTCTGCGTGAGAGTCGCTTGAAGACTGACAGCGATCTGAAGAAGGTCCGGGCCCTCATGGGGTGGTCTTCGGACTTCTTCAACCGCTCGGTCCGCGCCGGCGGAGAGCTCCCCTTTGAAAAGGAGCACGCTGGCGAGATGGTGTACTTTTCCTCGTACGCCATGGTGGGGCTGATCCCACCGTTTTCTTCTTTCTTCTTGATGCTGCTGGACTTCTATGGTCTGCAGCTGTACCACCTTGGCCCTCACTCCATTCTCCTTGTGTCCATCTTTGTCCACTTCTGCGAGATGTGGGTGGGCATCCCTCCCTGCATCGAGCTCTTCCGAACCTTCTTCACCGTCCACACCACCGGCCGAAGCAATGAGTATCTTGGCTTCTACTACTTCGTGAAGCGCAAGAAGTGCCCATTCAAGTACCTCCGGTCATTCCCTTTCGGGAAGTGGGATGACTGGAAGAAAGATTGGATAGTCGTCCGGGTGGAGGAGCATGAGCGGTTGGAGTTGCCAGACGGTCTGCCCGGCATTGACACGTCGGTATGGAGCGAAGTTCCGGTGCTGGCGGAAGCTTTCGACCCTGTCCTGACCAGTATCCGCCAATGTGTGGAGGGAGGATTGACTCCCCAGGCAGTGTTCTGCAACTTCCTGTCCAACAGGTGGGCGCCGCTGAAGAGGAGGGAGAAGCTCGCCTGGGCCCTCAACAGCGTGATGGACGAGGACCGGGTTGAGACCGGGTTGAAGTCCAGCATGGTGGGGAAGACCTTGGAGTTTCACCTCAAGAAATTCCAGCACGGCATCGACGTTGACGGAGATTACTTGACTCCGCCGCCGGCCTTCCTCCCTATGAACGTGGAAGTTGAGTTCAGCAGGGAGCTCCGGCGGACGATGCCCGCGCTTGACGACCTTGGTGTCGTCGAGAGAAGATCAACCACCCGGTTGGCGATCCCCGGGTTGTCCGAAGACGGCTCCGCCCCTGTCCCATAGCCAAGAGCTGAGGTCATCGGCAAGGGCAAGGAGCTGGCGGAGGAGCCGGAGAGCCAGAAGAGGAAGCTGCGACATGCTGACGGAAGGTCCATCGGGCCTGCCACTTCCCCCCCGGTTCCCCCTCCTCAGGAAGGAAGATCCTCCGCCGCCGTGGCGACTGTCCCCGTGGTGGGGTCCTTCCGAAACGTCACTGTTCCGGCGGTGGGATCCTCCCGGAGTGCGACTGTCCCCGTGGTGGATCCCTCCTGTGGTGCTAGCTCCGGGCGCGCGACTCCGGCATTTGGAGCGGTGAGGGCCTCCAGGTCCAGGAGTTCCTCCCGATCAAGGAGAGCTCCGACCCGGGAAACGCCCGCGGCTGTGGCAAGTCCTGGGAGTCCTCCCGGAGCTCCTACGCCGACCGTGGCCAGCCCGGATCGTCCGGGAAAGAGGTTCCGCGCAAGCTGGTGCGGGAGCCTTCCAAGGTAATTATTCTTTTTTACCTTGATTAACTTTTTAATTGTAGCATCTGTTTGCTCAATTTCTTCGTTCTTCATCTGCAGCGTCCCCAAGAAGGGGAGTGAAGCTCCACCCTCAGCCACAGTGTCTGAGGCTGAGAGGGCTTCTGCTCCAGTCCCGGTGCCGCCCCAAGCGGAGGCTGCGACAGCTCCGGCGCCGGCTGTTGTGGTCATGGACCTCGACTCGTCTCCAGAAGTTCTCGTGGTAGCGCCGGACCACGGGAATGAAGATGCGCCAGCGGCACCCGTCCCGGAAGTGGAAGCTCCGGGTCCTGGTGCTGCAGTAGTAGAAGCTCCGGCTGTTGAGTCAGAGGAAGTAGTAGTCCCGGCTTCGGAGCCGGAAAGTGCTGAAGCCCCGGCGATTGAGCCGGAGGTGGCTGAAGCCCCGACATGCGAGCCGGAAGTCGAAGTAGTTCCGGCAGTTGAGCTGGTTACTTCCGAAGCTCCGGCCGCAGAGCCGGTGATTGTTGGAGCGCCGGTCACAGAGCCGGCGGTTAAAGAGGCGAGGGAGCTTGAGCCTCCCTCAGAAGAGGTGTCCCGGCCGGAGCCAGTAGCGGCTCCTGCTCCGGAGGCGACGACGTCTATGGTACCTGTGGCAGAGCCAGAGTGCCTGAACGAAGTCGCCGGCCCCCCGCCTGAGGGGGCGAATGAAGACTTGGTGGCGGGACCTCCTTCGATGGCGACTGAGGCCGTCCCGGAGGAAGGCCCTAGCGCTTTGGAAGCTCGTGGTTCCACTCTCGTAGAGTGGGACCCAATTTTTGTATGTGAAGACCCGCTGGAACCAGCGGAAGAGATCCCAGCAGGTCCGGAGCCCATCTCGCTGTCGATGTCCATCGACAACGCCTGCTCCAGTCTACGTCAGGTCCAACTGGCCTTCTTCCACGACAGCAAGGCTCTTGAAGAGGAGCGCCAAACCCTTAGGCGGTGGCGTAATCGGCTCCACTTCGAGACTAAGCTGGCGCAGTCGAGGCTTGCGGATGACAAGGAGTGGATCAAGCGGGAGAAGATCCGCCTGGAGCTCTGGGATAAGCTGCTGGACGAGAGGGAGAGCATGACTCACGCCCTCGATGCTCAATCCCGGGAGTTCCACGACCGAGCTAAGGCTGCTAACGACGCGGCCAATGGTCGGTTTGATCAGCTCAAGGCCATCAGCACCGCACTCATCAAGCGCCAAGAGGCACTTGAAGGGAGGGAAAGACGGCTCGAGGACGAGGAGCAAAAACTCCTAGAGCTACGGGATGATGTCTTGCGACGGGAAGAAGAGCTCGCCGAGAAAATAGCTCTGGCGGACAAGGGCCTCGAGGAGCGCACTAAGAAATTGGAAGAGCGCTGCCTCGACGAAGAGGAGAAGACCTGGGTGCGGGGGCAGGAACTCTACGAATACGAGTGTGCCCTTGTCGCCCGGGAGAAGAAAGTGGAGACTAGGGAGAAGGACCTGGTCGACCGCTGGAACAAGATCCACCTCCGGGAGGAGGAGCTCGGAAGACTTGAGAAGCGGGTTGCTGCGAAGATCCAGCAAAACGCCAAAGAAGTTGAGCGCCTCGCCCGCGAGAATTCGGAGCTGACGGCGGCCCGGAGATCCCTGGAAGAGATGAAGAACTTGAGGAAGGCGGACTCCCTGCAGATTTGGGAGTTCCTGGGCAAGGCCGACGACGCGCTGACGCCGATGGGTTTCAGCCCTGTGCACCCGGATGATCCGGAGCCGGAGCCGGACCTTGCGTTGCAAGCGTTGAGCGCCGCAGGCAGCAAGCTCTCCAAGGTGGGCGACGTCATCGCGGACCAGCTGGAGGTCGAGGGGCAATCCCTGGCTAGGAACGTCACAGAATATGTGTTGACGTGCTACACCAGCCGGAACCCTCGATTTCCTCTAGACCCGGTGCTTGAAGGCCCCGTCGAAGGAGAAGGCGAAGCTACCCGAGCCTGCGTGTCGGAGGTCGCCCAGAAGGTCGCCGAGTTCTTCCATAGGGTCTAGGACCGTCTCTTTTAGCCTTTACTTGTATCTTCTCTTCTTCCTCAATTTTGTAATCCCTTGTCTCCAGATGTAATCTCCGGTCTTCAGATGAAATGAAATCCCCAATTTTTTGCGAATTTCATTTTTTTTTGTCTTCAACATCTTTATCTTCACTTGGCCCCCTGGTAGATGTGCACAATTTGATTGTGGACATGTACCAAAAGGATGTTGAATTTTGTTGAAGACGAATTTGCTTCGAACTTGTGGAATTTATGATAGTGAAGGTCCCCTGAAGTTGTCGGAGCTTAGAAGCTCCGGCACTGTCCATCGCTGGAGCTTAGTAGCTCCGGCAATAGCCTCTATCAACACGTTGAGCGTCGGTAGTTAATACTCCAAGGTGTCGGAGCTTAGCAGCTCCGGCAATGACCTTTGCCACACTTGGTTTGTTGGCAACAGACTCCAGTGACGGGGTATTCTCACCATCTTTTAGTCAACGCCGACGGTTGACGCCCTGGTGGGAGTCGGAGCTTGGTTAGCTCCGGTTTTTCTCCATCAACGTAGGGTTCATTTTTCCTGCACACTTAAGCCAAGAAAAATAGTAAAATTTGTTCCTTGTCTATAACTTCGTCGCGGCTTACGGTTCTCAAGAAAATTTTAAGTTGAACACGATTTTTAATACGACTGGATGAATTGTCTTTTCTTTTAGATCCAATTGTCCATGGACCCACCTTACTTTGGCCTGCCGGGATGTAGGTAGAGTGGCGTACTTAGGGTGCTTGACCAGGCTAAGTCGATAGCGCACTCCGGCCCTAGAATGGCTTGGCGGCTTTCAGGCGAGTTGGCCACAGACGATATTTAAATCCAAAAAATCTAACAATTCAACTCGAATCGTATGTAAACCGGTCAAACTAGAACTTATTAAGAATTGCACGTTTCTGTTATAGACAAGAAAGAGAAAAATAAAAATGTCGAGCCTATGCAAAAATGAATGCACGTGGAGTCTATTTCACATGAAGATGTCTTTCATTATAGGTCCGGGGTACAGGGGAAACAAGTACACTCTTAGGGTACGGAACCAGGCTAAGTGTGTTTGGTTTCTCGTTTGACTCAGGGTAGTTAGCCACACTTTTAGTCCGGAGACTGTGTCAAGTGTTGCATGAGCTTTTCAAACCTTTCGGGAAAGGTCCGGCTGCTCTCCCGGAGGAACTACCCGACTCTATACAATGACTCTATAACATACATTTCAAGTTACTTAAGACTCACCTCCGTGGAATTAAGTGTAGAACTTACGGAGGTGCTCGATGTTCCAAGGATTTGGGAGAGGTGTCCCATCCTCGGTAGCCAAGCGAACGCTTCCGGGACGGGATACTTTGATCACTCGAAAGGGCCCTTCCCAGCTGGGGGAGAGTTTGTTTTGCCCTTCTCTGGATAGTATTCTCCGTAGCACCAGATCGCCTTCCTCGAGCTGTCGGTTGTGTACATGCCGCTGGTGATAGCGCCGTAGAGCTTGGCGGTATCGGGCATTCCGAACAGCTGCTTGGCACCTTCCCTCCTCGAGGAGGTCTAGGTCTTCGCGCCGGAGCTGGTCCTGCGCGGCTTCGTCGAAGGTCCGGACTCGGAGGGAACCCAAGGTGATTTCCGGAGGAAGGATCGCTTCAGCTCCGTACACCAGAAAGAAGGGTGTTTCTCCGGTTGCCCGACTTGGAGAAGTCCTGTTGGCCCATAGAGTGGGCAGAAGCTCTTCGATCCAATTGGCTCCGTGCTTTTTCAAGCGCTCATAAGTGCGTGTTTTGAGTCCTTTAAGGATCTCTGCATTTGCTCTCTCGGCTTGTCCATTGCTGGCAGGATGAGCTACGGAAGCGTAGCAAACTTGTATGCCGAGGTCTTCACAATATCCTTGAAATGCGGAGCTTGTGAATTGAGTCCCATTATCAGTGATGATCTTATTTGGGACTCCGAATCTGCTCACGATGGATTGTAGAAAATTGATTGCAGATTGTTTGTTGATCGTCACAACGGGAGTTGCTTCCGGGCACTTGGTGAACTTGTCGATGGCGACGTACAGGAACTTGTAACCTCCAACGGCTCTAGGGAAGGGTCCCAAGATGTCCATCCCCCACACAGCGAAAGGCCATGTGGGAGGTATCATTTGTAAGGACTGAGCAGGTGTATGAATTTGCTTTGCATGAAATTGGCATGCTTTGCATTTCTTCACCAGCTCAGTGGCATCCTGGAGCGCTGTAGGCCAGTAGAAGCCGTGCCGAAAGGCTTTTCCGACCAGCGTGCGGGAAGATGCGTGGTTCCCACACTCGCCTCCATGGATTTCTGCGAGGAGCTCGCAGCCTTCTTCCCTTGTGATGCACCGCATTAGGATGCCGTTGGCACCACGCCGGTAGAGATCCCCTTCTACCAACGTGTATCTTTTAGCCAATCTGACTACCCGATCAGCGGATACATCATCGTCAGGAAGGATGTTGTCTTTCAAGTAGCTCCGGATCTCCGAGATCCATGCATCGGAACTGACTTGAGCATTTGAGTCTTGCGTGCTGGGTTGCTCGGAGCTTCCGGCAGCACCTACGACCCTTGATGGCTGCCATGGTAACAGGGCCATCGGGACCGTCAGCTTCGGGATGCTGATCTCGCCCCCTTCGTTCAGTTCGGCAGGCTGAACTGTGGGTTTTGACAACCTCCGGACAATGGTTCCATCAGGAGCCGAAGCTCCAGTTGACGCCTTGGTCGAGAGTTCGTCAGCTTCAGCGTTGTGAGCACGCTGAACATGGTGAAGGTCTAGGACTTCGAAGTCCTTCTGAAGCCTCTGGACTTCAAGGAGGTAAGCAGCCAGCTGGAGATTATTGCAGGAGCATTCACCCTTCACCTGCTTGATGATGAGTTGTGAATCTCCTTTGACCAGCAATTGCTTGACACCGTATGATAGTGCCACCTTTAATCCATAGATGAGTGCTTCATACTCCGCCATGTTGTTGGTTGCCTTGAAGTCAAGGTGTACCATGTATTTCACCTTCTCCCCAGTTGGTGCAAGGAGAAGGATTCCAGCTCCGGCTCCCTGCTTCTGCATGGAGCCGTCGAAGTAAAGGGTCCAGTGAGGCTTAGTGAAGGTTGGAACTTGAGGTTCCGTCTTCTGCTCGCTGGGGCCCCCAGGGTTTAATGGAGAGGGAGTCCATTCTGCCACGAAATCTGCCAACGCTTGACTCTTGATTGCTTGTCTCGGAATGAATTCAAGATCGAATTCAGCCAATTCCGCTGCCCACTTTGCAATATTCCCAGTTGAATTGGGATTATGCAGGATCGCTCGAAGTGGATATGAGGTCACCACCGAGACTTTGTGAGCTTGGAAATAGTGTCGAAGCTTCTTTGAGGCAATAAGAATTGCATAAAGCAGTTTATGCACCTCTAGGTATCGAGTCTTGGCATCATGTAACACTTCACTGATGAAGTATACCGGGCGTTGAATGGTCCGGACCCTCCCGGAGGGGTCCGAAGCTTCCTCTTCATTGATCCGGACCCTCTCGGAGGGGTCCAGACTCTCTTCGGGGACCTCCGGGTTCTGGGTGGAGGAACCCGGAGCTTCTTCAGAAATGACCTGGACCCTCTTAGAGGGGTCCGGGTCCTCTGAAGTGGCTTCTTGTGGGTTTGAGTCTGGGAGCTGGGACCCAGACCCGCTTTCAGGAACCTCCGGACCCTCCCGAAGGGGTCTGGATTCCTGAGTATTGGGTAGTTCCGGTCTCTCCGCAACCAGAACCATACTGACGACTTCGTCAGTAGCTGAAATGTAAAGCAACAAAGGCTCACCAGGGTTCGGAGCTACCAGGACTGGTAGGGTGGTGAGGAACTGTTTCAGCTCCTGGAATGCCTTCTCTGCTTCTTCAGACCATTGGAATGGTCCAGACTTCCTCAGTAACTTGAAGAAGGGAAGTGCTCTTTCCGCCAGTCTTGAAATGAATCGGCTGAGGGCTGCTAGACATCCAATTAATTTTTGGACGTCTTTGATGCGGGTTGGTGGCCGCATGTCTTCAATGGCTTTTATCTTCGCCGGATTAGCCTCTATGCCCCGGTGACTTACCAGGAAACCAAGAAGTTTTCCGGAACTAACCCCGAAGACGCACTTGTCTGGGATTAGCTTCGTGCGGGTGGCCCGCAGCTTGTCGAAGACAGCCTGCAAGGTGTCCAAGAGGGACTCCTTGTTCTTGACTTTGACCACAATGTCATCGACGTACACTTCCACTATGTCTCTGATGAGTTCTTCGAAAGTTTTGTACATAGCTCGTACAAAAGTTGAAGCTGCATTCTTGAGACCAAACGGCATGGCTGTGTAACAATACAATCCATCCACTGTGATGAATGAAGTATGCTCTTCATCCTCCCTAGACATCCTGATTTGATGATATCCAGAATATGCGTCTAGAAAACACAGTAATTCACACCCGGAGGTGGAATCCACTATCTGATCTATTCTAGGTAGTGGGAATGGATCTTTTGGACATGCCTTATTCAGTGTGGTGTAGTCGATGCACATCCGAAGTTTCCCGCCGGCCTTGGGCACAACGACTGGTTCGCCAGCCATTTTGGATGGAAGACTTCTCGGATAAATTCGGCTTCGAGCAACTTCTTCACTTCTTGTCGGATGAAGTTCTGTCGCTCTACAGATTGCTTCCGAGGTTTCTGATGCACAGACCGAGCATCGGGGTAAATCTTCAGATTGTGCTCAATCACTTCCCTGGGGATCCCAGGCATTTGTGACGGTTGCCAAGCAAATACGTCAACGTTAGCCTGGAGGAAAGTGATGAGCGCGAGTTCCTATTTGTCATTCAACCCACCCGATATGCGGGTGGTTTGAGTGACATCGGAACCAATTTGGACGACTTTGACGGGGATGTCGGTGTCGCCGCTTGGCTGCACACGGGGAGCAGAGGTTGAGCCTCGTTGCCGAATGCTCGGAGGTTTTGGAGCTTGCCCCTGTCTGGAGTCCTCCTCTTGCGCAGTGGTGAGTGCATGGAGCTCCTCCAGAGCAGTTACTCCGGCGGTGCGATCTCCACGAATCCGGAGAACGCCTGCTGGTGTTGGCATCTTCAACACCAAGTATCCATAATGAGCAGCTGCCATAAATTTGTATAGGGCAGGTCTACCCAAGATGGCGTTGAATGGTAAGTTGATCTGAGCGACGTCGAAGACCAACTTCTCGGTGCGGTACTTCTCCCGTGTCCCGAAGGTAACGGGGAGAATTATAGCTCCGAGTGGGGTAATGGCCCCCGGACCTACTCCGGAGAATGGTCGAGAGGGCTGAAGATCCGAAGGTCGAAGCTGAAGTCTGGTAAAAGCTTCAAAGCTTATAAGGTTCAGCCCCGAACCTCCATCCACCATAACATGATGGAGCTGGATGTTGTTGATGGTGGGAGATACCATCAAGGGTAATTCGCCAGCTCCGACCATGCTTCGAGGACAGTCCGAAGCATCAAAAGTGATGGGTGTGTCCATCCACTTTCGATGTGGCTCCGGTCTAGCTGTAGGAGCTACAGCAGCCATATCCCGCCGCATAGTCTTGATGACACGACGAGAAGTGATGTCCCATGATCCACCAAAGATGGTGTTCATGGTTTTCCGACGCTTGTTGTCGGAGACGTCGGAGTCATCGTCGACGGCGGTGTAGACGGCTTTCAGGACCTTTTTGGGGTCCTGAAACCCTAACTCCTCTTCAGCCGGAGCTTCGTCAACCTTCTGTTTTCCCTCCCTCTGTCAGAAAGGAGACCCTTCCCGGCGCTTGTTGTAGCGCTCGGCAAGGTTTTGGACCTCCCGTCAGTCTTCCAGCCTGTGGCTGCCCGTTTTGTGAATGGGGCACCACATTTTGGATTTGCCGCCGTCTTCGGAAGACGGTCGAGGTCGCTTCTCGGGGCGTGGCCCCCGGCCACCAGGAGTTGGAGTGGCTGCAACGTTGGATGTGCCGGCCGACGGCTTCTTCTTGCCGTTGGTCTTCTTTTTCTTCTTGCCACTCCCGGAGGTAGCGGCTTCTTCTTTGGAGGATTTTTTGTGATCCTCCAAGGCTGGTTTGGAGTGCATTTCACGGCCCTCCGCAGCTCTGGCACATTTGTCTGCCAAGCTGAAGAGCTCCGTGACGCTGGTGATCTCTTTGATCGCCAGCTTCTCCAACATCTTCTTGTCTCGTACACCCTGTCTGAATGCCACAATGACAGAAGCGCTTGAGATAGAAGGGATTGTGTTGCGTACCTGAGAGAACCTCTGGATGAATGACTACAAAGATTCTCCCCCTTTTTGCACGACCGCAAAAAGGTCTAGTTCAGTGCCCGGTCGGGTGTATGAACTCCCGAAGTTGGCAGTGAACTGATGGCACAGCTCCTCCCAACTGTCGATAGAGTTAGGTGGAAGGCTCATAAACCAGGACCTGGCGATCCCAGATAAGGCCACTGGAAAGTAGTTGGCCATTACGGCCTCGTTTCCTCCAGCTGCTAAGATTGCAGTGGAGTATATCTGCAGAAATTCTACGGGATTGACAGTCCCGTCGAATTTTTCCGGCAAGTGTGGCCGGAACTTCTGTGGCCATCTAACCATGCGCAGGTGCATGGCTAGGGCGGAACAGCCTCCTCCTACTCCTTCCAGAGTAGAAAGTTCTTGAGCATCCCGTCTTTCTCGAGCTCGCTCGATATGGACACGGCCATCCTGTTGACGGTATCGGCGATCAAGCTCCGCCCGGAGGTCATGTGTCGAAAGCCGAGATACTGTATGGGTGCGTCGTGCCCCAGAGGGCAACGACGTCACTTGCTGTGACGCAGCTCGTCTTCGGTTGTTGGAGACATGCGGACCAAGTCTTCCAGACAACGTCCGTCGCTGCGATGGGGCTCGCCCTGAAGGAGGAGGACCCTGGTTGTTGAGGCGTTCGGTCGCTGCTGCGACCAAATGCTCAACATCAGCCCTCCATTGCTCCATGGCATCTCGAGATGCATCCGGAGGTGGTGGTCGCTGGAGAAGAGCACGCGCTGCATGGAGCACGTGTTCTGGGTTGTCATGACTTGCCGGCGCAGTATGTGACGCCGGCGCACCATCATGTTGCCCGACACGTTTTGCCAGAGAAGATGGTGGTGGTGGGAGTGTGACTCTTGCTGGTGCTGAGACTCCTGCTGGTGGCTGCATGTTGGAGGGATTGCCCCCGATAGCCTGAGCAGCAGGTTGCCCGTTGGATGATCCAGCCGCAGAATTCACCATTCTTGAAAATCTCAGGCACCCCCTACCTGGCGCGCCAACTGTCGACTGTTGGAGTCGGCAGATCTCCTGACACTACTAAAGTGTTGAAGGAGTTTGTAGTTCGGTGTGGGCGCGCGGAGACTCAAGAAGGTGAATCACGATTGGACACGAGAGACACAGTGGTTTACGTGGTTCGGGCCGCCTGAGCGTAATACCCTACTCCACGGGTGTGTGGTGTTGTATTAGTTTATGTATGAAAGCTCACGTCAATGCGTGTGTGCCTGAGAGCGTTCGAGAGCCCTCCTTCTTTCTCCGTGTATCGTCGGTCTGTCCTTTTATAGTACAAGGACAAACCGTTACAAGTTAGCCTGGCCCGACATGTGGCCCCGGCGGTTACTAGTATTGATACACGATTAATTGTTGTTAATAACCCTGTAACGGGCTCCGACAGTGCCGTTACAGGTGTTAAGATTGTCTGATTAAGTGTCATTAACATGGAATTAATGACAATTAATCGGGTCTTGAAGTCCGCGGCTATCCTTTGAAGATCCAGAGTCGTTACAATGTCTTCCGGAGGTTTGAGGCGGCCAGCTCCGACGTTTGGACACGTGGCAGCTCCGGAGCTTGCTTGTGGGAAGCGGGAAGCTCCGGGGTGGCCTGGCACGTGTCAGGTCCGGAGCTTCTCTCGGTCAGGGGTTAAGTCCGGAGGTGCCGTTTCGGTACCTAGCCCGGAGCTTCACCCTTGTGGGTAGTAGCTCCGGTCTGGCAGTACACGTGGCAACCTAGGGGTTAACCATGTTGGAGAAGCAGGTCCGGTTATGTCTGACAAGTGGGCCTCCGAGGGTCTTCAATTTGAGTAGACGTCCTTCCCTTGAGATCTTTGTAACCTCAGGGGGTGTATGGTTTTTAGGGTACCAACAAAAGGCATGTGTATAACCGACAGCTCAAGAAAAGCGATCTGGTGCTACAGAGAATACAAACTCGAGAAGTGTTAAACAAACTTTCCCCCAGCTGGGAAGGATAATTCCGAGTGATCAAAGTATCCCGTCCCGGATGCGTTCGCTTGGCAACCGAGGATGGGACACCGCTCCCTTATCCTTGAAACATTGAGCACCTCCGTAAGTTCTACGCTTAATATCACGGAGGTGAGTCTATAATTACATATGATGTATGTTATAGCGTCATTGTACAGATTTGGGTAATTCCTTCGGGAGAACAGCCGAACCTTTTCTGAAAGGTCCGCAAAGTTCAAGCAACACTTGACACAGTCTCAGAACTAAAAGTGTAGCTAGTTACCTTGGGTCAAACAAGAAATGCAACACACTTAACCTGGTTCCGTACGCTAAGAGTGTACTTGTTTCCCCTGTACCTCGGACCTATAATGAAATACATCATTATGTGAAAACAGACTCCACGTGCATTTATTTTGTACATGCTCATTCTTTTTTATTTTTCTCTTTCTTGTCTATAACAAAGTTGTGCAATTCTCAAGAAAATTTAGTTCGAACAATTCATATATAATTCAACTTGCATTGTTAATTCCTTCGGGTCTTAACATTGTTGAATGGCCTACTCGCTTGAACGCCAAGCCAATCTAGGTCCAGAGTGTGCTATTGACTTAGCCCGGTCCTGCACCCTAAGTACGCCACTCTACCTACACCTCGGCAGGCCTGAGTAAGGTGAGTCCAGAAAACGATCGGACCTGGAGAAAATAAGCAAATGCACTTGATTGTATACAGAATTGCTGTCGACTTAAAAATTTCTTTCGAGAATAGTAAGCCGCAAATGAGTTATAGATAAAAAATGGATTTTACTGTTTTTCTTGACTTCAGTGTGCAGGAAAAATAAAAATCTCATGATGATGGTGGATGATGCCAGAGCTATCAAAGCTTCGACATCTCTTAAGGTGGCCCGCTGTCGATGTTTTAAACATTGATAGTAGGCGTCGTCGGAGCTATCAAGTTCCGAAAAATCCAGGGAGCCAGCCGTCAACGTGAAAAAAGATGATAGAAGGACACCCTAATGGGATCTGCTGTCGACGCTCTATGTGCTGACAGTGGACGCTGCCGAAACTACTAAGCTCCGACAACCCCAGAGGGCCAACTGTCTACACTCTACGAGTTGACAATGGTCGCTGCCGGAGCTACTAAGCACTGACAACCTCGGGGGGGGGGGCCTGCTGTCGACGACTTCAGACCTACACTCTACAAGTTCGAAGCACCCAAGTCTTTAACAAAATGCTACATCCTTTTGGTACATGTTCACAATCAAATTATGTACATCTACCAGGGGACCAAGTGAGACAAAGGTTGAAGACAAAAAATGAAATTCTTAAATTTCTTGGATTTCATTCATATGACGACAAGATATTACAAAATTGGAGAAAAAATGAGAAGATACAAGCGGGAGCTACAAGGAGAAAGTCCTAAATCCTACGGAAGAACGAGGCAACCTTCTGAGAAACCTCCGACACGCTGGCCTTGGCAGCATCTCCCTCTCCATCGGTGGGACCTTCAAGCACCGGATCTAGTGGGAAATGAGGATCTCGGCTTGTGTATAATGTCAGCATGTATTCTCCGACATTCTGCGCAAGGGATTTCCCTTTAGTTTCCAACTGATCCAAGATTACATTGCCCATCTTGTTGAGTTTGTTGCTGGCCGAGCTCAACGCCTTCAACGCCTGGTCCAGCTCCGGCTCTGGATCGTCCGGACGCACGGGACTAAAGCCCAGCAGCGTCAGCGCATCATTGGCTTTGCCCAAGAAGTTCCATACTAGTTGGGACTCCGCAGCCCTTGAGCCTCGCATCTCTTCCAAGGACCTCTTGGTCGCCGCAAGCTCCGAACCCTCCCGGGCAAGACGCTCGACCTCTTTGGCATGCTGGTGAATCCTTTCAGCAACTTGCCTTTCGAGGTTGGCAAGCTCCTCTTCCCGGATGTGGATCTTCTTCCAGCGGTCAACCAGGTCTTTCTCCCGGCCTTGCACCTTCTTCTCCCTGGCAGCGACTTCGTTCTCTCTTTTGGTGAGGCCCTGTCCCCGCTGCCAGGTCTTCTTCTCCTCACTCTCGCAGAGCTCCTCCAGCTTCTTGGTGCGCTCTGCAAGACTCTTGTCACCCAGAGGCAGCCTTTGGGCAAGCTCCTCCTCCCTCTTCATGAGGTCATCCCTCAGCTCCAGGAGTTTTTGCTCTTCATCTCAAGCTTTTTCTCCCACTCCTCAAGAGCCTCCTGGCGCTTGACGAGACTCTCGTGGATAGTGCTGAGCTTCTCCTAGCAATCGTTCGCTGCTTCATTAGCAGCCACGGCCTGTTCGTGTATAGCCCGGGACTGGTTGTCGAGGGATCGCACCATGCTTTCCCTCTCGTCCAGTAGCTGGCCCCAGTACTCCATCTGGGCCTTCTCCGTCTTGACCCACTCCTTGTCGTCGGCCAGCCTTGTTTGCGCCAGCTTGGTCTCGAATTGGAGTCGGTTGTGCCACCTCCTAAGGGTTTGGCGCTCCTCCTTGAGGGCCTTGCTATCGTGATAAAAGGCCAGCTGGACCTGACGAAGGCTGGAGCAGGCGTTGTCGATAGATAACGACAGGGGGATTAGCTCCGGACCTGCCGGGGTCCTCTCCGCTGACTCCAGCAGGTTCTCCATAACAAAAATCGGGTCCCACTCTATAAGAGAAGTCCCCTGAGCTTCCGCCGCACTACGACCGCCCTCCGGGAGTGCCTCAGTCGTCGCCGAGGAAGGTCCGACAACGGGAGCTTCTACCTCCAGAGTCGGCTCCAAAGGTCCCGCCGCCAGGTCATCAGCAACTGGTCTCTCTGGCAGAGGACCGGGCACTTCCTCTTGGCACCCTGGCTCAGGCACGGGTACCTCCAAAACAACCACCTCCGGGGCAGGCATTGAAGATTCGGCTGGAGCTGAGGCCACTTCTAGCTCTAGCGCTGGTGCCTCCTCAATCGACGGTCCAGGCGTCGGTGCTTCGACCTCCACCGGTTCGGGTGCCGGCACCTTTGCGACAATCGACTTAGACGCTGGAACTTCATCAACCACCGGCTCCACTGCCAGGGCTTTAATAACATCTGGCCCTAAGGCCGGATCTGCAGCTACCTCCGACTCTAAGGCCGGAACGTCCATCATCACAACATCCAAAACTGGAGCTTCAGCCTCCAGAGCTGGTGCCGCTGATACGTCTTCATTCCCATGGTCCAGTGCTACCATGGGAGCTTCGGGAGATGAGTCGAGGTCCAGAACCTCAACAGCTGGTGCCAGAGCTGCCGAGACCTCAGCCACTACCTGGGGCGGCGCTGGAACTGGAGTCGAAGCCTCCACCTGCACAACATCAGCTGCTGTCATAGGAACCGGAGCTTCAACCCTTTTTTGGATACTCTGTGGATGAAGGACGAAGAAACTCAAAATATGATTACAACAAAAAAATCAATTGAGGTAAAAAAGAAAATTTACCTTGGGAGACTTCTGCTCCAGCTAGCGCGGAACCTTTTCGCCAGACGCTCAGAGCCCGACCCTGTCGCAACTGGGATAGTAGCTCCGGAAGGCTCTTCGGAGCTTACTGCCGCCGTCAGCTGCGTCTTTGTTGAGGCCTTCCTCGACTGGGAAGGACCCTCGGACCTAGAGCCCTTAGATGGCCCTGGTGCCGGAGCCACACGGTCGGAGCTGTCGCCCCGAGGAGACGCCGATGCTGGAGTTGTCACCGCCGCCGAAGACCTCCCCCGCCAGGGAGAAGGAGCTGTTGTGGAAGGAGTAGGTCTGACGGGCCTTCTGTCGGAGTGCTTCAACTTCCTCTTTCGGCTGGAGGGCTCAGCCAACTCTTTGCCCTTGCCAATGACTTCAGCACTTGGTCTCAAGGCGGGAGCAGGGCCACCCTCAGAAGCTTCGGGGATCACCAACCTGGTGGTCAGACGCCTTTCAACTTCACTGAGGTCGTCAAACACTGGCATCTTCCGCCGGAGCTCTCTGCTGAACTCTGCCTCCTTGTTCAGAGGGAAGAAGGTCACCGGCGGAGTTAACTCATCGATCTCAATGTCGATGCCATGCTGGAACTTCTTGAGATGAAGCTCCAATGCAGCGCCTTCCAAATTGTACTTCAGACCGGTTTCAATCCGGTCATCGTCCATCACGCTGTTGAGGGCCCAGATGAGCTTCTCCCTCTTCTTCAGCGGAGCCCACCTGTTGACCAGGAAGTTGCAGAAGACCGCCTGGGGGGGTCACCTCTCCTTCCACACATTGGTGGATCCTGGTCAAAGTAGGGTTGATGGCCTCCAATAGCACTGGAGCCTCGCTCCAGGCGTCAGTATCAACATTGGGAAGACCTTCAGGCAGCTCCAGCCTCTCGTGCTCTTCTGTTGTGATGACAATCCAATCCTTCTTCCAGTTATCCCACTTGCCGGAAGGGAACGATCTCAAGTACTTGTAGGGGAATTTCTTGCGCTTCACAAAATAGTAGAAGCCAAGATACTCGTCAGTCTTGCCGGTGGTGTGGATGGTGAAGAAGGTGCGGAAAAGCTCGACGCAGGGGGGAATACCAACCCACATCTCGCAGATGTGGACGAATGTTGACACAAGAAGAATGGAGTGGGGGCAAGATGGTACAACTGCAGACCACAGAAGTCTAGCAGCATCAAGAGAAAAGTTGAGAAAGGTGGGATCAGTCCCACCATGGCGTACGCAGAAAAGTACACCATGTCGCCGGTGCCCTTCTTCTTGAACGGGAGGTTGCCGGTGCAGACCAGGTGGTTGAAGGAGTCGCTGGAACACCCCATGTAGGTACGGACCTTCTTCAAATTGTCGTCGGTCGTGAGACGGCTCTTGCGGAAACGCAACTCCATCGCAGCATGGCGGGGTGAGAGAGGAAAAGCAAGTGAAAGTTTGGAGGATTCGAGCGCAAGTTCAAATGAAGGTGTAAGGAATCCCCAAACAGTGCGCGCTTTCTCTCTTAAGTAAGCCCCCGCAATGCTTGTATGGAAACTGTAGAAGGGCCAAGGGTACAGTTCGAAAATTTCACCCTGCCAATGACGAGGGGGCCCGAGGCCACCTAGACGATCAAGTCGAGGTCCTTACCCCAGGTGAACAGTTGTCATGATGAGAGGCCGGAATCCTGAGGGCGTCGGCCTGACAGGGCGCGCAGAACCAATATGGTTTTCGTATTGGGAATCGGCGACCTTCAATTGCGTGAGATTTGCACGCGCAGATCTCACATGCCGCATCCTGAAGATGCCACGTGGCGATAGTTTAACTGCGAACCACCACCTCAACGGCACATCCAAAAACCCTTTAAGACACGACGCAGAAATCGAAAGATGGACCCACCTCCAGCAGAATCACTTAAACCAGAAGGTCTCTCCCAGAGGTGGGCCCAGAGGGCCACTGTCAGTACCCTGCGTACCAAATACCCATTGGAACTACAAAGAGTGCAAAGGATCTCCACCTATCTGAGTTGAAGACCTCCAAAGACCCCACGTGTCAATCGGAACCGGACATGCCTCCCTTCAATGGTTAGTCCCAGTGCCGCCATGTGTATCATAAACTCGAAGCTACATTCCATACATGGAAAAGCTTCGGACTGGATACCTATGCGGCACCCCCGGATCTAACCCCCGACAAAGGGAAGCTCCGGTACCTATACGTGTGCAACAGCACTGGACCTACTCGTCCAAGACGGTAAGCTCCAAAGCTGCCACGCGTCCAACCGCTGGACCTTCAACCTCAACAGGCAGATTGGTGGACCTCCAACGGCGCGAACCTTCAAGTAACATTAAAGACTCCAAGACCTGATTATATGTCATTAATGCTATGTTAATGACACAAGATCGGAGGACCCTTAATACCAGTAACACCGCTATCAAGGTGCGTTATCATGCTGTTAAGTGAAATTAACTACATTAACTGTGTATTAAGCATCAGTAACCGCCAGGTCCACATGTCGGGCCACGCTGATGATGTAACGGCCATTCCTTGTACTATAAAAGGACTAGTCGAGCGATACACGGGCAACTCTCTCGGACACACATTCTAGCACTCATACGATCAATACAACAACAACACACTCGTGGAGTAGGGTATTATGCTCAGGTGGCCCGAACCACGTAAATCCTCGTGTCAACTCGCCATCTTTCTCTAAATCTCTGCCGCCCTAACCGAACTACAAAACTCCGCGAGCTATCAACGGTAGTACCGGGAGAATTGTCAAAATCACACTCTGACAGTCATTCCCGACGAACACGATGAACAAACGAGATAACATTCAGTCATTCACACAGATAGACGTACAAGATAATATTCATTCGCACAGATGAACACAGATAACACATTCATTTATTGACACAATATATTACAAAACACAAGAAAAAAAGTATAAGAAGACACAAGAAAACAAAAACTAAATCCTACTCCTCCTTCTCCTCCTCCTCCTCCTCCTCCTCCTCCTCCTCCTCCTCCTCCGTCATAGGCTCCCTAGAAGCCTGTGCACAAGGATCCTGAACCGGCTGCTCCGGCGTGTAGGTAGATTTAAAAAATCTTACGCAGTGGAAACAATTAAATCTCAACCCCTTCAGCAGAAAAACGATCTGTTAAAGGAATCGTGTGTGAGACTAATCTAAACGTGTTTCACCGTGAAAAAGTGATAGATATCAGAGATAATCAAGTCACAAAGAAGACACAACAAGAATCAATCAAATTCGTCGAGAGAAACTCAAGTTACGATCGAAAGATCGAACAAAGGTCAATCTGTCCTACCCGAGAAAAACAGTTCTGGAACGCTGCAAAGAAACTCGTGTAGATCGGAAACCACAAATCCAATGACCATAAAATTTTGACATATGATATATAATCAAGTTGTGAAGACAACCCAAAAATAATCACGTCAAATGGATCTGTAAAACTCGAGTTATGATAAAACCACCGATGAAAGGTAGTGCTGTCCAGAAACTCGACGAGTAAAACTTGTCTGGAACAAGTCGGACGAACAAGGCACAAAAGTTCCTTCAAACTACGAATTTTATTCAATATAACACAAGAGGAACAGCCCCAATGTCGTGCACCACGAGCTCTGGCCTTCCTTGCTTATATAACCAGCCCTTAGACCAACCCAATCTTAACTAGGACTCCAGTCCACTTTCCATACTACTTAAGACTCTTCTATACGCAGATAGAAGTAATATTAAGACATCCAAACACCTTAGGAACGTATCCCACATTCCTAAAACAACTCAAATTTGTGAGCCACACGAAATCCTATCATAACAAACTCGATACTTTCTATACCGAGCCATAACCGACTCCGCCGCAGCTAAAGTCATCAATCGATACGATCCGATCCTTCCAAACAGATCTTCCCATCCATAAACCATCTTCAGAACCATGTTGCCACGTCATGCACCGCATGCATACGTGCAAACACCTTCCTTCGATGTCTAGTAACCTTCATATGCACTGCCCTTGATTCAATCATCCTGCGCGACCTCCTGACCTGCTCAATCACAATTGCTCCTGAATTTGGTTTTTGGAACCTCATCTCTTCCCTGAGACTAGTCCAAAGGATCCTGTCACCAACCATGACTTGAACTCAAGCAACACCTGCACATGAACAAACAACCAATCCGTACGAGCCCAACTCCGTGACTTGACTCAAGTCAGTTCCGAACACAACACCTTACGTGAGCACCTCACATAAGCATGTTGCAAAGCATATCAAAACGATATCAACCATAACCACCAAAACACACCAAAAACATAGTAAAAGAATACTAAGCAACATTTCCATAAGTGTAAAGCAAGTTGGAAACATTTCAACATAAAAGCAGGAACAATACCATCAAGCTTCGAACCTTGCCAAAGCTAACCGGAGCTTGAGCTGGAGCTTACCAAAGCTAGTACAACCTAGCGCTGGAGCTAACCAAAACTAGTACAACCTAGCGCTGGAGCTTACCAAAACTAGTCGGAACTAGTCAACCCAAAAGCCAGAGCTAGAGAAACATGTCGGAGCTTAACAAAGATATGCCGGAGCTATCAAAGACATATCAGATCTAAAAACAAAACTCACCGGAGCTACCCAAAAACATGTAGGATCTAGACAAAGCAAGTCGGACCTTACGTCGGACCTTGTAGAAGCTTGGAGCTAGAATCAGACCTTGCTAAAAAGATGTTATGGTAACATTCAAAACTTTTATTGACAAAGCCAATGTATTCAGCACACATAGGTCTCATAATCTCCACCTTGATGAATGCATTGGCAACACCACTTAAGATCCAAACATTGGCATGAAAAGTTTTGAGAACAATTTTCCCCGTTTTTGAAAATCAAATGAGATAGAAATAAATTTCTCCCCCTATACATATTTATTTCTCCCCCTTGCATAATTCACCATATTATCTCTCTCCCTTTGACAATGTATTCAGCAAGGTTCAAAAGAGAAATTTTAATTGTTATGAGCATATTATAACATATACATATAAAACAAAGCTCAACCATGTCATACTATCAAGTAACTTACACTATCACAACAATGAGATACATAAAGTAGTGTAAGCCATGCTAGAGATCAAATACAATTTTCAATTTAAGCAAGTCATGATCTCACAAACTTAACTATTTCAAAATCTGAAAGCATGACACTTGTTGCTGCATTTCTTTATTTTTCAAAGCACAAATTTAGATCATATGATATTTGCAAGAGATTATATGCGCATCTGTCTTATTCTAACCAATCAAGCCAAGTCTATGTCATTTAACAATCAGAAGCTTAAGAACATAGTTTTAGTCATACACAACTTCTTCCAAGTTCATATCAAAGTGCAATTATAAGCCATCTCAAAGGAAGAAGTGCGATGCATGCATATTCTCTTGATCTTTTCTCAATTTATATTTGTTCATAAAAATTCAATATGTGAGTTGATTACTTGATTAATTATTTATGATTAAAAGCACTTGTGAGCATACAACAAGTTCAAAACAGCAAGAAAGTTCGACCATGACCAGTTTTAGTGTAAGTAACTATTCCAATTACTAGACATGGCAAAAACTACAAAATGTATAACATGAGTAATGTAGTAAGAACTTTCAGCATGTAAAAACGAATCACAAAGTCATATATGTATGAAATACTATGCTCATATTATTTTAATTTCAGATTCACACATAGACTTCTCAAGTTTGAAACCTCCCCCTCAATTTAAGCCATGAGGATGCATAACCCCTATTTTACTACAAATGTAACAAAAACGAGTAAAATCCAAAGGTTTTGTAAAAATGTCAGCCAATTGTTGTTCGGTATCTACATGGTGAAGCACAATGTTTTCTTTTTCAACATTATCACGGAGAAAGTGATATCTAATGTCAATGTGCTTAGTTTTAGAATGTTGCACAGGGTTTTTAGCAATGCAAATGGTACTAGTGTTATCACAAAACAGTAGAACACTATCTAGATCAACCCCATAGTCCTTAAGTGTTTGAACAATCCAAAGAATTTGTGAGCAAGCACTAGCAGCAGCTACATATTCAGATTCAGCTGTGGATTGTGTAACTGAATTTTGTTTTCTATAGGACCAAGCAACAAGTGAATTACAAAGAAAATAACAAGCACTAGAAGTACTTTTCTTATCAATCCTACAACCTCCAAAATCAGCATCGGAAAAAGCTTTCAAAGTAACGGTTGAGGAAGAAGGAAGAAAAATACCAAATTCTTGAGTTCCATGTAAGTACCTGAAAATCCTTTTGACGGCTTGACGATGTGAAGCACGTGAGGAAGCTTCAAACCGTGCCCAAAGACATATGCTGAATTGTATGTTCGGTCTTGATGTCGTGAGGTACAAAAGTGATCTGATCATGCTTCTATATTCTTTTTGATCCACGGGTTTACTATCTTCATCAAGTTCAAGTGTTGTTGCTGTTCCCATTAGTGTCCGAAGAGGCTTGCTATTATCCATGTGGAAGCGCCTTAGAAGGTCTTTTGTATACTTCGTTTGATGCACAAAGGTACCCTCCTTGGTTTGTTTGATTTGCAGCCCCAAAAAGTAAGTGAGTTCACCCATCATACTCATTTCAAATTCGGAACTCATCATTGCTGAAAACATGGACACAAGATCATGAGAAGCACAACCAAAGATAATATCATCCACATACACTTGAACGAATAATGAGTCATTTCCATGCTTAAGCACAAAAAGAGTTTTATCAACCTATCCCATGGTAAACCCCTTTTTAAGTAAAAATGATTTTTACCTACCATACCATGCTCTAGGGGCTTGTTTGAGACCGTACAAGGCTTTAGACAGTTTGTAAACATGATTAGGAAAATCTGAATCTTCAAAACCCGGTGGTTGTTTGACATAAACCTCCTCATCTATGTAGCCATTAAGAAAAGCACTTTTAACATCCATTTGATATAGATTAAAACCTTTAGATGCATCAAAAGCTAACAAAATACTTATGGCTTCTAATCTAGCAATAGGAGCAAAAGTTTCATCAAAATCTAGACCTTCAACTTGAGTGAAACCTTGAGCAACCAACCTAGCCTTATTCCTAACCACAACCGCATCCTCACTTTCTTTATTTTTAAACACCCATTTAGTTCCAATTAAAGTGTGACCTTGAGATGGAGGTACAAGTTTCCAAACATTATTTCTTTCAAAATTTTCTAACTTCTTGCATGGCAATAATCCAATATTCATTAGTGAGTGCATGTGATATATCTTTGGGTTCAAAAGAAGCAACAAAAGCAGAATGAGCATGAGAGTTTGGATCACAAAACCTGGACCGTGTGACTCGTTCGTGTAAGCTTCCAATTATCTGTTGCGGGGGATGATCTTTGTAAAACCGTAGGGGAACACATGTCTCACAAGCTTCTTCTTCTTCTTCATGTTCATCACAAATTGATGAGCTTGTGACTTGAGGACTATCCGGATCAGCAATGAAGGTTGTCGGTGCTGGTTGAGAATCAACATCCGGAGCTGAACCAAAGTCATTAGCTGCTGAATTTTCAGGTAGCAGCTCCACTTCTTCCTCATCTTCAACAAAAATGTTCTCCCCCTGCGGATATGGATATGGACCTGCAACGTTTGAGCTAGTACCTGGGCTAGCTTCATCAAAAGACACTTCACAAGTCTCAGTGTAAAGTAAAAGTACACGGTAGCCTCTAGTATGAGATGGATAACCAAGAAACATGCCATCAATGGATCTAGGTTCAAATTTATCAAGATTACCATGTTTCTTAACAAAGCATTTCCAACCAAAGACTCGAAAGTGCGTAAACTAGGCCTATGTCCAAACCGAAGCTCATATGGTGTTTTACCTAGCTTAGCGCGCAAGAAAACACGATCTGAGACTTAACAAGCGGTTGCAATCGCATCAGCCCAAAATTTCCTAGGAGTTTGATATTCATCAAGCATAGTCCTAGCCATCTCAACTAAGGTTCTGTTCTTTCTTTATAGAACACCGTTTTGTTGAGGTACATATGGTGAAGAAAATTGATGATCTATTCAATTTTTGGCACAAAAGTGATCAAAAGATTGATTTTTAAATTTAGTTCTGTTATCACTTCTAATTGCTTTTAAAGATCCTGGGTGATCAATTGATAATATAAGAAATAAAGTTCTAAAGTGACTAAAAGTTTCATTCTTAGATGCCATAAAGTAAACCCAAGAGTATCTAGAATAATCATCAACAATCACAAGAACATATCATTTACCTCCGAAGGATTGAACACGTGAAGGTCCTACGGTGTCAAGGTGCAAAAGTTGACCCGGTTCAGTTGTCATGATCATTGTGAGAGGAGTATGTGAACCTGCAACCATCTTAGCATGTCTACAAGAAGAGCACACAATTTATTTGTCCCCTTTAAGCTTAGGCAGCCCACGTATGCGATCGAGAGCACTAACACACGTGAGATGATCACAGCCTACGTGACTAAGTATACGATGCCAAAAATATAAATCTTTGGAATCATTAGCAACTAGACACCTATGCTTAGAGGAAGACATATCAAAATCAGCTTTAAAAACTTTTCCAAATTGTGACATGTTAAAAATAAGCTCACTATTTGAACCTACAACTTTGCAGCAGTTTTTATTGAAAATAATTTCCAGATTTTCATCTAGCAATTGTGAAACAGGAAGCAAGTTGTATTTCAAATTTTTGACAAGTGCCACATCCTTCAAAGTGTTGTGATCATTTACTCTAACCGAACCCTTAGCAATTATAGGAGTTGAAGAATTATCGGCAAAGGTAACATTCTCTACACGTGACACAAAAGAGAGAGAGGAGAACCAATCTTTGTTACCGGTCATGTGGCGTGAGAAACCTAAACAACCTAAATCCACAATCCAAATGTTCTCTTTCCTCAAATGTGTAGCCTACATAGAAGCACAATAAGTCGATGACTCAATACTGGGGTTAGTCAAAAGGCATTTAGGTATCCTGTACTGAGTCACACGACGTGCAGTAGGAAAAACATGCGAAAGCTGAGATAAAACAACATGTTTTATGAGTCAAAGTTTGAGGTTTTTTATTCTTAACTACAGACCTATAAGGTGGTACTTGTGTAGCACAAATATCAGTAGCTCCGGAGGCAAAAACGGGAGGTTCGGAGGTAAACTTTGAATGTTTTTGACTCATAAGAGTAGGTTGCATGTTCCTGGCATTCGGTTTAATATGTGCAGCAAATTTTGCATGAAAGTTATGAGATCTAGCAATCATTCTTTCCCTTTTCTGTTGTTTAGCTAGTCTATAACAAAAATTTATGACATGACTATCTCTATCATAGTAGGTACAATGAAATTTAACTTTTTGTTCATGTCTAGATGAGCAACCAAAATTTTTATTTGAAACCGAATGAGACAACATCAATGCAGATTTGAAAACCACTTCTTTTTGTTTATGAACTGTTTGAATCAAACCACTTCCTAATGACTTTACAATTTTAGGGTAGATGTGCCTTAGCATGAGTATGAGAATCAAAACCTAAACTAGTTTTATCTTTGCAAGACTTGGAAGAATTCAACAGCAAGTTTAGGTTCTTATTCCCATTACAAAACCGATCTAATGTCCTATGCATATTATCAAGTTTATCGGTCAAATCAAGACAATTTTCATATGAAGTTTTTCCTTTTAATTTGCAATCGGAACAATATTTAACTTCATGAAAACGTAAAGCATTATTCAATATTGAAATTTGATTCATAGCATCTTTTAGTTTCTTTTCAATATCTTCACAACTAGAACAATGCAAATCAATTGTAGAACAAGAAGCATCTTCTAAGTTTCCAATGTCAAGTGCAGCAAGCTTTTTGTTCTTTTCAATTTCAAGTTCAAGTCTATCTAGAGTAGAGGAATGTGTAGTCCTTAATGTGGACAATTGTTCATAGATTAAATCACACGAGGGACAAGAATCATCACTAGGAATCAAAGTTTTCAAATGGTTGATTTCAAATTCTAGTGATTCAATTTTAGCAGCATTATCCCTAAGCTTTTTGTCCTTTTTCTTAACAATAATAATTGCACGAGAAATTGCATCACACATTTTATTACAGGTATAACATATCTCATCCTCATCATTGTTGTGTTATGCATCCTCCCGATTTGATCTTGATCTTGTTTTGCCCGCCATGAAGCATAAGTTGGCCAGATCATCATCATGTTCATCACTTTCAAAGTCTACATCGCTTGAACCGAGCTCTTGAAGTGCAGTGATGAAGCTGTTAATCATCTTGCGTCCTATGGTTCCTTCTTTTTCTTGTTGGGGTTTCCAGAGATGGTCTTGACCTTGTTCTGTTTTTCTTCACAGGTAGTAGGATCTGAAAGGTTAGGGCATTTTGTACGAAAGTGTCCTGTCTTACCACATTCAAAATAGCGTTGAGGTCCAGAGCTTCCTCTCCTTCTAGTTCTCACATTTTGCAATGCTTTTGAGAACCTAGTAGAGATTAGTGCTAACTCCTCTTCTAGAAATTCCTCGATCTCCTCCAGGGTTAGTGAGGACAACAAAGCAAGAGTATTGCAAGATGATGATTGGCCGGAGCTAGGCATATCACGTTGTGAGACAAATGCAATAGACTTATTTGGGTTCTTACATGATAAGATGTCAATTTCATGAGTTTGAGTTTAGAGTAAAGCACATCTAAAGTAAGTGTACTCATGACAGTAGATTCATGAATAGATGTAACTTTCATCTCCTAGATTGACATGTTTAATGCACTAAGAGGTTGCCTAGCATTTTCAGCATCAGAAAAATTAACGTTGACACTACGCAAGTTACTGAGAATTTTGTTACAGCGAGCAAAGAGATCATCGATGGACTCACCAGGTTGCATCTCGAAACGCATGTATTCTTTATTGAACATGTCTTGCCTTACCTCTTTGATCGTGTTGGATCCTTCGTGATAGTCACAAAGTGCTCTCCATACATCGTATGGCGATCGAAGATGTGCAACGCGGTCGAAGTCGCTTTGAGTGAGTCATTGTATAATCAAGTTCTGGGCTTTGTTGTTGTTGTCGATGTCCTGTAGGTTCATAGCCATAACTTGAACGTTTGATGGCACATCATAAGGCTTCTACACCTTTTCCCATATGGCGAAGCCTTGGACCTAGATGAAGGCCTCCATGCGTTCCTTCCAAACCTAAAAATCAATACCGGCAAACACACAAGGTTTGACGGAGTATTTCTCCATGATGATTAATCAAAAACACATACAAATCACAATGATTATAGCACCGTGGCTCTGATACTAATTGTAGGATCGAAGAGCACGTGAAAAGCTACCAGAGGGGGGTGAATGGTAGATTTAAAAAATCTTACGCAGCGGAAACAATTAAATCTCAACTCCTTTGGCAGAAAAACAATCTGTTAAAGAAATCGTGTGTGAGACTAATCTAAACGTGTTTCACCGTGAAAATAGTGATAGATATCAGAGATAATAAAGTCACGAAGAAGACACAACAAGAATCACTCAAATCCATTGAGAGAAACTCAAGTTACGATCAAAAGATCGAACAAAGGTCAATCTGTCCTACCCGAGAAAAACAGTTCCGGAACGCTGCAAAGAAACTCGTGTAGATCAGAAACCACAAATCCAATGACCGTCAAATTTTGAAATATGATAGATAATCAAGTTGTGAATACAACCCATAAAGAATCACGTCAAATGGATCTGTAAAACTCGGGTTATAATAAAACCACCAACGAAAGGTAGTGATGTCCAGAAACTCGACGAGTAAAACTTGTCTGGAACAACTTGGATGAACAAGACATAAAATTTCCTTCAAAATATGAATTTTATTCAATATAACACAAGAGGAACATCCCCAAAGTCATGCATCACGAGCTCTGGCCTTCCTTCCTTATATAACCAGCCCTTAGGCCAACCCAATCTTAATTAGGACTCCAATCCTACTCCGATCACGAATCGGAACTTTCCATAACTGCTTAGGACTCTTATATACGCAGATAGAAGCAATCATAAGACTTCCAAACACCTTATAAACGTATCCTACATTCCTAAAACAACTCAAATTTGTGAGCCACACGAAATCCTATCATAACCAACTCGATACTTTCCATATCAAGCCATAACCGACTCCGCCGCAGCCAAAGTCATCAACCGATACGATCCGATCCTTCCAACCAGATCTTCCCATCCATAAACCATCTTCGGAACCATGTTGCCACGTCATGCACCGCATGCATACGTGCAAACACCTTCCTTCGACGTCCAGTAACCTTCATATGCACTGCCCTTGATTCAATCATCCTACGCGACCTCCTGACCCGCTCAACCTCAATTGTTCCTAAATTTGGTTATTGGAACCTCATCTCCTCCCTGAGACTAGTCCAAAGGATCCTATCACCAGCCATGACTTGAACTCAAGCAACACCTGCACAAGAACAAACAACCAATCCGTACGAGCCCAAGTCCATGACTTGAATCAAGTCAGTTCCGAACACAACACCTTACGTGAGCACCTCACATAAGCATGTTGCAAAGCATATCAAAACGATATCAGCCTTAACCACCAAAACACACCAAAAACTTAGTAAAAGAATACTAAGCAACCTTTCCCTAAGTGTAAAGCAAGTTTGAAACATTTCAATATAAAAGCAGGAACAATACGACCAAGCTCCAAACCTTGCCAAAGCTAACCGGAGCTTGAGCTGGAGCTTACCAAAGCTAGTACAACCTAGCGCCGGATCTAACCAAAACTAGTACAACCTAGCGATGGAGCTTACCAAAACTAGTCGGGACTAGTCAACCCAAAAGCCAGAGGTAGAGAAACATGTCGGAGCTATCAAAGACATGTCGGAGCTAAAAACAAAACTCATCGGAGCTACCTAAAAACATGTCGGAGCTAGACAAAGCAAGTCGGACCTTACGTCGGACCTTGTAGAAGCTCGGAGCTAGAGTCGAACCTTGCTAAAAGATGTTATGGCAGCATTCAAAACTTTTATTGACAAAGCCAATGTATTCAGCACACATAGGTCTCACACGGCAGTGCAACCTCGAGACCAAGGTTCCTCGCCGTAGCCGCCACCAGGTTCCTGCAGCCCTCGGCACCGAGCTCCTGGGCCACCATTTCAAATAGAGTGTCGAGACGATTGGCCACACCATGAGGGCGTAGAGGTAGTCTCTGGTGGTATCCATTTCAGTAAACTCTAGAAGGGTACCCAGACCCAAGGATCTCAATGTGTGAGACATATTATTGTACGCATCTCGCGCCATAACATGGCGTAGGTTGTTCTTGAGCCGCTCGGGGGAGTCGCAACACTGTTGCTTGAAGGGTGGCTCCCTCGGTGGGCTTGGCGGCGGAACGTTGGCCATGGTGGGTGGCTTCTTATATTGGGCAGACATCCCAGCGTTTTTTGAGACTGTACAGGAAGCTTGGCTATCAGGACCTTTTCGGTAGAATATAGCCACAAGAATATTAGCTAAGTTCAAAAATATTAAGAAAGCATTAAGAATTTGGAGTAAAAGAGAGGCAAGCATCTCCAAAATACTAAAATAAAGTAAAGCTATATTACAGATACTGGATACACTGGAGGAAATTCGGCCACTCTTTCTGCAAGAATGGAATTTCAGAAAAATATTGAAAAAACACATTGCCAAGTTGCTGCAATATCATAATGAATATTGAAAAAAAATACATTATGATGGACAAGCACTACAGGAAATACGATCATTTGCGACGGCTGGATTTATTTGCGACGGCCAGCCATCGTAAATAGCTTGAATTGCGACGGCATGTCGGTGGCTGTCGCGAATAATATGGTCGTCGCAAATATATACTTATTTGCGACGGCCAACACTAGGGCCATCGCAAATAAGAAACCCATTGCAAATAAATACTTATTTGCGACGGCTGCGAAATAGACCGTCGCAAATAACGTTAATTGCGACGACCATAAGTTAAGGCAGTCACAATTAAGGATGTCATTGCAAATAAGGGATATTATCGGCCGACCCGACCCCGACGGTTCATTCACCTCGACACCGAGCCCCTGCCGCCTGCCGCGTCGCAGCCGCCGTGCTGCGGCCCTGCCACCGGCCCGCCGTCGTCGCCCCGCCGCCGCCCCCGCTCCCGCCGCCGGCCTGCTGCGGCCCCACCGCCCCCGCGGCGCCGCCCCATCCCACTAGTCGTGCCCTCGCCCCGCGCGCGGCGCCGCCCCATCATGCTACCGGCCCGCCGCGCCACCGGCCCCACCCCCGCAGCGCCGCCCCTCTGGACGCGCCCTCGCCCCGAGGCACCGCCCCCTCCGGCCGCTACCCCGCCGCGCCCCGGCCCCGCCCCGAGTGGCCCTGCTGCTGCGGCGCCCTGCCTCCGTGGTGCCCCCGCCCCCGCCGTCCCTGCGCGGACAGCATCGCCCGGGCGCCCTCAGCGCGGCCTCTGTGCCCTCAGCTCCCCCGCGCTCGATGTCGCCGCGCCCCCGCCGCCCCCGGTCTCCTCCAACACCTCCACTGTCGGTCCGACGTCGCGCCGTACGTATGCTACTTGTTAATTGTTCTTATATTTAGTTCTTATGATTAGTTGTTATGTGAATTATTAATTTTTATGCGAATTATTAGTTGTTAATTGTTCTTATGAGTAGTTGTTAATTGTTCTTGATGATTAATTGTTATGCGAATTATTAGTCGTTAATTGTTCTTATGATTAGTTGTTAATTGTTCTTATGATTAGTTGTTAATTGTTCTTGATGATTAATTGCTATGCGAGTTATTAGTTAGTTGCAATGTTTTCAATATTTGTAACTCTATGGCTTTGTCTGTCGTCCTGAATTTCTATTCTGTTTAGTGTATGTTTGGATTTTAGTGCATTTATATAATATTTGTGACACCTGTGCATTGATATTTAATGTTTTTGAGTGACTACTTAATATATTTAAATAAAGGTATTTTGGGCCGGCTCGAACCAACCCGGAAGGGCACGACACGTAATAAGTGTGATCATGCCGTTTAGACCATTGTAGTGGTACCGTATGCGTCAAGTTGACACAAAAGCGAACGGGTTTGGTAAGGACGTCTTGCGTGGACGGTGGAAATGGATGTGGAATTGTCATCTAAGACCAACTTTCCTCTCACTCTTTCTCTAGTTCTTTCCTCTCTCTTAAATGACCTCAAAATGAAAATGAGCAACGTAATCTATAGCAATGTATTACCCATTTTGGATCGGCACATCTCACATGCCATTGGCATGTGAGGCGTGCAGGTTTGGAATTGTCCCTTTTTGGACAGCCTGGGAGTGACCAAGGGGGCGTGGCTTGTGACGAGACGCGGGTCCGAATTTCGATGAGATTTCGGTGGCGTAATATGTTGTTCTCTGCTGCACAATTTTTGGGCGTGCAGTGGAGAACAGTGGGGTTATGCTACCGAAATTTTGTTCGAATCCAGATCACGCGTCTTGTCATGAGCACGCTCCGCTCGGTCACTCTTGGGTGGGTTTAGGATCTATCTATCTAGGTTTTAGGGCCGTGACATAACATAACAATGAAACTAATAATGATTTGTCTGCTTTAAAGGTATACTCTGACGCGTCTCGTCATGTGTCCAAATTTTAGGACCTATCTTGCATACATTAACGACAATTTCTTCTGCGTTAAACTGCAGAGCCAAACATGGGTGAAAGACCGCAGTTGGATGTATACTGGCTGGAAGAGCAGAACTGGTGGTCACTCGGATGAGTGGTTTATCAAGTTAGATAAATTTTTGGATCGAACATTTTCGTTGTCAACGAAAGATATGGTGCGGTGCCCATGTACAAAATACCGGAACACCAAGTTTTTGAGAAGATTGGAGCTTTCGTTTCACTTCTGTCAAAACGGTTTCACTCCACATTACGAAGTGTGGACCTTTCACGGCGAAACTAATTATGAGTCATAGCAGAAGTGGATGAGGATGATGATATAACAGAGGTTGATAGGATGGTTGAGATGCTAGAAGCTCTAGAAGTGGAGGATCCTCTTACAAATGAGGGAGAGAAGTTCTTCGAGGAGCTGAAGAAATCACAAGAGCCGTTGCATGAACACACGGTTGTGACCGTACTTGCTTTCTTGACCAGATTTATGGCAATTGAGTCCAAGTACTTTTTTCCATCAACTGCTACAATGATCTTATGAAATTGATCTGCAATATCCTTCCACAACCTCACAATGCACCACCAGATATGTATCATTCAAAGATCAAGATATCTGGTCTCGGCATGAAGTATGAGAAAACTGATGTGTGCCCAGACAACTGCATGCTATCCTGGAAAGAGCACGCTAATGAGAAGATGTGCTTGAAATGTGGTAAATCGAGGTATGTCGAAGTTGTTGATGACGATGGCGATAATGTGATGACAGATGTCGCACATAAGTAGCTTCGTTACTTGCCTGTGACACCTCAGTTGAAGTGTTTGTTTCTTTCAAAAAGAACTGCAAGACACATGAGATGGCACAAAGAAGGTAAACGTGAGAACAAAGAATTCTTGACGCATCCGCCCGACGGTGATGCATGGAAGGCACTAGACTATTTTGATCCAGACATTTCTCATGATGCGAGGAGTGTTCGCATCGGATTAGTGACAGGCGGATTCTCATCGTTCAGTACGAATGCCACGCCATACTCATGTTGGCCCGTATTTGTCATTCCGTATAACCTGTCACCTGCTTTTTGTATGAAGAACGACTTCATGTTTCTCAGCCTCATTGTATCTGGACCTGATCATCCCGGGTCACGTCTCAACGTGATGTTAAAACCGCTGATCGAAGAATTGAAAGTCTTGTGGACAGGAGTCGAAGTGTACGACAGTTACAAGAAGCAGAAATTCAACCTTCGAGCTGCTTATTTGAGGTCCGTCCATGATTTGTCGGCATACGACATGTTTTCCGAATGGAGCACTCACGGTCGTCTGACGTGTCCGATATGTGCTTCAGACACGAATTGCTTTCGACTAACTCATGGAGGCAAAATATCTTACTTCGATTGTCACAGACGTTGGCTGCCCTCGAATCACATATTTAGGCAGCAGAGGCATGTCTTTCGAAAGAACACTGTTGTCACTAAAGGACCACCGAAGCGACTCAACGGGTCAGAAATTTCTGATATGTTGGACAAACTGGTGCCTGATGAAGGTCGTCCTGGATATTTCGTAGGTTATGGAGAGGAACACAATTCGACTCACATATGTGGACTTTGGGAGCTACCGTATGCGAAGTCGTTGATTCTAATGCACAACATTGATGTCATGCATCAGGAGCGTAACATGAGCAAAAGTATCATAAGCACTTGCATGGATATGCCTAGCAAAACGAAGGACAATTGTAAAGCTAGACTAGATTTGGCACACATTTGTCACCGTCCAACTCTTGAAATCTCTGGAAGTGGTGGAAAGCCATGTGCTTCTTTCTGTCTTTGGTCGAAAGAAAAGAAAGAAGTTATGAAATGGATGAAAACTTTGAAATTCCCAGATGGTTACGCAGGTAGCCTAAAATGAGCCGTAAATGTTAACATAGGAAACCTCACTGTGTTGAAGAGTCATGATTATCACATTATAATGGAAAGACTCTTACCTATTATGTTTCGAGGCTATCTAGATGACGCGGTGAGGAAGGTTTTAGCCGAGCTCAGCTATTTCTATAGACAGCTTTTTTCTAAAGAAATCAAGATCAGGATGATGGATAAGTTAGAGAAGGAGATACCCATACTTTTATGTAAGATGGAAAAAAATTTCCACCGGGTTTCTTCAATCCAATGCAACATCTGCTTATCCATCTTCCATTCGAAGCTAATGTTGGCGGTCCTGTGCAATATAGGTGGATGTATCACATCGAAAGAACGCTACGATATCTAAAACCAATGGTTGGCAACAGGGCAATGGTGGAAGGGTGCATCGCTGAAGCATATGCTCTTAAGAAAGTAGGATACTTTTCAAGTGTCTACTTTGCGAAAGAAAACAATATCAATACTTCGGCGATGCGGTACAATGTGGACGAAACACCCCCTTTAAGCGACTGTTCCATTTTTCAAACGAGAGGCACCACTGTTGGTAGCTACACGACCTACGTGCTATCCGAACATGAAAGGACTGTTGCTTTACTCTACATGTACGCAAATATAGAAGGCATGCAGGAATACTTTGAGTAAGTGTTTGTCCTACATTTATGCTAATCGACATATTTTTCTACACATGTATTCTAAAAGATATTTTTTTTCATGTTCAGCGAGTTCCACAGATAATGTTGGCCACATAGGCATCAACCTACGACCAAGCGAAAAGAAGGAATAAATGGGGGGACAGAGTTTCCTATCCTGGTTTCGAGATTATGTAATATTCTCTCGGATTCTATGTATTATAAGTTACTATTATTAAAGACGTATTATTTTAACTTACGATCATTTATGACAGTGTCGGACTCACAATGTCCATGAAGATTTGCGGCAGCTATCTTATGGATTGGTGAATGTTAGAAGCTATAGTCGATATGAAGTAAATGGCTTTCGATTCTGTACAACTCATTTTGAAGCTCTTTGTCCTCTCGCGGCAACATCAAATTCCGATGTTGTGACGAGAGCAATGGACACTCAAGGGAATTTAACCGATTATTATGGGATCATTTGCAAAATCCTTGAATTTACTTTTACCGGAAATAAGACCCTTCGAGTTGTCTTCTTTGACTGTGACTGGTTTGATCGCACTCATAGAACTCGAGAAAACCAATTTTGAATAGTGGAAGTGAAACATAAGGATCGACTATGAGGTTACAATACATTTGTTCTTGCACATCAAGTAGAACAAGTGTATTATCTACCTTATCTATGCACAAAGTTCAGTGCTTGGTGGGTGGTATATAAGGTGAATCCTCGTGAGCGATTATATACTCCTGGGGATGATGGTTACAATGATAGCGAAGATGTTGAAGAAGTGTACCAAGAAGAAGAGTTGTCAGACACTTTTATCGTTGAGCTTGGTGCAGGACTCGATCAATTAGTTGGAGATGTTGAAGATGTTGAAGATGTAGAGGAAGATGATATGCGAAAACGGAAATTAGAACGGGCCACGATGGAAGATCGTTGGGCTGGTTTAAAGAGTATGGCACAGGCACATGATAATGATGTTGATGAATTTTGAAAGTGATTACAAGTAATGTTTTCTTGAAGATAGTAACATGAATTTTGTATACTTTATTTGCATATTTACTGATTATCTAATTAAAAGGGGTGGCGTCAAAGAAGGGTAAGAAGGTGCCGCAGACGAGGGGGTTCTACCCCTCTAGACCTGAGGACGCTTTCGCTGGTGCCTCGTCGACTGGGAGCAGATGCTCTCAGCTGCTGGGGCACGTTCTGAGCAGCTCTAGAGCTTCGTCACAGGTAAATTTTACTCGTTTTTTACAAATTCTTTAAATTCAATTTCACATTAAACTTACTTATGAATCATTTGAATGTTGTAGTCCTCACCGGTTGACTCAGAGGTTGCACCGCCAATTGACCTTGGCTACCCTTCGGTGAGCCAGCCCTCGGCCAGCGAGCCCTCGGCTGGCGATCCTTCTGTTCCTGAGGCCTTTGGCTTGGCTGGTGACGAGCCGTCTGGGTCACCTGACGTGGCGCCCCAGCAGACGCGGAGGACGAGGAGGACTCACTTTGTCAGTCCTCCTGCGGTCCCTTCACAGAGGATCATGATTTGTCCAGTCGGAGACAGGTAATAAAAATTATAGTGTTCAAATTTAGTTTCTTTTGGTTACTTAAGTAATAAATCAATAAATATCTTGTGGGGTTTGGGACGACACGTCTTTCACTTGTGAGAGACACCAAAGATCGGTGAACGGTGTCCTCAGGTCCTTAGTGCGTTTGCACTATCCCGGGGTCATCGACGGGGTGCCTGCTCTTTCGTGGAGGGACTATGCACGCGTCTATCACCAGGAGCACGACAACCTTCAGGAGGCCGTATGGGCCGATTTTATGATAAGTATGTTAAAAATAGTTTCTAAGTTTTAACTCTTAAACTCTTTTAATGAACATTTCTTCAATATATTCTTTATCGCAGGCAAGATATACTTTAGAGAACCCGAATGACCCTCGCCTGGTTGAGGATGCTAGGCGAGTGTTTCACTACAACGCTGCCAAGGCACTTCGACAAGCTTTGTCGAATGCCTGTGTTCAAATTATTAATGAGCACTTGAAGGCGAACCAGCACTACGTGCTACACTTCCGGCAAGAGAGCGAAAGGCACCTGACGGAGGAGGAGTACGCGCAAGTACATGGGGTGTAGTAAGTATTTTTTTGATAATTTCCTCAATGGTATTTTTAACGACTTCCAACTATGTGCAGGGCCACGTGAGCTGGTTGTAGGGTCGGACTGATGCATTTCGGGCCCTTTCTCGCTATTGGGCTAGTGATGAGTTTAAAGCTAAGTCCGTGAAGGCTTGAGAGTGCAGAGGGGTCGAGGGGAAGAGCAGACACGGCCAAGATAACCACTTGCGTTTAGCTAAACGCATGGTAAGTGTATATAACTTATATTTATATATGCATAATATATTGTTCGTACTAACACGTATTGACAGGAGCGCAAGACGGGGGTGCCGCCGACCCCTGCTGAGATTTGGAAGAGAGGTCACAGGGACCCTTCTCAGCCTCAGGGGTGCAGTCAGGCTACAGCCGAGCGATTGGTAAGTTTAAAAATCATTCATATTAAATATAACTATATGTATTGTTGAACTTACACGGATTCCTTGTTGTGCAGGCTAAGTATGGGGAGGAGGCTAGGAGGATACACGACGAAAATTTCGATTGGGAACGTGAACTAATCGATACTCAAGCCGCGTATGCAAGCGGAGGTGGAAAAGCACACGAAATGTGAGTTTATAAGTCATTTTATCATTTTTAATTCAAAGTATTCAAGATATTTCAATTTGATATTACTGACTCTTTTTTATAGGCTCGCCATATTCGACGGAGTTGTCGACTCGAGGGCGGGGAGACCTACGAGAGGCAGCTCCATGCAGGCTTCTTCGGTGGGCACGGCAGGTCATCGCGTCTCGCAGAGGGACATTGAGATGCAGTCCCTCCAACAAATTGTAGAAGAGAACTTCAGGCAACGGGAGGAGGAAAGGAGGGAGGTGGAACGCCAAAGGATCGCGATGGAGACCACGATCCAAACCCAGGTAGCAGCGTTGGCGCAGATGCGGTAAGCAATGGAGGTAACAAAATAAAAATTAAAGTTCTCATGAATTCAGTGTAAATGACTTACTAATATGTAACATTTAATGTTTGCAATAACAGGCCATGGCTCGGGCGCAAGGTTTGGGGATCCAGCTACCGCCACTACCACCGGTCCTTCCAGGTGATCCTTCTTCTGCGGGTTAGGTAATTTTCTATGTCAACTTAATAATTCTAATTTTAACTCAACTTAACCAAAATAAAGCGAGGAAATGGAGTGACAGTGAAAGATAGATAGAGTGAGAGATGAAGTTAGAAGAGGGAGGAAGATAGAGAAAAAGGATTGAAATAGAAGAGAGAGGAGATAGTTAGATAGAAGAAAAGGATTGAGATGGAAGAAAGAGAGATAGAAGAAAGAGTGAGAGATAGTTAGATAGAGTGGGAGAGGAATGACGAGAGAGGGAGATTGGAGATAGGAGAGGGAAAGAGAGAGAGAAACGGAGATGTAGATTGAAATAGAGGCAGGAAGATAGAGGAAAAATGATAGCAATAGAGAGATGAAAGAAGAGAGGAAGAGAGAGGATCTAGATGGAGATAGAGGGAGAGAGAGGGAGAGATGTTGATGCATTTATATTCTAACTCTAAGTTTCATTAATTGCAGGGATCTGCGACGGCTGCACAAACTTCGTCGCCGTCGCTACTGCCACCTGGAATGAGGCGCGACGACGACTTCGACTTCGGAGGTGGCTACGAAGGTCAGACGGGCGAGTGAGCCCTTGTTTGGTTTGTTTATGGTGATGTCATGTTTCGACGATGTGTTGTGATGTGTTTTGAGACTGTTATGATGTTTATGTGACTGTTTGTTATATATTGCCTGTTGTGTGATTCTGACCATCGAGCCGGGTAGTATTTTCTGTTTTTTAAAAAGAAAATAAAAAACCTTATTTGCAATGGTTTTTTATGCAGTACCATCGCAAATAAGGTCTGAAGCCGTTGCAATTAAGCCTCTGTTATTTGCGACGGCCGGACCGTCACAATTAAGTCCCTATTTGGGACGGCCTAGCCGTCACAAATAAGAGCGTGGGCCCCGTCTGTTGGTCGCGTGGGACCCATCAGCTGACCTTATTTGCGACGGCCTGGCCGTCGCAAACAGGGATTTAATTGCGACGGCCCAGCCGTCGCAACTAGCCCTGTGGGGCCCAGTGGCCCCCTGACAATAATTTGCAACGGCTACTGCCGGCCGTCGCAAATAAGCTTATTTGCGACGTATTATTTGCGACGGCCAAAAGTCGTCGCAAATAGCTTATTTGCGACGGCTCTGGCCGTCGCAAATCGTCGGGATTCCTGTAGTGAAGGTTAGGAAATCAGTCAACAAAATTTTTCCATGCGGCAGCAACTGAGAGAAATAGGGTAAATAATATTGCTTGTCTAATTACAGATGAAAACACTTCCTTAACTTCACATCATGAAAAATCTGAACATCTATGGCATGTATTCAGGAAAAGATCGGTCTGTTCTGAGGATGTGCAAATGCTATTTAACTTGAACAACATGTTACCTAACTTCGACTGTCTCTCTTCATTGGATACACCAGTCATGGGTGGAGAGATCGAAAATGTGATAAAAAATCTGCCTACAGATAAAGCACCTGACCAGACATATTTAATGGAAAACTTATAAAAAGTTGCTGGAACATCACCAAAGAAGATATATTAACCCTTTGTCATGATTTTTTAGCAACAATCTGGATATCAAAGCTATCAACACATCTCATATAACTCTGATACCCAAGGTCCCCAATCCATTGACAGTATCAGATTATAGACCCATCTCACTGGTGCATAGTATTCTCAAAATAATCACAAAAATCCTTGCAGATCGACTTCAAAAGGTTTTACATCCTATCCTTCACAAGAACCAGTATGGGTTCATAAGAGGTCGAACTATTCAAGATTGTGTGGCATGGGCTTATAAGTATATTTTCATATTCTATAAATCCAAATAGGAGGTGGTAGTACTTAAACTTGACTTCTCCAAGGCCTTTGACAATTGACACAGATTGATCACAATAGCATCAACGGCTACAATTCTGTTAAATGGGGTGCCTGGTTAACTATTTGCATGCTAAGGGGGTACGCCAAAGAGACCCCCTTTCCCCACATCTCTTTTTGTTATTTTAAGTGAACTTTTACAATATCTCCTCAATAGTGCGATGAATAAAGGCTTCCTTGCTATTCCATTGGCAGAAATCACCACTGAGTTCCCAATACTCCAGTATGCAGATGATACTTTAATGGTAGTCAAAGCTTCACAATGGAATTTATTTGTCTCAAGAACATACTTTATAGCTTCTTAGTATCAACAGGTCACATGATCAACTACAATAAATCATGCATAATTCCAATAAACATTTTTTTTAGATGATGGAAAGTTCCGACCTTCCCCTCCAAGGAGGTTATGACCAATTTAGTACAAGCGAGTACAAATACAGACACTCACAACCTATTGTTTAGAACAAACCGACGATAACTGATGGCTAAGCATACGACTGTGGACCGGATTTTGTAGGCCAATATTACGGCACGTTCATCCCTTCATATTTTTCGTAAGTGCACCTCAGATCTAGCGTTTGTGACTTTCTCTGTAGAGTTCCAATAAACATATCACAGGACAAAGCCAGATTATTAATAGGGTCTTCGGATGTTAGCTAACTGCATTTCTCGTCACATATCTGGGAGTGCCACTTAGCATAACTAAACCATCGGTGGAAGATTACAGCCAATTGATAACTAAGACTCGGCGAAGGCTAACGCCAACATCTAGGTTCTTGTCACATGCTGGAAGATTGCAGTTGGTGAATTCAGTACTCTCTGCTCAGCCTACATATCTGATGAGTACTTTACTAATCCCGGCGTCAGTAATAGAACAAATAGATCAGGTGAGGAAACAATGTCTCTAGACTGGGTCAGAAATTATCAATCGAGTCAAAGTATTGGAAGCATGGGAAAAATGGCAAAGGCCTAAGAACAAAGAGGATTGGGAGTAATCAACTTGCGATATGATAATAAGGCTTTGTTACTAAAACACCTTCATAAATTCTTCAACAATATTGAGGTTCTTTAGGTAAAGTTAATATCGAACACTTATTACAGACAAGGATACAATGACCGCATCAACTCAAGTAATTGCTCATTCACTATAGAAATCCCGATCATAAATGACGGCCGAAAACCGGCGTTTATAAGGGTCTTACCGTCGTTTATAACTTATAGACGATGATTTTTGTTTATTGGCGACGGTTTCCGGCCGTCGCCAATAATTTATCGTTTATAACACTATTGGCGATGGGAATAGTCGTTTATAATAAAATGGCGACGGTCACCGCTGCCTATCGCCAATTAGTTCAATGCGCCATAGCGGGCCTGGCCGATTATTATGCCTTATTGGCGACCGTGGACCTGGCTATCGCAAATTATTATGGCTTATTAGCGACGGCCAGCTTATTAGCGACGGCCAAGTACCAGAAACCATCGTCAATAAGGAAGGTAATTTTAAAAACAATGTTGTCCTGGCTTTGAGGTCAGCCCTGGCTTGATGACCAGCTCACACAAGCATAATAAAAACAGGTATATATTATCACAGGTATAGAAAAACACTATTTTACAAAAGATTACACACATGTACACATGCCACGCTAAACACTACCATATCCGCTGCCCCTGGAGCCCGCGAAGTCGTCCTCGAGCCGTTGTCCTTGTGTCAGAACCTGCGGCAATGGAGTTTGAGCCTCCGTCAACAATCCCTATGATGTGCAAATGTAGTTAGACAAGTTATAAGTTTCAAAATGAATATTTGTTTAAATTTTCTTATTACAAGCTACATTTCGCTATATTTGAGTAAGTTTGGCCATACATTACTAAGTTTGAGCAAGATCTACTAGTTTTAGCTATGTTTAAACAAGTTTGAGCAAGTTCAACTAGTTTTGGCTATGTTTAAGTAAGTTTTATCATATTTGACTAAGTTGAAGTAAGTTCAACTATTTTTTGCTACATCTGAGTAAGTTCATCATATTTCACGAAGTTTGCCTATTTTTGGCTATGTTTGAGTAGGTTTGATCAAACTTCACCAAGTTTGAGCAAGTTTGAGTAGATTTGAGTAAGATTTTGTACCTGTGCACCAGTCGGCAACACTTGTGGCACATCCATCGGTGGCAGTTGCCACTGGGGTAAGGCCGCTTGCAATCCCGGGTTCAAAGCCTGCAAATACAAAGCAAAGCAGCATCATATACAAGTTATTTAGATATTAGAATTATTAAGTACAATGGTGAAAACTTACCTACAGAGAAGCTTGCAGTAGTAGCATGAACGAGTTATAATACTTGTCCCTATCCGTCAAGGCCGCTTGCCGCTCGTTCGTCGAACGCGGCTCTTCCTGCGTCCTCTGGAGCTCCTGATCGTGGCTCCCACGACAGCTAGATCTAGCCGCCTGGGATGAAGAGGCTCTCGAGGAAGGTTGGGCCTCCCTCGAGTTGACCAATCTATCGAAGATGGCTAACCTACACAAAGAAGTAAAATTGTTAAGTTTTCATATTCAAAGTTCATGATAGTAAATTAAAAATTACAAAACTCACCTTCCGTGAGGTTTCCCACCACCGGCTGCATACGCGGCTTTGGGGACGATTGGTGCACTATGCCAATCATAGTCTTCACCTCAAATCCTTCGCGCCTCCTGCCTGTACCTTACCTGGAAATACAAAAAAATGGCCTTCATCAACACTATTAAAGAGAATTCAATCAACTTAACAAAATAACTCACCAACGCCTCTGACGCCGCATGAGAAGACAGCTGATCAGGGTGCCATAGGTCACTTTCCAAGTGACTCCTCTTCCACACCTGCATAGGTGTCGGCTCTTAACTGCTCTTGTGCTCCTACCGATATGTGTTAGCACAATGAAGATTATAAAGTTAGTTAAATAGAATTCAAGTCACACTTACCATCTGTTTAGCGAGCCGTAGGTAGCCGTTCGCACCGAACCAGTGTTTCCCGTTCGTCCCTCGACTCTCTCGACGGGTGACAGACAAGCCGTGGAAGCCCTCGCTCGCCCAATGGGCGCACAAGGCACAATACACGTCGGGCGGCTGTCAAGCCACAGAACACCGACCTGCACAAATTTATTATTGGTTTAGAAGATTGTTAACAAAATCGGATAATGAAGCAGCCACTTTACCTCTAAGTATTGCGCCTCCATCAAGTACTTGTCGGCAATGTCCCTGTTCTGCCCCGGCTCACCCTCCTCCGGATGCAACTTGAAGTACGCCTTGGTCACTTGAATGCGGGCTTTTGATATTAACTGCATGACGAGCTTCATGGCGTTCGTATGGAAAATGGAGCGAACGTGATCCAACTGCTCGACCTTGTCCTCCAAACGGTACCGTGCCTGGAAGAAGAAATATACAAGTAAATGTATTTGACCTATAACAAATTGTTTTACACAAATATTCTTCATACTTACCATGAAGTTGTGCCACACACCTTACTTGTGCATGAAACTTAGATTGGAAGTTAGGCCCTCCATTTACTCCATAATATCGCATCAATTGTATTTACCTGCTCATAGGTTGCTCCTTAGATTTCCAATTTTGTTGATCGAACTCACTAAATAAGGAAAAAACATAATGATTAGCATAGATATATAACACAACATGCTAATTATTATAGAAGTTGAACAAACACTTACTGAAAATATTTCTCCAACCCCTCTATATTAGTGTACATGTATAGCAAAGCAGTCTTTTCATTTGTTTCAGCATCGTAGCTCATGTCACTACTAACAGTGGTGCCTCTCGTTTGAAAAATGGAGAGGTCGCTACAAGGGGGTGTTTCATCCATATTGTACCGCAACGTGGAAGCCTTAACATTGTGTTCTTTAGCAAAATAGACACTTGAAAAGTATCCTATCTCCCTAATGGCATATGCTTCGGTGATGCATCCTTCAACCCTTGCCCGATTGCAATCCATTGGTTTAAGACTTCTGAGTGCTCTTTCAATGTGATACATCCACCTATATTGCACAGGGTCATCCACTTTAGCTTCATATGGAAGATGGATTAGGAGATGTTGCATTGGATTGAAGAACCCTAGAGGGAAAACTTTTTCCATCTTACTTAAAAGCACTAGTATCTCCCTTTCCAAGTTCTCCATCATCTCCTTTGTGATTTTGTAGCACAAAGCTATGCATAAAAGTAGCTAAACTCAGCAAACACCTTCCACACCGCATCATCAAGGTAGCCCTAAAATATAATCGGCACAAGCCTTTTCCATGATTATGTGATAATCATGACTTTTCAACCCTGTGAGATTTCCAGTCTTAACATTTACAGCTCATCTCAGGCTAGCAGCATAACCGTCTGGGAATTTCAACCTTTTCAACCACTCCAGGACTTCTTTCTTTTATTTTGTTCAAAGACAGAAAGAAGTATGCGGTTTGCCACCAGCTTCGGAGAGCTCAAAAGTTGGGTAGTTAGAAACATCTACCAAATCCTTACGAGCCTTTATATTGTCTTTTGTTATGTTCGTCATATCCAACCATGTGCTTATGATGCATTCGCCCATGTTACATTCCTGGTGCATGACATCAATGTTATGCATTAGGATTAAGGACTTCACATACGGTAACTCCCATAGTGTTTGAGTCAAATTGTGGTCCTCTCTGTAACCAACAAAATATCCAGGACGACCTTCATCTGCCACTAAGTTGTTCAACTGTTCAGCAATCTCCGACATGTTAAGACATTGTGGTGGTCCTTATTTGACAACAGTGTCCTTGTTGAAGGCATTTCTCTGTTGCCTAAATACGTGATTGGGCGGTAACCAACGTCTGTGGCAATCAAAGTAGCAAATCTTGCCACCATGATTAAGATGAAATTATTCTGTGTCTGAAGCACATATCGGACATGTCAAATGACCATGAGTGCTCCAGCCAGAAACCATATCGTAAGATGGGAAATCATGGACAGACCACAAGTATGCAGCTCGAAGGTTGAATTTCTATTTTTTTGTAACGGTCGTATGCTTGGATTCCCGTCCATAACATTTTCAACTCTTCATTCAACAATTTCAACATCACGTTCAATCATGAACCAATATGATCTGATCCAGGTACAATAAGACAAAGGAACGTGAACTCATACTTCATACAAAGAGATGGTGGTAAGTTGTACGGAATAGCGAACACGGGCCAACAAGAGTATGGTGTTGTGTTTGTACTGAATAGTGAGAAGCCATCTGTCGCCAACCTGATGCGAATATTTCTCGTGTCATTGGTGAAATTTGGATCAAAGCGGTCAAGCGCTTTCCATGCCTCACCGTCGGATGGGTTCACCATCATGCCGTCAGTCTCACGTACACCTTCTTCGTGCCACCTCATGTGTCAGACTTTTTTTTTTGATAGAAACAAGCCTTTCAATCTAGGTGCGACAGACAAGTAGCGAATCTGCTTCTCTGCAATTTCAGTCATTACTGTTGTACCGTCATTATTAACAACTTTGAAAAATATCGCTTAATCACATTTTAAAACTTGTTCTCATTGGCAAGCTCTTTCTAGAAAATCATGCAGTTGTCTAGGCACATATCTTTAGGCAATTTATGGGGCTGCGGAAGGACATCACTAATCAATTTGATGAGGTCGTTGTAGTAGTTATTGGAGAAGAAATACTTAGACTTAATTACCATAATCTAGTCATGAAACTGTGGATCGTCACTTTGGTGTGTTCATGCAATGGCTTTTCTAATGCTTTTTTTGCCTCAATTGTAGGAGGATCCTCTGTCAATTAAGGATTTATGGCTTCAATCATCTCGTCCATCCTATTGATCCCTATGTTGTTAGTCTCATATCGATCTTCTACGGCTTTGAAAGGTGTCTCGCTATAAAAGGTCCACAACTCATAGTGTAGCATGAAACTGTTTCAACACAAGTGAAACATCATCGTCACATTATCAAAACACTTGGCATTCTGACATTTAGTACATAGGCACCCCACCTTACTATTATTTGACAACGAAAAAATCCGTTGTTTAAAAGCATCCATCTTGGTGAACCACTCCTCTGAGTGTCTCCCATCCTTTTTCCAACCAGTATACATCCAAGTGCAGTCTTCAACCATGTTTGATTGTATACCTTCAAATAAAAGAAATCATTATTAGTTTGTTTTTGATGTTATGTCACGGTCCTAAAACTAGGCAAATAAGTTCTAAACCCACCTAAGAGAGGAGGGAGCTTACTTGAGCGGCGGGTGCGACGGCCAGGCGCGGTGGCAGGCAATAGCGGCGCGACAACGGCGACGGCAAGCGACGGCGAATGGTGGAGGCGCGGCGTGACGGAGAAAAGGTGGATGAAGGTGCGAAATGAGCAGGAAGCCACGTCAAGCTGGCTAAAAAGGAATAATGAACGACAGTTAGGTCTACCATCGCCAATAAGGGCTTATTGGCGACGGTTAGGCCCACCGTCGCCAATTATGGGCCTTATTGGAGATGGTTTAGGTCTACCATCGCCAATTATGGCTCTGGTGGGCCTGGTACTCGATCCATATTGAGGACGACCCTTATTGCCGACGGTGGGCTGTCGCTCATAATCAATTGGCGATGGGGCTAGGTTAACCGTTACCAATTAAAGCCTAGTTGACGACAGTGGGATTTATCCATGGTCAATTATTTAACTGACGACGGCACCGTCGTCAATTAATTTCATTGTCGTCTATTTTCGCTATTCCTATAGTGATTCTGGTGGGACTCATTCCAAAATTTAAGAGTCTAGCCAAATATAACATGGGTAATGGCTTGACGATAACTTTCTGGAAGGATAACTGGAATCATGATCAGTTGGCAGTCAGATTTCCATGTATATATTCATTTGCTAAGAATCACCACATAACAGCGCATCAATTTTTACAAGCATCGGACATAGAACAAGTATTCCACACGTCGATTTTGCAACAAGCATACAATGAGCTAGTTCAGATGGGAGATCTTTTGGACAACATACCTCAGCAGGGTAATGATGAGTGGACGTATAATTGGGGGACTAGACGTTTTTCAACACAGAAGTGTTACGCTATGGAGTTTAAATCGATTAAACCTCCAAAATACCTCTGTCAAATATGGAAGAGTAAATGCACTAATAAGCTGAAATGTTTCCAATGGTTGCTATTTATGGACAGACTTAACACAAGAGACGTACTAAAGAGGAAAATAATTAAGATTGAAAGTAATGGCTACTGCTGTGTCCTATATAGACGGTGTCAGCAAGAGACGACGTTACATCTCTTTTTCAAATGTCCTTTTAGCAAAGATTGTTGGAAGACGATTGGACTTAACTGGAACTACTATCTGCCCTTTTATGCCATGTTGGCTGATGCAGAAAGAGGTTTCAACTCTTATATCTTCATGAATGTCATTATAATATTCTGTTGGAGCATTTGGGGTATTCGCAACAAAAAAAATGCAATCATGTTCCTCCAACGCAACTGCAATGTGTTAAACATGAAAGCCTATATCAATATTTGGTATGTTATATTGATTGTCATATATGTCAGAAGTAAACTTGGCATGATATATTGGCCACCATATATGTCAAGAGTATATTTGACATGATATATTGGCTACCATATATGTCAAGAGTATATTTGGTATGCTAGATAGACTACCATATGTATTAGTAGTATATTTGGTAGACAATATGTTATGTATAGTAGTCTATATTTATAGATAGAAGGAAATCATCTATTCTGGAACACATGTAACATACCATGTATATATTTCTCTATAAATATAAGAGATCATGATTCATAGTGGTCATTCAGCGCCATACAATCTATCATGGTAACAGAGCCAAGGTTCTAAATCATAACCACAAATTTTTCTTCCTCCTCCTCTATCATGTCGGGCGCCCAGAACACCATTGTGGCCTCGATCCCTATTCACCAAGCTGTCACCATTCATTTGATGAAATCCAACTTCCTCCTATAGCGCACTCAGATCCTGCCATATCTCAAAGCTCAAAGTTGATCGGGTACATAGATGGCACCGGGCACCCACGTCGCACCTGGGAAGAAGGTTGCCGCATCGACGGCCCCGGGTGCTGAACAAGTCCCCAACCCAGCATATGAACGCTTGTATGATCAAGATCAACAAGTATTGAGTAGTCTTCTATCGTCGATGACCAAAGAAGTTCTTCGGGATGTCGTCAATGCCACGTCTTCAAAGGAGGTCTGGGACTCCCTCCAGAAGAAGTTCGCCTCGTCTACGAAGGCGTGCACGGTGCAAATCAATGTGGAACTCGCTACATCAAAGAAATGCGCTCTGTCCGCCGCTGACTTCTTCTGCAAGATCACGGGGCTCGCCATCGAGCTTGCTGCCGCTGATGCTCCCCACCGCGATGAGGAGGTTCTCGCCTATCTCCTTGCAGGTCTCCTCGCCGAATATGACCCATTCGTCACCTCGATGACGACAAAGACTGAGGCACTCTCCCTCAATAATGTTTTCGCGCACTTGGTCGCATTCGAAGCTCGAAAGCTCTAGCACTTGACGGAGCTACAGCTAAACCATGGTTCCTCCGCGAATTATGTGGGGCATGGCGGTACATCCCGTGCTCATGGTCGTGGTGACTGTGGCCGTGGCAGTCGGTCTCGTGGCGGCACCCCGTCGCGCGGTGATCGTCACAACAACATCCCTCATCCTCAATGTCAGATCTGCAGCAAGCTCGGCCACACCGCCATCAAGTGCTGGTATAGGATGGACAACACGTACCAGGATGAAACCCCCTCGGCAGCCTTGGCGTCCACAAACTCGTACAAGATCGACCCCAACTGGTACATTAACACAGGCACCACCAATCATATTACAAGTGATCTTGATCGCCTTGCTGTCCGTGAACGTTATCATGGAGGCGAACAAGTGTAAGTCAGCAACGGAGCAGTTTTGCAGATTATGCATGTTGGTCATTCTTCAATTAATACTGCTACTCACCCTCTTGCATTGTGCAATATTTTGCATGTGTCTGATATTTCCAAACATCTTCTTTTCGTTCATAATTTTCTCATGATAATAATGTCTTCTTTGAATTCCATCCATGACATTTTTTTATTAAAGATCGAACATCGAGGAAAAGTCTTCTAGAAGGGTGATGTGAGTCTGGCCTCTATCCTATCAAGTCATCTGACGTCGCTGCCCTCAAGCATGCCTTAGCGAGCAATTCTACTAGTCAAGCCCAATGGCATGCCCGACTCGGCCATCCTTCATCTCAAGTTGTTCGATCAATTTTGCATCTCAATAATATTTCATGTCCTAGAGAGTCATCTTTGCCGGTTTGTAATGCATGTCGACTAGCTAAGAGTCATCAAATACCATACACAAGTTCTATTCATTGGTCTACATCACCCTTGGAACTCATTTTCTTCGATGTCTGGGGACCTGCACCCCAATCTGTTGGCGGTTTGAAGTATTACATCAGCTTTATTGATGATTTTAGTAAATTTTCTTGGATCTATTTAATGCATGATCATACTGACGCTCCTCGTATATTTTTATGGTTCCAAGCGCATGTTGAGCGTCTTCTTGATGCTAAAATTAAGTGTGTTCAATTTGATTGGAGTGGCGAATACCAGAAAATTCACAACACATTTTTTTTGTTCTCTTGGCATATCTCACTGTGTTTCATATCCTCATACACATAAAAAAACGGTTTTGCTGAACGCAAACACCGTCATATTGTTGAAATCGGTCTTGCTCTCTTAGCTCATGCAAGCATGCCCCTAAAATTTTATTATGAAGCTTTCCTTACAACCACATACCTCATCAATCATCTCCCTACTCGAGTTATTGATAACAAATGCTCTTTGGAGCATCTATTCAATACACCACCCGATTACTCACTATTAAAAGTTTTTGGGTGTGCTTGTTGGCCTCATCTTCATCCTTATAACAAACAGAAGCTCTCTTTTCGATCCAAGGAATATGTTTTTCTAGGCTACAACTCTTTACATAAAGGGTATAAATGTCTTGACACTGATTCTGGTCATGTCTATATTTCCAGAGACTTTATTTTTGACGAGAATATTTTTCCTTTTACAAGAAATCCACCCCATCCTTCCCAAAATTTGGAATTGACACATAGTAATATTGATTTGCGCATGTTGCATTTGGGAAACAGTTGTACTAATTTAGAAAATGATCATATATTTGCATCTGTGCCTGCTAACTCTTTGGATGCAGATAATCAGGCATCTCCATCTCAGAGATCTGCTCCGAATATGGTGTTGTTACCTATAACACCCATGCATCATTAATCACATTTGGGAGCACCTACTATACCCGCTGATTGCCGACCAGTTAATGGTGTGAATCAAGATGTGCTTCCTGATATTAAGGCCCAATCAGGTGTTGAGGCTGACGCACCCTCCGTGCATCCGTACCGTACACGCCTACAAAATAATATTAGGCGTCCAAAAGTAGTACAGATGGTACAGTCACATATTTTGTGGTACGGTCTTCTACTTCTGAGCCTACTTCTCATGTTGCTGCTATGGAGCATCCCATGTGGCGTCAGACCATGAATGATGGATTTCAGACACTGTTTAAAAATAAAACATGGCACTTAGTACCTCCTCGTACCGGTATTAATGTCATTGACTACAAATGGGTCTTCAAGCTGAAGCAAAAGCCAGATGAGTCCATTGACCGCTACAAAGCACGTCTGGTTGCTAAAAGTTTCAAACAACAATATGGAATTCATTATGATGATACTTTCAGTCCAGTCATTAAACCAACTACTATTCGACTTTTATTGTCTCTTGCTGTTTCTCAAGGTTGGGCTATTCAGCAAATAGATATCCATAATGCTTTTCTACATGGTCTTCATGAAGATGTTTATATGAAACTACCTCCTGAATTTGTGGATTCTCGACATCCCAATTATCTTTGCAAGTTGGATAAATCTCTTTATGGTCTCAAACAAGCACCACATGTCTGCTTTTCTCGCCTTAGCTCCAAACTCATGGAGTTAGGATTTACAGCCTCAAAGTCAGACACATCTCTTTTTATTTTTAACAAGGCTGATATTCACATATATATTCTTATCTATGTTGATGATATTATTATAATCAACTCATCTTCTGTTGCTACTGAGAGACTCTTTACACAACTTAAGACTGATTTTGCAGTAAAAGATCTTGGTAGACTCAGATATTTTCTTGGCATTGAAGTATGTCATTCCTCTCATGGGCTCATTCTGACACAACACAAATACATACAAGATTTATTATCCCGAACTAATATGCTCACCTCCAAAGGTGTCTCCACTCATATGGTTCCTACTCAGAAGTTGGGACGAGATTGAGTGAAAAGCTCTCGTCTGAAGATACTACAAGGTATCAAAGTTTTGATGGTACCCTCCAATATCTATCATTAACAAGGTCTCATATTTCTTTCTGTGTCAATAGAGTCTGCCAATTTCTATCAACTCCAACTATTGTACATTGGGCGGCGGTCAAAAGGATTCTAAGATATCTTCATGAAACTATTGATATGGGATTATGCTTCATCAAGTGTGGCTCTCCACTACTTAGTGCCTTCTCAGATGCTGATTGGGTTGGGAATCCTGATGATCGTCGAAGCACTGGCGGATATGCCATATTTTTTTGTGGCAATCTTATTTCTTGGAGTTCACGCAAATAGCCAATAGTGTCTCGTTCAAGTACAGAGGCTGAATATAAGGCAGTCGCTGATGCTACCGCAAAAATGATTTGGATTCAAGTGCTTTTGCATGGGCTTGGGATTTCGCAGTCACGAGCACCCAATCTGTGGTGCGATAATATTGGTGCCACCTATTTATTTGCCAATCCAATTTTTCATCAGCGGACGAAGTATGTTCAGTTGATTATCACTTCGTTCGTGAACGAGTATCATCTTGTCAACTCGATGTGAGATTTATATCATCTAAAGATCAGCTCGCCGACATTATGACCAAGCCATTACCGGTCTCCTACTTCAATAATTTTCAACGCAATCTGAATTTAGTATCACACCGTCCAGATTGAGGGGGATGCTAAACATGGAAGCCTATGTCAATATTTAGTATGCTATATTGATTGCCATATATGTCAGGAGTATACTTGGCATGATATGTTGACTACCATATATGACGGGAGTATATTTGGTATGCTAGATGGACTATCATATGCATTAGTAGTATATTTGATAGAGAATAAGTTATGCATAGTAGTCTATATTTATAGATAGATGGGAATCATCTATTCTTGGAACAAATGTAATATATCACGTATATATTTCCCTATAAATATAAGAGACCATGACCCATAGTGGTCATTCAGTGCTATACAATCTATCAAAATGGATCTTACACTTCAGAAAATGAGTATCAATTACAAACCTGTAGAATGCAAATAGAATAGCGTAATCTTTTTATAGGATGGTTAGAATCCACTATCTAGTGCATCTCGCAGTAAATAGTGGCTTTTCTATTGTATCTTGTTGAACATCTTGTACATGAGCTTAATTAATTATTAACGGCAGTAGGGCCTCACCCTGCTGTCATTTGCACTGAAAAAAACCACATTTGAGTCAGCCCTAGGATTACAAATTGTATGGTCTCGATGAGCTGATGAGTTGATTACACGATGGCACCAAACCGGTAATTGCATCCCAATCACCTTTCCTCCTCCCGTTTATACTCACATGCATCCTCCCGCTAATGTGTAATCATCTTATTTATCATAAAGTTACGGTAGTTTATTTGAGCATTAAAAGTAAGACCAATAATATTTTGACACATCAACGAGAGGACGCATGAGAGCACTGAACGGGAGAGGGAAGCCGCATCCTCTCTTTACACACAGCACACAAACACATATATGATATATCTAGTGTAAAGGGGTTTAGTATCCTAATATGTTAATACATATTTATGTCCATCCCATCTACCATCAGCTACTGAGATTAGAGGATGTGCAGATGCAAGAAAGACATAATATATACATTGTTTTTTTAAAGATCATTTATTCCAGCTAGAGTGCACATAAATGTTCGCTGGTGATAGATTAGATGAACATAAATATTTATTAGCATGTTACCACACAACACTAGATATGTCCTCTCTATATATAGGGTTAGGGTATCCCACAGTAGAATTTGTATTCTAACATTAGATGAAAGGTGATGCTCCTACCTTTTCTTTTCCAAAACATGATACTGAAAATTCATCATATGTGCCTCGTTATCTATCAAAATATCATCTATCACTAAAAAATAATGAGTTATAAATGTAACACATATGCTGAGTATGAGATTTAAACCCGGATGATGAGTTTCATCATAATTCACACATGCATTATATACTTCAGTCGGTAGTTCTTATTTGGACTTCTGAGAGGTGTAAAAAGCTCAATCATGAACTTTTTCACCAGATGTCAAAAGTAAGGTCAACTAAAATATGGCTATTTATAAAATGATACCCCGGCATAAATTCATGTCACGCCCGGTCATCGTAAAGATGAACAGACGCTAATCACATGTACGCCCGGTTCAGTTGAATCGTACATGCGTCGACGAAAGTGAAATATCATTACATTACCATGTTCGAATACATAAATAGTCTTACAATGCGACCCGAAGGTCTACAAATACACCACACCTATTTACATCAACAACAATGTTAACAAAGTTCAAACTACAGCAGAAGACTAATAGGTAAGAGAAGCTCCATCTCCACAGGCAGCAGTTGCACGTATGGTCGCCAGCCTAGTCCAAGTCCTCCGGATTGACGAAGAAGTCTTCCGGTGCCGCTTCTTCTTCTTCATATTCTAAAGGAAAATTAAACGCTTGAGTACATAGAGTACTCAGCAAGTGCGGGAAGAGATGACATGATTGGCTAAAGCAAGGAAAGGCCAAATATGGCTTAGCACTATACTTAGAACCTAACCTTAGCTTCCATTTATCAATATCATAATTCAAGAAGTAATCAACACATGAGTAATGATAATGATTGTAACTTGAATCATAATTAACCACCATTTCCCAACCATAGACTAATTATGAACTGGCCCCAAGCCGCTCTTGTCCGTGAGCACGGCTGTCATGACAGTTTTACCAAATCTCTGCAGAGAGTGTACCCTTTCCCCACAAGCAGTTATTTCATCCCCTGTTGCCAGGTGGACTGAGTAAACCTCCATGTAGCCCGTGGTGATCAACCACATTTCACACTTCCGTAGGTGTGTGGTCCGGAGATCACTACATGGTCTTTACAAAGGTGCTCCCGACTAGTACTAGCCCTCTAAGGTTTCCACCACTGAGGATTCTCGGAGTAACCCTCTGCCTCAGAGCCCCCTCTTGAGCCTTGCGGATCCCAGAGCAGTTCCCCTGCATCATTCCCCGCACCATCCAACTGCTAGCATTTCATCGGGAGAAACCTAATTAATTGACCAAGCTGCCCCATCTCAGTCTTGTGGTGGTACTATAGAGCTTAGTGGCTTCCTCCATAAACCGGTCCTTAGAATCTGGTGGTAACAAACCCCAATCCCGGGTCTCGTGCAAACTGCACCATACCAAAACTATCCAACCACCAGATTCTTATCCACTACTATTGTGTAATCACCACAAATTAAAGTAACCATAAAGTTTAACATAGCACAATAGTATGAAATCCCAATCCCAATGTCTAAGCATGGCTAAGCATAAATAAGGCCTATCTACTTCCCAACCCATTTCAGGTAACAAGGAATTATATGGAACAGGGCATGTAAACATGAAATAGGACATCAATTTAATTAGCATGCATCTATCTAAATTCCTAGAATTGGTACAAGATGGTCAAGGGCACTTGCCTTCGTTGAAGACTTGAGTGTTGGTGAAGTCTTGGTCTTGGAGGTTAAGATTAGGGTCGTAGAACGACTCTAGGTATATTGCCCAAGCATGGCAAGAATAAAATAAAGCTAAATAAGTAAAGAACACGCAAAACAGTACATCACAACATACACATGGCATAAAATCCTATACTAATGCGTCCCTACGAAGTATTTATTACTTAACATGGCCAAAGTATGCATTTTATATTTATCCTACATTTTTGAGAATTAAATATAGCCTAAAACCATTTTTATTGAATTTTCTATGGCCAAAATGTATTTTTAAACATTTATAATAAATATTCCATGGACAAAATATATTTCATATGAATTCTACAATTTATTCACAGCATAAAATAGTTTATACCAATTTTTCCTAACATTTCTACACTTAATTACCATTTTTATCTATTTTCTACACTTCAAATACACCTAAAAACCATATTCAGCAAATAAATAAAAGTCCAGGGACCAATTAAATAGTTTTCTAAACTGCACAAGGGTTAAATCCATGATTCTACAAATTTACAGGGGTTAGATTGCTTATTTAAATGATTAAATCCAATTTTTGGGTGTCCAGGGGCTAGTCTGCAATTCCCAGGGGCTAGACTTCAATTTCTGTGAAGTTCAGGGTGTAGCAAGCAAGGTTCCAGGGGCCTGGGTGCAATTCCAGCGGCGGGAAAAAATGAATTCAATGTGGGCCGTCGGTTTTAAAATGGACGCACGAGATTTAATCAAACGAATCGGTATGATGTTATAATCTCAGCCGTTGGTCGGGAATGGACGGCCCAGGTTGAGCCACGTCGGCTCTAACCGGCGCCAGAGCAGCGCGCGGCGGCGCCCGACGGCCGACGGCGGCGCTCTTGCCGGAGTAGGCCAATTCGGCGAAAACTACGTCCATTCTACGCGCCACTCGCATGAAACGAGAGAGGAGGAGTAGGGGAACTCACCTAGGGGAGTTTTGGAGTCCGAAATCGGCCGGAGGATGGTCGGCGACGAGGAATGGCGGCGGTTAGCATCGGTGCTCGTCGACCTTGATGAATTCTCGGCGATCTCTCCGATGAACCTTGCCCGACGTGCTCCTGGCGACAAGGCGACGCGGTTAGAGAAGGAAGGAGCGAGGATTAGGCGATGGATCGTCGGGAACACATGCAACATACCAAGAGCGGCGGTTGGCTAGGGTTTGGGCGTGGAGGAGAGGAAAGAGAGGGGGAGAGAGGGAGTTTATAGCGGGGACGGGTGCGACGGTTTCTGGCGCGCGCGAGGGAGGTTTCCCCGGGGGTGATCCACGCGTGGAGTGACGGTTGTAGGGGGGGTGGCGCGGTGTGGCGCGGCGTGGCGCGGGAGGGAAAAGGGTGGCGGTTGCTGGGGGTAGGGGATGACAGGTGGGGTCCGCGGTGCAGAGAGAGAAGAGGGGAGGGGAGTCCGGCTGGGCCGCGGGAGAGGGGAGGGAAATTGGGCCAGGGGGTAGATTTGGCCCAAATGGGGTTTTATTCCCTTTTCTTTTTCTTTTTCATTTACTTTTCTTTGATTTGAATTCAAATTCATATTTCAACGTTTGCTACTCGTTTGAACTTCAAAAATTCACACAAAAATGCACCTTAGAATGCAGTATGGTTTGATCAAATTTTGTTACATAAAATGAGGATGTTACAACTCTACCCCCCTTAAAAGGAATCTCGCCCTCGAGATTCGGACGTCCTAAGGGAAAAGTTGAGGGAAATCCGCCTTGAGATCTTCTTATCTTTCCCATGTTGCTTCTGCCTCTGAGTGATGCTTCCATTGCACTTTACACATGCGAATAACTTTATTTCTTGTGACCTTTTCTAGTGTCTCAAGTATCTTGACAGGCTGCTCCACATAAGACAAATATTCCTGTACATCCACTGCTTCCATAGGCAATTGCTCCTCAGGCACTCTTAAGCACTTCTTAAGCTGCGATACATGGAACACATTATGCACATCTGACAAGTGTGGCGGAAGCTCAAGCTGATAAGCCACTTCACCTCGTCATTCTAATATTTTGAACGGACCAATGTAGCGGGGTGACAACATGCCTCTTACTTTAAATCTTCTCAATCCTCTCATAGGTGACACCTTCAAGTACACATAATCACCAACCTCAAACGTTAGATCACGTCTTCGAGTATCCGCATAAATCTTCTGTCTTGTTTGAGATGCCTTTAGATTCTTCCGAATTTCTTGTACTTGTCTTTCAGCCTCTTGTAATACATCAGGCCCAAAGACTTGACTTTCCCCAGTTTGATTCCAAAACAACGGTGTCCTACATTTTCGCCCATACAATGCTTCAAAAGGAGACATCTTCAAACTGGCTTGATAACTGTTGTTATAAGAGAATTCGGCATATGGCAGATTCTTGTACCAACTTTTGCTATTCTTTAAAGCACACGCTCTCAACATGTCTTCTAATATCTGGTTGGTGCGTTCTGTCTGACCATCAGTCTGAGGGTGATACGCCGAACTAAAATTTAGACGGGTATCCATTGATTCATGCAACTTCTGCCAGAACCTTGAGGTGAATTGAGTGCCTCTGTCTGAGATGATCTTCTTGGGAACTCCATGTAAACATAAAATCCTAGAGATGTACAGTTCCGCCAACTTGGGGCCATTGTAAGTTTCTTTCACGGGAATAAAGTGAGCAACCTTAGTCAAACGGTCCACAATAACCCATATAGAATCATATCCAGATTGTGTTCTTGGCAGTCCCACAATGAAATCCATACTAATTTCTTCCCACTTCCATTCTGGCACTTTGATTGGTTGCAATAACCCTGCTGGTCTTTGATGTTCCACCTTAATCAATTGACATGTATCACATATGGCCACATATTCTGCTACATCCCGTTTCATTCCATGCCACCAATATCGGTCTTTAAGGTCTTGATACATCTTTGTGCTTCTGGGATGAATGGAGTACGATGAGTTATGGGCTTCCCTTAGTATCAACTCTTTAATCTCTTTGATATCTGGAACACAAATCCTCTTTCCAAGCCATAAGGTTCCTTGTTCATCCTCTCTAAAGTTCGGAGCTTTCCCTTTCTTCATCAACTGCTTGATCTCCTTGACCTTCTCATCATTCTTTTGTCCTTCTCGTATATATCGTTCAAGGGTTGAGTCCACTTCCATAGCAATTGCTTCAGTGCTAGACACTAGACATAGGTTTAACCTTGCAAACTCTTCACATAACTGGGGTTGAAGAGCTTGTACTGACAAGTTATTACATTGTCCCTTCCTGCTTAGAGCATTAGCAACCACATTAGCCTTTCCTGGATGGTAGTTGATTCCCACATCAAAATCATTTAGTAATTCCAACCAACGACGTTGTTTGAGATTAAGATCCAGTTGTGTGAATATGTACTTCAAGCTCTTGTGATCTGTGTATATCTCAGTCCTTTTTCCCATTAAGTAGTGTCTCCAGATCTTCAATGCATGAACAACAACCGCCAATTCTAAATCATGGGTTGGGTAATTCCTCTCATGCTTCCGAAGCTGTCTTGAAGCATAGGCTACAACATGTCCTCCTTGCATTAAGATGCATCCTAAACCATGACCCGATGCATCACAATAAACCACAAACTCCTTCTGCATATCAGGCATCACTAATACCGGTGCACTAGTTAACCTCTTCTTCAACTCGGCGAAACTTACTTCACATTCAGAAGTCCACTTGAAAGCAACTCCTTTCTCAAGTAACTTGGTTAGGGGTCGAGAGATCTTTGAAAATCCCTCGATGAATCGACGATAGTAACCAGCCATACCTAAGAATCTTCGTATATCATGCACACTCTCGGGTGTTTCCCACTTAAGAACATCTGCCACTTTGCCTGGATCCACTGCTATACCTCCTTTCGATATGACATGCCCCAAAAATGATACCTCTTTTAACCAGAACTCACACTTACTAAGCTTGGCATATAGTTGATGTTGACGAAGCTTCTGTAGGGCCATCCTGAGGTGCTCCTCATGCTCTTCTTCAGTCTTGGAGTAGATAAGTATGTCATCGATGAATACCACTACAAACTTGTCCAAGTACTCCATGAATACCTTGTTCATCAGATACCATAAAATATGCAGGAGCATTGGTCAATCCAAATGACATAACTGTATACTCGTATAGTCCATATCGGGTGACAAATGCAGTCTTGGGAATGTCTGAGGGTCTAATCTTCAGTTGGTGATAGCCCGAACGAAGATCAATCTCGGAGAACACACATGCTCCTCTCAATTGATCAAACAAATCTTCAATCCTTGGTAGTGGATATTTATTCTTGATTGTTACCTCATTTAAGGCATGGTAATCCACACACAATCTTTGAGTTCCATCCTTCTTGGGTACAAATATAACTGGTGCTCCCCAAGGTGATGAGCTAGGACGAATATATCCTTTTCCCAATAACTCATCAATATGATCCTTTAGTTCAGCTAATTGTTTAGCATCCATTCTATACGGCCTCTTATATATTGGGGCCGTCCCAGGTACTAACTCAATGACAAATTCAATCTCTTGATCAGGGGGCATACCTGGTAAGTCATCTGGGAATACATCCGGAAATTCCTTCACAACCCTGATGTCTTTGGTACTCTCAAGATGGTTGAGTTGTACTACTGTCTCTTGTGTCTGATCTGGCTTGAACTCCACTGTAGTGCCATCCGGGTGTGTTAAGCAAACTGTCCTAGTTGCACAATGAATTACTCCTTGATTCTTCGTCAACCAGTCCATTCCCAGAATGATATCTAATCCTTGTGAGTCCAACACTATTAGGTTGGCCCAAAAGACTACCTCCCTTATGTTTATACTTACTTTTCGGCATAGATGCCTTGCCACCATCTCTCCTCCAGGAGAGTTTATCAATAATGGCCCATTCAAGAATGTAACTACCATGTCATGCTTCTTTATGAAATCCTTGGATATAAATGAATGTGTAGCACCCGAATCAAACAATATGGTGGCGGGGTGGGAGTTAACAGAAAACATACCGATCACCACATCAGGCGCTTCATGTGCTTGCTCCAGTGTCACATGGTTGACACGACCAGATGGGTTTTGTTGCTTCTTTGGGCAACTGCTGGCGTAGTGTCCCCATTCTCCGCACTTGTAACATTGTACTCCCGCAGCATTACTTTGGCCCTTGTTGCCTCCTGCTTGGTTTCTTGGGGGTTGGCCATTTGGACGGTTAGCTGGAGCTGAAGGGCGGGGTGGCTGCATCTGCTGCCGTGGGGGTTGCATTGGCTGGCGTGGTGGCTGTTGCTGCTGGCGCATTTGCTGGTTGTAGGGAGTAGGTGGCCTGTAGTTGGTGTTTGGAAATCTCTGTCCCGAGTAGTTCATAGGACGAGTCATCTGGTTTGCAGGCAGAGGGTTAAGACGGGGGCGTACATTGGTGCTAGAGGCATGTGCTATAGTCAACTTCCTTTTTTTTTCCTCATCATCCAGTTCCTTTTTAGTCCTCTCCACTTCAAAAGCTTTGTCAACCAGCTTCTGAAAGTCGCTGTAGTCGCTGGAAGACATGGAAAACTTCAACTCCTTATCCAGTCCATTCTTGAAACGGAATTGTTTCTTGGAATCAGTATCCACATCGGTTGGGGCATAGCAGGACAACTGGGTGAATGCATTCAAATAGGCCCTCACAGTCATACGGCCCTGCTTCAACATAAGGAACTCTTCACGTCTTGCTTGTATTTCTCCTTCTGGCACAAAGTGATTGCGGAAGTTGGTCCTGAATTCTTCCCAGGTAATGTTTTCTGGATCCGGGTGAGCTTCAGTAAAGGCAGTCCACCAGTCAGCTGCCGGTCCTTGGAGTTGATGGGAGGCTAATAGTACTTTCTCTCTTCCTTCACAGTGGATGAGCCTCAACTTGCTTTCAATGGTTCGGAGCCAATCATCGGCATCCATGGGTTCGGTGACTGTGGCAAAAGTGGGTGGATGGGTGTTTAGGAAGTCCCTTAGAGAGGACCTAGGTGGAAAAGGTGGTGGTGGCGGAAGGTTGTAATTTGGTGGTGGTGGGGGTGGGGCTTGTTGCAGGTTGGTGACAATCTGAGTAAGGTTGTTAAGCAGCTGGGTTTGGATGGCCATCATCTGCTGCATTGGTTGCGCGGCTGGGGCTCCTCGAGCACCCCTACCATTCCATCCTGGCACACCTCCAAGTCCTTCATCTTGGGGCACAGCACCCCTTCCACGACCTCTACCTCTACCTCTTCCAGACATCTGTATAGGGAATAATTGAAAATTTAGGACAATAGATGAGATATAGAAGGGTACGCTATGGCAAACGGTCCCAACTACATGCATCATGGGAAACATATATATATAAAGCAAGTAAATTCATTAACCAACTAGTGCGGATGTGGACAAGATGCTAATGCATTCCACAACTCGCACGACACACTAACAAGCCTATATACCAATGACATGGATGTGGACAGGATGCCGAAGCATTCCACAACTCATGTCGCACACACACACAACATAAAGCAAACTAATACAATACCATAGATAACACAACCCAAGACTAGAGAGGGCACAGCTACACGCTCCTACATACTAAGGGTAGGTGTCCTGAGTCGTCCAGCGGGGAAACAAGCCCACTCCTACTCATCGGAGTCCTCCTCAAACTCCATCTCCGGGTCTTCTTCTTCCGAGTCCTCTCTTGATTCCTGGGGGGAGTTCATACGGCGATCTGGAGAGTTCGGGTCCCAAGGCTCAACGTCTGAAGCATACTGAGGAGAGTTAGGATCAGCTGCAGTGATCCTCGCGTAGCGTCGGCGAAGTCGCTCGTAGCGGTCAACCAGGTCCCTGCTGTCCTGAAGCTCCTGCTGACAATGCTGGAGTCGCGAAGACAACTCCACCACGTCGTCCACCAGCCTCTCGCACTGAGGGTGAGTCAAAGGCCCCTCGACGTCACGTCCAGTGTAGACGGTCGTGCCACTAGGGCGCTGAGGGGTGTACGCGTGCTCCGTGCACCCAAGGCGGAACCTGTGAGCGTGACTCCAGTAGGTAGTCGCCTCCCACGTGGCGTCCTCCTCAGCTGCACGCTGAGAGCTCCTCCAGGCCGGAGAGAAGTGTGAGTGCAGCAGCTCCAAGTCGTAGTAGACGGCCAGCTGAGAAGTCCACTCCAGTCCACCAGTATAGGGCGCAAAGACCCTAGTGGTGTGGTAGACTAGGCGAACACGGTACTCACGGTATCCCGCAGCACGAAGAAGAGAGCGAAGACGGACACGCATCCTCGAAGCAGCACTCCAAGTGGAGAACAACGTCGTCTCCCTCCTGGGGGTGTGAGGTGCGGAGCGACTGGCTAGGGCGTGGTGAGGAACACGACCCCCAGTCGACTTACGAGCCGTCTGCTTGGTTCGCGCCATCTACAAACATTTGAAAAAGAAGAGAGTGAGATCAATAATCAATAATTTAAATTAGAATGAAGCAAATAGCACAGCAAGATAAGAAGCACAAGGGTTGAGGTGGAGAGCACAAAATTTTGATAATACTATTTTATAAGAAAATAGTATAGTCCTTAATTTTCGGCCATTTCTAACTAGGCTTGCGTCCTACGGGCAACACGGCTCTGATACCACTTTGTCACGCCCGGTCATCGTAAAGATGAACAGACGCTAATCACATGTATGCCAGGATCAGTTGAATCGTACATGCGTCGACGAAAGTGAAATATCATTACATTGCCTTGTTCGAATACATAAATAGTCTTCCAATGCGACCCGAAGGTCTACAAATACACCACACCAATTTACATCAACAACAATGTTAACAAAGTTCAAACTACAGCAGAAGACTAATAGGTAAGAGAAGATCCATCTCCACAGGCAGTAGTTGTGAGTATGGTCGCCAGCCTAGTCCAAGTCCTCCGGATTGACGAAGAAGTCTTCCGGTGCCGCTTCTTCTTCTTCATATTCTAAAGGAAAATTAAACGCTTGAGTACATAGAGTACTCAGCAAGTGCGGGAAGAGATGACATGATTGGCTAAAGCAAGGAAATGCCAAATATGGCTTAGCACTATGCTTAGAACCTAACCTTAGCTTCCATTTATCAATATCATAATTCAAGAAGTAATCAACACATGAGTAATGATAATGATTGTAACTTGAATCATAATTAACCACCATTTCCCAACCATAGACTAATTATGAACTGGCCCCAAGCCGCTCTTGTCCGTGAGCACGGCTGTCATGATAGTTTTACCAAATCTCTGTAGAGAGTGTACCCTTTCCCCACAAGCAGTGATTTCATCCCCTGTTGCCAGGTGGACTGAGTAAACCTCCATGTAGCCCGTGGTGATCAACCACATTTCACACTTCCGTAGGTGTGTGGCCCGGAGATCCTACATGGTCTTTACAAAGGTGCTCCCGACTAGTGCTAGCCCTCTAAGGTTTCCACCACTGAGGATTCTCGGAGTAACCCTCTGCCTCAGAGCCCCCTCTTGAGCCTTGCGGATCCCAGAGCAGTTCCCCTACATCATTCCCCACACCATCCAACTGCTAGCATTTCATCGGGAGAAACCTAATTAATTGACCAAGCTACCCCATCTCAGTCTTGTGGTGGTACTATAGATCTTAGTGGCTTCCTCCATAAACCGGTCCTTAGAATCCGGTGGTAACAAACCCCAATCCCGGGTCTCGTGCAAACTGCACCATACCAAAACTATCCAACCACCAGATTCCTATCCACTACTATTGTGTAATCACCACAAATTAAAGTAACCATAAAGTTTAACATAGCACAATAGTATGAAATCCCAATCCCAATGTCTAAGCATGGCTAAGCATAAATAAGGCCTATCTACTTCCCAACCCATTTCAGGTAACAAGGAATTATATGGAACAGGGCATGTAAACATGAAATAGGACATCAATTTAATTAGCATGCATCTATCTAAATTCCTAGAATTGGTACAAGATGGTCAAGGGCACTTGCCTTCATTGAAGACTTGAGTGTTGGTGAAGTCTTGGTCTTGGAGGTTAAGATTAGGGTCGTAGAACGACTCTAGGTATATTGCCCAAGCATGGCAAGAATAAAATAAAGCTAAATAAGTAAAGAGCACGCAAAACAGTACATCACAACATACACATGGCATAAAATCCTATACTAATGCGTCCCTACGAAGTATTTATTACTTAACATGGCCAAAGTATGCATTTTATATTTATCCTACATTTTTGAGAATTAAATATAGTCTAAAACCATTTTTATTGAATTTTCTATGGCCAAAATGTATTTTTAAACATTTATAATAAATATTCCATGGACAAAATATATTTCATATGAACTCTACAATTTATTCACAGCATAATATAGTTTATACCAATTTTTCCTAACAATTTCTACACTTAATTACCATTTTTATCTATTTTCTACACTTCAAATACACCTAAAAACCATATTCAGCAAATAAATAAAAGTCCAGGGACCAATTAAATAGTTTTCTAAACTACACAAGGGTTAAATCCATGATTCTACAAATTTACAGGGGTTAGATTGCTTATTTAAATGATTAAATCCAATTTTTGTGTGTTCAGGGGCTAGTCTGCAATTCCCAGGGGCTAGACTTCAATTTCTGTGAAGTTCAGGGGGTAGCAAGCAAGGTTCCAGGGGCCTAGGTGCAATTCCAGCGGCGGGAAAAAAGGAATTCAATGTGGGCCGTCGGTTTTAAAATGGACGCACGAGATTTAATCAAACGAATCGGTATGATAAATCTCAGCCATTGGCCGGGAATGGACAACCCAGGTTGAGCCACATCGGCTCTAACCGGCGCCAGAGCAGCGCGCGGCGGCGCCCGACGGCCGACGGCGGCGCTCTCGCCGGAGTTTGCCAATTCGGCGAAAACTACGTCCATTCTACGCGCCACTCGCATGAAACGAGAGAGGAGGAGTAGGGGAACTCACCTAGGGGAGTTTTGGAGTCCGAAATCGGCCGGAGGATGGTCGGCGACGAGGAATGGCGGCGGTTAGTGTCGGTGCTCGTCGACCTTGATGAATTCTCAGCGATCTCTCCGATGAACCTTGCCCGACGTGCTCCTGGCGACAAGGCAACGCGGTTAGAGAAGGAAGGAGCGAGGATTAGGCGATGGATCATGGGGAACGCACGCAACATACCAAGAGCGGTGGTTGGCTAGGGTTTGGGTGCGGAGGAGAGGAAAGAGAGGGGGAGAGAGGGAGTTTATAGCGGGGACGGGTGCGGCGGTTTCTGGCGCGCGCCAGGGAGGTTTCCCCGGGGGTGATCCACGCGTGGAGCGACGGTTGTAGGGGGGGTGACGCGGTGTGGCGCGGCGTGGCGCGGGAGGGAAAAGGGTGGCGGTTGCTGGGGGTAGGGGATGACAGGTGGGGTCTGCGGTGCAGAGAGAGAAGAGGGGAGGGGAGTCCGGCTGGGCCGCGGGAGAGGGGAGGGAAATTGGGCCAGGGGGGAGATTTGGCCCAAATGGGGTTTTATTCCCTTTTCTTTTTCTTTTTCATTTCCTTTTCTTTGATTTGAATTCAAATTCATATTTCAACGTTTGCTACTTGTTTGAACTTCAAAAATTCACACAAAAATGCACCTTAGAATGCAGTATAGTTTGATCAAATTTTGTTACATAAAATGAGGATGTTACAATTCACCTCCACATAAACAAATTCCAAAACCCACTTTATTCCCACAAGAGAAGCAACAAAATACTCTAGCTACCTCTACACAAATGGAGTAGTTTCTGTTGGTGATATGTCCAAGATGATGAGATCATGCACATTATTATTGCACCTACAAACATGACACAATATTTATTTGTTTGGGATCCTGGCTCAAGTGAATGTGCACTCTTATTTGATGGACAAGATCAAGATGGCGCACTATGTCGTCCACCACCTTGGCCTCCTCCATTCATGCATACAAGAAGATTTGATGGCGTTGCACATTTGGACCAACACATGAGAGGAGACGAACACACCGAAGAAGAGGTACTTGGTGCAGCGGCGACGGAGAACTATAGGAGCATCATTGTGCAGCGTGCCTTGAGCTCCAAAGTGGAGACCGACGACAAGCTACAACGACACAACCTCTTCCACATGTTTCTCGTCGTCAAGGACTGCCGTGTACACACTATAATTGATGGAGGTAGCTGCAATAACTTGGTAAACACGGACGTCGTCAAGAAACTCGGTTTGACAACAAGAGCACACCCTCATCCGTACCACATTCAATGGTTCAACAACAGCGGTAAGGTTCGGGTAACACAAACAGCGAGAATCCATTTTTCAATTGGTTCATACCATGATTTTGCTGATTTTGATGTTGTTCCTATGGATGCTTGTTCTCTTTTATTGGGTCGTCCTTGGGAATTTGATACAGATGCTATTCATCATGGTAGAACAAATAAATATACTCTCATGCATAAGGGAAAGAAAATCACTTTGCTCCCCATGACTCCTGCTGAAATTGTGCATTTTGAGAAGAGTAAAATTCGTGAGGGCAACGCAACTAAATTAGAATCTGAAAAACAGCAAGTTATTAAGTTAAAATCACCATCGTTGCTCGCAACTAAATCTGACCTTGCTGATTTATTCGATGCTAAGGGGATGTGCTATGCTTTAGTTTGCAAAGAAGCCATGTTTTCACTTCATGAATTGTCTATTGCATTGCCCCCTGCTGTTGCTAACCTTTTGCAGGAGTTTGAGGATGTGTTTCCCTCCGAGATACCCCCTGGTTTACCACCGATGAGAGGCATTGAACACAAGATCGATTTGATTCCAGGAGCAAGTTTGCCAAATCGTGCAGCTTACAGGGCGAATCCACAAGAAACTAAGGAAATTCAGCGACAAGTCCAAGATCTTTTGGACCGCGGGTACATTCGTGAAAGCCTTAGCCCTTGTTCCGTTCCTGTTCTTTTGGTTCCTAAGAAAGATGGTAGTTGGCGCATGTGTGTTGATTGTCGAGCGATTAATAACATCACCATTCGATATCGTTATCCTATTCCTCGATTAGATGACATGCTTGATGAATTGAGTGGTGCTATCATCTTCACAAAAATTGACTTGCGTAGTGGTTACCACCAAATTAGAATGGCACTAGGAGATGAATGGAAAACTGCATTTAAAACCAAGTTTGGACTTTATGAGTGGTTAGTCATGCCTTTTGGTTTAACTAATGCACCCAGCACCTTTATGCGATTAATGAACGAGGTTTTACGTGCTTTCATTGGACAATTTGTGGTGGTTTACTTTGATGATATCCTCATTTACAGCAAGTCATATGATGAACATCTTGATCATTTACATGCTGTTTTTACTGTTTTGAGAGATGCACGTTTGTTTGGTAACCTCGAAAAGTGCGTTTTTTGCACCAATCGAGTCTCGTTTCTTGGCTATGTCGTTTCCTCGCAGGGAATTGAGATGGATGAGGCAAAAATTGAAGCAATCACCAGCTGGCCAGCCCCAACTACCGTCACACAGGTTCGTAGTTTTCTTGGTCTTGCAGGATTTTATCGGCGCTTTGTGCGGGATTTCAGCACCATTGCAGCACCTCTACATGAGCTAACGAAGAAGGGAGTTCCATTTCGATGGGGCGAACAGCAGCAACAAGCTTTTGATGCTCTAAAATCGAAGCTTACACAAGCACCATTACTACAACTTCCTGATTTTGACAAGACCTTTGAGCTAGAATGCGATGCAAGCGGAATTGGTATTGGAGGCGTTCTCATACAAGGAGGTAAACCCGTTGCTTTCTTTAGTGAAAAACTTCATGGTCCTTTTCTGAATTACTCCACTTATGATAAGGAATTGTATGCCTTAGTCCGTGTATTACAAACTTGGCAACATTATCTTTGGTCTAAGGAGTTTTTCATACATTCCGATCATGAATCATTGAAGTATCTTAAGTGTCAAACCAATCTGAATAAACGACATGCTAAATGGATTGAGTTCATAGAGTCATTTCCATACATCATTAAGCATAAGAAAGGGAAGGAAAATATCATTGCCGATGCATTATCTAGGCGTTATACCATGCTGTCCCAACTTGATCATAAAATCTTTGGTTTGGAAACAATTAAAGCATTATATCCTACTGATTTGGACTTCAAAGTTGCTTTTGAAAATTGTAGAGAAGGAAGAACTTGGAATAAATATGTGCTGCGAGAGGGTCTCCTCTATCGTGCTAACAAGCTATGCGTTCCAGCTAGCTCCGTTCGTCTATTGCTTTTGCAGGAAGCACATGGAGGAGGTTTGATGGGACATTTTGGAGTGAAGAAAACTGAAGACGTGCTGTCCACACACTTCTTTTGGCCAAAGATGAGACGTGATGTCGAGCGCTACGTGTCACGATGCACTACTTGCAACAAAGCTAAGTCTCGTCTTAACCCACATGGTCTTTATATGCCTCTTCCTGTTCCTAGTGTACCTTGGGAGGATATTTCTATGGACTTTGTTTTGGGATTGCCTAGGACTAAGAGGGGGAGGGATAGTATTTTTGTAGTTGTTGATCGTTTTTCCAAAATGGCACACTTTATACCTTGTCATAAGAATGATAATGCCTCACACATTGCTGATTTATTTATGACGGAAATTGTTCGTTTACATGGTGTGCCAAATACCATTGTTTCTGATCGTGATGCAAAATTTTTAAGTCATTTTTGGAGAACTTTGTGGTATAAATTGGGAACCAAGTTGCTGTTTTCAACTACATGTCACCCACAAACGGATGGACAGACCGAGGTAGTTAATCGTACTTTATCCACTATGTTACGGGCTGTCTTGAAAACAAATTTGAAGTTGTGGGAGGAATGTTTACCACATATAGAATTTGCTTACAACAGATCCGTTCACTCCACGACAAAGGTAAGTCCATTCCAGGTAGTGTATGGTTTCAATCCCCGTGCTCCTATTGATTTACTACCTTTGCCTCCTTCTGAAACTATAAATTTGGATGCTACACAACGATCTGAATTCATTCTTAAGATGCATGAAACTACAAAGAAAAATATTGAAATGATGAATGAGAAGTATAGGATTGCAGGTAGTAAAGGTAGAAAAGAAGTAAAACTTGAACCGGGCGATTTGGTGTGGTTACATTTAAGAAAAGAGCGATTTCCCGACTTGAGAAAATCTAAACTTATGCCACGAGCTGCTGGTCCTTTTAAGATCGTTGAAAAGATTAATGATAATGCATATAAGCTTGAATTGCCTCCCGATTTTGGGGTTAGTCCTACATTTAACATTTCAGATTTGCGACCGTACTTGGGAGAAGAAGATGAACTTGAGTCGAGGACGACTCCAATTCAAGAGGGGGAGGATGATGAGGACATCACAACAGCAGAGACGTGCATTGAACTGCAAGGACCAATCACAAGAGCACGGGCACGGTTATTAAATCAGCAGGTGAATTCGTTCTTAACGTCTTTTGCATGTGAGTTTGAGAATAGATTGCTATGTGATGATTTAATTGTTATTAGGAATAATGGAGAAGATCAACAATTGAAGGAAGGAGGCCTTGGGAGCGTGGACAACCACCTGGGACGTCCACAAGTAGATGGAAATAGTTTACAACTCGGACTCGAGTTCAACTCGGAGTCCAGGAGCAGTCCACCTTAAAACAGACGCCCAGGAGGCATACGGACTCCGTTTTCGACGTTCTACATATGCACGGAAAGAGGAGAAGATAAACTTTCCAATGGTTCTGGTCCCACCTCAAAATTCCTCCGGATTCATTGGGAATCGTCGAAACAAGTCGAGTCCAGATTTCTGTCCGGTGCTGCGCCACCGAATCGGGCCTTTGGGCCTTGTATCCCGTAAGAGTCCATTAGGGACGCGTCTAATCGTGTTTTGGTCGAACCCTAGCCTATAAATACTGCAGCCGCCGGTCATATTCGGTGGGTTTTGCTTAGATCAATCATATCGCCGTTTTTCGGTTTGTGAAACCCCAATTCAGCAATTTCAGATTGCTTCTTCTACGTTCTTGCTTGTGTTCTCGGTTGCACTTGCAGGGATTAGCCTTCTTGGCGAGGTCAATCGTGTGAAGTACGGTTGATAACCAACGGAGCGGTGGTGTAGTGATTGCAGGGGCTGTTCGTGTTCTACTCGAGAGCCTCGGATCATCAACGTCGAGATCTCCATCAATCGACTTACCCATTACCTTTCGGAAGATCGGGACTCATCCATCATTCTTTTTACTCATCACAAGATGCAATCATAATAATTCGAATTAAGGCCTATTGGATATTTGATCCATAAGTAATTAGAGTACTAATGGGTCTGCGACCTAAAAGCCCATTAGTACGCCTATAAATACGAGGGGTAGGGTTAGAGGCTAAGCACTCCATCACGTGACAGCGCTAGCCACCACCCCTCGAAGGCCTCACGCCGAGACCCTTGCCGCGCGCGCGGTGCTAGCACACCGGCGCACGACGTTCCTCTCCGTACGTGTGGACTCTATGGAGGCGCTGCTGCTACTGCGGCGCTGATCAGCTACACCGAACGTGTTCATCTTCCTACTGCTGTGACGAGGGCGAACAAGATTGTCTACTTCTCCTACACTGACGCGCGTCTACGTTCTGCTGCGCTGCGCGTCTAGTGGTAACGATCTATGACCTTTGTAGTCGCATGTTTCCTGGGTGACGCGGTAGAATTGTTAGAGTAGCGTACCGCCAATTTCCCAATAGCGGCATCAGAGCCGACTTGTGTAGTTTTTTGTCTGGATCTTGTTAGTAGATGGGATCTACTGTAGACATGTTCATATGATGAATTTTATCGCACGGTTTTTGAGGTTTGGAATTGGTTGAAGTAGATTGTGATCGTATATGACCAAAAGGGTCAGTTCGTGCTCCTTCTCTGCTTTGTGTGCAACCTGTCCCTACCGGCTAGAATCGCCATCGGGTCTAATAGCGTACATAGCTAACAATTGAGCCAACAGACCATGGTCATGAGTCGTGATCTACTCATGAAAAACTGGTCACATTAAAAATTGAGGCATTCTGAATGGCTAGGATTTGATTTTAATTTGATAATTTTGATGAGATTTTTATAGTGATTTTATAGATGTGATCTATGTAATTCCGTTTGGTGTTCTGGGCACTGGGGGGCGGCTCCCCCCTCGACCCCCCGCCCGCTAGCCGGCTAGCGGGACCGTCGTTTTGCTATCTGCTATAGCGACTACATAATATCGTTTTGCGCTGGAATCCGTTCTACGCTTAACTCGTTTTTGCAGGGAATGATGTGAATGGTACAACCTTAATATGATGTGATGATCTTTGTGTAATATCCGTGAAACCTGCGTGTTGCGAATTTAACACAACTGGTTGAGGTTGTCACATAATTGTATAACGACCTGCGTGTCGATCTGTGATGCTTAATCTCTCATGTAATTTATTTGGTAGCTATTAGTTGTATTAGCTTCTTTTATGATCATGGAGATGTCTTCAAGCATGGTGGAGATGGAGATCACCACAAAAAGGGAGGCATGGCAGCTCAGATCATGATGGAACCATAGCGATGGAGACCACTATAATTCTAAAGGCCATACTATTCACAATGTGATATGATGATATACCTGTGATGCTTATTTATTACTATTCTTTTCATGCTTTTCGTATGGTGGATGTTTTGTCATGATAGAATAGCTTCCCTCGCAAAAGTTGAGTATTTGATGCCATTTACCAATAGTTGCATATATGTTATTTTTATCGTTGTGTGCTAGGTTTGCCAAAGCAAAGTACCATCATCTATCATAATGCATAGGTTGAATGTTGGACATTCACATGCATAGTGTTGGTTTACTCAACAAAGCTATCAAAACAGTTTTGGGCTTTATGGTATAGAGTTGGGAGCCAAGGTATTGGATGTCACCCAACAAACAAGAGTCATATAGGGATATGATTAACAATAGTTGTTTACCTATGTCACTAATTTCCTAGCAATGAAACCAAAGCTCACTAGAAATTAGTGAATATGGATCTTGAACCACTATATGTCATTAGAGGGAAGACGATGATCATATAGTGGTGATATCTTTTATTAATCTGTTAATAGAAGATTGGTACATTACATAATGCTAAACCTTACATATTTATTTTCTATTGTAGATCATGTCTGCCAGTAACAATTCTGGTTTCAATTTGTGATATGTGCTTGAAAAGGAAAAGCTCAATGGAGTTAACATTATCGATTGGTACCGCAACCTGAGAATCGTTGTTAGGCAAGAGAAAACCGAGTACGTTCTTCTGCAGCCATATCCTGATGACCTCCCAGCTGATGCAACTACTACAACACGTAGAGCTTATGCGATGCACTGCGATGATGCACTAAATGTAAGTTGCCTCATGCTCACCATTATGTCCCCTGATCTGCAAAAATAGTATGAGCATACAGATGCTTATTCTATGATTGAGGGACTGCATGAAATGTTTGAGAATCAAGCTAGAGCTGAGAGATATAACATCTCAAAGTCATTGTTCTCATGCAAGCTGGCGGAGGGTAGCCCGGTCAGCCTCATGTAATCAAAATGATTGGTTACATTGAAAATTTGGACACACTTAGTTCTGAACTCAAGGGTGATCTAGCTATTGACGTTGTTCTCCAGTTGCTTCCACCAAGCTACGAGTCATTTATATTGAATTTTCAAATGAATGGCATAGAGAAAACTTTGGCTGAATAGCATGGGATGCTTAAAACAGCCGAAGAAAGCATTAAGAAAAAAGCCACTCATGTGATGATGGTACAAAAGAAGAATAAAAAGAGGAAGCGTGTGACGCATCCTAAAGGCAAAGGCAAGGGAAATGTTCCCGATGAGCCTTCAAGCTCAAAGTCTAAGCCAAAGGAAAAATCTGGCCCTTCTCTTGATGATGAATGCTTTCACTGTCATGCTATGGGGCACTGGTCTAGGAACTACATGAAGTACTTGGAGGATATGAAGAAGAAGAAGAAGAAGGGAGGTGAGACTTCCGCTTCAGGTATAAATGCTATAGAAATTAACATTGCATTATCTTCTGGTGAATCATAGGTATTTGATACTGGATCGATGATTCACACTTGCAAATCATTGCAGGGTCTAAGTGAGACTAGAAGATTTGCAAAAGGCGAGTTGGACGTTTGTGTCGGCAATGGAGTAAAGGTTGCAGTCATAGCTGTTCAGAACCTAGCACTTGTTATTACCCTCAGAATTAGTGTTGGAATTGAATAATTGTTATTGCATTCCTACTTTGAGCAAGAACATTATCTCTTCTTCGTGTTTAGAAGAAGTTAATGGTTATGAGATTATAATAAAGAACAAATGTTGTTCTATTTTTTACAATAATATTTTATTTGCTCAATGTCCATTGGTGAATGGATTATATGTTCTTGATCTTGAGGATAAAACTGTCTGTAACATTAATACTAAAAGGGCTCGATGAAATGATCTAAATCCCACTTTTATTTGGCATTGTCGCTTAGGTCATATAAATGAGAAACGCATTGAAAAACTCCATAAAGATGGTTTTAGAAGCTCATTTGATTTTGAATCACTTGACACATGCAAGTCTTGTTTGCTTGGGAAGATGACCAAAGCACCCTTCACTGGTCAAAGTGAGAGGGCGACTAACTTGTTGGGACTTATACATACAGATCTATGTGGACCAATGAGTTCAATTGTCAGAGGTGGTTTTCAGTACTTCATCACATTTACCGATAACTTTAGTAGATATGGTTATGTCTACCTAATGAGGCACACGTCTAAATCCTTTGAAAAGTTCAAAGAATTTCAGAATGAAGTACAAAATCAATTAGGCAAGGCAATTAAACTTCTACGATCTGATCGTGGGAGTGAATATTTGAGCCATGAATTTTATGATCATTTAAGACAATGTGAAATTGTTCAACAGTTGACTCCACCTGTGTCGGTGTTTGGAACCGGCAGATCTCCCAACACTACTTTTGGTAGATCGAGGAGTTGTAGTTTGGTAATGGGCGCGCAGAGATTCAAGAAGGTGAAAGACACGTGTACACAGGGATTTACGTGGTTCGGGCCGCCTGAGCGTAATACCCTACTCCACGGGGTGTGTTGGTGATGTATTAAGCTCGGGAGTCTAGAAGAAGCTCCAAGAGAAGAAGCTCGTCTAGCTCAGAGTGTTCAGCAGTGGTTTGGAACCGTCCCTTGTGTATCGTCGACCAGTCCTTTTATAGTACAAGGACTGGTCGTTACAACGTCAGCCTGGCCCGACAGGTGGCCCCGGCGGTTACACACGATTGATACACAATAAATGGGGTTAATTACCCTTAATAGCCTGCTAACGGGCCTTAATAGTGCCATTACCAGTATTAAGGGCCATCCGATCATGTGTCATTAATATGGCATTAATGACACATAATTGGGTCTTGAAGTCTTTGATTGATCCTTGAAGGTCCGGAGCCTTTGGGGGTCCTCCGACCTGATAGTTGAAGTTGAAGGTCCGGCGGTTGCCACGTGGCAACTCTGGAGCTCACCGTCGTGGACGGGTAGGTCCGGTGCTGTTGGACACGTGTTAGTACCGGAGCTTCGCTCTGTCTGGGGTTAGGTCCGGGGGTTCCATATTGGTATTCTGACAGGAGCTTCCCAGATGTGGGTGATAGCTCTGGTCTTGTGATACACGTGGCGGCCCCGGGACTAACCATGTCGGGGGAGCAGGTCTCGCTACGCCTGACATGTGGGGCCTTAGGAGGTCTTCAAATCTGGTATATGGAGTTTCCTTGTGATATTTGCAATCCCAAGGAGTATACGGTACGGCGGGTACCGATAGTGGCCCCTGGACTCACCTCCGGGAGAGACCTTTTGTATGAAGTCATTTCGCCGGAGGTGGGTCCATTCTTCGGTTTCTGAACCGTGTCTTCAACGGTCTTTGGTTATGCCGTTGGCGGTAGTTCATAGTTAAACTTCCGCCGCGTGGCGTATCTTGAAGGAGGCAGGTGAGATCTTAATGTGCGGATCTCATGCAATTGAAGGTCGCCGGTTCCCGATATGAAAATCGTATCGGTTTCGCGCGCCCTGTCAGGCCGCCGACTTCGGGTTTCCCGCCTTTCATGATGACAACTGTTCGCCTGGGGTAAGAACCTCGACTTGATCGTCGGGGTGGCCTCGATCCCCCTTGTCATTGGCGGGGTGAAATCTTTGACTGGTATCATCGGCTCCTCTGCGGTTTCCATCCAGGCGTTGCGGGGGCTTACTTAAGAAGGAAAGCATGCACCGTTTGGGGTTCTTTACGCCTTTCAATCGATCTTGCGCTCAAACCTTCCAAACTTTTGCTTGCCTTTCCTCTCTTGCCTCGCTGTGCCGCGATGGAGTTGGGTCTCCGCCAAAGCCGACTGAAGACCGATGATGATTTGAAGAAGGTACGGGCCCTCATGGGATGGTCCCCTGACTTCTTCAACCACCTGGTCCGCGCCGGCAAGCTTCCGTTCGAGAAGGAGCACGCCGGCTACATGGTGTACTTCTCCGCGTACGCCATGGTGGGGCTGATCCCACCTTTCTCCTCCTTCTTCTTGATGCTGCTAGACTTCTATGGTCTGCAGCTTTACCACCTTGGCCCCCACTCCATTCTGCTGGTGTCCATATTTGTCCACTTCTGTGAGATGTGGGTGGGGATTCCCCCCTGCATTGAGCTCTTCCGCACCTTCTTCATTGTCCAGACCACAGGTCGGAGTGACGAGTACCTTGGCTTCTATTATTTCATGAAGCGCAAGAAGTGCCCATACAAGTACTTGCGGTCATTCCCTTCTGGGAAGTGGGACGATTGGAAGAAGGACTGGATTGTAATCAGGATGGAGGAGCACGAGAAGCTGGAGCTGCCGGAAGGCCTCCCCAACATCGACACTGCAGTTTGGAGTGAAGCTTCGATGCTGTCGGATGCCTTTGATCCTGCTCTGACTAGGATCCGCCTGTGTGTGGAAGGAGGATTGACTCCCCAGGCGGTGTTTTGCAACTTCCTGACCAACAGGTGGGCTCCGTTGAAACGGAGGGAGAAGTTGGCTTGGGCCCTCAACAGTATGCTGGACGACAACCGGATCATGACCGGTTTGAAGTCAAACATGGAGGGTGCAACTTTGGAGTTCCACCTGAAGAAATTCCAGCACGGCATCGACGTCGAGGGCGACGATTTGGCTCCGTCGCCAGCTTTCCTCCCATTGAACATGGAGGCAACATTCAGTAGGGAGCTCCGGCGGACGATGCCTGTGCTTGACGACCTTGGGGTCGTTGAGAGGCGCTCGACCACCGGGTTGGTAATCTTCGAAGCTCCGGAGGGTGGCTCCGTCCTCGCCCCTAAGCTAAGAACCGAAGTTGTCAGCAAGGGCAAGGAATTAGCCGAGCCCTCGAGTCGTAGGAGGAATCATGCCGATAGGAGGGCCAGGCATTCTTCTTCTGCAGCGTCCCCTTCTCCCCCGAGGGGAAGGTCTTCAACAGCGGCGTCTACTCCAATTGTGGCATCTTCCCGGGGTGCTAGCTCCGGCCAAGTGACTCCGGTCCCAGGGCCAGCTGAGGCTCCGGGTCTGGAGGTCCTTTCCAGTCAAGGGGGGGCCTCGACCAGAGCAACGCCAACAGCAGCAGCAAGCTCCGGGGGGCCATCCGGGACTACCACACCAGTGTCGACTGGGGCCAGTCCGGAGCGTCCGGGGAAGAGGTTCGCGGGAACTGGTGCGGAATCCTTCCAAGGTAATTTTTGATTTGTTACCTCAGTTAGTTGTTTTATTATTAACTTTATTTTGAGTCTCTTCGTCCTTCATTGACAGTGTGCCAAGGAAAAGGGCTGAAGCTCCAGCCCCTGCAGCAGCAGTTGAGGCCATGCAGGCTGAAGCTCCGGCTCCGATTCCAGCGCCACCCCAAGAGGTGGCAGAGGCTGCGACAGCCCCGGCGCCGGCTGTCGTGGTATTGGATGACTCATCCCCAGAAGCTCCCGTGGTAGCACCGGACCATGGGACTAAAGATGTACCAGCAGCGCCAGCCTCGAAGGTTGAAGCTTCAGGCTTGGATGTTGTGATGTTGGACGCTCTGGCCGCAGAGCCGGAGGAAGCTGCGATTCCGGCCCTAGAGCTGGAGGTTGTTGAAGCCCCGACAGTCAAGCCGCTGGTTGAGGAGGTCCCGGCAGTAGAGTCGGGTGTTGATGAAGCTCCGGCACTTGAGCCGGTCGTTGAGGAAGCTCCGGCGGTAGAGCCGGTTACTGCAGGAGTTCTGGCTGTGGAGCCGACTGTTGAAGGGGTTCCGGCGTCCGAGCCAGTTGCTGCGGAGGTGACAGCACCTGAGTCTATGGCGGTCGAAGTGCCAGCACCAGAGCCCATGATGGCTGAAGCGCCAGCACCCGAACCAGAGGCGGAGGAAGTGCCTGTGCCGGAGCCAGAAGTAGCTTCTGCTCCGGCTGAACCTTCAACGCCCGTTCCGGAAGCAGTGATCCCGGAGTTGCCTGTTGCCGAGCCAAAGTGTCGGGATGAAGCTGTTGGCCCCCCGCTGGAGGGACCAATTGTTGATGACCTGGCGGCTGGGCCTTCGGAACCAATTCTGGAGGTCGGTACTTCTGCTGCAAGCACTTCCTTGTCGGCGGCCGAGGCTATCCCGGAGGATGACCCTGGTGCCGTGGAAGCTCAGGGTACTGCTCTCGTAGAGTGGGACCCAATTTTTGTTGCTAAAGATCTGTTGGAGCCGGTAGAGATGACTCCGGCAGGTCCGGACCCGATCCCCCTATCGTTGTCTATCGACAACGCCTGCTCCAGCTTCCGCCAGGTTCAACTGGCCTTCTACCACGACAGCAAGGCCCTCGAGGAGGAGCACCAAACCCTTAGGAGGTGGCGCAACCGACTCCATTTTGAGACCAAGCTGGCACAGTCGAGGCTGGCTGACGACAAGGAGTGGGTGTGAAGGGAGAAAGGCCGCCTGGAGTACTGGGATAAGTTGTTCGATGAGAGGGAAATAATGACGCGGACCCTTGATAACCAATCCCGAGCCATATATGATTAGCCCAAGGCTACCAATAGTGCAGCTGATGAACGCTAGGAAAGGCTCTCTGTCATCCACGATAGTCTCGTCAAGCGCCGGGAGGCTCTTGAAGCTCGGGAAAAACGGCTCGAAGATGAAGAGCAGAAATTCCTGGAGCTGCGATACGACCTCGTGAAGAGGGAGGAGGAGATTTTACAAAAGAAAGCTCTGGCTGACAAGAGCCTTGAAGAACGCACCAAGAAATTGGATGAGCATTGCAAGGAGGAGGAGAAGAAAGCTTAGGAGCGAGGGTAGGAACTCTACAAGTAGGAGAATGCCATCGCCGCCCGGGAGAAGAAAGTGCAGGGCCGGGAGAGAGATTTGGTCAAACGCCGGAACAAGATCCACCTCCGGGAGGAAGAGCTCAGCAAGCTCGAAAGGCAAGTTGCTAAAACGATTCAGCAGAATGCCAAAGAGGTGGAGCGTCTTGCTCGGGAGAGCTCGGAGCTGGCGGCGGCCAAAAGATCCTTGGCGGAGATGCGTGGTGCAAGGGCTGTGGAGTCCCAACAAGTTTGGGACTTCCTGGGCAAGGCCAATGACGCACTGACGCCAATGGGCTTCAGTCCCGTGCGTCCGGATGATCTGGAGTCGGACCTGGACCAGGCATTAGAGGCGCTGGGTTCAGCTGGCAACAAACTCTCCAAGGTGGGCGATGTCATCGCGGACCAATTGGAAACGGAGGGTCAGTCCTTGGCGAAGAACATCGCAGAGTATGTGCTGACGTGCTACACCAGCCGAGACCATCAATTCCCTCTGGACCCGGTACTTGAAGGTCCCATCGAAGGAGAGGGTGAAGCTGTCCGAGCCAACGTGTCGGAGGTGGCCCAGAAGGTTGCCCAGTTCTTCCATAGGGTCTAGGATCGTCTCCCTGTAGCTCCCACTTGTACTCTCTCTTCTTCTTCTCCAATTTTGTAATCTCTTGTCTTTAAATGAATGAAATCCAAATTGTTGTGAATTCGAATTTCATTTTTGTCTTCAACACCTTTGTCTCGCTTGGCCCCCTGGTAGATGTACACAATTTGATTGTGAACATGTACCAAGAGGATGTAATAGTTGTTGAAGACTTGCGTGCTTCGAACATGTAGAATGTAAGTCCAAAGTCTTTTAGTGTAGGCCCCCTGAGGCTGTCGGAGCTTGGTGGCTCCATCATTGACCATCGCCGGAGCTTAGTAGCTCCAGAGCATCGATGGTTAGACCTCCGGGGTGTCGGAGCTCTGGCAGCTCCGGTAGTGACCTCCATCAACACATGTTGTGTTAACGTTAGACTCCACTTTAGAGTCTTTCCACCATCTTTACGTTGACGACTCGCTTTACCGGAACTGAGTAGCTCCAGAGATGCTCGATGTCAATGTTTGAACATTGACCACAAACCGCCTAGAGGGTGTCATAGCTTATTTATTTTTCCTGCACACTGAAGTCAAGAAAAATAGTAAATTACGTTTCCTATCTACAACTTCATTGCGGCTTACTGTTCCCAAGAAATTTTTAGGTCGAGCACAATCCTAAATACAATCAAGAGCACCGTCTTGCTCCCTTCGGGTCCGACTGTTTCTAGACTTGCCTTACTTCAGCCTGCCGGGGTGTAGGTAGAGTGGCGTACTTAGGGTGCACGACCAGGCTAAGTCGATAGCACACTCCGGTCCTATATTGGCTTGGCGGCATTCAAACAAGTAGGCCATCAACAATGTTTGAACTTGGAAGGACAGACAATGCAACTCAAATTGTACATGAACTGGTCAAGCTAAAGTTTCTTAAGAATTGACAACTTTGTTATAGACAAGAAAGAGAAAAATAAAAAATATTGAGCCTATACAAAGTAAATGCACGTGGAGTCTGTTTTCACACAATGATGTCTTTCATTATAGGTCTGGGGTACAGGGGAAACAAGTACAGTCTTAGGGTACAGAACCAGGCTAAGTGTGTTTCGTTTCTCGTTTGACCCAAGGTAGCTAGCTACACTTTTAGTTCTGAGACTGTGACAAGTGTTGCATGGGCGTTGCGGACCTAACAGGGTAGGTCCGGCTGCCCTCCCGGAGGAGCTACCCAACTCTGTACAATAACTCTATAACATACATCATATGTAATTACAGACTCACCTCTGTGATACTAAGCGTAGAACTTACGGAGGTGCTCAATGTTCCAAGGATTTGGGAGAGGTGTCCCATCCTCGGCTGCCAAGCGAACGCATCCAGGATAGGATACTTTGATCACTCAGAAGGGTCCCTCCCAGCTGGGGGAGAGTTTGTTTAACCCTTCTCTGGATTGTATTCTCTATAGCACTAGATCGCCTTCCTCGAGCTGTCGGCTGTGAACATGTCGTTGGTGATAGCACCGAAGAGCTTGGCAGTATCGGGCATTCCGAACAGCTGCTCGGCACCTTCCCTCTTCAAGGAGGTCAAGGTCTTCACGCCGGAGCTGGTCCTGCGTGGCTTCGTCGGAGGTCTGGACCCGGAGCGACCCCAAGGTGATTTCCGGAGGAAGGACTGCTTGAGCTCCGTACACCAGGAAGAAGGGTGTCTCTCCAGTTGACCGGTTTGGAGTAGTCCAGTTGGCCCATAAAGTGGGCGAAAGCTCTTCAATCCAGTTGGCTCCATGCTTTTTCAGGCGCTCATATGTGCGCGTCTTGAGTCCTTTCAGGATTTCTACATTTGCCCTCTCGGCTTGGCCATTGCTTGCTGGATGAGCTACAGAGGCGTAGCTGACTTGGATGTCGAGGTCTTTGCAGTATCCTTGGAAAGCGGAGCTATTGAATTGGGTCCCATTATCTGTTATGATTTTGTTCGGGACTCCAAATCTGCATACTATGGACTGCAAGATATTGATAGTTGATCGCTTGTTTATTGTCACAACTGGAGTTGCTTCCGGCCATTTGGTAAACTTGTCGATGGCGACATACAGGAACTTGTAACCTCCGACAGCTCTTGGGAAAGGTCCCAAGATGTCCATCCCCCACACGGTGAAAGGCCATGTAGGAGGTATCATTTGTAGAGGCTGAGCCGGTGTATGAATTTGCTTTGCATGGAACTGGCATGCTTTGCATTTCGTCACCAGCTCAGTTGCATCCTGGAGTGTTGTAGGCCAGTAGAAGCCATGCCGGAAGGCTTTACCGACCAGCGTGCGGGAAGACGAGTGGTTCCCACACTCGCCTCCATGGATTTCTGCGAGGAGCTCGCAACCTTCTTCCCTTGTGATGCACCGCATTAGGACGCCGTTGGCACCACGCCGGTAGAGATCCGCTTCTACCAACGTGTATTTTTTAGCCAATCTAACTATCCGGTCAGCGGATACATCATCGTCAGGAAGGATATTATCTTTCAAGTAGCTCCGGATCTCCGAGATCCATGCAACGACGCTTGCTTGAGCATTTGAGTCTTGCGTGTTGGGTTTCTCGGAGCTTCCTACAGCACCTACGACCCTTGATGGCTGCCATGGTAACAGGGCCATCGAGACCGCCAGCTTCGGGATGCTGGTCTCACCCTCTTTGCTCAGTTCGGCAAGCTGAGCTGTGGGTTTTGACAACCTTCGGACGAAGGTTCCGTCAGGAGCCGGAGCTCCGGTTGACGCTTTCGTCGAGAGTTCGTCAGCTTCAGCGTTATGGACACACTGGACATGGTGGAGATCCAGGACTTCGAAGTCCTTCTGAAGCCTCTGGACTTCAAGGAGATAAGCAACTAATTGAGAATTGTTACAGGAGCATTCACCCTTCACCTGTTTAATGATGAGCTGCAAATCTCCCTTGACCAACAGCTGCTTGACACCGTATGATAGTGCCACCTTTAATCCATAAATGAGTGCTTCATACTCCGCCATGTTGTTGGTTGCCTTGAAGTCAAGGTGGACCATGTATTTTACCTTCTCCCCGGTTGGAGCGAGGAGAAGGACTCCAGCTCCGGCCCCCTGCTTTTGCATGGATCCGTGGAAGTAGAGGGTCCAATGAGGTTCAGTGAAGACCGGAGCCTTAAGTTCCGACTTTTGCTCACTAGGGCCCCCAAGGTTTGATGGAGAGGGGGTCCATTCCGCCACAAAATCTGCCATGCTTGACTCTTGATCGCTTGCCTTGGGACGAATTCAAGATCAAATTCGGCCAATTCCGCTGCCCACTTTGCAATGTTCCCAGTAGAGTTGGGACTATGCAAGATCGCACGAAGTGGGTAAGAGGTCACCACTGATATCTTGTGAGCTTGGAAGTAGTGGCGAAGCTTCCTGGAGGTGATGAGAACTGCATAGAGCAGCTTGTGTACCTCTAGGCACCTAGTCTTGGCATCATGTAGTACTTCGCTGATGAAGTACACTGGGCGTTGGACTGTCCAGACCCTCCGGAGGGGCCTAGAGTTTCCTCCACATCGACCCGGACCCTCCCGGAGGGGTCCGAACCTGCTTCGGGGACCTTCGGGTTCCTGCTAGAGGAACCCGGAGCTTCTGTTGGAGTGACCCGGATCCTCCCGGAAGGGTCCAAGTCTTCTGGGATAACTCCCTGTTGATCCAAGTCTGGGGGCTGGGACCCAGACTCTCCTTCAAGAACCTCCGGACCCTCCCGGAGGGGTCTGGATTCCTGAGGTTGTGATGGTTCTGGTCTCTCCGCGACCAGGACCATGCTGACAACCTCGTCGGTTGCTGAAATGTAAAGCAGTAAGGGCTCACCAGGGTTCAGAGCTACCAGGGTTGGTAGAGTGGTGAGGAGCTGCTTTAGCTCTTGAAACGCCTTTTCTGCTTCTTCAGACCATTGAAATGGTCCGGACTTCCTCAATAGCTTGAAGAAGGGTAGTGCCAGTTCTGCCAGTCTTGAGATGAACCGGCTGAGGGCAGCTAGTCATCCAGTCAGTTTTTGGACATCTTTGATGCGGGCTGGTGGCCGCATCTCCTATATAGCCTTAATCTTCGCCTGATTTGCCTCTATGCCCCGGTGGTTTACCAGGAAACCGAGAAGCTTTCTGGAGCTAACCCCGAAGACGCACTTGTCTGGGTTCAGCTTCGTGCGGGTGACCCGCAGCTTGTTGAAGACAGCTTGCAAGGTGTCAAGGAGTGACTCCTTGTCCTTGATCTTGACTACGATGTCATCAACATACACTTCCACTACGTTGATGAGCTCTCCAAAGGTTTTGTACATAGCTCGTACAAATGTTGAAGCTGCATTCTTGAGACCAAATGGCATGGCTGTATAACAATACAATCCATCTACTATGATAAAAGAAGTATGTTCTTCATCTTCCCTAGACATTCTGATTTGATGGTACCCAGAATATGCATCTAGGAAACACAATAATTCACACCCGGAGGTGGAATCCACTATCTGATCTATTCTAGGTAGTGGGAATGGATCTTTTGGGCATGCCTTATTTAGTGTTGTGTAGTCGATACACATCCGAAGCTTCCCGCCGGCCTTGGGTACAACGACTGGGTTTGCCAGCCATTTTGGATGGAAGACTTCTCGTATGAATCCAGCTTCGAGTAACTTCTTCACTTCTTGTCGCATGAAGTTATGTCGCTCTACAGATTGCTTTCGAGGCTTCTAATGTACGGGCCGAGCGTCGGGATAGATCTTCAGATTATGCTCGATCACTTCCCTAGGGATCCAAGGCATTTGTGACGGTTGCCAGGCAAACACGTTGACGTTAGCCCGGAGGAAAGTGATGAGCGTGAGTTCCTATTTGTCATTCAGACCTCTTGATATACGAGTGGTCTGAGCAGCATCGGAACCGATTTGGACGACTTTGATGGGGATGTCGACGTCGCCGCTTGGTTGCACGCGAGGTGCGGAGGTTGATCCTCGCTGACGAATGCTCGGGGGTTTTGGAGCTTGCTCCTGCCTGGATTCTTCCTCCTGTGTTGTAGCAAGCGCATGGAGTTCCTCCAGAGCAGTCACTCCGACAGTACGATCTCCGCGGATCCGAAGAACGCCAATTGGTGTTGGCATCTTCAACAATTGATCTGAGCGACGTCAAAGATCAACTTCTCAGTGCGATAATTCTCCCGAGTCCCAAAGGTCATAGGGAGAGTAATGGCACCGAGCGGTGTTATGGCCCCCGGACCTACTCTGGGAAGGGTCGGGAAGGGCGAAGGTCCGAAGGTCGGAGCTGAAGCTTGACAAAAGCCTCGAAGCTTATGAGGTTCAACCTCGAACCTCCGTCCACCATTACATGGTGGAGTTGAATGTTGTTGATGGTAGGTGATACCATCAGAGGTAGCTGGCCAGCTCCGATCAGTTTTCGAGGGCAGTCTGAAGCATCAAAAGTGATGGTAGTGTCCATCCACTTCCGATAAGGTTCCGCCCTGGCTGTAGGATCTACCGAGGCCATGTCGCCGCATGGTCTTGAGGATACAGCGGGAGGCGATGTCCCATGAACCACAAAAGATGGTGTTCATGGTCTTTCGAAGCTCATTGTCGGAGATGTCAGAGTCATCATTGATGGAGGTGTACACAGCCTTCAAGACCTTTTTAGGGTCCTGGAAGCCCAACTCCTCTTCAGCCGGAGCTTCGTCGACTTTCTGCTTTCCTTCCCTCTGACGAAAAGGAACTTCTTCCCGGCGCTTGTGGTAGCGCTCAGCAAGGTTTTGGACCTCCCGACAGTCCTCCAAGTTGTGGTTATTCGACTTGTGGATAGGACACCACATTTTGGAGTTGCCACCATCTTCAGGGGATGGTCGAGATCGTTTCTCAGGGCATGGCCCCCGGCCACCCGGAGCTGCAGTAGCTATAGCGGTGGATGTGCCGACCGACGACTTCTTTTTGCCGTTGGACTTTTTCTTCTTTTTGCCACTCCTGGGGGTAGTGGCTTCGCCTTGGAGGATTTTTTTTACCATCCACCGGAGGTGGTTTGGAGTGCATCTCACGGCCCTCCGCAGCTTTAGCACACTTGTCTGCCAAGCTGAAGAGCTCGGTGACGCTGGTGATCTCCTTGACCGCCAGCTTCTCCAGCATCTTCTTATCTCGCACACCCTGTCTAAATGCCACGATGATAGAAGCGCTAGAGATAGAAGGAATGGTGTTTCGTACCTGGGAGAACCTCTGGATGAATGAGTGCAGGGATTCTCTCCCCTTTTGCACCACTGCAAAAAGGTCCAATTCGGTGCCTGGTCGGGTGTATAAACTCCCAAAATTGGCGGTGAACTGTTCGCACAATTCCTCCCAACTATTGATAGAGTTGTGAGGAAGGCTCATGAACCAGGACCTGGCGGTCCCAGTCAAAGCTACTGGGAAGTATTGGTCATTACAGCCTCATTACCTCCGGCCGCAAGGATTGCGGTGGTGTAAATTTGGAGAAACTCGGCGGGGTTAACAGTCCCGTCAAACTTCTCCAGCAGGTGTGGCCGGAACTTTTGTGGCCATCTGACCATGCGTAGGTGCATGGCCAGTGCAGAACAGCCTCCTCCTACTCCCTCGGGAGCAGGGCTGTCTCGAGCTTCCCGCCTTTCGCGAGCACGCTCAATATGGACACGGCCATCCTTTTGACGGTAACAGTGATCAAGCTCCGCCCGGAGGTCATGAGTTGACATCCTGGTTACCGTATGAGTACGTCGCGCCCCAGAGGGTAGCGACGTAACTTGATGTGACGCAGCACGCCTCCTATTCTGGGAAGCATGCGGACCAAGTCTGCTAGACACAGTCCAGCGTTGCGATGGGGCCTGCCCCGAAGGAGGAGGACCTTGATTGCTGATGCGGTCGGCTGCTGCTGCAACTAGATGTTCCACATTAGCTCTCCACTGCTCCATTGCACCCTGGGATGCACCTGGAGGTGGTGGACGTTGGAGGAGAGCACGTGCTGCATGAAGCGCGTGTTCAGGGTTGTTGTTGTTTGGTGATGCAGTGACTGACGCCGATGCACCGTCACGTTGCTCAGCTTGACGTGCTGGTGCAGGCAGTGGTGGTGAAGGCATGACTCCTGCTGGAGCCACAGCACCTGCTGGTTGCTGCGTGTTGGAGGGATTGCCTCCAACGGGTTGAACGGCAGGGTTGCCGTTGGATGATCCAGCAGCTGAGTTCACCATACTCGAAATCTCGGGCGCCCCTACCTGGCGCGCCAATTGTCGGTGTTTGGAACCAGCAGATCTCCTGACACAACTTTTGGTAGATCGAGGAGTTGTAGTTCGATAATGGGCGCGCAGAGATTCAAGAAGGTGAAAGACACATGTACACAGGGATTTACGTGGTTCGGGCCGCCTGAGCGTAATACCCTACTCCACAGGCTGTGTTGGTGATGTATTAAGCTCGAGAGTCTAGAAGAAGCTCCAGAAGAAGAAGCTCGTCTAGCTCAGAGTGTTCAGCAGTGGTCTGGAACCATCCCTTGTGTATCGTCGACCAGTCCTTTTATAGTACAAGGACTGGTCGTTACAACGTCAGCCTACCCCGACAGGTGGCCCCGACGGTTACACATGCTTGATACACAATAAATGGGGTTAATTACCCATAATAGCCTTGTAACAGGCCTTAATAGTGCCGTTACCAGTATTAAGGGCCATCCGATCGTGTGTCATTAATATGGCATTAATGACACTTAATCGGGTCTTGAAGTCTTTGATTGATCCTTGAAGGTCCGGAGCCGTTGGGGGTCCTCCGGCCTGATAGTTGAAGTTGAAGGTCCGGCGGTTGCCACGTGGTAGCTCTGGAGCTCACCGTCGTGGACGGATAGGTCCGGTGTTGTTGGACACGTGTCAGTACCGGAGCTTCCCTCTGTTTGGGGTTAGGTCCGAGGGTACCATATTGGTATTCTGACCAGAGCTTCCCAGATGTGGGTGATAGCCCCGGTCTTCTGATACACGTGGCAGCCCCGGGACTAACCATGTCGCGGGAGCAGGTCCGGCTACGCCTGACATGTGGGGCCTTAGGAGGTCTTCAAATCTGGTATATGGAGTTTCCTTGTGATATTTGCAATCCCAAGGGGTATCCGGTACGGAGGGTACCGACAACCTGGAACGCCTCAATCGAATGGGTGTCTGAGCGGAGGAACCGAACCTTGTTAGACATGGTTACGTTGATGATGAGCCAAGCAGATCTTCCATTATCCTTTTGGGGTTATGCTCTTGAAACTGTTGTGTTTACACTAAACAGAGTCCCAACTAAGTCTATTGAGAAGACACCATATGAGATGTGGACCGAGAAACGTCCTGGATTATCTTTTCTCAAAGTTTGAGGGTGTGATGCTTATGTCAAACGTTTGACGTCAGACAAACTCACTCCCAAATTAGACAAATGCTTGTTTGTGTGATATCCTAGGAAATCAAAGGATATTATTTTTATAACAAAATAGAGGGTAAAGTGTTTACTGCTCGCAATGGTGTCTTCTTGGAAAAAAAGTTTCTCTCAAAAGGAGTTAGTGGGAGCAAGGTGCATCTTGAAGAAATCCAAGAAATACCTGAAAATGTTTCAGCACCCACTGATCCTATACAGGATGTACAAGATGTTGTGCAACTAGCTGATGAAACACCAGCCCCACGAAGGTCTACGAGGGTACTTTGTGCGACTAAAAAGTTAACGCTTCTAACCACGGAGCAACATGACATGGTATTGTTGGACAATAATGAGCCCACGACCTATACCGAAGCAATGATGGGACCCGACTCTGAGAAGTGGCTTGGAGCCATGGAATCCGAAATTGAATCCATGCATGAAAATCAAGTTTGGAACTTGGTTGATCCAATTGAAGGTGTGAGACCTATCGATTGTAAATGAACTTTCAAGAAAAAGACTGACATGGATGAGAATGTTCACATCTATAAAGCACATTTGGTGGCGAAAGATTTCAAACAAATTCAAGGTGTTGATTATGATGGAACTTTCTCAGCTGTCACAATGCTAAAGTCCATTCGAATTCTTCTAGTAATTGCTGCATATTTTGATTCAAAAATATGGAAAATGGATGCCAAAACAGACTTTCTTAATGGCAGTCCGACTGAGGATGTGTACATGATAGAACCTGAGGGTTTGTCGATCTTAAAAATTCTAGTAAAACATGCAAGCTCCAGAAGTCCATCTATAGATTGAAGCAAGCATCTCGGAGTTGGAATCTACATTTTGATGAAGTTGTCAAAGGGTTTGGATTCATGAAAAATGTCGAATAACCTTGTATTTACAAGAATTTTAGTGGGAGCACACATGTATTTCTGGTCCTATATGTAGATGACATATTATTGATCGGAAATGACATTCCAATGCTTGATGATGTTAAATCCTCATTAATTCTCAATGAAAGATTTAGGAGAGGCAGCATACATTTTGGGCATAAAGATCTAAAAGGCTAATTGGATTAAGCCAAGATACATATATTGACAAGATATTAAATCGATTCAATACGCAAGATTCCAAGAAATGTTTCTTGCCAATGTCACATGACATTACTCTAAGCAAGATTTGGTGTCCTTCGATACCGGATGAGCAAAATAGGATGAGAGCGATTCCTTATGCTTCGGCTATTGGATCCATCATGTATGCCATGCTATGTACACGCCCAGATGTATCTTATGCTCTAAGCATCACAAGCAGGTATCAATCAGATTATGGTGAGGCTCATTGGACCGTTGTAAATAACATCCTTAAGTACTTGAGAAGAACTAAGAATGTGTTCTTAGTGTTTGGAGATGAAGAATAGCTCGTTGTAAAAGGTTACACCGATGCTAGCTTCCAAACTGGTAAGAATGATTCTAGATCGCAATCCGGTTTTGTATTCTGCCTCAATGGAGGGGCGGTCAGCTGGAAAAGTTCCAAGCAAGATGCTATAGAAGATCCAACAACGGAGGTGGAGTATATTGCAGCTTCTGAAGCTGCAAAGGAAGCTGTTTGGATCAGAAAATTTGTTTCTGAGTTTGGTATTGTTCCTAGCGCGTCCAGTCCTGTGGATCTCTATTGTGACAATAGTTGAGTCATCACACAGTCAAAGGAGCCTAGATCACACAAACGATCCAAACATATACTACGACACTATCACCTCATTCAAGAGATCATCGACTAAGGTGATGTGAAGATATGCAAGCTGCACATGGATTTGAATATTGCAGATCCATTGACAAAGTCTCTTCCACAATCAAAGCATGAGGCGCACACAAGATCTATGGGTATTAGATACTTACATCAGTGATCATAGTGTGTAGTGGTAGACTTGTGTCATAGCTATGTTTATGTACTATTAAATAAATTTTTATATGAATAATCATTATTTATATTTATCATCAAGTATGTGACTTGTTCGTGAAACTCTTTGTTAGTAGTAATGTTACTCTGAATGATCCCTAGTCTATATCATTATATGAGATAATGATGTCACACAGACTAGCACATGTATTAATTGATGATCACGTTTCACGAATCATAGATATGGAGATATCAAATTAATAATGTGAACACATGTTAGTGAACATGGTGTTGGATTGACCCATTCTCTGACACTATAGGGATTTCCATATGTGCCATCAGTTGGTCTTGAGTGATACACCTGCTAGATCCTTAGACCTGAGATCGCCATTGTTCATGTGTAGTTGTGTACTTTGAGACTACCAAATGCTACACCGTAACTGAGTAATCATAAAAGTAGTATTCGAGTACATAATGAAACATAGAATGAGATGTGCTCGGATCAGATGAAATTTGCCCCTCCCTAATAACAGGAGAGAGATCTCTGAGCCCCTCAAGATAGTTGGATTTGAAAGTACATGGTTATGCCAAGGTGATTAAAGGTTAATCACAATGACTAAAAGTTAGTCATGGAATGAAGACACCATTCGATCGAGTGAATGGTCGAGCCATCACAAGGATGGCACACATCTCGCCTTGATCTTGACTGATATCGTGAGGCAAATGGATTAGCATGTTGAATGTATGTAGGTCCGGCCGATATGATCTTTATGTACATTCGGGAGTCAGTATGTCCTGCTTGATACTTCTACTGACTTGTGGTTGGAAACGGTTTCTATTCACAACCGACTGCATATGAACCTAACTGGTCAGACACTTAATGGGTTGGAATATCGAAAATCTTGGCTAGATGATTGTCTCTAGTGCAAGTGGGAGATTGTTGATAATATGCACAAGAAGCAATCATAACAATTCGCGTTAAGACCTATTAGATATTTGATACATAAGCAATTAGGGTACTAATGGGCCTGCGACCTAAAAGCTCTTTAGTACGCCTATAAATACGAGGGGTAGTGTTAGAGGCTAAGCACTCCACCACGTGACAGCCCTAGCCGCCACCCTTGAAGGCCTCACGCTGAGACCCTTGCCGCGTGTGCAGTGCTAGCACACCGGCGCACGACGTTCCTCTGTGTACGTGTAAACTTTGTGAAAGTGTTGTTGCTACTGCTGCGCTGATCGGCTACGACGAACGGGTTCATCTTCCTATTGTTGTGACAAGGGCAAGGAGAAGACGAATGAGATCGTCTACTTCTTCTACACCGATGCGCGTCTACGTTCTGCTGCGTTGCGCGTCTAGTGATAACAATCTATGATTTTTATACTTGTATGTTTCCTAGGTAATATGGTAGAATTGCTAGAGTAACGTACCACCAATTTTCCAAAAGTTTCTTACTTGCGTCCAGTAGTAATGATCTATAATCTCTGTACTTATATATTTCTTGAATAATATAATAGAATTGCTAGAGTAACATACCATTAATTTTCCAACAGTTTCTTACAAAAGAATAGCAGTATGTTGCTTGTACCATGAAGCACTCTGTCTTTTGTCCGACCTGCTCCTGCCCGGTTGTCACCGGCCTCAAGAAGCGGTGGGGGGTACTGTCCCAATCCGCCGCGTGCTCCTCCTTGCGTCGTCCGCCCTTCTATTTCTACCACCAGTCCCCTGCTCCATCACATCACGGCATGGAGGCGGCGCCTCCATCACCTTCCCGCTCTTCTCCGGCGGCTAACCGATCATCAACCGCCGCCAGGGAAAGAAAGGTCGGTAGGCCATGCTGTTTGCAACCGTGTTTTACTCTCTCTTTTGCTTTCTTGGTCGCGTTGGTTCCTGTTTTACTCTCTCTCTCTCTCTTCTGTCTCTCGCCCCAAAATAAAAAAAACTCTTCTTCTGTTGTTGTTGCGCGCTGTTAGCGTTACTGTGTTCCATTAGGATTCACCCCGAGCTCGAACATTCCTGCTCTTCCAAACAGGGCAACCGTGTTCCACCTTCACCCTTTAGCTTCTGTGTATGATTCTGAATTCGCATGCATCCCGTATCACTATTGGAGTAATAAGAGAGTTCATTTCGAACCTTGGTTGTTGTTGCCTGTCCTCCGTCTCCGTCCCATGTTGGTGTTTCTCTGTCTGCCCTTTTCCGTGTGATGTTCTAGATTTCGCAGCTGCTATTTGCTGGAGAAGATTTCCAAGATCAGTGCTAATCCCCTGCGTGATCTAGATAAAGATCCGTTCCTTGTTTCATCCACCATATTCGGTAACCAATTCTTTTCAATGGATTTACCCAATCAGAACCCATTGTGCTCTCCTTGGTTTATTAGTGCACTTGTGTTCACCTCGACGAGTTCAACTTCAACAGCTCTTATCGAAAATTCTCTTCGTGGCATTTTTCAGCCTGTTCCACCACATCTGTTCGACTGTCCCCGTGTTTCTCTCTTCTGATGATATTTTCCGACGATGGGCTGTAAGATATAACGAGAATATTCTGTTCTGTTTTGAGCCTCCTGACCAACAGAATTCTGAATCCGTTGCCAAACACACCGCGATTATCGCTGCTTTAACGCGGTCGCGGGCCAGCGAGAGGCTCCATCTCTGTTTTGATCTCGTCATGCGCGTAAGTTGGGAGACCACATCGCACGGAGCAGAGCCTCCTCTTTTTTCCGCCGCTGCTTTGCCCATTCTTGAATCTGAAAACCATGGCCAGTTCGCGGTCCAGTTCTTGATCCTTCGTTGATTGTTGCAGGGCTAATTGTTCCCAAGACGGCTCCGCTCCGGCTGTCCGCGCCGCCGCAGGCTCTTCCCCCGTCACTCTGGCCTTCCCCGTGGTGCCGCCGCATTGCATCGTGAGCGAGGAGCATGAGAGGTTGCCATCCGTTGTCCTCGTCGTCGCCGCGTCGCTGCTGCGGAGGGCGTCTCCTGTAGACAACGGCTAAGCTTGTTGATTCTTTAGCGATTCTTTGGAGGAAGTGATATGGCCAAGATGAGCTGCTTCCCGGCTCTGCTCGCCGGAAGGAGGAAGAAGCACCGCAAGGTCGCTGACGCCATCAAGGTTGGATGTAATGACTGTCCCAAGGTGAAGCCGGTCGAGTTCACCCACGCACCACATGCTGCTGTCGTCGTCGAGCCGCGCGACGACAAGGTCGCCGGCGCTGCCGCTGACGACGTTCCTGTGGCCGCACTTAAAGGAGGTGACGAGACCGAGAAAGCGTCGGTGAAGGGGGACGACATGTCGGATTTCGAGTTCGAGCTCCACGCGGCCAAGAAGCCCGTTGGAACCGACGGCGGCGGCGCGGATAAGACCGAAGCCGTCGCGGCAGCGGAACAGGACACGGCGGCGGACGCGTCGCCGAAGCTGAAGCGGTCGTGCTCCAACATCGAGACCAAGCGCCCCGGCCCGCGCGACGCCACTGTGGTGCCGTCGCGGTCTCGCTCCTACAGCGATCTGACGGGCCTGCCTGTCAGCCTCGCCTCGGAGAAGACGATCCCGATAGGCGCGCCGCCGCCAGTGGCGAGCCCGGCGTCGGTGAAGACGTCGCGCACCGCCGACCATGTCATGCTCAAGAGGCGGTCGTCGAGCCAGGTGCTTCCTTCGCGCAGCCGCAAGCTGTGGTGGCGGCTCTTCCTCTGGAGCCACCGCAACCTGCACCGCCCTGGGTCAGCGCGCCCGGCTGCCGCACGCTCGGCCGGCCGGCACGGTGGGTACACCTCGGACACGCACGAGGAGGGCCAGTCCGCCGCGGCGGCGGACCGCAAGAACAAGAAGGTGATGCTGGACGGCTCGCCGCCGCCGCCGCCGGCCCCCAACCAGTGGGTCGCCTTCTGCGCCGACAACTCCCTCCTCTACCGCGTCAGCGCGTGGGTCAGCAGCATCGAGAACGAGCCGTTCCGCATCGCTGAGGATGACGAGCACGACGACGTGGATGGCGACGACATTGAAGGAGGCGAGTGCGTGGCGCGCCCTCGCGCCCTCCAGCTCGGTGAGCCGTCGTCGGGGAAGGGCCACAGGTCCAAGCGCTGCGCGGCGGCCGACGAGGTCGTCCAGGCCAACAGCGTCGTACAGTCCCTGAACGCCTTCTCCTCCGTGGCACACATATGTGGGATGGATCTGAAGGTCATGCCGATGATCGCGCCGTTCTCAAGCCTCCGGGCTGTCAACCTCTCCAGCAATTTCATCGGTGAGCCAAATCTATGCTGAAAATGTTACTATATTAGTTGTTTCAGTAGCTCTGTTGCCGGACAAGTGCTGAATGTTGTTGCCACTGCAGTTCATATCTCCTCGAGTTCGCTGCCGAAGGGCCTGCACTCGCTCGATCTATCGAGGAACAAGATAGCAACCATCGAGGGGCTCCGGGAGCTGACGAAACTGCGTGTGCTCAACCTGAGCTACAACCGCGTTTCTCGCATCGGGCATGGTAAGCACGTTTGTTCAGAACTGCACCTGCAAGCAAAATTTCAAATTTTCAGACTTCAGGCTCAGGATGCATAACCTTTAGTAGTGAGTAGTAACAGCTGACAGAGATTATTATATATTGTTCTGTTGCAAACTTGCATGATTGAATCTACCCGACAAGTCTCGGTCTAGATCTCAATGATTCAGAAGAAACACCTAAAATTGCAGCATGGGCTTCACATCTTCGCTGCATTGGCCACATTTGTTGGGACTTGGGATGGAGGACCCTTATAGTTGAGATGGCATTGTCCAATAATGTTGACACTTGTATATGCATTATCACTTTTGTGGTGGTCCATGGATGAAGGATAGCATACCGGCTTCTTCAATTGCATGGTTTCAGCAACAAATCAGGCGATTGTGAATAAATTAATGAATGAATGACCCTGCTACTATTGCAGAACTGCATTCAGTCAAAAACTCTGCACTGGACTTGCATTGTCGGAAGTTCTTTTTTTTTTCAGTAGATTTTGCTTTCCGGATTCATGCTCTAATCTCCGGATTTAATCGTCAGGTCTGTCGAACTGCACGGCGATCAGGGAGCTGTACCTCGCCGGCAACAAGATCAGCGACGTGGAGGGCCTCCACCGTCTGCTGAAGCTGGCGGTGCTGGACCTGAGCTTCAACAAGGTCACGACGGCCAAGGCGCTCGGCCAGCTGGTGGCCAACTACCACTCCCTCTTGGCGCTCAACCTCGTGGGCAACCCAGTCCAGGCGAACGTCGGCGACGACGCGCTGCGCCGGGCGGTGACGGGGCTCCTTCCCAGCCTCGTCTACCTCAACAAGCATCTGGTGAAGCCGCAGCGCAGCGCGCGGGAGATGGCCACAGAGAGCGTCGCGCGCGCCGCGCTCGGCGGCGGGCGCAGCCAGCGCAGGCGGGCGTCGCGGCGGCTCGGCGCGGGGTCAGGAGACGGGAGCGCCAGGAGCTGGTCCAAGGGTAGGCACCACGGCTCGGGCTCGATGAAGAGATGAGGAGGAATTCAGCGGAGGGAGATCAGCGGTGGTGCTTTAGATTTTGATGCGAGATAATTGATTGAGGCGGAATAATGTATATACAGGAGGGAGAGAGATTGCTTAGATTTCTACTCCTTCGGTGCTTGATGAATGTAGTGCTCCATGTTTCATGAATCATTTCTAGCTACAAAATTGAAAGATTTTTTCTAGGTATATAAATCATGCAAGTATGTTTATGTTATCATGGTACGTCTTTTGATTGACCCTTGTTCTGTGTTCCCCAAGTCGGTTACAAATTAGACATGGTTATTATAAAATTTTACTATATCTTATTATATCTAGGCTTAAGACCATCCGCACCAATGTACTCTAATGCATACTCTATCCTTTAAACCATACTCTATATACTCTATACTTCCAGTATATCGTCTCACAAAAATTTTCCAGTATGCTTTACAGTATGCTTTCCAGTACTAAGACGTCTGTTTCTTCCTCTATTTGTCAACAGTCTGATGATAATCTCCACCATACTCCATGCATGTAGTACGGGTCCTGTTGGCATAGTCACACCATAAACCACATAATGTATGAGTTTCATAGGTTTGATCTTATATAATTCCTCAAACTTGACTCAACGGCCTGTCAGCGATCGACGGAACCAATTCTTGAGCAATAAGACCCAATGTTGCAGTGCAATCCATTTTGTTGTCGATTGTTTTAAATAATCCTCACTACAAACCTATTGATTAATCTGCAAGGACTACAGTCCTCCGCTCTAGCAAGAACTAAGGTTGGTTTGTGAATACATTGAGAAGTTAAATTAATTATTCAATTGTACTACCATGAAAGGGCCTTGGGCTCCGTTTATGTAACGCCCACATTTTCAAAAGAAAGAAAATTAATTTAATTACCTTTGTGTATGCATTTTTTGTGTGAATTTTGAAGTTCAAACGTGTAGCAAACGATTGAAATTTGAATTTGAAAACAAATTAAAAGAAAAGAATAGGAAAAAGAAAAAGATAAAAACCCTTCCCTGGGCTAAATCCCCACCCTGGCCCAATTCTCTCTTCCGCAGCCCAGCAGCCCACCCTCCACTCCTCTCTCCGCCCTAAGGGCCCCACCTGTCATCCCCCACCTCAAGCAACCACCGCCTCCCTCTCTTCCCGCGCCCACACCGCGCCACCCTCACCTTCAACCGTCGAATCCCGCACGAAATTCAATCGGGGAACTGCCATTTGCGCTCTCCTTCAATCGACGCCCATTTCCCCTCTATAAAATCCCACATTCCCCCTCTCCTTTCTCTTCCCCGCGCCCAAACCCTAGCCGCACGTCGCCAAGGTTTGTTGCCCTTGTTTCCGGCTAACCGACAGTTGCCTTGCTCTCCCCTTCGCCCTAACCTCTTCACCCTGTCACCAGGATCACGTCGGGCAAGTTGGTGCGTGAATTAGCCAAGTTTTCGCCGGAATCGACGGGTGCCGACGCCAACCGCCGCCACCTCTCGTCGCCGACTCATCTCCGGCCAATTTCGGACCCCGAGACCTCCCTAGGTGTGTTCCCCTTCTTCCCCTCTTCGGTTTCGCATAAAATACGCAAAGGATAGGTGGCGTTTTGGCCGATTTGGCCAACGCCGGCAAGGTCCGCCGCCGCGGCCGCCGTGCGCCGCCGTGCTCGCGTGTGATCGGTGCCGCCGGAGCGACGTGGCCGAATCTCGGCCCTCGGTTCAAACCGAACGACCGAGATTAGAAGCGCATACCGGTTCGTTTTAATTAAATCCGGGCCATCCGATTCAAATCCAACCGCCCACATTTAAAACCCTTTTCCCGCCGCTGGTTTTACACCCAGGCCCTTGGAAATTCACCAGCTACCCCCTAGACTTTGCTGGATTGCAAATCTAACCCCTGGATTTAACAATCTAGCCACTGGACTCTCTCGAAATGTATTTAATCAGTTAATTAGTCAATCTAACCACTGGAAATTTGTAGAATTAGTGTTTTAGCCCCTGTCCAGTGTAGGAAAGTTACCAAACAGTCCCTGGACTTTTATTTAATTGCTGAATATTGTTTATATGAGTATTTAATGTGTAGAAAATAGATAAAAATGAAAAATAAATGTAGAATCAGTAGGAAAATTTGTATAAAATGTTTTTATGCTATAATTAAATTGTGGAGTTCAAATAAAATACATTTTGACCATAGAAAATTTATTAAAAATGTTTAAAATACATTTGGGCCATAGAGAATTCAATAAAAATGATTTTGGGCCATAAATAAATCCTAAAAATGTAAGATAAATATAAAATGCATATTTTGGCTATGTAAAATAATAAATACCTCGTAGGGACGCATTAGTATAGAGTTTTATGCCTATGTGTATGTTTGATGCTATGTGTTGTGTGCTCTTTACTTATTTTAGCCTTTATTTCTCTTTGCCATGTTTGGGTAATATATTTAGAGTCGTACTACGACCCCAACTTCAATCTCCAAGACCAAGACTTCACCAACAATCAAGTCTTCGAAGAAGGCAAGTGCCTTTGACCATCTTGTACCAATTTTAGGATTTTAGTTAGATGCATACTAATTCAATTGATGTCCTATTTCATGTTTCATGCCTTATTCCATATAATTCCTTGTCACCTGATGTGGGTTGGGAAGTAGATAGGTATTAATTATGTTTAGCCATGCTTAGACATTGGGAATGGGTTTTCATACAATTGTGACATGTTAAACTTTATGATCACTTTAATTGTGGAGGATACACAATAGTAGTGGATAGGAATCTGGTGGTTGGATAGATTTGGTATGGTGCAGTTTGCACGAGACCCGGGATTGGGTTTGGTACCACCGGATTCTAAGGACCGGTTTATGGAGTAGCCACTAAGCTTTATAGTACCACCACGAGACTGAGATGGGGCAGCTTGGTCAATTAATTAGGTTTCTCCCGATGAAATGCTAGTAGTTGGATGGTGTGGGGAATGATGTAGGGGTACTGCTCTGGGAACCGCAAGGCTCAAGAGGGGACTCTGAGGCGGAGGGTTACTCCGGGAATGCCTTAGTGGTGGAAACCTTAAAGGGCTAGCACTAGTCGGGAGTATCTTTGTAAAGACCATATTGTGATCTCCTAGCCTCACACCAAAGGAAGTGTGTAATGTGGTTAGCTACCAAGGGCAAACAGGGAGGTTCACTTAGTCCACCTGGCAACAGGGGATGAAATCACTGCTTTTGGGGAAAGGGTACACTCTCTGCAGAGATTTGGAAAACTGTCATGACAGCCGTGCTCACGGACAAGAGCGGCTTGGTGTCAAATTCATAATTAGTCGATGATTGGAATGATGGTTGGGAATGGATATTGGTATTGATTCTTCATTTATTATTCTGTCATGGTTGGGATTATTCACCTAGATGTAGGTGTTAATGAAAGCTAAGGGTAGGTTTAATGTATAGTGCTTAAACCACTATCAGCCTTTCCTTTTTATTGGCCTTCATGTCATTCATTTCCCACACTTGCTGAGTACCACGGGATGGTACTCACACTTGCTTTGTTGTATTTTTGATATGCTGCTCAGTGAAGAGAAGATCTAATGAGGACAGTGACAAGTGAAGACGGTGTATAGGTCGCGTTGCTGCCAGTCAATTTGCCTGTGGTTACTCTGAAGTTTTTCCTCTTCCGCTGCTATTCAAAACTCTTTTAAAGGTATAAATGTTGTTTGCATGTGATATAGAACTGTTTATCACTTTTTGTCGTACATGTATGGTGAAACAGATCCTGGCATACATGTATTTAGCAGCTGGTTTTATGCTTAATAAAACCGGGTGTGACAATTTACTTGAATGGGCTCAATACTGGACGCGGCTTCCCTCTTTCCAAATCGTCTTCTCATGCTTACTTCCGCATACCTAGCATCTTTTTATTTGATTTAGCATGGAGGTGTGAACCTGCAAATAAAACTGAAAACCAATAAAATGATTTTACGTATGCGAAAGTACGCATGAGAGGAGGGAAGTCGTGTCCTCCAATATCATGCTTAAGCAATCCACTAGCATCCACTTTTCATCTTAGAATGTCCATGGTTGCGTTATATAAAACTGCAAATTTTTATTTATTTTAACATCATGTTTAATTATTTAATATTAACATCTTGCTATTTTTTTTGCAAAAATAGCCATCTAACCGTCCACATCGTGGACATGGCTAGTTGACGTGTCATGCCACATCAGCAAGTGTCATCCACGCTGTGGACGACTTGGTGATGTGGCAGTCACGTCAGCGCTACCTCCGCTAAAAATAATGTACAAGTTGAAAATTGAACTCATAACTTCATGAGTAAGACTCACACACTCTACCAACTGAACTAAACAAGTTATTTGTCTATGTTGCTCATTTTTTTTTATTTAACATAGACGTGGAGTTTGAAATCTAGACTTTGAACATATAAATTTGAATTTGTGATTTGAACAATTTTTGAAACTTGATTTTGAATTATCATATTTTTCCAAGTAAAAAATTTCAAATTCGAAAAATGAACTGTTAACTTGAGATTTTGAATTTAATTGCAAATTGTAATTTTTAAATTTCAAATTTAAATTCAAACTTTAAATTGAATTTCAAAATTTCAAATTTGAGTACTGAAGCCTGAAATTAAATAGAAATTTAAATTAAAATTTGAAATTCAATTAAATATTTCAAAATAATGTTCGAATTTAAGATTTCCTTAAATGAAAATTTTTGAAATTTTGAAACTTGAACTATATTTTGAAATATTAAATTAAATTTCAAATTGCAAATTTGAATTTAAATTTATATTTAATTTCACACTTCAAAACTCGAACTTGAAAGTTTGAATTTAAATTTGGAACTTAAAAATTAAAATTTGCAATTAATTTCAAAATCTCAAGTTTAAAATTTCATTTTTTGAATTCAAAATTTTTTTGACATCTCAAATTCAAATTTATATGTTCGGAGTCTAAATTTTAAACTTCACGTCTATGTTAAATAAAAAAAATAGGAACATAGACAAATAACTTGTATAGATTAATTGGTAGATTGGGTGAGTCTTAGTCATGAAATCGTGAGTTCGAGTTCCGATTTGTGTATGATTTTTAGCGAATTAAACAACGCGGTGAGGTGGCGCTGACGTGGCTGCCACGTCAACACGTTATCCACCGCATGGACGACACATGCTGACATGGTTGCCACATTAGCAAGTCGTCCACAGCGTGGATGCCACATGCTAATGTGGCATATACCACGTCAGGTGACTATTTTTGCAAAAAAATCCACAAGCTATTAATAATAAATGATTAAAAATAATGTTAAAATATATTTTTTTTCTAAAACTGCAGTCCATCGTGTCCAACATAAAAGGCCTTGCCTGCCTTCCAAGCAATTCCAAGATCACCGTAGCAGTGCACGCCTGGCATCCGTTCCAGGCATGCCTTGGCGTTGCCCACCCCGCCCATGCAAGCAACAAACGATCCGAGGACATCACGCGGTGTATGTGTATATCTATCGAACTGCATGCATCGCCGTCTCCCGTCTCTGAAGCTTAAGCTCGGCTTCGGCGTTCCGTAGTGTGCAGCTCTCTGCTCTCTGCAAGACTGCAACTATGGAGAAGCCGAGGCAATGCGCCGCCCTCCTCTTGGCGCTGCTGCTGGTAAGTGTCGCGCGCCCGTGCCGGTCCTCCCTCTACCGGCCTCCACCACCCGTCGTGACCTACCACCACGGCGCGGTGCTGGACGGCGCGGTGCCAGTGTCCGTGCTCTACTACGGTGCCTTCTCGCCGCACCAGAAGGCGGTGGTGTCCGACTTCCTGCTTTCCCTCTCCCCGCGCGGCCACGGCCCGAGCGTGTTCAGCGCGCCGGGCCCCGGGCCTGCGCCGTCGTTGGCGCGCTGGTGGGAGACGGTGGACCGGTACGTGAGCAAGACCGGCCGGGCCCGCCGCGCGTGCTGCTGGCGAGTCAGGTCAGCGACGAGGCGTGCTCGCTGGGGATGGGGAAGTCCCTGTCGCGGCGCCAGGTGGAGCGTCTTGCCGCGCGGCTGGGCCTGGCGCCCGGAGGTGTAACACCCAAAATTTTGAAAAGGAAAAAAATATATAAAATAAATTTTTGAAGAGCCACAAAAATAATTTTCTTTGGAAATAAAATTCATATAAGACAATTGCATCATGATTGCTTGATTGTGTGAAATTTTGAAATTTAAATTTGTTAGAAAATTTCAGTTTAAAAGTTCAAATCATAAAAGAAAAGAACAACAAAACAGAAAAGAAAAAGAAAAGGAAAAGAAAAAGGAAAAACTCACCTTGGGTCGATTCCCCCGCTTCCCCCGCCTGCGGCCCACTTCCCTTCCTCTCTGCGCCGGCCCGCTTCACCCCGCGCCCACACCTGCGCCCCTCTCTACCCTCGCCGCCAACCCGGCCCCACTGGTCAGACCTTTCTTCCCTGCCGCGCCGCACGCCCGTAACGCTCGCGCGCGATTACACCGCGCCGCCCACTCACCCCCTCTTCATTTCCGGCCGTTTCACCTCAATCATGAATGGAATCGTGCCCCATGATGCGCCGCCCGTTTCTACAACGAAGCCCTATAAATACCGCCCCCCCCCCAGATTTTACCGCCCCGACGCCCCAAATCGTAGTCGCCGACGAGCTCTGTAAAGCCGACCCCGTTCCTGTCATTCCGTCTAATTCCACACCTCGGGAGCTTGTCTAATGTGTTTGCCATGTTGTTAGGAGCACGCCGAGCATCACCGTCGGGGGGAAACGCCTCTGCATCACCGACTTCGTCAGGCGCCGACGAGAACCGCCGCCATTCTTCGTCGCCGACCATCTTCCGTCCAATTTCCAACCGTGCGACGACCCTCGGTGAGATCCTCGTGCACCCCTCTACCTTTTGCGCTAGTTAGATGTGCCCTATAGCGTTTGTAGTGCGTGTTGTAGCCGTCGCCGGTGAGTTCGCCACAGTGCGCGCGCTGCGCCGTTGCGCGCCGCCGTCTAGCGCTGCCCTGGGCGACGTGGCCCTTTGTCGATTGTTCATTTTGAATGGGCGGCCGAGATTAAAACCCTTCGTACCTCTTCGGTTAATAAAATTTGGGCCCTCCATTTTATATCCGACGGCCCACATTCAAAACCTCGTGACCGTTGGTGATTTTACATAGAACCCCCTGGATAGTTTAGTAAACCCCCTGGATAGTTTTAGATAATTACAGATTGGTCCAAAAATTCATAACTTTGACCATAGACTTTCTGGAAATTAGGAAATAATTGTAAAATGAAGTAAAAATCATTTTGAAGCCATTGGAATATTAAAAAATAGCTAATAAATTCTGGAAAATTGTAGAATGAACCCTGGACTTTGTAGAAATAGATTTTTAGCTTCTGGAATAGTTCTGTTTTTACAGAAAAGCCCCTGGAAATTCCAGAAATTAAATAAAAGTCCCTAATTTCTATAAAATAATTATAAAAATAGAATTATAAATTTTTTTAATTTATTTTAAGATCTATAATATTATATTAATTAATTTAAATTGCTGTTTTAATTATAAAATGCTTATAAGTGTATTTAATTCATAAAAATTGATTTGCACCTAGGAATAAATAATAAAAATGGTTCAAAAATTGTAAAATGCACATTTTATGTTGTAAAAATATTTTAAGCATATTTTGCATGAGAAACTTTCTAGAAAAATAGTAATAGTTATCAAATAAATATAAAAATTGTATGAAAATTACTAAAAACATGTTTTACTCAAGTTATTTCACTTAACTCCAAAATTCTCAATAAATAGTTTATGCCTATGATTTAAATTACCCATAAAATCACTTCTGCGTAGGAATTTATGTTTTTTTTTGAAATGTTTGCATTTTATGTGTTCTTATTGTATGATATTATCTTTGCATCGTCGTAATCTAGAGTCGGGACCAGAACTGACACTTAACCTCCAAGAGCAACAGTTTCTCGTCGACCACCAAGCTTACTTTGGAGGCAAGTTCTTTGACCATCTTGCATCCTTTTTGTTAAGTTTTAGTTAGATGCATGCTAAATTAAAATATGAATCCTATGCTATATTTCCCTAGTTATTCTCGGTATTCCATGTCACTTGGTTTGGGTGTTTTACTATTTATTAGTTCACGCTTAGCCATGCTTAATTAAATATGGTCAACTTATCTACATGATATATTTATTGTACCATGCTTCATGAAATGTTGGCAAATATGAATTTAGTAGATAGGAATCTGATAGGGGATTTTGTATAGATTGGTGCATGCGTGCACAAGACCTTGGTTTGGGCCTTGACACCTATCGGATTCTAATGACCGGTTTATGGAGGAAGTTGCTACGTTTTTTAGTATCACCACATAATTGTATATGGGACAACTTGGTTTAGTAATTTGGTCTCTCCCGATGTAGCATAGGTAATTGAACGGGCGGGGAATGGGTTCAAAATTCTGCCTTGGGATCTGCATGGCTCAAGAGTGCCTTCTCCTGACGGAGGGAAAATATACTCCAGGTGCCAAAGCGGTAAAACCTTAGAGTACCCATTGCAAGTCGGGAGAACCATCGGAAACACCTCGTAGTGATCTCCTGGCCACACACCTACGAAAGTGTGTAATGTGGTTAGCTACCATGGGCATCAGGGTGGTTTACCTTAGTCCACCTAGCAACAGGGAATGAAATCACGAACTGTGGGTAAAGGATACACACTCCGCAGAGTCTTGTCAAACTGTCTAGACAGCCGTGCTCACGGACACGAGCGGCTTGCAACCATGTTCATAACTAGCACACATGGTTAAATAATAGATGGTTTAGGTGAAAGTGCATCTAGGACTCCCTTGTGGGTTTTGGATGATTTATGACAAACAATTGGGATCCTAACCTCTTTGTTGAGATAAGTTCAGAACTTTAATAGGAAAATGAGAAAAGTGCCAAAAAGGAAGGAATAATGAGGAGCAAAGTGGAAACGAGCTCAAGGAAGAAGAATAGTAGATAATTATGAATGGAGTGTGTTAAGAAAACACATCCCAAGAGCTCCATCACAATTAAACACACACATTGCACAAAGTTACACAGGACCGGACTAGTCCGACTGACACCGGACGAGTTCGATATCCTTTCTGCACGAAATCGGACAAGTCCGATATCCATCTGACTAGTTCGATATCCTTTCTGACTAGAATCGGACTAGTCCTCCCCAATGCGGACTAGTCCTCAAAACACTTCACAAGTCACACAAAATCGGACAAGTCCGATCACAGCCGGACTAGTCCAATATTCTTTTTCATCCAAATCGGACAAGTTCGATGTTTGCACGGACTAGTTCGAAACACCCTCTGATCTGAATCAGACAAGTCCTCCAAGTGCGGACTTGTCATCCTATACACTTAGGGTTTCACATGTCCGGACAAGTCCGATGACTATCAGACTAGTCCGAAGATTTCCAGTAGCGAAATCGGACAAGTCCGCTCCTAGCCGGACTAGTCCGATATTTCGGGACACTTAGGGTTTGCAACACACAGCACACCGGACTAGTCCGATGACCACCACGGACTAGTTCGATCTTTCTGAACCCTAACAGTTACTTTTAGAAACCCATATAAATAGAGTTGTACGACCATATTTTAAAAAGCTCTCGAACCCTAGCGCCGCCACACCTCCCAAGAGACTCAAAAACCACATCTCTCCACGAAATTAAGTGCAACAAAGATCAATCCTTTGAGGATTCACTCTAGTTCATTGGAGAAACACATTCAACACCACATTGAGCTCTTGGTTTGATTCTCTAACACACTCCTGCGATTTATTTGTAATTTTTGAGTGTGTTCTTGGTGGTATTTTGTGTTGTAATCCAAGGGAGCTCTCAACGTGTGAGAAAGCCCCTTAAATTCGGTTATTCACCACTTTGAGATAAGTAGAAGAGGATTGACCTTCGTGGCGATCCGACGAGGGTAGGGTTGGAGAAGACCCGATCCTTTTTTTGGGCTCCTCAACATGGATGTAGGTTGCCTTTGTGGGAACCGAACCACAAGATAATTCTCTTGTGTTCTCTATTGTGTTTATTGTTCTTATTTCATATCAATCTAGGGTTGCAAATTGATCTTGATTACTTTACATTGAAATATCAAATATAATTTTGAATCGTGATACAACCTGATTCATAACCTTGTGACACTTTGTCTAATCGTATACTTCCGCTGCATATATTGAAGAACAAAGTTAATCGGTCAAACCTAACCAATCTAGTCCGTATACACCGGACTAGTCTGCACTTTACCGGACTAGTCCAATTTCTCTAGTTTTGAACTGGTTGTTAAGTGTTGCAGGATCCGACAAATTTTCAAAAAGGCCTATTCACCCCCCTCTAGGCCACATTCAATTGGTATCAGAGCAGGTTCTTCAAGAAAGAGACTAATCGCTCGAAGGAGATCATGTCGTACATGAAGGACACCCACAAGATTAACAACCAAGAGAAGGTTGATGAGAATCTCAAGGTTGAAAAGCTCCTCGAAGCCATTCAAGACGTCGAGGACGATGATGGGGAGACAATGGAGCTTAAGGCGCTCCTGAGAAAGAAGACACTTTCCAAAGGGAAAATAAAAGTCGAAGAGAAGAAAGGGAGTAATCACACCGACTACTCCTGGTATCCTTTTAACTATGATCGTCTCAATTCCGATAGCAATCATTATTTATCTATCCCACTTGGAAAAGCCCCACACTTCGATGGAAGTGATTACTCAATGTGGAGGCAAAATATGAAAATGCATCTAATTTCCCTCAATCCAAGTTTGTGGCATATTGTGTGCACAGGGATAGATATTCCGGACGACGACGAAGAGCTCACCCCCAGCCAAGAGCAGGCAATTCACCGAAATGCTCAAGACGCGGCCGTAATTACCTCTTCACTCAGTCAGGACGAGTTCACCAAGGTGGATGGACTCGAAATTGCAAAGGAGATATGGGACACACTACAAATTGCGCATGAAGGTGACCGACGTGTGCGTGAAGCAAAAATCGAGATGATTGAAGGCGAATTAGGAAGATTCGCAATTGAAGAGGACAAGTCACCTAAGAAATGTACAATCGATTAAAGACACTCGTCAACAAGGTCAGATCATACGAAAGCAAAAATGGAATGACCACGAAGTGGTAAAGCTCATCCTTAGAGCTTTTATGCCTCGCAACGTCACATTATGCTCCATGATTAGAGAAAGCCCCGGATACAAAAGGTTGACTCCGGATGAACTACTTGGAAAGATCATCAACTTCGAGATGATGGAAAAACAAGCAAAACATGTCAAGGAGATTGCCGACCTCACTTCGGCAAAGAAGAAAGGGGTTGCTTTGAAGTCCACTCTCAAGCCCCTATCCAAAGAAGCTAGAGAAGCACAACAAGAGGAAGATAGTGATGATGAAAGCAGTGAATTGGATGAAGAAGACATGATATTGTTCATGAAGAAATTCAACAGAATAATGAAAAAGAGACAAGGTGCAAAGTCAAGCGAAGGAAAGTACAAAGAAAGAACGAAGCCAAAGTTGAGGCGGGCATGCTATAACTGTGGTGAATACAACCACTTTATAGTTGACTGCCCATATGAGGAGAACAAGAAGAAGACCAAAGAAGCCAAGCCTCAACCCAAGAAATTCTTCAAGAAGAAGAAACAAGCCGAACAAGCGCACATCAGAAAGGAATGGGACTCAAATGACAAGTCCTCATCATCCGAAGAAGAAGAGATGGCTAGCATAGCCATCGAGAAGACATCCAAGCAGTCTACCCTTTTCCCCACACTTGGCGCATGGAAGGGAGATGGCGCTTGCCTTATGGCAAAGGAAGGTAAACACAAGGTAACCATTAAACCCTCTTCCGTGCATTCCTATTCTAGCGATGATGAACTCAATAGTGATAATGAGGACATGCTTATTGGACTAGATAGGAAAACTGCTACTAAAATGAAATTCTTGCTTGATCAACTTGTTGAGAAGGAGAGATTAATACATCGTCAAGAGGACATGATCATCTCCCAAAAGGAGGAATATGTCGAACTTGACAAACTTCTAGAACTTGAAAAGGAACGAAGCAAATCACTAGAGCTTGAGTTAGCCTCGAGCAAGGAAACTTTCTTGGAGCTAACTGACTCAAATGCCACCATCAAGGACCAACTTGCTGACCTGATCAAGGTCAACAAGATCCTTGAAGTGCAGGTTGAGTCACTCAAGCTAAGTGAACCTTCCTCCTCTTCAAGTTCACCTTCTCAATTAAATAAAACTGATTTTGCTCATGCTTGCACATGTAAGAAAAGTGACACCAGTTTGAAGGATAAGCCAACTTCTCCAAAGGAAAAACATCCTTCCCAAAGTGGCATATTTGACAAGGAGAAGATCAAATATGCACGTAGTGCATACTTGGTCAAAAGACCTCCAAATGTCAAATATCGCATTGGTTATTCCTATGGTGAAAAGCAACATGCTAGAAGCCATAAGAATAACAAGGAGAGGATTACCTTTGTAAAAGGAATGCCCTCTCAAAATGGAAAGTCATAGATTAAGACTGTAACTGCATAGGAACACCGGACTAGTCCGGTCGGTGTCTGGACAAGTCCGGTCCTCCGGACAAGTTCGACTCCCCAGACTAGCCCTGTACATAAACAACAACAACTATTGTTTAAAACCTTTGATGCCTCCTATGTGTTAATGAGAAACAACTTTGGCAAAGTTTATGCTCATTATGTTGGGCCACGCCATGGGAACACCAAGTCTCATGTGTGGGTGCCCAAATGCATTGTAACTAACCTCCAAGGACCCAAGCAAGCTTGGGTACCTAAAACCAATGCATGATTTGTTTTTGTAGGCATATTCGTCCGGTGGATCTATATGGGTGCTAGACAGTGGGTGCACCAATCATATGACCGAGAAAAGAAGAATGTTCGTGAATATGAAGAGAATGAGGACCCAAACGAGGGAATCTACTTTGGAGGTAATAGTCAAGGAAGGGTGCTCGGTACCGGTAAAATTACAATATCCTCCAAACACACACTTTCTCATGTTTTACATGTTGAATATCTAGATTATAACCTGCTGTTGTTATCTCAATTATGCGACAAAGGTTATAATTGCTTGTTCACTAATGAGGGTGTGACTGTTTCTAGGAGGAGTGATGGTTCCGTTGCATTCAAGGGTATGTTAAAGGGAAATCTCTATCTTGTTGACTTCAACAAGGATAAAGCTGAACTTGACACATGCTTGATTGCAAAGACCAACATGGGTTGGCTGTGGCATAGACAGCTAGCACATGTTGTGTCGGTACCCTGGGTACCATATACTCCTTGGGATTGCAAATATCTCAAGGGAAAGTCATCTACTTGATTTGAAGACCTTCGGAGGCCCACATGTAAAACATAACCGGACCCGCTTCTCCAACACGGTTAGTCCCAGGGTCGCCACGTGTACTATCAAACCGGAGCTACCACCCACAAGGGGGAAGCTCCGGGCTATGTACCGAAATGGCACCCCCGGACCTAACCCCAGACTGAGGGAAGCTCTGGAACTGACACGTGTCAGGTAACACTGGACCTATCTGTTCCCCACAGTGTGCTCCAACGCTGCCATGTGTCCAACCGTCGGATCTTCAGCCTCTAACCTCCGGAAGACCCCACAACGGCTCCGGATCTTCAAAGGGGAATCAAGGACTTCAAGACCCGATCAAGTGTCATTAATATTATATTAATGACACACGATCGGACGACCTTAATTACTAGTAACGGTGCTGTCAAAGCCCATAACTCGGTCATTAAGGGCAATTAAACGTGTTGAATGTGTATCAATATCAGTAATCGCCGGGGCCACATGTCGGGCTAGGCTAACTTGTAACGGCCTGCCCTTGTACTATAAAAGGACAGGCCGACGATACATAGGACACACTCTTCGGAGACACGCTGACTTTACACTCTCAACTGACGTTGAGCTCATACATCCAATACAACACTAACACACCCCGTGGAGTAGGGTATTACGCTCAGGCGGCCCGAACCACGTAAATCTTCGTGTCCCTTGTGTCACTCGACATCTCACCTTATGGAATCTCCGCACGCCCATACCGAACCTCAAACTCCTCTAACACTTTAGTAGTGTCGGGAGATCTACCGGATCAAAACCACCGACAGTTGGCGCGCCAGGTAGGGGCCCGGAGATTTCAAGAATGGTGAACTCATCTGCTGGATCATCCAATGGTCATCCCGCTGTTCAAGCTGTTGGGGGTAATCCCTCCAATATGCAACCACCAGCAGGAACCACGGTTCCAGCAGGAGTCACACTTCCACCACCGCCGCCTCCACCAGCAAATCAAGGTGGACAACGCGATGGTGCACCGGCGTCATCACTGCGTCGGCAAATCTTGACAACCCGGAACACGCGCTTCATGCAGCACGTGCTCTTCTTCAGCGCCCACCACCTCCAGACGCATCCCGAGATGCAATGGAGCAGTGGAGGGCCGATGTGGAATACTTGGTTGCAGCAGCAGCCGACTGCATCAGCAACCAGGGTCCTCCTCCTTCAGGACGGGCCTCGTCGCAGCGATGGACCTTGTCTGGCAGACTTGGTCCGCACGTTTCCAATAACAGGAGACGTGCTGCATCACAGCAGGTGATGTCGTTGCCCTCCGGGGCACGACGCACTCACACGGTATCAAGGCTTTCAACTCATGACCTCCAGGCGGAGCTTGATCGCCGATATCGCCAACAAGACGGCCGAGTCCATATTGAGCGTGCTCGTGAAAGACGAGAAGCTCAAGACATTCCTGCTCCTGAAGGAGTAGGAGGAGGCTGTTCAGCCCTGGCCATGCATCTGCGTATGGTCAGGTGGCCACAGAAGTTCCGGTCTCACCTGTTGGAGAAGTTCGACGGGACCGTTAATACTGTCGAATTTCTTTAGATTTACTCCACTGCTATCTTGGCAGCTGGAGGAAATGAGGCCGTAATGGCCAATTATTTCCCAGTGGCTTTAACTGGGACCGCCAGGTCCTGGTTTATGAGCCTTCCACCCAACTCCATCAGCAGTTGGGAGGAGTTGTGCTGGCAGTTCACCGCCAACTTCGGGAGTTCTTACACCCGACCAGGCACCGAACTGGGCCTTATTGCAGTTGTGCAAAAAGGAGGAGAATCCCTGCGATCATTCATCCAGAGATTCTCTCAGGTACGAAACACTATTCCTTCTATCTCTAGCGCCTCTGTCATCGTGGCATTTAGACAGGGAGTGCGGGATAAGAAGATGCTGGAGAAACTAGCGATCAAGGAGATTACTAGTGTCACGCAACTCTTCAGCTTGGCTGACAAATGTGCCAGAGCTGCGGAGGGCCGTGAAATGCACTCCAAACCAACTCCGGAGGATCACAAGAAATCCTCCAAAGGAGAAGCCGCTACCTCCGGGAGTGGCAAGAAGAAGAAAAAGACCAAAGGCAAGAGGAAGCCGTCGGCCGGTGCAACCAATGCTGCAGCTGCTGCAGCTCCGGGTGGCCGGGGGCCGCGCCCCGAGAAGCGACCTCGACCGTCTTCTGAAGACGGTGGCAAACCCAAGGTGTGGTGTCCAATTCACAAAACGGACAACCATAGTTTGGAAGACTCCTGGGAGGTCCAAAACCTTGCCGAGTGCTACAACAAGCGCCGGGAAGAAGCTCCTTTCCGATAGAGGGAAGGAAAACAAAAAGTTGACGAAGCTCCGGCTGAAGAGGAGTTAGGTTTTCAGGATCCCAAAAAGGTCCTGAAGGCCGTCTACACCTCCGTCGACGACGATCCTGACGTCTCTGACAACGAGCGTCGGAAGACCATGAACACCATTTTTGGTGGATCATGGGACATCACCTCCCGCCGCGTCATCAAGACTATGCGTCGGGACATGGCTGCTATAGCTCCTACAGCCAGGGCAGAGCCTCATCGGAAATGGATGGACACAACCATCACTTTTGATGCTTCGGACTGCCCTCGATGCATGGTTGGAGCAGGTCAGCTACCTTTGATGGTATCTCCTACCATCAATAACATCCAGCTCCACCATGTCATGGTAGACGGAGATTTGGGGCTCAACCTCATAAGCTTCGAAGATTTTACCAAGCTTCAGCTCCGACCTTCGGATCTCCACCCCTCCCAACCTTTCTCTAGAGTAGGTCCGGGAGCCATTACCCCACTCGGAGCTATTACCCTCCCCGTTACCTTCGAGACCTGGGAGAAGTATCGCACTGAGAAGTTGGTCTTTGACGTTGCTCAGATCAACTTACCCTTCAATGCCATCTTGGGTAGGCCTGCCTTGTACAAATTCATGGCAGCTGCTCATTATGGTTACCTGGTGTTAAAGATGCCAACACCAGTAGGCGTTCTCCGGATCCGCAGAGATCGTACTGCCGGAGTAACTGCTCTGGAAGAACTCCATGCGCTTACTACGCGCAAGAGGAGGACTCCAGGCAGAAGCAAGCTCCAAAACCCCCGAGCATTCGTCAGCGAGGCTCCACTTCTGCACCTCGTGTGCAGCCAAGCGGCAACACCGACATTCCCGTCAAAGTCGTCCAAATCGGTTCCGATGCCGCTCAGACCACCCGTATATCGGGGGGATTGAACGACAAATAGGAACTCACACTCATAGCTTTCCTCCGGGCTAATGTCGACGTGTTTGCCTGGCAACCGTCACAAATGCTTGGGATCCCTAGGGAAGTGATTGAGCACAATCTAAAGATCTACCCCGACGCCTGGCCTGTGCATCAGAAGCCTCGGAAGCAATCCGTAGAGCGACATAACTTCATTCGACAAGAAGTGAAGAAGTTGCTCGAAGCTAGATTCATCCGAGAAGTCTTCCATCCGAAATGGCTGGCAAACCCAATCGTTGTGCCCAAGGCCGGCGGGAAGCTTCGGATGTGTATCGACTACACAACACTAAATAAGGCATGTCCAAAAGATCCATTCCCATTACCTAGAATAGATCAGATAGTGGATTCCACCTCCGGGTGTGAATTACCGTGTTTCCTAGACGCATATTCTGGGTATCATCAAATCAGAATGTCTAGGGAAGATGAAGAGCATACCTCTTTCATCACAGTAGATGGATTGTACTGTTATACAACCATGCCATTTGGTCTCAAGAATGCAGCTTCAACCTTTGTATGAGCTATGTACAAAACCTTTGAAGAACTCATTAAAGACATAGTGGAAGTGTACGTCGACGACATCATGGTCAAGGTCAAGAACAAGGAGTCACTCCTTGGCACCTTGCAGGCTGTCTTCGACAAGCTGCGGGTCACCCGCACAAAGCTAAATCCAGACAAGTGTGTCTTCGGGGTTAGCTCCAGAAAACTTCTTGGTTTCCTGGTAAGTCATCAGGGCATAGAAGCTAATCCGGCGAAGATCAAAGCCATTGAAGACATGCGGCCACCAGCCCGCATCAAAGATGTCCAAAAGCTAACTGGATGTCTAGCAGCCCTCAGCCGGTTCATTTCAAGACTGGCGGAACGGGCACTCCCCTTCTTCAAGTTATTAAGGATGTCCGAACCATTCCAATGGTCTGAAGACGCAGAAAAGGCGTTCCAGGAGCTAAAACAGCTCCTCACCACCCTACCAATTCTGGTAGCTCCAAACCCTGGTGAGCCTTTGCTGCTTTACATTTAAGCCACTAACGAAGTTGTCAGTATGGTCCTGGTTGCGGAGAGACCAGAACCATCCCATACTCAGCAGTCCAGACCCCTTCAGGAGAGGTTCCTGAAAGCGAGTCTGGGTCCCAGCTCCCAGATTTGAATCCACAAGAAGTTACTTCAGAAGACCCAGACCCCTCCGGGAGGGTCCAGGTCGCTTCTGAAGAAGCTCCGGGTTCCTCCAGCAAGAACTCGGAAGTCCCCGAAGAAAATCTGGACCCCTCCGGGAGGATCCGGATCAATGAAGAGGAAGCTCCGGGCCCCTCCGGGAGGGTCCGGACCATCCAGCGCCCAGTGTACTTCATTAGTGAAGTACTTCATGACGCCAAGACTCGATACCTAGAGGTGCATAAGCTGCTCTATGCAGTTCTTATTGCCTCCAGGAAGCTTCGCCATTATTTCCAAGCTCATAAGATCTCAGTGGTGACTTCTTACCCACTTCGAGCAATCTTGCATAATCCCAACTCAACCGGGAATATTGCAAACTGGGTAGCGGAATTGGCCGAATTTGATCTCGAATTCATTTCAAGGCAAGCAATCAAGAGTCAAGCATTGGCAGACTTCATGGCGGAATGGACTCCCTCTCCATCAAACCCTAGGGGCTCCAGCGAGCAGAAGCCAGAACACAAGGCTCCAGTCTTCACCGAGCCTCACTGGACCCTCTACTTCGACGGCTCCATGCAATAGCAGGGGGCCGGAGCTAGAATCCTTCTCCTCGCACCAACCGGAGAGAAGGTAAAATACATGGTACACCTTAACTTCAAGGCGACCAACAACATGGCGGAATATGAAGCACTCATTTACGGACTAAGGGTGGCACTGCCATACAGTGCCAAGCAACTGCTGGTCAAGGGAGATTCACAGCTCATCATTAAGCAAGTGAAGAGTGAATGCTCCTGCAACAATATCCAGCTAGCTGCTTACCTCCTTGAAGTCCAGAGGCTTCAGAAGGACTTCGAAGTCCTAGATCTCCACCATGTCCAGCGTGCCCACAACGCTAAAGCCGACGAACTCCCGATGAAAGCGTCAACTGGAGCTCCGGCTCCTGACAGAACTTTTGTCCAGAGGTTGTCAAAACCCACAGCTCAGCCTGCCAAACTGAGCGAAGGGGGCGAGATCAGCATCTCGAAGCTGACGGTCCCGATGGCCCTGTTACCATGGCAGCCATCAAGGGTCGTAGGTGCTGTCGGAAGCTCCGAGCAACCCAGCACGCAAGACTCAAATGCTCAAGTTAGTTCCGATGCATGGATCTCGGAGATCCGGAACTACTTGAAAGACAACATCCTTCCTGACGATGATGTATCCGCTGACCGGGTAGTCAGATTGGCTAAAAGATACACGTTGGTAGAAGGGGATCTCTACCGGCGCGGTGTCAATGGGACCCAATTCACAAGCTCTGCATTTCAAGGATATTGCGAAGACCTCGGCATTCAAGTTTGCTACGCCTCCGTAGCTCACCCAGCAAGCAATGGCCAAGCCGAGAGAGCAAATGCTGAAATCCTTAAAGGACTCAAAACGCGCACCTATGAGCGCTTGAAAAAACATGGAGCCAACTGGATTGAAGAGCTTCCGCCCACTTTATGGGCCAACAGGACAACTCCAAACCGGTCAACTGGAGAGACACCCTTCTTCCTGGTGTATAGAGCTGAAGCAATCCTTCCTCCGGAAATCACCTTGGGGTCACTCCGGGTCCGGACCTTCGACCAAGCTATGCAGGACTAGCTCCAGTGTGAAGACCTAGACCTCCTTGAGGAGGGAAGGTGCCAAGCAGCTGTTCGGAATGCCCAATACCGCCAAGCCCTTCGGCGCTATCATCAGCGGCATGTACACAACCGACAGCTCGAGGAAGGCGATCTGGTGCTACGGAGAATACAATCCAGAGAAGGGTTAAACAAACTCTCCCCCAGCTGGGAGGAACCCTTCCGAGTGATTAAAGTATCCCGTCCCGGAAGCGTTCGCTTGGCTACCGAGGATGGGACACCTCTCCCAAATCCTTGGAACATTGAGCACCTCCGTAAGTTCTACACTTAATATCACGGAGGTGAGTCTGTAGTAACTTGAGGTGTATGTTATAGAGTCATTGTATAGAGTCGGGTAGTTCCTCCGAGAGAAGAGTCGGACCTTTCTCGAAAGGTTTGCAAAGTTCATGCAACACTTGTCGCAGTCTCAGGACTAAAAGTGTGGCTAGCTACCCTCGGTCAAACGAGAAATTAAACACGCTTAGCCTGCTTCCGTACCCTAAGAGTGTACTTGTTTCCCCTATACCCCGGACCTATAATGAAAGACATCTTCATGTGAAACAAACTCCACGTGCATTTATTTTGTACAGGCTCAACATTTTTTATTTTTCTCTTTCTTGTCTATAACAAAGACGTGCAATTCTTAAGAAATTTTAGTTCGACTGGTTCATATACGATTCGAGCTGTATTGTCGATTCTTCTAGATTCAAATATTGTTTATGGCCCACTCGCCTGAATGCCGCCAAGCCAACCTAGGGCTGGAGTGTGCTATCGACTTAGCCTGGTCAAGCACCCTAAGTACGCCACTCTACCTACACCCCGGCAAGCCGAAGTAAGGCGGGTCCAAGTACAATTGGATCTGGAAGAAAAGACAACGCATTCGGTTGTATTCAGAATCGCGTTTGACCTAAAACTCTCTTGGGAATCGTAAGCCGCGACGAAGTTATAGGCAAGGAACAAATTTTACTATTTTTCTTGGCTTCAGTGTGCAGGAAAAATAAAAAATCCACATTAATGGAGAAAAGCCGGAGCTAACTACACGTTGGTAAAGGTCACTGCCGAAACTACTAAGCTCCGACACCTCGGAGGACTAACTATCGATGCTCTACGTGTTGATAGGGACTATTGCCGAAGCTACTAAGCTCCAACGATATACAATGCCGGAGCTTCTAAGCTCCAGCAACCTCAGGGGGCCTTCACTATCGAAGACTTCGGACCTACACTCTACAAGTTCAAAGCAAATGAGTCTTCAAAAAAACACAATATCCTCTTGGTACATGTTCACAATCAAATTGTGTACATCTACCAGGGGGCCAAGTGAAGACAAAAGTGTTGAAGACAAAAAGTAAAATTCACAAAAATTTGGGGATTTCATTCATCTGGAGACAAGGGATTACAAAATTAAGGAAGAAAAAGAGAGAATACAAGTGGGAGCTACGGAGATGGTCCTAGACCCTATGGAAGAACTGGGCGACCTTCTGAGCAACCTCTTACACGTTGGCTCGGGCGGCTTCACCTTCTCCTTCGACGGGACCTTCAAGCACCGGGTCCAGAGGGAATTGGGGATTCCGGCTGGTGTAGCACGTCAGCACATACTCTGCGACGTTCTTCGCCAGGGATTGCCCCTCAACCTCCAACTGGTCTGCGATGATGTCACCCACCTTGGAGAGTTTGCTAGCCGCCGAGCTCAGCGCTTGCAACGCCAGGTCCGGCTCCGGCTCCGGATCATCCGGACGCACGTGACTGAAGCCCATCGGTGTCAGCGCGTCGTTGGCCTTGCCCAGGAACTCCCAAACCTGTAGGGAGTCCGCAGCCCTCAAGCCCTTCAGTTCTTCCAAGGATCTTTTGGCCGCCACCAGTTCAGAATTCTCGCGAGCGAGGTGCTCATCTTCTTTGGCGTTTTGCTGAATCTTTTCAGCAACTAGCTTCTCGAGTTTTCCGAGCTCCTCCTCCTGGAGGTAGATCTTGTTCCGGCGGTCAACCAGGTCCTTCTCCCTGCCCCTTACTTTCTTCTCCATGGCAGCGATGGCACACTCTTTCTCATAGAGTTCCTGCCCTCGCACCCAGGCCTTCTCCTCCTCCTCAGCGCAGCGCTCTTCCAATTTCTTGGCGCGCTCTTCGAGGCCCTTGTCAGCCAGAGCCACCTTTTCGGTGAGCTCCTCCTCCCTCCTCAAGACGTCATCCCGCGGCTCTAGGAGTTTCTGCTCTTCATCTTCGAGCCTTTTCTCCTTCTCCTCAAGTGCCTCGCGGCGCTTGATGAGAGTAGTGTTAATGGCCTCAAGCCTTTCTTGGCGTTCATCAGCCGCACTATTAGCTGCTTTGGTCTGCTCATAAATGGCCCGGGATTGAGCATCGAGGGCGCGAGTCAAGCTCTCCCTGTCATCCAATAACTTTCCCCAGTACTCCAGACGGACCTTCTCCTGCTTGATCCATTCTTTGTCATCTGCCAGCCTTGACTGCGCCAGCTTGGTCTCGAAGTAGAGCCGATTACGCCACCTCCTAAGGGTTTGGCGCTCCTCTTCAAGAGCCTTGCTGTCGTGGAAGAATGCCAGCTGAACTTGATGCAGACTGGAGCAGGTGTTGTCAATAGACAATGACAATGGGATAGGATGCGGACCTGCTGGGGTCTCCTCCGCTGGTTCCAGCGGGTTTTCAGTTACAAAAATTGGGTCCCACTCCACAAGAGTGGTCCCCTGAGTCTCCACGGCACCAGGGCCGTCCTCCAGGATGGCCTCAGTCGCCATCAAGGAGGGTCCCGATGATGAAGTTCCGACCTCCGGAAGTGGTTCCGAAGGACCAGCCGCCAGATCTTTGTTCGTCCCCTCAGGCAGGGGGCTAGCGACTTCATCAGAGCACTCCGGCTCAGCCGCGGGTACCTCCGGCGTCGTCACTCCCGGAGCAGGAACTGCTTCTGGCTTCGGCCTGGGCACCTCCTCTACTGGGGGCTCGAGGCTGACGCCTTCGCAACGACCAGCTCTGGCACCAGAAGATCTTCAACAACAGCCGGCCCTGCAGCCGGAGCTTCAATGGCAACCGGCTCGGGAGCCGGAAGGTCTTCAACATCAACCGGCCCTACGGCCGGAGCTCCAGCAACGACCGGCTCTGTGGCCGGTGCTTCAGAGGTATCCGGCCCAACCGCCGGGACTTCCTCAACATCCTGCGTGCGGGACTTCAATTACCTCTGGATCAACCGCCGGGGCTTCGACAATTTCCGGCTCCAGGGCCAGAATTATTGCTTCCTCTGGCTCAACGACCGAAGCTTCCATAATCTCAGCACCCAAACCTGGAGCTTCAACCTCCGAGGCAGGTGCCGCTGGCGCATCTTCTCTCCCGTGGTCCGGCGCTACCACGGGAGTCTCGGGGGATGAGTCGAGGTCCATGACCACGACAGCTGGCGCCAGAGCTGCCGCAGCTTCAGCCACCACTTGGGGCGGCACCGGGACAGGAGCAGAGGCTTCCGCCCTCACAACTTCAGCTGCTGTGGCTGAGGGTGGAGCCTCACTCCTCTTCTTGGGAACGCTGCAGATGAAGGATGAAGAAATTTAAAAAAACAGTTACTACAAAAAAACAACTTTCTGAGGTAAAGATTAAAAATTACCTCGGGAGGCTTCCGCACCAGCTGGCGCGGAACCTCTTTCCCGGGCGTTCTGGGCTGACCATAGCCGCCGCCAGCGTGGAAGCTCCAGAAGGCCCCCCGGAACTTTTTGCAGTCACGGGAACTTCCTTAGTCGAGGCCCTCCTCGACCGGGAAGGACCTCCGGACCTAGAGGCCTCAACTGGCCCTGGTGATGGAGTCGCATGCCCGGAGCTAGCACCCCTGGAAGACGCCGCTGCGGGTACAGTCTCCGCAGTTGTAGAAGACCTCCCCCTCCGGAGAGAAGGAGCTGATGCAGAGGTTGTAGGCCTGACGGACCTTCCATCGGCATGCTGCAGTTTCCTCTTGCAGCTCAAGGGTTCATCCGTCGGTTCCTTGCCCTTGCCGACGACTTCGATCCTTGGCTTCGGGGCAGGGTCGGAACCACCTTCAGAAGCCCCAGGGATCACCACCCTGGAGGTCGATCTTCTCTCGACGACAACAAGGTCGTCAAGCACTGGCATCGTCCGTCGGAGCTCCCTGCTGAACTCTACTTCCACGTTCAGAGGGAGAAAGGCTGATGGCGGGGTCATGTCATCTCCCGCAACGTCGATGCCGTGTTGGAACTTTTTGAGATGTAACTCCAAGGTTGCCCCCGCCATGTTGGACTTCAGTCCGGTCTCGACCCAGTCGTCGTCCATCATGCTGTTGAGGGCCCAAGCGAGTTTTTCTCTCCTCTTCAGCGGTGCCCACCTATTGACCAGGAAGTTGCAAAATACCGCCTGAGGAGTTAATCCTCCCTCCACGCACTGGCAGATCCTGGTCAGAGCAGGGTTGAAAGCATCCGACAGCACCGAAGCTTCACTCCAGATTGCAGTGTCGATGTTGGGGAGGCCTTCGGGCAGCTCCAGTTTCTCGTGCTCCTCCAACCGGATGACTATCCAGTCCTTCTTCCAATCATCCCACTTTCCAGAGGGAAACGACCGGAGGTACTTGAATGGGCACTTCTTGCGCTTCACAAAGTAATAGAAGCCAAGGTACTCATTACTCCTACCAGTGGTATGGACGGTGAAGAAGGTCCGGAAAAGTTCAATGCAGGGGGGATGCCCACCCACATTTCACAGAAGTGGACGAAGATAGACACAAGAAGAATGGAGTGGGGGCCAAGGTGGTATAGCTGCAGACCATAAAAGTCTAGCAGCATCAAGAAAAAGGAGGAAAAAGGTGGGATCAACCCCACCATGGCATACGAAGAGAAGTACACCATCTCGCCGACGTGCTCCTTCTCGAACGGGAGCTCTCTTCCGGCGCAGACCAGACGGTTGAAGAAGTCCGGGGACCATCCCATGAGGGCCCGGACCTTCTTCAAGTCACCTTTGGTCTTCAAATGACTCTCGTAGAGACCCAACTCCATCGCAGCACAACAAGGCAAGAGAGGAAAAGCGAGCACAAGTTGGGAGTTTGAGCGCAAGATCAGATGAGAGGTGTAAAGTACTCCAGACGGTGCGCGCTTTCCTCCTTATGTAAGCCCTTGCAACGCTTGGATGAAAACCGCAAGGAAGTCAAAGATACTACTCCAAAATTCCACCCAGCCGATGACAAGAGGGCCCGGGACCACCCCGACGATCAAGTCGAGATTCTTACCCAGGCGAACGGTTGTCATCATGAGGCAGGAAGCCCGAAGGCGGCGGCCTGACAAGGCGCGCGGAACTGATACGATTTTTGTATCGGGAACCGGCGACCTTCAATTGCGTGAGATCCGCACGCCAAAGATCTCATTTGCCGCACACGGGATATACCACGCGGCGAGGATTTAACTCCAAACTATCGCCAACGGCACATCCGAAGACCTTTGAAGACTCAGTTCAAAAGTTGAAGGATGGACCCACCTCCGGCGGAATGACTTCACCCAAGGGGTCTTCCCCAGAGGTGGGCCAAGGGGGCCACTATCGGTACCCTGGGTACCATATACTCCTTGGGATTGCAAAGATCTCAAGGGAAAGTCATCTACTTGATTTGAAGACCTTCGGAGGCCCACATGTCAGACATAAACGGACCCGCTTCTCCAACATGGTTAGTCCCAGGGTCGCCACGTGTACTATCAAACCGGAGCTACCACCCACAAGGGGGTAGCTCCGGGCTATGTGCCGAAATGGCACCCCCGGACCTAACCCCAGACCGAGGGAAGCTCCAGAACTGACACGTGTCGGGTAACACCGGACCTATCCGTTCCCCACAGTGTGCTCCAGCGCTGCCATGTGTCCAACCGTCGGATCTTCAGCCTCTAACCTCCGGAAGACTCCATAACGGCTCCGGATCTTCAAAGGGGAATCAAGGACTTCAAGACCCAATCAAGTGTCATTAATACTATATTAATGACACACGATCAGACGACCTTAATTACCAGTAACGGTGCTGTCAAAGCCCATAACTCGGTCATTAAGGGCAATTAAACGTGTTGAATGTGTATCAATATCAGTAACCGCCGGGGCCACATGTCGGGCTAGGCTAACTTGTAACGGCCTACCCTTGTACTATAAAAGGACAGGCCGACGATACATAGGACACACTCTCCGGAGACACACTGACTTTACACTCTCAACTGAAGTTGAGCTCATACATCCAATACAACACCAACACACCCCGTGGAGTAGGGTATTACGCTCAGGCGGCCCGAACCACGTAAATCTTCGTGTCCCTTGTGTCACTCGACATCTCACCTTCTGGAATCTCCGCGCGCCCATACCGAACCTCAAACTCCTCTAACACTTTAGTAGTGTCGGGAGATCTGCCGGATCAAAACCATCGACATGTTGGTATGAGGAACCTTCAAAAACTCCTCAAAGGCAATCACATTCGAGGTTTGAAGGATGTTGTATTTGAGAAAGACAGACCATGTAGCGCGTGCCAAGCCGGGAAGCAAGTTGGAGCACCTCACCCCGCCAAAAACGTCATTACTACAACAAGACCACTCAAGCTTCTACACATGGACTTGTTTGGTCCCATAGCCTACATAAGCATCGGCGGTAACAAATATGGTTTAGTTGTCGTTGATGATTTTTCTCGCTTCACTTGAGTTTTCTTTTGGCATGATAAGTCAGAGACACAAGGAACACTCAAGAAGTTCTTCAAGTGAGCTCAAAATGAATTCTCGTTGACAATCAAGAATATTCGAAGCGACAATAGCACGGAGTTCAAGAACACGCAAGTGGAGGAGTACCTTGATGACGAAGGCATAAAGCACGAATTTTCAGCACCGTACTCCCCACAACAAAACGGAGTTGCCAAAAGAAAGAATCGAACACTCACAGAGATGGCAAGAACAATTTTTGATGAGTACAAGACATCAGATCGATTTTGGGCGGAAGCGATTAACACCGCTTGCCACGCCGTAAATCGACTCTATCTTCATCGACTACTCAAGAAGACATCATATGAGCTACTCACCGGTAACAAACCAAATATTTCATATTTTCGTGTTTTTGGTTCTCCGTGTTATATCTTGAACAAGAAGCCTAGGACTTCAAAGTTCGTTTCAAAGTCCGATGAAGGTTTCTTGCTTGGTTATGATTCGAACACTTACGCCTATCGTGTTTTCAACAAGACCTCCGGACTTGTTGAAGTAGCACGTGACGTAGTGTTCGATGAGACAAAAGGCTCCCAAAAGGAGCAAGTTGATCCATGTGAACTAGGTAAAGAAGAAGCTCCTTGTCAAGCATTGAAAAGAATGGCTTTAGGTGAGGTTCGACCACAAGAGCCACCTCCACACGTACATGAAGAAGATCAACCACAAGAGGAGATCAACGATCAAGGGGGAGCTTCAACACAAGATCAACCACAAGGATACGAAGATAATCAACAAGTCAACGAAGGCAGATGATCATGAAGATACAACTCCTCAAGTGCCACACCCAAGAGTACACCATTGCGTCCAAAGGGATCACCCAATCGACAATATCATCGATGACATCCAAAAGGGAGTAACCACTAGATCTCGCATAGCTAAATTTTGTGAACAGTATTCGTTTGTATCCTTTTTGGAACCACACAGGGTTGAAGATGCATTGAAAGATCTGAACTGGGTGGTGGCAATGCAAGAAGAATTGAACAACTTCAAGCGGAACGAAGTGTTGTGGCAAGACCCAATGCAAACATCGTCGGCACCAAATGGGTCTTCCGCAACAAACAAGATGAACACGGGGTGGTGACAAGGAACAAGGCACGACTTGTGGCCAAAGGGTATTCACAAGTCAAAGGTTTGGATTTCGATGAGACTTTTGCTCCAGTAGCTAGGCTTGAATCTATTAGAATATTATTTGCACATGCTACTCACCATGATTTCAAGCTGTATCAAATGGATGTGAAAAGCGCCTTACTCAACGGACCAATCAAGGAAGAGGTGTACGTGGAGCAACCACCCGGGTTTGAAGACAAAGAGTTCCCCGACCACGTGTTTAAATTGCGTAAGTCTCTCTACGGCCTTAAACAAGCTCCAAGAGCTTGGTATGAGTGTCTTAGAGATTTCTTAATTGAAAATGGCTTTAAGATTGGCAAAGTAGATTATACACTGTTTACATAGAATTTTGATGATGATCTTTTTATTTGTCAAATTTATGTTGACGATATAATCTTTGGGTCAACTAACCAATCTTTTTGTGAATAATTTAGTAAAATCATGACAGACAGGTTTGAAATGTCAATGATTGGAGAGTTAAAGTACTTCTTGGGATTCCAAGTACGGCAACAGAAGGAAGGGACATTCCTAGGCCAAACCAAGTACACGCAGGACATACTCAAGAAGTTTGGCATGGACAAGGCGAAGCCCATAAAAACCCCCATGGCAACTAATGGCCACCTAGACCTCAATGAGGATGGACCTAGGTCGACCAAAAGGTATATCACTCCATGATTGGATCTCTACTCTATTTATGTGCATCTAGACCAGATATTATGCTGAGTGTATGTTTGTTTGCAAGATTTCAAGCCAATCCTAAGGAATGTCACTTGACAGCCGTAAAAAGGATCTTGAGATATTTAGTTCATACACCCAACCTTGGCCTTTGGTACCCAAAAGGCTCAAAATTCAATCTCATTGGTTACTCCGATGCAGATTATGCCGGGTGCAAAGTAGATAGAAAAAGCACTTCCGGTACATGCCAATTCCTAGGGAGATCCTTAGTTTCTTGGTCCTCCAAGAAACTAAAGTTCATTGCCTTATCCACAACCGAAGCGGAGTATGTTGCAGCCGGGAGTTGTTGTGCTCAACTCCTTTGGATGCAACAAACTCTAAGGGACTATGGTTACAATATGAACCATATTCCACTCCTTTGTGACAATGAGAGTGCCATTAAAATTGCCCACAACCCAGTTGAGCACTCCAGACCTAAACACATAGACATAAGACATCACTTTTTGAGAGATCATGCCATGAAAGGAGACATAGCCATTTCACATGTCAACAATCAAAAGCAATTGGCCGACATCTTCACCAAGCCACTTGATGAAAAAAGTTTTTTGTGAACTCCGAAATGAACTAAATATCCTTGATGCTCGGATTGTGGCTTGAAATGTTGCATACCTGTATGAATTCTTCAAATATGTTGATTGGATTGTGAAAATCATCTCTCTCATTTTTCTCCAAAAAACTATGTCAATTACTAGATCTTGGTGAATTATGATCATTGCTTGATTGTTGTATGCTTACTAATCATATTCATCAAGATTATTTGATGTGTTTTGCCTCTCTTTTCTCTAAATATGTACCTTCAAATATATATGAATGGGCTAAAAATTCTTGCCTGGTGACCAAAGACTAGTCCGTGGTTGCCCGGACTAGTCCACCCATGCAGACTAGTCTGTAGAGTGCCGGTTAGGCCGGACTAGTCCGGTAGACAACAGACTAGTCCGATATAGCCCCTGGAAAAGTTCGGACTAGTCCGGTCCTCTCCGGACTTGTCCGATTTTTCGTGTCCATAACCCTAGCCGCCGCTAAACCCTAATTTCCTCACCTCCACTCTTGCCTCACGCGCTCTCTCTCTTCGTGCTCGAGCTCCCAAGGCGATTCCTTGCTCCCTCCACCAATAAGCTTCACATTTGGGCCGAAATCAAGCTTGTCCACTTGAGGATTGAAGCTAGCGGACTTGTCCGGCCTTCAACACCCTCATCTCCAAGTTTCAAGCAATTCTTCGGTACTTTTTGCTCAAACCCTAGAAAATCCCAAATTTCTATATTGTTGATCAAATACACTACAGGAATCCCGACAATTTGCGAGGGCTGTGGCCGTCGCAAATAAGCCAAATGCCGTCGCAAATAAGCTATTTGCGACGGCTTTCCTTATTTGCGACGATTTTTGGCCGTCACAAATTAGTCGTCGCAATTAAGCTTATTTGCGACGGCCACCGTCGCAAATAAGCTTAATTGCGACGGCTAGGAGCGGCCGTCACAAGTTATTGCCGCGGGCCTGTGGGCCCAACAAAATTATTTGTGACGGCCCGATCGTCGCAATTAAAGCTTATTTGCGACGGCCAAGCTGTCGTAATTAAGAGCCTCTATTTGCGACGGCCAGGCCGTTGCAAATAAGTTCAGTGGGCAGGGCCCACGTGTCCTCCTCCGGGACCCACGCCGCTATTTGCGATGGCCTGGCCGTCGCAATTAAACCTTATTTGCGACGGCCTAGCCGTCGCAAATAGCAGTGGCTTAATTGCGACGGCCTGTAACTTTATTTGCGACGGTACTGTATAAAAAGCCATCACAAATAAGGTTTTTTATTTTTTTTTAAAAAACAGAAAATGCTACTTGGCTCGATGGCTAGAATCACATAACAGATACAATACACACAGTATATAGACACACAAACATCATCACAATCACAAACTAATAAGTTCCGTTACATCTCACATCGTCATCAACAAAGCAAACAAAAGGGCTCACTCGCCCATCTGACCTCCGTAGCCACCTCCGGAGTCACCTTCGAAGTCGAAGTCGTCGTCGCGCCTCATTCCAGGCGGCGGTAGCGACGGCTTTTGTGCAGCCGTCGCGGATCCCTGCAATTAATGAAACTTGGAGTTAGAATATAAATGCATCAACATCTCTCTCCCTCCCTTCCTCTCCCTCTATCTTCATCTAGATCCCCCTCTCTTCCTCTCTCTTTTCATTTCTCTCTTTGTCTCTCACTCTATCTTTCTCTCTCACTCTATCTCTCTATTGCTATCCTTTTCCCTCTATCTTCCTCCCTCTATCTCCATATACATCTCCCTCCCTCTATCTTTCCCTCTCTCTATCTCCATCTACATCTTACTCTCTCTTCATTCCCATCCTACTCTATCTAACTATCTTTCACTCTTTCTTCTGTCTCTCTTTCTTCTATCTCTATCTTTCTTCTATCTCAATCATTTTCTTCTATCTAACTATCTCTCTCTTTCATCTATCTCAATCTTATTACGCTGGAGAAGAAGGATTACATAGAAACTTACCTGACCCGCTGAAGAAGGATCACCTGGAAGGACCGGTGGTAGTATCGGTAGCTGGATTCCCAGACCTTGCGCTCGAGCCATGGCCTGTCATTGCAAGCATTAAATGCTACCTATTAGTAAGTCATTTATGCTGAATTAATGAGAACTTTAGTTTTTATTTTGTTACCTCCATTGCTTCCCGCATCTGCGCCATCCAGGCTGCCTGGGTTTGGATTGTGTTCCTCTCCATAACCTACAAAATATCTAGGACGACCTTCATCAGGCACCAGTTTGTCCAACATATCAGAAATTTCTGACCCGTTGAGAGGCTTCGGTGGTCCTTTAGTGACAACAGTGTTCTTTCAAAAGACATGCCTCTGCTGCCTAAATATATGATTCGAGGGCAACCAACGTCTGTGATAATCAAAGTAAGATATTTTGCCTCCATGAGTTAGTCGAAAGCAATCCGTGTCTGAAGCACATATCGGACACGTCAGATGACCGTGAGTGCTCCATCCGGAAAACATGCCGTATGCCGGCAAATCATGGACGGACCACAAATAAGCAGCTCGAAGGTTGAATTTCCGCTTCTTGTAACTGTCGTACGCTTCGACTCCTGTCCACAATACTTTCAATTCTTCGATCAGCGGTTTTAACATCACGTTGAGACGTGACTCGGGATGATCAGGTCCAGGTACAATGAGGCTGATAAACATGAACTCGTTCTTCATACAAAAAGCAGGTGGCAGGTTGTACGGAATGACAAATACAGGCCAACATGAGTATGGCGTGGCGTTCGTACTGAACGGTGAAAATTCGTCTGTCGCTAATCCGATGCGAACATTCCTCGCATCACGAGAAAAGTATGGATCGAAACGGTCTAGCACCTTCCATGCATCACCGTCGGATGGATGCGTCAAGAATTCTTTGTTCTCACGTTTACCTTCTTTGTGCCATCTCATGTGTCTTGCGGTTCTTTTTGAGAGAAACATCCGCTTCAACCGAGGTGTCACAGGCAAGTAACGAAGCTGCTTATGCGCGACATCTGTCATCACATTATCGCCATTGTCATTAACAACTTCGACATACCTCGATTTACCACATTTCAAGCACATCTTGTCATTGGCGTGCTCTTTCCAGAATAGCATGCAGTTGTCTGGGCACACATCGATTTTCTCATACTTCATACCGAGACCAGATATCTTGATCTTTGACTGATACATATCTGGTGGCGCTTTGTGAGGTTGTGGAAGGATATCACAGATCAATTTCATGAGATCATTGTAGCAGTTGATGGAAAAAAAGTACTTGGACTTAATTGCCATAAATCTGGTCAAGAAAGCAAGTACGGTCACAGCCGTGTGTTCATGCAACGGCTCTTGTGATTTCTTCAGCTCCTCAAAGAACTTCTCTGCCTCATTTGTAAGAGGATCCTCCGCTTCCAGAGCTTCTAGCATCTCATCCATCCTATCAACCTCTGTTATATCATCATCCTCATCCACTTCAGCTATGACTCGAGAATTAGTCTCGTCGTGAAAGGTCCACACATCATAATGTGGAGTGAAACCGTTTCGACATAAGTGAAACGAAAGCTCCAATCTTCTCAAAAACTTGCTGTTCCGGCATTTTGTACATGGGCACCGCACCATATCTTCCGTTGACAACAAAAATGCTCGATCCAAAAATTGATCTAACTTGATAAACCACTCATCGGAGTGACCACCAGTTCTGCTCTTCCAGCAAGTATACATCCAACTGCGGTCTTCACCCATGTTTGGCTCTGCAGTTTAACGCGAAAGAAATTGTCATTAATGTATTGTTGTGTTATGTCACGGCCCTACAACCTAGGCAGATAGATCCTAAACCCACCCAAGAGTGACCGAGCGGAGAGTGCTCATGACAAGACGCGTTATTCGGATTCGAACGAAATTTCGGCAGCATAACTCCGCTGTTCTCCACTGCACACCCAAAAATGGTGCAGCAAAGAACAACAGGGTTAAGCCACCAAAATCTCGTCCAAATCCAGACCCGCGTCTCGTCACAAGCCATGCCCCCTCGGTCACTCCGAGGCTGTCCAAAAAGGGACAATTCCGAACCTGCACGTCTCACATGCCAATGGCATGTGAGACGTGCCGATCCAAAACAGGTAATACATTGCTATAGGTTACGTTGCTCATTTTTATTTTCAGATCATTTAAGAGAGAGGAAAGAACTAGAGAAAGAGTGAGAGAAAATTTGCTCTTAGATGACAATTCCACATCAATTTCCACCGTCCACGCAATCGCGGGTCATTGACGTCCTGACCAACCCATTTGCTTCCGTGTCGACTTGACGCATACGGTACCACTACAATGGTCTACACGGCACGATCACACTTATTACGTGTCGTGCCCTTCCGGGTTGGTCCGAGCTGACCCAAAACCCCTTTATTTATATATATTAAGTAGTCACTCAAAAACATTATATGAATGCACTAAAGTCCAAACATACACTAAACAGAATAGAAATTCAGAATGACAGACTAAGCTATAGACAAAAATATATAAAGCATATAAAGCATATACAAAATCTAATTATGCATTTACTACAAAATCTGAACAAAAAACATATTAGCCACAATGGACAAGTGTGAAATCACAAGTGTAATACAAGACAACATATAAAGCATATTAGTCAATTATGCAAGACAAAAAGCATATTAGCCAAAATAGCCTAAAATCCAATTATGCTAAATCTAATACAAGACAACCTTATAGCACAAGTGTGAAATTTTGCATACTGCACAATAGACAGTTATCCACAATGTAAAAACAAATTCGAGTAAACCTAATACCTAAAAGGGGGCGGGGGCGGGCGCAGCAGGGGGTGGGGCCGGGGGTACACAGATTAAGTGACAAGGGTACATTGTACACATATTTGATCATGACAAAATGAATACTGGCACTCTTAATCTAAGACAAAACCAATCACTATTACGCTTGGGGTGCAATGATCCATTTTAAGATGTTTCAAACTGAATCTATGCAGCCTATAAGAAAAATGTTTACTAAACTTGCTCATCTGTGGAGACCAATGAAACCAGCAATATAGCACATAAGTTGTTTTATTGTGTTTGCTAGGTAGGGTTATTTATATTTTAGTGGCTGGGATAATAGATTTTAATTCTTTCTAATTTCTTGATTCCATTGTACACCATATGCCCTCTTACATAGACAATTGACCCCCAAAACCTTAATCTATCCCTAACACCATATGACCAAGCTGGTTGCCCATCACAAATCATTCATCAACTAAAACAATCATTATATACTGATTATGTACCAAACTAAAACAAGAGTTACTTGATTATTGAATGATTGCCTCTATACAAAATATTATTAGTATGTTGCCCAACTAAAATGAAAGAAAAAAAAAAACCGAGCTCACCTCGGTGCCGGAGTCGTCAGGGGCGGGGCGGCAGGGCGCGGAGGGGGAGCGGCGGTCCGGGGCCGGCGAGGCTGGGGGCGCAGCGGGCCGGGGCGGCGGGGGCGCGGCGGGCCGAGGCTGGGGGCAGCGACCCCGGGGCGGCGAAGCCGGGGGCGGTGATGCCGGCAGTGCGGCGGACCGGGGGCGGCGTTGCCGGGGGCGGCGAGGCCGTGGGCGGCGTGGGCGCGGCGGGCCGACGGCGGGAGTGGGAGCGGGGGCGGCGGGGCTGGGGGCGGAGCGGAGCGGGGCGGCGTGCGTAAGGATAGGACGAAGAGAATGAGCTCGACCCGACGGTATAGGACTTTAGCTTGCGACGACCTGTTTAATTGTGACGGCTCTAGGGTTAGCCGTCGCAATTCACACTATTTGCAACGGCTAACGGAAAAGGCCGTCGCAAATAAGCTTTATTTGCGACGGCCCACTTATTTGCGACGGCCATTTTAGACGGCCGTCGCAAATAAGTGTATATTTGCGACGGTTCATCTTATTTGCAACGGCCATCTGCGGGCCATCACAAATAGGTTTATTTGCGACGGCCAGCCGTCGCAAATACGGCTGGCCGTTGCAAATAACCACGTTTCCTGTAGTGATAGCCTAGCATTCCTCGCTATATACATGCTCTCTTGATGTATTACGTGTATGCTAAGGTTGTTGTGCATTATAATTCACCATTTATCCAGTCTCTTAGGTTTTTGAGGATGAACACCGGACTAGTCCGGTCCATGCACGGACAAGTCCAGTCCCCCAGAATAGTCCATGCCTGTGCACCGGACAAGTTTGATGTTTCTGAACTCAAAACCTAATTCTTCCTTCTCAATGCAATTCCTAGCTACCCGTTCACACCTTTGACTTGTGTCATTCATTATCATTCATACCACTAATTCTCAGGTCATGTCGAGCTTTGGCAGTGATGTCTCTGACTTTGAGGCCGAGATGGACAACGAGGTGGCACCTCGGACCTCGACGAGTCTTGGCAGGAAGCGCCAAGAAAGACCGTCCGAGTCAGCTCAGTCTCCTCCACAGGCTCGGAGGAAGGTGTTAGCTAAGAAGCCAGTCTCCAAGGCAGCTGCATCATCGAGTGGCCCTTGCCAAGCTAAGGGCAAGGGCAAAGGGATTGCTACGGGTCCGGTTGGCCTGTTGAAACTTCATGCTCCAAGGGAAGGGGTCCGGGACCCAAATGAAGAGAAGTTCAACGGGAAGGGCAGTGACTCGGAGGCCAAGTTCAGAAGCATCGACTGGTATGGCCGACCAAAGCAAGCGGCTGATGGAAGATTCTGGTGCAACTTCCATGCTGATTTCTACAGATCAGTGTATCTCCCAATGAAGACACCAGTTGTGCGCAGTCAGTGGATTGACCGGGCACATTTTGAGAAGAAGGGCTGCTCACCATTCACTGATGTAGTGAGAGCCATTGAGAAGCATGGACTGAGAGATCCGTTTGCTTTCAGAAATAACTGGAATGATGAAGTGATTGCTCAGTTCTTTGCGACCTGTCACTTCTCAAGTGAGGATGAGGAGAGTGTCACTTGGATGGCCCATGGATCCAAGTACACCATTACTCAAGAAGATTTTGCTAACCTGCTTCACCTTGACACCACAAGATCTGATTGCTTGGTCATACACAACATTGGTGTCATTGACAAGGATAGGATGAAGTTCCTGTATGAGCCAAACTCAAAGTTCAACCCTCCTTCCACTAAAAACATGAAGCCATTCTTTGTGGTGCTGAACAGGGTTTTGAGGAGGACGATTGCTCCTATGGATGGAGATGCTGGGAGTGTGCAAGGATACCTCTGGACTCTGATGAGGGTCATAAGCATGGACTGCCCATTTGATGTGGCGGGATACATTTGGAATGATATGGTAAACATATCCTGCACTGCCAACAGATCTTGCGGATATGTAGCTTACCTAATGTTTGTGATTGAGAAAGTCACCGACATTGAGTTTGTGAAAGATGTGGAGCATCTCCCCTTGAGGCCTCAAATGCCTCAAAAGTCGAGTGTGCAGGCTACTTCCTCGCCGGCCTCTAGTCCTGAGGCACCGGCAAGATCAAGAGAAGATGCTAGGGCTGCCCCTGCTTCTAGTGCAGCCCCTCAAAAAGGTTCAACCAGTGGTATTCTCAAATACATGGCTGCTATCTTTGCCTCCTGTAAAAAGGCTGAAGTGAAGGCCCATAAGCTTAACAAGAAAAGGAAGGAGGACATGAAGTATATCAAGGCAAATGTCAAGCAAATTTGCCAAAAGCTGGAGATTGAGCCAATTGGGTCTCCAACAATCTCTGAAGACTCAAATTCTGATTTCACCGAGCTCGGGCCCTTGACCCCCTCCGAGCATGCCTACTTTGGCGTTGGGGGCTCAAGTACCTCCGCACCTTCTCCTCCTCCTCCTCCTCCTCATCAAGCTGAAGATGAAGATGATGAAGACGATGATGAGAGGACCGACAGTGAAGAGTGAAGACCCTAGGACCCTCCTCTCCTTCTTTTTGGTGTCTTGATGCAAAAGGGGGAGAGATTGAGGGGGAGTCTTAGTCTTAGCTGCAGTTTGCGAGGAGAGAGCTCTATGCTTTGTTTTTCTTTTTAACTCTTTTGTGGCTTGTAATGTTTTAACAATGATCTTATGTTAATTATGGTTCTGTGATGCAATGACTTGATCCTTTGAGTACTATTTATGAAAACTGTGATTTTGCTCTAGAATGACATATATGCTTGCTATTGGATAATTATTTTCAATTATGTCATTCCCAATGTTTCAGTGCACTTAGTTATGAATCCCACCATAAAGAATGCACATATGGACAATGCTTTCTCTACTTGATGTATTTTGGACTCATATGTGCATGCTTTATGAAAATCTCAATTTTTATCATATTTTGTGAAATCTCAATTGGTTGTCATCAATCACCAAAAAGGGGGAGATTGAAAGTGCATCTAGGACTCCCTTGTGGGTTTTGGATGATTTATGACAAGCAATTGGGATCCTAACCTCTTTGTTGAGATAAGTGCAGGACTTTAATAGGAAAATGAGAAAAGTGCCAAAAAGGAAGGAATAATGAGGAGCAAAGTGGAAACGAGCTCAAGGAAGAAGAATAGTAGATCATTATGAATGGAGTGTGTTAAAAAAAACAGATCCCAATAGCTCCATCACAATTAAACACACACATTGCACAAAGTTACAAAGGATCGGACTAGTCTGACTAACACCGGACTAGTCCGATATCCTTTCTGCACGAAATCGGACAAGTCCGATATCCATCGGACTAGTCCGATATCCTTTCTGACTAGAATCGGACTAGTCCTCCACAGTGCGGACTAGTCCTCAAAACACTTCACAAGTCACACAAAATCGGAAAAGTTCGATTACAGCCGGACTAGTCTGATATTCTTTCTGATCCAAATCGGACAAGTCCGATGTTTGCATGGACTAGTCCGAAACACCCTCTGATCTGAATCGGACAAGTCCTCCAAGTGTGGACTTTTCATCCTATACACTTAGGGTTTCACATGTCCGGACAGGTCCGATGACTATTGGACTAGTCCGAAGATTTCCAGTAGCGAAATCGGACAAGTCCGCTCCTAGCCGGACTAGTCCGATATTTCGGGACAGTTAGGGTTTGCAACACACAGCACCACGGACTAGTCCGATCTTTCTGAACCCTAACAGTTACTTTTAGAAACCAATATAAATAGAGTTGTACGGCCATATTTTAAAAAGCTCTCGAACCCTAGCGCCGCCACACCTCCCAAGAGACTCAAAAACCACATCTCTCCACGAAATTAAGTGCAACAAAGATCAATCCTTTGAGGATTCACTCTAGTTCATTGGAGAGACACATTCAACACCACATTGAGCTCTTGGTTTGATTCTCTAACACACTCCTGCGATTTATTTGTAATTTTTGATTGTGTTTTTGGTGGTATTTTGTGTTGTAATCCAAGGGAGCTCTCAACGTGTGAGAAAGCCCCTTGAATTCGGTTATTCACCATTTTGAGATAAGTAGAAGAGGATTGGCCTTCGTGGCGATCCAACGAGGGTAGGGTTGGAGAAGACCCGATCCTTTTTTTGGGCTCCTCAACGTGGATGTAGGTTGCCTTTGTGGGAACCGAACCACGGGATATTTCTCTTGTGTTCTCTATTGTGTTTATTGTTCTTATTTCATATCAATCTAGGGTTGCAAATTGATCTTGATTACTTTACATTGAAATATCAAATATAATTTTGAATCGTGATACAACCTTTTTCACAACCTTGTGACACTTTTTCTAATCGTATACTTCCGCTGCATATATTGAAGAACAAAGTTAATCGGTCAAACCTAACCAATGTAGTCCGTATACACCGGACTAGTCCGCACTTTACCGGACTAGTCCAATTTCTCTAGTTTTGAACTGGTTGTTAAGTGTTGCAGGATCCGACAAATTTTCAAAAAGGCCTATTCAACCCCCTCTAGGCCACATTCAATTGGTATCAGAGCAGGTTCTTCAAGAAAGAGACTAATCGCTCGAAGGAGATCATGTCGTACATGAAGGACACCCACAAGATTAACAGCCAAGAGAAGGTTGATGAGAATCTCAAGGTTGAAAAGCTCCTCGAAGCCATTCAAGACTTCGAGGACGACGATGGGGAGACAATGGAGCTTAAGGCGCTCCTAAGAATTTGTTTTACTTACTCCTTAATTTGTTTTTTTTACTGACACTCTCCTATTTCAAAATTGTAGATGGCCAACTACAGGAGGACCGCCCGTATGTCCACTGGAGGATACATACCCCACCGAAGGATTGCTGCCCGCCGCACCCCACTCAACGACCCCCGTCGCGCCGTGGTGATTCGCACTAATGGAAGGGCTGCAGGACAACTTTGCCTTCAACTTCAAGCTATACTATGTGATGCTGACTACAGGCACGAGGGGCTGTCATTCACCTATCACTCAATCGGGATGCAACGCCCTTACAGGATGAAGTGGTCTTGCAAGCTATTCATATACTATGGAGATGAGTTACTTCAAGATACACCGTACACCTGCTTCGAGGAGCTATCATCGATATGCTGAACAAGATGCTAGCTGGGAGGCCATCACTTTCTGGAGTCACTCCTACCGGTACCAGCTGAGGAACACTGTACACGCCTTCACACCTCAGCATTCAAGTGGTACAGGCAACTTCGTCACCAGGTTCGTGGAGGGACCCCTAGACCTTCCACAAACTCATCAGGCAGTGGATGATGTGGAACGTCTCAGCATTCGACTCCACAAGGCACAACAAAATATACAAGATGTACGTGACCTCGCCGCGCACTACGAGAGGATGGTGAGGAGATATCCTTCACACCTCAGCGTCCAAGTGGTACAGCAACTTCGTCACCAGGTTTGTGGAGGGACCCCTGGACCTTCCACAAACTCATCAGGCAGTGGATGATGTGGAACGTCTCAGCATTCGACTCCACAAGGCACAACAGGAGATAAAAGATGTACGTGACCTCGCCGCGCACTACGAGAGGATGGTGAGGAGATATCATCGGATCACCGACGAGGACCCAGATGGCTATGCTTGTGACACCTCTACGTGGATCCCAGACTTCTCGGACCGCCATGTCGGTCAAGATGATACACATTCATTGGACCAGACTTAAGATGAGGAGCCACCTTCAGAGGAGCCTTCTATGCCACAGTCGCCTGCCAACTCTCCTCCACGTGCCAACGAGTCCCATAGAAGAACCCTGGCTATGATGGTGATGACGATGAAGATCCAGTTGAGGACCCTGAGGAGGAGGACCCTGAGGAGTGCGAGTAGATCTTGGCCTACCATACAACTCAAGATTAGGAATTTACCCATCTTTTGTAATAAGAGCGAGTAGTGACGTATCTATGCATGCTTGAGTTGTATGTCTTTCTTTGAGAACTTGTTTACTTATGTTGAGTTTGCTTTAATGAAATGATTTTCAGTGATCATATTACTTATTGATGCATATAGTGGGAAAATCGTATAGAATAGTTTCTCTCTCGTCTTCTTATTCTAAAATGTGGGGACCAAAATCCCGACATCCGAGGATCTCATTGGGTGGTGTCGTGCGATACGACACCCAACAGTTATACAAGAATAGAACCTGAATAAGTACAAGACGAAGTATTTTATTTATCATACAGCGGAAGTTTTTACAATACTAGCGGAAGTAAAGAAATATATACATATCATAGCTACGCTCTCAGCACTAGCTATGCAAAAGCAAAGTTATCCATGCCTTGGATACTTTGCACTAGCAACACTCAATTAGCGCGGCGTGCAAGGTTCCCACTCGGCTGTACACCCTGGAGGGGGTGCAGCCTCATCATCAAACCCTTCATCGATAGTATAACCTGCAAAAACTTGTTAACTACAAACGTGAGCATAAGGCTCAGCAAGACTAACCCGTCTCACTAGACATATGCAGGGTGAATACCAAGCATGGGTAAGGAATAGCATACATAGACTCGCCTATAAGTGGATTCTTATAATCATGTTTTAAGTGACATTCTCCAAGCACGGCACATCATTGGCTCCACAATCAAACAAGAAACGCTTTACCGATGATATGACATGCTCAGAGCACATAATGCTATTGCAGCTAAAGTATGGGGAAATTGTAAACTTTTAATTGTACTATCTTTAAATTATACAAGGTTGCAAAGTAATTATTATTCAATACAATGGTATTTTCTGGGTTCTTTAGTATTTACTACGTACCGACACAGTGAACAAGTGGTACTCTATTACTGCGAGGGACAGTGATTGCAATCAGGACACACCCGGACAACATGACACATACGTCATTCGGAAGTGTCAGCGAGCACACCCGTACCTACATAACACTTCAGTACTAGACGTATATGGCCACCTTTCACAAGAAACCCGAACGTCGAACCCATCTCACCTCCGCAAACAGAAGGTCTCCGCACGGAACACCTCATGTGTCTGCCGACCGATTTACACCTTACTGTCCTCAGCCCACCCCTATCGATGGTGAGTTAGTGGGCCTCGACACCCCAGTTATCAAGTTACATCAGTTTAGTGGATTCCATATGTCCATTATGTTGCCGGTACAAGTCAAGCTTGTTCAGCGGGGCCGCACACAGACGTGCCTTAATCGACACAGACAGGGCTATGTGACCGAGACTCATTTCTCGCCGCTTCCTATCCATTCCCTACCCGGTCTCCATTTCATTATATTCTGCCATTTTGTATCTAACCAATCCCGTGAGATATGTTCTACATCTCTCACGAGTAGATTCCAACTACTCGACTTCTACCAGATTTCCTATGCATTAGCAAGGCAGTTACTACAGGTCAAACTGTAACACGTTCCATCCAACCCTTGGAATTTGTGGTTATGCAAGTGGAGTATCAATCACCCTATACGTAATGCACATATCAGACTTAAGATGTAAGGTGATAAAGACTGTAAAAACTCTGTAAAGCTTTTAAATGCAAATTGCAGCTTGCCTTGTTGCAGGTCAGAGTCTGAGTTAATATTTGGAAGGTGCTCTTCCAAGGCTTCTGGCTCCTCCTCGACTTCGGTCACTATACGATATGCATAGAATACGTATATGAATGACTTTGAAAAATAATTATTACCAAGACCATGATTTAATTTATGGTGCCCACTATGTGATAATGATCTAATTAACTTTGGAACCTTGAGGGTAGATACTAGGGAATATGAGCGATGCTCTTGCAAAGAACAGGAGATGATCAAAGTAGGTTGTTGTCTCCAAAATGATGGAAAGCAATTATCTTCCAAAAATTTTAGAGAAGAAACTGTATCTTGAACATAGCTATCAGCTGATAATCAAGATAGAGAAAATTGTCCTGGTCCTAGCAAAATTTGTTTCATAATTTTCTAAGCTTTGGTGAAGGAGTTATTGTATTTCTAAGTTGGCAAGAATTTCTGGATTTATTCTATAATTGAAATTTTAGCCTTTTACTCAATATCCATTTTGTGACTGAATTAGGACTAGGATGGTAGGTCAATTAAATCCAAGATTTTTACAGGAACTAGTGTATGACTAACGGAAAACTCAGTTCAAATTTGAGACATAGTAAAGCAGCTGAACATCTGTGAAAATTCAATAACTGAAAAAGGTAATTGAAGTATACGGAGGGTTAAACAGGTGCAATGGCTCCCAAACTTCTTCTGCTTGTCAAGAATAGGACACCAAATTTTATGTGAATTTTGGGGATTTTTCCAGTGGATATCTTGTCTGGAAAGATTGTATTTGCATTTGGAAAGATTATTTCCTACAGAATTTAACTGCGAGTTTCACATAAACTAATTGGTACTGACAGAAACTAGAGCTCAAGGGCTTCCAAACAAAATTTGTTTGAACATTTTTGGAGTATCCTACAGAAAGTTATGTATTTTCTAAGTTGGAGCCAAACCTGGAGTTAATTTCTAATTTGAATTAAACCATGAGCTCCACCGTTTTAAAATGGACCAATGGCATTTAAACCACACGGGAACCACGGATATACACCGCGTAGCCGAAACAGATCCCGTGGCCACACCCGAGCCGACGGGGTTGACAGACGCTGACACGCGGGATCCACCGCGTCGTCTTCCACCTCCCGACGCGGGCAGCGCGCGGGGCTCCCGCGGCGGCGCTCTCCAGCGAGCCTCGCCGAATCTGAGTTCCCGGCCACCGCAGCTCCTACAATTGGGCACCCAACCATAAAATCACGTGCTGAGCATGATGGTGGGGTCGGGGAGGTCTGCCGACGGTCGGAAACAACAGCGCATCAGCGGCGGCGGCTGCTAGGGCTCCGGCTATGTCGGAACTGCCTCTCTGTGGCTAAAACCCTCCTAAAAAGGATGGGGAACTCTTCTGGAACCATGAGGAACGTGATGGGCAGGTGATATCGTCGTGTAACGGTCGGCAAAGAAGTCGTCGACGGTGACAGGGGCAACTTCTTAACGGCGAAGGGGAGAACTTGCGATTCTTGAGCTACGGTCGATCATTTTTGGTGATTTCAGTTCAAGAGAGTGCGCAAAGAAGTGTAGAAACTATTTGCTAGCAATTGTGGAGAGTGCTTAAGTGTGGAACTCGAATTGAATGAAAAACCGAGCGAGTTCATAAGCTTCGGCCAAGAGTAAAACTTAGCTAACTTGCTCGATACTTACGTAAACAAGTAACGGCTTTCACCGTTGCGTAGAGCGTGTCCCGGTGCACCAGTTTGCTATGGGAGTCGAAGCACGAAACTGCGCGTAGCGGCCTGGCACCGTGGAGCAGGGACGGCACGCGGTGAACATGACGGCGACCTTCGGTGTAGCTTCAAATTATCGGCCAAACCGTCAGCTAGGCAACAAAAGAATTGATCCAGAGGACAGAGGAGGAAGAGAGGAACAACCTAGCTGTTGGAGGCTTGGCGCGAGAGGCCTCCGGTTGGCCAGCAATGTGCGCGCGGCGCCAGCGGTCGGAAACTCGCGTGCGGAACGAAAATGGTGCAGCCCGTCGGCTCAGCATGAGGGGAGGCGATAAGGGCGACTGGGAAGTGATAAGGAAGAGCCAGGGCACCATTTATAGAGCTCAACTGGCGGTGGCTTGCTGCTGTCGTGCTGGGCATGCACGCCGTCGAGGTGGCGCGCGCAGCGCGCGTTGAAATGCCTCTGCACGTGGGCTGCTGACTGGTGGGCCCCACCAGCCCCACAGCTACTGCCATTTTAGCAAATCACTTAAAAATAGTAAATGAACTCCAAAAATCATGAAACTTCAGGGCTAAGTAAAGAAAATTGTGATGAACACAATGGTGTGTTTAGATCTTTATGTTCAAGTATATTTTGACCAGATTTTGAATTTGAATTTAAACTTGATTCAAATTCGCTTAGCGTCTCAAATAAAATAACAAATGAGTTCCTAAAATCTTGAAATTTTGCAGGCAAGCTATTGAGAATATTAGAAGGTAAAGGAAAAATTTAGAGCCTCTAATTTGAATATTTTTGGCAGGGCCCATTTAGTGCTGCACTTTGAATTGCCTTAATAGACTTCATCCAAATAATTCTAATGTTTGAAAAGGGGTGAATAGAATCATTCTAGAATTGGTGGTGAAGTCCAATACTCATGTTAATAAAATTTAACCATGAGTGCAAGAAAGGTTTGGATGTATTAAGTTCATGTGTACAGTATATTGGATCTCTAATATAGTTGATCACAAAACTCATAACTGAATTCACACGCCACAAAAGTGGGGTTTTACATTCCCCCCCCCCCCCCCCCCCCTAAAAGAATCTCGTCCCGAGATTACCAAAGAAGGCAAAAGGAAATGATTTAACAAACATATGCTGCTAACAAGTCCGGATAGTTCGTTCTAAGATACTCCTCATTTTCCCACGTGGCTTCTTCAGCACTGTGGTTGCTCCACAATTCCTTGTAGAAACACAAGGTGCGACTTCTTGTGGTGCGGATCTTCTCATCGACGATCTGAGTTGGATGCTCGGAATAAGTGAGATCTGGTTGGAGAGCTTCCAAATCTTCTATACGGACATCAGCGGGAGTTTTAAGACACTTCCGTAACTGGGAAATGTGGAATACATTGTGAACCCCTGAAAGTGACGGCGGTAACTCCAACTGATATGCCACAGGTCCACATCTTTTGATTATTGCGAACGGCCCAATAAAACGTGGAGCTAGCTTCCCTTTCACTCCGAATCGATGGATACCTTTCATAGGGGATACCCGGAGATAAACTTGATCCCCAACTTCGAAGTGAAGAGGTCGATGTCGTTCCGCGTAGCTCTTCAGACGAGACTGAGCGGTTTTGAGATTTGTTTGAATAATGCGCACTTGCTCTTCGGCTTCTTTTATTAAGTCGATGCCATATACCACTCGTTCACAAGATTCGCACCAGTTCAAGGGTGTGCGACACTTCCGATCATAAAGAGCTTCATACGGCGCCATCTGGATGCTAGCCTGGTACCCGTTGTTGTACGAAAATTCCACCAATGGTAGATGATCATCCCAATTCCTACCATGGTGGATGACACAGGCGCGAAGCATGTCTTCTAGCACTTGATTCACTCGTTCGGTCTGACCATCGGTCTGAGGATGATAAGCCGAGCTCCAAATCAACTTGGTTCCCAGCGCATTGTGGAGATGCTCCCAGAATCGCGAAACAAATACAGCTCCACGATCTGAGATGATGGTGCGGGGTATCCCGTGGAGGCATACGATTCTGGTAATATATAACTCCACGTACCTTGATGAATGATAGTTGGTATTGATGGGAATGAAATGCGCCGTCTTAGTCAGTCGGTCAACTATCACCCGGATTGAATCTTGCTTTCGAAGAGTGAGAGGTAAACCCACAATGAAATCCATACTGATATCCTCCCATTTCCATGCCAGGATGCTTAAGGGTTGAAGCTGTCCGACTGGCTTTATATGGTCGGCCTTCACTCGTCGGCACGTATCACACTCGAATACGTATTTAGCTACTTCCCTCTTCATCCGAGTCCACCAGAATTTCTTCTTCAAATCCTGGTACATCTTGTTGCTTCTCGGATGAATGGAATACTTGGCCAAATGAGCTTCATCCAATATCTTCTTTCTAAGCTCCATGTTTCGTGGTACCACTATACGGTCTTTAAACCAAAGGGTACCTTCATTGTCGCATCAGAAACATTTCGATTCCCCCTTCTTCATTCTTTGCCGAATATGTGACATCCCTTTGTCCTCCTTCTGAGCTGCTACAATATCCTCCTTGATGGTAGGAATGAGAGCGAGATTGTTGAGTGCCCCATATGGAACCAAGTAGAGACTCGATTCTCCTTCTTCCATTGAGTTGATGGAAAGACTGTTGACATGGGACATGCGGCTCAGTGCATCTGCGACTACATTCTCTTTGCCTGGATGGTAGTGGATCTCAATCTCATAGTCTTTGATCAACTCTAACCATCTCTGTTGTCGCATATTCAAATCCTTCTGGGTGAAGATGTATTTCAAGCTCTTGTGATCTGTGTAGAGGTGTACTAGATTACCCAGTAGATAATGTCTCCACATCTTCAATGCTAGTACCACAGCAGCGAGTTCTAGATCATGAGTCGGATAGTGCTGCTCATGGTTCCGAAGCTGCCGTGATCCATAAGCGATCACTCGTCTATCCTACATCAACACACATCCCAAACCAATTCCTGATGCATCACAATACACGTCAAAAGATTTGGTTGTGTCGGGTTGAGCTAATACTGGTGCCTTTGTGAGGTGTTTTACTAATGCTTGAAAACCTGCTTCACATGCCTCAGTCCACACATACTTCGTTCCCTTCTTCAGAAGTTCTGTCATTGGTTTAGCTATTTTGGAGAAACTGGGAATGAACCTCCGGTAATACCCAACTAAACCTAGGAAACTTCGAACTTCATGTACATACTTTGGAGACTCCCATTTGAGGACTTGCTTGATCTTGCCTGGATCAACTGCAATCCCTTCTGCTGATATGATGTGCCCTAAAAATGGCACTTGGCTGATCCAGAATTCACACTTGCTGAACTTAGCATATAGCTGGTGGTCCCATAATCGTTGAAGCACGATACGCAAGTGTTGAGCATGTTCTTCTTCGGATTTTGAATACACAAGTATGTCATCGATGAAGACTACGACAAACTTGTCCAATTTAGGCATAAACACAGAGTTCATGAGATACATGAAATGAGCCGGTGCGTTGGTCAATCCGAAGGACATAACAAGGTACTCATACAGTCCATACCTCGTTGAGAATGCCGTCTTTGGTATATCCTCTGGTCGGATCCTAATCTGATGATAACCAGAATGAAGATCCATCTTCGAAAATACTTTAGCACCCACCAATTGATCGAAGAGAATATCAATGCGTGGCAATGGATACTTGTTTTTGATGGTGACAGCATTAAGTGGACGATAGTCTACACACAGTCTCAAGGTCTTATCTTTCTTCTCTACGAACAGTGCAGAACAACCCCATGGTGATGAACTTGGACGAATGAAACCCTTGTTCTCAAGTTCGGTTAACTGCTCCTTAAGTTCTGCAAGTTCCTTGGGTGCCATCTTGTAGGGTGGTCTTGAGATTGGCACTGTTCCCGGTGCAATTTCAATCTTGAACTCTATATCTCTTTCTGGGGGCATACCAGGAAGATCTTTAGGAAACACGTCCGGGTATTCACATACTACCAGAATATCCTTAAGTTCCATAACCTCAGTATTGTGAGTAGATGAATTCACTAGAATGGCTTTCTCAAGCTTGAGGACTTGAGAGGGATGGAGTGGAGAATTTAGATATATTTTTCGAGGGACCAGATCTAGAATAGCACCATGGTATTGTAACCATGCCATTCCCAAAATGACATCTAATTTCTGATGCTCTAGTATCAGAAGTGAAGCAAGATATATGGTTCCATCTAGGTTAAGTGGTATCCTAGGAACCAATTCATTTGTTACTGTTTTCCCGGCTGGAGTGCTAATCACATATGGAGTTTTGGTGGAGATAACAGGCAATTGACTTTTAAAGACAAAAGATTTACTAATGACATTGTGTGAAGCTCTGGAGTCAAAGAGTATGACTACGGGATGATTGAAGATAGGGAACGTACCAGTGAGCACGGGTGCGCCTTCCGGAACGTCCTCGATGGTGAGGTGGTGGACGTTGCCAAGTCTGGGAACTGACTTCTTGGGCTAGTTACGGGGTTGGTTGCCCCCCTGGTAGGATGATTGCCCTCCGCCTTGTAAATTATGTGGACAGTCCTTGGCGAAGTGCTCCGTGCGCCCACACGTGAAACACGTGTACGGGGTTTGGCCAGTACGAATGGGAGGACGGAATCCCAGTGCATGTGGTGGAGGTGGAAGTGCACGTGGGATCATCCCCTGTTGTTGCTGCGGGCGAAATTCAGAGTTGCTGAACTGGCGACCACTGAACATTGGTGGTCGTGATGGCGGTTGCCACCTCTGGCCGGATGGTGATCGATACACCATACGGTACTTTTGAGGAGCACCACCTCCGCTGCCCTACGGAGCACTCCTCTTCTTTTTATCTGAGGACAGCTCGCGCGTAGCGTCCTCCTGCATGATAGCGGCCTTGACGATGTCGTTGAAGCTGCCGCGGTTGAACAGGACAAGCTTGTCCTTCAACTTGGGGTTCAAACCCCGGTAGAAGCATTCGCGCTTCCGATCTTTGGTATTCACTTGGTCCTGAGCGTATTGGGCCAAGTGGTTGAATGATTTGGAGTACTCATAGGCACTCCTTCCTCCCTGCCTTAGCTCCAAGAACTCTTGAAGCTTCCTCCTCATAATCCCGGGAAAGATGTGGTAGGCACGGAACGCCTCCCAGAATTCGGCCCAGCTTACGATATGTCCTGCGGGGCGGGCGGCAAGGTAATTGGCCCACCATGCACCGGCAGACCCTTGCAGTTGCTGTGCTGCAAACATCGTCTTCTGCTGTTCGGTTACCTCGAGTAAAGCGAACTTCCCTTCAATGGTGCGGAGCCAATTATCCGCCTCCAAAGGCTCGTCGGCCTCTCTAAAGACCGGTGGATGTGTCGATGAGAAATCAGAGTAGGAACTCTGATATTGATGACGCGGTCCATCATCCTGTCGTCCCCCTTGACGGGACGAGTGCTGCACCAGAGTTCGCAGTAGCTCGGTTTGCTCGTCGCGCGAGCCGAGCACTGCAGCAAGAACCTCCGCGAGGCTCCTAGGAAGTGTGGGTGGAGGTGGTGGAGGTGGTTGCGTTTGAGGCGTATTCTGCCTCGGGGGTGGTGTGTCATCCCCCTGCCCTCCACTTGAGCCTCCCACTTCTGGGGCTGCACGTGTACGCACCATGCTGCAATACAATGATTCACACCATAAGTCTCATTGCCTCAAGTTCATCCTTCCATATAAATAGTAATGCGGTAGATAACAATAGATGATGAATAACATTCACATATATTGATAAAGCACAAACTTTATACAATCTATATTATCTTGGGCCCAAGATTACAATAGAACTCCAAAAATAGATAGACTTCATTTAAAGAAGTCTTCTCATCTATGCTTGGTCCCCACAAGTCGTCATGTCTATGTCATTGTACACCCACCTCGCTACTATTTACAACAAGACTCAAAAAGTCGCAAAATACGCGTGGTGTTTACTACACATCATTACACTCGGCCTAAAGTGATAAGTACATCAACACTGCCCTCTACTCATAAAACTCGACCTCCTGAGGATCTTCTTCTTCCTCGTCATCCTCAGGATTAGGCACCACTGGTAGGGGTGCTGGAGCAGAAGTTGATGCCTCGTTCAAAAGTGACGTCCTTTTGGCAATCTTAGCTTGCCAATCTATCTGTATCATAAACATCCTCCAGGCCTCGTTCTCCTGCTGAGCCTGCTCACAGCTGGTCCTCCAGCTTTGAGCCTCCACTCTGGACTGATCCCGATCTGTAGTCACCGCGTCTAACTGGGTGTCCCGCTGGTGTCCATAGAGTAGGCTCGCCTCCAACTCAGTTTTCATCTCTAGAGTCTCCTGGTGAGACGCGGCTAAATCCATAACAGTGTCATGCCATTGATTCTCCCTGAGGTTCAAACGATGGTTGAGAGGAGCCATCATATCCCTAAGTCCGTCATTTGCCCACTCAAAGTGATTCGCTCGAATCATGGCTTGCTTCAGATTGTTCGTCAATTCTTTTACGCATGCCCTTTGATTACCCTTCTCGCGATGTGATGAGGATGCATACACCGCTAAGGCTGTCGTGGATGTTTCACCGTGATTGTCCACCTCCGCAAGCAAGCGGGTTGCCCAGGCTTCAGAAGCCCTGCCGGTAACTGGAAAGAACTCATACGGAGTACCCACCAGATTACTGTAATGGAGTTTGCAAAACCTCCCTATGGCAACAATTGCGGCGTAGCTCCATGTCTCCTCTAATATCAACCCTTTGATCTTGATGGAGTATGGAGCCCATCCGAGGTGCAGTGGACCAGCAGGCACATCGAAGTAGATGGTACAACTCCACATACCGCTTTCCTGGAACTTCTTGCCCCAATAGCTAGGCAAAACCAGGTAGCACAACTGGCGAAGCAACCTAACAAACACGTCCGGGAAACCGGCTTGCCCGGTGCACGTGGGGAACACCCATCCATTAGGCAACTGAATTCTTGGTGCTGCCATCTGTGGACAAACATACCCGGATGTCAATACACCGTATAAGTATTCAACTCAATCAATGATAATGTTGGACAAAAGGAAATATCCATAATCAATTGATCCAAGAAAATCTGCAAACTGGAAGTGATCACAGTTCTGGTTCAGCTGACCTTCGTGTATCAACCCAAAAGTTTTATACAGGAAATGCCATAATTTAGAGTTAAGTTGAATACAAAAGTTGTAGCACACATCAAAACCTTTCCAGATTGTACTCATACAGCTCCAGGGGAACTAATATGAAGAATCTATACAGGTTTTAAGTTGACTCAAGTTTTCTGGAAATTCTGACAGAACCTCCCCTGTATATGGGCTTACCTCCACATTCTATACAGGTTTATCATGATAAGATATTGAGATAATGACAAAATAAACATTGTACAACATCGCGTTTAAAATCCAGAAATAAAAGAGTTCCAGCCCAAAAACTTTGTTATACAGGTATCGTGCACAAATTCACAACCCTGTGCAAACTGTTCCAAGTTCTGGACTGCAAGAACTAAGTTTGCGACAAATGGAATTAGGCATATCTACACCCATATTCAGGTCAGGAGTGACAAATAAAGTTGATAGAGGACTTCCTAAGATTTCCATAAATGTATATATGTGACCATGTCACTATTCGGGATTAAGAGCTATAACTATCCAAACTTAACAGTTGAACTGACTGGTTTACACCAGCAGTCCTGCAGTTCACTGTGTTGACTTCCCAATTTGGTTTAACTCCAACCCAAATCAGGAAAAACCTCCCATAACAAACTTGTAAATCTCCCCCTACCCTTTCCAAACAAGTATCACAATAAGGCAGTGGATTTATCTACAGAAAGTTATGGCAAAAATACAGAGACTGGTACAATGGTAAGGTCATCTGGAGCAGTTACAATACACCCCAGATTTCAACAGATTATCAAGCTTTTCTGTCTTTACGGTCAACAGAAAAGTTGTAGAGATCTTCACGAGCTTTCCATCCATATATGATAATCCTATACTATCTATTAACTAACCAAGATTACAATCCGGCGAATTCGAGCCAACTTCTGCCAGAAAACAAGAATCTTGATTCTATTTATTCTGTCGAGTCGGAACCCTTTTTGCGGAGTCCATACCTACCAGCACTCGATAGTCAGACTTTCCAAAACACAATGCAGCCATTCTGTTGGTGGGGATGGTCTAGTATCATATTTGATACTGACGGTACTACGTGCCTCACGAAAGAAAATACTATCCGGTATATCCGGTTGCGTCTATAGGTGGTTCCTATATCGTTCTCTCGCAAACGGTTTCTACACAGTCTTCTACCGTAGTTAATGCGGCAAAAGACAAACAATCCCCTTTCACACCTTCACACATCAAGGGCGGCACGGGGAAACACGACAGGCAGTCACAATAATATATATGAAAATAAATGCATACGACTCCGGTGTGAGTCGTCCTCGGGCGAGGTCATGTATCGAGGTACATGGCTGCAAATACGTCTGTACAGCAAAGACTCCTGTACGATCTGGCTTATACACGCTCGGGCATACGTGTTTCACACGCTCCCATATAACATGAATAGTTCTAGAGAGGCATACTATCGGGTTATACACCACCCGATGGGTGCTCCCACTAACTTTGAAGCACGCTGGGGTACCGCGTGTCATAGGTTCTCAAAAACATTGAAAGCTTCAGAGACTCCTATTAACTTCCCGTGCCAAGCCACGGAAATTTCACATACCACTCCTCGTATGCTGAGCTTACCGGGATTGATCCGCTCTCGGTGGCGTACCTTACCTCTTACCTGACGTCGGGGCGTCGTTACAGAATATAATAACACATAGTTAGTTTACCACCTTTATACCTTATACTAATAATACTCCTTATAAAGGCATATAGCTAATTCGTCACTCAAGTCCTAATTTTTGAAAATATGTTCTTTTCAAGTACACTGTTCCAAACGATGCTCTGATACCATGTCTGTGGGGACCAAAATTCTGACATCCGAGGATCTCATTGGGTGGTGTCGTGCAATGCGACACCCAATAGTTATACAAGAATAGAACCTGAATAAGTACAAGACAAAGTCTTTTATTTATCATACAACGGAAGTTTTTACAATACTAGCGGAAGTAAAGAAATATATACATATCATAGCTACGCTCTCAGCACTAGCTATGCAAAAGCAAAGTTATCCATGCCTTGGATACTTTGCACTAGCAACACTCAATTAGGGCGGCGTGCAGGGTTCCCACTCGGCTGTACACCCTAGAGGGGGTGCAGCCTCATCATCAAACCCTTCATCAATAGTATAACTTGCAAAAACTCGTTAACTGCAAACGTGAGCATAAGGCTCAGAGAGACTAACCCGTCTCACTAGACATATGCAGGGTGAATACTAAGCATGGGTAAGGAATAGCATACATAGACTCGCCTATAAGTGGATCCTTATAATCATGTTTTAAGTAGGAAATGACATTCTCCAAGCACGGCACATCATGGGCTCCACAATCAAACAAGAAACACTTTACCGATGATATGACATGCTCAGAGCACATAATGCTATTACAGCTAAAGTATGGGGAAATTGTAAACTTTTAATTGTACTATCTCTAAATCATACAAGGTTGCAAAGTAATTATAATTCAATACAATGGTATTTTCTGGGTTCTTTAGTATTTACTACGTCACGACACAGTGAACAAGTGGTACTCTATTACTGCGAGGGACAGTGATTGCAATCAGGACACACCCGGACAACACGACACATACGTCATTCGGAAGTGTCAGCGAGCACACCCGTACCTACATAACACTTCAGTACTAGACGTATATGGCCACCTTTCACAAGAAACCCGAACGCCGAACCCATCTCACCTCAGCAAACAGAAGGTCTTCGCACGGAACACCTCATGTGTCCGCCGACCAATTTACACCTTACTGTCCTCAGCCCACCCCTATCGATGGTGAGTTAGTGGGCCTCGACACCCCAGTTATCAAGTTACATCAGTTTAGTGGATTCCATATGTCCATTATGTTGCCGGTACAAGTCAAGCTTGTTCAGCGGGGCCGCACACAGACGGGCCTTAATCGACACAGGCAGGGCTATGCGACCGAGACTCAATTCTTGCCGCTTCCTATCCATTCCCTACCCGGTCTCCTTTTCATTATATTCTGCCATTTTGTATCTAACCAATCCTGTGAGATATGTTCTACATCTCTCGCGAGTAGATTCCAACTACTCGACTTCTATCGGATTTCCTATGCATTAGCAAGGCAGTTACTACAGGTCAAACTGTAACACGTTCCATCCAACCCTTGGGATTTGTGGTTATGCAAGTGGAGTATCAATCACCCTATACGTAATGCACATATCAAACTTAAGACGTAAGGTGATAAAGACTGTAAAAACTCTGTAAAGCTTTTAAATGCAAACTGGGGCTTGCCTTGTTGCAGGTCAGAGTTTGAGTTAATATTTGGAAGGTGCTCTTCCAAGGCTTCTGGTTCCTCCTCGACTTCGGTCACTATACGATATGCATATAATACGTATATGAATGACTTTGAAAAATAATTATTACCAAGACCATGATTTAATTTATGGTGCCCACTATGTGATAATGATCTAATTAACTTTGGAACCTTGAGGGTAGATACTAGGGAATATGAGCGATGCTCTTGCAAAGAACAGGAGATGGTCAAAGTAGGTTGTTGTCTCCAAAATGGCGGCAAGCGATTATCTTCCAAAACTTTTAGAGAAGAAACTGTAGCTTGAACATAGCTATCAGTTGATAATAAAGATAGAGAAAATTGTCCTGGTCCTAGCAAAATTTGTTTCATAATTTTCTAAGCTTTGGTGAAGGAGTTATTGTATTTCTAAGTTGGCAAGAATTTCTGGATTTATTCTATAATTGAATTTTTAGCCTTTTACTCAATATCCAGTTTGTGACTGAATTAGGACTAGGATGGTAGGTCAATTAAATCCAAGATTTTTACAGGAACTAGTGTATGACTAAAGGAAAACTCAGTCCAAATTTGAGACATAGTAAAGCAACTGAACATCTGCGAAAATTCAATAACTGAAAAATGTAATTGAACTATACAGAGGGTTAAACAGGTGCAATGGCTCCCAAACTTTTTCTGCTATTCAATAATAGGACACTAAATTTTATGTGAATTTTGGGGATTTTTCTAGTGGCTAGCTTGTCTGCAAAAATTGTATTTGCATTTGGCAAGATTATTTCCTACATAATTTAACTGTGCGTTTCACAGAACCTAATTGGTACTGACAGAAACTAGAGCTCAAGGGCTTCCAAACAAAATTTGTTTGAAGATTTTTGGAGCATCCTACAGAAAGTTATGGATTTTCTAAGTTGGAGCCAAACCTGGAATTAATTTCTAATTTGAATTAAACCGTGGGCTCCACCGTTTTAAAATGGACCAATGGCATTTAAACCACACGGGGACCACAGATATACACCGCGTAGCCACAACAGATCCCGTGGCCACACCCGATCCGACGGGGTTGACAGACGCTGACACGCGGGACCCACCTCGTCGTCTTCCACCTCCCGTCGCGGGCGGCGCGCGGGGCTCCCGCGGCGGCGCTCTCTGGCGAGCCTCGCCGAATCTGAGTTCCCGGCCACCGCAGCTCCTACACTTGGGCACCCAACTGTAAAATCACGCGCTGAGCACGATGGTGGAGTTGGGGAGGTCTGCCGACGGTCGGAAACAACGGCGCATCGGCGGCGGCGGCCGCTAGGGCTCCGGCTATGTCGGAACTGCTGCTCTGTGGCTAAAACCCTCCTAAAAAGGCTGGGGAACTCTTCTGGAACCATGAGGAACATGATGGGCAGGTGATATCGTCGTGTAACGGTCGGCAAAGCAGCTGTCGACGGTGACAGGGGCAACTTCTTAACGGCGAAGGGGAGAACTTGCGATTCTTGAGCTACGGTCGATCATTTTCGGTGATTCCAGTTCGAGAGAGTGCGCAAAGAAGTGTAGAAACTATTTGCTAGCAATTGTGGAGAGTGCTTAAGTGTGGAACTCGAATTAAATGAAAAACCGAGCGAGTTAATAAGCTTCAGCCAAGAGTAAAACTTAGCTAACTTGCTCGATACTTACGTAAACAAGTAACGGCTTTCACCGTTGCGTAGAGCGTGTCCCGGCGCACCAGTTTGCTATGGGAGTCGAAGCACGAAACTGCACGTAGCGGCCTGGCACCGTGGAGCAGGGACGGCGCGCGGTGAACACGACGGCGACCTTCAGGGTAGCTTCAAATTATCGGCCAAACCGTCAACTAGGCAACGAAAGAATTGATCCAGAGGACAGAGGAGGAAGAGAGGAACAACCTAGCTATTGGAGGCTTGGCGCGAGAGGCCCCCGGTTGGCCAGCAACGGGCGCGCGGCGCCGGCGGTCAGAAACTCGCGCGCGGAACGAAAACGGTGCAGCTCGTCGGCTGAGCGTGAGGGGAGGCCATAAGGGCGACTGGGAAGTGATAAGGAAGAGCCAGGGCGCCATTTATAGAGCTCAACCGGCGGTGGCTTGCTGCTGTCGCGCTGGGCATGCACGCCGTTGCGGTGGCGCGCGCAGCGCGCGTTGAAATGCCTCTGCACGTGGGCTGCTGACTGGTGGGCCCCGCCAGCCCCACAGCTACTGCCATTTTAGCAAATCACTTAAAAATAGTAAATGAACTCCAAAAATCATGAAACTTCAGGGCTAAGTCAAGAAAATTGTGATGAACACAATGGTGTGTTTAGATCTTTATGTTCAAGTATATTTTGACCAGATTTTGAATTTGAATTTAAACTTGATTCAAATTCGCTTAGCGTCTCAAATAAAATAACAAATGAGTTCCTAAAATCTTGAAATTTTGCAGGCAAGCTATTGAGAATATTAGAAGGTAAAGGAAAAATTTAGAGCCTCTAATTTAAATATTTTTGGTAGGGCGCATTTAGTACTGCACTTTGAATTGCCTTAATAGACTTCGTCCAAATAATTCTAATGTTTGAAAAGGGGTGAATAGAATCATTCTAGAATTGGTGGTGAAGTCCAATACTCATGTTAATAAAATTTAACCATGAGTGCAAGTAAGGTTTGGATGTATTAAGTTCATGTGGACCACTATATTGGATCTCTAATATAGTTGATCACAACACTCATAACTGAATTCACATGCCACAAAAGTGGGGTTTTACATAAAAGAACACCCAAACCTCAGATGGCAGGAAGAGGAAGAGGACGTGGTCATGGCGCACCACCAAACAATCAAAACAATTAAGGCCCGCTACCTCAATGGAATGGAAGAGGTACCTGTGGAGCACCAGCAACAAACAAAATGCAACAAATGTTGGCAATGCAGCTGCAGATGATGCAAAATTTGATGCAAATTGTGAACAACATGCAGCAGGCTCAGCAAGCACCCCGACCTCCTCCACCCCCCACCACCACCACCTCCAAGGTCGTGCTTAAGAAACTTCATGAATACTCAACCTCCACGCTTTTCTAATGAAGTAGAGCCTATGGATGCTGATGATTGGATCAAGAGAATTGAAAATAAAATGAGGATTGTTCAATGCGAAGGAAGAGAAAGGGTACTACTGGCATCTCACCAGCTCAATGGACCCGCAAGTGATTGGTGGACCGCTTTTACGGCAGCTCATGCAAATCCAGACAACATTACATGGGAGGAATTCAGGGAGAATTTTTGCAATCATCATGTGACTGAAGGAGAAATTCAAGCAAAGCATCTGGAGTTCCTAGCACTTAAGCAAGGGAACATGAATGTAAGGGGATATCTGAAAAAGTTCACACAGTTGTCTTGGTATGCCCCTAGAGATGTTGACACTGATGCCAAGAAGAAATTCCGTTTTATAGAGGGATTGGACAAAGAGATACATTTGATGATGTCTTCTAGTGACTATGCTAGTTTTCAACACTTGGTGGATAAGGCTTTCACTGCGGAAAGAAGGAAAAAGAAATGTGAGGGAGAAGATCGCAAGCGGAAGATGATGATGGGACAATCTTCAAGCAACAACTGTCCTTGCTTCAACCGACAACAGTTGGGAAACATGAGTCATCCCATGGGTAATAGTCAAGGTCAGCGATACTCAAACAACTCTTCATTTAGGCCTCAAGCGCCGTATGCTCGCCCACAGTACCAACAGATGCAACCACAACGCCCCCAAAAGTATCAACAACGCCCAATATCTTCAAATCCTCGACCAATTGGGCAACCGCAGCAGAATCAACAAAGAAACAGAGCTCAAGACACCAGTGCTCGGGGGGCTTACTACATCTGTGGTGACAAGGGACACTACTCCAACAATTGCCCAAAGAAGCCATCACAACAGAATCAATCCAGAGGCCGGGTTAATCATGTTGTTTTGGAAGAAACTCAAGACGCATCGGATGTGGTGATTGGTACGTTCCCTGCTGATTCCCACCCTTCTACAATATTGTTTGACTCTGGTGCAACACATTCATTCATAGCAAAAGAATTCATAAGAAGACATGGGATGAGTGTTACATTAATGACTCAAGTGTTAGTAGTCAACTCTCCTGGAGGAGAGATGTTAACAAGGCAAGTATGCCCTAATGTAAGCATAAGCATTAGGGGGGTAGCATTCTTAGCAAACCTTATAGTGCTGGAATCACAAGGGATAAGTCTGAGAATGGACTGGTTGACCAAGTACAAAGGGGTGATTCATTGTGCTACCAGAACAGTATGTTTAACTCATACAGATGGCACAAATATTGAGTTTCGTCCTAATCAAGCACCAACTCAAAAGATACGACTCAATCAAGTTGAAGGAATAGAGGAGATTAAAATTGTCTACGAGTTTCTGGATGTGTTTCCTGAAGAACTACCGGGTATGCCCCCTGACCAAGAAATTGAATTCATCATTGAATTAGTACCTGGAACAGCTCCAATATATAAGCGACCATACAAAATGGATGTTGAACAATTGGCAGAATTGAAGAATCACATCAATGAGTTGTTAGAAAAAGGATACATTCATCCTAGTTCCTCACCCTGGGGAGCTCCAGTGATATTTGTACCCAAGAAGGATGACACTCAAATATTGTGCGTGGATTATCGTGCTCTCAATGCAGTTCTATCAAGAACAAGTATACTCTACCAAGGATTGAGGATTTGTTTGACTAGTTGAGAGGCGCTTGCGTGTTCTAAAAAATTGATCTGCATTCGGGGTATCACCAATTGAAGATACGACCCTCAGACATACCCAAGATGACATTTGTTTCAAGATACGAACTATACGAGTATACAATCATGTCCTTCGGTTTAACCAATGCCCCTGCTTATTTCATGTACCTTATTAATAAAGTGTTTATGGAATATTTGGACAAGTTTGTCGTGGTGTTCATTGATGATATCTTGATATTCTCCAATAGTGAAGAGGAGCATGAGGAACACCTAAGGCATTCTTTGCAGAAGCTTTGGGAATATCAACTATATGCAAAGCTTAGTAAATGCGAGTTTTGGTTGAAGGAAGTGTCATTTCTGGGACATGTTATATCGCAAGGTAGAATATTAGTAGTCTCGGGCAAAGTGAAAACTGTTCTGAATTGGAAAAAACCAGAAAATGTTGGGGAAATCAGGAGTTTCTTGGGAATGGCTGGCTATTATCGCTGATTCATTGAAGGATTCTCAAAAATATCTCGTCCACTAACCAAGTTACTTGAGAAGGGAGCTGTATTCAAGTGGACACCGGAATGTGAAACTAGTTTCGCGAAATTAAAGAAAAGGTTGACCACTGCACCTGTGTTGGTTATGACAGATATGCACAAAGAGTTTGCAGTTTATTGTGATGTATCCGGACAAGGGCTAGGATGTGTATCGATGCAAGAGGGACATGTAGTGGCTTATGCTTCACGCCAACTCAGAAAGCATGAATGAAATTACCCTACTCATGATTTGGAGTTAGCAGTCGTGGTTGATGCGTGGAAGCTATGGATACATTATCTAATCAGAAAAAGAACTGAAATTTATACGGACCACAAGAGTTTGAAATATATTTTTAGTTTGAAATATATTTTTACTCAGTCAGATCTAAACCTTAGACAACACAGATGGTTGGAGCTTATCAATTATTTTGATGTTGGAATCAGTTACCATCCTGGAAAAGCTAATGTGGTCGCAGGTGCTTTAAGTAGATCAACTCAATGCAACAACTTCGAACTATAGGGTTTGCAACCACAGTTATGTGAGGAATTCGCGAAGCTAAACCTTAGTATTGTGACTAACACTGAGGTAGTGTCCATGGAAGTAGATTCTACTTTGGAGAAGGATATTTGGGAAGGGCAAAAGAATGATAAGTGGATCCAAAAGATTATTTTACTAATGAAAGAAGGAAAAGCACTGGACTTTAAAGAAGATGAACAGGGAACCCTATGGCTAGGAAAGAAAATATGTGTGCCTGATATCAAGGAGATTCGAGAGTTGATACTGAGAGAAGCCCATGATTCGTCATATTCTGTTCATCCGGGAAGCACAAATATGTATCAGGATCTTAAGGATCGATATTGGTGGCATAGAATGAAACGCAATGTGGCGAAGTATGTAGCTCTGTGTGACACATGTCAGAAGGTCAAAGTAGAACATCAAAGACCAGCAGGGTTACTTCAACCAATTAAAATTCCTAAATGGAAATGGGAAGAAATAAGTATGGAATTTATTTTGGATTGCCAAGAACTCAACCAGGATACGACTCTATATGGGTTATAGTGGACCGCTTGACTAAAGTGGCACACTTTATTCTAGTTAAAGAAAGCTATACTGGGTCGCGGTTAGTGGAGTTATACGTGGCAAGAATTGTATGTCTGCATGGAGTTCCAAAGAAGATAATATCACATAGAGGTACCCAGTTCACGTTCAGATTTTGGCAGAAGTTCCATGAGTCTATGGATACTCGTCTGAATTTCAGCTCAGCCTATCATCCGCAAACAGATGGCCAAACAGAGCGCACTAATCAAATTCTTGAAGACATGTTGAGATCATGTGCTTTGAAAAAAGTAGAAGCTGGGATAAGAACCTACCATTTGCTGAATTTTCTTATAACAACAGTTATCAAGCCAATTTGAAGATGTCTCCGTTTGAAGCGTTATATGGACGGAAGTGCAGAACACCGTTGTTTTGGAATCAAACTGGGGAAAGCCAAGTATTCTGGCCCGAAGTATTGAGAGAAGCTGAGAGACAAGTGCAAGAAATCTAGAAGAATCTGAAGACGGCTCAATCAAGACAGAAGAGTTATGCAGATACTCGACGTCGTGATATGTCATTCGAGATTGGTGGTTTTGTGTACCTCAAGGTGTCACCAGTGAGGGGATTGAGATGATTCAAGGTGAAGGGAAAATTATCACCCCGTTACATTGGTCCTTTCAAGGTTTTGGAAAAAAGAGGAGAAGTAGCCTATTGGCTCGAGTTACCATCTCACTTATCAGATGTGCATGACGTATTCCATGTGTTGCAATTGAAGAAATGCTTAAGAGTGCCTGAAGAACAGTTGCCATTGAAAGCAGTAGATGTGCAAGAGGATCTGACCTATGCAGAACAACCTGTTAAGATTCTCGAGACATCAGAACGAGTTACGAGGAATAATGTTACTCGTATGTGCAAAGTCCAATGGAAACATCACTCAGAAGAAAAGACGACATGGGAAAGAGAAGAAGACCTCAAGGCGGAGTTTCCCAGTCTATTCTCTTAGGACGTCCAAATCTCGATGGCTAGATTTCTTTTTAGGGAGGGGGGGGGTAGAATTGTAACACCCAAAATTTTGAAAAGGAAAAAATGTGTAAAATAAATTTTTGAAGAGCCACAAAAATAATTTTATTTGAAAATAAAATTCATATAAGGCAATTGCATCACGATTTCTCGATTGTGTGAAATTTTGAAATTTAAATTTGTTAGAAAATTTCAGTTTGAAATTTCAAATTACAAAAGAAAAGAAAAACAAAATAGAAAAGAAAAACAAAAGGAAAAGAAAAGGGAAAAACTCACCTTGGGCCGATTCCCCTGCCTCCGGCCCACTTCCCTCCCTCTCTGCGCCGGTCTGCTTCACCCTGCGCCCACGCTCGCGCCTCTCTCTCTCCCTCGCTTCCAACTCGACCCCACTGGTCATCCCTTTCTTACCTGCCGCGCCACGCGCCCGTAACGCTCCCGCGCGATTACACCGCGCCGCCCACTCACCCCCTCTTCATTTCTGGCCGTTTCACCTCAATCATGAATGGAATCGTGCCCCATGATGGCGCAACCCGTTTCTACATCGAAGCCCTATAAATACCGACCCAATCCCCCTGGATTTCACCGCCCCGATGACCCAAACCCTAGTCGCCGACAAGCTCGGTAAAGCTGACCCCGTTCCCGTCGTTCTGTCTAATCCCACACCTCGGGAGCTTGTCTAACGTGTTCGCCATGTTGTTAGGAGCACGCCGGGCATCACCGTCGGGGGGGGGGGGGGGGGGGGGGGGGACGCCTCTACGTCACCAACTTCGTCGGGTGCCGAAGTTGAGATCCTCGGTGAGATCCCCGTGCACCCATGTACCTTTTGCGCTAGTTAGATGTGCCGCATAGCGTTTGTAGTGCGTGTTGTAGCCGTCGCCGGCGAGATCGCCGCCGTGCGCGCGCTGCGCCGCCGCGCACCGCCGTCCAGCGCTGCCCTGGGCGACGTGGCCCTTTGTCGACCGTTCATTTTGAATGGGCGGCCGAGATTAAAACCCTTCGTATCCCTTCGGTTAATAAAATTTGGGCCCTCCATTTTAAATCCGACGGCCCACATTCAAAACCCCGTGACCATTGGTGATTTTACATAGAACCCCCTGGATAGTTTAGTAAACCACCTGGATAGTTTTACATAATTACAGATTTGTCCAAAAAATCATAAAATTGACCCCGGACTTTCTGGAAATTAGGAAATAATTATAAAATGAAGTAAAAATCATTTTGAAGCCCCTGGAATATTAGAAAATAGAAAATAAATTCTGGAAAATTGTAGAATAACCCTGGACTTTGTAGAAATAGATTTTTAGCCTCTGGAATAGTTCTGTTTTTACAGAAAAGCCCATGAAATTTCATAAATTAAATAAAAGTTCCTAATTTCTATAAAATAATTATTAAAATAGATTTATAATTTTTTTAATTTATTTTCAGATCTGTAATATTATATTAATTAATTTAAATTGTGGTTTTAATCATAAAATGCTTTATAAGTGTATTTAATTCATAACAATTGCTTTGATAAATATTAAAAATGGTTCAAAAATTGTAAAATGCACATTTTACGTTGTAAAAATATTTTAAGCATATTTTGCATGAGAAAATTTCTAGAAAAATAGTAGTAGTTATCAAATAAAGTTAAGAATTGTATGAAAATTACTAAAAACATGTTTTACTCAAATTATGCCACTTAACTCCAAAATTCTCAATAAATAGTCTATGCCTATGATTTAAATTACCATAAAATCACTTCTGCGTAGGAATTTATGTTTTTTTGAAATCTTTGCATTTTATGTGTTCTTATTGTATGATATTATCTTTGCGTCGTCGTAATCTAGAGTCGGGACCACAACCGACACTTAACCTCCAAGAGCAACTGTTTCCTGTCGATCACCAAGCTTACTTTGGAGGCAAGTTCCTTGACAATCTTGCAACCTATTTGTTAAGTTTTAGTTAGATGCATGCTAAATTAAAATATGAATCCTATGCTATATTTCCCTAGTTATTCCTCAGTATTCCTTGTCGCTTGGTTTGGGTGTTTTACTATTTATTAGTTCATGCTTAGCCATGCTTAATTAAATATGGTCAACTTATCTACATGATATATTTATTTTACTATGCTTCAAGAAATGTTGGCAAATATGAATTTAGTAGATAGGAATCTGATAGGGGGTTTTGTATGGATTGGTGCATGTGTGCACAAGACCTTGGTTTGGGGCTTGACACCTATCGGTTTCTCTGCACCGATTTATGGAGGAAGTTGCTAAGCCTTTTAGTATCACCACATAATTGTATATAGGACAACTTGGTTTAGTAATGTGGTCTCTCCTGATGTAGCATAGGTAATTGAACGGGCGGCGAATGGGTTCAGAATCTACCTTGGGATCCGCATGGCTCAAGAGGGGGCTTCTCCTGGCGGAGGGAAAATAGACTACAGGTGCCGGAGCGATGAAACCTTAGAGTACCCATTGCAAGTCGGGAGAACAATCGAAAACACCTTGTAGTGATCTCCTGACCGCACACCTATGAAAGTGTGTAATGTGGTTAGCTACCACGGGCATCAGGAAGGTTTACCTTAGTCCACCTGACAACAGGGGATGAAATCACGAACTGTGGGTAAAGGATACACACTCTGCAGAGTCTTGTCAAACTGTCTAGACAGCCATGCTAACAGACACGAGCAGCTTGGAACCAAGTTCATAATTAGCACACATGGTTAAATAATAGATGGTTTGGGCATTGGACTTGGACTTTACCTGGTAACTTGGGTTTTATGGTTGCGATTTCACCTAGACATAGGTGCTTAACAACATTAAGAAAAAGTTATTATTGCTATAGTGCTTTACCTAATATTTTCCTTCCTTGTTATGAGCCATATGTCATAACTTCCCACTTGCGAGTACCATTGGTACTCAAATTTGTTAGTTGCATACCCCCCCCCCCCCCATTCTATGAAGACGAAGAGGTGGAGAACCAAGACTTCTATGGAGATCCCGATGAGATGTTCTAGGCTGGTGCTCCCTCGTGCAATGCCTATGCTTGGAGCCCCTTTATATGTTTTTTCGCTGCTTATGTACTTTTCTTTTAGACCTGGAAGGTCCTTTATGTAATAAGGTGATGGACTCGAACAAGACATTATTTATGGTATTTCAATTTCATCTACACATGTATGAGTTGAACTGATCCTGGTATACATGTGGAAAGCATCTGGTCGCCTTTATAATACCAGGTGTGACAGACAGCATGATCATCGTGCTCACCGCCGCCGATGTCACGGTGGAGGGGTTCTGCCACAGCACGTGCGGGTCACACGGTGTGGCCGCATCGGGTGGCGCCGCACACGTGTGGGTGGGCGACACCACCTCGCAGTGCCCCGCCCGGTGCGCCTGGCCCTTCCACCTGGCCGACAACAGCTTCCCAGCCAGTAGTCACAGATCGCGCGACCACGGAGAGATGCTGCACGCGCCTAATGGCAACGTTGGCGTGGACATCATCGTGATCAACCTCGTGGCGATGCTCGCTGGCGCGGTGACGAACCCGTATGGGCACGTGTACTTCCAGGGTGACGTCGGCGTGCAGGTAGAAGTGACGGCTGCCTGTCCGGGCATATACGGTCGTGGCACGTACCCTGACTTCCTGGTGCAGTCGGGTGGGACATGGCAATAGGCGCCGGTTACAACGTGGTGGGCCGGAACAGCAGGAAGTACCTAGTACCAGCGCTGATCGACCCCGACAACTACTCTTGCGTCATCGTTTGAGGCTTTGCCGCTTACTGCTAATGCTAAGAAGTATTCCCTCTGATTTTATTTTATTTATATTGATTAGTATAAATTTGTACGAATCAACATCAAAAATATTATTAGGCAAGTAACATTGTCCAATATATGACTCTAATAATACTGTTGTTTTAACGAACCACTGTGCCAATTTCATTAATTAAAAAGGAGTGTACAGGTTCAAACCATTGGGCTGTGTGTTACAATGGAAAAATTCGGGGGGGGGGGGGAGGGGGTAAAAAAGGATTAGTAGGCTACTTTCTGCAAATGAGTTGCCGAGATGTCAAGACCCAACTAATATCCAAATCCTTGCCTTTTCCTTGATTTTTGCAAGGAGCAAGGACACAGCCGAATCTGAAAACATTGTGGTCGATGGGTTGGTTGTTGATGTTAAGAAATCGGTGGTACGCTACTTTAGCAATTCTACCATATCATTCAGTAAACATGCGAGTACAGAGATCATAGATCGTTACCATGATATGCGCAGCGCAGCGGAACGTAGACACACTTGTCGTAAGAGAAGTAGACGATCACATTCATATCCTTCTCGGCCTCATCACAACAACGAGTTGACGATGACGTTGTCGTGACCGTTCAACACAACAATAACAGCAGTGCCTCCACGGAGTCCACATGTACGGAGAGGAACGTCGTGAGTGTGCGAGCACCACACGCGGCAAGAGCTTCTGCGTGAAGCCTGCGAGGGTGGCTGCTAGGGTTGTCATGTGGTGGAGTAATCCGTTCCTAACCTTACCTCTCGTATTTATAGGTGCGCTAATGGCTTTTAGGTCACCGACCCATCAGTACTTTAATCGGTTGTGGATCAAATATCCAACATGTCTTAATATGAATTGTTATGATTGCTTAGTGGGCATATCACAAACAGTTGACATCTCAACCACAAAGATCGCTATATAATCTAAGTTGCATGTAACATCATTATTAAACACGAGTTGTATTAGGCAAATGGAATTGTGTGTGTCGAAGTGTTCTTGCGACACTTTCTCTGAACCTTCTTAGAGAGTAGCCTGCGGAAGTTCTTTGATCAGCGGGGGCTTAGTCTCATGTGATGTTGCGCGGCTTAGGAAACTATGGCGAGACAGTGGTTTTACATAGTTCAGATCGTCAGAGCGTAATACCCTACTCTAAGGTGAGGTTTGTATTGCTTCAGTGTCTGAGTGAGTGTGAAAGATTGGATCGAGGTGCCTTGTAACTGTGGCTGTCGATCTTTTGATAGACAAGGTTGAACAGCTTACAAGTGCGGTCTGAGGCCCAACAGGTGGCCCCAGGACGATCTTATCCTAAATATCTAAGGCTTCTCGCATATGCTGCCTCTGACCGCAAATTGAATACCCATCGCCTTGCGGCATCGAACGCTAGTGGATATGCGTAGTCATTGATGGTGGTAGGGATTGTGCCATCCATATGTCTTGTCGCCGTAAGCTACCCACATGGCGGAGTGGGGTAGGCCTGCGGTGCCTTCACTACGATGTGATTTGATGCAACGGTACCTGACAGGAGGCGTGCGCCGTGTCGTGCATCTGGAGAAGGCACGTGTCTTCAATGCTTGACTTGGACAAGGCGCACCGCCCATTTACTCCCGCAACCTACTGAACAGGGCCAGTTGCAGGACGCGTGGCAACACCAGAGCCTGCCTCCGTGAGGGAGACCGAGCCCTGCGCTACAGGCCACGTGGTAGCCCTGAAGCCTAACTCCAAGGGAAGTCGTGGGTCCGAGACTGCTGGACACGTGGTGGTTCTGGAGCCTGCCTCCACTGAGGAGGCTAGCCTAGAGCTCCGGGCCACGTGGTGGCATCGGAGCCCACTCCTTTGGAGGAATGGTGTCCCGCCCTGCCGGAAATGTGGCAGCCTGGGTGCTCATCTCCCCCGGGGAGCCGGGTCCTATCTTGAGGTTCACGTGGCAGTACTGGAGCCCGCCCTTGAGAAGGGACGGGATCCGGGCTTGCTGGACACGTGACACCATCAAACCTTGCCTCAGTGGGGAGGCAGGGTACTTAGGCATTTTTATTCTGTGCGCGGGGGTACCCAGTATCGTGGGTACCGACAGTGGCTCTTGGGTCCACCACGGAGGAGGTAATGAGCCCACGGGTGGAGCCCGAACCTTGTGTTGCCGTGCTGTCTTTTGATTTTTTTGTCTTGGGCAGTCGAGGTGGTGCGCTCCTCTACCACCGCGGCCACGCGTCCTCTTCTGGTTGAAAGGTCATGGCGATGCGATATTTGCTTGCCGCAATATCTTGAACTGCGATGGTTCCAATGTGGCTACAACGCATCCGTTGCTCCACCTTTATGGGAACCGCCGTGATGTCTACTCAGGTGACTGACTGCTCGGGCCAGCCCTTCTAACTGGGGACCTGGGCCCTGCTGTCATAGACACCGTAGGTTGTGTAGCGCATGTTGGGTCATGGCAACCCGCACGATGTGCACAAGTGTCGCGGGAGTGAGTAAAAGGAAACCTTTGTAGGGAAAGGCTATTCCTTCCTTACTCACAACCCAACGCCCGAGCCTTTGTTTTCTTCATCGAGTGCTCGAACCTCTACCTCTCGCTAGACTCCTACTTTGCTCCCTCGACAATGGCTTCCATGCTGCCTCATCCTCGCACCAAGGTGGAAGAGCAACTGGCGCCTAAAAGATGGCTGCTTGGCTGGCACGCTGGAGAGCAAAGGAGGCTAATCGGTTGTGGGTCCCCTTCTCTTTGCAACTTGCGTGAAGACGAGACTATCTTCTTTGCCGCGTACGTGGCTGCGGGGCTTGGGCTCCTGGTGTCCTCATTCTTCCTTGCGCTGTTGGTTGGGTTCGGCCTGCACCTGCACCACCTGTCGCCGAACTCCATCGCAGTGGTCGCCGAACTCCATCGCAGTGGTCGCCGTGTTCGTCCACTTCTGCAAGGTGTTCGTGGGCGTTCTGCCAAGGGTGGAATTGTTCTGGTTCTTCTTTGTGATGAAGACCATTGGGAGAAGCTCGATAAGACAGGTGGAGGCCTATTACTTCCAGCACCAAAAGAAGACCTCCAAGCACTACATAGTGCCCTTCAAGGGATCCAAGTGGGAATGCTGGAGGGAGGACTAGGTAATCTTGCAGACTGATGCCCATGCCTCCCTGAAGCTGCCCACTCAAGACCCGATTTCCAAGCCTATCTCATGGGAAGAGTTATGAAAGCTGGATGCAGAGTACAAACCAGTGCTGGAGAGGATCTGCCTCTTGGTAAAAGGGGGCCTGACCTCCCTGATGGTGCTGAAGGACTACGTGTCCCATTTCATTGCTCTACTCCAACAGCGCGAGCACCGGGCCTGGTGCTACTCCGACGCATCTTGTGTTGGCTGGATGTGTCTTCAGATCTGAGCCCTTAAACACCGGTGGGGTTGCTGAAGACGATGAACTGCGACCTGATTGATGACGAGCATATCACCGTCCTGAATGCCTGCTTGCCACTCCACATGACCCCGGACCTGAGGAAGAAAGTGCGAAGCAAGATGCCAAAGGTCAACAACATCGACCTCGTTTGGTAGCAGGCGGGAGGGCCATCTCGACCTTTAGCCGCCTTGGGGCAGGGCCACGTGGGGGGCCAGTAAGGATCCCCTCCCACACTGTGCCCTTCAGCGGAGGTGGAGGAGAGGATCACGATGACCCCTAATAGGGGGAGGGATAGGAAGCCGGTGCTTGTCCCCATGCCGGGGAAATAGTCCTGCACGCCAGCCATAAGCTCTGATCGTCCATCCAAGCCGAGTTGAATGTGGCCTAGAGAGGGGGGGGGGTGAATATGTGTTGAAACTTTTTTCTGCAACACTTAACAAAAAATTTCAAATATAGGAGGGCCGAACTAGTCTAGTGTAGGATACAGACTAGTCTGGTGTACTAGTTATGCATACGAAAGATTACTAGTTCATATAATTTTCTCAAAGATTCAGTAGCAGAATAAAGTAAACTATCCTAACAACTTGAGTAAGTGATTAGGATGTGTGATTTGCACGTGGAATAAAAAATTAATACAAGTTGCAAGTTTGATCAACCCTATGACCTAGATGATGATGATTGCAAAACTAAAGAACTAGAACACAAAAGACAAGGATTTTTATCGAGGTTTGATCTCACCAAAGAGATCTACGTCCTCATTGAGGAGCTCACATAGAGCCGGGTCTCAATCAACCCTTTACCTCTTCAAGTCACCACAAAGGCCGACATGAGTTCCACTGTCAAGGGTAATCACCGAGTCAATGGGGCAACCTCACACGATGAGGGCTCCCACAAAATTACAGCGAGGAAACAAATCAGATACACTCAAAAGATGTACAATAGATGCGAGCGTGTATGAGAGATTCAGACCCCAAGAGCTCAACAATGCATAGAAGACGATCTCCCTTTCCCAAATCTTGATTCCCAAAAGATTTAACTTCTTTAGGGCTTTAGATGAGTGGGAGAAGTGTTTCTGTGCTCTTGGGACCTATGACGACGCTAGGGTTCTTCGTTGGTTGTTATGGGGCCATGGATCACCTATTTATAGATAATCTAAAAAGTTACCATTAGGGATCCCGACGGCCACACTAGTTCACTCAGAGGACCAGAATAGTCTGGTGTCCTGTGTAAAATTTGCGTGAACTGTGCAGCGCACCTAAAACTAATTGTTGTGAGGTGAATCAGACCAGTCTGCTTGGAAACAGAAAGTGAACCTGACTAGTCTGTGATGAATCCAATAACTAAATCGGACTAGTCTGCAATTGCACGGACTTGTACGATGCAAGGTGAGATGCGTGTTGTGTTGGCAAAACATCAGAAAGTTGAACGGACTTGTCCGACTCATGTCCAGACTTGTTCGAGTGGGAAGAGTGAGTCAAACGAACTAGTTCGGTTCTGTTCCGAACTTGTCCGTGTGACAACATAAAGTATGTCGAACTAGTCCACTTGTGAACGGACATGTTCGGTGCTTCAGTGAATTGCTTAATTGTTGATTTGAGACCTTACCCTCTATGCAAAGTTATGAGCTCTTGGGATGTGTCTCTCAAACACATCCTATACATTAACATCTACTTTGCGCTTCCATTCTTCACTTGGGCTTTGCCTTTCTCAATCCTCATTTTTCGGATTTTTTGTTTACCATTAGTTCTATTATTCGTATACCTGCTTTCATCTCAACAAAACTCAATATGATATCGTTTGTTTGTCATCAATCGTCCAAAACCCACAAGGGAATACCTAGATGCACTTTCAACCCCCCTCCCCCCCCCCCCCCCCATTTTTGGTGATTGATGACAACCATTTGATATTTCACAATTAAGAGTCAAAATTGATTTTCATAAAGTTTGCATATATGAGAATGACATATGGACAAGAAATATTTCTCACATATATGCACTCTTTATGGTGGGGTGCCTATTCAATGTGTTAGCAAATATTGTGATATGCATAATTGAAAACACAATAATTATAATAAATAACCATCACAAGAATATCATCATGAGCATCACACATCCATATTAAACAAAATAGGGATAATCCAAATGGAGATTACAATACTTTCAAACTTAAAACATAAAAAAATACATGTCCATGATCACTAGTCCTTAAGGCTCATAAATAGACTACTAGTCCCAATCTCTCTCCCTTGGGCATCAAGGCACCAAAAAGGGAAAAACTAAGGGAAATTACTCTCCGTCACTCCCTCTCTCACTCTCGGTCCTGTCCTCGTCTTCATCTTCAGATTCGTGTTCATCATGAGGATGAGGAATACAGCCACCTGCAAGTCCAAAGGAGGCTAGTTCCTATTCCGTGAGAGGAGCAAGCTCTGTGAAGTTCTCTTTGGAATCTTTTGAGATCTGAGGAGACCCCACTGGCTCAATATCCATTTTCTTACAGATAGCTTTTATGTTTGCCTTCATGTACCTCTGGTGCTTCTTCCTGGCCAAGCTTTCCTTGTTTTGCTTTATTTCCACTTTGCGGCAGGATGCAAAGATGGATGAAAGCATCTTTAGAACACCACTGGAGGACTCTCTGGAGGGTGGAGGAGCAAAGGTAGCAGCTGGAGCCCTTGTGCCTTCATTTGCTTGTTTTGACCTTTGTTCCCTTGCAGGTGAAGCAAATGCATTGGGAACACTGTAGGCTATGGGCTTTTGAGGCTTGAGACCAGCATGCTCAACATCCATGACAAACTCAAGGCGGAGTTTGTCATGTATATTATGTATGGCGCACAACCACATAACCCGTTCGGAGTGATTGAGATGTTCACTATATTATTGTAGATAAACTCAAATACTTTGAAGGTCTGTCTCTTTCTTATCATATTCATCAAGGTCCTTAGTGTTCCTTGAATGGTCCCTGCATCTCCATCCTTTGGAGCAATGGTCTTCCTCAAAATCCCGTTTAGCACTGCAAAGAATGGCTTCATGTATTTTTTGCTAGGAGTCTTGTATGACATTATTGTGTCATAGAGGAATGTGAGCTCATCCTTCTCTAAAGCTTCAAGTTGTGAATCACAATTTCATTTTCCAAAATGTCTTCAAGATGGAATATCCTGGCAAACTCCTCATACGTGACACTGTATTTGGATCCATTTGTCATCCAAGTGATTCCTTCCTCGTTATCACCCGAGACGTAGAGGGTAGAATAGAATTGGGTGATAACTTCAGTGTTATAATTGTATTGGAAGGATAGGAGATCTTTCAGACCATGTCTCTCCAAAGCCTCTAAGACTTCATGATAGGCCTTGCAGTTCTTGGATCGCATATATGTTACATACATCCACTGGCTCACCACAACTTGATTTCTCATCTTCTTGTACACATGCTCATAATAATCTGCATGGAAGTGACTCCAAAATCTTGGGTCACCCGCTTTCTTTGGCTGCTCATAGACATTGATCTTCATGAGTTTATCAGCCAGATCATTACCTTGGCCAGTGAAATCATCTTCAGAGGTCTTCTTGTTTTGCTGCATAGGTGCCTTCATCTTTAGTGGACCAATGGGTCCACTTGCAAGTCCCTAGCCCTTGCTAGTGCTTCTTCTTGGCGCCATTGAGCTGGCACCAACACCATCCTTGCTTGATGGCTTCTTCACAACCACTTTTCATTTTCTTGGGAGCACAGATTCAGAAGGAGAGGTCTGGGCATCATGGTCATGTTGCTTTTTGCTCCTCAGTTCTTTTGCCCTGGCTACTTTCTCGTTATCACGTTCGACTTCGTAGTCAAACATGCTATCATCCGATGCAAACAACATCGTGCCTTACATAGAGAGTACAAGGTGTGGTAAGAACGATGTGAACTATACTTTGTAGAGACAAGAGTTCAAAGGTTCAAACTGTCAAGGGGCTGGACTTGTCCGGTTTCAGAGTGCGGACTTGTCCCTACCAAGGACCAGACTAGTCCAGTTTGGCTGTATGAACCCTAACTTCTTATTTCAACAAATCCAACCAAGACTGATGCAAAAAGGTAGGAGGACAATAAGAATACATATAGCAACACAATGTATACCCTAGGAATCAAGAAAAGTGAGCAATACTTGAGAAAAGCGAAGAACTAGGGCTAGGGATTGATTTATACTGAGATTGAAGATTTGAGGATGAAGGTGCGAAGCAAGGTTCGAATTAGTCTGGAGGAGGGGTGCTTCGCGTCGAGGGGAAGGATTTCCGTGGAGGAACCTTTGATTCTGGTGGCTACAAGTGGAAATTTCCTTTGGAGCTCGAGCTTGAGGAGAGAGAGTGCAATGGCGATTGTGAGGAGGAAGAAGAGAGGTCTTGGCTACGGCCTAGAGTTAAGCCCAATAGTGGCGGGCTAGTCCGCAGATGGATCGGAGTAGTTCAGTACACCGGACCAGAGCCGGACGAGTCACTGGCAACGGACTAGTCCGGTGCTGACCACGGACTAGTCCGGATCAGCTGGACAGTATTGATTTAGAACAAAGTGATTTTTGGGAATATGGTCTAATATTGATCTAAAGGACATCATTTCATAAATAATTTTGATGAATATGACCAGTAAGCAATCAACAATCATACATAGCCATAATTCACCAAGATTCAATAATTAAAATAATTTTTGAGAGAAAATTTAGATATGGGATGAATTTTAGCAAAATAAGTAAACTTTGAAGAACCATTCAGGTATGCAGTATTTCAAGTCACATTTCAAGTGTCAAGTATGTTGAATTCATTTCTAAGCTCGCAAAATCACTTTTCATCTAATGGCTTGGTGAAAATGTAAGCTAATTGGTTTTTAGTTCTAACATGTGAGATTACTATGTCACCTTTTAGTGAATGGTCTCTTAGAAAATGATGACGTATATCTATGTGTTTGGTCTTGAATGCTATATTGGATTGTGTGCAATTTTTATGGCACTTCCACTATCACATAGGAGTGGAATACGATTCAAATTATAACCGCAATCCCTTAGAGTGTGTCGCATCTAAAGTAGTTGTGCGCAACAACTACCGGCTGCGACATTCTCCGCTTCGGCTGTGGAAAGGGCAATGTAATTTCACTTCATTGAGGACCATGCAACTAATGATCTGCCAATAAATTTGCAGGTTCTAGAGGTGTTTTATCTATCGACTTTGCATCTTGCATAGTCGGCATCGGAATATCCTATAAGGTTGATCTTGGATCCTTTAGGATACCATAGGACCAAGTTAGGAGTGTGAACAAGGTATCTTAAGATTCTTTTTACAGCTATTAAGTGACACTCTTTAGGTGCGGCTTGAAACCTTGCACACATACAAACACTTAACATGATATCAGACCCAGATGCACTAAATAAAGAAATGAACCTATCATAGATCGATATACCTTTTGATCCACATCTGAACTGTCTTCGTTGGGGCTGAGATGTCCATTAGTTGCCATGGGAGTCTTGATGGGCTTGGCTTTGTACATATTGAACTTTTTGAGGATGTCCCGTGTGTACTTGGTTTGGCAGATAAAATTTCTTTCTTTCAGTTGCTTCACCTGGAATCCCAAAAAGAACTTTAATTCGCCCATCATGGACATCTCCAATCTGTCTGTCATAATTTTACTGAATTCCTCACAAAAAGATTCATTAATAGATCCAAAAATAATGTGATCAACATAAATCTGACATACGAATAAATAACCATCAAAATGCTTTGTAAAAAATGTATAATCATCCTTTCCTATTTTAAAACCATTTTGAGTGAGAAAGTCCCTAAGGAACTCATACCAAGCTTTGGGAGCTTGTTTGAGGCCATAGAGAGCCTTACGCAGTTTGTACACATGGTTGGGGTACTAGTGGTCTACAAAACTTGGTGGCTGCACCATGTACACCTCCTCCTTGATAGGACCATTGAGGAATGCGCTTTTGATGTCCATTTGATACAGCTGAAAATTATGGTGAGTAGCATCGTCTAATAAAATTCGAATGGACTCAAGTCTAGCTACGGGAGCAAAGGTTTCATCAAAATCCAAACCTAAGACTTATCAGTAACCTTTGGACATAAGTCATGCTTTGTTTCTCATTACTACTCCGTGTTCATCTTGCTTGTTTTGAAAGACCCATTTTGTGCCCACGATGTTTGCCTTTGGTCTTTCCACAAGCTCCCACACTTCATTTCTTTTGAAGTTGTTCAACTCCTCTTGCATGGCGGTCACCCGATCTATATCTCTTAATGCTTCATCAACCCTGTATGGTTCTAGAAAAGAACAAAAGAGTAATGTTCATAGTAGTTAGCAACACGAGATCAAGTAGTTACTCCCTTTGCAATATCTCCAATGATGTTGTCGGCAGGATGATCTCGTACACTCTGATGTACTCTTGGGTGAGGAACTTGTGAGGTCATTTGCTCTTCATCATCTTCATTTTCATTGTCTCCCCCTAGATCATTGGTTCCATGATCATATTGACCATCTTGATCCTACTGATGTTGATCTTGTGCAGAAACTCCCCCTTGATCATTGCTCCGCAGTTGAGGTACATCTTGAGCACATGAGTCTTGTGATTGCTCTTAAGGTCGAATATCACCAAGTGCCATCCTCCACAACGCTTGACATGGAGCTTCTTCTTGATCTAACACACACTTATCAACTTGCTCCACTTGAGAGCCATTAGTTTCATCGAACACTACGTCACTTGCCACTTCAACAATGCCAGAGACTTTGTTGAAAACACGATAGGCGTAGGCGTTTGAATCATAACCGAGCAAGAACCCTTCATCAGATTTTTGAAGCAAACTTTGAAGTCCTAGGTTTATTGTTCAAAATATATCATTTACTCGCAAATACTCTAAAATATGCAACATTTGGTTTGTTACCTATTAAGAGCTCATATGGCGTCTTCTTCGGAAGTCGATGAAGATATAACCGGTTCGTGGCGTGACAAGCGGTGTTAACAGCTTTCGCCCAAAACCAGTCCGAAACCTTTTATTCATCTAGCATTGTTCTTGCCATCTCAATAAGTGTCCTGTTCTTTCTTTTGGCCACCCCATTTTGTTGAGGGGAGTACGGTGCTGAGAACTCATGTTTTATTTCTTTTTCATCCAGGTACTCCTCAACTTGAATATTTTTGAATTCCATTCCGTTATCGCTTCTATTGTTCTTGACAGTTGAGGATGATTCATTTTGTGCTCTCTTCAAGAACTTCTTTAGGATTCCTTGGGTCTGTAATTTATCGTACAAGAAAAATACCCAGGTAAATCTTGAAAAATCATCAACAATAACCAAACCGTATTTGTTACCGCCGATGCTTATATAAGCAAATGGACCGAAAAAATCCATATGTAGGAGTTCTAGCGGTCTCTCCAGGTCAGGAGGGAGGGTGTGGTGCTCTAACTTGTTTTCTAGCCTGGCATGCGCTACACGACTGGCCTTTCTCAAACACAACATCTTTCAAACCTTGGATGTGACCACCTTTTATATGTTTTTGTAGATTTCTCATCCCAACATGGGCTAGCCGTCTATGCCACAACCATATCATGTTAGTTTTTGCAACCAAGCAAGTGTTGAGTTCGGCTTTATCTTTGTTGAAATCATCAAGATAAAGTTTTCCCTTCAACATTCTCTTGAATGAACATAAGTTATCGCTTCTTCTAAAGACTGTCACACCCTCATTAGTGAATAAACAATTGTATCCTTTGTCACATAGATGAGATATGGACAAAAGTTTATAATCTAAAGAGTCAACATGTAAAACATTGGAAAGTGTCTGTTGAGATGAGATTGCAGTTTTACCAGTGCCAAGGACATTTCCTTGGCTGTTGTCTCCGATGTAGATTTCTTCACTTGGATCCGCATTTCGTTCATATTCTACGAACATTCTCCTCTCTCCGGTCATGTGATTGGCGCAGCCAGTGTCTAACACCCACTTTGATCCACCGGAGGAGTAGGCCTGCAAATCAAAGTTATGTCTTGGTTTTAGGTACCCAAGTTTGCTTGGGTCCTCGAAGGTTAGTCACAAGTGTTTTAGGCACCCACACACAAGCTTTGGGTATCTTGTGGCGTGGCCCTGCATATTTAGCATAAACATATCCAAATTTATTTTTCATAAGAACATAGGATGCATCAAAGGTATGAAATAAAGTTTGCTGTTCATCTTCATATGAATTTTCCTTAACAAAAGTAATGTGATCCTTATTTTGAGCATTAGTGAATTGCTTTTTACCTCTTGCATATCCAAGACCATCTTTGACATTAGGAGGTCTTGTGACCATATATGCACTACGTGCATATTTCATCTTTTCCTTGTCAATGATGCCTCTTTGGGATGGATGCTTGACTTGTGAAACATTTTATTCATCTTTAATATTAGACTTCCTACTAGAGCATGTACATGTTTTAATTGTTGTCAACTTGATATCTTGATAAGGTGAGCTCTTTGAGGAGGAAGTGCCACTTTGCTTGAGCGACTCAACTTGCACTTTAAGGATTTTGTTAACTTTTGTCAAGTTAGCAAGTTCATCCTTGATTCTACGTGTGAGTCTTCTAGTTTTGAGTATGTTTCCTTACTCAAAGCTAGTTCAAGCTCAAGTGCCTTACTTTTATCCTTTTCAAGCTCAAGAAGCTTTTCAACCTCATGATATTTCTTACTTTCATGGATGAGCATGTCTTCTGGACGGTTGATAAGCTCCTCCTTCTCGAAGATTTCATCTGGCAACATCTTCATTTTTCCTTAAGGCAGCTTTACTCAATCCTCTTAGCATTTCCTCATTTTCACTAGAGCTATCAAAATCATCATTAGAATAATGTAAAGAGGAGGGCGTAAGTCGGACCTTTTTCTTGCCCTCTTTGGCAATGAGGCAAGTGTGGTCGCTGTTCTCCCATCCTCCCATGTATGGGAAGAGTGTAGACTTCTTAGTCAGCTTCTTGATGGCAATGGTTGCGATCTCCTCTTCATCATCTGAAGAGGACTCGTCTTTTGAGTCCCACTCCTTTCTGATATGCGCTTGATGTGCTTGCTTCTTTTTCTTGGAAATTTCCTATTCTAGCAGCTTCACTTCTTTCTTCTTTTTGTTTTCCTCATACTGACAATCAACCATGAAGTGTCCGTATTCGCCTCAGTTGTAGCAAGTACGTCGAGCCTTGGATTTTCCTTTTTACTTATTCTTTCCTTCACTTGAGTTGCTGCCTTTTCTTCTTCTCATCATGCGCTTGAATCTTTTGATGAAGAGTACCATCTCTTCATCATCCATGTATGTGCTTACATCATCAGTGTCTTCTTCTTCATGTGTCTCATGAGTCTCCTTCCCTTTGGGCTTGCAAGTTGCCTTGAGGGCAATGTGACACCCGGTTCCGAAAATGAACCAAGTGCGACACATATGTGTGCCCAGGACATTGATCACACATACACGAGCACATCACAAATGATATACAAAAAATTACCACATCACAAATTATTAAATAAGTAATTTTATTACAATATACAAATAATTCTCAAATTATAACTCTAATGATCATTATTAATAAATTTGAAACTAATGCATTGGAAACAATCCAACTGAGCAAACTAAGCAATAAAATAGCGCGGCTTCAAGCAATTCACAGGCAAGTCGACAGCATCACACCCCCTAGTACTCCGTATTATCCTCAGAATACTCCCAAACATCATTTGAAACTGTTGGTGGAAGAATTGCAAGGGTGAGCACATGTTGTACTCAGCAAGTGTGAGAAAATAATGACATATAGCATAAAGAAGGAATGATAATAAATAATGGCTAGTTGCTGAAAAGTACATTTAAAACATATGAAAAGCATCCTACAATGTCTATGTGAAATAATCCCATCTTCTCCAAATAATTAACGTAATACAAATCCATCATCCATTATCCATCCATATGCCAGATTCTTACCATCATCATTAACCATGTTCTTTCAGCACAATCCAATCCATAATCATAACCAAACCATAACCATAACCATAACCATCCCAATTCCCATGTTCCCTCTAATATTGTAGGTCATCCAGGTGCTCTTAACCGAGAGCATGAATACCATGATAGTTTTTAACACTCTGTAGAGGTTGTACCACTTTACCCACAAGTTCATGATTTCATCACCCGTCGGTGACTAAGGAAACCTCCCTTATGCCAATTACACTTCCTTATGTGTATGGCCAAGAGATCGCAAAACAGCCTTTACAAAGGGACTACCAGCATATTCAAACCCACTGAGGTTTTACTAGTGGTTATGCCTCCAACTGAGCACATCCAACCAAGGGCCACCTCTTGTGCTGTTCGGATCCCAGGGCAGTCCTGCCACTACTGCAAACCCAACCGACTCCCATTCCCGGCTCCCCCAAATCATACGCACAATGCTGGCAATACACCTAATTAATTGGATAAGCCGCACCCATAATTGGCCTTGTGGTGACACTGTTGTCCTGGTTTACACTCGCCTAAACCGATCCTTAGATCTAAAGCAAGCAAACAGCCATGACATCCAACCCAATCCACAAACCATGCTTGCTTAGATCTCCCAAGCCCCGTGTTACCAATTAACCATGTTCATCAATTCACATCATCCATAAGTTTATTAATTCATAATTAAGCCATTTGGTTGTTTTCCCATCCCAATTAATTAGAGAAAAGCAAAAAGGTAAAATACACTTCCTGACTATCTACAATATGTTCCAAGCGACAAGGATGGTCAAACAAGTCTAGTAAACACCTATCATGGGTTCCCCGTCAATTTTACACAAGCATGCAATTTTGTAAATAAAATATTTAAAAACAGTATCAAAATGTTCAAGGACACTTGCCTTGCTCTTGAGACTGATTAGGCTCAAAAGCTTTCAAGTTCTAGTGCTGGAGGTCCTCAACAACACCCTCTAGCTAGCGCAACACCTTCTATTCCGCGCAACAATCATACAAAACAAACATTACAATCAATAAATGCTCATATATTACTCAATATTTCATGACATGCATGAATAATGCAATTATGTTGTAATGCACGTAATTAGGTTGATATAATAGCCTACTAATTAGTTACAATTAAGTATTACATGTTAGAACAAGTTTCAAGTCATTTTAGAGGATATTAAAGAAGTTCTTGGAATTTCCAGATTTGGAGGACTGGAATAGTCCGCAGTGATGCCAGACATGTTCGCTCAGGACCAGAGCGTTGATCGGACTAGTCCGCACTGGACCGGACACATCCGCTATGGCTAGGGTTTTGGTGAATTTTCAATTAGAACATAGTAAAAATCAATGTGGAACCATATTTTATGTAGAAACGATAGTCTAAGATAATTACCGTGAATCCTAGGGTTCAAGGGTTGAGGATTTGATGAAACACAAGAACTTGACGTCTAGATCCATGGAAGATGAAGAATTGATGGAGCAAAATGTTGACGATGAAGTGTTGACGAAGATCGCAGCAGTGACGACAATCTTGATTGACCCCCCTCCTTCTTCCCTTCTCTTTCTTCTCCTTGTGGTGGAGGCTCCTTGATGGCGGCTCTCACGAACTAGGGCTAGGGTGCTTCTTCAATTGTGGCAAAGAGATAAAAGGGTGGGTGTTGGGGTGTTTATATAGGGTGGAGGTGGTAGGGTTTGGGGTGGAATTCACGTTTAAGGCGGTGGAGGCCTAGGTGGGGTCCTACATGGGCTCCACAGAGGTTAGACACGACGTTCTTGGGCCCCAAAAGGTAAATTACCCAATAAAACATCGTGGAGGAAAAATAGAATTCGAGTCAAAACTCATCAGACCAGACTAGTCCATATGAGACCGGACAAGTCCATTGCAAGTCAAGAAGTTGAACGGATAAGTCAGAAGTCAAGCCGGACAAGTCCGTTTGCAGCTATATCAAAGTTCCAGAGAGTTGAACGGACAAGTCCGGTGCCAGACTGGACAAGTCCGGAGCAGGGCTTAAAAACATCAGAAACATTTTCGGACTAGTCCATAGCATTAACGGAAAAGTACGCAAAAACATCAAAGAGTTGAACGAACTAGTTTGGGACATAGTCCAGAGAAGTCCGCCCTACCTAGGGAGAACAACAAAGAGTTAGACGGACTAGTCCAGGGTACCAATCCGAACAAGTGCGTACTGAGCCAGCTGTTTATTTGCTTGTTTGATTATAATTCATTTTAAACTTGTTCTTTTTTGTGTTGCTTAATGGTAAACATATATAAGAATGTATGCAATGCATGATGGATGAAAATGAGGGTGTTACAAACCTACCCCCCTTAAAATGAATCTCGCCCTCGAGATTCAACGTAGAAGGAAAAGATAGGGAAATTCTCTCGTGAGTTCATCTTCCAGCTCCCAAGTTGCTTCCGATTCTGTATAATGCTTCCATTGTACTTTGCACCATCAAATTACCTTGTTACTTTTGAATCTCTCCTTTGTTTCTAGGATTTTGACCAGTTGCTCAGCATAAGTCAAATCTGCCTCTAATTATAGTTCTTCCATTGGCACTTGTTCTTCCGATACCTGTGACACCCGGTTCTAAAAATGAACCAAGTGTGACACGTGTGTGTCCAGAATGTTTACAACACATACACGAGTGCATTACAAACGATATAAAAAAAATTAACACAACACAAGTTAATTAAGTACTTTTATTAAAATATTCAAATAATCCACAAATTACAAACTCTAATGATCATTGTTAAACAATAACTACAGCAAAAAATATAAACATTAAGCTAAGAAAACTAAGAAAACTGAGCATAGGGGCTAGCGCAACTGCAAGCAACACCACAGTCAAGTCGACGGTAGCACACAGCCTAGTACTCCGCATTATCCTCAGGATACTGCCAACCATCACCTGAAACTGCTAATGGGGGAATTGCAAGAGTGAGCACATGTCATACTCAGCAAGTGTGGGAAATAATGACATGTAGCTTAAACAAGGAATTGATAATAAATAATAGCTAATTGTTGAAAAGTACATTTAAAACATGTAAAAACATCCTACAATATCTATGTGAATTAATCCCATCATATCCCAACAATTACCAGTTATGAGTCCGATACCATCAATTACCAATATATCACATCCATCAGTAATTATTCTTCCAAAAGCCAAGTTCTTACCATTACCATTTTACCATGTTCAATTATCACAACTCAAACTATAACGAATACCATAACCAAACCATCGCAATTTCCCAAGTTCCCTCTAATCATGTAGGTCATCCAGGTGCTCGTAACCGAGAGCATGAATATCATGATATTTTTTAACACTCTGAAGAGGTTGTACCACTTTACCCACATGTTCGTGATTTCATCACCTTTCCATGACTAAGAACTCCCCTTATACCGTCTCACACTTCCTTTGGTGTGTGGCCAAGAGATCAAAAAATAGCCTTTACAAAGGGACTACTAGTATGTACGAACCCACTAAGGTTTCACCAGCAGGCTTGAATCTCCATTCTCCCACCCACGGGCCCCCTCATGTGCCATGCGGTTCCCAGGGTAGCCCTCCTCGACTCCCATTCCCCGCACCATCCAATGGTCTATACAATACCGGCAACACACCTAATTATTCAGCTACACCGCACCAATACTTGGCCTTGTGGTGGCAATGTTGTCCGGACTTATTCTCGCATGAACCAGTCCTTAGATCTAAGGTAAGCAACCCACCATACTATCCGACCCTGTCCACTAGCCATGCTTGCTTAGATCCCCCAATCCCAGTTTACCAGTTAACCATATCCATCAATTCATATCATATACATGCTCATTAATTCATAGTTAAGCCATTTGGTTGTTTCCCCATCCCAGTTAATTAGAGCAAGCAAAGGGAAAAAAGCCCTTCCCGACTCTCTACACTACATTCCAAGCGACAAGGATGGTCAAACAAGACTAGGAAACTCCTATCATGGGTTTCCCATTAATTTGACACAAGCATGCAGTTATTCAAACAAAACATTTAAAAATAGGATCAAAATGTTCAAGGACACTTGCTTGCTCTTGAGATTAGTTAGGATCAAAAGCTTCAAAATTCGAGTGCTGGAGGTCCTCGACAACACCACTAGAGCAACACCTTCTATTCTGTGCAACAGACATACGAAGCAAACATTATAATCAATAAATGCTCATATATTACTCAATATGCCATGATATACATGAATAATGCAATTATGTGGTAAAACATGTTATTAGGTTGATATCATAGCCTACTAACTAGTTACAATTAAGTATTACATGTTAGAACAAGTTTCAAGCCATTTTAGAGGATATTAAAGAAATTCCTAGAATTTCCAGATTTGGAGGACCATACTAGTCCGCAATGAGGCCGGACATGTCCGTTCTGGACCAGAGAGTTGATCGGACTAGTCCGCACAGGGACTCGACAAGTCTGTTATGGCTAGGGTTTTGGCAAATTTTCAATTAGAGCATAGTAAAAATTAATGTGGAACCATAAATTTACATAGAAGAGATAGATCTAAGGCAATTACCGTGAATTATAGGGTTCAAAGGTTGAGGATTCGATGAAACTCAAGAACTTGATGTCTAGATCCACATAAGATGAAGAATTGACAAAGAGGGATGTTGATGATGAAGATTGCAGCGGCGACGACGATCTTGGTTGATCCCCCTCCTTCTTCCCTTCTCCTTCTTCTCACTGCAGTGGAGGCTCCTTGTTGGCGACTCTTACGAACTAGGGTCAGGGGTTCTTAAATTGTGGCAAAGGGATGTAAGGTTCGGTTGGTGGGGTGTTTATATAGAGGTGGAGGTGGTAGGGTTTGATAGATCTCGAGTTTAAGGCGGTGGAGGCTAGAGTGGGGTCCCACATGGGCTCCATAGGGGTTGGACACGATGTTCTTGGGCCCAATTAAGGTAAATACCCAATAACATATCATGGAGGAAAAGATTGAATCTGAGTCGGGCACACCGAACAAGTCCGCTAGGGGACGGACAAGTCTGATCAGAAACAAAGACTTGAACGGACAAGTCTGAGGCACTCCGGACAAGTCCGATCTTGTCCACAGAGGAAAATGGACAAGTCCGGCCTGGGCCAGACAAGTCCGGAGGTCTTCTCAGTTTTACAAAAATCGGACCAAAGCCCTGAATCACCGGACAACTCCAAATTTTTCCAGTGATGAGGAACAAACAAGTCCGTACAAGGGAACAAAACAGTCCGAATTGTAACAGAAACGAAATTAGACTAGTCCGCAGCAAAAGCGGAAGATTCCGAGGGGCAACAGAGAGCAAAACGGACTAGTTCGGGGTCTAAACCAGAGAAGTCCACACGAACACAAAATTTTAACTGCAATTTTGTTTCTAATTCATTTTAAACTTATTCCTTTTTATGTTGCTTAATATTAAACATGTATACGAATGTATGCAATGCATGATGGATGAAAACGAGGGTCTTACAATTCCCTTAAGCACTTCTTGAGTTGAGAAACGTGGAATACATCATGAATATCAAAAAGATGTGCTGGCATCATCAACTTATATGCCACTTCTCCACGTTTGCCCAAAATCTTGAATTATCCAATATAGCGAGGTGCCAACTTGCCATTGACGTTAAATCGCTTATGTCCTCGCATATGTGACACTTTGAGATATACGAAGTCTCCCACTTCAAAGGCTAAGTTTCTTCGCCTATTATCCATGTAGCCTTTTTGTCTTGACTGAGCAACCCTCAAATTTTCGCAGATTGTCTGAACTTGCTTTTCGGCTTCTTGCAACACATCAGGTCCAAATACTTGGTTCTCTCCTGTCTCATTCCAAAACATGGGAGTCCTACACTTCCTTCCACAAAGTGCTTCATATGGCGACATCTTCAAACTTGCTTGGTAACTGTTATTGTAGGAAAAATCGACATATGGCAAGCTTTTGTCCCAACCACGTCCATGCTTTAAAGAACAAGCTCTTAACATATCTTCTAATATTTGGTTTGTCCTCTCAGTCTGTCCATCAGTTTGTGGATGATATGCGGAGCTGAAATTCAACTTAGTACCTATTGCTTCATGTAGTTTTTCCTAGAACCTAGAGGTGAATTGAGAACCTTAGTCTGAGACTATTTTCTTTGGAACTCCATGTCAGCACACAATATTCTCCATATGCAATTCTGCTAGCTTCGCGGTGGTATAGGTTGTCCTGACGGGGATGAAATGAGCTGATTTCGTCAACCGACCCACAATTACCCATATCGAGTCATAATCGGACTGGGTTCACGGTAATCCAACTATGAAGTCCATACCAATTTCTTTCCACTTCCATTCCACGATCTTCAATGGCTGCAATAGTCCAGCTGGCCTTTGATGTTCAACCTTCACTCCTTTGCACACATCACATAATGCAACATATTCAGCTATGCCCTTATTCATCTTATCCCACCAATAGCAAGTTTTCAAGTATTTGTACATCTTCGTACAACCGGGATGAATTGAGTAAGGTGAGTCATGTGCCTCCTTTAACATCGTCTCCTGGAGATGCTTCACATTAGGCACAACAATCCGTTACCCAAGCCATAGAGTGCTATGGTCATCCTCATCAAATCTGCATTCTCCCCCTTCTTGGGTCCTTTCCTTGATTTCTCGAATTTCCTCATCCTTTGTTTGACCTTCTCGAATTTCTTGTTCCAAAGTTAGATTTAACTCCATTATTCCCATCTCATTCGCAAATACAAGGTTCAACCGTTCAAACTCCTTGCATTAGGGGTGGGCGTTCGGTCTATCCGTTAAATTCGGTTTGGCTATTTTGGTCTTTTTGAATTTTGGTTTTTGAAAATCACAACCCAAAATGTTACAGAAATATTAGATACCCGTAATTTTTGGGTACCTAAATTTCAGTTTGGTCTTACCCAAAATACGCGAATTGTACATTATTTTTATTTCATGCTCTCAATAATTAATATAAGTTTAATATCATTCGTAAATTTAATCTCAAGAGACAATAACTTATTAGTTCATTAACGATGGATCATAAATAAATATTTTAATACAATGATTTCACATATCAAAACTAACAAATAAAATATGAAAATTCGTATTGTTTAGGATTCATAGATCATAATTTAACTTGAGATTTTATTGTTCGGCTATTTGGTTATTTTGGGTACCCGAGGGTGATACCCAAATCTGAAATTAATATATCAGTTATTTCGATTTGGTACCCGAACAGGTACCCGATACCCGGTATTTCGGTCCGGGTCTCGGTTTTTTTGGTTTGGGTTTTTTGGTCTAGTTTTTTTGCCCACCACTACCTTGCATAGATCGGATGGCCATTCTCGAACCCTGAGTTGGTGGCTTACTCCTTTCCGACTCAAAGCATCATCCACTACATTAGCCTTCCACAGGTGATAATTAATTCCCACATCATAATCCTTGATGAGCTCCAACCATCTTCTTTGCCTGAAAGTCAGGTCTGTTTGTGTGAATATGTACTTGAGGCTCTTGTGATCCGTATAAATTTCACACCTATGACCAAGAATATAATGACTCCAAATTTTCAAGGCATGCACTACGGCTGTAAGTTCAAGATCATGGGTAGGATAATTCTGCTCATGTTTCTTCAATAGCCTCGATGCATAGGCTACCACTTGACCTTCTTGCATGAGCACACAACCAAGTACTTGTCTCGATGCATCACAATAAATACGAAAACTTTTGCTCATATCCAGCAAAACTAGGACTGGTGTGGTGGTTAACCTCTTCTTTAGTTCCTCAAAACTGTTTTGACAAGCTTGAGTCCATTGGAATGCTTTTCCCTTCATCAACAATTCTGTCATGGGCTTGGCTATTTTGGAAAAGTCCTTGATGAACCGACGGTAATATCCAGCCATTCCAAGAAAACTCCGGATTTCCTTCACATTCTGTGTCTCCTCCCATTTTAGAACATCTCTCACCTTTCGTGGGTCAACCGATACTCCTCCTCAGGAGATGATATGTCCCAAAAATTACACTTCCCTTAACCAAAACTGGCACTTGCTAAATTTGGCATATAATTGGTGTTCTCTCAATTTCTGCAATGTGAGCCTCAAAAGCTCCTCATGCTTTTCCTCGCTTTTTAAGTACATCATAATGTCATCAATAAACACCACAATGAATTTATCCAAGTACTCCATGAAGACCTTACTCATGAGGTACATAAAGTATGCTGGTGCATTCATCAATCCAAAAGACATGACGATATACTCATAGGATCCATATCGTGTCCGAAAAGCCATCTTGGGTATATCCGACGATCTAATCTTCATTTGGAAATAGCCTGACCTGAAGTCGGTCTTGGAGAAAACACACGCACCCTTCATCTGATCGAACAAATCCTCTATATGGGGCAATGTATACTTGTTCTTAATCTTCACCTCGTTAAGAGCTCGGTAATCCACACACATCCTTTGGGATCCATCCTTCTTATCCACGAAAAGCACTGGAGCTCCCCAAGGTGAAGAGCTTAGGCAAATAAAATCCTTTTCTAGCTGCTCTTGAATTTGCTTCGTGAGCTCCGCTAACTCCAAAGGAGGCATCCTATATGGCCTCTTAGCTATAGGTGTAGTTCTAGATATTAATTCAATAACAAACTCTATGTCGCGATCAGGTGGCATACCTGGCAACTCATCCGGAAACACATCCAAAAATTCGCACACCACTGGGATCTCCTCTATTGCTGCACCATTCATTTGATTCAACTCCACTTGCTTTGGTGTGTGTTGAGATGCTTCAAATTCTATGCTGACCCCTTCCTCGTTTGTTAACTTCACCGTCTTTGTGGGACATTGAATTATCCAATTGTGCTTCCTTAACTAGTCCATACCAAGTATTATGTTCAATCCTTGTGAATCCAAAACAATAAGGTTGGCAAAGAAGTCTACCACCCTTATTCTAAGGCTTACTTTTGGACATACTCTATATTCATCCTCGTCTCCACTCCAGGAGACTTAACCAACAAGGTATACTTCATATGAGATTGGCAACATACTTTGATGCAATGAATGAATGCGATGCTTCAGAATCTAATAACATAGTCACCGGGTTGCAGTTTGCGACAAACATACCAATCACCACATCATCCGCATGTTGGGCTTCCCCCGTAGATACATGGTTCACCTTGCCACGAAAAAAATTTTGCGGTCCCCGGTTGCCTTGTGGCGCTCCTCCATTTGGTCATGGGTTCTGTCTTGGAGCATTGTTACCTTGACCAAGGCCTGACTTAGGGCATTGAGATGCGAAGTGTCCCACCTCACCACAGGTATAGCACGACCTTGCTGCACCAGAGTTGTTAGGGCGAGCTTGATGTTGAGCATTAGCAAGAAAATTAGCACGAGGCGCATAAGGCATTGGTGCGTGAGGTGCTTGCATAGTGGGGCGTTGCTGCATTGACTGAGTTTAGCATGGAGGAATAGTGGCGCGATATGCAAGAGAAGAGGGGTTGTAATAGTGGTCCAAAGCGGGGGCGAACATTGCTTCCTTGTGGCTTTCCTTGATATGGCGTCTTCCTCTTGTTATCTTGCTTCACCTCGCGAACCTTGTTCTCAACCACAATAGCTTTATCCACAAGCTTCTGAAAGTTTGCATAGTCACAATTGAGCAATTGGACTTGAATCTCATTGTTTAGGCCCCTCATAAACAAGTATTGCTTGCGGCTGTCCCAGTTGACATTTTCTGGAGCATACCTTGAGAGTTGAGTGAATTTATTGAGGTACTCACTCACACTCGACCTTCCTTACTTTAGGTTCTCAAATTCTTGCCTCTTCAAGATCATAACGCCTTTAAGGACAAAATAAGAACGGAAGCTCTCCTTAAATTCAGACCAAGGGATCCTCTCTGGATTTGCATATGCATTGCAAAGCGAGTCCCACCGATTCACAACTGCTCCAACTAATTGATGGGAGGCAAAAAGGATGTTCTCCCTGTCACTGCAATGGACAATAGCAAGCTTCTTCTCCACAAATTTAAGCTAATCATCAGCTTCCATTGGATCATTGGCTTCAGCAAAAGTGGGTGGCCTAGTCCTCATAAACTCTCCCAATTTGTGGTGAGGTGGTGGGGGTGGCGGTGGTGGAGGCATATGGGGCTGATTCTGGCTATTGGCCTGCAGCTGTCCCAAAGTTTGCATCAGCTGATTCTGCATAGCCAACAACTGCTCAAGGTGGCTAGCTCCAGGTCCAAGTCCATTGTTGTTCTGAGGTGCTCCATTGTCCTCCTCATCCTCACCATTGGCAGTCATTTGGTTGCGAGTCCTCGACATATGAAGAAAGAGCAAGAGATAGAAGAATTTAGAAAACGTCCCCAACTATATGCATCAAGAGATATGAAATGAAACAACTACCTATACTAGCCTATATGGATTTGGCAAGTGCTAAAGCATCCCACAATCCTCTACTAAGCACACAAGCACACAAGCAAACATTACATAGCAATCAACACACCAACAACCAACACATTTCCTGAGTGTTCCTATGTGCCCTAAAGCATCTATTCTATCTTGGCTGCGTCCTACATTCAAACCTGGCTCTGATACCAATTTGTGACAACAGGTTCTGAAAATGAACCAAGTGCGACACATATGTGTGCCCAAGACATTGATCACACATACATGAGTGCATCACAAACGATGTACAGAAAATTACCACAACAGAAATTATTAAAGAAGTACTTTTATACAATATACAAATAATCCTCAAATTACAACTCTAATGATCAATACTACTAAATCTCAAACTAATGCATCGAAAACAATCTAACTGAGCAAACTAAGCAATAGGGTAGTGCGGCTCCAAGCAATCCACAGCCAAGTCGACAGTAGCACACAACCTAGTACTCCGCATTATCCTCAGGATACTCCCAAACATCACCTGAAACTGTTGGTGGGGTAATTGCAAGGGTGAGCACCCGTCGTACTCAGCAAGTGTGGAAAAATAATGACATGTAGCTTAAACAAGGATTGATAATAAATAATGGCTAGTTGCTGAAAAGTACATTTGAAACATATGTAAATCATCTTACAATGTCTATGCGAAATATCCCATCTTGTCCAAATACTTAACATAATACAAATCCATCATCCATTATCCATCCATATGCCATATTCTTACCATCGTCCTTAACCATGTTCTTTTACCACAATCCAATCCATAATCATAACCAAACCACAACCATAACCATAACCATAACCATAACCATAACCATGCCAATTCAAAAGTTCCCTGTAATCATGTAGGTCATCCAGGAGCTCTTAACCAGGAGCACAAATATCATGGTAGTTTTTAACACTCTGCAGAGGTTGTACCACTTTACCCACAAGTTCGTTATTTCGTCACCCGTTGGTGACTAAAGAAACCTCCCTTATGCCAATTACACTCCTTAGGTGTATGGCCAAGAGATCAGAAAATAGCCTTTACAAAGGGACTACCAGCATATTTAGACCCACTGAGGTTTCACTGGTGGTGATGCCTCCAACTGAGCACATCCAACCAAGGGCCCCCTCTTGTGCCGTTTGGATCCCAGGGCAGTACTGCCACTATCGCAAACCCAACTGATTCCCATTCCCCACTCCCCCAAATGATCAGAACAATGCTGGCAATACACCTAATTAATTGGCTAAGCTGTACCCATACTTGGCCTTGTGGTGGCACTATTGTCCTGGCTTATTCTCGCATGAACCGGTCGTTAGATCTAAAGCAAGCAAACAACAATGACATCCAACCCAATCCACAAACTATGCTTGCTTAGATCTCCCAAGTCCCATGTTACCAAGTAACCATGTTCATCAATTCACATCATCCATAAGTTTATTAATTCATAATTAAGCCACTTGGTTGTTTTCCCATCCCAATTAATTAGATCAAAACAAAAAGGTAAAATACCCTTCCCGACTCTCTACAATATATTCCAAGCGACAAGGATGGTCAAACAAGTCTAGTAAACACCTATCATGGGTTTCCCGTCAATTTGACACAAGCATGCAGTTTTGTAAACAAAACATTTAAAAACAGGATTAAGATGCACAAGGAAACTTTCCTTGCTCTTGAGACTAATTAGGATCAAAACCTTCGAAGTTCTGGTGCTGGAGGTCCTCGACAGCACCTTCTATGCAACACCTTCTATTCCTCGCAACAAACATACAAAACAAACATTACAATCAGTAAATGCTCATATATTACTCAAATGTCATGACATGCATGAATAATGCAATTATGTGGTAATGCACATTATTAGGTTGATATCATAGCCTACTAATTAGTTACAATTAAGTATTACATGTTAGAACAAGTTTGAAGTCATTTTGGCGGGTATTAAAGAAGTTCCAGGAATTTCCAGATTTGATGGATCGACTAGTCCGTAGTGATGCCGGACATGTCCGTTCAGGACCAAAGAGTTAATCGGACTAGTCTGCATTGGACCGGACAAGTCCGCTATGGCTAGGGTTTTGGCAAATTTTCAATTAGAGCATAGTCAAAATTAATGTGGAACCATATTTTATGTAGAAAAGATGGATCTAAGATAATTACCGTGAATCCTAGGGTTCATGGGTTGAGGATTCGATGAAACTCGAGAACTTGGGTATTATATCCAAGGAATATGAAGAATTGATGGAGGGAAACATTGATGACGAAGTGTTAACGAAGATCACAACAGCGATGATGATCTTGATTGACCCCCCTCCTTCTTCCCTTCTCCTTCTTCTCCCTGCGGTGGATGCTCCTTGATGGCGGCTCTAACGAACTAGGGCTAGGGTTCTTCTTCAATTGTGGCAAAGAGATGAAAGGGTGGGTGTTGGGGTGTTTATATAGGGTGGAGGTGGTAGGATTTGGGGTGGAATTCGAGTTTAAGGCGGTGGAGGCCTAGGTGGGTTCCCACATGGGCTCCACTGGGGTAAGGCACGACGTTCTTGTGCCCAAAAAGGTAAATTACCCAATAACATGCCGTGGAGGAAAAATAGATTTCGAGTCGAAACTCACAAGACCAAACTAGTCCGTATGAGACCGGACAAGTCCGTTGGAAGTTAGAGAGTTGAACAGATAAGCCTGATGTCAAGCCGGACAAGTCCGTTCGCAGCTATATCGAAGTTCCAAAGAGTTGAATGGACAAGTTCGGTGCAGACCGAACAAGTCCGGAGTAGGGATTATGAAAACACCATAAACATTTTCGAACTAGTCCGTATCATTAATGGAAAAGTCCGAAAAAACATCACAGAGTTAAATGGACTAGTCTCGAACACAGTCCGGACAAGTCCGCCCTACCCAGGGAGTACAAAGAGAGTTCGACGGACTAGTACGGGGTACAAATCCAGACAAGTCCGTACTGAGCATGGTTTTTATTTGCTTATTTGATTATTTTATTTTAAACTTGTTCCTTTTTGTGTTTCTTAATGTTAAACATGTATAAGAATGTATGCAATGCATGATGGATGAAAATGAGGGTGTCACAGGCAACTTCCTTCTTCATCGATGAGGTAAGTTTAGCTAAGTCTTTGACATATTGAGCTTCTTTTTCCATCATCACGTGATTGATAATTTTGCCAAGAACTTCATTGGGGGTCATTTTGTGGAACCCCGGGCTTTCCCTTATCATTGAGTGTAAAGTGACATTCCGAGGCATGAAGGCTCTGATCATCCTTTTTACAACCTCATGATCAATCCACTTTTTGCTTCCATAAGCACATATCTTGTTTATGGGTGTCTTCCGCGATTATACATCTCTTGAGGAGTTTCACCATCTTCTATGGCAAATCTCCACAATTCTCCCTCAAGCATTTCAATCTTTGCTTCACAAATGGAGTGGTTCCCTTCATGAGCAGTCTTGAGTGTACCCATATGTCTTTGGAAATTTCAAGTCCATCCACCTTGTTGAACTCTTCTCTACTTAAAGATGAAGTAATCATCACAACGGCTTGTGCATTGCGATGAATTGCTTGTTCTTGCTCCGAAGTGAGTTCTTCATCGTTGTCAGGGACGTCCAAACCTATACAAACTATATGCCAAAGACTAGGATTTAGGGAGATAAGATGCATCTTCTTATTATATTTCCACATTGTATAATCATTGCCATCAAAATGTGGAGGCTTTCTCGATGGAATCGAAAGATAGTGATTGTTGTTGTTAAGCTTCTCATAATTAAAAGGATACCAGGAGTAGTCTTGATGACTACCCCCTTTTGGCTTTTCATATTCCTTCTTGACCTTCGGGCTTATAATCTTCTTCCTTAGAAGCGCCTTGAGTTGACGCACTTCTTCATCGTCGTGTTCGTGCTCCTTGAGCATATTGAACACCTTGGTGTCTTGTTCATCTCCAATGATGGGCATTTTCGGGATATCGTTGGTCTTGTTGGTAACTATTTGTCTCTCTGAGCAGTGAGTCTCATAAGGAGAGCCTGGCTCTGATACCAATCGAATATGGCCTAGAGGGGGGGTGAATAAGCGTTGAAACTTTTTTTTGCAACACTTAACAAAAATTGTCAAATACAGGAAGGTCGGACTAGTCCGGTGTAGGATACGGACTAGTCTGGTGTACTAGTGATGCCTACAAAAGATTAACAGTTAATGTAATTATCTCGAACAATTCAGTAGTGGAATATAGTAAACTATCCTAACGACTTGAGTAAGTGATTAGGATGTGTGATTTGCACGTGGAATACAAAATTAATACAAGTTGCATGTTTGATCAACCCTATGCACTAGATGATGATCATTGCAAAAGTAAAGAACTGGAACACACGAGACATACCGAGGTTCAATCTCACCAAAGATATTTACGTTCTCGTTGAGGAGCTCACACAAAGCCGGGCCCCAATCAGCCGTTTACCTCTTCAAGTCACCACAAAGGCCGACTTGAGTTCCACTATCAATTGGAATCACCAAGTTAATGGGGAAACCTCACACGCTGAGGGCTCCCACAAAATTATAGCAAGGAAACTAATCAAATACACTCAAAATATGCACAATAGATGCGAGAGTGTATGAGAGATTCAAACCCCAAGAGCTCAATAATGCGTAGAAGATGATCTCCCTTTCCCAAATCTTGATTTCCAAAAGATTTAACTTTTTAGGGCTTTAGATGTGTAGGGAGAAGTGTTTCTGTGCTCTTGGGATGTATGACGGCGCTAGGGTTCTTCGTTGCTTGTTATGGGGTCATGGATCACCTATTTATAGATAATCTAAAAAGTTACCGCTAGGGATCCTGACGATCGGACTAGTCCGCTCAAAGGACCGGACTAGTGCGGTGTGCTGTGTAAAATTTTTGTGAACTGTGCAACACACTTGACACCCTAATAGCTATGAGGTAAACTAGACCAGTCCGCTTGGAAACAGAAAGTTAACCGGACTAGTCCGTGGTGAATCCAGTAACTAAATCAGACTAGTCTGCAATTGAACGGACTTGTCCGGTGCAAGGTGAGATGTGTGTTGTGTTGGCAAAACATCAGAAAGTTGAACAGACTTGTCCGACTCATGTCCGTACTTGTCTGGGTGAGAACAGTGAGTTGAACAGACTAGTCCAGTTCTATTCCGGACTTGTCCGTGTGAGAACAAAAATTGTGTTGGATTAGTTCGCTTGTGAACGGACATGTCAGGTGCTTTAGTGAATTGCTTAATTCTTGATTTTAGCTATTACCCTCTATGCAAAGTTATGAGCTCTTGGGATGTGTTTTTCACACACATCCTACACATTAACATCTACTTTGCGCTTCCATTCTTCACTTGGGATTTTCCTTTCTCAATCCTCAATTTTTAACATTTTTTGTGTACCATTAGTTCTATTCTTCATATACCTGCTTTTATCTCAACAAAACTCATTAGGATCTCGTTTGTTTGTCATCAATCGTCCATAATGCACAAGGGAATACCTAGATGCACTTTCACGAGTGGTGGAGAGGTTTGGCCCAGGGTGCAGCCGCCTCCGAGCAGAAAAGACGAAGGCTGACGCGCGGGGATGGTACCCCAATCTCCCATCGTGAGGAGGCCAGAGAAACCGATACTCCTATTATCGATCTGGAATCTGGTCCCAGCGTCGGCTCCAAAGTGAAAGTGCATCTAGGCATCCCTTGTGGGTTTTGGTTGATTTGTGATAAGCAAATGAGATCCTAACCAAATTGTTGAGATGAGCAAAAATTTTAATGAAATTATGAAGAAAGTGCAAAAAGAAAGGAGAATGAGGATCTATATGGAAAAGAGCTCAAGAGCTGAATAGATTAGATCATTGTTTATGGAGTGTGTTGGAGAAACACACCCCAAGAGCTCAAGCACAAGAAAACTCATTCACTGCACAAATTTACACAGGACCAGACTAGTCCAATATACCCCGGACTAGTCCAATAATCCCTCTGTTCAACATCATACATGTCCTCCCACTGCGGACTTGTCTGCACAGTCCAGGTTTACACAGACCGGACTAGTCCAATATCACCACGTACTAGTCCGATATCTTTCTGACTAAGACCGGACTAGTCCTCCCCAGTGCCGACTAGTCCTCAACACTTCACAACTTTGCATGAGATCAAACAAGTCCAATAACATCCGGACTAGTCCGATAACCTCTCTGACTAAAATCGGTCAAGTACTCCAAGTGCAGACTTGTCCCCTATTCACTAAGGGGTTCACCATAGCCGGACTAGTCCGATAGTGACCGGACTAGTCTAAACTTCTCAAGAGCCTAAATCGGACTAGTCCGCCCAAGGCCGGACAAGTCCGATGTTCCTGAGAACTTAGGGTTTCCTACACGCCGCACACTGGACTAGTCCAGACTCCACCACGGACTAGTCCGGACTCTCGAAACCCTAACGTAACCTTTGGAAATCTCCATATAAATAGATGTGCACGGCCCTACTTTCAACTCTCTCGACTCCCAACGCCGTCACACCCTCCAAGAGTCTAGAAAACACGTCTCTCCACACAAACCAATGAAAGAAAGACCAAACTTATGTGGATCAACACTAGATCAAAGGAGAGGCACGATTCTTCACATTTGAGCTCTTGCACACTCCTGTTATTTTATTGTAGATCTTACGAGTGTGTTCTTGGTGGTGTTCGATTTGTAATCTTGGGGAGCCCTCAACTTGCGAGATGGCCCCTTGAACTTGGTGATTTACCCTTTGTGATTAGTGGAAGAGAATCAGCCTCCGTGGCCATTCAACGAGGGTACGGTTGGAGAAGACCTGGTACTTTCGTGGGCTCCTCAACGTGGATGTAGGTTCCCTTTGTGGGAACCGAACCACGGGATAAACTCTTGTGTCAATCTTGCTCTTAGTTTTTCATATCACATTCTCTGGTTTACTTGATGTTGTATCTTATGTTAAAAATTTGAAACCAAAGTTAGTTTGTGCTACATTTAATTTCATTGACTCAATATCGTCAAGTTACAGACTATATTCCGCTACGTACCGTGCTGGTATTGATATCATTGATCTAACTAGATAAATCTAGTCCACACGCACCGGACTAGTCCGCACTCTATGGGACTAGTCCGATCTCTTGGTATTTGATCAAGTTGCTAAGTGTTGCAGGTTCCGACTAAAATTAAAAAAAGGCCTATAAACCCCCCTATAAGCCACATTCACAAAGGTGTAGCGACCACACAACCCTCGGCTGGGGGCCCCAAGTCGCGAGTGACCCAGCGACGGCTAGGGAGATGAACAACAGCGACGGTTCCGGATGGGGCGTGAAAGGATCCATGCCGGCGGTCGTGCCAACACAGGTAGCTTCCCAAGAGCGGAAGCCGGAGGTGGTGGCACCAGCCTTGGCGGCGAGTCCAAGGGGCCTTGATCTGCCATGCGAGCTAGGAGCCCAAGGTTGCTGGAGCTACCAAGCCCGTCGGTAAGGCGTAATTTCCAATTTTGGTGTTGGTTCCTTTACTGCTTTTTTTTTGCTCCGACGAGGGTCTGCATTATATTTGCAGGGCATCGTCGGACGACTTAGCACCCTTGCTGCTGCAGGGGACGGGCATGATGGTCCTGATTTCCGCCGGTTCTGTTAGACCGGTGGTGACGCCTTCCCCCGACTATGAGACCACGACCGCCCCTGTGGGTAGCACGACTGTCGTGAGCAATGCATGAGGCCCTGAAGCGGCCTCCGACAATGTTGTGTCCCTTGTGGGGGACCCTCACAAGCCCACGCCCGATAAAGTAGAAAGGGTTGAGGTAGTGTCGGGCGAGGTAGGCATGCCCACCGCCATCATGGCGTTGGACTTTGATGTTGTTGTGGCGCATGCCGGTGACTCGCTAGCGGTGGATGGTGACACACCCGCGATAGTGTCTGAAGTCATGCAAATTGAAGACTCTCCTGCCACAGGCGACGATGCTCCTGTGTTGAGCGGCAATGCGCCCCCTCCCAGGACTTCTACAGGGGTGTCTTTAGATCTCATGGTGTTTGTAGGTGCCACCGAGGAGGCCGAAGAGGTCAAAAGGCGACCGTATGTGGTGACAACTGTGCCGATCCCCGTCTCCAAGGCCATTGTTGTGGCCCTTTCCGGTTTGCGCCAAGCGCAGGATGCGCTCAACCGATAGTGGGAATAGATTGGTTAAGAGCGACACTTTGTAAATTTGGTCGACTCCAAGATGCAAGGGATCTTGAAGAAGACCCAGAAGATTCACGCCGATGCCGACGCCCGCCTCAAGTTATGCGAAGAAACGCGGCTAGACCTGGTCCGTCGCGAGATCGCCGTTGCCGATCGGTAGCAGCCGTTGATGGAGAAAGAGGAGGAGACCTCCCGAAACCTCCAACTTGAGCTTGAGCATTGGAGTAGAGGCACCAAGCCATGCTGGAATCCGAGCTTGCTATCAAGCTCTAGGGGAGCGACCTGGAGCATCGCGCTCTGGAACTCACCGAGCGAGAGGAGGCGTTGGATGCCTGGGAGTCAAAGTTTGCCAAGAGTGGCCCAAACACCCTTGAGGCGGCGCGAAAGGAGGTAAAGGAGCTCTAGTCCTCCCGCACAACAAAATCACAGTGGGTCTAAGATTTCCTAGACCATATCGAGGCGGTGTTGGAACCTCTCGGCCTTGGTCCCGTGCCGTGTGGGGAGCCGTCACATAAGGTGATCCAGCTACTCCCAGCGTTGGACTCCGCCTGCTCCAAGATGAGGTCGGTGAACACTATCATCACCGAGCGGCTGGAGACCGAAGGGACAAAATTCACGGAGAAGGTGGCCTCCCACGTAGTGGTGTGCGGTTGTGCTGGCTTGCTTTGCTGCTCGAAGCTTCTGAGGAGTAACGACACGAGGTCGATCTCTCAAAAGGGATTCGAAATCTTCAACAAAGTTTTCCGGCAAGCGGAAACCAGACATACACTACCCAGTTTTCACATAAAATGCAAAAACAAAGAATAGTCATCCTACTAAAACCTAGCAGGGTCCTATCCTATTCACTCAATCATGCAATACTTCGGCTGCATTCCCCGACAACGGCGCCAAAAATGCTTGTTGATATTTCCTTCGCACTACTAACAATTCATCCCTAGCAGTGGTGCCAGAAATGTTTGTTGGTAGGTTTTAATTCTCAAGTGAACGTCCGCAAGCACACTAAAACTATCGATGTAGCATTTCACCTTTTAAGAGTAATCCCAAAGGGTGTCATTTATATTTTCCCAAAGGAAGGCTAGATGGAAGTAAAACAATTATCAAGTGGAAAAGTTAGGTTGGCCTAGGTAGGGTTCTAGCAAGGATGGGTTTAATGATAAGTGGAGGTAGTGTGACACACACAAGAGCATCCTATCCTAAGGGGATAAATGGGGTAACAAAGGGACTAGACTAAGAGTTAGGTAGATACTCCTACTATGCTTCTAATGTACACATACATAGCCTTAATTAGTTACTAATGATCATGTTAATTATGAACACTCATGCTAAGTGCATTAACACATCAGACACAGGTTTACCCCTAGCAACAGTAGGCGACTCCTGCCAAGAGCCTGTGGCATAGCCGAACGTGGAGGATTACAAAGGATAGATAGGGCTGTCACCACCTACTACCTACCTCTTTAATCCGTGGGTCTACGAGACATTCAACGCTACTCTCTATCCTAGCACCATTCTAGCATATTCAGTAATTACCTTAAGAGACTAGGCACAAGTCATCCTAAGGCAATGAACTAAATCATCATTGAATCAATGTTAATTTATAGCATAAGTGATTCATGTTAACATAATCATATCATAGTTAATTAGACTATAGTTGAGGTTTATAGTGTTTATGATAATGCAATGAGAATGGTATAGCACAATCATAAATACTATTCCTACCACATACATGGAATCCACAATCAAACAAGAAATGCTTCATCCAAGTATATGAACAATAGAAGACTAAATATATCATCTTTATTATGAATAAAGTCACAAATACAAATAGGAATATGGGAGACATACCTTTCACAAATGGGAAGACACTCCTTCTACTCCTCTCCTACTTGGACTATGGACTAGAGACTCTCCTCTCTACAGCCTATACTCCTCTAAACCTATGGAGAGTAGTGGATACAAAAGATGAATACTCAAGTGGTGTGTGTTGAAGTGAGTGGTGAGGGGTCCTATTTATAGCTTGGAGAAGGTCGATTCCCGCCACCAAAAGCACGAGAATCAGTCACCCATGACCTCTTCAAGCCTGGAGGAGCCTACATGTGGAGTTTGACCTAGAAAGGCGCCAGGACCTAGTCGGCCAACCTGGTCTTGGCCCTTTTTGCGGTGTGCTTCCTCCAGGTGACTGACAGGTGGGTCCCATTGACTGATATTGGTGCTACACCGTTAGATGGCCTCTAATACTTCTGTTTGTGGGCCATTTGATCCATGTGGTGCCACGTGGCATTGCTTGATTAGCTGGAATGATATTTTATAGGATCCATCCCCTTGTTTCACTTCATTTCTGCATAGAATCCCTGCATGCACTACTTTCTCCAAGGACAAGTGGAAATAGGTTAAATAGAAAGGTGATTTGTGCAAGAAATGACAATTCCTTCACATAATTGAGTTGTATTGACGGGTGAAATTGGTGTATAACAGCCGTCAACAAACTCCCCCAAGCTTATCCTTTGCTCGTCCCGAGCAAAGTCAAGACTTTAGGTTGATGATCAGGAGTTGCTACTATGTTCTATTTTTCAAAAGTACCATGTGCACAACAAAATACTCTACCTTGTATTGCACAAATTGGCACGGTACTTCACCCATGTTAGGTTATTATGGGGCTTATGCCATCTCCTATTCATGGGTGGTTGAAAGGTAGAACAGAAAATGGAGCACACATACCCTAGAAATCAAGTTCCACTCAAATTCTAGAAAGTTCAATTCAGATTTTAAGTATCTCAATTTGATTTCAAGTCTCTCCTTTTTGTGTAGTGGAAATATGTCCTCACCAAGGCATTTGCCTAAATTCATCCTACCTCTACGTAAGGCTTGTATGTGGAGCTTGGTAGGGAATATAGTAGTCATATTTGCAACACATAATATTGCTAAGTCAAAAGAGCAAGCCATAGGTGAAATCAATTCAAAACAATTTGATTCAAGACTTGTGCATGTGTGATGGAATGGAGTGGATGTTGATAATTTGAGATGACTCCTTTTTGAGTGGACTCTCTTATTTTGCAGGGATGAAACATGGCTACTTCTCTTTTTTTTTCTTCTTCTCATGCTTATGATGTAAGCATGCATGTTCTTTTTCTTTTCCTTGTAGCCATGTCTTCTACTCCCTTTTTATGCAATCAATTTTGGAGAGAGTACTAAGCATGAATGATATGGAGTTTCTCTTTTTATTGTGGAATGGTGGTATGAAGGAAATTTGCTTACTTCTAGTGTAGAAGTATAGCATGTGCAAGTGAAGTCTTGAATTCAAAAAATAATGAATGGAATCTCACATAGGTCTATACTAGTTTGACAAAGCTTAATGTGAAAGCAAATAGCATATGCATAAGGTCTATCAAGGTAATGTATCGTATGGCTTTGATGGGTATTTCCAATCAAATGAGGATAACTTAAATCTTTTTAGAATTTCTCCAGAAATCTAAGTTTCACTATCAAACTAGGAATAGCAAACCTATCAATATATCATATCTCACAACAACTTAGAATAGATTAATCTTTTTCTACCCACAATTTCCAAATCAAGGCAAAATCAATTTAGTCAATGAGAGAAATATGTTTGAGAGTAGTAAGTTGTAAACTAGGGACTTAAGAAAATTAAACAGAGCAACTATTCATCATTTCATGTATGTGAATTATAAGTCATTCTTACCACACATCTTTTATTTTATTGAATATATATATATATATATATATATATATATATATATATATATATATATATATATATATTAGATGCAAGGTGGATGATGGGTAAGTGAAAAATAAATATGCAAAGGGGTTGATACAATTCACCTCAAGCGGGGGTCCCCCGCCCCCCCCCCCCCCCCCCCCAAGCTTGTTCTTCACTCACCTCTGTGATGAGGGTTGAACCCTTGATGACGGAAGTATGCCGCGAGATCGGCTTGTTGTTATTGTAGCATGGAGTTGAAGTTGGTGAATTGAGCGTCCATGTGTTGTTGCCAGTCTTGGGTACCTTGGACATGCCCTTGGAGAGTGTTGTAGTTGTCACGTGTCCTCACTTCAAGCTCCTCCATACGCCTAGGGAGGTCCGCCATTCCTTGGCTATAGTCACAATGAATTCTAGCCAAAGTGGAATGACATATTCTCATAGATGTTGGAGGCAAGCTGCTAGAGCTTGAAGTGGATAGGGGTGCCTCCCATGTAGCACCTGGCTATCCATGCCAAGACGGACCTTTGGTCTCATACGAAGGAGGTTGAGTCCATCCGAGTGCATCACTTGTTGGGTTCTCTTCCTCTTCGTACTCATGGACCGTGGAGATTCTTGAGGGCATGGCCGCTCTCTTTGTACAGCTTCTAGTTACCCTGCCAGAGACATTACTTCTTCCAGCTTCCTCGATGGGAAGTAGGTCAATGGTTAGCCTCCGGCATTTGTACAAATGATAATCTGGGTTAGGTAACCGAATTTCATTGACAAAGCCGGGATAATAAACATCGAGGAGCCATCATGATCATTCTTAAATGTATGTACTTGTACTAAATAATCTTCATCAATTAATTCTCTTTCATTTTCAATGTACTCAAATGAAGAATATTTTAGTGCTCCTACCCTAGCAGCAATGCGGGTAATCAATGGCGTACATTCAATTAGCCATACCATTGGAATATAATCTAACCATTGTGTCATCATGACAATAACTGGAGCAACTTTTATCTTTTTAATCATGGCAAACAAAATTTTCAGCTCATCATCACACACTATTCTTACATCTCCTCTTGGGAACATAGTCATAGCCACCCATCTATGCATGAAGCGTAAAGTAGGGTTGTGCAAGTGGCTATTCCTAAGTGCACTACATCTGACCTCACCAGTTAAATCTTGCTAAAAACTTTGTTTGTTAAACTCAGGAAAAGTGTCTAAATCTCGCAAATGACGTTTATGGAAGCCTAGGATTTCTCTTAATTCTTTCCATAGGATGTTGTATTATTTTTGAAATAATCTAAAATTAATACCATCAAATCCTATCTTGAGTGTGCAAAGGAATTGTATGGAGAGAAGGCGTGAGACTTTCTCCTCTATGTGAGCAAGATTTTCCCATCCTAATGCACACCAAATGGAAAAGAATTCGGAACCATACCTATTTTGGAGATCAAATCCGGATCATAAGCTTTTGTATGAGAAAACTCAAAATCTTGGAGGAGCTTGTGTGCTTGATCTTCAACTTCACTTTGGATGTCGAGGTCGTCATCATGAAGAAGTTGGCGTGGGTTGCTCCTCTCACTCATTGGAGTGTCAGTCCTCTCCTACACTTCTCCGCGAATTTGGTGTAGCAACGGAAGAGGGGCGTGCACTTGAGTATCCACCATGGCTTGAGTTGGCAGCCTCCTTCCTCTTTCCAAACAACCTCTTCATTCCTTTCATGGCCACAACACACAAGAACACAACAAGGCAAAAACTCAAAATAGGTGATGTAAGTTAAAACAAAACCCCAGCAAATTTTCCCTTGAAGAACTTGAGAGCAAATTGCAAATGCAAACAAAAGCAAATCTTTTTGAGTTGGATTTTGAGCTAGAGTGCTTCAATGAAGAGCAGAAAAAACAATTTGAGCAAGAGTGACTTTGGGGTTGTAAGAAATGAGGTGAAGTGTGAGGAGAAGTGCTCCTCATCGTCACCTTTTATAGTGTGCACTCCCCAACGGTCACTAGGGAACCAAATGTAGCCATTGGAGAAGAGAGAGCCAAAATGGCTCTTTCCCCTAGTCGGCCAAACAGGGGGGTCGACCAACCTGACAGGTGGGCCCCCCTGTTCTCCCTTTTAGCAAGTGGCTCCCCAACAGCTATGGAATAAGCACGTTGGTGAAATGCCACTTTTGCAGCTACGAAAAATTTATTTCCAAATAAATTCCTTTTTCAAAACCCAACAATTTTCTTTTTGTAAAAAATAAAGAAATAAAAATGATAGTTGAGAATATATGATTCTCAACTTGCTAATAAAATAAAATATGCAGTGGGGAGAATCAAACTAAATGGGGAAAACCAAATAAAGAGAAAAGAAAAACAAAGAAAAGGATAACTACCAATTTAACCTATTGCCTAGGTCTCACCACCGTCCAATGAGATGGACATTCCTCCTTCTTCATTTCTTGACATCCGGGCCCGGAGGGATGGGCTCAGATGGCTTGTCTTGCTTCTTCCGCCATTCCTTCTTTGGCGGCTTGGTGGACTTGGGCCTTTGAGGAAGCCCGGACTTCTCTGTCTTCTTTGGGTGTCGGCACGGACGATAAGACGGGTTTTCCGCATAGATCAAATATACCATGAATGCTATGAGTGTGTCCACCTTTGGAGGTGTGATTTCGACCTCTCTTGAATGTGCTTAACATTTGGCCCATACTTGATACGGATCATGGAGCATTGCTCCAACTTTGGGTGAAAGTTAAACTTCTCCTTGCCATTGATATGGAAGTGGATTTATCCAGCTCTCACATCAATGCGAGCCTTGGCGGTGCTTAGGATCAGGCACCCAAGAATGAGCGTGTATCCTTCTCGACCTCCATGTTGAGCACCACAAAATTCACAGGCATGAAGCAGTTCTGAATTTTCACTTGGACATCTTCGGCCATTCCCAATGGACAACGAACCGAAGAATCAGCCAGTTGGAGCTGCATTGGTGTTGGAGTAAGTTATGTGAAGTTCAGCTGGTCGAAAACCACCTTGGGCATCACACTCACACTTGCTCCAAGGTCAAAAAGGGCCTTGTCAAAGTGGTGTGCCCCAATTGAGCATGAGATTGTAGGACATCCAGGGTCCTTCAACCATTTGCCTCCTTGTAGAGAAATCTAGTTGACATTTTCCACAGGGGGTTCGGGATGTCCTGACATCTTGCCATTCTCCACTAGAGGAACAACAGCTGCCAGTTGAGCCAACTGAGTTTCCAACATCTTGTTGAAACTCAATTGATTATTGAAGGCTGAGGATAATCTTTCAATCTTGGAATTGATGCTCTCTAGGTCTTGTCATTGGCCGACAACTTCTTGGATATAGCCTCATTGATCTTCAGCTGGCTAATGACAAGTTCTCTCAGGTTGGGTTGATTTCCATTGTTGCCATTGTTGTTGTACCTTCTATTGACAGCTATTATATACCAATTTCATCCGTTAATATAACTCAATTATGTGAAGTAAATATCATTTCTTGCACACATCACCTTTATATTTAACCTATTTCCACTTGTTCTTGGAGAAATTAGTGCATGCATGTATTTTAGACAGAAATGATGTGAAACAAGGGGATGGATCCTATAAAATATCATCCCAACCAATCAAGCGTCAACACGTGGCACCACATGGATCAAATGGCCCGCAAACCAAAGTATCCGAGGCCATCCAATGGTGTAGCACCCATATCAAGGGATGGGACCCACTTGGAAGTCACCCCAAGGAAGCACAAATCGTTTGGAGGACTTACCAGGTCGGCCGACCCCCCTAGTCGACCGACCTGGTCTTTCCTCCAAACTAAGCCAGCTTCCACATGTTGGCTCCTCCCGGCTTGAAGAAGTCAGTGGTGACTGATTCACGCGCTTTTGGTGGTGGGAACCGACCCTTCTCCAGGCTATAAATAGGACCCCGCACCCCTCACTTAACACATACCACTTGAGTATTCACTCTCTTGTATACATTAGTTCTCCAAGTCTTTAGTGGAGGTTAGGATGTCGAGAGGAGCCTCTAGTCCCAAGTCCAAATTGGGAAAGGTATGAATCATGTATCTTCTCTTGTATTTGTGACTTTGTGCTTTATGATAATAATATTATTAGTCTCTATTTACATATATACTTGGGAAAGCATTCCTTGTTTGGTTGTGGAGTCCATGTATGTGCTAGGTGTAGATGTTGTTATGATCTAGATATAATGCCATTATCATGTTATCATAAACATCATACACCACCACTATAGTCTAATTAGGTAATAATTTGAATATGTTAGTGCTTGGATCCAACATTGGTTCAACAATGTTTAGGTTAGTCATTGCCTTAAGATGAATAATACGTTCCAACTCTTAAGGTGTTTACTTAGCACGCAAGCGTGGTGCTTAGATAGTTAAGTAGCGTTGGATGCATCGTAGTCCATGGGTTGTAGAGGTAGGCGGTAGGTGGTGACAACCCTATCCGTCCATTGTAATCCTCCACATTCGGCTACAGCGTAGGCTCTTGGCGGGAGTTGCCTGGCAGACCAGGGTAAGCCCGTGCCCGATATGTTGGACCACTAAGCCTTAGTATTCACTATTAGCATATTCATGTGTACTTTATTAGGCTATGTACATGAGTAATTAAAGCACAGTAGGAGTAGCTCCATCCTGTAGTCTAACCCTCGCTAGCACAACCTTACCCTTAGAGTAGATTGCTTAGGTGTGTGTCACACTACCCTCATTATCATCTTACCCCTGTTATGATAAACATTCAGTACCCTATACCTTGACCATAATAATACTGTTTACTTTACTTCACCGCCTTCCTTTGGGATAAATACGATACTCTTGGGAATACTCTTGGGTGAAATGCTGCACGATAGTTTTCGTGCGCTTGCGGACCTCATCTCTTTCGATAGATGATCTGTGACATAAGAAATGTCAACAAGCATTTCTAGTGCTGTTGCCGAGGTTGATTTGTTAGTGTTTCTTTGTAGCTGTCAACACTGTGACAGTTGTCGGGCAACTTGTCGACACCTACCAGGGGGACTTTAGGGGTTCCATAGGAAGGACTTCAAACGGCGCAAAGCGGCTACTGAAGTGTGCGACCGTTGGTTCCTAAAAGCTAAGGAAGTCAGCGAAGTTCATTGGGCCCTTACATTGCTAAGAACCCAGGTGGGCAAGTTGAGAAGCACAAGACAAAGCCGAGAAACTGGACATGAATTCAAATTCATTAAAGGTTATTTACAAAGGGGCAATCCCCGGATACAAAGGCGCCGTTGACGGCTGTTATACACCAATTTCACCCGTCAATATAACTCAATTATGTGGAGGAATTGTCATTTCTTGCACACATCACCTTTCTATTTAACCTATTTCCACTTGTCCTTGGAGAAAGTAGTGCATGCAGAGATTCTATGCAGAAATGAAGTGAAACAAGGATATGGATCCTATAAAATATTAATCCAGCCAATCAAGCGACGACACCTTGCACCACATGGATTAAATGGCCCACAAGCCGAAGTATCTGAGGCCATCCAACAGTGTTGCACCCATATAAAGGAATGGCACCCACCTGGCAGAGACCTGGAGGAAGAACAACCCCAACGGGGCCAAGACCAGGTCGGCCGACTTGTTCTCGCCTCCAAACACGGTCAAACACCACGTGTTGGCTCTTCCCGGCTTGAAGAGGTCATGGGTGACTGATTCGCATGCTTTTGGTGGCGGGAACTGACCCTTCTCCAAGCTATAAATAGGACCCCTCACCCCTCACTTCAACACACACCACTTGAGTATTCATCCATTGTATCCACTACTCTCCATATGTTTAGAGGAGTATAGGTTCTAGAAATGAGAGTATCTAGTCCATAGTCCAAGTAGGAGAGGAGTATAAGTAGTCTCTTCCCAATTGGGAAAGGTATGTCTCCCATATTCCTATTTGTATTTGTGACTTAGTTCATAATAAAGATGATATCTATAGTCTACTATTGTTCATATACTTTGATGAAGTGTTTCTTGTTTGATTGTGGATTCCATGTAAAAGGTACGAGCGGTATTTATGATTGTGCTATACTATTCTTATTACATAATCATAAACACTATAAACCTCCACTATAGTCTAATTAGCTATGATATGACTATGTTAATGTGAATCACATATGATATGAATTCATTGGTTCAACGATGACTTAGTTCATTGCCTTAGGATGGCTTGTGCCTAGGATCTTAAGGTAATTACTTAATATGCTAGCATGGTGCCAGGATAGAGAGTAGCATTGAATGTCTCGTAAACCCACAGATTGAAGAGGTAGGCAGTAGGTGGTGACAGCCCTATCCGTCCTTTGTAGTCCTCCACGTTCGGCTATGCCACAGGCTCTTGGCGAGAGTCGCCTAGTGTTGCTAGGGGTAAACCCGTGCCCGATGTGTTAATCCACTTAGCAGGAGAATTGATAATTAACATAATCATTAGTAACTAACTTAGGCTATGTATATGTACATTAGAAGCATAGTAGGAGTCTCTACCTAACTCTTAGCCTAGTTCCTCTATTACCTCATTTATCCCCTTAGGATAGAATGCTCTTGTGTGTGTCACACTACCTCAACTTTTCATTAAATCCATCCTTTCTAGAAGCCTACCTAGGCTAACCTAACTTTTCCACTTGTTGATTGTCTTACTTCCACATAGCATTCCTTTGGGGAAATATAAATGACACCCTTTTGGAATACTCTTTAATGGGGAAATGCTACATCGATAGTTTCCCTGCGCTTGCGGACGTTCAATAAAGAATCAAAACCTTCCAACAAGCATTTCTGGTACCATTGCTAGGAATGAATTGTTAGTAGTGCGTAGGAAATCTCAACAAGCATTTCTGGTGCTGTTGCCAGGGAAGGCAGCCGAAGTATTGCATGATTGAGTGAATAGGATAGGTTCCTGGTAGGTTTTAGTAGGATGACCCCTCTTTGTTTTCGCATTTTATGTGAAAACAGGTTAGTGTATATCTGGTTTCTGCTTGCCGGAAAACTTTGAAGATCCCAAATCCCTTCTGAGAGATCGACCTCGTGTCGTTACTCCTGAGAAGCTTCGAGCGGCAAAGCAAGCCAGCATAACTGCACTAACAACCGAAACACCAATGGCCCGGAAGACCCTTCGTGAGTTTTCGGCTTCCTCTACTAACAATGTGCCTGTTGGGCCCACTGTTAACATGGGAGACATAAACTTAAAAATATAGACCGGTGTGATCACTATGGTGCAAGCCAACCAATTTTGTGGGAAGGCTAATGAGGATGCAAGTGCTCACCTGCAACAGTTCCTTGAGATCTGCAGCACTTTTAAGATTAAGGATGTATCCCCTAACACTGACTGTCTTAGGCAGTTCCCGTACTCTCTTCATGGTAGAGCGAAACAGTGGTTCTACGCGAACTGAAGTGTTGTAGACACTTGGGAGAAGTGTTCTACGACATTCCTCGCAAAGTTTTTCCCGTTGGGCAAGACCAATGCCCTACGTGGAAGAATTTCCATCTTCTAGCAAGATGCCAAGGAATCTATTCCTGAGGCTTGATAAAGGCTTCAGGAGTACATCCTAGCATGTCCCCACCATGGTATGGATGATTGGCTCATAATCCAAAACTTTGACAGCGGGCTGATCCCTTCCACCTGTGACCATGTTGATGCTGCTGCTGGAGGTGCCTTCTTCTCATTTACGGTGCCCAAAGCCAAATATTTGATTGATAAGATGGTGTCAAACATGGGTTGAAGCGACGAGCGTCTCCATACCCTCCAGCGAGGCATGCACACCTTGAAGGAGGTGGACACGATCGCTGCCAAACTGGACCTCCTAATGTAGGAGATTGATGGACAAGGCAATGGTGAAATATGCGGCAATGCCTATGCCTTGGACTCTCACATCACTTTCAAGGTGGGTACAACAACAATGGCAACAATGGAAATCAGCCCAACTTGACAGAACTTTCCATTAGCCAGTTGAAGATCAATGATGCTCTATCCAAGAAGCTATCGGCAAATGACAATACCCTAGAGAGCATAAATGCCAAGATTGAAGGACTATCCTCAGCCTTAAAGAATCAATTGAGTTTCAACAAGATGCTGGAGACTCAATTGGCTCAATTGGCTGTAGTTGTTCCTCCAATGGAGAAAGTGAGTGCGGTGGCTATGAGAGGTGGTAAGACCACTCGTGACCAACCGTATCCCACACAAGAGAAGAGGACAACTACAAAGGAGAAGGAGGACATCCCAGTTGGCATAAGTGAACCACTTAGTGAGAGAATGGCCAAACACTTTGAGGACACCAACTTATTGCCATTCCCTCATAGGCAAAGGAAGCCAATAGTGGATGAGCAATTCAACCGCTTTGTTGAGATCATCCAGAAAATCCACATCAATGTACCCTTGATTGATGCAATGCAAGTACCCACTTATGCTCGCTATCTCAAGAACATATTAAATAACAAGTGGCCATTGCCCACCACTGAGGTTTCAAGCTTACTGAAGACTGCAGCGCAACCATCCTCAATAGGCCTCTGGAAAAGAAGAAGGACCCCGGATGTCCTACAATCTCATGCTCAATTGGGGCACACCACTTTGACAAGGCCCTTTGTGACCTTGGAGCAAGTGTGAGTGTGATGCCCAAGGTGGTTTTTGACTAGCTAAACTTCATGGAGCTTACTCCAACACCAATGCAGCTCCAAGCTCCTGATTCTTTAGTCCGTTATCTGGCGGGTATTGCCAAAGATGTCCCGGTGACAATCTGGAACTGCTTCATACCCATTGATTTCGTGGTGCTCGACATGGAGGTCGAGAAGGATACACTGCTCGTTCTTGGGCGTCCATTCCTAAGCACCACGAAGGCTCGCATAGATGTGGGAGCTAGAGAAATCCACTTTCATATCAATGGCAAGGAGGAAAAGTTTTACTTTCGTCCAAAGTTGGATCAATGCTCCATGATCCGTATCAAGTATGGCCCAAATGTTAAACACATTCAAGAGGTCGAAATCACACCTCCAAAGGTGGACCCGCTCATTGCATTCATGAGGAAATTGGTCTATGCGGAAAACCCGTCTTATCGTCCACGCCGACACCCCAAGAAGACGGAGAAGTCCAGGCCTCCTCAAAGGCCCAAGTCCACCAAGCCACCAAAGAAGGAATGGCGGAAAAAGCAAGACAAGCCATCCGAGCCCATCCCTCCGTGTCCGGATGTCAAGAAATGAAGGAGGAATGTCCATCTCATCGAATGGTGGTGAGACCTAGCCAACAGGTTAAATTGGTAGTTATCCTTTTCCTTGTTTTTCTTTTCTCTTTATTTGGATTTCCCCATTTAGTTTGATTCTCCCACTGGATATTTGATTTTCTTAGCAAGTTGAGAATCTTATATTCTCAACCATCATTTTTATTTCTTTATCTTTGATAAAAAATAAAATTGTTGGTTTTGAAAAAGGGACTTTTATTTGGAAAACAATTTCTCTGAGATGCAAAAGTGGTATTTCACCAGCGTGCTGATTCCATAGCCGTTGGGGAGCCACCTGCCAAAAGTGAGAACAGGGGGGCCCACTTGTCAGGTCGGCCAACCCCCATGCTTGACTGACTAGGGGAAAGAGCCATTTGGCTCTCTCTCTCCTCCAACAGCTACATTTGATTCCCTTGGGACCATTGGGAAGTGCACACTATAAATGGTGGCCGTGAGGAGCACTTCTCACACTTGACCTCATTTCATACATCCCCAAAGTCACTCTTGCTCACATTATTTTTCTTGCTCTTCATTGAAGTGCTCTTGATTAATTTCCAACCCAAAAATATTTGCTTTTGATTGCATTTGCAATTTGCTCTCAAGTTTTTCAAGGGAAAATTCGCTGGGGTTTTGTTTTCACTAACATCACCTCTTTCGAGTTTTTGCCTTGTTGTGTTCTTGCTTGTTATGGCCATGAAAGGAATGAGGAGGTTGTTTGGAAAGAGGAAGGAGGCTGCAAACTCAGGCCATGGTGGAGACTCAAGTGCACGCCTCTCTTCAATTGCTACACCAAGTTCACGGAGGAGGAGTGTAGGTGAGGACACTCCCATGGGTGATAGGAACAACCCTCACCAACTTCTTCATGACAACGACCTCAACATCCAAAGTGAAGTTGAAGATCAAGAACACAAGCTCCTCCAAGATCATGAGTTTTCTCATACAAAAGCTTATGATCCGGATTTGATCTCCAAAATTGGTATGGATTCCAAATTATTTTTCATTTGGCGTGCATTAGTATGGGAAAATTTTGCTCACATAGAGGACAAAGGTTGATGCCTTCTCTCCATACAATTCCTTTGCACACTCAAGATAGGATTTGATGGTATTACTTTTAGATTATTTAAAAAAGAATACAACATCATATGGAAAGAATTGAGTGAAACCCTAGGCTTCCATAAACGTTGTTTGCTAGATTTAGACACTTTGCCTAAGTTTAACAAACAATGTTTTTGGCAAGATTTAACTGGTGAGGTCAGATGTAGTGCACCTAGGAATAGCCACTTGCACAACCCTACTTTACACTTCATGCATAGATAGGTGGCTATGACTATGTTCCCTAGAATAGATGTAAGGATAGTGCGTGATGATGAACTTAAAATTTTATTTGCCATGATTAAAAAGATAAAGGTTGTTCTAGTTATTGCCATGATGACACAATGGTTAGATTACATTCCAAGGGTAGGGCCAATTGAATGTACTTCATTGATTACCCATATTGCTACTAGGGTAGGAGCACTAGAGTATTCTTCATTTGAGTATATTGGAAATGAAAGAGAATTAATTGAGGAAGCATGATCAAGATAGCTCTTTGATATTTTATTATCCTGACTTTGTCAATGAAATTTGGTTACCTAACCCAGATTATCATTTGTACAAATGCTGGAGGCTAACCATTGATCTACTTCCCATCAAGGAAGCCGGAAGAAGTAATTTCTCTCGCGGGGTAACTAGAAGCCATACAAGGAGAGCAGCCATGCCCCCGACAACCTCCACGTTCCATGAGTATGAACAGGAAGAGAACCCAACGGGTGATGCACACGGATGGACTTAACCTCCTTCGTATGAGATCGAAGGTCTGTCTTGGTATGAGACCGAAGGTGCTACATGGGAGACACCCCTATCGACTTCAAGTTCTAGCAGCTTGCCTCCAACATCTATGAGAAGATATCATTCCACTTTGGCTAGAAGTCATCGTGACTATAGCCAAGGAATGACGGACCTCTCTAGATGTATGGAGGAGCTTGAGGTGAGGCAGGTGACATCCACAACACTCTCCAAGGGCATGTCCAAAGTACCCAAGACTGGCAACAACACATGGTCGCTCACTTCACCAACTTCAACTCCATGCTACAACAAGAACGATCCAATCTCGTGGCATACTTCCGTCATCAAGGGTTCAACCCTCATCATGGAGGTTAGTGAAGAACAAGCTTGGGGGAGGATCTTCACTTGAGGTAAATTGTATCAACTCCTTGCATATTTATTTTCCACTTACCCATCATCCACCTTGCATATAAAAAATAGGATAGATTTTATTTTCAAATAAAATAAAAGATGTGCGGTAAGAATGTCTTGGAATTCATATAGATGAAATGATGAATAGTTGCTCTGTTTTAATTTTCCTAATTCCTTAGTTTACAACTTACTACTCTCCAACATACTGCTCCCATTGGCTAGAATTGCTTTTGGCTTGATTTGGAAATTGTGGGTAGCAAAAGATTAATCTATTCTAAGTTGTTGTGAGATATGATATAGTGATAGGGCTGCTATTCCTAGTTTGATAGTGAAACTTAGATTTCCGGAGAAATTCTTAAAAGATATAAGTTACTCTCATTTGATTGGAAATACCCACCAAAGGCATCTGATACAATATATTGATAGACCTTATGCATATGCTATTTGTCTTCACATTGAGCTTTGTAAAACTAGTATAGACCTATATGAGATTTCTTTCATTACTTTTTGAATTCAAGACTTCCCTTGCACATGCTATACTTCTACATTAGAAGTAAGCAAAATTTCCATCATACCACCATTCCACAATAAAAAGAGAAACTCCATATTTTTCATGCTTAGTACTCTCTCCAAAATTCATTGCATAAAAAGGGAGTATAAGACATGGCTACAAGCAAAAGAAAAAGAAAAAGAAAATGAATTCTTACATTATAAGCATGAGAAAAAAAGATAAAGAAGTAGCCATGTTTCATCCCTGCAAAATAAGACAGTCCACTCAAAAAGGAGTCATCTCAAATCCACTTCCGTTCCATTCCATTACACAAGCACAAGTCTTGAATCAAATTGTTTTGAAATTGATTTCTCCTAAGGCTTGCTCTTTTGACTTAGCAATATTATTTCTTGCAAATATGCCTACTATATTCCCTACCAAGCTCCACATACAAGCCTTATGTAGAGGTAGGATGAATTTAGGCACAATGCCTTGGTGGGGACATATTTCCACTACACAAAAAGGAGAGACTTGAGAGAATCAAATTGAGATACTTAAAATCTAAATTGAACTCTCCGGAATTTGAGTGGAACTTGATTTATAAGGTATGTGTGCTCCATTTCTTGTTCTATCTTTCAACCACCCATGAATAGGAGATGGCATAAGCCCCATAATAACCTAAGATGGGAGAAGTACCATGCCAATTTTTGCAATACTAGGTAGAGTATGCTTTTGTGCACATGGTACTTTTGAAAAATAGAACATAGTAGCAACTCCTGATCATGATCCTAAAGTCTTGACTTTGCTCAGGACGAGCAAAGGATAAGATTGGTAGAGTTGTTGACGGCTTTATACACCAATTTCACCCGTCAATATAAATCAATTATGTGAAAGAATTGCAATTTCTTGCACACATCACCTTTCTATTTAACCTATTTCCACTTGTCCTTGGAGAAAGTAGTGCATGCAGATATTCTATGCAGAAATGAAGTGAAACAAGGGGATGAATCCTATAAAATATCATTCCAGCCAATCAAGCGACGACACGTGGCACCACATGAATCTAATGACCCACAAACAGAAGTATCCGAGGCCATCCAACGGTGTAGCACCCATATAAAGGAATAGAACCCACCTGGTAGAGACCTGGAGGAAGCCCAACCCCAACGGGGCCAAGACCAGGTCGGCCGACCCCCCTAGTGGGCGGACTTGTTCTTGCCCCCAAACGCGGTCAAACGCCACATGTTGGCTCCTCCCGACTTGAAGAGGTCATGGGTGACTGATTCACGCACTTTTGGTGGCGGGAACCGACCCTTCTCCAAGCTATAAATTGGACCCCTCACCCCTCACTTCAACACACACCACTTGAGTATTCATCCATTGTATCCACTACTCTCCATTGGTTTAGAGGAGTATAGGCTGTAGAGAGGAGAGTCTCTAGTCCATAGTCCAAGTAGAAGATGAGTAGAAGGAGTCTCTTCCCAATTGGGAAAGGTATGTCTCCCATATTCCTATTTGTATTTGTGACATTTTTCTTAATAAAGCTGATATCTTTAGTCTACTATTGTTCATATAGTTGGATGAAGCGTTTCTTGTTTGATTGTGGATTCCATGTAAGTGGTAGGAGTACTATTTATCATTGTTCTATACCATTCTTATTACATAATCATAAACACTTTAAACCTCCACTATAGTCTAATTAGCTATGATATGACTATGTTAATGTGAATCACTTATGCTATGTATTAACATTGGTTCAATGATGATTTAGTTCATTGCCATAGGATGGATTGTGCCTAGGCTCTTAAGGTAAGTACTTAATATGCTAGCATGGTGCTAGGATAGAGAGTAGCGTTGAATGTCTTAGACCCACAGATTGAAGAGGTAGGCAGTAGGTGGTGACAGCCCTAACTGTCCTTTGTAATCCTCCATGTTCGTCTATGCCACAAGCTCTTGGCGGGAGTTGCCTAGTGTTGCTAGGGGTAAACCTGTGCCCGATGTGTTAATCCACTTAGCATGAGAATTCATAATTTACATAATCATTAGTAACTAACTTAGGCTATATATATGTACATTAGAAGCTTAGAAGGAGTCTCAACCTAACTCTTGGCCTAGTTCCTCTATTACCTTGTTTATCTCCTTAGGATAGAACACTCTTGTGTGTGTCACACTACCTCAACTAATCATTAAACCCATCCTTGCTACAACCCTACCTAGGCCAACCTAACTTTTCCACTTGATGATTGTCTTACTTCCACATAGCCTTCCTATGGGAAAATATAAATGACACCCTTTGGGAATACTCTTTAAAGGGGAAATGCTACATTGATAGTTTCTGTGCGCTTGCAAATGTTCAATTAGGAATCAAAACCTACCAACAAGCATTTCTAGCACCACTGCTAGGAATGAATTGTTAGTAGTGCGTAGGAAATATCAATAGGCAGCCAAAGTATTATATGATTGAGTGAATAGGATAGGACCATGATAGTTTTAGTAGGATGACCCTTCTATGTTTTCACATTTTATGTGAAAACAGGGTAGTGTATGTCTGGTTTCCGCTTGCAAGAAAACTTTGTTGAAGATCCCGAATCCCTTATGAGAGATTGACCTCATGTCGTTACTCCTTAGAAGCTTCGAGTGGTAAAGCAAGCCAACACAACCGCACCAACAACCGAAACACCAGTGGCCCAGAAGACCCTTCGTGAGTTTTTGGTTCCCTCTGCAAACAATGTGCCTATTGGGCCCACTGTTAATACGGGAGACGTGAACTTCAAAATCAAGACTGGCCTAATCACTATGGTGCAAGCCAACCCATTTTGTGAGAAGGCTAACGAGGATGAAAGTGCTCATTTGCAGCAATTCCTTGAGATCTACATCACTTTTAAGATAAAGGACGTACCCCCTGATGTTGTCTCCCATATTCATATTTGTATTTGTGACTTTATTCATAATAAATATGATATCTTTAGTCTTCTATTGTTCATATACTTGTATGAAGCATTTCTTGTTTGATTGTGGATTCCATGTATGTGGTAGGAGTAGTAATTATGATTGTGCTATACCATTCTTATTACATCATCATAAACACTATAAACCTCTAGTATAGTCTAATTAGCTATGATATGATTATGTTAACATGAATCACTTATGCTATAAATTAACATTGGTTCAACAATGATTTAGTTCATTGCCTTAGGATGGCTTGTTGAATGTAGCCTAGAGGGGGTGAATAGGCTATTTAATTTTTTGTCGATCCCTGAAACACTTAACAGACTGATCAAATACTGGGAGATCGGACTAGTCCGATACAGTGCTGACTAGTTCAGTATGCATGGACTGGATAGATCAAGATTGATTGATAATTTCACTTCTAGTACCCTATGCAGCAGAAAGTAATATGCAACTTGGATGTACTACAACAATGAAACAATGTATGGCAAAGATCAACCTTAATTCCAATGTTTCAACGTGAGTTACACAAGATTATGCAAACCCTAGAATATGATGAACGATAAAACAAAAGTGGGCAAGACACAATTTTAACCCGAGGTTCAATGCCACGGAGGAAATCTACGTCCCCGTTGAGGTGTCCACGGAGGATCGGGTCTTCACCAACCCTACCCTCGTCGAATCGCCATGGAGGCCGATTGTCTTCCACTAATGACAAAGGGGAAAATAACTTGTTCGAGGGTTCTTCTCACAAGTTGTGGACTCCCCAAGAATTACAACGATGAACACCACCAAACACACTTAGAAGATATATATTAGAGTGTGCGAGAGATCAAACCCAAGAGCTCAAGATGTGTAGAACACGTATCTCCTTTGATCAATTGCTAATCCTCAAAGATTTGATCCTTTTAGGGTTAGAATGTGTGGAGATATGTTAATTCTAGGCTCTTGGGAGGTGTGACGGTGCAGGGGGTCGAGAGATATTGATGTATGGCTGTACACCTCTATCTATACCAGGGTTTCAAAAAGTTACCATTAGAGTTTGCGATGTCCAGATGTGTCCGTGGTGGACATCGTACTAGTCCAGTTTGCGTGTGTGCGAAAAACCTTAAGTGTTGATGGATACCGGACTAGTCTGTTGAGGTGCGGACTAGTCCGATCCTATTCAGAAACTTTTCGGACTAGTCTAGTTGATATTGGACTAGTCCCGTGTGATGAACACCGTTTAGGACTAAGGACAAGTCCGCACTTGGAGGGACTTGTCCGATTTTAGTAAGAGAGTTTTCGGACTAGTCCGGTCAATATTGGACTTGTCCGTTATTGTGCAAATGTGAAGGTCTACCGACAAGTTTGCATACGGGGAGCACTTGTCCGTTTTTAGTCAGAGAGACATTAGACTAGTCCTGTGCTTATCAGACTAGTCTTCTCTTCCTGTGAAATGTGCAGTGAGTTGTATTATTTGTTCACTTGAGCTCTTGGGGTGTTTTTCTCCAACACACTTCATACAAAATAATCTAATATTTTCAGCTCCTGAGCTCTTTTCCCTTTGAATCCTCATTCTCTTTCCTTTTTGTGCTTTCTTTGTCATTTCTTAAAAACCTGCGCTCATCTCAACAATTTTGTTAGGATCTCATTGGTTTGTCATTGATGAACCAAAACCCACAAGGGATGCCTAGATGCACTTTCAATCTCCACCTTTCTGGTGACTGATGACAACCAACTGAGACTACACAAATATGATCAAAAATTAAGGTTTTCATAAAGTGTGCACATATGAATTTTGAGAACAATATTAAAAGTTGAATTAACATTCATATGCACACTCTTTATGGTGGGGTGCAAAACTATGTGTGTGTGAGCAATAATATTGATGTGGATACCATAAGAGGCAAAATCATAATAACATCAAGAATCTCAAGCATACATAGCAGTTTTAAACATAAACCATCTATCATAAGCATAACATAGTCAACATTTCACAACACATGTCCAAAAGCATGAGAGAGCATAATTAAAGTTTTACATACCCAAAAGCATGATAGAGTAGCAACAAAAATACAAAAGAGGAATAGAGCTCTCTCTATCTCTCTCTCTCAATCTAATGCTACGACCTAAGACTCCCCTTCAATCTCTCCCCCTTTGGCATCAAAGCACCAAAAAGAAGGAGAAGAGGGATCTACTCGTCATTGTTGGCTCACTCCGCACTATCGGTCCTTTCATCATCTTTGTCGTCAGCCTGAGCAGGAGGAGGAGAGGAACCACTCGTGGTGCCCCGAAGGCTAAAGTAGGCAAGCTCAGAAGGAGAGAGAGGTGGAAGCTTCGAGAAGTCAGAAGCGGAGTCCTCTGAGATAACTGGAGACCCAATAGGCTCAATCTCCAGTTTTTGCTAAATTGCTTTGACATTGTCCTTCACATATCTCATTTGCTCTTTTCTTGCCTTTTTCATATTATGAACCTTCATCTCAGTTTTGCGGCCAAAGCCAAAGATAGCTGCCAAGTACTTCATGATTCCACTAGCGGACCCTTTGCTAGATGGAGGGGCCCTAGTGCCAGAGGAAAGCCTTGTATCTTCTTGAGCTTTCTTCGAGTGTTACTCACTCGAGGCAGGTGAGGAAGCAGCTGACAGAGAGGCTTGAGGAGGCTTCTTAGGCCTTAGAGGAGTATGCTCCACATCCTTCACAAACTCAATTCCTTTGACTTTTTCAATCATGAACATCAAGTATGGTGCATAGCCACAGGAGCGGTTTGGTGTGCAGGAGATGTTCACCATGTCATTCCAGATGTAATCAAAGATATCAAACTTCCTTCTCCTGCTAATCACGTTCATCAAGGTTCTCAAGTAACCTTGCACACTCCCGACATCTCCATCCTTTGGAGCAATTGTCTTTTGGAGCACTCTATTGAGAACCATGAAGAAAGGCTTCATGTTCTTGGTTGAGGGAGGATTGTATTAGTGGCGAGTATCATAAAGAAAAGCCATCTTGTCATTCTCCAAAACACCAAGATTGTGAATCACAATCTCATTGCTGCCAGTGTCCTCAAGGAGTAGCAGCCTGGCAAACTCAGCATAAGTAACTATGTACTTGAATCCATGTGTCATCCAAGTCACTCTCTCTTCTTCATTGCTGGCAAAGTAGCATGTAGAGTAAAACTAGGCTATCACTTCATCATTCTAGTTGTATCTAAAGGAAAACAGGTCCTTTAGACCATGCCTCTCTGCACCCTCTACCACCTCATTAAAAGAACCACAACTCTTTCTTTCAAAGTGGATCCAGTCAATCCATTGGCTGTGGACCACTGGAGTCTCCATTTGGAGGTACACAGTGTTGTAGTAGTCCGAGTGAAAGTGACTCCAAAATCTCAGGTTAGCTGCCTTTTTCCCACTGCTATAGGCATCAATCTTCCTTAGATTCCATGCTACATCACTTCCTTTGCCATTGAACTTCTCCTCCGAGGGGTCCGTATCTCCTTGTCTTGGAGCTATCATCTTGAGGAGGCCAATCGGGCCAGAGGCAAACTTTTTCCTTTTCCCTTAGCTTGGCGAGAAGCAACCGAGCTAGGACCAACCACATCTTTCCCTCTGGAAGATGGTTTCTTAGCTGGAACCTTCCGTTGCACCCTAGGTCGAGTGGGCAAGGGGTCAGCGGTACAGTCTTGCCTTTTCTTAGCGTGGCCCGTCGAAACACGAGGCAAAGTCTCTTGATCCAACTTGGCCTCGAAGTCAGAGATATCCTCGTTTGAGTTTGACATTTTCCTGACAAGAAGGTGATATATGGAATAGATAAGTATTGGTGGCAAGGGAAAGCATTAAGTTGAAGAATGTTAGGGTTTTGTTAAACAAACACTAGACTTGTCCATTGCTCAGGTGTGGACTAGTCCGGAGAATCGGACTTGTCCGCACTGATAATAGACTAGTCCGATATTCGGCTCCTTAAACCCTAGCCAATGAAGTAATGGAATTCCTCAATGCAAAAGTGATGTAGTGTAGTTGTAATACAAATAGGGAGGCATGTATTGACTGGTGGAGTATGCTATTTGAGCAAAAACAAGAAAAATTGAAGGTTCTAGGGTTTGGAGAGAAATTTACCAAATCCTTCGATTCGAGGCATTGAAGGAGTTCTTGATGCGGACTAGTCTGGGGTCTTCGATCCCCTTGCAGTGGAGATCGATTCCCACAAAGATTTGATTGGTTTTGATGGAGAACTCACAAAATCGCCTTGGGAGCACCTGAGTGAGGAGAGAGAACGTGAGAGGAGTTGTGAGGAGGAATAAGATTAGGTTTGCGCTGGCCCTAGGGTTATGGGGTTGAAAAATCGGACTAGTTCATGGTCGTACCGGACTAGTCCGGACTACCGGAAAACAAAACGGACTAGTCTGCAATGTGCGGACTAGTCCGGGGTGACCACGGACTAGTCCGTGGTCACTTGGATAGAAAAATATAGGCCTTTCGTATATATTCGAAGGTGCTTAAAAAGAAAAATATGGGGCAATAACACACAAATAATCTTGATGAATATGATCAGTAAACATACAACAATAAGGCTATGACCAGGATTCACCAAGATCAAGTAATTAACATAGTTTTTTAGAGGAAATAGAGAGAGATGATTTTTCAACACAATCAATATGATTTTGAAGATGGCATACAGGTATGCAAGTTTTCTAGCCACGTTCCAGCATCAAGGATATTTAGTTCATTTCGGAGCTCACAAAAGCGTTTTTCATCAAGTGGCTTGGTAAAAATATTGGCTAGTTGTTTTTTAGTGTTGACATGGGAAATGGCTATGTCTCCTTTCATTGAGTGATCTCTCAAAAAGTGATGCTGGATGTCTATGTGTTTGGTTCTAGAGTTCTCAACAGGGTTATGGGCAATTTTAATTGCACTCTCATTATGACAAAGGAGTGGAATATGGCTCATATTGTAACTGTAATCCCTTAGAGTTTGTCGCATCCAAAGGAGTTGTGCACAACAACTCCCGGCTGCAACATACTCCGCTTCGGCCGTGGATAAGGCAATAGAATTTTGTTGCTTGGAGGACCAAGAAACTAGGGATCTAACTAGGAATTGGCAAGTACCAGAGGTACTTTTTCTATCTACCTTGCATCCGGCATAATCTGCATCGGAGTATCCAATGAGATTGAATTTTGAAACTTTGGGATACCAAAGGCCTAGGTTGGGTGTATGAACTAAATATCGCAAAATCCTTTTTGCGGCTGTCAAATGACATTGCTTAGGATTGGCTTGAAATCTTGCACACAAACATACACTCAACATGATATCAGGCCTAGATGCACATAAATAAAGTAAGGAGCCAATCATGGAGCGATATACCTTTTGATCTATGTTTGGTCCCTCTTCATTGAGATCCAAGTGTCCATTTGTCGCCATGGGAGTCTTTATGGGATTTGCATTGTCCATTCCAAACTTCTTGAGAATGTCTTGGTGTACTTTGTTTGGCTTATGAATGTCCTGTCCTTTTGTTGCTTCACTTGGAATCCCAAAAAGTATCTCAACTCTCCCATCATGGACATCTCGAATCTATCTGTCATAATCTTACTAAATTCTTGTCAAAAGGATTTGTTAGTTGAACCAAATATAATATCATCAACATAGATTTGGCAAACAAAGGGATCATCATCAAAGTGTTTAGTTAACAAAGTGTAATCAGCTTTACCAATCTTGAAGCCATAGTTAATCAAAAAATCTCTAAGGCACTCATACCAAGCTCTAGGAGCTTGTTTGAGGCCATAGAGAGCCTTACACAGTTTGTACACATGGTCGGGGTACTCTTGATCTTCAAAACTGGGTGGTTGCTCCACGTACACCTCCTTCTTGATCGATCCATTGAGGAATTCACTTTTCACGTCCATTTGATAAAGCTTGAAATCATGGTGAGTAGCATATGCAAGTAATATACTAATCGATTCAAGCCTAGATACGGGAGCAAAAGTCTCGGCGAAATCCAATCCTTTGACTTGTGAATACCCTTTGGCCACAAGTCGTGCCTTGTTCCTTGTTACCACTCCATGTTCATCTTGCTTGTTGTGGAAGACCCATTTAGTGCTGGCGACGTTGGATTTGGGTCTTTCAACAAGCTCCCACACTTCATTCCTTTTGAAGTTGTTCAATTCTTCTTGCATCACCATCACCCAATCCGAATATTTTAATGCATCTTCAATCCTGTATGGTTCCAAAGAGGATACAAAAAAATAGTGTTCACAAAAATTAGCTATGCGAGATCGAGTGATTACTCCCTTTTGAATGTCACCAATTATGTTGTCGACAGGGTGATCTCTTTGGATGCTTTGGTGTACTCTTGGATGTGGTACTGGTGGTCTTGAATCCTCATTATCATCATCTTCTTCGTCTCCCCTTGGATGGTTGCCCTCATTGTTGTTTTCATTATCTTGATATCCTTGATGTTGATGTTGTGTGGAAGCTCCCCCTTGATCATTTTCTTCCACTTGTGGTTCATCTTCTTCAATCACATTTGGAGGTGGCACATGTGGTCGAACATCGCCCAACGTCATTCTTCTCAATGCTCGACATGGAGCTTCTTCTTTATCTAGCACACATTGATCAACTCGCTCTTCTTGAGAGCCGTTAGTTTCATCGAACACTACGTCACGTGCTACTTCAACCAGTCCAGAGGCCTTGTTGAAGACACGATATGCGTAGGAGTTCGAATCATAGCCAAGTAAGTAACCTTCATCGGACTTTGAAGCGAACTTCAAAGCCCTAGGTTTATTGTTTAAAATATAACATTTTGAACCAAAGACTCGAAAATATGAAATATTTGGTTTGTTACCCATGAGTAGTTCATATGAAGTTTTCTTGAGCAACCGATGAAGATAGAGTCGGTTTATGGCGTGACAAGCGGTGTTAACTGCTTCAGCCCAAAACCGGTATGAAGTCTTGTATTCATCGAGCATTATTCTCGCCATCTCAATGAGCGGTCAGTTCTTCCTTTCGGCTACTCTGTTTTGTTTAGGAGAATATGGTGCTCAAAATTCATGCTTTATCCATTCTTCGTCTAGATATTCCTCAACTTGGGTATTCTTGAGTTTTGTCCCACTGTCAATTCGTATGTTCTTGATCTTCAATGAGAATTCATTTTGAGCACGCTTGATGAATTTCTTGAGGGTTCCTTGAGTTTCTGTCATATCATGCAAAAAGAAAACCCACGTGAAGCGTGAAAAATCATCAACGATGACTAAGCTGTATTTATTACCACCGATGCTTATGTAAGCAATTGGACCGAATAGATCCATGTGGAGGAGCTCGAGCGGTCTTTTTGTAGTCATGACATTCTTCGTGGGATGGGGTGCTCCTACTTGCTTCCCAGCTTGGCACGCTCTACAAGGCCTGTCTTTCTCAAAAACAACATCCTTTAAACCTCGGATGTGATTGCCTTTAAGGAGTTTTTGAAGATTCCTCATACCAACATGTGCTAGCCGTCTATGCCACAACCAACCCATGTTGGTCTTCGCAATCAAGCATGTGTCAAGTTCGGCTTTATCTCTGTTTAAGTCAACTATATAAAGTTTTCCCTTTAACACACCCTTGAATGCAACCGAGTTATCACTCCTTCTAGAGACAGTCACACCCTCATTAGTGAATAAACAATTATAACCCTTGTCACTTAATTGAGATATGTACAAAAGGTTATAATCCAAGGAGTCAATGTTTAAAACATGAGAAAGAGTATGTTGTGATGAAATTGCAATTTTACCAGTACCAAGCACCCTTCCTTGACTATTATCCCAAAGTAAATGTCTTTGCTTTGATCTTCATTTTATTCATATTCCACGAACATTCTTCTTTCTCCGGTCATATGATTGGTGCATCAACTATCTAGCACTCATTTTGCTCCACCAAATGAATAAGCCTGCAAAAAAACAAACTATGCCTTGGTCTTAGGTACCCAAGCTTGCTTTGGTCCTTTGAGGTTAGTCACAAGAGATTTGGGCACCCACACATGAGACTTGGTGTTCCCATGGCATGGCCCAACATATTTAGCATAAACTCTTCCAAGATTACCTTTCATAAGTACATATGAAGCATCAAAAGTTCTAAACAGGAGTTGTTGTTCATATGTGTTCATAATGTTAAATTTATCACCATCATTAAGTTTTCTAACATGAGAAGAGGTTCCCTTGACAAAGGCAATGTAATCCTTGTTATTACTGTGGCTTCTACCATTTTGCTTTTCACCATAAGAAATACCCAATGCCATATTTGACATTAGGAGGTCTTGTGACTGAGTATGCACTGCGTGCATACTTGACCTTCTCCTTGTTAAATATTCCACTTTGGGAAGGTTGCTTGTCCTTTTTCAAGTTTGACTTTTCCTTCAAGTTAGTGTCACTTTTGGCACAAGCACAAGTAATAATAGTTTCAGCTTTTATATGTTGAGAAGGTGAGCTTCAAGAGGATGAAGAACCACTTTGCTTGAGTGACTCAACTTGTACCTCAAGGATCTTGTTAACCCTGGTTAAGTTAGCAAGTTCATCCTTGATGGTGGCGTTTGAGTCTTTTAACTTCAAGCAAGCTTCCTTGCTTGAAGCTAGCTCAAGTTCTAGTGATTTACTTCGCTCCTCTTCAAGTTCAAGAAGCTTTTCAATCTTTATTCCTCCCTTTGGGAGATGATCATATCTTCCCGACGATTGACTAACTTCTCCTTATCAACAATCTTATCAAGTAAAAATTTCATTTTAACAGCAGTCTTTTTGTCTAAACCCCTAAGCATGTATTCAATTTCATCACTGCTATCATCCTCACTAGAACTATCACTATCATTAGTATAAGAATGCGAGGAGGAAGATTTAGTTGTTACCTTTCTTTTACCTTCCTTGGCCATTAGACATGTGTGGTTGGTTTCCTTCCATGCGCCCATGGTTGCATAGAGAGTGGATTTCTTGGTAGTCTTCTTGATGGCCATGGTGGCCATCTCCTCCTCTTCTTCGGATGAGGATTCATCATTGGAGTCCCACTCCTTCCCTAGATGCGCTTGGCCATATTACATCTTCTTAAACATCTTCTTCAGTTGAGGCTTGTTGTCCTTAGTCTTCCTCTTATTTTCGTCATGTGGACAATCTACTATGAAGTGATCATATTCTCCGCAATTGTAGCACGCCCGTATCATCTTGGGTATTTGTTTGTCCCTTTGTTTTCCTTCGTTTGAACTACCACCCTTTCTTCTTCTCATCATTTTCTTGAACTTCTTCATGAACAAGATCATGTCTTCTTCATCGATATCACTGCTTTCATCATCGTTGTCATGTTCTCTATGAGCTTCTCGAGCTTCTTTTGATACAGGTTTACAAGTAGACTTCAAGGCAACTCCTTTCTTCATTGCCGAGGTAAGATCGGCAATTTCCTTGACATGCTTGGCTTGCTTTTCCATCATTTCAAAGTTGATAATCTTGCCAAGGAGTTCGTGTGGGGTCATTTTCTGATACCTGGGGCTTTCTCTAATCATAGAGCAAAGAGTTATGTTGTGAGGCTTGAGTTCTCTAAGAATCAAATTCACGACTTCATGATCATTCCGCTTTTTCTCTGCCATATGCTTGGACTTTGTTGACGAGAGACTTCAATCAATTGTACATATCTTCTGGTGATTCATGTTCTTCTATGGTGAATCTTCCCAATTCACCTTCAATCATCTCAATCTTGGCCTCACGTACATGACGATCACCTTCATGTGCAGTTTGTAGAGTGTCCCATATCTCTTTGGCAATTTTGGGTCCATCCATCTTGGTGAACTTGTATCGACTCAGTGATGAAGTGATCATAGCTGCAGCTTGAGCATTCCGATGAATGGCTTGTTCTTGGCTTGGAGTCATCTCTTCATCATCATCAAGGATGTGAGACCTATGTGTGCTGAATACATTGGCTTGTACTGAATACATTGGCATTGATGATATAAGTCCTAAAATTCTGCCAAAACACTCTTTTTAGCAAGGTCCGACTCTAGCTCCGAGCTTCTCCAAGGTCCGACAATAGGTCCAACTTGCTTTGTCTAGGTCCAACATGTTTTTGGGTAGCTCCGGTGAGCTTTGTCTTTAGCTCCGGCATGTCTTTGATAGCTCCGGCATGTCTTGGTTAAACTTCGATATGTTTTTGCTACCAATGACTCCCGCCGTATGAAAGCAGTACTCTAACCACTGAGTTAAGTAGGAAATTTATCATCACAAAAGAAGCCGCATTACTTCGATCGATTATAGATCAAACGCGAATCTTTTAGATAAACCTATGAAGAAATTGGAAGGCCTAGTATATGGCAATTTCTCCTTTGCTAGGCCTAGTGCTAAAAAACTGACTTTCTTACGATTACGAGTTTTATTCAAAGATGAAATTTCATCCTGTAACCACAGCATTTCTCCCTTTTTTTCAAAACTCATCTACGTATGATTGTAACACCCGCTAATGTATCTCATAGTTGGGCTGTACCTTCCTCAGGTGTCAAATGTGATGCTGTACCTGGTCGTTCAAATCTTACCTCCATCTCGGTACAACGAGAAGGAGTTTACTATGGTCAGTGCAGTGAGATTTGTGGAACTAATCATGCCTTTCACTTGTATCCATGCGCTTCAGATTATTAGCCTGGAGTTCGCCACCAGCAGTATAGCCAACCCTACCCTATCACGTCAATCCCACAAGATCGGTCTTGGTTTGACATGGTTTACGCGTTACTGGTTTCTGGAAGAGTCAATTTCTCCATTAGCTAAACCCTTTCTTACCCTACCTTTGGACTCGTACTTTGTTCGTACACAATCAACGGAGCCCCCCCCCCCCCCCCCCGACATATGTTGCAACGTCTTCAATAGCATGCTCTTACTTGGCGCTAGGTTATACTAGCTTTGGTAAGCTCCGGCGCTAGGTTGTACTAGCTTTGGTAAGCTCCAGCTCAAGCACTGATTAGCTTTGGCAAGATTCGGAGCTTGATCGCAATGTTCTTGCTTTTACTGTGAAATGTTTCGAACTTGCTTTACATTGTTGGAAATATTGCTTAGTATTCATTTGCTAAGTTTTTGGTGCGTTTTGGTTGATATGGCTGATATCATTTTGTTATGGTTTGCAACATGCTTATGTGAGGTGCTCACGTAAGATGTTGTAGTTTCGGAACTAACGAGAGTCAAGTCACAGACTTGTGCTCGGAAGTATTGGTTGCATATTCATGTGCAGGTGTTGCTTGAGTTCAAGACATGGCTGATGACAGGATCCATTGAACTAGTCTTAGGGAGAAGATGAGGTTCAACAACCAAGTTCAGGAGGAATTGTGGTTGAGTTGATCGGGAGGTCGCGCAACATGTATGAATCAAGAACAATGCATACGAAGGTATCGTGGACGTCGTTCGAAGATGTTTGCACGTATGCAAGGAGTGCATAGACGTGGCTACATGGTTCTGAGGCATGATTAAGAGATGTGGACATAAAGAATTGGTCGGAAAGGACCAACTGACTAGGTTATGGACTCAGGCTGCGGTTGAGTCGGGTTTGACTCAAATATGGAAAGATTTGAGCTGGTTATGTTAGGATTTCGTGTGGGTCACGAATTTGGATTGTTATAGGAATATGGGATACGTTCCTCATATGTTTGGAAGTCTTAAGATTGCTTCTATCTGCGTAAAGAAGAGTGTTGAGCAGTTATGGAAAGTTTCGATTCATGAATTGAGTAGGATTAGAGTCCTAGTTAGGTTTGGGTTGGCCTAAAGGCTGGTTATATAAGCAAGGGAGGACAGAGCTCGTGGTGCAGACTTTGGGGATTTTCCTCTTGTGTTCTATTGAATAAAATTCGTTTTTGAAAGGAAATTTTGTGCCTTCTTCGTCCAACTTGTACCAAACAAGTTTTTCTCGTCGAGTTTTCTGCACAACACTACCTTTCTTCGGTGGTTTTATCATAACTCGAGTTTTACAGGTCCAATTGATGTGATTCTTTTTAGGTTGTCTGCACGACTTGATTATATATCACCTGTCAAAATTTCACGGTCATTGGATTTGCGGTTTTTTTATCTACGCCAGTTTCTTTGCAGTATTGCAAATCTGTTTTTACTCGGTAGAACAGATTGCATTTTTTTTTGATCTTTCGATCGTAACTTGAGTTTCTCTCGACGGATTTGAGTGATTCTTGTTGTGTAGTCTTTATGACTCGATTCTCTCTGATATCTATTACTTTTTTCATGGTGAAACACGTTTAGATTAGTCTCACACACGATTTATTTAACAGATCATTTTTCCGTCGAGGGGTTTTCATTGCTTCCGCTAAAAAAGTTTTAATCTACCATTCACCCCCTCTGGTTGCTTTTCAAGTGCTCTTTGATCCTACAATTGTTACTAGAGCCACGGTGATCTAATCTTTGTGATTTGCACGTGTTTTTGACTAATCATCATGGAGAAATACTCCGCCAAACCTTGTGTGTTTAGTGGTATATTTTCAGGTTTGGAAGGCACGTATGGAAGCTTTACTCCAGGCACAAGGCTTCGCAATATGGTAGAAGGTATACAAGCCTTACGAAGTGCCATCAAATGATCAAGTTACAGCTACAAATCTAAGAGATGTCGACAACAACAACAAGGCTCGAAACTTGATCATACAAGGATTAACTCAAAGCAACTTCGACCATGTTGCACACCTTTGATCTGCATGATGTGTGGAAAGCACTTTGTGACTACCACTAAGGATCCAACATGATCAAGGAGGTAAGGCAAGACATGTTCAAGAAAGAATACATGTGTTTTGAGATGCAATCTGGTGAGTCAATTGATGATTTCTTTGCTCGTTTTAACAATATTCTCAGCAACTTGCATAGTGTCAATGTTAATTTTTCAGATGCTGAAAATGCTAGGCAATTACTAAGTGCATTAGACATGTCAATTTGGGAGATGAAAGTCAAATCCATTGTAAATCTACTGTTATGAGTACACTTACATTAGATGTTCTTTATTCTAAATTGAAAACTCATGAAATTTATATAATTTCACGTAAGTACCCCAACAAGTCTCTTGCATTTTTTTCTGAACGTGATCTGCCTAGCTCCGGCCAATCTTCATCTTGTGGTACACTTGCTTTGTTGTCCTCTCTAACCCTTGAACAGATTGAGGAGTTTCCAAAGGAGGAGCTAGTACTTCTCTTTACTAGGTTCTCAAAAGCATTGCAAAATGTGAGAACTATAAGGAGAGGAAGCTCCGGACCTCAACGATGTTTCGAATGTGGTAAGACAAGACATTTTTGTTTAGATTGCCCTAACCCTTCAGGTCCTACTTCCCGGGATGAAAAGCAAGCAAGGACGAAGCACCCATCTACAAACGATAAGAAGAAAAAGAAGGGTTCTACTGGACGTCAATTGATGAGCAGTTTTATCTCCGCACTCCAGGAACTTGGCTCAAGCGACGTGGCCATTGGAAGTGACGAAGATGAAGATGATATGGCAAACTTGTGCTTCAAGGCGGGCAAATCAAGATCAAGTATGGAGGATGCAGAACACAAAAGTGACAATGAAGAGGTATGTCCTACTTGCGAAGAAATGTGTGATGCTATTTCTTGTGCCACTATTATAGTTGAGAAAAAGGACAAAAAGCTTAGGGACAATGCTGTTAAAATTGAGTCACTAGAATCTGAAATTAATTGTTTGAAATCCTTGATTCCTAGTGATCATTCTTGTTCCTCATGTGATTTAATATATGAACAATTGTCCCCATTAAGAATTGTGCAACCTCCACACTTGATAAATTTGAGTTAGAAATTGAATAGAACAGAGAGCTTGCTGCACTTATTGATAAAAACTTGGAAGATGCTAGCTGTTCTACAATTGATTTGCATTGTTCTACTTGTGATGGTCTTGATAAGAAACTACAAGATGCTATGAATGAAATTTCTATGTTGAACAATGCTTTACGTTCTCATGAAGTTAAATATTGTACCAATTACAAACTAAAAGGAAAAACTTCAAGTCAAAACTGCTTAAACTTGTCTAAGAAACTTGATAACATGCATAGGACATTAGATTGGTTTTGTAATGGGAATAAGAATCTAAACTTGCTGCTGAATTCTTCCAATTCTTGCAATGATAAAACTGGTTTAGGTTTTGATTCTCATGCTCATGCTAAGGCACATCCACCTAAAATTTTAAAGTCATTAGGAATGGTTTGATTCAAACAGTTCCTAAACAAAAAGAAGTGGTTTTCAAATCTGCAGAAGTCTTGTCTCATTCGGTGTCCAATAAAAATGTTGTTTGCTCATCTAGACATGAACACAAAATTAAATTTCATTGCACCTACTGTGGTAGAGATGGTCATGTCAAAGATTTTTGTTATAGACTAGCTAAACAACAGAAAAAAAGAAAGAATGATTGCTAGATCTCATAACGTTCATACAAAATTTGCTGCACTTGCTAAACCGAATGATAGGAACATGCAATCTGCAGTAATGAGTCGAAAACATGAAAAGTTTGCTCCCAAACCTACTGTTTTTCGTGCTACACATGTAACATCTCGTAGGACAGTAGTTGGGTACAAAAATCCTCAAGCTTTGACTCATAAACCTGCTGTTTTATCTCAGCTTTTGCGTGTTTTTCCTGATGCACGTCGTGTAACTCAGTACTGGATTCCTAAATGCCTTTTGACTAACCCCAGTATTGAGTCATCGACGTATTGTTCTTCTATGTAGGTTACACATTTTAGGAAGGAGAACATTTGGATTTTGGATTCAGGTTGCTCACGCCACATGACCGATAACAAAGAATGGTTCTCCTCCCTCTCTTTTGTGTCACGTGTAGAGAATGTTACTTTTGATGATAATTCTTCAACTCATATAATTGATAAGGGTTCGGTTAGAGAAAATGATCACTACACTTTAAAGGATGTGGCACTTGTCAAAAATTGTAAATACAACTTGTTTTCCGTTTCACAATTGCTAGATAAAAATCTGGAAATTATTTTCAATAAAAACTACTGCAAAGTTGTAGGTTCAAATAGTGAGCTTATTTTTAACATGTCTCGGTTTGGAAGAGTTTTTATAGCTGATTCCGATATGTCTTCCTCTAAGCATAAGTGTCTAGTTGCTAATGATTCAAAGGACTTTTATTTTTGGCATCGTAGACTTGGTCACGTAGGCTTTGATCATCTAACGCGTGTTAGTGCTCTTGATCGCATATGTGGGCTGCCTAAGCTTAAAGGGGACAAATAAATTGTGTGCTCTTCTTGTAGACAAGCTAAGATGGTTGTAGGTTCACATACTGCTCTCACAATGATCATGACAACTGAACCGGGTCAACTTTTGCACCTTGACACCATAGGACCTTCACCTGTTCAATCCTTCGCAGGTAAATTGTATGTTCTTGTGATTGTTGATGATTATTCTAGATACTCTTGGGTTTACTTTACAACATCTAATAATGAAGCTTTTAGTCACTTTAGAACTTTATTTCTTAGATTATCAATTGATCACCCAGGATTTTTAAAAGCAATAAGAAGTGATAACGGAACCGAATTTAAAAATTAATCTTTTGATCACTTTTGTGCTAAAAATGGAATACATCATCAATTTTCTTCACCATATGTATCTCAACAAAATGGTGTTGTAGAAAGAAAGAACAGAACCTTAGTTGAGATGGCTAGGACTATGCTTGATGAATATCAAACTCCTAGGAAATTTTGGGCTGATGCGATTGCAACTGCTTGTTATGTCTCAAATCGTGTTTTCTTGCGCGCTAAGCTAGGTAAAACACCATATGAGCTCTGGTTTGGACATAGGCCTAGTGTTAGACACTTTCGGGTCTTTGGTTGCAAATGCTTTGTTAAGAAACATGGTAATCTTGATAAATTTGAACCTAGATCCATTGATGGCATGTTTCTTGGTTATCCATCTCATACTAGAGGCTACCGTGTGCTTTTACTTGACACTAACAAAATTGTGGAGACTTGTGAAGTGTCTTTTGATGAAGCTACCAGAGGTACTAGCTCAAACATTGCAGGTCTGGATCCATATTCGCAGGGGGAAAGCAATTTCGTTGAAGATGAGGAAGAAGTGGTGCTGCTGCCCAAAAATTCAGCAGCTAATGACATTGTTCCAGCTCCTGATTTTGATTCACAGCCAGCACCGACAACCACCATTGCTGGTCCAGATCCTTCTCAAGTCACAAGCTCATCAATTTGTGATGAACATGAAGAAGAAGAAGCTTGTGAAGTGTCCACTCCTCTCCTGGTTCTCAAAAGTCATCCCCCATAACAAATTATTGGAAGCTTGCACGAACGAGTCACACGGTCCAGTTTTGTGATCCAAAGTCTCATGCTCATTCTGCTTTTGTTGCTTCTTTTGAACCCAAAGATATATCACACACACTCACTAATGGATCCTGGATTATTGCCATGCAAGAAGAGTTAGAAAATTTTGAAAGAAATAATGTTTGGAAACTTGTACCTCCACCTCAAGGTCACACTTTAATTGGAACTAAATGGGTGTTTAAAAATAAACAAAGTGAGGATGGGGTTGTGGTTAGGAATAAGGCTAGGTTGGTTGCTCAAGGTTTCACTCAAGTTGAAGGTCTAGATTTTAATAAAACTTTTGCTCCTTTTGCTAGATTAGAAGCCATAAGAATTTTGTTAGCTTTTGCTGTATCTAAAGGTTTTAAGCTATATCAAATGGATGTTAAAATTGCTTTTCTTAATGGCTACATAGATGAGGAGGTTTATGTCAAACAACCACCATGTTTTGAAAATCCAGATTTTCCTAATCATGTTTACAAACTGTCCAAAGCCTTGTGTGGTCTCAAACAAGCCCCTAGAGCATGGTATGATAGGTTAAGAACATTCTTATTTGAAAAGGGGTTTACCATGGGCAAAGTTGATAAAACTCTTTTTGTGCCTAAGCATGGCAATGACTCATTATTCGTTCAAGTGTATGTGGATGATATTATCTTTGGTTGTGCTTCTCATGATCTTGTGTCCAAATTTTCAGCTATGATGAGTTCAAAATTTGAGATGAGTATGATGGGAGAACTCACGTACTTTTTGGGGCTGCAAATCAAGCAAACCAAGGAGGGTATCTTTGTGCATTAAACGAAGTATACAAAAGACCTCCTAAGGTGCTTCAACATGGACAAAAGCAAGCCTCTTTGGACACCAATGGGAACTGCAAAAACACTTGAACTTGATGAAGATGGTGAACCCTTGGATAAAAAAGAATATAGAAGCATGATCAGATCACTTTTGTACCTCGCGGCATCAAGACCAGATATACAATTCAGCGTATGTCTTTGTGCATGGTTTCAAGCCTCCCCACGTGCTTCACATCGTCAAACCCTCAAAAGGATTCTCAAGTACTTACATGGAACTCAAAAATTTGGCATTTTTCTTCCTTCTTCCTCAACCATTACTTTGAAAGCTTCTTCGGATGCTGATTTTCGGGGTTGTAGGATTGATAGAAAAAGTACTTCTGGTGCTTGTCATTTTCTTGGTAATTCACTTGTTGCTTGGTCCTCTAGAAAACAAAACTCAGTTGCACGATCCACAACTGAATCTGAATATGTAGCTGCTGCTAGAGCTTGCTCACAAATTCTTTGGATAGTTCAAACACTTAAGGAATATGGGGTTGATCTAGATAGTGTTCCACTGTTTTTTGATAACACTAGTGCCATTTGCATTGTTGAAAACACCGTGCAACATTATAGAACTAAGCACATTGACATTAGGTATCACTTTTTCTGTGATAATGTTGAAAAAGGATCCATTGTGCTTCACCATGTAGATACCGAACAACAATTGGCTGACATTTTTACAAAACCTTTGGATTCCACTCGTTTTTGTTTCATTCGTAGTGAAATAGGGGTTATGCATCCTCATGGCTTACATTGAGGGGGAGTTTTGAAACTTGAGAAGTCTATGTGTGAATCTGAAATTAAAATAATATGAGCATAGTATTTCATACATATATGACTTTGCAATTCCTTTTACATGCTGAAAGTTGTTACTACATTACTCGTGCTATACATTTTGTAGTTTTTGCCATGTCTAGTAATTGGAATAATTACATACACTAAATCTGGTCATGTTCGAACTTTCTTGCTGTTTTGAACTTGTTGTATGCTCACAAGTGCTTTTAATCATAAATAATTAATCAAGTAATCAACTCACATGTTGAGTTTTTATTAACAAATATAAATTGGGAAAAGATCAAGAGAATATGCATGCATCGCACTTCTTCTTTTGATATGGCTTACCATTGCACTTAGATATGAACTTGGAAGAAGTTGTGTATGAGTAAAACCATTTCCTTAAGCTTCAGATTGTCATGTGACATAGGCTTGGCTTGGTTGGTTAGAATAAGGCAGATGCGCATATAATCTCTTGCAAATATCATATGATCTAAATTTTTGCTTTGAAAAATAATAAAATACAGCAACAAGTGTTATGCTTTCAGGTTTTGAAATAGTTAAGTTTGTGAGATCATGACTTGCTTAAGTTGAAAATTACACTTGATCTCTAGCATGGCTTACACTACTTTATGTATTTCATTGATGTGATAGTGTAAGTTACTTGATACTATGACTTGGATGAGCTTTGTTTTATATGTATATGTTATAATATGCTGATAACAATTAATTTTTCTTTTTTGAACCTTGCTGAATACATTGTCAAAGGGAGAGAGAAAATATGTGAATTTTTTAAGAGAAGTATGCAAGGGGGAGAAATTGATTACACATTGCATATATTCACAAGTGTTTTTGGCACATTTTTTTCTCAAAAGAAAAAATTGTTTATGTGGTGTTGCCAAAGGGTGAGAAATTGTTTTCAAAATTTTTAATGTGAATAAGCCAATGTTCAGATTTTAAGTGGTGTTGCCAATGCATTCATCAAGGGGGAGATTGTGAGACCTATGTGTGCTGAATAATTTGGCTTGTACTGAATACTAGGTTGTACTAGCTTTGGTAAGTTCCGGTGCTAGGTTGTACTAGCTTTGGTAAGCTCCGGCTCAAGCTCCGGTTAGCTTGGGCAAGATTTGGAGCTTGATCGCAATGTTCCTGCTTTTACTGTGAAATGTTTCGAACTTGCTTTACATTGTTGGAAAGGTTGTTTAGTATTAATTTGCTAAGTTTTTTGTGCGTTTTGGTTGATATGGCGGATATCATTTTGCTATGGTTTGCAACATGCTTATGTGAGGTGCTCACGTAAGATGTTGTAGTTTCGGAACTAACGAGAGTCAAGTCACGGACTTGTGCTCGGAAGTATTGGTTGTTTATTCATGTGCAAGTGTTGCTTGAGTTCAAGACATGGCTGGTGACGGGATCCATTGAACTAGTCTTAGGGAGAAGATGAGGTTCAACAACCATGTTCGGGAGGAATTGTGGTTGATTTGATCGGGAGGTCACGCAACATGTATGAATCAAGAACAATGGATATGAAGGTATTGTGGACTTCATTGGAAGATGTTTGCACGTATGCAAGGAGGGCATGGACGTGGCTAAATGGTTCCGAGGCGTGATAAAGAGATGTGGATGTAAAGAATTGGTCAGAAAGGTCCAACCAACTAGGTTATGGACTCAGGCTGCGGCTGAGTCGGGTTTGACTCAAAAATAGAAAGATTTGAGCTGGTTATGTTAGGATTTTGTGTGGGTCACGAATTTGGGTTGTTTTAGGAATATGGGCTACGTTCCTAATGTGTTTGGAAGTGAATTGAGTAGGATTAGAGTCCTAGTTCAGTTTGGGTTGGCCTAAAGGCTGGTTATATAAGCAAGGGAGGCCAGAGCTCGTGGTGCACGACTTTGGGGCTGTTCCTCTTGTGTTCTATTGAATAAAATTCGTAGTTGAAAGGAACTTTTGTGCCTTGTTCGTCCGAATTGTTCCAGACAAGTTTTTCTCATCGAGTTTTCTGGACATCACTACCTTTCTTTGGTGGTTTTATCGTAACTCGAGTTTTACAAGTCCAATTGACGTGATTCATTTTGGGTTGTTTTCACAACTTGATTATATATCACCTGCAAAAATTTTACGGTCATTGGATTTGCGGTTTTTTGATCTATGTGAGTTTCTTTGCAGTAATGCAGATCTGTTTTTACTCGGTAGAACAAATTGCCTTTTGTTCGATCTTTCAATTGTAACTTGAGTTTCTATTGACGGATTTGAGTGATTCTTGTTGTTTTGTCTTCGTGACTTGATTCTCTCTGATATTTATTACTTTTTTCACGGTGAGACACGTTTAGTTTAGTCTCACACACGATTTCTTTAACAGATCATTTTTCTACCGAGGGGTTTTCATTGCTTCCGCTGAAAAAGTTTTAATCTGCCACTCACCCCCCCCCCTCTGGTAGCTTTTCATGCGTTCTTCGATCCTACACAGGATATCTATCCCTGTACACACTATATACCAGAGACTTAGGTTAAGAGATATAATGTGCATTTTCATGTTTCGTCTCCACATTGAGTAGTCATTGCCATCAAAATAAGGCGCTTTCCCTAAAGTAATTGATAAGTAATGACTTTTGTTAGAATTTAAATGTTCATAGTTAAAAGGATATCGGCAGTAGTCGGTGTGACTACTCTCCTTCATCTTCTCATCTTAAGTTTTCTTCTCCCCTTTTGGAGATACTGCCTTCTTTCGTAGAAGAGCTTTGAGTTGAAGCATCTCCTCATCATCGTCCTCACAGTCTTGAATGGCGTCGAGGAGCTTCTATAGCTTTTGGGTCATTTCATCATTACCCTTTTTGTTGTTGAAGTTCTTGTGTACATCCTTGATGTGAGACATCGTCTCTTCGAGTGGTGAGTCTCTTTTGAAGAGTTTGTCTCTGATACCAATTGAATATAGCCTAGAGGGGGTGAATAGGCTATTTGATTTTTTTTTATCCCTAAAACACTTAACGGATCAATCAAATGCAGGGAGATCGGACTAGTCCCGTACAGTGCGGACTACTCCGGTATGCATGGACTAGAAAGATCAACATTGATCGATAATTTCACTTCTAGTACCCTACACAACGGAAAGTAATTGGCAACTTGGATGTATTACAACAATAAAACAATGTATGGCAAGGCTAAACTTTAATTCCAATGGTTCAGCATGAGTTACACAAGATTATGCAAACCTTAGAATATGATGAACGATAAAACAAAAGTGGGAAAGACACGATTTTATCCCGAGATTCGGTTCCACGGAGGAACACTACATCCCCGTTGAGGAGTCTATGGAGGACCGGGTCTTCACCAACCCTACCCTCGCCGAATCGCCACGGAGGCCAATTCTCTTACACTAATCACAAAGGGGCAAATAACTTGTTCAAGGGGGCCTTCTCACAAGTTGAGGGCTCCCCATGAATTACAATGATGAACACCACCAAACACACTCAAAAGATATACAATAAAACAATTAGAGTGTGCGAGAGATCAAACCCAAGAGCTCAAGATGTGTAGAACAAGTCTCTCCTTTGATCAATTTCGATTTGATCCTTTTAGGGTTAGAATGTGTGGAGAGATGTCAATTATGGGCTCTTTGGAGGTGTGACAGCGCAGAGGGTCGAGAGATATTGATGTATGGTTGTACACATCTATTTATACTAGGGTTTCCTAAAGTTACCGTTAGGATTTGCTATGTCCGGACTAGTCCATGGTGGACACCGGATGTGTGTGAGAAACCCTAAGTGTTGATGGATACCGGACTAGTCTGTTGAGGTGTGGACTAGTCGGATCCTAGTCAGAAACTTTTTGGACTAGTCCAGTCGATATCGGACTAGTACAGTGTGATGAACACCGTGTAGGACTATGGACAAGTCCGCACTTGGAAGAACTTGTCCGATTTTAGTCAAAGAGTTTTCAGACTAGTCCGGTCAATATCGGACTTGTCCGGTGTTGTGAAAATGTGAAGGGTCGTGGACAAGTCCGCACTAGGGGAGGACTTGTTCTTTTTAGTCAGAGAGATATCGGACTAGTCCGCTCTTCTTGTTGAATGTGCAGTGAGTTGAATTATTTGTTCACTTGAGCTCTTGAGGTGTTTTTCTCCAACACACTCCACACAAAATAATCTAATCTTTTCAGCCCTTGAGCTCTTTTCCCTTTGAATCCTCATTCTCTTTCCTTTTTGTGCTTTCTTTCTCACTTGTTTAAAACCTACGATCATCTCAACAATTTTTTTAGGATCTCAATGGTTTGTAATTAATCAACAAAAACCCACAAGGGATGCCTAGATGCACATTCACTTGTGCCTAGGCTCTTAAGGTAATTACTTAATATGCTAGCATGGTGCTAGGATAGAGAGTAGCGTTGAATGTCTCGTATGCCTACGGATTGAAGAGGTAGGCAGTAGATGGTGACAGCCCTATCTGTCATTGGTAATCCTCCACGTTCGGCTATGCCACAGACTCTTGGCGGAGAGTCGCCTAGTGTTTCTAGGGGTAAACCCATGCCCGATGTGTTAATCCACTTAGCATGAGAATTCATAATTGATAATCATTAGTAACTAACTTAGGCTATGCATATGTACATTGGAAGCATAGTAGGAGTATCTACCTAACTCTTAGCCTAGTTCCTATATTACTTCATTTATCCCCTTAGGATTGCATGCTCTTGTGTGTGTCACACTACCTCAATTACCCTTTATCTATCCTTGCTAGAACCCTACCTAGGCCAACCTAACCTTTCCACTTGATGATTGTTTTACTTCCATCTAGATTTTCTTTGGGAGAATATAAATGACACCCTTTGGGAATACACTTTAAAGTGGAAATGCTACATCGATAGTTTTCATGCGCTTGCAGACGTTCATTTGAGAATTAAAACCTACCAACAAACATTTCTGGCACCCTTGCTAGGGATGAATTGTTAGTAGTGCGTACGAAATATCAACACTTACGCGGCAGCTTGAAGAATGGAAGGGCCCATGCAACCAGTCTAGAGATAAACCGTCTGAGCGCTGCAAGGCAGCCGTAAGGTTCTGCACATCCTTGATGCAGGAAGGAGGCTACATCAGCTCCACCACCTTGATCTTCTCTAGGTTGGATTCGATCCCTCAGTGTGAGACCAAGAAAATGAGGAGCTTCCCCGCTTTGACTCTGAACACACACTTGTCTGGGTTGAGCTTTATGCGTGTGGTTTGTAGCCGGTCGAAGACTAGGGCGAGGTTGTCTAGCAATGATGCATGTGTTCGGATTTTGACCATGATATCATGGACATACACCTACACCAGGTCCCGAATGAGGTCCCCAATTGTTTTATGCATGGCACGTACAAAAGTAGAGAGGGCATTCTTAAGACCATAAGGCATGGAGGCATAACAAAACAGGCCATTTAATATTATAAATGTAGTGTGCTCTTCATCCTCCCTAGACATAGGGATTTGATGGAACACTAAGTAAGCATATAGAAAGCACAGTAGATCGCAACCCGAAGTAGAGCTACAATTTGATATATCCTAGGGAGAGGGAAAGGATTTTTAGGGCATGCCTTATTGAGGTTGGTTTAGTCGATGCACATCCGGAGCTTCCCGCCAGCCTTAGAGATGACAACAGGATTGGCGAGCCACCTGGGCTGGTGGACCTCTCGTATGAAGCCAGCATTGAGCAACTTCATGATTTCTTCATGGATGAAGTTCTGCCACTCGATGGATTGCTTCCGAGGCTTTTATTGTACCAACATCGGGGTAGATCTTTAGATGGTTCTCGATCACCTCCCTAGGGATCTCGGGTATCTGTGACGGTTGCCAGGCAAACACATCGATTCTCGCCCGCAAGAAGGCAACAAACGCGTATTCCTATTTGCTGCCTAGACTCCTTGCTAAGCGGGTGGTCTGGGCAGCATCGGAGCCAATCTGGACAGCTTTGAAAAGGACGCCATCGCTATCGAAGGCCTGCACATGGGGTGCAGTGGTTTAGCCGCTCTGGCGCGAGCTCGGTGGAGGCTAACTCGGTCCAGCACCGCCCTGGGTGGTGCTTGTGCTGCTGCAAATGCTTGGAGCTTCTCCAAGGCTGAGATAGCAGTTGTGCGGTCTCCGTGGATCTTAAAGACGCCGAAGGGAGTCAACATCTTCAAGACTAGGTAGTGTAATGGGCTACGACCATGAATAGGTATAGGGCGGGCTTGCAGATGATGGAGTTGAAGGGGAGGCTCACCTCTGCAACGTCGAACATGGTGTTCTTCGTGCTGTAGTTCTCTGGTGTCCTAAATGTCACCTGGAGATGGATGTTGCCGTATGGGGTGATGTTCCCCAGTACCACCCCTGAGAACAGGCTCGAGGGGGTGAGCTTGGACACGGGGATCTGCAGCTTGTCGAAGGCCGCACGGCTAATGAGGTCGATATCAACCCCGCCATCGATCAAGACGTGGTAGAGCTTGCCACTGGCGATGGTGGGGGCGACAAGGAGGGGCAAGGGCCCAGCTCCCGCCATGTTCTTGGGGCAGTCGGAGGCATCGAAGCTGTTCGACGTCTCCATCCACTTTTGGTGCATCACCGGAGTGGGCTAGGAGCTACCGAAGCCACCGCCCAGCGCAGAGCCTTGACCGCGTTCTGGGACACGGGGTCCCAGGACCCCCCGTAGATGACTTGGAGCATCTTACGATGCTTGTGTCGCTACTGGAGTCAGAGTCCTTACCCTGGTGGACCGCCTTGATGGCCCATTCAGGCTTCCGGTACTACATCTACTTGTCCTTGTTGACCTGCGGGTCGACCTTCTTCTTGCCCTCCCGCTGGTAGAAGGGCGCGCTGTCAGGGCATTGCCGTGCTTCTCTTGGTGATCCTCCGCGAGCTTCATGATCTCCTGGCAGTCGCTAGTGATGTGACTGCTAGTCTTGTGCACCGGGCATGGCTTGTCGCTGTTGCCACCGACTGGTGGCTGTCGTGGGTGCTTGTCAGGCCGTGGCAGCCTGGGACCACCGATCGCTGAAGCGACTTGTACCTCTTGTAGTGGCTTGTTCTGTCCATCGCTCGGGTTCTTATTCTTCTTTTTGCCGCAACCTTGGGGAGCGCCACCTGTGCCAGGTTGGCTGGCCTTACCTGCCTCGAGGATGGGCTGTGAGTGCCAGTCACGTCCTTCTACAGCCTTGGCGCATCTGTCGATGATGGAAAAGAACTCGGAGATGTGTTGCACGTTGTGCGTGGCTAACTTATCAAGCATCTTCTTATCCCGCACACATTGTCATAATGCAAATATGACAGAAGCATTTGAGATGCTAGGGATGGAGTTGCGTACCTGGGAGAACGGTTGGAGAATGACAACAATGTCTCCGCAGGAAGCTGTTGCACAGCATGAAGGTCGAGCTCTGTGCCGGGACGCGTGTAGGAGCGGCTGAAGTTCGCTGTGACATGTCGATAGAGCTCTTACAAAGAGGTTATGGACCCCTCGAGTAGGTTCATGAGCCATGACCGGGCCGAGCCGATAAGGGTGACGAGGAAGTACTTCGCAAGGATAGACTCATCTACCCCTGCAGCAAGGAGTGTTGTGGCGTAGATCTGTAGGAACTTGGCAGGGTTGACACTCCCGTCAAACTTCTCCGGCGGTGTGGTCGAAACTTGCGCGGCCATACTGCCATGTAGACGTACGGGGCCAGGGTTGCGCACCATCCGATGGCTTTCGACGGAGAGGAGTATGGTGCAGCGCACCCAGGGGGTGTTTGCTGCACACCACAAGGCGAATGTGGTGCAGCCTGTACGACGTACGGCTGTTGCAACGCTCGTTGAACCATGTACTATTGCAGAGCATGCCACCGCGTAGCATGCTGTTGAGGAACATGTTGCGCGGTGTATTGCTGGGGAGCTGTCTCCCTAGTGTAGTCTATAGGTGGAGGCGATGCAGGGTTTACCTGAGGTGTAACCCGTGCGGTGGATGTCTAAGGCCCTTGAACGCTGTACTCAGCCTCAAGGTTGCGTTGCCTCTTCCGCTGCCGCTCGATGGTGACGCGGTTGTCTTCATTCGCTCAACGGCGGACATGCTCGGCCATGAGGATCTCACTAGCGCTAGTGAGCCTGGTGGAGCGGGAGTCGGCCGTATAGCGGTCGATGGTCGGCATGCTTGATAGCAACACATGACGTCTCCCCTTGACGGGGGAGTTGATGGCAGCAACGACAAGGTGGTCGATGTCGTTGACCCACTTCTGAGCCACTCCTTGAGAAGCATTGATGGAAGGTGGGTGGTGGAGGAGAGCCCTGGGGTCTGCAAGAGCACTCTCCAGACTTGCAGCCAGCGTCTCTGGGGCGCTGACTGGGCCAACATCTGCCGAGGTGCGCCGCCCTAGCTAGGTGCAACTATGTGGGGGCGCAATGGACCAGACCGCGCTCTAGAGAGGGATCTGGTCATACCACCATCTGCCATGTGGCAATGGACTCTGGGATCATCCAAATCCCTAATGTTCACCACTACAGTGAAGGCACAACTTCTTGAGAGAAAACCCCCCTACCTGGCACGCCAAATATCGAAGAGTACTTGCGACACTTCCCCTGAACTGGCTTAGAGAACAATCCGCATAGGTTCTTTCATCGGCTGGGGCTTAGTCTCAGCTGAGGTTGCGAGGTTTATGAAACTATGGTGATATGGTGGTTTTACGTGGTTCGGGCCGCCATAGCGTAATACCCCACTCCACGGTGAGGATCGTATTTCTTGAGTGTCTGAGTGAGTGTGAAAGATTGGATTGGGGCACGTTGTAATGGTGGCGGTCCGGTCCTTTTATAGACAAGGTCAGACGCCTTACAAGTGGGGTCCAGGGCCCAGCAATTGGCCCCGGAGTGATCTTATCCTAAAGATCTAAGGCTTCTTGCATATGCTACCTCTGACCGCGGCTTGAAGACCCGACGTCTTGCCGCGTTGGATGCCAGTGGCTATGCGTAGTCGTTGATGATGGCAGGTAATGTCCCGTCTATCTATGTTGTCGCTGTAAGATACCCACTTGGCAGAGTGGGGTAGGCCTACGGTGCCTTCACTTTGATCTGATTGGACACAGTGGTACCTGGCAGGAGGTGTGCGCTGCATCGTGCGTCCGGGGTAGGCTTGGATCTTCAATGCCTGACTTGGACAGGGCGCACCACCCATTTACTCCCACAACCTACTGGACAGGGCAAGTTGCAGGACGCCTGGTAACACCAAAGCCCGCCTCTGCGGGGGGGGGGGGGGGGGGGGGGGGGGTTGTGCTGCGGGCCAGATGGTAGCCCAGTGCCTAACTCCAAGGGGAGTCGGGGGTCCAGGACTGTTGAACACGTGGGGGTTCTGGAGCCTGCCTCCGCTAAGGAGGCCAGCCCGGAGATGGCGGCACAGGAACCCACTCCTTTGGAGGAATGGGGTCCCGTTCTGCCGGACACCTGGCAGCCCGGGAGCTCATCTCCCTGGGGGGGTCGGGTCTGGTCATGAGGTCCACGTGGCAGTATCGGAGCCTGCCCTTGAAGAGGGACGGGGACCATGCTTGCGGTACATGTGGCGCCATCGGACCTTGCCTCAGTGGGAAGCAGGGTACTTAGGCGTTTTTATCCTGCGCGCGGGGTACCCAGTATCCTGGTTACCGACAGTGTGAGACTGTAAAAATATTGGTCACTTGGTCTATGGGACAAATTACAAACGATCAAACTTAAATGACAGTGGGAGGGAAATGGTGCTCCAACAAAAATTGCTACTATAACTGATCAACTTGAGTACACTTAAGAAGGGCTATACAATATAAAGTCTTACACATTATTAGTAAGCCAAGATACTGCACATACCAGTGGCGAACGTAATCAAGCAAACTAATAAACTTAACAACATAGATCTCAAGATAGCAATCTACAATATTCTTGTGAACTTGAGTTTTTCAATGTACATGTTTTTGACAGATTAGTGAAACCATTAGGATCTTGAGTAGCCACTTTATCATTCGGGTATTATGGAGTGAAAGTGAACAATCAATGCCTAATGACTAATTTACCAGTAATTAAGAACATGGTCACTTAATTAGAATCAGGGTTGGGAATAATTGGCATATCTTCTCCTGAGTTATATTATGATGTGGCTACCATGTCATTGGGCGATGGAGGCAATGAGAGGCTTGTTCTCCTCGCTTTTACCAATCAATTTGATCAGTTTCTTAGAGGCCTGAAGTGGTTTTAGTTGTGATGTACTTGCGTCATCATCACTGTCCGCATCCTCAAATTTAAGCCATGGGACGCGAGAGCAGGTATCTCAACATTTGGGAATGATTATGTCTTCTGATACAGGATACAACCATTTGTTGGGTTTTGTCCATTAGATTAGGATACATGCTTAATGTGATAAATTTTGAGTTCAAACATTAACATTCCCACCTTGAACTCGGACCGAAAAACTTACTAACTTACTTACTTAAACTAAACTTATCATGCTTGACATATAGGGAACGACAAATCAAATAGTTATTTACGTACCGCTTGACTTGATGACCATAATACATATTACATTTAGAAATAACCTTATCTTCAGCTGACCCTTAAGTATCCAGGTGATCATAGGCTCTCTCTTAAACCCATATCTATTATGTGTTCACTAAACACGTTGGGTGGAAGGTCACTCGTTAGCAGATCTGAATCATTGAAGTGATACTATATGCTCAAGACTTGTGGTGTATGATTCTTTATTCTTCCGTTCATAATAAAAAACTTAATGTTGATGTATTTGGCAGCATCATCCGACTTGTTGTCAGGATAAAATACTTCAAACTTATTGTCGCAATACAACTTAAGTGGTTTTTCTATATTGTCGATCACTCTAGGACCGAGTAATTTTTTTAAAAGCAAATTGGCTGCCCGATAGCCACATAACATGCAACTAAATCAGCATACGTTATGGACGATGCAATAACAGTTTGTGTGGAGCCTTTCCACGAGATAGCTCTATTGACGAGGGTGAATATATAACCTTCTGTGAATATCTTAGTCCACACAACCCGCGAAATCAACACTTTGTATTCGACTACTTCAAGTGGATTTTACTTACTATACATTAACATGAGACCTTTTATACCTTGCACATATCTTAATGCTTTCTTAACTCATTCCAATGATCAATCACTGGATTTGTCTGATATCTGCCAAGTATTTTGGTCACAAAAGCTAAGCCATGACAAGTACACACTTGAGCATACATAAGTCTTTCGACAGCAAAAGCATATGAAACTTATTTCATTTCATCAATCTCATATTAATTCCTGGGAGAGTGAAAGTTCTCAAACTTATCACCCTTGACTATTGGAGCAGGTGATGGTTTGCTCGCATGCATAGCGTACTTTGTGAGTATGTTTCTAAGTATGTCTTTTGCAATAAATCTAATAGTCCCTTATTTCTGTCAAGTTGAATCTCAATGCTAACACATATGACACTTCACCAAGACCTTTTATATGGACAGTTAAGGACAAGAACTAGTATCTAATAGAAGGTTAGCATCACTACATGTAAGTAGTATATCATCTAAACAAAGTACAGGGAAACTGAATTTCTCGTTCTTAAACTTAGAGTAAATGCAACTGTCCCCCTCATTACTCTTAAACCCAAACTTTTTAGTCGTCTCATCAAACTTGGGATACCATTGTCTCGAAGTTTTTTTAAGTTCATCAATGGAATTCTTTTAAACAGAATCCCATATGTTCCTTATCATTAATAACAAAATCTTTTGGTTGTGTCATATCTATGTTCTCATATCGATCCCGATTTAGTAACACCATTTTTATATTCATCTGATAAAATTCTAAATCGTAATGTGCTACTAATATAATGATGATTTTGGCTAAATCCTTACATGACAGGTGATAATGTCTCATTGTAATCTATGCCTTTTCTTTGAGTGAAATGTTTCACCACAAGTCTGGCCTTAAACTTACCAATATTCTCTTTGGTGCAAATTTAATCTTGTAGACCCATTTAAAGCATATTGTTTGGCTCCATTAGGAATCTCAACAAAATCTTAGACTCTGTTGGCATTCATTAACCTCATTTTATCCTTTATGGCTTTAGCCACTCAAATTATTGATGACTTCTCATAGCTTCTTAAATTATGGTGGGATCATCTTCCATTTAAATTGCAACACTCATGTAGAACCCATAATCGCCTAAAATGACCAGTCTTCTTACTTGTTGATATCTTCATACTTGCACATTATCTTCAGTTTGAGGTGGTTGTTGCTCTTCATCGTTCATAGCAAAAGGCTCAGATGGCTCAACAGATTCCTGCAACATAGGATTGTAACTTACTACCTCTGTTGCTGATGGAGAACTAACAACAGGTGTTGAATTTTCAACGACAAGCACTCATGGTTCAACAATAGTAGGTAGCGTGAAAAATGGCTTTTGAGTCATTAGAGTGGGAGCATAAACTCGCTTCTCTTCAAGATCAATTTCACATCTAACTGTGGTTCCTCTGATCATGGCATCCTCTAAAAGTTGACATGTCTCATTTCTGTAAACTTTGTTTATCTATCTAGACAGTAGAAACAATATTCCTTACCCTTTTTTGTCTAATCAATAAAATGATAAGTTACTTTCTTAAAATCTAACTTACCAATATTTAGGTTAAATATTTTAGCCTGAGCTAGACAATTTGAAAGTTGCCTAGAGAGGAGTAAATAAGTTAATAAAACCTGAAATCACTTCATCATACTAGATCAATAAACTAAGGTCAGACTAGTCTCATTTTAGTGCAGACTAGTGTCGTGTTGTAACACTCGGTTCCAAAGATGAACCAAGTGAAAGCATACGTGTGCCCAGGATGTTCAACACACATACACGAGTGCACTCACAAAAGGATATACAAAAAATTACAACAGTACAAGATTAATTAAGTACCTTTATTACACAACAAGATTATCCTCGAATAAAAGCTCTAAAGAATTATTAGTGAAAAGTTCAACTAATGCAGCTGAAAGCATCTAGGCCCCCCATGAAGTACGGTTTCAGTGATTAATGACAACTATTGAACTTTACTAATGAATTTGTGAATGCAAGGTCCCCATAATCACTCAATAAAATGAAATGAATATGTCATTGGAGACCCATATACAATCAACTTTTGAGATCAAATCAATGAGATAAAGACAAGAAGTGAAAGCTCTCATGTCTAAGTTACTCAACCATAAGTTGACAACATACAATGCTTGAAGATCATCAGAGAGGCTTATGAAACAAATATCTAAGAGGTCATCTGAGCAAGACACAAAAGATTCACTCAAAACAACTCGAAGCAATCAAAATCAACTCACCGGATCAACCGATGATTTCAGAAATGTACACATCAGTCGAGTTGGTTCAACTGAAGAAGAAGACCTCAGAATAATGTACTCACCGGATCATCCGATGTGAATGGCTCAGTGATATCGGTCCATCAGTACAGTTTGCAATACCATTGGACCAAGTGTAGCACTGGATCATCCGATGTACAGACTTACACACATCGGTCAATCACTCCAGTAAGCATCAAGATTAAGCAAATTCTGGAGAAAGAGCCACCGGATCATCCGATGAGAAGATAGGGGCAACATCGGTCTAACAACGGTCATATCTGACACAATGACGTCAGCCAAAGTAATTAGACCGATGATAACTAAAGGGGAGACATCGGATCATCCGGTGTTCACAGTAAAGTTCTGTCAGCCTACTTTTCCAACGGCTATTTCGGGGAGGCTGGCTATAAATACCCCCTAACCCTGTCATCTTGTAAAGTCTTGATCACCAGAAGCTATCAACACATCCATAAGTGTTCAAGGCCAAGAGCAATCACTTTCACACCATTTCGATCATCTCTACACCAAGGTTTAGGCTAGAACTAGCTAGAGAGAGAGAGCTTGTGTGCCACCATTCTGTGTGAGTGGACTCTCTAAGATAGTGTCAGAGCCTCAAGGGAGAGCCATTGGTGTTGTAACCGTGAGAATACTTCCGGAGCTTGCCAAGTCGTGTGTGGAAGCCCGGAAGGTCGAAGTTGTACAAGGCTTGAGCTCTACCTTGCCAAAGGAGGCGAACGGAGAAGAATAGTGAAGACCCCTGAAAGTGCATCTAGGACTCCCTTGTGGGTTTTGGATGATTTATGACAAGCAATTGGGATCCTAATCCTTTTGTTGAGATGAATGCAGGAAAATGATGAAAAATGAGCAAAGTACCAAAAAGAGGGAAATTGAGAAGGAAAATGAATTTGAGCTCAAGGAGAAGAAATTAGTTGTTTAGTATGTATGGAGTGTGTTAAGGAAACACACCCAAGAGCTCAATCTCACTTAATCACACACACACAATGCACAAAACTATACAGGACCGGACTAGTCCGATATCAGCCAAACTAGTCCGATATCACATTCTGCACCAGATCGGACAAGTCCGGTCACCACCGGACTAGTCCGATATATTTTCTGTTCCACTTCGGACTAGTCCTCCCCAGTGCGGACTAGTCCTTAGCAATGCACAAGTCACACAAAATCGGACCAGTCCGTTGTGACCCGGACTAGTCCGATATTCATTCTGATCCACTTCGGACAAGTCCGGTGTCCACACGGACCAGTCCGATATACACCCTGATCTAAATCGGACAAGTCCTCCAAGGGCGGACTTGTCATCCTAAACACTTAGGGTTTCATGTGTCCGGACAAGTCCGATGTCAATCGGACTAGTCCGAAGCTTTCCATTGACGAAATCGGACAAGTCCGTTTTGAATCGGACTAGTCCGAGATTCCTGGACACTTAGGGTTTGCTTCACACAGCACACCGGACTAGTCCGGTCTCCACCACGGACTAGTCCGATCTTTCTGAACCCTAACGGTAACTTCTAGAAACCCCATATAAATAGAGGTGCACGGCCCACTTTCGAACACTAAAAAAAACCCTAGCGCCGTCACACCTCCCAAGAGACTCAAAAACCATCTCTCTCCACGAAATTAAGTGCAAAATCAATCAATCCTTTGAAGATCACTTGTAGATCATTGGAGAGGCACTTTGCACACGATTGAGCTCTTGGTTTGAATCTCTAACACACTCTTGCATCTCAATTTGTATATTTCGAAGTGTGTTATTGGTGGTCTTGAAACTTGTAATCAAGGGAGCTCTCAACTTGTGAGATCGCCCATTCAACTTGGTGATTTACCCCTGTGTGGTTAGTGGAAGAGGATTGGCCTTCGTGGCGATCCGACGAGGGAAGGGTTGGTGAAGACCCGATCCTTTTGTGGGCTCCTCAACGAGGACGTAGGTTGCCTTCATGGTAACCGAACCACGGGATAAATCTTGTGTCTTGTTCGTTTGTGTTCATCATTCTAGTTGATCAACATTATCTAGGGTTTGATTCATCTTGTTGAATTTAAGTTAAATAGTTAAACAAGAATCATACTTACAAAAGAACTTGACATACAATCATTGTACTGTTATTGAAGTTTATATTTCCGCTGCAAACGTCAACTAAACAATCAAATTGACGTAGCTTGATCAACCTAGTCCGTGAAATCCGGACTAGTCCGCACTTTACCGGACTAGTCCGATATATCTGGTTTTGACCTTGTTGTTGAAGTGCTACAGGAACCGAGAAAATTCAAGAAGGCCTATTCACCCCCCCCTCTAGGCCTACATTCAATTTGTATCAGAGCAGGTTCTTCAAGAAAGAGTGCAACCACTCGAAGAGATCATGTCGGACATGAAGGAAGTCCAGAAAATCAACAACCAGGAAGAAATGAACAATGACAAGCACCAAAAGCTCAAAAGGTATCTCGAAGCCATTCAAGACTTCGATGATGATGATGAGGAGACATTGGAGCTGAAAGCACTGCTCCGAAAGAAAGCACTTTCCAAAGGGAAAGCTAAAGTTGAAGAAAAGAAGAAGGGGAGTAGTCACACCGACTACTCCCGATATCCTTTTAATTATGACCGTTTAAATTCTAACAGCAGTCATTATCTATCTATTCCTCTCGGAAAAGCCCCACACTTCGATGGGAGTGATTACTCCATGTGGAGGCAAAATATGAAGATGCACTTGATTTCCCTTAACCCAAGTTTATGGCATATTGTGTGCACAGGAATAAACATCCCTGATGACGATGAAGAACTCACACCAAGTCAAGAGCAAGCCATCCACAGGAATGCCCAAGCCGCAGCCGTTATCACCTCATCTCTAAGTAGAGACGAATTCACAAAGGTGGACGGATTGGAGATTGCCAAAGAAATCTGGGACACACTACAGACAGCACATGAAGGTGACAGGCATGTGCGGGAGGCAAAGACTGAGATGATTGAAGGCGAACTGGGAAGGTTCGCGATTGAGGAAGATGAGTCCCCCCAGGACATGTACAACAGACTGAAGACCCTTGTGAACAAGGTTCGATCATATGGTAGCAAAAAGTGGAATGACCACGAGGTTGTAAAGCTCATCCTTAGAGGCTTTATGCCTCGCAACGTCACACTTTGCTCTATGATCCGAGAAAGTCCCGGGTACAAGAAAATGACTCCGGATGAACTGCTTGGCAAGATCATCAACTTTGAGATGATGGAGAAGCAAGCCAAGCACGTAAAAGAAATATCCGATCTCACATCAGCTAAGAAGAAGGGAGTTGCCCTAAAGTCCTCACTCAAGCCTCTATCCAAAGAAGCAAGAGAAGCACAGCTTGAGGAGGACAGCGATGATGAAAGCAGCGAGCTGGACGAAGAAGATATGATTTTGTTCATGATGAAATTCAAAAGAATTATGAAGAAAAGACAAGGAGCAAAATCGAGTGAAGGAAAATACAAGGAGAAGACAAAGCCGAAGATGAGGCGGGCATGTTATAATTGTGGTGAATACAATCACTTTATAGTCGATTGCCCGTATGAGGACAACAAGAAGAAGAGTAAAGAGTCCAAGCCTCAACCGAAGAAATTCTTCAAGAAGAAGAAGCAAGTTGAACAAGCACACATCGGAAAGGAATGGGACTCAAACGATGAGTCCTCATCGTCCGATGAAGAAGAAATGGCTAGCATAGCCATTGAAAGCATGTCCAAGAAATCCACACTCTTCCCCACGCTCGGTGCAAAGAAGGCAAATGGAACTTGCCTCATGGCTAAGGAAGGTAAACGCAAGGTAAACATCAAAACTCCTTCCTTGCATTCTTACTCAAGTGATGATGATCTAGATAGTGATGATGAAGATATGCTAATTGGCTTAGATAGAATAACTGCTGCTAAAATGAAATTCTTGCTTAACCAACTTGTTGAGAAGGAAGAGCTAATTGATCGTCAAGAAGACATGATTATTTCCCAAAAGGAGAAGCATGCCGAACTTGACAATCTTCTAGCTCTTGAAAAGGAAAGAAACCACTCACTAGAGCTTGAACTAGCTTCAAGCAAGAAAACTTGCTTGGAGTTAACCAACTCAAACGTTGCAATCAAGGATCAACTTGATGACCTAATCAAGGTCAACAAGATCCTTGAAGTGCAGGTTGAGTCACTCAAGCTTAGTGAACCTTCCTCCTCTTCAAGCCTACCTTCTCAACCCACCTCAACTAATATCGCACATATTTGAAAATGTGATAAAATTAACACCAGTTTGAAGGAAAATTCTACCTCCACAAAGGACAAAAATCCTACCCAATGTGTAATGTTTGACAAGGAGAGGATCAACTATGCACGTAGTGCATATTTGGTTCAAAGACCTCCAAACGTCAAGTATGGCATTGGTTACTCTTATGATGGAAAGCAAAGAGCTGGAAATCTTAAGAATAACAAGGGAAGGATTACCTTTGTGAAGGGAGGACCCTCACAACCTGGTAACTCGAAAACCAAAAATTTGAGCTCTCATGAAAACCGGACTAGTCCGGTTGTGGTCCGGACAAGTCCAGTCATCCGGACAAGTCCGGTCACACAGACTAGTCCGACCCATAATCAACAGCAACTCTTGTTTAAAACCTTTGATGCTTCTTATGTATTAATGAAAAATAATGTTGGAAAAGTGTATGCTTATTATGCTGGGCCACGCCATGGGAACACAAAATCCCATGTGTGGGTGCCCAAATGTATTGTTACTAACCTCCAAGGACCCAAGCAAGCTTGGGTACCTAAAACCAAGGCGTAATTTGTTTTTGCAGGCCTACTCCTCCGGTGGATCCAAATGGGTGCTAGACAGTGGATGCACCAACCACATGACCGGAGAAAGGAGGATGTTTGTGGAGTTTGAAGTGAACCAGGACCCAAACGAAGGCATCTACTTTGGGGATAACAGTCAAGGAAGGGTCCTCGGTACCAGTAAAATAGCAATATCCTCTGAACATACTCTTTCGCATGTTTTACACGTTGAATCTTTAGATTATAACCTGCTGTCCATATCTCAGTTATGTGACAAAGGTTATAATTGCCTGTTTACTAACGAGGGTGTGACCGTCTCAAGGAGAAGTGATGGTTCCGTTGCATTCAAGGGTATGTTAAAGGGAAAGCTTTACCTTGTTGACTTCAACAAGGATAAAGCCGAACTCGACACATGCTTGATTGCAAAAACCAACATGGGTTGGCTGTGGCATAGACGGCTAGCACATGTTGTATGAGGAACCTTCAAAAACTCCTCAAGGGCGATCACATCCGAGGTTTGAAAGATGTTGTGTTTGAGAAAGACAGGCCTTGTAGCGCGTGCCAAGCAGGAAAGCAAGTTGGAGCACAACATCCTGCGAAGAACATCATGACCACAACAAGACCGCTCGAACTACTTCATATGGACTTGTTTGGTCCAATTGCTTACATAAGCATCGGCGGTAACAAATACGGTTTAGTTATTATTGATGATTTTTCCCGGTTCACTTGGGTGTTATTTTTGCATGACAAGTCAGAAACACAAGGAACACTCAAGAAATTCTTCAAGCGAGCGCAAAACGAATTCTCACTATCAATCAAGAGTATTCGGAGCGACAATGGCACGGAGTTCAAGAACATACAAGTGGAGGAGTACCTTGATGAGGAAGGAATCAAGCACGAATTCTCAGCGCCATACTCTCCACAACAAAACGGAGTTGCCGAAAGGAAGAACCGAACGCTCATAGAGATGGCAAGAACAATGCTCGATGAATACAAGACTTCGGATCGATTTTGGGCGGAAGCAATCAACACCGCCTGCCATGCCACAAATCGACTCTATCTTCATCGACTACTAAAGAAGACCCCCTATGAGCTACTCACCGGTAACAAACCGAATGTTTCATATTTTCGAGTTTTCGGTTCTCCTTGCTACATTCTGAACAAGAAGCCCAGGACTTCAAAGTTCGCTGCGAAGTCCGATGAAGGTTTTTTGCTTGGTTATGATTCGAACACTTACGCCTATCGTGTTTTCAACAAGGCCTCCGGACTTGTTGAAGTGGCACGTGACGTAGTGTTTGATGAAACTAATGGCTCCCAAAAGGAGCAAGTTGATCAATGTGAATTAGGTAAAGAGGAAGCTCCCTATCAAGCATTGAAGAGGATGGCTCTAGGCGAAGTACGACCACAAGAGTCATCGTCACAAATACAAGAGGAAAGTGAACCACAAGAGGAGATCAACAATTCAGGGGGAGCCTCGATACAAGACAAATCACAGGAATATGAACATGATCAACAAATCAACGAGGACAACAACTCAGGGGGAGAAGAAGATGATCACCAACATACGACCCCCCAAGTGCCACACCCAAGAGTACACCAATGCATTCAAAGGGATCATCCAATCGACAACATCATCGGCGACATCCAAAAAGGAGTAACCACTAGATCTCGTATAGCAAATTTTTGTGAACATTACTCGTTTGTCTCCTTTTTGGAACCCCGCAGGACTGAGGATGCATTAAAGGATCCGGACTGGGTGGTGGGAATGCAAGAAGAGTTGAACAATTTCAAGAGAAACGAGGTTTGGGAACTTGTGGAAAGACCCAATGCAAATATTGTGGGCACCAAGTGGGTCTTCCGCAACAAGCAAGACGAACACGGAGTGGTGACAAGAAACAAGGCACGACTTGTGGCCAAAGGTTACTCACAAGTCGAAGGTTTGGATTTCGATGAAACTTTTGCCCCAGTAGCTAGGCTTGAATCAATTAGAATATTACTTGCATATGTTACTCACCATGATTTCAAGCTGTACCAAATGGACGTAAAAAGCGCCTTCCTCAACGGACCGATCAAGGAAGAGGTGTACGTGGAGCAACCACCCGGATTTGAAGACGAAGAGTTCCCCGACCACGTGTATAAACTGCGTAAGGCTCTCTATGGCCTCAAACAAGCTCCTAGAGCTTGGTATGAGTGTCTTAGAGATTTTTTAATTGATAATGGCTTTCAAATTGGCAAAGTAGATTATACACTATTCATGAAAAATCTGGATAATGATCTTTTCATTTGCCAAATCTATGTTGATGATATAATTTTTGGATCAACTAACCAATCTTTCTGTGAAGAGTTTAGTAAAATTATGACAGACAGATTTGAAATGTCAATGATGGGAGAATTGGAGTACTTCTTGGGATTCCAAGTGCGGCAACAAAGGGAAGGAACATTCATAAGCCAAACCAAGTACACACAGGACATCCTCAAGAAGTTTGGCATGGACAAGGCAAAGCCCATAAAGACTCCCATGGCAACGAATGGTCACTTGGATCTCAATGAAGATGGACCGAGCGTCGACCAAAAGGTATATCACTCCATGATTGGATCTTTACATTACTTATGTGCATCTAGGCCAGATATTATGTTGAGTGTATGTTTGTGTGCAAGATTTCAAGCCAACCCTAAGGAATGTCATTTGACAGCCGTAAAGAGAATCCTAAGATATTTAGTTCATACACCCAACCTTGGTCTTTGGTACCCAAAAGGCTCAAAATTCAATCTCATTGGGTATTCCGATGCAGATTATGCCAGGTGCAAAGTTGATAGAAAAAGCACTTCTGGCACTTGCCAATTCCTAGGAAGATCCTTAGTTTCTTGGTCATCCAAGAAACAGAATTCCATTGCATTATCCACAGCCGAAGCGAAGTATGTTGCAGCCGGGAGTTGTTGTGCACAACTCCTTTGGATGCGACAAACTCTAAGGGATTACGGTTACAATATGAACCGTATTCCTCTTCTTTGCGACAATGAGAGTGCCATTAAAATAGCCCACAATCCAGTTGAGCATTCTAGAACTAAACACATTGACATAAGACACCACTTCTTGAGAGACCATTCCATGAAAGGAGACATATCCATCTCTCATGTCAACACCCAAAAACAATTGGCCGACATATTCACCAAGCAACTTGATGAAAAACGTTTTTGCGAACTCCGAAATGAGCTAAACATTCTTGATTCTCGGAGTGTGGCTTGAAAAGTTGCATACCTGTATGATTGCTTCAAAATATTGATTGAATTGTGAAAATTATTCCTCCCCATTTTTCTCTCGAAAAACTATGTCAATTATTAGATCTTGATGAATTTTTGATCATAGTATGACTGTTGTTTGCTTACTGGTCAAATTCATCAAGATTATTTGAATTGTTTTGCCTCTCTACTCTCAATTATTGGACCTTCAAATATATATGAATGGGCTATGCAATTCTCTCCTGGTGACCACGGACAAGTCCGTGGTTACCCGGACTAGTCCGCCATTGCAGACTAGTCCGCAGTGTGCCGGTTAGGCCGGACTAGTCCGACAGACCACGGACTAGTCCGAATTAGGTCTCTGGAGGACTTCGGACTAGTCCGGTCACGTCCGGACTTGTCCGATTTTTCGTGTCCATAACCCTAGCCGCCACTAAACCCTAATCCCTTCACCCCACACTCGCCCCCAAGCTTTCTCTCTCTTGCACTCGAGCTCCCAAGGCGAATCCTTGATTCCTCCTTCGAAAAGCCTCAATCTTGGGCGGAGATCAAGCTTGAAGACTCGGGGATTGAAGTTGGCGGACAAGTCCGGCCTCCAACCCCCAAAATCTCAAGCTTCATTTGATTTCTTGGTAAATACTCTTCAAAACCCTAAGAAATCACAAATTTCTCTATTGCTTATCGTTTGGCCTAGCATTCTTCACTAGTTACATGTCTAGTTGATGTACTATGTGTATGCTAGACTAGTTTTACCTTAGGGATCAATTTTTTGTCCAGTCTGTTAGGTTTTTGCGGATGAACACCGGACTAGTCCGGTCCAGGTACGGACAAGTCCGGTCCCCCCGGACTAGTCCATGCCTGTGCACCGGACAAGTCCGTTGTTTCTGAACCAAAACCTCATTCTTTAATTCCCTAATGCACTCCATTGCCATCTTACCTCACCAATACCTTGTATAACTTGTCCTTTCTCTTGAACACTCATTCTCAGATCATGTAGAGCTCCGACAACGAAATCTCCGATTTCGAGGCCGAGTTGGACCACGAGGTGGCACCTCGGTCCTCAGCGGGTCTTGGCAAGAAACGCCAAGAGAGACACTTCGAGCCTGCTTCCTCACCTCCCCAGGTTCGGAGGAAGGTGTGTGTCAAGAAGGCCAGCTCAAAGGCCGCTCCTCCTTCAAGTGGCCCTCGCCAAGCTAAAGGGAAGGGCAAGGGGGTTGCCACAGGGCCTGTTGGGCCCCTAAAGCTGCATACACCCAGAGAAGGGGTCCGGGACCCCAATGAGGAAAGATTCAATGGCAAGGGCAGCGATGTGGCTATGAAGTTGAGGAGTGTTGATTGCTATGCAAGGCCCAAGCAAGCAGCTGATGGCAGGTTTTGGTCAAATTTCCATGCTGATTTCTACAAGCTGGTCTATTTGCCGATGAAGACCCCGGTGGTACGCAGTCAATGGATTGACTGGGCCCACCTTGAGAAGAGGAAATGTGCAGCTTTTGATGAAGTGATAGCAGCTGCAGAGAGACATGGACTGAAGGATCTGTTTGCCTTCAGATATAATTGGAATGATGAAGTGATTGCACAATTCTATGCAACGTGCCACTTCTCAAGCGAAGACGAAGAAAGTGTGACTTGGATGACTCATGGATCCAAGTATTCTATTACCCAGGAAGAGTTTGCCCGCCTGCTGCACCTTGACTCTGAAGGACACGACCACCTCATTATCCACAACATTGGGGTCATTGAGAGGGATGGAATGAAGTTCATGTATGAGCCCACCTCCAAGTATGTCCCTCCCTCCACAAAGAATATGAAGCCTTTCTTTGTGGTACTCAACAGAGTTCTCAGGAAGACGATTGCCCCCAAGGATGGGGATGCAGGGAGTGTGCAAGGCTACCTCCGGACCCTGATGAGGGTCATTAGCAAGAAAAGGCAATTCGATGTTGCAGACTATATTTGGAATGATATGGTCAATATCTCAAGTACCCCCAACCGATCCTGTGGCTATGCCCCTTACTTGATGTTCATGATTGAGAAAGTCACAGGAATCGAGTTTGTGAAGGACGTGGAGCACACTCCACTGAGGCCTCAGAAGCCTCAGTCAGTGAGTGTCCAGGCTGCTCCATCGCCGGTCTCAAGCCCCGAGGCACCGGCAAGGCAAGAAGAAGCTGCTAGGGCTACTCCCCCCTCCAGGGAAGCCCCTCAAAAAGGATCCGCCAGTGGGATCCTCAAGTACTTGGCTGCAATTTTCTCCTCCTGCAAGAAAACTGAAGTGAAGCTTCACAAGCTAAATCAGAAGAGGAAGGAGAACATGAGATATATCAAAGCCAATGTGAAGCAGCTGAGTGAGAAGCTGGAGATCAACCCAATTGGATCTCCAGTACTTTCTGAAGATTCTGATCCGGACATCACCGAGCTCGGCCCCTTGACTCCCTGAGAGCTTGCCTATTTTTGCGTTGGGGGCTCGAGCAGCTCCGCTCCTCCTCCTACCTCTCAACCTCGTCAAGCGGAAAGTGAGGAAGACAATGAAGACGACGAGAGGACTGACAGCGAAGAGTGAAGCCCTAGGACATTCCTCTCTCTCTTTTTGGTGTCTTGATGCCAAAGGGGGAGAGATTGAGGGGGAGTCTCTAGTCATAGCTTTAGCTGCATAGGATGCGAGGAGAGAGCTCTTTCTTTTTTTTTAAGTAATTGCATTTGCTTAACTCTGTTTTCATATCATGTTTGGTCCTATTATGAATTGCTCTCTTAATTTGCAACTGTGTGATGAAATCTGAGTTTTTGCCCCTGAAGTGCCATATTCACTTGATATTAGTTGATAAATGCAAATTCAATCATTCTTAATGCACTCATGCTCTTAGTATGCATCCCACCATAAAGAATGCACATATGAATAATTATCTTATTGCTTGATGAATTCTTGAGTCATATGTGCATACTTTATGAGAATCTCATTTTATACCTCATTTTGTGAAATCTCAATTGGTTGTCATCAATCACCAAAAAGGGGGAGATTGAAAGTGCATCTAGGACTCCCTTGTGGGTTTTGGATGATTTATGACAAGCAATTGGGATCCTAATCCTTTTGTTGAGATGAATGCAGGAAAATGATGAAAAATGAGCAAAGTACCAAAAAGAGGGAAATTGAGAAGGAAAATGAATTTGAGCTCAAGGAGAAGAAATTAGTTGTTTAGTATGTATGGAGTGTGTTAAGGAAACACACCCAAGAGCTCAATCTCACTTAATCACACACACACAATGCACAAAACTATACAGGACCGGACTAGTCCGATATCAGCCAGACTAGTCCGATATCACATTCTGCACCAGATCGGACAAGTCCGGTCACCACCGGACTAGTCCTATATATTTTCTGTTCCACTTCGGACTAGTCCTCCCCAGTGCGGACTAGTCCTTAGCAATGCACAAGTCACACAAAATCGGACCAGTCCGTTGTGACCCGAACTAGTCCGATATTCATTCTGATCCACTTCGGACAAGTCCGGTGTCCACACGGACTAGTCCGATATACACCCTGATCTAAATCGGACAAGTCCTCCAAGGGCGGACTTGTCATCCTAAACACTTAGGGTTTCATGTGTCCGGACAAGTCCGATGTCAATCGGACTAGTCCGAAGCTTTCCAGTGACGAAATCGGACAAGTCCGTTTTGAACCGGACTAGTCCGAGATTCCTGGACACTTAGGGTTTGCTTCACACAGCACACCGGACTAGTCCGGTCTCCACCACGGACTAGTCCGATCTTTCTGAACCCTAACGGTAACTTCTAGAAACCCCATATAAATAGAGGTGCACGGCCCACTTTCGAACACTAAAAAAAACCCTAGCGCCGTCACACCTCCCAAGAGACTCAAAAACCATCTCTCTCCACGAAATTAAGTGCAAAATCAATCAATCCTTTGAAGATCACTTGTAGATCATTGGAGAGGCACTTTGCACACGATTGAGCTCTTGGTTTGAATCTCTAACACACTCTTGCATCTCAATTTGTATATTTCGAAGTGTGTTATTGGTGGTCTTGAAACTTGTAATCAAGGGAGCTCTCAACTTGTGAGATCGCCCCTTCAACTTGGTGATTTACCCCTGTGTGGTTAGTGGAAGAGGATTGGCCTTCGTGGCGATCCGACGAGGGAAGGGTTGGTGAAGACCCGGTCCTTTTGTGGGCTCCTCAACGTGGACGCAGGTTTCCTTCGTGGTAACCGAACCACGGGATAAATCTTGTGTCTTGTTCGTTTGTGTTCATCATTCTAGTTGATCAACATTATCTAGGGTTTGATTCATCTTGTTGAATTTAAGTTAAATAGTTAAACAAGAATCATACTTACAAAAGAACTTGACATACAATCATTGTACTGTTATTGAAGTTTATATTTCCGCTGCAAACGTCAACTAAACAATCAAATTGACCTAGCTTGATCAACCTAGTCCGTGAAATCCGGACTAGTCCGCACTTTACCGGACTAGTCCGATATATCTGGTTTTGACCTTGTTGTTGAAGTGCTACAGGAACCGAGAAAATTCAAGAAGGCCTATTCACCCTCCTTCTAGGCCTACATTCAACCCCTCGTCTCGGTGACTTGGGTGTGGCAAAAACCTTTGGTGGGTGCCACAACGTGGATGTAGGAAGATCTTAACGATCTTGCCGAACCACGGGATAAATCCTTGTCTCCTCGGGAGTTTGCATCCCTTCTCCTTCCCTTACTTTTATGCATTTTATATTCCGCAAAGTTTCTATCTACTAGAATGCATAGATAGTCGCGTAGGGAATTGGGCTTTAGAAATTAAGTTTCATTGCTTAGAATTTTTCAAAGAAAGCACAATTCACCCCCCTCTTGGGCATTCGGTCCTTACAATTGGTATCAGAGCAAGGTTGCTCATAGGATCATTCTAGCTTCACCGCTAGAGAGCTAAAATGGCCAAGGTTGGAGGTTCGGTTCCTATCTTCGAGGGCAAGAACTTTGCCTATTGGAAAGCACGCATGCGCGCTTACCTTGAGTCTATTGCCCCCGAAATATGGGAAGCGACCCACGCGGGGTTTGGAGAACATAATTATGTTGGTGATCAACTTAAATGGGATGCTAAAGCTAGGAATGCAATCTATGAATGTATTAGTCAAGATGTGTTTTCTAGGATTACTAGCAAGGAAAAGGCTTGTGAAATTTGGGCTTTCTTAATTGAGATTCATGAGGGCTCTTCTCGTGTCAAAGAACTAAAATATCATATGCTTAAAGCCAAGTATGATGAATTTAAAATGTTTCCTCATGAAAATGTCAATGAGATGTTCTCTCGCTTAAATGTGCTTATTGAAGAAATAAATGCTCTTGACATTGCTTCTCTTGGCAAGGGACTCATCAACCGCAAGATCCTCATGCTCCTTCCCAAGCCAAAGTACAACATCATCAACTCCATGCTCCAAAAAGAGTCACTTGACCACATTGAAGTTTTGGAGCTCATTGGAGAAATACACGCTCATGAGATGAGTGTACTTGGGATGATGGAGCAATCATCATCAAAGACAATTGCTCTAAAGGCCTCCACCAAGAAAACAAGCCTCAAGAAGAAGAAGGTGGTTGAGCCTAGCTCAAGTGAAGAAGAACAAGCATCAAGTGAAGATGATGATGATGAGCTTGCATTAATGATGAGAAAGTTCTCACGCTTGAACTCCAAGATTACCAAGAAGGGGTACACCTTTGATCCCAAGAAGAAAGCGTTTCTACCAAGGAGAGATGATCGCAAGACTTGCTATAATTGTGGTGATCAAGGCCACATCTCCTATGATTGTCCAAAACCGGACAAAAGAAGAGAGAACTACAAAGGCAAGCATCGCAAGCTTGAAAGAAGCGATGATGATGAAGAAGAAGCCAAACCAAAGCCAAGATCATTGGGAAGAAGAAACATGACAAGGGCAAGAAGGCAAGGCCCTTCCCAAAGAAGAGAAATGGCCCACAAAAGGTGTTCATGTGTGAGGCAAATGAATGGGTCACCGATGAAGAAACAAGTGATGAAGAGAGTGAAGAGGAAGAAGAAAGCTTGGCCGGCCTCACCATCGCCAACAATGATGATGCACCTCTTCATCCACCGCCTATGTGCCTCATGGCAAAAGGTAACACCAAGGTATGTGATGACTCTAACGATGATGAGCTTTCCCCGGATGATTTAACTTCTTTGATCAATGAATATCATGCTATCATTAAGAGGGAAAAGAGTAAGGTAAAAGTGCTTGAAGAAACTCGTGCTAGACTTGAGAGTGCTAACCTTGATTTGCTTGACAAGTATGAAAGCATACTCAAAGAGCATGACACACTCAAATCCCATGTCAAGCAAATTGAGAAAGAAAAGGCTAAAATCAAGATAGATAATCATGAACTTGACTTAGCACACCAAACACTCTTCGAAGAGCACAACAAGTTAATACAAGAACATCAAACACTTAACCTTGCTCATGACATGCTTGATCAAGAGTTGAAAAATATGAAGAAGCAAACTCTTAATGATAAGATATCCATTACTTCTCATGCCACTAATGCTTTGCACAAGTCTTTGCCTTTGAAAGCTAATGCTAGGGAGAAGGACTTGTTGGAAGAAATTGAGAGTCTCCGCACTAGTGTGGCTAGACTTTCAAAAGGAGAAGTCAAGCACAAGGAAATTCTCTTCCAACAAGCAAAGGTCTTCAACAAGAGAGGACTTGGATCCTTCCCGGTGCCTAACAAAGGAAAGGTGCCCTCACTGGAGCTAAGAACAAGCTTCATCAAGGAAGTTGGTTCTTATTGCCAACATTGTGAGGTCACTGGTCACCACACAAGGGAGTGTCCTCTTCCTAACCGACCTTCTCCAAAATTGCCTACTAACTATAAATCTACATTCAATGATCATTATTATCTCTTGAGTAAAGTACATGGCAAGGTGAAGGTAAGGTTCATTGGCAAAGACATGAAGGGCATGAAGGGGAAGCTCCCCAGGCAACTTTGGGTCCCAAAAACACTTGTATCACACATACAAGGACCTAAGTTGGCTTGGGTGCCTAAAGTCAAAAATTGAATTCATGTGTGTAGGTGAACTACAAAGCCAGAGGAAAGCATTGGGTACTCGATAGCGGGTGCACTCAACATATGACCGGCAATGATGGTATGTTCACCACCATAGAAAACCCCGACAATCATGAACAAGTCACCTTTGGTGATAACTCTAAGGGAAAGGTAATTGGGTTAGGTAAAATTGCTATTTCAAATGATTTGTCCATTTCTAATGTCTTGTACGTTAAGTCACTTAGCTTTAATTTACTTTCTATTGCACAACTATGTGATCTTGGACTAACGTGCACATTTAGCAAAAATCATGTTGTTGTGAGTAGTGAAACAAGCCAAGACATAGTCTTCAAAGGATTCCGGCATGGACATGTCTACCTAGTGGACTTCGCCAACAAGAATTCTAGCTTGACCACTTGTCTTTTCACTAAGACAAGCTTGGGTTGGCTATGTCACCGACGCATAGCGCACATTGGAATGAGCAAACTCAAGAAGTCATTCAAGCTTGGGATGGTGACCGGCGTGAAGGATGTCACATTTGAGAAGAACAAGCTTTGTAGCGCTTGTCAAGCTAGGAAGCAAGTTGCTTCACACCACCCAATGAAGATAATGGTGTCAACCTCCAAGCCACTTGAACTACTCCACATGGACCTCTTCGGACCGTCCACATATCAAAGCCTTGGCGGTAACCTCTATTGTCTCGTTATTGTTGATGACTATTCTCGCTATGCTTGGACTTTGTTTCTAGGTGACAAGAGTGAAACTCCGGAAGTGTTCAAGACCTTCGCCAACCGTGCTCAAAGGGAATTTCAACTTCCCATAATCAAGGTCCGGAGTGACAACGGCACCGAATTCAAGAACTACAACATTGGGGAGTAGTGTGACCGTGAAGGAGTAAAATATGAGTTTTCGGCCACATACACCCCTCAACAAAATGGTGTCGTTGAAAGGAAGAACAAGACACTCATCACTCTTGCAAGAGCAATGCTTGATGACTACGGCACGTCGGAGAAGTTTTGGGCCGAAGCAACCAACACAGCGTGCCATGCCGCAAATAGGGTCTACCTACATCGCCTACTTCAAAAGACCCCGTACGAGCTTCTCATTGGGAGAAAGCCCAACATCTCCTACTTTCGAGTCTTTGGATGCAAGTGCTACATCTATTGCAAGAAAAGGCTCGGTAAGTTTGAAAGAAGATGTGATGTTGGTATATTCCTTGGTTATGCATCAAACTCAAAAGCATATCGAGTATTCAACCAAACCTCCGATTTAGTTGAGGAAAGTTGTGATGTTGAGTTTCATGAGACTAATGGCTCCCAAGAGGAGAGTTTTTGTCATGATGAAATAGATGATGAGCCTCTACGAGAAGCCATGAAGAACATGACCATTGGAGACATCAAGCCCAAAGTTGAGGAGAGCCATGATCAAGGGGGAGCTTCAAGTTCCAACAACAACACCTCTATGGCACCTCAAGTTGACGAAGAAGAGAAGGATGATCCATTGCCAACTCAAGACTCACAAGCACAACAACATCAAGAGGAAGAAGAAGTCCATGATCAAGTCCAACCACAAGAGGAGCAACACGCATCACATTCGCCAAGTACTTCACAACCGCTTATGAGGCATGGACGCATCTCCAAGGCGCATCCAATGGGTCAAATCATTGGAAGTCCGTCAAGGGGTGTATGTACACGTTCTCGCCACGTTGCTTCGTTTTGTGAGCACTACTCTTTTGTTTCGTGTGTAGAACCCACTCACATTGAGGAAGCGCTCCAAGACCCAAATTGGGTGATGGCCATGCAAGAAGAACTCAACAACTTCGTCCGCAATGAAGTTTGGGTGTTGGAGGAGCGACCCAAGGACAAGAACGTCATTGGAACAAAGTGGGTGTACCGCAACAAACAAGACGAGAATGGCGTCGTGGTCCGCAACAAGGCAAGACTTGTGGCCAAAGGGTTCTCGCAAGTTGAAGGACTAGATTTTGGGGAGACATTTGCCCCGGTCGCCCGGCTAGAAGCCATCCGTATACATCTTGCCTTTGCTTCACATCATAGTATTAGACTTTATCAAATGGATGTGAAAAGTGCCTTTCTTAATGGTTTCATTAACGAGCTTGTTTATGTTGAACAACCTCCCGGGTTTGAAGATCCGAGGAATCCTAATCATGTGTATAGGTTGCACAAGGCGCTCTACGGGCTCAAGCAAGCACCTAGGGCATGGTACGAACGACTACGGGATTTCCTCATCATGCAAGGATTCAAGATCGGGAGGGTGGACACTACACTCTTCACCAAGGACATCAACGGAGATTTGTTCATTTGTCAAATTTATGTTGATGATATTATTTTTGGTTCAACTAACGAAGCTTTTAGCCATGAGTATGGCAAAATGATGTCTAGGGAATTCGAGATGTCAATGATTGGAGAGCTCAACTTCTTCCTTGGATTTCAAATCAAGCAACTTCAAGAGGGGACCTTCGTCTATCAAGAGAAGTACACCAAGGACCTCTTTAAGAAATTTGAGATGGGAGATTGTAGCTCAAGAAGCACTCCAATGGAAACCAATTGTCATCTCGACGCGGATAAGGACAGAAACCCATTGATCAATCTAACTACCGTTCTATGATTGGTTCATTGCTTTACCTTACCGCATCTAGGCCCGATATCATGTTTAGTGTATGCTTGTGTGCTCGCTTTCAAGCGGCACCTAAAGAATCGCATAGGAAGGCGGTCTTTAGGATACTTAGGTATCTTAAGCATACCCCTAGTGTGGGCTTGTGGTACCCTAAAGGTGCAAAATTCCATCTTGTGGGATACTCGGATTCGGACTTTGCCGGATGCCGTGTGGATCGCAAGAGTACCTCCGGTGGGTGCCACTTGCTTGGGCGTTCCCTAGTATCTTGGTAGAGCAAGAAGCAAAATTCCGTCGCCTTGTCCACGGCGGAAGCGGAATACATTACGGCCGGTGCATGTTGTGCCCAAATTCTTTATATGAAACAAAACCTTTTGGACTTTGGTATTAAACTTGGTTGTGTGTGTGCCTCTCCTTTGTGACAATGAAAGTGCGGTTAAGATAGCTAAAAACCCCGTTCAACACTCCCGCACTAAGCACATTGATATTCGCCATCATTTCTTAAGGGACCATGAAGCTAAGGGAGACATCTCTTTGAGAGGTGTTATGTCCGAAGAACAATTGGCGGATATCTTCACTAAACCACTTGATGAGAAAACTTTTTCTAGGCTAAGAAGTGAATTAAATGTGCTAGATGCAACAAACGTCATGTAAGAATGCACTTCATATAGGTCTTGCCTAACTCTCAAAGGATAGGGGTGAGCAAGGGTTAGCTTGGGATGGTGGTTCTTTTGGGTTTCCCAAGGCTTGGAGAGTAGCTCTCCCTGAAAAAGCCTTTGAAAGGTTCAAACTTGGCAAGATAGATTTATTTTATGCCTTGCATGATGCCTGCCATATAGACTTACAATTTCTTGCATGATAAAATGTTTGGCATTGCATACGGTAGATTGTCACAAAGGGGAACCCACCTCATGAGAAAGAGACTTGTTTGAAATGCAATATCTCAACTCATATAAGGTGGAAAGAACAAAATGTTAGGTGCGTTAATGCCTAGAGGAACATGCTTAAGAGAGATAGAAGTCTTCATACTCTACCTCACAAACATTGGGGCCTTACATTTTATTTGGATAATTTCCTCCTATTTTTCTCGGTGTTCCATTTGCTTTAAGGATTAGCCAAGCTATTGGCATATTATCTTTTTGAGGGGTAAGGGGTTGCCCAAAAAGTCCTAAGACATATGATTCTCTTTGCTTGTTTGTTTGGTCAAAGGACATATATGGGATTGTATTGTTCTGTAGTCATCGGATTATCCGATGCCTAGGTCAATCCCTCATCGGATCAATTGGTGTTCAATCTCCAAGGGCCAGTTCAGTCAGAATCCCTAATCGACCGACGCGTTCATTCTGAAAAACATCGGTCCATCCGGTGTTTACAATTCTGGAGCTGTGCCAAATTCCACCGATGCTACCTCCTCCATCATCGGACCATCCGGTGTCAACATTCCTCTTTTGAATACCCTTACTGTGCCATTCGACCAATGATCAAACCCTCAACATTGGTCCATCCGATGTCAACAGTAACATTTTGAATATCCTTACTGTGGCGTTCGACCGATGTATATCCCATCTAACATCGGTCCATCCGGTGTTAAAAATACGGCTAGGGTTTGGGACCCACTATTTAAAACGGCCGTATGCCTCCTTCTTCTCTCTCCTCGATCTCATTTTCCTCTGCCGCCGCCTTGTTCACCTTGCGCCACCTCCACCGCCGCCGGACGCCGCCGCCGCCCACCGGCCGCCGCCGTCCACCGGCCGCCGCCGCCCGTCGCGCCGCCGCCTCCATCCGCACGCCGCTCACTCCACCACGCCGCCATTCACCAGCGGTGCCGCCACTCACCTCCACCACAGCGCCGCCGCCGCTCGCCTCCACCAAGCCGCCGCCGCCGCTTCACCCAGCCGCCACCGCGCCTCCACCCAAGCGACGCCGCCATCTCCTCCCTATACGGTCACCACCCCGTCGCTAGTGTTTCCCGGCCCGTTGATCTCCACGTCACCGTCGTCGACTCCATTCAATCGAGCGATCGCAATGGCTCGCGACAAGAAGAACAAGGGGAAGGCTATCGCGGAGCCGGCCGCGAAGACGCAAAAGTTGTCGAAGGAGGAGAAGAAGGCCTTGATGGCCGCTCGCGCCGTCGAGGAGTGTGAGCATGGTCGAGGGGGGTCCCTAAGGATCCGTGAGGCTCGTCCGAGGCAGCCTCCGGTGATTGATGACTCCGAGGCCGAGGAAGAGCCGGTTGAGCCTCTCGTCCGCCGGCGCTCAGCCCGGTCCCGTGGGGGTCACACCGAGGCAGCACCACGTCGGAGACCGACGGCGGCCGACCGTCGTGAGGACAGGGAGGCCCAGCGAGCGATCTACGAGATGGACACCACTGTCCATGTCGCTGAAGGAGTCCGGTTGACCGACTACCGGAAGATGAAGGCCAAGCAGCTTAGCAAGCTCAGGTGGAATCTGCTGCTTGAGGAATGGTACCTGCAGCCTAGAGAGGCTCTGGTGGATAGTCGCTTCTGGACTATCACCCAGGCATCACTCTATGAGACCTACAGGCGTCGAGGGCACAAGCTGTTTCAACACAACTATCTGGATTGGGTACAGCTAGCTTTGGCAGCAGAGACGGAGATCCGTCCTTACTTTGAGAGGTACCGAGGCTTGGTGCAGCTAATGGCATATGAGTAGAGTGCCTATGTGGAAGATTGGGTCCGCGTCTTCTACGCCACCCTCTATGTCTCTGAGAGCAGAAGATCAATTGACTTCATGTTCATGGGTCAGCACTACCACTTGACGAGGCAGACGCTGGGACAGTTGCTTGGAGTGGACTTGCACGACACTTGCGTGCATGAGAGGGTCTACAGTCAGGCAGATCCACCGAGGAGGCCGCTCACTGGAGGAGTGGCACCACCGCTGGAGGAGATCCATTCTTTGTTCGGTCCTACTTTCTCTCCTGACCAGCCGAGAGTACCAGCCTTGTTGACTCCAGCTGCGTGCACAGTGCACCTCGCCTTGCACCGCACGCTCCTACCGAGGTCTGGCTACTTGGAGGGGTTCACCAGCTTACAGCAGACTCTCCTGTTCTACATCATGAACGGGATGGAGTTCGACATCGTGGACGTCCTCATATGTGAGATGGAGGATGTGATTACAGACGATGTGGGCATGATGAGGCAGCTCGTATATGGACACTGGATCAGCTACCTGCTCACCATGATGGTTCCCGAGGGGTCAGCCGTGCACGACCGTCTCACTGACGAGAGTGTGAGACGGTTTGGTCACTACCGTGCCCCGGCTCCTGGAGACCGCCGCCTTGGCCGTCCAGTTGAGCGTTAGGTCAGGGCCTGACTTTCTGAGGAGGACTGGTCTGACTTAGAGAAGGAGGATGAGAGGTTTGCCGAGGCTGAGGCACAGGGGGAGGACTTGCAGCATATCTAGTCAGAGAGCGACACCGACGACAGTGTCGAGGAGTACTTCCCTCCTCCGCCCTCATTCAGGCAGCACTACGCGGAGGCTGGAGGCTCTACAGTGCCACCACCTAATCCACCTCGCATCACTGAGGCGCAGGTCACGCAGCCGTCAGAGCTGACGACGCTCCTCCAGCAGATGCTTGAGCAGCAGCGTCTAGACAGGCTGGCAGCCGAGCAGGCCCGAGCGGAGCAGGCTGCCCGTCTCCTTGAGCTCCAGCAGCAGCAGCAGGAGATGCAGCGTTAGATCGCCCATGAGAGGCGTGAAGACACTGAGGGCTCATCGATCAGATGCACCAGCGCACTCTCAACCAGCAGCAGCAGACGCAGCAGGCGATGATGGGCATCCTAGGGTTGATCACCAACCTCTAAACCCAGACCGGGATTGCCCTCCCGTCGCAGCTGCCAGGAGTCGCTCCACCACCTCCAGTCCTGGCTCCAGCTGCCGCTCCAGTGGCCCCAGTACCTTCTACGCCGATTCCCTCCTTTAGCATTTCTCCTCTTCTGGCTCCTAGTGCTCCGATTCACTCCCCGCTGCCGGCCACGACCTTGTTCTAGCAGACGCCGGCCTCCGTCGTCAGTGCCCCTGCTCCAGCAGCTCCTCCACAGCAGGCACTGACAGTGGCTCCTACAGCTCCGTCAGCTCCCTCCACCGCTACTCCAGCCAGCAGCTCTGACGACAACGACGGTGACCAGTTCGTCATCGCGCCCGGTACTCAGGGTCCTTAGGCGCTCGGATCCCTTTTTGGTGTCTTGATGCCAAAGGGGGAGAAGAGTTAGAGGAGTCAGGGGGAGCGTCTTAGTGTCAGGGGGAGTCTCTTTTATCATTTATTGTTTATCATTCTTGTAATTCAGTGTGTTTGCTACATTTGGTGTGTTTTCTACTCATTTGCTACTTTTGAGCTCTAATGAACTTATTTCCATGAGTTATTAATCGATTTGGCTCATTTGGTGTTTATCTATGTTTATGATCACTTTTTATTCACACTTGAGTTATTAATTGGTGCTTAAGCTTCAAGTGTGACATCCTGTATTCATTGCATATTCTTTTAAGTTTCATTCTATCAAATTCATTACTATTGCGCTTTGATTATTGTGCTGTCATCAATCACCAAAAAGGGGGAGATTGAAAGCATCTAGGCCCCCCATGAAGTAAGGTTTCGGTGATTAATGACAACCATTGAACTTTACTAATGAATTTGTGAATGCAAGGTCCGCATAATCACTCAATAAAATGAAATGAATATGTCATTGGAGACCCATATACAATCAACTTTTGAGATCAAATCAATGAGATAAAGACAAGAAGTGAAAGCTCTCATGTCTAAGTTACTCAACCATAAGTTGATAACATATAATGCTTGAAGATCATCAGAGAGGCTTATGAAACAAATATCTAAGAGGTCATCTGAGCAAGACACAAAAGATTCACTCAAAATAACTCGAAGCAATCAAAATCAACTCACCGGATCAACCGATGATTTCAGAAACGTACACATCAGTCGAGTTGGTTCAACTGAAGAAGAAGACCTCAGAACAATGTACCCACCGGATCATCCGATGTGAATGGCTCAGTGACATCGGTCCATCAGTACAGTTTGCAATATCATTGGACCAAGTGTAGCACCGGATCATCTGATGTACAGACTTACACACATCGGTCAATCACTCCAGTAAGCATCAAGATTAAGCAAATTCTGGAGAAAGAGCCACCAGATCATCCGATGAGAAGATAGGGGCAACATCGGTCTAACAGCGGTCATATCTGACACAATGACGTTAGCCAAAGTAATTAGACCGATGATAACTAAAGGGGAGACATCGGATCATCCGGTGTTCACAGTAAAGTTCTGTCAGCCTACTTTTCCAACGGCTATTTCGGGGAGGCTGGCTATAAATACCCCCTAACCCTGTCATTTCGTAAAGTCTTGATCACCAGAAGCTATCAACACATCCACAAGTGTTCAAGGCCAAGAGCAATCACTTTCACACCATTTCGATCATCTCTACACCAAGGTTTAGGCTAGAACTAGCTAGAGAGAGAGCTTGTGTGCCACCATTCTGTGTGAGTGGACTCTCTAAGATAGTGTGAGAGCCTCAAGGGAGTGCCATTGGTGTTGTAACCGTGAGAAGACTTTCGGAGCTTGCCAAGGCGTGTGTGGAAGCCCGGAAGGTCGAAGTTGTACAAGGCTTGAGCTCCACCTTGCCAAAGGAGGCGAACGGAGAAGAATAGTGATGACCCCTCGTCTCGGTGACTTGGGTGTGGCAAAACCCTTTGGTGGGTGCCACAACGTGGATGTAGGAAGATCTTAACGATCTTGCCGAACCACGGGATAAATCCTTGTCTCCTCGGGAGTTTGCATCCCTTCTCCTTCCCTTACTTTTATGCATTTTTTATTTCGCAAAGTTTCTATCTACTAGAATGCATAGATAGTCGCGTAGGGAATTGGGCTTTAGAAATTAAGTTTCATTGCTCAGAATTTTTCGAAGAAAGCCCAATTCACCCCCCTCATGGGCATTCGGTCCTTACAGCAGCGGAAATAAACTAAATAAGCAACTAAGCAAACTAAGCAGCATAAGAAAAAGGGATATATGCGCGGCTCCCATCAACACCACAGGCAAGCTGACGGTAGACACGGCCTAGTACTTTGCATTATCATCATTAAACTCCCAATCCTGACCTGCAACTGTTGGAGGGGATTGCAAGAGTGAGTACATGTCGTACTCAACATGCGTGGAAAGTATGACATGTAGCTAATTCAAATGACGACAATAATAATGGCTAAGTGCTGAAAAGTACATTAAAACATTTGAAAAGCAATATATCATATGTATGTGAAATAAACCCGTCATAACCATGTAATCATCATAATACCAGTCCATATTCATTATCATCATTCAAATTCCAGATTTCTGATTACCAATAACCATATCCATACCAGAAATTAATCCATTATCCTGCCATAACCATGTTGTTAACCATAACCATATCACAAATCATCCCAGTACCAAGTTTCCTCTAACCATGTAGGTCATCCAGGCAATCATAACCGGGAGCACGGCTATCATGATAGTTTATTAGACTCTGCAGAGTTTGTACTACTTTACCCACGTGTTTGTGATTTCATCACCTTCCAGTGACTAGAACCTCTATTATGCCGTCTCACACTTCCATCGGTGTGTGGCCAAGAGATCACAAAATAGCCTTTACAAAGGGATTACTAGCCTATTTGGACCCCACTGAGGTTTCACCGGTGGCGATGCCTCCAACTGAGCACATATTCAACCAAGGGCCCCCTCTTGAGCCATTCGGATCCCAGGGTAGTCCCACCAATCATCAACAAACCCAATCCGAGTACCCCTTCCCCGAGCATCCTTAATGGTCCAAATAGCACTAGCAAAACCTAATTAGTTAGCTGCGCTACACCCATACTTGGCCTCGTGGTGGCACTGTAGTCCTGGCTTATTCTCGCATGAACCGGTCCTTAGATCTAAAGCAATAAAACCACCGTAACATCCAACTCATCCACATACCAGGCTTGCTTAGATCACCCATCACCATATCATATTAACCAGTTCATATTAACCATAATCTCATAAATGCACAATTAAGTTAAGTGGTATACTTGTCTCCCATCCCAATTAATTAAGCGAGGCAAAAGGGTAAAAAGCCCATCCTGACTCTCTACCATTAATTCCAGGTGACAAGGGTGGTCAAACAAGGCTAGTAAACTTCATACCATAGGATTTCCCATCAAATTGACACAAGCATGCAAGCTTGCAACCAAAACATTTATTTAAAAAAAGATCAGTATGCTTCGAGGACACTTGCCCTGCTCTCTGGATTGGTTCGGGTCAAAGCCTTCAAACTCTTGGTGCTGGAGATCCTCGACAACACTCTCTAACGCAGATCCATCTAATCCACACAATAATCATACAAGACAAGAAACACGATCAAAGAGTGCACAAATATTACTCAATATGGCATGACATGCATGATTTATGCAAATGCAAGGTGGAATTTGTTAATGAGTTGCTTTTAATGATCACTAGCTAGTTCTAATAGCTTTTAACAAGTTTATACAGGTTTGGAGTTGATTAGGTCTAATTTTAGAATTAATTCAACACAATTTATCCAGGAAAATCGGATTAGTCCGCATAGGACCAGACAAGTCCGCACTGCGCGAGAACTCAGATTAGGGTTTTCTTGATCGACGTGTGTCAGAACACTGCGTACCAGGTACCCCTTAATACCGCGAAGAGTACAAGGGAGTTCTACCTATCAGAGTTGAAGTTCTCCTCGGGCCCCACATGTCACATTGCTATGGACCCGCTCCCCTCATTTGGGTAGCTCCTTGGTCAACACATGTAAAGGAAAACCGGAACTATGCCCTCCTTCTAGCGCCAACGAAGGAAAGTTCCGGTGCCGACACGTGTACAACAGCCCTAGACCTAACCCCCAGAAGAGAGGAGCTCTGGTGCCGACACATGTACAGTAGCCCCAGACCTAACCTCCCGTAAGGGAAAGCTCCAGAGCTTCCACGTGTGAAGCCTCTGGACCTTCATTGACATATACACCAGCAAATCTCTTTCAGCACGAACCATCAAGGGTAATTAAAGCGACAGTTACAAGATTTAATTACATGTCGTTAATGTTGTATTAACGAAACGCAATCATAGCACTGTTAATAGGGGTAACGCAACCGTTAAGGCATGTTATCACACTATTAATCACACTTAATACCCTTTAGACTGTGTATTAGGCCATTAAATACGCTAGGACCACATGTCGGGCCAGGCAAGCATTGTAACGAGCAGTACTTAGAACTATAAAAGGATGTGCCGCATGTATCCAAGGACATCTCATCTCATGTCATCTCATCTGAGCTGATCCAAGCTAATGAACAGACTCCAACAATACAACTACACAACCCCGTGGAGTAGGGTTTTACACTTAGGCGGCCCGAACCAAGTAAATCTCTGTTGTCATCATCTTGATCCTGATCTCTGTGTACCTCAACTATAACAAGAACCTCCGCGGGCTACACTTTAGTAGTACCAGGGGAAGTGTTGTTGTTACACTTCAATATTTGGCGCGCTAGGTAGGGGGAGGGCAGTCTCGAAATCACAAGATGGTGAACTCTGTTGCGGGATCATCCAATGGCAACCGAGCTGAGCAACCCGCTGGTGGCAATACTCTCAATGCACCACACCCGACAGGTGCCATTGTTGCAGCAGGCACTATAGCACCATCTGTTCCGGTGAACAATGCCGGTCAACAAGATGGGGCATTTGCGTCGATCACTTCATCGACAAACAACAACCCTGAGAACGCGCTCATTGCCGCTCGAGCTCTCTTACAACACCCACTGCCTTGAGGTGCACCCCAGGGTGCTATGGAGCAGTTGAGTGCTGATGTTGACCATCTGGTTGCAACTACGGCTGCAGGCATCAGCAATCAAGGTACTCCTCCTTCGGGACAAGCACCATCTCAATGACAGACCTTGTCAGGCCAACTTGGTCCGCAAGTTTCGTAGTAGAGAAGACGTGCTGCATCCTAGCAGGTGACTTCATTGCCCCCCCCCCCCCCCCCGGGGCACGACGCACCCACACCATTACCAGGATTCTAACTCATGACCTGCGATCGAAACTAGATCGCCATTACCGGCAGCAGGACGGCCGTGTGCATATCGAGCATGCTCGTGAGAGGCGAGAGGCTCGAGACAACCTTGCTCCTCAAGGAGTAGGAGGAGGCTCTTCTGCTCTGGCCATGCATTTGCGCATGGTCATCTGGCCACAGAAGTTCCAGCCTCACTTGCCAGAAAAATTCGACGGGACTGTTAACCCCATCGAATTCATTCAAATCTACTCTACTACCATATTGGCAGCAAGAGGGGATTAGGCTGTGATGGCCAATTACTTCCCGGTGGCTTTAACTGGGTCTGCAAGGTCCTAGTTCATGAGTCTTCCACCCGACTCCATTAATAGTTTGGCAGAGCTATGCCAGCAGTTAAATGCCAACTTCGAGAGTTCTTACACCTGGTCTGGCACTGAATTGGATTTGTTTGCTATAAAGCACACATCGAGGGAATCGCTGCGATCGTTCATCCTACGGTTTTCTCAGGTACTGAATACTATTCCATTAATCTCAAGATCTTCTGTTATCATTGCATTCAGACAGGGTGTTTGAGATAAGAATATGCTGGAGAAGCTGGCTATTAAAGAAGTTACCAGCGTCACGGAACTCTTTAGCCTAGCCAACAAATGTGCTGGAGCCGCGGAGGGTTGCGAAATGCATTCTAAGCCAGCTCCAGAGGCCAACCAGAAGTCCTCCAAAACTGAAGCTGCTACCTCCGGTAGTGGCAAGAAAAAAAAAGAAGCCCAACGGCAAAAAGACGCCATCGGCTAGCGCACCAGTCGCTGCTGCTGCCGCAGCTCCTAGAAGCCGGAGGCCACACCCTGAGAAGTGACCTCGTCCTTCATCAGAAGACGGCAACAGTTCCAAAGCATGGTGTCCAATTCACATGACGAACCGACACAACTTGGAAGAGTGCCGGGAGGTCCAGAACCTTGCCGAGCGCTATAACAAGCGCCGGGAAGAAGCTCCTTTCCGTCAAAGGGAAGGAAAACAAAAAGTCGACGAAGCTTCGGCCGAAGAGGAGCTAGGTTTCCAGGACCCCAAAAAGGTCATGAAAGCTGTCTATAACACTGTCGATGATGACCCCGATGTCTCTGACAACGGGCGTCGGAAGACCCTGAACACCATCTATGGTGGTTTTTGGGACAACACCTCTCGCCGCATCCTCAAGATAATGCGGCGGGACATGGCCGTGGAAGCTCCCACTGCTAAGGCGGAGCCATATCGAAAGTGGATGGATACTCCCATCATTTTTAAAGCTTCGGACTGCCCCCAAAACATGATCGAGACTGGCAAACTCCCGTTGATGGTGTCGCCCACCATTAACAATATTCAAATCCACCATGTAATGGTGGACGGAGGTTCAGGGCTAAACCTCATAAGCTTCGAAGCTTTCATTAAGCTTCAGCTCCGACCTTCGCCCATCCCGACCTTTTTCTAGAGTAGGTCCGGGAACCCTTATTTCTCTCGGTTCCATCACACTCCAGTGACCTTCGGGACCCGGGGGAACTACAGAACTGAGGAATCGACGTTGTGCAAATCAGTCTGCCGTTTAATGCAATTCTGGGCAGGCAAGCTTTATACAAGTTCATGGCAGCTGCCCATTATGACTACTTGGTGTTGAAGATGCCAACACCCACGGGTGTTCTCCGGATCCGCGGAGATTGCACCGCAGGAGTTATAGCTCTAAAAGAACTCTATGTGCTTACCACAACGCAAGAGGAAGCATCCAGTAAGGAGCCAGCTCCGAACCCTCCAAGCATTCGTCATAAAAGCTCTACCCCTGCACCCCGTGTGCAACCAAGCGACTACACTGACATTCCCGTCAAGGTCGTCCAAATTGGTTCTGATGCTGCTCAGACTACCCGTATATCGGCGGGTCTAAACAACAAATAGTAACTCGCGCTCATCACTTTCCTCCGGGCTAATGTCGACGTGTTTGCCTAGCAATTGTCACAAATGCCTGGGATCCCTAGGGAGGTGATTGAGCACAATCTGAAGATTTACCTTGACGCACGGCCTGTACACCAGAAGCCCCGAAAGCAATCAATCGAGCGACAAAAATTCATGTGACAGGAAATCAAAAAGTTGCTCAAAGCTGGATTCATTTGGGAAGTCTATCATCCAAAATGGCTGGCAAACACAGTTGTTGTACCCAAGGCCGGTGGGAAGCTTCAGATGTGTATCGACTACACCACCTTAAATAAGCCATGTCCAAAGGATCCATTTCCACTACCTAGAATAGATCAGATAGTGGACTCCACCTCCGAGTGTGAGCTATTTTGTTTCTTAGACGCATATTTTGGATATCATTAAATCCAAATGTCTAAGGAAGATGGAGAGCATACTGCCTTCATAACAGTAAATGGATTGTACTGTTATACTGCCAAGCCATTCGGTCTTAAAAATGCTTCTTCAACATTTGTGCGAGCTATGTACAAAACATTTGGAGAGCTAATTAGATACTTGGTGGAAGTATATGTTGATGACATCATTGTGAAGATCAAATACAAGGAGTCACTCCTTGACAACTTACAAGCCGTCTTCGTCAAACTGCGTACCACGCGCACCAAGCTGAACCCGAACAATTGTGTCTTCGGGGTTAGCTCCGAGAAGCTTCTGGGGTTCTTGGTGACCCACCCAGGAATTGAAGAAAATTCGGCGAAGATCAAAGCCATAGAAGATATGCGGCCCCCAGCCCGCATTAAAGATGTCCAGAAGCTAACTGGATGCCTAGCTGCGCTCAGCCGGTTTATCTCAAGACAGGCAGAATGGGTGCTACCCTTCTTCATACTCTTGAGGAAGTTCGGACCATTTCATTGGTCTGAAGAAGCAGAAAAGGCGTTTCAAGAGCTAAAACAACTCCTCACCACACTACCAATATTGGTAGCTCCTAATCCTGGTGAGCCTTTACTGCTTTTCATTTCGACAACCCCTAAAGTTGACAGTATGGTCCTGGTTGCAGAAAGACCAGAACCACATCCAATCCAGGAGTCCAGACCCCTCTGGGAGGGTCCGAAATCACTTGAAGACGTGACTGGGTCTCAGATCCCACACACAAAACCTCAAAACGAAATGTTAGGGGATCAACCTCATTCGTTTGAGGAGGTTCACCTCGCTGTCCAAGATGATCTGGATCCTCCTAGCGAGATCCGGGTCGAACAAGAATGAGTTTTGGACGCCTCCGGGAGTGTCCAAGTAACACAGCCCGAAGGTCCATAACCCTCCAGCAGGGTCTGGGTCAATGGAGAAGAAGCTCGGGGTCCTTCTGAATGGGTCCGAACCATCCAACGCCCCGTGTACTTCATCAGTGAAGTACTCCAAGATGCGAAGAAAAGATACATTGAGGTGCATAAACTGCTTTACGCAGTTCTTATTACCTCAAGGAAGCTTCATCACTACTTCCAAGCCCACAAAATATCAGTGGTAATTTATTTTCCACTGCGTGCTATTTTGCATAACCCTAATTCTACTGGAAACATTGCAAAGTGGGCAGCGGAACTGGCCGAATACGATCTAGAATTTGTGTCAAGACAAGCAATCAAAATCCAAGCCTTGGCTGACTTCGTGGTGGAGTGGACCCCCTCTCCATCAAACCCTAGGGTCCATAGTGAGCAGAAACCAGAACCCAAAGATCCAGTATTCACGAAGCCTCACTGGACCCTCTACATCGATGGCTCCGTGCAAAAGTAGGGGGCCGGAGCTGGAATCCTTCTCCTGGCTCCGACTGGGGAGAAAGTCAAGTACATGGTACACCTTGATTTCAAGACAACCAACAACATGGCAGAGTATGAAGCGCTCATCTATGGACTCAAGGTGGCACTATCTTATGGTGTAAAACAGCTGTTGGTGAAGGGAGATTCACAACTCATCATAAAACAAGTCAAAGGTGAATGTTCCTGCAACAATCCTCAACTAGCTGCTTACCTCCTTGAAGTCTAGAGACTTCAGAAGGACTTTGAAGTCCTGGATCTCCATCATGTTCAACGTCTTCATAATGCTGAAGCCAACGAACTTTCGACGAAAGCCTCAACCGGAGCTCTAGCTCCTGACGGAATCTTTGTCTGGAGGTTGTCAAAACCAACAGTCAGCCTGCCGAACTGAGCGAAGGGGGAAAGACTAGCACCACGAAGCTGGCAGTCCCGGTGGACCTGCTACCATGGCGTCCACCAAGGGTTGTAGGTGCTGTCGGAAGCTCCGAGCAACCCAGCATGCAAGACTCAGAAGCTTAAGTTAGCTCCGATGCATGGATCACGGAGATCCGGAGCTACTTGAAAGACAACATCATTCCTGAAGACAGTGTATCTGTTGACCGGATTGTCAGATTGGCTAAAAGATACACGCCGGTAGAAGGGGATCTCTACCGACGTGGTGCCAATGGCGTCCTAATGCGGTGCATTGCAAGGGAAGAAGGCCGCGAGCTCCTCACAGAAATCCATGAAGGCGAGTGTGGGAACCATGCTTCTTCCCAGACGCTGGTTGGTAAAGCCTTTCGGCATGGCTTTTACTGGCCTACAGCACTTCAGGATGCGGTTGAGCTAGTGAGAAAATGTGAAGCGTGTCAGTTCCATGCAAAATAGATTCACACACCGGATCAATCGCTACAAATGATACCTCCTACATGGCCATTCGCTGTGTGGGGCATGGACATCGTGGGACTTTTCCCAAAAGCTGTCGGAGGTTAGAATCGACAAGTTCACTAAGTGGCCGGAAGCAACTCCAGTTATGACAATCAACAAGCAATCAGCAATCAAGTTCTTGAAGTCCATTATATGCAGATTTGGAGTTCGAACAAAGTCATAACTGACAACGGAACTCAATTTACAAGTGCTGCATTTCAAGAATATTGCGAAGACCTCGACATTCAACTAAGCTATGCTTCAGTAGCTCATCCAGCAAGCAATGGTCAAGCTGAGAGAGCAAATGCAGAAATATTAAAGGGACCCAAGACGCGCACGTACGAGCGCCTAAAAAGCACGGAGCCAACTGAATTGAGGAGCTTCCATCCATACCATGGGCGAACAGGACAACACCTAACCGGTCAACTGGGGAGACTCCATTCTTCCTGGTGTACGGAGCTGAAGCAGTCCTTCCTCCAGAGATCACCTTGGGGTACGAAGCCACGCAGGACCGACTCTGGCGTGAAGACCTTGACCTCGTCGTTGAGGGATGGTGTCAAGCAGCTGTTTGAATTGCACGTTATCGCCAAGCACTCCGACGCTATCACCAAAGGCACGTGTGCAATCGACAGCTTCAGGAAGGTGATCTAGTGCTTCGGAAGATACTAACTCATGAAGGAATGAACAAACTTTCTCCCAGCTGGGAAGGTCCATTCCGAGTGATCAAAGTATCCTGTCCCGGATGCATTTGCTTGGCAACTGAGGATGGAACTCTGCTTCCTAATCCTTGGAACATCGAGCACCTCCATAATTTTTATGCTTAAAATCACGGAGGATAGCCTGTAATTACACATGATGTATGTTATAGAGTCGATAAACAGACAGGAGTAGGACCTCCGGGGAACATTCGGACCCCTCAGGGAGGGTCCGGGAGGTTCAAGTACACTACAGTCACTGCACTAAAAGTGTAACTACCTACCCTGGGTTGGTACAAGATGTATAGCGCACTTAGGTTGGTCATGCACCCCTTAGGTGCCCTTGTCTCCTTTGTAATCCAGACCTATAACGAAAGACATTGTTGTGTAAAAACAGACTCCACGTGCATTTATTTTCGTACAAGGCTCGATATATCAAATTATTATTTTTACCCTTCTTGTCTATAATAAAGTTGTGCAATTCTTTTTTAGCTTTTGTCCAGGTTATTCATATGTGTTACAAGTTATATTGTTGGTCTCTCCAAATCTTAACATGTTGTATAGTCTACTTGCCTGAACGCCAAGCCAACATAGGTCCGGAGTGTGCTATCGACTTAGCCTAGTTCTGAACCCTAAGTACGCTACTCTACCTACACTCCGGCAGGCCCTAGTAGGGTGAGTACTAGAATGCATAAGGGTCCAGAAAATTACATCAATATACTTATTACCATATCGAGTTTCTTCGGATTTAAAACTCAATCAAGAATGATAAGTCACAAACGATTTATAGACAAGAGGAAAAGTTTTACTCTTTCCTTGTATTTAATATGCAGGAAAAACATAAATTCATATCGATGGTGGATGACACCGGAGCTACTAAGCTCTGACATCCACCAAGGGGGCCCGCCGTCAACGTTTAATATGTTGACAGTGGGTGACGTTGGAGCTATAAAGCTCCGACAACCCCTGGAGGCATAAATTCAACTATTTGTGCGGCGACATCAGGAGCTACCAAGCTCCGACAATCTCAGGGGGCCTGCCTTCGATGCCTCAAAAGACTTCAGACCTAAAATCTACAAGTGCGAGGCATTGAAGTCATCAACATACTGCCACAACCTCTGGTACATGTACACACTTTAATTGTACACATGTACCAGGGGGCCAACAAGATACGACACAATATATTGAAGACAACGTGAAAATCATGACATAAAGGAGGATTTCATTAATCAAAAGTACTGGATTACAAAATTGGGCTTACAAGGGGCAAAAGGAGAAAAGTCCAAGCCACTAGAGGATCTAAGTCCAGTGGAAAAACGAAGTAACCTTCTGAGCAGCTTCTTGGACACTAGCTTTGGCGGCATCCTCTTCCTCGGCGATGATTCCTTCAAAGACTGGATCAAGGGAGAACTGGGGGCATCGGCTTTTGTAACACGCCAAGACATACTCGGCGACGTTCTTGGCTAAGGATTTACCCTCGGTCTCCATCTGATCGGCGATGACATTACTCATCACGTCGAGTTTGCTGCCAGCAGAGCCAAGTGCCACTAGTGTCTGGTCCAGCTCCTGCGCTAGGTCCTCCGGACGTATTGGACTGAAACCAAGTAGCACAAGGGCCCTGTACGCACGTCCCAAGAAGTCCCATACCATCAAGGACTCGGTTGCCTTCGAGCTCCGCAGCTCTTCCAGTGACCTCCGAGTGGCCGCTAGCTCCGAACTCTCCCGAGCAAGGCGTTCCACCACTTTGGCATGTTGCTGCATCCTTTCAGCAACCTGCTTCTCGTGGTCTGTCAGCTCTGACTCCCGTAGGTGGATGCAATTTTGCCTCTCCGCTAGGTCTTTCTCCCTTCCTCTCACCTTCCTTTCCCTGGTGGCAACATCAGCTTCTCTTTCCAAGAGCTCCTGCCCCATCTTCCAGTATTTCTTCTTTTCATCTTCACTCCACTGCTTAAACTTCTTTGAGTGATCTGCCAAATTCTGTTCACCCAGAGTCAACTTCTGGGTGACTTCTTCCTCCCTCTTCATGGCATCCTCCTGTTGCTCAAGGATCTTCTCCTCCCTCGCCTCCATGTCCGCCTGGCACTTCAGGAGAGCCTCATTCAATTCATTGCAGCTTTCGTGATGCTCATCAGCAGCATCACGCCTCTCCTTGGCTTGCTCAAGGATTTCATTGAATTTGACACACAAGATATCTTTGATTACTTTTTATTGTGTTCTTCTTTTGCAGCACATTTTGAGAAAAGGAAGAAAAAAAGAAAAAGGCAAGTGCAAAACAAGATACAAAAGCTGCACAAAAAAAAAGAGGAGAAAAAAAAACAAAAAAATAGAAGTGCTTGCATTCTTTGTGTCATCTAGTTTTATCTCATGTCTTGCTTTCTTGAACTACTAGGAGCACATTTAGGCCAGCAAAATTGACAAGTACTTTGGAATCTTATTCAACTTTACTATCTGATTTTCATTGTTGCTATTCCTTTTTACATATAAAGTGCCATCCAAGCTATCCTTACTCTTGAGCATAATCGATACACCTTTGCAATCATCCCACGCTTCATTGGTTTCTTCATACCGTCCACTGGTTGCCACCTCTAGTGTCAGTAAGAACACTTGTAAGAGCGTGGTAAGACGCTTGAGATTGTGTGATTCCACTTCCACTTTGACATTATCCTTTGCAGTTGATAGGTATAACATATTTTTGTTGTCTTTTGTTTGCTACTAACAATGTCAGGTAAAAGCAAGAATCATGCATTATATGCTGAGATGATTGACATGATGAAGACGGCGATGGAATTGCTCACTAAAAATCAAACATCAACCAAAGTTTCACATGACAATCAGACCACCTTTACAACACCTTTCACAATAAGTAATTACATTCTCCCATCTTTTCCTTCTTATGATGGTTTTGGTTATGATTAATATATTGCTTGGGAAATAGAGTTGGATAAAATTTTTGGACAATGGCATATGTGCGAGAGGAGAAAGATTAGGAATATTGCTAGTGCATTAGTTGATTGTTCATTAACTTGGTGGGACAACTTAAGTGATTCAGAAAAACCTCGAATATGTAAAGATATGAAAATTCTTATGCGAGAAACTTTTGGTAATGTATCTAATTGCAAAGATAAAATACATGAACTTGAGAAAAATTTTCTTGTTGTACCTCCTCCTGTGGCTAATCTTTTGCAGGACAATGTAGAAAGGAATGTAGCTGGTGCAAAAGAAAATGAGGTGATACACAATTTTTGTGAACTTTCAGATTTATCCATTCATATTTTACCAACAATTACTGCTGAAAATGAGAATGAAGGTAATGCACCTGATACTACACTTATTGATGTTGAGAAGTTTTTGAATGTCTCAATTTTTTTTCCCAATCATTCTATTGGACAACAACAACTCGAGGAGCCTTTTCTTAAAAAAGCATTATACCTAGTTGATTTTCCTACTGATTCTTACGGTAAAAATGAGTTGTATGCTGATAATTATATTGTACCGATGCTAGAACAAGTCAATGAATTTGATACTTTATTACCCACTTGTGCTGAAATTAAGATTTTGATTCCAATTGCTTGTGAAAGAGATGAGCTGAAATTGTTGTCTTCTCTAAATACTTTGGGTTATATTGAATTTCACACTCTTTGTGATCTAGATATTGTAGAGTGAACAATATATTTGAAAACTGAATTACCCCTTGTAAGACCTATGTGTGCTGAATACATTGGCTTGTAGTGAATACACTTGGCTTTGATGATAAAAGTTTTGAATATCACCAAAACACCTTTTTATCAAGGTCCGACTCTGACTCTGAGCTACAGCAAGGTCCGACGGTAGGTCCGGCTTGGTTTGGGTAGCTCTGGTTACGTTCGATGCTAGGTCCGACTAGCTTTGGTTAGCTCCAGTGAGCTTTATCTTTAGCTCCGGCATGTCTTTGATAGTTCCGGCATATATTTGATAGATCCGGCATGCTTTTGCTAAGCTCCGACGTACTTTGTCTAGCTCTGGTTTTGGGGTGACTAGTTTTGACTAGTTTTTGGTAAGCTCTGGTGCTAGGATCTACTAGTTCTGGTTAGCTCCGGCACTAGGTCCTGCTAGTTTTGTAAGCTCTGGCAGGAGCTTGGTTATACTAGTTTTGGTAAGCTCCGGCAGGTGCTTCATTGTACTAGTTTTGTTAGCTCCGGCTCAAGCTGCGGGTTGCTCTGGCAAGGTCCGGAACTTGACCGTAGTGCTTCTGCTTTTCATTTACAATGTTTCGTACTTGCTTTACATTGTTGGAAAGATTGCTTATTATTCATTTGCTAAGTTTTTCGTGCGTTTTGGTTGATATGGATGATATCGTGTTACTGTGGTTTTGCAACATGCTTATGTGAGGTGCTCAGATAAGGTGTTGTGTTCGGAACTAACTTGAGTCAAGTCGAGGACTTGGGCTAGTGTGGATTGGTTGTTTATTCATGTGCAAGTGTTGTTTGAGTTCAAGTCATGGCTGGTGACGGGATCCATTGGACTAGTCTCAGGGAGGAGATGAGTTTCCAACAACCAAGTTCGGAAGGAATTGTGGTTGAGCTGATCAGGAGGTCGCGCAGGATGATTGAATCAAGGGCGGTGCATATGAAGGTTACTAGACGTCGAAGGAAGGTGTTTGCACGTATGCATGCGGTGCATGACGTGGAAACATGGTTCCGAAGATGGTTTATGGATGGGAAGATCTGATTGGAAGGAACCGGATCGTACCGGTTGATGACTTTGGCTGCGGCGGAGTCAGTTATGGCTCGGTATGGAAAGTATCGAGTTGGTTATGTTAGGATTTCGTGTGTGTCACGAATTTGAGTTGTTTAGGAATGTGGGATACGTTCCTAAGGTGTTTGGAAGTCTTAAGATTGCTTCTATCTGCGTATAGAAGAATCTTGAGCAGTTATGGAAAGTTACGATTCGTGATCTGAGTAGGATTGGAGTCCTAGTTGATATTGGGTTGGCCTAAGGGCTGGTTATATAAGCAAGGGAGCCCAGAGCTCGTGGTGCACGACTTTGGGGCTGTTCCTCTTGTGTTCTATTGAATAAAATTCGTAGTTTGAAGGAACTTTTGTGCCTTGTTCGTCCGACTTGTTCCAGACAAGTTTTACTCGTCGAGTTTCTGGACAGCACTACCTTTCATCGGTGATTATATCATAACTCGAGTTTTACAGATCAAATTGACGTGATTCTTTTTGGGTTGTCTTCACAACTTTATTGACTATCATATGTCAAAATTTCACGGTCATTGGATTTGTGGTCTATGATCTGCACGAGTTTCTTTGCAGCGTTCCAGAACTGTTTTTTCTCGGGTAGGACAGATTGACCATTGGTTGATCTTTCGATCATAACTTGAGTTTTTCTCGACGGATTTGAGTGATTCTTTTTGTGTTGTCTTCGTGACTAGATTCTCTCTGATATCCATCACTTTTGTCACGGTGAAACACATTTAGATTAGTCTCACACACGATTTCTTTAAGAGATTGATTTTCTGCAGAAGGGGTTGGGGTTTAATTGTTTCCCCTGCGTAAGATTTTTAAATCTACCATTCACCCCCCTCTGGTAGATTTTCACGTGCTCTTTGATCCTACAATTGGTATCAGAGCCACGATGCTCTAATCTTTGAGATTTGCACGTGTTTTTGACTAATCATCATGGAGAAGTACTCCGCCAAACCTTGTGTGTTTGCTGGTATTGATTTCCAGGTTTGGAAGGCACGCATGGAGGCTTTCATCCAGGCGCAAGGCTTTGCAATATGGGAGAAGGTGTACAAGCCATATGAAGTGCCATCAAATGATCAAGTTACAGCTACAAATCTGAGAGATGTCGACAACAACAACAAAGCTCGAAACTTGATCATACAAGGATTGACACAAAGCGACTTCGACCGTGTTGCACACCTCCGATCTGCATACGATTTGTGGAAAGCACTTTGTAACTACCACGAAGGATCCAATACGATCAAGGAGGTAAGGCAAGACATGTTCAAGAAAGAATACATGCGCTTCGAGATGCAACCCAGTGAGTCAATTGATGATCTCTTTGCTCGCTTTAATAAAATTCTAAGCAACTTGCGTAGCGTCAATGTTAATTTTTCAGATGCTGAAAATGCTAGGCAATTATTAAGTGCATTAGACATGTCAATTTGGGAGATGAAAGTTACATCTATTCGTGAATCTACTGTCATGAGTACACTTACCTTAGGTGTGCTATATTCCAAGCTAAAAACTCATGAAATTGATATAATATCACGTAAGAACTCCAACAAGTCTATTGCTTTTGTTTCTCAACGTGATATGCCTAGCTCCGGCCAATCTTCATCTTGTAGTACACTTGCTTTGTTGTCCTCTCTAACCCTTGAACAGATTGAGGAGTTTCCAGAGGAGGAGCTAGCACTTCTCTCTACGAGGTTCTAAAAAGCATTGCAAAATGTGAGAACTAGAAGGAGAGGAAGCTCCGAACCTCAACGGTGCTTCGAATGTGGTAAGACAGGACATTTTCGTTCAGATTGCCCTAACCTTTCAGGTCCTACTTCCCGGGATGAAAAGAAAACAAGAACGAAGCACTCCTCTGCAAAAGATACGAAGAAAAAGAAGGGTACCATAGGACGCAAGATGATTAACAGCTTCATCACTACACTTCAGGAACTTAGTTCAAGTGATGTAGACTTTGAAAGTAATGAAGATGATGACGATCTGGCCAACTTATGTTTCATGGCGGGCAAAACAAGATCAAGATCAAGTCAGGAGGATGCAGAACACAATAGTGAAGACGATGAGGTATGTTCTACTTGCAATGAAATGTGTGATGCTATTTCTCGTGCAACTATTATTATCAAGAAAAAGGACAAAAAGCTTAGGGATAATGCTGCTAAAATTGAATCACTAGAATCTGAAATTAACCGTTTAAAAACTTTGATTCCTAGTGATGATGCATGTCCCTCATGTGACTTAATCTATGAACAATTGTCCACATTAAGAAGTGCACACTCCTCCACTCTAGATAGACTTGATGAAGAAATTGAAAAGAACAAAGAGCTTGCTGCACTTAATGATAAAAACTTGAAAGATGCTAGCTGTTCTACAATTGATTTGCATTGTTCTACTTGTGATGATCTTGATAAGAAACTACAGGATGCTATGGATGAAATTTCTATATTGAACAATGCTTTACGTTCTCATGAAGTTAAATTTTGTTCAAATTGCAAACTAAAAGGAAAAACTTCATGTGAAATTAGCCTTGATCTGTCCAATAAACTTGATGACATGCATAGGACATTAGATCGGTTTTGTAATGGGAATAAGAACCTAAAGTTGCTGCTGAATTCTTCCAAGTCTTGCAATAATAAAACTGGTTTAGGTTTTGATTCTCATGCTCATGCTAAGGCACATCCACCTAAAATTGTAAAGTCATTAGGAAGTGGTTTGATTAAAACAGTTCCTAGACAAAAAGAACTGGTTTTCAAATCTGCAGGAGTGTTGTCTCATTCGGTTTCAAATAAAAATGTTGTTTGCTCATCTAGACATGAACACAAAGTTAAATTTGATTGTACCTTCTGTGGTAGAGATGATCATGTCATAGATTTTTGTTATAGACTAGCTAAACAACAAAAAAGGGAAAGAATGATTGCTAGATCTCATAACTTTCATGCAATTAGAAAAACACAACCTGCTTTAGTGAGTCAGAAATTTGAAAAGGTAGCTTCCGGACCTTCTGGTAAGAAATCCGCAAAAGCAGCTCCGATAGTTCCGATAGCTCCGAGAGCTCCCGGACCTTCTGTTGTTTCTTTCAGAACTTCAGCTTTTGTTTCCGGAGCTTCAGCCTTGCCTTTTGGAACTGCTACTTTTACCTCCGGAGCTATTGGTTCTTGTGCTAAAAGAGTTAAGAATAGAAAACCTCAAACTTCGACTCATAAACCTGCCGTTTTATCTCAGCTTTCGCGTGTTTTTCCTACTGCACATCGTGTGACTCAGTACTGGATACCTAAATGCCTTTTGACTAACCCCAGTATTGAGTCATCGACGTATTGTGCTTTTATGTAGGTTACACGTTTGAGGAAGGATAACATTTGGATTGTGGATTCAGGTTGCTCACGCCACATGACCGGTAACAAAGATTGGTTCTCCTCCCTCTCTTTTGTGTCACGTGTAGAGAATGTTACTTTTGCCGACAATTCTTCAACTCCTATAATTGCTAAGGGTTCGGTTAGAGTAAATTATCACTACACTTTGAAGGATGTGGCACTTGTCAAAAATTTGAAATACAACTTGCTTTCTGTTGCACAATTGCTAGATGAAAATCTAGAAATTATTTTCAATAAAAACTGCTGCAAAGTTGTAGGTTCAAATAGTGATCTTATTTTTAACATGTCTCGATTTGGAAGAGTTTTTAAGGCTGATTTTGATATGTCTTCCTCTAAGCATAGGTGTCTAGTTGCTAATGATTCAAAGGACTTATATTTTTGGCATCATAGACTTGGTCACGTAGGCTTTGATCACCTAACGTGTGTTAGTGCTCTTGATCGCATACGTGGGCTGCCTAAGCTTAAAAGGGACAAAGAAATTGTGTGCTCTTCTTGTAGACATGCTAAGATGGTTGCAGGTTCACATACTCCTCTCACAATGATCATGTCAACTGAACCATGTCAACTTTTGCATCTTGACACCGTAGGACCTTCACGTGTTCAATCCTTCGGAGGTAAATGGTATGTTCTTGTTATCGTTGATGATTATTCTAGATACTCTTGGGTTTACTTTATGGCGTCTAAGAATGAAGTTTTTAGTCATTTTAGAACTTTATTTCTTAGATTATCAATTGATCACCCAGGATCATTAAAAGCAATTAGAAGTGATAATGGAACTGAATTTAAAAATCAATCTTTTAATCACTTTTGTGCTGAAAATAGAATAGATCATCAATTCTCTTCACCATATGTACCTCAACAAAACGGTGTTTTAGAAAGAAAGAACATAACCTTAGTTGAGATGGCTAGGACTATGCTTGATGAATATCAAACTCCTAGGAAATTTTGAGCTGATGCGTTAGCAACCGCTTGTTATGTCTCAAATCGTGTTTTCTTGCGTGCTAAGCTAGGTAAAACACCATATGAGCTCCGGTTTGGACATAGGCCTAGTGTTACACACTTTCGGGTCTTTGGTTGCAAATGCTTTGTTAAGAAACATGGTAATCTTGATAAATTTGAACCTAGATCCATTGATGGCATGTTTATTGGTTATCCATCTCATACTAGAGGCTACCGTGTGCTTTTACTTGACACTAACAAAATTGTGGAGACTTGTGAAGTGTCTTTTGATGAAGCTAGCCCAGGTACTAGCTCCGGTGTTGCAGGACCAGATCCGTATCCTCAGGGGGAGGGTATTTTTGAAGATGAAGAAGAGCCGGTGATACTTCCTGGTAGTTTCGAAGTTGACACGTGTCCAGCTCCGGACAATGAACAAGCTCCGGCTATCACCTATGCTGGTCCTGATTGTCCACAAGTCACAAGCCCATCAATCTACGATGAACATAATGAAGAAGAAGCTTGTGAGACATCTGTTCCCCTACGTTTTTACAAAGATCATCCCCGACAACAGATGATTGGAAGCTTGCACGAACGAGACACACGGTCCAGGTTTTGCGATCCAAACTCTCATGCTCATTCTGCTTTTTTTCCTTCTTTTGAACCCAAAGATATATCACACGCACTCACTAATGAATCTTGGATTATTGCCATGCAAGAAGAGTTAGAAAATTTTGAAAGAAATAATGTTTGGAAACTTGTACCTCCACCTCAAGGTCACACTTTAATTGGAACTAAATGGGTATTTAAAAATAAATAAAGTGAGGATGGGGTTGTGGTTAGGAATAAGGCTAGGTTGTTTTCTCAAGGTTTCACTCAAGTTGAAGGTCTAGATTTTGATGAAACTTTTTCTCCTGTCGCTAGATTAGAAGCCATAAAAATTTTGTTAGCTTTTGCAGCATCTAATGGTTTTAAGCTATATCAAATGTATGTTAAAAGTGCTTTTCTTAATGGCTACATAGATGAGGAGGTTTATGTCAAACAACCACCGGGTTTTGAAAATCTAGATTTTCCTAATCATGTTTACAAACTGTCCAAAGCCTTGTACGGTCTCAAACAAGCCCCTAGAGCATGGTATGATAGGTTAAAAACATTCTTACTTGAAAAGGGGTTTACCATGGGCAAGGTTGATAAAACTCTTTTTGTGCTTAAGCATGGCAATGACTCATTATTCGTTCAAGTGTATGTGGATGATATTATCTTTGGTTGTGCTTCTCATGATCTTGTGTCCAAGTTTTCAGCAATGATGAGTTCTGAATTTGAAATGAGTATGATGGGTGAACTCACTTACTTTTTGGGGCTGCAAATCAAGCAAACCAAGGAGGGAACAGCAACAACACTTGAACTTGATGAATATGGTGAACCCGTGGATCAAAAAGAATATAGAAGCATGATCGGATCACTTTTGTACCTCACGGCATCAAGACCAGACATACAATTCAGCGTATGTCTTTGTGCACGGTTTCAAGCCTCCCCACGTGTTTCACATCGTAAAGCCATCAAAAGGATTCTCAGGTACTTACATGGAACTCAAGAATTTGACATTTTTCTTCCTTCTTCCTCAACCGTTACTTTGAAAGCTTTTTCGGATGCTGATTTTTGGGGTTGTAGGATTGATAGGAAAAGTACTTCCGGTGCTTGTCATTTTCTTGGTAATTCTCTTGTTGCTTGGTCCTCTAGAAAACAAAATTCAATTGCACAATCCATAGCCGAATCTGAATATGTAGCTGCTGCTAGTGCTTGCTCACAATCTCTTTGGATTGTTCAAACACTTAAGGACTATGGGGTTGATCTAGATAGTGTTCCACTGTTTTGTGATAACACTAGTGCTATTTGCATTGCCAAAAACCCCGTGCAACATTCTAGAACTAAGCACATTGATATTAGGTATCACTTTCTCCGAGATAACGTTGAAAAAGGAAACATTGTGCTTCACCATGTAGATACCGAACATCAATTGGCTGACATTTTTACAAAACCTTTGGATTTCACTTGTTTTTATTTCATTCGTAGTGAAATAGGGGTTATGCATCCTCATGGCTTAAATTGAGGGGGAGTTTTTGAAACATGGGAAGTCTATGTGTGGATCTGAAATAAAAATAATATGAGCATAGTATTTCATACATATATGACTTTGTGATTCCTTTTACATGCTGAAAGTTCTTACTACATTACTCGTGTTATACATTTCGTAGTTTTTGCCATGTCTAGTAATTGGAATAATTACTTACACTAAAACTGGTCATGGTCGAACTTTCTTGCTGTTTTGAACTTGTTACATGTTCACAAGTGCTTTTGAATCATAAAGAATTAATCAAGTAATCAACTCACATGTTGAGTTTTTATGAACAAATATAAATTGAGAAAAGATCAAGAGAATATGCATGCATCGCACTTCTTCTTTTGAGATGGCTTGTCATTGCACTTAGATATGAACTTGGAAGAAGTTGTCTATGACTAAAACCATGTCCTTAAGCTTCTGATTGTCAAATGACATAGGCTTGGCTTGGTTGGTTAGAATAAGGCAGATGCGCATATAATCTCTTGCAAATATCATATGATCTAAATTTATGCTTTGAAAAATAATAAAATGCAGCAACTAGTGTCATGCTTTCAGGTTTTGAAATAGTTAAGTTTGTGAGATCATGACTTGCTTAAATTGAAAAATTACATTTGATCTCTAGCATGGCTTACACTACCTTATGTATTTCCTTGATGTGATAATGTAAGGTACTTGATAGTATGACTTGGATGAGCTTTGTATATATGTATATGTTATAATATGCTCATAACAACTAAAGAGGGAGAGATAATTTGTTTATATGCTCATGACTTGCTGAATACATTGTCAAAGGGGGAGAGATAAGCATGAAGAGAAAGAGAATATGTGCATAAGGAGAGATAATAAAGGGGGAGAGATAATATGGGAATTTTCTCATTTTATTTATGATTTACAAAATGGGGAGAAATTGCTTTCAAAACTTTTATGTGAATAAGCCAATGTTCGGATTTTAAATGGTGTTGCCAATGCATTCATCAAGAGGGAGATTGTAAGACCTATGTGTGCTGAATACATTGGCTTGTAGTGAATACACTTGGCTTTGATGATAAAAGTTTTGAATATCACAAAAACACCTTTTTATCAAGGTCCGACTCTAGCTCTGAGCTACAGCAAGGTCCGACGGTAGGTCCGGCTTGGTTTGGGTAGCTCCGGTTACGTTCGATGCTAGGTCCAACTAGCTTTGGTTAGCTCCAGTGAGCTTTATCTTTAGCTCCGGCATGTCTTTGATAGTTCCGGCATATATTTGATAGCTCCGGAATGCTTTTGCTAAGCTCCGACATACTTTGTCTAGCTCCAGTTTTGGGTTGACTAGTTTTGACTAGTTTTTGGTAAGCTCCGGTGCTAGGATCTACTAGTTTTGGTTAGCTCCGGCGCTAGGTCCTGCTACTTTTGTAAGCTACGGCAGGAGCTTGGTTATAATAATTTTGGTAAGCTCCGGCAGGTGCTTCATTGTACTAGTTTTGTTAGCTCCGGCTCAAGCTGTTAGTTGCTCTGGCAAGGTTCGGAACTTGACCGTAGTGCTTCTGCTTTTCATTTGCTATGTTTTGTACTTGCTTTACATTGTTGGAAAGATTGCTTAGTATTCATTTGCTAAGTTTTTGGTGCGTTTTGGTTGATATGGATGATATCATGTTACTGTGATTTTGCAACATGCTTATGTGAGGTGCTCACATAAGGTGTTGTGTTCGGAACTAACTTGAGTCAAGTCGAGGACTTGGGCTCATGTGGATTGGTTGTTTATTCATGCGCAGATGTTGCTTGAGTTCAAGTCATGGCTGGTGACGGGATCCATTGGAATAGTCTCAGGGAGGAGATGAGGTTCCAACAACCAAGTTCGGAAGGAACTGTGGTTGAGCTGATCAGGAGGTCGCGCAGGATGATTGAATCAAGGGTGGTGCATATGAAGGTTACTGGACGTCGAAGGAAGGTGTTTGCACGTATGCATGCGGTGAATGACGTGGCAACATGGTTCCGAAGATGGTTTATGGATGGGAAGATCTGATTGGAAGGATCGGATCGTACCGGTTGATGACTTTGGCTGCGGCGGAGTCACTTATGGCTCGGTATGGAAAGTATCGAGTTGGTTATGTTAGGATTTCGTGTGTGTCACGAATTTGAGTTGTTTAGGAATGTGGGATACGTTCCTAAGGTGTTTGGAAGTCTTAAGATTGCTTCTATCTGCGTATAGAAGAATCTTGAGCAGTTATGGATAGTTACGATTCGTGATCTGAGTAGGATTGGAGTCCTAGTTGATATTGGGTTGGCCTAAGGGCTGGTTATATAAGCAAGGGAGCCCAGAGCTCGTGGTGCACGATTTTGGGGCTGTTCCTCTTGTGTTCTATTGAATAAAATTCGTAGTTTGAAGGAACTTTTGTGCCTTGTTCGTCCGACTTGTTCCAAACAAGTTTTACTCGTCGAGTTTCTGGACAGCACTACCTTTCGTTGGTGGTTTTATCATAACTCGAGTTTTACAGATCCAATTGACGTGATTCTTTTTGGGTTGTCTTCAAAACTTGATTGTCTATCATATGTCAAAATTTCACGGTCATTGGATTTGTGGTATATGATATACACGAGTTTCTTTGCAGCGTTCCAGAACTGTTTTTTCTCGGGTAGGACAGATTGACCATTGGTTGATCTTTCGATCATAACTTGAGTTTATCTCGATGGATTTGTGTGATTCTTTTTGTGTTGTCTTCGTGACTAGATTCTATCTTATATCCATCACTTTTGTCACGGTGAACACATTTAGATTAGTCTCACACATGATTTCTTTAAGAGATCGATTTTCTGCAGAAGGGGTTGGGGTTTAATTGTTTCCGCTGCGTAAGATTTTTAAATCTACCATTCACCCCCCTTCTGGTAGCTTTTCACGTGCTCTTCGATCCTACACCCCTGTTGACAAGAAATAATTTTCATGCAATAGGCAAATATGAACATAGTGGTGTGTTTACGGTGCATAAAGTTTACGTATGTTCAAATGAGAAAACTCCTTTTGTGCCGCAACAACATCCTAAAGTAAATGAATGCACTAACGCTAATAATGCTTTGTCAAGTTTTTCTAGTATTCTTCCCATGCAGCAGGGACAACAAATAAAAGAGCAGCATTGTTCACTGCGGTTGTGCAATAAGGACAATGCTCATTCTACCCCCAAGACAATCCTTTTTCCTGGACATACGAGCAAGCCGAGGACGGCTTGTCATAAAGAAGTGGAGAATGACGAGATCATGCACGTTAACATTGCACCTACAAACATGGTACAAATTTTATTTGTTTGGGATCCTGGCTCAAGTGAATGTGCGCTCTTGTTTGGACAAGATCAAGATGGTGCACTATGTCGTCCACCACCTTGGCCTCCTCCTTTCATGCGCACAAGAAGATTTGATGGCGTTGCACATATGGACCCACACATGAGAGAAGATGAACTTGAGTCGAGGATGACTCCAATTCATGAAGGGGAGGATGATGAGAACATCACTCCTATGGATATACACAACACTCCATTGAACATACAAGATGCAATCAATAGAATTCACACACAACAATTAATTTCATAGGTGAGCTCGTTCTTATATATTTGTTTATATATTTTTGAGAATAGATTGCTACCTAATAATTTAATTGTAATTAGAATACAAGGAGTGGTTCAAGGAGTAATTGGAGGAAGGTTTAGGGGCGTGGAGGACCAGAGAATACGTTCAAAGAAGATGGTAGCCGACCCCAACTCAAAATCGTGTCCAACTCGAACTCCAGGAGCAGTACTCATTAAAACGGACGCCCAGGATGAATACGAACTCCGTTTTGGATGTTCTACATATGCACGAAAGGGGAGAGGATAACCTATCCAGTGGCGCTGGTCCCTTGTTAAAATTCCTTGGGAGTCGACGGGAATCGTCGAAACAATATCCAGTACAAAATCTGTGAGGGTGCTGCGCCACCGTATTGGGCCATTGGGCCTTGTATCAAGTCTAAGTCCAATATTTTCGTGTCTTAGGGTTAGGTCACGACCCCAACACCCCCTTAAACGTCCTCCCACATATATATACTCCATAGTAGCCACCATAAACAATTGGGTTTTGCTTAGACTAATAATATCACCGTTCTACGGTTTGTGAAACCCCAACTTCGCGGTCTCAGATCGTGTCTTCTACGTTCTTGCTTGTGTTCTCGGTTGCACTTGCAGGAATTAGCCTTCTTGGCGAGGTCAATCGTGAGCAGAACGGTTGATAACCAGCGGAGCATTGGTGTAGTGATTGCAGGGGTATTCGAACTACTCGAGAGCCTCAGATCATCAACGTCGAGATGTCCATCAATCGACTTATCCATTACCTTCCAGAAGGTCGGGACTCATCTTTACTCATCACCTTGGTCATATTATTTCAGCGGAAGGCATAGCTGTGGATCCGAGTAAGGTGGTACAAGTGCTGAAATGGCAATCTCGCAGCTTCGTACATGAAGTCCGTAGTTTCTTGGGTTTAGGAGGCTATTATCGGAGATTTGTTCCAAGATTCTCTAAAATTGCAAAACTTATGACGGACTTATTAAAGAAGGGCAGCAAGAATGTATGGAGTGAATCATGTGAGGAAGCCCTCAAAACTCTAGTGAAGCATCTCACAACAGCCCTGATCTTGGCTCAACCCGATACAACAAAATCGTTTGATGTTTATTGTGATGCATCCAACATCGGATTGGGTTGCATTCTTATGCAATATGGAAGAGTAATTGCATATGGATCAAGACAACACCGATATCATGAACACAACTATCCGACACATGATTTAGAGTTGGCAACAGTAGTTCTTGCACTAAAGATGTGGAGGCACTACTTAATGGGAAATCTAGTTCATCTCCACACAGATCATAAAAGTCTGAAGTACATATTTACTCAGAAAGAATTAAATATGAGACAATGGAGATGGTTAGAGTTAATCAAAGACTATGAACTTGAGATTCATTATCATCCTGGCAAGGCCAATGTGGTTGCCGACGCACTTAGTCGAAAGTCTCACGTTCATAATTTAACCATCGGTCCTATGGAAGAAGATGAACCAAATCTACGTGTGATTCCTTATGGAGCTTTTTATAACCTTACTCTCATACCTACCTTCAGAGAGAAGATTGTAGAGGCTCAGAAGAAAGTTAAGGAAATGTCTCATATTTAGAGGAGAATTAAAAGTGGAGAAATGAAATGTTTCTGATAAGACAAACAAGGAACTTTATGGTTCAAGAATCGAATAGTGGTACCCATGGACATAGACTTGTGGAAGAAGATTTTGGATGAGGCACACTTTTCCATCCACCCAGGAAGCAATAAAATGTACCAAGATCTCTGTACTAAATTTTGGTGGACACGTATGAAGAGAGAAATAGCAAAGTATGTGTCCGAGTGTGACACATGTCGGAGAGTGAAAGCTGACCACATGAGGAAAAGCGGACTGCGGCAACCACTAAAAATACCGGCATGGAAATGGGAGGATTTGAGTATGGATTTCATTGTCGGATTGCCTCTCACCTTTCACAAGCACGATTCCATTTGGGTGATCGTTGACCGCTTAACTAAGTCAGCACACTTTATTCCAGTGCATACCGCATACAATGCAAAGAAATATGCGGAGTTATACATAGCAAGAATTATGTGCTTACATGGAGTTCCCCGTAGGGATGGCGACGGGTCGGGTTCAGGTCGGGTAGAGCAAAAACCCGACCCGAACTGAAACTGCTCATGGGTACATTTTCATACCTGAACCCATACACGCGGGTAAAATTTCGTACCCGGACCCGTCCCTAACGGGTATCGGGCAGGTATCGGATACCCATCGGGTATTACAAAATAAAATAGTTTTATAGCTTATATCACACATTTCTGTACTAAACACGATGACGGTGCTAGGTTGCGCACTGGTCGAGGGAGCGTCGGGCCGCCGGCGAGTGCTGGGCTGCGCACTCGAGGTCGGCGGGCGACGGATCGATGCCGGCCAGGGGAGGCGGATGGCGGCGGATCTGACAGTGGAGGTGGGATGGCGGGCGTCGGCGGATCTAGCTGGGGGAAGGTGATATGGTGGCAGATCCGGCGAGGGGGAGGCGGGACATGATGACGCCGGCGTGGGGAGGCGGGATGGCTACCGACGTCGACAGGGGGAAGCCGAGGCGGGATGGGCGACGTCGAGTCACCAACAGGGGAAGCCGGGGGAAGGGAGAAGCGGGGGAAGGGAGCGCTCTCGGCGGCTCGGCGCTTACGGCAGGGGTCCCGGCGGCCGGCGACCTGGAGCGTGGTGTGCGGCACAGTAGCAGGGGGCAGGGGTGGGCGAAGGTGAGGGCGTGAGGCGGCGTCGGTGTGTGGAGGACTGGAGCCTGGAGGGGTATGTCGTATGTGTAGTAAGTTAGCGTTTGTTTAGTGGGTTGGGCTAGTTTGTATGGCCCAGATTCATATAATCGGGTAACCCATCGGATACCCGCGGGTAAGAAATCATACCCGTACCCGTACCCGAAAAATATCGGGTCGGGTACGGGTTGTACCCGCGGGTAAAAATATCTACCCGTACCCGCCGGGTACAATACCCGTCGGGTATCCGTACTCGCGGGTACAATTGCCATCCCTAGTTCCCCGCACCATTGTATCGGATAGAGGATCACTGTTTGTTGCTCATTTTTGGGAGCAGCTACATGCATCATTGGGGACGAAGTTAATTCGTTGTTCCACATATCATCCTCAGACTGACGGACAAACTGAGAGGGTAAATCAGATACTTGAGGATATGTTAAGAGCATGTGCCATACACCATGGTAAAAATTGGGATGATCAATTACCGTTGGTGGAATTCTCGTATAACAACGGATATCAGTCTAGTATCAAAATGGCACCCTATGAAGCTCTCTATGGCAGGAAGTGCCGCACACCACTCAACTGGTGCGAATCTGGTGAACATGTGGTATATGGGATTGATCTAGTAAATGCAGCCAAAGAGCAAGTAAAAGTTATTCAAGCTAATCTCAAAGCTGCTCAGCCTTGACAAAAGAGTTATGCGGATAAAAGGCGTCATCCTTTAAGCTTCAACATCGGAGACCACATGTATCTTCGTGTCTCTCCGATGAAAGGAATTCATCGATTTGGGGTAAAAGGAAAGTTGGCTCCACGATTCATCGGTCCATTTGCTATCACTGAGAGATGTGGTCCTGTTGCATACAGATTGGAGTTACCAATAACTCTAGCTGGTGTTCATGACATTTTCCACATATCCCAATTACAGAAATGTCTCAAACCATCTACCGACATCCACATTGAAGAATTGGTAGAATTGAAACCAGATCTCACCTATGTCGAGCATCCAATCCGGATTATCAATGAAAAGTCTCGTGTGACAAGGAATCGGACGATGTGGTTTTATAAAGTTCTATGGAGTAACCACACCGTCGAGGAAGCAACATGGGAGAGTGAAGATTTTCTCCGCACAAAGTATCCAGATATGTTATCATCATATCTCCGGTAATCTTGGGACGAGATTCTTTTAAGGGGGGGAATGTAAAATCCCTAATTTCCATAATTCAAAGTTAAGATAGGACAAAAATTTTGAAGGAAAAAATTTAAAAAGGGAATGAGAAACACAAATTAATTCATACTCCAAATGAGGAAATTAAAAACAAAATAAACTTAGCTACTGCTCAAATGAAGTTAACATGAAGATTTGAGTTGACCAATGGATTCCAAATATTCCAAATAGCATCCCTGCAAAGTTTCATAATTTTTGAAGCAAGTTTGCTATTTAATTTAGTAGCCTCATTGAATTGAACTCAAATTCAAATTTCAAATTTGGATTCAAATAAAACTTTGTCAAATCAACAATATGATTTTAGAATCAATTTCTACACCTTCAAATTAGTCTACCATAAATTTTATAGAATTTTTGGACACAAGTGGGTGGGAGAATTCAGTGTCCAGAGAAGATAAGCTTGAGTAAAGGAGTGGGACCCACTGGTCATAGGCTCAAATTCGCCCCTATTTTTCCCAGGGCGCCACCTCCCGGCATGCAACTGCCACAGAGCAGCTTGCACTGTTGAGGTCGCCTCCAGCGTCCCCCAGCTCGCCCTGACCTCCTCCTTATCACCTCCTCAGCACCCAAGTTGAGTCTTTCCTCCTTGTTCCATTCCCTGGCGCCACAGCTTCACTCCCGGCGAGTTCTTCCCCGCCTTCTCTGTTCTTCAGTTTTGCCGGTGATTGAGCCCGTGCCGCGCTGAGGTACAAACATAGAGTAGTGGCACAACCTTCCTCTCAATCTTCTCCACTGATCGGTTCCTTGTTTCATGCCTTGTGTTGGTTGTATTTCGAGGTTTTCTCGCCGCCGACGGGGAGGCTGCCGAGAGAGTCCTCTGCTGCTCCGTGGAACCCCAGCTACGGGCCTTATCAAGCTCTGATCCTTTAAGGAAAAAGGTTCGCAATCAAGTCTAGTTCGTGCTCACAAACTTTCAGCTTCAATCATAGCTTGTAGCTCGGGTTTTCCTCAAAGAACCGACGCTTAGCTCTTTTGCACGCCTCGGTTCTTCAACCAAATTCAGTTTGCACGTGCAATAATTCTTTGAATTGCTTAGCAAGTAGCTTCTAATCATTATCGCACACACCCTAGCCAAAAACGCCCAAAAGTTATCGACCGTACGCATAGAAATCGAAGTTCTTGCGGCCGCCGTTTGAAAATCCGCGGGTCGCCATTGAACTTGTCTTTGCGGCCATTTCCACCTCAATAGGAGTTCTTTTTGGTCATGCTCGTGATCCCAGGATGCTCTCCGATCAATTTCCGAGTGGTTTTAGCCCTTGCCGAAGCGAATTTGTGTTAGCCGAAACCCTAATCACCGCCGCCGCCGTCGCGCGAGCTTTTCCGGCCATCCTTGGCTTTTCACGACCTCACCAGCGTTCATCCCATGTGGAGTTAGGCACAGGCGGCCATTTGGGGTTCAGGGAGATGCAGGGGAAAGGCCGTCAGCGATGGGCACTGTCGGGTCTGCCGTCGCGCGCTGCCACTCGGTCCCTGCCCGAGGTTGAAGAAGACCCCGAGCCGGCCCCACTTGTCAGCCCCTGTTGCCAAACTGCGGATCAGTTTGTGGCGCGGAATCAAGTGTGGCTGTAGGACTACATTGTGGAAGCCTGTGTTGCTTCAATCCCAATGGCCCATTTTAAATAGTGGGACCCACTGTCAACGGTCCAGTGAATTTTCAAATTGAGAAATAATTGCAGAAACTACCCAATCTTTGGAAATTCACCATGGCCAGTAGAAATGTCCAAAAATTCCCAAATGAATTTTGTTAGACCCAGCATGAAGAGTAAATTCCAGTGGTTCATTCGGAATTGTATGAAAGTCCATATAAATTTCTCCATAATTCAAATAAAAAATGTTTATGGAATTAATTCCTATAGTTCTGCTCTTTGGAAAATTTCCAAATTTTTCCAGAACCTTCATTTGAATATCATTGAACTCCAGTAAAACTCTCAGAGTCATTAGACTTCATTTACATGGTCAAATCACCTGTGTATTCTCTATCCACATAAAAATAGTCAAATTCATTTAGAATTTGTACAAAAACTTGTGCAAACTTCTAAATTGAATATCTCTCAGTATAAAGCTTCCAAATTTGTCAAACTAACTTTATTGGTTTGATATTTATCCACACTAACCAGAACCACAACCCTATCTTCTTGAAAATCCCTAGATTTTACTGTAGAGCCCTTTAAAGCAAAATCATGTTTGATTTTTATCTGATGTTTCACTTCATAGAAAAATCTGAAAATTTGCCAAAATTTTCTTAATAAGTTTCTGAATTCCGGTAGAAATTTCAGCTTCATTGGACATCATTAACCTAGTTCAATCTGAAGATTTTCCTAACTGGTCACATAATGCCCAAAAACAACAAAAACAATTCAGTAAAATATCCCCATTTGTAAATTCAATCTCTCACATTATAATGCTTAGAAAATTATGAAACAAATTTTCATAGAACCAGTAAGACCCCCTATGTATGATACGACCACTGGTAGCCATGATAGACCTCCGGAATTAAAATGAAAATTCAGAGAAGGCTAAACACATAAGAAATTTTGTAGACCAATATATTCAATTGATGTATCTGAAACTTACTTGGTTATTCCTAAATGACCAAATGAACTCCCTGTAATTTTCTCAGGCACAGGGAATCTGTTGAACCTGAATAAAATTGAGATCACATCCCCATGTACAAAACAATATATATTTCACTTCATATGACCCTTGCCTAAGTTCATCTTGTTTCCTTTCTGTTGCTGTCCAGTCTAGCAACAGAACTTCGAGTCCTAACTAATATTAATCCTTCTTGAGTTATAATCAACTTCAATTATTATCTAATAAATTGCAATCTTTTATCATAACATTTCAATAGTACTCGCGACGAAGGTGGCTGACAAGCAGCACAACCTGGAGCTGAGGATTTCCTTAGTGATTCTGGTGTGGCGAGATTTTCTCATCGAAGAATACTAACTGATCGTCGCTGACTTTTATTCCAATCGAAAGGCAAGCCTCGGTTTGCATTTAAGTGCCTTTTTAAAGTTTTTCTTTATACACACTATACTGAATAGACTTGATATGTGCATTAGGTCTATGTTGATTGAATACTCCACATGCATGACCAAATAATCTTTGGAGTGGATGGGTAGTATAAGAATCCATCATATTATTATTGCTATGCTTAATGTTAAGTTAGAAAATTGGTAGAAGTCGAGTATGTTGGACACTACTGGCGAGATTCGTCATATTTTATCGATCACAAGTCAAGTAGTTGAATTCTACTTGCGAGAGAAGTTGAGTGAGGGAAACCTACTCGCGAGAGGTTACTATAACATTCACTCTTTAATATGAGACATGGACGGGGATTTGTGTAGGTTGGTTTGCCCACATCGTGCCTGGGTCGGTAATGGCGATGCAGGTGTTGGGGAGATGGATTGGTAGCCCTGTCTATGTCGTTTAAGGCCTGTCTCGTGCTTGGACCTGTTGGACAAGTTTGAACTGTACCGGGTGCATACTGGCGATATGGAACCCAGGAAACCGATGTACCTTGAGGATCCTCTGTTGGAACCTTTTCAATCGGCTTAAGTTGTCGGCTGTTCGTACAGTGGGAGGTAACTCGCTCATGAACATCTCACAGCGGAGGTGTACCTTGAGGGAGCTCACTGTTCGGGTTGATCAAACTATTTTGATATGGGTTAGTCTTGGGAAAGGTGGCTACGTACGACATTAGTGGAGTGTGCCATTGCAACTTCGAGTATGGGCGTACGGGTCGTGCAGTCTGGGTGTCTACTTGTTGCAATCTCTATCGCTAGCGGTTATTTGAGCATACTTGGACATTGAGTTTTGACGTAGTAAGAAAGAGAAATGGAAAGATTATGAATTGCTGCTATGAATAATTCTTTGTATTGAGATCTTGGCTGCTATAGAGATAGCATAATCAAATTTATAATTTCCAAACATTTAACTTGGACAAGGCTTATGCAACCTTGAGCAAGTATAATAGTGGATGAAGCGTTTCTTGTTTGATTGTGGAATTCACAATGATGCTATACCCATGGATAGCGTACGCTACTTTAAAACTGACCACTAAGGATTTACTTTCGGCGAGTTTGTTCCTACAAATTAATCTTCCCAGTCTTTAAAGTTTCTGTAAGACCTATGTGTGCTGAATACATTGGCTTGTAGTGAATACACTTGGCTTTGACGATAAAAGTTTTGAATATCACCAAAACACATTTTTTTATTTCCGGGGCTAGGTTCTACTAGCTTTTGTTAGCTTTGGCTCAAGGTCCAGGTTGCTCTGGCAAGGTCCGGAACTTGACCACAGTGCTTCTGTTTTTCATTTGCAATGTTTCGTACTTGCTTTACATTTTTGGAAAGATTTCTTATTATTCATTTGCTAAGTTTTTGGTGCTTTTTGGTTGATATGGATGATATCATGCTATTGTGGTTTTGCAACATGCTTATGTGAGGTTCTCACGTAAGGTGTTGTGTTCGGAACTAACTTGAGTCAAGTCAAGGACTTGGGCTCGTATGGATTGGTTGTTTATTCGTGTGCAGGTGTTGCTTGAGTTCAAGACATGGCTGGTGATGGGATCCATTGGACTAGTCTCAGGGAGGAGATGAGGTTCCAACAACCAAATTCAGAAGGAATTGTGGTTGAGTTGATCGGAAGGTTGCGTAGCATGTTTGAATCAAGAACAATGCATATAAAGGTATCGTGGACGTCATTGGAAAATGTTTGCACGTGTGCAAGGAGTGCATGGACGTGGCTACATGGTTCAGAGACGTTATGAAGATATGTGGACGTAAAGAGTTGGTCGGAAAGGTCAAACCGACTAGGTTATAGACTCAGGCTGGGGCTGAGTCGAGTTTGACTCAAATATGGAAAGATTTGAGTTGGTTATGATAGGATTTCATGTGGGTCAGGAATTTGAGTTGTTTACGAATGTGGGATATGTTCCTAAGGTGTTTGGAAGTCTTAATATTGCTTCTATCTGCATATAGAAGAATCCTAAGCAGTTATGGAAAGTTACGATTCATGAACAGAGTAGGATTAGGTTCCTGATCTGAGTTGAGTTGGCTTTCGAGCAGGTTATATAAGCAAGGGAGCCCAGAGATCGTGGTGCACGACTTTGGGGCTGTTCCTCTTGTGTTCTATTGAATAAAATTCGTAGTTTGAAGGAACTTGTGTGCCTTGTTCGTCCGACTTGTTCCAGACAAGTTTTACTCGTCGAGTTTCTGGACAGCACTACCTTTCGTCGGTGGTTTTATCATAACTCGAGTTTTATAGATCCAATTGACGTGATTCTTTTTGGGTTGTCTTTTAACTTGATTATCTATCATGTCAAAATTTCACGGTCAGATTTGTGGTCTATGATCCACACGTGTTTGTTTGCAGCGTTCCAGAACTGTTTTTTTTTCTCGGGTAGGGCAGATTGACCTTTGTTTGATCTTTTGATCATATCTTGAGTTTTTCTCGACGGATTTGAGTAATTCTTGTTGTGTTGTTTTCTTGACATGATTCTCTCTGATATCTATCACTTTTTTCATGGTGAAACACGTTTAGATTAGTCTCACACATGATTTCTTTAACAGATCATTTTCTGCCGAAGGGGTTGGGGTTTAATTGTTTCCGCTGCGTAAGATTTTTAAATCTACCATTCACCCCCCCTCTAGTAGCTTTTCACATGCTCTTCGATCCTACAATTGGTATCAGAGCCACGGTGCTCAAATCTTTGTGATTTGCGTGTGTTTTTGACTAATCATCATGGAGAAGTACTCTGCCAAACCTTGTGTGTTCGCTGGTATTGATTTTCAGGTTTGGAAGGCATGCATGGAGGCTTTCATCCAGGCACAAGGCTTTGCAATATGGGAGAAGGTATACAAGCCGTACGAAGTGCCATCAAACGATCAAGTTACAGCTACAAATCTGAGAGATGTCGACAGCAACAACAAGGCTTGGAACTTGATCATACAAGGATTAACACAAAGCGACTTCGACCGTGTTGCACACCTCCGATCTGCATACGATGTGTGGAAAGCACTTTGTGACTACCACGAAGGATCCAACACGATCAAAGAGGTAAGGCAAGACATGTTCAAGAAAGAATACATGAGCTTCGAGATGCAACCCGGTGAGTCTATTGATGACCTTTTTGCTCGCTTTAATAAGATTCTCAGCAACTTGCGTAGTGTCAATGTAAATTTTTCAGATGCTGAAAATGCTAGGCAATTGCTAAGTGCATTAGATATGTCAATTTGGGAGATGAAAGTCACATCTATTCGTGAATCTACTGTCATGAGTTCACTTACTTTAGATGTGCTATATTCCAAGTTAAAAACTCATGAAATTGACATAATCTCACGTAAGAACCCCAACAAGTCTATAGCTTTTGTTTCTCAACGTGACATGCCTAGTTCGGGTCAAAAATCATCTTGTGGTACACTTGCTTTGCTGTTCTCTCTAACCCTTGAACAGATTGAGGAGTTTCCAGAGGAGGAGCTAGCGCTCATCTCTACCCGATTCTCAAAAGCATTGCAAAATGTGAGAACTAGAAGGAGAGGAAGCTCCGGACCTCAACGATGCTTTGAATGTGGTAAGACAGGACATTTTCGTTCAGATTGCCCTAACCTTTCAGGTCCTACTTCTCGGGATGAAGAGAAAACAAGAACGAAGCACTCCTCTACAAAAGATACAAAGAAAAAGAAGGGTTTTACAGGACGTCAATTGGTGAGCAGATTTATCTCAGCACTCCAGGAACTTGGCTCAAGCGACGTGTATATTGGAAGTGATGAAGATGAAGATGATTTGGCAAACTTGTGCTTCATGGCGGGCAAGTCAAGATCAAGTATGGAGGAGGCAGATCACAACAGCGACAATGAAGAGGTATGTCCTACTTGCGAAGAAATGTGTGATGCTATTTCTTGTGCCACTGTTATTGTTAAGAAAAAGGACAAAAAGCTTAGGGACAATGCTGTTCAAATTGAGTCACTAGAATCTGAAATTAATCGTTTGAAATCCTTGATTCCTAGTGATGATTCTTGTTCCTCATGTGACTTAATATATGAACAATTGTCCTCCCTAAGAAGTGCACATACCTCCACACTTGATAAACTTGAACTTGAAATTGAAAAGAACAAAAAGCCTGCTGCACTTAATATTGGAAACTTAAAAGATGCTTCTTGTTCTACAATTGATTTGCATTGTTCTAGTCGTGATGATCTTGATAAGAAACTGCAAGATGCTATGAATGAAATCTCTATATTGAACAATGCTTTACGTTCTCATGAAGTTAAATTTTGTTCCAATTGCAAACCAAAAGGAAAAACTTCATGTGAAAATTGCCTTGATCTGTCCAATAAACTTGATGACATGCATAGGACATTAGATCGGTTTTGTAATGGGAATAAGAACCTAAACTTGCTGCTGAATTCTTCCAAGTCTTGCAATGATAAAACTGGTTTAGGTTTTGATTCTCACGCTCATGCTAAGGCACATCCACCTAAAATTGTAAAGTCATTAGGAAGTTGTTTGATTCAAACAGTTCCTAAACAAAAAGGAGTGGTTTTCAAGTCTGTAGGAGTATTGTCTCATTCGATTTCAAATAAAAATATTGCTTGCTCATCTAGACATGAACACAAAGTTAAATTTCATTGTACCTACTGTGGTAGAGATGGTCATGTCGTAGGTTTTTGTTATAGACTAGATAAACAACAGAAAAGGGAAAGAATGGTTGCTAGATCTCATAACTTTCTTGCATAATTTGCTGCACATATTGAACCGAATGTACAACCTCCTGTTTTGAGTAAAAAACATTCAAAGTTTACCTCTGGACCTTTTGTTTTTGCCTCCGGAGCTACTGATTTTTGTGCTACACAAGTAACACCTTATAGGTCAGTATTTAAGAATAAAAAATCTCAAACTTTGACTCATAAACCTGTTGTTTTGTCTCAGCTTTCGTGTGTTTTTCCTGCTGCACGTCGCGTGACTCAGTACTGGATTCCTAAATGCCTTTTGACTAACCCCATTATTGAGTCATCGACGTATTGTGCTTCTATGTAGGTTACACGTTTGAGGAAGGAGAACATTTGGATCGTGGATTCAGGTTGCTCACGCCACATGACCGGTAACAAAGATTGGTTCTCCTCCCTCTCTTTTGTGTCACATGTAGAGAATGTTACTTTTGCTGATAATTCATCAACTCCTATAATTGCTAAGGGTTCGGTTAGAGTAAATGATCACTACACTTTGAAGGATGTGGCACTTGTCAAAAATTTGAAATACAACTTGCTTTCGGTTGCACAATTGCTAGATGAAAATCTAGAAATTATTTTCAATAAAAACTGCTGCAAAGTTGTAGGTTCAAATAGTGAGCTTATTTTTAACATGTCTCGGTTTGGAAGAGTTTTTAAAGATGATTTTGATATGTCTTCCTCTAAGCATAGGTGTCTAGTTGCTAATGATTCAAAGGACTTATATTTTTGGCATCGTAGACTTGCTCACGTAGGCTTTGATCACCTAACGCGTGTTAGTGCTCTTGATCGCGTACGTGGGTTGCCTAAGCTTAAAGGGGACAAAGAAATTGTGTTCTCTTCTTGTAGACATGCTAAGATGGTTGCAGGTTCACATACTCCTCTCACAATGATCATGACAACTGAACCATGTCAACTTTTGCATCTTGACACCGTAGGACCTTAACGTGTTCAATCCTTCGGAGGAAAATGGTATGTTCTTGTGATTGTTGATGATTATTCTAGATATTCTTGGGTTTACTTTATGGCGTCTAAGAATGAAGTTTTTTATCACTTTAGAACTTTATTTCTTAGATTATCAATTGATCACCCAGGATCATTAAAAGCAATTAGAAGTGATAATGGAACTGAATTTAAAAATCAATCTTTTGATTACTTTTGTGCTGAAAATGGAATAGATCATCAATTTTCTTCACCACATGTACCTCAACAAAACGGTGTTGTAGAAAGAAAGAACAGAACCTTAGTTGAGATGGCTAGGACTATGCTTGATGAATATCAAACTCCTAGGAAATTTTGGGCTGATGCATTAGCAACCGCTTGTTATGTCTCAAATCATGTTTTCTTGCATGCTAAGCTAGGTAAAACACCATATGAGCTCCGGTTTGGACATAGGCCTAGTGTTATAAACTTTCGGGTCTTTGGATGCAAATGCTTTGTTAATAAACATGGTAATCTTGATAAATTTGAACCTAGATCCATTGATGGCATGTTTCTTGGTTATCCATCTCATACTAGACGCTACCGTGTGCTTTTACTTGACACTAACAAAATTGTGGAGACTTGTGAAGTGTCTTTTGATGAAGCTAACCCAGGTACTAGCTCAAACATTGCAGGTCCAGATCCATATCCACAGGGGGGAGCATTTTCATTGATGATGAGGAAGAATTGGAGCGGCTGCCCGAAAATTCAGCAGCTAAAGACGTTGGTTCAGCTCCGGATGTTAATTCTCAACCAGCACCGACAACCATCAATGCTGATTCAAATCATCCTCAAGTCACAAGCTCATTGATTTGTGATGAACATGAAGAAGAAGCTTGTGAGACATCTGTTCCCCTACGATATTACAAAGATCATCCCCCACAAAAGATGATTGGAAGCTTGCACGAACGAGTCACACGGTCCAGGTTTTGCGATCCAAACTTTTATGCTCATTTTGCTTTTGTTGCTTCTTTTCAACCCAAAGATGTATCACATGCACTCACTAATGAATCTTGGATTGTTGCCATGCAAGAAGACTTAGAAAATTTTGAAAAAATAAAGTTTGGAAACTTGTACCTCCACCTCAAGGTCACACTTTAATTGGAACTAAATGGGTATTTAAAAATAAACAAAGTGAGGATGGGGTTGTGGTTAGGAATAAGGCTAGTTTGGTTGCTCAAGGTTTCACTCAAGTTGAAGGTCTAGATTTTATGAAACTTTTGCTCCTGTTGCTAGATTAGAAGCCATAAGAATTTTGTTATCTTTTGCTGCATCTGTTGGTTTTAAGCTATATCAAATGGATGTTAAAAGTGCTTTTCTTAATGGCTACATAGATGAGGAGGTTTATGTGAAACAACCACCGGGTTTTGAAAATCCAGATTTTCCTAATCATGTTTACAAACTATCCAAAGCCTTGTACAGTCTCAAACAGGCCCCTAGAGCATGGTATGATAGGTTAAAAACATTTTTACTTGAAAAAGGGTTTACCATGGGCAAGGTTGATAAAACTCTTTTTGTGCTTAAGCATGGCAATGACTCATTATTCGTTCAAGTGTATGTGGATGATATTATCTTTGGTTGTGCTTCTCATGATCTTGTGTCAAAGTTTCCAGCAATGATGAGTTCTGAATTTGAAATGAGTATGATGGGTGAACTCACTTACTTTTTGGGGCTGCAAATCAAGCAAACAAAGGAGGGTACCTTTGTGCATCAAACGAAGTATATAAAAGATCTCCTAAGGCGCTTCAACATGGACAAAAGCAAGCCTCTTCGGACACCAATGGGAACAGCAACAACACTTGGACTTGATGAAGATGGTGAACCCGTGGATCAAAAAGAATATAGAAGCATGATCGGATCACTTTTGTACCTCACGACATCAAGACCAGATATACAATTCAGCGTATGTCTTTGTGCACAATTTCAAGCCTCCCCACATGCTTCACATCGTCAAGCCGTCAAAAGGATTCTCGGGTACTTACATGGAACTCAAGAATTTGGATTTTTTCTTCCTTCTTCCTCAACCATTACTTTGAAAGCTTTTTCGGATGCTGATTTTGGGGGTTGTAGGATTGATAGGAAAAGTACTTCCGGTGCTTGTCATTTTCTTGGTAATTCTCTTGTTGCTTGGTCCTCTAGAAAACAAAATTCAATTGCACAATCCACAGCCAAATCTGAATATGTAGCTGCTGCTAGTGCTTGCTCACAAATTCTTTAGATTGTTCAAACACTTAAGGACTATGGGGTTGATCTAGATAGTGTTCCACTGTTTTGTGATAACAATAGTGCCATTTGCATTGCTAAAAACCCCGTGCAACATTCTAGAACTAAGAACATTGACATTAGGTATCACTTTCTCCGAGATAATGTTGAAAAAGGAAACATTGTGCTTCACCATGTAGATACTGAACAGCAATTGGCTGACATTTTTACAAAACCTTTGGATTTCACTCGTTTTTGTTACATTCGTAGTGAAATAGGGGTTATGCATCCTCATGGCTTAAATAGAGGGGGAGTTTTGAAACTTGGGAAGTCTATTTGTGAATCTAAAATTAAAATAATATGAGCATAGTATTTCATACATATATGACTTTGTGATTCCTTTTACATTCTGAAAGTTCTTACTAGATTACTCGTGTTATACATTTTGTAGTTTTTGCCATGTCTAGTAATTGGAATAATAACTTACACTAAATCTGGTCATGGTCGAACTTTCTTGCTGTTTTGAACTTGTTACATGTTCACAAGTGCTTTTAATCATTAAGAATTAATCAAGTAATCAACTCACATGTTGAGTTTTTATGAAGAAATATAAATTGAGAAAAGATCAAGAGAATATGCATGCATCGCACTTCTTCTTTTGAGATGGCTTATCATTGCACTTAGATATGAACTTGGAAGAAGTTGTGTATGACTAAAACCATGTCCTTAAGCTTCTGATTATCAAATGACATAGGCTTGGCTTGGTTGGTTAGAATAAGGCAGATGCGCATATAATCTCTTGCAAATATCATATGATCTAAATTTATGCTTTGAAAAAAATAAAATGCAGCAACTAGTGTCATGATTTCAGGTTTTGAAATACTTAAGTTTGTGAGATCATGACTTGCTTAAATTGAAAATTACATATGATCTCTAGCATGGCTTACACTACTTTATGTATTTCATTGATGTGATAATGTAAGGTACTTGATAGTATGACTTGGATGAGCTTTGTTTATATGTATATGTTATAATATGCTCATAACAACTAAAGGGGGAGAGATAATTTGTTTTTATGCTCATGACTTGCTGAATACATTGTCAAAGGGGGAGAGATAAGCATGAAGAGAAAGAGAATATGTACATAAGGAGAGATAATAAAGGGGGAGAGATAATATGGGATAATTTTTGGATTTTCTTCTCATTTTACTTTTGATTTACAAAGGGGGAGAAATTGTCTTCAAATCTTTTAATGAGAATAAGACAATGTTCGGATTTTAAGTGGTGTTGCCAATGCATTCATCAAGGGGGAGATTGTAAGACCTATGTGTGCTGAATACATTGGCTTGTAGTCACTTGGCTTTGACGATAAAAGTTTTGAATATCACCAGAACACATTTTTTTATTTCCGGCGCTAGGTTCTACTAGCTTTTGTTAGATTCGGCTCAAGGTCCGAGTTGCTCTGGCAAGGTCTGGAACTTGATCGCAGTGCTTCTGTTTTTCATTTGCAATGTTTCATACTTGCTTTACATCTCTGGAAAGATTGTTTAGTATTCATTTGCTAAGTTTTTGGTGCGTTTTGGTTGATATGGATGATATCGTGTTACTGTGGTTTTGCAACATGCTTATGTGAGGTTCTCACGTAAGGTGTTGTTTCTGGAACTAACTTGAGTCAAGTCGAGGACTTGGGCTCGTATGGATTGGTTGTTTATTCATGTGGAGGTGTTGCTTGAGTTCAAGACATGGCTGGTGATGGGATCCATTGGACTAGTCTCAGGGAGGAGATGAGGTTCCAACAACCAAATTGAGGAGGAATTGTGGTTGAGTTGATCGGAAGGTTGCGCAGCATGTTTGAATCAAGAACCATGCATATGAAGGTATCGTGGACGTCATTGGAAGATGTTTGCACGTGTGCAAGGAGTGCATGGACATGGCTACATGGTTCCGAGACATGATGAAGAGATGTGGACGTAAAGAGTTGGTCGGAAAGGTCCAACCGACTAGCTTATGGACTCAGGCTGCGGCTGAGTCGGGTTTGACTCAAATATGAAAAGATTTGAGTTGGTTATGATAGGATTTCATATGGGTCACGAATTTGAGTTGTTTAGGAATGAGGGATACGTTCCTAAGGTGTTTGGAAGTCTTAAGATTGCTTCTATCTGCGTATAGAAGAATCATAAGCAGTTATGGAAAGTTACGATTCGTGAACAGAGTAGGATTAGGTTCCTGATCTGAGTTGAGTTGGCTTTCGAGCTGGTTATATAAGCAAGGGAGCCCAGAGCTCGTGGTGCACGACTTTGGGGCTGTTCCTCTTGTGTTCTATTGAATAAAATTCGTAGTTTGAAGGAACTTTTGTGCCTTGTTCGTCCGACTTGTTCCAGACAAGTTTTACTCGTCGAGTTTCTGGACAGCACTACCTTTTGTCGGTGGTTTTATCATAACTCGAGTTTTACAGATCCAATTGACGTGATTCTTTTTGGGTTGTCTTCACAACTTGATTATCTATCATCTATCAAAATTTGACGGTCATTGAGACGGCTAAGTCTTGCTAAGCCTTGTGCTCACGATTGCTATATTGTGGTTTTTGCAGGTATTATTAGCTTATGCTTATGTTATGGTTGTCCGTGAGACCTCAAGCTTGTTGAGATGTATCTCTCACAGAAACCATGCCGCTGTTCTCTGTTTCGCGTTGCTAGTGAGAAGCGTCTGTGGGCATGGATAGTTTCTCTTGTGCATAGTTTGTTAATATTGTGAGTATAAAATATTCCGCTACGTTGTATATTATGTTGTAAAAGAGAATCATCTTGTAAAATAAAATATTTGTGTTGGTTATTTTGTATGGCTTTTCTTGTGTGTTGTTGGGTGCCGCATCGCACGGCACCACCCAATGCGATTCCTGTACTATGTGGACCCCGGTCCCCCACACCATCCTTATGAGATTTGACACATAATTTTGCTATCTTAGTGCCAATTAGACGTGCCAAATCACCGTTTCACATGGCAGCCTCTAATGAAACGACATTCATATCCTAAACAAACCCTTCAATCAAAAAACTGTCATTGCCCCTGCCGGCCTGCCCCTTCCATTAAATCCTGAATTTGTTATATACTCCAGCTTGCCAAGGAGGCCGCATGTAACACCCTAAATTTTCGCATCCTGCATTGCATACATGATCATGCATTAAACATTAGTAGGATAAAAGAAAAATAATAAAACATAAAAGATGGAGCATATATATACAAATGTATGTAGCAAAAGAAGAAATAGAAAATAATAATTATTGTCTAAAACTTGTAATGAGAAATAAGTATAAAAATAATAATAAAAATATATATAAGTATATATATAAGAATATATATATAACAATATATAGAAATAGATAAAATATTAATATTAACAATATATGTTATAAAAATAATAAATAATAAATATATAATATGAATAATAATATATATATAAAAAAAAATATATATAATAAATTATAAAGGAAAGTATAAAAAGAAAAGTAACATAAAAAAATATAAATAATAAATATAAAATAATAATAATAATATATAAGTAGGTTGTATGATAATAAATATATATAATAATAAATGAATAAAATAAATAAGAAAAAAAAAAAAACAGTAATATGTTTCAAAAAAAAAAAAAAAAAAAAACGAAAAGGGACCGCTGGCCAGGCGGCCGAGCCAGCCCAGCCAGCCGGCCCCGCACCCGACCACGCGCGACCGCGCCCCGAGGCGCTGACGGCGCCAGCCGCCGGGCCCCGCTCCCCCCCTGCCTCGGCCCCCTCACCCGACGCGACCCCCGCCGAACCGCGCCGCCCTCCCACGCACCCCGCGCCCACGCGCACCGCGCGGCTGGGCCCCACCGCCGCCTGCCCGCCCCGAGGCCCCGCCCCTGACCGCGCCGCCTGCGGTCACGCCGCGCGGGCCCCGCCCCGGTCCCCGCTGACCCGTGCCGCACCCCGCCTCCCACGCCGCACGCTCCCGCCTCCCGGCCCCACGCACCGCCTGCCGCGCCCTCCCGGGCCCCACCCACGCCCCGCCGCCTACAGCACGGAGCCGACTGCGCCCCCCCAGCCTCCCGAATCCCCACGCCGACTCCCGCTAACACCGCACCGACGCGCCCCGATTTCCGCGCTCCCACCCCGCCTGGACTCCCGATCAGCGCCGAACCAGCGCGATTCCCGCGCGCGCTGCGGCCCCGTCGCCCTAGCCGCCGCCTATAAAAGCACCGTAGGCCTTCGTGTTTTTTTTCCGATCCCAGAAATCAGCCGCCACCAGAAAAAAAGAAGGGAGCCCTAGCCGCCGGTACGAGCAGGAAAAAGCGCACCAGAGAGCAGCGCCGCTGCCAGGGGAAGAAAAAGAAGGGGAAGAAGAGGAAGAAAAAGAGGAGGGTGCCACCGTCCACCGGAGATCGTCACCGTCGTCGTGCCGCCGAGGGACTGCTGCGCCATCCACTTCGTCTACGCGTCGCATTTGTTCCGCGACCGTCACGCCGTCAGATCTACGGTAGGGTCCGTTCCCGATGCGAATTTTTGCGACCGTATTGAATCTAGTAGGCGTAAATTAAATTTAGTTGCATCATAATTTTATTTTCAGCAGCATTAATCCACCCTAAAATTCCCGTAAACCCTTATGAACACGTATGAACTAGTCGCATCTAATTAATAAACGACCGTAGTAAATTAATTATTAAATTGTGCATGCATGCATGTCATTGCATGATGATTATTTTGTGTGCATTATGTTGAATTGTATGTATTTTCTTGTATGTGTGATCACGCGTAGAGGAACGTGCTCGAGAGGCCGCATACGAGGATTTCCAAAATCAAGACTTTGAAGCGCTTGAGCAACCCCATCCGCCGGAGCAAGGCAAGTGTCCTTGAAGCATATTGATCCTGTTTTAAAATAAATGTTTTGTTTGCAAAACTGCATGCTATGTCAATTTGATGGGAATCCTATGGTAGGAAGTTTACTAGATTTGTTAAACCACCCTTGTCACCTGGGAATTATGGTAGAGAGTCGGGAAGGGTTTTTACCTTTTTGCTTCGCTTAATTAATTGGGATGGAAAAACAACACTACGAATTTAATTATGCATCAATGATATTTTGGTTAATGTGAACTGTTCAATACGATGGGTGATCTAAGCAAGCCTGGCATGTGGAAGGGTTGGATGTTATGGTGGTTTGCTTGCTTTAGATCTAAGGACCGGTTCATGCGAGAATAAGCCAGGACTACAGTGCCACCACGAGGCCAAGTATGGGTGCGGCGTAGCTGATTAATTAGGGCTTTGCTAGTGCTGTTTGGACCATTGTGGATGCTCGGGGAAGGGGTAGTCGGATTGGGTTTGTTGATGATTGGTGGGACTACCCTGGGATCCGAATGGCTCAAGAGGGGGCCCTTGGTTGAAGATGTGCTCAGTTGGAGGCATCGCCACCGGTGAAACCTCAGTGGGGTCTGAATAGACTAGTAATCCCTTTGTAAAGGCTATTTTGTGATCTCTTGGCCATACACCAAAGGAAGTGTAATTGGCATAAGGGAGGTTCTTTAGTCGCCGACGGGTGATGAAATCACAAACACGTGGGTAAAGTGGTACAAACTCTGCAGAGTCTATTAAAACTATCATGATAGCCGTGCTCCCGGTTATGAGCGCCTGGATGACCTACATGATTAGAATTAGAATTGGGATTTGGGATGGTTATGGTTTGGTGATGGTTATGGTCATGGTTATGAAATTGAGTTATGATAATTGGACATGGATAATGGTAATGTTGGTAATAATTGAATATTGTTTATATTTTGTTAATATGATGGGATTTATTTCACATAGACGTAGGATAATGCTTTTCAAATGTTTTACTGTACTCTTCAGCACTTAGCCATTATTATTGTCGTCATTTGAATAAGCCACATGTCATACTTCCCACACTTGCTGAGTACGACATGTACTCACTCTTGCAATCCCCCACCCCAACAGTTGCAGGTCAGAATTGTGAGGTTAATGGCGATAATGTGGAGATCTAGGCCGTGTCTACCGTCAGCTTTGCCTGTGGTGTTGCATGGAGCTGCGCTATCCCTTTGCTTAGTTTGCTTAGTTTTATTTAGTTAATTTATTTCCGCTGCATTAGTTGAACTTATCATTAATATTCATTAGAGCTTGTATTCGAGGATATAATGAATTATGTAATAAGAGTACTCATTTAATAATTTGAGCTGTGGTAATTATCTGTTTATCATTTGTGAATCACTCGTGTATGTGTGTTGAACATCCTGGGCACACATATGCGTTAGCTTGGTTCGTTTCGGAACCGGGCGTCACAAATTGGTATCAGAGCCACAGGTTGACCGTAGGATGCAGCCTAGATAGAATGGACACTTTAGAGCACATAGGAGCACTCAGGAATCGATGTGTTTTCGCTTAAGTGTGCTGTTTGCTATATATATTGTTTGCTTGTGTGCTTAATAGAGGATTTTGGGATGCTTTAGCATTACCATGTCCACCTAGGCTAGTATAGCTAGTTGTTTAATTTCATATCCCTTGATGCATATAGTTGGGGACGTTTCTAAATTCTTACCTATTGCTTTTCTCTAGATGGTGAGGACTCGCAACCAGAGGGATGCCAATGATGAGGAGGAGAACAATGGAGTACCTCAGAACAACAACGGACAAGGACCTGCTCATGGAGCTATTAACCTTGAGCAACTATTGGCTATGCAAAACCAGCTCATGCAGACCATGATACAGACCATGGGACAGCTGCAGGCTGGCAATATCAACAATCAGCCCCACATGCCTCCACCGCCACCCCCGCCTCCTCATGACCGATTGGGAGAGTTTATGAGGACTAGGCCGCCAACCTTCGCTCAAGCTGCCGACCCTATGGATGCTGATGATTGGCTCAAGTCCGTGGAGAAGAAGCTAGCTATTGTCCAATGCAGTGACCGGGAGAAGGTACTATTTGCATCTCATCAACTCGTTGGAGCAGCCGCCGATTGGTGGGATTCACTATGCAATGCTCATGAGAATCAAGAGAGGATCACCTGGGCGGAATTCAAAGAGAGTTTCCGTTCTCATTACGTGCCGGAAGGTGTTATGCTCTTGAAGAGGCAAGAATTCGAGAACTTAAGACAAGGAAGATCAAGCGTGAGCGAATATCTCAACAAGTTCACTCAACTCTCAAGGTATGCGCCCGAGGATGTTAGTCGAGACAGTCGGAAGCAATATTTGTTCATGAGAGGCCTCAACAATGAGATCCAAGTGCAACTACTCAACTGCGATTATGCCAATTTCCAGAAACTTGTAGACAAAGCAATTGTAGTTGAGAACAAGATCCGTGAGATGGAGCAAGAAATCAAGCGGAAGGCGCCATACCAAGGACAACAACAAGGAAGTAATGTGCGTCCTCGCCTTGCACCACCCAATGTGCCTCATTACAGCTCCCCTATTCCTGCTCAGCGCCCTGGATATGCACCACACCCAACTCAGTTTGTGCAGCAGCGCCCTGATATGCAAGCAATGCCCTATGCACATCGTGCTGATTTTCCTGGAAACAATGCTCAAAACCAAGCTCGTCCTAATAATTCTGGTGGAGTCAAGAGGTGCTATACTTGTGGAGAAGCTGGACACTTTGCGAATCAATGTCCTAAGTCAGGCCTTGGTCAAAGAAGCAATGCGCCGAGGCAAAACCCAAGACCGAATGGAGGACAGCCACAAGGAAGCCGTGGACAGCAGAATTTTGCTCGCGGCAACGTGAACCATGTCTCTACGGAGGATGTTCAACAAGCGGATGACGTGGTCATTGGTATGTTTCTTGTTAACTCCAACTCCGCGATTATGTTATCTGATTCTGAAGCATCGCATTGATTCATTGCATCAAAGTATGTTGCCAATTATAGTTTGCCTATCTCTCATATGAAGTCTACCCTATTGGTTAAGTCTCCTGGAGGAGAGATGAGAACAAATATAGTATGTCCAAAAGTAAGCCTTAAAATAAGGGGGGTAGACTTCTTCGCCAACCTCATTGTTTTGGATTCACGAGGAATAAGAGGATCCGTTGGTGCAAAGTGGAAAAGAAACACCCTACGGAAACCGGAGCTACGTGGGAACGTGAAGAATATCTGAAGGCAGAATTCCCTCACCTTTTCTCCACGCTATCGAATCTCGAGGGCGAGATTCATTTTAAGGGGGGTAGAATTGTAACACCCTAAATTTTCGCATCCTGCATTGCATACATGATCATGCATTAAACATTAGTAGGATAAAAGAAAAATAATAAAACATAAAAGATGGAGCATATATATACAAATGTATGTAGCAAAAGAAGAAATAGAAAATAATAATTATTGTCTAAAACTTGTAATGAGAAATAAGTATAAAAATAATAATAAAAATATATATAAGTATATATATAAGAATATATATATAACAATATATAGAAATAGATAAAATATTAATATTAACAATATATGTTATAAAAATAATAAATAATAAATATATAATATGAATAATAATATATATATAAAAAAAAAATATATATAATAAATTATAAAGGAAAGTATAAAAAGAAAAGTAACATAAAAAAATATAAATAATAAATATAAAATAATAATAATAATATATAAGTAGGTTGTATGATAATAAATATATATAATAATAAATGAATAAAATAAATAAGAAAAAAAAAACAGTAATATGTTTCAAAAAAAAAAAAAAAAAAAAAAAACGAAAAGGGACCGCTGGCCAGGCGGCCGAGCCAGCCCAGCCAGCCGGCCCCGCACCCGACCACGCGCGACCGCGCCCCGAGGCGCTGACGGCGCCAGCCGCCGGGCCCCGCTCCCCCCCTGCCTCGGCCCCCTCACCCGACGCGACCCCCGCCGAACCGCGCCGCCCTCCCACGCACCCCGCGCCCACGCGCACCGCGCGGCTGGGCCCCACCGCCGCCTGCCCGCCCCGAGGCCCCGCCCCTGACCGCGCCGCCTGCGGTCACGCCGCGCGGGCCCCGCCCCGGTCCCCGCTGACCCGTGCCGCACCCCGCCTCCCACGCCGCACGCTCCCGCCTCCCGGCCCCACGCACCGCCTGCCGCGCCCTCCCGGGCCCCACCCACGCCCCGCCGCCTACAGCACGGAGCCGACTGCGCCCCCCCAGCCTCCCGAATCCCCACGCCGACTCCCGCTAACACCGCACCGACGCGCCCCGATTTCCGCGCTCCCACCCCGCCTGGACTCCCGATCAGCGCCGAACCAGCGCGATTCCCGCGCGCGCTGCGGCCCCGTCGCCCTAGCCGCCGCCTATAAAAGCACCGTAGGCCTTCGTGTTTTTTTTCCGATCCCAGAAATCAGCCGCCACCAGAAAAAAAGAAGGGAGCCCTAGCCGCCGGTACGAGCAGGAAAAAGCGCACCAGAGAGCAGCGCCGCTGCCAGGGGAAGAAAAAGAAGGGGAAGAAGAGGAAGAAAAAGAGGAGGGTGCCACCGTCCACCGGAGATCGTCACCGTCGTCGTGCCGCCGAGGGACTGCTGCGCCATCCACTTCGTCTACGCGTCGCATTTGTTCCGCGACCGTCACGCCGTCAGATCTACGGTAGGGTCCGTTCCCGATGCGAATTTTTGCGACCGTATTGAATCTAGTAGGCGTAAATTAAATTTAGTTGCATCATAATTTTATTTTCAGCAGCATTAATCCACCCTAAAATTCCCGTAAACCCTTATGAACACGTATGAACTAGTCGCATCTAATTAATAAACGACCGTAGTAAATTAATTATTAAATTGTGCATGCATGCATGTCATTGCATGATGATTATTTTGTGTGCATTATGTTGAATTGTATGTATTTTCTTGTATGTGTGATCACGCGTAGAGGAACGTGCTCGAGAGGCCGCATACGAGGATTTCCAAAATCAAGACTTTGAAGCGCTTGAGCAACCCCATCCGCCGGAGCAAGGCAAGTGTCCTTGAAGCATATTGATCCTGTTTTAAAATAAATGTTTTGTTTGCAAAACTGCATGCTATGTCAATTTGATGGGAATCCTATGGTAGGAAGTTTACTAGATTTGTTAAACCACCCTTGTCACCTGGGAATTATGGTAGAGAGTCGGGAAGGGTTTTTACCTTTTTGCTTCGCTTAATTAATTGGGATGGAAAAACAACACTACGAATTTAATTATGCATCAATGATATTTTGGTTAATGTGAACTGTTCAATACGATGGGTGATCTAAGCAAGCCTGGCATGTGGAAGGGTTGGATGTTATGGTGGTTTGCTTGCTTTAGATCTAAGGACCGGTTCATGCGAGAATAAGCCAGGACTACAGTGCCACCACGAGGCCAAGTATGGGTGCGGCGTAGCTGATTAATTAGGGCTTTGCTAGTGCTGTTTGGACCATTGTGGATGCTCGGGGAAGGGGTAGTCGGATTGGGTTTGTTGATGATTGGTGGGACTACCCTGGGATCCGAATGGCTCAAGAGGGGGCCCTTGGTTGAAGATGTGCTCAGTTGGAGGCATCGCCACCGGTGAAACCTCAGTGGGGTCTGAATAGACTAGTAATCCCTTTGTAAAGGCTATTTTGTGATCTCTTGGCCATACACCAAAGGAAGTGTAATTGGCATAAGGGAGGTTCTTTAGTCGCCGACGGGTGATGAAATCACAAACACGTGGGTAAAGTGGTACAAACTCTGCAGAGTCTATTAAAACTATCATGATAGCCGTGCTCCCGGTTATGAGCGCCTGGATGACCTACATGATTAGAATTAGAATTGGGATTTGGGATGGTTATGGTTTGGTGATGGTTATGGTCATGGTTATGAAATTGAGTTATGATAATTGGACATGGATAATGGTAATGTTGGTAATAATTGAATATTGTTTATATTTTGTTAATATGATGGGATTTATTTCACATAGACGTAGGATAATGCTTTTCAAATGTTTTACTGTACTCTTCAGCACTTAGCCATTATTATTGTCGTCATTTGAATAAGCCACATGTCATACTTCCCACACTTGCTGAGTACGACATGTACTCACTCTTGCAATCCCCCACCCCAACAGTTGCAGGTCAGAATTGTGAGGTTAATGGCGATAATGTGGAGATCTAGGCCGTGTCTACCGTCAGCTTTGCCTGTGGTGTTGCATGGAGCTGCGCTATCCCTTTGCTTAGTTTGCTTAGTTTTATTTAGTTAATTTATTTCCGCTGCATTAGTTGAACTTATCATTAATATTCATTAGAGCTTGTATTCGAGGATATAATGAATTATGTAATAAGAGTACTCATTTAATAATTTGAGCTGTGGTAATTATCTGTTTATCATTTGTGAATCACTCGTGTATGTGTGTTGAACATCCTGGGCACACATATGCGTTAGCTTGGTTCGTTTCGGAACCGGGCGTCACACCGCATTGAGCCATTGAGGACCATGCGCCGGTGCCGTTTCTGCCCAGTGAACTTTGTAGAAGGTTTCAGAAAGACAGGTGTTAGAACATCTAATAATAATTTTTAACCCTCTGACGAGTGAAACAGTCCAACTTTCGTCAAATTTTTGTAGTAGTATTAACTAAATTGTACTCCCTCCGTCCCCGTGAACTCGTCGCTTTGTAGTTCATTTTTGAACTACAAAGCGACAAGTTCATAGGGACGGAGGGAGTAGCTTCTAGAGGAGCTAAGACAGAGTAAATTTACTCTCATGCTACAGTACAGTGTTGAGGACTAGGTGAGCTATGTATGTAACACTATTGTTTAGTTCACCTAGATAATACGCAATTTTGTTCTTCCTCCACCGGACGTCGGAATTCTGACAAGGGCTAATGGAATTTTGGAGGAAACTAATAGAGTATAATTAATGAATTTATCAACCCCTAGAGACATAATACACATATATAGCCCATAGGAGGGCTGGTACACGGGTCTAGTCCAACACATACAAATATACAGTCCAACACCCACCGCAGTCCTAACATCTAGCCACGACAGATGTTGGGACTAGATCAAAACTCTGAGAACAGCTACGACAGGAGCCCCTTTGTGAAGATGTCGGTGAACTGCGACGTCGTCGAGACGTGGAGAACTCAGACCTCGCCACGCATGCAACCCGACCACGAATAAAATGGAGGTCGATCTCCATATGCTTTGTGCGCTGATGCTGGACAGGGTTGGTAGAGAGGTAGACGGCGCTGACGTTGTTGCAGTAGACCAACGTGCTCTGGGCGATGGGAAAGTGGAGCTCTTGAGGCACCTTCTAAAGCCAGGAAGCCTCAGCCACGCCTGTCGGTACCCTGCGTACCGGGTACCCCATGATATCGCAAGAAGTGCAAGAGAGTTCCACCTGTCAGAGTTGAAGACTTCTTCAGGCCCCACACGCCACGCGGCACTGGACCCGCCTCCCTCATATGGGTAGCTTTAGGATTTCCACGTGTAATGCAAGAGCAGAGCTGAACTCGGAACATGGGGAAGCTCCGCGGTTGGCACGTGTATAATGACCCCGGACCTAACCCCCTTTAGAGGGAAGCTCCGGTGCCGCCACGTGTATAGCAGCTCCGGACCTATCTCCCCACGAGGAGAAGCTCTGTAACTGCCACGTGTGGATCCTCCGAACCTTACACCAACGGGAATATTGACAGATCTCTAACAGCACTGACATTCAAGGGACAGTTAAAGCGACAGTTACAGGACCTGATTACGTGTCATCAATGCTATAGTAATGGCACACGATCAGTGGACTATTAATAGGGGTAACGCTACCATTAAGACATGTTATCATACTATTAATCACACTTAATACTCGTAGACCGTGTATTAGCTATTGAATACGTCAGTGCCACATGTTGGGCCAGGCAAATGTTGTAACGGCCAGTCCTTAGACTATAAAAGGATTGTGCCGCACGATACAGAGACATCTAAGCTCGTACGCACTCGAGCACCACTGAAATCCTCAATAAAACAGACACCCCGTGGAGTAGGATATTACGCTCAGGCGGCTTGAACCTTGTAAATCTTCTGTGTCATCATCTTGTCTAAGATCTCCATGCGCCCAAACCAATACAAGAACCTCCGCGGGCTACAGTTTAGTAGTACCGGGGGAAGTGTCGTTCATACGCTTCGACATTTGGTGCACTAGGATGGGGCGCCTGAGATCACAAGATGGTGAACTTTATTGCAGGATCATCCAACGGCAACAACAGTGTGCAAAGTGTTGGAGGGAATCCTTCTAACATGCAACAACCAGCGGGCACCGTTGTCCCGGCAGGCGTCACACCACCACCACCACCATCTGCTCCAGCGAACAATGCTCGAAAGCAAGATGGAGTACTTGTATCGGTCAAAGCATCGGCAAACAACAACTCGGAGAACGCGCTAATTGTTGCACGAACTCTGTTGGAGCGTCCACCAGCGCCCGGAGCACCTCAGGGTGCGATGGAGCAGTGGCGCGCTGATGTGCAACATCTGGATGCAGCCGAAGCCAATGCCATCAGCAGCCAAGGTCCTCCCCCTTCGGGGCAGGCACCAGCTCAACATAGGACATTGTCTGGAAGACTTGGTACTCACGTGTCACAGCACTGAAGGCGTGTTGTATCTCAATAGGGGACTTTGCTGCCTTCTGGGGCGCGTCTCACCCATACCATGTCGAGACTTTCAACACATGATCTGCGGTCGGAACTAGATCGCTGCTACAGACAACAAAATGGTCGTGTCTACATCGAGCATGCTCACGAGAGGCAAGAAGCTCGATACAACCCTGCTCCAGTGGGAGTAGGGGGAGGTTTTTATACCTTGGCCATGCACCTACGCATGGTCCGTTGGCCACAGTAGTTCCGACCTTATCCGCCGGAGAAATTCGACGGGACTATCAACCACGCCGAATTCCTCCAAATCTACTCCACTGCTATACTCGCAGCGAGGGGCAATGAGGCCATGATGGCAAATTACTTCCCAGTGTCTCTAACCGGGACCGCCAGGTTCTGGTTCATGAGTCTTCCACCCGACTCCATCAATAGTTGGGCGGAACTATGCCAACAGTTCTCTGCCAACTTCGGGAGTTCTTACACTTGGCCTGGCACTGAATTGGACTTGTTTGCTGCAAAGCAAACAACGGGGGAATCGTTGCGATCCTTTATCTAGCGGTTTTCTTAGGTACGCAATACCATCTGTTCTATCTCGAATGCTTCTATTATTTACGCGTTTAGACAGGGCGTTTGAGACAAGAAAATGTTGGAGAAGCTGGCGACTAAAGAAGTAACCAACATCACGGAGATGTTCAGCCTGGCTGACATGTGCGCTCGGGCCGCAGAGGGTCGGGAAATGCACTCAAAGCCAGTTCCGAAGGCCAACAAAAAGTCCTCCAAAGCTGAAGCCACTACCTCCGGAGGTGGCAAAAAGAAGAAGAAGTTCAACGGCAAGAAGAAGCCGTCGTACGGCGTGCCTACTGCTGCAGCTGGTCCAGCTCCGGGTGGCCTGGGGCCACGCTCCGAAAAACGACATCGTCCTTCTTCAAAAGATGGCAGCAGCTCCAAAATGTGGTGTCCGATCCATAAGATGGACAAGCACAATCTGGAGGACTGTTGAGAGGTCCAAAACCTTGTCGAGCGCTACAACAAGCGTCGAGAAGAAGCTCCTTTCCGTCAACGGGAAGGAAAACAGAAAGTTGACGAAGCTCCGGCTGAGCCGGAACTAAGCTTTCAGGATCCCAAGAAGGTGTTCAAGGTTGTGTACAACACAGCAGATGAAGACTCCGACATCTCTGACAACGAGCGTTGGAAGACCCTGAACACAATTTGTGGTGGTTTCTGGGACATCAATTCTCGCCATGTTCTCAAGACAATGCGGCGGGACATGGCCGCTACAGCTCCTACTGCCAGGGAGGAACCTCTTCTGAAATGGATGGAATTTTTTATCACCTTCGATGCTACGAGCTGCCCCAGAAACACGATCGGAGCTGGCCAGTTACCACTGATGGTATCTCCTACCATCAACAATTTTCAGCTCTACCATGTTTTGGTGGACGGGGGTGTTGGGCTGAACCTCCTGAGCTATGAAGCCTTCGTCAAGCTCCAGGTCTGACCTTCGGACCTTCATCCATCACGCCCTTTCTCTGGGGTAGGTCCGGGGGCCACTAGCCCTCTCGGATCCATCACCCTCCCGGTTACTTTCGGAACTCAGGAGAAGTACTAAACCGAGAAGCTTGTCTTCGAAGTCGAGCAGATCAGCTTACCGTTCAATGCCATCTTGGGCAGGCCTACCTTGTACAGGTTCATGGTTGTGGCTCATTATGGCTACCTGGTGTTGAAGATGCCAACACGCTCTGGCGTTCTCTGCATCCGTGAAGGCCGTACTGCAGGAATCACTGCACTAGAAGAACTCCATGTGCTTGGAACTGCGCAGGAGGAGGCATCCGGCAAAGAGCTCACTGCTGAACCCTTGAGCTCTCGTCATCGAGGCTCGACCTCTGCACCACGTGTGCAACCAAGCAGAGACACCGACATTCCCGTCAAAATCGTCCAAATCGGTTCTGATGCTGCTATGACGACCCGTATATCGGAAGGTCTGAACAACAAATAGGAACTCGCGCTCATCACTTTCCTCTGGGCGAACGTTGTCGTGTTTGTCTGGCAATCGTCACAAATGCCTAGGATCCCTAGGGAGGTGATTGAGCACAATCTGAAGATTTTTCCCGATGCATGGCTTGTACACCAGAAGCCCCAGAAGCAATCAATTGAGCGGCAAAACTTCATTTGACAGGAGATCAAAAAGATGCTCGAAGCAGGTTTCATCCGAGAAGTTTTTCATCCAAAATAGCAGGCAAACCTAGTCGTTGTACCCAAGGTCGGCAGGAAACTTCAGATGTGTATCGACTACACCACCTTAAATAAGGCATGCCCAAAAGATCCATTTCCACTACCTAGAATAGATCAGATAGTGTACTCCATCTCCGGGTGTGAGCTATTGTGTTTCTTAGATGCATATTCTGGATATCATCAGATCCAAATTCCTAAGGAAGATGAAGAGCATACTGCCTTCATAACAAGAGATGGATTATATTGTTATACTGCCATGCCCTTTGGTCTTAAAAAGGCTACTTCAACCTTTGTGAGAGCTATGTACAAAACATTTGGAGAGCTAATTAGAGACTTAGTGGAGGTGTACATCAATGACATCGTTGTGAAGATCAAGAACAAGGAGTCAATCCTTGACAATTTGCAAGCCGTCTTCGACAAGCTGCGCATTACGCGCACCAAGCTAAACCTGGACAAGTGTGTCTTCGGGGTTAGCTCCGGGAAACTCCTTAATTTCTTGGTGACTCACCGAGGAATTGAAGCAAACCTAACGAAGATCAAGGCTATAGAGGACATGCGGCCCCCATCCCACATCAAGGACGTCCAGAAGTTAACTGGGTGTCTAGCTGCGCTCAGCCGGTTCATCTCAAGACTGGCAGAGTGGGCGCTACCCTTCTTCAAACACATGAGGAAGTCTGGACCATTTCATTGGTCTGAAGAAGCAGAAAAGGCATTTCAAGAGCTGAAGCAGCTCCTCACCGCACTACTGATCTTTCTAGCTCCGAATCCTGGTGAGCCTCTACCGCTTTACATTTCAACAATTACGGACGTTGTAAGCATGGTTCTGGTCGCGGAAAGATCGGAGCCACATCCAGTTTAGGAGCCTAGACCCCTCTGAGAGGGTCCGGAGCTACCTGAAGGCGAGTCTGGGTCCCAGCCCCAAGACACAGTAACTCAAGGCAGAATGCTAGGAGATCAACCCCTGTCGCCTGAGGGGGTTCACCTGGCTAACCAAGATGGTTTGGACCTTTTCAACAAGGTCCGGGTCGAACAAGAAGAAATTCCGGACCCATCACGGAAGGTCCGGGAAGCTCAACAAGAAGGCTCGGACCCTTCTGGGAGGGTCCAGGTCGATGGAGAGGAAGCTCCGAGCTCCACCAGAAGAGTCCGGACAGTCCAACGCCCAGTGTACTTCATCAGTGAAGTACTCCACGAGCCCAAGACATGCTACATCGAGGTGCATAAGCTGTTTTACGCAGTTCTTATTGCTTCAAGAAAGCTTCATCACTACTTCCAAGCCCACAAGATATTAGTGGTAACCTCTTATCCACTACGTGCTATATTGGATAACCCTAATTCAACTATGAACATCGCAAAGTGGGTAGCAGAGTTGACTGAGTTCGATCTCGAATTTGTGCTGAGATAAGCGATCAAGAATCAGGCTTTGGCTGACTTCATGGCGGAGTGGACCCCCTCTTCATCAAATCCTGGGGGCCTCAGTGAGCAGAAGCCGGATCCCAAGGTCCCGGTCTTCATCGAACCTCATTGGACTCTCTATTTCAACGGTTTCGTGCAGAAGCAGGGGACCGGAGCTGGAATCCTTCTCCTTGCACCGACCGAGGAGAAGGTTAAATACATGGTTCACCTTGACTTCAAGGCAACCAACAACATGGTGGAGTATGAAGCTCTCATCTACGGCCTCAAGGTGGCACTATCTTATGGTGTCAAACAGTTGTTGGTGAAGGGTGATTCGCAACTCATCATAAAAAAGTCAAAGGTGAATGTTGCTGCAACAACCCCCAACTAGCTGCTTATCTTTGTTGAAAAGACTTCAAAGTTCTAGAGGGTTCAAAAAGACTTCAAAGTTCTAGATCTCCGTCATATTCAGCGCCTCAACAATGCTGAAGCCGATGAACTCTCGACGAAGGCTTCAACCAGAGCCCTTGCTCCCGACGGAATCTTTGTACGGAGGTTATCAAAACCAACAGCGCAGTGTGTCGAACTGAGTGAAGGGGCCGAGACCAGCACCTCGAAGCTGGCGGCCCCGGTGGCCCTGTTACTATGGCATCCACCAAGGGTCGTAGGTGCTGTTGGAAGCTCCGAGCAACCCAGTACGCAAGACTCAAAAGCTCAAGCTAGCTCCGATGCATGGATCTCGAAGATCCGGAGCTACATGAAAGACAACATCCTTCTTGAAGATGGTGTATCCGCTAACTGGATCGTCAGGTTGGCTAAAAGATACATGCTGGTAGAAGGGGATCTCTACCGGCGCGATGCCAACGACATCCTAATGTGATGCATGAAAGGGAAGAAGGCCATGAGCTCCTTGCGGAAATCCATGGACGCGAGTGTGGGAACCACACATCTTCCTGCACGTTGGTTCGTAAAGCCTTTCGGCATGGCTTTTACTGGCCTACAATACTCCACGATGCAGTCGAACTAGTGGAACAATGTGAAGGGCGCCAGTTCCACGCAAAACAAATTCACACACTGGATCAACCAATACAAATGATACCTCCTACATGGCCATTCGCTGTGTGGGGTATGGACATCTTGGGACCATTCTCCGAAGTCGTCGGAGGTTACAGGTTCCTATACGCTGCCATCAACAAGTTCACCAAGTGGTCGGAAGCTACCCTAGTTGTGACAATCAACAAGCAATCAGCAATCAAGTTCCGGAAGTACATAATATGAAAATTTGGAGTTCCGTACAAAGTCAAAACTGACAATGGAACCCAGTTTACAAGTGCTGCATTCCAAGAATATTGTGAAGACATCGGCATTCAAGTCAGCTACGCATCAGTAGCTCACCCAGCTAGCAATGGTCAAGACGAGAGAGTAAATGCAAAATTTTAAAAGGGACTCAAGACGCGCACATATGAGCTCCTGAAAAAGCATGGAGCCATCTGGATCGAGGAGCTTCCGTTCGCACTGTGGGCAAGCAGGACTACACCTAACCGGTCAACTGGAGAGACACCCTTCTTCATGGTGTACGGAGCTGAAGCAGTCTTTCCTCCGAAGATCACCATTGGGTCGCTCCGGGTCCGGACCTTCGATGAAGCCGCGCAGAACCAGCTCCGGCGGGAAGACCTTGACCTCATCGACGAGGGAAGGTGTCGAGCAACTTTTCGGAATGCACGTTATCGCCAAGCGCTCTGGCACTATCATCAAAGGCATGTGCGCAACCGACATCTCGATGAAGGCGATCTGGTGCTGCAGAAAATACTAATTCGCGAAGGGAACAAACTTTCCTGCAGCTGGGAAGGTCCCTTCCGAGTGATCAAAGTATCCCGCCCCGGATGCGTTCTCTTGGCAACTGAGGATGGGATTCCGCTTCCTAATCCTTGCAACATCGAGCACCTATGTAAGTTTTATACTTAGAATCATGGAGGTGAGTCGGTAATTACGCACAATGTATGTTATAGAGTCAATATACAAAGTCGGGTTGGTCCTTCGGGAGAGCATCCGGACCCCTCCGGGAGGGTCCGGGAAGCTCAAGTAACACTTGATACAGCCACATCACTAAAAGTGTAACTACCTGCCCTGTGCTAGTACAAGATGTATAACACACTTAGCATGGCCCTGTACCCTAAGTGTGTCCTTGTCTCCCTGTAATATGGACCTATAATGAAGGACATTGTTGTGTGAAAATAGACTCCACGTACATTTATTTTTGTACAAGGCTCAATATTTTGAATTATTATTTTTATCATTCTTGTTTATAATGAAGTTGTGCAATTCTTTCTAAGTTTTAGTCCAAGTTATTCATATGCGTCACAAGTTATATTGATGGTCTCATGGATCTTAACATTGTTGAATAGGCTACTTGCCCGAACGCCAAACCAATATAGGTCTGGAGTGCGCTATCGACTTAGCCTTGTCCTGCACCCTAAGTACGCCACTCTACCTACACCCCGACAGGACTCAGTAGGGTGAGTACTAAAAAAGCATACGGGTCTGGGAAGATTACATCAATATGCTTGTTATCATATTGAATTTCATTATATTTAAAACTAAAATAAAAACGATAAGTCACAAACAATTTATAGACAAGAGGACAAATTTTACTATTTTTCTTGTCTCCAATGTGCAGGAAAAACAAAAACTCATAGTGATGGTGGACGACGCCGGAGCTATAAAGCTCCGACAATCTCCAAGGGGGCCGCCGTCGACGTTTTATATGTTGACAAAAGGTGCCGTCGGAGCTACAAAGCTCCGACAACCCCAGGGGGCCTGCCGTTGACGTTCTACGAGTTGATAGTGGGTGCCGTCGGACGTATCAAGCTCCAAAAACCCCAGGGGGCCCACTGTCGATGTGGCAAATGGTATCGGAGATAAATACTTCAGACCTAAAAGTTATAAGTTTGAAGTGTCCAAGTCATCAACACATCATCAAATCTTTTTGGTACATGTTTGCAATCAAATTGTGTAGATCTACCAGTGGTCAAACAAGATAAAGGATAATGTATTGAAGAAAAGGACAACAAAATGGAATTCATTGTAGAGACAGTGGATTTCATTCATTCAAAGTACTAGATTACAAAATCAGGGTCACAGCAAAAGACAAAAGGAAAAGGTCCTAGCTACTGGAGGATCTAAGTCCTGTGGAAAAACGAAGCAACCTTATCAATAGCCTCTTAGACACTAGCTTTGGCGGCATCCTCCTCTTCGGCAATGAGTACTTCAAAGAATGGATCGAGAGAGAATTGGGGGTCTCAACTTTTGTAACACGCTAAGACATACTCGGTGACATTTTTGGCCAGCGATTTCCCATCTATCTCCAGCTGATCAGCGATGACATTACCCTTTGCGTCGAGCTTGCTGTTAGCAGAGCCAAGCGCCACCAGCGTCTAGTCTAGCTCTTGCGATGGGTCCTTGGGCATACTGGACTGAAGCCAAGAGCCACAAGGGCCCTGTCCGCACATCCCAAAAATCCCATACCATCATGGATTCGGTTGCCCTTGAGCCCCGCAGCTCCTCCACTGACCTCCGGGCGGCCGCTAGCTCCGAACTCTCTTGAGTGAGACGCTCCACCGCTTTGGCATGTTGCTGCATATTCTCAGCCACTTGTTTTTCACAGTCGGATAGCTCCGTCTCCTGAAGGTGGATGCGGTTCCACCATTCCGCCAGGTCCTTCTCCTTGCCCCTTACTTTCCCTTCTCTGGTGGCAACATCAGCTTCTCTTTTTGAGAGCTCCTGCCCCAGTTTCCATTACTTTTCTTCCTCCTCCTTACTCCACAGATCAAACTTCTTAGAGCGATCTGCCAAATTTTGCTCAGCCAGAGTCAGCTTCTGACCGAGCTCTTCTTCCCTTCTCAAAACATCCTCCGGCTGTTCTAGGAGCTTCTCTTCTCTTGCATCAAGGTCTGCTCGATGCTTCAGGAGGACCTCGTTTAATTCATTGTAGTTTCCATGGCACTCATCGGTAGCATCACTGATTTCCTTGGCATGCTCGGGGATCTCCCGAGAATTAACGTCGAGCGCCCTGATGGCGGCTTCCTTCTCCTCCAGCAATTTGCCCTAGTATTCCACCCGGGCCGGTTCCCTCTTCACCCATTCCTTCTGATCGGCAAGCCTCGTCTGTGCAAGCTTGGTCTCGAAGTGGAGCCTGTTGCACCAACACCTCAAGGTGTGGCGCTCTTCTTCAAGGGCCTTACTTTCATGATCGAAGGCGAGCTGAACTTGTCAGAGGATTGAGCAGGCATTGTCTATGGACAATGCCAAGGGAATAGGTTCCGGACCTGTCGGGGTCACCTCCGCTAGCTCCAAGGGTTCTTTAAGAACAAAAATAGGGTCTCACGCCACAACCGTGGTTCCCTGAGTTTCTACGGCACTAGGGCCGCCCTCCGGGAGCTCTTCGACACCAGCTGAAGAAGAACCCGCTGGGGAACTTCTACCTCTGGAGTCGACGCTGAAGGTCCTGATGCGGGAACTTCAATTGCTGGCTCCGCTTGTGAAGAGCTTGCCTCCTCCTCTTCATGGTGTTCTGCCTTGGACATGGGTACCTCCGGAGTAGTTACTTCTGAGGTGGTCGTTGGAGCTTCTTCCGAAGCCATTTCCATCGCCGGCTCAGGTGCCGGTACATCAGCTACCTCCGGCTCAACTGCCAGAGCTTCAATAACTTCCGGCCCAAGGGCCGAAGCTTCAAGTACCAACAACTTAGTTGTCGGGGCATCAACGACTTCTGGCTCAAGGGTCGGAGCTTCTGGCACCACAGGTTCGTGTACCAGCTCAGCAACAACTTCTGGCATAGGGACCAGAGCCTCAATTAACTCTGCCCCCGTTGCCGAAGCTTCCACCATCTCCATGTCCCGTGCCGGAGCTTTAGTCGCTGGTGATGCCGCTACTGGAGCGTCTTCATGCCCATCTCCCCCATGGTCCGGCGCTACACAGGAGTCTCTAGCGATGCTCTAAATCTAGATCCACGATATTTAGCACCGGAGCTGCCGTGACCTCAGCCACCACTTGGGGAGGCACGGGGGTTGAAGGTTGAGTTTCCGTCCGACTGTTTCGGCCATTGCGATAGGGATCGGGGCTTTAGACGCCAACTTTGACGCCCTGCAGTAAAAAAAATGGAAGATTCAAAACATGACAGAAATAAGAGTGGCAAATCAGGGAGAAAAAGCAAAGCTTACCTTGGGAAGCTACCGCTCCAATCGGTGTGGAACCTCTTCGCCGGAGGCTCAGAGCCAGAACTTGCCGTGGTTGACACGGAGGGAGCTCTGGAATGTCGCCCAGAGCCTGCCATCATTGTTGGTGTTGCCCCAGCCGAGGTCTTCCTTGGTTGGGAAGGACTACCAAACCTGGAGCCTGTAGGTGGCACTAGAACTGAAGTCGACTGTAAAGAACTGGTGCCTCTCGAGGACGCTTGCACCGGAGGATGTGTATCCGCAGAAGATCTCCCTCGCATGGGAGAAGAGGCAGTTGTAGATGGAGCTGGCCTGACGGACCTCCCATCAGCGTGCTTTAGTTTTCTCTTCTGGCTAGAAGATTCAGGTGGCTCCTTACCCTTGCTCTTGTCGATGTCTTCAACCCTCTGGCTCAGAGCAGGGGCGGTCCCCTATTCGGAAGCTCCGGGGATTACAAACCTGGAGGTCCATTGTTTTTCCATCTCACCGAGGTCATCTAGCGCCAGCATCTTCCTCCAGAGCTCCATGCTGACTTCTGGAATCATGTTTAAAGGCAGGAGAGCAGTCGACAGAGCTAAGGCATCGTTGTCAATAGACCCATGCTGAAATTTCTTGAGATGGAGCTTAAAAGATTCATCATCCAAGTTGGATTTCAAACCGGTTTCAATCCGGTCGTCATCCATCACACTGTTGAAAGCCCAGACGAGCTTCTCCCTCCTCCTTAGCGGAGCCCACCTGTTCACTAAAAAATTTCCGAAGACCATTTGGGGGGTCACTCCACCCTCCACACACTCTCGGATCCTAGTCGAGACAAGGTTGAATAAATCCCATAGCTTCAAAACTACATTCCAGCCATCGGTGTCGACGTTGGGGAGTCCTTGGTGCAGATGCAACCTGTCATGCTCATCCACTGCAATGATGACCCAATCCTTCTTCCAATCATCCCATTTGTCAGAGAGGAACGACTTCAAGTACTTGAAGGGGCAGTTTTTGCGCTTCACCAAGTAGTAGAAGCCAAGCAACTCAGTCCCCTTGCCGGTGGTGTGAACCATGCATAAGGTCCGAAACAACTCAATGCAGGGAGGCACGCCCACCCACATCTCGCAGAAGTGGACAAAAGTTGCCATGAGGTTGAAGGAGTGCGGGCCATGGTGATGCAGCTAGAGGCTGTAGAAGTCTAGCAACATCAAGATGAAGCTCGAGAAAGGTGGGATCAGTTCCACCATGGCGTACGCCAAGAAGTACACCATCTCCCCATGGCGCTCCTTCTTGAATGCAGCTTGCCGGTACGGACCAAGTTGTTGAATGAGTCGCCAGACCATCCCATGAAGGTCCGAACCTTTATCATATTGTCCTTGCTCTGTAAGCGGCTCTTGGGAAGACCTAACTCCATCGTGGCAATGTGGAGCAAAAGAGGAGAAAGATAGGCAAAGATTGGGAGGCTCAGAGCGTTAGTTTAATCGAAAGCGTAAAGAGTCCTCAAATCATGCGAGCTTTCCTTCTTAAGTAAGCCTCCACGACGCTTGGATGGAAACTTCAATAAGAGCAAGCCCACATTACAAAGAACCTACCCCGTCAATGATGAATGGGCCCAGGGCCAACCCAACGAAGAGGTCGCGGTTACTACCTCAGGTGAACTGTTGTCATGATGGGCGGCGAGAAACCCAAATGCGGCAGCCTGACAAGGCGGTCGGAACCGATACAGTTTTCGTATTGGCGAACTTCAATTGTGTGAGATCCGCACTCAAAGATCTCATCTGCCGCATTCAAGACAAGCCACGCGGCGATGGTTTAACCCCATACCATCGCCCCAACGGCCCATCAGAAGACCTTTGAAGTTGTAGTGTGAGAATCGAGGCTGGCCCCACCTCCGATAGAATAACTTAACCCAAAAGGTTTCTCCCAGAGGTGGGCTCGGGGGCCACTATCGGTACCCTGCGTACTGGTACCCCATGATACCGCAAGAAGTGCAAGAGAGATCCACCTGTCAGAGTTGATGGCTTCCTCAGGCCCCACAAGCCACGCAGCACTGGACCCGCCTCCCTCATATGGGTAGCTCCACGATTGCCACGTGTAATGCAAGACCAGAGCTGAACTCCCAATATGGGGAAATTTCGCGGTTGACACGTGTATAATGACCCCGGACCTAACCCCCAGTAGAGGGAAGCTCCAATGCCGCCATCTGTATAGCAGTTCTGGACCTATCTCCCCATGAGGGGAAGCTCCGTAACTGCCATGTGTGGATCCTCCGGACCTTACACCAACAGGAATATTGGCGGATCTCCAACGGCACGGACATTCAAGGGATAGTTAAAGTGACAGTTACAAGACCTGATTACGTATCATTAATGCTATATTAAAGACACACGATTAGTGGACTGTTAATAGGGGTAACGCTGCCATTAAGACACATTATCATACTATTAATCACACTTAATACTCGTAGACCGTGTATTAGGCTATTGAATACGCCAGGGCCACATGTCGGGCCAGGAAAATGTTGTAACGGCCTGTCCTTAGAATATAAAAGGACTGCACCGCATGAGATAGAGACATCTAAGCTCATACGCACTTGAGCACCACTGAAATCCTCAATACAACAACACACATCCCGTGGAGTAGGGTATTATGCTCAGGAGGTCCGAACCACGTAAATCTTTTGTGTCATCATCTTTTCTAAGATCTCTGTGCGCCCAAACCAACACAAGAACCTCCGCGGGATACAGTTTAGTAGTACCGGGGGAAGTGTCGTTCATACGCTTCGACAACGACGTTAACCATAGCGCAGTACTCCGCCTCAGCACTCGAGCGTGACACCACGGGCTGCCGCTTCGAGGACCAGGAGACGAGGTTCCCGCTCAGGAAGACGGCGTAGCCACAGGTGGACCGATGGGTGTCTCGACAACCTATCCAGTCAGCATCGGTGTAGACAACCAGCTCGGATGCCAAGTCACGCTGAAAGAGGAGTCCGCGGTCGAGGGTGCCGTGCAGGTACCGAAAAATGCGCTTCACAGCAGTGAAAGTGCGGCTTTTGTGAGTAATGCATGTGAAGGCACACTTGCTGAGCCATGTAGGAGATATCTGGCCTCGTGAAGGTGAGGTACTGAGGGGCACCTGAAAGACTCGTAAAGGCAGTCGGGTCACTGGCTGGTGTCTCCTAAGCAGAGAATACCTTTGCCTGGGTATCGACCGGCGTGGAACACAGCTTACACTCAGCCATACCTGCTCGCTTGAAGATGTCCAGATAGTACTGCCGTTGGTGAAGGAACACGACACCTGAGCGGTCCTCGACCACAATACCCAGGAAGTAGTGAAGCTGGCCCAAGTTCTTCATAGCAAACTCCTACTGCAGGGCGGAGATAGTGCGCTAAAGGAGAGCCAGACTGCATGCTGTCAGTACAATATCATCGACGTACAGGAGAAGGTATGCAGTGTCACCCTCTCGTCAATAGACAAACAGCGACATCTCCATCTTGGCCTCAACAAAGCCCAACAAGACCAGGAAGGAGGAGAACCGACTGCACCTGGCTCGGGGTGTCTTCTTCAGTCCGTACAAGGCCTTGTTCAGCTTGTAGACCATATCTGGATGAGCTGAATCAACGAACCCTGTCGATCGCCTGCAGTACACCATCTTTGTCACAGTGCTGTGGAGGAAGGCGTTCTTGACGTCTAGTTGATGGACGGGCCAAGAACGTGAGAGAGCCGGTGATAAAATGGTATGAACCATCATCGGCTTCACCACAGGACTGAAGGTCTCGTCACAGTTAACTCTATGGCGCTGAGTAATGTCCGAAGTACCCACCGAGCCTTATATCTCTCTAGGGAACCATTAGCCTTATTCTTATGTGTGAACACCCACTTGCTCGTGCCAACATTTCCACAACTGGGACGGTGCACCAGGTCTCAGGTCCGATTGGCAAGCAGGGTCACATACTCTTCCTATATAGAGTGGTGCTAGTGAGGGTCGACAAGGGTGCTACTGACTGAAGGTGGTATAGGAGATACCGAAGAGGTGGACGGTGGAGGCGGCGTTGATGATAGGATGGCCTTGGAGAACCGCACAACCAGCCAAAGGACCCCAGCTGCAGATCGAGTCACCATCGGGCGGACGTGACCGGGGTCCCGATGGAGTAGAGGTGGGTGGTACACTGGGGGTCGGGGCTAGCAGGAGGCAGATTACCAACCCGCTTTCATCGCAGTTAGACAAGAGCATGGTCGGCAAACTATAGTACCGTGGCCGTGCGAGGCGTAGCGAGTGACGTCAGAGACACCAGGGGCCGCGCGTGGTGCGGCAGTAGAAGTCGGAGATGTCGGGGCCGCGCGTGGCACGACTGTGGATATCAGAGATGTCGGGGCCACGCGTGACGCAACTGTGGAGCTCAGAGACACCGGAGCCATGTGTGGTGCAGCTGAAGAGTGTAGAGACGCCGAGGCCGCGCATGGCGCAGCTGTAGAGGTCGGAGCTGTTGGAGCCTGAGCACCAACCTGCGCTCGTTGTAGGCAGACGAGAGTGGGGTTAGTGAACCGAGACGCCAAGGCTATGGGAGGCTCAGCTGGTGGCACCTGAGGTGCCTGTACTGTGCAGGGCATAGCAGTCAACATCGGAGATGTCGGGGCCGCGCGTGGCATAGCGGGCGACGTCGGGGACGCTGAGTCCGCACGAGGTGCGGCAGGTGATGTCGGGGCCGCATATGGCGCAGTGGGTGATGTCGAAGACGTCGGGGTCTTGCATGGCGCAATGAGTGTCGTACCTGAGAAAGAAGGCCAAGGCAGTTGTAGTGGAGCAACCTCGATGTCAGTAGAAAATAGAGAATATTTTTGAGCTGGAATGAACCTGGAATCTCGAGTCATCTACTGAGATGACCGGAAGAACTAACCCATTCCCAACAACGATAGATGAAGAAAAACAAGGTTGGGAGGGTGGGTAGAAGAGAGTATACCAACTTCAGGAGTGGTATGGTACGAACCTCCGGAATCAGCCACCCAATGAGCAGCAGGAGGTGTGAGGTGCATGGTGCCGAACAAAGACATCAGTGACTGACAATCCCACACTAGGGGCGGCTCCTGGAACAGCGCCAAGGACTCCGAGTACCCAACAGGGTAGATGGTGCCCCCGTAGGTCGAGACCGACTACCCACCAGTAGAGTAGCCAGGCCCGCTGTAGGCCTGAGTCGACAACACACTGACAGGGTAGCCTGGTCCATTGTAGCCAGGGTAGGCGATGTATGCCGGCTGAGGACGTGGCGAGCATGGAGGCGAACAACCTAGAGACGGCCCAAGTCACATAGATATCTGGCAGGTCCACAGGTTGATGGGTGTAGGCCAGGGCGCACCTCCCTGGCCAGTCCCACCACTACCACCTCCAGTAGCAGGAGTGGGAGCAGAAGTGCTGCAAGCACCACCATCTTGGCCACCGCGCTTATCGCGGCGGGGCGATTACCACCCCCCAGAGAGACTGTAGGAGCAGCTGGGATGGTAGGCGGAGCAGGAGGTCGCGATGGTGGTCCACCAGAAGTAGGTGGTCGCGTGGACTGCCCAGAGCCATAGAAGGTTGTGGTTGGCCCGAAGCCAGCAGGGGCACCGGAAGTGATCTCCTCGAGCTCAAAGTCAGAGCAGACCTTCTCGAAGGTTGGGGGCGGCTCCACACGAGGAATCCACGAACAAAGGTGGCAGTAGTGCTTGTTCAGTCCCTAAAGGACCCGAAGGACGAGCGTGCTGTCAGAAACCGGCTCATCAAGGTCACGCAAGGAGTCAATCATGCCCTTCATCTCCCGGCAGTAGGCGGAGATGGAGTAGTTGCCTTGGGCAGTGTTCTAGAATCGCACGTTGATAAAGAGAGATCGAGTCGCTCGGTTCCCCAAGATGTGTTGCTCGAGGACCAGCCACGCCCAGCGTGCGGTACTGCCACCGCGCTGCTCGGCGATGTCGTGTAGTTCGTCAAAGAGGGATCCAAGGATCCAGGCTAGGATCAGGTTGTCCAAGCTGGTCCAAGAATTATCCAACGTGGAGCCCTACCGGAGGACGTGGTCATCGAGACGTAAACGACTCAACGTGAGGAGAAACATGTGATGCCAGCGGGCGTACGCGGTGGAGTTAGAACTGACGATGACCAAAATGAGCGTTCGGATGTTCTGAACCCCGGCAGCCTAGGCGTGGAGAGTAGCCACAAGGGACACCAAGGAAGAGTGAGCACATGCATCTAAGGGAGGCTTGTGGGTAGTACTTAATGATCCATAAGAACGAGCTGGTGAGACAGGGCAAGAGCAAGTGCCTACTCGTGCTCCCGAGAGGCAGCCAGAGCCGCGACGACACCACATGGGTCCACGACTGTCGTGGTGGGGCTGTCAGGGCCGTAGAGGAGGGCAAAAGTGGTGCCAACGGTAGTGACATTCATCACCGATGGGACGATGAAAGTAGTGCTCACGGGAAAACCTTCTGGCAGGGGCTAGAGGCCGGCGATGTACAGTGGCAACAACGATGAATGGGCAAGCCCATCAGAGTTGACAGCAGATCCATCTAGCCAAAGTTCGGCCTTGCCGAGGGCGAATCCAGTAACGACGCCGGTCGTGAGAGCGATAGCGACGTGGCTAGAGATGGTTACATGACCAGTGGTAGTGGCAGCACTGTGTAGATGGGGAACAACGGCCGCATGTTGAGCCGCGACAACAAGGGGCATGCCATCGGCTGGACCAGTGGCACTAGCATCTGGTGCGGTGGATCTTGGGCCTACATTGGCAGCCGACCCAGATCAAGAGTGGTGGTAGACTAGGTGGTGGCACCGGCATGCCTAGTAGGTGCAACGACAGATCCGACGGTGGGTACAGCAGCAGCCGTTGTGGCCGGCCATAGGGTTGCACATCTGGCGGTGGTTGGTGCGGCCGCGGATGGCCAGGAGGCGGTAGTGTCAGCGGTCGATCCAGTGGCGGTGGCCCGGCCATAGATTGGCAAGTCCGACGGTGGGTCTAGTAGCAGCAGTGGCAGCCGGCCATGGGGCAGCAAAACTAGCAGTGGCCTCTACGGCGGCAACCAAACAGGGGTCAGCATAGCCGGTGGCGGATCCAGACGCGGTAGCGGCGGCCGGCCATGGGTCAGCAAATCTAGCGGCGACTGGCGGTGTCTGCGCAACCAGAGAGGAAAGGGGCGGTGCACTGTGGGGAGAAGGGCCAGCATGGCAAGAGGAGGGTCGAGCGACGCACTAGAGGCCTGCAGTGGCGCGGCAGCGACAGCTGGGTCATGGTGGTGGGAAGGGCTAGGGTTACGTTTAGGTTAACCTGCCTCATGATACCATATTAGAGGATGATTAATGAAGTTATCAACCCCTAGGGATAGAGTACACATATATTGCCCCATAGGAGGGATCATACATGGGCTTAGCCCAACACACACAAGTATATGGTCCAACAGAAACAAACGACACAGAAAATCACAAAACATGGTCGAAAAGCAAGTGCCAATGTGCAAATCTTGATAATAGGGGGCCACAATGTCATTGTATTAGGGATGTGAGACCTATGTGTGCTGAATACATTGGCGTGACAATAAAGTTTTGAATGCTTCCATAACATCTTTTTAGCAAGGTTCGACTTGCTTTGTCAAGGTCCAACATGTTTTTGGATAGCTCCGGTGAGCTTTGCCTTTAGCTCCGGCATGTCTTTGATAGCTCCGGCATGTCTTTGTTAAGCTCCGATATGTTTTATGCTAGGTTCGACTTATGTTGGTTAGCTCGGACATATTTTTCTAGCATCGGCGCTAGGTTGTACTAGCTTTTGAAAGCTCCGGCTCAATCTCTGGTTAGCTTTGGCAAGGTCTGGCGCTTGATTGCAGTGTTTGTGCTTTCATCTTGCAATGTTTTGAACTTGCTTTACACTTATGGAAAGGTTGCTTAGTATTCATTTTCTAAGATTTTGATGCATTTTGGATAATATGGATGATATCGTTTTTGCTATGTTTTCCAACAAGCTTATGTGAGGTGCTCACGTAAGATGTTGTAGTTTCGGAACTAACGTGAGTCAAGTCGAGGACTTGTGCTTGAAAGTATTGGTTGTTTATTCATGTGTAGGTGTTGCTTGAGTTCAAGATATGGCTAGTGACGGGATCCATTGAACTAGTCTTAAGGAGAAGATAAGGTTCGGGAGGAATTGTGATTGAGTTGATCGGGAGGTCGTGCTACATGTTTGAATCAAGAACAATGCATATGAAGGTATCGTGGACGTCGTTGGAAGATGTTTGCACATGTGCAAGGAGTGCATGGATGTGACTGCTAGTTCCAAGGCGTGATGAAGAGATGTGGACGTAAAAAATTGGTCGGAAAGGTCCAACCCACTAGGTTATGGACTCAAGCTGCGGCTGAGTCTTGTTTGACTCAAATATGGAAAGATTTGAGTTGGTTATGATAGGATTTCATGTGGGTCACGAATTTGAATTATTTTAGGAATGTGGGATATGTTCCTAAGGTGTTTGAAAGTCTTAAGATTGCTTCTATCTGTGTATAGATGGGTCCTAACCAGTTATGGAAAGTTTCGATTCGTGATTTGAGTAGGATTAGAGTCCTAGTTGAGATTGGGTTGTCCTAAGGGCTGGTTATATAAGCAAGGGAGGCCAGGGATCATGGTGCACGACTTTGGGGCTCTTCCTCTTGTATTCTATTGAATAAAATTTGTAATTGAAAGGAACTTTTGTGCCTTGTTCGTCCGACGTGTTCCAGACAAGTTTTTCTTGTCAAGTTTTCTGCACAGCACTACCTTTCTTTGGTGGTTTTATCATAACTCGAGTTTTACAGATCCAATTGATGTAATTCTTTTTGGGTTCTCTTCATAACTTGATTATCTATCATCTATCAAAATTTCACGATTATTGGATTTGTGTTTTCTGATCTACACGAGTTTCTTTGCAGTGTTCGAGAACTGTTTTTCTCGGGTAGGACAGATTGGCCTTTGTTCGATCTTTCAATCGTAACTTGATTTTCTCTGGACGGATTTGGGTGCCTCTTGTTGTGTCACCTTCGTGACTTGATCCTCTCTGATATCTATCACTTTTGTCATGGTGAAACACGTGATCCATCAACAAGATCTCCATCAATATGGTTTGTTTGCAAGATCTCCATGATATAGCACCATCAGCAAGAGTAAATACATATCCACTTGTGGCATAGAGCTCATCAACATCACAGATCCAGTTTAAATCACCATAACCCTCAGGCAAAACCGGATGCTCAATATAGTAAATTCCAAAACTAATTTGCCTCTCAAGTAGCTTCCAAATATTCCAAATAAAGTCTTTGCCAAATTTTAGAAATTTTGATGTCCATTTGATATTTAATTCAGTGGCTCCATTGAATACCATTCGAATTCAAATTCAAATTTTGAATTCCAATTAAACTTGGTCAGATTCATGATCTAATTTCAGAAACATATTCTTCATAAATTTATTTAGCCTCTCCATGAAAATCTAGAATTTTGGACAATTATTGGTAAGAGAATCAAAGGAACAGAGAATGGATGAGGGTGAATCAAGGTGGGACCCACTGGTAAGCCTCCCATTTGCCTGAACCGACTGAGTGCTCTGTTTTCTCTGCCTTCCCGCCGTTCCATGTTCGGTGCTGCCTCCAGCTCGATGGTAAGCAGCTGCGTTGCCTCTCTGGAGTGTCCCCAGGATCATAGAAACGTTTCGGAGTGATTTCCAAGGAGTTGAGCAACGGAGCGGCGGTTCCGACATGGCCGGAACCCTAGCCGCAGCTTGTCAGCCTCTGTGTCACTCCTTCAGGATCTAATGTGGCCGCCGGATCAATTGTGGATGCATGTGGAAACTCTATGGCCCATATGTGGCCCAGTTGTGATTGGATCATTTTGAACAGTGGGGCCCAGATTGATGAATACAAACGTTTCCAATTAAAATTATATCCAAATTTCATCCAAACTTTGAAAATCAATTACTTCTAGTAGAATTGCTCAAATAACTCCCAATAAATTATGGTAGACTCATATTTATCCCAATTATGCAGTGGTGCAATTTGTTGGACATGAAAGTCCCAGAATTTTCATAATTAATTCCTTTGACTAACTGCTTGGGAAATTAATTACTCCTGGTTTGCTAATTTGAAAATTAGCAGTTTTGGTCAGAACACTCTTACTAATACCCTGGATCTCCACCAAAAATTTAAAGTTCATTGGACTTCATTTACTGGGTGAATCAATGTTCCACAGGTCTGTAGTTTGAAAATTGAAAAATGTACAGAAACATTTCCTAAATTTTCCAAAATTTGTAAAATCAATTCCTCCCTGTAGGAAGCTCAGAAAATTATGAAACAAATTTTCCTAGAACCAGTGAGACCTAGTCTACCATAATCATCCACTTTTAGCCATAACAAAGCTCCAGATTTGATACCAAATTTCAGAGAAGGCTTTTACTTGTTTGAATTTTAGAGACAACAAGCTAGCTTTAAAATCTCCAATTCTTGGTCCAGTTCTTCCTCATAGAATCTAGTATCGACTGTAAAAATTCCAGAGACAATTAAAATAATTTTCTTACCTGATCAGTATTTATAAGATCTTTTATATAGTTTCACTGTCACTCGTGTATTTTATATATTGCATATCATATAGTGACCGAAATCAAGGAGGAGCCGGAGACCTTGGACACCATCCTCCCAGGAGCTAAATTTGATACTAACTCACAGCCAGGCAAGCCCCGGTTTGCATTTAAGTCCTATTTCAAAGTTTTGACTTGTATCACTTATGTCCAGGGTGAGTTTTTTGCATTAGGGCTAAGGTGCTTGTTACACCACTTGCATGACCCACAAATCCGATGGAGTATTGGATAGGTCTAAAACATGATGAGTAGAAAATGCCATGCTAATGTTTTGAGGAATCCGGTAGAAGTCGAGTAGTTGGAATCTACTCGCGAGATAGAATTTTATCACACGGGATGGATTTGATCAAAGAATGGTTTGTGAATATGAATTTGAGACCGAGAAGCGGATAGGATTCAGCGAGACATGGTCTCACGTGTGTAGCCCTACTTTTGTCGATTGAGGACCGATCTGTGTACGTCCCTGCTAGACAAGTTTGAACTGTACCAAATGCATATTGGGCATATGGAACCCAGGAAACCGAGGTGACTTGATAACTTTGGTGTCGAGGCATAGCCCACTGTGATAGGGGTGGGTTGATGGCAGCAAGGTGTAAATCTGCCGACGAGCACAGACACGCTCTGTGCGGGGACCTTATGCCTGCGATGGTGGGACCTGCTCGCGTTTGAGTTTCTTGTGAAAGGTTGCGATGTATGACGTCGTATGGAGCATTGCACGTTTCTCACGCACGGGTGTACGTGACGTGTTATTCGGGTGTCTACTGATTGCAATCACCGTCCCTCGCGGTTATTTGTGTACCGCTTGTTCACTGTGCTGTGACGTAGTAAATATTGAAGAAGCCAGAAGAATATGATGTATTGAATTATAATTGTTTTGCAACCATGCCTGCTGTAGTATATTTCTTACTAAAGATACATTCTGGACATTTAAATTGCTGCTAATAACTTGGAAGTAAGGATCCACTTGTAGGCGAGTTGTTTATGCAATATCACTGCCTATGTTTATATGTATCCTTGCATGCAGAGTTCCATGCTTAGGTGAGACGGTTAAGTCTTGCTGAGCCTTTGTGCTCACTATTGATATATTAAGTTCTTTGCAGGTGAGACATATGAGGAAGGGCCCGAAGATGAGGCGATGCCCCCGTTGGGGTATACTGCCAAGTGGGAGCCCTGCACGCCGCTGTGAAGTGTTGTGTGTTGCTAGTGTGTAGCGTCCCCAGGCTGGACGGCTACACTTTTGCATAGCTAGACTGAGAGTTTAGCTATGAGTATTACTTGCGTTGTACATTAAGTATTGTAAAAGACTTCCACTATTTCTATATATAAAACATTTTATTTTTTTGTATTCTTTTTGTGTGTGTTGTTGGGTGCCACATCGCATGGCACCACCCTCTATGATTCCTGGAATGTGTGGACCCGGTCCTCACACGAGGCATTGTATTTCATGAGCTTGTTCAACAAAGGGACGGTTGTTGTCAACATTTCAGAAACAAACAAGTACAATTCATTGGACACGTTCATCTCTATATGACTCGTCTGCAAAGAACAGGAGATTTATCCTGGTTCTAGCAAAACAGGCCCTACGTCCAACGGAAGTCTTTCGTTATCTTTGTTAGCTCAAAAGGCGATAGAACAGATTACAAGGGAGCGTGGCCTGAGTATATGAATTCTAAGAATATATGAATAGCTATGAAAGTAATGCATAAACGTAAATACAAACGGGCATAGGAAAGTAAAACACGAACGCAAGTGCTTCAAAAGAGAAGGGTGCAGGAGCACCAAAGGGAAAACTGTGCGACTAAATGTGTAAGACAATACAAAAAATAAAATGCGTATAGTAACCACGAAAACATAGTGAATTCCCGCCCCCCCCCCCCCCGCCCCCCAAAGGCCTTGAGGGTCCTGTTATAGCGGTGCAGCGAGGCGGCCCTATCTATCCAACATTCCTCATAATGGGCCTTTTTTACAATATTTATTCTATATATATCAAGTCTATTGGAAGCTTCCATCTTGGCTTCTTCATGATCTCCAAGTCACTGTCTTCATGGTGAAGTTACCACCCTTCTAACGACGGATGAGACGGATGTAAGACTTATCCCGCAACGGGTCACATCATATGTGTTTTCCCCTGTTGAATTTATCGCGCCCATCATCCGTCATAAATGCCCCTAACTACCCGCCTCTCCCCTCCTCGAGCTCGCCATGTGAGTACTACATTCTATGCAGCCCAGCAAATCATCACATCCAATTCCATCTCCTTTCCCTCCTCACCCTTGGTGGAAGTGGCCCTTGCTTCCAACGCCAGCATGGAATCAGTGTCAACATGACGGTTTATTTGTATAGAAGAGGTGCTCGCCGCTACAGGAGTCAACCGGCGGTTCAAGAGTATTCACCTAAGGCCAGGTAGTGACTACTACAAAGCTATACATGATGATACACTATGGACCGAGAGGAGCTCTTCATGTGAGTACTAGATTCAAAGTAGCTCAACAAGTCATCACGTCATTTTCATCTCCTTTCAATATGAGAGTATGCAGCTAAAAACAGGCAATGGCTACAACAGAACGGTACATGATGATGCACTAGATTTTAAGTAGCCCAAAAATTGATCAGGTCCAATTCCATCTCCTTTCCCTCGTCACCCTTGGTGGAGGCGACCGTTGGTTCCAAAGCTTGCATATGATCAGAGTCAACTAGACGGTACATGTGTGAACAAGAGGTGCTCGCTGGTACATACTGATACAGGAGACAAGTGGCATTACACCCTACTTGATGACACAGTATGCACGTAAAGCCAAGCAATGGGTCCTACAGACTGGTACATGCTGGTACGGTATACTATGTGAGGAGCTCATTGTGTGAGTATGCTACCAGACAACCCTGATATGAGGGAATGCACATATACCCTAGCAGTGCTAAGTATGGTCCGGTACATGCCAATACGATACGCTACTGGTTGGTACATGCATGTACAGGAGGTGCTCAAGGGTAATACCGGTACATGCTGCTACAAGAGACAAGCAGAGTTGCACACTACTTGGTGCCAAGGTATGCACGCAAAGCCAAGCAATAGCTAGTACACAGAGGTGGAGTCCCATGATAACATTGAGAATGTCATGGCCAAGATCCAGGACATGGAAAGACCCTAGCAGTGCCAAGAACGGACCGATACATGCCAATATGGTATACCACTAGACGGTACATGCGTGTATAGGAGATGCTCACAGGTACATACCAGTACATGCTGATACATGAGACAAGTGGCGTTGCACACTACTTGGTGCCAGGGTAGGTGGAGTCCTCTGATACCCTTGACAACCTCAAGGCCAAGATCAAGGATAGGAAAGGACGCTAACAGTGCCAATAACATGAATGGTATAGGATGATACAATACGCTAATAGTCGGTACATGCACGTACAGGAGGTGCTCACAGGTACATACCGGTACATGCTGTATAGGAGACAAGTGGTGTTGCACACTACTTGGTGCCAGGTTATGCTCGTAAAGCCAAGCAATGGCTCGTACATGGAGGTGGAATCTAATACCATTGACAACGTCAGGGCCAAGATCGAGGATAAGTAAGGCATACCTCCGGACCAGCAGAGGCTCATATTCATTGACAAGCAGCTCGAAGATGGCTGTACCCTTGCTAACTACAACATCCAGAAGGAGTCCACCCTCCACTTGGTGCTCTGCTTGAGGGGTGGTATGTAGATCCTTATCAAGACCCTCACTGGCAAGACCATCACCTTGTAGGTGGATTCCTCTAATACCATTGGCAACGTCAAGGCTGAGATCTAGGCGGACCACGAGTGTCTCATCTTTGCTGGCAAGCAACTGGTGGATGGCCACACCCCAACAAGTATGTACCAGCGAGCACCTCTTATTATTTTACCAGACAACCCTGATACGAGGGAATACACATATACCCTAGCAGTGCCAAGTACGGACTGGTACATGTCGATACGGTACGCTACTAGACGGTACACGGGTGTACAGGAGGTGCTCGCTAGTACATGCTACATGCTGATACAGGAGGCAAGCAGATGGAATAGGATGTGATGACTCGCTGGGCTACTTCAAATCAAGTATAAGTAGTGGCTACTATAGAACGGCACATGACGATACACTATGGTACGGGAGGAGCTTGCTATGTGAGTACTACATTCTATGTAGCCCAGCAAATCATCACATCCAATTCCATCTCCTTTGCCTCCCCACCCTTGGTGGAAGTGGCCCTTGCTTCCAATGATAGCATGGAACCAGTGCCAGCTTGATGGTATACGTGTATAGAAGAGGTCCTCACCGGTACAAGAGTCAACCGGCGTGCAAGGGTATTCACCTAAGACCAGAGTATGCTCGTACTCGTGATCAGACTTCTCAGTGGAGATGACTGCTGACTGTCGTTATATACCAATTTTGACCATAAATATAACTAAATTTTTGAAGGAGTAAATATTTCTTGCACACATCATAGTTAGATTTGACATAATTCCACCTGTGCTTGGAGAAATAGTGCATGCAGGACTTTTATGCAGAATTGATGTAGAATGAGGGGAGGAATCCTGAATAGTCACCTCAACCAATCACACAATGACATGTGGCATCATATGGATCCATGGACCCATTCCCAGGCGCACGCGAGAGAATCCAACGACAATTCACGCAAGGATGAACCATGGGCCCACTTATCGGCCCCTTGGAGAAAGCACAGCTGAGTGGGGGCAAGACCAGGTCAGCCAATCCCTTCCTGGTGCCAAACCCGATCATTCGACGCGTGGAGCTCTCCTGTGGTGCCCTAAAGGCAGTGAAGACAGATTTGCGCGCTAATTGTGACTGGAACCACCTCTACTCCATGTATAAATAGATGAGTGCCTCACTTCTCACACACACCACTCAAACATTCTCTCTTGTATTACACTAGTTCTCTCTGAGTCCTTAGTGGAGGTTAGGCTATAGAGAGGAGTCTTTAGCCCCAAGTCCAAATTGGGAAAGGTATGGCTCATGTATCTTTTCCTTTATTTGTGATTTTATACTTTATGATAATTATATTATTAGTCTTTACTTATTCATATACTTGGATAAAGTGTTCCCTCTTTGGTTCTGGAGTTCATATATGTGCTAGGTGTAGATGTTGTTATGATCTATTCATAATGCTCAAATCATGTTATCATAAACATCATACACCACCACTATAGTCTAATTAGATATTAATATGGTTTTGTTAATATGAGTAAGTTAGTGCTTGGTCCTAACATTGGTTTTAACGATGTTTAGATTAGTCATTGCCTTAGGAAGGTACTTGTAGTGCAACTCTTAAGGTACTTACTTAAAATGTAAGTGTGGTGCTTCGATTGTTAAGTAGCGTTGGATGTCTCATAGACCCACGTGTTGTTGGGGTAGGTGGCAGGTGGTGGCAGCTCTGTCTGTCCTTCGTAATCCCTCACGTTCGGCTATGCCACAGGCTCGAGGCGGGAAGCATCCTGATGTTGTCAGGGGTAAACCCGTGCCCGATGTGTTGGACCACTAAGCCCTAGTACTCATCGTTAACATACTCATATGTACACTAATAGACTATGTATATGAATACCAAAAGCACAGTAAGAGTAGCTCCATCCCTAACGTAGCCCCCACTAGGACATTCTTACCACTTAGAGTAGTTTGCTTAGATGTGTGTCACACTACCCCACTACGTTATTTACCCATCCTACTGGACTCCTCACTAGAACACCCTCTTCTCTCCTTGATATTGCCACTCTTCCCCTTTGCCTTCCTTTGGGATAAACAAATACAATACCTTAGCGAATACTCTTGGGTGAAATGCTACAATGTACTTTTGCTGCGCTTGCGGAACTCATTTTGCTTTGGCTTAGGTTATTCTAGTGCCTCAGCAGAACTAGCCTTTTTTGCTAGGATGAACTATAGACGTTAAGAAATACCAACGAGCATTTTTGGGACAGTTGCCGGGGATTGTTTTGTTAGTATATCTTAGGAATTATCAACAATGACAGGGGCTACTGTTCGGCCTCTAGGCGAAGCCGTTTGGAGCTGAGTGCGGAGGCTATTGGGATTTTCCTTCAGGAGAAGATGGCGATTCCTTCCACAACCAACCTGAGTAGGTGCTAATACAAAAGTCAAACTTTGGGGGAAAAGCAAAATTTCAGAAATCCTAAACGAAATTGTGAACCATAAATGATATAGGAAATCTCCTCGGGCTTGGGCGCCATGACGAGGGAGCAGTGAACTTTGACGGAAAGGAACGGTGAACATATCTTAGAAGAACGGTAATTCTAGCACTTCACACACCTTGGTAGTCTCTTCCAACCCTCATAGTCAAGCCACCTTGGTTGGTGTTTTAAACCTTGCAGTCAAGCACCGCGTTGGATAGTGTTTGAAACCTCATAGTAGGCATGAATGCCACATGGTGCTCATGATGGACGACACCTCCATCCGCGTCTATGAGAACAGGAACGGCACCAAAGAAAACCATACAATAGAAATAGAAGGGTGGGGGTGAAGATCAATACAGCCACATCTACGAGACCAAAATGGGCCCATTACGTTCGCAGGACTAGAGGAAGATCGATAACTCTAGCAGAGTGGGGGGGGGGGGGGGAGTAGGGGAGGGTAGGGGAGAGTACAGATCCTCGGGAGAAGCTGGCGATTTGAATGCAGGTATTATGTTTTTATATAAAGATATTTTTGTTTTAGATACAGGTATTTCGTTTTTAGGTAAAAAGTACTTTGTTGTAAAATATAAGTATTTTGGGTTGAGAACAAGGTATTTTGTTTCGTTGTTCAGGTACCCTTTCTCTGCATGGAACATGCTGTTTGTAGAACATTGATTATTTGTTGCCCATGGGCGTTGAATTGAGCATGGTGCCATTGTTCGTGTTGTCTTGCCTGTTAATCGTGTCTGTTAGGAAACGTTCATGTTCTGAACTCGGTACACGGCAGGTCTCTGTATGCAATACGGAAGCTCTTGACCAGGAATGGACTCGGCCTTCCAGAAGCTCCATCTCTTAGGTTGTTTAGATTAAATATTGTGTAACTGATCATGTAATCTGTTGTTATCTTGAGTAGTTAGTTCAGATGGGATTAGGGTCCCAACCATGTGCTCAGCCGCACAAATCATTTTGAGTCTTATCTGTAAAGGCTGCACCATGTATTCCTTCTATAAATTAACAAGTAAAGTCTGGGCAACTCGAGTTTGAGTGCTGGACTTTCTCCCTAGTACCATTGGTTTACATGGTAACCAGAGCCTCATATTCTCCACCGAGAAAATAGTTGTGATGAGTTTGTCTTCCTCATCGAGCACGGGGTTTGACACCCTAACGCATCATGTCGAGAAGTTGACATGAGAGAATTTCCTCTTGTGGAAAGCTCAGGTCTTGCCAGCAGTGCGCGGTGCACAATTGTATGGCCTACTCGACGGGTCAAAGCCACAACCAACGAAGGATAATCCAGATTACATGAAAAGGAGAATCAAGATTACACGACTTGTGTAATTCAAAATCAACAATTGTTGAGCTACTTGAATTCAACCCTGTCTAGAGAAGTTCTTGCCCAAGTGGCAATGTACTCCACGTTGGCTGAAGTTTGGCAAACCATTCATGAGAGTTTTACCTCTCAATCAAGAGCGTGGATTATGCATCTACGCGCCAAATTGTCAAGCAATGGGAAAGGAGAGATGAGCATTGCTGTCTACTTCTCCAAAATGAAAGAATACGCTGACGAGATGGCTGCCGCCGGCAACAAATTGGAGGATGATGATGTGGTTGCATATATAGTAGCAGGGCTAGACGCCGAGTATAATTCGCTCGTTGAGAATGTAAGTACCAGACTTGATTCTATTTCGCTTCCTGACTTGTTTGCTCAACTTCTAGCAACCGGAGCACGCTTGGAGAGACAAGGTCAGTATCAGGCATATGCAAATTCAGCTGCACGTGGTAATGGCTCTCGTGGCCGAGGAGGACCCAGCAATCGCGGCGGTCCTGGATGTGGAAGAGGCAGGGGATCGGCAGAAGGAAAACCTGTATGTCAGCTTTGTGACAAAGTTGGACATATAGTTACACGGTGCTACAAGAGATTTGATCGTTACTTCAAGCCTAAAGAAAAACTAGTCAGCAATGCCATGATGTCGTATGGTGTCGATACAAACTGGTACATCAATATCGAAGCTACATATCATATCACTGGAGAACTGGACAAGCTATCAGTCAAGAAAAAGTACAATGGACAAGAAAAGGTTCACATGGCAAATGGCTTAGGTATGAAAATTAGTTCTGTTGGAAGTTCTATGTTGTATACCCCCGCAAAAAAATCCATCTGAAAAATATTCTTCATGTTCCCACCAGCACCAAGAGTCTTCTGACGTCCCTTCATAAACTAACCATAGATAATCCCATGTTTCTTGAGTTTCATTCTGATTGTTTTATGGTAAAGGATCGAACTACAAAGAAAGTTCTTCTTCGAGGCAGGTGTGAAGAAGAACTCTATCCCTAGCCGAGCCTCCAAAGTTCTTCATCCACTAGATGCACATTCATGATGTCTAAACAATCCTCAGAAAAGTGGCATGACAGGTTAGGGCATCCTTCTATGGAAATAGTCAATAAAGTAGTAGAGAAAAATAATCTCCCTTACTCATCACCCCCTACAAGTCATCTGTGTGATGCTTGTCAACAAGGTAAAAGTCATCAGCTTACGTTTCCTAAATCTACAAGCCTCTCTTGATTTCCTTTAGAACTTGTTTTTTCTAATGTATGGGGTCCTGCTCCCACTTCTGTTGGAAAAAATGATTGTTATGTGAGTTCCATCGATGATTTCTGCAAATGCACCTGGATTTATTTTATTTGGCACATGTCAGAAGTTCTAAAAAAGTTTCATGAATTTCGATCCATGGTAGAGCGCATGTTTGGTAGAAAAATCATTGCAATGCAAACATACTAGGGGGTGAATATCAAAAATTGAATTATTTCTTTTCCCAGCTGGGAATAGTGCATCTAGTTTCATGCCCACATACTCATCAATAGAATGGATCTGCTAAGCGCAAGCATAGACATATCGTAGAGGTTAGTCTCTCTCTACTTGTGTGTGCGTCCATGCCTCTTAAGTTCTGGGATGAGGCATTTGCTACTGCGGTTTATTTGATTAACCGAGTTTCATCTGGAGTAATTCAATATCAATCTCCTCGAGAGATTATTTCACATACAACCAGATTATTCCCAGCTTCGCATTTTTGGGTGCACCTGTTGCCCAACCTCCGTCCTTATAATTCTCACAAGTTGTCTTTCAGATCCAAACAGTGCACCTTTTTGAGGTATAGCTCCTTGCACAACGGCTATAAGTGCCTTGATATATCAACAGGATGGGTGTATATTTCCCGTGACGTCATTTTTGATGAAACGGTTTTTCCCTTCCATGATCTACATCCAAATGCAGGTGCCCAGCTTCGATCTGAAATTCTTCTCCTTCATCCTACATTGATTTCTTCTTCAGGGGTGCAACTAGATCATCACCAGCAGACTAGTTCTCGTGATGAGGCTGAGCCTGTTGAACTGTCTAATGTTTCTGGTGCAAACAGTGGTGCTTTTATGCAGGCAGATGAAGAAGGAAGCACCAAAGCAGACAACTCCCTGCCTGGAACAGATCCCGATGAGGCCAGTCCTGCCAGACGCGCACAACACCGAGGGCGATATGCCTCGGATAAGGAGCCAGCAGATCAGGTGGGAGAGACCTGTCCGCGCACGCGCTCCCAGGGAGATCGGCGCTCTGTTCCAGCAGCAATTAATTTGTCGCCCGCACCTGCCAAAGCGCCATCAGGATCCGAGCACCGTAGAACGACAACTTCAGCGTGCCTAACAGAGACAGCATTGGAGTCTGCGCGCTGCACAACTGCACCGGTGGGCCTGGTGCCTGGATCTACACCAACTTTGCCTGCCTCTGCGATGCTGCCTCGGTCATGAACAGTCACAGAAGATCCAGCGGGAGAAGCACGCGTTCCTGTGATAACAGCTCCAGGATCTGCTGAGACTCAATACTCCTATGATCACCGTGTGACCAATGCACCACGACCTCGAACAAGGTTACATAACAACATTACTAAACCTAAATATTTTGGAAGCATTTTTTTGTGTCTAGCAACTGTCTCAGATGAGCCAAAAAGCCTACAGCATGCATTGAAGGATAAAAATTGGAGAGCAGGTATGGATGCCGAGTTTGAAGCCTTGCAAAATAATAACATGGTACCTTGTGCTGAGGGGAGGAGTAAGTAATATTGTTGACTCAAAGTGGGTGTATAAAACTAAAAGACACAAAGATGGATCAATTGATAGATACAAGGCTAGAAAGGGCTTCAAGCAAGTGTATGGGATTGACTATGAGGATACTTTTAGCCCCGTTGTAAAAGCAGCCACCATTTGAATTGTGTTGTCAATTGCAGTTACTAACAATTGGTGCATGAGACAGCTAGATGTTTAAAATGCCTTTCTACATGGAGATTTAGAGGAAGAAGTATATATGAGTCAACCTCAAGGATATGAAGATCTAGTTCATCCTAATTATGTGTGCAAGTTGGATAAGGCACTTTATGGACTACAACAGGCTCCAAGGGCTTGGTATTCCAAGTTGAGTTCAAAATTAATACAACTAAGTTTCTCGTCATCTAATAGTAACACATCTTTGTTCATCTATAATAAAGGAGGTATTACAATATATTTGTTAATATATGGTCATTGCAGTTAGCTTTTCATCACATGCCGTAGAAGCATTACTTGCAGATATAAAACAAGATTTTTCTCTTGAAGACCTAGGCGACCTCCATTACTTCCTGGGTATTGAAGTCTCAAAGGTAAAAGATGGAATCTTGCTAAATCAGAAAAAGTATGCAGCGGAGATTATTAGAAAGGCAGCGATGGAGAGATGTAAATCGGTGAGCACCTTGATGACAGTAATAGAGAAGTACTCGGCTCATTCTGGTCAGCTGCTAGATTCAGAAAATAACCAAGTATAGAAGCTTAGTGGGTGTATTGCAATACCTCACATGAACTAGGCCAGATCTTGCATTCTTGGTCAACAAAGCCTACCAGTTCCTTCACAAACCGACTACTAATCACCTGGTGATGGTAAAAAGGATCATCGTGTACATACAAGGAACCATTATCCTGGCTTACAGTTTGTTAAAAATAGTTCCTTGCAGGTAACTGCATATTCAGATGCGTACTGGGCGGGATGCCCAGATGACAGGAGGTCCACCGGGTGGCTTTGCCGTGTATCTAGGCATGAATTTAATATCCTGGAGTGCAAGGAAACAAACCACAGTGTCACAATCAAGCATCGTAGCCGAGTACAAATCAATAGCAAATGCCACAGCTGAGGTAATTTGCACTCAAACTATTCTGAAGGAGTTAGGTATTTGCAAACAAGGTACTGCAATTCTCTGGTGTGACTGAAAGTGCATCTAGGTCCCTTGTGGGTTTCGATTGATTAATGACAAACAACTAAATGGCTAATGACTTTGGTTGAGTTCTTGCAGAGAATTTAGTACGGAATGAAATTCACAAAAAAGGAGAAAAGGCGCGAAAAGTGGAGTAGAAATAGGTTTTCTATTTCTCCTTGAGTTATAGAAAATCTGTACTACTAAGAGGAACACGACGCGTTGAAACTTAGTGAGTCAAATGGGAGCTCATCCTCTCGGGTAGGTCTTAGGAAGTCCTTTGTGTCAAAGTCATACTTGTCCGATGCCTTGGGTAAGATAAGTCCAAAACCTCTCTGGTCGAATTCAGACATGTCCGATTCTGTATGTCGGACATATCTGAAATCTCTCCAGTCCATTTCAGACATGTTCGAATTTGTATGTCAGGCATGTCTGAAACCTCTGTGGTCGAATTTTAGACATGTCCGAAGTGGGTCGGTCATATCCGAGGTACTTGACATAGAAACATTTTCTATGTGTCTGAAAACTCGGAATTGTCTGAGAAGGGTGTTCAGACAAGTCCAAGAAGTCTTTGTTTAAATTCATACATGTCTGAAGTGGGTCAGACATGTCTGAGGTAGACTTTTCCGACTTAGTGCCTCAGATTAGTCTGAGTTGAAAAACCTCTCTTTGTATGTCAGACTTGTCCGAGTTGAGTCGGACTTGTCCAACACGGCTTTTCCATGCAGATTCAAATCAAAATGGTTAGCCGTACTGTCTCTGTTGTCAGCATGTCGGACATGTCCGAGATTAGGTCAGACTTGTCCGACGTGGGCTATCACGTAACGGCTAAAAACACTTTTTCACTATAAATAGGTTGGGATTTTGTCCACAATCAAAGCCCAACCCTACAGAAACTCTCAGAGCCACCTCAAAGCCTCAAGCCTCCTCCATTGTTCTTCACCCTCTTAAGCCAAAATCTGATGTTTTTGGGAAGAGTGGAGGAGTGATTGTGAGATATGGCAAAAGAAGTCCATAGGTTTGAGCAACATTTGATTCGCTGAGTTTCTTCATGATTGTGTGTTTGTTACTCTTGGGGTTCTCCCCTAGACGATTAGGCATTGCTCCGCGAGTTCTTGTTTGATCTCTTGATTCAGCGAAGTTTGTAATCATTTTTGATAGTAGAAGATCCAAGACTTGACCTTTGAGGCGTCTTGGCAAGGATAGGGCTGTTAGGCCCGACTCTCTGTGGGCTCCTCAACGGGGATGTCGGTTTCATTGTGAAACCGAACCTCGGGAGAAAATCTTGTGTCCATTGTCTCCATTTACATTTCTGCAAAGTTTTTATTTTCTAGTGATCATCTAGGTGTACTTTAGTTCAAGCACTTAATCTTGTTTCTATCAACTACTAGAACTGCTAGGACGCATTTCCATTCACTAGATTGCTTAAAAACTTCATTTTTGGCACTGTCTTGTAGATTCAGTCGGACTTATCTGAGCTAAGTCAGACTTTTCCGACTTCAACCAGACAAGTCCGATTCTTAGTCTGACAAGTCCGACTTTATTGATAGGACACATTTTAATTAAATATAGATTTTCGATTATTGCCTATTCACCCCCCTCTAGGCTAGTTTCAATTGGTATTAGAGCAGGTCTCTCCACCAAGAGTCTAACAACTCGGAGAGGATATGGCCAACATGGGTGATAACCAAGTGATTGTCAATAGTGACAAGACGAAGAACATCGATGTGCTTCAAGATGATCCTAATGATGACGAGGAAGTGCGTCAACTCAAGGCGCGACTTCTTGAGAAGCTGAATATTCCCAAGAAGGAGACCAACAACGCCAATGGGAGTGGTTCACAAGACTACTCCCGATGTCCTTTCAATTATGGTATTTAACTCATAATAATCATTACATATCTATTCCTATTGGGAAACCTTCTCAATTTGATAGAAATGATTATGCTATGTGGAAGCATAATATGAAGATGCACCTTATTTCCTTAAACCGTAGCTTGTGGCAAATAGTTTTGACAGGTGTTCATCTTCCCCAGAATGAGGAATACGTGACCCCGGAGCAAGCCGTCCTACTCCACCGCAATGCTCAAGTGGTTGGAGTGATCACCTCCTCCTTGACTCGAGAGGAGTTCAACCAAATTGAAGGGTTGGAGGTGGCCAAGGACATTTGGGACACCCTCAAGATGGCACATGAGGGCAACCATGTGATAAGGGAGGCCAAGATTGAGATGATCAAAAGAGAACTTGGGAGGTTCACTATCATGGATGGTGACACCCCCTAAGACATGTACAACCGCCTCAGGGTCCTCATCAACAAGAGCCGCTCTTATGAAGCACCTGATGGACGGACCACGAAGTGGTGACAAGGATGATTTGAGCATTCATGCCTTGAAATGTCACTCTTGGCTCCTTGATTCGTTAAAGTTCGGGATTCCACAAGATGACTCCCGAAAAAGTTCTAGGGTGAATCATCAACCATGAGATGATGGAGCAAGAGGCCATGTTCTACAACGACCTTGAAAAGCTAACCTCCTCCAAGAAGAAATATGTTGCATTCAAGGCAACATCATCAAGATCCCAAGAACAAGAAGAGAGTGATGAAGAGAGCGCCAACACTAATGAGGAAGAGGCACTCTTCATCAAAAACTTCAAGAGGATGATGAGAAGGATGAGGGGGGCTACCATCGTGAAAGCAAGAGCAAAGACAAGCCCAAGACAAGATCGGAGAGGGCTTGCTACAATTGTGGGGAATATGACCACTTTATTGTGGATTGCCCACACAAAGAAAACAAGAAGAAGAAGGAGGGCAAGTCTCAAGAGAAGAAATACTTCAAGAAGAAGAAACAATTGGGACAAGCCCACCTTCGGAAGGAGTGGGATTCAAATGAAGACTCCTCCCGCGATGAAGAAGAGAAGATAGCAACAATTGCCATAAAGAAATCAACCATGGAGAACAAGCTCTTCCCAAAGTTGGAGAGCTCAAGGCCAACTTCCCTCATGGCCAAGGAGGGAAGAAAGAAGGCTAAATCTAAACCATATTCTTCAATTTCTTCACATGATAACTTTGATAGTGCTAGTGAAAATGCATACATGCTTAAGGATATGAGTAAGAGTATATTGAAAAGATTGAAGATGTTGTCAGATGAGATATTTGAGAAGGAAGAGCTCATCAACAATCAAGAGGACATGCTCATCCAACAAAAGGAGAGATGTCAAGAGTTTGAGGAGATCTTGGATCTTGAAAAAGAAATAAGCAATGCACTTGAGGTTGAACTCGCTTTGAGCAAGGAAACCTGCTCAAACATTGAGAATAGTACAATTGTGCTAAAGGATGAACTTGTTAGCTTGACAAAAGTTAACAAGATCCTTGAGACACAAGTGGAGTCTCTAAAGGTCAATGCACCTTCTTCCTCTAAAAGATCACCTTCTACAAATATCAAATCCGAAACACCTCAACCTTGCAAGTGCTCTAACTTAATTCTAAACTAAAAGATGAGCTTAAGTTGGCACAAAACAAGCAAGCACTGAAAGGTGGCAACTTTGACAAGAAGAAGATGGCATATGCACGTCGTGCATATACCAATACAAGACATCCTCTTGTCAAGGATGGTCTTCGCTTTTCTAGGGAGAAGAGGAAAAATGTCAAAACTCCCAAGAATTGTAAAGACTTGATTGTTTCTGTCAAAGGTAGTTCATATGACAATGACATAGGATAGAACATTGTACTTCACATGACATGCCTAAAAAGGAACCTCATCCATTGTTCCATGATTTTGATTCTTCATATGTTCTGTTAAGGAACAAGTTTGGAAAGCCTTATTCTTGGTTTGTTGGGCAACACCGCAAGAGTCCAAAACCTTGCGTGTGGGTGCCCAAGTGCCCCTTGACTAACATCAAAGGACCCAACACCGCTTGGGTACCAAAAGCCAAGGCTTAACTCTATTTTGTAGGCATACTCCTCCAGTGGAACCAAGTGGGTTCTTGATAGTGGATGCACAAATCATATGATTGGAGAGAGTAAGATGTTTGTGGAGTATGAGGAAAATGAAGGTCCAAGTGAGGGAATCTACTTTGGGGACAATAGCCAAGGGAAAATCCTTGGCACCGGTAAAATTGCTATATCCCCTAATCATACTCTTTACAATGTTTTGCATGTTGATTCACTGTATTATAATCTCTTGTCCATATCAAAATTATGTCCATATCAAAGGTCCGGACCCGGAGCGACCCCAAGGTGATTTCCGGAGTAAGGACTGCTTCAGCTCCATACACCAGGAAGAAGGGTGTCTCTCCAGTTGACCGGTTTGGAGTTGTCCTGTTGGCCCACTGTGTGCGCGGAAGCTCTTCGATCCAGTTGGCTCCATGCTTTTTCAGGCGCTCGTATGTGCACGTCTTAGAGCCCTTTTAGGATTTCTGCATTTGCTCTCTCAGCTTGGCAATTGCTTGCCGGATGAGCTACGGAAGCGTAGCTAACCTGAATACCGAGGTCTTCGCAATATCCTTGGAATGCAGAGCTTGTGAACTGGGTCCCATTATCAGTTATGATCTTATTTGGGACTCCAAATCTGCATACGATGGACTGCATAGAGTTGATAGCTGATTGCTTGTTTATTGTCACAACTAGAGTTGCTTCCGGCCATTTGGTGGATTTGTCAATGGCAACATACAGGAACTTGTAACCTCCGACGGCTCTTGGGAAAGGTCCCAAGATATCCATCCCCCAAACAGCGCTAGGCCATGTTGGAGGTATCATTTGTAGAGGCTGAGCTGGTGTGTAAATTTGCTTTGCATGGAACTGGCATGCTTTGCATTTCTTCACTAGCTCAGTTGCATCCTGGAGCGCTGTAAGCCAGTAGAAGCCATGTCGGAAGGCTTTACCGACCAGCGTGCGGGAAGACGTGTGGTTCCCACACTCGCCTCCATGGATTTCTGCGAGGAGCTCGCAGCCTTCTTCCCTTGTAATGCACCGTATTAGGACGCCGTTGGCACCACGCCGGTAGAGATCCTCTTCTACCAGTGTGTATCTTTTAGCCAATCTGACTATCCGGTCAGCGGATACATTATCTTCAGGAAGGAAATTGTCTTTCAAGTAGCTCCGGATCTCCGAGATCCATGCATCAGAACTTACTTGAGGATTTGAGTCTTGCGTGCTGGGTTGCTCAGAGCTTCCTGCAGCACCTACGACCCTTGATGGACGCCATGGTAACAGGACCATCGGGACCACAAGCTTCGAGGTGCTGGTCTAGCCCCCTTCGCTCAGTTCGGCAGGCTGAGCTGTAGGTTTAGACAACCTTCGGATGAAGGTTCCGTCGGGAGCCAGAGCCCCGGTTGAAGCTTTCGTCGAGAGTTCGTCGGCTTCAGCGTTGTTGAGACGCTAGACATGGCAAAGATCCAGGACGTCGAAGTCCTTCTGAAGCTTCAGGACAATAAGTAGGTACACAGCTAATTGAGGGTTGTTGCAGCAACATTCACCTTTGACTTGTTTTACAACAAGCTGTGAATCACCCTTTACCAACAGTTGCTTGACACCATACGATAATGCCACCTTGAGTCCATAAATTAGTGCATCATACTTCGCCATGTTGTTGGTCGCCTTGAAGTCAAGGTGCACCATGTATTTAACCTTCTCCCAGGTCGGAGCGAGGAGAAGGATTCCAGCTCCGGCCCCCTGCTTCTACACGGAGCCGTCAAAGTGGAGAGTCCAGTGAGGCTCAATGAAGATCGAAACCTTAGATTCCGACTTCTGCTCTCTGGGGCCCCACAGGATTTGATGGATAGGGGGTCCATTACGCCACGAAGTCTGTCAATGCTTGACTCTTGGTCGCTTGTCTTGAAGCGAATTCAAGGTCGAACTCGGCTAATTCCGCTGCCCACTTTGCAATGTTCCCAATGGAATTGGGGTTATGCAAGATTGCACATAGTGGATAAGAGGTGACCACTTAAATCTTGTGAGCTTGGAAGTAGTGTTGAAGCTTCCTAGAGGCAATAAGAATTGCGTAGAGCAGCTTATGCACCTCCAGGTACCGAGTCTTATCGTCATGGAGTACTTCGCTGATGAAGTACACTAGGCACTGGACCGTCCGTACCCTCCCGAAGGGGCCCAGAGCTTCCTCCTCATCTACCCGGACCCTACTGGAGGGGTCCGGACCTTGTTCGGTGACCTCCGGGTTCTGGTTGGAGGAACCCGGAGCTTCTTTTGAAGTGACTCGGACCTTCCCGGAGTGGTCCGGATCTTGTTGCTCAGTAGGAGTGACTCCTTCACTTGAAGGAGATGGATCCTCCGGCGTCTCGCCTTGAGGATCCGAGTCTGGGAGCTAGGACCCAAACTCGACTTCAGGTAGCTTTGGACCCTCCTGAAGGGGTCTGGATTCTTGAACTGGAGATGGTTCTGTTCTTTCCGCAACCAGGACCATGCTGACAACTTTGTCAGTTGCCAAAATGTAAAGCAGGAATGGCTCACCAAGGTTCAGAGCTACCAAGGTTAGTAGGGTGGTGAGGAGCTGCTTCAGCTCCTGGAATGCCTTTTCTGCTTCTTCAAACCATTGGAATGGTTCGGACTTCCTCAATAGCTTGAAGAAGGGTAGCGCCCGTTCCGCCAGTCTTGAGGTGAATCGGCTGAGGGCAGCTAGACATCCAGTCAGCTTCTGGACGTCCTTGATGTGGGCTGGTGGCCGCATGTCTTCAATAGCCTTTATCTTCGCCAGATTTGCTTCTATTCCTCGGTGGTTCACCAAGAAACCAAGAAGTTTTCCGAAGCTAACCCCAAAGACACACTTGTCCGGGTTTAGCTTCATGCGAGTAACTCGCAGCTTGTTGAAGACAGCTTGCAAGGTGTCAAGGAATGACTCGTTGTTCTTGATCTTGACGACGATGTCATCAACATACACTTCCACTACGTCTCTAATAAGCTCTCCAAAAGTTTTGTACATAACTTGTACAAATGTTGAAGCAGCGTTTTTGAGACCGAATGGCATGTCAGTGTAACAATATAATTCATCTACTGTGATGAAGGAGGTATGCTCTTTATCTTCCCTAGACATTCTGATTTGATGGTACCCAAAATATGCGTCTAGGAAACACAACAATTCACACCCGGAGGTGGAATCCACTATCTGATCTATTCTAGGTAGTCGGAATGGATCTATTGGACATGCCTTATTTAGTGTATGGTAGTCGATACACATCCAAAGCTTCCCGCCGGCCTTGGGTACAACGACTGGGTTTGCCAGCCATTTTAGGTGGAAGACTTCTCGGATGAATCCAGCTTCGAGCAACTTATTCACTTCTTGACATATGAAGTTCTGTCACTCTATTGATTCCTTTCGAGGCTTCTGATGTACAGGCTAAGCGTCGGGATAGATCTTCAGATTATGCTCGATCACTTCCCTAGGGATCCCAGGACTTTGTGACAGTTGCCAAGCAAACACATCGACGTTAGCCCAGAGGAAAGTGATGAGCGCGAGTTCCTATTTGTCATTTAGACCTCCCGATATACGGGTGGTCATAGCGGCGTCGAAAGCGATTTGGACGACTTTGACGGGAATGTCGGTGTCGCCGCTTGGTTTCATGCGAGGTGCGGAGGTTGAGCGTCGATGACGAATGCTCGGGGGTTTATGTGCTTGCTCCTTTCCGGAGTCTTCCTCCTGCGCTGTAGCAAGCGCGTGGAGTTCTTCCAGAGCTGTCACTCCGACGGTGCGATCTCCTCGGATCCGGAGAACACGGGCTGGTGTTGGCATTTTCAACACCAAGTAGCTATAATGAGCAACAGCCATGAACTTGTATAAGGCTGCCCTGCCAAAAATGGCGTTGAAGGGTATGTTGATCTGCGCCACATCGAAGACCAACTTCTCAATGCGGTAATTCTCCTGGGTCCCAAAGGTCACCGGAAGAGTAATTGCACCGAGTAGGGTTATGGCCCCCGCACCTACTCCAGAGAAAGGTCGAGAGGGGCGAAGGTCCAAAGGTCGGAGCTGAAGCTTGACGAAAGCTTCAAAGCTTATGAGGTTCAGCCCTGAACCTCTGTCCACTATTACATGGTGAAGTTGGATGTTGTTGATGGTCGGAGATACCATCAATGGGAGTTGGCCAGCTCCGATCATATTCCGAGGGCAGTCCGAAGCATAGAAAGTGATGGCAGTGTCCATCCACTTCTGGTGCGGCTCCGCCCTAGCAGTAGGAGCTACTGAGGCCATGTCCCGTCAAATAGTCTTGAGGACACGGTAGGAGGTGATGTCCGATGAACCACCAAAGATGGTGTTCATGGTTTTCCGACGTTCATTGTCGGAGATGTCGGAGTCATCATCGACGGAGGTGTAAACAGCCTTCAAGACCTTTTTAGGGTCTTGAAAGCCTAACTCCTCTTTGGTCGAAGCTTCGTCGACTTTCTATTTTCCTTCCCTTTGACGGAAAGGAACTTCTTCTTGGCGCTTGTTGTAGCGCTCGACAAGGTTCTGGACCTCCTAGCAGTCTTCCAGGTTGTGGCTGTTCGACTTGTGTATAGGACACCACATCTTGGAGCTGCCACCGTCTTCAGATGACGGCCGAGGTCATTTCTCGGGGCGTGGCCCCCGACCACCCGGAGCTGCGGCAGCTGCAGCAGTTGGTGTGCTGGCCGACGGCTTTTTCTTGCTGTTGGACTTTTTCTTCTTTTTGCCACTCCCAGAGGTAGTGGCTTCACCTTTGGAGGATTTTTTGTTGTCCTATGGAGGTGGTTGGGAGTGCATTTCACGGCCCTCCGCAGCTTTGGCGCATTTGTCTGCAAAGCTGAAGAGTTCTGTGACGCGGGTGATATCCTTGGTTGCCAGCTTCTCCAGCATCTTCTTGTCTCTATGCCCTGTCTAAATGCCACAATAACACAGGCGTTGGAGATAGAAGGAATAGTGTTTCGTACCTGCAAGAACCTCTGGATGAAGGATTGCAGGGACTCTCCCCTCTTCTGCTTGACAGCAAAAAAGTCCAGTTCGGTGCCTTGTCGGGTGTATGAACTTCCAAAATTAGCGGTGAACTGTTGGCACAGTTCTGGCCAACTGTTGATGGAGTCAGGCGGAAGGCTCATGAACCAGGACCTGGCGGTCCCAGTCAAAGCCACGGGGAAATAGTTGGCCATTACGGGCTCGTTGCCTCCGGTCGCAAGGATTGCAGTGGAGTAGATTTGGAGAAACTCAGCGGGGTTGACAGTCCCGTCAAATTTCTCCGGCAGGTGAGGCCGGAACTTTTGTGGCCATCTGACCATGTGTTGGAGCATGGCCAGGGTAGAATAGCCTCCTCCTACTCCCTCGGGAGCAGGACCGTCTCGAGCCTCTCGCCTTTCGCGAGCGCTGGATATGGAGGCGACCATCCTGTTGACAGTAACGGTGATCAAGCTCCGCCTGGAGGTCATGAGTTGAAAGCCTGGTTACCGTATGGGTGTGTCACGCCCCGTAAGGCAGTGACGTAGCTTGTTGAGACGCAACACGCCTCCTATATTGGGAAGTGTGCAGACCAATTCTGCCCGACACGGTCCGATGCTACGATGGGGCCCGCCCCAAGGGTGGAGGACCTTGGTTGCTGATGCGATCGGCTGCTGCTGCAACCAAATGTTCCACATCAGCTCTCCACTGCTCCATTGCACCCTGGGATGCACCTGGAGGTGGTGGGCGCTGGAGAAGAGCATGCGCGACATGGAGCGCGTGTTCAGGGTTGTTGTTAGCCGATGCCGTGACCGACGCAGACGCCCCATACCGTTGTCCAGCTTGATTTGCTGGTGCGGACGGTGCCGGCGGAGGCACGACTCCTGCTGGAGCCACAACACCTGCTAGCCGCTGCACATTGGAGGGATTGCCTCTAGCAGGTTGCGCTGCAGGGTTGCTGTTGGACGATCTAGCAGCGGATTTCACCATCTTTGAATCTCGGGCACGCCCCTTCCTGGCGAGCCAACTGTCAAAGTGTTGTTCCGGTAATTCTCTAGGTACTACTATTGGTAGCCCGCAGAGTTTGTAGTTCGGTATTGGGCGCGCAAAGATTCATAACAAGATGGCAAGTAGACACAAGGATTTATGTGGTTCGGGCCGCCTGAGCGTAATACCCTACTCCACGGGGTGTGTAGTTGTTGTATTGAGCGTCTAATGGTCGAGAGCTTCCCAGAGAGGAGAGAGAGCACAGAGCCCAAAGTCTCTCCTATGTATCTGTCGACTGTTGGAGTCGGCAGATCTCCTGACACTACGAAAGTGTTGAAGGAGTTTGTAGTTCGGTGTGGGCGCGCGGAGACTCAAGAAGGTGAATCACGATAGGACACGAGAGACACAATGGTTTACGTGGTTCGGGCCGCCTGAGCGTAATACCCTACTCCACGGGTGTGTTGTGTTGTATTAGTTTGTGTGCTTGAGAGCGTTCGAGAGTCCGATCCCCTCGTGTACCGTTGGTTTGTCCTTTTATAGTACAAGGACAAACCGTTACAAGTCAGCCTGGCCCGACATGTGGCCCTGGCGGTTACTAGTATTGATACACGGGATTAATTGTTGTTAATAACCCTATAACGGCTCTGACAGTGCCGTTACAGGTGTTAAGATCGTCCGATTAAGTGTCATTAACGTGGAATTAATGACAATTAATCGGGTCTTGAAGTCCGCAGCTGTCCTTTGAAGATCCGGAGCCGTTACAATGTCTCCCGGAGGTTTGAAGCGGCCAGCTCCGACGTATAGACACGTGGCAGCTCCGGAGCTTGCTTGTGGGAAGCGGGAAGCTCCGGGGTGGCCTGGCACGTGTCAGGTCCGGAGCTTCTCTCGGTCAGGGGTTAAATCCGGAGGTGCCGTTTCGGTACCTAGCCCGGAGCTTCACCCTTGTGGGTAGTAGCTCCGGTCTGGCAGTACACGTGGCAACCTAGGGGTTAACCATGTTGGAGAAGCAGGTCCGGTTATGTCTGACAAGTGGGCCCCCGAGGGTCTTCAATTTGAGTAGATGTCCTTCCCTTGAGATCTTTGTAACCTCAGGGGGTGTATGGTTTTTAGGGTACCGACAGTGGCCCCCTGGACCTACCTCCGGGGAAAGTCACCGGGGTGAAGTCATTCCGTCGGAGGTGGGTCCACACTCGCGACTCTTGAACTGGGTCTTCAAGGGTCTTCGGAGGTGCCGTTGCCGGGGCTTTACGGTTAAATCCCGACGCGTGGCGCACCTCAGGCGGCAGATAGGATCTTTGGCGTGCGGATCTCTCGCAATTGAAGGTCGCCAGTTCCCGATACGAAAACCGTATCGGTTCCGCGCGCCTTGTCAGGTCGCCGCCTTTGGGTTTCCCGCCTCGTGATGACAACCGTTCGCCTGGGTAAGAACCTTGACTTGATCGTCAGGGTGGTCCCGGGCCCTCTTGTCATCGGCAGGGTTGAATTTTTGAGTAGTATCCTTGACTCTCCTGCAGTTCCCATCCAAGCGTTGCGAGGGCTTACTTAAGAAGGAAAGCGCACCGTCGGGAGTTCTTTACGCTTCCATCTGTTCTTGCGCTCAAACTCCCAACTTGTGCTTTGCTCCTCTTCTCTTGCCTAGCTTTGCAGAGATGGAGTTGGGTCTGCGTGAGAGTCGCTTGAAGACAGACGGCGATCTGAAGAAGGTCCGGGCCCTCATGGGGTGGTCTTCGAACTTCTTCAACCGCTCGGTCTGCGCCGGCGGAGAGCTTCCCTTTAAAAAGGAGCACTCTGGCGAGATGGTGTACTTTTCCTCGTACGCCATGGTGGGGCTGATCCCACCGTTTTCTTCTTTCTTCTTGATGCTGCTGGACTTCTATGGTCTGCAGCTATACCACCTTGGCCCTCACTCCATTCTCCTTGTGTCCATCTTTGTCCACTTCTGCGAGATGTGGGTGGGCATCCCTCCCTGCATCGAGCTCTTCCGAACCTTCTTCACCGTCCAAACCACCGGCCGAAGCGACGAGTATCTTGGCTTCTACTACTTCGTGAAGCGCAAGAAGTGCCCGTTCAAGTACCTCCGGTCATTCCCTTCCGGGAAGTGGGATGACTGGAAGAAAGATTGGGTAGTCGTCCGGGTGGAGGAGCATGAGCGGTTGGAGTTGCCAGACGGTCTGCCCGGCATTGACACGTCGGTGTGGAGCGAAGTTCCGGTGCTGGCGGGAGCTTTCAACCCTGTCTTGACCAGAATCCGTCAATGTGTGGAGGGAGGATTGACTCCCCAGGCGGTGTTCTGCAACTTCCTGTCCAACAGGTGGGCACCACTGAAGAGGAGGGAGAAGCTCGCCTGGGCCCTCAACAGCGTGATGGACGAGGACCGGGTTGAGACCGGGTTGAAGTCCAGCATGGTGGGGAAGTCCTTGGAGTTTCACCTCAAGAAATTCCAGCACGGCATCGACGTTGACGGAGATTACTTGACTCCACCGCCGGCTTTCCTCCCTCTGAACGTGGAAGTTGAGTTCAGCAGGGAGCTCCGGCGAAAGATGCCTGCGCTTGATGACCTTGGTGTCGTCGAGAGAAGATCAACTACCCGGTTGGTGATCCCCGGGTTGTCCGAAGGCGGCTCCGCCCCTGCCCCACAGCCAAGAGCTGAGGTTGTCGGCAAGGGCAAAGAGTTGGCGGAGGAGCCGGAGAGCCGGAAGAGGAAGCTGCGACATGCTGACGGAAGGTCCGTCGGGCTTGCCGCTTCCCCTCAGGTTCACCCTCCTCAGGAAGGAAGATCCTCTGCCGCCGTGGCGGCCGTCCCCGTGGTGGGGTCTTTCCGGAGCGCTACTGTTCCGGCGGTGGGATCCTCCCGGAGTGCGACTGTCCCCGTGGTGGATCCCTCCGGAGGTGCCAGCTCCGGGCACGCGACTCCGGCACGAGAAGCGGTGAGGGCCTCCAGGTCCAGGAGTTCCTCCCGATCAAGGAGAGCTCCGACCCGGGAAACGCCCGCGGCTACGGCAAGTCCTGGGAGTCCTCCCGGAGCTCCTATGCCGACCGTGGCCAGCCCGGATCGTCCGGGAAAGAGGTTCCGCGCAAGCTGGTGCGTGAGCCTCCCAAGGTATTTTTCTTTCTTACCTCGATTAACTTTTAATTGTAGCATCTGTTTGCTCAATTTCTTCGTTCTTTATCTGCAGCGTTCCCAAGAAGGGGAGTGAAGCTCCGCCCTCAGCCACAATGTCTGAAGCTGCGAGGGCTTCTGCTCCGGCTCCGGTGCCGCCCCAAGCGGAGGCTGCGACAGCTCCGGCTCCGGCTGTCGTGGTCATGGACCTCGACTCGTCTCCAGAAGTTCCCGTGGTAGCGCCGGACCACGGGATTGAAGATGCGCCAGCGGCACCCATTCCGGAGGTGGAAGCTCCGGGTCCTGGTGCTGCAGAAGTAGAAGCTCCGACTATTGAGTCGGTGGAAGTAGCGGTCCCGGCTTCGGAGCCGGAAAGTGCTGAAGCCCCGGCGATTGAGCCGGAGGTGGCTAAAGCTCCGGCATGCGAGCCGGAAGTTGAAGTAGTTCCGGCAGTTGAGCCGGTTTCTTCCGAAGCTCCGGTCGCAGAGCCGGTGATTGTTGGAGCGCCGGCCGCAGAGCCGACGGCTGAAGAGGCGAGGGAGCTTGAGCCTCCCTCAAAAGAAGTGTCCCGGCCGGAGCCAGTGGAGGCGACGACGTCGATGGTACCTGTGGCAGAGCCAGAGTGCCTGAACAAAGTCGCCGGCCCCCAGCCTGAGGGGGCAAATGAAGACGTGGTGGCAGGACCTCCTTCGATGGCGACTGAGGCCATCCCGGAGGAGGGCCCTAGCACTTTGGAAGCTCGGGGTTCCACTCTCGTAGAGTGGGACCCAATTTTTGTAAGTGAAGACCCGCTGGAACCAGCAGAAGAGACCCCAGCAGGTCCGGAGCCCATCTCTCTGTCGATGTCCATCGACAACGCCTGCTCCAGTCTACGTCAGGTCCAACTGGCCTTCTTCCACGACAGCAAGGCTCTTGAAGAGGAGCGCCAAACCCTTAGGCGGTGGCGTAATCGGCTCCACTTCGAGACTAAGCTGGCGCAGTCGAGGCTCGCGGATGACAAGGAATGGATCAAGCGGGAGAAGATCCGCCTGGACGAGAGGGAGAGCATGACTCACGCCCTCGACGCTCAATTCCAGGAGTTCCACGACCAAGCTAAGGCTGCTAACGACGCGGCCAATGCTAGGTTTGATCAGCTCGAGGCCATCAGCACCGCACTCATCAAGCGCCGAGAGGCACTTGAAGGAAGGGAAAGACGGCTCGAGGATGAGGAGCAAAAACTCCTGGAGCTACGGGATGACGTCTTGCGACGGGAAGAAGAGCTCGCCGAGAAAACAGCTCTGGCGGACAAGGGCCTCGAGGAGCGCACTAAAAAATTGGAAGAGCGCTGCCTCGAGGAAGAGGAGAAGACCTGGGTGCGGGGGCAGGAACTCTACGAATATGAGTGTGCCCTTATCGCCCGGGAGAAGAAAGTGGAGGCTAGGGAGAAGGACCTGGTCGACCGCCGGAACAAGATCCACCTCCGGGAGGAGGAGCTCGGAAGACTTGAGAAGCGGGTTGCTGCGAAGATCCAGCAAAACGCCAAAGAAGTTGAGCGCCTCTCCCGCGAGAATTCGGAGCTGACGGCGGCCCGGAGATCCCTAGAAGAGATGAAGAACCTGAGGAAGGCGGACTCCCTGCAAATTTGGGAGTTTCTGAGCAAGGCCGACGATGCGCTGGCGCCGATGGGTTTCAGCCCCGTGCTCCCGGATGATCCGGAGCCGGAGCCGGACCTTGCGTTGCAAGCGTTGAGCGCCGCGGGCAGCAAGCTCTCCAAGGTGGGCGACGTCATCGCGGACCAGCTGGAGGTCGAGGGGCAATCCCTGGCTAGGAACGTCACAGAATATGTGTTGACGTGCTACACCAGCCGGAACCCTCGATTTCCTCTGGACCCGGTGCTTGAAGGCCCCGTCGAAGGAGAGGGCGAAGCTACCCGAGCCAGCGTGTCGGAGGTCGCCCAGAAGGTCGCCGAGTTCTTCCATAGGGTCTAGGACCGTCTCTCTTAGCCTTTACTTGTATTTTCTCTTCTTCCTCAATTTTGTAATCCCTTGTCTCCAGATGTAATCTCCGGTCTTCAGATGAAATGAAATCCCCAATTTTTTGTGAATTTCATTTTTTTGTCTTCAACTCTGTCTTCAACATCTTTATCTTCACTTGGCCCCCTGGTAGATGTGCACAATTTGATTGTGGACATGTACCAAGAGGATGTTGAGTTTTGTTGAAGACGAATTCGCTTCGAACTTGTGGAATTTAGGTCCGAAGTTTTTGACAGTGAAGGTCCCCTGAAGTTGTCGGAGCTTAGAAGCTCCGGCACTGTCCACCGCTGGAGCTTAGTAGCTCCGGCAATAGCCTCTATCAACACGTTGAGCGTCGATAGTTAATACTCCAGGGTATCGGAGCTTAGCAGCTCTGGCAATGACCTTTGCCACACTTAATTTGTTGGCAACAGACTCCAGTGACGGGGTCTTCTCACCATCTTTTAGTCAACGCCGACGGTTGACGCCCTGGTGGGAATCGGAGCTTGGTTAGCTCCGGTTTTTTTCCATCAGCGTAGAGTTCATTTTTCCTGCACACTTAAGCCAAGAAAAATAGTAAAATTCGTTCCTTGTCTATAACTTCGTCGCGGCTTACGGTTCTCAAGAAAATTTTAAGTTGATCACGATTTTTAATACGACTGGATGAATTGTCTTTTCTTTTAGATCCAATTGTCCACGGACCCACCTTACTTTGGCCTGCCGGGATGTAGGTAGAGTGGCGTACTTAGGGTGCTTGACCAGGCTAAGTCGATAGCGCACTCCGGCCCTAGAATGGCTTGGCGGCTTTCAGGCGAGTTGGCCACAGACGATATTTAAATCCAAAAAATCTGACAATTCAACTCGGATCGTATGTAAACCGGTCAAACTAGAACTTCTTAAGAATTGCACGTTTCTGTTATAGACAAGAAAGAGAAAAATAAAAATGTCGAGCTTATGCAAAAATGAATGCACGTGGAGTCTATTTCACATGAAGATGTCTTTCATTATAGGTCCGGGGTACAGGGGAAACAAGTACACTCTTAGGGTACGGAACCAGGCTAAGTGTGTTTGGTTTCTAGTTTAACCCAGGGTAGTTAGCCACACTTCTAGTCCGGAGACTGTATCAAGTGTTGCATGAGCTTTTCAAACCTTTCAGGGAAGGTCCGGCTGCTCTCCCGGAGGAACTACCCGACTCTGTACAATGACTCTATAACATACATTTCAAGTTACTTAAGACTCACCTCCGTGGAATTAAGTGTAGAACTTACGGAGGTGCTCGATGTTCCAAGGATTTGGGAGAGGTGTCCCATCCTCGGTAGCCAAGCGAACGCTTCCGGGACGGGATACTTTGATCACTCGAAAGGGCCCTTCCCAGCCGGGGGAGAGTTTGTTTTGCCCTTCTCTGGATAGTATTCTCCGTAGCACCAGATCGTGTTCCTCGAGCTGTCGGTTGTGTACATGCCGCTGGTGATAGCGCCGTAGAGCTTGGCGGTATCGGGCATTCCGAACAGCTGCTTGGCACCTTCCCTCCTCGAGGAGGTCTAGGTCTTCACGTCGGAGCTGGTCCTGCGCGGCTTCGTCGAAGGTCCGGACCCGGAGGGAACCCAAGGTGATTTCCGGAGGAAGGACTGCTTCAGCTCCGTACACCAAGAAGAAGGGTGTTTCTCCGGTTGCCCGACTTGGAGAAGTCCTGTTGGCCCATAGAGTGGGCGGAAGCTCTTCGATCCAATTGGCTCCGTGCTTTTTCAAGCGCTCATAAGTGCGTGTTTTGAGTCCTTTAAGGATCTCTGCATTTGCTCTCTCGGCTTGTCCATTGCTGGCAGGATGAGCTACGGAAGCGTAGCAAACTTGTATGCCGAGGTCTTCGCAATATCCTTGAAATGCGGAGCTTGTGAATTGAGTCCCATTATCAGTGATGATCTTATTTGGGACTCCGAATCTGCTCACGATAGATTGTAGAAAATTGATTGCAGATTGTTTGTTGATCGTCACAATAGGAGTTGCTTCCGGCCACTTGGTGAACTTGTCGATGGCGACGTACAGGAACTTGTAACCTCCGATGGCTCTTGGGAAGGGTCCCAAGATGTCCATCCCCCACACAGCGAAAGGCCATGTGGGAGGTATCATTTGTAAGGACTGAGCAGGTGTATGAATTTGCTTTGCATGAAATTGGCATGCTTTGCATTTCTTCACCAGCTCAGTTGCATCCTGGAGCGTTGTAGGCCAGTAGAAACCGTGCCGAAAGGCTTTTCCGACCAGCGTGCGGGAAGATGCGTGGTTCCCACACTCGCCTCCATGGATTTCTGCGAGGAGCTCGCAGCCTTCTTCCCTTGTGATGCACCGCATTAGGATGCCGTTGGCACCGCGCCGGTAGAGATCCCCTTCTACCAACGTGTATCTTTTAGCCAATCTGACTACCCGGTCAGCGGATACATCATCGTCAGGAAGGATGTTGTCTTTCAAGTAGCTCTGGATCTCTGAGATCCATGGATCGGAACTGACTTGAGCATTTGAGTCTTGCGTGCTGGGTTGCTCGGAGCTTCCGGCAGCACCTACGACCCTTGATGGCTGCCATGGTAACAGGGCCATCGGGACTGTCAGCTTCGGGATGCTGATCTCGCCCCCTTCGTTCAGTTCGGCAGGCTGAACTATGGGTTTTGACAACCTCCGGACAAAGGTTCCGTCAGGAGCCGGAGCTCCAGTTGACGCCTTGGTCGAGAGTTCGTCAGCTTCAGCGTTGTGAGCACGCTGAACATGGTGAAGGTCTAGGACTTCGAAGTCCTTCTGAAGCCTCTGGACTTCAAGGAGGTAAGCAGCCAGCTGGAGATTATTGCAGGAGCATTCACCCTTCACCTGCTTGATGACGAGTTGTGAATCTCCTTTGACCAGCAGTTGCTTGACACCGTATGATAGTGCCACCTTTAATCCATAGATGAGTGCTTCGTACTCCGCCATGTTGTTGGTTGCCTTGAAGTCAAGGTGTACCATGTATTTCACCTTCTCCCCGGTTGGTGCAAGGAGAAGGATTCCAGCTCCGGCTCCCTGCTTCTGCATGGAGCCATCGAAATAAAGGGTCCAGTGAGGCTTAGTGAAGGTTGGAACTTCAGGTTCCGTCTTCTGCTCGCTGGGGCCCCCAGGGTTTAATGGAGAGGGAGTCCATTCTGCCACGAAATCTGTCAACGCTTGACTCTTGATTGCTTGTCTCGGAATGAATTCAAGATCGAATTCAGCCAATTCCGCTGCCCACTTTGCAATATTCCCAGTTGAATTGGGATTATGCAGGATCGCTCGAAGTGGATATGAGGTCACCACCGAGACTTTGTGAGCTTGGAAATAGTGTCGAAGCTTCCTTGAGGCAATAAGAACTGCATAAAGCAGTTTATGCACCTCTAGGTATCGAGTCTTGGCATCATGTAACACTTCACTGATGAAGTATACCGGGCGTTGAATGGTCCGGACCCTCCCGGAGGGGTCCGGAGCTTCCTCTTCATTGATCCGGACCCTCTCGGAGGGGTCCAGACTCTCTTCGGGGACCTCCGGGTTCTGGGTGGAGGAACCCAGAGCTTCTTCAGGAATGACCTGGATCCTCTCGGAGGGATCCGTGTCCTCTGAAGTGGCTTCTTGTGGGTTCAAGTCTGGGAGCTGGGACCCAGACCCGCTTTCAGGAACCTTCGGACCCTCCCGAAGGGGTCTGGATTCCTGAGTATTGGGTAGTTCCGGTCTCTCCGCAACCAGAACCATACTGACGACTTCGTCAGTAGCTGAAATGTAAAGCAATAAAGGCTCACCAGGGTTCGGAGCTACCAGGACTGGTAGGGTGGTGAGGAACTGTTTCAGCTCCTGGAATGCCTTCTCTGCTTCTTCAGACCATTGGAATGGTCCGGACTTCCTCAGTAACTTGAAGAAGGGAAGTGCTCTTTCCGCCAGTCTTGAAATGAACCGGCTGAGGGCTGCTAGACATCCAGTTAATTTTTGGACGTCTGTGATGCGGGTTGGTGGCCGCATGTCTTCAATGGCTTTTATCTTCGTCGGGTTAGCCTCTATGCCCCGGTGACTTACCAGGAAACCAAGAAGCTTTCCGGAACTAACCCCAAAGACGCACTTGTCTGGGTTTAGCTTCGTGCGGGTGGCCCGCAACTTGTCGAAGACAGCCTGCAAGGTGTCCAAGAGGGACTCCTTGTTCTTGACTTTGACCACGATGTCGTCGACGTACACTTCCACTATGTCTCTGATGAGTTCTTCGAAAGTTTTGTACATAGCTCGTACAAAAGTTGAAGCTGCATTCTTGAGACCAAACGGCATGGCTGTGTAACAATACAATCCATCCACTGTGATGAATGAAGTATGTTCTTCATCCTCCCTAGACATCCTGATTTGATGATATCCAGAATATGCGTCTAGAAAACACAGTAACTCGCACCTGGAGGTGGAATCCACTATCTGATCTATTCTAGGTAGTGGGAATGGATCTTTTGGACATGCCTTATTCAGTGTGGTGTAGTCGATGCACATCCAAAGTTTCCCGCCGGCCTTAGGCACAACGACTGGGTTTGCCAGCCATTTTGGATGGTAGACTTCTCGGATGAATCCGGCTTCAAGCAACTTCTTCACTTCTTGTCGGATGAAGTTCTGTCGCTCCACAGATTGCTTCCGAGGTTTCTGATGCACAGGCCGAGCGTCGGGGTAAATCTTCAGATTGTGCTCAATCACTTCCCTGGGGATCCCAGGCATTTGTGACGGTTGCCAAGCAAACACGTCAACGTTAGCCCGGAGGAAAGTGATGAGCGCGAGTTCCTATTTGTCATTCAACCCACCCGATATGCGGGTAGTTTGAGTGACATCGGAACCAATTTGGACGACTTTGACGGGAATGTCGGTGTCGCCGCTTGGCTGCACACGGGGTGTAGAGGTCGAGCCTCGTTGACGAATGCTCGGGGGTTTCGGAGCTTGCTCCTGTCTGGAGTCCTCCTCTTGCGCCATGGTGAGTGCGTGGAGTTCCTCCAGAGCAGTTACTCCGGCAGGGCGATCTCCGCGGATCCGTAGGACGCCTACTGGTGTTGGCATCTTCAACACCAGGTATCCATAATGAGCAGCTGCCATGAATTTGTATAGGGCAGGTCTACCCAAGATGGCGTTGAATGGTAAGTTGATCTGAGCGACGTCGAAGACCAACTTCTAGGTGCGATACTTCTCCCGGGTCCCGAAGGTAACGGGGAGAGTAATAGCTCCGAGTGGGGTAATGGCCCCCGGACCTACTCCGGAGAAAGGTCGAGAGGGCTGGAGATCCGAAGGTCGGAGCTGAAGCTTAGTGAAAGCTTCGAAGCTGATGAGGTTAAGCCCCGAACCTCCGTCTATCATGACATGATGGAGCTGGATGTTGTTGATGGTGGGAGATACCATCAAGGGTAATTGGCCAGCTCCGACCATGCTTTGAGGACAGTCCGAAGCATCAAAAGTGATGGGTGTGTCCATCCACTTTCGATGTGGCTCCGGTCTAGCTGTAGGAGCTACAGTAGCCATATCCCGTCGCATAGTCTTAATGACACGATGAGAAGTGATGTCCCATGATCCACCAAAGATGGTGTTCATGGTTTTCCGACGCTCGTTGTCGGAGACGTCGGAGCCATCGTCGACGGAGGTGTAGACGGCTTTCAGGACCTTTCTGGGGTACTGAAACCCTAACTCCTCTTCAGCCGGAGCTTCATCGACCTTTTGTTTTCCCTCCCTCTGTCGGAAGGGAGACCCTTCCCGTGCTTGTGGTAGCGCTCGGCAAGGTTTTGGACCTCCCGGCAGTCTTCCAGCCTGTGGCTGCCCGTTTTGTGAATGGGGCACCACATTTTGGATTTGCCACCGTCTTCGGAAGACGGTCGAGGTCGCTTCTCGGGGCGTGGCCCCCGGCCACCAGGAGTTGCAGTGGCTGCAACGTTGGATGTGCCGGCCGACGGCTTCTTCTTGCCGTTGGTCTTCTTTTTCTTCTTGCCACTCCCGGAGGTAGCGGCTTCTTCTTTGGAGGATTTTTTGTGATCCTCCAAGGCTGGTTTGGAGTGCATTTCACAGCCCTCCGCAGCTCTGGCGCATTTGTCTGCCAAGCTGAAGAGCTCCGTGACGCTGGTGATCTCTTTGATCGCCAGCTTCTCCAACATCTTCTTGTCTCGCACACCCTGTCTGAATGCCACAATGACAGAAGCGCTTGAGATAGAAGGGATTGTGTTGCGTACCTGAGAGAACCTCTGGATGAATGACCGCAAAGATTCTCCTCCTTTTTGCACGACCGCAAAAAGGTCTAGTTCAGTGCCCGGTCGGGTGTATGAACTCCCGAAATTGGCAGTGAACTGACGGCACAGCTCCTCCCAACTGTCGATAGAGTTGGGTGGAAGGCTCATAAACCAGGACCTGGCGGTCCCAGTTAAGGCCACTGGAAAGTAGTTGGCCGTTACGGCCTCGTTTCCTCCAGCTGCTAAGATTGCAGTGGAGTATATCTGCAGAAATTCTACGGGGTTGACAGTCCCGTCGAATTTTTCCGGCAAGTGTGGCCGGAACTTCTGTGGCCATCTAACCATGCGCAGGTGCATGGCTAGGGCAGAACAGCCTCCTCCTACTCCTTCCAGAGTAGAAAGGTCTTGAGCATCTCGTCTTTCTCGAGCTCGCTCGATATGGACACGGCCATCCTGTTGGCGGTATCGTCGATCAAGTTCCGCCCGGAGGTCGTGTGTCGAAAGCCGAGATGCGGTATGGGTGCGTCGTGCCCCAGAGGGCAACGACGTCACTTGCTGTGACGCAGCTCGTCTTCGGTTGTTGGAGACATGCGGACCAAGTCTTCCAGACAACGTCCGTCGCTGCGACGGGGCCCGCCCTGAGGGAGGTGGACCCTGGTTGTTGAGGCGTTCGGCCGCTGCTGCGACCAAATGCTCAACATCAGCCCTCCATTGCTCCATGGCACCTTGAGATGCATCCGGAGGTGGTGGTCGCTGGAGAAGAGCACGCGCTGCATGGAGCGCGTGTTCTGGGTTGTCATGACTTGCCGGTGCAGTATGTGACGCCGGCGCACCATCGTGTTGCCCGACACGTCTTGCCGGAGAAGATGGTGGTGGTGGAAGTATGACTCCTGCTGGTGCTGAGGCTCCTGCCGGTGGCTGCATGTTGGAGGGATTGCCTCCGACAACCTGAGCAGCAGGTTGCCCGTTGGATGATCCAGCCGCAGAATTCACCATTCTTGAAAATCTCAGGCACCCCTACCTGGCGCGCCAACTGTCGACTGTTGGAGTCGGCAGATCTCCTGACACTACGAAAGTGTTGAAGGAGTTTGTAGTTCGGTGTGGGCGCGCGGAGACTCAAGAAGGTGAATCACGATAGGACACGAGAGACACAATGGTTTACGTGGTTCGGGCCGCCTGAGCGTAATACCCTACTCCACGGGTGTGTTGTGTTGTATTAGTTTGTGTGCTTGAGAGCGTTCGAGAGTCCGATCCCCTCGTGTACCGTCGGTTTGTCCTTTTATAGTACAAGGACAAACCGTTACAAGTCAGCCTGGCCCGACATGTGGCCCTGGCGGTAACTAGTATTGATACACGGGATTAATTGTTGTTAATAACCCTGTAACGACACTGACAGTACCGTTACAGGTGTTAAGATCGTCCGATTAAGTGTCATTAACGTGGAATTAATGACAATTAATCGGGTCTTGAAGTCCGCGGCTGTCCTTTGAAGATCCGGAGCCGTTACAATGTCTCCCGGAGGTTTGAAGCGGCCAGCTCCGACGTATAGACACGTGGCAGCTCCGGAGCTTGCTTGTGGGAAGCGGGAAGCTCCGGGGTGGCCTGGCACGTGTCAGGTCCGGAGCTTCTCTCGGTCAGGGGTTAAATCCGGAGGTGCCGTTTCGGTACCTAGCCCGGAGCTTCACCCTTGTGGGTAGTAGCTCCGGTCTGGCAGTACACGTGGCAACCTAGGGGTTAACCTTGTTGGAGAAGCAGGTCCAGTTATGTCTGACAAGTGGGCCCCCGAGGGTCTTCAAATTGAGTAGATGTCCTTCCCTTGAGATCTTTGTAACCTCAGGGGGTGTATGGTTTTCAGGGTACCGACAGTATCGTCGACCAGTCCTTTTTTAGTACAAGGACTGGTCATTACACCGTTAGCCTAGCCGACATGTGGCCCTGGCAGTTACTGATGCTTAATACACAATTCATGAGGTTAATTACCCTTAATAGCATTGTAACGGGTCTTGACAGTGTCGTTACTGGTATTAAGGGCTTTCCGATCGTGTGTCATTAATATGGTATTAATGACACTTAATCGGGTCTTGATGTCTTTGATTGCCCCTTGAAGGTCCGAGCCGTTGGTGGTCCACCAGTCTGATTGTTGAGGCGGAAGGTCCGACGGTTGGACACATGGCAGCTTCGGAGCTTTCCGTCTGGGATGGGTAGGTCCGGTGTAGATGTACACGTGTTGGTACCGGAGCTTCCCTCTATCGGGGGTTAGGTCCGTGGGTGCCGCATCGGTGTTTAGCCCGGAGCTATCCCATGTGTAGGATGTAGGTCTGGTTGCAGTATACACGTGGAAGGACCAGGACTAACCATAGATGGGAGGCAGATCCGGTCCCGTATGACACGTGGGGCCTTTGCAGGTCTTCAACTCATATTGGTGAAGTTCCTTTGGTCTTTTTGTAGTCCCAAAGGGTATACGGTACGTAGGGTACCGACACCATTAGAACTAGTTAGTGATCATTAAAAACAACTCATTAACAAATTCCACCTTGCATTTGCATTAATCATGCATGTCATGTCATATTGAGTAATATTTGTGCACCTTTTGATTGTGTTTCTTGTCTTGTATGTTTATTGTGCGAATTAGACGGATTTGCGCTAGAGAGTGCCGCGGAGGATCTCCAACACCAAGAGTTTGAAGGCTTTGACCCTAACCAATTCCAAGAACACGGCAAGTGTCCTTGAAGCATATTGAACCTATTTTAAAATAAATGTTTTGTTTGCAAAACTGCATGCTTGTGTCAAATTGATGGGAATCCTATGATAGGAAGTTTACTAGATTTGTTGACCACTTTTGTCACCTGGAATTTATGGTAGTGAGTCGGGAAGGGCTTTTTACCTTTTTGCTTCACTTAATCTATTGGGGTGGAACACAACTATACCACTTAACTTAAATATGCATTTATGAGATTTGATTAACATGAACTAGTTAATATGACATGGTAATGGGTGATCTAAGCAAGTCTGGTATGTGGATGGGTTGGATGACATGGTAGTTGCTTGCTTTAGATCTAAGGACCGGTTCATGCAAGAATAAGCCAGGACTATAGTGCGACCACGAGGCCAAGTATGGGTGCGGTGTAGCTGATTAATTAGGGCTTTGCCAGTGCTATTTGGACCATTAAGGATGCTCGGGTAAGGGGTAGTCGAATTGGGTTTGTTGATGATTGGTGGGACTACCCTGGGATCCGAATGGATCAAGAGGGGGCCCTTGGTTGAAGATGTGCTCTGTCGGAGACATTGTCATTGGTGAAACCTCAGTGTTGTCTAAATAGGCTAGTAATCCCTTTGTAAAGGCTATTTTGTGATCTCTTGGCCACACAACGATGGAAGTGTGAGACGGCATAATAGAGGTTCTAGTCACTTAAAGGTGGTGAAATCACAAACACGTGGGTAAAGTGGTACAAACTCTGCATAGTTTGATAAAACTATCATGATAGCTGTGCTACCGGTTATGTGCATCTGGATGGCCTACATGATTAGAGGAAAACTTGGTATTCATATGGTTTTTGGGATGGTTATGAATATGGCTGGTTATGAATTAAATTCTGGTATTGAATATGGTTATTGGTATATGGATGATGGATATGGAATATGGACTAGTACTATGTTATTACTTGTGGTTTATGATGGGATTACTTCACATAAATGTAATATATTGCTTTTTAAATAATTTAATGTACTTTTCAGCACTTAGCCTTTATTATATTCGTCATTTGAATCAGCTACATGTCATACATTCCACACTTGCTGAGTACGACATGTACTCACCCTTGCAATTCCCCCACTAATAGTTGCAGGTCAGGATTGGGAGTATAATGATGATAATGCGGAGTTCTAGGCCATGTCTACCGTCAGCTTTGCCTGTGGAGTGTTGGAGATGTGTTATACCCTATTTTCTTAGCTGCTTAGTTGCTTATTAGTTTATTTCCACTGCATTAGTTCCAACTTGTCATTAATATTCATTAGAGCTTGTACTTGAGGATATTATGAATTGTGTAATAAAAGTGCTTAATTAAACTTGTTCTGTGGTAATTTTCAGTGTATCCTTTTGTGAATGCACGCGTTTATGTGTGTTGAACGTCTTAGGCACACATATGCGATTGTTTGGTTCATTTTTGGAACCGAGTGTCATAGAAGCCTTCTAAGCTTCATCGTCCCGCGAGAGCTCCTTCAACACCGTCTTAGCCTAGCTCACACAGGAGGCACTCAGCTCAACCTGCTCCTCCTGTGCCACAGCAGCCTTCTCGTTCTTCAAGACTTTAGAAAGTTCTCAAGGCTATAATCTCTATGTGCCGCTCCACTCAGGTGTCAGTTCAGAAGTTAGCAAAGCGGCATAAGAGAGACATGACATCCAGCAAAAAGCAGCTCCAGCTACCCCGTGCCCCTGTGTCAGGGTACAACAAGGACGAAGTGCCTCAAGTGTTTCCCAAGCTGTGTGAGTCAGAACTTGCCTTCTTCTCAGGGATTGGTGCTTCCTCTAGTGCTCCTGTGAGTACTCGTTCTGGTGATAACAAAGACGTTAAAGAAAGCGGGTATGAAGAAGAACAGGAGAGTGGCAGTTCCGAAGAGAGTACCGACGAGTAGATACTAGAGCTCTTTTAGTTTTTCTCCTCTATGGTGCCATGATGCCAAAGGGGGAGAAATATATATCTTTGTTATGGACATGGACATGTATCTATTTATTTTGTTGTGTGTGTGTGAACTTTTTATCTTGTCATTCTACTTGTGATGCTTGTGATGCTTATGTTGGACTTATGTTATGGGTGCTTATTTTAATTCAAGTCATCAATGATTATTCACTTGCTTTCATATAATGCATCACAATGTCCTCCGCACAAAATGCATGTAGGCATTCTGTCGGAGTCTGGTTCGGTTAGGGCGCGCGGAGATTCAGAACAAAATGGTGATTTGACACAGGGATTTACGTGGTTCGGGCTGCCTGAGCGTAATACCCTACTCCACGGGTGTGTTGTTGTTGTATTGAGTGTATGAGTGTGTGAGAGCGTGAGCCAGAGAGAGCCCCTTGAGCGCGCGTGTCGGCCTCTAGAGCCTCTAGCTCGTCTCCAGTCCCTCGAGCACGTATCTCGTATGTATCGCTCGACCAGTCTTTTTATAGTACAAGGGCTAACTGTCATATCGTTAGCCTGGCCCGACATGTGGCCCTGGTGGTTACTCATGCCTAATACACAGTTTAATGTACTTAATTCCACTTGATAGCATGGTAACGCGCCTTAATAGTGGCGTTACTAGTATTAAGTGTCCTCTGATTGTGTGTCATTAGGATAGTATTAATGACACATAATCAGGTCTTGAAGCCTTTAATGTCCCTTGAAGGTCCGAGCCGTTGGAGGTCCACCAATCTGCCTATTGAGGTTGAAGGTCCGGCGGTTGGACGCGTGGCAGCTTCGCAGCTTACCGTCTTGGACGAGTAGATCCAGTGTCGTGGTACATGTGTCGGTACTGGAACTTCCCTCTGTTGGGGGTTAGGTCCGGGGGCGCCACACAGGTATTCAGTCCGGAGCATTCCCATGTAGAGATTGTAGCTCCAGTTTTGTGATACACGTGGCGGCACTTGGACTAACCATATGAGGGAGGCAGGTCCGGTTACAAGCAATACGTGGGGCTTCGGAGGTCTTCAACTCAGATAGGTGGGGTTCCTGTGCACTCTTTGTAGTTCCAAGGGGTATCTGGTACGCAGGGTGCCGATAGTGGCCCCCTGGCCCACCTCTGGGAAAGACCCTGTGGACTAAGTCGTTCTGCCGGAGGTGGGTCCATCTTTCGATTTCTGCACCATGTCTTCATGGGTTTTTGGATGTACTGTTGAGGTGATAGTTCATAGTTAAACCATCATCGTGTGGCATCTTTTGGAGGTGGCAGGTGAGATCTGCGCGTGCGGGTCTCATGCAATTGAAGGTTGTCGGTTCCCAATACGAAAATCGTATCGGCTCCGCGCGCCCTGTCAGGCCGCTGCCCTTGGGTTTCTTGCCTCTCATCATGACAATTTTTCGCCTGGTGTAAGGGCCTCGACTTGATCGTCTGGGTGGCCTCGGGCCCCCGTTGTCATTGGCAGGGTGTAATTTTTGAAATGTATCCTTGGCCTTTTTGTGGTTTCCATCCAAGCGTTGTGGAGGCTTACTTAAGAAGGAAAGTGCGTACGGGTTAAAGACTCTTTATGCCTTTGATCATCTTTGCGCTCAAAGCCTCTCAACCTCCACCTAGCTTTCCATCCTTTGCTCCACTTTGCCGCGATGGAGTTGGGTCTCCGCAAGAGCTGTCTCACGAGCGATGACGATTTGAAGAGGGTCCGGACATACATGGGGTGGTCCAACGACTCCTTCAACCATCTGCTCCGTGCCGGCGAGCTCCCGTTCAAGAAGAAGCGCGGCGGCGACATGGTGTACTTCTCTGCGTACGCCATGGTGGGGTTGATCCCACCTTTCTCAACTTTCCTCTTCATGTTGTTAGACTTCTATGGTCTGCAGTTGTACCACCTTGGCCCCCACTCTATTCTTCTTGTGTCAACATTCATCCACTTCTGCGAGATGCGGGTGGGTATTCCCCCCTGAGTCGAACTTTTCCGTACCTTCTTCACCATGCATACCATCGGCAAGAGTTCTGAGTGTCTTGGCTTCTACTATTTTGTGAAACGCAAGAAATGCCCCTACAAGTACTTGAGGTTGTTTCCTTCCAGCAAGTGGTACGACTGGAAGAAGGATTGGATTGGCATCACGGCAGAGGAGCACGAGAAGCTGGAGATGCCTGAAGGTCTTCCCAATGTTGACACTAACGCTTGGAGTGTGGTTCTGGTGCTGTTAGAGGCCTTCAGCCCTGCCTTGACCAGGATCCGCGAATGTGTGGAAGGAGAGTGACCCCCCAGATGGTCTTCTACAACTTCCTGGTCAACAGGTGGGCTCCGCTGAAGAAGAGGGAGAAGCTCACCTGGGCCTTCAACAGCGTGATGGATGATGACCGGATTGAAATCAGTCTGAAGTCCAATTTGGATGGCGCTGCTTTGGAGCTTCATATCATGAAGTTCCATCATGGCATTGACGTCGAGCGCAACGACTTAACTCCGCCGGCGGCTTTCCTCCCACTGAACATGGAGGCGGAGTTCAGCAGGGAGCTCCAGAGGAGCATGCCGGTGCTTGACAACCTCAGTGAGGTAGAGAGGCGTCCGACCACCAGATTGGTGATCCCTGGAGCTTCCGAGGGTGGCCCTGCTTCCGCCCCAAGACCAACAGCTGAAGTCATAGGCAAGGGCAAAGAGTTGGTTGAGCCCTCCAACCGAAAGAGGAAGTTGAAGCACTCTGACAGGAGGCCCGTCAAACCTGCTCCTTCCACAACAACTCCTTCTCCCTGGCGGAGGAGGTCTTCGACGGTGACACCAACTCCAGCCGGCGTCTCCCCGGAACGTCAGCTCTGACCAGGTGACTCCGGCGCCTGGGCCAGCTAAGGGCTCTAGGTCCGAGGGTCCTTCCCAGTCGAAGGAGGCCCCAACCAAGACGTCGCTGATGGCGGCAGCAAGCTCCGAAGAGCCTTCTGGAGTTACGACACCAGTTGCGACTGGGTCGGGCTTTGAGCGTCCGGCGAAGAGGTTCCGCGCTAGCTAGAGCGGAATCCTTCCAAGGTAAATTTGATTTTTTACCTTAGTTTTTTATTTTTCGTTGTAATCATATTTTGAGTTTCTTTGTCGTTCATCCACAGGGTATCCAAAAACAGGGCCGAAGCTCTGGTTCCTGCGACAGCAGCTGATGTGGTACAAGCGGAGGCTCCGGCTCCAATTCCAGCACCGCCCCAGGTGGTGGCTGAGGTCGCGGCAGCTCCGGCGCTGGCTGTCGTGGTTCTAGACCTTGACTCATCTCCCGAAGCTCCCGTGGTAGTGCCGGACCATGAGAATGAAGATGTACCAGGGGCACCAGCTCTGGAGGCTGAAGCTCCAGTTTTGGATGTTGTGATGATGGAAGCTCCAGCCTTAGAGCCGGAGGTAGCTGCAGTTTCGACCTTCAAGACGGATGTTACTGGAGCCCCGGCGGTGGAGCCGGCGGTTGATGAAGTTCTGGTGCCTGAACCAGTTGACGTGGAGGTGCTGGCACCCAAACCGGTGGAGGTCGAAGTCCTGGTGCCTCAATCAGCAGGCGCCATGGAGGTCGAAGCGCCGGTGCCTGAACCGACAGTGGAGGAAGCACCAACGTCGAGGTCAGAGATGGCCTCAGCTCCAGCTGGGTCTTCACTACCTGCCGTGGAGGTGGTAGTTCCGGAGGTTCCCGTTCCTAAGCCAGGGTGCCAAGACGAAGCGGCCAGTCCCTTGCCTGAGGGACCAGTTGATGATGACCAGGCGGCGGGACCTTCGGAGCTGACCCCAGAGTGATAAACTTCCGTAGCAGGACCTACCACGGCGATCAAGGCACTCCCAGAGGGCTGCCCTAGTGCCGCGGAAGCTCAAGGGGGACCGCTCTTGTAGAGTGGGACCCAATTTTTGTTATGGAGAACCCGCTGGAGTCAGCGGAGAGGACCCCAGCAGGTCCGGAGCCAATCCCCCTGTCACTATCCATCGACAATGCCTGCTCCAATCTTCGTCAGGTCCAGCTTGAATTTTATCACGATAGCAAGGCCCTCGAGGAGGAGCACCAAACTATTAGGAGGTGGCACAACCGACTCCAATTTCAGACCAATCTGGCGCAAACAAGGCTGGCCAACGACAAGGAGTGTGTTAAGAGGGAGAAGGCGCAGATGGAGTACTGGGGCCAGTCGCTGAATGAGAGGGAAAGCATGGTGCGATCCCTCGACAACCAGTCCTGGGCTATATATGAACAAACCTGGCTGCTAATGAAGCGGTGAATGGTTGCTAGGAGAAGCTCAATACCATCCACGAAAGCCTCGTCAAGCGCCGGGAGGGTCTTGATGAGCGAGAGAAAAAGCTCGAAGAGGATGAACAAAAACTCCTAGAGCTGAGGGATGACCTCAGGAAGAGGGAGGAGGAGCTCGCCCAAAGGCTGGCTCTGGGTGACAAGAGCCTTGCAGAGCGCACCAAAAAGCTGGAGGAGCTCTGAGAGAGCGAGGAGGAGAAGGCCTGGTAGCAGGGACAAGACCTTATCAAAAGGGAGGCCGAAGTCGTTGCTAGGGAGAAGAAGGTGCGAGGCTGGGAGAAAGACCTGGTTGACCGCCGGAACCGGATCCACATCCAGGAGAAGGAGCTTGGTGACCTTGAAAAGCAAGTTGCTGAGAGGATTCAGCAACACGCCGAGGAGGTCGAGCGCATTGCCTGGGAGGGTTCGAAGCTTGCGGCATCCAAGAGGTCCTTGGAAGAGATTCAAGGCTCAAGGGCCATGGAGTCTCAACAAGTATGGTACTTCGTGGGCAAAGCCGATGTCGCACTGGCGCCGCTGGGCTTTAGCCCCGTGCGTCTGGGCAATCTGGAGCCAGAGCTGGACCATGCGTTTGGGGCGCTGAGCTCGATTGGCATCAAACTCGATGCGATGGGCGAAGTCATCTCGGATCAGTTGGAAACTGAAGGAAAATCCCTTGCGCAGAACATCGCAGAATACATGCTGATGTGCTACACAAGCCGGGATCCTCATTTCCCACTAAACACGGTGCTTGAAGGTCTCATCGACGGAGAGGGAGACGCCGCCAAGACCAGCGTGTCGGAGGTTGCCCAGAAGGTCGCCTCGTTCTTCCATAGAACTTAGGACTTTCTCCTTTTAGCTCCAACTTGTATCTTCTCTTCTTTTCTCCAATTTTTTAATCTCTTGTCTTCATATAATGAAATCCAAAAACTTTATGTATTTCATTTTTTGTCTTCAACCTTTGTCTTACTCGGCCCCCTAGTAGATGTACACAATTTGATTGCGAACACGTACCAAAAGGATGTGGCATTTTGTTGAAGACTTGAGTGCTTCAAACTTGTAGAGTATAGGTCTGAAGTTTTGTTGCGTCGACAGCACGGGCCCCCTAGGGTTGTTGAAGCTTAGTAGCTCCGGCAGTGACCACCATCAACATGTACAGCATCGACAGCAGACCCCATTGTGGTGTCCGTCTACCATCTTTTCCTCAACTCCTTTTATTTCCTCACGTTGACGGCTAGCCCCCTGGATTTTTCGGAACTTGATAGCTCCGGGGATGCCCACTATCAATATTTAAAACATCGACAGCGGGCCCCCTCGGGGGATGTTGAAGCTTTAATAGCTCCGGCATTGTCCACCATCATTGTGGCATTTTCATTTTTTCTGCACACTGAAGTCAAGAAAAACAGTAAAATCCGTTTCTTATCTATAACTCATTTGCGACATACTATTCCCATATGAAATTTTAGGTCATCAGCAATTCTATATACAACCAAGCGCATTTGTTTATTTTCTCCAGGTCTAATCGTTTTCTGGACTGACCTCACTTAGGCCTACCGGGGTGTAGGTAGAGTGGCGTACTTAGGGTGCAGGACCAGGCTAAGTCGATAGCACACTCCAGACCTAGATTGGCTTGGCATTCAGGCGAGTAGGCCATTCAATGATGTTAAGACCCGAAAGAACTAACAATGCAACTTGAATTATATATGAATTGTTCGAGCTAAAGCTTCTTGAGAACTGCAAAACATTGTTACAGACAAGAAAGAGAAAAATAAAAAAGAATGAGCCTGTACAAAATAAATGCACGTGGAGTCTGTTTTCACATATCGATGTCTTTCATTATAGTTCTAGGGTACAGGGGAGACAAGTACGCTCTTAGGGTACGGAGCCAAGCTAAGTATGTTACATTTCTTGTTCGACCCAGGGTAGCTAGCTACACTTTTAGTTGTGAGAATGTGTCAAGTGTTGATTGAACTTTGCGGACCTTCCTGGAAAGGTCCGGCTGTCCTCCCGAAGGAGCTACCTGACTCTGTACAATGACACTATAACATACAACATATATAATTACAAACTCACCTCCGTGATATTAAGCGTAAAACTTACGGAGGTGCTCAATGTTCCAAGGATTAGGGAGCGGTGTCCCATCCTCGGTTGCCAACAAATGCATTCGGGACGAGATACTTTGATCACTCGAAAGGGTCCTTCCCAGCTGGAGGAATGTTTGTTTAACCCTTATCGAGTTTGTATTCTCTGTAGCACCAGATCGCCTTCCTCGAGCAGTCGGCTATGCACATGCCTTTGGTTGTAACACGAAGCGCTTGGCGGTATCGTGCATTTCGAAAGCTGCTCGACACCTTCCATCTTCAACGAGGTCAAGGTCTTCACGCTAGAGCTGGTCTTGCGTGGCTGCGTCGAAGGTCCAGACCCGGAGCGACCCCAATGTGATTTCCGTAGGAGGGACTACTTCAGCTCCGTACACCAGGAAGAAGGGTGTCTCTCCAGTTGACCAATTTGGAGTTGTCCTGTTTGCCCACAAGGTGGGCGGAAGCTCCTCGATCCAGTTGGCTCCATGTTTTTTCAAGCGCTCATATGTGCGTGTCTTGAGTCCCTTTAGGATTTCTGGATTTGCTCTCTCAGCTTGGCCATTGCTTGTCGGGTGAGCCACAGAAGCGTAGCTGACTTGAATGTCGAGGTCTTCGCAATATCCTTGCAATGCAGAACTTGTGAATTGGGTCCCGTTGTCAGTTATGATCTTGTTTGGGACTCCAAATCTGCATACTATGGACTGCAAGAAATTGATAGCTGAATGCTTGTTTATTGTCACAACTGGAGTTGCTTCCGGCCACTTCATGAACTTGTCGATGGCGACATACAGGTACTTGTAACTTCCGACGGCTTTTGGGAAAGGTCATGTCAGAGGTTTCATTTGTAGAGGTTGAGCTGGTGTGTGAATTTGCTTCGCATGGAACTGGCATGCTTCACATTTCTTCACTAGCTCGGTTGCATCCTGGAGTGCTGTAGGCCAGTAAAAACCACGCCGGAAGGCTTTACTGACCAACGTGCGAGAAGACGAGTGGTTCCCACACTCGCCTCAATGGATTTCTACGAGGAGCTCGCGACCTTCTTCCCTTGTAATGCACCGCATTAGGACGCCGTTGGCACCACGCCAGTAGAGATCCCCATCTACCAGTGTGTATCTTTTAGCCAATCTGACTATCTGGTCAGCAGATACATCACCTTCAGGAAGTATGTTTTCTTTCAAGTAGCTCCAGATCTTCGAGATCCATGCATCGGAGCTAACTTGAGCTTCTGAGTCTTGAGTGCTGGGTTGCTCGGAGCTTCCTGCAGCACCTACGACCCATGATGGACGCCATGGTAACAGGGCCATCGGTACCACCAACTTTGAGGTGCTGGTCTCGCCCCCTTCGCTCAGTGCGGCAGGCTGAGCTGTTGGTCATGACAATCTCCGGACGAAGGTTCCGTTGGGAGCCAGAGCTCCGGTTGAAGCTTTCGTCGAGAGTTCGTCAGCTGCAGCGTTGTTGAGACGCTGGACATGGCAAAGATCCAGGACTTCAAAATCCTTCTGAAGCTTCTGAACTTCAAGAAGATATGCAGCTAGTTGGGGGTTGTTGCAGCAGCAACATTCACCATTTTTGAATCTCAGGCACCCCTTACCTGGCGCGCCAAATGTCAGAGTCTGGTTCCGGCAATTCCCCTGGTACTACCGTTGGCAGCTCGCGGAGTTTCTTATTTCGGTTAGGGCGCGCGGAGATTCAGAACAAGATGGTGACTTGACATGAGGATTCACGTGGTTCGGGCCGCCTGAGCGTAATACCCTACTCCACGGGTGTGTTGTTGTTATATTGAGTGTATGAGCGTGTGAGAGCGTGAGACAGAGAGAGCCCCTTGAGCGCGTGTGTCCGCCTCTAGAGCCTCTAGCTCGTCTCGGGTCCCTCGAGCGCGTATCTCCTGTGTATTGCTCAGCAAGTCCTTTTATAGTACAAGGTTTGACCGTTACATCGTTAGCCTGGCCCGACATGTGGCCCTGGCGGTTACTGATGCCTAATACACAATTTAATGTACTTAATTCCCCTTAATAGTGTGGTAATGCACCTTAATAGTGGCGTTACTAGTATTAAGGGTCCTCTGATCGTGTGTCATTAAGACAGTATTAATGCACATAATCATGTCTTGAAGCCTTTAATGTCCCTTGAAGGTCCGAGCCGTTGGAGGTCCACCAATCTGCCTGTTGAGCTTGAAGGTCCGGCGGTTGGACGCGTGGCAGCTTTGGAGCTTACCGTCTTGGACGAGTAGACCCAGTGTCGTGGTACACGTGTTGGTACCGGATCTTTCCTCTGTCGGGGGTTACGTCCGGGGGCGCCACATAGGTTTTCAGTCTGGAGCATTTCTATGTAGGGATCGTAGCTCCGGTTTTGTGATTGTGAAGCCCGGTTCCGAAAAAGAACCAAGCTAACGCATATGTGTGCCCAAGACGTTCATCACACATACACGAGTGCAATCACAAAAGGATATACAGAAAATAACCACAGAACAAAATTAATTAACCAAATTTTATTACACAAACCATATTATCGTCGAATACAAGCTCCAATGTATATTTATGACAAGTTCAACTAATACAGCGGAAATAAACTAATTAAGCAACTAAGGAAACTAAGCATAAGGGATAGCGCAGCTCCAATCAACAAAACAGGCAAAGCTGACGGTAGACACGGCCTAGAACTTGGCATTATCGCCATTAAACTCTCAATCCTGACCTTCAACTATTGGGGGGATTGCAAGAGTGAGTACATGTTGTACTCAGCAAGTGTGGAAAGTATGACATGTGGCTGATTCAAATGACGACAATAATAATGGCAAAGTGCTGAAAAGTACATTAAAACATTTGAAAAGCAATATATTACATGTATGTGAAATAAACCCATCGTAATCATGAGTAATATCATAATACCAGTCCATAATTCACCATCCTCATCCATAATTCCAGATTTCACCATTTGCCAATAACCATATTCAATACCAAAAATTAAATCCATAACCATAATACCAACCATACCCATCCCAAATACCATCCCAATACCGAGTTCCCTTTAATCATGGAAGTTGTCCAGGTGCTCATAACCGGGAGCACGACTATCATGATAGTTTTATTAGACTCTGCAGAGTTTGTACCACTTTACACACGTGTTTGTGATTTCATCACCTTTCGATGACTAGAACCTCTATTATGCCGTCTCACACTTCCATCGGTGTGTGGCCAAGGGATCACAAAATAGCCTTTACAAAGGGACTACTAGCCTATTTAGACCCCACTGAGGTTTCACCGGTGGCGATGTCTCCAACTGAGCACATCTTTAACCAAGGGCCCCCTCATGAGCCATTCGGATCCCAAGGTAGTCCCACCAATCATCAACAAGTCCAATCCAACTACCCCTTCCCCGAGCATCCACAATGTTCCAAAAAGCACTAGCAAAGCCCTAGTTAATCAGCTACGCTGCACCCATACTTGGCCTCGTGGTGGCACTGTAATCCTGGCTTATTCTCGCATGAACCGGTCCTTAGATCTAAAGCAAGCAAACCACCATGACATCCAACCCATCCACATACCAGGCTTGCTTAGATCACCCATTACCATATCATTTTTAACCAGTTCATGTTAACCATAATCTCATCCATGCATAATTAAATTGAGTGGTATAGTTGTTTTCCCATCCCAGTTGATTAAGCGAAGCAAAAAGGTAAAAATTCCATCCCGACTCTCCACCATAATTCCAGGTGACAAGGGTGGGTAAACAATTCTAGTAAACTTCCTATCATAGGATTCACATCAAATTGACTCAAGCATGCAGTTTTGCAAACAAAACATTTATTTTAAAAACAGGATCAATATGCTTCAAGGACACTTGCCTTGCTCTTGCTGTTGATTAGGGTCAAAGCCTTCAAACTCTTGGTGTTGTAGATCCTCCACGGCACTCTCTAGCGCAAATCTGTCTAATATGCACAATAAACATACAAGATAAGAAACACAATCAAAGAGTGCACAAATATTACTCAATATGACATGACATGCATGATTGATGCAAATGCAAGGTAGAACTTGTTACTAGATTGCTTTTAATGATCACTAACTAGTTTTAATAGCTTTTAACAAGTTTATATAGGTTTGGAGTTGATTAGATCAAATTTTAGAATTAATTCAACACAATTTAACCAGAAAGATCGAACTAGTCCGCTAGGGACCGGACAAGTCCGCCCTCTGCGAGATCAGCAGATTAGGGTTTTATAGATCAACGTGAATTTGAAGATTAGGGGTTGAATTCTTGTAAGGAAAAGAGAATAGAAGGTATACCAGGTGTTTAGAACTCCAATGAATCAAGAAACTTTGAGGTAGCACTTGGATCTTGATGATCTAGAGTTGGTGATGAACTTGGAGATGAATTGGTGATGAAGAACAAAACTTGGTGGAGATCATGATCCTCTTTCGTTTCCTCCTCTTCTTCTTCTTGCTTGGGATCTCCTCCTTCCTCCTTGATGGTGGCTCTCCACGAACTAGGGTTTGGGTGGGGTGGAAAAGTGGCAAATAGATGTCAAACCAAGGGGTGGGACTATTTATATAGAGGTGGAGGCTAGGGTTAGATGGATTTCGAGTTTGGGATGAGTAGAGGCCGGTTTAGAGTCCCTCATGGGCTCTAAAAGAGTTAGGCACGATGTCCGTAGGCCCACTTAACATTAAACCAAGAAACAAGTCATAAAACAAAAGATCAACTCGGAGTCGCGAAATATTGGACAAGTCCGGAAAGGACTGGACTAGTCCGAAGTCGTCCATAGAGAAAATAGAACAAGTTGGCCAAACATCGGACAAGTCCGACTTTAAACAGAGAGGAAATCGGAAAAGTCCGCTGGAACACCGGACTAGTCCGAAAAAGTCCAGGGACTTAGCAAATTTTTCAAGGATTCTTGGAATATCGGACTAGTCCGCACAAAATTGGACAAGGCCGAAAGTTTCCAGAGGCAAAATCGGACTAGTCCGCAGCAAAAACGGACCAATCCGTTTTTAGTCAGAGAGAAATCGGACTAGTCCGCACTTTCCTACGTTTTAAGTGCGGTTTTGTTCTGAATCAATTTTAAATGCTCCAAATCAATTTTAAACTCGTTCCTCTTGTTGTGGGTTAATGTTAAACATGTATATGAGTGTATGTATGGCATGATGCATGAAAATTAGGGTGTTACAAACCTACCCCCCTTAAAATGAATCTCGCCCTCGAGATTCGACGCGAGAGAGAAGAGATAGGGAAAGTCCTTCTTGATATCATCTTCTAGCTCCCAAGTTGCTTCTTTTTCTGCGTGGTGCTTCCATTGAACTTTACACCATCTAGTAACCTTGTTCCTTGTGACCCTCTCCTTAGTTTCCAAGATCTTGACCGGTTGTTCGGCATAAGTCAAATCTTCCTCTAGTTCCAATTCTACCATTGGCACTTGTTCTTTCGGTACTCTCAAACACTTCTTGAGTTGGGAAACATGAAAGACATCATGGACATCCAAAAGATGAGCTGGCATCTCCAACTTATACGCTACTTCTCCTCTTTTGTCCAAAATCTTGAATGGTCCAATATAACGAGGTGCGAGCTTGCCCCTTATGTTAAGCCTATTATGATCTCTCATTGGTGACACCTTGAGGTGAACAAAATCTCCTATTTCAAAGACTAATTTCCTTCTTCTATTATCCGCATAGCCTTTTTGCCTTGATTGGGCAGCCCTAAAGTTTTTACGAATTATTTGGGCTTGCTTTTCGGCTTCTTGCAACACATGCGGACCAAACACTTGGGTTTCTCCTGCCTCATTCCAGAATAAAGGTGTCCTACACTTCCTTCCATAAAGCGCTTCATACGGTGACATTTTCAAGCTTGCTTGGTAACTATTGTTGTATGAAAATTATGCATATGGCAAGCTCTTGTCCCAACTCTTCCCATGCTTTAAAGCACAAGCTCTTAACATGTACTCCAAAATTTGATTGGTCCTCTCGGCTTGCCCATCCATTTGAGGATGATATGCTGAACTAAAATTCAACCTCGTTCCCAAAGCTTCATGCAATTTTTGCCAAAATCTGGAGGTAAATTGAGAACCTCTATCCGAGACTATCTTCTAAGAGACTCCATGTCGACACACAATATGCTCCATGTATATTTCGGCCAATTGTGCAGTTGTATATTTGGTCTTCACAGGGACAAAATGAGCTGACTTGGTTAAGCGATCCACAATTACCCAAATTGAGTCATACCCGAACTGAGTACATGGTAACCCAACTATGAAGTCCATACCAATTTCTTCCCACTTCCATTTCGGGATCTTCAATGGTTGCAATAATCCAGCTGGCCTTTGATGTTCCACCTTGACTCATTGGCACACATCACACAATGCTATGTATTCAGCTATGTCCTTCTTCATGCTATCCCACCAATAGAAAGCCTTGAAGTCTTTGTACATCTTTGTACAACCAGGATTAATTGAGTAAGGTGAGTCATGTGCCTCCTTTAATATTCTTACCCAGATGTGCTTTACATTAGGCACAATAATTCTCTTTCCAAGCCATAGGGTACCATGTTCCTCTTCATCAAATCTGAATTCTCTCCCTTCTTCGGTCCTGTCCTTGATTTCCTTGATCTCTTCATCTGCGGTTTGTGCCTCTCGAATTTCTTGCTCCAAGGTTGGGTTTAACTCCATCATCTCCATCTCATTTACAAATCCGAGGTTCAACCTTTCAAACTCCTTACATAACTCGAATGGTAACTCTTGAACTGTGAGTTGGTGACTTACTCCGTTTCTACTCAAAGCATCGGCCACAGCATTGGCCTTTCCCCAAATCATAATCTTTGATGAGCTCCAACCATATTCATTGCCTCAAGTTCAGATCCGTTTGTGTGAAAATATACTTCAAACTCTTATGATCCATATAAATTTCACACCTATGTCCAAGGATATAGTGCCTCCAAATCTTCAATGCGTGTACCACGGCCGCGAGTTCCAAATCGTGCGTGGGGTAATTCTGCTCATGTTTCTTCAATTGTCTTGATGCATAGGCGACCACTTGACCTTCTTGCATGATCACACATCCACGTCCTTGCCTTGATGCGTCGGAATAAATATCAAAACTCTTGCTTACATCCGGCAATACAAAAACTGGGGCTGTTGTCAACCTCTTCTCCAACTCCTCAAAACTATTTTGACAAGCTTGGGTCCATTGGAAAGCCTTTCCCTTCATTATCAACTCCTTCATAGGCTTGGCTATCTTGGAGAAGTCCTTGATAAACCGATGGTAATATACAACCATCCCAAGAAAACTTCTTATTTCCTTGACACTTTGCGGGGGCTCCCACTTCAACACGTCTCTCACTTTTCTGGGGTCAACCAATACTTCTCCTCCTAAAATTATATGACCCAAAAACGACACCTCTCTCAACAAAAACTGACACTTGTTGAGCTTGGCATACAATTGATGCTCTCTTAATTTCTGCAGCGTAAGCCTCAAGTGTTCCTCATGTTCCTTCTCATCCTTCGAGTAGATCATAATATCATCAGTAAACACCACAACGAACTTATCCAAGTACTCCATGAAGACCTTATTCCTGAGGTACATAAAGTAGGCAGGTGCATTTTTCAATCCAAAAGACATCACGGTGTACTCATAAGATCCATACCGTGTTCTAAAAGCTTCTTTGGGTATGTCCGATGGTCTAATCTTCATTTGAAAATATCCCGACCTCAAATCAATCTTAGAGAAGACACAAGCACCCTTCATCTGATCAAACAAGTCTTCTATGCGTGGCAAGGTGTACTTGTTCTTGATTGTTACCTCGTTGAGAGCTCGGTAATCTACACACATCCTTTGAGTCGCATCCTTCTTGTCCACAAATAGAACAGGCGCTCCCCAAGGCGAAGAGTTAGGGCGAAAAAACCCTTCTCTAGTTGCTCTTGAATTTTTTTTCTTGAGCTCTGCTAATTCCAAAGGAGGCATCCTATACGTCCTCTTAGCTATAGGTGCAGTTCCGGGTATTAAATCAATAACAAACTCAATGTCTCGATCGGGTGGCATACCTGGCAACTCGTCCGGAAAAACATCCAAAAATTCACACACCACCGGAATATCCTCAATTGCGGCACCGTCCATATGATTCAGCTCCAATTGCTTCAGTGCGGTTTGAGAAGCTTCAAATTCTACGGTGATCCCTTCTTCGTTGGTCAACTTCACCATCTTCGTGGCACACTCAATAACTCCATTGTGCTTCCTCAACCAGTCCATATCAAGTATAATGTCCAATCCTTGAGAATCCAAAACAATGAGGTTGGCAGAGAAGTCTACCCCCCTTATTCTAAGGCTTACTTTTGGACATACTATATTTGTCCTCATCTCTCCTCCAGGAGACTTAACCAATAGAGTAAACTTCATATGAGAGATAGGCAAACTATACATGGCAACATACTTTGATGCAATGAATGAATGCGATGCTCTAGAATCAAACAACTTAGTCGCGGGGTTGGAGTTGGCGAGAAACATACCAATGACCATGTCATCCGCTTGTTGAGCATCCTCCGTAGAGACATGGTTCACGTTGCCACGAGCAAAATTATACTGTCCCCGGTTCCCTTGTGGCTGTCCTCCATTGGGTCTTGGGTTTTGCCTCGGCGCATTGCTTCCTTGACCAAGGCCTGAATTAGGACATTGATGCGCAAAGTGTCCAGCATCTCCACAAGTATAACACTTCTTAACTCCACCAGAATTATTGGGACGAGCTTGGTTTTGAACATTGGCACCAGGAAAATTAGCACGAGGTGCATAAGGTATTGGAGGCCTAGGTGCTTGCATGAGAGGGCGCTGCTGCACAAACTGAGTTGGGCGCAGCACAAATCCAGGGCGTTGAGGAGGAATAGAGGAGCTGTAATAGGGCGCATTGGGTGGTGCAAGGAGAGGGCGCACATTACTTACTTGTTGCTGTCCTTGATATGGCGCCTTCCTCTTCTTGTCTTTCTCCATCTCACGGATCTTGTTCTCAACCACAATCGCTTTGTCCACAAGCTTCTGGAAATTTGCACCATCACAATTGAGCAATTGCACTTGAATTTCATTGTTGAGGCCTCTCATGCACAAGTATTGCTTCCGACTGTCCCGACTTACATCCTTAGGCGCATACCTTGAGAGTTGAGTGAACTTGTTGAGATATTCACTCATGCTTGATTTTCCTTGCCTTAAATTCTCAAATTCTTGCCTCTTCAATATCATAACACCCTCCGGCACATAATGAGAACGAAAATTCTCCTTGAATTCGGCCCAAGTAATTCTCTCTTGGTTCTCATGAGCATTGCAATAAGAACCCCACCAATCCGCAGCTACTCCAACTAGTTGATGAGAAGCAAACAAGACCTTCTCCCGGTCACTGCATTGGACAATAGCTAGCTTCTTCTCCACGGACTTGAGCCAATCATCCGCATCCATAGGGTCAGCGGCTTGAGCAAAGGTTGGTGGCCTAGTACTCATAAACTCTCCCAACCGGTTATGGGGAGGTGGGGGTGGTGCTGGAGGCATGTGGGGCTGATTGTTGATGTTACCAGCCTACAGCTGCCCCATAGTCTGTATCATGGTCTGCATGAGTTGGTTTTGCATAGCCAATAGCTGCTCAATGTTGATAGCTCCCTGAGTAGATCCTTGTCCAATTTTGTTGTGAGGCACTCCATTGTTCTCCTCCTCACCATTGCCATCCCTCTAGTTGCGTGTCCTCACCATCTGAAGAAAAGCAATAGGTAAGAATTAGAAACGTCCCCAACTATATGCATCAAGGGATATAAAACTAAACAACTAGCTACACTAGCCTGGGTGGACATGGCAATGCTAAAGCATCCCAAAATCCTCTATTAAGCACACAAGCAAACAATATATATAGCAAACAACACTCCAAGCAAAAACACATCGATTCCTGAGTGCTCCTATGTGCTCTAAAGTGTCCATTCTATCTAGGTTGCGTCCTATGGTCAACATGTGGCTCTGATACCAATCTGTGATGCCCGGTTCTGAAAAAGAACCAAGATAACGCATATGTGTGCCCAGGACGTTCATCACACATACACGAGTGCAATCACAAAAGGATATACAGAAAATTACCACAGAACAAAATTAATTAACCAAACTTTCTTACACAAACCATATTATCCTCGAATACAAGCTCCAATGTATATTTATGACAAGTTCAACTAATGCAGCAGAAATAAACTAATTAAGCAACTAAGCAAACTAAGCATAAGGGATAGCGCAGCTCCAATCAACACCACAGGCAAAGATGTCGGTAGACACGGCCGAGAACTCCGCATTATCACCATTAAACTCCCAATCCCGACTTGCAACTGTTGGGGGGGATTGCAATGGTCAGTACATGTCGTACTCAGCAAGTGTGGAAAGTATGACATGTGGCTGATTCAAATGACGACAATAATAATGGCAAAGTGCTGAAAAGTACATTAAAACATTTGAAAATCAATATATTACATGTATGTGAAATAAACCCATCGTAATCATGAGTAATATCATAATAACAGTCCATAATTCACCATCCTCATCCATAATTCCAGATTTCACCATTTGCCAATAACCATATTCAATACCAGAAATTAAATCCATAACCATAATACCAACCATACCCATTCCAAATACCATCGCAATACTGAGTTCCCTCTAATCATGGAAGTTGTCCAGGTGCTCATAACCGGGAGAATGGCTATCATGATAGTTTTATTTGACTCTGCAGAGTTTGTACCACTCTATCCACGTGTTTGTGATTTCATCACCTTTCGATGACTAGAACCTCTATTATGCCGTCTCACACTTCCATCGGTGTGTGGCAAAGAGATCACGAAATAACCTTTACAAAGGGACTACTAGCCTATTTAGACCCCACTGAGGTTTCACCGGTGGCGATGCCTCCAACTGAGCACATCATTAACCAAGGGCCCCCTCTTGAGCCATTCGGATCCCAGGGTAGTCCCACCAATCATCAACAAAACCAATCCGACTACCCCTTCCCCGAGCATCCACAATGGTCCAAACAGCACTAGCAAAGGCCTAATTAATCAGCTACGCCGCACCCATACTTGGCCTCATGGTGGCACTGTAATAGTGTCTTATTCTCGCATGAACCGGTCCTTAGATCTAAAGCAAACAAACCACCATGACATCAAACCCATCCACATACTAGGCTTGCTTAGATCACCCATTACCATATCATTTTTAACCTGTTCATGTTAACCATATTCTCATCCATGCATAATTAAATTGAGTGGTATAGTTGTTTTCCCATCTGAGTTGATTAAGCGAAGCAAAAAGGTAAAAATCCCATCCCGACTCTCTACCATAATTCCAGGTGACAAGGGAGGGTAAACAATTCTAGTAAACTTCCTATCATAGGATTCCCATCAAATTGACTCAAGCATGCAGTTTTGCAAACAAAACATTTATTTTAAAAACAGGATCAATATTCTTCAAGGACACTTGCCTTGCTCTTGCTGTTGATTAGGTTCAATGCCTTCAAACTCTTGGTGTTGTAGATCCTCCGCGGCACTCTCTAGCACAAATCCGTCTAATCCGCACAATAAACATACAAGACGAGAAACACAATCAAAGAGTGCACAAATATTACTCAATATGACATGACATGCATGATTGATGCAAATGCAAGGTAGAACTTGTTACTAGATTGCTTTTAATGATCACTAACTAGTTCTAATAGCTTTTAGCAAGTTTATACAGGTTTGGAGTTGATTAGATCAAATTTTAGAATTAATTCAACACAATTTAACCAGAAAGATCGGACTAGTCCGCTAGGGACCGGACAAGTCCGCCCTCTGCGAGATCAGCAGATTAGGGTTTTCTAGATCGACGTGAACTTGAAGATTAGGGGTTGAATTCTCGTAAGGAAAAGAGAATAGAAGGTATACCAGGTGTTTAGAACTCCAATGAATGAAGAAACTTGGAGGTAGCACTTGGATCCTGATGATCTAGGGTTGGTGATGAACTTGGAGATGAATTGGTGATGAAGAACGAAACTTGGTGGAGATCTTGATCCTCTTTCGTTTCCTCCTCTTCTTATTCTTGCTTGGGATCTCCTCCTTTCTCCTTGATGGTGGCTCTCCACGAACTAGGGTTTGGGTGGGGCGGAAAAGTGGCAAATAGATGTCAAACCAAGGGGTGGGGTTGTTTATATAGAGGTGGAGGCTAGGGTTAGATGGATTTCGAGTTTGGGATGAGTAGAGGCCGGTTTAGTGTCCCTCATGGGCTCTAAAAGAGTTAGGCACAACGTCCCTAGGCCCACTTAACATGAAACCCAAGAAACAAGTCGTAAAACAAAAGATCAACTCAGAGTCGCGAAATATTGGACAAGTTCGGAAAGGACCGGACTAGTCCAAAGTCGTCCAGAGAGAAAATCAGACAAGTCTGGCCAAACATCGAACAAGTCTGACTTTAAACAGAGAGGAAATCGGACAAGTCCACTGGAACACCGAACTAGTCCGGAAAAGTCCAGGGACTTAACAAATTTTTCAAGGATTCTTGGAATATCGGACTAGTCCACACAAAATCGGACAAGTCCGAAAGTTTCTAGAGGCAAAATCGGACTAGTCCGCAGCAAAAATGGACAAGTCTATTTTTAGTTAGAGAGAAATCGGACTAGTCCGCACTTTCCTGCGTTTTAAGTGCGGTTTTTTTCCGAATCAATTTTAAATGCTCCAAATCAATTTTAAACTCGTTCCTCTTGTCGTGGGTTAATGTTAAACACGTACATGAGTGTATGTAGGGCATGATGTATGAAAATTAGGCTGTTAAAGTGATACACTTGGCGGCACTGGGACTAACCATATAAGTGAGGCAGGTCCGGTTACGAGCAATATGTGGGGCCTTCGGAGGTCTTCAACTCAGACAGGTGGGGTTCCTTTGCACTCTTTGCAGTTCCAAGGGGTATCCGGTATGCAGGGTACCGACACATTCCATGAGTATTAAGAGTATATGAGCTCATTTAATCTTGTTTTAATCGAAAGATCATAGACCCTTAATACTCAAAATCAAAATTTTTATCTAATTGTTGGAAGCTTTAAATGGTTGTCCTCAATTACCAAAAAGGGGAAGGTTGAAAGCACATCTAGGTCCCTTGTAGGTTTTGGTTGATTAATGACAAACACCTAAAGGGCTAATGACTTTGGTTGAGTTCTTGCAAAGATTTTAGTACGGAATGAAATTCACGAAAAAGGAGAAAAGGCGTGAAAAGTGGAGTAGAAATAGGTTTTCTATTTCTCTTTGAGTCATAGAAAAATTCATACTATTAAGAGGAACACAACGTGTGGAAACCTAGTGAGTCAAATGGGAGCTAAACCTCTAGGGTAGGTCTTAGGAAAACCCTTTGTGTCAAAGTTAGACTTGTGCGATGCCTTGGGTCGGATAAGTATGAAACCTCTCTGGTCGAATTCAGACATGTCTGATTCTGTATGTTGGACATGTCGAAAACCTCTCTAGTCAATTTTAGACATGTCTGAATCTATATGTCGGACATGTTTGAAACCTGTCTGGTCGAGGGGGTGCATTGGACATGTCCTAGGTATATTTTTCCCACTTAGTGCCTCAGATTTGTTTGAGTTGAAAAACCTCTCCTTATATGTCAAACTTTTTTGACATGGCTTTTGCGCGTAGATTCAAAACAAAGAGGTTAGCCGTACTATCTCTATTGTCAGCACGTTGGACATGTCCAAGCTTAGGTCAGACTTGTCCGATGTGGGCTATCACCTAACGGCTAGAAACACTTTTTGAGTAAAAATAGGTGGGGATTTCGTCCACAATCAGAGCCTAACCCTACAAAAACTCTCATAGCCGCCTCAAACCCTCAAGAAAGCCTCCTGCATTGTTCTTCGCCCTCTTGAGCCCAAATTCTATGTTTTTTGGAAAGAATGAAGTTGTGATTGTAAGAGGCAAAAGAAGCTCATAGGGGTTGAGCAACGTTTGATTCGCTGAGTGTCTTTGTGATTGCGTGTTTGTTACTCTTGGGGTTCTCCCCTAGATGGTTAGGCGGCGCCCCGCGAGTTCTTGTGTGATCTCTTTATTAGGGTAAGTTTGTAATCCTCTGTGATAGTTGAAGATCCAAGATCTGACCTTCGAGGCTTCTTGATGAGGATAGGGCTGTTAGGCCCGACCCTCTGTGGGCCCCTCAATGGGGACGTAGGTTTCTTTGTGGAACCAAACCTCAGGAGAAAATCTGTGTCCATTGTCTCCATTTATATTTCCGCAAAGTTCTTATTTTCTAGTGATCATCTACGTGTACTTCAGTTCAAGCACTTAATCTTGTTTCCATCAACTACTAGAATTGATAGTACGCATTTTCCATTCACTAGATTGCTTAAAAACTTCATTTTGGCATTGTTCTGTAGATTCAGTCGGACTTATCCGAGCTGAGTCAGAATTGTCCGACATCAGGCAGACAAGTCCAATTCTTAGTCCGACAAGTCTGATTCTCAGTCAGACAAGTTTGACTTTTATTGACAGAACATATTTTAATTAAGTCTAGATTTTTTATTATTGCCTATTCACCCCTCTAGGCTACTTTTAGTGACAACTTAGGAGCAACATTAATGTCTGCTAATCGAATATTCCATGCACATACAAAGCATATAGAGATCGACTATCATTTTGTAAGGGAAATAGTAGCAAATAAATTACTTCAAATTAGATTCATATCATCTAAAGATCAGGTGGCAGATGAATTCACTAAGGCATTACTGACTAACAAGTTGGTGGACTTCAAATACAACCTCAACATGGGTGGATGAGCTTGAGGAGAGGTGTTAGGAAACGTGCATGTTCTGAACTCGGTACATGGCATGTCTCTGTATGCAATACGAAGCTCTTCACCAGGAACGGACTCGGCCTTCCAGAAGCTCTATCTCTTAGGTTGTTTAGATTAGATATTGTGTAATCGATCATGTAATATGTTCTTATCTTGACTAGTTAGTTCGGATGGGATTAGGATCCCAACCATGTGCTCGGCCGCACAAATCATTTTGAGTCGTATCTGTAAAGGCCGCACCATGTATTCCTTAACTAGGCATGTAGACTGATGCTACACTTTCCATTTTGTTGTATTTTTCCTTGTGCTATATGATAATTTAATGTTTCAAAATGAGGGGAGAAAAAACAATAACTTTGCTCATCAGCTGCACGTGTAATTTGCAGGATGGTTGGGATAAGTTCAAGGAGGGAGTGCTAGGATGGACGCGAAGCAGTTAATTCATTGCCATATTGCCAGTTAGGGTATTGATTCAATTTTGATTTAAATATTCATGGAACAATCTGTAGTTCAGAGGCCCAGCGTGAAAATGATAGATGGCTGGCCCTACTACAAAAAGCATTTTTACAGACGTCTCAATTTTTCAAATACAGGCGGTCCGTAAAAAATGCAACTGTGATGACGAATGATACAATAACCGTCTGCGATGAAAGAACATCAAAGGCGGATTTTAAAAATCAACCGCCTGGGTAAATACATGATTTTCTCAGGCGGCTATAAATTAAGAACCGTCTGTACTGTAACAAACTTCGCAGACGGTTTTTACTTAACCACCGCCTGGGTAAATACATTATTTTCACGAGCAGTCATTATTTAAGAACTGTATGTACTGGTTCAAACATCACAAGCGGTTTTTATTGAAGAACCGCCTGGGCAAAGTCATTATTTTCACAAGTTGCTTGTTAATTAAGAACTGCTCGTGATGCTGATAAGCTCCTTTCAAGCTAATCTCTGCACAGCAAGCTCTTGTAAATGCAAGTAACACCCGTGACTCATCATTTGGATTGTTGAAAGCCTCTATTGAAGTGTCACGATCCCTTGGAAGGATTTTCTCATCTATTTGAAAGATTTCTTTCCCTCCTGTCCATTTGAAAACCTAGGAAGATGCTCCTTTATCAGTTTTAATGCTTGAATATGTTGACTAAAAATCAGTACCTTGTCTCTTAGTGCTTCACACAAGCGAGAAAGCGAACAACTTCAATCACAAATCTTGTTTTTACCCTTTCATAGGGATTTGACCTTAACCTTTTAATCATAGATTTATCAATAAGTGAAGCTTCCTTATCACACATGTTAATGACAGTTATAAGTGAAGGATATGCCGAAGCTAACGAAATCTGAATTGGACTGAAGACAAAGTGATCTTGCATATGAGTGGCAATGTCCAGGTTCGACAATGTGAAGCTATAATGGCAACCTTCAACAACGTAAAAATTGATGCTAAGGTTATGTTGCATCAACCAAGACATGTTGTGAGGGCATAACACTTGTTGGAGCAAGCATAATCGTGATGCACCAACAAGTGTTATGCCCTCACAACAAGCCTTGGTTGCTGCAAGCATAACCTTGGCATCACTTTTCATGTTGTTGAAGGTTGCCATCATAGCTTCATGATGTCTAACCTGGACATTTCCACTCATGTGCAGCATCTCTTTGTCTTTAGCCCTGTTGAGATTTCGTTAGCTTCGACACACCCTTCACTTGTAACTGCCATTAACATGTCTCATGAGGAAGCTTCACTTATTGATAAATCTATGCTTGAAAGATTAAGGTCAAATTCCTAGGAAAAAGGTAAAGATGAGATTTGTGATTAAAGTTGCTCACTTTGTTGCTTGTGTGAAGCACTAAGAGAGAAGATACTAATATTTAGTCAATATATTCAACCATTAGAACTGATAAGTAGCATCTTCATAAGTTTTCAAAATGGAGAGAAGAGAAATAAATCCTTCAGGGCTTGTTTGGGTGTACTCAATCTAATTGGATTGAAGTGGATTTGATTGGAAAATGAACTAATTTTCTCCTCAATCCACCTCAATACACTTATATTGAAGTGGATCCACTCCTATCCAAACAAGCCCTTAAATTGATGGGAAGTATCATCAGACTTCAATTGAAGCTTTTAACAATCCAAATGATGAGTCCCGAGTGTTACTGGCATCTACAAGAGCTTGCTGTGAAGGGATTAGCTTGACAAGAGCTTCAAGAGTTGTGCTTCAAGATGTTGTTTAGAACCAAGCTGTTGGAAGGCAAACCTGATCATCATAGGTCAAAAGAAATTTATATAGACATATAATTTGATAGCTTATAAAATCGATGAAGGTGATAACTATGATAGCCAACAAGCCGAAAAGGATCACTTGTCCAAATTAGTCTTCTCTACAGAAGATGAATTTAATAATGTTCGAAACATGCTATCTAAAGCTGAAATGGAGCATTGTTCTAAGTTGATTTCAGAAGATACAAATATATACAATATATATCATATATTTTTTTCCAGCATTGACATCTTCTCGCATATAGGGTTTTCAATCCTTTTTCATGCTTCTCTCTACGCGCTTAATGTTTTTTGGTTCGGTGAAAAGGTACATCTCTTCATACTATTATATTCCTCTTCATTATCTCCCACGCTCTCAACCCCAACAATATTTTGCTTTCTAAAAACAACTACATGCATCTTCTCAGTTTCTAGGTCTGCTACATAAAAAACTTGTGCAAGACGATCGGCGAGAACCCACGGGTCATCTTTATAACCCACTCTATTTAAGTCTACAAGTGTCAGCCTGTAGTGGTCCACTTTCACACCATCAGGATGTTTGACCCATTGGCACTTAAATACGGGCATTACCATTCTTTCGCCATAATTGAGTTCTTGTATTTCCACTATGAACGCGAAGTATGTGGTCTTCTGCCCTTGTGGATCATAAGCCTATATACAAACACCACTATTTTGCGCAGCACTCTTACCATCTTTTTCCTTAGTGTAAAATGTGTAACCATTGATGTCATATTCTTGCCATGATGTCACCAAACCAGATGGGCCAGAAGCTAACTTATTCATTGTTGCCTCTTCTATAGAGTTTCTGTATGGTATTTTTTTGTCCATTAACCACTCAGTAAGACATCTTATGTGCTCTTTCATAATCCAGTCCTCTATGCGGTCTTGGTTTTTTTCGCGAAGCTCAATTTGGTGTTCCTCGATGTACGACTCAGCTATTGCGAGCTATTGTAGTACACTAAAATGTACATGGTGTACATTCTTGTAATCTTGATTGATAAAAGTTTTCTTACCCACTTTGCATCTGCCATGTAGTCTACCCTCATGTACTGGTATAGGTACACCTATTGGTTTTACATCTTTGATGTAATCAGCGCAACCCTCAATCACTTCTTCAGTGGTGTATCCTTCCATAATTGAACCCTTTAGATGAGCACGGTTCCACACATAACCTTTTAATACTCCTAAATATCTCTTCAATGGAAATATATGATGTAAATGTAGTGGCCACAATGCTTTTATCTGATCAACAAGATGTATGATTAGGTGTATTTGCATATCAAAAAAGGATGGTAGGAAACACATCTCAAGCTTGCACATAGTCTCGATGGTGTATGTTTTCAAATAGTCTAAATCTTCATGTGCTATCACCTTTTGTGATATTGCATTGAAGAAGTAACACAAACATGTGATGAAAACTTTTATATGCTAAGTTTTGATGACTCTTATTGGAATGGCAAGGAACACTGTCATCATCATGTGACAGTCGTGAGAATTATAGCCGAATAAAGACAAGTCTTTCATCGAGACTAGTTTGTGGATATTGGATGAGACACCCGTGGGCACTTTGATCCACGCAAGCATTCGCAAATTGCTTTTTTCTCTTCTAGTGTCAAGTTGTAGCTGGCTGGGGGAAGGTAATGCTTCTTGTTCGCCTTTTCTACTGGCTAAAGCTCTGGTCTCATACAAGATTTACTAGGTCCATACATGAATTTAATCCGTCCTTTATTTTCCTCGGCATGTCTAGCAAGGTCCCAATGATGTTGTCAAATTAATTCGTTGTAACGTGCATCAAATCAATACTATGGCAAAATTCCTGATTCTTCCAATACGGAAGATACTTGAAAAATATTGATTGTTTCTTGAAAGCCATCTCAGTTGTATCACCCGAAGATGTACTTTTCTTTCTCTTTGTTCCTTTACTTTTTTTGCCCTTACCGAAAGCAATATGAATGTTCTTGACCATTTCGAACACGAGTTTTCAACTGTAAGGTTTTGGTGCAGTATCTTTTTTGATTTTTTTATCGAATTGTTCTTTCATCTTCCTATACTTGTGTGTATCTATCAAGAACCGCCTGTGTCTCATGTACACCGTCTTTCTAGATGAAGTGAGGTATAGAAATCCAGTTCTATCCATGCACCTTACACAACCTTTCTTCTCGTTCATTTGTCTCGATAATATAAAATGTTCGGGATAATCATGCACGGTGAAAAATATCATTGCTCTTGGCGTGAAATAATCCTGATTGTACTCATCCCATGTACGTACCCCTTCATTCCACAATTTTTCCATATCTTCCATTAAAGGTTCCAAGAACACATCAATTTCGATGTCGGGTTGTTTCAGACCTTGGATAAGAACAAATAACAAGATATATTTCCTTTTGTGACACAACCACGTCGGGAAGTTGTACATCGTTAAGACCATGGGCCATGTGCTGTGTATGCTCCTTTTCTCACCAAATGGATTCATTCTGTCTGTACCCAAGGAAAACCATATATTTCTGATTTCCTTTGCAAACTCTGGATACTGAATATCAAATTTTTCCCCTACGTTGCATCACTAGGGTGTCAAATATATTTTTCATTCTTCTTGCACTGCTCCGAATGCCAACGCATAAGTTCAGCCTCCCTAGGGTTTGATAGCAAATGCCTTAAGCGATCAATAACTGGAAGGTACCACATCACCAAGGTAGGAATTTTTCTCTTACGCTTCCCTTCTGCATCGTCAGAAGTATCGTCATCGTCACCTTTAGGGCCAATAATAAAATTCTTATTCTTCTGAGACTTTTTCATGTTGGTAACATATTGGTGATTGTAGTCCTTCTTGTATCTACTGACATAACAGATGGGGCATCTAGTTGCAAACTCATGCCCTTTGCAATACAAAATACTATGGTTCACACAAGCGTGTATTTTTGTCACACCTAGTGTCATCAGGCAAAGAAGTTTCTTCGCTTTATAAGTGCTTATGGGCAATTTATTTGGATTTGGAAGAATTTCTGCAGAAAGATTCCAAATATCAGAGAAACTACAATCGGACCATGCGTGTGTGCCTTTCAACTTTAGTAGTTCTAGGACTGCACGCAATGTAGTAAACTCTTTATGACAACCATTTGATTCATCATATAAAGCTCCGTCGCCGCATTCTGCAATTCTATTTTACTTAAACCTTTACTTGCTCCCATAGAAGTCAATACATGTTGTTCAGCGTGACGCAACATCTCTTCATAATCGAACTTATCACCATCACCACCATCTTGATTGTCACTACCATCATTGATATGAACATTATCGTCATTCGAACCTCTCTCATCATCTTTATCCACTTCATGTGTATCTAAATCACCAAGCTTTGTCCATATTGTGTAGTTTTTTTTGAAACCTTTTTTCACCAAATGAGATTGGATTATTATAGTATCTATCTAAGCAATCTTATTTTCGTAGTCGATACATGAACATAATATGACATCTATCTTTTGCAACTTCGCATGTCTCTTGGATGCTTCAATAAAATTTGCAATGTTATGAATGTACATAGGATAGGGTCTTGGCATGTTATACATCGACGCTCGACGGTCCATGCTTCAATAACAGAATTTTAGTAAGATTTACTAAAATTGGCCACAAATATTCCCTAAATATCTTTAAAATGAATTTACAGAGACATAACTAGCCTGTCTGTTCATAAGGGTTTCAAGGAAATTTGTTTCATAATTTTCTCACCTTCCTAATGGCCATAACGAATTATTGAAGTTAGGCTTGTTCATTGAAACATTTCATCGAACACGTGATGTGCTCGTATTCATCTTCAACCTTTAATTCTTCAAATCTACTTCTTTTTCTACAAAATTCATGTGTGAGCTCATGACAAGACTCAACTACATCTTTCAACCTTTAATCCTTCAAATCTACTACAAATCTAAAGTGGAGGGGTGGGGGAGAGCGGCTGGAGGCATGCAAACTCAACTAAACGAAACTAAAAACAGGACAACAAATTGAAAACATGACAGAGAAGAAGAAGTCTCTTCTACTAACTTTTTCTCTGCTCGAAGCTTGATCAACTTATGAATACAGGACCAACCCGCGCACGGTGGAAAATTTTGGCAGCTTGGCGGCGTCGATGGAAAATCTCCGGAGTTTGGTTTCCGTGGTGCCCGAGGGGCCCTTTATATAGGTGTCCTTTTTCACGTGCGGGTTTTAACAAAAAAACTGCCTGTAATAAAAATTATATAAGTTCAGACGGTTTTTTCAGGCGGTTTTTAAAAGTTGCACAGGCGGTTCTTCCTAAACAATTGTCTGTGGTAATTACCAGAACCTGTTCTTCACTTTTCTTTTCCCTAGCTTCTTGTTTATTTAGATTCCAATATAAATACTCAAACATGTATAGATTCAGCAAATGGAGTCCAAATTTGATGATTCTTTCTTCTATATTTTCGAAAATTAATATCTACCACCTGGACCAAATATTTTAAAACTTGTATAGCTAAAATTGTAATGTTTTTGTAAATATCAAATTAATTTATACTCACATATTATTTACATTTCTGTATCGCGTAAAAAGGGTCCCTTCACTGAAATTGGTTTGTATGAACATATTTTTCTTATAAAACATGTATGAATTTTGTTTATTTTTTAAAGCATTCAACCATGTCAAAATTCAAATTATCCATTATTCTAATCAAATGCTCATATACATATGAGGCATTCATCAAATTTTGAACACACATTGATTCAAAAAAATTTAAAAAAAATCCGAAAAAAATGCATAAAGGTTGGTATGATGACTACAATGTTCCATTGAAAAACTAAATGAAAAATATCATTATATTCATCAATATAGAAAAATGACAAATAACCATTGTTATTTGGTTTTTAAGTTCTGACCAATTTCAAAGATTTTCCCAAGTGAAATTTAATGGTAACCTTTAATACTCGAGCATATTACAAAAAAGTGGAATTTGTGCTTTTAAAAGGCCCTACATTTTAAACACGAATATTAATGAAGCCTAAACTCGGTAATTTTTTTCAGGTGGCTTTTAACAGTTTCACAGGCGGTTGTTCTAAACATCCGCCTATGATAATGACCAAAGCCTGTTCTTCAGTTTTCTTTTCCCTTGCTTCTTTTTTATTTAGATTCCAATATAATACTCAGACATGCATAGATTCTGCAAATTGAGTACAAATTCGATGATTCATTCTTCTATATTTTTCACAAATTAATATCTACCACCTGGGCCAAATATTTTAAAACTTGATAGCTAACATTGTAATGTTTTGATAAATATCAAATTAATTTATACTCACATATTATTCACATTTCTGTATCTCCTAAAAAAAGGGACCCTTCACTGAATTTGGTTTGTATGAACACATTTGTCTTATAAAACATGTATGAATTTTGATAATTTTTAAAGCATTCCAACATGTCAAAATTCAAATTATCCATCATTCTAATCAAATGAACATATACATATGAGGCATTTATCAAATTTTGGACACACATTGATTCAAAAAAATTTATAAAAATCTGAAAAAATTCATAGAGGTTGGTATGATGACTAAAAAGATCCATTAAAAAATTAAATGAAAAATTCATTATATTCATCAAGATAGAAAAATGACAAATAACCAATGTTATTTGTTTTTAAGTTCTGACCAATTTCAAAGGTTTTCCCAAGTGAAATTTAATGGTAACCTTTAATACTCAATCATATTAGAAGAAAGTGGAATATGGGCTTTTAAAAAGCCCCATGTTTAGTCAAGAATATTAATTAAGCCTACATAAAGATTTTTTCAGACGGTTGGTATTGGATAACTGCCTGAGAATAGTCTTTATCTCAGGCAGATATTGCTTACCAACCGCCTAAGATAAATTCATCTTCACAAGCGGGTGGTAATTAATAACCATTTGAGATAATCCTATTCTTAGGCGGTTGGTACATAATAACCGCCTGAGAAAATAGACATCTATATATAGCCCTCGGCTGCGTTGGAAAAACCTAACCCAGGCGAAATCACTTAGACGCCGTCAGGTTGCCAAAATTTTATTTTTCGCCAAGTCTTCGATGCCCTCGCCTCCGAGCTTCGCCGGCCTCGCCGCCGAGCTTCGCCGTCGTCGCCGAGCTTCGATCTCGTCGCCAAGCTTCGCCCTTGCTGCTTTCTTCCTTTCTCTCAAAGTACGCCGAGTTTTGCCCTCGCCCGCACTCGCCGCCGCCGTCTCTCTCTTCTCCATGCCAAGTAAGCTCATCTCCCTCTCACCCTCCTCCATAGCGGCCTCCACCTGACCTCACTTGATCCCCCCCTCTTACCCGGCCTCACCCGAGCCCCCTCCATGAACGCCGCCTGAGCTCCCCTCCACACCGGCCTCCAATCAAGCACCCCCTCCCCCCTCCTCCCCCCACCGAGTCCCCCTCCCACCGGGCCTCCTCAGCGCCCCCTCCCTCCCCACCTGACTATCGGCGACCAGATTATGCTATGCAATGTTGTTTAATTGTTCATTGGGTTGTGCATTGTGAATTGCTATTTTTGAATTAATTTTTTTCTGAATTCTGTTTGCTAATTGCTAAACTAAAGGTATGTGTGTTATACTCCTAATATATAATTATATATGTTGATATATATAGGGTTGACTAGACATTGCCATAAAAAATGGTCTGGACAATTAGAGGACCGACTAAGGTCGACTAGGATTGATTAGTCGCCCTAGTCAATGATAAGTCATCCTAGTGGACCTAGTCGGTGGGTAGGTGACTAGAGTCGACTAGGCGACTTGAAAATATTGGTTATTATTTAATTGTTGATTTAATCAATGTGAATTGTGAATTGTGCATTGTTATTGTTTAATTATTGATATAATTATTCTTGCGACATTTGATACAAGCAATACACATGCCTAGCTAATGCCTTGGTCAGTCGTCTCAAACCCTAGAATGGAACTTAGTCAGTCACCTTGGTTAGTCGCCTTAAACCCTAGAATACCTTATCAAACCCTATAATGCTTCCATCTTTTTCTTCATGCAACACTTCATGTAGAGTTAATATGCCATTCATTATATTTTTTTGTCTTATTAGTTCTAGCATGGAAAGCCCGAAGAAGACTGTTGATGGTAGTAACAATAAAGAAGATAATATGGAGTTTAGTGAATCCAGCAGTTCAAGCTCCTTTCATAGTTCATGAGATCCTTTTTCGAATATAAAATTTTAAAAGACTTAAGAGTATCTCAACCCGGAATATGATCCTACCAACGAGGTATGGAATACAAATCTTAACTCCAGCAGTTCAAATTAATGTTGGTTATCAAGTATACGAAGTCTTATAATTATTTTCTACCTAGATTAATCGCGAAGACAACGAGGTGACTTTGGCTTCTAAAACCTCAAAAGGTTCTCCAATGGATGAATCCTCAGGTTCACTCAAGCGGAAACGAGGGCAACGAGGTTCCAAGAAGGGTCCATTGAACCACATCATGTACATAACAAAGGTCGGTCCAAGTGGGCTTCCCCAAGAACCACTAGATTTGGTTACAAAGTACTGAAATGCATGTGGTTTTCTTGTGAGAGAGCTCATGCGGATCACAACCGAGAATTGGAGAAAATTACATGAGGAGACCAAGAATGAGTTGTGAGAAAGGATAAACAAATAACTCAAGTCCCCAAAAGGCACGGAAGAAGCTGTAAAGAAAGCAACATTGGTCTCTTGCGGCAAGAAGTTCCGTTGTTGGAAGAATGAAATAAATGCTTATGTTAAGGCCGATAAGGTCCCTAGCCCGAGAAAGATGGGAAAAATCACACAAGATTAGTGGCAAGAATTTGTTCATCAAAAGACCACACCTAATGCTAAAGCCCTAAGTGCAACAAGGTCAGAGCTTGCCAAAAATCACAAATACCATCATTGCTTGGGGTCTACCGGATATGCCCCCAAAGTCCAGAAATGGAATAATATATTAGACGAAATTACCAGTAAGGGCAATCCTCACCGATTAGAAGGCTGTGATGAGAGAACTCTGCGGTGTGTCTTTGCTTAGTATGGTTTGACCAGTCAGGACAAACTTGAAAAGCCTGACTCTGTGAATGAAGTAGAGCACAAAATGAAATAAGTAATTGAAAAGCAAAAGAAGGGTCTCTTCAAGCCGAAGAGGGAGAATGACCAACTTACCACAATCCTAGGAAACCCTGAACACAGTGGACTAGTTCGAGCAATCTCATCTCAAATGTCTTGGCTAGATGGTTTCTCGAAAGAGAAAGAGACATATAGAAGACGTGAGAAGTTCAAGAAAACACTTGATGAAACGATTGCTCAAAAGGTCAAGGAACGACTCTTCTGACGGACACTTCTCTGTGTCCTCGAACTCTTCGGGGGATACCTTCCCGCGGCCGAAAATATTCTACTGGCAGCGTGGGGAAGTGGATGAGGCAGATAAGCAGCTCTTTTAGTATGGCTACCAAAGTGTCCTAGCTCATGTGTTACATTTCCTATGGAAACTAAAAATCCTTTACAAATCCTATCCTTCAAATGGAGCCTATGTTTGAGAGGATTACGACTGGATTAATTTCTGTGAAAAGATTTCCTGTTTAACATTTCGGTTGTACTTCCTTATTTCAAACATTTTCTTCCTCGTATTGTCTTCACTTTTTTCTTTCCAGTCCTAGCTACCGGCCTGTTGCATTTTCCTATTACTACTACTTTACAGACCGCTTTGCGGGCCCTGCTGCGGGCGATCTCCTGGCAACTCCACCGGTTTGGGGACAAGGAGGGTTTGGCGATCGGAAAATTCGGACTAATTTTGCACAGATATTACATCCATGAACAAGAACACCATGTATATTTAACTTAAAAACATTACTCCCTCCGTCCCAAAATACTTGTCTCTTTCGATGGAGGGAGTATCTCCGTCCCAAAATACTTGTCGCTTTGGATGGAGGGAGTATATTACAAACACAAGAAAAGATAAACTACAACTAAAACCATGAAACAAAAAACTACAACTAAAAACATGAAACGAAAAACTACAACTAAAAACATGAAAAGAAAAAACCTAAATACTACTCTACTCAGCCTCCACCTCCTCCTCCTCGGGTGGGTCATCGGGCTCCTGACCCTCCTCTAGCGCCTCGGGCTCCGACGACGGAAGGTGACCCAGTCTCAAGGCTGCTTCCACGACGAGGTTGCGACGACCCGCGACGCTGAGCTCGGCCGCCATCATCTCCCAGAGGGAGTCAAGACGAGAGGCCACGTGCGAGAGGCCGAAGACGTAGTGGCCCGTGGTGTCCATTCCAGTACTTTGTGGAAGGGTACCATGCCCAAGGCGTTCCATGGAGTGAGATGTATCCGTAAATACATCTCGGGCCATGTTGAACAGGAGGGTATCCTTCACGCGTGGCAACGAGGGGGGGGGGGGGTCCAACCGCGGTCGCTTACTGGCGGCCGGGTCCCTCGGTGGGCTCGGTGGCGGAGGGTTGCTCGAGCTCGAAAGCATTTGCTATATAATAGCCGCGGCTAGGTTTTGTGGAGAGAAGAGAGGATGTTGGAACGTTTGTGCGGAAAAGACGATGGCGCGGGTGACCATCTTATACTCCCTCCGTCCCAAGTGAACTCTATTTTTACGATTCAAACTGCACATTAGTCAACACATAAAATTACCCTAACACCCTTCATCAATACATATGCTCCCACTTTCCATTCAATGCCAGCAATTTGCTACGGCAACAAAGGACAGTAGCTGAAAATGTGCAGAGCACACATCTGACATGACCATACAGTGAAAGTAAAGTTGAGCTGGGACAAAAAAAATTGGCTGGAAATAACTGCCCACACACCACCATCCCTCTTCTCCGCGCGTACTAAAAATCACCGGGCGTCTCATCGTCTTCTCCGTGCGTACTAATAAAGAGTAGTAAGACGACACACCATCCTCTACTCCGGCACACACACCATCCTCTTCTCCGCGCGTACTCTTCCTCTCCATCACGCGCGCCCTCATTGGTTCCCTTTGAAGCCCATGGAGTTCCCCTTGCCGCACCATATTGCAGTCCTGATCACGGGGTGGGTCGCCGCAACCTCCACCCAAACCATGGACGACCTCTCCAGTCTGCGCGCCACCTGCAAGGCCATGCACGCGGCGTGCGGTGATCCCGCCGTGGGTAGGCGCGTGGCGCTGGAGCGGGAGAGCAGCTGGGAGTGGTTCCAACGGCACGGGAACGGAGCTACGACGCCATCGTGGAGCGCCTGGCCAACGTGGGCAACCCTCATGCGTGCTACGTCACTGGGTTCGACCTCATCTTCAACTACTGCCGCGCGCAGGCACAGCGGGGCACCCAGTTCCTTACCCGGGCGACCGCGAACGGCCACAACGTGGTGGCCTACATCCTCACCATGCTTCGCTATGGCGCCAACCGCAGGGACCGCGGCACCCTCGAGTATATCCGGCAGGTCGAAGGCGAGGCCCACGTCGGCAACAATGCGGCCGGGTCCGTCGCGATGAAGAGGACCAACACGGAGTGCTGCCGGTGTCAGAATCAAGCCATGCAGAGGCTCGACGTTTTCGTGAGTTAGAGGTTACTGCGTAGTCCTCCTCCGGGACCGCCGTCGGTGGCGCTGCCGACATTGACGATTACGTTTGCCGCTGCCCAACAGGGGGAACCAGGGGCCTGCCCGCTGTGGCCGGCGAGGGTGGTACGAGTAGACCATCTTCTGTACTGAGAACTGTAGGATTGAGCACGAGTATGACCTGTTCTGCCATAACGTGTTGTACTCTATGGGTTATATTACCTCCATTCCCTTTTGGATGCGCTACCCCTAGTTCTCCCAACGCCAATGAAAAGTGAACAAAGGGAGTACTCTATATAAAATAGACTTGTATAAGGCATGTTGATATGTTTCTCCTATATATGCATGCTCGTCTCTGATGAATGTTCCACTTGTTGTGTTTCCCCTATGCACGCTCGTCTTTGGTTTAGCCCCGTTTGCATCAAAGGAAACTCACGGGCAGTTTAAAGGAATGGATTCCTCCGGAAGTGACACATGTGCTTTGAAAAATCTAGGTTCTATAAATTTTGGCTTCACTAATAATAAAGTTTATAACTTGCTACTTCTATACAGGATCGTAATTAAGTACTACTAGATATAAACACAGTGATATAAACAAGGATTAAAATAAAGCATACGCATAAAATCTCTTCAACCAACAACACAATGATATAAACAAGGATTAAATACTAGATATAAACATCGACAGAACCAAACAATAGTGTTCAACGTACCATTCCAGGGGTTGTTAAAGGAGATGTTTTTCGATGAAAGGAGAATTTTTTGATAATACATCAGACACATTGTTCATGAACATAAAAGACATATTACATTAACATACTACCAACACATATATTTCAAACAAGAGTAAAGAAAACATGGACGAAAAACACGTAGAAACAAGAACAAAACTACTCCTAATCCTATTCTACTCGGAGGCCTCGTCCACCTCCGCTGCCGCGCGTGCTGCGGCCAACGCATCCTCCAGCGGCTCCGCCTCCGCCTTCGACGGCGGCGGCGACTCCTCTTCTGTCTCCACACCAAGCTTACAGGCGACGCTGTGCAGAATCTTCTAGCGGCCCTGTACCCCAGCAACCTTCGCGATCGTCTTGTGGAGGGTGTCGAGACGAGGGGCCACAAAGCTTAAACCGAACAAGTAGTAGCCGACAGAGTCCATGCTGGGGATTTGGGGAAGCCTCCCAAGACCCAGACGGTGACATATGAGAGATGTATTGTTAAATACATCCCGCAACATTGTGTCCAGCGCTCTTGCATGTTCGACGGCAGAGGACACGTCGTCTTTGACATCTTTAATTCGGCGCGTTAATTCGTCGATGCGGGCGGTAAAGAGGCGGAGAATCTCCTATAACCAGTCGGGCTGAGGAGATGCGGGTGCCGCCATCAGTTCCACCGGCATTGTCGGCGGCCATGGAAACGGAGAAGGAGGTTCGGAGGACGTTGATGTCCTAGAGCGCTCGGGCACGGGGCTACCCATTTGTGTGGCGACGGAGGTGTAGAGAAAGAGCAAGAGGTGGTCGACGGTGGCGGAGGAGAAGTTTGGAGGCTAGGATCTAAGGAGCGGTGCGGTGGAGAAGCATGAGAACGGTGAGCCTTTATAGTGGGTCATCGTGTAATAGCGGGCGTGTGGTGAGGGGTCCCCGTCTCCAGGCGTCGGTTTTTCACAGGCGGTTTTTAACTTTATCTCAGGCGGGTTTTACTTACCAACCGCCTGATAAGATATTTAATCAAGAATATTAATCAAGAAGAAGTAAATATCTTCACAGGCGGTAGGTACTTAATAATCGCATGAGAAGATGTTTATCTCAGTCGGGTATTACTTACCAACCGCCTGAGATAATGCCCGATACTGTTCTTCAGTTTCCTTATCCCTTGCTTCTTTTTTATTTAGATTCCAATATAAATACTCAAACATGTTTAGATTCTGCAAATTGTGTCCAAATTCAATGATTCTTTCTTCTACATTTGTATAAAACTAACATCTGCCACCTGAACAAAATATTTTAAAACTTGTATAGCTGACATTGTAATGTTTTGGTAAATATCAAATTAATTTTTACTCACATATTATTCACATTTGTGTATCTCATAAAAAAGATCCTTCACTCACATTTGTTTGTGTGAACATATTTGTATCATTTATACATGTATGAATTTTGTTAATTTTTTTAAAAGCATTCCAACATGTCAAACTTCAAATTATCCATCATTCTAACTAAATGCTCATATCCATATGAAACATTCATCAAATTATGAACACACATTGATTCAAAAAAAATTTAAAAAATCTAAAAAAATTCATAGAGGTTGGTATGATGAGTAAAAATGTCCACTGAAAAACTAAATGAAAAAGGCATTATATTCATCAAGATAGAAAAATGAAAAATAACATTTGTTGTATGTTTTTTATGTTCTGACCAATTTCAAAAGATTTATGAAGTGAAATTTAATGGTAACCTTTACTTATCAATAATATTACAAGAAAGTGGAATTTTGCCTTTTTAAAGGACCCACATTTAATCAAGAATATTAATCAAGAAGAAGTAAATATCTTCACAGGCGGTTGGTACTCAATAATCGCCTGAGAAGATGTTTATCTTAGTCGGGTATTACGTACCAACCGCTTGAGATAATGCCTGATTCTGTTCTTCAGTTCCCTTATCCCTTGCTTCTTTTTTATTTAGATTCCAATATAAATACTCAAACATGTTTAGATTATGCAAATTGTGTCCAAATTCGATGATTCTTTCTTCTACATTTGTATAAAATTAACATCCACCACCTGAACAAAATATTTTAAAACTTGTATAGCTGACATTGTAATGTTTTTGTAAATATCAAATTAATTTCTACTCACATATTATTCACATTTGTGTATCCCATAAAAAAAGATCATTCACTCAAATTTGTTTGTATGAACATATTTGTATAATTTATACATGTATGAATTTTGTCTGAAAAAATTTATAGAGATTGGTATGATGAGTAAGAAAGTCTAGTGAAAAAATAAATGAAAAAGACATTATATTCATCAAGATAGAAAAATGAAAAATGGCAGTTGTTGTATGTTTTTTATGTTCTGACCAATTTCAAAAGATTTATGAAGTGAAATTTAATGGTAACCTTTACTTATCAATAATATTACAAGAAAGTGGAATTTTGCCTTTTTAAAGGACCCACATTTAATCAAGAATATTAATTAAGAAGAAGTAAATATTTTCACAGGCGGTTGGTACTTAATAACCGCCCGAGAAGATGTTTATCTCAGTCGGGTATTACTTACCAACCGCCTGAGATAATTCCCGATACTGTTGTTCAGTTTCCTTATCTCTTGCTTCTTTTTTATTTAGATTCCAATATAAATACTCAAACATGTTTAGATTCTGCAAATTGTGTCCAAATTCGATGATTCTTTCTTCTACATTTGTATAAAATTAACATCTACCACCTGAACAAAATATTTTAAAACTTGTATAGCTGACATTGTAATGTTTTGGTAAATATGAAATTAATTTCTACTCACATATTATTCACATTTGTGTATCTCATAATAAAAAGATCCTTCACTCAAATTTGTTTGTATGAACATATTTGTATCATTTATACATGTATGAATTTTGTTAATTTTTTTTAAAAGCATTCCAACATGTCAAACATCAAATTATCCATCATTCTAACTAAATGCTCATATACATATGAGGCATTCATCAAATTATGAACACACATTGATTCAAAAAAATTTAAAAAAATCTGAAAAAATTCATAGAGGTTGGTATGATGAGTAAAAATGTCCACTAAAAAAATAAATGAAAAAGGCATTATATTCATCAAGATAGAAAAATGAAAATTAGCATTTGTTTTATGTTTTTTATGTTCTGACCAATTTCAAAAGATTTATGAAGTGAAATTTAATGGTAACCTTTACTTATCAATAATATTACAAGAAAGTGGAATTTTGCCTTTTTAAAGGACCCACATTTAATCAAGAATATTAATCAAGAAGAAGTAAATATCATCACAGGCAGTTGGTACTTAATATTAGCCTGAGAAGATGTTTATCTCAGTCGGTTGTTACTTACCAACCGCCTGAGATAATCTTCTTCTCAGAGGAGTTTGAATTACCAACAGCCTGAAATAATTACCTTATGATACCCGAGTCTGAGGGACACGATGAACACACAACACATTCATTCATTCATTCACACAGTTGAAGAACACACAAGATACTCATTCATTAGCAATATTCAATCACACATCTCACAAAAGAACACACAAGATATACAATATTTAGACAAGAACACACAAGAACACACAAGATACACAAGTAATATTCAATCACATAGATGAACAAAGATAGATTTCATTCATTAACAATATTTACAAAACAGAAGCAACTAAAGCAACAAAGAAAAACTAATTAAATCCTACTCCTACTCCTACTCCTCTTCTTCCTCCTCCTCCTCCTCCTCGTCCTCCGGCGGCGACTCTGGCGCCGGTGCAATAGGAGATAGGGCCGGTTGCACCGGCTGCACCGGCTGCACCGGCGGTGCAACCTCGAGGTTGCTAGCCGTCGCCTCCACCAGCGTTCTGCGGCCCTCGGGGCCAAGAACCTGGGCCATCGTCGCGAACAGAATGTCGAGACGATCAGCCACCCCCGTGAGGGCATAGAGGTAGTGGCCGATGGTACCCATACCAGGATACTCTGGAAGGGTACCCATCCCCAAGGCATGCATGGCGCGAGACGTATTGTTGTACGCCTCTCGCGCCATGAGGAGGCGCTGCTGGGTGTTGATCCTCTTGGGGGAGCAGCAACATGGTTTCTTGCAAGGTGGCTCCCTCGGAGGGCTTGGCGGCGGATGGTCGGCCATGGTGGTGTTGGGTCGTCGGAGCGGAGGAAGACGAAGAAAAGAAGAGGATTCAAAGTGAGCGACGGGCTTGTGGAGAACAAACGGGTGATAGCGCGTCTTTAAGGCCGCGCGGAGTGGAAGATGGAGCAGTTGGTTTACCGCGCATTGAAAGGTCGCGCCTCGGAGAAAACAAAGGTCGCGCACGGTCGTCGACACGGCTTCATAGACAGTTGGTGAGGGGTCTTTATGTAGGCGTTCATCAAATTATGAACACACATTGATTCAAAAAAATATCAATGTAGTAAATATCTTCTTAGGAGGTTGGTAAGTAAAACCGCCTGAGGTAACCATCTTCTTATGCGGTCGGTACTTAAAATCCGTCTAAGAAAATTGGATTTTATATATACCCCTCGGCAGCGTAGGAAAAACCTAACCCGCGCGAAACACTTAGACGCCGTTAGGCAGCCAAAAAATTGTTTGCTACCAAGTGTTCGCCCTCGTCACTTCCAGGTACGCTGCCGAGCTTCGCCGTCGCTGCTGAGCTTCGCCCTTGTCACTTCCAGGTACACCCTCATCACTGAAAAAGAGTGTCTCTTCTCGCTTGCAGCTACCTCGCCTCGCCTCACCTCACCACCCAAATCCAAGTGCCACACTTTGTGATTCTTGATACTAGAAAAAGGCTGGAGGATTTACTTTTTGTCCCTTGCTTGATCAGTTATAGGTCCGGAGCTAGGCGCCTCCTAGTAAACCTCAAGAACGTGGGCGCCACTCTGAATGAAGCTAGCCTATTTAGAATAAGAAGATAAAATTGCCATTGCTGGTGAGCAACTTTAACATGCTTGTCACCCTCGCAATGTATAGGAACCTTTTGGTCAGTCGCCTTAAACCCTAGAATGCCTTATCAAATCCTAGATAGCTTCCATCTTTTTTCTTCATGCAACACTTCTTAACTTCTTCATTCTAGCATGGAAAGCCCTATGAAGACTGGTCCTGGTAGTAACAATAAAGAAGACAATATGCAGTTTATTGACTCCAGCAGTTCAGGCTCCCATCACAGTCCATCAGATCCTTTTTCGAATATAAAAATGAAAAAGACTTCAGTGGATCTAGACCCGGAATATGATCCTGCCGATGAGGTATGGATCACGAATCTTAACTTCAGCGGTTCAAGTTAATGTTGGTTGTCAAGTATTAGAAGTTCTATAATTTTTTTCAACCTAGATTAATCGCGAAGACAATGAGGTGACATCGGCTCCTAAAACCGCAGAAGGTTCTCCAATGGATGAATCCTCAACTTCAATCAAGCGGAAACGAGGGCAACGAGGTCCCAATAAGGGTCCATTGGACCGCATCATGTACATAACAAGGGTCGGTCCAGGTGGGCTTCCCCATGAACCACTAGATTCAGTTACCATGTACCGTAATGCATGCGGTTTTCTTGTGAGGGAGGTTGTGCCGATCACAACCGAGAATTGGAGGAAATTACCGGAGCAGACCAAGAATGAGTTGTGGGAAAGGATAAAGAAACAATTCAAATTCCTGAAAGGCACAGAAGAAGTTGTAAAGAAAGCAACATTGGTCTCTTGCGGCAAGAAGTTTCGATGCTGGAAGAGTCAAATGAATGCCTATGTTAAGGCCGATAAGGTCCCTAGCCCGAGGAAGATGGGAAAAATCACACAAGCTCAGTGGAAAGAGTTTGTTCTTCAAAAGAGCACACCTGATGCTAAAGCTCTAAGTGCAACTAGGTCAGAGCTTGCAAAAAAGAACAAATACCATCATCGCTTGGGGTCTGCCGGATATGACCCCAAAGTCCAGAAATGGAATAAGATATTAGACAAAATTACCAGTAAGGGCAATCCTCACCCATTAGAAGGGTGCGATGAGCGAACTCAATGCTGGGTCTTTGCTCGGTTAGGTTTGACCAGCGAGGGCAAACATGAAAAGCCCGAATCTCCAAATGAAGTAGAGGATAAAATGAAAAAAGTAATTGAAAAGCAACAGAAGGGTCTCTTCAAGCCGAAGAGGGAGAATGACCAACTTACCGCTATCTTAGGAAACCCTGAACACAGAGGACGGGTTCGAGCGGTCTCTTCTCAAATGTCTTGGCTAGATGGTTTCCCTAAAGATAAAGACACATATAGAAGACGTGAGAAGTTTAAGAAAACACTTGATGAAACGATTGCTCAAAAGGTCAAAGAAAATATCCAATAAATAATGGAACAACTAAGACAATCGGGACAATTAGTGGCACCGAGTACAGTGATGGTTCCGGTGCAAAAGGAGCAATTAGTATCTCCAACTGCCTACCCTACCAGCGTTGGTTCTGTGCCAGGCTCAGGGTCAACCCATAAGTTCCCTATCGATGATATTGCTAACGAAAAATCTTGTCGTCTTCTGGTCCCGATAGGCAGAGCCGGGAACAAAGCCAAACAGGTTGCCACTACTATGGCAAAGCCTGATCGTGACTTCAACGGGAATCCACTTCTGTTGTATTATGCTGTGGTGCAAGTTCTTCAGGTTATTGATAATGATTATGAAGATTATGAAATAGACCACGTCACACCTGAGGGGATCGTGACTCTGGGGTAGGCTGTCAACCAATTAAACCTTTGGCACTGACGCGATATCGTGTTGGACGATGAGCTAATTTCTAGCCCCGTCGTAGCTCCAAATACTGCAACCCCATCTTCTATGGTGAAAGTGCATGAAGATCCACTCCCAGTCCAGGAAGATGCACTCCCCCTATGTCTTAGCAAGGATGATATCCAAGAGCAACAAGTTGGACAATAGCTTCAAGCAGTACCAGAGCAAGTTGTTGCTAGTAAAGAGCAACCAGTTGAGCAACAACTTGAAGTAGTACTAGAGCCAACTGCTGGGAGTAAAGAGCAATCATTTGAACAACAAGTTCAACAACAAGCCAGTGTCCAACTTTCGATGACTACTCCTCGATCATAAGTGCCTATCAAAGTTACCTCATACGAAAATAAGAAACCTTCATCAGAAGTGTCAAAATATTGGGAAACTATGAAGGAAAATATTATAAAATCGAGTGCATCTCGTTCTTCTCATGAGCCATCATTAGGAGATATCGAGGAGTGGGAAGAAGACGGTGTCATGTATAATCGGCGGATGGCTTTAGTTAAACTAGGAGTTCCAATATACAAGCTTGAGGATGTTCCTCCTGAATTTAAGAATGGGAAGCCATTCATGACATACGTACAACTTAGCAAACAACCCATCCAGCTCATAAGAATGCATGAGTGGTACATCCTTGCAAGCACAAAATATGGTCTTAATTGCGTCACATTTCGTATTCCAAAAGAAGCACTCTGGAGGACTGGAGTGGATAGACGAGTCATTTTATTTGAAGAGCTGTGTGCCCTTTTCCATCGGGGCATGCTCGAAATCAACTTGCTGCTCGTCTGGTACTTGTAAGTGCTCTAATATTTTGTATTTGCTTTTCTTACTACACGCATACACATTTCATGAGATTATAACAATTCTGGACTTCTTCAATAGGATGCAATACATGGATAATGAAAAGTTGGAGCGCAAGACAGGTATCCTTGACCCTACTAGGATTGCAACGGTGCTATTCGACGTCCAGGCGGATCGAGACTCAGCAAAGTTCAAACACATGAAAAAAAAATTTGAAAAAGCAATCGCAAAACTTAAGAAGGATAAAAGGACAGAAGTTGCAGCTTACATAGGACATGCGATGTTTAACTTTGTCAGAGACAGCAAGGACCTCGTAAAGGCTCCGTACCACTTCGAGTAAGTTCGACACATGACATTGAAATAGCAATTATTGGTTATTGTTAACATGTGTGTTTGTATGTTTGCAGTAATCACTACATAATGATCTTCATCAAGCCAACGCAGGGAATGGCAACAGTCTTGGACTCGACCGATTTCTCACCAGATCGTTAAAAAGATTTCCTTTCCATTTTGAAATTGTACGTTTATTCAATAATTTTAATTTATGCACATTTAGAATGTGTTGACAAGTTTTATATGAGATTTCTTGTATTACAGCGCTTGGCAGTTTTACGCGGAACGGCTTGGCGGTAAGAGACCTTCCAATACGAATGCATTGGACATTAAATTTATTATGCTTGTCCGAAGCAGCCTGCTGAGAGTGTCTTATGCGGGTATTATGTATGCGAGCATCTTCGGACCGCCGGCGTATATAGAGTGAATCGTGAGGATGTAAGTTATCCTTAATGTCGATACCTTATTTTCTTACTTTTGTGTTTCATTTTCATTGTAACTAGCATAGTTTAATACTTATATTCTCTGTTGTTCAATATTACCAGAAACATTATTTTCATATTTTGGTTCCAACTTCAAAATTCAATTGCTCATAGTACAACTGCTCCAAAAATACCAAATAAATTCCTGTATACTCTCACTTTGATCTATACTTTAAGATTTTTCAAACCAATATATTCTAAACCTTGTTATGTGTTATATTGCAGCACACGAAGAATCTGAACGAAGAATGGTCGTTTTGTAGAAGTATTCCTAGTGTAGGAGCCGACAGGATTGCTGCTGAACTCTGTCAATTCATTCGTCATGAAATTTTGCACAAAATAGGGGAGTTCTTTGATGAGGATGGTGCAGCAGCTGATGTGCCAGAACTTTGCGACTATGCCAGTAGAAACAATTTTTAGTGAAAACTTGTAAACTTTGAGATGAATTGTATCTGTAACTTGTACATATGTATACTGTATTAGTGAAATTGACTTCTGTGATGATAATATTGTTGACTTTTGTTCTGTGATGATATTATTGATTTTTGTTCTATGGTTATATTGAATTAACCTGGAAATTAGAAATAACAACAGCAGTACTGCATAGGTTATACCTTATCATAGGCGGTTATTAACCAACGGCTAGGCATGTCTGTGAAAAACAATTATCACAGACGGCTGGATACAAGTAAAGAACCATCTGTGATAACCTAATTATCTCAGGCGGTTACCGTTATGGTAGAAACCGGCTATGGTAAAAGGTCTTCACAGGCGGCTTGATGTAGGTAAACATCCGACTCTGATAACACCATTATCACACGCGGTTAGTTATGCTGCAAGACCCGCCTCTGATAAGACAATTATCAAAGGCGGATATATATGCTACACGGTCCCAACAGCTCGACGCGTCCCATCGGCATAAGAGAAAATTAACACGTGTACACCACACGTCCGACTATCCGAGCATTAATGCTTTCTCGTGATCATGTATGATGGCCGGACATGCATGCATGCTTTTGAAAGAGAGTCAGCGAGGTTTCCATAATGTTTCATGCTTGATTGATCACTTGTTGATGAGGATTTGTGATGTTGATTTTCTTGTTTCATGATGACATTTCTCTTGTTTTGTAATGTTCTATGTTACTGAACTCAATGTTGTTCGTCTATTCCATATGTTATTTTCTTCTCTGTCCGTTGTCTAATGAACTAGGATACTCCGTATTTGTGTTCTATGTGTAACATGCATGTGCAAGACCTCGATCCACGATCATGTTAAATTGATGGTGTTATACAAGTGTTTTATCTTTTTGTTGAAAAAACGATCGTCATATTTATTATTTGTATATTATTAATATACATTAGTAAAATAAAGAATTAATATATAAATAAATATTATCATATGAAATATCAACATGGATGGTCCAATCCAACCTACGAAACAAAAAATTTTTATCGTCGTACATCCAATGAAACATCAACTAGCATCGATCGAGATCCAGTATACAAAAACATGGATGATCCTATCGAATCCAACTTTGACAACAAAAAAACGCACGTACGCGATGGTCGTTCATTAACAGAGAGTATATAGAACTGATAGTTCATTAAATAATAGACAGAAAACAAAATAATAGACGGAACAGAGTAACAAAGACATTGAGTTCATTAACATAAAACAATAGTACTACAAAACAAGAAAAACAACATTACGTAATAAGAAAACCAACATCACAGACCCTTTCTTCCTCCTCGCGCCGAGGGCGCGCGCGCGGCGCCGCCGTGGCGGAGCTCGCCGGAGATCTCGCCGCTGGCCTTTCCAGTGCGCCAAGTAACTGATGCGCTGCACGAGGTCTGCGGAGAAGTTAAGAAGCCGTGGTGCAGGGACGCGTGCGCGACGTTCCACATGCATACAAGAGAGACGGATGGATCTCTAAATATTGTCTTCCACATTGGTTTAATTGTGCCGCACGAGGTCTGCAAAGAGTTCAATGCGCGGGATACGAACCGCTCCCTCGTCTACTCCTCACAGACCATATATAAGGCGCGTCGTCGGTTATGTACAAGCACAGAAATTTTGCACTCCTTTCTTCTTCTTCCATCGTTCCACCTCCTAGCCCGGCGCCGACGAACCACCACAGCCATGGCCAACCTTCCGCCTCCTAGCCCACCGAGGCAGCCACCTTGCAAGCGGATATGCTGCAGCTCCCCCGAGACGGTGAATGACGACCAGCGCCTCATTATGGCGCGAGAGGCGTACAATAGTACGTCTCGGGCCTTGGATGCCTTGGGTCTTGGTACCCTTCCCGAGTTTCCGGGAATGGATTCCACCGGTCGCTACCTCTACGCCCTCATGGGTGTGGCCAATCGCCTGGACATCTTGTACGGGACAATAGCCCAGGAGCTCGGCGCCGAGGGCCGTAGTGCCCTGGTGGCGGCGACGGAGAAGAACTTCCGCCGCGGCGGGGTTCCACCGCTAGTGCAGCCGGAGCAATCGGCTCAACTGGAGCAGCCGACCCAGTCTCCTGCTGCATGGTCGCCGTAGGAGGAGGAGGAGGAGGAGGAGGAGGAGGAGGAGGAGGAGGAGGAGGACGACGACGACGATGATGATGACAACGACGATGACGACGGCGACCACCACGTCGGCGAAGACGATGACGACGAGGAGGAGGACCGCTTGTCGTGGATTGAGAAGTTGGGGGATAGGGCGGAGGAGGCGAGGCCGGCAGAGTAGTTTTAGGAGTTCTTGTACATATTTCTTTTGTAGATTTAGGAGTTCTTGTACATGTTTAGCTTCCATTCTTTTCTTTTACATATTTCTTGTGTTTTGTAATATATATGTGTTAATTCGTGTCAATGAATATTGGTGTGTTAGAATTTCTGGATTTCAGTAAAGTGAATGTGCTCTAAGTTTAGTGATGTGTTAATCTGTCACAAGTGAACCGAGCAAATTGGACAAAAACAAAAGATCTTAGGGTTTGAAGCTCATCTCGATTTGTAATAGCAAAGCTAAAGGAGACAAACAATGACTTTAAGCACGTCTCGCATCACTTTGTGATCGATGGACATCCGATATGTCGCCCATCGTTGTATCCTATTTGGGTTTCTTATGTAGTGTAATTGGTTGATCATGTTTGCGGTCCGTGCATGTTAGACATAGCTAGAATTAAAACACCTCGCTCATGTTTAACAACACTAACATGCATGCATGCATATATATATATATATATATATATATATATATATATATATATATATATATATATATATATATATATATATATATATATATATATATATATACACATCAAACAGTACATGACCATCTTTTAACAAAAAAAGAAAACACACGTATAACATCATGAAACATGATCGTGGATCGAGGTCGCACATGCATGTTGAACATAGAACAGAAATAGTATTAGACAACAGACAGAGAAGAAAAGAACATATGGAACAGGTGCGAAGGATTAGTCCCACCACGGAAAGTTGAGGTCGGTGCACCGATGCTATAAGGCGTGGCGCACAGTTGCAGATAAAAATCTGAATGAAAGTAATGCGTGCAGGACTAGGCCCATGTTCGATGCAAGGCGTCCGCTGGCACGGACGCGCGGTCACGAAGTTGACTTAGGCGTGTACGGATGGATTTTTTTATATAATGAAAAAATTGTTTTTCCCCGCGTGTAAATTTACTCCTAATGGGACGCGTCGAGCCGTTTGGACGGAGAGGATGCGAAGCATGGTTTCGAGGAAACCGGGGCCACCGACCGGTTCATAATTTAGCGCGGTTTCCTCTAGCGTCCGATCATCTCGACACGCCGCTTAGACGACGACCCGCTATAAAAGCTCACCGTCCTCTTGCTTCTCCACCGCACCACTCCTTAGATCCTAGCCTCTAAACTTCTCCCCCCGCCACCGTCGACCACCTCTCGCTCTTTCTCTGCACCTCCGTCGCCACACAAATGGGTAGCCCCGCACCGAAGTGCTCTGGGCCATCGACGTCCTCTGAACCTCCTTCTCCGTTTCCATCGCCGCTGGCAATGCCGGTTGAACTGATGGCGGCACCCGCATCTCCGCCCGCGGCACCTGCACTTCCTCATCCCGGTTAGGTTGAGCAGACTCTCAGACTCCTCACCGACTGCATCGACAAACTCGATCGGTGCCTTAAGGTGGCCAACGATGCCAAGTCCGCCATCGCTCATAGCACTCAACACAGTGGCGTGGAAGGTCTTTTCCGACACAGATCGCTCATGTCACCATCTGGGTCTTGGGACCCTTCCCCTCCACACGAGCATGGACACCACGGGCCACTACTGCTACAGGTTGATGACTGTGGCCCGTCATCTTGACGCCCTCCACGAGACGATTGCGGAGGTTGCTAGGGTAGAGGGCCTCCTGAGGATTAAGCACCGCGTCGCCGGGAAGATTCGGACTATGACGGAGGTTGAGGAGTATGAGGCGGCTTGGGCAGCGGTGGCAGCAGAGGAGGCGGAGAAGGAGGCATCTCTTGAGGCGGAGATGGACGCGGCTATGGAGGCGGCAGTAGCGGCGGAGGAGGAGCAGGAGGAGGCGGCAGCAGCGACGAAGGGTTAGGCGGAGGCGGCAACAACGGCGGCAACGGCGGCGGCGGAGGCGGCAGCGGCGGAGGAGGAGGACGTGGTTTTCTCCCAGTAGAGTAGTATTAGGAGTAGTTTATCTCTTTCATGATCTCTGAATAGAGTAGTATTAGGTTTAGTTTATCTTGCTCTTGCTGTCTACTACGTGTTTTCCTATTACTTGTTTGTTAATGAAATATGTCTTTATGTTCATGAACAATGTGTTCTGTATATGCAGTATCGAAAAACTTTGTTATCAAAAACATCTCCTATATGTTTGTAACTTGGGACCGTCTATATTTCTTGTGGCTGAATGAATGAAATCCGGTAAACATTATCCTTACAAGTAATAGAACTAACAACAGACATGATGCATAATTAACTTGATTAGGAAATTACATCATCTAAATTGCTAACTAGTCCATCGCCTGATGCAACAGGTGCATGAAAAGTACTTTATCCGTTGTAACTAATATCCATGACATTATTGATATATATATATATATATATATATATATATATATATATATATCGTATGTACCTGTGATACTCGTATCACAGGCGGCTTTGGATCGACGGCCTGAAGATTGGACAACACAGGGGAAAATGTTTTTTTTTTGTAGTAGTAGTATATACTCTGTATATGTTATCATTTCATTGCGACGAATGTTATATATAAAATGCTGATTGTTTACCTTTTACTAGACCATGGATTTGCCGTCATCCGTTCGTGGAATTGGGTGTTCTGTATTTGCATGTCGTTTGCATTAGCACAATGATACATTTGGCGATTCATATTTTTGTTTGTATTTTTTTTGGAATGTCCCACTACCACATGACTGCTTTTACATCTCCATGAAAACAAAGATGAACGGCAGGTAGTGGTCCCTCGAAAAAAATTTCGTTCTTCTTGGCACGCACAATTGAGATTTTCACAATTGAAACATCACTCCGTGCGCCCAAAATTCCAGTCCCGCCCATTTGTAGCTAGCCACGATGAATATAAATGTGCATCTCCCTCTAATCCCGCAGTGGCTTCCGTTCCCGGCACACATGTTCTCCTCTTAGTGCTGTGTTCCAAACTTGCATTCCTAAGAAATTCCCGTGTGAGTGGTGGTGGTGACTGTGGGTACAACGTCGAGCGACCAAGTTTGACGGGCTCTACCGAACCTCTTCGTCGCCGACCCCGCCTTGCGACATCCCGGACTCCAGTTTTGTGCTACGTAAGTTCTACACGATCCATGCCGTCTTTTTATAGAGCTACTCCCTCCTTATCGCTTTAGTTGTCGTCCCAACAGCTGCAGCCAGTTCATTCCTAGTTGTCGTCCCAATTCCTTATATGCTCTTATGTTTGATGAATGTCTAGTATAAAATCTGATTAATGGTGCAATCGTGCAATCAACTATCCTCAATCGTTAGATCTGCATCCTACAGCCGATTCATCTTTTTATTTTACCCTAGCATCTGATTGCATTCTACTTGTTTCCATATATAAACTACACTACACCTCTGTCCCGAAAAAAATGTCGCTCCGACAGTTTATGGTAGTGTATTTCTAGTATATTTCCATGTCAGGAAAGATAACTATTAAAAACTGCATGTACTATGTAATTCTTGATTTAGAAGTAAATGACGCCAGGGTTATCTTATCAACCACTCCCAATGTTGTACTCTCATTCCTGTGTTCCAAACTTGTATTGCTAAGATTTTCAGTTCCCACGGTTTATACATGTTTTTCTTGTTTTTCTTTCTTGGATTGTACGGTTTTTTTCCTACTCCTTCATTTCTAATTCCTCCGTTCAAAACAAACATTTTCAGTTCATAGCAACCACACCGCCCGATCTAAAATACACATCCTCATGTAATTTGACATTATCACTGTTACTTACTATATATACTCTTTACTTTAGGAACAAGACACTAAACTGTCATGTCGTCTACAAGTAATCGTGATGGGCAACAACATCTGGTATAACTATAAATGTGTTTACTATCAAAATACACATATTTATAACACTTTAATTCATTTGCATCGTATGCAAAGAATATTGCAGCACCTGATGCTCAGGAACCCCGAGATTCGTCATCCCATACTGATACTACGAGTATAAATATGTATTGGGCTCTACTAAATATTTTAGCATTGCGATTGTAGTTTCCTAGTCCCAGGACTAGTTAACAGTTAATCAGTATATGTGATGGCGTGATTTATTGATGCCTACACACGCACGATGGGCTCTCTCGCCGCTGGCCACTCCGGCACCGGCGACCACACCCTGCTGCTGCTCACTTCAGTGTCCTCCTCGACGCGTCTCCCTCCACCATTGCCACATCCCATCCTTCGCGTGTCATGATGACCCCACCGCCTGCAAACCCCTGTCGCCGCCTGTCACTTTGGCACCGGCCGGCGCCCATGTTCTGCTGGTGAGTATATGTGATGGCGTGATTTATTGATGCCTACACGCGCACGCTGGGCTCTATCGCCGCTGCCACTCCGGCACCGGCGACCACGCCCTACTGCTACTCACTTCAGTGTCCTTAGAAACGCGTCTTCCTCGACCATCGCCACGTCTCATCCTTCACGTGTCATGATGACCCCGCCGCCCGCAAACCCATGTCGCCGCTGGTCACTCCGGCACCGGCCGGCGCCCACGCCCTGCTGGTGGTCACTTCACTGTCCTCCCCGACGCGTCTCCCTCCATCTCCACGTCCCATCGTTCGCGTGCCATGATGACCCCGCTGCCCGCAAACCCCTGGCCATTACGGCGTACCTAGTCCTACATGCTATGCCCATATGACATGGCATACCCTAGAAAAAATAGTCCAATATCATTAACCCCTTTCCACTAAGAAATCTTAGTATCATATAGTTTAGACATGCATGCACATGAGGGTTCATTGCTGCTTATATGATCTCAATTCTGTTTTTTACACTGCCAAATGCGTTGCTGATGTCTGGTAATTAATGCAAGATTATATTCATGTATCCGTTCTAGTAGCACTTTAGGGCGAGATGCTAACATGCAGAGCAAAATATCAGTATGCAATCCACCTAAATTTAATTCCAAGATCCACCACACTGTCGTCCTAGCCTCGAGACTTGCTCCGGGGTGATATCAATGGACGCAGATCACCTGACTTATATGATTTTACTGCACGCGATGCAGTAAAGATCCAACGGAATCACACCGTTGGATCTTTACTGCATCGCCTGCAGTAAAAACGTAAGTCATGTGAGATCACCGGTGTGATCTGGACATCGATCCTCTGACTTAAATGTGGTCACTGCACTGCCAGACCGAACCCTAGCCTTGTTAAATGTCAGAAGTTGCCCGCCTCATCTGTCTTGCATCCTCTACCTGCTAATACCGCTGACGTCCATGTCTCGCCTTGCCACCAATTTGCCTCGAGACGCGCTCCAGCTGATGTCGGTCAGACCGAACTGGCAATACTGCAGAGGATGAGCACCCGGCGAACCCTCTCTTTCTCTAGCATCGCCAGCTACTATCTTGCCTGCTTCGCAGCTGGACTAAAAATCCCCTGCAGCACTACGGGTGTTGTAGTGCCACTGACTACTGCCTGATGCCTGATTATAGGGTATGAACAGCAACAAAGAAGTCAACAAGTCAATGCATCACCCAATATGGAGCAAAATGTTGTTGCGACACGGTGTTCCCACGCTCGTATTTGCCGCACTCGTCCTGAAGATGGTAAAACATCAGAGTTCTTCTTCTTTCACACTATTTGTACATGATACTAGGCCTGGTCAGTTGCTAATTTGCTTTAAATGTTTACCGTTTAAATGACACTAACAGAAGGAAAGAAGTTTGAAAGAGGGGTGGCTAAAGGACTTAAGGTTGCTAAATTGCGCTATCTAGCATCTGCAAATAGAACGAATGATCAGAATCGGAAGCTACAAATTCAGTGGTCCGATAGGTTGGGTGCTGCGGTTGGTCCTAATCAGCAGCACTTTGTCGATGATGTGGTTATTACAACAAAAAAAATGCACCCCTCTCTGGTGCAAGGAAGTGGGTAGAGTTTGGCGATACTTCGAAGAGCGATATAGTGAGATACATTTTGGTTAGTGTTGTGACACCCCACATAAGTATTTTTTTCTAGCGACCTCCATCTCGTACGTTTATAACAATGTGATATACAATGTACAGCATGCCTGGGACTTGGAGGACACAGATAATACCAGAAGAAAAATATTGAAGATTGCTGGTGAGCGCTACAAGGGGTGGCGATCAACATTGCATGCCACCTATAAGAAGTATTCGACCGATGAGGAACATATACAAAACAAGCCTTTTGACGTAGCATATTCCGATTGGTTGGCGCTTATGGACTATTTTGGGTCCGAGCGATTCAAGGTCAGCTAGCTTTCTAATACCTTCATATCCTACAAAAACTATTTGATAGCACCCATTCGTGAAATTAATTCTTAAAATTGCAGTCAATAAGCAGAACCAATTCACGAAATCGAAGTACTCAAAAGGCAAAACACTTGCTTGGCTCAAAATCCTACGCCCAACTTAGTTACGAGAAGGTATGAAAACTAAATCATGCTTTTACTTTGCACTGCAATCATTCAATCAAATTTTACTTTTATTTGATGTAGCGAGACCCAGAGACCGGAAAAGAACCCGATGACATAGAACTGTGGGAGGCAAGCCATGTGAAGAACGATCAATGGGCAAACGAGCAGGCAGAAGCTGTACATGTGTGAAACACTTCAAACAGTCCCCATTTAAATAAATATTTGCAATGTACATGTGACTTTTCTTTTTGTATATAGACCCAGGCATGTGCCCAAATCAACTTCAAGGAAGCTGAGCTGGGAGTCCCAATCCCAGTGAGGAATGAAACAACACCTTCCAGCTTACTTATATATCCGCAACTGGTTCTAGAGGATCACAATTTCGGGGGCGTGGTTATATGGCTAAACCTAATGTTTCTGAAAGACTGCGTATCCAGATGTCTGACCAGCTCGGCCAGCAAGTTCGATCCTTGCAAAATAGAAATGAAGACATCAGCTCTCAGGTGCAAGAGTTGGAAGGAAGAAATGATAATACGACCTCCCAGATGGATGACTTCGTCCAGGCAAATGAACAGCTCAACCAGGAAGTCCGGGCTTTACATGATCAGATGGCAGCTAATTATGCACGGCAAGAAAAGGAGCTAGCAGACGTGCGCAGAATGATGGAGAGCTTGCAAAATCAACAACGGCTAGCAGCAACTCCACAAAAGCCTCCTGCTCGCACCAAGTCGAAGTTGGATGTTCAAGAAACTATTCCTAGTACTACAACTCGTCGCAGTGCTATTTTAATGGGTTCCATGTTGCAAACTGAAAAAACTGTAAATAACATCGTCTCGCTACGACGCAAGGGTCCTTGAGCGTTGCATCAATTGCTGGATGTTTGTTGTTAAGTCGACAGACGTATCGTGTGCGAATAAATTGATTCTGTTGCCACTAATTTTCAAACCTGGTGCATTAGGATTCTAGTGCTACTAATTATAAAACGTGGCATTAACAGATTATTGCGACGAAAAAAACTATTGCAATAGGAAGCTAGCTATTGCCACAAATTATAAAATGTTGCACTACAAACATTTGGATACGACCAAAAAAGCATTGCACTAGACTGCTATTGCCACCACCCAGAGAACATCGCATTATGACCCTGTTGCAACATATTTGAATATGTTGCATTACGAACCTATTGCCACACATCAGAAATCGTTGCAATACAATACTGTTGTCGCGGTTTTGAAATCGTTGCAATACCGAACTATTAGCCATGAACGTGAAATCATTGCAATACCGTATTACTGGCCACGGCTGTGAAATCGTCGCGATACCATATTATTCGCCACGAGTGTGAAACCGTCGCGATACCGTACTATTCGACACGGAAGTGAAATCGTTGCGACATCGTAGTATTCGCCATGAATGTGAAAACATCGCGATACATATTATTCGCCACGAGTGTGAAATCGTCACGATACCGTACTATTCGCCGCGGATGTGAAAACTTCGCGATACCATATTATTCGCCACGAGTGTGGAATCGTCGCGATACCGTACTATTCGCCACGGATGTGAAATCGTTGCAACACCATACTATTTGCCACGAATGTAAAAACGTTGCCATACCGTACTATTCGCTACGGATGTGAAATCGTTGCAACACCATACTATTTGTCGGGAATGTGAAAACATCGCGATACCATACTATTCACAATGAGTATGAAATCATCGCGATACCGTACTATTCGCCACGAGTATGAAATCGTCGCGATACCGTACTTATCGCCACAGATGTGAAATCGTCGCAAATAACGTACTATTCGTTGCAATACGTTAAATCGTCGCAATACGTTAAACCGTTGCAATACCATACTATTTGCCATGAACATGGAGTCGTTGCAATACCATACTTTTTGCCACGAATGTGGCATCGTTGCAACACCGTTATTTTTGTTGCAATACGTTAAATCGTCGCAATACGTTAAACCATTGCAATACCATACTATTTGCCATGAATGTGTAGTCATTGCAATACCATACTTTTTGCCACGAACGTGGCATCATTGCAACACCATTATTTTCGTTGCAATACGTTAAATCGTCGCAATACGTTAAACCGTTGCAACACCATACTATTTGCCACGAACGTGGAGTCGTTGCAATACCATACTTTTTTCCATGAACGTGGCATCGTTGCAACACCGTTATTTTCATTGCAATACGTTAAATTGTCGCAATACGTTAAACCGTTGCAATACCATACTATTTGTCACGAACGTGGAGTTGTTGCAATTCCATACTTTTTGCAACGAATGTGACATCATTGCAACACCGATATTTTCGTCGCAATATGTTAAATCGTCACAATAGGTTAAACCATTGCAATACCATACTATTTGCAACGAACGTGAAGTCGCTGCAATACCATACTCTTTGCCACGGATCTCAAGTCATCACAATAACCTGTTGCTATGGCTGTTATCGCCACGAGTCGGAAAACTATGGTGACGTTCTATTTCGTTGCGACAACAACCTATCGCGACGAATTTCGACCTATTGCAACGATTTTTTTCGTCGCAATAAACCGAAATCCTGGTAGTGATTGGTGATTAGTTGATTGAATTGTATAAATTGTGAGCGTTCATCTACAATTGTTCTTCTTAGAGTGTTATAATTATGAGCTTATGTTAGATGATGCTTATGTTTAGGTGATGCTTATGTTTAGGTGATGCTTATGTTGAAATTGTGATTCTTGGAATTGTCATACTTACAATCGAATTCGAGCTTAGAATTGATTTGAATTGAATTTATGTTGAGAATCGATTTGATACTTATGAATAGAATTGAATTTAATTGATGCTTGTGCTTAAATTTATGGTTATGTTTGTATTGATAATTAAAATGCTTATGTTTAGGTAAATGCTTATGCTATGTTATAGTACAATTGTTTATATTTATTAATTGATAAATTAAAATTTAATAATTCTTATGTTTACATTTAATTGAATTGCTTTGTTTTTTAGATTATGGTTATAATTTTTAATTTGATTGCTTGAGTGTTACTATATGTACAAAAATGGGATTCGGGTTGTCTTGACCCGACACAACCCATTTAGGACCCGACAAGGCCCATTTAGTTGGAAGTTAAAGTATGCGTCTAAACCAGGGTTGTAAATGACCCTTTTAGTTGAAGCTTGGGGGTGTAGTGTTAAATAGGCGGTGTTATACTGTCGAAATTTTAGGACCTATCCTGCATATATTAACGACAATTTCTTTCACTTTAAACAGCAGAGCCAAACATGGGTGAAGATCGCAATTGGATGTATACTGGCTGGAAGAGCATAACTGGTGGTCACTCGGATGAGTGGTAATCAGATGATATGGTGCGGTGTCCATGTGCAAAATGCTGGAACACCAAATTTTTGAGAAGATGAGAGCTTTCGTTTCACTTATGTCGAAATGGTTTCACTCCACATTATGAAGTGTGGACCTTCCATGGCGAGACTAAATCTCGAGTCATAGCAGAAGTGGATGAGGATGATAATACAACAAAGGTTGATAGGATGGATGAGATGCTAGAAGCACTAGAAGTGGAGGATCCTCTTACAAATGAGGCAGAGGAGTTCTTCGAGGAGCTGAAGAAATCATAAGAGTCGTTGCATAAAGACGCGGTTGGGACCGTACTTGCTTTCTTGACCAGATTTATGGCAAATAAGTTCAAGTACTTTTTTTTGCATCAACTGCTACAATGATCTCATGAAATTGAGTTGTGACCTTCCACAACCTCACAAAGCGCCACCAGATATGTATCAATCAAAGATCAAGATATCTTGTCTCGGTATGAACTATGAGAAAATCGATGTGTGCCCAGACAACTGCATGTTATTCTAGAAAGAGCACGCCAATGAGAAGATGTGCTTGTAATGTGGTAAATCGATGTATGTCGAAGTTGTTAATGACGATGGCGATAATGTGATGACAGATATCGCACATAAGCTGCTTCATTACTTGCCTATGACACCTCGGTTGAAGCGGTTGTTTCTTTCAAAAAAAAAAACCGCAAGACACATGAGATGGCACAAAGAAGGTAAACGTGAGAATAAAGAATTCTTGACGCATCCGTCTGACAGTGATCCATGGAAGGCACTAGACCGTTATGATCCAGATTTTTCTCGTGATGCGAGGAATGTTTGCATTGGATTAGCGACGGACGGATTCTCACCGTTTAGTACATATTCCACATCATACTCTTGTTGGCTCGTCTTTGTCATTCCATACAACCTGCCACTGGCTCTTTGTACAAAGAACGAGTTCATGTTTCTCAGCCTCATTGTATCTGGACTTGATCATACCGGGTCACGTCTCATCGTGATGTTGAAACTGCTGATCGAGGAATTGAAAGTCTTGTGGACAGGAGTCGAAGCGTACGACAGTTACAAGAAGCAGAAATTCAACCTTCGAGCTACTTATTTGTGGTCTATGCATGATTTTCCGACATACGACATGTTTTCCGGATGGAGCACTCACAGCCGTCTGACATGTCTGATATGTGCTTTAGAAACGGATTGCTTTCGACTAACTCATGGAGGCAAAATATCTTACTTCGATTGTCACAGACGTTGGCTGCCTTCGAATCACATGTTTAGGGAACAGAGGCATGTGTTTAGAAAGAACACCGTTGCCACTAAAGGACCACCAAAACGTCTCAACGTGTCCAAAATTTCTGATATGTTGGACAAACTGGTGCCAGATGAAGGTCCTCCTGGATATTTCATAGGTTCTGGAGAGGAACACAATTGGACTCACATATGTGGACTTTGGGAGCTACCGTATGTGAAGTCGTTGATTCTAATGCACAACATTGATGTCATGCATCAGGAGCGTAACATGAGCGAAAGTATCATAAGCACTTGCATGGATATTCCTGGCAAAACGAAAGACAATTACAAAGCTAGACTAGATTTGGCAGACATTTGTCACCGTCCAACTCTTGAAATCTCTGAAAGTGGTGGGAAGCCACGTGCTTCTTTCTGTGTTCGATCTAAAGAAAATAAAGAAGTCATGAAATGGTTGAAAACTTTGAAATTCCCAGATGGTTACGCCGCTGGCTTGAAACGAGACATGAATGTGAACACAGGAAAACTCACTGGGTTGAAGAGTCATGATTATCACATTATAATGGAAAGACTCTTACCTGTTTTGTTTCGATGCTATCTAGATGATGCGGTGTGAAAGGTTTTAGCCGAGCTCAACTATTTCTATAGACAGCTTTGTGCTAAAGAAATCAAGATAAGAATGATGGATAAGTTAGAGAAGGAGATACCCATACTTTTATGTAAGATGGAATTTTTTCCAACGGGTTTCTTCAATCCAATGCAACATCTGCTTATCCATCTTCCTTTCGAAGCTAAAGTTGGTGGTCCTGTGCAATACAGGTGGATGTATCACATTGAAAGAGCGCTACGATATCTGAAATAAATTGTTGGTAACAGGGCAAGGGTGGAAGGGTGCATCACTGAAGCATATGCTCTTAAGGAAGTAGGATACTTTTTAATTGTCTACTTTGCAGAAGAAAACAATATCAATACTTTGGCGAAGAATTACAATGTGGACGAAGCACCCCCTTTAAGCGACCTCTCCATTTTTCAAACGAGAGGAACTATAGTTGGTAGCTACACAATGTACAAGCTATCCGAACGTGATAGGACTGTTGCTTTACTCTACATGTACGCAAATATAGAAGGCATGCAGGAATACTTCAAGTAAGTGTTTGTCCTACATTTATGCTAATCGACATATTTTGCTACACATGTATTCTAAAAGATGTTTTTTCACGTTCAACGAGTTCCACAGACAATGTTGGCCACATAGGCATCAACCTATGACCAAACAAGTAGAAGGGATATGAAAAGAAGGAATAAATGGAGGGCGGAGTTTCCTATCCTGGTTTCGAGATTATGTAATACTCTATCGTCTTCTATATATTATAAGTTACTATTATTAAAGAATAGTTATTTTAACTTATGATCATTTATGACAGTGTCAATATCATAATGTCCATGAAGATTTGTGGCAGCTATCTTATGGATTGGTGAATGTTAGAAGCTATGGTTGATATGACATAAATGGCTTTTGATTCTGTACAACTCATTTTGAAGCTCTTCGTCCTCTCGCAGCAACATCAAATTCTGGTGTTGTGACGAGAGCAATTGACACTCAAGTGAATTTAACCTATTATTATGGGATCATTAACAAAATCCTTGAATTTACTTTTACCAGAATTAGGACCCTTCGAGTTGTCTTCTTTGACTGTGACTGGTTTCATCGCACTCATGGAACTAGAGAAAACCAATTTGGAATGGTGGAAGTAAAACATAAGGACCGACTATGAGGTTACTATACATTTGTTCGTGCACATCGAGTAGAACAAGTGTATTATCTACCTTATCCATGCACGAAGCTCAGTGCTTGGTGGGTGGTATATAAGGTGAATCCTCGTGAGCGGTTATATACATCTGGGATGAAGGTTACCATGATAGTGAAGACGTTGAAGAAGTGTACCAAGAAGAAGAGTTGACATACACTTTTATTGTTGAGCTTGGTGCAGGACTCGATCAATTAGTTGGAGATGTTGAAGATGTAGAGCCAGATGACATGCGAAAACGAAAATTAGAACAGGCCACGATGGAAGATCGATGGGCTGGTTTAAGGAGTAGGGCACATGATAATGATGTTGATGATTTTGAAAGTGATTACAAGTAATGATTCCTTGAAGATTGTAACATGAATTTCATATATCTTATTTGCATATTAACTAATTATCTATTAAAATAGGATGGTGTCAAAGAAGGGTAAGTGCCGCAGACGAGGGGCTTCTTCCCCTCTAGACTCGAGGATGCTTTCGCTGGTGCCTCGTCGACTTGGAGCAGATGCTCTCAGCTGCTGGGGCACGTTCTGAGCAGCTCTAGAGCTTCGTCACAGGAAAATTTCACTCGTTTTTGACAAATTATATAATTTCAATTTCCAATTAAACTTACTTATGAATCATTTGAATGTTGTAGTCCTCACCGGCTGACTCAGAGGCTACAATGCCAGTTGACCTTGGCTACCCTTTGGTGAGCCAACCCTCAGCCAGCCACCTCTCGGCTGGCGAGCCTTCTGTTCCTGAGCTCTTTGACTCGGCTGGTGACGAGCTGTTTGGGTCACCTCACGTGACACCCCAACAGACGCAAAGGACGAGGAGTCACTTTGTTAGTCTTCCTGCGGTCCCTTCACAGAGGATCGTGATTCGTCCGGTCGAAGATAGGTAATAAACATTATAGTGTTTAATTCTAGTTTCTTTTGGTTACTTAAGTAATGAATAAATAAATATCTTGTAGGGTTTGGGATGACACGTATTTCACCGGTGAGAGACGCCAAAGATTGGTGAATGGTGTCCTCGGGCCCTTTGTGCGTTTGCACTATCCCGGGGTCATCGACGGGGTGCCTGCTCTTTCGTGGGAGGACTAGGCACGCGTCCATCACCAGGAGCACGATAACCTTTAGAAGGTCGTATGGGTCGATTTTATGGTAAGTATGTTAAAAATATTTTCTAAGTTTTAACTCTTAAAATATTTTAATGAACATCTCTTCAATATATTCTTTATCACAAGCAAGGTATACTTTAGAGGACCAGAACGACCCTCGCATGCATGAGGATGTGAGGAGAGTGTTTCACTACAACGCTGCCAAGGAACTTCGACAAGCTTTGTCGAATGCTCGTGTTCAAATTATTAATGAGCACTTGAAGGCGAACCAGCACCACGTGCTACACTTCCTACAAGAGAGTGAGAGGCACCTGACGGAGGAGGAGTATGCGCAGGTATGTGGGGTGTAGTAAGTATTTTTACTAATAATTTCTTCGATGGTATTTTTAACAACTTACGACTATGTGCAGGGCCACGTGAGCTTGTTACAGGGTCAGTCCGATGTATTTCGGGCCCTTTGTCGCTACTGGGCTAGCGATGAGTTTAAGGCTAAGTCCGGGAAGGGTCGAGAGTGCAAAGGGGTCGAGGGGAAGACCAGGCATGACCAAGATAACCACTGGCGTTTATCTAAATGCATGGTAAGTGTATGTAACTTATGTTTATATAATCATAATATACTATTCGTACTAACACGTATTGACTGGAGTACGAGACGGGGGTGCCGCCGACCCCTGCTTAGATCTAGAAGAGAGATCACAGGGATCCTTCTCAGCCTCAGGGGTGCAATCAGGCTGCAACCGAGCGATTGGTAAGTTTAGTAATCATTCATATTAAATATAACTATATGGATTGTTAAACTTACACGGTTTTCTTGTTTTGCAGGCTAAGTACGGGGAGGAGGCTAGGAAGATACACGACGAAGATTTCGATTGGGAACGTGAACCAATCGATCCTCAAGCCGCGTATGCAAGCGGAGGTAGAAAAGCACATGGAAGGTGAGTTTATAAGTCATTTTATCATTTTCAATTCAAAGTATTCAAGATATTTCAATTTCATATTATTGACTCTCTTTTTTATAGGCTCGCCATATTCGACGGAGTTGTCGGCTCGAGGGCGGCGAGACCTGCTAGAGGCATCTCCACACAGGTTTCGTCGGTGGGCACGTCAGGTCGTCGTGTCTCGAAGAGGGACATTGAGATGCAGTCCCTCCGACAAACTGTAGAATAAAATCTAAGGCGACATGAGGAGGAGGAACGGCAAAGGATCGCGATGGAGGCCACGATCACTTCCAAGGCAGCCTCGATGGCGCAGATGCGAGACACAATGGAGGTAACAAAATGAAAACTAAATTTCTCATTAATTCAGCGTAAATAACTTACTAATAGGTAACATTCACTGTTTGCAATGACAGGACATGGCTCGGGCGCAAGGTTTGGGGATCCAGCTACCGCCACTACCGATCTTTCCAGGCGATCCTTCTTCTGCGGGTCAGGTAATTTTCTATGTCAACTTAACAATTCTAGTTTACCGCAACTAAAATAAAGCAAGAAAATGGAGTGAAAGTGAAATATATTTAGATAGAGTGAGAGATGGAGTTAGCAGAGGGAGGAAGATTGAGATAAAAGGATTGAGATAGAAGAGAGAGGGAGATAGTTAGATAGAAGAAAAGGATTGAGACGGAAGAAAGAGAGAGATAGAAGAAAGACTGAGAGATAGTTAGATAGAGTGGGAGAGGAATGAAGAAAGAGAGGGAGATGTAGATGGAGATAGAAGGAGAGGAAGAGAGAGGGAGAGGGAGAGAGGGAGATGTAGATGGAGATAGAGGAGGAAGATAGGGGAAAATGACAGCAATAGAGAGATAGAGTGAGAGAGAGATAAATTGAGATAGAGAGAGGAATGAAAAGAGAGAGGAAGATAGGGGATCTAGATGGAGATAGAGGGAGAGGGAGGGAGAGAGATGTTGATAAATTTATATTCTAACTATAACTTTCATTAATTGCAGGGATCTGTGACGGCTGCTCAAACTCCGTCGCTGTCGTTACCGCCACCTGGAATGAGGTGCGACGACGACTTCGACTTCGTAGGTGGCTTCGGGGGTCAGACGGATGAGTGAGCCATTGTTTGCTTTGTTGATGGTGATGTGCAATGTATCGACAATATTGTGATGTCATTTGTGATTGTGATGCTGTTTGTCATTGTGATATATTATCTTGTATGTTCTGTGATTCTGGCCATCGAGCCGGGTAGTATTTTCAGTTTTTTAAAAAAATAAAAAACTTTATTTGCGATGACTTTTTATACAGTACCGTCACAAATAAGGACCCAACCCGTCACAAACAAGCCTATGTTATTTGCAACGGCCAGGCCGCGCAATTAAGCTCTATATGCGACGGCCCGGCCGTCGCAAATGCCTGTGTGGGTCCCACCGGAGGATGCGTGGGTCCCACTGGCTGAACTTATTTGCGACGCCCCAGCCGTCGTAAACACGGAATTAATTGCGACGGCCTGGCCGTCACAAAGAGATGTGTGGGGCCCACCATGTCCCCTGGCAATAACTTGCGACGGCTAAAGTTAGCCGTCGCAAATAGGCTTATTTGCGACGGTGGCCGTCGCAAATATGCTTAATTGCAACGAATTATTTGCGACTACCGGAAACTGTCGCAAATAAGCGAAGCCGTTGCAAATAGCTTATTTGCGACGGCCCTAGCCATCGCAAATCGTCGGGATTCCTGTAGTGGTTTGGAGTCGCCTGAGATGAGGCTTATTGTAGTAGTGCATGCATCTACCCAGATGTCGATAGATGGCAGGCCCAAAGCCTGTACTTAGCTGCATACCCTTGCACCAATGTTGTCTTGTTGTGTGAATGCCAGTTGACTGCTGTATCGGCATGTATCAAAAGCAGAAGTGACGTAGTTACTTGCAAGTGCCTGCTGACCCACCAATAAATCTCAACATCTCACCAGAGGAGACCGGAGAGTAGGGGTTCACGGCTGCTAGGATATATGTGCATTCCCTCGTATCAGGGTTGTCTAGTAAACTATGAATCGATACATGATTAGTCACTATGGCCCAAGAGGAGCTCGCCATGTGAGTACTAGATTCGATGTAGCTCAGCGAGTCATGACATCCTATTCCATCTCCTTGCCTCCTGTCTCATGTATCAGCATATACCGCATGTACCCATGAGCACCTCTTGTACATGCATGTACCATCCAATAGTACCACTTGTCTCCTGTATCAGCATGTACCCACGAGCACCTCCTGTACATACATGTACCATCCAGTAGCGTATCGTATCGGCATGTACCGGTCTGTACTTGCCGGTGCTAGGGTATACGTGCATTCTCTCGTATCACGGTTGTCTGGTAGCATGCTCACGCGATGAGCTCCTCACATAGGGTACCACATCAACATATACCGTTATGTAGTATACATTCACTACTACAAAAAGCATTTTTACAGGCGCCTCAATTTTTCAAACACAGGCGGTCCTTAAAAATATGCGATTGTGATGACGAATGATATAATAACTGTCTGCGATGAAAGAACAACACAGGCGGATTTTAAAGAACAACTGTCTGGGTAAATACATGATCTTCAGAATCGGTTCTTAATTAAGAACCGCCTGTAATGCAACGAACTTCACAGACGGATTTTAAGAAACAACCGTCTGGGTAAATACATGATCTTCATAGACGGTTATTAATTATTAACCGTCTGCAATGCAATGAACTTCACAGGCGGATTTTAAGAAACAACTGTATGGGTAAATACATGATCTTCACAGACGGTTATTAATTATTAACCGTCTGCAATGCCATGAACTTCACAGGCGGATTTTAAGAAACAACCGTCTGGGTAAATACATGATCTTCGTTGGCGGTTCTTGATTAATAACCGTCTGTAATGCAATGAACTTCACAGATGGATTTTAAGGAACAACCGTCTGAGTAAATACATGATCTTCGTTGGCGGTTCTTAATTAATAACCGTCTGTAATGCAATGAACTTCATAGCCGGTTCTTGATTAACAACGGCCTGAGAAGATCATGTATTTTCAGTGGCGGTCATTGTTTAATTATCATAAGCGGTTTTCATTGAAATTACAGGGATGTAGTTGCAATTATATATCACAGCCGCATGTAGTCGTGCAGGCAAAATTGTATCAGGAAAAAAACACAGATGAGCTAGCGGATACTAGTACAGTAATGCATTATAGGAAATGCTCGATCACCAGTGAGGCTGGCTTAATTGTGATAATACACCATTAGAGGCTTTACAATTGTTCAAAGATAATTTCTTTACACACTGAACAAAAATCATGCTACATTCATTGTAGATCGACGATGAAGCTCCCATCGATCAATCTAAATTGTACCGTCCTGCTTGCTCCCGAACACGTCTCTTATATTCCGCTGGATCCTGAAAATATTGACATTATTTAAATTAACAAATGTCGAAGGAGGAATGAATAACCTACATTGGTCACTAAGTCAGAGTGTCATCTAACCTTGATAAGTAGATTATAGCAATCATTTCAACATCAGGCACATTTGGCTGATGCAGCAAACGATGAACTTCAAGTAGTATAGTTTTGATTGTAAAAGCACTGCACCACCCCTACGAAATATAATTTAAGCAATATAAGAAACCAGTTCAAATAAGTTCGACAAAAATTATAAGTAATAATTACATGAACAAAATAGGTCTATCTTACAGTCTCTTGATCAAGAATCCCAATGCAGAGTGCTCCCGAACGATGGACATTTGGGTGGAAGAACCCAATTGGAAAGGAGCATCTTGGAGGCACCAAGGGATAGTCCTCAGAGAAGGAGATTGTCAGGGGGTAGTAACCATCTTCCCATTCAGTCTGCAAAAGAAATTTATTAATAGGAGGACGATAGTTAAACTCATATTGTGCTTGTTCTTCATGACTTACCCCTTCTTTACCGGGGACGATGCACTGCCACTACAATAAACCTCCCGATTCAGGCTTCGCAGAGAAACCCTACGCGGAGAAATTGAAAATACCAAAAACAAACAACACGGAAAAACAAACTACAGTTATGTTCATCAGTCCATTACAGATACATATGTATATACAACCATGTGACCGGTGTGCCATATGTACATACATGGGGATGGTTCTTGCGCCACGCCAAGCGCTCCTCCTTCAATCGGCTACACGCCCGAGACATCATTATCTGAAGAAAGACCAAACTTCCAAACTTCCAAATCATTGAGTCCAAACGCATATGTACACAAATGCAAAAGGACACAATCCATATACCAACATTGTTCTAAGTTGATTTCAGAAGATACAAATATATACAATATATATCATCTCGCATTGCTATATACATTTTTTCCAGCATTGACATCTTCTCGCATATAGGGTTTCAAATTCTTTTTAATGCTTCTCTCTACGCGCTTGATGTTTTCTGGTTCGGTGAAAAGGTACATCTCTTCATACTGATTATATTCCTCTTCATTATCTCCCACATTGTCAACCCCAACAATATTTTGCTTTCCAGAAACAACTACGTGCAACTTCTCAGTTTCTGGATCTTGAACATAAAAAACTTGTGCAACATTATCGGCGAGAACCCACAGGTCATCTTTGTAACCCACTTTATTCAAGTCTACCAGTGTCAGTCCTTAATTGTCCACTTTCAAACCATCAGGATGTTTGACCCATTGGCACTTAAATACGGGCATTACCATTCTTTCGCCATAATCGAGTTCCCATATTTCCTCTATGAACCCGAAGTATGTGGTCTTCTGCCCTTGTGAATCATAAGCCTCAATACGAACACCACTATTTTGTGCAACACTCTTACCGTCTTTTTCTTTAGTGTAAAATGTGTAACCATTGATGTCATATGCTTGCCATGATGTTACCAAAGCAGATGGGCCACAAGCTAACTTTTTCATTGTTGCCTCTTCTATAGTGTTTCCGTATGATATATTTTTGTCCATTAACCATTCAGTGAAACATCTTCTGTGCTCTTTCATGATCCAGTCCTCTTTGCGGTCTTGGTTTTTATCACGAAGCTCAATTTGGTGTTCCTCGATGTACGGCTCAGCTATTGCGAGCTGTTGTAGTACACCAAAATGTGCACGGTGTACATTTTTGTAATCTTGAACAATAAAAGTTTTCTTACCCACTTTGCCTCTCCCACGTAGTCTACCCTCATGTACCGGTATAGGCACACCTATCGATTTTCCATCTTTGATGTAATCAGCGCAACCCTCAATCACTTCTTCAGTGGTGTATCCTTCCATAATTGAACCCTCTGGGTGAGCACGGTTCCGCACATAACCTTTTAATACTCCTAAATATCTCTCCAACGAAAACATATGATGTAAATATAGTGGCCCCAATGCTTTTATCTGATCAACAAGATGTATGATTAGGTGTACTTGCATATCAAAAAAGGATGGTGGGAAACACATCTCAAGCTTGCACATTGTCTCGACGATGTATGTTTTCAGATAGTATAAATCTTCACGTGCTATCACCTTTTGCGATACTGCATTGAAGAAGTAAGAAAAACGTGTGATGACAACTTTTATATGCTCAGGTTTGATTACTCTTATTGCAATGGCAAGGAAAACTGTCATCATCATGTGACAGTCGTGAGAATTATAACCGAATAAAGACAAGTCTTTCATCGAGACTAGTTTGCGGATATTGGATGAGAAACTTGTGGGCACTTTGATCCCACGCAAGCATTCGCAAATTGCTTTTTTCTCTTCTAGCGTCAAGTTGTAGCTGGCTGGGGGAAGGTAATGCTTCCCGTTCGCCTTTTCTACTGGATGAAGCTCTGGTCTCAAATCAAGATTTACTAGGTCCATACGTGAATTTAATCCATCCTTTGTCTTCCTCGGCATGTCCAGCAAGGTCCCAATGATGCTGTCAAATACATTCTTTGTAACGTGCATCAAATCAATACTATGGCAACATTCCAGATTCTTCCAATACGGAAGATACTTGAAAAAATTGATTGTTTCTTGAAAGCCATGTCAGTTGTATCATCCGAAGATGTACTTTTCTTTCTCTTAATTCCTTTACTCTTTTTTCCCTTACCGAAAGCAATATGAATGTTCTTGACCATTTCAAACACAAGTTTTCCACTGTAAGGTTTCGGTGCAGTATCTTTTTCGATTTTGTTATCAAATTGTTCTTTCATCTTCCTATACTTGTGTGTATCTATCAAGAACCGTCGATGTCTCATGTACACCGTCTTTCTGGATGAAGTGAGGTATAGATATCCAGTTCTATCCACGCACCTAACGCAACCTTTCTTCCCTTTCATTTGTCCCGATAATGTAAACAGTCCGGGATAATCATGCACGGTAATGAATATCATTGCTCTTAGCGTGAAATACTCCCGCTTGTACTCATCCCATGTACGTACCCCTTCATTCCACAATTTCGCCATATCTTCCATTAAAGGTTCCAAGAACACATCAATTTCGATGCCGGGTTGTTTCGGACCTTGGATAAGAACAGATAATAAGATATATTTCCTTTTGTGACACAACCACGTCGGTAGGTTGTACATAGTTAAGACCACGGGCCATGTGCTGTGTATGCTCCTTTTTTCACCAAACGGATTCATTCCATCTGTACCCAAGGCAAACCTCACATTTCTGATTTCCTTCGCAAATTCTGGATACTGAATATCAAAATTTTTCCACTGCGTTGCATCACCAGGGTGTCGTATATGTTTTTCATTCTTCTTGCGTTCCTCAGAATGCCAACGCATATGTTCAGCCTCCCTAGGGTTTGAGAACAAACGCTTCAAGCGATCAATTACCGGAAGGTACCACATCACCAATGCAGGAATTTTTCTCTTATTCTTCCCGTCTGCATCGCCAGAAGTATCGTCATCGTCACCTTCAGGACCAATAATAAACTTCTTATTCTTCTGAGTCTTTTTCATGTTGGTAACATACTGGTGATTGTAGTCCTTCTTATATCTACTGACACCACAAATGGGGCATCTAGTTGCGAGCTCATGCTCTTTGCGATACAGAATACAATGGTTCACACAAGCGTGTATTTTTGTCACACCTAGTGCCATCGGGCAAAGAAGTTTCTTCGCTTTATAAGTGCTTCTAGGCAGTTTATTTGGATTTGGAAGAATTTCTGCCAGAAGATTCAAAAGATCAGAGAAACTACAATCGGACCATCCGTGCGTAGCTTTCAACTTTAGTAGTTCTAAGACTGCACGCAATGTAGTAAACTCTTTATCACAACCGTTTGATTCATCATATAAAAGCTCTGTGGCCGCATTCTGCAATGTCTCCATTTTACTTAAACCTTTGCTTGCTCCCATAGAAGTCAGTACATATGGTTCAATGTGACGCAACATCTCCTCACAATCGAACTCATCATCATCATCACCAACTTGATTGTCACTACCATCATCGATATGAACATTATCATCATCTGAGCCTCTCTCATCATCTTTATCCACATCATGTGTATCTAACTCACCATGCTCTGTCCATATTGTGTAGTTATTTTTGAAACCTCTTTTCACCAAATGAGATTGGATTACTATAGTATCCGTCCAAGCAATCTTATTTTCGCAGTCGATACATGGACATAATATGTCATCTATCTTTTGCAACTTCGCATGTCTCTTGGATGCTTCAATAAAATTTGCAACATTACGAATGTACATAGGATCGGGTCTTGGCATGTTATACATCCACGCTCGACGGTCCATGCTTCAATAATAGAATTTTTTGTCAGATTTACAAAATTTGGCCACAAATATTCTCTAAAGGTCTTCTATAAAATGAATTTACAGAGACATAACAAGTATGATTAGGGCGACTAATGTAGGAGACGGGCGACGTCTTGAGGCGGACGGAGTCAAAGGGGGAAACAGGCCCAGCAGCATGGGCTAGGTCTGGGTGGGATCCAGTCCGTTATATCGGTAAACAAGGCTCAGATGCATCTTATATATATTACAATAGCATCTGTTAATTAAACATCATATTCATGTCACATAATAGGTACAAAAAGGAAACAATCCATATAGTCCATACATCAATATACCAGAACACAATCCATACAGTCCTTACACATGCAAAAGGACAGAATCCATATACCAGAACACACAAAACTAACAGCTTATCAGCTAATGAAAATATACAAAGAAAAAGTAAGGAAACTACATTTACCTTGCAGAGGCGTCAGCACGGTGGGGAGGCGTCAGCACGGTGGGCCGGCTGGGTGGAGAAGTGGCGGTGCGGGGTTGAGCGGCGGCGCGGCAGTATGGGCTGGGCGGCGGAGCGGCGGCGCGGCGCAGGGGAAATTTCAACAGCCTGGCGGAGTCGATATAAATTCTCCAGGGTTGCGTTTTGACTACGGTGAGGGGTCCTTATATAGACGTAGGTTTTTCACAGGCGGTTTTTAACTTTATCGCAGACGGGTTTTACTTACCAACCGCCTGAGATGATGTTTATTAATTAAGAAGTAAATATCTTCACAGGCTGTTGGTACTTAATAACCGCCAAGGAAGATTTTTATCTCAGGCGGGTATTACTTAACAACCGTCTAAGATAATGCCAACTGAACAAAATATTTTTAAAACTTGTATAGCTGACGTTGAAATGTTTTGGTAAATATCAAATTAATTTCTACTCACATATTATTCACATTTGTGTATCTCATAAAAAAAGATCTTTCACTCAAAATTGTTGGTACGAACATATTTGCATAATTTATACATGTATGAATTTTTTTAATTTTTTTAAAAGCACTCCAACATGTCAAACTTCAAATTATCCACCAGTATTCATTGACACTTGATTGAAATATGTACAAAACACAAGAAAAATGTACAAGAACACTTGATTGAAATCCTAAAACTACACTATGGCCCCGTCTCCTCCATCCTCTCCGCCAGCTTCTCAAACCAAGCCAAGCGGTCCTCCTCCGACTCGTCGTCGTCGTCGTAGTCGTCACCATGGTGGTGGTCGCCGTCGTCGTCGTCGCCGTCGTCGGAGGACGACTCGTCGTCATCATCGTCATCATCGTCGTCGTCGTCGAAGTCGTCCTCCTCCTCCTCCTCCTCCTCCTCCTCCTCCGGCGACGATGCAGTAGGAGAGAGGGTCGGCTTCTTCGGCTGAGCCGATTGCTCCGGCTGTACCGGTGGCTCCGGCTGCACCGGCGGTGGAACGCGCTGGTCGTCATTCACCCTCTCGGGGGAGCTGCAGCGTATCCGCTTGCAGGGTGGCTGCTTCGGCGGGCTAGGTGGCGGAAGGTTGGCCATGGATGTGGTGGTTAATCGGCGGCGGGCTAGGAGAGGTGGAACGATGGAAGAAGAAGAAAGGAGTGGAGAAAAGTTTTGTGCTTGTCCATAACCGACGACGCGCCTTATATAGGTCTGTGCGGAGTAGACGAGGGAGCGGTTCGTTTCCCGCGCATTGAACTCTTTGCAGACGTCGTGCGGCGCACAATTAAACCACTGTGGAAGACGATCTTGAGAGATCCTTGCACGCGTCCCTGCACCACGGCTTCTCAACTTCTCCGCAGACCTAGTGCGGCGCGTCAGTTAATTAACACTTCTCAGGTCGTTAATTAACATATTGTAGTTTCAAAAATGATTATCTCAGGCGGGTATTACTTATAAACCGCCTGAGAAAAAAGAAGTAAAAATCTTCACAGACGGTTGGTACTTAACAACCGTCTACAAATATGTTTATCTAAGGCGGGTATAACTTAACAACCGCCTGGGATAATGCCCGATACTGTTCTGCAGTTTCCTTATCCCTTGCTTCTTTTTTATTTAGATTCCAATATAAATACTCAAACATGTTTACATTCTGCAAATTGTGTTCAAATTCGATGATTCTTTCTTGTACATTTGTATTAAATTAACATCTACCAACTGAAAAAAATATTTTGTTCATTGCGCATTGAACTCTTTGCAGACCTCGTGCGGTGCACAATTAAACCACTGTGGAAGACGATCTTGAGAGATCCTTGCACGCGTCCCTACACCACGGCTTCTCAACTTCTCCGCAGACCTCGTGCGGCGCGTCAGTTAATTAACACTTCTCAGGCCGTTAATTAACATATTGTAGTTTAAAAATGATTATCTCAGGCGGGTATTACTTATAAACCGCCTGAGAAAAAAGAAGTAAAGATCTTCACAGACGGTTGGTACTTAACAACCGTCTACAAATATGTTTATCTGATGCGGGTATAACTTAACAACCGCCTGGGATAATGCCCGATACTGTTCTGCAGTTTCCTTAATGGTAACCTTTACTTATCAATAATATTACAAGAAAGTGGATTTTTGCCTTTTTAAAGGACCACATTTAATCAAGAATATTAATTAAGAAGAAGTAAATATCTTCATAGGCGGGTATTGCTTAACAACCGCCTGTGATAATGCCCGATACTGTTCTTCAGTTTCCTTATCCCTTGCTTCTTTTTTATTTAGATTCCAATATAAATACTCAAACATGTTTAGATTCTGCAAATTGTGTCCAAATTCGATGATTCTTTCTTCTACATTTGTATAAAATTAACATCTACCACCTGAACAAAATATTTTTAAAACTTGTATAGCTGACATTGTAATGTTTTGGTAAATATCAAATTAATTTCTACTCACATATTATTCACATTTGTGTATCTCATAAAAAAAGGTTCCTTCACTCAAAATTGTTGGTATGAACATATTTGTATAATTTATACATGTATGAATTTTTTTAATTTTTTTAAAAGCATTCCAACATGTCAAACTTCAAATTATCCACCATTCTAACTAAATGCTCATATTCATATGAGGCATTCATCAAATTATGAACACACATTGATTCCAAAAAATTTAAAAAAATATGAAAAAAATCGTACATGTTGGTATGATGATTAAAAATGTCCACTGAAAAAATAAATGAAAAAAGCATTATATTCATCAAGATAGAAAAATGAAAAATAGCATTTGTTGTATGTTTTTTATGTTCTGACCAATTTCAAAGGATTTATGAAGTGAAATTTAATGGTAACCTTTACTTATCAATAATATTACAAGAAAGTGGATTTTTGCCTTTTTAAAGGACCACATTTAATAAAGAATATTAATTAAGAAGAAGTAAATATCTTCACAGGCGGGTATTGCTTAACAACCGCCTAAGATAATGCCCGATACTGTTCTTCAGTTTCCTTATCCCTTGCTTCTTTTTTATTTAGATTCCAATATAAATACTCAAACATGTTTAGATTCTGCAAATTGTGTCCAAATTCGATGATTCTTTCTTCTACATTTGTATAAAATTAACATCTACCACCTGAACAAAATATTTTTAAAACTTGTATAGCTGACATTGTAATGTTTTGGTAAATATCAAATTAATTTCTACTCACATATTATTCACATTTGTGTATCTCATAAAAAAAAAGTTCCTTCACTCAAAATTGTTGGTATGAACATATTTGTATAATTTATACATGTATGAATTTTTTTAATTTTTTTAAAAGCATTCCAACATGTCAAACTTCAAATTATCCACCATTCTAACTAAATGCTCATATTCATATGAGGCATTCATCAAATTATGAACACACATTGATTCCAAAAAATTTAAAAAAATATGAAAAAATGCGTAGATGTTGGTATGATGATTAAAAATGTCCACTGAAAAAATAAATGAAAAAAGCATTATATTCATCAAGATAGAAAAATGAAAAATAGCATTTGTTGTATGTTTTTTATGTTCTGACAAATTTAATAGGATTTATGAAGTGAAATTTAATGGTAACCTTTACTTATCAATAATATTACAAGAAAGTGGATTTTTGCCTTTTTAAAGGACCACATTTAATCAAGAATATTAAATAAGAAGAAGTAAATATCTTCACAGGCGGTTATTGCTTAACAACCGCCTGAGATAATGCCCGATACTGTTCTTCAGTTTCCTTATCCCTTGCTTCTTTTTTATTTAGATTCCAATATAAATACTCAAACATGTTTAGATTCTGCAAATTGTGTCCAAATTCGATGATTCTTTCTTCTACATTTGTATAAAATTAACATCTACCACCTGAACAAAATATTTTTAAAACTTGTATAGCTGACATTGTAATGTTTTGGTAAATATCAAATTAATTTCTTCTCAGACGTGAAATTTTAATTAACGATGAACAGACTACATTCATTAACAATATTCAATCATTCACACAGTTGAAGAACACACAAGATACTCATTCATTAACAATATGCACATCTCACAAAAGAACACACAAGATGCACAATATTTACACAAGAACACACAAGATCACAAAAGATACACAAGTAATATTCAATCACATAGATGAAAAAAGATAGATTTCATTCATTAACAATATTTACAAAACAGAAGCAACTAAAAACAACAAAAAGAAAAACTAATTAAATCCTACTCCTACTCCTCTTCCTTCTCCTCCTCCACGTCCTCCGGCGGCGACTCCGGCACCGGTGCAACAGGAGACAGGGCCGGCTGCACCGGCTGCACCGGCGGTGCAACCCCGAGGTTGCTAGCCGTCGCCTCCACCAGCGTTCTACGGCCCTCGGGGCCAAGAACCTGGGCCATCGTCGCGAACAGAATGTCGAGACGATCAGCCACCCCCACGAGGGCGTAGAGGTAGTGGCCCAAGGTACCCATTCCAGTATACTCTGGAAGGGTACCCAGCCCCAAGGCACTCATGGCGCGAGACGTATTGTTGTACGCCTCTCGCGCCATGAGGAGGCGCTGCTCGGTGTTGATCTTCTCGGGGGAGCTGCAACATTGTTTCTTGCAAGGTGGCTCCCTCGGAGGGCTTGGCGGCGGAAGGTCGGCCATAGTGGTGTTGGGTCGTCGGAGCGGAGGAAGACGAAGAAAACAAGAGGATTCAAAGTGAGCGATGCGCTTGTGAGCGATAGCGCGTCTTTAAGGCCGCGGAGAGTGGAAAAGAAAGGTCGCGCACGCGTGACATGGTCACTGACGTGTGGGACCGGGTCCACATGTCAGTGACCGCTGATTAAGTCAGGGGATCCTCATCCCGGTTGGTGAGGGGTCTTTATGTAGGCGTTCATCAAATTAAGAAGTAAATATCTTCACAGGCCCATGTTTAACTCAGGCGGGTGTTACTAACCAACCGTCTGAGATAATTGTATCTTCTCAGGCGGGTATAACTTAACAACCGCCTGGGATAATGCCCGATACTGTTCTGCAGTTTCCTTAATGGTAACCTTTACTTATCAATAATATTACAAGAAAGTGGATTTTTGCCTTTTTAAAGGACCACATTTAATCAAGAATATTAATTAAGAAGAAGTAAATATCTTCACAGGCGGGTATTGCTTAACAACCGCCTGAGATAATGCCCGATACTGTTCTTCAGTTTCCTTATCCCTTGCTTCTTTTTTATTTAGATTCCAATATAAATACTCAAACATGTTTAGATTCTGCAAATTGTGTCCAAATTCGATGATTCTTTCTTCTACACTTGTATAAAATTAACATCTACCACCTGAACAAAATATTTTTAAAACTTGTATAGCTGACATTGTAATGTTTTGGTAAATATCAAATTAATTTCAACTCACATATTATTCACATTTGTGTATCTCATAAAAAAAAAGTTCCTTCACTCAAAATTGTTGGTATGAACATATTTGTATAATTTATACATGTATGAATTTTTTTAATTTTTTTAAAAGCATTCCAACATGTCAAACTTCAAATTATCCACCATTCTAACTAAATGCTCATATTCATATGAGGCATTCATCAAATTATGAACACACATTGATTCCAAAAAATTTAAAAAAATATGAATTGTATTATGCTTGTCCGAAGCAGCCTGCTGGGAGTGTCTTATGCGGGTATTATGTATGCGAACATCTTCGGACCGCCGCCGTATATAGAGTCAATCGTGAGGATGTAAGTTATCCTTAATGTCGATACCTTATTTTCTTACTTTTGTGTTTCATTTTCATTGTAACTAGCATAGTTTAATGCTTATATTCTCTGTTGTTCAATATTACCAGAAACATTATTTTCATATTTTGATTCCAACTTCAAAATTCAATTGCTCATAGTACAACTGCTCCAAAAATACCTACTAAATTCTTGTATACTCTCACTTTGATCTATACTTTGAGATTGTTCAAACCAACACATTCTAAACCTTGTTATGTGCTATATTGCAGCACAAGAAGAATCTAAACGAAGAATGGCCGGTTTGTAGAAGTATTCCTGATGGAGGAGCCGACAGGATTGCTTCTGAACTCTGTCAGTTCATTCGTCGCGAAATTTTGCACAAAACGGGGAAGTTCTTTGATAAGAGAGGTTCAGCAGCTGATGTGCCAGAACTTTCCGACTATACCAATCTAAACAGTTTTTAGTGAAAACTTGTAAACTTTGAGATGAAATTGTATCTGTAACTTGTGTGTATGTATATTGTTTTAGTGAAATTGACTTCTGTGATGATAATATTGTTGTCTTTTGTTCTGTGATGATTGTTGTTTTTTGTTCTGTGATTATATTGAATTGACCTGGAAATTAGAAATAACAGCAGTAGTACTGCATGACTGTGAAAAACAATTATCACAGGGGGCTAGATACAAGTAAAGAAACATCTGTGATAACCTAATTTTCACAGGCGGTGTCTGTTATGGTAAAAACCGGCTGCGTTTAAGGGTCTTCACAGACGGCTGATATAGGTAAACTCCGTCTGTGATAACACCATTATCATAGACGGGTTAGTTATGCTTCAATAACCGTCTGTAAAGACACATTATCATTGACGGTTAGTTATGCTTCAAAACCCGCCTGTGAAGACATATTATCATAGGCGGTTAGTTATGCTTCAAAATCCGCCTGTGAATACACATTATCATAGGCGGTTAGTTATGCTTCAATACCCGACTGTGAAGACTCATTATCATAGGCGGTTAGTTATGCTTCAAAATCCGCCTGTGAAGACAAATTATCATTGGCGGTTAGTTATGCTTCAATACCCGGCTGTGAAGACTTCTTATCATAGGCGGTTAGTTATTCTTCAATAACCGTCTGTGATAAGACGTTTATCACAGACGGTTATATATGCTGCACGACCCGTCTGTGATAAAGTATTTTCACAGACGGCTAGCCTAAGTAAAGAACCGTCTATGATAATCGGTCTTCACAGGCGGCTATCCTTAGTGAAGAACCGCCTATGATAATTTGTCTTCACAGGCGGTTTCACTTCTCCGCCTGTGAAATTGCGGATTATCACAGACTCTTCGTTTCAGGCGGTTTTAAAAGCCGTCTGTGATAATAGGTTTGGAGCCGCCTGTGATGAGGCTTATTGTAGCAGTGATTGTTTGGCTTTACGTGCATACGCTGGCACCAAGTAGTGTGCAACAACACTTGTCTCCTATATCAGCATGTACCGATGAGCAGCTCTTGTACACGCATGTACCGTCTAGTTGACTCTGATAATATGCAAGCTTTGGAACCAACAGTCTCCTCCACCAAGGGTGACAAGGGAAAGGAGATGTAATAGGATGTGATCACTTGTTCGGCTACTACAGCAAAAACAAACACCAAACCTTTTTTAATACAACCATTAACATATTGCAAAATCAACAAAAGCAACATTCATAGATCTGATAGCAATCAAAACTCCAACAAAATTACAGGGGGGGGTCCACAATGATAAAGCATGAGTTTTACTTTCATATAGATTGGTAGAAGATAAAGTGTCTTGCTACATCTATGAGTATCCAACTCACTAAACTGATTGGCTAGGAGATAAAATTAGTTTAGTGTCAAAGCTAATTGGACCAGACAACCCTGCTACGAGGGAATGCATGTATACCATAGCAGTGACAAATTAGGACCGGTACATGCTGATACGATACACTACTGGACGAGGTGCACAGGTGAATGTCCAGCTCAATGTCAGGGTGGAGCAGCATGTACAGATCGATGCTTAGGCTGTGAGCACCAAAGGATGGCTGAGGAGGAAGCAGCAACGGGGAGCCAGGAACCAAAGCTCGATGAGCAGGGGAGCAAGAAGCAATCACGATACTACGGTGGCGGCAAGCTGCGGCTGCACAATGACGTGACGTCCGAGCCACCGCGCTCAACGCGCATGCGGCGGGGCTGGACGAGGTGCACAGGCGAATGCAGCAGCAGCGTGTTCATCGTCTTGCAGGATGGCAGAAGCGTGTTCATCGCTTCCCAGAAAGGCATGCACGAGAACGGCAGGCAGGCATGAGAACGGCCATCATGGCGCCGCATCTGCAACGGTGGCGGCAGTAGCATCAGGAGCTGGAGGAGGAGGCAAGGGTGGAGAGGGCAGCGACTCGCACGAGGACGACTTGGTGATGCCGGGTTTCGTTTCCACCCGACCGAGGAGGAGCTCATCGAGTTCTACCTCCAGCGGAAGGTGGAGGGCAAGCGCTTCAACGTCGAGCTCATCACCTTCGTCTATCTCTATCGCTACAACCCGTGGGAGCTCCCTGGTCTGGCTGATGCTCTCTAACACTTATTAGCTCGCACCTTATATATTAACTAGCTACCTCCTAATTATCAGCCATTCGATCTCATCCCTTTTCATCCTTCCAAACACAGCCTAAAATGAAATCAAAGAAAAAACGAGCTCACCTCGGAGGCGTCGGGGGCCGAGGGCGGCGGGGGCGCAGCGGGGGCGCGGCGGTACGGGGCCGGCGAGGCCGGTGGCGCGGCGGACCGGGGGCGGCGAGGCCAGGGGCAGCGAGCAGGGGCGGCGGCGGGGCGGCGGGGCGGTGAAGGGGCGGCGACGGCGGACCGGCGGTGGGGTGCGGCAAGGCGGCGGGGCTGTGTGTTGAGTGGACGTGAATGAACCGTCGGGGTCGGGATAAAAGCCCTTATTTGCGACGGCCTCCTAAATTGCGACAGCCCACCATACGGCCGTCGCAATTAATGTTACTTGCCACGACCTTTTCAGCAGCCGTCGCAAATAAACATTTATTTGCGATGGCTACCTTAGTTGCAGTCCTAGGCACTACTACAAAATGCTTCATCACAGGCGGTTCTAAACATATTATCGCATACGGTTTTAAAAACCGCCTGTAACGAAGAGCCTGTGAAAATGATCGATTAACACAGGCGGTGGCATAATCCGCCTGTGAAACTACATTTTCACAGGCGGTTTTTAATAAAAAACCGCCTGTGAAAATGCATTTTCACAGGTGGTCGGTAATAAAAAACCGTCTGTGAAAATACATTTTCATAGGTGGTTTTTAATTACCGACCGTCTGTGAAAATGCATTTTTACAGGCGGTTTTTAATTACCGACCGCCTGTGAAAATGCCTAGTGAAACAAAAAAACAAATTCACATGTGCCGCCGGGAGTCAGAAGAGGCCGCGCCGCCTGGAGGCCACCGCGTTGCCGGAGCCGGATGAGCGCCGCCAAGTGTCGAAGGAGGTCGCACCGCCGAGAGCCGGAGGAGCCGTGCCGCCCGAAGCCCGACGAGGCCGTGCCGCTTGGAGTCGGAGGAGCCGCACCATCGAGAGCCCGAGGTAGACCGCGCCACCGGGTGCGCGAGGTAGACCGCGCCGGATCTGTGCCCGCGCTCACGCCGGCAGGGCGCGCGCTCGCCGGGAGGCGCGCCGGAGCCGCGCCGCCGGGAGCCCGAGGTAGACTATGCCAGATCCGCATCCGTGCTCGTGTCGGCAGGGCTCGCGCTCGTCGGGAGGCCGCGCCGGAGCCGCCGAGATCCGGAGCAACCGAAGTCGCGCCTTGAGAGAGGCCGCCGGCAGCTGCGCCGCCAGGAGCCCGAGGTAGACTGTGCCAGATCCGCGCCCGTGCTCGCGTCGGCAGGGCTCGCATTCGTCGGGAGGCCGCACCGGAGCCGCCGAGGTCTGGAGCAACCGAAGTCGCGCCTTAGTCGCGCCTTGAGAGAGGCCGCCGGCAGTCGCGCCTTGGGAGATGCCGCCGGAAGCCGTACCTTGGGAGGCTGACGGAGGATCACGGACTGAACCGTGGCTGCTGCTGTTATAGACACATCTATCGTGCGACTTCTAAACTGAGTCGTCGGATCGATAAGCAGCGGACATCGGAGATACGAAGTCCAAGAGTGATCCGTGGGATGAAGCAGGGAACAATGAGAAGCCATCATTATCACAGGCAGCTTTTATGTTACAGACCATCTGTGAAAATCATTATATTTTCACAGGCGGTTGTTTGTTACGGACCGCCTGTGATAATGACTATTATCACAGGCGGTTTTTGTTACGGACCGCCTGTGAAAATCAATACATTTTCACGGGCGGTTGTTTGTTACGGACCACCTGTGATATTCTATTATCACAGACGGTTATTAACTCAACTGACATCACAGGCGGCACTTTTAATGGACCGTCTGTAAAAAAAAATATAGAAGCCCCTGTAAAAATGTTTTTTGTAGTAGTGAGGGTTGGCCGTCGCAAATAAGTTGTTATTTGCGACGGCTTTATGGTCAGCCATCGCAAATAAGGTGTTATTTGTGACGGCCACGTTATTTGCGACGGCCAAAGGCGGGCCGCCGCAATTTAATCTATTTACGACGGCTGGCCATCGCAAATAAATCCAGCCGTCGCAAATGATCGCGTTTCGTAGTGGCCCGACAGTGCCCAAAACCATATTGAGGACCCAGAAGCCAGTTGACATTTGTATCAGCTTGTAGCGTACCATATCGGCACATACCATTTCCCATGTAGCATACCATATCGGCACGTACTGAGGGTGAGGAGTGAAAGGAGATGGAAATGATGTGATGACTTTCTAGGCTATTTCAAATCTAGTACTCACATGGCAAGCTCCTATCGGACCATTGTGTATCAGCATGTATCGTTTTGTAGTAGCCACTACCTGGCCTTAGGTGCATACCTTTGCAACGCCGATTGACTCCTGTATTAGCATGTACCGGCATGTCCTCGTGAGCATCTATTCTATACGCATAAACAATCAAGTTTTGACACTAATTCCATGCTGGCATTAGAAGCAAGGGCCACTTCCACCAAGGGAGTGGCGCCACAGGGAGACACGGTCCGCATGCTGCTAACGCTCGCCCTGCATTCCGGGTGGCAAGTGCATGATATGGACGTGAAGTCAGCATTCTTAAACATCAACCTCATCGAGGAGGTGTACGTGCACTAGCCACTCGGCTTCATTGACTCCTAGCACAAGCACCAGGTGCTCAAACTGCACAAGACGCGCATGGAATGCGAAGCTTGATGCCGCGCTTACAGCTCTTAGTTTTGAGGAGGGAAAGGAGATGGAATTGATGTAATGATTTGCTGGGCTACATGGAATCTAGTACTCATGTGGCGAGCTCCTCTCGTACCATAGTGTATCATCATGTACCATTTTGTAGTACCCATTGCCTGTACTAGATTCGAAGTAGTCCCACGAGTCTCATCTTCGCTGGCAAGCAACAGGAGGATGGCCCCACCCCAACTGGTATGTACCGGCGAGCACCCCTTGTTGTTTTATCAGGCAGCTCTAATACGAGGGAATGCACATATACCCTAGCATAGTACATGCCGATACAGGAGTCAACTCGCATTGACTCTGTAACCTAAACCCCGAGTTGGCCTCTTTGAGACTGTTCGATTTTTATCCTAGGAGTCAAAAACCTTTCAATTCGTGTTTGAACTTCATAAGTAAAACACCTACTCTGATGGTCTTTGAAACATCACAGTGAAGCACAACGTCTTTTGCTATTTTGACTGATGGTGGCATGGTTTTGATCGTGGCCGTGGCTGCGTTCACGTCCTTGGGCACCACATCTCCATAGTACATTAGGTAGCAGGCCATGTACTTGTGGCGGGGTCACACTTGGTCCATCATGGATGATGGCTCAGAGGTGTTGTTGGTGATCTTAGCAACAAACAACTGTGTTGAGAATGAAAATCGAGAGAGAGACAAAGTGTTCTTGCAAATAATGAACTACCATTTTATTCATTCACTTGCTTTCTATTTATACATGTGATGGTGGCTATTCGGTGAGGAGATGCGCCCATTTGGGAGAGACGGTTCGAACCGCATGTGTCCATTCAAGTGATCACATGTTTAATATGTATTATAACACTCCCTCTTAAGCACTTGAACTCCTCCTTGACTGAATATTACCTTCGAAAGACCCTGTGGGAATATATATATATATATATATATATATATATATATATATATATATATATATGCTGTGTAAAAACTCTTGAAAATATTGTTAAAACAAGAGGCACAACATTTAAATGTCTTATTCGTTTTCATACAAAAACCCCTGTGGGAAGAATACGAAAAACAGACATTTATCTTACATTCTCATTGCCTCATTAAAACTTATCGTGAGAAAACTTATAAAAGTAAAACTCACATAAGAAAAAGAGTGCAATTTGATGCTATTATCAGGTAGCTTTATAACAAAGCTCTCCCTAAACCCTATAATCTCTAAGTCGACATATACCAATACCATCGACACATTTAGAAAATGTTGAGTATGGTAGGGACTTAGTGAATAGATCAACTAAATTATCACATGACTTCGTTTGTTGGAGAATAATTTCTCCATTCACTTGAAGTTCCTGTGGGTAAAGGAGTTTAGGTGTTAATTAGTTTTCACATAACCTGACTGCATCCGAGCAATGCATGCTGCATTATCTTCATAGATAATGGTTGGTGACTCAATAGGCCCAATGCCACATGAGACTTGAACGTACCCATGCACATTCACGTGCGGCTTCATATAATGCTATGATTTTGGAGTGATTTGAAGACGTAGCAAATGATATTGCCATTTGTCCATGTAAAAACACTAATCCTGGCTGGGATTTACCATTATGGAGATCACTTAAATATCCAGCATCATCATAGCCAATGAGGTTACGATCTTGTTTTTCTGAAAGAAAAGACCTAGATTTGTTGTGCCTTTTAGATATCTTAAAACATCTTTAACTCTTTTCCAATGATGCATGGTTGGAGCGGCATTGTATCTTGCTAGTAGATTCACTTCAAATGCAATATAGAATCTTGTATTATTTGCAAGATACATAAGCGCTCCAATGGCACATAGATATGACTATTTAGAACCCAATACCTCTTCTTTTTTTTGACATGGCCGAAATGGATCTGTATCCTTTTCTAAAGATCTTACCGCCATAGGAGTTTTAGATGGATAGGCTTTATCCATATTGAATTTCTCCAATACTTTTTGGACATAAGCTGATTGATGTATGGGGATGCCCGAATGAAGGTGCTCCAGTTGTAAACCTAAGCAAAATTTAGTTTTACCTAAATCCTTCATCTCGAATTCCATCTTTAGATGATTGCGAACTTCATTAATGTCGAGCTCAGTGCCAATGATATTTAAATCATCAACATATACTGAAATAATGCAAAATCCAGTTAAGGATTTATGTAAGAAGACACAAGGACAATCATCATTAGTAGAGTAGCCTTTGTTTAGAAGAAACTCCTTTAGTCGGTTATACCACATCCTTCCAGACCGTTTTAAGCCATAATGACTTGTTGAGCTTGACATAATACATGTTGCGTCCTACGTTTTCATTCGGTACAGGTATCCCATTATGGACTTTCATGTATATTTCCGAATCTAGTGATCCATATAAATTTGCAGCCACGACATCCATCAACTACAAAGATATATTCTTTTGTGTTGCCAGAGATATAAGATATCGAAAAGTTATTGCCATTTGTCCATGTAAAAACACTAATCCTGGCTGGGATTTACCATTATGGAGATCATTTAAATATCCAGCATCATCATAGCCAATGAGGTTAAGATCTTGTTTTTCTGAAAGAAAAGACCTAGATTTGTTGTGCCTTTTAGATATCTTAAAACATCTTTAAATCTTTTCCAATGATGCATGGTTGGAGCGGCATTGTATCTTGCTAGTAGATTCACTTCAAATGCAATATAGAATCTTGTATTATTTGCAAGATACATAAGCGCTCCAATGACACATAGATATGACTATTCAGAACCCAATACCTCTTTTTTTTTGACATGGCCGAAATGGATTTGTATCCTTTTCTAAAGACCTTACCGCCATAGGAGTTTTAGATGGATAGGCTTTATCCATATTGAATTTCTCCAATACTTTTTGTACATAAGCCGATTGATGTATGGGGATGCCCGAATGAAGGTGCTACAGTTGTAAACCTAAGAAAAATTTAGTTTTACCTAAATCCTTCATCTCGAATTCCATCTTTAGATGATTGCGAGCTTCATTAATGTCGAGCTCAGTGCCAATGATATTTAAATCATCAACATATACTGAAATAATGCAAAATCCAGTTAAGGATTTATGTAAGAAGACACAAGGACAATCATCATTAGTAGAGTAGCCTTTGTTTAGAAGAAACTCCTTTAGTCGGTTATACCACATCCTTCCAGACCGTTTTAAGCCATAATGACTTGTTGAGCTTGACATAATACATGTTGCGTCCTACGTTTTCATTCGGTACAGGTATCCCATTATGGACTTTCATGTATATTTCCGAATCTAGTGATCCATATAAATATGCAGTCACGACATCCATCAACTACAAAAATAGATTCTTTTGTGTTGCCAGAGATATAAGATATTGGAAAGTTATTGCCGTTTGTCCATGTAAAAACACTAATCCTGGCTGGGATTTACCATTATGGAGATCACTTAAATATCCAGCATCGTCATAGACAATGAGGTTAAGATCTTGTTTTTCTGAAAGAAAAGTCCTAGATTTGTTGTGCCTTTTAGATATCTTAAAACATCTTTAACTCTTTTCCAATGATGCATGGTTGGAGCGGCATTGTATCTTGCTAGTAGATTCACTTCAAATGCAATATAGAATCTTGTATTATTTGCAAGATACATAAGCGCTCCAATGGCACATAGATATGACTATTCAGAACCCAATACCTCTTCTTTTTTTTGGCATGCCCGAAATGGATCTGTATCCTTTTCTAAAGATCTTACCGGCAATGTAGTTTTAGATTGATAGGCTTTATCCATATTGAGTTTCTCCAATACTTTTTGGACATAAGCCGATTGATGTATGGGGATGCCTGAATGAAGGTGCACCAGTTGTAAGCCTAAGCAAAATTTAGTTTTACCTAAATCCTTCATCTCGAATTCCATCTTTAGATGATTGCGAGCTTCATTAATGTCGAGCTCAGTGCCAATGATATTTAAATCATCAACATATACTGAAATAATGCAAAATCCAGTTAAGGATTTATGTAAGAAGACACAAGGACAATCATCATTAGTAGAGTAGCCTTTGTTTAGAAGAAACTCCTTAAGTCGGTTATACCACATCCTTCCAAACTGTTTTAAGCAATAATGACTTGTTGAGCTTGACATAGTACATGTTGCGTCCTACGTTTTCATTCGGTACAGGTATCCCATTATGGACTTTCATGTATATTTCTGAATCTAGTGATCCATATAAATATGCAGTCACGACATCCATCAACTACAAAGATAGATTCTTTTGTGTTGCCAGACATATAAGATATCGGAAAGTTATTCCATTCAATACTGGAGAATATGTTTCATTGAAATCAATGTCGGGTCTCTCCGTGAACCCTTGTGCAACTAGCCTTGCCTTGTATGTCACAACCTCATTGCTTTCAATCTGTTTTTGAATGAAAAACCACTTGAACACGACAAGGTAGGTTCTAGGAGGTGTATGTATTACATTACTGAAATACCTCTCTCTTTTTCAGCGAGTCAAGTTTTGTCTTGATAGCTTCCTTCCATTTGTTCTAGTTCGAGCGTTGTTGACACTCTGCATGGTCTTAGGATCAAGATCATTGAGAAGTTTGGCTATCTTGGTTGAAAATCATGGGTTGACAACCGTTGTATTACAGTCAAGTAATTCAACAGAACTAGTATAATTGATGGAAATTTCTTCATACTCGTGAAACTCATCATGATTTCCCAGCATGTAAGAATTAGGGTCTTGTGATCCTCCAGCTTGCTCTATAGTGCGCACTTTAGGGCTGGGTCTTGGATTTATCACATCCAATTGGTGTCCATCAATATTTTATTGTTTTGCATTTACTTGATTTGAGAAAGATTTTGTCCTCGTAGTCTTTAGACACTTATTTGAAGCATCTTTCTGCTGATTTCCTCTCCCCTTTTTTGGAGGTAGAAGGTTATCGTTGGTAACTCCACTCTACATGCAGCATTAACAGCGGGATTCAAAGACTTTGTGTCACCTTTATAATCAGTAAACACATCTAGCAGGTTACTAGAAATTTGCTGTAACTCAATAATTTTCTGAACTTGAAGTTCGGTCTCCTTTGTACATGGATCAGAGGTTAGGATGGATTTATCATCCCAATCAATTTCTCAGCTATCATTGTTAAATTTATTATCTCCCCCTAAGGCCGGAAAATAGTCCTCATTAAAATACAATCAGGAAACCGGCCCATGAATAAATCACCCATTAAAGACTCCAAATATTTTAAGATTGATAGGGATTGAATTCCCACGTAGATCGTCAATTTTCTATGAGGGACCATAGAGGTTCGCTTAGATGGTGAAATTGGTGTGTACACAACACATCCAAATTTCCGTAGATGGGAGATGTTTAGTTGATCTCCACACACGAGTTGGAGTGTGAGGTGGTATGATATGTAGTTGGTTGTAGTTGTAGAAGATCAGTAGCGTGTAAAACTGCATGACCCCAAGAAGATGTTGGTAAATTGCAACATTACAATATTGGCCTAGCTATGAGTTTTACTCTCCTTATGAGAGATTCTACCAAACCATTTTGTGTGTGGGGAGGTGGTATGATATGTTGTGCTATTTATATTCTACCATAGCGTTGTCCATGTCGATGTAGTCATCAACACTTAATATTGGCTCGTTGTTGCTTGGATTTTCCACATCCTTGCTTGAACAACCGGCTTGAAATGTTGGCTTTGTCGTGATGTTTCATACTCATTTCTCGATCCTTAAGCTTTCTTGTCTTTTCCCAATGATTTCTGGTACAAGGCCACAAGGTGTTTAGGAGTGCAACACTTGTCAGTAGTATGCTTGACAGTGCCACATGCCTTACACCGCACATTTCTCCCTTTTGGGGAGTACCATCCTTTTTCATAGTCTTTGAAATTTCTTATATTTCTGCCTATTACGATGGCATCTAGCAGATCTACCATTCTTCTTAGGTGTTGAATCCTTAGAAGTGTATGTTTTCTTCTCATTATGATGAATTTTAGGTAGAGGAGCAGCGCCAACACAACATTGGTGATGATTCTTAATAGTAAGTTCATCATGCTTCTTCGCCTGGAGTAAATCACGAATGAAGTCAGTATATTGTTAGTAGTTATGAGCTCGGTATTGATGTTGTAAGAATTGATCTGAGGGGAGCTTTGTTTGAAGTGTCTTCTCAATTTTGTCCTCCGCTGATGGTTTTTTTCTCGCAAAATCTTAATTCTGCACAAACCTTATGAACAATATGATTATTGTCTTCAATACACTTAAAGTCTTGAAGATGAAGTTAATTACATTCATGATTGGTCTCTCAAAATAAAATTGTCTGTTGTTGTTCATAATAGACTTTTAATGCCACACAAAGACTATGAGGTTCCTGCACCATCATATATTCTGAATTTAAGTCGGGGTGAAGGTGGTTCCGGATGATATAAAGTGCCTGATACTTGTATGTATCCTGAAATGCTACATCTCTTTCTATAAGAGGAGTAAATTCAGGCATGATTCCTCCAAAAGTCAAGCTTATCTTGATGTCAAGAGCCCATGTAGTGTAGTTGTGAACATCAAGGGCAATCTCTTCAAACTCGCGAGCCATTGAATTCCTAGATATAGGAAACTAGAGATTTTATTAATAAAATCATCATGGTGGTGTTATAATGTAACACCCTCATCTTCATGCAACATGCCTTGCATCCATTCATTTACATGTTTAACATTAACCCACATAAAGAGGAACGAGTTTAAAATTGATTTGGAGCAAAACTGCACTTAAAATGCTGGAAAGTGCAGACTAGTCCGATTTTGCTGAGGAATAGTCCGATTTCTCTCTGACTAAAAATGGACTTGTCCATTTTTGCTGCGGACTAGTCCGATTTTTCCTCTGGAAACTTTCGGATTTGTCAGATTTTATGCAGACTAGTATGATATTCCAAGAATCCTTGAAATTTTGCTAAGTCCCTAGAATTTTCCGGACTAGTCCGGTGCTCCAGCGGACTTGTCCATTTTCCTCTATGACTAAAGTCAGACTTGTCCGATTTTGGGCCAGACTTGTCCGATTTTCTCTCTGGACAACTTCGGACTAGTCTAGTCCTTTCGTACTTGACCGATATTTCGCGACTTCGAGTTGATCTTTTGTTTTATGATTTGTTTCTTGGGTTTCACGTTAAGTGGGCCTAGGTATGTCGTGCCTAACTCTTTTAGAGGCCATGTGGGACCCTAAACCGGCCTCTACTCCTCTCGAACTCGAAATCCATCTAACCCTAGCCTCCACCTCTATATAAACAACCCCACCCCATGGCTTGACATCTATTTGCCACTTTTCCACCCCACCCAAACCCTAGTTCATGGAGAGCGACCATCAAGGAGGGAGGAGGAGATCCCAAGCAAGAAGAAGAAGAGGAGGAAACGAAAGAGGATCGAGATCTCCACCAAGCTTTCGTTCTTCATCACCAATTCATCTCCAAGTTCATCACCAACCCTAGATCATCAAGATCCAAGTGTTACCTCCAAGTTTATTCATTCATTGGAGTTCTAAACACCTGGTATACCGACTATTCTCTATTCCTTATGTAAATTCAACCCCTAATCTCCAAGTTTATGTCGATCTAGAAAACCCTAGTTCGCTAGTTCTGCGAAGTGCGGACTAGTCCGACCTTCTGCATACTAGTCCGATGTTCCTAGCTAAATTGTGTTGAATTAATTCTAAAATTTGATCTAATCAACTCCAAACCTGTATAAACTTGTAAAAGCTATTAGAACTAGTAAGTGATCATTTGAAAGAAATCTATTAACAAGGTCTACCTTGCATTTGCATTAATCATGCATATCATGTCATATTGAGTAATATTTGTGCACTCTTTGATTGTGTTTCTTGTCTTGAATGTTTATTGTGTGGATTAGACGGATTTGCATTAGAGAGTGCCGCGGAGGATCTACAACATCAAGAGTTTGAAGCCTTTGACCCTAATCAACCGCAAGAGCAAGGCAAGTGTCCTTGAAGCATATTGATCCTGTTTTAAAATAAATGTCTTGTTTGCAAAATTGCATGCTTGTGTCAATTTGATGGGAATCCTATGGTAGGAAGTTTACTAGATTTGTTAACCACCCTTGTCACCTGGAATTATTGTAGAGAGTCCGGAAGGGCTTTTTACCTTTTTGCTTCGCTTAATCAACTGGGATGGGAAAACAACTATACCGCTCAATTTACTTATGCATGGATGAGATTATGGTTAACATGAACTGGTTAATATGATATGGTAATGGGTGATCTAAGCAAGCCTGGTATGTGGATGGGTTGGATGTTATGGTGGTTTTGCTTGCTTTAGATCTAAGGTCCAGTTCGTGGAGCGACCATCCAGGATTTACAGTGCCACCACGAGGCCAAGTATGGGTGCGGCGTAGCTGATTAATTAGGGCTTTGCCAGTGCTATTTGGACCATTAAGGATGCTCGGGGAAGGGGTAGTCGGATTGGGATTGTTGATGATTGGTGGGACTACCCTAGGATCCGAATGGCTCAATAGAGGGCCCTTGGTTGAAGATGTGCTGAGTGGGAGACATCACCACCGGTGAAACCCCAGTGGGGTCAAAATAGGCTAGTAATCCCTTTGTAAAGGCTATTTTGTGATCTCTTGGCCACACACCTACCGAAGTGTGAGACGGCATAATTGAGATTCTATAGTCATCGAAAGGTGATGAAATCACAAACACATGGGTAAAGCGGTACAACCTCTGCAGAGTGTTTCTAAAACTATCATGATAGCCGTGATCCCGGTTATGAGCAACCTGGACCCTCACATGATTATAGGGAACTCGGAATTGGGATAGTAATTGGGATGGTTATGGTTGGTATTATTATTATGGATGGTTATGAATTAATTTCTGGTATTGAATATGGATATTGGTATATGATTATGGATGTGGAATATGGACTGGGATTGTGATAACAACATTGCTATTGATGGGTTTGTTTCACATACATGTAATATATTGCTTTTCAAATGTTTTAATGTACTTTTCAGCACTTAGCCTTTATTTTATTCGTCATTTGAATCAGCCACATGTCATACTTTCCACACTTGCTGAGTACGACATGTACTCACTCTTGCAATCCCCCCCAATAGTTGCAGGTCACGATTGGGAGTTTAATGGCGATAATGCGGAGTTCTAGGCCGTGTCTACCGTCAGCTTTGCCTGTGGTGTTGCATGGAGCTGCGCTATACCCTATCGCTTATGCTACCTAGTTGTTTAGTTTGCTTATTTAGTTTATTTCCGCTGCATTAGTTGAACTTGTCATTAATATTTATTAGTGTTTGTACTCGAGGATAATATGGTTTGTGTAATAAAATTTGATAATTAATCTTGTTATGTGGTAATTTTTTGTATACTCTTTTGTGATGCACTCGTGTATGTGTGTTGAACATCCTGGGCACACATATGCATTCACTTGGTTCATTTTCGGAACCGGGTGTCACATGTAATGAGTGCATTAATCGTAATGAATAAGCACATAGAAATTGTTCATTTTTATCTAGACAAATTTTGAAAAGATGGCGTAGCAAAAAGAATAATCGTAGTTATAATTTATTTTCAAAACAGCCAAATAAGATAAATGGCCGAATGAAAATGAGTTATACACTTTGTTGCATTTATAGTTCATTCATCTTGTATGAAGTTAAATATTAAGAAATGGCTTAAATTGGATGAAATAAATATTTTGTTATCTAATATGAAACATATTGCCTGATCATAAGCTAAAATTTTGTAATTAGCTTAAATGATGGTACATGTAAATATTTGAAATATAGTAAACAAAATTATGTGAAGTTTAGAACAAATTTTAAGAAAATGGCCTGTACAAAATGCATTTTGGACAAATTGTTACTAATTGAATTTTAAAATTTTTCGCCGAAAATATAAATTTTAGCCATGTTTTGTAAATTCAACCTTAGTATTGCAAAAAAATAATGCAATGTAACACTTGTCATAATCACAGCATGATATTGATTATAACTATATTTACATAATATTTACATTTCAAAATTTAAATTTGAACTATATTTAAATTGAAACTACAAAAAAAGTAAATAAAAATATATAAAAAAGAAACTGCTACGAAAGTGGCCGGCCCAGAAGGGTGAGCGGCCTAGGCGCGCAGCCAAGGGCCAGTGCAGCCTAGCCATCACGGCCCATCGGTGGCCCATGCGAATAGGGGAAAAAGGGGGGGGGGCGGTTAGGATTCACCCTAACCGCACCCTTCTCCTCTCCTCTTCTGCCGTACACAGTTCTTCCCCCGTCTTCTCTTGCTCGGTCATCCGACCTCCTCTCGGCGCTGTTATTTCGTCCGTCCTTCTTGCCGGTACCGTCCCCCACTAGCTCCCCACTCAATCGGCGGCCAAGTCCTTAGAACGGGGTGCTCGAGCACTACCGGCGAGATGGGAAAACCAACGTAGAATTTTGTTGCCACAAGGACTTCTTAGTGGTGGCGGCGGTCCGAATGAGGTCGGCGTTAGTTCGAGCACAGCCGATGTTGTTCCGTGCGTGTCGCGGCCGATGTTGGTTCGAGCGCAGCTAGCGTTGGACCGAGTGCAGACGACGTTCTTGTTGCCAATGGGCCATGTGGGCAGCCCCTAGGTCTGATACAGATCCTCGCCGTGTGCCTTATCACCGGCGCTGTCATGGCTTCAGGGGCCTTCGTTATATTGCCGATGCCATCTTCCTCGCCTCCTCCATCCTCCCCCTGTGCACTCGATGCTGAAGGACAATGAGCCGGTGCAACCCGGTTTAGGGTTTCCCCACCGAGGACGGCGCTCCATCCGCCTGGACGACCCATTGCATGGACTTCGAGGTCCGAGGGTCGGCCGGGGTAAGGATTTGGAGACCGCTACTCCAAGCATCGATGCGACATGCTTGAGTTTGATGGTGGTAGCGCCATCGGTGCAACCGCCACTCACCTGTTGTGCTGGCCATAATGGGGACCATAGCACGTGCACCCACTATGATTATTTTCTTTTGCAGGGGCGGCAATTGGACGGTGGAATCAGCCTCCACGGTGATGACATTGACGGCGGTGAAGATCTTCCACTTGGAAGGTTACAAGAACGAGGTTGGTAAGTCATTGTACAACATCTTACCAGAAACTTATTCCCCTCTTGAATTGATTATAGAGCAGTGCTGATAATGTGTTAAGAATGAAAATAGAGAGGGAGACAAAGTGTTCTTGCAAATAATCAACTATTATTTTATTCTTCACTTTGTTTCTATTTATACATATGATAGTGGCTATTCGGCGTGGAGATGTGCCCATTCAGGAGAGGCGGCTGGAAACGCAGGTGTCGATTTAAGTGATCACATGTTTAATATGTGTTATAACAAATTGTTCATGCTAGGCCTTCTCGGCGGAGATGACTATAGCATAGGATGAAAGCATGAAGTGGATCCTCGAGTGGACAACTCCTCAAAGGTGCTGTTGGTGATCTTAGCCACATACAACTGCTCGTGGAGGAGGCGGGTCGTGTAGGGTTTTGAACCCTATGAGTCAAAAACCATTTCGATTGATGTTGGAACTCCGTAAGTCAAGTACCTAAACAGATGGTCATTGAAAGATGGTGACTATGTTCATCAACCCAACAACTCGGCCATCCCCTCTTGCAGTATCTCATTAATCTGTCGGTTTCTGGACTCTTTACACTTTCACTCGAACTTGCGCTTAGAGCCTCCCAACCTTTGCGTAGCCCTTCCAACTTTTGCTCCACTTTGCTGCGATGGAGTTGGGTCTTCCCCGCAGCAAGATTACCAGCGACGAAGATCTGTCGAGGGTCTGGACCTAAATGGGGTGGTCCAGCGACTACTTCAACAATGATATCCGTTTCGGCAAGCTTCCCTTCAAGAAGAAGCACACTGGAGAGATTGTCTTCTTCTCGGCATAAGCCATGGTGGGTCTGATCCCGCCTTTCTCAAGTTTTCTGCTGATGCTACTTGATTTCTACGGCCTCTAGCTTCATCACCTCGGCCCCCATTCCTTCTTGCTAGTGGTGACCTAAGTCCACTTCTGCAAGATGCGGGTGGGTGTGCCGCCATGCATCGAGATCTTCTAGACCTTCTTCACGGTCCACACTACCGGAAAGGGGATGGAGCTGATTGGCTTCTACTACTTTGTGAAGCGCAAGAACTGCCCCTTCAAGTACTTGAAGACCCTCCCCTCTGGAAAGTGGGACAACTGGAAGAAAGACTTGGTGATCATCATAGTGGAGGAGCATGAGAGGTTGGAGTTGCCCAAGGGCCTCCCCAATGTCAACACCGACGCCTGGAATGCAGTTCCAAAGCTATCCGAAGCGTACAATCCCATCCCGACAGGGATCCAGGAATGCGTAGAGGGTGGAGTTATCCCTCAGATGGTCTTTGGCAATTTCCTGGTGAACAGATGGTGTGATGCCCGGTTCCGAAAAATGAACCAAGCTAACGCATATGTGAGCCTAGGATGTTCAACACACATACACGAGTGCATTCACAAAAGAGTATACAGAAAATTACCACAGAACAAAATTAATTAACCAAATTTTATTACACAAACCAAATTATACTCGATTACCACCTCTAATGAATATTTGTGACAAGTCGAACTAATGCAGCGGAAATAAACTAACTTAGTAAACTAAACAGCTAGGCAGCATAAGCAATAGGGTATAGCGCAGCTCCAATCAACACCATAGGCAAAGCTGACGGTAGACACGGCCTAGAACTCCGCATTATCACCATTAAACTCCCAATCCTGACCTGCAACTGTTGGGGGGGGGGGATTGCAAGAGTGAGCACATGTCGTACTCAGCAAGTGTGGAAAGTATGACATGTGGTTTATTCAAATGACGATAATAATAATGGCAAAGTGCTGAAAAGTACATTAAAACATTTAAAAAGCAATATAATATATTTATATGAATCAAATCCATCATAATCATAAGTAATATCATAATACCAGTCCACAATTCACCATCCTCATCAATAATTCCAGATTTCACCATTTGTCAATAACCATATTCAATACCAGAAATTAATCCATAACCATAGTACCAACCATAACCATCCCAAATATCATCCCAATACCATTTACCCTCTAATCATGGAAGTTGTCCAGGTGCTCATAACCGGGAGCACGGCTATCATGATAGTTTTATTAGACTCTGCAGAGTTTGTACCACTTTACCCACGTGTTTGTGATTTCATCACCCGTCGGCGACTAAAGAACCTCCCTGATGCCAATTACACTTCCTTTGGTGTATGGCCAAGAGATCAGAAAATAGCCTTTACAAAGGGATTACTAGCCTATTTAGACCCCACTGAGGTTTCACCGATGGCGATGTCTCCAACTGAGCACATCTTCAACCAAGGGCCCCCTCTTGAGCCATTCGGATCCCAGGGTAGTCCCACCAATCATTAACAAACCCAATCCGACTACCCCTTCACCGAGCATCCACAATGGTCCAAATAGCACTAGCAAAGCCCTAATTAATCAGCTATGCCGCACCCATACTTGGCCTCGTAGTGGCACTGTAGTCTTGGCTTATTCTCGCATGAACCGGTCCTTAGATCTAAAGCAAGCAACCACCATGACATCCAACCTGTCGGTACCCTAAAAACCATACACCCCCTGAGGTTACAAAGATCTCAAGGGAAGGACGTCTACTCAAATTGAAGACCCTCGGAGGCCCACTTGTCAGACATAACCGGACCTGCTTCTCCAACATGGTTAACCCCTAGGTTGCCACGTGTACTGCCAGACCGGAGCTACTACCATCAAGGGTGAAGCTCCGGGCTAGGTACCGAAACGGCACCTCCGGACTTAACCCCTGACCGAGAGAAGCTCCGGACCTGACATGTGCCAGGCCACCCCGGAGCTTCCCGCTTCCCACAAGCAAGCTCCGGAGCTGCCACGTGTCCAAACATCGGAGCTGGCCGCCTCAAACCTCCGGAAGACATTGTAACGACTCCGGATCTTCAAAGGATAGCCACGGACTTCAAGACCCGATTAATTGTCATTAATTCCATGTTAATGACACTTAATCGGACAATCTTAACACCTGTAACGGCACTGTCGGAGCCCGTTACAGGGTTATTAACAACAATTAATCGTGTATCAATACTAGTAACCGCCGGGGCCACATGTCGGGCCAGGCTAACTTGTAACGGTTTGTCCTTGTACTATAAAAGGACAGACCGACGATACACGAAGAGAAGGCTCTCGAACGCTCTCAGGCACACACGCATTGACGTGAGCTTTCATACATAAACTAATACAACACCACACATCCGTGGAGTAGGGTATTACGCTCAGGCGGCCCGAACCACGTAAACCACTGTGTCTCTCGTGTCCAATTGTGATTCACCTTCTTGAGTCTCCGCGCGCCCACACCGAACTACAAACTCCTTCAACACTTTAGTAGTGTCAGGAGATCTGCCGACTCCAACAGTCGACAGTTGGCGCGCCAGGTAGGGGCGCCTGAGATTTTCAAGAATGGTGAATTCTGCGGCTGGATCATCCAATGGGCAACCTGCTGCTCAGGCTGTCGGGGGCAATCCCTCCAACATGCAGCCACCAGCAGGAGCCTCAGCACCAGCGGGAGTCACACTCCCACCACCACCATCTTCTCCGGCAAAACGTGCCGGGCAACATGATGGTGCGCCGGCGTCACATACTGCGCCGGCAAGTCATGACAACCCAGAACACGCGCTCCATGCAGCGCGTGCTCTTCTCCAGCGACCACCACCTCCGGATGCATCTTAAGATGCCATGGAGCAATGGAGGGCTGATGTTGAGCATTTGGTCGCAGCAGCGGCCGAACGCCTCAACAACCAGGGTCCTCCTCCTTCAGGGCGAGCCCCGTCGCAGCGACGGACGTTGTCTAGAAGACTTGGTCCGCATGTCTCCAACAACCGAAGATGAGCTGCGTCACAGCAAGTGACGTCGTTGCCCTCTGGGGCACGACGCACCCATACGGTATCTCGGCTTTCGACACATGACCTCCGGGCGGAGCTTGATCGACGATACCGCCAACAGGATGGTCGTGTCCATATCGAGCGAGCTCGAGAAAGACGGGATGCTCAAGACCTTTCTACTCTGGAAGGAGTAGGAGGAGGCTGTTCCGCCCTAGCCATGCACCTACGCATGGTTAGATGGCCACAGAAGTTCCGGCCACACTTGCCGGAAAAATTCGACGGGACTGTCAACCCCGTAGAATTTCTGCAGATATACTCCACTGCAATCTTAGCAGCTGGAGGAAACGAGGCCGTAATGGCCAACTACTTTCCAGTGGCCTTAACTGGGACCGCCAGGTCCTGGTTTATGAGCCTTCCACCCAACTCTATCGACAGTTGGGAGGAGTTGTGCCGTCAGTTCATTGCCAACTTCGGGAGTTCATACACCCGACCGGGCACTGAACTAGACCTTTTTGCGGTCGTGCAAAAAGGGGGAGAATCTTTGCGGTCATTCATCCAGAGGTTCTCTCAGGTACGCAACACAATCCCTTCTATCTCAAGCGCTTCTGTCATTGTGGCATTCAGACAGGGTGTACAAGACAAGAAGATGTTGGAGAAGCTGGCGATCAAAGAGATCACCAGCGTCATGGAGCTCTTCAGCTTGGCAGACAAATGTGCCAGAGCTGCGAAGGGCCGTGAAATGCACTCCAAACCAGCCTTGGAGGATCACAAAAAATCCTCCACAGAAGAAGCCGCTACCTCCGGGAGTGGCAAGAAGAAAAAGAAGACCAACGGCAAGAAGAAGCCGTCGGCCGGCACATCCAACGTTGGAGCCACTGCAACTCCTGGTGGCCGGGGGCCACGCCCCGAGAAGCGACCTCGACCGTCTTTCGAAGACGGCGGCAAATTCAAAATGTGGTGCCCCATTCACAAAACGGGCAGCCACAGGCTGGAAGACTGCCGGGAGGTCCAAAACCTTGCCGAGCGCTACAACAAGCGCCGGGAAGGGTCTCCTTTCCGACAGAGGGAGGGAAAACAGAAGGTTGACGAAGCTCCGGCTGAAGAGGAGTTAGGGTTTCAGGACCCCAAAAAGGTCCTGAAAGCCGTCTACACCTCCGTCGACAATGACTCTGACGTCTCCGACAACGAGCGTCGGAAAACCATGAACACCATCTTTGGTGGATCATGGGACATCACTTCTCGTCGTGTCATCAAGACTATGCGGCGGGATATGGCTGCTGTAGCTCCTACAGCTAGACCGGAGCCACATCGAAAGTGGATGGACACACCCATCACTTTTGATGCTTCGGACTATCCTCAAAACATGGTCGGAGCTGGCCAATTACCCTTGATGGTATCTCCCACCATCAACAATATCCAGCTCCATCATGTTATGGTGGATGGAGGTTCGGGGCTGAACCTTATAAGCTTTGAAGCTTTTACCAAACTTCAGCTTCGACCTTCGGATCTTCAGCCCTCTCGACCATTCTCCGGAGTAGGTCCGGGGGCCATTACCCCACTCGGAGCTATAATTCTCCCCGTTACCTTCGGGACACGAGAGAAGTACCGCACTGAGAAGTTGGTCTTCGACGTCGCTCAGATCAACTTACCATTCAACGCCATCTTGGGTAGACCTGCCCTATACAAATTTATGGCAGCTGCTCATTATGGATACTTAGTGTTGAAGATGCCAACACCAGCAGGCGTTCTCCGGATTCGTGGAGATCGCACCGCCGGAGTAACTGCTCTGGAGGAGCTCCATGCACTCACCACTGCGCAAGAGGAGGACTCCAGACAGGGGCAAGCTTCAAAACCTCCGAGCATTCGGCAACGAGGCTCAACCTCTGCTCCCCGTGTGCAGCCAAGCGGCGACACCGACATCCCCGTCAAAGTCGTCCAAATTGGTTCTGATGTCACTCAAACCACCCGCATATCGGGTGGGTTGAATGACAAATAGGAACTCGCGCTCATCACTTTCCTCCGGGCTAACGTTGACGTATTTGCTTGGCAACCGTCACAAATGCCTGGGATCCCCAGGGAAGTGATTGAGCACAATCTGAAGATTTACCCCGATGCTCGGCCTGTGCATCAGAAACCTCGGAAACAATCTGTAGAGCGACAGAACTTCATCCGACAAGAAGTGAAGAAGTTGCTCGAAGCCGGATTTATCCGAGAAGTCTTCCATCCAAAATGGCTGGCGAACCCAGTCGTTGTGCCCAAGGCCGGCGGGAAACTTCGGATGTGCATCGACTACACCACACTGAATAAGACATGTCCAAAAGATCCATTCCCACTACCTTGAATAGATCAGATAGTGGATTCCACCTCCGGGTGCGAGTTACTGTGTTTTCTAGATGCATATTCTGGATATCATCAAATCAGGATGTCTAGGGAGGATGAAGAGCATACTTCATTCATCACAGTGGATGGATTGTATTGTTACACAGCCATGCCGTTTGGTCTCAAGAATGCAGCTTCAACTTTTGTACCAGCTATGTACAAAACTTTCGAAGAACTCATCAGAGACATAGTGGAAGTGTACGTCGATGACATCGTGGTCAAAGCCAAGAACAAGGAGTCCCTCTTGGACACCTTGCAGGCTGTCTTCGACAAGCTGCGGGCCACCCGCACGAAGCTAAACCCAGACAAGTGCATCTTCGGGGTTAGTTCCGGAAAGCTTCTTGGTTTCCTGGTAAGTCACCGAGGCATAGAGGCTAATCCGGCGAAGATAAAAGCCATTGAAGACATGCGGCCACCAACCCGCATCAAAGACGTCCAAAAATTAACTGGATGTCTAGCAGCCCTCAGCCGGTTCATTTCAAGACTGGCGGAAAGAGCACTTCCCTTCTTCAAGTTACTGAGGAAGTCCGGACCATTCCAATGGTCTGAAGAAGCAGAGAAGGCATTCCAGGAGCTGAAACAGTTCCTCACCACCCTACCAGTCCTGGTAGCTCCGAACCCTGGTGAGCCTTTGTTGCTTTACATTTCAGCTACTGACGAAGTCATCAGTATGGTTCTGGTTGCGGAGAGACCGGAACTACCCAATATTCAGGAATCCAGACCCCTTCGGGAGGGTCCGGAGGTTCCTGAAAGCGGGTCTGGGTCCCAGCTCCCAGACTCAAACCCACAAGAAGCCACTTCAGAAGACCCGGACCCCTCTAAGAGGGTCCAGGTCATTTCTGAAGAAGCTCCGGGTTCCTCCACCCAGAACCCGGAGGTCCCCGAAGAGAGTCTGGACCCCTCCGAGAGGGTCCGGATCAATGAAGAGGAAGCTCCGGACCCCTCCGGGAGGGTCCGGACCATTCAACGCCCGATATACTTCATCAGTGAAGTGTTACATGATGCCAAGACTCGATACCTAGAGGTGCATAAACTGCTTTACGCAGTTCTTATTGCCTCAAGGAAGCTTCGACACTATTTCCAAGCTCACAAAGTCTTGGTGGTGACCTCATATCCTCATAATCCCAATTCAACTGGGAATATTGCAAAGTGGGCAGCGGAATTGGCTGAATTCGATCTTGAATTCATTCCGAGACAAGCAATCAAGAGTCAAGCGTTGGCAGATTTCGTGGCAGAATGGACTCCCTCTCCATTAAACCCTGGGGGCCCCAGCGAGCAGAAGACGGAACCTCAAGTTCCAACCTTCACTAAGCCTCACTGGACCCTTTACTTCGACAGCTCCATACAGAAGCAGAATCCTTCTCCTCGCTCCAACTGGGGAGAAGGTGAAATACATGGTACACCTTGACTTCAAGGCAACCAACAACATGGCGGAGTATGAAGCACTCATCTATGGATTAAAGGTGGCACTATCATACGGTGTCAAGCAATTGCTGGTCAAAGGAGATTCACAACTCGTCATCAAGCAGGTGAAGGGTGAATGCTCCTGCAATAATCTCCAGCTGGCTGCTTACCTCCTTGAAGTCCAGAGGCTTCAGAAGGACTTCGAAGTCCTAGACCTTCACCATGTTCAGCGTGCTCACAACGCTGAAGCTGACGAACTCTCGACCAAGGCGTCAACTGGAGCTCCGGCTCCTGACGGAACCTTTGTCCGGAGGTTGTCAAAACCCACAGTTCAGCCTGCCGAACTGAACGAAGGGGGCGAGATCAGCATCCCGAAGCTGACGGTCCCGATGGCCCTGTTACCATGGCAGCCATCAAGGGTCGTAGGTGCTGCCGGAAGCTCCGAGCAACCCAGCACGCAAGACTCAAATGCTCAAGTCAGTTCCGATGCATGGATCTCGGAGATCCGGAGCTACTTGAAAGACAACATCCTTCCTGACGATGATGTATCCGCTGACCGGGTAGTCAGATTGGCTAAAAGATACACGTTGGTAGAAGGGGATCTCTACCGGCGCGGTGCCAACGGCATCCTAATGCGGTGCATCACAAGGGAAGAAGGCTGCGAGCTCCTCGCAGAAATCCATGGAGGCGAGTGTGGGAACCACGCATCTTCCCGCACGCTGGTCGGAAAAGCCTTTCGGCACGGCTTCTACTGGCCTACAGCGCTCCAGGATGCCACTGAGCTGGTGAAGAAATGCGAAGCATGCCAATTTCATGCAAAGCAAATTCATACACCTGCTCAGTCCTTACAAATGATACCTCCCACATGGCCTTTCGTTGTGTGGGGGGTGGACATCTTGGGACCCTTCCCAAGAGCCGTCGAAGGTTACAAGTTCCTGTACGTCGCCATCGACAAGTTCACCAAGTGGCCGGAAGCAACTCCCGTTGTGACGATCAACAAACAATCTGCAATCAATTTTCTAAAATCCATCGTGAGCAGATTCGGAGTCCCAAATAAGATCATCACTGGTAATGGGACTCAATTCACAAGCTCCGCATTTCAAGGATATTGCGAAGACCTCGGCATACAAGTTTGCTACGCTTCCGTAGCTCATCCTGCCAGCAATGGACAAGCCGAGAGAGCAAATGCAGAGATCCTTAAAGGACTCAAAACACGCACTTATGAGCGCTTGAAAAAGCACGGAGCCAATTGGATTGAAGAGCTTCCACCCACTCTATGGGCCAACAGGACTTCTCCAAGTCGGGCAACCGGAGAAACACCCTTCTTTCTGGTGTACGGAGCTGAAGCGATCCTTCCTCCGGAAATCACCTTGGGTTCCCTCCGAGTCCGGACCTTCGACGAAGCCGCGCAGGACCAGCTCCGGCGTGAAGACCTAGACCTCCTCGAGGAGGGAAGGTGCCAAGCAGCTATTCGGAATGCCCGATACCGCCAAGCTCTACGGCGCTATCACCAGCCGCATGTACACAACCGACAGCTCGAGGAAGGCGATCTGGTGCTACGGAGAATACTATCCAGAGAAGGGCAAAACAAACTCTCCCCCGGCTGGGAAGGGCCCTTTCGAGTGATTAAAGTATCCCGTCCCGGAAGCGTTCGCTTGGCTACCGAGGATGGGACACCTCTCCCAAATCCTTGGAACATCGAGCACCTCCGTAAGTTCTACACTTAATTCCACGGAGGTGAGTCTTAAGTAACTTGAAATGTATGTTATAGAGTCATTGTTCAGAGTCGGGTAGTTCCTCCGGGAGAGCAGCCGGACCTTTCCCGAAAGGTTTGAAAAGCTCATGCATCACTTGACACAGTCTCCGGACTAAAAGTGTGGCTAACTACCCTGGGTCAAACGAGAAACCAAACACACTTAGCCTGGTTCCATACCCTAAGAGTGTACTTGTTTCCCCTGTACCCCGGACCTATAATGAAAGACATCTTCATGTGAAATAGACTCCACGTGCATTCATTTTTGCATAGGCTCGACATTTTTATTTTTCTCTTTCTTGTCTATAACAGAAACGTGCAATTCTTAAGAAGTTCTAGTTTGACCGGTTTACATACGATTCGAGTTGAATTGTCAGATTTTTTGGATTTAAATATCGTCTGTGGCCAACTCGCCTGAAAGCCGCCAAGCCATTCTAGGGCTGGAGTGCGCTATCGACTTAGCCTGGTCAAGCACCCTAAGTACGCCACTCTACCTACATCCCGGTAGGCCAAAGTAAGGTGGGTCCATGGACAATTGGATCTAAAAGAAAAGACAATTCATCCAGTCGTATTAAAAATCGTGTTCAACTTAAAATATTCTTGAGAACCGTAAGCCGCGACGAAGTTATAGACAAGGAACGAATTTTACTATTTTTCTTGGCTTAAGTGTGCAGGAAAAATGAACCCTACGTTGATGGAGAAAAACCGGAGCTAACCAAGCTCCGACTCCCATCAGGGCGTCAACCGTCGGCGTTGACTAAAAGATGGTGAGAAGACCCCGTCACTGGAGTCTGTTGCCAACAAACCAAGTGTGGCAAAGGTCATTACCGGAGCTGCTAAGCTCCGACACCTTGGAGTATTAACTACCGACGCTCAACGTGTTGATAGAGGCTATTGCCGGAGCTACTAAGCTCCAGCGATGGACAGTGCCGGAGCTTCTAAGCTCCGACAACTTCAGGGGACCTTCACTATCAAAAACTTCGGACCTAAATTCCACAAGTTCGAAGCAAATTCGTCTTCAACAAAACTCAACATCCTTTTGGTACATGTCCACAATCAAATTGTGCACATCTACCAGGGGGCAAGTGAAGATAAAGATGTTGAAGACAAAAAATGAAATTCGCAAAAAATTGGGATTTCATTTCATCTGAAGACCGGAGATTACATCTGGAGACAAGGGATTACAAAATTGAGGAAGAAGAGAAGATACAAGTAAAGGCTAAAAGAGACGGTCCTAGACCCTATGGAAGAACTCGGCGACCTTCTGGGCGACCTCCGACACGCGGGCTCGGGTAGCTTCGCCTTCTCCTTCGACGGGGCCTTCAAGCACCGGGTCCAGAGGAAATCGAGGGTTCCGGCTGGTGTAGCACGTCAACACATATTCTGTGACGTTCCTAGCCAGGGATTGCCCCTCGACCTCCAGCTGGTCCGCGATAACGTCGCCCACCTTGGAGAGCTTGCTGCCTGCGGCGCTCAACGCTTGCAACGCAAGGTCCGGCTCCGGCTCCGGATCATCCGGGTGCACGGGGCTGAAACCCATCAGCGTCAGCGCGTCGTCGGCCTTGCCCAGGAACTCCCAAATCTGCAAGCAGTCCGCCTTCCTCAAGTTCTTCATCTCTTCCAGGGATCTCCGAGCCGCCGTCAGCTCCGAATTCTCGCGGGCGAGGCGCTCAACTTCTTTGGCGTTTTGCTGGATCTTCGCAGCAACCCGCTTCTCAAGTCTTCCGAGCTCCTCCTCCCGGAGGTGGATCTTGTTCCGACGGTCGACCAGGTCCTTCTCCCTAGCCTCCACTTTCTTCTCCCGGACGATAAGGGCACACTCGTATTCGTAGAGTTCCTGCCCCCGCACCCAGGTCTTCTCCTCTTCCTCGAGGCAGCGCTCTTCCAATTTCTTAGTGCGCTCCTCGAGGCCCTTGTCCGCCAGAGCTGTTTTCTCGGCGAGCTCTTCTTCCCGTCGCAAGACGTCATCCCGTAGCTCCAGGAGTTTTTGCTCCTCATCCTCGAGCCGTCTTTCCCTCCCTTCAAGTGCCTCTCGGCGCTTGATGAGTGCGGTGCTGATGGTCTCGAGCTGATCAAACCGAGCATTGGCCGCGTCGTTAGCAGCCTTAGCTTGGTCGTGGAACTCCCGAGATTGAGCATCGAGGGCGTGAGTCATGCTCTCCCTCTCGTCCAGCAGCTTATGCCAGAGCTCCAGGCGGATCTTCTCCCGCTTGATCCAATCCTTGTCATCCGCAAGCCTCGACTGCGCCAGCTTAGTCTCGAAGTGGAGCCGATTACGCCACCGCCCAAGGGTTTGGCGCTCCTCTTCAAGAGCCTTGCCGTCGTGGAAGAAGGCCAGCTGGACCTGACGTAGACTGGAGCAGGCGTTGTCGATGGACATCGACAGCGAGATGGGCTCCAGACCTGCTGGGATCTCTTCCGCTGGTTCCAGCGGGTCTTCACATGCAAAAATTGGGTCCCACTCTACGAGAGTGGAACCTCGAGCTTCCAACACGCTAGGGCCTTCCTCCGGGACGGCTTCAGTCGCCATCGAAGGAGGTCCCGCCACCAAGTCTTCATTTGCCCCCTCAGGCTAGGGGCCGGCGACTTCGTTCAGGCACTCTGGCTCTGCCACAGGTACCATCGACGTCGTCGCCTCCGGAGCAGGAGCCGCTACTGGCTCCGGCCGGGACACCTCTTCTGAGGGAGACTCAAGCTCCCTCGCCTCTTCAGCCGCCGGCTCTGCGGCCGGCGCTCCAACAATCACCGGCTCTGCGGCCGGTGCTTCGGAAGTAACCGGCTCAACTGCCGGAACTACTTCGACTTCCGGCTCGCATGCCGGGGCTTCAGCCACCTCCGGCTCAATCGCCGGGGCTTCAGCACTTTCCGGCTCCGAAGCCGGGACTGCTGCTTCCTCCGACTCAACAGCCGGAGCTTCTACTACTGCAACACCAGGACCCGGAGCTTCCACTTCCGGGACGGGTGCCGCTGGCGCATCTTCATTCCCGTGGTCCGGCGCTACCACGGGAACTTCTGGAGACGAGTCGAGGTCCATGACCACGACAGCCGGCGCCGGAGCTGTCGTGGCCTCCGCTTGGGGCGGCACCGGGACTGGGGCAGAAGCCCTCGCAGCCTCAGACACTGTGGCTGAGGGTGGAGTTTCACTCCCCTTCTTGGGAACGCTGCAGATGAAGAACAAAGAAATTGAGCAAACAGATGCTACAATTAAAAAGTTAATCGAGGTAAAAAAGAAAAATTACCTTGGGAGGCTCCCGCACCAGCTTGCGCAGAACCTCTTTCCCGGACGATCCGGGCTGGCCACGGTCGGCGTAGGAGCTCCGGGAGGACTCCCAGGACTTGCCACAGCCGCGGGCGTTTCCTGGGTCGGAGCTCTCCTTGATCGAGAGGAACTCTTGGACCTGGAGGCCCTCACCGCTCCAGATGCCGGAGTCGCGCGCCCGGAGCTAGCACCACAGGAGGGATCCACCACGGGGACAGTCGCACTCCGGGAGGATCCCACCGCCGGAACAGTAACGTTCCGGAAGGACCCCACCATGGGGACAGTCGCCACGGCGGCGGAGGATCTTCCTCCCTGAGGACGGGGAACCAGGGGGGAAGTGACAGGCCCGATGGACCTTCCATCAGCATGTCGCAGCTTCCTCTTTCGACTCTCCGGCTCCTCCGCCAGCTCCTTGCCCTTGCCGATGACCTCAGCTCTTGGCTGTGGGACAGGGGCGGAGCCGTCTTCGGACAACCCGGGGATCGCCAACCGAGTGGTTGATCTTCTCTCGATGACACCAAGGTCGTCAAGCGCGGGCATCGTCCGCCGGAGCTCCCTGCTGAACTCAACTTCCACGTTCAGAGGGAGGAAGGCCGGCGGCGAAGTCAAGTAATCTCCGTCAACGTCGATGCCGTGCTGGAATTTCTTGAGGTGAGACTCCAAGGTCTTCCCCACCATGCTGGACTTCAACTCGGTCTCAACCCGGTCCTCGTCCATCACGCTGTTGAGGGCCCAGGCGAGCTTCTCCCTCCTCTTCAGCGGCGGCCACCTGTTGGACAGGAAGTTGCAGAACACCGCCTGGGGAATCAATCCTCCCTCCACACATTGGCGGATCCTGGTCAAGACAGGGTCGAAAGCTGCCGCCAGCACTAGAACTTCGCTCCATATCGACGTGTCAATGCCGGGCAGACCGTCTGGCAATTCCAACCGCTCATGCTCCTCCACCCGGACGACTATCCAATCTTTCTTCCAGTCATCCCACTTCCCGGAAGGGAATGATCGGAGGTACTTGAATGGGCACTTCTTGCGCTTCACGAAGTAGTAGAAGCCAAGATACTCATTGCTTCGGCCGGTGGTGTGGACGGTGAAGAAGGTTGGGAAGAGCTCGATGCAGGGAGGGATGCCCACCCACATCTCGCAGAAGTGGACAAAGATGGACACAAGGAGAATGGAGTGAGGGCCAAGGTGGTACAGCTGCAGACCATAGAAGTCCAGCAGCATCAAGAAGAAAGAAGAAAACGGTGGGATCAGCCCCACCATGGCGTACGAGGAAAAGTACACCATCTCGCCAGCATGCTCCTTTGAAAAGGGGAGCTCTCCGCCGGCGCGGACCGAGCGGTTGAAGAAGTCCGAAGACCACCCCATGAGGGTCCGGACCTTCTTCAGATCGCTGTCAGTCTTCAAGCGACTCTCACGCAGACCCAACTCCATCGCAGCACAGCTAGGCAAGAGAAGAGGAGCAAAGTACGAGTTGGGAGTTTGAGCGCAAGAACAGATGGGAAGCGTAAAGAACTCCCGACGGTGCGCTTTCCTTCTTAAGTAAGCCCTCGCAACGCTTGGATGGAAACTGCAGGGGAGTCAAGGATACTACTCAAGAATTCAACCCTGCCGATGACAAGAGGGCCCGGGACCACCCTGACGATCAAGTCGAGGCTCTTACCCAGGCGAACAGTTGTCATCACGAGGCGGGAAACCCAAAGGCGGCGACCTGACAAGGCGTGCGGAACCGATACGGTTTTCGTATCGGGAACCGGCGACCTTCAATTGCGAGAGATCCGCACGTCAAAGATCTTATCTGCCGCCTGAGGTGCGCCACGCGTCGGGAATTAACCGTAAAGCCCCGCCAACGGCACCTCCGAAGACCCTTGAAGACCCAGTTCAAGAGTCGCGAGTATGGACCCACCTCCGACGGAATGACTTCACCCCGGTGACTTTCCTCGGAGGTAGGTCCTGGGGGCCACTGTCGGTACCCTAAAAACCATACACCCCCTGAGGTTACAAAGATCTCATGGGAAGGACGTCTACTCAAATTGAAGACCCTCGGAGGCCCACTTGTCAGACATAACCGGACCTGCTTCTCCAACATGGTTAACCCCTAGGTTGCCACGTGTACTGCCAGACCGGAGCTACTACCCACAAGGGTGAAGCTCCGGGCTAGGTACCGAAACGGCACCTCCGGACTTAACCCCTGACCGAGAGAAGCTCCGGACCTGACACGTGCCAGGCCACCCCGGAGCTTCCCGCTTCCCACGAGCAAGCTCCGGAGCTGCCACGTGTCCAAACGTCGGAGCTGGCCGCCTCAAACCTCCGGAAGACATTGTAACGACTCCGGATCTTCAAAGGATAGCCACGGACTTCAAGACCCGATTAATTGTCATTAATTCCATGTTAATGACACTTAATCGGACAATCTTAACACCTGTAACGGCACTGTCGGAGCCCGTTACAGGGTTATTAACAACAATTAATCGTGTATCAATACTAGTAACCACCGGGGCCACATGTCGGGCCAGGCTAACTTGTAACGGTTTGTCCTTGTACTATAAAAGGACAGACCGACGATACACGAAGAGAAGGCTCTCGAACGCTCTCAGGCACACACGCATTGACGTGAGCTTTCATACATAAACTAATACAACACCACACATCCGTGGAGTAGGGTATTACGCTCAGGCGGCCCGAACCACGTAAACCACTGTGTCTCTCGTGTCCAATTGTGATTCACCTTCTTGAGTCTCCGCGCGCCCACACCGAACTACAAACTCCTTCAACACTTTAGTAGTGTCAGGAGATCTGCCGACTCCAACAGTCGACACAACCCATCCACATACCAGGCTTGCTTAGATGACCCATTACCATATCAAATTTAACCAGTTCAGGTTAACCATAATCTCATCCATGCATAATTAAATTGAGTGGTATAGTTGTTTTCCATCCCAGTTGGTTAAGCGAAGCAAAAGGTAAAAAGCCCTTCCCAACTCTCTACCATAAATTCCAGGTGACAAGGTTGGTTAAACAATTCTAGTAAACTTCCTATCATAGGGTTCCCATCAAATTGACACAAGCATGCAATTTTGCAAACAAAACATTTATTTAAAAATATGATCAATATGCTTCAAGGACACTTGCCTTGCTCTTGCGGTTGATTAGGGTCAAAGCCTTCGAACTCTTGGTGCTGTAGATCCTCCATGGCACTCTCTAGCGCAAATCCGTCTAATCCACACAATAAACATACAAGACAAGAAACACAATCAAAGAGTGCACAAATATTACTCAATATGACATGACATGCATGATTAATGCAAATGCAAGGTAGAACTTGTTAATTGATTGCTTTTAATGATAACTAACTAGTTCTAATAGCTTTTAACAAGTTTATACAGGTTTGGATTCGATTAGATCAAATTTTAGAATTAATTCAACACAATTTAACCAGAAAGATCGGACTAGTCCGCTGGAGACCGGACAAGTCCGCCCTCTGCGAGATCAGCAGATTAGGGTTTTCTAGATCGACGTAAATTCGTAGATTAGGGGTTGAATTCACGTAAGGAAAAGATAATAGAAGGTATACCAGGTGTTTAGAACTCCAATGAATCAAGAAACATGGAGGTAGCACTGGATCTTGGTGATCTAGGGTTGGTGATGAACTTGGGGATGAATTGGTGGTGAAGAACAAAAACTTAGTGGAGATCTTGATCCTCTTTCGTTTCCTCCTCTTCTTCTTCTTGCTTGGGATCTTCTCCTCCCTCCTTGATGGTGGCTCCCCACAAACTAGGGTTTGGGTGGGTGGAAAAGTGGCAAATAGATGTCAAACCAAGCGGTGGGGCTGTTTATATAGAGGTGGAGGCTAGGGTTAGATGGATTTCGAGTTTGGGAGGAGTAGAGGCTGGTTTAGAGTCCCACACGGGCTCTAAAAAAGTTAGGCACGATGTCCCTAGGCCCACTTAACGTGAAACCCAAGAAACAAGTCGTAAAACAAAAGATAAACTCGGAGTTGTGAAATATCGAACAAGTCCGAAAAGGACTGGACTAGTCTGAAGTCGTCCAGAGAGAAAATCGGACAAGTCTGGCCAAACATCGGACAAGTCTGACTTTAAACAGAGAGGAAATCGGACAAGTCTGCTGGAACACCGGACTAGTTCGGAAAAGTCCAAGGACTTAGCAATATTTCAAGGATTCTTGGAATATCAGACTAGTCCGCACAAAATCGGACAAGTCCAAAAGTTTTCAGAGCCAAAATCGGACTAGTCTGCAGAAAAAACGGACAAGTCCATTTTTAGTCAGAGAGAAATCGGACTAGTCCTCAGTAAAATTGGACTAGTCGGCACTTTCCTGCGTTTTAAGTGCGATTTTGCTCCAAATCAATTTTAAATGCTGCAAATCAATTTTAAACCCATTCCTCTTTATGTGGATTAATGTTAAACATGTATATGATTGTATGTAGGGCATGATGCATGAAAATGAGGGTGTTACAAACCTACCCCCCTTAAAATGAATCTCGCCCTCGAGATTCGATGCGGAAGAAAAGAGATAGGGAAATTCCTTCTTGAGATCATCCTCCATTTCCCACGTTGCTTCTTTTTCTATGTGGTGCTTCCATTGAACTTTACACCATCTAATAACCTTGTTCCTTGTGACACTCTCCTTGGTTTCCAAGATTTTGATCGGTTGCTCGGCATAAGTCAAATCTTCCTCTAGCTCCAATCCTTCCATTGGCACTTGTTTTTTCGGTACTCTCAAGCACTTCTTTAGCTGGGAAACATGAAATACATCATGTACGTCTGAAAGATGAGGTGGCATCTCCAACTTATATGCTAGTTCTCCTCTTTTGTCCAAAATCTTGAATGGTCCAATATAACAAGGTGCTAGCTTTCTTCTTATGTTAAACCTCTTATGACCCCTCATTGGTGACACCTTGAGGTAAACAAAATCTCCCACTTCAAAGGCTAGTTTCCTTCTCCTATTATCCGCATAGCCTTTTTGCCTTGATTGGGCAGCCCTCAAGTTTTCACGAATTATTTGGACATGCTTTTCGGCTTCTTGAAACACGTCCGGACCAAATACTTGAGTTTCTCCTGCCTCATTCCAGAATAAAGGTGTCCTACACTTCCTCCCATAAAGCGCTTCATACGGTGACATTTTCAAGCTTGCTTGGTAAATATTGTTGTATGAAAATTATTCGTATGGCAAGATTTTGTCCCAACTTTTCCAATGCTTCAAAGCACAAGCCCTTAACATGTCCTCCAAAATCTGATTGGTCCTCTCGGTTTGCCCATCCGTTTGAGGATGATATGCTGAACTAAAATTCAACCTCGTTCCCAAGGCTTCATGCAATTTTTGCCAAAACCCAGAGGTGAATTGTGAACCTTTATCTGAGACTATCTTCTTAGGGACTCCATGTCGACACACAATATGCTCCACGTATATTTCGGCCAATCGTGCAGCTGTATATTTGGTCTTCACAGGGACAAAATGAGCTGACTTGGTTAAGCGATCCACAATTACCCAAATTGGGTCATACCCAGACTGAGTACGTGGTAACCCAACTGTGAAGTCCATTCCAATTTCTTCCCACTTCCATTTCGGAATCTTCAACGGTTGCAATAATACGGCTGGCCTTTGATGTTCTGCCTTGACTCGTTGGCACACATCACATAATGCTACGTATTCAGCTATGTCCTTCTTCATGCTATCCCACCAATAGCAAGTCTTCAAGTCTTTGTACATCTTTGTACAACCAGGGTGAATTGAGTAAGGTGAGTCATGTGCCTCTTTTAATATGGTCTCCCGAATATGCTTTACATTAGGCACAACAATCCTCTTTCCAAGCCATAAGGTACCATGTTCATCTTCATCAAATCTGAATTCTCTCCCTTCCTTGATCCTTTCCTTTATTTCCTTGATCTCCTCATCTGCGGTTTGTCCCTCTCGAATTTCTTGCTCCAAGGTTGGGATTAACTCCATCATCTCCATCTCATTTACAAACCCGAGGTTCAACCGTTCAAACTCCTTGCATAACTCGAGTGGTAACTCTTGAACTGTGAGTTGATGACTTACTCCTTTTCTACTCAAAGCAACGGCCACTACGTTGTCCTTTCTCGGATGATAGTTGATCAACAAATCATAATCCTTGATGAGCTCCAACCATCTTCGTTGCCTCAAGTTCAGATCCGTTTGTGTGAAAATATACTTCAAACTCTTATGATCCGTATAAATTTCACACCTATGTCAAAGGATATAGTGTCTCCAAATCTTCAATGCATGTACCACGGCCGCGAGTTCCAAATCGTGCGTGGGGTAATTCTGCTCATGTTTCTTCAATTGTCTTGATGCATAGGCGACCACTTGACCTTCTTGCATCAATACACGTCAAAGTCCTTGTCTCGATGCGTCGCAATAAATGTTAAAACTCTTGCTCACATCTGGCAGTACCAAAATTGGGGCTGTTGTTAACCTCTTCTTCAACTCCTCAAAACTGTTTTGACAAGCTTCAGTCCATCGGAAAGACTTTTCCTTCATTATCAACTCCGTCATAGGCTTGGCTATCTTGGAAAAGTCCTTGATGAATCTACGGTAATATCCATCCATCCCAAGAAAACTCCTTATTTCCTTGACATTTTGCAGCGGTTCCCACTTCAACACGTCTCTCACTTTTCCGGGGTCATCCGATACTCCTCCTCCTGAAATTATATGACCCAAAAATGACACCTCTCTCAACCAAAACTGACACTTGTTGAACTTGGCATACAACCGATGCTCCCTCAATTTCTGCAACGTAAGCCTCAAGTGTTCCTCATGTTCTTTCTCATCCTTCGAGTAGATCATAATATCATCAATAAACACCACGACGAACTTGTCCAAGTACTCCATGAAGACCCTATTCATGAGGTACATAAATTAGGCAGGCGCATTTGTCAATCCAAAAGACATCACGGTGTACTCATAAGATCCATACCGTGTCCTAAAAGCTGTCTTGGGTATGTCCGATGGTCTAATCTTCATTTGAAATATCTCGACCTCAAGTCAATCTTAGAGAAGACACAAGCACCCTTCATCTGATCAAACAAGTCTTCTATGCGTGGCAAGGTGTACTTGTTCTTGATTGTTACCTCGTTGAGAGCTCGGTAATCCACGCACATCCTTTGGGATCCATCCTTCTTGTCCACAAATAGAACGGGTGCCCCCCAAGGCGAAGAGCTTGGGCGAATGAAACCCTTCTCTAATTGCTCTTGATTCTGCTTCTTGAGCTCCGCTAATTCCATAGGAGGCATCCTATATGGACTCTTAGCTATAGGTGCAGTTCCAGATATTAAATCAATAACAAACTCAATGTCTCGATCGGGTGGCATACGTGGCAACTTGTCCGGAAAAACATCCAAAAATTCACACACTGCCGGAATCTCCTCAATTGCGGCACCGTCCATATGATTCAACTCCAATTGCTTCGGTGCGGTTTGAGATGCTTCAAATTCTATGGTGATCCCTTCTTCGTTGGTCAACTTCACCGTCTTCGTGGCACACTCAATAACTCCATTGTGCTTCCTCAACCATTCCATACCAAGTATAATGTCCAATCCTTGAGAATTCAAAACAATGAGGTTGGCGGAGAAGTCTACCCCCCTTATTCTAAGGCTTACTTTTGGACATACTATATTTGTCTTCATCTCTCCTCCAGGAGACTTAACCAATAGAGTAAACTTCATATGAGAGATAGGCAAACTATACTTAGCGACATACTTCGATGCAATGAATGAATGCGATGCTCCAGAATCAAATAACATAGTCACAAGGTTGGAGTTGGCGAGAAACATACCAATGACCACGTCATTCGCTTGCTGAGCATCCTCCGTAGAGACATGGTTCACGTTGCCACGAGCAAAATTCTGATGTCCGCGGTTCCCTTGTGGTTGTCCTCCATTGGGTCTTGGGTTTTGCCTCGGTGCATTGCTTCCTTGACCAAGGCCTGACTTAGGACATTGATGCACAAAGTGTCCAGCTGTAAGACCTATGTGTGCTGAATACATTGGCTTGTAGTGAATACACTTGGCTTTGATGATAAAAGTTTTTAATATCACCAAAACACCTTTTTATCAAGGTCTGACTCTAGCTCCGAGCTACAGCAAGGTCCGACGATAGGTCCGGCTTGTTTTGGGTAGCTCCGGCTACGTTAGATGCTAGGTCCGGCTTCTTGGTAAGGTCCGACTAGCTTTGGTTAGCTCCGGTGAGCTTTATCTTTAGCTCCGACATGTCCTTGTTAGCTCCGGCATGTCTTTGTTAGCTCCGGCATGTCTTTGATAGCTCCGGCATATACTTGATAGCTCCGGCATGCTTTTGCTAAGCTCCGACGTACTTTGTCTAGCTCCGGTTTTGGGTTGACTAGTTCCGACTAGTTTTGATAAGCTCCGGATCCAGGATCTACTAGTTTTGATAAGCTCCGGATCCAGGATCTACTAGTTTTGGTAAGCTCCGGCGCTAGGTTCTACTAGCTCTTGTTAGCTCCGGCTCAAGCTCCGGTTTGCTCTGGCAAGGTCCGGAACTTGACCGCAGTGCTTCTGCTTTGCATTTGCAATGTCTCGTACTTGCTTTACTTGATTGGAAAGATTGCTTAGTTTTCATTTGCTAAGTTTTTGGTGCGTTTTGGATGATACGGTTGATATATGTCGGTACCCTAAAAACCATACACCCCCTGAGGTTACAAAGATCTCAAGGGAAGGACGTCTACTCAAATTGAAGACCCTCGGAGGCCCACTTGTCAGACACAACCGGACCTGCTTCTCCAACATGGTTAACCCCTAGGTTGCCACGAGTACTGCCAGACCGGAGCTACTACCCACAAGGGTGAAGCTCCGGGCTAGGTACCGAAACGGCACCTCCGGACTTAACCCCTGACCGAGAGAAGCTCCGGACCTGACACGTGCCAGGCCACCCCGGAGCTTCCCGCTTCCCACAAGCAAGCTCCGGAGCTGCCACGTGTCCAAACGTCGGAGCTGGCCGCCTCAAACCTCCGGAAGACATTGTAACGACTCCGGATCTTCAAAGGATAGCCACGGACTTCAAGACCCGATTAATTGTCATTAATTCCATGTTAATGACACTTAATTGGACAATCTTAACACCTGTAACGGCACTGTCAGAGCCCGTTACAGGGTTATTAACAACAATTAATCGTGTATCAATACTAGTAACCGCCGGGGCCACATGTCGGGCCAGGCTAACTTGTAACGGTTTGTCCTTGTACTATAAAAGGACAGACCGACGATACACGAGAAAGAGGCTCTCGAACGCTCTCAGGCACACACGCATTGACGTGAGCTTTCATACATAAACTAATACAACACCACACATCCGTGGAGTAGGGTATTACGCTCAGGCGGCCCGAACCACGTAAACCACTTTGTCTCTAGTGTCCAATCGTGATTCACCTTCTTGAGTCTCCGCGCGCCCACACCGAACTACAAACTCCTTCAACACTTTAGTAGTGTCAGGAGATCTGCCGACTCCAACAGTCGACAGTTGGCGCGCCAGGTAGGGGGGCCTGAGATTTTCAAGAATGGTGAATTCTGCGGCTGGATCATCCAATGGGCAACCTGCTGCTCAGGCTGTCGGGGGCAATCCCTCCAACATGCAGCCACCAGCAGGAGCCTCAGCACCAGCGGGAGTCACACTCCCACCACCACCATCTTCTCCGGCAAAACGTGCCGGGCAACATGATGGTGCGCCGGCGTCACATACTGCGCCGGCAAGTCATGACAACCCAGAACACGCGCTCCATGCAGCGCGTGCTCTTCTCCAGCGACCACCACCTCCGGATGCATCTCAAGATGCCATGGAGCAATGGAGGGCTGATGTTGAGCATTTGGTCGCAGCAGCGGCCGAACGCCTCAACAACCAGGGTCCTCCTCCTTCAGGGCGAGCCCCGTCGCAACGACGGACGTTGTCTGGAAGACTTGGTCCGCATGTCTCCAACAACCGAAGACGAGCTGCGTCACAGCAAGTGACGTCGTTGCCCTCTGGGGCACGACGCACCCATACGGTATCTCGGCTTTCGACACATGACCTCCGGGCGGAGCTTGATCGCCGATACCGCCAACAGGATGGTCATGTCCATATCGAGCGAGCTCGAGAAAGACGGGATGCTCAAGACCTTTCTACTCTGGAAGGAGTAGGAGGAGGTTGTTCCGCCCTAGCCATGCACCTGCGCATGGTTAGATGGCCACAGAAGTTCCGGCCACACTTGCCGGAAAAATTCAACGGGACTGTCAACCCCGTAGAATTTCTGCAGATATACTCCACTGCAATCTTAGCAGCTGGAGGAAACGAGGCCGTAATGGCCAACTACTTTCCAGTGGATTTAACTGGGACCGCCAGGTCCTGGTTTATGAGCCTTCCACCCAACTCTATCGATAGTTGGGAGGAGCTGTGTCGTCAGTTCACTGCCAACTTCGGGAGTTCATACACCCGACCGGGCACTGAACTAGACCTTTTTGCGGTCGTGCAAAAAGGGGGAGAATCTTTGCGGTCATTCATCCAGAGGTTCTCTCAGGTACGCAACACAATCCCTTCTATCTCAAGCGCTTCTGTCATTGTGGCATTCAGACAGGGTGTACGAGACAAGAAGATGTTGGAGAAGCTGGCGATCAAAGAGATTCACCAGCGTCACGGAGCTCTTCAGCTTGGCAGACAAATGTGCCAGAGCTGCGGAGGGCCGTGAAATGCACTCCAAACCAGCCTTGGAGGATCACAAAAAATCCTCCAAAGAAGAAGCCGCTACCTCCGGGAGTGGCAAGAAGAAAAAGAAGACCAACGGCAAAAAGAAGCCGTCGGCTGGCACATCCAACGTTGCAGCCACTGCAACTCCTGGTGGCCGGGGGCCACGCCCCGAGAAGCGACCTCGACCGTCTTCCGAAGACGGCGGCAAATCCAAAATGTGGTGCCCCATTCACAAAACGGGCAGCCACAGGCTGGAAGACTGCCGGGAGGTCCAAAACCTTGCTGAGCGCTACAACAAGCGCCGGGAAGGGTCTCCTTTCCAACAGAGGGAGGGAAAACAGAAGGTTGACAAAGCTCCGGCTGAAGAGGAGTTAGGGTTTCAGGACCCCAAAAAGGTCCTGAAAGCCGTCTACACCTCCGTCGACGATGACTCTGACGTCTTTGACAACGAGCGTCGGAAAACCATGAACACCATCTTTGGTGGATCATGGGACATCACTTCTCGTCGTGTCATCAAGACTATGCGGCGGGATATGGCTGCTGTAGCTCCTACAGCTAGACCGGAGCCACATCGAAAGTGGATGGACACACCCATCACTTTTGATGCTTCGGACTGTCCTCAAAGCATGGTCGGTGCTGGCCAATTACCCTTGATGGTATCTCCCACCATCAACAATATCCAGCTCCATCATGTTATGGTGGATGGAGGTTCGGGGCTGAACCTTATAAGCTTTGAAGCTTTTACCAAACTTCAGCTTCGACCTTCGGATCTTCAGCCCTCTCGACCATTCTCCGGAGTAGGTCCGGGGGCCATTACCCCACTCGGAGCTATAATTCTCCCCGTTACCTTCGGGACACGGGAGAAGTACCGCACCCAGAAGTTGGTCTTCGACGTCGCTCAGATCAACTTACCATTCAACGCCATCTTGGGTAGACCTGCCCTATCTAAATTTATGGCAGCTGCTCATTATGGATACTTGGTGTTGAAGATGCCAACACCAGCAGGCGTTCTCCGAATTCGTGGAGATCGCACCGCCGGAGTAACTGCTCTGGAGGAGCTCCATGCACTCACCACTGCGCAAGAGGAGGACTCCAGACAGGGGCAAGCTCCAAAACCCCCGAGCATTCGGCAACGAGGCTCAACCTCTGCTCCCCGTGTGTAGCCAAGCGGCGACACCGACATCCCCGTCAAAGTCGTCCAAATTGGTTCTGATGTCACTCAAACCACCCGCATATCGGGTGGGTTGAATGACAAATATGAACTCGCGCTCATTACTTTCCTCCGGGCTAACGTTGACGTATTTCCTTGGCAACCGTCACAAATGCCTGGGATCCCCAGGGAAGTGATTGAGCACAATCTGAAGATTTACCCCGATGCTCGGCCTGTGCATCAGAAACCTCGGAAGCAATCTGTAGAGCGACAGAACTTCATCCGACAAGAAGTGAAGAAGTTGCTCGAAGCCAGATTTATCCGACAAGTCTTCCATCCAAAATGGCTGGCGAACCCAGTCGTTGTGCCCAAGGCCGGCGGGAAACTTCGGATGTGCATCGACTACACCACACTGAATAAGGCATGTCCAAAAGATCCATTCCCACTACCTAGAATAGATCAGATAGTGGATTCCACCTCCGGGTGCGAGTTACTATGTTTTCTAGACGCATATTCTGGATATCATCAAATCAGGATGTCTAGGGAGGATGAAGAGCATACTTCATTCATCACAGTGGATGGATTGTATTGTTACACAGCCATGCCGTTTGGTCTCAAGAATGCAGCTTCAACTTTTGTACGAGCTATGTACAAAACTTTCGAAGAACTCATCTGAGACATAGTGGAAGTGTACGTCGATGACATCGTGGTCAAAGTCAAGAACAAGGAGTCCCTCTTGGACACCTTGCAGGCTGTCTTCGACAAGCTGCGGGCCACCCGCACGAAGCTAAACCCAGACAAGTGCGTCTTCGGGGTTAGTTCTGGAAAGCTTCTTGGTTTCCTGCTAAGTCACCGGGGCATAGAGGCTAATCCGGCGAAGATAAAAGCCATTGAAGACATGCGGCCACCAACCCGCATCAAAGACGTCCAAAAATTAACTGGATGTCTAGCAGCCCTCAGCCGGTTCATTTCAAGACTGGCGGAAAGAGCACTTCCCTTCTTCAAGTTACTGAGGAAGTCCGGACCATTCCAATGGTCTGAAGAAGCAGAGAAGGCATTCCAGGAGCTGAAACAGTTCCTCACCACCCTACCAGTCCTGGTAGCTCCGAACCCTGGTGAGCCTTTGTTGCTTTACATTTCAGCTACTGACGAAGTCGTCAGTATGGTTCTGGTTGCGGAGAGACCGGAACTACCCAATACTCAGGAATCCAGACCCCTTCGGGAGGGTCCGGAGGTTCCTAAAAGCGGGTCTGGGTCCCAGCTCCCAGACTCAAACCCACAAGAAGCCACTTCAGAGGACCCAGACCCCTCTAAGAGGGTCCAGGTCATTCCTGAAGAAGCTCCGGGTTCTTCCACCCAGAACCCGGAGGTCCCCGAAGAGAGTCTGGACCCCTCCGAGAGGGTCCGGATCAATGAAGAGGAAGCTCCAGACCCCTCCGGGAGGGTCCGGACCATTCAACGCCCGATATACTTCATCAGTGAAGTGTTACATGATGCCAAGACTCGATACCTAGAGGTGCATAAACTGCTTTACGCAGTTCTTATTGCCTCAAGGAAGCTTCGACACTATTTCCAAGCTCACAAAGTCTCGGTGGTGACCTCATATCCACTTCGAGCGATCCTGCATAATCCCAATTCAACTGGGAATATTGCAAAGTGGGCAGCGGAATTGGCTGAATTCGATCTTGAATTCATTCCGAGACAAGCAATCAAGAGTCAAGCGTTGGCAGATTTCGTGGCAGAATGGACTCCCTCTCCATTAAACCCTGGGGGCCCCAGCGAGCAGAAGACGGAACCTCAAGTTCCAACCTTCACTAAGCCTCACTGGACCCTTTACTTCGACGGCTCCATGCAGAAGAAGGGAGCCGGAGCTGGAATCCTTCTCCTCGCTCCAACTGGGGAGAAGGTGAAATACATGGTACACCTTGACTTCAAGGCAACCAACAACATGGCGGAGTATGAAGCACTCATCTATGGATTAAAGGTGGCACTATCATATGGTGTCAAGCAATTGCTGGTCAAAGGAGATTCACAACTCGTCATCAAGCAGGTGAAGGGTGAATGCTCCTGCAATAATCTCCAGCTGGCTGCTTACCTCCTTGAAGTCCAGAGGCTTCAGAAGGACTTCGAAGTCCTAGACCTTCACCATGTTCAGCGTGCTCACAATGCTGAAGTTGACAAACTCTCGACCAAGGCGTCAACTGGAGCTCCGGCTCCTAACGTAACCTTTGTCCGGAGGTTGTCAAAACCCACAGTTCAGCCTGCCGAACTGAACGAAGGGGGCGAGATCAGCATCCCGAAGCTGACGGTCCCGATGGCCCTGTTACCATGGCAGCCATCAAGGGTCGTAGGTGCTGCCGGAAGCTCCGAGCAACCCAGCACGCAAGACTCAAATGCTCAAGTCAGTTCCGATGCATGGATCTCGGAGATCCGGAGCTACTTGAAAGACAACATCCTTCCTGACGATGATGTATCCGCTGACTGGGTAGTCAGATTGGCTAAAAGATACACGTTGGTAGAAGGGGACCTCTACCGGCGCGGTGCCAACGGCATCCTAATGCGGTGCATCACAAGGGAAGAAGGCTGCGAGCTCCTCGCAGTAATCCATGGAGGCGAGTGTGGGAACCACGCATCTTCCCGCACGCTGGTCGGAAAAGCCTTTCAGCACGGCTTCTACTGGCCTACAGCGCTCCAGGATGCCACTGAGCTGGTGAAGAAATGCGAAGCATGCCAATTTCATGCAAAGCAAATTCATACACCTGCTCAGTCCTTACAAATGATACCTCCCACATGGCCTTTCGCTGTGTGGGGGATGGACATCTTGGGACCCTTCCCAAGAGCCGTCGGAGGTTACAAGTTCCTGTACGTCGCCATCGACAAGTTCACCAAGTGGCCGGAAGCAACTCCCGTTGTGACGATCAACAAACAATCTGCAATCAATTTTCTACAATCCATCGTGAGCAGATTCGGAGTCCCAAATAAGATCATCACTGATAATGGGACTCAATTCACAAGCTCCGCATTTCAAGGATATTGCGAAGACCTCGGCATACAAGTTTGCTACGCTTCCGTAGCTCATCCTGCCAGCAATGGACAAGCCGAGAGAGCAAATGCAGAGATCCTTAAAGGACTCAAAACACGCACTTATGAGCGCTTGAAAAAGCACGGAGCCAATTGGATTGAAGAGCTTCCGCCCACTCTATGGGCCAACAGGACTTCTCCAAGTCGGGCAACCGGAGAAACACCCTTCTTTCTGGTGTACGGAGCTGAAGCGATCCTTCCTCCGGAAATCACCTTGGGTTCCCTCCGAGTCCGGACCTTCGACGAAGCCGCGCAGGACCAGCTCCGGCGTGAAGACCTAGACCTCCTCGAGGAGGGAAGGTGCCAAGCAGCTGTTCGGAATGCCCGATACCGCCAAGCTCTACGGCGCTATCACCAGCGGCATGTACACAACCGACAGCTCGAGGAAGGCGATCTGGTGCTACGGAGAATACTATCCAGAGAAGGGCAAAACAAACTCTCCCCCGGCTGGGAAGGGCCCTTTCGAGTGATTAAAGTATCCCGTCCCGGAAGCGTTCGCTTGGCTACCGAGGATGGGACACCTCTCCCAAATCCTTGGAACATCGAGCACCTCCGTAAGTTATACACTTAATTCCACGGAGGTGAGTCTTAAGTAACTTGAAATGTATGTTATAGAGTCATTGTACAGAGTCGGGTAGTTCCTCCGGGAGAGCAGCCGGACCTTTCCCGAAAGGTTTGAAAAGCTCATGCAACACTTGACACAGTCTCCGGACTAAAAGTGTGGCTAACTACCCTGGGTCAAACGAGAAACCAAACACACTTAGCGTGGTTCCGTACCCTAAGAGTGTACTTGTTTCCCCTGTACCCCGGACCTATAATGAAAGACATCTTCATGTGAAATAGACTCCACGTGCATTCATTTTTGCATAGGCTCGACATTTTTATTTTTCTCTTTCTTGTCTATAACAGAAACGTGCAATTCTTAAGAAGTTCTAGTTTGACCGGTTTACATATGATTCGAGTTGAATTGTCAGATTTTTTGGATTTAAATATCATCTGTGGCCAACTCGCCTGAAAGCCGCCAAGCCATTCTAGGGCTGGAGTGCGCTATCGACTTAGCCTGGTCAAGCACCCTAAGTACGCCACTCTACCTACATCCCGGCAGGCCAAAGTAAGGTGGGTCCATGGACAATTGGATCTAAAAGAAAAGACAATTCATCCAGTCGTATTAAAAATCGTGTTCAACTTAAAATTTTCTTGAGAACCGTAAGCCGCGACGAAGTTATAGACAAGGAACGAATTTTACTATTTTTCTTGGCTTAAGTGTGCAGGAAAAATGAACCCTACGTTGATGGAGAAAAACCGGAGCTAACCAAGCTCCGACTCCCATCAGGGCGTCAACCGTCGGCGTTGACTAAAAGATGGTGAGAAGACCTCGTCACTGGAGTCTGTTGCCAACAAACCAAGTGTGGCAAAGGTCATTACCGGAGCTGCTAAGCTCCGACACCTTGGAGTATTAACTACCGACACTCAACGTGTTGATAGAGGCTATTGCCGGAGCTACTAAGCTCCAGCGATGGACAGTGCCGGAGCTTCTAAGCTCCGACAACTTCAGGGGACCTTCACTATCAAAAACTTCGGACCTAAATTCCACAAGTTCGAAGCAAATACGTCTTCAACAAAACTCAACATCCTTTTGGTACATGTCCACAATCAAATTGTGCACATCTACCAGGGGGCCAAGTATAGATAAAGATGTTGAAGACAAAAAATGAAATTCGCAAAAAATTGGGATTTCATTTCATCTGAAGACCGGAGATTACATCTGGAGACAAGGGATTACAAAATTGAGGAAGAAGAGAAGATACAAGTAAAGGCTAAAAGAGACGGTCCTAGACCCTATGGAAGAACTCGGCGACCTTCTGGGCGACCTCCGACACGCGGGCTCGGGTAGCTTCGCCTTCTCCTTCGACGGGGCCTTCAAGCACCGGGTCCAGAGGAAATCGAGGGTTCCGGCTGGTGTAGCACGTCAACACAAATTCTGTGACGTTCCTAGCCAGGGATTGCCCCTCGACCTCCAGCTGGTCCGCGATGACGTCGCCCACCTTGGAGAGCTTGCTGCCTGCGGCGCTCAACGCTTGCAACGCAAGGTCCGGCTCCGGCTCCGGATCATCCGGGTGCACGGGGCTGAAACCCATCGGCGTCAGCGCGTCGTCGGCCTTGCCCAGGAACTCCCAAATCTGCAGGGAGTCCGCCTTCCTCAAGTTCTTCATCTCTTCCAGGGATCTCCGGGCCGCCGTCAGCTCCGAATTCTCGCGGGCGAGGCGCTCAACTTCTTTGGCGTTTTGCTGGATCTTCGCAGCAACCCGCTTCTCAAGTCTTCCGAGCTCCTCCTCCCGGAGGTGGATCTTGTTCCGGCGGTCGACCAGGTCCTTCTCCCTAGCCTCCACTTTCTTCTCCCGGGCGATAAGGGCACACTCGTATTCGTAGAGTTCCTGCCCCCGCACCCAGGTCTTCTCCTCTTCCTCGAGGCAGCGCTCTTCCAATTTCTTAGTGCGCTCCTCGAGGCCCTTGTCCGCCAGAGCTGTTTTCTCGGCGAGCTCTTCTTCCCGTCGCAAGACGTCATCCCATAGCTCCAGGAGTTTTTGCTCCTCATCCTCGAGCCGTCTTTCCCTCCCTTCAAGTGCCTCTCAGCGCTTGATGAGTGCGGTGCTGATGGCCTCGAGCTGATCAAACCGAGCATTGGCCGCGTCGTTAGCAGCCTTAGCTTGGTCGTGGAACTCCCGGGATTGAGCATCGAGGGTGTGAGTCATGCTCTCCCTCTCGTCCAGCAGCTTATCCCAGAGCTCCAGGCGGATCTTCTCCCGCTTGATCCAATCCTTGTCATCCGCAAGCCTCGACTGCGCCAGCTTAGTCTCGAAGTGGAGCCGATTACGCCACCGCCTAAGGGTTTGGCGCTCCTCTTCAATAGCCTTGCTATCGTGGAAGAAGGCCAGCTGGACCTGACGTAGACTGGAGCAGACGTTGTCGATGGACATCGACAGCGAAATGGGCTCCGGACCTGCTGGGATCTCTTCCGCTGGTTCCAGCGGGTCTTCACATAAAAAAATTGGGTCCCACTCTACGAGAGTGGAACCCCGAGCTTCCAAAGCGCTAGGGCCTTCCTCCGGGACGGCTTCAGTCGCCATCGAAGGAGGTCCCGCCACCAAGTCTTCATTTGCCCCCTCAGGCTGGGGCCGACGACTTCGTTCAGGCACTCTGGCTCTGCCACAGGTACCATCGACGTCGTCGCCTCCGGAGCAGGAGCCGCTATTGGCTCCGGCCGGGACACCTCTTCTGAGGGAGGCTCAAGCTCCCTCGCCTCTTCAGCCGCCGGCTCTGCGGCCGGCGCTCCAACAATCACTGGCTCTGCGGCCGGAGCTTCGGAAGTAACCGGCTCAACTGCCGGAACTACTTCGACTTCCGGCTCGCATGCCGGGGCTTCAGCCACCTCCGGCTCAATCGCCGGGGCTTCAGCACTTTCCGGCTCCGAAGCCGGGACTGCTACTTCCTCCGACTCAACAGCCGGAGCTTCTACTACTGCAGCACTAGGACCCAGAGCTTCCACTTCCGGGACGGGTGCCGCTGGCGCATCTTCATTCCCGTGGTCTGGCGCTACCACGGGAACTTCTGGAGACGAGTCGAGGTCCATGACCACGACAGCCGGCGCCGGAGCTGTCGCAGCCTCCGCTTGGGGCAGCACCGGGACTGGAGCAGAAGCCCTCGCAGCCTCAGACACTGTGGCTGAGGGTGGAGCTTCACTCCCTTTCTTGGGAACGCTGCAGATAAAGAACGAAGAAATTGAGCAAACAGATGCTACAATTAAAAAGTTAATCGAGGTAAAAAAGAAAAATTACCTTGGGAGGCTCCCGCACCAGCTTGCGCGGAACCTCTTTCCCGGACGATCCGGGCTGGCCACGGTCGGCGTAGGAGCTCCGGGAGGACTCCCAGGACTTGCCACAGCCGCGGGCGTTTCCCAGGTCGGAGCTCTCCTTGATCGGGAGGAACTCCTGGACCTGGAGGCCCTCACCGCTCCAGATGCCGGAGTCGCGCGCCCGGAGCTAGCACCACAGGAGGGATCCACCACGGGGACAGTCGCACTCCGGGAGGATCCCACCGCCGGAACAGTAACGTTCCGGAAGGACCCCACCACGGGGACAGTCGCCACGGCGGCGGAGGATCTTCCTTCCTGAGGAGGGGGAACCAGGGGGGAAGTGACAGGCCCGATGGACCTTCCGTCAGCATGTCGCAGCTTCCTCTTCCGGCTCACCGGCTCCTCCGCCAGCTCCTTGCCCTTGCCGATGACCTCAGCTCTTGGCTGTGGGACAGGGGCGGAGCCGTCTTCGGACAACCCGGGGATCGCCAACCGAGTGGTTGATCTTCTCTCGACGACACCAAGGTCGTCAAGCGCGGGCACCGTCCGCCGGAGCTCCCTGCTGAACTCAACTTCCACGTTCAGAGGGAGGAAGGCCGGCGGCGGAGTCAAGTAATCTCCGTCAATGTCGATGCCGTGCTGGAATTTCTTGAGGTGAGACTCCAAGGTCTTCCCCACCATGCTGGACTTCAACCCGGTCTCAACCCGGTCCTCGTCCATCACGCTGTTGAGGGCCCAGGCGAGCTTCTCCCTCCTCTTCAGCGGCGCCCACCTGTTGGACAGGAAGTTGCAGAACACCGCCTGGGGAGTCAATCCTCCCTCCACACATTGGCGGATCCTGGTCAGGACAGGGTCGAAAGCTGCCGCCAGCACCGGAACTTCGCTCCATATCGACGTGTCAATGCCGGGCAGACTGTCTGGCAACTCCAACCGCTCATGCTCCTCCACCCGGACGACTATCCAATCTTTCTTCCAGTCATCCCACTTCCCGGAAGGGAATGACCGGAGGTACTTGAATGGGCACTTCTTGCGCTTCACGAAGTAGTAGAAGCCAAGATACTCATTGCTTCGGCCGGTGGTGTGGACGGTGAAGAAGGTTCGGAAGAGCTCGATGCAGGGAGGGATGCCCACCCACATCTCGCAGAAGTGGACAAAGATGGACACAAGGAGAATGGAGTGAGGGCCAAGGTGGTACAGCTGCAGACCATAGAAGTCCAGCAGCATCAAGAAGAAAGAAGAAAACGGTGGGATCAGCCCCACCATGGCGTACGAGGAAAAGTACACCATCTCGCCAGCATGCTCCATTGAAAAGGGGAGCTCTCCGCCGGTGCGGACCGAGCGGTTGAAGAAGTCCGAAGACCACCCCATAAGGGTCCGGACCTTCTTCAGATCGCTGTCAGTCTTCAAGCGACTCTCACGCAGACCCAACTCCATCGCAGCACAGCTAGGCAAGAGAAGAGGAGCAAAGTACGAGTTGGGAGTTTGAGCGCAAGAACAGATGGGAAGCGTAAAGAACTCCCGATGGTGCGCTTTCCTTCTTAAGTAAGCCCTCGCAACGCTTGGATGGAAACTGCAGGGGAGTCAAGGATACTACTCAAGAATTCAACCCTGCCGATGACAAGAGGGCCCGGGACCACCCTGACGATCAAGTCGAGGCTCTTACCCAGGCGAACAGTTGTCATCACGAGGCGGGAAACCCAAAGGCGGCGACCTGACAAGGCGCGCGGAACTGATACGGTTTTCGTATCGGGAACCGGCGACCTTCAATTGCGAGAGATCCGCACGTCAAAGATCTTATCTGCCGCCTGAGGTGCGCCACGCGTCGGGATTTAACCGTAAAGCCCCGCCAACGGCACCTCCGAAGACCCTTGAAGACCCAGTTCAAGAGTCGCGAGTATGGACCCACCTCCGACGGAATGACTTCACCCCGGTGACTTTCCTCGGAAGTAGGTCCAGGGGGCCACTGTCGGTACCCTAAAAACCATACACCCCCTGAGGTTACAAAGATCTCAAGGGAAGGACGTCTACTCAAATTGAAGACCCTCGGAGGCCCACTTGTCAGACACAACCGGACCTGCTTCTCCAACATGGTTAACCCCTAGGTTGCCACGAGTACTGCCAGACCGGAGCTACTACCCACAAGGGTGAAGCTCCGGGCTAGGTACCGAAACGGCACCTCCGGACTTGACCCCTGACCGAGAGAAGCTCCGGACCTGACACGTGCCAGGCCACCCCGGAGCTTCCCGCTTCCCACAAGCAAGCTCCGGAGCTGCCACGTGTCCAAACGTCGGAGCTGGCCGCCTCAAACCTCCGGAAGACATTGTAACGACTCCGGATCTTCAAAGGATAGCCACGGACTTCAAGACCCGATTAATTGTCATTAATTCCATGTTAATGACACTTAATCGGACAATCTTAACACCTGTAACGGCACTGTCAGAGCCCGTTACAGGGTTATTAACAACAATTAATCGTGTATCAATACTAGTAACCGCCGGGGCCACATGTCGGGCCAGGCTAACTTGTAACGGTTTGTCCTTGTACTATAAAAGGACAGACCGACGATACACGAGAAAGAGGCTCTCGAACGCTCTCAGGCACACACGCATTGACGTGAGCTTTCATACATAAACTAATACAACACCACACATCCGTGGAGTAGGGTATTACGCTCAGGCGGCCCGAACCACGTAAACCACTGTGTCTCTCGTGTCCAATCGTGATTCACCTTCTTGAGTCTCCGCGCGCCCACACCGAACTACAAACTCCTTCAACACTTTAGTAGTGTCAGGAGATCTGCCGACTCCAACAGTCGACAATATCGTTTCTACTGTGGTTTAGCAACGTGCTTATGTGAGGTTCTCACGTAAGGTGTTGTGTTCGGAACTAACGTGAGTCAAGTCGAGGACTTGGGCTCGTATAGATTGGTTGTTTATTCATGTGCAGGTGTTGCTTGAGTTCAAGTCATGGCTGGTGACGGGATCCATTGGACTAGTCTCAGGAGGAGATGAGGTTCCAACAACCAAGTTCGAGAGGAACTGTGGTTGAGCGGGTCAGGAGGTCGCGCAGGATGATTGAATCAAGGGCAGTGCATATGAAGGTCGAAGGAAGGTGTTCGCACGTATGCATGCGGTGCATGACGTGGAAATATGCTTCTAGAGACGGATTATGGAAGGAAGATCTGATCGGAAGGATCGGATCGTATCGGTTGATGACTTCGGCTGCGGCGGAGTCGGTTATGGCTCGGTATGGAAATATCGAGTTGGTTATGTTAGGATTTCGTGTGTATCACGAATTTGAGTTGTTTAGGAATGTGGGATACGTTCCTAAGGTGTTTGGAAGTCTTAAGATTGCTTCTATCTGCGTATAGAAGAGTCCTAAGCAGTTATGGAAAGTTCCGATTGTGATCGGATTAGGATTGGAGTCCTAGTTGAGATTGGGATGGCCTAAGGGCTGGTTATATAAGCAAGGAAAGGCCAAAGTTCGGGGAGACGACTTTGGGGCTGTTCTTCTTGTGTTCTATTGAATAAAATTCATAGTTTGAAGGAACTTTTGTGCCTTGTTCGTCCGACTTGTTCCAGACAAGTTTTACTCGTCGAGTTTCTGGACAGCACTACCTTTTGTCGGTGGTTTTATCATAACTCGAGTTTTACTGATCCAATTGACGTTATTCTTTTTGGTTTGTCTTCACAACTTGATTGTCTATCATCTGTCAAAATTTCACGGTCATTGGATTTGTGGTTTTTGATCTACACGAGTTTCTTTGCAGCATTCCAGAAACTGTTTTTCTCGGGTAGGTCAGATTGACCATAGTCTGATCTTTCGATCATAACTTGAGTTTTTCTCGACGGATTTGAGTAATTATTTTTGTGTTGTCTTCGTGACTTGATTCTCTCTGATATATATCACTTTTTTCACGGTGAAACACGTTTAGATTAGTCTTATACACGATTTCTTTAACAGATCGTTTTTCTACCGAAGGGATTAGGGTTTTATTGTTTCCGCTGCGTAAGATTTTTAAATCTACCATTCACCCCCCCCATCTGGTAGCTTTTCACGTGCTCTTCGATCCTACAATTGGTATCAGAGCCACGGTGCTCTAATCTTTGTGATTTGCACGTGTTTTTGACTAATCATCATGGAGAAGTACTCCGTCAAACCTTGTGTGTTTGCTGGTATTGATTTTCAGGTTTGGAAGGCACGCATGGAGGCTTTTATCCAGGCACAAGGCTTTGCAATATGGGAGAAGGTGTATAAGCCTTATGAAGTGCCACCCAATGATCAAGTCACGGCCACGAACCTCCGGGACGTCGACAACAACAACAAAGCCCGAAACTTGATCATCCAAGGACTCACTCAAAGCGACTTTGATCGTGTCGCGCACCTCCGGTCAGCATACGACGTTTGGAGAGCTCTCTGTGATTATCATGAAGGCTCCAACACAATCAAGGAGGTAAAACAAGATATGTTCAAGAAAGAATATATGCGTTTTGAGATGCAACCAGGTGAGTCAATCGATGACCTCTTTGCTCGTTTCAATAAAATTCTCAGCAACTTACGTAGTGTCAATGTAAATTTTTCTGATGCTGAGAATGCTAGACAACTTCTTAGTGCATTAGACATGACAATTTGGGAGATGAAAGTAACATCTATTCGTGAATCAACTGTCATGAGTTCTCTTACATTAGATGTACTTTATTCTAAACTAAAAACTCATGAAATTGACATCCTAGCACGTAAGAACCCAAACAAGTCTATTGCATTTGTCTCACAACGTGATATGTCTAGCTCCGGCCAATCATCATCCTGCAATACTCTTGCTTTATTGTCCTCACTAACCCTGGAGCAGATCGAAGAAATTCCAGAAGAGGAGTTGGCACTCATCTCTACTAGATTCTCAAAAGCATTGCAAAATGTGAGAACTAGAAGGAGAGGAAGCTCCGGACCTCAACGCTGTTTTGAATGTGGTAAAACAGGACACTTTCGTACAGAATGCCCTAACCTTTCAGGTCCGACCACCCGGGAAGAAAAACAAAGCAAGATCCGGACCTCCTCTGGAAATTCCAACAAGAAGAAGAAAGGTACCATAGGACGCAAGATGATCAACAGCTTCATCACCGCGCTTCAAGAGCTCAGTTCAAGTGATGTAGACTTTGAAAGTGATGAAGATAATGATGATCTGGCCAACTTATGCTTCATGGCGGGCAAAGCAAGATCAAGATCAAGTCAGGAGGAAGCAGAACACAACAGTGACGATGATGAGGTATGTGCTACCTGCAATGAAATGTGTGATGCTATTTCTCGTGCAACTATTATTGTCAAGAAAAAGGACAAAAAGCTTAGGGATAGTGCTGCTAAAATTGAATCACTAGAATCTGAAATTAACCGTTTAAAAACTTTGATTCCTAGTGATGATGCATGTCCCTCATGTGACTTAATCTATGAACAATTGTCCACATTAAGAAGTGCACACTCCTCCACTCTAGATAAACTTGATGAAGAAATTAAAAAGAACAAAGAGCTTGCTGCACTTAATGATAAAAACTTGAAAGATGCTAGCTGTTCTACAATTGACTTGCATTGTTCTGCATGTGAAAATCTTGATAAGAAACTGCAAGATGCTATGAATGAAATTTCTATGTTGAACAATGCTTTACGTTCTCATGAAGTTAAATTTTGTTCCAATTGCAAACTAAAACGAAAAACTTCATGTGAAAACTGCCTAGACTTGTCCAAGAAACTTGATGACATGAATAGGACACTAGGTCGGTTTTGTAATGGGGATAAGAATCTAAACTTGCTGCTGAATTCTTCCAAGTCTAGCAAAGATAAAACTGGTTTAGGTTTTGATTCTCATGTTCATGCTAAGGCACATCCACCTAAAATTGTAAGGTCATTAGGAAGTGGTTTGATTCAAACAGTTCCTAAACAAAAAGAAGTGGTTTTCAAATCTGCAGGAGTGTTGCCTCATTCGGTGTCAAATAAAAATATTGCTTGCTCATCTAGTCATGAACACAAAGTTAAATTTCATTGTACCTTCTGTGGTAGAGATGGTCATGTCATAGATTTTTGTTATAGACTAGCTAAACAACAGAAAAAGGAAAGAAAAATTGCTAGATCTTATAACTTTCATGCAATTAGAAAAACACAACCTGCTTTAGTGAGTCAGAAATTTGAGAAGGTAGCTTCCAGACCTTCTGGTAAGAAATCCGCAAAAGCAGCTCCGGTAGTTCCGATAGCTCCAAGAGCTACCGGATCTTCTGTTGTTCCCTCTGGAGCTTCAGTTTTTGCCTCCGGACCTTCTGCTTTTACCTCCGGAGCTACCGGTTTTCACTCTAAACAAGTAACAACTTCTAAATCAACTGTTAAGAACAGAAAACCTCAATCTTTGACTCATAAACCTGCTGTTTTATCTCAGCATTCGCGTGTTTTTCCTGGTGCACGTCGCGTGACTCAGTACTGGATTCCTAAATGCCTTTTGACTAACCCCAGTATTGAGTCATCGGCGTATTGTGCTTCTATGTAGGTTACACGCTTGAGGAAGGAGAATATTTGGATTGTGGATTCAGGTTGCTCACGCCACATGACCGGTAACAAAGATTGGTTCTCCTCCCTCACCTTTGTGTCACGTGTAGAGAATGTTACTTTTGCCGATAATTCTTCAACTCCTATAATTGCTAAGGGTTCGGTTAGAGTAAATGATCACTACACTTTGAAAGATGTGGCACTTGTCAAAAATTTGAAATATAACTTGCTTTCTGTTTCACAATTGCTAGATGAAAATCTAGAAATTACTTTCAATAAAAACTGCTGCAAAGTTGTAGATTCAAATAGTGAGCTTATTTTTAACATGTCTCGGTTTGGAAGAGTTTTTAAAGCTGATTTTGATATGTCTTCTTCTAAGCATAGGTGTCTAGTTGCTAATGATTCAAAGGACTTATATTTTTGGCATCGTAGACTTGGTCACGTAGGCTTTGATCACCTAACGCGTGTTAGTGCTCTTGATCGCATACGAGGGCTGCCTAAGCTTAAAGGGGACAAAGAAATTGTGTGCTCTTCTTGTAGACATGCTAAGATGGTTGCAGGTTCACATACTCCTCTCACAATGATCATGACAACTGAACCATGTCAACTTTTGCATCTTGACACCGTAGGACCTTCACGTGTTCAATCCTTCGGAGGTAAGTGGTATGCTCTTGTTATTGTTGATGATTATTCTAGATATTCTTGGGTGTATTTTATGGCGTCTAAGAATGAAGTTTTTAGTCACTTTAGAACTTTATTTCTTAGATTATCAATCGATCACCCAGGATCATTAAAAGCAATAAGAAGTGATAATGGAACTGAATTTAAAAATCAATTCTTTGATCACTTTTGTGCTGAAAATAGAATAGATCATCAATTCTCTTCACCATATGTACCTCAACAAAACGGTGTTGTAGAAAGAAAGAACAGAACCCTAGTTGAGATGGCCAGGACTATGCTTGATGAATATCAAACTCCTAGGAAATTTTGGGCTGATGCGTTAGCAACTGCTTGTTATGTCTCAAATCGTGTTTTCTTACGTGCTAAGCTAGGTAAAACACCATATGAGCTCCGGTTTGGACATAGGCCTAGTGTTACACACTTTCGGGTCTTTGGATGCAAATGCTTTGTTATGAAACATGGTAATCTTGATAAATTTGAACCTAGATCCATTGATGGCATGTTTCTTGGTTATCCATGTCATACTAGAGGCTACCGTGTGCTTTTACCTGACACTAACAAAATTGTGGAGACTTGTGAAGTGTCTTTTGATGAAGCTAGTCCAGGTACTAGCTCCGGTGTTGCAGGACCAGATTCATATTCTCAGAGGGAGGGTATTTTCGAAGATGAAGAAGAGCCGGTGATACTGCCTGGTAGTTCCGAAGTTGACACGTGTCCAGCTCCGGACATTGAACAAGCTCCGGCTGTCACCTCTGCTGGTCCTGATCGTCCACAAATCACAAGCTCATCAATCTACAATGAACCTAATGAAAAAGAAGCTTGTGAGACATCTGTTCCCCTACGTTTTTGCAAAGATCATCCCCCACAACAGATGATTGGAAGCTTGCATGAACGAGTCACACGGTCCAGGTTTTGCGATCCAAACTCTCATGCTCATTCTGCTTTTGTTGCTTCTTTTGAACCCAAAGATATATCACACGCACTCACTAATGAATCTTGGATTATTGCCATGCAAGAAGAGTTAGAAAATTTTGAAAGAAATAATGTTTGGAAACTTGTACCTCCACCTCAAGGCCACACTTTAATTGGAACTAAATGGGTATATAAAAATAAACAAAGTGAGGATGGGGTTGTGATTAGGAATAAGGCTAGGTTGGTTGCTCAAGGTTTCACTCAAGTTGAAGGTCTAGATTTTGATGAAACTTTTGCTCCTGTCGCTAGATTAGAAGCCATAAGAATTTTGTTAGCTTTCGCAGCATCTAAAGGTTTTAAGCCATATCAAATGGATGTTAAAAGTGCTTTTCTTAATGGCTACATAGATGAGGAGGTTTATGTCAAACAACCACCAGGTTTTGAAAATCCAGATTTTCCTAATCATGTTTACAAACTGTCCAAAGCCTTATATGGTCTCAAACAAGCACCTAGAGCATGGTATGATAGGTTAAAAACATTCTTACTTGAAAAGGGGTTTACAATGGGAAAGGCTGATAAAACTCTTTTTGTGCTTAAACATGGCAATGACTCATTATTCGTTCAAGTGTATGTGGATGATATTATCTTTGGTTGTGCTTCTCATGATCTTGTGTCCAAGTTTTCAGCAATGATGAGTTCCGAATTTGAAATGAGTATGATGGGTGAACTCACTTACTTTTTGGGGCTGCAAATCAAGCAAACCAAGGAGGGTACCTTTGTGCATCAAACAAAGTATACCAAAGATCTCCTAAGGCTCTTCAACATGGACAAAAGCAAGCCTCTTCGGACACCAATGGGAACAGCAACACCACTTGAACTTGATGAAGATGGTGAATCCGTGGATCAAAAAGAATATAGAAGTATGATCGGATCACTTTTGTACCTTACAGCATCAAGACCGGACATACAATTCAGCGTATGTCTTTGTGCACGGTTTCAAGCTTCCCCACGTGTTTCACATCGTCAAGCCGTCAAAAGGATTCTCAGGTACTTACATGGAACTCAAGAATTTGGCATTTTTCTTCCTTCTTCCTCAATCGTTTCTTTGAAAGCTTTTTCGGATGCTGATTTTGGGGGTTGTAGGATTGATAGGAAAAGTACTTCCGGTGCTTGTCATTTTCTTGGTAATTCTCTTGTTGCTTGGTCCTCTAGAAAACAAAGTTCAGTTGCACAATCCACAGCCGAATCTGAGTATGTAGCTGCTGCTAGTGCTTGTTCACAAATTCTTTGGATTGTTCAAACACTTAAGGACTATGGGGTTGATCTAGATAGTGTTCCACTGTTCTGTGATAACACTAGTGCTATTTTCATTGCTAAAAACCCCGTGCAACATTCTAGAACTAAGCACATTGACATTAGGTATCACTTTCTCCGTGATAATGTTGAAAAAGGAAACATTGTGCTTCACCATGTAGATACCGAACAACAATTGGCTGACATTTTTACAAAACCTTTGGATTTCACTCGTTTTTGTTACATTCGTAGTGAAATAGGGGTTATGCATCCTCATGGCTTAAATTGAGGGGGAGTTTTTGAAACTTAGGAAGTCTATGTGTGAATCTGAAATTAAAATAATATGAGCATATTATTTCATACATATATGACTTTGTGATTCCTTTTACATGCTGAAAGTTCTTACTACATTACTCGTGTTATACTTTTTGTAGTTTTTGCCATGTCTAGTAATTGAAATAATTACTTACACTAAATCTGGTCATGGTCGAACTTTCTTGCTGTTTTGAACTTGTTGCATGCTCACAAATGCTTTTAATCATTAAGAATTTATCAAGTAATCAACTCACATGTTGAGTTTTTATGAACAAATATAAATTGAGAAAAGATCAAGAGAATATGCATGCATCGCACTTCTTCTTTTGAGATGGCTTGTCATTGCACTTAGATATGAACTTGGAAGAAGTTGTGTATGACTAAAACCATGTCCTTAAGCTTCTGATTGTCAAATGACATAGGCTTGGCTTGGTTGGTTAGAATAAGGCAGATGAGCATATAATCTCTTGCAAATATCATATTATCTAAATTTATGCTTTGAAAAACAATAAGATGCAGCAACAAATGTCATGCTTTCAGGTTTTGAAATAGTTGAGTTTGTGAGATCATGACCTGCTAAAATTGAAAATCACACTTGCTTTCTAGCATGGCTTACACTACATTATGTATCTCATTGATGTGATAGTGTAAGTTACTTGATAGTATGACTTGGGTGAGCTTTGTTTATATGTATATGTTATAATATGCTCATAACAACTAAAGAAGGAGAGATAATTTGTTTATATCTCATAACAATTAAAATTTCTCTTTTACCTTGCTGAATACATTATCAAAGGGGGAGAGATTAATCACACATTCAAAAAGGAAGAGATAAGCATGAAGAGAATATGTGCATAAGGAAAGTTAATAAAGGGGGAGAGATAATATGGGATATTTTTTTTCCTTCTCATTTTATTTTTTATTTAAACAAAAAGGGGAGAAATTGTTTTCAAAACTTTTATTTGAATAAGCCAATGTTCGGAATTTTAAATGGTGTTGCCAATGCATTCATCAAGGGGGAGATTGTAAGACCTATGTGTGCTGAATACATTGGCTTGTAGTGAATACACTTGGCTTTGATGATAAAAGTTTTTAATATCACCAAAACACCTTTTTATCAAGGTCCGACTCTAGCTCCGAGCTACAGCAAGGTCCGATGATAGGTCCGGCTTGTTTTGGGTAGCTCCGGCTACGTTAGATGCTAGGTCCGGCTTCTTGGTAAGGTCCGACTAGCTTTGGTTAGCTCCGGTGAGCTTTATCTTTAGCTCCGACATGTCCTTGTTAGCTCCGGCATGTCTTTGTTAGCTCCGGCATGTCTTTGATAGCTCCGGCATATACTTGATAGCTCCGGCATGCTTTTGCTAAGCTCCGACGTACTTTGTCTAGCTCCGGTTTTGGGTTGACTAGTTCCAACTAGTTTTGATAAGCTCCGGATCCAGGATCTACTAGTTTTGATAAGCTCCGGATCCAGGATCTACTAGTTTTGGTAAGCTCCGGCGCTAGGTTCTACTAGCTCTTGTTAGCTCCGGCTCAAGCTCCGGGTTGCTCTGGCAAGGTCCGGAACTTGACCGCAGTGCTTCTGCTTTGCATTTGCAATGTCTCGTACTTGCTTTACTTGATTGGAAAGATTGCTTAGTTTTCATTTGCTAAGTTTTTGGTGCGTTTTGGATGATACGGTTGATATCGTTTCTACTGTGGTTTAGCAACGTGCTTATGTGAGGTTCTCACGTAAGGTGTTGTGTTCGGAACTAACGTGAGTCAAGTCGAGGACTTGGGCTCGTATAGATTGGTTGTTTATTCATGTGCAGGTGTTGCTTGAGTTCAAGTCATGGCCGGTGACGGGATCCATTGGACTAGTCTCAGGAGGAGATGAGGTTCCAACAACCAAGTTCGGGAGGAACTGTGGTTGAGCGGGTCAGGAGGTCGCGCAGGATGATTGAATCAAGGGCAGTGCATATGAAGGTCGAAGGAAGGTGTTCGCACGTATGCATGCGGTGCATGACGTGGAAATATGCTTCTAGAGACGGATTATGGAAGGAAGATCTGATCGGAAGGATCGGATCGTATCGGTTGATGACTTCGGCTGCGGCGGAGTCGGTTATGGCTCGGTATGGAAATATCGAGTTGGTTATGTTAGGATTTCATGTGTATCACGAATTTGAATTGTTTAGGAATGTGGGATACGTTCCTAAGGTGTTTGGAAGTCTTAAGATTGCTTCTATCTGCGTATAGAAGAGTCCTAAGCAGTTATGGAAAGTTCCGATTGTGATCGGATTAGGATTGGAGTCCTAGTTGAGATTGGGATGGCCTAAGGGCTGGTTATATAAGCAAGGAAAGGCCAAAGTTCGGGGAGACGACTTTGGGGCTGTTCTTCTTGTGTTCTATTGAATAAAATTCATAGTTTGAAGGAACTTTTGTGCCTTGTTCGTCCGACTTGTTCCAGACAAGTTTTACTCGTCGAGTTTCTGGACAGCACTACCTTTTGTCGGTGGTTTTATCATAACTCGAGTTTTACTGATCCAATTGACGTGATTCTTTTTGGTTTGTCTTCACAACTTGATTTTCTATCATCTGTAAAAATTTCACGGTCATTGGATTTGTGGTTTTTGATCTACAAGAGTTTCTTTGCAGCATTCCAGAAACTGTTTTTCTCGGGTAGGTCAGATTGACCATAGTCTGATCTTTCGATCATAACTTGAGTTTTTCTCGACGGATTTGAGTAATTATTTTTGTGTTGTCTTCGTGACTTGATTCTCTCTGATATATATCACTTTTGTCACGGTGAAACACGTTTAGATTAGTCTTATACATGATTTCTTTAACAGATCGTTTTTCTACCGAAGGGATTAGGGTTTTATTGTTTCCGCTGCGTAAGATTTTTAAATCTACCATTCACCCCCCCTCTGGTAGCTTTTCACGTGCTCTTCGATCCTACACCAGCTTATCCACAAGTATAACACTTCTTAACTCCACCAGAATTATTGGGACGAGCTTGGTTTTGAACATTTGCAGCAGGAAAATTAGCACGAGGTGCATAAGGCATTGGAGGCCTAGGTGCTTACATAACAGGGCGCTGTTGCACAAACTGAGTTGGGTGTGGTGCATAACCAGGGCGCTGAGCAGGAATAGAGGAGCTGTAATAGGGCGCATTGGGTGGTGCAAGGCGAGGGCGCACGTTACTTCCTTGTTGCTGTCCTTGATATGGCGCCTTCCTCTGGATTTCTTGCTCGATCTCACGGATCTTCTTCTCAACCACAATTGCTTTGTCCACAAGCTTCTGAAAATTGGCATAATCGCAGTTGAGTAGTTGCACTTGGATCTCATTGTTCAAGCCCCTCATGAATAAGTATTGCTTCCGGCTGTCCCGACTAACATCCTCAGGCGCATACCTTGAGAGTTGAGTGAATTTATTGAGATATTCACTCACGCTTGATCTTCCTTGCCTTAAATTCTCAAATTCTTGCCTCTTCAAGACCATAACACCCTCGGGCACATAATGAGAACAAAAATTCTTCTTGAATTCGGACCAAGTAATTCTCTCTTGGTTCTCATGAGCATTGCAATAAGCATCCCACCAATCTGCAGCTGCTCCAACTAGTTGATGAGAAGCAAACAAGACCTTCTCTTGGTCACTGCATTGGACAATAGCTAGCTTCTTCTCAACGGACTTGAGCCAATCATCCGCATCCATAGGGTCGGCAGCTTGAGCAAAGGTCGGCGGCCTAGTCCTCATATACTCTCCCAATCGGTTATGTGGAGGCGGAGGTGGCGGTGGAGGCATGTGGGGCTGATTGTTGATATTTTCAGCCTGTAGCTGTCCTATAGTCTGTATCATGGTCTGCATGAGCTGGTTTTGCATAGCCAAAAGCTGCTCAATGTAGATAGCTCCATGAGCAGGTCCTTGCCCATTGTTGTTCTGAGGTACTCCATTGTTCTCCTCCTCATCATTGCCATCCCTCTGGTTGCGAGTCCTCACCATCGGAAGAAAAGCAATAGGTAAGAATTAGAAAACGTCCCCAACTATATGCATCAAGGGATATGAAGCTAACCAACTAGCTATACTAGCCTAGGTGGACATGGCAATGCTAAGGCATCCCAAAATCCTCTATTAAGCACACAAGCAAACAATATATAGCAAACAACACACCAACCAAAACACATCGATTCCTGAGTGCCCCTATGTGCTCTAAAGTGTCCATTCTATCTAGGCTGCATCCTACGGTCAACTTGTGGCACTGATACCAATCTGTGACGCCCGGTTCCGAAAAATGAACCAAGCTAACGCATATGTGTGCCCAGGATGTTCATCACACATACACGAGTACAATCACAAAAGAGTATACAGAAAATTACCACAGAACAAGATTTTTTAACCAAATTTTATTACACAAACCAGATTATCCTTGAATACAAGCTCTAATGAATATTTATGACAAGTTCTACTAATGCAGCGGAAATAAACTAATTAAGCAAACTAAAAAACTAGGCAGCATAAGCAATAGGGTATAGCGCAGCTCCAATAACACCACAGGCAAAGCTGACGGTAGACACGGCCTAGAACTCCGCATTATCGCCATTAAACACCCAATCCTGACGTGCAACTGTTGAGGGGGGGGGGGATTGCAAGATTGAGTACATGTCGTACTCAGCAAGTGTGGAAAGTATGACATGTGGCTGATTCAAATAACGACAATAATAATGGCAAAGTGCTGAAAAGTACAGTAAAACATTTGAAAAGCAATATATTATATGTATGTGAAGTAAACTCATCATAATCATAAGTAACATCATAATACCAGTCTGGATTCACTACCATCATCAATAATTCCAGATTTTGCCATTGCCAATAACCATATTCAATACCAGAAATAAATCCATAACCATCCATAACCATTACCAAACCATAACCATCCCAAATTCCAATTTCCTCTAATCATGGAAGTTGTCCAGGTGCTCATAACCGGGAGCACGGCTATCATGATAGTTTTATTTAACTCTGCAAAGTTTGTACCACTTTACCCACGTGTTTGTGATTTCATCACCTTTCAGTGACTAAGAACCTCTATTATGCCGTCTCACACTTCCATAGGTGTGTGGCCAAGAGATCACAAAATAGCTTTTACAAAGGGATTACTAACCTATTTAGACCCCACTGAGGTTTCACCGGTGTTGATGCCTCCAACTGAGCACATCTTCAACCAAGGGCCCCCTCTTGAGCCATTCAGATCCCAGGGTAGTCCCACCAATCATCAACAAACCCAATCCGACTACCCCTTCCCCGAGCATCCTTAACGGTCCAAATAGCACTGGCAAAGCCCTAATTAATTAGCTACGCCGCACCCATACTTGGCCTCGTGGTGGCACTGTAATCCTGGCTTATTCTCACATGAACCGGTCCTTAGATCTAAAGCAAGCAAAACCACCATAACATCCAACCCATCCACATACCAGGCTTGCTTAGATCACCCATTACCATATCATGTTATCCAGTTCATGTTAATCATAATCTCATCCATGCATAATTAAATTGAGTGGTATAGTTGGTTTCCCATCCCAGTTGATTAAGCGAAGCAAAAGGTAAAAAGCCCTTCCCAACTCTCTACCATAATTCTAGGTGACAAGGGTGGTTAAAAAATTCTAGTAAACTTCCTATCATATAATTCCCATCAAATTGACACAACATGCAGTTTTGCAAACAAACATTTATTTTAAAACAGGATCAATATGCTTCAAGAACACTTGCCTTGCTCTTGCTGATGATTAGGATCAAAGCCTTGAAACTCTTGGTGCTGTAGGTCCTCCGCGGAACTCTCTAGCGCAAATCCGTCTAATCCACACAATAAACATACAAGACAAGAAACACAATCAAAGAGTGCACAAATATTACTCAATATGACATGACATACATGATTGATGCAAATGCAAGGTAGAACTTGTTACTAGATTGCTTTTAATGATCACTAACTAGTTCTAATAGCTTTTAACAAGTTTATACAGGTTTGGATTCGATTAGATCAAATTTTATAATTAATTCAACACAATTTAACCAGAAAGATCGGACTAGTCCGCTAGGGACCGGACAAGTCCGTCCTCTGCGAGATCAGCAGATTAGGGTTTCCTAGATCGACATGAATTTGGAGATTATGGGCTGAATTCACGTAAGGAAAAGAGAATAGAAGGTATACTAGGTGTTTAGGACTCCAATGAATCAAGAAACTTGGAGATAACACTTGGATCATGGTGATCTAGGGTTGGTGATGAACTTTGAGGTGAATTGGTGATGAAGAACGAAAGCTTGGTGGAGATCTTGATCCTCTTTCGTTTCCTTCTCTTCTTCTTCTTGCTTGGGATCTTCTCCTCCCTCCTTGATGGTGGCTCCCCACGAACTAGGGTTTGGGTGGGTGGAAAAGTGGCAAATAGATGTCAAACCAAGGGGTGGGGTTGTTTATATAGAGGTGGAGGCTAGGGTTAGATGGATTTCGAGTTTGGGATGAGTAGAGGCCAGTTTAGAGTCCCACATGGGCTCTAAAAGAGTTAGGCACGACGTCCCTAGGCCCACTTAACGTGAACCCAAGAAACAAGTCGTAAAACAAAAGATCAACTCGGAGTCGCGAAATATCGGACAAGTCCGAAAAGGACCGAACGAGTCCAAAGTCGTCCAGAGAGAAAATCGGACAAGTCTGGCCAAACATCGGACAAGTCCGACTTTAAACAGAGAGGAAATCGGACAAGTCCGCTGGAACACCGGACTAGTCTAGAAAAGTCCAAGGACTTAGCAATATTTCAAGGATTCTTGGAATATCGCACTAGTCCGCACAAAATCAGACAAGTCCGAAAGTTTCCAGAGCCAAAATCGGACTAGTCCGCAGCAAAAACGGACAAGTCCATTTTTAGTCAGAGAGAAATCGGACTAGTCCTCAGTAAAATCGGACTAGTCCGCACTTTCCTGCGTTTTAAGTGCGGTTTTGCTCCAAATCAATTTTAAATGCTGCAAATCAATTTTAAACCCGTTTCTCTTTATGTGGATCAATGTTAAACATGTATATGAGTGTATGTAGGGCATGATGCATGAAAATGAGGGTGTTACACGCCTCTTCCCGTTCCTAGTGTACGTTGGGAGGATATTTCTATGGACTTTGTTTTGGGATTGCCTAGGACTAAGAGGGGGAGGGATAGTATTTTTGTAGTTGTTGATCGTTTTTCCAAAATGGCACACTTTATACCTTGTCATAAGAATGATAATGCCTCACACATTGCTGATTTGTTTATGATGGAAATTGTTTGTTTACATGGTGGGCCAAATACCATTGTTTTTGATCTTGATGCAAAATTTTTAATTCATTTTTGGAGAACTTTGTGGTATAAATTGGGAACCAAGTTGCTGTTTTCAACTACATGTCACCCACAAACGGATGGACAAATCGAGGTAGTTAAACGTACTTTATCCACTATGTTGCGGGCTGTATTGAAAACAAATTTGAAGTTATGGGAGGATTGTTTACCACATATAGAATTTGCTTATGACAGATCCGTTCACTCCACGACAAAGGTAAGTCCATTGCAGGTAGTGTATGGTTTCATTCCCCGTGCTCCTATTGATTTACTACCTTTGCCTCCTTCTGAAACTATAAATTTGGATGCTACACAATGATCTGAATTCATTCTTAAGATGCATGAAACTACAAAGAAAAATATTGAAATGATGAATGAGAAGTATAGGATTGCAGGTAGTAAAGGTAGAAAAGAAGTAAAACTTGAACCGGGTGATTTGGTGTGGTTACATTTGAGAAAAGAGCGATTTCCCGACTTGAGAAAATCTAAACTTATGCCACGAGCTGCTGGTCCTTTTAAGATTGTTGAAAAGATTAATGATAATGCATATAAGCTTGAATTGCCTCCCGATTTTGGGGTTAGTCCTACATTTAACATTTCAGATTTGCGACCGTACATGGGAGAAGAAGATGAACTTGAGTCGAGGACGAATCCAATTCAAGAGGGGGAGGATGATGAGGACATCACAACAGCGGAGACGCACATTGAACTGCAAGGACCAATCACAAGAGCACGAGCACGGTTAATAAATCAGCAGGTGAATTCGTTCCTAACTTCTTTTGCACGTGAGTTTGAGAATAGGTTGCTACGTGATGATTTAATTGTTATTAGGAATAATGGAGAAGATCAACAAGTGAAGGAAAGAGGCCTTGGGAGCATGGAGAACCAGCTGGGACGCCCACAAGTTGATGGAAAAAGTTTACAACTCGGACTCGAGTTCAACTCGTAGTCCAGGAGCAGTCCACTTTAAAATGGACGCCCAAGATACATACGGACTCCGTTTTCGACGTCTTACAGATGCATGGAAAGAGGAGAAGATAAACTTTCCAATGGTTCTGGTCCCACCTCAAAATTCCTCAGGAGTCATTGGGAATCGTCGAAACAAGTCGAGTCCAGATATCTGTCCGGTGCTGCGCCACTGACTCAGGCCTTTGGGCCTTGTATCCCATAAGAGTCCATTAGGTACGTGTCTAATCATGTTTTGGTCGAACCCTAGCCTATAAATACTGCAGCCGCCAGTCATATTCGGTGGGTTTTGCTTAGATCAATAATATCGCCGTTCTACGGTTTGTGAGACCCCAACTTCGCGATTTCAGATCGTGTCTTCGACGTTCTTGCTCGTGTTCTCGGTTGCACTTGCAGGGATTATCCTTCTTGGCGAGGTCAAGCGTGTGCAGCACGGTTGATAACCAACGGAGCCGTGGTGTAGTGATTGCAGGGGTACTCGAACCGGTCGAGTGCCGTGTATCATCAACGTCAAGTTCTCCACCCCAATCGACATACCTTTCGGAAGATCGAGCCTAAACCTACTCATCAATGAGACATGCTGATGGGAGCTCGCTCAGGTGGTTTCCATCTCATGTAGCTTCTTCCCCTCCCCCCCCCCCCCCCCCGGCCTAGTAGGACTTCGGCGACCACACCTTCTTCGGTGCTGGCATCCTCGAGGGGCGCTAGCTCTGACAAATCAACTCCGACCCCAGTGCCAGTCATGGGCTCTAGGTCCAGAGATTTTCCCCAGCCGAGGGAAATCCCGGCTGAGGCGACACCGACAACTACAGCAAGTTACGGGCAGCAGTTCGGAGCTTGCACCACACCGACAATGGTGGGTTTTGGCTCTGGCCGCCCGATGAAGAGGTTCCACACTGATTGCAGCGGTAGCATCCCAAGGTAAGCATTGTCATCTCACCTTGAGGTGTTAATTTTGTCTTTATCATGTCTAGAATTTTTTTGATCTTTTGTTTATAGGGTGTCGAAAAATAAGACCGAAGCTTCGGCTCCTGCTGTAGCAACTAAGGCTGTGCAGGCGAAAGCTCCGGCTTCAACCCCTGTGCCTCCTCAAGTGGTGGCTGAGGACACGATAGCTCCGGGCCAGATGTCGTGGATCTGGATCCAGAGATGACACCTGAAGCTCCCGTGGTAGCGCCAGACCACGGGGGAGATGTTCGAGATGAAGCGCCGTCAGTCTCTGAGCCGGCGGCTAAAGTTCCTGCTTCGGAGACAGAGATGGCAGAAGCTCCAGCGCCTGAGCCAGAAGTAACTGAAGCTGCAGCTGCTGAACCAGAAACAGTGGAAGCTCCATCCATGGAGCCAGAGATTGTAGAAGTTCCGGAACTTGAGCCAGAGGTAACCGAAACTCCGCCACCTGAGCTGGAGGAAGTTGAAGTCCCGACAACTGAGCTGGAGGTAGAGGGAGCTCCGGGCGAAGTTGCAGCGTCCACCGCGTAGGTGATTACTCCGAAGGGGTCATGTCAGAGCCGGAGCAGCCACAAGAGTCAACTACAGGTCCTCCACCCACAGAGCCAATGATTGAAGATCCGGCGTGGAGACCATCTTCATCAAATCCGGAAGTCGGCCCTAGTGCCGTGGAGACACAGGGGACCACACTTGTTCCATGGGGCCCACTCAATATTTTTGAAGATCCACTCGAGCCGGCAGGTGAGATCCAGGCTAGCACGAAGCCAATTCCCCTGGCGTTGTCTGTTGATAACGCCTACACCAGTCTGTGCCAAGTTCAGCTGGCCTATGACTATTAAAGCAAGACTCTCGAAGAAGAGAGCAACGCCTTGAGGTGTTGGCGCAATAGGCTTCACACTGAAATGAAGCTGACACAGTCAAGGCTTGTCGACCAGCGGGAATGGGTGGCCAAGGAGAAGGCCATGTTAGCACTGATGCATCACCTGCTGAACGAGCGGAAGACTGCTATTAAGGCTCTCGTTGAGAAGGCTCGCGAGATTTTACAGCATGCTAGGGAGACCAATGAGGCTACTGACGATTGTTAGAACAACCTCAATGAATTAAATGAAAAGCTCCTCAATCGTCGGGCGGACCTCGATGAGAGGGACGAGATGCTCTTGGAGAGGCACAGGGATATTTTGAAGAGAGAGGGGGAGCTCGCCCAGAGGCTGTCTATCGGGGAGCAAAGCTTTGCTGACCGCACGAAAAAATTTGAGCAGCAGTGCAAGCAGGAGGAGGAGAAGAACTAGAAGATGGGGCAAGAGCGCTCCAAAAAAAATGCTGATGTCGCCATCGGGGTGGAGAAGGTAAGGATGGAGAAGGATCTGGCAAACCGCCGGAAACTATACACCTCCGGGAGTCGGAGCTCGCTGACCGCGAAAAGTAGGTATTTGAAAGTATTCAGCAACATGCCAAGGAAGTTGAGCGCATCGCCCGGGAAGGTTCGGAGCTTGCAGCCGCCAGAAGGTCACTGAAGGAACTGTGGAGCTCGAGGGAAACTGAGTCCCAGTGAGTGTGGGATTTCCTGGGGCGATCCAATGAAGCTTTGGTACCACTTACCTTGAGTCCGGTACGTCCAGCAAACCTAGAGCCAGAGCTGGACCAGACATTGGTGGCGCTTAGCTCTGCTGGCAACAAGTTGGATGCGATGGGTGATGTCATCGTCGACCAGTTGGAGACAGAAGGGAAACCCTTGGCCAAGAACGTCACCAAATATGTGTTGGCATGTTTCAAAAGCTGTGATCCCCTACTATCTATAGATCTGGTCGTCAAAGGACCCGTCGTTGAAGAGGAGGATGCCGCTAGGGCTAGCATTCGAGAAGCTTCCAAGTATGTTGCCTCGTTCTTCCATAGGACCTAGGACCTTTTTCTTCTGCCTCCACTTGTACTTCTCCAATTTTGTAATCCAATCCTCGAATGAATGAAATTCAATCTCTTTGAATGAATTCCATTTTGTATTTTTCTTCAATGCATTGTCATTTATCTTGTTGGCCCCCTGGTACATGTACACAATTTGATTGCGAACATGTACCAAAAGTATTTGACAATGTCTTGATGACTTGAACACTTCGAACTTGTAGCAATAACGCTTAGCTCTTAGATCCAAAGTTTACTTTTGATATCTACAGGGACCATTTGTGATTTCGACAGCGGGCCCTCTGGGAGTTGTCGCATCTTGGTAGGTCCGACAGCGCCCACTGCCAACACATAGAGCGTCGACGGCTGGCCCCGTGGTAGGTGTCGGAGCTTGGTACATCCAACGGCACCCACCACCAACGTTTAGAAACGTTGACAGTGGGCCCCCTGGGGGGTTGTCGGATCTTGGTAGGTCTGACAACACCCACCACCAATGCTTAGAAACATCGATGGCGGGCCCCTTGGGGGTTGTCAGAGCTTGATAGGTCCGACCGCGCCCACTGTCAACGTTTAGAACATCGACGACAGGCCCCCGAGGATCGTTGGAGCTTCCTGGCTTCGACGGTGTCCACTTGTCAATGTATAATACGTTGACGGCGGACCCCCTCTGGGTGATTTCTCCACCATCTTCTTTTAGATTGCCGTTAATTCTTTAGGTCGACAGCAAGCCCCCATGGGAGTTGTTGGAGCTTTGTCAGCTCCGGTGGCGCACAATTTTAACGTATAAAATGTCGACGGCAGGCCCTTTGGGGGTTGTCGGATCTTAGTAGCTCTGGCAACCTCCACCAACGCCATGAACTTTCCATTTTTCCTGCGCATTAAAGACAAGAAAACAGTAAAATTCCTCCTCTCATTTATAAGTTGTTTGCAGCTTACTGTTCTTATTTGAACTTTAGGTCCGAATGAATTCAACATGATAACAAGTAAATTGATGTAATCTCTTTAGATCCGAATGCCTTCCAGACCCGCCCTATAGAGGCCTGTCGGAATATAGGTAGAGTGGCGTACTTAGGGTGTTGGACCAGTCTAAGTCGATAGCACACTCCAGACCTGTCATTGGCTTTGGAGTAGACCATCTAGCAATGCTAAGATCCGAAAAAGATCAACAATATAACTCGTATATTATATGAATAACTTGGACTAAATCCCAAAAAGAATTGCACAACTTCGTTATAGACAAGAAGGAAAAGATAATAAAATAAAAACGAGCCTGTACAAAATTAATTCACGTGGAGTCTTCTTTCAAACCACATGAGACTTGAATGTGGTTAATCACTCTAAGTAGCCCTGCACATTCACGTGCGGCTTCATATAATGCTATGATTTTGGAGTGATTTGAAGACGTAGCAATTAAAGTCTGTTAAGAAGACTTCCATGATATTGTCGTCTGTCCGTGTAAAAACACTAATCCTGGCTGGGATTTACCATCATGTGGATCACTTAAATTTCCAGCATCGACATAGCCATTGAGGTTAAGATCTTGTTTGTTCTAAAAGAAAAGACCAAGATGTGTCGTGCCTTTCAAATATCTTAAAACATCTTTAACTCTTTTCCAATGATGCATGGTTGGAGCGGCACTATATCTTGCTAGTAGATTCACTGCAAATGCAATATAGAATCTTGTATTATTTGCAGGATACATAAGTGCCCCAATGGCACTTAGGTATGAGTATTCAAAACCTAATACCTCTTCTATTTTTTTTTGGCGTGGCCGAAATGGATCTGTATCCTTTTCTAAGGCTCTTACCACCATAGGAGTTTTAGATGGGTTGGATTTATCCATATTGAATTTCTACAATACTTTTTGGACATTAGCCGATTGATGTATGAGGATGCCCGAATGAATGTGCTCTAGTTGTAAACCAAAGAAAAATTTAGTTTTACCTAAATCCTTCATCTCGAATTTCATCTTTAGATGATTATGAGCTTCAATGATGTCGAGCTCAGTGCCAATGATATTTAAATCATTGACATATACTAAAGTAATGCAAAATCTAGTTAAGGATTTGCGTATGAAGAAACAAGGACAATCATCATCAGTAGAGTAGCCTTTGTTTAGAAGAAACTCCTTTAGTCAGTTATACCACAACCTTCCAGACCGTTTTAAGCATATAATGACTTGTTGAGCTTGACATAGTACATGTTGCGTCATACATTTTCATTCAGTACAGGTATCCCATTAGGGACTTTCATGTATATTTCCAAATCTAGTGACCCATATAAATATGCAGTCACGACATCCATCAACTGCAAAGATAGATTCTTTTTTGTTGCTAGAGATGTAAGATATCGGAAAGTTATTCCATTCAATACTGAAGAATATGTTTCATTGAAATCAATGTCGGGTCTCTACGTGAACCCTTGTGCAACTAGCCTTGCCTTGTATCTCATAACCTCATTGTTTTCATTCTGTTTTCGAACGAAAAACCACTTGAAACCGTAGGTTCTAGGAGGTGTAGGTATTACATTACTGAAATACCTCTCTCTTTTTAAGTGAGTCAAGTTTTGTCTTGATAGCTTCCTTCCATTTTATCTAGTTCGAGCGTTGTTTACACTCTGTCATGGTATTGGGATCGGGATCACTGAGAAGTTCTGCTATCTTGGTTGAAAAGCATGGCTTGACAACTGTCTTATTACGGTCAAGTAATTCTTCATAACTAATATAATTGATGGAAATTTCTTGAAACCCGTGAAACTCATCATGATTTCCTAACATATGAGAATTAGGGTCTTCTGATCCTCTAGCCTGCTCTATAGTGCGCACTTTAGGGCTGGGTCTTGGATTTATCACATCCAATTGGTGTCCATCAATATTTTGTTGACTTGCTTACTTTATTTGAGGAAGATTTTGTCCTTGTAGTCTTTAGATGCTTATTTGAAGCATCTTTCTGCTGATTTGCACCCCCCTTTTCGGAGGTGGAGTGGTTTTTGTTGGTATCTCCACTCTACATGGTGAATTAGTAGCGAGATTCAAAGACTTTGTGACACCTTTATAATCAGTAAACGCATCTAGCTGGTTACTAGCAATTTGTTGTAACTCAATAATATTCTGAACTTGAAGTTCAGTCTACTTTGTACTTGGACCATAGGTTAGGATGGATTTATCATCCCAATTAATTTCTCGGCTATCATTGATAAATTTATTATCTCCCCCTAAGGTCGCAAAATGGTCCTCATTAAAAATACAATCAGGAAATCGTCCTGTGAATGAATCACCCGTTAACTACTCCAAATATTTTAAGATTGACGGGGATTGAATTCCCACGTAGATACCCAATTTTCTATGAGGGCCCATAGAGGTTTGCTTAGATGGTGAAATTGGTGTGTACACAACACATCCAAATTGGGAGATATTTAGTTGATCTCCATGCACAAGCTGGAGTGGGGAGGTGGTGTGATATGTAGTTTGTTGTAGTTGTAGAAGATCAGCAGCCTGTAAAACCGCATGACCCCAAAAGATGTTGGTTAATTGCAACATTACAATAATGGTCTAGCTATGAGTTTGACTCTCTTTTTATAGATTCTACCAGACCATTTTGTGTGTCTACGTATGGAATAGAGTGTTGTACTTCAATACCTTGAGCCAAACAATAATCATTGATGGCCCGAGATGTAAATTCGGCAACATTGTCCATACGGATATATTTTTATCCTATATTTAGGATAATTCACTTTTAGTCTAATGACTTGTATCACAAATTTAGAAAATGCATGGTTACATGTAGATAGTAAACACACATGTGACCATATTGTAGATGCGTCAATTAATACCATGAAATATCAAAAAGGACCACACATAGGTTTTTTGGGACCACAAATGTCTCCTTGAATGCGTTCAAGGAACTTTAAAGGTTCGGCATGGATTTTAAGCGGAGAAGGCTGCAAGATTAACTTTCCTATAGCATTTGAAGTGCACACAAAATCATTAGATTTTGGAAATTTGGCATTTTTAAATCATGGCTAGTGCAATTCCTAATAATTTTCCGCATCCCTATTCCAGGGTGGCCTAGGCATGAATGCCAGGACTTGAATGTATCAACATTCTGGAAAATCAGTTTGTATGCAACATATGGTGCACGTTTAATATATGTATAATACAATCCAGGTGGAGTAGTAGAAATTCTTTCTAGAACTTCAAGGCCATATCAAGAATTATTGGAAATAAGAAGAAATTCTTCTTTATTATCTTCATGGGTACATACATGTAACCAATTTTTCCGGATATCTCTAAAACTTATGAGAGTACGTGTAGAATCGGGATACAATAAAGCATCATCGATCATAACTTGTGTACCATTTGGAAACATAATAGTGGCTCGACCAAAGCCAACTATTGTTGCATCACGTCCAGCGATGGTTAAAACATTTCCTGACCTTCTAGTTAGGGTCTAAAAATATTTTGTTTCCATATGTATAGAGTTTGTGGTGCAACTATCCACAAGGCATATTTCTTCTTTCATCTTAAACTCCCCGTGAGATCTAACAATTAAGAATTATAATAATTCAATTAATGGCATTAAAACACATATTATATAATTAGAGTATTAAATAACTCTAATACAAGAGAATAATATTGTACATTACGACACACTTTATTACATAGACCTAGTATTTACAAATTTATATGGTAAGCAATCTAGATTAGATCGACGAACATTTCGTGCGATTTATATTCTACCATAGTATTGTCCATGTCCATGTACTCATCAACACTTAATATTTGCTCGTTGTTTCTTGGATTTTACACATCCTTGCTTGAACAACCGGCTTTAAATGATGGCTTTGTCGGGATGTTTCATACTCATCTCTCGATCCTTAAGCTTTCTTGTCTTTTCCTAGTGATTTCTAGTACAAGGCCACCGGGTCTTTAGGAGTGCAACACTTGTCAGCAGTATGCTTGAAAGTGCCGCATGCCTTACACTACACATTTCTCCCTTTTGGGGAGTACCATCCATTTTCATAGTCTTTGAAATTTTCTTATTTTTCTGCCTATTACGATGGCGTCTAGAAGATCTACCATTCTTCTTAGGAGTTGAATCCTTAGAAGGGTATGCCTTCTTGTTATTATGATGAATTTCAGGTAGAGGAGCAGCCCCAACACAACGTCGGTGACAATTCTTAATAGTAAGTTCATCATGCTTCTTCGCCTGGAGTAAATCACAAATGAGGTCAGCATATTGCTGGTAATTGTAAGCTCGGTATTGATGTTGCAAGAACCGAACTAAGGGGAGCATTGTTTGAAGTGTCTTCTCAATTTTGTCCTCCGCTGATGGTTTTTTCTCACAAAATCTTAATTTGGCACAAACCTTATGAACAACATGATTATTGTCTTCAATAGACTTAAAGTCTTGAAGATGAAGTTAAGTCCATTCATGATTGGCCTCTGGCAATAAAATTGCCTTTTGTTGTTCATAACAGACTTTTAATGCCACACAAGGATTATGAGGTTCCTCCACCATCATATATTCTGACATTAATTGGGTTGAAGGTGGTTCCGGATGATATAAAGTGTCTGATACTTGTATGTATCCTGAAATACATCTCTTCCTGTAGGAGGCATAAGTGTCGGCATGACTCCTTGAAAAGTCAATCTTATCTTGATGTCAAGAGCCCATGTAGGGTAGTTGTGACCATCAAGGACAAGCTCTTCAAACTCGCGATCCATTGAATTCCTACATATATGAAACTAGAGATTTTATTAATAAAATCATCATGGTGGTGTTGTAATGAGTGCATTAATCATAATTAATAAACACATAGAAATTATTCATTTTTACCTAGACAAATTTTGAAAAGATGGCGTAGCAAAAAGAATAATTGTAGTTATAATTTATTTTCAAAACAACCAAATAAGATAAATGGCCGAATGAAAATGAGTTATATACTTTGTTGCATTTATAATTCATTCATCTTGTATGAAGCCAAATATTAAGAAAAGGCTTAAATAAGATGAAATAAATATTTGTTATCTTATACGAAACATATTGCCTGATCATAAGCTAAAATTTTATAATTAGCTTAAATGACGGTCAGGTAATATTTGAAATATAGTAAACAAAATTCTGTGAACTTTAGGCCAAATTTTAAGAAAATGGCCTGTACAAAATGAATTTTGGACAATTTGTTACTGATTGAATTTTAAAATTTATTCGGCAAAAATATAAACTTTAGCCAAATTTTGTAAATTCAACCTTAGTATTGAAAGAAAATTATGCAATGTAACACTTGTCATAGTCACAACATAATATTGATTATAACTATATTTACATAATATTTACATTTTAAAATTTAAATTTGAACTGTATTTAAATTCAAACTACGAAAAGAGTAAGTAAAAAATACTGCAATGAAAGTGGCTGGCCCAGAAGGGTGTGCGGCCTAGGCGCGCGGCCAAGGGCCAGCGCAGCCTAGCCTTCACGACCCATGGGAGGCTCATGCGAATAGGGGAAAAAGGGGGGCCAGTTAGGTTTCACCCTAACCGCACCCTTCTCTTCACCTCTCCTCTTCCGCCGCACACAGTTCTTCCGTCGTCTTCTATTGCTCGGCCATCCAACCTCCTCTCGGCGCCATTATTTCGCACGTCCTTCTTGCCGGTACCATCCCCCACTAGCTCCCCACTCAATTGGCGACCGAGTCCATAGAACGGGGTGCTCGAGCAATACCGGCGAGATGGGCAAACCAGCGCAGAATTCAGTTGCCACAAGAACTTCTTAGTGGCGGCGGCGGTCCGAATGCGGTCGGCATTGGTTTGAGCGTGGTTGGCGTTGTTCTGTGCGTGTCGCGGCCGATGTTGGTTCGAGCGCAGCTGGCGTTGGACCAAGTGTGGCCAACGTTCTTGATGCAAGTGGGCCATGGGGGAAGCCCCTAGGTCCGATACGGATCCTCGCCGTGCGCCTTATCACCGGAACCATCACAACTTCAGTGGCCACCACGATATTGCGGCTGCCATCTTCCTCTTCTCCTCCCTCCTCCCCCTGTCCACTCGATGACGAAGGACAATGAGCCGATGCAACCCAGTTCGGGGTTTCCCCAACGAGGACGGCGCTCAGTCTGCCTTGACGACCCTTTTCATGGGCTTCGAGGTCCGAGGGTCGGCCGGGGTAAGGGGTCAGAGACCGCTACTCCAAGCATTGGTGCGGCATGCTTGAGTTTGATGGCAGTAGCACCATCAGTGCAACCGCCGCTCGCCTGTTGTGCCGGCCATGATGGTGACCATAGAACGTGCGTTCACTGTAATTATTTTCTTATGCAGGGGCAGCAATTGTATGGTGGCACCGGCCTCCACGGCAAGGACGTTGATGGCGGTGAAGATCTTCCACTTGGAAGGTTACAAGAACGAGGTCGGTAAGTCATTGGTACGACATCTTACCAGAAACTTGTTCCTCTCTTGAATCACTTGTAGAGCAGTGCTGATAATGTGTTGAGAATGAAAATAGAGAGGGAGACAAAATGTTCTTGCAAATAATCAAATATCATTTTATTCTTCACATTCTTTCTATTTATACATATGATGGTGGCGCCCATTCGGGAGAGGCGGCTGGAAACGCACGTGTCCATTCAAGTGATCACATTTTTAATATGTATTATGACAAATTGCTCGTTCTAGGCCTTCTCGGTGGAGATGACTACAGGGTAGGATGAAAGCATGAAGTGGATCCTTGAGTGGAAAACTGCTCAAAGGTGTTGTTGGTGATCTTAGCCAAAGATAACTGCTCGTGGAGGAGGTGGGTCGCGTAGGGTTTTGAACCCTAGGAGTCAAAAACCTTTTCGATTCATGTTGGAACTACGTAAGACAAGTACCTAAACAGATGGTCATTGAAACAAGGCTACTATGTTCATCAACCCAGCAGCTTAGCCAGCCCCTCTTGCAGTATCTCATTAATCTATGAAAGCAGCGGCGGTGTATTTTTCTCGTGGACAAGAAGGCGCACCAATTTTTTGGTCTTGTACGTATGAAACTTATCCTCCAAATTGAAATAAAAAGGAGATAATGCAGGTTATGTACAATGTTTTTTGCATCATATACACATAGAAAACATTGGAAAATGTTGAGAGACGCAAGACTTCTGAGGTTGCAATCCGCGGAGCTTCATAGAGGGTGCCCCCCCCCCCACCCCCAACTACAAGCCAGAAGGTTGATGATGTCGGCAAGGGCAAGGGCAAGGGAAATACCGAATCTTCTGGCCGGAAGAGGAAGCTAAGACATGCTGATGGGAGCTCGCTCAGGTCGGATCTGTCTCCAGCAGCTTCTTCCCCCTCCCCCCGGCCAAGTAGGACTTCGGCGGGCATGCCTCCTTCGGTGCTGGCATCCTCGAGGGGCGCTAGCTCCCACAAATCAGCTCCGGCCCTAGTGCCAGTCAAGGGCTCTAGGTCCACAGGCTTTCCCTAGCCGAGGGAAATCTCGGCTAAGGCGACACCGACAACTACGGCAAGTTCCTTGCAGCAGTTCGGAGCCTCCACCACACCAGCAACGGTGGGTTCTGGCTCTGGCCGCCCGATGAAGAGGTTATGCGCTGATTGGAGCTATAACATACAAATGTAAGCATTGTCATCTCACCTTGAGGTGCTAATTTGTCTTTAGCATGTCTTGAATTTTTTTTGATCTTTTGTTTCCAGGGTGTCAAAAAATAAGATTGAAGCTTCGAGTCCTACTGCAGCAACTGAGGTTGTGCAGGCGTAAGCTCCAACTTCAACCCCTGTGCCTCCTCCAGTGGTGGTTGAGGACATGACAGCTTCGGCGCCAACTGTCATGGATCTGGATCCAGAGATGACGCTTGAAGCTCCCGTGGTAGCGCCGGACCACAGGGGAGATGTTCGAGATGAAGCACTGTCGATCTCTAAGCCGGCGGCTGAAGTTTCGGCTTCGACAGAAGCTTTGGCGCCTGATCCAGAAGTAACTGAAGCTGTAGCCCCCGACCCAGAAATAGTGGAAGCTCCGGCCATGGAACCAGAGATTGCAGAAGTTCCAGCACCTGAGCCGGAGGTAACCGAAGCTCCGGCACCTGAGCCGGAAGAAGTTGAAGTCCCGACACCTGACCCGAAGGTAGAGGGAGCTCCGAACAAAGTTGCAGCGTCCACCCAAGAGGTGATTACTCCGGAGGTGTCTATGTCAGAGCTGGAGCACCCATAAGAGTCAACTGCAGGTCCTCCACCCACAAAGCCGATGATTCAAGATCCGGCGGGGTTACCTTCTTCATCAACTCCGGATGTCAGCCCTAGTGCCATGGAGACACAGGGGACCACGCTTGTGCCATGGGACCCAATCGATATTTTTGAAGATCCGCTCAAGCCGGCAGGTGAGATCCAGGCTAGCCTGGAGCCAATTCCCCTTGCGTTGTCTATCGACAATGCCTGCTCCAGTCTGCGCCAGGTTTAGCTGGCCTTTGACTAAGAAAGCAAGACTCTCGAAGAAGAGTGCAACACCTTGAGGTGTTGGCGCAACAGGCTGCACTTTGAGATGAAGCTAACGCAGTCAAGGCTTGCCGACCAGCGGGAATGGGTGGCCAAGGAGAAGGCCCGGTTAGCATTGATGGACTGCCTGCTGAACGAGCAGGAGGCTGCTATTATGGCTCTCGACGAGAAGGCTCACAATATTTTACAGCATGCTAGGGAGACCAATGAGGCTGCTGACGATCATCAGGATAGCCTCATTAAATTTAACGAAAAGCTCTTCAAGCGCTGAGTGGACCTCGACGAGAGGGAGGAGAAGCTCCTGGAGAAGCATGAGGATATTTTGAAGAGAGAGGGGGAGCTCGCCCAGAGGCTGTCTCTGGGGAAGAAAATCTTGTCTGACCGCACTAAAAAATTTGAGCAGCAGTGCAAGCAGCAGGAGGAGAAAAACTGGAAGATGGGGCAGGAGCTCTCCAAAAAAGAAGTTGATGTTGCCATCAGGAAGGAGAAGGTGAGGGGCAGGGAGAAGGATCTGGCAAACCGCCAGAATCCATCCAACTCTGGAAGTTGGAGCTCCCTGACCGTGAAAAGCAGGTGGCTGATGGTATTCAGCAACATGCCAAGGAGGTTGAGCGCATCGCTCGGGAAGGTTCGGAGCTTGCGGCCGCCAGAAGGTCACTGCAGGAACTGCAGAGCTCAAGGGAAACTGAGTCCTAGCAAGTGTTTGATTTCTTGGGGTGGGCCAATGAAGCTTTGGTACCATTGTATTTAGTCCGGTACGTCCGGCAAACTTAGAGCCGGAGCTGGACAAGGCATTAGTGGCGCTTAGCCCTGCTGGCAACAAGTTGGATGCGATGGGTGATGACATCGTTGACCAGCTGGAGACGAAAGGGAAATCCTTGGACAATAACGTCGCCGAATACGTGCTGGCATGTTTCAAAAGTCGTGATCCCCAACTATCTCTAGATTCGGTCATTGAAGGACCCGTCGTTGAAGAGGAGGATGCCGCCAAGGCCAGCTTTCGAGAAGCTGCCAAGAAAGTTGCCTCGTTCTTCCATAGGACCTGGGGCCTTTTTCTTCTGCCTCTACTTGTACTTCTCCAATTTCGTAATACAATGCTCGAATGAATGAAATTCAATCTCTTTAAATGAATTCCATTTTGTATTTGTCTTCAATGCATTGTCATTTATCGTGTTGGCCCCCTGGTACATTGTCGGTACCCTACGTACTGGGTACCCCATGATACCGCAAGAAAAGCTAAGGAGTTCCCCCATTCAAGTTGAAGACCTCCATAGGCCCCACGTGTTACATGGCACTAGACGCGCCTCCTTCATATGGGTAGCTTCGGCACTACCATGTGTAATATAAGGCTAGAGCTAAACTCCCTACATAGGGAATCTCCGTGCTTGACACGTGGCTAGTGACACCGGACCCAACCCCTAGTAGAGGGAAGCTTCGGTACCGACACGTGCGTAGCGGCCTCGGACCTGCCTCCCCACGAGGGGAAGCTCTAGAGCTGCCACGTGTTGAGCCTCCGGACCTACGACATCAACGGGAATACTGACAGATCTCCAACGGCAGGGAAATTCAAGGGATAGTTATTGCTACAGTTACAAGGCCTGATTATGTGCCATTAATACAATATTAATGAAGCAGGATCAGAAGACCCTTAATACCAGTAACATCGTCATTAAAGTGCGTTATCACACTATTAGAGTGCTTAAACAAACGTAAATTATGTATTAGGCAATTATAACCACTAGGGCCACATGTCGGGCCAGGCAATTGATGTAACAGCCATCCCTTGGATTATAAAAGGGACTGAGCTACGCAATACAGACAACTAAGCTCATACGCATGCAAGCGCCAGTGAATACCGAATACAACAACACACACCCCGTGGAGTAGGGTATTACGCTATGGCGGCCCGAACCACGTAAATCCTCTGTGTCATCATCTTGTCTAGGATCTTCGCGCGGCCAAACCAATACAAGAACCTCTGCGGGCTACAATTTTGTAGTATCGGGGGATGTTTCGTTCATACGCTTCAACATTTGGCGCGCCAGGTAGGGGGGCGACTGAGATCTCAAGATGGTGAACTCCGCTGCAGGATCATCCAACGGCAACAACGATGAGCAGCCTGCTGGAGGGAATCATTCCAACATCCAACAACCAGCAGCCGCCGTTGTCTCTGCGGGCATCGTGCCACCACCACCACCACCATCTGTTCCGGTAAATAATGTTGGGTAGCAGGATGGAGTACTTGCGTCGATCACGGCATCGGCTAACAACAACCCTGAGCACGCGCTTATTGTTGCGCGTACTCTACTCCAACATCCACCACCTCCAAGAGAACTCCAGGGTGCGATGGAGCAGTAGAGGGATGATGTTGAGCATCTGGCTGCAGCTGCAACCGATGGCGTCAGCAATCAAGGTCCTCCTCCTTCGAGGCAGGCACCTTCACATCACCGGATCTTGTCAGGAAGACTTTGTACGCAAGATTTATAGCACAAGAGACGTGTTGTGTGCCAACTGGTGACTTCGTTGCCCTCCGGGGCACGTCGCACTCACACTATGTCGAGGCTTTCAACAAACGACCTGGTCAAAGCTCGACTGTTGTTGCCGACAGTAGGACAGTCGTGTCCACATCAAGCGTGCTCGCGAAAGGGGGAGGCTCGCGAAACCCCTCATCCTTCAAGAGTGTGGGACAGTTGTTTAGCCTTGGCCATGCACCTACGCATGGTCCACTTGCCGTAGAAGTTCCGGCCCCATCTTCCGGAGAAATTCGACAGGACTGTCAATCCCGCTGAATTCCTTCAAATCTACTCCACCGCTATACTTGCGACGGGCGGCAATGATGCTGTGATGGCCAATTATTTCCTTGTGGCTCTGACTGGGACCGCTAGGTCCTGGTTCATGGGTCTGCCGCCTGACTCTATCAACAGTCGGGCGGAGCTATGCCAGCAGTTCTCCGCCAACTTCGGGAGCTCCTACACCCGACCCGGCACCGAATTGGACTTGTTTGCAGTGAAGCAAACATCGGGAGAATCGCTGCAGCCCTTTATCCAGCGGTTTTCTTAGGTACGTAATACCATTCCCTCCATCTCCAATGCATCTGTCATCGTGGCATTTAGACAGGGTGTCAGAGATCAAAAGATGTCGGAGAAGCTAGTGACGACGGAAGTCACCAGCGTCACAGAGTTGTTCAGCCTGTCTAACAAGTGCGCTCGGGCCGCAGAGGGCCCGAAAATGCACTCAAAGCCAGCTCCAGAGGTTAATAAAAAGCCCTCCAAAGCTGAAGCCACTACCTCTTGTGGTGGTAAGAACAAGACAAAGACCAATGGCAAGAAAAAGCCGTCGGCCGGCGCCCCAAAGTTGCGGCTGCTGCAGCTCCGGGGGCCGGGGACCACGCCCCGAAAAATGACCACGACCTTCATGAGAAGACGGTGACAATTCCAAGATGTGGTGTACCATTCACAAAACGGACAAGGACAGTTTGGAAGACTGTCGAGAGGTCCAGAACCTTGTCGAGCGCTACAACAAGCGTCGAGAAGAAGCTCCTTTCCGCCAGAGGAAAGGAAAGCAAAAAGTCGCCGAAGCTCTGGCTGAAATGGAGCTAGGCTTCTAGGACCCCAAGAAGGTCCTAAAGGGTGTGTACAACACAGTCAATGGTGATTCCAACGTCTTTGACAACGAGCGTAGGAAGACCCTCAACACCATTCATGGGGGTCTTGGGACATCACATCTCGCCGTGTCCTCAAGACAATGCTACGAGAAATGGTTTCCGTAACTCCTGCTGCTAGGGCAAAACCACATCGGAAGTGGATATGTACACCCATTACTTTTGATGCAACAGACTGCCCGAAGAACATGGTTGGAGCTGGCCAACTTCCATTGATGGTCTATCCAGCCATCAACAACGTCCAGCTCTACCATGTCCTAGTAGACGTAGGTGCGGCGCTCAACCTCTTGAGCTTTGAAGCATTCATGAAGATCAAGCTTGAACTCTCGGACCTTTACCCCTCAATAACTTTCTCTGGGATAGATCCAGGGGCCATCAGCCCTCTCTGATCCATCACTCTCCCAGTGACCTTCGGGACTCAGGAGAAGTACAGGACTGAGAAGCTAGTCTTTGACGTAGCTCACATCAGTCTGCCCTTCAACGCCATCTTTGGAAGGCCTCCCTGTACAGGTTCATGGTCACAGGTCACTACGGCTACCATGTGTTGAAGATAACGACACCTTCAGGCATTCTCAGGGTCGAAGATCGCATTGCAGGTGTTACCATGCTGGAGGAACTCCACACACTTGCCACGGCGTAGGAAGGAACCTCCGACAAAGAGCTAGCTGCTCAACCTCCGAGCACTTGACATCGAGCCTCGACCTCTACACCACATGTGCAGCCAAGCGGCGAGATGGAAGTTCCAGTCAAAGTCGTCCAAATCAGATCCTATGCTGCCCAGCCACACGTATATCAGGGGGTCTGGAAAACAAATAGGAACGAGCGCTTATCACTTTCCTCTGGGCAAATGTTGACGTCTTTGCCTGGCAACCATCACAAATGCACGGGATCCCTAGGAAGGTGATTAGGCACAATATGAAGATTTATCCTGATGCACGACCAGTAAATTAGAAGACTCGGAAGCAATCAGTTGAGCGGCAAATTTTCATCCGTAAAGAAATCAAGAAGCTGCTCGAAGCTGGTTTCATCCAGGAGGTTCATCACCCAAAATGGCTGGCAAACCCAGTTGTTGTACCCAAGGCTGGTGGGAAGCTTCAGATGTGTATCAACTACACCACCTTTAATAAAGCATGTCCAAAAGATCCATTTCCACTAACTAAAATAGATCAGATAGTGGACTCGACCTCCGGGTGTGAGCTATTGTGTTTCCTAGATGCCTACTCCGAATATCAAATCCAAATGTCTAGGGAAGACGAAGAGCATACTGCCTTAATAACAGTAGATGGATTGTATTGTTATACCACTATGCCATTTGGTGTAAAAATTGCTGCTTCAACTTTTGTGCAAGATATGCACAAAACCATTGGAGAGCCAACTAGGGACTTGGTGGAGGTGTATGTCGACGACATCGTCGTGAAGATCAAGAACAAGGAGTCACTCCTTGACAACTTGCAAGCCGTCTTTGACAAGCGGCGCATCACGCGCACCAAGCTAAACCCGAACAAGTGTGTCTTCGGGGTTAGCTCTAGGAAGCTCCTTTGTTTCGTGGAGACTAACTGAGGAATTAAGGCGAACCTGGCAAAGATCAAGGCTATTGAAGATATGCGGCCCCCAGCACACATCAACGACGTCCGGAAGCTAACTGGATGTCTAGCTGCGCTCAGCCGGTTCATCTCAAGACTAGCAAAGTGGGTACTTATTTTCTTCAAGCTATTGAGGAAAACTGGGCATTTTCATTGGTCCGAAGAAGCAAAAAAATCATTCCAAGAGCTCAAGCAGCTCCTCACCACACTACCGATCCTAGTAGCTCCAAACCTTGGTGAGCCTCTAGTGCTTTACGTTTCTGCAACTACAGAAGTTGTCAGCATGGTCCTGATTGCAGAAAGACCATAGCCACTTCCAGTTCAGGAGCCCAGACCCCTCCAGGAGAGTCCTGAGCTACATGAAGTCGAGTCTGGGTCCCAGCCCCCAGGCACTAATCTTCAAGGCAAAATGCTAGAGGATCAATGTGATGCCCGGTTCCGAAAAATGAACCAAGCTAACGCATATGTCTGCCGAGGATGTTCATCACACATACACGAGTGCAATCACAAACGAGTATACAGAAAATTACCACAGAACAAGATTAATTAACCAAGTTTTATTACACGAACCAGATTATCCTCGAATACAAGCTCTAATGAATATTAGTGACAAGTTCAACTAATGCAGCGGAAATAAACCAATGAAGCAAACTAAGCAAACTAAACAGCTAGGCAGCATAAGCGATAGGGTATAGCGCAGCTCCAATCAACACCACAGGCAAAGCTGACGGTAGACACGGCCTAGAACTCCGCATTATCGCCATTAAACTCCCAATCCTGACCTGCAACTGTTGGGGGGATTGCAAGAGTGAGTACATGTCGTACTCAACAAGTGTGGAAAGTATGACATGTGGCTGATTCAAATGACGACAATAATAATGGCAAAGTGCTGAAAAGTACAGTAAAACATTTGAAAAGCAATATATTATATGTATGTGAAATAAACCCATCATAATCATAAGTAATATCATAATACCAGTCTATAATTCACCATCCTCATCCATAATTCCAGATTTCACCATTTACCAATAACCATATTCAATACCAGAAATTATTCCATAACCATCCATAACCATTACCAAACCATAACCAACCATAACTAAACCAATACCGAGTACCCTGTAATCATGGAAGTTGTCCAGGTGCTCATAACCGGGAGCACGACTATCATGATAGTTTTATTTAAACTCTGCAGAGTTTGTACCTCTTTACCCACGTGTTCGTGATTTCATCACCTTTCAGTGACTAAGAATCTCCCTTATGCCCATGACCCGTCGGTCATATTACACACTTCCGTTGGTGTGTGGCCAAGAGATCACAAAATAGCCTTTACAAAGGGATTACTAGCCTATTGAGACCCCACTGAGGTTTCACCGGTGGCGATGTCTCCCGCAGAGCACATCTTCAACCAAGGGCCCCCTCTTGAGCCATTCGGATCCCAGGGTAGTCCCACCAATCATCAACAAACCCAATCCGACTACCCCTTCCCCGAGCATCCATAATGGTCCAAACAGCACTAGCAAAGCCCTAATTAATCAGCTATGCTGCACCCATACTTGGCCTCGTATTGGCACTGTAGTCCTGGCTTATTCTCGCATGAACCGGTCCTTAGATCTAAAGCAAGCAAACCACCATAACATCCAACCCATCCACATACCAGGCTTGCTTAGATCACCCATTATCATATCATATTTAACCAGTTCATGTTAACCATAGTCTCATTCATGCATATTTAAGTTGAGTGGTATAGTTGTTTCCCATCCCAGTTGATTAAGCGAAGCTAAAAGTAAAAAGCCCTTCTCGACTCTCTACCATAAATTCCAGGTGACAAGGGTGGTCAAACAAAACTAGTAAACTTCCTACCATAGGATTCCCATCAATTTGACACAAGCATGCAGTTTTGCAAACAAAACATTTATTTTAAAAACAGGATCAATATGCTTCAAGGACACTTGCCTTGCTCTTGCTGTTGATTAAGGTCAAAGCCTTCAAACTCTTGGTGCTGTAGATCTTCCACGGCACTTTCTAGTGCAAATCCGTCTAATCCACATCATAAACATACAAGACAAGAAACACAATCAAAGAGTGTACAAATATTACTCAATATGTCATGACATGCATGATTAATGCAAATGCAAGATAGAACTTGTTAATAGATTGCTTTTAATGATCACTAACTAGTTCTAATAGATTTTTAACAGGGTTATACAGGTTTGGATTCGATTAGATCAAATTTTAGAAATAATTCAACCCAATTTAACCAGGAAGATCGGACTAGTCCGCTAGGGACCAGACAAGTCCGCCCTCTGCGTGATCAGCAGATTAGGGTTTTCTAGATCGACGTGAATTTGGAGATTAGGGGTCGAATTCACGTAAGGAAAGGAGAATAGAAGGTATACCAGGTGTTTAGGACTCCAATGAATCAAGAAACTTGGAGGTAGCACTTGGATCTTGATGATCTAGGGTTGGTGATGAACTTGGAGATGAATAGGTGGTGAAGGATGAAACTCGATGGAGATGTCAATCCTATTTCGTTTCCTCCTCTTCTTCTTCTTGCTTGGGCTCTTCTCCTCCCTCCTTGATGGCGGCTCCCCATGAACTAGGGTTTGGGTGGGTGGAAAAGTGGCAAATAGATGTCAAACCAAAGGGTGGGTTTGTTTATATAGAGGTGGAGGCTAGGGTTAGATGGATTACGAGTTTTGGGATGAGTAGAGGCCGGTTTAGAGTCCCACATGGGCTCTAAAAGAGTTGGGCATGACGTCCCTAGGCCTACTTAATGTGGAATCCAAGAAACTAGTCGTAAAACAAAAGATCAACTCGGAGTCACGAAATATCAGACAGGTCCGGACAGGAACAGACTAGTCCGAAGTCGTCCAGAGAGAAAATCGGACAAGTCTGGCCAAACATCGGACAAGTCCAAATTTGAACAGAAAGGAAAACGGACAAGTCCGCTAGAACACCGGACTAGTCCGGAAAAGTCTAGGGACTTAGCAAAAATTGGACTAATCCGCAGCAAAAACGGACAAGTCCGTTTTTAGTCAGAGAGAAATAGGACTAGTCTGCACCAAAAACGGACTAGTCCACACTTTCCTGCATTTTAAGTACGGTTTTGTTCCAAATCAATTTTAAACTTGTTCCTCTTTATGTGGATTAATGTTAAGCATGTATATGAATGTATGCAAGGAATGATGCATGGAAATGAGGGTGTTACAAACCTACCCCCCTTAAAATGAATCTCGCCCTCGAGATTCAATGCGGAAGAGAAGAGATAGGGAAAGTCCTTCTTGAGATCATCCTCCAATTCCCACGTCGCTTCTTTTTCTGTGTGGTGCTTCCATTGAACATTACACCATCTAATGACCTTGTTCCTTGTGACTCTCTCCTTGGTTTCCAAGATTTTGACCGGTTGCTCGGCATAAGTCAAATCTTCCTCTAGTTCCAATTCTTCCATTGACACTTGTTCTTCCGGTACTATCAAGCACTTCTTGAGCTGGGAAACATGAAATACATCATGTACGTATGAAAGATGAGCTGGCATCTCCAACTTATACGCTACTTCTCCTCTTTTGTCCAAAATCTTGAATAGTCCAATATAACGAGGTGCGAGCTTGCCCCTTATGTTAAACCTCTTATGACCTCTCATTGGTGACACCTTGAGGTAAACAAAATCTCCTATTTCAAAGGCTGATTTCCTTCTCCTATTGTCCACATAGCCTTTTTGCCTTGATTGGGCAGCCCTCAAGTTTTCACGAATTATTTGGACTTGCTTTTCGGCTTCTTGCAACACATCTGGACCAAATACTTGAGTTTCTCCAGCCTCATTCCAGAATAAAGGTGTCCTACACTTCCTCCCATAAAGTGCTTCATATGGTGACATCTTCAAACTTGCTTGGTAACTATTGTTGTACGAAAATTCTGCATATGGCAAGCTTTTGTCCCAACTTTTCCCATGCTTTAAAGCACAAGCTCTCAACATGTCCTCCAAAATCTGATTGGTCCTCTCGGTTTGTCCATCCGTTTGAGGATGATATGCTGAACTAAAATTCAACCTCGTTCCCAAAGCTTCATGCAATTTTTGCCAAAATCTAGGGGTAAACTGAGAACCTCTATCCGAGACTATCTTCTTAGGGACTCCGTGTCGACACACAATATGCTCCATGTATATCTCGGCCAATTGTGCAGCTGTATATTTGGTCTTCACAGGGACAAAATGAGCTGACTTGGTTAAGCGATCCACAATTACCCAAATTTAGTCATACCCGGACTGGGTTCGTGGTAATCCAACTATAAAGTCCATACCAATCTCTTCCCACTTCCACTCCAGAATCTTTAATGGCTACAATAATCCTGCTGGCCTTTTATGTTCCGCCTTGACTCGTTGGCACACATCACACATTGCAACATATTCAGCTATGTCCTTCTTCATTCTATCCCACCAATAGCAAGTCTTCAAGTCTTTGTACATCTTCATACAACCGGGGTGAATGGAGTATGGCGAGTCATGTGACTCCTTTAATATTATCTCCCGAATATGCTTTACATTAGGCACAACGATTCTCTTTCCAAGCCATAAGGTACCATGTTCGTCCTCATCAAATCTGAATTCTCTCCATTCCTCGTTGGTCAACTTCACCGTCTTCGTGGCACACTCAATAACTCCATTGTGCTTCCTCAACCAGTCCATACCGAGTATAATGTCCAACCCTTGAGAATCTAAAACAATGAGGTTGGCGGAGAAGTCTACCCCCCTTATTCTAAGGCTTATTTTTGGACATACTATACTTGTCCTCTTCTCTCCTCCAGGAGACTTAACCAATAGAGTAAACTTCATATGAGAGATAGGCAAACTATACTTGACAACATACTTATAGGCAATGAATGAATGTGATGCTCCAGAATCAAATAACATAGTCGCGGGGTTGGAGTTGGCGAGAAACATACCAATGACCACGTCATCCGCTTGTTGAGCATCCTCCGTAGAGACATGGTTCACGTTGCCACGAGCAAAATTCTGCTGTCCACGGTTCCCTTGTGTCTGTCCTCCATTGGGTCTTGGGTTTTGCCTCGGCGCATTGCTCCCTTGACCAAGGCCTGACTTAGGACATTGATGCGCAAAGTGTCCAGCTTCTCCACAAGTATAGCACTTCTTAACTCCACCAGAATTATTGGGACGAGCTTGGTTTTGAGCATTGGCTCCAGGAAAATCAGCACGAGGCACATAAGGCATCGGAGGCCTAGGTGCTTGCATGACAGGGCGCTGCTGCACAAACTGAGTTGAGCGTGGTGCATAACCAGGGCGCTGAGCAGGAATAGAGGAGCTGTAATGAGGCACATTGGGCGGCGCAAAGAGAGGGTGCACATTACTTCCTTGTTGTTGTCCTTGATATGGTGCCTTCCTCTTGATTTCTTGCTCCATCTCATAGATCTTGTTCTCAACCACAATCGCTTTGTCCACAAGCTTCTGGAAATTGACATAATCACAATTGAGCAATTGCACTTGGATCTCATAGTTCAAGCCCCTCATGAACAAGTATTGTTTCCGGCTGTCCCGACTCACATCCTCAGGCGCATACCTTGAGAGTTGAGTGAACTTATTGAGATATTCACTCACGCTTGATTTTCCTTGCCTCAAATTCTCAAATTCTTGCCTCTTCAAGAGCATAACACCTTCCGGCACATAATGAGAACAAAAATTCTCCTTGAATTCGGCCCAAGTAATTCTCTCTTGGTTCTCATGAGCATTGCAATAAGAATCCACCAATCCGCAGCTGCTCCAACTAGTTGATGAGAAGCAAACAAGACCTTCTCCCGGTCACTGCATTGGACAATAGCTAGCTTCTTCTCCACGGACTTGAGCCAATCATCCGCATCCATAGGGTCAGCGGCTTGAGCAAAGGTTGGCAGCCTAGTCCTCATAAACTCTCCCAATCGGTTATGAGGAGGTGGGGGTGGTAGTGGAGGCATGTGGGGCTGATTGTTGATATTGCCAGCCTGCAGCTGTCCCATTGTTTGTATCATGGTCTGCATGAGCTGGTTTTGCATAGCCAAAAGCTAGCTCCCTGAGTAGAACCTTGTCCAATGTTGTTCTGAGGCACTCCATTGTTCTCCTCCTCATCATTGCCATCCCTCTGGTTGCGAGTCCTCACCATCTGAAGAAAAGAAATAGGTAAGAATTTGAGAACGTCCCCAACTACATGCATCAAGGGATATGAAACTAAAGAGCTATCTACACTAGCCTAGGTGGACATGGCAATGCTAGAGCACCCCAAAATCCTCTATTAAGCACACGAGCAAGCAATATATATATAGCAAGCAGCACACCAACAAAATCAAATCGATTCCTGAGTGCTCCTATGTGCTCTAAAGTGTCCATTCTATCTAGGCTACATCCTACGGTCAACCTGTGGCTCTGATACCAATCTGTGACGCCCGGTTCTGAAAAATGAACCAAGCTAACGCATATGTGTGCCCAGGATGTTCATCACACATACACGAGTGCAATCACAAACGAGTATACACAAAATTACCACAGAACAAGATTAATTAACCAAGTTTTATTACACGAACCAGATTATCCTCGAATACAAGCTCTAATGAATATTAGTGACAAGTTCAACTAATGCAACGGAAATAAACTAACTAAGCAAACTAAGCAAACTAAACAGCTAGGCAGCATAAGCGATAGGGTATAGCGCAGCTCCAATCAACACCACAGGCAAAGCTGACGGTAGACACGGCCTAGAACTCCGCATTATCGCCATTAAACTCCCAATTCTGACCTGCAACTGTGGGGGGGATTGCAAGAGTGAGTACATGTTGTACTCAGCAAGTGTGGAAAGTATGACATGTGGCTGATTCAAATGACGACAATAATAATGGCAAAGTGCTGAAAAGTACAGTAAAACATTTGAAAAGCAATATATTATATGTATGTGAAATAAACCCATCATAATCATAAGTAATATCATAATACCAGTCCATAATTCACCATCCTCATCCATAATTCCAGATTTCTCCATTTACTAATAACCATATTCAATACTAGAAATTATTCCATAACCATCCATAACCATTACCAAACCATAACCAACCATAACTAAACCAATACCGAGTACCCTCTAATCATGGAAGTTGTCCAGGTGCTCATAACCGGGAGCACAGCTATCATGATAGTTTTATTTAAACTCTGCAGAGTTTGTACCTCTTTACCCACGTGTTCGTGATTTCATCACCTTTCAGTGACTAAGAATCTCCCTTATGACCATGACCCGTTGGTCATATTACACACTTCCGTTGGTGTGTGGCCAAGAGATCACGAAATAGCCTTTACAAAGGGATTACTAGCCTATTTAGACCCCATTGAGGTTTCACTGGTGGCAATGTCTCCCGCATAGCACATCTTCAACCAAGGGCCCCCTATTGAGCCATTCGGATCCCAGAGTAGTCCCACCAATCATCAACAAACCCAATCCGACTACCCCTTCCCCGAGCATCCATAATGGTCCAAACAGCACTAGCAAAGCCCTAATTAATCAGCTACGCCACACCCATACTTGGCCTCGTGGTGGCACTGTAGTCCTAGCTTATTCTCGCATGAACCGGTCCTTAGATCTAAAGCAAGCAAACCACCATAACATCCAACCCATCCACATACCAGGCTTGCTTAGATCACCCATTATCATATCATATTTAACCAGTTCATTTTAAGCATAGTCTCATTCATCATATTTAAGTTGAGTGGTATAGTTATTTTCCATCCCAGTTGATTAAGCGAAGCAAAAAGTAAAAAGCCCTTCTCGACTCTCTACCATAAATTCCAGGTGACAAGGGTGGTCAAACAAAACTAGTAAACTTCCTACCATAGGATTCCCATCAATTTGACACAAGCATGCAGTTTTGCAAACAAAAAATTTATTTTAAAAATAGGATCAATATGCTTCAAGGACACTTGCCTTGCTCTTGCTGTTGATTAGGGTCAAAGCCTTCAAACTCTTGGTGTTGTATATCCTCCGCGGCACTTTCTAGCGCAAATCCGTCTAATCCACATAATTAACATACAAGATAAGAAACACAATCAAAGAGTGTACAAATATTACTCAATATGTCATGACATGCATGATTAATGCAAATGCAAGGTAGAACTTGTTAATAGATTGCTTTTAATGATCACTAACTAGTTCTAATAGATTTTTAACAGGGTTATACAGGTTTGGATTCGATTAGATCAAATTTTAGAATTAATTCAACCCAATTTAACTAGGAAGATCGGACTAGTCTGCTAGGGACCGGACAAGTCCCCCTTCTGCGAGATCAGCAGATTAGGGTTTTCTAGATCGATGTGAATTTGGAGATTAGGGGTCGAATTCACGTAAGGAAAAGAGAATAGAAGGTATACCAGGTGTTTAGGACTCCAATGAATCAAGAAACTTAGAGGTAGCACTTGGATCTTGATGATCTAGAGTTGGTGATGAACTTGGAGATGAATTGGTGGTGAAGCAGGCAACTCGGTGGAGATCTCGATCCTCTTTCGTTTCCTCCTCTTTTTCTTCTTGCTTGTGCTCTTCTCCTCCCTCCTTGATGGCGTCTCCCCACGAACTAGGGTTTGGGTGGGTGGAAAAGTGGCATATAGATGTCAAACCAAAGGGTGGGGTTGTTTATATAGAGGTGGAGGCTAGGGTTAGATGAATTTTGAGTTTTGGGATGAGTAGAGGCCGGTTTAGAGTCCCACATGGGCTCTAAAAGAGTTGGGCACGACGTCCCTAGGCCCACTTAACTTGAAATTCAAGAAAATAGTCATAAAACAAAAGATCAACTCGGAGTCATGAAATATCGGACAGGTCTGGACAGGAACGGACTAGTCCGAAGTCGTCCAGAGAGAAAATCGGACAAGTATGGCCAAACATCGGACAAGTCCGAATTTGAATAGAAAGGAAAACGGACAAGTCCACTGGAACATCGGACTAGTCCGGAAAAGTCCAGGGACTTAGCAATTTTCACGGATTCTTGGAATATCGGACTAGTCCGCACAAAATCGGACAAGTCCGAAAGTTTCCAGTGCCAAAAATCGGACTAATCCGCAGCAAAAACAGACAAGTCTGTTTTTAGTCAGAGAGAAATCGGACTAGTCCGCAGCAAAAATGGACTAGTCCGCACTTTCCTGCGTTTTAAGTGCGGTTTTGTTCCAAATTAATTTTAAACTTGTTCCTCTTTATGTGGATTAATGTTAAGCATGTATATGAATGTATGCAAGGAATGATGCATGGAAATGAGGGTGTTACAATCAACCTCTCTCATCTGAGGGAGTTAAAGAAGATTTGGAACCCTCGGGGAGGGTCCAGGTTGAACAAGAAGATGTTTCGGACCCCTCCGAGAGTGTTCGGGAAGCTCAAACAAGATGAGCCGGACCCCTTCAGGAGGGTCCAGGTCGATGGAGATGAAGCTCCGGGCCCCTCTGAGAGGGTCCAAACCGTCCAACGCCCAGTGTACTTCATCAGCAAAGTATTACACGATGCCAATAATCGATACATTGAGGTGAATAAGCTGCTCTATGCAGTTCTTATTGCCTCAAGAAAGCTTCATCATTACTTCCAAGCCCACAAGATATCAGTGGTAACTTATTTTCCACCGCGTGCAATTCTGCATAATACTAATTCTACTGGAAACATCGCCAAGTGGGCAGCGGAGCTGGTGGAATTCGATCTTGAATTCCTGCCACGACAAGCTATCAAGGGTCAAGCCTTGGCTGATTTTGTGGCGGGGTGGACTCCTTCTCCATCAAACCCTAGGGGCCCCAGTGAGCAGATGCTAGAATCTAAGGTCCCGGTCTTCACTGAGCCTCATTGGACCCTCTACTTCGACAGCTCCGTGCAGAAGCAGTGGGCTGGAGCTGGAATCCTTCTCCTTGCTTCGACCGGGGAGAAGGTGAAATACATGGTTAACCTTGACTTCAAGGCGACCAACAACATGGCGGAGTATGAAGATCTCATTTATGGGCTCAAGGTGGCACTATCCTATGGTGTCAAGCAGCTGTTGGTGAAAGGTGATTCGCGGCTCGTCATAAAACAAGTCAAAGGTGAATGTTGCTGCAACAACCCCCAACTAGCCGCTTATCTCCTAGAGGTCCAAAAGCTCCAGAAGGACTTTGAAGTTTTGGATTTCCACCATCTTCAGCGTCTCCATAGCGCTGAAGCTGACGAACTCTCGACGAAGGCCTCAACTGGAGCTTTGGCTCTCGACGGAATCTTCATCTGGAGGTTGTCAAGAACAACACCTAGGTCTGCTGAACTGAGCGAAGGGGGCGAGACAAGCACCTTGAAGCTATGGTGCCGGTGGCCCTATTACCATGGCGCCTACCAAGGGTCATAGGTGCTGCAGGGAGCTCCGAGCAACCTGGCACGCAAGACTCAGAAGCTCAAGATAGCTCCGATGCATGGATCTCAGATATACGAAGCTACTTGAAAGATAACATCATTCCTAAAGACAGTGTATTCGCTGACCGAATCGTCAGATTAGCTAAAAGATACACACTGGTAGAAGGGGATCTCTACCGACGCGGTGCCAACGGTGTCCTAATGCAGTGCATTGCGAGGGAAGAAGGCCGCGAGCTCCTTGCGGAGATCCATGGAGGTGAGTGTGGGAACCACGTGTCTTCCTACACGCTGGTCGGCAAAGCCTTTTGGCATGGCTTCTACTGGCCTACAACACTCCAAGATGCAATAGAGTTGGTAAAAATGTTTGAAGTGTGCCAGTTCCACACAAAACAAATTCACACACTGCAAATGATTCCTACTACATGGCCATTCGATGTGTGGGACATGGACATCTTGGGACCTTTCCCAAAAGCCGTCAGAAGATACAAGTTCCTTTATGTCGCCATCGACAAGTTCACCAAGTGGCAGGAAGCTACTCCAGTTGTGACTATCAATAAGCAGCCAACAATCAAGTTCTTGAAGTCCATAGTATGCAGATTTGGAGTTCCAAACAGAGTCATCACTAACAACAGAACACAATTTACATGTGCAGCATTTCAAGAGTATTGCGAAGACCTCGACATTCAAGTCAGGTACGCATCAGTAGCTCACCCTGCAAGTAATGGAAAAGTCGAGAGAGAAAATGCAGAAATATTGAAAGGACTCAAGACGTGCACTTATGAGCGCTTGAAGAAACATGGAGCCAACTGGATCGAGGAGCTTCCGTCCACACTGCGGGCAAGCAGGACTACACCCAACCGGTCTACTGGAGAGACACCCTTCTTCCTGGTGTACGAAGCTGAAGCAGTCCTTCCTCCGGAGATCACCATGGGGTCACTTCGGGTCCGGACCATCGACAAAGTCACGCAGAACCAGCTCTGGCATGAAGACCTTGACGTCGCCGACGAGGGAAGGTGCCAAGCAGCTGTTCGGAATGCACATTATCGCCAGGCACTCCGGCGCAATCATTAAAGGCATGTGCATAAACGACAGCTCGAGGAAGGCAATCTGGTCCTGCGCATAATACTAACTCATGAAGCGATGAACAAACTTCCCCTAGTTGGGAAGGTCCCTTCCGAGTGATCAAAGCATCCTGTCCCAGATGCGTTCGCTTTGCAACTAAGGATGGGACCCCGCTTCCAAATCCTTAGAACCTCGAGCACCTCCGTAAGTTTTATGCTTAGTATCACAGAGGTGAGTCTGTAATTATATGCAATATAAATTATAGACTCTATACACAGAGTCGGGTAGGTACTCCGGGAGAACATTCGGACCCCTCCGGGAGGGTTTGAAGAGTTCAAGCAACACTTGACACAGTCGCAACACTAAAAGTGTAGCTACCTGCTCTGGGTTAGTACAGGATGTATAGCACACTTAGCTTGGTTCGGTACCCTAAGTGTGTCCTTGTATCCCTTGTATTCCACACCTATAATAAAAGGCATTGTTTTATAAAAGCAGACTCCACGTGCATTAATTTTGTACAGGCTCATTCTCTTTTATTTATTCTTCTCCTTCTTGTCTATAACAAGTTGTGCAATTCTTTTTAAGTTTTAGTCCAAGTTATTCATATGTCATAGAAGTTATATTGGTGGTCTCTTCAGATCTTAGCATTGCTGCACGGTCTACTCGCCTAAATGTCAAGCCAACACAGGTCTGTAGTGTGCTATCGACTTAACCTGGTCCTGCACCCTAAGTACGCCACTCTACCAACATTCCGGCAGGCCTTAGTAGGGCTGGTCCTAAAAGCATTTAGATCTGGAAAGTTTATACCAATGTGCTTGTTATCATATCGAGTTTCTTCGGATCTAAAATCCAAAAAAGAATAGTAAGTCACAAAAGAGTTATAGATGAGAGGATGAATTTTACGGTTTTTCATGTCTTTGATGCACAGGAAAAATGAAAACTCATGGCGATGGTGGACGATGCTGGAGCTAACAAGCTTCGACAACCTCCAAGGGGGCCCGCCGTCGACATTTTGGACATTCAAAGTGGGCGCCGCTGGATCTAACAAGCTCCGGAAACTCCCATGGGGCCCGCCATCGACGTGAAGCATAATGCCAATTGAATTGAAGATGGCGAAACCAACTGAGGGGTTCGCCGTCAACTTATTCTACGACTGATGGTGGATATCGTTGAAGCCAAGAAGCTCCGACAACCCCAGAGGCCCACCGTCGACGTTCCACGCGTTGATTGTGGGTGTCGTCGGACCTACCAAGCTCCGACAACCCTAGGGGGCCCGCTGTCGACATTCCACACGTTGATTGTGGGTGTTGTCGGACTTACCAAGCTTTGACAACCACAGGGGGCCCGCTGTCGATGTTCTGTCAACGCAATAAAAGCTCCTCCGAGAAGTCAGAAATAAACTTCGGACCTAAAAACTACAAGTTCAAAGCGTCCAAGTCATCAACACATCGCCAAATCCTTTTGGTACGTGTTTGCAATCAAATTGTGTACATCTACCAGGGGGCAAAAAGGATAAAGGACAATGTATTGAAGACAAGGACAAAATGAATTCATTTCAAAAAGATTAGATTTCATTCATTCGAGGAGCTTACAAAATTGGAGAATTACAAGTGGGAGCAAAAGGAAAAAGTCCTAGGTTGTGCCGAAGTATGAGGCAACCTTCTGGGCAACCTCTTTAACGCTAGCCTTGGCGGCGTCTTCTTCTTCGGCAATGCGTCCTTCGAGCACCGGATCTAGGGAGAATTGGGGGTCTTGGCTATTGTAACATGTCAGCACATATTATGCGATGTTCTTGGTCAGAGATTTCCCCCTCAATCTCCAGCTGGTCCACGATGACGTCACCATCGCATTGAGTTTGCCGCCGACAGAGTTAAGTGCCACCAGCGCTTGGTCCAGCTCTGGCTCTGGATTGTCCAGATGTACTTGACTGAAGCTCAGCGGCATCAGCGCATCATTGGCTCTCCCCAGGATGTCCCACACCTGCTGGGACTCAGTTGCCCTCAAATTATGCAGCTCCTCCAGTGACCTCCTGGCGGTCGCTAGCTCCGAACCTTCCCGAGCAAGGCGCTCGACCAATTTAGCATGTTGCTGAATACTCTCATCTATTTGCCTTTCGCGATCGGCTAGCTCTATCTCCCAAAGGTGGATGCGGTTTTGCCAGCTGGCCAGGTCTTTCTCCCTGCCATGCACTTTCTCCACTCTGGTGGCAATATAAAATTCTCTTTTCTGAGAGCTCTTGCCCTAGTTTCCAGTACTTCTCCTCTTCTTCCTTGTTCCTCAGATCAAGCTTCTTAGTGCGATCTGCCAAATTTTGCTCTGCCAGATTTAACTTCTGGGCGAGCTCGTCCTCTCTTTTCAAAATATCCTCCTACTGTTCCAGGAGTTTTCTTCCCTCGCATCGAGGTCCGGTCGACACTTCAGTAGAATCTCATTTAATGTATTGAGGCTGTCGTGACGTTTGTCAGCAGCATCATTTCTTTCCTTGCCTTGCTCTAGAATCCCCCGAGAATTACCGTCGAGGGCCCTGATGGCAGCCTCTTTTTCCTCCAGCAACTTGCCCCAATATTCCATCCGGGCCTTCTCCTTCTCGACCCACTCCTTCTAATCAGCAAGCCTTGTCTGTGCAAGCTTGGTCTCGAAGTGGAGCATGTTGCGCCAACGCCTCAAGGTGTGGCGCTCTTCTTCAAGTACCTTGCTGTCATGGTCGAAGACGAGTTGGACCTGTCGGAGACTCGAGCGAGCATTGTCAATAGACAACGCAAAAGGAATAGGCTTCGTACCTGCCAGGTTCATCTCCGCCGGCTCCACAGGGTCTTCAAGAACAAAAATAGGGTACCACACCACAAGCGTCATTCCCTGAGCTTCTACGGCATTAGGGTCGCCCTCCGGAGCTCCTCGGTCACTGCTGAGGAAGATCCTGCTGGGGGAACTTCTACCTCCAGGGCTGACGCCAAAGGTCTAGCCGCAGGGTCTTCAACTGCTGACTCCGCAGGTGGAGAGCATGCCGCCACTTCTTCAGGGTGCTCTGGCTCGGACATGGGCACCTCCAGAGCTATCACCTCCAGGGCAAATGCTAGACCTTCGTCTGGAGCCCCCACCCCCACCACCTCAGGTGCCTATACATCTTCCACCGGCTCAGGCGTTGGAACATCAGCCATCTCCCGTTCAGCGGCCGGAGCTTCAACCATCTCTAGCTCAGTGGCCGAAGCTTCAACTATCTCCGACATAGAGGCCGGAGCTTTAGGCACCTCTGGATCAATTTCCGGATCTTCAGCCACTTCTAGCAAGGGCGCTAGAGCTTCGGGTCCCTCCATCTCAAGTACCGGAGCTTCCGACTCCTACACCGTAGCCTCAGTCTCTGGTGCTGTTGCTGGTGGTGCATCTTCAACAACTTCTCCCCCATGGTCTGACGCTACCACGGGAGCTTCTGGCGTCTCTTCTGGATCCAAGTCTACGATAGCTAGTGCTGGAGCTGCTGTGTCTTCTTCCACCACCTAGAGAGGCTCAATGGTTGAAGCCGGAGCTTCAGCATGCACAGCTCTAGTCGCTGTAGCAGATGCTGAAGCCTCAGACGTCTTTCTCGACAACCTAGAAACAAAAGGTCGAGAAGATTAAAAACATAAATAAAACAAGATTAGCATTTCAAGTTAAGTTGGTGATGCTTACCTGGGGATGCTACCACCCCAGTCGCTGCGAAATCTCTTCTTTTGAGGCCCGGAGTTAGAGCCCACCAAATTTGGTGAGACAATAACTTCGATCCTTGGTCGGGGGCTATCTGCAGCAGCTAGAGCCTTCTCAGCCGGAACCCCCCTCGGCTGGAAAGGACCTCCGGACCTGGAGCTCATAACCGGCACCAGAGCTAGAGTTGACCTGCTGGAGCTTGAGTCCCTCGAGGGCACTGGCACCAAAGCAGGTGTGGTCACCAAAGGTCTCCTTCGCCGGGGAGAAGAGGCTGGTTGAGTTGGAGCAGACCCGATGGCACTCCCGTAACCATGCCTCAACTTCCTCTTGTGGCTGGAAGATTCAGCAGGTTCCTTGACTTTACCCTTGCCCTTGCTGACGTCATTGACTTACTGGCTCGCGGCAGGGGTAGCCATCCTCACATAAGCTCCGGGGATTGTAACCCCAGAGACGGGGCGCCTCTCTACCACACCCATGTCATTCAATGCTGGCATTCTCCTCCGGATCTCCCTGCTGACCTCCGGAACCATGTTCAGAGGCATGAAGGCAGCCGACAAAGTCACGGCGTCATGGGAGACACCTCCATTTTGAAATTTTTTGAGATGGATCTTCGAAGCTTCATCATCCAAGTTGGTGTTCAAACCGACTTCAATTCGGTCATGATGAATGTAGCCTATGGGGGATGAATAGGATTTTTTTTAATTTTCGTCGGATCCTGAAACACTTAGCAACTTGATCAAATACAGAGAAATCAGACTAGTCCGGTAGGATGCGGACTAGTCCGGTGTGTGAAGACTAGATTGATCAAGTTGAATCAATGACTTCAATTCAAGTACTCTATGCAGCGGAAATTTAGTTGTAACTTGAATGTATCATGTCAATGAATCCAGTTATGACACAAATTAACTTTAGATTCAATGTTTTAATGTAAGTCGTATAAGATCGAGTAAACCCTAGAATATGATGAAAAGTAAGAACAAGTATGACACAAGATTTTTATCCTGTGGTTCAATTCCATAGAGGAAATCTACATCGACGTTGAGGAGTCCACGGAGGACCGGGTCTTCACCAACCCTACCCTCGTCGAATCGCCACAGAGGCCGATTCTCTTCCACTAATCACAAAGGGGGGAAATCACCGTGTTCAAGGGGGCTTCTCACAAGTTGAGGGCTCCCCAAGATTTACAATTGAAAACACCACCAAACAAACTTGAAATATATGCAATAAAACAACAAGAGTGAGCGAGAGATTCAAACCCAAGAGCTCAAGATGTGTAGACCGGGTCTCTCCTTTGATCAACGTCTAATCCTCAAAGACTTTATCTTTCTAGGGTTAGTATTTGCAGAGAGACATGTATTCTAGGCTTTCTGAAGGTGTGTACACCTCTATTTTTACTAGGGTTTCCAAAAGTTGCCATTAGGATTTGCGATGTCCGGACTAGTCCGTGGTAGACTACGATAGTTCGGTGTGCAGAGTTTGGGAAATCCTAAGTGTCCTGAATTATTGGAATTGTCCAAAAATGGGCGGACTAGTCTAATTTGGTCTCTGGAAGTGTTCGAAGTAGCGGCACATATCAGACTAGTCCGGTGTGGTGAATCTCAGGTAGAATTGAGGACAAGTCCGCACTTGGAGGACATGTCCGATTTTAGTCATAGAGTTTTCGGACTAGTCTGTGGTGATATCGGACTTGTCCGTTTCTGTGTAAAGTGTGAGGTCCTGAGGAATAGTCCGCACGAGGGCGGACTTGCCCATTTTTAGTTAGAAAAATATCGTACTAGTCTGTAGTGTCATTGTACTAGTCCGGTGCTGTGAAAACAGGTGTACTAGCAAACAAGTCGAAGACTTGTCCGTTTCTAGTTAGAGACATATCGGACTAGTCCGTGGTCATATCGGACTAGTCCGTTTTTCCTGTGAGTTGTGCAGTGAATGAGGTTTCTTGTGCTTGAGCTCTTGGTGCGTGTTTCTCCAACACACTCCAAACACAACACATCATTATGTTCAGCTCTTGAACTCTTTTCCATATAGATTCCTCATTCTCTTTTCTTTTTGCGCTTTCTTCATAATTTTATTAAAACCTGCGCTCATCTCAACAATTTGTTAGGATCTCATTTGTTTGTCTTAAATCAACAAAAATCCACAACGGATGCCTCGATGCACTTTAAATCTTCCCATTTTTGGTGATTGATGACAACCAATTGAGATTTCAAAAATATGATAAAATTCAGATTTTCATAAAGTGAGCACATACGAACTTGGAACAAAATAGGCAATGCAGATGTAGGACATATGTGCACTCTTTATGGTGGGGTGCAAAACTAATTGTGTGTGAGCAATAATCGTGATGTGAATGAGGTAAATGGCATAATCATAAAAACATCAAGATTTTCAGGCATGAATATCAAATTCAGAGCATAAGACATAGATCATAAGCATAACATAGTCACATTTCACAACACATGTCCAAAAGTATAAGAGAGCTAATGAAAGTTTTACAGCCCAAAAGAAACACAAATGGAGCTCTCATCTCTCAACCTAGTGCTAGGACTTAGTGACTGTCCCTCAATCCCTCTCCCTTTGGCATCAAGGCACCAAAAAGAAGGAGAGGATGGATCTAGAAGTTGTCGTCAACTCATTCCTTGCTGTCGGTCCTCTCGTCCTCTTCATCATTGGGGTGAGGAGGAGGAGGATGAGAACCTGTAAGACCTATATGTGCTGAATACATTGGCTTGTAGTGAATACACTTGGCTTTGATGATAAAAGTTTTAAATATCACCAAAACACCTTTTTATCAAGGTCCGACTCTAGCTCCGAGCTATAGCAAGGTCCGACAGTAGGTCCGGCTTGTTTTGGGTAGCTCCGGCTATGTTAGATGCTAGGACCGGCTTCTTGGTAAGGTCCGACTAGCTTTGGTTAGCTCCGGTGAGCTTTATCCTTGGCTCCGGCATGTCCTTGTTAGCTCCGGCATGTCTTTGATAGCTCCGGCATATACTTGATAGCTCCGGCATGCTTTTGCTAAGCTCCGACATACTTTGTCTAGCTCCGGTTTTGGGTTGACTAGTTTTGACTAGGTTTTGGTAAGCTCCGGTGCTAGGATCTACTAGTTTTGGTAAGCTCCGGCGCCAGGTTCTACTAGCTTTTGATAGCTCCAGCTCAAGCTCCGGGTTGCTCTGGCAAGGTCCGGAACTTGACCGCAGTGCTTCTGCTTTTCATTTGCAATGTTTCGTACTTGCTTTACATGATTGGAAAGATTGCTTAGTATTCATTTGCTAAGTTTTTTGTGCGTTTTGGATGATATGAATGATATCATGTTACTGTGGTTTTGCAACATGCTTATGTGAGGCTCTCACGTAAGGTGTTGTGTTCGGAACTAATTTGAGTCAAGTCGAGGACATGGGCTCGTATGGATTGTTTGTTTGTTCATGTGCAGGTGTTGCTTGAGTTCAAGTCATGGTTGGTGACGGGATCCATTGGACTAGTCTCAGGAGGAGATGAGGTTCCAACAACCAAGTTCGGGAGGAACTGTGGTTGAGCGGGTCAGGAGGTCGCGCAGGATGATTGAATCAAGGGCAGTGCATATGAAGGTCGAAGGAAGGTGTTCGCACGTGTGCATGAGGTGCATGTTGTGGCAATATGCTTCTATAGACGGATTATGGAAGGAAGATCTGATCGGAAGGATCGGATCGTATCGGTTGAAGACTTAGGCTGCTAGCTGAGTCGGTTATGGCTTGGTATGGAAAGTATCGAGTTGGTTATGTTAGGATTTCGTGTGAGTCACGAATTTGAGTTGTTTAGGAATGTGGGATACGTTCCTAAGGTGTTTGTAAGTCTTAAGATTGCTTCTATCTGCGTATAGAAGAGTCATAAGCAGTTATGGAAAGTTCCGATTGTGATCGGATTAGGATTGGAGTCCTAGTTGAGATTGGGATGGCCTAAGGGCTGGTTATATAAGCAAGGGAGCCCAGAGCTCGTGGTAGACGACTTTGGGGCTGTTCCTCTTGTGTTCTATCGAATAATATTCATAGTTTGAAGGAACTTTTGTGCCTTGTTCGTCCGACTTGTTCCATACAAGTTTTACTCGTCGAGTTTTTGGACAGCACTACCTTTCATCGGTGGTTTTATCATAACTCGAGTTTTATTGATCCAATTGACGTGATTCTTTTTGGGTTGTCTTCACAACTTGATTGTCTATCATCTGTTAAAATTTCATGGTCATTGGATTTGTGGTTTTTGATCTACACGAGTTTCTTTGCAGCATTCCATAACTGTTTTTTTCTCGAGTAGGTCAGATTGACCTTTATTTGATCTTTCGATCATAACTTAAGTTTTTCCCGACGGATTTGAGTAATTCTTTTTTTGTTGTTTTCGTGACTTGATTCTCTCTGATATCTATCACTTTTGTCATGGTGAAACACGTTTAGATTAGTCTCATACACGATTTCTTTAACAAGATCGTTTTTCTGTCGAAAGGGTTTGGGGTTTTATTGTTTCCGCTGCGTAAGATTTTTAAATCTACCATTCACCCCCCCCTTCTGGTAGCTTTTCACGTGCTGTTCAATCCTACAATTGGTATCAGATCCATGGTGCTCTAATTTTTGTGATTTGCACGTGTTTCTGACTAATCATCATGGAGAAGTACTCCGCCAAACCTTGTGTGTTTGCTGGTATTGATTTTCAGGTTTGGAAGGCACACATGGAGGCTTTCATCCAGGCACAAGGCTTTGCAATATGGGAGAAGGTATACAAGCCTTACGAAGTACCACCTAATGATCAAGTCACGGCCACAAACCTACGGGACGTCAACAACAACAACAAAGCCCAAAACTTGATCATCCAAGGACTCACTCAAAGCGACTTTGATCGTGCCGCGCACCTCCGATCAGCATACGATGTTTGGAGAGCTCTCTGTGACTATCATGATGGCTCCAACACAATCAAGGAGGTAAAACAAGATATGTTCAAAAAGGAATATATGCGTTTTGAGATGCAACCAGGTGATTCTATCGATGACCTCTTTGCTCGTTTCAATAAAATTTTCAGCAACTTACGTAGTGTCAATGTAAATTTTTCTGATGCTGAGAATGCTAGGCAACTTCTTAGTGCATTAGATATGTCAATTTGGGAGATGAAAGTCACATCTATTCGTGAATCTACTGTCATGAGTTCTCTTACATTAGATGTACTTTATTCTAAACTAAAAACTCATGAAATTGACATCCTAGCACGTCAGAACCCAAACAAGTCTATTGCATTTGTCTCACAACGTGATATGTCTAGCTCCGCCCAATCATCATCCTGCAATACTCTTGCTTTGTTGTCCTCACTAACCCTGGAGCAGATCGAAGAATTTCCAGAAGAGGAGTTGGCACTCATCTCTAATAGATTCTCAAAAACATTGCAAAATGTGAGAACTAGAATGAGAGGAAGCTCCGGACCTCAACGCTGTTTTGAATGTGGTAAAATAGGACACTTTCGTACAGAATGCCCTAACCTTTCAGGTCCAACCACCCGGGAAGAAAAACAAAGCAAGGTCCGGACCTCCTCTGGAAATTCCAACAAGAAAAAGAAGGGTACCATAGGACGCATGTTGATCAACAGTTTCATCACCGCACATCAAGAACTTAGTTCAAGTGATGTAGACTTTGAAAGTGATGAAGATGATGACGATCTGGCCAACTTATGCTTCATGGCGGGCAAAACAAGATCAAAATCAAGTCAGGAGGATGCAGAACACAACAGTGAAGACGATGAGGTATGTTCTACCTGCAATGAAATGTGTGATGCTATTTCTCATGCAACTATTATTGTCAAGAAAAAGGACAAAAAGCTTAGGGATAATGCTGCTAAAATTGAATCACTAGAATCTGAAATTAATCGTTTAAAAACTTTGATTCCTAGTGATGATGCATGTCCCTCATGTGACTTAATCTATGAACAATTGTCCACATTAAGAAGTGCACACTCCTCCACTCTAGATAGACTTGATGAAGAAATTGAAAAGAACAAAGAGCTTGCTGCACTTAATGATAAAAATTTGAAAGATGCTAGCTGTTCAACAATTGATTTGCATTGTTCTACTTGTGAGGATCTTGATAAGAAACTACAGGATGCTATAAATGAAATTTCTATATTAAACAATGCTTTACGTTCTCATGAAGTTAAATTTTGTTCCAATTGCAAACTAAAAGGAAAAACTTCATGTGAAAATTGCCTTGATCTGTCCAAAAAACTTGATGACATGCAAAGGACATTAGATCGGTTTTGTAATGGGAATAAGAACCTAAACTTACTGTTGAATTCTTCCAAGTCTTGCAATGATAAAACTGGTTTAGGTTTTGACTCTCATGCTCATGCTAAGGCACATCCACCTAAAATTGTAAAGTCATTAGAAAATGGTTTGATTCAAACAGTTCCTAAACAAAAAGGAGTGGTTTTCAAATCTGCAGGAGTGTTGTCTCATTCGGTTTCAAATAAAAATATTGCTTGCTCGTCTAGACATGAACACAAAGTTAAATTTCATTGTACCTTCTGTGGTAGAGATGGTCATGTCATAGATTTTTGTTATAGACTAGCTAAACAATAGAAAAAGGAAAGAAAAATTTCTAGATCTTATAACTTTCATGCAATTATAAAAACACAACCTGCTTTAGTGAGTCAGAAATTTGAAAAGGTAGCTTCCGGACCTTCTGGTAAGAAATCCGCAAAAGCAGCTCCGATAGTTCCGATAGCTCCGAGAGCTCCTGGACCTTCTGTTGTTTCCTTCGGAACTTCAGCTTTTGCTTCCGGAGCTTCAGCCTTGTCTTTTGGAACTGCTGCTTTTACCTCCGGAGCTACTGGTTTCTATGCTAAAAGAGTTAAGAATAGAAAACCTCAAACTTTGACTCATAAACCTGTTGTTTTATCTCAGCTTTCGCGTGTTTTTCCTACTGCACGTCGTGTGACTCAGTACTGGATACCTAAATGCCTTTTGACTAACCCCAATATTGAGTCACCGACGTATTGTGCTTCTATGTAGGTTACACGTTTGAGGAAGGAGAACATTTGGATTGTGGATTCAGGTTGCTCACGCCACATGACCGGTAACAAAGATTGGTTCTCCTCCCTCTCTTTTGTGTCACATGTAGAGAATGTTACTTTTGCCGATAATTCTTCAACTCCTATAATTGCTAAGGGTTCGGTTAGAGTAAATTATCACTACACTTTGAAGGATGTGGCACTTGTCAAAAATTTGAAATACAACTTGCTTTCTGTTTCACAATTGCTAGATGAAAATCTAGAAATTATTTTCAATAAAAATTGCTGCAAAGTTGTAGGTTCAAACAGTGAGCTTATTTTTATCATGTCTCGGTTTGGAAGCGTTTTCAAGGCTGATTTTGATATGTCTTCCTCTAAGCATAGGTGTCTAGTTGCTAATGATTCAAAGGACTTATATTTTTGGCATCATAGACTTGGTCACGTAGGCTTTGATCACCTAATGCGTGTTAGTGCTCTTGATCGCATACGTGGGATGCCTAAGCTTAAAGGGGACAAAGAAATTGTGTGCTCTTCTTGTAGACATGCTATGATGGTTGCAGGTTCACATACTCCTCTCACAATGATCATGACAACTGAACCATGTCAACTTTTGCATCTTGACACCATAGGACCTTCACGTGTTCAATCCTTCGGAGGTAAATGGTATGCTCTTGTTATTGTTGATGATTATTCTAGATATTCTTGGGTGTATTTTATGGCTTCTAAGAATGAAGCTTTTAGTCACTTTAGAACTTTATTTCTTAGATTATCAATTGATCACCCAGGATCATTAAAAGCAATTAGAAGTGATAATGGAACTGAATTTAAAAATCAATCTTTTGATCACTTTTGTGCTGAAAATAGAATAGATCATCAATTTTCTTCACCATATGTACCTCAACAAAACGGTGTTGTAGAAAGAAAGAACAATACCTTAGTTGAGATGGCTAGGACTATGCTTGATGAATATCAAACTCTTAGGAAATTTTGGGCTGATGCATTATCAACCGCTTGTTATGTCTCAAATCGTGTTTTCTTGCGTGCTTAGCTAGGTAAAACACCATATGAGCTCCGGTTTGGACATAGGCCTAGTGTTACACACTTTCGGGTTTTTGGTTGCAAATGCTTTGTTAAGAAACATGGTAACCTTGATAAATTTGAACCTAGATCCATTGATGGCATGTTTCTTGGTTATCCATCTCATACCAGAGGCTACCGTGTGCTTTTACTTGACACTAACAAAATTGTGGAGACTTGTGAAGTGTCTTTTGATGAAGCTAGCCCAGGTACTAGCTCCGGTGTTGCAGGACCAGATCCGTATCCTCAGGGGGAGGGTATTTTCGATGATGAAGAAGAGCCGGTGATACTGCCTGGTAGTTCCGAAGCTCACACGTGTCCAGCTCCGGACATTGAACAAGATCCGGCTATCACCTCTGCTGGTCCTGATCGTCCAGAAGTCACAAGCTCATCAATCTACGATGAATCTAATGAAGAAGAAGCTTGTGAGACATCCGTTCCCCTATGTTTTTACAAAGATCATCCCCCACAACAGATGATTGGAAGCTTGCACGAACAAGTCACACGGTCCAGGTTTTGCGATCCAAACTCTCATGCTCATTCTGCTTTTGTTGCTTCTTTTGAACCTAAAGATATATCACACACACTCACTAATGAATCTTGGATTATTGCCATGCAAGAAGAGTTAGAAAATTTTGAAAGAAATAATGTTTGGAAACTTGTACCTCCACCTCAAGGTCACACTTTAATTGGAACTAAATGGGTATTTAAAAATAAACAAAGTGAGGATGGGGTTGTGGTTAGGAATAAGGCTAGGTTGGTTGCTCAATGTTTCACTCAAGTTGAAGGTCTAGATTTTGATGAAACTTTTGCTCCTGTCGCTAGATTAGAAGCCATAAGAATTTTGTTAGCTTTTGCAGTATCTAAAGGTTTTAAGCTATATCAAATGGATGTTAAAAGTGCTTTTCTTAATGGCTACATAGATGAGGAGGTTTATGTCAAACAACCACCGGGTTTTGAAAATCCAGATTTTCCTAATCATGTTTACAAACTGTCCAAAGCCTTATACGGTCTCAAACAAGCCCCTAGAGCATGGTATGACAGGTTAAAAACATTCTTACTTGAAAAGGGGTTTACCATGGGCAAGGTTGATAAAACTCTTTTTGTGCTTAAACATGGCAATGACTCATTATTCGTTCAAGTGTATGTGGATGATATTATCTTTGGTTGTGCTTCTCATGATCTTGTGTCCAAGTTTTCAGCAATGATGAGTTCCGAATTTGAAATGAGTATGATGGGTGAACTCACTTACTTTTTGGGGCTGCAAATCAAGCAAACCAAGGAGGGTACCTTTGTGCATCAAACGAAGTATACCAAAGACCTCCTAAGGCGCTTCAACATGGACAAAAGCAAGCCTCTTCGGACACCAATAGGAACAGCAACAACACTTGAACTTGATGAAGATGGTGAATCCGTGGATGAAAAAGAATATAGAAGCATGATCGGATCACTTTTGTACCTCACGGCATCAAGACCGGACATACAATTCAGCGTATGTCTTTGTGCACGGTTTCAAGCCTCCCCACGTGTTTCACATCGTCAAGCCGTCAAAAGAATTCTCAGGTACTAACATGGAACTCAAGAATTTGTCATTTTTCTTCCTTCTTCCTCAACTGTTACCTTGAAAGCTTTTTCGGATGCTGATTTTGGGGGTTGTAAGATTGATAGGAAAAGTACTTCCGGTGCTTGTCATTTTCTTGGTAATTCTCTTGTTGCTTGGTCCTTTAGAAAACAAAATTCAGTTGCACAATCCACAGCTGAATCTGAATATATAGCTGCTGCTAGTGCTTGCTCACAAATTCTTTGGATTGTTCAAACACTTAAGGACTATGGGGTTGATCTAGATAGTGTTCCACTGTTCTGTGATAACACTAGTGCCATTTGCATTGCCAAAAACCCCGTGCAACATTCTAGAACTAAGCACATTGATATTAGGTATCACTTTCTCCGAGATAACGTTTAAAAAGGAAATATTGTGCTTCACCATGTAGATACCGAACATCAATTGGCTGACATTTTTACAAAACCTTTGGATTTCACTCGTTTTTGTTACATTCGTAGTGAAATAGGGGTTATGCATCCTCATGGCTTAAATTGAGGGGGAGTTTTTGAAACTTGGGAAGTCTATGTGTGAATCTGAAATTAAAATAATATGAGCATAGTATTCCATACATATATGACTTTGTGATTCCTTTTACATGCTGAAAGTTCTTACTACATTAGTCATGTTATACATTTTGTAGTTCTTGCCATGTCTAGTAATTGGAATAATTACTTACACTAAATCTGTTCATGGTCGAACTTTCTTGCTGTTTTGAACTTGTTGCATGCTCACAAATGCTTTTAATCATAAAGAATTAATCAAGTAATCAACTCACATGTTGAGTTTTTATGAACAAATATAAATTGAGAAAAGATCAAGAGAATATGCATGCATCACACTTCTTCTTTTGAGATGGCTTGTCATTGCACTTAGATATGAACTTGGAAGAAGTTGTGTATGACTAAAACCATGTCCTTAAGCTTCTGATTGTCAAATGACATAGGCTTGGCTTGGTTGGTTAGAATAAGGCAGATGCGCATATAATCTCTTGCAAATATCATATGATCTAAATTTATGCTTTGAAAAATATTAAATGCAGCAAGTAGTGTCATGCTTTCAAGTTTTGAAATAGTTAAGTTTGTGAGATCGTGACTTGCTTAAACTGAAAATTACATTTGATCTCTAGCATGTCTTACACTACTTTAGGTATTTCATTGATGTGATAATGTAAGGTACTTGATAGTATGACTTGGATGAGCTTTGTTTATATGTATATGTTATAATATGCTCATAACAACTAAAGTTGGAAAAATAATTTGTTTATATCTCATGACTTGCCGAATACATTGTCAAAGGGGGAGAGATAAGCATGAAGAGAAAGAGAATATGGGCATAAGGAGAGATAATAAAGGGGGAGAGATTTTCATTTTCTTCTCTTTTTACTTTTGATTTACAAAGGGGGAGAAATTGTTTTCAAAACTTTTATGTGAATAAGCCAATGTTCGGATTTTAAAATTGTGTTGCCAATGCATTCATCAAGGGGGAGATTGTAAGACCTATATGTGCTGAATACATTGGCTTGTAGTGAATACACTTGGCTTTGATGATAAAAGTTTTAAATATCACCAAAACACCTTTTTATCAAGGTCCGACTCTAGCTCCGAGCTATAGCAAGGTCCGACGGTAGGTCCGGCTTGTTTTGGGTAGCTCCGGCTATGTTAGATGCTAGGACCGGCTTCTTGGTAAGGTCCGACTAGCTTTGGTTAGCTCTGGTGAGCTTTATCTTTAGCTCCGGCATGTCCTTGTTAGCTCCGGCATGTCTTTGATAGCTCCGGCATATACTTTATAGCTCCGGCATGCTTTTCCTAAGCTCCGATGTACTTTGTCTAGCTCCGGTTTTGGGTTGACTAGTTTTGACTAGGTTTTGGTAAGCTCCGGTGCTAGGATCTACTAGTTTTGGTAAGCTCTGGCGCTAGGTTCTACTAGCTTTTGATAGCTCCGGCTCAAGCTCCGAGTTGCTCTGGCAAGGTCCGGAACTTGACCGAAGTGCTTCTGCTTTTCATTTGCAATGTTTCGTACTTGCTTTACATGATTGGAAAGATTGCTTAGTATTCATTTGCTAAGTTTTTTGTGCGTTTTGGATGATATGAATGATATCATGTTACTGTGGTTTTGCAACATGCTTATGTGAGGCTCTCAGGTAAGGTGTTGTGTTCGGAACTAATTTGAGTCAAGTCGAGGACTTGGGCTCGTATGGATTGTTTGTTTGTTCATGTGCAGGTGTTGCTTGAGTTCAAGTCATGGTTGGTGACGGGATCCATTGGACTAGTCTTAGGAGGAGATGAGGTTCCAACAACCAAGTTCGGGAGGAACTGTGGTTGAGCGGGTCAGGAGGTCGCGTAGGATGATTGAATCAAGGGAAGTGCATATGAAGGTCAAAGGAAGGTGTTCACACATGTGCATGAGGTGCATGACGTGGCAATATGCTTCTAGAGATGGATTATGGAAGGAAGATCTGATCGGAAGGATCGGATCGTATCGGTTGAAGACTTAGGCTGCTCGCTGAGTCGGTTATGGCTCGGTATGGAAAGTATCGAGTTGGTTATGTTAGGATTTCGTGTGGGTCACGAATTTGAGTTGTTTAGGAATGTGGGATACGTTCCTAAGGTGTTTGGAGGTCTTAAGATTGCTTCTATCTGCGTATAGAAGAGTCCTAAGCAGTTATGGAAAGTTCCGATTGTGATCGGATTAGGATTGGAGTCCTAGTTGAGATTGGGATGGCCTAAGGGCTGGTTATATAAGCAAGGGAGCCCAGAGCTCGTGGTAGACGACTTTGGGGCTGTTCCTCTTGTGTTCTATCGAATAAAATTCATAGTTTGAAGGAACTTTTGTGCCTTGTTCGTCCGACTTGTTCCATATAAGTTTTACTCGTCGAGTTTCTGGACAGCACTACCTTTCATCGGTGGTTTTATCATAACTCGCGTTTTATTGATCCAATTGACGTGATTCTTTTTTAGTTGTCTTCACAACTTGATTGTCTATCATCTTTCAAAATTTCACGGTCATTGGATTTGTGGTTTTTGATCTACACGTGTTTCTTTGCAGCATTCCAGAACTGTTTTTTTTCTCGAGTAGGTCAGATTGACCTTTGTTTGATCTTTCGATCATAACTTAAGTTTTTCTCGACAGATTTGAGTAATTCTTTTTGTGTTGTTTTCGTGACTTGATTCTCTCTGATATCTATCACTTTTGTCACGGTGAAACACGTTTATATTAGTCTCATACACGATTTCTTTAACAAGATCGTTTTTCTGCCGAAAGGGTTTGGGGTTTTATTGTTTCCGCTGCGTAAGATTTTTAAATCTACCATTCACCCCCCCCCCCCCCTGGTAGCTTTTCACGTGCTCTTCGATCCTACAGAACCACTCGCAGCACCCTCAATGCCAAAATAGGAAAGTTTAGAAGGTGAAAGGGGTGGAAGCTCCGAGAAGTCAGAAGGAGAGTCCTCGGAGATGACTGGAGATCCAATAGGCTCAATCTCCAACTTTTAACAAATGGCCTTGATATTGTCCTTCATGTACTGCATTTCCTCTTTTCTTGCCTTCTTCATCCTATGGACCTTCACCTCAGTCTTGCAGCAAGAACCAAAGATGGCGGCAAAGTACTTCATTATTCCACTAGGAGACCCTTTGTGAGGAGGAGCCCTAGTGTTGGGGGCAGTCCTTGCATCTCCCTGAGCTCTCCTCGGAGCCTCTTCACTTGACACAAGAGATGGAGCAGCTGGGAGAGTGGCTTGGGGAGGCTTCTGGGGCCTCAAGGCTGTGTTCTCAACATCTTTCACAAACTCAATCCTTGTGACCTTCTCTATTATGAACATGATATAAGGCGCATAGCCAGAGGAGTGGTTAGGGGTGCAGGAAATGTTCACCATGTCATTCTAGATGTAGTCGAAGATGTCAAATTTCCTGGTCTTGCTGATCACCTTCATCAATGTCCTCAGGTAGCCTTGGACACTGCCTGCATCTCCGCCCTTCAGAAAAATTGTCTTCCTAAGCACCCTGTTGAGAACAATGAAAAAGGGCTTCATGTTCTTGGTTTATGGAGCGTTGTACTTCAGGTGAGTATCATAGAGGAACTCCATCTTATCCTTCTCCAAGACACCAATGTTGTGAATGTTGACCTCATTGCTGCTAGTGTCCTCAAGATGCAGCAGTCTTGCAAACTCATCATAAGTAATAGTATACTTGGATCCATGTGTTATCCAAGTCACTCTCTCTTCTTCATCACTAGCAAAGTAGCAGGTTGCATAGAATTGAGCGATGACTTCATCATTCCAGTTACACCTGAAAGCAAACAAGTCTTTGAGGCCGTGTCTCTCCAAAGCCTGTATCACTTCATCAAAGGTTGGGCAACTCTTTCTCTCAAAGTGTGCCCAGTCGATCCATTGGCTGATGAACACTAGAGTGTTCATCGGGAAATACACGGTACTATAGTAGTCCGCGTGAAAGTTGCTCTAGAATCATGGATCACCTGCCTTCTTGCTACTGCTATATGCATCAACTTTCCTCGACTTCCAAGCCACATCACTCCCCTTGCCATTGAATTTTTCTTCCGAGGGGTCTCTATTCCCATGCTTTGGAGCACTCATCTTTTGAGGGCCAATTGGGCTAGAGGCAATCCATTTGCCTTTCCCTTTGGATTGGCGATGAGCTGTTGAGCTAGAACCAGCCATATCTTGAGCCTTCGAAGCTGGCTTCTTGGCCGCAATCTTCCGCCGCATCCTAGGTGGAGTGGGCGAAGGCCTGGCAGCGCGCTCTTGCCTTTTGTTAGCGCGAGACTCCGAGACTCGTGTCAACACATCTTGATCCATCTTGTCTTCAAAGTCGGGGATGTTTTCATTCGACATTCTCCTGACAAGGAGGTTATACATGACATATATAAGGATTGATGACAATGGAATGCATTGAGTAGAAGGAAATTAGGGTTGTGTCCAGTCAAAAATCAGACTTGTCCAATGTACAAGGGCGGACTAGTCCAGAGTACTGGACTTGTCGGCACTTGGCTGGACTAGTCTGATATTCAGCAGTTTGAACCCTAACTAGCGAGGAAAAGGTGTTTCTCAATGCAAAAGAGATTCAATGTAGTTGTAATACAACAAGGAATCATGTATTAACAGGAGGAACTAATCTATTTGATCCAAAACAAAAGAAATCAAAGGTTCTAGGGTTTGGGAAAAAGTTGTACCAAATCCTTCGATTCGCGGAGTTGGAGAAGTTTTCGATGCGGACACGTCTGGGGTTCTTGATCCCCTTGCGATGAAGATCGTTTTCCCATGGAGATTTCAGGAGATTTGGTGGAGAACTCGCAAAATCACCTTCGGGGCGCTTGAGTGTGGAGAGAGAATGTGAGGCAAGTTGTGAGGATGAAGAAGATTAGGTTCTGGCGGCCCTAGGGTTATGGAGTCGAAAAATTGGACTAGTCCATGGTTGACCGGACTAGTCTGGACTACCAGAACTCTGGGGATTAGTCTTCTTTGTACGGACTAGTCCGGGTAACCACGGACTAGTCCGTGGTCACCAGAATAGAACCAGTTAGACCATTCATATATATTCAAAGGTGCTTACAAAGAAAATAGGGGGCAAAACACACAAATAATCTTGACGAATATGATCAGTAAACATACAACAATCAAGTTATGACCATAATTCACCAAGATCAAGTAATTAACATAGTTTTTTGGAGGAAATAGAGAGAGATGATTTTCATAACACAATCAATAGATTTCGAAGATGTCATACATGTATGCAAGCTTTCAAGCCACGTTCCGAGCATCAAGGATATTTAGTTCATTTCGGAGCTCACAAAAATGTTTTCTCATCAAGTGGCTTGGTAAAGATGTCAGCTAGTTGTTTTTCGGTATTGACATGGGAAATGGTTATGTCGCCTTTCATTGAATGATCTCTCAAAAAGTGATGTCGGTTGTCTATGTGTTTAGTTATAGAGTGCTCAACGAGGTTATGGGAAATTTTAATGGCACTCTCATTGTCACAAAGGAGTGGAATACGGCTCATATTGTAACCGTAATCTCTTAGAGTTTGTCGCATCCAAAGGAGTTGTGCACAACAACTCCCTGTTGCAACATACTTTGCTTCGGTCGTGGATAAGGCAATGGAGTTTTGTTTCTTGGAGGACGAGGAAACTAGGGATCTACCTAGGACTTGGCAAGTACCGGAGGTACTTTTTCTATCTACTTTGCATCTGTCATAATCTGCATCGGAGTACCCAATGAGATTGAACTTTGAACCTTTAAGGTACCAAAGGCTTAGTTTGGGTGTATGAACTAAATATCGCAAGATTCTTTTTACGGCTGCCAAATGACATTTCATAGGATTGCCTTGAAATCTTGCACACAAACATACACTCAACATAATGTGAGTCCTAGATGCACATAAATAAAGTAGGGAGCCAATCATGGAGCGATATACCTTTTGATCCACGTTTGGTCCGTCTTCATTGAGATCCAAGTGTTCATTTGTTGCCATGGGAGTCTTTATAGGCTTCGCTTTGTCCATTCCAAACTTTTTGAGTATGTCTTGAGTGTACTTGGTTTGGCTTATAAGTGTCCCTTCCTTTTGTTGCCTCATTTGGAATCCCAAGAAATATCTCAATTCTCCCATCATAGACATCTCGAATCAATCTGTCATGATCTTACTAAATTCTTCACAAAAGGATTTGTTAGTTGAACCAAATATAATATCATCAACACAAATTTGACAGATAAATAGATCATTGTCAAAATGCTTGGTAAACAACGTGTAATCAGCTTTACCAATCTTGAATCCATTTTCAATCAAAAAATCTCTAAGACACTCATACCAAGCTCTAGGAGCTTGTTTGAGGCCATAGAGAGCCTTACGTAGTTTGAACACATGGTCGGAGAACTCTTGATCTTTGAACCCAGGAGGTTGCTTCACGTACACCTCCTCCTTGATTGGTCCATTGAGGAAGGCACTATTCACATCCATTTGATAAAGCTTGAATTCATGGTGAGAAGCATATGCAAGTAATATTCGAATTGATTCAAGCATAGCTACGGGAGCAAAAGTCTCGTCGCATCCAAACCTTCAACTTGTGAATACCCTTTGGCCACAAGTCGCGCCTGTTTCTTGTCACCACCCCGTGTTTGTCTTTTGACAAGTTCCCACACCTCATTCCGTTTGAAGATGTTTAGTTCTTCTTGCATCGCCACCACCCAATCTGGATTTTTCAATGCATCCTCAATCCTGTATGGTTCCAAAGAGGATGCAAATAAGTAATGTTCACAAAAAATGGCTATATGGGATCTAGTGGTTACTCCCTTTTGGATGTCTCTGATTATATTGTCGATGGGGTGATCTCTTTGGATGCATTGATGTAATCTTGGATGTGGCACTTGTGGTCTTGAATCTTCATGATCATCTTCTTCCCCCCCCCCCCCTTGATGGTTGCCCTCATTGATTTGTTGATCACCTTGATGTTCATGGGGTTGATCTTGTGTAGAATCTCCCCCTTGATCATTTACCTCCACTTGTGGTTCATCTTCTTCATTCGTATTTGGAGGTGGCGCTTGTGGTCGAACATCACCCAACGCCATTCTTCTCAACGCTTGACATGGAACTTCTTCTCTATCTAGCACACATTGACCAACTTTCTCTTCTTGAGAGCCATTAGTTTCATCGAACACTATGTCATGTGCTACTTCAACATGTCCGGAGACCTTGTTGAAGACATGATAGGCGTAAGAGTTCGAACCATAGCCAAGCAAGAAACCTTCATCGGACTTCGAAGCGAACTTTGAAGTCCTGGGCTTCTTGTTCAAAATATAACATTTAGAACCTAAAACTTAAAAATAGAAAATATTCGGCTTGTCTTCGGTGAGTAGTTCATAGGATGTTTTCTTGAGTAGGCGATGAAGATAGAGTCGGTTTATGACGTGACACGCGGTGTTAACCGCTTCAGCCAAAAGTGATCCGAAGTCTTGTACTCATCGAGCATTTTCCTCGCCATCTCAATGAGGGTTCGGTTCTTCCTTTCAGCTACCCTGTTTTCTTCATGTGATTATGGTGCTGAAAATTCATGCTCTATTGCTTCATCGTCTAGGTATTCCTCAACCTGGGTGTTCTTGAACTCCGTGCCATTGTCACTTCGTATATTCTTGATCTTCAATGAAAATTCATTTTGGACACGCTTGAGAAACTTCTTGAGGGTTCCTTGAGTTTCTGTCTTATCATGCAAAAAGAAAACCCACGTGAAGCGTGATAAATCATCAACAATTACCAAACCTTATTTGTTACTGCCGATGCTTATGTAAGCAATTGGACCAAATAGGTCCATGTGAAGTAGCTCGAGCGGTCTCGTTGATGTCATGACATTCTTCGCGGGATGGGGTCCTCCTACTTGATTCCCGGCTTGGCACGCGCTACAAGATCTGTCTTTCTCAAAAAACAACATCCTTTAAACCACGGATGTGATCACCTTTTAGAAGTTTTTGAAGATTCCTCGTACCAACATGTGCTAGGCTTCTATGCCACAACCAACCCATGTTGGTCTTTGCAATCAAGCATGTGTCAAGTTCGGCTTTATCTTTGTTGAAGTCAACTAGATAAAGTTTTCCCTTTAACACAACATTGAATGCAACTGAGTTATCATTCCTTCTAAAGATGGTCACACCCTCATTGGTGAACAAACTATTATAACCCTTGTCACATAATTGAGATATGGACATAAGGTTATAATCTAAGGAATCGACATGTAAAACATGAGAAAGAGTGTGTTGAGATGAAATCGCAATTTTATCGGTACCGAGCACCCATCCTTGACTATTATCGCCAAAATAGATGCCTTTGTTTGGATCTTCATTTTCTTCATATTCAACAAACATCCTTCTTTCTCCGGTTGTGTGGTTGGTGCATCAACTATCTAGCACCCATTTTTCTCCATCGGAGGAATAAGCCAGCAAAAACAAATTACGCTTCGGTCTTAGGTACCCAAGCTTGCTTGGGTCCTTTGAGGTTAGTCACGAGTGTTTAGGGCACCCACACATGGGACTCTATGTTCCCATGGCGTGGCCCAACAACTTAGCATAAACTCTGCCAAGATTACTTTTCATGAGAACATATGATGCGTTAAATCTTCTAAACAATAGTTGTTGTTCATATGTGTTAACATTTTTGGACTTATCAACATTATTAGGCTTTCTAGCTTGAGAGGAGTTTCCCTTGAGAAAGACAGTGCGCTCCTTTTTATTCTTATGGCTTCGAGCATTTTGCTTTTCACCATACGAATACCCAATGCCATATTTGACATTTGGAGGTTTTGAGACCAAATATGCACTAAGTGCATACTTGAACTTCTCCTTGTCAAATATGCAACCGTGGGAGGTTTGCTTGTCCTTTGTCAATGTTGACTTTTCTTTCAAGTTTGTGTCAATTTTAGCACATGAACAAGCAATAGTAGTTTCTGATTTTAGAAGTTGAGAAGATGAGCTTGAAGAGGATGAAGAGCCACTTTGATTGAGTGACTCAACTTGTACCTCAAGGATTTTGTTAACTTTGGTCAAGTTAGCAAGTTCATCCTTGATGATTACATTTGAGTCGCTTAATTTTCAAGCAAGCTTCCTTGCTTGAAGCTAACTCAAGTTCTAGTGACTTGATTTGCTCCTTTTCAACTTAGAGGAGCTTTTTGATCTTAAGATATTCTTCCTTTTGCGGGATGATAATATCTTCTTGACGATCAACTAGCTCCTCCTTATCAACGAGCTTATCCATCAAAAATTTCATCTTAGTAGTAGTTTTCTTATCTAAACCACTAAGCAAGTATTCATTTTCATCACAACTATCATCCTCACTGGAATTATCACTATCACTAGCAAGGGAATACGAGGAGGAAGATTTAGTTTTTACCTTTCTTTTACCTTCCTTCGCCATTAGACAAGTGTTGTCGTTGTCCTTCCATGCGCCCATGGTTGGAAAGAGAGTGGATTTCTTTGTTGTCTTCTTGATGGCTATGGTAGCCATCTCCTCTTCCTCTTCGGATGAGGACTCATCATTGGAGTCCCACTCCTTCCCTAGATGTGCCTGTCCGAATTGCTTCTTCTTCTTGAACATCTTCTTGGGTTGAGGCTTGTTGTCCTTGGTCTTCCTCTTCTTTTGTTCATGTGGACAATCAACTATGAAGTGGTCATATGCACCACAGTTATAGCAAGCGCGCCTCATCTCGGTCTTGATTTGTCTCTATGTCTTCCTTCATTTGATCTACCACCTTGTCTTCTTTTCATCATTTTCTTGAATTTCTTCATGAATAGTATCATATCTTCTTCATCGATGTCACTGCTTTCATCGTCATTGTCGTCTTCTTCTTGAGCTTCTCGAGCTTCTTTCGACATAGGCTTACAAGTGGACTTCAAAGCGACTCCTTTCTTTTTTGCCGAGGTAAGATTGACAATCTCTTTGACATGCTTTGCTTGTTTCTCCATCATCTCAAAATTGATAATCTTTCCAAGTAGTTCGTCTGGGGTCATTTTCCTATACCCGTGACTTTCTCTAATCATCGAGCATAGGGTTACGTTGTGAGGCATGAAAGCTCTAAGAATTAGCTTCACCACCTTGTGATCATTCCACTTCTTGCTTCCATATGCTTGAACTTTGTTGATGAGATTCTTCAGCCAATTGTACATATCTTGCGGTGACTCATCTTCTTCTATGGCAAATCTTCCCGATTCTCCTTCGATCATTTCAATCTTGGCCTCTCGAACATGACGATCGCCTTCATGTTCGGTTTGTAGAGTATCCCATATCTCCTTAGCAATTTCGAGTCCATCCACCTTGGTGAACTCGTCTCGGCTCAATGATGATGTTATGACAGCTGCACCTTGAGCGTTCCGATGAATGGCTTGTTCTTGGCTTGGTGTGAGCTCTTCATCGTCATCTGGGATATCTATCCCTGTACACACTATATGCCCCAAGCTGGGGTTATGTGATATGAGATGCATTTTCATATTTTGCCTCCAAATTTAATAATCATTGCCATCAAAGTATGGGGCTTTTCCAAGAGGAATTGATAAATAACGGTTATTGTTGAAATTAAACCGATCATAGTTAAAAGGATACCGGGAGTAGTCGGTGTGACTACTCCCCTTCTTCTTCTTTTCATCCTCGATCTTAATCTTCCCTTTGATGAGTGCCTTCTTCCTTAGGAGTGCCTTGAGTTCAAGCGTCTCCTCATCATCATCCTCGCAGTCTTGGATGGCATCGAGGAGCTTCTCCAACTTTTGAGTCTTTTCATCGTCAACCTTCTCTTGGTTGAAGTTCTTGTGCACATCCTTAATTTCCGACATCTTCTCTTCGAGAGTCTCTTTTGAAGAGTCCTGCTCTGATACCAACGAATGTAGCCTAGGGGGGGGGGGGGTGAATAGGCTTTTTGAATTTTCATCGGATCCTGAAACACTTAGCAACTTGATCAAATACAGAGAAATCGGACTAGTCCGGTAGGGTGTGGACTAGTCCGGTGTATGCGGACTAGATTGATCAAGTTTGATCAATGACTTCAATTCAAGTACTCTATGCAGCGGAAATTGAGTTTTAACTTGAATGTATCACGTCAATGAAACTAGTTATGACACAAATTAACTTTAGTTTCAATGTTTTAATGTAAGTTGTATAAGATCGAGTAAACCCTGGAATATGATGAAAAGTGAGAACAAGTATGGCACAAGATTTTTATCCAGTGGTTCGATTCCATGGAGGAAATCTACGTCCACATTGAGGAGTCCACAGAGGACCGGGTCTTCACCAACCCTACCCTCGTCAAATCGCCATGGAGGCTGATTCTCTTCCACTAATCACAAAGGGGGCAAATCACCGTGTTCAAGGAGCCTTCTCACAAGTTGAGGGCTCCCCAAGATTTACAATTGAAAACACCACCAAACACACTTAATATATATGCAATAAAAAAAACGAGAGTGTGCGAGAGATTCAAACCCAAGAGCTCAAGACGTGTAGAATGAGTTTGTCCATTGATCAATGACTAATCCTCAAAGATTTGATCTTTCTAGGGTTAGATTGTGTGGAGAGACGTGTATTCTAGGCTCCTGGAAGGCATGACGGCGCAGGGGGTCGAGAGGGTTAGTTGCAGGGTCGTACACCTCTATTTATACTAGGGTTTCCAAAAGTTACCGTTAGGGTTTGCGACATTTGTACTAGTCCGTTTTAGACTATGGACTAGTCTGGTGTGTGACGTGTGGGAAACCCTAAGTGCCTGAAATATCGGACTTGTCCGGAAATGGGCAGACTAGTTCGATTTGATCTCTGGAAGTGTTCGGACTAGTGCGGCACATATCGGACTAGTCTGGTGTGGTGAACCATAGGTAGAATTGAGGACAAGTCCGCTCTTGGAGGACTTGTCCGATTTTAGTCAGAGAGTTTTTGGACTAGTCCGTGATGATATCGGACTTGTTCATTTCAGTGTAAAGTGTGAGGTCCTAAGGACTAGTCCACACTAGGGCGAACTTATCCGTTTTTAGTCAAAAAGATATCGGACTAGTCCGTGGTGTCATCGTACTAGTTCGGTGCTGTCAAAATAGGTGTACTAGTGGACAAGTCCGCAGTGGGAAGACTTGTCCGTTTCCAGTGTGAGACATATCGGACAAGTCTGTGGTCATATCGGACTAGTTCGTTTTTCCTGTGAGTTGTGCAGTGAATGAGGTTTCTTGTGCTTGAGCTCTTGGGGTCTGTTTCTCCAACACACTCCAAACACAACACAACATTCTATTCAGCTCTTGAGCTCGTTTCCATATAGATATCTCATTCTCCTTTCTTCTTGCGCTTTCTTTGTAATTTCATTAGAACCTCTGCTCATCTCAACAATTTGTTAGGATCTCATTTGTTTGTCATAAGTCAATCAATGATCCATCTCACTATTCAACGCCCAAGCGGACCGTTCCCTAGTCTTCAGCGGAGCCCACCTATTCACCAAGAAATCGCCGAAGACCATTTGGGGGGTCACTCCTCGCTCTATGCATTCTTGGATCCTTTATAGGATGGGCTTGTACGCATTCGACAGCTCCGGAACTACGTTCCAAGCGTCGGTGTCGACATTGGGAAGGCCCTCGGGCAGCTCCATCTTCTCATGCTCCTCCACAGTGATGATCACCCAATACTTCTTCCAATCATCCCACTTGACGGAGGGGAAGGACTTCAAGTACTTAAAGGGGCAATTCTTCTGCTTCACGAAATAGTAGAAGCCGATGATCTTTGTTCCCTTGCCGGTGGTGTGGACTACGAAGAAGGTCCGAAACAACTCGATGCAGGGAGGCACGCCCACCCATATCTCGCAAAAGTGGACGAAAATTGCCACTAGCAAGAGGGAGTGGGGGTCGATATGATAAAGCTCGTGGCCGTAGAAATCTAGCAACATCAGGAGGAAGCTTGAGAAAGGCAGTATCAGACCGACCATGGCGTACGCCAAGAAGTACACCATATCTTCGGCGTGCTCCTTTTTGAAGATGAGCTTGCCGAAGCGGATGTTCTTGTTGCAGGAGTCGCTGGACCAACCCATGTAGGTCCGGACACTTCTTATCTCCTCCTTGGTCTTGACCTTGCTGCGGGGAAGACCCAACTCCATCGCGGCAAAGTGGAGAAAAAGTTGGAATGCTATGCGGGGGTTGGGAGGCTCTGAGCGCGAGTTCGATTGAAAGCGTGAAGAGTCCTCAAACCATGCGGGCCTTCCTTCTTAAGTAAGCCTCCACGACGCTGGGATGGAAACTACAATGGACTGAGGTTATGCTCTCAAAAATCTACTTTGCCAATGACGAATGGACCTGGGTCCACATTGGCGGAAAAGCCAAAGTTATTGCCCTAAGTGAACTGTTGTCAGGATGGGAGGTTGGAAGCCCGAGGGCAGCGACCTGACAAGGCGCGCAGAACCGATACGGTTTTTGCATTGGGTACCAGCAACCTTCTATTGCGTGAGATCCGCACGCAAAGATCTCACCTTCCATACCCAAATGAAGCAACATGGTGATGGTTTAACCATGGAGCATCGCCCCAATAGCACATCAGAAGACCTTGGAAGCCTCGGCGCGAGAATCGAAGATGGCCCCACCTCCGGTAGAATAACTTAACCCAAAGGGTTTCTTCCAAAGGTGGGCCCGGGGGCCACTGTCGGTACCCTGCGTAACGGGTACCCCATGATACCACTAGAAAAGCAAAGGAGTTCCCCCAATTCAAGTTGAAGACCTTCCTAGGCTCCACGTTTTACATGGCACTGGACCTGCCTCCTTCATATGGGTAGCTATGGCACTACCACCTGTAATATAAGACCAGAGCTAAACTCCCTACATAGGGAAGCTCCGTGCTTGACACGTGGCCGGTGACCCCGAACCCAACCCCCAGTAGAGGGAAGCTCCGGTGCCGACACGTGCATAGCGGCCCCAAACCTACCTCCCCACAAGAGGAAGCTCCGGAGCTGCCACATGTTGAGCCTCCGGACCAACGACATCAACAGGAATACTGACAGATCTCCAACGGCACGGATTTTCAAGGGATAGTTATTGCTACAGTTACAAGGCATGATTATGTGCCATTAATAAAATATTAATGACGCACGATCAAAAGACCCTTAATACCGATAAAGCCGTCATTAAGGCACATTATCACACTATTAGGGTGCTTAAATATAAATTGTGTATTAGGCAATTATAACTCTCGGGGCCACATGTCGGGCCAGGCAATTGATGTAACAACCATCCCTTGGATTATAAAAGGGACTGAGCTGTGCCATACAGACAGCTAAGCTCATACACACGCAAGCACCAGTGAATACCGAATACAACAACACACACCCCGTGGAGTAGGGTATTATGCTCAGGCGGCCCAAACCACGTAAATCCTCTGTGTCATCAGCTTATCTAGAATCTCTGCGCACCAAAACCAATACAAGAACATCTGCGGGCTGCAATTTAGTAGTACCGGGGGATGTGTCTTTCATACGCTTCGGCATACATGTACACAATTTGATTGCGAACATGTACCAAAAGGATCTAACAATGCCTTGATGACTTGAACACTTCGAACTTGTAGCAATAACGCTTAGCTCTTAGGTCCAAAGTTTACTTCCGATATCTCCAGGGTCCCATTGTGACATCGACGGCGGGCCCCCTGGGAGTTGTCGGAGCATGATAGGTCCAACGGCACCCACTGCCAACACATAGAGCATCAACGACGGGCCCCCTGGGAGGTGTCGAAGCTTGGTAGATCCGACGGCACCCATGACCAACTTTTATAAACATCAACGATGGGCCCCTGGGGGTTGTCGGAGCTTGGTAGGTTCAACAGCACCCACCACCAATGCTTAGAAACATCGACGGCGCACCCCCTGGGGGTTGTCAGAGATTGATAGGTCCGACTGCGCCCACTATCAACTTTTAGAACGTTGAGGGCGGGCCCCGTGGGATCGTCAGAGCTTCCTAGCTTCGACGGTGTCAACTTGTCAACGTATAATATGTTGACGATGGACCCCCTCTTGGTGATTTCTCCACCATCTTCGTTTAGATTGTCGTTAATTCTTCAGATCGACAACTGGCCCCCATGGGAGTTGTTGAAGCTTTGTCAGCTCCGATGGCGCCCACTTTCAACGTATAAAATGTCGACAGCGGCCCCCAGGGGGTTGTCGGACCTTAGAATCTCTGGCAACCTCCACCATCGCCATGAACTTTCCATTTTTCCTACGCATTAAAGACAAGAAAACAATAAAATTCGTTTTTTCGTTTATAAGTTGTTTGCAGCTTACTGTTCTTATTTGAAATTTAGATCCGAAGGAATTGAACATGATAATAAGTAAATTGATGTAATCTCATCAGATTCAAAAGCCTTTCAGACCCGCCCTATGAGGCCTGCCGAAATATAGGTAGAGTGGCATACTTAGGGTGTTCAACCAGTCTAAGTCGATAGCGCACTCCGGACCTGTCATTGGCTTTGGCGTTCAGGCAAGTAGACCATCTAGCAATTCTAAGATCCGAAAAAGATCAACAATATAACTCGCATATTATATGAATAAATTGGACTAAATCTCAAAAAGAATTGCACAACTTCGTTATAGACAAGAAGGAAAAGATAATAAAAGAAAAACGAGCCTGTACAAAATTAATGCACGTGGAGTCTGCTTTCACACCACATGAGACTTGAATGTGGTTAATCACTCTACGTAGCAATGCACATTCACGTGTGGTATTATATAATGCTATGATTTTGGAGTGATTTGAAGACTTATCAATTAAAGTCTGTTAAGAAGACTTCCATGATACTGTCGTCTGTCCATATAAAACACTAATCCTAGCTTGGATTTACCATTATGGGGATCACTTAAATATCCAGCATCTGCATAGCCAATGCGGTTAAGATCTTGTTTGTTCTGAAAGAAAAGACCTAGATGTGTTGTGCCTTTCAGATATCTTAAAACATCTTTAACTCCTTTCCAATGATGCATGGTTGGAGCAGCACTGTATCTTGCTAGTAGATTCACGGCAAATGCAATATAGAATCTTGTATTATTTGCAAGATACATAAGTGCTCCAATGGCACTTAGGTATGAGTATTCAGAACCCAATACCTCTTCTTTTTTTGGCTCGGCCGAAATGGATTTGTATCCTTTTCTAAGGCTCTTACCACCATAGGAGTTTTAGATGAATAGGCTTTATCCATATTGAATTTCTCCACTACTTTTTGGATAAGCCAATTGATGTATGAGGATGCCTGAATAAAGGTGCTCCAGTTGTAAACCTAAGAAAAATTTAGTTTTACCTAAATCCTTCATCTCGAATTCCATCTTTAGATGATTGCGAGCTTCATTAATGTCAAGCTCAGTGCCAATGATATTTAAATCATCGACATATACTAAAATAATGCAAAATCCAATTAACGATTTGCGTATGAAGACACAAGGACAATCATCATTAGTAGAATAGCCTTTGTTTAGAAGAAACTCCTTTAGGCGGTTATACCACATCCTTCCACACCGTTTTAAGCCATATAATGACTTGTTGAGCTTGACATAGTACATGTTGCGTCCTATGTTTTCATTCGGTACAGGTATCCCATCAGGGACTTTCATGTATATTTCTAAATCTAGTGACCCCTATAAATATGCAGTCACGACATCCATCAACTGCAAAGATAGATTATGTTGTGTTGCGAGAGATATAAGATATTGGAAAGTTACTCCATTCAATATTGGAGAATATGTTTCATTAAAATCAATGTCGGGTCTCTGCGTGAACCCTTGTGCAACTAGCCTTGCCTTGTATCTCATAACCTCATTGTTTTCATTTTATTTTCAAACGAAAAATCACTTAAACCCGATAGGGTAGGTTCTAGGAGACGTAGGTATTACATTACTGAAATACCTCTCTATTTTTCAGTGAGTCAAGTTTTTTGATAGCTTCCTTCCATTTGATCTAGTTCGAGCATTGTTTACACTCTACCATGGTCTTTGGATCAAGACCAATGAGAAGTTTGGATATCTTGGTTGAAAAGCATTGGTTAACAACTGTTGTTTTACGGTCAAGTAATTCTTCAAAACTAGTATAATTGATGGAAATTTCTTGAAACGTGTGAAAATCATCATGATTTCCCAACATGTGAGAATTAGGGTCATTCGATCATCCAGCCTTCTCTATAGTGCGCACTTTAGGGGTGGGTCTTGGATTTATCACATCCAATTCGTGTCCATCAATATTTTGTTGACTTTCTTAGTTGATTTGAGGAAGATTTTGTCCTCGTAGTCTTTAAACGCTTATTTGAAGCATCTTTCTGCTGATTTGCTCTCCCCTTTTCCGGAGGTAGTGTGGTTTTTGTTGGTATCTCCACTCTACATGGTGCATTAATAGCGGGATTCAAAGACTCTGTGACACCTTTATAATCAGTAAACGCAACTAGCAAGTTACTAGCAATTTTCTAGAACTCAATAATTTTTTGAACTTGAAGTTCGGTCTCCTTTGTACATGGATCAGAGGTTAGGATGGATTTATCTTCCCAATTATTTTCTCAGCTATCATTGATAAATTTATTATCTCCCCCTGAGGCCAGAAAATGGTCCTCATTAAAAATACAATCAGAAAACCGGCTCGTGAATGAATCAGCCGTTAAAAACTCCAAATATTTTAAAATTGACGGGGATTGAATTCCCACCTAGATCACCAATTTTCTATGAGGGCCCATAGAGGTTCACTTAGATGGTGAAATTGGTGTGTACACAACACATCCAAATTTTCGCAGATGGGTGATATTTAGTTAATCTCCACGCACAAGTTGGAGTGGGGAGGTGGTATGATATGTAGTTGCTTGTAGTTGTAGAAGATCAGCAGCGTGTAAAACTGCGTGACCCCAACAAGATGTTGGTAAATTGCAACATTACAATAATGGCCTAGCTATGAGTTTTACTCACTTTATGAGAGATTCTACCAAACCACTTTGTGTGTATACATATGGAAGAGGGTGTTGTCCTTCAATACTTTGAGCCATACAATAATCATTTAAGCCCCGAGATGTAAATTCAGCAGCATTGTCCATACGAATATTTTTATCCTATATTCAGGATAATTCACTTTTACTCTAATGACTTGTATCACAAGTTTAGCGAAAGCATGGTTACGTGTAGATAGTAAACATACATGTGACCATCTTGTAAATGCGTCAATTAATACCATAAAATATCAAAAAGGACCACACATAGGTTGTATGGGACCATAAATGTCTCCTTGAATGCGTTAAAGGAAATTTAAAGGTTCGACATGGATTTTAAGTGGGGAAGGCTGCAAGATAAACTTTCCTATAGAATATGAAGTGCTCACAAAATCATTAGACTTTGCTCGGGACGAGCAAAGGATAAGCTTGAGGGAGTTTGTTGACGGCTGTTATATACCAATTTCAGCCGTCAATATAACTCAATTATGTGAAGGATTGATCATTTCTTGCACACATCACCTTTCTACTTGACCTATTTCCAGTTGTACATGGAGAAATATGTGTATGCAGATATTTATACAAGAATTGAGGAAAAGTATGGGGAGCAATCATATACAATATCACCCCAGCCGATCAGGCGACGACACGTGGCACCACATGGATAGAATGGCCTACATACAGAAGTATCCGATGCCATCCAACGGTGTAGCACCAATATCAGTAAATGGGACCCACCTGGCAGCCACCTGGAGGAAGTAAGGGCCTTTTGGAGCCCTGACCAGGTTGGCCGAACTAGGGGGTCGGCCGCCCTGGTCCTGGCGCCAAACACGGTCAACTTCCACGTGTTGGCTCCTCCCGGCTCACTGGAGTCAATGACGACTGATTCGCGTGATTTTGGTGGCGGCAACCGACCTCAACACTAGTATAAATAGGACCCCATACCCCTCACATCAACACACACCACTTGGGCATCATTCTATTGTATACACTATCTTCCATAGTCCTTAGAGGAGTTAGGACGTAGAGAGGAGAGCCTCTAGTCCCAAGTCCAAATTGGGAAAGGAGTAGAAGGAGTCTCTCTTCTCAATTCCACATTGGGAAAGGTAAGTCTCATGTATTCCTTCTTGTATTTGTGACTTTGTGCTCAATAAAGATATTATCTTTAGTCTTCTTTTATACGTATACTTGGACAAAGCGTTTCTTGTTTGATTGTGGAGTCCATGTAAGTGGAAGGTATAGTCTTTATGATTGTACTCTCATGATCACGTCTTATGGTCACAAACACTATAGACCCTCACTATAGTCTATGTAGTTATGATATGATTATGTTAATATGAATAACTATGCTATGCAATAAACATTGGTTCAACGATGATTTAGTTCATTGCCTTAGGATGGCTTGTGCTGCAGCTCTTAAGGTATTTGCTTAGTATGCTAGCATGTTGCTAGGGTATTTAAGTAGCGTTGGATGTCTCGTAGACCCATGGATCGAAGAGGTAGGCAGTAGGTGGTGACAACCCTATTTGTCCTTTGTAATCCTGCACGTTCGGCTATGCCACAGGCTCTTGGCGGGAGTCGCCCTAGTATTGCTATGGGTAAGCCCGTGCCCGATGTGTTGAATAGCATTGCGTAGGAATTCATCATTGACATGACCATTAGTATCTACCTTAGGCTATGTATATGTATTAGGAGCATTGTAGGAGCAACTCTCTAACTCTTAATCCAATCTCCCTCTAGGACCCATTTACCCTTTAGAATAGATTGCCTAGGTGTGTGTCACACTACCCCTATTATCAACTTACTCCCTTTCTGGATAATTAATTAGTATCCCATAGCTTGACCATAAGAGTAGTATATACTTTACTCCATTGCCTTCCTTTGGGATAAATACGATAACCTTGGGAATACTCATGGGTGAAATGCTACAACGGTAACTTCTGTGCGCTTGCGGATCTCATGTCTTTACCGGAGATGATCTGTGGTGTAAAGAAATACCAACACATACATTCATATACATGTTTAACATTAATCCACATAAAGAGGAATATGTTTAAAATTGATTTGGAACAAAACCGCACTTAAAAATTCTGGAAAGTGCGGACTAGTCTGATTTTGGTGCGGACTAGTCCGATTTCTCTCTGACTTCGATCGGACTTGTCCGTTTTTGCTGCGAACTAGTCTGTTTTTGCCTCCGGACACTTTCGGACTTGTCCAGTCCTATGCGGACTAGTCCGGTGTTCCAAGAATCCTTGAAAATTTGCTAAGTCCCTGGACTTGTCAGTACTAGTCCGGTATTCCAACAGACTTGTCCATTTTCCTCTCTGACTAAAGTCAGACTTGTCCAATTTTTGGCCAAAGTTGTCCGATTTCTCTCTCGACAACTTCGGACTTGTCCGGTCCTTTTCGGACTTGTCTATAAATTGCAACTGCTAATTGATCTTTTGTTTTACGACTTGTTTCTTGGGTTTCACGTTATGGGCCTAGGGACGTCGTGCCTAACTCTTTTAGAGCCCATGTGGGACTCTAAATCGGCCTCTACTCATCTCAAACTCGAATCCATGTAACCCTAACCTCCGCCTATATAAACAACCCAACCCCTTGGCTTGACATCTATTTGCCACTTTTCCACCCCACCCAAACCCTAGTTTGTGGAGAGCCACCATCAAGTATGGGGGAGGAGATCCCAAGCAAGAAGATGAGGAGGAGGAACCGAAAGAGCATCAAGATCTCCATCAACTTCGAGTTCTTCATCAACAATCCACCATCAAGTTCTTCATCCACCCTAGATCGTCAAGATCCAAGTGTTGCCTCCAAGATCCTTTATTCATTGGAGTCCTAAACACCTGGTATACCTTCTATTTTCTTTTCCTTACGTGAATTCGACCCCTAATCTCCAAATTCACATCGATCTAGAAAACCCTAATCTACTGATCTCGCAAAGTGCGGACTTGTCTGATCCCTAGTGAACTAGTCCGATTTTACTGGTTAAATTGTGTTGAATTAATTGTAAAATTTGATCTAATAAAATTCAAACCTGTATAAACTTGTTAAAATCTATTAGAACTAGATAGTGATCATTTAAAAGCAATCTATTAACAAGTTCTACCTTGCATTTGCATTAATCATGCATGTCATGTCATATTGAGTAATATTTGTGCACTCTTTGATTGTGTTTCTTTTTTGTAGGTTTATTGTGCGGATTAGACGGATTTGCGCTATAGAGTGCCGCGGAGGATCTCCAGCACCAAGAGTTTGAAGGCTTTGTCCCGAATCAATCCCAAGAGCAAGGCAAGTGTCCTTGAAGCATATGGATCCTGTTTTGAAATAAATCTTTTGTTTGCAAAACTGCATGCTTGTGTCAATTTGATGGGGATCCTATGATAGGAATATTACTAGCTTTGTTTGACCACCCTTGTCACCCGGAATATATGGTAGAGAGTCGGGAAGGGCTTTTTGCTTCGCTTAACCAATTGGGATGGGAAAAAACATACTACTTACTTAATTAAGTAATTATGAGATTATGATTAATGTGAACTAGTTAATATATGGTATTGGGTGATCTAAGCAAGCAAGGTATGTGGATGGGTTGGATGATATGGTGATTTGCTTGCTTTAGATCTAAGGACCGGTTCATGCAAGAATAAGTCAGGACTACAGTGCCACCACGAGGCCAAGTATGGGTGAGGTGTAGCTGATTAATTAGGGCCTTGCCAGTGCTATTTGGACCATAAAGGATGCTCGGGGAAGGGGTAGTCAGATTGGGTTTGTTGTTGATTGGTGGGACTACCCTGGGATCCGAATGGCTCAAGAGGGGGCCCTTGGTTGAAGATGTGCTCTGCAGGAGACATCGCCATCGGTGAAACTGCAGTGGGGTCTAAATAGGCTAGTAATCCCTTTGTAAAGGCTATTTTGTGATCTATTGTCCACACAACAATGGAAGTGTGAGACAACATAATAGAGGTTCTAGTTACTGAAAGGTGATGAAATCACAAACACGTGGGTAAAGTGGTACAACCTTTGCAGAGTATTAAAACTATCATGATAGTCGTGCTCCCGGTTATGAACACCTAGAAAACTTCCAAGATTAGAGAGAAATTGGGATTTGGTTATGGTTATGGATGGTTATGAATTCAATTATTGTATTGAATATGAATATTGGTATATGATGATGGATATGGAATATGGACTCGTATTATTATAACTACATGGCTTATGATGGGTTTATTTCATATACATATAATATATTTCTTTTCAAATGTTTTAATGTACTTTTCAGCACTTAGCCATTGTTATATTTGTCGTTTGTATCAGACATGTCATACTTTTGACACTTGCTGAGTACGACATGTACTCACCCTTGCAACCCCCCCCCCCCCCAACAGTTGCAGGTCAGGATTGGAAGTTTAATGATGATAATGCGGAGTACTAGGCTGTGTCTACCACCAGCTTGCCTGTGGTGTTGATTGGAGCTGTCCAATATACCCTATTTGCTTAGTTGCTTCGCTGCATAGTTGCTTATTTAGTTATTCCGCTGCATCAGTTGAATTTGTCATTAATAATCATTAGAGCTTGTATTCGACGATATTATGAATTTTGTAATAAAGTACTTATTTGATAATTTGAGTTGTGGTAATTGTCTGTATATCGTTTGTGATGCACTTGTGTATGTGTGTTGAACATCCTAGGCACACATATACTACACTTGGTTAATCTTCGGAACCGGGTGTCACAAACTGGTATCAGAGCTAAAGGTTTACCGTAGGACACATCCTAGATAGAATGGACACTTTAGAGCACATAGGAGCACTCAGGAACCGATGTGTTTTTGTTTGGTGTGCTGTTGCTATATATTGTTCGCTTGTGTGCTTAATAGAGGATTGTGGGATGCTTTAGCATTGCCATGTCCACGTAGGTTAGTGTATCTAGTTGTTTAGTTTCATATCCCTTGATGCATATAGTTGGGGACATTTCTAAATTCTTATCTCTTGCTTTTCTTTAGATGGTGAGAACTCGCAACCAGAGGGATGGCAATGATGAGGAGGAGAACAATGGAGCACCTCAGAATAACAATGGGCAAGGACCTGCTCATGGAGCTATCAACATTGAGTAGCTTATGGCTATGCAAAACTAGCTCATGCAGACCATGATATAGACAATGGGAGAGCTGCAGGCTGGCAACATCAACAATCAGCACCACATGCCTCCACCGCCACCCCCACCTCCTCATAACCGGTTGGGAGAGATTATGAGGACTAGGCCACTGACCTTTGCTCAAGCCACTAACCCTATGCATGCTGATGATTGGCTCAAGTCCGTGGAGAAGAAGCTAGCTATTGTCCAATGCAGTGACCCAGAGAAAGTGTTTTTTGCTTCTCATCAACTGGTTGGAGCAGCTGCGGATTGGTGGGATTCTATATGCAATGCTCATGAGAAACAAGAGAGGGTAACTTGGGCCAAATTCAAAGAGAGATTCCGTTCTCATTATGTGCCGTAAGGTGTTATGATTTTGAATAGGCGAGAATTTGAGAACTTGAGGAAAGGAAGGTCGAGCGTGGGTGAATACCTCAACAAATTCACTCAACTTTCAAGATATGCCCCTGAAGATGTTAGTCGGGACCGCCGGAAGCAATACTTGTTTATGAGGGGCCTTAACAATGAGATCCAAGTGCAATTGCTCAATTGTGATTATTCCAACTTCCAGATGCTTGGGGACAAAGCAATTGTGGTGGAGAAAAAGGTCCATGAGATGGAGCAAGATAACAAGAGGAAAGCGCCATATCAAGGACAGCAACAAGGAAGTAATGTGTGCCCTCGATTTGCGCCTCCTAACATGCCATATTACAGCTCCTCTACTCCTATACAGCGCCTTGGTTATGCACCATGCCCAACTCAGTTTGTGCAGTAGCGCCCTGTTATGCAAGCACCTAGGCCTCCAATTCTTTTTGCACCTTGTGCCAACTATCCCGGTGCCAATGCTCAAAACCAAATTCGTCTCAATAATTCTGGTGGAAATAAGAAGTGCTATACTTGTGGAGAAGCTTGACACTTTGCACATCAATGTCCTAAGTTAGGCCTTGGTCAAGGAAGCAATGCACTGAGGAAAAACCCAAGACCCAATGGAGGACAACCAAAAGGGAACCGTGGACAGCAGAATTTTGCTCGTGGCAACATGAACCATGTCTCTATGGAGGATTCTCAACAAGCAGATGACGTGGTCATTGGTATGTTTCTCACAAACTCCAACCCGACGACTATGTTATTTGATTCTAGAGCATGGCATTCATTCATTGCATCGAAATATGTTGCCCAGTATAGTTTGCCTATCTCTCATATGAAGTTTACTCTATTGGTTAAGTCTCCTAGAGGAGAGATGAGGACAAATATAGTATGTCCAAAAGTAAGCCTTAGAATAAGGGGGGTAGACTTCTCCGCCAACCTCATTGTTTTGTATTCTCAAGGATTGGACATTATACTTGGTATGGACTGGTCGAGGAAGCACAATGGAGTTATTGAGTGTGCCACGAAGACGGTGAAGTTGACCAATGAAGAAGGGATCACCGTAGAATTTGAAGCATCTCAAAACGCACCGAAGCGATTGGTGCTGAATCATATGGACAGTGCCGCAATTGAGGAGATTCTGGTGCAGTGTTAGTTTTTGGATGTTTTTTTGGATGAGTTGCCAGGTATGCCACCTGATCGAGACAATGAGGTTGTTATTGATTTAATACCTAGAACTTCACCTATAGCTAAAAGGCCGTATAGGATGCCTCCTATGGAATTAGCAGAGCTCAAGAAGCAAATTCAAGAGCAACTAGAGAAGGATTTCATTATGCCCAGCTCTTCACCTTGGGGAGTGCCCGTTCTTTTTGTTGACAAGAAGGATGGATCTCAAAGGATGTGTGTAGACTACCGAGCTCTCAATAAGGTAACCATCAAGAACAAGTATACCTTGCCACGCATAGAAGACTTGTTTGATCAGATGAAGGGTGCTTGTGTCTTCTCTAAGATTGATTTGAGGTTGGGATACTTCCAAATGAAGATTAAACCATCAGACATACCCAAGACAGCTTTTAGGACACGGTATGAATCTTATGAGTACACCGTGATGTCTTTTGGATTGACAAATGCGCTTGCCTACTTTATGTACCTCATGAATACGATCTTCATGGAGTACTTGGATAAGTTCGTTTTGGTGTTCATTGATGACATTATAATCTACTCGAAGGATGAGAAGGAACATGAGGAACACCTGAGGCTTACGCTGCGGAAATTAAGGGAGCATCATGTAACACCCTCATTTTCATGCATCATGCCTTGCATACATTCATATACATGTTTAACACTGATCCACATAAATAGGAACAAGTTTAAAATTGATTTGGAACAAAACCGCACTTAAAACACAGGAAAGTGCGGACTAGTCCGTTTTTGCTGTGGACTAGTCCGATTTTTGGCACTGGAAACTTTCGAACTTGTCCGATTTTGTGCGGACTAGTCCGATGATCCATGAATCCTTGAAAAATTTGCTAAGTCCCTGGACTTTTCCGGACTAGTCCGGTGTTCCAGCGGACTTGTCCGTTTTCCTTTCTGTTCAAATTCGGACTTGTCCGATATTTTGTGACTCCGAATTGATCTTTTGTTTTACGACTTGTTTCGTGGGTTTCACGTTAAGTGAGTCTAGGGATGTCGTGCCTAACTCTTTTAGAGCCCATGTGGGACTCTAAACCGGCCTCTACTCATCCCAAAACTCGAAATCCATCTAACCCTAGCCTCCACCTCTATATAAACAGCCCCACCCCTTGGATTGACATCTATTTACCACTTTTCCACCCAACCAAACCCTAGTTCGTGGAGAGCCACCATCAAGGAGGGAGGAGAAGATCCCAAGCAAGAAGAGGAAGAGGAGGAAACGAAGAAGGATCAAGATCTCCACCAAGTTTCGTCCTTCACCACCAATTCGTCTCCAAGTTCATCACCAACCCTAGATCATCGAGATCCATATGTTATCTCCAAGTTTCGATTCATTGGAGTCCTAAACACCTGGTATACCTTCTATTATCTTTTCCTTACGTGAATTCAACCCCTAATCTCCAAATTCACGTCGATCTAGAAAACCCTAATCTGCTGATCTCGCGGAGTGCGGACTTGTCCGGTCCCTAGCGGACTAGTCCGATCTTTCTGGTTAAATTGTGCTGAATTAATTCTAAAATTTGATCTAATCAAATCCAAACCTGTATAAACTTGTTAAAATCTATTAGAACTAGTTAGTGATCATTAAAAGCAATCTATTAACAAGTTCTACCTTGCATTTGCATCAATCATGCATGTCATGTCATATTGAGTAATATATGTGCACTCTTTGATTGTGTTTCTTGTCTTGTATGTTTACTGTGTGGATTAGACGGATTTGCGCTAGAGAGTGCCGCGGAGGATCTACAGCATCAATGTTTGAAGGCTTTGACCCTAATCAACAGCAAGAGCAAGGCAAGTGTCCTTGAAGCATATTGATCCTGTTTTAAATAAATGTTTTGTTTGCAAAACTGCATGCTTGTGTCAATTTTGATGGGAATCCTATGATAGGAAGTTTACTAGAATTGTTTAACCACACTTGTCACCTGGAATATATGGTAGAGAGTCGGGAAGGGCTTTTTACCTTTTGCTTCGCTTAATCAACTGGGATGGAAAACAACTATACCATTCAATTTAATTATGCATGAATGAGATTATGGTTAACGTGAACTGTTTAAATATGATATGGTAATGGGTGATCTAAGCAAGACTGGCATGTGGATGGGTTGGATGTTATGGTGGTTTGCTTGCTTTAGATCTAAGGACCAGTTCATGCGAGAATAAGCCAGGACTACAGTGCCACCACGAGGCCATGTATGGGTGTGGCGTAGCTGATTAATTAGGGCTTTGCTAGTGTTGTTTGGACCATTGTGGATGCTCGGGGAAGGGGTAGTCGGATTGGGTTTGTTGATGATTGGTGGGACTACCCTGGGATCCGAATGGCTCAAGAGGGGGCCCTTGGTTGAAGATGTGCTCTGCGGGAGACATCACCACCGGTGAAACCTCAGTGGGGTCTGAATAGGCTAGTAATCCCTTTGTAAAGGCTATTTTGTGATCTCTTGGCCACACACCAACAGACGTGTGTAATATGACCGACGGGTCATGGGCATAAGGGAGTTTCTTAGTCACCGAAAGTTGATGAAATCACAAAACACGTGGGTAAAGAGGTACAAACTCTGCAGAGTTAAATAAAACTATCATGATAGCCGTGCTCCCGGTTATGAGCACCTGGACAACTTCCACGATTAGAGGGAACTCGGTATTGGGATGGTATTTGGGATGGTTATGGTTGGTATTATGGTTATGGATTAATTTCTGGTATTGAATATGGTTATTGGCGAATGGTGAAATCTGGAATTATGGATGAGGATGGTGAATTATGGACTGGTATTATGGTATTACTTATGATTATGATGGGTTTACTTCACATACATATAATATATATTGCTTTTCAAATGTTTTCATGTACTTTTCAGCACCTTGCCATTATTATTGTCGTCATTTGAATCAGCCACATGTCATACTTTCCACACTTACTGAGTACGACATGTACTCACTCTTGCAATCCCCCCTCAGCAGTTACAGGTCAGGATTGGGAGTTTAATGGTGATAATGCGGAGTTCTAGGCCGTGTCTACCATCAGCTTTGCCTGTGGTGTTATTGGAGCTGCGCTATACCCTATCGCTTATGCCGCTTAGCTATTTAGGTTGCTTAATTAGTTTATTTCCGCTGCATTAGTTGAACTTGTCATAAATATTCATTAGAGGTTGTATTTGAGGATAATCTGGTTTGTGTAATAAAATTTGGTTAATTAATCTTGTCGTGTGGTAATTATCTGTATATCGTTTGTGATTGCACTCGTGTATCTGTGATGAACATCCTGGGCACACATATGCGTTAGCTTGGTTCATTTTTCGGAACCGGGCATCACACATCAATTGTATGCCAAGTTCAACAAGTGTCAGTTTTGGTTGAGAGAAGTATCGTTTTTGGGTCATATCATTTCAGGGGGAGGAGTTTCGGTTGATCCAGGAAAAGTGAGGGACGTCTTAAAATGGGAGCCCCCGCAGAATGTAAAGGAGATAAGGAGTTTTCTTGGGATGGTTGTATATTACCGTAGATTCATCAGGGACTTTTCCAAGATAGTCAAGCCTATGACGGAGTTTCTAATGAAGGGGAAGGCGTTCCAATGGACTTAAGCTTGTCAAAACAGTTTTGAGGAGTTGAAGAAGAGGTTAACTACAGCCCCACTTTTGGTATTGTCGGATGTAAGCAAGAGTTTTGACATATATTGCGAAGCATCGAGACAAGGACTTGGCTGTGTGCTCATGCAAGAGGGTCAAGCAGTTGCATATGCATTGAGGCAATTGAAGAAACATGAGCAGAATTATCAAACCCATGATTTGGAACTTGTAGCCGTAGTACACGCGTTGAAGATTTGGAGACATTATATCCTTGGTCATAGGTGTGAAATTTACACGGATCACAAGAGTCTTAAGTATATTTTTCACATGAACGAATCTGAATTTGAGACAACGAAGATGGTTGGAGCTTATCGAGGACTATGATTTGGGAATTAATTATCACCTGGGAAAGGCCAATGTAGTGGACGATGATTTAAGTCAGAAAGGAGTAAGTCACCAACTCACGGTTCGAAAATTACCATCCGAGTTATGTATGGAGTTTAAACAGTTGAGCCTCAGGTTTGTAAATGAGATGGAGATGATGGAGTTAAACCCAACCTTAGAGCAAGAAATTCGGGAAGGCCAAACTAAGGATGAGGAAATTCAAGAATTCAAGGAAAGGTCCCAAGAGGGAAGAGAATTCAGATTTTATGATGACAAACATGGTACCCTATGGCTTGGTAAGAGGATTGTTGTGCCTAATGTGAAGCATATTCGGGAGACAATATTAAAAGAGGCACATGACTCGCCATACTCGATTCACCCTGGTTGTACGAAGATGTACAAAGACTTGAAGACTTGCCATTGGTGGGATTGCATGAAGAAGGACATAGCCGAATATGTCGCCTTATGTGATGTGTGTCAACGAGTCAAGGCTGAACATCAAAGGCCACCCAGATTACTGCAGCCATTGAAGGTTTCGGAGTGGAAGTGGGAAGAGATCGGTATGGACTTTATAGTTGGATTGTCGCGTACTCAGTCCGGTTATGACTCAATTTGGGTAATTGTGGATCGGTTGACTAAATAACCTCATTTCATCCCTGTGAAGACTAAGTATACAGGTGCACAATTGGCCGAAATATACATGGAGCATATTGTGTGTCGACACGGAATACTGAAGAAGATAGTCTCGGATAGAGGTTCTCAATTTACCTCCAGATTTTGGTAGAAATTGCATGAAGCATTGGGAACAAGGTTGAACTTTAGTTCGGCATATCACCCTCAAACGGATGGTCAAACCGAGGGGACCAATAAGATTTTGGAGGACATGTTAAGAGCTTGTGCCTTGAAGCATGGGAAAGGTTGGGACAAGAGACTGCCATATGCAGAATTTTCATACAACAATAGTTACCAGGCAAGCTTGAAAATGTCACCATATGAAGCGCTTTATGGAAGAAAGTGTAGGACATCTTTATTCTGGAATGAGGCAGGAGAAACTCAAGTATTTGGTCCGGATGTGTTGCAAGAAGCCGAAAAGCAAATCCGAATAATTTGTGAAAACTTGAGGGCTGCCCAATCAAGATAAAAAGACTATGCGGACAATAGGAGAAGGAAATTAGCCTTTGAAGTGGGAGATTTTTTTACCTCAAGGTGTCAATGATGAGGGGTCGTAAGAGGTTTAACATAAGAGGCAAGCTAGCACCTTGCTACATTGGACCATTCAAGATTTGGGACAAAAGAGGAGAAGTAGCGTATAAGTTGGAAATGCCAGCTCATCTTTCATATGTCCATGATGTCTTTCATGTTTCCCAACCCAAGAAGTGCTTGAGAGTATCGGAAGAACAAGTGCCAATGGAAGGATTGGAATTAGAGGCAGATTTGACATATGCCGAGCAACCGGTCTTAATCTTGGAAACCAAAGAGAGAGTCACAAGGAAGAAGGCGATTTGATGGTGTAAAGTTCAATGGAAGCATCCCACAGAATCATAGCCAACTTGGGAGCTAGAAGATGATCTCAAGAAGGAATTTCCCTACCTCTTCTCTTCCGCGTCAAATCTCGAGGGCGAGATTCATTTTAAGGGGGGTAGGTTTGTAACACCCTCATTTTCATGCATCATGCCCTGCATACATTCATATACATGTTTAACATTAATCCACATATAGAAGAATACGTTTAAAATTGATTTGGAACAAAACCGCACTTAAAAATTCTGGAAAGAGCGGACTACTCCGATTTTGGTGCGGACTAGTCCGATTTCTCTCTAATCTCGATTGGATTTGTCCATTTTTCCTGCGGACTAGTCTGTTTTTGCCTCTGGAGACTTTCGGACTTGTCCGTTCCTATGCGGACTAGTCCGATGTTCCAAGAATCCTTGAAAATTTGCTAAGTCTCTAGACTTGTCTGGACTAGTCCGGTGTTCCAGCGGACTTGTCCGTTTTCCTCTCTGACTAAAGTCGGACTTGTCCGATTTTTCGCCAGAGTTGTCCGATTTCCCTCTAGACAACTTCAGACTAGTCCGGTCCTTTTCGTACTTGTCCGGTAAATTGTGACTCCGAATTGGTTTTACGACTTGTTTCTTGGGTTTCACGTTATGTGGGCCTAGGGACGTCATGCCTAACTCTTTTAGAGCCCATATGTGGCTCTAAACCGGCCTCTACTCATCTCAAACTCGGAATCCATCTAACCATAGCCTCCACCTCTATATAAACAACCCCACCCGTTGGCTTGACATCTATTTGCCACTTTTCCACCCCACCCAAACCCTTGTTCGTGAAGAGCCACCATCAAGGAGGGGGAGGAGATCCCAAGCAAGAAGAAAAGGAGGAACCGAAAGAGGATCAAGATCTCCATCAACTTCGATTTCTTTATCAACAATCCACCATCAAGTTCTTCATCAAACCTAGATCGTCAATATCCAAGTGTTGCCTTCAAGATCCTTGATTCATTGGAGTCCTGAACACTTGGTATACCTTCTATTTTCTTTTTCTTACGTGAATTTGACCCCTAATCTCCAAATTCACATCGATCTAGAAGACCCTAATTTGCTGATCTTGCAAAGTGCGTACTTGTCCGGTCCCTAGCGGACTAGTTTGATTTTCGTGGTTAAATTGTGTTGACTTAATTGTTAAATTTGATCTAATCAAATCCAAACCTGTATAACCTTGTAAAAATCTATTAGAACTAGATAGTGATCATTTAAAAGCAATCTATTAAGAAGGTGTACCTTGCATTGCATTAATCATGCATGTCATCTCATATTGAGTAATATTTGTGCACTCTTCGATTGTGTTTCTTGTTTGTATGTTTATTGTGCGGATTAGACGGATTTTCCCTAGAGAGTGCCGCGGAGGATCTCCAGTACAAAGAGTTTGAGGGCTTTGACCCGAATCAATACCAAGAGCAAGGCAAGTGTCCTTGAAGCATATTGAGCCTGTTTTGAAATAAATGTTTTGTTTGCAAAATTGCATGCTTGTGTCAATTTGATGGGAATCCTATGGTAGCAAGTTTACTAGCTTTGTTTGACCACCCTTGTCACCCAGAATATATGGTAGAGAGTCGGGAAGGGCTTTTTGCTCCGCTTAATCAATTGGAATGGGAAAACAAACATACCACTTACCTTAATTATGTAATTATGAGATTATGATTAACGTGAACTGGTTAATATGATATGGTAATGGGTGATCTATGCAAGCCAGCTATGTGGATGGGTTGGATGATATGGTGGTTTGCTTGCTTTAGATCTAAGGACCGGTTCATGCGAGAATAAGCCAGGACTACAGTGCCACTGTTGACAGCCGTTATATACCAATTTCATCCGTCAATTTTACTCAATTATGTGAAGGATTGATCATTTCTTGCACACATCACCTTTCTATCTAACCCAATTCAGAAATATGTGTATGCAACATTTTATGCAGGAAATGAGGAAATGTAGAGGGACCAATCCTATAAAATATAATCCCAGCCAATTAGGCGATGACACGTGACATCCCAAGGATCAAATGGCCCACAAACAGAAGTATCCAAGGAGATCCAATGGTGTATCACCAATATACATCAATGGGACCCACCTGGCAGCCACCTGGAGAAAGCACACGAGAAACGGTGCAATGACCAGGTCGGCCAAACCAGTGGGTCCGCCGACCTGGTCTTTGCGGCAAACTCGATCAACCTCCACGTGTTGGCTCCTCCCATCTCCCTGGAGTTAGTGGTGACTGATTCACGCGCTTTTGGTGGCGGGAACCGACCTCAACACTAGTATAAATAGGACCCCCTACCCCTCACTTCAACACACACCACTTGGGCATCATTCCATTGTATACACTATCTTCCATAGTCCTTAGAGGAGTTAGGATGTAGAGAGGAGAGCCTCTAGTCCCAAGTCCAAATTGGGAAAGGAGTAGAAGGAGTCTCTCTTCCCAATTCCACATTGGGAAAGGTATGGCTTTTGTATTCCTTCTTCTATTTGTGACATTGTGCTCAATAAAGATATTATCTTTAGTCTTCTTTTATACGTATACTTGGACAAAGCGTTTCTTGTTTGACTGTGGAGTCCATGTATGTGGAAGGTATAGTGTTTATGATTTCACTCTCATGATCACATCTTATGGTCATAAACACTATAAACCCCCACTATAGTCTATGTAGTTATGATATGATTAGGTTAATATGAATGACTTATGCTATGCTTCAACATTGGTTCAACGATGTTTAGGTTAGTCATTGTCTTAGGATGGCTTGTGCCATGGCTCCTAAGGTATTTGCTTAGTATGCTAGCATGGTTCTAGGGTATTTAAGTAGCATTGGATGTCTTGTAGACCCACGGATTGAAGAGGTAGGCAGTAGGTGGTGACAGCCTTATCTGTCCCTTGTAATCCTCCATGTTCGGCTATGCCATAGGCTCTTGGCGGGAGTCGCTATAGTATTGCTAGGGGTAAGCCCGTGCCCGATGTGTTGAATAGCATTGCATAGGAATTCATCATTGACATGACCATTAGTATCTACCTTAGGCTATGTATATGTATTAGGAGCATTGTAGGAGCAACTCTCTAACTCTCAATCCAATCTCCCTCTAGGACCCATTTTACCCTTTAGAATAGATTGCCTAGGTGTGTGTCACACTACCCCGATTATGAACTGACCCCTGTCCGGATAATGGATTAGTATTCCATAGCTTGACCATAAGAGTAGTATATACTTTACTCCATTGCCTTCGTTTGGGATAAATACGATACCCTTGGGAATACTCATGGGTGAAATGCTACAACGGTATCTTCCGTGCACTTGCGGATCTCATCTCTTTACCGGAGATGATCTGTGGTGTTAAGAAATACCAACAAGCATTTCTGGCGTCCTTGCCGGGGATGATTTGTTAGTATATTCTAGGAGCCGTCAAGAGTCAACCACAATCTCATTAATGCATAATTAAATTAAGTAGTGTAGTTGTTCTTCCATCCCAATTAATTAAGCGAAGCAAAAAGATAAAATCCCATCCCGACTTTCTACCATATATTCCAGGTGCCAAGGGTGGTTAAACAAAGCTAGTAAACTTCCTACCATAGGATTTCCATCAAATTGACACAAGCATGCAGTTTTGCAAACGAAACATTTATTCAAAACTGGATCAATATGCTTCAAAGACACTTGCCTTGCTCTTGGGATTGATTAGGATCAAAGACATCAAACTCTTGGTGTTGTAGATACTCTGCAACACTCTCTAACGCAGATCCGTCTAATCCGCACAATAAACATACAAGACAAGAATACAATCAAAGAGTGCACAAATATTACTCAATATGACATGACATGCATGATTAATGCAAATGCAAGGTAGAACTTGTTAATAGATTGCTTTTAATGATCACTAACTAGTTCTAATAGCTTTTAACAAGTTTATACAGGTTTGGAGTTAATTATATCTACTTTTAGAATCAACTCAACACAATTTAACCAGGAAAATAGGACTAGTCCGCTAGGGACCGGACAAGTCCGCACTTTGCAGAACGGGCGAACTAGGGTTTTCTAGATCGATGTGAATTTGGAGACTAGGGGTTGAATTCAAGTAAGGAAAAGAGAATAGAAGGTACACCAGGTGTTTAGAACACTAATGAATCAAGGGTCTTTGAGACAACACTTGGATCTTGATGATCTAGGGTTGATGAAGAACTCGATGATGAATTGGTGATGAAGAACGAAAGCTTGGTGGAGATCTTGATCCTCTTTCATTTCCTCCTCTTCTTTTTCTTGCTTGGGATCTCCTCCTCCCTCCTTGATGGTGGCTCTCCATGAACTACGGTTTGGGTGGGGTGCAAAAGTGGAAAATAGAGGTCAAGCCAAGGGGTGGGGCTTTTTATATAGAGGTGGAGGCTAGGGTTATATGGATTTCGAGTTTGAGAGGAGTAGAGGCCTGTTTAGAGTTCCACATGGGCTCTAAAAGAGTTAGGCATGACATCCCTAGGCCCACTTAACGTGAAACCCAAGATACAATGGTAAATCAAAAGATCAATTTGGAGTCGCAAAATATCGGTCAAGTCCGACAAGGACCGGACTAGTCTGAAGTTAGTCAGAAAGAAATCGGACAAGTCTGGCCAAAAATCGGACAAGTCCGACTCTAGTAAGAGAGGAAATCGGACAAGTCCGCTGGAACACCGGACTAGTTCGGACAAGTCCAGGGACTTAATAAATTTTCAAGGATTCTTAGAACATCGGACTAGTTCGCACAAAATCGGACAAGTCCGAAAGTGTCCAGAGGCAAAATCGTACTAGTCCGCATAAAAAACGGACAAGTTCGTTTGAAGTCATAGAGAAATCGGACTAGTCCTCACCAAAATCGGAGTAGTCCGCACTTTTCAGCATTTTAAGTGCGGTTTTGTTCCAAATCAACTTTAAACTTATTCCTATTTATGTGGATTAAGGTTAAACATGTATATGAATGTATGTAGGGAATGATGCATGAAAATGAGGGTGTTACAAACCTACCCTCCTTAAAGTGAATCTCGCCCTCGAGATTCGACGCGGAAGAGAAGAGGTAGGGAAATTCCTTCTTGAGATCATCCTCCAATTCCCACGTTGCTTCTTTTTCTGTGTGGTGCTTCCATTGAACTTTACAACATCTAATAACCTTGTTCCTTGTGACTCTCTCCTTGGTTTCCAAAATTTTGACTGGTTACTCGGCATAAGTCAAATCTGCCTCTAATTCCAATCCTTCCATTGGCACTTGTTCTTCCGGTACTCTCAAGCACTTCTTGAGCTGGGAAACATGAAAGACATCATGGACATCCGAAAGGTGAGCTGGCATCTCCAACTTATACGCTACTTCTCCTCTTTTGTCCCAAATCTTGAATGGTCCAATGTAGCGAGGTGCTAGCTTGCCTCTTATGTTAAAGCTCTTACAACCCCTCATCGGTGACACCTTGAGGTAAACAAAATCTCCCACTTCAAAGGCTAATTTCCTTCTCCTATTGTCCGCATATCCTTTTTGTCTTGATTGGGCAGCCCTCATGTTTTCACGAATTATTTGGACTTGCTTTTTGGCTTCTTGCAACACATCCAGACCAAATACTTGAGTTTCTCCTGCCTCATTCCAGAATAAAGGTGTCCTACACTTCCTTCCATAAAGCGCTTCATATGGTGACATTTTCAAACTTGCTTGGTAACTATTGTTATATGAAAATTCTTCATATGGCAAGCTCTTGTCCCATCTTTTTTCATGCTTTAAAGCACAAGCTCTTAACATGTCCTCTAAAATCTGATTGGTCCTCTCGGTTTGTCCATCTGTTTGAGGGTGATATGCTGAACTAAAATTCAACCTCGTTCCCAAAGCTTCGTGCAATTTTTGCCAAAACCTGGAAGTGAATTGTGAACCTCTATCTGAGACTATCTTCTTCGGAACTCCATGCAAACATACTATTCTTCCCATATACAGTTCTGCCAATTTCTCTCCATTATAGGTGGTCTTAACGGGAATAAAGTGGGCTGACTTTGTTAACCGATCCACAATTACCCAAATTGAGTCATAATCGGACTGAGTACCTGGTAAACCAACTATGAAGTCCATACCGATCTCTTCCCACTTCCATTCCGGGATCTCAATGGTTGCAATAATCCATCTTGCCTTTGATGTTCCGCCTTGACCCGTTGACACACATCACACAATGCTACGTATTCAGCTATGTCCTTTTTCATGCTATCCCACCAATAGCAAGTCTTCAAGTCTTTGTACATCTTCATACAACCGGGGTGAATTGAGTAAGGTGAGTCATGTGCCTCTTTTAATATTGTCTTCCGAATATGCTTCACATTAGGCACGACAATCCTCTTACCAAGCCATAGGGTACCACGTTCATCCTCATCAAATCTGAATTCTCTCCCTTCTTGGGTCCTTTCCTTGATTTCTGGAATGTCCCCATCCTTGGTCAATTCCTCTCGAATTTCTTGCTCCAAGGTCAGATTTAACTCCATCATCCCCATCTCATTTATGAATCCGAGATTCAACTGTTCAAACTCCTTGCATAACTCGGATGGTAACTCTCGAACTGTGAGTTGATGACTTACTCCTTTTCTACTCAAAGCATCGGCCACTACATTAGCCTTCCCTGGATGATAATTGATTCCCAAGTCATAATCCTTGATGAGCTCCAACCATCTTCACTGCCTCAAGTTCAGATCCGTTTGTGTGAAAATAAACTTCAAACTCTTATGATCCGTATAAATTTCACACCTATGTCCAAGGATATAGTGTCTCCAAATCTTCAATGCGTGTATCAAGGCCGCAAGTTCCAAATCATGCATTGAATAATTCTATTCACGTTTCTTCAATTGCCTCGATGCATATGCAACCACTTGACCTTCTTGCATAAGTACGCATCCAAGTCCTTGTCTCGATACGTCACAATAAATATCGAAACTCTTGCTCACATCCGGCAGTACCAAAATTGGGGCTGTTGTCAACCTCTTCTTCAACTCCTCAAAACTGTTTTGACAAGATTGAGTCCATTGGAAAGCCTTTCCCTTCATTAGCAATTCCGTCATTAGCTTGTCTATCTTGGAAAAATTGTTGATGAATCGACTGTAATATCCAACCATTCCAAGGAAACTCCTTATTTCCTTTACATTTTGTGGGGGTTCCCATTTCAACACGTCTCTCACTTTTCCAAGGTCAACCGATACTCCTCCTCCTGAGATGATATGACCCAAAAACGACACTTCTCTCAACCAAAACTGACACTTTTTGAACTTGGCATACAATTGATGCCCCCTTCAATTTCTGCAACGTAAGCCTCTAAGTGTTCCTCATGTTTCTTCTCATCCTTCAAGTAGATCATAATCTCATCAATAAACACCACAACGAACCTATCCAAGTACTCTATGAAGACCTTATTCATGAGGTACATAAAGTAGGCAGGTGCGCTGGTCAATCCAAAGGACATCACGGTGTACTCATAAGATACATACTGTGTCCTAAAAGCTGTCTTGGGTATGTCCGATGGTCTAATATTCATTTGAAAGTATCCCGACCTCAAATCAATCTTAGAGAAGACACAAGCACCCTTCATCTGATCAAACAAGTCTTCTATGCGTGGCATGGTGTACTTGTTCTTGATGGTGACCTCGTTGAGAGCTCGGTAATCTACACACATCCTTTGGGATCCATCCTTCTTGTCCACAAATAGAACAGACGCTCTCCAAGGTGAAGAGCTGGGCCGAATGAAACTCTTCTCTAGTTGCTCTTGAATTTGCTTCTTGAGCTCCGCTAATTCCATAAGAAACATACTATACGGCCTCTTAGCTATAGGTGCAGTTCCAGGTATTAAATCAATAACAAACTCAATGTCTCGATAAGGTGGCATACCTAGCAACTCGTCCGAAAAAACCTCCAAAAATTCACACACCACCGGAATCTCCTCAATTGCAGCACCATCCATGTGATTCAGCTCCACTTGTTTCGGTGCATGTTGAGATGCTTCAAATTCTATGGTGATCCCTTCCTCATTGGACAACTTTACCGTTTTTGTGGCACACTCAATAACTCTATTGTGCTTCCTCAACCAGTCCATACCAAGTATAATGTCCAATCCTTTAGAGTCCATAACAATGAGGTTGGCGGAGAATTCTACCCCCCTTTTTCTAAGGCTTACCTTTGGACATACTATATTTGTCCTCAACTCTCCTCCAGGAGACTTAACCAATAGAGTAAACTTCATGAGAGAGATAGGAAAACTATACTTGGAAACATATTTCAATGCAATGAATGAATGCGATGCTCTAGAATCAAATAACATAGTCGCGGGGTTAGAGTTCGCGAGAAACATACCAATGACCACGTCATCCGCTTGTTGAGCATCCTCCGTAGAGACATGGTTCATGTTGCCACGAGCAAAATTCTGTTGTCCCCGATTCCCTTGCGGTTGTCCTCCATTGGGTCTTGGGTTTTGCCTCGGCACGTTGCCTCCTTGATAAGGTCTGACTTAGAACATTGATGCGCAAAGTGTCCAACTTCTCCACAAGTATATCACTTCTTAACTCCACCAGAATTTGGACGAACTTGATTATGAGCATTTGCACCAGGAAGATTAGCACGAGGTGCAAAAGGCATTGGAGGCCTAGGTGCTTGTATAACGGGGCGCTGCTGCACAAAATGAGTTGGGCGTGGTGCAAATCCATGGCGATGAGTAGGCACAGAAGAGCTGAAGTAAGGTGCATTAGGCGGTGTGAAGCGAGGGTGCACATTACTCCCTTATTGCTATCTGTGATATGGTGCCTTCCTCTTGTTGTCCTGTTCCATCTCAAGGACCTTGTTCTCAACCACAATTTCCTTGTCCACAAGCTTTCGAAAGTTGGCATCATCACAGTTGAGCAATTGCACTTGAATTTCATTGTTGAGGCCTCTCATAAACAAGTATTGCTTTCGGCTGTCCCGGCTCACATCCTCAGGCGCATATCTTGAGAGTTGAGTGAATTTGTTGAGATATTCACCCACGCTCGATCTTCCTTGCCTCAAGTTCTCAAATTCTTGTCTCTTCAAGATCATAACACCCTCGGGCACATAATGGGAACGGAAACTCTCCTTGAATTTGGCCCAAGTAATTCTCTCTTGGTTCTCATGAGCATTGCATAGTGAATCCCACCAATTGGCAGCTGCTCCAACTGGTTGATGAGAAGCGAAAAGCACTTTCTCCTGGTCACTGCATTGGACAATAGCTAGCTTCTTCTCCACGGACTTGAGCCAATCATCCGTATCCATAGGGTCAGCGGCTTGAGCAAAGGTCGGCGGCCTAGTCCTCATAAACTCTCCCAACCGGTTCTGAAGAGGTGGGGGTGGCGGTGGAGGCATGTGGGGCTGATTGTTGATGTTACCAGCCTGCAGTTGTCCCATAGTTTGTATCATGGTCTACATGAGCTGGTTTTGCATAGCAAAAAGCTGCTCAATGCTCATAGATCCATGAGCAGGCCCTGGTCCATTGTTGTTTTGAGGTGCTCCATGGTTCTCTTCCTCATCATTAGCATCCCTCTGGTTGCGAGTCCTCACCATCTGGAGAAAAGCAATAGGTAAGAACTAGAAAATGTCCCCAACTATATGCATCAAGGGATATGAGACTAGACAACTAACTAGCCTACGTGGACATGGCAATGCTAAAGCATCCCAAAATCCTCTATTAAGCACACAAGCAAACAATATATATAGCAAGCAACACACCAAGCAAGAACACATCGATTCCTGAGTGTTTCAATGTGCTCTAAAGTGTCCATTCTATCTAGGCTACGTCCTACGGTCAACCTGTGGTTCTAATACCAACATGTGACAGCCCGTTCTGAAAATGAACCAAGTGAACGCATATGTGTGCCCAGGATGTTCAACACACATACACGAGTGCATTCACAAAAGAGTATACCGAAAATTACCACAGAACAAGATTAATTAACCAAATTTTATTACACAAACCATATTATCCTCAAATACAAGCTCTAATGAATATTAATGGCAAGTTCAACTAATACAGTGGAAATAAACTAATTAAGCAAACTAAACAGCTAGGCAGCATAAGCGATATGGTATAGTGCAACTCCATGCAACACCACAGGTAAAGCCGATGGTAGACACGGCCTAGAAATTTGCATTATCGCCATTAAACTCCCAATGCTGACCTGCAACTGTTGGGGGGGTTGCAAGAGTGAGTATATGTCGTAATTAGCAAGAGTGGAAAGATGACATGTGGCTGATTCAAAGGACGACAATAATAATAATGGTTGAGTGCTGAAAAGTACATTAAAACATTTGAAAAGCAATATATTACATGTAAATGAATGAAAGTGCATCTAGGAATCCCTTGTGGGTTTTGGATGATTATGACAAGCAAATGAGATCCTAACCTCTTTGTTGAGATTAGCACAGGTTTTAACAGCAAAATAAGCAAAGTGCCAAAAAGAAGGGAGAATGAGGAGCAAAGTGGAAATGACCTCAAGGAAGAAGAATAGTAGATCATTGTGTATGGAGTGTGTTAAGGAAACACACCCCAAGAGCTCAATCACAATTAAACACACACATTGCGCAAAGTTATACAAGACCGGACTAGTTCGAATGTCACCGGGCAAGTCCGATATCCTCTCTGCACAAAATCGGACAAGTCTGATATCCATCAGACTAGTCCAATATCTCTCTGACTAGAATCGGACTAGTCCTCCCCAGTGCGAACTAGTCCTCAAAACACTTCACAAGTCACACGAAATCGGACAAGTCCGATCACCACCGTACTAGTCCGATATTCATTCTGATCTAAATCGGACAAGTCCGATATTAGCACGGACTAGTCCGAAAAACTCTCTGACCTAAATCGGACAAGTCCTCCAAGTGCGGACTTGTCCCCATAACCACTTAGGGTTTCACTGTGGGGACAAGTCCGATGTCCATCGGACTAGTCCGAAGATTTCTAGAAGCAAAATCGGACAAGTCCGCTCCTAGCCAGACTAGTCCGATATTTCTAGACATATAGGGTTTGCTACACACAGCACACCGGACTAGTCCGATCCCTAATAGTCACTTTTAAAAACCCCATATAAATATAGGTGCACGACCCAACTTTAAACACTCTCGAACCCTAGCGCCGTCACACCTCCCAAGAGCCTCAAAAACACATCTCTCCACAAAATTAAGTGCAACAAAGATCAATCCTTTGAGGATACACTCTAGATCATTGAAGAGACACATTCAACACTCATTGAGCTCTTGGTTTGATTCTCTAACACACTCCTGTGATTTTATTGTAATCTTTTGAGTGTGTTCTTGGTGGTATTTCGTGTTGTAATCTAAGGGAGACCTCAAAGTGTGAGAAGGCCCCTCTGAATTCGGTTATTCACCCCTTTGTGATAAGTGGCAGAGGATTGGCCTTCGTGGCGATCCGACGAGGGTAGGGTTGGAGAAGAACCGGTCCTTTTTTGGACTCCTCAATGTGGACCTAGCTTGCCTTTGTGGGAGCCGAACCACGGGATAAATCCTTGTGTCTTGCTTGGTGTTCATCGTTCTTATTCATCACAACAATCTAGGGTTTCAATCATTATTGCATACTTTACGTTGAATCATTAAATATAAGATTGAATTGTGATATACCCTAGTCCATAATCCTGCAACACTTCATTTGACTGTATATTTCCGCTGCATACATCGAAGAATATAATTAATCGATCAAACTTAATCAATCTAGTCGGTACACACCGGACTAGTCCGCACTTTAACGGACTAGTTCAATATCTCTGGTTTTAAACTGGTTGTTAAGTGTTGCAGGTTCCTACAAATTTAAAAAAGGCCTATTCATCCCTCTCTAGGCCACATTCAATATGTATCAGAGCGGGTTCTTCAAGAAAGAGACTAATCGCTTGAAGAAGATCATGTCGAACATGAAGGACATTCACAAGAGCAACAACCAAGAAAAGGTTGATGATGACAAGAACCTAAAGGTGGAGAAGCTCCTCAAAGCCATTCAAGACTTCAAGGACGAAGATGAGGAGACGCTAGAACTAAAGGCACTTCTAAGAAAGAAGACACTTTCCAAAGGGAAAGTGAAGATTGAAGAAAAGAAGAAGGGGAGTAGTCACACCGACTACTCCCGATATCCTTTCAACTATGATCGTCTCAATTCCAACAATAATCATTATTTGTCTATTCCACTTGGAAAAGGCCCACATTTTGACAGAAGTGATTACTCAACATGGAGGCAAAATATGAAAATGCATCTAATCTCTATCAATCCAAGTCTATGGCATATTGTGTGCATAGGAATAGATATCCCAGACGACGACGAAGATCTCACACCAAGCCAAGAGAAGGCAATTCACCGAAACGCTCAAGCCGCGGCCGTAATTACCTCTTCACTCAGTCGGGACAAGTTCACCAAGGTGGATGGACTTGAGATTGCTAAGGAGATATGGGACACACTGCAAACTGCACATGAAGGTGACCAACATGTGCGTGAAGCAAAGATCAAAATGATCGAAGGCGAATTAGGAAGATTCGTAATCGAAGAAGACGAGTCACCTCAAGATATGTACAACTGGTTAAAGACGCTCATCAACAAGGTTTGATCATACGGAAGCAAGAAGTGGAATGACCATGAGGTGCTGAAGCTCATCCTTAGAGCTTTCATGCCTCACAACGTCACCTTATGCTCAGTGATCTGAGAAAGCCCCAGATACAAGAAAATGACTCCGGATGAATTACTTGGAAAATCATCAATTTCGAGATGATGGAAAAACAAGCAAAGCATGTCAAAGAAATTGCCGACCTCACCTCGGCAAAGAAGAAAGGGGTTGCTTTGAAGTCCACCCTCAAGCCCTATCTAAAGAAGCTCGAGAAGCTCAGCTAGAAGAAGACAATGATGATGAGAGTAGTGAATTAGATGAAGAAGACATGATATTGTTCATGAAGAAATTCAAGAGAATAATGAAGAAGAGACAAGGTGCTAAATCAAGTGAAGGAAAGTACAAGGAGAGAACAAAAGCCAAGTTGAGGCGGGCATGCTATAATTGTGGTGAGTATAGCCACTATATAGTTGATTGCCCATATGAAGAGAACAAGAAGAAGACTAAAGAAGCCAAGCCCCAACCCAAGAAATTCTTCAAGAAGAAGAAACAAGGTGGCACGCCACCATCCAAAACACACGATACCGGGAGACGCTGAGCGCTACCAAGAGCAGTTCGTGCAAAGTTGAGAGCTCAAGACAGGTGACCTGGTGCTGCGGTGCATACTCTCTTGAGAAGGGTCACACAAACTTCCCCCCAGCTGGGAAGGCCCCTTCCGAGTGATACAAGTATCTTGCCCCGGGTGTGTCCGCCTCGCCACAGAAGAAGGAGAGCCCCTCCCCGACCCTTGGAACATAGAGACCCTCCATAAGTTCTACCCTTAAGCATAAATTGTAGGACAGTGTAGGGTGTCATGGTGCCAAGGAGCGGCACTTAGGACAACCAAACTCTTGGGGGGGAAGGTCCAGAGTGTAGAACCATTTAGCTTGGTTCTGTACCCTAAGCATGAACACTCTGCCTCCCTAGCCAACTGGAGTGGGTCGTTGCCTTATTGTAAATTCAATCCACTCCTGAGACCACCAATGAGAAGAATTCACCATCTTACCATGTGCTTTCTCTTACATTCACATAAAATTACTTGTTAATTTTGTGATCAATCAAGCTAGTCTCGTCTTTCGTATATTGTCTTCATATACTTGGTGAAATTGTTCTATATCACCCCTAGTAGAGTCATGCAAGCCTGCTGCAGGCGGATGTATTTGAGGTACCTGCAAGGTGTCTTGTAACCTCACAGCTGCCCTCTTATTTGATGTCCTGTGGTGCCAAATGGTTCCCCGCGAAAGGCCAACGCTGAGCTAGAGGTCCAGAGTGCGCAGCATGCTTAGCCTGGTCATGTACACTAAGCGTATGCGCTTTGCCTCCTAGTGTTGCCGCTAAGTACCGGGGTCCAAGATGTCCACACCCCGAATAACAAGGAAGCCAGACCCTGAGCGCCAATGCACAAAATTACCCTAATCCCGTGTACCAACCCAGAACTATAAGACATGACAATACTTAAGGATAGGAAAAGATCACCGACAAGCAAAACAATATGCACCTCTATTATGTGTGCAGGACATACAAAGCATGTTACACCGGAGCATCCAGCTCCGGCACCTTGCAAGGGGCCTGCCGTCGATGTTTCCACGAAGATGGTGGGCGATGCCGTAGAAACCAGCTCCAATACCTCCCAAGGGTTCTGCCGTCAACGTTTCCATGAAGATGGTGGGCAACTCCAGAACATCCAGCTCTAGCACCTCGCAAGGGGCCTGCCATCGACGTCCTCGACTGTCAACGTTAGCACCACTCCACTAGGGGCCAGTTCAAGACATTATGCCATCAAGTGGTATATGTGCTTAGCCAACTAACCACATCTACTGAGGGGCCTATAAGGGGTTCCACATGCAGAAAATCAACAAATGAAACTTCAGCCATATCAATTGTGTGCATACTATTGGTCGTGAGAAGCCAACGAGCTCAACAAAGGTTTTGCAGACCCATACGCAGCTCAGGGCTCAAAGCAACAGTTGAGAAGCACAAAGACAATGCAAGAATCCAAACATGAATTCGTATTCATTAAGGAATTATTTACAAGTGGGGGTGCACCCCGAATACAAAAAACAAGTTGTCGGCATCAGCCACGACCGAACTGCGCTACGACATGTTTGGCGGCTTACTTAACCTCTGTCGCTGTTGTCACCTCGCGTTCCTCAACAGGGCCTTCAAAAACTAACTCTAGTGGCAGATCAGGGTACCGGCTCCGGTAGCACACCAAGAAATGGGATGCCACCGTCTCTGCCACCGCCCTACCCTCGGCTTCCAGATGCTGAGCCAATTGATGCTCCCGCAGATCAAGCTCCCGATCGTGGCGCTCTGCTGCGTGCACGTGGTCTTGGATGTCAAGAACGTGCAGGAGGAGTTCCTGACGCTCGGCTAGGTGTTGTGCTGATCCCGTGCCAAATTGCTCTCGCGGAGCTCAAGGTCTTTGAGGCATGTCTGCAACCTGTCCTAATCGGCCTCAGCTCGGGCAATTATCGCCTGCGCTGCCACCTCTTGATTGGTGATAACATCTTCCCTCTTGGCAACGACGACTTCTTGGCAACTCAGGGCCTCTCGACTAGCAGCAAGAGCGTGCAGGCAGGCGTTAGCAGTGTCGTTGGCTACCTTGGCGTCGACCAGAATCTTTTGGGTCAATGCGTTAGAGGCCCTCACCAAGCAGTGCCTCACCTCGATCCTTGCTCTCCTTATGGTAGTTCACCTTCGTCTCCGTGATCCTGGAGCTCAGGAGACCCTCCCAGCCTCTAAGGCGCTCGCCCTCGGCACGCAGCTTCTCCCACTCCACGGCAAGAGCCTCTTGCGCCCGGTGGAGGTTGGATTGCACCTGAAGGATGCTTGATTGCATCAAGTCCATGATGTCAGAGACGCGCTCTGGCTGCGCCAAAGTCAGGGAAGGCCATCCAGTGATCATCTCGGGGACCTCTTGCTCCCGTAGTTGTAAGGCGAGGCCACCAGCACTGGGGATCTTGCCCCCAAAGACTGAGCAGGAGTTCTGATGTCACCTCAAGAAGCAGAGCCACAATCACTCAAAGAGTCGCCCGCCAAATCAGCAGCAGTGGAGGTTAGACCTTCATCCCCCAGAGTCGGCTCTGACATGGCCTTGCCCACGATGGCCGGAGGTGCCTCTGGTGCGACGGCTGGAAGTGCATCTTGCGCGACAGCTAGAGGTGCCTCCAGCGTGACAGCTGGAGATGCAGCCGGAGATGCTTCACTACCTATGTCGGGCACAAACGTCGGAGCAACGCTCCTCTAGACAAGCTTGGCAGGCTACCCCGCCAGCACAGCCGTAGCATCCTCGGCTGCCTTCAAAGCGCTTCCGGGCACTACCCTCGGCGGTAAGGGCCTCACAACAGCTGATGTAGCACTGCAAATCAAGATCAAGCCCTGACCAATCAACAAAGGTGGGCGAGATAAAAGATCTAGCGTTGGCAAGAATGCCTTAACGACGTCCGCCGAAGCTCCAGCTAACCTCCACTTTCGGCGACCATGAAGCCGCGAGCCCTGGTGATGGCATAACAGGTGAGGCCATCCCGGCAGGGCCACCGCCAAAACCACCAGCAGTGTCGCTGCACTGCGTCAATGTGCTTCCACCAACCCCATCAGAGCCACCTCCTGAGCTGTCGACGATGTCGGCTCGAGGCCTTTTTGCCTGAGGGTCCGTAGGTGTGATTCTGTCGGAGCCCCCTATGGCACCCTAGACCGCACAGGTGGTGGGGATGCTAGATGACGTGCCAACCGCCGATGTTAGTGGAGCCACCGCTTGACGGACCAAACCTCTCCCCGAAGAACCGCCAATGCCCAGTACTGAAGAGGGGCACGCCGGTGGACGCTGACTTGGAGGCAAGGCCACCTGTGGCGGCACCCTCGGTGGCGACTGAGGGTGTTTGTCCTTCATGACCTCAACAACTAGGGCCTTCCCCTTTCCTACGTTGGGGACCGGTGCCTTCTCCTTACCTACGAAAGGGACCAGTGCCTTGCCTTTCCCCCCAACAGCGAGTGCCTCCTCCGCACTGGAGGCTTTGGAGCCTGAAGAAGGTGCGGACTCCTCCGAAGAGTCGACGATGGCCAGGCCTCGGCTCTCATCACCCAACTGCCGCAACGCAAGACCAATCACGTCCAGGTTGGGCATCTCCTTCAGAAACTTTGCCCGAAGGTCCCGATCTGTGCAAAGCGGTGGGAAAGCTTGCGGAAGGTTAAAGAAATCGTCCGACAGCAGGTCATCACACGCCATGGGCATTGCTTCAAACACCTCCTGTGGGGTCGTCTCCATGTCACGACCCCTCAGCAACCTGGTACCATATTGGAGACCAAAGTAGAGCCACGCAGGGCAGCAACGGTGTTTGGAGAGAGGCCAGATAGTGACGAACGAAGTCAGTTATCACCGACAGCTCTGACAGGCCATGGCCTATTAGGAACCGGATCTTCTCCATCATCGGCGTGTATGCCGTCTCAAGCTCTGGGCGTTCCTCCTAGGCTGCCTTCCTAATCACCGGCGAGCGGTGGGCAGGACCATGCGATCATGGGCGTCATTATGTACGACCACCATGTCACTCCTCCAGCCGGGCCACTTCGCCGAGGAGAGCGGAGTAATGTACTTGAAGGGGTTGTTGTCCTGATTCTAGAAGCAGAATCTGTTGAGGAAGTTGGCTTTGTTCTTCTTCCCGGTCCGCCTCAGCACGAAGAACTGCTGGAACATCGGCACGCATGGGTACACCCCGACAAACATCTCGCAGAAATGCGAGAACACTGCAACCACCACCAGAGTGTTCAGCAACAGTTGTTGAAGCTGGAGCCCAAGGACTTCCAGGAGTGTCATCAGGAGTGAGGAAATAGGAGAAACGAACCCGGAGTATGCGTACGCCTGGAAGAAGACAATCTCTTTCTCCCTCTACTCCAGTGGCAAGGAGTCAAGACAGATCAGATCCCGTCGTTCCTTGTAATCCCAGCCAAAAAGCCGCCTCACAGGTGAGACATCGTCCATCCGAGAAGGAGGCAGAGCATAGTCCATTGGAGCAGGGGTTGAGAACCTCAAGGATGGGCAGACACTCAAGGAGGGAGTCGAAGGCTCGAATGCTTGGGGCGTGCGGAAGGAAGGAACCACCATTGCCCACAGAGGTACCCTTTTAAAGTACCCTAGTGGCGTTTGGTCGCACCGTGCAAATTTGAGCGGGCTCCAAATCAACGGCTTGTACCACGGCGTCCATGACGAACAAGCCCAGGTCCCCCGTCAGAAAAGCTGGCCCGAGCAATTCCCCGCCAGAGAAGGCAACCCGGTGGTTCCCATAAAGAGGGATGTGAAAGCAGCAGAAGTGCAGAAGTTGCCTTGGGAAGCGTCGCGATAATGTCGTAGCAAGCAAAGATCCTGTCGCCACTACCCCTCAACCAAAGAGGGCCGCATGGTCACAGCAGCAGTGGAGCTGTAACACCCTCATTTTCATGCATCATTCCTTGCATACATTCATATACATGTTTAACATTAATCCACATAAAGAGGAATAAGTTTAAAATTGATTTGGAACAAAACCGCACTTAAAAATTCTGGAAAGTGTGGACTAGTACGATTTTTGTGCAGACTAGTCCGATTTCTCTCTGACTTCGATTGGACTTGTCCATTTTTGCTACGGACTAGTCTGTTTTTGCCCTCTGGACACTTTTGGACTTGTCCAATCCTATGAGGACTATTCTGGTGTTCCAAGAAACCTTGAAAATTTGCAAGTCCCTGGACTTGTCAGTACCGGTCCGGTGTTCCAGCGAACTTGTCCATTTTGCTCTCTAACTAAAGTTGGACTTGTCTAATTTTTTGCTAGAGTTGTTCGATTTCTCTCTGGACAATTTTGGACTAGTCCGATCCTTTTCAAACTTGTCCGATAAATCACGACTGTGAATTCATCTTTTGTTTTACGATTTGTTTATTGGGTTTCACGTTATGTGGGCCTAGGGATGTCGTGCCTAACTCTTTTACAACCCATGCGGGACTCTAAATTGGCCTCTACTCATCTCAAACTCGAATCCATCTAACCCTAGCTTCCACCTCTATATAAACAACCCCACCTCTATATAAGCAAGAAAACCACCATATCATCCAACCCATCCACATACCGGGCTTGCTTAGATCACCCATTACCATATCATATTAACCAGTTCACGTTAATCATAATCTCAAAATTACATAATTAAGGTAAGTCGTATGTTTGTTTTTCCATCCCAATTGATTAAGTGAAGCAAAAAGCCCTTCCCGACTCTCTACCATATATTCCACATGACAAGGGTGGTTAAACAAATCTAGTAAACTTCCTACCGTAGGATTTCCCATCAAATTGACACAAGCATGCATTTTTGCAAACAAAAAATTTATTTCAAAACAAGATCAATATGCTTCAAGGACACTTGCCTTTCTCTTGGGATTGGTTCGGGTCGAAGCCTTCAAACTCTTGGTGCTGTAGATCCTCCACGACACTCTCTAGCGCAAATCCGTCTAATCCACACAATAAACATACAAGACAAGAGACACAATCAAAGAGTGCACAAATATTACTCAATATGACATGACATGCATGATTAATGCAAATGCAAGGTGGATCTTGTTAATAGATTGATTTTAATGATCACTAACTAGTTAATAGATTTTAACAATATACAGGTTTGGAGTTGATAAGATCAAATTTTAGAATTAATTCAACAGAATTTCCAAGGAAAACCGGACTAGTCTACAGAAGGCCGGACTAGGCCGCACTTCGCAGAACTAGCAAACTAGGGTTTTCTAGATCAACATAAATTTGGAGATTAGGGATTGAATTCTCGTAAGGAAAAGAGAATATAAGGTATACCAGGTGTTTAGAACTCCAATGAATCAAGAAACTTAGAGGTAACACTTGGATCTTGGAGATCTAGGGTTGGGGATGAACTTGGAGATGATTTGGTGATGAAGAATGAAACTTGATGGAGATCTTGATCCTCTTTTGTTTCCTCCTCCTCTTCTTCCTCCTTGGGATCTCCTCCTCCCTCCTTGGTGGTGGCTCTCCACGAACTAGGGTTTGGGTGGGGAGAAAAAGTGGCAAATAGATGTCAAGCCAAGGGGTGGGATGGTTTACATAGAGGTGGAGGCTAGGGTTAGATGGATTTCGAGTTTGAGAGGAGTAGAGGCCGGTTAGAGTCCCACATGGGCTCTAAAAGAGTTAGGCACAATGTCCCTAGGCCCACATAACATGAACCCCAAGAAACAAGTCGTAAAACAAAAGATCAACTTGGAGTCGTGAAATATCGGACAAGTCCGAAAAGGACCGGACTAGTCCGAAAATGTCCAGAGAGAAAATCGGACAAGTCTGACCTAAAATCGGACAAGCCCAACTTTAGTCAGAGAAGAAAATGGACAAGTCTGATGGGACACCGAACTAGTCTGGAAAAGTCCAGGGACTTAGCAAATTTTCAAGGATTCTTGGAATATCGGACTAGTCCGCACAAAATCGGACAAGTCCGAAAGTTTCTGGAGGCAAAATCAAACTAGTTCGCAGCAAAAACGGACAAGTCCATTTTTAGTCAGAGAGAAATCGGACTAGTCCTCACTAAAATTGGACTAGTTCGCACTTTTCAGCATTTTAAGTGCGGTTTTGTTCCAAATCAGTTTTAATCTCATTCCTCTTGATGTGGATTAATGTTAAACATGAATATCAATGTATGTAGGGCATGCTGCATGAAAATGAGGGTGTTACAAACCTACCCCCCTTAAAATGAATCTCGCCCTCGAGATTTGACTCGGAAGAGAAGAGATAGGGAAATTCCTTCTTGAGATCATCCTCCAATTCCCACGTCGCTTCTTTTTTTGTGTGGTGCTTCCATTGAACTTTACACCATCTAATAACCTTGTGACTCTTTCCTTGGTTTCCAAGATTTTGATCGGCTGTTCGGCATAAGTCAAATCTTCCTCTAGTTCCAATCCTTCCATGGGCACTTGTTCTTCCGGTACTCTCAAGAATTTCTTGAGTTGGGAAACATGAAAGACATCATGTACATCCGAAAGATGAGTTGGCATCTCCAACTTATACGCTACTTCTCCCCTTTTGTCCAAAATCTTGAATGGTCCAATGTAGCGAGGTGCTAGCTTGCCTCTTATGTTAAACCTCTTATGACCTCTTATTGGTGACACTTTGAGGTAAACAAAATCTACCACTTCAAAGGTTAATTTCCTTCTCCTATTGTCCGCATAGCCCTTTTGTCTTGATTGGGCAACCCTCAAGTTTTCACGAATTATTTAGACTTGCTTTTCGGCTTCTTGCAACACATTCGGACCAAATACTTGAGTTTCTCCTGCCTCATTCCAGAATAAAGGTGTCCTACACTTCCTTCCATAAAGCACTTCATAAGGTGACATCTTCAAACTTTCTTGGTAGCTATTGTTGTATGAAAACTCCGCGTATGGCAAGCTTTTGTCCCCACATCTCCCATGCTTAAATCACAAGATCTTAACATGTCCTACAAATTATGATTGGTCCTCTCGGTTTGTCCATCCGTTTGAGGGTGATATGTTGAACTGAAATTCAACCTCGTTCCCAAAGCTTCATGCAATTTTTGCGAAAACCTGGAAGTGAATTGTGAACCACTATCTAAGACTATCTTCTTCGGAACTCCATGCAAACATACTATTCTTTTCATATATAGTTCTGCCAATTTCTCTCCATTATAGGTGGTCTTGACGGGAATAAAGCGAGCTGACTTAGTTAATCGATCCACAATTACCCAAATTGAGTCGTAACCGGACTGAGTACGTGGCAAACCAACTATGAAGTCCATACCGATCTCTTCCCACTTCCACTCTGGAATCTTCAATGGATGCAATAACCCAGCTGGCCTTTGATGTTCTGTCTTGACTCATTGACACACATCACACAACACTACATATTCAGCTATGTCCTTTTTCATGCTATCCCACCAATAGCGAGTCTTCAAGTCTTTGTACATCTTCGTACAACCGGGGTGAATTGAGTAAGGTGAGTCATGTGCCTCTTTAATTATTGTCTTCCGAATATGCTTTACATTGGGCACGACAATCCTTTTTCCAAGCCATAAGGTACCATGTTCATCCTCATCAAATCTGAATTCTCTTCCCTCTTGGGTCCTTCCCTTGATTTCTTGAATTTCCTCATCCTTTGTTGGACCCTCTCGAATTTCTTACTCCAAGGTCGGATTTAATTCCATTGTCCCCATCTCATTTAAAATCCAAGATTCAATCGTTCAAACTCCTTAGATAACTCAGATGGTAACTCTCAAACTGTGAGTTGATGACTTACTCCTTTTCTACTCAAAGTGTCGGCCACTACATTGGCTTTCTCCGGATGATAGTTGATCCCAAAATCATAATCTTTGATAAGCTCTAACCATCTTCGTTGCCTCAAATTCAGATCCATTTGTGTGAAGATATACTTCAAACTCTTATGATCCGTATAAATTTCACACCTATGTCCAAGGATATATTGTCTCCAAATCTTCAATGCATGTACCACGGCTGCAAGTTCCAAATCATGTGTTGGGTAATTTTGTTCATGTTTCTTCAATTGACTCGATGCATAGGCGACCACTTGACCTTCTTTCATCAATACACATCCAAGTCCTTGTCTCGATGCATCGCAATAAATATCAAAACTCTTGCTCACATCCGGCAGTACCAAAACTGGGGCTGTTGTCAACATCTTCTTCAACTCCTCAAAACTGTCTTGACAAGCTTGAGTCCAATGGAAAGCTTTTCCCTTCATTAGCAATTCCTTCATTGGCTTGGCTATCTTGGAAAAGTCCTTGATGAGTCGACGGTAATATCCAGCCATCCCAAGAAAACTCCTTATTTCCTTTACATTTTGTAGGGGCTCCCATTTTAACACGTCCCTCACTTTTCCTGGATCAACCGAAACTCCTCCTCCGGAGATGATATGACCCAAAAAAGACACCTCTCTCAACCAAAACTGACACTTGTTGAACATGGCATACAATTGATGCTCCCACAATTTCTGCAATGTGAGCCTCAAGTGTTCCTCATATTCCTTCTCATCCTTCGAGTAGATCATAATGTCATCAATAAACACCACAACGAACTTATCCAAATAGTCCATGAAGACCTTATTCATGAGGTACATAAAGTAGGCAGACACATTTGTCAATCCAAAAGACATCACCGTGTACTCATACTGTGTCCCAAAAGATGTCTTGGGTATGTTCGATGGTCTAATATTCATTTGAAAGTATCCTGACCTCAAATCAATCTTAGAGAAGACACAAGCACCCTTCATCTAATCAAACAAGTCTTCTATGCGTGGCAAGGTGTACTTGTTCTTGATTGTTACCTCGTTGAGAGCTCGGTAATCCACACAAATCCCTTGGGTTCCATCCTTCTTGTCCACAGATAGCACGGGCGCTCCCCAAGGTGAAGAACTAGGGCGAATAAAACCCTTCTCTAGTTGCTCTTGAATTTGCTTCTTGAGCTCCGCTAATTCCATAGGAGGCATCCTATACGGCCTCTTAGCTATAGGTGCAGTTCCAGGTATTAATTCAAAAACAAACTCAATATCTCGATCAGGTGGCATACCTGGCAACTCGGCTGGGAAAACATCCAAAAATTCACACACCACCAGAATCTCCTCAACTGCGGCACTGTCCATATGATTCAGCTCCAATTGCTTTGGTGCGGTTTGAGATGCTTCAAATTCTACGGTCATCCCTTCCTCATTGGTAAACTTTACCATTTTTGTGTCACACTCAATAAGTCCATTGCGCTTCCTCAACCAGTCCATACCAAGTATGATGTCCAATCCTTCAGAATCCAAAACAATGAGGTTGGCGAAGAAGTCTACCCCCCTTATTCTAAGGCTTACTTTTGAACATACTGTATTTGTCCTCATCTCTCCTCTAGGAGACATAACCAATAGAGTAAACTTCATATGAGAGATAGGCAAACTATACTTGGCAACATACTTTGGTGCAATGAATGAATGCGATGCTCCAGAATCAAATAACATAGTCGCGGGGTTGGAGTTGGCGAGAAACATACCAATGACCACGTCATCCGCTTGTTGAGCATCCTCCGTAGAGACATGGTTCACGTTGCCACAAGCAAAATTCTGTTTTCCATGGTTCCCTTGTGGTTTTCCTCCATTGGGTCTTGGGTTTTGCCTCGACGCGTTGCTTCCTTGACCAAGGCCTGACTTAGGACATTGATGCGCAAAATGTCCAGCTTCTCCACAAGTATAGCACTTCTTAACTCCACCAGAATTATTGGGACGAACTTGATTTTGAACATTTGCACCAGGAAAATTAGCACGGGGTGCATAAGGCATTGGAGGCCTAGGTGCTTGCATGGCAGGGCGCTGTTGCACAAACTGAGTTGGGCGCGGTGCATATCCTGGGCACTGTATAGGAGCTAAGGAGCTGTAATATGGCGCATTAGGAGGCACAAAGCGAGGGTGCACATTACTTCCTTGTTGCTATCCTTGTTATGGCACTTTCCTCTTGTTGTCTTGCTCCATCTCAGGGATCTTGTTCTCAACTACGATTGCTTTGTCCACAAGCTTCTGAAAATTTGCATAATCACAGTTGTGCAATTGCACTTGGATCTCATTGTTCAAGCCCCTCATGAACAAGTATTGTTTCCGGCTGTCCCGGCTCACATCCTCAGACGCATACCTTGAGAGTCGAGTGAATTTGTTGAGATATTCACTCACGCTTGTTTTTCCTTGCCTTAAGTTCTCAAATTCTTGCCGCTTCAGGATTATAACACCCTCCGGCACATAATGAGAACGAAAACTCTCCTTGAATTCGACCCAAGTAATTCTCTCCTGATTCTCATGAGCATTGCAATATGAATCCCACCAATCCGTTGCTGCTCCAACTAGTTGATGAGAAGCAATAGGTAAGAATTTAGAAACGTACCCAACTATATGCATCAAAGGATATGAAACTAACCAACTAGCTACACTATCCTAGGTGGACTTGGCAATGCTAAAGCATCCCAAATCCTCTATTAAGCACACAAGCAACCAATATATATAGCAAACACACACCAAACAGAATCACAATGTTTCCTGAGTGCTCCTATGTGCTCTAAAGTGTCCATTCTATCTAGGTTGCGTCCTACGGTCAACCTGTGGCTCTGATACCAATTTGTGACACCTGGTTCCGAAAATGAACCAAGTGAACGCATATGTGTGCCTAGGACGTTCAACACACATACACGAGTGCATTCACAAAAGAGTATACAGAAAATTACCACGTAACAAGATTAATTAACCAAATTTTTTTACACTAACCATATCATCCTCGAGTACAAGTTCTAATAAATATTAATGAAAAGTTCAACTAATGCAACAGAAATAACTAATTAAGCAAACTAAACAGCTAGGCAGCATAAGCAATAGGGTATAGCGCAGCTCCAATCAACACCAGAGGCAAAGCTGACGGTAGACATGGCCTAGAACTCCGCATTATCGCCGTTAAACTCCCAATCCTAACCTGCAACTGTTGGGAGGGGGGGTTGCAAGAGTGAGTACATGTCGTACTCAGCAAGTGTGGAAAGTATGACATGTGCCTGATTCAAATAACGACAATAACAATGGTTGAGTGCTAAAAAGTACATTAAAACAATTGGAAAGCCATATATTATATGTATGTGAAGTAAACCCATCATAATCATAAGTAACATCATAATATTAGTCCATATTCCATATCCATCATCATATACCAATATCCATATTCAATACCAGAATTCAATTCATAACCATCCATAACCATAATACCAACCATAACCATAACACCATCCCAAATCCCCATTTTACTCTAATCATGTGAGGGTTCAGGTTGCTCATAACCGGGAGCACGACTATCATGATAGTTTTAGAAACACTCTGCAGAGGCTGTACCGCTTTACCCACGTGTTTGTGATTTCATCACCTTTCGATGACTATAGAATCTCAATTATGCCGTCTCACACTTCTGTAGGTGTGTGACCAAGAGATCACAAGATATCCTTTACAAAGGGGTTACTAGCCTATTTAGACCCCACTGAGGTTTCACCGGTGGCGATGCCTCCAACTGAGCACATCTTCAACCAAGGGCCCCCTCTTGAGCCATTCCGATCCCAGGGTAGTCCCACCAATCATCAACAAACCCAATCCGACTACCCCTTCCCCGAGCATCCTTAATGGTCCAAATAGCACTGGCAAAGCCCTAATTAATCAGCTGTGCCGCACCCATACTTGGCCTCGTGGTGGCACTGTAAATCTTGGATGGTCGCTCCACGAACTGGTCCATATATCTAAAGCAAGCAAAACCACCATAACATCCAACCCATCCACATACCAGGCTTGCTTAGATCACCCATTACCATATCATATTTAACCAGTTCATGTTAACCATAATCTCATAAATGCATAATTATGTTGAGTGGTATAGTTGTTTTCCCATCCAGTTGATAAAGCGAAGCAAATGGTAAAAAACCCTTCCCGACTCTCTACCATATATTCCAGGTGACAAGGGTGGTTAAACAAATCTAGTAAACTTCCTACCATAGGATTTCCCATCAAATTGACACAAGCATGCAGTTTCACAAAAAAAACATTTATTTCAAAACAGGATCAATATGCTTCAAGGACACTTGCCTCGCTCTTGGGATTGGTTCGGGTTGAAGCCTTCAAAATCTTGGTGCTGTAGATCCTCCGCGGCACTCTCTAGCGCAAATCCGTCTAATCCACACATTAAGCATACAAGACAAGAAACACAATCAAAGAGTGCACAAATATTACTCAATATGACAAGACATGCATGATTAATGCAAATGCAAGGTGGATCTTGTTAATAGATTGATTTTAATGATCACTAACTAGTTCTAATAGATTTTAACAAGTTTATACAGGTTTGGAGTTGATTAGATCTAATTTTAGAATTAACTCAACACAATTTACCCAGGAAAATTGGACTAGTCTGCAGAAGGTCGGACTAGTCCGCACTTCGCGGAACTAGTGAACTATGGTTTTTAGATCGACGTAAATTTGGAGATTAGGGATTGAATTCTCGTAAGGAAAAGAGAATATAAGGTATAACAGGTGTTTAGAACTCCAATGAATCAAGAAACTTGGAGGTAACACTTGGATCTTGATGATCTAGGGTTGGGGATGAACTTGGAGACGAATTGGTGATGAAGAACGAAACTTGATGGAGAGCTTGATCCTCTTTCATTTCCTCCTCTTCTTCTTCTTGCTTGGGATCTCCTCCTCCCTCCTTGGCGGTGGCTCTCCATGAACTAGGGTTTGGGTGCGGTGGAAAAGTGGCAAATAGATGTCAAGCCAAGGGGTGGGGTTGTTTATATAGAGGTGGAGGCTAGGGTTAGATGGATTTCAAGTTTGAGAGGAGTAGAGGCCGGTTTAGAGTCCCACATGGACTCTAAAAGAGTTAGGCACGACGTCCCTAGGCCCACTTAACGTGAACCCCAAGAAACAAGTCATAAAAAAAAAGATCAACTCGGAGTTGCGAAATATCGAACAAGTCCGAAAAGGATCGGACTAGTCCAAAAATGTCCAGATAGAAAATCGGACAAGTCTAGGCTAAAATCGGACAAGTTCGACTTTAGTCAGAGAGGAAAACAGGAAAGTCCACTGGGACACCGGACTAGTCCAAAAAAGTCCAGGGACATAGCAAATTTTCAAGGATTCTTGGAATATCGGACTAGTCCACACAAAATCGGACAAGTCCGAAAGTTTCCAGAGGCATAATAGGACTAGTCCGCAGCAAAAACAGATAAGTATGTTTTTAGTCAGAGAGAATTCGGACTAGTCCTCACTAAAATCGGACTAGTCCACACTTTTCAGCATTTTATGTGCGGTTTTGTTCCAAATCAATTTTAAACTCATTCCTCTTGATGTGGATTAATGTTAAACATGAATATGAATTTATGTAGGGCATGATGCATGAAAATGAGGGTGTTACAAGAAGGAACATGAGGAACACTTGAGGCTTACGCTGTAGAAATTAAGGAAGCATCAATTGTATGCCAAGTTTAACAAGTGTCAGTTTTGGTTGAGAGAGGTATCGTTTTTGGGTCATATCATTTCAGGGGGAGGAGTTTCGGTTGATCCAGGAAAAGTGATGGACGTGTTAAAATGGGAGCCCCCATAAAATGTAAAGGAGATCAGGAGTTTTCTTGGGATGACTGGATATTACCGTAGGTTCATCAGGGACTTTTCCAAGATAGCGAAGCCTATGACAGAGTTGCTAATGAAGGGAAGGCATTTCAATGGATTGATGCTTGTCAAAACAGTTTTGAGGAGTTGAAGAAGAGGTTAACTACAGCCCCAGTTTTGGTATTGCCAGATGTAAGCAAGAGTTTTGACATATATTGTGATGCATCGAGACAAGGACTTGGATGTGTGCTCATGCAAGAGGGTCAAGCAGTTGCATATGCATCGAGGCAATTGATGAAACATGAGAAGAATTACCCAACCCATGATTTGGAATTTGCAGCCGTAGTATCCGCGTTGAAGATTTGGAGACATTATATCCTTGGTCATAGGTGTGATATTACACGGATCACGAGAGTCTTAAGTATATTTTCACACAAATGGATCTGAATTTGAGGCAACAAAGATGGTTGGACCTTATAAAGGATTATGATTTGGGAAACAATTATCACTTGGGAAAGGCCAATGTAGTGGCCGATGCTTTAAGTCGAAAAGGAGTAAGTCACCAACTCATGGTTCCAGAATTACCATTTGAGTTATGTATGGAGTTTGAACGGTTGAAATGTAAATGGGATGGAGATGATGGAGTTAAACCCAACCTTAGAGCAAGAAATTCTGGAAGGCCAAACTAAGGATGAGGAAATTTAAGAAATCAAGGAAAGGAGGCAAGATGGAGGAGAATTCAGATTTGATGAGGACGAACATGGTACCCTATAGCTTGGTAAGAGGATTGTTGTGCCTAATGTGAAGCATATTTGGGAGACAATATTAAAAGAGGCACATGACTCGCCATACTCGATTCACCCTGGTTGTACGAAGATGTACAAAGACATGAAGACTTGCTATTGGTGGGATTGCATGAAGAAGGACATAGCCGAATATGTCACCTTATGTGATGTGTGTCAACGAAGAACATCAAAGGCCAGCAGGATTATTGCAGCCATTGAAGATTCCATAGTGGAAGTGGGAAGAGATCGGTATAGACTTTATAGTTGGATTGCCGCGTACTCAGTCCGGTTATGACTAAATTTTGATAATTGTGGATCGGTTGACTAAATCAGCTCATTTCATCCCTGTGAAGACTAAGTATACAGGTGCACAATTGGCCGAAATATACATGGAGCATATTGTGTGTCGACAAGGAGTACCAAAGAAGATAGTCTCGGATAGAGGTTCTCAATTTACCTCCAGATTTTGGCAGAAATTGCATGAAGCATTGGGAACAAGGTTGAACTTCAGTTTGGCATATCACCCTCAAATGGATGGACAAATCGAGAGGACCAATCAGATTTTGGAGGACATGTTAAGAGCTTGTGCCTTGAAGCATGGGAAAGGTTCGGACAAGAGCTTGCCATATGCAGAATTTTCATTCAACAATAGTTACCGGGCAAGCTTGAAAATGTCACCATATAAAGCGCTTTATGGAAGGAAGTGTAGGACACCTTTATTCTGGAATGGGGCAGGAGAAACTCAAGTATTTGGTCTGGATGTGTTGCAAGAAGCCAAAAAGCAAGTCCGAATAATTCGTGAAAACTTGAGGGCTGCCCAATCCAGACAAAAAGGCTATGCAGACAATAGGAGAAGGAAATTAGCCTTTGAAGTGGGAGATTTTGTTTACCTCAAGGTGTCACCGATGAGGGGTCATAAGAGCTTTAACATAAGAGGCAAGCTAGCACCTCGCTACATTGGACCATTCAAGATTTGGGACAAAAGAGGAGAAGTAGCGTATAAGTTGGAAATGTCAGGTCATCTTTTGGATGTCCATGATGTCTTTCATGTTTCCCAGCTGAAGAAGTGCTTGAGAGTACCATAAGAACAAGTGTCAATGGAAGGATTGGAATTAGTGGCAGATTTGACGTATGCCGAGCAACCGGTCAAAATCTTGGAAACCAAAGAGAGAGTCACAAGAAACAAGGTGATTCGATGGTGTAAAATTCAATGGAAGCATGCCACAGAATCAGAGGCAACTTGGGATCTAGAAGATGATTTCAAGAAGGAATTTCCCTAGCTCTTCTCTTCCGCGTCGAATCTCAAGGGCGAGATTCATTTAAAGGGGGGTAGGTTTGTAACACCCTCATTTTCATGCATCATTCTATGCATACATTCATATACATGTTTAACATTAATCCACATAAAGAGGAATAAGTTTAAAATTGATTTGGAACAAAACCGCACTTACAAATTCTGGAAAGTGTGTACTAGTCCGATTTTGGTGCGGACTAGTTTGATTTCCCTCTAACCTCGATTGGATTTGTCTGTTTTTGCTGCGGACTAGTCTGTTTTTGCCTCTGGACACATTCGGACTTGTTCGGTCCTATGCGGACTAGTCCGGTGTTCCAAGAATCCTTGAAAAATTGTTAGGTCCCTAAACTTGTCCGGACTAGTCCGGTGTTCCAGCGGACTTGTCCGTTTTCCTCTCTGACTAAAGTCGGACTTGTCCGATTTTTGGCCAGAGTTGTCCGATTTCTCTCTGGACAACTTCGGACTAGTCCGGTCCTTTTTGGACTTGTCCGATAAATCGCGACTCCGAATTGATCTTTTATTTTATGACTTGTTTCTTGGGTTTCATGTTAAGTGGGCCTAGGGACGTCGTGCCTAACTCCTTTAGAGCCCATGTGGGACTCTAAACCGACCTGTACTCATCTCATACTCGAAATCCATCTAACCCTAGCCTCCACCTCTATATAAACAACCCCACCCCTTGGCTTCACATCTATTTGCCACTTTTCCACCCCACCCAAACCCTAGTTCTTGAAGAGCCACCATCAAGGACGGGGGAGGAGATCCCAAGCAAGAAGAAGAGGAGGAGGAACCGACAGAGGATCAAGATCTCCATCAACATTGAGTTCTTAATCAACAATCCACCATCAAGTTCTTCATCAACCCTAGATCGTCAAGATCCAAGTGTTGCCTCCAAGATCCTTGATTCATTGGAGTCCTAAGCCCTGGTATACCTTCTATTTTCTTTTATTTACGTGAATTTGACCCATAATCTCCAAATTCACGTCGATCTAGAAAACCCTAATCTGCTGATCTCGCAAAGTGCGGACTTGTCCGGTCCCTAGCGGACTAGTCTGATTTCCTAGTTAAATTGTGTTGAATTAATTCTAAAATTTGATCTAATAAAATCCAAACATGTATAAACTTGTAAAAATCTATTAGAACTAGATAGTGATCATTTAAAAGCAATCTATTAACAAGTTATAACTTGCTTTTGCATTAATCATGCATGTCATGTAATATTGAGTAATATTTGTGCACTCTTAGATTGTGTTTCTTGTTTTTATGTTTATTGTGCGGATTTGACGGATTTGCACTATAAAGTGCCGCGGATGATCTCCAACACCAAGAGTTTGAAAGCTTTGACCCAAATCAATCCCAAGAGCAAGGCAAGTGTCCTTGAAGCTTATTGATCCTGTTTTGAAATAAATGTTTTGTTTGCAAAACTGCATGCTTGTGTCAATTTAATGGGAATCCTATGGTAGGAAGTTTACTAGCTTTGTTTGACCACCCTTGTCATCCGGAATATATGATAGAGAGTTGGAAAGGGCTTTTTGCTTTGCTTAATCAATTGGGATGGGAAAACAAACATACCACTTACCTTAATTATGTAATTATGAGATTATGATTAACGCGAACAGGTTAATATGATATGGTAATGGGTGATTTAAGCAAGCCCGGTATGTGGATCGGTTGGATGATATGGTGGTTTGCTTGCTTTAGATCTAAGGACCGGTTCATGCAAGAATAAGCCATGACTACAGTGCCACCACGAGGCCAAGTATGGGTGCGGCGTAGTCGATTAATTAGGACCTTGACAGTGCTATTTGGACCATTAAGGATGCTCAGGGAAGGGATAGTCGGATCGGATTTGTTGTTGATTGGTGGGACTACCCTGGGATCCTAATGGCTCAATAGGGGGCCCTTGGTTGAAGATGTGCTCTGCATGAGACATCGCCACTGATGAAACCTCAGTGGGGTCTAAATAGGCTAGTAATCCCTTTGTAAAGGATATTTTGTGATCTCTTGGCCACACACCGGGAAGTGTGAGACGGCATAATAGAGGTTCTAGTCACTGAAAGGTGATAAAATCACAGACACGTGGGTAAAGTGGTACAAGATCTGCAGAGTATTAAAACTATCATGATAGTCGTGCTCCCGGTTATGAGCACCTGGACAACTTCCATGATTAGAGGGACATTGGGATTTGGTTATGGTTATAGATGGTTATGAATTAAATTCTAGTATTGAATATGGATATTGGTATATGATGATGGATATGGAATATGGACTGTTATTATGATAACGACATGGATTATGATGGGTTTATTTCATATACATATAATATATTGCTTTTCAAATTTTTTAATGTACTTTTCAGCACTTAGCGATTGTTATATTCGTCGTTTGTATCAGCTACATGTCATACTTTCCACACTTGTTGAGTACGACATGTACTCACCCTTTTAATCCCCCCAATAGTTGCAGGTCAGGATTGGGACTTTAATGATGATAATGTGGAGTACTAGGTTGTGTCTACTGTTAGATTGCCTGTGGTGTTGATTGGAGCTGCGCTATATACCCTATTTGCTTAGTTGCTTCACTGCATAGTTCCTTATTTAGTTATTCCGCTGCATTAGTTGAACTTGTCATTAATAATCATTAGAGATTGTATTCGAAGATATTATGAATTCTGTAATAAAAGTACTTATTTGATAATTTGAGTTGTGGTAATTGTCTGTATATCGTTTGTGATGCACTTGTGTATGTGTGTTGAACATCCCGATCACACACATACTGCACTTGGTTCATCTTCAGAACCAGGTGTCACAGGAGCGCACCGCTTTGACTGATCAAGAAAAAATTAAAATGTCGCGTGGGAAAGTAGGATAAGGCTCCACCCTCGGGCTCGTCACCTCCCCCCAAGGTGGACCCAGGGGCCACTGTCGATACCCGTCATACCGGGTACCCTCGCGCACAAGCCAGAGCCGCCTAGGTACCATGCCTCCCAACGGAGATAGAGTCTGAGGGCGCCACGTGTTCAGGAGACCTGGAACCGCCAGTCTCAGATTGGTGGTCCGGGGTACCCACAAGACATCACGAAGAAGGAGCTCAGCCCCACCTTGGCGATGAGCTCCCAGGGAGCCACGTGTCCAGCAGGGCAGGACCCGACCTCCTCCATGGAGGTGGCCTCCCAAGCTGCCACGTGGCCCGCGAAGATCGAGACCCAATCTCCCCCGCGGAGGCGAGTGCCCGAGCTGCCACGTGGCCCGCAGGATGAGACCTGACCTCCCCCGCAGAGGTGAGCTCCCGAGCTGCCACATGCCCTGCGAGACGGACCTGGCCTCCACCACAGCGGTAAGCTCCCCAGCTGTTGTGTGGTTAGTCTACTTGCCCTGAACGAATAATAAGGAAGTTAAGAGGGTGGTGCGCCTTGTCTCCGTCGAGCCTTGAAGATACACGGCTTCCGCAGACGCATTGCATGGCGCACGCCTAATGTTAGGTACCGCTACGACCAATCACATCGCAGTGAAGACACCGCAGGCCTATCCCACTCCGCCAAGTTGGTAGGTTACGATGCCAGAGACAGTTGGATGGGACATCCCCTGCCAATGTCGGCAACGACGCATGGGCGACCGATGACTCAGGCGGCAAGACGGCTAGTTATCAAAGCTATAGTGAGAGGAAGCTTATGAGAGAAGCCTTAGATCTTTAGGATAAGATCACCCCGGGACCACCTGTCGGGCCCTGGGACCCCACTTGTAAGGCGTCCGACCTTTTCAATAAACGGATTAGACCGCCATCTCTACAAGGAACAAACTCAAAATCCCCGATACACACACACGCATACACACTCACCAAGCAATACAATCCACCGTGGAGTAGGTTGTTATGCTCCTTGCGACCCGAACCATGTAAAAACCACTGTCTCATACTCTTCCGCTAGAGCACTAGTTTTAGGCCTAAGCCCCGCTGAACAAGAACCTCTGTGGGCTCCTCCTTAGCAGATCTGGGAGAAGTTTCGCATTAACACTTTGACAGGAACCATCGCCCACTACCTCTTCGCCCTCACGGGTGTGGCCGATCATCTTGAAATTCTGTTCGAGATGATGGCACAGGTGCTCGGCACCGAGGGACGCAGAAACCTGGTGGAGGCGATGGAGAGAAACCTCGATCTCAGGGTTGCACCGCCAGCGCAGCCTGCCCAGGATCCTGTTGCACTGGCGCTGGAGTCGCCGTCGGAGAAGGAGGAGGAGGATGATTTAGTTTTTCTTTGTTGTTTTCAGTTGCTTGTACTTTTTTCTTGTGTTTTGTAATATATTGTCTTAATGAATGAAATCTATATTTGTTCATCTATCTGACTGAATATTATCTTGTGTGCTCAACACTTGTGTGAACGAATATATTACAAAATGTTGGCTATTGTGTGAATGAATGAATGTGTTGTGTGTTCATTGTGTTCCTCAGGAATCATAAGGAAGGATTTTATTATTTTCTGGACAAGTGAATGATTTTGTTATTAAGTTAATGTGCTCTAAGTTTAGTGATTTTTGATATATCCAGTGAACCGAAGAAAAATGGAGAAAATCATGAAGCTAAAGGAGACGTCCATAATAGGAGACGCGCTTTACGTAAAAGCGCGTCTCCATTTTAGCAAAGGAGAGGGAGACGTCGAGCATAGGCGACAAGCTTCGATGTTAAGCGCATCTCCATTTTGCATCTCTGCACAACATTATATAAGTCACCATCAGTTTCTCCTATTCTCTTCGTTCGTCTTCTCCATGCAGACAACCCACCATGGACAACGTTCCGCCACCAAGACCGCTGAGGGACCCACCCTACAATAAACAGTGTTGTCGCTCCGCCATGAGGCTCAACAATGAGCTGCTCGAGATGTTGTTTGACAGGCTATTCGACCGCTTCTAGAGGCTGCTCGAGACGATGGCTGAGGTGCTCGGTGCCGATGGCCGCAGTATCGTGATGGCGGCGATGGTGAGGAACCTCGGTCGCGAGGTTGCACCGCTAGATCCAGACCAGCCGAAGCAACCGGTGGAGCAGTCGCAGCAGTCGGAGGAGGAGGGGGGGGAGGAGGAGAAGTATTTAGGATTTCTTTTGTTCTTTTTTTAGTTGATGTTGTTTTTATTTTCTTGTGACGTGTACTTTTTTCTTGTGTTTTGTAATATATTTGTTAATGAATGAATGTGTTATCTGTGTTCATCCGTGTGATGAATATTTTGTGTGTTCAACTGTGAATGAATGAATTAATCATTCAGCGACGATTTCATGTCCGTCTGTAAGTGAAGACAAAGGAGACGTGCTTTCTGTAAAGTACGTCTCATTGCTTTTGATAATAGGAGACACACTTTCTTAGAAGCGCGTCTCCCATTCGTCGGAGAGAAGGTACGTCTTAGATACCTACTTAACTGAGACGTGTTGTATTGTAATGCGTCTTCTTGAATAGTCAACAGAGCCATGTCAGGTCCTCGCTGAAGCAGGCTCGTCTCGCTTAACCTTAACAGAGACATTTTCCTTTGTGCGTGTCGCCCGTCTTTGTCTCCTTTTTGAGTTTCTTAAGTAGTGGTCGACGATGGATTGAACTCCTCCAGCCGTGGAATTCCTGGTCAGGGAATCAACATCTAGAAGTGGATCCATGTATCTGTTAGGTCTGCCCAAGAAGTTGAACATTGACCCATGTGGGAAGGTCCCTTATTTATTCTATAAATTATAGATGGCTATATTCTAACTCGATTTTTGAATAGAGCCTCCACCACAGCAGCTGTCACTCACAAGTTGTTGCCCCTCACGCGTAATACGTGTAAGGTCCATGTCTCCTTCTGCATCAATGGTGTGACACACGGTTCCAAAAACGAACCAAGTGAACGCATATGTGTGCCCAGGACGTTCAACACACATACACGAGTGCATTCACAAAAGAGTATAAAGAAAATCACCACCAAACAATATTAACTAACCAAATTCTATTACACAAACCATATTATCCTCGAATACAAGTTCTAATGAATATTAATGACAAGTTCAACTAATGCAGCTAAAATAGACTAAACTGAGCAAACTAAGCAAAAGGGATAACGCAGCTCCATGCAACACCACAGGCAAGGCTGACGGTAGACACGACCTAGAACTCCGCATCTTCGCCATTAAACTCACAATCCTGACCTGCAATTGTTGGGGGGGGGGGGGAATTGCAAGAGTGAGTACATGTCGTACTCAGCAAGTGTGGAATGTATGACATGTGGCTGATTCAAACGACGACAATAATAATGTCTAAGTGCTGAAAAGTACGGTAAAACCATTTGAAAAAGCAATGTATTACATGTATTTGAAGTAATCCTATCATAAACCATAATTAATAACATAGCACCACTCCATATTCCATATCCATCACCATCATACCATTAACCATATTCAATGCCATAGTTAATCCATAACCAGCCAATACCAGTACCAAACCATAACCATCCAAAATCCCAATTTCCCTCTAATCACGGAAGTTGTCCAGGTCGTCATAACCAGGAGCACAACTATCATGATAGTTTTATTAGACTATGCAGAGTTTGTACCACTTTACCCACGTGTTCGTGATTTCATCACCTTTCGGTGACTAAGAACCTCCCTTATGCCCATGACCCGTCGGTCACATTACACACTTTCGTTGGTGTGTGGCCAAGAAATCACAAAATAGCCTTTACAAAGTGATTACTAGCCTATTTAGACCTCACTGAGGTTTCACTGGTGGTGATGCTTCAATTGAGCACATCTCCAACCAAGGGCCCCCTCTTGAGCCATTCGGATCCTAGGGTATTCCCACCAATCATCAACAAACCCAATCCGACTACCCCTTCCCCGTGCATCCTTAATGGTCCAAACAACACTAGCAAAGCCCTAATTAATCAGCTATGCCGCACCCATACTTTGCCTCGTGGTGGCACTATAGTCATGGCTTATTCTCGCATGAACCGGTCCTTAGATCTAAAGCAAGCAAACTACCATGACATCCAACCCATCCACATACCATGCTTTCTTAGATCACCCATTACCATATCATATTGACTAGTTCACATTAACCAGAATATCATTAATGCATAATTAAATGTGTAGTGTTGTTTTCCCATCCCAATTAATTAAGTGAAGCAAAAAGGTAAAAAGTCCATCCTGACTCTCTACCATAATCCCAGGTGACAAGGGTGGTCAAACAAATCTAGTAAACTTCCTATCATAGGATTTCCCATCAAAATTCATGCAAGCATGCAGTTTTGCAAACAAAACATTTATTTTAAAACATGATCAATATTCTTCAAGGACACTTGCCTTGCTCCGACGGATGGGGTTGGTCAAGCGTTTCGAAGTCTTGGTTCTGGAAATTCTCGTACACGAACTCTTGAGCACTTCGCTCTACTCGTGATCACACATACAAGAAAACATATACAAATCAACATGATGCACACATACTAATAAACATGCAATGACATGTATGGATGCAAAGTTCAATAATTAATTAACTATGGTTGTTTATTGATTAGATGCAACTAGTTCATACGTGTTCATGCGAGTTTACGGGTGTTTTAGCGAGGATTAATGCTGCTGAAAATAAATTTATGGTGCAACTACGGTTAAATTACGTCTATTAGATCCAATACGTCGCTAAAATTCGCATTGGAAAAACGAACCCTACTGTAGATGCGACGGTTCGAAGATCGTGGAACAAAGGTGACGCGTAGATAAAGTGGATGGCGCAACGGTCCTCTGGCGGCACGACGACGGTGTCGCGACGATGAAGACGACCTCCGGCGGACGAAGGCACCCTCCTCTTTTTCCTCCTCTTCCTTACCCTTTTTTTTCTTCCCTGGCGGTGCCTCTGGTCTCCTCTCTTTTTTCTACGGCGGCTAGGGCTCCTGGGACTGCTGCGGTTGCCTCTGGCGTCGGAAAAACATGAGGGCATTAAGGGGGGGGGGGGGGTTATAGGCGCACTCGGTACCGAGGCCGACTTGGCTTGGGGCGCGGTTGACGCGCGGGTGCGCATTGAAAAGGGGCGCGCTGGCAGCGCGAGCGAGCGGGGCGCTCGGCTAGGGCTGACGCGGGAGTGGGGCGCAGTTGCGCGGGAGCGCGGGCTGGCGGGGTGGGGCCAGGCGCAGCAGGCGCGCGCGCTGGGAGCGGGCCGGCTCGGGCAGCCTGGCTGGCCAAGTGGTTGACCCGTTTTTTTTCTTTACATATATTATTATTATATATATTATTATTTTTATTTTATTTATTTTATTTATATATATATTATTATTTTTATATTTATTCCCTAATACATTTTTTACGCTATTATTTTCTTTTTCTTCTTTTTCTACTCATATTTGTATATATGCACCATCTTTTATTTTTTTCTTTATTCTACTAATGTTTAATGCATGATCATGTATGCAATGCATGATGCAAAAATTGATGGTGTTACAGATGGTTGATCACGGAATCCGCATCCATGCCACGCGTGTTCCGACGCTGTCGGCACCTAGCATACTGGGTACCCTTGCGCACAAGCTAGAGCCACCTAGGTACCTCGCCTTCCAGCATGGACAGGGTTTGAGGGCGCCACGTGTTCGAGAAACCTGGACCCGCCGGCCTCAGACGGAAAGTCCGAGGTGCCCACAAGACATCCCGAAGGTGGAGCTGAGCTCCACCTAGACGACAAGCTCCCAGGCAGTTGTTGACCGTCCTTAAGTACCATATTTTGACCGTCAATTCACCTCATAATGTGCATAAAAGATACACAAAACATAGTGGTAGGGCTATACACTAACCCAATTCCACAAGTGTTGGTGTCTATTTGTGTGCAGGTGAATAATTACCCAAAATACCAAACATGCAGGGATGATTCCATGAAAAGGGATTTCAACGAATCATGCAATGACATGTGGCAACACATGGATCAAATGTCCCACAAACAGAAGAATATGAGGAGATCCAATGGTGTTGCACCCATATACATCAAGGGGGCCCACCTGTAGGCCACCTAGAGGAAGCACTCCCCGAGGGGAGCCTTCACCAGGTCGGTCGAACCAGGGGTTCGACCGACCCCTTCCTGGCGCCAAACCCGGTCAAATGACACGGGTTGGCTCCTCCCGACTCCCTGGAGTCAATGGTGACAGATTTGCGCATTAATTGTGGAAGGAACTGACCCTTCTCCACCTATAAATAGACCCCCTCACCTCACTTCTCACACACACCAAAAGTTGAGAATAGAGCTACACTCCAAAGGTTTAGAGTAGTCCTAGAGGCTACCAAAGTAGAAGGAGAATGTGGTGAAGAGTCTAGGAGAAGGAGGCTTGGGCTTGTCAAGTCCCTCTTCTACACTTGTACCCCTACAAAGGTTTTACTCAATCAAGTAAGCCTTTGTGAATTCAATTAAAGTTTGATCTTTTATTCTTAGTAGTTTGCACAAGTATTTACTTGTGGGTTCACTGCTTTAATTCATTAGAGGCTCTAGTTGTAGCTTTGTGTTCGAAACAACTAGAGTAGTGTTTAGAAGATAAGCGTGGTGCTTAGGTTATAAATCATTAGTGGATATCTCGTAGACCCACGGATTGAAGAGGTAGGCAGTAGGTGGTGATAGCCCTATCTGTCCTTCGTAATCCTCCACGTTCGGCTATGTCATAGGCTCTTGGCGGGAGTCGTCCTAGTATTGCTAGGAGTAAGCCCGTGCCTAAAGCAAGCATCTACTGCAAACTACCTTGAATTAGGATCAATACTTTGAATTCCTCTCTGTTCCTTGCCTACCAAACAACTTTGTGTCCTTGGGTGAGCTAGTTCGAAAGATTAGCACACCCGTTCTTTGGATTCGATACCCTTGGGAATACTCCTTAAGGGGAAGTGATACAACGGTATTTTCGTGCGCTTGCGGATAACTCTGTGGTGTTAAGAAATACCAAAAAGCATTTTTGGCGCTATTGCTGGGGAACGGTTGATGTTGATCTTCAAACCAAGATCACCCTCGTATCATATCCCCCTTATCTATCATCTTACCTTTCTTATTCTTACCTTACCACCATATAAATGGAGGAACCCAACATTCTTTCTTACTCTGCTCCGAAGGGCATGTTCTGTGAGCCACCGCCTTCGACGGAACCTATTTGTTCAACAAGCTATGAACTTCGCCCTGGCTTTATAGCCATGGTTCGGGAAAAATCCTTCTCAGGAACGGATTATGAAAACCCTTACCACCATCTAAGAGAGTTCGAACAACTGTGTTCATGCCTTCTAATCAAAGGTATGACACAGGAAACTCTCAAATGGAAGTTGTTTCCTTTTCCCCTCAAGGAAAAAGCCAAACAATGGTACAACCACTACGTTGGGAAGACAAACGGTGATTGGAATGAATTACGAGACAAATTTTGTCTTGCTTTTTTTCACATTGCCCGAATCGTTTCCTTACGAAAGGAAGTACTATGCTTCCAGCAGATGGAGAATGAATCCATAGGTGCAGCTTGGGACATATTTTCTCTTTTGAAAATTTCTGGCCCAGATTTGTCAATCCCTGATCCAATGCTTTTGCAACATTTCTTCGTGGTATTAAACAAAGATTCTGCCCTATATCTTGACATTACGGCTGGAGGATCTTTCCTCCATAAGACTCCAGAAGAAGGCAAGGATCTTCTGGACAGAATTCTAGAAAATTCTTCCTTCATTATGGGTCTTAATGAGCCTCCACAAGAGGAAATCGTGTCAAGAACGGAGGATACACTCTCGGACAAGGATGAACCCATTTCTTGTTTACCCCAAGCCTTGCCAAAGGAATCCTCTCCCGAACCATAGACTATGAAGGTAGAAAAAATTCAACCCCCGCAGTTTCCATTTTACTTCGAGGAAGAGCTTTTTGAAGATTATGGAAATACCTCGAAGTATTGTTGCTATAGGAAACCTTCATTGCCACCAACTCCACCTAAACCACCTGACGGGGTGTTCGTCTGTCAGACGGTCAAGGAGTTGACCTCTATCCTAAGCAGAGAGTGGACAGCTGAAGTCGAGAATTCACCCGAAATTCTTCGGATGACCTCACCTTTGGCTACCATTTTATGTTCTATTAGAGGGACACCAATGAGAATCCTATACAACCCTACTGTTGGAGCAAATCACATTTCCAATTCTTGTGCTCTCGCCATTCTTGGCGATGTGCCATTGGCACCAACACGCAAATCCTTCCGAGATTCATTCAGAACCATTCTTGAAGGATGTGGGGTTCTGCAACAAGTGTTTGTTAGACACGAAGATGTTGAGGCTCTCCTAGATTTTTACATGTTTGAAATCCAAGATTTCGACATCATGATAGGGATTCGCATAGAGAAATTTTTCATGGAAGTTCCTTTGGAAGGAAGCCTCAATATCAATCTTCGGGGGAGAAACTTCTCCGTGCCTATTCTGCGTTCAAAGAACACATATACAGAATCTCCCATCCAAGATGAGCCAATGGAGGAGCTTAGGACTCTTCAATTATTAGAACCCCCTGAAATTAAAGGAGAAGAAGACTTCGTCCAAGAGGGGGATGAATTTCAGGAGGAAATATAATTGCCAAAAGAAGAGCCCTCCCCAAAACCTCCTCTTGAGGTCAAAATTCTACCTCCAGGCCTACGTTATGCCTTTCTAAATGGCGATTTGGAAGCCTCTGTCATCATAAGTGACAAGCTTTCAGATGATGAAACACTCAAACTCAGCCATTTTAGAAAGGCATAGAGCCATTTTTGGATATTCACTTCAGGATCTCAAGGGAATTAGTCCAGCGATATGCACCCATCGTATTCCTATTGACCCTAAGAGTGTCCCCTCAAGGGAACCTCAATGGTGATTGAATAATGCGATGAGGGAAGTTGTCAAGAAAAAAGTCTTGAAACTTCTACATGCCGGGATTATTTACCCTGTTCCTCATAGTGAATGGGTAAGTCCAGTTCAAGTAGTGCCTAAGAAGGGAGGTATGACGGTCGTTCAAAATGAGAGGAATAAATTAATTCCTCAACGGACCGTCACGGGATGGAGGATGTGCATTGACTACCGAAAACATAACAAGGCAACAAGGAAAGACCATTTTCCATTGCCCTTCATCGATGAGATCTTAGAGCGATTGGCAAAACACTCCTACTTCTATTTCCTTGATTGGTATTCGGGATATCATCAAATTCCTATCCATCCCGATGATCAATGTAAGACCATGTTCACATGTCCTTACGGGACCTATGCCTACCGGCGTATGTCCTTTGGACTGCGTAATGATCCTGCTTTTTTCTAGAGATGCATGATGTCTATATTTTCAAACATGATCGAGGATATCATGGAAGTTTTCATGGACGATTTCTCCGTCTGTGGAAAAACTTTTGATCATTGTCTACAAAATTTAGACATGGTCTTACAAAGATGCCAGGAGAAGGACCTTGTGCTTAATTGGGAAAAGTGCCATTTCATGGTCTGGGAAGGCATCATTCTTGGACATTTGGTGTCCAATAGAGGATAGACGTGGACAAACCTAAAATTGAAGTTATTGAAAAACTTCCACCTCCTATCAATGTTAAGGGAATCTGTAGCTTTTTAGGTCATGCGAGGTTCTATCGATGATTTATCAAGGATTTCTCCAAATACGCTAGACCCCTCACCAACCTATTAGCTAAAGAAGCTCCCTTTGATTTTGATGGTGAATGCCTTAAATCATTTGATATACTCAAAAAGGCACTCATCTCAGCTCCAATTATCCAACCTCCTAATTGGACGTTGCCATTCGAAATCATGTGTGATGCCAGTGACTTTGCTGTTGGTGCGGTCTTAGGACAAACCAAAGATAAAAAGCATCACGCAATAGCCTACGCTAGCAAAACTCTGACAGGAGCCCAACTTAATTATACCACAACTGAGAAAGAGCTCCTAGCAGTAGTTTTTGCTATCGACATTTTTAGATCCTATTTGGCTAGAGCAAAGGTCATAGTCTACACAGACCATGCTGCTTTGAAATATCTGCTTACCAAAAAGGATGTTAAACCCAGGCTAATTTGATGGATTCTTCTACTCCAAGAATATGATATGGAAATAAGAGATAAGGAAGGAGTAGAGAATTCTGTAGCAGATCATCTTTCACGTATGGAAGTCACAAAAACCATGGACATACCTATAAATGACTTCCTACGAGATGATATGCTCCTCAAGGTGACAGAATCTCACCCCTAGTATGCGGATATCGGGAACTTTATGGTCACGGGATACGTACCACCAGGGGAGAAGAAAAAGAAACTCATTTATGAGAGTCGTAGACACCTTTGGGATGACCCTTACCTCTATTGAGTATGTGCCGATGTCCTTCTTAGAAGGTGCGTCCCATCAATCGAAGGCACCAAAATTATAGACAAATGCCATGCTGGCCCCTATGGTGGTCATTACGGTGTTTACCGTACTCAGGCAAAGATCTAGCAGAGTGGATTCAATTGGCCTTCAATGTATGAAGATACCGAGTAATTCATTCGCAGATGTTGGAAATGCCAGAAGCATGGAGGAATCTCTGCTTGCGATGCGATGCCCCTAACATACAATCTCCAAGTGGAATTATTTGATGTATGGGGTATTGATTTCATTGGACCTTTTCCTAGGTCTTATGATTGTGAGTATATTCTGGTTGCCGTCGATTATGTGTCAAAATGGGTAGAAGCATTGCCATGCAAAAATGCTGATTCCAAGCAGGCAAGGAAAATGTTCCATGAGATCATTTTCCCACGCTTTGGAACTCCCCGTATGGTCATAAGTGATGGAGGGTCTCATTTGATAGATAAGACCATCCGGAACTTTCTAAGGGAATTTGGAGTACAATATAACATTGCTACCCCATACCACCCACTGACAAATGGTCAAGCAAAAACATCTAATAAGCAAATTAAGAATATTCTGCAAAAGATTGTCTTGGAAATGGGAATGGGATAGAAGCAAAAGCTACCTGACGCATTGTGGTCATATCATACATCCTACAAGACACCTATCGGCATGTCTCCTTTCCAACTTGTCTATGGGATGACTTGCCATCTTCCCATAGAATTTGAACATAGAGTGTATTGGACCATCAAGCAATGGAACATGAATCTTAATGAAGTTGGAAATCACCGATTGAAGCAAATCTCTGAGTTGGAGGAATGGAGAGATAAGGCGTACCACAGTGCAAGAATTTATAAAGAGAGAAACAAAAGATGGAACGATAAGAGGATTACGCTGAAAGAGTTCAAACCTGGAGACAAAGTTTTACTCTTTAACTCTAGGGTTAAACTCTTTGGACATGGGAAGCTTAGAAGTAAATGGGAAGGACCCTTCACTATAGTAGAGACTTCATCCCATGGAGCAATCACACTCCAAGGTGATGACGGTCAACTATTCAAAGTGAATGGGCACCGACTCAAATTATTTCTTGATTCCCAAAAGGATACAGAAAAAGAATTCGACATGGTAAATCTAATCGATTTCAATGCCATTTCATTCAATTCTGTTTAAATTCTCCATGTCCAACTAATGGGTCCATCCAATTCTTCATCTATGAGGCCCATTTAATCGACCCGAGAAAATGTGGCCCGAACGGAGCCAGAAGTGTAGGATCGAAGAGCATGTGAAAAGCTACCAGGGGGGGGTGTGAATGGTAGATTTAAAAATTTTATGCAGCGGAAACAATTAAATCTCAACCCCTTCGGCAGAAAAACGATCTATTAGAGAAATCGTGTGTGAAACTAATATAAACGAGTTTCACCATGACAAAAGTGATATATATCAGAGAGAATCAAGTCACGAAGAAACATACAAGAAGAATCACTCAAATCCGTCGAGAGAAACTCAAGTTATGATCGAAAGATCGAACAAAGGTCAATCTGTCTTATCCGAGAAAAACAGTTCTGGAACGCTGCAAAATAACTCGTGTAGATCAGAAAACACAAATCCAATGACCCTGAAATTTTGACAGATTATTTATAATCAAGTTGTGGAGACAACCCAAAAAGAATCACGTCAATTGGAGCCGTAAAACTCGAGTTATGATAAAACCACCGACGAAAGGTAGTTCTGTCCAGAAACTCGACAAGTAAAACTTGTCTGGAACAAGTCCGACGAACAAGGCACAAAAGTTCCTTCAAACTATGAATTTTATTCAATAGAACACAAGAGAAACAGCCCCAAAGTCATGCACCACGAGCTTTGGCCTCCCTTTCTTATATAACCAGCCCTTAGGCCAACCCAATCTCAACTAGGACTCTAATCCTACTCAGGTCACGAATCGAAACTTTCCATACTTGCTTAGGACTCTTCTATACGCAGATAGAAGCAATCTTAAGACTTCCAAACACCTTAGGAACGTATCCTACATTTCTAAAAAAACTAAAATTCGTAACCCACACGAAATCCTATCATAACCAACTTGATACTTTCCATTCCGAGCCAGAACCGACTCCGCCGCAGCCAAAGTCATCAACCGATACGATCCGATCCTTCCAACCAGATCTTCCCATCCATAAACCATCTTCGGAACCATGTTGCCACGTCATGCACTGCATGCATACGTGCAAACACCTTCCTTCGACATCCAGTAACCTTCATATGTACTATCCTTGATTCAATCATCCTGCGCGACCTCCTAACCCGCTCAACCACAATTCCTTCTGAATTTGGTTGTTGGAATCTCATCTCCTCCCCGAGACTAGTACAAAGGATCCTATCACCAGCCATGACTTGAACTCAAGAAACACCTGCACATGAACAAACTACCAATCCGTACGAGCCCAAGTCCGCGACTTGACTCAAGTCAGTTCCGATCACAACACCTTACATGAGCACCTCACATAAGCATGTTGCAAAGCATAGCAAAACGATATCATCTATATCATCCAAAACGCACCAAAAACTTAGTAAAAGAATACTAAGCAAACTTTCCAAGAGTTTGTTGACGGTCCTTAAGTACCATATTTTGACCGTCAATTCACCTCATAATGTGCATAAAAGAAACACAAAACATAGTGGTAGGGCTATACACTAACCCAATTCCATAAGTGTTGGTGTCTATTTGTATGCAGGTGAATTATTACCCAAAATACCAAAACATGCAGGGATGAATCCATGAAAATGGATTTCAATAAATCAGGTGATGACATGTGGCAACACATGGATCAAATGGCCCACAAAAAGAAGAATATGAGGAGATCCAATGGTGTTGCACCCATATACATCAAGGGGGCCCACCTGGAAGCCACCTGGATGAAGCACTCCCTGAGGGGAGGCTTGACCAGGTCGACCGAACCAGGGGTTCGGCCGACCCCTTCCTGGCGCCAAACCCGGTCAAATGACACGTGTTGGGTCCTCCTGACTCCCTGGAGTCAATCGTGATTGATTCGCGCGTTAATTGGGGCAGGATACGACCCTTCTCCACCTATAAATAGACCCCCTCACCTCACTTCTAACACACACCAAAAGTTGAGAATAGTGCTACACTCCAAAGGTTTAGAGTAGTCCTAGAGGCTACCAAAGTAGAAGGGGAGTGTGGTGAAGAGTCTAGGAGAAGGAGGATTGGGCTTGTCAAGTCTCTCTTCTACACTTGTACCCCTACAAAGGTTTTACTCAATCAAGTAATCCTTTGTGAATTCAATACAAGTTTGATATTTTATTCTTAGTAGTTTGCACAACTAGTTACTTGTGGGTTCACTACTTTAATTCATTAAAGGCTCTAGTTGTACCTTTGTGTTCAAAACAACTAGAGTAGTGATTTAGAACGTAAGCGTGGTGCTTAGGTTATAAATCATCAGTGGATATCTCGTAGACCCATGGATTGAAGATGTAGGCAGTAGGTGGTGACAGGCTATCTGTCCTTCGTAATCATCCACGTTTGGCAATGCCATAGGCTCTTGGCGGGAGTCGTCCTCGTATTGCTAGGAGTAAGCCCGTGCCCGAAGTAAGCATCTACAGCAAACTACCTTGAATTAGGATCAATACTTTGAATTCCTCTTTGTTCCTTGCCTACCAAACATCTTTGTCTCCTTCGGTGAGCTAGTTCGAAAGATTAGCACACACGTTCTTTGGATTCAATACCCTTGGGAATACTCCTTAACGGGAAGTGCTACAACGGTATTTCCGCGCGCTTGCGTATAACTCTGTGGTTTTAAGAAATACCAACAGCATCCATGTGTCCAGCAGGACGGGACATGACCTCCTCCGCGGATGTGAGCTCCCAAGCTTCCACGTGGCTCACGAAGTCGAGACCCGATCTCCCCCGTAGAAGCGAGCACCCGAGCTGCCACGTGGCCCGCGGGCACGAGACCTGGCCTCCCCCACGGAGGTGAGCTCCCGAGCTGTAGGATCGAAGAGCACGTGAAAAGCTACTAGAGGGGGGTGAATGGTAGATTAAAAAATCTTACGCAGCGGAAACAATTAAATCCCAACCCCTTCGGCCGAAAAATGATCTGTTAGAGAAATCGTGTGTGAACTAATCTAAAGTGTTTCACCATGACAAAATTAATATATATTAGAGAGAACCAAGTCACGAAGAAAACACAAGAAGAATCACTAAAATCTGTCGAGAGAAACTCAAGTTATGATCGAAAGATCGAACAAAGGTCAGTCTGTCCTACCCGCGAAAAACAGTTCTGGAATGCTGCAAAAAAACTCGTGTATATCAGAAACCACAAATCCAATGACTGTGAAATTTTGACAAATGATAGATAATCAAGTTTTGAAGACAACCCAAAATGAATCACGTCAATTGTATATGTAAAACTCGAGTTATGATAAAACCATCAACAAAAGGTAGTGTTGTCCAGAAACTCGATGAGTAAAACATGTATGGAACAAGTCAGACAAACAAGACACAAAAGTTCCTTCAACCTACGAATTTTATTCAATAGAACACAAGAGGAACAGCCGCAAAGTCGTGTACCACGAGCTCTGGGCTCCCTTGCTTATATAACCAGCCCTTAGGCCAACCCAATCTCAACTAGGACTCTAATCCTACTCAGATCACGAATCAAAACATTCCATAACTACTTAGGACTCTTCTATACGCAGATAGAAGCAATCCTAAGACTTCCAAACACCTTAGGAACGTATGCCACATTCCTAAAACAACTCAAATTCGTGACCCACACAAAATCTTATCATAACCAACTCAAATATTTCCATATTTGAGTCAAACCCGACTCAGCCGCAGCCTGAGTCCATAACCTAGTCGGTTGGACCTTTCCGACCAATTCTTTACATCCACATCTCTTCATCATGCCTCGGAACCATGTAGCCACGTCCATGCATGCTTTGCACACGTGCAAACATCTTCCAATGACGTCCAGTAACCTTCATATGCACTGCCCTTGATTCAATCATCCTGCGCAACCTCCTGACCCGCTCAACCACAATTCCTCTTGAATTTGGTTGTTGGAACCTCATCTCCTCCCTGAGACTAGTACAAAGGATCCTGTCACCAGCCATGACTTGAACTCAAGCAACACCTGCACATGAATAAACAACCAATCCGTACAAGCCAAAGTCCGCGACTTGACTCAAGTGAGTTTCGAACACAACACCATACGTGAGCACCTCACATAAGCATGTTGCAAAGCATATCAAAACGATATCATCCATATCAACCAAAACGCACCAAAAACATAGCAAATGAATATTAAGCAATGTTTCCATGAATATAAAGTATGTTCGAAACATTTCACATGAGAATTTGGAACATTACGATCAAGCTCCGAACCTTGCCAAAGCTAACCGGAGCTTGAGCTGGATCTTACTAAAGCTAGTACAACCTAGCGCCGGAGCTTACCAAAGCTAGTCGGACCTACGCCAGAGCTAACCAAAACTAGTCGGAACTAGTCATCCCAAAAAGCCGGAGCTAGAGAAACATGCCGGAGCTTAACAAAGACATGCTAGAGCTATCAAAGACATCCCGAAGCTAAAGACAAAGCTCACCGGAGCTACCAAAAAACATGTCGGATCTAGACAAAGAAAGTCGGACCTATTGTCGGACCTTGTAGAAGCTTGGAGCTACAGTTGGACCTTGCTAAAGAGATGTTATGGCAACATATAAAACTTTTATTGTCAAAGCCAATGTATTCAGTACAAGACAATGTATTCAGCACACATAGGTCTCACAATCTCCCCCTTGATGAATGTATTGGCAACACCATTTAAAATCTGAACATTGGCTTATTCACATTAAAAATTTTGAAAACAATTTCTCCCCCTTTGTAAAACAGAAATAAAATGAGAAAAAGAAATTCTCCCCCTGAAAGGAATCGTTCCAAAAACAATTGTGAATATGTGCAATGTGTGCAATGTATAATCAATTTCTCCCCCTTGCATACTTACCTTTAGAAATCCACATATTATCTCTCCCCCTTTGACAATGTATTCAGCAAGGTTCAAAAGAGAAATTTTAATTGTTATGAGCATATTATAACATATACATATAAAACAAAGCTCATCCAAGTCATACTATCAAGTAACTTACACTATCACAACAATGAGATACATAAAGTAGTGTAAGCCATGCTAGAGATCAAATGTAATTTTCAATCTAAGCAAGTCATGATCTCACAAACTTAACTATTTCAATACCTGAAAGCATGACACTTGTTGCTGCATTTTATTATTTTTCAAAATACAAATTTAGATCATATGATATTTTCAAGAGATTATATGCGCATTTGCCTTATTCTAACCAACCAAGCCAAACCTATTTCATTTGACAATCAGAAGCTTAAGGACATGGTTTTAGTCATACACAACTTCTTCCAAGTTCATATCTAAGTGCAATGATAAGCCATCTCAAAAGAAGTGTGATGCATGCATATTCTCTTGATCTTTTCTCAACTTATATTTGTTCATAAAAAACTCAACAAGTGAGTTGATTACTTGATTAATTCTTTAAGATTAAAAGCACTTGTGAGCATGCAACAAGTTCAAAACAGCAAGACAGTTCAACCATGACCAGATTTAGTGTAAGTAATTATTCTAATTACTAGACATGGCAAAAACTACAAAATGTATAACACGAGTAATGTAGTAAGAACTTTCAGCATGTAAAAGGAATCACAAAGTCATATATGTATGAAATACTATGCTCATATTATTTTTAATTTTAGATTCACACATAGACTTCCCAAGTTCCAAAACTCCCCCTCAATTTAAGCCATGAGGATGCATAACCCCTATTTCACTACGAATGTAACAAAAACGAGTGAAATCCAAAGGTTTTCTAAAAATATCGGCCAATTGGTGTTCGGTATCTACATGGTGAAGCACAATGTTTCCTTTTTCAACATTATCACAGAGAAAGTGATACCTAATGTCAATGTGCTTAGTTCTAGAATGTTGCACAAGGTTTTTAGCAATGCAAATAGAACTAGTGTTATCACATAATAGTGGAACACTATCTAGATCAACCCCATAGTCCTTAAGTGTTTGAACAATTCAAAGAATTTGTGAGCAAGCACTAGCAGCAGCTACATATTCAGCTTTAGCCGTGGATTGTGCAACTGAGCTTTGTTTTCTAGAGGACCAAGCAACAAGTGAGTTACCAAGAAAATGACAAGCACCAGAAGTACTTCATCAAGTTCAAGTGTTGTTGCTGTTCCCATTGGTGTCCAAAGAGGCTTGCTTTTGTCCATGTTTATGCGTCTTAGGAGGTCTTTTGTGTACTTCGTTTGATGCACAAAGGTACCCTCCTTGGTTTGCTTGATTTGCAGCCCTAAAAAGTACGTGAGTTCTCCAATCATACTCATCTCAAATTCTGAACTAATCATAACTGAAAACTTGGACACAAGATCATGAGAAACACAACCAAAGATAATATCATCCACATACACTTGAACGAATAATGAGTCATTGCCATGCTTAAGCACAAAAAGATTTTTATCAACCTTGCCCATGGTAAACCCCTTTTCAAGTAAGAATGTTTTCAACCTATCATACCATGCTCTAGGGGCTTGTTTGAGACCGTACAAGGCTTTGGACAGTTTGTAAACATGATTAGGAAAATCTGGATTTTCAAAACCCGGTGGTTGTTTGACATAAACCTCCTCATCTATGTAGCCATTAAGAAAAGCACTTTTAATATCCATTTGATATAGCTTAAAACCATTAGATGCAGCAAAAGCTAACAAAATTCTTATGACTTCTAATCTAGCAACAGGAGCAAAAGTTTCATCAAAATCTAGACCTTCAACCTGAGTGAAACCTTGAGCAACCAACCTAGCCTTATTCCTAACCCCAACCCCATCCTCACTTTGTTTATTTTTAAAGACCCATTTAGTTCCAATTAAAGTGTGACCTTGAGGAGGAGGTACAATTTTTAAAACATTATTTCTTTCAAAATTTTCTAACTCTTCTTGCATGGCAATAATCTAAGATTCATTAGTGTGTGCGTGTGATATATCTTTGGATTAAAAAAAAGCAACAAAAGCAGAATGAGCATGAGAGTTTGGATCACAAAACCTGGACTGTTTGACTCGTTTGTGCAAGCTTCCAATAATTTGTTGTGGGGGATGTTTCTTGAAGATCCGTAGGGGAACAGATGTCTCACAAGCTTCTTCTTCATCATGTTCATCGCAGATTGATGAGCTTGTGGCTTGTGGACGATCAGAACAAGCAGAGGTAGTAGTCAGAGCTTGTTCAAAGTTCGGAGCTGGACACGTGTCAGCCACGGAACTATCAGGCAGTACTATGGTCTCTTCTTTATCTTCGAAAATACCCTCCCACTGAGGATATGGATCTGGTTCTGCAATACCGGAGCTAGTACCTGGGCTAGCTTCATCAAAAGACACCTCAAAAGTCTCCATAATTTTGTTAGTGTCAAGCAAGAACACACGATAGTCTCTAGTATGAGATGGATAACCAAGAAAAATGCTATCAATAGATCTAGGTTCAAATTTATCAAGATTACCATGTTTCTTAACAAAGCATTTGCAACCAAAGACCCTAAAGTGTGTCACACTAGGACTATGTCCAAACCGGAGCTCATATGGTGTTTTACCTAGCTTAGCGCGCAAGAAAACAAGATTTGAGACATAACAAGCGGTTGCAATCGCATCAACCCAAAATTTCCTAGGAGTTTGATATTCATCAAGTATAGTCCTAGCCATCTCAACTAAGGTTTTGATATTTATTTCTACAACACCGTTTTGTTGAGGTACATGTGGTGAAGAAAATTGATGATCTATTCCATTTTCAGCACAAACGTGATTAAAAGATTAATTTTTAAATTCAGTTTCGTTATCACTTCTAATTGCTTTTAAAGATCTTGGGTGATCAATTGATAATCTAAGAAATAATGTTCTAAAGTGACTAAAAGCTTCATTCTTAGATGCCATAAAGTAAACGCAAGAGTATCTAGAATAATCATCAACAATCACAAGAACATACCATTTACCTCCGAAGGATTGAACACGTGAAGGTCCTACCGTGTCAAGGTGCAAAAGTTGACCCGGTTCAGTTGTCATGATCATTGTGAGAGGAGTATGTGAACCTGCAACCATCTTAGCATGTCTACAAGAAGAGCACACAATTCCTTTGTCCCCGTTAAGAGCCCACGTATGTGATCAAGAGCACTAACACGCGTGAGATGATCAAAGCCTACGTGACCAAGTCTACGATGCCAAAAATATAAATATTTGGAATCATTAGCAACTAGACACCTATGCTTAGAGGAAGACATATCAAAATCAGCTTTAAAAACTCTTCCAAACCGAGACATGTTAAACGAAAGCTCACTATTTGAATCTACAACTTTGTGGCAATTTTTAGTGAAAGTTATTTCCAAATTCTCATCAAGCAATTGAGAAACAGAAAGCAAGTTGTACTTCAAATTTTTAACAAGTGCCACATCTTTTAAAGTGTAGTGATAATTTACTATAACCGAACCTTTAGCAATAATAGGAGTTGAAGAATTATCGGCATAAGTAACATTTTCTACATGTGACACAAAGGAGGCAGAGGAGAACCATTCTCTGTTACCGGTCATGTGGCGTGAGCATCCTGAATCCAAAATCCATATGTTCTCCTTCCTCAAGCGTGTAATCTACATAGAAGCACAATATGTCGATGACTCAATACTGGGGTTAGTCAATAAGCATTTTGGAATCCAGTACTGAGCCATGCGACGTCTAGTAGGAACAACACGCAAAAGCTATGACAAAACAGCAGGTTTATGAGTCAAAGGTTGAGGTTTTCTGTTCTTAACAATTGATTTAGAAGTTGTTACTCGTTTAGAGCGAAAACCAGTATCTCTGGAGGAGTGGACATTTGTTTCGAAAGAAACACCTGAAGCTCCGGATGCACAAACCGAAGGTCCGAAAGAAAAAACTGAAGCTCCGGAGGGAACAACAGAAGGTCCTGGAGCTTTCGGAGCTATCGGAACTACCGAAGCTGTCTTTGCAAGTCACTTATCAGAGGGTCCGGAAGCTACCTTTTCAAATTTCTGACTCATTAAAGTAGGTTGCATGTTTCTAATTTTAGGTTTAGCATGAAAGTTATGAGATTTGGCAGACATTTTATCCTTTTTAATTTGTTTAGCTAGTCGATAACAAAAATCTACGACATGACCATCTTTATCACAATAAGTACAATGAAACTTAATTTTTTAATCATGTCTAGATGAGCACCCAACATTAGAAAAAAGAATTAGAAAGCACTCCTGCAGATTCAAAGATCACATCCTTTTGTTTAGGAACAAGTTGAATCAAACCATTCCCTAATGACTTTACAGTTTTAGGTGGATGTGCCTTAGCATGAGCATGAGAATCAAAACCTAAACCAGTTTTATCATTGCAAGACTTGGAAGAATTCAGTTGCAAGTTTAGGTTCTTATTCCCATTACAAAATTGATCTAATGTCCTATGCATGTTATCAAGTTTATTGGACAGATCAAGGCAATTTTCACATGAAGTTTTTTCTTTTAATTTGCAGTTGGAACAATATTTAACATCATGAGAACGTAAAGCATTGTTCAATATAGAAATTTCATTCATAGCATCTTGTAGTTTCTTATCAAGATCATCACAAGTAGAACAATGCAAATCAATTGTAGAACAACTAGCATTTTTCATGTTTTTATCATTAAGTGCAGCAAGCTTTTTGTTCTTTTCAATTTCAAGCTCAAGTTTATCAAGTGTGGAGGTGTGCGCACTTCTTAATGAGGACAATTGTTCATATATTAAATCACATGAGGAACAAGAATCATCACTAGGAATCAAGGATTTTAAACGATTAATTTCAGATTCTAGTGACTCAATTTTAACGGCATTGTCCCTAAGCTTTTTGTCCTTTTTTCTTAACTATCACAGTGGATTGAGAAATAGTATCACACATTTCTTCGCAAGTAGGACATACCTCTTCATTGTCGCTGTTGTGTTCAGCCTCCTCCATAATCAATCTTGAATTGCTCGCCATGAAGCACAAGTTTGCCAAATCATCTTCATCTTTGTCACTTCCAATGTCGACGTCTCTTGAGCCAAGTTCCTGGTGTGCAGAGATAAAATTGTTCACTAGTTGGCGACCTGTAAGGCCCTTCTTCTTCTTCTTATCATTTGTTGAGGAGTGCTTCGTCCTTGATTGTTTTTCTTCTCGGGAAGTAGAACCTGAAAGGTTAGGACAATCTGTACGAAAGTGTCCTGTCTTACCACATTCGAAGAACCATTGAGGTCCGGAGCTTCCTCTCCTTCTAGTTCTCACATTCTGCAATGCTTTTGAGAACCTAGTAGAGAGAAGTGCTAGCTCCTCCTTTGGAAACTCCTCAATTTGTTTAAGGGTTAGAGAGGACAACAAAGCAGGTGTACCACAGGATGAAGATTGACCAGAGCTAGGCATGTCGCGTTGTGAAACAAATGCAATAGACTTATTTGGATTCTTACGTGATAAGATGACAATTTCATGAGTCTTTAGTTTAGAGTAAAGCACATCTAAAGTAAGCGTACTCATGACAGTAGATTCACAAATAGATGTAACTTTCATCTCCCATATTGAAATGTCTAATGCACTTAACAATTGCCTAGCATTTTCAGCATCTAAAAATTAACATTGACGATACGCAAGTTGCCAAGAATTTTATTAAAGCGAGCAAAGAGATCATCAATTGACTCACCGAGTTGCATCTCGAAGCGCATGCATTCTTTCTTAAACATGTCTTGCCTCACCTCCTTGATCGTGTTGGATCCTTTGTGATAGTCACGAAGCGCTCTCCACACATTGTATGCTGATCGGAGGTGTGCAACGCGGTCAAAGTCGCTTTGAGTGAGTCCTTGGATGATCAAGTTCCGGGCTTTGTTGTTGTTGTCGACGTCCCGTAGGTTCGTAGCCGTAACATGATCGTTTGACGGCTTATCATAAGGCTTGTACACCTTTTCCCATATGGCAAAGTCTTGCGCCTGGATGAAAGCCTCCATGCGTGCCTTCCAAATCTAAAAATCAATACCAGCAAACACACAAGGTTTGGCGGAGTATTTCTCCATGATAATTAGTCAAAAACACATGCAAATCACAATGACTAGAGCAACGTGGCTCTGATACCAATTGTAGTATCGAAGAGAACGTGAAAAGCTACCAGAGGGGGGGGGGGGGTGAATGGTAGATTTAAAAATCTTACGCAGCGGAAACAATTAAATCCCAACCCCTTCGGCAGAAAAACGATCTATTAGAGAAATCGTGTGTGAAACTAATCTAAACGTGTTTCACCGTGAAAAAAGTGATATATATCATAGAGAATCAATTCACGAAGAAATCACAAGAATAATCACTCATATCTGTCCAGAGAAACTCAAGTTATGACCGAAAAATCAAACAAAGGTCAATCTGTCCTACCCGAGAAAAACAGTTCTGGAACGCTGCAAAAATACTCGTGTAGATCAGAAACCACAAATCCAATGACCATGAAATTTTGACATATGATAGATAACCAAGTTTTGAAGACAACCCAAAAAGAATCACGTCAATTAGATCTGTAAAACTCGAGTTATGATAAAACCACCGATGAAAGGTAGTGCTGTCGAGAAACTCGACGAGTAAAACTTGTCTGGAAAAAGTCGGACCAACAAGGCACAAAAGTTCCTTCAAACTATGAATTTTATTCAATAGAACCCAAGAGGAACAGCTCCAAAGTCATGCACCACGAGCTCTAGGCTCCCTTGCTTATATAACCAGCCCTTAGGCCAACCCAATCTCAACTAGGACTCTAATCCTACTCAGATCACGAATTGAAACTTTCCATAACTTCTTAGGACTCTTCTATACACAGATAAAAGCAATCTTAAGACTTGAAAACACCTTAGGAACGTAGCCCACATTCCTAAAACAACTCAAATTCGTGACCCATACGAAATCTTATCATAACCAACTCAAATCTTTCCATATTTGAGTCAAACCCGACCCAGCCGCAGCCTGAGTCCATAACCTTGTCGGTTGGACCTTTCTGACCATTTTTTTACGTCCACATCTCTTCATCACGCTTCGGAACCATGTAGCTACGTTCATGCACTCTTTGCACACGTGCAAACATCTTCCAATGATGTCCAGTAACCTTCATATGCACTGCCCTTGATTCAATCATCCTGCACAACCTCCTGACCCGCTCAACCACAATTCCTACTGAATTTGGTTGTTGGAACGTCATCTCCTCCCTGAGACTAGTCCAAAGGATCCTGTCACCAACCATGAATTGAACTCAAGCAACACCTGCACATGAATAAACAACCAATCCGTATGAGCCAAGGTCCGCGACATGACTCAAGTCAGTTCCGAACACAACACCTTACGTGAGCACCTCACATAAGCATGTTGCAAAGCATATCAAAACGATATCATCCATATCAACCAAAACGCACCAAAAACTTAGCAAGTGAATACTAAGCAATCTTCCCAAGAATATAAAGTATGTTCGAAACATTTCACATGAAAATTTGGAACATTACGATCAAGCTTTGAATCTTGCCAAAGCTAACCGGAGCTTGAGCCGGAGCTTACTAAAGCTAGTACAACCTAGCGCCGGAGCTTACCAAAACTAGTCGAACCTAGCTCTAGAGCTAACCAAAACTAGTCGGAACTAGTCATCCCAAAAAGTCAGAGCTAGAGAAACATGTCGGAGCTTAACAAAGACATGCCGGAGCTATCAAAGACATCCAGGAGCTAAAGACAAAGCTCACCGGAGCTACCCAAAAACATGTTGGATCTAGAAAAAGAAAGTCGGACCTATTGTCGGACCTTGCAGAAGCTCGAAGCTAGAGTCGGACCTTACTAAAGAGATGTTATGGCAACATTCAAAACTTTTATTGTCAAAGCCAATGTATTCAGTACAAGCCAATTGAAAGTGCATCTAGGTTCCCCGTGGGTTTTGGATGATTGATGACGACAATTAAGTCACTAATGAGCTCAAGTGATCTTAGCACAGGTGAAGACTCAATCGGAGACGCAAACCCTCAAAAAGGAAAAGGAAGGAAACGGAGTCAACTCGAAGCGTAGAAACTAGGGTTTCTAGCGTGATTGAGTTAGACTAGTCGTAGTAATAGGAGGGTGTGTGTGTAAAGTGCATTGAGATCAAGTTTGGGAGCTCAAAGTGGTTTAGAGGTCAAACCTATGAAAGAAATGAGTGAATGAGTGGTCTGGCCGTAGGGCCGGACTAGTCCGTGCAGGAGGCCGGACTAGTCCGCCCCTGGCCGGCCAAGTCCGTTATCGGCCGGACCAGAAGGGTCTGACCGAGATAGGACTAGTCCGTTTGTGACCGGACTAGTCCGGGTAGCTGTGAGTGGGTTTTGGGGATGAAGTCCCAAAATCACGGACTTGTCCGTTTTGGACCGGACCAAGAGGTCCTGAGTGAGAACGGACTAGTCCGCCCGTGGGGCCGGACTAGTCCGGGTTGGCTAGGAAAAGGTGCTTCTGTGGCTAAGTCTGGGAGGACCGGACTAGTCCGCCCTAGGGGCCGGACTAGTCCGTGGTCCTCAGACTAGTCCGTTTTCACACGGAGCAGAAGGCTCTGTGTGAGATCGGACAAGTCCGGTGTTGACCGGACTAGTCCGTTCTGGAAGTGACCGTTTGAATTTGAAGTTTGGCGGGTAGCGTGACGATAGTGTGTCAGCTGTCGGGACCTGACAAAGGGGTCAGTGGTCCCCTAGGCCGGACTAGTCCGGGCCAGTGGCCGGACTAGTCCGCCCTTTTGCTGAAGTCAGCAGATTGGGCTTGGGACCCCTATAAAAAGGGGACCCCCGGCCTCATTTCGAATACCTTTGGAAAAACTCAAACCCTAGCGCCGCCACAGCCAACTTGGAGCACTCCTAAGCCTCCTTCTTGCCTACTTTCCCTCTAAAACTAATTCTTGAGTGGATTAGGGTTTAGTGAGGTGGAGAAGAGGAAGAACATCGCGCTTGTGCTCCCGGTTTGATCTCTTGCACTCGTTGAGTCTTTGTGGGCTGTGTATTGAGTTTGTTTTATTGTGTTGATCACCTTTGTGGTGTGGGAGCCTCAGTTTGTGAGAAGCCCCAATGAACTTTGTAATCACCGTTGTGATTAGTGGAGAACCAAGTTAGGCCCGTGCGGTAAACTTGGTGAGGGAAGGGTTGTTGGACCCGGTCCTTTGTGGACTCCTCAACGGGGACGTAGATTCCTTGTGTGGAATCGAACCTCGGGATAAAATCCTTGCCCCCTTGTGTTCTTCGCATTCATTCTATTGATTACTTTGTTCTAGGGTTGGTAGTCTCGTTTCATACTCCGCATTGCTACAAACTTGTGGAAACTTGACTTGCTCTTGTGTAGGTTGTTGCTCAACTTGACTTAAACATATACTCACTTGTAGCAACGAGAAAATTCCCTAAAACTTGCTAGAAACATTTTTTTTAGGGTTATTCTCACAGGCTGACCGGACTAGTCCGCCCCCTGTAATTTAATCTCGTTTTATTGAGTCATTTGCAGGTCAATTAGCCTATTCACCCCCCCCCCTCTAGGCAACTTTCAATTGGTATCAGAGCCGGACTCTCCACAAAGAGTCTAACAACTCGGAGAGATGGCCGGAGTGGTGAATGACGATGCATCGAGCAGCAACTACGAGGCGACCCGTGAGGAGACGTTGGCTTATCAAGATAAGCCAACGGACGATGAGGAGACTCGCCAACTCAAGGCGAAGCTCCAGGAGAAGTTGAACATCTCCAAGATTGATCCGTCAAACCAATCAAGTGGTGGTGGCGGATCCAACTACAACCGGCAAGGGTTCAACTATGAACGCCTTGCCGCCAACAACCACTACCTGTCCATCCCATTGGGGAAACCTCCCCAATTCGATGGAACGGACTACGGTATGTGGAAACACAACATGAAGATCCACCTCGTGTCACTCAACCCAGCGTTGTGGCAAATTTTCATGACCGGGGTGGAGATTCCAAAGGATGAGGACAACATAACTCAAGAACAAGCCATCCTCATCCACCGCAACGCTCAAGCTGCGGGTGTGATCATCTCATCTCTCTCTAGAGATGAGTTCAACCGTGTCGATGGCCTTGAAGTGGCCAAAGACATATGGAACACCCTCAAGACGGCGCATGAGGGAAACCGAGTGGTCAAGGAGGCCAAGATCGAGCTCATCGAAGGAGAGCTTGGGAGATTCGCCATCTTGGATGGTGAATCCCCCCAAGACATGTACAACCGGCTGAAGGTGCTGATCAACAAGAGCCGATCATATGGCTGCACCAAGTGGACCGACCACGAGGTGGTGAAGAGGATGATCCGGGCATTCATGCCTAGGAACGTCTCTCTGTGCTCCATGATTCGGGAAAGCCCGGGGTTCACTCAAATGACCCCGGAGGAGGTCCTTGGGAGGATCATCAACCATGAAATCATGGAGAAGGAGGCGCTCTTCTACAACGACCTCCAAAAGTTCACCGCCTCCAAGATGAAGAACGTTGCACTCAAGGCAACGCCCTCTTCAAAGGAGCAAGAAGAAAGTGATGAGGAGAGCCTCGACACCGATGAGGAAGAGGCCTTCTTCATCAACAAATTCAAGAGAATGATGAGGAGGAAGAAAGGGGGGCACAACTATGAGGGCAAGGGAAAGGAAAGAGCAAGGCCCAAATCAAAAAGGTCTTGCTACAACTGTGGCGAGTATGGGCACTTCATCGCTGATTGCCCACACGAAGAAACGAAGAAGAAGAAGGAAGGGAAGCCTCAAGAAAGGAGATTCTTCAAGAAGAAGAGGCCCTCCGGACAAGCCCATTTGGGGAAGGAGTGGGACTCTAACGATGAGTCCTCCTCCGAAGAAGAAGAGGAGAAGATGGCCACCATAGCCATCGGGAGGAACTCCAAGGGAGGCAAGCTCTTCCCCAACCTCAACAACGACCACAAGCCTACTTGCCTTATGGCAAGGGAAGGAAAGAGAAAGGTAACATCTCATCCTTCCTCCCCAACTTCCTCACATGATGATTTTGATAGCGCTAGTGAAAATAAAAGTATGTTTAAGGACATAAGTAAAAGCACCCTACGAAGGATGAAATTGCTTATGGATGAGATCTTTGAGAAGGAGGATCTCATCAATAGACAAGAGGACATGCTCATCCTTGAGAAGGAGAGATGTCAAGAGCTTGATGAGCTCCTTGAGCTCGAAAGAGAGAAGAGCAAGGCATTGGAACACGAACTTGCTCTTTGCAAGAAAACGTGTTCAAGTCTTGAGGAGAAGTCGATTGAGCTCAAGGATGAACTTGGAAGCTTGTCAAAAGCTAACAAGATCCTTGAGACTCAAGTTGAGTCACTCAAGTACAATGTAGCCTCTTCCTTCAAGAGCTCAACCCCCTCAAAGGCCTCATCCAAGGCAACATCACCTTGCAAGTGCTCCAACTTGATCCTTAAACTTAAGGATGAACTCAACCTAGCACAAGGCAAACAAGCACCTAAGGGTGCCATCTTTAACAAGGAAAAGGTGGCATATGCACGAAGTGCATTCACCAACACAAGACCACCCCATGTCAAGGATGGTCTTGGCTATACTAGAGGTGCAAGGCATAACGCCAAAACCTCCAAGTATGGCAAAGACATGATTGTCTTTGTTAAGGGGAGTTCATCCCAAACTAAAAATGAAAAGAACTCACCCTCTAGAAAAAACTTGCCTAAATCTGAACCGCATCATTTATTTCATGATTTTGATGCATCTTATGTGTTGAAGAAGAACAAACACGGCAAGGTGTTTGCTAGATATGTTGGGCCACTCCGCAAGAGCCCCAAGCCTTGCGTGTGGGTGCCAAAATGCCTAACCACTAACGTCAAAGGACCCAACTCTGCTTGGGTACCTAAAAGAAAGGCATAAAACTTGTTTTGTAGGCTTACTCCGCTGGTGGATCGAAATGGGTATTGGATAGCGGATGCACCAACCACATGACCGGAGAGAGAAGCATGTTCATAGAGTATGAGGAGAATAAGGACCCAAGTGAAGGAATCTTCTTTGGGGACAATAGCCAAGGGAAAATCCTTGGCTCCGGTAAAATTTCTATCTCCTCATTACATACTTTATCAAATGTCTTGCATGTTGATTCTCTAGACTATAATCTCCTATCCATATCACAACTATGTGATAGAGGATATAAATGTGTGTTTACTAGTGAGGGAGTGAGTGTCATTAGAGAAGGTAATGACTCGATAGCCTTTAAGGGAGTGCTCAAGGGAAAGCTCTATCTTGTGGACTTCACCGCGGATAAAGCTCAACTTTACACATGCTTAATGGCAAAAGCCAACATGGGATGGCTTTGGCACAGAAGGCTAGCCCATGTTGGAATGAGAAACCTTCAAAAGCTCCTTAAGGGTGAGCATGTTCGTGGCCTAAAGGATGTAGTATTTGAAAAGGATAGGCCATGTAGTGCTTGCCAAGCGGGAAAGCAAGTAGGAGCTCAACACCCCTCTAAGAATGTCATGACGACAACTAGACCTTTGGAGTTACTCCATATGGACCTTTTCGGCCCCATTGCCTATATTAGCATTGGTGGCAGCAAGTTTGGTCTAGTTATCGTTGATGATTTTTCAAGGTATACTTGGGTGTTCTTCTTGCATGATAAAAGTGAAACTCCCGATGTCCTCAAGAAATTTCTAAGGAGAGCTCAAAATGAGTTCACCTTGAGGATAAAGGCTATAAGAAGTGACAATGGCACCGAATTCAAAAACATGCAAGTAGAAGAGTTCCTAGATGAGGAGGGCATCAAGCATGAGTTTTCCGCTCCCTATTCTCCACAACAAAATGGCATAGCCGAAAGAAAGAATAGGACGCTTATTGAGATGTCAAGGACGATGCTAGATGAGTACAAAACATCGGACCGGTTTTGGGCGGAAGCGGTTAACACCGCTTGCCATGCCGTGAACCGATTGTACCTTCATCGCCTCTTCAAGAAGACTCCTTATGAGCTTCTCATTGGTAAGAAACCCAATGTCTCTTACTTTCGGGTCTTTGGTAGCAAGTGCTATATCCTCAACAATAAGCCTAGGACTTCGAAGTTTGCTTCAAAGTCCGATGAGGGTTTCTTGCTTGGATATGACTCAAACACTCATGCGTACCGTGTGTTCAACAAATCCTCCGGAATTGTTGAAGTAGCACGTGACGTAGTGTTTGACGAGACCAATGGCTCTCAAGTGGAGCAGGTTGATCAACATGCCCTTGATCAAGAGGAACCTCCACTAGAAGCTCTAAGGAAAATGGCACTTGGAGATGTTCACCCACAAGAACCATCTCAAAGTTCAAGTGACCATCCTCTCTATGAAGTAGGTCAAAACCCCATTGGACAAGTTGAAGATCCTCTAGATGCTCCCCAAAGTGATAATGAGAATGAAGATCAAGGGGGAGGCATGAATCAAGGGGGAGACCAAAGTGAAGAAGATGAACCAAGTAATTCAAGAGGTCAACCCCCGCATCCTCGTGTTCATCAAAGTGTTCAACGGGACCATCCCGTTGACAACATTCTAGGAGATATCACAAAAGGAGTAACAACACGCTCACGTGTTGCAAACTTTTGTGAGCATTTCTCTTTTGTCTCATCCTTGGAACCACATAAGGTTGAAGATGCCTTAAGGGATCCGGATTGGGTAGTTGCCATGCAAGAGGAGCTCAACAACTTTGAAAGGAACAAGGTTTGGGAGCTTGTCAAGCGCCCTCAAGCTAATGTTGTTGGAACCAAGTGGGTGTTTCGCAACAAACAAGATGAGCATGGCGTGGTAACTAGGAACAAGGCACGACTTGTGGCAAAAGGATACTCACAAGTTGAAGGATTGGATTTTGATGAGACATTTGCCCCCGTAGCTAGGCTTGAGTCAATTCGGATACTATTAGCCTTTGCTACTCATCATGATTTCAAGCTCTACCAAATGGATGTTAAGAGCGCATTCCTAAATGGTCCAATCAAGGAAGAAGTTTTTGTAGAGCAACCTCCGGGATTTGAAGACCAAGACTATTCTAACCATGTGTACAAATTGCGAAAGGCCCTTTATGGCCTCAAGCAAGCTCCTAGAGCTTGGTATGAGTGCCTAAGAGACTTTCTAGTTGAGAATGGTTTTAGGATAGGAAAAGTGGATTATACCCTTTTCACAAAGAACTTCAACGAGGATCTTTTTGTGTGCCAAATATATGTGGATGACATCATATTTGGTTCCACAAATAAGGTGTTTTGTGACGAGTTCTCCAAGATAATGACGGAGAGGTTTGAAATGTCCATGATGGGTGAGTTGAAGTTCTTTCTAGGATTTCAAGTGAAACAACTCAAAGAAGGGACGTTCATAAGTCAAACTAAGTATACTCAAGATATTCTAAGAAAGTTTTACATGGACAAAGCAAAACCCATCAAAACCCCTATGGGGACAAATGGACACCTAGACCTAAATGAGGACGGTCCAAGTGTGGATCAAAAGCTATATAGGTCTATGATCGGATCACTTCTCTATCTTTGTGCATCTAGGCCCGATATCATGCTAAGTGTGTGTATGTGTGCACGCTTTCAAGCAGCACCCAAGGCATGTCATTTGACCGCCGTTAAAAGGATCTTGAGATATCTTGTACACACACCTATCCTAGGACTTTGGTACCCCAAAGGATCCAAGTTTAACCTCATCGGATATTCCGATGCGGACTATGCGGGGTGCAAAGTTGATAGGAAGAGCACATCGGGTACGTGCCAATTCTTAGGTCGATCTCTTGTGTCTTGGTCCTCTAAGAAGCAAAACTCTATTGCTCTCTCCACCGCCGAAGCTGAATACGTTGCAGCCGGAAGTTGTTGTGCACAACTTCTCTGGATGCGACAAACGCTTGGGGATTATGGGATTAACCTGCGTAAAATTCCACTCTTGTGTGACAACGAGAGTGCAATCAAGATAGCCCATAATCCGGTGGAACACTCTAGGACCAAACATATAGACATTCGACACCATTTCTTGCGAGATCACTCAATGAAGGGAGACATTGAGATTTTGCATGTGAGGACGGAACATCAACTTGCGGACATCTTCACCAAGCCTCTTGACGAGAAGCGTTTCTGTGAGCTAAGAAGTGAGCTCAACGTGTTGGATTCTCGGAACGTGGCTTAAACCACATTCCTCATATATTTTGAGCCACATTTCGAAAAACTCCTCTCTATGTCGATTTCTCCTCAAATTTGTTTGAGAAATCTATTTTCTTCATGAAAAAGTTCATAAGTTGTTCTTTATTGACTCATAATCATGTTTGTCATGTTTTCCTTGCTATATCTGTCCAAAAGGACTTATCTTTATGGGCAAAACCCAAATATATTGTTTTTCAGCCCAGCTGGACCGGACTAGTCCGCCCCTATGGCCGGACAAGTCCGGGTCAGACTAGTCCGCGGCTAGTCCGCACACCGACTAGTCCGGCCTTCCACCGGACAAGTCCGGACCCGGACTAGTCTGGGTCTGGTCCGCAGACCGGACTAGTCCGGCCCCTCAACCGGACTAGTCCGGCCCTTGGGGACTTAAACCCCCAGGCGGCCCGGACCCCCTCTCTCTCTCTCACTTGACTCTCAAGCTTCCACGCGCGCACAACCGCCCCCAAATCGGCGATTTTGCGCTCCAACCACCAAAACTCAACTCCAATCCGCGCATCGAAGTCCTTGGGAGTGAGGGATCACTTCCCCGCGCTCCACCTTCGAGATCCACGCCGATTTCGACGACTCAAGCGGATTTTTGAAGGTATTTCACCGTTCCTCAAAAACTAGCCCCATTCTTGATTCTTCAAGTTTTTGATAGGAACACCTTCATTAATGTTGTTCTATACACCCTTGCGATCATAGCCTAGGAGTATTGCGCATTGGTTCACAAATTTTTCGATGAATCGATTAGGGTTAGGGTTCTTCCTGTGTAACCCGGACTAGTCCGGCCACCAGGCGGACAAGTCCGGTTTGCACAGGGCAAACCCTACTTCTAGTTGGTTCTCGAGATCTTTTCGGCAATACTTCTTCTTCCTAGGCTCATATCTTCCTCTCTCCATCCTTTGCACAGAATGTCGAACTCCGAGCGCTCTCCTCCGCGTGTCAACCTCGAGGGGCGTACCAAGGCCCAAATTGCCGAGGCTCGGACTAAGGCTGCGCTAATGGAGGCGCAGAAGGCCAAGGAGGAAAGAAAGCTCAAGGCACTCGAAGCATCCAAGGTGGCTGCGAGCATCTACAATGAGGATGAAGCCATTGCCCGTGCCACCGCAGAATCACTGAATGAGCTGCGAAAGAAGAAAAGAGAGGATAGGGAGGCCCATAACTCCAAGGCCGCTGAGGCCAATGCCCCAAAGAGGAAGAAGCTCGTCACTCTTGGCGAGAAGGCTAAGGGCAAGGAGCCAGCCCAAGAAGAGGCTGTCCCTAGGGTCGAGCGTGACCCGAAGAAGGGAAAAGCTCCGGCTCCTATCGAGCCAAAGAAGAAGAACCCCGCAGTCAAGATATTAGCTAAGAGGGCTGCTGGTGGGGTTGTGATCAAGGAAAAGGGGAAGGCCACCTCTATTGGCCCCCTTGAAGTCCACACACCGGAAAGGAATCCCAACCGGCAAAAGGAACTGTCGGCAAATGTGTTCCATGGCAAAGGGGCTGAAAAGGCCCGAAGGCTAAGGACCGAGAAGGTCTATAAATTTGAAAGGAGCACAGCTGATCCCAGGTTTTGGTGTGACTTCCACTTTGACTATTACAGGCTAGTCTACCAACAAATGAAGAAGCCAGTGATAGAGGCTTAGTGGGTGGACTAGGACTATATGGCGAAGAAGGAGCACTCGGCCTTTGATGCCGTGATTGAAGCTACCGAGCGCCATGATCTCAAGAAGATCATGGGCTTCAAATATGATTGGAATGTGGAAGTTATTCTCCAATTATACTCCACAATCTATTTCACAAGCTCAGGTGACAGGAGGATAATTTGGATGACTCATGGTGAACAATACTCTGTCACCTATGCTGAGTTTGCAAGGATCCTTGGTCTTGAGGCTCACATGGACCACGAGATCATTATCTCGAACCTCAAGGCAGTGGATTGTGAGGAGCTGGCTTACATGTATCCAAGCCATCTCCCGTTTGATGCCGGACTAGCTCGGAACATCAAGCCATTCTACAGCATCATGAACCGGATACTTAGGAGGACCATTGCACCCAAGGACGGTGATGCAGGGGTCATTCAAGGAAACCTAAGGCACCTGCTCATTCTGATTGATGGGGAAGAGAAGTTCAATCTCGTCGACTACATCTTCGACGACATCTTCAACATCTCGCATACCCCCAACAGGGCGTGCGGGTATGCCCCTTACATTATGTGCCTTATTGAGAAGGTGTCGGGCGTGTCCTTTGTCAAGGATGTATCGCACCGACCTCTACGCCCCCAGAAGCCGCCAAATGTGCCGGTGCCTCCAAGACGCAAGAATGCTGATCCTCCGTCTCGCCCAGTGGCGCCTCCGTCTCCGCCTCCGCCTCAGTCCATGAGTGCGTTCTTCAAATGCTTCAAGGCCATCTTCACCTCGTGCCGGAAGCAAGAGATTCGCGCTCAGAGGGCACACAAGCGCCAAGAGAAGTATCTCAAGGCGGTGTGTGAGAAGCTTGAAGTTCCGATGTCATCTCCTGAGGAGAGTGATGGGGAGATCACTCCTTTCCCCGTCTTCACTGCCGATGAGCTTGCTCAGCTCCAGGAGGATGGAAGCTCCTCTCGGGCAGCTCCCTCGGCAAGGGAATCCTCCGACAACGACGACAACGACGAAGAGCCAGAGGCAAACATTGAAGACTCCGAAGCCACTAAGAGCGAAAGTGGAGAAGATGAGGACTAGGTTTAGTTAGTTGTTCCCCCTTCTTTTCCTTTTTGGTGCCTTGATGCCAAAGGGGGAGAGTTAAGGGAGTTTAGTGAGTTTAGTCCTTTTGTGGGTGTGTTTTGTGATGTATGACTGTCATGTAAGTGTGTTTTGTGATGTATGACTGTCATGTAACATATTTATGCTCTTGGATGTTTACATTTGTGCAAGACTCATTAATGTTGCTTACTATCAATATATTGCTCTTATTGTCAATCTTATGAATGTATTGATGTTATTCATGTCTTGTCACAAACTGTTGAGCACATCACGTAGGCACCCCACCATAACGTGTGTGGGTATGAAAGAACTTCTCCATCTCTTTTACATGTTGCATACATTGAGGGGGAGTCATTCATACCCACACATGTTATGAAAACCAAAACTTTATACTCTTATTTGTGAAGGACTTAATGTGTTGTCATCAATCGAGATTGAAAGTGCATCTAGGTTCCCCGTGGGTTTTGGATGATTGATGACGACAATTAAGTCGCTAATGAGCTCAAGTGATCTTAGCACAGGTGAATACTCAATCGGAGACGCAAACCCTCAAAAAGGAAAAGGAAGGAAACGGAGTCAACTCGAAGCGTAGAAACTAGGGTTTCTAGCGTGATTGAGTTAGACTAGCCGTAGTAATAGGAGGGTGTGTGTGTAAAGTGCATTGAGATCAAGTTTGGGAGCTTAAAGTGGTTTAGAGGTCAAACCTATGAAAGAAATGAGTGAATGAGTGGTCTGGCCATAGGGCCGGACTAGTCCGTGCAGGAGGCCGGACTAGTCCGCCCCTGGCCGGCCAAGTCCGTTATCGGCCGGACCAGAAGGGTCTGACCGAGATAGGACTAGTCCGTTTGTGACTGGACTAGTCCGGGTAGCTGTGAGTGGGTTTTGGGGATGAAGTCCCAAAATCACGGACTTGTCCGTTTTGGACCGGACCAAGAGGTCCTGAGTGAGAACGGACTAGTCCGCCCGTGAGGCCGGACTAGTCCGGGTTGGCTAGGAAAAGGTGCTTCTGTGGCTAAGTCTGGGAGGACCGGACTAGTCCGCCCTAGGGGCCGGACTAGTCCGTGGTCCTCAGACTAGTCCGTTTTCACACGGAGCAGAAGGCTCTGTGTGAGATCGGACTAGTCCGGTGTTGACCGGACTAGTCCGTTCTGGAAGTGACCGTTTGAATTTGAAGTTTGGCGGGTAGCGTGACGATAGTGTGTGAGCTGTCGGGACCTGACAAAGGGGTCAGTGGTCCCCTAGGCCGGACTAGTCCGGGCCAGTGGCCGGACTAGTCCGCCCTTTTGCTGAAGTCAGCAGATTGGGCTTGGGACCCCTATAAAAAGGGGACCCCCGGCCTCATTTCGAATACCTTTGGAAAAACTCAAACCCTAGCGCCGCCACAGCCAACTTGGAGCACTCCTAAGCCTCCTTCTTGCCTACTTTCCCTCTAAAACTAATTCTTGAGTGGATTAGGGTTTAGTGAGGTGGAGAAGAGGAAGAACATCGCGCTTGTGCTCCCGGTTTGATCTCTTGCACTCGTTGAGTCTTTGTGGGCTGTGTATTGAGTTTGTTTTATTGTGTTGATCACCTTTGTGGTGTGGGAGCCTCAGTTTGTGAGAAGCCCCAACGAACTTTGTAATCACCGTTGTGATTAGTGGAGAACCAAGTTAGGCCCGTGCGGTAAACTTGGTGAGGGAAGGGTTGTTGGACCCGGTCCTTTGTGGACTCCTCAACGGGGACGTAGATTCCTTGTGTGGAATCGAACCTCGGGATAAAATCCTTGCCCCCTTGTGTTCTTCGCATTCATTCTATTGATTACTTTGTTCTAGGGTTGGTAGTCTCGTTTCATACTCCGCATTGCTACAAACTTGTGGAAACTTGACTTGCTCTTGTGTAGGTTGTTGCTCAACTTGACTTAAACATATACTCACTTGTAGCAACGAGAAAATTCCCTAAAACTTGCTAGAAACATTTTTTTTAGGGTTATTCTCGCAGGCTGACCGGACTAGTCCGCCCCCTGACGGGACTAGTCCGCCCCCTGTAATTTAATCTCGTTTTATTGAGTCATTTGCAGGTCAATTAGCCTATTCACCCCCCCCTCTAGGCAACTTTCACAATGTATTCAGCACACATAGTTCTCACTCGAGCTGCCACGTGGCCTGCGAGATGGGTGTGGCCTCCACCATGGCGGAGAGCTCCCCAACGGTCGCATGGTTTGTCCACTTGCCCTGAGTGAACAGTGAGGATGTTAAGAGGGCGGTGCACCTTGTCTCCATTAAGCCTTAAAGATACGCAGCTTCCCCAGATGCATGGCGCGGCGCACGCCTAATGTCAGGTATCGCTACGACTAATCGCATCACAGTGAAGACGCCGCAGGCCTATCCCACTCCGCCAAGTGGTTAGCTTACAACACTAGAGATAGATGAATGGGACATTCCCTGCCAATGTTAGCAACGGCGTGTGGGCTACTGACAACACGGGCGGCGAGACGACGAGTTCTGAAGTCTGCGGTCAAAGCCAGCTTATAGAAAAAGCCTTAGATCTTAAGGATAAGATCACCCTGGAACCACCTGTCGGGCCCCCGGACCCCACTTGTAAGGCATCTGACCATGACTATAAAAGGCCCGGACTGCCACCGATACAAGGACCAGACTTAGAATCCCCAATACACACACACACACACGCATACACACTCACCAAGCAATACAAGCCACCGTGGAGTATGGTGTTACGCTCCTTGTGGCCCGACCCACGTAAAGACCATCGTGTCACATACTCTTCTGCTAGAACACTAGTTTGAGGCCTAAGCCCCGCCGAACAAGAACCTCCACGGGCCGCTCCTTAGCAGATCCGGGGGAAGTGTCGCATCAAGACTTCGACATTTGGCGCGCCAGGTAGGGGCTTTTTACCTCAAAAAAGTGGTAGTAGTTTCACCACCATGGTATTCATCAAGCCTGCAAGCTGTTGCGAGATGAAGCCGCAAAACGTCGACCATAGTGTCGACAAAGACGTGGAGAAGGAGTTCCAAAGGGCGAAACGCGGCATGGAAACGGTACACCAGGTTTTGAACTTCGACCTCAAAAATGACCACGAGCATCGCAAAGCACTCCACGTCATCTTTGGAGGATCTTGGGAATCCCCATCCAGGAATGCGATCAAGACCCTGCGCCGGGCAATGGCTTCGACAGCCTCTACGCATGCCCCGGCGCCACATCACAAATGGATGGAGACACCGATCAACTTTGACGCCTTTGACTGCCCCGAGAACATGACGGGAGTCGGGCAGCTTCCCCTCCTCGTCGCTCCAACAATCGCCAATGTAAAGTGTTACCACGTTTTGGGAGATGGTGGAGCCGGCCTCAACCTCATCAGCTGCGCGACCTTCGACAAGCTGAAGATTCCCGTGTCTGAGCTCGCCCCATCAAGATTATTCTTGGGGGTAGGACCGAAGAGTGTTATCCCGTACGGCTGCATCCACCTCCGGGTGACCTTAGGGACACCCGAGAAATTCAGGACGGAGAATATCCTATTCAATATCGCGGAGGTTATACCACTCCATTATCAGCAGGCCAGCCCTGTACCGATTTATGGCTATAGCCCATTACTGCTACCTCGTCCTCAAGATGCCGACATCCTATGGCGTCCTCAAGATCTGCGGAGATCATGCTATTGTGATGATAGTTTTGGAGAAGCTCTGAGCATCGACAACGACCCCAGCACATGTCTTGTGCGAAGTTGGGTCGAGTAAGCCTTCGCCAGACCCCCGCGCGCGCAGCCGCGTCGCTGCACCACAAGTGCAGCCTTCCGACAACAACGACGTACCCATCAAGACAATCCAGATTGGCTCAGATGCGGCTCAGACCACCCGTATAGCGTGGAGTCTGGACAGCAAGCAGGAATTAGCGCTCACTACTTTCCTGCTAGCTAACGTCGACATCTTCGCCTAGCAGCCGTCAAAGATGCGAGACTTCCCCAGGGAAGTGATCGAGCACCGTCTGAAGATCTACCCTGATGGACGGCCGCAGCAATAGAGGCCCCGTAAGGAGTCCATCGAGCGACAGAACTTCATCCATGAGGGGATCAAGAAGCCCTCGATGCTGGCTTCATACGGAAGGTCCACCATCCCAGATGGCTGGCCAATCCAGTTGTTGTCCCCAAGGCTGGCGGTAAGCTTCGGATGTGCATTGACTACACCAACCTCAACAAGGCATGTCCTAAAGATCCTTTCCCTCTCCCTAGAATTGATAAAATCATAGATTAAACTTTGAGGTGCAATATGCTATGCTTTCTAGATGCGTATTCAGGGTTCCACCAAATCCCATTGTTTAGAGAGGATGAAGAACATACCGCTTTCATAATCGTAGATGGCCTTTACTGTTATGTCTCCATGCCTTACGGTCTTAAGAACGCCCTCCCCACCTTTGTACATGCCATGCATAAAACATTTGGGGACCCCATTTGGTACCTAGTAAAGGTATATGTTGACGATATTGTAGTAAAAATCCAAGTACAAACATCATTGCTAGAAAAAACTCACCCTAATCTTTGACAGTCTGCGAACCACACGCACAAAGCTCAACCCAGACATATGTGTGTTTGGTGTCAAAGCTGGGAAGCTCCTCGGGTTCTTGGTGTCACACCGAGGAATCGAGGCCAACCCTGAAAAAATCAAAGCGATGGAGCTGATGCGGCCTCCAGCCCGCATCAAGGACATGCAGAAGCTTGCAGGGTGCTTGCCAGCGCTCAGCCGGTTTATCTCTAGGTTGCCTAAGTAGGCTCTCCCGTTCTTCAAGCTCCTGCGCCAATTCGGACCATTCATTTGGACCAAAGACGCGGAGAATGCATTCCATGAGCTGAAGCAGCAGCTGACATCGCTACCAATAATGGTGGCACTGGAGCCCGGGGAGCCCCTGTACCTCTACATCGCCGCCACAACCAAGGTGGTTAGTATGGTTTTGGTTGCAGAACGGGCCGGCCCCTAGCAGCACCGATGAAAGGAAGGGGCCCCTACCGCTGATTCTGAGCCCTAGGGCTTGGAGCTCGTAGGGGGCCCCAACGACAGAGGAGCATCTGGGTCCCAGTCCCGAGAGGATGTTTGGGTCCCCCTAGGGGGCCCCGGAGACCAAGGAGCCTCTGGGTCCCAGCCCCCTGAGGATGTCCGGGTCCCCCAAGGGGGCCCCGAGGAGCAAGGAGCCTTTTGGTCCCAGCCCCCAGAGGATGTTCGGGTCCCCCAAGGGGGCCCCAGAGAGCAAGGAGCCTCTGGGTCCTAGCCTCCAGAGGATGTTCGGGTCTTCCTAGGTGGCCCCGAATACCAAGGAGCCTATGGGTCCCAGCCCCCAGAGGATGATCGGGTCTCCCTATGGGGCCCCGGAGGCCAAGAAGCCTTTGAGTCCCAGCCCCCGAAGGAAGCGCCAGGCCCAGGAGACATGGAGTCACTGGACCTAGAGCAGAGGGAAGAAGATGTGCCGAATTCCCCGAAATGGTCTCAGACTATCCAACGCCGATGCCCTGCATGAGGCAAAGACAAGGTACCTCGAAGTGAACAAGCTGCTCTATGCGGTGCTAATCGCGTCGAGGAAGCTCCGCCATTATTTTCAGGCACACTGAGTATTAGTGGTGACTTCGTTCCAACTGGGTGTTGTGTTGCACAGCCCGAATGCAACTTGCAATATCGCCAAGTGGGCGGCTGAATTAGCGGAGTTCGAGCTTGATTTCTTGCCACGACATGCAATCAAGAGTGAAGCTCTGGCGAACTTTGTTGCTATGTGGACCCCCTCACCAAGCAACCCAAGGGGCCAGGAGGTCAGCGAGCCGGAGCCCAGGGCACTGGTGTTTACCGGACCTCACTGGACGCTTTTCTTCGACGGATCCTCAAGGAAGCAAGGAGCCAGAGCCGGTGTACTGCTCACCTCGCCAACAGGGGAGCAGTCCAAGTATGCAGTGCGTCTCGACTTCAAGGCTACCAACAACATGGCAGACAACGAAGCCCTCATCTTCAGACTCACAACTGTGCAGGGTCTCGGTGTCCAGCAGATGCTGGTCAAGGGAGACTCCCAGCTGATCATCAAGTCCAGAGTGAGTGCTGCTACAATGACCCACAGCTTGCGGCATATTTGATACATGTCCAGAAGCTGGATTCGAGGCCTTGGATCTCTACCATGTGCCGCGCACCGACAACTCCATCGTCGATGCCCTGTCAACCATAGCGTTCGTAGGAGCCCCCGTTTCGGAAGGGGTCCTTTGCAGGAAGTTGGTGCGACCGACCGCTAGGACGGCAGGGCCTAATGAAGAAGGTGAGCCCAGCTCCACAGAGCTGGCAACCACGGCAGCCCTGCAAGCATGGGGGCCGCCATGGTTCTTGAGCATCACCAGGGGTCCCAAATCACCTGGCGCCCAAGATCCAGAAGCTCAGGAGGGTCCCGATGCGTGGATCACAGAGGTCCGGGACTACGTGAGGGACAACCTCCTCCCGAAGGACCCAACATCCGCTGAGAGGATCGTTGGGATGGCTAAACGCTACATGCTGGTAGAAGGTGATCTCTGCCGACGTGGTGCCAATGGTGTACTGCTATGGTGCATAACTCGGCAGGAAGGCTGCGACGTGCTCGCGGAAATCCACGAAGGAGAGTGTGGGAATCACAGAGCTTCCCGCACGCTGGTTGGCAAAGCCTTCCGGCATGGCTTCCACTAGCCAACAGCACTACAAGACGCTGTAAAACTGGACAAGAAGTGCAGGGCGTGCCAGTTCCACGCCAAGCAAATTCACACTCCAGCGCAATCACTGCAGATGCTCCCGCCCTCCTGGCCTTTCGCGGTCTGGGTGCTGGATATCCTGGGACCCTTCTCAAGGGCATTCATAGGGTACCGGTTCCTCTAGGTCGCCATAGATAAGTGCACCAAGTAGCCGGAGGAAGCCCAGTGATTAACATCAACAAGGAGTCCACAGTCAAGTTCATCAAATCAATTGTCTGCAAGTTTGGGGTCCCGAACAGGATCATCACAGACAACGGGACCCAGTTCACCAGTGCAGCTTTCTAGGACTACTGCGAAGACCTCGGCGTCCAAGTTTGTTATGCATCCGTGGCTCATCCAAAGAGCAACAGTCGAGTCGAACGAGCCAACACTGAGATCCTCAGGGGCCTCAAGACACACACATATGACGGCTTGGATAAGCATGGTGAAAAGTGGGTCGACGAACTCACCTGTGCATTGTGGGCAAGCTGGATGTCACCCAGCCACTCCACAGGAGAAACACATTTTTTTTTTTTGGTGTATGGGGCTTAGGTCGTACTCCCCCTAGAGATTGTTGTGGGCTCGTTCAGAGTCCGAGTGTTCGATGAATCCTCACAAGACCAGCTCTGACGAGAAGAAGTCGACCTCGTTGACGAAGCAAGGTGGCACGCCACCATCCGAAACGAACCATGCCGACAGGCGCTGAGCACTACCAACAGCGGTTCATGGGGAGTAGAGAGCTCAAGACAGGAGACCTGGTGTTGCGGCGCATACTCTCTTGATAAGGGTCGCACAAACTTTCCCCCAGGTGGGAAGGCCCCTTCCGAGTGATACAAGTATCCCGCCCTGGGTGTGTCCGCCTCGCCACGAAAGAAGTAGAGCCCCTCCCCAACCCTTGGAACATAGAGCACCTCCGTAAGTTCTACCCTTAAGCATAAATTGTTGGACAGTGTAGGGTGTCATGGTGCCAAGGAGCGGCACTTAGGATAATCAAACTACGGGGGGAAGGTCCAGAGTGTACAATTGTTTAGCTTGGTTCTGTACCCTAGGCATGAACACTCTGTCTCCCTAGCCAACTGGAGTGGGTCGTTGCCTTATTGTAAAGTCAATCCACTCCTGAGACCACCAATGAGAAGAATTCACTGTCTTACCATGTGCTTTCTCTTACATTCACTTAAAATTACCTGTTAATTTTGTGATCAATCAAGTAGTCTCGTCTTTCGTATATTGTGTTCATATACTTGGTGAAATTGTTCTATATCACCCCTAGTAGAGTCATGCAAGCCTGCTGCAAGCGGATTTATTTGAGGTAACTTCAAGGTGTCTTGTAACCTCACGGCTGCCCTCTTACTTGATGTCCTGTGGCGCCAAATGGTTCCCCACGAAAGGCCAACACTAAGCTAGAGGCGTGCAGGATGCTTAGCTTTGTCTTGTACCCTAAGCGTGTGCGCTTTGCCTCCAAGTGTTGCGGCAAAGTACCGGGGGCCAGGATGTCCACACCCTGAATAACAAGGAAGCCGGACCCTGAGCGCCAATGCATAGAATTATCCTAATCCCGTGTACCGTCCCAGAACTATAAGAAATGACAATACTTAAGGAAAGGAAAAGATCACTGGCGAGCAAAACAATATGCACCTCTGTTATGTGTGCAGGACATACAAAGCACGTTACGCCGGAGCATCCAGCTCCGACACCATGCAAGGGGCCTGCCGTCGACGTTTCCACGAAGATGGTGGGCGACGCCGGAGCAACCAGCTCCAACACCTCCCAAGGGGCCTGCCGTCAATGTTTCCATGAAGATGGTGGGCGACGCCAGAACATCCAGCTCTAGCACCTCGTAAGGGTCCTGCCGTCGACGTCCCAAACCGTCAACGTCAGCACCAAGCGTGGATAAGTGAGTAAACTCTCCTGCCCCGCACTTGTTGCTAACAGGGTTCTCTTGTGATAGCTTGTAAACCAAGGGCCTGTTGTTAATGACTCTACGACGACGGTGGACGATGCCGGAGCATCCAACTCCGATACCTCCCAAGTGGCCTGCCGTCGACATCTCCACGATGATGGTGGACGATGCCAGAGCATCCAGCTCTGACACCTCCCAAGGGGCCTGCCGTCGACATCTGCAGGATGATGGTGGACGATGTTGGGGCATCCAGATCCGGCACCTCCCAAGGGGCCTGCCGTCAACGTCCCAGAACATCAACAACAGCACCAAGCGGGGATAAGTGAGTAAACTCTCTTGCCACGCTCTTGTTGCTGATTGGGTTCTCTTGCGATAGCCTGTAAACCAGGGGACTGTTGTTGATGACTCTACAACGAAGGTGGATGACGCCGGAGCATCCAGCTCTGGTACCTCCCAAGGGGCCTGCCGTCGATGTCTCCACGACGATGGTGGACTACGCCGGAGCATCCAACTCCGACACCTCCCAAGGGGTCCGCCGTCAACGTATCCACAATGATGGAGGACGTCGCTGGAGCATTCAGCTCCGGCAACTCCCAAGGGGCATGACCTCAACGTCCTAGAATGTCAACGACAACACCAAGCGTGGATTAGTGAGTAAACTCTCCTACCCTGCTGTTGTTGCTAACAGGGTTCTCTTGTGATAGCTTGTAAACCAGAGACCTGCAGATGACGTCCTCATGACGATGGTAGGCGATGCTGGAGCATCCAGCTCTGGCACCCCCCAGGGGCTTGCCGCCGACGACTCTACGATGATGGTGGACGATACTGGAGCATCCAGCTCTGGCACCATCCAAGGGGCCTGCCGTCGATGACACTACGATGATGGTGGACGACGCCTGAGCATCCAGCTCCGGTACCTCCCAAGGGGCCTACCGTCCACGACCCAATGACTCGGTGGGCGATGTCAGACCGCCCAGCTCCGGCACCTCACAAGGGGCATGTCGTTGACAACCCTACGATGATGGAGGACGACGCCAGAGGTTCTAGCTCCGGCAAATGGTGGCACTACGACACTCTAACTCCCCCACTCCACTGGGGACCAGTTCAAGACATTCTGCGATCAAGTGGTCGATGTGCTTAGCCTACTAACCACATCTACTAAGGGGCCTATAAGGGGTTCCACATGCAGAAAATCAACGAACGACACTTCGGCCATATCAATTGTGCAAACTGTTGGTCGTGAGAAGCCAATGAGCTCAACAAAGGTTTTGCGGACCCTTACACAGCTAAGGACTCAGAGCAATAGTTGAGAAGCACAGAGACAATGCAAGAAGCCAAACACAAATTCGTATTAATTGTGGAATTCTTTACAAGTGGGGGTGAACCCCGAATACAAAAAAGAAGTTGCCGGCCTCATCCATGACTGAACTGCGCTATGACATGTTTGGCGGCTTCCTTAACCTCTGCCACTGTTCCTCAGCAGGGCCTTCAAAAACTGGCTCCAATGGTAGATCAGGGTACCGGATCTGGTATCACACCAAGAAATGCGATGCCATCGTCTCCGTCGCCCCCCTACCCTCGGCTTCCAGATGCTGAGCCAACTAACACTCCCGCAGATCAAGCTCCCCCAGGCTTGGACATCAAGATCGTGCAGGAGGAGTTCCTGATGCTCAGTTAGGTGTTGCGCCCGATCCCGTGCCAAATTGCTCTCCCGGAGCTCAAGGTCTTCGAAGCGGGACTGTAACCTATCCCGATCGGCCTCAGCTCGGGCCATCATCGCTTACACTGCCACCTCTGGATCGGCGACAACAGCTTCCCTCTTAGCAACGGCGGCTTCTTGGCAACTCAGGGCCTCTCGACTGGCAGCAAGAGCGTGCAGGCGAGCGTCAGTAGTTTTGTTGGCTGCCTTGGCGTCGGCCAGAATCTTTTGGGTCAAGGCATCGGAGGACCTCACCAAGCGGTGCCTCACCTACAGTTCTTTGCTCTCCTTCTGGTACTTCGCCTTCGCCTCAACGATCCTGGATCTAAGGAGACCCTCCCAGCCTCAGAGGCACTCGCCCTCGGCACGCAGCTTCTCCCACTCCACGGCTAGAGCCTCCTGCGCCCGGAGGAGGTTGGATTGCACCTAAAGGATATTGGACTATGTGATGTCCATGACATCGGAGAGGCGCTCCGGCTGCGCCGAAGTCAGGGAAGGTCGTCCGGTGATCATCTCAGGGACCTCTTCCTCTTGTAGTTGTGAAGGCGAGGCCACTAGCACAAGGGATCTTGCCCCCAGAGACTGAGCAGGAGTTGGTGGTGCCACCTAAAGCAGCAGAGCCACCATCGCTCACAGAGCCGCCTGCCAAATCAACAGCAGTTGCGATCAGACCTTTACCCCCCGGAGTCAGCTCCGACATGGCCTTCGCCACGACGGCCGGAGGTGCCTCTTCCACGATGGCCGGAGGTGCCTCTAGTGCGACGGCTGGAGGTGCCTCTGGCGCGGCAGTTGGAGATGAAGCCGGAGATGCTTCACAACCCACGCTGGGCACGGACGCCGGAGCAGCATGTTGACAGCTGTTATATACCAATTCCATCCATCAATTTAACTCAATTATGTGAAGGATGTGTCATTTCTTGCACACATCACCTTTCTATCTAACCCGATTCCACTTGGACATGGAGAAATATGTGTACGCAGCATTTTATGCAGGAAATGAGGAAATGTAGAGGGTCCAATTCTATAAAATATCATCCTAGCCAATCAGGCAACGACACGTGGCATCCCATGGATCAAGTGGCCCACAAACAAAAGTATCCGAGGAGATCCAACGGTGTATCACCCAGATACATAAAGGGGGCGCACCTGGCAGCCACCTGGAGGAAGCACTCCAGGTTTGGAGTGCTGACCAAGTCGGCCGAACTAGGGGTTCGGCCGACACCTTCCTGGCGCCAAACGCGGTGAAACGACACGTGTTGGCTCCTCCTGGCTTGAAGGAGTCAATGGTGACTGATTCGCGCGCTTTTGGTGGCGGGAACCGACCTCAACACTAGTGTAAATAGTACCCCCTACCCCTCACTTCAACACACACAACTTTAGCTTCATATCTATTGTATACACTATCATCCATAGTCTTAGAGGAGTTAGGTTGTAGAGAGGAGAGTCTCTAGTCCCAAGTCCAAATTGGGAAAGGAGTAAGGAGTCTCTCTCTTCCCAATCCTACATTGGGAAAGGTATGAGTCATGTATTCTTTCTTGTATTTGTGACTTTATGCATAATAAAGATGGTATCTTTAGACTCTACTTATACATATACTTGGGCAAAGCGTTTCTTGTTTGATTGTGGAGTCCATGTATATGGAAGGTATAGCTTCTATGATTGTTTCATCATGAACATATCTCATTATCATAGAACCTATAGACCCCCACTATAGTCTAGTTAATTATAACATAACTAGGTTAGTATGGATAATTATGTTGTGTAGCAACATTGGTTCAATGAGGATTCAATTCATTGCCTTAGGATGGCTTGTGCCTAGGCTCTTAAGGTAATTACTTAATATGCTCATGGTGCTAGGATATCTAAGTAGCATTGGGTGTCTCGTAGACCCACGGATTGAAGAGGTAGGCAGTAGGTGGTGACAGCCCTATCTGTCCTTTGTAATCCTCCACGTTTGGCTATGCCAGAGGCTCTTGGCGGGAGTCGCCCTAGTATTGCTAGGGGTAAGCCCGTGCCCGATGTGTTGAACCACATAGCATAAGTATTCACTATTGATCTAGCTTATGGATAATTATTTTAGACTATGTATATGTACAATAGAGCATAGTAGGAGTACCTCCATAACTCTCAACCTTAACTAACCTCTAGGATCCTCTTACCCCCCATAGACTTGAAAGCTTTTGTGTGTGTCACACTACCTCCACTATTATTTTTTCCATCCTTACTAGATTCTTATCTAGACCTTTCTACCCTTTCCACTTGATGATTGTTATATCTCTTCCCTGCCTTCCTTTGGGATCAAATAAATGACACCATTGGGAATACTCTTAAGGGAAAATGCTACAATGATATTTCCGTGCGCTTGCGAAATCCACTCTGTGATCCAATAGAACCATTAACAAGCATTTCTGACACATCTGTTGGAGATGTTTAGATAATGGTGCATAAGAAATATCAACAAGCATTTCTAGTGCCGTTGTCGGGGATGATTTGTTAGTATATCTTAGGAGCCGTCAACAAGCATTTCTGGTGCCGTTGTCGGGGAAGGCAAATAGATATATAACATGACTGAGTGAATAGGATGGAACCCTGGGTAGGATTTTAGTAGGATAACAATTCATTGTTTTCACATTTATTGTGAAAATAGGGTAGTGTATGTCTAGTTTCCGCCTGCTAGAAAACTTTGTTGGAGATCCCGAATCTCTTCTGAGAGACCGACCCCGTGTCATTACTCCTCAGAAGATTCGTTCGGCAAAGCAAGCCAGCATTTTTGCACCAACAATCCAAACGCCAATGGCTCAGAAGACCCTTCGTGAGTTCTCAGCTCCCTCTGCTAACAATGTGGCTATGGGGTCCACTGTTAACACGGGAGATGTGAACTTCGAGATCAAAACTGGCCTTATCACTATGGTGCAAGCCAACCCATTCTATGCGAAGGCTAACGAGGATGCAAGTGCTCACCCGCAACAATTCCTCGAGATCTTCACCACTTTTAAGATCAAGGACGTGTCTCCGGATGTGGTCCGTCTAAGACTATTCCTGTTCTCTCACCTTGGGAGAGTGAAAAAATGGTTCTACGCAAACCGAAGTGTTGTAGACACTTGGGAGAAGTGTTCTACGGCATTCCTCGCCAAATTCTTCTCGTTCGGCGAAACCAATGACCTACGTGGAAGGATTTCTAGCTTTTAGCAAGAGCTCAAGGAATCTATTCCCGAGGCATGGGAAAGGCTTCAGGAGTACATCCTAGCATGTCCCCACCATGGGATGGATGACTGACTCCTTATTCAGAATTTCTATAACGGGCTGATCCCATCAGCTCATGACCATTTGGATGCTGCTGTTGGAGGAGCCTTCTTCTCATTGACGGTGCCAAAAGCTAAAGATTTTATTGAGAAGATGGTGTCCAACATGGGATGGAATGATGAGCGTCTCCATACACGACAGCGAGGCATGCACACCATGAAGGAGGTGGACATGATCGCTGCAAAATTGGACCTCCTAATGAAGAAAATTAATGGACAAGCCAGTGTTGAAGTGTCTGGCAATGTCTATGCCCTAGACTCTCACATAACATGTGAAGTCTGTGGCAACACGGGTCATATGGGCAATGATTGCCCAGAAACTCATGAGGATGCCCTATACCTCGTAAACAACGGAAATTTCAACAACAACAATGGCTATCATCCAGGAGGTCAAGGGTGGGGTCAACAATGCCCATTCTTTCAAGGAGGGTACAACAACAAGGCAACCCTGGAAATGAGCCCAACTTGAGAGAACTTGCCATTAGCTAGCTCAAGATCAAAGATTCCCTATCCAAGAAGCTTTCAGCTAATGACAAGACCCTGGAAAACATCAATGCCAAGATTAAAGGACTATCCTCAGCATTCAGGAATCAACTAAGCTTCAACAAGATGTTGGAGACTCAGCTGGCACAACTTGCTACAGTTGTCCCTCCATTGGAAAACAACAGAATTCTGGGGCAGCCAGAAGCCCCAGTGGAGAACGTCAATGCAGTGGTTATGAGAGGAGGAAAGCCCCAGTAGACAACTACAACTGTTAAGCATACCTGCCTGGAAATGGGAGGACATCAGCATGGATTTCATAGTTGGATTACCTCTCACCTCTCGCAAGCATGACTCGATTTGGGTGATAGTCGACCGACTCACCAAGTCGGCTCACTTTATTCCAGTCAATGTCAAGTATGTGGCACGACAGTATGTAGAGTTGTATATTGCCTGAATCCTATGCCTACACGGAGTACCCCGCACTATCATATCAGATTGTGGAACCTTGTTTTATGCTCAATTTTGGGAGCAGCTCCACGCATCCTTGGGTACCAAGTTGATTCAAATCTCAGCTTACCACCCACAAACTGATGGTCAAGCGGAACGAGTAAACCAAGTGCTAGAGGATATGCTCCGCGCCTGTGCCATCCACCATGGTAAAAATTGGGATGATCATCTACCATTGGCGGAGTTTTCATAAACAATGGTTATCAGACTAAAATTCAAATGGCACCATATGAAGCTCTTTATGGTCGTAAGTGCCGCACACCTTTGAACTGGTGCGAATCCAGTGAACGAGTAACATATGGTATAGACTTGGTAAAAGAAGCCGAAGATCGAGTCCGAATTCTTGAAGCCAACCTCAAGGCTGCTCAGTCTCGCCAGAAAATCTATGCGGACAAACGACGTCGACTGCTTCATTTTGATATCGGGGATCACATTTATCTTCGTGTATCTCCAATGAAAGGGATTCATCGCTTCGGAGTAAAAGGGAAGCTAGCTCTACGTTTCATCGGACCATTCGCAATAAGTGAGCAATGCGGACCTCTAGCCTATCGGCTAGAGCTGCCAACATCGCATTCAGGGGTCCACAATGTGTTCCACATTTCACAATTGAGAAAATGTCTCAAGGCCCCAGCGAAAGTATGTATGGAGGATTTGGAATATCTCCATCCAGATCTTACTTACTTCGAACATCCAACCCAGATAATTGATGAGAAGACTCGTACCACAAGAAACCGCACTTTGTGTTTCTACAAGATCTTGTGGGGAAACCACACCGCTGATGAAGCAACGTCGGAAAGCGAGGAATATTTTAAAGCCAATTATCCGGACTTGTTAACATCATATGTTCATTAGGTCTTCTCTTTTTATCCTTCCTTTTGTAATCTCGGGACGAGATTCTTTTAAGGGGGGAGGAATGTAAAATCCCACATTTTCCTTCATGCTTAACTTTATTAACATGAGGAATGAACTTCACCAATGAACTTAGATTAATTCTTTTGACCTCTCTTCGAAGTTAGGAATTATTTGAAGGAAGATTGCTAGGCCATATTAATATGCAGTACCAAATAGATATTCAAATGAAAATAAATTGAATATATACTACTGTATATTTGGCCCTGTCAAAATTATTCAATTCAGAGGCCATAAATTTTTCTATGGTTTTCTAATATTCCAAATAGGCCTCCTGCAAAGTTTCATAAATTTTGAACTCCATTTGCTATTTTAATTGAGACGCTTAGCAATTTCAAACCATGTTTTGAATTTGAATTTTGAATTCTGTTCAACTAGATTGAACATCAAGATTTGAACACACACTCATGGTCAGCATAACTTGTTTGACTTATCCCCATAGTTTCACAATTTTTGGAACTCAAGTGCTATTTAAATCAGTGGCACCATTGAAATTCATCCAAATTCAAATTTTAATTTGAAATTCAATTGAAACTTGCTCCAATGCAAAATCCAATTGCAGAATCGAATTCTAGATATTTATTTGAGCCTCCCCAAAAAAAATCTAGAATTTTTGGATCAAGTTTAGTAGGAGAATTGAAGTTACGGAGAAGGGAAGTCGCTAAGAGGAGGTGGGGCCCACTGTCGGCCGAAGCACCCGAGCGAAACCCACGCGGGGGTGCTCTTTCTCCAGCTCGCCCCGCCAATCGAAGCCGGCAGCGCGCGACACTGCGACACACATGCATCCACCGAGCTGCTTGCTTGCTTGCGCCGTGGCGCACTCCCCTCTCCCCTCCGTCCCTATAAATACCCCCTTGGCCGTCGCCGTTGGACTCCATCCCGGTTCATGCCATTTTCGCCGCCCCTGTTCGATCGAGCTCTCGCTGACGATTGCAGCCGTTTCTTCCCGAGCTGTAAGTAGATAAAAGTCTTGTCACAAACTCCTCTACGTATTCCATTTGGTCGTTGATCGTGACATAGCTTCTGCTTGGCATATTTTGAAGTTTCCCAGTCGTCGTCGGGGAAGCCACAAAGAACCTTCACTGTCTCACCGTTGAACACCAGTTCTAGACCATCTCCAGCCTCGATCCTTTAAGCAAAAAGTTTCGCAATCCTCTCTAGTTCATGCTCACAGAATCTATGCTTATGACATGAAGTGTAACTTGAGTTCTTGTTCGAGAACCGAACGGTTTCTCAATAGAACAGCAAAGCTTCGCTCTTAAATTCATTTCATTCTTGCAATCATCCTTAAATCTGGTTAGCAGATAGTTTCTCTGTGTCCTCAGGAAGCTCGATGCCCAAAAACCCTGAAAGTTATCAACCGAGCATCTTAGATTTCGAGTTTTCGCGGACGCCGTTTGAAAAACCGCACTTCCCCGTCAAACTCAGTCTTGCCGGCAATTTCACCCCAATCTAAACCCCAAATCATACTCCTGGTGCTCCCAGGAACCTTCTCGAGTTTTTCTCGAGCCTATTGAGCCATTTCCGAGCATTTCCAACGAAGGCCGAAACCCTAGCTCCACCGTCACCGTCGCGCTGCTGTCTCAAGCCATCGCCGACGTGATTGGACACCACCATCGGCTTGCGTGGTCTATTTTAGGGTTGAGCGGTCACGGCGAGGCCGAAAGGATGTCGACACACCTAAGTCTGGCAAAGCACCGCCGCGGTTCCGGCGAGAAGCACCGTCGCGTCGCATGGTAGACGAAGGCCTATGGGCCTCACTTGTCAGCGTCCATTCGAACGCCTCGGGATCAGCTGCGGCATTGGATCCGATGTGGCTGCGCGGTTGAACCCCGTGGCCCCTGGTGTGGCCCAGATGCGATTGGCCCATTCAAATGAAGTGGGACCTGCCCCTTTTATTTGAAATTTCCAATAGGAAAATAAATCCAGATTCAATCCCAATTTAGAAAATCCATAACTTCCAGCAGAATTATCCAAAAATTCTCAAATAAATTTTGTTAGAACCAGCATAAAGAATACTTTCCAGTGGTGCACATGGATTTGTATGGAAATCCATCGAAATTTCTCCATAATTCAGATAAAAAAAGCTTAAAGAATTCATTCCTACAGTTCTGTTAATTGGAATATTCCTAATTTTGGTCAGAACCCTATAGTTAATACAGTTTATCTCCAGTAAAAGTTTCAAGCTGTTTGGACTTAAAATACTGGGTTGATCAATGTTCCAAATCTCTATGTAGTTATAAATTGAGAAAAATGGAAAATCAATTTCCAGAAATTTACCCAAACTTGAAAAATAAATTTATCCCTGTAGGAAGCTTAGAAACTAATGAAACAAATTTTCCTAGAACCAGTAAGACCTCCTCCACATGATAGAACCCTTGGTAGCCATGATACATCTCCAATAATTTCAACCAAAAATTAGAGAGGATTATTGCTTACCATAATTTTTAAGAATAACAAACAACCTTCATCATCTCCTGTTCTTTGCAAGAGTCTTCTCTATAATCTCTTGTATCCACCATAAAAATCCCAAAGCCAATTAAGATGATTATATTATGTTATCCTAATAAACTCACCCAACCTTAAGCATCTTAATTATTCACAAAATCATTTATACCTAGTATATGCATATCGCGTAGTAGATGAAATCGAGGAGCAGCCGGAAGCTTCGGAGGTCCAGCTGCTAGAAACTGACATAGACTCAAACTCGCATTCAGGCAAGCCCCAGTTTGCATTTAAGTTCCTTACAGTGTTTTTATAGTTTCATTCACCTTACATCTTCAAATGATTGTGCATTACGTTTAAGGTGTTTGACGTCCACTTGCATGACCATAAATCCTATGGAGTCTTGGGTAGGTCTACGTCCCGTAAGTAGACACTGCTATGCTTATATTCATAGGAATTCGGTAGAAGTCGAGTAGTTGGAATCTACTCGCGATATAGGAATTTTATCACATGGGGGGTATGGAATCAGAAAATGGTTTATGAATATGAAATTGAGACCGAGCAGTGGGTATGATGCAGCGAGACGTGGTCTCACGTGTGTAGCCCTGCTTGTGTCGATTGAGGACCGTTTCGTGTGCGGCCCTGCTGACAAGCTTGACATGTACCGGCGACATACTAGAGAAATGGGCTCCAATAAACTGACGTAGCTTGATACTAGTTTGTCGAGGCATTTCGTTCCGTTTTATAGGTGTGGGTTGAGGGCAGCAAGGTGTAAATCAGCTGGTGGGCATGTCAAAGTACGCCCCACGTAGTGACCTCCTACTCGTGACAGATCGACCGGTTCGACATTCGAGTGTCTAGTGAAAGGTGGCCATATACGACTAGTACTGAGATGTTATGTAGGTACTGCTGTAAGTACTCCCTGACATTTCCGAAAGTGCGTATGTGTCTTGTTTGTTCGGGTGAATCCTGGTTGCAATCACCGTCCCTCACAGTAATAGAGTACCACTTGTTCACTGCGCTGTGACATAGTAAATACTGAAGAAGTCAGGAGAATATGATATATTGGTTTACAAATTGCTTGAACAACCTTGTTTGGCACAGAGATAGTACAATTAAAAGTTTACAGTTTCCCCATACTTTACCTGTAATAGAATTATGTGCTTTGTGCACATCATATCATCGGCAAAGCGTTTCTTTTTTGATTGTGGAGTCTATGATGTGCCGTTCCTAAAGAATGTTATGTGCTACTGAAGATATGAACATAAGGATCCACTTGTAGGCGAGTCCTTTATGCTATTCCTTACCTATGTTTAGTATTCATCCTTGCATATGTCTAGTGAGACGGGTTTGTCTTGCTGAGCCTTATGCTCACATTTACAGTTAACGAGTTTTTGCAGATTATACAACTGATGAGGGGTTTAATGACAAGGCTGCACCCACTACGGGGTTTACAGCCGAGTGGGAACCCTGCATGCCACCGTGAATTGTGTGTTGCTAGTGCAAAGTATCCAGGGCATGGATGACTTTTCTTTTGCATAGCTAGTGCTGAGAGCGTAGCTATGCTGTATAGTTCGCTTTCCTTCCGCTAGTACTTTTAAAACTTCCGCTTTGCTTATCAATAAAGACTTGGTATTGTAATTTGTTCTCGTCCTTTTCTTGTATACTATTGGGTGTCTCATCGCACGACACCACCCAATGAGATCCTTGGCGGTCGGGATTTTGGTCCCCACAGACATGGTATCAGAGCATCATTGGGAACAGTGTACTGGAAAAGAGCATATTTTCAAAAATTAGGACTTGAGTGAGGAATTAGTTATATGCCCTTATAAGGAGTATTACTAGTATAAGATATATAGGTGGTAAACTAACTTATATGTTATTAATTCTGTAACGACGCTCCAACGTCAGGTAAGAGGTAAGGTACGCCACCGTAACCGGATCAATTGCGGTAAGCTCACCATGCGAGAGGTAGCATGGAAGTCTTTCCGTGGCTTGGCACGGAAATGTTAATAGGAGTCTCTGAAGCTTTCTATGTTTCTAAGAACCTATGACACACGGTACCCCAGCGTGCTTCAAAGTTAGTGGGAGCCCCCGTCGGATGGTGTATAACCCGATAGTATGTCTCTCTAGAATCATTCATATTCTATGGGAACATGCGAAACACATATGCCCGAGCGTGTATAAGCGGGTTCGTACGGGAGTCTTTGCTGTACAGACGTATTTACAGCCATGTACCTCAAGACATGACATCGCTCGAGGGCGACTCACACCAGAGTCGTATGCATTTATTTTCATATATATTATTATGACTGCCTGTCGTGTTTCCCCGTGCCACCCTTGAGGTGTGAAAGTGTGAAAGGGGATTGTTTGTCTTCTGCAGCATTGACTATGGTAGCGACCCATGTATAATACGTTTGCGAGTGAACGATACTAGGGCCACCTATAAACTTATCCGGAAATACCGGTTAGAATCTTCCTTGGTGAGGCACGTAGTACCGTCAGTATCAACCTTGATACTTGACCATCCCCAAAAGACAAAAATGGATGCATTGTATTTTGAAAAGTCTGACTATCAGGAGCTGGTAGGTTTGGACTCCGCAAAATAAAAATTGGATTCAACATTGGGATAGCACCAAGATTCTTGATTTCTGGCCAAAGTTTGCTCAACTTCGCCAAGTTGTAATCTTGGTTAGTTAGAAATAAACATAGGGGTATGCTATATGGATGGAAATATCTCGAAGTCCTCTACAACTTTTCTTATGACCATCAAGACAGAAAAGCTTGAAAATATATTGAAATTTGGGGTATGCTTAAACTGCTCCAGATAACCCTACCATTGTACCAGTCTCTGTATTTTTGCAATAACTCACTGTAGAAAAATCTTCTTCCTTATTATAATACATATATAAAAAGGGAAGAAGCGGATCTACAGTTTTTTCTTCAAAGTTCCTCTTGATTCGAATTTGAAGCAATTCAAATTTCGAGCTCAAACCAGTGAACCACGGAGCTGCTGTTGAACAACAGTTAGTTCATCGATCAAGTTTAGTTAGTGGTAGCTTTTGATCCAGAATGATGACATGGTCATATATATACATTTCTGGAAAGCTTAGCAAGTCCTTTATCCACTTTTTGTTGCGCTCATGGCCTCAATCTCGGTGTATCTGTGTTTAATTTCTATGTTTGCAAACTTGGTTCTGGCGGATCAGAACTTGGAAGAGTTGCCACATAGTTTCGAATTAACGCACTATACCGATGCAACAAATGTTTCATGGCCGAAATCTATTACCTATGGATTGTTAACTTGATGTTATACAATGTTTATTTTGTCATTACCTCCATATATTGTAATGGTATACCTATATAACTTGTGGAAATCACCACATATACAGGAGAGGTTGTGTCAAAATTTCCAGAAAATATGGGTCAACTTAAAACCTGTATAGATTCTGTTTCGTAGCTCACCTGGAGATGTATGAGTACAATCTGGAAAGGTTGCAAAGTGTACTACAACTTTTGTGTTCAAACCAACATCTGGTTATGACGTTTCCTGTATGAAAATTTTGAATTTATACAGGAAGGTCAGCTGGAACAGACTGTGATTACAACTCCAGTTTTAAATTTTCTTAAACAATTGGGAGTTGGAAAACCTTCTCATTGTTCCAGTATTCTTTTCTATAGATGACGCATGTGATGATGCTATTACCGGACGGATGGATATTTTCCACTTGCGCTAGCCATCCGGGTTTCCCAAGTATGTTGCGGGAAGTACTCTAACAGTTTGGTTTCATCAAGATGCCATGCTATTGGGGTAGAGAAATGATTGACAGAGGTGTTCGGTCCTTCACCATTTTGGTAGACATCCCAGCTAGTCCACATCGTTATGGATGGGCTCCTTTATTGGTTACTATCGAGGGGGCTCATTTAGAGGACACTTGGGCAATCACTGCAGGCGAAGCGCTTATGAAGCTTTGTGAGCTTCATCAAGACGCCATGGCTGGGACTCAATTTGTGCTTATTCCGGTTCGTGGTATGACTGGATTTGAGTGGCAACATTGTATGGTTGCTGGCTATACACCGTATGGCGACACAACCTCGACGACACTTGTGATATATGCGGCTGCTTCCAATATGGTGGTTTCTACGCAAGGCACCATTATTTTGGAGCAAGTCGAAGCCTTGCGGGAAGCGACCGAGCGGAGAGATACCCTTGATTATATCAACGAGAATCTACGTTCGCTCCTAGCTCCAGCAAATCACTGGTTAAATAAGTGCGAGAGTCAGCTGCATTACGCTTGCATTAGACTACGGAAAGCTCGTGCTGAACAACGGCACACTCGCAATGAACTGCAGCAAGTTCGTGGTCAGTTGCAAGCGAGTCAGTTAAAGGTGCAACAACAGCAGGAGCAGTTGTTGTCACTGAAGTGTGGGACACCGCCATTGAGATTGCTCAGAATTGGGAGTATGAGGTAGAACAACTTCAGGATAATGTGGTTGAAGCCGAAGCATAATTGCAACCAGTGGTGTATCCACCGGCCCATGATATACCACTAATTATGGGTGAACAAGTGCCTACGGATGATGAAGAGGAAGAAGAAGATCCCGAGGAACTCGAGTACGTTGAGTAGGACGTATTGGAGTAGAATGTGGCAGCACTTCTGCCGTAACGGGGCAACATATAGTTTAATAGTTGCTCGTGTTTCTCTTTTGTGGCCATGTTTGTGTCATATTAAGAATAGTAGTGGATATGTCTAAGTTGATAAGGTGTATATGACATCTCATGGGAACCAAGTATGGTAGAAATGTATTTCCATAGTGGGAGTCCATCATTTTTGAGTTTACTACTGTAAACTTGGTCATGAGATAATATATCTTGTATAAAGTTTGTACTTTATCAATATATATTGTAAGACCTATTTGTGCTGAATACATTGACTTGTAGTGAATACACTTGCTTTGACGATAAAAGTTTTGAATATCACCAAAACACCTTTTTATTAAGGTCCTGCTAGTTTTGTAAGCTCCGGCAGGAGCTTGGTTATACTAGTTTTGGTAAGTTCTAGCACTAGGTTCTACTAGCTTTTGTTAGCTCCGGCTCAAGGTTCGGGTTGCTCTGGCAAGGTCCGGAACTTGACCGCAATGCTTCTGTTTTTCATTTGCTTTGTACTTGCTTTACATGTCTGGAAAGATTGCTTAGTATTCATTTGCTAAGACTTTGGTGCGTTTTTGGTTGACATGGATGATATCGTGTTACTGTGGTTTTGCAACATGCTTATGTGAGGTTCTCACGTAAGGTGTTGTGTTGGGAACTAACTTGAGTCAAGTCGAGGACTTGGGCTCGTATGGATTGGTTGTTTATTCATGTGCAGGTGTTGCTTGAGTTCAAGACATGGCTGGTGATGGGATCCATTGGACTAGTCTTAGGGAAGAGAAGAGGTTCCAACAACCAAATTCAGGAGGAATTGTGGTTGAGCTGATCAGGAGGTTGTGCAGCATGATTGAATCAAGAACAATGCATGTGAAGGTATCGTGAATGTCATTGGAAGATGTTTGCACGTGTGCAAGGAGTGCATGGACGTGGCTACATGGTTCCGAGACGTGATGAAGAGATGTGGACGTAAAGAGATGTGGCTACATGTGTTCTATTGAATAAAATTTGTAGTTTGAAGGAACCTTTGTGCCTTGTTCGTCTGACATGTTCCAGACAAGTTTTACTCATCGAGTTTCTGTACAGCACTACCTTTCGTCGGTGGTTTTATCATAACTCTAGTTTTACCGATCCAATTGACGTGATTCTTTTTGGGTTGACTTCACAACTTGATTATCGATCATCTTTGAAAATTTCACGGTCATTGGATTTGTGGTCTATGATCTACACGAGTTTCTTTGCAGCGTTTCATAACTGTTTTTTTTCTTGGGTAGGGCAGATTGACCTTTATTTGATCTTTCGATCATAACGTGAGTTTTTCTCGACGGATTTGAGTGATTCTTGTTGTGTTGTCTTCGTCACATGATTCTCTATGATATCTATCACTTTTGTCACGGTGAAACACGTTTAGATTAGTCTCACACACGATTTCTTTAACACATCATTTTTCTGCTGAAGGGGTTGGGGTTTAATTGTTTCCGCTGCGTAAGATTTTTAAATCTACCATTCACTCCCCTCTGGTAGCTTTTCACATGCTCTTTGATCCTACAATTGGTATCAGAGCCGCGGTGCTCTAATCTTTGTGATTTGCACGTGTTTTTGACTAATCATCATGGAGAAGTACTCTGCCAAACCTTGTGTGTTTGCTGGTATTGATTTTCAGGTTTGGAAGGCACACATGGAGGATTTCATCCAGGCACAAGGCTTTGCAATATGGGAGAAGGTATAAAAACCTTACGAGGTGCCATCAAACGATCAAGTTACATCTACAAATCCGAGAGATGTCGACAACAACAACAAGGCTCGGAACTTGATCATACAAGGATTAACACAAAGCGCTTCGACCGTGTTGCACACCTCCAATCTGCATACAATGTGTGGAAAGCACTTTGTGACTACTACAAAGGATCCAACACGATCAAAGAGGTAAGGCAAGACATGTTCAAGAAAGAATACACGCGCTTCGAGATGCAACCCGGTGAGTCTATTGATGACCTTTTTGCTTGCTTTAATAAGATTCTCAGCAACTTGCGTAGTGTCAATGTTAATTTTTCAGATGCTGAAAATGCTAGGCAATTGCTAAGTGCATTAGATATGTCAATCTGGGAGATGAAAGTTACATCCATTCGTGAATCTATTGTCATGAGTTAACTTACTCTAGATGTGCTATATTCCAAGTTAAAAACTCATGAAATTGATATAATCTCACATAAGAACCCCAACAAGTCTATTGCTTTTGTTTCTCAACGTGACATGCCTAGATCCGGTCAAACTTCATCTTTTGGTACACTTGCTTTGCTATCCTCTCTAACCCTTGAACAGATTGAGGAGTTTCCAGAGGAGGAGCTAGCGCTCATCTCTACCCGGTTCTCAAAAGCGTTGCAAAATGTAAGAACTTGAAGGAGAGGAAGCTCCGGACCTCAATGATGCTTTGAATGTGGTAAGACGGGACATTTTCATTCAGATTGCCCTAACCTTTCAGGTCCTACTTCCCGGGATGAAAAGAAAACAAGAATGAAGCACTCCTCTGCAAAAGATACAAAGAAAAAGAAGGGTTTTACAGGACGTCAATTGGTGAGCAGTTTTATCTCAGCACTCCAGGAACTTGGCTCAAGCAATGTGTGCATTGGAAGTGATGAAGATGAAGATGATTTGGAAGACTTGTGCTTCATGGCGGGCAAGTCAAGATCAAGTATGAAGGAGGCAGAATACAACAGCGACAATGAAGAGGTATGTCCTACTTGTGAAGAAATGTGTGATGCTATTTCTCGTGCCACAGTTATTGTTAAGAAAAAGGACAAAAAGCTTAGGGACAATGCTATTAAAATTGAGTCACTAGAATCTGAAATTAATCATTTGAAATCCTTGATTCCTAGTGATGATTCTTGTTCCTCATGTGACTTAATATATGAACAATTGTCCTCCCTAAGAAGTGCACATACCTCCACACTTGATAAATTTGAACTTGAAATTGAAAAGAACAAAAAGCTTGCTGCACTTAATATTGGAAACTTAAAAGATGCTTCTTGCAATTGATTTGCATTGTTCATCTTGATAAGAAACTGCAAGATGCTATGAATGAAATCTCTATATTGAACAATGCTTTACGTTGTCATGAAGTTAAATATTGTTCCAATTGCAAATTAAAAGGAAAAACTTCATGTGAAAATTGCCTTGATCTTTCCAATAAACTTGATAACATGCATAAGACATTTGATCGGTTTTGTAATGGGAATAAGAACCTTAACTTGCTGCTGAATTCATCCAAGTCTTGCAATGATAAAACTGGTTTAGGTTTTGATTCTCATGATCATGCTAAGGCACATCCACCTAAAATTTTAAAGTCATTAGGAAGTGGTTTGATTCAAACAGTTCCTAAACAAAAAGAAATTGTTTTCAAATCTGCAGGAGTGTTGTCTCATTCGGTTTCAAATAAAAATATTGTTTGCTCATCTAGACATGAACACAAAGTTAAATTTCATTGTACCTACTGTGGTAGAGATGGTCATGTCATAGATTTTTGTTATAGACTAGCTAAAAAACATAAAAGGGAAAGAATGGTTGCTAGATCTCATAACTTTCATGCAAAATTTGCTGCACATATTGAACCGAATGTACAACCTGTTGTTTTGAGTCAAAAACATTCAAAGTTTACCTCCGAACCTTCTGTTCTTGCCTCCGGAGCTACTGATTTTTGTGCTACACAAGTAACACCTTATAGGTCAGTAGTTAAGAATAAAAAATCTCAAACTTTGACTCATAAACCTGCTGTTTTGTCTCAACTTCCGTGTGTTTTTCCTGCTGCACGTCGCGTGACTCAGTACTGGATTCCTAAATGCCTTTTGACTAATCCCAATATTGAGTCATCGACGTATTGTGCTTCTATGTAGGTTACACGTTTGAGGAAGAAGAACATTTGGATTGTGGATTCAGATTGTTCATGCCACATGACCGGTAACAAAGATTGGTTCTCCTCCCTCTCTTTTGTGTCATGTGTAGAGAATGTTACTTTTGCCGATAATTCTTCAACTCCTATAATTGCTAAGGGTTCGGTTAGAGTAATGATCACTACACTTTGAATGATGTGGCACTTGTCAAAAATTTGAAATACAACTTGCTTTCTATTTCACAATTGCTAGATGAAAATCTGGAAATTATTTTCAATAAAAACTACTGCAAAGTTGTAAGTTCAAATAGTGAGCTTATTTTTAACATGTCTCGGTTTGGAAGAGTTTTTAAAGCATATTTTGATATGTCTTCCTCTAAGCATAGGTGTCTAGTTGCTAATGATTCAAAGGACCAATATTTTTGGCATCGTAGACTTGGTCACGTAGGCTTTGATCACCTAATGCGTGTTAGTGCTCTTGATCGCATACGTGGGCTGCCTAAGCTTAAAGGGGACAAAGAAATTGTGTGCTCTTCTTGTAGACATGCTAAGATGGTTACAGGTTCACATACTCCTCTCACAATGATCATGACAACTGAACCATGTCAACTTTTGCATCTTGACACTGTAGGACCTTCACGTGTTCAATCCTTCGGAGGTAAATGGTATGTACTTGTGATTGTTGATGATTATTCTAGATACTCTTGGGTTTACTTTATGGCGCCTAAGAATGAAGTTTTTAGTCACTTTAGAACTTTATTTCTTAGATTATCAATTGATTACCCAGGATCTTTAAAAGCAATTAGAAGTGATAATGGAACTAAATTTAAAAATCAATATTTTGATCACTTTTGTGCTGAAAATAGAATTGATCATCAATTTTCCTCACCATATGTACCTCAACAAAATGGTGTTGTAGAAAGAAAGAACAGAACCTTAGTTGAGATGGCTAGGACTATGCTTGATGAATATCAAACTCCTAGGAAATTTTGGGCTGATGCGTTAGCAACCGCTTGTTATGTCTCAAATCGTGTTTTCTTGCGTGCTAAGCTAGGTAAAACACCATATAAGCTCCGGTTTGGACATAGGCCTAGTGTTACACACTTTCGGGTCTTTGGTTGCAAATTCTTTGTTAAGAAACATGGTAATCTTGATAAATTTGAACCTAGATCCATTGATGGCATGTTTCTTGGTTATCCATCTCATACTAGAGGCTACCGTGTGCTTTTACTTGACACTAACAAAATTGTGGAGACTTGTGAAGTGTATTTTGATGAAGCTAGCCCAGGTACTAGCTCAAACATTGCAGGTTCACATCCATATCCACAGGGGGGAGCATTTTCATTGAAGATGAGGAAGAATTGGAGCTGCTGCCCGAAAATTCAGCAGCTAAAAACTTTGGTTCAGCTCCGGATGTTAATTCTCAACCAGCACCGACAACCATCAATGCTGATTCAAATCATCCTCAAGTCACAAGCTCATCGATTTGTGATGAACATGAAGAAGAAGAAGCTTGTGAGACATCTGTTCCCCTACGGTTTTACAAAGATCATCCCCCACAACAGATAATTGGAAGCTTGCACGAACGAGTCACACAGTCCAGGTTTTGCGATCCAAACTCTTATGCTCATTCTGCTTTTGTTGCTTCTTTTGAACCCAAAGATATATCACACGCACTCACTAATGAATTTTGGATTATTGCCATGCAAGAAGAGTTGGTAAATTTTGAAAGAAATAATGTTTGTAAACTTTTACCTCCACCTCAAGGTCACACATTAATTGGAAATAAATGGGTATTTAAAAATAAACAAAGTGAGGATGGGGTTGTGATTAGGAATAAGGCTAGGTTGGTTGCTCAAGGTTTCACTCAAGTTGAAGGTCTAGATTTTGATGAAACTTTTGCTCCTGTTGCTAGATTAGAAGCCATAAGAATTTTGTTAGCTTTTGCTGCATCTAATGGTTTTAAGCTATATCAAATGGATGTTAAATGTGCTTTTCTTAATGGATACATAGATGAGGAGGTTTATGTGAAACAACCACCGGGTTTTGAAAATTCAGATTTTCCTAATCATGTTTACAAACTGTCCAAAGCCTTGTACGGACTCAAACAAGCCCCTAGAGCATGGTATGATAGGTTAAAAACATTCTTACTTGAAAAAGGGTTTACCATGGGCAAGGTTGATAAAACTCTTTTTGTGCTTAAGCATGGCAATGACTCATTATTCGTTCAAGTGTATCTGGATGATATTATCTTTGGTTGTGCTTCTCATGATCTTGTGTCCAAGTTTTCAGCAATGATGAGTTCCGAATTTGAAATGAGTATGATGGGTGAACTCACATACTTTTTGGGGCTGCAAAACAAGCAAACAAAGGAGGATACCTTTGTGCATCAAATGAAGTATACAAAAGATCTCCTAAGGCGCTTCAACATGGACAAAAGCAAGCCTCTTTGGACACCAATAAGAACAGCAACAACACTTGGACTTGATGAAGATGGTGAACCCGTGGATCAAAAAGAATATAGAAGCATGATCGGATCACTTTTGTACCTCACGGCATCAAGACCAGACATACAATTCAGCGTATGTCTTTGTGCACGGTTTCAAGCCTCCCCACGTGCTTCACATCATCAAGCCGTAAAAAGGATTCTCAGTACTTACATGGAACTCAAGAATTTGGCATTTTTCTTCCTTCTTCCTCAACCGTTACTTTGAAAGCTTTTTCGGATGCTTATTTTGGGGGTTGTAGGATTGATAGGAAAAGTACTTCTGGTGCTTGTCATTTTCTTGGTAATTCTCTTGTTGCTTGGTCCTCTAGAAAACAAGATTCAGTTGCACAATCCACAACCAAATCTGAATATGTAGCTGCTGCTAGTGCTTGCTCACAAATTCTTTGGATTGTTCAAACACTTAAGGACTATGGGGTTGATCTAGATAGTGTTCCACTGTTCTGTGATAACACTAGTGCCATTTGCATTGCTAAAAACCCCGTGCAACATTCTAAAATTAAGCACATTGACATTAGGTATCACTTTCTCCGAGATAATGTTGAAAAAGGAAACATTGTGCTTCACCATGTAGATACCGAACAACAATTGCCTGACATTTTTACAAAACCTTTGGATTTCACTCGTTTTTGTTACATTCATAGTGAAATAGGGGTTATGCATCCTCATGGCTTAAATTGAGGAGGGTTTGAAACTTGGGAAGTCTATGTGTGAATCTGAAATTAAAATAATATGAGCATAGTATTTCATACATATATGACTTTGTGATTCCTTTTAAATGCTGAAAGTTCTTACTACATTACTCGTGTTATACATTTTGTAGTTTTTGCCATGCCTAGTAATTGGAATAATTACTTACACTAAAACTGGTCATGGTCGAACTTTCTTGCTGTTTTGAACTTGTTACATGTTCACAGGTGCTTTTAATCATTAAGAATTAATCAAGTAATCGACTCACATATTGAGTTTTTATGAACAAATATAAATTGAGAAAAGATCAAGAGAATATGCATGCATCGCACTTCTTCTTTTAAGATGGCTTATCATTGCACTTAGATATGAACTTGGAAGAAGTTGTGTATGACTAAAACCATGTCCTTAAGCAGGCCCGGGCCAGAGGGCGTGCGGCCCATGCGTTGGCACAGGGCCCCCATTTCCTAGGGGGCCCTTTTTTCCTCTTCAGTCTATACCAGCATCTCTAATCTCTCCAGAAATCCAGCCCAATCGATCAGCATCAGCTTCCCACGGGAGGGAGCTGCGGCCCGGTACTAGACCAGTCCATGTGGCCACGGCAGCAGACTGGTGGCAAACGCAGCCCAACAGCGATCGGCGCCGATCTAAACACGAGCTTCCGCGACTCTAACTGATCAAACGAAATGAAACGACGCCTGATCCTCCGTCTGATTAAATTCCCAAACTCGGTGATGGCCTCGACGCCTCGCCTCATCTTTGCGCCACCGTTGCTTGTTGCCTAATAGAGAAACCGAGAAAGCACTGTACGCCAAGTCATCGAGAGGATCGCCGCGGTTTTAATTGATCGATCAGTCAATCCATCTTCCTGAGCCGGTAAATTTTTTCTCTCTTCTCTCTTATAGCGGATTTGGTTATTATTTCAAACGCATATGCTTGTGTTCTTCATTATGTTATGAACTGCAAACAAAGTGATTTTGTTATTATACAGTCATGTGTTTTAGGAAGTATAAATATTATACATCAAGAGACAAAATTTCAATAATGGATGTTTTTCTTGATATAACCTATTGTTATGTAAAATGTTGTTATATTATATATAAATTTATGATACTATTTTTCTATATAGTTATGAACAATCTAACATTCGTACAGTGTCCCAGATTTTGCCGGCTCGGCCCTGTCCTTAAGCTCCTGATTGTCAAATGACATAGGTTTGGCTTGGTTGGTTAGAATAAGGCAGATGGCATATAATCTCTTCCAAATATCATATGATCTATATTTATGCTTTGAAAAATAATAAAATGCAGAAACTAGTGTCATGATTTCAGGTTTTGAAATATTTAAGTTTGTGAGATCATGACTTACTTAAATTGAAAATTACATTTGATCTCTAGCATGGCTTACACTACTTTACGTATTTCATTGATGTGATAATGTAAGGTACTTGATAGTATGACTTGGATGAGCTTTGTTTATATGTATATGTTATAATATGCTCATAACAACTAAAGGGGGAGACATAATTGGTTTATATGCTCATGACTTGCTGAATACATTGTCAAAGGGGGAGAGATAAACATGAAGAGAAAGAGAATATGTGCATAAGGAGAGATAATAAAGGGGGAGAGATAATATGGGATAAATTTTGGATTTTCTTCTCATTTTACTTTTGATTTACAAAGGGGGAGAAATTGCCTTCAAAACTTTTATGTGAATAAGCCAATGTTCGGATTTTAAATGGTGTTGCCAATGCATCCATCAAGGGGGAGATTGTAAGACCTATGTGTGCTGAGTACATTGGCTTGTAGTGAATACACTTTCTTTGACGATAAAAGTTTTGAATATCACCAAAACACCTCTTTATTAAGGTCCTGCTAGTTTTGTAAGCTCCGGCGGGAGCTTGGTTATACTAGTTTTGGTAAGTTCTGGCGCTAGGTTCTACTAGCTTTTGTTAGCTTCGGCTCAAGGTTTGGGTTGCTCTGGCAAGGTCCGGAACTTGACCGCAATGCTTCTGTTTTTCATTTGCAATGTTTTGTACTTGCTTTACATCTCTGGAAAGATGTCTTAGTATTCATTTTCTAAGTCTTTGGTGCGTTTTTGGTTGACATGGATGATATTGTGTTACTGTGGTTTTGCAACATGCTTATGTGAGGTTCTCACGTAAGGTGTTGTATTCGGAACTAATTTGAGTCAAGTCGAGGACTTGGGCTCGTATGGATTGGTTGTTTATTCATGTGCAGGTGTTGCTTGAGTTCAAGACATGGCTGGTGATGGGATCCATTGGACTAGTCTCAGGGAGGAGATGAGGTTCCAACAACCAAATTCAGGAGGAATTGTGGTTGAGCTGATCAGGAGGTTGCGCAGCATGATTGAATCAAGAACAATGCATGTGAAGGTATCATGGACGTCATTGGAAGATGTTTGCATGTGTGCAAGTAGTGCATGGACGTGTCTACATGGTTCCGAGACGTGATGAAGAGATGTGGACGTAAAGAGTTGGTCGAAAGGTCCAATCGACTAGGTTATGGACTTAGGCTACGGCTAAGTCGGGTTTAACTCAAATATGGAAAGATTTGAGTTGGATATGATATGATTTCGTGGGGGTCACGAATTTGAGTTGTTTAGGAATGTGTGATACGTTCCTAAGGTGTTTTTAAGTCTTAAGATTGCTTCTATCTGTGTATAGAAGAATCCTAAGCAGTTATGGAAAGTTACGATTCATGAACAGAGTAGGATTAGGTTCCTGATTTGAGTTGAGTTGGCTTTCGAGCTGGTTATATAAGCAAGGGAGCCCAGAGCTCGTGGTGCACGACTTTTGGGGCTGTTCCTCTTGTGTTCTATTGAATAAAATTTGTAGTTTGAAGGAACTTTTGTGCCTTGTTCGTCCGACTTGTTCCAGGCAAGTTTTACTCGTCGAGTTTCTGGACAGCACTACCTTTCGTTGGTGGTTTTATCATAACTCGAGTTTTACAGATGCAATTTTTGTGATTCTTTTTGGGTTGTCTTCAAAACTTGATTATCTATCATCTGTCAAAATTTCACGGTTATTGGATTTGTGGTCTATGATCTACACGAGTTTCTTTGCAGCGTTCCAGAACCGTTTTTTTTCCTCGGGTAGGGCAGATTGACCTTTGTTTGATCTTTCGATCATAACTTGAGTTTTTCTCGATGGATTTGAGTGATTCTTGTTGTGTTGTCTTTGTGACTTGATTCTCTCTAATATCTATCACTTTTGTCATGGTGAAACACGTTTAGATTAATCTCACACACGATTTCTTTAACAGATTGTTTTTCTGACGAAGGGGTTGGGGTTTAATTGTTTCCGCGGTGTAAGATTTTTAAATCTACCATTCACCCCCCTCTGGTAGCTTTTCACGTGCTCTTTGATCCTACATATATGAATGTTATGCACTTATTAAATTATATGGATAAGGGAAAAGAAAACATGTGTTGATTTTAAGTCATTTGGATGCAGAATGGTGCGTACGCGCTCGACGCCAGAAATGGGAGGATCCAGTCGTGGTCGTGAGGATGAATCTCAGACCCAGGAGACAGCTGCAACACCGCAGCAACAAGTTCCTCCACCACCACTACCTGAATTTCCAAGGAGTCTAGCGGAGGTTCTCTGCGCGGTGCTTGGCTCGCGCGATGAGCAAACGGAATTACTGCGAACGTTGGTCCAGCATTTGTCCCGTCAAGGAGGGCAACCAGATGTGGGTCCACGACAACCTTCTCTGAGTTCGTACTCGGATTTCATGTCAACGCACCCTCCGGTCTTCATAGAGGTCGATGAACCATTGGAGGTAGACAATTGGCTCCGCTCCATTGAAGGGAAGTTCGGGTTGCTACGAGTGACCGAACATCAGAAAACCCTGTTCGCGGACCAACAATTACAAGGGTCTGCTGGTGCGTCGTGGGCAAATTACCTTGCCGCACGACCAGCCGGCTACGCTGCAAGCTGGGAGGGGTTCCGAGAGGCGTTTCGCGCCTATCATATATCTCCCGATGTGATGAGGAGGAAGCTTCAAGAGTTCTTGGAGCTGAAGCAAGGAGGAAGGAGTGCTTACGAGTACTCCAAGAATTCAACCACTTGGCCCAATATGCTTAGGACCAAGTGAGTACTGAAGATCGGAAGCGGGAATGCTTCTATCGGGGTTTGAACCCCAAGATGAAGGACAAGCTTGCCTTGTTCAACAACGGCAGCTTCAATAACATGGTCAATGCAGCGATCGTGCAGAAGGACGCTACTAGGGAGCTGTTCTCCGACAAGAAGAAAAGGAGTGATCTGCAGGGCAGCGGAGGGGGTACTCCTCAGAAGTATCGCATGGTGTATCGATCACCATCCGGCCAGAGGTGGTAGCCGCCATCTCTACCGCCGATGTTTTTTGGTCGCCCATTCAATAACGCCGGCTTCTGCCCACAACAGCAGCAGGGGATGATTCCGCGTGCACCTCTACCTCCACTCGTGCACCGGGATTCCGTCCACCATTCCGTATCGGTCAGAACCCGTACACGTGCTATACGTGTGGACGTACGGGGCACTTCGCCAAGGACTGCCCGCTGAGCGGAGGACAGTCATCGTACCAGGGGGCGAACCAGCCTCGCAACCAGCCCAAGAAGCCAGCCACTAGAACCGGCAACGCCCACCACCTCACCATCAAGGACGTTCTGGAAGGTGCACCCGTACTCACGGGTACGTTCTCTCTCATTGGTCATCCCGTAGTCATCATTTTTGACTCGGGTGCTTCCCATAACTTTATGAGCACGTCTTATGTCAATCAATACCAATTGCCTATCATTTCCACAAAAACCCCATATATGATTTGTTCTCTGGAAGGCAAAGTAGTAGCAGATAAGATGGTCCATAGGATACCTCTTAATCTGGGTGGGAACATCTATCCTATGTCTCTTATTATAATAGAGCATCAGAAGTTAGATGTCATTTTAGGGATGGCATGGCTGCAATACAACAGTGCTATTATTGACATCATTCCTCGGAGGATATATCTAAATTCTCCGCTCCACTTTCCCCAAACTCTCGCTCTTGAGAGTAATATCCACGTGCCTCCAACTGCTCATAACACCGAAGCCTGTTAACTCGAAGATATTCCAGTAGTATGTGAGTATCCGGATGTTTTTCCGATGATCTTCCTGGTATGCCACCAGAAAGAGATGTCGAGTTTAAAATTGAACTTGTACTGGGAACAGTGCCAATCACGAGAAAACCGTATAAGATGGCACCTAAAGAACTTGCAGAACTGAAAGAGCAGATGAAGGAACTTTTGGACAAGGGTTTCATTCGTCCAAGTTCATCACCTTGGGGCTGTTCTGCATTGTTCGTGGAAAAGAAGGATAAAACATTGAGACTATGTGTGGACTATCGTCCACTCAATGTTGTGATGATCAAGAACAAGTATCCACTACCCCATATTGATATTCTGTTCGATCAGTTGGTAGGTGCTCGGGTATTTTCCAAGACGGATCTTCGCTCTGGTTATCATCAGATCAGAATTCGACCAGGGGATATACCTAAGATAGCATTCTCGACGAGGTATGGACCATATGAGTACCTTGTCATGTCCTTCGGATGGACCAACGCACCGGCCCATTTCATGTATCTTATGAATTTGGTATTCAAGCCGGATTTGGACAAGTTTGTCATGGTCTTCATCGACGACATCCTTGTATACTCAAAATCCGAAGAAGAAGATGCACAACATTTGCACATCGTGCTTCAACGATTGCGGGACCACAAGTTGTATGCTAAGTTCAGCAAATGTGAGTTCTGGATCAACCAAGTGCCATTTCTGGGGCACATCATCTCTGCCAAAGGGATTGCAGTTAATCCAAGCAAGATTAAGCAAGTGCTCAAATGGGAGTCTCCTAAGTTTGTGCATGAAGTTTGAAGTTTCCTGGGTTTTGTGGGATATTAGCAAAGGTTAATCCCAAGCTTTTCCAAGATAGCTAAACCAATGATGGAACTTCCGAAGAAAGGAAAGAAATATGCATGGACAAAAGAATGTGAGGAAGGTTTTCAAGTATTAGTAAAACACCTCACAACAGCACCAGTATTAGCCCAACCAGACACAACAAGATCCTTTGATGTTTATTGTGATGCATCTGGAATTGGTCTGGGCTGCGTATTAATGCAAGACAGAAGTGTGATCGCTTATGGATCACGGCAGCCTCAGAACCATGAGCAGCATTATCTGACTCATGATCTTGAGCTCGATGCCGTGGTACTAGCATTAAAGATGGGGAGACACTTTTTATGGGGCAACCTAGTACATCTCTACACCAATCACAAAAGCTTGAAGTACATCTTCACCGAGAAAGAATTGAATATGCGACAACGAAGATGGTTGGAGTTAATCAAAGACTACGAGATTGAGATCCACTACCATCCCGGAAAGGCAAATGTAGTCGCAGATGCGCTAAGTCGCAAGCCCCATATCAATAACCTTTCTATCACCTTGGTAGAGGAAGAAGAACCGAGTCTCTACTTGGTTCCGTATGGGGCGCTCTACAACCTAGCCCTCATTCCTACCATAAGGGAGGAAATTATGGAGGCTCAGAAGGAGGACAAGGGCATATCACATATTCGTCAATGAATGAAAAAGGGGGAAATGGAGTGTTTCCGAGGTGACGATGACGGTACCATCTGGTTTAAAGACAGCATCATGGTACCCCGCAATGTGAAACTTCGGAAGAAAATCTTGGACGAAGCTCATTTGTCCAAATATTCTATTCATCCGGGGATAACAAATTGTACCAAGACTTGAAGAAGAAATTTTGGTGGACTCGGATGAAAAGGGAAATAGCAAAGTATGTATCCGAATGTGATACGTGTTGAGGAGTGAAAGCCGACCATCTGAAAGCAGCCGGGCAACTACAACCGTTAAGCATACCTGCCTGGAAATAGGAGGACATCAGCATGGATTTCATTGTTGGATTACCTCTCGCCTCTCGCAAGCATGACTTGATTAGGGTGATAGTCGACCGACTCACCAAGTCGGCTCACTTTATTCCAGTAAATGTCAAGTATGTGGCACGACAGTATGCAGAGCCGTATATTGCCAGAATCCTATGCCTACACGGAGTACCCCGCACTATCATATCAGATTGTGGAACCTTGTTTGTTTCTCGATTTTGGAAGCAACTCCATGCATCCTTGGGTACCAAGTTGATTCGAAGCTCAGCTTACCACCCACAAACTGATGGTCAAATAGAACGAGTAAACCAAGTGCTAGAGGATATGCTCCGCGCCTGTGCCATCCACCTTGGTAAAAATTGGGATGACCATCTACCATTGGCGGAGTTTTCATACAACAATGGTTATCAGACTAGCATCCAAATGGCACCATATGAAGCTCTTTATGGCCGGAAGTGCCACACACCTTTGAACTGGTGCGAATCCGGTGAACGAGTAACATATGGTATAGACTTGGTAAAAGAAGCTGAAGATCGAGTGTGAATTATTCAAGCCAACCTCAAGGCTGCTCAGCCTCGCCAGAAAAGTTATGCTGACAAATGACGTCAACCGCTTCATTTTCATATAGGGGATCACGTTTATCTTCCTGTATCTCCAATGAAAGGGATTCATCGCTTCGGAGTAAAAGGGAAGCTAGCTCCACGTTTCATCGGACCATTCGCAATAAGTGAGCAATGCGGACCTGTAGCCTATCAACTAGAGCTGCCAACATCGCTTTCAGGGGTCCACAATGTGTTCCACATTTCACAATTGAGAAAATGTCTTAAGGCCTCAGCGAAAGTCTGTATGGAGGATTTGGAAGCTCTCCAACCAAATCTTACTTACTCCGAACATCCAACCCAGATAATTGATGAAGGCCTATGGGCCCCACATGTCAGCGTCCATTCGAACGCCCCAGGATCAGCTGAGGCACTGGATCCGGTGCGGCTGCACGGTTGAACCCCGTGGCCCCCGGTGTGGCCCTGATGCGATTGGCCCATTCAAATGAAGTGGGACCGGCCCCTTTTATTTGAAATTTCCAATAGGAAAATAAATCCAGATTCAATCCCAACTTAGCAAATCCATAACTTCCAGTAGAATTATCCAAAATTCTCAAATAAATTTTGTTAGAACCAGCATGAAGAATATTTTCCAGTGGTGCAATTGGATTTGTATGAAAAGCCATAGAAATTTCTCCATAATTACAAAATGCTTAAAAAATTCATTCGTACAGTTCTGTTAATTGGAAAATTCCCAATTTTGGTCAGAACCCTATAGTTAATACAATTGATCTCCAGTAAAAGTTTCAAGCTCTTTGGACTTAAAATACTGGGTTTATCAATGTTCCAAATCTCTATGTAGTTATAAATTGAGAAAAATGGAAAATCAATTTCTAGAAATTTACCCAAACTTGAAAAATCAGTTTCTCCCTGTAGGAAGCTTAGAAAATAATGAAACAAATTTTCTTAGATCCAGTAAGACCCCCTCCACATGATACAACAATTGGTAGCCATGATACATCTCAAAAAATTTCAACCAGAATTTAGAGAAGATTATTGCTTACCATAATTTTTAAGAATAACAAACATCCTTTATCATCTCCTGTTCTTTGAAAGAGTCTTCTCTATAATCTCTAGTATCCACCATAAAAATCCCAAAGCCAATTAAGATGATTATCTTATGTTATCCTAATATACTCACCCCACCTTAAGCATCTTAATTATTCACAAAATCATTTATACCCAGTATATGCATATCGTGTAGTAGCTGAAATCGAGGAGCACCCGGAAGCTTTGGAGGTCCAACTGCCAGAAACTAACATAGACTCAAACTCGCATTCAGGCAAGCCCCGGTTTGCATTTAAGTTCCTTACAGTGTTTTTACAGTTTTCATTCACCTTACGTCTTCGGATGATTGTGCATTACGTTTAAGGTGTTTGGTGTCCACTTGCATGACCAATAAATCCTATGGAGTCTTGGGTAGGTCTACGGCCCGTAAGTAGACACTGCTATGCTTATATTCATAGGAATTCGATAGAAGTCGAGTAGTAGGAATCTACTCGCGAGATAGGAATTTTATCACACAGGAGGATATGGAATCAGAAAATGGTTTATGAATATGAAATTGAGACCGAGCAGTGGGTAGGATGCAGCGAGATGTGGTCTCACGTGCGTAGCCCTGCTTGTGTCGATTGAGGACCATTTTGTGTGTGGCCCTACTGGACAAGATTGACATGTACCGGCGACATACTGGAGAAATGGGCTCCAATAAACTGACGTAGCTTGATACTAGTTTGTCGAGGCATTCCGTTCCGTTTTATAGGCGTGGGTTGAGGGCAGCAAGGTGTAAATCAGCTGGTGGGCATGTCAGAGTACGCCCCATGCAGTGACCTCCTGCTCGTGACGGATCGACCGGTTCGACATTTGAGTGTCTAGTGAAAGGTGGCCATATAAGACTAGTACTGAGATGTTATGTAGGTACTACTGTAAGTACTCGCTGACATTTCCGAAAGTGCGTATGTGTCGTGTTTGTCCGGGTGAATCCTGATTGTAATCATCGTCCCTCATGGTAATAGAGTACCACTTGTTCACTGTGCTGTGACGTAGTAAATACTGGAGAAGTCACGAGAATATGATATATTGGTTTACAATTTGCTTGAACAACCTTGTTTGGCATAGAGATAGTACAATTAAAAGTTTACAGTTTCCCCATACTTTACCTGTAATAGCATTATGTGCTTTGTGCACGTCATATCATCGGCAAAGCGTTTCTTGTTTGATTGTGGAGTCTATGATGTGTCGTGCCTAAAGAATGTCATGTGCTACTTAAGATATGAACATAAGGATCCACTTGTAGGCGAGTCCTTATGCTATTCCTTACCTATGTTTAGTATTCATCTTTGCATATGTTTAGTGAGACGGGTTAGTCTTGCTGAGCTTTATGCTCACCTGTCAGGTCGGCCAAACCCCCTGGTCGGCCGAACAGGTAGTGGAGCCAAATTGACTCCCCTTCCTCCAACGGCTATATTTTGAACCCCAAGTGACCGTTGGAGGGTGCACCCTATAAATTGTGGCCGTGAGGAGCACCTCTCTTCACACACCACATCATTTTACACCGCCCCATGTCACTCTCTAGCTCACCTTGTTTTTCTTGCTCTTCATTGCAACACTCTTTCTCAAATCCATCCCCAAAAAGATTTTCTTTTGTTTGCATTTGCATTTTACACTCAAGCTTTCAAGAGGCGAAAATTCGTTGAGAGTTTTGTTTTCCAAACATCGCATATTTTCAGATTTTTCTCGCCTTGCTTTCTTCTTGCTTGTTGAACTCAAAAAGACATGAAGAGGTTGTTCAGAAAGAGGAAGGAGGCTGCAAGCTCAAGCCATGGTGAAGGTTCTAGTGCACACCTCTCTTCCATGGGTAGAAGCCCAAGGAGGAGAAGTGTGTGTGAGGACACTCCCATGGAAGAGAGAAGCAACCCACACCAACTTCTTCATGACAACGACCTCGACATACGAAGCGAAGTTGAAGATCAAGCACGCAGGCTTCTCCAAGATCGTGAGTTCCGCCACACCAAGGCTTACGATCCACATTTGATCTCCAAAATAGGTATGGACTCCGAATTTGTTTCCATTTGGCATGCAATTGGATTTGATGACTTTGCTTACATAGAGGAGAAAGGTTCACGCCTTCTCACCACCAATTCCTTTGCACGCTAAGAATAGGATTTGATGGTATTACTTTTAGATTATTTCAAAAAGAATACAACATCCTATGGAAAGAATTAGGTAGCATCCTAGGCTTCCATAAACGGTGTTTGCTAGATTTAGACAATTTGCCTAAGTTTAACAAACAAAGTTTTTGGCATGAGCTGACTAGTGAGGTCACATGTAGGGCTCCTAGGAATAGCCACATCCAAAACCCTACCTTACGCTTCATGCATAGATGGGTGGCTATGACTATGTTCCCTAGGGGAGATGTTAGGGTTGTGCGAGATGATGAATTGAAAATTTTGTTTGCCATGACTAAAAAGATAAAATTTGCTCCAGTCAAAGCCATGATGACACAATGGTTAGATTACATTTCAAAATCAGGACCAATTGAATGCACTTCATCGATTACTCATATTGCTGATAGGGTAGGAGCACTTAAATACTCTTCATTTGAATATATTGAAACTGAAAGATAATTAATTGATAGACTATTTAGTGCAAGGACATACCCTTGAGCATGATCATGATGGCTCCTTGATATTTTTCTATCTCGGCTTTATCAATGAAATTCGGTTACCTAACCCGTATTTTCATTTGTACAAATGCCGAAGGCTAACCATTAATCTTCTTCCCCTTGAGGAAGCAAGAAGAAGTAATGTCTCTGGAAGGGTAACAAGGAATCGTGCGAGGGCTGCAGCCACAGGCATGCCATCGATAATCTCTTCGGTCCATGAATACCAAGAGGAAGAGAACCCAACGGGTTATGAGCCCGGATGGACTCAACCTCTGACGTATGAGACTGGGGGATCATCTTGGCAAGAATGGCAAAGGGATCCACCCTTATCCACTTCAAGCTCTATCAGCTTGCCCCCAACGTCCAAGAGAGGATGTTGTTCCTTTTCGGCTAGAATTCATCATGACTATAGCCAAGGAATGACGGACCTCACTAGACGTATGGGAGAACTTGAAGTGAGAACGGGTGACATCTACAACACACTCCAGGAGAATGTTCATGGTACCCAGGATTGGCAACAACACATGGATGCTCAATTCACCAACTTCAACACGGTGCTACAACAACAACAAGCCGATCTTGCAGCGTACATCCGTCATCAAGGGTTCAACCCTTATCACGAAGGTAGTTGAAGAACAAGCTTGGGGGAGGACCCCCACTTGAGATAACATGTATCAGAATCCTTGCATATTTATTTTCCATCCATCCATCATCCACCTTGCATTTAAAAAATAATAATAAATATATATAAAATAGGTTAGATATGCTTTCATCAAATAAAGATGTGCGGTATGAATGATTTAGAATTCACATAGATGAAATGATGCATAGTTGCTCTATTTTATTTTTCTAAGTCTCTATTTTACAACTTGCTGCTCTCCGAATATTGCTTTCATTTGTTTGAAATACTTTTACCTTAATTTGGAAGTTGTGGGTAGCAAAAGCTTAATCCATTTCTAGGTTGTTGCAAGACTAGAATTAGTAATAGGGCTGCTAGTCCTAGTTTGAAAGTAAAACTTAGATTTCTGGAGAAATTCTAAAAAGATTTAAGTTTCCCTCAATTGATTGGAAATACCTACCAAATCCATATGATATTCATACATAGACAAAACCTTATGCATATGATATTTGCTTTCACATTGAGCCTAGTCAAACTAGTATAGACCTATGTGAGAAATCATTCAACTCTTTTTGAATTCAAGACTTTGCTTGCACATGCCATACTTCTACACTAGAAGTAAGCAAAACATCCATCATATCCACCATACCACAACAAAAAGAGAAACTCCATGTTATTCATGTTTAGCACTCTCTTCAAAATTCATTGCAAAGAAAGGGAGTAGAAGACATGGCTACAAAAAGAAAATGAAAAAAAAAACATGCTTACATCATAAGCATGAGGAAAAAAAAGAGAAAAGAAAAGTAGCCATGTTTCATCCCTGCAAAAGAAAGAGAGATTATACCAAAAAGGAGTTATCTCAAGTATCCACATCCACTTCCACTCCATCACACATGCACTAGTCTTGAATCAAAAAGTTTTGATTTGAATTCTCCTAAGGCTTACTCTTTTGACTTAGCAATATATGTGATGCAAATATGCCTACTTACTTTCCTTACCAAGCTCCACATACAAGCCATATTCAATGAGTAGGAATAGTAGAGGCACAATGCTTTGGTGACGAAATATTTCCACTATCCACAAAGGAGTGATTGAGAGAATCAAATTGAGGTATTTAATATCTAAATTGAATTCTTCAGGATTTAAGTGGAACTTGATTTCTAGGCTATGTTTGTTCCATTTGCTATTCTACCTTTCAACTATTCATGAATATGAAAAAGCATAAGCCCCATGATAACTTAAGAAAGGTAGAGTATCATAGCCAATTTCTGCAATACTAGGTAGAGTATCTTGTTGTGCATTAGATACTTTTGAAAATAAGAAATTGTAGCAACTCCTGATCATCAACCTAAAGTCTTGACTTTGCTCGGGACGAGCAAACGATAAGCTTGGGGGAGTTTGTCGATGGCTGTTATATACCAATCTCATCCGTCAATTTAAATCAATTATGTGAAAGATTTGTCATTTCTTGCACACATCACCTTTCTATCTAACCCAATTCCACTTAGACTTGGAGAAATATGCGTATGCAGCATTTTATGCAGGAAATGAGGAAATGTAGAGGGACCAATCCTATAAAATATCATCCCAGCCAATCAGGCGACGACACGTGGCATCCCATGGATCAAATGGCCCACAAACAGAAGTATCCGAGGGGATCCAACGGTGTATCACCCAGATACATCAAGGGGGCCCACCTGGCAGCCACCTGGAGGAAGTACTCCAGGTTTGGAGTGCGGACCAGGTCGGTCGAATCAGGGGTTCGGCCGACCCCTTCCTGGCGCCGAACGCGGTCAAACGACGTGTGTTGGCTCCTCCTGGCTTGAAGGAGTCAATGGTGACTGATTCGCGCTCTTTTGGTGGCGGGAAACAACCTCAACACTAGTATAAATAGGACCCCCTACCCCTCACTTCAACACACACCACTTGAGCTTCATCTCTATTGTATACACTATCATCCATAGTCTTAGAGGAGTTAGGTTGTAGAGAGGAGAGTCTCTAGTCCCAAGTCCAAATTGGGAATGGAGTAAGGAGTATCTCTCTTCCCAATCCTACATTGGGAAAGGTATGGCTCATGTATTCTTTCTTATATTTGTGACTTTATGCATAATAAAGATAGTATCTTTAGACTCTACTTATACATATACTTGGGCAAAGTGTTTCTTGTTTGATTGTGGAGTCCATGTATGTGGAAGGTATAGCTTCTATGACTGTTTCATCATGAACATATCTCATTATCATAGAACCTATAGACCCCCACTATAGTCTAGTTAATTATAACATAACAAGGTTAGTATGGATAATTATGCTGTGTATCAACATTGGTTTAATGATGATTAAATTCATTACCTTAGGATGGCTTGTGCCTAGGCTCTTAAGGTAATTACTTAATATGGTAGCATGGTACTAGGATAGCTAAGTAGCATTGGATGTCTCATAGACCCACGGATTGAAGAGGTAGGCAGTAGGTGGTGACAGCCCTATCTGTCCTTTGTAATCCTCCATGTTCGGCTATGCCACAGGCTCTTGGTAGGAGTCGCTCTAGTATTGCTAGGGGTAAGCCCGTGCCTGATGTGTTGAACCACATAGCATAAGTATTCACTATTGATCTAGCTTATGGATAATTAGTTTAGACTATGTATATGTACAATAGAGCATAGTAGGAGTACCTCCATAACTCTCAACCTTAACTAACCTCTAGGATCCTCTTACCCCCCTTAGACTTGAAAGCTTTTGTGTGTGTCACACTACCTCCACTATTATTTTATCCATCCTTACTAGATTCTTATCTAGACTTTTCTACCCTTTCCACTTGATGATTGTTATATCTCTTCCCTGCCTTCCTTTGGGATCAAATAAATGACACCCTTGGGAATACTCTTAAGGCGAAATGCTACAATGATATTTCCGTGCGCTTGCAGAATTCACTCTGTGATCCAATAGAACCATTAACAAGCATTTCTAACACATCAGTTGGAGATGTTTAGTTAATGGTGCATAAGAAATACCAACAAGCATTTTTGGCGCCGTTGCCGGGGATGATTTGTTAGTATATCTTAGGAGTAGTCAACACAGCGCTCCCCTGGACAAGCTTGGCAGGCTGCCCCGCCAGCACAGCCGTAGCATCCTCGGCCGCCATCAAAGTGGTTCCGGGCACTACCCCCAGCGGTAAGGGTCTCACAACAGCTGACGTAGCCCTGCAAATCAAGATCAAACCCTGACCAATCAACAAAGGCGGGCGAGATAGAAGATCAAGCGTTGGCAAGAATGCCTTACTGACGTCCCCGGAAGCTCCAGCGAGCCTCCACTTTCAGCGACACCGATGCCGCGGGCCCTGGCGATGGTGTAACAGGCGATGCTATCCCGGTAGGGCCTCCGCCAAAACCACCAGCAGTGCCACCGCACTGTGCCGGTGTGCTTCCACCAACCCCGACAGAGCCACCTCCTGAGCTGCCGATGTCGTCGGCTCGAGGCCTTTTTGCCTCAGGCTTCGTCGGTGTGATGCTGCCGAAGTCCCCTGTGGAACGCTGGACCGCGCAGGTGACAAGGATGCTGGATGACGTGCCGACCACAGATGTCTGTGGAGCCGCTGATTGACGGACCAAACCTCCCCCTGAAGATCCACCGATGCCCAATACTGATGAGGGGCGCGCCGGTGGACGCTGACCTGGAGTGAAGGCCACTTGCGGCGGCGCCCTCGGTGGCGACCGAGGGCATTTCTCCTTCACAACCTCGACCACCAGGGCCTTCCCCTTGCCTACGTCAGGGACTGGTGCCTTCCCCTTACCTACATCAGGGACTGGCGCCTTTCCCTTCCCCCCAACTGCGAGCGCCTCCTCCGCCCTGGAGGCTTTGGAGTCTGAAGAAGGTGCAGACAGGCCCCAGCTCTCATCACCAACTTGCCACGGCACAACACCAATAGCGTCCAGGTTGGGCATCTCCTTCACAACCTTCGTCCGAAGGTCTCGACCATGCAAAGTAGTGGGCAAGCCTAAGGAAGGTTGAAGACGTCGTCCGACAGCAGGTCGTCGCATGCCTTGGACATTGCTTCAAACACCTCCTGCGGGGTCATCTCCATGTCGTGACCCCTCAGCAACCTGGTACCATCTCTGAGCCCAAAGTAGAGCCATGTAGGGCGACATTAGTGCTGGAGAGGGGCCAGACGGCCATGAACAAAGTCGGCCATCACCGACAGCTCCGACAGGCCGTGGTCTGCTAGGAATCGGATCCTCTCCATCACCGGCGTGTACGCCGCCTCAAGATCCGGGTGTTCCTCCCAGGCCTCCTTCATAAACGCCGGCAGCCGATGGGCAGGACCATGCGATCGTGGGCGTCGGCATGTACGACCACCTAGTTGCTCCTCCAGCCACGCCACTTCGCCGAGGATAGCGGAGTAATGTAATGGAAGGGGTTCTTAGCCCGATGCTAGAAGCAGAAGCCGCCGAGAAAGTTGGCTTTGTTCTTCTGGGTTCACCTTAGCACGAAGAACTACTGAAACACCGGCATGCATGGGCACACCCCGACGAACATCTCGCAGAAATGCGAGAACACCACCACCACCCCAGAGAGTTCGGCGACAGGTGATGAAGTTGGAGCCCAAGGACTTCGAGGAGTGTCACCAGGAAGGAGGAAATAGGAGGGACAAACTCGGAGTATGCGTACGCCTGGAAGAAGATGATCTCTTTCTCCCCCAACTCTAGTGGCAAGGAGCTGGGATGGATCAGATCTCGTCGTTCTTTGTCCTCCCAGCTGAAAAGCCGCCTCACGGGTGAGACATCCTCCATCCGGGAAGGAGGCAGAGCTGAGTCCATTGGAGCAGGGGTCGAGAACCTCAAGGATGGGCAGACACACAAGGAGGGAGTCGAAGGCTCAAATGCTTGGGGCATGCGGAAGAAAGGAATCTCTATTGCCCACAAAGGTACCTTTTTAAAGTACCCTAGTGGCATTTGGGCACACCGTGCAAATTTTAGCGGGCTCCAAATCAAAGGCTTGTACCACAGCGTCCATGATGAACGGGCCCAAGTCCCGCGTCAGAAAAGCCGACCCAAGCAGTTCCCTTCCAGAGAAGGCAACCATGCGGTTCCCATAAAGACGGAAGTGAAAGCAGAAGAAGTGCAGCAGACTCCTTGGGAACCGTCACGGTAATGTCGCAACAAGCAAAGATCCCGTATCCATGACCCCTCAACCAGATAGGGACGTGTGGTCACAGCAGCAGAAGAGCACACTTCTTCGACTTATCAAGACAAAATTAAAAGACTGTTCAGGAAAGCAGGATAAGGCCCCACCCTCGGGCTCGTCATCTCATCCCAATGTGGACCCAGGGGCCACTGTCGGTACCCGACATATCGGGTACCCTCGCGCACTAGCTAGAGTCGCTTAGGTACCTTGCCTTGTTGGGACCGGAGTCCACACATCCGAGGATCTCATTGGGTGGAGTCGTGCGATGTGGCACCAAACAGCACACACAAAAAGGATACCAAAACATATAAAGTTTTCATTTCATAATAAGAAGAGTTTACAAAAGAGTGTACAACAGGGGTACACACGCAGCGGAAAATAAATACTCATAATCTCCCCTAACTAAGCAGGAGAGAAGCCGTCCATGCCCTAGGACGATTCTACCTAGCAACATGAAGAACATTCAGCAGTGGCGTGGTTCACATGAGATTTATCTCGACACCTCGAGTCTCATGTACAACCTGTACAACAGAAACAAACTAATACCAGCAAAAATCGTTAAAGCACAAACGTGAGCATAAGGCTTAGCCAGACTGACCCGTCTCACTAGACATATGCAGGGGTAATACTAAGCATAGGTAAGGAATAGCATAAAAGACTCGCCTACAAGTGGATCCTTATAACTATGTTTTAAGTAGCACATGACATTCTTCAGGCATGTCACATCATAGACTCCACAATCAAAAAAGAAACGCTTTGCCGATGATATGACATGCCCAAAGCACATAATGCTATTACATCTAAACTATGGGGTAACTGTAAACTTTAATTTTGCTATCTCTAAGTCACACAAGGTTGCAAAACAATTATAATTCAATACAACATATTCTTCTGGCTTCTTTAGTATTTACTACGTCACAACTCAGTGAACAAGTGATACTCTATTACCGCGAGGGACGGTGATTGCAATCAGGACACACCAGGAATACACGATACATACGCCCGCTTGGAAGTACCTTTCACTGTAACCCTCTCCCACGTCGTATGTGGCCACCTTTCACCCGTCATCCTGATGTCGAACTAGTTCTACCGTCCCAAAAGTAAGGTCCCTAACCGAGCACGTCGAAGTTGCTCCGTAGAGGTTCCCACCTTACGATCATCTTCCCCCGAAGGACAGCGGTATAAGTTTCGACACGAGGGTGCCCGGGCTACATCAGTTTAATGGACTCCATTAATCCATTATGTAGTCGGTACAGTTCAAACTTGCTCAATAGGGCCGCACACGAGACGGTCCTTAACCGACACAGACGGGGCTACAAACCAACCTCCACATTTGCCTTACCCTTTGTGACGCCCGGTTCCAAAAAATGAACCAAGCTAATGCATATGTGTGCCCAGGACGTTCATCACACATACACGAGTGTATTCACAAAAGAGTATACAGAAAATTACCACAGAACAAGATTAATTAACCAAATTTTATTAAACAAACTATATTATCCTCGGTTACAAACTCAAAAAAATATTTATGACAAGTTCAACTAATGCAGCGGAAAGACTCTAATTTAGCAAACTATAAAGCTAGGCAGCATAAGTGATAGGGTATAGCGCAGCTCCAATCAACACCACAGGCAAAGCTCACGGTAGACATGGCCTAGAAATCCGCATTATCGCCATTAAACTCCCAATCCTGACCTGCAACTATTGGGGGACGGGGGGGGGGGGGGGGGGGGGGGGATTGCAAGAGTGAGTACATGTCGTACTCAGCAAGTGTGAAAAGTATGACATGTGACTGATTCAAATGACGACAATAATAATGGCAAAGTGCTGAAAAGTACATTAAAACATTTGGAAACCAATATATTATATGTATGCAAAGTAAACCCATCATAATCATAAGTAATATCATAATACCAGTCCATATTCCATATCCATCATCCATATACCAATAACCATATTCAATAACAGAATTTAATTCATAACCAGCCATATCCATTACCAAACCATAACCATCCCAAATCATGTACCAATACCAAGTTCCCTCTAATCATGGAAGTTGTCCAGGTGCTCATAACAGGGAGCACGGCTATCATGATAGTTTTATTAGACTCTGCAGATTTTGTACCTCTTTACCCACGTGTTTGTGATTTCATCACCCGTTGGTGACTAAAGAAACCTCTCTTACGCCAATTACACTTCCTTTGGTGTACGGCCAAGAGATCACAAAATAGCCTTTACAAAGAGATTACTAGCCTATTTAGATCCCACTGAGGTTTCACCGGTGGCGATGTCTCCTAAAGAGCACATCTTCAACCAAGGGCCCCCTCTTGAGCCATTCGGATCCCAGGGTAGTCCCACCAATCATCAACAAACCCAATCCAACTACCCCTTCCCCGAACATCCACAATGGTCCAAACAGCACTAGCAAAGCCCTAATTAATTAGATACGCCGCACCCATACTTGGCCTCGTGGTGGCACAGTAGTCCTAGCTTATTCTCGCATGAACCGGTCCTTAGATCTAAAGCAAGCAAAACAACTATAACATCCAACCCATCCACATACCATGCTTGCTTAGATCACCCATTACCATATCATATTGAACAGTTCACATTAACCAAAATATCATTAATGCATAATTAAATGTGTAGTGTTGTTTTCCCATCCCAATTAATTAAGCGAAGCAAAAAGGTAAAAAGCCCTTCTCGACTCTCTATCATATATTCCAGGTGACAAGGGTGGTTAAACAAAAATAGTCAACTTCCTATCATAGGATTCTCATCAAATTGACACAAACATGCAATTTTACAAACAAAACATTTATTTTAAAATAGGATCAATATGCTTCAAGGACACTTGCCTTGCTCTTGCAGTTGATTAGGGTCAAAGCCTTCAAACTCTTGGTGTTGTAGATCCTCCACGACACTCTCTAGTTCAAATCTGTCTAATCCACACAATAAACATACAAGACAAGAAACACAATTAAAGAGTGCACAAATATTACTCAATATGACATGACATGCATGATTAATGCAAATGCAAGGTAGAACTTGTTAATAGATTGCTTTTAATGACCACTAACAAGTTCTAATAGCTTTTAACAAGTTTATACAGGTTTAGAGTTGATTAGATCAAATTTTAGAATTAATTCAACACAATTTAACCAAAAAGATCGGACTAGTCCTCTAGGGACCGGACAAGTCCGCACCTTGCGAGATCAGTAGATTAGGGTTTTCTAGATCAACGTAAATCAGGAGATTAGGGGTTGAATTCACGTAAGGAAAAGAGAATATAAGGTATACCAAGTGTTTAGGACTCCAATGAATCAAGAAACTTGGAGGTAGCACTTGGATCTTGATGATATAGAGTTGGTGATGAACTTGGAGATGAATTGGTGACGAAGAACGAAAGCTTGGTGGAGATCTCGATCCTCTTTTGTTTCCTCCTCTTCTTCTTCTTGCTTGGGATCTTCTCCTCCCTCCTTGATGGTGGCTCTCCATGAACTAGGGTTTGGGTGGGGTGGAAAAGTGGCAAATAGATGTCAAACTAAGGGGTGGGGTTGTTTATATAGAGGAGGAGGCTAGGGTTAGATGGATTTCGAGTTTGGGATGAGTACAGGCCGGTTTAGAGTCCCACATGGGCTCTAAAAGAGTTAGGCACGACGTCCCTAGGCCCACTTATCGTGAAACCCAAGAAACAAGTCGTAAAACAAAAGATCAACTCGGAGTCGCGAAATATCGGACAAGTCCGGAAAGGACCGGACTAGTCCGAAGTCATCCAGAGAGAAAATCGGACAAGTCTGGTCAAAAATCGGACAAGTCCGACTTTAGACAGAGAGGAAATCGGACAAGTCCGCTAGAACAACGTACTAGTACGGAAAAGTCCAGGGACTTAGCAAATTTTCAATGAGTCTTGGAATATCGGACTAGTCCGCACAAAATTGGACAAGTCCGAAGGTTTCTAGAGGCAAAATCGGACTAGTCCGCAGCACAAACAAGCCAGTCCATTTTTAGTCAGAGAGAAATCGGACTAGTCCTAAGTAAAATCGGACTAGTCCGCACTTTCCTACATGTTAAGTGCGGTTTTGTTCCAAATCAATTTTAAATGCTCCAATCAATTTTAGACTCGTTCCTCTTTATGTGGATCAATGTTAAATATGTATGTGAATGTATGCAAGTCATGATGCATGATCATGAGGGTGTTACAAACCTACCCCCCTTAAAATGAATCTCGCCCTCGAGATTCAACGCAGAAGAGAAGAGAGAGGGAAATTCCTTCTTGAGATCATCTTCTAGCTCCCAAGTTGCTTCTTTTTCTATGTGGTGCTTCCATTGAACTTTACACCATCGAATCACCTTGTTCCTTGTTACTCTCTCCTTGGTTTCCAAGATCTTGACCGGTTGCTCGGCGTAAGTCAAATCTTCTTATAGTTCCAATCCTTCCATTGGCACTTGTTCTTCCGGTACTCTCAAACACTTCTTAAGCTGGGAAACATGAAATACATCATGGACATCCAAAAGATGAGTTGGCATCTCCAACTTATACGCTACTTCTCCTCTTTTGTCCAAAATCTTGAATGGTCCAATATAACGAGGTGCGAGCTTGCCCCTTATGTTAAACCTCTTATGACCTCTCATTGGTGACACCTTGAGGTAAACAAAATCTCCCACTTCAAAGGCTAATTTTCTTCTCCTATTGTCCGTGTAGCCTTTTTGTTTTGATTGGGCAGCCCTCAAGTTTTCACAAATTATTCGGACTTGCTTTTCGGCTTCTTGCAACACATCCGGACCAAATACTTGAGTTTCTACTGTCTCATTCCGGAATAAAGGTGTCCTACACTTCCTCCCATAAAGCGCTCCATATGGTGACATCTTCAAACTTGCTTGGTAACTATCGTTGTATGAAAATTCTGCGTATGGCAAGCTTTTGTCCCAACTTTTCCCATGCTTCAAAGCACAAGCTCTTAACATGTCCTCCAAAATCTGATTGGTCCTCTCAGTTTGTCTATCCGTTTGAGGATGATATGCTGAACTAAAATTCAACCTCGTTCCCAAAAGCTTCATGCAATTTTTGCCAAAATCTGGAGGTAAATTGAGAACCTCTATCTGAGACTATCTTCTTAGGGACTCCGTGTCGACACACAATATGATCCATGTATATTGTGGCCAATTGTGCAGCTATATATTTGGTCTTCACAGGGACGAGCTGACTTTGTTAAGCGATCCACAATTACCCAAATTGAGTCATACCCGGACTGAGTACGTGGTAACCCAACTATGAAGCCCATTCCAATTTCTTCCCACTTCCATTCGGGGACCTTCAATGGTTGCAATAATCCAGTTGGCCTTTGATGTTCCGCCTTGACTCGTTGACACACATCACACAATGCCACATATTCACCTATGTCCTTCTTCATGCTATCCCACCAATAGCTAGTCTTCAAGTCTTTGTACATCTTTGTCCAACCAGGGTGAATTGAGTAAGGTGAGTCATGTGCCTCTTTTAATATTGTCTCTCGAATATGCTTCACATTAGGCACAACGATTCTCTTCCCAAGCCATAAGGTACCATGTTCGTCTTCATCAAATCTAAATTCTCTCCCTTCCTCGGTCCTTTCCTTGATTTCCTTGATCTCCCCATCCGTGGTTTGTGCATCTCGAATTTCTTGCTCCAAGGTTGGGTTTAACTCCATCATCTCCATCTCATTTACAAACCCGAGGTTCAACCGTTCAAACTCCTTACATAACTCGGATGGTAACTCTCGAACTGTGAGTTGGTGACTTACTCCCTTCCTACTCAATGCATCGGCCACTACATTGGCTTTTCCCGGATGATAGTTGATTCCCAAATCATAATCTTTGATGAGCTCCAACCATCTCTGTTGCCTCAAGTTCAGATCCGTTTGCATGAAAATATACTTCAAACTCTTATGATCCGTATAAATTTCACACCTATGTCCAAGGATGTAGTGTCTCCAAATTTTTAATGCATGTACCACGGCTGCAAGTTCCAAATCATGCGTTGGGTAATTCTGCTCATGTTTCTTCAATTGCCTCGATGCATATGCAACCACTTGACCTTCTTGCATGAGCACACATCCAAGTCCTTGCCTTTATGCATCACAATAAATATCAAAACTCTTGCTTACATCCGGCAATAACAAAATTGGGGCTGTTGTTAACCTCTTCTTTAACTCCTCAAAACTGTTTTGACAAGCTTGAGTCCATTGGAAAGCCATTCCCTTCATTAGCAACTCCGTCATAGGCTTGTCTATCTTGGAAAAGTCCTTGATGAATCTACGGTAATATCCAGCCATCCCAAGAAAACTCCTTATTTCCTTGACATTTTGCGGTGATTCCCACTTCAACACGTCTCTCACTTTTCCGGGGTCAACCGATACTCCTCCTCCTGAGATGATATGACCTAAAAATGGCACCTCTCTCAACCAAAACTGACACTTGTTGAACTTGGCATACAATCGATGCTCCCTCAATTTCTGCAACGTAAGCCTCAAGTGTTCCTCATGTTCCTTCTCATCCTTCGAGTAGATCATAATGTCATCAATAAACACCAGAACGAACTTATCCAAGTACTCCATGAAGACCTTATTCATGAGGTACATAAAGTAGGCAGGCGCATTTGTCAATCCAAATGACATCACGGTGTACTCATAAGATCCATACCGTGTTCTAAAAGCTATTTTGGATATGTCCGATGGTCTAATCTTTATTTGAAAATATCCCAACCTCAAATCAATCTTAGAGAAGACACAAGCACCCTTCATCTAATCAAACAAGTCTTCTATGTGTGGCAAGGTGTACTTGTTCTTGATTGTTACCTCGTTGAGAGCTCGGTAATCTACGCACATCCTTTGGGATCCATCCTTCTTGTCCACGAATGGAACGGGCGCTCCCCAAGGTGAAGAGCTAGGGCGAATAAAACCCTTCTCTAATTGCTCTTGAATTTGCTTCTTGAGCTCCGTTAATTCCAAAGGAGGCATCCTATACGGCCTCTTAGCTATAGGTGCAGTTCCAGGTATTAAATCAATAACAAACTCAATGTCTCGATCAGATGGCATACTTGGCAACTCGTCCGGAAAAACATCCAAAAATTCACACACCACCGGAATCTCCTCAATTGCGGCACCGTCCATATGATTCAACTCCAATTGCTTTGGTGCGGTTTGAGATGCTTCAAATTCTATGGTGATCCCTTCCTCATTGGTCAACTTCACCATCTTCGTGGCACACTCAATAACCCCATTGTGCTTCCTCAACCAGTCCATACCAAGTATAATGTCCAATACTTGAGAATCCAAAAGAATGAGGTTGGCGGAGAAGTCTACCCCCCTTATTCTAAGGCTTACTTTTGGACATACTATATTTGTCCTCATCTCTCCTCCAGGAGACTTAACCAATAGAGTAAACTTCATATGAGAGATAGGCAAACTATACTTGGCAACATACTTCGATGCAATGAATGAATGCGATGCTCTAGAATCAAATAACATAGTCGCAGGGTTGGAGTTGGCGAGAAACATACCAATGACCACATCATCCGCTTGTTGAGCATCCTCCGTAGAGACATGGTTCACGTTGCCACGAGCAAAATTCTGCTGTCCACGGTTCACTTGTGGCTGTCCTCCATTGGGTCTTGGGTTTTGCCCTGGTGCATTGCTTCCTTGACCAAGGCCTGACTTAGGACATTGATGCGCAAAGTGTCCAGATTCTCCACAAGTATAACACTTCTTAACTCCACCAGAATTATTAGGACGGGCTTGGTTCTGAACATTGGCACCAGGAAAATTAGCATGAGGCGCATAAGGCATTGGAGGCCTAGGTGCTTGCATGACAGGGCGCTGCTGCACAAACTCAGTTGGGCATGGGGCATAACCAGGGCGTTGAGCAGGAATAGAAGAGCTGTAATAAGGCGCATTGAGCGGCGCAAAGCGAGGGCGCACATTACTCCCTTGTTGCTGTCCTTGATAGGGCGCCTTTCTCTTATTGTCTTGCTCCATCTCACAAATCTTGTTCTCAACCACAATTGCTTTGTCCACAAGCTTCTGAAAATTTTCATAATCACAATTGAGCAATTGCACTTGAATTTCATTGTTGAGGCCTCTCATGAACAAATATTGCTTCCGGCTGTCCCGGCTCACATCCTCAGGCGCATACCTTGAGAGTTGAGTGAACTTCTTGATATACTCACTCACGCTTTATCTTCCTTGCCTTAAATTCTCAAATTCTTGCCTCTTCAATAACATAACACCCTCCGGCACATAATGAGAACGGAAGCTCTCCTTGAATTCCACCCAGGTAATCCTCTCCTGATTCTCATGAGCATTGCAATAAGCATCCCACCAATCCGCAGCTGCTCCAACGAGTTGATGAGAAGCAAATAGCACCTTCTCCCGGTCACTGCATTGGATAATAGCAAGTTTCTTCTCCACAGACTTGAGCCAATCATCCGCATCCATAGGGTTAGCGGCTTGAGCAAAGGTCGATGGCCTAGTCCTCATAAACTCTCCCAATCGGTTATGAAGAGGTGGGGGGTGGCGGTGGGGAGGCATGTGGGGCTGATTGTTGATATTGCCAGCCTACAGCTGTCCCATAGTTTGTATCATGGTCTGCATGAGCTAGTTTTGCATAGCCAAAAGCTGCTCAATGTTGATAGCTCCCTGAGTAGATCCTTGTCCAATGTTATTCTTAGGCACTCCATTGTTCTCCTCCTCATCATTGCCATGCCTCTGGTTGCGAGTCCTCACCATCTGAAGAAAAGCAATAGGTAAGAATTAGAAAACGTTCCCCAACTATATGCATCAAGGGATATGAAACTAAACAACTAGCTACACTAGCCTAGGTGGACATGGCAATGCTAAAGCATCCCAAAATCCTCTATTAAGCGCACAAGCAAACAATATATATAGCAACAACACAACAAGCAAAAACACATCAATTCCAGAGTGCTCCCATGTGCTTTAAAGTGTTGATTCTATCTAGGTTGAATCCTACGGTCAACCTGTGGCTCTGATACCAATCTGTGACGCCGGTTCCGAAAAATGAACCAAGCTAACCCATATGTGTGCCCAGGACATTCATCACACATACACGAGTGTATTCACAAAAGAGTATACAGAAAATTACCATAGAACAAGATTAATTAAATAAATTTTATTAAACAAACTGTATTATCCTCGGTTACAAACTCTAATAAATATTTATGACAAGTTCAACTAATGCAGTGGAAATACTCTAATTTAGCAAACTAAACAGCTAGGCAGCACAAGCGATAGGATATAGCGCAGCTCCAATCAACACCACAGGCAAAACTGACAGTAGACACGGCCTAGAACTCCGCATTATCACCATTAAACTCCCAATCCTGATCTGCAACTGTTGGGGGGGGGGGGGGGGGGGTTGCAAGAGTGAGTACATGTCGTACTCAGCAAGTGTGGAAAGTATGACATGTGGCTGATTCAAATGACAACAATAATAATGGCAAAGTGCTGAAAAGTACATTAAAATATTTGGAAAGCAATATATTATATTTATGCGAAGTAAACCCATCATAATCATAAGTAATATCATAATACCAGTCCATATTCCATATCCATCATCCATATACCAATAACCATATTCAATACCAGAATTTAATTCATAACCAGCCATATCCATTACCAAACCATAACCATCCCAAATCATGTACCAATACCAAGTTCCCTCTAATCATGGAAGTTGTCCAGGTTCTCATAACCGGGAGCACGGCTATCATGATAGTTTTATTAGACTCTGCAAAGTTTGTACCTCTTTACCCACGTGTTTGTGATTTCATCACCCGTCAGTGACTAAATAAACCTCTCTTACGCCAATTACACTTCCTTTGGTGTACGGCCAAGAGATCACAAAAATATCCTTTACAAAGGGATTACTAGCCTATTTAGACCCCAATGAGGTTTCACCAGTGGCGATGTCTCCTACAGAGCACATCTTCAACCAAGGGCCCCCTCTTGAGCCATTCGGATCCCAGGGTAGTCCCACCAATCATCAACAAACCCAATCCGACTACCCTTCCCCGAGCATCCACAATGGTCGAAACAGCACTAGCAAAGCCCCAATTAATCAGCTACGCCGCAGCCATACTTGGCCTCGTGGTGGCACTATAGTCCTGGCTTATTCTTGCATGAACCGGTCCTTAGATCTAAAGCAAGCAAAACCACCATAACATCCAACCCATCCACATACCATGCTTGCTTAGATCACCCATTACCATATCATATTGACCAGTTCACATTAACCAAAATATCATTAATGCATAATTAAATGTGTAAGTGTTGTTTTCCCATGCGAATTAATTAAGCGAAGAAAAAAGGGTAAAAAGCCCTTCCCGACTCTCTACCATATATTCCAGGTGACAAGGGTGGTTAAACAAAACTAGTCAACTTCCTATCATAGGATTCTCATCAAATTGACACAAGCATGCAATTTTGCAAACAAAACATTTATTTTAAAATAGGATCAATATGCTTCAAGGACACTTGCCTTGCTCTTGCCGTTGATTAGGGTCAAAGCCTTCAAACTCTTGGTGTTATAGATCCGCCGCGGCACTCTCTAGCGCAAATCCGTCTAATCCACACAATAAACATACAAGACAAGAAACACAATCAAAGAGTGCACAAATATTACTCAATATGACATGACATGCATGATTAATGCAAATGCAAGGTAGAACTTGTTAATAGATTGCTTTTAATGATCACTAACTAGTTCTAATAGCTTTTAAAAAGTTTATACAGGTTTGGAGTTGATTAGATCAAATTTTAGAATTAATTCAACTCAATTTAACCAGAAAGATCGGACTAGTCCGCTAGGGACCGGACAAGTCCGCACCTGCAAGATTAGGGGTTGAATTCACGTAAGGAAAAGAGAATAGAAGTTATACCAAGTGTTTAGGACTCCAATGAATCAAGAAACTTGGAGGTAGCACTTGGATCTTGATGATCTAGGGTTGGTGATGAACTTGGAGATGAATTGGTGACGAAGAACGAAAGCTTGGTGGAGATCTCAATCCTCTTTCGTTTCCTCCTCTTCTTCTTCTTGCTTGGGATCTTTTCCTCCCTCCTTGATGGTGGCTCTCCACGAACTATGGTTTGGGTGGGGTGGAAAAGTGGGGCAAATAGATGTCAACCAAGGGGTGGAGTTGTTTATATAGAGGTGGAGGCTAGGGTTAGATGGATTTCGAGTTTGGGATGAGTACAGGCCGGTTTAGAGTCCCACATGGGCTCTAAAAGAGTTAGGCACGACGTCCCTAGGCCCACTTATTGTGAAACCCAAGAAACAAGTCATAAAACAAAAGATGAACTCGAAGTCGCAAAATATCGGGCAAGTCCGGAATGGACTGGACTAGTCCAAAGTCGTCCAGAGAGAAAATCGGACAAGTCTAGTCAAAAATCGGACAAGTCCAACTTTAGACAGAGAGGAAATCGGACAAGTCCGCTGGAACACCGACTAGTCCGGGAAAAGTCCAGGGACTTAGCAAATTTTCAAGGATTCTTGGAATATCGGACTAGTCCGCACAAAATCGACAAGTCCGAAGGTTTCCAAAGGCAAAATCGGACTAGTCTGCAGAACAAACGGGCAAGTCTGTTTTTAGTCAGAGAGAAATCGGACTAGTCCTCAGTAAAATCGAACTAGTCCGCACATTCCTGCATTTTAAGTGCGGTTTTGTTCCAAATCAATTTTAAATGCTCCAATCAATTTTTAGACTCGTTCCTCTTCATGTGGATCAATGTTAAACATGTATGTGAATGTATGCAAGGCATGATGCATGAAAATGAGGGTGTTACACCCTTACCAGCCTAGGCCCAAATGTGGTCGCAAGCATTGTCCCCCTCATTTGGGCTCAGACAACCTTGTGTGTCCCGTCCTACAGGAACATCCCCGTCCACATCTCCAATTATTAAGAGTGAACATTTTGGTAACATCTCGCGAGTAGATTCCCCTACTCGACTCCTCTCGCAAGTAGAATAAACTACTTGACTTGTGGGTCAATAAAATGTGACCCTCTCGCGAGTAGATTCCAACTATTCGACTTCTACCGGTTCATCTTATCCTAAAGCATTAGCATAGCAGTTACTACAGGTCAAACTGTAAACCTTCCCAACCTTCCCATAGGATTTATGGATATGCAAGTGGAGTATCAAACACCTTATACGTAATGCACAATATCAACTAAAGACGTAAGTGAATAAAACTGGAAAAATTCTGAAAAGCTCTTAAATGCAAATCGGGGCTTGCCTTGCTCACGAATCAGCTCTAAGTTAGAGTAGTGGCTTGATGCTTCACGAACAGGTCCTCTTCGACTCCTTTCCGTCACGGCGTCTATCGCAATGGATATGCATATAACACATAATATACTTGAATAACTTAACTAATGAATATGCACACATTATGCATTTTCATACTCATAAAGGAAGTATGTTTGTAAATCAAGAATGAATAAGGTGTACTGTTGGGTATTAAATTGGATTTGGGTAGGTTAATTTGATATTATTTCATATTGTAAGAATGTACCTAAGAAATTTCTATATAGTCATGGATATAAGGAAACTATACAGAATTACTTCCTATGCAGATGAGTTCTATTGGCTCTGATGACATAACTCTGGTATACAGATGTGATGAAGAAATTCTCATAAAAATTTCAGAGAATTTCATGGTAGAAAATGATCTACAAAATTCTATCAAGCTTTCGTCATTTAGGAATTTGCAGATAAAACCTGACGTTTTATCATGTCCATAAATGGCACAGCTAGATATTACTGATCAAAAGGAAGCTACTAAATTGGTTTCACAATTTTTCATGCTTCCTGCAGGAAGATATTGAATTTACAAGTCCTTATGAATTTCTGGATTTAATTTGTTATTTTCTGGAATTATAATTAACCTAGGCAAGGACTTTGAACTAAACCCTGTTAAACAACTTTGTTATGCCAGAAACTTTTACTGGAGCTTCTACATAACAAAATGATTGGTTGGGTAAATTTCCAGAATTATCTGAATAGAATCCTATTTTCTATATTTTCCACAATGTATTATACCAATTGATTTATAGAATCTTTTCTAGGGCTTTTAATGAAGATTGGGATGGACCACTGGAATGTACAGATCCTAATGAGAATTACAAAAATTTTTTATCTAATTTGGAGCATCATAGCCAAAGTTATAGCATTTCAAAGATTAGGCATTTTTCTGGAATTCTTTTTGAATGGAAAAAGACAACCCTTTAATAACCTGACACGTGGAACCCAATTGGTTTAATTCTTCCCACCCAGCAGATGCCACACCGGGGCCACAGAGTTTACTCGCGTTGTCACCCGGAATCCCTGCGCCACAGAAAATCCCACGGGGGGGGGGGGGGGGGGGGGGGGTCTTCTTCTTCCCCGACGGCGCGTGGCGGCGCCATGGCCGGAGGCCGGCCGGCGACTCGCCGGAGCTCGCCGTGCTACCTTCCCCGTGGCTGGGACTTGCCACCTGGGGGTTTTCGACCCTCAGAAATTCACTGGTGGCCTCATTTTGGACTGAAACGCCCCGGAAACGTGCCTACACCGACGACCGGCGGAACTCGACGATCGGCGACGGCGTTCTCGGTGTACAAGGCATGGGAAAAGCTGCTTCTTGCTCTGGAAGCTTCGTGGTGCTGCCCTGATCATAGTCCCTACATCCCAATCGCTCGAAAATTGGTCGGAGTATGGAGGCACCGTGGAGCTGGCCCTAGGCGGCGGCGAGATTTGAAATTCCGGTTAGCCTGAGTGGGGATATGGCTAGCTAACGCTTAGGAAGGAGCGCACGCAAGTGTAGAAGCTGGGGGGCGGCTGGAATTGTGAAGATACTCACAATGGAGGAAAAGCTTCGGGTTGTAGACGAAGAAGGTCGACGGCGCACCGGAAGAAGAAACCGTGATTCCCTCCGGGATGCTAGGTCCGGCGGCAGCCTCGGTCGGTATGAGCGCGCACCAAAATGTGGCTTTGCTTGAGCAGGGGCTACTGAAATTTTGGCTGCCGAGTGGAGCAACGCGGAAGACTCGAATAAGAGCCGAGCGCTCAGTCCTTGTGTGCTTTTATACACCGACCGAATGGAGCCGAGCCAGGCGGTGCCGTGGCCCTCCGTGGCGCGCATGAAGGCGGCCAACCATCGCGCTGGAGAGCTGCTTGCCACTGCTGCTCAGCGCTGGCACGCGCGCGTGAGGTGAGACAGTGCAAACAGCTTTTGGGTTACTCTTACAGGTGGGCCCCACTCTGCTCTTATTCCCTTACTTTTATTTCTTTTTGTTACCCAAGCCTAGATGTGATAAGGACTCCAAGTTCAGAAGAGGATTGGTCCTGTTACATTTGAATGGTTTGACAAATTTGAATATCCGAATTGGCCAATTTGAAATTTGAATTAGATTCAAATTCATATTTATATGTTTTATGTATGTATTTTAATCTTCGTCAATATTTAAGTTTAAGTTTCCATGGGTTTTTTGCAAGTTATCACATCTAACATGTTTGGTTTCCTGCAAATTTGAATTAGATTCAAATTCAATTTTTATAATCTATATGCATGCCATTTAATTCTTTCCCCCAATATTAATGTATATAATGTCCTATGCTTTTAATTGACTAACCTGATCAAATGGAGAATATGTTTTTGTACCTTGATCATTGATTTGAATATTTTGTACATTTCCATATATACTTTTATTCACACATGTTTGTTTTATTTCTTTTGATTTTTCCCTTGTGATCAAAGCACATAATTTTAGGTGTCTTAAATTTTGATTCAAGAATGTTTAGAATTTAGGCTTAGCTGGTTCCAAAAATAATGATAGGTTTAAACTAGAGCTTCCAATAAAACTTTACACTTACATCTATATGAATTTATTTGCTCTCATTTTTAACATGGTCCTCCTTGTACATACTTAAGCTATTATTTCATGTGCTATACATAGGAGACAAAAGCTTCCAAAAGTTTGGGCTTTTACATTCCTCCCCCCTTAAAAGAATCTCGTCCCGATATTACAAAAGAAGAAGAAATGTCGAAGTGTATCACCGTTGATACGACGATAGCAATTCCGGATAGTTGGAGCAAAGATAGTCTTCACTCTCCCATGTAGCTTCTTCGACGGTGTGGTTCTTCCATAACACATTATAGAACCACAATGTTTGGTTTCTTGTCTCTCTCGTCTTCTCATCAATAATTCGGATCGGTTGTTCAACATAGGTCAGATCCATCTTTAGTTCTTCCATGTCCTCAGATATGACTTCTGTTGGAGTTTTGAGACACTTCCTTAACTGTGATACATGGAATACGTTGTCTACTCCGGACAAGGATGCGGTTAGCTCGAGCCGATAGGCTACGGGTCCACATCTTTCTGTGATGGGGAATGACCTGATAAATCTTGGAGCTAACTTTCCCTTTACCCCAAAGCGATGAAATCCTTTATCGGAGAGACACAAAGATACACGTGGTCTCCGACGTTAAAGCTCAAGGGACGATGTCGCTTGTCAGCATAACTCTTCTGCCGAGACTGAGCTGCTCTGAGGTTTGCCAGAACTAGCTTAACTCGTTCTTCAGCTTCATTAGTGAGATCCACTCCGAAGATTACTCTCTCTCCAGACTCACACCAATTGAGTGGTGTGCGGCACTTTCGACCGTAGATAGCTTCAAAAGGTGCCATTTTGATACTGGACTGATAACCGTTGTTGTATGAGAATTCTGCCAATGGTAAATGATCATCCCAATTCTTTCCATGATCTATGGCACATGCCCTTAGCATATCTTCTAGGATCTGGTTCACCCTTTCAGTTTGTCCATCAGTTTGAGGATGGTATGTCGAGCTTCGGATTAACTTAGTTCCCATTGCTGCGTGTAGTTGCTCCCAGAAACAAGCAACAAACAACGATCCTCTGTCAGAGACGATGGGCGGGGAACTCTGTGTAAGCACATGATCCGTGACATATACAGCTCAGCATACTTCTTTGCATTGTACGCTGTGTTCACTGGAATAAAGTGTGCTTACTTGCTGAATAGGTCTACGATTACCCAAATAGAATCGTGCTTGTGGAACGTGAGAGGCAATCCAACAATGAAGTCCATACAGAGATCCTCCCATTTCCATGCAGGGACACAAAAAGGTTGTAGTGGTCCCGCTTTCCTCATATAGTCAGCCTTCACTCTTCTGCATGTATCACACTCGGACACGTACTTTGCAATCTCTCTCTTCATTTGTGTCCACCAGAATTTCATTCTAAGATCTTGATACATCTTATTGCTTCCTGGATGGATTAAATACTTCGACAGGTGAGCTTTATCCAAGATCTTCTTTCTGAGTTTCATGTTCCAGGGTACTACTATATGATCGTTGAACCATAGAGTTTCCTTGTTCATCTTCCCCAGAAACATTTCACCTCTCTGTCTCTCATTCTCTTCCGAATGTGAGACATAGCCTTGTCTTTCTTCTGAGCTGCAATAATCTCCTCTCTGATTGTAGGTATGAGAGCAAGATTATATAGAGCTTCGTAGGGAACCAACCGTAGACTTGGTTCTTCCTCTTCATCCGGAATGATGGTTATGGTGTGAACATGAGATTTCCGACTCAAAGCATCGGCAACTACGTTTGCTTTGCCCGGATGGTAATGAATCTCAAGTTCATAGTCCTTTATAAGCTCTAACCATCTTCTTTGCCTCATATTCAAATCCTTTTGAGTGAATATGTACTTGAGGCTCTTGTGGTCTGTGTAGAGATGCACTAGACTTTCCCATTATGTAGTGTCTCCACATTTTCAATGCCATTACCACGATAGCCAACTCCAAGTCATGAGTCGGATAATGCTGCTCATGAATCCGGAGTTGCCTTGATCCAAATGCGATTACACATCCTTCTTGCATCAAGACGCATCCCAGACCAGTGCCTGATGCATCGCAATAAATATCAAACGGCTTTGTCGTGTCTTGTTGATCTAGAACTGGTGCCGTTGTGAGATGTTTCTTCAATATCTGGAATGCCTCTTCACAGGCTTCACTCCAAACATACTTGTTTCCTTTCTTCAGCAATTCCTTCATAGGCTTAGCCACTTTGGAGAAACTTGGAACAAATCTCTGGTAGTAGCCAGCTAAATCTAAGAAACTTCTGACCTCATGGACGGAGGTCGGAGATTTCCATTTAAGTACTTGTACCACTTTGCTCGGATCCATAGCAATACCGTCTGCTGAGATAACATGACCCAGAAATGGTACCTTGTTAATCCAAAATTCACATTTGCTAAATTTGGCATATAGCTTATGGTCTCTCGATCGTTGAAGCACGATATTCAGATGTTCGGTTTGTTCTGCCTCTGATTTGGAATAAACCAAGATGTCATCTATAAAGACCACCACGAATTTTTCCAACTCCAGCATGAATACTGAATTCATTAGATACATGAAGTGAGCTGGTGCGTTGGTGAGACCAAAAGACATGACAAGATACTCATATAGCCCGTATCTTGTCGAGAATGCCGTCTTAGGTATATCTTCGGCCCGTATCTTGATTTGATGATAACCGGACTAAAGATCCATCTTCAAAAATACCTTAGCACCCACTAACTGATCGAATAGAATATCAATCCATGGCAGTGGATACCTGTTCTTTATAGTTACAACATACAATGGATGGTAGTCGACCCATAGCCTTAGTGTCTCGTCCTTTTTCTTTACGAATAGCGCTGAGCATCCCCATGGTGATGAGCTCGGATGTATGAATCCCTTCTCAAGTAACTCATTCAACTGCTCTATTAGCTCCGCTAACTCATTGGGTGCCATCTTGTAAGGTCTTCGAGATATGGGTGTGGTTCCTGGTATTAACTCAATCTTAAATTCCACATCTCGCTCAGGTGGCATGCCTGGCAGATCGTCAGGAAACACATCCGGGTAATCCCGAACAACTGGAATATCCTCTAGCATTGTGGCTTCAGTGTTATACACCACTAGAGGTTGTGGTGTCACATTCTTCAGAACCAAAGTATACTGCCCGTGCCTTTTAGAATTCAGTTGCACGGTACGAGCACCGACATTGAAGATTGCTTCATGATGTGTCAACTAGGACATTCCCAAGATAATGTCAATCTTCTACCCGTCCAATATAATGAAGGTGGTAGGGTAAATCCTACCATCCAAACATAGAGGTGCTCGGGCAATAATTTGGTTGGCTAACATTTTTCCTCCAGGTGAATTTATTGTATACGGTATTGATAGCATTGTTGATGATAATTGACGCTTCAACATGAAATCCTTGCTGATGAAATCATGTGTTGCTCCAGAATCAAACAACACAAATGTTGGTTGAGCATTTAAGCTGAACATACCCGCTAACACAGGTTCTCCTACTGGAATATCCATGACATCTATAAAGTTGAGGCTGTTGGCTTTCATCTTCTTCTGTTGCTTATGAGATTGAATATTTCTCGGAGGAGCAACTTCTAGACTGATGTCTTGTTTAGCTGCAGGACCTTCTCGAACTAACTGCTCTTTATCACCACCACTATGTACTGTCCTTTGCATTGCCTGCGGTGGAGTAATTTTTCGTGCCGCTCGTGGAGGTGGTGCACAAGAACTCACTTGCTGCTGCATCTCTGGTGCTTCAATCCACTGCAATGGTGGTGACCAACTCTGCATCGGTGGCTGTCTTGCAACTACCCGAACTTTCGGTTCGGCTGGTAAATGATATACCAGTCGATATTTCCTAGGAGTACCACTAATATCATCCGTTGATGTGATGCTCTTCCTCATCTCCGCCTGACAACAAAGAGAAGCATCTTCCTGATATATAGCGTTACTGACCAATTCGTTATAGTCTTCTTTGTTGAATAGGACCAATCTTTCATGAAGTTTGGCATTCAAGCCTCAGAGAAATCGGTCACACCTTGAAGCTTCTGTTCTCACATAGTCTGGTGCATATTGTGCCAACCGGTTGAATTCTCTGGAGTACTCAAGAGCACTCCTCCCCCCTTGGGACAATTCTACAAACTCTTCAAGCTTCAACTTGATAATCCCCCTCGGAATATACCGAGCACAGAACGCTTCACAGAATTCATTCCAATTCACGTGATGTCCTTCAATGGTCATGGCGAGATACTCTACCCACCAAGCTCCAGCAGATCTATGAAGCTGCTGAACTGCAAAGTCCACCTTCTGAACTCGTCACACTGGATCAAACCGAGTTTAGCTTCAATAACCCGGATCCAATGATGTGCCTCCAACGGATCTGTTGCTTCCGTGAAGACTGGCGGTTGAGTTGTCAGAAAAATCAAATAAGAACTTTCATTCAGATCCTGTTGCCGTGATGCTTGAATAAAGCCTTGTTGCACCGATGTCTGAAGCAGCTGGTTGTTCTCATGATGAGACTCAACCATTTGTGCCATAACCTCCGTCAATCGGGTCGACGGCGGTTCTTGCGGTCGAGTCAAGTCATTTCCGCCGTGACTAGACTCTCCCGTTTCAGCGCCGGAACGAGTGTGAACCATACTGCAAGAATGACCAATTACGGTTACTTTCCAAGATTGAATGACAGTCGATGCTTGAAAAACATTAACCGTATATGAATCATAAAACTTTGCAGCATATTCATACACGTTCAAACGACACTCTGATTCTAAACTTCTTCTGGACCTCTTAATGAGCTTTTTTCCAATGCTCCAGTTTCATAAACTGAACATACATACATCTTGACATGTTGCACAACTTTGGCAAGTTTCAAACATGCCTATCCATAAACAAGTTTCCATTTCAATTGCATTGGCCAATCAGCTGTCCAAAATTGACCAGTTTGCAAAGAACTCAGATTCTACTACAGTAAAGAGTAGAATTAATCATGAACTTGAATACCAAAGTTACAGCCAACTTCATTAGCTTTAAAAAAATCTTAATTTGCTTCCTGATCAGATCTGGATCAAAAGTTATGATATTTCAAAGTTGACAGAATTCTGGAATAATTTCAACAGCACCTCCTTTGAAAGTTGCTGATTTGAACATCATTTTCCATACAATTATGCCCCAAATTTGGAAAAACTTTGGATTACAAAGTTATAATACGTATCATAAGCTTTCCAAGGGTGTAACATAGGATCTATAGAAATTTTTCAACAGGAAGTTATGGTGGAAAAACAGAAAAATTCCAGAGAGGTTTTGACAGTTCTGTTTCCAGCAACAGTTTCTACCAATCTGGAATTTTCACCAATTTGAAGATTGATTCAGTTCTGGCAGTCTACAAACAAGTTGTAGAGCATTTCAGGAAATTTACAAAACTTTATTACACATCCACATTGGTTAACTCTAGCAATAGTTATGCCCTTTACAAATCCAGCAAAAATTCTGCCAGAAAAACAGGGAACTCTGCTTTTGAATCTTTTTGAAAATCACTAAACTCCAATTGAATCTTAGTTCAACATCAGAGTTCTGTAGTTAATATTAGATTCTAAAACTTTCTTTTGGTTCTCAATTCAAGGTTTTACTTGTCTTCAAAAGAAAAGATTTTTGGGGTGAAGTAAGATGTGAATGCATCACAACAATTATGTCGGTACTATGTTACCTCACAAACTAAAAATCTTTACTGGATTCTTAGCCGGCATAACGTGCTATAGGTGGCACTAAAACGATCACTCGCAAACGTATTCTACTCGCAATACGTTCAATGTGGTTAGTGTACCTGCAGAAGACAAACAATCCCCTTTCACACCTTCACACCTCAAGGGCGGAACGGGGAAACATGACAGGCGGTCACAATAAGATATAATCAAAAGTAAATGCATACGACTCTGTTATGAGCCGCCCTCGAGCGAAGTCATGTCTCGAGGTACATGGTTGTACTACGTCTGTAAAGCAAAGACTCCCGCACGAACCAGCTTATACACACTCGGGCATACGTGTTTCGCATGACCCCATAGAACATGAATAGTTCTAGAGATACATACTATCGGGTTATACACCACCCGACGGGGGCTCCCACTAACTTTGTGTCACGTTGGGGTACCGCGTGTCATATGTTCTCAGAAACATGGAAAGTTTCAGAAACTCATATTTACTTTCGTGCCAAGCCACGGAAATATCACATACCACATCTCATATGCAGAGCTTACCGAGATTGATCCGCTCTCGGTGGCGTAGCTTACCTCTTACCTTGAAGGGGGAGTGTCATTACAGAATAATATAACATGTAAGTTAGTTTACCACCTTTATAACTTATACTAGTAATAGTCCTTAATGGGCATATAGCTAATGCTCACTCGACTACTTCGGAGTTTTTGAAAATAGGCTCTGTCCGAGCGTGCTTTCCCCAATGAAGCTCTGATACCATGTCTGTGGGGACCGGAGTCCACACATCCGAGGATCTCATTGGGTGGTGTCGTGCGATGCGGCACCTAACAGCACACACGAAAAGGATACCAAAACATATAAAGTTTTCATTTCATAATAAGAAGAGTTTACAAAAGAGTGTACAACAGGGATACACACGCAGCGGAAAATACATACTCATAATCTCCCCTAACTAAGCAGGAGAGAAGCCGTCCATGCCCTAGGACGATTCTCACTAGCAACATGAAGAACATTTAGCAGCGACGTGGTTCACATGAGATTTATCTCGACACCTCGAGTCTAATGTACAACCTGTACAAGAGAAATAAACTAATATCTGCAAAAATCATTAAAGCGCAAACATGAGCATAAGGCTCAGCAAGACTGACCCGTCTCACTAGACATATGCAGGGGTAATACTAAGCATAGGTAAGGAATAGCATAAAAGACTCGCCTACAAGTGGATCCTTATAATTATGTTTTAAGTAGCACATGACATTCTTTAGGCACGGCACATCATAGACTCCACAATCAAACAAGAAACGCTTTGCCGATAATATGACATGCCCAAAGCACATAATGCTATTACAGCTAAAGTATGGGGAAACTGTAAACTTTAATTTTGCTATCTCTAAGTCACACAAGGTTGCAAAACAATTATAATATAATACAACATATTCTTCTGGCTTCTTTAGTATTTAGTACGTCACAACTCAGTGAACAAGTGGTACTTTATTACTATGAGGGATGGTGATTGCAATCAGGACACACCCGGAATACACGACACATACGCCCGCTCGGAAGTACCTTTCACTGTACCCCTCTCCCACGTCGTATGTGGCCACCTTTCACCAATCATCCCGATGTCGAACCAGTTCTACCGTCCCAAAAGTAAGGTCCCTAACCGACCACGTCGAAGTTGCTCCTTAGAGGTTCCCACCTTACAATCATCTTCCCCCGAAGGACGGCGGTATAAGTTTCGACACGAGGGTGCCCGGGTTACATCAGTTTAATGGACCCCATTAATCCATTATGTAATCAATACTGTTCAAACTTGCTCAACAGGGCCGCACACGAGACGGCCCTTAACCGACACATACGGGGATACAAACCAACCTCCACATTTGCCTTACCCTTACCGGCCCAGGCCCAAATGTGGTAGCAAGCATTGTCCCCCTCATTCGGGCTCAGACAACCTTGCGTGTCCCGTCCTACAGGAACATCCCCGTCCACATCTCCAATTATTAAGAGTGAACATTTTGGTAACATCTCACGAGTAGATTCCCCTACTCGACTCCTCTTGCAAGTAGAATAAACTACTTGACTTGTGGTCAATAAAATGTGACCCTCTCGCGAGTAGATTCCAACTACTCGACTTCTACCGGTTCATCTTATCCTAAAGCATTAGCATAGCAGTTACTACAGGTCAAACTGTAAACCTTCCCAACCTTCCCATAGGATTTATGGATATGCAAGTGGAGTATCAAACACCTTATACGTAATGCACAATATTAACTAAAGATGTAAGTGAATAAAACTGGAAAAATTCTGAAAAGCTCTTAAATGCAAACCGGGGCTTGCCTTGCTCACGAATCAGCTCTAAGTCAAGAGTTAGTGGCTTGATGCTTCACGAACAGGTCCTCTTCGACTCCTTTCGGTCACAGCGTCTATCGCAATGGATATGCATATAACATATAATATACTTGAATAACTTAACTAATGAATATGCACACATTATGCATTTTCATACTCATAAAGGAAGTATGTTTGTAAATCAAGAATGAATAAGGAGTACTGTTGGGTATTAAATTGGATTTGGGTAGGTTAATTTGATATTATTTCATATTATAAGAATGTATCTAAGAAATTTCAATATAGTCATGGATATAAGGGAACTATACAGAATTACTTCCTATGCAGATAAGTTATATTGGCTCTGATGACTTAACTCTGGTATACAGATGTGATGAAGAAATTCTCATGAAAATTTCAGAGAATTTGATGGGAGAAAATGATCTACAAAATTCTATCAAGCTTTCATCATTTAGGAATTTGCAGATAAAACCTGAGGTTTTATCATGTCCATAAATGGCACAGCTAGATAGTACTGATCAAAAGGAAGCTACTAAAATTGGTTTCACAATTTTCCAAGCTTCCTACACGAAGATATAGAATTTACAAGTCCTTATGAATTTCTGGATTTAATTTGTTATTTTCTGGAATTATAATTAACCTAGGCAAAGACTTTGAATAAACCCTCTTAAACAACTTTGTTATGCCTGAAACTTTTACTGGAGCTTCTACATAACAAAATGATTGGTTGGGTAAGTTTCCAGAATTATCTGAATAGAATCCTATTTTCTATATTTTCCACAATGTATGATACCAATTGATTTATAGAATATTCTCTAGGGCTTTTCATGAAGATTGGGATGGACCACTGGAAAGTACAGATCCTAATGAAAATTTGTTTTATCTAATTTGGAGCATCCTAGCCAATTATAGCATTTCAAAGTTTAGGCATTTTTCTGGAATTCTTTTTGAATGGAAAAAGACAACCCTTTAATCAACTGACACGTGGCCCCCACTGGTTTAATTCTTCCCACCCAGCAGATGCCACACCGGAGCCACAGAGTTTACTCGTGTTGTCACACGGAATCCCTGCGCTATAGAAAATCCCACAGGGGTGAGGGGGCGGGGGGGTCTTCTTCTTCCCCGACGGCCCGTGGCGGCGCCATGGCCGGAGGCCGGCCGGTGACTCGCCGGAGCTCGCCGTGCTACCTTCCCCATGGCTGGGACTTGCCACCAGGGGGTTTTCGACCCTCAGGAATTCACTGGTGGCCTCAGTTTGGACTGAAACGCCCCGGAAACGTGCCTACACCAGCGACCGGCGGAACTCAACTATCGGCGACGGCGTTCTCGGTGTACAAGGCATGGGAAAAGCTGTTTCTTGCTCTGGAAGCTTCGTGGTGCTGCCCTGATCATCGGCCTACATCCAAATCGCTCGAAAATTTGTCAGAGTATGGGGGCACCATGGAGCCGGCCCTAGGCGGCGGCGAGATTTGAAATTCCGGTTAGCCTGAGTGGGGATATGGCTAGCTAACGCCTTAGGAAGGAGCGCACGCAAGTGTAGAAGCTGGGGGCAGCTGGAATTGTGAAGATACTCACCATGGAGGAAAAGCTTCGGGTTGTAGACGAAGAAGGTCGACGGCGCACCGGAAGAAGAAACCACGATTCCCTCTGGGATGCTAGGTCCGGCGGCAGCCTCGGTTCAGGGAGGTCGAGAGGGTATGAGCGCGCACCAAAACGTGGCTTTGCTTGAGCGGGGGCTGCTGAAATTTGGGCGGCCGAGTGGAGCGACGCGGAAGACTCGAAGAAGAGCCGAGTGCTCGGTCCTTGCGTGCTTTTATACGCCGACCGAACAAAGCCGAGCCAGGCGCTGTCGTGGCCCTCCGTGGTGCGCATGCAGGCGGCCAAGCATTTCGCTGGAGAGCTGCTTGCCACTGCTGCTCAGTGCTGGCGCGCGCACGTGAGGTGAGACAGAGCAAACAGCTTTTGGGCTCCTCTTATAGGTGGGCCCCACTCTGCTCTTATCCCCTTACTTTTTATTTCTTTTTGTTACCCAAGCCTAGATGTGATAAGGACTCCAAGTTTAGAAGAGGATTGGTCTTGTTACATTTGAATGGTTTGACAAATTTGAATATCCGAATTGGCCAATTTGAAATTTGAATTAGATTCAAATTCATATTTATATGTTTTATGTATGTATATTAATCTTCGTCAATATTTAAGTTTAAGTTGCCATGGGTTTTTTTGCAAGTTATCACATCTAACGTGTTTGGTTTCCTGCAAATTTGAATTAGATTCAAATTCAATTTTTATAATCTATATGCATGTCATTTAATTCTTTCCCCCAATATTAATGTATATAATTTCCTATGCTTTTAATTGACTAACCTGATCAAATGGAGAATATGTTTTTGTACCTTGATCACTGATTTGAATATTTTGTACATTTCCATATATACTTTATTCACACATGTTTGTTTTATTTCTTTTGATTTTTACCTTGTGATCAAAGCACATAATTTCAGGTGTCTTAAATTTTTGATTCAAGAATGTTTAGAATTTAGGCTTAGCTGGTTCCAAAAATAATGATAGGTTTAAACTAGAGCTTCCAATAAAACTTTACACTTACATCTATATGACTTTATTTGCTCTCATTTTTAACATGGTCCTCCTTGTACATACTTAAACTATTATTTCATGTTCCATACATAGGAGACAAAAGCTTCCAAAAGTTTGGGCTTTTACACGCCTTCCAGTAGGGATAGGGTCCGAGGGTGCCAAGTGTTCAAGAAACCTGGACGTGTCGACCTCAAATGGGAAGTCCGGGGTGCCCACAAGACATCCTGAAGGAGGAGCTCAGCTCCACCTTGACGACAAGCTCCCAGACAGCCACATGTCCAGTAGGACGGGACCTGACCTCCTCCGCGGAGGTGAGCTCCCAAGGTGCCACGTGGTCCACGAAGTTCAGACTCGATCTCCCTCGCAGAGGTGAGCACCCGAGCTGCCATGTGGCTTGCGGGGCGAGACCTGGCATCCCCCACGGAGGTAAGCTCCCGAGATACCACGTGGCCTGCGAGACGGGCGTGGCCACTAGCATGGCGAAGATCTCCCCAGCGGCCACATGGTTAGTCCACTTGCCCTTTGCAGATAGTGAGGAAGTTAAGAGGGCGGTGCGCCTTGTCTCCGTCAAGCCTTGAAGACATGCGGTGTCGGTACCCTCCAGACCGAGTACCCTCGCACACAGGATGAAGACACTGGGGCATGTCCGACAGAGCCCCGTGTCTAGAAGTTGTCGAGACCTTAGCCTCCCGCAAGATACAGCCCAGTGCTGCCACGTGGGGCACGAAGGATGGATAATGGCCCTCAGGGGAGACGACCTCCCAAGGCGCCACGTGTTGAGGGGAGACCTCGCCCAACCGCGACGGAGAAGCTCCAGAGCTGTCACATAGCCTGGAGCACCGGACTAAGTGCCCTCCCTCTGAGGAGAGAGCGGAGCTGCCACGTGCCTTGGGGAGCCCCGGAGCTGCCACGTGCCACGAAGGCCCGAGGCTAGCCTTTCAACGAGGACCTGCCCTAGTGCTGCCACATGTCTCGCAGCACCCCCAGACGGTAAGGTGCGGGAGTTAAAAGCTAGAGCGCTCCACTCAGACAGGCATTGAAGGTCCGCACCCACCTCCGACAACGATCAGAGGCTGCTATGACTAATCGCATCACAGTGAAGGCGCTGCAGGCCTATCCCACTTGGCCAAGTGGGTGGCTTGCGGCAACAAGACAGGCTGACAGGACACCCTCTGCCAACCGTCAACAACGGCGCATGGGCTAATGACAAGGAAGGCGACAATACGGCGAGTCTCCACTGCCACGCTCAGAGAAGCTTATGCGGGAAGCCTTAGATATTTTAGGATAAGATCGCCCCGGGGCCACCTGTCGGGCCCCGGGACCCCACATGTAAGGCGTCCTATCTTGATTATAAAAGGCTTGAACCGCCATCGATACAAGGACAAGACTCAAAATCCCCGATACACACACACATATGCATACACACTGACCAAGCAATACAATCCAACGTGGAGTAGGGTGGTGCACTCCTTGCGGCCCGAACCACGTAAAAACAATTGTCTTATACTCTTCCGCTAGAACACTAGTTTGAGGCCTAAGCCCCGCCAAACAAGAACCTTCGTGGGCTGCTCCTTTGCAGATCCGGGGGAAGTGTCTTATTGACCCTTCGACATTTGGCGTGCCAGGTAGGGGGGTTTTTCCCTCAAAAAAGACGTAGCGCTTTCACCACCATGGAGGTCATGAAGCCTGCGAGCTGCGATGAGATCAAGCCGCAAAAGGTTGACCATCGTGTCGACAAAGACGTGGAGAGGGAGTTCCAAAGGTCGGAACACGCCGTGGAAACGGTGCACCAGGCTGTGAACTTCGACCTCAACCGCGACCATGAGCCAAGAATGGTCAACCTTTGGAACACGCTTCCAGGAATGTGGTCAAGACCCTGCGCGGGGCGATGACTTCGTCGGCCTCTACGCATGCCCTGGCGCCACATCACAAATGGATGGAGACGTCGATCAGCATCGATGCCTCTGACTGCCCCGAGAACATGGTGGGAGCTGGGCAGCTGCTCCTCCTCGTCGCCCCTACCATTGCCAATGTAAAATTTTACCATTTCCTGGTAGATGGTGGAGCCTGTCTCAACCTCATCAGCCGTGCGACCTTCAGCAAACTAAACATCCCCGTGTCCGAGCTCACCCTATCAGATCATTCTCGGGGGTAGGACCGAAGAGTGTTATCCCAAACGGTTGCATCCACCTCCAGGTGACTCTAGGGACACTCGAGAACATCAAGACGGAGAATATCATATTCGACGTTGCGGAGGTTAGCCTCCCCTACCACGCCATTATTGGCAGGCCAGCCATATACCGGTTCATGGCTTTAGCCCATTACGGCTACCTCGTCTTCAAGATGCCGACACCTTCTGGCGTCCTCAAGATTTGCGGTAATCGAGATGCTGCGGTAACAATTTTGGAGAAACTCCAAGCGTTGGCAACGGTCCCAGCACTTGCCCTGAATGATGCTGAGATGAGTAATCCTTTGCCAGACCCATGTGCTCGCAGCTGCGCAACTGCACCACGGGTGCAGCCCTCCGACGACAACAACAGACCCATCAATACGATCCAGATTGGTATTGATGCGGCTCAGACCACCCGTATCGCGGGGAGTCTGGACAGGGAGCAAGAATCGGTGCTCACAACCTTCCTGCGAGCTAACATCGATGTCTTCGCATGGAAACCATCCCATATGCCAGGTATCCCCAGGGAAGTGATCGAGCACCGCCTGAAGATCTACCCCGACACACGGCCGCAACTGCAGAGGCCCCGTAAGCAGTCCATCGAGCGGCAGAACTTCATCCGCGAGGAGATCAAGAAGCTCCTCGATGCTGGCTTCATATGGGAGGTCCACCATCCCATATGGCTAGCCAACCCGGTTGTCGTCCCCAAAGCTGGCGGTAAGCTTCAGATGTGCATTGACTACACCAACCTCAAAAGGGCATGTCCTAAAGATCCCTTCCCTCTCCATAGAATTGATCAAATCATAGATTCAACTTTGGGGTATGATATGCTATGCTTTCTAGATGCATTTTTAGGGTTCCACAAAATCCCAATGTCTAGAGAGGATGAAGAACATACCGCATTTATAACCGTAGATGGCCTTTATTGCTATGTCTCCATGCCTTACGGGCTTAAAAATGCCCTCCCCACCTTTGTACAAGCTATGCATAAAACATTTGGGGACCTCATTCAGGACCTAGTAGAGGTATAGTTGATGATATTATAGCAAAAATCTAGTCACATACATCATTACTAGAAAACCTCGCCCTAGTCTTTGATAGATTGTGAACCACACGCACAAAGCTCGACCCCGAAAAATGCGTGTTCGGAGTCAAAGCTGGGAAGCTCCTCGGTTTCTTGGTCTCACACCGAGGGACTGAGGCCAACCAAGAAAAGATCAAGGCAGTGGAACTGATGCGGCCGCCAGCCCGCATCAAGGATGAGCAGAAGCTTGCAGGGTGTTCGGCAGCACTCAGCCGGTTTATCTCTAGGCTAGCTGAGTGGGCCCTCCTGTTCTTCCAGCTCCTGCGCCAGTCCGGACCTTTCTTCTGGACCGAAGAAGCAGAGAAGGCGTTCTGTGAGCTAAAATAGCAGCTAACGACGCTGCCAATAATGGTGGCACCGGAACCCGCAGAGCCCCTGTACCTCTACATCGTCGCCACAACAGAGGTGGTAAGCATGGTTTTGGTTGCAGAGCGGGCCGTTCACAAGAAGCACCGATGAAAGGAAGCGGCCCCTGCTGTTGACTCTGTGCCTTAGGGCATGGAGCTTGCAGAGGGCCCCGACAATAGAGGAGCCTCAGGGTCCCAGCCCCCAGAGGACGTCTGGGTCCCCCAAGGGGGCCCCGGAGAGCAAGGATCCTCTTGGTCCTAGCCCCCAGAGGACGTCCGGGTCCCCCAAGGGGGCCCTAGAGAGTAAGGGGCCTCTTGGTCCCAGCCCCCAGAGGACATCCGGGTCCCCAAGGGGGGCCTCGGAGAGCAAGGAGCCTCTGGGTCCCAGCCACCAGAGGACATCCGGGTCCCCCAAATGGGCCCCGGAGAGCAAGGAGCCTCTGGGTCCTAGCCCCCAGAGGACATTCAAGTCCCTCAAGGGGGCCCTAGAGAGCAAGGAGCCTCTGGGTCCCAGCCCCCACAGGACGTCTGGGTCCCCTGAGGGGGGCCTGTAGAGCAAGGGGCCTCTAGGTCCCAGCCACCATAGGATGTCCGGGTCCCCCAAGGGGGCCCCAGAGAGCAAGGACCCTCTGGGTCCCAGTCCCCAAAGGACATCCGGGTCCCCCAAGGGGACCCCGGAGAGAATGGTGCCTCTGGGTCCCAGCCCCCAGAGGAAGCGCCAGGCCCTTTAGACATGGGGTCGCTGGACCTGGAGCAGAAGGAAGAAGATGCACCGGATTCACAAAAAGGGTCCCGAACCATCCAACGTCCGATCTACCTCATCAGCGAAGTCCTACATGAGGCAAAGACAAGTTACCTCAAAGTGCACAAGCTGCTTTATGCGGTGCTAATCGCGTCGAGGAAGCTCCTCCATTAATTTCAGGCACACCGAGTATCAGTGGTGACTTCATTCCCACTGGGAGCAGTGCTGCGCGGCTCGAACGCAACTGGCAACATCGCCAAGTGGGTGGCTAAATTAGCGGAGTTCGAGCTTGATTTCTTACCATGACATGCAATCAAGGGTCAAGCTCTGGCAAACTTCGTTGCCGAATGGACCCCCTCACCAAGCAACCCAGGGGACCGAGAGATCAGTGAACCAGAACCCAGGGCTATGGTACTTATCGGACCTCACTGGACACTCTTCTTCGATGGATCCTCAAGGAAGCAAGGGGCAAGAGCCAGGGTATTGCTCACCTCGCCACAGGGGAGCAGTCCAAGTACGCAGTGCGCTTAGACTTCAAGGCCACCAACAACATGGCATAGTATGAAGCCATCATCTTCGGGCTCACAACTACTCAAGGTCTTGGTGTCCAGCAGCTGCTGGTCAAGGGAGACTCCCAGCTGATCATCAAGCAAGTCCGGGGTGAGTGCTGCTGCAACGACCCACAGCTCGTGGCATATCTGATACATGTCAAGACGCTAGAAGCTGGGTTCAAGACCTTGAGTCTCTGCCATGTGCCGCACGCCGACCACTTTGTCGCCGATGCCCTGTCAACCATAGCATCCACAGGAGCCCCCGTTCTAGAAGGGGTCTCCAGTAGGAGGTTGGTGCGGCCGACCACCAGGCCAGGAGGGCCCCACAGAGATGGCAGCCACAGCAGCCCTGCGGCCATGGGGGCCACCAAGGTTCTTGAGCGTCACCAGGGATCCCCAATCACATGGTGCCCAAGATCTGGAAGTCCAGGACAGTCCTAATGCATGGATCACGGAGGTCTGGGACTACCTAAAAGACAACCTCCTCCCGGAGGACCGAACATCCGTTGAGAGGATCGTGAGGATGGAAAAACGCTACATGCTGGTAGAAGTTTATCTCTGCCGACGTAGTGCCAACAGCGTACTATTACGGTACACAACTCAGTAGGAAGGATGCGACTTGCTCGAGGAAATCCACGAAGGGCAGTGTGCGAATCACGCGGCCTCCCGCACGCTGGTTGGCAAAGCCTTCTGACATGGTTTTTACTGGCCAACAGTTCTACAAATATAGTCAAACTAGTCAAGAAGTGCAAAGTGTGCCAGTTCCACGCCAAGCAAATTCACACCCCAGCGCAGCCACTGCAGATGATCCCGCCCTCCTGGCCTTTCTCGATCTAGAGGCTGGATATCCTAGGACCCTATCCCAGGGAAGTCGGAGGGTACTGGTTCCTCTAAGTCACCATAGAAAAATGCACCAAGTGGCCGGAAGCAGCCCTAGTGATCAACATCAACAAGGAGTCCGCAGTCAAGTTCATCAAATCAATTGTCTGCAGGTTCGGGGTCCCGAACAGGATCATCACCGACAACGGGACCCAGTTCACCAGTGCAGATTTCCAGGACTACTTCGAATACCTCGGCATCCAAGTTTGTTATGCATCTGTGTCTCATCCAAAGAGCAACGGACAAGTCGAAAGGGCCAACGCTGAGATCCCCAGGGGCCTCAAGACACGCACATATGACAGCTTGGATAAGCATGGTGCCAAATGGGTCGACGAACTCCTCTATGCACTGTGGGCAAGCAGGACGTCACCCTGTCGTGCCACAGGAGAAACACCTTTCTTTCTTGTGTATGGGGCCAAGGTTGTCCTCCCCCTAGAAATCGCATTGGGCTCGTTCAGAGTCCGAGCGTTCGATGAAGCCTCACAGGAACAGCTCCGTTGAGAAGATGTCAACCTCGTCGACGAAGCAAGGTGACACACCACGATCCGAAACACACGTTACCGACAGGCGCTGAGGCGCTACCAAGAGTGGTTTGTGCGGAGTAGAGAGCTCAAGACAGGTGACCTGGTGTTATGGTGCATACTCTCTCAAGAAGGGTCTCACAAACTTTCCCCCAGCTGGGAAGGCCCCTTCCGAGTGATACAAGTATCTCGCCCCAGGTGTGTCCGCCTCGCAATGGAAGAAGGAGAGGCCCTCCCCAACACATGGAACATAGAACACCTTTGTATGTTCTATCCCTAATCTTAAAAGCAGGACAGTGTAGGGTTTCATGGTGCCAAGGAACGGCATGTAGGAAAACCAAGCTCTGGGAGGAACAGGTCCAGAGTGTTTAACCATTTAGCTTGGTCCTGTACCCTAAGCATGAACACTCTACATCCCTTGCCAACTAGAGTGGGCCATTGCCTTATTGTAAAGCCAATTCACTCCTGGGAACACCAATGATAAGAAATTCATTGTCTTACCATATGCTTTCTCTTATGCTCACATACGTTACTTGTTAATTTTGTGATCAATCAAACTAGACTCATCTTCCTTACATCGTCTTCGTGTACTTGGTGAGATCTTTTCTATATCACCCGTGCGACCATAGGGGCCACCAAGGTTCTTGAGCGTCACCAGGGGTCCCCAATCACCTGGTGCCCAAGATCTGGAAGTCCAGGACAGTCCCAATGCATGGATCACGGAGGTCCGGGAGTACCTGAAGGACAACCTCCTCCCGGAGGACCCAGCATCCGATGAGAGGATCGTGAGGATGGCAAAATGCTACATGCTGGTAGAAGGTGATGTCTGCCGACGTGGTGCCAATGGCGTACTGTTATGGTGCATAACTCAGCAAGAAGGTTGCGACTTGCTCGAGGAAATCCACGAAGGAGACTGTGGGAATCATGCGGCCTCCCATACGCTGGTTGGCAAAGCCTTCCGGCATGGTTTCTATTGGCCAACAGCACTAGAAGACGTAGTCAAACTGGTCAGGAAGTGCAAGGCGTGCCAGTTCCACGACAAGCAAATCCACACCCCAGCGTAGCCACTGCAAATGATTCCGCCCTCGTAACCTTTCGCAGTCTGGGGGCTCGATATCCTAGGACCATTTCCCACTGTAGTCGCAGGGTACTGGTTCCTCTATGTCGCCATAGATAAATGCACCAAGTGGCCGGACGCGGCCCAGTTATCAACATCAACAAGGAGTCTGCAGTCAAGTTCATCAAATCACTTATCTGCAGGTTCGGGGTCCCGAACAGGATCATCATCGACAATGGGACCCAGTTCACCAGTGCAACTTTCTAGGAATACTGCGAATACCTCGGCATCCAAGTTTGTTATGCATTTGTGGTTCATCCAAAGAGCAACAGACAAGTTAAAAGGGCCAACGATGAGATCCTATGGGGCCTCAAGACATGCACATATGACAGCTTGGATAAGCATCGTGCCACAGGAGAAACACCTTTCTTTTTGGTGTATGGGTCCAAGGTTGTCCTCCCCCAAGAAATCACTGTGGGCTGGTACAGGGTCTGAGCGTTCAATGAACGCTCACAGGACCGGCTCCGACGAGAAGATGTCGACCTTGTCGATGAAGCAAGGTGACACACCACCATCCGAAATGCACGTTACCGAAAGGCACCGAGGCGCTACCAAGAGCGGTTCGTGCGGAGTAGAGATCTCAAGACAGGTGACCAGGTGCTACGGTGCATACTCTCTCGAGAAGGGTCGCACAATCTTTCCCCAGCTGGGAGGGCCCCTTCCGAGTGATACAAGAATCCCGCCCCGGGTGTGTCCGCCTCACCACAGAAGAAGGAGAGCCCCTCTCCAACCCATGGAACATAGAGCACCTCCATAGGTTCTGTCCCTAAGCTTAAAAGTAGGACAGTGTAGGGTATCATGGTGCCAAGGAATGACATGTAGGACAACCAAGCGTTGGGAGGGACAGGTCCAGAGTGTTCAGCCGTTTAGCTTGGTCCAGTACCCTAAGCATGAACACTCTACCTCCCTTGCCATCTGGAGTGGGCCGTTGCCTTATTGTAAAGCCAATTCACTCCTGGGAACACCAATGATAAGAAATTCATTGTCTTACCATATGCTTTCTCTTATGCTCACTTATGTTACCTGTTAATTTTGTGATTAATCAAACTAAACTCGTCTTCTGTACATCGTCTTCGTGTACTTGGTGAAATCTTTTCTGTATCGCCCCTAGTAGAGTCATGCAACCCTGCTGCGGGCAAATGTATTTGAGGTACCTGCAAGGTGTCTTGGAACCTCGTAGCTCCCCTCTTACTTGGGGCCCTGTGGTGCCAAATGGTTCCTCGCGAAAGGCCAACGCCGAGCTGGAGGTCCAGAGCGCGCAACATGCTTAGCTTGGTATTGTACCCTAAGCATGTGCGCTTTGCCTTCCAGTGCTGCGGCTAAGTACCAGGTGCTAGGACACTCACACCCCGAATAAGAAGGAAGCCAGACCCTGAGCGCCAATGCACAGAATTACCCAAATCCCTTGTACCAGCCCAGGACTATAACATGACTATACTTGAGGATAGGAAAAGATCTCCAGCAAGCAAAATAATATGCACCTCCGTTATGTGTGTAGGACATACGAAGCAGGGTGCAATGGAGCATCCAGCTCTGGCATCTCCCAAGCGGCCTACCGTTGACGTCCCAGAATGTCAGCGACAGCACCAAGTGCGAACAAGTGAGTAAACTCTCCTGCCCCGCACTTGTTGCTAAATAGGTTTCTCATACGATAGCATGTACACCATGGGCATGCCGTCGACGACTTCACGACGATGGTGGACGACGCCGGAGCATCCAGCTCCGGCACCTCCCAGGGGGCCAGCTGTCGATGTCCCAGAACGTCAACACCAGCACCAAGTGCGAATAAGTGAGTAAAACTCTCCTGCCCCAAACTTGTTGCTAACAGGTTTTCTCTTGCGATAGCCTGTACACCAGAGGCCTGCCGTCGACGACTTCACGACAATGGTGGAGGACGCGAGCATCCAGCTCCGGCACCTCCCAGGGGGGCCGCCGTCGACAATTCTACGAAGATGTGGGTGACGACAGAGCATCCAGCTCTGGACCCTCCCAGGGGGCCGCCGTCGATGTCCCAGAACGTTAGTGACAGCACCAAACGCGAATAAGTGAGTAAACTCTCCTACCCTGCACTTGTTGCTAACAGGTTTCTCTTGTGATATCCTACACACCAGGGGCCTGCCGTCGACGGCTTTATGACAATGGTGGACAACGTCGGAGCATCCAGCTCCGGCACCTCCCAGGGGGCCTGCCGTCGATGTTTCCACGCAGATGGTGGGCGACGCCAAAGCATCCAGCTCCAGCACCTCCCTGGGGGCCCTCAGTCGATGTTTCTACGAAGATGGTGGACGACGCCGAAGCATCCAGCTCAGGCACCTCCCAGGGGGCCTACCATTAACGTCCCAGAACTTCAACAACAGCACCAAGCATGAATAAGTGAGTAAACTCTCCTGCCCCGCACTTGTTGCTAAACAGGTTTCTCTTGTGATAGCCTGTACACCAGGGGCCTGCCGTCGACGACTTCACGCAGATGGTGGAGGATGTCAGAGCATCCAGCTTCGGCACCTCCCAGGGGGGCCGCTGTCGACGTTTCTACAGAGATGGTGGGCCACGCTGGAGCATCCATCTCCGGCACCTCTCAGGGAGGCCGCCGTTGACGTTTCTACAAAGATAGTGGGCGATGCTGGAGCATCCAGCTTCAGCACCTCCCAGGGGGCCGGCCGACGATGTCCCAGAACGTCAACAATAGCACCAAGCATTAATAAGTGAGTAAACTCTCCTGCCCCGCAATTGTTGCTAACAGGTTTCTCTTGCGATAGCCTGTACACCAGGGGGCGGCCGTCCACAACTTCACGACGATGGTGGACAACGCCGGAGCATCCAGCTCCAGCACCTCCAAGGAGGCCTACCGTCGACGTTTCCATGCAGATGGTGGGCTACGCAGGAGCATCTAGCTCCGGCACCTCCCAGGGGGCCCGCCGCCGATGTTTCTATATAGGTGGTGGAGACGCCGAAGCATCCATCTTCAGCACCTCCAGGGGGCTTACCGTCGACGTCCCAGAACATCAACAACAGCACCAAGTGCGAATAAGTGAGTAAACTCTCCTGCCCCGCACTTGTTGCTAAACAGGTTTCTCTTGTGATAGCATGTACACTAGGGGCCTGCTGTCGACAACTTCACGACGATGGTGGACGAAGCCGGATTATCTAGCTCCGGCACCTCCCAGGGGGCCGTCGTTGACGTTTCTATGAAGATAGTTGGCGACGCCAAAGCATCCAGCTCCGAAACCTCCTAGAGGGTCCGCCGTCGACGTTTCTACGCAAATGGTGGGTGACGCCGCATCATCTAGCTCCGGCACCTCCCTGGGGGCCCACCGTCGACGTTTCTACAAAGATGGTGGGCGACGCCGAAGCGTCCAGCTCCGGCACTTCCCAGGGGGCCGGCTGTCGACGTTTCTATGAAGATGGTGGACGACGTCGGAGCATCCAGCTCCGACACCTCCCAGGGGGCCTGCTGTCGATGACAACACTCAGGAAAAGCCCGGCGCTCGCAAAAGGGGCACGCCAAGACCAATCACTCGTGCTCCCCCAATCTGTTGGGGGCCTGTAAAAGACACCCTGTGTTCAAGTGGCAGGCGTACCCAACTATCTGGCCACGCCTACCAAGGGGCCTCTCAGGGGGGGTTCCGTAGGCAAGACGTCACTTAGCAACAAACCGGACGTGTCAACTGTGCAAACGTCGATCCCTAAAAGGCTAACGCCGTCAACAAAGGCTCTTCAAGACCTTACACAAGAGAAGGAGTTGGGGGGAACTTATTGAAGCACGAGACAAAGACAACAAGCAAAGCAGCATAATCCCAAATTCATGGCCATTTGCTTACACGAAGGGGTCATCCCCGGATACAAAAACATGGCGCCTAGGTGCCATCGACCTCAGCTACGCTGTAACAAAGAAGCCTCCTCCTTAGCAGGGTACTGGACTTCGGGCCTAGCCTCAGCCTCCCACTCATCAAAGGGACCTTTCTCCCCCAGCTCTAGCGGGATCTGCGGGTACCAGCTACGGAAGCACACCAGAACATGGCAGGCCACCAGCTCAGCCAGCTCCTTTCCTTCTGCCTCTAGTCGCCTTGCAAGGACAGTGTTCACTGACCCCAACGACGAACAAAGGGACTCAAGGGCAGGAAGCAGCTGGGCCACTCCTTGAGATCGCTCCCCACGCGGCAAGGACCAAGACCGAGAGGTTCCAGCACCACCCCAGCACAGGCCAGGAAATCCCGGACCCCTTGGGCCTCGGCCATACGGGAGACCTGGAGGCTCTCTGCCTCTCTCTGCTCAGTCTCCTCCCAGTCAGCAAGCTCCCGAGCACAACGCTCTAGATCATCCTCCCGATGTTTGATGGCGAGCTCGAAGTCCTGCAAAGCTCGGCGTTTCTCCTCCAGGCCCCGGGAGACCTCCCCCTCCTTTTCTGCCAAGTCCCATCCAACATATGCAAGGGTAACCTCGCGACGTACCAACTCCAAACGTTGATCCTCGCACAACCTCAGGCGGGCATCAGCGGTGGCATGGTCCTTTAGAGCCTCCACCTCGAGCTGTTTATTCTTGGCGTTGACCAGCTTCACCAAATGTCACTCCTCTACAAGCTGATCCCACTCCCCGGTGAAAGCAGCCTGAGTCTGGCGTAAGATGGACTATGCTGCGGCAGCATCATTAGAAAGAGGAATTGGAGGGAACGTCGCCACAGGCGACTGCCTCTCCACCTCCTCCACGGATGCCACGGTAGACACTAGTGGTTGGGGACCAGTTGGTGCCCCAGCTGGAGCTCCGTGAATCGCCGCGCCGCTTCCTGATTTTGAAGCCCCCTCCTCCACTACAAGAGTGTTACCAGTCGCTGGTGGCAAGTCGCCGCATTGAGGGATAATAACATCAGTCGCTGGCGCCGCTTCGATGATGGGCGGGTCAACCTATCCAAGGGGAGCAGCCATGACCAGTGTCGCCCCCTCCACATCGGGCACCCCCTCGCTTGACACCTCCGCACCTGGAACCTCCTCGCCTGAAACACCTCCGACAGGCACATCCTCGTCAGGCGCCTCCTCGCCAGGCACATCCTCGCAGGGTGCCTCCTCGCTTGGCGTTTCCTCGCTGTGCGTCACTTCAGACCCACCTGCCTCGATGGACGAGAGCGTAGAGTCGTTAGCGGCACCTGGGTTCGAGGTGCCCTCAGGAATAAGATGCAGCATGGCAGGCTTTGTCCCAGCTCTGGGGAGGACAGGGCCTACCAAGCCCACCCCTGGGAGCACCAAGGGCACCAAGTCGGCTGACGACGCACTGAGAAGCTAGGATAAAACTCTGTCAGAATGTGTGTGACGAAAGAAGGGATGAGCAGACGAAGAAGATGCGCCATACCGATGGGTTGGACCGCTCCAGTGACCCTGGCCCTCCACCTGGAGCGATAGATCAAGACAACCGGTTCCTAACTGCAAGACTGGCACCGCCGCCTCTAGCTCCGCCTCTTGACTGGACGGCATTGGCATGGTTTCCTGCACAGACCCCTCTGCGCCCCCACCAGAACCAGAGCCGATGTAGGAATCAGAAACCATGTTTATGATGGAGCTTTGGCCAATCCGGCCCCATCACAATGAGAAGTTGGGGTGCTGCCCCCCCGCGTCAACTTCCGCTTCTTCGATGCAATGATAGCGGAATCCATGGCCAGACGGCGGGAACGTCTTCCTGGTGACAGAGCTGGTGTTGGCTGACTGACCTCTGGCCCGACGGAGGATGATGGCGACCCTACCTCTGCCTTCTCCGACGAGCGAGAGGAATCTGACCATTGTTGCAGCATGACGTGGCACCGCGCCAGAACTGCTGAAACACCTGAAGTCTCTTCGGGGTGCAAGCGGGTGACACCGAACACGTTGACCACTGGCATCGAACTCAGAAGTTTGTCCCTCTCGACGGGGGTCATGAATAGTGGCTGGCAGTCGATTGGGATGGATAAGTGCTCATCGTCAATCATATCACTGGTCACCAACTTTAGAAAATCATCCAACGCCTTCAGCGGAAGATCGTCCCGAGCCAGTCGACACAGATCATCAGTACTGGTATAGTACCAGGCCTCGTAGTGCCGATTCTTCAAAAGGGGCAGTACGACGATGCAAGAAATCGGCCAGCACCATTAGGGAGGTCAAACCTTTGCTCGCCAAGAATTTGATCCTTCTCAGTATCAGCACATACTCCTTCGGCGGCCCCTAGAATGCTTCCCGGGTGGTATAATTAGCAGCGGGACCTGCAGTGGGCTTCTTCAGCGCAGGATGGGCCTCAACCCGCATGATCGCCCAATCTTCCCTCCAAGTTTTCCACTTGCCCCCTTTGAGCGAAGGGATGTAGTGTCGGGAGGACTTGTCCAGGTGCCGAAAGTAGTAGGCACCCACCTGGGTGATTTCGCTGCTCCCGGTGGTCATCATCAAGAAGAAGAGCCGGAATAGCTCCACTGTTGGCCTACAGCCCACGAACGCCTCACAAAGGTGGACGAACACCGCCATCACGGCAATAGTGTTCGGCGATAGGTGGTGAAGCTGCAACCTGTACTCCTCCAGCACGGCGAAGAAGAACCTCGACAGCGGAAGCCCAAGTCCTACGGCCATGTAGGCAGAGAAGAGGACGGTCTCGTCTTCAAACAAATCATCAAGAGCGGGAGATCCACATCGGATCATCCCTGCACGCTCCGCTGCCGACCAGCCAAGAAATTGTCGCATCGATGACAGGTCATCTGCTGACTGAAGGCAAGACGAGGGCAGTGGGGAGGCCATTGGAGCAAGCGAAGGGGAGAATTTTTGAACCAAAGTGAGGAAGCTCGAGCTCTCAAGGAGGAAGGCAAAGGCTTAGGATGCATGGCATGACTAGGGAAGGAAACGATTCCCCTAAAGGTTTCCTTTTTTAAATCACCCCCGCAGCGCCTGAGTACCTTGAGGCAAGGACCAACTCACACCACTCTAAACCCGGCGTCCATAACAATAGGTCCCATGCCCCTAGGTAGAAGTGCTGGCCCAGACGGTTGGTCACCCAGAAAAGTAACTGGTGCAGCTCCCATAAAGGCGGGGCGATGAAAGGGCTATAACCGCATCGGGAACCATAGCGATTAAAAGCGCTGCTGTCGGTACCCTGCAGACTGGGTACCATCGCACACAAGATGAAGACACCAGGGCATGTCCGACAGAGCCACGTGTCTAGAAGTTGTCGAGGCCTCAGCCTCCCGCAAGATCCAGCCCCAGTGCCGCCATGTGGGGCACGAATGATGGGATAAAGACCCTCAAGGGAGGCGACCTCCCAAGGCGCCACGTGTTGAGGGGAGACCTCCCACAACATCGGCGGAGAAGCTCCAGAGTTACCACATAGAATGGAGCGCTGGATCGAGCACCCTCCCTCTAATGAGAGAGCGGAGCTGCCACGTTCCCTGAGGAGCCCCGGAGCCGCCACGTGCCATGAAGGACCGGGGCTAGCCTACCCGGTGAGGACCTGCCCCGGCGCTGCCACGTGTCTCGCAGCACCCCCCAAATGGTATGGTGCGAGAGTTAAAGGATGGAGCGCTCCACTCAGAACAGGAATTGAAGGTCCGCACCCACCTTCGACACACGACGCGGAGCACACCAACGGTCAAAGACCGCTATGACCAATCACATCATAGTGAGGCGTTGCAGGCCTATCCCACTTGGCCAAGTGGGTACATTGCGGCAGCAAGACAAGCTGACAGGACACCATCTGCCACCGTCAGCAACGATGCATGGGCTACTGACAAGGAAGGTGGCAAGACGGTGAGTCTCCACTGCCACGCTTAGAGAATCTTATGCGGGAAACCGTAGATCTTCAGGATAAGATCGCCCCGAGGCCACCTGTCGGGACCCGGAACCCAACTTGTAAGGCGTCCAATCTTGGTTATAAAAGGCTCGGACCACCTCCGATACAAGGACCAAACTCAGAATCACCGATACACACACATGCGCATACACACTCACCAAGCAATATAATTCCCGAAAAAATCCAGGACCATCCAACGCCCGATCTACTTCATCAGCGAAGTCCTGCATGAGGCAAAGACAAGATACCTCGAGGTGCACAAGCTGCTCTATGCGGTGCTAATTGTGTCGAGGAAGCTCCGCCATTATTTTCATGCACATCGAGTATCAATGGTGACTTCATTCCCACTGGGAGTAGTGTTGCGCCCGAACGCAACTGGCAACATCACCAAGTGGGCGGCTGAATTAGCAGAGTTCGAGCTTGATTTCTTGCCATGACATGCAATCAAGGGTCAAGCTCTGGCGGACTTCGTTGCCGAATGGACCCCCTCACCGAGCAACACAGGGGGTCGGGAGATCAGTGAACCATAACCCAGGGCTGCGGTACTTACCAGACCTCACTGGACACTATTCTTCAATGGATCCTCAAGGAAGCAAGGGGCTGGAGCTGGGGTATTGCTCACCTCGCCAATAGGGGAGCAGTCTAAGTACACAGTGCGCCTTGACTTCAAGGCCACTAACAACATGGCAAGGTACAAAGCCCTCATCTTTGGGCTCACAGCTGCGTGAGGTCTTGGTGTCCAGTAGATGCTGGTCAAGGGAGACTCCCAGCTGATCATCAAGCAAGTACAGGGTGAGTGCTGCTGCAACGACCCGCAGCTCACGGCATATCTGATACATGTCAAGAAGCTAGAAGCTAGGTTCGAGGCCTTGGATCTCTGCCATGTGCCGCGTGCTAACAACTCCGTCGCTGATGCCCTGTCAACCATGGCATCCACATGAGCCCCCATTCTAGAAGGGGTCTCCAGCAGGAGGGTGGTGCGACCGACCGCTAGGCCAGCAGGGCCCCATGGAGCTGGCAACCACGACAGCTCTGCGACCATGGGGGCTACCAAGGTTCTTGATCATCACAAGGGATCCCCAATCACCTGGCGCCCAAGATCTGGAAGTCTAGGAAACTCCCGATGCGTGGATCACGGAGATTCGGGACTACCTGAAGGGCAACCTCCTCCCGGAGGTCCCAGGATCCACTGAGAGGATCATGAGGATGGAGAAATGCTACATGCAGGTAGAAGGTGATCTATGCCGACGTGGTGCCAATGGCGTACTGTTACGGTACATAACTCAGTAGGAAGATTGTGACTTGCTCGAGGAAATCCACGAAGGAGAGTGTGGGAATCACACGGCCTCCCGCACGCTGGTTGGCAAAGCCTTCAGACATGATTTTTACTGGCCAACAGCACTACAAGACGTAGTCAAACTGGTCAAGAAGTGCAAAGCATGCCAGTTCCACGCCAAGCAAATCCGCACCCGAGCGCAGCCACTGCAGATGATCCCGCCCTCCTGGCCTTTCGCGGTCTGGTGGCTTGATATCCCGGGACCCTTTCCCAGGGCAGTCGGAGGGTACCAGTTCCTCTATGTCGCCATAGAAAAATTCACCAAGTGGTCGGAAACAGCCCCAGTGATCAACATCAACAAGGAGTCCGCAGTTAGGTTCAACAAATCAATTGTCTACAGGTTCGGGGTCCCAAATAGGATCATCACCAACAACGGGACCCAGTTCACCAGTGCAGCTTTCCAGGACTACTGCGAATACCTCGGCATCCAAGTTTTTTATGCATATGTGGCTCATCCAAAGAGCAATAGACAAGTCGAAAGGGCCAACGCTGAGATCCTCAGGGGCCTCAAGACATGCACATATGACAGCTTGGATAAGCATGGTGCCAAATGGGTCGACGAACTCCCCTGTGCATTGTGGGCAACCAGGACGTCACCCAGTTATGCCACAGGAGAAACACCTTTCTTTCCGGTGTATGGGGTCGAGGCTGTCCTCCCCCTAGGAATCGTTGTGGGCTCATTCAGAGTCCGAGCATTCGACGAAGCCTCACAGGAACAGCTCCGACGAGAAGATGTCGACCTCGTCGACAAAGCAAGGTGGCACACCACCATCTGAAGCACACGTTACCGACAGGCGCTAAGGCGCTACCAAGAGCGGTTCGTGCGGATAGAGAGCTCAAGACAGGTGACCTGGTGCTGCAGCGCATACTCTCTCGAGAAGGGTCTCAAAAACTTTCCCCCAACTGGGAGGGCCCCTTCCGAGTGATACAAGTATCCCGCCCCGGGTGTGTACGCCTCACCACAGAAGAAGGACAGCCCCTACCAAAACCATGGAACATAGAGCACCTCCGTATGTTCTGTCCCTAAGCTTAAAAGTAGGATAGTGTAGGGTGTCATGGTGCCAAGGAACGACATGTAGGACAACCAATCTTTGGGAGGAACAGGTCCAGAGTGTTTAGCCGTTTAGCTTGGTCCAGTACCCTAAGCATGAACACTCTACCTCCCTTGCCAACTGGAGTAGGTCGTTGCCTTATTGTAAAGCCAATTCACTCCTGGGAACACCAATGATAAGAAATTCACTGTCTTAAAATATGCTTTCTCTTATGCCCACTTATGTTACCTGTTAATTTTGTGATCAATCAAACTAGAATCGTCTTCCTTACATCGTCTTTGTGTACTTGGTGAGATCTTTTTTGTATCACCCCTAGTAGAGTCATGCAACCCTGCTGCAGGAGGATGTATTTGAGGTACTTGCTAGGTGTCTTGGAACCTCGCGACTCCCCTCTTAATTGGGGACCTGTGGTGCCAAATGGTTCCCCACAAAAGGCCAATGCCAAGCTAGAGGTCCAAAGCGCGTAGCATGCTTAGCTTGGTCATGTCCCCTGAGCACGTGCGCTTTGCCTCCCAGTGCTGCGGCTAAGTACTAGGGGCCAGGATGCTCACACCCCGAAAAGGAAGGAAGCCGGACCCTGAGCACCAATGCACAGAATTACACAAATCCTGTGTACCAGCACAGGACTATAAGACATGACTATACTTAAGGGTAGGAAAAGATCACCAACGAGCAAAACAATATGCACCTCCGTTGTGTGTGCAGGACATACGAAGCAGGGTGCAACAGAGCATCCACCTCCGGCACCTCCCAAGGGGCCTGCCATCGACGTCCGAAAACGTCAGCGATAGCACCAAGCGCAAATAAGTGAGTAAACTCTACTACCCCGCACTTCTTGCTAACAAGTTTCTCTTGTGAAAGCCTATACACCAGGGGCCTGCAGTCGACGACTTCACGACGATGGTGGACGACGCCGGAACATCCAGCTCCGGCACCTCCCAGAGCGCCCGCCATCAATGTTTCTACGCAGATGGTGGTCGACGACAGAGCATCCAGCTTCGACACCTCCCTGGGGGACCGCCGTTGATGTTTCTACGAAGATAGTGGGTGACGCTGGAGCATCCAGCTTCGGCAACTCCCAGGGGCCCTCCGTCAACGTACCTACAAAGATGGTGGCCGATGCCGGAGCATCCAGCTCTGACACCTCCCAAGGGGCCTACCGTCAATGTCCTAGAACGTCAGCGATAGCACCAAGCGCGAATAAGTGAGTAAACTCTCCTGCTCTGCACTTGTTGCTAACAGGATTCTCTTTCGATAGCCTGTAAACCAGACGCCTCCATTGATGACTTCACGACGATGGTGGACGACGTCGGAACATCCAGCTACGGCACCTCCCAGGGGGCCCGCCGTCAACATTTCTACGCAGATGGTGGGCGACGCAATAGCATCCAGCTCTAGCACCTCCTTGGGGGCCCGCCGCTGACGTTTCTACGAAGATAGTGGGCGAAACCAGAGCATCCTGCTCCGGCACCTCCCAGGGGTCCCGCCGTCTACCTACATACGAAGATGCTGAGTGACACCAGAGCATCCAGCTCTGGCAACTCCCAGGGGGCCCGCCGTCAACGTACCTATGAAGATGGTGGGCAACGCTGGAGCATCCAGCTCCGGCACCTCCCAAGGGGCCTGCCGTCGACATCCCAGATTGTCAGTGACAGCACCAAGCGCGAATAAGTGAGTAAACTCTCCTGCCCTACACTTGTTGCTAACAGGTTTCTCTTGTGATAGCCTGTACACCAGGGGCCTACCGTCGACGACTTCACAACGATGGTGGATGATGCCGTAGAATCCAGCTCCGGCACCTCCCAAGGGGCCTGCCGTCGACGTCCCAGAACGTCAGCGATAACACCAAACGCGAATAAGTGAGTAAACTCTCCTGCAGGTGGGGTTCTGAAAAAAAAGGTATACCTTGGTGGTATGAGTTATTATATCAATCTTATTAAGCCTTAAACCAGGATATCACAATCCAACCCCGTTAGAAGACCGACGTCCTCGTTGGTCAACTCCCAAGCTAGGAACATCCCCTTTTGGCCACGTCCATACGTTCAGTACTGGCATACATACCATACCCTGTCCCTCCTAGAGGACCCATGCGTCATGCATACTTACCCACGTCCCTGACGCGTACGCACCCGTGAAACCATGAGGGTCGGCTCTGATACCATTTTGTAACACCCCAGCCACTACTTGCCCAGCGGTCATTACTCCTGGCAGCTCTTTAGGATCATAGACTAGCCCCACAGACCAACACTAGTCTTTTCTGCACATTTTGTCCTCACTCGTCCACACCCGGGATAACTTCCCGGTCGGTCACCCATCTGAAAATGCTTCGGGCCAAGCACGCTTAATCTTGGAGTTCTTTGGAGGTGGACTTCCAGAAAAGAAGGTATACCTTGGTGGTATGAGTTATTCTATGAATCCTATTAAGCCTTAAACCAGGATGTCACAGCCATTGTCGGTACCCTAGAGACCGGGTACCTCACACATAGGATGAAGACACCAGGGCATGTCCGGTAGTGCCGCGTGTCTAGAAGTTATCGAGGCCTCAGCCTCTAACAAGATCTAGCCCCAGTGCCGCCACGTGGGGCATGAAGGATGGGATAAAGACTCTCAGGGGAGGTGACCTCCCAAGGCAACACGTATTGACGGGAGACATCCCACAACCTCGTTAGAGAAGCTCCAGAGCTGCCACGTAGCCTGGTGCGTCGGACCAAGCACCCTCCCTCTAAGGAGAGAGCAGAGCTGCCACGTGCCATGGGAGCCCCGGAGCTGCCACGTTCCATGAATGACCGGGGCTAGCCTCCCCGGCGAGGACCTGCCCCGGCGCTTCCACGTGTCTTGCAGCACCCCCCAGATGGTAAGGTGCGGGAGTTAAAAGCTGGAGTGCTCCACTTAGGAGGGGCATTGAAGGTCTGCACCCACTTTCGACACACGACGCGCAGCATGCCAACAGTCAGAGACCGCTATGACCAATCACATCACAGTGAAGGCGCTGCAGGCCTGTCACACTTGGCCAAGTGGGTAGCTTGCAGTAACAAGACAGGCTGATGGGACACCATCTACCACCGTCAGGAACAGAGCATGGGCTACTGACAAGGAAGGCAGCAAGATGGCGAGTCTCCACTGCCACACTCAGAGAAGCTTATGCAGGAAGCCATAGATCTTTAGGATAAGATTGCATTGGGGCCACCTGATGGGCCCCGGGACTCCACTTGTAAGGCGTCCAGTCTTGGTTATAAAAGGCTCGGACCACCTCCAATACAAGGACTATACTCGGAATCCTCGATACACACACATACGCATACACACTGACCAAGCAATACAATCCACCGTGGAGTAGGTTGTTACACTCCTTGCGGCCTGTAACACCCTCATTTTCATGCACCATTCCCTGCATACCTTCATATACATGTTTAACATTAATCCAAATAAACAGGAATAAGTTTAAAATTGATTTGGAACAAAACTACACTTAAAAATTCTGGAAAGTGCAGACTAGTATGATTTTGGTGCGGACTAGTCTGATTTCTCTTTGACCTCGATCGGATGTGTCCGTTTTTGCTGCGGATTAGTCTGTTTTTGCCTCTGGACACTTTCGTACTTGTCCGGTCCTATGCGGACTAGTCCGGTGTTCCAAGAATCCTTGAAAATTTGCTAAGTCCCTGGACTTGTCCGGACAAGTCCGCTGTTCAGCCCGAACCACGTAAAAACAATTGTCTCATACTCTACATGGGCTGCTCCTTAGAAGATAAAGGGGAAGTGTCGCATTGACTGTTCAACAGCCGTAAAAGGCAGAGAAACGACGGCAAGCAAATATCTCGTCACCATACCCTCTCAACCTGAGGAAGACGAGTGGCGATGATTGGTAGAAGTTCCCACCACTTCAACTATCCAAGACAGAATTCAAAGCCCCGTGCGGGAAAACAGAGAAAGGGCTCCAACTTTGGGCTCCCCATCTTGCCCCAAGGTGAACCCAAGGGCCACTGCCGGTACCCTCCAGACCGGGTACCCTCGCACAGAGGATGAAGACACTGGGGTATGTCCGGCAGCGCCACGTGTCTAGAAGTTGTCGAGACCTCATCCTCCTGCAAGATCCAGCCCCAGTGCTGCCACGTGGGGCACGAAGGATGGATAAAGACCCTCAGGGGAGATGACCTCCCAAGGCACCACGTGTTGAGGGGAGACCTCGCCCAATCGTGGCGGAGAAGCTCTAGAGCTGTCAAGTAGCCTGGAGCACCAGACCAAGTGCCCTCCCAAGGATAGAGCAGAGTTGCCACATGCCCTGTGGAGCCCCAGAGCTGCCACGTGCCACGAAGGACCGGGGCTAGCCTCCCCGACGAGGACCTGCCCCAGCGCTGCCACGTGTCTCGCAGCACCCCCTAGACGGTAAGGTGCGGGAGTTAAAAGTTGGAGTGCTCCACTCAGACAGGCATTAAAGATCCGCACCCACCTCTAATACATGACGCGGAGCACACCAACGATCAGAGGCCGCTATGACTAATCGCATCATAGTGAAGGCGCTGCAGGCCTATCCCACTTGGCCAAGTGGGTAGCTTGCGGCAACAAGACAGGCTGACAGACACCCTCTGCCAACCGTCAGCAACAGCGCATGGGCTACTGACAAGGAAGGCAGCAAGACGGCGGGTCTCCACTGCCACGCTCAGAGAAGCTTATGCGGGAAGGCTTAGATCTTTTAGGATAAGATCACCCTGAGGCCACCTGTCGGGCCCCGGGACCCCACTTGTTAGGCGTCCAGTCTTGATTATAAAAGGCTCGGACCACCATCGATACAAGGATGAGACTCAGAATCCCCGATACACACATACGCATACACACTCACCAAGCAATACAATCCACCATGGAGTAGGGTGTTATGCTCCTTGCGGCCCGAACCGTGTAAAAACAATTGTCTTATACTCTTCCGCTAGAACACTAAATTGCGGCCTAAGCCCCACCGAACAAGAACCTCCGCGGGTTGCTCCTTAGTAGATCTACGGGAAGTATCGCATTGACCCTTCGACACGCGGCTTCCCCAGACGCATGGCGTGGCGCACGCCTAATGTCAGGTACCGCTACGACTAATCGCTTCACATTGAAGACATCGTAGGCTTATCCCACTCCGCCAATGGGTAGCTTACGGCGCCAGAGACAGTTGGATGGGACATTCCCTGCCAATGTCAGCAATGGCGCGTGGGCTACTGACAACACAGGTGGCGAGACAGCGAGTCCTCAAGTCCACGGTCAGAGCAAGCTTATATAAGAAGCCTTAGATCTTTAGGATAAGATTGCCCTAGGACCACCTGTCGGGCCCTGGGACCCCACTTGTAAGGCATCCGACCTTGACTATAAAAGGCCCGGACCTCCATCGATACAAGGACCAGACTCAGAATCCCCAATACACACTCAAGTGCATACACACTCAACAATCAATAGAAGCCACCGTGGAGTAGGGTGTTACCCTCCTTGCGGCCCGAACCACGTAAAAACCACCGTGTCACATACTATTCCGCTAGAACACTAGTTTGAGGCCTAAGCCCCGCCGAACAAGAACCTCCGCGGGCTTCTCATTAGCAGATCTAGGGTAAGTGTTGCATTAACACTTCGACAGACGCGGTGTTCATCTTTCCATATGTGTGGATGTTCGTAGAGGTGCTGTTGTGTTGCACACTTCTTCGAGCCGAACAACTACCTCTCCACCGGCTACGAGTCTTCTGTGGTGCCACTTGAAGCAACCAATTGAGATTTCACAATTAAGAGTAAAAATTGATTTTCATAAAGTGTGCATATATGAGAATGGTAAATGAGTAACAACAACTTCTCACATATATGCACTCTTTATGGTGGGGTGCCTATAGATTGTGTGATCAAATGATGTGATAAGCAAAAGATAAGAACTTAACCATCATAGAAACAATCATCACATTAACATCAAACTAAGCATCACACATTAAATAAAGGAAGCACATCCACAAGAGATTTCAATAATTTGCAATTGAGATACATGTCCTTGATCAAAAGTCCTTAAGGCTACAAAATAAGCTACTAGTCTCAATCTCTCCCACTTTGGCATTAAGGCACCAAAAAGGGAAAATTTGAGTGGAATCACTCATCGCCACTGCCTCCCTCACTCTGAGTCCTATCTTCATCCTCTTCTTCATCTTCTGGTGCTTGCTGGAGGAGGAGCGGAGACACTAGCTAGACCAAATGATGCCAACTCTTGCTCTAAGAGGGGTGCCATTTTAGTGGAATCTTCTTCAGAATCCTCTGAAATCTGAGGTGACCCCACTGGCTCAATGTTTAGCTTCTCACAGATAGCATTGATGTTGGTTTCCACCTTGCGGCAGGATGCAAAGATGGAGAAAAGCATTTTCAGCACACCACTGGAAGACTCTCTAGAGTGTGGGGGAGCTGGAGTAGCAGCCTGGGTCCTTGATCCTTCATGAGCCCTCTTAGATCTTTGTTCAACTACAGGTGAGGTAGGAGCCAAGGGAACATTATATATTGTAGGCTTCTGGGGCATAAGGCTTGTGTGAAGAACATATTTGACAAACTCTAGTCCTGTCACCTTCTCAATCATGTATATGATGTAGGGTGCATACACATAGGACCTATTTGAAGTAAAGGAGATGTTCACAATGTCATTGTAGATATATTCAAAGACATTGAAGGTCATTCTCTTGCTTATCATCTTCATCAAGGTCCTTAGAGTCCATTGGATGGTTCCTGCATCTCCTTCCTTGAGAGCTATGGTCTTCCTCAGAATTCTGTTCAAGACCGCAAAGAATGGCTTCAAATATTTGGTAGTCGGAGACTTGAAGGAATTCTTGTATCATGGAGAAAATCTAGCTCATCTTTCCCCAGAGGCTTCAAGTTACGAATAATGAGATCATTTTCCAAGGTACCTTCAGGATGAAGTATCTTGACAAATTCCTCATAGGTGACACTGTACTTGGATCCATGTGCCATACATATCATCTTGTCCCCATCATCAAGGGCAAAGTAGAGAGTGGAGTAAAATGAGTTATAACCTCATTGTTGCAGTCCCACTAGAAGGATATGAGATCCCTCAACCCGTGTCTCTCCAATGCATCCGGGACCTCTTGATAGGCTTGGCACTTCTTGGATTGGAGGTAGGTTATATTGACCCATTGACTTTCAATCACTAGATTCCTCATCTTCAAGTAAACATGCTCATAATAGTTAGCATGAAAGTTGCTACAGAACCTTGGATCAGCTGACTGTTTAGGCTGCTCATAGACCTCAATCTTCCTGTATTTGTTAGCCAATTCATTTCCTTTTCCTGGAAAATCATCACTTGATGGCTGCCTGTTGTGGTGAATAGGAGCCTTCATATTCAATGGGCCAATTGGACCACTATCCCGTCCTTTGCCCTTGTTGAGGCTTCTCTTAGGTGCTGATGAGCTTCCAACACCTTCCTTGCTCAGAGGTTTCTTCACTACCACTCTCCTCTTCTTAGGAAGTGCATCGTCAGGAGGAGAGGATTCAACATTGTGGCCGTGCCTCTTCTTCCTAACTCTCTCTTTGGTTCTTTGCACTCTTGCACAGTCACGCTCTTCGTCATAATCAAACGAGCTGTCCTCAGAAGTTGACGACATCGTGCCTGATAGAGGAATTCAAGGATTGATAAGAATTGATTGTAGACTTTGTGCAAATAAGAATTTATAGGTTCAAATTGTCAAAATACCAGACTCATCCGTTTTCAGAGTGCTGACTTGTCCAGGGCAACCGACTTTTCCGCACTGAAACACCGGACTAGTCCGGACTGACTTATGAACCCTAACTTCCTATTTTCAACAAATCTAGATCGAGTGATGCACAACAAGTAGGAATACAGTAGGAATACATCTAGAAAGGTAATTTATGCCCTTGGAATCAAGAGAAATCAGCAAGATTGGAGAAAAGGTGAGAACTAGGGTTGAGTGAGATTTTATCAAAAAAAATTGAAGATTAGAGTTGAGAAGTGGAGCAGGGACTGCATTAGTTCAGAGTGGAGAAGCTTTGCACCGAGCATTAGTTCTTCGATTTTGATGGCTAGATGAAAAAATTGCCTTGGGAGCTCAAGGTTGAAGAGAGGGAGAGAGAGAGCAAAAGCGATTATGGGAGAATGGAGATGAGGTTCTGGCGGCGGACTAGGGTTAAGCCCGAAAAATACGGACTAGTCCAATAGGGACCAAACAAGTACGGTATGTCGGACAAGGGTCGGACAAGTCTGAGACAACAGACTAGTCTGGTGCTGACACCGAACTAGTCCAGGTGAGCTGGACGGAACAAAATGGAACAAATTGATTTTGGGAGTTTGAACTAATAGTCATCTAAAGGACACCATTTTACAAATAATCTTGATGAACATGACCAGTAAGCAATCAACAATCATACAATGGCCATAATTCACCAAGATTCACTAATTTAACTAGTTTTCAAAAGAAAATCGAGATAAGGGGCAAATTTTCGCAAAATGAGTAAATTTTGAAATCACAACCAGGTATGTAGTGTTTCAAGCCACATTTTGAGAGTCAAGTATATTTAGTTCATTTCTTGGCTCACAAAACTTCTTTTCATCTAATGGCTTGGTGAAAATGTCTGCAAGTTGTTTTTCAGTCCTAACATATGGGATTACTATGTCACCTTTTAATGAATGGTCTCTTAAGAAATGATGACGAATATCTATGTGCTTAGTTCCTGAGTGCTCTACTAGGTTGTGTGCAATTTTTATAGCACTCTTATTATCACATAGGAGTGGAATATGGTTCAGATTGTAACCATAATCCCTTAGAGTTTGTCGCATCCAAAATAGTTGTGCGCAACAACTACCGACCGCAACATACTCCGCTTCGTCTGTAGAGAGAGCAATGAAATTTTGCTTTTTAGATGACCATGAAACTAGTGATCTGCCAAGAAATTGGCAAGTCCCTGACGTGCTCTTTCTGTCTACTTTGCATCTTGCATAGTCGATGTCGAAGTGTGCGATCGACACTTCCCCTGGTACTACTTAGATCGTAGCCGCGGAGGTTCTTGATTGGTTGGGGCACGAGTGAAATTATGAACAAGATGATGACACGAGAGATCTATGTGGTTCAGTCTGCCTGAGTGTAACACCTTACTCCACGGGTTTGTGTGTTGTATGTATGAATATTTGTGGCTCTTGTGAGCGTATGAGCTTGGTTGTCCATGTATCGTACGGCGCAGCCCTTTTATAGTCTAAGGACTGGCCGTTACATCACTTGTCTGGCCCTACATGTGGCCCTGGCGTAATTAACAGCCTAATATACGATCTACAGGTATTAAGCATAATTAAAAGTGATATCACGCCTTAATGATGATGTTACCTCTATTAACAGTCCACTGATCGTGTCTCATTAATATAGCATTAATGACACGTAATTAGGTATTGTAACTGTCGCTTTAAATGTCCATCGTAAGTGTGAGTCGTTGGAGATCTCTTTGCCTTCCGTTGAAGTCCTAGCTCTGGAGGTTCGACACGTGGCGGATCTGGAGCTTCCCATCGTGGGGAGGTAGCTCCAGAGCCACTATACGCGGGTCAGCACTAGAGCTTCCCTCTACTCGGGGTTAGGTCCGGGGTCACTAGACACGTCGCAAGACCGAAGCTTCCCTATGAAAGGAGTTAGGTCCAGCCTTGTGTTACACGTGTCAGATCTGGTGCTACCCAAACGAGGAGGCGGGTCTAGTACTGTGTAACATGTGCGGCCTTCAGAGGTCTTCAACTTGAAAGGGTGGAACTCCTTAGTTTTTCTTGCGGTATCATGGGGTACCTGGTACGTAGGGTACCGACAGTGGCCCCGGGCCCACCTCTGGGAGAAATCCTTTGGGTTAAGTTATTCTACCGGAGGTGTGGCCATCTTTGATTCCTACGCTGCAGTTTCGAAGGTCTTTTGATGTGTCGTTGGTGCGATGCTCCATGGTTAAACCATCGCCACGTGGATTCTTTTGAATGCAGCAGGTGAGATCTTTGCGTGAGGAACTCACGCAATTGAAGGTTGCCAGTTCTTGATGCAAAAACCGTATCGGTTCCGCGCGCCTTGTCAGGCCGCTGCCCTCAGGCTTCCAACCTCCCATAATGACAACGGTTCACCTCGGGTAATAACTTCGGCCTTTCCGCCAAAGTGGACCCGGGCCCATTTGCCATTGGCAGGGTAGGTTTTTGAAAACGTGATCTCGGTCCCATTGCGGTTTCCATCCAAATGTTGCAGAGGCTTACTTAAGAAGGAAAGCCCACACGGTTTGAGAACTATTGACACTTTCAATCAAACTCGCGCTCAGTGCCTCCTAACCCTCACATAGCTTTCTCTTCCTTTGCTCCACTTTGCCGTGATGGAACTGGGTCTTCCCCGCAGCAGGATTGACACCAAGGAATGTCTGTCGAAGGTCCGGACCTACATGGGGTGGTCTAGCGATTCCTTCAACCGCAACATCTGCTTCAGCAAGCTCCCCTTCATGAAGGAGCGCGCAGGAGACATGGTGTACTTCTCTGTGCACACCATGGTGGGTCTAATCCCACATTTTTCATCCTTCTTCTTGATGCTGTTGGACATCTATGGTCTCCAGCTGCATCACCTCAGCACCCACTCTCTCTTACTAGTGGCGACTTTCGTCCACTTCTGCGAGATGTGGGCGGGCGTGCCTCCCTGCGTTGAGCTGTTCCGGACCTTCTTCACGGTCCACACCACCAGAGGGGACAGAGCTGATCGGCTTCTACTACTTTGTAAAACGGAAAAACCTCCCCTTCAAGTACTTGAGGTCCTTCCCCTCTGGCAAGTGGGATGATTGGAAGAAGGATTGGGAGATCATCGTCGTGGAGGAGAACGAGAGGCTGGAGCTGCCCCAGGGTCTTCCCAATGTCGAAACTAACGCGTGGAACACAGTTCTGGAGCTATGAGATGCGTACAAGCCCATCCTTTCAAGGATCCAAGAATGCGTCAAGGGTGGAGCGACCCCTCAAATGGTCTTCGGCAATTTCTTGGTAAATAGGTGGGCTCCACTAAAGACAAGGGAGTGGCCCGCACGGGCTCTCAATTGTGTGATGGATCACAACTGGATTGAAACTGGTTTGAATTACAATTTGGATGATGAAGCCTTGAAGCTCCATCTGAAGAAGTTCCAGAAGGGAGCTATCTCCCTCGACGCCTTCGTTCCGCCGGCTAATCTCCTGTCTCTGAACATGATTCCAGAGATCAGTAGGGAGCTCCAGAGAAGAATGCCAGTGTTGGTCGACCTCGCCGTGGTGGAGAGGCGATCAAACTCTGGGGTAGCAATCCCCGGGTCTTCTAAGAGGGTGGCCCCTGCTACCCCAAGCTAGAAAGTGGGTGACTCTGGCAAGGGAAAGGGCAAGGAGCTGGCTGAATATTTGTCCCAGAAAAGGAAGTTAAGGCATGTTGACGGAAGCCCCATCAGGTCAGCTCCAACTTCAACAACCCCTTCTCCCTAGCGAAGGAGATCTTCGGTGTCTACGCCTGCTTCGGTGCCGGCACCCTCGAGGGACTCAAGCTCCAGCTCTGGTGCCAGCTGTGGGCTCCGGGTCCGGAGGTCCTTCCCGGCCGAGGGAGGTTCTAGCTGAGAAGACTCCAACTGCTGCAGGTGGCTCCCGACCAAGTTCCGAGGTTTTTGTCTCACTAGATTTTGTGGGCTCTAACTCCGGGCCTCAGAAGAAGAGATTTCGGGGTGACTGGGGCGATAGCATCCCCAGGTAAGCATCGTCAACTCACCTTGAGGTGCTAACCTTGTTTTTATTATACCTTTAATCTTCTCGACCTTTCGTTTCCAGGGTGTCGAGAAAGAAGTCTGAGGCTTTGGCATCTATTGTAGCAACTGAAGTGGTGCGTGCTAAAGCTCCGGCTTCAAACACTGAGCATCCCCAAGTGGTGGCGGAAGACACAGTAGCTCCAGCGCGAGCAGTAGTGGACTTGGATCCAGAGGGACGCCAAAAGCTCATGTGGTAGCGCCGGACCACGGGGGAGAAGTTGATGAAAATGCACCACCAGCAGCGGCGCTAGAGATTGAAGCTCCTTGACAAAAGTCGGGGGTGGTGGAAGCTCTAGCACTTGAGACGGAGGTAACCGAAAATCCGACGCCCATGACGGAAGTGGCTGAAGATCCGACAATTGATCCGGAGATGCCTGAAGTTCCGACCTCTGTGCTGGAGATAGTTGAAGATTCGGCCTCCGTACCAGAGGTGGTTGAAGCTTCGGCCTCTGTGTCAGAAATGGTTGAAGCTGCGGTAGCCGAGCCGGATGTGGTAGATGTATCGGCGCCTGAACCGGTGGTGATGAGGGCTCCGGACGAAACTCTAACGTCCGCCCTGGAGGTCATTGCCTAGGGTCATCTATGTCCGAGCCAGGGCGCCCGGAAGAGTCAGCGGTGGGCCCTCAACCTGCAGAGCTGTCAGCTGAAGATCCAGAGGAGGGACCTTCGGCGTCAGCTACGGTGGTTGATGTTCCCACGATGGGACCCTCGTCAGCGGCAGCAGAAGCAAAAGAGCTTCCGGGAGGCGGCCCTAGTGCCGCAGGACCACAGGGGACCACACTTGTGGTGTGGGCCAAATTTTTGTTCTTGAAGACCCCCTGGAGCAAGCGGGGATGATCCTGGCAGGTCCGGAGCCTATTCCTTTAGCGCTGTCGATTGGCAATGCCTGCTCCAGTCTTCGTGAGGTCCAGCTCGCCTTCGACCAAGACAGTAAGGTCCTCGAAGAAGAGCGCCACATCTTGAGGCGTTGGCGCAACAGGCTTCACTTCGAGACCAAGCTTGCGCAGACGAGGCTTGCTGATGAGAAGGAGTGGGTCGAGAAAGAGAAAGACCGGATGGAATATGGGGCAAGCTGCTAGATGAAAGGGAGGCCTCCACCAGGGCCCATGATGCTAAGTCTCGGTAGATTTTCGAGCATGCCAGGAAAAGCAACGATGCTGCCGACAAACATCAAGACAGCCTCAATACATTAAATGAAATTCTCCTGAAGCGTCGGGCGGACCTCGATGTGAGGGAAGAGAAACTCTAGAACAACAGGAGGATATTTTGAAGAGAGAGGAGGAGCTCGCTCAGAAGCTGTCTCTGGGAGAGCAAAACTTGGCAGACCGCACAAAAAAGCGTGGTCTATGGTGCATGGAGGAGGAAGAGAAGCTCTAGAAGAGGGGACAAGACCTCAACAAGAGAGAGGTCGAAGTCTCCACCAGAGAGGAGAAATTGTGGGGCAGGAAGAAAGACTTGGCCAACCGACGGAACCGCATCCACCTCCGGGAGTTGGAGATCATTAAATGTTAAAAGAAAGTTGCTGAAAGCATTCAGCAGCACGCCAAAGAGGTTGACCGCCTTGCCCGGGAAGACTCGGAGCTTGAGGAAGTCACAGGAGGAGCTGCCGAATTTGAGGGAGACTGAGTCCCAGCAAGTGTGCGACTTCTTGGGGCGAGCCAATGACGCTTTGATGCCGTTGGGCTTCAGTCCAGTACGTCCGGACAATCCAGAGTCAGAGCTGGACCAAGCGTTGGTGGCACTCAGCTCTGCCGGCAGCAAACTCGACGCGATGGGTGACGTCATCGTGAACCAGCTGGAGACGGAGGGGAAATCTCTAGCCAAGAACATCGAAGAATATGTGCTGACGTGTTACAAGAGCCGAGACCCCAATTCTCTCTGGATCTGGTGCTCGAAGGACCCGTTGATGAAGAGGAAGACGCCGCCAAGGCCAGCGTTCAAGAGGTTGCCCAGAAAGTTGCCTCATACTTCCGCAGAACCTAGGACTTTTCTATTTTGCTCCCACTTGTAACTCTCCAATTTTGTAATCTCCAATCCTCGAATGAATGAAATCCAATCTTTTTGAAATGAATTCTATTTTGTCCTTGCCTTCAATACATTGTCCTTTATCTTGTTTGCCCCTGGTAGATGTACACAATTTGATTGCAAACATGTACCAAAAGGATTTGACAATGTGTTGATGACTTGAACGCTTCAAACTTGTAGCTTTTAGGTCCGAAGTTTATTTCTGACTTTTCCTGGGAGCTTTTGTTGCGTCAACGGCAGGCCACCTGGGAGTTGTTGGAGTTTAATAGATTCGACAGCGCCCACTATCAACGCACAGAACATTGATGGTGGGCCCTCTGGGGTTGTTGGAGCTTGGTAGCCTCAACGGCACCCACTGTCAACGCACAGAACATCGACGGCGGACCCCCTGGGGTTGTCGGAGCCTGGTAGGTCCTACAACGCCCACTTTCAATGCATTAAACGTCAACGGCAATGGCCCCCTAGGGTTGTCGGAGCTTGGTAGGTCCGACGACACCCACTGTCAACGCATTAAACGTCAACGGCGGGCCCCCTGGTGTTGTCGGATTTTGCCAACTTTGATGATATCCACCATCAACATAGAATACGTCGATGGTGAATTCCCTCGGTGTGACTTATTCACTTTCTTCACCTGAATTTTCATTATGTTTCAAGTCAACGGCTGGCCCCCATGGAAGTTGTTAGAGCTTGTTAGCTCCGACGGCGCCCACTTTCAACGTTTAAAACGTCGACGGCGAGCCCGCCTTGGGGAATGTTGGAGCTTGGTAGCTCTGACATCGTCTGCCATCGTCATGAGTTTTTATTTTTCCTACGCATTGAAGACAAGAAAAAAACAGTTAAATTTGACCTCTCATCTATAACTTGTTTGCGACTTACTGTTCTTATTTGGATTTTAAACCCGAAGGAACTCAATATGACAACAAGCACATTGATGTAATCTTTCCAGATTTGAATGCTTTTTGGATCCACCCTACTGAGGTCTGCCAGATGTTAACGGCTCCTAAGATATACTAACAAATCATCCCTGGCAACAGTGCCAGAAATACTTGTTGGTATTACTTATACATCATTAACTAAACATCTCCAACTGATGTGTCAGAAATGCTTGTTAATGGTTCTATTGGATCACAGAGTGAATTCTGCAAGCGCACAGAGATATCATTGTAGCATTTTCCCTTAAGAGTATTCCCAAGGGTGTCATTTATTTTATCCCAAAGGAAGGCAGGGTAGAGATATAACAATCGTCAAGTGGAAAGGGTAGAAAGGTCTAGATAAGAATCTAGTAAGGATGGATAAAATAATAGTGGAGGTAGTGTGACACACACAAAAGCTTTCAAGTCTAAGGGGGATAAGAGGATCCTAGAGGTTAGTTAAGGTTGAGAGTTATGGAGTTTCTCCTACTATGCTCTATTGTATATATACATAGTCTAAACTAATTATTCATAAGCTAGATCAATAGTGAATACTTATGCTATGTGGTTCAACACTCGGGCATGGGCTTACCCCTAGCAATACTAGGGCGACTCCCACCAAGAGCCTGTGGCATAGCCGAACGTGGAGGATTACAAAGGACAGATAGGGTTGTCACCACCTACTGCCTACCTCTTCAATTCGTGGGTCTACGAGACATCCAATGCTACTTAGCTATCCTAGCACCATGCTAGCATATTAAGTAATTACCTTAAGAGCCTAGGCACAATCCATCCTAAAGCAATGAATTGAATCATCATTGAACCAATGCTGATACACAACATAATTATCCATACTAACCTAGTTATGTTATAATTAACTAGACTATAGTGGGGGTCTATAGGTTCTATGATAATGAGATATGTTCATGAGGAAACAGTCATAGAAGCTATACCTTCCACATACATGGACTCCACAACCAAACAAGAAACGCTTTGCCCATCTATATGTATAAGTGGAGAGTAAAGATATTATCTTTATTATGCATAAAGTCACCAATACAAGAAAGAATACATGAGCCATACCTTTCGAAATGTAGGATTGGGAAGAGGGAGACTCCTTACTCCTTTACCAATTTGGACTTGGGACTAGAGACTCTCCTCTCTACAACCTAACTCCTATAAGACTATGGATGATAGTGTATACAATAGAGATGAAGCTCAAGTGGTGTGTGTTGAAGTGAGGGGTAGGGGTCCTATTTATACTAGTGTTGAGGTCGGTTCCCGCCACCAAAAGCGCGCGAATCAGTAACCATTAACTCCAGGAAGCCGGCAGAAGCCAACACATGGAGGCTGACTGAGTTTGGTGCAGAGACCAGGCCGCCCGACCCCCTGGTTCGGCCGACCTGGTCATTGCACCGTTTCTTGTGTGCTTTCTCGAGGTGGCTGCTAGGTGGGTCCCATTGATGTACATGGGTGATACACCATTGGATCTCCTTGGGTACTTCTGTTTGTGAGCCATTTGATCCATGGGATGTCGCGTTTCGTCGCCTGATTGGCTGGGATGATATTTTATAGGATTGGTCCCTCTACATTTCCTCATTTCCTGCATAAAATGTTGTATACACATATTTCTCCAAGTCCAAGTGGAATTGGGTTAGATAGAAAGGTGATGTGTGCAAGAAATGACAAATTCTTCACATAATTGAGTTAAATTGACGGATGAAATTGGTATATAACAGCCGTCAACAAACTCCCCCAAGCTTATCCTTTGCTCGAGCAAAGTCAAGACTTTGTTGATGATCAGGAGTTGCTACAATGTCTTATTTTCAAAAGTATCTAATGTACAACAAGATACTCTACCTAGTATTGCAGAAATTGGCTATGATACTCTACCCTTCTTAAGTTATCATGGGGCTTATGCTTTTTCATATTCATGAGTAGTTGAAAGGTAGAATAGAAAATGGAGCAAACATAGCCTAGAAATCAAGTTCCACTTAAATCCCAGAGAATTCAATTTAGATATTAAGTACCTCAATTTGATTCTCTCAATCACTCCTTTGTGGATAGTGGAAATATTTCCTCACCAAAGCATTGTGCCACTGCTACTCCTACTCATTGAATATGGCTTGTATGTGGAGCTTGGTAAGGAAAGTAAGTAGGCATATTTGCATCACACATATTGCTAAGTCAAAAGAGTAAGCCTTAGGAGAATTCAAATCAAATCTTTTTGATTCAAGACTAGTGCATGTGTGATGGAGTGGAAGTGGATGTGGAAACTTGAGATAACTCCTTTTTGGTATAATCTCTCTTTCTTTTGCAGGGATGAAACATGGCTACTTTTCTTTTCTCTCTTTTTTTTCCTTTTTTTCTCATGCTTATGATGTAAGCATGCCTTTTTATCATTTTTGTAGCCATGTCCTTTACTCCCTTTCTTTGCAATGAATTTTGAAGAGAGTGCTAAACATGAATAACATGGAGTTTCTCTTTTTGTTGTGGTATGGTGGATATGATGGACGTTTTTCTTACTTCTAGTGTAGAAGTATAGCATGTGCAAGTGAAGTCTTGAATTCAAAAAAGAGTTGAATGATTTCTCACATAGTTCTATACTAGTTTGACTAGGCTCAATGTGAAAGCAAATAGCATATGCATAAGGTTTCTTCTATGTATAAACATCATATGGCTTTGGTAGGTATTTCCAATCAATTGAGGAGAACTTAAATCTTTTTAGGATTTCTCCAGAAATCTAAGTTTTACTTTCAAACTAGGACTAGCAGCCCTATTACCAATTCTAATCTCGCAACAACCTAGAATTAGATTAAGCTTTTGCTACCCACAACTTCCAAATTAGGGTAAAAGTATTTCAAACCAATGAAAGCAATATTCAGAGAGTAGCAAGTTGTACACTAGAGACTTAGGAAAATAAAACAGAGCAACTATTCATCATTTCATCTATGTGAATTCTAAATCATTCTTACCACACATCTTTATTTGATGAAATCAAATCTAACCTATATTTTTTTTAAATGCAAGGTGGATGGTGGATGGATGGAAAACAAATATGCAAGGAATGTGATACATGTTACCTCAAGTGGGGGTCCTCCCCCAAGCTTGTTCTTCAACTACCTCCGTGATAAGGGTTGAACCCTTGATGACGGAAGTACGCTGCAAGATCGGCTTGTTGTTGTTGTAGCGCCGTGTTGAAGTTGGTGAATTGAGCATCCATGTGTTGTTGCCAATCCTGGGTACCTTGAACATGCTCTTGGAGTGTGCTGTAGATGTCACCCGTTCTCACTTCAAGTTCTTCCATACGTCTAGTGAGGTCCATCATTCCTTGGATATAGTCATGATGACTTCTAGCCGAAGAGGAACGACGTCCTCTCATGGACGTTGGGGGCAAGCTGCTAGAGCTTGAAGTGGATAAGGGTGGATCCCTTTGCCATTCTTGCCAAGATGATCCCCCAGTCTCATATGTCGGAGGTTGAGTCCATCCGGGCGCATAACACGTTGGGTTCTCTTCCTCTTGGTATTCATGGACCGGAGAGATTATTGGTGGTATGACTGTGGCTGCAGCCCTCGCACGATTCCTTGTTAACCTACCAGAGACATTACTTCTTCTTGCTTCCTCAAGGGGAAGAAGATTAATAGTTAGCCTCCGGCATTTGTACAAATGATAATCCGGGTTAGGTAACCGAATTTCATTGACAAAGTCGGGATAGAAAAATATCAAGGACCTATCTTGATCATGCTTAAGGGTATGTCCTTCCACTAAATAGTCTTCATCAATTAATTCTATTTCAGTTTCAATTTATTCAAATGAAGAGTATTTAAGTGCTCCTACCCTATCAGCAATATGAGTAATCAATGAAGTGCATTCAGTTGGTCCTTATTTTGAAATGTAATCTAACCATTGTGTCATCATGGCTTTGACTGGAACAACTTTTATCTTTTTAGTCATGACAAACAAAATTTTCAATTCATCATCTCGCACAACCCTAACATCTCCCCTAGGGAACATAGTCATAGCCACCCATCTATGCATGAAGCGTAAGGTAGGGTTTTGGATGTGGCTATTCCTAGGAGCCCTACATGTGACCTCACTAGTTAGCTCATGCCAAAAACTTTGTTTGTTAAACTTAGGCAAATTGTCTAAATCTATCAAACACCGTTTATGGAAGCCTAGGATGCTACCTAATTCTTTCCATAGGATGTTGTATTCTTTTTGAAATAATCTAAAAGCAATACCATCAAATCATATTCTTAGCGTGCAAAGGAATTGGATAGTGAGAAGGCGTGAACCTTTCTCCTCTTTGTGAGCAAAGTCATCAAATCCAATTGCATGCCAAATGGAAAGAAATTCGGAGTCCATACCTATTTTGGAGATCAAATGTGGATCGTAAGCCTTGGTGTGGCGGAACTCACAATCTTGGAGAAGCTTGCATGCTTGATCTTCAACTTCACTTCATATGCCGAGGTCGTTGTCATGAAGAAGTTGGTGTGGGTTGCTTCTCTCTTCCATGGGAGTGTCCTCACACACACTTCTCCTCCTTGGGCTTGTACCCATGGAAGAGAGGCGTGCACTAGAACCTTCACCATGGCTTGAGCTTGCAGCCTCCTTCCTCTTTCCAAACAACCTCTTCATGTCTTTTTGAGTTTAATAAGCAAGAACAAAACAAGGTGAGAAAAATCCGAAAAGAAGTGATGTTTGGAAAACAAAACTCTCAATGAATTTTCTCCTGTTGAAAGCTTGAGTGTAAAATGCAAATGCAAACAAAAGAAAATCTTTCTGGGGATGGATTTGAGCAAGAGTGTTGCAATGAAGAGCAAGAAAAACAAGGTGAGCTAGAGAGTGACTTGGGGAGGTGTAAAATGATGTGGTGTGTGAAGAGAAGTGCTCCTCACGGCCAAAATTTATAGGGTGCACCCTCCAAAGGTCACTTGGGGTTTAAAATATAGCCGTTGGAGGAAGGGGAGCCAATTTGGCTCCACTCCCTATTCGGCCGACCAGGGGGTACGGCCGACCTGACAGGTGGCCCCCTTTGGTTCCCCTTTTGGCAAATGGCTTCCCAACGGCTATAAAGTTAGCACATTGGTGAAATGCCACATGTGCACCTCAGAAAAAATTGTGGGTAAAGGGTATATTCTTTCTAGAGATTTGGAAACTATCATGACAGTCGTGCTTACGGACAAGAGCGGCTTGGTGACCAATTCATAATTAGTCAATGGTTTGTGATGATGGATGGAAATGATATTGATATTATTATATTACTATTATTGTTATTATGGTCGGGAATATTCACCTAGATGTAGGTTGCTAATGAAAGTTAAGGATATGTTTAATGCTTAGCGCTTAAACCACTACCAGTCTTTCTTTTTGATTGGTCTTCATGTCATTAATTTCTCACATTTGTTGAGTACTTTACATACTCATGCGTTTGCCATTACTTTTCATAAATGTTGCTCAGTGAAAACATGATCAAACAAAAAATTAAAGATGGTGCATCTGAAGGTCGTGTTGCTGTCAGTCGATTTGTCTGTGGTTCCTCTAGAGTTTTCCTCTTCCGCTGCTATTCAAAACTCTCTTCAAAGGTCTAAATATTGTTTGTATTTGATATAGAACTGTTTATCACTATTTGTCATACATGTACAGTGAAATTGATCCTGACATAACATGTATTTTGCAATTGATTTTATTCTTAATAAAACCGGGTATGGCAGTCTGGTCCAAGCACAAGCACCTGTTATAGTGACCAGGCCACCAGGGTGATGTTATTGGCTCGTCTTCAGACTGACATACAAGATCGTGCCCAGCCAAAGCAGCTGCGTCATAACCTGCAGTATAAGTTTCAGCAACCATTGAAGTCTGACCAGCGTCTGTTACCAGAAACAGGAAAACTGAAGGGGGGGGGGGGGGGGGGGGGGGGCAGAGTTTTCCAAGGACAGGCAGTTACGTGAGTATCGCCCACTGCATGGCTTGTGTTACGTATGTGGGGACAAGTATGAGACCGGTCATTTGGCAAGTGTCCAAAACGCATTCCTCTGCAACTCAATTCCTTGACAGCTGAGGACTTGAATTCTATTCTCAGTGATGAAACGCTGATGCAACTTGAAGCTGAAGACAGACAGGAGGAAAACTATTATACATTATCTCTACATGCAGTGGCTGGGTACTGAAGGGGTGGAATGTCTAAAACTTCGAGCACTCGTTAAGAAGCAAGTATTTCTACTCTTGGTTGATTCAGAGAGTTCTACATCGTTCATTAATGAACCTTTTGTGCAATGAGCTGGGTTGCCAATACTCAATGTTAAAGTGGCGAGTGGAGAAGCCTTGGTCAGTGAGCTAATGGCACCAGGGGTCCAACAGTGGTGCAATGGGAAGACTTTTACCACAGATATGCATGTCTTACATCTTAGGGCATATGACGCTATTTTTGGGTATGATTGGTTGAGTACTCATAGTCCCATGACATGTGATTGGGGAGCCAAGAGGCTGGAATATTTGGACTGGGGTGAATCAGTGATATTGCAAGGTGTTACAAGTGGCACACAGGGAGAGCTGTGGGAACTTTATGCAAACCAATTACACAAGTGGATCAGCAGCAACGAAGTCTCAAGTATGGTGGTGGTGGACAGGGCCTAAGAGCCTACCGAGCTTAAGTCTGAATCTTCTGACAGTCAGGAAGTGGCTGCTCTATTACATACATTCAATGATGATTTCACTGATCCCCAAGTGTTGCCACCAATAAGGTCGTTGGATCATTGTATTCCACTTATTCCAGGGGTCATTCCCATCAACTCTAAACCTTATCGCTACTCCTCACACAATAAAGATGAAATCGAAAGGCAAGTTCAGACATTGTTGACATTGGGACTGATAGAACATAGTGTCAGTCCGTTCACTTTTCCAGTTCTATTAGTCCAAAAGGACGGCTCATGGCATTTATGTATGGATTATCACAAGCTTAATGACTTGCCTATTAAAAATCATTTTCCGATGCCATGATTGAAGAAATATTGGGGGAACTAACGGGGGCAGTGTACTTCTCAAGTTTGGACATGCGCTCGGGCTATCAGATTTGTATGGCAGCTGGAGAAGAGTGTAAAACGACATTCAAAACTCACAACGGGCACTACCCATTCAGAGTTATGCCGTTCGGGTTGACCAACGCACCCGCGACATTTCGTGCGCGATGAAGTCAATACTTGCACCATTCTTGCGAAAAGTTTGTTTTGATTTTTCTGGACGACATCCTTATTTACAGTCCCTCTTTCAGCTAGCACATGGACCATTTGCACCAAGTCTTGACAGCACTGAGAACACACCAGTTTTATCTGAAGGAGTCTAAGTGTTGTTTCGCCAAAAAGGAGCTCTGTTACTTACGACATGTTATTTCGGGAGATGGAGTGGCTACAAACCCGAGCAAAGTGAGTTCAATGCTGAATTGGCCCGTTCAAGACTGAGCTTCGGGGATTCTTAAGCCTGACAGGTTATTACCATTGTTTTGTACGTGGTTATGGCTTGCTGGCAAAACCCCTGACAACTATACTCAAGCTGAAACAGTTCACATGGACATAGGAAGCGGCCAAGGCTTTTGATGCTCTGAAATTTGCAATGTCATCCACACCGGTGCTTGCTTTGCCGGATTTTAATGCTGTCTTCACCGTCGAGACCGATGCTAGCAACAAGGGTATTGGAGCTGTCTTGATGCAGCATGGGCGCCCATTGGCATTTCTGAGTAAACCACTGAATGAGAAAAACAGAGGATTGTCAATCTATGATAAGGAATTTTTTGAACTGTTACTTGCGGTCGAAAAGTGGCACCAATATTTACAGAGAGCCGAATTTATCATCCGGACGGATCATCGTAGTATGACCTTCTTGGACAATCAGCACCGGCATACTGAATTGCAGAAGAAGGCCCTAACAAAGCTGATGGGACTGAATTTTCGTATTGTATACCAGAAGAGTTCAGAAAATGCAGCGGCCGACGCATTATCTCGGGTGCCTCATGGAGAACAAACATTTGCTCTGTCTGAAGTTCAGCCCTTATGGTTACAAGAAGTGTTAAACTCCTATGCCTTGGATGAAGAAGCTCAAAGGCTGCTGAAACAGTTGGCTCTAGCTAGTGCGGATGAAAAGGGTTATTCATTGCACCAAGGTATTATTCGTAAGGGTGACCAAATTTGGATCGGGGGTTATTCCGCTGTGAAGACGAAGCTTATTTCAGTCTTTCACGACAGTGGCTTTGGGGGACACTCAGGCTCGCAAGTGGCTTACCAACGTCTGGAGAAACACTTCATTTGGCGAGCACTGAAGGCAGATGTCACTGACTATGTTCGACAGTGCGATATCAGTCAGCATGCAAAAACAGAACGCATTCACCCACCGGGATTACTTCAACCTTTACCACTACCAGCTGGAGCTTGGCAAGAGCTAACTATGGACTTTATAGAGGGTCTCCCACAGTCCGAAGGGTATAACACTATTCTGGTCGTGGTCGATCGCTACACCAAGTGTGCACACTTCTACCTATTGAAGCACCCGTATACTGCTTGGCAAGTTGCTCAAGTCATCATTGACGATGTGGTGAAGTTACACGACTTACCTCGCATGATGCTTTCGGACCGTAACAGGGTGTTTACCAGTCGATTTTGGAAGGAGCTATTTTCCCTACTGGACACTCATCTACTGCTCTCAACGGCGTACCACCCACAGATGAACGGCCAAAGCGAGCGTGGAAATCAGAGTTTGGAGATGTATCTTCGCTGTGCCGTATATGATGCTCCAAAGAAATGGAAGTCATGGCTGCCCCTCGTCGTGTTTTGGCACAATACCTCTCTTTCACAGCTCTCTAGGGTGCTCCCCGTTTAAAGCATTGTACAGTTATGAGCCTAACATTCTTGCTGCTCCTATGATCCCATCAACTGCTCACAAGGAAGTGTCTGAACTTCTCTTAGACAGAGAAGCTCATAAAGCGTTGCTGCGTCAGAATCTAACCAAGGCTCAAAACCGCATGAAGAAAAATCAAATAAGTTGCACATTGAAAGAGAGTTCTAGGTTGGAGAGCTGGTGCTTCTTCGCTTGCAGCCTTATGCCCAAACCAAAGTGGTCAATTGACCGTACAAGGTGCCTCAACGTTGTCGGTACCTGGCATACCGGGTACCCTCGCGCACAAGCTAGAGCCGCCTAGGCACCCTGCCATCCAGCAGAGGCAGGGTCCAAGGGCGCCACGTGTTTAGAAGACCCGGACCCATCTGCCTCAGATACGGGGTCCGGGTTACCCGCAAGATACCCTGAAGAAGAGTTCAGCTTCCTCTGGGAGACGAGCTCCCATGAAGCCACGCGTCCAGCAGGTAAGGATCCCTCTCCCCCGCGAGACAGGGCTCCGATGCTGCCACGTGGTCCGAGACATTAGGCGGGCCACCTCCTGTATAGGCGGGTTTTGACGCTGCCACGTCCTTCAGCGCTAGAGTCCCCGCTCTACTCAGGAATGGGCTCTGAGACTGCCATGTGGTCCGTAAGACGAGACCCGACCCCCTCCGCGGAGGTGAGCTCCGAAGCTGCCATGTGGTATGTATGATGTGACCGACCTCCTCCGCGGAGGTGACCTCCCGAGCTGCCATGTGGTCCGTAAGAACGGGCCTGACCTGCCCTGCGGAGGTCAGCTCCCGAGCCACAATGTGGTCCGCAAAATGGTACATGACCTCCTCCTCTCGAGCTGTCATGTAGACCAGCCACTTGCCCTGGACGGAGAGATGCAGGAGTTAAGAGGGTAGTGCGCCTTGTCCCTGTCAAGGATTGAAGATGCACGGCTTCCCCAGATGCATGGCGCGGCGCACACCTAATGTCAGCTACAGCTACAACCAATCGCATTGCAGTGAAGATGTCGCAGGCCTATCCCACTCCGCCAGGACATCCCCTGCCTTTGTCAGCAACGGCGCATGGGCTACTGACGATTTAGGTGGCAAGACGGCGAGTCTTCAAAGCCATGGTCAGAGCAAGCTTATGTGAGAAGTCTTAGATCTTTAGGATGAGATCGCCCCGGGACCTCCTGTTGGGCCCCGGACCCCACTTGTAAGGCTTCCAGCCTTGTCTATAAAAGGACCGGACCGCCACCATTACAAATGAACTAACATCGAATCCCCGATATACACACACACTAGCAATACAATCCACCGTGGAGTAGCATGTTACGTTCCTTGAAGCCCAAACCACGTAAAAAACATTGTCTCATACACTCTCATACGCGCGTACACTTGATTGAGGCATAAGCCCTGCTGAACAAGAACCTCTGCGGGCTGCTCCTTAGCAGATCCAGAGGAAGTGTCGCATAAACACTTTGACATTTGACGCGCCAAGTCGGAGCTTTTTCCCTTAAAAAAGTGGTAGCGCTTTCACCACCATAGTGTTCATCAGGCCTGTGGAAGGCAGTTTCCACGACCGTCGTCCGGTGACCAGATCCATCGCTCGAGCGGCGCTCTCTGCTCCGTCACATCCCCGAGCAGGTATAGCTGGTCAGGACAGCGCGTCGAGACACATCCTGGCCCAATCGGCTCCCTCGGCGCCGCCGACAGCAAGCTTGAAGAGCACTCTGGCAGCGGCCAGGGCTCTTCTCCACCACTCACCATCACTGAACGCTTCCCAGGGAGCGGCTCAGCAGTGGGTCCAAGATATCGACCACTTCGTCGTCGCGGCCATCAACTCCCCCAACAGGGGAAGGTGTCATGTGTCGCTGTCGCCCACGCCGTCCATCAACCGTCGCACCGCCAACTGCCGCTCCTTCATGCTTACGAGGGCTGTTCGACTCCCCACGGAGGACCTGAGGGCTGAGCTTGACCGTATCAAGCTCACATGGACAGTCGAGTCATCATCGAGCAGTAGCGAGAGGGGCGGCGCAACCTCGACATCGAATATGGAACCCAATGCTCTGTTCATGAGGCGTCCTCCATCCAAGGTGCACCGTAGGTAAACCCTCCGCCACCTAACCAGGAGTATGTCGGCTCGACAGCCCCCTTGCAGTATTCGGTGCAGCAGGACATGTAGCAACAGTACTTGGCGCAACCAGTACCGTTGCAGCAACACATGGAACAACCGGTGCCACAACCGCAGGTTCTGCAGGCGTCGCACGTTGTGCAGCAGACCCCCCTAGGGTATGCTACCCCGTATGCCTCTCCGGCGAAGCCCATCGGAGGCTGCGCGGCGTTGGCTCTGCACCTCTGCATCGTGATGTCGCCACGCATGTTCCAGCCACATATACAGGAGAAGTTTGACGTAAGCATCAACCCTGCCGAGTTTCTGCAAATCTACACCACAACGCTCCTTGTTGCAGGAGCGAATGAGACCATCATGGCGAACTACTTCCCGATCGCCCTGACCGGATCGGCCCGCTCATGGCTGATGAACCTGCCCGAGGGGTCTATAACCTCTTGGGACGAGCTGTGCTAGTAGTTCACGGCAAACTTCTGTAGCTCCTACACGTGTTCTGGCATCAAGCTCGACCTCCACGTTGTGCAATAGCAACCCAAGGAGACGTTGTGATCATTCATCCAGCGTTTCTCCCAGGTACGCAACTCCGTCCCCAACATCCAGAGTGCCTCTGTTATAGTGGCATTCCGCCAAGGAGTGCGTGACTGCAAGATGCTCGAGAAATTAGCCATGCAAAATGTACAAGACGTCTCTGAGTTCTTCTCCATCGCCAACCGGTGCGCCAGGGCGGCAGAAGGCCGCGACTGGCATGCTCAGCCCGCCCCCGGATTGGGCGGGGCTAGCCAGACTAGAGAAGGTGCCATTACCCCTAGTAGCAGCAAAAAGAAGAACAAGAATCGGGGTGGCGGCCATAACAAGCCGTTGCATGGGTCCCCCGTCGCGGCAGTTGCCGCGACCAGCGGTGGCAAACCCCCACGCCCCGAGAAGCGCCCGCGTCAGCCAACTACCACTGAGGACAGCGTCGAGCCCTGCCCAGTGCACAAGACTCGCGACCACACCGTGAGTGAGTGCCGAGAGATCAAGAGATGCGCCGAACGCTAACAAGAGCGGGCGTAGCAGCCCCTGGACGGCGCCCCCTTCCGCCAGCGGGAGAGCAAGCAGAAGGTCGTGTAGGATCGAAGAGCATGTGAAAAGCTACCAGAGGGGGGATGAATGGTAGATTTTAAAAATCTTATGCAGCGGAAACAATTAAACCCCAAACCCTTTCGGCAGAAAAACGATCTGTTAAAGAAATCGTGTGTGAGACTAATCTAAACGTGTTTCACCGTGGCAAAAGTGATAGATATCAGAGAGAATCAAGTCACTAAGACAACACAAAAATAATCACTCAAATCCGACGAGAAAAACTCAAGTTATGATCGAAAGATCAAACGATGGTCAATCTGTCCTACCCGAGAAAAACAGTTCTGGAATGCTGCAAAGAAACTCGTGTAGATCAGAAACCACAAATCCAATGACCGTGAAATTTTGACATATGATAGATAATCAAGTTTTGAAGACAAACGAAATAGAATCACGTCAATTGGATCTGTAAAACTCGAGTTATGATAAAACCACCGACGAAAGGTAGTGCTGTCCAGAAACTCGACGAGTAAAACTTGTCTGGAACAAGTCGGACGAACAAGGCACAAAAGTTCCTTCAAACTACGAATTTTATTCAATAGAACACAAGAGGAACAGCCCCCAAAGTCGTCTACCACGAGCTCTGGGCTCCCTTGCTTATATAACCACCCCTTAGGCCAACCCAATATCAACTAGGACTCCAATCCTACTCAGATCACGAATTGTAACTTTCCATAACTGCTCAAGATTCTTCTATACGCAGATAGAAGCAATCTTAAGACTTCCAAACACCTTAGGAATGTATCCCACATTCTTAAACAACTCAAATTCGTGACCCACACGAAATCCTATCATAACCAACTCAAATCTTTCCATATTTGAGTCAAACCCGACTCAGCCGCAGCCTGAGTCCATAACCTAGTCGGTTGGACCTTTCCGACCAATTCTTTACGTCCACATCTCTTCATCACACCTTGGAACCATGTAGCCACGTCCATGCACTCCTTGCACACGTGCAAACATCTTCCAATGACGTCCACGATACCTTCATATGCATCGCCCTTGATTCAATCATCCTGTGTGACCTCCTGATCAGCTCAACCACAGTTCCTTCCGAACTTGGTTGTTGGAACCTCATATCCTCCCTCAGACTAGTCCAATGGATCCCATCACCAGCCATGTCTCTAACTCAAGCAACACCTGCACATGAGTAAACAACCAATCCATACGAGCCCAAGTCCTCGACTTGACCAAAGTTAGTTCCGAACACAACACCTTATGTGAGAACCTCACATAAGCATGTTGCAAAGCATAGCAAAACGATATCAGCCATATCATCCAAAGCGCACCAAAAACTTAGTAAAAGAATACTAAGCAAACTTTCCAACAATGTAAAGCAAGTACGAAACATTGCAAATGAAAAGCAGAAGCACTGCAGTCAAGTTCTGGACCTTGCCAGAGCAACCCAGAGCTTGAGCCGGAGCTAACAAAAGCTAGTAGAACCTAGCGCTGGAGCTTACCAAAACTAGTACAACCAAGCTCCCGCCGGAGCTTACAAAACTAGCAGGACCTAGCGCCGGAGCTAACCAGAACTAGTCGGAACTAGTAATCCCAAAAGTCGGAGCTAGAAAAATCAACTCGGAGCTTAGCAAAAAAACATGTCGGAACTATCAAAAACATGTAGGAGCTATCAAAGACGTGTCGGAGCTATCAAAGACGTGCCGGAGCTAAAGACAAAACTTCACCGGAGCTGACCAAAGCTAGTCGGACCTAGCATCGAACGTAACCGGAGCTACCCAAACCAAGCCGGACCTACCGTCGGACCTTGTTGTAGCTCAGAGCTAGAGTCGGACCTTGATAAAAAGATGTTTTGGTGATATTCAAAACTTTTATCATCAAAGCCAAGAGTATTCACTACAAGCCAATGTATTCAGCACACATAGGTCTTACAATCTCCCCCTTGATGAATGCATAGGCAACACCACTTAATATATGAACATTGGCTTATTCTCGATAAAAGTTTTGAAGGCAATTTTCTCCCCCTTTGTAAATAAAAAGTAAAAGAGAAGAAAAATCCAAAAATTATCCCATATTATCTCTCCCCCTTTATTATCTCTCCTTATGCACATATTCTCATGCTTATCTTTTATTATCTCTCCTTATGCACATATTCTCATGCTTATCTCTCCCCCTTTGACAATGTATTCAGCAAGTCATGAGCATATAAACAAATTATCTCTCCCTCTTTAGTTGTTATGAGCATATTATAACATATTCATATAAACAAAGCTCATCCAAGTCATACTATCAAGTACTTTACATTATCACATCAATGAAATACATAAAGTACATGCTAGAGATCATATGTAATTTTCAATTTAAGCAAGTCATAATCTCACACACTTAACTATTTCAAAACCTGAAAGCATGACACTAGTTGCTGCATTTTATTATTTTTCAAAGCATAAATTTAGATCATATGATATTTGCAAGAGATTATATGTGCAACTGCCTTATTCTAACCAACCAAGCCAAGCCTATGTCATTTGACAATCAGAAGCTTAAGGACATGGTTTTAGTCATACACAACTTCTTCCAAGTTCATATCTAAGTGTAATGACAAGCCATCTCAAAAGAAGAAGTGTGATGCATGCATATTCTCTTGATCTTTTCTCAATTTATATTTGTTCATAAAAACTCAACATGTGAGTTGATTACTTGATTAATTCTTTATGATTAAAAGCACTTGTGAACATGTAACAAGTTCAAAACAGCAAGAAAGTTCGACCATGACCAGTTTTAGTGTAAGTAATTATTCCAATTACTAGACATGGCAAAAACTACAAAATGTATAACACGAGTAATGTAGTAAGAACTTTCAGCATGTAAAAGGAATCACAAAGTCATATATGTATGAAATACTATGCTCATATTATTTTAATTTCAGATTCACACATAGACTTCCCAAGTTTCAAAACTCCCCCTCAATTTAAGCCATGAGGATGCATAACCCCTATTTCACTACGAATGTAACAAAAACGAGTGAAATCCAAAGGTTTTGTAAAAATGTCAGCCAATTGTTGTTCGGTATCTACATGGTGAAGCACAATGTTTCCTTTTTCAACGTTATCTCGGAGAAAGTGATACCTAATGTCAATGTGCTTAGTTCTAGAATGTTGCACGGGGTTTTTAGCAATGCAAATGGCACTAGTGTTATCACAGAATAGTGGAACACTATCTAGATCAACCCCATAGTCCTTAATTGTTTGAACAATCCAAATAATTTGTGAGCAAGCACTAGCAGCAGCTACATATTCAGATTCGGCTGTGGATTGTGCAACTGGATTTTGTTTTCTAGAGGGCCAAGCAACAAGAGAATTACCAAGAAAATGACAAGCACCAGAAGTACTTTTCCTATCAATCCTACAACCCCCAAAATCAGCATCCGAAAAAGCTTTCAAAGTAACGGTTGAGGAAGAAGGAAGAAAAATGCCAAATTCTTGAGTTCCATGTAAGTACCTGAGAATCCTTTTGACGGCTTGACGATGTGAAACACGTGGGGAGGCTTGAAACCGTGCACAAAGACATACGCTGAATTGTATGTTCGGTCTTGATGCCGTGAGGTACAAAAGTGATCCGATCATGCTTTTATATTCTTTTTGATTCACGGGTTCACCATCTTCATCAAGTTCAAGTGTTGTTGTTGTTCCCATTGGTGTCCGAAGAGGCTTGCTTTTGTCCATGTTGAAGCGCTTTAGGAGGTCTTTGGTATACTTCGTTTGATGCACAAAAGTACCCTCCTTGGTTTGTTTGATTTGCAGCCCCAAAAAGTAAGTGAGTTCACCCATCATACTCATTTCAAATTCGGAACTCATCATCGCTGAAAACTTGGACACAAGATCATGAGAAGCACAACCAAAGATAATATCATCCACATACATTTGAACGAATAATGAGTCATTGCCATGCTTAAGCACAAAAATAGTTTTATCAACCTTGCCCATGGTAAACCCCTTTTCAAGTAAGAATGTTTTTAACCTATCATACCATGCTCTAGGGGCTTGTTTGAGACCGTATAAGGCTTTGGACAGTTTGTAAACATGATTAGGAAAATCTGGATTTTCAAAACCCGGTGGTTGTTTGACATAAACCTCCTCATCTATGTAGCCATTAAGAAAAGCACTTTTAACATCCATTTGATATATCTTAAAACCTTTAGATGCTGCAAAAGCTAACAAAATTCTTATGGCTTCTAATCTAGCGATAGGAGCAAAAGTTTCATCAAAATCTAGACCTTCAATTTGAGTGAAACCTTGAGCAACCAACCTAGCCTTATTCCTAACCACAACCCCATCCTCACTTTGTTTATTTTTAAATACCCATTTAGTTCCAATTAAAGTGTGACCTTTAGGTGGAGGTACAAGTTTCCAAACATTATTTCTTTCAAAATTTTCTAACTCTTCTTGCATGGCAATAATCCAAGATTCATTAGTGAGTGCGTGTGATATATCTTTGGGTTCAAAAGAAGCAACAAAAGCAGAATGAGCATGATAGTTTGGATCACAAAACCTGGACCGTGTGACTCGTTCGTGCAAGCTTCCAATCATCTGTTGTGGGGGATGATCTTTGTAAAACCGTAGGGGAACAGATGTCTCACAAGCTTCTTCTTCTTCATGTTCATCGTAGATTGATGAGCTTGTGACTTGTGGACGATTAGGACCAGCATAGGTGATGGCCGGAGCTTGTTCAATGTCCGGAGCTGGACACGTGTCAACTTCGGAACTACTAGGCATTATCACCGGCTCTTCTTCATCTTGGAAAATACCCTCCCCCTGAGGATACGGATCTGGTCCTGCAACACCGGAGCTAGTACCTGGGCTAGCTTCATCAAAAGACACTTCACAAGTCTCCACAATTTTGTTAGTGTCAAGTAAAAGCACACGGTAGCCTCTAGTATGAGATGGATAACCAAGAAACATGCCATCAATGGATCTAGGTTCAAATTTATCAAGATTACCATGTTTCTTAACAAAGCATTTGCAACCAAAGACCCGAAAGTGTTTAACACTAGGCCTATGTCCAAACCAAAGCTCATATGGTGTTTTACCTAGCTTAGTACGCAAGAAAACACGATTTGAGACATAACAAGCAGTTGCTAACGCATCAGCCCAAAATTTCCTATGAGTTTGATATTCATCAAGCATAGTCCTAGCCATCTCAACTAAGGTTATGTTCTTTCTTTCTACAACACCGTTTTGTTGAGGTACATATGGTGAAGATAATTGATGATCTATTCTATTTTCAGCACAAAAGTGATCAAAAGATTGATTTTTAAATTCAGTTCCATTATCACTTCTAATTGCTTTTAATGATCCTTGGTGATCAATTGATAATCTAAGAAATAAAGTTCTAAAGTGACTAAAAACTTCATTCTTAGACGCCATAAAGTAAACCCAAGAGTATCGAGAATAATCATCAACGATAACAAGAACATACCATTTACCTCCGAAGGATTGAACACGTGAAGGTCCTACGGTGTCAAGATGCAAAAGTTGACATGGTTCAGTTGTCATGATCATTGTGAGAGGAGTATGTGAACCTGCAACCATCTTAGCATGTCTACAAGAAGAGCACACAATTTCTTTGTCTCCTTTAAGCTTAGGCAGCCCACGTATGCAATCAAGAGCACTAACACGTGTTAGGTGATCAAAGCCTACGTGACCAAGTCTACGATGCCAAAAATATAAGTCCTTTGAATCATTAGCAACTAGACACCTATGCTTGGAGGAAGACATATCAAAATCAGCTTTAAAAACTCTTCCGAACCGAGACATGTTAAAAATAAGCTCACTATTTGAACTTACAACTTTGCAGCAGTTTTTATTGAAAATAATTTCCAGATTTTCATCTAGCAATTGTGAAACAGAAAGCAAGTTGTATTTCAAATTTTTGACAAGTGCCACATCCTTCAAAGTGTAGATCATTTACTCTAACCGAACCCTTAGCAATTATAGGAGTTGAAGAATTATCGGCAAAAGTAACATTTTCTACACGTGACACAAAAGAGAGGGAGGAGAACCAATCTTTGTTACCAGTCATGTGGCGTGAGCAACCTGAAACCACAATCCAAATGTTCTCCTTCCTCAAACGTGTAACCTACATAAAAGCACAATACGTCGATGACTCAATACTGGGGTTAGTCAAAAGGCATTTAGGAATCCAGTACTGAGTCACGCGACGTGCAGTAGGGAAAACACGCGAAAGCTGAGACAAAGCAGCAGGTTTATGAGTCAAAGTTTGAGATTTTTTATTCTTAACTACTGACCTATAAGGTGTTACTTGTGTAGCACAAAAATCAGTAGCTCCGGAGGCAAAAACAGAAGATCCGGAGGTAAACTTTGAATGTTTTTGACTCAAAACAGCAGGTTGTACATTCGGTTCAATGTGTGCAGCAAATTTTGCATGAAAGTTATGAGATCTAGCAACCATTCTTTCCCTTTTCTGTTGTTTAGCTAGTCTATAACAAAAATCTATGACATGACCATCTCTACCACAGAAGGTACAATGAAATTTAACTTTGTGTTCATGTCTAGATGAGCAAGCAATATTTTTATTTGAAACTGAATGAGGCAACACTCCTGCAGATTTGAAAACCACTCCTTTTTGTTTAGGAACTGTTTGAATCAAACCACTTCCTAATGACTTTACGATTTTAGGTGGATGTGCCTTAGCATGAGCATGAGAATCAAAACCTAAATCAGTTTTATTATTGCAAGACTTGGAAGAATTCAGCAGCAAGTTTAGGTTCTTATTCCCATTACAAAACCGATCTAATGTCCTATGCATGTCATTAAGTTTATTGAACAGATCAAGGCAATTTTCACATGAAGTTTTTCCTTTTAGTTTGCAATTTGAACATAATTTAACTTCATGAGAACGTAAAGCATTGTTCAATATAGAAATTTCATTCATAGCATCTTGTAGTTTCTTATCAAGATCCTCACAAGTAGAACAATGCAAATCAATTGTAGAACAGCTAGCATCTTTCAAGTTTTTATCATTAAGTGCAGCAAGCTCTTTGTTCTTTTCAATTTCTTCATCAAGTCTATCTAGAGTGGAGGAGTGTGCACTTCTTAATGTGGACAATTGTTCATAGATTAAGTCACATGAGGGACATGCATCATCACTAGGAATCAAAGTTTGTAAACGGTTAATTTCAGATTCTAGTGATTCAATTTTAGCAGCATTATCTCTAAGCTTTTTGTCCTTTTTCTTGACAATAATAGTTGCACGAGAAATAGAATCACACATTTCATTGCAGGTAGAACATACCTCATCGTCTTCACTGTTGTGTTCTGCATCCTCCTGACTTGATCTTGATCTTGTTTTGCCCGCCATGAAGCATAAGTTGGCCAGATCGTCATCATCTTCATCACTTTCAAAGTCTACATCACTTGAACTAAGTTCTTGAAGTGCGGTGATAAAGCTGTTAATCATCTTGCGCCCTATGGTACCCTTCTTTTTCTTTGTATCTTTTGCAGAGGAGTGCTTCGTTCTTGTTTTCTTTTCATCTCGGGAAGTAGGACCTGAAAGGTTAGGGCAATCTGAACGGAAATGTCCTGTCTTACCACATTCGAAGTACCGTTGAGGTTCGGAGCTTTCTCTCCTTCTAGTTCTCACATTTTGCAATGCTTTTGAGAACCTCGTAGAGAGAAGTGCTAGCTCCTCTTCTGGAAACTCCTCAATCTGTTCAAGGGTTAGAGAGGACAACAAAGAAAGTGTACTACAAGATGAAGATTGGCCGGAGCTAGGCATATCACGTTGAGAAACAAAAGCAATAGACTTGTTGGGGTTCTTACGTGATATTATATCAATTTCATGAGTTTTTGGCTTGGAATATAGCACATCTAAAGTAAGTGTACTCATGACAGTAGATTCACGAATAGATGTAACTTTCATCTCCCAAATTGACATGTCTAATGCACTTAATAATTGCCTAGCATTTTCAGCATCTGAAAAATTAACATTGACGCTACGCAACTTGCTGAGAATTTTATAAAGTGAGCAAAGAGATCATCAATTGACTCACCGGGTTGCATCTCGAAGCGCATGTATTCTATCTTGAACATGTCTTGCCTTACCTCCTTGATCGTATTGGATCCTTCGTGGTAGTCACAAAGTGCTTTCCACACATCGTATGCAGATCGGAGGTGTGCAACACGGTCGAAGTCGCTTTGTGTCAATCCTTGTATGATCAAGTTCCGAGCCTTGTTGTTGTTGTCGACATCTCTCAAATTTGTAGCTGTAACATGATCGTTTGATGGCACTTCGTAATGCTTGTATACCTTCTCTCATATTGCAAAGCCTTGTGCCTGGATGAAAGCCTCCATGCGTGCCTTCCAAACCTGAAAATCAATACCAGCAAACACACAAGGTTTGGCAGAGTACTTCTCTATGATGATTAGTCAAAAACACGTGCAAATCACAAAGATTAGAGCAACGTGGCTCTGATACCAATTGTAGGATCGAAGAGCACGTGAAAAGCTACCAGAGGGGGGTGAATGGTAGATTTTAAAAATCTTATGCAGCAGAAACAATTAAACCCCAAACCCTTTCGGCAGAAAAACGATCTGTTAAAGAAATCGTGTGTGAGACTAATCTAAACGTGTTTCACCATGGAAAAAGTGATAGATATCAGAGAGAATCAAGTCACGAAGACAACACAAAAAGAATCACTCAAATCCGACGATAAAAACTCAAGTTATGATCGAAAGATCAAACGATGGTCAATCTGTCCTACCCGAGAAAAACAGTTCTGGAATGCTGCAAAGAAACTCGTGTAGATCAGAAACCACAAATCCAATGACCGTGAAATTTTGACATATGATAGATAATCAAGTTTTGAAGACAACCGAAAAAGAATCACGTCAATTGGATCTGTAAAACTCGAGTTATGATAAAACCACCGACGAAAGGTAGTGCTGTCCAAAAACTCGACGAGTAAAACTTGTCTGGAACAAGTCGGACGAACAAGGCACAAAAGTTCCTTCAAACTACGAATTTTATTCAATAGAACACAAGAGGAACAGCCCCCAAAGTCGTCTACCATGAGCTCTGGGCTCCCTTGCTTATATAACCAGCCCTTAGGCCAATCCAATATCAACTAGGACTCCAATCCTACTCAGATCACGAATCATAACTTTCCAAAACTGCTCAAGATTCTTCTATACGCAGATAGAAGCAATCTTAAGACTTCCAAACACCTTAGGAACGTATCCCACATTCCTAAACAACTCAAATTCGTGACCCACACGAAATCCTATCATAACCAACTCAAATCTTTCCATATTTGAGTCAAACCCGACTCAGCCGCAGCCTGAGTCCATAACCTAGTCAGTTGGACCTTTCTAACCAATTCTTTACGTCCACATCTATTCATCACACCTCGAAACCATATAGCCACGTCCATGCACTCCTTGCACACGTGCAAACATCTTCCAATGACGTCCACGATACCTTCATATGCATCGCCCTTGATTCAATCATCTTGCGTGACCTCCTGATCAGCTCAACCACAGTTCCTTCTGAACTTGGTTGTTGGAACCTCATCTCCTCCCTGAGACTAGTCCAATGGATACCGTCACCAGCCATGTCTTGAACTCAAGCAACACCTGCACATGAGTAAACAACCAATCCATATGAGCCCAAGTCCTCGACTTGACTCAAGTTAGTTCCGAACACAACACCTTACGTGAGAACCTCACATAAGCATGTTGCAAAGCATAGCAAAACGATATCAGCCATATCATCCAAAGCACACCAAAAACTTAGTAAAAGAATACTAAGCAAACTTTCCAACAATGTAAAGCAAGTACAAAACATTGCAAATGAAAAGCAGAAGCACTGCAGTCAAGTTCTGGACCTTGCCAGAGCAACCCAGAGCTTGAGCCGGAGCTAACAAAATCTAGTAGAACCTAGCGCTGGAGCTTACCAAAACTAGTACAACCAAACTCCCGCCGGAGCTTACAAAACTAGCAGGACCTAGCGCCGGAGCTAACCAGAACTAGTCGGAACTAGTAATCCCAACAGCCGGAGCTAGAAAAATCAACTCAGATCTTAGCAAAAAAACATGTCGGAGCTATCAAAAACATTTAGGAGCTATCAAAGACGTGTCGGAGCTATCAAAGACGTGCCGGAGCTAAAGACAAAACTTCACCGGAGCTGACCAAAGCTAGTCGGACCTAGCATCGAACGTAACCGGAGCTACCCAAACCAAGCCGGACCTACCGTCTGACCTTGTTGTAGCTCAGAGCTAGAGTCGGACCTTGATAAAAAGATGTTTTGGTGATATTCAAAACTTTTATCATCAAAGCCAAGTGTATTCACTACAAGCTAATGTATTCAGCACACATAGGTCTTACAGGTCGACCCCAAGGTCAATGATGACGAGGAGATGGAGTACCAGAAGCCGGAGAGGGTCGTCAAAGTGGTCCACCAAGACGAGTACTCCGACGCCAGCACCGACCACGAGCGTCGCAAGACACTCCACATCATCTTTGGAGGGTCTTGGGATCATGCGTATGTCCGGAGCCCACTACTGCTACCTTGTCCTGAAGATGTTGTTAGACCTATGTGTGTTGAATACATTGTCTTGTACAGAATACATTGGCTTTGATAATATATGTTCTAAAATTCTGCCAAAACACCCATTTTAGCAAGGTCCAACTCTAGCTCCGAGCTTCTGCAAGGTCCAACAATAGGTCCGACTTGCTTTGTCGAGGTCCAACATGTTTTTTGGGTAGCTTCGGTGAGCTTTGTCTTTAGCTCTGGCATGTCTTTGTTAAGCTACGATATGTTTTGCTAGGTCCAACTTATGTTGGTTAGCTCTGACATATTTTTCTAGCTCCGTCTTTTGGGTTGACTAGTTCCGACCAGCTTTGGTAAGCTCTAATGCTAGGTTGTAATAGCTTTCGTAAGCTCCGGCGCTAGGTTGTACTAGCTTTGGTAAGCTCCGGCTCAGCTCCAGTTAGCTTTGGCAAGATTTGGAGCTTGATCGCAATGTTCCTGCTTTTACTGTGAAATGTTTCGAACTTGCTTTACATTGTTGGAAAGATTGCATAGTATTCATTTTCTAAGTTTTTGGTGCATTTTGGTTGATATGGATGATATCGTTTTACTATGGTTTTGCAACATGCTTATGTGAGGTGCTCACATAAGGTGTTATGTTCGGAACTAACTTGAGTCAAGTCCCGGACTTGGGCTCGTAAGGATTGGTTATTTGTTCATGTGCAGGTGTTGCTTGAGTTCAAGTCATGGCTTGTGACAAGATCCATTGGACTAGTCTCAGGGAGGAGATGAGGTTCCAACAACCAAGTTTAGGAGGAAATGTGATTGAACGGGTCAGGAGGTCACGAAGGATGATTGAATCAAGGGTAGTGCATATGAACGTTACTGGACGTCGAAGGAAGGTGTCCGCATGTATGCATGCGGTGCATGACGTAGCAACATGGTTTTGAAGACGGTTATGGAAGGAAGATCTGAAGGATCGGATCGTATCGCATTATGACTTCGGCTGCTGGCTGAGTCGGTTCTGGCTCAATATGGAAAGTATTGAGTTGGTTATGGTAGTTTTCGTGTGCTGCACGAAAGATGGGCTGTTTAGGAATACGGGATGTGTTCCTAGTTTGTTAGAAAGTCTCGAGATTGTCTCTATCTTCAAATAGAAAGATCTTGACCGGTTATGGAAAGTTTCGGTTCGTGATTTGAGTAGGATTAGAGTCCTCATTTGAGTTGGTTTGGCCTTCGGGTTAGTTATATAAGCAAGGGGGGCAAGAACTCGTGAAAAAGGATTTTGGGGCTGTTCCTCTTGTGTTATATTGAATAAAATTTGTGGTTGAAAGGAACTTTTGTGCCTTGTTCGTCCGACTTGTTCCAGACAAGTTTTACTCGTCGAGTTTCTGCACAGCACTACCTTTCATCGGTGGTTTTATCATAACTCGAGTTTTACAGATCCGATTGACGTGACTCTTTTTGGGTTGTATTTAAAACTTGTTTTTCTATCATCTTTTAAAATTTCATGGTCATTGGATTTGTGGTTTCTAATCTACGCAAGTTTCTTCGACAAAAAACGGAACTATTTTTTACTCAGTAGAACAGATCGATATTAGTTCAATCTTTTGATCATAACTTGAGTTTTTCTTATTGTGTTATCATTGTGACTTGGTTTTCTCGAATACCTACAATTATTGTCATGATTTAACTTGTTTAAGATCTTTTGCACACATGATTTATTAATAGTTTGATTCTCTACTGAAGGAATTGGGATTTAATTGTTTCCGCTACGTAAGATTTTTGAATCTACCATTCACCCCCCCCCCCTCTGGTAGATTTTCACGTGCTCTTCGATCCTACAATTGGTATCAGAGCAAGGTTGCTCTAATCTTTATGATTTGCACATGTTTTTTTACTAATCCTCATGGAGAAGTACTCCGCAAAACCTTGTGTGTTTGTTGGCACTAATTTTCAGGTTTGGAAAGCACGCATGGAAGCTTTTATTCTGGCGCAAGGCTTCGGCATATGGGAAAAGGTATACAAATCTTATGAAGTTCCATCAAACGAATAAGCTACGGCTACGAACCTACGGGACGTCGACAACAACGACAAAGCCCGAAACTTGATCGTCCAAGGACTCACTCAGAGCGACTTCGACCGCGTTGCACACCTCCGATCGGCATATGATGTGTGGAGAGCGCTTTGTGACTATCACAAAGGATCCAGTACGATCGAGGAGGTGAGACAAGATATGTTCAAAAAGGAATACATGTTTTTCGAGATGCAACCCGGTGAGTCTATCGATGATCTTTTTTCTCGTTTTAATAAAATTCTCATCAACCTGCGTAGTGTCAATGTTAACTTTTCTGATGCTGAGAATGCTAGGCAACTTCTTAGTGCATTAGACATGTCAATCTGGGAGATGAAAGTTACATCTATTCGTGAATGAACTGTCATGAGTTATCATACATTAGATGTGCTTTACTCTGAACTAAAAACTCATGAAATTGACATTTTATCACGTAAGAATCCAAATAAGTCTATTGCATTTGTCTCACAACGTGATATGCCTAGCTCTGACCAATCATCATCTTGCAATACTCTTGCTTTGTTGTCCTCACTAACCCTGGAGAAAATTGAGGAATTTCTAGAAGAAGAACTAGCACTCATCTCTACTAGATTCTCAAAAGCATTGCAAAATGTGAGAACTAGAAGGAGAGGAAGCTCCGGACCACAATGCTGCTTTGAATGTGGTAAGACAGGACACTTTTGTACAGAATGCCCTAATCTTCCAGGTCCTACTACCCATGATGAGAAGCAGAACAAGGTCAAGACCATCTCTGGAAACTCCAACAAGAAAAAGAAGGGTACCATAGGACGCAAGATGATAAACAGCTTCATCACCGCACTTCAAGAGCTTAGTTAAGTGATGTAGACTTTGGAAGTGATGAAGATGATGACGATCTGACCAACTTATGCTTTATGATGGGCAAAACAAGATCAAGATCAAGTTAGGAGCATGCAGAAGACAACAGTGACGACGATGAGGTATGTTCAACATGTAATGAAATGTGTGATGCAATTTCTCGTGCAACTATTATTGTTAAGAAAAAGGACAAAAAACTTTGGGATAATGCTGCTAAAATTGAATTACTAGAATCTGAAATCAACCGTTTGAAAATTTTGATTCCTAGTGATGATTCATGTCCCTCATGTGACTTAATCTATGAACAATTGTCCACATTAAGAAGTGCACACTCCTCCACTCTAGTTAGACTTGATGAAGAAATTGAAAAGAACAAAAAATTGTTGGATTTTAATGTTAAACACTTAAAAATGCTTCTTGTTCTACAGATGATTTGCATTGTTCTGCATGTGATAATCTTGATAAGAAACTAAAAGATGCAATGAATGAAATTTCCATTCTGAACAATGCTTTACGAACACATGAAGTTAAAAATTGTTCTAACTGCAAACTTAAGGGTAAAGCTTCATGTGAAAACTGCCTAGACTTGTCTAAAAAGCTTGATGACATGAATAGGACACTAGAGTGGTTTAGTAATGGGAATAAAAATCTAGACTTGTTGTTGAATTCTTCTAAACCTTGCAATGATAAAACTGGTTTAGGTTTTGATTCCCATGCTTATTTTAAAACACATCCACCACACGTTGTAAAAACATTTGGAAGAGGTTTAATAAAAATTGTCCCTAAACAAAAGGATGTGATTTTTAAATCTGCATGAGTGCTTTCTAATTCTGTTTCTAATGTTGGATGCTCATCTAAACATGATTACAAAATTAAATTTCATTGTACTTACTGTGATAAATATGGTCATGTCGTAGATTTCTGTTATAGGCTAGCTAAACAAATTAAAAAGGATAAAATGTCTGCTAGATCTCATAACTTTCATGATAAATCTGTCATGCTTGCAAAACAGAAAATTAGAAACATGCAACCTGCTTTAATGAGTCAAAAATTTGCAAAGGTAGCATCCGGACATTCTGGTAAGAAATCTGCAAAGGTAGCTCCGGTAGTTCTGATAGCTCCGAGAGCTCCCGGACCTTCTGTTATTTCCTCTGGAACTTCAGTTTTTACATCCGGAGCTTCAGCTCTTTCTACTGGAACTTCTTCGTTTACCTCTAGAGCTACTGGTTTTCTCGCTAAAAGAGTAAAGACTTGTGAATCAGTGGTTAAGAATAGAAAACCTAAATTCTTGACTCATAAACCTGCTGTTTTGTCTCAGCTTTCGTGTGTTATTCCTGCTGGACGTCGTGTGACTCAGTACTAGATTCCTAAATGCCTTTTGACTAACCCCAGTATTGAGTCATAGATGTATTGTTCTTCTATGTAGGATTCACGCTTGAGGAAGGAGAACATTTGGATTGCAGATTCAGGTTGCTCATGCCACATGACCGGTAACAAAGAATGGTTCTCCTCCCTCTCTTTTGTGTCACGTGTAGAGAAAGTTACTTTTGCCGATAATTCTTCTACTCCTATAATTGCTAAGGGTTTGGTTAGAGTAAATGATCACTACACTTTGAAGGATGTGGCACTTGTCAAAAATTTGAAATACAACTTTCTTTCTGTTTCACAATTGCTAGATGAAAATCTGGAAATTATTTTCAATAAAAATTGTTGCAAAGTTGTAGGTTCAAATAGTGGCCTTATTTTTAACATGTCTCGGTTTGGAAAAGTTTTTAAAGCTAATTTTGATATGTCTTCGTCTAAGCATAGGTGTCTAGTTGCTAATGACTCAAAGGACTTATATTTTTGGCATTGTAGACTTGGTCACGTAGGCTTTGATCATCTAACGCGTGTTAGTGCTCTTGATCGCATATGTGGGCTGCCTAAGCTTAAAGGGGACAAATAAATTGTGTGCTCTTCTTGTAGACATGCTAAGATGGTTGCAGGTTCACATACTCCTCTCACAATGATCATGACAACTGAACCGGGTCAACTTTTGCACCTTGACACCGTAGGACTTTCACGTGTTCAATCCTTTAGAGGTAAATGGTATGTTCTTGTAATTGTTGATGGTTATTCTAGATACTCTTGGGTTTACTTTATGGCATCTAAGAATGAAGCTTTTAGTCACTTTAGAACTTTATTTCTTATATTATCAATTGATCACCCAGGATCTTTAAAAGCAATTAGAAGTGATAACGGAACCAACTTTAAAAATCAATCTTTTGATCACTTTTGTGTTGAAAATGGAATAGATCATCAATTTTCTTCACCATATGTACCTCAACAAAACAGTGTTGTAGAAAGGAAAAACAGAACCTTAGTTGAGATGGCTAGGACTATGCTTGATGAATATCAAACTCCTAGGAAATTTTCGGCTGATGCGATTGCAACCGCTTGTTATGTCTCAAATCGTGTTTTCTTGCGCACTAAGCTAGGTAAAACACCATATGAGCTCCGGTTTGGACATAGGCCTAGTGTTACACATGGAAATCTTGATAAATTTGAACCTAGATCCATTGATGGCATGTTTCTTGGTTGCCCATCTCATACTAGAGGTTACTGTGTGCTTTTACTTGACACTAACAAAATTGTGGAGACTTGTGAGGTGTCTTTTGATGAAGCTAGCACAGGTACTAGCTCAAATATTGCAGGTACGAATCCATATCCACAGGGGGAGAGCATTTTCGTTGAAGATGAGAAAGAAGTGGTGCTTCTGCCCAAAAATTCAGCAGCTAATGACATTGTTCCATCTCCTAATTTTTATTCACAGCCAGCACCGACGACCACCATTGCTGATCCTAACCCTCCTCAAGTCACAAGCTCATCGATTTGTGATGAACATGAAGAAGAAGAAGCTTGTGAAGTGTCTACTCCCCTCCGGGTTCTCAAAAGTCATCCTCTACAACAAATTATTGGAAGCTTGCACGAACGAGTCACACGGTCCAGGTTTTGCGATCCAAACTCTCATGCTCATTCTTCTTTTGTTGCTTCTTTTGAACCCAAAGATATATCACACGGACTCACTAATGAATCTTGGATTATTGCCATGCTGGGAGAGTTAGAAAATTTTGAAAGAAATAATGTTTGGAAACTTGTACCTCCACCTCAAGGTCACACTTTAATTGGAACTAAATGGGTGTTTAAAAATAAACAAAGTGAGGATGGGATTGTGGTTAGGAATAAGCCTAGGTTGGTTGCTCAAGGTTTCACTCAAGTTGAAGGTCTAGATTTTGATGAAACTTTTGCTCCTGTTGCTAGATTAGAAGACATAAGAATTTTGCTAGCCTTTGCTGCATCTAAAGGTTTTAAGCTATATCAAATGGATGTTAAAAGTGCTTTTCTTAATGGCTACATAGATGAGGAGGTTTATGTCAAACAACCACCGGGTTTTGAAAATCCAGATTTTTCTAATCATGTTTACAAATTGTCCAAAGCCTTGTACGGCCTCAAAGAAGCCCCTAGAGTAGGGTATGATAGGTTAAAAACATTCTTACTTGAAAAGGGGTTTACCATGGGCAAGGTTGATAAAACTCTTATTGTGCTTAAGCATGGCAATGACTCATTATTCGTTCAAGTGTATGTGGATGATATTATCTTTGGTTGTGCTTCTCATGATCTTGTGTCCAAGTTTTGAGCTATGATGAGTTCAGAATTTGAGATGAGTATGATGGGAGAACTCACGTACTTTTTGGGGCTACAAATCAAGCAAACCGAGGAAGGTACCTTTGTGCATCAAACGAAGTATACAAGGGACCTTCTCAAGCGCTTCAACGTGAACAAAAGCATGATCGGATCACTTTTGTATCTCACGACATCAAGACCGGACATACAATTCAGCGTATGTCTTTGTGCAAGATTTCAAGCTTTCCCCATGAGCTTCACATCTTCAAGCCGTCAAACGTATTCTAAGGTACATACATGGAACCCAAGAATTTGGCATTTTTCTTTCGTCGTCCTCAACCGTTTCTTTGAGAGCTTTTCCACTGATTTCGGAGGTTGTATGATTGATAGGAAGAGTACTTATGGTACTTGTCATTTTCTTGGTAATTCTCTTGTTGCTTGGTCCTCTAGAAAACAACACTCAGTTGCACAACCCACTGTTGAATCTGAATATGTAGCTGCTGCTGGTCCTTGCTCACAAACACTTTGGATTGTTCAAACACTTAAGGACTTTGGGGTAAATCAAGATAGTGTTCCTCTTTTCTGTGATAACACTAGTGCTATTGAATTGCTAAAAAAACCCGAGCAACACTCGAGAACTAAGTACATTGACATTAGGTATCACTTTCTCTGTGATAATGTTGAAAAAGGTAACATTGTGCTTCACCATGTAGATACCGAACATCAGTTGGCTGACATTTTTACAAAACCTTTGGATTTCACACGTTTTTGCTTTATTCATAGTGAAATTGGGGTAATGCATCCACAAGGGTTAAATTGAGTGGGAGTTGATTTTAAATTGGAATGTCAACATATGTGAATCAGAACTTAAAAATATGAGCATAATATTTCATACATATATGACTTTGTGATTCCTTTTACATGCTGGAGATTCTTACTACATTACTCATGTTATACATTGTGTAGTTTTTGCCATGACTAGTAATTGGAATAATTACTTACACTAAATCTGGTCATGATCAAACTTTCTTACTGTTTTGAACTTGTTGCATTCTCACAAGTGCTTTTAATCATAAAGGATAAATCAAGTAATAAAATCACATGTTGAGCTTTATGATCAAATGGAAAATTGAGAAAAGATCAAGAGAATATGCATGCATCACACTTCTTCTTTTAAGATGGCTTACCATTGCACTTAGATATGAACTTGGAAGAAGTTGTGTATGACTAAAACCATGTCCTTAAGCTTCTGATTGTCAAATGACATAGGCTTGGCTTGGTTGGTTAGAATAAGGCAGATGCGCATATAATCTCTTGCAAATATCATATGATCTAAAATTGTGCTTTGAAAAATAATAAAATGCATCAACAAGTGTCATGCTTTCAGGTTTTGAAATAGTTAAGTTTGTGAGATCATGACTTGCCTAAATTGAAAATTACATTTGATCTCTAGCATGGCTTACACTACTTTATGTATCACATTGATGTGATAGTGTAAGTTAATTGATAGTATGACTTGGATGAGCTTTGTTTTATATGTGATGAGGATATCACAACAGCGGAGATGCACATTGAACTGCAAGGACCAATCACAAGAGCACGAGCACGGTTAATAAATCAGCAGGTGAATTCGTTCCTAACTTCCTTTGCATGTGAGTTTGGGAATAGATTACTATGTGATGATTTAATTGTTATTAGGAACAATGGAGAAGATCAAAAAGTGAAGGGAAGAAGCCTTGGGAACCTGGAGAACCTGCTGGGATGTCCACAAGTTGATGGAATCAGTTTACAACTCGGACTTGAGTTCAACTTGGAGTCCAGGAGCAGTCCACCTTAAAACGGATGCCCAAGATGCATACGGACTCCGTTTTCGACATTCCACATATGCACAGAAAGAGGAGAAGATAACTTTCTAATGGATTTGGTACCACCTCAAAATTCTTCCGTAGTCATTGGGAATCGTTGAAACAAATCGAGTCCAGGTTTCTGTCTGGTGCTGCGCCACCGAATCGGGCCTTTGGGCCTTGTATCCCGTATGAGTCCATTAGGGATGCGTCTAATCGTGTTTTAGCCGAACCCTATCCTTTAAATACTGCAGCTTCTGGTCATATTCGGTGGGTTTTGCTTAGAATAACAATTTCGCCGTTCTACGGTTTGTGAGACCCCAACTTCTCAATTTCAGATCGTGTCTTCTACGTTCTTGCTTGAGTTCTCGGTTCACTTGCAGGGATTAGCCTTCTTGGTGAGGTCAAGTGTGTGCCACATGGTTGATAACCAACGGAGCCATGGTGTAGTGATTGCAGGGGTATTCGAACTGCTCGAGTGCCGCGGATCATCAACGTCGAGTTCTCCACCCCAATCGACTTACCATTCGGAAGATCGGGCCTAAACTTACTCATCAATTAGTATCAGATTTCCAGGTTGCCCGTGAGGTATATTTGTTTTCCTTCCATTAGATTGATTTTGTTTCATACCTAGATTCCACAGAAAAGCCACAAAAAAATTAGATCATTTTTACCGCTTCCTAGACTATAGTGCCTGTAGTTTCATTTTTCAGTTTGCATTGTTGAATTTGCATTCGTGTGGCCGAGTCTTGTTGCTGGTTTAGCTTTGTGTTTTGGGTCCTAGTTATTGTGTTTCGTCCTTGTTTTCTTGCTGTTCGACACCTATTCCACAATCCTTAAATAACAAACCGATCCATCACGTTCATCGGTTTGCCCTAGCTAACCACCTTGCATGAACTCCCGCATCGCCAACCCTAGATTAGGTGACAAACTTTTGTGTCACTCTTCCTTGAATCATCACACACCACCCCATTAGTTGTTGTGCAAATTCCTGATCATTTTCATATCCGATTGCGAGTTATGTTCTCAAACCGAGTTGGAATCAACATCCAAAAATCGTAACTCGAACATCCTACCTTAAAACGGCCATAACTTTCGCATACGGACTCAAAATTGGGTGATTTTTTTCAAATTCATCTACGCAAAATTTCGCATCTGATTTTCCACCAAGTAGCCATGTTCGGCAAAATTAGACTGCCCAAATTCCCCTAGGAAGATAGGCTATCCGGCCTCCAAAGTTTCACCATGAATTTTAAAGAATCTTCTTGATTTTCTATAGGCCGCATATCACATCCAATTGAGCAGCAAATTTGTGTGCTTCCTGTATTCGTGCTCCTGAGTAAAGAAAAAATATCAAAAAATATTACAAAAAATAAAAAAAATAGTGAAGAGCACGCATATTAAAGCAATTGGCCTATACCACTTCGTGTTGTTTTGTTGGCTATATCATTCTGTCTTTCTTTTGCCTTGATACTTCCTTGTATTGTGCTAGGCCCTAGGACACTTGGTTGACCAGCAACAGTTTCCTACATTGAATACTTATTCAACTTTGTTTACCTATTAACGATTTTCTACTTATTAGCCACCAGATTGTGCCACCCAAGCTTCACCTTTCTCTTGAGCATAACAGGTACCTTTGCAATCATCCCACGCTTCATTGGTTCATCTCACCATCCACACCACCTGTTGTGTTAGTAAGAACACTTGTAAGAGCGTGGTAAGACGCTTGAGCGAGAGAGATTGTTTTCTTCCACCTTTCACATTGTCACTGTAGTTGATAGGGATAACAAATTTTTGTTGTCTTTTGTTTCCTACTAACAATGGCAGGAGAAGACAATTATGATGAATGTGTTCAACATGCTGAGTTATGTGATATGATGAAGACCATGACAGATATGTTCGCCAAATACAACGCATCAACGGAGGAGTCATTGGCGAACTTGACTCGCCAACTTGATGACCTTGCTCTTCAGATGAATACTTTTAAGGCTCGGTTGCCTCTTGCTGGAAGACATGAAGACAATCCTTATGATGATATGGAAGATCACAACAATCAGCCAAGACTGCCACTTTATCGTCGAGGTATAGGAGGTAATAATCATAACAATTATAATTGTCCTCCTGATGATCCTTTTGCTAAAGTGAAATTTACTATACCCTCTTTTTCTGGTGCTTATGATGTTGTGGCTTATCTTGATTGGGATATGACAGTAGAGCAAAATTTTAATGCCCATCTTGTTCCTGAACAACATAGAGTTCGTATGCCACTAGTGAGTTTAAGGAAGTTGTGAAGCCACTAGTGAGTTTGTCAAGCAAAATTTTAGTGCCCATCTTGTTCCTAAACAACATGGTGGAATGAACTTGTTAAAACTAGAATTGATCCTCCAACATGGGATAGATTAAAGGAAGTTATGCGTGTTTGATTTGTTCCTCCATCTTTTTAGCGGGACCTTTGCAAAAAATTGCAGCGCTTAGACCAACGTAACATGTCTGTAGAGGAGTATTATCAAGAGTTACAAAAGGGTATACTACGTTGTGGGGTAGTAGAAGACATGGATGATAAAATAGCTCGTTTTTATAGGGGGTTGAGGCGTGAAATTCAGGATATTGTTGATTACAAGGAATATGATACTGTTAATAGATTGTTTCAGCTTGCTATGTTGGCAGAAAAAGAATTGCAGGACCGACAACAACAGCAACAACGCACAAGGAGCAACTTCACATTGCGTTCGACGCCCACACCATCCAAAACAGCACCATCTTTGACCCCCCGTGCAGCGACTACACCATCCAATGGCGGCCAACGAACTATACATGCTACTCCACCTTCTCGCGTGCCGGAGGGCAGCAAGGCGACATCATTCAAGCCTTCATCGTCCACTCCTTCTATGAGTCGTACTTTCGACATTAAGTGTCACCGCTGCCAGGGACTTGGTCATATGATGAGAAATTGCCTGAGCAAACGAGCATACATAGCACGCGACGATGGCGGGTATGATAGTACTTCGGATGTTGAAGATGAATATTCTTTTGTTATTGAATTTACAGATCCAAATGACGAACACACTGAAGAAGAGGTACTTGGTACAGCGGCGATGGAGAACTATAGGAGCATCATTGTGCAGCGTTCCTTGAGCTCCAAAGTGGAGACCGGCGACAAGCTACAACGACACAACCTCTTCCACATGTTTCTCGTTGTCAAGGACTGTCGTGTACACACTATAATTGATGGAGGTAGCTGCAATAACTTGGTGAACACGGACGTCGCCAAGAAACTTGGTTTGACAACAAGAGCACACCCTCATCCGTACCTCATTCAATGGTTCAGCAACAGCGGTAAGGTTCGGGTAACACAAACAGGGAGAATACATTTTTCAATTGGTTCTTACCATGATTTTGCTGATTTTGATGTCATTCCTATGGATGCTTGTTCTCTTTTATCGGGTCATCTTTGGGAATTTGATACAGATGCTATTCATCATGGTAGAACTAATAAATATACTCTCATGCATAAGGGAAAGAAAATCACTTTGCTCCCCATGACTCCTGCTGAAATTGTGCATTTTGAGAAGAGTAAAATTCGTGATGGCAAAGCAACAAAACTAGAATCTGAAAAACAGTAAGTCATTAAGTTAAAATCACCATTGTTGCTCGCAACTAAATCTGACCTTGCTGATTTATTCGATGCTAGGGGGATGTGCTATGCTTTAGTATGCAAAGAAGCCATGTTTTCACTTCATGAATTGTCTATTGCATTGCCCCCTGCTGTTGCTAACCTTTTGCATGAGTTTGAGGATGTGTTTCCCTCTGAGATACCCCCTGGTTTACCACCGATGAGAGGCATTGAACACAAGATCGATTTGATTCCAGGAGCAAGTTTGCCAAATCGTGCAGCAAACAGGGCGAATCCAGAGGAAACTAAGGAAATTCAGCAACAAGTCCAAGATCTTTTGGACCGCGGGTACATTCTTGAAAGCCTTAGCCCTTGTTATGTTCCTGTTCTTTTGGTTCCTAAGAAAGATGGTAGTTGGCGCATGTGTGTTGATTGTCGAGCGATTAATAACATCACCATCTGATATCGTTATCCTATTCCTCGCTTAGATGACATGCTTGATGAATTGATTGGTGCTATCATCTTCACAAAAATTGACTTGCGTAGTGGTTACCACCAAATTAGAATGGCACTAGGAGATGAATGGAAAACTGCATTTAAAACCAAGTTTGGACTTTATGAGTGGTTAGTTATGTCTTTTGGTTTAACTAATGCACCCAACACCTTTATGCGTTTAATGAACAAGGTTTTACGTGCTTTCATTGGACAATTTGCGGTGGTTTACTTCGATGATATCCTCATTTACAGCAAGTCATATGATGAACATCTTGATCATTTACGTGCTGTTTTTACTGTTTTGAGAGATGCCAGTTTGTTTGGTAACCTCAAAAAGTTCGTCTTTTGCACCAATCGAGTCTCGTTTCTTGGCTACATCGTTTCCTCGTAGGGAATTGAGATGGATGAGGCAAAAATTGAACCAATCACCAGCTGGCCAGCCCCAACAACCGTCACGCAGGTTCGTAGTTTTCTTGGTCTTGCAGGTTTTTATCGGCGTTTTGTGCAGGATTTCAGCACCATTGCAACACCTCTACATAAGCTAACGAAGAAGGGAGTGTCATTTCGATGGGGCGAACAGCAGCAACAAGCTTTTGATGCTCTCAAATCAAAGCTTACACAAGCACCATTGCTACAACTTCCTGATTTTGACAAGACCTTTGAGCTAGAATGCGATGCAAGCGGCATTGGTATTGGAGGCGTTCTCGTACAAGGAGGTAAACCTGTTGCTTTCTTTAGTGGAAAACTTCATGGTCCTTCTCTAAATTATTCCACTTATGATAAGGAATTGTATGCCTTAGTGCGAGTATTACAAACTTGGCAACATTATCTTTGGTCTAAGGAGTTGTCATACATTCCGATCATGAATCATTGAAGTATCTTAAGTGTCAAACCAATCTGAATAAATGACATGTTGTTGACGGCTGTTATATACCAATTCCAGCCATCAATATAACTCAATTATGTGAAGGATTGATCATTTCTTGCACACATCACCTTTCTACTTGACCTATTTCCACTTGTACTTGGAGAAATATGTGTATGCAGATATTTATACAAGAATTGAGAAAAAGTATGGGGAGCAATCCTATAAAATATCATCCCAGCCAATCAGGCGACGACACATGGCACCACATGGATCAAATGGCCCATAAACAGAAGTATATGAGGCCATCCAACGGTGTAGCACCAATATCAGTCAATGGGACCCACCTAGCAGCCACCTGGAGGAAGTACGGGCCGTTTGGTGCCCTGACCAGGTCAGTTGAACCAGAGGGTCGGCCGACCTGGTCCTGGCGCCAAACGCGGTCAACTTCCACGTGTTGGCTCCTCCCGGCCCCTGGAGTCAATGACAACTGATTCACGCGCTTTTGGTGGAGGTAACCGACCTCAAAACTAGTATAAATAGGACCCCATACCCCTCACTTCAACACACACCACTTGGGCATCATTCTATTGTATACACTATCTTCCATAGTCCTTAGAGGAGTTAGGATGTAGAGAGGAGAGCCTCTAGTCCCAAGTCCAAATTGGGAAAGGAGTAGAAGGAGTCTCTCTTCCCAATTCCACATTGGGAAAGGTATGTCTCATATATTCCTTCTTGTATTTGTGACTTTGTGCTCAATAAAGATATTATCTTTAGTCTTCTTTTATATGTATACTTGGACAAAGCGTTTCTTGTTTGATTGTGGAGTCAGTGTAAGTGGAAGGTATAGTCTTTATGATTGTACTCTCATGATCACATATTATGGTCATAAACACTATAGACCCCCATGATAGTCTATGTAGTTATGATATGATTATGTTAATATGAATAACTATGCTATGCAATCAACATTGGTTCAACGATGATTTAGTTCATTGCCTTAGGATGACTTGTGCTGCAGCTCTTAAGGTATTTGCTTAGTATGCTAGCATGGTGCTAGGGTATTTAAGTAGCGTTGGATGACTCGTAGACCCATGGATTGAAGAGGTAGGTAGTAGGTGGTGACATCCCTATCTGTCCTTTGTAATCCTCCACGTTTGGCTATGCCACAGGCTCTTGGCGGGAGTCGCCCTAGTATTGCTAGGGGTAAGCCCGTGCCCTATGTGTTGAATAGCATTGCATAGGAATTCATCATTGACATGACCATTAGTATCTACCTTAGACTATGTATATGTATTAGGAGCATTGTAGGAGCAACTCTCTAACTCTTAATCCAATCTCCCTCTAGGACCCATTTACCCTTTAGAATAGATTGCCTAGGTGTGTGTCACACTACCCCTATTAACAACTTACCCCTTGTCCGGATAATTGATTAGTATCCCATAGCTTGACCATAAGAGTAGTATATACTTTACTCCATTGCCTTCCTTTGGGATAAGTATGATACCCTTGGGAATACTCATGGGTGAAATGCTACAACAGTATCTTTCGTGCGCTTGCGGATCTCATCTCTTTACCGGAGATGATCTGTGGTGTTAAGAAATACCAACAAGCATTTATGGCACCGTTGTCGAGGATGATTTGCTAGTATATCTTAGGAGCCGTCAACAAGCATTTTTGGCGTCGTTGCCGGGGAAGGCAAAGGAAGTGAAGGATAGCTATCACTTGTGATTAAGCTATAGGTACTAATAGTTATTAGACAGGATTAACCTTGTTTGTTTTCTCCTTTGTGTGAAAACAGGGTAGTGATGGCCAACCCATTGTATGGGATGGCCAACGAGGACGCAAGTGCTAAACTGCAAGATGATTCAAGGCGTACCTCAACAAATGTCCGCTAGGCAACACCATTGCCTTTTGCGGGAGAATTTCAACTTTCAGTAGGAGCGAAAGTCATCCATACCCAAGCTTGGGGAAGGCTCCAAGAAGTTCTTCTTGGTTTTCCTCCACCGTGGGGTGGATAGTTGGCTCTTCATCCAACACTCATGCCATGGGTTGGCTCCACCAATCCATGACCACATTCATGCTGGAGCTGAAGGAGTCCTATTCTCATTCATCATGGATGAGAAGAAGGTCTCCACTCAAGGGGTGGATTGAAGAATGCTCGAGTCCCCATAGCTTGTCATGCACACCACTTCACAAGGTGGATATGCTAGTTATGGAACTGCATCTCCCACTGAAGTGTCATGAATATCCAAGTCGTCAGAGATTTGTTTGGATAATCCAAGTCGTGGATATTCACATGATTTTTGAAAATCCATGTCATCATGGGATGCGTGGGAATTATTTCCCTAAGACCCATGAGGACCTTTTTCAATTAACAACTCTAATGGCTACCATTCACAAGGAGGTCAAGGGTGGAATTAACATCACCCTTGTATTCAAGGAGGTTATGGCTTTCCAAGGGATTTATGTTCAACTAGCCTACCTTGAAGTATCTTGGCCAAGCACAAATCAAGACAACATTCACATGAAGATCTTGGCCAAGGACAAGAACTTAAGGTGCATTCAAAGTCCAAGATATCCCACATCACTTGTTGGGATTCCCACACTTCGACCAAACCCATTCAACCTAGGGCAAGTGACATTGTGGATGAAGCATTTCTTGTTTGCTTGTGGAGTCCACATGTCATCATGCCCAAGGAAGCCTTTGATCCATGATCAAGGTATGGGTCGATTAAATGGAATATCAATATGGTCAGAGTGGCACCCCTAAGAAGGACAAAGCCTCACCATGATCATGAAGGAATACATTCAAGAAGGAGAACCCGCCGCAACAACAACATTGTCTATATCAATACAACGGGGAGAGGCTAGGGCCACCAGGTGGCCCACATGTCCAAATGACAGCCAAATGAGTTTGGCATGTCAAAACAGAAGAAATCGTCCACATCTTCAACTCCGGGATTGGACAACAAATCATAGCGCTGAACAGAACGGAGGTAAGTCTCACTCACCGGACTTCAAAAATTCGGTGAGTCCTTGCCAATAGGTTAATTGGTAGTTATCTCATATTTATTTTCCAAATTGCATCAACCCTTGCATTTGCATGTTTGAAATTCCACACTTGCATGTTGGAAAGTAAAATTTCCATCCATCATAAAACTAAAAATTTGAATTAGGGGAGAAATTTAATTGGATATGGACTATGTTCATGACCACTTGAATTTATCTTCCTAGTTCAAACCAAAAAGATTTGCTTTGACCCTCATTGCATTTACAAGTTATTTCAAGTTCGGCAAGACAATTTGAAAAATGGGTTCAATTTGCTTTTGGCTAACGTAACCCGTTTTCAAGTTGTTTTGTGTGTTCTTAATTAAAGTGCAGCTAGGTCAAAATTGTGAAGAGGTGGTATGGCAAGAAAGTGGAAGGTTTCATCAAGCTCAAGTCACCATTGGGAGGACTTCTCTCCTTCAAACTCATTTTGAGTTTGAGGAAGAGAAATGTTCAAGATGATGACCCAATGGAGGAGCCAGAACCAAATCCATTGCCAAATCCAATCTCAACTTGGCATTTGACATCAACCATCAAGCCTCCGCTAAAAATCAAGGTTGTGAGTTTCTCACACGAAGACCTTCGTCACCAATTGCTCTTCAAATGAGGTATGAGTTTAGAATTTTTCATTGTTTGGTTCGCCATAGAATTGAATGTATTTGCTTGCATTTGTGAGGAAGGTTGACACTTCCTCATCATTTAATTCTCATGCATCCTCACAAGAGTAAGTGTGGGTATTGACTTTTGGATCTCCAAAAGGAAATCCCACCTTACTTGAAAAAATCTAAAACAAGTACCTAGAATCCTTTAAGCATTGTTTTGTAGACTTAGTCATTTTTGTCTAGGTTTAGAAAATAAAACTTTTGGGCATGACTTAATTGGTGAATTGGCATATAGAAACTTGGGCATAGTGACAGCCATAATTTTTAATTGAGCTTCATGCATAGATGGTGTCACTAGATTTCAAACTCCTAGGAATAAGTGATATCCTTGCTCTAAAATTGAATTGCATTTTTTGGAGGAGTCACTAAATTTTAAATTCCTAGTGAAGTTCAGGAGGATAAAATTTAGAATCTTGTTTGTCATGGTCTAAATGATAAAATTTGCTCTTGAAATCTAAGATGGTTAGAATTCTGTTCTTCCCCGTATGTACAAATGAAAGTTCAGTTACCTAACCCGAACGTTCATTTGTACAAGTATTGGGAGCTAACCATCCCTCTCTATTCAAGAGAGGAAGTTTGCAGGAGTAATATTACTATGCAGGCATTCAAGAAGCTGATTGTTGGGATCCCTAGAGGATCCCATTTCAACATCTCTTGACCAAGGAGTAAACGAGGATGGTTGCTACCTATCGGAAATTATGCCCGAGGGTCAATCATAACTATACGAGGCTAGAGATTTGAAATGGGAACCCTCCATGAGCAACCAATGGGCTGCCACGAATGGGTGAGAGCATTATGCTCTCAACTATTCTAAGCACTCATTCGAACTCAAGGGATTTGCCACCATCATTGGGTGCAAGTTGTTCCTATGTGGCTAGAAGGTATGTTGTACATTACCCAAGGAACAACTGATCATACCCAATGCATGTTGGGCACATGTCACTCCCTTATAGCAAAAAGATATGATACACCTTAGCCAAAGAATGACGAAACATACTCAATGTATGTTGAGTGCACGTCATTCCTTTGGATCTAAAGGTTATCATTATCCTAGCCAAGGAATGACAAATCACACCCAACACATGGAGACCCTGATGTGCGGACGATCAACATCGAAAACGCTCTATTCAACCACACTCATGGTGTCCATGGGAGGCAACACAACAATAAACACTCAACCCTCCATTGTTGAAGCCACGCTGCAACAAGGATAGGCCAACTCATGGCCTACCTCCGTCGTTAGGGTTTCAACCCCTATCACGGACCTTGATCAAGAATAAGCTTGGGGGAGGACCCCCACTTGAGGTAACTTGTATCACACCCACTGCATTTTTATTTCAAATCATCCATTGCATCCACCATCCACCATGCATCTAAAAAAACATAAAAATAGGAACTTAGATTTGCTTTGCCTGTCAAATAAAGATGTGTGGTAAGAATGATTTAGAATTCACATAGATGAAATGATGAATAGTTGCTCTGTTTTATTTTTCCTAAGTCCCTAGTTTACAACTTGCTACTCTCCGAATATTGCTTAAATTGGCTAAAATTAACTTTGCCTTGATTTAGAAATTGTGGGTAGCAAAAACTTAATCTACTTCTAGATTGTTGGGAGATTTGAATTAGTAATAGGGCTGTTATTCCTATTTTGAAAGTGGAACTTAGATTTCTGGAGAAACTCTATCAAGATTTAAGTTTCCCTCATTTGATTGGAAATACCTACCAAAGCCATATCATATTCATACATAGACAACACCTTATGCATATGCTATTTGCTTTCACATTGAGCCTAGTCAAACTAGTATAGACCTATGTGAGAAATCATTCAATTCTTTTTGAATTCAAGACTTCACTTGCACATGCTATACTTCTACACTAGAAGGAAGCAAAATTCCATCATATCCACCATTCCACAATAAAAAGAGAAACTCCATGCTATTCATAGTTAGCACTCTCTTCGAGTTATTGCATAAAAAGGAGTAGAATACATGGCTACAAGAAAAAGAAAAAGAAAATGCATGCTTATATCATAAGCATGAGAAAAAAAAGATGCTTACTCCATAAGCATCAAAAAAAAAGGTAGCCATGTTTCATCCTTGCAATAAAGAGAGTCCACATCAAAAGGAGTCATCTCAATGTTTCCACGTCCACCTCCATTCCATCACACATGCACAAGTCTTGATTCAAAAGTTTGAATTGATCTCTACTAAGGCTTGCTCTTTTGACTTAGCAATATTATGTGTTGCAAATATGCCTACTTACTTTCTCTACCAAAGAAGCCATATTCAAAGAGTAGGAATAGTATAGGCATAATGCCTTAGTGAGGACATATTTCCACTATACACAAAGGAGTGATTGAGAGAATCAATTGAGGTACTTATAATCTAATTTGAATCTCTCCGGAATTTAAGTGGAACTTGATATCTAGGCTATGTTTGCTCCATTTGCTGTTCTATCTTTCAATTACCCATGAATAGGAGAAGGCATAACTCCCATAATGACTTAAGAAGGGTGAAGTACCATAGCCACTTTTTGCAATACTAGGTAGAGTATTTTTTTGCGCACTTGGTACTTTTGAAAGGTAGAACATTGTAGCAACTCTTGATCATCAACCTAAAGTCTTGACTTTGCTCGGGACGAGCAAAGGATAAGCTTGGGGGAGTTTGTTGACGGTTGTTATATACCAATTTCAGCCATCAATATAACTCAATTATGTGAAGGATTGATCATTTCTTGCACACATCACCTTTCTACTTGACCTATTTCCACTTGTACTTGGAGAAATATGTGTATGCAGATATTTATACAAGAATTGAGGAAAAGTATGGGGAGCAATCCTATAAAATATCATCTTAGCCAATCTAGTGACGACACGTGGCACCACATGGATCAAATGGCCCACAAACAAAAGTATATGAGGCCATCCAACGGTGTAGCACCAATATCAAACAATGGTACCCACCTGGCAGCCACATGGAGGAAGTACGGGCCGTTGGGAGCCCTGACCAGGTCGGTCGAACCAGGGGGTCGGCTGACCTGGTCCTGGCGCCAAACGTGGTCAACTTCCACGTGTTGGCTCCTCCCGGCTCCCTAAAGTCAATGACGACTGATTCGCGTGGTTTTGGTGGTGGGAACCGACCTCAACACTAGTATAAATAGGACCCCATACCCCTCACTTCAACACACACCACTTGGGCATCATTCTATTGTATACACTATCTTCCATAGTCCTTAGAGGAGTTAGGATGTAAAGAGGAGAGCCTCTAGTCCCAAGTCCAAATTGGGAAAGTAGTAGAAGGAGTCTCTCTTCCCAATTCAACATTGGGAAAAGTATGTCTCATGTATTCTTTCTTGTATTTGTGACTTTGTGCTCAATAAAGATATTATCTTTAGTCTTCTTTTATACGTATAATTGGACAAAGCGTTTCTTGTTTGATTGTGGAGTCCATGTAAGTGTAAGGTATAGTCTTTATGATTGTACTCTCATGATCACATCTTATGGTCATAAACACTATAGACCCCCACTATAGTCTATGTAGTTATGTTATGATTATGTTAATATGAATAACTATGATATGCAATCAACATTGGTTCAACGATGATTTAGTTCATTGCCTTAGGATGGCTTGTGTTGCAGCTCTTAAGGTATTTGCTTAGTATGCTAGCATGGTGATAGGGTATTTAAGTAGCGTTGGATGTCTCGTAGACCCACGGATTGAAGAGGTAGGCAGTAGGTGGTGACAGCCCTATCTATCCTTTGTAATCCTCCATGTCCGGCTATGCCACAGGCTCTTGGCGGGAGTCGCCCTAGTATTGCTAGGGGTAAGCCCGTGCCCGATGTGTTTAATAGCATTGCATAGGAATTCATCATTGACATGACCATTAGTATCTACCTTAGGCTATGTATATGTATTAGGAGCATTGTAGGAGCAACTCTCTAACTCTTAATCCAATCTCCCTCTAGGACCCATTTACCCTTTAGAATAGATTGCCTAGGTGTGTGTCACACTACCCCTATTATCAACTTACCCCCTGTCCAGATAATTGATTAGTATCCCATAGCTTGACCATAAGAGTAGTATATACTTTACTCCATTGCCATACTTTAGGATAAATACGATACCCTTGGGAATACTCATGGGTGAAATGCTACAATGGTATCTTCCGTGCGCTTGTGGATCTCATCTCTTTACCGGAAATGGTCTGTGGTGTTAAGAAATACCAACAAGCATTTCTTGCGCCGTTGCTGGGGATGATTTGTTAGTATATCTTAGGAGCCGTCAACACATGATAAATGGATTGAGTTCATAGAGTCGTTTCCATACATCATTAAGCATAAGAAAGGGAAGAAAAATGTCATTGCCGATGCATTATCTAGGCGTTATACCATGCTGTCCCAACTTGATCATAAAATCTTTGGTTTGGAAATAATAAAAGAATTATATCCTACTAATTTGGACTTCAAAGATGCTTTTGAAAATTGTATAGAAGGAAGAACTTGGAACAAATATGTGTTGCGAGAGGGTTTCCTCTATCGTGCTAATAAGCTATGCGTTCCAGCTAGCTCCGTTCGTCTATTACTTTTGCAGGAAGCACATGGAGGAGGTTTGATGGGACAATTTGAAGTGAAGAAAACTGAAGACGTGTTGTCCACACACTTCTTTTGGCCAAAGATAAGGCGTGATGTCGAGCGCTACGTGTCACAATGCACTACTTGCAATAAAGCTAAGTCTCGCCTTAACCCACATGGTCTTTATATGCCTCTTCCTGTTCCTAGTGTACCTTGGAAGGATATTTCCATGGACTTTGTTTTGGGATTGCCTAGGACTAAGAGGGGGAGGGATAGTATTTTTGTAGTTGTTGATCGTTTTTCCAAAATGGCACACTTTATACCTTGTCATAAGAATGATAATGCCTCACACATTGCTGATTTATTTATGACGGAAATTGTTCGTTTACATGGTGTGCCAAATACCATTGTTTCTGATTGTGATGCAAAATTCTTAAGTCATTTTTGGAGAACTTTGTGGTATAAATTGGGAACAAAGTTGCTGTTTTCAACTACATGTCACCCACAAACGGATAGACAAACTGAGGTAGTTAATTGTATTTTATCCACTATGTTGCGAGCTGTCTTAAAAACAAATTTGAAGTTGTGGGAGGAGTGTTTACCACATATAGAATTTTCTTACAACAGATCCGTTCACTCCACGACAAAGGTAAGTCCATTCCAGGTAGTGTATGGTTTCAATCTCCGTGCTCCTATTGATTTACTACCTTTGCCTCCTTCTGAAACTATAAATTTGGATGCTACACAACGATCTGAATTCATTCTTAAGATGCATGAACTACAAAGAAAAATATTGAAAATATGAATGAGGAGTATAGGATTGCAGGTAGTAAAGGTAGAAAAGAAGTAAAACTTGAACCGGATGATTTGGTGTGGTTAAATTTGAGAAAAGAGCGATTCTCTGACTTGAGAAAATCTAAACTTATGCCACGAGCTGCTGGTCCTTTTAAGATTGTTGAAAAGATTAATGATAATGCATATAAGCTTGAATTGCCTCCCGATTTTGGGGTTAGTCCTACATTTAACATTTCAGATTTGCGACTGTATATGGGAGAAGAAGATGAACTTGAGTCGAGGACGACTCCAATTCAAGAGGGGGAGGATGATGAGGATATCACAACAGCGGAGATGAACATTGAACTGCAAGGACCAATCACAAGAGCACGAGCACGGTTAATAAATCAGCAGGTGAATTCGTTCCTAACTTCCTTTGCATGTGAGTTTGAGAATAGATTGCTATGTGATGATTTAATTATTCTTAGAAACAATGGAGAAGATCAACAAGTGAAGGGAAGAGGCCTTGGGAACATGGAGAACCTTCTGGGACGTCCACAAGTTGATGGAATCAGTTTACAACTCGGTTTTGAGTTCAACTCGGAGTCCAGGAGCAGTCAACCTTAAAATGGACGCCCAGGATGCATACGGACTCTGTTTTCAAAGTTCCACATATGCAGAGAAATAGGAGAAGATAAACTTTCCAATAGCTTTGGTCCCACCTCAAATTCCTCTGGAGTCATTGGGAATCTTCAAAAAAAATCGAGTCCAGATTTCTGTCCGGTGCTGCGCCACTGAATCGGGCCTTTGGGACTTGTATCCCGTATGAGTCCATTAGGGACGTGCTTAATCATGTTTTGGCTGAACCCTAGCCTTTATATACTGCAGCCGCCGGTCATATTCGGTGGGATTTGCTTAGAATAATAATTTCGCAGTTCTACAGTTTGTGAGACCCCAACTTCTCAATTTTAGATCGTGTCTTCTACGTTCTTGCTTGTGTTCTCGGTTCACTTGCAGGGATTAGCCTTCTTGGCAAGGTCAAGCGTGTGCCGCACAGTTGATAACCAACGGAGCAGTGGTGTAGTGATTGCAAGGGTATTCGAACTGCTCAAGTGTCGCGGATCATCAACGTTGAGTTCTCCACCTCAATCGACTTACCATTCGGAAGATCGGGCCTAAACTTACTCATCAATATGTATATGTTATAATATGCTCATAACAATTAAAATTTCCCTTTTGAACCTTGCTAAATACATTGTCAAAGGGGGAGAGATAATATGGTGAATTGAATTTTTAAAGATAAGTATGCAAGGGGGAGAAACTGATTACACATTGCACATATTCACAAGTTTTTTGGCATGATTTTTCTCAAAAGAAAAAATTGTTTATGTGGTGTTGCCAAAGGGGGAGAAATTGTTTTCAAAATTTTTAATGTGAATAAGCCAATGTTTGAATTTTAAGTGTGTTGCCAATGCATTCATCAAGGGGAAGATTGTGAGACCTATGTGTGCTGAATACATTGGCTTTGATAATATAAGTTCTAAAATTCTGCCAAAACACCCTTTTTAGCAAGGTCCGACTCTAGCTCTGAGCTTCTACAAGGTCCGACAATAGGTCCGACTTGCTTTGTCAAGGTCCAACATGTTTTTTGGGTAGCTTCGGTGAGCTTTGTCTTTAGCTCTGGCATGTATTTGTTAAGCTACGATATGTTTTGCTAGGTCCGACTTATGTTGGTTAGCTCCGACATATTTTTCTAGCTCTGGCTTTTGGGTTGACTAGTTCTGACCAGCTTTGGTAAGCTCCAGTGCTAGGTTGTAATAGCTTTGGTAAGCTCTAGCGCTAGGTTGTACTAGCTTTGGTAAGCTCCAGTTCAAGCTCCGGTTAGCTTTGGCAAGATTCGGAGCTTGATCAGAATGTTCCTGCTTTTACTGTAAAATGTTTCGAACTTGCTTTACATTATTGGAATGATTGCTTAGTATTCATTTGCCAAGTTTTTGATGTGTTTTGTTTGATATGGCTGATATCATTTTACTGTGGTTTTGCAACATGCTTATGTGAGGTGCTCCCAAAAGGTGTTGTGTTCTGACCTAACTTGAGTCAAGTCGCGGACTTGGGCTCGTACGGATTGGTTGTTTGTTCATGTGCAGGTGTTGCTTGAGTTCAAGTCATGGCTTGTGACATGATCCTTTGGACTAGTATCAGGGAGGAGATGAGGTTCCAACAACCAAGTTCAGGAGGAATTGTGGTTGAACAGGTCAGGAGGTCGCGCAGGATGATTGAATCAAGGGTAGTGCATATGAAGGTTACTGGACGTCGAAGGAAGGTGTTCGCCCGTATGCATGCAGTGCATAGCAACATTGTTCTGAAGACGGTTATGGAAAGAAGATCTGAAGGATCGGATCGTATCGCATTATGAGTTCGGCCGCTGGCTGAGTCGGTTATGGATCAATATGGAAAGTATTGAGTTGGTTACGGTAGTTTTCTTGTGCCGCGCGAAAGTCAAGCTGTTTAGGAATACGGGATGTGTTCTTGTTTTGTTAGGAAGTCTTGAGATTGTTTCTATCTGCGAATAGGAAGATCTTGAGCAGTTATAGAAAGTTTCGATTCGTGATTTGAGTAGGAATAGAGTCCTCATTTGAGTTGGTTTGGCCTTTGGGCTGGTTATATAAGCAAGGGAGGCCAGAACTCGTGAAAGAGGACTTTGGGGCTGTTCCTCTTGTGTTCTATTGAATAAAATTCATAGTTCAAAGGAACTTTTGTTTCTTGTTCGTTCGACTTGCTCTAGACAAGATTTACTTGTCGAGTTTCTGCACAGCACTACCTTTCATCGGTGGTTTTATCATAACTCGAGTTTTACCGATCCAATTACCGTGATTCGTTTTGTGTTGTCTTCACAACTTGTTTTTATATCATCTATTAAAATTTCACAGTCATTGGATTTGTGGTTTCTAATCTACGCAAGTTTCTTCGATGAAATACAGAACTGTTTTTTACTCGGTAGAACAGATCGATATTAGTTCAATCTTTTGATCATAACTTGAGTTTTTCTTGACGGATTCGAGTGATTCCTATTGTGTTGTCATCGTGACTTGGTTTTCTCTAATACCAACAATTTTTGTCACGATTGAACACGTTTAAGATTTTTCGCACACACGGTGGGCGACACCAGAGCAACGAGCGCCGGCACCTCCCAAGGGGCCTGCCGTCGACGTCTCTACGAAGATAGTGGACGACGCCGAAGCATCCAGTTCCTGCACCTCCCAAGGGGTCTGTCGTCGACGTCTCTACGATGATGGTGGGCGACGCTGGAGCAGCCAACTCCAGTACCTCACAAGGGGCCTGTCATCGATGTCCAAGCACAGCGATGACAACAACAAGCGTGGATAAGGGCCTACCATCGACGTATCTACGATGATGGTGGGTGATGCCGGAGCAACCAGCGCCGACACCTCCTAAGGAGATTGTCGTCGACGTCTCTACGAAGATGGTGGACGACGCCAGAGCATCCAGCTCCGGCACCTCCTAAGGGGCCTGCCATCAACATACCTACGAAGATGGTGGATCACACCGGAGTATCCAGCTCCGGCACCTTCCAAGGGGCATGCCGTTGACGTTTCTACGATGATGGTGGGTGACACGGAGCAGCCAGCTCCGGCACCTCCCAAAGGGCCTGCTGTTGATGTCCCAGCACAGCGACGACAACTACAAGCATGGATAAGTGAGTAAACTCTCTTGCCCCTCTCTTGTTGCTAACAAGGTTCTCTTGTGATAGCGTGTACAACAGGGGCCTGCCGTCGTCATCTCTACAATGATGGTGGGCGACGCTGGAGCAACTAGCGCCGGCACCTCCCAAGGGGCCTACCGTCGACGTCTCTACGAAGATGGTGGATGACACCAGAGCATCTAGCTCTGACACCTCCCAAGGGGCCTGCCGTCGACGTCTCTACGAAGATGGTGGATGACGCTGGAACATCCAACTCCGGCACCTCCCAAGGGGCCTGCCGTAGATGTCTCTATGACAATGTTGGGCAACGCCGGAGCAGCCAGCTCCAACACCCCCCAAGGGACCTGCCGTCGATGATGGTGGGCGACACTGAAGCAATCCACTCTAACTCCCCTGCTCTGCTGGGGGCCCATCGAATACATCCTGCGATCAAGTGGTAGATGTTCCCAGCCAACTAACCACATCTACCAATGGGCCTCTAAAGGGGGTTCCATAGGCAGGAAGTCAACAGACAACACTTCGGTCATATCAATTGTGCAATCGTTGGTCCTCAAAACTAAGGAGCTCAGCAAAGGTTCTGCAAACCCTTACGCAGCTAAGGACTCAGAGCAACAGTTGAGAAGCGCAAAGACAAGCCAAGAAGTCAAACACGAATTCAGATTCATTAAGGAATATTTACAAAGGGGAGAACCCTGGATACAAAGACGTGCTGCCAGCCTCAGTACCTGGTGAATTGCGTTACGACATGTTTGGCGGCATCCTTAACCTCTACCGCTGCTGTCTCCTCGCGCTCCTCGACAGGGCCCTCGAAAATTGGCTCTAGCGGCAACTCGGGGTACCGGCTTTGGTAGCACACCAGGATGTGGGATGCCACCATCTCCGCCACCGCTCTACCCTCAGCTTCAAGAAGCTAGGCCGGCTGATGCTCCTACTGATCGAGCTCTCGGGTGCGACGCTCTGAAGTCAGCACCCGAGTCAGATGTCAAGATCTAGCAGGAGGAGTTCCTGGTGCTCATCTAGGTGATGCTCCCGACCATGTGCCAAGTTGCTCCCCCGAATCTCAATGTCTTTAGCGTGAGACTGGAGCCTGACCCGATCTGCCTGGACCTGAGCCATCATTGCTTGGGCTGTCGCCTCTTGCTCAACAACATCAGACACCCGGTCATCAATGGCGGCCTCACGGTGATTGTGGGCCTCTCGACCCGCTTCGAGGGTGCACACGTGGGAATTAGCCGCCTTGCTGGATGCCTTGGCGTCGGCCAGAATCCTCTGGGACATGGCGTATGTGGCCTTTACCAAGCAGTGCCTCAACTCCTGTTCTTCTTCCTCCCGCTTGTGCTTTGCCTTTGCACTGGCAATCGTGGACCTCAAGAGGTCCTCTCAGGATTGGAGTCGATCGCCCTCCGCTTGCAGCCTCTCCCACTCTGTAGCAAGGGCCCCCTGCACTCGGTGGAGGTTGGACTGCACCAGGTCGATGTTGGACTGCGTCGAGGCCAGGACGTCGGAGAGACGCTCTGGCTCTGCTGAAGTTAGCAAGGGTCACCTGGTAACCATCTTGGAAACCTCTTCCTCTTCCAGCAATGAAGGCAAGACCACTAGTATCGGGGGCCTCCTCTTCGGGGACTGAGCGGAAGTTGTGGTGCTATTCGAAGTGGCAACACCACCATCGCCCAAGGAGCCACCTGCTGGATCAACTGCCTCGAAGCGGCAACACCACCATCGTCAAGCTCCACTACGTCTTGATAGATGGCGGGGCCAGCCTCAACCTCCTCAGCCGTGCAGCCTTCGAGCGGCTGTAGATCCCGGTGTCCAAGCTCACCCCCTCGAGCTCATTCTCGGGGGTGGGACCAGGGAGCATCATCTCATACGGCAATATCCATCTCTGGGTGACCTTCGAGACGCACGACAACTACAGGATGGAGAGCATCCTCTTCGACATTGTCGATGTTAGCCTCCCCTTCAACTCCATCATCGGCAGGCCGGCCATCTGCCGATTCATGGCCGTACCCCACTATGGCCACCTCGTCCTAAAGATGCCAACCCCCTCCAGTGCCCTTAGGATCCGCGAAGACCGCACCGCTGTGGTATTAGCCTTGGAGCATCTCCAAGCTCTCTAAGTAGACCTGGCACCCACCTCAGGCAGCGCTGGATCGAGTCAGCCTCTGCCAAACTCACGTCAGCATGGAGCACCCTTTGCACCCCGACTGCAGCCCTCCGGTGGCACCGACTTCCTCGTCAAAGCTGCCGAGCTCAGTCCCAGCACTGCTCATTCTAGCTGCGAGACAGGCGGCAGAGGCAGGAGGTAGGGACGCTCACTCATCGCCCCTCTGGGAGCTGTTGATAGCAAGGTTGCACTACAACCATCACAGCTGCCTTAGAGCCTTGGGCACCCCTGTTGTAAATATTAAGTTTAAGTAGGATAGTGTAAAGGATGTCATAGGACCTACGAGTAGCACTAAGGACAACCGAGCACCGGGAGGGTCAGGTCCAGAGTGTGTAGTCAGCTTGGCTTGGTTCCAAACCCTAAACCTGTACACCCTGCTTCCCTCATCATTCAGAAGCAAGTCGTTGCCCTCTTTTGTAAAAGTCTGACTCCCCCTATGAACTCCGATAAAAAGAATCATTGTTTTACTTAATGCTTTCTTAAAAACATTATTCATTTAATTACGCATTAATTTTATGACCATACCATACTAGCCTCGTTTATCATATGTTACCTTCATATTTACAGTTATATAACTCATTTGTGCTGAAGTCATGTAGTCCAGCTATAGGCGGGCTCACTTGAGGTACCTGTAGTGTGTGAGGGGTTTTTCTGGCTGCTCTCATCATTAGGGTCCCGTGGCACCAGAAGGTTTCCCAGGAAAGGTTTGAGCCAAGCAGGAGGTCCAAGGGGTGTAAATTGCTTAGCCCGGTCTAGCACCCTAAGCATACACACCCTGCCTCCCAATGCTACAGCTGAGTACTGGAACCAAAAAGCTCACACCTTAAAGACAGCAGGAGCTGGACCCCGGAGCACCAATGCATCGAATTACCCAAGCCCCATGCATCAGTCCAGGACAGTAAGACATGACAAAGCTAAGTAGAGGAACACATATGACCGATGAGCAAGGCTAGTCCCCCCTCTTTCTATGTGCAAGACAAACCGACGGAGCGTCAAGATCCGGTGCCCCCAGGGGGCCAGCCGTCGGCGACCCAACGACGATGGTGGACGATGCCGGAGCACCCAGATCCAACACCTCCCAAGGGGCCCGCCGTCGATGTCTCAACGACAATGGTGGGCGACGCCGGAGCAGCCAGCTCCGGCACCTTCGCAAGGGGCCTGCCGTCGACAGCCTAGAACGTCAACGCCAACACCAAGCGTGGATAAGTGAGCAAATGCTCCTGCCCCGCACTTGTTGCTAACAAGGTTCTCTTGCGATAGCTTGTACACTAGGACCCTACCATGGACGTCTCCACGACGATGGTGGGCGACGCCAGACCGTTGATGTCTCAACGACAATGGTGGGCGACGCCAGAGCAGCCAGCTCTAGCACCCCCCAAGGGGCCTGCCATCGACAACTCTACGATGATGGAGGGTGACGCCGGAGCAGCCAGCTCCGGCACCTCCCAAGGAGCCTGCCGTCGATGACCCTACGACGACGGTGGATTATGCTAGAGCACATAGCTCCGGCACCTCCCAAGGGGCCTGTCGTCGATATCTCCACGACAATGGTGGGCGACGCCAAAGCAGCCAGCTCCGGCACCTTCGCAAGGGGCCTGCCATCGACGTCTCAGAACGTTAATGCCAGCACCAAGCGTGGATAAGTGAGTAAACTCTCCTACCCCACACTTGTTGCTAACGGGGTTCTCTTGCGATATCCTGTACACCAGGAGTGTGCCGTCGGCGTCTCCACGATGGTGGTGGGCGACGCCAGACTGTCGACGTCTCCACGATGGTGGTGGGCGATGCCGGACCGTCGACATCTCAACGACGATGGTGGGCAACGCCGGAGCAGCCAGCTCCGTCACCCCCCAAGGGGCCTGCAGTCGACGACTCTACGATGATGGTAGGCGACGCTAGAGCAGCCAGCTTCAGCACCTTCACAAGGGGTCTATCGTCGATGTCCCAGAACGTGAACGCCAGCACCAAGCGTGGATAACCTGTACACCAGGAGCCTGTCGTTGTGGGGACCGGGGTCCCGACATCCAAGGATCTCATTGGGTGGTGTCGTGTGATGTGGCACCTAACAGCACACACGAAAAGGATATAAAAACATGTAAAGTTTTCATTTCACATTAAACAGAGTTTACAAAATAGTGTACAATAGGAGTACACACGCAGTGAAAAATACATACTCATAATCTCACTTAACTAAGCAGGAGAGAAGACGTTCATGCCCTAGGACGCTTCTCACTAGCAACATGAAGAACATTCAGTAGCGGCGTGGTTCACATGAGATTTATCTCGACACCTCGAGATCTCATGTACAACCTGAACAACAGATATAAACCTAATACCTGCAAAAATCGTTAAAGCGCAAACGTGAGCATAAGGCTCAGCAAGACTAACCCGTCTCACTAGACATATGCAGAGGTGAATACTAAGCAATAGGTAAGGAATAGCATAAAGGACTCGCCTACAAGTGGATCCTTATAGTCATGTTTTTAAGTAGCAAATGACATTCTTCAGTCATGGCACGTAATATACTCCACAATCAAACAAGAAACACTTTGCCGATGATATGACATGCCAAAAGCACATACTGCTATTACAGGTAAAGTATGGGGAAACTGTAAACTTTAAATTGTACTATCTCTAATCCATATAAGGTTGCAAAGCAATTATAATTCAATATATCATATTCTTCTGACTTCTTCAGTATTTACTACGTCACGGCGCAGTGAACAAGTGGTACTCTATTATGCGAGGGACGGTGATTGCAATCAGGACACACCCGGACAACACGACACATACGCACTTCAGAAATGCCAGCGAGTACTTACAGCAGTACCTACACAACATTTCAGTACTAGTCGTATATGGCCACCTTTCACTAAACACTCGAATGTCGAACCGGTCGATCTTTCACGAGCAGGAGGTCACTGCGTGGGACGTACTCTGACGTGCCCACCAGCTGATTTACACCTTGCTGCCCTCAACCCACGCCTATAAAATAGAACGGAATGCCTCGACAAACCAATATCAAGCTACGTCAATTTACTGGAGCCCATTTCTCTAGTATGTCGCCGGTACATTTCAAGCTTGTCCAGCAGGGCCGCACACGAAACGGTCCTCAATCGACACGGTCAGAGCTATACGACCAAGACCACCCCTTGTGCTTCCTACTCATCTCTGACCGGTCTCGATTTCATATTCATAAGCCATTTTCTGATTCCAGATCCTCCCATGTGATAAAATTCCTATCTCGCAAGTAGATTCCAACTACTCGACTTCTACCGAATTCCTATGAGCATAAGCATAGCAGTATCTACTCAGCGGGTTGTAGACCTACCCAAGACTCCATAGGATTTGTGGGCCATGCAAGTGGATGTCAAACACCTTAAACATAATGCACAATTATCTGAAGACGTAAGGTGAAATAAAACTACAAAACACTGTAAGGAACTTAAATGCAAACCGGGGCTTGCCTTGTTTGCGACTCTATAGCAATGTCAGTTGTTATGGCTTGGTCTTCCTCCGGAGAATTCGCCATGGAATCTTGAAGTTGGAACTCCTCGGCATTCTCCTCCAAGATAAACTTCTCGTAGATCACCTATCATCACGTTCCTCACGACATGATATGCATATAAGTAATTAATGTAATCTAATAATGGACTCGACGAGTTGTAAAAACCTTAAGAAGAAGAGGCTTGAATAGGCAGATTAGATATGTCTCGGATGGGTGGAGAAACTATGGATAAGTCAAGTGGTCATAGTAGTGTCTAGACGTGAATCGAAAGGTGCAATGCAAGCACACACTGCAATTATTCACTTAACACTTGGAGCTATGCCACTCGAGAAAACTGAGACTGATTGGTGTGGCAGTGTTGGACTGAATAGTGTAAGAAGGACTAAGGAATCGAGGGGGGACATCGAAAGCTTGAGTATGAGTGAAGTGTGCAATAAAGAAGGTTGCGACTTACAAGTCGACCAATGAAGTTATACAAACTCACTAAGGAGTAAACCTAATTAAGTGACAAGTGTGGTTACAGGGTGTTGAATTAGGACGAATCGACGTGAAACCCTAGCGACACATGGAAAAGAAGTGAGATCAGCATTTCTTTAGGTAAACCTAAAGAAATGCTGATCTAACTGCTAACCTAACGTGAGTACTAAGACACATTCAAAGGACCTTTAGGTAAATCAGTCGCTATGACAATCTTCGCAAACATCGTCCAAGTTCTTACATGACACTATTGCAGTGTCCTTTGCAAGATTTTCCATATGAGCTCGATGAACTCCTGGAACTCGAACATAAGGCATTACTATGTAGCGACGACGTGCTTTGCAATCTCGGGAAGATCATCTCATCGATGTTCACAAGGTTAGTGATGTCGACTCGATCGTCGGTAAGCGACTCGACGAACCTGTCGTCGATGAAACGACACACCTAGTTAAGCAATTCTGCGGACGGTTAGGAAACATCATCGACACGAACAAGAAACTCTTATCCAAGGTTCCCCTTGGTCTAGTTTTCCTTGTCGGTCGCAACATTCTCGCATTACTCAACCATAGGTCATCGGTGATCACCAACCACCTTGGTTTGACCTGGAAGGCATTTTATCGAGCACCTTGGCTATACCTAGGACTCGATCACCCTCACATCGACTAAAACCTAATTTGGCTTGACAACCATTGTTTGACGAGTCGTGCTTGTGTTCCAGCACCACACACATCACAAGCATCCTTCATCTCAATGCCAGGGCACGATGACGGCTCAGAGCATCACGACGACGTCATGTGGTCAACGACGTTGACGCGGCTCATGGTGAAGCATCACGAGCACGCACGGACAGGCCAACATGATACAAACGACAAAGGAGGTCAACTTGGGGATTTCTATAGGAATGATAGCAATGCGGAAAATGGATGTACGGCTTGACGACACATGAGTACCATTAGCGGTCACCACAAAGGACTTCGGGGCGTCAAGCAAGGCATTTTAGGGCAAGGCTCACCTTGTAGGCATTTCAGCGAATATCTTGGGTGTGTACTTGATTCCGTCGCTTCATCACCATTCAAAGTGTATCTTGGCACTTAGGCTTGTCGGTTGCAACATCATTCTACCCCTGCATCACAGACCAGCCCTCAACATCAACAAAGTTGGTTCTTCCCTCGTAAACATTTCATCAAACACCTTAGCTGCAGTCACTAATCTAATCAATCTTGCACAATCAGAGCTAACCTTGGACCAGTGGTCGATACCATTGTGCCGTTGACGTGTTCCTGCATTTCATCCATCGCACCAATCATTCGCCTTGCTTCTAGGACATAGCTATGGCGTGGAACATCGCATTGAAGGTGACAGGCGGAAACTTGGGCATGGCCTTGGCAGGAGCAGAGGAGCAGGGCCCGGTTTGTGTGGCATGGCGCGACAGTCGTCGCCGTGGCAGCTGGAGCACACGCACAGAGGTGGTGGCAGGGGAGCGATGGCCAGAAGCGCAGCCGGGCGAGCAGCAGACGGCAGCAAGGAGCACGACCGACGATGAGCAGGGCCTGGGCGGCGCTGTGCGTGAGGCGCACGCGGTATCGGCGACGCAGGGGAACGGCGCTCCAGGCGGGGCACGACCGGAGGGAAGGGCAAGCGGCCACGACGGCGAGATGCGTGCGGCCGGGAGCAGGCGAGCTCGAGCAGGGTGGCCGGCGAGCATGCATGGCAGCGCTGGGCAGGGGACAATCGCGGCGTGGATTTGAGCAGGGCCAGGAGCAGAGATACGCATAGGGGTGCGCGCGGGTGCGTCAAGGGGCAAACAGCAGCGGGGCGCGGAGGAAGGCAAGGTGCCATGGAGCGGTCGGGAGCAGGAAGAGTAAAGGCCACGGGAGTGAGGAAGAAGAAGGGAAATCTGTTTTCTACCTCTGGATAGAAGCAATGCTAGCAACATGCACCATGCCGTGTCACCCTGTAACCGAAAGGCAAAGGCGGTTCAACTTTGGAGAGGCTTACAGGTGGGGCCCACAACACTCTCCTCCCTCATTCTCCTTTCCAATTTCATATAGAGCTAGCAAACATGCTTCAAAAATATTCAACTTTGGCCCACTTACTAAATAAAATGTGAAGAATTTTATGGTGCAATCAGATTACAGAACTGAGCAAGTTGAATTTTTAACTCAGGTTTGAATTTGAATTCAAGCGGCGATACTTGACTCAATGAAATAAATAGTAAATTAGGTTCAAAAATCCTGAAACTTTGAAGTTAACCTTTCTGAACCATAAGGGACCTCGGAAAAAATTTGGAGTTGATTTGGACAAGGTTAAGTACAAAGTTTAAATTTTAAGTCGACTTTGGTTAAACTCTTAGTACGTGTCCAATAAATGGAAAACGTGCTTCAAAATTTTGAAACTTTACCGAGAGTCAATTTGGAATATTAGAAGGTCATGGAAAAATTTATAGCCTTAGATTTGAATATTTTTGACAGGGTCAAATGTACAGTAGCATATTCAATTTGTATTAATTTGAGTATATATTTGGTACTGCATATTAATTTGACCTAGCAATCTCCATCTATTGAGCAGCTTAAATCTTCATGTGAACCTAGTTTGAACAGTAGCTTGATTTGAATTTTGAATGTCCCATTTTAGGGTTGGAATAATTCATTTTTCTTTCTCTCTATTTTTTTTTCTTTTCCTCCTTTAATTTTCACTAAAAATATGAATACTTGGAAATTAAGGATTTTACACCTTAAGTTCTAATATACATTAGCAACCATGTTCTATATGTAAAATTTTAACAAGTTCCTATTTTTAGTGAACATTGGTTAACTCGTATGGTTCATGTGAGTTTGGATTTCTAAGTCCACTTTCAAAATTTTTAAGTTGGCATTTTTGCGTTTTTGTTCTTCCAAAAAGCGGCTTTTACCGTCGTCGACGTCTCCATGACGGCGGTGGGCGACGCTGGACCATCGGCGTCTCAATGACGATGGTGGGTGACGCCGGATCAGCCAGCTTCAGCACCCCCCAAAGGGCATGACATCGATGACTCTACGACGATGGTGGGCGACGCCGGAGCAGCCAGCTCTGGTACCTCCCAAGGAGCCTGCCGTCGATGACCCTACGACGACCGTGGACGATGCTGGAGCACACAGCTCCAGCACCTCCCAAGGGGCCTGCCGACATCTCCACGATGATGGTGGGCGACGCCGGAGCAGCCAGCTCCGGCACCTTCATAAGGGGTCTGTCGTCGACGTCCCAAAACGTCAACGCCAGCACCAAGAATGGATAAGTGAGTAAACTCTCCTGGCCCGCACTTGTTTCTAACAGGGTTCTCTTGCGATAGCCTGTACACCAGGAGCCTGCCGTCGATGTCTCCACGACGGTGGTGGGTGACGCCGGACCGTCGACGTCTCAACGACGATGGTGTGCAACGTCGGAGCAGCCATCTCTGGCACCCCCAAGGAGTCTGTCGTTGACAACTCTACGATGATGGTGGGCGACGCCAGAGCAGCCAGCTCAGACACCTTCGCAAGGGGTCTGCCATCGACATCCCAGAATGTCAATGCCATCACCAAGCATGGATAAGTGAGTAAACTCTCCTGCCCCGCACTTGTTGCTAACAGGGTTCTCTTGCGATCGCTTGTACACCAGGAGCCTGTCGTCGATGTCTCCACGATGGTGGTGCGCAACGCCGAACCGTCGACGTCTCAACGATGATGGTGGGAGACACCAAAGCAGCCAGCTCCAACACTCCCCAAGGGACCTGCCGTCGACAACTCTACGACGATGGTGGGTGACGCCAGAGCAGCCAGCACCGGCACCTCCCAAGGAGCCTGCCGTCGACGTCCCTACGATGACGGTGGACGATGCTGGAGCACATAGCTCTGGCACCTCCAAAGGGGCCTGTCGTCGATGTATCCATGACGATGGTGGGCGATGCCGGAGCAGCCAGCTCTGGCACCTTTGCAAGGGGCCTGCCTTCAACGTCCCAGAACATCAATGCTAGCACCCAGCATGGATAACCTATACACCAGGAGCCTGCCGTCGACGTCTCCATGATGGTGGTGGGCGACATCGGAGCAGCCAGCTCTGACACCTCCTCAGGGGCCTGCCGTCGATGTCTCAACAATGATGGTGGGCGGCGCTAGAGTAGCCAGCCCTCACACCTCCTAAGGGGCCTGCCGTCGATGTCTCAAACAACGATGGTGGGTGATGCTGGAGCGCCCAACTCCGGCGACTGGTAGCGCTACGACACCCCAACTCCCCTGCTCCACTGGGGGACGTTGAAGACATCCTGCAAATCAAATGGTAGATGTGCCCAGCCAACTAACCACATCTACTAAGGGGGCTCTAAGGGGGTTCTATAGGCAGGAAGTCAAGGAGCAACACCTCGGCCATATCAATTGTGCAACTGTTGGTTCTCAAAAGCTAACAGGCTCGGAAAAGTTTCTGCAAACCCTTACGCATCTAAAGACTCAGAACAACTGTTGAGAGACACAGATAGGCCGAGAAGCAAAACACAAATTCAATATCATTAAGGAATTTGTACAAGGGGGTGAACCCCATATACAAAGATAAGATACCAACCTTAGCCCTGGCTGAATCGCGCTACGATGTGTTCGGCGGATTCCTTAACCTCCGCTGCTGCTGTTGCCTCACGCTCTGCAACAAGGCCTTCAAAAACTGGCTCCAAAGGCGGATCGAGATACCGGCTTTGGTGGCACACCAAGACATGGGACGCCACCGTCTCCGCCGCAGCCCTACCCTCGGCTTCCAGACGCTGAGCCAGTTGATGCTCTCACAGATCGAGGTCCCAAATACGACGCCCAGCTTTGTGCTCCCGGGCCTGGACGTTGAGAGAAATGATGAGTCCTGACCTTCCGAAAGGTAATGGATAAGTCAATTTTTGTGGAGATCTCAACATTGATGATCCGAGGCTCTCGAGTAGAACACGAAAAACCCCTGCAATCACTACACCACCGCTCTGTTGGTTATCAACTGTGCTGCACACGATTGACCTCACCAAGAAGGCTAATCCCTGCAAGTGCAACTGAGAACACAAGCAAGAACAAGGTAGAAACGATCTGAAATCGCGATGTTGGGGTCTCACAAACCGTAGAACGACGATATTATTGATCTAAGCAAAACCCAATTGTTCATGGCAGCCACTATGGAGTATATATATGTGGGAGGACGTCCAAGGGTCTGTTGGGGTCGTGACCTAACCCTAAGATACAAAAATAATGGACTTAGACTTGATACATGGCCCAATGGCCCAATACGGTGGCGCAGCACCCTAACAGATTCTGTACTTGATTTTGTTTCGATGATTCCCGTCTACTCCGAAGGAATTTTGACACGGGACCGGTGCCATTAGAAATTTTATCCTCTCCCCTTTCCGTGCATATGTAGAACGTCCAAAACAGAGTTTGTATGCGTCCTGGGCGTCCGTTTTAGTGTGTACTGCTCTTGGACTCCGAGTTGGAGACAATATTGAGTTTGGCTCGGTTTCCATCTTATTTGAATTAATTCTCTGGTCCTCCACGTCCCTAATACTTCCTCCAACTACTCCTTGAACCTCTTCATGGATCCTAATCACAATTAAATCATTAGGTAGCAATCTATGCTCAAAAACATATAAGGAAACATATAAGAATGAGCTCACCTCTGAAATTAATTGTTGTGTATGAACTCTATTGATTGCATCTTGTATGTTCAACGGAGTGTTGTTTGTATCCATAGAAGTGATGTCCTCATCATCCTCCCCTTCTTGAATTGGAGTCGTCCTCGACTCAAGTTCATCTCCTCTCATGTGTTGGTCCAAATGTGCAATGCTATCAAATCTTCTTGTATCCATGAATGGAGGAGGCCATGGTGGTGGATGACATAGTGCGCCATCTTGATCTTGTCCATCAAATAAGAGTGCACATTCACTTGAGCCAGGATCCCAAGCAAATAAACATTGTGTCATGTTTGTAGGTGCAATGATAACGTGCATGATCTCATCATTCTCCCCTTATTTGTGACAAGCCGTCCTCGGCTTGCTTGTATGTCCAGCAAAGAGGCTTTTGGGGACAGAGTGAGCACTGTCCATATTGCACAACCGCAGTGAATAATGCTTTTGTTGTCCCTGCTGCAAGGAAAAAATACTAGAAAAACTTAACAAGATATTATTAGCGTTAGTACATTCATTTACTTGACCATGTTGTTGCAACACAAAAGGAGCTTCCTCATTTGAACATATGTAAACTTTATGCACCATAAACATACCACTATGTTCATATTTGCCTATAGCATGAAAAATATTCCTACTTAACAAAGGCAATTCAGATTGAGAAAATATTAGCAAAAGTTTCTCGCATAAGAATTTTCATATCTTTCCATGTTCGAGGTCTTTCTAAATCACTTAAGTTGTTCCACCAAGTCAATGCACAACCTACTAATGCACTTGCAACATTTCTAATCTTTCTTTTCTCACACATATGTGTAGGATCGAAGAGCACGTGAAAAGCTACCAGAGGGGAGTGAATGGTAGATTTAAAAATCTTACGCAGCGAAAACAATTAAACCCCAACCCCTTTGGCAGAAAAACGATCTCTTAAAGAAATCGTGTGTGAGACTAATCTAAATGTGTTTCACCGTGACAAAAGTGAAGGATATCAGAGAGAATCAAGTCACGAAGACAACACAAAAGGAATCACCCAAATCCATCAAGAAAAACTCAAGTTATGATCGAAAGATCAAACACAGGTCAAACTGCCCTACCCGAGGAAAAACAGTTCTGGAACGCTGCAAACAAACTCGTGTAGATCATAGACCACAAATATAATGACCGTGAAATTTTGATATATGATAGATAATCAAGTTGTGAAGACAACCCAAAAATAATCACATCAATTAGATCTGTAAAACTCGAGTTATTATAAAACCACCGACGAAAGGTAGTGCTGTCCAGAAACTCGACGAGTAAAACTTGTCTGGAACAAGTCGGATGAACAAGGCACAAAAGTTCCTTCAAACTACGAATTTTATTCAATAGAACACAAGAGGAACAGCCCCAAAGTCGTGCATCACAAGATCTGGGCTCCCTTGCTTATATAACCAGCTTGAAAGCCAACCCAATATCAACTAGGACTCCAATCCTACTCAGATCACGAATCGTAACTTTCCATAACTGCTCAAGATTCTTCTATACGCAGATAGAAGCAATCTTAAGACTTCCAAACACCTTAGGAATGTATCCCACATTCCTAAACAACTCAAATTCGTGACCCACACGAAATCCTATCATAACCAACTCAAATCTTTCCATATTTGAGTCAAACCCGACTCAGTCGCAGCTTGAGTCCATAACCTAGTCGGTTGGACCTTTCCGACCAACTCTTTACGTCCACATCTCTTCATCACGTCTCGGAACCATGTAGCCACGTCCATGCACTCCTTGCACACGTGCAAACATCTTCCAATGACGTCCACGATACCTTTATATGCATTGTTCTTGATTCAATCATGCTGCGCAACCTCCTGATCAGCTCAACCACAATTCCTCCTGAATTTGGTTGTTGGAACCTCATCTCCTCCCTGAGACTAGTCCAATGGATCCCGTCACCAGCCATGTCTTGAACTCAAGCAACACATGCACATGAATAAACAACCAATCCATACGAGCCCAAGTCCTCGACTTGACTCATGTTAGTTCCGAACACAACACCTTACGTGAGAACCTCACATAAGCATGTTGCAAAACCACAGTAACACGATATCATCCATATCATCCAAAAAGCACCAAAAACTTAGTAAAAGAATACTAAGCAAACTTTCCAACAATGTAAAGCAAGTACGAAACATTGCAAATGAAAAGCAGAAGCACTGCGGTCAAGTTTCGGACCTTGCCAGAGCAACCCGGACCTTGAGCTGGAGCTAACAAAAGCTAGTACAACCTAGCGCCGGAACTTACCAGAACTAGTATAACCAAGCTCCCGTCGGAGCTTACAAAACTAGCAGGACCTAGCGCCGGAGCTAACCATAACTAGTTGGAACTAGTAAACTCAAAAGTCGGAGCTAGAAAAATCAACTCGGAGTTTAGCAAAAACACGCCGGAGCTATCAAAGGCATGTCGGAGCTAAAGACAAAACTCACCGGAGCTGACCAAAGCTAGTCGGACCTAGCATTGAACGTAACCGGAGCTACCCAAAACAAGCCGAACCTACCGTCGGACCTTGCTGTAGCTCAGAGCTAGAGTCGGACCTTGCTAAAAAAGATGTTTTAGCATAATTTCAGAACTTTTATCATCAAAGCCAATGTATTCAGTACACATAGGTCTTACAATCTCCCCCTTGATGAATGCATTGGCAACACCATTTAAAATCCGAACATTGGCTTATTCACATAAAAGTTTTGAAGGCAATTTTTCCCTTTTGTAAATCAAAAGTAAAATGAGAAGAAAAATTATCCCATATTATCTCTCTCCCCCTTTATTATCTCTCCTTATGCACATATTCTCTTTCTCTTCATGCTTATCTCTCCCCCTTTGACAATGTATTCAGCAAGTCATGAGAAGCACAAATTATCTCTCCCTCTTTAGTTGTTATGAGCATATTATAACATATACATATAAACAAAGCTCATACAAGTCATACTATCAAGTATCTTACATTATCACATCAATGAAATACATAAAGTAGTGTAAGCCATGCTAGAGATCAAATGTAATTTTCAATTTAAGCAAGTCATGATCTCACAAACTTAACTATTTCAAAACCTGAAAGCATGATACTAGTTGCTGCATTTTATTATTTTTGAAAGCATAAATTTAGATCATATGATATTTGCAAGAGATTATATGTGCATCTGCCTTATTCTAACCAACCAAGCCAAGCCTATGTCATTTGACAATCAGAAGCTTAAGGACATGGTTTTAGTCATACACAACTTCTTCCAAGTTCATATCTAAGTGCAATGACAAGCCATCTCAAAAGAAGAAGTGCGATGCATGCATATTCTCTTGATCTTTTGTCAATTTATATTTGTTCATAAAAACTCAACATGTGAGTTGATTACTTGATTAATTCTTAATGATTAAAAGCACTTGTGAACATGTAACAAGTTCAAAACAGCAAGAAAGTTCGGCCATGACCAGTTTTAGTGTAAGTAATTATTCCAATTACTAGACATGGCAAAAACTACAAAATGTATAACATGAGTAATGTAGTAAGAACTTTCAGCATGTAAAAGGAATCACAGAGTCATATATGTATGAAATTCTATGCTCATATTATTTTAATTTCAGATTCACACATAGACTTCCCAAGTTTCAAAACTCCCCCTCAATTTAAGCCATGAGGATGCATAACCCCTATTTCACTACGAATGTAACAAAAATGAGTGAAATCCAAAGGTTTTGTAAAAATGTCAGCCAATTGTTGTTCGGTATCTACATGGTGAAGCACAATGTTTCCTTTTTCAACGTTATCTCGGAGAAAGTGATACCTAATGTCAATGTGCTTAGTTCTAGAATGTTGCACGGGGTTTTTAGCAATGCAAATGGCACTAGTATTATCACAAAACAGTGGAACATTATCTAGATCAACCCCATAGTCCATAAGTGTTTGAACAATCCAAAGAATTTGTGAGCAAGCACTAGCAGCAGCTACATATTCAGATTCAGCTGTGGATTGTGCAACTGAATTTTGTTTTCTAGAGGACCAAGCAACAAGAGAATTACTAAGAAAATGACAAGCACCGGAAGTACTTTTCCTATCAATCCTACAACCCCCAAAATCAGCATCCGAAAAAGCTTTCAAAGTAACGGTTGAGGAAGAAGGAAGAAAAATGCCAAATTCTTGAGTTCCATGTAAGTACCTGAGAATCCTTTTGATGGCTTGACGATGTGAAGCACGTGGGGAAGCTTGAAACCGTGCACAAAGACATACGTTGAATTGTATGTCCGGTCTTGATGCCGTGAGGTACAAAATTGATCCGATCATGCTTCTATATTCTTTTTGATTCACAGGTTCACCATCTTCATCAAGTTCAAGTGTTGTTGCTGTTCCCATTGGTGTCCGAAGAGGCTTGATTTTGTCCATGTTGAAGCGCCTTAGGAGTTTTTTGGTATACTTCGTTTGATGCACAAAGGTACCCTCCTTGGTTTGCTTGATTTGCAGCCCCAAAAAGTAACTGAGTTCACCCATCATACTCATTTCAAATTCGGAACTCATCATTGCTGAAAACTTGGACACAAGATCATGAGAAGCACAACCAAAGATAATATCATCCACATACACTTGAACGAATAATGAGTCATTGCCATGCTTAAGCACAAAAAGAGTTTTATCAACCTTGCCCATGGTAAACCCTTTTTCAAGTAAGAATGTTTTTAACCTATCATACCATGCTCTAGGGGCTTGTTTGAGACCGTATAAGGCTTTGGACAGTTTGTAAACATGATTAGGAAAATCTGGATTTTCAAAACCTGGTGGTTGTTTGACATAAACCTCCTCATCTATGTAGCCATTAATAAAAGCACTTTTAACATCCATTTGATATAGCTTAAAACCTTTAGATGTTGCAAAAGCTAACAAAATTCTTATAGCTTCTAATCTAGCGACAGGAGCAAAAGTTTCATCAAAATCTAGACCTTCAACTTGAGTGAAACCTTGAGCAACCAACCTAGCCTTATTCCTAACGACCCCATCCTCACTTTGTTTATTTTTAAATACCCATTTAGTTCCAATTAAAGTGTGACCATGAGGTGGAGGTACAAGTTTCCAAACATTATTTCTTTCAAAATTTTCTAACTCTTCTTGCATGGCAATAATCCAAGATTCATTAGTGAGTGCGTGTGATATATCTTTGGGTTCAAAAGAAGCAACAAAAGCATAATGAGCATGAGAGTTTGGATCGCAAAACCTGGACCGTGTGACTCGTTCGTGCAAGCTTCCAATCATCTGTTGTGGGGGGTGATCTTTGTAAAAACGTCGGGGAACAGATGTCTCACAAGCTTCTTCTTCATTAGGTTCATCGTAGATTGATGAGCTTTTGACTTGTGGACGATCGGGACCAGCATAGGTGATAGTCGGAGCTTGTTCAATGTCCGGAGCTGGACACGTGTCAACTTCAGAACTACCAGGCAGTATCACCGGTTCTTCTTCATCTTCGAAAATACCCTCCCCCTGAGGATACAGATCTAGTCCTGCAACACCGGAGCTAGTACCTGGGCTAGCATCATCAAAAGACACTTCACAAGTCTCCACAATTTTGTTAGTGTCAAGTAAAAGCACACGGTAGCCTCTAGTATGAGATGGATAACCAAGAAACATGCCATCAATGGATCTAGGTTCAAATTTATCAAGATTACCATGTTTCTTAACAAAACATTTGCAACCAAAGACCCGAAAGTGTGTAACACTAGGCCTATGTCCAAACCGAAGCTCATATGGTGTTTTACCTAGCTTAGCACGCGAGAAAACACAATTTGAGACATAACAAGTGGTTGCTAATGCATCAGCCCAAAATTTCCTAGGAGTTTGATATTCATCAAGCATAGTCCTAGCCATCTCAACTAAGGTTCTATTCTTTCTTTCTACAACACCGTTTTGTTGAGGTACATATGGGGAAGAAAATTGATGATCTATTCTATTTTCAGCACAAAAGTGAACAAAAGATTGATTTTTAAATTCAGTTCCTTTATCACTTCTAATTGCCTTTAAAGATCTTGGGTGATCAATTGATAATATAAGAAATAAAGTTCTAAAGTGACTAAAAGCTTCATTCTTAGATGCCATAAAGTAAACCCAAGAGTATCTAGAATAATCATCAACAATCACAAGAGCATACCATTTACCTCCGAAGGATTGAACATGTGAAGGTCCTACGGTGTCAAGATGCAAAAGTTGACATGGTTCAGTTGACATGATCATTGTGAGAGGAGTATGTGAACCTGCAACCCATCTTAGCATGTCTACAAGAAGAGCACACAATTTCTTTGTCCCCTTTAAGCTTAGGCATCCCACGTATGCGATCAAGAGCACTAACACGCGTTAGGTGATCAAAGCCTACGTGACCAAGTCTACGATGCCAAAAATATAAGTCCTTTGAATCATTAGCAACTAGACACCTATGCTTAGAGGAAGACATATCAAAATCAGCTTTAAAAACTCTTCCAAACCGAGACATGTTAAAAATAAGCTCACTATTTGAACTTACAACTTTGCAACAGTTTTTATTGAAAATAATTTCCAGATTTTCATCTAGCAATTGTGAAACAGAAAGCAAGTTGTATTTCAAATTTTTGACAAGTGCCACATCCTTCAAAGTATAGTGATCATTTACTCTAACCGAACCCTTAGCAATTATAGGAGTTGAAGAATTATCGGCAAAAGTAACATTCTCTACACATGACACAAAAGAGAGGGAGGAGAACCAATCTTTGTTACCGGTCATGTGGCGTGAGCAACCTGAATCCACAATCCAAATGTTCTCCTTCCTCAAACGTGTAACCTACATAAAAGCACAATACATCGATGACTCAATACTGGGGTTAGTCAAAAGGCATTTAGGAATCCAGTACTGAGTCACGCGATGTGTAGCAGGAAAAACACGCGAAAGCTGAGACAAAACAGCAGGTTTATGAGTCAAAGTTTGAGATTTTTTATTCTTAACTACTGACCTATAAGGTGTTACTTGTGTAGCACAAAAATCAGTAGCTCCGGAGGCAAAAACAGAAGGTCCGGAGGTAAACTTTGAATGTTTTTGACCAAAACAGCAAGTTTTACATTCGGTTCAATGTGTGCAGCAAATTTTGCATGAAAGTTATGAGATCTAGCAACCATTCTTTCCCTTTTCTGTTGTTTAGCTAGTCTATAACAAAAATCTATGACATGACCATATCTACCACATAAGGTACAATGAAATTTAACTTTGTGTTCCTGTCTAGATGAGCAAGCAATATTTTTATTTGAAACCGAATGAGGCAGCACTCCTGCAGATTTGAAAACCACTCCTTTTCGTTTAGGAACAGTTTGAATCAAACCACTTCCTAATGACTTTACAATTTTAGGAGGATGTGCCTTAGCATGAGCATGAGAATCAAAACCTAAACCAGTTTTATCATTGCAAGACTTAAGAAGAATTCAGCAGTAAGTTTAGGTTCTTATTCCCATTACAAAACCGATCTAATGTCCTATGCGTGTCATAAAGTTTATTGGACAGATCAAGGCAATTTTCACATGAAGTTTTTCCTTTTAGTTTGCAATTTGAACAAAATTTAACTTCATGAGAACGTAAAGCATTGTTCAATATAGAAATTTCATTCATAGCATCATGTAGTTTCTTATCAAGATCATCACAAGTAGAACAATGCAAATCAATTGTAAAACAGCTAGCATCTTTCATGTTTTTATCATTAAGTGCAGCAAGCTCTTTGTTCTTTTCAATTTCTAACTCAAGTTTATCAAGTGTGGAGGTGTGCGCACTTCTTAATGAGGACAATTATTCATATATTAAATCACATGAGGAACATGCATCATCACTAGGAATCAAAGTTTTTAAACAGTTGATTTCATATTCTAGTGATTCAATTTTAGCAGCACTATCCCTAAGCTTTTTGTCCTTTTTCTTAACAATAACAGTGGCACACATTTATTCGCAAGTAGGACATACCTCTTCATTGTCGCTGTTGTGTTCTGCCTCCTCCATACTTGATCTTGACTTGCCCGCCATGAAGCACAAGTTTGTCAAATCATCTTCATCTTCATCACTTCCAATATCCACGTCGCTTGAACTGAACTCTTGAAGCTCGGTGATGAAACTGTTGATCATCTTGCGTCCTATGGTACCTTTCTTCTTCTTGTTGGAATTTCCAGAGGAGGTCCGGACCTTGCTTTGTTTTTCTTCCCGGGTGGTCGGACCGGGTTGCATCTCGAAGCGCATGTATTCTTTCTTGAACATGTCTTGCCTTACCTCTTTGATCGTGTTGGATCCTTCGTGGTAGTCACAAAGTGCTTTCCACACATCATATGCAGATCGGAGGTGTGCAACACGGTCGAAATCGCTTTGTGTTAATCCTTGTATAATCAAGTTCCGAGCCTTGTTGTTGTTGTCGACATCTCTCAGATTTGTAGCTGTAACTTGATCGTTTCATAACACTTCGTAAGGCTTGTATACCTTCTCCCATATTGCAAAGCCTTGTGCCTGGATGAAAGCCTCCATGCGTGCCTTCCAAACCTGGAAATCAATACCAGCAAACACACAAGGTTTGGCGGAGTACTTCTCCATGATGATTAGTCAAAAATACGTGCAAATCTCAAAGATTAGAGCACTGTGGCTCTGATACCAATTGTAGGATCGAAGAGCACGTGAAAAGCTACCAGAGGGGGGTGAATGGTAGATTTCAAAATCTTACGCAGCGGAAACAATTAAACCCCAACCCCTTTGGCAGAAAAACGATCTCTTAAAGAAATCGTGTGTGAGACTAATCTAAATGTGTTTCACCGTGACAAAAGTGATGGATATCAGAGAGAATCAAGTCATGAAGACAACACAAAAGGAATCACTCAAATCCATCGAGAAAAACTCAAGTTATGATCGAAAGATCAAACACAGGTCAAACTGCCCTACTTGAGGAAAAACAGTTCTGGAACGCTGCAAAGAAACTCATGTAGATCAAATACCACAAATCTAATGACCGTGAAATTTTTATATATGATAGATAATCAAGTTGTGAAGACAACCCAAAAAGAATCACGTCAATTGGATCTGTAAAACTTGAGTTATGATAAAACAACCGACAAAAGGTAGTGTTGTCCAGAAACTCGACGAGTAAAACTTGTCTGGAACAAGTCGGACGAACAAGGCACAAAAGTTCCTTCAAACTACGAATTTTATTCAATATAACACAAGAGGAACAGCCCCAAAGTCGTGCACCACGAGCTCTGGGCTCCCTTTCTTATATAACCAGCTCGAAAGCCAACCCAATATCAACTAGGACTCCAATCCTACTCAGATCACGAATCGTAACTTTCCATAACTGCTCAAGATTCTTCTATACGCAGATAGAAGCAATCTTAAGACTTCCAAACACCTTAGAAATGTATCCCACATTCCTAAACAACTCAAATTCGTGACCCACATGAAATCCTATCATAACCAACTCAAATCTTTCCATATTTGAGTCAAACCCGACTCAGCCGCAGCCTGAGTCCATAACCTAGTTGGCTGGACCTTTCCGACCAACTCTTTACGTCCACATCTCTTCATCACGTCTCGGAACCATGTAGCCACATCCATGCACTCCTTGCACACGTGCAAACATCTTCCAATAACGTCTACGATACCTTCATATGCATTGTTCTTGATTCAATCATGTTGCGCAACCTCCTGATCAGCTCAACCACAATTCCTCCTGAATTTTGTTGTTGGAACCTCATCTCCTCCCTGAGACTAGTCCAATGGATCCCGTCACCAGCCATGTCTTGAACTCAAGCAACACATGCACATGAATAAACAACCAATCCATACGAGCCCAAGTCTTCGACTTGACTCATGTTACTTTCGAACACAACACCTTACGTGAGAACCTCACATAAGCATGTTGCAAAACCACAGTAACACGATATCATCCATATCATCCAAAATGCACCAAAAACTTAGTAAAATAATACTAAGCAAACTTTTCAACAATGTAAAGCAAGTACGAAACATTGCAAATGAAAAGCAGAAGCACTGCGGTCAAGTTTCAGACCTTGCTAGAGCAACCCGGACCTTGAGCTGGAGCTAACAAAAGCTAGTACAACCTAGCGCCGGAACTTACCAGAACTAGTATAACCAAGCTCCCGCCAGAGCTTACAAAACTAGCAGGACCTAGCGCTGGAGCTAACCAGGACTAGTCGGAACTAGTAAACCCAAAAGCCGTTGCTAGAAAAATCAACTCGAAGTTTAGCAAAAACATGTCGGAGCTATCAAAGGCATGTCAGAGCTAAAGACAAAACTCACTGGAGCTGACCAAAGCTAGTCGGACCTTGCATCGAACGTAACCAGAGCTACCCAAAACAAGTCGGACCTACCGTCGGACCTTGCTGTAGCTCAGAGCTAGAGTCGAACCTTGCTAAAAAAGATGTTTTAGCATAATTTCAGAACTTTTATCATCAAAGCCAATGTATTCAGCACACATAGGTCTTACAATATGACATTGTCCAAAAATTTTATCCAACTCTATTTCCCAAGAAATATATTCATCGTAACCAAAACCATTATAAGAAGGAAGAGATGGTAGAATGTAATTACTTCTTGTGGAAGGTGTTGTAAAGGTGGTCTGAATGTCATATGAAACCTTGACTGATGTTTGATTTTGAGTGAACAACTTCATCGTCATCTTCATCATGTCAATCATCTCAGCATATAAAGCATGATTCTTGCTTTTACCTGACATTGTTAGTAGCAAACAAAAGATAACAAAAAATATGTTATCCCTATCAACTACAAAGGATAATGAAAAAGTGGAAGTGGAATCATACACTCTCAAGCGTCTTACCACGCTCTTACAAGTGTTCTTACCGACACTGCAGGTGGCAAACGGTGGACGGTATGAAGAAACCAATGAAGCGTGAGATGATTGCAAAGGTGTATCGATTCTGCTCAAGAGTAAGGTGAAGCTTGGATGACAATTATATGTAGCAAGAATTAGCAACAATGCAATCAGATAGTAAAGTTCAATAAGTGTCCAAAGTATTTGTCAAAGTTGCTGGCCTAAATGTGTTCCTAGTAGTTCAAGCTAGCAAGACATGAGACAAAACTAGATGACACAAAGAATGCAAGCACTTCTGTTTTATTGTTGTTTTTTTTTCCTTTTTTGTGCGGCTTTTGTATCTTGTTGTGCACTTGCCTTTTTATTTTTTCTTCTTTTTTTTAGAATGTGCTGCAAAAGAAGAACACAATGCAAACACTCAAAGATATCTTGTAGGTCTGTTACAGATTTTCTGCTCAATGTTTTAAGGACAATTAAGGACCTTTATAGGCCCCAAATCAAAAAACTTTGAACAGAAATATTATAGATCTATCTCTCCTCTTTAGTTTCAGTATATGGAAGATCTATTTTGGATAATAACAATGGGAGATATTGCCCCAGAAATAGACTGTTCAGAATTTCTAAATCAATAATAGATTCATATCTAATACAATTTTGACCTTGATAACTCTATTTTCTATGAACTGATGAATACAAGAGTTATAGAAAACTTCTTAAGCTTTCCAGAAAGTACAAGAACACTAAAATCCGAGTTCATATGAGCGAGATATGATGAAAATACCGAACTGGACAGAGATGAATCTAATTTGGACGTGATGACGTGATTCAAAAGGATGAATCACACAACGCAAAACTCAAACTAAGACCAAAAACACTTTCTAAACCAGCAATATGACTCAACAGTGGACAAAAACTCACCAAAACCAAACTGAATAACAAAGTTGCAAATGGCTCAATGGTGGTTTGGACAAAGTGATGAAGAGATCTACTAAACTGCAAATTTTTTTGTGCCTTTTTTGTGGACTCTAGGTATGAATAACAAGACTAATGTAATGAATAGATAAATTACCTAACGGGCAATCTGGAAATCTGATACCAATTGATGAGTAGGTTTAGGCCCGACCTTCCGAAAGGTAATGGATAAGTCGATTTTTGTGGAGATCTCGACGTTGATGATCCGAGGCTCTCAAGTAGAACACGAAAAACCCCTGCAATCACTACACCACCACTCTGTTGGTTATCAACCATGCTGCACACGATTGACCTCGCCAAGAAGGCTAATCCCTGCAAGTGCAACCGAGAACAGAAGCAAGAACAAGGTAGGAACAATCTGAAATCGCGATGTTGGGGTCTCACAAACCGTAGAACGGCGATATTATTGATCTAAGTAAAACCCAATTGTTCATGGCGGCCACTATGGAGTATATATAGGTGGGAGGACGTCCAAGGGGATGTTGGGGTCGTGATCTAACCCTAAGATACAAAAATAGTGGACTTAGACTTCATACATTGCCCAATGGCCCAATACGGTGGCGCAGCACCCTGACAGATTCTGTACTTGATTTTGTTTCGACGATTTCCGTCGACTCCGAAAGAATTTTGACATGGGACCGGCGCCATTAGAAAGGTTATGCTCTCCCCTTTCCGTGCATATGTAGAACATTCAAAACAGAGTTCGTATGCATCCTGGGCGTCCATTTTAGTGTGTACTACTCTTGGACTCCGAGTTGGACACGATATTGAGTTTGGCTCGGTTTCCATTTTATTTGAACGAATTCTCTGGTCCTCCACGTCCCTAATACTTCCTCCAACTACTCATTGATAATGTCACAACAAGTAGAGATCCCGTCGCCACGACCCCTCCACCAGAGAGGGACGCGTGGTCACAGCAGCAGAGGAGCGCACCGCTTCGACTGATCAAGACAAAATTAAAAGGTCGTGTAGGAAAGTAGAATAAGGGCTCCACCCTCGGGCTCGTCGCCTCCCCCCAAGGTGGACCCAGGGGCCACTGTCGTTACCCAACATACTGGGTACCCTCGCGCACAGGTTAAAGCCGCCTAGGTACCCTCTCCTCCCAACAGAGGTGGGGTCCTAGGGCGCCACGTGTTCAAGAGACCCGGACCCATCAGCCATAGATGGGAGGTCCGGGAGATCCGCAAGAAACCTGGTGGAGGAGCTCGGCACCCTCTTTTCAGAGACAAGCCTTCGGGTAAACCACGTATCCAGCAGGTAAGGACCCCTCCTCCTCGTGAGGCAGGGCTCGAGAGCTGCCATGTGGATAGAGACATCAGGCGGACCACCCCTGAATGGGTGGGCTCCGACGCTGCCACGTGCATCTCAAGGCGGGACCTAATCTCCACCACGGAGGTGAGCTCCCGGCACTAGCGCATATCCAGGAGGACTAGGCCTAGCCATCCCCGCAGAGGTGAGCTCCCGAGCAGCCACGTGGCCCACAAGGCGGGACCTGACCTCCACCGCAGAGGTGAGCTCCCGAGCTGCCATGTGGTTCGCAAGGCTAGACCTGACCTCCCCTGCACAGGTGACCTCCCGAGCTGTCACGTAGTCCAGCCACTTGCCCTGGGCGGAGGGACGCGGGAGTTAAGAGGACGGTGCGCCTTGTCCCTATCAAGGATTAAAGATACGAGGCTTCTCCAGACGCATGGCGTGGTGCACGCCTAATGTCAGGTACCGCTACAACCAATTGCATCACAGTGAAGGCACCGCAGGCCTATCCCACTCTGCAAAGTAGGTAGCTTACGGCTACAGAGACAGTTGGACGGGACATCCCCTGCCAATGTCAGCAATGGCATATGGCTACTGACGACGCAAGCGGCAAGACGATGAGTCTTCAAGTCTACGTCAGAGCAGGCTTATGGAAGAAGCCTTAGATCTTTAGAATAAGATCGTCCCGAGACCACCTGTCGGGCCCCAGGACCCCACTTATAAGGCGTTTGGCCTTGTCTATAAAAGGCTCAGACCTTCGCCATTACAAAGGGCTAGACATCGAATCCCCACATCACACACACGCATACACACATACTAGCAATACCATCCATCATGGAGTAGGATATTACGCTCCTTGCGGCCCGAACCACGTAAAAACCACCGTCTCTAACTCCATCCGCTAGTACACTTGATTGAGGTCTAAGCCCCGCCGAACAAAGAACCTCTGCGGGCTGCTCCTTAGCAGATCCGGGGGAAGTGTCGCTCTAATACTTCGACAAAGGGCAATCAAGAAGTGACGCAAGTTAAGGTTCATTGGGCAAATTTTTCTGTTGAAGACAGCACCTGGGAAGACTGGACGGTGTTGGCGCAACGCTACCCAAAAGTAAGAGAGCTTGGGGACAAGCTCGCTCTCAGACAGGGGTGGTGTCAGGCCTGGCGGTGCCACGTTACTGGATTAACTTTCCTGATCGCCTTTACTTACGTTAAGTACTTAATTACTGTTAATGATGTAGTGGGTTGTTAGGCGTGTGTGGCGGGTTGCGCCCCGACCAGTGCTTTAAGAGACACACGCATGTGTAAAGGCAGACATGATCAACAGAAAGTAGTTTCGAGCGCGGGTCACGTGTCTTGTGTAGTATCTCTTCTTCTTGTTGCGCACGCCATCTCGGCTCGCCTGCGGCCTCTACGACGGTCCCACGTTGGAGTTAGCGTGCTCCGGCCTACGGGTGTCACAGGATGACATTGTCTATCAGGATCTGTTCTAATTTTTTTATGATTCGGGGCAAAACAAAAAATGATGGCCCTTCCATATAAACATCAAAATATATCTTATTACTAATAATCAATAAAAGTATATCAAACTTATATTTACATCTTTGTTGTCAAGATTATCATAATTTCCTTAATTAGTCTTAAATAGCTAAAGTGAAAAAGGGTTTAAGTTTGATCACACTACCTGATTATGTAGCACAAGAATTAAGTATGTTTCTAGAAGTACTTAGTTGTTATTTGTGTCAATGACAACATTGTCTTCTCAGAGCTCTAGTGTTCTGATTAATATTAGTTTCTTCATAACAACTACAACTGACTTTCTTTCCGTTACTGCTTTAGAATAACATGAGACGTTGAAACTTAAAAATTATAAAAATGAGATAGGAATTACAAAATACTTAATCAGCGAATCATAGATATCTATAATTAAATAAACCAATGTGTATCTCTCTCTTACTCTGATGCCTAGGTCTATGTTATATTTGAAGATTGAAGGTGATCGCCTGATCGTGATGAAGGACATGCGCCATTCTGCAGATCGTGTAGGGAGTGGCAAGCACGACCACCGTCCACCGCGGTTCAGGGAGTGTAGGAGCGGCGAAGCGCATCAAATACTGCTATGTTCAACGCGGATGGTTACAATTTACAATTACTGGACTTGGAGGGGCCACTGGATACACCACATCGAGCAAGGCGCCGGGAAGCCGACCGTTCTCATCTGTTATGAATTGAGTAGAATAGAAAGTATACAATAATAGACAAATATTTAGACAGAAATGGATTTTGTTGTATTCTCATTAATCATTGTGTTTCTTATACACATGTTCAATGGACACTGGTGTCTGTTCGTTGATGGAACCGCCGCCGTCGTCGCACCCGTTCGGAGGATCGCCGCTGGTGTCGGTTACTGTTGTGGATTAACTATTCACACTTGTATTATTCTTAACACTCCCCGTTGAACAGTTGATGTTCATTTATTATTTATGTATATTAATTTATATTACATGTCTATATGTCTCCTTCAAAAACCCTTTGGGAAAAAATCAAGAGACAGACATAAAACTTGTGTGCGCATTGCATCATTAAAAATCTTTCAGTGAGAAATTTTGTAAAACTCATAAAGGGAAAAAGAGTACAATGTGATTCTTATTCAGAATACTTTATGGAGGTTCTCCCCCTAAATCTTGCAAGTATTTGAGTCCTTTCATACCAATGCTCTTGACACATTTGTCAAATATAGCTAGTGGTAATGACTTTGTGAACAAATCTGCAATATTATCACGAGACTTTATCTGTACAACATTTATTTCTCCATGTTCTTGAAGCTCATATGGATAAAATAGCTTTGGAGAAATATGTTTCATATAATTAGTCTTAATGTATTGTGTTTGCATCTGAGCAACATAAGCCGCATTATCCTCATAGTTAGTTGTAGGTGACTTTATTTCACCTATACCACATGAAGTTTCTATGTGGTTAATCACTCTTCGTAACCAGGCACATTCTCTTGATGTCTCGTATAATGCAATGATTTCTAAGTGATTCATGGATGTTGCTATTAAAGTCTGTTTCGAAGACTTCCATGAGATAGCAGTTCCATAGTGTAAAAACACGAATCCAGTTTGTGATCTACCATTATGTAGATCAGATAAATAGCCGACATCGGTATATCGGACTAGATCAGGTTCTTGACTTTTTTAAAAGAATAAACCAAGATCTATTGTGCCATTTAAATATCTTAAGATATTTTTAATGTCTTTCCATGACGGATTGTAGGTGTCGTACTATGTCTAGCAAGACAGTTCACTGCAAATGAAATATCAGGTCTTGTATTATTTGCTAGATACATTAATGCACCAATGGCACTAAGGTATGAGTATTCTGGTCTCAATACCTCTTCTCCTTCTTGTTTTGGCCTAAACGGATCTTTATCCTTTTTCAAGGCACGAACAATCATAGGAGTCCTTTGGGGGTATGCTTTGTCCATATTGAACTTTTCCAATACTTTCTTGACATAAGCAGACTGATATAGAAGGATACCCTTCTATAAATGTTCTATTTGTAATACTAAACAAAATATGGTTTTACCCAAATCTTTCATTTCAAATTCTTTCTTAAGATGATTATGTGCTTCATTAATATCTTTTTCATGACCAATAATATTTAGGTCATCAACATATACTGATATTATACAAAAACCAGTATTTGATTTTCTTATGAACACACATGGACAATCATCATTATCTGAATATCCCTTGTTTAGAAGGAATTCTTTTAATCTATTATACCACATCCTATCTGATTGTTTTAATCCATACAAGGATTTAACAAGCTTTACACAATACATATTGCGATTCATATTTGTATTCGACACAAGAATTCCATCAGAAACTTTCATGTATATATCCGAATCTAATGACCCGTATAAATACGCGGCCACGACATCCATTACCTGCATGGATAGATGCTTTTGCATTGCCATAGATATTAAATATCGGAATGTTATTCCATTCATCATAGGGGAATATGTTACGTTAAAATCAATTTCAGGTCTCTGCGTAAAACCTTGTGCAACCAGCCTCGCTTTATATCTTACCACCTCATTATTTTCGTTTCTCATTCGAATGAAAACTCGTTTGAACCCAACTGGAAAGGTTCTAGGAGGTGTAGGTATCACATTAGTGAATACCTCTCTTTTCTTAAGCGAGTTAATCTCAGTTCCAATTGCTTCTTTCCATTTGTTCCAGTCTGAGCGTTTCTTACACTTTGCCATGGTCTTGGGATATAGATCATCTTAGAAATTTTCAGCAATAACAGTTAAGAAGTGTAGGTATACAATTGTAGTACTACGATCATAAACTTTTCCCGAACCAGTATAATTAATTGAAATCTCTTCTATCCCATTTGACGTCTCATGATTTCTCAATACGAGATTTTCAGGATTTTCCGATCTTCTAGTCTCGTTTATATTGCGCGCTTGCGAACTAAATTGTGGATCATTTACATTCACATGATGTTGTATACCTTTTGGTTTCATCACATCCTTGGATTTTCAAGGAGCTTTTGCTCTCTCATTTCTTGGTCGCTTTTCCGAAGCGATATACTTTCCTTTAGGTTCTACCCTCCCCCTCTTCCTCATAGAAGGGCTAGAGTGGTTTTCTTTGGTACCTCCACTCTTTCAGGTGCATTTGCTGTAGGATTTCAAGATTTCATAACATCATTATAATCTGTGAATGCATCTGGCAAATTATTCTCTGAACTTGAAACTCAGTCTCTTGTGTACGTGGATCTGAGGATATCATGGATTTATCATCCCAATTTATTTTGTGGCATTCCGAATTATTCTTAAATTCTCCCCCTAATGTTGGGAAATGTTCCTCATTAAAAATACAATCAGCGTACCTTGCCATAAATAACTCTCCAGTAATGGTCCCAGGTATTTTATGATCGAACGAGAATGATATCCTACATAAATACCCATCTTTCTATGAGGACCCATTGCGGTACACTGCGGTGGTGAAATTAGTGCATATACTGCGCACCCAAATTTCCGCAGATGGGAAATGCTTGGAGAATTACCACATACTAAACATAGTGGGGAGACACTATGAGATGCAGTTGGTCGCAATTGTATTAAGTCTGCACCGTGTAAAACTGCATGACCTCAACATGTAATAGGTATATTACAATTATGTAATAATGGTCTTGCTATCAACTTAATTATCTTAATAAGTGATTCAGCCAATCCATTTTGAGTATGTACATATGGTATTGAATGTTGCACTTCAATTCTTTGAGCCATACAATAATCATTGAAAGCCTTTGAACTAAATTTTGCAGCATTATCTAATCTTATAGATTTTTGTCTGTGTTCAGGATAACTTGCTTTCAATCTTATGACTTGCATCATAATTTTAGCAAATACATGGTTTCGTGTCAACAGAAGACACACATTCAACCATCTTGTAGATGCGTCTATTAAAACCATAAAATACCTGAATGGTCCCGATGAGGGGCTTATAGGTCCACAAATATCTCCTTGAATTCTTTCAAGAAATTTAAGTGGTTCTACCTTAATATTGAGTGGTGAAGGTCTCAAGATTAATTTTCCAGTTGCACAAGTTGTGCACATAAATTCTGAAGATTTCAGAAATTTGGCTAAATTTAAATTGTGACCATAACTATTACCTATAATCTTCTTCACCATTCCAACTCCTGGATGTCCAAGTCTTTCATACCAGGTTTTGAATGTATCTACTTCTTGGAAGACTACCTTGTATGTAACATGTGGTACATGTTGTATATATGTATAATACAATCCAGACGGTAAGCAAGACATTCTTTCTAGGATATATAGCTCTCACTATTTTTCTTAATAATGTGGAGAAATTCCTCATTATTTTCTTCATGGATATTTACATGTAACCCATTCATACGGATATCTCTATAACTTAGTAATGTACGAGTAGAATCGGGATACAAAAGTGCATTCTCAATTGTTACTTGTGTACCCATTGGAAGGACTATCGTAGCTCGTCCAGAGCCTACTATATTTGTATCATGTCCAGCAATAGTCAAAATGTTCTCAGTTCTTGTTGTAAGAGTTTAGAAGTATTTTGTCTCTCTAAGTATAGAGTTTGTTGTGCCACTATCCACAAGACACAATTCTTGTTCCATAGGATTGACTTCAAGTATCTATATAGAATAATAAATTTATTCAGTATAGAATACATACATACATATTTGTAATATCAAAGTATTTACATACTTATATTTACATTACATATCACAATTTTTAGTGTCACTAATATTTACAAAGACGATAGATTAATAAAATCTACTAAGATAAATGGAGCCTATTCTTGGTCTCCAAACACATCGTTGGTATATTCAACGATCATGTTCTCATCGTCAATACAGTCATTATTTGATGGACTTGGCTTTGTTTCTTCATCAAGGACTTTTCCCAAAGTTGTAGTCTCATCGGATGTAGCATTGAAATGTGCTTCATACGATCCTTTTGCTTTTCCTTCTTCTTTGAGGGATTTCTGGTATAAATCAACCAAGTGTTGGGGTGTTTTGCACTTCTTTACAATATGGTTAGGACCACCACATCGATAGCATTTGAATGGTTTCTTTCCTTCCCCCTTTTTGTGTCCTTTGGACTTGTTCTTCTTGTGCATATTTTTCTTGCCTTTCTTGAATTTACCAACATTCTTAGATGATTTAGTATCATCCATTTTTCCTTTACCCTTTGAACTATAATTAACTTCAGGCAGTGGAGCCGTACCAACAGGACGTTGGCGATGATTTCTCATAGTGAGTTCATCATGCTTTTCTGCTTGAAGAAGATCTTGTATTAGTTTTGAGTAAGATTGGTAATTTATGACATGGTATTGATGCATTAAGATCCTATATGATGGAAGCATAGTTGTGAGAGTTTTCTCAATCTTTTCTTCATCAGATGATTCCTTCTCACATAACCATAATTTAGCACAAATCTTATGAACAACATGATTATAATCTCCAATGGATTTATAATCATGTAGGTGTAAATGTATCCAATCATGATTGACTTCAGGTAAAATTATTGTCTTTTGCTGTTCATAACGATTTTGAAGAGCATTCCAAAGAACATTTGGTTCTTCTTCTAGTACATATTCTGATTTCAAATCAGGATGTATATGATGCCTTAAGATATATAAAGCATTGTACTTGTATGTAGGAGGCAATTCTTGTTGTCGATCTTCTAATGGAAGTATTGTCTCATACATCCCTCTAAGAGTCAAGCATATCTTGACGTCCATCACCCATGTAGGATAATTATGCCCATTAAGAGCAAGTTCCTCAAATTCACGAGCCATTAGTCGTACAATATTTAACCAAGATTTTGTGAGAATCTAGGTCTTATTGTGACATACAAAAGTATATTTGCGTTCTTGTGATATTTGAGTGTTAAACACTCATCCAACACCATGTGTTGTCATTTATAATCTTTGATTTCACATCAAATGAAATCTATCAATTTCATGTTTATTGTTATAATTATGGTTTATGTAAAATAAACTCATGGGTTTATAATTTTATGTGTAGTTCATCCTTTATAAACTCCATAGGTTTGATGAATTTTGCAAGAGATAACACTTATTTCATGCCTCACATAAAATTATGGTTAAAATAACTATGTATTAACCATATCTTCAAATTCCATAGAAATGGAAAATGAGTAATTACATGTATAATACCATAATTATACAATTTACAATACTAAACTGAAATTACAGAAATTTAAATGCTAAATACACACTAATTTTTCTTGTATTCTATCAGAAATTAATCTGATCTACAAGAAAAATAATAAAGCAAATAATAAAATTGTACATATAAACATCAGCCCTATTGGGCTCTTTTTTTCTCTCTCTGGTTCAATCGGCCATTCGGCCTGGCCCACTCAACCGAGCGGCCTGGGCCTCTTCAGGCGATCGACCATCCAACCCGGCCCATCCTGCGGCATAGAAACGGGGATCGAAGGCTAGGGTTGTCGACACCCCACTCCCGTCCCCCTCGCGCCGCTGCTCCTCTCCTCCTCGGTTCTTCCGCCTTAATCCACCTCCCCTTGCGACGCCGGCGCCGCCGCACCTTCTTCGGTCCTCCTCATTCCCCACCCCTCCCCCCGTCTCTAGGTCCTCAAGACCGATGAGGGAAGGACCAAGCCCCCGGGCGACGGCCCAAGGAACTCAGTTTTGCTAGGTGATTGAAACGGCGAAGGATTCGGCCCCTGTTGGGGCTTCAGAGTGGTGGCTCTTCACTTGTTGTGTTTGAATCTTGATGATTTGGTGTTGGTGACGACAGTTGAGCCCCAGATTCGGCGATTGTTGCACTTTGTTCATCTTCTTTTCCAGACGTTCTTGGTGCTAGGGGTCTGATAGGGCGTCTCAGAGGCCCAATTCGGATCCTGCCGTTTTCTTGTATGCTGGACTTGGGGTTGGTGAGTCCGGTACCGGTATGAAGTCGACCAGTTGGTCGTCTTCCCCGACAACAATGTAGGATCGAAGAGCATGTGAAAAGCTACCAGAGGGGGGGTGAATGGTAGATTTAAAAATCTTACGCAACGGAAACAATAAAACCCCAAACCCTTTCGGCAGAAAAACGATCTATTAAAGAAATCCTGTGTGAGACTAATCTAAACGTGTTTCACCGTGACAAAAGTGATAGATATCAGAGAGAATCAAGTCATGAAGACAACACAAAATGAATTACTCAAATCTGTCGAGAAAAACTCAAGTTATGATCGAAGATCAGACTATGGTCAATCTGACCTACCCGAGAAAAACAGTTTCTGGAATGCTGCAAAGAAACTCGTGTAGCTCAGAAACCACAAATCCAATGACTGTGAAATTTTGACAGATGATAGACAATCAAGTTGTGAAGACAACCCAAAAAGAATCACGTCAATTGGATCTGTAAAACTCGAGTTATGATAAAACCACTGACGAAAGGTAGTGCTGTCCAGAAACTCGACGAGTAAAACTTGTCTGGAACAAGTCGGACGAACAAGGCACAAAGGTTCCTTCAAACTACGAATTTTATTCAATAGAACACAAGAGGAACAGCCCCAAAGTCGTCTCCCTCGAGCTTTGGCCTTCCCTTGCTTATATAACCAGCCCTTAGGCCATCCCAATCTCAACTAGGACTCCAATCCTAATCCGATGCCAATCGGAACTTTCTATAACTGCTTAGGACTCTTCTATACACAGATAGAAGCAATCTTAAGACTTCCAAACACCTTAGTAACGTATACCACATTCCTAAACAACTCAAATTCGTGACCCACACGAAATCCTAACATAACCAACTCGATATTTCCATACCGAGCCATAACTGACTCCGCCGCAGCCAAAGTCTTCAACCGATACGATCCGATCCTTCCGATCAGATCTTCCTTCCATAATCCGTCTCTAGAAGCATATTGCCACGTCATGCACCTCATGCATACGTGCGAACACCTTCCTTCGACCTTCATATGCACTGTCCTTGATTCAATCATCCTGCGCGACCTCCTGACCCGCTCAACCACAGTTCTTCCCGAACTTGGTTGTTGGAACCTCATCTCCTCCTGAGACTAGTCCAATGGATCCTGTCACCAGCCATGACTTGAACTCAAGCAACACCTGCACATGAACAAACAAACAATCCATACGAGCCCAAGTCCTCGACTTGACTCAAGTTAGTTCCGAACACAACACCTTACGTGAGAACCTCACATAAGCATGTTGCAAAAACACAGTAGAAACGATATCAACCATATCATCCAAAACGCACCAAAAACTTAGCAAATGAATACTAAGCAATCTTTCCAACAATGTAAAGCAAGTACGAAACATTGCAAATGAAAAACAGAAGCACTGCGGTCAAGTTTTGGACCTTGCCAGAGCAACCCGGAGCTTGAGCCGGAGCTAACAAAAGCTAGTAGAACCTAGCATCGGAGCTTTCCAAAACTGGTAGACCCTAGCACCGGAGCTTACCAAAAACTAGTCAAAACTAGTCAACCCAAAACCGGAGCTAGACAAAGTACGTCGGAGCTTAGCAAAAGCATGCCGGAGCTATCAAGTATATGCCAGAGCTATCAAAGACATGCTGGAGCTAACAAAGACATGCCGGAGCTAAAGATAAAGCTCACCGGAGCTATCCAAAGCTAGTCAGACTTTACCAAGAAGCCGGACCTAGCATCTAACGTAGCCGGAGCTACCCAAGACAAGCCGGACCTACCGTCGGACCTTGCTGTAGCTCGGAGCTAGAGTCGGACCTTAATAAAAAGGTGTTTTGGTGATATTTAAAACTTTTATCATCAAAGCCAAGTGTACTCACTACAAGCCAATGTATTCAGCACATATAGGTCTTACAATCTCCCCCTTGATGAATGCATTGGCAACACCTCTTAAAATCCGAACATTGGCTTATTCACATAAAAGTTTTGAAAGCAATTTCTCCCCCTTTGTAAATCAAAAGTAAAATGAGAAGAAAAAATATCCCATATTATCTGTCATTATCTCTCCCCCTTTATTATCTCTCCTTATTCTCTTTTTCTTCATGCTTATCTCCCCCCTTTGACAATGTATTCAGCAAGTCATGAGCATATAAACAAATTTTCTCTCCAACTTTAGTTGTTATGAGCATATTATAACATATACATATAAACAAAGCTCATCCAAGTTATACTATCAAGTACCTTACATTATCACATCAATGAAATACATAAGGTAGTGTAAGCCATGCTAGAGATCAAATGTAATTTTTCAATTTAAGCAAGTCATGATCTCACAAACTTAACTATTTCAAAACCTGAAAGCATGACACTTGTTGTTGCATTTTATTATTTTTCAAACCATAAATTTAGATCATATGATATTTGCAAGAGATTATATGCGCATCTGCCTTATTCTAACCAACCAAGCTAAGCCTATGTCATTTGACAATCAGAAGCTTAAGGACATGGTTTTAGTCATACACAACTTCTTCCAAGTTCATATCTAAGTGCAATGACAAGCCCTCTCACAAGAAGAAGTGTGATGCATGCATATTCTCTTGATCTTTTCTCAATTCATATTTGTTCATAAAAGCTCACATGTGAGTTGATTACTTGATTAATTCTTTATGATTAAAAACATTGTGAGCATGCAACAAGTTCAAAATAGCAAGTAAGTTCGACCATGACCAGATTTAGTGTAAGTAATTATTCCAATTACTAGACATGGCAAAAACTACAAAATGTATAACATGAGTAATGTAGTAAGAACTTTCAGTATGTAAAAGGAATCACGAAGTCATATATGTATGAAATAATATGCTCATATTATTTTAATTTCAGATTCACACATAGACTTCCCAAGTTTCAAAAACTCCCCCTCAATTTAAGCCATGAGGATGCATAACCCCTATTTCACTACGAATGAAACAAAAACGAGTGAAATCTAAAGGTTTTGTAAAAATGTCAGCCAATTGATGTTCGGTATCTACATGGTGAAGCACAATGTTTCCTTTTTCAACGTTATCTCAGAGAAAGTGATACCTAATATCAATGTGCTTAGTTCTAGAATGTTGCACGGGGTTTTTGGCAATGCAAATAGCACTAGTGTTATCACAGAACAGTGGAATACTATCTAGATCAACCCCATAGTCCTTAAGTGTTTGAACAATCCAAAGAATTTGTGAGCAAGCACTAGCAGCAGCTACATATTCAGATTCGGTTGTGGATTGTGCAACTGAATTTTGTTTTCTAGAGGACCAAGCAACAAGAGAATTACCAAGAAAATGACAAGCACCGGAAGTACTTTTCCTATCAATCCTACAACCCCCAAAATCAGCATCCGAAAAAGCTTTCAAAGTAACGGTTGAGGAAGAAGGAAGAAAAATGCCAAATTCTGGAGTTCCATGTAAGTACCTGAGAATCCTTTTGACGGCTTGACGATGTGAAACACGTGGGGAAGCTTGAAACCGTGCACAAAGGCATACGCTGAATTGTATGTCCGGTCTTGATGCCGTGAGGTACAAAAGTGATCTGATCATGCTTCTATATTCTTTTTGATCCACGGATTCACCATCTTCATCAAGTTCAAGTGTTGTTGCTGTTCCCATTGGTGTCCGAAGAGGCTTGCTTTTGTCCATGTTGAAGCGCCTTAGGAGGTCTTTGGTATACTTCGTTTGATGCACAAAGGTACCCTCCTTGGTTTGCTTGATTTGCAGCCCCAAAAAGTAAGTGAGTTCACCCATCATACTCATTTCAAATTCGGAACTCATCATTGCTGAAAACTTGGACACAAGATCATGAGAAGCACAACCAAAGATAATATCATCCACATACACTTGAACGAATAATGAGTCATTGCCATGCTTAAGCACAAAAAGAGTTTTATCAACCTTGCCCATGGTAAACCCCTTTTCAAGTAAGAATGTTTTTAACCTATCATACCATGCTCTAGGGGCTTGTTTGAGACCATATAAGGCTTTGGACAGTTTGTAAACATGATTAGGAAAATCTGGATTTTCAAAACCCGGTGGTTGTTTGACATAAACCTCCTCATCTATGTAGCCATTAAGAAAAGCACTTTTAACATCCATTTGATATAGCTTAAAACCTTTAGATGCTGCAAAAGCTAACAAAATTCTTATAGCTTCTAATCTAGCGACAGGAGCAAAAGTTTCATCAAAATCTAGACCTTCAACTTGAGTGAAACCTTGAGCAACCAACCTAGCCTTATTCCTAACCACAACCCCATCCTCACTTTGTTTATTTTTAAATACCCATTTAGTTCCAATTAAAGTGTGACCTTGAGGTGGAGGTACAAGTTTCCAAACATTATTTCTTTCAAAATTTTCTAACTCTTCTTGCATGGAAATAATCCAAAATTCATTAGTGAGTGCGTGTGATATATCTTTAGGTTCAAAAGAAGCAACAAAAGCAGAATGAGCATGAGAGTTTGGATCGCAAAACTTGGACCGTGTGACTCGTTCGTGCAAGCTTCCAATCATCTGTTGTGGGGGATGATCTTTGTAAAAATGTCGGGGAACAGATGTCTCACAAGATTCTTCTTCTTCATGTTCATCACAAATCGATGAGCATGTGGCTTGAGGATGATCAGGACCAGCATAGGTGATAGCAGAAGCTTGTTCAATGTCCGGAGCTGGACATGTGTCAGCTTCGGAACTACCAGGCAGTATCACCGGCTCTTCTTCATCTTCGAAAATACCCTCCCCCTGAGGATACGGATCTGGTCCTGCAACACTGGAGCTAGTACCTGGGCTAGCATCATCAAAAGACACTTCACAAGTCTCCACAATTTTTTTAGTGTCAAGTAAAAGCACACGGTAGCCTCTAGTATGAGATGGATAACCAAGAAACATGCCATCAATGGATCTAGGTTCAAATTTATCAAGATTACCATGTTTCTTAACAAAGCATTTGCAACCAAAGACCCGAAAGTGTGTAACACTAGGCCTATGTCCAAACCGGAGCTCATATGGTGTTTTACCTAGCTTAGCACGCAAGAAAACACGATTTGAGACATAACAAGTGGTTGCTAACGCATCAGCCCAAAATTTCCTATGAATTTGATATTCATCAAGCATAGTCCTAGCCATCTCAACTAAGGTTCTGTTCTTTCTTTCTACAACACCGTTTTGTTGAGGTACATATGGTGAAGAGAATTGATGATCTATTCCATTTTCAGCACAAAAGTGATCAAAAGATTGATTTTTAAATTCAGTTCCATTATCACTTCTAATTGCTTTTAATGATCCTGGGTGATCAATTGATAATCTAAGAAACAAAGTTCTAAAGTGACTAAAAACTTCATTCTTAGACGCCATAAAGTAAACCCAAGAGTATCTAGAATAATCATCAACAATAATAAGAGCATACCATTTACCTCCAAAGGATTGAACACGTGAAGGTCCTACGGTGTCAAGGTGCAAAAGTTGACATGGTTCAGTTGTCATGATCATTGTGAGAGGAGTATGTGAACCTGCAACCATCTTAGCATGTCTACAAGAAGAGCACACAATTTCTTTGTCCCCTTTAAGCTTAGGAAGCACACATATGAGATCAAGAGTACTAACACGCGTTAGGTGATCAAAGCCTACGTGACCAAGTCTACGATGCCAAAAATATAAGTCCTTTGAATCATTAGCAACTAGACACCTATGCTTAGAGGAAGACATATCAAAATCAGCTTTAAAAACTCTTCCGAACCGAGACATGTTAAAAATAAGCTCACTATTTGAATCTACAACTTTGCAGCAGTTTTTATTAAAAATAATTTCTAGATTTTCATCTAGTAATTGTGCAACAGAAAGCAAGTTGTATTTCAAATTTTTTACAAGTGCCACATTTTTCAAAGTGTAGTGATCATTTACTCTAACCGAACCCTTAGCAATTATAGGAGTTGAAGAATTATCGGCAAAAGTAACATTATCTACACGTGACACAAAAGAGAGGGAGGAGAACCAATCTTTGTTACCGGTCATGTGGCGTGAGCAACCTGAATCCACAATCCAAATGTTCTCCTTCCTCAAACGTGTAACCTACATAGAAGCACAATACGTCGATGACTCAATACTGGGGTTAGTCAAAAGGCATTTAGGTATCCAGTACTGAGTCACACGACGTGCAGTAGGAAAAACACGCGAAAGCTAAGACAAAACAACAGGTTTATGAGTCAAAGGTTGAGGTTTTCTGTTCTTAACAGTTGATTTGGAAGTTGTTACTTGTTTAGAGTGAAAACCAGTAGCTCCGGAGGTAAAAGCAGAAGGTCCGGAGGCAAAAACTGAAGCTCCGGAGGGAATAACAGAAGATCCGGGAGCTCTCGGAGCTATCAGAACTACCGGAGCTGCCTTTGTAGATTTCTTGCCAAAAGTTCCAGAAGCTACCTTTTCAAATTTCTGACTCATTAAAGCAGGTTGTGTTTTTCTAATTTCATGAAATTTATAAGATCTAGCAATTTTTCTTTCCTTTTTCTGTTGTTTAGCTAGTCTATAACAAAAATCTATGACATGACCATCTCTACTACAGAAGGTACAATGAAATTTAACTTTGTGTTCATGTCTAGATGAGCACCTAACATTAGAAACAGAATTAGAAAGTACTCCTGCAGATTTGAAAACCACTTCTTTTTGTTTAGGAACTGTTTGAATCAAACCACTTCCTAATGACTTTACGATTTTAGGTGGATGTGCCTTAGCATGAGCATGAGAATCAAAACCTAAACCAGTTTTATCATTGCAAGACTTGGAAGAATTCAGCAACAAGTTTAGGTTCTTATTCCCATTACAAAACCGATCTAATGTCCTATGCATGTCATCAAGTTTCTTGGACAGATCAAGGCAATTTTCACATGAAGTTTTTCCTTTTAATTTGCAATTTGAACAATTTTTAACTTCATGAGATTGTAAAGCATTGTTCAGAATGCAAATTTCATTCATTGTATCTTTTAGTTTCTTATCAAGATTTTCACATGCAGAACAATGCAGATCATCTGTAGAACAAGAAGCATCTTTTAAATTTTTGTCATTAAGTGCAGCAAGCTCTTTGTTCTTTTTAATTTCTTCATCAAGTCTATCTAGAGTGGAGGAGTGTGCACTTCTTAATGTGGACAATTGTTCATAGATTAAGTCACATGAGGGACATGCATCATCACTAGGAATCAAAGTTTTTAAATGGTTAATTTCAGATTCTAGTGATTCAATTTTAGCAGCATTATCCCTAAGCTTTTTGTCCTTTTTCTTGACAATAATAGTTGCACGAGAAATAGCATCACACATTTCATTGCAGGTAGAACATACCTCGTCGTCTTCACTGCTGTGCTCTGCATCCTCCTGACTTGATCTTGATCTTGTTTTGCCCGCCATGAAGCATAAGTTGGCCAGATCGTCATCATCTTCATCACTTTCAAAGTCTACATCACTTGAACTAAGTTCTTGAAGTGCGGTGATGAAGCTGTTAATCATCTTGCGTCCTATGGTACCCTTCTTCTTCTTGTTGGAGTTTCCAGAGGAGGTCCGGACCTTGGTTTGTTTTTCTTCCCGGGTGGTCGGACCTGAAAGGTTAGGGCATTCTGTACGAAAGTGTCATATTTTACCACATTCAAAACAGCGTTGAGGTCCGGAGCTTCCTCTCCTTCTAGTTCTCACATTTTGCAATGCTTTTGAGAATCTAGTAGAGATGAGTACCAACTCCTCTTCTGGAAATTCTTTGATCTGTTCCAGGGTTAGTAAGGACAACAAAGCAAGAGTATTGCAGGATGATGATTGGCCGGAGCTAGACATATCACGTTGTGAGACAAATGGAATAGACTTGTTTGGGTTCTTACGTGCTAGGATGTCAATTTCATGAGTTTTTAGTTTAGAGTAAAGTACATCTAATGTAAGAGAACTCATGACAGTTGATTCACGAATGGATATTACTTTCATCTCCCAAACTGACATGTCTAATGCACTAAGAAGTTGTCTAGCATTCTCAGCATCAAAAAAATTAACATTTACACTACGTAAGTTGCTGAGAATTTTATTGAAACGAGCAAAGAGGTCATCGATAGATTCACCTGGTTGCATCTCAAAACGCATATATTCCTTTTTGAACATATCTTGTTTGACCTCCTTGATTGTGTTGGAGCCTTCATGATAATCACAGAGAGCTCTCCAAACATCGTATGCTGACCGGAGGTGCGCGACACGATCAAAGTCACTTTGAGTGAGTCCTTGGATGATCAAGTTTCGGGCTTTGTTGTTGTTGTCGACGTCCCGTAGATTTATGGTCGTGACTTGATCATTGGGTGGCAATTCATAAGGCTTATACACCTTCTCCCATATTGCAAAGCATTATGCCTGGATGAAAGCCTCTATGCGTGCCTTCCAAACCTGAAAATCAATACCAGCAAACACACAAGGTTTGGCGGAGTACTTCTCTATGATGATTAGTCAAAAACACGTGCAAATCTCAAAGATTAGAGCACCGTGGCTCTGATACCAATTGTAGGATCGAAGATCACGTGAAAAGCTACCAGAGGGGGGGTGAATGGTAGATTTAAAAATCTTACGCAGCGGAAACAATAAAACCCTAAACCCTTTCGGCAGAAAAACGATCTATTAAAGAAATCTTGTGTGAGACTAATCTAAACGTGTTTCACTGTGACAAAAGTGATATATATCAGAGAGAATCAAGTCATGAAGACAACACAAAAAGAATTACTCAAATCCGTCGAGAAAAACTCAAGTTATGATCGAAAGATCAGACTATGGTCAATCTGACATACCCGAGAAAAACAGTTTCTAGAATGCTGCAAAGAAACTCGTGTAGCTCAGAAACCACAAATCCAATGACCGTGAAATTTTGACAGATGATAGACAATCAAGTTGTGAAGACAACCCAAAAAGAATCACGTCAATTGGATCTGTAAAACTCGAGTTATGATAAAACCACCGACGAAAGGTAGTGCTGTCCAGAAACTCGACGAGTAAAACTTGTCTGGAACAAGTCGGACGAACAAGGCACAAAGGTTCCTTCAAACTACGAATTTTATTCAATAGAACACAAGAGGAACAGCCCCAAAGTCGTCTCCCTCGAGATTTGGCCTTCCCTTGCTTATATAACCAGCCCTTAGGCCATCCCAATCTCAACTAGGACTCCAATCCTAATCCGATGCCAATCGGAACTTTCTATAACTGCTTAGGACTCCTCTATACACAGATAGAAGCAATCTTAAGACTTCCAAACACCTTAGGAACGTATACCACATTCCTAAACAACTCAAATTCGTGACCCACATGAAATCCTAACATAACCAACTCGATATTTCCATACCGAGCCATAACCGACTCCGCCGCAGCCAAAGTCTTCAACCGATACGATCCGATCCTTCCGATCAAATCTTCCTTCCATAATCCGTCTCTAGAAGCATATTGCCACGTCATGCACCTCATGCATACGTGCGAACACCTTCCTTCGACCTTCATATGCACTGCCCTTGATTCAATCATCCTGCGCGACCTCCTGACCCGCTCAACCACAGTTCCTCCCGAACTTGGTTGTTGAAACCTCATCTCCTCCTGAGACTAGTCCAATGGATCCTGTCACCAGCCATGACTTGAACTCAAGCAACACCTGCACATAAACAAACAAACAATCCATACGAGCCCAAGTCCTCGACTTGACTCAAGTTAGTTCCGAACACAACACCTTACGTGAGAACCTCACATAAGCATGTTGCAAAAACACAGTAGAAACGATATCAACCATATCATCTAAAACGCACCAAAAACTTAGCAAATGAATACTAAGCAATCTTTCCAACAATGTAAAGCAAGTACGAAACATTGCAAATGAAAAACAGAAGCACTGCGGTCAAGTTTCGGACCTTGCCAGAGCAACCCGGAGCTTGAGCCGGAGCTAACAAAAGCTAGTAGAACCTAGCATCGGAGCTTTCCAAAACTAGTAGACCCTAGCACCGGAGCTTAATAAAAACTAGTCAAAACTAGTCAACCAAAAATCGGAGCTAGACAAAGTACGTCGGAGCTTAGCAAAAGCATCCCAGAGCTATCAAGTATATGCCAGAGCTATCAAAGACATGCCAGAGCTAACAAAGACATGCCGGAGCTAAAGATAAAGCTCACCGGAGCTATCCAAAGCTAGTCAGACTTTACTAAGAAGCCGAACCTAGCATCTAACGTAGCCGGAGCTACCCAAAACAAGCTGGACCTACCGTCGGACCTTGCTGTAGCTCGAAGCTAGAGTCGGACCTTGATAAAAAGGTGTTTTGGTGATATTTAAAACTTTTATCATCAAATCCAAGTGTACTCACTACAAGCCAATGTATTCAGCACATATAGGTCTTACAAACGGCCACCACGAGCATGTCGCCTTCTTGTTCGAGGACGGTGACCTCCGTGTTACTCACACCATCGGTGAGTTCTTCTTCTCCCTCTCCCCTACCCGGTGATGATAACACCGGGTGTCCTTGTGCAACTGGGTATGGGCAAGGGCCCATACCATGGATGGCGCAAGGCTTCTCCTAGTGGCTCCATGGAGAGTTTGCCGGGTCTGAGGGTTCCATCGGCCAATACGCTGGTGGATTTGGGGATGGGGACCTTGGTCGTTTTTTAACCCTAACCCTAGGGTTAGGGATTTGGTCCATTGCTTGGCTTGATGAACCGGCCCCTGCCTCTCCCCTGTTCCGACGAAGCCGGTCCAGATCCAGGCGAGGGCGTCTTCTTCCTTTGTTCTGTTGTTGTTCTTGCTGGCACCATTCTCTATTTCTTCTTCATTTTGCAGAGAATCGTCGGCGACGGTTTCGACGACTGCCACTTGATGAACCAAATTGGTCTAGAACACGACACATCCAGATCCAGGCGAGGGCGTCTTCTTCCTTTGTTCTGTTGTTGTTCTTGCCGGAACCATTCTCTGTTTCTTCTTCATTTTGCAGAGAATCGTCGGCGACGGTTTCGACGATTGCCACTTGATGAACCAAATTGGTCTAGAACACTACACAAATTATGGATTAAAGACTGGGTAAGTTTGTTCTTCGCCATTACCTTGTCTTAATCCTTGTTCTATCGATCTCTTGAGGCCTATGAACTCTCTGGTTGAACTACGTGACTGATAACGTGTTATGAATTGAGTAGAATAGAAAGTATACAATAGTAGAGAAATGTTTAGACAGAAATGAATTATGTTGTATTCTCATTAATCATTGTGTTTCTTATATACATGTTCAATGGACACTGGTGTCTGTTCGCTGATGGAACCGTCGCCGTCGTTGCACCCGTTCGGAGGATCGCCGATGGAACCGCCGCTGGTGTCGGTTACTGTGGGTGATTAACTATTCATACTTGTATTATTCTTAACAAGGTTTCGGTGGTTCCGCCTTCCATTGGCGATTTGGTTTGGTTGCGTGATGACTTGTTTGCCTTGCAGCTTGCATGAATGAAAGTAATAGGAGGAGAGCATGCAACTTCGGTGCTCTCATTTGTGTTCTCATGCATACTCCCGTTTATATGTTATCATCTAATTAGTTGTAGTTAAATCAAATATTATGTTGGTTAAACGAAAGAGCCAATAAAATTATAACACCTAAGCAGGAGCACTGAATAGGAATATACAAACCATATCTAGAGAGCGGCCGGTTGGCCAGGTTCATAGTGAACCTATAAAGGAGGTGTTCGCGGTGTGATGGATTTCATGCCTGAATATGGTAGATCCCAGGTATATAATATTATAATAAAATATTTGGTAATAATATAACAGCTATTGGATAAGACATAAGAAACAAATAAAATTGAGTTATCAAGGGTATATAAGTCCTTTGTACAGATAAGACAAAGAGAATTTATTATAAATAATCGGAATTGTCAAATATTCAGATTTTTGAACATTAGATTATTCAGATGGCGATTTATTAGAAGATCTTACTTCTTATATAAACCAGTCTTAGAAAAGCCGAACCAAAGAACCAATAATGTCATCAAGATGGCGGTCACGTGTTGCTCGCATTTTTTTTTTTTGAGAAAAGCAATTCGTTCATTCCCATGCGCAGTGCTACTTCCTCCACTTTCACTTTAATTTTTTTGGGAATTCAATATGACAACATTTGATAATTGTATTAAAAAAAAATCGCAAAGTTCCAATACGGTTTTTGTTCCCTCCGGCCCGTGTTTGTAGAAAATTGCAGGAAGCAGCACCAGGACCAAATTGTAAAATTTGTAAAACCTGGCGCTATTTTCATTTTGTTCGTTCCCTTTCTTCCCGTTCTTCTCAGAAAACCCTAACCCCTCTCCGCCTCCTGGCCGCCGATCTGCAGCCCCCCCCACGCGCCTCGCCATGCCGGACGTGCAGCCGCTCGTAAGCGATTTCGTCCTCAAGCTCAAGCGCCGGTAAGTCTCTGCATCCAGTTCCGTCCAGGTCGGCGTTACTATGCTTCCGATGTGCTCACGCACGCGCTTGTCTGTGATTGTGTGGGTGTGGCGGGGCGCAGAAAGGTGGAGGGCTCGCACGCGGCTGCGCGACAGACCGCGGAGCTGCTGCGATCTGTGGTCTCACAGCATCGGATGGGCAGCACCAACCAGGCGGCCGCACTTGTCGACGCCATCCGAGCCGTCGGTCAGCAGCTCGTCGCTGCCAATCCCATTGGTGCACCCTGGAGCTTTTAACTATCTGAATTGCTCTGCTACCACATTCCTGTTTAATTCAAATACAAGTGGATTTACTCGCAGGCGTAATCAGTGTATTTCCTCTTGCTATACATCATATAATCATCAAGGAATGATTGGATGTAAAATTCACCAAATGGCAGCAACTTTTATTGTTTTGTTCTATGATCTATGTACTGAACTTCGTTTTGGGATTTTTCTTTCGTTTCATATTTTGTGAGACCTCTCCCTCCGCGTCCCCAAAATCACAACTGAATCTATATGCCATTTACAATTGACCCTCTATGGTCACATTTTGCCTCTATGCTAGTGATTGCCTTGCCCATATGCTGTTGTGCATGCTTTTCTTTAATGTAAGTTGTTGGCTTCAGTGCTGTCAGAGCTATTTCGCTCCCAATTCCTTTGGATTACTTGATTTTATTTTTCTTGAAAATGTACCCCCTTAGCTTATGCATAGATGGACCCTTTTTGCAGAGCTTGCTGTTGGAAACATTGTGAGACGTGTTTTGCATATAATAAAAGAGGAAGATATTACGTCAACTGCAGTTGGCATTGAAGGTCTTTCGGTTACCATTGACAGTGATGATGAATATGACAGTGAACAGGATGATCACCCTACATTGTCTGCCGCAGTTCTTGCTGCTCATGCTAGAAATGCCCTTCGAGCACCTTCATTGCAGACTCTCTTGGATGATATTCCTGTGAGCACTGCAATTTCCCACTCTGCGACATCAACTGGGGACTCAGATGGAAAAAGTAAATGTATGTTCATTATATTGTGGATCAATGCATGTTATCTTTCACTACTCAATATCCTAACTTAATATGTATTCATGGGTTTTCCTGTTTAATTTACTAAAAGGTATCATTTTAATGTATTCTTAAATCAATGCCACATTATGAAGATTATGCTACCTTCGTAGGCCCTTTATGCATACCTATTCTACTATGGTCACTGATGTTATTCCTGGTCTACTATAGCAGCTGGAGATAAGACCTCAACTAAGAAACTAAAGCATGATGTCATTGCGGCCATTGGTGATCTGATTGATGAAATTGATAATTGCTATGAACCGATTTCTGAGCAAGCTGTGGAACTTATTCATCAAAAGTATGATTTTGCTTGGGCAACCCCACAGCAATATCTCTTTTAAGTTAGTTTCGGCTGCATTTTTCTCTGAATTGATTTAGTGATGATAAACACTTTTGACCTGTTTCATACTATTTTTACTATAGGTATAATGTTGGTTATGTGGTTTTTCCACCCCATAAAACTTAGCATTCCTGTTCCCTTTCTGGATTCTTATGAATTATGTTCCTAGTTCTAGTTGTGGCTTTCAGTTTTTTAGACATTAACAGACAACCAATGATGAAATGAGTTGAACCGAAGTAACTGTTTCTGAAAACATCCTTTAATTTATAATTTTCTTTACTGCACCATGCACCAACAATACCGCATCGACTTGTCTAATATAAATTTATTATTTATATTAAATTGCCAATGATGCGAGCAACAACAAATTTCTCTAATGTTTTTATTTTAAAAAGAGCTTATTTGACGTTAGCAACCCACGGAAATAACTTCCTTGCTTGAGAGTAATGTGCCTGCAAAACATCTGATTATATTATATAATCAGTATTGTTTAAGGGGCCATTATTTCGGAAACCCTAGGTTGCACTGTTGAAATAATCTTGTTTTTAAAATATTTTAGAGGAGAGTCCAAATTAGTTTTAGGGAAGAGTCCTAGTACAAATTAAATATAAGAGTCCAATTTAGATTAGAGATAGAGTCCAAGAGGAGTTAAGTTGCTTGTAAGGAGTTCTTATATATAGCCACCCACCCCCGGCGCAATTAATCAATAAAATTTCGAGATTATTTTTGTCGGAATTCCAACAATTGGTATCAGAGCTAGGATTTTAGATCTGCCCTGTGACGTGACCCTGGCTGCTGGCTGCTGCAACGCCTTGGTGCAGAGTCCGAGATGGACTCGATGCCCAGGGGTGCGCACAGGACTGCTGCAGAGTCCAGAGGTGCGGCCAGCACTTAATTAGGTGTTCAGGAGTCTTTCTATAAAGATAATATAGATAGAGTCCAGGAGATAATTCCTTATAGATAGAGTTAGAAGTCTAGTAGGAGTGTAGATTTATTGGACTAGGAGTCTTGTAGCTGGGCTATAAAAGAAAGCCCCCGCCAGCCCCTGTAACGTGCTCATCAGAATAGAATAACATATCAAGTCCCAAAACTCGCTGTGCCGGCCCTGTTTTCCCTGCTCCTTTGCACTGTTTCTCCTTATTCCACCCAACAGCAGCACCCATCAAGTCTCTGTCCTTCCTGTTCTGTACGCACAGAACCAGGAAAGCAAGGTGTAATTTCCATCCAGACATCCTGTGCTGCTACAGAGGTGGCCCTATTGAAGTGCTGTTCCAAAGCAGTAGTAGGCAACATCAACCAGGAGGGTTGACTGCTGCTACAGGCGCGTGAATAGCAACCAAAACTGTAGTAGACAGTAGCAGTTTTTTGGTGTTCTGGACACCGGATTTCCAACAATCGTGGCATCAGAGCCGGATTTGACCTTGGGTTAAATTCAACAACATGTCGACAGATCCGAAGACCCCTCCAAGCAGCAGCAGCGTCACCGGCGGCAAGATCATTACGACAACCCATCCGACGGTTTGTGAGGTGAACACGGGAACCGGGTTCCCAATACTCACCAAGACCAACTACGCGGAGTGGGCTGTCATGATGAAGATCAAGCTGCGGGCGCGGCTGCTTTGGGAGGCGGTGGAGAAATGCAATGCAACCGAGCAGGAGGACATGATGGCGTTGGACATCCTCGTCAGCGCTGTCCCGCCGGAGATGATCACGACGATCGGAGAGAAGAAGACGGCGAAGGAGGCATGGGACACGATCGCCCTCATGCGGGTCGGGGCCGACCGCGTGAAGAAGACGACGGCGCAGCAACTCTGGCGTGAGTTCGAGGCCGCCACCTTCAAGCATGGCGAGGTGTTCGAGGACTTCTCCCTCCGGCTGAGTGGCATGGTGTCGCACCTTGCCTCACTCGGGGAGCCGCTGGAGCAGTCGGTGGTCGTGCAGAAGCTCCTACGAAGCATTCCAGAACGCTTCCAACAGGTCGTGGTGGCGATCACGACTTTGCTGGACATGTCGACCCTCACATTGTCGGATGTGACGGGGCGGCTCAGGGCTACCGAAAACGCCTTCGACACGACGCAGCGAAGTGGAGGAGTTCACGACGGCCAGCTGTACCTCACTCGGGAGGAGTGGGAGAAGCAGGTGGAGGAGGAGCGGGCTGCCGAGTCTTCAAAGAAGGACGGTCGGAAGGGCGCATCAAAGAAGAACAAGAAAGGTTCTAGAAAGGACATTCCGTGGGACCAACGGGACCAATGCAGGAAGTGCGGGAAGAAGGGTCATTGGGCCAAGGAGTGTCGGTCGAAGTCCGAGCAGGAGCCGCAACAGCAGGCTCTCATGACTGAGGCAGAAGAGGAGGGCGTCTTGTTCATTGACAAGGACGACCTCAGTAAAGGTGGAGCCTGTACAACAGCGTCCCACGTGCCCACTTGAGATAATGGAGGGACGTGTCTTCACGCATCGTGACAACGACGACGACTCCGATGGCGACACATGGTACCTCGACACGGGCGCGACCAACCACATGACCGGCTCGCACGCTGTCTTCTCCGAGCTTGATGAGAATGTCGCCGGGACGATCAAGTTCGGCGACAACTCGATCGTGCGGATCCAGGGGAAGGGTACGATCATCTTCGCTGCCAAGACGGGTGAGCACAGGTGGCTCATCGGTGTCTACTACATCCCGCGCCTCATCACCAACATCATCAGCATCAGCCAACTAGATGAGGATGGCTACCGCATCACAGTACATGGAGGACTGATGCAGATATGGGACGAGAAGAATCGTCTTCTCACACGAGTGCAACGCGACGACATCAAGTTGTACTCTGTCAAGCTCAACATCATGCGTCCGGTTTGCCTGACCACGCAAACAAAAGAAGACTTATCACGTTCTACATCGACGCCACGGGCCCAGCAACCGCTGGACCAACTGTTCCAGGCCCTGGAACGGACCTACAAGGGCCAATAGGCCCTACACAGGGCCCCGGAGGTGTTGGGACGGCTCTGCATGGGGCAGGAGGCCCTGTACAAGACGCTGGAGTTGTTGGGAGACGGGCTACAGCAGCTGGGAGGAGCGTTGAAGGTACTGAGAGTCCTAAACAGCACTCTAGGGGTGCTGGACAGCACCCAGTAAGGGAAGCACAGGGCGTCGGAGGCCCTGAACGTGTTGCTGTCCCTACGAGGGAGTACGATGTTGAAGAATGGAGCTCCCACAAGACTTCTGAGCGTCCTCCAAGACCCATCCAGCTGGTCACGCCGCCGACAGACATCGACAGCTACGTCGACGCCTACCACGACGGGGATGCGTTTGTCACCTCTCCAGGGCACACTCCACGAAGCCTGGAGAAGGGTGAGCTAAAGTTCATCACCACGGAGGAGCCTACGACATCCAAGGAGATCAAGTCCGGTGAAAAGGATGAGACGTGGCACGGTGAGGTGGTGAAGCACGAGGAGCAGTTGATGGCTGAGGGCAAAGACTAAGCAAGGTGGAGACGAACATCAAGACCAAGGAGTTTGGAAGATAGAAGTTCGTGAAGATGGGAAGAAGGATTGGGATCCTGGACGCGCACCAGCGTCAGGGTCAGGAGGAGAATGTGACGTGACCCTGGTTGCTGGCTGCTGCAACGCCTTGGTGCAGAGTCCGAGATGGACTCGATGCCCAGGGGTGCGCACAGGACTGCTGCAGAGTCCAGAGGTGCGGCCAACACTTAATTAGGTGTTCAGGAGTCTTTCTATAAAGATAATATAGATAGAGTCCAGGAGATAATTCCTTATAGATAGAGTTAGAAGTCTAGTAGGAGTCTAGCTTTATTGGACTAGGAGTCTTGTAGCTGGGCTATAAAAGAAAGCCCCCGCCAGCCCCTGTAACGTGCTCATCAGAATAGAATAACATATCAAGTCCCAAAACTCCCTGCGCCGGCCCTGTTTTCCTGCTCCTTTGCACTGTTTCTCCTTATTCCACCCAACAGCAGCACCCATCAAGTCTCTGTCCTTCCTGTTCTGTATGCACAGAACCAGGAAAGCAAGGTGTAATTTCCATCCAGACATCCTGTGCTGCTACAGAGGTGGCCCTATTGAAGTGCTGTTCCAAAGCAGTAGCAGGCAACATCAACCAGGAGGGTTGACTGCTGCTACAGGCCCGTGAACAGCAACCAAAACTGTAGTAGACAGTAGCAGTTTTTTGGTGTTCTGGACACCGGATTTCTAACATGCCCCTGGGAGGAGGTGTTCCCGGGGGCAGCCACGAATCCGACGAGTTAAGCTGGTGGCGCGCAGATCTAGCGTGCGACAACTCCGGACGACGCGCGCGGTGCTGGAACAGAGGATCGAAAGGGAAGTCAGACGACCACGTACGAAGGCCGAATCCCATGACACCCGACAGATCGAGTCCATTCCGATGCAGATTGGGGGAATCCAACGGCGATTCGAGGTGGCGAGCCAAGAAACGCACAGATCTCGCCGGAGGTAGCCGCACCGGAGGATGTGGAATCCTCGTGGCAAGGCAAGATCCGGTGGTTCGGCGAGTCGGAGGAGGCCACGCAGCCACGGCAGCAGGAAGCATTGCGCGCACAACAACTCGTGCAGAGCGTGGCAGCGGCAGCTCCGTGGTCGGCTGTTCGGGGAGACGCTCGCGAGTAGAGCGCGTGCCACTGGGCCAGGTGGTCCAGATCTGGAGGCGCCGTGCTGAATCGGGAGGTGATCCTGTGAATCGGGAGGTGATCCAGCAGGGGAAGAATCGATCCCATGCATTGAACAAAATGCTCCCGGTGGTTGTCTGGAGACCACGTGCTGGTGTCATGGAGGTGGACCAAGCTGGACTGGACCAATGCTGGGCTGGTGGGGTTTTGTGTGGACACGTGACTTTGCACTGCAGCTATTTGCATGTACGCACAGGCGGCAGCCAGTTGTAATGCTGGTCAAAGAGAAAAATAATCCCAAGGCACTTGTGCTGTCGTGGTCTGAGATGATGAGTAGGGTCTGTAATCTGCTCCCCCCACGGAAGAGCAGCTGGGCCAGGTTGGGTCCAATAAGGATGGGCTATCAAGGATGGCTCGTCGAGCCTGGTTCCTGGTGATGAAGATAGGTATGCTCGAGATGAAGATGTTACCATCTCGAGTGAATGATTGGAATGAAGATGTGACCATTCCGAGGAAGAGTGCAGGTTGAAGATGTGTCCAACCTAAACTTGCGAGTAGGATGAAGATGAGTCCATCCCAAATGTGTTCGGGATGGAAATGTCCATGCCCAGGGGGTGTAGTTGTATTCACTCCAGGTGAAAACCCAAATTCTTCGGAATGGATGTGTCTGTCTCAGGGGTGTAGTTGTGTCCACCCTAGGGTGTAGTTGTGCCACCCAAAATTGTGTTCGGGATGTAGTTGTGTCCATCCCAGGGGTTGAAGACGTGCCCAAACCAAATTCGTCTTCAGGATGTAGTGCTCATCGTGGGGGTGTAGTGTCCACCCCGAAATGTACCCTAAATTAACGAGTGTCCTAGAAAACAAGATTAGGGGGTGTGTTGAAATAATCTTGTTTTTTAGAATATCTTAGAGGAGAGTCCAAATTAGTTTTAGGGAAGAGTCCTAGTACAAATTAAATATAAGAGTCCAATTTAGATTAGAGATAGAGTCCAAGAGGAGTTAAGTTGTTTGTAAGGGGTTCTTATATATAGCCACCCACCCCTGGCGCAGTTAATCATTAAAATTTCGAGATTATTTTTGTCGGAATTCCAACATGCACTAGCTCATTTGCTGAATATGTCAATTTGATTTATAAGCCGTTCTTAATATTTGAGGATCAGCTGAAGTATGCCTTCTTGAAATTCTAATTGCAGTTAATGTTTATTGTGTGCTAGTGAGGTAATCCTAACTTTGGGTCGTTCTAAGACTGTCAAGGAGTTCCTGTGTGCTGCAAAAGAGAAAAAGCGTTCTTTTCGTGTATTTGTTGCTGAAGGTGCTCCAAGGTATGTGCATTATTGGAGCTTTATTATAATTTCAGTCTATTGTTGTGCATATTCTTGCTTGACTGAGTGTGGTAATGATGTTCAATCAGGTATCAAGGGCATTCTCTTGCAAAAGAGTTAGTTGAGAAAGGCATACAAACTACCGTTATAACAGATTCAGCTGTTTTTGCTATGATATCTCGAGTTAACATGGTACATGTCAGCGATGAGTTTTTTAATACTCTTCGTTGAGATGATTTTTGTTTCTAATATTTTTTGTGCAAATATAATTCCTGTTGAAACGTTTAGGTCATAGTTGGAGCACATGCTATCATGGCAAATGGTGGAGTCATTGCACCAGTTGGGATGAACATGGTCGCACTTGCTGCTCAAAGGCATGCTGTGCCCTTTGTTGTGGTTGCTGGCAGTCATAAGGTTTGGTTTTGAAATATTTTGTGATCATTAGCTTAGCTACCCCCAAACTTTTCTGAAACGGGATTGGGGATCTATTTGTTCCTGTTATTTCGTTTGATACTTCATTCAGCATGGTGCATTCAACTGCTGTCAGCCACTTTTTACCCTGCCCTAACTAAACGAAGAAGAAAATGAACTTAAAGCTCCTACAATGTGTCTTTTAATACCAAGTTATAGCATAACATCGCTTCAATATCATGTTAAAGTTTAACACCTTTGATGATTGATGCCAGTATAATATTGTATTGATGCCATGATGCTAGTTTTGTAAACCAAATGCAATGCCTTCTGCATCAATCAAGATTAAATGATGGGATCTATGCTTAGATAGACTCATGATCTCTTTATATACTGTTCTTAGAGCCTTAAACCCATGATGTAAATAATAAGTGGTAGTATTCAAGTTCATTTTATTCTAGATGTGTATCTATTGTGAATCGTGGTGGGGTTAGTGTCACCGGGGCTGGACACCCGGTGATCGAAGGTAGAAACAGCCCGATGGGGGAAATTCCTTTATTCTTCGACGATGATTACAGGAGGTAGAGGGCGGCTTCTATAGGGTCCATGACCCCTGTCGTGTGCCTAGGTGGTTGGGATCCTTCCCAACTACCTTGATCTTTTATTCCTAGATTACATTATATCTATCTATTATTTTCCTTCTATAACAAATTCAATCTACTAATTCTATCTATAACAGATCTAAATCTCTTAAAAAATCTTCTAGAATCTTTCTTGATCTGCTCAGGTTGGGCCTGGGCCCTTGGTGGACCCATTCTAGAGCAATTCCCCCCTCCTCAACATCAGCTCGTCCTCGAGCTGAGTCTTCAGAGCGGTAACGTAGGGTGTAGTCTTGCGGCGTCGACGACGACCTCGAGCAGGATGTTTCGCGTGACGAGGAAGGTTGCCACATCCCCTAGCTCGACGTGGAGGCCCGAGTTCGAGGAAGTTGGGGGCTCGTGGAGGCCGTGACTTGGGGCGGGAAGAACTTGTCACAAGTGAGGCCGCCACGACCAAGGCCACCCTGGAAGAAGCCAGCAACGAAGGTGACGGGGTCGTCGCCGACCTGCTGCAGCACAGCGAAAGCCATGCTCTGTGCCTAGAGCATGGCGACAAAGGCCGGTGCGTGCGGTTTCGACGACTTCGGGTAAGCCGGTGCGGATCTGGTTGTATTTTGGTATCCCAGACCTCTATCTTCTTGTGTCTTGCATCACAAACATGTCTCTGTGCAAACCCAGTGCGGATCTCGGCAGAAGATGAGCCGAGATGCGCGGATCCAAACAATTTGTCTTCGCTGAACTCAAATAGAGGCTAAAGGTGGTCGAATTAATGTGGATTGCAGGCGTATCGCATGATTTCAGGCAAAAACCCAACGGAAAACCACGGGTTCGGGCGGAATTCAGCTCGGATTGTTGTGAATCGGGGTGACTCCGAGCGAATCGAGGTGGCGATGGCTTTGGTTGTTGGTGGTAGAACGCAGATGGAGCGTTCGGATCTAAGCCGGTCGTCTTTGGTGAACGTGGCCTTGTGGACGAACTTCGTGGCTCCGACGTGGCTGGCGTCGCCGCTAGAATTGTTGCTATCAAGGTCATCCTTGATGTTCCTGGTCTTCTCCAATTTGTCTAGACGTCGGTCATGATCATCCAAACGTGAGTTCATGATGTCCATCTGCATGATGAGGTGATTGATGGAAGGCGTGACATCGGAGTGCATGGACTCCCTGTCGGACTTCATGGACTGTATGAGGGCAGCGAGGTCCCCAATGGTCATATTCCCAGGATCTACCCCTGAGCCGAACATGGTCGATGCTCCGCTGAATCATGATACCAATTGTTGTGAATTGTGGTGGGGATAGTGTCACCGGGGCTGGGCTCCCAGTGACCGAAGGTAGGAACAACCCAATGGAGTAAATTCTTTTTTTCTTCAATGATGATTACAGGGGGTAGGGGGCAGCTTATATAGGGTCCAGGACCCCTGTCGTGCGCTCCCAACCACCTCAATCTTTTAGTCCTAGATTACATTATCTGTATCTATTATTTTCCTTCTATAACAAATTCAATCTACTAATTCTATCTATAACAGATCGAAATCTCCTAAATAATCTTCTAGAATCTTTCTTGATCTGCTCAGGTTGGGCTTGGGCCCTTGGTGGACCCAGTCCATAGCAGTATTATTAAAAATATATCCTAGAATATTAACTTTGAAAATAGTTGGTGCTCTCCAGGGCATAAGCCCATCCTTGTTGCGATTAACTCTTAAAATGCTCAAATTCAATTCACGCGTGACAATCTTTTTTTTCGATTTTCCGATTATTTTTTCGGCTATGTTAGCTACAGTGTTGTCTAGGTGTCACCTAGGCGCCCCCTAGCCGTCCAGTCGGTGACGGGAGGACGCCATGAAGCTTTGCTTCGGTTGGAACGTCCATGGCGCCCGCCAAGGACGACCAGGCGTCGGCTGACCCCCTAGGCGTCCTGCCCAGGCAGGTGCCCAGTCGCCAGTCGGGGCAAAGGAGCGCGGGAGAGGAAGGGGAGGCAGGGTGCGACAAGCAGGAGGACGGGCGACGCGTTGTGCGGCGCAGAGGAGGACGGGAGGCGTGTCACGCGGTGCGCAGGAGGACGGGCGGCGCGGCGATGCCCATAGCGGACGAGGGTGAGGCGTATAGGTGGCCAACGGGCCGTGCCGGGCCGGCCCGGCCCGAGCACGACCGGGCTCGGGCCTAAAATGCATGGGCCCGACACGGCCCGATTCATTCCCGTGTCGTGCCGTGCTGGCACGCGGGCTGAAGGATCAGGCCCGAGCACGGCACGGTGAACCTTTTCTCCTGCTGGGCCGCGCCGGGCCCGACTACGTGCCGGGCGGGCCGGGCCGGCACGAAGCACGGGTGAAAAAAAAAGCATCACAGAAAATACAAAAAAAGAAGATAGAATTATACACAAAATTATTTCGAATTTCAGATCACCAGGCTTAAAAGAGTTTTTACAATGGCTGCCTCATTAAAAACCTTTAGGTAAAACCTCTACATGAGGAGAAAACCCTAAAGGAAAAAAGAGTACAGCCAACTCTTTTAGTGATCAAATTAAAACAGTTCATTCAATGTTCAAACTTCAAAACCTACACCAGACCATACTAGCACAACAGTGTACAGTGAACAGAATCAATCATCCAAATACAGGTTGTCCATCTTCTCCACCAGATCTTCATCAACCATATTGTGTTGTTGCCTCTGATCACCTTGCTCCCAATCCTTGATCAAAGATAACATTTCAACGTGCTCCGGAGTGAGAGCACGACGACGCTCCTCGATTAACCTGCCACACAAACTAAAAGCAGATTCAGAGGAAATAGTAGAAACAGGCACATTCATGATGTCTTTAGCTAAGATAGACAAAACTGGGTAAGTTCTTTTGTGTTCCTGCCACCAAGTAAGAATGCTAAATGAATCATCAAAATCTGAAATGGAATCAGAATCTAAGTATGAGGATAATTCAGATACATTACAAGTTAGTGTAGCAGAAGTGGTGGTAGATGCAGAAGTAGAAGTAGAAGTAGAAGCTCTACCATATATTCGATTCCATGAACTTACCTGCTTTCCAGCTGCCGTGTTTGTTTGTGAAGGTCTGTTCAATCTAACAGACCCAAACTTAGTCTCATATTTAGAGAACAACCTATTTAGTTCAGTTTTAACACTGTTGTAATAAGAATTATAATCACGATTAAGTAACTGAGATAACAAATTCAGAACATTGGTAAATCCTATAAGTTTAGCTCTAGGATCTAAAATGAATGCAATAGAGTACAGGAGAGGTATATCACCCCAATACTTAAGAAATTTTGATTTCATTGGAACCACCACAGGCCTAAATTTGTCATCATTTTCATATTGATTTAGATGATCAGCAACTTCAATTATAGTATGCATCATTAAAGGAGAAGTGGGATAGTAAATTCCAGATAAAGAAACTGTTGCAAGGTAAAACAGTTCTAGAAACTTTAACATAATTTCAGCAACATACCAGTGTGTGTCAGTGAGCAAAGTTCCTCCTGGATAATGTGTAAGGATCCGAACAGAAAATGTATCTTTATATGGGGTTACATGCTTTAACATAAGGTAAGTTGCATTCCATCTAACATCCATATCTAAGCCAAACTTACGTGGATGAACTCCCACAGACAAACAAAAAGCTTTGTAAGAAGCAATTCTTTGATTAGAAGAGTTCAAGAAAGAGATGGCTGTCCTGAAATCTTCAACATACTGTTTTACTCTTTTTAGTCCAGATTTAACAATTAGGTTAATAATATGACAAGCACACCGTTGATGCAATAAAGTTGAACCAATATATGAAGACAACAAGGGGGTTAATTCTTGTACAACACGTGAATTAGATGATGCATTATCAAGTGTAATAGAAAGCACCTTATCAGTCATGCCAAATTCAGTAACAACATTAGTAATATGCTCAGCAATGTTATGTCCAGAATGAGAACAGTCAATCAAACACATACCAACTATTCTTTTTTCTAAGTCCCATTCAGAATTTACAAAATGAAATACAACACTTAGGTAATCTTCTTTAGCATTACCAGACCAGATGTCACTAGTTAAACATACACAAGTAGCTGAATTCAAAAGTTCAATAACAGCAGCCCTCTTAGATGCAAAGTAATTCTCCAAATCTCTAGTTGTGGTTTGTCGAGAGACTTTTTTATAGCTAGGGTTGTGTGCAATCCTAATATAATCCTCAAAAGCAATAGTACTACCAAGTGACAGAGGTAAATCCAATCTAGCTATCAATCTAACTAGTTGAGATCTAGCAACATCTTGATCATATTGAAATTGATGTACTACACCATCAGAACTGAAATGCAATTGAGCTTGAGATGATGCAGCTAAACGTTTTCTTCTACATGATGCAACATGACGGATCAAATGGCCAGTACCAGAAGGAGATCTAGCAGATAGAATAGTTTTACAATGCTTGCATTTAGCATACGCCACTTCCTTACCATCGATAATTTTTTTCAATTCATCTAAATCATCCCATACCTCTGATTTCCTCTTATTCTTCCTCCCAGTGGTGCTTGTTGTGGTCGACGAACTAGCATCGGCCACTGGTTGTGGCTGCGAGGAGCCAGTTGCATCTGCAGCAGTAGTTGCATCAGGAGAACCAAATAAGGTCTCCACACCTACACAAGTCACAAGTGCTCAAATCATCAAAATATTGCACTGCACATATAAGGACGACACCTAAACATCAAGAGCTACATTTGAAGCAAACAAAATCAAACAAAGGCACAGACCACAAATCACCTGCTGCGATGTCATCGTCTTGGTCATCACCAAGAAGGCCTTGCATACGCGGATCTTCATTAATGGATCCAGTTCCCTCTCCGTCGGCAGCCATCTCGAACGGCCCACGGCAGACGACACCAATGCTCCGCGGGGGCACCGACTAAGCACAGTGTAGTCAGCACCACCAAAGCTCCGCGGGGGCACCGTCGGCCGTCGACTACACGGGTGCCGTCGACGCCAACTCTCCGCGGGGGCCGAGGCCGACGGCCACTATCCGAAAGGGACGGCGAGGGGAGGGGACCCGAGTCACCGACCATGAATAGGCACCGACTACAGCACCACGCGGGGGCACCGAGGCTCTCCGCTCTCAACCTTTGACCTCACAGTCACAGATCCGGGCATCCGGCGAGCCGGCGAGGCTGCGAAGCTCATAGATCTGACCCCGAAGCTCACAGATCCGGCGACACGATGCAACGAGCAGGAGCAGCCAAGCGCGGAGCGTCTGAGCGTCGGAAGGGAAGACAAAAGAGGGAGCGAGCGGAGCGGGAAAGCCACCGCTTTCGCCGGCGACGAGGGCGAGGCTACAAGGGTGCTGGGCGCAGGCGGAGAGGACTAGGGTTTCACCGAGGGCGACCGGGCGGAGGCGGTGAGGCGAAATGACAAATGGGGATTAGGGTTTCGATGTGGGGAGCGGGGGCGACCGAGGGTGGCATTTATATGCCAAGGCCCCAGTGGAGCGGCGCCCCTCGACGGGCCAACCGGGTCGTGCCCGTGCTGGGCCGGTCCTGTCGGGCCAAACGGGCCAAAGCACCGTGCCTCACGGGCCGCCGTAATTCGGGCCGTGCCGTGCCTGCCCGTGGGTCTAGATGCGCAGCCCGAGCACGACCAGCTACGGGCCTCGGGCCGGCACGGGCCCGGTATTCTCGGGCTGTGCCGGGTTCGTGCCGGGTTTTTCTACTGGGCTTTCGTGCCGGCCCATTAGGCACGGCCCAGATGGCCACCTATAGTGAGGCGGCGCCGCGCACGACGCGCATGAGGGGTGGTGTGGTGATGCGCGGCACAAACGACGAAGGGGCGGCACGACGCCCTGGCGAATACGAAACAAGTGCGGCGGCGACAGAGAAGGGTCGGGTGTCTGGTTAGGTTAGGGTTTTTTCGAAGTGGGCCTGTTTTCTCACACTCGGCCCAGCCTAATATTGCATATTTTCTTTAACCCTAACTGTCTCCTACAGTCCTACACATCTCACAGTCGCCGACTCTCGATCCCAACTTCGGATGCCATCCCACCTGGCCGTTCGGCGCTCCGTCGCCCCGCCTGGCCGCCTCCCAAGCCTCGGGCAGCTTCTTCCGTTTCTCTTCTTCGGTCTCCTCCAAGCTTCGGCTCCCCTCTTTCCCTTCAATACTGAGGACCTAGCTGTTTGCCTCGACGTCACCTAGCCGCCTGCCTAGGCGCGTAGTTGTCCAGTCGGTGGGCGGGCGCCGAGGCGTCCAGGCATGATTTTACAAGACTGGTTAGCAAAATAACAAATTATACTTCTGATGAAGTATAAATAAATAGTGTTTCCATACAAAAATTTTAAGTACTCGTGTAACAAGATTGAAAGTGTTAACTGCACAGATCCAAGAACAATGACTGAAGGGGTTGTTGCTTGAACTCTCGAAGAGCATTTTGGTATTTGCAAAATTTAACCATCCAATTTGATGAACAAATATTTGAATGATCTAAAGTATATTATGTTTTTAAAATTGATGTCACCTTGAATTTCTTTTATTGGAAACTTATTGTCTTTCATTGTTCCCGCATGGCAGTTATGTCCGTTGTATCCTCACAATCCTGAAGTGTTGCTGAATGAACTTAAGTCACCATCCGATTTGCTTGACTTTGGTGAGTTTTCAGATTGCATGAACTTCAGTACTCAGGATGGCAGTCCCCTTCTAAATGTTGTCAATCCGACCTTTGATTACGTGCCACCAAAGCTTGTGAGCCTCTTTATCACTGATACGTAAGTTCTCTATTCCTTTTTTTCTCCATCTTATTTATGTAAGGTAAGTTGAATGAATGGATCTGTGCTCTGCTTGCTGTAGTAGTTTCTAAACCTGAGATTTATTCTGCAGTCTGCAATTTCACATTCTGAGACTGCATTGGCTATAATTTCTTACATGTGTATATAGAATTTTACTTGCATCGAGTAATTAAAAATAATTACTGTGGAACTGATTCATATGCTAAGCACTTTTGTTATATATGCTGACACTCCACTTTCATTAAAACCATTCATTCTGTTGGCCTCATCTAGTTACATTTTTCCTTACAGCGGGGGGCACAGTCCATCCTATATGTACCGCCTTATAGCTGAGTATTACTCAGCTGATGATTTGGCAGTGCGGCGAAAGTCAACACCGTAAAAGAACACAAAAGCATACCAAGAAAACTGGTTCACTACACTTTCTGAAAGTGGAATTTGGGATCTTGTTTAAACCATACTACATTAGTGCTATTGTCGCACTTATCACAATCTATTTTTTCACCTAGAGTTGGAAGATGGAGATGGTGCTGTCTGCAGTGAAATCACCTGTTGTGGTCCAAAAGTTGAATTCGTCAAACTGTAGGAAACAGTTGCATGCAAGATTAATGATTGCGGCATTTTGAGTGTAGACTGTTGAGATTGTGGGGTGCCCTATAAAAAAATAACACTTCCCTGGACCTCACTACGTGAGGTTACGCTATAAATAGAAGCTGCTACAAAAATTTTAGTTTAGAGTATGTTGTTTTGTACTGTGCATTTGGCCCCGGGTCAGACCCAATTGTCTTCCAAATTCTGGCTGTCCCTTCTCTGTACTATTAAGTTTTAGCATTGCTTATTGGCGTAACCTGGTTAGCTAGTGAACTGATATTCATTTTTATATAATTTAATACTCATTCATTGCTTTGGTTATTTATTGTATGGTGATTCGATGTTCTGGAAGGACTAGGCGGCAATGCACCTCTAACATGCTCCATCACTCCATGCGGGCTCGTCTCTCCCTTATTTGCGGTTTAATTCTTATCTCCGTGTGCAGTTCCCGTTCGATCGTCCATCTTCCCAACCTTGTGGCTCCTGCTGCTTCCTTTCAACTTGCCCGTCACATCTGCTTATAATAGTAAGCGTCGTCAGGGGGACTGTTTAGATGTTGGCCGGAGTTTGCCACAGATCGCCACACCACAAGTGCGGTGAGAAGGTGGTGCGTTTGGTTGTTGTCGAGGCGTAGGCGGTCGCAGAGTTTGACCCAACATGGTAGTTGAAATTTCACCCACAGCTCGCCCCCACAACAAGCTTCATAGTTATTTTATCGGTTTGACAATGCAAGTTATCTACGCAAATATTTTTTATCTGTCGTCATTTTCACTTCTCTTATAAGAAACACAGTCACGTCCCTACGACCTCCGTTGGATTGTTTTAAGTGATGACGCTATGAACACTTTCTCTAGCCCTCTCCAGTGTCGAGAAATATAGCTCAATTGGTAAGGTATACAGAAATCGAATTAGTTTCATTTGAGCACTGCATAAGATTTCATCAATGTATTTTAATTTGCATAATTGTTCTCTTTTAATTTTGTATAAAGTATCTTTTATAAAGTGCACTCTATAGTAGTAGTTTATTATTATATGTATCAGATTTATATAAATTTTATTTATAAGGTATTTTTTATTATAGATTGTGTGCTATACATATCAGTATATCACTACTACCTGATAAATTTTTGTGGTGTCTAGATTATTATATGTATAAATTTATAAAAATCTTATTTCTCTATATATTTTTCTAAAAAAAAGTTTCCTATAATAAAATACGATGTCATATTTTTCATTTTTCTTCTTAAGAGGTCTCTATTTTGTTTCCTGAGCCTTGGGGGAAGTGTCTATAACATCCAAACTAGAAGTGTCGGTACCCTACAGAATGGATATCCTGCGCACAAACGTGAAGTGTGAAGGGGTTCTAGACCCCGCCTTCCTGCTGAGTCGTGCTCCGACGCTACCACATATCCTGCAGCTTCGGACCTTGCCTTATCGCTGAGGTGGGCTCCAGCGATGTCACGTGTCTTGCGGCTCCGGACCCTGCTTCCTCCTTGAGGCGGAGTCCAGCTCTGCCACATGTCCTACGGCCCCAACCCTGCCTCCTCGCTGAGATGGGCACCAGCGCTGCCATGTGTCCTGCGGCTTCGGGTCCAGCCTACCCACTGAGGCGGGGCCTGGTGCTACCACATGCTCTGCTTCTTCGGACTCAGCCTTCTCGGTGAGGTGGCCTCGGGCACTGCCACATGCCCTGCTGTTCCGAACCCAGCCTACTCGCTGAGGCGGGCTTCAGTGCTGCCACGTGCCTGCGGCTCCGGACCTAGCCTCCCCACTGAAGTGGGTTTCGGCACTGCCACATGTCTTGTGACTCCGGATCCAGCCTCCCTGCTAAGGCAGATTCCGACGCTACCACGTGCCCTGCGGCTTCGAACCCAACCTTCCAGCAGAGGGGGGCTCTGATGCTGCCTCGTGCCCTGCAACTCAAGGTACCACCTCCCCGCCGAGGTGGGCACAAAACTGCCACATGCCCCACAGCCCGTTGAGGGCGGGAGGCCCTCATATTAAAGGAAGACATACCCTGTCCATTCACACATTTAAGACCCACACATTATCCAGGCGCAAGATGCTTAGCGCACGCCTCTCCGTGCCATAGTTTTGGCATGGGGCGCCTGCACCTGCAAGGTACTGCAACAACCAGTCAGGTCGCAGTGATGGTGCAACAGTGCAACATCGTTCGACTGACTCAATAGGCTGCAGCAAAGCGACAGGATGAGACATTCTTCACCATCATCAACATCTATGTTTAGCCACTGGCGCTCGGTGCGACAGGACAACACATCTTCAAGCCATTGTTAGAGAATGCAGCAAGTAACCATAAGTACCCTAGATCTTGTATAGGGTGAAGATCTCCTTGGGGCCACCTATCGAGCCTCGGATCTTTGTGTAACTGCCCGACCTTGAGCTATAAAAGGATCGGGCAGCTACTGGCACAGGACAACTCGAACTAGATTCAACTTGAATCAGACTCAAGCTGAGGACACGAACTCACAAGCAATACAACACACACTCCCATGGACGTAGGGTATTACGCTACGACGACCCGAACCACTTAAATCCCCGTGTTCACCATCTACATCTCGCTTGAGCGGTTCAGGGATCCTTAGCCACTCCAACAATGAACCTCTGTGAGCTGCTATATGAATGTAGCCCAGAGGGGGAGGGGGGGGGGGTGAATAGGCTTTTTTGATTCTTTGTTGATCATTGAAACACTTAACATATTGATCAAATACAGAGAGATCAAACTAGTACGATACAGTGCGGACTAGTCCAGTATGCGTGGACTAGAAAGATCAAGATTGATCGATAATTTCACTTCTAGTACCTTATGCAGCGGAAATTAATTGGCAACTTAGATGTATTACCACAATGAAACAATGTATGACAAAGATCAACTTTAGTTTCAATGTTTCAACGTGAATTACACGAGATTATATAAACCCTAGAATATGATGAACGATGAAATAAAAGTGTGCGAGACAAGATTTTATCCCGTGGTTCGATTCCCACAGAGGAAACCTACATCCACGTTGAGGAGTCCACGGAGGACTGTGTCTTCACCAACCCTACCCTCGTCGAATCGTCACAGATGTCGATTCTCTTCCACTAATCACAAAGGGGCAAATAACTTGTTCAAGGGGCCTTCTCACAAGTTGAGGGCTCCCCAAGAATTACAAAGAACACCATCAAACACACTCGAAAGATTTACATTAAACAACAAGAGTGTGCAAGAGATCAAACCCAAGAGCTCAAGATGTGTAGAACAAGTCTCTCCTTTGATCAATTGCTAATCCTCAAAGCTTTGATCTTTTAGGGTTAGAATGTGTGGAGAGATGTGTATTTTGGGCTCTTGGAAGGTGTGACGGTGCATGGGGTCGAGAGAGTTAGTTGTATGGCCGTACACCTCTATTTATACTAGGGTTTTCAAAAGTTACCATTAGGGTTTGCGATGTTCGGACTAGTCCATGGTGGACTCCGGACTAGTCCGGTGTGCGGCGTGTGGAAAACCGTAAGTTGAGATATACCGGACTAGTCCGTTACTGGTGCGGACTAGTCCATTTTTAGTCATAAACTTTTTGGACTAGTCCGGTTGACATCGGACTAGTCCGGTGTAGTGAACACCGAGTAGAACTGAGGACAAGTCCGCACTTGGAGGGACTTGTCCGATTTTAGTCAGAAAGTTTTTGACTAGTCCGGCTGATATCAGACTTGTCCGGTGTGGTGCAAATGTGAAGTGCTGAGGACTGATCCGCACTAGGGGGGACTAGTCCGATCTTAGTCAGAGAGATAGCGGACTAGTCCGGTGTATATCGGACTAGTCTGGTTTTCCTGTGAATTGTGCAGTGAGTTGAATTATTTATTCACTTGAGCTCTTGGGGTGTGTTTCTCCAACACACTCCATACAAAATAATCTAATATTTCCAACTCTTGAGCTCTTTTTGCTTTAGATCCTCATTCTCCTTCCTTTTTGCGCTTTCTTCCTAATTTCTTTAAAACCTACGCTCATCATAACAATTTTGTTAGGATCTCATTTGTTTATCATAAATCAACCAAAATCCATAAGGGATGCCTAGATACACTTTCAATCTCCCCCTTTTTGGTGATTGATGACAACCAATTGAGATTTACACAAATATGATAAAAATTTAGATTTTCATGAAGTGTGCACATACGAGCTTTGAGCAAAATAGGTAATGTAGACATAAGACATATGTGCACTCTTTATGGTGGGATGCAATACATGTGTGTGAGCAATAATTTTGATGTGAATATCATAATGGGAATAATCATAATATCATCAAGAATCTCAAGCATACATAGCAGTTTTAAACATAAACCATTGATCATAAGCATAACATTGATGAAGTCATCATTTCACAACACATGTCCAAAAGTATGACAGAGTCACAACAAAAACACAAATAGAGCTCTTTTTCTCAAACTAAAGCTACAGTCTAAGACTCCCCCTCAATCTCTTCCCCTTTGGCATCAAGGCACCAAAAAGAAGGAGATGAGGGATCTAATTGTCGCTGCCGGCTCATTCCTCGCTACCGGTTCTTTCGTCATCTTCGTCATCAGGCTGAGGAGGAGGAGGAGAGGAACCACTCCTCGTGCCCCGAAGGCCAAAGTAGGCAAGCTAGGAAGGAGAGAGAGGAAGAAGCTCCGAGAAGTCAGAGGCGAAGTCCTCTGAGATGACTGGAGACCCAATAGGCTCAATCTCCAGTTTTTGACAAATAGCTTTGACATTGTCCTTCACGTGTCTCATTTGCTCTTTTCTTGCCTTTTTCATCTTGTGAACCTTCACTTTAGTCTTGCGACAAGAGCCAAAGATAGCTGCCAAGTACTTCATGATTCTACTAGCGGACCCTTTGCTAGATGGAGGGGCCCTAGTGCCAAAGGAAGGCCTTGTATCTTCTTGAGCTTTCTTAGGGTGTTCCTCACTTAAGGCAGGTGAGGAAGCAGCTGGGAGAGAGGCTTGAGGAGGCTTCTAAGGCCTTAGAGGAGTATGCTCTACATTCTTCACAAATTCAATTCCTGTGACTTTTTCAATCATGAACATTTGGTATGGTGCATAGCTACAGGAGTGGTTTGGTGTGCAGGAGATGTTCACCATGTCATTCCAAATGTAGTCGAAGATATCAAACTTCCTCTTCTTGCTAATCATTTTCGTCAAGGTTCTCAAGTAACCTTGGACACTCCCGGCATCTCCATCCTTTGGAGCAATTGTCTTTCAGAGTACTCTATTAAGAACCATGAAGAAGGGCTTCATGTTCTTGGTTGAGGGAGGATTGTATTTGAGGCGAGTATCATAGAGAAAGTCCATCTTATCCTTCTCTAAAATAGCAAGATTGTGAATCACAATCTCATTGCTGTCGGTGTCCTCAAGGTGCAGCAGCCTGACAAACTCAGCATAAGTAACTGTGTACTTGGATCCATGAGTCATCCAAGTCACTCTCTCTTCTTCATTGCTGGCAAAATAGCATGTGGAGTAGAATTAGGCTATCACTTCATCATTCCAGTTGTATCTGAAGAAAACAAGTCCTTTAGACCATGCCTCTCTGCAGCCTCTACCACCTCATTAAAAGCACCACAACTCTTTCTTTCAAAGTGGCTCCAGTTAATCCATTGGCTGTGGACCACTAGAGTCTTCATTTGGAGATACACGGTACTACAGTAGCCCGAGTAAAAATTACTCCAAAATCTCGGGTCAGCTGCCTTTTTGCCACTGCTATAGGCATCAATCTTCGTGAGATTCCATGCTACATCACCCCCATTGCCATTGAACTTCTCTTCTGAGGGGTTTCTATTCCCTTGTCTTGGAGCAGTCATCTCTAAGGGACCAATCGGGCCGGAAGCAAGTCCCTTTCCTTTGCCCTTGGTTTGGCATGGAGCCGCCGAGCTAGGACCAGCCGTATCTTTTGCTCTTGAAGCTGGTTTCGACCGGAACCTTTCGGAGCACCCAGGTGGGGTGGGCGAAGGCTCGGCAACACGCTCTTGTCTTTTGTTGGAGCGAGACTCTGAAATGCGAGGCAACACTTCTTGATCCATCTCGGCCTCGAAGTCGGAGATATCATCGTTTGAGTTCGACATTGTCCTGACAAGAACGTGATATATGACATAGATAAGAATTGGTTGCAAGAGAAAGCATCGAGCTGAAGAATGTTAGGTTTTTGTTCAACAAACACCGGACTTGTCTGCACCGATAACGGACTAGTACGATATTTGGCAACTTAAACCCTAGCAAACGGAGTAATAGAATTCATGTAGTGTAGTTGTAATACAAACAGGAGGGGCGTGTATTGACTGGAGGAGCTAAGCTATTTAAGAAAAACAAGGAAAGTCGAAGGTTCTAGGTTTGGAGGAAAATTTTACCAAATCCTTCGATTCGAGGTGTTGAAGGAGTTCTTGATGCGGACTAGTCCGAGGTCTTTGATCCCCTTGCAGTGGAGATCGATTCCCACGGAGATTTGAGTGGATTTGACAGAGAACTCGCAAAATCGCCTTGGGAGCACTAGAGTGAGGAGAGAGAACGTGAGAGGAGTTATGAGGAGGAAGAAGATTAGGGTTGCGCCATCCCTAGGGTTATGGAGCCGAAAAATCGAACTAGTCCGTGGTCTGACCAGACTAGTCCGGACTACCGGAAAACTCAACGAACTAGTCTGCAATGTGCGGACTAGTCCGGGGTAACCCCGGACTAGTCCGTGGTCACCTGGACAGAAAAATATAAGCCTTTTGTATATATTCGAAGGTGCTTAATAAGAAAATAGGGGACAAAAACACACAAATAATCTTGATGAATATGATCAGTAAACATACAACAATCAAGCTATGACCATAATTCACCAAGATCAAGTAATTAACCTAGTTTTTTCGGAAAAAAATGAAGAGAGAGGTTATTTTTCAACACAATCAATATAATTTTGAAGATGGCATACATGTATGCAAGTTTTCGAGCCACGTTCTGAGCATCAAGGATATTTAGTTCATTTCGGAGCTCACAAAAGCGTTTTTTATCAAGTGGCTTGGTAAAGATATCGGCTAGTTGTTTCTTTAGTGTTGACATGAGAAATGGCTATGTCTCCTTGCATTGAGTGATCTCTCAAAAAGTGATGCTGGATATCTATGTGTTTGGTTCTAGAGTGCTCAACGGGGTTGTGGGCAATTTTAATAGCACTCTCATTATCACAAAGGAGTGGAATACAGCTCATATTATAACCGTAATCCCTTAGAGTTTGTCGCATCCAAAGGAGTTGTGTACAACAACTCCCGATGCAACATACTTCGCTTCAGCCGTGGATAAGGCAATGGAATTTTGTTTCTTGGAGGACCAAGAAACTAGGGATCTACCTAGAAATTGGCAAGTATCAGAGGTACTTTTTCTATCTACCTTGCATCCGACATAATCTGCATCGGAGTATCAAATGAGATTGAATTTTGAACCCTTGGGATACCAGAGACCTAGGTTGGGTGTATGAACTAAATATCTCAAGATCCTTTTAACGACTGTCAAATGACATTCCTTAGGATTGGCTTGAAACCTTGCACACAAACATACATTCAAAATAATGTCTGGCCTAGATGTACATAGATATAGTAAAGAGCCAATCATGGAACGATATAAATTTGGTCCACGTTTGGTCCGTCTTCATTGAGATCCAAGTGTCCATTTGTCGCCATGGGAGTCTTTATGTGCTTTGCTTTGTCCATTCCAAACTTCTTGAGAATGCCTTGAGTGTACTTTGTTTGGCTTATGAATGTCCCATCCTTTTGTTGCTTCACTTGAAATCCCAAAAAGTATCTCAACTCTCCCATCATGAACATCTCGAATCTATTTGTCATAATCTTACTAAATTCTTGACAAAAAGATTTGTTAGTTGAACCAAATATAATATCATCAATATAGATTTGGCAAATGAAGATATCATCATCAAAGTGTTTAGTAAACAAAGTGTAATCAGCTTTACCAATCTTGAAGCCATTTTCAATCAAAAAATCTCTAAGGTACTCATACCAAGCTCTAGGAGCTTGTTTGAGGCCATAGAAAGCCTGACGTAGCTTGTACACATAGTCGCGATACTCTTGATATTCAAAACTGGGTGGTTGCTCCATGTACACCTCCTCCTTGATCGTTCCGTTGAGGAATGCACTTTTCACGTCCATTTGATAAAGCTTCAAATCATGGTGAGTAGCATATGCAAGTAATATACGAATCGATTCAAGCCTAGCTACGGGAGCAAAAGTCTCGCCGAAACCCAATCCTTCAACTTGTGAGTACCCTTTGGCCACAAGTCGTGCCTTGTTCCTTGTTACCACTCCATGTTTGTCTTGCTTGTTGCAGAAGACCCATTTAGTGCCAACGACGTTGGACTTGGGTCTTTCAACAAGCTCACACACTTCGTTCCTTTTGAAGGTGTTCAATTCTTCTTGCATCGCCATCACCTAATCTAGATATTTTAATGCATCTTCAATCCTGTATGGTTCCAAAGAGGATACGAAAGAATAATGTTCACAAAAATTAGCTATGCAAGATCAAGTTATTACTCCCTTTTGGATGTCACCGATTATGTTGTCGATGGGGTGATCTCTTTGGATGCTTTGGTGTACTATTGGATGTGGCACTTGTGGTCTTGAATCTTCACGATTATCATCATCTTCTTCGTCCCCCTGGATGGTTGCCCTCATTGTTGTTTTGATTATCTTGATGATCTTGAGGTTGATCGTTGTGTGGAAGCTCCCCCTTGATCATTATCCTCCACTTGTGGTTCATCTTCTTCATTCGCATTTGGAGGTGGCGCTTGTGGTCGAACATCGCTCAACGCCATTCTCCTCAATGCTTGACATGGAGCTTCTACTTGATTTAGCACACATTGATCAACTTTCTCTTCTTGAGAGCCGTTAGTTTCATCGAACACTATGTCACGTGCTACTTCAACAAGTCTGGAGGTCTTGTTGAAGACACGATAGGTGTAGGAGTTCGAATCATAGCCATGTAAGAAACTTTCATCAGACTTTGAAGCTCTAGGCTTCTTGTTGAGAATATAACATTTTGAACCAAAAACTCAAAAGTAAGAAATGTTTGGTTTGTTACCGGTGAGTAGTTCATACGAGGTTTTCTTGAGTAGACAATGAAGATAGAGTCGGTTTATGGCGTGACAGGCAGTGTTAACCGCTTCAACCCAAAACCGGTCCGAAGTCTTGTATTCATAGAGCATTGTCCTCGCCATCTCAATGAGTGTTCGGTTCTTCCTTTCGGCTACTCCATTTTATTGAGGGGAGTATGGTGTTGAAAAATCATACTTTATTCCTTCCTCATCTAGATACTCTTCAACTAGAGTATTCTTGAATTCTGTCCCATTATCACTTCGTATGTTCTTGATATTCAATGAGAATTCATTTTGAGAACGCTTGATGAACTTCTTGAGGGTTCCTTGAGTTTCTGTCATATCATGCAAAAAGAAAACCTACGTGAAGCGTGAAAAATCATCGACAATGACTAAACTGTATTTATTACCGCTGATACTTATGTAAGCAATTGGACCGAATAGATCCATGTGGAGGAGCTCAAGCGGTCTTGTTGTAGTCATGGCATTCTTCGCGGGATCGGGTGCTCCTACTTGCTTCCCGGCTTGACACGCTCTACAAGGCCGGTACCAAACACCCTTCCTTGACTATTATCACCAAAGTAAATGGCTTCACTTGGATCTTCATTTTCTTCATATTCCATGAACATTCTTCTTTCTTCGATCATGTGATTGGTGCATCCACTATCTAGCATCCATTTTGCTCCACCGGATGAATAAGCTTGCAGAGAAAATTATGCCTTGGTCTTAGGTACCCAAGCTTGGTTGAGACCTTTGAGGTTAGTCACAAGTGATCTGGGCCCCCACACGTGAGACTTGGTGTTCCCATGGCGTGGCCCAACATATTTAGCATAAACTCTTCCAAGATTACCTTTCATAAGTACATATGAAGCATCAAAAGTTCTAAATAGGTGTTGTTGTTCATATGTGTTCACAAAGTTAAATTTATCAACATTATTAGGTTTTCTAACTTGAGTAGAATTTCCCTTGACAAAGGCAATGTGTTCCTTGTTATTCTTGTGGCTTCTAGCATTTTGCTTTTCGCCATAAGAATACCCAGTGCCATATTTGACATTAGGAGGTCTTGTGACTGAGCATGCACTGCGTGCATACTTGACCTTCTCCTTGTCAAATATGCCACTTTGGGAAGGTTGCTTGTCCTTTGTCAAGTTTGGCTTTTTCTTCAAGTTAGTGTCACTTTTAGCACAAGTACAAGTAATAATAGTTTCATATTTGATTTGTTGGGAAGGTGAGCTTGAATAGGATGAAGGACCACTTTGCTTGAGTGACTCAACTTGTACCTCAAGGATCTTGTTAACTTTGGTTAAGTTGACAAGTTCATCCTTGATAGCCACGTTTGAGTCTTTTAGCTTCAAACAAGCTTCCTTGCTTGAAGCTAACTCAAGTTCCAGTGATTTATTTCGCCCCTTTTCAAGCTCAGGGAGTTTTTTTTGATCTTAAGATATTCTTCCTTTTGGAGGATGATCATATCTTCTTGACGATCAACTAGCTCCTCTTTATCAACAAGCTTATCCATTAGAAATTTCATCTTAGTAGTAGTTTTATTATCTAAACCACTAAGTATATATTCACTTTCATCACTGCTATCATCCTCACTAGAATTATCACTATCACTAGTAAAAGAATGCGAGGATGAAGATTTAGTTGTTACCTTTCTTTTACCTTCCTTGGCCATTAGACATGTGTTGTCGCTGTCCTTCCATGCGCCCATGGTTGGGAAGAGAGTGAATTTTGGTAGTCTTCTTGATGGCTATGGTGGCCATCTCCTCTTCTTCTTCGGATGAGGATTCATCATTGGAGTCCCACTCCTTCCCTAGATGCGCTTGGCCATATTGCTTCTTCTTCTTGAACATCTTCTTCGGTTGAGGCTTGTTGTCCTTAGTCTTCCTCTTATTTTCTTCGTGCGGACAATCTACTATGAAGTGATCATATTCTTCGCAATTGTAGCAAGCCCATCTCATCTTGGCTCTCTGTTTGTCCCTTTGTCTTCCTTCGTTTGAGTTACCACCCTTTCTTCTTCTCATCATTTTCTTGAACTTCTTCATGAACAAGATCATGTCTTCTTCATTGATATCATTGCTTTTATCATCGCTGTGATCTTCTCCATGAGCTTCTCGAGCTTCTTTTGATACGGGTTTACAAGTTGACTTCAAGGCAACTCCTTTCTTCTTTGCCGAGGTAAGATCGGCAATTTCCTTGACATGCTTGGCTTGCTTCTCCATCATTTCATAGTTGATAATCTTGCCAAGAAGTTCGTCTGGGGTCATTTTCCGATACCCGGGGCATTCTCTAATCATAGAGCCAAGGGTCACGTTGCGAGGCATGAATGCTCTAAGTATCAATTTCACGACTTCATGATCATTCCACTTCTTGCTACCATATGCTCAAACTTTGTTGACTAGAGACTTCAATCGATTGTACATATGTTGTGGTGATTCATCTTCTTTTATGGCGAATCTTCCCAATTCACCTTCAATCATTTCGATCTTGGCTTCACGTACATGACGATCACCTTCATGTGCGGTTTGTAGAGTGTCCCATATCTCCTTGGCAATTTTGATTCCATCCACCTTGATGAACTGGTCTGGCTCAATGAAGAAGTGATCACAGCTGCGACTTGGGCGTTTCGATGAATGGCTTGTTCTTGTCTTGGAGTCAGCTCTTCATCATCATCTGTGATATCTATCCCTGTACACACTATATGCCAAAGGCTTCAGTTAAGAGATATAAGGTGCATTTTCATGTTTTTTCTCCACATTGAGTAGTCATTGTCATCAAAGAAAGGTGCTTTCCCTAAATGAATTGATAAGTAATGACTATTGTTAGAATTTAAACGTTCATAGTCACAAAAAGATATCCGGAGTAGTCTGTGTGACTACCCCCCTTCTTCTTTTCATCGTCGATCCTCTTCTTCCCTTTAAGGGAGAGAGCCTTCTTCCGTAGAAGAGCCTTGAGTTAAAGCATCTCCTCGTCATCGTTCTCACAGTCTTGAATGGCATCGAGAAGCTTCTCCACCTTTTGGGCCTTTTTGTCATCGCCCTTCTCGTTGTTGAAGTTCTTGTGTACATTCTTGATGTCCGACATCGTCTCTTCGAGCGGTGAGTCTCTTTTGAAGAGTTTGGCTCTGATACCAATTGAATGTAGCCTAGAGGGGGAGGGTGAATAGGCTTTTTGATTCTTTGTTGATCCCTGAAATACTTAACAAATTGATCAAATACAGAGAGATTAGACTAGTTCGGTACAGTGCGGACTAGTCCGGTATGCGTGTACTAGAAAGATCAAGATTGATCGATAATTCCACTTCTAGTACCCTATGCAGCGGAAATTAATTGGCAACTTAGATGTATTACAATGAAACAATGTATGACAAAGATCAACTTTAGTTTCAATGTTTCAACGTGAATTACACAAGATTATTTAGACCCTAGAATATGATGAACAATGAAACAAAAGTGTGTGAGATAAGATTTTATTCCGTGGTTCAATTCCCACAGAGGAAACCTACATCCACGTCGAGGAGTCCATAGAGGATCGGGTCTTCACCAACCCTACCCTCGTCCAATCGCCACGGAGGCCGATTCTCTTCCACTAATCACAAAGGGGCAAATAATTTGTTCAAGGGGCCTTCTCACAAGTTGAGGGCTCCCCAAGAATTACAATGAAGAACAGCACCAAACATACTCGAAAGATATACAATAAACTGCGAGAGATCAAACCTAAGAGCTCAAGAGGTGTAGAACAAGTATCCTTTGATTAATTGCTAGTCCTCAAAGATTTGATCCTTTTCGGGTTAGAATGTGTGGAGAGATGTGTATTTTGGGCTCTTGGAAGGTGTGACGGCGCAGGGGGTCGAGAGAGTTAGTTGTATGGTCGTACACCGCTATTTATACTAGGGTTTCCAAAAGTTACCGTTTGGGTATGAGATGTACGAACTTGTCTGTGGTGGACTCTGGACTAGTCTGGTGTGCGGCGTGTGGAAAGCCCTAAGTGTTAAGATATACCGGACTAGTCCATTACTGGTGCGGACTAGTCCGATTTTTAGTCAGAAAGACTAGTCCGGTTGACATCGTACTAGTCCGGTGCAGTGAACACCGAGTAGAACTGAGGACAAGTTCGCACTTGGAGCGACTTTTCTAATTTTAGTCAGAGAGTTTCCCGACTAGTCCGGCTGATATCAGACTTGTCTGGTGTTGTGCAAATGTGAAGTGCTGAGGACTAGTCTGCACTAGGGGGACTAGACCGATCTTAGTCAGAGAGATATCAGACTAGTCCGGCGTATATCGGACAAGTCCGGTTTTCCTGTGAAATGTGCAGTGAGTTGAATTATTTGTTCACTTGAGCTCTTGGGGTGTGTTTCTCCAACACACTCCATACAAAATAATCCAATATTTCCAGCTCTTGAGCTCTTTTTACTTTAGATCCTCATTCTCATTCCTTTTTGCGCTTTGTTCCTAATTTCTTTAAAACTTGCGCTCATCTCAACAATTTTGTTAGGATCTCATTTGTTTGTCATAAATCAACCAAAACCCACAAGGGATGCCTAGATGCACTTTCACTCTAGCAGCAGTACCAGGAGAAGTGTCTTAAAAACCACTTTGACATTTGGTGCGCCAGGTAGGGGGCTCTGCGAGGACATTTCCTGAAAGCTCCAGACATTCGAGCATCACCACGATGGTGAACATCCAATTATCGACGCGTCCTCTCGTCCCTTTCGTCGAGGTCAGAGGAAGGAGGATAGGGCCACTTCCCGCTCCAGAGCAGGTCGATCCAGCCGTGCAAGTGGCTACACAGCTACCACACCTCTGGCAGCTACTGCTTCCACCTCGCAACAAACTTTTGCTACCACAATCACGATGACGCCACAAACTGTGAGCCCAGAGAGCACGCTGGCAGCAGCGTGTGCCCTCCTCCACAACCCTCAAGCTAGGGATGCTCCTACAACAGCAGGAGAGCGGTGACGCAACAACATCGACCACCTCATTGTTGTCGTGATCAACACGCCACCCCGCAGGAGGCAGCAGGTGAGGCCGTCGCTGGTGTCACTGTCGCGCACGCTGACAGTGTACCGAGAGTCGGCTGCAACACGCACGTCAGCAACGGCCAGACTCGCCACAACCGAACTTAGGGCCGAGCTTGACCACCGCCGCACGAGGGAAGATGGCTGTGTCACCATCGAGCGGCATCACAAGAGGCATGACAACCTTGAGGTCGAATATAGCACGTCGAGTGCTGTACCCGCAGTGCATGCTGTGCAGAACCCAACTCCATCAAGAGTAGGCGGAGGCTGCACAACTCTTGCACCACACCTCAGCATGGTGGTGTGGCTATGTAAGTTCCAGCCCTACTTGTCAGAAAAGTACGACGGAACTGTCAACCCTGTTGAGTTCTGCAGATCTACTCCACCTCCATCCTTGTTGTATGAGGGGATGCAACCATCATGGCCAACTACATTCCTGTGGCCCTAATCGGCACCGCCCGATCATGGATCATGAACCTTCCCCCGAATTCCATAACCTCTTAGGGGGAGTTATGCCGGCAGTTCACGACAAACTTCGGGAGTTCCTACACTTGTCTTGGTAGCGAGCTCAACCTCCACGCCGTGCGATAGCGCAGGGAGAGTCGCTCCAATCCTTCATCCAGCAGTTTTCCGATGTTCGAAACACTATCTCTCGTATCTCAAACGCTTCTGTCATCGTTTCATTCCGACAGGGTGTGAGAGATAAGAAGATGCTCGAGAAGTTGGCCACGCATGAGGTGCAAGACGTCGCCAGGGCCGTGGAAGAGCGCAACTAGCATTCTGTTGACGGGTGTTATATACTAATTTTAACCGTCAAGTTAACTCAATTATGTGAAGGAATTGTCATTTCTTGCACACATCACCTTTCTATTTAACCTATTTCTACTTGTCTTTGCAGAAATAGTGCATGCAGGGAATTATTACAGGAAATGAGTTAAAAGAGGGGGAGCAATCCTATAAAATACCATCCCAGCCAATCAAGCGACAACATGTGGCACCGCATGGATCAAATGGCCCACAAACAGAAGTATCCAAGGCCATCCAACGGTGTAGCCCGTTTCAAGGGATAGGACCCACATGGCAGTGACCTGGAGAAAGCACACGAGAAATTGTGCAAAGACTAGGTCGGCCAACCCCCCTAGTCAGACGACCAGGTCCTGGCGCCAAACTCGGTCAGCTTCCACGTGTTGGCTCCCCCCGGCTTGAAGAAGTCAGTTGTGACTGATTCACGCACTTTTGGTGGCGGGAACCGACCCTTCTCCACTTATAACTAGGACCCCCTACCCCCACTTCACACACACACCACTTGAGTATTCATCCATTGTATCCACTACTCTCCATAGGTTTAGAGGAGTATAGCCTGTAGAGAGGAGAGCCTCTAGTCCATAGTCCAAGTAGGAGAGAAGTAGAATGAGTCTCTTCCCAGTTCCTAATTGGGAAATGTATGACTCATATTTCTATTTGTATTTGTGACTTTGTTTTTAATAAAGATATTATCTTTAGTCTTCTATTGTTCATATACTTGGATAAAACATTTTTTGTTTGATTGTGAATTCCATATATGTGGTATGAGTAGTATTTATGATTATGCTATACCATTCTCATTATATTATGATAAACACTACAAACCCTTACTATAGTCTAATTAGCTATGACATTATTATATTAATATGAATCACTTATGCTATGAATTAACATTGGTTCAACGATGATTCAATTCATTGCCTTAGGATGGCTTGTGCCTAGGCTCTTAAGGTAATTACCTAATATGCTAGCATGATACTAGGACAGATGAGTAGTGTTGAATGTCTTATAGACCCACAGATTGAAGAGGTAGGCAATAGATGGTGACAACCCTATCTATCCTCGAGTCCTCCATGTTTGGCTATGCCACAGGCTCTTGGCGGGAGTCGTCCTAGTATTGCTAGGGGTAAACCCATGCCCGATGTGTTAATCTACGTAGCATGAGAATTCATAATTAATATGATCATTAGTAACTATCTTATGCTCTGTATATGTACATTAAAGCATAGTAGGAGTATCTACTTAACTCGTAGCCTAGTTCCTCTTTACCTCATTTACCCTCTTAGGATAGAATGCTCTTGTGCGTGTCACACTATCTCCAAATTATCATTTAGCCATCCTTGCTAGAACTTTACTTAGACCAACCTAGCCTCTCCATTTGATGATTGCTTTGCTTCCACCTAGCCTTCCTTTGGGAGAATATAAATGATACCCTTTGGGAATACTCTAAAAGGGGAAATGCTACATCGATAGATTTTGTGCGCTTGCGGACTTACATGTGTAATCTAAAATCTATTATAAGCATTTATGTTACCTCTGCTAGGGATGAATTGTTAGTAGTGCGTAGGAAATATCAACAAGCATTTCTGGCGCTATTGCCGGGGAAGGCAGCCAAAGTATTGCATGATTGAGTGAATGGGATAGGACCCTGGTAGGTTTTAGTAGAATAACCCTTTTTCTTTTTGCGTTTTATGTGAAAACAGGGTAGTGTATGTCTGGTTTCCACTTGTCAAAAAACTTTGTTGAAGATCTTGAATCCCTTCTGAGAGATCAACCTCATGTTGTTACTCCTCAGGAGCTTTGTGCGGCAAAGCATGCCAGCACAACTGCAGCAACAACCGAAACAAAAATTGCCCAGAATACCCTTCGTGAGTTTTCGGCTCCCTCTGCTAACAATGTGCCTGTTGGTACCACTGTTAACACATGAGACGTGAACTTCAAAATCAAGACTGACCTGACCACTATGGTGCAAGCCAACCCATTTTGTGGGAAGGCTAACGAGGATGCAAGTGCTCACCTACAACACTTCCTTGAGATCTGCAGCACTTTTAAGATCAAGGACGTATCTTCTGATGCTGTTCGTCTTATGTTGTTTCTGTTCTCTCTTCTTGGGAGAGCGAAACAGTGGTTCTACGTGAACCGAAGTTTTGTAGACACTTGGTAGAAGTGTTCTACAACATTCGTTGCCAAGTTTTTCCCGTTGGGCAAGACCAATGTCCTACGTGAAAGAATTTCCAGCTTCCAGCAAGATGCCAAAGAGTCTATTCCCAAGGCTTGGGAAAGGCTTCATGAGTACATCCTGGCCTGTCCCCACCATGGGATGGATGATTGGCTAATTATCCAAAACTTCTACAAGGGGCTGATCCCTTCTGCCCGTGACCATGCTGATGCTGCTGCTGGAGGTGCCTTCTTCTCATTAACGGTGCCCAAAGCCAAAGATTTAATTGAGAATATGGTGTCAAACATGGGTTGGAGCGACGAGCGTCTACATACCCGCCAGTGAGGCATGCAGACCTTGAAGGATTTTGACATGATCGCTACCAAATTGGACCTTCTTATGAAGAGGATTGATGGACAAGGCAATGGTGAGGTATGAGGAAATGCCTATGCCCTAGACTCTCACATCACTTTTGAAGTCTGTGGCAACACGGGCCATTTGGGCAATGACTGCCCAGAAACTCATGAAGATGCCGTATACGTAGCCAACAATGGAAACAACAATGGCTATCGTGCAAGAGGTCAAGGGTGGGACCAACCACAACCATTCTTTCAAGGAGGGTACAACAACAATAGCAATAATGGAAATCAACCCAACTTGAGAGAACTTGCCATTGGCCAGCTGAAAATCAATGATGCTATATCCAAGAAGCTATCGACTAATGACAAGACCCTAGAAAGCATTAATGCCAAGATTGAAGGATTATCCTCAGCCTTCTAGAATCAGTTGAGTTTCAACAAGATGTTGGAAACTCAGTTGACTCAAATGACAACTATTGTTCCTCCAGTGGAGAATGGCAAGATGCCAGGACAACCTGAACCTCCCGAGGAAAGTGCCACCATGATTTCTCTACAAGGAGGCAACTGGCTGAAGGACTCTGGATGTCCTACAATTTCTTGCTGAATTGGGGCTCACCACTTTGACAAGGCCCTTTGTGACCTTGGACCAAGTGTGAGTGTGATGCCCAAGGAGGTTTTTGACCATTTGAACTTCATGGAGCTTACTTCAACACCAATGCAGCTCCAACTGGCCGATTCTTCAATCTGTTATCCGGCGGGTATCGCTGAAGGTGCTCTAGTGAAAATCCAGAATTGCTTCATACTCGTGGATTTCGTGGTGCTCGACTTGGAGGTCGAGAAAGATACGCCGCTCATTCTTGGGCGACCATTGCTTAGCATCGCGAAGGCTCGCATAGATGTGGGAGCTGGAGAAATCCACTTCCATATCAATGGCTAGGAGGAGAAGTTTAACTTTCGCCCAAAGTTGAAGCAATGCTCCATGATACGTATCAAGTATGGGCCGAATGTCATGCACATTCAAGAGGTCGAAATCACACCTTCAAAGATGGACCCACTCATTGCATTCATGAGGAATTTGATCTATGCGGAGAACCCTTCTTATCGTCCACGTCGACACCACAAGAAGACGGAGAAGTGCAGGCCTCCCCAAAGGCCCAAGTCCACCAAGCCGCCAAAGAAGTAATGGCAGAAGAAGCAAGACAAGTCGTCCGAGCCCATCCCTTCCAGGCCCGAATGTTAAGAAACGAAGAAGGAGGAATGTCTATCTCTTCAGACGGTGGTGAGACCTAGCCAATAGGTCAACTTGGTAGTTATCTTTTTCTTTGATTTTCCTTTTCTCTTCATTTGGTTTTCCCCATTTAGTTTGATTTTTCCCCGCTGCATATTTGGTTTTTCTTAGTAAGTTGAGAATCTTATATTCTCAACTACCATTTTTATTTCTATATTTCACAAAAAGAAAATTGTTGGGTTTTGAAAAAGGAGTTTTTATTCGGAAAACAGTTTCTCTGAGCCACAAAAGTGGTAATTCACCAACATATTAATTCCATAGCCGTTGGGGAGCCACCTGCCAAAAGGGAGAACAGGGGGGCCCACTTGTCAGTTCGGCCGACCCCCCCTGTTCGGCCGACTAGGGGAAAGAGCCCTTTTGGCCCTCTCTCCTCCAACGGTTACATTATATTCCCTAGTGACCGTTGGGGAGTGCACACTATAAATAGTGGCTGTGAGGAGCACTTCTCCTCACACTTCACCTCATTTAGTACCTCCCCAAAGTCACCCTTGCTCGCATTGTTTTTCTTGCTCTTCATTGAAGTACTCTTGCTCAAAATCCAACTCAAAATGATTTGCTTTTGTTTGCATTTGCAATTTGCTCTCAAGTTCTTCAAGGGAAAATTTGTCGGGGGTTTTGCTTTTACTAACATCACCTCTTTCGAGTTTTTGCCTTGTGGTGTTCTTGCTTGTTGTGGCAATGAAAGGAATGAAGAGGTTGTTTGAGAAGAGGAAGGGGGCTGCAAGCTCAAGCCATGGTGGAGATTTAAGTGTACACCCCTCTTCTGTTGCTACACCAAGTTCACAGAAAAGGAGTGTAGGTGAGGACACTCCCATGGGTGAGATAAGCAGCCCGCACCAACTCCTTCACGACGACGACCTCGACATACAAAGTGAAGTTGAAGATCAAGCACACAAGCTCCTCCAAGATCATGAGTTTTCTCATATGAAAGCTTATGATCCAGATTTGATCTCTCAAATAGGTATGGATTCTGAATTATTTTCCATTTAGTGTGCACTAGGATGGGAAAAGTTTGCTCACATAGAGGAGAGAGGTTCACGCCTTCTCTTCAATTCCTTTGCACACTCAAAATAGGATTTGATGGTATTACTTTTAGATTATTTCAAAAAGAATACAATATCCTATGGAAATAATTAAGTGAAATCCTAGGCTTCCATAACGTTGTTTGCTAGATTTAGACGTTTTGCATAAGTTTAACAAACAAAGTTTTTTGCAAGATTTAACTAGTGAGGTCAGATGTAGTGCACCTAAGAATAGCCACTTACACAACTCTACTTTTCGCTTCATGCATAAATGGGTAGATATGACTATGTTCCCTAGAGGAGACGTAAGGGTAGTGCGTGAATATGAGCTGAAAATTTTATTAGCCATGATTAAAAAGATAAAATTTGCTCCAGTTGTTGCCATGATGACACTATAGTTAGATTACATTCCAAGAACAGGGCCAATTAAGTGCACTTCATTGATAACTCGTATTGCTACTAGAGTAGGAGCATTAGAATATTCTTCATTTGGGTATATTTAAAATGAAAGAGAATTGATTGATGAAGATTATTTAGTGCAAGGACATACTCTTAAGCATGATCGAGATGACTCTTTGTTATTCTATTACCCCAACTTTGTCAGTGAAATTCGGTTACCTAACTCGGATTATCATTTGTACAAATGACGGAGGCTAACCATTGACCTTCTTCCCATTGAAGAAGCTCGAAGAAGTAATATCTGTGGTAGGGTAAGTGGAAGCCGTACCAGGAGAGCGGCCATGCCTCCGACGACCTCCATGATCCATGAGTACGAAGAGGAAGAGAACCCAACAGGTGGTGCACCTAGATGGTCTCAACCTTCATCGTATGAGACCGAAGGTCTGTCTTGGCATGGATGGCCAGGTGCCACATCGGAGACACCCCTATCCACTTCAAGCTCTGCAGCTTGCCTCCAACGTCCATGAGAAGATGTCGTTCCTCTTCGGCTATAAGTCATCATGACTACAGCAAAAAAATGACGGATCTCACTAGACGTATGGAAGAGCTTGAAGTGAGAACAGGTGACATCTACAACACTCTCCAAGGGCATGCCCGAGGTACCCAAGACTGGCAAGAACACATGGACGCTCAATTTACTAACTTCAACTCCACACTACAACAACAACAAGCCGAGGCCGCGACATACTTCCGTCATCAAGGGTTCGACCCTCATCACGGAGGTGAGTGAAGAACAAGTTTGGGGGAGGACCCCCACTTGAGGTAAATTGTATCAACCCCTTTGCATATTTATTTTCCACTCACGCGTCATCCACATTGCATATAAAAAAAATAATGTAGGATATATTTGTTTTTGAATAAAATAAAAGATGTGCGGTAAGAATGACTTGAAATTCACATATATAAAATGATGAATAGTTGCTCTGTTTTAATTTTCCTAATTCCCTAGTTTACAACTTACTACTCTCCAACATATTGCTCTAATTTGCTAAAATTGCTTTTGCCTTGATTTGGAAATTATGGGTAGCAAAAGCTTAATCCATTCTAAGTTGTTGTGAGATATGATATAGTGATAGGGCTGCTATTCTTAGTTTGAAAGTCAAACTTAGATTTCTGAAGAAAATTCTAAAAAGATTTAAGTTATCCTCATTTGATTGGAAATACCTACCAAAGCCATATGATATATTACATTGCTAAACCTTATGCATATGCTATTTGTCTTTACATTGAGCTTTGTCAAACTAGTATAGACCTATATGAGATTTCATTCATTACTTTTTGAATTCAAGACTTCATTTGCACATGCTATACTTCTACACTAGAAGTAAACAAAATTCCATCATACCACCATTCCACAATAAAAAAAGAAACTCCATATCATTCATGCTTAGTACTCTCTCCAAAATTTATTGCATAAAAAGGGAGTAGAAGACATGGCTACAAGAAAAAAAAGAGAAAGAAAATGCATCCTTACATCATAAGCATGAGAAAAAAAGAGAGAAAAGTAGTCATGTTTCATCCCTACAAAATAAGAGAGTCCACTCAAAAAGGAGTCATCTCAAATATCCACATCCACCTCCATTCCATCGCACATGCACAAGTCTTGAATCAATTTTGTTTTGAATTGATTTCTTCTAAGGCTTGCTCTTTTGACTTAGCAATATTATGTGTTGCAAATATGCCTACCATATTCCCTACAAAGCTCCACATACAAAGCCTTATTTAGAGGTAGGATGAATTTAGGCACAATGCCTTGGTGAGGAAATATTTCCACTAACATAAGGAGAGACCGAGAGAATCAAATTGAGATACTTAAAATCTAAATTGAACTCTCCAGAATTTGAGTGGATATTGATTTCTAGGGTATGTGTGCTCCATTTGCTGTTCTATCTTTCAACCACCCATGAATAGGAGATGGCGCCATAAGCCCCATAATGACTCGTAGAACCACAGATTGAAGAGGTAGGCAGTAGATGGTGACAACCCTATCTGTCCTTTGTAATTTCCACATTCGGCTATACTACCGGCTCTTGGCGTGAGTCGTCCTAGTGTTGCTAGGGGTAAACCCGTGACCGATGTGTTAGTCTACTTAGCATGAGAATTCATAATTGATATAATCATTAGTAACTAACTTAAGCTATGTATATGTACATTAGAAGCATCGTAGGAATATCTACCTAACCCTTAGCCTAATCCCTCTTTACCTCATTTACCTTCCTTAGGATAGAATGCTCTTGTGTCTGTCACACTACTCCAAATATCATTGATCCGTCCTTGCTAGAACCCTATCTAGACCAACCTAGCCTCTCCATTTGATGATTGCTTTACTTCTATCTAGCCTTCCTTTGGGAGAATATAAATGACACTCTTTGGGAATACTCTAAATGGGGAAATGCTACATCGATAGATTCCGTGCGCTTCAGATTTACATGTGTTATCTAAAATCTATTAACAAGCATTTCCGGCACCTCTGCTAGGGACAAATTGTTAGTACTGCGTAGGAAATATCAACACATTCACAACCCGCTCTCGAGGTGGGTAAAGATGATGGGCCCAGCGCGGAGGCTACTGCCCAAGACAACAACAAAAAGAAAATGGAGAAGGCTAGGGGCAAAGACAAGCCTTTGGTCGAGGCGCCCACCACTGCGGCTGCAACAGCCAGTGGGGGTAGTGGTCCGCGCGCTGACAAGAGTCCGTGTCAGTCTGTTAACAGCGACGATGGCGGTCAGTGGTGCTCGGTGCACAACTCCAGGCGCCACAACGCTAGTGTGTGCTGGGAGATCAAGAAGCTAAAGGATCACTTTCGCGAGTAGCAGCAACGCCAAGACGGCACACCTTTCTGCTAGCGGGAAGGCAAAGATAAGGTCGATCTTGAGGTCGACAAAGAACAGGAGATGGAGTACCAAGACACCAAGCGGGCACTAAAGGCCGCTATAGTCACTTCGACTCTGACCCCAACACCGACAACGAGCGTCGCAAGACGCTCCATGTGATGTATGGGGGCTCATTGGACATCACATCCCGGACAACCGTCAAGACCTTGCGTCCGGCGGTGGCAGTGGCTGCACCCATCCCTAGGTCGGTGCCCCACGATAAGTGGTTGGAAACACCATTCAACTTTGATGCCTCCAACTACCCCAAGAACATGGCGGGGTCCGAACAGCTTCTGATCCTCATCTTCCCGACCATCGTCAACGTCAAGCTCTACCTTGTGCTGATCGATGGTGGGTTGGGCCTCAACCTCATGAGCCTTGTAGCCTTCCAAAAGCTGCTGATCCCCATGTCCAAGCTCGCCCCTTGCGACCATTCTCAAGAGTGGGTCTGGCACACATTCTCTCATATGGTAGCATCTCCCTCATGGTGACTTTCATGATGCCTGAGAACTATCGTACGGAGAGCGTCGTCTTTGATGTCGCGGAGGTCAAACTCCCCTTCAACACCATCCTCGGCAAGCCAGCCTTGTACTAGTTCATGGATACCTGGTCCCGAAGATGCCATCACTCAGTGGCGTCCTCAAGGTCCGTGGAGACCGCTTAGCCGCCGTCTCAACATTGGAAAAGCTCTAGGCGCTGGTGCCATCACAGGAGGCTGCTGCTAGTGACGGTGAAGGGAGCCGATCGTCCCCAAGTACGAGAAAGTGCTGCTCAACACCTGCACACCGCGTGCAACCCTCGAACGGTGGGGACATCTTCATGAAGGTCATCCAGATCGGCTCTGAGGCCGCCCAGACTAGCTGCATCGCGGTAGTACGAACGACAAATAGAAACTCGCGCTCGTCACTTTCCTCTGAGCCATTGTCGATGTGTTTGCCTGGCAACCGTCGCAGATGCCTGAGATCCCTAGGGAGGCGATTGAGAACCATCTGAAGATCTACACTGATGCTAGGTCGGTGCAATAGAAGCCTCAGAAGCAGTTTGTCGATACCCAGGATACTGGGTACCCCCGCGCACAGGATAAAATGCCTAAGTAGCTTACCTTCCTACTGAGGCAGGGTACGATGGCGCCACATGTCCAACAGGCCCGTACCCCATCCCTCCATAGAGGCAGGCTCCAGTACTGCCACGTGGACATTAAGACGGGACCCAACTCCCCCAAATAGACGAGCTCCCAGGCTACCACATGTCTAGCAGGACGGGACCCCATTCCAGCAAAGGAGTGGGCTTCAGTGCCGCCACGTGGATCGAAGCTCCGGGCTGGCCTCCTCAGCAGAGGCAGGCTCCCCTTGGAGTTAGGCTCGGGGCTGCCAGGTGTTCTGCAGCTATCGTTACCCTGCGCTGAGTCTTACTTTCTAGGAAAGTGGACCTTTGGAAGCCAACACGTGTCCCGCAGTGCCAGACTTGCCTCCCTACTAAGGGTGGCTCCAGTGCTGCCACGTGTTCCGCAGTGATGGACCTGCCTCCCTGCTAAGGGTGGCTCCAACACTACCACGTGTCTTGTGGCGTCGGACATGCCTCCCGACAAAGGGAAGCTCCAGTGCTGCCAGTGTCCCGCGGTGCCATTCCTACCTCCATGCTATGGGTGGCTCCAGCACTACCACGTGTCTTATGGCGTTAGACCTGCCTCCCAACAAAGGAAAGCTCCAGTGCTGCCACGTGTCCCGCGGTGCCGGACCTGCCTCCCTGCTAAGGGAAGCACCGCCTGCCATATCTGCTTTTGCTCCTCTTCGATGTAGGACTTGAGAAAGTTGAGACGGTGAGCTAAGTCTTTCTCACCAAGCTCTAGCTTTTGAGAGATCTTAAGCATCGCTCATCTGGAGCTCTTGCTCCTTATTATCAACAGCCTCTTGACGCTTGAGGAGGTCATCCCTCAACTTATTCAGATAATCAAAGTGAGCATCTACCAACTCGTTAGCTTCTGTCGCTTTGCTATAGACTTCACAAGTCTTCTCGTCCAGAGGTTCAATGGAGGCCCGCCTGTCATTCAATAGCTCGTCAAGCCGCTTTAGCCGCATCTTCTCTGTCGCAAACCTGTAACTCTCATCAGCCAGAAGGGTCTGCGTCAACTTCGTATAGAAGTTGAGAAACTTGCGCACCACCTCAGAGTTTCCCGCTCTGCCTCCAGAGCACTCCGCTTGTACTCAAAACTGAGTTGGACTTCGTGAAGGCTTGAGCATGCGTTCTCTACCGAGAGCAACAGAGGGATAGGTTCCGGACCTTCCGGTGGATCCGCTGGAGCCTCCATAGATTTTGGGACAGTCATTCGATCCCATGGCACAAGCATGGACCTCAACAAGTCCTCATCAGCACCATCAAGCTCCGGGAAGTTGTCTTCCTCCGATGCAGATGTTGACGCACCCGCTGCTGACCCCTCAAGTGTTGCATCAGCCGACAACTCCGGTACGGCTTCGATCATAGGCTCCAGCATGGGCGCTGGCTCCAGCCTCTTCACGCCGTCAACCACAGGTGCAACATTGATTGCTGGCTCTGACACCTTTGAAGCTTCAGCCGGTATCTCCGACACCACTTCAGGATCTATCACTGGTTCCGGAGTTGGCTTTGGAGCTGCTACAACTTGCTCTGGCGCTAGCACGACTTCTCCCAAGTGGTCTGACACAATCTTGGCATCTCTAGCTGCTGGCGGCGAGGTCATCTCGGTGTCAGTTGACTCCAGAACCGTTGAACTTTTCGTCGTGACCATAGGAGGGGCCACTATATCAATCGGTGCCTCGGCCGGCCTGGTCTCTTCGGCCATGACGCTACCCGACTAGTTGGTGACGTCGAAGCAATGGCTGGCCTCGACGCTATGGAAACAGAGGATTTACAAAATCAACAAGATTCAAAGAATGAAAGAAAAGTCAAGTTTCTAGTGCTGATTCTTACTTGGGGCCAAGACAGTTGCAGTCGACGCGAAACTTCTTCTTCAGGCGGCAGGAGTCATCTGAACCCACTGCGCCGGCGAGGTAGATGGTCTAGACTTTGCCCCAGGAGTCTCAGAAGGAGCCACCGGCTTCACAGCAGCCGAGACCTCCAGAGCAGACACTGTGCTCCTTGCAGCGGAAGCTATCATCGATGAACTCTCTCTGGATTCGGTGACCTCTATAGGCACCGGAAACGATGCTGAAGATTTCTCGGACCCGATGTTCATCATGGGCGTTGGGACCGGAGATGTAGTCGTCAGAGGTACGACTACCAAGGATCTCAGGGTTGGGTGCAGAGCTACCCTGATGGAGCTTGCATCAACTTGCTCTAGCTTCCGCTTTCTGCTGGGAGAGTCAATAGACTCCTTTCCCTTGCTCCGGCTTGAGTCGGACCTCTTACTCTGGCTCGACTCTGCAACAATTTACCTTTGCCACCAACAGAGGTGAGTTCAGACCTCTCTTGTGCACCGGGGGCCGAAGCTCTGGAAATGAATATCCCTCCGAGGCATTACTCCTCAGCCGCACTGCAAGACTAGTGTCTTTTAGAATTGTCATCTCCTTCTATAGCTGCCTCCTGATCTCTGGCACTGCAGACAGTGGCATGAACTTCGATGGAGGCACAAGGTAATCTCTTAAGACAGAACCGCTGCACAACTTCTGCAGTTGAAATCGCACAGCCTCCTCGCCCAAGTCGGCTCTGAGGCCAACCTCGATTCGACAGAAGCCCATCTTTGCGCTATAATTCCAAGCTGGAAATTCCCACCGCTTAAGTGTAGCCCAACGGCTGGACAAGAAGTTGCCAAGCACCATCAGAGATGTCAACCCTCCATCAACTAGGTGCTGGATCCTAGTGAGCACTGGGTTGTACTCCTCTGATAGCTTCGGCAGCAGTTCCCAGAAGTCGCTGTCCATTGTCAGAAGTTCGATTGGCAACTCCAATCGGTCATGCTAGTCCGTCTGCACAATCACGTAGTCGCTCTTCCAAGTCTCCCACTTCCCAGAGGCAAATGATCCGATGTACTTGAACGAAGGATTTCTACGTCTCATGAAGTAGTAAAATCCAATGAGACTGGTACCTTTCCCAGTCGTCTGGAGTGTAAAGAAAGTCTTGAACAGCGGCACGCAGGGCCACACGCCCACCCACTTCTTGCATAAGTAGATGAATATCACCAGCAACAAGATTGAGTGGGGGCTGAGGTGCTGAAGTCGAAGCGTGTACACTTCCAACAGCATCAGCAAGTTGGAGACCAGCAGAACTAGCCCAACCATGGCGTACGTCGTGAAGAAGATGATATCGCCTGAGCTCTCTTTCTTGAAAGGGAGCTTCCCGCGGTGAATCACATTGTCAAAAGAGGGGCTCTGCCAGCCCATAACTTCCGGACCCTTACGAGATCACTCTTGCTCACAAGGGTATCATATTTATCCCAAAGGAAGACAATGGAGTAAAGTAAACACTACTCTTATGATCAAGCTAAAGGATACTAATCAATTATCAAGACAGGGGTAAGTTGAAGATATATGGGTAGTGTGACACACACCTAAGGAATCTATTCTAAGGGGTAAATGGGTCCTAATGGAGGTTGGACCTAGAGTTGGGGAGTTGCTCCTACAATGCTTCTAATATACATATACATAGCCTAGGTTAGGTACTAATGAGCATGTAAATAGTGAATACTTATGCTAAGTTGTTCAACACATCGGGCACGGGTTCACTACAGGAAACAAGGAAAGAAATATCGACCTTTAGCCGTCGGTAAGCTACAGTAACTGACGGCTCTACCTTAAGAGCGTCGGCCTACTGAAGGCCATAGCCGTCGAATCTAGCTCGACGTTCTTAACCACTTAGTGTCATCGGGACCGACGTCATTAATGCATTAAAGTCGTCGGGCAGCGTACCCCGATAGATTTAACTGCAAAAATGCAGTATGGCTGTCCGCCGCTGTAGCCCGATGATCATAAAGCAATAAGGCCGTCGGCCCACTGGTCCCGATGGTCATAACTCAATAATGTCGTCGGCACCAGCTGGAACCGACAGGCATACAGACGCCATGTATGCGCTGCAGTGGACCTATAGCCATTGGTTTGATACGTATTCCGACGGTTTTACGACACTTATGACAGTCGTCGAGTAGAGACCGACAACCATATTGGCAATTTTTTATAATAAACTGTGGCTGCTTTCCCTCCCTCCCCGGGTGGGAAGCCGCCGGTTGACACAGATACAATTTTCATACAACACATTAATCCACACAATGCAACACAATTTCCATACAACACATTAGTTACATATATCACAATTTCCACACAATGAACAACAATGCAATAGATATATCACATTCTTCACATAGTCATACAACAACTAACTTAAATGTATCAACAAGTTCAATCCAAATTAGTCCAAGAGAAAACGCATCGCAAACAACATTGTGAAGATTAATCCGCATCCATGTCATTGTTCGAACCTCCACCACTTGCACCTTCGATGTTCAAATTGAGAAAATCATCGCAACCATGAGGCGTTACATGACCGGAACCCTATGAGAAACAAATAAAAGTAAACTTTGCATTAATACATACAATCCGTATGTCTCAATCTTTCTAAAATTCAGAAATGTCCAACTCACATGTGTAATTCACTTAAAGGTATTACCAACTATGTAATTGAGTAAGTCGCTAAGTATTGTTCAAATTAAGCTACACTTTCATTAGAGCTAATGATTTAGTAGTCATACCGCTGCGGCGCCTGGAGGTGTTGATGGTCGACTATGCCCCGAAGCGAAGGGCAACGATGGGAGAACATCTGGATAAGGCTGCAATCCAGGGGCCAACATTTGCATGAATCCCTGGTGTGGAGGATAGGCTTGACCACTCTGGGAACCCTGAGACAAATATGATTAGTATTTCATACTATAAGTCAAGTTAATAAGAAATGTGGTTATACCTATGAAGAAGAGCCAATTGTTGTCCGGGCTGCATCGGACGAGGCATACCGAACTGCGATCCAAAGCCACCTTGAGGGAAGAACTGCATAAAGTAAAAATATTCAATTACTGACTTTAACACAAATATGGTAATAAGTATACCAACTTAAGTAAAACAGTAGTTTACCCGCGACATCATCTTGAACTGAGACTATTGTGGCATATTGAACTGCGTTCTAGTGTTGCCTTGACCCAAGAACTACACGGAGGAAATTATTCATGAAATATTAAGTAGAAACAGTTTGTAAATGAATAAACTATTCAATTGTTAAGATTAGAAGTTACCTGCGCCATATACAAATACTGCATCTACTGTTGCATCTGTATTTGTTGTATTTGCTGTTGTTGTTGTTCCACTTTCTCCCCGTACTGTCTAAATTTTTCTTTCAATTCCTCATCTGCAACACGGGATCGACTCGAACTAGAAGTAGAAGACCGTCGTCCCACATTAGCGTCACGCTCCACATAACCGTCGCCTAATCCAAGTCTACAAAAAATACAAATGTGATGAATCGACGGTAATTAACCTTTAAACAATCATTATCTTTACACGTACCTCCCATGTGGTACACAAATATTTGCTAGAGAAGTTTGTAATATCTTTAGCTGCAAATTCCTCTGCAATACACCACTCAACTCTTGCCTTGTTGCGCACTATAGCTCTAAGTTTTTTTAGTTCTCTTTCTTGACTATACATCTATCTTAACCGTGCAGGTCCTGCTACTAACACTTCATAAGGAAAATACACCAGCAAATGTTGCATAACATTCATAAATCCAGGTGGAAAGACTTTTTCCATCTTACATACAAGAACGATGATTTCTTTCTCCCACTGCTGCATTATCTTTTTCGACACTTCTTTAGCACATATCTGCCTATAAAAATAGCTAAATTCAACAAATATCTTCCACAAGTCAGGTTTGAAGTATCCACGAAACATTACCGGTAAAAGTCTTTCCATCATAATATGGTAATCATGACTCTTCAACCCATTCAATTTACCGGTAATGAGATTAACACATCATTTTATGTTAGCCGCATAGCATTCTGGAAACTTCAATGTTTTTAACCAACTAAGTATTTGCTTTCTTCCTTCTGACTTGACACAGTAAGGAGCTCGTGGTCTAATTTCATTTCCACTTGCATTTGTTCTAATCTCAAATCCAATACGATTACAAAGATCTGCTAAATCTTTTCTCGTATTCAAATTATCTTTGGTTTGACTGGTAAAATCAAAACACATGCTTATGATACTTTCAGTGACACTACGCTCCTGGTGCATCAAATCAATGTTGTGCGGTAGAAGCAACGCCTTTGCATATGGTAGCTCTCAAAGAAAGGAAATATGAGTCCAGTTGTGTTCTGTACCATACCCTTCAAAACCATCTTCTTCGGACTGCTTTAACTTTGCGTGCCATGCCATTTTTTGTTCGCTTGTCAATCGACGAGGTGTTCCTTTTGTAACTCTTATGCCTTTCTAGAATGATTATGTATCCTGCCTGAAAGGATGATTCGAAGGAAGAAATCACCGATGACAACCAAAAAAGCTGACTTTTTTCCCATACTTCAGCCTTGTGGCATCAATGTCACTCATATATATGGGACAACACAATTGTCCGTGGACACACTAACAAGACCAAATGCCATATGCCAACAAATCATGAATTGACCATAGATACATGACACGTAAGTCAAATTCACATTTCATATGACTGTCTTATGCCTTTACACCTTTCCACAACTCTTTCAACTCTTCAATCAATGGTTGTATAAACACATTGATTTTCTTGCCTGGATGTTTGGGACCAGGAATGACCACTGCAAGGAATATGTATCCTTCTTTCATGCACATGTTGGGAGGGAGATTGTAGGGCATGATAAAAATAGGCCAACAAGAGTATGGGCTGTTACTAGTGCTGAATGGAGTGAAACCATATGTTGACAACCAAAGATGAACATTTCTCGGATCTCTTGCAAACTTTGGATCAAAACGGTCTAAAGCTTGCCAAGCCGCGACATCCGAAGGATGCGCCATAACGTCTTTGTCGTCGTTCTTATGTATCCCTTCAGAATACCATCTCATGTGCTTCACTGTTTCTTGGGACAGAAACAATCGTTTAAGCCTTGACATGATTGGCATGTACCGAAGTTGCTTGATCGGTACTTTTGTAGTTATTCGTTCTCCATCATCACTCATGACGTCCACATATCTAGATTTCTTACAATGCATAAAATGAGTATCGTTCATGTGTTCCTTTCAAAACAGCATGCGATTATTCTTGCACGCATCGATCTTCTCATAATTCATGCCCAGACCAGCCAAAATTTTCTTAGATTGATATAGATCCGGCGCATCTGATGACCTGACGGAAGGAGATCAATGATCAGATTAATGATAGCATTGTAGCAATTGTTTGCAAAATTGTACTTTGACTTCATCGCCATAAGTCATGTGACCGCTTGCAAAATGGTCACATTGGTGCCCTCATACACTTTTCGATCTACGACGGCAAGAAGCTCGTAAAACTCCTTCACCTCCTTCGGTTGTGACCAATCTTCGTACTGTTTACCAGTGTCCGCTATCATCTCATCCATCCGATCTTCATCCTCATTACCGTCCGACTCATCATCATGCTCTATCTCTCCATGCTCGCACCACACTAGATAGTCGGGCATAAATCTGTGCTTGCAAAGATGCAACTCCACTTCAGACTTATCCAGACGTCAAGGATTCTGACACTTGATAAACGGACACTTCGCAACACGAGCATCACTAGCAAATGCATGGCTCAGGAAATCATTTGCGATATGACCCCATTCATTAGTGTGCACACCAGTTGAACTCCATCCATCATACATTGCCCTACGGTTGTCACCCATTTTAAAACTACATCAAATAAATATATGTTAATGGACATATATGGTTAATTCATAGTTTGTTTAATGTAACGGCCCTACATCTATTGTCCAAGATAGTTCCTAAAATTTTGACAGCATAACACCGCCTATTTAACACTTCAACCCCCTATCCGGTGCAGTTCTGCAAGTAAAAAGGGGCGAGCAATGCCAGTGGCCTAAACAACGGCGGCCACACGACTGCACATGGCGTTAGGGCCGGAGCGCCAGGGCACCTAGGTGGCAACTAGGTGTTGCCTAGGCGACCCCATACGAAGCCTGCTTTAAATTCCTACTAAATGGGTCTTGCCGTGCTGCTCGCTGTCGTCGAGCCGCCCGCTGCCGCCGTGCCGCCCGGCGCCATGGCATTTCTTTCCAGGTGTGCCATCGCTACTCCACTGTGCGCTGCCTTTCCTTCTCATGTCCGCCTCCCTGCGCCGTTATCTCCCATCCCTTCTACCCCCTCCTTCCTCAACGCTGGGATTGCGTCGTTCTTCCCTGTCCTCTCTGCCTTCTTTTTCCTCAACGCCAAGATTATGGTACTCCCGACTCTGTTTCCTTAGTGTCGACTGGAACTTTTCTCCAAAATACATTGGACAACCAAGACGTCGACTAATCGCCCTAGTCGACGACTTATTGCCTAGTCAATCCTAGTCGCCTAGCACTACTACAAAAAGCATTTTCACAGAAACCTCTCAATTTTTTTTTACAGATGGTTCGAAAGAAAAACGCCTGTGATGTAAAATGCATAAAAACCGTTTGTGGTAATAATATATCACAGCCGGTCTGTAATTAAAAACCGTCTGTGAAAAATATGGATTATCACAGACGGTTTATAGTACAAACCGCCTGTGATAATAGACAATATCACAGGCGGTTGGACGTTAAAAAACACCTGTGAAAATACACTTATTTTCACAGTTGGTTGGTAACAGGCGGTAGGTCTCCGGCCCAACCCAGATATTGATCGCAGCCCACGCTGGAACTCAACTAGGGTTTCACTTCCCCTCCCTCGTGCACCATATAACCCCCCGCATGCCTGCCCTCAGCAGCATCTTCGCTTCAACACTTCAATGTTCTCTTGCGTTCCTGCTGGTTCTCTTGAGTCCCTATTCGTTCTTACTAGTTCTTTTGCTTTGATTGAGTTCCTGTTGGTTTTTACTAGTTCTTTTGCTTCTCTTATCTTCACATGTGATTTCAGGGAGCACTGTCCTAATGGTCGGCCGCCGGTCTCTGCCGGCAGATCTGGGTTTTCAGGCTGCCAACTCCCGAGATGCAACCAGCGGTAGCACTTTGGAGGTCTCATCCGTTGGACCTGAGTCAGATCTCTTGTTACTCTCGCCTCTAAATTCTTCTCTCCATTTCTTTTCTTTCTCTCTCAATCAGCTCATTTGCTTTGGTTTCTTCCTAGAATCAGAGAACGGAGAACAAGGGATGGTGATGCAAGATGGTGCAGTGATTATAAAAACATTCCTTGTGCTGGTGGGAGACTCCGTGATAGACTCATACACCCATAGAATCTGAGCACCTCGACACCCATCTGTTCTGTTCCGAATTGCATATATTTTGTTTTCAATCTTCGGCGAAAAAAAATTCCTTCTGTTCGTGAAATTTGATGTTCTTCGTCCGCAGCGACAAGGCTAACTGACACGTACAGAACGAGTGTATTGCTTCTAAGTTAGCTCTACGATTTTGGTAATCAATCTCAGTAGATTGGGACGGTATCGAAAGTCATCACACCGGGTTGAACACTAATAATTGAATGCTAATAATCAGATTGAATGCAAATAATCGGATTGAACGCTAATAATATCATTTTTGAGAGATCGTCTGGTTATAAACAACCGCCTGTATAAATGCTTTATCACAGGCGGTCGGCAATAAAGAGCCGTATATGGTAATGCTTTATCACTGGCGGTTGGTAATAAAGAACCGCCTGTGATAATGCATTTTCATAGGCGGATTTTGTTTCCGCCTGTAATAATTGTCTATTTTCACAGGCTCATCGTTTCAGGCGGTTTTTAAAACCGCGTGTGATAATATGTTTGAAACCGCCTAAGATGAACTTTATTGTCGTAGTGTAGATTTAATTACATTGCATATACATATAGTACATAAACACTAAAAAAATTCAAATAAACATAATTGAACCCCAATAACTAATATCTATGATAATCAAGTTAACATACACATATATGGATAAAACACAATATAAAATTGCATAAGTAATGATATAGCAATTCATAGACTAGTCAATTCAAAAACCTAATGCCACACTTATCAGAATTCAAAAACCTAATTCATAGACAAGCTTAAATTTTATCCTTATCGGAAGGGGCAGTGGAGGCGCGCGAAGGAGCGGCGGCGGAGGCGCGCAGGCTGGAAAGCGTGGGGCGGCAGCGGGGTGGCGAGGTGAGCACGCGAGGTGCAGACGGTGATAGGGAAGCAACGCGGGGCGCGGGGCGGCAGTGGGGCAGTGACGCGAGGCTCGATGCAGAGACGGGACGACCTGCGGACGGCGGCGGAGTGAGAGAGCAAAGCGGCACGCGCGGGCGAGTGTAGTGTTAGGTTTTGTCCCCTGTGTACGCAATGTAAGGGGATTAAAGTCGTCGGTTATCACGAGCCGATGATCTTAGTTGAGGGCTGCGGGGCCTACCTTATGGCTGTCGGCCGGGCGCTACGACTGATGGCCATAACTTAGGTGCGCGGGGCCCACACTATGGTCGTCGGCCCTGGAGTTGGAACCGGCAGTCTTATAATTTGGCGCGAACATTGTTTTTTCAAAGCGCGGGGCCCACTCTATGGTCATCGGCCATGGAGTTGTAACCGACGGCCATAGTTAAAGCCGTCGCCCGTCATCGTGACGCTGACGGCTATAACAATATAGATGTTGACTTTGCTAAGCCGTCAACTTTAGTACACTTTAAGTCATCGGGGCCAACGATTATAGTTTCCCCAACACTTCTTTGCCCGATTCTTGTAGTGGTTTACACCTAGCAATACTAGGATGATTCCCGCCAAGAGCCTGTGGCAGAGCCGAACGTGGAGTATTACAAAGGACATATAGGGCTGTCCCCATGTACTGCCTACCTCTTCAATCCGTGGGTCTACGAGACATTCAACACTACCTCCTATCCTAGCACCATGCTAGCATATTAAGTAATTACCTTAAGAGCCCGGGCACAAGCCATCCTAAGGCATTGAACTAAATCATCGTTGAACCAATGTTGATACATAGCACAAGTGATTCGTATTAACATGATCATATCATAACTAATTAGACTATAGTGGGGGTTTGTAGTGTTTATGATGATAGCTTAAGAGTGATATGGCATAATCATAAAGACTACTCCTACCACATACATGGAATCCACAATCAAACAAGAAATGCTTCATCAAGTATATGAATAAAATAAGACTAAAGATAATATCTTTATTATGCATAAAGTCACAGATATAAAAAAAGATACATGAGCCATACCTTTCCCAACTTGGACTTGGGACTAGAGGCTCTCCTCCCCATAGCCTAATTCCACTAAGGACTAAGAGAACTAGTGTATACAATAGAATGATGCTCAAGTGGTGTGTGTTGAAGTGAGTGGTGTGGGGTCCTATTTATAGCTTGGAGAAGGGTCTGTTCCCACCACCAAAAACACGTGAGTCAGTCAGCTATAACCTCTTCAAGTCGGCAGGAGCCAACATGTGGCTTTTGACTACCTTTGGCGCGAGGACCTAGTCGGCTGACTAGGGGGGGGTCGACTGACCTGATCCTGGCTCCGAACGGCCAGTTCTTTCTCCAAGTGACTGACAGGTGGGTCCAATTCCATGATATGGGTGCTACACCGTCAGATGGCCTCGGATACATATGTTTGTGAGCCATTTGATCCTTGTGGTGAAACGTGTCGATGCTTGATTGGCTGGGATGATATTTTATAGGATCCATCCTCTTGTTTCACTTCAATTCTGTGTAAAATACCTACATGCACCAATTTCTCCAAGTACAAGTGGAAATAGGTTAAATAGAAAGGTGATGTGCACAAGAAATGATATTTCCTTCAGATAATTGAGTTATATTGACGGGTAAAATTGGTATATAACAACCGTCAACAAACTCCCCCAAGCTTATCCTTTGCTCGTCTCGAGCAAAGTCAAGACTTTAGGTTGATGCTCAGGAGTTGCTACAATGTTCTACTTTCAAAAGTGCCATGTGCACAACAAAATGCTCTACCTAGTATTGCAAAAATTAGCATGGTACTTCACTCATCTTAAGTTATTATGGGGTTATGCCATCTCCTATTCATGGGTGGTTGAAATATAGAACAACAATTGGGGCATACATACCCTAGAAATCAAGTTCTACTCAAATTTCGGAAAGTTCAATTTAGATTCTAAGTACCTCAATTTTATTCTCTCAGTCTCTCCTTTATGTGTAGTGGAAATATGTCCTCACCAAGGCATTTTGCCTAAATTCATCCTACCACTAAATAAGGCTTGTATGTGGAGCTTGGTAGGGAATATAGTAGGCATATTTGCAACACATAATATTTTTAAGTCAAAAAAGCAAGCCTTAGGAGAAATCAATTCAAAACTATTTGATTCAAGACTTGTGCTTGTGTGATGGAATGGAGGTGGATGTGGATATTTGAGATGACTCCTATGTATGTAGACTCTCTTATTTTGTAGGGAATACAGTAGGCATATTTGCAACACATAATATTTCTAAGTCAAAAAAGCAAGCCTTAGGAGAAATCAATTCAAAACTATTTGACTCAATACTTGTGCTTGTGTGATGGAATGGAGGTGGATGTGGATATTTGAGATGACTCCTATGTATGTAGACTCTCTTATTTTGTAGGGATGAAACATGGCTATTTTTTTTTCTTTTTTTTCTCATGCTTATGATGTAAGCATGCATTTTTTTCTTTTTTTTCTTGTAGCCATGTCTTATACTCCCTTTTTATGCAATAAATTTGGAGAGAGTACTAAGCATGAATGGTATGGAGTTTCTCTTTTTATTGTGGAATGGTGGTATGATGGGAATTTTGCTTACTTCTAGTGTAGAAGTATAGCATGTGCAAGTGAAGTCTTGAATTTAAAAAGTAACGAATTAAATCTCACATAGGTCTATACTAGTTTGACAAAGCTCAATGTGAAAAAAAATAGCATATTCATAAGGTCTATCAATATAATGTATCATATGGCTTTGGTGGGTATTTCCAATCAAATGAGAGTGACTTAAATCTTTTTAGAATTTCTCCAGAAATTGAAGTTTCACATTTAAACTAGGAATAGCAGCCCTATCACTACATCATATCCCACAACAACTTAGAAGGGATTAAGCTTTTGTTACCCACATTTTCTAAATCAAGGCAAAAGTAATTCTAGCCAATGAAAGCAATATTTTGGAGAGTAGTAAGTTGTAAACTAGGGACTTACAAAAATTAAAACAGAGCAACTATTCATCATTTCATCTATGTGAATTCAAAACCATTCTTATCGCACATCTTTTATTTTATTTTGAAAGCAAATCTACTCTACTTATTTTAAAGTATTTTTTTATATGCAAGGTGGATGATGGGTGAATGGAAAATAAATATGCAAGGGGTGTGATACAAGTTATGTCAGAGTGTTTTTCCGGCAATTCTCCCGATACTACCGTTGGTAGTTCGTGGAGTTTGTAGTTCGGTATTGGGTGCACAGAGATTCCGATGAGTATGGCAAATGGACACAAGGATTTACGTGGTTCGGGCCGCCTGAGCGTAATAACCTACTCCACGGTGTGTGTAGCTGTTATATTGAGCGTCTAAAAGCTTCTAGAGAGTTTTCAACCCAGAGACTGTGTGTGTCCTGTGTATCGTCGACCAATCCTTTTATAGTACAAGGACTGGCCGTTACACCGCTAGCCTGGCCCGACATGTGGCCCTGGCGGTTACTAATGTTTAATACATAATTAATGATATTAATTACCCTTAATAACGTGGTAACGAGACCTGACAGTACCGTTACTGGTATCAAGGGCCCTCTGATCGTGTGTCATTAATATGGTATTAATGACACTTAATCAGGTCTTGAAGTCTTTGATTTCCCCTTGGAGGTTCGAGCCGTTGGGGGTTCACCAGCTTGGTTACTGAGGTTGAAGGTCCGGCGGTTTGGACACGTGGCATCTTCGGAGCTATTCGTCTGGGACGTTTAGGTCCAGTGTAGATGTACACGTGTCGATACTGGAGCTTCCCTCTGTCGGATGTAAGGTCCGGGGGTGCCGCACAAGTGTTTAGCTCGGAGCTATCTCATGTGTGGGATATAGGTCTGGCTGCAGTGCACACGTGGCAGTACCGGGACTAACCATAGATGGGAGGCATGTCCAGTCCCGTATGACATGTGGGGCCTTCGAAGGTCTTCAACTCATACAGGTGAAGTCCCTTTGGTCTTTTTGTAGTCTCAAGGAGTATACGGTATGCAGGGTACCGACAGTGGCCCTCTGGGCCCACCTCTGGGAGAGACCTTTTGGATGAAGTCGTTTTGCCAGAGGTGGGTACATCCTTCAATTTTTGTGTCGTGTCTGCAAGGATCTTCAGATGTGCCGTTGGCCGTAGTTCGTAGTTAAACCAACGCCGCGTGGCATATCCTGGATGCGGCAGGTGAGATCTTAGTGTGCGGATCTCACACAATTGAAGGTCGCCGGTTCCCGATACGAAAATCGTATCGGTTCCGTGCGCCTTGTCAGGCCGCCTCCTTCGGGTTTCTCGCCTTTCATGATGACAACCGTTCGCCTAGGGTGAGGACCTCGACTTGATCGTCGGGGTGGCCCCAGGCCCCCTTGTCATTGGCAGGGTGAAGTTTTTGACTTGTATCGTCGTCTCCTCTGCGGTTTCCATCCAAGCGTTGCAGGGGCTTACTTAAGAAGAAAAGCGTGCACCATTTGGGGGTTCTTTATGCCTTCATTCGATCTTTCGCTCAAATCCTCCAAACTTTCGCTTGCTTTTCGTCCCTAGCCCCGCTTGTGCTGCGATGGAGTTGGGTCTTCACGAGAGCCGACTTAAGACCGACGATAACTTGAAGAAGGTCCGGGCACTCATGGGGTGGTCCAGTGACTTCTCCAACCACCAGGTCCGCGCCGGCAAGCTTCCATTCGAGAAGGAGCACGCGGTGACATGGTGTACTTCTCCCCGTACGCCATGGTGGGACTGATCCCAACCTTTTCTTCTTTTCTCTTGATGCTGCTAGACTTCTATGGTCTGCAGCTGTACCACCTTGGCCCCCACTCCATTCTTTTGGTGTTGATCTTTGTCCACTTCTGAGAGGTGTGGGTGGGTATTCCTCCCTGCGTCGAGATCTTCCGCACCTTCTTCACCATCCACACCACCGGCAAGAGTGACGAGTACCTTGGCTTCTATTACTTTGTGAAGCGCAAGAAGTGCCCGTTCAAGTACTTGCGGTCATTCCCTTCTGGCAAGTGGGACGACTTGAAGAAGGATTGGATTGTCATCGTGACAGAGGAGCATGAGAGGCTGGAGTTGCCCGTAGGCCTCCCAAACATTGACACTGAAGCTTGGAGCAAAGTTCTGGTGTTATCGGACGCTTTCAACCCTGCTCTGACCAGGATCCGCCAATGTGTGGAAGGAGGGGTGACTCCTCAGGCGGTATTTTGCAACTTCCTGGCCAACAGGTGGGCTCTGCTGAATAAGAGGGAGAAGCTTGCTTGGGCCCTCAACAACATGATGGACGATGACCGGATCGAAACCGGTTTGAAGTCCAACCTGGAAGGCGCAACCTTGGAGCTTCACCTCAAGAAGTTCCAGCACGGCATCGGCGTCGATGGTGACTACTTGTCTCCGCCGGCGGCTTTTCTCCCTATGAACATGGAGGCAGAGTTCAACAGGGAGCTCCGGCGGAAGATGCCGATGCTTGATGACCTTGGTGTTGTTGAGAGGCGTTCGACCACCGGGTTGGTGATCTCCGGAGCTTCCGAGAGTGGTCTCCCTTCCGTCCCGGAACAGAGAGTTGAAGTCGCGGGCAAGGGCAAATAGTTGGCCGAGCCCTCGAGCCGAAAAAGGAAGCTGAAGCATTCTGATGGGAGGTCCGTCAGGCCTGCTCCTTCCACATCGGCTCCTTCTCCTTGGAGGGGGAGGTCTTAAACATCGGCATCCACTCCAGTACTGGCATCTCCCCGGGGTGCTAGTTCTGGCCGTGTGGCTACAGTACCAGGACCTGTTGAAGGCTCTGGGTCCGAAAGTTCTTCCCGATCGAGGGGGGACTCGACCAAAGCAGCGCCGACAGTTGCGGCGAGCTCCGGGGAACCTTCCGGAACTGACATGCCAGTGGCGACAGGGTTCAGTCCTGAGCGTCCGGAGAAGAGGTTCTGTGCTAACTGGTGCGGAAGCCTTCCAAGGTAAATTTTGTTTTTTACCTCAATTGGTTGTTTTGTGTTGTAAGTGTGTTTTGAGTGTCTTCATCCTTCATCCATAGGGTACCCAAGAGAGGGGCTGAAGCTCCTGTTCCTGCTACAACATCTGAGGCTGTGCAGGCGGAGGCTCCGGCTCCAATCCCAGTGTCGCCCCAAGGAGTGGCTGAGGTTGCAACAGCTCCAGCGCTGGCTGTCGTGGTCTTGGACCTTGACTCATCCCCAGAAGCTCCCGTGGTAGCAACAGACCACGTGAATGAAGATGTGCAAGCAGCACCTGCCCCGGAGGTTGAAGCTCCGGGTTTGGACGCTGAAATGGTGGTCGCTGCGGCCTTAGAACTGGAGATATCTGCGATTCCGGTCCTAGAGCCGGATGTTGTTGAAGCCCCGACGGTGGAGCCAGTGTTTGATAATGCCCCAGCGGTAGAGGCGGTGGTTCATGAAGCTCCGGCACCTGAGCCGGTTATCGAAGAGGTTCCGGTGGTAGAGCCGGTTGCTGTAGAAGTTCCGGCGCCTGAGCCAATCGCTGCAGAGGTGCCGGTGCTCGAGCCCATGATGGTCGAAGCATCAGCGACTGGGCTGACAGTGGAGGAGGTGCCAGCATCAGAGCCGGAAATAGCTTCAGCTCCGATCGAACCTTCAATGCCTGCCTCAGAGGTGGTGGCCCCGGAGGTGCCCGCGCTTGAGCCAGGGTGCCGAGATGAAGTTGCTGGCCCCCCGTTTGAGGGACTAGTGGTTGACGACTTGGCGACGGGACCTTCAGAGCCAACTCTGGAGGTTGAAACTTCTGTAGCAGGACCTTCCTCGATGGCGACCGAGGCTATTGTGGAGGGCAGCCCTAGTGCCGCGGAAGCTCAGGGAACCACTCTTGTTGAGTGGGACCCACTTTTTGTCACGGAGAACCCGCTGGAACCGGCTGAGATGACCCCGACAGGTCCGGACCCGATCCCTCTGTCGTTGTCTATTGACAACGCCTGCTCCAGTCTTCGCTAGGTTCAACTAGCTTTTTACCACGACAACAAGGCTTTTGAGGAGGAGCGTCAAACTCTTAGGAGGTGGCGCAACCGGCTCCAATTCGAGACCAAGCTGGCGCAGTCGAGGCTGGCAAACGACAAAGAGTGGATGAGGAAGGAGAAGATCCGCCCGGAGTACTGGGTAAGCTGCTGGATGAGAGGGAAAGCATGACGCGATCCCTTGACAACCAGTCCTGAGCCATCTACGAACAGGCCAAAGCTGCTAATAGCGCAACAGATGATCGACAAGAGAGGCTCGATGCCATCCACGCCAGTCTCGTCAAGCACCGGGAGGCTCTTGAGGAGTGGGAGAGAAAACTCGAGGATGAAGAGCAGAAACTCCTGAAGCTGCCGGACAACATCGTGAAGAGGGAAGAAGAGCTTACTCAAAGGCTAACTCTGAGTGACAAGAGTCTTGAGGAGCGCACCAAGAAATTGGACGAGCGCTACGAGAAAGAGGAGAAGAAGGCCTGGCAGCGAGGACAGGAACTCCACAGGAGGGAAACTGACGTTGCTGCCAGGGAGATGAAGGTGCGGGGCTGAGAGAAGGACCTGGTTAACTGCCAGAATGAGATCCACCTCCGAGAGGAAGAGCTTAGTAAACTCGAAAGGCAGGTTGCTGAAAAGATTCAGCAGAACGCCAAAGAGGTGGAGCGTCTTGCTCGGGAGAACTCGGAGCTTGCGGCGGCCAGAAGATCCTTGGAGGAGATGCGAAGTTGCAGGGTTGCGGAGTCCCAACAAGTTTGGGACTTCCTGGGCAAAGCCAACGACGCACTGACGCCAATGGGTTTTAGTCCCGTGTGTCCGAAGGATCTGGAACCGGAGCTGGACCAGGCGTTGCAGGCGCCGAGTTCGGCAGGCAACAAGCTCACCAAGATGGGCGATGTCATCGCGGACCAGCTGGAAACCGAGGGACAATCCCTGGCCAAGAGCGTCACAAAATTTGTTCTGTCGTGCTACACAAGCCGGGACCCCCAATTCCCCCTGGACCCTGTGCTCAAAGGCCCAATCGATGGAGAGGGAGAAGCTGCCCTGGCCAGCATTTCTGAGGTTGCCCAGAAGGTTGCCTCGTTCTTCCATAGGGTCTAGGACCATCTCTTTGTAGCTCCCGCTTGTATCCTCTCTTCGTTTTCTCTAATTTTATAATATCTTGTCTCCAGATGAATGAAATCCAAGTTTTTTATGAATTTCATTTTTTGTCTTCAACACCTTTGTCCCACTTTCATTTTTTGTCTTCAACACCTTTGTCCCACTTGGCCCCCTGGTAGATGTACACAATTTGATTGTGAACATGTACCAAGAGGATGTAACAGTTGTTGAAGACTCGCGTGCTTCAAACTTGCAGAGCGTAGGTCCAAAGTCTTCGGTAGTGAAGCCCCCCTGAGGTTATCGGAGCTTAAGGGCTCCGACCTTGACCATCATCGGAGCTTGGTAGCTCCAGCAGTGGTCTCCATCAACGCATAGAGCGTCGACAGTTAGTCCTCTGGAGTCTTCCTACCATTTTTTGTTCACTTTGACAGCTAGCCCCATGGCTTTACTGGAGCTGAGCAGTTCCAACGATGCTTGCTATCAATGTTTAAAACATCGACTACAAGCCATCTAGGGGATGTCGGAGCTTTAATAGCTCCTGCTTAATTCACCATCATCATGGGATCTTTATTTTTCCTGCACACTGAAGTCAATGAAAATAGTAAAATTGGTTTCCTATCTATAACTCAGTTGCGACTTACTATTCTCGTAAGAAATTTTTGGGTCGAGCGCAATTCTTCATACAATCAAGTGCACTGAGTTGTTTTCTCCAAGTCCAATTGTTTTCAGGACCCGCCTTACTTCGGCCTGCCGGGGTGTAGGTAGAGTGGCGTACTTAGGGTGCAGGACCAGGCTAAGTCGATAGCACACTCCGGACCTAGATTGTCTGGTGGCATTCAAACGAGTGAGCCATTCAACAACATGAGAACCCGAAGGAATTAACAATGCGACTCAAGTTGTACATGAATTAGTCGATATAAAAAATTCTTGAGAATCACACAACTTTGTTATAGACAAGAAAGAGAAAAATAAAAATAATGAGCTTGTACAAAGCAAATGCACGTGGAGTCTGTCTTCACACAAAGATGTCTTTCATTATAGGTCCGGGGTACAGGGGAAACAAATACACCCTTAGGGTACGAAACCAGGCTAAGTGTGTTTTGTTTCTTGTTTGACCCAAGGTAGCTAGCTACACTTTTAGTTCTGAGACTATGACAAGTATTGCCTGATCTTTGCAGACCTTCCAGAGAATGTCCGGCTGTTCTCCTAGAGGAGCTACCCGACTCTGTACAATGACTCTATAACATACATCACGTGTAACTACAGACTCACCTCCGTGATATTAAACGTAGAACTTACGGAGGTGCTCAACGTTCCAAGGATTAGGGAGAGGTGTCCCATCCTCGGTTGCCAAGCAAACGCATCCAGGACGGGTTGCTTTAATCACTCGAAAGGGTCCTTCCCAGCTGGGGGAGAGTTTGTTTAACCCTTCTCTAGATTGTATTCTCCGTAGCACCAGATCGCCTTCCTCGAGCTGTCGGCTGTGAACATGCCTTTGGTGATAGCGCTGGAGAGCTTGGCGGTATCGGGCATTCCGAACAGCTGCTCGACACCTTCCCTCTTCAAGGAGGTCAAGGTCTTCGCGCTGGAGCTGGTCCTGCGCGACATCGTCGAAGGTCCGGACCCGGAGTGACCCCAAGGTGATTTCTGGAGGAAGGACTACTTCAGCTCCATACACCAGGAAAAGGGTGTCTCTCCAGTTGACTGGTTTGGAGTTGTCCTATTGGCCCACAGAGTGAGCGGAAGCTCTTCGATCCAGTTGACTCCATGTTTTTTTAGATTCTCATATGTGCACGTCTTGAGTCCTTTTAGGATTTCTGCATTTGCTCTCTCGGCTTGGCCATTGCTTGCCGGGTGAGCTACGGAAGCTTAGCTGACTTGAATGCTGAGATCTTCGCAATATCCTTGGAATGCAGAGCTTGTGAATTGGGTCCCATTATCGGTTATGATTTTGTTTGGGACTCCAAATCTGCATACAATGGATTGTAAGAAGTTGATGGCTGATTGCTTGTTTATTATCACAACTGGAGTTTCTTCCGGCCATTTGGTGAATTTGTCAATGGCGACGTATAGGAACTTGTAACCTTCAACGGCTCTTGGGAAAGGTCCCAAGATATCCATCCCCCACATAGCGAAAGGCCATGTAGGAGGTATCATTTGTAGAGGCTGAGCCGGTGTGTGAATTTGTTTTGCATGAAACTGTCATGCTTCACATTTCTTCACCATCTCAGTTGCATCCTAGAGCGCTGTAGGCCAATAAAAGCCATGCCGAAAGGCTTTACCAACCAGCGTGCGAGAAGATGCGTGGTTCCCACACTCGCCTCCATGGATTTCTGCGAGGAGCTTGCAACCTTCTTCATTTGTAATGCACCGCATTAGGACACCGTTAGCACTGCGCCGGTAGAGATCCCCTTCTACCAGCGTGTATCTTTAGCCAATCTGATTATCCGATCAGTGGATACATTATCTTCAGGAAGGAAGTTGTCTTTCAAGTAGCTCCAGATCTCCGAGATCCATGCATCGGAGCTAGCTTGAGCATTCTAGTCTTGCGTGCTGGGTTGCTCAGAGCTTCCGGCAGCACCTACGACCCTTGTTGGCTGCCATGGTAACAGGGCCATCGGGACTGCCAGCTTTGAGGTGCTGGTCTCGCCCCCTTTGCTCAGTTCGACAGGCTGAGCTGTCGGTTTAGACAACCTCCAGACGAAGGTTTCGTCGTGAGCCGGAGCTCCGATTGATGCTTTCATCGAGAGTTCATCAGCTTTAGCGTTATGGAGATGCTGTACATGGTGGAGGTCCAGGACTTCGAAGTCCTTCTGAAGCCTCTGGACTTCAAGGAGATAGGCAGCTAGTTGGGGATGGTTGCAGGAGCATTCACCCTTCACCTGTTTAATGATGAGCTGTGAATCTCCCTTGACCAACAGCTGCTTGACACCATATGATAGTGCCACCTTTAGTCCGTAAATGAGTGCTTCATACTCCGCCATGTTGTTGGTCGCCTTGAAGTCAAGGTGTACCATGTATTTAACCTTCTCCCCGGTCGGAGCGAGGAGAAGGACTCCGGCTCCGGCCCCCTGCTTCTGCATGGAGCCGTCAAAGTAGAGAGTCCAGTGAGGCTCGATGAAGACCGGAGCCATGAGTTCCAGCTTCTTCTCACTAGGGCCCCCAGGGTTTGATGGAGAGGGGGTCCATTCCACCACAAAGTCTGCCAATGCTTGACTTTTGATTGCTTGTCTTGGGACGAATTCAAGGTCAAACTCGGCCAATTCCGCTGCCCACTTTGCAATGTTTCCAGTGGAGTTGGAATTATGCAAAATCGCTCGCAGTGGATATGAAGTCACCACTGAGATCTTGTGAGCTTGGAAATAGTGTCAGAGCTTCCTGGAAGCAATAAGAACTGCGTATAGCAGTTTATGTACTTCCAGGTACAGAGTTTTGGCGTCGTGGAGTACTTCACTGATGAACTACACTGGGCGTTGGACTGTTCGGACCCTCCCGGAGGAGCCCAAAGCTTCCTCCTCATCGACCCGGACACTCGCGGAGGGGTCCGAACCTTCTTTAGGGATCGTCGGGTCCTTGTTAGAGGAACCCAGAGCTTCTTTAGGAGTGACCTGGACCCTCCCAGGAGGGTCCAACTCTTCTTGCTCAACAAGAGTAACTCCTTGTTGACTCAAGTCTGGGGGCTGGGACCCAGACTCGCCTTCAGGAACCTCCTGACTCTCCCGGAGGGGTCTGGATTCCGGAGCTTGTAACGGTTCTGGTCTCTCCGCAACCAGGACCATGCTGACAACTTCGTCAATTGCCGAAATGTAAAGCAGTAGAGGCTCACCAGGGTTCGGAGCTACCAATGTTGGTAGAGTGGTGAGGAGCTGCTTCAGCTGCTAGAACGCCTTTTTTGCTTCTTCAGACCATTGGAATGGACCAGACTTCCTCAATAGCTTGAAGAAGGGTAGTGCCCGTTCCGCCAATCTTGAGATGAACTGGCTGAGGGCGACTAGACATCCAGTCAGCTTCTAGACGTCCTTGATGCGGGCTGGTGGCCGCATATCTTCAATGGCTTTAATCTTCACCGGATTTGCCTCTATGCCTCGGTGGTTTACCAGGAAACCAAGAAGCTTTCCGGAGCTAACCCCAAAGACACATTTGTCTGGGTTCAGCTTCATGCGAGTGACTCGCAACTTGTTGAAGACAGCTTGCAAGGTGTCAAGAAGTGACTCCTTGTCCTTAATCTTGACGATGATGTCATCAACATACACTTCCACTACGTCTCTGATGAGCTCTCCAAAGGTTTTGTACATAGCTCGTACAAATGTTGAAGCTACATTCTTGAGACCAAATGGCATGGTAGTATAACAATACAATCCATCTACTGTGATGAAAGAAGTATGCTCTTCATCTTCCCTAGACATTATGATTTGATGGTACCCAGAATATGCGTCTAGGAAACATAATAATTCACACCCGGAGGTGGAATCCACTATCTGATCTATTCTAGGTAGTGGGAAAGGATCTTCTGGACATGCCTTATTCAGTGTTGTGTAGTCGATACACATCTGAAGCTTCCCGCCGGCCTTGGGTACAACGACTGGGTTTGCCAGCCATTTGGGTGGAAGACTTCTCGGATGAATCCAGCTTCGAGCAACTTCTTCACTTCTTGTCGTATGAAGTTCTGTCGCTCTACTGATTGCTTCCGAGGCTTCTGATGTATAGGCCGAGCGTCAGGGTAGATCTTCAGATTATGCTCGATCACTTCCCTAGGGATCCCAGGCATTTTTGATGGTTGCTAGGCAAACACATCGACATTAGCCCGAAGAAAAGTGATGAGCATGAGTTCGTATTTGTCGTTCAGACCTCCCGATATACGGGTGGTCCGAATGGCGTCGGAATCGATTTGGACGACTTTGACGGGAATGTCGGTGTCACCGCTTGGTTTCACGCGAGGTGCGGAGGTTGAGCCTCGATGATGAATGATCGGTGGTTTCGGAGCTTGCTCCTTTCCATATTCTTCTTCTTGCACTGTGGCAAGCGCATGAAGTTCTTCCAGAGCTGTCACTCCGGCGGTGCGATCTCCATGGATCTTGAGAACACCAGCTGGTGTTGGCATCTTCAACACCAAGTAGCCATAATGAGCAGCAACCATGAACTTGTATAAGGCTGGCCTGCCCAGAATGGCGTTGAAGAGTAAGTTGATCTGAGCAACGTCAAAGACCAACTTCTCAGTGCGATAGTTCTCCCAAGTCCCAAAGGTTACGGGGAGAGTAATGGCACCAATTGGGGTTATGGCCCCCGGACCTACTCCGGAGAATGGTCGGGAGGGGCGAAGGTCCAAAGGTCGGAGCTGAAGCTTGACGAAAGCTTTGAAGCTTATGAGGTTCAGTCCCGAACCTCCGTCTATCATTACGTGGTGGAGTTGGATGTTGTTGATGGTCGGAGATACCATCAATAAGAGTTGGCCAGCTCCGATCATATTCCGAGGGCAGTCTGACACATCGAAGGTGATGGCAGTATCTATCCACTTCCGGTGCGGCTCTGCCCTGGTGGTGGGAGCCACCGAAGCCATGTCCCGCCACATGGTCTTGAGGACACGGTGGGAGGTGATGTCCCACGAACCACCAAAAATGGTATTCATGGTTTTCCGACATTCATTGTCGAAGATGTCGGAGTCGTCGTCAACGGAGGTGTAAACAACCTTCAAGACCTTTTTAGGGTCCTGAAAGCCTAACTTCTCTTCAGCCAGAGCTTCATCGACTTTCTGTTTTCCTTCCCTTCGTCGGAAAGGAACTTCTTCCCGGTGCTTGTTGTAGTGCTCGGCAAGGTTCTGGACCTCTTGGCAGTCTTCCAAGTTATGGATGTTCGACTTATGAATAGGACACCACACTTTGGAGTTGTCGCTGTCCTCTGATGACGGCCGAGGTCATTTCTCGGGGCGTGGCCCGCGGCCACCCGGAGCTGCGACAGCTGCAGCAGTAGGTGTGCCGGCCGATGGCTTTTTCTTATCGTTGGACTTTTTCTTCTTTTTGCCACTCCCGGAGGTAGTGGCTTCGCCCTTGGAGGATTTTTTATTATCCTTCGGAGGTGGTTTGGAGTGCATTTCACGGCCCTCCGCAGCTTTGGCACACTTGTCTACCAAGCTGAAGAGCTCCGTGACGCTGGTGATCTCCTTGATCGCCAGCTTCACCAACATCTTCTTGTCTCGTACGCCCTGTGTAAATGCCATAATAACAGAGGCGTTGGAGATAGAAGGAATAGTGTTTTGTACCTGGGAGAACCTCTGGATGAAGGAACACAGGGATTCTCCCCCCTTCTGCGTGACAGCAAAAAGGTCCAGTTCAGTGCCTGGTCGGGTGTATGAACTCCCGAATCTGGCGGTGAACTGTTGGCACAGTTCTGCCCAACTATTGATGAAGTTGGGCGGAAGGCTCATGAACCAGGACCTAGTGGTCCCAGTTAAAGCCACTGGGAAGTAGTTGGCCATTACAGCCTCGTTACCTCCGGCCGCAAGGATTGCAGTGGAGTAAATCTGGAGAAACTCAGCGGGATTGACAGTCTCGTCCAATTTCTCCGGTAGGTGAGGCCGGAACTTTTGTGGCCATCTGACCATGCGTAGGTGCATGGCCAGGGCAGAACAACCTCCTCCTACTCCCTCGGGAGCAGGACTGTCTTGAGCCTCTCGCCTTTCGCAAGCACGCTCAATATGGATGTGACCATCCTATTGACGATAACGGCGATCAAGCTCCGCCCGGAGGTCATGAGTTGAAAGCTTGGTTACTGTATGGGTGCGTCGCACCCCAGAAGGCAGCGATGTCACTTATTGAGACGCAGCACGCCTCCTATTTTGGGAAGCGTGTGGATCAAGTCTGCCCGACAAAGTCCGATGCTGCAATGGGGCCCGCCGCGAGGGGGGAGGACCTTGGTTGCTGATGCGATCGGCTGCTACTGCAACCAAATGTTCCACATTAGTCCTCCACTGCTCCATTGCACCCTGGGATTCACCCGGAGGTGGTGGGCATTGGAGAAGAGCACGTGCAGCGTGGAGCGCATGTTTAGGATTGTTGTTATTCGCCGATGCTGTGACCGACATAGATGCCCCATCCCGTTGTCTAGCTTGATTTACTGGTGCATACGGTGGCGGCGGAGGCATGACTCCTGCTGGAGCCGCGACACCTGCTGGTTGTTGCATGTTGGAGGGATTGCCTCCAGCAAGTTGCACGGCGGGGTTGCCGTTGGACAATCCAGCAGCTGAGTTCACCATTCTTGAAATCTCGGGTTCTCCTCCTACCTGGCACGCCAACTGTCAGAGAGTTTTTCCGGCAATTCTCCCGATACTACCGTTGGTAGTTCGCGGAGTTTGTAGTTTGGTATTGGGTGCGCAGAGATTTGGAAGAGTATGGCAAATGGACACAAGGATTTACGTGGTTCGGGTTGCCTGAGCGTAATACACTACTCCACGAGGTGTGTAGCTGTTATATTGAGCGTCTAAGAGCTTCTAGAGAGTTTTCAGCCCAGAGACTGTGTGTGTCCTGTGTATCGTCGACCAATCCTTTTATAGTACAAGGACTGGCCGTTACACCGCTAGTGTGTCCCGACATGTGGCCCCGGTGGTTACTAATGTTTAATACATAATTAATGAGATTAATTACCCTTAATAGCGTGGTAACGGGACCTGACAGTGCCATTACTGGTATTAAGGGCCCTCTGATCGTGTGTCATTAATATGGTATTAATGACACTTAATCAGGTCTTGAAGTCTTTGATTGCCCCTTGGAGGTCCGAGCCGTTGGGGGTTCACCAGCTTGATTGCTGAGGTTGAAGGTCTGGCGGTTTGGACACGTGGCAGCTTTAGAGCTATTCGTCTAGGACGGGTAGGTCCGGTGTAGATGTACACGTGTCGATACTGGAGCTTCCCTCTGTCGGAGGTTAGGTCCGGGGGTGCCGCACAAGTGTTTAGCCCGGAGCTATCCCATGTGTGGGATATAGGTCCGACTGCAGTGCACATGTGGCAGTACCATGACTAACCATAGATGGGAGGCATGTCCAGTCCCGTATGACATGTGGGGCCTTCGCAGGTCTTCAACTCAGACAGGTGAAGTCCCTTTGGACTTTTTGTAGTCCCAAGGGGTATACGGTACGCAGGGTACCGACAAGTTACCTCAAGTGGGGGTCCTCCTCCAAGCTTGTTCTTGGTCAAGGTCCGCGATAGGGGTTGAAATCCTAACGACGGATGTAGGCCATGGGGTTGGCCTAATCTTGTTGCAGCATGGGTTTTGCATTGCAGGGATGAGTGTCGATGTTAGATTGCCTTCCATGGGTTTTATGAGTGTGGTCGAGGAGAGTGTTGTCGATGTCGGTCATCCACACTTCAAGGTTTCCATAGGTTGGATGTACCTTGTTATTCCATGGCTAAGGTAATGATATCCCTTGGCTTCAAAGGAATGACGTGCACTCAACATGGTTGAGTGTGTTCCGTCATTCTTTGGCTAAGGTGTATCATACCTTCTTGCCATAAAGGAATAACTTGTACCCCTCATGCATTGAGTGTGATCCCTCATTCCTTGGCTAAGGTAATGATACCCTTTAGCCACAAAGGAGTGACATGTACCCAACATGTGTTGAGTATGATATGTTATTCCTTGGCTAAGGTACAACATACCTATAACCATAAAGGGATGACGTGCACTCAACATGGGTTGAGTGTGATCCATTGTTTCTTGGATAAGGTATAAAATACCTTCTGGCCACATAGGAATAACTTGCACCCAATATACATTGGATGTGATCTTATCATTCCTTGGTTAAGGCACATCATACCTTTCAGCCACAAAGGAATAACTTACATCCAATGATGGGGAACATTCCATTGAGCTTGAATGAGTGCTTAGAATAGCCGAGAGCATAATGCTCTCACATATTCGCAGCAGCCCATTGGTTGCTCATAGAGGGTTTCCATGTCACATCTCCGGCCTCGTATAGTTATGGTTGACCTCCGGGCTTAATTTCCGATAGGTAGCAACCATCCTTAACTCCTTGGCCAGGAGATGTTGAAATGGAATCCTCTTAGGGTTTCCAACAATCAGATCTTTGAATGACTGCATAGTTATTTACTCCTGCAAACTTTCTCTCTATGATAGAGAGGGATGGTTAGCTCCCAATACTTGTATAAATGAATTTTCGGGTTAGGTAACCGAATCTTCATTTGGACGCATGGGAAGAACAAGACCAAAGATGCATTGGGTCCAATTCCAAGTGTATTCATGAACAATGTATGATTCATTGACAAGAGTGGGGCTTTACGGATAAATCAATTTGCACATTTTCTAAAGCTCCTACTCAAAGCAATGCAAGTGATACACTATATGGATCCCTTCACCTTGTAAATTTTCTAACCATCATAGTTTTTTTTACAAGAGCAAATGTTATCATTTACATCATGGCAAACAAGACTCTCAATTTTATCCTCCTAAACATTTTTCATTTATTGCCTAGGAATTTGAATTTTAGTGATCCATGCATTAATGACTTTCAAATCAAAATTATGGACATAACTATTCCTAGGTAGCTACATATCAATTCAACCATTAGGTAATTCCATAAGCATTACCTAGGCAGAAAATGTCTAAGTCAATTTGAGCAATGCTTATAAAATTCTAGATACTTGTTTAAATTTATTCCCAAGTAAGGTGACATTCCTTTTTTTGAAGAATCAAAATAGCAATGCCAACACTTACTCTCGTGAGGGTGCATAAGAATTGAATGATGAGAAGGTGTAAACCTTCCTTACCAATGTAAGCCAAATTCATTCAATTCTAACACAATTCAAACGGAAAATTTTAAACCTGTACCTCAATTGAAGAGCAATCCAGATTGAAGGTCGTTTTGTGAGAATTTCACGACCATGAATTTTGGTGTAGCCTTCATCAATGTCAAGTTGAGGTTGGAGTTGAATGGGCTTCATATTGTTCCGCTATTGGACCACCATCTTGAGCATTCCTCCACAATGAACTCAAAATGAGATTGATGGGGAGATATGCGCTTGATGGGGCCTTTCAACCTCTTTACAAATTTTGGTCTGGCTGCACTAAAATCAAGAACAAACAAAACAACACAAAAACAGGTTACGTTAGCCGAAAAGCATGTTGTACCCTTTGCCAAATTGTTTTGCCCAACTTGGAAGAACTTGCAAATGCATTGATTATTAAGGGAAATATTTTTGGTTTGAATTAGGAAGATTAATTCAAGTGGTTACGCCCAAGGTTCATATCCAAATAAATTTATTTCCTAATTCAAAATTTTAGTTTTATGATGGTTGGAAATTTTTCCTTCCAACATGCAAGTGTGAAAATTCAAACATGCTAAATCCAAATGAGAAATTCAAATATGCAATTGGAGAAAACAAATATGGGATCACTACCAATTTACCTATTGGCAAGGACTCACCGATTTTTTTTTTGAAGTCCGATGAGTGGGACTTACCTCCCTCCATTTTAGTGCAATGATTTGTTGTCCAATCCTGGAGTTGAAAATGTGGAAAACTTCTCTTAATTTACATGCCAAGTCTCCTTTGGCATGTTAGTTGGACATGTGGACCACATGATGGCCCTAGCCTCTCCGTCATCTTGATGAAAACTTATTGATGTAGTGACAGCTTCTCTCTCTTGGAGATATTCTTTTAAGACCATGGTGAGGCTTGTCCTTCCTTAGGGCTGTCGCTTAGACCTTCTTGATATTCCTTAAGGTCAACCCATATTTTGATCATGGATCAAAAGATTTCTTGGGCATGATGACATGTGGACTCCACAATCAAACAAGAAACACTTCATCCACAATGTCACTTGCCCTAGGTCGCATGGGCTTGGTCGAAGGGTAGACATCCCAACAAGTGTGTGACACCCGGTTCCGAAAATGAACCAAACGTGATGCATATGTGTGCCCAAAATGTTTAACACACATGCACAAGTGATTCACAATTGATAAACAGATTATAACTATCTCAAAAAATAATACTAATAATAGTAACTTATTACAAACCAAATAGTCTCGAATACAGGCTCTAATGAAACTGCAGCGGAAAAAATAAACACTAATGACTCCAAACCCCACAGACAAGTTTGACGGTAACACGTGCCTAGAACTCCTCAAAGACCTCCTATTACCCTACCTGGTCGCCTGCGTCTGAATTTGGTGGGGGAATAGTAAGGGTGAGCACATGTCGTACTCAGCAAGTGTTGGAAAGTATGACATGTAGCTTAAACAACAGACTATGATAAACAATGGCTAATTGCACAAAAGTACATTAAAATAGTTGAAAAATGCAATTATATCATTATTAAGTGAGGTCCTTCCCAAATAACCCAAATAATATTCAATTCCAAATTAGTTGACCAATTTCAGCAATAATAATCCATAATAAACTCATAACTGCTCATAAATCTAAGTTCCATCAATTCCATATACCAAGCCACTTAATAAACCAATACCGATTCCCAAATCAATTTCAGCTATTAAACCATATTAAAGTCCATAATCTAATCATGTGAGGGTCCAGGTTGCTATTGACCGGTAGCACGACTATCATGATAGTTTTAGACACACTCTGTAGAGGTTGTACCACTTTACCCACAAGTTTGTGATTTCATCACCTTTCAATGACTATGGAATCTCAATTATGCCGTCTCACACTTCCTTAGGCGTGTGGCCAAGAGATCAGAAAATAGTCTTTACAAAGTGATTACTAACCTATTTAGGCCCCACTGAGGTTTCATCGGTGGTGATGTCTCCAACTGAGTACATCCAACCAAAGGCCCCTCTTGAGCCATTCGGATCCCACAGTAGTCCCACCAATCTCTACAAACCCAATCTGACTACCCCTTCCCCGAGCATTCTGAATGGTCCAAACAGCACTAGCAATTCACTAATTAGTCAGCTAAGCCACACCTATACTTGGCCTTGTGGTGGCACTGTAAATCCTGGATGGTCGCTCCACGAACCGGCCCTTAGATCCAAAGTAAGTAAAACCATCGAAACAGTCCAACCCATTCCACATTACCAACGTGCTTAGATCCCTAGGTACCATGTTGCTAAAGGGTTAACATTACCAATTCATATCATTCACATGTTAAATAGTTCTCAATTAAGCCATCTGATTCTTTCCCAAATCCAATTTAGCATTGCGAAGCAAAAAGTGCAAAATACCCTTCCCGACTCTCTACATAGTGTTCAAGCAACAAAGGTGGTCATACAAAACTAGTAAACTCCTACAATTTGGGTTTTCCCATCATATTGACACAAGCATGCAATTTTGCAAACAAAACCTTTAAAACAGGATCAATATGGTCAAGGACACTTGCCTTGCTCTTGAGCTTGGTTTGGTTCAAAGGCTTCATAGTTTCGGCTCTGCAGGTCCTCGAAAGCACTCTCTACAACAATTCCTTCATTCCGAGCGACAAATATGCAAAACTCACAATTCAATCAAATAATGCTCATATAGTACTCAATAAGACATGATATGCATTATTAATGCCATTGTTAGGTAAAACTCGTTAATGAGTTGCTAATAATGTTTTCTGACTAGTTACAATAGTTTCTAACAAGTTTGGACAAGTTTGGAATTGATTTGAGTTGAATTGAAATTAATTCAGCACAATTAAAATTTAGAGGCCGGACTAGTCCGTATATAGGGGCCAGACTAGTCCGCACTACGAAAACTGCAAAATTAGGGTTTTTTCTGACCTAAGAGAATTGAGGTTGAATTTGCATGAAAACTCAAATGTAGAGGGTATACCACGTGTTTAGAGATCCAAAGATCAAAGTTTTGACGTGAGGCTATAGATCTTGGCAAATTGGGCTTGATGGAGATGAGTTGATGAAGAGTGGAGATGAAGAACATCAATTCGTCAAAGAATCGATGAAGATTTATCTTGATTGGTCCTTTTTCGAGTGTCTCCCCTCCTCCTTCCTTTTGGACTCGATCTTGACGACAACACAATGCAAAAGTGGCGCAAGAGCTTTCAATTGGGGTGGAGAGGTGTGGGATATTGGGTTGTTTATATAGAGGTGGAGAATTAGGGTGTTGGGGGGGGGGGTGATTTCCAAGTGGAATTCGGTGGGGGATGTGTAGGGGCTGAGGTGGGGTCCACTCGGGCTTCTCTGAGGTGGGGTACAAAGTTCTTGGGCCCAGATTATGTAGTATCGAAGAGCACGTGAAAAGCTACCAGAGGGGGGGGGGTGAGTGGTAGATTTAAAAATCTTACGCAGCGGAAACAATTAAACCCCAACCCCTTCGGCAGAAAAACAATCTGTTAAATAAATCGTGTGTGAGACTAATCTAAACGTGTTTCACCATGACAAAAGTGATAGATATCAGAGAGAATCAAGTCACGAAGACAACACAACAAGAATCACTCAAATCTGTCGAGAGAAACTCAAGTTATGATCGAAAGATCGAACAAAGGTCAATCTGTCTTATTCGAGAAAAAACAGTTTTGGAACACTGCAAAGAAACTCATGTAGATCAGAAACCACAAATACAATGACTGTGAAATTTTGAAAGATGATAGATAATCAAGTTGTGAAGACAACCCAAAAAGAATCACGTCAATTGGATCTGTAAAACTCGAGTTATGATAAAACCACCGACGAGAGGTAGTGCTGTCCAGAAACTCGACGAGTAAAACTTGTCTGGAACAAGTCGGACGAACAAGGCACAAAAGTTCCTTCAAACTACGAATTTTATTCAATAGAACACAAGAGGAACAGCCCCAAAGTCGTGTATCACGAGCTCTAGGCTCCCTTGCTTATATAACAAGCTCGAAAGCCAACTCAACTCAAATCAGGAACCTAATCCTACTCTGTTCACGAATCGTAACTTTCCATAACTGCTTAGGATTCTTCTATACGCAGGTAGAAGCAATATTAAGACTTCCAAACACCTTAGGAACGTAGCCCACATTCCTAAACAACTCAAATTCGTGACCCACACGAAATCCTATCATAACCAACTCAAATCTTTCCATATTTGAGTCAAACCCGACTCAGCCGCAGCCTGAGTCCATAACCTAGTCGGTTGGACCTTTCCAACCAACTCTTTACGTCCACATCTCTTCATCACGTCTCGGAACCATGTAGCCACGTCCATGCACTCCTTGCACACATGCAAACATATTCCAATGACGTCCACGATACCTTCACATGCATTGTTCTTGATTCAATCATGCTGCGCAACCTCCTGATCAGCTTAACCACAATTCCTCCTGAATTTGGTTGTTGGAACCTCATCTCCTCCATGAGACTAGTCCAATGGATCCCATCACCAGCCATGTCTTGAACTCAAGCAACACCTGCACATGAATAAACAACCAATCCATACGATCCCAAGTCCTCGACTTGACTCAAGTTAGTTCCGAACACATCATCTTACGTGAGAACCTCACATAAGCACGTTGCAAAACCACAGTAACACGATATCATCCATGTCAACCAAAAACGCACCAAAGACTTAGCAAACGAATACTAAGCAATCTTTCCAGAGATCTAAAGCAAGTATGAAACATTGCAAATTAAAAACAGAAGCATTGCGATCAAGTTTCGGACCTTGCCAGAGCAACCCGGACCTTGAGCTGGAGCTAACAAAATCTAGTAGAACCTAGCGCCGAGACTTACCAAAACTAGTATAACCAAGCTCCCGCCGGAGCTTACAAAACTAGCAGGACCTTAATAAAAGGTGTTTTGGTGATATTCAAAACTTTTATTGTCAAAGCAAGTGCATTCACTACGAGCCAATGTATTCATCACACATAGGTCTTACAAATTAGGCAATTACCCAAAAACAAATCGTGGGGAAATAAAAGAGTCCAAGTTGAATCCCGAAGGCCGGACTAGTCCGCAACGGGGACCGGACAAGTCCGTTTGGCAACAGAGGAAAAATCGGACTAGTCCGGTGTATAAGGCCCGACAAGTCCGGGGATCAAAGAAAAAGGCTTTCTGGACTGAATTCTAGATACAATCGGACTAGTCCGCTCGAAATCGGACAAGTCCGGACAATATAAGAGGCATCAATGGACTAGTCCGCACACTGTGCCAGACAAGTCCGGACTCCGACGAAACTGAATTTTCTGAGTCAGAAGCCAATACCGGACTAGTCCGGTTTAGAGGCCAGACAAGTCCGTACTCTGACATACTGAAATTTCCAGATTAAGCCTAAATTCATTTTAATCTTGTTCCTTTTTACATGGCTTAATATTAAACGTGTATGAGGATGTATGCAATGCATTATGCATGAAAATAGGGGTGTTACAAACCTACCCCCCTTAAAATGAACGTCGCCCTCGAGATTCGACATGAGAGGGAAGAGATACAGAAATTCGTTCTTGAGATCATCTTCTTGCTCCCAAGTTGCTTCTGATTCTGTATGATGCTTCTATTGCACTTTACACCATCGAATCACCCTGTTCCTTGTGACCCTCTCCTTAGTGTCCAAAATTTTGACGGGTCGCTCGGCATAGGTCAAATCTTCCTCAAGCTCTAATTCTTCCATCTGTACTTGCTCCTCTGGAACCCTCAAGCATTTCTTGAGTTGAGAAACATGAAATAATCCATGAACATCGGGAAGATGTGCTGACATCTCCAACTTATAAGCTACTTCTCCCCGTTTGTCCACAATCTTGATTGGTCCAATATAGCGAGGTGCCAACTTGCCTTTGACATTAAACCGCTTGTGACCTGGCATGGGTGATACTTTGAGATATACGAAGTCTCCCACCTCAAAAGATAGGCTTCTTCATCTATTATCCGCATAAATCTTCTGTCATGACTGAGCGGCTCTCAAGTTTTCGCGGATAGTCTGAACTTGCTTTTTGGCTTCCTGGATCACATCAGGTCCAAATACTTGATTCTCCCCTATCTCATTCCAAAACAAGGGTGTCCTACATCTTCTCCCATACAATGCCTCATATGGCGACATCTTCAAGGTTGCTTGATAACCGTTGTTGTACGAAAATTCAGCATATGGCAAGCTTTTTATTCAACTTCCTGCATACTTTAGCGCACATGCTCTTAGCATGTCCTCCAATACCTGATTTGTCCTCTCAATCTGTCCATCTGTCTGAGGGTGATATGCAAAACTGATATTCAATTGAGTTCCCATGGGCTCGTGCAGCTTTTGCCAGAACCTCGAGGTAAACTGAGAACCTCTATCAGACACTATTTTCTTGGACACTCCATGCGAACACACTATTCTTCCCATATACAGTTTTGACAACTTCGCTCCATTGTAAGTAGTCTTGACAGGAATGAAATGCGCAGATTTCGTCAATCGATCCACAATAACGCATATTGAGTCATAACCTGCTGAAGTGCGAGGCAAACCAACTATGAAATCCATACCAACCTCTTCCCACTTCCATTCTGGAATGTTCAATGGTTGTCATAATCCGGCTGGCCTTTGATGTTCAGCTTTGACTCGCTGGCACACATCACATAGTGCAACATATTCCGCTATGTCCCTTTTCGTACCATCCCACCAGTAGCATGTCTTCAGGTCCTTGTACATCTTCGTACAACCAGGATGGATAGAATAACGTGAGTCATGTGCCTCCTTCAATATCAATTGTCGGAGACTCTTGTCATTAGGAACAACAATCCATTTTCCAAGCCATAGAGCACCATGGTCATCCTCATCAAATGAATTATCTCCCTTCCTGGGTCTGATCCGTGATTTCCTGGATTTCCTTGTCCTTTGTTTTGGCCTTGTCGAATTTCTTGCTCTAGGGTTGGATACACTTCCATTGCTCCCATCTCATTTACGAATCCAAGATTCACCGTTCAAACTCTTTGCATAGCTCGGGTGGCAACTCCTTGACGGTAAGCTGGTGGCTTGCTCCCTTTCGGCTCAACGCATCGGCCGCTACATTGGCCTCTCCTGGATGATAGTTGATTCCCACATCATAGTCCTTAATGAGTTCCAATCATCGTCATTGTCTCAAATTTGGGTCCATTTGCATAAATATGTACTTGAGACTCTTATGATCCGTATAAATCTCACATCTATGACCAAGAACATAATGTCTCCATATCTTCAACGCATGTACTACGGCTGCAAGTTTGAGATCATGCGTACGATAATTCTGCTCATGTTTCTTCATTTGTCTCGATGCATAGGCTACCACTTGACCTTCTTGCATGAGCACACATCCAAGTCCTTGTCTTGATTCATCACAATAGATGTCAAAACTCTTGTTCACATCTGGCAATACCAACACATGTGCTGTTATCAATCTCTTCTTTAGTTCCTCAAAACTATCTTGACAAGCTTGAGTCCACTTGAAACGCTTCTCCTTCATTAGCAGTTCAGTCATGGGCTTCGCTATCTTGGAAAAGTCCTTGATGAACCGGCGGTAATATCCAGCCATTCCGAGAAAGCTCCTTATTTCCTTCACATTCTGCGGCGGTTCCCACTTAAGTACATCTCTAACCTTCCCTGGGTCGACTGACACTCCTCCTCCAGATATGATATGACCTAGGAATGATATCTCCCTCAACCAGAATTGGCACTTGTTGAACTTGGCATACAACTGGTGTTCTCGCAATTTCTGCAAAGTCAACCTTGGATGCTCTTCGTGCTCCTCTTCACTTTTCGAGTAGATCATGATGTCATCAATGAACACTACCATGAATTTATCCAAATATTCCATGAAGACTTTATTCATGAGATACATGAAGTATGCAGGTGCGTTGGTCAATCCAAATGACATGACAGTGTACTCATAGGATCCATACCGTGTCCTGAAAGCTGTTTTAGGTATGTTCGATGGTCTAATCTTCATTTGGAAATATCCTGACCGAAGATCAATCTTAGAGAAGATTATGGCTCCCTTCTTCTGGTTGAACATATCTTGAATGCGAGGCAATATGTACTTATTCTTGATTGTCACCTCATTGAGAGACCGGTAATCCACACACATTCTCTGGGATCTATCCTTCTTATCTACTAAAAGCACTGCGGCTCCCCATGGCGACGAGCTTGGGCGTATGAAACCCTTCTCTAACTACTCTTGAATTTGCTTCTTGAGCTCCGCTAATTCCTTAGGAGGCATCCTATATGGCCTCTTTGCTATAGGTGCAGTTCCAGGTATTGAATCAATGACGAGCTCGATGTCATGATCAGGTGGCATACCTGGCAATTCCTCAGGAAACACTTCTAGGTACTCTTGAACAACTGGAATCTCCTCCAAGGTCACTCCTTCTGCGTGATTCACCATTGCCTTCTTGGTTGTCGGTTGTACTGCCTTGAACTTTATACTGAATCCTTCCTCATTTGTCAATTGCACTGTCCGAGTAGAACACTAAATCACTCCATAATGCTTCCTTAACCAATCCATCCCAAGTATGATGTCCAAGCCTTGGGAATTTAGGACTATAAGGTTGGCAACGAATTCTACCCCCTTATGGAAATAATTACTTTTGGACATTCTATATTTGTCCTCATCTCTCCTCGAGGAGGTTTAACCAATAAAGTAAACTTCAGGTATCATATGGGCATGCTATGCTTTGCAACATACTTTGATGAGATGAATGAATGGGATGCTCCAGAATCAAATAGTATAGTCACGGGGTTGAAGTTTGCGAGAAACATACCAATCACAACATCTTCAGCTTGCTGGACCTCTTCTGCAGATACATGGTTCACCTTGCCACGAGAGAAATTCTGGGGCCCACAGTTTCCTTGAGTTGCTCCTCCAGTGGGCCTTGGATTCTGCCTCGGAGCATTGTTCATCTGACCATGACCTGGTCTTGGGCATTGATTTGCAAAGTGTCCTGTCTGACCACAAGCATAGCAAGTCTTCCGACCTGTGGCGCCAACAAAGTTAGGACGAAGCTGGTTTTGAGCATAAGAAGGCATATTTGGGCGTGGCACAGGCTGCATAGGTAAGCGAGGTGCTTGCATGGGTGGGCGTGGCTGCATTGGGTGTTGCGGTCGCGGTGAATAAGCAGGATGATATGCAACAACAGATGGGTTGTAATAGGGTGCAGCAAGTTATGCATAGAGAGGACGGACATGCTCCCTTGCGGCTGTCCCGATATGGCATCTTCCTCTTGTGGTCGAGCTCCATCTCTCGAATCTTGTTCTCAACCACAATAACCTTGTCAACCAGCTTCTGGAAGTTTAATAGTCAGCAATGAGAAACTGAACTTTGTCATTGTTGAGTCCCCTCATGAACATATATTGCTTCCTGCTATCAGTGTTGATATACTCTAGAGCATATCGAGACAGTTGAGTGAATTTATTGAGGTATTCACTCACACTCATCCTTCCTTGTCTGAGGTTCTCAAATTCTTGCCATCTTTATATCATAACTCCCCCTGGCACATAGTGAGAACAAAACTTCTCCTTGAATTCAGCCCATGTGATTCTCTCTTGATTTTCATGGGCATTACATAAAGATTCCCACCAATCTGAAACAGCTCCCATTAACTGGTGTGAGGCAAAAAGAACCTTCTCTCTGTCGCCGCACTGGACAATAGCGAGTTTCTTCTCAACAGACTTCGGCCAGTCATCAGCTTCCATTGGATCTATGGCTTGAGCAAAGGTAGGTGGCCTGATCCTCATAAACTCTCCCAACCGGTTGTGATGTGGCAGGGTTGGTGGCGGTGGCGCCATATGGGGGTGATTGTTGTTGCCAGCTTGCAGCTGTCTTATAGTCTGTATCATGGTCTGCATGAGCTGGTTCTGCATAGCCAATAGTTGATCAAGGTTGATAGCTCCTTGGGCAGGTCCCTGATTGTTCTGAGGTGCCTCATTGCTCTCCTCCTCACCATTGACATTCCTCTAGTTACGAGTCCTCGACATCTGTTGGTGAAAGAATAATAGATAAGAAAGAATTTAGAATTTGAAAAGAAACGCCCCAACTATATGCATCAAGGTATATGTAATTAACAACTCTTTTATTAATACTAATAACCCTATTAAAGGATGTGGACAATGATCCCACAACTCTCTACTACATACGAATGTGGACAAAACGCTAATCGTCCCACAACTTGCACAAAGCACACAAGCACAAGCACACCAAGAAAATTCAGCACACCACACCAAATGTGAGACCTACGTGTGCTGAATACATTGGCTTATACTGAATACATTGGCTCTGATAATATAAGTTCTAAAATTCTGCCAAAACACGCTTTTTAGCAAGGTCTGACTCTAGCTCCAAGCTTCTGCAAGGTCCGACAATAGGTTTGACTTGCTTTTTCAAGGTCCAACATGTTTTTGGGTAGCTCCGGTGAGCAGTGTCTTTAGCTCCAATATGTCTTTGATAGCTCTGACATGTCTTTGTTAAGCTCCGATATGTTTTGCTAGGTCTGACTTATGTTGGTTAGCTCCGACATGTTTCTCTAGCTCTGGCGCTAGGTTGCACTAGCTTTGGTAAGCTCCGGTGCTAGGTTGTACTAGCTTTGTTAAGCTCCGACTCAAGCTCTGGTTAGCTTTGGCAAGATTCAGAGCTTGATCGCAATGTTCCTGTTTTTACCGTGAAATGTTTCGAACTTGCTTTACATTGATGGAAAGTTTTCTTAGTAATCTTTTACTAAGTTTTTGGTGAGTTTTGGTGGTTATAGCTGATATCGTTTTTGCTATGGTTTGCAACATGATTATGTGAGGTGCTCACGAAAGGTGTTGTGGTTTTGGAACTAACGGGAGTCAAGTCGAGGACTTGTGCTCAGAAGTATTGGTTGTTTATTCATGTGCACGTGTTGCTTGAGTTTAAGACATGGCTGGTGACGGGATCCATTGAACTAGTCTTAGGGAAAAGATGAGGTTCAACAACCAAGTTAGGGAGGAACTGTGGTTGAGTTGATCAGGAGGTCGCACAACATTTATGAATCAAGAACAATGTGAATGTGGCCTAGAGGGGGGGGTGAATAGGCCTTTTTGAAATTTGTCGGAACTTGCAACACTTAATCACCAGATCAAAACTTGAGATATAAGACTAGTCCGGTAAAGTGCGGACTAGTCCGGTGTGTACGGACTAGGTTGATCAAGTTTGATTTATTAAGTTTGATTCTAGGGTGTAGCAGTGGAAATATACTTGTAATTTGTGTGTTGCAAGATTATGTACTAGGGTATATCACAAGTCAATCTTAAATTTGATATTTCAACGTAAAGTGAGCAACATTATTTAAAACCCTAGACTGATGTGATGTAAATAACAATGAACACAAAGCAAAAACACAAGAGATTTATCCCGTGGTTCGGTTCCCACAGAGGCAACCTACATCCACATTGAGGAGTCCACAAAAGGACCGGGTCTTCTCCAACCCTACCCTCGTCGGATCGCCACCAAGGCCAATCCTCTTCCACTTATCACAAAGGGGTGAATAACCGAATTCAGAGGGGCCTTCTCACACGTTGAGGGCTCCCCTAGATTACAACACAAAATACCACCAAGAACACACTCAAAATATTACAATGAAATCACAGGAGTGTGTTAGAGAATCAAACCAAGAGCTCAATGAGTGTTGAACGTGTCTCTCTAATGATCTAGAGTGTATCCTCAAAGGATTGATCTTTGTTGCACTTAATTTCGTGGAGAGATGTGTTTTTGAGGCTCTTGGGAGGTGTGACGGCGCTAGGGTTCGAGAGAGGTTCAAGTTGGGCTGTGCACCTCTATTTATATGGGGTTTCTAAAAGTGACCATTAGTGTTTAGAAAGATCGTACTAGTCCGTGGTGGACATCGGACTAGTCCGGTGTGCTGTGTGTAGCAAACCCTAAGTGGCCCGAAATATCGGACTAGTCCGACAAGGAGCGGACTTGTCCGATTTCGCTTTTGGAAATCTTCAGACTAGTCCGATGGGCATCGGACTTGTCCGGATAGTGAAACCCTAAGTGGTTATGGGGACAAGTCCGCACTCGGAGGACTTGTCCGATTTAGGTCAGAGAGTTTTTCGGACTAGTCTGTGCTAATATCGGACTTGTCCAATTTAGATCAGAATGAATATCGGACTAGTCCAGTGGTGATCAGACTTGTCCGATTTTGTGTGACTTGTGATGTGTTTTGAGGACTAGTCCGCACTGGGGAGGACTAGTTCAATTCTTGTCAGAGAGATATCGTACTAGTCCGATGGATATCGGACTTGTCCGATCTTGTGCAGAAGGGATATGGGACTAGTCTGGTGACATTCGGACTAGTCCGGTCTTGTATAAATTTGTGTAATGTGTGTGTTTACTTGTGATTGAGCTCTTGGGGTGTGTTTCCTTAACACACTCCATACACAATGATCTACTATTCTTCTTCCTTGAGCTCATTTCCACTTTGCTCCTCATTCTCCCTTCTTTTTGGCACTTTGCTTATTTTGCTATTAAAACCCGTGCTCATCTCAACAAAGAGGTTAGGATCTCATTTGCTTGTCATAAATCATCCAAAACCCACAAGGGATTCCTAGATGCACTTTCAATCTCCCCCTTTTTGGTGATTGATGACAACCAATTGAGATTTCACAAAATGTGATAAAAATGGAGATTTTCATAAAGCATGCACATATCGAAAATACATCAAGCAATGAAAACATAATCCATATGTGCATTCTTTATGGTGGGATGCATAACTAAGTATATTGAAACAATGAGAATGACATAATTGACATTAATCAACCAAAACCAAGCATATATGTCATTCTAGGAGCAACAACACAATTTTCAACAATTACTTCTCAAGTAGATCAAAAGAATGCATCACAGGACCATAATTATCATAAGAACATAGAAAAAGCTTTACAACCCACAAAATAGTCAAAAAGCATAAAAGAGAGCTCTCTCCTCGCATCCTACAGCTAAGAGTAAGACCCCCCTCAATCTCTCCCCCTTTGGCATCAAGACACCAAAAAGAAGGAGAGGAGGGACCTAAAGTCCTCACTCCTCGCTGTCGGTCCTCTCATCATCTTCATCATCGTCTTCGGACTGATGAGGAGGAGGAGGAGGTGCGGAGCCACTCGAGCCCCCAATGCCAAAGTAGGCAAGCTCGGAGGGGGTCAAGGGCCCGAGCTCGGTGAAGTATTAATCAGAATCATCGGAGATCGCGGGTGATCCAATGGGCTCAATGTCTAACTTCTGGAAAATTTGCTTCACATTGGCCTTCACAAACCTCATGTCTTCCTTTCTTCTCTTGTTAAGCTTATGGGCCTTCACTTCAGCCTTTTTGCAGGAAGCAAATATTGTAGCCAAGTACTTGAAGATCCCACTAGCAGATCCCCTTTGAGGGGCAGCTCTGGCATCTTCACTTCTTGCCGGTGCCTCAAGACTGGAGGCCGGCGAGGGAGTAGCCTGGACATTTGCTTGTTGAGGCTTTTGAGGCCTCAATGGTGTGTGCTCCACATCCTTGACAAACTCGATCCCTATGACTTTCTCAATCATGAACATGAGATAAGGGGCATAGCCACAGGATCGGTTGGGAGTAGTAGAGATGTTGATCATGTCATTCCAAATATAATCCACCAAATCAAACAGACGATCCTTGCTTATCACTCTCATCAAGGTCCGAAGATAACCCTGCACACTCCCAATATCTCCATCCTTGGGAGCAATCATCTTCCTCAAGACTCTATTTAGGACCACAAAGAAAGCCTTCATGTTCTTTGTGGAGGGAGGGTTGAACTTGGAGTTTGGCTCATATAGGAACTTCATGCTATCCTTCTCAATGACACCTATGTTGTGGATGATCAAGCAGTCAGGTCTTGAGGTGTCAAGGTGAAGCAGGCTTGCAAAATCTTCTTGAGTTATAATCTACTTGGATCCGTGAGTCATCCAAGTAACGCTCTCTTCATCTTCACTCAAGAAATGGCATGTCGCAAATAATTGCGCAATGACCTCATCATTACAATTGTTTATGAAGGCAAAGAGGTCCTTCAGTCCATGTCTCTCAATTGCTTCTACCACTTCAATGAACGGGGAGCAGCCTTTTTTCTCAAAATGTGCCCAATCAATCCATTGACTGCGCACTACCGGTGTCTTCATTGGGAGATACATAGATTTGTAGAAATCTGCATGGAAATTGCTCCAAAATCTGCCATCGGAAGCTCGCTTCGGACGGCCATACCAATCAATGCTCCTGAACTTCGCCGCCGAGTCACTGCCCTTCCCATTGAATTTCTCTTCAATGGGGTCCCAGACCCCTTCCCTCGGAGCATGCAGCTTCAACGGGCCAACTGGACCCGTTGCTATTCCTTTGCCCTTGCCCTTGGCTAGGCGGGCACTTGCCAAGCTAGGGCCACCACCAGTGGTAGCCCTAGAAGCTGGCACCTTGGAGGCTGGCTTCTTCGCTAGCACTTTCCTCCGAGCCTGTGGAGGAGACGGAGCTGGCTCGAAAGGACGCTCTTGGCGTTTCTTGCCAAGGCTCGTCGAGGGCCGAGGTGCCACCTCATGGTCCATCTCGGCCTCAAAGTCAGAAATCTCATCATCCGTGCTCGACATGCCCTGAGAATTAATTGTGTAAGGCATGAATGAGTATTGATGATTCTAGGCATGGGCGAGAAAGAATAACAAGGCATTGCATTGAGGAATTGACAGGTTAGGTTTTGAGTTTAGAAAAATCGGACTTGTCCGGTGTACAGGCACGGACTAGTCCGGGGGACCGGACTTGTCCGTGCATGGACCTGACTAGTCCGATATTCATCCTCAAAAACCTAGGAAACTAGACAAATGGTGATTCCTAATGCACAACTAGCTTAGCATAAACGTAATACATCAAGGAGGCATCTATATAGTGAAAGATTCTAGGCTATTCGATCAACAATGAAGAAAATTGAGCTTTCTGGGGTTTGGATGAAAATTATCGAAGAAATCGATTGATTCTTGAAGAAGGAGGTGTTGAAGTCCGGACTTGTCTGAGAACTTCAATCTTCGAGGGAGGAAGCTTGATTTCCACCCAAATGCGGAGCTTTTTGGTGGAGGGGATGCAAAATCACCTTGGGAGCTCGAGTTTGAGAGGGAGAACTCGTGAGGCAAGAGTGAGGATGAAGGGATTAGGGTTTGGCAGTGGCTAGGGTTATGGACACGAAAAATCGGACAAGTCCGGAGATGACCGAACTAGTCCGAACTTTTCCTGAGGCTATATCGGACTAGTCTGTTATCAACCGGACTAGTCCGGCCTAACCGACACACTGCGAACTAGTCTGCATGGGCGGACTAGTCCGGGTAACCACGGACTAGTCCATGGTCACAAGGCAAGAATTTATTAGCCCATTCATATATATTTGAAGGTACATATTTAGAAAATAGGGAGACAACTCAAATCAAATAATCTTGATGAATATGATCAGTAAGCATACAATAATCAAGCAATGATCATAATTCACCAAGATCTAATAATTAACATAGCTTTTCGAAAGAAACTTGAGAGAGATGATTTTCACAATCCAATCAACATATTTTGAAGAATTCATATAGGTATGCAACATTTCAAGCCACACTTCGAGCATCAAGGATGTTTAGCTCATTTCGGAGTTCACAAAAGCGCTTTTCATCAAGTGGCTTGGTGAATATGTCAGCCAATTGCTTTTGGGTGTTGACATGGGAAATGGCTATATCTCCTTTCATGGAGTGGTCTCTCAAGAAGTGATGCCTTATGTCTATGTGTTTGGTTCTAGAGTGCTCAACGGGGTTATGGGCAATTTTAATGGCACCCTCATTGTCACAAAGGAGTGGAATACGATTCATATTGTAAACGTAATCCCTTAGAGTTTGTTGCATCCAAAGGAGTTGTGCACAACAACTCACGGCTGCAACATACCCCGCTTCGGCTGTGGATAAGGCAATGGAATTTTGTTTCTTGGAGGACCAAGAAACTAAAGATCTCCCTAGGAATTGGCATGTACCGGAGGTACTTTTTCTATCTACTTTGCATCCGACATAATCTGCATCGGAGTAACCAATGAGATTGAATTTTGAGCCTTTTGGGTACCAAAGACCTAGGTTGGGTGTATGAACTAAATATCTCAAGATCCTTTTTACGGATGTCAAGTGACACTCCTTAGGATTGGCTTGAAACCTTGCACACAAACATACACTCAACATAATGTCTGGCCTAGATGCACATAAATAGAGTAGATATCCAATCATGGAGCGATATACCTTTTGGTCGACGCTAGGTCCATCTTCATTGAGATCCAAGTGGCCATTTGTTGCCATGGGAGTCTTTATAGGCTTCGCCCTGTCCATACCAAACTTCTTGAGTATGTCTTGATTGTACTTGGTTTGGCTTATGAATGTCCCTTCCTTTTGTTGCGGCACTTGGAATCCCAAGAAGTACTTTAGTTCTCCCATAATTGACATTTCAAACCTATCTATCATGATTTTACTAAATTCGTCACAAAAAGATTGATTAGTTGACCCAAAGATTATATCATCAACGTAAATTTCACAAATAAAAAGATCATTGTCAAAATTCTTTGTAAATAGTGTATAATCTACTTTACCGATCTCAAAGCCATTTTCAATTAAGAAATCTCTAAGACACTCATACCAAGCTCTAGGAGCTTGTTCGAGGCCTTAGAGAGCCTTACGCAATTTAAATACGTGATCGGGAAACTCTTCGTCTTCAAACCCAGGGGGTTGCTCCACATACACCTCCTCCTTGATTGGTCCATTGAGGAAGGCGCTTTTCACATCCATTTGATACAGCTTGAAATCATGGTGAGTAGCATATGCGAGTAATATTCTAATGGATTCAAGTCTAGCTACAGGAGTAAAGGTCTCATCGAAATCCAAACCTTCGACTTGTGAATACCCTTTGGCCACAAGTCGTGCCCTGTTCCTTGTCACCACCCCGTGTTCATCTTGTTTGTTGCATAAGACCCACTTGGTGCCGACAATGTTTGCATTGGGTCTTGCCACGAGTTCCCACACCTCGTTCCGCTTGAAGTTGTTCAATTCTTCTTGCATTGCCACCACCCAGTCCGGATCTTTCAATGCATCCTCAACCCTGCGTGGTTCCCAAAAGATACAAACGAATAGTTCTCACAAAAGTTAGCTATGCAAGATCTAGTGGTTACTCCCTTTTGGATGTCACCGATGATATTGTCGATTGGGTGATCCCTTTGGACGCATTGGTGTACTCTTGGGTGTGGCACTTGAGGTGTTGTATCTTGATGATCATCTTCTTCTCCCCCTAAATGGTTGTCCTTGTTGATTTGTTGATTATCTTCGTATTCTTGTGGTTAATCTTGTGTGGAAGCTCCCCCTTGATCGTTGACCTCCTCTTGTGGTTCATCTTCGTCATACACGTGTAGAGGTGACTCTTGTGGTCAAACTTCACCTAAGGCCATTCTTTTCAATGCCTGACAAGGAGCACCTTCTTTACCTAGAACACATGGATCAACTTGCTCCTTTTGGGAGCCATTAGTTTCATTGAACACTACGTCACATGCTACTTCAACAAGTCTAGAGGTCTTGTTGAAAACACTATAGGCATGAGTGTTTGAATCATAACCAAGCAAGAAACCTTCATCGGACTTCGAAGCGAACTTTGAAGTCCTGAGCTTCTTTTTTAAAATATAACATGGAGAACCGAAAACTCGAAAATATGAAATATTAGGCTTGTTACCGGTGAGTAGCTCATAGGATGTCTTCTTGAGTAGTCGATGAAGATAAAGTTGATTTACGGCGTGGCAAGCGGTGTTAATCGCTTGCGCTCAAAATCGATCCGAGGTATTGTACTCATCGAGCATTGTTCTTGCCATCTCTATGAGAGTTCGGTTCTTTCTTTCGGCAACTCCGTTTTGTTGAGGGGAGTATGGAGCTGAAAACTCGTGCTTTATTACGCCTTCTTCATCATGGTACTCCTCCACTTGTGTGTTCTTGAACTCCGTGCCATTGTCGCTTCAAATGTTCTTGATTGTCAATGAGAATTCGTTTTGAGCTCGCTTGAAGAACTTCTTGAGTATTCCTTGTGTTTCTGACTTATCATGCAAAAAGAAAACCCAAGTGAAGCGAGAAAAATCATCAACAACTACTAAACCATATTTGTTACCACCGATGCTTATGTAGGCAATTGGACCAAATAAGTCCATGTGAAGTAGCTCGAGCTGTCTTGTTGTAGTCATGACGTTCTTGGCGGGGTGAGGTGCTCAAACTTGCTTCTCGGCTTGGCACGCGCTACAAGGCCTGTCTTTCTCAAACACAACATCCTTTAAACCTTGGATGTGATCGCCCTTGAGGAGTTTTTCAAGGTTCCTCATACCAACATGCGCTATCCGTCTATGCCACAACCAACCCATGTTAGTTTTTGCAATCAAGCATGTGTCAAGTTCAGCTTTATCTTTGTTGAAGTCAACAAGATAGAGATTTCCCTTTAACATACCCCTGAATGCAATGGAACCATCACTCCTCCTAGAAACGGTCACACCCTCGTTAGTGAACAAGCAATTATAACCCTTGTCACATAATTGAGATTTGGACAGCAGGTTATAATCCAAGGAATCAACATGTAATACATGAGAAAGTGTGTGCTTAGATGATATGGCAATTTCACCGGTACCGAGCACCTTCCCTTGACTAGTATCTCCAAAATAGATGCCCTCATTTGGATCCTCATTCTCTTCATATTTAACGAACATTCTTCTTTCTCTGGTCATATGGTTGGTGCAGCCACTGTCTATCACCCATTTAGATACACCGGAGGAATAAGTCTGCAAAAACAAATTATGCTTTGATTCTAGGTACTCATGCTTGCTTGGGTCCTCAGAGGTTAGTCACAAGAGATTTGGGCACCCACACATGATACTTGGTGTTCCCATGGCGTGGCCCAACATAATGAGCATAAGCCTTGCCAAAATTGTTTCTCATTAAGACATAAGAGGCATCGAAAGTTCCAAACAATAACTGTTGTTGTTTATGTACAGGACTAGTCTGGGAGGCCAGACTTGTCTGGAGTACCGGACTTGTCCGGACACCGACCTGACTAGTCCGGTGTTCATGTGTGATTAATGTTTTCATCTTTGACTTTCCAAATTGAGAGGGTATTCCCTTTACAAAGGTAATCCTCTCCTTGTTATTCTTATGGCTTCTAGCATGTCGCTTTCCACCATAAGAGTAACCAATGCCATATTTTTCATTTGGAGGTCTTTTGACCAAGTATGCACTACGTGCATATTTGATGTTCTCCTTGTCGAATATGCCACTTTGGGCAGGATCCTTATCCTTTGTAGAGGTTGGCTTGTCCTTCAAACTGGTGTCAACTTTATTACATGTACAAGCATAAGCAACCTCAATTTTAGTGGGTTGAGAAGGTGAACTTGAAGAGGATGAAGGGTCACCTTGCTTGAGTGACTCAACTTGCACTTCAAGGATCTTGTTAACCTTGATTAGGTTTGCAAGTTCTTCCTTGATTGCAACATTTGAGTCGTTTAACTCCAAGCAATCTTCCTTGCTTGAAGCTAACTCAACTTCTAGTGACTTTCTTCGCTCCTTTTCAAGCTCTAGAAGTTTGTCAAGTTCGACATGTTCCTCCTTTTGGGAGATAATCATGTCCTCTTGACGATGTATCAACCTCTCCTTCTCAACAAGTTGATCAAGTAAAAATTTCATTTTTGTGGCAATTTTCCTATCTAGTCCAATAAGAATATCCTCATTATCACTATTGACTTCATCATCGCTAGAATAGGAATGCACGGAAGGGGGTTTGGTGTTTACCTTGCATTTACCTTCCTTTGCCATGAGGCAAGTGCCGTTTCCCTTCCAGGCACTGAGTGTAGGGAAGAGAGTAGACTTCTTGGATGTCTTTTCGATGGCTATGCTAGCCATCTCTTCTTATTCAGATGATGAGGACTCATCATTTGAGTCCCACTCTTTCCCTCCATGCGCTTGTTCGGCTTGTTTCTTCTTCTTGAAGAATTTCTTAGGTTGAGGCTTGGCTTCTTTAGTCTTCTTCTTGTTCTCTTCATATGGGCAATAAACTATAAAGTGGCTATACCCACCACAATTATAGCATGCCCGCCTCAACTTTGCTTTTGTTCTCTCCTTGTACTTTCCTTTGCTTGATTTAGTGCTTTGTCTCTTCTTAATTATGCTCTTGAATATATTCATGAACAATATCATGCCTTCTTCATCTAATTAACTGCTCTCATCATCATCGTCTTCTTCTAGCTGAGTTTCTCGAGCTTCTTTAGATAGGGGCTTGAGGGTGGACTTCAAAGCAACCCCTTTCTTCTTTGCCGAGGTGAGGTCAGCAATTGCTTTGACATGCTTTGCTTGTTTTTCCATCATCTCAAAATTGATGATTTTTCCAAGTAATTCATCCGAAGTCATTTTCTTGTATCTGGGGCTTTCTCTAATCATTGAGCATAAGGTGACGTTGCGAGGCATGAAAGCTCTAAGGATGAGCTTCACCACCTCGTGGTCATTCCACTTCTTGCTTTCATAAGATAGAACCTTGTTGACGAGTGTCTTTAATCGGTTGTAGATATCTTGAGGTGACTCATCTTCTTCGATTGCAAATCTTCCTAATTCGCCTTCGATCATTTCGATCTTTGCTTCACGCACTTGTTGGTCACCTTCATGTGCACTTTGCAATGTGTCCCATATCTCCTTAGCAATCTCGAGTCCATCCACCTTGGTGAACTCATCCTGACTGAGTGAAGAGGTGATTACTGCCGCGACTTGAGCATTTCGGTGAATTGCCTGCTCTTGGCTTGGTGTGAGTTCTTCGTCGTCGTCCGGGATATCTGTTCCTGTGCACACAATATGCCATAGACTTGGATTGAGAGAGATTAGATGCATTTTCATATTTTGCCTCCACATTGAGTAATCACTTCCATCGAAGTGTGGGGCTTTTCCAAGTGGCATAGACAAATAATGATTATTGTTGGAATTAAGACAATCATAGTTGAAAGGATATCGGGAGTAGTCGTTGTGACTACTCCCCTTCTTCTTTTCTTCAATCTTCACTTTCCCTTTGGAAAGTGTCTTCTTTCTTAGGAGCGCCTTTAGTTCTAGCGTCTCCTCATCGTCGTCCTCGAAGTCTTGAATGGCTTCGAGGAGCTTCTCCACCTTTAGGTTCTTGTCATCATCAACCTTTTCTTGGTTGTTGCTCTTGTGGATGTCCTTCATGTCCGACATGATCTTCTTCGAGCAATTAGTCTCTTTCTTGAAGAACCTGCTCTGATACCAATTGAATGTGGCCTAGAGGGGGGGTGAATAGGACTTTTTGAAATTTGTCGGAACCTGCAACACTTAATCACCAGATCAAAACTTTAGATATCGGACTAGTCCGATAAAGTGCGGACTAGTCCAGTGTGTACGGACTAGGTTGATCAAGTTTGATTTATTAAGTTTGATTCTAGGGTGTAGTAGCAGAAATATACTTGTAATTTATGTGTTGCAAGATTATGTACTAGGGTATATCACAAGTCAATCTTAAATTTGATATTTCAACGTAAAGTGAGCAAGATTAATTGAAACCCTAGATTGATGTGATGTAAAGAACGATGAACACAAAGCAAAAACACAAGAGATTTATCCCGCGATTCGGTTCCCACAGAGGCAACCTACATCCGCGTTGAGGAGTCCACAAAAGGACCGGGTCTTCTCCAACCCTACCCTCATCAGATTGCCACCAAGGCCAATCCTCTTCCACTTATCACAAAGGGGTGAATAACCGAATTCAGAGGGGCCTTCTAACATGTTGAGGGCTCCCCTAGATTACAACACGAAATACCACCAAGAACACACGCAAAAGATTACAATGAGATCACAGGAGTGTGTTAGAGAATCAAACCAAGAGCTCAATGAGTGTTGAACATGTCTCTCCAATGATCTAGAGTGTATCCTCAAAGGATTGATATTTGTTGCACTTAATTTCATGGAGAGATGTGTTTTTAAGGCTCTTGGGAGGTGTGACGGTGCTAGGGTTCGAGAGAGGTTCAAGTTGGGCCGTGCACCTCTATTTATATGGGGTTTCTAAAAGTGACTGTTAGGGTTTAGAAAGATCGGACTAGTCAGTGGTGGACACCGGACTAGTCTGGTGTGATGTGTGTAGCAAACCCTAAATGTCCCGAAATATCAGACTAGTCCGGCTAGGAGCGGACTTGTCCGATTTTGCTTCTGGAAATCTTCGGACTAGTCCGATGGGCATCGGACTTGTCCGGACAGTGAAACCCTAAGTGGTTATGGGGACAAGTCCGCACTTGGAGGACTTGTCCGATTTAGGCCAGAGAGTGTTTTGGACTAGTTCGTGCTAATATCAGACTTGTCCGATTTAGATCAGAATGAATATCGGACTAGTCCGGTGGTGATCGGACTTGTCCGATTTTGTGTGACTTGTGAAGTGTTTTGAGGACTAGTCCGCAATGGGGAGGACTAGTTCGATTCTAGTCAGAGAGATATCGGACTAGTCCAATGGATATTGGACTTGTCTGATCCTGTGCAGAATGGATATCAGACTAGTCCGGTGACATTCAGACTAGTCCGATCCTGTATAAATTTGTGCAATGTGTGTGTTTAATTGTGATTGAGCTCTTGGGGTGTGTTTCCTTAACACACTCCATACACAATGATATACTATTCTTCTTCCTTGAGCTCATTTCCACTTTGCTCCTCATTCTCCCTTCTTGTTGGCACTTTGCTTATTTTGCTATTAAAACCTGTGCTCATCTCAACAAAGAGGTTAGGATCTCATTTGCTTGTCATAAATCATCCAAAACCCACAAGGGATTCCTAGATGCACTTTCACAATGCATATGAAGGTATCATGGACGTCGTTGGAAGATGTTTGCACGTATGCAAGGAGTGCATGGACGTGGCGACATGGTTCCGAGGCGTGATGAAAAGATGTGGACGTAAAGAATTGGTCAGAAAGTTCCAACCGACTAGGTTATGGACTCAGACTGTGGCTGAGTTGTGTTTGACTCAAATATGGAAAGTTCTGAGTTGGTTATGATCGGATTTCGTGTGGGTCACAAATTTGAGTTGTTTTAGGAATGTGGGATACGTTCCTAAGGTGTTTGGAAGTCTTAAGATTGCTTCTATCTACGTATAGAAGAGTCTTGAGCAGTTATGAAAAGTTTTGATTCGTGAATTGAGTAGGATTAGAGTCCTAGTTAGGTTTGGGTTGGCCTAAGGGCTGGTTATATAAGCAAGGGAGGCCAGAGCTCATAGTAGATGACTTGGGGGCTGTTACTCTTGTGGTTTGATCAATAAAATTTGTAGTTTGAAGGAACTTTTATGCCTTGTTCGTCCGACTTGTTCCAGACAAGTTTTTCTCGTCGAGTTTTCTGCACAACACAACCTTTCCTCGGTGGTTTTCTCATAATTCCAGTTTTACAGATCCAATTGACATGATTCATTTTGGGTTGTCTTAACAACTTGATTATCTATCAACTGTCAAAATTTCACGGTCATTGGATTTGGGGTTTTTGATATACATGAGTTTCTTTGCAGTATTGCAGATCTATTTTTACTCTGTAGAACAGATTGACCTTTGTTTGATCTTTCGATCGTAACTTGAGTTTCTCTCGACGGATTTGAGTGATTTTTGTTGTGTTGTATTCGTGAATTGATTCTCTCTGATATATATCACATTTGTCATGGTGAAACACGTTTAGATTAGTCTTACACACAATTTCTTTAACAAATCATTTTTCTGCCGAGGGGTTTTCATTGCTTCCGCTAAAAAAGTTTTAATCTACCATTCACCCCCCTCTGGTAGCTTTTCACGTGCTCTTCGATTCTATAATTGGTATCAGAGCCACGGTGCTCTAGTCTTTGTGATTTGCACGTGTTTTTGACTAATCATCATGGAGAAATACTCCACCAAACTTTGTGTGTTTAGTGGTATTGATTTTCATGTTTGGAAGGCACGTATGGAAGCTTTCATCCAGGCACAAGGCATCGCAATATGGGAGAAGGTATACAAGACTTATGAAGTGCCGTCACACGATCATTTTACAACTACAAATATGAGAGATGTCGACAACAACAAGTCTCAGAACTTGATCATACAAGGATTAACTCAAAGCGACTTCGACCGTGTTGCACACCTCCGATCTTCATAGATGTGTAGAAAGCACTTTGTGACTACCACGAAGGATCCAACACGATCAAGGAGGTAAGGCAAGACATGTTCAAGAAAGAATACATGCGCTTCGAGATGCAACCTGGTGAGTCCATTTATGATCTCTTTGCTCGCTTTAATAAAATTCTTAGCAACTTGCGTAGCGTCAATGTTAATTTTTCAGATGCTGAGAATGCTAGGCAATTACTAAGTGCATTAGACATGTCAGGAGATGAAGGTTACATCTATTCGTGAATCTACTGTCATGAGTTCACATCCTTTAGATGTACTATATTATAAATTAAAAACTCATGAAATTGATATAATATCACTTAAGAACCCCAACAAGTCTCTTGCATTTGTTTCTCAATGTGATATGCCTAGCTCGGGCCAATGTTCATCTTGTGGTACACTTGCTTTGTTGTCCTCTCTAACCCTTGAACAGATTGAGGAGTTTCCAGAGGAGGAGCTAGTACTTCTCTCTACTAGGTTCTCAAAATCATTGCAAAATGTGAGAACTAGAAGGAGAGGAAGCTCCGGACCTCAACAATGTTTTGAATGTGGTAAGACATGACATTTTCATTCAGATTGCCCTTACCTTTCAGGTCCTACTTCCCGGGATGAAAATCAAACAAGAACGAAGCACTCCTCTGCAAAAGATACGAAGAAAAAGAAGGGTTTTACAAGATGTCAATTGGTGAGCAATTTTATCTCCACACTTCAAGAACTTGGCTCAAGCGATGTGGACATTGGAAGTGATGAAGATGAAGATGATTTGGCGAACTTGTGCTTCATGGTGAGCAAGTAAAGATCAAGTAAGGAGGAGGCTGAACACAACAACGACAATGAAGAGGTATGTCCTACTTGCAAAGAAATGTCTGATGCCATTTCTCGTGCCACTGTTGTAGTTAAGAAAAAGGACAAAAAGGTTAGGAACAATTCTGTTAAAATTGAGTCACTAGAATATGAAATTAATCGTTTGAAATCCTTGATTCCTAGTGATGATTCTTATTCCTCATGTGATTTAATATATGAACAATTATCCTCATTAAGAAGTGCGCACACCTCCACACTTGATAAACTTGAGTTAAAAATTGAAAAGAACAGAGAGCTTGCTGCATTTAATGATAAAAACTTGAAAGATGCTAGCTGTTCTACAACTGATTTGCATTGTTCTACTTGTGATGACCTTGATAAGAAACTACAAGATGCTATGAATGAAATTTCTATATTAAACAATGCTTGACATTATCATGAAGTTAAATATTGTTCCAATTCCAAATTAAAAGAAAAAACTTCATATGAAAATTGCCTTGGTCTGTCCAATAAACTTGATGACATGCATAGGAAATTAGATCGGTTTTGTAATGGGAATAAGAACCTAAACTTGCTGCTAAATTCTTCCAAGTCTTGCAATGATAAAACTGGTTTAGGATTTGATTCTCATGCTCATGCTAAGGCACATCCACCTAAAATTGTAAAATCATTAGGAAGTGGTTTGATTCAAACAGTTCTTAAACAAAAAGAAATGGTTTTCAAATCTGCAGGAGTGTTGTCTCATTCGGTTTCAAATAAAAATGTTGCTTGCTCATCTAGAAATGAACACAAAGTTAAATTTCATTGTACCTACTGTGGTAGAGATGGTCATGTCATAGATTTTTGTTATATACTAGCTAAACAACACAAAAAGGAAAGAATGATTGCTAGATCTCATAACTTTCATGTAAAATTTGCTGCACTTGCTAAACCGAATGATAGGAACATGAAATTTGCTGTAATGAGTCAAACACATGCAAAGTTTGCTCCCAAACCTACTGTTTTTCGTGCTACACATGTAACACCTCAAAAGTCAGTAGTTGGGTACAAAAATCCTCAAACTTAGGCTCATAAACCTGCTGTTTTGTCTCAACTTTCGCGTGTTATTCCTGCTGGACGTCGTGTGACTAAGTACTAGATTCCTAAATGCCTTTTGACTAACCCCAGTATTGAGTCATTGACGTATTGTTCTTCTATGTAGGTTACACGCTTGAGGAAGGAGAGCATTTGGATTGTGGATTCAGGTTGCTCACGCCACATGACCGGTAACAAAGAATGGTTCTCCTCCCTCTCTTTTGTGTCATGTGTAGAGAATGTTACTTTTGCTGATAATTCTTCAACTCCTATAATTGCTAAGGGTTCGGTTAGAGTAAATGATCACTACACCTTGAAGGATGTGGCACTTGTTAAAATTTGAAATACAACTTGCTTTTAGTTTCACATCTGCTAGATGAAAATCTGGAATCTATTTACTAAAAATTGTTGCAAAGATGTAAATTTAAACAATGAGCTTATTTTTAACATGTCTCAGTTTGGAAGAGTTTTTAAAGCTGATTTTGATATGTCTTCCTCTAAGCATAGGTGCCTAGTTGCTAAAGATTCAAAGGACTTATATTTTTGACATCGTAGACTTGGTCACGCAGGCTTTGATCATATAACACGTGTTAGTGCTCTTGATCGCATACGTGGGCTAACTAAGCTTAAAGGGGACAAAGTAATTGTATGCTCTTCTTGTAGACATGCTAAGATGGTTGCAGGTTCACATACTCATCTCACAATGATCATGAGAACTGAACCGGGTCATCTTTTGCACCTTGACACCGTAGGACCTTCACGTGTTCAAGCCTTCGGAGGTAAATAGTATGTTCTTGTGATTGTTGATGATTATTCTAGATACTCTAGGGTTTACTTTATGGCATCTAAGAATTAAGCTTTTAGTCAATTTATAACTTTATTTCTTAGATTATCAATTGATCACCCAGGGTATTTAAAAGCAATTAGAAGTGATAATGACACCAAATTTAAAAATCAATCCTTTGATCACTTTTGTGCTGAAAATGGAATAGATCATCAATTTTCTTCACCATATGTACCTCAACAAAACGGCGTTGTAGAAAGAAAGAACAAAACCTTAGTTGAGATGGCTAGGACTATGCTTCATGAATATCAAACTCCTAGGAATTTTGGGCTGATGCAATTACAACCGCTTGTTATGTCTCGAATCGTGTTTTCTTGCGCACTAAGCTAGGTAAAACACCATATGAGCTCCGGTTTGGACATAGGCCTAGTGTTACACATTTTCGGGTCTTTGGTTACAAATGCTTTGTTAAGAAACATGGTAATCTTGATAAATTTGAACCTAGATCCATTGATGGCATGTTTCTTGGTATCCATCTCGTACTAGATGTTACCGTGTGCTTTGACTTGACACTAACAAAATTGTAGAGACTTGCGAAGTGTCTTTTTATGAAGCTAGCACAGGTACTAGCTCAAACATTGCAGTTACGTATCCATATCTGCAGGGGGAGAACATTTTTGTTGAAGATGAGGAAGAAGTGGTGCTGCTGCCTGAAAATTCAGCAGCTAATGACATTGTTCCAGCTCCTGATTTTGATTCACAACCAGCACCGACGACCACCATTGCTGATCCAGATCATCCTCAAGTCACAAGTTCATCGACTTGTGATGAACATGAAGAAGAAGAAGCTTGTGAAGTGTCCACTCCCCTCCGGGTTCTCAAAAGTCATCCTCCACAACAAATTATTGGAAGCTTGCACGAACGAGTCACACGGTCCGGTTTTATGATCTAAACTCTCATGCTCATTCTGCATTTGTTGCTTCTTTTGAACCCAAAGATATATCACACACACTCACTAATGAATCTTGGACTATTTCCATGCACGAAGAGTTAGAAAATTTTGAAAGAAATAATGTTTGGAAATTTGTAACTCCATCTCAAGGTCACACTTTAATTGGAACCAAATGGGTGTTTAAAAATAAAAAAAGTGAGGATGGGGTTGTGGTTAGGAATAAGGCTAGGTTGGTTGCTCAAGGTTTCACTCAAGTTGAAGGTCTAGATTTTGATGAAACTTTTGCTCTTGTTACTAGATTAGAAGCCATAAGAATTTTGTTAGCTTTTGCTGCATCTAAAGGTTTTAGGCTATATCAAATGGATGTTAAAAGTGCTTTTCTTAATGGCTATATAGATGAGGAGATTTATGTCAAACAACCACCGGGTTTTGAAAATCCAGATTTTCCTAATCATGTTTACAAACTGTCCAAAGCCTTGTACGGTCTAAAACAAGCCCCTAGAGCATGGTATGATAGGTTAAAAACGTTCTTACTTGAAAAGGGGTTTACCATGGGCAAGGTTGGAAAAACTCTTTTCGTTCTTAAGCATGGCAATGACTCATTATTCGTTCAAGTGTATGTGGATGATATTATCTTTGGTTGTGCTTCTCATGATCTTGTGTCCAATTTTTTAGCTATGATGAGTTTAGAGTATGAGTATGATGGGTGAACTCACATACTTTTTGGGGCTGCAAATCAAGCAAACCAAGGAGGGTACCTTTGTGCATCAAACGAAGTATACAAAAGACCTCCTAAGGCGCTTCATCATGGACAAAAGCAAGTCTCTTCGGACACCAATGGGAACAACAACAACACTTGAACTTGATGAAGATGGTCAACCCGTGGATCAAAAAGAATATAGAAGCATGATCGGATCACTTTTGTACCTCACGACATCAAGACCGGACATACAATTCAGCGTATGTCTTTGTACACGGTTTCAAGTCTCCCCACGTGCTTCACATCGTCAAGCCCCCAAAAGTATTCTTAGGTACTTACATGAAACTCAAGAATTTGGCATTTTTCTTCCTTCTTCCTCAACCATAACTTTGAAAGCTTTTTCGGATGCTGATTTTGGGGATTGTAGGATTGTAGGAAAAGTACTTCCGGTGCATGTCATTTTCTTGGTAATTCACTTGTTGCTTGGTCCTCTAGAAAACAAAACTCAGTTGCACAATCCACAGCTGAATCTGAATATGTAGCTGCTGCTGGTGCTTGCTCACAAATTCTTTGGATTGTTGAAACACTTAAGGACTATGTGGTTGATCTAGATAGTGTTCCACTGTTTTGTGATAACACTAGTGCCATTTGCATTGCTGAAAACCCCGTGCAACATACTAGAACTAAGCACATTGACATTAGGTATCCCTTTCTCCGTGATAATGTTGAAAAAGGAAACATTGTGTTTCACCATGTAGATACCGAACAACAATTGGCAATTTTTTACAAAACCTTTGGATTTCACTCGTTTTTGTTTCATTCATAGTGAAATAGGGGTTATGCATCCTCATGGCTTACATTGAGGGGGAGTTTTGAAACATGGGAAGTCTATGTGTGAATCTGAAATTAAAATAATATGAGCATAGTATTTCATACATATATGACTTTGTGATTCCTTTTACACGCTGAAAGTTCTTACTACATTACTCGTGTTATACATTTTGTAGTTTTTGCCATGTCTAGTAACTGGAATAATTACTTACACTAAATCTGGTCATGGTTGAACTTTCTTGCTATTTTGAATTTGTTGCATGCTCACAAGTTCTTTTAATCATAAAGAATTAATCAAGTAATCAACTCACATGTTGAGTTTTTGTGAGCAAAAATAAACTGAGAAAAGATCAAGAGAATATGCATGCATCACACTTCTTCTTTTGAGATGGCTTATCATTGCACATAGATATGAACTTGGAAGAAGTTGTGTACGACTAAAATCATGTTCTTAAGCTTCTGATTCTCAAATGACATAGGCTTGGCTTTGTTGGTTTGAATAAGGCAGATGCGGCATACAATCTCTTGCAAATGTCATATGTTAATAATTTGTGCTTTACAGAAAAAAATTGCAGCTACAAGTGTCACGCTTTCAGGTATTGAAATAGTTAAGTTTGTGAGATCATGACTTGCTTAAATTGAAAATTACATTTGATCTCTAGCATGGCTTACACTACTTTATGTATCTCATTGTTGTGATAGTGTAAGTTACTTGATAGTATGACTTGGATTAGCTTTGCTTTATATGTATATGTTATAATGTGCTCATAACAAATTAAAATTTCTCTTGTGTACCTTGCTGAATACATTGTCAAAGGGGCATAAATTGATCACACATTGCACATATTCACAAGTGTTTTTGGCATGATTCTTCTCAGGGGGAGAAGTATGAAAAGGGAAGGGACACAACCTGCAATAAGCCGTGGGCCTCAAAGAGTAAAGGGTGGTGCATGATGTCCAGTTGCGCATTGAAGGCACATGGCTACCTCTAGTGCATGGTGCAGCACACGCCCCCTGTCAGGTACCATTGCGTCCAATCACATCGCAGTGAAGGCGCCAGAGGCCTACCTTGCTCCGCCAAGTGGGTAGCTTACAGCGACAAGACAGATGGACGGGACATTCCCTGCCATCATCAACGACTATGCCCCGCCACTAGCGACCGACGCGGCAAGACAACAAGTCTACAATGCTCGGTCAGAGGCAGCATACGCAAGAAGCTTTAGTTTTTGTACATGATAAGATCATCCCGGGGCCACCTATCGAGCCCTAGACCTCACTTGTAAGGCGTCCGACCTTGGACTATAAAAGGACCGGGCAGCCACCGACTTAGACACCTTCTCTGGTCCGACCAGACGCAAAATCCCCAATACACACACACACACACACACACACACACACACATACACACTCACCAAGCAATACAATCCACTATGGAGTAGGGTGTTACGCTCCTTGTGGCCCGAAACACGTAAAAATCCATTGTCTCATACTCTTCTGCTAGAACACTAGTTTGAGGCCTAAGCCCCGTCAAACAAGAACCTCCGCATGCTGCTCCTTAGAAGATCTGGGGGAAGTGTCCCATTAACATTTCGACATTTGGTGTGCCAGAAAGGGTATTTTTCCCTCAAAAAGTGGTAGAGCTTTGACCATAATGGTGTTCATCAAGCCTGCGAGTAGCTGCAAGATCAAGCCACAAAAGGTCGACAAGATCTGGCACCACCCAGGAGCCTGCCGTCGTCGACGTCGGAGCAGCCAGCTCCGGCACCATCCAAGGGGGGCTGCCGTCGATGTTTCTACAATGATCCGGCACCACCTAGGGGGCCCGTCATCGACATTCTTCTCGTTGACGATGGGCGATGCCATAGCATCTAGCTCTTGCACCTCCCAGGGGCCCGCCGTCGATGTTTCTTAGCGTTGATGGTGGGTGCCGCCGGAGCATCCAACTTCGGCACCATCCAGGGGACCGCCGTCGACGTTCTTCTCGTTGATGATGGGCGACGTCGGAGCATCCAGCTCTGGCACCTCCCAGAGGGCCGCCGTCAACGTTTCTTAGCGTTGATGGTGGGCGCCGCCGACGCATCTAGCTCCGGCACCACCAAGGGGGCCCGCGTCGACGTTCCGCATGTTGAGGGTGGCACCGCCTCGGTTTGGTGGCTACCTCGTCGCCATCGCCGCTAGCGACAACTATCCATGCTCCTGCGCTCCGCCAGGGGCCCGCTAACAACGATTTTTTTAATATACCTTTTAAAAAATCATTTATAATAAATAAACCACAGATACGAAAATTTGCCAAAATGACCCAGCTTCGTATGTGCCACATACGAAATTCGAATTTTGTATGAGGCACATACGAAATTCTCATCTGCTCGATGCCACGTAATTTGTTGTGTGCCACAGTGGAGTTAAGACTTGGCACGGTGGAAGAAATGGGGACACACGAATTTTGTATGTGCCCCATACGACGTGAACAATACCGTTGTATGAGGCACGTACGAAATTCGTGCGTGCCCAAACCCAACCCCAGTTTTGAACCATCTTTTAATGGATTTTAGGCAATGTTTTTGAAACATTCGTAGACCGATTTGCTAAAAACTTCTAAAGTATAAAATAGAGAATACATTGTGAAGTTTTGTATTCAATGAACTTCCTCTATATTTAGTATGTAGAAACTAGAGTAATTGTATGTGTTATTAGGCAATACGATCACGTTTCTGCACATTGGTAAAATGTATTCAGTTTTGGTTTTTCGTTTACAAATATTTGTAGTTAGAATCGACATAAATGTTCATAAAGGTTATTGTAATGTAAGTTTTGTTGAGTATAAAAAATAAGTTATGAATATAATTTATGGGAGTTTCAAATTTTTTAAATTCCTATAGCGATAACAAATGCATAGTTTGGAAAATTAGACAATTAATGTATTAATTTATAGAAATGCATATTAATTGAAGGTAATTAATTATAAGCTCGGCGGCGGTTACATGAAATGAAATTACATAGTTCTGAAAATATGTGCATGTTGTTTGCCACTATACTACTACGGTACATGAGGCAAAACATAAGTATACATATTTCTGGAAGAAAATGTAAATTAGGTAATAAAAATGGCGTGTGTATGACGCACTAAAGATGCGTCGATCTAATACTAACATGCCTTAGTTGAATTAAACGCTGAGCATAGTTTACCCAAGTTGCTACTGAGTGCAACGGGGGTATTTTCCCTTACGCAAAGCATCCGGACCGGCTTCTTTTGCGCGATGAGCTCTCTCGCGCATGCGTTCTCGCTCAGCCTCTCGTGCTTGTGCTGCGACGTGTTCCTCCTCTGTAGCTTTGCGATCACACTCTGCTTTCCATTGTCGAATTTCTTCTTGCCTCTTGCGACGATGCTCCTCCTGTGCAGCTCTATTCCTCCTCTCTTGCTCTATTCTTTCATCCCACTCTCTTTCTTCTTTGAACTTCCAATATGCAAGTCGAGCCATTCTCTCAACCTCCGCAGCGTCTTCTGCCGATTGTTCCTGGTCGATGTAGTTCCTGAAGTCGCAAAGAGGTGGCGGCGACTGCACAAGTGTTTGTACAAAAGATTAGATTCTATAGCATTCATAAAATAGAAATAATGTTGCATATTACATGTTTCCTACCACCTGGAAGAAATGGGCACGTCCTGTGAGGAGGATCGTACTCATAGTTGTCGCACATCCAAAGACGGAAACCATACGAGTAACCAGGTCGAAGATCTCTTACAAACCTACAATCAGTTCCACAGAAACACATTGGAGGTTGCAATCCCTCGGGGATTGGAACCTATTCTCTATTTGTGGGTGGTGAGTTCTCGTCCATGGTAGTGAAGTATATAGAATGATTGTAGCTAGTGCGTGGTGAAGCTGTTACCAGGGTGAGTGTTATACAGACGAGCGGATGATGGTGTATGGACCTAGTCTACGAGAAAATTTATCTCTGACATGTATAAGTGTGAACAGACATTTCACGGGGTCTGACATGGAGCAGTGCAATTTTGTATGTCTCTTGTACGAGATTCGCCTGACATGTAGTACGAGATTCGCCTGACATGGAGCAGTGCAATTTCATATGTCTCTTGTATGAGATTCGCCTGACATGGAGTACAAGATTCGCCTGACATGGAGTAGTGCAATTTTGTATTTCTCTTGTACGAGATTCGCCTGACATGGAGTATGAGATTCGCCTGACATGGAGCAGAGCAGTTTCGTATTTCTCTTATACGATATTTGTCTTACAAGATTCGTCTTACAAGGTAGAAAGTAGTACGACGAGTCGCAAAGTATGAAGATGACAAAGTAATTTTAACAAAATTCTCATTCGAAACATAGTTGTTATACATAGGAACCATACTTCTGATACATATGAAACATACTTCTGATACATATGAAATATACTTCTGATACAAACTGAAACATATTTCGCTAATTCAGTACTACTTGTGATGCGGACAGTTGCAAGACATATTATTGCAAATGCCGTTTTCATCGTTATCATTCGTCTGACTTGTAACAGGATAAAGTTCCATTTGTTGAAGTTCCATTTCCGCCGGTTCACCTACCAAATCTTGATTGCGACGTTGTACATGTTTAATGTACTCTCGAGTAGCCTTAATAGGTGGTGGATAACCCCAGAGTGTATATCCACAGTTGTCATCATCATAGTAAGCCTAAAACAAAAGTATTGTCATGAAAATTGCATATATGAAATATGTTTTGAAAATGATATGTAGTACTTACACCACCAATAGGACAACGGAAGAATCAACAACCGCTGTCGTCTCCTTCGTCGATCATTTGGACAATACAATCCAGGTCACAACGACACTTAGGCCACTCTTGTTTGCTGCCATCGTATGGCCGTAGTGGATTAAACGGGCTAAAATCACTCTTACTAAAAAGCGGGAACTCATCTAATGGTGGTTCATACCAAGTTGGACCTCCTATCAAGTAATTTTCAGGCGCTGCTCTAAAGTTTCTACCTCCACCCGTAGCACGACTTGTACTCGCTAATGTTTCACCTCCACGCCTACCTCGACCTCTACTCGTCATTGCTGGTGTGATGAACACAAGTATGCATGAGGATTCGTATTTATATAGGCCGATCAGTGCAGGGTCGTTCTTCTCTCGTACGAGATTCGCCTGCAATGTCGTTCCTTTCATGTACGAGATTCGTCTGCCATGTTTCAAATCAGATATTGCTTTAAGCAGACCAGCATGACGATCGTGTATCAAACAAACATCAGGTTGTTCTTGCACTACAGCCATCTTTACCCGACTAAGAAACCAATACCAGCTATCAGTGTTCTCGCTTTCGACAAAAGCAAAAGCTACAGGCAACACCTGTTGGTTCCCATCAACTGCAATAGCTGTTAGAATTTGTCCTTTGTACTTTCCAGTTAAAAAAGTACCATCAATGCAGAGAATAGGCCTACAATGTCTGAATGCAGCAATACATTGACCTAATGCAAAAAATGCACGATGGAGAAACAACTTCCCCGACATATTTCTGTTCGGCACATCCATAATGTCATAATAAGTACCAACATTCCTCTCCTGGATGGTCTACAATAACTTTGGAAGATTTTCATAAGAAGCTTCAAATGAACCAAATCTTTGCTCAATCACCTTCTGTTTTGCCTTCCATGCTTTGGAGTAACTTATAGTGTACTTGAACTCCTCCTCAATAGTGTTTATTATTGATTCGACTCAAACCGAATGTTGTCCACAATGTGGGCGTACATGTGATTCGCAATAAACTGCGATGTAAGAGCACTATTGCACTTCTCCTATTCATGCAACTCGCATGTGTGATCAATCATTTTAGATACTATCCATAGTTTCGTCCACTTCTCTTCGAAACCATGGACCCGAAAAGGACAACTTGAGAACACACATTTAACATCATAATATTTTTTACTTGACTTGTAAACTGTAAAGGATCTTTGCATAGCCAGAGACCAATATTTCACGGCATCCTTCAAACTATCTTTGTCTTTAAAGATATCTCCTTGTGTTAACTGATTCTCGTGGTATCCCGATAAGCCACAATACTTTTTTGTAGCTGATAAATTACTCGGGATTGGATTGTTCCACTCTACCAAAACAATAGTATCATTCTCATTCTCATCATCAGAAGAGTCAACTTCTGGAACATTTTCGTGTTCCATATCTTCGATCCTTATTTGTTCAACTATGTTCTCAATGTGCTCTCCTTCATCTGCCACACCACGTGATTCTCCATGTACCGAGTTCTCTCCAACTTCTTCTACTCTCACATAATCTTCCACACTATTTGCTTTATCAGCTTCTGCTACAATCTCTACTTCTTTCATTTCCGCTTGCGCAAGAAGCACTAGAGGCCAACCCCGCTCCACAACTAAATCTACATATTTCCTCCATTTCTGTGTTCCCTTAATAATAATGAAATCCCAATAAATTCCATTTCTTGCCCGATTAATCATTCCTTTCAATGTCAACTGATGTTGTTGTGGATCAAGGTTAAATTTTTTCATCAACCAGTTTACGACACCACTAAATGTCCTCTCATTTGCTCTTGTTATCCCTCCATCACACGACGCGAAACCAGACAAATCAATCCCAGTAGGGCCATAAACTATTGTGCCTTCTCCATAAAATATCCCAAATACTAACTTCTTTGACATTCCTATTGGAATTTATACACACAAATAAAATTAATCGCATGTTCAGAATGCCTACTCACAGTCTTATCATCTAAAAATAAATAGAAACCTAAACATCTATCACATGCTATTACTTCTAAAATAAACAACATTTACTAAAAATAACATACAAATACGAACCTAAAAACTAGAACTATTAGAACATAATAACATACGAATACCTAAAATAACTATCAAAATACATATAGATAAAGAACACATAACTAAATGTAGACAAATACCTAAAATATGTATAGAGGAATAACACATAACTATCACTTCACATTTAATTACATGTTATTACTTTAAAATAAACAACATTGACTAAAATTAACATATAAATCCAAACCTAAAAACTAGAACTACTAGAACCTAATAAGATACGAATACCTAAAATAACTATCAAAATACGTATAGAGAAGTAACACATAACTAAATGTAGACAAATACCTAAAATACGTATAGAGAAATAACACATAACTATCACTACATAAAATAACTAAAGAGGCATCACTAACTAAAATACCTAAAAGGGAATCATTAACTAAAATACCTAACATAAATATCAAAACCTAATAACACAATACCACTAAAGAGGAACACAAAATACAAAGAACGGATAATACCGAAGACCGGAGAGCCGGCGGAGCGGTGGCCGAGCGGGAGGCGGCGAGGAACGCGGCGGAAAGGAGGCCGAGCGGCGAGAAGGAGCGGCAGCGTGGTTGAGCAGCGTCGGCATCACTGGTGTGGCGAGAAGGAAGTGGCCTTGCGTTCTTATAGCGGGACGAAACTCGTTCGTGCCACATATGACACTTCGGGTGGGCCCCACATGTGGGCGAATTTTGTATGCGACGCATACGAAATGCGAATGTCGTATGCGCCGCATACGAGATTCGCTCTCCTCAGGAACAGAACCGACGCCTCGGGAACGCGTGGCGGGCCACATCAGCTTCGTTTGTGCCTCATACGAAATGCGTGGCCCAGGTGGCATTTCATATGAGGCACATACGAAGCTGGGTCATTTTGGCCAATTTTCGAATCCGTGGGTTATTTATTATACATTATTTTTTAAAAGATATATTATTAAAAAAATTCCGCTAATGACAACCTGCGACTATGTGGTAGGCATGCCCAACCTGTTGGCCACACCAACCAGGGGGCCTCTAAGGGGTCTCATGGACAGGACGTCAAGCGGTTTCCCGCCACCATGGCGACAACGACCTCACCAAGGCATTACGGTAAGTTTGACCCGAAGATCCGCTGTAAGTTTTACTTTTAGCACGGTGAGAGGTCGAGAGTATGCAACCTGCTTAGTCTGGTCCTGCACCCTAAGCATGTACACTTTGCCTCCCCAGCGCCACTTTGGCAAAGCTTCACCTTGGGTGTAGTGGTAGGTTAGTGTTTTTTTTTTCTCTGAAAAGGGTGTCATAGTGTCTAGGAGCAGCGCTCGAAGCAACTTAGCTCCGGTGGGTCCAGTCCAGAGTGTTCCATACTCTAAGCCTGCACATTTTTCCTCCCTTGTCATCCGGAGCGGGTCATTGCCTACATATAAAGCCTGCCTCCTCCTATGATTACCAAGTTAGAAGAACCACTGTCTTGCCCTATGATCTATTTATGTTCATTTAATTACACATTAATTTTATGATCATCAAATCATGCTCTTTCTCACATATTCTCTGTCATATGCTCGGGCACTCTCTCCCTGTCTCGCGCCTAGTGGAATTATGCATTCCTGTTGCTGGCGGGTCTGCTTGAGGTTCCTATGATGTATTTGGGTTCTTTGGTTGATTTCCTGCTCGGGAGCTCGTGGCACCGAATGGTCACTCCCCTGAAAAGCTAACGCCCATGGGAGGTCCATAGTGTACAACCTGCTTAGCCTGGTCCTGCACCCTAAGCATGTACACTTTGCCTCTTCAGCGCTAACGACTGAGTACAAGGGGTCGGACAACACACACTCCTGAGCAGGGCGATAACCATAACCTGGATACTGTCACACTGAATTACCCACGCACCGTAAGCCTGGCTCGGGACCATAATACATAACAAAACTAAAAGCATTAAAAGAGTAACCGACAATCAAAATTATTTACATTATTCTTTAATTTTTTGCTTACTTTCGCATATGGTTTGCCATATGCTCGGTTACATTTCTCCTGTCTCGTCCTAGTTGGAGTTGTGATATACTACTAAAGGCGGATTCGCATGAGGTACCTACAATGTGTTTTGGGTCCGATGATCGTTTTCTTGGTCGGGGTCCATGGTGTCAAATGGTTCTAACTTCTGAAAGGCTAATGCCGAGCTGTAGGTCCAGGGTGTGCAACCTGCTTAGCCTGGTTCTAAACCCTAAGCATGCGCACCTTGCCTCCCAGTGCTAACAGCTGAGTAAAGGGGGCTGGACGGCTCATGCCCCGAGCAAGGCAGCGACCATACCCTGAATGCTGTTGCACTCAATTACCCATAGCCCGCATCTTTGTTAAGGACCATAAGCCATAAGTAAACTAAAGAGCATGGAAGTGGTGACCGACGAGTGAAATTACTTTTTGTCTACCGTGTGTGCAGGACATACAGGGAGCCCGCCGCTGACGTTCTACTCGTCCGTGGTAGGCGCTGTTAAGCTCCGATGCCCCCAAGGGGGCCGCCAGTGTAACTTCTGCAAGCTCCGACGCCTCCCCAGGGGGCCGTCGCTGTCACTTCTTTGAGCTCTAGTGCCTCACACAGGGACCGCTGGCATCACATTTGCGAGCTCTGACACCTTTGCAGGAGCCCGCCGGCTTCACTTCTTCGAGCTTCGGTGCCTCCAATAGGGACCGCTGGTGTTACTTCTGCGAGCGCTGGCGCCTCCTAAGGGGGCCACCGGCGTCACTTCTTCGATCTCCGGTGCCTCCCACAGGGGCCGCCGACGTCAGTTCTGCGAGCTCCGGCGCCCCTTAAGGGGGCTGTCGGCGTCACTTCTCCGAGCTCCAGTGCCCCCAAGGGGGCCGCCAGCGTCACTCCTGCGAGCTCCGATGCCTCCCCAGGGGGCCACCGACGTCACTTCTTCGAGCTCTGGCGCCTCCCGCATGGACAGCCAGCGTCACTTCTGCGAGCTCCGATGCCTCACCAGGGGGCCGCTAGCGTCACTTCTTCTAGCTCTAGTGCCTCCCATAGGGACCGCTGGTGTTACATCGCGAGCTCCAGCGCCCCACAAGGGGGCCATTGGCGTCACTTCTGCGAGATCCGATGCCTCCCAAGGGGGCCACCGGCATCACTTCTTCGAGCTCCGGCGCCTCCCACGGGGACCGTCGACGTCACTTCTAAGAGCTCTAGCGCCCGCCAAGGGGGCCATCAGCGTCACTTCTTCGAGCTCCGGGGTCCCCAAGAGGGCCGCCAGCGTCACTTCTGCGAGCTCTGATGCCTTCACAGTGGGCCGCCGACGTCACTTCTTCGAGCTCCGGCGCCTCCTACAAGGACCGCTGATGTTACCTCTATGAGCTTCGGCGTCCCCTAAGGGGGCCGTCGGCGTCACTTCTCTGAGCTCCAGTGTCCCCAAGAGGGCCACCGGCGTCACATCTGCGAGCTCTAACGCCTCCCCAAGGGGCCGCTAGCGTCACTTCTGCGAGCTCCAACGCCTCTCCAAGGGCCTGCCGACATCACTTCTTCGAGCTTCAGCGCCTTCAACAAGTATCGTCAACGTTACTTCTGTGAGCGCCGGCGCCTCCCAAGGGGTCCGCCGGCATCACTTCTTCGAGCTCTGGCGCCTCCCACGGGGACCGCCGACGTCACTTCTACGAGCTATGGCGCCCCTTAAGGGGGCCGTCGGTGTCACTTCTCCGAGCTCCCGTGCACCCAAGGGGGCCACCGGCGTCACTTCTGCGAGCTCTAACACCTCCCCAGGGGGACGCCGACATCACTTCTTCGATCTCCGGTGCCTTCCACATGGACCGCTGGCATCACTTCTGCGAGCTCCGACGCCTACCCAGGGGGCCGCTGGTGTCACTTCTTCGAGCTCTGGTGCATCCCACAGGGACCGTCAGTGTTACTTCTATGAGCTCTGACGCCCCCCAAGGTGGCTGTCAGCGTCACTTCTGTTAGCTACGGCGCCTCCCAAGGGTGCCGCCGACATCACTTCTTTGAGCTCCGGCGCCTCCCACGGGGACCATCGATGTCACTACTTCAAGCTCTGGCGCCCCCCAAGGGGGCCATCAGCGTCACTTCTACGAGCTCTAGCGCCACCCAAGGGGGCCGTCGGCGTCACTTCTTTGAGCTCTGGTGTCCACAAGAGGGCCGCCAGCGTCACTTCTGCGAGCTCCGATGCCTCTCCAAGGGGCCGCTGGTGTCACTTCTTCGAGCTCCGGCGCGTCCCACAGGGACCGTTGGCGTCACTTCTGCGAGTTTCGATGCCTCCCTAGGGGGCCGTCGGCGTCACTTCTTCGAGCTTCGGCGCCTCCCACAGGGACCGCAAACGTTACTTTTGCGAGCTCGAGTGCCCCCAAGGGGGCTGCTGGCGTCACTTCTCCGAGCTTCGGCGTCCCCAAGGGGGTCGTCAGTGTCACTTCTCCCAGCTCCAGCGCTCCCCGAGGGGGCCCGCTAGCGTCACTTTTACAAGACAAGATGAAGGCCCCACCTACGGGATCGTCATCTCTCTCGAGGTGGGTCCGGGGGACACTGTCGTTACCCTCAAGGCCGGGTACCCCCACATACAAGAAGAAGCTCTAGACCCGGCCTCCTCGCCAAGGAGGGCTCCGGAGCTGCCACGCGTGCTTCGGCTCCTGGCCGTTGCTCCCACCATGGAGGGCTCTGGAGCTGCCACACATCCTCCAGCTCTATGCCTTTACTCCCACCAAGGAGGGCTCCGGAGCTGCCACGCGTCCTCCGGTTTTGGGACCTTGCTCCCACCGAGGAGGGCTCCAGAGCTTCCACGCATCCTCTGGCTCCGAGGCCTTGCTCCCACAGAGGAGGGCTCTGGAGCTGCCATGCGCCCTCCGGCATCGGGCCCTCGTTCCCACCGAGGAGGGATCCGGAGCTGGAGTGTGTCCCATGACTTGTAATAAGCCGTGGGCCTCGAAGATCGTTTTCTTGGTCGGGGTCCATGGTGTCGAATGGTTCTAACTTTTGAATGGCTAATGCCAAGCTGTAGGTCCAGGGTGTGCAACCTGCTTAGCCTAGTTCTATACCCTAAGAATGCGCACCTTGCCTCCCAGTGCTAATAGCTGAGTAAAGGGAGCCGGACGACTCATGCCCTGAGCAAGGTAGTGACCATACCCTGAATGCTGTTGCACTGAATTACCCATAGCCCGCATCTTTGTTAAGGACCGTAAGCCATAATGAAACTAAAGAGTAGGGAAGTGGTGACCGATGAGTGAAATTACTTTTTGTCTACCGTGTGTGCAGGACATACAGGGAGCCCACTGCCGACATTCTACACGTCTGTGGTAGGCGCTGTTAAGCTCCGGTGCCCCCATGGTGGCCGTCGGGGAAACTTCTGCAAGCTCCGATGCCTCCCCAGGGGGCCGTCGGTGTCACTTCTTTGAGCTCTGGTGCCTCACACAGGGACCTCTGGCATCACTTTTGCGAGCTCCGATGCCTCTGCAGGGGCCCGCCGGCTTCACTTCTTCGAGCTTTGGCGCCTCCAACAGGGACCACCGATGTTACTTCTGCGAGCGCCAACGCCTCCTAAGGGGGCCACCAGCGTCACTTCTTCGAGCTCTCGCGCCTCCCGCATGGACCGCCAGCGTCACTTCTGCGAGCTCTGACGCCTCGCCAGGGGGCCGCTAGCGTCACTTCTTCGAGCTCTGGCGCCTCCCATAGGGACCGCCGGTGTTACATCGCGAGCTCCAATGCCCCCCAAGGGGGCCATTGGCGTCACTTCTGGGAGCTCTGGTGCCTCCCAAGGGGGCCACTGGCATCACTTCTTCGAGCAACGACGCCTCCCATGGGGACCGTCGACGTCACTTCTAAGAGCTCTGGCGCCCCCCAAGGGGAGCGTCAGCGTCACTTCTCCGAGCTCCAGGGTTCCCAAGAGGACCGTCAGCATCACTTCTGCGAGCTCCGATGCCACCCCAGGGGGCCGCCGACGTCACTTCTTCGAGCTCCGGCGCCTCCTACAAGGACCACCAATGTTACTTCTATGAGCTCGGTGTCCCCCAAGGGGGTAGTCGACATCACTTCTCTGAGCTCCAGTGTCCCCATGGTGGCCGCCAGCGTCACTTCTGCGAGCTCTGATGCCTCCCCAAGGGGCCGCTAGTGTCACTTCTGCGAGCTCCAACGCCTCTCCAGGGGCCTGCTGACATCACTTCTTCGAGCTTCAGCGCCTCCAACAAGGACCGTCAAAGTTACTTCTGCGAGCGCCGATGCCTCCCAAGGGTGCCGCTGGCGTCACTTCTTCGAGCTCTGGCTCCTCCTACGGGGACTACCGACGTCACTTCTGCGAGCTATGGTGCTCCTTAAGGGGGCCTTCGGTGTCACTTATCCGAGCTCCCGTGCACCCAAGGGGGCCGCCGGCGTCACTTCTGCGAGCACTGACGCCTCCCCAAGGGGCCGCCGACATCACTTCTTCGAGCTCTGGTGCCTTCCACATGGACCGCTGGCATCACTTCTGCGAGCTCTGACGCCTCCCCAGGGGGCCGCTGGTGTCACTTCTTCGAGCTCCGACACATCCCACAGGGACCGCCGGTGTTACTTCTGCGAGCACCGACGCCCCCCAAGGTGGCCGTGAGCGTCACTTCTATGAGGTACAGCGCCTCCCAAGGGGGCCGCCGACGTCACTTCTTTGAGCTCCGGCGCCTCCCACGGGGACCCTCGATGTCACTACTGCAAGCTCCAACGCCCCCCAAGGGGGCCATCGGCGTCACTTCTCCGAGCTCTGGTGTCCCCAAGAGGGCCGCCGATGTCACTTCTTGGAGCTCCGGCGCCTCCCACAGGGACCGCCAGCGTTACTTCTGTGAGCTCCGACGCCCCCCAAGGGGGCCATCGTCGTCACTTCTATGAGCTCTGGCGCCTCCCAAGGGGGCCGCCGACGTCACTTCTTCGAGCTCCGCTGCCTCCCACGGGGACCGCCGACATCACTTCTACGAGCTCCAGCGCCACCCAAGGGGGCCGTCGGCGTCACTTCTCCGAGCTCTGGTGTCCACAAGAGGGCCATCAACGTCACTTCTGCGAGCTCCGACGCCTCCCCAGGAGGCCGCTGGCATCACTTCTTCGATCTTCGGCGCCTCCCACAAGGACCGCCAGCGTCACTTCTGCGAGTTTTGATGCCTCCCCAGGGGGCCGCCGGCGTCACTTCTTCGAGCTTCGGCACCTCCCATAGGGACCGCCGTCATTACTTTTGCGAGCTCCAGCGCCCCCAAGGGGGCCGCAAGCGTCACTTCTCTGAGCTTCAGCGTCCCCAAGCGAGTCGTCAGTGTCACTTCTCCCAGCTCCAGCGCTCCTAGAGGGGGCCCGCTAGCATCACTTTTAAAAGACAAGATGAAGGCCCCACCTACGGGATCGTCATCTCTCCCGAGGTGGGTCTGGGGGCCACTTTCATTACCCTCAAGACCAGGTACCCCCACATACAAGAAGAAGCTCTGGACCCGGCCTCCCCGCCAAGGAGGGCTCCGGAGCCGCCACGCATGCTTCGGCTCCTGGACGTTGCTCCCACCAAGGAGGGATCCAGAGCTGTCACGCATCCTCCAGCTCTGTGCCTTTACTCCCACCAAGGAGGGCTCCGGAGCTGCCACACGTCCTCCAGTTTTAGGACCTTGCTCCCACCGAGGAGGGCTCTGGAGCTGCCATGCATCCTCTGGCTCCGAGGCCTTGCTCCCACAGAGGAGGGCTCTGGAGCTGCCATGCGCCCTCCGGCATCGGGCCCTCGTTCCCACCGAGGAGGGCTCCGAAGCTGGAGTGTGTCCCACGACTTGCAATAAGCCGTGGGCCTCAAAGATCGTTTTCTTGGTCAGGGTCCATGGTGTCGAATGGTTCTAACTTCTGAAAGGCTAATTCCGAGCTGTAGGTCCAGGGTGTGCAACCTGCTTAGCCTGGTTTTATACCCTAAGCATGCGCACCTTGCCTCCCAGTGCTAACAGCTGAGTAAAGGGGCCCGGACGACTCATGCCCTGAGCAAGGTAGTGACCATACCCTGAATGCTGTTGCACTGAATTACCCATAGCCCGCATCTTTGTTAAGGAACATAAGCCATAACGAAGCTAAAGAGTAGGGAATTGGTGTTCGAAGAGTGAAATTACTTTTTGTCTACCGTGTGCACAGGACATACAGGGAGCCCGCCACCGACGTTATACACGTCCGTGGTAGGTGCTGTTAAGCTCCGGTGCCGCAAAGGGGGCCGTCGGTGTAACTTCTGCAAGCTTCGACGCCTCCCCAGGGGGGCCGTCGGTGTCACTTCTTTGAGCTCTGGTACCTCACACAGGGACCACTGTCATCACTTTTGCAAGCTCCGATGCCTCTGTAGGGGCCCGCCAACTTCACTTCTTCGAGCTTCGGCGCCTCCAAAAGGGACCGCCGATGTTACTTCTGCGAGTGCCGACGCCTCCTAAGGGGGCCATCGGCGTCACTTCTTCAAGCTCCGGTGCCTCCCACGGGGACTGCCAACGTCAGTTCTGCGAGCTCCAGCGCCCCTTAAGGGGGCCGTCAGCGTCACTTCTCCGAGCTCCAGTGCCCCCAAGGGGGCCGCCAGCGTCACTCCTACGAGCTCCGACGCCTCCCCAGGGGGCCGCCGATGTCACTTCTTCGAGCTCTGGCGCCTCCCTCATGGACCGCCAGCGTCACTTCTGCGAGCTCTGATGCCTCGCCAGGGGGCCGCTAGCGTCACTTCTTCGAGCTCTGGCGCCTCCCATAGGGACCACCGGTGTTACATCTGCGAGCTCTAGTGCCCCCCAAGGGGGCCATTGGCGTCACTTCTGCGAGCTCTGGTGCCTCCCAACGGGGCCACCGACATCACTTCTTCGAGCTCCGATGCCTCCCACGGGGACCGTCGACATCACTTCTAAGAGCTCTGGCGCCCCCCAAGGGGTCGTCAGCGTGACTTCTCCGAGCTCCAGGGTCCCCAAGAGGGCCGCCAACATCACTTCTGCGAGCTCTAATGCCTCCCCAGGGGCCCCCCGATGTCACTTCTTTGAGCTCCGACGCCTTCTACAAAGACCGCCGATGTTACTTCTATGAGCTTCGGCGCCTCCCAAGGGGGACGTCGGCATCACTTCTCCGAGCTCCAGTGTCCCCAAGAGGTCCACCGGTGTCACTTCTGCGAGCTCTGATGCCTCCCCAAGGGGCCGCTAGCATCACTTCTACGAGCTCTGACGCCTCTCTAGGGGCCTGCCGACATCACTTCTTTTAGCTTCAGCGCCTCCAAAAAGGACTGTCAATGTTACTTCTGCGAGCGCCGGCGCCTCCCAAGGGGGCCGCCAGCATCACTTCTTCGAGCTCTGGTGCCTCCCACAGGGACCGCCGACATCACTTCTGCGAGCTCTGACGCCCCTTAAGGGGGCCATCGATGTCACTTCTCCGAGCTCCGGTGCACCCAAGGGGGCCATCGGCGTCACTTCTACGAGCTCTGATGCCTCCCCATGGGGCCGCCAACGTCACTTCTTCGAGCTCCAGTGCCTTCCACATGAACCGCTGGCGTCACTTCTGCGAGCTCTTATGCCTCCCAAGGGGGCCGCTGGCATCACTTCTTCGAGCTCCGGCGCCACCCACGGGGACCGTCGATTTCACTACTGCAAGCTCTGGCGCCCCCAAGGGGGCTGTCAGCGTCACTTCTCCGAGCTCCGGTGTCCCCAAGATGGCCGCTGATGTCACTTCTTCGAGCTCCGGCGCCTTCCAAAGGGACCGCCAACGTCACTTCTGCGAGCTTCAGCGCCCCCAAGGGGGCCATCGGCGTCACTTCTACGAGCTCCATCGCCTCCCAAGGGGGCCGCCAATGTCACTTCTTCGAGCTCCGGTGCCTCCCACGGGTACCGCCGACATCACTTCTACGAGCTCCAGTGCCACCCAAGGGGGCCGTCAGCGTCACTTTTCCGAGCTCTGGTGTCCCCAAGAGGGCCGCCAGCGTCACTTCTGCGAGCATCGACGCCTCCCCAAGGGGTCGCTGGCATCACTTCTTCGAGCTACGGCGCCTCCCACTGGGACCGCCGGTGTCACTTCTGCGAGTTTCGATGCCTCCTGAGGGGGCCGCCGGCATCACTTCTTCGAGCTTCGGCGCCTCCCACATGGACCGCCGATGTTTCTTCTGCAAGCTCCGACGCCCCCAAGGGGGCTGCTGGCGTCACATCTCCGAGCTTCGGCATCCCCAAGGAGGTCGTCAGTGTCACTTCTCCGAGCTCCATCACTCCCCGAGGGGGCCCGCTAGCATCACTTTTACAAGACAAGATGAAGGCCCCTCCTACGGGATCGTCATCAGTCTCGAGGTGGGTCCGGGGGCCACTGTCGTTACCCTCAAGACCGGGTACCCCCACATACAAGAAGAAGGTCCAGACCTGACCTCCCCGTCGAGGAGGGCTCCGGAGCTGCCACGCGTGCTCCAGCTCCTGGCCGTTGCTCCCACCAAGGAGGGCTCCGGAGCTGCCACGCGTCCTCCGGCTCCGTGCCTTTACTCCCACCAAGCAGGGCACCGGAGCTGCCACGCGTCCTCCAGTTTTGGGACCATGCTCCCACCAAGGAGGGCTCCGGAGCTACCACACGTCCTCGCTCCGAGCCCTTGCTCCTACAGAGGAGGGCTCTAGAGCTGCCACGCTCCCTCCAGCATCAAGCCCTCATTCCCACCGAGGAGGGCTCCAGAGCTGGAGTGTGTCCCATGACTTGCAATAAGCCGTGGCCCTCGAAGAGTAAAGCGCGGTGCGTGATGTCCAGTTGCACATTGAAGGCATGTGCCTACATCTGGCGCATGGTGCAACACTCGCCCCCTATCAGGTACCGCTGCATCTAATCACATCATAGTGAAAGCGCTGTAGGCCTACCCTGCTCTGCTGAGTGGGTAGCTTACAATGACAAGACAGATGGACGGGACATTCTCTGCCATCATCAACAACCACACCCTGCTACTGGCGACCGACGCAACAAGACTACAAGTCTTCAATGAACGATCAAAGGCAGCGTATGCAAGAAGCTTTAGATTTTTTACAGGATAAGATCACCCCAGGGCCACCTGTCAGACCCAGACCCCACTTGTAAGGTGTCCAACCTTGGACTATAAAAGGATCGGGCAGCCACTGACTTAGAAACCTTCTCTGGTCCGACACGACGCAAAATTCCCGACACACACACACACACATGCATACACACTCACCAAGCAATACAATCCACTATGGAGTAGGGTGTTACGCTCCTTGTGGCCTGAACCACGTAAAAATCCACTGTCTCATACTCTTCCGCTAGAACACTAGTTTGAGGCCTAAGCTCCACCGAACAAGAACTTTCGCGGGCTGCTCCTTAGCAGATACGGGGGAAGTGTCGCATTAACACTTCGACAGGGTCCAAGTTTATTATGCGTGCGTAGTTCATCCAAAGAGTAATGGTCAAGTTGAGAGGGCCAACGCTGAGATCCTCAGGGGCCTCAAGACATGAACATACGAAAGCTTGGCGGAGTTTGAAGCCCTCATCTTCGAGCTAACAGCTGTGCAGGGTCTTGTTTTCCAGCAGATGCTGGTCAAGGGAGACTCCCAGTTGATCATCAAGCAGGTTCAAGGAGAATGCTGCCGCAACAACCCCCAGCTCGCGGTGTACCTACTGCACGTCAAAAAGCTGGAGGCCGTTTTCGAGGCCTTGGACCCCTGCCATGTACCGCACGCTGAAAAATCCATCGCCGACGCCCTGTCAACCATGGCATCCACTGGGGCCCCAGTCTCGGAGGTTGTCTTTGAAAGGAAGTTGCTACGACTAACCGCCAGACCTGCTGAGCCTGGTGAAGGAGGCAAGCCTAACACTTCGAAGCTGGCGGTCTTGACAGTCCTGCAACCATGGTGCCTGCCAAGGATCGTATGCATCATCGTGGACTTCGTGGAACCCGACACCCAAGATCTAGAAGCTCAGGAGTGTCCCGATGCATGGATCAGAGAGATCGTGGACTACCTGAAGGGCAACACCCTTCCTAAAGATTATGTATCCTCTGAATGGATCATTAGGGTGGCTAAACGCTACACGTTGGTAGAGGGAGACCTCTCCTGCCGTGGCGCCAACAACATTCTATTGCGGTGCATAACCCGGGAGGAGGGTTGCGAATTGCTCGGAGAGATCCATGGAGGCAAGTGTGGGAACCACGCAGCTTCCCGCACACTGGTTGGCGAGGCCTTCCGGCATGGCTTCTATTGGCCGACAACACTCCTGGATGTCGTCAAGCTGGTGAAAAGGTGCAAGGCGTGCTAGCTCCATGCCAAGCAGACTCACACACTAGCGCAGAAGCTGCAGATAATCCCGCCCTCCTGGTCTTTAGTAGTCTAGGGGCTGGATATTGTAGGGCCCTTCCCCAGGGCCGTTGGAGGGTTTTGGCTCCTCTATGTTGTCGTATACAAGTTCACCAAGCTGGTGGAAGCTGCCCCGTTGGTCACCATCAACAAGGAGTCTGCAGTCAAGTTCATCAAGTAGATTGTTTGCAGGTTTGGGTTCCGAGTTCACCAACATAGCATTTCAAGACTACTATGAAGACCTTGGCCTCTTTTGGTATCCTCAAGACCGGGTACCCCCGCATAAAAGAAGAAGCCCTGGACCCGACCTACCCGCCGAGGAGGGCTCCAAAGCTGCCACGCGTGCTCCAGCTCTTGGACCTTGCTCCCACCAAGGAGGGCTCTAGAGCTGCTACGCGTCATCCGGCTCTGTGCCCTTGCTCCCACCAAGGAGGGCTCCGGAGCTGCCATGCATCCTCCGGCTCTGGGCCCTTGATCCAAACGAGGAGGGATCCAGAGCTGCCACGCGTCCTCTGGCTCCGAGCCCTTGCTAACATCGAGGAGGGTTTCAGAGCTTCCACGCGCCCTCCGGCATTGGGACCTCGCTCCCAACGAGGAGGGCTCCAGAGCTGGAGTGTGTCCCACGACCTGCAATAACCCGTGGGCCTCGAAGAGTAAAGGGCAGTGCGGGATGTCCAGTTGCGCATTAAAGGCACGTGCCTACCTCTAGCGCATGGGGCAACACACGCACCCAGTCAGGTACCGCTGCGTCCAATCACATCGTAGTGAAGGCGCCATAGACCTACCCTGATCCGCCAAGTGGGTAGCTTACGACGACAAGATAGATGGACGGGACATTCCTCACCATCATCAACGACTACGCCCTGCCACTAGCGACCGACAAGGCAAGACAACAAGTCTTCAATGCGCGGTTAGAGGCAGTGTACGCAAGAAGATTTAGAGTTTGTACAGGATAAGATCATCCCGGGGCCACATGTCGGGCCCTAGACCCCACTTGCAAGGCCTCCGGCCTTGGACTATAAAAAGACCGGGCAGCCACCGACTTATAGACCTTCTCTGGTCCGACTAGACGCAAAATCCCTGATACACACACACACACACACATGCATACACACTCACCAAGCAATACAATCAACCTTGGAGTAGGGTGTTATGCTCCTTGCGGCCCGAACCACGTAAAAATCCATTGTCTCATAGTCTTCCTCTAGAACACTAGTTTGAGGCCTAAGCCCCGCCGAACAAGGACCTCCGCGGGCTGCTCCTTAGCAGATCTGGGGGAAGTGTCGCATTAACATTTCGACATTTGGCACGCCAGGAAGGGGCCTTTTCCCTCAAAAAAGTGGTAGCGCTTTCACCATCATGGTGTTCATCAAGTCCGCGAGTAGCAGCAAGATCAAACCACAAAAGGTCAACAAGATCTGGCATGACCCAGGGGGCCTATTGTTGACATTTATACAGCGATGATGGGCGACGCCAGAGCAGCCAGCTTCAGCACCACCCAAGGGGCCTGTCGTCGATGTTTCTACAACGACGATGGGCGTCGCCGGAGCAGCCAACACCAGCACCACCCAGGGGGCTCGCTGTCGACATTCTTTTCGTTGATGATGGGCGATACTGGAGCATCCAGCTATGGCACAATCCAAGGGGCCTGCTGTTGACATTTCTTAGCATTGATGGTGGGCACCGCCGGAGCATCCAGCTCTAGCACCTCCCAGGGGGCCCGCCATCGACATTTCTTAGCATTGATAGTGGGCGCCGCTGGAGCATCCAGCTCCGACATCACCCAGGAGGCCCGCCATCGACGTTCTTCTCATTGATGATGGGCGATGCCCGAGCATCCAGCTCTGGCACCTCTCAGGGGCCCGTTGTCGATGTTTCATAGCGTTGATGGTGGGCACCACCGCAGCATCCAACTCCGACACCACCCAGGTCGCCCGCCATAAATGATCTTCTCGTTGATGATGGGCGATGCCTTAGCATCCAGCTCTGGCACCTCTTAGGGGCCCGCCGTCAACGTTTCTTAGCGTTGATGGTGGGCGCCGCCAGAGCATCCAGCTCTGGCACCTCCCAGGGGGCCTGCCGTCGACGTTCCGCACGTTGAGGGTGGGCGCTGCCTTGGTTCGGTGGCTACCTCGTTGCTATTCCTGCCAGCGTCAACTATCCATGCTCCCGCGCTCCGCCAGGGGCCTGCCGACGACATCTATGACTAAGTGGTAGGCGTGCCCAACCAGTTGGCCACACCTACTAGGGGCCTCTAAGGCGTCTCATGGGCAGGACGTCTAGCGGTTTCCTTCCACCACGGCGACAATGACGTCACCAAGGCGTTACGAAAAGTTCGACCCGAAGATCTGTTGTAAGTTTTACTTTTAGCACGGTGAGATGTCCAGAGTATGCAACCTTCTTAGTCTAGTCTTGCACCCTAAGCGTGTACACTTTGCCTCCCCAGCGCTACTTCGGTAAAGCTTCACCCTGGGCGTAGTGGTAGGATAGTGTTTTTTTTTCTCTGAAAAGGGTGTCATGGCGTCTAGGAGCAGCGCTCGAAGAAACTAAGCTGCGGTGGGTCCGGTCCAGAGTGTTCCATACTCTAAGCCTGTACATTTTTTCCCTTGTCACCCGGAGCGGGTCGTTGCCTCCTTATAAAGCCTGCCTCCTCCTATGACTACCAAGTTAGAAGAACCACTGTCTTGCCCTATGCTCCATTTATGTTCATTTAATTACGCATTAATTTTATGATCATCAAATCATGCTCGTTCTCGCATATTCTCTGTCATATCCTCGGGAACTCTCCCTGTCTCGCGCCTAGTGCAGTTATGCAATCCTGCTACTGGCGGGTCTGCTTGAGGTTCCTGTGATGTATTTGGGTTCTTTGGTTGATTTCCTGCTCGGGAGCTCGTGGCGCCGAATGGTCACTCCCCTGAAAAGCTAACGCCCACAAGAGGTCTAGAGTGTACAGCCTGCTTAGCTTAGTCCTGCACCATAAGCATGTACACTTTACCTCTTTAGCGCTAACGGGTGAGTACAGGGGGCCCGACAGCACACACTATTGAGCAGGGCGATAACCATAACCCGGATACCATCCCACTGAATTACCCACGAACTGAAGCCCAGCTCGGGACCGTAAGACATAATGAAACTAAAAGCAGGAAAGGAGTAACCGACAAGAAAAATTATTTACATTATGCTTTAATTTTTTGCCTACTTTCGCATATCATTTGCCATATTCTCGGTTACATTTCTCTTGTCTCGTACCAAAGGCGGATTCGCATGAGGTACCTGCAATGTGTTTGGGGTTCGATGATCGTTTTCTTGGTCGGGGTCTATGGTTTTGAATGGTTCTAACTCCTGAAAGGCTAACGCCGAGCTGTAGGTCCAGGGTGTGCAACCTGCTTAGCCTGGTTCTATACCCTAGGCATGCACATCTTGCCTCCTAGTGATAACAGCTGAGTAATGGGGGCCGAATGGCTCATGCCCTGAGCAAGGCAGTGACCATACCCTGAATGCTGTCGCACCGAATTACCCATGCCCCTTATCTTAGTTAAGGACCGTAAACCATAACAAAACTAAAGAGCAGGGAAGTGGTGACTGACGAGGGAAATTATTTTTTGTCTCCCGTGTGTGTAGGACATATAGGGATCCCGCAACCGACGTTCTACACATCCGTGGTAAGCGCTGTTAAGCTCCGGTGCACCCATTGGGGTTGCCGTTGTCACTTTTGCGAGCTCCAACGCCTCCCCAGGGGCCGTCGGCGTCACTTCCTCGAGCTTCAGTGCCTCACATAGGGACCGCTGACGTCACTTCTGCGAGCTCCGACGCCTCTCCAGGGGCCCGCTGGCGTCACTTCTTCGAGCTTTGGTGCCTCCAATAGGGTCCGCCGATGTTACTTCTGCAAGCGTCGGTGCCTCTAAAGGGGGCCACTGACGTCACTTCTTCGAGCTCTGGTGCCTCCCACGGGGACTGCCGATGTCACTTCTGCGAGCTCTGGCGCCCCTTAAGGGGCCGTCGGCGTCACTTCTCCATGCTCCAGTGCCTCCAAGGGGGCCGCTGGCGTCACTTCTGCGAGCTCCAACGCCTCCCCAGGGGGCCGCTGATGTCACTTCTTCGAGCTCCGACGCCTCCCACACGGACCGCCGGCGTCAGTTCTGCGAGCCTCGATGCCTCCCCAGGGGGCCCCTGACATCACTTCTTTCAGCTCTGATGCCTCCAACAGGGACCGCCATCGTTACTTCTGCGAGCTACCCCAGGCAAGGGGGCCGTCGGAATCACTTCTGTGAGTTCCGGCGCCTCCCAAGGGGGCCACTGGCATCACTTCTTTGAGCTCCACCACCTCCCACGGGGACCGCCGACGTCACTTCTGCGAGCTCCAGTGCCCCCAATGGGGGCCGTCGGTGTGTCTTCTCCGAGCTCCGGTGTCCCCAAGAGGGCCGTCAGCGTCACTTCTACGAGCTTCAATGCCTCCCCAGGGGGCCGCCGGCGTCACTTATTCGAGCTCCGACACCTCCCACAGGGACCACCGGCATTACTTCTACGACCTCCGACGCCCCCCAAGTGGGCCGTCTGTGACACCCGGTTCCGGAAATGAACCAAGCGAATGCATATATGTGCCTAGGATGTTCAATACACATACACGACTGCAATCACAAAAGAGTATACAGAAAATTACCACATAACAAGATTAATTAACCATTTTTTTAGACAAACCCTATTATCCTCGAATACAATCTCTAATGAATATTAATTACAAGTTCAACTAATGCAGCATAAATAAACTATAAAAGCAAACTAAGCAAAAGGGATAGCGCAGCTCCAACACTCCACAAGCAAAGCTGACGGTAGACACGGCCTAGAACTCTGTGTTATCATCATTATACTCCCAATCCCGACCTGCAACTGTTGGTAAGGGAATTGCAAGGGTGAGTACATGTCGTACTCAACAAGTGTGGAAAGTATGACATGTAGCTGGTTCAAATGACGACAATAATAAAGGCTAAGTGCTGAAAAGTACATTAAAACATTTGAAAAGCAATATATTATATGTATGTGAATAAACCCATCATAAACCATAATTATTAACATATACAAGTCCATATTCCTTATCCATCACCATTATACCAGATTTCACCATGACCATTAACGATAATTAATATCAAAATTTAATTCATAACCATCCATAACCATAACCACCACGAATCCCAATTTCCCTCTAATCATGTAGATCATCCAGGTGCTCATAATCGGGAGCACGACTATCATGATAGTTTTATTAGACTCTGTTGAGTTTGTACCACTTTACTGACGTGTTTGTGATTTCATCACCCGTCGGCGACTAAAGAACCTCCCTTATGCCAATTAACATCCTTTGGTGTATGGCCAATAGATTGCAAAATAGGCTTTACAAAGGGATTACTAGCCTATTTAGACCTCACTGAGGTTTCACCGGTGGCGATGTCTCCTACAGAGCACATCTTCAACCAAGGGCCCACTCTTGAGCCATTCGGATCCCATGGTAGTCCCACCAATCGTCAACAAACCCAATCTGACTACCCCTTCCCCGAGCATCCTTAATTGTCCAAATAGCACTGGCAAAGCCCTAATTAATCAGCTACGCCGCACCCATACTTGGCCTTGTGGTGGCACTGCAGTGCTGGCTTATTCTCGCATGAACCGGTCCTTAGATCTAAAGCAAACAACCACCATATCATCCAACCCATCCACATAACAGGCTTGCTTATATCACCCATTACATTATCATATTAACCAATTCATATTAACCATAATCTCATAAATGCATAATTAAGTTAAGTGGTATAGTTGTGTTCCCATCCATATTAATTAAGCAAAGCAAAAAGGTAAAAAGCCCATCCCCACTCTCTACCATGAATTCCAGGTGATAAGGGTGGTTAAACAAGTCTAGTGAACTTCCTATCATGGGATTCCTATCAAATTTGACACAAGCATGCCGTTTTCCAAACATAATATATACTTTAAAAACAGGATCAATATGCTTCAAGGACACTTGCCTTGCTCTTGGGATTGGTTTGGTTCGGATAAAAGCCTTCAAACTCCTGATGCTGGAGATCCTTCGTGGCACTCTCTAGCGCAAATCCATCTAATCCGCACAATAAACATACAAGACGAGAAATACAATCGAAGAGTGCACAAATATTACTCAATATGACATGACATGAATGATTAATGCAAATAGAAGGTGGAACTTGCTAATGAGTTGCTTTTAATAATCACTAACTAGATTTTAACAAGTTTATACAGGTTTGGATTTGATTCGATCTAATTTAGAAATAATTCAATAGAAATTATCCAGGAAAATCAGACTAGTCAGCTAGGGACCAGACAAGTCCGCACTGTGCAAGATCAGCAGATTAGGGTTTTCTAGATCGATGTGAATTTTGAGATTTGGGGTCGAATTCACATAAGGAAAAGGAAGTCGAAGGTATACCAGTTGTTTAGAACTCCAATGAATCAAGGATCTTCGAGGCAACACTTGGATCTTGACGATCTAGGGTTGATGATGAACTTGATGGTGAATTGTTGATGAAGAACGCGTAGTTGATGGAGATCTTGACCCTCTTTCGTTTCCTCCTCTTCTTATTGCTTTTGATCTCCTTCTCCCTCCTTTGTGGCGGCTAATCACGAGCTAGGGTTTTGGTGTGGAGGAAAAGTGGCAAATAGATGTCAAGCCAAGGGGTGGGGTTGTTTATATAGAGGTGGAGGTTAGGGTTAGATGGATTTCGAGTTTGAGGGTGAGTAGAGGCCAGTTTAGAGTCCCACATGGGCTCTAGAAGAGTTAGGCACGATGTCCCTAGGCCCACTTAACATAAAATCCAAGAAACAAGTCGTGCAACAAAATATGAACTCGGAGTCACGATTTATGGGACAAGTCCGAAAAGGGCCGGACTAGTCCGAAGTAGGTCAGAGAGATATCGGAAAAGTCTGGATTGGACATCAGACAAGTCCGAACTTATCCAGAAGGGAAAACAGACAAGTCTGGCCAAAAATTGGACAAGTCCGACTCTAGTCAGAGGAAAAACAGACAAGTCCGCTGGAACTCCGGACTAGTCCGGACAAGTCCAGGGACTTCGCAAAATTATTAAGGAATTGGAACACCGGACTAGTCCGCACAGGACCGAACAAGTCCGAAAGTCTCCAGAGGGAAAGATAGACTAGTTCGCAGAAAAACGAACAACTCCATTTGAAGTCAGAGAGAAATTGGACTAGTCCGCACAAACATGTGACTAGTCAGCACTTTCCAGAATTCTTAAGTGCGGTTTTACTATCAATTTATTTTAAACTTGTTCCTTCTATGTGGATTAATGTTAGACATGTATATGAACTTATGCAATGCATGATGGATGAAAATGACCCCCCCCCCCCCAAATGAATCTCGCCTCAAGATTCGACGCGGAAGAGAAAAGATAGGGAAATTCCTTCTTGAGATCATCCTCCAGCTACCAAGTTGCCTCTGATTCGGTATGATGCTTCCATTGAACCTTGCACCATCGAATAACCTTGTTCCTTATGACCCTTTCCTTAGTTTCCAAGATTTTGACTGGTTGCTCTGCATAAGTCAAATCTGCCTCTAATTCCAATTCTTCCATTGGCACTTGTTCTTCCGGTACTGTCAAGCACTTCATGAGCTGGGAAACGTGAAATACATCATGAACATCTGATAAGTGAGTTGGCATCTCCAACTTATAGGCTACTTCCCCTCTTTTGTCAAAAATCTTGAATGGTCCAATATAGCGAGGTGCTAGCTTGCCTCTTATGTTAAACCTCTTATGACCTCTCATTGGCGACACCTTGAGATATACAAAGTATCCCACTTCAAAGGCTAATTTCCTTCTCCTATTGTCCGCATAGCCTTTTTTTCTTGATTGGGCAGCCCTCAAATTTTCACGAATAATCTGGACTTGTTTTTCAGCTTCTAGCAACACATCCGGACCAAATACTTGAGTTTCTCCTGTCTCATTCCGGAACAAAGGTGTCCTACACTTCCTTCCATAAAGTGCTTCGTAGGGTGACATTTTCAAACTTGCTTCGTAACTATTGTTGTAGGAGACTTCTGTATATGGCAAGCTCTTGTCCTAACTTTTCCCATGCTTCAAGCGCAAGCTCTTAACATATCCTCTAAAATCTGATTGGTCCTCTCAGTTTGTCCATCCATTTGAGGGTGATATGCTGAAATAAAATTTAACCTTGTTCCCAATGCTTCATGCAATTTCTGCCAAAACCTGGAGGTAAATTAAGAACCTCTATCTGATACTATCTTCTTTGGCACTTCGTGTCGACACACAATGTGCTCCATATACAATTCTGCTAGCTTCGTGGTGGTATAGGTGGTTTTGACAGGAACAAAATGAGCTGATTTGGTCAATCGATCCACAACTACCGAAATTGAGTCATAACTAGACTGAGTACACGATAAACATACTATGAAGTCCATTCCGATTTCTTCCCACTTCCATTCCGGAATCTTCAGTGGTTGCCGTAATCCAGCTGTCCTTTGATGTTCTGCCTTGACTCGTTGGCACAGATCACACAATGCTACATATTCAGCTATGTCCTTCTTCATGCTAGCCCACCAATAACATGTCTTCAAGTCCTTGTACATCTTCGTACAACCGGGATGGATTGAGTATGGTGAGTCATGTTCCTCCTTTAGTATTGTCTCCCGAATATGCTTCACATTAGGCATGACAATCCTTTTTTCCGAGCCATAAGGTACCATGTTCATCCTCATCAAACCTGAATTCTATTCCCTCCAGGGTCCTCTCTTTAATCTCCTGAATTTCCTCATCCTTTGTCTGGGCTCTCGAATTTCTTGCTACAAGGTCAGATTTAACTCCATCATCCCCATCTTATTTACAAATCCGAGATTCAACTGTTCAAACTCCTTACATAACTCGGATGGTAACTCTCAAACCGTGTGTTGGTGACTTACTCCTTTCCGACTCAAAGCATAGCCCACTACATTAGCCTTCCCTGGATGATAATTGATTCCCAAATCATAATCTTCGATAAGCTCCAACCATCTTCATTGCCTCAAATTCAAGTCCGTTTGTGTGAAAATATACTTAAGACTCTTATGATCCGTGTAAATTTCACACCTATGTCCAAGGATGTAGTGTCTCCAAGTTTTCAATGCGTGTACCACGCCTGCGAGTTCCAAATCATGCGTAGTATAATTCTGCCCATGTTTCTTCAATTGTATCGATGCATATGCTACCACTTGACCTTTTTGCATGAGCACACATCCAAGTCCTTGTCTCGATGCATCACAATAGATATCAAAGCTCTTGCTCATGTCCGGCAATACCAAAACTGGGGCTGTTGTTAATCTTTTCTTCAACTCCTCAAAACATTCTTCACAAGCTTGAGTCCATTGAAATGCTTTCCCCTTCATTAGCAACTCTGTCATTGGCTTAGCTATCTTGGAAATGTCCTTGATGAATCAATGGTAATATCCAGCCATTCCAAGAAAACTCCGGATCTCCTTTACGTTCTGCAGGGGCTCCCATTTTAACACGTCCCTCACTTTTCCTGGGTCGACCGATACTCCTCCCAAGATGATATGACCCAAAAACGACACCTCTTTCAACCAAAACTGACACTTGCTAAACTTGGCATACAACTGGTGCTCCCTCAATTTCTGCACTGTGATCCTCAAGTGTTCCTCATGTTCCTTCTCAGCCTTCGAGTAGATCATAATGTCGTCTATGAACACCACTACAAACTTATCTAAGTACTCCATGAAGACCTTATTCATGAGGTACATAAAATACACAGGTGCATTGGTCGATCCAAAGGACATGACGGTGTACTCATATGATCCATACCGTGTCCTAAAAGCTGGCTTGGGTATGCCCGACGGTCTAATCTTCATTTGAAAGTATCCCGACCTCAAATCAATCTTGGAGAAAACACATGCACCCTTCATCTGATCAAACAAGTCTTCTATGCGTGGCAAGGTGTACTTGTTCTTGATGGTCACCTCATTGAGAGCTTGGTAATCTACGCACACCCTTTGCGACCCATCCTTCTTGTCCACAAATAGAACGGGCGCTCCCCAATGTGAAGAACAAGGCGAATAAAACCTTTCTCTAGTGGCTCTTGAATCTGCCTCTTGAGCTCTGCTAATTCCTTAGGAGGCATCCTATACGACCTCTTAGCTATAGGTGCAGTTCCAGATATTAAATCAATAACAAACTCAATGTCTCGATCAGGTGGCATACCTGGCAACTCGTCTGAAAACACTTCCAAAAATTCACACACCACCAGGATCTCCTCAATTGCGACACCATCTATGTGGTTCAGCTCCAATTGCTTTGGTGCGTGTCGAGATGCTTCAAATTCTATGGTGATGACTTCCTAATTAGTCAACTTCATCGTCTTCGTGGCACACTCAATAACTCCATTGTGCTTCCTCAACCAGTCCATACCAAGTATAATGTCCAATCCTTGGGAATCCAAGACAATGAGGTTGGCAGAGAAGTCTACCCTCTTATTCTAAGGCTTACTTTTGGACATACTATATTTGTCCTCATCTCCCCTACAGGAGACTTAACCAATAGAGTAAACTTCATATGAGACATAGGCAAACTATACTTGGCAACATATTTGATGCAATGAATGAATGCGATGCTCCAGAATCAAATAAAATAGTCGTCGGGTTGGAGTTTGTGAGAAACATACCAATCACCACGTCATTCGATTGTTGAGCATCCTCTGTAGAGACATGGTTCTCGTTGCCACGAGCGAAATTCTGCTGTCCACGGTTTCCTTGTGGCCGTCTTCGATTGGGTCTTGGGTTCTGTCTTTGAGCATTGCTTCCTTGACCAAGGCCTAACTTAGGACATTGATGCACAAAGTGTCCAGCTTCTCCACAAGTATAGCACTTCTTAACTCCACCAGGATTATTTGGGCGAGCTTGGTTCTGAACATTTGAACCAGGAAAATTAGCACGAGGTGCATAAGGCAGGGGTGGCCTAGGTGCTTGCATGACAGGGCGTTGCTGCACAAACTGAGTTGGGCGCGGTGCATAACAAGGCGATGAGCAGGCGCAGAAGAGCTGAAATAAGGTGCATTGGGTGATGCAAAGCAAGGGCGCACATTACTTCCTTGTTGCTGTCCTTGATATGGCGCCTTCCTCTTGGTGTCCTGCTCATTCTCACGGACCTTGTTCTCCACAAAAATTGCTTTGTCCATAATCTTCTGGAAGTTAGCATAATCACAATTGAGCAATTGCACTTGGATTTCATTGTTCAAGCCTCTCATGAACAAGTATTGCTTCCGGCTATCTCGGCTCACATCCGAAGGTGCATATCTTGAGAGTTCAGTGAATTTATTGAGGTATTCACCCACGCTCGATCTTCCTTGCCTCAAGTTCTCAAATTCTTGCCTCTTCAAAATCATAACACCTTCGGGCACATAATGAGATATGAAACTCTCCTTGAACTCAGCCCAAGTGATCCTCTCCTGGTTCTCATGAGCATTGCAATAAGCATCCCACCAATCTGCAGCTGCTCCAACTAGTTGATGAGAAGCAAATAGAACCTTCTATCGGTCGCTGCATTGGGCAATAGCTAGCTTCTGAATGTGGCCTAGAGGGGGGGGGGGGGGTGAATAGGCCTTTTTGAATTTCTGTCGGAACCTGCAACACTTGACAACCAGATCAAATCTCGAGATATAGGACTAGTCCAGTCAAGTGCGGACTAGTCCGGTGTGTACTGACTAGGTTAATCAAATTTGATCGATTAATTTGATTCTAGGATGTAAGCAGCAGAATTATACTATTAATTTAAGTGTTGCACAACTATGAACTAGGGTGTATCACAACTTAAATCTAAAACTCAATGTTTCAATGTAAAGTGAACACGATTGATCGAAACCCTATATATATATATATATATATATATATATATATATATATATATATATATATATATATATGAAATGTAAGAACAATGAGCACAATCAAAGAACACAATGACTTTATCCCGTGGTTCGGTTCCCACAGAGGCAACCTACATCCACGTTGAGGAGTCCACAAAAGGACGGGGTCTTCTCCAACCCTACCCTCGTCGGATCGCCACGGAAGCCAATCCTCTTCACCAATCACAAAGGGTAAATAACCAAATTCAAGGGGCTTTCTCACACGTTGAGGGCTCCCCAATATTACAAAAAGAACACCACCAAGAGCACACTCAAAAGATTATAATGAAAACAACAAGAGTGTGTTAGGGAATCAAACCAAGAGCTCAATGAGTGATGAACCGTGTCTCTCCAATGATCCAAAGTGTATCCTCAAGGTATTGATCTTTGTTGCTTTTGATTTCGCAGAGAGATGTGTTTTTGAGGCTCTTGGGAGGTGTGACAGCGCAGGGGGTCGAGAGATATGAAAGATGGGTCGTGTACACCAATTTATATGGGGTTCCCAAAAGTTACCGTTAGGGTTTAGGAATATCAGACTAGTCTGTGGTGGACACCGTACTAGTCCGGTGTACTATGTGTAGCAAACCCTAGGTGTCCCGAAATATCGGACTAGTCCGGCTAGAAGCGGACTTGTCCGATTTCGCTTCTGGAAATCTTCGGACTAGTCCGGTTGATATCTGACTTGTCTGGAAACGTGAAACCCTAAGTGAATTGGGGACAAGTCCGCACTTGGAGTACTTGTCTGATTTAGGTCAGAGGGTTTTTCGAACTAGTCCGTGCTAATATTGGACTTGTCCGATTTTGAGCAACATGTGATGTGTTTGGAGGACTAGTCCGCACTGGGGAGGAATAGTTCGATTCTAGTCAGAGAGATATCGAACTAGTCCGTGGTGATATCAGACTTGTCCGATCTTGTGCAGAAAGATATCAGACTAGTTCGGTGTTAGTCGGACTAGTCCGGTCCTGTATAAACTTGTGCAATGTGTGTGATTATTTGTGCTTGAGCTCTTGGGGTGTGTTTCCTTAACACACTCCATACACAATGATCTACTACACTTGTTCCTTGAGCTCTTTTCCACATTGCTCCTCATTCTCCCTTCTTTTTGGCACCTTGCTTATTTTCTCATTAGAACCTGTGCTCATCTCAACAAAGTGGTTAGGATGTCATTTGCTTGTCATAAATCATCCAAAACCCACAAGGGATTCCTAGATGCACTTTCAATCTCCCCCTTTTTGGGGATTGATGACAACCAATTGAGATTTCACAAAATATGATAAAAAGTTGAGATTTTCATAAAGTGTGCACATATGAGTTTAAAACATATTAAGCAATGAAAGCATGATCCATATGTGCACTCTTTATGTTGGGATGCAGAACTAAGTGTATAGAAGCAATAATCAATATGAGAATGACATAATTGACATCAACACAGGACCATAAGTATCATAAGAGCACATTAAAAGTTTTACAAACGACAAAATAGACAAAAGACATAATAAAGAAGCTCCCCTTGCATCTTACAGCTAAAACCTAAGACTCCCCCTCAATCTCTCCCCCTTTAGCATCAAGACACCGAAAAGAAGGAGAGGAGGGACATAAAGTCTTCAAGCCTCGCCGTCGGTCCTCTCATCGTCTTCATCTTCATCTTCTGGCTGATGAGGAGGAGGAGGAGGAGGAACGGAGCCACTCGAGCCTCCAATGCCAAAATAGGCAAGATCGGAGGGAGTCAAGGGCCCGATCTCGGTGAAATCAGAGTCGGAGTCATCAAGAATTACTGGAGATCCAATGGACTCAATCTCCAACTTTTGGCAAATCTGCTTCATGTTCTCCTTGACATATCTCATGTCATCCTTTCTTCTTTTGTTGAGCTTGTGGGCCTTCACCTCAGCCTTTTTCAGGAGGCAAAGATAGCTGCCAGGTACTTGAAGATGCCACTTGGGGACCCCTTTTGAGGAGGGGCCCTATTGCGGGAGCAGCCCTAGCACCGGCACTGGCTCTCGCTGGGGCCCCAGGGCTGGAGGCTGGAGATGGAGCAGCTTGAACACTTGGCTTCTGAGGCATCTGGGGCCTCAAAGGAAGGTGCTCCAAATCCTTGACGAACTCTATTCCTGTGACCTTCTCAATCATAAACATGAGGTAAGGTGTGTAGCCACAGGACCTGTTCGGCGTGCAGGAGATATTGACCATGTCATTCCAGATGTAGTCAAAAACATCAAACATCCTGTCTTTGCTTATGACCTTCATCAAGGTCCTGAGGTATCCCTGCACGCTTCTGGCATCCCCATCCTTGGGGGCAATTGTCTTCCTTAGAACCCGGTTCAACACCACAAAGAAGGGCTTCATATTCTTTGTAGAAGGGTGTTGAACTTGGAGTTGGGTTCATAAAGAATTTCATCCTATCTTTCTCGATAACACCAATATTGTGGATGATCACATTGTCATTGCTTGAGGTGTTAAGGTGTAGCAGTCTTGCAAATTCCTCATAAGTTATGCTGTACTTGGATCCATGAGTCATTCAAGTCACTCTTTCTTCCTCATCACTTGAGAAGTGACGAGTAGCATAAAACGGGGCAATCACCTCATCATTCCAATTTATCTTGAAGGCGAAGGGATCCTTCAAACCATGCCTCTCAATAGCCTCGACCACCTCAACAAAAGGTGAGCAGCCCTTCTTCTCAAAATGCGCCCAATCGATCCATTGGCTGCACACCACTGGCGTCTTCATCGGGAGATATATAGACTTGTAGAAGTCTGCATGGAAGTTGCTCCAAAACCTCCCATCGGCAACTTGCTTTGGACGGCTGTAGCAATCAACATTTATGAACTTGGCCACCGTGTCACTGCCCTTTCCATTGAATTTTTCTTTTGCGGGGTCCGTGGCCCCTTCCCTTGGAGCTGACAACTTTAGAGGGCCAATCGAACCCGTTGCAATTCCCTTGCCCTTGCCCTTGGCTTAGCGAGGGCCAACTCCAGCAGAAGCCTTGGATGCTGGCTTCTTTGCGAGCACTTTCCTTCAAGCCTGGGGAGGAGAGGAAGCTGGCTCGGAAGGTCCCTCTTGGCGCTTCTTGCTTAGGCTTGTCGAGGATTGAAGCACGACTTCGTGGTCCATCTCAGCCTCGAAGTCGGAAATTTCGTCGTGTGAGTTCGACATGCCCTGATAATTGATTGCACAAGGTATTGATGAGAATAGATGACAATGAATTGTATTGAGGAATTGAGAAAATAGGGTTGAGTCCAGAAAAATTGGACAAGTCCGGTGCACAGGAACGGACTAGTCCTGGTGACCGGGCTTGTCCGTGCATGGACTAGACTAGTCCGGTATTCATCCTCAAGAACCTTAACTATGAGACAAATAGAGTTGCTCAACGCAAAACTAGCCTAACAGCAATGTAATACATCAAGCACAATTGCATTAGATGATAGAAGCTAGGCTATTCGATCAACAATGAAGAAAATGGAGATTTCTAGGGTTTGGGGGAAAATTTACCGAAAAATCGCTTGAATCTCGAAGAAGAGGGGGTTGAAGGGCGGACAAGTCCGTTGTCTTCAATCCCTAAGCGAAGGAGGTTGATTTCCACCCAAACATGGAGATTTTTGATGGAGAAATCATCAAATCGCCTTGGGGAGCTCGAGCGTTGAGAGACAAAGCTTGAGGCAAGTGTGGGGTGTGGGAGATTAGGGTTTGGCGGCGGCTAGAGTTAAGGACACGAAAGATCGGACAAGTCCGAAAATGATCGGACTAGTCCGAACTTTTCCATAGGCTATATCAGACTAGTTTGTGGTTTGCCGGACTAGTCCGACCTAACCAGCGCTCTGCGGACTAGTCTGCACGTGCAGACTAGTCCGCGTAACCAAGGACTAGTCCGTGGTCACCAGACAAGATGGGAATAGTCCATTCGTATATACTCGAAGGTAATTAATATGAAAGGAGGGAAGCAAATAAAATCAAATAATCTTGATGAATATGATCAGTAAGCATACAACAATCAAGCAATGATCATAATTCACCAAGATCTAGTAATTGACATAGTTTTTCGGAAAAATTTAGAGAGATGATTTTCACAACTCAATCAATGAATTTTGGGGATAGCATTCAGGTATACAAGATTTCAATCCACACTCTGAGCATCAATCATATATAGTTCATTTTGGAGTTCGCAAAAATGTTTTACATCAAGTGGCTTGGTAAAGATATCGGCTAGTTGCTTTTCAGTATTGACGTGTGAAATGGCTATATCTCCCTTCATTGAATGGTCTCTCAAAAAGTGATGCCGGATGTCTATGTGTTTGGTCCGAGAGTGCTCAACGGGATTATGGGCAATTTTAATGGCACTCTCATTATCACAAAGGAGTGGAATGCGGTTCATATTGTAACCGTAATCCCTTAGAGTTTGGCGCATCCAAAGGAGTTGCGCACAACAACTCCCGGCTGCAACATACTCCGCTTCGGCCGTGGATAGGGCAATGGAGTTTTGTTTCTTGGAGGACCAAGAAACTAGGGATCTCCCTAGGAATTGGCATGTACCGGAAGGAATTTTTTATCTACCTTGCATCCGGCATAATCTGCATCGGAATAGCCAATTAGATTGAATATGGAACCTTTGGGGTACCAAAGGCCTAGGTTGGGTGTATGGACTAAATACCGCAATATTCTCTAACGGCTGTCAAATGACACTCTTTTGGGTTGGCTTGAAACCTTGCACACAAGCATACACTCAACATAATATCTGGCCTAGATGCACATAAGTAGAGTAGAGATCCAATCATGGAGCAATATACCTTTTGATTGACGTTTGGTCCATCTTCATTGAGATCCAAGTGGCCATTCGTTGCCATGGTTCTTTATAGGCTTCGCCTTGTACATTCCAAACTTCTTGAGTATGTCTTGAGTGTACTTAGTTTGGCTTATGAACGTCCCTTCCTTTTTTTGCCTCACTTGGAATCCCAAGAAGTACTTTAGCTCTCCCATCATGGACATCTCAAACCTATCTGTCATAATTTTACTAAATTTCTCACAAAAAGATTTGTTAATTGAACCAATGATTATATCATCAACATAAATTTGACAAACAAAGAGATCATTGTCAAAGTTCATTGTAAACAATGTACAATCTACTTAACTGATCTGAATACCATTTTCAATTAGGAAATATCTAAGACACTCGTACCAAACTCTAGGAGCTTGTTTGAGGCTGTAGAGAGCCTTACGCAATTTAAATACATGGTCGGGGAACTCTTCATCTTCCGGGGGGTTGCTGCACATATACCTCCTCCTTGATTGGTTCGTTGAGGAAGGCGCTTTTCACATCCATTTGATAGAGCTTGAAATCATGGTGAGTAGCATATGCAAGTAATATTCTAATATGCTCAAGTCTAGCTGCGGGAGCAAAGGTCTCATCGAAATCCAAACCTTTGACTTGTGAATACCCTTTGGCCACAAGTCATGCCTTGTTCCTTGTCACCACCCCGTGTTCGTCTTGTTTGTTGCGGAAGACCCATTTGGTGCCGACGACATTGGACTTGGGTCTTCCGACTAGTTCCCACACCTCATTTCTTTTAAAACTGTTGAGTTCTTCTTGCATGGCCACTACCCAATCTGGATTCTTCAATGCATCTTCAACCCTGCGCGATTCCAAAAAGGATAAAAAAGAATAATGCTCACAAAAATTAGCTATGTGTACTCCCTTTTGGATGTCACCGATGATGTTGTCGATTGGGTGATCCCTTTGGACGCATTAGTGTACTCTTGGGTGTGGTACTTGCTGTCTTGAATCTTCATGATCATCTTCTTCTCCCTCTAAATGGTTGCCCTCATTGACTAGAAGGTCATTTCCGTCTTCTTTAGGTTGATCTTGTATCAAAGCTCCCCCTTGATCATTGGCCTCCTCTTGTGGTTCATTTTCCTCATGCATATGTAGAGGTGGCTCTTCTGGTCGAACTTCGCCTAACGCCATTCTTCTCAATGCTTGACACAGAGCTTCTTCTCTATCTAGCACACATGGATCAACTTGCTCCTTTTGGGAGGCATTAGTTTCATCGAACACTACGTCACGTGCTACTTCAACAAGTCCGGAGGTCTTGTTGAAGACATGATAGGCATAAGTGTTCGAATCATAACCAAGCAAGAAACCTTCATCGGAATTCGAAGTGAACTTTGAAGTCCTAGGCTTCTTGTTCAAAATATAGGATTTGGAACCGAAAAATCAAAAATATGAAATATTAGGCTTGTTACCGGTGAGTAGCTCATATGATGTTTTCTTGAGTAGTCGATGAAGATAAAGTCGATTTATGACGTGAAAAGCTGTGTTGACCGCTTCTGCCCAAAATCGATCTGAGGTCTTGTACTCCTCGAGCATTGTTCTCGCCATCTCTATGAGGGTTCGGTTCTTCCTTTCGGTGACTCCATTTTCTTGAGGGGAGTAAGGAGCTGAAAACTCATGCTTTATGCCTTCTTGATCTAGGTACTCCTCAACTTGTGTGTTCTTGATCTCCGTGCTGTTGTCGCTTTGAATGTTCTTGATCGTCAATGAAAACTCATTTTGAGCACGCTTGAAAAATTTGTTCAAGATTCCTTGTGTTTCTTCCTTATCATGTAAAAAGAAAACCCAAGTGAAGCGAGAAAAATCATCGACAGTTACTAAACCATATTTGTTACCGCCGATGCTTATGTAAGAAACTGGACCAAATAAGTCCATGTGAAGTAGCTCAAGCGGTCTTGTTGTAGTCATGAGGTTCTTCGCGGGATGAGGTGCTCCAACTTGCTTCTCGGCTTGGCACGTGCTACAAGGTCTGTCTTTCTCAAAAACAACATCCTTCAAACCTTGGATGTGATCGCCCTTGAGGAGTTTTTGAATGTTCCTCATACCAACATGTGCTAGCGGTCTATGCCACAACCAACCCATGTTGGTCTTTGCAATCAAGCATGTGTCAAGTTCAGCTTTATCTTTGTTGAAGTCAACAAGGTAAAGCTTTCCCTTTAACATACCCTTGTATGCAAGGGAACCATCACTCCTTCTAGAGACGGTCACACCCTCGTTAGTGCACAAGCAATTATAACCTTTGTCACATAATTGAGATATGGACAACAGGTTATAATCTAAGGAATCAACATGTAATACATGAGAAAGAGTGTGTTTAGATGATATATCAATTTTACCAGTACCGTCATCCTCGAAGTCTTGAATGGCCTCGAGGAACTTCTCCAATTTTTGGTTCTTGTCTTCATGAACCTTCTCTTGGTTGTTGATCTTTTGTACGTCCTTCATGTACGACATGATCTCTTCGAGCGATTAGTCTCCTTCTTGAAGAACCTCGCTCTGATACCAATTGAATGTGGCCTAGGGGGGGGGGTTACTAGGCCTTTTTGAATTTCTGTCGGAACCTGCAACACTTGATAACCAGATCAAATCTCGAGATATCGGACTAGTCCGGTCAAGTGCGGACTAGTCTGGTGTGTACTGACTAGGTTAATCAAATGTGATCGATTAATTTGATTCTAGGATGTAAGCAATGGAATTATACTGGAAATTTAAGTGTTGCACAACTATGAACTACGGTGTATCACAATTTAATCTTTAACTCAATGTTTCAACGTAAAGTGAACACGATTGATCAAAACCCTATATATATATATATATATATATATATATATATATATATATATATATATATATATATGAAATGTAAGAACAATGAGCACAAACAAAGAACACAATGATTTTATCATGTGGTTCGGTTCCCACAGAGGCAACCTACATCAACGTTGAGGAGTCCACAAAAGGATCGGGTCTTCTCATACCCTACCCTCGCCGGATCACCACAGAGGCCAATCCTCTTCACCAATCACAAAGGGTAAATAACCAAATTCAAGGGGTCTTCTCACACGTTGAGGGCTCCCCAAGATTACAACAAGAACACCACCAAGAACACACTCAAAAGATTACAATGAAAACCACAAGAGTGTGTTAGGGAGTCAAACCAAGAGCTCAATGAGTGATGAACTGTGTCTCTCCAATGATCCAAAGTGTATCCTCAAGTGATTGATCTTTGTTGCTTTTGATTTCGTGGAGAGATATGTTTTTGAGGCTCTTGGGAGGTGTGACGGCGCAGAGCATCGAGAGATATGAAAGATGGGCCGTGTACACCTATTTATATGGGGTTCCCAAAAGTTACCGTTAGGGTTTAGGAATATCGGACTAGTCCGTGGTGGACACCGGACTAGTCCGGTGTACTATTTGTAGCAAACCGTAGGTGTCCCAAAATATCACACTAGTCCGGCTAGAAGCGGACTTGTCCGATTTCGCTTCTGGAAATCTTCGGACTAGTCCGGTGGATATCGTACTTGTCCGGAAACATGAAACCCTAAGTGAACTGGGGACAAGCCCGCATTTGGAGGACTTGTCCAATTTAGGTCAGAGGGTTTTTCAGACTAGTCCGTGCTAATATCGAACTTGTCCGATTTTGAGCAACTTGTGAAGTGTTTGGAGGACTAGTCCGCACTGGGGAGGACTAGTCCGATTCTAGTCAAAGAGATATTGGACTAGTCCGTGGTGATATCGGACTTGTCCGATCTTGTGCAGAAAGATATCGGACTAGTCCGGTGTCAGTCGGACTAGTCCGGTCCTGTATAAACTTGTGCAATGTGTGTGATTATTTGTGCTTGAGCTCTTGGGGTGTGTTTCCTTAACACACTCCATACACAATGATCTACTACACTTGTTCCTTGAGCTATTTTCCACATTGCTCCTCATTCTCCCTTCTTTTTGGCACCTTGCTTATTTTCTCATTAGAACCTGTGCTCATCTCAACAAAGTGGTTAGGATCTCATTTGCTTGTCATAAATCATCCAAAACCCACAAGGGATTCCTAGATGCACTTTCAACTTCTTCTCTACGGACTTCAACCAATCATCCGCATCCATAGGGTCAGCGGCTTGAGCAAAGGTCAGCGGCCTAGTCCTCATAAACTCTCCCAACCTGTTATGAGGAGGTGGGGGGGGGTGGAGGCATGTGGGGCTTATTGTTGATGTTACCAACTTGCAGCTATCCCATAGTCTATATCTTGGTTTGCATGAGCTGGTTCTACATTGCCAAAAGCTGCTCAATGTTGATAGCTCCATGAGCAGGTCCTTGTCCATGGTTATTCTGAGGTGCTCCATTGTTCTCCTCCTCATCATTGCCATCGCTCTGGTTGCGAGTCCTCACCATTTGAAGAAAAGCAAGAGATAAGAATTTAGAAGATGTCCACAACTATATGCATCAAGGTATATGAAACTAAGCAACTAGCTATACTAGCCTAGGTGGACATGGCAACGGTAAAGCATCCCAAAATCCTCTATTAAGCACACAAGCAAACAATATATAGCAAACAGCACACCAAGCAAAAACACATAGATTCCTGAGCGCTCCTATGTGCTCTAAAGTGTCCATTCTATCTAGGCTGCGTCCTACGTTCAACCTGTGGCACCCGGTTCCGAAATGAACCAAGCGAATGCATATGTGTGCCCAGGATGTTCAACACACATACACGAGTGCAATCACAAAAGAGTATACAAAAAATTACCATAGAATAGGATTAATTAACTACTTTTTTTACACAAACCCTATTATCCTCGAATACAAGCTCTAATGAATATTAATGACAAGTTCAACTAATGCAACAGAAATAAACTAAATAAGCAGACTAAGCAAAAGGGATAGCACATCTCCAACACTCCACAGGTAAAGCTGACGGTAGACATGGCCTATAACTCCGAATTATCATCATTATACTCCCAATCCTGACATGAAACTATTGGTGGGGGAATCGCAAGGGTGAGTACATGTCGTACTCAGCAAGTATGGAAAGTATGACATGTAGCTGATTCAAATGGCGACAATAATAAAGGCTAAGTGCTGAAAAGTACATTAAAACATTTGAAAAGCAATATATTATATATATGTGAATAAACCCATCATAAACCATATTTATTAACATAGTACAATTCCATATTCCTTATCCATCACCATTATACCAGATTTCACCATGACCATTAACCACAATTAATATCAGAATTTAATTCATAACCATCCATAACCATAACCATCCCAAATCCCAATTTCCCTCTAATCATGTAGGTCATCCAGGCACTCATAACCGGGAGACGGCTATAATGATAGTTTTATTAGACTCTACAGAGTTTGTACCACTTTACCCATGTGTTTGTGATTTCATCACCCATCGGCGACTAAAGAACCTCCCTTATGCCAATTACACTTCCTTTGGTGTATGGTCAAGAGATTACAAAATAGCCTTTACAAATGGATTACTAGCCTATTTAGACCCCACTGAGGTTTCACCGGTGGCGATGTCTCCTACAGAGCACATCTCCAACCAAGGGCCCCATCTTGAGCCATTCGGATCTCAAGGTTGTCCCACCAATTGTCAAAAAACCCAATCCGTCTACACCTTCCTCGAGCATCCTTAAAGGTTCAAATAGCACTGGCAAAGCCCTAATTAATCAGCTATGCCGCACCCATACTTGGCCTCGTGGTAGCACTGTAGTCCTGGCTTATTCTCGCATGAACTAGTCCTTAGATCTAAAGCAAGCAACCACCATATCATCCAACCCATCCACATACCAGGCTTGCTTAGATCACCCATTACCATATCATATTAACTAGTTCATATTAACCATAATCTCATAAATGCATAATTAAGTTAAGTGGTATAGTTTTGTTCCCATCCCAATTAATTAAGCGAAGCAAAAAGGCAAAAAGCCCATCCCGACTCTCTACCATGAATTCTAGGTGACGAGGGTGGTTAAACAAATCTAGTAAACTTCCTATCATAGGATTCCCATCAAATTTGACAGAAGCATGCAGTTTTGCAAACAAAATATTTACTTTAAAAACAGGATCAATATGCTTCAAGGACACTTGCCTTGCTCTTGGGATTGGTTCCGATCAAAGCCTTCAAATTCCTGATGCTGGAGATCCTCCGCGGCACTCTCTAGCGCAAATCCGTCTAATCTGCACAATAAACATACAAGACGAGAAATACAATCGAAGAGTGCACAAATATTACTCAATATGACATGACATGCATTATTAATGCAAATACAAGGTGGATCTTGTTAATGAGTTGCTTTTAATGATTACTAACTAGATTTTAAAAAGTTTATACAAGTTTGGATTTGATTCAACCTAATTTAGAATTAATTCAACAAAAATTATCTAGGAAAATCGGACTAGTCCGCCAGGGACCGGACAAGTCCGCACCGCGCAAGATCAGCAGATTAGGGTTTTCTAGATCAACGTGAATTTGGAGATTTGGGGTCGAATTCACTTAAGGAAAAGGAAGTAGAAGGTATACCAGGTGTTTAGAACTCGAATGAATCAAGGATCTTGGAGGCAACACTTGGATCTTGACGATCTAGGGTTGATGATGAACATGATGGTGAATTGTTGATGAAGAACGCGAAGTTGATGGAGATCTTGACCCTCTTTCGTTTCCTCCTCTTATTCTTCTTGCTTTAGATCTCCTTCTCCCTCCTTGGTGGCGGCTAATCACGAGCTAGGGTTTGGGTGTGGAGGAAAAGTGGCAAATAGATGTCAAGCCAAGGGGTGGGGTTGTTTATATAGAGGTGAAGGTTAGGGTTAGATGGATTTCGAGTTTGAGGGTGAGTAGAGGCCGGTTTAGAGTCCCACATGGGCTCTAAAAGAGTTAGGCACAACATCCCTAGGCCCACTTTACGTAAAACACAAGAAACAAGTCGTGCAACAAAAGATCAACTCAGAGTCACGATTTATCGGACAAGTCCGAAAATGGCCGAACTAGTCTGAAGTTGCTCAGAGAGATATCGGACAAGTCCGGACTGGACATCGGACAAGTCTGAACTTATCCAGAGGGGGAAAACAGACAAGTCTGGTAAAAAATTGGACAAGTCCGACTTTAGTCAGAGGAAAAACGGACAAGTACGCTGAAACTTCGCACTAGTCCGGACAAGTCCAGGGACTTCACAAAATTTTCAAGGAATTGGAACACCGGACTAGTCTGCACAGGACCGGACAAGTCTGCAAGTGTCCGGAGGGAAAGACATACTAGTCCGCAGAAAAACGGACAAGTCCGTTTGAAGTGAGAGAAAAATTGGACTAGCCCACACCAAAATCGGACTAGTCCGCACTTTCCAGAATTCTTAAGTGCGGTTTCACTATCAATTCATTTTAAACTTGTTCCTTTTTATGTGGATTAATGTTAGACATGTATATGAACTTATGCAATGCATGATGGATGAAAATGAGGGTGTTACACTATCGGCGTCACTTCTCCAAGCTCCGGTGTCCCCAAGAGGGCCGATGATGTCACTTCTGCGGGCTCTGAGGCATCCCCAGGGGGCCGCTGGCGTCACTTCTGCGAGCTCTGACGCCTCTCCAGGGGCCCGCCGGCGTCACTTCTTCGAGCATCAGTGCCACCAACAGGGACCGCTGACGTTACTTCTGTGAGCACCGGCGCCTCCTAAGGGGGCCGTTGGCGTCACTTCTTCGAGCTCCGGCGCCTCCCATAGGGACCGCCGACGTCACTTCTGCGAGCTCCAGCGCCCCTTAAGAGGGCCGTCAGTGTCACTTCTCCGAGCTCCAGTGCCCCCAAGGGAGCCACCGACGTCACTTCTGTGAGCTCTGACGCCTCCCCAGGGGGTCACCGACGTCACTTCTTCGAGCTCCGGCGCCTCCCACATGGACCGCCGGCATCACTTCTGCGAGCTTCGATGCCTCCCCAGGGGGCCGCCGGTGTCACTTCTTCGAGCTCCAACGTCTCGCACAGAGACCGCCGATGTTACTTCTGAGAGCTCAAGGCCGCCGACGTCACTTCTTCGAGCTCTGGTGCCTCCCACGGGGACCGCTGACGTCACTTTTGCGAGCTCCGGCGCCCCCAAGGGGGCCGTCGGCGTCACTTCTCCGAGCTCCGGTGTCCGCAAGAGGGCCGCCAGCATCACTTTTGCAAGCTCCGACGCCTCCCCAGGGGGCCGCCGGCGTCACTTCTTCGAGCTCTGGCGCCTCCCACGGGGACCGCAGACATTACTCCTGCGAGCTATGCCCCCCCCCCCCAAGGGGGCCATCGGCATCACTTCTGCGAGCTCCAGCGCCTCCCAAGGGGGCCGCCAGTGCCACTTCTTCGAGCTAGGGTGCCTCCCACGGGGACCACCAACATCACTTCTACGAGCTCTGGCGCACCCCAAGAGGGCCGTCGGCGTCACTTCTCCGAGCTACGATGTCCCCAAGAGGGCCACCGATGTCACTTCTGCGAGCTCCGACGCCTCCCCACGGGGCGCTGGCGTCACTTCTTCGAGCTCCGGCGCCTCCCACAGGGACCGCCAGCATCACTTCTGCGAGTTCCGACGCCTCCCCAGGGGGCCTTCGACATCACTTCTTCGATGTAGGATCGAAGAGCACGTGAAAAGCTACCAGAGAGGGGTGAATGGTAGATTTAAAAATCTTATGCAGCAGAAACAATTAAACCTCAACCCCTTCTGCAGAAAAACGATCTGTTAAAGAAATCGTGTGTGAGACTAATCTAAACGTGTTTCAAAAAAGTGATAGATATCAGAGAGAATCAAGTCACGAAGACAACACAACAAGAATCACTCGAATCCGTTGAGAAAAACTCAAGATATGATCGAAAGATCGAACAAGGGTCAATCTGACCTACCGAGAAAAACAGTTTCTAGAATGCTGCGAAGAAACTCGTGTAGATCAGAAACCACAAATCTAATGACCGTGAAATTTTGACATATGATATATAATCAAGATGTGAAGACAACCCAAAAAGAATCACGTCAATTGGATCTGTAAAACTCGAGTTATGATAAAACCACCGACGAAAGGTAGTGCTGTCCAGAAACTCGACGAGTAAAACTTGTCTGGAATAAGTCGGACGAACAAGGCACAAAAGATCCTTCAAACTACGAATTTTATTCAATAGAACACAAGAGGAACAGCCCCAAAGTCGTGCACCACGAGCTCTGGGCTCCCTTGCTTATATAACCAGCTCGAAAACCAACTCAACTCAAATCAGGAACCTAATCCTACTCTGTTCATGAATAAAAACTTTCTATAACTGCTTAGGATTCTTCTATACGCAGATAGAAGCAATCTTAAGACTTCCAAACACCTTAGGAACATATCCCACATTTCTAAACATCTCAAATTCGTGACCCACATGAAATCCTATCATAACCAACTCAAATCTTTCCATATTTGAGTCAAACCCAACTCAGCGGCAGCCTGAGTCCATAACCTAGTCAGTTGGACCTTTCCAACCAACTCTTTATGTCCACATCTCTTCATCACACCTTGGAACCATGCAGCCACATCCATGCACTCCTTGCACACGTGCAAACATCTTCCAATGATGTCTAGGATACCTTCACATGCATTGTTCTTGATTCAATCATGCTGTGCAACCTCTTGATCAGCTCAACCACAATTCCTCCTGAATTTGGTTGTTGGAACCTCATCTCCTCCCTGAGACTCGTCCAATGGATCCCATCACCAGCCATATATTGAACTCAAGCAACACCTGCACATTAATAAACAACCAATCCATACGAGCCCAAGTTCTCGACTTGACTCAAGTTAGTTCCAAACACAACACCTTACGTGAGAACCTCACATAAGCATTTTGCAAAACCACAGTAACACGATATCATCCATGTCAACCAAAAACGTACCAAAGACTTAGCAAATGAATACTAAGCAATCTTTCAAGAGATGTAAAAATAGTAAAAACATTGCAAATGAAAAACAGAAGCACTGCGGTCAAGTTCCGGACCTTGCCAGAGCAACCCGAACCTTGAGCCGGAGCTAAAAAAAGCTAGTAGAACCTAGCGCCAGAACTAACCAGAACTAGTCGGAACTAGTAAACCCAAAAGCCGGAGCTAGAAAAATCAACTCGGAGCTTAGCAAAAACATGCCGAAGCTATCAAAGACATGTCGGAGCTAAAGACAAAACTCACCGGAGCTAACCAAAACTAGTCCGACCTTAATAAAAAAGTGTTTTGGAGATATTCAAAACTTTTATCATCAAAGCAAGTGTATTCACTACAAGCCAATGTATTCAGCACACATAGGTCTTACAATCTCCCCCTTGATGAATGCATTGCCAACACCATTTAAAATCCGAACATTGGCTTATTCACATAAAAGTTTTGAAGGAAATTTCTCCCCCTTTGTAACTCAAAAGTAAAATGAGAAGAAAATCCAAAAATTATCCCATATTATCTCTCCCCCTTTATTATCTCTCCTTATGCACATATTCTATGCACATATTCTCTTTCTCTACATGTTTATCTCTCCCCCTTTGACAATGTATTCAGCAAGTCATGAGTATATAAACAAATTATCTCTCCCCCTTTAGTTGTTATGAGCATATTATAATATATACATATAAACAAAGCTCATCCAAGTCATACTATCAAGTACCTTACATTATCACATCAATGAAATACATAAAGTAGTGTAAGCCATGCTAGAGATCAAATGTAATTTTCAATTTAAGTAAGACATGATCTCACAAACTTAACTATTTCAAAACCTGAAATCATGACACTAGTTGCTGCATTTTATTATTTTTCAAAGTATAAATTTAGATCATATGATATTTGCAAGAGATTATATGCGCATCTGCCTTATTCTAACCAACCAAGTCAAGCCAATGTCATTTGACAATCGGAAGCTTAAGGACATGGTTTTAGTCATACACAACTTCTTCCAAGTTCATATCTAAGTGCAATGACAAGCCATCTCAAAAGAAGAAGTGCTATGCATGCATATTCTCTTGATCTTTTCTCAATTTATATTTGTTCATAAAAACTCAACATGTGAGTTGATTACTTGATTAATTCTTTATGATTAAAAGCACCTGTGAACATGTAACAAGTTTAAAACAGCAAGAAAGTTTGACCATGACCAGATTTAGTGTAAGTAATTATTCCAATTACTAGACATGGCAAAAACTACAAAATGTATAACACGAGTAATGTAGTAAGAACTTTCAACATGTAAAAGGAATCACAAAGTCATATATGTATGAAATACTGTGCTCATATTATTTTAATTTCAGATTCACACATAGACTTTCCAAGTTTCAAAACTCCCCCTCAATTTAAGCCATGAGGATGCATAACTCCTATTTCACTACGAATGTAACAAAAACGAGTGAAATCCAAAGGTTCTGTAAAAATGTCAGCCAATTGTTGTTTGGTATCTACATGGTGAAGCACAATGTTTCCTTTTTCAACATTATCTCAGAGAAAGTGATACCTAATGTCAACGTGCCTAGTTCTAGAATGTTGCACGGGGTTTTTAGCAATGCAAATGGCACTAATGTTATCACAGAACAATGAAACACTATCTAGATCAACCCCATAGTCCTTAAGTGTTTGAACAATCCAAAGAATATGTGAGCAAGCACTAGCAGCAGCTACATATTCAGATTCAGCTGTGGATCGTGCAACTGAATTATGTTTTTTAGAGGACCAAGCAACAAGAGAATTACCAAGAAAATGAAAAGCACCAGAAGTACTTTTCCTATCAATCCTACAACCCCCAAAATCAGCATCCGAAAAAGCTTTCAAAGTAACGGTTGTGGAAGAAGGAAGAAAAATTCCAAATTCTTGAGTTCCATGTAAGTACCTGAGAATCCTTTTGACGGCTTGATGATGTGAAGCACGTGGGGAGGCTTGAAACCGTGCACAAATACATACGCTGAATTGTATGTCTGGTCTTGATGCCGTGAGATACAAAAGTGATCCGATCATGCTTCTATATTCTTTTTGATCTACAGGTTCACCATCTTCATCAAGTCCAAGTGTTGTTGCTGTTCCCATTGGTGTCCGAAGAGGCTTGCTTTTGTCCATGTTGAAGCGCCTTAGGAGATCTTTTGTATACTTCATTTGATGCACAAAGGTACCCTCCTTTGTTTGCTTGATTTGCAGCCCCAAAAAATAAGTGAGTTCACCCATCATACTCATTTCAAATTCGGAACTCATCATTGCTGAAAACTTGGACACAAGATCATGAGAAGCACAACCAAAGATAATATCATCCACATACAATTGAACAAATAATGAGTCATTGCCATGCTTAGACACAAAAAGAGTTTTATCAACCTTGCCCATGGTAAACCCTTTTTCAAGAAAGAATGTTTTTAACCTATCATACCATGCTCTAGGGGCTTGTTTGAGACCGTACAAGGCTTTGGACAATTTGTAAACATGATTAGGAAAATCTGGATTTTCAAAACCCAGTGGTTGTTTCACATAAACCTCCTCATCTATGTAGCCATTAAGAAAAGCACTTTTAACATCCATTTGATATAGCTTAAAACCAATAGATGCAGCAAAAGCTAACAAATTTCTTATGGCTTCTAATCTAGCAACAGGAGCAAAAGTTTCATCAAAATCTAGACCTTCAACTTGAGTGAAACCTTGAGCAACCAACCTAGCCTTATTCCTAACCACAACCCCATCCTCACTTTGTTTATTTTTAAATACCCATTTAGTTCCAATTAAAGTGTGACCTTGAGGTGGAGGTACAAGTTTCCAAACATTATTTCTTTCAAAATTTTCTAACTCTTCTTGCATGGCAATAATCCAAGATTCATTAGTGAGTGCGTGTGATATATCTTTGGGTTCAAAAAAAGCAATAAAAGCAGAATGAGCATAATAGTTTGGATCGCAAAACCTGGACCGAGTGACTCGTTCGTTCAAGCTTCCAATCATCTGTTGTGGGGGATGATCTTTGTAAAACCGTAGGGGAACAGATGTCTCACAAGCTTCTTCTTCTTCATGTTCATCACAAATCAATGAGCTTGTGACTTGAGGATGATTTGAATCAACATTGATGGTTGTCGGTGCTGGTTGAGAATTAACATCCGGAGCTGAACCAAAGTCTTTAGCTGCTAAATTTTCGGGCAGCAGCTCCAATTCTTCCTCATCTTCAACGAAAATGCTCCCCCCCTGCGGATATGGATCTGGACCTGCAATGTTTGAGCTAGTACCTGGGCTAGCTTCATCAAAAGACACTTCACAAGTCTCCACAATTTTGTTAGTGTCAAGTAAAAGCACACGGTAGCCTCTAGTATGAGATGGATAATCAAGAAACATGCCATCAATGGATCTAGGTTCGAATTTATCAAGATTACCATGTTTCTTAACAAAGCATTTGCAAGCAAAGACCCGAAAGTGTGTAACACTAGGCCTATGTCCAAACCGGAGCTCATATGGTGTTTTACCTAGCTTAGCACGCAAGAAAACACGATTTGAGACATAACAAGCGGTTGCTAACACATCAGCCTAAAATTTCCTAGGAGTTTGATATTCATCAAGAATAGTCCTAGCCATATCAACTAAGGTTCTGTTCTTTCTTTCTACAACACCGTTTTGTTGAGGTACATATGGTGAAGAAAATTGATGATCTATTCTATTTTCAGCACAAAAGTGATTAAAAGATTGATTTTTAAATTTAGTTCCATTATCACTTCTAATTTCTTTTAAAGATCCTGGGTAATCAATTGATAATCTAAGAAATAAAGTACTAAAGTGACTAAAAACTTCATTCTTAGACGCCATAAAATAAACCCAAGAGTATCTAGAATAATTACAAGTACATACCATTTACCTCCGAAGGATTGAACACGTGAAGGTCCTACGGTGTCAAGATGCAAAAGTTGACATGGTTCAGTTGTCATGATCATTGTGAGAGGAGTATGTGAACCTGCAACCATCTTAGCATGTCTACAAGAAGAGCACACAATTTCTTTGTCCCCTTTAAGCTTAGGCAGCCCACATATGCGATCAAGAGCACTAACACGCGTTAGGTGATCAAAGCCTACGTGACCAAGTCTATGATGCCAAAAATATAGGTACTTTGAATCATTAGCAACTAGACACCTATGCTTAGAGGAAGACATATCAAAATCAGCTTTAAAAACTCTTCCAAACCGAGACATGTTAAAAATAAGCTCACTATTTGAACTTACAACTTTGCAGCAGTTTTTATTGAAAATAATTTCCAGATTTTCATCTAGCAATTGTGAAATAGAAAGCAAGTTGTATTTCAAATTTTTGACAAGTGCCACATGCTTCAAAGTGTAGTGATCATTTACTCTAACCGAGCCCTTAGCAATTATAGGAGTTGAAGAATTATCGGCAAAAGTAACATTATCTACACATGACACAAAGAGAGGGAGGAGAACCAATTTTTGTTACCGGTCATGTGGCGTGAGCAACCTAAATCCACAATCCAAATGTTCTCCTTCCTCAAACGTGTAACCTACATAGAAGCACAATACGTCGATGACTCAATACTGGGGTTAGTCAAAAGGCATTTAGGAATCCAGTACTGAGTCACACGTGCAGCAGGAAAAACACGTGAAAGCTGAGACAAAACAGCAGGTTTATGAGTCAAAGTTTGAAATTTTTTATTCTTAACTACTGACCTATAAGGTGTTACTTGTGTAGCACAAAAATCAGTAGCTCTGGAGGCAAAAACAGAAGGTCCGGAGGTAAACTTTGAATGTTTTTGACTCAAAACAGCAGGTTGTACATTTGGTTCAATATGTGCAGCAAATTTTGCATGAAAGTTATGAGATCTAGCAACCATTCTTTCTCTTTTCTGTTGTTTAGCTAGTATATAACAAAAATCTATGACATGACCATCTCTACCACAGTAGGTACAATGTAATTTAACTTTGTGTTCATGTCTAGATGAGCAAACAACATTTTTATTTGAAACCGAATGAGACAATACTCCTGCAGATTTGAAAACCACTTCTTTTTGTGTAGGAACTGTTTGAATCAAACCACTTCCTAATGAATTTACAATTTTAGGTGGATGTGCCTTAGCATGAGCATGAGAATCAAAACCTAAACCAGTTTTATCATTGCAAGACTTGGATGAATTCAGTAGCAAGTTTAGGTTCTTATTCCCATTACAAAACCGATCGAATGTCTTATGCATGTTATCAAGTTTATTGGACAGATCAAGGCAATTTTCACATGAAGTTTTTCCTTTTAATTTGCAATTGGAACAATATTTAACTTCATGACAACATAAAGCATTGTTCAATATAGAGATTTCATTCATAGCATCTTGCAGTTTCTTATCAAGATCATCACAATTAGAACAATGCAAATCAATTGTGGAACAAGAAGCATCTTTTAAGTTTCCAATATTAAGTGCAACAAGCTTTTTGTTCTTATCAATTTCAAGTTCAAGTTTATCAAGTGTGGAGGTATATGCACTTCTTAGGGAGGACAATTGTTCATATATTTAGTCACATGAGGAACAAGAATCATCACTAGGAATCAAGGATTTCAAACGATTAATTTCAGATTCTAGTGACTCAATTTTAACAGCATTGTCCCTAAGCTTTTTGTCCTTTTTCTTAACAATAACAGTGACACAAGAAATAGCATCACACATTTCTTCGCAAGTAGGACATACCTCTTCATTGTTGCTGTTGTGTTCTGCCTCCTCCATACTTGATCTTGACTTGCCCACCATGAAGCACAAGTTTGCCAAATCATCTTGATCTTCATCACTTTCAATGTCCACGTCGCTTGAGCCAAGTTCCTGGAGTGCTGAGATAAAACTGCTCACCAATTTACGTCTTGTAAAACCCTTCTTTTTCTTCGTATCTTTTGCAGAGGAGTGCTTCGTTCTTGTTTTCTTTTCATCCCGAGAAGTAGGACCTGAAAGGTTAGGGCAATCTGAACGAAAATGTCCTGTCTTACCACATTCAAAGCATCGTTGAGGTCTGGAGCTTCCTCTCCTTCTAGTTCTCACATTTTGCAATGCTTTTGAGAACCGGGTAGAGATGAGCGCTAGCTCCTCCTCTGGAAACTCGTCAATCTGTTCAAGGGTTAGAGAGGACAACAAAGCAAGTGTACCACACGATGATGTTTGACTGGAACTAGGCATGTCACATTGAGAAACAAAAGCAATAGACTTGTTGGGGTTCTTACGTGAGATTATGTCAATTTCATGAGTTTTGAACTTGGAATATAGCACATCTAAAGTAAGTGAACTCATGACAGTAGATTCACGAATAGATGTGACTTTCATCTCCCAAATTGACATATCTAACGCACTTAGCAATTGCCTAGCATTTTCAGCATCTGAAAAATTAACATTGACACTACGCAAGTTGCTGAGAATCTTATTAAAGCGAGCAAAAAGGTCATCAATAGACTCACCGGGTTGCATCTCGAAGCGCATGTATTCTTTCTTGAACATGTCTTGCCTTACCTCTTTGATCGTGTTGGATCCTTCGTGGTAGTCACAATGTGCTTTCCACACATCGTATGCAGATCGGAGGTGTGCAACACGGTCGAAGTCGCTTTGTGTTAATCCTTGTATGATCAAGTTCCGAGCCTTGTTGTTGTTGTCGACATCTCTCAGATTTGTAGCTGTAACTTGATCGTTTGATGGCACTTCGTAAGGCTTGTATACCTTCTCCCATATTGCAAAGCCTTGTGCCTGGATGAAAGTCTCCATGCGTGCCTTCCAAACCTGAAGATCAATACCAACGAACACACAAGGTTTGGCAGAGTACTTCTCCATGATGATTAGTCAAAAACACGCGCAAATCACAAAGATTAGAGCACTGTGGCTCTGATACCAATTTTAGGATCGAAGAGCACATGAAAAGCTACTAGAGGGGGGGGGGGTGAGTGGTAGATTTAAAAATCTTACGCAGCAGAAACAATTAAACCTCAACCCCTTCTGCAGAAAAACGATCTGTTAAAGAAATCGTGTGTAAGACTAATCTAAACATGTTTCACCGTGACAAAAGTGATATATATCATAGAGAATAAAGTCATGAAGACAACACAACAATAATCACTCAAATCCATTGAGAAAAACTCAAGTTATGATCGAAAGATCGAACAAGGGTCAACCTGACCTACTCGAGAAAAACAGTTTCTGGAATGCTGCAAAGAAACTCGTGTAGATCAGAAACCACAAATCCAATGACCGTGAAATTTTAAAAATCTGATATATAATCAAGTTTTGAAGACAACCCAAAAAGAATCACGTCAATTGAATCTGTAAAACTAGAGTTATGATAAAACCACCGACGAAAGGTAGTGCTGTCCAGAAACTCGACGAGTAAAACTTATCTGGAACAAGTCGGACGAACAAGGCACAAAAGTTCCTTCAAACTACGAATTTTATTCAATATAACACAAGAGGAAAAGCCCCAAAGTCGTGCACCACGAGCTCTGGGCTCCCTTGCTTATATAACCAGCTCGAAATCCAACTCTACTCAAATCAGGAACCTAATCCTACCCTGTTCACGAATCGTATCTTTCCATAACTGCTTAGGATTCTTCTATACGTAGATAGAAGCAATCTTAAGACTTCCAAACACCTTAGGAACATATCCCACATTCCTAAACAACTCAAATTCGTGACCCACACGAAATCCTATCATAACCAACTCAAATCATTCCATATATGAGTCAAACCCAACTCAGCCGCAGCCTGAGTCCATAACCTAGTCGGTTGGACCTTTCTAACCAATTCTTTACGTCCAAATCTCTTCATCACAGCTTGGATCTATGCAGACACGTCCATGAACTCCTTGCACACGTGCAAACATCTTCCAATGGCGTCCACGATACCTTCAAATGCATTGTTCTTGATTCAATCATGCTGTGCAACCTCCTGATCAGCTCAACCACAATTCCTCCTGAATTTGGTTGTTGGAACCTCATCTCCTCCCTGAGACTCGTCCAATGGATCCCATCACCAGCCATGCCTTGAACTCAAGCAAAACCTGCACATGAATAAACAACCAATCCATACGAGCCCAAGTTCTCAACTTGACTCAAGTTAGTTCCAAACACAACACCTTACGTGAGAACCTCACATAAGCATGTTGCAAAACCACAGTAACACGATATCATCCATGTCAACCAAAAACGTACCAAAGACATAGCGAATGAATACTAAGCAATCTCTCCAGAGATGTAAAGTTAGTATGAAACATTGCAGATGAAAAACAGAAGCACTGCAGTAAAGTTCTGGACCTTGCCAAAGCAACCCGGACCTTGAGCCGGAGCTAACAAAAGCTAGTAGAACCTAGCACCGGAACTAAACAGAACTAGTAGGAACTAGTAAACCCAAAAGCCGGAGCTAGAAAAATCAACTCGGAGCTTAGCAAAAACATGCCAGAGCTATCAAAGACATGTCGGAGCTAAAGACAAAACTCATCGGAGCTAACCAAAACTAGTCGGACCTTAATAAAAAGGTGTTTTGGTGATATTCAAAACTTTTATCGTCAAAGCAAGTGTATTCACTACAAGCCAATGTATTCAGCACACATAGGTCTTACATTCGAGCTTCGGCGCCTCCCACATGGACCGCCGATGTTTCTTCTGCGAGCTATGGCGCCCCCAAGGGGCCGCTGGCGTCACTTCTCCGAGCTTCGGCGTCCCCAAGGGGGGCATCAGTGTCACTTATCCGAGCTCCAGCGCACCCTGAGGGGGCCCGCTGGTATCTCTTTGACAAGACAAGATGAGGCCCCACCTACAGGATCGTCATCTCTCCCAAGGTGGGTCCGGGGGCCACCGTTGGTACCCTCAAGACCGGGTACCCCCGCATACAAGAAGAAGCTCCAGACCCGACCTCCCCACCGAGAAGGGCTCCGGAGCTGCCACGCGTGCTCCGGCTCCAGGCCCTTGCTCCCACCAAGGAGGTCTCCGGAGCTGCCACGCGTCTTCCAGCTTCATGCCCTTGCTCCCACCAAGGAGGGCTCCGGAGCTGCCACACGTCCTCCGGCTCTAGGCCCTTGCTCCCACCGAGGAGGGCTCTGGAGCTTCCATGCATCCTCCGGCTCTGAGCCCTTGCTCCCACCGAGGAGGGCTCCGGAGCTGCCACGCTCCCTCCGGCATCAGGGCCTCCTTCCAACCGAGGAGGGCTCCAGAGCATGAGTGTCCCACGACCTGCAATAAGCCGTGGGCCTCGAAAAGTAAAGGGCAGTGCATGATGTCCAGTTGTGTATTGAAGGCATGTGCCTACCTCTGGCACATGGTGCAGCATACGCCCCCTGTCCGGTACCGCTGCATCTAATCACATCACAGTGAAGGCGCTGTAGGCCTACCCTGCTTCGCCATGTGGGTAGCTTATGACGAAAAGACAGATGGACGGGACATTCTCTGCCATCATCAATGACTACGCCTTGCCACTGGCGACCAATGCGACAAGACAACAAGTCTTCAATGCACGGTCAAAGGCAGCATACGCAAGAAGCTCTAGATTTTGTACAGGATAAGATCATCCTGGGGCCACCTGTCGGCCCTGGACCCCACTTGTAAGGCCTCCGACCTTGGACTATAAAAGGACTGGGCAGCCACCAACTTAGACTCCTTCTCTGGTCTGACCAAACGCAAAATCACTGATACACACACACATACACACTCACCAAGCAATACAATCCACCGTGGAGTACGGTGTTATGCTCCTTGCGGCCTGAACCACGTAAAAATCCACTGTCTCATACTCTTCCGCTAGAACACTAGTTTGAGGCCTAAGCTCTGCCAAACAAGGACTCCGCGGGCTGCTCCTTAGCAGATCCGGGGGAAGTGTCACATTAACACTTCGACAGCGTCCAAGATTATTATGCATCCGTAGCTCATCCAAAGAGTAACGGTCAGGTAGAGAGGTCCAACACTGTGATCCTTAGGGCCTCAAGACACGAACATATGAAAGCTTAGAGATGCATGGTGCTAAGTGGGTTGATGAACATCCGTGCATGTTGTGGGCAAGCCAGACATCACCCAATCGGGCCATGAGGGAAACACCTTTCTTCCTGGTGTATGGGGCCGAGGCCGCCCCCCCCCTGCCCCAAGAGATCGCCGTCGTATCCCTTTGATGAAGCCATGCACGACCAGCTCCGGCATGTAGACATCGACCTCTTAGACGAAGCAAGATGGCATGCCGCCATCCAAAATGCACAGTACCGGCAGGAGCTCTGGTGCTACCAGAAACGGTTCGTGCGGAATAGAGAGCTCTAGGTGGGCGACCTAGTGCTGCGGCACATACTTTCTCATGAAGGGTCGCACAAACTCTACACCAGCTGGGAGGGTCCTTTCTGATTGACACAGGTATCCCACATCAGGTGCGTCCACCTGGCCACGAAGGAAGGAGATCCTCTCTCTAACCCTTGGATCATAGAGCACCTCCATTAGTTTTACTCCTAGCATTGCGGTAGGACAGTGTAAAGATGTCATGAAGTCCAGTAGCAGCGCTGAGAACAACCAAGCTCTGGGGGGATCCAATCCAGAGTGTGTAGTCCGCTTAGCCTAGTCCTGTACCCTAAGCCTGTACACTCTACCACCCTTGTGATCCAAAGCAGGTCGTTGCCTTCTTGTAGAGCCTGCCTCCTCCCGTTAATACAAGTTAAAATAATCGCTATCTTGCTTAGTGTTTTCTCTTATGTTCATTCAATTACTCATTATTTTATGATCATCAAACTATGCTCGTTTTCGCATATCGTCTTCGTATGCTCGGTCTTTTTTCTTTCTCGTGCCACTAATGGAGTTGTGCGATCCTGCTGCAGGCGGACTCATTTGAGGTACCTGCAATGTGTTCACGGGCCTCACGGCCCCCCTTTACTTGTGGTCCTATGGTGCTAGACAGTCTCCAAGAAAGGCCTAAGCCGAGCCAGAGGTCCAGGGTGTGTAGCCTGCCTAGCCTTGTCCTGTACCCTAGGCATGCACACTTTGCCTTCCAGCACTATGGCTAAGTACTGGGTGCTCGAAGGCTCACACCCTGGGTAAGGTGGGAGCCAGACCCCGGACACTAATGCACCAAATTACCCAAGCTCTGCGTACCAACCCAGGACCATAAGACGTATCAAAATTATAGAGTACAGAGAGGTAACCAACGAGCAAAACTATTCCTCCTTTGTCTTGTGCAGGACATACAAGGCAGCTTGGTTCAAGCACAATCAGTAGCAGCATTTGCAGGGTTCATGCCTCCCAAGGGGCCTCCCGTCGACGTTTTTCCATGCGTTGATAGTGGGTGACGCCAGAGCATCCAACCCTGGTACCCCCCAGGGGCCCCTGTTCTACGTAATGGCAAAAAGCGCCGATTTGTGAGTATGCTCTCTCGTTCCGCTTTTGTTGCTAACAAGGTTTCTATGGTCTCCTATCAGCCAGGGTCCTGTCATCAATGTTCTCCGCGTTGATGATGGACGACGCTAGAGCATCCAACTCAGACACCTCCTATGGGGCATGCCGTCGACATTTCTTTTCGTTGATGGTTGGCGACACCAGAGAAACCAGCTGTGACACCTCCCATGGGGCCCGTCGTCGATGTTTTCAGGCGTTGATGGTGGGCAACGCCAGAGCATCCAGCTCCGGCACATCCCAAGGGGTCCGCAGTCGACGTTTCTTTGCGTTGATGGTGGGTGACATTGGAGCAGCAAGCTCTGGCACCTCTCAAGGGGCCCGCCGTTGACGTTTTCATGCGTTGATGGTGGGCGACGCTAGAGCATCCAGCTCCAGCACCTCCCAAGGGGCCCGCTGTTGACGTTTTCACGCATTGATGGTGGGTGATGTCAGAGCAGCTAGCTCCAGCACCTCCCAAGGGGCCCACCATCGACATTTTCACACGTTGATGGTGAGCGATGCCGGAGCATCCAGCTTCGGCACCTCCCAAGAGGCCCGCCAATGACGTTTTCATGTGTTGATGGTGGGAGACGCCGAATCATCCAGCTCTAGCACCTCCCAAGGGGATCACCATCAATGTTTCTATGCATTAATGGTGGGCGACGCTGGAGTTTCCAGCTTCGGCACCTCCTAGGGGGCCTGCCGTCGATGTTTCTTAAAGTTGAGGGTGGGCGCCGCCTGGCTCGGCAGCTGTCTTTTCAGCATCATCACCGCAGACCTCTTCGATGATGACCATGCGCTACAAATCAAGCTCGACACCACCTAGGGGCCCCGCTGGCATCAACCTCCGAGTCTGGCGCTCCCCAAGGGGCTTGCCGGTGTCAACTACTCAAGCTCCAGCGCTCTGTCGGGGGCTCGTCGATGACATCCTTCCATCAAGTAGTAGCGTTCCCAACCAATTGGCCACACCATACAGGGGCCTCTAATGGGTTCCATAGGTAGGACGTCAAATGGCGCAAAGCGGCTACGTCAAGTGTGCGACCGTTGGTTCCTAAAAGCTAACAAAGTTAGCAAAGTTCTTCAGCCCCTTACGCTACTAAGGACCGGGGTGTACAAGTTGAGAAGCACAAGACAGTGCCAAGAAATTGGACATGAATTTAAATTCATTAAAGGTTTTTTACAAAGGGGCAAGCTTCGTATACATAGGCGCTCTGCCTGGGGGCCACCGGCCTCACTCCTGCGTGAACTATGCAACGACATATTTGGCGAAGTCCTCGACTTCAACCTTTGCTGCCTCTTCACGCGTCTCGAGGGGTGTTGACATTTCTTAAGTCACAGATAAAAATCTGCAAGCGCACGGAAACTATTGAAGTAGCATTTCCCCTTTAAGAGTATTCCCAAGGGTGTCATTTATATTTTCCCAAAGGAAGGCTAAGTGGAAGTAAAACAATCATCAAATGAAGAGGGTAGATTTGTCTAGGTAGGGTTCTAGTGAGTATGGGTAATAGATATCTGGGAGTAGTGTGACACACACAAGAGCACCCTATTCTAAGGGGGATAAATTGGTCAAAGAGGGATTAGTCTAAGAGTTAGAGAGTTACTCCTACAGTGCTTGTAGTACACATATACATAGCCTAGGTTAGATACTAATGAACATATCAATGGTGAATTCTTACGCTAAGTTGTTCAACACATCAGGCACGGGTTTACCCCTAGCAATATTAGGATGACTCCCGCAAAGAGCCTGTGGCATAGACGAAACTGGAGGATTACAAAGACAGATAGAGCTTTCGCTACCTACTACCTACCTATTCAATCTGTGGCTCTACGAGACATCAAACGCTACTTAACTTTCCTAGCACCATGCTAGCATATTAAGTAAATACCTTAGGAGCCTAGGCACAAGCTATCCTAAGGAAATGACTAACCTAAACATCGTTGAACTAATGGTGAAACATAGTATAAGTTATTCATATTAACATGGTCATGTCATAACTGATTAGACTATAATGGGGGTTTGTAGTGTTTATGATGATATAATGAGAATGATATGGCATAATCATAAATACTACTCCTACCACATACATGGAATCCACAATCAAACAAGAAACGCTTCATCCATGTATATGAATAAAAGAAGACTGAAGATAACATCTTTATTAAGGACAAAGTCACAAGTACAAATAGGAATATGAGAGTAATACCTTTCCCAATTTGGAATTGGGAAGAGAGAGACCCCTTCTACTCATTCGTAACTTGGACTATGGACTAGAGGCTCTCCTCTCTACAGCCTAAACTCCTCTAAACCTATGGAGAGTTGTGGATACAATAGAATGAATACTCAAGTGGTGTATGTGTGAAGTGAGGGTAGGGGTCCTATTTATAGGTGAAAAGGGTCGATTCCCACAACCAAAAGCATGTGAATTAGTCATGATCATCTTGATAAAGCCAGGAGGAGCCAAGACGTGTCCATTGACTGAGTTTGACGCCAGGACAAGGTCGGCTGACTAGGGGGGTCGGCCGACCTGGTCAGTGCTCCGTTGGGGTTGTGTTTTCTCCAGGTCAGTGACAGGTGGGTCCCCTTTATTGATATAGGTGATACACCGTTGGATGACCTCAGGTACTTTTTTTTGTGGGCCATTTGATCCATGTGGTGCCACATGTCAGCGCTTGATTGGCTGGGTTATAGGATTTCTCTCCCTCTTTTACCTCACTTCCTGCATAAAATGTCTACATGCACTATTTCTCCAAGGAAAAGTAGAAATAGGTTATATAGAAATGTGACGTGTGCAAGAAATGATAATTCCTTCATATAATTGAGTTATATTGACTAGTGAAATTGGTATATAATAGCCATAAACAAACTCCCCCAAGCTTATCCTTTGCTCGTCCCGAGCAAAGTCAAGACTTTAGGTTGATGATCAGGAGTTGCTACAATGTTCTATTTTTCAAAAGTACCATGTGCACAATAAAATGACCTACCTAGTATTGCAAAAATCGGGATGGTAATTCACCCATTTGAAGTCATTATGGGGCTTATGCCTTCTCCTATTCATGGGTGGTTGAAAGATAGAACAACAAATGAAGCAAGCATACCCTAGAGATCAAGCACCACTCAAATTCCGGAGAGTTCAATTTAGATTTAAGTACTTCAAACTGATTCTCTCAATCACTGTGTGTAGTGGAAATATTTCCTCACAAGGCATTTTGCCTATACTCATCCTACCACTAAATAAGGCTTGTATGTGGAGCTTGGTAGGGAATGTAGTAGGCATATTCGCAACACATAATATTGCTAAGTCAAGAAAGCAAGCCTTAGGAGAAATCAATTCAAAACTATTTAATTCAAGACTTGTGCATGTGTGACGGAATGCAAGTGGTGTGGATGTTTGAGATGACTCCTATTTATGTAGACTCTCCTATTTTGCAGGGATGAAACATGGCTACTTTTCTTCTTCTCTTTTGTTTTCTCATGCTTATGATGTAAGCATGAATTTTCTTTTTCTTTTTCTCGTAGCCATGTCTTCTACTCCCTTTTTTATGCAATAAACTTGGAGAGAGTACTGAGCATGAAGGGTATGGAGTTTCTCTTTTTATTGTGAAATGATGGTATGTTGGAATTTTGCTTACTTCTAATGTAGAAGTATAGCATGTTCAAGTGAAGTCTTGAATTCAAAAAGAAATGAATGAATTCTCACATAGGTCTATACTAGTTTGACTAGGCTCAACGTGAAGACAAATAGCATATGCATAAGGTCTATCAATGTAAAATATCATATGGCTTTGTTAGGTCTTTCCAATCAAATGAGAGTAACTTAAATCTTTTTAGAATTTCTCCGAAAACTAAGTTTCACTTTCAAACTAGAAATAGCAACCCTATCACTATATCATATCTCACAACAACTTAGAATTGGATTAAGATTCTGCTACCCACAATTTGTAAATCAAGACAAAAGTAATTTTAGCCAATGATAGCAATATTTGGAGAGTAGTAAGTTGTAAACTAGGGACTTATGAATATTAAAATAGAGAAACTATTTATCTTTTATCTACGTGAATTCTAAACCATTCTTACCGCACATCTTTTATATTATTTGAAAGCAAATCTACTCTATTTTTTATTATTTTTTATGCAAGGTGAATGGTGGATGAATGGAAAATAAATATGCAAGGGTTGTGACACAATTTACCTCAAGTGGGGGTCCTCCCCCAAGCTTACTGTTCACTCACCTCCGTGATGAGGGTTGAACCCTTGGTGACGGAAGTATGCCACGAGATTGGTTTGTTGTTGTTGTAGCATGGAGTTGAAGTTGGTGAATTGAGCGTCCATGTGTTGTTGCCAATCTTGGGTACCTTGGACATGCTCTTTGAGAGTGTTAGAGATGTCTCCCATACTCACTTCAAGGTATTCCATACAACTAGTGAGATCCGTCATTCCTTAGCTATAGTCATGATGACTTCTAGCCAAAGAGAAACAACATCTTCTCATGGACGTTGGAGGCAAGTTGCTAGACCTTGAAGTGGATTGGGGTGGCTCCCACGCGGCACCTGGCCATCCATGCCAAGACAAAACTTCGGTCTCATACGATGGAGGTTGAGTCCATCCAGGTGCATCACCCATTGGGTTCTCTTCCTCTTTGTACTCATAGACCGTGGAGGTTGTTGGAGGCATGGCCGCTCTTCTTGGACGGCTTATAGTTACCTTGCCAGAGACATTACTTCTTTGGGCTTCCTCGATGGGAAGAAGATCAATGGTTAGTCTCTGGAATTTGTACAAATGATAATCCAGGTTAGGTAACCAAATTCCATTAACAAAATCGGGATAATAAAATGTCAAAGAGCCATCTTGATCATGCTTAAGGGTTTCCTTGCACAAGATAATCTTCATTTTCTCGTCCATTTTCAATATATACAAATGAAGTATACTCTGGTGCTCCTACCCTAGTAGCAATGCGGGTAATCAATGAAGTGCATTCCATTGGACCTGTCCTTGAAAGGTAATCTAACCATTGTGTTATCGTGACAATAACTGGAGCAACTTTTATCTTTTTACTCGGCAAAAAAATTCAGCTCATCATCACTCACTATTGTAACATCTCCTCTAGATAACATAGTCATAGCCACCCATCTATGCATGAAGTGTAATGTAGGATTGTGCAAGTGGAAATTCATAGGAGCACTACATCTGACCTCACTAGTCAATTCATGCTAAAAACTTTGTTTGTTAAACTTAGGCAAATTGTCTAAATCTAGCAAGCAACGTTTATGGAAGCCTAAGATTTCACTTAATTCTTTCTACAGGATGTTGTATTCTTTTTGAAATAATCTAAAATAAATACCATCAAATCCTATTTTGAGGGTTCAAAGGAATTGCATGGAGAGAAGGAGTGAACATCTCTCCTCTATGCAAGCAAATTCTCCCATCCTACTGCACACCAAATGGAAAAGATTTCAGAATCCATACCTATTTTGGAGATCAAATCCGGATCATAAGCTTTTGTATGAGAAAACTCATGATCTTGGAGGATCTTGTGTGCTTGATCTTCAACTTCACTTTGTATGTCGAGGTCGTCGTCGTGGAGAAGTTGACGCGGGTTGCCCTTCTCACCCATGGGAGTGTCCTCACATACACTCCTCCTCCGTGATCTTGGTGTAGCAATAGAAGAGGGAAGTGCACTTGAGTCTCCACCATAGCTTGAGCTTGCATCCTCCTTCCTCTTCCCAAACAACCTCTTGATTCCTTTCATTGCCACAACAAGCAAGAAGACAACAAAAGCAAAAACCCGAAAGAGGTGATGTTAGTAAAAGAAAAATCCCGACGAAATTTTCCCTTGAAGAACTTGAGATCAAATTACAAATGCAAACAAAAGAAAATCTATTTGGGTCGGATTTGAGCAAGAGTGCTTCAATGAAGAGCAAGAAAAACAATGTGAGGAAAGATTGACTTCGGGGAGGTGTCAAATGAGGTGAACTGTGAAGAGGAGTGCTCCTCACGGCCACCATTTATAGTGTACACTCCCCAACAGTCACACGAGGATCAAATGTAGATAGTGGAGGAGAGAGATCCAAAATGGCCCTTTCCCCAAGTCGGACAAACAGGGGTGGTCGGCCACACTGAAATGTGGGCTCCCCTGTTCCCCTTTTGGTACGTGGCTCCCCAATGGCTATAAAATTAGCATGTTGGTGAAATGCCACATTTGCAGCTCAAAAAAATTGTTTTCCGAATAAAATCCTTTTTCAAAACCCAACAATTTTCTTTTTGTGAAAAATAAAGAAATAAAAATGATAGTTGAGAATATAAGATTCTGAACTTGCTAGGAAAATGAAAGTGCATCTAGGCATCCCCGTGAGTTTTGGATGATTGATGACGACAATTAAGAGTCTAATGAGCTAAGTTGATCCTAAGCACATATACAATGATTGAAATGAGATGAAACCCTTTGAAAAGGAAAAGGACATAACGGGTGTCAAAGGCTCAAGAGTAGAATTTAGGGTTTCTATGAAGTTGAGCTTATATGAGCCGTGTCATGTGAGAGGGTGGATGTATCATGTGCATTGAGGTCATTCTATAGGGCTCAAAGTGGTGGTTTAGAGAAAAACCTAAGTGAGAAGCCAAAATGAGAAAAAACCCTAGGAGGCCGGACTAGTCCGGCCAGACAGACCAGTCTGTTTTGAGACGGACCAAACGTCTCTGGAGTGATTCTTAGTGAATTTGGAGCTAAGTCCCAGAAGACTGGACTTGTCTGTTTTTGGATGGACCAAAGCTCTCTAGGAAATTTTGGACTTGTCCGTTTGGGCACGAACTAGTCCGTTTGAGAATTAGTGAGATTAACTGAGAGAAACCCTAGAGGGCTGGACTAGTCCATCCCGTGTGGCCGGACTAGTCCGGGCCTACACAGATGAGTCTGTTTTGAGTCGGACTAAACCCTTCTATCCTACTTCGGACTAGTCCGTTGTTTAGTGACCGTTTGAATTTGTAAATTTGGTGGGTAGCGTGACGATCATCGCGCATTGTGGCAGTTATCGGGACCTGACCAGAGGTGAGTGGTCCCATGGGGGCGGACTAGTCCGTGGTGAGTGGCCGAACTAGTACGCCCTTCTGCTGAGGTCAGCAGAAGGGGCTCGGGACCCCTATAAAAAGGGGACCCCCAACCTCATTTGAAGAAGTCATGAACCCTAGCGCCGCCACAAGTGACCAAGAGCCTTCCGAAGCCTTCTACTCATCCTACTAGCCCTGTAAGACCAAATCTTGAAGAGATTAGGGTTTGGGGAGGAGAGTGAAGGAAGATCATCACGCTTGGGCTCTCGGTTTCATCTCTTTGCACATTGTGATTGTGTTTTGTGGCTTGTGTGAGTTGAGCTTCGTGTGCTCCTCATTGTATTGATTTGTGGGAGCCTCAACTTGGTAGCAGCCCCATCAAACTTGGTGATTACCCATTAATATATTGGAAATCAAGCTGGTCATTGTGGTGGCTTGGTCAGAGAAGGGTCAAGTGAGACCCTGTCCTTGTGTGGACTTCTCAACGTGGATGGAGGCTTCTTCGTGGAGCTGAACCACGGGATAAATCTTATCTCACTTGTCTTTTACCTTTTGTGATCACTAGTATTGCTATTAGGGTTCTTATTGTTCATATTGCCTTTCACTTTTGTTCTTTGTCAAAATCTTGTGATCTAAGTGCTTTAACTTCACAACCTGAATTGTACTAGTTTGCCACATATTGCTTATCTCTTTGGTGAACTTAAATTCCGCAAATAACTTGTAGAAACCAAGTTTTTAGGTTTTCACCCTGTGCTGAGCGGACTAGTCTGGCCTTGTCCAGACTAGTCCAGCCACATGAGTTTAATCTCGTTTGATTAAGTCATTTCAGTTATTATTGCCTATTCACCCACCTCTAGGCGACTTTCAATTGGTATCAGAGCGGGCTTCTCCACAAGAGTCTAACAACTCAGAGAAGAAATGGCCGGAAGGGGTGATAACGAGGTTCCGGTGGTCGTCGACGACACTAAGACGAAGAACGTCAATGTTCTTGAAGATGATCCAAATGACGACGAAGAAGTTTGGATGCTCAAGGCACGGCTTAGTGAGAAGCTCAATGTGCCCAAAGAGATCAAGCCAATTGTGCAGACCAACGTCGACAATGGGAGTAGTTCACAAGACTACTCCTGATATCCTTACAATTATGAGCAACTTACCCCGAGCAACCATTATTTGTCTATTCCCATTGGCAAACCTCCTTAGTTTGATGGAAATGATTACTTTATATGGAAGCATAATATGAATGTGCACCTCATTTCCTTAAACCCTAGCTTGTGGCAAATTGTTATGACAGGTGTTCATCTTCTGAAGAATGAGGAAGACATCACTCCGAAACAAGTCATTCTTCTCCATCGCAATGCTGAAGCCGTTGGAGTGATTACCTCCTCATTGACTCGAGAGGAGTTCAACCCCATTGAAGGGTTAGAGGTTTCCATGGAGATATGGGATACCCTCAAGACGACACATGAAGACAACCGCGTCATTAGGGAGGCGAAGATTGAGATGATTGAAGGAGAGCTTGGGAGGTTTACCATCATGGATGGTGAGTCCCCCCAAGACATGTATGACCACCTCAAGACTCTCATCAACAAGAGTCGGTCTTATTGAAGCACCCGGTGGACCAACCATGAGGTAGTAAAAAGGATGATTTGAGCATTCATGCCTCAAAATGTCACTCTTTGCTCACTAATTCGTGAGAGTCCGGGTTTTCATTAGATGACTCCCGAAGAAGTGCTTGGAAGAATCATCAACCATGAGATGATGGAGCAAGAAGCCATGTTTTACAATGATCTACAAAAGCTTTCCTCCTCCAAGAAAAGGGATGTTGCATTCAAGGCAACGTCCTCAAGATCAAAGAGGGCTTGTTACAATTGTGGAGAGTATGGCCACTTCATTGTGGATTGTCCACATGAAGAAAACAAGAAGAAGAAGGAGGGAAAGTCCAAAGAGAAGAAGTACTTCAAGAAGAAGAAGAAACGCAGACATGCCCACCTCGGAAAGGAGTGGGATTCAAATGAGGAATCCTCCTCCGATGAAGAAGAGAAGATAGCAACCATTGCTATGAAGAAGACAACTACGGAGAACAAGCTCTTCCCCAACTTGGAGACTTCAAGGCCAACATGCCTCATGGCCAAGGAGGTAAGAAAGAAGGTTAAATCTAAATCCTCTTCTTCAATTTCTTCTCATGATGATTTTTATAGTAGTAGTGAAAATGAATATATGCTTAAAGACATGAGTAAAAGTACTTTGAAAAGATTGAGATTGTTGACAGAGGAAATATTTGAGAAGGAAGAGCTCATAAACTGTCAAGAGGACATGCTCATCCAACAAAAGGAGAGATGTCAAGAGGTTGAGGAGCTCTTGGAGCTTGAAAGGGAAAGAAGCAAGGAACTTGAGCGTGAACTTGCTTTGAGCAAGGAAACTTGCTCAAACCTTGAGAATACTACAATTGTGCTCAAGGATGAACTTGTTAGTTTGACACAAGCTGACGAGATCCTTGAAACACAAGTGAAGTCTCTCAAGGTCAATGCACCTTCTTCCTCTACAAGCTCATCTTCCAAAAAATATTAAATCCGAAGCATCTCAACCTTGTAAATGTTCAAACTTGATCATAAAGCTTATATATGAGCTTAAGTTGGTACAAACCAGTCAAGCACCAAAGGGTGGCATCTTTGACAAAGAGAAGGTGGCATATGCACGTAGTGCATATACCAACACAATACATCCCCTTGTCAAGGATGGTCTTGGTTATTCTAGGGAGATGAGGCGAAACTTCAAAACTCCCAAGAATGGCTAAGACTTGATTGTTTTTGTCAAAGGAGGCTCATACAACAATAAAGGGAAGAACATTGCTACTTCACCCAAAATGCCTAAGAAAGAACCCCATCCATTGTTTCATGATTTCGATGCATCATACGTTCTATTGAAGAACAAGTTTGGAAAGGCCTATGCTAGGTATGTTGGGCCACACCGCATGAGTCCTAAACCTTGTGTGTGGGTGCCCAAGTGCCTCTTGACTAACATCAAAGGACCCAACACCGCTTGGGTACCTAAATACAAGGCTTAAATCTTTTTTGTAGACATACTCGTCCGGTGGAACCAAATGGGTTCTCAATAGCGGGTGCACTAATCACATGACCGGAGAGAGGAAGATGTTTGTGGACTAAGAGCTAAATGAAGATCCAAGTGAAGGAATCTATTTTGGGGACAACAACCAAGGAAAAATCCTTGGCACTAGTAAAAAATTGCTATAACCCCTAATGACACTGTTTCAAATGTTCTACATGTTGATTCACTTGATTCTAACCTCTTGTCCATATCACAACTATGTGGCAAAGGTTACAAATGTTTATTCACTAATGAGGGTGTGACCGTCACAAGGAGAAGTAATGACTCAATTGCCTTTAAGGGTGTACTCAAGGGAAAGCTCTATATTGTGGATTTCTCTGGATAAAGCCCAACTTGATACATGCTTAATTGCAAAAACTAACATGGGATGGCTATGGCATAGAAGGCTAGCCCATGTTGGGATGAAGAATTTGCAAAAACTCCTTAAGGGCGAGCACATCCGTGGCTTAAAGAATGTTGTGTTTGAAAAGGATAGACCATGTAGCGCATGCCAAACCGGAAAGCAAGTTGGAGCACCACATCCATCCAAGAACATTATGACAACATCAAGACCATTGGAGCTTCTGCACATGGATATCCTCGGTCCAATTGCCTACATAAGTATTGGCGGTAACAAATATGGTCTTGTTATTGTTGATGATTTTTCACGTTTCACTTGGGTATTCTTTTTGCATGATAAAAGTCAGACTCAAGGTGTCCTCAATAGGTACTTGAAGAGAGCTCAAAATGAGTTCTCCTTAAGTATCAAGACCATAAGGAGTGACAACGGCACTGAATTCAAGAACACTCATGTTGAAGAATTCTTGGATGAGGAAGGCATCAAGCATGAGTTCTCGGCCCCCTACTCCCCTCAACAAAATGGGGTGGCCGAGAGGAAGAATAGGACCTTAATTGAGATGTCAAGAACCATGCTTGATGAGTTCAAGACGTCGGACCGGTTTTGGGCGGGAGCGGTCAACACCGTTTGCCATGCCATAAACCTGTTGTATCTTCACCGCATACTTAAGAAGACGTCTTATGAGCTCCTAACCAGAATTGTTTAAGTAGCACGTGACGTAGTGTTTGATGAGACTAATGGCTCCCAAGTGGAGCAAGTTGATCGACATGTTATAGATCAAGAAGAAGCTCCACAAGTGGTGATATGAAGGATGGCAGTTGGAGATATACGACCACAAGAACAATCTCAAGATGCAAGTGACCATCCTACACATCAAGAAAGCTCCTCCTCAAATTATCAAGATCAAGTCCCCCAAGATGCGCTCCAAGAAGATGAAAATGGAGGCATCAATCAAGGGGGAGACAATGAGGATGAGAAAGACCAAGATGATGACTGATACCTCAAGCGCCTCACCCAAGAGTGCATTTAAGCGTCCAACGGGACCATCCCGTTGACAATATACTTTGAGACATCTCCAAGGGGGTAACTACTCGATCTCGTGTTGCAAACTTTTGTGAACATTACTCTTTTGTTTCTTCATTGGAGCTCCACAAGGTTGAAGAAGCAGAGATCCGGATTGGGTGATGTCCATGCAAGAAGAGCTCAACAACTTCAAAATAAATCAAGTATGGGAGCTCATGAAGAGTCCTAATGCAAATGTTGCGGGCACCAAATGGTTGTTTCGCAACAAATAAGATGAGCACGGGGTGGTTAGAAGGAACAAGGCATGACTTGTGTTCAAAGGGTATTTACAAGTCGAAGGTTTGGATTTCGAAGAAACCTTTGCTCCTGTAGCTAGGCTTGAATCAATTCATATATTACTTGCCTTTGCTACCCACTATGATTTTAAGCTATATCAAATGGACGTCAAGAGCGCATTCCTCAATGGTCCAATCAAGGAAGAGGTGTATGTGGAGCAACCCCCCGGATTCGAAGATGAAGAATTCCCAAACCATGTGTACAAATTGCGTAAGGCTCTCTATGGACTCAAACAAGCTCCTAGAGCTTGGTATGAGTGCCATAGAGATTTTCTAACTCAAAATGGTTTCGAAATTGGGAAGGCGGATTACACCTTATTCACTAAGCACTTCAATGATGATTTGTTTGTTTGCCAAATATATGTCGATGACATTATATTTGGTTCTACTAACAAAGGTTTTTGTGATGAGTTTTCTAAGATAATGACGGAAATATTTAAAATGTCCATGATGGGGGAGTTGATGTTCTTTCTAGGTTTTCAAGAGAAGCAACTCAAGGAAGGCACATTCATTAGTCAAACCAAGTACACACAAGATATACTCAAGAAGTTTGACATGGACAAGGACATACCCATCAAGACTCCTATGGCAACCAATGGGCATCTCGATCTCAATGAAGATGGTCCAAGTGTGGACCAAAAGCTATATCGTTCCATGATAGGCTCATTGCTTTACTTATGTGCATCTAGGCCCAATATCATGCTTAGTGTGTGTATGTGTGCTAGATTTCAAGCTGCTCCTAAGGTGTGTCATTTGACTGCCATTAAGAGAATTCTTAGATATTTGGTTCACACTCCAAGCCTAGGACTTTGGTACCACAAAGGCTCTAAGTTTAACCTCATTGGATATTCTGATGCGGACTATGCGGGGTGCAAAGTTGATAGGAAGAGTACATCGGGAACTTGCCAATTCCTTGGTAAATCTCTAGTGTCTTGGTCCTCAAGAAACAAAACTCCATTGCTCTTTCCACAGCCAAAGCGGAGTATGTTGCCGCCGGAAGTTGTTGTGCACAACTTCTTTGGATGCGACCAACTCTTAGGGACTATGGCATAAACTTGCACCACATTCCCCTCCTATGTGACAATGAGAGTGCCGTCAAAATTGCCAATAATCCATTTGATCACTCAAGGACCAAACACATTGATATTCGACACCATTTCTTGAGAGATCACTCCATCAAAGGAGACATTGCAATTTCACATGTGAGAACCAACAAACAATTGGCCGATATATTTACCAAACCCTTAGATGAGAAAAGATTTTGCAAACTTAGGAGTGAACTTAATATCTTGGATTCTAGAAATGTGGCTTGAATCTTGCATATCTGATTGTCATATTCAAAATTCACACATGCTTGCGAAAAAGTCACCCTCCTCGATTTTCTACAAATTATTTTGAAATTATTGAAACCTTGTGAACCATGATCATAGTTTGATTGTTGACTACTTACTGATCATGTTTACAAATATATTTTATTAAATCTAGTCCAAAAGGATCAAATCTCCACTAAAAACTCAATATATAGGAGTTTTCAACCTTAGGATCGGACTAGTCCGGTGGCTCAGAACAGTCTGGACCTAGTCTGATTGCTGGACAAGTCTGGGTCCTTGACCATACCAGTCCGGCCCTTGGGGACTTAACCTCCCAGGGAGCCCCGTACTTCTCCACTTCAACTCAAACACTCTCTCTCCAAAAAAGTTCGAAAACTACCCCCCAAACGGCGATTTTTGATTCCCACCGACAAATCTCGACTCCAATCCGTGGATTGAAGCCCTATGGTGCTAGGGAACTATTCCCCAAGCATCAGAGGCTGATTCTTCATCCACATTTCATTGATTTGAAGATTTGAAGAGGTATACTAGACCTAATCCCAAAATCCTTGAAATTCAATTCTTTTGGGTCTATTGATAGAAACTTCTTCACAAATGTTGTTGTGCACATCATTGTGATCATGTACCTCCATTTTTGTGGTAGGATCCATAGTATTCATAAATTTTCTCTAGATTAGGGTTCTTGCTGTGTGAACCGGACTAGTCCGGCTTCAGGGATGACAAGTCCGGTTTGGTGCGGACTAGTCCAGCCCCTGGTCGGACAAGTTCGGATTTCACAACAAAAACCCTAAACTTGATCAGTTTTGTGAATTCTACCACTATGTCTTGCCTCCTTGGACTCATACACATTCCATTGCTTCTCTTATCAGCAACCATGTGGATAACGAGTATGTTCCACCTTTCGACTCCGAGGCCGAAGCGGAAAAGCAAGATATTTATCGCCGGAGACACGAGGATCAGGAAATGGCTGCCGCCTACATTGAATCAAAGAGAGCAAATAAGACACAATGAGAAGCTCACAACTCTGCTCTCGCCGAGGCAGCCCCAAGAAAAAAGAGACTTGTGACATTGGGGGATCAAGCTAGAGCCCAAGAGGCGAGGACCTCCAAGGATAAGGGAAAAGCCTCAGTCGACGCTGCACCCAAGAAGAGGGTGATTGTTGCCAAGAAGCCTGCAAGCAATTCCAAGAAGGGTGCCTCTCAACCCATAGGCCCCTTGAGGTTGTATTCTCCTGCATGGTACCCAAACCGTGCTGCTGCCTTTGATGCCAACATCTTCAAGGGCAAAGGGACTGAGAAAACGCGCAAGCTAAGGAAGATAAATGTCTATCAGCGGGACAGGGGCACAGTGGATCCCTGTTTCTAGTGTGACTTCCACTGTAACTATTACCGGACGGCCTACATGTCCAAGCAAACCCCAGTCACCGATGCTTAGTGGATTGACTGTGTCGGTACCCTAGAAACCGTACACCCCTTGAGGTTATAAAGATCTCAAAGGAAAATCATCTACTTGGTTTAAAGACCCTCAAAGGCCCACATGTCAGACATAACCGGACCCGCTTCTCCAACATGGTTAATCCCTGGGTCGCCACTTGTACTACCAAACCGGAGCTACCGCCCACAAGGGGGAAGCTCCGGACCATGTACTGAAATGGCACCCCCGGACTTAGCCCCTGACCGAGAGAAGCTCCGGACCTGACACGTGTCGGGTAGTCCCGGAGCTTCCTATTTCCCACAGCAAACTCCGGAGCTGCCACGTGTCCGATCGTCGGATCTTCAGCTTCTAACCTCCGGAAGACCCTGCAACGGCTCCGGATCTTCAAAGGAGAACCAAGGACTTCAAGACCCGATTAAGTGTCATTAATGCCATATTAATGACACTTAAACGGACGATCTTAACACCAATAACGGTGCTATCAAAGCCCGTTACAGGATCATTAAGAGAAATTAAACGTGTATCAATACTAGTAACCGCCGGGGCCACATGTCGGGCCAGGCTAACCTGTAACGGCCTGCCCTTGTACTATAAAAGGATAAGCCGACGATACACATAGGGACACACGCCTCATACGCTCATCACAAGCTCAAACAGCTAATACAACACCAACACCTCCGTGGAGTAGGGTATTACGCTCAGGCGGCCCGAACCACGTAAATTCTTGTGTCTCCTGTGTCAATTCTTACTCACCTTCTTGAATCTCCGCGCGCCCACACCGAACATCAAACTCCCCTATCACTTTAGTAGTGTAGGGAGATCTGCCGGTTCTCAACCACCGACAGTTGGCGCGCCAGGTAGGGGCGCCTGAGATTTTGAGAATGGTGAATTCTGCTGCTGGATCATCCAATGACCAACCTGCTGCTCAGGCTGTTGGAGGCAATCCTTCCAATAGGCAGCCACCAGCAGGAGCCTCAGCACCAGCAGGAGTCACACACCCACCACCACCGTCTCCTCCAGCAAATCGTGTTGGGCAACGTGATGGTGCGCCGGCGTCGCTTACTGCGTCGGCAAATCATGACAATCCGGAACACGCGCTTCATGCAGCGCGTGCTCTTCTCCAACGCCCACCACCTCTGGATGCACCTCGGGATGCACTGGAGCAGTGGAGGGCTGATGTGGAGCATTTGGTTGCAGCAGCAGCCGAACGCCTCAGCAACCAGGGTCCTCCTCCTTCAGGAAGAGCCCCGTCGCAGCGGCGGACTTTGTCTGGAAGACTTGGTCCGCATGTCTCCAATAGCAGGAGACGTGCTGCGTCACAACAAGTGACGTCATTGCCCTCCGGGGCTCGACGCACTCACACGGTATCCTGGCTTTCGACTCACGACCTCCGGGCGGAGCTTGATCGCTGATACCGCCAGCAGGACGGCCGAGTCCATATTGAGCGTGCCCGTGAAAGACGGGAAGCTCAGGACCTTTCTACTCATGAAGGGGTAGGAGGAGGCTATTCAGCCTTGGCCATGCACCTGCGCATGGTTAGATGGCCACAAAAGTTCCGGCCTCACCTGCCGGAAAAATTCGACGGGACTGTCAATCCCGCCGAATTTCTTCAGATATACTCCACTGCAATCTTGGCAGCCGGAGGAAATGAGGCCGTGATGGCCAATTACTTTCCAGTGGCCCTAACTGGGACCGCCAGGTCCTGGTTTATGAGCCTTCCACCCAACTCTATCAACAGTTGGGAGGAGCTGTGCCGTCAGTTCACTGCCAACTTCGGGAGTTCATACACCCGACCAGGCACTGAACTGGACCTTTTTGCGGTCGTGCAAAAAGGGGGAGAATCCTTGCGGTCATTCATTCAAAGGTTCTCTTAGGTACGAAACACTATCCCTTCTATCTCTAGCGCCTCTGTCATTGTGGCATTTAGATAGGGCGTACGGGATAAGAAAATGTTGGAGAAGCTGGCGATCAAGGAGATCACCAGCATCACGGAACTCTTCATCTTGGCAGATAAATGTGCCAGAGTTGCGGAGGACCGTGAAATGCACTCCAAACTAGCCGCGGAGGATCACAAGAAACCCTCCAAAGAAGAAGCTGCTACCTCCGGGAGTGGCAAGAAGAAAAAGATGACCAACGGCAAGAAGAAGCCGTCGGCCGGCACATCCAATGTTGCAGCTGCTGCAGCTCCGGGTGGCCGGGGGCCATGCCCCGAGAAGCGACCTTGACCGTCTTCCGAAGACGGTGGCAAACCCAAAGTGTGGTGTCCCATTCACAAGACGGGCAGCCACAGTTTGGAAGACTGCCAGGAGGTCCAAAACCTTGCCGATTGCTACAACAAGCGCCGGGAAGAATCTCCTTTCCGACAGAGGGAAGGAAAGCAAAAGGTCGATGAAGCGCCGGCTGAAGAGGAGTTAGGGTTTCAGGACCCCAAAAAGGTCCTGAAGGCCGTCTACACCTCAGTCGATGATGATTCTGACGTCTCTGACAACGAGCGTCGGAAGACCATGAACACCATTTTTGGTGGATCATGGGATATCACCTCTCAGCGTCATCAAGACTATGCATCGGGATATGGCCGCTGTAGCTCCTACAGTCCGGCCGGAACCTCATCGGAAGTGGATGAACACAGCCATCACTTTCGATGCTTCGGATTGTCCCCGGAGCATGGTTGGAGCAGGACAGTTACCCCTGATGGTATCTCCTACCATCAACAACATCCAGCTTCACCACGTCATGGTAGACGGAGGTTCGGGGCTTAACCTCATCAGCTTCGAATCTTTCACTAAGCTTCAGCTCTGACCTTCGGATCTCCACCCCTCTCGACCTTTCTCTGGAGTAGGTCCGGGGGCCATCACCCCACTCGGAGCTGTTACTCTCCCTGTGACCTTCGGGACACGGGAGAAGTACCGCACCGAGAAGTTGGTCTTCGACGTCGCGCAGATCAACTTACCCTTCAATGCCATCTTGGGTAGACCTGCCTTGTACAAATTCATGGCAGCTGCTCATTATGGCTATCTAGTGTTGAAGATGCCAACGCCAGTAGGCGTTCTTCGGATCCGTGGAGATCGCACCACTGGAGTAACTACACTGGAAGAACTCCATGCGCTCACCACAGCGCAAGAGGAGGACTCCAGGCAGGAGCAAGCTCCAAAACCCCCGAGCATTCGACAACGAGGCTCGACTTCTGCACCTGGAGTGCAGCGAAGCGGCGACACCGACATCCCCGTCAACGTCGTCCAAATTGGTTCCGATGCCGCTCAAACCACCCGTATATCGGGAGGATTGAACGACAAATAGGAACTCGCACTCATCACTTTCCTCCGGGCTAACTTCGACGTGTTTGCTTGGCAACCATCACAAATGCCTGGGATCCCCAGGGAAGTGATTGAGCACAATCTGAAGATCTACCCCGATGCCCGGCCTGTGCATCAGAAGCCTCGGAAGCAATCCGTAGAGCAGCAAAACTTCATCCGACAAGAAGTAAAGAAGCTGCTCGAAGCTGGATTCATCCGAGAAGTCTTCCATCCAAAATGGCTGGCAAACCTAGTCGTTGTGCCCAAGGCCGGCGGGAAGCTTCGGATGTGCATCGACTACACCACACTAAATAAGGCATGTCCAAAAGATCCATTCCCACTACCTAGAATAGATCAGATAGTGGATTCCACCTCCGGGTGTGAATTACTGTGCTTCCTAGATGCATGTTCCGGATATCATCAAATCAGGATGTCTAGGGAAGATGAAGAGCATACTTCATTCATCATAGTAGATGGATTGTATTGTTACACAGCCATGCCCTTTGGTCTCAAGAATGCAGCTTCAACTTTTGTACAAGCTATGTACAAAACTTTTGAAGAACTTATTAGAGACATAGTGGAAGTGTACGTCGATGACATCGTGGTCAAGGTCAGGAACAAGGAGTCACTCCTTGACACCTTGCAGGCTGTCTTCGACAAGCTGCGGGCCACCCGCACGAAGCTAAACCCAGACAAGTGTGTCTTTGGGGATAGCTCCGGAAAACTTCTTGGTTTCCTGGTAAGTCACCAGGGCATAGAAGCTAATCCGGCGAAGATTAAGGCCATTAAAGACATGCGACCACCAACCCGCATCAAGGACGTCCAAAAATTAACTGGATGTCTAGCAGCCCTCAGCCAGTTCATCTCAAGACTGGCGGAACAGGCACTTCCCTTCTTCAAGTTATTGAGGAAGTCCGGTCCATTCCAATGGTCCAAAGAGGCAGAAAAGGCATTCTAGGAGCTGAAACAGTTCCTCACCACCCTACCAATTCTGGTAGCTCCGAACCCTGGTGAGCCTTTATTGCTTTATATTTTAGCTACTCACAAAGTCGTCAGCATGGTTCTGGTTGCGGAGAGACTAGAACTACCCCACACTCAGGAATCCAGACCCCTCCGGGAAGGTCCGGAGGTTCCTGAAAGTGAGTCTGGGTCTCAGCTCCCAGATTCAAATCCACCGGAAGTCATTTCAGGAGACCTAGACCCCTCCAGGAGGGTCCAGGTCATTTCTGAAGAAGCCCCGGGTTCCTCCAGCCAGAACCTGGAGGTCCCTGAAGAAAATCCGGACCCTTCCGAGAGGGTCCGGGTCAGTGAAGAGGAAGCTCCGGACCCCTCCGGGAGGGTCCGGACCATTCAACGCCCGGTGTACTTCGTTAGTGAAGTATTACATGATGCCAAAACTCGATACCTAGAGGTGCATAAGCTGCTCTATGCAGTTCTTATTGCCTCCAGGAAGCTTAGACATTACTTCCAAGCTCACAAAGTCTTGGTGGTGACCTCCTACCCACTACGGGCAATCTTGCATAATCCCAATTCAACCGGGAATATTGCAAAGTGGGCAGCAGAATTGGCTGAATTTGATCTTGAATTTATTTCAAGACAAGCAGCCAAGAGTCAAGCATTGGCAGATTTTGTGGCAGAATGGACTCCCTCTCCATCAAACCCTGGGGGCCCCAGTGAGCAGAAGACGGAGCATCAAGCTCCAACCTTCACCGAGCCTCACTGGACCTTTTACTTCGACGGCTCCATGCAGAAGCAAGGGGCCGGAGCTGGAATCCTTCTCCTTGCACCGACTGGGGAGAAGGTGAAATACATGGTACACCTTGACTTCAAGGCAACAAACAACATGGCAGAGTATGAAGCACTCATCTACAGACTAAAGGTGGCACTGTCATACGGTGTCAGACAACTGCTGGTCAAAGGAGATTCACAGCTCATCATCAAGCAGGTGAAGGGTGAATGCTCCTGCAACAATCTCCAGCTAGCCGCTTACCTCCTTAAAGTCCAGAGGCTTCAGAAGGACTTTGAAGTCCTAGATCTCCACCATGTTCAGCGTGCCCACAACGCTGAAGCCGACGAACTCTCGACGAAAGCGTCAACCAAATCTCCAGCTCCTGACGGAACTTTTGTCCGGAGATTGTCGAAACCCACAGCTCAGCCTGCCGAACTGAGCAAAGGGGGCGAGATCAGCATCCCGAAGCTGACGGTCCCGATGGCCCTGTTACCATGGCAGCCATCAAGGGTCGTAGGTGCTGCCGGAAGCTCCGAGCAACCCAGCACGCAAGACTCGAATGCTCAAGTTAGTTCTGATGCATGGATCTCAGAGATCCGGTACTACTTGAAAGACAACATCCTTCCTGACGACGATGTATCCACTGACCGGGTAGTCAGATTGGCTAAAAGATACACGCTGGTAGAAGGGGATCTCTACCGGCGCGGTGCCAACGGCATCCTAATGCGGTGCATGCATCACAAGGGAAGAAGGCTGCGAGCTCCTCGCAGAAATCCATGGAGGCGAGTGTGGGAACCACGCGTCCTCCCGCACGTTGGTTGGTAAAGCCTTTCGGAATGGCTTCTACTGGCCTACAGCACTCCAGGATGCAACTGAGCTGGTGAAGAAATGCGAAGCATGTCAATTTCATGCAAAGCAAATTCACACTCTAGCTCAGCCCTTACAAATGATACCTCCTACATGGCCCTTCGCTGTGTGGGGGATGGACATCTTGGGACCTTTCCCAAGAGCCGTCGGAGGTTACAAGTTCCTGTACGTCGCCATTGACAAGTTCACCAAGTGGCCGGAAGCAACTCCAGTTGTGACAATCAACAAGCAATCTGCTATCAACTTTCTGCAGTCCATTGTATGCAGATTTGGAGTCCCAAACAAAATCATCACTGATAATGGGACCCAATTCACAAGCTCCGCATTCCAATGATATTGCGAAGACCTCGGCATACAGGTTTGCTACGCCTCCGTAGCTCACCCAGCCAGCAATGGCCAAGCCGAGAGAGCAAATGCTGAAATTCTTAAAGGACTCAAAACACGCACCTATGAGCGCTTGAAAAAACATGGAGCTAACTAGATCGAAGAGCTTCCGCCCACTCTATGGGCCAACAGGACTTCTCCAAACCAGTCAACCGGAGAAACACCCTTCTTTCTGGTGTACGGAGCTGAAGCAATCCTTCCTCCGGAAATCACCTTGGGTTCGCTCCGGGTCCGGACCTTCGACGAAGCCGCGCAGGACCAGCTCCGACGTGAAGACCTAGACCTCCTTGAGGAGGGACGGTGCCAAGCAGCTGTTCGGAATGCCCAATATCGTCAAGCTCTACGGCGTTATCACCAACGGCATGTACACAACCGGCAGCTCGAGGAAGGTGATCTGGTGCTACGGAGAATACTATCCAGAGAAGGGTTAAACAAACTCTCCCCCGGCTGGGAGGGGCCCTTCCGAGTGATTAAAGTATCCCGTCCTGGAAGCGTTCGCTTGGCTACTGAGGATGAGATACCTCTCCCAAATCCTTGGAACATCGAGCACCTCCGTAAGTTCTACACTTAACACCACGAAGGTGAGTCTTGAGTAACTTGAGATGTATGTTATAGAGTCATTGTACAGAGTCGGGTAGTTCCTCCGGGAGAACAGCCGGACCTTTCTCGAAAGGTCCGCAAAGTTCATGCAGCACTTGTCACAGTCTCCGGACTAAAAGTGTGGCTAACTACCCTGGGTCAAACGAGAAATGAAACACGCTTAGCCTGGTTCCGTACCCTAAGAGTGTACTTGTTTCCCCTATACCCCGGACCTATAATGAAAGACATTTTCATGTGAAATAGACTCCATGTGCATTTATTTTGTACAGGCTCAACACTTTTATTTTTCTCATTCTTGTCTATAACGAAGATGTGCAATTCTTAAGAAATTTTAGTTCGACCGGTTTATATACGAGCCGAGTTGTATTGTCAGTTCTTTTGGATTCAAATATCGTTCATGGCCAACTCGTCTGAAAGCCGCCAAGCCAATCTAGGGCCGGAGTGTGCTATCGACTTAGCCTGGTCAAGCACCCTAAGTACGCCACTCTACCTACACCCCGGCAGGCCGAAGTAAGGCGGGTCCGTGTACAGTTGGATCTAAAAGAAAAGACATCACATTCGGTTGTATTTAGAATCGCGTTTGACTTAAAATATTCTAAAAGAGTCATAAGCCGCGATGAAGTTATAGACAAGAAACAAATTTTACTATTTTTCTTGGCTTAAGTGTGCAAGAAAAATAAAATCCACGTTGATGGAGAAAAGCCGGAGCTAACTAAGCTCCGACTCCCCTAAGGGGGCCGGCCGTCGACGCCGAATAAAAGATGGTGAGAAGACCCCGTAGATGGAGTCTGCTGCCAACAAACTGAGTGTTGGCAAAGGTCCCTGCCGGAGCTTCTAAGCTCCAACACCCCAGAGGGTTAACTATCGATGCTCTACGCGTTGATAGAGACTATTGCCGGAGCTACTAAGCTCTAGCGATAGACAATGCCGGAGCTTCTAAGCTCCGACAACCTCAGGGGGCCTTCACTATCGAAGACTTCGAACCTAAATTCTACAAGTTCGGAGTAAAAGAGTCTTCAACAATGCACAAAATCCTCTTGGTACATATTCACAATCAAATTGTGTACATCTACCAGGGGGCCAAGTGAAGATGAAAGTGTTGAAGACAAAAAAGTGAAATTCGCAAAATTTGGGGATTTCATTTATCTGGAGACAAGAGATTACATCTGGAGACAAGGGATTACAAAATTGAGGAAAAAGAAAAGAAAATACAAGTGAGAATTACAGAGATGGTCCTAGACCCTATGGAAGAATTGGGCGACCTTCTGGGCGACCTCTGATACGCTGGCTTGGGTAGCTTCGCCTTCTCCTTCGACGGGGCCTTCAAGCACCGGGTCCAGAGGAAATTGGGAGTTCTGGCTGGTGTAGCACGTCAGCACATACTCTGCGACGTTCTTCGCCAGGGATTGCCCCTCAACCTCCAGTTGGTCTGCGATGACATCGCCCACCTTGGAGAGCTTGCTACCTGCTGCGCTCAACGCCTGCAGCGCTAGGTCTGGCTCCGGCTCCGGATCATCCGGGCGCACGGGGCTGAAACCCATCGGTGTCAGCGTATCGTTGGCCTTGCCCAGGAACTCCCAAATCTGTAGGGAGTCCGCAGTCCTCAAGCCCTTCATCTCCTCCAGGGATCTCTTGGCCGCCGTCAGTTCGGAATTCTCACGGGCGAGGCACTCAACCACTTTGGCGTTTTGCTGAATCTTTTCAGCAACCCGCCTTTCGAGTTTTCCGAGCTCCTCCTCCCAGAGGTGGATCTTGTTCCGGCGCTCGACCAGGTCCTTCTCCCTACCCCTCAGTTTCTTCTCCCAGGCAACAAGGGCACACTCTTGTTTGTAGAGTTCCTGCCCTCGCACCCAGGTCTTCTCCTCTTTCTCTTGGCAGCGCTCTTCCAATTTCTTGGCGCACTCCTCGAGGCCCTTGTCAGCCAGAGCTACTTTCTTGGCGAGCTCCTCTTCCCTCCTCAGGACATCATCCCGCAGCTCAAGGAGTTTCTGCTCTTCATCCTCGAGCCGTTTCTCCCTCTCTTCAAGTGCCTCTCGGCGCTTGAGGAGTGCGGTGTTAATGGCCTCAAGCTGTTCGTGGCGCGCATCGGCCGCGTTATTGGCAGCTTTGGCCTGATTGTAGATCTCCAGAGATTGAGCGTCGAGGGCATGAGTCATACTCTCCCTGTCATCCAGTAATTTACCCCAGTACTCCAGGCGGACCTTCTCCCGTTTGATCCACTCCTTGTCATCTGCTAGCCTCGATTGAGCCAGCTTGGTCTCGAAGTAGAGCCGGTTACGCCACCGCCTAAGGGTTTGGCGCTCCTCTTCAAGAGCCTTGCTGTCGTAGAAGAAGGCTAGCTGGACTTGACGCAGACTAGAACATGCGTTGTCAATGTACAGCGACAACGGGATTGGCTCCGGACCTGCTGGGGTCTCCACCGCTGGTTCCAGCGGGTCTTCAGATACAAAAATTGGGTCCCAATCTACAAGAGTGGTCCCCTGGGACTCCATGGCACTAGGGCCGTCCTCCGGGATGGCCTCAGTCGCCATCGAAGATGGCCCCGCCGCCAAATCTTCGTTCACCCCCTCAGGCTGGGGGCCAGCGACTTCGCTGGGGCACTCCGGCTCGGCCCCAGGCACCTCCGACATCGTCGCCTCCGAAGCAGGAGCCGCTACTGGCTCCGGTCTGGGCACCTCTTCTGACGGAGGCTCAAGCTCCGTCACCTCTTCAACCACCAGCACAGGAGCCAGAAGATGTTTAACATCGTTCGGACCTGTGATCGGAGCTCCAACAATAACCGGCTCAGCTGCCGGTGCTTCGGAAGTAGCCGGCCCAACTGCTGGAACTACCTCATCTTCCGGCTCGCATGCCGGGGCTTCAATCACCTCCGGCACAACCGCCGGGGCTTCGACAATTACCGGCTCAGAGGCCGGGATTACTACTTCCTCCGGCTCAACAGCCGGAGCTTCCATCATCGCAGCACCAGGACCCGGAGCTTCAACCTCCAGGACAGGTGCCGCTGGCGTGTCTTCACTACCATGGTCCGGCGCTACCACAAGAACTTCTGGGGACGAGTCGAGGTCCATGACCACGACAGCCGGCGCCGGAGCTGTCGCAGCCTCAGCCACCACTTGGGGCGGCACCGGGACAGGAGCAGAAGCTCCCACCCCCACGGCCTCAGACACTGTGGCTGAGGGTGGAGCCTCGCTCCCCTTCTTGGGTACGCTGCAGATGATGGACGAAGAAAATTAACAAACAGTTGCCACAATTAAAATAATTGTACAATGTATAGATTAAAAATTACCTTGGGAGGCTTTCGCACCAGCTTGCGCGGAACCATTTTCCTGGGCGTTCTGGGCTGGCAATAGTCGGTGTAGAAGCTCCGGAAGGCCCCCCGGAACTTGTCACGGCCACGGGCGTTTCCCAGGTCGAGGCCCTCCTCGATCGGGAAGAACCCCCGGACCTGGAGGCCTCCACCGGCCCAGGTGCTGGAGTCGCGCGCCCAGAGCTAACACCCCGGGAGGACCCTACTGCGGGGACAGCCGCGCTCCGAGAGGACCCTACTGCAGGAACGGTCTCGTTCCGGGAAGACCCCATTACGGGGACAACCGCAGCGGTGGCAGAAGACCTTCCCCTCCGGGGAGAAGGAACCGAGGCGGAAGTAGCGGGCCTGACGGACCTTCCATCGGCATGCTGCAGCTTCCTCTTCCGGCTCTCGGGTTCATCCGCCAGCTCCTTGCCCTTGCCGACGACCTCGACCCTTGGCTTTGGGGCAGGGACGAAGCCATCTTCGGGCATTCCGGGGATCGCCACCCGGGTGGTTGATCTTCTCTCGACGACACCAAGGTCGTCAAGTACGGGCATATTTCGCCAGAGCTCCCTGCTGAACTCCACTTCCATGTTCAGAGGGAGGAAGGCCGACGGGGGAGTCAAGTCATCACCGTCGACGTTGATGCCGTGCTGGAATTTCTTGAGGTGGAACTCCAAGGTTCCCCCTTCCATGTTGGACTTCAACCCGATCTCAACCCGGTCGTCGTCCATCACGCTATTGAGGGCCCAAGCGAGCTTCTCCCTCCTCTTCAGCGGTGCCCACCTGTTGACCAGGAAATTCCAAAATACCGCCTGAGGAGTCAATCCTCCCTCCACGCAAAGGCGAATCCTGGTCAGAACGGAATCGAAGGCGTCCGCCAGCATCGGAGCTTCACTCCAGATCGTTGTGTCAATGTTGGGGAGGCCTTCGGGCAGCTCCAGCTTCTCGTGCTCCTCCACCCGGATGACTATCCAGTCCTTCTTCCAGTCGTCCCACTTCCCAGAAGGGAACGACCGGAGGTACTTGAATGGGCACTTCTTGCGCTTCACGAAGTAGTAGAAGCCAAGGTACTCATTGCTCCTACCGGTGGTATGGACGGTGAAGAAGGTCCGGAAGAGTTCAATGCAGGGGGGATACCCACCCACATCTCACAGAAGTGGACAAAGATAGACACGAGGAGGATGGAGTGAGGGCCAAGGTGGTATAACTACAGACCATAGAAATCTAGCAGCATCAAGAAAAAGGAAGAAAAAGGCAGGATCAACCCCACCATGGCGTACGAGGAAAAGTACACCATTTCGCCGGCGTGCTCCTTCTCGAAGGGGAGCTCTCCATCGGCACAGACTGAGCGGTTGAAGAAGTCCGAGGACCACCCCATGAGGGCCCGGACCTTCTTCAAATCGCCGTCGGTCTTCAGGCGACTCTCACGGAGACCCAACTCCATCGCGGCACGGCTAGGCGAGAGAAGAAGAGCGAAGCACGAGTTGGGAGTTTGAGCGCAAGATCAGATGAGAGGCATAAAGAACTCCCGACGGTGCGTGCTTTCCTTCTTAAGTAAGCCCTCGCAACGCTTGGATGGAAACCGCAAGGGAATCGAAGATACCATTCAAAAATTTCACACTGCCAATGACAAGAGGGCCCGGGACCACCCCGACGATCAAGTCGAGGCTCTTACCCAGGCGAATGGTTGTCATCACGAGGCGGGAAGCCCAAAGGCGGCGGCCTGACAAGGCGCGCCGAACCGATACGGTTTTCGTATCGGGAACCGGTGACCTTCAATTGCGTGAGATCCGCACGCCAAATATCTCATCTGCCGCACGCGGGATATGCCATGTGGTGAGGATTTAATTCCAAGTCCTTGCCAATGGCACCCTCAAAGACCCTTGAAGACTCAGTTCAAAGGTCGTGGAGATGGACCCACCTCCGGCGGAATGACTTCCCCGGAGGTAGGCCCAGGGGGCCACTGTCGGTACCCTAGAAACCGTACACCCCTTGAGGTTATAAAGATCTCAAAGGAAAATCATCTACTTGGTATAAAGACCCTCGAAGGCCCACATGTCAGACATAACCAGACCCGCTTCTCCAACATGGTTAATCCCTGGGTCGCCACATGTACTACCAAACCAGAGCTACAGCCCACAAGGGGGAAGCTCCGGACCATGTACCCAAATGGCACCCCCGGACTTAGCCCCTGACCGAGAGAAGCTCCGAACCTGACACGTGTCGGGTAGTCCTGGAGCTTCCTGTTTCCCACAGCAAGCTCCGGAGCTGCCACGTGTCCGATCGTCAGATCTTCAGCTTCTAGCCTCCGGAAGACCCCGCAACGGCTCCGGATCTTCAAAGGAGAACCAAGGACTTCAAGACCCTATTAAGTGTCATTAATGCCATATTAATGACACTTAAACGGACGATCTTAACACCAGTAACGGTGCTGCCAAAGCCCGTTACAGGATCATTAAGAGAAATTAAACATGTATCAATACTAGTAACCGCCGGGGCCACATGTCGGGCCAGGCTAACCTGTAACGGCCTGCCCTTGTACTATAAAAGGACAGGCCGACGATACACATAGGGACACGCGCCTCATACGCTCATCACAAGCTCAAACAACTAATACAACACCAACACCTCCGTGGAGTAGGGTATTACGCTCAGGCGGCCCGAACCACGTAAATTCTTGTGTCTCCTGTGTCAATTCTTACTCACCTTCTTGAATCTCCGCGCGCCCACACCGAACATCAAGCTCCCCTATCACTTTAGTAGTGTAGGGAGATCGGCCGGTTCTCAACCACCGACAGACTGGGACTACATGGACCAGAAGGATCATGTGGCCTTCAATGCTGTGATTGAGGTCGTCGAGCGACATGGCTTGAAGAAGTTCATGGCTTTTTAGTATGACTGGAATGTGGAAGTAATCACTCAATTCTATTCCACTATCTGCTTCCACACCGATGGGGACAGGAGGATCACGTGGATGACCCATGGAGAGCAATACTCCACCAAGTACTAGGAGTTTACTCAAATTCTAGACTTGGAGGATCAACTGGACAATGAAATCATTATCTCCAACTTGAGGCCAGTTGATCGGGGTACCCTGGAATACATGTATCCCAACCATGTACTCTTTGAGGCGGGGCACATAAGGAACATCAATCCTTTCTACATTGTCCTCAACAGGGTGCTCCGGAAGACCATAGCCCACAAGGATGGAGATGCGGGGATAGTTCAAGGGAATTTGTGGCACTTGATGGTCCTCATTGATGCAGATGTCCGCTTCAATGTGGTTGACTACATCTTCAGCGACATCTTCAACATCTCCCATACTCCAAACCGATCATGTGGATACGCTCCGTACATCATGTACATGATCAAAAAGATCTCCGGACTCACCTTCAAGAAAGACATAATTCACCGGATGCTTCAACCTCAAGTCCCTCCTCCGGAGATGGCTGCCCCTAGGAGGAATAATGCAGATCCTCCCACTTCTACATCCCGCTTTGTGCCATCTCCTCTGCCACCTCCGCCTTCATCACAATGTGGGAGTGGATTTCTCAAGTGCTTCAAGGCCATTTTCTCTTCTTGCCGGAAGGCGGAAGTTCGGCAACGTCGCATGGAGCGTCGCCAAGAGAAGTATCTCAAGGCGGTGTGCGACAAGTTGGACATCCCCATGTCTCCCACCGAGGAGAGTGATGGAGAGATCACTCCATTCCCGGAGTTCACCGCCGAGGAGCTCGCTCAATTTGGTGAAGATGGTACTTCCACCGCGGCCCCGTCCGATGATGATGCTAATATTGATCCGGAGGCCACGGAGATCGATAGCGGGCACCAAGGCAAATACGACGACACCAACGCCGATGAAGATGACGAGTAGACCTAAGGGCGCTTACTTTCTTCTTTTCCTTTTTGGTGTCTTGATGCCAAAGGGGGAGATATTACTGGATTTGGCTCTTCGAGAAGGGGAAGAGATTGGTGGTTAGATAGGGGGAGAATTCTACTTAGTTCTACTTAGATGGAGAGATTGAGGGGAGTGATTGAGAGATTAAATTAGTTATATGAGGGAGATTTTGATTGATCCAAGATTGGACTTATGCTTTTATGTTTAAAAACCTCGCTTAAATTTTTGTAAGACTTAATTCATATCAATTGTGATGTTATGCTTGAGTTACATGCTTATCTTGTGTATTTGTTGCCTTATCACAATTTATGAGCACATCACATAGGCACCCCACCATAATATGTATATGTCTGAGAACTCTCTCAAATCTCTCTTACTCTTGATGCATACATTGAGGGGGGTCACTCATACAAATACAGGTTATGAAAAACAAATTATTATCCTTTTTGTTGAAGTCTTAATGTGTTGTCATCAATCACCAAAAAGGGGGAGATTGAAAGTGCATCTAGGCATCCCCGGGGGTTTTGGTTGATTGATGACAACAATTAAGAGTCTAATGAGCTAAGTTGATCCTAAGCAAAGGTACAATGATTGAAATGAGATGAAACCCTTCAAAAAGGAAAAGGACATAACGGGCGTCAAAGGCTCAAGAGTAGAAATTAGGGTTTCTATGAAGTTGAGCTTATATGAACCGTGTCATGTGAGAGGGTGGATGTATCATGTGTGTTGAGATCATTCTAGAGGGCTCAAAGTGGTGGTTTAGAGAAAAACCTAAGTGAGAAGCCAAAATGAGGAAAAACCATAGGAGGCCGGACTAGTCCAGGCCTCAGGGCTGAACTAGTCCGGCCAGGCAGACCAGTCCGTTTTGAGACGGACCAAACGTCTTTGGAATGATTCTTAGTGAATTTGGAGTTAAGTCCTAGAAGATCTCACTTGTCCGTTTTTGGACGCACCAAAGCTCTTTGGAAAAGTTCGGACTTATCCGTTTGGGCACGGACTAGTCCGTTTGAGACTTAATGAGATTAACCGAGAGAAACCCATGAGGGCCACACTAGTCCGCCCCCTATGGCCGGACTAGTCCAGGCCTACACAGATGAGTCCGTTTTGAGCCGGACTAAACCCTTTAGTCCTACTTCGGACTAGTCCGTTGTTTAGTAACCGTTTGAATTTGGAAATTTGGCGGGTAGCATGACGATCGTCGCGCAGTGTGGCAGTTGTCGGGACCTGACCAGAGGTCAGTGGTCCCATAGGGCCGGACTAGTCCATGGTCAGTGGCCGAACTAGTCCACCCTTCTGCTGAGGTCAGCAAAAGGGGCTCGGGACCCCGATAAAAAGGGGACCCCCGACCTCATTTGAAGAAGTCTTGAACCCTAGCGCCGCCACATGTGACCAAGAGCCTTTCAAAGCCTTCTGCTTGTCCTACTAGCCCTCTAAGACCAAATCTTGAAGAGATTAGGGTTTGGGGAGGAGAGTGAAGGAAGATCATCGCGCTTGGGCTCTCGGTTTGATCTCTTTGCACATTGTGATTGTGTTTTGTGGCTTGTGTGAGTTGAGCTTTGTGTGCTCCTCATTGTATTGATTTGTGGGAGCCTCAACCTGTGAGCAGCCCCATCAAACTTGGTGATTACACATTGATATAGTGGAAACCAAGCCAGCCATCGTGGTGGCTTGATGAGAGAAGAGTAAAGTGAGACCCTATCCTTGTGTGGACTTCTCAACATGGATGTAGGCCTCTTCGTGGAGCTGAACCACAGGATAAATCTTGTCTCACTTGTCTTTTACCTTTTGTGATCACTAGTATTGCTATTAGGTTTCTTATTGTTCATATTGCCTTTCACTTTTGATCTTTGTCAAAATCTTGTGATCTAAGTGCTTTAACTTCAAAATCTAAATTGTACTAGTTTACCACATATTGCTTATCTCTTTGGTGAACTTAAATTCCGCAAATAACATGTAGAAACCAAGTTTTTAGGTTTTCACCCTGTGCTGAGCGGGCCACAGGAGTTTAATATCGTTTGATTAAGTCATTCCAGGTATTATTGCCTATTCACCCTCCCCCCTCGAGGCGACTTTCAGAAAAATCAAATATGTAGCAGGGATAATCAAACAAAGTGGGGAAAAACAAATGAAGAGAAAAGAAAAATCAAAGAAAAGATAATTACCAATTTAACCTATTGGCTAGGTCTCACCACCGTCTGATGAGATGGACATTCCTCCTTCGTCATTTCTTGACATCCGGGCACCGAGGGATGGGATCAGACGGCTTGTCTCGCTTCTTCCACCATTCCTTCTTTGGCGGCTTGGTGGACTTGAGCCTTTGGGGAGGCCCGGACTTCTCCGTCTTCTTGGGGTGTCGGCGTGGACGATAAGGCGGGTTCTCCGCATAGATTAATTCCCAATGCAATGAGAGGATCCACCTTTGGAGGTGTGACTTCGACGTCTTGAATGTGTTTAACATTTTACCCATACTTGATACGAATCATGGAGCATTGCTCCAACTTTGGGTGAAAGTTAAACTTCTCCTCCTTGCCATTGATATGGAAGTGGATTTCTCTAGCTCCCACATCTATACAAGCCTTCGCGGTACTAAGTAATGGGCACCCAAGAATGAGTAGTGTATCCTTCTCAACGTCCATGTTGAGTACCACGAAATTCACGGGTATGAAGCAAATCTAGATTTTCACCAGAATGTCTTCAACAATACCCACTGGATAACGGACTGAAGAGGCATCCAGTTGGAGCTGCATTGGTGTTGGAGTACGCTCTGTGAAGTTCAGCTCGTCGAAGACCACCTTCGGCATTACACTCACACTTGCTCCAAGATCACAAAGTGTATTGTCAAAGTAGGGAGCCCCAATCGAGCAAGATATTGTAGGACATCCAGGGTCCTTCTTCTTTTCTGAAAGCCTATTGAGGATGGCTACAATGCAGTGTTCCGTAAGCTTGACAACCTCAGTGGTGGGCAGTGGCTGCTTGTTATTCAATATGTCCTTGAGATAGGGAAAATGAGTGGGTACTTGCATCGAATCAACCAAGGGCACATTGATGTGGATTTTTTGGATAACCTCAACAAAGCAGTTGAATTGCTCATCCACTGTTGGCTTCCTTTGCCTGTGAGGGAAGCGAAATAAGTTGGTGTCTTCAAAGTTCTTGGCCACTCTCTCACTAAGTGGTTCACTTATGCTAGTTGGGACATCCTATTTCTCCTTTTGTCCTCTTTTCTTGTGTCGGATACGGTAGGTCACGAGTGGTCTTGCCACCTCTCATAGCCACCACATTCACCTTTTCCACTGGGGGAACAACTGCAGCAAGTTGAGCCAACTGAGTTTCCAACATCTTGTTGAAGCTCAGTTGATTATTGAATGCTGAGGATAGTCCTTCTATCTTGGAATTTATATTCTCCAGGGTCTTGTCATTAGCTGAAAGCCTCTAGGATAATGCATCATTGATCTTCAATTGGCTTGGTTGGGTTGATTTCCATTGTTGCCATTTTTGTTGTACCCTCCTTGAAACAAAGGACGTGGTTGGTGTTGATATTTCCTACGCACTACTAACAAATCATCCTTAGCAATGGTGCTAGAAATGCTTGTTGATAGTTCTTAAATTACAGATATAAATCCGCAAGCGCACGAAATATATTCATGTACCATTTCCCCTTTTAGAGTATTCCCAAAGGGTAAAAATATATTCTCCCAAAGGAAGGATAGGTGAAAGCAAAGCAATCATCAAAAGGATAGGCTAGGTTGGTCTAGGTAGCGTTGTAGCAAGGATTGATAAATGATAATTTATAGGTATTGTGACACGCACAAGAGCATTCTATCCTAAGGGGGGTAAATGAGGTAAAGATGGACTAGGCTGTGACACCAGGTTCCGAAAATGAACCAAGTGAACGCATATGTGCGCCCAGGACATTCAACAGACATACACGAGTGCAATCACAAAAGAGTATACAGAAAATTACAACAGAACAAGATTAATTAACCAAATTTTATTACAAATTTAGAATATTCTCGAATACAAACTCTCATGATTATTAATGACGAGTTCAACTAATGCAGCGGAAATAAACTAATTAAGCAAACTAAACAGCTAGGCAACATAAGCAATAGGGTATAGCGCAGCTCCATACAACACCACAGGCAAAGCTGACGGTAGACACGGCCTAGAACTCCGCATTAGCACCATTAAACTCCCAATCCTGACCTGAGACTGTTTGGGGGGGGGGGGGGGGTTGCAAAGGTGAGTACATGTCGTACTCAACAAGTGTGGAACGTATGACATGTGTTTGATTCAAATGATGAATATAATAATGGCTAAGTGCTGAAAAGTACATTAAAACATTTGTAAAAGCAATATATTATATGTATGTGAAGTAAACCCATCATAAACCATATAATCATCATAATACTAGTCCATAATTCATTACCATCATCCATATACCAGATTTCACCATTGCTGATAACCATATTCAATACCAGAAATTAATCCATTAACCACTACCAAACCATTACCATCCCACAAACTATTCCAATACCAAGTTTCCTCTAATCATGTGAGGGTCCAGTTTGCTCATAACCGGGAGCACGGCCATCATGATAGTTTTAGACACACTCCGCATAGGTTGTACCGCTTTACCCACGTGTTTGTGATTTTATCACCTTTCGATGACTAGAACCTCTATTATACCGTCTCACACTTCCGTCGGTGTGTGGCCAAGAGGTCACAAAGTAGCCTTTACGAAGGGATTACTAGCCTATTTAGACCCCACTGAGGTTTCATCGGTGGCGATGTCTCCAACTGAGCATATCTTCAACCAAGGGCCCCCTCTTGAACCAAGCATGCAATTTTCAAACAAAACATTTATTTTAAAACAGGATCAATATGCTTCAAGGACACTTGCCTTGCCCTTGCGGTTGATTAGGGTCAAAGCCTTCAAACTCTTGGTGTTGTAGATCCTCCACGGCACTTTCTAGTGCAAATCCGTCTAATCCGCACAATAAACATACAAGACAAGAAACACAACCAAAGAGTGCACAAATATTACTCAATATGACATGACATGCATGATTAATGCAAATGCAAGGTGGAATTTGTTAATGGGCTGCTTTTAAGTGATCAATAACTAGTTCTATTAGATTTTAACAAGTTTATACAGGTTTGGATTTGATTTGATCTACTTTTAGAATCAATTCAACACAATTTAGTCAGCACAATCGGACTAGTCTACAGAAGGCCGGACTAGTCCGCACTTCGCAGAACTAGCGAACTAGGGTTTTCAAGATCGACGTGAATTTGGAGATTAGAGGTCAAATTCATGTAAGGAAAATAGAATAGAAGTATACCAGGTATTTAGAACTCCAAAGAATCAAGGATCTTGGAGGAAGCACTTGGATCTTGATGATCTAGGGTTGGTGATGAACTTGGAGATGAATTGGTGATGAAGAACAAAACTTGATGGAGATCTTGATCCTCTTTCATTTCCTCCTCTTCTTCTTCTTGCTTGGGATCTCCTCCTCCCTCCTTGAGGGTGGCTCTCCACAAACTAGTGTTTGGGTGGGGTGGAAAAGTGGCAAATAGATGTCAAGCCAAGGGGTGGGGTTGTTTATATAGAGGTGGAGGCTACGGTTAGATGGATTTCGAGTTTGAGATGAGTAGAGGCCGGTTTAGAGTCCCACATGGGCTCTAAAAGAGTTAGGCACGACATCCCTAGGCCCAATTAACGTGAAACCCAAGAAACAAGTCGTAAAACAAAAGATCAATTGGAGTCGCGAAATATCGGACAAGTCCGAAAAGGACCGGACTAGTCCAAAGTTAGTCAGAAAGAAATCGGACAAGTCTGGCAAAAAATCGGACAAGTCCAACTTTAGTTAGAGAGGAAAACGGACAAGTCCAGGGACTTAGCAAATTTTTAAGGATTCCTGGAACACCGGACTAGTCCGCACAAAATCGGACAAGTCCAAAAGTGTCCAGAGGCAAAAACGGACTAGTACGCAGCAAAAACAAACAAGTCTGATTTTTGTCAGAGCGAAATCGGACTAGTCCTCACTAAAATTGGACTAGTCTGTACTTTTCAGCATTTTAAGTGCGGTTTTGTTCCCAATCAATTTTAAACTCATTCCTCTTTATGTGGATTAATGTTAAACATATATATGAATGTATGTAGGGCATGATGCATGAAAATGAGGGTGTTACAAACCTACCCCCCTTAAAATGAATCTCGCCCTCAAGATTCGACGCGGAAGAGAAGAGATAGGGAAATTCCTTCTTGAGATCATCCTCCAATTCCCATGTTACTTCTCTTTCTGTGTGGTGCTTCCATTGAACTTTACACCATCTAATAACCTTGTTCCTTGTGACCCTCTCCTTAGTTTCTAAGATTTTGACCGGTTGTTTGGCATAAGTCAAATCTGCCTCTAATTCCAATTATTCCACTGGCACTTGTTCTTCCGGTACTCTCAGGCACTTTGTGAGCTGGGAAACATGAAAGACATCATGGACACCCGAAAGATGAGCTAGCATCTCCAACTTATACGCTACTTCTCCTCTTTTGTCCAAAATTTTGAATGGTCTGATATAGCGAGGTGCTAGCTTGCCTCTTATGTTAAACCTCTTATGACCTCTCATTGGTGAAACCTTGAGGTAAACAAAATCTCCCACTTCAAAGGCTAATTTCCTTCTCCTATTGTCCGCATAGCCTTTTTGTCATGATTGGGCAGCCCTCAAGTTTTCACGAATTATTTGGACTTACTTTTCGGCTTCTTGCAACACATTCGGACTAAATACTTGAGTTTCTCCTGCCTCATTCCAGAATAAAGGTGTCCTACACTTCCTTCCATAAAGCGCTTCATATGATGAAATTTTCAAGCTTGCTTGGTAACTATTGTTGTATGAAAATTCTGCATATGGCAAGCTCTTGTCCCAACTTTTCCCATGCTTTAAAGCACAAGCTCTTAACATGTCCTCTAAAATTTGATTGGTCCTCTCGGTTTGTCCATCTGTTTGAGGGTGATATGCTGAACTAAAATTCAACCTTGTTCCCAAAGCATCATGCAATTTTTGCCAAAACCTGGAAGTGAATTGTGAACCTCTATCCGAGACTATCTTCTTCAGAACTCCATGCAAACATACTATTCTTCCCATATACAGTTCCGCCAATTTCTCTCCATTATAGGTGGTCTTGACGGGAATAAAGTGAGCTGACTTAGTTAACCTATCCACAATTACCCAAATTGAGTCGTAACCGCACTGAGTACGTGGTAAGCCAACTATGAAGTCCATACCGATCTCTTCCCACTTCCACTCCAGAATCTTTAATGGTTGCAATAGTCCAGCTGGCCTTTGATGTTCCGCCTTGACCCGTTGACACACATCACACAATGCTACATATTCAGCTATGTCCTTCTTCATGCTATCCCACCAATAGCAAGTCTTCAAGTCTTTTTACATCTTCGTACAACTGGGGTGAATTGAGTAAGGTGAGTCATGTGCCTCTTTTAGTATCGTCTCCCGAATATGCTTCACATTAGGCACAACAGTCCTCTTACCAAGCCATAGAGTACCATGTTCATCCTCATCAAATCTGAATTATCTTCCCTCTTGGGTCGTTTCCTTGATTTCCTGAATCTCCTCATCCGTTGTTTGAGCTTCTTGAATTTCTTGCTCCAAGGTTGGGTTTAACTCCATCATCTCCATCTCATTTATGAATCCAAGGTTCAACCGTTCAAACTCCTTACATACCTCGTATGGTAACTCTCGAACCATGAGTTGATGACTTACTCCTTTCCTACTCAATCCATCGGCCACAACATTAGCCTTCCCTCGATGATAATTGATTCCCAAGTCATAATCCTTGATGAGATCCAACCATCTTCGTCGCCTCAGGTTCAGATCCGTTTGCGTGAAAATATACTTCAAACTTTTATGATCCGTATAAATTTCACACCTATGTACAAGGATGAAGTGTCTCCATATTTTCAACGCATGTACCACGACTGCAAGTTCTAAATCATGTGTTGGGTAATTCTGCTCATGTTTCTTCAATTGTCTTGATGCATAGGTGACCACTTGACCTTCTTGCATCAATACACATCCAAGTCCTTGTCTCGATGCGTCGCAATAAATATCAAAACTCTTGCTCACATCCGGCAGTACCAAAACTGGGGCTGTAGTTAACCGCTTCTTCAACTCCTCAAAACTTTCTTGACAGGCTTGAGTCCATTGGAAATCCTTTCCCTTCATTAGAAATTCCGTCATTGGCTTGGCTATCTTGGAAAAGTTCTTGATGAATCGACGGTAATATCCAGCCATTCCAAGAAAACTCCTTATTTCCTTTACGTTTTGCAGTGGTTCCCACTTCAACACGTCTCTCACTTTTCCGGGGTCAACTGATACTCCTCCTTCTGAGATGATATGACCCAAAAACGACACCTCTCTCAACCAAAACTGACACTTGTTGAACTTGGCATACCATTGATGTTCCCTCAATTTCTGCAATGTAAGCCTCAAGTGTTCCTCATGTTCCTTCTCATCCTTCGAGTAGATCATAATGTCATCAATAAACACCACAACGAACTTATCCAAGTACTCCAAGAAGACCTTATTCATGAGGTACATAAAGTACGTAGGTGCATTGGTCAAACCAAAGGACATCACGGTGTATTCATAAGATCCATACCGCGTCCTAAAAGCTGTCTTGGGTATGTCCGATGGTCTAATCTTCATTTGAATGTATCCCGACCTCAAATCAATCTTAGAGAAGACACAAGCATCCTTCATCTGATGAAACAAGTATTCTATGCGTGGAAAGGTGTACTTGTTCTTGATTGTTACCTCATTGAGGGCTCGGTAATCTACGCACATCCTTTGGGATCCATCCTTCTTGTCCACAAATAGAACGGACACTCCCCAAGGTGAAGAACTAGGGCGAATAAAACCTTTCTCTAGTTGCTCTTGAATTTGCTTCTTGAGCTCCGCTAGTTCCATAGGAGGCATCCTATACGGCCTCTTAGCTATAAGTGCAGTTCCAGGTATTCAATCAATAACAAACTCAATGTCTCGATCAGGTGGCATACTTGGAAACTCATCCGGAAAAACATCCAAAAATTCACACGCCACCAAAATATCCACAATTGCGGCACTGTCCATATGATTTAGCTCCAATTGCTTCGGTGCGGTTTGAGATGCTTCAAATTCTATGGTGATCCCTTCTTCATTGGTCAACTTTACCGTTTTCGTGGCACACTCAGTAACTCCATTGTGCTTCCTCAACTAGTCCATACCAAGTATAATGTCCAATCCTTGATTGTAACACCCTAAATCTTTGCATCATGCATTGCATACATGTTCATGCATTAAAAATTAATGGAATGAAAGAAGGATAATACAATATAAAACATGTATTAGGGGATTAATACATATAATAATATATATATAATTATAATAATTATATATATCAATATTTATATATGAAATAAAAGAAAAGAAAAGAAAAAGGAAAAAAAATAACATAAAGAATAAATAAATAAATAAATAAACAAAAAATAAAAAAAAAGAGGGGAGCAGCCTGGCCGGCCAGGCCGACCGAGCCGGCCCGCTCCCGAGCGCGCAACGCGCGACCCCGCTGTACCGGCGCCCGCTCCCGCGCACGAGCCCCGCCGCCGCGCCTGGCCTCACTCCCGCGCGCGCCGACCGATGCCGCCAGCCCCGCGCCTGCCCCGCGCGCCCCGCCGCCTGGGCCCCGCACCGACCAGCCCGACGCGCCGCTCGTGCCCTGCCCGCGCGCCTCCTGCGCGAGCGCACCCGCCCACGCGTGATGCCGACCGAGCCGCCGCGCGCGCTAGCTAGCCCCGCGGACCTCGCACCGTGGCCGAGTCGGCCGTGCGTTTCGTGGCCGATCGGGAGACCGCCGATCGCATGCCCTAGCGCCCCGCCTATATAAACGAACGTAGGTCATCATATTTTCCTGATCCCAGGAAAACAGCGCTGCCAGCGTAGAAGAAAAGCCCTAGCGGTACAGAAAAAAAGAGGGACCAGAGGGCTGCGCCGCCAGGGAAGAAAAGAGAGCAGAAAAGAGGAGGAAGAGGAAGAAAAAAGAGGAGGGTGCCGCCATCCGCCGGAGATCGTCGTTGTCGTGTCGCCGGAGGACCGTTGCGCCATCCGCTTCTTCTACGCGTCACATTCATCCCGCGATCTTCAAAGCCATCGCATCTACGGTAGGGTTCATTTTTCCGATGCGAATTTTAGCGACGTATTAGATCTAATAGACGTAAAATAATTTTAGTTGCATCATCTTTTTATTTTCAGCAGCATTAATCCACTCTAAAACCCTTGTAAACTCATATGAACACGTATGAACTAGTTGCATCTAATTAATAAATAACCATAGTTAATTAATGATTGATCTTTGAATGCATGCATATCATCGCATGTTGATTAATGTGTGTGCATCATGTTGATTTGTATGTATTTTCTTGTATGTGTGATAACGAGTAGAGGGAACTGCTCAGGAGATCGTGTACGAGGATTTCCAGAACCAAGACTTCGAAGCGCTGAGCAACCCTATCCGCCGGAGCAAGGCAAGTGTCCTTGAAGCATATTGATCCTGTTTTAAAATAAATGTTTTGTTTGCAAAACTGCATGCTTGTGTCAAATTGATGGGAATCCTATGGTAGGAAGTTTACTAGATTTGTTTAACCACCCTTGTCACCTAGAATATATGGTGGAGAGTCGGGAAGGGCTATTACCTTTTTGCTTCGCTTAATCAACTGGGATGGAAAACAACTATACCACTCAATTTAATTATGCATGAATGAGATTATGGTTAACGTGAACTGGTTAAATATGACATGGTAATGGGTGATATAAGCAAGCCTGGTATGTGGATGGGTTGGATGTTATGGTGGTTTGCTTGCTTTAGATCTAAGGGCCGGTTCATGCGAGAATAAGCCAGGACTACAGTGCCACCACGAGGCCAAGTATGGGTGCGGCGTAGCTGATTAATTAGGGCTTTGCTAGTGCTGTTGGACCATTGTGGATGCTCGGGGAAGGGGTAGTCGGATTGGGTTTGTTGATGATTGCTGGGACTACCTTGGGATCCGAATGGCTCAAGAGGGGGCCCTTGGTTGAAGATGTGCTCAGTGGGAGACATCGCCACCGGTGAAACCTCAGTGGGGTCTAAATAGGCTAGTAATCCCTTTGTAAAGGCTATTTTGTGATCTCTTGACCATACACCAAAGGAAGTGTGATTGGCATGAGGGAGGTTCTTTAGTCGCCGACGGGTGATGAAATCACAAACACAGGGGTAAAGAGGTACAAACTCTGCAGAGTATTAAAACTATCATGATAGCCGTGCTCCCGGTTATGAGCACCTGGATGACCTACATGATTAGAGGGAAACTGGGATTTGGGATGGTTATGGTTTGGTATTGGTTATGGTTGATATTATGGTTATGGTTATGGTTATGGGATGGAATCATGGTTTATGACATTGATTATGGTTATTGGCAATGGTAAATTATGGACTGGGATTATGATGGTTACATGGTTTATGATGGGTTTACTTCACATAAATATGATTCATTGATTTTCCAAATGGTTTTACTATACTTTTCAGCACTTATCCATTATTATTGTCGTCATTTGAATCAGCCACATGTCATACTTTCCACACTTGCTGAGTACGACATGTACTCACTCTTGCAATTCCCCCCCCCCCCCCCCCAACAGTTGCAGGTCAAGATTGGGAGTTTAATGTGATAATGCGGAGCTCTAGGCCGTGTCTATCGTCAGCTTTGCCTGTGGTGTTATTGGAGCTACGCTATACCCTATTGCTTATGCTGCCTAGCTATTTAGTTTGCTTAATTAGTTTATTTTCGCTGCATTAGTTGAACTTGTCATAAATATTCATTAGAGCTTGTATTCGAGGATAATCTGGTTTGTGTAATAAAATTTGGTTAATTAATCTTGTTCTGTGGTAATTTTCTATATACTCTTTTGTGATTGCACTCGTGTATGTGTGATGAACATCCTGGGAACACATATACGTTAGCTTGGTTCATTTTTCGGAACCGGACGTCACAGATTGGTATCAGAGCCACAGGTTGACCGTAGGATGCAGCCTAGATAGAATGTACACTTTAGAGCACATAGGAGCACTTAGGAATCGATGTGTTTTTGCTTGGAGTGCTATTTGCTATATATATTGGTTGCTTGTGTGCTTAATAGAGGATTTTGGGGTGCTTTAGCATTGCCATGTCCACCTAGGCTAGTGTAGCTAGCTGTTTAGTTTCATATCCCTTGATGCATATAGTTGGGGACGTTCTAATTCTTATCTATTGCTTTTCTTCAGATGGTGAGGACTCGCAACCAGAGGGATGGCAATGACGAGGAGGAGAACAATGGAGTGCCTCAGAACAACATTGGACAAGGATCTACTCAGGGAGCTATCAACATTGAGCAGCTATTGGCCATGCAAAACAAGCTCATGCAGACCATGATACAGAAAATGGGACAACTGCAGGCTGGCAACATCAACCATCAGCCCCACATGCCTCCACTGCCACCCCCGTCTCCTCCTCATAACCGATTGGGAGAGTTTATGAGGACTAGGCCGCCAACCTTTGCTCAAGCCGCTGACCCTATGGATGCGGATGATTGGCTCAAGTCCGTGGAGAAGAAGCTAGATATTGTCCAATGCAGTGACCGGGAGAAGGTCTTGTTTGCTTCTCATCAACTAGCTGGAGCAGCTGCGGATTGGTGGGATGCTTATTGCAATGCTCACGAGAACCAAGAGAGAATTACTTGGGCCGAATTCAAGGAGAATTTCCGTTCTCATTATGTGCCCGAGGGTGTTATGATCTTCAAGAGGCAAGAATTTGAGAATTTAAGGCAAGGAAGATCAAGCGTGAGTGAATATCTCAACAAGTTCACTCAACTCTCAAGGTATGCGCCTGAGGATGTTAGTCGGGACAGCCGGAAACAATACTTGTTCATGAGGGGCTTGAACAATGAAATCCAAGTGCAATTGCTCAATTGTGATTATGCAAATTTCCATAAGCTTGTGGACAAAGCAATTGTGGTGGAGAACAAGATTCGTGAGATGGAGCAAGAAATCAAGAGGAAGGCGCCATATCAAGGATAGCAACAAGGAAGTAATGTGCGCCCTCGCTTTGCGCCGCCCAATGCGCCATATTACAGCTCCTCTACTCCTGCTTAGCGCCCTGGTTATGCACCACGCCCAGCTCAGTTTGTGCAGCAACGCCCTGTCATGCAAGCACCTAGGCCTCCAATGCTTCATGCACCTCGTGCTAATTTCCCAAATGCAAATTCTCAAAACCAAGCTCGTCCCAATAATTTTGGTGGAGTTAAGAAGTGCTAACTTTTGGAGAAGCTGGACACTTTGCGCATCAATGTCCTAAGTCAGGCCTTGGTCAAGGAAGCAATGCACCGAGGCAAAACCCAAGACGTAACGGAGGACAACCACAAGGCAACCGTGGACAACGGAATATTGCTCGTGGCAATGTGAACCATATCTCTACATAGGATGCTCAACGAGCGGATGACGTGGTCATTGGTATGTTTCTCGCCAACTCCAACCCCGCGACTATGTTATTTGACTCTGGAGCATCACATTCATTCATTGCATCGAAGTATGTTGCCAAGTATAGTTTGCCTATCTCTCATATGAAGTTTACTCTATTGGTTAAGTCTCCTGGAGGAGAGATGAGGACAAATATACTATGTCCAAAAGTAAGCCTTAGAATAAGGGGGTAGACTTCTCCGCCAACCTCATTGTTTTGGATTCTCAAGGATTGGACATTATACTTGGTATGGACTGGTTGAGGAAGCACAATGGAGTTATTGAGTGTGCCACAAAGATAGTGAAGTTGACTAATGAGGAAGGGATCACCGTAGAATTTGAAGCATCTCAAACCGCACCAAAGCAATTGGAGCTGAATCATATGGACGGTGCCGCAATTGAGGAGATTCCGGTAGTGTGTGAATTTTTGGATGTGTTTCTGGATGAGTTGCCAGGTATGCCACCTGATCGAGACATTGAGTTTGTCATTGATTTAATACCTAGAACTGCACCTATAGCTAAGAGGCCGTACCGGATGCCTCCTATGGAATTAGCGGAGCTCAAGAAGCAGATTGAAGAACAACTAGATAAAGGTTTTATTCGCCCAAGCTCTTCACCTTGGGGAGCGCCCGTTCTATTTGTGGACAAGAAGGATGGAACGCAAAGGATGTGTGTGGATTACCGAGCTCTCAACAAGGTGACCATCAAGAACAAGTACACCTTGCCCCGCATAGAAGACTTGCTTGATCAGATGAAGGGTGCTTGTGTCTTCTCTAAGATTGATTTGAGGTCGGGATACTTTTAAATGAAGATTAGACCATCGGACATACCCAAAACAGCTTTTAGGACACGATATGGATCTTATGAGTACACCGTGATGTCTTTTGGATTGACAAATACGCCTGCCTACTTTATGTACCTCATGAATAAGGTCTTCATGGAGTACTTGGATAAGTTTGTCGTGGTGTTCATTGATGATATTATGATCTACTCAAAGGATGAGAAGGAACCTAAGGAACACTTGAGGCTTACGTTGCAGAAATTGGGGGAGCATCAATTGTATGCCAAGTTCAACAAGTTTCAGTTTTGGTTGAAAGAGGTGCCATTTTTGGGTCATATCATCTCAGGAGGAGGAGTATCGGTTGACCCCGGTAAAGTGAGGGATGTGTTGAAGTGGGAACCACCGCAAAACGTCAAGGAAATAAGGAGTTTTCTTGGGATGGCTGGATATTACCGTCGATTCATCAAGGAATTTTCCAAGATAGCCAAGCCCATGACGGAATTGCTAATGAAGGGGAAGGCTTTCCAATGGACTGAAGCTTGTCAAAACAGCTTTGAGGAGTTAAAGAAAAGGTTGACAACCGCACCGGTGTTAGTATTGCCGGACGTGAGCAAGAGTTTTGATATATATTGTGATGCATCAAGATAAGGATTAGGATGTGTGCTCATGCAAGAAGGCCAAGTGGTAGCTTATGCATCGAGGAAACTAAAGAAACATGAGTTGAATTATCCTACACACGACCTTGAACTCGCAGCCGTGGTACACGCCTTGAAGATATGGAGACACTATGTTTTTGGTCACCGATGTGAGATTTATACGGATCACAAGAGTCTCAAGTACATATTTACGCAAACGGATCTGAATCTGAGGCAACGTCGATGGTTGGAGCTCATCAAGGATTATGACGTGGGGATCAACTATCATCCAGGAAAGGCCAATGTAGTGTCCGATGCCTTGAGTCGGAAAGGAGTAAGTAATCAACTCACGGTTCGAGAATTGCCATCCGAGCTATGTAAGGAATTCGAACGGTTGAACCTCGGATTCGTGAATGAGATGGGAATAATGGAGTTAAATTCAACCTTGGAGCAAGAAATTCGAGAAGCACAAACCACGAATGAAGAGATCAAGGAAATCAAGGAAAGGACTGAGGAAGGGAGAGAATTCAGATTTGATGAAGACGAACATGGTACCTTATGGCTTGGAAAGAGAATTGTTGTGCCTAATATAAAGCATATTCGGGAGACAATATTAAAGGAGGCACATGAATCGCCGTACTCAATTCATCCCGGCTGTACAAAGATGTACAAGGACTTAAAGACATGCTATTGGTGGGCCAACATGAAAAAGTACATAGCCGAATATGTTGCATTTTGTGATGTGTGCCGATGAGTTAAAGCTGAACATCGAAGGCCAGCCGGATTGTTACAACCATTGAAGATCCCGGAGTGGAAGTGGGAAGAGATTGGTATGGACTTTATAGCTGGATTACCGCGAACTCAGTCTGGCTATGATTCAATACGGGTTATTGTGGATCGGTTGACTAAATCAGCTCACTTCATCCCTGTCAAGACCACATATACCACCGCGAAGCTAGCAGAATTGTATATGGAGCATATTGTGTGCCGACATGGAGTACCGATGAAGATAGTCTCGGATAGAGGTTCTCAGTTTACCTCCAGATTTTGGCAGAAATTGCATGAAGCAATGGGAACAAGGTTGAACTTCAGTTCGGCGTATCACCCTCAAACAGATGGACAAACCGAGAGGACCAACCAAATTTTGGAAGACATGTTAAGAGCTTGTGCATTAAAACATGGGAAAAGTTGGGATAAATGTTTGCCGTATGCTGAATTCTCGTACAACAATAGCTACCAAGCAAGTCTGAAAATGTCACCCTACGAAGCATTGTACGGAAGGAAGTGTAGGACTCCCTTCTTTTGGAATGAAACCGGAGAGAATCAAGTGTTTGGTCCCGACATGTTACAAGATGCTGAAAGGCAATTCCAAATAATACGGGAAAACATAAAGGCTGCCCAGTCTCGACAGAAAGGTTATGCTGATAATAGGCGAAGGAGTCTGACTTTTGAAGTTGGAGATTTCGTATACCTCAAAGTGTCACCTATCAGAGGTCAGCGACGGTTTAACGTCAAAGGAAAACTGGCACCACGTTACATCGGACCATTCAATATTTTGGACAAACGAGGAGAAGTAGCATATCGACTTGAGCTGCCGACGTATCTCTCCGATGTACACGACGTGTTTCACATCTCTCAACTCAAAAAGTGTCTCAGGGTACCAGAAGAACAAGTGCCGATGGACTAGTTAGAACTTCAGGAGGATTTGTCCTATGTCGAGCAACCTATCAAGATCTTGGACATGAAGGATAGGGTCACGAGAAATAAGAAGATCCGTTGGTGCAAAGTGCAATGGAAACACCATACGAAAGCCGAAGCTACATGGGAACGTGAAGAAGACCTAAAGGCAGAATTCCCTCATCTTTTCTCCACGCTATCGAATCTCAAGGGCGAGATTCACTTTAAGGGGGTAGGTTTGTAACACCCTAAATCTTTGCATCATGCATTGCATACATGTTCATGCATTAAACATTAATGGAATGAAAGAAGGATAATACAATATAAAACATGTATTAGGGGATTAATACATATAATAATATATATAAATATAATAATTATATATATATGTATCAATATTTATATATGAATTAAAAGAAAAGAAAAGAAAAAGGAAAAAAATAACATAAAGAATAAATAAATAAATAAATAAATAAAAGAAAAAAAGAGGGGAGCAGCCCGGCCGGCCAAGCCGACCGAGCCGGCCCGCTCCCGAGCGTGCAGCGCGCGACCCCGCCGTACCGGCGCCCGCTCCCGCGCACGAGCCCCGCTGCCGCGCCTGGCCCCACTCCCGCGCACCGACTGGTGCCGCCAGCCCCGCGCCTCCCGCGCCTGCCCCGCGCGCCCTGCCGCCAGGGCCCCGCACCAACCCGCCCGATGCGCCGCTCGCGCCCTGCCCGCGCGCCTCCTGCGTGAGCGCGCCCGCCCACGCGCGATGCCGACCGAGCCGCCGCGCGCGCTAGCTGGCCCCACGGACCTCGTACCATGGCTGAGTCGGCCGTGCGTTCCGTGGCCGATTGGGAGACCGCCGATCGCGTGCCCCCCCCCCCCCCCCCCTATATAAACGAATGTAGGTCATCGTATTTTCTCGATCCTAGGAAAACAGCGCCGCCAGCGTAGAAGAAAAGCCCTAGCGGTACAGGAAAAAAGAGGGACCAGAGGGCTGCGCCGCCAGGGAAGAAAAGAGAGGAGAAAAGAGGAGGAAGAGGAAGAAAAAAGAGGAGGGTGCCGCCGTCCGCCGGAGATCGTCGTCGTCGTGTCACCGGAGGACCGTTGCGCCATTCGCTTCATCTACGCGTCGCATTCATCCCGCGATCTTCGAAGCTGTCGCGTCTACGGTAGGGTTCGTTTTTCCGATGTGAATTTTAGCGACGTATTAGATCTAATAGACGTAAATTGATTTTAGTTGCATCGTCTTTTTATTTTCAGCAGCATTAATCCACTCTAAAACCCCCGTAAACTCATATGAACACGTATGAACTAGTTGCATCTAATTAATATACAACCATAGTTAATTAATGATTGATCTTTGCATGCATGCATATCATCGCATGTTGATTAATGTGTGTGCATCATGTTGATTTGTATGTATTTTCTTGTATGTGTGATCACGAGTAGAGGGAAGTGCTCAAGAGATCGTGTACGAGGATTTCCAGAACCACGACTTCGAAGCGCTTGAGCAACCCTATCCGCCGGAGCAAGGCAAGTGTCCTTAAAGCATATTGATCCCGTTTTAAAATAAATCTTTTTTTTTTGCAAAACTACATGCTTGTGTCAAATTGATGAGAATCCTTTGGTAGGAAGTTTACTAGATTTGTTTAACCACCCTTGTCACCTGGAATATATGGTGGAGAGTCGGGAAGGGCTTTTACTTTTTTGCTTCGCTTAATCAACTGGGATGGAAAACAACTATACCACTCAATTTAATTATGCATGAATGAGATTATGGTTAACGTGAACTGGTTAAATATGATATGGTAATGGGTGATCTAAGCAAGCCTGGTATGTGGATGGGTTGGATGTTATGGTGGTTTGCTTGCTTTAGATCTAAGGACCGGTTCATGCGAGAATAAGCCAGGACTAGAGTGCCACCACGAGGCCAAGTATGGGTGCGGCGTAGCTGATTAATTAGGGCTTTGCTAGTGCTGTTTGGACCATTGTGGATGCTCGGGGAAGGGATAGTCGGATTGGGTTTTTTGATGATTGGTGGGACTACACTGGGATCCGAATGGCTCAAGAGGGGGCCCTTGGTTGAAGATGTGCTCAGTGGGAGACATCGCCAGCGGTGAAACCTCAATGGGGTCTAAATAGGCTAGTAATCCCTTTGTAAAGGCTATTTTGTGATCTCTTGGCCATACACCAAAGGAAGTGTGATTTGCATGAGGGAGGTTCTTTAGTCGCCGACGGGTGATGAAATCACAAACACGTGGGTAAAGAGGTACAAACTCTGCAGAGTATTAAAACTATCATGATAGCCGTTCTCCCGGTTATGAGCGCCTGGATGACCTACATGATTAGAGGGAAATTGGGATTTGGGATGGTTATGGTTTGGTAATGGTTATGGTTGATATTATGGTTATGATTATGGTTATGGTTATGGTTATGGGATGGAATCATGTTTATGACATTGATTATGGTTATTGGCAATGGTAAATTATGGACTGGTATTATGATGGTTACATAGTTTATGATAGGTTTACTTCACATAAATATGATTCATTGCTTTTCCAAATGGTTTTACTGTACTTTTCAGCACTTAGCCATTATTATTGTCGTCATTTGAATCAGCCACATGTCATACTTTCCACACTTGCTGAGTACGACATGTACTCACTCTTGCAATCCCCCCCCCCCCAACAGTTGCAGGTCAAGATTGGGAGTTTAATGGTGATAATGCGGAGCTCTAGGCCGTGTCTATCGTCAGCTTTGCCTGTGGTGTTATTGGAGCTGCGCTATACCCTATTGCTTATGCTGCCTAGCTGTTTAGTTTGCTTAATTAGTTTATTTCCGCTGCATTAGTTGAACTTGTCATAAATATTCATTAGAGCTTGTATTCGAGGATAATCTGGTTTGTGTAATAAAATTTGGTTAATTAATCTTGTTCTGTGGTAATTTTCTGTATTCTCTTTTGTGATTGCACTTGTGTATGTGTGATGAACATCCTAGGCACACATATACGTTAGCTTGGTTCATTTTTCATAACCGGGCGTCACATTGATAGTCCAAAACAATGAGGTTGGGGAGAAGTCTACCCCCCTTATTCTAAGGCTTACTTTTGGAGATATTATATTTGTCCTCATCTCTCCTCCAGGAGACTTAACCAATAGAGTAAACTTCATATGAGAGATAGGCAAACTATACTTGGCAACATACTTCGATGCAATGAATGAATGCGATGCTCCAGAATCAAACAACATAGTCGTGGGGTTGGAGTTGGCGAGAAACATACCAATGACCACATCATCCGCTTGTTGAGCATCCTCCGTAGAGACATGGTTCACGTTGCCACGAGCAAAATTCTGCTGTCCACGGTTCCCTTGTGGCTGTCCTCCATTGGGTCTTGGGTTTTGCCTCAGTGCATTGCTTCCTTGACCAAGTCCTGACTTAGGACATTGATGCGCAAATTGTCCAGCTTCTCCACAAGTATAGCACTTTTTAACTCCACCAGAATTATTGGAACGATCTTGGTTTTGAACATTTGCACCACGAAAATTAGCACGGGGTGCATATGGCATCGGAGGCCTAGGTGCTTGCATGACAGGGCGCTGCTGCACAAACTGAGCTGGACACGGTGCATAACCAGGGTGCTGTCCAGGAAGAGAAGAGATAAAATAGGGTGCATTGGGTGGTGCAAAGCCAGGGAACAAATTACTTTCTTGTTGCTGTCCTTGATATGGCGCCTTCCTCTTGTTGTCTTGTTCCATCTCATAGACCTTGTTCTCCACCACAATTGCTTTGTCCACAAGCTTCTGGAAATTTGCATAGTCACAATTGAGCAATTGCACTTGAATCTCATTGTTCAAGCCTCTCATGAATAAGTATTGTTTCCGGCTGTCCCGACTCACATCCTCAGGCGCATACCTTGAGAGTTGAGTGAACTTATTAATATATTCACTCACGCTTCATCTTCCTTGCCTTAAGATCTCAAATTCTTGCCTCTTCAAAATCATAACACCCTCGAGCACATAATGGGAACAGAAACTCTCCTTGAATTCGACCCAAGTAATTCTCTCTTGGTTCTCATGAGCATTGCATAGTGAATCCCACCAATCGGCAGCTGCTCCAACTAGTTGATGAGATGCAAATAGAACCTTCTCCTGGTCGCTACATTGGACAATAGCAAACTTATTCTCCACGGACTTGAGCCAATCATCCGCATCCATAGGGTCAGCAGCTTGAGCAAAGGTTGGCGGCCTAGTCCTCATAAACTCTCCCTACCAGTTATGAGGAGGTGGGGGTGGTGGTGGAGGCATGTGGGGTTGATGGTTGATGTTGCCAGCCTGCAGCTGTCCCATAGTCTGTATCACGGTCTGCATGAGCTGGTTTTGCATAGCCAAAAGCTGCTCGATATTGATAGCTCCTTGGGCAGGTCCCTGTCCATTGTTGTTCTAAGGTCCTCCATGGTTCTACCCCTCATCATTGCCATCCCTCTGGTTGCGAGTCCTCACCATCTGAAGAAAAGCAAAAGGTAAGAATTAGAAAACGTCCCCAACTATATGCATCAAGGGATATGAAACTAGACAACTAACTAGCCTACTTGGACATGGCAATGCTAAAGCATCCCAAAATCCTCTATTAAGCACACAAGCAAGCAATATATATAGCAAACAACACACCAACAAAAACACATTGATTCTTGAGTGCTCCTATGTGATCTAAAGTGTCCATTCTATCTAGGCTGCGTCCTACGGTCAACTTGTGGCTCTGATATCAATCTGTGACACTCGGTTCCGAAAACGAACCAAGTGAACGCATATGTGTGCCCAGTACGTTCAACACACATACACGAGTGCAATCACAGAAGAGTATACAGATAATTACCACAGAACAAGATTAATTAACCATATTTATTACAAATTCAGAATATTCTCGAATACAAACTCTAATGATTATTATTGACGAGTTCAACTAATGCAGTGGAAATAAACTAATTAAGTAAACTAAACAGCTAGGCAGCATAAGCAATAGGGTATAGCGCAACTCCATACAACACCACAGACAAAGCTGGCAGTAGACACAGCCTAGAACTCTACATTATCACCATTAAACTCCCAATCCTGACCTGCAACTGTTTGGAGGGGGGATTGCAAGGGTGAGTACATGTTGTACTCAGCAAGTGTGGAAAGTATGACATGTGGCTGATTCAAATGACGAATATAATAATGGCTAAGTGCTGAAAAGTACATTAAAACATTTGGAAAAGCAATATATTATATGTATGTGAAGTAAACCCATCATAAACCATATAATCATCATAATACTAGTCCATAATTCATGACCATCATCCATATACCAGATTTCACCATTGTCGATAACCATATTCAATACCAGAAATTAATCTATTAACCATTACCAACCATAACCATCCCACAAACTATTCTAATACCAAGTTTCCTTTAATCATATGATGGTCCATGTTGCTCATAACTGGGAGTACGGCTACCATGATAGTTTTAGACACACTCTGTAGAGGTTGTACCGCTTTACCCACATGTTTGTGATTTAATGTAAAATCCCACTTTTTCCTTTTACGAGAAGTTCAACCACAAGTGGTTTATCAAACAAAATGGAGGGCAACAAAATTGTGAACATAAGCTTGACCTCACTAAAAAGTTTTCTTTCTACAAAGTTGGGACGTTATTGATTGCAATGGCTAGGGCAAATTATATGGCAGCAATATAAAAATCAAAACCAATGTTATTTGATTATGTTGCTATGCATATTAGGCCCTGCCAAGAAGATTCAAATCCAAGGCTCCAAATTTTTTCCTTGGACTCTTAAATATCTAAATAGCTTCTTAGAAAATTTTCAAGATTTTTGAAGTACATCTTCCATTTGTTTGGACACGTGCAAAGGATTCATTTCGCGTCGACATAAAAATTTGCTTTGCACTAAACTTTGCCCAAATCAACCCCTAAATTTTTCTAAGGCCTTTTATGGTTCAGGGAACTTGATTTCAAAGTTTAGATATTTTTGGACCTCAGATGCTATTTAATTCAACAAGGTTTATACCCATATTGGAAATTCAAATTTGAATTTGAATTTAATGCAAACTAAGTCCAAATTGAATTCTGATTGCAGAATTGAATTCCCCATATTTTTCTTAGTCTACCTGTAAATTTTGGGAATTTTTGGACAATGTTTAAGCTAGAATTTAGAGGAATGGATAAGGGAGAGAGGTGGGGCCCACAGGTCAGACAGTGAAAACGTTTCACCGCCTCTGTTTCTCACCCCCAGTCGACACCGCGATGCATGCAAGCACCAGCTCGCCGTCGGCGTTGGTCGCCTCCAGCTGCCCCCCCCCCCCCCCCCCCCGACGTCCTTATCTACGCCCCCCCCGCCCCCCATCGACGGAGTCCTCACCCATTCACCGCACCGCACCATTTTTCATCGCCGCCGCGATCAACCCAGTGCCACTCGACGCCTCGCGACCTCGCTGTCGATACAAGCGCCCTCATCCTCATCGTTCAATAACAAAAAGGTGCACAATGACCTCGTGCAGCTTCTGGTTAAGCTTGAATCCCTATCATGCATCCTAGCTCTAGTATTCTTTAAAATCCCGAAGCACTTCTATCACGTTGAGGCTAGATCGTCGGTTTAATTCCGATTGTATGTACGAAATCTTTTCGATCCAGTTAGAGGACATGATCTATGTGGCCTAGCGCACCTTCCCTCCAAAAATCAGAAGAAACCATCGACTAATTAGCAAGAGCTTCAAGTTTTCCCCTTCCGCCATTGATGGAGCTCGGTTCGCCGTCGACTTTGGTATTACCAGCGATGACACGAGCTCTAAACCCTCCTAAGACATTCCCCATGCATCCACGATGCTTCCCGAGCTTTCAAATGAGAAGTTTATCTAGGGAATCGAAGGTCTCCACTGCACCAAAACCCTAGCCACCGCCGCCGCCGTCGGGAATTGTTTTCCGGTCATCCCTCGCCGTCGGGAGCTAGTCCATCGTGTTCCCCATGCGAAAGTGTGTGGGAGCGGCGAGTCCCGAGGCCTCCCGTAGGCCGGAGGCTAACGCCGGCGAAAGCGCCGCCGCGCGCCGGTGAGAACGCCGCCGCCCGCGCCGTGGACTGAGGTGGAAGAAGACCAGGACGCGGGACCCACCTGCCAATGAACGCAATGCGCCGGATCTGTCTGTGTCCGTTGGATCCCATGTGGCCGCGTGGAGAAATTTATACCCCTGATGTGGCTGGCCCCTGATTGGATGATTTTAAATCCAGTGGGCCCTGGCGCCAAATTCAAAAGATGAATTTTCCCTTTTGGTGTAGAACCATTTCCAAAGTTTGAAAATCAATATATTTCTGTAGGGTGCTCCAAAAATATTCAAACAAATTTTGTTTGAAAGCCCTTGAGCTGTAGTTTCTATCAGTACCAATTAGGTTCTGTGAAACTTAGAGTTAAATTCTGTAGGAAATAATCTTTCCAAATGCAAATATAATTTTTCCCGATACGATAGCCACTGGAAAAATCCCCGAAATTCACAAAAAATTTATTGCCCTATTCTTGAAGACCAGAAAAAGTTTGGGAGGCATTGCACCTGTTTAACCCTCTGTATAGTTCAATTACCTTTTTCAGTTATTGAATTTTCACAGATGTACAGTTGCTTTATTATGTCCCAAATTTGGACCGATTCTTCCATTAGTCATAATCTTGGATTTAATTGACCTACTATCCTAGTCCTAATTCAGTTACAAACTAAATATTGATTAAAAGGCTAAAAATTCAATTATAAAATAAATCCAGAAATTCATGCCAACTTAGAAATACAATAACTCCTTCACCAGAGCTTAGAAAATTATGAAACAAATTTTGCTAGAACCAGGACAATTTCCTCTATCTTGATTATCAACTACTAGATATGTTCAAGCTACAGTTTCTTCTCTAAAATTTTTGAAATATAATTGTTACCATAATTTTGGAGACAACAACCTACTTTGATCATCTCCTATTGTTTGCAAGAGCATCTCTCATATTCCCTAGTATCTACCTTCAAAGTTCCAAGGCCAATTAGATCATTATCACATAGTGGACACCATAAATTAAATCATGGTCTTGGTAATAATTATTTTTCAATGTCATTCATATATGTATTCTATGCATATCATATAGTGACCGAAGTCGAGGAGGAACCAGAAGCCTTGGAAGAGCACCTTCCAAATATTAACTCAGAATCTGACCTGCAACAAGGAAAGCCCCGGTTTGCATTTAAGTTGTTTATAAAATTTTACTTTATCACTATGATGAATAGCATATGAATTGTGCATTACGTTTAGGATGATTGATACCCCACCTGCATGACCAAAAATCCCAGGGATTGGTTGGAACGAGTTACCGTTTGACCTGTAGTAATTGCTTTGCTAATGCATAGGAAAATCCGGTAGAAGTCGAGTAGTTGGAATCTACTCGCGAGAGATGTCAGACATATCTCACAGAATTGGTTATATAGAAAATGGCATAATATAATGAAACTGAGACCGGACAGGGGATGGATAGGAAGCGGCAAGAATTGAGTCTCAGTCGCATAGCCCTGTCTGTGTCGATTAAGGCCCGTCCGTATGCAGCCCCTTCGGACAAGCTTGAATTGTACCGGCAACATAATGGACATATGGAATCCAGTAAACTGATGTAACTCGATAACTGGGTCTTGAGGCCCACTAACTCACCATCGATAAGGGTGGGCTGAGGACAGTAAGGTGTAAATCGGTCGGCGGACACATGAGGTGTTCCGTGCGGAGACCTTCTGTTTGCGGAGGTGAGATGGGTTCGACGTTCGGGTTTCTTGTGAAAGGTGGCCATATACGCCTAGTATTGAAGTGTTATGTAGGTACAGGTGTGCTCGCTGACACTTCCGGACGACGTATGTGTCATGTTGTCCGGGTGTGTCCTGATTGCAATCATCGTCCCTCGCGGTAATAGAGTACCACTGGTTCACTGAGCAGTGACGTAGTAAATACTAAAGAAGCCAGAAAATTATATTATTGAATTATAATTGCTTTGCAACCTTGTATGATTTAGAGATAGTAAAAATTAAAGTTTACAGTTTCCCCATACTTTAGCTGTAATAGCATTATGTGCTCTGGGCATGTTATATCATAGGCAAAGCTTTTCTTGTTTGATTGTGGAGCCCATGATGTGCCGTGCTTGGAGAATGTCATTTGCTACATAAAACCTTATAAGGATCCACTTGTAGGCGAGTCATTTATGCTTCACCTTACCTATGTTTAGTGTCCCCTTGCATATGTCTAGTGAGACGGGTTAGTCTTGCTGAGCCTTATGCTCATGTTTGTAGTTAACGAGTTTTTGCAGGTTATATAATGGATGAAGGGTTTGATGATGAGGCTGCACCCCCTCCAGGGTGTACAGCCGAGTGGGAACCCTGCACGCCGCCGTAATTTGAGTGTTGCTAGTGCAAAGCATCCAAGGCATGGATAACTTTGCTTTTGCATAGCTAGTGCTGAGAGCGTAGCTATGATATATATGTTTCTTTCCTTCCGCTAGTATTGTAAAACTTCCGCTGTATTATAATCAAAAGACTTCATCTTGTATTTTATTCAGTTTCTATTCTTGTATACTGTTGGGTGTCGCATCGCATGACACCACCCAATGAGATCCTCGGATGTCGGGATTCCGGTAGCCACAGACATGGTACATAGCATCATTGGGAACAGTGTACTTGAAAAGAACATATTTTCAAAAATTAGGATTTGAGTGAGGGATTAGCTATATGCCTTTATAAGGAGTATTATTAGTATAAGATATAAAGGTGTTAAACTAACTATGTGTTATTATATTCTGTAACGACGCCCCGACGTCAGGTAAGAGGTAAGGTACGCCACCGAGAGCGGGTCAATCTCGGTAAGCTCAGCATACGAGGAGTGGTATGTGAAATTTCCGTGGCTTGGCACGGGAAGTTAATAGGAGTCTCCGAAGCTTTCAATGTTTCTGAGAACCTATGACACGCGGTACCCCTGCGTGCTTCAAAGTTAGTGGGAGCCCCCATCGGGTGGTGTATAACCCGATAGTATGCCTCTCTAGAACTATTCATGTTCTATGGGAGCATGCGAAACACGTATGCCCGAGCGTGTATAAGCCGGATCGTACAGGAGTCTTTGCTGTACAGACGTATTTACAGCCATGTACCTCGAGACATGACCTCGCTCGAGGATGACTCACACCAGAGTCGTATGCATTTATTTTCATATATATTATTGTGACTGCCTGTTGTGTTTCCCCGTGGCGCCCTTGAGGTGTGAAGGTGTGAAAGGGGATTGTTTGTCTTCTGCAGCACTAACTACGGTAGAAGACCGTGTAGAAGCCGTTTGCGAGAGAATGATATAGGAACCACCTATAGACGTAACCGGAAATACCGGATAGAATTTTCTTTGGTGAGATACGTAGTACCGTCAGTATCAAACATAATACTAGACCATCCCCAACGACAGAATGGATGCATAATGCGTTGGAAAGTCCAAATATCAGATGCTGGTAGGTTTGGACTCCGTAAAAAGGGTTCCGACTCGATAGAGTAGATAAAATCAGGATTCTTGATTTCTGGCAGAAGCTGGCTTGACTTCGCCGGATTGTAATCTTGGTTATTTAATAGATAGTATAGGATTATCATATATGGATGGAAAGCTCGTGAAGATCACTACAACTTTTCTGTTGACCATAAAAACAGAAAAGCTTGATAATCTGTTGAAATATGGAGTATACTAAAACTGCTCCGGATGACCCAACCATTGTACCAGTTCCAGAAATATTGCCCTAACTCACTGTAGGAACATCTTCTTCCTTATTGTGACACATGTATAGAAAGGGCAGAGGCAAGTCTACAGGTTTTATATTTAGAGTTTTTCCTATCTCAAATTTGATTTAAATCAAATTTGGAACTCAAAACAGTGGACTGCAGGACTACTGGTGCAAACCAGTGAGTTCAACTGTTTAGTTTGGATAGTTATAACTCTTAATCCAGATTAGTGAAATAGTCACATATATACATATATGGAAATCTTAGGAAGTCCTCTATCAACTTTATTTTGTATTCCTGATCTAAATCTGGGTATAGCGGTGTCTAATTCCAATTGTCGCAAACATGGTTCTGGCAGTCCAGAACTTAAAATAGTTTACACCTATTTGTGAATTCGCACGTGATACCTGTATAACAAACTTTTCAGGGGTTAAACCTTCACTTCTGGATTGTTAACTTGATGTTATACAAAGTTTATTTTGTCATTACCTCAAAATATTATCATGATAGCCCTGTATAAATTGTGGACATCACTACATATACAGGGGGGGTTCTGTCAAAAATTTCAGAAAATATGGGTCAACTTAAAACCTGTATAGATTCTATTTCCTAGCTCACTTGTAGCTGTATGAGTACAATCTGGAAAGCTTGGAAAGTATACTACAACTTTTGTATTCCACTCCACCTTTGATTCTGACAAATCCTGTATGAAACTGTGGTGTTTCTACAGGAAGATGGCAGCAGAGATGATCTAATTACCTAACGGTTGGGTGCACGCGACATGCACTGGTCAAGGCGGGTTTCCGGATTTGTTTGTCATGCTGCTGAGCCAGTGCGGATATGAGGAGGCGCCTAGCTATTGGGGAAAGGAATTCCATGACAACAGAGCGAAGAAGTGTGTCATCTATGTCGACGTACCTGCTGGTCCACCAAGCAACGGATGGGCCCCCTTTTCTATCAAAACAAGGGGTGTTCTATTGGAAGAAACTTGGAGCTTCGCCGCAAGTGTTGCTATGGGGAGGTTTTGCAGACTTCACCATCATCAGCTTGTGGGTACTCCGTATGAGTTCTTTCCGGTCAGCGGTAGGGCTTCTGAACGGTGGGCTAACCAATTAATCGCTGATTAGGACCTCCACGGGGGAACATCGGAGACAGCCTTAGCGGTGTATGCATCGGCATCACGTCGCGAAAATGGCACCCAGAAAGCGTGCATTAAGGAGTTGGTGGATAATCTGAGGGAAACCATGATTCGAGGGGATTGCTTTGAACGTGAAAATAAATCGCTTAGAACCTCGATCGCCCCTCTCAACCAACGTCTCCGTTTCAAAGAAGAGCAGTATGAGCTAATTGCTCAAGACCCGTCAGAGGCTCGTGGAGCAACTCAAGAAATGGAAATTGAGTTAGAAGCAAGCTTAGTTGATGTGCACCAGCTGGGTACTCAGTTGAGCACGATGACTGAAGCTCGTGATCGGTCCAGGGCAGAGGCTCAGGACTGGAAAGCCAGTTCTGAACAGGCCCAACAAGAACTTGATGACTTTAGGATGTTTATGGTGCAGGCCGATATACAAGCATTGGCTGCCACAAAGGCATCGATAATGGGTGAGACAGTAGCTTCTACTTCAGCACCCATAACCGTGGTACCTACTCCTGTGGATGATTAAGCAGAAGAAGAAGATCCTGAGGAACTTGAATACGTCGAGTAGGACGTATTGAAGGGAATGTGGCAACACTTGTGCCAACACGGGGCAACATATAGTTAAATGGTTGCTCGTGTTTTTTTTTTGTGACCATGTTTGTGTCATATTAAGAGTAGTGGTGGTTATGCCTAGATAACCAGATGTGTACGACATCTCAAGAGGACCAAGTATGGTAGAGATGTATTTCCATAGTGGGAGTCCATCATTTTGGAGTTTACTACTATAAACTTGGTACAGAGATAATATATCTTGTATAAAGTTTGTACTGTATCAATATATGTTGATGTTGTATATTTTCTATCGTGGTCTACCGCATTACTATTTATATGGAAGGATGAACTTGAGGTAGTGAGACTTATGGTGCAAATCGTTGTATTGCAGCATGGTGCGTACACGTGCAGCCCCAGAAGTGGGAGGCTCAAGTGGAGGGCAGGGGGATGACACACCACCCCCGGGGCAGAATACGCCTCAGACGCAGCCACCTCCACCACCTCCACCCACACTTCCCAGAAGTCTCGCGGAGGTTCTCGCAGCAGTACTCGGCTCGCGCGACGAGCAAACTGAGTTGTTGCGGACTCCTGTACAGCACTCGTCCCATCAAGGGGGACGACACGCTGATGGGCCACATCAGTCATATACGAGTTCCTACTCGGATTTCTTATCGACGCATCCACCGATCTTTGAAGAGGCCGATGAGCCTTTGGAGGTGGACAACTGGCTCCACACTATTGAAGGGAAGTTCGGTTTACTTGAGGTAACCGAACAACATAAGGCTCTGTTTGCAGCTCAGCAACTGCAGGGTTCTGCCGGTGCGTGGTGGGCAAACTACCTTGCCGCACGCCCCGCAGGCTATGTCGTGAGCTGGGCAGAATTCCGGGAGGCGTTCCGCGCCTATCATATTCCTCCCGGGATTATAAGGAGAAAGCTTAAAGAGTTCTTGGAGCTGAAGCAGGGAGGAAGGAGTGCTTACGAGTACTCCAAGGACTTCAACCACTTGGCCCAATATGCACAGGACCAAGTGAACACAGAAGACAGGAAACGAGAGTGCTTCTACTGGGGTTGAACACCAAGATGAAGGACAAGCTGGTCTTATTCAACCGCGGCAGTTTCAACGACCTGGTCAATGCCGCAATCATGCAGGAGGATGCTACTCGAGAACTGTCCTCAGACAAGAAGAAGAGGAGTGATCCACAGGGTAGCGGAGGTGGTCCTTCTCAGAAGTACCGAATGGTGTATCGATCGCCATCAGGCCAGATGTGGCAACCGCCATCACGACCACCAATGTTCAGTGGTCGCCAGTTCGGCAACTCCGGGTTCCGACCGCAACAACAGCAGGGGATGATCCCACGTGCACTTCCACCTCCACCACGTGCACTGGGATTCCGTCCTCCCATTCGTACTGGCCAAACCCCGTACACGTGTTTCACGTGTGGACGCACGGGGCACTTCGCTAAGGACTGCCCGCAGAGTAGGCAAGGCAGAGGACAATCATCATACCAGGGCGCGAACCAACCCCGCAACCAGCCCAAGAAGCCAGTTCCCAGACTCGGCAACGTCCACCACCTCGCCATTGAGGATGTTCCGGAAGGCGCACCCGTACTCACGGATACGTTCTCTATCTTCAATCATCTCGTAGTCATACTCTTTGACTCCGGAGCTTCACACAATGTCATTAGCAAGTCTTTTGTCATTAAAAATCAATTGCCTATAATCTCCACAAAAACTCCGTATGTGATTAGCACTCCAGCCGGGAAAACAGTAACAAATGAATTGGTTCCTGGGATACCACTTAACCTAGATGGAACCATATATCTTGTTTCACTTCTGATACTAGAGCATCAGAAATTAGATGTCATCTTGGGAATGGCATGGTTACAGTACCATGGTGCTATTCTAGATCTGGTCCCTCGAAAAATATATCTAAATTCTCCACTCCATCCCTCTCAAGTCCTCAATCTTGAGAAATCCATTCTAGTGAATTCATCTACTCACAATACCGAGATTATGGAACTTAGTAATATTCCGGTAGTATGTGAATACCTGGACGTGTTTCCCGAAGATCTTTCGGGTATGCCCCCAGAAAGAGATATAGAATTCAAGATTGAACTTGCACCGGGAATAGTGCCAATTTTAAGACCACCCTACAAGATGGCACCCAAGGAACTTGCAGAACTTAAGGAGAAATTAACCGAACATGAGAACAAGGGTTTCATTCGTCCAAGTTCATCACCATGGGGTTGTTCTGCACTGTTCGTAGAGAAGAAAGATAAGACCTTGAGACTGTGTGTAGACTATCGTCCCCTCAATGCTGTCACTATCAAGAACAAGTATCCACTACCACGCATTGACATCCTTTTCGATCAATTGGTGGGTGCTAAAGTATTTTTGAAGATGGATCTTCGTTCTGGTTATCATCAGATCAGAATCCGACCAGAAGACATACCAAAGACAGCATTCTCGACGAGGTATGGACTGTATGAGTACCTGGTTATGTCCTTCGGATTGACCAACACACCGGCTCATTTCATGTATCTCATGAACTCGGTGTTTATGCCGGAATTGGACAAGTTTTTCGTAGTCTTTATTGACGACATACTTGTGTATTCAAAATCTGAAGAAGAACATGCTCAACACTTGCGTATCGTGCTTCAACGATTACGGGACCACCAGCTATATGCTAAGTTCAGCAAGTGTGAATTCTGGATCACTCAAGTGCCATTTTTAGGGCACATCATATTAGCAGAAGGGATTGCAGTTGATCCCAGTAAGATCAAGCAAGTCCTCAAATGGGAGTCTCCAAAGTCTGTACATGAAGTTCGAAGTTTCCTTGGTTTAGCCGGGTATTACCGGAGGTTCATTCCAAGTTTCTCAAAATAGCTAAACCAGTGATAGAACTTCTGAAGAAGGGAACAAAGTATGTATGGACTGAGGCATGTGAGGCAGGTTTTCAAGCATTAGTAAAACACCTCACAACGGCACCAGTATTAGCTCAACCGGACACAACCAAATCGTTCGACGTGTATTGTGATGCATCAGGAATTGTTTGGGTTGTGTGTTGATGCAGGATAGACGAGTGATCGCTTATGGATCACGGCAGCTTCGGAACCATGAGCAGCACTATCCGACTCATGATCTAGAACTCGCTGCTGTGGTACTAGCATTAAAGATGTGGAGACATTATCTACTAGGTAATTTAGTACATCTCTAAACCGATCACAAGAGCCTGAAATACATCTTCACCCAAAAAGATTTAAATATGCGATAGCGTAGATGGTTGGAGTTAATCAAGGATCATGATATTGAGATCCACTACCATCCAGGCAAAGCGAATGTAGTCACAGATGCTCTGAGCCGCAAGTCCCATGTCAACAATCTTTCCATTACCTCAATGGAAGGAGAAGAAGAATTGAGTCTCTACTTGGTTCCATATGGGGCACTCTACAACCTAGCTCTCATTCCTACTATCAAGGAGGATATTATGGCTGCTCAGAAGGAGGACAAAGGGATGTCGCACATTCGCCAAAGAATGGAGAAGGGGGAGATGAAATGTTTCCAATGTGACGATGAGGGTACCCTTTGGTTTAAGAACCGCATAGTGGTACCCCGAAACATGGAACTTCGGAAGAAGATACTGGATTAAGCTCATTTATCCAAGTATTCCATTCATCCGGGAAGTAACAAAATGTACCAGTACTTGAGAAAGAAGTTCTGGTGGACTCAGATGAAGAGAGAAGTAGCAAAATACGTATCCGAATGTGATACGTGTCGTCGAGTTAAGGCCGACCATATGAAGATAGCTGGGCAGCTTCAACCTTTAAGCATACCGACTTGGAAATGGGAGGATATCAGCATGGATTTCATTGTTGGGTTGCCTCCCACTCTCCATAAGCACGACTCAATTTGGGTGATCGTTGATCGATTAACCAAATCAGCTCATTTCACACCGGTCAGTGTGGATTATAATGCGAAGTGGTATGAAGAATTTTATATCTCCAGAATTTTGTGCCTACATGGAGTACCCCGCACTATCATTTTAGATCGAGGATCTATTTTCGTTGCTCGCTTTTGGGAGCATCTCCATGATGCATTGGGTACCAAACTGATTCGAAGCTCAGCTTATCATCCTCAGACTGATGGACAAACCGAACGGGTGAATCAAGTGCTAGAGGATATGCTTCGTGCCCGTGCCATCCACCATGGTAGGAATTGGGATGATCATCTACAATTGGCAGAATTTTCGTACAACAACGGTTACCAGGCTAGCATCCGGATGGCTCCATATGAAGCTCTTTATGGCCGGAAGTGTCGCACACCCTTGAATTGGTGCGAATTTGGTGAACGAGTGGTATATGGCATCAACTTAATAAAAGAAGCCAAAGAGCAAGTACGCATTATTCAAACAAATCTCAAAACCTCTCAGTCTCGTCATAAGAGCTACGCGGACAAACGACATCGACCTCTTCACTTCGATATGGGGGATCAAGTTTATCTCCGGGTATCCCCGATGAAAGGAATTCATCAATTCAGAGTAAAAGGGAAGCTAGCTCCACGTTTTATTGGACCGTTCACAATAATCAAAAGATGCAGACCTGTGGCATATCAATTGGAGTTACCGCCATCGCTGGCAGGGGTCCATAATGTGTTTCACATTTCTCAGTTACAGAAATGTCTCAACGTCCCAGCGATTATACATATTGAGGATTTGGAAGCCCTCCAACCAGATCTTACGTATTCTGAGCATCCAACCCAGATCATTGATGAGAAGACTCGCACCACAAGAAGGCGCACTTTGCGTTTCTACAAAGTCTTGTGGAGCAACCACAGTGCTGAAGAAGCCACGTGGGAAAGCAAGAAATATCTTAAAATGAACTATCCAAAATTGTTAGCGGCACATGTTTAGTAGATCTTTATCTTTTGTCCATCCTTTGTAATCTCGGGACGAGATTCTTTTAAGGGAGGAGGAATGTAAAATCCCACTTTTTCCTTTTATGAGAAGTTCAACCACAAGTGGTTTATCAAACAGAATGTAGGGCAACAAAATTGTGCACATAAGCATGACCTTACTAAAAAGTTTTCTTTCTACAAAGTTGGGAAGTTATTGATTGCAATGGCTAGGGCAAATTATATGGCAGCAAAATAAAAATCAAAACCAATGTTATTTGATTATGTTGCTATGCATATTAGGCCCTGCCAAAAAGATTCAAATCCAAGGCTCCAAATTTTTCCTTGGGCTCTTAAATATCTAAATAGCTTCTCAGAAAATTTTCAAGATTTTTGAAGTACATCTTCCATTTGTTTGGACACGTGCAAAGGATTCATTTCGCGTCGACATAAAAATTTGCTTTGCACTAAAATTTGCTGAAATCAACCCCTAAATTTTTCTAAGGCCTTTTATGGTTCAGGGAACTTGATTTCAAAGTTTAGAGATTTTTGGACCTCAGATTCTATTTAATTCAACAAGGTTTATACCCATATTGGAAATTCAAATTTGAATTTGAATTTGATGCAAACTAAGTCCAAATTGAATTCTGATTCCAGAATTGAATTCCCCATATTTTTCTTAGTCTACCTGTAAATTTTGGGAATTTTTGGACAACGTTTAAGCTAGAATTTAGAGGAATGGATAAGGGAGAGAGGTGGGGCCCACAGGTCAGACAGTGAAAATGTTTCATCGCCTCTGTTTCTCACCCCCGGTCGACACCGCGATGCATGCAAGCGCCAGCTCGCCGCCGGCGTCGGTTGCCTCCAGCTGCCCCCCCCCCCCCCCCCCCCCATCGACGGAGTCCTCACCCATTCACCGCACCGCGCCATTTTTCATCGCCGCCGCGATCAACCCAGTGCCGCTCGACGCCGCGCGACCTCGCCGTCGAGACAAGCGCCCTCATCCTCTTCGGTCAGTAACAAAAAAGTGCGCAATGACCTCGTGCAGCTTCTGGTTAAGCTTGAATCCCTATCATGCATATCCTAGCTCTTGTATTCTTTAAAATCCCTAAGCACTTCTATCACGTTGAGGCTAGATCGTCGGTTTAATTCCGATTGTATGTACGAAATCTTTTCGATCCAGTTAGAGGACATGATCTATGTGGCCTAGCGCACCTTCCCTCCAAAAATCAGAAGAAACCATCGACTAATTAGCAAGATCTTCGAGTTTTCCCCTTCCGCCATTGATGGAGCTCGGTTCGCCGTCGACTTCGGTATTACCGGCGATGACACGAGCTCTAAACCCTCCTAAGACCTTCCCCATGCATCCACGATGCTTCCCGAGCTTTCAAACGAGAAGTTTAGCTAGGGAATCGAAGGTCTCCACTACACCAAAAACCCTAGCCGCCGCCGCCGCCGTCGGGAATTGTTTTCCGGTCATCCCTCGCCGTCGGGAGCTAGTCCATCGTGTTCCCCGTGCAAAAGTGTGTGGGAGCGGCGAGTCCCAAGGCCTCCCGTAGGCCGGAGGCTATCGCCGGCGAAAGTGCCGCCGCGCGCCGGTGAGAACGCCGCCGCCCGCGCCGTGGACCGAGGTGGAAGAAGACCAGGACACGGGACCCACTTGCCAGTGAACGCAACGCGGCGGATCTGTCTATGTCCGTTGGATCCCGTGTGGCCGCGTGGAGAAATTTATAACCCCCGGTGTGGCTGGCCCCTGATTGGATGATTTTAAATCCGGTGGGCCCTGGCGCCAAATTCAAAAGATGAATTTTCCCTTTTGGTGCAGAACCATTTCCAAAGTTTGAAAATCAATATCTTTCTGTAGGATGCTCCAAAAATATTCAAACAAATTTTGTTTGAAGCCCTTGAGCTCTAGTTTCTATCAGTACAAATTAGGTTCTGTGAAACTCACAGTTAAATTCTGTAGAAAATAATATTTCCAAATGCAAATACAATTTTTCCGGATAAGATAGCCACTGGAAAAATCCCAAAGATCCACAAAAACTTTATTGTCCTATTCTTTACTACCAGAAAAAGTTTGGTAGCCATTGCACCTATTTAACCCTCTGTATAGTTCAATTACCTTTTTCAGTTATTGAATTTTCGCAGATGTTCAGTTGCTTTATTATGTCCCAAATTAGGACTGAGTCTTCCTTTAGTCATACACTAGCTCCTGTAGAAATCTTGGATTTAATTGATCTACTATCCTAGTCTAATTCAGTTACAAACTAAAAATATTGATTAAAAGGCTAAAAATTCAATTATAAAATAAATCCAGAAATTCTTGCCAACTTAGAAATACAATAACTCCTTCACCTAAGCTTAGAAAATTATGAAACAAATTTTGCTAGAACCAGGACAATTTCTTCTATCTTGATTATCAACTGCTAGCTATGTTCAAGCTACAGTTTATTCTCTAAAATTTTTGAAAGATAATTGCTTGCCATAATTTTGAAGACAACAACCTACTTTGATCATCTCCTGTTCTTTGCAAGAGCATCTCTCATATTTCCTAGTATCTACCTTCAAAGTTCCAAGGCCAATTAGATCATTATCACATAGTGGACACCATAAATTAAATCATGGTCTTTGTAATAATTATTTTTCAAAGTCATTCATATACGTATTCTATGCATATCGTATAGTGACCGAAGTCGAGGAGGAACCAGAAGCCTTGGAAGAGCACCTTCCAAATATTAACTCAGACTCTGACCTGCTACAAGGCAAGCCCCGATTTGCATTTAAGTCATTTATAAAATTTTACTTTATCACTATGATGAATAACATATGAATTGTGCATTATGTTTAGGATGATTGATACCCCACCTGCATGACCAAAAATCCCAGGGATTGGTTGGAACAAGTTACAGTTTGACGTGTAGTAACTGCTTTGCTAATGCATAGGAAATCCGGTAGAAGTCGAGTAGTTGGAATCTACTCGTGAGAGATGTAGGACATATCTCACAGAATTGGTCAAATAGAAAATGTCATAATATAATGAAACTGAGAACGGGCAGGGGATGGATAGGAAGCGGCGAGAATTGAGTCTCGGTCGCATAGCCCTGCCTGTGTCGATTAAGGCCCGTTCGTATGCAGCCCCTTCGGACAAGCTTGAATTGTACCGGCAACATAATGGACATATGGAATCCAGTAAACTGATGTAACTCAATAATTGGGGTGTTGAGGCCCACTAACTCACCATCGATAGGGGTGGGCTGAGGACAGTATGGTGTAAATCGGTCGGCGGACACATGAGGTGTTCCGTGCGGAGACCTTTTGTTTGCGGAGGTGAGATGGGTTCGGCGTTCGGGTTTCTTGTGAAAGGTGGCCATATACGCCTAGTACTGAAGTGTTATGTAGGTACAGGTGTGCTCGCTGACACTTCCGAACGACGTATGTGTCATGTTGTCCGGGTGTGTCCTGATTGCAATCACCGTCCCTCGCGGTAATAGAGTACCACTTGTTCACTGAGCGGTGATGTAGTAAATACTAAAGAAGCCAGAAAATTATATTATTGAATTATAATTGCTTTGCAACTTTGTATGATTTAGAGATAGTAAAAATTAAAGTTTATAGTTTCCCCATACTTTAGCTGTAATAGCATTATGTGCTCTGGGCATGTCATATCATCGGCAAAGCGTTTCTTGTTTGATTGTGGAGCCCATGATGTGCCGTGCTTGGAGAATGCCATTTGCTACATAAAACCTGATTATAAGGATCCACTTGTAGGCGAGTCATTTATGCTTCACCTTACCTATGTTTAGTGTCCCCTTGCATATGTCTAGTGAGACAGGTTAGTCTTGCTGAGCCTTATGCTCACGTTTGCAGTTAACGAGTTTTTGCAGGTTATATAATGGATGAAGTGTTTGATGATGAGGCTGCACCCCCTCCAGGGTGTACAGCCGAGTGGGAACCATGCACGCCGCCGTAATTTGAGTGTTGCTAGTGCAAAGTATCCAAGGCATGGATAACTTTGCTTTTGCATAGCTAGTGCTGAGAGCATAGCTATGATATATATGTTTCTTTCCTTCCGCTAGTATTGTAAAACTTCCGATGTATTATAATCAAAAGACTTCATCTTGTATTTTATTCAGTTTCTATTCTTGTATACTGTTGGGTGTCGCATCGCACAACACCACCCAATGAGATCCTCGGATGTCGAGATTCTGGTCCCCACATTTAATCACCTTTCGATGACTAGAACCTCTATTATGCCGTCTCACACTTCCATCAGTGTGTGGCCAAGAGATCACAAAGTAGCCTTTACAAATGGATTACTAGCCTATTTAGACCCTACTAAGGTTTCACCGGTGGCGATGTCTCCAACTGAGCACATCTTCAACCAAGGGCCCCCTCTTGAGCCATTCGGATCCTAGGGTAGTCCCACTAATCATCAACAAACCCAATGCGACTACCCCTTCCCCGAGCATCCTTAATGGTCCAAATAGCACTGGCAAAGCCCTAATTAATCAGCTACGCCGCACCCATACTTGGCCTCGTGGTGGCACTGTAAATATTGGATGGTCGCTCCACGAACTGGTCCTTAGATCTAAAGCAAGCAAAACCACCATAACATCCAACCTATCCACATACTAGGCTTGCTTAGATCACCCATTACCATATCATATTAACCAGTCCATGTTAACCATAATCTCATCCATGCATAATTAAATTGAGTGATATAGTTGTTTTCCCATCCCAGTTGATTAAGGGAAGCAAAATGTAAAAAGCCCTTCCCGACTCCCTACCATATATTCCAGGTGACAAGGGTGGTAAACAAAACTAGTAAACTTCCTACCATAGGATTTCCCATCAAATGGACACAAGCATACAATTTTCAAACAAAACATTTATTTTAAAATAGGATCAATATGCTTCAAGGACACTTGCCTTGCCCTTGCAGTTGATTAGGGTCAAAGCCTTCAAACTCTTGGTGCTCTAGATCCTCCGCGGCACTTTCTAGCACAAATCCGTCTAATCCGCACAATAAACATACAAGTCAAGAAACACAATCAAAGAGTGCACAAATATTACTCAATATGACATGACATGCATGATTAATGCAAATGCAAGGTGGAATTTGATAATGGGTTGCTTTTAAATGATCAATAACTAGTTCTATTAGATTTTAACAAGTTTATACAGGTTTGGATTTTATTAGATCTACTTTTAGAATCAATTCAACACAATTTAGTCAGCAAAATCGGACTAGTCTGCAGAAGGCCGGACTAGTCTGCACTTCGCAGATCTAGCGAACTAGGGTTTTCTAGATCGACGTGAATTTGGAGATTAGGGGTCAAATTCACGTAAGGAAAAGATAATAGAAGGTATACCAGGTGTTTAGAACTCCAAAGAATCAAGGATCTTGGAGGTAGCACTTGGATCTTGATGATCTAGGGTTGGTGATGAACTTGGAGATGAATTGGTGATGAGGAACAAAACATGATGGAGATCTTGATCTTCTTTCGTTTCCTCCTCTTCTTCTTCTTGCTTGGGATCTCCTCCTCCCTCCTTGATGGTGGCTCTCCACGAACTAGGGTTTGGTTGGGTTGGAAAAGTGGCAAATAGATGTCAAGCCAAGGGGTGGGGTTCTTGATATGGAGGTGGAGGCTAGGGTTAGATGGATTTCGAGTTTGAGATGATTAGAGGCCGGTTTAGAGTCCCACATGGGCTCTAAAAGAGTTAGGCACGACGTCCCTAGGACCACTTTACGTGAAACCCAAGAAACAAGTCGTAAAACAAAAGACCAATTCGGATTCGCAAAATATCGCACAAGTCCAAAAAGGACTGGACTAGTCTGAAGTTAGTCAGAAAGAAATCAGACAAGTCTGGCCAAAAATTGGACAAGTACGACTTTAGTCAGAGACGAAAACGGACAAGTCCGCTAGAACACCGGACTAGTCCGGACAAGTCCAGGGACTTAGCAAATTTTCAAGGATTCTTGGAACACCAGACTAGTCCGCACGAAATCGGACAAGTCCGAAAGTGTCCAAAGGCAAAAACGGACTATCCGCAACAAAAACGGACAATTCTGATTTTAGTCCGAGAGAAATCGGGCTAGTCCTCATCAAAATCGGACTAGTCCACACTTTTCTGCATTTTAAGTGCGGTTTTGATCCAAATCAATTTTAAACTCATTCCTCTTTATGTGGATTAATGTTAAACATGTCTATGAATGTATGTAGGGCATGATGCATGAAAATGAGGGTGTTGCATAGGCTAATAGTTAGGAAGATACTCCTACTGTGCTTCTAATATACATATACATAGTCTGAGTTAGTTACTAATGATTATATCAATTATGAATTCTCATGCTAAGTGGATTAACACATCGGGAACGGGTTTACCCCTATCAACACTAGGATGACTCCTGCCAAGAGACCATGGCATAGCCGAACGTGGAGGATTACAAAGGCCAGATAAGGCTGTCACCACCTACTGCCTACGTCTTCAATCCGTGGGTCTACGAGACATTCAACGCTACTTATCTATCCTTACACCATGCTAGCATATTAACTAGTTACCTTAAGAGCCCAGGCACAAGCCATCCTAAGGTAATGAACTAAATCATCGTTGAACCAATGTTAATACATGGCATAAGTGATTCATATTAACATAATCATGTCATAGATAATTAGACTATAGTGGGGGTTTGTAGTGTTTATGATGATATAATGAGAATGGTATAGCATAATCATAAATACTACTCCTACCACATATATGGAATCCACAATCAAACAAGAAATGCTTCATCCAAGTATATGAACAATAGAAGACTAAAGATAACATCTTTATTAAGAGCAAAGTCACAAATACAATTAGGAATATGATAGCCATACCTTTTCCAATTAGGAATTAAGAAGAGACTCCTTCTACTCCTGTCCTACTTGGAATATGGACTAGAGGCAATCCTCTCTACAACCTAAACTCCTCTAAACATATGGAGAATAGTGAGTACTATTGAATGAATACTCAAGTGGTGTGTGAGTGAAGTGAGGGTAGGGGGTCCTATTAATAGGTGGAGAAGGGTCGGTTCCCGCCACCAAAAGTGCGCAAATAAGTCACCACTGACTTCGTCAAGTCGGGAGGAGCCAACACATGGCGATGGACCGAGTCTGGTGCCAGGACCAAGTCGGCTGACTAGGGGGTTCAACCGACCAGGTATCTGCACCATTACTCCTGTGCTTTCTCCAGGTCACTGCCAGGTGGGTCCCATTCCTTGATATGGGTGCTACACCGATGGATGGCCTATTTGATCCATATGGTGCCACATGTCATTACTTGATTGGCTGGGATAGTATTTTATAGGATTGCTCCCCCTCTTTTACCTCATTTCCTGCAATAATTCCCTACATGCACTATTTCTCCAAGGATAAGTGGAAATATGTTAAATAGAAAGGTGAGGTGTGCAAGAAATGGCAATTCCTTTACATAATTGAGTTATATTGACACGTGAAATTGGTATATAACAGCCATCAACAAATTCCACCATGCTTATCCTTTGCTCGTCTCGATCAAAGTCAAGACTTTAGGTTGATGATCAGGAGTTGCTACAATGTTCTACTTTTAAAAAGTACCATGTGCACAATAGAATACTCTACCTAGTATTGCAAAAATTGGCATGGTACTTGACCCATCTTAAGTCATTATGGGGCTTATGCCTTCTGCTATTCATGGGTGGTTGAAAGATAGAACAGCAAATGGAGCACACATACCCTAGAATTCAAGTTTCACTCAAATTCCAAAGAGCTCAATTTACATTTTAAGTATCTCAATTTGATTTGCTCGGTCTCTCCTATATGTGTAGTGGAAATATGTCCTTACTATGGCATTGTGCCTAAATTCAACCTACCTCTACATAAGGCTTCTATGTGGAGCTTGGTAGGGAATATAGTAGGCATATTTGCAACACATAATATTGCTAAGTAAAAAAAAAAACAAGCCTTAGGAGAAATCAATTCAATACTATTTGATTCATGACTTGTGCATGTGTGACGGAATGGAGGTGGATGTGGATATTTGAGATGACTCCCTTTTGAGTGGACTCTCTTATTTTCTAGGGATGAAACATGGCTACTTTTTTTCTCTTTTTTTCTCATGCTTTCACTATGTAAGAAACCCAAATAGGAGACAAAGATGGGCGACACGCTCAAAGGCGGCGTCTTTGATAATGTTAAGCAAGACGAGCCCACTTCAGCGAGGACCTGACATGGCTCGGCTGAAAGTACAAGGAGACACATTAAATCAAAGCCCGTCTCAGTTAAATTGGTATCCAAGACACGCTATCCTCTCTGAAAAGCGGGAGACGCGCATAAAACACAACATGTATCCTATGATCGACATCTCCCTCTCCTCTGCTAAAAGACAGACACGCTCTAATTAAAAGCGTGTCTTCGATTCCTCACGTCACCTTTAGCTTCGTGATTTCTCTATTTTGCTTCGGTTCACTGTTGATATCACACATCACTGAACTCAGAGCACATTCTCACTTGATACCTGAATATAATAAAATTCTTCCTTATGATACTTGAGGAACATGATGAACACACCACAAATTCATTCATTCACACAGTTGAAGAACACACAAGATAATATTCACACAGTTGAAGAACACAGAAGATAATATTCAAGAGAATTCATTCATTAATAATATTTACAAAACAGAAGCTACTAAAAACAACAAAGAAAAACTAAATCCTACTCCTCCTCCTCCTCCTCCTCCTCCTCCTCCTCCCCCTCCTCCTCCTCCTACTCCTCCTCCTCCTCCTCGTCCTCCGGCGGTGACTCCGGCGCTGGTGCAACAAGTGCCTGGGCGACTGCTCTGGCTGCGCTGGCTGCTCCGGCGGCGCCAACTGCATCAGCGGTGCAACCCCATGAACGAGGTTGCTCTACGTCGCCTCCACCAGGTTTCTGCGGCCCTCGGGGCCAAGCACCTAGGCCATCATCTCGAACTGAATATCGAGACGATCGGCCACCCCCATGAGGGCAAAGAGGTAGTGGCCGATGGTACCCATTCCAGTAAACTGGGGAAGGGTATCCAGACCCAAGGAACTCATTGTGCGAGACGTATTGTTGTACGCCTCTTGCGCCATAAGGAGGTGCTGCTCGGTATTGAACCTCTCAGGGGAGCTGCAGCACGGTTTCTTGCAGGGTGGCTCTCTTGGCGGGCTTGGCTGCGGAAGGTCGGCCATGGTGGTGGTGGGTTGTCGGGGCAGAGAAGACGAAAGAAGAAAAATAGAGGATTCAAAGTGAGTGACACCCTTGTGGAGAACTCACTGGTCACGGCGCGTCTTAAATAAGGTCCGCGGTTGGTTTCCCACACATTGATGGAATGATGGGACGCATCGATACCGACTCGGGGAAACGAAAGGTCGTGCACGGACGTCGCACACAACTCTGAACCACGCCACTGAAATTAAGTTCTCCGCAGACCTCGTGTCGCTTTTCTCTCTTTCGACAATGTAAGATGCGCTTTAGCTTAAAGCGTGTCTCTATTTGTTATAGTGCATATCACATTTATCTCACTCGTCTCTTCGACAATGGAAGACGCATGTTAGCTTAACACACATCTCTATTTGTTATAGCACGTCTCGCATTTATCTCCCTCGTCTCTTTGCCTCCGGTGCTCCTTTACTAATCGACCAATGGTCCTTTACTAATCGACCAACTCTAGTGCGACCGCCTCCTCTGTTCGCAATCGCCGTTGTCGTCATCGTCGCCGTCGTCACCATCGTCATCGTCGCCGTCCTCGTCGTGATCATCAACACCGTCCTCGTCGTCGTCGTCACCTTCTTCCTCGTCATCGTCATTGTTCATGGCTGTTATCGGCTTGGCGCGTAGCCGATATCAGGAAGAGCGCTTGGCGTGGCGCAAGAACCATCCCCATGTATGTACGTATGGCACACCGATCGCATGGTTGTTTATATGTAGATCTGCAATGGACTGATGACCATAGCTGTAGTTTTGTTTACTGTCTTGTCTGTTTTTGGTATTTTCAATTTATCTGCGTAGGGTTTCTCTGCAAAACCTAAATCGGGAGATTTATTGAAGTGGCAGTGCATCATCCCCACTAAAGAAGGGGTAAGTCATGAAGAACAAGCACAATATGATTTTAACCATCGTCCTCCTATTAATGAATTTCCTTTGTAGACTGAATGAGAAGGTGGCTACTACCCCCTGACAATCTCCTCCTCTGAGGACTATCCCTTGCTGCCTCCAAGATGCGCCATTCCAAGTGGGTTCTTCCACCCAAATGTCCATCGCTCAGGTGCACTCTGCATCGGGATTCTTGATCAAGAGACTATAATATAGACCTATTTTGCTCATGTAATTAGTACTTAATTGTTGCCGAACTTATTTTAACTGGTTTCTTATGTTGCTTAAATTATATTTCGTAGGGGTGGTTGACTGGTTTTACAATCAAAACTATACTACTTGAAGTTCAGCATTTGCTGCATCAGCCAAATGCACCCAATGTTGAAAATGATTGCTATGATCTACTTATCAAGGTTAGATGACACTTTGAGTTAGTGACATTTGAGTAGGTTATTCATTCCTCCTTTGACATTTGTTAATTTAAAAGAGTGTCAATATTTTAAGGATTCAGGGGAATATAAGAGACGTGTTCGGGAGCAAGCTGGACGGTACAGTTTAGATTGATCGATGGGAGAATTAGGAATAAGTTTTGATTCGAAATTAGTTTAGAGGGCACACAATGTATGAACTATAAAATTCATTGAGTTGCAAATTATTTCTGAATTGCAATGTCATTGTGTTTGTTTATCCCTGAATTCCAATTAATCCGTGAATTGCAATGTCATTGTGTTTATTTATCCCTGCAATGGTTCACAATTTCGTGCGAGTGGCAATGTGGAGAGACCATGAGAGACAAACTTTAGAAAGGCGCGTCTCAGATACCTGATATTCAGCAAAATGGAGACAGGCCTTACAAGGTCTCGTCTCTGATTTGTTCCGTTTTTATCTCACGTTGTAAAGCTGAGCACGTTAGAACGATTGTATGAGGCATTGCGCACAGTTGACAGTTGGACATGCCCGAATGCCAAAGATGTTCCCTGCTCAAGCACACATGGTGCATTTTTGTCATACGACATGCCCGTTCGATGACAAATTAATGCGAGACATGCCTTCCGTTGGCACGTCTCCGATTTACGTCGAAGATCTTTTGTTCCACCTTAGAAAGCTGAGCGCAACACAACGAACATATAAGGCATTGTGCACAGTTGCCAGTTTGACATGCCGGAATGTCCTGGATGTTGTTAGTGGCTTCAACACACCGTGGCGCATCTACGGCACTCTGGGGTGTCCGGGACATCAAAATAATATAAGACGTGCCTTCCCTTGGCCCGTCTCCGATTTACGCCGAAGATCTTTTGTACCACCACGACAAACTAAGCGCGTTGCAATGATCATATAAGACATTGCGCACAGTTGCAGTTGTCCAGCATCTAGTATGCAAATGATGTTCCTTACTTCAGCACCGTTGCGCATCTTTCACATATTGGATGCCCGTTCTACCGACAAAATAGTGCGAGACGGGCATTATATACATGATGAAGAGCTAATGCAAGACGCGTCTTCTGTTGGCTCGTCTCCGATTTACGCTGAAAAGTTTTGTCTATCGCACGCTCTCTCCCAACATTTGGCTAAAATTTTTAGCTTTGGTGCGCTCTCTCGACCTATAAACCGTAGATCTAGAGCACGCCGCCATCGTCGACCCTGACCTTCGCGTCATCAGAGAGTTGAGCACGCTGGATCACGCTTCCTCGCCCCTGTCCCCGTAGCACGCCGCCGCCGTCCCTCTTTCTCAACTCGCTCTTCGTCATTGTCGCGTAGCAGGCGTCGAGCCCTACCCCGCCGTCAACCCCAACCTTCATTATCAGAGAGTTGAGCATGCTGGAGCACGCCGCCTCGTCCCATGTCCCCGGAGCACGCCGCTTCCTTGACCCCGACCTCGATAATCGGTATGTTCTCCCTGTCCCCGGAGCATGCCAGCCTGTTACCATCGAAGAGTCTAGGAACCGCCACTCCGGTGCCTCCGCTAGCTCATCCCAGAGCACGCTGCCGCGTCCCCTGTCCCTGGAGCATGCCGCCGCCTCGACCCTGCCCTCACAGTGTGCATTCCAGTGATTTTATTGAATTTGAGGATGTCCAATGAAGGCTCATCGTTAATGAAGTCATTGATCCAAAGGGAGAATTTTCATTACGGTATACATTCATCTTCATTGTTTATGTCCAATCAGAAGTAATGTATTTGTTTGGACTATCAATGTATAATAAATTCTGATTCACAAACCCTTAAAATTGTAGGAACTGTGGTTGACACTAGCATTAGCCATCCAACTGAGTTTGATTTCTACCTCTGCAGCCATGCTGGAATCAAGGTACTTATGCGATAATTGGTGTTTCTCTCACGAGTTTTTGATATAAGGCTATAAAAGCATCAGTGGAATGTAAATTGTTTGTTTTTTTAGTTGACAAGCAAACCATCTCAGTACCATGTCCTTTACCATGAGAACAATTTCTCTGCTGATGCCTTGCAGATGCTCACCAACTGCATGTGCTACAAGTAAGCTCTGTTCTCTATTCACTAACAATACCTGTGTTTATTACAATTGTATACCAATTTATTCTTGTGTTTATTACAGTTGAATTTTAGGATGCCTCAGTCGGAGCATTAGAGGCTATGAAGGCTCGTCGTCAATGAAGTCATTGATCGGGATAATTTTCATTACGGTATACAGGATTAGATGATGACAGTTATGATATGTATAATTAGTTACATTGTAATCAGGAAGAACAATCTTTGTTGTGTAATTAGTGTACATGATAACCACGATTGACACTTTGGTAATATTTTATTGGTCATTATAATTTAACGTGTGATAATTTTGTCTATGCATATGTTCATGAACAGTAAGTTGCTGACACTGGTAATACGGCTGCCAAATCCTGGCTAGCTCCTGATAATAGTGTCTCTAAATAATTCGCGACGAGCTGTAGCAAAGAGCATCTCGGATAACCCACATAAAGGAGACAAGCTTCTATAAAGCCCGTATCACATAAGTTAATGAATATGCGACGCGGTACATAACAGGGCGTCTTGGATTAGTCAATATATCTGTGATGTACTTTGTAAGGCCTATCACGCTTGTAAGCTGGTGGGCGATGCGCGCCAGCGGTGTCTCCAATGACACCATAAAGATTGTCAGTTATGACAAAAAGAAAGGAGCCACACTTCTTTTGAGCGTGTCTTGCACCTAGTTTGATCGGCGACGTGCCTTGGAGCCCGTCTCTGATGCCAACGTAATGCGAGACGCGACGACGGAGATGCATAGTTTGTTCGTCTCCCTTATTCGTTCGGGCCCGTCTCATATTCTTATGTAGTTTTTTGAAGTAAGCATTCATTTTCTTTTTATTTTTGTTGTAGCCATGTCTTCTATTGCCCTTTTATGCAATAATTTGTGAGAGAGTACTAAGCATGAAAGATATGGAGTTTCTCTTTTTATTGTGGAATGGTGGTATGATGGGATTTTGCTTACTTATAATGTAGAAGTATAGCATGTGCAAGTGAAGTCTTGAATTCAAAAAGAAATGAATGAATTCTCACATAGGTCTACACTAGTTTGACTATGCTCAACGTGAAGACAAATAGCATATGCATAAGGTCTATCAATGTAAAATATCATATGGCTTTGGTAGGTCTTTCTAATCGAATGAGAGTAACTTAAATATTTTTAGAATTTCTCCGGAACTCTAAGTTTCACTTTCAAACTAGAAATAGCATCCCTATCACTATATCATATCTCACAACAACTTAGGATTGGATTAAGCTTCTGCTACCCACAATTTCTAAATCAAGGCAGAAGTAATTTTAGCCAATGAAAGCAATATTTTGGAGAGTAGTAAGTTGTAAACTAGGGACTTAAGAATATTAAAATAGAGAAACTATTCATCTTTTATCTATGTGAATTTTAAACCATTCTAACGACACATCTTTTATTTTATTTGAAAGCAAATCTACTCTACTTTACTTTTACTTTTATATATGCAAGGTGGATGATGGAAAATAAATATGCAAGGGGTGTGATACAATTTACCTCAAGTGGGGCTCCTCCCCCAAGCTTTTTCTTCACTCACATCTGTGATGAAGGTTGAACCCTTGATGATGGAAGTATGTCGTGAGATCGGCTTGTTGTTGTTGTAGTGTGGAGTTGAAGTTGTTGAATTGAGCGTCCATGTGTTGTTGCCAGTTTGGGTACCTTGGACATGCCCTTGGAGAGTGTTGTAGTTGTCACCCGTTCTCACTTAAAGCTCTTCCATACATCTAGTGAGATCTGTCATTCCTTGGCTATAGTCACGATGACTTCTAGCCGAGGAGGAACGACATCTCATGGACGTTGGAGGCAAGCTGCTAGAGCTTGAAGTGGATAGGGGTGTCTCCCATGTGGCACCCGGCCATCCATGCTAAGACGGACCTTTGGTATCATACGACGGAGGTTGAGTCCATCCGGGTGCATCATCCATTGGGTTCTCTTCCTCTTGGCACTCATGGACCTTGGAAGTTGTCGGAGGCATGGCCGCATCCTTGTACGACTTCTAGTTACCCTGCCAGAGAGATTACTTCCTCGGGCTTCCTCGATGGGAAGAAGGTCAATGGTTAGCGTCCGACAATTGTACAAATGATAATCCTGGTTAGGTAACCGAATTTCATTGACAAAGCCGGGATAATAAAATAACAAAGAGCCATCTTGAACATGCTTAAGGGTATGTCCTTGCACTAAATAATCTTCATTAGTCAATTCCCTTTCATTTTCAATATACTCAAATGAAGAATATTCTAGTGCTCCTACCGTAGTAGCAATACGGGTAATCAATGAAGTGCATTCAATTGGCCTTATTCTTGGAATGTAATCTAACCATTGTGTCATTATGGCAATAACTGGAGCAACTTTTATCTTTTTAATCATGGCAAATAGAATTTCCAGCTCATCATCACACACTACCCTTACATCTCCTCTAGGGAACATAGTCATAGCCACCCATCTATGCATGAAGCGTAAAGTAGGGTTGTGCAAGTGGCTATACCTAGGTGCACTACATATGACTTCACAAGTTAAATCTTGCCAAAAACTTTATTTGTTAAACTTAGGGAAAGCATCTAAATCTAGCAAACAATGTTTATGGAAGTCTAGGGTTTCACTTAATTCTTTCCATAGAATGTTGTATTCTTTTTGAAATAGTCTAAAAGAAATACAATCAAATCCTATTTTAAGTGTGCAAAGGAATTTCATGGAGAGAAGGCTTGGACCTCACTCCTCTATGTGAGCAAAGTTTTCCCATCCTAGTGCACGCCAAATGGAAAAGAATTCAGAATCCATACCTATTTTGGAGATCAAATCCGGATCATAAGTTTTCATATGACAAAACTCACGATCTTGGATCTTGTATGCTTGATCTTCAACTTCACTTTGTATGTCGAGGTCGTCGTCGTGATGAAGTTGGTGCGGGTTGCTCCTCTCACCCACGGGAGTGTCCTCACCTACACTCCTCTTTTGTGAACTTGGTGTAGTAACCGAAGAGGGATGTGCACTTGAATAACCACCATGGCTTGAGCTTGAAGCCTCCTTCCTCTTCCCAAATAACCTCTTCATTCCTTTTATGGCCACAAGAAACAAGAACACAACAAGGCAAGAACTTGAAAGAGCTAATGTTAGTGAAAGCAAAACACCTGACAATTTTTTTCTATGAAGAACTTGAGAGCAAATTGCAAATGCAAACAAAAGTGTGATACCTATGTGTGTTGTATACATCGGCTATTATGATAAAGTTTTGAATATTGCAAAAACACTCTTTTCAACAAGGTCCGACTTGTTTTGGGTAGCTCCGACAAGGTCTGACAATAGGTTCGACATGTTTTGGGTAGCTCCGGCAAGGTCCGACAATAGGTCCAACATGCTTTGGTTAGGTCCGACAAGCTTTGGTTAGGTCCAGCGCAAGGTCCAGTTAGCTTTGGCTAGGTCTGAAGCAACGTCCAGTCAGCTTTGACTTGGTTTGGCGCAAGGTCTGGTGCAAGTCACAGTGGTTCTGCTTTTAACTTACAGTATTTCAAACTTGCTTTACACTCATGGAAAGATTTTCTTAGTATTATTTTACTATGTTTTTGATGTGTTTTGGTGGTTAAGGCTGGTATGATCTTGCAATGGTTTGCAACATGCTTATGTGAGGTGCTCACGTATGGTGTTTTGTTTTTTGTGGACTAACGTGAGTCAAGTCGAGGACTTGTGCTCAGAAGAATTGGTTGTTTATTCATGTGCAGGTGTTGCTTGAGGTCAAGACGTGGCTGGTGACGGGATCCATTGAACTAGTCTTAGGGAAAAGATGAGTTTCAACAGCCAAGTTCGGGAGGAATTGTGGTTGAGTTGATCGAGAGGTCATGCAACATGTTTGGGTCAAGAACAATGCATATGAAGGTATCATGGCCATTGTTGGAAGGTGTTTGCATGTGTGCAAGGGGTGCATGGACGTGGAAACATGATTCCAAGGCATGATGAAGAGAAGTGGACATAAAAAATTGGTCGGAAAGGTCCAACCGGCTGGATTATGCCTCAGGCTGCGGCTGAGGTGGTTATGGTTCGTTTATTGAAAATTTTGAGTTTTTTTGTTAGATTTCATGTGGGTCACGAAGTTGAGTTGTTTTAGAAATGTGTAATACATTACTAAGGTGTTTCGAAGTCTTAAGATTGCTTCTATCTGTGTATAGATGAGTCTTGTGCAGTTATGGAAAGGTTTGGTTGAAACTAAGTAGGATTAGAGTCCTCGTTTGAATTGAGTTGGCCTTGGGGCTGGTTATAAAAGCAAGGGAGGCCAGAGCTCGTGGTGTGACGACTTTGGGCTGTTCCACTTGTGTTTTGATCAATAAAATTCGTAGTTTAAAGGAGTTTTGTGCCTTGTTCATCCTACTTGTTCCAGACAGGTTTTTCTCGTCGAGTTTCTACACAACACTACGTTGGGTTGGTGTTTTTATCCTACCATGAGTTATACAGATCCAATTGACGTGATTCTTTTTGGGTTGTCCTCACAACTTGATAATCTATCATCTTTGAAAATTACACGGTCATTAGATTTGTGGTTTCTGATCTACACGAGTTTATTTGTAGTGTTGCAGATCTGGTTTTTCTCGGATAGAACAGATTGACCTTTGATCGATCTTTCAATCATAACTTGAGTTTTTCTCAATGGTTTTTTTAATTCTTGTTGTAGTGTCTACGTGACTTGATTCTCTATAATATATACTACTTTTGTCACGGTTGAACATGTTTATATCAGTTGCACACACGGTTTCGTAATAGATTTATTTTTTGTCGAGGGGTTTTTGTTGTTTCCGCTGAAAAAGTTTTAATATACCATTCACCCCCCTCTGGTAGCTTTTCACATGCTTCTCCATTATACAATTGGTATCAGAGCCATGGTTCTCTAATATTTGTGATTTGCACGTGTTTTGATTAATCATCGTGGAGAAATACTTCGTAAAACCTTGTGTGTTTAGTGGCATTGATTTTCAGGTTTGGAAAGCACGCATGAAGGCTCTCATCCAAGCGCAAGGCTTCACAATATGAGGAAAGGTATACAAGCCTTATGATGTGCCACCAAATGATCAAGTCACGGCTACGAACATGAAGATGTCAACAATAATAATAAGGCTCGCAACTTGATCATACAAGGATTGACTCAAAGCGACTTCGATCGTGTTGCACACCTCCGATCAACGTACGGTGTCTGGAAGGTACTTTCTGACTACCATGAAGGATTCAACATGATCAAGGAACTAAGGAAAGATATGTTTAAGAAAGAATATATGTGCTTTGAGATGCGACCAGGTGAGTCCATCGACGATTTATTTGCTCGCCTTAATAAAATTCTCACCAACTTGCGTAGTGTCAATGTTAATTTTTCACATGCTGAAAATGCTAGGGAATTACTAAGTGCATTAGACATGTCAATTTGGGAGATGAAAGTTAAATCTATTTGTGAATCCACTGTCACGAGTACACTTACTTTGAATGTGCTATATTCTAAGCTGAAAACTCATGAAATTGGCATAATCTCACGTAAGAACCCCAACAAGTCTCTTGCATTTGTTTCTCAATGTGACGTGCCTAGCTCTAGCCAATCTTCATCATGGGTACACTTGCTTTGTTGTCCACTTTAACCCTTGAACAGATTGAAGAATTTCTAGAAGAGGAGCTGGCACTTCTCTCCAGTCGGTTCTCAAAAGCATTGCAAAATGTGAGAACTAGAAGGAGGGGAAGTGGTGGTTCTCATGATACTTTGAATGTGCTAAGACATGACATTTTCATACAGATTGCCCTAACCTTTCAGGTCCTTCTACCCGTGATGAAAAACAAAATAAGTTCAAGTCCTCTTCTGGCAACAACAACGAGAAAAAGAAAGACTTCCACAAAATGCCAAGTGGCGGACCATATCCTCTCCGCTCTACTAGACAACAACTTGAACGATGTGGAGTCCAAAAGTGATGAGGACGAAGACAATTTGGCAACTATGTTTTTCATGGCGAGCAACTCAAGATCAAGTATGGAGGAAGCAGAACACAACAGCGACGATGAAGATGTATGTCCCACTGCGAAGAAATGTGTGATGCTATTTCTCGTGCCTCTGTTGTACTTAGGAAAAAGGACAAAAAACTTAGGGACAATGTTGTTAAAATTGAATCACTAGAATCCGAAATTAATCACTTAAAAACTTTGGTTCTTATTGATGATTCTTGTTCCTCATGTGAGCTTATATATGAACAATTGTCCTCTTTAAGAAGTGCGCATACCTCCACACCTGATAGACTTGAACTAGAAATTGAGAAAAACAATAAGCTTGTTGCACTTAATGATAAAAACATAAAAGATGCTAGTATTTCTACAAATGATTCGCATTGTTCTACTTGTGATGATCTTGATAAGAAACTACATGATGCTATGGATGAGATTTCTATTTTGAACAATGATTTACGTTGTAATGAAGTTAAATATTGTTCTAATTGCAAACTAAAAGGAAAAACTTCATGTGAAAATTGACTAGACTTGTCTAAGAAACTTGATGACACGAATAGGACACTAGAGCGGTTTTGTAATGGGAATAAGAATCTAAACTTGCTACTGAATTCTTCCAAGTCTTGCAATGATAAAACTGGATTAGGTTTTGATTCTAATGCTCATGCTAAGGCACATCCACCTAAAATTATAAAGTCATTAGGAAGTTGTTTGATTCAAACAGTTCCTAAACATAAAGAAGTGGTTTTCAAATCTGCAGGGGTGTTGTCTCATTTAGTTTCTAATAAACATGTTGCTTGCTCATCTAGACATGAACACAAAGTTGAATTTGATTGTACCTATTGTGGTAGAGATGGTCAGGTCTAGCTAAACAACAGAAAAAAGGAAAGAATGCAAGCTTGATCTCATAACTCACATGCAAAGTTTGCTCCGAAATCTACTGTTTTTAGCGCTACACATGTAACACCTCGTAGGTCAGTAGTTTTGTACAAAAATCTTCAAACTTTGGCTCCTAAACCTGCTATTTTATCTCAGCTTTCGCGTGTTATTCCTGCTGGACGTCGTGTAACTCAGTACTGAATTCCTAAATGCCTTCCGACTAATCCCAATATTGAGTCATCGATGCATTGTGCTTTTATGTAGGTTACACGTTTGAGGAAGGAGAACATTTAGATTGTGGATTCAGGTTGCTCACGCCACATGACCGGTAACAAAGAGTAGTTCTCCTCCCTCTCTTTTGTGTCACGCGTAGAGAATGTTAATTTTGCCCATAATTCTTCAACTCCTATAATGGCTAAGGATTTGGTTAGAGTAAATAATAAATACACTTTGAAAGATGTGGCACTTGTTAAAAATTTGAAATACAACTTGCTTTCTGTTTCACAGTTGCTAGATGAAAATCTGGAAATTATTTTCACTAAAAATTGCTGCAAGTTTGTAGATTCAAATAATGAGCTCATTTTTAACATGTCTTGATTTGGAAGAGTTTTTAAAGCTGATTTTGATATGTCATCCTCTAAGCATAGGTGTCTAGTTGCTTGATTCGAAAGACTTATATTTTTAACATCGTAGACTTGGTCACGTAGGATTTGATCATCTCACGTGTATTAGTACTCTTGATTGCATATGTTGACTGCCTAAGCTCAAAGGGGACAAAGAAATTGTATGCTCTTCTCGTAGACATGATAAAATTGTTGCAGGTTCACATGCTCCTCTCACAATGTCCATGAACTGAATTGGGACAATTTTTGCACCCTAACACTATAGGTCCTTCATGTGTTCAATCTTTTGGAGGTAAATGGTATGTTCTTGTGATTGTTGATGATTATTCTAGATACTCTTTGGTTTACTTTATGGCATCTATGAATAAAGCTTTTAGTCACTTTAGAACTTTATTATATTATCAATTTATCACCCAGGATCTTTAAAAGCAATAAGAAGTGATAACGGAACCGAATTTGAATATCAATCGTTTGATCACTTTTGTGCTGAAAATGGAATAGATCATCAATTTCTTCACCCTATGTACCTGAACAAAACAGTGTCGTAGAGAGAAAGAACAGAACCTTAGTTGAGATGGCTAGGACTATGCTTGATGAATATAAAACTCCTAGGAAATTTTTGGCTGATGCGATTGCAACCTCTGGTTATGTCTCAAATCGTGTTTTATTGCGTGCTAAGCTAGGGAAAACACCTTATGAACTTCGGTTTGGACATAGGCCAAGTGTCACACACTTTTGGGTCTTTGGTTGTAAATGCTTTGTTAAGAAACATGGTAATCTTGATAAATTTGAATCTAGATCTATTGATGGCATGTTTCTTGGTTATCCATCTCATACTAGAGGCTACCGTGTGCTTTTACTTGACACTAACAAAATGGTGGAGACTTGTGAGGTTTCTTTTGATGAAGCTAGCCCTGGTACGTGCTCTAATATTGCACGTCCAGATCCATATCCACGGGGGGAGAGTATTTTCATCGAAGCAGACGAAGAAATGGTGCCGCTACTCGAAAATTCAGAAGCAAATGACGTTGATCACGCTGCTAATTTTGCACCACAACTAGCACCAACATCTACTGCAGCTGGTACAAATCATCCTCAACCCACAAGTTCTTTGATCTATGATGAACATGAAGAAGAAGGAGCTTGTGAAGTGTCTACTCCCCTCCCCGTCCTCAAAAGTCATCCTCCACAACAAATCATTGGAAGCTTGCACGAACGAGTTACATAATCCAATTTTTGCGATCCAAACTCTCATGCTCATTCTGCTTTTGTTGCTTCTTTTGAATTCAATGTATATCACACACACTCACTAATGAATCTTGGATTATTGCCATGCAAGAAGAATTAGAAAATTTTGAAAGAAATAATGTTTGGAAACTTGTACCTCCACCTCAAGGTCACACTTTAATTGGAACTAAATGGGTGTTTAAAAAATAAACAATGTGAGGATGGGGTTGTGGTTAGGAATAACGCTAGGTTGGTTGCTCAAGGTTTCACACAAGTTGAAGATCTAGATTTTGATGAAACTTTTGCTCATGTTGCTAAATTAGAAGCCTTAAGATTTTCTTAGCCTTTCCTGTATCTAAAGGTTTCAAGTTATATGAAATGAATGTTAAAAGTGATTTTCATAATTGCTACATAAATGAGGAGGTTTATGTCAAGCATCCACCTAGTTTTGAAAATCCAAATTTTCCTAATCATGTTTTAAAACTGTCCAAAGCCTTGTACGATCTCAATCAAGCACCTAGAGCATGTTATGATAGGTTAAAAACATTCTTACTTGAAAAGGGGTTTACCATGGGCAAGGTTGATAAAACTCTTTTGCTGCTTAAGCATGAGAATGACTCATTATTCGTTCAAGTGTATGTGGATAATATTATCTTTGGTGGTGCTTCTAATGATCTTGTGTCTATGTTTTTAGCTTTGATGAGTTTAGAATTTGAGATGGGTATGATGGGAGAACTCACATACTTTTTGGGCTGCAAATCAAGCTAATCAAGGAGGGTACCTGTGTACCTCGAACAAAGTATACAAGAGACCTTCTCAAGTGCTTCAACATGGACAAAAGCTAGCCTCTTCGAACACCTATGCGAACAATGACAACACTTGAACTTGATGAAGATGGTGACCCAGTTGATCAAAAAGAATATAGAAGTATGATTGGATCACTCTTGTACCTCAAAACATCAAGACCAGACATACAATTCAGCAGATGTCTTTGTGCACGGTTTCAAGCTTCCCCACGTGCTTCACATTGCCAAGCCATCAAAAGAATTCTCAGGTACTTATACGAAACTCAAGAATTTGGCATTTTTCTTCCTTCTTCCTCAACCGTTACTTTGAAAGCTTTTTCGGATGCTGATTTTGGGGGTTGTAGCATTGATAGGAAAAGTACTTAGGGTGCTTGTCATTTTCTTGGTAATTCACTTGTTGCTTGGTCCTCTAGAAAACAAAGTTCAGTTGCAAAATCCACATCTGAATCTGAATATGTAGCTGCTGCTAGCGCTTGTTCACAAATTCTTTGGATTGTTCAAACTCTCAAGTACTATGGGGTTTATTTAGATAGTGTTCCGCTGTTTTGTGATAACACTAGTGCAATTTGCATTGCTAAAAACCCCGTGCAACATTCTAGAACAAAGCACATTGACATTAGGTATCACTTTTTTCCATGATAATGTTTGAAAAGTGAAAGTGCATCTAGGCATCCCTTGTGGGTTTTAGTTGATATATGACAAACAAATGAGATCCTAACCACATTATTGAGATGAGCGCAGGTTCTAATGAAAGAATGAAGAAAGCGTCAAAAAGAAAGGAGAATGAGGATCAATTCGGAAAGAGCTCAAGAGCTGAATAGAATACATCATTGTGTAGGGAGTGTGTTGGTGTAACACATCCCAAGAGCTCAAGCACAAAAGAAATCCTCACATACTTCACATTTCACAGGAAAAATGGATTAGTCCAATATGCACTGGACTAGTCCGATATCCTCTCTGTATAGGTTCGGACAAGTCATGTCAGTCCGGACTTGTCCGCCCCGAACTAGTCCAATAATGTCTGGACTAGTCCGATAATGCCTCTGACTAAAAACGAACTAGTCCTCCCTTGTGCGGACTAATCCTCAATTATTCACATTTGCACGAAAACGGACAAGTCCGATCTCTCCACGGACTAGTCCGAAAAACCCTCTGACTAAAATCGGACAATTCCTCCAAGTGCGGACTTGTCCTCTATTCACTAAGGGTATCACCACAGCGGACTAGTCCGCTATTATGACGTACAAGTCCAAAAACCTTTCTGACTAAAATCGGACAAGTCCACTCCTAGCCAAACAAGTCTGATATTCTTGGACACTTAGGGTTTCCTGCACGCTACACACCGAACTAGTCCGGACTCCACCACGGACTAGTCCGGACCCTCGAAACCCTAACAGTAACTTTTGGAAACACCCTATAAATAGATGTGCATGACCCTACCTTCAACTCTCTCGACCCCTTACGCTGTCACACCCTCCAAGAGCATAGAAAACACATCTCTCCACTCAATCCAATGCAAAAAAGATCAATCCCTTGAGGGTTCACTTTCGATCAAAGGATAGACACAATTCCACATGTTTGAGCTCTTGGGTTTTATCTCTAACACACTCCTATTGTTTCATTGTTGATCTTAAGAGTGTGTTCTTGGTGGCGTTTGCATTGTAATCTTGGGGAGCCCTCAACTTGTGAGAAGGCCCCTTGAACTTGGTGATTTGAACCTTGTGATAGTAGAAGAGAATTGGCCTTCGTGTCGATTTGACGAGGTTAGGGTCAGTAAAGACCCGGTCCTTTCGTGGGCTCCTCAACGTGGATGTAGGTTGCCTCTGTGGGAACCGAACCACGGGATAAACTCTTGTGTCAAACTTGTTCATAATTTTCATATTACGTTCTATGGTTTTGTCAATCTTTCTTAACCTACGTTAAAACTTTGAAACAAGAATTGTTTGCATTATACTTGGCTACATTGACTCAATACTTGCAAGTTACATACTATATTCCGCTGTGTACTGTGCTTGTATTGAAATCATTGATCGAACTTGATCAATCTAGTCCGCACGCACCATACTGGTCCACACTCTACTGGACTAGTCCGATATCTCAGGATTTGATAAGTTTGTTAAGTGTTGCAGGTTTCGACTAAATTTCAAAAAGGCCTATTCACCCCCCTCTAGGCCACATTCAATTGGTATCAGAGCCAGGTTCTTCGCAAGAGACTAATCGCTTGAAGAGAACATGTTGGACATGAAGGATGTGCACAAGAGTCTTAACCAAGAGAAGGTTGAAGACAAAAAAGCTCAAAAATTGGAGAAGCTTCTCGATGCCATCCAGGACTTCGAGGATGACGATGAGGAGACGTTTGAACTCAAGGCGCTCCCAATGAAGAAAGCTCTCCCGAAAGGGAAAGTGAAGGTCGATGACAAGAAGAAGAAGAAGAAGAAGGGGGGTAGTCACACCGACTGCTCCCGATATCCTTTTAACTACGACCGTCTTAATTCTAACAATAACCATTACTTATCTATTCCTCTAGGAAAATCCCCACACTTCGACGGCAGTGACAATTCAATGTGGAGGCAGAACAAGAAAATGCACTTAGTCTCACTCAATCCCAGTTTATGGCACATTGTGTGTACAAGAGTAGATATCCCAGACGATGATGAAGAGCTTACCCTAAGTCAAGAGCAAGCAATTCATCGGAATGCTCAAGCTGCAGCAGTCATTACATCCTCTCTAAGTTGGGATGAGTTCACCAAGGTGGATGGGCCTGAGATTGCGAAAGAAGTCTGGGATACATTGCAAACTGCACATGAAGGCGATCATCATGTGCGAGAAGCGAAGATCGAAATGATCGAATGCGAATTGGGAAGATTCGCCATAGAAGAAGATGAGTTGTCACAAGACATGTACAACCGGTTAAAGACGCTTATAAACAAGGTTCGAGCATACGGAAGCATGAAGTGGAACGACCATGAGGTGGTGAGGCTCATCCTTAGAGCTTTCATGCCTCACAACGTCACCTTATGCTCGATGATCAGAGAAAGCCCCGGGTACAAGCAAATGACCCCGGATGAGCTGCTTGGGAAAATCATCAGTTTCGAGATGATGGAAAAACAAACAAAGCACGTCAAGGAGATTACCGACATCACCTCGACAAATAAAAAAGGGGTCGCTTTGAAGTCCACATGCAAACCCTTGTCAAAAGAAGCTCGAGAAGCTCAACAAGAAGAAGACAGCGATGATGAGAGCAGCAACATAGATGAGGAGGACATGATCCTCATTATGAAGAGATTCAAGAAAATGATGAAGAAAAGACAAGGGGGAAAATCAAGTGAAGGAAAATACAAAGAGAAGTCAAGATCAAAGTTGAGGCGGGCATGCTATAACTGTGGTGAATATGAATATAACAAGAAGAAAACAAAGGAAACAAGACCTCAACCCAAGAAATTCTTCAAAAAGAAGAAGAAGCAAGCTGGACAAGCGCATCTAGGAAAGGAGTGGGAGTCAAACGATGAGTCCTCGCCCGAAGAGGAAGAGGAGATGGCTAGCATAGCCATCGAGAAGGCAACTAAGAATTCCACTCTATTCCCAAATCTCGACGCATGGAAGGGCAACGACACTTGCCTCATGGAAAAGGAAGGTAAACGAAAGGTAACCAAATCCTCTTCCTTACATTCCTATTCTAGTGATAGTGAAGCCACTAGTGATAATGAAGACATGCTAGTTGGCTTAGATAAGAAAACAGCTGCGAAAATGAAATTTCTACTTGATCAGCTTGTTGAGAAGGAGAAGTTGATCAACCGTGAGGAAGATATGATTATCTCCCAAAAGGAGGAATATCTTGAACTTGACAAACTTCTCGAACTTGAAAAGGAGCGAGGCAAGTCACTAGAACTTGAGTTAGCCTCAAGCAAGGAAGCTTGCTTGAAGTTAAGCGACTCAAATACTACCATGAAGGACGGACTTGCTAACGTATCAAAGGTTAACAAGATCCTTGAGGTACAAGTTGAGTCACTCAAACAAAGTGAGCCCTCATCCTCTTCAAGCTCACCTTCTCAACCCCTTAAAGCTGAAGCTACTATCACTTGCTCATGTGCTAAAATTGACACTAGCTTGAAAGACAAGTCAACCTCTACCAAGGACAAGCATCCTTCCCAAAGTGGCATATTTGACAAGGAGAAGATAAATATGAACGTAGTGCATACTTGTTCACAAGACCTCCTAATGTCAAATATGGCATTGGTTATTCTTATGGTGAAAAGCAATATGCTAGAAGCCATAAAAATAACAAGGAAAACATTGCCTTTGTGAAGGGAAACTCCTCTCAAGCTAGAAAGCCTAAAGTCAACACATATGAGCATCGGACTAGTCCGATCCATACACGGACAAGTCCGGTCCTCCGGACAAGTCCGGTTTCCCGTAGTAGTTCTGTTCATAAACAACAACAACTATTATTCAAGACTTTCGATGCATCCTATGTTCTAATGAGAAGTAATTTTGGTAAAGTTTATGCTCATTATGTTGGGCCACGCCATGGGAACACCAAGTCTCATGTGTGGGTGACCAAATATCTTGTAACTAACCTCCAAGGACCCAAGCATGCTTGGGTACCTAAAACCAAGGCATGATTTTTTTTGTAGGCATATTCCTCCGGTCGATCGAAATGGGTGCCAGACAGTGGTTGCACCAACCATATGACCGAAGAAAGAAGGATGTTCATTGAGTATGAAGAAAACGACGATCCAAGCAAGGGCATCTATTTTGGAGACAATAGTCAAGGAAAGGTGCTCTGTACCGGTAAAATTGCTATATCGTCTCAACATACTCTTTCTTATGTGTTACATGTCGATTACTTAGATTATAGCCTGCTGTCCATATCTCAATTATGTGACAAAGGTTATAATTGCTTGTTCACTAATGAGGGTGTGACCGTCTCTAGAAGGGGTGATGGTTCCATTGCATTCAAGGGTGTGTTAAAGGGAAAGCATTACCTTGTTGACTTCAACAAAGATAAAGCCGAACTTGACACATGCTTGATTGCAAATACCAACATGGGTTGGCTGTGGCATAGACGGCTAGCGCATGTTGGTATGAGGAATCATCAAAAACTCCTCAAGGGCGATCACATCCAAGGTTTGAAGGATGTTGTTTTTGAGAAAGACATGCCTTGTAGCGCGTGCCAAGCCGGGAAGCAAGTAGGAGCACCTCATCCCGCGAAGAACGTCATGACTACAACAAGACCGCTCGAGCTACTTCACATGGACCTTTTTGGTCCAATTGCTTACATAAGCATCGGCGGTAATAAATATGGCTTAGTAATTGTTGATGACTTTTCACGCTTCACATAGGTTTTCTTTTTGCATGATAAGAGAGAAACTCAAGGAACCCTCAAGAAGTTTCTCAAGCATGCCCAAAATGAGTTCTCATTGAAGGTCAAGAACACACGAAGCGACAACAGCACAGAGTTCAAGAACACTCAAGTTGAGGAGTACCTAGACGAAGAAGGCATAAAGCATGAGTTTTCAACACCTTATTCCCCTCAACAAAACGGAGTTGTCAAAAGGAAGAACCGAACACTCATAGACATGGCGAGAACAATGCTCGATGAATACAAGACCTCAGATCGGTTTTGAGCGGAAGCGGTTAACACCACTTGCCACGCCATAAATCGACTCTACCTTCATCGACTACTCAAGAAGACATCCTATGAGATACTCACTGGTAACATGCCAAATATTTCTTTTTTTCGAGTGTTCGGTTCTAAATGCTATATTTTGAACAAGAATCCTAGGAGTTCAAAGTTTGCTTTGAAGTCTGATGAAGGTTTCTTGCTTGGTGATGATTCAAACTCTTACGCCTATTGTGTCTTCAACAAGACCTTTGGACTTGTTGAAGTAGCACGTGATGTAGTGTTCGATGAAACTAACGGCTCTCAATAAGAGCAAGTTGATCCATGTGTGCTAGATAGAGAAGAAGCTCCATGTCAAGCATTGAGAAGAATGGCGTTGGGCAATGTTCGACCACAAGAGCCACCTCTACATGTGCATGAGGAAGATGAACTGCAAGTGGAGGCCAATGAAGAGCTTCCACATAATATCAACCTCAAGAAGACGAAGATGATCAACAATTCAATGAGGGCAACCATCTAGGGGGAGAAGAAGAAGATTATGAAGACACAAGACCACAAGTTCCACACCCAGGAGTACACCAACGCGTCCAAAGAGATCACCCAATCAACAACATTATCGGTGACATCCAAAAGGGAGTAACAATTAGATCCCGCATAGCTACCTTTGTGAGCATTACTCTTTTGTGCCCTTTTCAGAACCACGCAAGATTGAGGATGCATTGAAAGATCCGGACTGGGTGGTGGTGGTGCAAGAAGAACTGAACAACATCAAACAGAACGAGGTGTGGGAACTCGTCGAAAGACCTAACGCGAAGGTCGTCGGCACCAAATGGGTCTTTCGCAACAAACAAGACGAACACAGGGTGGTGACAAGGAACAAGGCACGACTTGTGGCCAAAGGGTATTCACAAGTCGAAGGTTTGGATTTCGTTGAATCCTTTGCTCCCGTAGCTAGACTTGAATCAATTAGAATATTGCTTGCATATGCTACTCACCAGGATTTCAAGCTCTACCAAATGGATGTGAAAAGTGCCTTCCTCAACTGTCCAATCAAGGAGGAGGTGTACGTGGAGCAACCTCCTGGATTTGAAGACAAAGAGTTCCCCGACCACGTCTTTAAACATCGTAAGGCTCTCTACAGCCTCAAACAAACTCCTAGAGTTTGGTATGAGTGTCTTAGAGATTTCTTAATTGAAAATGGTTTTATGATTGGAAAAGTAGATTATACATTATTTACGAAACACTTCGACAATGATCTTTTTATCTGTCAAATCTATGTTGATGACATTATGTTTGGTTCAACTAACAAATCATTTTGTGAAGAATTTAGTAAGATTATGACAGATAGGTTTGAGATGTCTATGATGGGAGAGCTGATGTACTTCTTGGGATTCCATGCGAGACAACAAAAGGAAAGGACATTCATAAGCCAAACAAAGTACACTCAAGACATACTCAAGATGTTTGGGATGGACAAGGCGAAGCCAATCAAGACTCCCATGGAAACTAATGGACACTTGGATCTCGTTGAAGATGGACCAAGCGTGGATCAAAAGGTATATTGATCCATGATTGGATCCTTACTTTACCTATGTGCATCTAGGCCTGATAATATGTTGAGTGTATGTTTGTGTGCGACATTTCAAGCCAATCCTAAGGAGTGTCACTTGACAGCTGTAACACCCTAATTTTTATGCACCATGCCCCACATACACTCGTACACATGTTTAACATTAATCCACATAAAGAGGAATGAGTTTAAAATTGATCTGGAACAAAACCGCACTTAAAACGCAGGAAAGTGCGGACTAGTCCAATTTTGCTGAGGACTAGTATGATTTCTCTCGAACTAAAAATGGACTTGTCTTTTGTTGCGGACTAGTCCGATTTTGGCTCTGGAAACTTTCGTGTCCGATTTTGTGCGGACTAGTCCGATATTCCAAGAATCCTTGAAAAATTGCTAAGTCCTTGGACTTTTCCGGACAAGCCTAGTGTTCCAGCGGACTTGTCCGATTCCCTCTCTGTTTAAAGTCGGACTTGTCCGATGTTTGGCCAGACTTGTCCGATTTTCTCTCTCAACGACTTTAGACTAGTCCGGTCCTTTCCGGTCTTGTCCGATATTTCGCGACTCCGAGTTGATCTTTTGTTGTACGACTTGTTTCTTGGGTTTAACGTTAAGTGAGCCTAGGGACGTCGTGCCTAACTCTTTTAGAACCCATGTGGGACTCTAACAGGCCTCTACTCATCCCAAACTCGAAATCCATCTAACCCCAGCCTCCACCTCTATATAAACAACCCCACCCCTTCGATTGACATCTATTTGCCACTTTTCCACCCCACCCAAACCCTAGTTCGTGGAGAGACACCATCAAGGAGGGAGGAGAAGATCCCAAGCAAGAAGAAGAAGAGGAGGAAACGAAAGAGGATTGAGATCTCCACCAAGTTTCGTTCTTCGTCACCAATTCATCTCCAAGTTCATCACCAACCCTAGATCACCAAGATCCAAGTGTTACCTCCAAGTTTCTTGATTCATTGGAGTTCTAAACACCTGGTATACCTTCTATTCTCTTTTTCTTATGTGAATTCAACCCCTAATCTCCGAATTTACATCGATCTAGAAAACCCTAATCTGCTGATCTCGCAGAGTGCGGACTTGTGCGGTCCCTAGCGGACTAGTCCAATCTTCCTGGTTAAATTGTGTTAGATTAATTCTAAAATTTGATATAATCAACTGCAAACCTGTATAAACTTGTTAAAAGCTATTAGAACTAGTTATTGATCATTAAAAGCAATCTATTAACAAGTTGTACCTTGCATTTGCATCAATCATGCATGCCATGTCATATTGAGTAATATTTGTGCACTCTTTGATTGTGTTTCTTGTCTTGTATGTTTTTTGTGTGGATTAGACAGATTTGCGCTAGAAAGTGCCGCGGAGGATCTACAACCCCAAGAGTTTGAAGGCTTTGATCCTAATCAACAGCATAGCAAGACAAGTGTCCTTGAAGCATATTGATCCAGTTTTGAAATAAATGTTTTGTTTGTAAACTGCATGCTTGTGTCAATTTGATAGGAATCCTATGATAGGAAGTTTACTAGTGTTGTTTGACCACCCTTGTCGCCTGGAATACATGGTAGAGAGTCGGGAAGGGTTTTTACCTTTTGCTTCGCTTAATCAACTGGGATGGGAAACAACTACACCACTCAATTTAATTATGCATTAATGAAATTCTGGATAATGTGAACTGGTCAATACGGTATGGTAATGGTTGATCTAAGCAAGCCTGGTATGTGGATGGGTTGGATGTTATGGTGGTTTGCTTGCTTTAGATCTAGGGACCGATTCATGTGAGAATAAGCCAGGATTACAGTGCCACCACAAGGCCAAGTATGGGTGCAGCGTAGCTGATTAATTAGGGCTTTGCTAGTGCTATTTGGACCATTAAGGATGCTCGGGGAAGGGGTAGTCGGATTAGGTTTGTTGATGATTGGCGGGACTACCCTGGGATCCGAATGGCTCAAGAGGGGGCCCTTGGTTGAAGATGTGCTCAGTTGGAGACATCACCACCGGTGAAACCTCAGTGGGGTCTAAATAGGCTAGTAATCCCTTTGTAAAGGCTATTTTGTGATCTCATGGCCATACACCAAAGGAAGTGTAATTGGCATAAGGGAGGTTCTTTAGTCGCCGAAGGGTGATGAAATCACAAACACGTGGGTAAAGAGGTACAAACTCTGTAGAGTTAAATAAAACTATCATGATAGCCGTGCTCTCGGTTATGAGCACCTGGACAACTTCCATGATTAGAGGGTACTCGGTATTGGGATGGTATTTGGGATGGTTATGGCTGGTATTATGGTTATGGATTAATTTCTGGTATTGAATATGGTTATTGGCAAATGGTGAAATCTGGAATTACAGATGAGGATGGTGAATTATGTACTGGTATTATGATATTACTTATGATTATGATGGGTTTACTTCACATACATGTAATATATTGCTTTTCAAATGTTTTGATGTACTTTTCAACACTTTGCCATTATTATTGTCGTCATTTGAATCAGCCACATGTCATACTTTCCACACTTGCTGAGTATGACATGTACTCACTCTTGCAATCCCCCCCCAACAGTTGCAGGACAGGATTGGGAGTTTAATGGCGATAATGCGGAGTTCTAGGCCGTGTCTACCGTCAGCTTTGCCTATGGTGTTGATTGGAGCTGCGCTATACTCTATTGCTTATGCTTCCTAGCTGTTTAGTTTGCTTAATTAGAGTATTTCCGCTGCATTAGTTGAACTTGTCATTAATATTCATTAGAGCTTGTACTCGAGGATAATATGGTTTGTTTATTAAAATTTGGTTAATTAATCTTGTGGTGTGGTAATTTTCTGTATACTCTTTGTGATGCACTCGTGTATGTGTGATGAACATCCTGGGCACACATATGCGTTAGCTTGGTTCATTTTTCGGAACTGGGCATCACAGATTGGTATCAGAGCCACATGTTGACCGTAGGATGCAGCCTAGATAGAATGGACACTTTAGAGCACATAGGGGCACTCAGGAATCGATGTGTTTTTGTTGGTGTGTTGTTTGCTATATATTGTTCGCCTGTGTGCTTAATAGAGGATTTTGGGATGCTTTAGCATTGCCATGTCCACCTAGGCTAGTGTAGCTAGTTGTTTAGTTTCATATCCCTTGATGCATATAGTTGGGGACGTTTTCTAATCCTTACCTATTGCTTTTCTTCAGATGGTGAGGACTCATAACCAGAGGGATGGCAATGATGAGGAGGAGAACAATGGAGTACCTCAGAACAACAATGGGCAAGGACCTGCTCATGGAGCTATCAACATTGAGTAGCTTTTGACTATGCAAAACCAGCTCATGCAGACCATGATACAGACTATGGGACAGCTGCAGGCTGGCAAGATCAACAATCAGCCCCACACGCCTCCACCGCCACCCCCGCCTCCTCATAACCGATTGGGAGAGTTTATGAGGACTAGGCCGCCAACCTTCGCTCAAGCCACTAACCCTATGGATGCGGATGATTGGCTCAAGTCTGTGGAGAAGAAGCTAGCTATTGTCCAATGCAGTGACCGGGAGAAGGTCTTGTTTGCTTCTCATCAACTAGTTGGAGCAGCTGCGGATTGGTGGGATGCTTATTGCAATGCTCATGAGAACCAAGAGAGAATTACTTGGGCCGAATTCAAGGAGAATTTTTGTTCTCATTATGTGCCCGAGGGTGTTATGATCTTGAAGAGGCAACAAATTGAGAATTTAAGTCAAGGAAGATCAAGCGTGAGTGAATATCTCAAAAAATTCACTCAACTCTCAAGGTATGCACCTGAGGATGTTAGTCGGGACAGCCAGAAGCAATACTTGTTCATCAGGGGCTTGAACAATGAGATCCAAGTGCAACTACTCAATTGTGACTATGCAAATTTTCAGAAGCTTGTGGACAAAGCGATTGTGGTTGAGAACAAGATTCGTGAGATGTAGCAAGACAATAAGAGAAAGGCGCCATATCAAGGACAGCAACAAGGAAGTAATGTGCGCCCTCGCTTTGCGCCGCCCAATACGCCTCATTTTATCTCCTCTATTCCTGCTCAACGCTCTAGATTTGCACCGCGCCCAACTCAGTTTGTGCTGCAGCGCCCTGTTATGCAAGCACCTAGGCCTCCAATGCCTTATGCACCTCGTGCTAATTTTCCTGCTGCAAGTGCTCAAAACCAAGCTCGTCCCAATAATTCTGGTGGAATTAAGAAGTGCTATACTTGTGGCGAAGCTGGACACTTTGCGCATCAATGTCCTAAGTCAGGCCTTGGTCAAGGAAGCAATGCGCCGAGGCAAAACCCAAGACCCAATGGAGGACAGCCACAAGGGAACCGTTGACAGCAGAATTTTGCTTGTGGCAATGTGACAAGCGGAGGATGCTCAACAAGCGGATGACATGGTCATTGGTATGTTTCTCGCCAACTCCAACCCCGCGACTATGTTATTTGATTCTGGAGGATCGCATTCATTCATTGCATCGAAGTATGTTGCCAAGTATAGTTTGCCTATCTCTCATATGAAGTTTACTCTATTGGTTAAGTCTCCTGGAGAAGAGATGAGGACAAATATAGTATGTCCAAAAGTAAGCCTTTGAATAAGGGGGGTAGACTTCTCCGCCAACCTCATTGTTTTGGATTCTCAAGGGTTGGATATTATACTTGGTATGGACTGGTTGAGGAAGCACAATGGAGTTATTGAGTGTGCCACAAAGACAGTGAAGTTGACCAACAAAGAAGGGATCACCGTAGAATTTGAAGCATCTCAAACTGCAACGAAGCAATTGGAGTTGAATCATATGGAAGGTGCCGCAATTGAGGAGATTCCGGTGGTGTGTGAATTTTTGGATGTTTTTCCGGACGAGTTGCCAGGTATGCCACCCAATCAATACATTGAGTTTGTTATTGATTTAATACCTGGAACTGCACCTATAGCTAAGAGGCCGTATAGGATGCCTCCTATGGAATTAGCGGAGCTCAAGAAGCAGATTCAAGAGCAACTAGAGAAAGGTTTTATTCGCCCTAGTTCTTCACCTTGGGGAGTGCCCATTCTATTTGTGGACAAGAAGGATGGATCCCAAAGGATGTGCGTGGATTACCGAGCTCTCAACGAGGTAACAATCAAGAACAAGTACACCATGCCACGCATAGAAGACTTGTTTGATCAGATGAAGGGTGCTTGTGTCTTCTCTAAGGTTGATTAGGTCGGGATATTTTCAAATGAAGATTAGACCATCAGACATACCCAAGATAACTTTCAGGACACGGTATGGATCTTATGAGTACACCGTGATGTCATTTGGATTGACAAATGCGCCTGCCTACTTTATGTACCTCATTAATAAGGTCTTCATGGAGTACTTGGATAAGTTTGTTGTGGTGTTTATTTATGATATTATGATCTACTCGAAGGATGAGAAAGAACATGAGGAACACTTGAGGCTTACGTTGCAGAAATTGAGGGAGCATCGATTTTATGCCAAGTTCAACAAGTGTCAGTTTTGGTTGAGAGAGGTGTCGTTTTTGGGTTATATCATCTCAGAAGGAGGAGTATCAGTTGACCCCGGAAAAGTGGGAGACGTGTTGAAGTGGGAACCGCCGCAAAATGTCATGGAAATAAGGAGTTTTCTTGGGATGGCTGGATATTACCGTAGATTCATCAAGGACTTTTCCAAGATAGCCAAGCCAATGACGAAGTTGCTAATGAAGGGAAAGGCTTTCCAATGGACTCAAGCTTGTCAAAACAGTTTTTAGGAGTTGAAGAAGAGGTTAACAACAGCTCCAGTTTTGGTATTGCCAGATGTAAGCAAGAGTTTTGATATTTATTGCGACGCATTGAGACAAGGACTTGGATGTGTATTGATGCAAGAAGGTCAAGTGGTCGCCTATGCATCAAGACAACTGAAGAAACATGAGCAGAATTACCCCACGCACGATTTGGAACTTGCAGCCGTGGTACATGCATTGGAAATTTGGAGATACTATATTCTTGGACATAGGTGTGAAATTTATACGGATCATAAGAGTTTGAAGTATATTTTCACACAAACGGATCTGAACTTGAGGCAACGGAGATGGTTGGAGCTCATCAAAGATTATGATTTGGGGATCAACTATCATCTGAGAAAGGCCAATGTAGTGGCTGATGCTTTGAGTAGAAAGGGAGTAAGTCACCAACTCACAGTTCGAGAGTTACCATTCGAGTTACGCAAGGAGTTTGAACGGTTGAACCTCGGGTTTGTAAACGAGATGGAGATGATGGAGTTAAATCCGACCTTGGAGCAAGAAATTCGAGAAGCACAGACCAAGGATGAGGAGATCAAGGAAATCAAGGAAAGGATGGAGGAAGGGAGAGAATTCAGATTTGATAAAGACAAACATGGTACCTTATGGCTTGGAAAGAGGATCGTTGTGCCTAATGTAAAGCATATTCGGGAGACAATATTAAAGGAGGCACATGACTCGCCTTACTTAATTCACCCTGGTTGTACAAAGATGTACAAAGACTTGAAGGCTTGCTATTGGTGGGATAGCATGAAAAAGGACATAGCTAAATATGTGGCATTGTGTGATGTGTGTCAACGAGTCAAGGCAGAACATCAAAGGCCAGCTGGATTATTGCAACCATTGAAGATCCCAGAATGAAAGTGGGAAGAAATTGGAATGGACTTCATAGTTGGGTTACCACGTACTCAGTCCGGGTATGACTCAATTTGGATAATTGTGGATCGCTTAACCAAGTCAGCTCATTTTGTCCCTGTGAAGACCAAATATATAGCTGCACAATTGGCCAAAATATACATGGATCATATTGTGTGTCTACATGGAGTCCCTAAGAAGATAGTCTCGGATAGAGGTTCACAATTTACCTCCAGATTTTGGCAAAAATTGCATGAATCTTTGGGAACGAGGTTGAATTTTAGTTCAGCATATCATCCTCAAACGGATGGACAAACCGAGAGGACCAATCAAATTTAGGAGGACATGTTAAGAGCTTGCGCTTTAAAGCATGGGAAAAGTTGGGACAAAAGCTTGCCATACGCAGAATTTTCATACAACAATAGTTACCAAGCAAGCTTGAAAATGTCACCGTAAGAAGCGCTTTATGGGAGGAAGTGTAGGACACCTTTATTCTGGAATGAGGCAGGAGAAACTCAAATATTTGGTCCGGTTGTGTTGCAGGAAGATGAAAAGCAAGTACAAATAATTCGTGAAAACTTGAGGGCTGCTCAATCAAGGCAAAAAGGCTATGCGGACAATAGGAGAAGGAAATTAGCCTTTGAAATAGGAGATTTAGTTTACCTCAAGGTGTCACCGATGAGAGGTCATAAGAGGTTTAACATAAGGGGCAAGCTCGCGCCTCGTTATATTGGTCCATTCAAGATTTTGGACAAAAGAGGAGAAGTAGCGTATAAGTTGGAGATGTCAGCTCACCTTTTAGATGTCCATGATGTCTTTCATGTTTCCCAGCTCAAGAAGTGCTTGAAAGTACCGGAAGAACAAGTGCCAATGGAAGAAGTGGAACTAGAGGAAGATTTGACTTATGCCGAACAACCGATCAAAATCTTGGAAACTAAGGAGAGGGTCACAAGAAACAAGGTTATTATATGGTGTAAAGTTCAATGGAAACACCACACCGAAAAAGAAGCAACTTGGGAGCTAGAAGATGATCTCAAGAAGGAATTTCCCTCTCTCTTCTCTTCTGCGTCGAATCTCGAGGGCGAGATTCATTTTAAGGGGGGTAGGTTTGTAACACCCTAATTTTCATGCATCATGCCCCACATAAACTCATATACATGTTTAACATTAATCCACATAAACAAGAACAATTTTAAAATTGATTTGGGACAAAACTGCACTTAAAATGCGGGAAAGTGCAGACTAGTCCGATTTTGCTGAGGATTAGTCCGATTTCTCTCTGACTAAAAACGGACTTGTCCGTTTTTGGTGCGGACTAGTCCGATTTTGGCTCTGGAAACTTTCGGACTTGTCCGATTTTGTGCGGACTAGTTCGATATTCCAAGAATCCTTGAAAAATTGCTAAGTCCTTGGACTTTTCCGGACTAGTCCGGTGTTCCAGCGGACTTGTCCAATTTCCTCTCTGTTTAAAGTTAGACTTGTCCGATGTTCGGCCAGACTTGTCCGATTTTCTCTTTGGATGATTTCGGACTAGTCCGGTCCATTCCGGACTTGTCCGATATTTCACAACTCCGAGGTGATCTTTTGTTGTACGACTTGTTTCTTGGGTTTCACGTTAAGTGGGCCTAGGGACGTCGTGCCTAACTCTTTTAGAACCCATGCGGGACTCTAAACCGTCCTCTACTCATCCCAAACTCGAAATCTATCTAACCCTGGCCTCCACCTCTATATAAACAACCCCACCCCATGGATTGACATCTATTTGCCACATTTCCACCCCAACCAACCCTAGTTCGTGGAGAGCCACCATCAAGGAGGGAGGAGAAGATCCCAAGCAAGAAGAAGAAGAGGAGGAAACGAAAGAAGATCGAGATCTCCACCAAGTTTCGTTCTTCGTCACCAATTCATCTCCAAGTTCATCACCAACCCTAGATCACCAAGATCCAAGTGTTACCTCCAAGTTTCTTGATTCACTGGAGTTCTAAACACCTGGTATACCTTCTATTCTCTTTTCCTTAAGTGAATTCAACCCCTAATCTCCGAATTTACGTTGATGTAGAAAACCCTAATCCACTGATCTCGCAGAGTGCGGACTTGTCCGGTCCCTAGCGGACTAGTCCGATCTTCCTGGTTAAATTGTGTTGAGTTAATTCTAAAATTTGATCTAATCAACTCCAAACTTGTATAAACTTGTTAAAAGCTATTAGAACTAGTTATTGATCATTAAAAGCAATCTATTAACAAGTTGTACCTTGCATTTGCATCAATCATGCATGCCATGTCATATTGAGTAATATTTGTGCACTCTTTGATTGTGTTTCTTGTCTTGTATGTTTATTGTGTGGATTAGACGGATTTGCGCTAGAAAGTGCCGCGGAAGATCTAAAACACCAATAGTTTGAAGGCTTTGATCCTAATCAACAGCAAGAGCAAGGCAAGTGTCCTTGAAGCATATTGATCTAGTTTTGAAATAAATGTTTTGTTTGCAAACTGCATGCTTGTGTCAATTTGATGGGAATCCTATGATAGGAAGTTTACTAGCGTTGTTTGACCACCCTTTCACCTGGAATACATGGTAGAGAGTCGGGAAGGGTTTTTACCTTTTGCTTCGCTTAATCAACTGGGATGGGAAACAACTACACCACTCAATTTAATTATGCATTAATGATATTCTGGTTAATGTGAACTGGTCAATACGGTATGGTAATGGGTGATCTAAGCAAGCCTGGTATGTGGATGGGTTGGATGTTATGGTGGTTTGCTTGCTTTAGATCTAAGGACCGGTTCATGTGAGAATAAGCCAGGATTACAGTGCCATCCCGAGGCCAAGTATGGGCGCGGCATAGCTGATTAATTAGGGCTTTGCCAGTGCTATTTGGACCATTAATGATGCTCGGGAAGGGGTATTCGGATTGGGTTTGTTGATGATTGGCGGGACTACCCTGGGATCCGAATAGCTCAGGAGGGGGCCCTTGGTTGAAGATGTGCTTAGTTGGAGACATCGCCACCGGTGAAACCTCAGTGGGGTCTAAATAGGCTAGTAATCCCTTTGTAAAGGTTATTTTGTGATCTCTTGGCCATACACCAAAGGAAGTGTAATTGGCATAAGGGAGGTTATTTAGTCGCCGACGGGTGATGAAATCACAAACACGTGGGTAAAGAGGTACAAACTCTGCAGAGTTAAATAAAACTATCATGATAGCCGTGCTCTCGGTTATGAGCACCTGGACAACTTTCATGATTAGAGGGTACTCGGTATTGGGATGGTATTTGGGATGGTTATGGCTGGTATTAAGGTTATGGATTAATTTCTGGTATTGAATATGGTTATTGGCAAATGGTGAAATCTGGAATTATGGATGAGGATGGTGAATTATGGACTGGTATTATGATATTACTTATGATTATGATGGGTTTACTTCCCATACATGTAATATATTGCTTTTAAAATGTTTTGATGTACTTTTTAGCACTTTGCCATTATTATTGTCGTCATTTGAATCAGCCACATGTCATACTTTCTACACTTGCTGAGTACGACATGTACTCACTCTTGCAACCCCCCCCCCAATAGTTGCAGGACAGGATTGGGAGTTTAATGGCGATAATGCGGAGTTCTAGGCCGTGTCTACCGTCAGCTTTGCCTGTGGTGTTGATTGGAGTTGTGCTATACCCTATTGCTTATGCTGCCTAGCTGTTTAGTTTGCTTAATTAGAGTATTTCCGTTGCATTAGTTGAACTTGTCATTAATATTCATTAGAGCTTGTAATCGAGGATAATATGGTTTGTTTATTAAAATTTGGTTAATTAATCTTGTGCTGTGGTAATTTTTTGTATACTCTTTTGTGATGCACTCGTGTATGTGTGATGAACATCCTGGGCACACATATGCGTTAGCTTGGTTCATTTTTCGGAACCGGGCGTCACAGATTGGTATCAGAGCCACAGGTTGACCGTAGGATGCAGTCTAGATAGAATGGACACTTTAGAGCACATAGGGGCACTCAGGAATCGATGTGTTTTTGTTGGTGTGTTGTTTGCTATATATTGTTCGCCTGTGTGCTTAATAGAGGATTTTGGGATACTTTAGCATTGCCATGTCCACCTAGGCTAGTGTAGCTAGTTGTTTAGTTTCATATCCCTTGATGCATATAGTTGGGGACATTTTCTAATCCTTACCTGTTGCTTTTCTTCAGATGGTGAGGACTCGTAACCAGAGGGATGGCAATGATGAGGAGGAGAACAATGGAGTACCTCAGAACAACAATGGGCAAGGACCTGCTCATGGAGCTATCAACATTGAGCAGCTTTTGACTATGCAAAACCAGCTCATGCAGACCATGATACAAACTATGGGACAGCTGCAGGCTGACAACATCAACAATCAGCCCCACATGCCTCCACCGCCACCCCCGCCTCCTCATAACCGATTGGGAGAGTTTATGAGGACTAGGCCGCCAACCTTCGCTCAAGCCACTGACCCTATGGATGCGGATGATTGGCTCAAGTCCGTGGAGAAGAAGCTAGCTATTGTCCAATGCATTGACCGGGAGAAGGTCTTGTTTGCTTCTCATCAACTAGTTGGAGCAGCTGCGGATTGGTGGGATGCTTATTGCAATGCTCATGAGAACCAAGAGAGAATTACTTGGGCCAAATTCAAGGAGAATTTTCGTTCTCATTATGTGCCTGAGGGTGTTATGATCTTAAAGAGGAAAGAATTTGAGAATTTAAGGCAAGGAAGATCAAGCGTGAGTGAATATCTCAATAAATTCACTCAACTCTCAAGGTATGCACCTGAGGATGTTAGTCGGGACAGCCGGAAGCAATACTTGTTCATGTGGGGCTTGAACAATGAGATCTAAGTGCAACTACTCAATTGTGACTATGCAAATTTTCAGAAGCTTGTGGACAAAGCGATTGTGGTTATGAACAAGATTCGTGAGATGGAGCAAGACAATAAGAGAAAGGCGCCATATCAAGTACAGCAACAAGGAAGTAATGTACGCCCTCGCTCTGCGTCGCCCAATGTGCCTCATTTCAGCTCTTCTATTCCTGCTCAACGCACTGGATATGCATCGCGCCTAACTCAGTTTGTGCAGCAGCGCCCTGTTATGCAAGCACCTAGGCCTTCAATGCCCTATGCACCTCGTGCTAATTTTCCTGCTGCAAGTGCTCAAAACCAAGCTTGTCCCAATAATTCTAGTGGAGTTAAGAAGTGCTATACTTGTGGAGAAGCTGGACACTTTGCGCATCAATGTCCTAGGTCAGGCCTTGGTCAAGGAAGCAATGCGCCGAGGCAAAACCCAAGACCCAATGAGGACAGCCACAAGGGAACCGTGGACAGCAGAATTTTGCTCGTGGCAACATGAACCATGTCTCTACGGAGGATGCTCAACAAGCGGATGATGTGGTCATTGGTATGTTTCTCGCCAACTCCAACCCCGCAACTATGTTATTTGATTTTGGAGGATCACATTCATTCATTGCGTCGAAGTATGTTGCCAAGTATAGTTTGCCTATCTCTCATATGAAGTTTACTCTATTGGTTAAGTCTCCTGGAGGAGAGATGAGGACTAATATAGTATGTCCAAAAGTAAGCCTTAGAATAAGGGGGGTAGACTTCTCCGCCAACCTCATTGTTTTGGATTCTCAAGGGTTGGATATTATACCTTGTATGGACTGGTTGAGGAAGCACAATGGAGTTATTGAGTGTGCCACGAAGACGGTGATGTTGACCAACGAAGAAGGGATCACTGTAGAATTTGAAGCATCTCAAACCGCACCGAAGCAATTGGAGTTGAATCATATGGACGGTGCCGCAATTGAGGAGATTCCGGTGGTGTGTGAATTTTTTGATGTTTTTCCGGACGAGTTGCCAAGTATGCCACCCGATCGAGACATTGAGTTTGTTATTGATTTAATACCTGGAACTGCACTTATACCTAAGAGGCCGTATAGGATGCCTCCTATGGAATTAGCGGAGCTCAAGAAGCAGATTCAAGAGCAACTAGAGAAAGGTTTTATTCGCCCTAGTTCTTCACCTTGGGGAATGCCCGTTCTATTTGTGGACAAGAAGGATGGATCCCAAAGGATGTGCGTGGATTAACGAGCTCTCAACGAGGTAACAATCAAGAACAAGTACACCTTGCCACGCATAGAAGACTTGTTTGATCAGATGAAGGGTGCTTGTGCCTTCTCTAAGGTTGATTAGAGGTTGGGATATTTTCAAATGAAGATTAGACCATCAGACATACCCAAGACAGCTTTCAGGACACGGTATGGATCTTATGAGTACACCGTGTGTAAAAGCCCGCATTTGAGTAAAGCCAGAACACAAAAATGCGAACTTAATTTTTTTTTGAAAGTGGACTTGGAAATACAAACTCACATATACCATATGAGTTAACCCATATTCACTAAAACAGGAACTTGTTAAAATTATACCTATAGAACATGGTTGATAATGAATTTGGAACTTAAGGTGTAAAATCCTTAATTTTCAAGTATTCACATTTTCAATGAAAAAATTAAAGGAGAAAAGAAAACAAAATAGAGAGAAAGAAAAAGGAATTATTCCAACCCTAAAATGGGACATCCAAGAATATTCAAATCTCATGCCGTAAATTTTTCCATGACCTTCTAATATTCCAAATAGACTCCCCGTGAAGTTTCAAAATTTTTGAAGCACGTTTTCCATTTGTTGGACACGTACTGAGAGTTTAATCAACGTCGACCTCAAATTTAAACTTTGTGCTCTACCTTGTCCAAATCAACTCCAAATTTTTCCTGAGGTCCCTTATGGTTCAAAAAGGTTAACTTCAAAGTTTCAGGATTTTTGAACCTAATCTACTATTTATTTCCTTGAGTCAAGTATCACCACTTGAATTCAAATTCAAACCTGAGTTCAAATTCAACTTGCTCAGTTTCGAAATCTAATTGCACCATAAAATTCCTCACATTTTATTTGGTCATTGGGCCAAAGTTGACCATTTTTGAAGCATGTTTGCTAGCCCTGATTGAAATTTGAAAGAGGAATGAGGGAGGTGGGTCCCACAAGTGGTCCCCACCTGTCAGGTGGGCAAGGCTTCCTCTTTCCTTCCCTGCCTCCACGCAGGTGCGTGCATGTGCCACCGTGATGGCCACCGCAACGAAAACGTCGGTACTTATCCCAAGCCCTGCCTTCTCCCGGTCCTATCCACGGCGCCCCGGCTCCTCCCGTCGGCCGACCAGCTTGCCGGTTCGCGCCGCTCACCGCACGCCCGCATTCGCCCCCGGCTGCGCCCCTCCTCGCCTCCCTCCAGCACCTGCTCACCAACACCGTCCCCCTGCCAGCTCGCGCATCTGCCGGCCCGCGCGCCTCCCCGCCCGCGCCTCTGTCTCCGCTCACGCCGGCGCGCCTCCATCGCTGGCTGCCTCTGGGCCGTCCCCGCGCTGCTGCGCCCCGCACCCGGAGTCGCACGCCTTGCCGCGCCGCTCGCCCTATGCCGGTCACCGCTCGCCCTGCCTCCCCGGCGGCCGCCTCCAGTGCCGAACACCGGCCGCACCGTTCCCAGCCTCTGCACGCCGCCTGCAACCCCGTCGCCTCACCTCCCTGGTGCCCGGTCGCCCACGGCGCCGCCGACGCCACGCTCACCCCTTCACCGCAGCGACGTCGCCCTCCCCACCGTCCAGCTGCCATGACTGAGCATCGCCGTCCGCGCGCTTTCCCCGCCAGCGCCTCCCTGCCGAGCTGCTCTGTCGTCGGCCCTCCTAGCTCCTGTCCACGGCGCCCCGAGCAGCACCGCCGCCCATGCCCTAAGTCGCTGCCGCGCTCGCGTCCTGCTCCAGTTCACGTGGGTGGCATGTTGCGCCACGCCGTCCTCTGCGAGGGCGCGCCTCCGCTGCATCTCGCCGTCCCTTGCTTCCGCTGGTGCCTCGCTTGCGCCCAGGCCCGCTGTTCGCGCCTTGTGATAGAAAAATTGAGTCCCGATCTTCCGAAATGTAATGGATAAGTCGATTGATGTGGAGATCTCGACGTTGATGATCCGAGGCTCTCGAGTAGAACACGAACAACCCCTGCAATCACTACACCACCGCTCCTTTGGTTATCAACCGTGCTGCACACGATTGACCTCGCCAAGAAGGCTAATCCCTGCAAGTGCAACCGAGAACACAAGCAAGAACGTAGAAGACACGATCTGAAATCGCGAAGTTGGGGTTTCACAAACTGTAGAACAGCGATATTATTAATCTATGCAAAACCCAATTGTCTATGGTGGCTAGCATGGAGTATATATAGGTGGGAGGACGTCCAAGGGGGTGTTAGGGTCGTGACCTAACCCTAAGACACGAAAATAATGGACTTAGACTTGATACAAGGCCCAATGGCCCAATACGATGGCACAGCACCCTGACAGATTCTGTACTTGATTTTGTTTTGAAGATTCCCGACGACTCCAAGGAATTTTGACATGGGACCGGTGCCATTGGAAAGGTTATCCTCTCCCCTTTTCGTGCATATGTAGAACGTCCAAAACGGAGTTCGTATGCGTTCTGGGCGTCCGTTTTAGTGCGTACTGCTCCTGGACTCTGAGTTGGATACGATTTGGAGTTTGGTTCGGTTTCCATCTTCTTTGAACGAATTCTCTGGTCTTCCACGTCCCTAATACTCCCTCCAAGTACTCCTTGAACCTCTCCATGGATCCTAATTACTAATAAATCATTAAGTAGCAATCTATGCTCAAAAACATATAAGGAAATATATAAGAACGAGTTCACCTCTGAAATTAATTGTTGTGTATGAACTCTATTGATTGCATCTTGTATGTTCAATGGAGTGTTGTTTGCATCCATAGAAGTGATGTCCTCATCATCCTCCCCTTCTTGAATTGGAGTCGTCCTCGACTCAAGTTCATCTTCTCTTATGTGTTGGTCCAACTGTGCAACGTCATCAAATCTTTTTCTATGCATGAATGGAGGAGGCCAAGGTGGTGGACGACAGAGTGCGCCATCTTGATCTTGTCCATCAAATAAGAGTGCACATTAACTTGAGCCAGGATCCCAAACAAATAAACATTGTGTCATGTTTGTAGGTGCAATAATAATATGCATGATCTCATCATTCTCCCCTTCTTTATGACAAGCCGTCCTCGGCTTGCTTGTATGTCCTGGAAAGAGGCTTTTGGGGATAGAGTGAGCACAGTCCATATTGCACAACCGCAGTGAGTAATGCTTTTGTTGTCCCTGCTGCAAGGAAAAAATACTAGAAAAACTTGACAAGACATTATTAGCGTTAGTACATTCATTTACTTGACCATGTTGTTGCAGCACAAAAGGAGCTTCCTCATTTGAACATATGTAAACTTTATGCACCATAAACATACCACTATGTTCATATTTGCCTATAGCATGAAAAATATTTCTACTTAACAAAGACAATTCAGATTGAGAAAATATTATCTTCTCTACGATATCTAGATCACAAAGAGTGTCAAATTCAATATAGCCCAAAGTATTTAGAGAAGATAACAATTTCAGCTCATCCCTTTCACAAGTAATTGGAATCAAATTCTTAATTTCAGCACATGTGGGAGATAAAGTATCAAATTCATTCAGTTGTTCTAGCATAGGTACAACATAACTATTAGCACACAACTCATTTTTAATAGAAGGATCAGCAGGAAAATCAACATGTGGCAATGGTGTATCAATAAAAGATTCCATTAGTCGCTCCTCAACAATAGCATGATTGGTGAAAAAATTCAGAACATCCAAAAACTTCTCACCTTCAACAAGTGTGTTGTGATATTCGTTACCTTTATTCTCATTTTCAGCAGTAATTGTGGGTGAAATATGAATTGATAGATCTGAAATTTCACAGGAGTTGTTGAACACCTCATTTGCTTTTGGATTTTCTACAATTATTGATTCTTGTTCCTGCAAAAGGTTAGGCATAGGAGGAGGTACAACAAGAACTCAAGCTCATGTATTTCATCTTTGCAACTGGATACACTAGTAAATGTTTCTCGCATAAGAATTTTCATATCTTTCCATGTTCGAGGTTTTTCTAAATCATTTAAATTGTTCCACCAAGTTAATGCACAACCTACTAATGCACTTGCAATATTTCTAATCTTCCTCCTCTCACACATATGACATTTTCCAAAAATTTTATCCAACTCTATTTCCCAAGCAATATATTCATCATAACCAAGACCATCAAAAGAAGGAAAAGATGGGAGAATGTAATTACTTATTGTTGAAGGAGTTGTAAAGGTGGTCTGAATGTCATGTGAAACCTTGGTTGATGTTTGATTTTTAGTGAGCAACTCCATCGTCATCTTCATCATGTCTATCATCTCAGCATATAATGCATGATTCTTGCTTTTACCTGACATTGTTAGTAGCAAACAGAAGACAACACAAAAAATATGTTATACCTATCAACTACAAAGGATAATGGCAAAGTGGAAGTGGAATCACACACTCTCAAGCGTCTTACCACGCTCTTACAAGTGTTCTTACCGACACTGCAGGTGGCAAACGGTGGACGGTATGAAGAAACCAATGAAGCGTGGGATGATTGCAAAGGTGTATCGATTCTGCTCAAGAGTAAGGTGTAGCTTGGATGGCAATTTTATATAGCAAGGATTAGCAGCAATGCAATCAGATAGTAAAGTTGAATAAGTGTCCAAAGTATTTGTCAAAGTTGCTGTCCTAAATGTGTTCCTAGTAGTTCAAGCTAGCAAGACATGAGACAAAACTAGATGACACAAAGAATGCAAGCACTTCTGTTTTTTTTTTGTTGTTTTTTCCTCTTTTTTTTGTGCGGCTTTTGTGTCTTGTTTTGCACTTGCCTTTTTCTTTTTTTTTTCTTTTTTTTTTTCAGAATGTGCTGCAAGGGAAGAACACAATGAAAATCAATCCAAGATATCTCGTGTGTCTGTCGCACATTTTCTGATCAATCTTCCAAGGACAAATAGGCACACTTATAGGCTCTAAAATGGAAAACTTAGAACAGCAAGATTGTATATATATCTCTCCTCTTTAATTTCAATATATGGAAGACCTATTTTGGAAAAGAACAATAGGAGATGATGCCCCCGAAATACAGACTGTTCAGAATTTTTAGGTCAATAACAGATTCGGATCTAATGCAATTAAGACATCGATAACTATATTTTCTGTGAAAATGATGAATATGAAAGTTATGGATAACTTCTTAAGCTTTCCATAAAGTACAAGAACACAAAAATCCGAGTTCGTATGAGCTAGATATGATGAAAATAATTAACTGGACAGAGATGAATCTAATCTGGACGTGATGATGTGATTCAAAAGGATGAATCAACACAATGCAAAACTCAAACTAAGACTAAAAACACTTCTAAACCAGCAATATGACTCAACCACGGACACAAACTCAAGAAAACCAAACTGAATAACAAAGTTGCAAAGGCTCAATGTGGTTTGGACAAAGTAATGAACAGATCTACTAAACTGCAAGTTTTTTGTGGCTTTTTTGTGGACTCTAGGTATGAATAACAAAACTAATGTAATGGATAGATGAATTACCTAACGGGCAACCTGGAAATGTGATACCAATTGATAGGAAAATTGAGTCCCGATCTTCCGAAATGTAATGGATAAGTCGATTGATGTGGAGATCTCGACGTTGATGATCCGAGGCTCTCGAGTAGAACACGAACAACCCCTGCAATCACTACACCACCGCTCCTTTGGTTATCAACCGTGCTGCACACGATTGACCTCGCCAAGAAGGCTAATCCCTCCAAGTGCAACCGAGAACACAAGCAAGAACGTAGAAGACACGATCTGAAATCGCGAAGTTGGGGTTTCACAAACTGTAGAACAGCGATATTATTAATCTATGCAAAACCCAATTGTCTATGGTGGCTAGCATGGAGTATATATAAGTGGGAGGACGTCCAAAGGGGTGTTAGGGTCGTGACCTAACCCTAAGACACGAAAATAATGGACTTAGACTTGATACAAGGCCCAATGGCCCAATACGGTGGTGCAGCACTCTGACAGATTCTGTATTTGATTTTGTTTCGAAGATTCCCGACGACTCCGACGGAATTTTGACATGGGACCGGTTCCATTGGAAAGGTTATCCTCTCTCCTTTCCGTGCATATGTAGAACGTCCAAAACGGAGTTCGTATGCGTCCTGGGCATCCATTTTAGTGCGTACTGCTCCTGAACTCCGAGTTGGATACGATTTGGAGTTTGGTTCGGTTTTCATCTTCTTTGAACGAATTCTTTGGTCTTCCACGTCCCTAATACTCCCTCCAAGTACTCCTTGAACCTCTCCATGGATCCTAATTACAAATAAATCATTAAGTAGCAATCTATGCTCAAAAACATATAAGGAAATATATAAGAACGAGTTCACCTCTGAAATTAATTCTTGTGTATGAACTCTATTGATTGCATATTGTATGTTCAATGGAGTGTTGTTTGTATCCATAGAAGTGATGTACTCATCACCTTGGCCGCGCTTCGCATGTGCTATTTCGGATGCCATTGTCGACTTGATGTCGTCACGGCATTCTTCTCACATGCCGCATCCAAACAGTGCGAGGATTGATGGAGGTGATGTATGAGATGCAGGAACACGCCTTTGACACAATGGTATCGACCATTAATCCAAGGTTAGCTCTTATTTTGCAAGAGGTATTGGATCGGTGACTGCAGCCTAGGTGTTCGATGAAATGGTTACATGGCGAAACTAAGTGTGTTGCTGTTCAATGTTGGTCTATGGATGTAGGTCTGTTGTGGTGTGGCAAATCGACCAAGATAAGTGCCAAGATGCCATTTGAATGGTGATGAAGCGACGGAAATCAAGTGCACACCCTAGTTGTTCGGCGAAATGCCTACAAGGTGAGCCTTGCACTGAAATATCTTGCTTGACGTCACCGACGTCCGTTCGTCATGATCACTAAGGTTACTCATGTGTCGTCAAGTCGTACGTCCAATTTTCGCATTGATATCATTCCTATAGGAGTCCCTAAGTTGACCTCTTTTGTCGTTTGTATCACGTCGGCCTGTCCATGCGTGCTCGTGATGCTCCACCATGAGCCGCGTCGATGTCATTGACCATATGACGTCGTCATGACGCTCCGAGCTGTTATCGTGTCCTGGCATCGAGATGAAGGATGCCTGTAACGTACATGATGCTGGAACACAACCACGACACAACAGTCGACGGTCATTTAGCCAAGTTAGGGTTTAGTCGAGGTGAGACTCATCAAGTCCTAGGTGTAGCCAAGGTGCTCGATGAAATATCTTCTAGGTCAAACTAGGTGTGTCGGTGATCACCGATGACCTGGAGTAGAGGTATGCAAGAACGTTGTGACCAACAAGGAGAACTAGACCAAGGGGAACCTTGGATAAGAGTTCCTTGGTTGTGTCGAGGATGTTCCCTAACCGATCACAGGATTGGTTAACTTGGTGTACCACTTCATCGACAACAGGTTCGTCGAGTCGCTTATCAACAACCGAGTCGACATCACTAGCCTTAAGACTCACAAGGTGGTGTTTGGGATCGCGCTCACCCCATTGACGAGTCCGGGTCGATGTGGACCTCGCTAATCCGAACTTCTCGTGATGGCAAAGCATGACCGTCACGACAAGGTCTCGCATCGTGTTCGAGTTCCAGGAGTTCACCGAGCTCATCTGGACGATCTTGCAAAGGACACTGCAATAGTGTCATGTAAGCACTTGAAAGATGCTCGAGAAGCTTGCCGTAGAAACTACTTTACCTAAAAGTCATTTGAACATTGTCATGGTGCTCATGCTAGGTTAACAGTGCTTGTATTGACTTCTTAAGTCCAAGCCATGTTGGTCTCAATTCAGACCCAAGTGTCGTTAGGTTCCATCATGGTTCATCCTAAGTTAGGACCCTACGACAGCACTGCTCACATAACTAGGTTTACTCATTTATGAGTTAAGTCAAGTTCATTGGTCGACTGCTAAATCGCGACCTTCGTCTTGTACACTCCACTGATACTTAAGTTTTCAATGTTCCCCTTGATTTTTGGGTCGTCCTTACACTTCTCCGCCCAACACTTCTTCACCATTCAGGACTGTCACTCTCGCGTGGCATAGCTTGAAGTGTGGTATGCTAAGTTGCAATGTAGCTTTATGTTGTACCTTTCAGTTCATACCAACACTACTATGTCCACCTTGACTCGTCCTCTGGTTACCCACACAACCGAGGCATATCTGTCCTTCCTAGTCAAACTCCTCGTTCTTAAAGTTTACACAACCCCGTGGAGTCTATTATTAAACTACTTAACTACTTAATTACTTATATGCATATCATGTCGATAGGAACGTGATGATAGGTGATCGACGAGAAGTTTCGCTTGGAGGAGAAGGCCAGGGTGTCCACTTGAAGTCCTTGGCGGAGTCTGCACAAAAGGAACACTAACAGTTGACATTTTGTAGGATCGAAGATCACGTGAAAAGCTACCAGAGGGGGGGGGGGATGGTAGATTTTAAAAATCTTATGCAGCGGAAACAATTAAACCCCAAACCCTTTCGGCAGAAAAACGATCTGTTAAAGAAATCGTGTGTGAGACTAATTTAAACGTGTTTCACCGTGGCGAAAGTGATAGATATCAGAGAGAATCAAGTCACGAAGACAACCCAAAAAGAATCACTCAAATCCGACGAGAAAAACTCAAGTTATGATCGAAAGATCAAACGATGGTCAATCGGTCCTATCCGAGAAAAACAGTTCTGGAATGCTTCAAAGAAACTCGTCTAGATTAGAAACCACAAATCCAATGACCGTGAAATTTTGACATATGATAGATAATCAAATTGTGAAGACAAACAAAAAAGAATCACGTCAATTGGATCTGTAAAACTCAAGTTATGATAAAACCACCGATGAAAGGTAGTGCTGTCCAGAAACTCGACGAGTAAAACTTGTCTGGAACAAGTCGGACGAACAAGGCACAAAAGTTACTTCAAACTACGAATTTTATTCAATAGAACACAAGAGGAACAGCCCTCAAAGTCGTATACCACGAGCTCTGGGCTCCCTTGCTTATATAACCTGCCCTTAGACCAACCCAATATCAAGTAGGACTCCAATCCTACTCAGATCACGAATCGTAACTTTCCATAACTGCTCAAGATTCTTCTATACGCAGATAGAAGCAATCTTAAGACTTCCAAACACCTTAGGAACGTATCCCACATTCCTAAACAACTCAAATTCGTGACCCACACCAAATCCTATCATAAACAACTCAAATCTTTCCATATTTGAGTCAAACCTGACTCAGCCGCAGCCTGAGTCCATAACCTAGTCGGTTGGACCTTTCCGACCAATTCTTTACGTCCACATCTCTTCATCACACCTCGGAACCATGTAGCCACGTCCATGCACTCCTTGAACACGTGCAAACATATTCCAATGACGTCCACGATACCTTCATATGCATCGCCCTTGATTCAATCATCCTGCGCGACCTCCTGATCAGCTCAACCACAGTTCCTTCCGAACTTGGTTGTTAGAACCTCATCTCCTCCCTGAGACTAGTCCAATGGATCCCGTCACCAGCCATGACTTGAACTCAAGCAACACCTGCACATGAATAAACAACCAATCCACACGAGCCCAAGTCCTCGACTTGACTCAAGTTAGTTCCGAACACAACACCCTACGTGAGAACCTCACATAAGCATGTTGCAAAACCACAGTAACACGATATCATCCATATCAACCAAAATACACCAAAAACTTAGTAAAAGAATACTAAGCAAACTTTCCAACAATGTGAAGCAAGTATGAAACATTGCAAATGAAATGCAGAAGCACTGCGGTCAAGTTCCGGACCTTGCCAGAGCATCCCGGATCTTGAGTCGGAGCTAACAAAAGCTAGTAGAACCTAGCGCCGGAGCTTACCAAAACTAGTACAATGAAGCACCTGCCGGAGCTTACCAAAACTAGTAGATCCTAGCACCGGAGCTTACCAAAAAACTAGTCAAAACTAGTCAACCCAAAACCGGAGCTAGACAGAGTACGTCGGAGTTTAGCAAAAGCATTCTGGAGCTATCAAATATATGTCGGAGCTAACAAAGACATGCCGGAGCTAACAAAGTCATGCCGGAGCTAAAGATAAAGCTCACCGGAGCTAACCAAAGCTAGTCGGACCTTACCAAGAAGTCGGACCTAGCATCTAACGTAGCCGGAGCTACCCAAACAAGTTAGACCTATGGTCGGACCTTGCTATAGCTCGGAGCTAGAGTCGGACCTTGATAAAAAGGTGTTTTGGTGATATCAAAAACTTTTATCATCAAAGCCAAGTGTATTCACTACAAGCCAATGTATTCATCACACATAGGTCTTACAATCTCCCCCTTGATGAATGCATTGGCAACACCATTTAAAATCCGAACATTGGCTTATTCACATAAAAGTTTTGAAAGCAATTTCTCCCCCTTTGTAAATCAAAAGTAAAATGAGAAGAAAAATTATCCCATATTATTTCTCCCCCTTTATTATCTCTCCTTATACACATATTCTCTTTCACTTCATGCTTATCTCCCCCCTTTGACAATGTATTCAGCAAGTCATGAGCATATAAACAATTTATCTCTCCCTCTTTAGTTGTTATGAGCATATTATAACATATACATATAAACAAAGCTCATCCAAGTCATACTATTAAGTACCTTACATTACCACATCAATGAAATACATAAAGTAGTGTAAGCCATGCTAGAGATCATATGTAATTTTCAATTTAAGCAAGTCATGATCTCACAAACTTAACTATTTCATAACTTAAAAGCATGACACTAGTTGCTGCATTTTATTATTTTTCAAAGAATAAATTTAGATCATATGATATTTGCAAGAGATTATATGCGCATCTGCCTTATTCTAACCAACCAAGCCAATCCTATGTCATTTGACAATCAGAAGCTTAAGGACATGGTTTTAGTCATACACAACTTCTTCCAAGTTCATATCTAAGTCCGATGACAAGCCATCTCAAAAGAAGAAGTGCGATGCATGCATATTCTCTTGATCTTTTCTCAATCTATATTTGTTCATAAAAACTAAACATGTGAGTTGATTACTTGATTAATTCTTTATGATTAAAAGCATTTGTGAGCATGCAACAAGTTCAAAACAGCAAGAAAGTTCGACCATGATCAGATTTAGTGTAAGTAATTATTCCAATTACTAGACATGGCAAAAACTACAAAATCTATAACACGAGTAATGTAGTAAGAACTTTCAACATGTAAAAGAAATCACAAAGTCATATATGTATGAAATACTATGCTCATATTATTTTAATTTCAGATTCACACATAGACTTCCCAAGTTTCAAAACTCCCCCTCAATTTAAGCCATGAGGATGCATAACCCCTATTTCACTACGAATGTAACAAAAAAAAGTGAAATCCAAAGGTTTTGTAAAAATGTCAGCCAATTGTTGTTCGGTATCTAGATGGTGAAGCACAATGTTTCCTTTTTCAACGTTATCTCAGAGAAAGTGATACCTAATGTCAATGTGCTTAGTTCTAGAATGTTGCACGAGGTTTTTAGCGATGCAAATGGCACTAGTGTTATCACAGAATAGTGGAACACTATCTAGATCAACCCCATAGTCCTTAAGTGTTTGAACAATCCAAAGAATTTGTGAGCAAGCACTAGCAGCAGCTACATATTCAGATTCAGCTGTGGATTGTGCAACTGAATTTTGTTTTCTAGAGGGCCAAGCAACAAGAGAATTACCAAGAAAATGACAAGCACCGGAAGTACTTTTCCTATCAATCCTACAACCCCCAAAATCAGCATCCGAAAAAGCTTTCAAAGTAACGGTTGAGGAAGAAGGAAGAAAAATGCCAAATTCTTGAGTTCCATGTAAGTACCTGAGAATCCTTTTGATGGCTTGACGATGTGAAACACGTGGGGAGGCTTGAAACCGTGCAAAAAGACATACGCTGAATTGTATGTCCGGTCTTGATGCCGTGAGGTACAAAAGTGATCCGATCATGCTTCTATATTCTTTTTGATTCACGGGTTCACCATCTTCATCAAGTTCAAGTGTTGTTGCTGTTCCCATTGGTGTCCGAAGAGGCTTGCTTTTGTCCATGTTGAAGCGCCTTAGGAGGTCTTTGGTATACTTCGTTTGATGCACAAAAGTACCCTCCTTGGTTTGCTTGATTTGCAGCCCCAAAAAGTAAGTGAGTTCACCCATTATACTCATTTCAAATTCGGAACTCATCATTGTTGAAAACTTGGACACAAGATCATGAGAAGCACAACCAAAGATAATATCATCCACATACACTTGAATGAATAATGAGTCATTGCCATGCTTAAGCACAAAAAGAGTTTTATCAACCTTGCCCATGGTAAACCCCTTTTCAAGTAAGAATGTTTTTAACCTGTCATACCATTCTCTAGGGGCTTGTTTGAGACCGTATAAGGCTTTGGACAGTTTGTAAACATGATTAGGAAAATCTGGATTTTCAAAACCCGGTGGTTGTTTGACATAAACCTCCTCATCTATGTAGCCATTAAGAAAAGCACTTTTAACATCCATTTGATATAGCTTAAAACCTTTAGATGCTGCAAAAGCTAACAAAATTCTTATGGCTTCTAATCTAGCGACAGGAGCAAAAGTTTCATCAAAATCTAGACCTTCAATTTGAGTGAAACCTTGAGCAACCAACCTAGCCTTATTCCTAGCCACAACCCCATCCTCACTTTGTTTATATTTAAATACCCATTTAGTTCCAATTAAAGTGTGACCTTGAGGTGGAGGTACAAGTTTCCAAACATTATCTCTTTCAAAAATTTCTAACTCTTCTAGCATGGCAATAATCCAAGATTCATTAGTGAGTGCGTGTGATATATCTTTGGGTTCAAAAAAAGCAACAAAAGCAGAATGAGCATGAGAGTTTGGATCTCAAAACCTGGACCGTGTGACTCGTTCGTGCAAGCTTCCAATCATCTGTTGTGGGGGGTGTTCTTTGTAAAACCGTAGGGGAACAGATGTCTCACAAGCTTCTTCTTCTTCATGTTCATCGTAGATTGATGAGCTTGTGACTTGTGGACAATCAGGACCAGCATAGGTGATAGCCGGAGCTTGTTCAATGTCCGGAGCTGGACACGTGTCAACTTCAGAACTACTATGCAGTATCACCGGCTCTTCTTCATCTTGGAAAATACCCTCCCCCTCAGGATACGGATCTGGTCCTGCAACACCGGAGCTAGTACCTAGGCTAGCTTCATCAAAAGACACTTCACAGGTCTCCACAATTTTGTTAGTGTCAAGTAAAAGCACACGGTAGCCTCTAGTATGAGATGGATAACCAAGAAACATGCCATCAATGGATCGAGGTTCAAACTTATCAAGATTACCATGTTTCTTAACAAAGCATTTGCAACCAAAGACCCGAAAGTGTGTAACACTAGGCCTATGTCCAATCCGAAGATCATATGGTGTTTTACCTAGCTTAGCACGCAAGAAAACACGATTTGAGACATAACAAGCGGTTGCTAACGCATCAGCCCAAAATTTCCTAGGAGTTTGATATTCATCAAGCATAGTCCTAGCCATCTCAACTAAGGTTCTATTCTTTCTTTCTACAACACCGTTTTTTTGAGGTACATATGGTGAAGAGAATTGATGATCTATTCTATTTTCAGCACAAAAGTGATCAAAAGATTGATTTTTAAATTCAGTTCCATTATCACTGTAAAACCCCACTTTTATGGCATGTTAAGTTCATATGGGTTTTGTGATCAACTATTTTGGATCTCCAATATAATGGTACACATGAACTATGCCATCCAAAACTTATCTTGCACTCTTTGTTAGATTCTTTTATCATGGGTATTAGACTTCACCATGAATCCAAATTATATTCTATTCACCTTTTAAGAATAAGAATTTTTGGATAAGGATTAGTAAGCAATGCACAATGAAGCCCTAATAAGCTCTAAACCAAATATTCAAATTAAGGGCTCTAAATTTTTCCATGAGCTCCTAAATTCCTCAATAGCATGCTTACAAAGTTTCAAGATTTTGGAAACTCATCTACTATTTTTATTGAGGTGCTTAGCAAATTTAAATCAAATTCAAATCTGAATTTTAAATTCTTCTCCAACTTCTTTAAACATAAGAATTGAATTCACCATTGTGTTCAGAATAATTCATTTGCCATCTCCACAAAATTTCATGATTTTTGGAGTTGATCTTCTATTTTTAAATGAATTAGTAACTGAGCTGTGGGGAGAATCACTGGACAGTGGGCCCCACATGTCAGCTCCCCTTTTAAACGGATCAGCTCAACCCCGACACCTCTGCACCGCCGCGCCCCCGCTCGACACCGCGCGCGCATGCAGCTCCTGCGAGCTGCCTGCCTGCTCGCCGCGGCTCTATAAAAGGCCGGCCGAAGCCCCTTTAATCCTCATCCCCGGTCACAGCTCCACTGCCTCGCCATTTTTCTTCCGCCGCGCACCATCGCCGCCGCTCGCCACTGCTCCGCGGGTGCCGCCGTTCCACGCCGTTTCAAGCCTAGCTCCAAAGAGCAAAAAGGTGCGCCTGATCAAACTCTAGCTCATGGTACAAACCGTTTCCATTATCGTTGAAGCCTGAGCCAGATATTGATCGTTTCCTCTACGGCCGAGGGTAGATAGCTAGCTATGATTTCATGTCAAATTCCTTTTCGACAAGCAATCATCCTTTGCAATTACTTAGAGATAGTTTCTATAGGCCCTAGCGATCCTGTCTGATCAAAAACCTTTAAGGATCATCAAGCAACGGCTCTGAATTTCGAGTTTTGCTCGCCGCCGGTGAGAAAACCTCGGTTCACCGTCGAACTCATGATTCCCGGCAACTCACTCCCCTTCTGCGCCCATATCCTTGAACTCCATCATCCCAGAAAGGTTTTGGAGCAATTCCCAAGTGATTTGAGCTACTCTTTAGAGAGTTCTATGATGCCCGAGCACTCATCGCCGCCACCGCCGTCGCACGACCTTTTCCGGCAAGTTTCAAGACCCATTGACCTCACCACCGTGCTCAGCGACCCCAAAAACCCCCAGGCGGCAAGTTTCCGCGATTCTGGTGCGTTGGATTGGCCGGCGGCGAGGCTCGCCGGAGAGCACCGCCGCGGGAACCCCGCGCGCCGCCCGCGTCGGGAGGTAGAAGACGACGCGGCGGGTCCCGCGTGTCAGCGGCGGTAAATCCCGTCGGATCAGGTGTGGCCACGGGATTTGCTGTGGCTACGCGGTGGGAATCTGTGGCCCCCGTGTGGTTTAAATGCTATTGGTTCATTTTAAAACAGTGGGGCCCACGAGTTAAATCAAATTAGGAAATTATTCCAGAATAGGCTCCAACTTAGAAAATCCATAACTTTCTGTAGGGTACTCCAAAATTCTTCAAACAAATTTTGTTCGAAAGATCTCGAGCTCTAGTTTCTGTCAATACCAATTAGGTTCTGTGAAACTCAGAGTTAAATTCTGTAGAAAATAATCTTTCCTAATGCAAATGAAATTTTTCCAGACAAGATATCCACAGGAAAAATCCCCAAAATTCACATAAAATTTATTGTCCTATTCTTGATTATCAGGCAAAATTTGGGAGCCATAGCACCTGTTTAACTCTCTGTATAATTCAATTTCCTTTTTCAGTTGTTGAATTTTCACAGCTATTAGGTTGCTTTATTAGGTCCCAAAATTTTACAGGGTCTTCCTTTAGTCATTCCCTAGCTCCTGTTAAAGTCTTGGATTTAATTAACCTACTATACTAGTCCTAAATCAGTTACAAACTAAATATTGGTTTAATGTCTAGAAACTCAATCATAAAGTAAATCCAGAAATTCCTACCGAATTAAAAATACAATAACTCCTTCCCCACAGCTTAGAAAATTATGAAACAAATTTTGCTAAGACAAGAACCACTCCCTCCATCTTGATTATCAACTGTTAGCTAGGTTCAAGCTACAGTTTCCTCTCAGAAATTTTTGGAAGTTGATTTGCTTGCCATACTTTCGGAGACCACAATCTGCTATGATCATCTCCTGTTCTTTGCAAGAGCTTTGATCATATTCCCTAGTATCTACCATCGAAGTTCCAGAGCCAATTAAGGTCCCTGTCATATAGTGATCACCATGAATTAATTTATGGTCTTAAACTAAATAAATTTCAAAGTCATTTATATATCCATCTTATCTGCATATCGTATAGTGACCGAAGTCGAGGAGAAGCCAGAAGCCTTGGAAGAGAACCTTCCAATTTTTAACTCAGAACCTGACCTGCAACAAGGCAAGCCCCGGTTTGCATTTAAGTCGTTTATGAGCTTTTGCTTTATCACTATGATGAATAGTATATGAATTGTGCATTACGTTTAGGGTGTATGATACTCCACTTGCATGACCAAAAATCCCAGGGGTTTGTTTGGCACGAGTTACAGTTTGGCCTGTAGTAACTGCTTTGCTAATGCATAGGAAATCCGGTAGAAGTCGAGTAGTTGGAATCTACTCGCGAGAGATGTATCTCACAGGATTGGTTGAATAGAAAATGGCTTAATATAATGAAATTGAGACCGGGCAGGGAATGGATAGGAAGCGGCGAGAATTGAGTCTCGGTCGCATAGCCCTGCCTGTGTCGATTAAGGCCCGTCCGTATGCAGCCCCTTCGGACAAGCTTGAATTGTACCGACAATATAATGGACATATGGAATCCAATAAACTGATGTAACTTGATAACTGGGGTGTTGAGACCCATTAACTCACCATCGATAGGGGTGGGTTGAGGACAGTAAGGTGTAAATCGGTCGGCAGACACATGAGGTGTTCTGTGCGGAGACCTTCTGTTTGCGGAGGTGAGACGGGCTCAGCCTTTGAGTTTCTTGTGAAAGGTGGCCATATACGCCTAGTACTGAAGTGTTATGTAGGTACAGGTGTGCTCGCTGACACTTCCGAACGACGTATGTGTCGTGTTGTCCGGGTGTGTCCTGATTGCAATCACTGTCCCTCGCAGTAATAGAGTACCACTTGTCTGTCGCAGTCGCGACGTAGTAAATACTAAAGAAGTCAGGAAAGTCATATGATATTGAATTATAATTACTTTGCAACTTTGTTTGATTTAGAAATAGTATAACTAAAGATTTACAATTTCCCCATACTTTAGCTGTAATAGCATTATGTGCTTTGGGCATGTCATATCATCGGTAAAACGTTTCTTGTTTGATTGTGGAGCCCATGATGTGCCGTGCTCAGAGAATGTCATTTGCTACCTAAAACTTGGTTATAAGGATCCACTTGTAGGCGAGTTATTTATGCTATTCCTTACCTATGTTTAGTGTCCCCGTGCATCTGTCTAGTGAGACGGTTAAGTCTTGCTGAGCCTTAAGCTCACGTTTGCAGTTAACGAGTTTTTGCAGGTTACCCTTTTGAGGATGGGTTTGACGATGAGGCAACACCCCCTCCAGGGTGTACAGCCGAGTGGGAACCCTGCACGCCGCCATAGTTTGAGTGTTGCTAGTGCAAAGTATCCCTGGCATGGAAAACTTTGCTTTTTGCATAGCTAGTGCTGAGAGCGTAGCTATGGTATGTATATATTTCTTTACATCCGCTAGTATTGTGAAAACTTCCGCTGTGTATTAAATAAAAGACGTGGTCTTGTACTTTATTCTGGTTCTATTCTTGTAAACTGTTGGGTGTCGCATCGCACGACACCACCCAATGAGATCCTCGGATGTGTGGATTCCGGTCCCCACAGACATGGTATCAGAGCTTCGTTGGGAACAGTGTACCGGAAAAGAACATATTTTCAAAAATTAGGAACTTGAGTGAGGAATTAGTTATATGCCGTTATAAGGAGTATTATTAGTATAAGATATAAAGGTGGTAAACTAACTATGTGTTATTATATTCTGTAACGACGCTCCGACATCAGGTAAGAGGTAAGGTACGCCACCGAGAGCGGATCAATCTCAGTAAACTCAGCATACGAGAGGTGGTATGTGAAATTTCCGTGGCTTGGCACGGAAAGTCAATATGAGTCTTTGAAACTTTCCATGTTTCTAAAGAACATATGACACGCGGTACCCCAGCGTGACACAAAGTTAGAGGGAAACCCCGTCGGGTGGTATGTAACCCGATAGTGTGTTCTCATATCTGTGAGAACATGCGAACACGTATGCCCGAGCGTGTATAAGCCGGATCGTACGGGAGTCTTTGCTGTACAGACGTATTTACAGCCATGTACCTCGAGACATGGCCTTGCTCGAGGACGACTCACACCAGAGTCGTATGCATTTACTTTTAGTTATATATTATTGTGACTGCCTGCCGTGTTTCCCCGTGCCGCCCTTGAGGTGCGAAGATGTGAAAGGGGATTGTTTGTCTTCTGCAGGTAACCTAACTCCGGTAGCAACCCGTGTAGAAGCCGTTTGCGAGGGAACGATATAGGAACCACCTATAGACGTAACCGGATGTACCGGATAGAATTTCCTTTCGTGAGGCACGTAGCACCGTCAGTATCAAACATGATACTAGACCCTCCCCACCGACAGAATGGTTGCATTGTGTTTTGAGAAAGTCCGACTATCAGATACTGATAATTTCGGGCTCGACTTGATAAGGTGGATAGAACCAAGATTCTTGTTTTCTGGTAGAAGTAGCTCAACTTCGCCAGGTTGTAATCTTGGTTAGCAATTAGATATCATAAGAGTATCCTACATGGATGGAAAGCTCGTGAAGGTCTCTCCAACTTTTCCGTTGACCATAAAGACAGAAAAGCTTGTTAATCTGTTGAAAACTGGGGTTTACTGTAATTACTCCATATGAACCCACCTTTGTACCGTTTCTGTATTCTTGCCATAACTCACTGTAGAAAAATCCACTACCTTATTGGGATATATGTTTGAGAAGGGTAGGTGGAGATTCACGAGTTTGTTTTGGGGAGTCCTTCCTGATTTTAATTGGAGTTTAACCAAATTGGGAAGTCAACACAGTAAACTGCATGACTGCTGATGCAAACCAGTCAGCTTTACTGTTGAGTTTGGATAATTATAACCCCTAATCCAGAACAGTGATATGGTTACGCATATACATTTCTGGAAAGCTTAGGAAGTCGTCTATCAACTTTATTTATCACTCCTGACCTGAATCTAGGTGTAGCTATGCCTAATTCCATTTGTCGCAAATTTGGTTCCTGCAGTCCAGAACTTGGGACAGTTTGCACATAATTGTGAATTGATGCATAATACCTTCATGACAAGGTTGTCGTGGGGGAACTTCTTTAGTTCTGGATCGTTAACACGATGTTACTCAATGTTTATTTTGACACTACCTCAATATCTTATCATGATGAACCTGTATAGAATGTGGAGATAAGCCCATATACAGGGGAGGTTCTGTCAAAATTTTCAGAACCCTTGAGTCAACTTAAAACTGGTATAGATTGTTCATACTAGTTCAACAGTGGCTGTATGGGTACAATCTGGAAAGGTTTTGAAGTGTACTACAATTTTTGTATTCAACATAAAGTTTAGTTCTGACTTCTTCTGTATGAAACTTACGGGTTACTGCAGATAGGTCAGATAAACCAGAACTGTACTCATTTCCAGATTGCAGCTTTGACTGAACCAATTGATTATGGATATTTCTTTTTGTCCCACATCACCAGTGATTGGGTCGAATACTTAAACGGTGTATTGACATTGGGGTATATTTGTCCACAGATGGCAGCACCAAGAATTCAGTTGCCTAATGGATGGGTGTTCTCAACATGCACCGGGCACGCCGGTTTTCCGGACGTGTTTGCACGGTTGCTCGGCCAGTTTGGCTATTTGGTGTTACCTAGCTATTGGGGCAAGAAGTTCCAGGAGGGCGGTATGTGGAGTTGCACCATCTACGTCGATGTGCCTGCCGGTCCACCGCATCTCGGATGGGCTCCATACTCCATCAAGATCAAAGGATTGATATTAGAAGAAACATGGAGCTACGCCGCAAGTGTTGCCATAGGGAGGTTTTGCAAACTCCATTACCGTCATCTGGTGGGTACTCCGTATGAGTTCTTCCCAGTCAACGGCAGGGCTTCTGAAGCCTGGGCAACCCGCTTGCTTGCGGAGGTGGGAGAGCATGGCGAAACATCCGCAACGGCCTTAGCGATGTATGCAGCAGCCTCACATCGCGAGAAGGGTAATCAAAGGACATGCATAAAAGAATTGACAAATAATCTGAAGCAAGCCATGAAGCGAGCAAACCACTTTGAGTGGGCAAATGACGGACTTAGGGATATGATGGCTCCTCTTAATCATCGTTTGAACCTTAGGGAGAATCAATGGCATGACGCTGTTATGGATTTGGCCGCGTCTCGCCAGGAGACTCTAGAGAGAGATATTGATCTGGAGGCAAGCCTACTTTATGGGCACCAACGGGACACACAGTTGAACGTGGTGACTGCAGACAGGGATCAGTCCAGAGTAGAGGCTCAGAGCTGGAAGACCAGCTGTGAACAGGCTCAGCAAGAGAATGAGGCCTGGGGGATGTTTATGATACAGACAGATTGGCAAGCTATGGCTGCCAAGAGGACGTTGATGTTGAACGATGTAGCAACTTCTACTCCAGCACCCGTATCAGAGGTGCCTAGCCCTGAAGATGAAGAAGAAGAAGAAGACCCAGAGGAACTTGAATACGTCGAGTAGAGCGTATTGAAGTTAGATGTGGTAGCACTTCCGCCAACACCGGGCGGCATATAGTTAAATGGTTGCTAGTGTTTCTCTTTTGTGACCATGTTTGTGTCATATTATGAGTAATGGTTGTGGTGTCTAGCTAATGAGATGAGTATGACATGTCAGGAAGGCCAAGTATGGTAGAGATGTATTTCCATAAAGGGAATCCATCATTTTGGGTTTACTACTGTAAACTTGGTCTTGAGATGATATATTTTGTATAAAGTTTGTGCTTTATCAATATATGTAAATGTTATGCTTCGTCTATTATTGTCTACCGCATTTCTAAGAGAGGATGAACTTGAGGCAATGGGACTTACCGTGTTATTCATTATATTGCAGTATGGTGCGTACTCGTACAGCCTCAGAGGTGGGAGGATCTAGTGGAGGACAGGGGGATGACACACCACCCCCGGGGCAGAATACGCCTCAGACGCAACCACCTCCACCACCTCCAACCACACTCCCCAGGAGTCTCGTGGAAGTTCTCGCTGCAGTGCTCGGCTCGCGCGATGAGCAAACCGAGTTACTGCGGACGTTGGTGCAGCACTCGTCCCGTCAAGGGGGACGACAGGATGATGGACCGCGTCAACAATTTCAGAGTTCCTACTCTGATTTCTCATCGACACACCCACCGGTATTCAGAGAAGCCGATGAACCGTTGGACGCGGATAACTGGCTCCGCACCATTGAAGGAAAGTTCGGTTTACTCGCGGTAACCGAACAGCAGAAGACGTTGTTTGCAGCACAACAACTGCAGGGGTCTGCCGGTGCGTGGTGGGCCAATTACCTTGCCGCACGCCCCGCAGGCCATGTTGTAAGCTGGACCGAATTCCGGGAGGCATTTCGCGCCTACCACATCCCTCCCGGGATTATGAGGAGGAAGCTTCAAGAGTTCTTGGAGCTAAGGCAAGGAGGAAGGAGTGCATACGAATACTCCAAATCATTCAACCACTTGGCCCAATATGCTCAGGACCAAGTGAATACCGAAGATCGGAAGCGGGAATGTTTCTACCGGGGTTTGAACCCCAAGTTGAAGGACAAGCTTGTCCTGTTCAACCGCGGCAGCCTCAACGACATAGTCTATGCCGCTATCATGCAGGAGGACGCTACGCGCGAGCTGTCCTCCGATAAAAAGAAGAGGGGTGCTCCACAGAGCAGCGGAGGTGGTACTCCTCAGAAGTACCGTATGGTGTATCGATCACCATCCGGCCAGAGGTGGCAGCCGCCATCGCGACCACCAATGTTCCGTGGTCGTCAGTTCAACAACGGCGGATTTCGGCCGCAGCAACAACAGGGGATGGTTCCACGTGCACTTCCACCTCCACCACGTGCACCGGGATTCCGTCCTCCCCTTCGTATTGGCCAAACCCCGTACACGTGTTTCACGTGTGGACGTACGGGGCACTTCGCCAAGGATTGTCCGCAGAATCGACAAGGTGGAGGGCAATCATCTTACCAGGGGGCCAACCAACCCCGCAACCCGCCCAAGAAGCTAGCCACCAGACCCGGCAACATCCACCACCTCGCCATCGAGGACGTTCCAGAAGGCGCACCCGTGCTCACGGGTACGTTCTCTATCTTCGATCAACCCGTAGTCATACTCTTTGACTCCGGAGCTTCACACAATGTCATTAGTAAATCTTTTGTCGTTAAAAGTCAATTGCCTGTTATCTCCACAAAAACCCCATATGTGATTAACACTCCAGCCGGGAAAACGGTAACAAATAAATTGGTTCCTGGAATCCCACTTAACCTAGATGGGACCATATATCTTACTTCGTTTCTGATATTAGAGCATCAAAAGCTTGATATCATCTTAGGTATGGCATGGTTGCAGTACCATGGTGCTATTCTTGATATCATTCCTAGAGAGATTTATCTAAACTCTCCACTCCATCAACCCCAAGTTCTCAATCTTAGGAACATCATTCCGAGGTTATGGAACTAGAGGATATTCCGGTAGTATGTGAATACTCCGACGTATTTCCTGAAGATCTTCCTGGTATGCCCCCAGAGAGAGAGATAGAGTTCAAGATTGAACTTGCACCAGGAACAGTGCCAATTTCAAGACCACCCTACAAGATGGCACCTAAGGAACTTGCAGAACTGAAGGAACAATTAACTGAACTTGAGAGCAAAGGTTTTATTCGTCCAAGTTCGTCACCATGGGGTTGTTCTGCACTGTTTGTGGAAAAGAAAGATAAGACCTTGAGGCTATGTGTAGACTATCGTCCACTTAATGCTGTCACCATCAAGAACAAGTATCCACTACCGCGCATTGATATTCTTTTCCATCAATTAGTGGGTGCTAAAGTGTTCTCGAAGATGGATCTTCGTTCTGGTTATCATCAAATTAGGATCCGACCAGAAGATATATCCAAGACAGCATTCTCAACAAGGTATGGACTGTATGAGTATCTGGTTATGTCCTTCGGATTAACCAACGCCCCGGCTCATTTCATGTATCTCATGAACTCAGTGTTCATGCCGGAATTGGACAAGTTCGTTGTGGTCTTCATTGACGACCTACTTGTGTATTCAAAATCCGAAGAAGAACATGTTCAACACTTGCATATTGTGCTTCAGCGATTACGGGACCATCAGTTGTATGCTAAGTTCAACAAGTGTGAATTCTGGATCAACCAGGTGCCATTTTTAGGGCACATCATTTCAGCAGAAGGTATTGCAGTTGATCCAAGCAAGATCAAGCAAGTCCTCAAATGGGAGTCTCCAAAGTCTGTACATGAAGTCCGAAGTTTCCTGGGTTTAGCAGGATATTACCGGAGGTTTATACCCAGTTTCTCCAAAATAGCTAAACCAATGACAGAACTTCTGAAGAAAGGACAAAAATATGTATGGACTGAGGCATGTGAGGCAGGTTTCAAAGCATTGGTGAAACACCTTACAACGGCACCAGTTTTAGCCCAACCAGACACTACCAAAGCATTTGATGTCTATTGCGATGCATCTGGGATTGGTTTAGGTTGTGTGTTAATGCAAGAGCGAAGAGTGATCGCGTATGGATCGCGACAGCTTCGGAACCACGAGCAGCACTACCCGACTCATGATCTTGAACTGGCTGCTGTGGTGCTAGCATTGAAGATGTGGAGGCATTATCTACTGGGTAATTTAGTACACCTTTACACTGATCACAAAAGTTTGAAATACATCTTCACCCAGAAGGATTTGAATATGCGACAAAGGCGATGGTTAGAATTGATCAAGGATTATGAGATTGAGATCCACTACCATCCAGGCAAGGCGAACGTAGTCGCAGACGCTCTGAGCCACAAGTCCCATATCAACAATCTTTCCATTACCTCGAGGGAGGGAAAAGAAGAACTGAGTCTCTACTTGGTTCCATATGGGGCGCTCTACAATCTCGCTCTCATTCCTACCATCAGGGAGGATATTATGGCAGCTCAGAAGGCGGACAAGGGGATGTCACATATTCACCAAAGAATAAAGAAGAGGGAGATGAAATGCTTCCGAAGTGACGATGAAGGTACCCTCTGGTTTAACGACCGTATAGTGGTACCCCGAAACATGGAACTTCGGAGGAAGATACTGGATGAAGCTCATTTATCCAAGTATTCCATTCATCCGGGAAGTAACAAAATGTACCAAGATTTAAGAAAGAAGTTCTGGTGGACTCGGATGAAGCGGGAAGTAGCTAAATATGTATCCGAGTGTGATACATGCCGGCGAGTGAAGGCCGACCATATGAAAGCAGCAGGACAGCTTCAACCTTTAAGCATACCAGCTTGGAAATGGGAGGATATCAGCATGGACTTCATTGTTGGGTTGCCTCCCACTCTCCATAAGCACGACTCAATCTGGGTGATCGTTGACCGACTAACTAAGACAGCACACTTCATTCCCGTCAATACCAACTATCGGTCGTCAAAGTACGTGGAATTATATATTGCCAGAATCGTGTGTCTCCACGGAATACCCCGCACCATCATCTCAGATCGTGGAGCTGTATTTGTTTCGCGATTCTGGGAGCATCTCCACGCTGCACTGGGGACCAAGTTAATTAGGAGCTCGGCCTATCATCCTCAGACTGATGGACAAACTGAGCGGGAGAATCAAGTGCTTGAGGACATGCTTCGTGCCTGTGCCATCCACCATGGGAAGAATTGGGATGACCATCTACCATTGGCAGAATTTTCGTACAACAACGGTTACCAGGCTAGCATCCAGATGGCGCCATATGAAGCTCTTTATGGCCGCAAGTGTCGCACACCCTTAAACTGGTGCGAATCAGGTGAACGGGCAGTGTACGGCATCGACTTAGTAAATGAAGCCGAGGATCGAGTTCGCACTATTCAGGCGAATCTCAAAGCTGCTCAGTCTCGTCAGAAGAGCTACGCGGACAAACGACGTCGACCTCTTCACTTCGAAGTTGGAGATCAAGTTTATCTCCGGGTATCCCCTATGAAGGGTATCCATCGCTTCGGGGTAAAAGGGAAGCTAGCTCCCCGCTTTATTGGGCCTTTCGCAATAATCGAAAGATGCGGACCTGTGGCATATCAATTGGAGTTACCAACGTCACTTTCCGGAGTCCACAATGTGTTCCACATTTCCCAATTGCGGAAATGCCTTAAGACTCCAGCTGATACCCGCATAGAGGATTTGGAAGCTCTCCAACCAGATCTCACCTATTCCGAGCATCCAACTCAGATCATCGATGAAAAGACTCGCACCACAAGAAGCCGCACCTCGCGTTTCTACAAGATCTTGTGGAGCCACCACAGTGCCGAAGAGGCCACGTGGGAAAGCGAGGAGTATCTTAGAACGAACTATCCGGACTTGTTAGCGGCATATGTTCGATAGATCCTTTTTCCTTTGCCTTCTTTTGTAATCTCGGGACGAGATTCTTTTAAGGGGGGAGGAATGTAAAACCCCACTTTTATGGCATGTTAAGTTCATATGGGTTTTGTGATCAACTATTTTGGATCTCCAATATAATGGTACACATGAACTATGCCATCCAAAACTTATCTTGCACTCTTTGTTAGATTCTTTTATCATGGGTATTAGACTTCACCATGAATCCAAATTATATTCTATTCACCTTTTAAGAATAAGAATTTTTGGATAAGGATTAGTAAGCAATGCACAATGAAGCCCTAATAAGCTCTAAACCAAATATTCAAATTAAGGGCTCTAAATTTTTCCATGAGCTCCTAAATTCCTCAATAGCATGCTTACAAAGTTTCAAGATTTTGGAAACTCATCTACTATTTTTATTGAGGTGCTTAGCAAATTTAAATCAAATTCAAATCTGAATTTTAAATTCTTCTCCAACTTCTTTAAACATAAGAATTGAATTCACCATTGTGTTCAGAATAATTCATTTGCCATCTCCACAAAATTTCATGATTTTTGGAGTTGATCTTCTATTTTTAAATGAATTAGTAACTGAGCTGTGGGGAGAATCACTGGACAGTGGGCCCCACATGTCAGCTCCCCTTTTAAACGGATCAGCTCAACCCCGACAACTCTGCACCGCCGCGCCCCCGCTCGACACCGCGCGCGCATGCAGCTCCAGCGAGCTGCCTGCCTGCTCGCCGCGGCTCTATAAAAGGCCGGCCGAAGCCCCTTTAATCCTCATCCCCGGTCACAGCTCCACTGCCTCGCCATTTTTCTTCCGCCGCGCACCATCGCCGCCGCTCGCCACTGCTCCGCGGGTGCCGCCGTTCCACGCCGTTTCAAGCCTAGCTCCAAAGAGCAAAAAGGTGCGCCTGATCAAACTCTAGCTCATGGTACAAACCGTTTCCATTATCGTTGAAGCCTGAGCCAGATATTGATCGTTTCCTCTACGGCCGAGGGTAGATAGCTAGCTATGATTTCATGTCAAATTCCTTTTCGACAAGCAATCATCCTTTGCAATTACTTAGAGATAGTTTCTATAGGCCCTAGCGATCCTGTCTGATCAAAAACCTTTAAGGATCATCAAGCAACGGCTCTGAATTTCGAGTTTTGCTCGCCGCCGGTGAGAAAACCTCGGTTCACCGTCGAACTCATGATTCCCGGCAACTCACTCCCCTTCTGCGCCCATATCCTTGAACTCCATCATCCCAGAAAGGTTTTGGAGCAATTCCCAAGTGATTTGAGCTACTCTTTAGAGAGTTCTATGATGCCCGAGCACTCATCGCCGCCACCGCCGTCGCACGACCTTTTCCGGCAAGTTTCAAGACCCATTGACCTCACCACCGTGCTCAGCGACCCCAAAAACCCCCAGGCGGCAAGTTTCCGCGATTCTGGTGCGTTGGATTGGCCGGCGGCGAGGCTCGCCGGAGAGCACCGCCGCGGGAACCCCGCGCGCCGCCCGCGTCGGGAGGTAGAAGACGACGCGGCGGGTCCCGCGTGTCAGCGGCGGTAAATCCCGTCGGATCAGGTGTGGCCACGGGATTTGCTGTGGCTACGCGGTGGGAATCTGTGGCCCCCGTGTGGTTTAAATGCTATTGGTTCATTTTAAAACAGTGGGGCCCACGAGTTAAATCAAATTAGGAAATTATTCCAGAATAGGCTCCAACTTAGAAAATCCATAACTTTCTGTAGGGTACTCCAAAATTCTTCAAACAAATTTTGTTCGAAAGATCTCGAGCTCTAGTTTCTGTCAATACCAATTAGGTTCTGTGAAACTCAGAGTTAAATTCTGTAGAAAATAATCTTTCCTTATGCAAATGAAATTTTTCCAGACAAGATATCCACAGGAAAAATCCCCAAAATTCACATAAAATTTATTGTCCTATTCTTGATTATCAGGCAAAATTTGGGAGCCATAGCACCTGTTTAACTCTCTGTATAATTCAATTTCCTTTTTCAGTTGTTGAATTTTCACAGCTATTAGGTTGCTTTATTAGGTCCCAAAATTTTACAGGGTCTTCCTTTAGTCATTCCCTAGCTCCTGTTAAAGTCTTGGATTTAATTAACCTACTATACTAGTCCTAAATCAGTTACAAACTAAATATTGGTTTAATGTCTAGAAACTCAATCATAAAGTAAATCCAGAAATTCCTACCGAATTAAAAATACAATAACTCCTTCCCCACAGCTTAGAAAATTATGAAACAAATTTTGCTAAGACCAGAACCACTCCCTCCATCTTGATTATCAACTGTTAGCTAGGTTCAAGCTACAGTTTCCTCTCGGAAATTTTTGGAAGTTGATTTGCTTGCCATACTTTCGGAGACCACAATCTGCTATGATCATCTCCTGTTCTTTGCAAGAGCTTTGATCATATTCCCTAGTATCTACCATCGAAGTTCCAGAGCCAATTAAGGTCCCTGTCATATAGTGATCACCATGAATTAATTTATGGTCTTAAACTAAATAAATTTCAAAGTCATTTATATATCCATCTTATCTGCATATCGTATAGTGACCGAAGTCGAGGAGAAGCCAGAAGCCTTGGAAGAGAACCTTCCAATTTTTAACTCAGAACCTGACCTGCAACAAGGCAAGCCCCGGTTTGCATTTAAGTCGTTTATGAGCTTTTGCTTTATCACTATGATGAATAGTATATGAATTGTGCATTACGTTTAGGGTGTATGATACTCCACTTGCATGACCAAAAATCCCAGGGGTTTGTTTCGCACGAGTTACAGTTTGGCCTGTAGTAACTGCTTTGCTAATGCATAGGAAATCCGGTAGAAGTCGAGTAGTTGGAATCTACTCGCGAGAGATGTATCTCACAGGATTGGTTGAATAGAAAATGGCTTAATATAATGAAATTGAGACCGGGCAGGGAATGGATAGGAAGCGGCGAGAATTGAGTCTCGGTCGCATAGCCCTGCCTGTGTCGATTAAGGCCCGTCCGTATGCAGCCCCTTCGGACAAGCTTGAATTGTACCGGCAATATAATGGACATATGGAATCCAATAAACTGATGTAACTTGATAACTGGGGTGTTGAGACCCATTAACTCACCATCGATAGGGGTGGGTTGAGGACAGTAAGGTGTAAATCGGTCGGCAGACACATGAGGTGTTCTGTGCGGAGACCTTCTGTTTGCGGAGGTGAGACGGGCTCAGCCTTTGAGTTTCTTGTGAAAGGTGGCCATATACGCCTAGTACTGAAGTGTTATGTAGGTACAGGTGTGCTCGCTGACACTTCCGAACGACGTATGTGTCGTGTTGTCCGGGTGTGTCCTGATTGCAATCACTGTCCCTCGCAGTAATAGAGTACCACTTGTCTGTCGCAGTCGCGACGTAGTAAATACTAAAGAAGTCAGGAAAGTCATATGATATTGAATTATAATTACTTTGCAACTTTGTTTGATTTAGAAATAGTATAACTAAAGATTTACAATTTCCCCATACTTTAGCTGTAATAGCATTATGTGCTTTGGGCATGTCATATCATCGGTAAAACGTTTCTTGTTTGATTGTGGAGCCCATGATGTGCCGTGCTCAGAGAATGTCATTTGCTACCTAAAACTTGGTTATAAGGATCCACTTGTAGGCGAGTTATTTATGCTATTCCTTACCTATGTTTAGTGTCCCCGTGCATCTGTCTAGTGAGACGGTTAAGTCTTGCTGAGCCTTAAGCTCACGTTTGCAGTTAACGAGTTTTTGCAGGTTACCCTTTTGAGGATGGGTTTGACGATGAGGCAACACCCCCTCCAGGGTGTACAGCCGAGTGGGAACCCTGCACGCCGCCATAGTTTGAGTGTTGCTAGTGCAAAGTATCCCTGGCATGGAAAACTTTGCTTTTTGCATAGCTAGTGCTGAGAGCGTAGCTATGGTATGTATATATTTCTTTACATCCGCTAGTATTGTGAAAACTTCCGCTGTGTATTAAATAAAAGACGTGGTCTTGTACTTTATTCTGGTTCTATTCTTGTAAACTGTTGGGTGTCGCATCGCACGACACCACCCAATGAGATCCTCGGATGTGTGGATTCCGGTCCCCACAATCACTTCTAATTGTTTTTAATGATCCTGGGTGATCAATTGATAATCTAAGAAATAAAGTTCTTAAGTGACTAAAAACTTCATTCTTAGACGCCATAAAGTAAACCCAAGAGTATCTAGAATAATCATCAACGATAACAAGAACATACCATTTACCTCCGAAGGATTGAACACGTGAAGGTCCTACGGTGTCAAGATGCAAAAGTTGACATGGTTCAGTTGTCATGATCGTTGTGAGAGGGGTATGTGAACCTGCAACCATCTTAGCATGTCTACAAGAAGAGCACACAATTTCTTTGTCCCCTTTAAGCTTAGGCAGCCCACGTATGCGATCAAGAGCACTAACACGCGTTAGGTGATCAAAGCCTACGTGACCAAGTCTACGATGCCAAAAATATAAGTCCTTTGAATCATTAGCAACTAGACACCTATGCTTAGAGGAAGACATATCAAAATCAGCTTTAAAAACTCTTCCAAACCGAGACAGGTTAAAAATAAGCTCACTATTTGAACCTACAACTTTGCAGCAGTTTTTATTGAAAATAATTTCTAGATTTTCATCTAGCAACTGTGCAACAGAAAGCAAGTTGTATTTCAAATTTTTGACAAGTGCCACATCCTTCAAAGTGTAGTGATCATTTACTCTAAGCGAACCCTTAGCAATTATAGGAGTTGAAGAATTATCGGCAAAAGTAACATTCTCTACACGTGACACAGAAGAGAGGGAGGAGAACCAATCTTTGTTACCGGTCATGTGGCATGAGCAACCTGAATCCACAATCCAAATGTTCTCCTTCTTCAAACGTGTAACCTACATAGGAGCACAATACGTCGATGACTCAATACTGGGGTTAGTCATAAGGCATTTAGGAATCCAGTACTGAGTCACGCGATGTGCAGCAGGAAAAACACGCGAAAACTGAGGCAAAACAGCAGGTTTATGAGTCAAAGTTTGAGATTTTTTATTCCTGACTACTGACCTATAAGGTGTTAATTGTGTAGCACAAAAATCAGTAGCTCCGGAGGCAAAAACAGAAGGTTCGGAGGTAAACTTTGAATGTTTTTGACTCAAAACAGCAGGTTGTACATTCGGTTCAATGTGTGCAGCAAATTTTGCATGAAAGTTATGAGATCTAGCAACCATTTTTTCCCTTTTCTGTTGTTTAGCTAGTCTATAACAAAAATCTATGACATGACCATCTCTACCACAGAAGGTACAATGAAATTTAACTTTTTTTTCATGTCTAGAATAGCAAGCAATATTTTTATTTGAAACCGAATGAGGCAGCACTCCTGCAGATTTGAAAACCACTCCTTTTTGTTTAGGAACTGTTTGAATCAAACCACTTCCTAATGACTTTACAATTTTAGGTGGATGTGCCTTAGCATGAGCATGAGAATCAAAACCTAAACCAGTTTTATCATTGCAAGACTTGGAAGAATTCAGCAGTAAGTTTAGGTTCTTATTCCCATTACAAAACCGATCTAATGTCCTATGCATGTCATCAAGTTTATAGGACAGATCAAGGCAATTTTCACATGAAGTTTTTCATTTTAGTTTGCAATTGGAACAAAATTTAACTTCATGAGAACGTAAAGCATTGTTCAATATAGAAATTTCATTCATAGCATCTTGTAGTTTCTTATCAAGATCCTCACAAGTAGAACAATGCAAATCAATTGTAGAACAGCTAGCATCTTTCAAGTTTTTATCATTAAGTGCAGCAAGCTCTTTGTTCTTTTCAATTTCTAGTTCGAGTTTATCAAGTGTGGAGGAATGTGCACTTCTTAGGGAGGACAATTGTTCATAGATCAAGTCACAAGAGGGACATGCATCATCACTAGGAATTAGAGATTTTAACCGATTGATTTCAGATTCTAGTGGTTCAATTTTAGTAGAATTATCCCTAAGTTTTTTGTCCTTTTTCTTCACAATAACAGTTGCACGAGAAATAGCATCACAGATTTCATTACATGTAGAACATACCTCATCATCATCACTGTTGTGTTCTGCATCCTCCTGACTTGATCTTGATTTTGTTTTGCCCGCCATGAAGCATATGTTGGCCAGGTCAACATCATCTTTCTTCTTCTTGTTGGAATTTCCAGAGGAGGTCCGGACCTTGCTTTGTTTTTCTGCCCGGGTGGTCGGACCTGAAAGGTTAGGGCATTTTGTATGAAAGTGTCCTGTTTTACCACATTCAAAACAGCGTTGAGGTCCGGAGCTTCCTCTCCTTCTAGTTCTCACATTTTGCAATGCTTTTGAGAATCTAGTAGAGATGAGTGCCAACTCCTCTTCTGGAAATTCTTCGATCGGTTCCAGGGTTAGTGAGGACAACAAAGCAAGAGTATTGCAATATGATGATTGGCCGGAGCTAGACATATCACGTTGTGAAACAAATTCAATAGACATATTTGGGTTCTTACGTGCTAGAATGTCAATTTCATGAGTTTTTAGTTTAGAATAGAGTACATCTAATGTAAGAGAACTCATGAAAGTAGATTCACGAATAGATGTTACTTTCATCTCCCAAATTGACATGTCTAATGCACTAAGAAGTTGCCTAGCATTCTCAGCATCAGAAAAATTAACATTGACACTACGTAAGTTGCTGAGAATTTTATTGAAACGAGCAAAGAGGTCATCGATAGACTCACCTGGTTGCATCTCAAAACACATATATTCCTTTTTGAACATATCTTTTTTTACCTCCGTGATTGTCTTGGAGCCTTCATGGTAATCACAAAGAGCTCTCCAAACATCGTATGCTGATCAGAGTGCACGACACGATCAAAGTCACTTTGAGTGAGTCCTTGGATGATCAAGTTTCGGGCTTTGTTGTTGTTGTTGACGTCCCGTAGATTTGTGGCCGTGACTTGATCATTAGGTGGCACTTCATAAGGCTTGTATACCTTCTCCCATATTGCAAAGCCTTGTGCCTAGATGAAAGCCTCCATGCGTGCCTTCCAAACCTAAAAATCAATACCAGCAAACACACATGGTTTGGCGGAGTACTTCTCCATGATGACTAGTCAAAAACACGTGCAAATCTCAAAGATTAGAGCACCGTGGCTCTGATACCAATTGTAGGATCGAAGAGCACGTGAAAAGCTACCAGAGGGGGGGGGTGAATGGTAGATTTTAAAAATCTTATGCAGCGGAAACAATTAAACCCCAAACCCTTTCGGTAGAAAAACGATCTGTTAAAGAAATCATGTGTGAGACTAATATAAACGTGTTTAACCGTGGCAAAAGTGATAGATATCAGAGATAATCAAGTCACGAAGACAACACAAAAAGAATCACTCAAATCCGACGAGAAAAACTCAAGTTATGATCAAAAGATCAAACGATGGTCAATCTGTCCTACCCGAGAAAAACAGTTCTGGAATGCTGCAAAGAAACTCGTGTAGATCAGAAACCACAAATCCAATGACCGTGAAATTTTTACATATGATATATAATCAAGTTGTGAAGACAACCGAAAAAGAATCACATCAATTGGATTTGTAAAACTCGAGTTATGATAAAACCACCGACGAAAGGTAGTGCTGTCCAGAAACTTGACGAGTAAAACTTGTCTGGAACAAGTCGGACGAACAAGGCACAAAAGTTCCTTCAAACTACGAATTTTATTCAATAGAACACAAGAGGAACAGCCCCCAAAGTCGTCTACCACGAGCTCTGGGCTCCCTTGCTTATATAACCAGCCCTTAGGCCAACCCAATATCAACTAGGACTCCAATCCTACTCAGATCACGAATCGTAACTTTCCATATCTGCTCAAGATTCTTCTATACGCAGATAGAAGCAATCTTAAGACTTACAAACACCTTAGGAACGTATCCCACATTCCTAAACAACTCAAATTCGAGACCCACACGAAATTTTATCATAACCAACTCAAATCTTTCCATATTTGAGTCAAACCCGACTCAGCCGCAGCCTGAGTCCATAACCTAGTCGGTTGGACCTTTCCGACCAATTCTTTGCGTCCACATCTCTTCATCACACCTCGGAACCATGTAGCCACGTCCATGCACTCCTTGCACACGTGCAAACATCTTCCAATGACGTCCACGATACCTTCATATGCATCTCCCTTGATTCAATCATCCTGCGTGACCTCCTAATCAGCTCAACCACAGTTCCTTCCGAACTTGGTTGTTGGAACCTCATCTCCTCCCCTGAGACTAGTCCAATGGATCCCGTCACCAGCCATGACTTGAACTCAAGCAACACCTGCACATGAATAAACAACCAATCCATACGAGCCCAAGTCCTTTACTTGACTCAAGTTAGTTCCGAACACAACACCCTACGTGAGAACCTCACATAAGCATGTTGCAAAACCACAGTAACACGATATCATCCATATCAACCAAAATGCACCAAAAACTTAGTAAAAGAATACTAATCAAACTATCCAACAATGTGAAGCAAGTACGAAACATTGCAAATGAAAAGCAGAAGCACTGCGATCAAGTTCTGGACCTTGCCAGAGCATCCCAGATCTTGAGCCGGAGCTAACAAAAGCTAGTAGAACCTAGCGCCGGAGCTTACCAAAACTAGTACAATGAAGCACCTGCTGGAGCTTACCAAAACTAGTAGATCCTAGCACCGGAGCTTACCAAAAAACTAGTCAAAACTAGTCAACCCAAAACCGGAGCTAGACAGAGTACGTCGGAGTTTAGCAAAAGCATGCCGGAGCTATCAAATATATGTCGGAGCTAACAAAGACATGCCGGAGCTAACAAAGTCATGCCAGAGCTAAAGATAAAGCTCACCGGAGCTAACCAAAGCTAGTCGGACCTTACCAAGAAGTTGGACCTAGCATCTAACGTAGCCGGAGCTACCCAAACAAGTCGGACCTATGGTCGGACCTTGCTATAGCTCGGAGCTAGAGTCGGACCTTGATAAAAAGGTGTTTTGGTGATATCAAAAACTTTTATCATCAAAGCCAAGTGTATTCACTACAAGCCAATGTATTCAGCACACATAGGTCTTACACATTTATTGAAGTTGCAAACTAAGGCAAGCCCCGGTTTGCATTTAAAAGCTTTACAGAGTTATGCAGTATTTCTCACGTAAGTCTTTAGTTGATATTGTGCATTACGTATAAGGTGTTTGATACCGCACTTGCATATCCATAAAATCCTATGGGAAGGTTGGGAAGGTTTACAGCCTGACGTGTAGAACTGCTTTGCTAATGTATAGGAAATCCGGTAGAAGTCGAGTAGTTGGAATCTACTCGCGAGAGGATCACATTTTATTGACCACAAGTCAAGTAGTTGAATTCTACTTGCGAGAGAAGTCGAGTAAGGGAAACCTACTCGCGAGATGTTACCAAAATGTTAACTCTTAATAATTGGAGATGTGGACGGGGATGTTCCTGTAGGACGGGACGCGCGAGGTTGTCTAATCCCGGATGAGGGGGACAATGCTTGCGACCACATTTGGGCCTGGGCCGGTAAGGGTAAGGCAAATGTGGAGGTTGGTTGTAGCCCCGTTTGTGTCAGTTAAGGATCGTCTCGTGTGCGGCCCTGTTGAGCAAGTTTGAATAGTACCGGTTACATCATGGATTAATGGGGTCCATTAAACTGATGTAGCTCGGGCACCCTCATGTCGAAACTTATACCGCCGTCCTATGGGGGAAGATGATCGTCAGGTGGGAACCTCTAAGGAGCAACTTCGACGTGCTCAGTTAGGGACCTTACTTTTGGGACGGTAGAACTGGTTCGACATCGGGATGACGGGTGAAAGGTGGGCACATACAACGTTGGAGTGGAGTACAGTGAAAGGTACTTCCGAGCGGGCGTATGTGTCGTGTATTCCGGGTGTGTCCTGATTGCAATCATCGTCCCTCGCGGTAATAGAGTACCACTTGTTCACTGAGTTGTGACGTAGTAAATAAGAGTAATGGAATGATGATAAACATTGCCGATCTGCTTAATCATTGTATTGCACCCTTGTTTGGCTTAGAGATAGTACAATTAAAAGTTCACAGTTTCCCCATACTTTAGCTGTAATAGCATTATGTGCTTTGGGCATGTCATATCATCGGCAAATCGTTTCTTGTTTTATTGTGGAGTCTATGATGTGCCATGCCTGAAGAATGTCATTTGCTACTTAAAATATGAATATAAGGATCCACTTGTAGGCGAGTCCTTTATGCTATTCTTTACCAATGCTTAGTACTTACCCCTGCATATGTCTAGTGAGACGGGTTAGTCTTGCTGAGCCTTATGCTCACGTTTGCGCTTTAACGATTTTTGCAGGTATTAGTTTTATTTCTGCTGTTCAGGTTGTACATGAACCTCGAGTTATCGAGAAAAATCCCATGTGAACCACGCCGCTGCTAAATGATCGTCATGTTGCTAGTGAGAAGCGTCCTATGGCATGGATGTTTTCTCCTATGATTAGATAGGTGAGAATATGAGTATGTAATTCCGCTGCGTGTGTACTTCTGATGTACACTGTTTTGTAAACTCTCAATATAATTATGAAATGAAAATTTTGTATATTTTGGTATTCTTTTCGTGTGTGCTGTTAGGTGCCACATCGCACGGCACCACCCAATGAGATCCTCGGATGTGTGGACTCCGGTCCCCACAGACATGGTATCAGAGCTTCGTTGGGAATAGAGCGCTCGAAAAGAGCCTATTTTTGAAAACTCCAAAGTAGTCGAGTGAGGATTAGCTATATGCCCATTAAGGACTATTAATAGTATATGTTATAAAGGTGGTGAACTAACTTGTTATATTATTCTGTAACGACGCTCCGTCTTCAAGGTAAGAGGTAAGGTACGCCGCCGAGAGCGGATCAATCTCGGTAAACTCTGCATACGAGATATGTTATGTGATATTTCCGTGGCTTAGAACGGAAAGTCAATATGAGTCCCTGAAACTTTCCATGTTTCTGAGAACATATGACACGCGGTACCCCAGCGTGACAAAAAATTAGTGGGAGCCCCCGTCGGGTGGTGTATAACCCGATAGTATGCATCTCTAGAACTATTCATGTTCTATGGGATCATGCAAAACACGTATGCCCGAGCGTGTATAAGCCGGTTCTTACAGGAGTCTTTGCTGTACAGACATATTTACAGCCATGTACCTCGAGACATGACTTCTCTTGAGGGCGACTCACACCAGAGTCGTATGCATTTACTTTCATATATATTATTGTGACTGCCTGTCGTGTTTCCCCGTGCCGCCCTTGAGGTGTGAAGGTGTAAAGGGGATTGTTTGTTTTCTGCAGGTACACTAACTCTGGTAGCGACCCGTGTAGCAAATGTTTGCGAGTGATCGATATTAGAACCACTTATAGACGTATTCGGATATACCGGGTTAGACTTTTCTTTTAGTAGGGCATGTAGTACCGTCAGTATCCCACTTGATACTTTGACCATCCCCCACGAAAGAAATGGCTTCATATTCATATTAAGTCCAAGTATCAGTTGCTGATATCTTATGGACAAGGTAAAATGTTTCTCTTCAAGAGTAGGTGAACCAAAGTCCTTTGATCCTGGCGAGAGTTTAGCTCGACTTCGCCAGAGTAAGATTTTGGTTAAGCATGAAGATCCATAGTGATATGCTATGGATGAGAAGGTCGTCAAATCTCATTTAAGATTCTCTTTAGTTCCAAAGCAAATTATGAGTTGTGAATTTAGTTCTAGCCATCGGACTTGAGTTTTGAGCTAAGTTTCAAAATTTGAGTTTGTTCCCAAATTCTTGTGTTTCGAAGCCGGTGAGTTCTGTTTTCGAACAGAATTGACCTGACTTTGAAATTCCATATCTCTTCAACCTGAAGGGCTTTGGAGGCAAGTGAATATTTTTTGGAAATCTTTTGAAGTCTTCTATATGTTTTCTATTGACCTCCAAGCCAAAAGATGCTTTTATGATGATGAAAATGCACCATTATCACAGCAGCTGCTGTTCTGAAAATACACGGACTAGCGTCTGAATCTTTGCCATATTTCCTTGTAGAAAGCTCTTCTATTCCATTATGATACATTTATCGAAAGGGGAAGAGCTACTCTACAACTTTGTTATTCAGTGATACCTCAAATTCGGTTTACAACTAACTAAAAAACAGAGTTGAAGTTAGTACATGTATATAGGTGCTATCTGAAACAGTCAGAAAAATTCTGAACTTTGAACGGCCATAACTCGTAAACTAGAAATGCAACCTATGCATGTTTATACATGTATGGAAGGCTTAAAGAGTCCTATATCAACTTCCTATTCAACACAATGTCTAAAACTCACATTAACAAGGTCTAAATTGAAGTGTCGTTTAAGAGGTCGTGGCAGCCCGGAAGAGAGGACAGAATCTGAACTCTTCACCAATTGAATGATAACTTTCTGCATACATCACTGATGCAGGCCTACTTTATGTGGTTGGAAAGTGTAGAGAGTCCTCTACAACGTTTCTATATAACTCCAGAGCATAATCCATCTCTAACATACTCAAAATTTCAAATTTCTAAACTTGATCAAATCTGGACAGCGAGTGGACAGTCCTGTATACAGTTACTGTTTCTCGCATAACTCGCTGTAGAATTGTCGAAAGACTTCATAAGTTTCATTTCTGGAATCTTGAGAATGTATGAAACAAGTTTCCTATGTATTATTTTTGCAAATGTTGATTTTTGTATATCCGAAAATTCTGGACAAAATCAGCCTTAAACAAAGGAGGTGCTGTCCAAATTTTCAGAAAAACTGTGAACTTGCAAATGCCATATATTCTCAATCAGAAGTGCTATGAGGGCAAGTAAATACTCCTTAGAAAGTTTTGTAAGTACTTTACAAGTTCTCTATTCAGCTCAAGACCAAAATCCTTTTCTAAGTGTGTGAAATTTGGATAATCGCAGAGACTGTCCAGGCATACCCGAACTGGACAGCAATCTGCACACCTCTGAATTTAATCCATAACTCGCAGACCCTTGATCCAATGGTGTCGCGCGAGTAACCGTTGGAAAGGCTAGAGAGTCAGCTACAATTTTCGCAATTGGCTCCAGACCTGAATCGGTAATCTACCAATTCAAAATCGAGTTTGAATGCAGAGTGGTCAATCTGAACTAAATTCAAATTCTGAATGCTGAAATTTTACCCAACTTCAAAAATTCATATCTTTTGAACCAGGACTGATATGAAGACAAACATTCTGGAATGATTATTACCTTGGCTACAACTTTGTTAATAAGAATATTTCTAGATTTCTAACGGAACAGTCTGAAAACTGAAGATCAAAACTGGTACTTTTTAAGCAGGTTCTGCTGAAAGTGCAGAAAATTCTGTTAACTTTACAATTGCATAACATGCAAACCAGAGATTATCTAGAGGCAAACCAATAGTTTTTGGAAAGGTCTTGTAGTGTAATTTAACTTTGTTGTTCACCTCAAGATCTGATTTTGCCATTTACTTGGCCAAAATCGAAGTTGCGTCCAAGCTGTTCATCCTCCACCAGGATTTAATCGGGTGATGACCCTTTAGGGTGATTATGGATTTGGTTCTCGAGTTCAACTCGAGAAGTTTCGTAACATCCCAGGTGTTGTGATTAAACAATAATTACCATTAGAGTTGAGTAATAAACTCAATTAAATCTCTTTGGCTCGGTTGCTCATGATTAGTGTTCTAATTAGGCAACCGTGCACCTCACACTTGAAGGGTGTATTGAGCATGTGTTGCACTTCCATTAGTCAACGACCATCCCCGTAAGGATCGTTTGGGGTAAGTTTCTTGCTTACCTAGCTTGAACCTTAAGGGGGAAGGAGTGCACCTAGTAATCAAAGTGATATGTTCACCTAGGTGTCATACCAAGGTACATCGACACCGAATCAACGTGCTGGAAGCAATGCTCAAGTAAGTAGGACCGAGTACATCTTTGACTCATTAGGTCAATGAAAAGCTTAATTACCGGATCTTCTCGAACCCTGTTTCTTGGGGAACTCGATCATCGAGTTAAAGAAGCCAGTTGATTCTTTACGCTAAACCACTCCCTTGCTTCAGTCTCTGAGACGAGAAGCCATAGGTGAGTAGTATGAGCTGGAAGTTCTTTAGCAATAACGTGGATCAGGAACCAAGGTCGTGCCTAGCACAGTACCTTGTCAACCACTTAGTGTAACCTACGGAAGTGATGAGAACCTTACTCTTCAAAGGTTCTCTCTTTGCAACTTCTGAAGGTAACCCTGTCGCACCTTTTAAGGGGTAGACATAGTACTTTAAGAAAACTACGAGATGAGAAACCTAACCCTTTGTTAAGGAATCACAATTACCTGTAAGCTGTGATTAGCAAGCTTCAGGGAACTTCACATAAACAAGAAGTTCAATCGTTTTGTTCCATTATGTACACTCCGTTGCTTTGAGATGAACCTCATCATTCCTTGCTAATGTTCTTACCTTGAAATTCTTGAATTTGGTCAAGACGTGAAAGTGACATTCGTTGTTCGACACTTTTAATGACCAAGTCACTTAATCCTTCTGTATCTAGGGTACTTCTGACTGTGTTTGGATTGTCTTACCTACTTTTGCCCAGAGCATAATAATGAATGCATCATACCGTCTACATTTCTAGCTCGCTAGCATTGCATCATTAATGCATAACATTATTCCACTTGTGATGCATCATGAAACGTAATTACCAATGAGTTTTGGGCAAGAATATATGACCCCATTCAAATACCTACATTGTGTCTCACAATTTTGAGTTGTGATCAACTTTATCATTCGCAACGCCTTCGACTTGTTTCATTATCTTGAGTGGCACAAGGGAAACCACTTAACACCTTGTGACCAAAACACAGTTGAGCCTTTGTCCTTGACTCGTTGTAACTCAAATCAACTTGAGTCCTGGAAACTGATTGTTTCTAGTTGCGAGGAGCTTCCTATGGACTTCTCGACCTTGCTAAAACCCTACATCTTTCTTTTCACGAGGTTATCAGTTAATTATCAAATATTAAAACTCCTTGACTCGTAATGGATGGTGACATTGCTTTGGCCACAAGACCAGGGCAGAAAAGTCTTCGTAAGAGAAACACACAGAGTTAAGGACACCCAACTATCTTATAGTTCTAAAGTCCTCCAATGCAGAAGCTTACTTCTTTTTGACGAAAAGAAGAAGACCCCAATATATCAATGTAGCTTTCTAAGCTACAAACTTTACGGTGTGATCCCAGTCACGCAGAGCATCCAAACCATAGATGCAATAAGAAGACGAAGAGTCTCTTTCTCCAATCACATGACAGGAGATGGTTGTCTCATCAACAACTCGGCCTAACTTTCTCTCTTCCTTAGAATCTCGGGACGAGATTCCTTTAAGGGGGAAGGATTGTAAAATCCCGCATTTGATTAAAGCCAGAACACAAAAATGCGAACTTAAATTTTTTTTTGAAAGTGGACTTGGAAATCCAAACTCACATGACCATATGAGTTAACCCATATTCACTAAAAACAGGAACTTGTTAAAATTTTACCTATAGAACATGGTTGATAATGTATTTGGAACTTAAGGTGTAAAATCCTTAATTTTCAAGTATTCACATTTTCAATGAAAAAATTAAAGGAGAAAAGTAAACAAAATAGAGAGAAAGAAAAAGGAATTATTCCAACCCTAAAATGGGACATCCAAAAATATTCAAATCTCATTTCGTAAATTTTTCCATGACCTTCTAATATTCCAAATAGACTCTCGGTAAAGTTTCAAAATTTTTGAAGCACGTTTTCCATTTGTTGGACACGTACTGAGAGTTTAATCAACGTCGACCTCAAATTTAAACTTTGTGCTCAACCTTGTCCAAATCAACTCCAAATTTTTCCTGAGGTCCCTTATGGTTCAAAAAGGTTAACTTCAAAGTTTCAGGATTTTTGAACCAAATCTACTATTTATTTCCTTGAGTCAAGTATCACCACTTGAATTCAAATTCAAACTTGAGTTCAAATTCAACTTGCTCAATTTTGAAATATTATTGCACCATAAAATTCCTCACATTTTATTTGGTCATTGGGCCAAAGTTGACCATTTTTGAAGCATGTTTGCTAGCCCTGATTGAAATTTGAAAGAGGAATGAGGGAGGTGGGTCCCAAGGGTCGTCCCCACCTGTCAGGTCGGCAAGGCTTCCTCTTTCCTCCCCTGCCTCCACGCAGGCGCATGCATGTGCCACCGCGATGAAAACGTCGGTACTTATCCCAAGCCCTGCCTTCTCCCGGTCCTATCCACGGCGCCCCGACTCCTCCCGTCGGCCGACCAGCTCGCCGGTTCGCGCCGCTCACCGCACGCCGGCGTTCGCCCCCGGCTGCGCGCCTCCTTGCCTCCCTCCGGCACCTGCTCACCGGCGCCGCCCCCCCCCCCCCCCCGCCAGCTCGCGCGTCCGCCGGCCCGCGCGCCTCCCCTCCTGCGCCTCTGTCTCCGCTCACGCCGGCGCGCCTCCCTTGCTGGCTGCCTCCGGGCCGTCCCCGCGGTGATGCGCCCCACACCCGGAGTCGCATGCCCTGCCGCGCTGCTCGCCCTACGCTGGTCACCGCTCGCCCTACACCGGTCACCGCTTGCCCTGCCTCCCCAGCGGCCACCTCCAGTGCCCAACACCGGCCGCGCCGTTCCCGGCCTCTGCACGCCGCCTGCAACCCCGTCGCCGCACCTCCCTGGTGCCCGTCTGCCCACGGCGCCGCCGACGCCGCACTCACCCCTTCACCGCAGCGACGTCGCCCTCCCCACCGCCCGCCTGCCATGACTAAGCGCCGCCGTCTGCGCACTTTCCCCGCCAGTGCCTCCCTGCCGAGCTGCTCTGTCGTCGGCCCTCGTAGCTCCTGTCCACGGCGTCCCGAGCAGCACCGCCGCCCATGCCCCAAGTCACCGCCGCGCTCGTGTCCTGCTCCAGTTCACGTGCGTGGCACGTTGCGCCGTGCCGTCCTCTGTGAGGGCGCGCCTCCGCTGCATCTCGCCCTCCCTTGCTTCCGCTGGTGCCTCGCTTGCGCCCAGGCCCGCTGTCCGCGCCTTGGCCGCGCTTCGCATGTGCTATTTCGGATGCCATTGTCGACTTGATGTCGTCACAGCGTTCTTCTCACATGCCGCTTCCAAACAGTGCGAGGATTGATGGAGGTGATGTATGAGATGCAGGAACACGCCTTTGACACAATGGTATCGACCATTAATCCAAGGTTAGCTCTTATTTTGCAAGAGTGATTGGATCGGTGACTGCAGCCTAGGTGTTCGATGAAATGGTTACATGGCGAAACTAAGTGTGTTGCTGTTCAATGTTGTTCTATAGATATAGGTCTGTTGTGGTGTGGCAAATCGACCAAGATAAGTGCCAAGATGCCATTTGAATGGTGATGAAGCAACGGAAATCAAGTGCACACCCTAGTTGTTCGGCGAAATGCCTACAAGGTGAGCCTTGCACTGAAATATCTTGCTTGACGTCACCGACGTCCGTTCGTCGTGATCGCTAAGGTTACTCATGTGTCGTCAAGTCGTACGTCCTGTTTTCGCATTGATATCATTCCTATAGGAGTCCCTAAGTTGACCTCTTTTGTCGTTTGTATCACGTCGGCCTGTCCGTGCGTGCTCGTGATGCTCCACCATGAGTCGCGTCGACGTCGTTGACCATATGACATCGTCGTGACGCTCCGAGCTGTTATCGTGTCCTGGCATCGAGATGAAGGATGCCTGTAACGTACATGATGTTGGAACACAACCATGACACAACAGTCGACGGTCGTTTAGCCAAGTTAGGGTTTAGTCGAGGTGAGACTCATCATGTCCTAGGTGTAGCCAAGGTGCTCGATGAAATACCTTCTAGGTCAAACCAGGTGTGTCGGTGATCACAGATGACCTGGGGTAGAGGTATGCAAGAACGTTGCGACCAACAAGGAGAAATAGGACAAGTGGAACCTTGGATAAGAGTTCCATGGTTGTGTCGAGGATGTTCCCTAACCGATCACGGGATTGGTTAACTTGGTGTACCACTTCATCGACGACAGGTTTGTCGAGTCGCTTATCAACAACCGAGTAGACATCACTAGCCTTAAGACTCACAAGGTGGTGTTCGGGATCCCGCTCACCCCATTGACGAGTCCGGGTCGATGTGGACCTCGCTAATCCGAACTTCTCGTGATGGCAAAGCATGACCGTCATGACAAGGTCTCGCATCGTGTTCGAGTTCCAGGAGTTCACCGAGCTCATCTGGACAATCTTGCAAAGGACACTACAATAGTGTCATGTAAGCACTTGAATGATGCTCGAGAAGCTTGCCGTAGAAACTACTTTACCTAAAAGTCATTTGAACATTGTCATGGAGCTCATGCTAGGTTAACAGTGCTTGTATTGACTTCTTAAGTCCAAGCCATGTTGGTCTCAATTCAGACCCAAGTGTCGTTAGGTTCCATCATGGTTCATCCTAAGTCGGGACCCTACGACAGCACTGCTCACCTAACTAGGTTTACTCATTTATGAGTTAAGTCAAGTTCATTGGTTGACTACTAAATCGTGACCTTCGTCTTGTACACTCCACTCATACTTAAGTTTTCGATGTTCCCCTTGATTTTTGGGTCGTCCTTACACTTCTCCGCCCAACACTTCTTCACCATTCAGGACTGTCACTCTCGCATGGCATAGCTTGAAGTTTGGTATGCTAAGTTGCAATGTAGCTTTATGTTGTACCTTTCAGTTCATACCAACACAACTATGTCCACCTTGACTCGTCCTCTGGTTACCCACACAACCGAGGCATATCTGTCCTTCCTAGTCAAACTCCTCGTTCTTAAAGTTTACACAACCCCGTGGAGTCTATTATTAAACTACTTAATTACTTATATGCATATCATGTCGATAGGAACGTGATGATAGGTGATCGACGAGAAGTTTCGCTTGGAGGAGAAGGCCAGGGTGTCCACTTGAAGTCCTTGGCGGAGTCTGCACAAAAGGACCACTAACAATTGACATTTATTCAAGTCGCAAACTACAGCAAGCCTCGGTTTGCATTTAAAAGCTTTAAAGAGTTTTGCAGTATTTCTCACTTACGTCTTTAGTTGATATTGTGCATTACGTATAAGGTGTTTGATACCCCACTTACATATCCATAAAATCTTATGGGAAGGTTGGGAAGGTTTACAGCCTGACGTGTAGAACTGCTTTGCTAATGTATAGGAAATTCGGTAGAAGTCGAGTAGTTGGAATCTACTCGCGAGAGGATCACATTTTATTGACCACAGGTCAAGTAGTTGAATTCTACTTGCGAGAGAAGTCGAGTAAGGGAAACCTACTCGCGAGATGTTACCAAAATGTTCACTCTAAATAATTGGAGATGTGGACGGGGATGTCCCTGTAGGACGGGACGCGCAAGGTTGTCTGATCCCAAATGTGGGGGACAATGCTTGCGACCACATTTGGGCTTGGGCCGGTAAGGGTAAGGCAAATGTGGAGGTTGGTTGTAGCCTCGTCTGTGTCGGTTAAGGACCGTCTCATGTGCGGCCCTGTTGAGCAAGTTTGAATAGTACCGGTTACATAATGGATTAATGGGGTCCATTAAACTGATGTACGTAGCTCGGGAACCCTCGTGTCGAAACTTATACCGCCGTCCTTCGGGGGAAGATGATCGTAAGGTGGGAACCTCTAAGGAGCAACTTCGACATGCTCAGTTAGGGACCTTACTTTTGGGACGGTAGAACTGGTTCGACATCGGGATGACGGGTGAAAGGTTGCCACATACGACGTGGGAGTGGAGTACAGTGAAAGGTACTTCCGAGCGAGCGTATGTGTCGTGTATTCCGGGTGTGTCCTGATTGCAATCACCGTCCCTCGCGGTAATAGAGTACCACTTGTTCACTGAGTTGTGACGTAGTAAATAAGAGTAATGGAATGATGATAAATATTGCCGATCTGCTTAATCATTGTATTGCACCCTTGTTTATCTTAGAGATAGTACAATTAAAAGTTTACAGTTTCCCCATACTTTAGCTATAATAGCATTATGTGCTTTGGGCATGTCATATCATCGACAAAGTTTCTTGTTTGATTGTGGAGTCTATGATGTGCTGTGCCTGAAGAATGTCATTTGCTACTTAAAATATGAATATAAGGATCCACTTGTAGGCGAGTCCTTTATGCTATTCTTTACCTATGCTTAGTACTTACCCCTGCATATGTCTAGTGAGACGGGTTAGTCTTGATGAGCCTTATGCTCACGTTTGCACTTTAACGATTTTTGCAGGTATTAGTTTTATTTCTGCTGTTCAGGTAGTACATGAACCTCGAGTTATCGAGAAAAATCTCATGTGAACCACGCCGCTGCTAAATGATCGTCATGTTGCTAGTGAGAAGCGTCCTAGGGCATGGACGTTTTCTCCTATGCTTAGATAGGTGAGAATATGAGTATGTAATTCCGCTGCGTGTGTACTTATGATGTACACTGTTTGTAAACTCTCAATATAATTATGAAATGAAAATTTTGTATATTTTGGTATTCTTTTCATGTGTGCTGTTAGGTGCCGCATCGCACGGCACCACCTAATTAGATCCTCGGATGTGTGGACTCCGGTCCCCACACCGTGATGTTATTTGGATTGACAAATGCGCCTGCCTACTTTATGAACCTAATGAATAAGGTCTTCATGGAGTACATGGATAAGTTCGTTGTGGTGTTTATTGATGATATTATGATCTACTCGAAGGATGAGAAAGAACATGAGGAACACTTGAGGCTTACGTTGCAGAAATTGAGGGAGCATCGATTGCATGCCAAGTTCAACAAGTGTCAGTTTTGGTTGAGAGAGGTGTCGTTTTTGGGTTATATCATCTCAGGAGGAGGAGTATCGGTTGACCCCGGAAAAGTGGAAGACGTGTTGAAGTGGGAACCGCCGCAAAATGTCAAGGAAATAAGGAGTTTTCTTGGGATGGCTGGATATTACCGTAGATTCATCAACGACTTTTCCAAGATAGCCAAGCCAATGACGGAGTTGATAATGAAGGTAAAGGCTTTCCAATGGACTCAAGCTTGTCAAAACAGTTTTGAGGAGTTGAAGAAGAGGTTAACAACAGCTCCAGTTTTGGTATTTCCGAATGTAAGCAAGAGTTTTGATATTTATTGCGACGCATCAAGACAAGGACTTGGATGTGTATTGATGCAAGAAGGTCAAGTGGTCGCCTATGCATCAAGACAACTGAAGAAACATGAGCAGAATTACCCCACGCACGAATGGAACTTGCAGCCGTGGTACATGCATTGAAAATTTGGAGACACTATATTCTTGGACATAGGTGTGAAATTTATACGGATCATAAGATTTTGAAGTATATTTTCACACAAACAGATCTGAACTTGAGGCAACGGAGATGGTTGGAGCTCATCAAAGATTATTATTTGGGGATCAACTATCATCCGAGAGAGGCCAATGTAGTGGCCGATGCTTTGAGTAGAAAGGGAGTAAGTCACCAACTCACAGTTCAAGAGTTACCATTCGAGTTATGCAAGGAGTTTGAACAGTTGAACCTCGGGTTTGTAAACGAGATGGAGATGATGGAGTTATATCCGACCTTGGAGCAAGAAATTCGAGAAGCACAGACCAAGGATGAGGAGATCAAGGAAATCAAGGAAAGGATCGAGGAAGGGAGAGAATTCAGATTTGATAAAGACGAACATGGTACCTTATGGATTGGAAAGAGGATCGTTGTGCCTAATGTAAAGCATATTCGGGAGACAATATTAAAGGAGGCACATGACTCGCCTTACTCAATTCACCCTAGTTGTACAAAGATATACAAAGACTTGAAGGCTTGCTATTGGTGGGATAGCATGAAAAAGGACATAGCTGAATATGTGGCATTGTGTGATGTGTGTCAACGAGTCAAGGCGGAACATCAAAGGCCAGCTGGATTATTGCAACCATTGAAGGTCCCGGAATGGAAGTGGGAAGAAATTGGAATGGACTTCATAGTTGGGTTACCACGTACTCAGTCCGGGTATGACTCAATTTGGATAATTGTGGATCGCTTAACCAAGTCAGCTCATTTTGTCCCTGTGAAGACCAAATATACAGCTGCACAATTGGCCGAAATATACATGGAGCATATTGTGTGTCGACATGGAGTCCCTAAGAAGATAGTCTCGGATAGAGGTTCACAATTTACCTCCAGATTTTGGCAAAAATTGCATGAAGCTTTGGGAACGAGGTTGAATTTTTGTTCAGCATATCATCCTCAAACAGATGGCAAACCGAGAGGACCAATCACATTTCTGTGGACATGTTAAGAGCTTGCGCTTTAAAGCATGGGAAAAGTTGGGACAAAAGCTTGCCATACGCAGAATTTTCATACAACAATAGTTACCGAGCAAGCTTGAAGATGTCACCGTATGAAGTGCTTTATGGGAGGAAGTGTAGGACACCTTTATTCTGGAATGAGGCAGGAGAAACTCAAGTATTTGGTCCGGATGTGTTGCAAGAAGATGAAAAGCAGGTCCAAATAATTCGTGAAAACTTGAGGGCTGCTCAATCAAGCCAAAAAGGCTATGCGGACAATAGAGGAATGAAATTAGCCTTTGAAATAGGAGATTTTGTTTACCTCAAGGTGTCACCGATGAGAGGTCATAAGATGTTTAACATAAGGGGCAAGCTCGCGCCTCGTTATATTGGACCATTCATGATTTTGGAAAAAAGAGGAGAAGTAGCGTATAAGTTGGAGATGCCAGCTCACCTTTCAGATGTCCATGATGTCTTTCATGTTTCCCAGCTCAAGAAGTGCTTGAGAGTACCAGAAGAACAAGTGCCAATGGAACTAGAGGAAGATTTGACTTATGCCGAACAACCGATCAAAATCTTGGAAACTAAGGAGAGGGTCACAAGGAACAAGGTTATTAGATGGTGTAAAGTTCAATGGAAACACCACACCGAAAAAGAAGCAACTTGGGAGCTAGAAGATGATCTCAAGAAGGAATTTCCCTCTCTCTTCTCTTCTGCGTCGAATCTCGAGGGCGAGATTCATTATAAGGGGGGTAGGTTTGTAACAACCTAATTTTCATGCATCATGCCCCACATACACTCATATACATTTTTAACATTAATCCACATAAAGAGGAACGAGTTTAAAATTGATTTGGAACAAAACCGCACTAAAAACGCGGGAAAGAGCAGACTAGTCCGATTTTGCTAAGGACTAGTCCGATTTCTCTCTGACTAAAAATGGACTTGTCCGTTTTTGGTGCGGACTAGTCCGATTTTGGCTTTGGAAACTTTCGGACTTGTCCGATTTTTTGCGGACTAGTCCGATATTCCAAGAATCCTTGAAAAATTGCTATGTACTTGGACTTTTCCGGACTAGTCCGGTGTTCCAACGGACTTGTCCGATTTCCTCTCTGTTTAAAGTTGGACTTGTCCGATGTTTGGCTAGACTTGTCCGATTTCCTCTTTGGACGACTTCGGACTAGTCCGGTCCTTTCCGGACTTGTTCGATATTTCGCGACTCCGAGGTGATCTTTTGTTGTACGACTTGTTTCTTGGGTTTCATGTTAAGTGGGCCTAGGGACGTCGTGCCTAATTCTTTTAGAACCCATGTGGGACTCTAAACCGGCCTCTACTCATCCCAAACTCGAAATCCATCTAACCCTAGCCTCCACCTCTATATAAACAACTCCACCCCTTGGATTGACATCTATTTGCCACTTTTCCACCCCACCCAAACCCTAGTTCGTGGAGAGCCACCATCAAGGAGGGAGGAGAAGATCCCAAGCAAGAAGAAGAAGAAGAAGAAGAGGAGGAAACGAAAGAGGATCGAGATCTCCACCAAGTTTCGTTCTTCGTCACTAATTCATCTCCAAGTTCATCACCAACCCTAGGTCACCAAGATCCAAGTGTTACCTCCAAGTTTCTTGATTCATTGGAGTTCTAAACACCTGGTATACCTCTATTCTATTTTCCTTACATGAATTCAACCCCTAATCTCTGAATTTATGTCGATCTAGAAAACCCTAATCTGTTGATCTCGCAGAGTGCGGACTTGTCCGGTCCCTAGCAGACTAGTCCGATCTTCCTGGTTAAATTGTGTTGAATTAATTCTAAAATTTGATCTAATCAACTCCAAACCTGTATAAACTTGTTGAAAGCTATTAGAACAAGTTATTGATCATTAAAAGCAATCTATTAACAAGTTGTACCTTGCATTTGCATCAATCATGTATGCCATGTCATATTGAGTAATATTTGTGCACTCTTTGATTGTGTTTCTTGTCTTGTATGTTTATTGTGTGGATTAGACGGATTTGCGCTAGAAAGTGCCGTGGAGGATCTACAACACCAAGAGTTTGAAGGCTTTGATCCTAATCAACAGCAAGAGCAAGGCAAGTGTCCTTGAAGCATATTGATACAGTTTTGAAATAAATGTTTTGTTTGCAAACTGCATGCTTGTGTCAATTTGATGGGAATCCTATGAGAAAGTTTACTAGCGTTGTTTGACCACCCTTGTCGCCTGGAATACATGGTAGAGAGTTGGAAAGGGTTTTTACCTTTTGCTTCGCTTAATCAACTGGGATGGGAAACAACTACACCACTCAATTTAATTATGCATTAATGATATTCTGGTTAATGTGAACTGGTCAATACGGTATGGTAATGGGTGATCTAAGCAAGCCTGGTATGTGGATGGGTTGGATGATATGGTGGTTTGCTTGCTTTAGATCTAAGGACTGGTTCATGCGAGAATAAGCCAGGATTACAGTGCCACCACGAGGCCAAGTATGGGTGCGGCGTAGCTGATTAATTAGGGCTTTTGCCAGTGCTATTTGGACCATTAAGGACGCTCGGGGAAGGGGTAGTCGGATTGGGTTTGTTGATGATTGGCGGGACTACCCTGGGATCCGAATGGCTTAAGAGGGGGGCCCTTGGTTGAAGATGTGCTCAGTTGAAGACATCGCCACCGGTGAAACCTCAATGGGGTCTAAATAGGCTAGTAATCCCTTTGTAAAGGCTATTTTGTGATCTCTTGGCCATACACCAAAGGAAGTGTAATTGGCATAAGGGAGATTCTTTAGTCGTCGACGGGTGATGAAATCACAAACACGTGGGTAAAGAGGTACAAACTCCGCAGAGTTAAATAAAACTAGCATGATAGCCGTGCTCTCGGTTATGAGCACCTGGACAACTTCCATGATTAGAGGGTACTCGGTATTGGGAAGGTATTTTGGATGGTTATGGCTGGTATTATGGTTATGGATTAATTTCTTGTATTGAATATGGTTATTGGCAAATGGTGAAATCTAGAATTATGGATGAGGATGGTGAATTATGGAATGGTATTATGATATTACTTATGATTATGATGGGTTTACTTCACATACATGTAATATATTGCTTTTCAAATGTTTTGATGTACTTTTCAGCACTTTGCCATTATTATTGTCGTCATTTAAATCAGCCACATGTCATACTTTCCACACTTGCTGAGTACGACATGTACTCACTCTTGCAATCCCCCCCCCAACAGTTGTAGGACAAGATTGGGAGTTTAATGGCGATAATGCGGAGTTCTAGGCCATGTCTACCGTCAGCTTTGCCTGTGGTGTTGATTGGAGCTGCGCTATACCCTATTGCTTATGTTGCCTAGCTGTTTAGTTTGCCTAATTAGAGTATTTCCGCTGCATTAGTTGAACTTGTCATTAATATTCATTAGAGCTTGTATTCGAGGATAATATGGTTTTTTATTAAAATTTGGTTAATTAATCTTGTGCTGTGGTAATTTTCTGTATACTCTTTTGTGATGCACTCATGGATGTGTGATGAACATGCTGGGCACACATATGCATTAGCTTGGTTCATTTTTTGGAACCGGGCGTCACAACAGCCGTTAAAAGGATCTTGAGATATTTGGTTCATACACCCAACCTAGGCCTTTGTTACCCCAAAGGTTCCAAGTTCAATCTCATTGGATACTCTGATACAGATTATGCTGGATGCAAAATAGATAGAAAAAGTACCTCCGGCACCTGCCAATTCCTAGGTAGATCCCTAGTTTTTTGGTCCTCCAAGAAACAAAATTCCATTGCCTTATCCACAGCCGAAGCAGAGTATGTTGCAGCCGGGAGTTGTTGTGCACAACTCTTTTGGATGCGACAAACTCTAAGGGATTACAGTTACAATATGAGTCGTATTCCACTCCTTTGTGATAATGAGAGTGCCATCAAAATTGCTCATAATCCAGTTGAACACTCTAGAACCAAACACATAGACATCTGGCATCACTTTTTGAGAGATCACTCAATGAAAGGAGACATAACTATTTCCCATGTCAACACCGAAAAACAACTAGCCAATATATTTACCAAGCCACTTGATGAAAAACGTTTTTGCGAGCTCCGAAATGAACTAAATATCCTTGATGCTCGGAATGTGGCTTCAAAACTTGCATACCTGTATGGACTCTTCAAAATATATTCTTTGAGTTGCAAAAATCAACTTTCTCAATTTTCTCCAAAAACTATTTCAACTACTTGATCCTGATGAATTATGGTCATTATTTGATTGTTGTATGATACTGATCATATTCATTAAGATTATTTGATTTGCTTTGCCCCCCTATTTTCTTAATAAGTACCTTCGAATATATACGAATGGGCTAAGAATTTCTTTTCTGGTGACCACGGACTAGTCTGTGGTTACCCAGACTAGTCCGCCCCTGCAGACTAGTCTGCAGAGTGTCTGATTTAGGCTTTGGAAGAGTTCGGACTAGTCCGATTATTTTCGGACAAGTCCGATTTTTCCGACTCCATAACCCTAGCCGCCGCCAAGACCTAATCTTCTTCATCCTCACAACTTGCCCCATGCTCTCTCTCCTCGCTCGAGCTCCCCACGGTGATTTGGCGATTCCTCCATCAAAACACTTCGAGTTTGGGTGGAAATTGATCTCCATTGCATAGGGATTGAATACCATAGACTTGTCTGCTCCTTGAACCCCTCCATCTCCAAGAATCGAGGAATTTTGGTAAAATATCCTCCCAAACCCTAGAAATCTTGATTTCCTTCATTGTTGATCAAATAGCTTAGTTCCTTCGACCAAATACATGCTTCCTTGATGTATTACATTGATGTTGAGCTATTCTTGCATTGAGCAACACCATTGATTGTCTAGTGGGGGTTTGCGGTGTCGAACACCGAACTAGTCCGGTCCATGTACGGACAAGTCTGGTCACCTGGACTAGTCCGTACCTGTACACCGGACAAGTCTGATTTTTGTTTGAACTCAACCCTAGTTTCCCATTCCTCAATGCAATTCCTTTCCATCAATTCTCATCAGTACCTTGTGTAATCCATTCTCAAGACAATGTCGAGCTCCGACGACGAGATCTCCAATTTTGAGGCTGATATGGACCAAGAAGCCTTGCTTCGGCCCTCAACGGGCCAAGGCAAGAAGCACCAAGAGCGCCCATCCGAGCCGGCACCTTCTCTACCTCATGCTCGACGCAAGGTCCTTGCAAAGAAGCCTGTCTCCAAGGCTTCAGTAGGTGCTGGACCTAGCTCGACGGTTGCTCGCCAAGCTAAGGGCAAGGGCAAAGGGATTGCCACGGGCCCAGTTGGCCCTCTCAAGATGACAGCTCCAAAGCAAGGGACCCGGGATCCCTCCGAGGAGAGGTTCAACGGCAGGGGAAGCGACACAGCTTCAAAATTCAGACATGTGGACTGCTACGGCCGGTCCAAGCAGGCAGCCGATGGAAGATTCAGGAGCAACTTCCATCCAGACTTCTATAAGTCCGTGTACCTCACAATGAAGACTCTAGTGGTGCGCAACCAACGGATTGATTGGGCGCACATTGGAAGGAAAAGCTGCTCAGCCTTTGATGAGGTAGTTCAAGCAGTGGAGAAGCATGGATTGAAGGATCTGTTTGCCTTCCAGAACAATTGGAACGACGAAGTCATTGCTCAGTTCTATGCTACATGCTACTTTGCATGTGATGAGGAAGAGAGGGTGACTTGGATGACTAATGGATCCAAGTACACCATTACCTATGACAAATTTGCAAGGATTCTACATCTTGATAGCTCCAGCAATGACAACTTGATGATTCACAACATTGGTGTCCTTGAAAAGGACGAAATGAAGTTCCTTCATGACACCCGCTTGACTTTCAACCCTCCTACCACCGAGAATATGAAGCCATTCTTTGTGGTCCTCAACAGGGTCTTGAGGAAGACTATTGCCCCGAAGGTTGGAGATGTAGGGAGTGTCCAAGGCTATCTCAGGACACTGATGAAGGTGATAAGCAAAGACAGGAAGTTTGATGTCTTTGACTACATATGGAATGACATGGTGAACATCTCCTCACTCCTAACAGATCATGTGGTTACACACCTTACTTGATGTTCATTATTGAGAAGGTCACAGGGATCGAGTTTGTGAAGGATGTGGAGCACACTCCATTGAGTCCCCAGAAGCCTCCCCAAGTCTATATCCAAGCTGCCCCTTCTCCTGCATCCAGTGAAGAAGCTCTGAGGAGAGCTAGAGGAGATGCAAGGGCTGATCCCTCCACTAGGGCCCCTCCCCAAAAAGGGGCTTCTGGAATCCTGAAATACTTGGCAGTAATTTGTAACACCCTAATTTTCAGGCATCATGCCCTGCATACACTCATATACATGTTTAACATTAACCCACAACAAGAGGAACGAGTTTAAAATTTATTCGGAGCATTTAAAATTGATTTGGAGCAAAACAGCACTTAAAACGTAGGAAAGTGCGAACTAGTCCGATCTTTCTTAGGACTAGTCCGATTTCTCTCTGACTAAAAATGGACTTGTCCGATTTTGTGCGGACTAGTCCGTTATTCCATGAATCCTTGAAAAATTGCTAAGTCCTTGGACTTTTCCGGACTAGTCCGGTGTTCCAGCGAACTTGTCCATTTTCCTCTCTGTTCAAAATCGGACTTGTCCGATTTTAGGCCAGACTTGTCCGATTTCCTCTCTGGACGACTTCGGACTAGTCCAGTCCTTTCCGGACTTGTCCGATATTTCATGACTCCGAGTTGATCTTTTGTTTTACGACTTGTTTCTTGGGTTTCACGTTAAGTGGGCCTAGGGGCGTCGTGCCTAACTCTTTTAGAGCCCATGTGGGACTCTAAACCGGCCTCTACTCATCCCAAAACTCGAAATCCATCTAACCCTAGCCTCCACCTCTATATAAACAGCCCCACCGCTTGGTTTGACATCTATTTGCCACTTTTCCACCCACCCAAACCCTAGTTCGTGGAGAGCCACCACCAAGGAGGGAGGAGAAGATCCCAAGCAAGAAGAAGAAGAGGAGGAAACGAAAGAGGATCAACATCTCCACCAAGTTTCGTTCTTCACCACCAATTCATCCCCAAGTTCATCACCAACCCTAGATCATCAAGATCCAAGTGTTAGCTCCAAGTTTCTCGATTCATTGGAGTCCCAAAAACCTGGTATACCTTCTATTATCTTTTCCTTACGAGAATTCAACCCCTAATCTCCAAATTCACGTCGATCTAGAAAACCCTAATCTGCTGATCTCGCAGAGGGCGGACTTGTCCGGTCCCTAGCGGACTAGTCCAAACCTTCTGGTTAAATTGTGTTGAATTGATTCTAAAATTTGATCTAATCAACTCAAAACCTGTATAAACTTGTTAAAAGCTATTAGAACTAGTTAGTTACCATTAAAGGAAATCTAGTAACATGTTCTACCTTGCATTTGCATCAATCATGCATGTTATGTCATATTGAGTAATATTTGTGCACTCTTTGATTGTGTTTCTTGTCTTGTATGTCTATTGTGCGGATTAGACGGATTTGCGCTAGAGAGTGCCGCGGAGGATCTACAGCACCAATAGTTTGAAGGCTTTGACCCTAATCAACAACAAGAGCAAGGCAAGTGTCCTTGAAGCATATTGATCCTGTTTTTAAAATAAATGTTTGTTTGCAAAACTGCATGCTGTGTCAAATTGATGGGAATCCTATGGTAGGAAGTTTACTAGATTCGCTAAACCACCCTTGTCGCCTGGAATATATGGTAGAGAGTCGGGAGGCTTCTTACCTTTTTGCTTCGCTTAATTAATTGGGATGGGAAAACAACACTACACATTTAATTAAGCATTAATGATATTTTGGTTAATGTGAACTGGTTAAATCTGGTATGGTAATGGGTGATCTAAGCAAGTCTGGTATGTGGATGGGTTGGATGTTATGGTGGTTTGCTTGCTTTAGATCAAAGGACTGGTTCATGCGAGAATAAGTCAGGACTACGGTGCCACCACGAGGCCATGTATGGGTGCGGCGTAGCTGATTAATTAGGGCTTTGCCAATGCTATTTGGACCATTGTGGATGCTCGGGGAAGGGGTAGTCGGATTGGGTTTGTTTACGATTGGTGGGACTACCCTGGGATCCGAATGGCTCAAGAGGGTGCCCTTGGTTGAAGATGTGCTCCGTGGGAGACATCGCCACCGGTGAAACCTCAGTGGTGTCTAAATAGGCTAGTAATCCCTTTGTAAAGGCTATTTTGTGATCTCTTGGCCACACACCAACGGAAATGTGTAATGTGACCAATGGGTCATGGGCATAAGGGAGGTTCTTAGTCACTCAAAGGTGATGAAATCACAAACATGTGGGTAAAGAGGTACAAACTCTGCAGAGTTATTTAAAACTATCATGATAGCCGTGCTCCTGGTTATGAGCACCTGGACAACTTCCATGATTAGAGGGAAATTGGAATTTGGGATGGTTATGGTTTGGTTACGGTTATGGATGGTTATGGTTTGGTAATGGTTATGGATGGTTACGGTTTGGTAATGGTTATGGATAGTTGTGGATTTATTTCTGGTATTGAATATGGTTATTGGCAAATGGTGAAATCTGGAATTATTGATGAGGATGGTGAATTGTGGACTTGTATTATGATATTACTTATGATTATGATGGGTTTACTTCACATACATGTAATATATTGCTTTTTAAACGTTTTAATGTACTTTTCAGCACTTTGCCATTATTATTGACATCATTTGAATCAGCCACATGTCATACTTTCCACACTTGCTGAGTACGACATGTACTCACTCTTGCAATCCCCCCCCAACAGTTGCAGGTTAGGATTGGGAGTTTAATGGTGATAATGTGGTGTTCTAGGCCGTGTCTACCGTCAGCTTTGCCTGTGGTGTTGATTGGAGCTGCGCTATACCCTATTGCTTATGCTGCCTAGATGTTTAGTTTGCTTAATTAGTTTATTTCTGCTGCGTTAGTTGAACTTGTCATAAATATTCGTTAGAGCTTGTATTTGAGGATAATATGGTTTGTGTAATAAAACTTTGTTAATTAATATTGTCTTGTGGTAATTTTCTGTATACTCTTTTGTGATTGCACTCGTGTATGTGTGATGAACATCCTGGGCACACATATGCATTAGCTTGGATCATTTTACGAAACTGGGCGTCACATATTGGTATCAGAGCCAGGTTGACCATAGGATGCAGGCTAGATAGAATGGACACTTTAGAGCACATAGGGGCACTCAGGAATCGATGCGTTTTGGTTGGTGTGTTGATTATTATATATATTGTTTGCTTGTGTGCTTAATAGAGGATTTTGGGATGCCTTAGCATTGCCATGTCCACCTAGGCTAGTGTAGCAAGTTGTTTAGTTTATATTCCTTGATGCATATAGTTGGGAATTCGTTCTACCTCTCTTTTCTTTCTCGCTCGATCTCTACTTCAATGGAAGAAGGACACAACCAGAAGATCCACTGTCTTAGACGAAGCTGTATGGAAGATGAGAACAAAGGTGGTGTGTCCAAGAGCAAGTTTTAAAATAAGGGGGGTAGAATCCTTCGCCAACCTTATTGTTTTGTATTCACAAGGATCGGACATGACACTTGGAATGAATTGACTACGGAAGTATAATGGAGTGGTCCAATATGCCACAAGGACAAAGCAATTGACATGTGATAAGGAAGTCAACATTGGAGTTGATGCGTCGCAATAAATGTCAAAGCTAACCAATCATCAAGGACTACTCCAATGTAGTGAAGCGCACGACTAAGTTGCTAACAAGGGGAAAGCTTCTCAAATGGACTCTATCTTGCTAGGACGACATCGAGAAGGTGAAGAGGAGATTTATAACTGCACCGGTGTTGGTATTACTAGACGTGAGCAATAAATTTGGATTTGTGCGACGCATCGAGACAAAGACTTGGATGTTTATTGATGCAAGAAGGTCAAGTGGTCGCCTATGCATCAAGACAATTGAAGAAACATGAGCAGAATTACCCCACGCGTGATTTGGAACTCGCGGCCGTGGTACACGCATTGAAAATTTGGAGACACTACATTCTTGGACATAAGTGTGAAATTTATACGGATCATAAGAGTTTGAAGTATATTTTCACACAAACGGATCTGAACTTGAGGCAACGAAGATGGTTGGAGCTCATCAAAGATTATGATTTGGGGATCAACTATCATCCGGGAAGAGCCAATGTAGTGGTTGAGGCTTTGAGTAGAAAGGGAGTAAGTCACCAACTCACAGTTCAAGAGTTACCATCCGAGTTATGTAAGGAGTTTGAAAGGTTGAACTTCGGATTTGTAAATGAGATGGAGATGATGGAGTTAAACCCAAACTTGGAGCAAGAAATCCGAGAGGCACAAACCACAAATGAGGAGATTAAGGAAATCAAGGAAACGATCGAAGAAGGGAGAGAATTCAGATTCAACGAGGACGAACATGGTACCTTATGGCTTGGAAAGAGAATCGTTGTGCCTAATGTAAAGCACATACGAGAGACAATATTAAAGGAGGCACATGACTCGCCATACTCGATTCACCCTGGTTGTACGAAGATGTACAAAGACTTGAAGGCTTGCTATTGGTGGGATATCATGAAAAAGGACATAGCTGAATATGTGGCATTGTGTGATGTGTGTCAACGAGTCAAGGCGGAACATCAAAGGCCAGCCGGATTATTGCAACCGTTGAAGATTTTTAAATGGAAGTGGGAAGAAATTGGAATGGACTTCGTAGTTGGGATACCACGTACTCAGTCCGGGTATGACTCAATTTGGGTAATTGTGGATCGCTTAATCAAGTCAGCTCATTTTGTCCTTGTGAAGACCAAGTATACAGCTACACAATTGGCTGAAATATACATGGAGCATATTGTGTGTCGACACGGAGTACCGAAGAAGATAGTCTCGGATAGAGGTTCTAGATTTACCTCCAGATTTTGGCAAAAATTGCATGAAGCCTTGGGAACGAGGTTGAGTTTTAGTTCAGCGTATCACCCACAAACGGATGGGCAAACCGAAAGAACCAAATAGATTTTGGAGGACATGTTAAGAGCTTGTGCTTTAAAGCATGGGAAAAGTTAGGACAAAAGCTTGCCATACGCGGAATTTTCATACAACAATAGTTACCAAGCAAGTTTGAAAATGTCACCGTATGAAGCGCTTTATGGAAGGAAGTGTAGGACACCTTTATTCTGGAATGAAGCAGGGGAAACTCAAGTATTTGGTCCGGATGTGTTGCAAGAAGCCGAAAAGCAAGTCCAAATAATTTGTGAAAACTTGAGGGCTGCCCAATCAAGGCAAAAAGGCTATGCGGACAATAGAAGAAGGAAATTAGCCTTTGAAGTGGGAGATTTTGTTTACCTCAAGGTGTCACCAATGAGGGGTCATAAGAGGTTTAACATAATAGGAAAGCTAGCACCTCGCTATATTGGACCATTCAAGATTTCGGACGAAAGAGTAGAAGTAGCATATAAGTTGGAGATGCCAGCTCATCTTTCAGACGTACATGATGTCTTTCATGTTTTCCAGCTCAAGAAGTGCTTGAGAGTACCAGAAGAACAAGTGACAATGGAAGAATTGGAACTAGAGGAAGATTTGACTTATGCCGAGCAACCGATTAAAATCTTGGAAACCAAGGACAGGGTCACAAGGAACAAGGTCATTAGATGGTGTAAAGTTCAATGGAAGCACCACACCGAAAAATAAGCAACGTGGGAATTGGAAGATGATGTCAAGAAGGAATTTCCCGATCTTTTCTCTTCCGTGTCGAATCTCGAGGGCGAGATTTATTTTAAGGGGGGTAGGTTTGTAACACCCTAATTTTCATGCATCATGCCCTGCATACACTCATATACATGTTTAACATTAACCCACAACAAGAGGAACGAGTTTAAAATTTATTCAGGGCATTTAAAATTGATTTGGAGCAAAACTGCACTTAAAACGCAGGAAAGTGCGGACTAGTCCGATCTTTCTGAGGACTAGTCCGATTTCTCTCTGACTAAAAACGGACTTGTCCTATTTTTTGCGGACTAGTCTGTTATTCCATGAATCCTTGAAAAATTGCTAAGTCCTTGGACTTTTCCGGACTAGTCCGGTGTTCCAGCGGACTTTTCCGTTTTCCACTCTGTTCAAAATCGGACTTGTCCGATTTTAGGCCAGTCTTGTCCGATTTTCTCTCTGGACGACTTAGTACTAGTCCGGTCCTTTCCGGACTTGTCCGATATTTCGTGTTTCCGAGTTGATCTTTTGTTTTACGACTTGTTTCTTAGGTTTCACGTTAAGTGGGCCTAGGGGTGTCGTTCCTAACTCTTTCAGGGCCCATGTGGGACTCTAAACCGGCCTCTACTCATCCCAAAACTCGAAATCCATCTAACCCTAGCCTCCACCTCTATATAAACAGCCCCACTGCTTGCTTTGACATCTATTTGCCACTTTTCCACCCACCCAAACCCTAGTTCGTGGAGAGCCACCACCAAGGAGGGAGAAGATCCCAAGCAAGAGGAAGAAGAGGAGGAAACGAAAAAGGATCAAGATCTCCACCAAGTTTTGTTCTTCACCACCAATTCATCCCCAAGTTCATCACCAACCCTAGATCATCAAGATCCAAGTGTTACCTCCAAGTTTCTTGATTCATTGGAGTCCTAAACACCTGGTATACCTTCTATTATTTTTTCCTTACGAGAATTCAACTCCTAATCTCCAAATTCACGTCGATCTAGAAAACCCTAATCTGCTGGTCTCGCAGAGGGCGGACTTGTCCGGTCCCTAGCGGACTAGTCCGATCCTTCTGGTTAAATTGTGTTGAATTGATTCTAAAATTTGATCTAATCAACTCCAGACCTGTATAAACTTGTTAAAAGCTATTAGAACTAGATAGTTACCATTAAAGGCAATCTAGTAACAAGTTCTACCTTGCATTTGCAGCAATCATTCATGTCATGTCATATTGAGTAATATTTGTGCACTCTTTGATTGTGTTTCTTGTCTTGTATGTCTATTGTGCGGATTAGATAGATTTGCGCTAGAGAGTGCCGCGGAAGATCTACAACACCAAGAGTTTGAAGGCTTTGACCCTAATCAACAGCAAGAGCAAGGCAAGTGTCCTTGTAGCATATTGATCCTGTTTTTAAAATAAATGTTTGTTTGCAAAACTGCATGCTGTGTCAAATTGATGGGAATCCTATGGTAGGAAGTTTACTAGATTTGTTAAACCACCCTTGTCGCCTAGAATAGATGGTAGAGGGTCGGGAAGGGCTTCTTACCTTTGTGCTTCACTTAATTAATTGGGATGGGAAAACAACACTACACATTTAATTAAGCATTAATGATATTTTGATTAATGTGAATTGGTTAAATCTGGTATGGTAATGGGTTATCTAAGCAAGTCTGGTATGTGGATGGGTTGGATGTTATGGTGGTTTGCTTGCTTTAGATCTAAGGACCAGTTCATGCGAGAATAAGCCAGGACTACAGTGCCACCACGAGGCCAAGTATGGGTGCGGCGTAGCTGATTAATTCGGGCTTTACCAATGCTATTTGGACCATTGTGGATGCTCAGGGAAGGGGTAGTCGGATTGGGTTTGTTGATGATTGGTGGGACTACCCTGGGATCCGAATGGCTCAAGAGGGGGCCCTTGGTTGAAGATGTGCTCTGCGGGAGACATCGCCACCGGTGAAACCTCAGTGGGGTCTAAATAGGTTAGTAATCCCTTTGTAAATTCTATTTTGTGATCTCTTGGCCACACACCAATGGAAGTGTGTAATGTGACCGACGGGTCATGGGCATAAGGGAGTTTCATAGTCACTGAAAGGTGATGAAATCACAAACATGTGGGTAAAGAGGTACAAACTCTGCAGAGTTATTTAAAACTATCATGATAGCCGTGCTCCCGGTTATGAGCACCTGGAGAACTTCCATGATTAGAGGGAAATTGGAATTTGGGATGGTTATGGTTTGGTTATGGTTATGGATGGTTATGGTTTGGTAATGGTTATGGATGGTTACGGTTTGGTAATGGTTATGGATAGTTGTGGATTTATTTCTGGTATTGAATATGGTTATTGGCAAATGGTGAAATCTGGAATTATTGATGAGGATGGTGAATTGTGGACTGGTATTATGATATTACTTATGATTATGATGGGTTTACTTCACATACATGTAATATATTGCTTTTCAAACGTTTTAATGTACTTTTCAGCACTTTGCCATTATTATTGTTGTCATTTGAATCAGCCACATGTCATACGTTCCACACTTGCTGAGTACGACATGTACTCACTCTTGCAATCCCCCTCCCCAACAGTTGCAGGTCAGGATTGGGAGTTTAATGCTGATAATGTGGAATTCTAGGCCATGTCTACCGTCAGCTTTGCCTGTGGTGTTGATTGGAGCTGCACTATACCCTATTGCTTATGCTGCCTAGCTGTTTAGTTTGCTTAATTAGTTTATTTCCGCTGCATTAGTTGAACTTGTCATAAATATTCATTAGAGCTTGTATTTGAGGATAATATGGTTTGTGTAATAAAATTTGGATAATTAATCTTGTCTTGTGGTAATTTTCTGTATACTCTTTTGTGATTGCACTCGTGTATGTGTGATGAACATCCTGGGCACACATATGCGTTAGAGTGGTTCATTTTTCAGAACCGAGCGTCACACAATCTTTACCTCATGCAAGAAGGCCGAAGTGAACACTCACAAGCTGAACAAGGCTAGGAAGGCTGATATGCGGTATGTCAAAGAAAATGTCAAACACATTTGCCAGAAGTTGGAGATCGAGCCTATTGGATCCCTAGTCATCTCTGACGATTCATCCTCGGATTTCACCAAGCTCGGGCCTTTGACTCCCTCCGAGTTTCTCACTTTGGCATTGGAGGTTCGAGTGGATCCGCTCCTCCTCCTCCTCCTCAGCCCGAGAATGAAGATGGAGATGATGAGAGGACCGACAGCGAGGACTGAAGATCGTAGATCCCTCCTCTCCTTCTTTTTGGTGCCTTGATGCCAAAGGGGGGGAGATTGATGGGGAGTCACTAGGTCTTAGCTATAGGTTGAGAGATGAGAGCTTCATTTATGCATCTTTTGTCTCTTTTGGGTTGTAAGACTTCATACTATGCTCTTTTGATACTTTTGGTCGTGTGATGCAATGCTATGAACTATTTATGCTCATATTTATGAAATCTGTGATTTTGCTCTGAAATTGACATATGTTCTTGTTGTTGATATATTGATGTCAATTATTTCACTGTCATCATGATTACTCCTCTCACTCACTTAGTTTTGCATCCCACCATAAAGAGTGCACATATGTATTATGTTGTCATTGCTAAATGAGTTTCAAGCTCATATGTGCACACTTTATGAAAATCTCAATTTTTATCATACTTTGTGAAATCTCAATTGGTTGTCATCAATCACCAAAAAGGAGGAGACTGAAAGTGCATCTAGGCATCCCTTGTGGGTTTTGGTTGATTTATGACAAACAAATGAGATCCTAACCACATTATTGAGATGATCGCAGGTTTTAATGAAAGAATGGAGAAAGCGCCAAAAAGAAAGGAGAATGCGGATCAATTCGGAAAAGAGCTCAAGAGCTGAATAGAATACATCATTGTGTAGGGAGTGTGTTGGTGTAACACATCCCAAGAGCTCAAGCGCAAAAGAAATTCTCACACACTTCACATTTCACAGGAATAATAGATTAGTCTGATATACACCAGACTAGTCTGATATCCTCTCTGTATAGGTTCGGACAAGTCCTGCCAGTCCGGACTTGTCCGCACTGGACTAGTCCGATAATGTCCGAACTAGTCTGATAATGCCTCTGACTAAAAATGGACTGGTCCTCCCTTGTGCGGACTAATCCTCAATTATTCACATTTGCACAGAAACGGACAAGTTCGATCTCTCTACGGACTAGTCTGAAAAACCCTCTGACTAAATCAGACAAGTCCTCCAAGTGCGAACTTGTCCTCTATTCACTAAGGGTATCACCACACCGGACTAGTCCGATATTACAATGGACAAGTCAGAAAACCTTTCTGACTAAAATCGGACAAGTCCGCTCCTAGCTGGACAAGTCCAATATTCCTGGACACTTAGGGTTTCCTACACGCCACACACCGGACTAGTCCCAACTCCACCACGGACTAGTCCAGATCCTCAAAACCCTAACGGTAACTTTTGGAAACACCCTATAAATAGATGTGCACAACACTACCTTTAACTCTCTCGACCCTTGCGCCGTCACACCCTCCAAGAGCCTAGAAAACACATCTCTCCATGCAATCCAATGCAAGAAAGATCAATCCCTTGAGGATTCACTTTGGATCAAAGGAGAGACACGATTCCACACGTTTGAGCTCTTGGGTTTGATCTCTAACAAACTCCTATTGTTGCATTGTTGATCTTAAGAGTTTGTTCTTGGTGTTGTTTGCTTTGTAATCTTGGGGAGCCCTCAACTTGTGAGAAGGCCCCTTGAACTTGGTGATTTGCCCCTTGTGATAGTGGAAGAGAATTGGCCTTCGTGGCAATTCGACGATGTTAGGGTCAGTGAAGACCCGGTCCTTTTGTGGGCTCCTCATCGTGGATGTAGGTTGCCTCTATGGGAACCGAACCACGGGATAAACTCTTGTGTCAAACTTGTTCATAATTTTCTTATTACATTCTAGGGTTTTGTCAATCTTTCTTAACCTACGTTAAAACTTTGATACAAGAATTTGTTTGCATTATACTTGGCTTAATTGACTCAATACTTGCAAGTTACATACTATATTCTGCTGTGTACTATGCTTGTATTGAAATCATTGATCGAACTTTATCAATCTAGTCCGCACGCACCTGACTGGTCCACACTCTACCAGACTAATCCGATATCTCGGGATTTGATCAGTCTGTTACGTGCTCCAGGTTCCGACTAAATTTCAGAAAGGCCTATTCACCCCCCCTCTAGGACACATTCAAAGAGGAAACATTGTGCTTCACCATGTAGATACCGAACAACAATGGCTGACATTTTTCAAAATCTTTGGATTTCAATCGTTTTTGTTATATTCATAGTGAAATAGAAGTTATGCATCCTCATGGCTTAAATTGAAAGGAAGTTTTGAAACTTGGGAAGTCTATGTGTGAATCTGAATTTAAAATAATATATCATAGTATTTCATACATATATGACTTTGTGATTCCTTTTACACACTGAAAGTTCTTACTACATTACTCGTGTTATGCATTTTGTAGTTTTTGCAGGACTAGTAATTGTAATAATTACATACGCTGAATCTGGTCATGATCGAAGTTTATTGCTGTTTTGAACTTGTTGCATGCTCACAAGTGCTTTTAATCATGATGAATTAATCAAGTAATCAACTCACATGTTGAGTTTTTATGTCCAAATGAAAAATTGAGAAAAGATCAAGAGAATATGCATGCATCACACTTCTTCTTTTGAGATTGCTTACCATTGCACTTATATTTGAACTTGGAAGATGTTGTGTATGACTAAAACCATGTCCTTATGCTTTTATTTGTCAAAAGACATAGGCTTGGCTTGGTTGGATAGAATAAGGCAGATGTGGCATATAATCTCTTGCAAATGCCATATGCTCTGAATTTGTTCTTTAAAAGAAAAGAAAAATGTAGCAACAAGTGTCATGCTTTCTGGTTTTGGAATAGTTTAGTTTGTGAGATCATGACTTGCTTAAATTGAAAATTCACTTGATCTCTAGCATGGCTTACACTACTTTATATATCTCATTGATGTGATAGTGTAAGTTACTTGATAGTATGACTTGGATGAGCTTTTTTATATATGTATATGTTATAATTTGCTCTTAACTATTGAAATTTCTCTTTTGAACCTTGCTGAATACATTGTCAAGGGGGGAGAAATATGTACAAAAATATGTATAGGGGGAGAAATATTTGTTTTTGAAATTTCTTTCTCATTTGATTTTCAAAAAGGGGTAGAAAATTGTTTTCAAAACTTTTCATGTGAATAAGCCAATGATCGGATTTTAAGTGTGTTGTCAATGCATTCATCAAAGGGGAGATTGTGAGACCTATGTGTGCTGAATATATTGGCTATTATGATAAAAGTTTTAAATATTGCCAAAACACTCTTTTCAACAAGGTCCAATAATAGGTCGGACTTGTTTTGGGTAGCTCCAGCAAGGTCCGACAATAGGTCCAACATGCTTTGGATAGGTCCGACGTGAGGTCTGACAAGCTTTGTCTAGGTCCGACACAAGGTTCAGTTAGATTTCGCAAGGTCTAGTGTTGACAGCTGTTATATACTAATTTCATCCGTCAATTTAACTCAATTATGTGAAGGATTGATCATTTATTGCACACATAACCTTTCTATCTAACCCAATTCCACTTGGACTTGGAGAAATATGTGTATGCAGCATTTTATGCAAGAAATGAGGAAATGTAGAGGGACCAATCCTATAAAATATCATCCCAGCCAATCAGGCGATGACATGTGGCATCTCATGGATCAAATGGCCCACAAACAGAAGTATCCAAGGAGATCCAACGGTGTATCACCCATATACATCAATGGGACCCACCTCGCAGCCACCTGGAGAAAGCACACGAGAAACGGTGCAATGACCAGGTCGGCCGAACCAGGGGATCAACCGACCTGGTCTTTGCACCAAACTCGGTCAGCCTCCACGTGTTGTCTCCTCCCGGCTCCCTAGAGTCAATGGTGACTGATTCGCGCGCTTTTTGGTGGCGTGAACCAACCTCAACACTGGTATAAATAGGACCCCCTACCCCTCACTTCAACACACACCACTTGAGCTTCATCTCTATTGTATACACTGTCATCCATAGTCTTAGAGGAGTTAGGTTGTAGAGAGGAGAGTCTCTAGTCCCAAGTCCAAATTGGGAATGCAGTAAGGAGTCTCTCTCATCCCAATCCTACATTTGGAAAGGTATGTCTCATGTATTCTTTATTGTATTTGTGACTTTATGCATAATAAAAATAGTATCTTTAGTCTCTACTTATACATATACTTGGGCAAAGCGTTTCTTGTTTGATTGTGGAGTCCATGTATGTGGAAGGTATAGCTTCTATGACTGTTTCATCATGAACATATCTCATTATCATAGAACCTATAGACCCCCACTATAGTCTAGTTAATTATAACATAACTAGGTTAATATGGATAATTATGTTGTGTATCAACATTGGTTCAATGATGATTCAATTCATTGCCTTAGGATGGATTGTGCCTAGGCTCTTAAGTTAATTACTTAATATGCTAGCATGGTGCTAGGATAGCTAAGTAGCATTGGATGTCTCGTAGACCCACGGGTTGAAGAGGTAGGCAGTAGGTGGTGACAGCCCTATCTGTCCTTTGTAATCCTCCACGTTTGGCTATGCCACAGGCTCTTGGCGGGAGTCGCCCTAGTATTGCTAGGGGTAAGCTCGTGCCCGATGTGTTGAACCACATAGCATAAGTATTCACTATTGATCTAGCTTATGGATAATTAGTTTAGGCTATGTATATGTGCAATAGAGCATAGTAGGAGCACCTCCATAACTCTCTTCCTTAACTAACCTCTAGCATCCTCTTATCCCCCTTAGACTTGAAAGATTTTGTGTGTGTCGCACTACCTCCACTATTATTTTATCCATCCTTACTAGATTCTTACCTAGACCTTTCTACCCTTTCCACTTGATGATTGTTGTATCTCTACCCCGCCTTCCTTTGGGATCAAATAAATGACACCCTTGGGAATATTCTTAAGGGGAAATACTACAATGATACCTCCGTGCGCTTGCGGAACTCACTCTGTGATCTAATAGAACCATTAACAAGCATTTCTGACACATCAGTTGCAGATGTTTAGTTAATGGTGCATAAGAAATACCAACAAGCATTTCTGGCGCTGTTGCCGGGGATGATTTGTTAGTATATCTTAGGAGCCGTCAACATCCGGTTTGCTTTGGCTAGGTCCGATCAGCTTTGGCTAGGTCCAGCGCAAGGTCCGATTAGCTTTCACAAGGTCTGGTGCAAGATTACAGTGGTTTAACTTTTAACTTGCAATGTTTCAAACTTGCTTTACACTTATGGGGAGATTTTCTTAGTATTCTTTTACTAAGTTTTTGGTGTGTTTTGGTGGTTAAGGCTGGTATTATCTTGCAATGGTTTGCAACATGCTTATGCAATGTGCTCACGTAAGGTGTTTTGTTTTTCGGACTAATGTGAGTCAAATCAAGGACTTGTGCTCTGAAGAATTGGTTGTTTATTCATGTGCATGTGTTGCTTCAGGTCAAGACATGGCTTGTGACAGGATCCAATGAACTAGTCTTAGGGAGAATATTAGGTTCAACAACAATATTCGGGTGGAATTGTGGTTGAGTTGATCAGGAGGTCATGCAGCGTGTTTGGGTCAAGAACAATGCATATGAAGGTATCGTGAATATTGTTGAAAGGTTTTTGCACATGTGCAAGGGGTGCATGGACGTGGTAAAATGGTTCCAAGGCGTGATGAAAAAAAGTGGACGTAAAAATTTGTCGGGAAGGTCCAACCGGTTGGATTATGCCTCATGCTGCGGCTGAGGTGGTTATGGTTCGTTTATGGAAAGTTTCGAGTTTGTTTTGATTATATTTCGTGTGGGACATGAAGTTGAGTTGTATTAGGAATGTGGGATACGTTCCTAATGTGTTTGGAAGTCTTAATATTGCTTCTGTCTGCGTATAGAAGAGTCTTGAGTAGTTGTGGAAAGTTCTGGTTGAAACTGAGTAGGATTAGAGTCCTAGTTTGGATTGAGTTGGCCTTAGGGCAGGTTATAAAAGCAAGGGAGGCCAGAGCTCATGGTGTGACTACTTTGGGATGTTCCTCTTGTATTTTTATCAATAAAATTTGTAGTTTAAAGGAACTTTTGTGCCTTATTTGTCAGACTTGTTTCAGACAAGTTTTTTCTCGTCGTGTTTCTGCATAGGACTACGTTGGGTCGGTGTTTTTAACATAACTCGAGTTTTACAGATCCAATTGACATGATTCTTTTTGAGTTTTCTTAAAAACTTGATTATCTATCATTTGTGAAAATTTCACAGTCATTGTATTTGTGATTTCTGATCTACACGAGTTTTTTTGCAGTGTTGCAGATCTGGTTTTTTCGGAAAGAACAGATTGACCTTTCATCGATCTTTCGATCATAACTTGAGTTTTTCTTGACGGTTTTTTGTGATTGTTATTGTGGTGTCTACGTGACTTGATTGTCTATAATATATACTACTTTTGTCACAGTTGAACACGTCTAGATCAGTTGGACACACGGTTTCTTAATAGATTGATTTTCTGCCAAGGGGTTTCCGTTGTTTCCATTGAAAGGGTTTATTCTACCATTCACACCCCTCTTGTAGCTTTTCATGTGCTCTTCGATCCTATAAAAATAAAATATTTTTGAGTTGGATTTTGAGCAAGAGTACTTTAATAAAGAGCAAGAAAAACAATGTGAGCAAGAGTGACATTGGGGAGGTGTGAAATGAGGTGAAGTGTGAAGAGGAGTGCTCCTCACGGTCACTATTTATATTGTAAACTCCCCAATGGTCACTAGGGAACCAAATGTAGCCATTGTAAATTAGCACGTTGGTGAATTACCACTTTTGCAGCTTAGAAAAATTGTTTTCCAAATAAAAATTCTTTTTTCAAACCCCAAAAAATTTCATTTTATGGAAAATAAAGAAACAAAAATGATAGTTGAGAATAGAAGATTCTCGACTTGCTAAGAAAAACCAAATATGCAGGGGCAAAAAATCAAACTAAATGAGGAAAACCAAATGATGAAAAAATAAAAAAACAAAGAAAGGATAACTACCAATTTAACCTATTGGCTATGTCTCAAACCGTCCGATGAGATGGACATTCCTCTTTCTTCATTTCTTGACATTCAGGGTCTGACGGATGGGATCGGACGGCTTGTATTGCTTCTTCCGCCATTCCTTCTTTGGCGGTTTGGTGACTTGGGCCATTGGGAAGGCCCAGACATCTCTGTCTTCTTGGGGTATCACCATGGACGATATTACGGATTCTCCGCATAAATCAAATTTCTCATGAATGCAATGAGCGGGTCCACCCTTGGTGGTGTGATTCCGACCTCTTGAATATGTTTAACATTCGGCTCGTACTTGATACGGATCATGGAGCATTGCTCCAACTTTGGGCGAAAGTTAAACTTCTCCTCCTTGCCATTGATATGAATGTGGATTCCTCTATCTCCCATATCTATTCGAGCCTTCGTGGTGCTAAGGAATGGTCGCCCAAGGATAAGCGGCGTATCCTTTTCGACCTCCATGTCGAGCACCACAAAATTCACGGGTATGAAGCAATCCTGGATTTTTACTGGAACATCTTTAGCGATACCCGCAGGATAATGGACTGAAGAATCAGCCTGTTGGTGCTGCATTGGTGTTGGAGTAAGCTCCATGAAGTTCAGTGGTCGAAAACCACCTTGCTCATCACACTCACACTTGCTCCAAGGTCACAAAGGGCCTTGTCAAAGTGGTGAGCCCCAATCAAGCATGAAATCGTAGGACATCTAGGGTCGTTCAACCAGTTGTCTCCCCATAGAGAAATCATATTGGCACTTTCCACAGGAGGTTTGGACTGTCCTGACATCTTGCCATTCTCCACTAGTGGAACAACAGCTGCCTGTTGAGCCAACTAAGTCTCCAACATCTTGTTGAAGCTCAATTGATTCTTAAAGCCCGAGGATAGTCCTTCAATATTGGCATTAATTCTCTCTAGGGTCTTGTCATTACCCGACAGCTTCTTGGATAGAGCATCATTGATCTTCAGTTGGCTAATGGAGAGCTCTCTCAAGTTGGGTTGATTTCTATTATTGCCATTGTTGTTGTACCCTCCTTGAATGAATGGGCATGGTTGGCCCCACCCTTGACCTCCTGGACAATAGCTATTATTGTTTCCGTTGTTGTCTACGTATAAGGCATCCTCACGGGTTTCTGGGCAATTATTGCCCAAATGGACCGTTTTGCCACAGGCTTCACAAGTGATGTGAGAGTCTAGGGCATAGGCATTGCCACATACCTCACCATTGCCTTGTGCATCAATCTCTTCATAAGGAGGTCCAATTTGGCAGTGATCATGTCCACCTCCTTCAAGGTGTGCATGCGTCAGTGGCGGGTATGGAGATGCTCATCGCTCCAACACATGTTTGACACAATCTTCTCAATCAAATCTTTAGCTTTGAGCGCCATCAATGAGAAGAAGGCTCCTCCAGCAGCAGCATCAACATGGTCATGGGCGGAAGGGATCAACCCGTTGTACAAGTTTTGGATAATTAGCCAATCATCCATCCCATGGTGGGGACCGGCTAGGATGAACTCCTGAAGACTTTCCCAAGCCTCGGAATATAATCCTTGGCGTCTTGTTGGAAGCTGGAAATTCTTCTAGTATGGCATTTGTCTTGCTTAACGGAAAAAACTTGGCGAGGAATGTCATAGAAAACTTCTCCCAAGTGTCTACAGCACTTCGGTTCGCGTAGAACCACTGTTTCGCTCTCCTAAGAAGAGAGAACGGAAACGTCTTAAGACGAACAATATGAGGAGATACATCCTTTATCTTAAAAGTGCTCTAGATCTCAAGGAACTGTTGTAGGTGAGCACTTTCATCCACGTTAGCCTTCCCACAAAATGGTTTGGCTTGCACCATAGTGATCAGGCTAGTATAGATTTCGATGTTCACCCCTCCTATGTTAACAGTGGGCCCAATGTGAATATTGTTAGCAGAGGGAGCCGAAAACTCACAAAGGATCTTCTGGGCCATTGGCGTTTCAGTTGTTAACGCAGTTGCGCTGACTTGCTTTGCCGCTCAAACCTTCTGAGGAGTAACGACATGAGGTCGGTCTCTCACAAGGGGTTTGGGATCTTCAACAGAGTTTTCCGGTAAGCGGACACAAGACATACACTACACTATTTTCACATAAAATGCGAAAACAAAGAATGGTTATCCTACTAAAACCTACCTAGGGACCTATCTTATTCACCCAATCATGCAATACTTCGGCTGCCTTCCTCGGCAAGGGTGCCAGAAATGCTTGTTGATATTTCATAAGCACTACTTACAAATCATTCTTAGCAATGGTGCCAGAAATGCTTGTTGATAGTTCTTAAATCACAGATATAAATCCGCACGCACATAGAATCTATCGATGTAGCATTTCCTATTTTAGAGTATTCCAAAAGGGTGTCATTTATATTTTCCCAAGGGAAGGCTAGGTGGAAGCAAAAAGATCATCAAATGAAGAGGCTAGGTTGGTCTAGGTAGGGTTCTAGCAAGGATGGATAAATGATAATTTGGAGGTAGTGTAACACACACACGAGCATTCGATCCTAAGGGGGGTAAATGAGGTAAAGAGGGACTAGGCTAAGAGTTAGGTAGATACTCCTACTGTGCTTCTAATATACATATACATAGCCCAACTTAGTTACTAATGATTATATCAATTATGAATTCTCATGCCAAGTGGATTAACACATCAGGCACATGTTTACCCCTAGCAACACTAGGACGACTCCCTCCAAGAGCCTGTGGCATAGCCGAACGTGGAGGATTACAAAGGACAGATAGGACTGTCACCACCAACTGGCTACCTCTTCAATCCGTGGGTCTACGAGACATTCAACGCTATTCATCTATCCTAGCACCATGCTAGCATATTAAGTAATTACCTTAAGAGCCTAGGCACAAGCCATCCTCAGGTAATGAACTAAATCATCGTTGAACCAATGTTAATACATAGCATAAGTGATTCATATTAACATAATCATTTAATATCTAATTATACTTTAGTTGGGGTTTGTAGTGTTTATGATGATATAATGAGAATGGTATAGCATAATCATAAATACTACTCCTACCACATATATGGAATCCACAAGCAAACAAGAAACACTTCATCCATGTATATGAACAATAGAACACTAGAGATATCATCTTTATTAAGTGCAAAGTCACAAATACAAATAGGAATACAAAAGCCATACCTTTCCCAATTAGGTATTGCGAAGAGACTCCTACTCCTCTCCTACTTGGACTATGGACTAGAGGCTCTCTTCTCTACAGCCTAAACTCCTCTAATCCTATGGAGAATAGTGAATAGAATGGGGTGGTGTGTGTGTGTGTGTGAAGTGAGGGTAGGGGGTCCTATTTATATGTGGAGAAGGGTCGGTTCCTGACAACAAAATCATGCGAATCAATCACCACTAACTTCTTCAAGCCGGGAGGAGCCAACACCTGGCGACTGACCGAGTTTGGCGCTAGGACCATGTCGACCGACTAGGGCGGTCATCTGACCTGGTCTCTGCTCAATTTCTCGTGTGCTTTCTCCAGGTCAATGCCAGGTGGGTCCCATCCCTTTATGTGGGTGCTACACCATTGGATGGCCCAGGAAAGTTCTGTTTGTGAGCCATTTGAACCATATGATGCCACATGTTGTTGCTTGATTGGCTGGGGTGATATTTTTTAGGATTGCTCCCCCTCTTTTACCTCATTTCCTGCAATAATTCCTTGCATGCACTGTTTCTCCAAGGACAAGTGGAAATAAGTTAAATAGAAAGGTGATGTGTGCATGAAATGACAATTCCTTCACATAATTGAGTTATATTGACAGGTCAAATTGGTATATAACCTTTTTGCCAAAGGTTATCACTACCTTAGCCAAGGAATAACAAGGTACATCCAACCTATGGGAACCTTGAGGTGTGGATGAGCGACATCGACAACAGTCTCCTCGACCACACTTGTGGAACCCATGGAAGGCAATCCAACATTCCAATGTCAAAGCCATGCTGCAACAAGGTTAGGCCAACCTCATGGCCAACATTCGTCGTTAGGGTTTTAGCTCCTAGTGCGGACCTTGAACAAGAACAAGATTGGGGGAGGACCCCCACTTGAGGTAACTTTTATCACACCCCTTGCATATTTATTTTCCATTCACCCATCATCCACCTTGCATAAAAAAACTTAAAAAAAGTAGAGTGAAAATAAAAGATGTATGGTAAGAATGATTTGGAATTCACATAGATGAAATGATGAATATTTGCTCTGTTTTAATTTTCCTAAGTCCCTAGTTTACAACTTACTACTCTCAAAAATATTGCTTTCATTTTCTAGAATTACTTTTGCCTTGATTTAGAAATTGTGGGTAGCAAAAGCTTAAGCCAATTCCAAGTTGTTATGAGATACGATATTGTGATAGGGCTGTTATTCCTAGTTTGAAAGAAAAACATAGATTTCATGAGAAATTCTAAAATGATTTAAGTTACTCTAATTTGATTGGAAAAACCGACCAAAGCCATATGATACATTAATTGATAGAAATTATGCATATGCCATCCGTCTTCACATTGAGCTTTGTCAAACTAGTATAAACCTATGTGAGATTTATTCATTGCTATTTGAATTCAGGAATTCACTTGCACATGTTATACTTCTACACTAGAAGTAAGCCAATACCATCATACCATCATTCCACAATAAAAAGAGAAACTCCATATCCTTCATGCTTAGTACTCTCTCCAAGTTTATTGAATAAAAAGGGAGCAGAAGACATGGCTACAAAAAAAAGAAAAAAAGTGCATGCTTACATCATAAGCATGAGAAAAAAAAAAGAGAGAAAAGGAAAAGTAGACATGTTTCATCCCTACAAAATAAGAGAGTCCGCTCAAAAAGGAGTAATATCAAATATCCACATCCACATCCATTTCATCACACATGTACAAGTCTTGAATCAGATAGTTTTGAATTGATTTCTCCTAGGGCTTGCTTTTTTGACTTAGCAATATTATGTGTTGCAAATATGCCTACTATATTCCCTACCAAGCTAGACATACAAGCCTTATTTTTTTTGGTAGGATGAGTGTAGGCACAATGCCTTGGTGAGAAAATATTTCCACTACACACAAAGGAGAGACCAAGAGAATCAAATTTAGGTACTTAAAATCTAAATTGAACTATCCAGAATTTGAGTGGAACTTGATTTCTAGGGTATGTGTGCTCCATTTACTGTTCTATCTTTCAACCACCCATGAATAGGAGATAACATAAGCCCCATAATGACTTAAGATGGGTGAAGTACCATGTCAATTTTTGCAATACTAGGTAGAGTATTTTGTTGTGCACATGGTACTTTTGAAAAGTAGAACATTGCAACAACTCCTGATCATCAACCTAAAGTCTTGACTTTGCTCGGGACGAGCAAAGGATAAGCTTGGGGGAGTTTGTTGACGACTATTATATACCAATTTCACCCGTCAATATAAATCAATTGTGTGAAGGAAATATCATTTCTTGCACACATCACCTTTCTATTTAACCTATTTCTATTTGTACTTGGAGAAATGGGTGCATGCAGGTAGTTTATGCAGAATTCAAGTGAAACTAGGAAATGAATCCAATAAAATATCATCCCAGCCAATCAAGCACTGACATGTGGCACCACATGGATCAAATGGCCAACAAACAGAAGTATCCAAGGCCATCCAATGGTGTAGCACCCATATCAAGGGATAGGACCCACCTAGCAGTGACCTGGAGAAAGCACACGCAAAACGGTGCAAAGACTACGTCGGCCGACCCCCCTAGTAGGCCGACCTGGTCCTGGCGCCAAACTCGGTCAGCTTCCACGTGTTGGCTCCTCCTGGCATGAAGAAGTCAGTGGTGACTGATTCCCACGCTTTTGGAGGTGGGAACCAACCCTTCTCCATCTATAAATGGGACCTTCACCAGTCACTTAAACACACACCACTTGTGCGTCATTCTATTGTATACACTAGTTCTCTTAGTCCTTAGTGGAGTCAGGCTTTAAAGAGGAGAGCCTCTAGTCCCAAGTACAAATTGGGAAAGGTATGGCTCATGTATCTTTCTTATGTTTCTGACTTTATGCATAATAAAGATATTATCTTTAATCTTGTTTTATTCATAGACTTGGATGAAGCGTTTCTTGTTTGATTGTGGATTCCATGTATGTGGTAGGAGTAGTCTTTTTGATTATGCCATATCACTCTTAATCTATCATCATAAACACTACCAACCCACACTATAGTCTAATTAGTTGTGATATGATCATGTCAGTATGAATAACTTATGCTATGTCTCAACATTGGTTCAATGATATTTAGGTTAGTCATTGCCTTGAGATGTCATGATTCTTAAGGTATTTATTTAATATGCTAGCATGGTGCTAGGGAAGTTAAGTAACGTTGGATGTCTCATAGACCCACGGATTGAAGAGGTAGGCAGTAGGTCTTGACAACCCTATCTGTCTTTTGTAATCCTCCACGTTCGGCTCTGCCACAGGCTCTTGGCGGCAGTCTTCCTAGTATTGCTAGGGGTAAACCCGTGCCCGATATGTTGAACATCTTAGCATAAGTATTCACCATTGATATGCTCATTAGTACCTAACCTAGGTTATGTATATGTATATGAGAAGCTTTGTAGGAGTAACTCCCCAACTATTTAGTCTAATCTCCATTACGACCCATTTACACTTTTAGAATAGATTGCTTAGGTTTGTGTCACACTACCCCAATTATCAACTTACTCCTATCTTAATAATTGATTAGTATCCCATAGCTTGATCATAATAGTAGTGTTGACTTTACTCCATTGCCTTCTTTTGAGATAAATACGATAACCTTGGGAATACTCTTGGGTGAAATTCTACACGACAGTTTCCGTGTGCTTGCAGACCTCATCTCTTTCCAGAGATTATATGTGACGTTAGTAGCCATCAACACCTAACACGGACATATGCCCTTGATCGTAAAAGTGCTGCAGATCTCAAGGAACTGTTACAGGTGAGCACTTGCATCCTTGTTAGTCTTCTTACAGAAAGGATTGGCTTGCACCATAGTGATTAGGCCAATCTTGATTTCGAAGTTCACGTCTCCCGTGTTAACAGTGGCCTCAACAGGCATATTGTTAGCAGAGGGAGCCGAATACTCACAAAGGGTCTTCTGGGCCATTGGCATTTCAGTTGTTGGTGCATTTGCACTAGCTTGCTTTGTGGCTTGAAGCTTCTGAGGAATAATGACACGAGGTCGATCTCTCAGAAGGGATTCGGGATCTTCAACAAAGTTTTTCGACAAGCGAAAGCCAGACATACACTATCCCGTTTTCACGTAAAATGTAAAAACATAAAAGGGTTATACTAATAAAACTTATCCAGGGTCCTATACTATTCACTAAATCAAGCAATACTTCAGCTGCCTTCCCCGGCAATGGCGCCAGAAATGCATGCAGACGTTTCTTGCATCACAGATAAAAATCTGCAAGAGCACAGAAACTATCAAAGTAGCATTTCCCCTTTAAGAGTATTCCAAAGGGTGTCATTTATATTTTTCCAAAGGAAGGCTAAGTGGAAGTAAAGCAATCATCAAATGAAGAGGGTAGATTGGTCTAGGCAAGGTTCTAGTGAGGATGAGTAATAGATATGTGGAGGTAGTGTGACACACACAAGAGCATCCTATTCTAAGGGGGATAAATGGGTCAAATAGGGATTAGGCTAAGAGTTAGGTATTTACTCTTACAATGCTTCTAGTATACATATACATAGCCTAGAATAGATACTAATGAACATGTCAATGGTGAATTATTATGCTAAGTTGTTCAACACATCGGGCACGGGTTTACCCATATTAATACCAGGACAACTCCCGCAAAGAGCCTGTGGCATAGCCGAACATGGAGGATTACAAGGACTGATAGGGCCATCACCACCTACTGCCTACCTCTTCAATCTGTGGGTCTACGAGACATTCAAAGTTTGGGGACCGGAATCCGCACTTTCCAAGAATCGCATTGGGTGGTGCCGTGCGATGCGACACCCAACAGCACACATGTAAAGGAACGCGTATTACATAAATCATTTGCTGAAATTAACAAAGATGTTCAGTTTACAAATAGTTTATAAAAATAAACTACAGAGGAAGATAAGATTACAACTCTCGTACTCCAGTCTAATAAGAAAAACAGAAGCCATCCAGCCCACGGACGCTCCTCACTAGCCACGAATAGCAAACAGCAACGGCATGGTTCCCACATGAGTATATTACTCGGAGAGTCCCGAGTCTAATCGGACAACCATAATCATAAGCATAGAGGTTAGTACCTGCAAAACAACTTATATAGCAACCGTGAGCACGAAGGCTCATCACGACATAACCGTCTCACCTAAACATGAAACTCTACATGAGGGTAAGACATAAACATAGGATGGCAGATTTGCATAATGGACTCGCCTAAATGTGGGTCCTTATTTTCAGATTTATAGCAGCAGATTAAACCTTGTGCGGGGCAACATCGTAACTCCACAATCAAACAAGAAACGCTCCATAACGATGTTGAATGCCCAAGGTGAAATTTAAATTTAGTGAGCACTATACTAATACATACAACATAGCAACACCATGATAATATCATGTTCATAACAGCAGCAATTAATTCTCATCTCAAGTGCAAGTATTTAACTACATCACAACTCAGTGAACAAATGGTACTCATAACCGCGAGGGACGGTGATTCAAATCAATGATACTCGGAAAACACGTCACGTGCGCCCGTACTGGAAGTCACATCAGTGCACTCCACGGACGTCGTACAGCCACCTTTCTCAAGTTCCGCCCAAGTTGAATTCAATCGTCAAGGACAGTATCCCCACTCACATTGCACCCTTCCGCTGTGAAGATGTTGTGAGCAAGTTTCTGTCTACTGTGCTGCGGCCGAAAGCCTGAGGCGATCGAAAAAGTCTCAACAAAATCTTCCCAAGGTACATCGATTTACTGGATCCCATATATCCAGTATGACTCCAGTACAGTTTAAACTTGCTCAACAGGGCGGCATACGGATCGGTCCTTAACCGACACAGGTAGTGCTACGCACCCAAGACCAAGTCTTGCTGCATCCTATGCCCCTGCCCGGTCTCATTTTCAGATTACTACCTCATCCTCTTTGAACCAATCCCGTGTGAAAATGTCCTAGCCATGCGAGTAGATTCCAACTACTAAACTTCTACCAAATCCTATACAACATTTAGCATAGCATAGTCTACACGATGACTTGACAACTAGCCAAATACTCCATAGGTTGATCTGGTCAAGCAAGTGGATTTTCAATCACCTTAGCCCTAATGCACAATACCAACCCTAGACATATGTGATACAAATCAAAATTTTGTAATAGCGCTTAAATGCAAACCGGGGCTTGCCTGATTGCGAGACAGTGTGAAAATTAATCTTCAGAGGGATGACTTCAAAGCTCCGAGGTCCTCTTGAGCTCGGCAACTAATCGATATGCAAATAATTATATGAATTTTACAGGGGACATTATATGAATTTAAGCTTAATGGTTCTGGAAATTTTACAGGGGACATTAGGTGCTATGAGGAAGATCTGGAACAAAAATTGGAGATGTTCAAGGAATCTTGTTGTCTATAAAAATCCAACAAGTAAAGGCCTTCTCTGAAGTAAAGGAATTCTGGTTGTAATTCTGGAGTTCTATCATGGATACCAGTGGTTGTATCATACAGAGGGGGGTCTCACTTGTTCTAAGAAAATTTGTTTCATAAATTTCTAAGCTTCCTATTGGGAGATATTGAATTTAGAAGTTTGGAAAAATTTCTGAAATAGTTCTGATGTTTTTGGGCCATCTATGACCTATTAGGAAAATCTCCAGATTGAACTAGGTTACTAAAGTTCAATCAATCTGAAATTTTTACAGGTATTCCGAAACTTACGAAAGAATATTTGGGTAAAATTTCATAGTTTTCTATGAAGGGAATTATCAGATAAAAATCAAACATGATTTTACCTTAAAGAACTCTACAGGAAAATTGAAGGATTTTCATGAGGATTGGGTTGTAGTTCTGGTTAGTCTGGATAAAGACAAAACCAACAGACTTTGTTTGACAAATTTTGAAGATTTATACTGAGAGATATTCAATTTAGAAGTTTGCACAAATTTCTGTACAATTTCTAAATGAATTTGGCTATTTTTATGTGCATAAAGAATACACAGGTGATAAGACCATGTAAATGAAGTCTAATGACCTTGAGATTTTAACTGGATTTCAAGTATATTGAAATGAAGGTTCTGGAAAAATTTGGTATTTTTCCAAAGAGCAGAACTATAGGAATTAATCCTATAAACATTTTTCTTATTTGAATAATGGAGAAATTCATATGGACTTTCATACAAATCCAAATGCACCAATGGAAAGTACTCTTGATTCTGGTTCTAAACAAATTTATTTGGGAATTTTTGGACAAGTATCCTAGGAGATATATATTTTCCAAGTTGGGGCAAAATCTGGAATTAAGTTTAAATGGGAAAGTTTAAATAATCCAGAGGGCCCATGAGTTTAAAATGGACCAATCGGGTCGAAGCAACACCAGGCCACATAGAAAATGTACGTAGCCACATGGGATCCACAGCCACACCAGATCCGAGCGCGCGCGTTACACTCACTGACGGCTGGGCTCCACGGGGTCGTCGTCTACCTCCCGCCCGGCGCGCGACCGCGGCGGCGCCTCACCGGAGCTCTCGGCACCCGTCGATCCACAACACGTATCCTTGCCAAACTCGCTGCCTAACCCTATTTCGCGGTGCTGAGCACGTTGGCGGGGTCAGCGCACGCCGCCGATGGCCGGAAAGGCTTGCGCGACGGCGGCGGCGGCGATTAGGGTTTTGGCCATGTCGGCCGAGCCCTATGGTGGATAAAGCTGATCCGGAAGACCTCGGGAAGATTCATGGAAGTATGGGGAACAAGAATCTGGCCCTAGGAAGGATAGAAATGGCTTGGAGAATGGTAGCGCCGATGGACCGAGGAAGGACAGACCGGCGGTTGGGGAAAAATTGTATTCCGGCGTGAATAATCGATGAAACTCGATGGATCCTCTTCGAGGCAACATCGCACAGGTGCACAAGGAATAATTAACTGTATAGAAGGAATTTCACACGCGAAGCAAGTCTACTCATAACCGAAGTTCATCGGGAGAAAAACAAATCCGGGTGCTAGGAGGCATGGCATGGGCTGAAACTTTACGAGCAGCTAGAACACGAGTAGGCGAACCGTTTTCCTTCTAGGATCGAGGCTAGATGATGGACGTATCGTCAGTTCGACAATGAGCAGGGGCACGGCAACACAGGGGTGATTTCCGGCGGCCTCGGTTTCGAACTTAACGGCTTCGGGGATGGCCTAGCTGTGAAAGAACTTGATCACAAATCTGTGCATGAGGTAGGGGAGTGAGGAGAGGCAAAGAAAAGTGCATAACACGGAGTACCTTTGCTGCAAACTGGCTGAACAGAGAAGGAATTGGGAGAGGAGTGAAAATGGTGCTGGAGGCTTCAAGGTGAAGGAAGAGCAAGCTAGGGGCATGGAGGGGGGGGTTAAATAGGAGGGCAGGGCGAGCTGGGGGCAGCTGGAGTCGGCCACCACAGTGCAAGCAGCTGCCTGGACTTTGCATGCAGTGTGGTGTCACTTGGAGAGTCAAAACAGCACTTTGCTTTGGATGACAAGTGGGTCCCACCTCATCCTCATTCTTTCCCCATCAATTCTACCACCTAATTCATTCCAAAATTTCCTAGATATTTGTGATATGGATGGATTAATCATATAGAATTTGATTTTGAATTCCCATAGTTGATTTGACAAAGTTTCATTTAAATTCAAACTTGAATTTGAATTTGAGTTGAATTCAATGTAGCTATTGAATTAAATAGCAAACTTGCTTAAAAAATTATGAAACTTTGCAGGGATGCTATTTGGAATATTTGGAATCCATTGGTCAACTCAAATCTTCATGTTAAATTTATTTAAACAGTAGCTAAGTTTATTATTTTGAATTTCCTCATTTGGAGTTTTAATTAATTTGTTTTTCTCAATTCCTTTTTAATACTTTTCGTCATTCAAAATTTTTTTCCTAACTGAACTTTGAATTATGGAAATTAGGGCTTTTACACATAGCTACTTAACTATCCTAGCGACATGCTTGCATATTAAGTAAATACCTTAGGAGCCTAGGCACAAGCCATCCTAAGGTCATGACTAACCTAAAAACTATTGAACCAATGTTGTAACATAGCATAAGTTATTGTAACACCCTCATGTTCATCCATCATGCATTGCATACATTCTTATACATGTTTAACGTTAAGAAACTTAAAAAGGAAAAAGTTTAAAATGTATTAGAAGAAAAAAATACTTAAAATCTGTAGAAGTATGGACTTGTCCGGTTTCTACCCCGGACTAGTGCGGTTTCCTCCTCTGATGCCCTTCAGACTCGTCTTTTTTTGCTGCGGACTAGTCCGATTAAGTCTCTGTTCCATTCTGGAGTTGTCCGTGATTTAATGCGGACTGGTCCGATCCGTGGTACAATTTTCGAATATGTTGTCAAATTTGTGGACTTGTGCGATCTATGCCGGACTTGTCCGTTTTCCTCTCTGGACAAGACCGGACTTGTCCGGACCTCCTACAGGGCTTGTCCATTTTCATCTCTGTCTAACCTCAGATTAGTCCGCCCCCCTAGCGGACTTGTCTGGTGTGCCTGACTCGGATCCAATCTTTTCCTCCAAGATTTGTTTTTGGGTATTCACCTTAATTGGGCCCAAGAACGTTTTGCCTAACCCCTGTGGAGCGCATGTGGGACCCCTACACGGCCTCAACCGCCTTGAACATAAAAGCCATCAAACCCTACCTCTCCACCTCTATATAAGCAACCCAACACCCCAAATTTTCACCTCTTTTCCACAATTGAAAGAAACTGAAACCCTAGTTCATGGGAGCCGTCATCAAAAGAAGATCTAGAAGCAAGGAGGAGAGGGAGAACACAAAGGAGGATCAATCAAGAAATATCTTCATCGAATTTTCATTCTTCATCACCAATTTACCCTCAACTCTCCATCAACTCTCTATCATCAACCCTAGATCGCCAAGATTCAAGTGTCACACTCAATTCTCGATCCTTGGACTTCTACACACGTGGTACATCTTCCACTTTCCCTTTTCCATGAAAATTAAACCCCAATTCTCGCAGATCATGAAAATCCTCAATTCCAGTTTTTATCAGGGCGGACTAGTCAGAACCTGGCACCGGACTTGTCCGGTATCTAAATCTGTTTCAAGCTGAATTAATTCTAATTTGACTCGAATCAATTCCAAACCTGTCCAAACTTGTTAAAACTGTTAGAACTAGTTAGTAAACATTAATAGCAACTCATTAACAAGTTTTACATCACAAATGCTTTAATCATGCATGACATGACATATTGAGTAATATATGAGTATTTATTGATTGTAATGTTTGTTTTGTATATTCGTTGCGAGGAATAGAAGGTTTTGCTCCAGAGGGTGCTGTCGAGGACCTCCAGCACCAGAACTTCGATGTCTTTGACTCTAACCAATCTCAGGAGCAATGCAAGTGTCCTTGATCATATTGATCCTGTTTTTAAATGTTTTGTTTGTAAAATTCCATGCTTGTGTCAAATTGATGGGAAACCCAAAATAGGTGTTTACTAGTCTTGTTTGACTATCCTTGTCGCTTCGGATATATTGTGGAGAGTCGGGAAGGAATTTTTACCTTTTTTCTTTGCTTTAATTAATATGGATGGGAAAACTACCAAATGGCTTAATTGTGAATTAATGAAGTTATGGGTGATGAGAATTGATGAATATGGTTAACTGGTAAACATGGAACTTTGTAGATCTAGGCAAGCATGGATCATGGACTGGGTTGGATGTTATGGTGGTTTCGCTTGCTTTAGATCTAAGGACCGGTTTGTGGAGTGACCATCCAGGACTTATAGTGCCACCACAAGGCCAACTATGGGTGTGGCGTAGCTGAATAATTAGGTGAGCTCCTGGTATTGTATGGACCATAGGATGGTGCGGGGAATGGGAGTCGAGAAGGGCTACCCTGGAGATCCGCATGGCACATGAGGGGGCCCGTGGGTGGGAGAATGGAGATTCAAACCTGCTGGTGAAACCTTAGTGGGTCCATATATTCTAGTAGTCCCTTTGCAAAAGCTATTTTGTGATGTCTTGGCCACACACCAAAGAAAGTGTGAGACAGCATAAGGGAGGTTCTTAACACTGAAAGGTGATGAACTCACAAACATGTGTGTAAAGTGGTACAACCTCAACAGAGTGTGTCTAAAACTATCATGATAGCCGTGCTAGTAGTCATTAGCAACCTGGACCCTCACATGATTTGTGGGAAACTTGGTATTTGGGATGGTTGGTATTGGTTATGGTTATTATTATGGTTATGGTTATGGATATGGTTATAAATTGAATTATGATACGTGGATATGGTTATTGATGAAAGTGAGAATCTGGGATATGGATGAATAATTAATGTTGGTTTCATATTATGATATTTATATGGGTCATGATGGGAATTATTTCACATAGACATAGTAAGATGCTTTTTACCTGTTTTTAATGTACTTTTCAGCAACTATCCATTATTTATTATCAATGCCTTGTTTAAGCTACATGTCATTATTTTCCCATACTTGCTGAGTATGACATGTACTCACCCTTGCAATTCCCCCACCAACAGTTTCAGGTGATGTCTGGGAGTATCGTTATGATAATGCGGAGTACTAGGTTGTGTGCTGTCGTCAACCTGCCTGTGGAGTTGCTTGGAGCCGCGCTATCCCTTAGTTGATTAATTAGATTAATTCCGCTGTGGTACTAGTCTCATTATCATTAATGATTATTAGAGTGTAACTTGAGGACTATTTGAATATTGTAATAAAAGTACTCCTTAATTAATTTGTGATGTGGTTATTATCTATTTATCATTTGTGAATCACTTGTGTATGTGTGTTAAACATCCTGGGCACACATATACTGCACTTGGTTCATTTTTCAAAATCGGGTGTCACAAGTTGTTATTAGAGCTAAAGGTTGACCGTAGGACGCAACCTAGATAGAATGGACACTTTAGAGCACATAGGAGCACTCAGGAAACGTTGTGGTTTGTTTGGCTTGCTGATTGTATGTAATGTTGCTTGTGTGCTTAGTAGAGGATTGTGGGATTCTTTAGCGCTTACCACATCCATGTAGGCTAGTATAGGTAGTTGCTTAGTTTCATATCCCTTGATGCATATAGTTCAGAACATTTTATAAATACTTCTATCTTCTGCCCTTCTTCAGATGGCGAGGACTCACAACCAGAGGGATGCCAATGGTGAGGAGGAGAACAATGGAGCACCTCAGAATAACAACGGACTTGGACCTAAGGCTGTCAACCTTCAACAGTTGTTGGCTATGTAAAATCAGCTTATGCAGACCATGATGCAGACTTTGGGACAGCTGCAGGCCAATAATCAGAATCAGCCCCACATGCCTCCACCGCCACCCCCACCAGCTCATAACCTGTTGGGAGAGTTTATGAGGACTAGGCCACCCAATTTTGCTCAAGGCAATGATCCTATGGAAGCTGATGATTGGCTCAAATTTGTGGAGAAGAAGCTCGCGATTGGCCAATGCAATCACCAAGAGAAGGTTCTCTTTTCTTCCTATCAGCCAGTTGGAGAAGCTGCAGATTGGTGGGACTCGCTTTGTCGTGCCCATGAGAATCTAGAGAGGATCACTTGTGCTGAATTCAAGGAGAATTTTTGCTCTCACTTTGTTCCTGAAGGTGTTATGATCCTGAAGAGGCAGGAATTTGAGAACTTAAGGCAAGGAAGGTCAAGTGTGAGTATCTCAATAAATTCACTCAACTCTCAAGGTATGCGCTAGAAGATGTCAACCAGGACAACCGCAAGCAGTATTTGTTTATGAGAGGCTTAAACAATGAAATTCAAGTCCAAATGCTCAACTGCGACTGTGCCAATTTCCAGAAGCTTTTGGACAAGGCCACTGTGGTGGAAAACAAGGTTTGTGAGATGGAACAAGATAATAAGAGGAAGATGCCATACCATTGGAAGCCACAAGGGAGCAATGGTCGTCCTCGCTTTGCGCTGCCAAATGCACCAGACTACAACTCCTCTGCTTCTCCTTATCGAGCTGCTTATCCTCCAGGCTCAAACCACCAGCAATAGAGCCCCGTTATGCATTGCGCCCTAGTATGGTAAATAACCCTCAAGGTCAGCAGTGCCCGAGTTTGCCTGGTGCTTCGGGCGGCAAGACATGCTATGTTTGTGGAGAAGCTGGACACTTCACAAGCCAGTGGCACAATAGAAGCTATGGACCAATGAACAATGCACCCGGGCAGAACCCACAGCCAAATGGAGGAGCACCACAAGGCTACCGTGGAATGCAGAATGTCAGTCATGGCAATGTGAATCATGTCTCTACTGAGGATGCCCAACAAGCGGATGATGTCGTGATTGGTATGTTCCTTGCCAACTCCAACCTCGCGACCATTATATTTGATTCTGGAGCATCTCATTCATTCATATCATTTAAGTATGTTGCCAAGTATAATATGCCTATAGCTCATTTGAAACACACTATTTTGGTGAAATCTCCCGGAGGAGAGATGAGGACAAATATAGTATGTCTGAGAGTAAGTATGAAAATAAGGGGCGGGGGGTAGACTTTCTCGTGAATCTCATCGTCTTGGATTCCCAAGGAATAGACATGATACATGGTATGGTTTGGTTGAGCAAGCATAATGGAAGGATTCAATGTGCCGAGAGGATTGTGCAATTGACAAGTGAGCATGGCACCCGCATTGAAGTTGAGACAGCCCAACACACGACGGATAAAGCAAAGCTGAGTCATGTGGAAAGTGTGACACTTGAGAGCATTCCGATTGTTCGTGTGTATCGAGATGTATTTCCGGATGAGTTGCCAGGTATGCACCAGATCGTGATATAGAGTTCGTTATTGAATTAACATCTGAAACTGCACCTATAGCTAAGACGCCATATAGGATGCCTCCTAAGGAATTAGAGGATCTCTAGAAGCAAATTCAAGAGTAGCTAGAGAAGGGTTTCATCTGACCAAGCTCTTCACCTTGGGGAGCCCTAGTGCTTTTCGTGGATAAGAAGGATGGATCCCAAAGGATTTGTGTTAATTACCAAGCTTTTAATGAGGTGATGCTCAAGAACAAGTATACATTGCCCCGTATAGAGGATTTGTTCGACCAGATGAAGTGTGCATATGTTTTTTCCAAGATTGATTTGAGGTCAGGCTACTTCCAGATGAAGAGTAGATCGTCGGATATCCCCTAAACAGCTTTTCGGACACGGCATGGATCTTATGAGTACACCGTTAGGTCCTTTGGATTGATGAATGCACCTGCATACTTTATGTACCTCATGAATAAAGTCTTCATGGAGTGCCTGGATAAGTTTGTTTCGGTCTTCATTAATGACATCATGATCTACTTGAGAAGCAAGGAGGAGCATTTGAGGCTCACATTGCACAAATTGAAGGAACATCAGTTATATGCCAAATTCAACAAGTGCCAGTTCTAGTTAAGGGAAGTGTCATTTTTAGGTCATATCATCTTAGAAGGAGGAGTATCGGTTGACCCAGGGAAAGTGAGGGACGTGCTGAAATAGGAACCACCACAGAATGTAAAGGAAATTAGGAGTTTTCTTGGAATGGCTGGATATTATGGCCGGTTCATCAAGGACTTTTCCAATATAGCCAAGCCAATTACAGAATTGCTAATGAAGGTGAAAGCATTCCAGTGGACTCCAGTTTGTCAAGACAACTTTGAGGAGCTAAAGAAGAGGTTAACCACGACACCGGTCTTAGTTTTGCCGGATGTGAGCAAAAACTTTGTTATTTACTGTGATGGCTCAAGGCAAGGACTTGGATGTGTGCTCATCCAAGAAGGTCAATTGGTAGACTATGCGTCGAGACAATTGAAGAAACATGAGCAGAATTACCCTACACGTGATATCGAACTTGGAGCCATAGTCCCTGCCTTGAAGGTTTGGAGACACTACGTTCTTGGACATAGGTGTGAGATTTACACGAATCATAAGAGTCTCAAGTACATATTAACACAAAAGGATCTGAATTTGAGGCAACGAAGATGGTTGGAGCTCATCGAGGATTGTGATGTGGGAATCAACTATCACCTGGGGAAGGCTAATGTCGTGGCCGATGCTTTGAGTCGAAAAGGAGTAAGTTACCATTCATGGTTCGGGAGTTTCCATCCGAACTATGCAAGGAGTTTGAACAGTTAAATCTTGGATTGTGAATGAGATGGGGATAATGGAGTTAAATCCGACCTTAGAGCAAGAAATCTGAGAAGTTCAGACCAAGGATGAGGAAATCAAAGAAAGAACCCAAGAAGGGAGAGAATTCGGATTTGATGAGGATGACCAAGGTACTCTGTGGCTTGGTAAGAGGATTGTTGTGCATGATGTGAAGCACCTCCGTGAAACAGTATTAAAGGAGGCACATGATTCACCTTACTCCATTCATCCCGGCTGTACAAAGATGTACAAAGACTTGAAGACATACTATTGGTTGGCTTGCATGAAAAAGGAGATAGCTGAGTATGTAGCTTTGTGTGACGTGTGCCAACGGGTCAAAGTGGAACAGCAAAGGCCAGCGGAATTATTGCAACCATTGAAGATTAAGTGGGAAGAAATCGGTATGGAATTCATAGTTGGATTACCGCGGACCCAGTATGGTTATGACTCGATATGGGTTATTGTGGATCGGTTGACGAAATCATCTCATTTCATTCCTGTCAAGACTACTTATGGTGGAGCAAAGTTGGTAGAATTGTATATGGGAAGAATAGTGTGCTTACACAAAGTACCCAAGAGAATAGTATCCGATAGAGGTTCCCAATTTACCTCAAGGTTCTGGCAAAAGCTGCACGAGTCGATGGGAACTCAATTGAATTTCAGTTTTGCATATCATCGTCAAACGGATGGGCAAACCGAGAGAACACATCAGATTTTGGAGGACATGCTAAGGGCTTGTGTGTTGAAATATGGAGGAAATTGGGACAAAGGTTTGCCATATGCTGAATTTTCCTACAATAACAGTTATCAAGCAAGTTGAAAATGTCACCATATGAAGCATTGTATGGAAGGATGTGTAGAACACCATTGTTTTGGAATGAGACAGGAGAAACTCAAGTGTATGGGCCTGATGTGGTACAAGAGGCTGAAAAGCCAGTTCATGTAATCTGTGAAAATTTGAGGGCTGCTCAATCATGACAGAAGGGTTATGCTAATAATACAGAAAGAAGCTTATCATTTGAAGTGGGAGACTTTATATACCTTAAAGTGTCACATATGCGAGGTCATAAGCAGTTAAGTGTGAGAGGCAAGTTGGCACCTCGCTATATTGGACCATTCAAGATTATGGCCAAACGTGGAGAAGTAGCATATAAACTAGAGATGCCAGCACATCTTTCCAATGTCCATGATGTGTTTCATGTTTCACAGCTCAAGAAGTGCTTAAGGGTACCGGAAGAACAAGTGCCAATGAAAAAATTAGAATTGGAGGCAGATTTGACTTATGCTGAGCAACTGTAAAAATCATGGAAACCAAGGAGAGGATCATGAGAAACAAGGTCATTCAATGGTGCAAAGTACCATGGAAGCATCATATAGAATTAAAAGCAACTTGCGAACTAGAAGATTATCTCAAGAAGTAATTCCCCTATCTTTTTCATTCTACGTCGAATCTCGAGGGTGAGTATCATTTTAAGAGGGGTAGGTTTGTAACACCCTTACGTTCATCCATCCTGCATTGCATACATTCTTATACATGTTTAACGTTGAACAACTTAAAAAGGAACAAGTTTAAAATGAATTAGAAGCAAAACATCACTTAAAAGTCAGTAGAAGTACGGACTTGTCCGGTTTCTACCCCGGACAAGACCGATTTCCCCCTCTGATGCCCTCCGAACTCGTCCATTTTTGCTACGGACTAGTCTGATTAAGTTTCTGTTCCATTCCAGACTTGTCCATGATTGAGTGCGGACTAGTCCGATCCTCGATACGATTTTCGAGTAAGTTGTCAAATTTTCAGACTTGTCCAATCTATGCCGGACTTGTCTGTTTTCCTCTCTGGACAAGACCGGACTTGTCAGGACCTCCTATCGGACTTGTCCGTTTTTGTCTCTTTCTAACCTCGGACTAGTCTCCGCCCCCTAGAGGACTTGTCCGGTGTGCCCGACTCTGATTCAATATTTTCCTCCATGACTTGGTTTTGGGTATTTACCTTATTTGGGCCCAAGAACGTCGTGCCTAACCCATGTGGAGCCCATGTGGGACCCCTACACAACCTCCACCGCCTTGAACACAAAATACATCAAACCCTACATCTCCACCTCTATATAAGCAACACAACACCCCAATTTTTCACGTCTTTTCCACAATCGAAAGAAACCCAAACCCTAGTTGGTGGGAGTCGTCATCAAAAGAAGATCCAGAAGCAAGGAGGAGAGGGAGAACATGAAGGAGCAACAATCAAGCATGATCTTCATCAACTTTTCGTTCTTCATCACCAATTCACCCTCAACTCTCCATTAACTCTCTATCATCAACCTTGATCGCCAAGATTCAAGTGTTGCACTCAATTCTTGATCCTTGGAGTTCTACACACGTGGTACATTTTCTAATTTCCCTTTACCATGCAAATTAAACCCATATTCTTGCAGATCACAAAAACCCTAAATTCCAGTTTTGATCAGGGTGGACTAGACCGGCCCTGGCACCATACTTGTCTGGGATATGAATATGTTTCAGGCTGAATTAATTCCAATTTGACTCGAATCAATTCCAAACCTGTCCAAACTTGTTAAAAACTATTAGAACTAGTTAGTAAACATTAATAGCAACTCATTAACAAGTTTTACCTCACAAATGCATTAATCATGCGTTACATGACATATTGAGTAATATATGAGCATTTGTTGACTGTAATGTCTATTTTGTATGTTTGTTGCGCGGAATAGAAGGTTTTGCTCCAGAGGGTGCTATCGAGGACCTCCAGCACCAGAACTTCAAAGTCTTTGACCCTAACCAAGCTCAAGAGCAAGGAAAGTGTCCTTCATCATATTGATCCTGTTTTTAAATGTTCTGTTTGAAAAATTGCATGCCTGTGTCAAATTGATGGGAAACCCAAAATAGTTGTTTACAAGTCTTGTTTGACTATCCTTGTCACTTGGGATATATTGTAGAGTGTCAGGAAGGACTTTTACCTTTTTGCATTGCTTTAATTAATAAGGATGGGAAAACTACCAAATGGCTTAATTGTGAATTAATGAAGTTATGGGTGATGAGAATTGATTAATATGGTTAACTGGTAAACGTGTGACTTGGATGATCTAAGCAAGCAAGGATCATGGACTCGGTTGGATGTTATGCTGGTTTCGCTTGCTTTAGATCTAAGGATCGGTTCGTGGAGTGACCATCCAGGATTTACAGTGCCACGACAAGGCCAAGTATGGGTGCGGCGTAGCTGAATAATTAGGTCAGCTGCTGGTATTGTATGGACCATTGGATGGCGCGGGGAATGGGAGTCGAGAAGGGCTACCCTGAGATCCGCATGGAGCGTGAGGGGGCCCGTGGGTGGGAGAATGGAGATTCAAGCCTGCTGGTGAAACCTTAGTGGTTCCATATATGCTAGTAGTCCCTTTGTAAAAGCTATTTTGTGAGCTCTTGGCCACACACCAAAAGAAGTGTGTGACGGGATAAGGGAGGTTCTTAGTCACTGAAAAATGATGAAATCACAATCATGTAGGTAAAGTGGTACAACCTCTGCAAAGTGTGTCTAAATATATCATGATAGCCGTGCTAGTGGTCATTAGCAACCTAGACCCTCACACGATTAGTGGGAAACTTGGTATTTGGGACGGTTGGTATTGGTTATGGTTATGATTATGGTTATGTATATGTTTATGGATTAAATTGTGATAAGTGGATATGGTTATTTATGGAAGTGAGAATCTGGGATATGGATGAATAATAAACGTTGGTTTCATATTATGATATTTATCTGGGCCATGATGGGAATTATTTCACATAGACATAGTAAGATGCTTTTTACCTATTTTTAAAATACTTTTCAACAACTAGCCATTATTCATTATCAATCCCTTGTTTAAGCTACATGTCATTATTTTCCCACACTTGCTGAGTATGACATGTACTCACCCTTGCAATTCTCCCACCAACAGTTTCAGGTGATGTCTGGGAGTATCGTGATGATAATGCAGAGTACTAGACTGTGTGCCACCATCGATTTGCCTGTGGAGTTGCTTGGAGCCGCGCTATCCCTTTTGCTCAGTTTGCTTAGTTAAATAATTAGATTATTCCCGTTGTGGTATTAGTCTCATTATCATTAATGATTATTAGAGTGTAACTTGAAGATTATTTGAATATTTTAATAAAAGTACTTCTTAATTAATTTGGGCTGTGGTTATTATCTATTTATCATTTTTGAATCACTTGTGTATGTGTGTAAACATCCTGGGCACACATATACTGCACTTGGTTCATTTTTCGGAATCGGATGTCACAGTTATTCATATAGACATGGTCATGTCATAACTAATTAGACTATAGTGGGGTTTTGTAGTGTTTACGATGATATAATGAGAATGATATGGCATAATCATAAATACTACTACTACCACATACATGGAATCCACAACCAAACAATAAATGTTTCATCCAAGTATATCAATAAAACAAGACTAAAGATAACATCTTTATTAAGGACAAAGTCACAAGTAACAAATAGGAATATGAGAGTCATACCTTTCCCAATTTGGAATTGGGAAGAGAGAGACTCCTTCTACTCCTTCCTAACTTGGACTATGGACTAGAGGCTCTCCTCTCTACAGCATAAACTCCCCTAAACCTATGGAGAGTAGTGGGTACAACAGAATGGTTACTCAAGTGGTGTGTATGTGTGTGAAGTGAGGGTAAGGGTCCAATTTATAGGTGGAGAAGGGTCGGTTCCCACCACCAAAAGCGCGTGAAGCAGTCATCATCATCTTCTGGATGCCAGGAGGAGCCAACACGTGTCAATTGATTGAATTTTGCGGCCGACATGGTCAGTGCTCCGTTGGGGTTCCATTTTCTCCAGGTCACTAACAAGTTGGTCCCCTTTACTGATATAGGTGATACACCATTGGATGGCCTCGAATACTTCTATTTGTGGGTCATTTGATCCATGTGGTGCCACATGTTGGTGCTTGATTGGTTGGGATTATATTTTATAGGATTGTTCCCCCTCTTTTACCTCATTTCCTGCATAAAATGTCTGCATGTAGTATTTCTCCAAGGACAAGTAGAAATAGGTTAAATAGAAAGGTGATGTGTGCAAGAAATGATAATTCCTTCACATAATTGAGTTATATTGACAGCTGAAATTTGTACATAACAGCTATCAACAAGGGGACCATCGACTATCGAGTCCAGGGGATCCCTGGGTACCGACTCCGGTAGCACACCAGGACGTGGGATGCCGCTGCCTCAACCAACTCTCTCCCCTTGGTCTTCAGACGACGAGCGACGAATATGCCCACAGCTTCCATCTTTGTGTTGGCGGAGTTATGTGCGGGGATCCCTTGATTCACCTTCTGCGCAGGCTCCCCACTACGCACAGGACTAACGTCAAAATGCCGCAGTGCCTCCTAGGTGTGGCCCAAGAAGTCCCAGACCTTATGTGCCTTGGGCACATGAGATGCTTGGAGTTCTCTGACCTCCTGCTGCGTCGCCCTCAGCGTGTCTGCCACGCTTTCTGCGAGCTCCTTCTCCCAGGTAGCTAACTGTTGCTCACACACATCAAGCCCCGAATCACGGTGGTCCACAACAAGATCCCTGGCGTCGATGTTGACCTCGCACAACAGGAGGGCCTGGCGCTTTGCTAGGTGCTGCTCCCGATCCCGCGTCAGGTTATGCTCGCGGAGCTCAACATCATTTACACAAGACTACAGCTGGTCGCTATAAGCCTCAGCCTAAGCCTTCAACTCCTTGTCTGCCACCCTCGGTCCACAAAAGCAGCCTCTCGATGTTCGAGATACACTCAGAGCTCCTCAAGAGAGCAAATTCGGGTACCGACCACTTGGTTGGCTGCCTTGGCTTCGACCAGGATCTTCTGGGACTGGGGGTCCATGGCCTTTGCCAAATGAAGCTCCAGCTCCAATGTCTCCTCATCCTTTAGGATGCTCTCCTTCGCCTCATCAATCTTGGACCCCAGTCTCGTGATCGTCTCAAGCTCCTCTTCCCCCTGTGGGGAAGGTGGTAGGGCCGCCAACACCAGGGATCTCACCGACGAGGGACAAGCAAATGTTGTAGCACCACCTGGAGCAGCGGTGCCACCATCAGCCGAGGTACTATCAACCGGAACAACAATCTCTAGGTCCGGATCCTTAGCCTGCTGTGGGGCTCTAGCATCACATCCAGGACAACATTCTGGGGTACTTTGCCACTCGCGCCAAGCGCGGGTGCCGGAGGGACTATCTCCTGGGCCAACCTAGGGGCCCGCTCCACTATCACAATTGTGGCTCCCTTGGGAGTGGGAGCGCTCCCCACCACTATCACAATGACCCGTAGGATGGAGTCGTGGGCTGTCCAATCAAGAGAACGAGAGGAACAACAAAGCTAGATACGATAAGAGTGTCTTACCGACATCATCCGATGTTGTAGCGGCCCTTCTTCGGTTGTGCCAAGGTCGTGGGCACCATTGCCAATGCGACGGGTGAGGTAGATCCTACCAAGCCTCCACCAGGACCACCAGCACTGCTGTCGATACTCGATGGTGCGCCTCCACCAACTCCTAAGGATGGTGAGCTCATGGCTCGGGGAGTCATAGCCAAATGCCGAGACCCGACAGCCACTCAAGTCGCGCTGCCTCTTGAGTCCCCTCAAGAGCTGACGCCAATATTCATCGCTGCCCCTGCGGCAAGGACGCTCGTGGCTCGAGGCCTCTTGGCCTGGGGCTCCGTAGATGCAACACCCTCAGCGCCCTTGCCGACGCTTCGGACGACACCAGCAGTGGGGATGCCGGTGAGCCGTCACTCGTTGGATCGCCCCAGAAAAGATGGTGTGCAATCTTCGATCAAAATAAAACTCGTCGCAGGATGGGCAAGGTCCCTGGTTGAAGAACCGCCAAAACCCGAGGCTGGGTGTGAACACTCCATCAAATGCTAGCTTGGGGCAAGAGCTGCCCTCAGTAGTGACTGAGGATGCTTAGTCTTCACGACCTCAACCACCGGCAACTTCCCCTTTCCAGTGTCGGAGGCCGACGCTCTATTCCGTTCTCTGCCGGAGGCCAGGTCTTCTTCCCCTCGCGCTCCGAAGCTCAGGTTGGGTGCAGAGTCCTATTGTGCGCCGGGGATGCTTAGCCCTCGGTCCGTGTCCCCAATACTCCGCGGTGCAAGCCCAAGTGCGTCAAGGTTTGACATCTCCTTCAAGATCTTCACCCTGAGGGCACCGTTCGTACAGAGCGGCTGGCAAGGCTCGAGAAGGGTGCAGACGTCGGGAGTCAACATGTCACCGATCGACATGGACATCACCTAGAACACCTCCTCCTGGCTTATCTCTGAGTCAGGACCTCTCACTAGTCTGGTGTAGTCTTGTAGAGCGAAGTAAACCATGTTGGGTGGGTGCGCTGCTGGAAAGGTGCCAAGCGACAGCGTACAAAGTTTGCCAGCACCACTAGTGAAGACAAGTCATGGTGTGTAAGGTACCAAATCTGCTCCATTACTGGGGCATACACCAGCTCCAACTCCGAGCGCTCCTCCCATTTCTTGCTTCTAGTGATCGACCAGTCGGTAGGTAAGGTCATGCGATTGTGAGCGTCAGTGCGCACTATCGCCAAATCTTCTCTTCAGTTTTCCCACCTCCCAATCGAAAGGGGAGTGATGTATTTGAACGAACACTTTGGCTGCCGATGGAAGTAGTAGGTCCCAAGGAAGTTCATCTTGCTCTTCCTGGTCCGCCTCACCATGAAGGACTATCAGAACACCAACACGAGTGGGTGCACTCCAACAAACATTTCATAGAAGTGTGAAAGACTGCCACCACCACCAAGGATTTTGACGTCAAGTGATGAAGCTGGAGCCCAAAGATCTCTAGAAGCATCACAAGGAAGGAGGATACGGGTGGTACGAACCTGGCGTAAGTGTACGAAGTGAAGAAAATGATCTCCCTAGCCTCCTCGTCGAGAAGGAGGGAACCGTGGCGGATTCGATCCTGCCGCGCCTCATCTTCCCAACCAAGTAGCCGCCTAACTGGCCCTACATCCTCGATGTGGGAGGGAGGCAAGATCGCAACCATTGTAGCAGACGAAATCAAAGACATTGCAAGTTGCGAAGGCTCGGATACTCAAGGAAGAAGACAAAGGCTTGAGTGTCGAGGTGTGATAATGAAGGTACTACCTTTGCCTACAACGGTTTCGTTTATATCACCCCCCGCGATGCTTGGGTACATCATGCGGGATGCCTAAACTCGGCACGCGCGACGCAACCCGCAGCAATTGAATGTAGCCTAAAGGGGGGGAGGGGGGTGAATAGGCTTTATGAACTTTCGTAGGATCCTGAAACACTTAATAACTTGATCAAATATAGAGAAATTGGACTAGTCTGGTATGGTGCGGACTAGTCCGGTGTGTGCGGACTAGAAGGATCAAGTTTGATCGAAGAATTCACGTAAATTACTCTATGTAGCTGAAAGTAAGTTGTAATTTGGATGTATCACAACAATGAAACTATGTGTGACACAAATTAACATTGATTTCAATGTTTTAACGTAAGTTATCCAAGATTGAGTAAACCCTAGAATATTATGAACAATAAGAAAAAAAGTGTGCGACATAAGATTTTATGCTGTGGTTCGATTCCTATGAAGGAAACCTACATCCACATTGAGGAGTCCACGGAGGACCAGGTCTTCACCAACCCTACCCTCGTTGAATCGCCATGGAGGCCGATTCTCTTCCACTAATCACAAAGGGGCAAATAACTGTGTTCAAAGGGCCTTCTGACAACTTAGAGCTCCCCAAGATTTACAATTGAGAACACCACCAAACACACTCAAATGATAAGCAATAAAAAACAAGAGTATGCGAGAGAATCAAACCAAAGAGCTCAAGAAAGTGTGGAACCAGTCTCTCCTTTTGATCAATGCTAGTCCTCAAAGATTTGATCTTTCTAGGGTTAGAATGTGTGGAGATATGTGTATTTTCGGCTCTTGGAAGGTGTGACGGTGCAGGAGGTCGAGAGAGGGTTGTAGGGCCGTACACCTCTATTTATACTAGGGTTTCCAAAGGTTTCCATTAGGGTTTGTAATGTCCGGACTAGTCTGTGGTGGACTCCGGACTAGTATGGTGCGCGGCGTGTGGAAAGTCCTAAGTGATCAAAAATATTGGACTTGTCCGCATGTGAGCGGACTAGTCCAATTTGGGCTCTGGAATTGTTCAGACTAGTCAGACACATATAGTATTAGTCCAGTGTGGTGAACCTCATGTAGAATTGAGGACAAGTCCACACTTGGAGGACTTGTATGATTTTAGTCAGAGAGTTTTCGGACTAGTTCGTGGTGATATCGAACTTGTCCATTCTTTTGTAAAGTGTGAAGTCCTGAGGACAAGTCTGCACTAGGGCAGACTTGTCTGTTTTTAGTCAGAAAGATATCAGACTAGTTCGGATAATATCGGACTTGTCCAGTGCTGTGAAACTTGGACTATTTGTGGACAAGTCTGCAATGGGAGGACTTGTCCGTTTCTGGACAAAGAGATATCGGACTAGTCCGGGAATACCGGACTAGTTCGGACCTGTAAAATTTTGTGCAGTGAGGGTGATTTCCTTTGCTTGAGCTCTTGGGGTGTGTTTCTTCAACACACTCCATACACAATAAAGTATTCTATTCAGCTCTTGAGCTCTTTTCCATATAAATCCTCATTCTCCTTTCTTTTTGCGCTTTCTTCATAATTTCATTAAAACCTGTGCTCATCTCAACAATTTTGTTAGGATCTCATTTGTTTGTCATTAATCAATCAAAACCCACATGGGATGCCAAGATGCACTTTCAATCTCCCCCTTTTTGGTGATTGATGAAAACCAATTGAGATTTCAGAAATATGATAAAAATTCAGATTTTCATAAAGTGTGCACATACGAGCTTGTAACAAATTATGCAATGAAAACATAAGACATATGTGCACTATTTATGGTGGGGTGCAAAACTATATGTGTGTGAGCAATAATTGTGATGAGAATGAGGTAAATGACATAATCATATCAACATCAAGCATGTATGTAAATTTCAAAGCATAAACATTGATCATATCAAGCATAAACATAGATCATATCAAAGCATCATCACAAACTTCATAAACATGACTAGAAACATAATAAAAGTCTTACAACACCAAAAACAGTCTTACGGCACCAAAAATAGTCTTACAACATCAAAAGCATAATAAAGAGCAAAAGATACAAATAGAGCTCTCATCTCTTATCTACTGCTACAACCTAATGACTCCTATATCTTTCACCCTTTGGCATCAAGGCACCAAAAGAAGGAGACGAGGAATCTACTAGGCATCACCAACTACCTCCTTGCTGTTTGACCTTTCATCGTCTTCATCGTCGAGCTGAGGAGGATGAGAACCACTCGTCGAGCCCCCAATGCCGAAATAGGCAAGTTCAGAAGGATAAAGAGGTAGAAGTTCCAAAAAGTCAGAAGCTGGGTCCTCGAAGATAACTGGGACTCAACAGGCTCAATCTCCAGCTTCTGGCACGTGGCTTTGACATTTTGCTGCATGTACCTCATGTCCTCTTTCCTTTCCTTGTTCAACTTGTGGGTCTTCACTTCAACTTCCAACAAGAGCCAAAAATAGCAGCCAGGTACTTCATAATGCCACTAGGAGACCCTTTGTTAGGAGGGTCCCTAGTGTTAGAGGCAGGCCTTGCATCTCCTTGATCTCTCCTCGGAGCCTCTTCACTTGAAACAGGAGATGGAGCAGTTGGAAGAGAGGCTTGAGGAGGCTTTTGTGGCCTTAGAGGAGTATGCTCTACATCCTTCACAAACTCAATTTCTGTGACTTTCTCAATCATAAACATCAAGTATGGTGCATAGCCACAAGAGCGGTTTGGTGTGCATGAGATGTTCACCATGTCATTCCAAGTGTAGTTAAAGCTGTCAAATTTCCTACTCTTGCTGATCACCTTCATCAATGTCCTCAGGTAGCCTTGGACACTTCCTGCATCTCCATCCTTCGGAGCAATTGTCTTCCTAAGCACCATGTTGAGAACCATGAAGAACGACTTCATGTTCTTGGTTGAGGGAGGATTGTACTTGAGACGGGTGTCATAGAAAAAGTCCATCTTGTCCTTCTCTAAAATCCCAATGTTGTGAATAATCACCTCATTGTTGCTGGTGTCCTCAAGATGCAGCAGCCTAGCAAATTCATCATATGTCATAGTGTACTTGGATCCATGTGTCATCGAAGTCACTCGCTCTTCTTCACCACTGGTAAAGTAGCAAGTTGCATATAACTGAGCAATGAATTCTTCATTCCAGTTGTACCTGAAAGCAAACAAAGCCTTTAAACCATGCCTCTCTGTAGCCGCTACCACTTCATCAAAAGCACCACAACTTTTTCTTTCAAAATGGTTCCAGTCAATCCATTGGCTGCGGACTACTGGAGTCTTCATCTGCAGGTATATAGAACTGTAGAAGTCCGCGTGGAAGTTGCTCCACAATCTTGGATCAACTGCCTTCTTAGCACTACCATAAGCTTCAATCATCCTCAGCTTGAAAGCTACATCGCTCCCTTTGACATTGAATTTCTCTTCTGAGGGGACCCTGTTCCCCTGTCTTGGAGCACTCTAACAGAGAGGGCCAATCGGGCCAGAGGCGAGCCCTTTTCCTCTACCCTTAGCTTGGTGAGGAGCTGCCGAGCTAGGGCCGGCTGCATCTTTTCCTCTAGATGCAGGTTTCTTGGTCGGAACCTTCTGTCGCACCTTAGTTGGAGTGGGCAAAGGGTCAGCAGCACGACCTTGCCTCTTCTTGCTTTGCCCCGTCGAAGCACTACATAATATGACTTGTTCTATTTTGGCCTCAAAGTCAGAAATCTCATCATTTGAGCTCGACATTGTCCTGACAAGAAGATTATACAAGGCACAGATAACGATTGATGGCAAGGTAATGCATTGAGTAGAAGGAAAATAGGGTTGTGTCCAGTCAGAAATCGGACTTGTCCGATGCTCAAGTACGGACTAGTCCAGAGTACCGGACTTGTCCGCACTGAGAACAGACTAGTCCGATATTCAGCTGTTTGAACCCTAACTAGCAAAGCAATGGTGTTACTCAATGCAAAAGTGGCTCAATGTAGTTGTAATACAACAAGGAATCATGTATTAACAGGAGAAACTAAGCTATTTGAGAAAAAACAAGAGAAATCGAAGGTTATAGGGTTTGGAGAGAAACTTTACCAAATCCTTTGATTTGTAGAGTTGGAGGAGTTTTTGATGCGGACAAGTCCTGGGTCCTCGATCCCCTTGCGACAAAGATCATTTCCCACGAGGATTTGAGGTGATTTGGTGGAGAACTCACCAATTCACCTTAGGGGCACTTGAGTGAGGAGAAAGAACGTGAGGTGTGTTGTGAGGATGAAGAAGATTAGGTTTTGGCGGCCCTAGGGTTATGGAGTCGAAAAATCGGACTAGTGCGTGGTTGATCGGACTAGTCCAAACTACTGGAACTCTGCGGACTAGTCTGCATTGTGCGGACTAGTCCGGGTAACCACGGACTAGTCCGTGGTCACCAAAACAGAAACAATTAGACCATTCGTATATATTTGAAGGTGCTTACTAAGGAAATAGGGGGCAAAAGACACAGATAATCTTGATGAATATGATCAGTAAACATACAACAATCAAGCTATAACCATAATTCACCAAGATCAAGTAATTAACATAGTTTTCGAAGAAAAATAGAGAGAGATGATTTTCATAACACAATTAATAGATCTTGAAGATGGCATATAGGTACGCAAGCTTTCCAGCCACGTTCCGAGCATCAAGGTTATTTAGTTCATTTCGGAGCTCATAAAACGTTTTTCATCAAGTGCTTGGTAAAGATATCAGCTAGTTGTTTTTCAGTGTTGACATGGGAAATGGCTATGTCTCATTTCATTGAGTGATCTCTAAAAAAGTGATGCCGGATGTCTATGTGTTTGGTCCTAGAGTGCTCAACGGGGTTATGGGCAATTTTAATTGCACTCTCATTATCACAAAGGAGTGGAATACGGCTCATATTGTTACCGTAATCCCTTAGAGTTTGTCGCACCCAAAGGAGTCGTGCACAACAACTCTCGACTGCAACACACTTCGCTTCGGCCATGGATAAGGCAATGGAGTTTTGTTTCTTGGAGGACCAAGAAAGTAGGGATCTACCTAGGAATTGGCACGTACCAGAAGTACTTTATCTATCTACCTGGCATTCGACATAATATGCATTGGAGTATCCAATGATATTGAATTATGAACCTTTGGGATACTAAAGGCCTAGGTTGGGTGTATGAACTAATTATCGCAAGATCCTTTTTATGGTTGTCAAATGACATTCATTAGGATTGGCTTGAAATCTTGCGCACAAACATACACTCAACATAACATCAGACCTAGATGCACATAATTAAAGTAGGGAGCCAATCATGGAGTGATATTACCTTTTGACCCACGTTTGGTCCGTCTTCATTGAGATCCAAGTGTCCATTTGTCACCATGGTAGTCTTTATAGGCTTTTCTTTGTCCATTCAAAACTTCTTGAGTATGTCTTGAGTGTACTTTGTTTGGCTTATGGACGTCCCTTCCTTTTGTTGCCTCACTTGGAATCCCAAGAAATATCTCAATTCTCCCATCATGGACATCTCAAATCTATCTGTCATGATCTTACTAAATTCTTGACAATAAGATTTGTTAGTTTAACCAAATATAATATCATCAACATAAATTTGATAGATAAATAGATTATTATCAAAATACTTAGTAAACAAAGTGTAATCAGCTTTACCGATTTTAAATCCATTTTCAATCAAAAAATCTCTAAGGCACTCATACCAAGCCCTAGGAGCTTGTTTGAGGCCATAAAGAGCCATACACAGTTTGAACACATGGTCAGGGAATTCTTGATCTTCGAACCCGGGGGATGCTCCACGTAGACCTCCTCCTTGATCGATCCGTTGGGGAATGCACTTTTCACATCCATTTGATAAAGCTTGAAATCATGGTGAGTAGCATATGCAAGTAATATTAAAATCGGTTCAATCCTAGCTACGGGAGAAAAAGTCTCGTCGAAATCCAAACCTTCAACTTGTGAATACCCTTTGGCCACAAGTCGTGCCTTTTTCCTTGTCATCACCCCGTGTTCGTCTTGCTTGTTGCAGAAGACTCATTTAGTGCCGACGACGTTGAACTTGGGTCTTTTAACAAGTTCCCACACCTCATTCCTTTTGAAGTTGTTCAATTCTTCTTGCATCGCCACCACCCAATCCAGATCTTTTAATGCATCTTCAACCTTGTGTGGTTACAAAGAGGATACAAACGAGTAATGTTCACAAAAATTAGCTATTCGAGATCGAGTTGTTACTCCCTTTTGGATGTCACTGATTATGTTGTCGACGGGGTGATCTCTTTGGATGCATTGATGTACTCTTGGGTGTGGCACTTGTTGTCTTGAGTCTTCATTGTCATCATATTCTTCTCCCCCTGGATGGTTGCCCTCATTGATGTGTTGATCACCTTTATCTTCATGAGGTTGATCTTGTGTAGAAGCTCCCCCTTGATTATTGCTCTCTACTTGTGGTTCATCTTCCTCATTCGCATTTGGAGGTGGCGCCTGTGGTCAAACATCGCCCAACGCCATTCTTCTCAATGCTTGACAAGGAGCTTCTTCTCTATCTTGAACACATTGATCAATATGCTCTCCTTGAGAGCCGTTAGTTTCATCAAACACTATGTCACGTGCTACTTCAACAAGTCTGGGGGCCTTGTTGAAGGCTTGATAGGCGTAGGAGTTTGAATCATAGCCAAGTAAGAAACCTTCATCGGACATAGAATCGAAGTTTGAAGTCCTAGGCTTCTTGTTCAAGATATAACATTTAGAACCAAAAACTCAAAAGTATGAAATATTCGACTTGTTACACGTGAGTAGTTCATATGATGTTTTCTTGAGTAGGTGATGAAGATATAGCCGTTTTATGGCGTGACAAACGATATTAACCACTTGAGCCCAAAACCGGTCCAAAGTCTTGTATTCATCGAGCATTGTCCCCGCCATCTCAATGAGTGTTCAATTCTTCCTTTTGGCTACTCTGTTTTGTTAAGGAGAATAAGGTGTTGAAAACTCATGCTTTATCCCTCCTTTGTCTAGATACTCCTAGACTTGGTTATTCTTGAACTCCGTTCCGTTGTCACTTCGTATTTTCTTGATCGTCAACGAAAATTCATTTTGAGCTCACTTGAGAAACTTCTTGAGAGTTCCTTGAGTTTCTGTCTTATCATGCATAAAGAAAACCCATGTGAAGCACGAAAAATCATCAACAATGACCTTATTTGTTACCGATGATGCATATGTAAGCAATTGGACCAAATAGGTCCATGTGAAGTAGCTCGAGCGGTCTCGTTGTTGTCATGAAATTCTTCACGTTTTGGGGTGCTCCTACTTGCATCCCGTCTTGGTACATGCTTCAAGGCCTGTCTTTCTCAAAAACAACATCCCTCAAACCTCTGATGTGATCGCCCTTAAGGAGTTTTTGAAGATTCCTCATGCCAACATGTGCTAGTCGTCTATGCCACAGCCAACCCATGTTGGTCTTTGCAATCAAGCATGTGTCAAGTTTGGCTTTATCTTTGTTGAAGTCAACTAGATAAAGCTTTCCCTTTAACATGCCCTTGAATGCAACCGAGTTGTCACTCCTTCTAGAGACGGTCACACCCTCATTAGTAAACAAGCAATTATAACCCTTGTTCATAATTGAGATATGAACAAAAGGTTATAATCTAAGGAATCAACATTTAAAACATGAGAAAGAGTATGTTACTTTTATCAACATTATTTAGTTGTCTAACTTGAGAGGTGTTTCCCTTGACAAAAGCAATGCGTTCCTTGTTATTCTTGTGACTTCTAGCATTTTTATTTTCACCATAAGAATACCCAAGGCCATATTTGACATTTGGAGATCTTGAGACCAAGTATGCACTAAGTGCATACTTGACCTTCTCCTTTTCAAATATGCCACTAGGGGAAGGTTGCTTTTCCTTCGTCAAGGTTGACTTTTCTTTCAAGTTAGTGTCAATTTTAGCACATGTACAAGTAATAGTAGTTTCAGGTTTTAGATGTTGAGAAGATGAGCTTGAAGAGGATGAAGAGCCACTTTGCTTCAGTGACTCAACTTTTACCTTGAGGATCTTGTTAACTTTGGTTAAGTTAGCAAGTTCATCCTTGATGATTACTTTTGAGTCGCTTAACTTCAAGCAAGCTTCCTTGCTTGAAGCTAGCTCAAGTTCAAGTGACTTGCTTCGCTCCTTTTCATGTTCAAGTAGCTTTTTGATCTTAATATATTCTTCCTTTTGGAGGATGATCATATCTTCTTTACGCTCAACTAGCTCATCCATATCAACAAGCTTATCCATTAAAAATTTCATCTTAGCAGTAGTTCTCTTATCTAGACCACTAAGCAAGTATTCATTTTCATCACAACTATCATCCTCACTAGAATTATCACTATCACTAGCAATGGAATGCAAGGAGGAAGATTTAGTTGTTACCATTCTTTTACCTTCCTTTGCAATTAGACATGTGTTGTCGTTGTCCTTCCATGCGCCCATGGTTGGGAAGAGGGTGGATTTCTTGGTTGTCTTCTTGATGGCTATGGTAGCCATCTCCTCTTCCTCTTCGGATGAAGACTTATCATTGGAGTCCCACTCCTTCCATAGATGCGCTTGTCCGAATTGCTTCTTCTTCTTGAACATCTTATTGGGTTGAGGCATGTTGTCCGTGGTTTTTCCTCTTGTTTTTTCCATGAGGACAATCAACTATGAAATGGTAGTATTCTTCACAGTTATAGCAAGCGCGCCTCATTTTCGGTCTTGGCTTGTCCCTTTGTCTTCCTTCATTTGGTCTACCACCTTGTCTTGTTCTCATCATTTTCTTGAATTTCTTCATGAAAAGGATCATATCTTCTTCATCTATATCACTGCTCTCATTGTCGCTGTCGTCTTCCTCTTAAGCTTCTCAAGCTTCTTTTGATATAGGTTTACAAGTGGACTTCAAAGGAACTCCTTTCTTCTTTGCCGAGGTAAGGTCGGCAATCTCTTTGATGTGCTTTGCTTGTTTCTTCGTCATCTCAAAATTGATGATCTTCCCAAGAAGTTTGTCCGAGGTCATTTTCCAATACCCGGGGCTTTCTCTAATCATCGAGCATAGGGTTACATTGCGAGGCATGAAAGCTCTAAGAATTAGCTTTATGACCTTGTGATCATTCCACTTCTTGCTTCCATATGCTCGAACTTTATTGATGAGATTCTTCAATCGATTGTACATATCTTGCAGTGACTCATCTTCTTCTATAGCGAATCTTCTCAATTCACCTTCAGTCATTTCAATCTTAGCTTCTCGCACATGACGATCACCTTCATGTGCAGTTTGTAAAGTGTCCAATATCTCCTTAGAAATTTCGAGTCCATCCACCTTAGTTAACTCGTCTCGGCTCAGTGACAATGTTATGACAGTTGCAGCTTCAGCGTTCTGATGAATAGCTTGTTCTTGGCTTGGTGTGAGCTCTTCATCGTCATCCGAGATATCTATCCTTGTACACACTATATGCCACAAGATGGGGTTGAGTGATATGAGATGCATTTTCATATTTTGTATCCATATAGAATAATCATTTCCATGGAAGAAAGGTGCTTTCCCTAGAGGAATTGACAAGTAATGGTTATTGTTCCAATTTCACCGGTTATAGTTAAAAGGATATCGGGAGTATTCGGTGTGATTACTCCACTTCCTCTTTTCATCCTTGATCTTCATCTTCCCTTTTGGGGATAGTGCCTTCTTCCTCAGAAGTGCCTTTATTTCTAGCATCTCTTCATCATCATCCTCGCAGTCTTGGATGGCGTCGAGGAGATTCTCCTGCTTCTAAGTCTTTTCATCGTCACCCTTCTCTTGGTTGATGTTCTTGTGTACATCCTTAATGTCTGACATCTTCTCTTCGAGCGGTGAGTCTCTTTTGAAGAGTCCTTGCTCTGATACCCATTGAATGTAGCCTATAGGGGGGTGAATATGCTTTATGAACTTTTGTCGGATCCTAAAACACTTAACAATTTGATCAAATACAAAGAAATCGGACAAGTGCAGTATGGTGCGGACTAGTCCGGTGTGTGCGGACTCAAACGATCAAGTTTGATCGAAGAATTCACATCAACTACTCTATGCAGCGGAAAGTAAGTTGTAATTTAGATGTATCACGACAATGAAACTATGTGTGGCACAAATTCACTTTGATTTCAATGTTTTAACGTATGTTATCCAAGATTGAGTAAACCCTAGAATATTATGAACAATAAGAACAAAAGCGTGCGACACTAGATTTTATCTTGTGGTTCGATTCCCACGAAGGAAACCTACATCCACGTTGAGGAGTCCACGGAGGACCGGGTCTTCACCAACCCTAACCTCGTTGAATCGCCACGTTGGTCAATTCTCCTCCACTAACCACAAAGGGACAAATAACCGTGTTCAAGGGACCTTCTCACAAGTTGAGGGTTCCCCAAGATTTATAATTGAGAACACCACCAAACACACTCGAATGATAAGAAATAAACAACAAGAGTGTGTGGGAGAATCAAACCCAATAGCTCAAGATGGTGTGGAACAAGTCTCTCCTTTTGATCAATGCTAATCCTCAAAGATTTGTTATTTCTAGGGTTAGAATGTGTGGAGAGATGTGTATTTTGGGCTTTTGGAAGGTGTGACGGCGCAGGAGGTCGAGAGAGAGGATTGTAGGGCCATACACCTCTATTTATACTAGGGTTTCCAAAGGTTACCATTAGGGTTTGCAATGGCTGGACTAGTCCGTGGTGGACTCCCGATTGTCTGGTGTGCGGCGTGTGGAAAACCCTAAGTGTTCATAAATATCGGACTTGTCCGCATGTGAGCGGACTAGTCTGTTTTGGGCTCTGGAATTGTTTGGACTAGTCCGACACATATCGGATTAGTTCGGTGTGGTGAACCTCATATAAAATTGAGGACAAGTCCGCACTTGGAGGACTTGTCCGATTATAGTCAGAGTGTTTCCGGACTAGTCTGTGTTGATATTGGACTTGTCCGTTTCTGTGTAAAGTTTTAAGTCCTGAGGACAAGTCTGCACTGGGGCAGACTTGTCCATTTTTAGTCAGAAAGATATCGGACTAGTCTGGTGCCGTGAAACCTGACTGTTTGTGGACAAGTCCACACTGGGAGGACTTGTTCGTTTTTGGACAGAGAGATATCGGACTAGTCCGGTGAATATCGGACTAGTCCGGACTTGTGAAATTTTGTGCAATGAGGGTGATTTCTTTTCCTTGAGCTCTTGGGGTGTGTTTCTCCAACACACTCCATACACAATAAAGTATTCTATTCAGCTCTTGAGCTCTTTTCCATATAGATCCTCATTCTCCTTTCTTTTTGCGTTGTCTTCATAATTTCATTAAAAGTTATGCTCATCTTAACAATTTGTGAGGATCTCATTTGTTTGTTATAAATACACCAAAACCCACAAGGAATGCCTAGATGCACTTTCAGCACCTATGATAGCGGGGCCCATGTCCCCTGCTAGAAGAGTAGGACCGTGCAGTCAGCCATCTGAGAAGACAACATGGTGGTTTCCATAAAGGCAGAGCAGCAGAAGCGCTACAGACACATTGGCAACCGTTGCAGTTAAAGATACTGCGACAAGCAAAGGTCGTATCGCCACCAACTTTTAACCAAAAGAGTTTGTGTGTCCACATTGGCAGAGGAGCGCACCGCTTCGACTACCCAGGACAAAAATAAAAAGACAGCGCGGGAAAGCAAGGTTAGGGCTCCACCCGCGGATTCATCACCTCTCCCGGGGTGGACCCAGGGGCCACTGTTGGTACAAATGATACTTGGTACCCCTAACGCCTAACTACCCTGCCTCCACGCTAAGGCAGGGTCCAAAGGCGCTGATGAGGAGATCACTTCTATGGATACAAATAACACGCCATTTAACATACAAGTTGCAATCAATTGAGTTCACACAAAACAATTAATTTCAGAGGTGAGCTCGTTCTTATATGTTTCCTTATATATTTTTTAGAATAGATTGCTACCTAATGATTTATTTGTGATTAGGATCCATGGAGAGGTTCAAGGAGTACTTGGAGGAAGTCTTAGGGGCGTGGAAGACCAAAGAATACGTTCAAAGAAGATGGAAACCGAACCCAACTCAAAATCATGTCCAACTCGGAGTCCAGGAACAGTTCGCACTAAAACGGAAGCCAAGGACACATACGATCTCCGTTTTGGATGTTCTACATATGCATCGAAAGGGGAGAGGATATCATTTCTAGCACCGCTGGTCCCATGTCAAAATTCCTTTGGAGTCGACTGGAATCGTGGAAATAAAATTGAGTTCATAATCTGTTAGGGTGCTACGCCATCGTATTGGGCCATTGGCCATTGTATCAAGTCTACATCTCTTATTTTCGTGTTTTAGGGTTCGGTCAAAACTCCAACACCCCCTTGGATGTCCTCCTACCTGTATATACTCCATAGTAGCTGTCATGAACAATGGGTTTTGCTTAGATCAATAATATATCCGTTCAACAGTTTGTGAAACCCCAACTTCGCGATTTTAGATCGTGTCTTCTATGTTATTGCTTGTGTTCTGAATTGCACTTGCAAGGATTATCCTTATTTGCGAGGTAAATCGTGTGAAGCATGGTTGATAACCAACGGAGCGGTGGTGTAGTGATTGCAGAGGTTGTTCGTGTTCTACTCGAGAGCCTCAGATCATCAACGTCGAGATCTCCACATCAATCGACTTATCCATTACCTTTCGGAAGATCGGGCCTAATCCTTCTTATCAATTGGTCCAGATTTCTAGGTTACCCATTAGGTAATTCATCTATCCATTGCATTAGTTTTGTTTTTCATACCTAGAGTCCACAAAAAAACTTGCAGTTTAGTAGATCTGTTCATTACATTGTCCAAACCACGTTGAGCCTTTGAAACTTTTGTTTTTAGTTTGGTTTTGTTGAGTTTGTGCCCTTGTTTGAGTCATATTGCTGGTTTATAAAATGTTTTTGGCCTTAGTTTGAGTTTTGCTTTGTTTTGATTCATCCTTTTGAATCACGTCATCACGTCCAGATTAGATTCATCTCTATCTAGTTTAGTATTTTCATCATATCTGGCTCATATGAACTTGGATTCTGGAGATCTTGTACTTCCTGAAAAGCTTAAGAAGTTCTCAATAACTTTCGTATTCATAAATGTCCAAGAAAATGGAGTTATAGAGGTTGAAATTGCATTAGATCTGAATCTGTTATTGACCTAGAATTCTGAAAAGTCTGTATTTCGTGAGCAATATCTCCTATTGTTCCAATCCAAAATAGGTCTTCCATATACTGAAATTAAAGAAGAGAGATATACCTATAATCATTTTGTCAATTGCTTTTAGATTTGGGGCCTCTAAGGTGCTTAATTTTCCTTAGAAATTCAACAAAAAATTTGTAACAGACCTACGAGATATCTTTGATTGCTTTGCATTGTGTTATTCTTTTGTAGCACATTCTAAAAAAAAAAAAGAAAAAAAGGCAAGTGCAAAACAAGATACAAAAGCGGCACGCAAAAAAAAAGGGAAAAAAAACAATAAAGAAAAACAGAAGTGCTTGCATCCTTTGTGTCCTCTAATTTTGTTACATATCTTGCCAGCTTGAACTACTAGGAACACATTTAGACTAGCAACTTTGACAAGTACTTTGGACACTTATTCAACTTAACTATTTGATTTCATTGTTGCTAATCATTGCTACATATAAACTGCCATCCAAGCTACACTTTACTATTGAGCAGAATCGATAAACCTTTGCAATCATCCCACACTTCATTGGTTTCATCATACCGTCCACCGTTTGCCACCTGCAGTGTTGGTAAGAACACTTATAAGAGCGTGGTAACACGCTCGAGAGTGTGTGATTCCACTTCCACTTTGCCATTATCCTTTATAAGGATAACATATTTTTTGTTGTCTTCTATTTGCTACTAACAATGTCAGGTAAAAGCAAGAATAATGCATTATATGCTGAGATGATGGACATGATGAAGACGACGATGGAGTTGCTCACTAAAAATCAAACATCAACCAAGGTATCACATGACATTCGTACCACCTTTACAACACATTCCACAAGGAGTAATTACATTTTCCGATCTCTTCCTTCGTATGATGGTTTTGGTTTCGATGAATATATTGCTTGGGAAATAGAGTTGGATAAAATTTTTGGACAATGGCATATTTGTGAGAGGAGAAAGATTAGAAATATTGCTAGTGCATTAGTTGATTGTGCATTAACTTGGTGGGACAACTTGAGTGATTCAGAAAAACCTCGAACATGGAAATACATGAAAATTCTTACGTGAAAAACTTTTTCTAATGTATCTAATTGCAAAGATGAAATAAATGAAATTGAGAATAATTTTCTTTTTGCACCCCATCCTATGCCTAAACTTTTGCAGGAATATGAACAAATAAATGTAGATGCAAATAATAATGAGGTGTTGAACAACTCTTCTGAATTTTTTGATTAATTGACCCATAATGCATTTGAAATTCTTACTGAAAATGACAGTAATGTTAATGAAAAATACCCTACATTAACCAAGGTATGACATTTTCAGATGTGCTGAATTTTTCTACCAATTATGCTATCAATGAGCAGCAACAAGATGAACCTTTTCATAATACACCTTTACCACTAGTTGACTTTCCTACTGATTCTTACAAAAAAATGAGTTGTGTGCTCATAATTATATTGTAGCTATGATAGAACAACCAAATGAATTTGATACTTTATCACTCAGTTGTGCTGAAATTAAGCATTTGATTCCAATTACATGTGAAAGGGATGAGCTGAAATTGTTGTCTTCTCTAAATACTTTGGTTTATATTCAATTTGACACTCTTTGTGATCTAGACATTGTAGAAAGAAGAATATTTTCTAAAACTGAATTACCTTTGGTGGCAAAAAATAGTTTTCATGCTATAAAGAAATATGAACATAGTGGCATGTTTATGGTGCATAAAGTTTACATATGTTCAAATGTGCAAGATCCTTTTATGCTACAACACCATGGTAAAGTAAATGAATGCACTAATGCTAATAATGCCTTGTCAAGTTTTTCTAGTATTTTTTCCTTGCAGCGGGGACAACAAATAAAAGAGAAGCATTGTTCGGTGCGATTGTACAATAAGGACAGCGCTCATACTATTCCCAAAAGCCTCTTTCCTGGACATACGTGCAAGCCAAGGACATATTGTCATAAAGAAGGGGAGAATGACGAGATCATGCACGTAATCATTGCACCTACAAACATGGCACAAAGTTTATTTATTTTGGATCCTGGCTTAAATGAATGTGCACTCTTATTTTATGGAAAAGACCAAGATGGTACACTAAGTCGTCCACAACCTTGGCCTCCTCCTTTCATACATACAAGAAGATTTGATGGCAATGCACATTTGGATCAACACATGAGAGATGATGAACATGAGTCGAGGACGACTCGAATTCAAAAAGGGGGAGGATGATCAGGACATCACTTCTATAGATACAAACAACACTCCATTGAACATACAAGATGCAATCAATAGAGTTCACACACAACAATTAATTTCAGAGGTGAGCTCGTTCTTATATGTTTCCTTATATGTTTTTGAGAATAGATTGCTACATAATGATTTAATCATGATTAGAATCCATAGAGAGGTTCAAGGAGTACTTGGAGGAAGTCTTAGGGACATGGAGGACCAGAGAATACGTTCAAAGAAGATGGAAACCGAGCCCAACTCAAAATCATGTCCAACTCGGAGTCTAGGAGCATTTTGCACTAAAATGGACACCCAGGATGCATACTATCTCCATTTTGGACGTTCTACATATGAACGGAAAGGGGAGACGATAACCTTTCTAATGCCAATGGTCCCATGACAAAATTCCTTTGGAGTGGACCGGATTCAGGGAAACAAAATTGAGTTCATAATCTGTCAGGGTACTGCGCCACCGTATTGGGCCATTGGGCATTGTATCAAGTTTACATCATGTCTTCTACGTTCTTGCTTGTCTTGTCAGTTGCACTTGCAGGAATTAGCCTTCTTGGCGAGGTCAATCGTGTGAAGCACGGTTGATAACCAACGGAGCGGTGGTGTAGTGATTGCAGGGGCTGTTCGTGTTCAACTCGAGAGCCATGGATCATCAACGTTGAGATCTCCACATCAATTGACTTATCCATTACCTTTTGGAAGATCAGGCCTAATCCACTCATCAATACAATTTATGAGTGAATTAGGTCCGATCCTCCAAAAGGTAATGGATAAGTCGATTGATGTGGAGATCTCAACGTTGATGATCCAAGGCTCTCGAGTAGAACACGAAAAACCACTACAACCACTACGCCACTACTCCGTTGGTTATCAACCGTGCTGCACATGATTGACCTCCCCAAGAAGGCTAATTCCTGCAGGTGCAACCGAGAACACAAGCAAGAACGTACATGATCCGAAATTGCGAAGTTGGAGTTTCACAAACCATAGAACGGCGATATTATTGATCTAAGCAAAACTCCATTGTTCATGGAGGCTACTATGGAGTATATATAGGTAAGAGGATGTCTAAGGGGGTGTTGGAGTCATGACCTAACCCTAAGACATGAAAATAAGAGATGTAGACTTGATACATGGCCAAATGGCCCAATACGGTAGTGCAGCACTCTGACAGATTCTGAACTCAATTTTGTTTCCACAATTCCGGTCGACTTCAAAAGAATTTTGACATGGGACCAGCGGCATTAGAATGGTTATTCTCACCCCTTTCCGTGCATATGTAGGATGCCCAATACGGTTATCATATACGTCCTGGGCGTCCGTTTTGGTGCGAACTACTCCTGGACTCCGAGTTGGACATGATTTTGAGTTGGGATCGGTTTCCATCTTCTCTGAACGTATTCTCTGGTACTCCACGTCCTTAATACTTCCTCCAAGTACCCCTTGAACCTCCATGGATCCTAAGCACAATTAAATCTTTAGGTAGCAATCTATTCTGAAAAACATACAAGGAGACATATAAGAATGAGCTCACCTCTGAAATTAATTGTTGTGTGTGAACTCTAATGATTGCATCTTGTATGTTCAATGGAGTGTTGTTTGTATCCATAGAAGTTATGTCCTCATCATCCTCCCCTTCTGGAATAAGAGTCGTCCTCGACTAAAGTTCATCTTCTCTCATGTGTTGGTCTAAATGTGCAACGCCATAAAATCTTCTTGTACGTATGAAAGGAGGAGGCCAAGGTGGTAGACGAAATAGTGCACCATCTTGATCTTGTCCATCAAATAAGAGCGCAAATTCACTTGATCTAGAATCCCAAATAAATAAACTTTGTGCCATGTTTGTAGGTGCAATGATTACGTGCATGATCTCATCAGGCGCCATGTGTCCAGCACGCCCGGACCCCGTCCCTCCTAACGGGCGGGCTCAGGTACTGCCATGTGGACCTCAAGACATGAGCTGGCTCCCCCGAAAAGATGAGCTGCCATGCAACCACATGTCCAGCGGGACGGAACCCCGTTCCTCTAAAGGAGTGGGCTCTGTGCTGCCACGTGGCTCAAAGGTTTGAGCTGGCCTCCTCAGTGAAGGCAGATCAAAAACCCCCACGTGTCCAGCAGTCTTGGACCCCCGACTCCCCTTGGAGTTAGGCTTCGGGGTGCCACGTGTCCTGCAGCACAGGGCTCAACCTCTCTCATGGAGGCGGGCTCCGGTGCTGCCAAGTGTCCCGCAACTTGCCCTGAGCTGGAGGTTGCGGGAGTAAATGGGCAGTGTGCCCTGTCCCAGTTAGGAATTGAACACATGCGCCTTCCCCAGACGCACGACGTGGCGCATGCCTCCTGTCACGTACCGCTGCGTCCAATCACATTGCAGTGAAGGTGCCACAGGCCTACCCCACTTGGCCAAGTGGGTAGCTTACGATGACAAGATAGATGGATGGGACATTTCCTACCATCATCAATGACTACGCATAGCCACTGGCATCCGATGTGGCAAGACGGCGGGTCTTCAAGCCGCAGTTAGAGGTAGCTTATGCGAGAAGCCTTAGATCTTTACGATAAGATCGTGAGGGCCACCTGTCAGGCCTCGGACCCCACTTGTAAGGCGTTTGGCCTTGTCTATAAAAGGACCAAACCGCCATATTTCTAAGGATCCAATATTTTACACTCATACACACACTTTGACACACAAGCAATACAAACCTCACAGTGGAGTAGGGTATTATGCTCCAGCGGCCTGAGCCACGTAAAACCACTATCTCACCATAGTTCCTTAACCGCGCAACCTCACCTAAGACTAAGCCTCCGCCGATCAATGAACCTCCATGGGCTGCTCTCTAAGTTGGTTCGAGAAAAGAGTCGCAAGAACACTTCGACACAGTCCATCAAGTGGCAAAACTTTATCCTTGAAAAAATCAAGAAGCTCCTCGATGCCAGCTTCATCCGAGAGATCCACCATCTGCGATGGTTAGCAAACCCTGTTGTCATCGCCAAGGCCGGCAGAAGGCTTCAGATGAGCATCGAATACACTAGTCTCAATAAGGAATGCTGTAAATTTCCATTTCCTCTCCCTAGGAGAAGATGAGGAGCATACTCCTTTTATAATAGTAGATGGCCTATTTTGTTTTGTCTCCATGCCTTATGGTCGTAACAATGTGCTTTCTACTTTTGTACGTGCCTTTCATGAAACATTTAGGAACCTCATTCAAGACTTAGCGGAGGTGTATGTCGATGAAATTGTTGTCAAGATTAAAACACACATATCTTTGTTAGACAACCTTGCCTTAGTATTTGACAGGTTGCGCTCAACGCGCACAAAGTTGAAATTGGACAACTGTGTGTTTGGGGTCTCTGCTGGAAAGATGCTTGGTTTCCTGGTTTTGCACCACGGAATTGAAGCTAACCCAGATAAAATCAAGGAAATCAAAGTGATGCGGCTTCCTGCCCAAATAAAAGATGTGAAGAAGCTCGCGAGGGGATGTTTGACTGCGCTCAATTGTTTTATCTCTAGATTGGCTGAGTGCGCTCTCCCATTCTTCAAGCTTTTGCGGAAGTCCGAACCCTTTTGCCTGGACTGAGGAACCATGAATTTTGCCTAGAGGGGGGGTTGAATAGGCTAGAACCTAAAATTACTTAATTAAAAACTTTATCAGTACAAAAGGGGTAGACTAATCTGGTCACGATAGATGAACGCAAGATAGGAGTGATTTTATATTACTTTCAATGATCTACATCATGAGACATGAAGTTAAACAACCTAGAAAACTAGTATAACAATTGCAAGTGAAGAATGATAAGAACCCTAAAAGTGATCTAGCGATGAAGGAAGGTAAAATGAAGCAAGAGACACATGGACTTATCTCTAGGTTTAGCACCATGGAGAAGCCTACATCCTCGTTGAGGAGTCCATGAAGGACCGTGTCTCTTTCATCCCTACCCTCACCAAGCCACCACAAAGGCTGACCTGTTCATCCACTAAATCATAGGGTGAATACAACGATTCTCGGAGCAACACACAATCTGAGGCTCCCAAAATCACGCAGCTCAAAAAGGGGTCAAAACACATCTCAAATCGACCCAAATCAACAACTCAAATTGAGAGAATCAACCAAGAGCTCAAAGAACGATCAACTCCTTCTCTCTTCTCCCACAGATCCCACAAACCCTCAAGATTCGCTCCTAGGGCTCAAAGATGTGTAGATGAAGACTTTGGAAGGATCTTGGAAGGCCATGGCAGTGCTAGTTTGAGAGAGGGCAAAGGAAAGCTGGGGGATCCCATTTTATAGATGTCCCAACACTTTGCTGTTGCAAGCAGAGAAAGTACGGACTAGTCCGCACATGGACCCCTAGACTAGTCCGACCTGGAGGGGACTAGTCTCGACCACCTTTTGAATACAAATGGTCATAAGACACCGGACTAGTCCATCTAGAAATGGGGTAGTCCGATTGAATGTGGCCTAGAGGGGGGAGAATAGGTGTTGAAAAACTTTTCCCACAACATTTAACAAATTTGTCAAATACAGGATGGAGCGGACTCGTCCGATGTGGTATACAGACTAGTCCGGTGTGCTTGATGTGCTATGAAAAGATTAAATGTTTATGCAGATATCACAAACATTGCAGCAGCATAATGTAATGAACTACCCTAACAACTTCAGTGAGCAATTAGGATAGAAGAATTGTAAGTGAAATACGATGTTAACACGAACTTCAAGACTGATCAACTTTATACCCTTGATGATGGTAATTGCAAAAGTAAAAGAATGGAATACGGGAGACAAGGATTTTTACCGAGGTTCAATCTCATTAAGGAGATCCACTTCTCATTGAGGAAGCCCATACAGAGTCGAGTCTCTTCAATACCTTTTCCTTCGTCGTCGAGTCTCTTCAATCCCTTTTCCTTCGTCTAGTCACCACACGAGGATGACTTGAGTTCAACGATCACGGGGTAATTACCAAGTTGGTGGGGCAACCTCACATGTTGAGGGCTCCCACAAAATTACAACGAGAAAAGGTAATCCAATACACTCAAAAAGATTACAAGTAATGCACGAGTGTATAAGTGATCAAACCCCAATAGCTCAGCAATGCGTAGAAGGCGATCTCCCTATCCAAAATCTAGATACCCAAAAGATTTAACCGTTTAGGCCTTTAGATGTGTGGGGAGATGTGTTTTTCTGCTCTTGGGATGATTTGCAGCGCTAGGGTTTGTGTTCTTGACAGTAGATTGCGGTTCTTGTGTTTTTAGGGTTGTGGATCACCTATTTATAGTGTTTCCAAAAATATTACCATTAGCGATCCTGACGACCAGACTAGACCCCTCTTGTGGTCGGACTTATCCGGTGTGCTGTGTAAAATTCACGTGGAATGTGCAGCACACTAAAAACCCTAGTTTGTGTGAGGTATACCAGACCTGTCCATATTGGAACAGAGAGTTCACTAGACAAGTCCATAGTGATTACAAAAAGTTGATCAGACTAGTCCGCAATATGACGGACTTGTCAGGTGCAATGTGAATTATGTTTTTCCAACTTGTCTGAGTGAAACATCAGAAAGTTAAACAGACTTGTCCGGTTGGAGTGTCCGGACTTGTCCTGTGCAAGGTGAATTGAAACAACATAAAGTTTAAAAGACTTGATCGGATGGTGCCCGGACTTGTCCAGTTCTTAGTGAATTTTGACATTAGAAAGTTAAACGGATCAGTCCGCTTAGTGAATGGACTTGTCCGGTGCTCAGTGAATTACTTAGATTGATTTTATCCCTTACCCTCTACGCAAAGACATGAGCTCTTGGGATGTGTCTCTCACACACATCTTATACAGTTATGTCTACTTTGCGCTTCCATTGATCATTTGGGCTTCTTCCTTTCTCACTTATCATTTCACCTTTTTGGTTGCAACATAATATCTAATCTTTGTTGACCTGCATCCATCTCAATGAATTCATTAGGATCTCATTTGAATGGCATCAATCCTCCAAAACCCACAAGGGAATGCCTAGATGCACTTTCAATCTCCCCCTTTTTGGTGATTGATGACAACCAATTGTGATTGAGGTTTCATAATTAAAAGTAAAAATTGATTTTCATAAAGTGGGCATATATGAGAATGACAAATGAACAATAAAAATTTCTCACATATGTAAACTCTTTATGGTGGGGTGCTTATAAAGTGTGCGTGATTATTTAATGTGATGTGCAAAATTAAGAGCATAGCAATTATAGCAGCAACCATTACAATAATAATAAAACAAGCACCAAACATTCATATTAAATAAAATAGGCACATCCAAAAGCAATAATTTGAAATTTAAGATACATGTCCATGATCACTAGTCCTTAAGGTTTACGAGTAAATACTACCAGTCTCAACCTCCCTCCCCCCCCCCCCCCCCCCCCCCCCCGCCTTTATCATCAAGGCACCGAAAACGGAAAAATTGAGGGGAATCACTCATCGCCACTCCCTCCCCCACTCTCAGTCCTATCTTCATCTTCATCTTCATTGTCATGTGCATGTTGAGGAGGAGGAGCGGAGACACCTGCTAGTCCAAAGGATGCCAATTCTTGCTCCGTGAGAGGTGCCATCTCTGTGATGTTCTCTTCTTAATCCTTTAAGATTTGAGGTGATCCCACCTGGCTCAATATCAAGCTTCTCACAGATTGCTTTGATGTTTGCCTTCATGTACCGTTGATGCCTCTTTCCAGCCATGCTTTCCTTATGTTTCTTAATTTACACTTTACAGTAGAATGCAAATATGGAGGAGACCATTTTCAGCACAACACTGGAGGACTATTTGGATGGTGGAGGAGCAGAGGTAGCAGTTGGAGTCCTTATGCCTTCATGAGCATGCTTAGATCTTTGTTCCACTGCAGGTGAGGCAGAAGCAGAGGGAACAGTGTAGACTGGTGGCTTCTGGGGCTTGAGGCTGGCATGCTCAACATCCTTAACAAACTCAAGGCCAGTGACCTTCTCAATCATGAACATGATGTAAGGTGCATAGCCACATGACCTATTTGGAGTGATTGAGATGTTCAAAATGTCATTGTATATATATTCAAAGACATTTAAGGTCCTTTTCTTGCTTATCACTTTCATCAAGGTCCTTAGAGTTCTTTGAATTGTCCCTGCATCTCCATCCTTTGGAGCAATAGTCTTCCTCAAAATTCTGTTAAGCACGGCAAAGAATGGCTTCAAGTACATGGTGGTAGGAGACTTGTATGGCATTCTTGTATCATAGAGGAAAGCTAGCTCATCGTTCTCCAATGATTTCAAGTTGTGAATCACGAGCTCATTGTTTAAGGTGTCTTCGAGATGGAGTATACTGGAAAATTCCTCATAAGTGGCACTATACTTGGATCCATGTGTCATCCAAATCATCTCATCCCCATCTTCACGGGCAATGTAGAGAGTAGAGTAAAATGGAGTGATGACTTCATTGTTCCAATTATATCAGAAGGATAGAAGATCCATCAAGCCATGCCTCTCCAACGCCTCCAAGACTTCATGATACGCTTCATAGTTCTTGGATTGTACATAAGTCATGTCCAACCAATGGATAGCAACCACTGGATTTCTCATCTTCATGTACACATGCTCATAGTAGTTAGCATGGAAGTGGCTCCAAAATCTTGGGTCAGCATATTGCTTTGGCTGCTCATAAACATTAATCTTTCTAAACTTGTCAGCCAACTCGTTTCCTTTCCCCATGAAGTCATTTTCTGAAAGCTTCCTATTGCACTCCATAGGTGACTACATCTTAAGCGGACCAATGGGACCACTTGCAAGTACTTTTCCCTTGTTGGTGCTCCTTCTAAGGGCCGTTGAGCTGGCACCAGCACCATCCTTGCTCAATGCTTTCTTTACTACCACTTTCCTCTTTCTCGGAAGAACATCATCAAGAGGAGAGGAGTGGTCACTAAAGTCATGTCTATCATTGCTTACCCTTTATTTTGCCCTTTCAACTCTTTCACGTTCACGCTCGGCTTCATAATCAAACATGCTGCCATTTGAAGAGGATGACATCGTGCCTGACACGGAGAATACAAGGAGCAGTAAGAATGATATGTAGACTTTGTGGAGATAAGAATTTAGTGGTTCAAATTATTAGGGGACCGAACTTTTCCGTTTTCAGAGTGCGGACTTGTCTAGAGAACTGGACTATCCGTACCAACCACAAGACTAGTCCGGTTTGACGTATGAACCCTAATTTCCCATTCCAGCAAATATAACAAAGATTGATGCTACAAGGATAGGAATACAGTAGGAATACATATATCAATGTAATGTATGCCCTAGGAATCAAGAATAATAAGCAAGATTTAAGGAAAGATCATAACTAGGGTTATGTGAGATTTTTTCCAAAAATCAAAGATTTGAGATTGGAGTAGCGGAGCAGAATCCGGATTAGTCCGGAGAGGGATGCTTCGCGCCGAGGGAAAGAGTTCCCATGGAGGAATCTTCGATTTTTGTGGTCAAAAGTGAAAATCGCCTTGGGAGCTAGGGTTAGAGGAGAGAGAGTGTCAGAACGATTGTGAGAGGAACAAGAAGATGTCCTGGTAGCTGGCTAGGGTTTAAGCCAAATAAATAAGAACTAGTCCGCACTGGGACTGGACTAGCCCGGTATGCCGGACCAGAGCCAGGCTAGTCTTTAGCAACGGACTAGTTCGGTACAAACCACAGACTAGTCCAGGTCTGCTGGATAGATCGGAATAAGAAACAAAGTGATTTTTGGGAGATTGATCTAATAGTGATCTAAAAGACTGTGGGGACACGGGGTCCACACCTTCCAGGAATCGCATTGGGTGGTGCCGTGCGATGCGGCACCCAACAGCACACATGAAAAACCATACAAAATGAACAACACAAATATATTATTTCACAAGGTGATTCTCTTTTACAACATAATATACAAAGCAGCAAAATATACATACTCATACTCTCAACTAGCTATGCACAAGAGAAGCGGTCCATGCCTGCGAACGCTTCTCACTAGCAACATGAAACAAAAAGCAGCGGCAAGGTTTCCGTGAGAGATACATCTAGACAAGCTCGAGGTCTCACAGACAACTATAACAGAAGCATAAGCTAATAATACCTGCAGAAACCACAATATAGCAACCATGAGCACAAGGCTCAGCAAGACTTAACTGTCTCACCTAAACATGAAACTCTACATGTTGGAAATTTAAAGACTGGGAAGCTTAATTTAAACTCTACATGTTGGACTCGCCGAAAGTAAATCTTTAGTGGTCAGTTTTAAAGTAGCATACGTGATCCATGGGCATAGCATCATTGTGAATTCCACAATCAAACAAGAAACGCTTCATCCACGATGATAACTATGCAAGGTTGCATAAGCCTTATCCAAGTAAAATGTTTGGAAATTGTAAATTTGATTATGCTATCCCTATAGCAGCAAAGATTTCAATACAAAGAATTATTCATAACAGCATATTCATAGTCTTTCCATTTCTCTTTCTTACTACGTCAAGACTCAGTGTCCAAGTATGCTCAATCCATAACCACGAGCGACGGTGATTTGAATAAAAAACACTCGGACTGCACGACACGTACGCCCATACTCGGAGTTGCAACGGCACATTTCCCTGATGTCGTACGCAGCTACCTTTCCCAAGACTAACCCATATCAAAACAGTTTGATCGACCCGAAAAGCGAGCTCCCTCAAGGTACACCTCCGCTATGAGATATTCATGAGCGAGTTACCTCCCACTGTACTGACAGCCGACAGCTTAAGCCGGTTGAAAAGGTTCCAACATAGGATCCTCAAGGTACATCGGTTTCCTGGGTTCCATATAGCCAGTATGCACCCGGTATAGTTCAAACTTGTCAAACGGGGCCAAGCACGAGACGGGCCTTAACTGACACATACGGAGCTAACAATCCATCTCCCCAACACTTGCCTCGCCATTACCGACCCAGGCACAATGTGGGCAAACCATCCTACACACATCCCCATTCACGTCTCATATTAAAGAGTGAATGTTATAGTAACCTCTCGCAAGTAGGTTTCCCTCACTCGACTTCTCTTGCAAGTAAAGTTCAACTACTTGACTTGTGGTCGATAAAATATGACCAATCTCGTGAGTAGTGTCCAACATACTCGACTTCTTCCGATCTTCTAACTTAACATTAAGCATAACTTTAAAAAGGCACTAAATGCATATCGGGGCTTGCCTTTCGGTTGAAATAAAAGTCAGCAACGTTCAGTTAGTAGCCTTCATCGAGAATTCACGCCATAGCAGATCCAAAAGATAATTTTCACTCATCCCAGTTGTGCTTCGCGTTGGCCACCTTCGTCGCGAACACTATCGAAATGATATGCAATTAAGAGATTGCAACTTATTAATATAACAATTTAAGTTGATTATGACTCAAGAAGGATTAATATTTGTTAGGACTTGAAGTTCCGTTGCTAGACTGGACTGCAATAGAAAGGAAACAAGATGAACTTAGGCAATGGACATATGAAGTGAAATAGATATTGTTTTGTAAAAAGGGATGGGTCTCAATTTATCCAGGTTCAACATATCCCTGAGCCTGAGAAACTTACATGGAGTTCACATGGTCATGTAGGAATAACCAGATAAGTTTCAGATACAACAATTGAATTTATTGGTCTACAACATTTCTTAAGTGTTTAGCCTTTTCTGAATTTTCAATGTAATTCTGGAGGTCTATCATGGCTACCAGTGGTTGTACCATACATAGGGGGTCTCACTGGTTCTATGAAATTTTGTTTCATAATTTTATAAGCATTATATTGTGAGATATTGAATTTACAAGTGGGGATATTTTACTGAATTGTTTCTGTTGTTTTTGGGCATTCTGTGACCAGTTAGGAAAATCTTCAGATTGAACTAGGTTAATAAAGTCCAATGAAGCTGAAATTCTTACAGAATTTAGAAATGTACTAAAGAACATTTTGGCACAATTTCAGATTTTTCTATGTAGTGAATCATCAGATAAAAATCAAACATTATTTTGCTTTAAAGGGTTCTACAGGAAATTCTACGGATTTTCATGAAGATTGGGTTGTGGTTCCGGTTAGTGTGGATAAATATCAAACCATTAAAGTTTGTTTGACAAATTTTGAAGCTTTATACAGAGAGATATTCAATTTATAAGTTTGCACAAGTTTCTGTACAAATTCTAAATGAATGTGACTATTTTTATGTGGATAGATAATACACAGGTGATTTGACCATGTAAATGACGTCTAATAACCCTGAGATTTTTACTGCAGTTCAAGGATATTCAAATGACGGTTCTGCAAAAATTTGGAAATTTTCCAAAGAGCAGAACTATAGGAATTAATTATTTAAGCATTTTTATTATTTTAATTATGGAGAAATTTATATGGACGTTCATACAAATCCAAGTGCACCACTGTAATTAACTCTTTATGCTGGTTCTAACAAAATTTATTTGGGAATTTTTGGACATTTCTACTGGTCATGGTGAATTTCCAAATATTGGGTAGTTTCTGCAATTATTTCTTTATTGGAAATTGACTGGACCGTGGACAATGGGTCCCACTATTTAAAATTGGCCATTGGGATTGAAGCAACACCGTGGTTCACAAATTAATCCCACAGCCACACTTGATCCCGCGCCACAATCTGATCCGGCAATGCCTTATTAGGCTGACAGGTGGGGCCGGACCCGGGTCTTCTTCAACCTCAGGCATGGATGTCGCCTATGGGTGGCGCGGCGGCGCACACCAGCGAGGGTCGCCGGAACTGCATTCCCGTGCATATTTCCACCTGGTACCGACCGCCTATGCTTAAAAATGTGCGCTGAGTACGCTGGAGTGGTTGGCGCCAACCGGAACTCTATGCGCGACGGCGGCGGTGAAGTTAGGGTTCCGACGAGGGTCGATAAACCTCGAACTAGGCTTGAATGATACGGGAATAAGTGGAGAAGCTTCCTGGAAGCATAAGGGACACAAAAATGAGAAGAAATTGGTGTGGAACCAATTGCAACTTTGAACCCGACGGTGAACAGAGCAATTTTGATTGGCGGCGGGGAAAACATGAAATCCGACCAAGTCTCTCAATGACCTCCCTCCATTTTTGGTAAGCTGGTGCGCCGGAAGATCTAGAAGATATTACTTGGTTGGATTGAAAAATAGTTGTACGAAGAAACAGAATTAAACCAATGATGTAGGGACCTCGATAGGATCTAGCCTCGGTGAAACTTGAGATACGGAAGCAAGGATGTAGGATAGGGGCTGAAACTTCACCAGTAGAATCTATGTATCATTGCGCACCTATTTGTAGTTTTTGGGGAAGAGTGGTACGGCCTAGAACCTTGGCTCCACGGTGGAACAGAGGAGGTCCAATGGCGGCTGCACGACGACGTCCGCGGAACATCAAAATACGGGCAATACACTGAGCAAAACGATAGACCAAATGGTGGAGACGATAGAGCAATGAGTTGGGTTACTGTTCTCTTCTTGGAGCACGGTGCAACACTGTTTCTTTTGGCCGGCAAGCTTGAACGACGACGAGGTGGTGCTTTGCGGGCGGGCGGACGAAAAACAAGTAAGAAATGCCGACCAGAGGGAGAAGAATGAAGAAATGGCACCAAGCTCGGTTTATAAGGGCAAGGGCAGGCTGTGGACAGGCTGTTGAGAGGAGGTGGCACATGCAAATGGAGCGGTGTCGCCATGGGAGGAGTAGAGAAATGGAACACGCCTGGCTCTGTTGTCACTGGATGACAAGTGGGTCCCACAACCCCCTCTACTCAAACCTTCTTTGTACAAAGAAATATCCTACCAACTTGTGTCCAACAATTCAAGAAACTTTATGGTAGACTAATTTGAAGGTGTACAAATTTATTCCGAAATCAGATTTTTGATTTGACAAAGTTTCAATTAAATTAAAATTTGAATTTGAGTTGAATTCCAAGAAGCTATTGAATTAAATAGCAAAATTGCTTATAAAATTATGAAAATTTGCAGGGATACTATTTGGAATATTTGAAAGCTAATGGAGAGCTCAGATTTTTATTTTGGCAAAATTTGAACATGAGCTAAATTTGAATTTTTTATTTCTCTCAATTGAGGTTTAAATTGGTTTGAATTTTTCAGATTCAAATTTTTATATCGTTTTCCCCTCCAAATTTCAATATCTCCCTTGTTAACTTTGCATTCTAATTTATGGCTTTTACATTCCTCCACCCTTAAAATAATCTCATCCTGAGATTACAAATGAAAGAGACAGAAGTAAAAGGTTACCAGAGATATGACGATAATATGTCCGGATACTTGGTGCGGAGAAAATCTTCACTCTCCCATGTTGCTTCCTCGACAGTGTGGTTACCCCATAGAACTTTATAAAACCACATCGTCTGATTCCTTGTGACACGAGACTTTTCATTGATAATCCCGATTGGATGCTCGACGTAGGTGAGATCCGGTTTCAACTCTTCCAATTCTTCAATACGGATGTCAGTACATGGTTTGAGACATTTCCGTAATTGGGATATGTGGAAAATGTCATGAACACCAGCTAGAGTTATTGGTAACTCCAATCTGTACGCAACAGGACCACATCTTTCAGTGATAGCAAATGGATCGATAAATCATGGAGCCAACTTTTCTTTTACTCCAAAATGATGAATTCCTTTCATCAGAGAGACACGGAGATACATGTGGTCTCCGATGCTGAAGCTTAAAAGACGACGTGTTTTATCCGCATAACTCTTTTGTCAAGACTGAGCGGCTTTGAGATTAGCTTGAATAACTTTTACTTGCTCTTCGGCTGCATTTACCAGATCAATCCCATATACCACTCGTTCACTAGATTCGCACCAGTTGAGTGGTGTGCGGCACTTCCTGTCGTAGAGAGCTTCATAGGGTGCCATTTTGATACTAGATTGATATCCATTACTGTACAAGAACTCCGCGAACGGTAAATGGTCATCCCAATTTTTACTGTGGTGTATGGCATGTGCTCTTAACATATCCTCAAGTATCTAATTTACCCTCTCGGTTTGTCCGTCAGTTTGAGTGTGATATGCAGAACTATGAATTAACTTTGTTCCCAATGATGCATGCAACTGCTCACAGAAACGAGCAACAAACACCGATCCTCTATCCATACAATGGTGCGGGGAACTCCATGTAAGCACATAATTCTTGATATGTATAAGTACACATATTTCTTTGCATTGTACGTCGTATGCACTGGAATAAAATGTGCTGACTTAGTTAACCGGTCAACGATCACCCAAATGGAATTGTGCTTATGAAAGGTGAGAGGCAATCCGACAATGAAATCCATACTCAGATCCTCCCATTTCCATGCCGGTATTTTCAATGGTTGTAGCAGTCCGCTTTTCCTCATGTGGTCACCTTTCACTCTCCGACATGGGTCACACTCGGACACATACTTTGCTATTTCTCTTTTCACACGTGTCCACCAAAATTTAGTACGGAGATCTTGGTACATTTTATTGCTTCCTGGGTGGATGGAATATTTGGACAAGTGAGCCTCATCCAAAATCTTTTTCCGTAGGTCCATGTCCCGGGGTACCACTATTCGATTCTTGAACCATAAAGTTCCTTGTCGTCTTCCCGGAAACATTTCATTTCTCCACTTTTAATTCTCCTCTAAATATGAGACATTCCCTTATCTTTATTCTGAGCCTCTACAATCTCCTCTCTTATGGTAGGTATGAGAGCAAGGTTATACAAATCTCCATAAGGAATCAAACGTAGATTTGGTTCATCTTCTTCCATAGGACCGATTGTCAAACTATGAACGTGAGACTTTCAACTAAGTGTGTCGGCAACCACATTGGCCTTGCCGGGATGATAATGAATCTCAAGTTCATAGTCTTTGATTAACTCTAACCATCTCCGTTGTGTCATATTTAATTCTTTTTGAGTAAATATGTACTTCAAACTTTTATGATCTGTGTAGAGATGCACTAGATTTCCTATTAAGTAGTGCTTCCACATCTTCAGTGTAAGAACTACTGCTGCCAACTCTAAATCATGTGTCGGATAATTGTGTTCATGATTTCAGAGTTGTCTTGATCCATATGCAATTACTCTTCCGCCTTGCATAAGTACGCAGCCCAATCCGATGTTGGATGCATCACAATAAACATCAAACGATTTCATTGTATCGGGTTGAGCCAAGATCGGGGCTGTTGTGAGATGCTTCACTAGAGTTTTGAAGGCTTCCTCACATGATTCACCCCATACATACTTGCTGCCCTTCTTTAATAAGTCCGTCATAGGCTTTGCAATTTTAGAGAAACTTGGAACAAATCTCCGATAATAGCCTGCTAAACCCAAGAAACTACAGACTTCATGTACAGAGGTGGGAGATTGCCATTTCAGCACTTGTACCATATTACTCGGATCCACAACTATGCCTTCCACTGAAATAATATGACCAAGGAATGAATCTTGATTAAGCCAAAACTCACAATTACTTAACTTGGCAAATAACTTGTGATCACACAGTCGTTGAAGCACGATCTTGAGATGTTCAGTATGTTCTTCTTCTAACATGGAGTAGACCAAAATATCATCGATGAACACCACGATGAACTTGTATAACTTTGTCATAAATAATGAATTCATCAAGTACATGAAATGTGTTGGGGCATTTGTGAGACCAAAAGACATAACCAAATACTCATAAAGTCCATATCTAGTTGAGAATGTCTTCTTCGGTATATCCTCTAGTCGTATCTTAATCTGATGATAACCAGACTGAAGATCCATTTTAGAGAATACCTTGGCACCCACTAATTGATCAAAGAGCAGATCAATATGTTGTAGTGGATACTTGTTCTTGATAGTCACGGCATTAAGCGGACGATAATCCACACATAGCCTCAATGTCTTGTCCTTCGTCTTGACAAAGACAGCCGAGCATCCCCAAGGTGATGAGCTCAGACGAATGAAACCATTACTCAATAAGTCATTCGGCTGCTCCTTTAGTTCAGCTAAGTCCTTAGGTGCCATTCTATATGGTCATCGAGAGATAGGTGTAGTTCCTTGTATTAACTCAATATTGAATTCCACATCTCGGTCGGGCGACATACCCGGCAGATCATCAAGGAATACATCTGGAAATTCATGGACCACTGTAATGTCTTCCAACTTACTTGTTTCAGAATAATACACTGCTGCACTTTCTTGAACTATGTTCTCAAGAATTAAGGTGTCGTGGCCGTGAGTTGAAGAGTTGAGCTCGACGGTTCGAGGACTGATGTTTAGAACAGCTTTGTGGTTGCTTAACCGCGACATTCCCAAGATTACATCAATGTTTTGACATTCAAGGATGATAAGAGTAGTGGGATACATTCTACCACCTAGACATAATGGTGCTCGGGAGATAACATCGCTTGCAGTAATATTACCTCCGGGTGAGGATATAAGATAGCAATGTTTGGTGGTAATGGTTGGAAGCTGGTGCTTGAACACAAAGGATTGACTTATGAAATTATGTGTAGCACCGAAATCAAAGAAAATCAATATAGGTATATGGTTGAGAGTGAACATTCCCGTTAACAAGGGTTCTCCTTCCGGTACACCCTCAACGGTAGTATAGTGGACACTGCCAAGCTTTGATTTCTTTTGCTGCTGATTGGGAAACTGACTTAAATGTTGAAATGATGACTGGATGCAGCTTTGATTTCTTTCTGTACAATATCTAGTAAAGTGACCCAAAAGTCCACAAGTGAAGCACGGATATTTAGTCGGTTCAGCGCTGACTTGTGGATGAGAACTGGGTATCTCTGGCTGCGGTGAAGATGGGTAAGAACTTATATGCTGCTGCTGCGGGGGTGATTTAAAAATTGATGCAAGCAGCGGGCAACTTTGATATCATGGTCAAACAGATGGCTGCCATTCTTGACCGGATGGCGAACAATATACCAACAGATATTATTGAGCAACCACACTAGTGTTGTCTTCCGGAATATTCCGCTTTCTCTTCTCCGCATGGAGACAAAGATCATCCTTTTCTTGTAGGATAGCTGCATTGACTAATTCGTTGTACTTGCCGTGATTGAACAACGCCAACCTAGCTTGATGTTTGACCCTCGGCCCTCTGAAGAAGTGATCACATCTTAACCATTCTGTATTCACATAGTCGGGCACATATTGTGCCAAATGGTTGAACTCCTCAAAATACTCATGGACATTCATATCTCCTTCCTTGAGTTCAACGAATTCCTCATACTTGGTCTTTATAATCCCTGTCGGAATATGACGAGCACGGAAAGCCTCACGGAACTCATTCCATGCTATCCGATGAATTTCAGGGCGAGTCGCACTATAGTCTGCCCACCAAGCTCCGGCAGCTCCATGGAGTTATTGAGCAGCGAACAATGTCTTCTGATAATCGTCACAGGGAAACACACAGAATTTGGATTCCATTACACGAAGCCAATGATCTGATTCTAATGGTTCAGTTGCTTTCGTGAAGATTGGCGGTTGTGTTGCCAAGAAATCCAAATAACTGTTCGAGGTGGAATAACTTGCTGCGTTTGATCAATTAGGCCTTGCTGCACCAAAGCATGAAGTAACATAGTGTTCTCTTGGTGAGACTAGAACACTTTTACATGACATCCACCAATACCGTTGATGGTGGTGCCTGCGGTGGATCCGAATCATCACTGTCTCGACGAGAACTTCCGACCTTACTCAATGAGCGAGTACGAACCATACTGCACAAATGAATTTGGGATGAGTGAAAGCTCGACCTCAGCAATAAGTGAAGATAAGGATAACATGAACATGTCAAGAAATTTGTGAAAGTATAAAAATATTCATGTTCACGCAAATTTTCAAACTTATGGTTCAAAGATGAACTGTTCTGCCAGAAATGACCAGTCTGGAGAAATTTGAGAATTTCGTCCAGTTAGATGCAAAATCCTGCCTCGAGGTGAACAACAAAGTGGTAGTTAACTTCCTGGCCTTTCCGGAATGTATTTAATTGCTTCAATGTCAGTTCTGGTTATTGAGATATGAATTTCCAAAGTTGACAATGTTCCCAGATTTTCTGAGAAATTTTGACAGCACCTCCTTTGTATATGGCTGTTTTGTCCACAGTTTTTCATATACAAAATATTCAAATTTGCCAAAATTGTAAATAACAACATTTTCACATATATAATATAGTTTACAGAAATATATCATATGCCCTCATTCGATATTTCTACTGAGAGTTATGATCAAATTGGTGAGAAGTACATAAACTATTCCAGTTTCCGTCCTGTTTTGACAGGTTTTGGAATTTTCAAAATTTAGCAATGAACCTGGGAGATTCTACTCTGGTCATGAACATAAATTATTTAGAAGACTCACATACATTTCTAACCATGTATGGAGCACCTTCATGGGATGATTCTAACAGGAGATATGACCTTTCAAACTGGAGCTAAGTTTGTGCCAGAATAACCTACGGAAGAACTGAGGTTTACAGTTTTGGTCCAAATTTCATTTTTATCATTTCAAGATAGGAATCTTCTTTGGATATTAACTTGACAATTTTGTGGCAAGCTACACCTTCAGCCCGGATTTTAACCATCGATGTGCCGATGTAACCCAAATGCAATGCCGGTACTACATACTCACCAAATAAAAATCTTAAGCCGGTATTCCTGCATACTTCTCAATGGTGGCAGTAATGACGTTCACTCGCAAACATTTTCTACTCGACCTACAAATAATGTGGTTAGTGTACCTGTCACTACACCCAAACTACTGATCAATCATATGGTACCGTACGGCATAGCCCGCACAGGAGATCAATTCATTATAATATATATGAAAGTAAAAATATTTGTCCCGTATCATTCTGTTGGTGGTTGAGAACCGGCAGATCTCCCTACACTACTAAAGTGATAGGGGGATCTGCCGGTTCTCAACCACCGACAGTTGGCGCGCCAGGTAGGGGGCGCCTGAGATTTTGAGAATGGTGAATTCTGCTGCTGGATCATCCAATGGCCAACCTGCTGCTCAGGCTGTTGGAGGCAATCCTTCCAATAGGCAGCCACCAGCAGGAGCCTCAGCACCAGCAGGAGTCACACACCCACCACCACCGTCTCCTCCAGCAAATCGTGTTGGGCAATGTGATGGTGCGCCGGTATCGCTTACTGCGTCGGCAAATCATGACAATCCGGAACACGGGCTTCATGCAGCGCGTGCTCTTCTCCAACGCCCACCACCTCCGGATGCACCTCGGGATGCACTGGAGCAGTGGAGGGCTGATGTGGAGCATTTGGTTGCAGCAGCAGCCGAACGCCTCAGCAACCAGGGTCCTCCTCCTTTAGGAAGAGCCCCGTCGCAGCGGCGGACTTTGTCTGGAAGACTTGGTCCGCGTGTCTCCAATAGCAGGAGATATGCTGCGTCACAACAAGTGACGTCATTGCCCTCCGGGGCTCGACGCACTCACACGTTATCCAAGCTTTCGACTCACGACCTCCGGGCGGAGCTTGATCGCCGATACCGCCAGCAGGACGGCCGAGTCCATATTGAGCATGCCCGTGAAAGACGGGAAGCTCAGGACCTTTCTACTCATGAAGGGGTAGGAGGAGGCTGTTCAGCCTTGGCCATGCACCTGCGCATGGTTAGATGGCCACAGAAGTTCCGGCCTCACCTGCCGGAAAAATTCGACGGGACTGTCAATCCCGCCGAATTTCTTCAGATATACTCCACTGCAATCTTGGCAGCTGGAGGAAATGAGGCCGTGATGGCCAATTACTTTCCAGTGGCCCTAACTGGGACTGCCAGGTCCTGGTTTATGAGCCTTCCACCCAACTCTATCAACAGTTCGGAGGAGCTGTGCCGTCAGTTCACTGCCAACTTCGGGAGTTCATACACCCGACCAGGCACTGAACTGGACCTTTTTGCGGTCGTGCAAAAAGGGGGAGAATCCTTGCGGTCATTCATTCAAAGGTTCTCTCAGGTACGAAACACTATCCCTTCTATCTCTAGCGCCTCTGTCATTGTGGCATATAGACAGGGCGTACGGGACAAGAAGATGTTGGAGAAGCTGGCGATCAAGGAGATCACCAGCGTCACGGAACTCTTCAGCTTGGCAGATAAATGTGCCAGAGCTGCGGAGGGCCGTGAAATGCACTCCAAACCAGCCGCGGAGGATCAAAAGAAACCCTCCAAAGAAGAAGCTGCTACCTCTGGGAGTGGCAAGAAGAAAAAGAAGACCAACGGCAAGAAGAAGCCGTCGGCCGGCACATCCAATGTTGCAGCTGCTGCAGCTCCGGGTGGCCGGGGGCCACGCCCCGAGAAGCGACCTCGACCGTCTTCCGAAGACGGTGGCAAACCCAAAGTGTGGTGTCCCATTCACAAGACGGGCAGCCACAGTTTGGAAGACTGCCGGGAGGTCCAAAACCTTGCCGAGCGCTACAACAAGCACCGGGAAGAATCTCCTTTCCGACAGAGGGAAGGAAAGCAAAAGGTCGACGAAGCTCCGGCTGAAGAGGAGTTAGGGTTTCAGGACCCCAAAAAGGTCCTGAAGGCCGTCTACACCTCAATCGACGATGATTCTGACGTCTCTGACAACGAGCGTCGGAAGACCATGAACACCATTTTCGGTGGATCATGGGATATCACCTCTCGGCGCGTCATCAAGACTATGCGTCGGGATATGGCCACTGTAGCTCCTACAGTCCGGCCGGAACCTCATCGAAAGTGGATGGACACAGCCATCACTTTTGATGCTTCGGATTGTCCCCGGAGCATGGTTGGAGCAGGACAGTTACCCCTGATGGTATCTCCTACCATCAACAACATCCAGCTTCACCACGTCATGGTAGACGGAGGTTCGGGGCTTAACCTCACCAGCTTCGAAGCTTTCACAAAGCTTCAGCTCCGACCTTCGGATCTCCACCCCTCTCGACCTTTCTCCGGAGTAGGTCCGGGGGCCATCACCCCACTCGGAGCTATTACTCTCCCTGTGACCTTCGGGACATGGGAGAAGTATCGCACCGAGAAGTTGGTCTTCGACGTCGCGCAGATCAACTTACCCTTCAATGCCATCTTGGGTAGACCTTCCTTGTACAAATTCATGGCAGCTGCTCATTATGGCTATCTGGTGTTGAAGATGCCAACGCCAGTAGGCGTTCTCCGGATCCGTGGAGATCGCACCACTGGAGTAACTGCACTGGAAGAACTCCATGCGCTCACCACAGCGCAAGAGGAGGACTCCAGGCAGGAGCAAGCTCCAAAACCCCCGAGCATTCGACAACGAGGCTCGACTTCTGCACCTCGAGTGCAGACAAGCGGTGACACCGACATCCTCGTCAAAGTTGTCCAAATTGGTTCCGATGCCGCTCAAACCACCCGTATATCGGGAGGATTGAACGACAAATAGGAACTCGCGCTCATCACTTTCCTCTGGGCTAACGTCGACGTGTTTGCTTGGCAACTGTCACAAATGTCTGGGATCCCCAGGGAAGTGATTGAGCACAATCTGAAGATCTACCCCGATGCCCGGCCTGTGCATCAGAAGCCTCGGAAGCAATTCGTAGAGCGGCAGAACTTCATCCGACAAGAAGTAAAGAAGCTGCTCGAAGCTGGATTCATCCGAGAAGTCTTCCATCCAAAATGGCTGGCAAAACCAGTCGTTGTGCCCAAGGCCGGCGGGAAGCATCGGATGTGCATCGACTACACCACACTAAATAAGGCATGTTCAAAAGATCCATTCCCACTACCTAGAATAGATCAGATAGTGGATTCCACCTCCGGGTGTGAATTACTGTGCTTCCGAGATGCATATTCTGGATATCATCAAATCAGGATGTCTAGGGAAGATGAAGAGCATACTTCATTCATCATAGTAGATGGATTGTATTGTTACACAGCCATGCCCTTTGGTCTCAAGAATGCAGCTTCAACTTTTGTACGATCTATGTACAAAACTTTTGAAGAACTTATTAGAGACATAGTGGAAGTGTACGTCGATGACATCGTGGTCAAGGTCAGGAACAAGGAGTCACTCCTTGACACCTTGCAGGCTGTCTTCGACAAGCTGCAGGCCACCCGCACGAAGCTAAACCCAGACAAGTGTGTCTTTGGGGTTAGCTCCGGAAAACTTCTTGGTTTCCTGGTAAGTCACCGGGGCATAGAAGCTAATCCGGCGAAGATTAAGGCCATTGAAGACATGCGGCCACCAACCCGCATCAAGGACGTCCAAAAATTAACTGGATGTCTAGCAGCCCTCAGCCGGTTCATCTCAAGACTGGCGGAACGGGCACTTCCCTTCTTCAAGTTATTGAGGAAGTCCGGACCATTCCAATGGTCCGAAGAGGCAAAAAAGGCATTCCAGGAGCTGAAACAGTTCCTCACCACCCTACCAATTCTGGTAGCTCCGAACCCTGGTGAGCCTTTATTGCTTTATATTTCAGCTACTGACGAAGTCATCAGCATGGTTCTGGTTGCGGAGAGACCAGAACTACCCCACACTCAGGAATCCAGACCCCTCCGGGAAGGTCCGGAGGTTCCTGAAAGTGAGTCTGGGTCTCAGCTCCCAGATTCAAATCCACCGGATGTCGTTTCAGGAGACCTAGATCCCTCCGGGAGGGTCCAGGTCATTTCTGAAGAAGCTCCGGGTTCCTCCAGCCAGAACCTGGAGGTCCCTGAAGAAAATTCGGACCCTTCCGAGAGCATCTGGGTCAGTGAAGAGGAAGCGCCGGACCCCTCCGGGAGGGTCCGGACCATTCAATGCTCGGTGTACTTCATTAGTGAAGTATTACATGATGCCAAAACTCGATACCTAGAGGTGCATAAGCTGCTCTATGCAGTTCTTATTGCCTCCAGGAAGCTTAGACATTACTTCCAAGCTCACAAAGTCTCGGTGGTGACCTCCTACCCACTACGGGCAATCTTGCATAATCCCAATTCAACTGGGAATATTGCAAAGTGGGCAGCGGAATTGGCTGAATTTGATCTTGAATTTATTTCAAGACAAGCAGTCAAGAGTCAAGCATTGGCAGATTTTGTGGCGTAATGGACTCCCTCTTCATCAAACCCTGGGGGCCCCAGTGAGCAGAAGACGGAGCATCAAGCTCCAACCTTCACCGAGCCTCACTGGACCCTTTACTTTGACGGCTCCATGTAGAAGCAGGGGGCCGGAGCTGGAATCCTTCTCCTTGCACCGACTGGGGAGAAGGTGAAATACATGGTACACCTTGACTTCAAGGCAACCAACAACATGGCAGAGTACGAAGCACTCATCTACAGACTAAAGGTGGCACTGTCATACGGTGTCAGGCAACTGCTGGTCAAAGGAGATTCACAGCTCATCATCAAGCAGGTGAAGGGTGAATGCTCCTGCAACAATCTTTAGCTAGCCGCTTACCTCCTTGAAGTCCAGAGGCTTCAGAAGGACTTTGAAGTCCTAGATCTCCACCATGTTCAGCGTGCCCACAACGCTGAAGCCGACGAACTCTCGACGAAAGCGTCAACCGGTGCTCCAGCTCTTGACGGAACTTTTGTCCGGAGATTGTCGAAACCCACAGCTCAGCCTGCCGAACTGAGCAAAGGGGGCGAGATCAGCATCCCGAAGCTGACGGTCCCGATGGCCCTATTACCATGGCAGCCATCAAGGGTCGTAGGTGCTGCTGGAAGCTCCGAGCAACCCAGCAAACAAGACTCAAATGCTCAAGTTAGTTCCGATGCATGGATCTCGGAGATCCGGAACTACTTGAAAGACAACATCCTTCCTGACGACGATGTATCCACTGACCGGGTAGTCAGATTGGCTAAAAGATACATGCTGGTAGAAGGGGATCTCTACCGGCGCGGTGCCAACGGCATCCTCATGCGGTGCATCACAAGGGAAGAAGGCTGCGAGCTCCTCGCAGAAATCCATGGAGGCGAGTGTGGGTACCACGCGTCCTCCCGCACGTTGGTTGGTAAAGCCTTTCGGCATGGCTTCTACTGGCCTACAGCACTCCAAGATGCAACTGAGCTGGTGAAGAAATGTGAAGCATGTTAATTTCATGCAAAGCAAATTCACACTCCGGCTCAGCCCTTACAAAAGATACCTCCTACATGGCCCTTCGCTGTGTGGGGGATGGACATCTTGGGACCTTTCCCAAGAGCCGTCGGAGGTTACAAGTTCCTGTACGTCGCCATTGACAAGTTCACCAAGTGGTCGGAAGCAAATCCAGTTGTGACAATCAACAAGCAATCTGCTATCAACTTTCTGCAGTCCATTGTATGCAGATTTGGAGTCCCAAACAAAATCATCACTGATAATGGGACCCAATTCACAAGCTCCGAATTCCAAGGATATTGCGAAGACCTCGGCATACAGGTTTGCTACGCCTCCGTAGCTCACCCAGCCAGCAATGGTCAAGCCGAGAGAGCAAATTCTGAAATTCTTAAAGGACTCAAAACGCGCACCCATGAGCGCTTGAAAAAACATGGAGCCAACTGGATCGAAGAGCTTCCGCCCACTCTATGAGCCAACAGGACTTCTCCAAACCGGTCAACCGGAGAAACACCCTTCTTTCTGGTGTACGGAGCTGAAGCAATCCTTCCTCTGGAAATCACCTTGGGTTCGCTCCGGGTCCGGACCTTCGACGAAGCCGCGCAGGACCAGCTCCGACGTGAAGACCTAGACCTCCTTGAGGAGGGAAGGTGCCAAGCAGCTGTTCGGAATGCCCGATATCATCAAGCTCTACGGCGTTATCACCAATGGCATGTACACAACCGGCAGCTCGAGGAAGGTGATCTGGTGCTACGGAGAATACTATCCAGAGAAGGGTTAAACAAACTCTCCCCCGGCTGGGAGGGGCCCTTCCGAGTTATTAAAGTATCCCGTCCCGGAAGCGTTCGCTTGGCTACTGAGGATGGGATACCTCTCCCAAATCCTTGGGACATCGAGCACCTCCGTAAGTTCTACACTTAACACCACGGAGGTGAGTCTTGAGTAACTTGAGATGTATGTTATAGTGTCATTGTACAGAGTCGGGTAGTTCCTCCGGGAGAACAGCCGGACCTTTCCCGAAAGGTCCGCAAAGTTCATGCAGCACTTGTCACAGTCTCCGGACTAAAAGTGTGGCTAACTACCCTGTGTCAAACGAGAAATGAAACACGCTTAGCCTGGTTCTGTACCCTAAGTGTGTACTTGTTTCCCCTGTACCCTGGACCTATAATGAAAGACATTTTCATGTGAAATAGACTCCATGTGCATTTATTTTGTACAGGCTCAACATTTTTATTTTTCTCTTTCTTGTCTATAACGAAGATGTGCAATTCTTAAGAAATTTTAAGTTCGACCGGTTTATATACGAGTTGATTTGTATTGTCAGTTCTTTTGGATTCAAATATCGTTCATGGCCAACTCGTCTGAAAGCCGCCAAGCCAATCTAGGGCCGGAGTGTGCTATCGACTTAGCCTGGTCAAGCACCCTAAGTACGCCACTCTACCTACACCCCGGCAGGCCGAAGTAAGGCGGATCCGTGTACGGTTGGATCTAAAAGAAAATACATCACATTCGGTTGTATTTAGAATCGCGTTTGAAATAAAATCTTCTTGAGAGTCATAAGCTGCGATGAAGTTATAGACAAGAAACAAATTTTACTATTTTTCTTGGCTTAAGTGTGCATGAGAAATAAAATCCACATTGATGGAGAAAAGCCGGAGCTAACTAAGCTCCGACTCCCCTAAGGGGGCCGACCGTCGACGCCGAATAAAAGATGGTGAGAAGACCCCGTAGATGGAGTCTGCTGCCAACAAACTGAGTGTTGGCAAAGGTCCCTGCCGGAGCTGCTAAGCTCCGACACCCCAGAGGGTTAACTATCGATGCTCTACGCGTTGATAGAGACTATTGCCGGAGATACTAAGCTCCAGCGATAGACAATGCCGGAGCTTCTAAGCTCTGACAACCTCAGGGGGCCTTCACTATCGAAGACTTCGAACCTAAATTGTACAAGTTCGGAGTAAAAGAGTCTTCAACAATGCACAAAATCCTCTTGGTACATATTCACAATCAAATTGTGTACATCTACCAGGGGGCCAAGTCATGATGAAAGTGTTGAAGACAAAAAAGTGAAATTCACAAAATTTGGGGATTTCATTTATCTGGAGACAAGAGATTACATCTGGAGACAAGGGATTACAAAATTGAGGAAAAAGAAGAGAAAATACAAGTGAGAATTACAGAGATGGTCCTAGACCCTATGGAAGAATTGGGCGACCTTCTGGGCGACCTCTGATACGCTGGCTTGGGTAGATTCGCCTTCTCCTTCGACGGGGCCTTCAAGCACCGGGTCCAGAGGAAGTTGGGAGTTCCGGCTGGTGTAGCACGTCAGCACATACTCTGCGACGTTCTTCGCCAGGGATTGCCCCTCAACCTCCAGTTGGTCCGCGATGACATCGCCCACCTTGGAGAGCTTGCTACCTGCTGCGCTCAACGCCTGCAGCGCTAGGTCCGGCTCCGGCTACGGATCATCCGGGCGCACGGGGCTGAAACCCATCGGTGTCAGTGCATCGTTGGCCTTGCCCAGGAACTCCCAAATCTTTAGGGAGTCCGTAGTCCTCAAGCCCTTCATCTCCTCCAGGGATCTCTTGGCCGCCGTCAGTTTGGAATTCTCACGGGCGAGGCGCTCAACCTCTTTGGCATTTTGCTGAATCTTTTCAGCAACCCGCCTTTCGAGTTTTCCGAGCTCCTCCTCCCAGAGGTGGATCTTGTTCTGGCGCTCGACCAGGTCCTTCTCCCTACCCCTCACTTTCTTCTCCCGGGCAACAAGGGCACACTCTTGTTCGTAGAGTTCCTGCCCTCGCACCCAGGTCTTCTCCTCTTCCTCTTGGCAGCGCTCTTCCAATTTCTTGGCGCGCTCCTTGAGGCCCTTGTCAGCCAGAGCTACTTTCTCGGCGAGCTCCTCTTCCCTCCTCAGGACATCATCCCGCAGCTCAAGGAGTTTCTGCTCTTCATCCTCGAGCCGTTTCTCCCTCTCTTCAAGTGCCTCTCGGCGCTTGATGAGTGCGGTGTTAATGGCCTCAAGCTGTTCGTGGCGCGCATTGGCCGCGTTATTGGCAGCTTTGGCCAGATCGTAGATCTCCCGAGATTGAGCGTCGAGGGCATGAGTCATACTCTCCCTGTCATCCAGTAATTTACCCCAGTACTCCAGGAGGACCTTCTCCCGTTTGATCCACTCCTTGTCATCCGCTAGCCTCGATTGAGCTAGCTTGGTCTCGAAGTAGAGCCGGTTACGCCACCGCCTAAGGGTTTGGCACTCCTCTTCAAGAGCCTTGCTGTCGTGGAAGAAGGCTAGCTGGACTTGACGCAGACTGGAACATGCGTTGTCAATGGACAGCGACAACGGGATTGGCTCCGGACCTGCTGGGGTCTCCACCGCTGGTTCCAGCAGGTCTTCAGATACAAAAATTGGGTCCCACTCTACAAGAGTGGTCCCCTGGGACTCCATGGCACTAGGGCCGTCCTCCGGGATGGCCTTAGTCGCCATCGAAGAAGGCACCGCCGCTAAATCTTCGTTCACCCCCTCAGGCTGGGGGCCAGCAACTTCGATGGGGCACTCCGGCTCGGTCGCAGGCACCTCCAACGTCGTCGCCTCCGAAGCAGGAGCCGCTACTGGCTCCGGTCTGGGCACCTCTTCTGACGGAGGCTCAAGCTCCGTCACCTCCTCAACCACCGGCACAGGAGCCGGAAGATCTTCAACATCGTCCGGACCTGTGACCGGAGCTCCAACAATAATCGACTCAGCTGCCGGTGCTTCGGAAGTAGCCATCCCAACTACCGAAACTACCTCATCTTCCGGCTCGCATGCCGGGGCTTCAGTCACCTCCGGCTCAACCGCTGGGGCTTCGACAATTACCGGCTCAGAGGCCGGGATTACTACTTCCTCCAGCTCAACAGCCGGAGCTTCCATCATCGCAGCACCAGGACCCGGAGCTTCAACCTCCAGGACAGGTGCCACTGGCGTGTCTTCACTCCCGTGGTCCGGCGCTACCACGGGAACTTCTGGGGATGAGTCGAGGTCCATGACCACGACAGCCGACGCCGGAGCTGTCGCAGCCTCAGCCACCACTTGGGGCGGCACCGGGACAGGAGCAGAAGCTCCCACCTCCACGGCCTCAGACACTGCGACTGAGGGTGGAGCCTCGCTCCCCTTCTTGGGGACGCTGGAGACGATGGACGAAGAAAATTAACAAACAGTTGCCACAATTGAAATAATTGTGCAAGGTATAGATTAAAAATTACCTTGGGAGGCTTCCGCACCAGCTTGCGCGGAACCTTTTTCCTGGGCGTTCTGGGCTGGCCATAGTCGGTGTAGAAGCTTCGGAAGGCCCCCCCGGAACTTGTCATGGCCACGAGCGTTTCCCGGGTCGAGGCCCTCCTCGATCGGGAAGAACCCCCAGACCTGGAGGCCTCCACCGGCCCAGGTGCTAGAGTCATGCGCCCGGAGCTAACATCCTGGGAGGACCCTACTGCGGGGACAGCCGCGCTCCCAGAGGACCCTACTGTAGGAACGATCTCGTTCCAGGAAGACCCCATTATGGGGACAACCGCAGCGGTGGCAGAAGACCTTCCCCTCCGGGGAGAAGGAACCGAGGCGGAAGTAGCGGGCCTGATGGACCTTCCGTCGGCATGCTGCAGCTTCCTCTTCCGGCTCTCGGGTTCATCCGCCAGCTCCTTGCCCTTGCCGACGACCTCGACCCTTGGCTTTGGGGCAGGGACGGAGCCATCTTCGGGCATTCCGGGGATCGCCACCCGAGTGGTTGATCTTCTCTCGACGACACCAAGGTCGTCAAGTACGGGCATATTTCGCCGGAGCTCCCTGCTGAACTCCACTTCCATGTTCAGAGGGAGGAAGGCCGACGGGGGAGTCAAGTCATCACCGTCGACGTCGATGCCGTGCTGGAATTTCTTGAGGTGGAACTCCAAGGTTCTCCCTGCCATGTTGGAATTCAACCCGATCTCAACCCGGTCGTCGTCCATCACGCTGTTGAGGGCCCAAGCGAGCTTCTCCCTCCTCTTCAGCGGCGCCCACCTGTTGACCAGGAAATTGCAACATACCGCCTGAGGAGTCAATCCTCCCTCCATGCAATGGCGAATCCAAGTCAGAACAGGATCGAAGGCGTCCGCCAGCACCAGAGCTTCACTCCAGATCGTTGTGTCAATGTTGGGGAGGCCTTCGGGCAGCTACAGCTTCTCGTGCTCCTCCACCCGGATGACTATCCAGTCCTTCTTCCAGTCGTCCCACCTCCCAGAAGGGAACGACCGGAGGTACTTGAATGGGCACTTCTTGCGCTTCACGAAGTAGTAGAAGTCAAGGTACTCATTGCTCCTACCGGTGGTATGGACGGTGAAGAAGGTCCGGAAGAGTTCAATGGAGGGGGGGATACCCACCCACATCTCACAGAAGTGGACGAAGATAGACACGAGGAGGATGGAGTGAGGGCCAAGGTGGTATAACTGCAGACCATAGAAATCTAGCAGCATCAAGAAAAAGGAAGAAAAAGGCGGGATCAACCCCACCATGGCGTACGAGGAAAATTACACCATTTCACCGACTTGCTCCTTCTTGAAGGGGAGCTCTCCGCCGGCACGGACTGAGCGGTTGAAGAAGTCCGAGGACCACCCCATGAGGGCCCGGACCTTCTTCAAATTGCCATCGGTCTTCAGGCAACTCTCACGGAGACCCAACTCCATCGCGGCACGGCTAGGCAAGAGAAGAAGAGTGAAGCACGAGTTGGGAGTTTGAGCGCAATATCAGATGAGAGGCATAAAGAACTCCCGACGGTGCACGCTTTCCTTCTTAAGTAAGCCCTCGCAACGCTTGGATGGAAACCGCAAGGGAATCGAAGATACCATTGAAAAATTTCACACTGCGAATGACGAGAGGGCCCGGGACCACCCCGACGATCAAGTCGAGGCTCTTACCCAGGCGAACGGTTATCATCACGAGGCGGGAAGCCCAAAGGTGGCGGTCTAACAAGGCGCGCGGAACCGATACGGTTTTCGTATTAGGAACCGGCGACCTTCAATTGCGTGAGATCCGCACGCCAAAGATCTCATCTGCCGCACGCGGGATACACCATGTGGTGAGGATTTAATTCCAAGTCCTTGCCAACGGCACCCTCAAAGCCCCTTGAAGACTCAGTTCAAAGGTCGCGGAGATGGACCCACCTCCGGCGGAATGACTTCCTCGGAGGTAGGCCCAGGGCGCCACTGTCGGTACCCTAGAAACCGTACACCCCTTGAGGTTATAAAGATCTCAAAGGAAAATCATCTACTTGGTTTGAAGACCCTCGAAGGCCCACATGTCAGACATAACCGGACCCGCTTCTCCAACATGGTTAATCCCTGGGTCGCCACGTGTACTACCAAATCGGAGCTACCGCCCACAAGGGGGAAGCTCCGGACCATGTACCGAAATGGCACCCCCAGACTTAGCCCCTGACCGAGAGAAGCTCCGGACCTGACATGTGTCGGGTAGTCCCAGAGCTTCCTGTTTCCCACAGCAAGCTCCGGAGCTGCCACGTGTCCGATCGTCGGATCTTCAGCTTCTAACCTCCGGAAGACCCCACAACGGCTCTGGATCTTCAAAGGAGAACCAAGGACTTCAAGACCCGATTAAGTGTCAGTAATGCCATATTAATGACACTTAAACGGACGATCTTAACACCAGTAATGGTGCTGTCAAAGCCCATTACAGGATCATTAAGAGAAATTAAACGTGTATCAATACTAGTAACCGCCGGGGCCACATGTCGGGCCAGGCTAACCTGTAACGGCCTGCCCTTGTACTATAAAAGGACAGGCCGACGATACACATAGGGACACACGCGCCCCATATGCTCATCACAAGCTCAAACAGCTAATACAACACCAACACCTCCGTGGAGTAGGGTATTACGCTCAGGCGGCCCGAACCACGTAAATTCTTGTGCCTCCTGTGTGAATTCTTACTCACCTTCTTGAATCTCCGCGCGCCCACACCGAACATCAATCTCCCCTATCACTTTAGTAGTGTAGGGAGATCTGCCGGTTCTCAACCACCGACACATTCCATACGGGCCGCCTCGAGTTAAGCCACGCCTTGAGGTACATGATCGGGTTTTCTACCACCCGACGGGGTCCCACGTCTTTGCATAGTGCTGCACCAGTAGGGGGTGCATCGGGTTATGTCCCACCCGACGGGGGCTCCCACTAACTTTGAAGCACGCTGGGGTACCGCATGTCATATGTTCTCAGAAACATGAAAAGTTTCAGAGACTCATATTGACATTTCCGTGCCAAGCCACGGAAATAATCACATGCTACCTCTCACATGGTGAGCTTACCGCAATTGATCCGCTTGCGGTGACGTGCCTTACCTCTTACCTGACGTCGGAGCGTCGTTACAGAATATAATAACACATATGTTAGCTTTGCCACCTTAAGTAACTAATACTATAATAGACCTTATGTGGGCATAATAACTAATCCTCACTCGACTACTTTGTAGTTTTAAAAAATAGGCGCTATTCCCAACACGGCTCTGATACCAAGCTGTGGGGACACGGGGTCCACACCTTCCAGGAATCGCATTGGGTGGTGTCGTGCGATGTGGCACCCAATAGCACACAAGAAAAACCATACAAAATGAACAACACAAATATTTTATTTCACAAGGTGATTCTCTTTTACAACATAATATACAACACAGCGGAATATACATACTCATACTCTCAACTAGCTATGCACAAGAGAAGCGGTCCATGCCCGCGGACGGTTCTCACTGGCAACACGAAACAGAAAGCAGTGGCAATGTTTCTGTGAGAGATACATCTCAACAATCTCGAGGTCTCACGAACAACCATAACAGAAGCATAAGCTAATAATACCTGCAAAAACCACAATATAGCAACTGTGAGCACAAGGCTCAGCAAGACTTAACTGTCTCACCTAAACATGAAACTCTACATGCTGGAAACTTTAAAGACTGGGAAGCTTAATTTGCAGGAATGGACTCACCGAATGTAAATCCTTAGTGGTCAGTTTTAAAGTAGCATACACGATCTATGGGCATAGCATCATTGTGAATTCCACAATCAAATAAGAAACGCTTCATCCACGATGATACTTGCACAAGGTTGCATAAGCCTTGTCCAGGTAAAATGTCTGCAAATTGTAAATTTGATTATGCTATCTCTATAGCAGCCAAGATTTCAATACAAAGAATTATTCATAATAGCATATTCATAATCTTTCCATTTCTCTCTCTTACTACGTCAAGACTCAGTGTCCAAGTATGCTCAATCCATAACCGCGAGCGACGGTGATTGGAATCAAAAACACTCGGACTGCACAACACGTACGACCATACTAGGAGTTGCAAAGGCACACTCCCCTGATGTCGTACGCAGCCACCTTTCCAAAGACTAACCCATATCAAAATAGTTAGATCGACCCGAACAGCGAGCTCCTTCATGGTACACCTCCGCTGTGAGATGTTCATAAGCGAGTTACCTCCCACTGTACTAACAGCTGACAACTTAAGCCGATTAAAAAGGTTCCAACATAGGATCCTCAAGATACGTCGGTTTCCTTGGTTCCATATAGCTAGTATGCACCCAGTACAGTTCAAAGTTGTCCAACAAGGCCAAGCACAAGACGGGCCTTAACCGACATAGACAGGGCTACCAATCCATCTCCCCAACACCTGCCTCGCCATTACCGACCCAAGCACGATGTGGGCAAACCAACCTACACACATCCCCGTCCACGTCTCATATTAAAGAGTGAATGTTATAGTAACCTCTCGCGAGTAGGTTTCCCTCACTCGACTTCTCTCGCAAGTATAATTCAACTACTTGACTTGTGGTCGATAAAATATGACCAATCTCGCGAGTAGTGTCCAACATACTCAACTTCTACCGATCTTTTAACTTAACATTAATCATAACAATAATAGATGGAGTCTTATACTCCCTCCTTTCTTAAAAGATTGTCACCTTCTAGTTCATTTTTGAACTAGAAGGTGACAATCTTTTGAGAAATGAGGGAGTACTACCCATCCACTCCAAGGATTATTTGGTCATGCATGTGGAGTATTTAATCAACATAGACCTAATGCACATATCAAGTCTATTCAGTACAATGTGTATAAAGCAAAACTTTTAAAAGGCACTTAAATGCAAACCGGGGCTTGCCTTTTGGTTGAAATAAAAGTCAGCGACGATTAGTTAGTATCCTTCGTCAAGAATTCACGCCACAACAGATTCAAAAGAAAATTTTTCACTCATCCAGGTTGTGCTTCGCGTTGGCCACCTTTGTCGCGAACACTGTGAAATGATATGCAATTAAGAGATTGCAACTTATTAATATAACAATTGATGTTGATTATGACTCAAGAAGGATTAATATTTGTTAGGACTTGAAGTTCTGTTGCTAGACTGGACAGCAACAGAAAGGAAACAAGATGAACTTAGGCAATGGACACATGAAGTGAAATAGATATTGTTTTGTACAAAGGGATGGGTCTCAATTTATCCAGGTTCAACATATCCCTGAGCCTAAGAAACATACATGGAGTTCACATGGTCATGTAGGAATAACCAGGTAAGTTTCAGATACAATAATTGAATTTATTGGTCTACAACATTTCTTTAGTGTTTAGCCTTTTCTAAATTTTCAATGTAATTCTGGAGGTCTATCTTGTCTACCAGTGGTTGTACCATACATAGGGGGTCCCATTGGTTCTATGAAATTTTGTTTCATAATTTTCTAAGCATTATACTGTGAGATATTGAATTTACAAGTGGGGATATTTTACTGAACTATTTCTGTTGTTTTTGGGCATTCTGTGACCAGTTAGGAAAATCTTCAAATTGAACTAGGTTAATAAAGTCCAATGAAGCTAAAACTTTTACAGGAATACAGAAATGTACTAAAGAACATTTTGGCACAATTTCAGATTTTTCTTTGTAGTGAATCATCAGATAAAAATCAAACATGATTTTGCTTTAAAGGGTTCTACAGGAAATTCTACGGATTTTCAGGAACATTGGGTTGTGGTTATGGTTAGTGTGGATAAATATAAAACCATTAAAGTTGGTTGACAAATTTTGAAGCTTTATACCGAGAGATATTCAATTTATAAGTTTGCACAAGTTTCTGTACAATTCTAATTGAATGTCACTATTTTTATGTGGATAGAGAATACACAGGTGATTTTACCATGTAAATGACGCCTAGTGACCCTGAGATTTTTACTGGAGTTCAAGGATATTAAAATGAAGGTTCTGGAAAAATTTGGAAATTTTCCAAAGAGCACAACTATAGGAATTAATTCTATATGCATTTTGATTATTTGAATTTTAATGCAATTTCTATGTACTTTCATTCAATTCAAAGTGCACCACTGGAATGTACTCTTTATTCTGGTTATAAAAAAATTTATTTGGAAATTGTTGGACATTTATACTGGCCATGGTGAATTTCCAAAGATTGGGTAGTTTCTGCAATTATTACTTTACTGGAAATTGACTGGACCGTTGACAGTGGGTCCCACTATTTAAAATTGGCCATTGGGATTGAAGCAACACCGTGGTTCACAAAGTAATCCCGCAGCCACACTTGATCCCGTGCCACAATCTGATCCGGCAATGCCTTATTAGGCTGACACGTGGGGCCAGACCCGGGTCTTCTTCAACCTCGGGCAGGGACATCACCTGTGGGTGGCGCGGCGGCGAGGGTCGCTGGAATTGCTTTCCCGCGCATATTCCCACCTGGTACCGACCGCCTATGCCCGAAAATGTGCGCTGAGTACGCTAGAGTGGTTGCCGCCAGCCGGCGGTGACCGGAACTCTACGCGCGACGGCGGCGGCGAAGTTAGGGTTCTGACGACGGTCATTGAACCTCGAATTAGGCTTGAATGATACGGGAATAAGTGGAGAAGCTTCCTGGAAGCATAAGGAACGCGAAAATGAGAATAAATTGTGGTGGAACGGATTGTAACTTTCAACCCGACGGTGAACAGAGCAATTTTTATTGGCGGTGGGGAAAACTTGAAATCCGACCTCGTCTCTCGATGACCTCCCTCCATTTTTGGTAAGCTGGTGCACCAGAAGATCTAGAAGGTATTACTTGGTTGGATTGAAAAATAGTTGTACGAAAAAATGGAATTAAACTGATGATCTAGGGACCTTGGTAGGAACTAGCCTCGGTGAAACTTGACATACGGAAGCTACGAGGTAGGATAGGGGCTGAAACCACTAGTAGAATATATGTGTCATTGCACACCTGTTTGTAGTTGACGGGGAAGAGTGCAACGGCCTAGAACCTCGGTTCCGTGGTGGAACAGAGGAGGTCCAACGGCGGCTACATGACGACGTCCGTGGAATTTCAAAATACGGGCAATACACTGAGCAAAATGATAGACCAAATGGTGGAGATGATAGAGCAACGAGTTGGGTTACTTTTATCTTCTTGGAGCACGGCGCAACACTGATTCTTTAGGCCAGCAAGCTTGAACGACGGCGAGGTGGTGCTGTGCGGGCGGGCGGACGAAAAACAGGGAAGAAATGCCGACCAGAGGGAGAAGAATGCAGAAATGGCACCAAGCTAAGTTTATAAGGTCAAGGGCAGGCTGTGGATAGGCTGTTGAGAGGAGGTGGCACATGCAAATAGAGTGGTGTCGCCATGGGAGAAGATAAATGGAACACGCCTGGCTCCGTTGTCACTAGATGACAAGTGGGTCCCACAGCCCCCTCCACTCAAACCTTCTCTGTACATAGAAATATCCTACCAACTTGTGTCCAACAATTCTAGAAACTTCATGGTAGACTAATTTGAAGGTGTAGAAATTGATTCTGAAATCAGATTGTTTATTTGACAAAGTTTCAATTGACTTAAAATTTGAATTTGAATTTGAGTTTAATTCAAAGAAGCTATTGAATTAAATAGCAAACTTGCTTCTAAAATTATGAAAATTTGCAGGGATACTATTTGGAATATTTGAAATCTAATGGCGAGCTCAGATTTTTATTTTGGCAAAATTTGAACATGAGCTAAATTTGAATTTTTGATTTCTCTCAATTGAGGTTTAAATTGGTTCGAATTTTTCAGATTCAAATTTTTATTTCTTTTTCCCCTGCAAATTTCAATATCTCTCATCTGAACTTTGCATTCTAATTTAGGGCTTTTACAAAGACATCATTTCACAAATAATCTTGATGAACATGACCAGTAAGCAATGAACAATCATAGAATTGCCATAATTCACCAAGAGTCACTAATTTAAATAGTTTTTGAGAGAAAATCGGTATAAGGGATATTTTTTCGCAAAAACGAGTAAACTTTGAAATTACAGTCAGGTATGCAGTGTCTCAATCCACTTTTTGAGAGTCAAGTATATTTAATTCATTCTTGAGTTCACAAAATCTCTTTTCATCTAGTGGCTTTGTGAAGATGTCGGCTAGTTGTTTTTTAGTTCTAACATATGAAATTACTATTTCACCTTTTAATGAATGATCTCTTAGAAAATGATGACGCCTGTCTATGTGCTTAGTTCTTGAGTGCTCTACTTGATTGTGTGCAATTTTTATGGCACTTTCATTATCACATAGGAGTGTAATATGGTTCAGATTGTAACCATAATCCCTTAGAGTTAGTCGCATCAAAAGTAGTCGTGTGCAACAACTACCGGCTGCAACATATTCCGCTTCGGCTGTGGAAAGAGCAATGGAGTTTTGCTTTTCAGATGACCATGAAACTAAGGATCTTCCAAGAAATTGGCAAGTTCCTGATGTGCTCTTTCTATCGACTTTGCAGCCTGCATAGTCGGCATCAGAATATCCTATAAGGTTAAACTTGGATCCTTTGGGATACCAAAGGCCAAAGTTAGGTGTGTGCCAAGGTATCTTAAAATTCTTTTTACAGCTATTAAATGTCACTCTTTAGGTGCGGCTTGAAACCATGCACATATACAAACACTAAGCATGATGTCTAGCCTAGATGCACATAAATAAAGCAGTGAACCAATCATAGACCGATATACCTTTTGATCTACAGCTAGACCATCTTCGTTGAGATCGAGGGTGTCTTGATGGGCTTGTCTTTGTCCATATTGAACTTTTGAGAATGTTGCGTGTACTTAGTTTGGCAAATAAAAGTGCTCTCTTACAACATCTTCACTTGGAGTCCCAAAAAGACATTCAATTCTCCCATCATTGACATCTCAAATCTCTCTGTCATAATTTTACTAAATTTTTCACAAAAAGATTTATCAGTAGAACCAAAAATGGTGTCATCAACATAAATTTGACATACGAATATATGGCCATCAAAATGTTTTCTAAATAAAGTATAGTAATATTTTCATATTTTAAAGCCATTTTGAGTGTGAAAATCCCTAAGGCACTCATACCAAGCTCGGGGAGCTTGTTTGAGGCCATAGATAGCCTTACGCAGTTTGTACACATGGTTGGGGTACTCTTGGTCTCCAAATCCCGGTGGTTGCTCAACATATACTTCCTCCTTGATAGGACCGTTGAGGAATGCGCTTTTGACGTCCATTTGATATAGCTTAAAATTTTGGTGAGTATCATAGGCAAATAAAATACAAATGCACTGAAGTCTAGCTATGGGAGCAGTCGTAGAAATCTAAACCTTCGACTTGTGAGTAACATTTTGCCACAAGTCTTGCCTTGTTTATTGTTACAACTCCATTTTCATCTTGCTTGTTCCGAAAGACCCATTTGGTGCCTATGATGTTTGCCATTGGTCTTTTCACCAGCTCCCATACTTCATTTCTCTAGAGGTTGTTCATCTCCTCTTTCATTGCAATCACCCAATCTGGATCTTTTAGTGCTTCATCCACCCTGTATGGTTTCGGAAATGAGACAAAAGAGTAATGTCCACCTAAATTAGCAATACGATATCTAGTGGTTAGTCCTTTTGCAATATCTCCAATGATGTTGTCAACGGGATGATCTCTTTGTATACTCTGATGTACTCTTGGGTGAGGCACTTGTGAGGTCACTTGTTCTTCATTATCATCATTTTAAATGTCTCCCCCTAGATCATTGCTTCCATGCATATATTGGTCTTCTTGATTCAGCTGATTGTGATCTTGTGCCAGAGCTCCCCCTTGATCACTGCTCTCTTGTTTAGTTCTATATTGAGCACATGGTTCTTGTGATTGCTCTTGTGGTCGAATATAACCAAGTTCCATCCTCCTCAACGCTTGACATGGGGCTTCTTCTTGATCTAGCACACACTTATCAACTTGCTCCACCTGGGAGCCGTTATTTTCATCGAACACTATGTCACGTGCTACTTCAACAATGACAGAGACTTTGTTGAAGACACAATAGGAGTAGGCGTTCGAATCATAACCAAGCAAGAACCCTTCATCGGATTTTGAAGCGAACTTCGAAGTCCTCAGTTTCTTATACAGGATAAAACATTTGCTTCCAAATAGTCTGAAATATGAAACGGTGGGTTTGTTACCACTGAAGAGCTCATATGGCATTTTCTTCAAAAGTTGTTGAGGATATAGCCGGTTTGTGGCGTGACAAGCGTTGTTTACTGCTTCAGCTCAAAACCGTTCTGAAGTCTTGTATTCATCTAGCATTGTCCTCGCTATCTCGATGAGCATATTGTTCTTCCTTTCGGCCACCCCATTTTGTTGAGGGGAGTAGGGTGCCGAAAATTCATGTTTTATAACTTCTTCGTCTAGGTACTCCTAAACCTGAGTATTCTTGAACTCCATTCCGTCGTCACTTCTAATGTTCTTGACAGTTGAGCAGAATTCATTTTGCACTCTTTTCAAAAAATTCTCTAGGATCCCCTGGGTTTCTGATTTATCATAAAAGAAAAACACCTAGGTAAATCTAGCAAAATCATTAACAATTACTAATCCATATCACTATAGGAAACGCGAGTACTTACGTCGGCTGTATTAACTTACGTCGGTTAGCTGACGAAAGTAGAATAACTGACGTCGGCCAGAAGAAACCGACGTAAGTTAACTAACTTTCGTCGGCGGCTGACATAAGTTAATATACCCACATGAAAAAACATAAACTTACGTCGGTCAAGACCCCAAGCCGACGTGAAGTAATAGGCCGACGTAAGTTAACCATAACTTACGTCAGCCTCGATGATGGCCGACGTAAGTAACTCAGGCTGACGTCATTATATTAATTAGCCGACGTAAGTTACCGAGTTTAGCCTACTCGTGCACGCCTCTCTTTTCCTTACTCGCGCGCTGCTTCTCTCTTTTCCCCGCCGCCTCACCCGACGCCGCCGCCTCGCACGCTGCCGCTGCCACGACCACCGCTGTCCGACGCCGCCGCCACCAGGAATGATTCCTCCCCGAGCACCACACATCTTCCCCTCCCCTCCCCTCCCAGCCCCTCCCCGACAGCCACCGGCCAGCCCACCCCCCCCTTTCGCCCCCTCCCCGAGTGCCGCCCCGCTCCCCGACTGCCGCCGGCCAAGCCCAACCCGTGCCCTCCCCGAGCGCCCCCCCCCCCCTCCCTTCTGCGAGCCCCCCTCCCCTCCCAGGCCCCCCTCCACCTCCCCTCCTAGGCCCCCCTCTCTGGCCCCCCTCACCCTCCCTACAAAGGCCCCCACACCCTCCCCCTCCCCTCCGAGAGCCCCCCCTCCCCTCCCCATACACCCCCCCCAACACCCCCACACCACCCCACCCTAACCCTCCCACTGTAATATGAAATTCAATTGAATTGAATTGTTCAAATTTGAATTGAATTGAATAGAATTGGAATTGAATTGAATTGATCTGTTCAAATTTGAAATTGAATTGTTTAAATTATGCTTAAATTGCTTAATTGTTTATTTAATTATGCTTAATTAGTTAATTTGCTTACTTTAGATTATGTTTATTTAATTATGCTTAAGTGGTTAAGTTGCTTAATTATTCTTAATTTGCTTAGTGTAGATTATGCTTAATTAGTGTAGTGTAGATTATTCTTAATTGGTTTCTTATGCGTCGAGCTCGAACGCTGTGGAGAGGGCGGAGACGGGGGCCACCGGCCGTCGGGGCGCTGCGGCGCCGGTGGTGCGATTGGGGCACCGAGCTCGGGCGCCATGAGGAGGGCGGCGTCGGGGGCGGCCGACTGTCGGGGCACTTAGGTTCTGTCGTGACTATAGAGGGCCAATGGGTCGTGCCGGGCCGGGCCGACCCGAGCCCGGCCAGGATCGTGCCTGAAAACATTAGGCCCGGCACGGCCCGCAAATTTGCCGTGCTGGGCCGGGACGGCGCCATAAGCCATGGCCAAGCACGACAGATGCCATTTTCCCCTGTAGGGCCGTGCTGGGCCCATTCGCGGGCCGAGTGTGTCGTGCCGGCCCAAAGCCTGGCCGAGCCGTGGTCACCTCCTCGCGCTTTGTCACCTCTTCCACAGCTTATTCGCCAACAGTTTGGTCAGCTCGCCGTAGACCTACGGGGGTCCTCGCCTTGCGTCGCCTCCTCTAGACTGGAGTCTAGGAGTCGTCGCTCGTCGGGCTCGCCTCGCATCCTCATAGATTCAGGGAAGAATTGTGCTAGGCATCGCAGATGGCGGGCGGCGGCCGATGACTCAATACGAGGCGAGAGAGCCGAGGGCGGCCGAGTGGGGTCCAGGCGACTCAACTGCCGGGGAGGAGAGAGAAGGGTCGGGGACTGGCAGGATTCAAGATGTGGCGCTCGAAGTGTCGAACGGGGTGTTGGTTGCGGGGGCGGCGACCGAACAGGTGGAGTGGGAGGTGTTGTAGGGTGTAGGATCGAATAGCACATGAAAAGCTACCAGGGGGGTGAATGGTAGATTTAAAATCTTACGCAGCGGAAACAATTAAATCCCAACCCCTTCGGCAGAAAAACAATCTGTTAAAGAAATCGTGTGTGAAACTAATATAAATGTGTTTCACCATGAAAAAAGTGATAGATATCATAGATAATCAAGTCAAGGAGACAACACAACAAGAATCACTCAAATCCATTGAGAAAAACTCAAGTTATGATGAAAAGATCGAGGAAAGGTCAATCTGTCCTACCCGAGAAAAAAACAGTTCTGGAATGCTGTAAAGAAACTCATGTGGATCATAGACCCCAAATCCAATGACCGTGAAATTTTGACATATGATAGATAATCAAGTTTTGAAGACAACCCAAAAAGGATCACGTCAATTGGATCTGTAAAACTCGAGTTATGATAAAACCACCGACGAAAGGTAGAGCTATCCAGAAACTCGACGAGTAAAACTTGTCTGGAACAAGTCGGACGAACAAGGCACAAAAGTTCCTTCAAAATACGAATTTTATTCAATAGAACACAAGAGGAACAGCACCCAAAGTCGTGCACCACTAGCTCTGGGCTTCCTTGCTTATATAACCAGCTCGAAAGCCAACTCAACTCAAATCAGGAACCTAATCCTACTCTCTTCACGAATCGTAACATTCCATAACTGCTTAGGATTCTTCTATACGCAGATAGAAGCAATCTTAAGACTTCAAAACACCTTAGGAACTTATGCCACATTCCTAAACAACTCAAATTCGTGACCCACACGAAATCCTATCATAACCAACTCAAATCTTTCCATATTTGAGTCAAACCCGACTCAGCCGCAGCCTGAGTCCATAACCTAGTCGGTTGGACCTTTCCGAACAACTTTTTACGTCCACATCTCGTCTCGGAACCATGTAGACACGTCCATGCACTCCTTGCACATGTGCAAACATCTTCCAATGACGTCCACGATACCTTCACATGCATTGTTCTTGATTCAATCATGCCGCGCAACCTCCTGATCAGCTCAACCACAATTCCTCCTGAATTTGGTTGTTGGAACCTCATCTCCTCCCTGAGACTAGTCCAATGGATCCCATCACCAGCCATGTATTGAACTCAAGCAACACCTGCACACGAATAAACAACCAATCCATATGAGCCAAAGTCCTCGACTTGACTCAAGTTAGTTCCGAACACAACACCTTACGTGAGAACCTCACAAAAGTATGTTGCAAAACCACAGTAACATGATATCATCCATGTCAAAAAAAAAATGCCCCAAAGACTTAGCAAATGAATACTAAGCAATCTTTCCAGAGATGTAAAGCAAGTACGAAACTTTTGAAATGAAAAACAGAAGCATTGCGGTCAAGTTCCGGACCTTGCCAGAGCAACCCGGACCTTGAGCCGAGCTAACAAAAGCTAGTTGGACCTTACCAACAAGTAGGGCCTAGCATCTAACGTAGCCGGAGCTACCCAAAACAAGCCGAACCTACCGTCGGACCTTGCTGTAGCTCGGTGCTAGATTCGGACCTTGATAAAAAGGCGTTTTGGTGATATTCAAAACTTTTATCGTCAAAGCAAGTGTATTCACTACAAGCCAATGTATTCAGCACACATAGGTCTTACAATCTCTCCCTTGATGAATGCATTGGCAACACCATTTAAAATCCGAACATTGGCTTATTCACATAAAAGTTTTGAAGGCAATTCCCTCCCCTTTGTAAATCAAAAGTAAAATGAGAAGAAAATCCAAAAATTATCCCATATTATCTCCCCCCCTTTATTATCTCTCCTTATGCACATATTCTCTTTCTCTTCATACTTATCTCTCCCCATTTGACAATATATTCAGCAAGTCATGAGCATATAAACAAATTATCTCTCCCCCTTTAGTTGTTATGAGCATATTATAACATATGCATATAAAAAAGCTCATCCAAGTCATACTATCAAGTACCTTACATTATCACATCAATGAAATACATAAAGTAGTGTAAGCCATGCTAGAGATCAAATGTAATTTTCAATTTAAGTAAGTCATGATCTCACAAACTTAACTATTTCAAAACCTGAAATCATGACACTAGTTGCTGCATTTTATTATTTTTCAAAGCATAAATTTAGATCATATGATATTTGCAAGAGATTATATGTGCATCTGCCTTATTCTAACCAACCAAGCCAAGCCTATGTCATTTGACAATCAGAAGCTTAAGGACAAGATTTTAGTCATACACAACTTCTTCCAAGTTCATATCTAAGTGCAATGATAAGTCATCTCAAAAGAAGAAGTGTGATGCATGCATATTCTCTTGATCTTTTCTCAATTTATATTTGTTCATAAAAACACAACATGTGAGTTGATTACTTGATTAATTCTTAATGATTAAAAGCACTGGTGAACATGTAACAAGTTCAAAACAGCAAGAAAGTTCGACCATGATGAGTTTTAGTGTAAGTAATTATTCCAATTACTAGACATGGCAAAAACTACAAAATATATAACACGAGTAATGTAGTAAGAACTTTCAGCATGTAAAAGGAATCACAAAGTCATATATGTATGAAATACTATGCTCATATTATTTTAATTTCAGATTCACACATAGACTTCCCAAGTTTCAAAACTCCCCCTCAATTTAAGCCATGAGGATGCATAACCCCTATTTCACTACGAATGTAACAAAAATGAGTGAAATCCAAAGGTTTTGTAAAAATGTCAGCCAATTGTTGTTCGGTATCTACATGGTGAAGCACAATTTTTCCTTTTTTAACATTATCTCGGAGAAAGTGATACCTATTGTCAATGTGCTTAGTTCTAGAATGTTGCACGGGGTTTTTAGCAATACAAATGGCACTAGTGTTATCACAGAACAGTGGAACACTATCTAGATCAACCCCATAGTCCCTTATGTGTTTGAACAATCCAAATAATTTGTGAGCAAGCACTAGCAGCAGCTACATATTCAGATTTGGCTGTGGATTGTGCAACTGAATTTTGTTTTCTAGGGGACCAAGCAACAAGTGAATTACCAACAAAATGACAAGCACCGGAAGTACTTTTCCTATCAATCCTACAACCTCCAAAATCAGCATCGAAAAAAGCTTTCAAAGTAACGGTTGAGGAAGAAGGATGATAAATGCCAAATTCTTGAGTTCCATGTAAGTACCTCAAAATCCTTTTGATGGCTTGACGATGTGAAGCACGTGGGGAGGCTTGAAACCGTGCACAAAGACATACGTTGAATTGTATGTCTGGTCTTGATGTCGTGAGGTACAAAAGTGATCCGATCATGCTTCTATATTCTTTTTGATCCTCGGGTTCACCATCATTATCAAGTCCAAGTGTTGTTGCTGTTCCCATTGGTGTCCGAAGAGGCTTGCTTTGGTCCATGTTGAAGCGCCTTAGGAGATCTTTTGTATACTTCGTTTGATGCACAAAGGTACCCTTCTTTGTTTGCTTGATTTGCAGCCCCAAATAGTAAGTGAGTTCACCCATCATACTCATTTCAAATTCGGAACTCACCATTGCTGAAAACTTGGACACAAGGTCATGAGAAGCACAACCAAAGATAATATCATCCACATACACTTGAACAAATAATGAGTCATTGCCATGCTTAAGCACAAAAAGAGTTTTATCAATCTTGCCCATGGTAAACCATTTTTCAAGTAAGAATGTTTTTAACCTATCATACCATGCTCTAGGGGTTTGTTTGAGACCGTACAAGGCTTTGGACAGTTTGTAAACATTATTAGGAAAATCTGGATTTTCAAAACCCGGTGGTTGTTTCACATAAACCTCCTCCTCTATGTAGCCATTAAGAAAAGCACTTTTAACATCCATTTGATATAGCTTAAAACCATTTGATGCAGCAAAAGCTAGCAAAATTCTTATGGCTTCTAATCTAGCAACAGGAGCAAATGTTTCATCAAAATCTAGACCTTCAACTTGAGTGAAACCTTGAGCAACCAACCTAGCCTTATTCCTAACCACAACCCCATCCTCACTTTGTTTATTTTTAAATACCCATTTAGTTCCAATTAAAGTGTGACCTTGAGGTGGAGGTACAAGTTTCCAAACATTATTTCTTTCAAAAATTTCTAACTCTTCTTGCATGGCAATAATCCAAGATTCATTAGTGCGTGCATATGATATATCATTGGGTTCAAAAGAAGCAACAAATGCAGAATGAGCATAAGAGTTTGGATCGCAAAACCTGGACCGTGTGACTCGTTCGTCCAAGCTTCCAATCTTCTGTTGTGGGGGATGATCTTTGTAAAACCGTAGGGGAACAGATGTCTCACAAGCTTCTTCTTCTTCATGTTCATCACAAATCGATGAGCTTGTGACTTGAGTATGATTTGAATCAGCATTGATGGTTGTCGGTGCTGGTTGAGAATTAACATCCGGAGCTGAACCAAAGTCTTTAGCTGCTGAATTTTCGGGCAGAAGCTCCGATTCTTCCTCATCTTCAATGAAAATGCTCCACCCCTGCGGATATGGATCTGGACCTGCAATGTTTGAGCTAGTACCTGGGATAGATTCATCAAAAGACACTTCACAAGTCTCCACAATTTTGTTAGTGTCAAGTAAAAGCACACGGTAGTCTCTAGTATGAGATGGATAACCAAGAAACATGCCATCAATGGATCTAGGTTCAAATTTATCAAGATTACCATGTTTCTTAACAAAGCATTTGCATCCAAAGACCCGAAAGTGTGTAAAACTAGGCCTATGTCCAAATTGGATCTCATATGGTGTTTTACCTAGCTTGGCATGCAAGAAAACACGATTTGAGACATAACAAGCGGTTGCTAACGCATCAGCCCAAAATTTCCTAGGAGTTTGATATTCATCAAGCATAGTCCTAGCCATCTCAACTAAGGTTCTGTTCTTTCTTTCTACAACACCGTTTTGTTGAGGTACATATGGTGAAGAAAATTGATGATCTATTCTATTTTCAGCACAAAAGTGATCAAAAGATTGATTTTTAAATTCAGTTCCATTATCACTTCTAATTGCTTTTAAAGATCCTGGGTGATCAATTCATAATCTAAGAAATAAAGTTCTAAAGTGACTAAAAGCTTCATTCTTAGACGCCATAAAGTAAACCCAAGAATATCTAGGATAATGATCAACAATCACAAGAACATACCATTTACCTCTGAAAGATTGAACACGTGAAGGTCCTACGGTGTCAAGATGCAAAAGTTGACATGGTTCAGTTGTCATGATCATTATGAGAGGAGTATGTGAACCTGCAACCATCTTAGCATGTCTACAAGTAGAGCACACAATTTCTTTGTCCCCTTTAAGCTTAGGCAGCCCACATATGCGATCGAGAGCACTAACACGCATTAGGTGATCAAAGCCTACGTGACCAAGTCTACGATGCAAAAAATATAGGTCCTTTGAATCATTAGCAACTAGACACCTATGCTTAGAGGAAGACATATCAAAATCAGCTTTAAAAACTCTTCCAAACCGAGACATGTTAAAAATAAGCTCACTATTTGAACTTACAACTTTGCAACAGTTTTTATTGAAAATAATTTCTAGATTTTCATCTAGCAATTGTGAAACAGAAAGCAAGTTGTATTTCAAATTTTTGACAAGTGCCACATCCTTCAAAGTGTAGTGATCATTTACTCTAACCGAACCCTTAGCAATTATAGGAGTTAAAAAATTATCGGCAAAAGTAACATTCTCTACACGTGACACAAAAGAGAGGGAGGAGAACCAATCTTTGTTACCGGTCATGTGGCGTGAGCAACCTGAATACACAATCCAAATGTTCTCCTTCCTCCAACGTGTAACCTACATAGAAGCACAATACGTCGATGACTCAATACTGGGGTTAGTCAAACGGCATTTAGGAATCTAGTACTAAGTCGCGCAACGTGCAGCATGAAAAACACACGAAAGCTGAGACAAAACAGCAGGTTTACGAGTCAAAGTTTGAGATTTTTTATTCTTAACTACTGACCTATAAGGTGTCATTTGTGTAGCACAAAAATCAGTAGCTCCTGAGGCAAAAACAGAAGGTCCGAAGGTAAACTTTGAATGTTTTTGACTCAAAACAGCAGGTTGTACATTCGGTTCAATATGTGCAGCAAATTTTGCATGAAAGTTATGAGATCTAGCAACCATTCTTTCACTTTTCTGTTGTTTAGCTAGTCTATAACAGAAATCTATGACATGACCATCTCTACCACAGTAGGTACAATGAAATTTAACTTTGTGTTCATGTCTAGATGAGCAAACCAAATTTTTATTTGAAACCGAATGAGACAACACTCCTGCAGATTTGAAAATCACTTCTTTTTGTTTAGGAACTGTTTGAATCAAACCACTTCCTAATGACTTTACAATTTTAGGTGGATCTGCCTTAGCATGAGCATGAGAATCAAAACCTAAACCAATTTTATCATTGCAAGACTTGGATGAATTCAGTAGCAAGTTAAGGTTCTTATTCCCATTACAAAACCGATCAAATGTCTTATGCATGTTATCAAGTTTATTGGGCAGATCAAGGCAATTTGCAATTGGAACAATATTTAACTTCATGAGAACATAAAGCATTGTTCAATATAGAGATTTCATTCATAGCATCTTGCAGTTTCTTATCAAGATCATCACAACTAGAACAATGCAAATCAATTGTAGAACAAGAAGCATCTTTTAAGTCTCCAATATTAAGTGCAGCAAGCTTTTTGTTCTTTTCAATTTCAAGTTCAAGTTTATCAAGTGTGGAGGTATGTGCACTTCTTAGGAAGGAAAATTGTTCATATATTAAGTCACATGAGGAACAAGAATCATCACTAGGAATCAAGGATTTCAAACGATTAATTTTAGATTATAGTGACTCAATTTTAACAGCATTGTCAAATAGCGATAAGGCACGGTGCCCATGTACGAAATGCCGAAACGGAACATTTTTGGACAAAGTGGAACTTACGATGCACTTGTGTTGAAACGGTTACGTGTCACATTATGAGTTGTGGAACTTCCATGGCGAGACAACTTCTCAAGTTGTACAAGAAGTGGAAGCGGACAATGATTATGCCACAAAGGTTGATATGATGGGTGAGATGCTGGAAGCTATACGACCAGAGCTTACAGAGGATTCTCGAACAGCAGAGGTTAAAAAGTTCTTCAAACATCTCAATGATTTAGAAGAGTCGCTGCGTGGACACACTAAAATGAAAATCCTCAATTTTGTGACTAGACTTATGGCAATTAAGACTAAGTTCCTCTTTTCTAATAAATGTTACAAAAAGCTCATCAATTTGTTCAACGATGCCCTTCCACATCCCAACAAAGTGACTAAAGATTTGTATAAGTCGAAGAAAATTCTTTCCGGTCTCGGTATGAAGTAAGAGAAGATTGATGTGTGTGTCCGGACAACTGCAAGCTTTTCTGGAGAGAGCATGCCAATAGGAACCAATGTTTGAAATGTGGTCGACCGAGGTTTGTCGAAGCTGTTAATAACATTGGTGATACTGTGACAACAAAAGTCGCATGTAAGCAGCTTCGTTGCTTACTCGTGACACCAAGGTTGAAGCGGTTGTTCCATTAAAAAAACGGCCAGACACATGAGATGGCACAAAGAAGGTGAGTGTCAGAACAATAGATTCATGACGCACCCATTAGATGTTGAGGCATGGAAGGCGCTGGACCGGTTCAACCCAGAACTTGATCGTGAAGCAAGAAATGTTCGCATCGGGTTCACGACAGATGGGTTCACGCCGTTCAGCACAAACGCCGCACCATACTTCTGTTGGCCCGTCTTTGTTGTTCTGTACAATTTCTCACAAACTTTTTACATGAAGAAAGAGTTCATGTTTCTTAGCCTCTTTGTACCTGGGTCGGATCATCCTGGGTCACGTTCAACATGATGTTGTAACTGTTGATCGAAGAGTTGAAAATGTTGTGGACAGGAGTCAAAACGTACGCTGTTAAAGAAGCAGAAATTCAACCTTCGAGCTGCTTATTTTTGGCCCGTCCATGATTTTCCGGCATGTGGCATGTTTTCTGGATCGAGCACTCATGGTCGGTTGACGTATCCGATATGTGCCTCGGATACCGATTGCTTTCGACTTACCCATGGAGGCAAGATATCTTACTTCAATTGTCATAGATGTTGGCTGCCTCCAAATCACTTGTTTAGACAAGAAAGAATGTCTTTAGAAAGAACACCGTTGTCACTAAAGGACCACCGAAATGTCTTAACGGCTCAAAAATATCTGATATGTTGGACAAATTGGTTGCAGATGAAGGTCGTCCTGGATATTTCGAAGGTTACAGAGACAAACGCAATTGGACTCACATATGTAGACTTTGGGAGCTACCGTATGTGAAGTCATTGATTCTAAGGCACAACATTGATGTCATGCATCAAGAGCGCAACATGACTGAATGTATCATAAGCACATGCATGGATATGACGGGCAAAACATAAGACAATTTAAAGGCTCGAAAGGATCTCGCCGAGCATTGTAACCGTCAAACTCTTGAGCTCTCCGAAAATGGTGGTAAACCACGCGCTCCTTTCTGTCTTCAACCTAAAGAAAGAAAGAAGTTCTCGAATTGTTGCAAAGGTTGAAATTCCCAGATGGTTATGCAGCTAGTCTGAGACGAGCCATGAATGTGAAACGGGAAAGCTCATTGGGTTGAAGAGTCATGATTATAACATAATCATGGAAAGTCTTCTGCCTGTTATGTTTCGTGGCTACTTTGACGATGTGGTGTGGAAGGTGTTAGCTGAGCTTAGCCACTTCTATAGGCAACTTTGTGCTAAAGAAATCATGCCAGAGATGATGACTCAGTTGGAGAAGGAGATTCTTGTACTTTTGTTTAAGATGGAAAAAAATTTCCTACAGGATTTTTCAATCCAATGCAACATATCTTAATTCATGTTCCATTTGAAGCGAAAGTGGGCGGTCCCGTGCAATATAGGTAGATGTATCATATTGAAAGAGCACTCATATATTTGAAACCAATGGTTGGTAACAGGGCAAGGGTTGAAAGTTTCATCGCCAAAGCTTTTACTATTAAGGAAGTAGGATACTTCTCAAGTGTTTACTTTGCAGAGGAACACAATGTTAATACTTTGGTAATGCAGTACAATATGGATGAGCAACCTCCCTGTAGCGATATCTCCATTTATGCAACAAGAGGCACTATTGTTGGTAGTTACACATCCTACGACGTTAGCGAAAAAGAAAGGTGTGCTGCTTTCTTGTACATGTACGCTAATATGGAAGAAATGAATGAATATTTCAAGTAAGTGTTTTTCCTACACTTATGTTTTTCACCATCTTTTCCAACACATGTATTCTAAAAGGTTCTCTTTCCATGTAGTACGTTCAACAAGCAAAATTGGAGACGTAGACATCAACCCACGAGCAAGCAAATAGAACAGATTTGACGGGAAGGAATAAACGGGGGATCTAATTTTCTTTCCTGGTTTCGAGATCATGTAACGTTTTCTCGTTAACTTATCAATGTTAACAATGTTTTCTTATAACTTAAGAATGCTTACATTTTCTAATAACTTCATATCTTGGACAGTGCAAAAAAGATGCCAACGTTCATGAAGATTTGCGACAATTATCTTGTTGACTGGTTAATGTTAGAAGCTATGGTCGATATGAGGTCAATGACTTTTGATTCCGTACAACTCAATTTGAATCTCTTCATCCTCTTGCGACAACAAGTAATACTGGAGTTTTGATGAGGGCAATCAATTCGCAAGAAATGAAACTTAGTGCTACGGAATTATTAAAAAGTCCTTGAATTCACTTTTGTCGGAAATAAGACAATTCGAGAAGTATTATTTGTTTGCGAATGGCTTGATTCCATTCATGGAATTCGAGTAAATGCATTTGGGATGGTCAAAGTAAAACACAAGGAACAGCTGAAAGGATTCGATTCATTAGTTCTTGAACACCAAGTAGAGCACGTGTACTATCTACCTTATCCATACAATAAATTCAAAGCATGGTGGGTGGTACAAAAGGTGAATCCTCTTGAGCAGTTATACGCTCCAGGAGATGATGATTACCATGAGGAAGCTGAGGCTGATGTGGTCTACCAAGAGGAAGAGTTGCCAGACTCCTTCTCAGTCGACCCCAGTGTAGGACTCGATAACTTAGTTGTAGACGCTCAAGATATCGAGACTAGCACGGAAGCAGAAAAAGAATCAGAATCGGAAACTGAAGATATTAAAGACTTAGTCGAACCTGCTGATTTGCGCAAACGAAAATGATATGCAGAAGAAGAAGATCGATTGGCTGGTTTAAGGAGTAGGGTGCATGACCGTGATGTGGATGAATTTTGAAGTAACATTTTATTCACTAACTTAACATTAATTTTGTATATTATCTTTGCATATTAATCATTTATTCATCGCAACAGGATGTCGTCGGAGTGGAAAGGGAAAGGGGAAGGGGAAGCCAGTGAGAGGGTTTGAGCCGCACGAGACCCTTGCTCAAGAACCTCGTTACCTTCGAGCCGACGTTCCCTCTTTCTAGCGCACGCTCCACCATCAGCTGTCGTGTGCCTTCAGCAGGCAGAGGTAAATTTTAATTTACAATAAAGTTATTTTATAAATTACAGTTGTTAATAATTATTTATTGTCAATCTTTTTCTTTTGTGCAGTCTGCCTTAGAGTCTTCTGAGTCCGAGTCAGAGGCTAGGGGGCCACTACAGGAGCCCGAGTCAGAGGTGGGGCTGCTATAGGAGCCCTCTAGCGCTAGCCTCCCTTCGGAGCCAGCTAGCGATAGCCTTTCTCTGCAGCCGGCTACCGTAGCCTTCCTTTGGACTCCGCTGGTTCTCCAGAGCCTTCAGGGTCACAGGACGCAGCAGCGTCGCAGCAGAGGCGACAGAAGAGGAGGACCCACTTTGCGGCTCCTCCCCCGGTTACTTCTCAACGGACCATGATCCGTCCTGTCGGTGACAGGTAAAAACTGTATACAATATATTAAATATTAGATGTTGTTTTCCTTTACTTGATGATTTAATATATTTTGCAGATGTTGGTACGACTTTTTGTTCACGGGGGCCGAGAAACACCTCAGGCAGGTTAACGGTGTCCTGGGTGCTATCTTGAAGTTGCACTACCCTGGTGTCATTGACGGTTTCCCTGCCCTGTCGTTGGGCGACTACGCTCGTGTCTCTCACCGGTCCATGACACGACCCAGGGAGACGTGTGGCACGATTTTATGGTAAGTTTTACTGTTTTATTTTTCAACTCATTTGAATTGTTAATGCATATCACTTAAATGTTTGTTTGCTTAATGTTGAGGTACCAAGTAGAGAAAATGGGCATGGAGGACCACGCCAGACGCGTGTTCCATTACAATGCTCAGAAGCTCACGACGACGGCGTTATCGAACACCCAGATTCAGGCCATCAACGTGTACTACAAGCGGCACCCCCGGGAGCAGGAGCAGCAAAGGAGTCCATTTAGGAAGGACTCTGATGCGTACTTGACAGAGGAGCAGTACTCGAAGGTAATTTTTTAATATTGTTAAATATTTACAATATCTATGTATGTTAACTTCATTGATGAAAAATGAACTATGTGCAGGTTACTATTTCCTGGTTACAGGGTAACACCGAGGCGTACTTAGCTCTCTGTTGGTACTGGGCTAGCGACGCTTTCATCAATAAGTCCACAAAGGCTTGATAGTGCCGCATGGGGTCCGACGGCAAGCACAACTATAGCGGCGACGGCTACTTGCATTTGGCTAAACGCATGGTAAGTAATTTTTCAATTTATTTATGTGTTCCTAATATAATTATCTCAATAACATGACTATACAGGAGCGAGAGATGAGTCATGAGCCGACCCCGACCTAGGCTTGGAAGAGAGGTCACAAGGGAAGTGACCCTTCTAAGCCAGGGCAGTGTAGTCAGTCGCAGCCGACCGACTGGTAAGTTTTCAAAATTAATCAATTTCATGATAACTAATACTATTATTGACATGCTTACATGATTTCTTTGTTTTGTAGGAAAAGTACGCACAGGAGGTCGCGAAGATACACGGTGCGGATGATGATTGGGAAAGCGCACCGATCGACCCCCATGCCACGTACGCGAGCGGAGGCGTTAATGCCCATGGACGGTGAGTTCTTCATGTGTTTCATTTCTTTTTCGATTTATCTTCTTCCACTTAGTGTTTTCATTCTTTTTGGAGTTTGCCATTTTTGATGGAGTTTTTTACTCGAGGTCGACACGACCTTTGAGGGGCGCTTCATTGTTGCAGGCCTCGTCTGTTGGGACCACCAGTGGTTGTCTCTCGAAGACCCAGCTGGAGCTCCTCGCTTTGAAGGAGACACTGACGCAGACCCAAATAGAGCTGGAGAGGTCGAGGGAGGAGCAATGGAGGATGGCCTTAGTGATGGTCCAGATGCAAGCAGCAGTGACGGTAAGTAATTTAAAGTACCGTAGTTAAATTTCATGGCATTTCAACAACATATATCTTCTTATATTTTGCAATGGCAGGCTCTTACTCGACACAACAGTCAGGATATCGAGATTCCTACGCTTCCGCCACAGCAGACACCAGAGCAGGTAATATATGTCTATCCCTCTTTTTTTTCTGTACACCCTGTTATTGTGAGTTTTAGCCTTAGTGTCGAATAGAAACTTGTTAGAGGACTCCGTAAGCTTTCCAGTCATGTATATATATTCCTATGTTTCTTTTCAAATTTAGGAACTAGGTCTGTATATAATCCTTGATGACAATTTGTTTTTAGTCTTAGTGCAATTTCATTGTCCACATTATTTTGATGAAACCATAGAAGTAATTAGATCATCACATGCAAATTTATGATAGTCATGAGAAAATGCTTTCAGTCATAGATAAATAATTAGCCAAGAACATTAGCACCTCACCTGTACACGCTTGGGGCTTCTCACTTCAAATTTAGCGTTGGTTGAAACTGAAGTTGTAGCCAATGTCTTGAAAACTTAATGCCGTTTTGCACAACCATTTATAAAGAGCTTCAGTTAAATGAACTTTATCAGAAGTCAAATTGGTTGGTTTCTTAAATCAGAATATGTTAGTATGATGCTGCGAGAAAATGGTTTTTTTCTTAAATCATAATTGGTTGGTTGCTTCTTCTGTAGGGTTTGGGAACACGTCGAAAAGATCCCGGAGGCAGTGGAGGGGCTAGAGTGTAGCTCGGTGGAACTTAATTGGCAAATTGTGTTGTTGTTGATGTTTTATATAATGTTTTATAACTGGTTTGCTGTGTATCTGCTCTGGATATTATCTGTATGTGTTCTGTGTTCTCGCCATCGAGCGAGATAGTCAGTTTCTGTTTTTTTTAAATAATCGAAAACTTAACTTACGTCGGCTATGGTAATGCCGACATAAGTTAGCCTAGTTTAACTTACGTTGGTTTGTCCTGACCGACGTAAGTTAAACCACTTAACTTACGTCAGTTTGGTGCAACCGACGTAAGTTATACCACTTAACTTACGTCGGCCGGCTGTGGCCGACGTAAGTACTCCGTCCCAGCCCGCGGGCCATCCCGGTAAATAACTTACGTCGGTCGCCAGAAACCGACGTAATTAAGTAACTTACATCAGTGTCCGACGTAAGTTACCTTAATCACGTCCAAACTACTTCATCGGACAGAAACTGATGTAATTAAGATAAAACCGACGTAATTAAGTAACTTACGTTGGTTTAATCCTTAATTAAGTCGGCCCTAGCCGACGTAATTGATCGAGATTCCTGTAGTGTTTCTGTTACCGCTGATTCTTATATAAGCCATTGGACCAAAGTGGTCCATGTGAAGAAGTTCTAACAGTCTTGATGTCGTCATCACATTCTTTGCGGCGTGTGGTGCTCCATCTTGTCTTCCCGCCCGACATGCATTGCACGGCCTGTCTTTCTCAAACACAACATCTTTCGAACCTCGGATGTGACCACCTTTTAGAAGTTTCTGCAAATTCCTCATCCCAACATGGGGTAGCCGTCTATGCCACAAGCATCCCATGTTAGTTTTTGCAACCAAGCAAGTGTTGAGTCCAACATTATCTTTGTTGAAGTCAACAAGATAAAGCTTTCCCTTCAACATTCCTTTGAATGCAATTGAGTTACCGCTTCTTCTAAAAATTGTCACACCATCATTTGTGAATAAACAACTGTATCCTTTCTCACATAGCTAAGATATTGACGAAAGATTATAGTCCAAAGAATCGACATGTAAAATATTTGAAAGAGTGTGTTGAGAAGAAATTTCAATTTTACCACTGCTAAGGAACTTTCCTTGGCTGTTGTCTCCAAAATAAATTCCTTCACTTGAATCCGCGTTTCGCTCATACTCTACAAACATACTCCTCTCTCCAGTCATGTCATTGGTGCATCCACAGTCCAGCACCCATTTGGATCCTACGGAGGAGTAGGCTTGCAAAACAAGATTATTTCTTGGTTTTAGGTACCCAAGATTGCTTGGGTCCTCAGAGGTTAGTCACAAGTGTCTTGGGCACACACACAAGTCTTTGGGTTCTTGTTGCGTGGCCCTGCATATTTTGCATAAACATGTCCAGTTTTATTTCTCATAAGTATATAAGAAGCATCAAAAGTATGAAACAATGTTTGCAATTCCGACTCATGTGTTTTTTCTTTAACAAATGTAATATGATCCTTAATCTGAACATTGGTAGAAAACATTTTATTTTTTGTGTACCTAAGACCATCTTTGAGATTAGGAGGTCTTGTGACCATATATGCACTCCGTGCATACTTAATATTTTCCTTGTCAAAGATGCCACTCTGGGATTGATGTTGAACATATGAAATAGTGGATTCTTCTTTTACAATATCCTTGTTACCAGAGCATGTGCAAGTTTTAGTTATTGTCGACTTGACATCTTGAGAGGGTGAGCTCTTTGAGGAGGAAGTGCCACTTTGCTCGAGTGACTAAACTTGCACTCTAAGGATTTTGTTAACTTTAGTCAAGTGAGCAAGTTCGTCCTTCACTGCGATGTGTGAGTCTTCTAGTTTTCCTTACTCCAAGCTCAAGTGCCTTACTTTTCTCCTCTTCAATCTCAAGGAGCTTTTCAACATCTTGATATCTCTTCCTTTCAAGGATGAGCATATCTTCTTGGTGGATGACGAGCTCCTCCTTCTCAAAGATTTCGTCCGACAATATCTTCATTTTTCTTAGTGCATTTTTGCTCAGTACTTTAAACATTTCCTCATTTTCACTATAACTATCCAAATCATCATCAGAGGAATGTAAGGAAGGGGATATAAGTCGAACCTTCTTCTTACCTTCCTTAGCCATGAGGCAAATATGGTTGTGGTTCTCTGTTCCTCCCATGTTTGTGAAGAGTGTTGACTTGTTTGTTGGCCTCTTGATGGCAATTGTTGCTATCTCATCTTCATCATCCAAGGAGGACTCATCGTTTGAGTCCCACTCCTTGCCGATGTGCGCTTCATGTACTTGCTTCTTTTTCTCGAAAGTTTTCTTCTCTTGCGACTTCACTTCTTTCTTCTTCTTATTTTTCTCATATGTACAGTCAACAATAAAGTGTACACATTCGCCGCAGTTGTAGCAAGTACGTCGTGCCTTGGATTTCCCTTTTTCCTTGTTCTTTCCTTCACTAGAGTTGCTTCCTCTTCTTCTTCACATCATGCGCTTGAATCTTTTCATGAAGAGTACCATCTCTTAATCAGCTATATCTGTGCTTACATCACCAGTGTCTTCTTCTTCATGAGTCTCACGAGTCTCCTTCCATTTGGGCTTGCAGGTTGCCTTGAGGGCGACCTCCTTCTGCTTGGATGAGGTAAGTTCAGCTAAGTCTTTGACATATTTGGCTTCTTTCTCCATCATTTCGTGATTGATAATTTTGCCAAGGACTTTATTGGTGGTCATTTTGTGAAACCTCGACCTTTCTCTTATCATGGAACACAAGGTGACATTCTGAGGCATAAAGGCTCTTATCATTCTCTTCACAACCTCATGATCAGTTCACTTCTTGCTTCCATAAGCACAGATCTTGGTTATCAGTGTCTTCAAGCGGTTGTACATCTCTTGAGGGGATTCACCATCTTCTATGGCAAATCACCCCAACTCTCACTCAAACATCTCAATCTTTGCTTTGAGGACGGAGCGATTCCCTTCATGAGCAGTCTTGAGAGTATCCCAAATGTCTTTTAGAACTTCAAGTCCATCCACCTTGGTGAACTCTTCTCAACTCAAAGATGAAGTGATTGCCGCAATGTCTTGTGCATTGCGGTGAATTGCTTGTTCTTGCTCTAGGGTGAGTTCATCGTTGGTGTCTGAGATATCTATACCTGTACACACTATATGCCAAAGACTTGGATTAAGTGAGATCAGATGCATTTCATATTATATATCCACATTGAGTATTCATGGCCATGGAACTGTGGAGGTCTCCCCATGGGAATAGAAAGATAATGATTGTAATTGTTAAGCTTCTCATAATTAAAAAGATACCGAGAGTAGTCTTGATGACGACCCCCTTTTGTCTTTTCATCCTCCTTCTTGCCCTCTGGCTTAGGAGCTTCTTTCTGAGAAGTGACTTGAGTTCGTGCACTTCGTCATCATCATGTTCGTGCTCCTTGAGCACATCGAACGCCTTGGACTCTGGTTCATCTCCAATGATGGGCATCTCCGGGATCTCATTGTTCTTGTTAGAGGCCATTCATCTCTCCGAGTGGCGAGTCTCGTAAATGGAGAACCTGCTCTGATACCAATTGAATGTGGCCTAGAGGGGGGTGAATAGGCTCTAAAAAACTTTTCCTGCAACACTTAATAAATTTGTCAAATACAGGATGGACCGAGTTTGTCCAGTGTGGTATACGGACTAGTTTGGTGTGCTTGATGTGCCGCGAAAAGATTAAATGTTTATGCAGATATCACAAATGTTGCAGCAACTGAATGTAATCAACTACCCGAACAACTTGATTGGGCAATTAGGATAGAATAATTGCACGTGGAATACCATGTTAACAAGAATTACAAGATTGATCACTTTATACCCTAGAGGATGGTAATTGCAAAAGTAAAAGAATGGAACACGCGAGAGATTCGATCTCACCAAAGAGATATACTCCTCGTTGACGAAGCCCACAAAGAGGCGGGTCTCTTCAAACCCTATCCCCTCGTCATGTCACCACACAAGGCCGACTTGAGTTCCACTATCATGGGTAATCAACAAGTTGGTGGGGTAACCTCACAAGATGAGGGCTCCAACAAAATTACAATGATAAAAGATGATCTAATACACTGAAAAAGATTACAAGTAATGCACGAGCATATAAGACATGAAACCCCAAGAGCTCAGTGATGCGTAGACGATGATCTCCCTATCCCAAATCTGGATACCCAAAAGATTTAACTCTTTAGGACTTTAGATGTGTGGGGAGATGTGTTTTTCTGCTCTTGGTACGAGTGGCAGTGCTAGGGTTTATGTTCTTGACAGTAGAGTACAGTTCTTGTGTTTGTGGGGTCGTGGATCACATATTTATAGTGTTTCCAAAAATATTACTGTTAGGGATGCTCTTGTAATCATACTTGTCCGGTGTGCTGTGTAAAATTCACGTGGAATGCGCATCACACTAAAACCCTAATTTGTGTGAGGTGTACTGGACTTTTCCGTATTGGAACAAAGAGCTCACCGTACTAGTCCGTAGTGATTACATAAATTTGATCGGACTAGTCCGCAATTTGATGGACTTGTCCGGTGCAATGTGAATTGTGTTTTTCCATCTTGTTTAAGCAAAACAACAGAAAGTTAAACAGACTTGTCCGGTTGGAGTGTTCGGACTCGTCCGGTGCAAGGTGAATTATAACAACAGAAAGTTTAATGGACTTGTCCGGTTGGTGTGTGGACTTGTCCGGTTCTCAGTGAATTGTGACATCAGAAAGTTAAATGGACTAGTCTGCTTAGTGAACGGACTTGTCCAGTACTCGGTGAATTACTTGGATTGATTTTAGCCCTTACATTCTATGCAAAGACATGAGATCTTGGTATTTGCCTCTCACACACATCTTATACAATTATGTCTACTTTGCGCTTCCATTGATAATTTGGGCTTCCTCCTTTCCCACTTCTCATTTTCACCTTTTTGGTTGCATCATAATATCTAATCTTTGTTGATCTGCATTCATCTCAATGAATTCATTAGGATCTCATTTGTCTGTCATCAATAGTCCAAAACCCAAAAGGGAGTGCCTAGATGCACTTTCACCGATCTCCTCACAAACTCCTTTTCCAAGTGAGAACGGACAAGTTTGGTCCAAGCGGACTAGTCTGACCCCCAGGGCGGACTAGTCCTTCCAGCTGGGACATAGTCCCTATAGCAACCTCTCAACTTCAAAAGGACTAGTCTGACCCACAACGGACTAGTGTGATCTCACACAGTACCTCTTGGTCTGTGCAGAAACGGATAAGTCTGCCAGGGCGGACTAGTCCAACACACCAGGACGGACTAGTCCTGCCTTCCAGGACATAGTCCCAGAAAGCCTCAAACACACATACCACGGACTAGTCCATCTCTAAACGTAAGGCCGAACTCACACAATAACTCTTGGTTTGCCTAACATCGGATCAGTCTGATGTGGTCGGACTAGTCCAGCCTCCCGACCTGGACAAGTCTAGCCTTATCCATAAGACTGCCTCGACTTGTCTCTCCAACTAAACCTAATTAGACTAAAAGCTCTTAGGTGATTCTCAAACACTTGACTTGTTGAAAACTCTCTACCATAAGGCTCAACTCGACACAAGAAATTTTGAATATTTCTACCCTTCGAGTTTCTCTCACCTTTTCACTCATTTTCCTTTTAGAGAGTTTCCGATCCTGTTCCACTTCAATAACCTGTACTTACACCCACAATGCTCATTAGTCCCTTAATTTTTGTCATCAATCATCAAAACCCATGGGCATTAAGCCTAGATGTACTTTCAATCTCCCCGTTTTTGGTGATTGAAGACAACACCTTAAAGTTTTTGATAAAAGATGTAAATAAGGTTGTTTTCATAATGCAAAAAGGTATAAAGAGTTTCCCCTAAATGTGTGTATGATTGATTTGCGATAATAATAATGCACATGAATGAAAACTATTGGAGTTTCATACACTTGTGTGTTGTGGAGGGGTGCCTACTTGTAATGTAAAGTGTTCATATGTGGAGAATGTGAATAAGGCATGCATCTCAAATGAATTTTAGCATTATAACACATAAGAATAAGATTGTGAGGATAACAAGCATGATATTTAATTAAGCTTAACGTAGAGTGCATAGATAGCCAACATAGAGTATCACAATAGACATGCAGTGACATATCAACTCACAAGATTATAAAACACACATGCATAAGGATAAAGAAGGGTTTTACAAGATACATAGTTGTTCATGGATCTAGATCTACTCCCCCTCAATCTCTCCCCCTTTCGCGTCAAGACACCAAAAAGGGAAAGGAGTGAGGGAGAAGAGAAAACCTATGAACTATTCATCATCGCTCTCACTAGCTTCACTGTTGCCTTCATCTTGGTCACTTTGAGTTGCTTCATCATCCTCCTCGTCATCGACCTCTTCAATGATTAGAGAGGCACTGGAGGAGCCACAACCATCACCAAAGAGGGCGAGCTCCACCTCTGTGAGCTCCGAGAAGGGTGTGATCTCGACATCTTCGGATGCCACCGAAGACATTGGAATCTCTGCCTTTTCTACAAGTTGCTTCACATACTTCTCATGCCTCCTTGTGTGGCACTGCTGACGTTTCTTATGTCACATATATAAATACGCAAGCGCACATAAACTATCGTATAGCACTTCCCCTACGAGTATTTCCATGGGTATCGAATCTAAGGAATGTATGTGCTAATCTTATGAACTAATCCACCCAAGGACACAAAGTTGTTTGGTAGGCAAGGAAGAGAGAGGAATTAAAAGTATTAATTCTAATTCAAAGGAATTTGCGGTAGCTGCTTGCTTCAGGCATGGGTTTACCCCTAACAACACTAGGATGACTCCCGCCAAGAGCCTATGGCATAGCCGAATATGGAGGATTACTAAGGATAGATAGGGCTGTCACCATCTACTACCTACCTCTTCAATCTGCGGGTCTACGAGATATTCACAGGTGATTTCTAACCTAAGCACCACAGTTAAGTTCTAAATCGCAACTCTAGTTCTTTTGAACACAAAGCTACAACTTGATCCTCTAATAAATTAAAGAAATGAACCCACAAGTAACTACTTGTGCAAATTATTATGAATTGAGAACCAAACTTGAATTGAATTCACAAAGGGCTTACTTGATTTGAGTAACACCTTTGTAGGGGTACAAGTGTAGAAGAGGGACTTGACAAACCCAAGCCTCCTTCTCCTAAACACTCACCACACTCTCCTTCTACTTGGCAGCCTCTAGGACTACTCTAAACCCTAGGAGTGGTATTCTATTCTAAATTTTATGGTGTGTGTGTGAAGTGAGGTTTGGGGTGCTATTTATTGGTGGACAAGGGTCGGTTCCCGCCAGCAAATGGGCGCGAATTAGTCACCACTGACTTCTTCAAACCGAGAGGAGCCAACACGTGGCATTTCATCGGGTTTGGCGGCCGACTAGGGAGGTCGACAGCCTGGTCATAGCTCCGTCGGAGCTGTGCTTTCTCCAGGTCTCTGCCAGGTGGGTCCCATCTTATTATATGGGTTCTACACTATTGGATGGCCTTAGATACTTCTGTTTTTGGGCCATTTGATCCATGTGATGACACATGGCATTGCCTGATTAGTTGAAATCTCATTTTATGGATTACTCCCTGCATGTCTTGGTATTTTGGGTCTAAATTCACTTGCATACAAATAAACACCAACACTTGTGGAATTGGTTAATTTTTACCCCAACCACTACGTTTTGTTTCTCTTATGTGCACATTATGATGTGAATTGACGGTCTAAATATTGCACTTAAGGACTGTCAACGAACTCCCACACACTTTGTCCTTTGATTGTCATGACCTTGAATTTTGATTGCTCCATGGGTTGAGGTTTCTACTACAGTGAAGGGTCCATCTTATTTACTTCTAAGCTTCCCATGTCCAAAGAGTTTAACCCTAGAGTTGAATAGTAGAACTTTACCTCCAGTTTTGAACTCTTTAGGTGTAATCCTTTTATCGTGCCATCGTTTGGTTCTTTCATTGTAGATTTTGGCATTGTGTTACGCCTTATCTCTCCACTCTTCCAACTCAAAAATTTGCTTCAGTCGGTGTTCTTCTGCTTCGTGAAGGTCCATGTTCCACCGCTTGATGGCCCAATAAGCTCTATGTTCCATATCTACCGGATGATGACAAGTCTTCCTATAGACAAGTTGGAAAGGAGACATGCCGATGTGGGTATTAGAGGCAGTATGGTATGCCCACAATGCGTCGGGTAGCTTGTGCTTCCACCTTGCTCCCATTTCCAAGACGCTCTTTTGCATAATATTCTTAATTTTCTTATTAGATGTTTCTGCTTGACCACTTGTTTGTGGTTGGTATGGGGTAGCAATATTATGCTGGACACCAAGCTCCCTCAAAAATTTTTGGAAGGTCTTATCTATGAAATTAGACCCTCCATCACTTATGAGCATACGGGGAGTGCCAAAGCATGGGAAAGTGATCTCATGGAACATTTTCCTAGATTGCTTAGAATCAGTATTTTTGCATGGCAAAGCTTCTACCAATTTTGACACGTAATCTATAGCCACTAGGATATACTCGTAATCATAGGACCTAGGGAAAGGTCCCATGAAATCAATACCCCATACATCAAATAATTCACTTGGAGATTATATGTAGGGGCATCGCATTGCAAGCGGAGATTCCGCCATGATTCTTGCATTTCCAACATCTATAAACGAATTCTTTTGTGTCTTCATACAGAAGGACAATAGAATCCAATCCGCCAGATCTTTGCATGAGTATGGTAAACACCATAATGGACACCATAGGGGCTAGCATGGTATTTCTCAATAATCTTGGTGCCTTCGATTGGTGGGATGCACCTTCTAAGAAGGCCATCGGCACAGACTTGATAGAGGTATGGGACATCCCAAAGGTGTCTTCGACTCTCATAGATGAGTTTCTTTTTGTTTTCCCCTGGTGGTACATATCTCGTGACCATGAAGTTCATGATATTCGCATACCAAGGGTTAGAGTCAGTCACCTTGATAAGCATGTCATCTCGTAGAAAGTAATTGATAGGTATGTCCATGGTTTTAGTGACCTCCATATGTGAGAGATGATCTGCCACGGAATTCTCTACTCCTTTCTTATCCTTGATTTCTAAGTCAAACTCTTGGAGTAGGAGAATCCATCAGAATAGCCTTCGTTTAGTATCCTTTTTTGTGACCAAACATTCAAGGTAGCACGGTCTGTATAGACTATGACCTTGGCTCCAACCAAATAGGAACTAAACTCATAGATATCGAAAACTACAGCCAATAGCTCCTTTTCAGTTGTGGCATAATTGAGTTGAGCTCCCGTTAGAGTTTTGGTAGCGTAGGCTATTGCATGATGCATTTTATCTTTAGTTTGGCCTAAGACCGTGTTAACGTTTCCTATGCACTACTAACAATTCATTCATAGCAATGGTGCCAGAAATGCTTGTGAATAGGGTTTAGATTACACATGTAAATCCGCAAGCGAACAGACACTATCAATGTAGAATTTCCCCTCTAAGAGTATTCCCAAAGGGTGTCATTTGTATTCTCCAAAAGGAAGGCTAGATGGAAGTAAAGTAATCATCAAGTGGAGAGGCTAGGTTGGCCTAGGTAGGGTTCTAGCAAGGATGGATAAATGATAATTGGAGTAGTGTGACACGCACAAGAGCATTCTATCCTAAGGGGATAAATGAGGTAAAGAGGGACTAGGCTAAGGGCTAGGTAGAGACTCCTACTATGCTTCTAATGTACATATACATTGCCTAAGTTAGTTACAAATGATTATATCAATTATGAATTCTCATGCTAAATGGATAAACACATCGGGCACGGGTTTACCCCGAGCAATTCTAGGATGACTCCCACCAAGAGCATGTGACACACCCGAACGTGGAGGATTACAAAGGACAGATAGGGCTGGCACCAACTACTGCCTACCTCTTCAATCCGTGGGTCTACGAGACGTTCAACGCTACTTTCTATCCGATTACTATGCTAGCATATTAAGTAATTATCTTAAGAGCCTAGGCACAAGCCTTCCTAAGGAAATGAACTAAATCATTGTTGAACCAATGTTAATTCATAGCATAAGTGATTCATGTTAACATAATCATGTCATAGCTAATTAGACTATAGTGGGGGTTTGTAGTGTTTATGATGATGTAATGAGAATGGTAAAGCAATATCATAAATACTACTCCTACCACATACAAGGAGTCCACAGTCAAACAAGAAACGCTTCATCCATGTACATGAACAATAGAAGACTAAAGATATCATCTTTATTAAGAGCAAAGTCACAAATACATATAGGAATATAAGAGCCATACCTTTCCCAATTAGGAATTGAATAGATACTCCTTCTACTCCCCTCCTACTTGGACTATGGACTAGAGACTCTCCTCTCTACAGCCTATACTCCTCCAAACCTATGGATAGTAGTGGATACAATGGATGAATACTCAAGTGGTGTGTGTTGAAGTGAGGGGTGAGGGGTCCTATTTCTAGCTTGGAGAAGGGTCGGTTCCCGCCACCAAAAGCGCGCGAATCTGTCTTCCTCGCGAACAGGGCACCACAGGGAGTTGACACGCGGAAGCTGACCAAGTTTGGCGCCAGAAGGGGTTCGGCCAAATCCCCTAGTCGGCCGAACAGAAAGTTGGACCATTTTATGTGTGCTTCCTCGGGGTGACTTCGTGGTGGGTCTCTTTGACTGATGTGGATGCTACACCGTTATATGGCCTCGGATACTTCTGTTGGTGGGGCATTTGTCCATGTGGTGCCACATGTCATCACTTAACTTGCTGGAATGATATTTTATAGGATCCATCCCCTTGTTTCACTTCAATTTTGCATAAAATACCTGCATGCACTAATTTCTCCAAGGACAAGTGGAAATAGGTCAAATAGAAAGGTAATGTGTGCAAGAAATGATATTTCCTTCACATAATTAAGTTATATTGACGGGTGAAATTGGTATATAATAGCCGTCAGCAAACTCCCCCAAGCTTATCCTTTGCTCGTCCCAAGCAAAGTCAAGACTTTAGGTTGATGATCAGGAGTTGCTACTATGTTCTATTTCTCTTCAAAATACTCTAGGACCCGCAAATGATGAACACATACCCTAGGAATCAAGATCCACTCAACTTTCAGAGAGTTCAATTTAGATTTTAAGTATCTCAATTTGATTCTATCGGTCTCTCCTTTGTGTGTAGTGGAAATATGTCCTCACTAAGTCATTTTGCCTAAATTCATCATACCTCTACATAAGGCTTATATGTGGAGCTTGGTAGGGAATATTGTTGGCATATTTGCAACACAAAATATCGCTAAGTCAAAGGAGCAAGCCTTAGGAGAAATTAATTAAAAAAAATTTGATTCAAGACTGGTGCATGTGTAGTGGGATGGATGGATGTGGATATTCGAGATGACTCCTTTTTGAGTGGACTCTCTTATTTTGCAGGGATGAAACATGGCTACTTTTTTTTCTTCTCATGCTTTTAAATTAAGCATGCATTTTATTTTCTTTTTCTTTTTCTTGTAGCCATATCTTCTACTCCCTTTTTATGCAATAAATTGTGAGAGAGTACTAAGCATGAAGGATATGGAGTTTCTATTTTTATTGTGGAATGGTGCTATGATGGGATTTTGCTTACTTCTAGTGTAGAAGCATAGCATGTGCAAGTGAAGTCCTGAATTCAAAGAGTAATGAATGAAATCTCACATAGGTCTATACTAGTTTGACAAAGCTCAGTGTGAAGACAGATAGCATACGCATAAGGTCTATCAATGTAATGTATCGTATAGCTCTGGTAGGTATTTCCAATCAAATGAGAGTAACATAAATATTTTTAGAATTTCTCCGAAAATATAAGTTTCACTTTCAAATTAGGAATAGCAGCCTTATAACTATATCATATCTCACAACAACTTATAATGGATTAAGATTTTCCTACCCACAATTCCAAATCAAGGAAAAAGCAATTTTAGCCAATGAGAGCAATATGTTGAAGAGTAAAAAGTTGTAAACTAGGGACTTAGGAAAATTAAAATGGAGCAACTATTCATCATTTCACTATGTGAATTCCAAGTCATTCTTACCGCACATCATTTTTTTTTTGAAAACAAATCCATCCTACTTTTTTTTTATATGCAAGGTGGATGATGGGTGAATGGAAAATAAATATGCAAGGGGTTGATACAATGTACCTCAAGTGGGGGTCCTCCCCCAAGCTCGTTCTTCACTCACCTCCGTGATGAGGGTTGAACCATTGATTATGGAAGTATGCCGCAAGATCGGCTTGTTGTTTTTGTAGCGTTGAGTTGAGGTTGGTGAATTGAGCGTTCATGTGTTGTTGTCAGTCTTGGGTACCTTGGACATGCCCTTGGAGAGTGTTGTAGATGTCACCCGTTCTCACTTCAAACACTTCCATACATCTAGTGAGCTATGGTCACAATGACTTTTAGCCGAAGAGGAACGACATGTTCTCATTGACGTTGGAGGCAAGCTGCTAGAGCTTGAAGTGGATAAGGGTGGCTCCCATGTGGTACCTGGCCATCCATGACAAGACAGACCTTCGGTCTCATATGATGGAGGTTGAGTTCATCCGGGTACATCACCCATTGGGTTCTCTTCCTCTTCGTGCTCATGGACCTTGGAGGTTGTTGGAGGCATGGCCGCTCTCCTCGCACAGCTTCTAGTTACCCTGCCAGAGACTTTACTTCTTCGTGCTTCCTCGATGGGAAGAAGGTCAACGGTTATTATTCGACATTTGTAAAAATGATAATCTGGGTTAGGTAACAAAATTTTATTGAAAAAACCAGAATAATAAAATAACAAAGAGCCATCTTGATCGTGCTTAAGCGTTTGTCCATGCACTAAATAATCTTCACCAATTAATTCTCTTTCATTTTCAATATACTCAAATGAAGAATATTCTAGTGCTCCTACCATAGTAGCAATATGAGTAATCAATGAAGTGCATTTAATTGTCCCTATTCTTGGAATGTAATCTAACCATTGTGTCATCATGGCAATAACTGGAGCAAGTTTTATCTTAATCATGACAAATAAAATTTTCAGCTCATCATCATGCACTACCGTTATGTCTCCTCTAGGGAACATAGTCATAGCCACCCATCTATGCATGAAGCATAAAGTAGGGTTGTGTAAGTGGCTATTCCTACATGCACAACATCTGACCTCACTAGTTAAATCTTGCCAAAAACAATGTTTGTTAAACTTAGGCGAAGTGTCTAAATCTAGCAAACAACATTTATGGAAGCCTAGGATTTCACTTAATTCTTAGCATAGGATGTTGTATTCCTTTTTAAATGATCTAAAAGTAATAACATCAAATCCTATTTTGAGTGTGCAAAGGAATCATATGGAGAGAAGGTGTGAACCTCTCTCCTCTATATGAGCAAAGTTTTCCCATCCTAGTGCACGCCAAAATGGAAAAGAATTCGGAATTCATACCTATTTTTGAGATGAAATCCGGATCATAAGCTTTCGTATGAGAAAACTGACAATCTTGGAGGAGCTTGTGTGCTTGATCTTCAACTTCACTTTGTATGTCGAGGTCGTTGTCATAAAGAAGTTGATGAGGGTTGCTTCTCTCACCCATGGGAGTGTCTTCACCTACACTCCTCCTTCGTGAACTTGGTGTAGCAACGGAAGAGGAGCATGCACTTTAGTCTCCACCATGGCTTGAGCTTGCAGCCTCCTTCCTCTTTTCGAACAACCTCTTCATTCCTTTTATGGCTACAACAAACAGGAACACAACAAGGTAAAAACTCGAAATAGGTGATGTTAGCAAAAGAAAAACCCTCTGATGAATTTTCCCTTGAAGAACTTGAGAGCAAATGCAAACAAAAGCAAATCTTTTTGAGTTGGGAATTGATCAAGAGCACTTCAATGAAGAGCAAAAAAACAATGTGAGCAAGAGTAACATTGGGGAGGTATGAAATGAGGTGAAGTGTGAAGAGAAGTGCCCTCACGGCCACCATTTATAGTGTGCAATCACAAACGGTCACTAGGGAATCAAATGTAGCCGCTGGAGGAGAGAGAGTCAAAATGGCTCTTTCCCCTAGTCGGCTGAACAAGTGGGTTGGCCGAACTAACAAGTGGGCCCCATATTCTTGCTTTTGACAGGTGGCTCCCCGAGGGCTATGGAATTAGCACATTGGTGAATTACCACTTTTGCAACTCAGAAAAATTGTTTTTTTTTTAATAAAAACACCTTTTTCAAAAACCAACAATTTTCTTATTGTGAAAAATAAAGAAATAAAAATGATAGTTGAGAATAGAAGATTCTCAACTTGCTAAAAAACAAATATGCAGTAGGGAAAATCAAAATAAATGGGGAAAACCAAATAAAGAGAAAAGAAAAACAAAGAAAAGGATAACTACCAATTTAACCTGTTGGTTAGGTCTCACCACCGTCCGATGAGATGGACATTCCTCCTTCTTCATTTCTCTACATCCAGACTCCGAGGGATGGGCTCGGACGGCTTGTCTTCCTTCTTCCTCCATTCCTTCTTTGGCGGTTTGGTGGACTTGGGCCTTTGGGGAGGCCCGGACTTCTCCATCTTCTTGTGGTGTTGGCATGGACGATAAGACGAGTTTTCCACATAGATCAAATTCCTCATGAATGCAATGAGCGGGTCCACATTTGGTGGTGTGATTTTGACCTCTTGAATGTTTTTAACATTCGCCCCAATGCGGATCATGGAGCATTGCTCCAACCTTGGGCGAAAGTTAAACTTCTCCTCCTTGCCATTGAAATAGAAGTGGATTTCTCCAGCTCCCACATCTATGCGAGCCTTCACGATGCTAAGGAATGGTCGCCCAAGAATGAGCGGTGTATCCTTCCCGACCTCCATGTCGAGAACCACAAAATCGACGTGTATGAAGAAATTCCGGATTTTCACCAGAACATCTTCGGCAATACCTGCTGGATAATGAACTGAAGAGTGAGCCAGTTGGAGCTGCATTGGTGTCGGAGTAAGTTCCGTGAAGTTTGGCTGATCGAAAACCATATTGGGCATCACACTCACACTTGCTACAAGGTCACAAAGGGCCTTGTCAAAGTGATGAGCCCCAACTTAGCATGAAATAGTAGGACATCTATGGTCCTTCTTCCAGTTGTCTCCTTGTAGAGAAATCATGTTGGCACTCTCCAACAGAGGATCGGACTGTCCTAGCATCTTGCCATTCTCCACTGGAGGAACAACAACTGCCAGTTGAGCCCACTACATCTAACATTTTGGTGAAACTCAATTGATTCTTGAAGGTTGAGGATAGTCCTTCAATCTTGGCATTTATGCTCTCTATGGTCTTGCCATTAGCCGACATCTTCTTGGATATAGCATCATTGATTTTCTAGCTGGACAATGGCAAGTTCTCTCAAGTTGGGTTGATATTCATTGTTGCCATTATTGTTGTACCCTCCTAGAAAGAATGGGTGTGGTTGGCCCCACCCTTGACCTCCTGGACAATAGCCATTGTTGTTTCCATTCTTAGCTATGTATGGGGCATCCTCACGGGTTTTGGGGCAACCATTGCCCAAGTGGCCCGTGTTGTCACATACTCACTAGTAATGTGAGAGTCTAAAACATAGGCATTGCCACATACCTCACCATTGCCTTGTCCATCGAATTTATTCATAAAGAGGTCCAATTTGGCAGCGATCATGTCCACCTGCTTCAAGTTGTGCATGCCTCGCTAGCGGGTATGGAGACGCTCGTTGCTCTAGCCCATGTTTGACACCATATTCTCAATCAAATCTTTAGCTGTGGGCATCATCAATAAGAAGAAGGCACCTCCAACGGCAGCATCAACATGGTCACGGGCGGAAGGGATCAGCCCGTTGTAGAAGTTTTGGATAATGAGCCAATCATCCATCCCATGGTGGGGACATGCTAGGATGTAATCCTGAAGCCTTTCCCAAGCCTCAGGAATAGATTCCTTGGCATCTTGCTGGAAGCTAGAAATTCTACCACGGGCATTGGTCTTGGCCAACGGGAAAAACTTGGCGAGGAATACCGTAGAACACTTCTCCCAAGTGTCTACAGCACTTCGGTTCACGTAGAACCAATGTTTTGCTCTTCCAAGAAGAGAGAACAGAAACAGCCTAAGACGGACAACATCAGGAGATACGTCCATGATCTTGAAAGTGCTGCAGATCTCAAGGAACTGTTGCAGGTGAGCACTTGCATCCTCGTTAGCCTTCCCACAAAATGGTTTGCTTGCACCATAGTGATAAGGCCAGTTTTGATTTCAAAGTTCACACCTCTCGTGCTAACAGTGGGCCCAGCAATCACATTGTTAGCAGAGGGAGACAAAAACTCACGAAGGGTCTTCTGGGCCATTGGCGTTTCGGTTTTTGGTGCAGTTACATTGTCTTGCTTTGCTACTCTAAGCTTCTGAGGAGTAATGACACAAGGTCAATCTCTCAGAAGAGATTCGGGATCTTCAACAACATTTTCTGGCAAGCGGAAACCAGACATACACTACCTTGTTTTCACATAAAATGCGGAAACAAAGAAGGGTTATCCTACTAAAACCTACCAGGGTCCTATCCTATTCACTCGATCATGCAATACTTCGACTGCCTTCCTAGGCAACGGCGCCATAAATGCTTGTTGACGTTTCCTACACACTACTAACAATTCATTCCTAGCAGTGGTGCCAAAAATGCTTGTTAATTGGGTTTAGATTACACATGTAAATCCACCAGCGCACAGAAACTATTGATGTAGCATTTCCCCTCTAAGCGTATTCCCAAAGGGTGTCATTTATGTCCTCCTAAAGGAAGTCTAGATGGAAGCAAAGCAATCATCAAGTGGAGAGGCTAGGTTGGCCTAGGTAGGGTTCTAGCAAGGATGGATAAATGATAATTTGACTAGTGTGACACACACAAGAGCATTCTATCCTAAGGGGATAGATGAGGTAAAGAGGCACTAGGCCTAAGGGTTAGGTAGAGACTCCTACTATGCTTCTAATGTACATATACATATCCTAAGTTAGTTACTAATGATTATATAAATTATGAATTTTCAGGCTAAATGGATTAAAACATCGGGCATGGGTTTACCCCTAGCAATACTAGGACGACTCTCGCTAAGAGCCTGTGGCATAGTCGAACCTAGAGGTTTACAAAGGACAGATAGGGTTGTCACCACCTACTACCTACCTCTTCAATTCGTGGGTCTATGAGACATTCAACGCTACTTCCTATCCAAGCATATTAAGTAATTACCTTAAGAGCCTAGGAACAAGCCATCCTAAGGCCATGAACTAAATCATCGTTGAACCAATATTAATTCAAAGAATAAGTGATTCATGTTAACATAATCATGTCATAGCTAATTAGACTTTAGTGGGGGTTTGTAGTGTTTATGATGATATAGTGAGAATGGTATAGAATAATCATAAATACTACTCGTACCACATACATGGACTCCACAATCAAACAAGAAACGCTTCATCCAAGTATATGAACAATAGAACACTAAAGATATCATCTTTATTAAGAGCAAAATCACAAATACACATAGGAATTTAAGAGCCATACCTTTTCCAATTAAGACTAGGGCATAGACTCCTTCTACTCCTCTCCTACTTGGACTGTGGACTAGAGACTCTCCCCTCTATAGCCTTTACTCCTCTAAACCTATGGAGAGTAGTGGATACAATGGATTAATACTCAAGTGGTGTGTGTTTAAGTGAAGGGTCCTATTTATAGCCTGAAGAAGGGTCGGTTCCCGCCAACAAAAGCGCACGAATCAGTCTTCATTGTGACAAGGGCACCACTAGGAGTCGACACATGGAAGCTGATCGAGTTTAACCCTAGGAAGGGTTCAGTCGAACCCCTTAGTCTGCAGAACAGAAAGTTGGACCATTTGTTGTGTGCTACCTCGAGGTGACTTTCAGGTGGGTCCCTTTGACTGATGTGGGTGCTACATCGTTGGATGGCCTCGAATACTTCTGTTTGTGGGCCATTTGATAAATGTGGTGCTACATGTGATCGCTTTATTGGTTGGAATGATATTTTATAGGATTCATCCCCTTGTTTCACTTTAATTCTGCATGAAATACTTGCATGCACTAATTTTTCCAAGGACAAGTGGAAACAGGTTAAATAGAAAGATCATCTATGCAAAAAAATATTTCCTTCACATAATTGAGTTATACTAACGGGTGAAATTGGTATATAACAACCATCAAAAGACCGCACCAACATCAAAATCACGAGCATCACACATGATTTCGAATGGCAGCGTTCAATCGGGAGGTTGGATGATTGGAGCTGATATGAGTGCCTTTATTAGTGTATCAAATGATTTAAAGCATTCATCATCGAAATAAAAGGGAGATTTCTTAGCTAGTAGGTTAGTGAGGGGTCTAGCGACTTTTGAGAAATCTTTGATGAACCGTCGATAGAACTCCGCATGTCCTAAAAAGCTGCAGATTCTCTTAATGTTGATAGGAGTTGGAAGTTTTTCAATGACTTCAATCTTTGCTTTGTCTACCTCTATCCTTCTCTCAGACACTAACTGTCCAAGAATGATGACTTCACGGACCATGAAATGGCACTTTTCCCAATTACATACGAGGTCCTTTTCTTGGCATCTTTGTAATACCTTGTCTAAGTTTTCCTGAAAATGATCAAAAGTTTTTCCATAGATGGAGAAATCGTCCATGAAAACTTCCATGACCTCCTCACTCATGTCGGAAAAGATAGACGTCATGCATCTTTGAAAAGGGGCAGGAGCGTTACACAATCTAAAGGACATACGCCGGTAGGCATAAGTTCCATAAGGACATGTGAATGTGGTCTTACTTTGATCGTCGAGATAAATTGGGATTTGATGATAACCCGAATACCATCAAGGAAACAAAAGTAGGAGTGTTTTGCCAACTAGTCTAACATCTCATCGATGAAGGGCAGTGGAAAATGATCCTTCCTTGTAGCCTTGTTAAGTTTTTGGTAAACAATGCACATCCACCAACCCGTGATAGTTCATTGAGGAATTAATTCATTCTTCTCATTTTGAACCACTGTCATACCTCCCTTCTTAGGCACTACTTGAACTGGGTTGACCCATGCACTATGAGGAACAAGGTAGATAATCCCAACATGCAGAAGTTTCAAGACTTCCTTCTTGACAACTTCTTGCATGGCATTATTCAATCGCCTTTGAGGTTCCCTTGAGGGGACACTCTCGGGGTCAATAGGAATGTGAGTGGTGCATAACGCTGGAGGAACCCCTTGAGATCCTCTAGTGAATAGCCAAAAACATCAATATGCTTTTCAAACATGGCAATTAGTTTGAGTGTCACATCATCTGAAAGCTTGTCACCTATGATGACAAGGGCTTCCAAATTTCCATTTAGAAAGGCATAATGCAAGCCTGGAGGTAGAATTTTTAGCTCAATAGGAGGTTTTTGAAAGCACTCTTCCTTTCGTAATTCAATTGCGTCCTGAAATTCATCCTCATCTTGATTTAAATCTTCTCCTTCAATTTCAGGGTGTGCTAAGAATTGAAGAGTTCTAACCTCCTCTAGTGGTTCATCTTGGATGAGAGATTCTGCGGATGTGTTCTTGGAACACAGGATAGGAATAGAGAACTTTCTCCCTTCAAGTTTGACATTGAGGTTTCCTTCCAAGGGAATTTCCATGAGAAATTTTTCAATGGGAATCTCAATCATAATATCGAAATCTTGGATTTTGAATACGTGCAAGTCTAGGATAGCCTCAATATCTTTGTATCTTCTAGACACCTGTTGAAAAAACTCGCGTCATTCAAGGGTGTTTTCGAAATAATCTCAAATGGATTTACATGTTATTGCAAACGATATATCGCCTAGAATGGCGAGAGCACAAGAATTAGAAATGAGATTTGCTCGAACAGTAGGGTTGTTTAGGACCCTCATTGGTGTCCCTCTAATGAAACATAGAATGGCTGCCAAAGGTGAGGTCATGTGAAGGATTTCGGGTGATTGCTCGACTTCCGCAGTCCATTCCCTGCTTAGAATAGAGGTTAACTACTTGACCGTCTGTTGGAAAAACACTCCATCAGGTGGGTCAGGTGGAGTTACTTGTAATGATGGTTTCCTATGGCAATAGTACATCGAGGCATTTCCAAAATCTTCAAATATCTCTTCCTCGAAGTAGAAAGGAAACACCAAAGGTTGAATTTCTTCTTCCTTCGTAGTTTCTGGTTCGGGAGAGGATTCCTCCGACAAGGTTTGGGATAAGAAAGAGATTGGTTCTTCCTCGTCCATGGATTTATTCTTGCATCTTGACACTACTTCCTCTTGAGGAGGCTCATTAATACCCATAATGAAGGAAGAATTTTCTATAATTTGGTCTAGAAGATCCTTGCCTTCTTATGGCATCTTATGGAGGAAAGATCCTCCAGCCATAATGTCAAGATGTAGGGCAGACTCTTTGTTCAATCCCATGTAGAAGTGTTGCAAAAGCAACGGATTAGGGATGGACAAATCTGGGCCGGAATTTCTGAAAAGAGAAAATCTATCCGGAGCTGCACCTATGGATTCCTTTTCCATCTGCTAGAAGCATAGTACTTCCTTCCGCAAGGAAATAATGCGAGCAATTGGAAAGAAATCAAGACAAAATCTATCTCTTAATTCATTCCAATTTCCGTTTGTCTTCCCAACGTTGTGGTCATACTATTGTTTGGCTTTTTCCTTGAGAGAAAAGGAAACAACTTCCATTTAAGAGTCTCATGTGTCGTACCCTTGAATAGAAGGCATGAACACAGTTGTTCAAACTCTCGCGGATGGTGGTAAGGGTTTTCACAATCCATTCCTACGAAGGACTTCTCCTAAACCATGGCTATAAATCCAGGGCGAAGTTCATAGATACTAGAACAGATGGGTTCCACCGAAGGCGGTGGCTCACAAAACTTGCCCTTTGGGGCAGAATATGAAAAAACGGTGGGCTACTCCATATATATGGTGTTGGTAAGAAGAGGAAAGATAAGATAATAAGATAGATACGAGGGTGAACAAGGTTCGAAGATCAACAGCAACCGTTCCCCGACAATGACGCTAGAAATGCTGGTTGATGTTTCTTACGTCACTGATAAAAATCCGCAAGTGCACGAAAACTGTCGTGTAGCACTTCCTCTTAAGAGTATTTGCAAGGGTATCAAATCCAAAGAACGTATGTGCTAATCTTACGAACAAATCCGCCCAAGGACACAAAGTTGTTTGGTAGGCAAGGAAGAAAGAGGAATTAAAAGTATTGATTCCAATTCAAAGGAATATGTGGTAGCTGCTTGCTTTGGGCACGGGTTTACCCCTAGAAACACTAGGACGACTCCCGCCAATATCCTATGGCATAGCCGAACATGGAGGATTACTAAGGACAGATAGGGCTGTCACCACCTACTGCCTACCTCTTAGATCTGTGAGTCTAAGAGATATTCATTGTTGATTTCTAACCTAAGCACCACACTTACGTTCTAAATCACAACTCTAGTTGTTTCGAACACAAAGCTACAACTAGAGCCTCTAATAAATTAAAGCAATGAACCCACAAGTAACTACTTGTGCAAATTATTATGAATTGAGAACCGAACTTGAATTGAATTCACAAAGGGCTTACTTGATTTGAATAAAACCTTTGTAGGGGTACAAGTATAGAAGAGGGACTTGACAAACCAAAGTCTCCTTCTCCTAAACTCTCACCACACTCTCGTTCTATTTGGCAGCCTCTAGGACTACCCTAAACCTTAGTATTGGTATTCTATTCTCAACTTTTTGGTGTGTGTGTGAAGAGATGTGTGTGGTGCTATTTATAGGTGGAGAAGGGTCGGTTCCTTCCACTAAATGTGCGCGAATCAGTCACCACTGACTTCTTCAAGCCGGGAGGAGCCAACACGTGGCATTTGACAGGGTTTGGTGCCACTCCCTAGTCGGCTGACTAGGGAGGTCGGCCGACCTGGTCATAGCTCTGTTGGAGCTGTGCTTTCTCCAAGTCTCTTCCAGGTGGGTACCATCCCATTATATGGATGCTACACTGTTGGATGGCCCTGGACACATCTGTTTGTGGGCCACTTGATCCATCTGATGACACATGGCATCACCTGATTTGTCGAAATCTCATTTTATGGATTAGTCCCCTCATGTCTTGGAATTTTTTGTCTAAATTCACCTGCATTCAAAAAAACACCAACACTTGTGGAATTGGTTAGTTTTTAACACTACCAATATGTTATGTTTCTCTTTTGTGCACATTATGAGGTGAATTGACAGCCTAAATATGGCTCTTAAGGTTCGTCAACAGGCACAAAGTGAAGATGAACTTGAGGAACTTGAGAATGGCGCTAGAGGTGTCATCGAAGAAGGAGTCGGGAGCAGAGGAGGGAGGAGGTGCATTGGAGGCACTCCTCCGAGAAGCTCCACCAAGCTAAGGGATTGGAGGAGGAATCTGAGGGCGGAAAGCTCTATGCTTGACATCCTTTACAAACTCCTCGGACACCTTCTCAATCATACACATAATGAAAGGAGCATAGCCGCAATACCGGTTCGGTGTATGAGAGATATTGAAGGTTTCATTGTAGATGTAGTCAAACAAGTTGAATATCTCATCTTCATGCAAAAGCTTCGTCAAATTCCTTAGATTGCCTTGTATCATACAGGCATCTCCATCCTTGGGTGGAAGAGTCTTCCTCAAAAGCAGGTTAAACACACTAAAGAAAGGAATAACATATTTGGTGGTTGGAGGGTTGAAGAATTCATTAACATACATAAACTCCATTTCACAAAGATCGATGGCTTTGAGATTGTGAATAGTGATGTCTTGGCTCAAATGCTCTTCTAATCCAAGTATCTTTGCAAAGTCACCATACAACACAGAGTATTGGACTCCCTCGATCAACCAAGTAATTCTTTGATCTCCATAGGTAGTGAAGTAGCAAGTTGTGTAGAATTGAGCAATAACATTGGTGTTCCAAGTGTATTGGAACCCCATGATCCCCTTAAGCCCATGATGCTCTACAGCATGAATGATCCCATTGAAAGCTTGATGATTTTTATTGGCCATATAGTTCCAATCAACCCAATGATCATCGGCCCTGGGTGCCTTCATCCTCAAGTAGACCAAGCGATAGTAATCACAATGGAAATCACACCAAATGTGATGATCTACTATTGCTTTCTCTTACCTGTAGACATTTTGGTAGCGGAACTTTGTTGCTTTCTCTGCTCCTTTTCCTTGGAAAATATTGTATGGAAGATCCGCCCTATGGTTTGGATCATGGGCGGGAGGTGCCATCACCAAAGGTCCATTAGTATTAGTTTCTTTAATAGATGATGCATGTAGAGTCGGTATGTGGCATGGCAAGCAGTGTTGACCAATCAGATGTCTTGTATTTATTAAGCATGGTTCTTGACATCTCTATAAGAGTACGGTTTTTCCTTTCGGCCATTCCCTTTTTTTGGGTGAGTAGGGTGTTAAAAACTCATGCTTGATGCCCTCCTCGTCCAAGTATTCTTCTACTTTGGTGTTCATGAACTCGGTGCCATTGTCACTTCTGATCTTCTTGACCCTCCAGGAGAACTCATTTTGAGTTCTCCTCAAGAATTTCTTGAGTACACCTTGAGTTTCACCTTTATCATGCAAGAAAAACATCCAAGTGAAGCGGGAAAAGTCATCAACAATAAATAAGCCGTATTTGTTACCGCCAATGCCTATGTAAGCAATGGGACCGAAGAGGTCCATGTGAAGCATCTCCAATGGACTTGTTGTCGTCATCAAATTATTGGCGGGATGAGCAGCTCCAACTTGTTTTCCTGCTTGGCATGCGCTACAAGGTCTACCCTTGTCAAAAAACAACATTGTTAAGACCTCAAATGTGATCACCTTTTAAAAGTTTTTGACGATTCCTCATACTATCATGGGCTATCCCACAGTGCCACAACCACCCCATGTTGGTCTTTGCCATCAAACATGTGTCAAGTTGAGTTTTATCCACGGTAAAATTCACGAGAAAAGCTTTCCTTTGAGCACATCATTGAAGGAAATTGAGTTATCATTCCTTCTTGTGACGATCACGCCCTTGTTAGTAAACAAGCAATTATAACATTTCTCGCGTAATTGAGATATGGATAAAAGGTTATAATCTAAAGACTCAACATGCATTACATGAGAAATAGTATGTTGAGAGGGAATGGATATCTTGCCCATATCTAGTACCTTCTCTTGGCTATTATCGCCAAAGTAGGTACCTTGACTTGGACCATCATTTTCTTCATATTCCACAAACATTCTTTGCACTCCGGTCATGTGATTGGTGCATCCACTATCTAGCACCCACTTGGAGCCACCGAAGGAGTAAGCCTACAAAACAAGTTTAAATGTTTGTTTTAGGTACCCAAACTGAGTTGGGTCCTTTAACGTTAGTAATAAAGCATTTGGGAACCCACACACATGATATTACGCTCTTGTGGAGTGGTCCAACATATTTAGCATAAACCTATCCAAATTTACTATTCATAAGCACATAAGATGCATCAAAGTTATGAAATATGGTTGAGTTGACATTTTTGGCATTTTTAGCATCTTTTTCATATTTCACAATTTCAAGAGAAGTAGATGCATCATGTTCATTCTTGGCTTGATATGAACCTTCATTGACAAAGGAAATTTGCATCTTATTATTGTTGGGGAGTCTAGGATTTTGCTTTCCTCCCCTCGAATAGCCAAGACCATCTTTAATCAAGGGAGACCTTGTGATCGAGTATGCACTATGTGCATATTTGATCTTTTACTTGTCAAAGATGCCAACTTTAGGTGTGCCCATGCATTTTGCCACTTTGAGCTCATTCTTCAAGTGAAGTACAGGTTTAACACATTTGCAAGTTTTGACATTTGATTCCACATTAGATAAGTTTGAGCTTGTTGAGGCTGAAGAGGGGACACTTGACTTGAGAGTGTCGAATTGTGCCTCAAAACTCTTGTGGACTTTCTTCAAGATCACAAGTTCATCTTGGAGCACAACATTCGAACTCTTTAGACTTGAGGAAGTCTCCTTGCTCTTGGCAATTTCAAGTTCAAGTGCCTTGTTCTTCTCTCTCTCAAGCTCGAGGAGCTCCTAAAGATCATGATTTTTTTACCTCTCATTGTCAACCAATTCCTCTTGTTCATTGAGAAGTCCCTCCGTGACACTCGGTTCTAAAAAATGAACCATGTGCGACACATATGTGTGTCCAAGATGTTCAACACACAAACGGGTGCATCACAAACGTTAAACAGAAAATTACTAGAAAAGTTAATTAAGTACCTTTATTACAATATTCAAATAGTCCTCAAATTACAAACTCTAATGATCAATATGGAACTATAACTGCAGCAGAAATAATCTAATTAAGCAAAAAAGCAAACTAATCATAGGGGAATGTGCGGCTACAAGCAACACCACAGGCAAGTCGACGGCAGCACACAGCCTAGTACTCCACATTATCCTCAGGATACTCCCAGACATCACCTGAAACTATTGGTGGGGGAATTGCAAGGGTGAGTACATGTTGTACTCAACAAGTGCAGGAAAATAATGACATTTATCTTAAACAAGGAATGATAATAAATAATGGCTAGTTGCTGAAAAGTACATTTAAAATAGGTGAAAAGGATCCTACAGTGTCTATGTGAAGTAATCCCATCATATCCCAAATAATTACCAATTATGAGTCAAACACCATCAATTACCATTATATCACATCCATTATTCATTATCCATCCATATACCATATTCTTACCATCCTCATTAACCACATCCAATTATCACCATCCAATCCATAACCATAACCAATACCGAACCATAACCAAACCATAACCATCCCAAATACCAGTTCCACTCTAATTATGGAAGTTGTCCAGGAGCTCATAACTGGGAGAACGACTATGATGATTGTTTTTAACACTCTGTAGAGGTTCTACCACTTTACCTACATGTTCGTGATTTCGTCACCATTCGGTGACTAAGAACCTCTATCATGGCTTATCACACTTCCGTTGGTTTGTGGCCAAGAGATCACAAAATAGCTTTTACAAAGGGACTACTAGTATGTACGGACCCACTAAGGTTTCACCAGCAGGCTTGAATCTCCATTCTCCCACCCACAGGCTCCCTCATGTGACATGCGGTTCCCTGGGTAACCCTACTCGACTCCCATTCCCCGCACCATCCAATGGTCCATACAATACCCGCAGCACACCTAATTATTCAGCTACGCCGCACCCATACTTGGCCTTGTAGTGGCACTGTTGTCCTGGCTTATTCTCGCATGATCCGGTCCTTAAATCTAAGGCAAGCAAAACCACTATAACATCCAACCCAATCCACATACCATGCTTGCTTAGATATCCCAAGACCCATGTTACCAATTATCCATATTCATCAATTCTCATCATATATGTGCTCATTAATTCATAGTTAAGCCATTTGGTTGTTTCCTCTTCCCAATTAATTAGAGCATAGCAAAAAGGAATAAATGCCCTTCCTGACACTCTAGGACACTTGACTTGCTCTTGAGCTATTAGGGTCAAAAGCTTCAAAGTTCTGGTGTTGGAGGTCTCAACAGCACCCTCTAGAGCAACACATTCTATTCCGCACAATAGACATACAAAACAAACATTACAATCAATAGATGCTCATATATTACTCAATATGCCATGACATGTATGATTAAGGCAATTATGTGGTAAAACTTGTTAAGGAGTTGCTATTAATGTTTACTCACTAGTTACAATGGTTTTCAATAAGTTTGAACAAGTTTCAAATTGATTTGAATCAAATGGGGATTCATTCAGCAACTTAAGATTTAGGTGGCCGCACAAGTCCGTACATGGAACCGGACTAGTCCGCCCTAGACCAGAAAGTCGATCGGACTAGTTCGCATAGGGCCAAACAAGTCCGCTCGACTAGGGTTTTTGGCTAATTTCAAACCAGAGAATAGTTTAAGTTTAATTATGGGACCAAGATTGAAGTACAAAGATGATCTAAGGTAATTACCATGAATTCAACAACTCAAGGGTCGATAATTCGATGAAACTCAAGATCTTGACGTCTAGATCCATGGAAGATGGAGAATTGGTGCAGAATTGACGATCACGTCGATGAGTTGACGAAGATCGATCTTGTTGGATCCTTCTCCTTCCTCCTTCCGTTCCCCTGGCTGCGGTGAACTCCTCTTGATGGCAGCCCTCACGAACTAGGGTTTGGGGTTTCTTTAATTGTGGAAAAGTGGTGAAGGGGTGGGTATTGGGGTGTTTATATAGTGGTGGATAAGTAGGGTATGGGTGGAATTCGAGTTTAAGGTGGTGGAGGCTGTGTAGGGGTCCCACATGGGCTCCACAGGGGTTGGGCACGACGTTCTTGTGCCCAATTAAGGTAAATACCCAATAACAAGTCGTGGAGGAAAATATTGAATCCGAGTTCGGCAAACCGGACAAGTCCGCTATGGGTCCAGACTGTTCGTTGGAAGTAAAAAAGTTGAACGGATAAGTCCGGTATCAAGCCGGACAAGTCCGCTCGTAGGAAAATCGAAGTTCCAGAGAGTTTAACGGACAAGTCCGGTGCTAGGTTGGACAAGTTCGGGGTATGACTTAGGAAAACATCAGAAAAATTCTCGGACTAGTCCGTAACATTAACGGAAAAGTCTAGAAAGAAAACAGAGATTCAAACCGGACTAGTCCGGGGTCTGAACCGGACAATTCCGCCCTACGCAGGGAGAACAACATAGAGTTATATGGACTAGTCCGGGGTCCAAATCCAGACAAGTCCACACTACAATAGGTTTTTATTTGCTTGCATGATTATAATTTATTTTAAACTTATTCCTTTTGTGTTGCTTAATGCTAAACATGTATAAAAATTTATGCAATGCATGATAGATGAAAATGAGCGTGTTACAGACCTACCCCCCATAAAATGAATCTCGCCCTCGAGATTCGACGTAGAAGAGAAGAGATAGGGAAATTCTTTCTTGATCTCATCATCCATCTCCCAAGTTGCTTCCGATTCTCTATGATGCTTCCATTGTACTTTGCACCATCGAATCACCTTGTTCCTTGTGACCCTCTCCTTGGTTTCCAAAATTTTGACCGGTTGCTCGGCATAAGTCAAATCTGCCTCTAATTCCAAATCCTCAATTGGCACTTTTTCTTCTGGTACCCTTAAGCGCTTCTTGAGCTCCGAAATGTGAAACACATCATGAACATCAGCAAGATATGCTGGCATCTACAACTTATATGCCACTTCTCCATGTTTTCCCAAAATCTTGAATGGTCTAATATAGCGAGGTGCTAACTTGCCTCTGACATCAAACCTCCTAGGACATCGCATAGGTAACATTTTGAGGTATACGGAGTCTCCCACTTCAAAGGCTAAGTTTCTTCGCCTATTATCCGCATAGCCCTTTTGTCTTGTTTGAGCGACCTTCAAATTCTTGCGGATTATCTGAACTTGCTTTTCATCCTCTTGCAACACATCCGATCCGAACACTTGGTTCTCCTGTCTCATTCCCAAACAAGGGTGTCCTACACTTCCTTCCATATAATGCTTCATATGGCGACATCTTTAAACTGGCTTGTTAATTGTTATTGTAGGAAAACTCAGCATACGGCAAGCTCTTGTCCCATATGCGTCCATGCTTCAAAGCAAAAGCTCTCAACATATCTTCCAATATTTTGTTGATCCTCTCGGCTTGTCCATCCATTTGAGGGTGATATGCAGAGTTGAAATTTAATCTCGTACCCATAGCTTCATGCAGTTTTCCGCTAGGACCTATAGGTGAAATGAGAACCTCGGTTCGAGACTATTTTCTTGGGTACCCTATGTCGGCATACAATTTTCTCCATGTACAACTTAGCCAACTGTAAAGCGGTATACTTGGTCTTGATAGGAATGAAATGAGCTGATTTGGTCAATCGATCAACAATAACCCATATTGAGTCGTAGCCAGACTGGGTTCGAGGTAATCCATCTATGAAATCCATACTGATTTCTTCCCAATTCCATTCTGGAGTCTTCAATGGCTACAACAGTCCAGCTGGCCTTTGATGTTCTGCTTTAACCCGTTGGCACACATCACACAAGGCTACATATTCAGCTATATTTTTTTTTCATGCTAGCCCACCAATAACATGTTTTCAAGTCCTTGTACATCTTCGTACAACCAGGATGAATTGAGTAAGGTGAGTCATGTGCCTCCTTTAATATCGTTTCCCGAAAATGCTTTACATTAGGCACAACAATCCGTTTCCCAGGCCATAGAGTACCTTGGTCTCCTCATCAAATCTGAATTCTCTCACTTCTTGGGTCCTTTATTTGATTTATTGAATTTCCTCATCCTTGGTCCGACCTTTTCAAATTTCTTGCTCCAAGGTTGGGTTTAACTCCATTATTCCCATCTCATAAAAAATCCAAGATTCAATCGTTCAAACTCCTTGCATAGCTTAGATGGCAATTCCCGAACTGTGAGTTGGTTGCTTAATACTTTCCGACTCAAAGCATCGGCCACTACATTAGCCTTCCCTGGGTGATAGTTGATTCCCACATCATAATCCTTAATGAGCTCCAACCATCTTTGTTGCCTCAAATTTAGGCTCGTTTGTGTGAAAATGTACTTGAGACTCTTATGATCCGTATAAATCTTACACTTATGACCAAGAATGTAATGTCTCCATATCTTCAATGTATTCACTATGGCTGTAAGTTGAAGATCATGCGTAGGATAGTTCTGCTCGTGTTTCTTCAACTGCCTTGATGCATAAGCTACCACTTGACCTTCTTGCATGAGCACACATCCAAGTCCCTGTCTTGATGCATCGCAATAGATATCAAAACTTTTGGTCACATCTAGCAATACCAACCAACACATGTGCTGTTGTTAACCTCTTCTTTAGCTCCTCAAAACTGTCCTGACAAGCTTGTTTCCATTGGAATTCTTTTCCCTTCATCAAAAACTCAGTCAAGGGCTTTGCTATTTTGGAAAAGTCCTTGATGAACCGACGGTAATATTCGGCCATTCCAAGAAAACTCTTTATTTCCTTCACATCTTGTGGCTCCTCCCATTTTAGCACATCTCTCACTTTTCCTGGGTCAAGCGATACTTCTCCTCCGGAGATGATATGTCCCAAAAATGACACCTCCCTTAACCAAAACTGACACTTGCTGAATTTGACATATAATTGGTGTTCCCTTAATTTCTGCAATGTGAGCCTTAAATGCTCCTAATGCTCCTCCTCACACCTCGAGTACATCATAATGTCATCAATGAACACCACAACGAGTTTATCCAAGTCTCCATGAAGACCTTATTCATGAGGTACATGAAGTCTGCAGGTGCATTTGTCAATCCAAAGGACATAACAGTGTACTCATACTATGTCCAAAAAGTTGTTTTGGGTATGTCTGATGGTCTAATCTTCATTTGGAAGTAACCTGACCTCAAGTCAATCCTAGAGAAAACACATGCACCCTTTATTTGATCAAACATATCCTCGATGTGGGGCTATGTATACTTGTTCTTGATCATCACCTCATTAAGAGTTCGGTAATGCATGCACATCCTTTGGGGTCCATCCTTTGTATCCACGAATAGTGATGGTGCTCCCCAAGGTGAAAAGCTTGGGTGAATGAAACCTTCTTCTAGCTGCTCTTGAATTTGCTTCATGAGCTCTGCTAACTCCATAGGAGGCATCCTATGTGGCCTCTTAGCTATAGGTGTAGTTCCAGGTATCAACTCAATGACGAACTCGATATCACGATCATGTGGCATACCTGGCAACTCAGCCGGAAGCACATGTAGATACTCACGAACAACTGGAATGCTCACCAATGTCACACCTTCCACATGACTCAGCGTTGCTTTATCTCTTGGGGTTGGGCTGTCTCAACTTCGATACGGGTGCCATGCTCACTTGTTAATTGCACAACCCTTTCGGCACATTGAATCACTCCATTGTACTTGCTCAACCAATCCATACTAAGTATTCTGTCTATTCCTTGGGAATCAAGGACGATGAGATTTGCATGAAAGTCTACCCCCCTTATTTTGATACTTACTCTTTGACACACTATATTTGTCCTCATCTCTCCTCTAGGAGATTTACCAACATAGTGTGTTTCAAATTAGCTATAGGTATATTATACTTGGCAACATACTTCGATTATATGAACGACATAGATGCTCCGGAATAAAATAGAATGGTCGCGGGGTTGGAGTTGGCAAGGAGCATACCAATCACGATGTCATCAGCTTCCATAGGATCTATGGCTTGAGCAAAAGTAGGTGGCATATTCCTCATAAACTCTCCCAACCTATTATGAGGCGGTGAGGGTGGTGGTGGTGGAGGCATATGTGGCTGATTCTGATTATTGTCCCGCATCTGTCCTAAAGTGTGCATCACGGTCTGCATAAGCTAATTCTGCATAGCCAACAACTGCTCCAGGTTGACAGCCTCAGGTCTAGGCCCATTGTTGTTGTTCTGAGGTGTCCCATTGTTCTCCCCATTCTCATTGGCCTCCCTCTGGTTGCGGGTCCTCGACATTTGAAGAAAGAGCAAGAGATGGAAGGATTTAGAAAATGTCCCCGACTATATGCATCAAGGGATATGAAACTAAGCAACTACCTATACTAGCCTATATGTATGTGGCAACGCTAAAGCATCCCACAATCCTCTACTAAGCAAGCAACCATTGCATAGCAATCAACACCCAATCAAATCACAACACTTTCTGAGTGTTCCTATGTGCTCTAAGTGTCCATTCTATCTAGGCTGCATCCTACGGTCAACCTGTGGCTCTGATACCAATTGTGACACCCGGCTCTGAAAAACGAACTAAGTGCGACACATATGTGTGTCCAGGATGTTCAACACAAATACACGAGTGCATCACAAATGATATACAAAAAATTACTATAGCACAAGTTAATTAAGTACCTTTATTACCATATTCAAATAATCCTCAAATTACAAACTCTAATGATCAATATGGAACTATAACTGCAGCAGAATCTAATTAAGCGACTAAGCAAACTGAGCATTGGGGAATGCGTGGCACCAAGCAACACCACAGGCAAGTCCACGTCAGCATACAGCCTAGTACTCCACATTATCCTAAGAATACTCCCAAACATCACTTGAAACTGTTGGTTGGGGAATTGCAAGGGTGAGTACATGTCGTACTCAGCAAGTTCCCTAAAAATAATGACATGTAGCTTAAAAAAGGAATAATAATAAATAATGGCTAGTTTGCTGAAAAGTACATTTAAAACAGTTAAAAAACATCCTACAATGTCTATGTGAAGTAATCCCATCATATCCCAAAATAGTTACCAATTATGAGTCCAACACCATCAGTTACCATTATATCACATCCATTATTCATTATCCATCCATATACCATATTCTTACCATCCTCATTAACCATATCCACTCATCACCATCAAATCCATAACCATAACAATATCGAACTATTACCCAACCATAACCATTCCAAATACCTGTTCCACTCTAATCATGAAAGTTGTCCAAGTGCTCATAACCCGGAGCACAGCTATCATGATAGTTTTTAACACTCTGCAGTGGTTGTACCACTTTACCCACATGTTTGTGATTTCATCAACTTTCTATGACTAGGAAACTCTATGATGCCTTATCACACTTCCGTTGGTGTGTGGCCAATATATCACAAAATAGCTTTTACAAAGGGACTACTAGTATGTACGGACCCATTAATGTTTCACCAGCAGGCTTGAATCTCCATTCTCCCACCTACGGGCCCCCTCATGTGCCATGCGAGTCCCATGGTAGCCCTCCTCAACTCCTATTCTCCGCACCATCCAATGGTCTATGCAATACCAGCAGCACACCTAATTATTCAGCTACGCCGCACCCATACTAGGCCTTGTAGTGGCACTGTTGTCCTGACTTACTCTCGCATGAACCGTTTAATAGATCTAAGGCAAGCAAAACCACTATAACATCCAACCCAATCCACAGACCATGCATGCTTATATCTCCCAAGACCCATGTTACAAATTCTCCATATTCATCAATTCTCATCATATATGTGCTCATTAATTCATAGTTAAGCCATTTGGTTGTTTTCCCATAACAATTAATTAGAGCATAGAAAAAATGTAAAAATGCCCTTCCCGACACTCTACAACATGTCACAAGTGAAAAAGATGGTCAAATAAGACTAGTAAACTCCTATCTTTGGTTTCCCATCAATTGACACAAGCATGCAGTTTCACAAACAAAGCAATTAAAAAAAGGATCAAAATGATCAAGGACACTTACCTTGAACCTTATCTTGATTAGGGTCAAAAGCTTCAAATTTCTGGTGCTAGAGGTCCTCAAGAGCACCCTCTAGAGCAACACCTTCTATTCCGCGCAATAGACATACAAAACAAACATTACAATCAATAGATGCTCATATATTACTCAATATGCCATGACATGCATGATTAATGAAGTTATGTGGTAAAACTTGTTATGGAGTTGCTATTAATGTTTGCTCACTAGTTACAATGCTTTTCAACAAGTTTGAACAGGTTTCGAATTGATTTGAATCAAATGGGGATTAATTCAGCAACTTCAGATTTAGGTGGCCGAACAAGTCCGTACTTGGGACCGTATTAGTCCGCCCTGGACCAGAAAGTTGATCGGACTTGTCCGCACATGGTCAGACAGGTCCGCTCGGCTAGGTTTTTGGTGAATTTCCAACTACAGTATAGTTTGAGTTGAATTATGGGACCAAGATTGAGGTAGAAAGATGATTTAAGGTAATTACTGTGGATTCAACAACTCAAGGGTCGACAATTCGACGAAACTAAAGATCTTGGTGTCTAGATCCAAGGAAGATGGAGAATTGGTGGAGAATTGACGATGACGTCGATGAGTTGAGGAAGATCGATCTTGCTGGATCCTTCTCCTTACTCCTTCCTTTCCGCTGGCTGCGGTGAACTCCTCTTGACGGAGACTCTCACTAACTAGGGTTTGGGGTTTCTCCAATTGTGGCAAAGAGGTGAAGTGGTGGGTATTGGGGAGTTTATATAGAGGTGTATAAGTAGGGTTTGGGTGGAATTCGAGTATAAGGCGGTGGAGGCTGTGTAGGGGTCCCGCACGGGCTCCACAGGGGTTGGGCACGATGTTCTTGGGCCCAATTAAGGTAAATACCCAACAAGTCGTGGAGGAAAAGATTGAATCCGAGTCGGGCACACCGGACAAGTCTGCTATGGGGCCAAACTAGTCCGATGGAAGTCACAAAGTGGAACGGATAAGTCCCGTATGAAGCCGGAAAAGTCCGCTCGCAGGCAAATCGTAGTTCCAGAGAGTTGAATGGAAAATTCCGGGGTATGACTTAGGAAAACATCAGAAACATTCTCGGACTAGTTCGTAGCATTAAGAGAAAAGTCCAGAAAGACAACAGAGAGCAAAACTGGACTAGTTCGGGGTCCAAACCGGACAAGTCCGCCCTACCTAGGTAGAACAATAAAGAGTTAGACTGTGACACCTGCTTCTGAATAACGAACCAAGTGCAGTGTATGTGTGCCCAGGATGTTCATCACATATACACAAATCCATCACAAACGGAAATCAGAATTTAACCATGTCACAAATAATAAATATACCTTGATTCTATTGCAGCGGAAAATAAACTAGCGTAGGCGACTCCAACTCCACAGGCAGTCGACGGTAGTACGCAACCTAGTACTCCATAATATCCCCAGGATGCTCCCAAACATCTCCTGAAACTGTTGGCGGGGGATTGTAAGGGTGAGTACATGTTGTACTCAGCAAGTGTGGGAAAGTATGACATGTAGCTAAAAACAAGGATGATAATAAATAATGGCTATTTGCATAAAAGTACATTTAAAACATGTAAAAAGCATCCTACATGGTCTATGTGAATTAATCCCATCATATCCCAAATAATTACAAATTATAAGTCCATCACCATAATTTACCATTATATCACATCCATCAATATCCATTCATAAACCAGATTCTTACCATTATCATCAACCATGTCCATTTATCTCAACCCAAACCATAACCATAACAAAAACCCAACCATAACCATCCCAAATCCCAAGTTCCTTATAATCATGGAAGTTGTCCAGGTGCTCGTGACCGGGAGCACGACTATCATGATAGTTTTTTAACACTCTGCAGAGGTTGTACCACTTTAGCCACATGTTGGTGATTTCATCACCTTTCGATGACTAAGAACCTCTATGTTGCCCTGTCACACTTCCGTTGGTGTGCGGCCAAGAGATCACAAAATAGCCTTTCAAAAGGGACTACTAGTATTTACGGGCATACTAAGGTTTCACCGGCAGACTTGAATCTCCATTCTCCCAACCACGGCCCCCTTGTGTGCCATGCGGATCTCAGGGTAGCCCTCCTTGACTCCTATTCCCCGCGCCATCCAATGGTCCATACAATACTAGTAGCGCTCCTAATTATTCAGCTACGCCACACCCATACTTGGCCTTGTGGTGGCACTGTTGTCCTAGCATATTCTCGCATGAACCGGTCCTTAGATCTAAGGCAAGTGAAACAACCGTATCATCCAACCCATTCCTAAAAACCATGATTGCTTAGAACTCCTAAATTCCATGTTCTAAACTAATCATCATCTTATTACCATCCCAAGTTCTCATTTTAAAGTTGTCAACCACATTATTTAAGTTACCCATAACCCATGTAGCGATGCGGTGCAAAAATAAAAATACCCATACCCGACTCATCATGTATATCATGTCGACAAGGGGTGGCAAACAACGCTAGTAAACTCCTACGTATGGGTTTCCCGACACGAGCATGCAAGTTCGCAAACAAAACATTTAATAAAACGGGATCAATATGATCAAGGACACTTGCCTTGCTCCTACGGATGTGGTTGCTCAAAGCTTCAAAGTCTTGGTTTTGGAAATCCTCCTATGCGGCCTCTTGAGCACGTCCCTCTACGCGTGGTTACACATACAAGAAAATACATACAATTCAATATGGTGCACACAAATTAATGAACATGCAATGACATGCATGCATGCAAGGTTCAATAATTAATTAACTACGGTTGTTTATTAATTAGATGCGACTAGTTCATACGTGTTCATATGAGTTTATGGGGGTTTTAGAGATTAATGTTGCTGAAAAATAAAAATATGGTGCGACTACGGTCAAATTACGTCTATTAGATTCAATATGTTCGCTAAAATTCACATCGGGAAACGTGGCCTACCGTAGATGCGATGGCTTCGAAGATCGCGGGATGGGGACGACGCGTAGACGAAGTAGATGGCGCAAGGTCCTCCGGTGGCACAACAACGGCGACACGAGGAACTCTGGCGGACGACGTCACCCTCCTCTTCTCTTCCCTTTTTTCCCTCTTCTTCCCTGGCGGCGCAGCCTCTGGTGCTTCTGTTTTTTCTACCGAGCTAGGGCTCCTTTTCTCTAGTGGCGGCATGTGTTTTTTGGCGTTGAGGGAAAATACGAAGCCCTAATGGCATTTATATAGGTGCGGTAGGGAGTCGATCGACCAGAGGCCGACTCGGCCTGTGAACGCGCAGGCGGGGCGGCTCGGTCGGCGCGCGACCAACTCGATCACGCGGCGGGGTCGCGCTGGGCGCGCTGGCGCGTGGCCCAGGCACGACAGGTGTAGGAGCGGGCGGTGCGGGGCGCTAGGGCGGCCAGCGCTGGGTGGGCCGTCGGCCTGGCCGGCGGTGCTGCTTCCCTTTTTTTCTTTCCTTTTTTTTCATTATTATTATTATTATTATTATATATATATATTTTTTATTATTTATTTTTTTATTTGTTTCTTTAGGTTTCTAAAATATATATATTATTATTAATATTATATTTATTCCATAATACATGTTTTACGATATTATTTTCCTTTTCTTATTTTGCTACACATATTTTGTATATATGCTCCATCTATTATTATTATTATTATTATTATTCATCTTCTTCTATAATTTTCTTTTCCAATTAATTTTCTATTGTATAAAATTTCTATTTTGATTTTAATAGATCTAGTTACTCAGTTTATATATCTAAATATGAATGCATGTGCATAGACGATTTAGTTCTTTTTTATTTCTTTTCTTCCATATTCATTATGCTAATTTAATTTATTTTAATGTACTTACTCTGGTAAATAAATTTCTTTTAGCTTATTTATTTTGGTAATAAATTTTCAATACATGAGGATGAATGCAAAATTCAAAATGCAGTATGAAATGCATATATTTTATAGTTTTATTTATAAAAACAATTTCCTCACATTATTAACTCTAAATTCCAATTTATGTTTTTTATTTTGCCAAAACTTGAAAATCAGGGTGTTACAATTCTATCCCCCTTAACAGATTATCTCGCCCTCGAGATTCGGATGGGTTCAAGAAGAGATTTTGAAATAAAATTGGAGTTCTCATTTAAATTTGAATTAGCCAAATTTTGAAAATTGGGGATGTTACAATCTACCCCCCCCCCCCCCCCTTAACAGGAATCTCTCCCTCAAGATTCATTGGGATTAGAGAAGAGATAAGGAAAATTTTTATCTTGATATCATCTTCATACTCCCATGTAGCCACTTCCAGAGTAGTGATCCTTCTACTTGTGTCCGTTTTCCATTGAAGTAGAGGTTGAACGTGAAAAGAGAGATAGAAGAAATCCCATCCTATATGCATGCATCAAGGTATATGATCCTAAATAATGCATTAATGGATGAGGATGTGGATATATATAAGTGTTCCACAATGCATATACAAACACACAAACATACATGCAAGCAATCATACAGTTATCACACCAAACCTAAACACGTGCACTAACGATCTAAGCGTTTATTACTCACTTATTCAAGGGTAGACTTAAATACTAATCACAAGACCTAACATTATCATAACTACGGGAGGGTAAAGTATCCTATTTTGGAGAACGGCTTGAGACGGGACCATACGAAGCTCCTCCACATGAAGCGCATCTAGAAAAGCTTCTCCCTAAGGTGTGTTCCTTTCGTTACTTCTTCGAGTACTCCCACTTCTTCTAGATGCTTAGGAGTGCTAGGGTGGTCATCTATAATTTTTCGCAAAAGAAGTGTTGGATATGAAAGGAGGAAAGAAAAATATAAGTCAAAATAAGAAAGAGAATGTGGTATTTTGAAAGAATGGTTTTCACCAAAAAATCTTATATCCTTAATAGAGAATCATTAGAGATGAGAGGTAAAATAGTTCAGAAATTGCAGCAGCAAAAAGAGGGGGAAAAAGATTGTGCGGTAGCAAGAAGAAGTAGAAAATTCAGTTTAGAGCAGCAACAACGCATGTGTAAATAAGAAAATATTTAGAGGAGAGTGTGTCAAAACATAATGGCAAGGATGAGGGGAAACGAAGGGTGTGCAGTAGTGAGATGAGGGTGAATGAGGAAGAAAACGCAGCAGCAAGCATTTTTTGAAAACAGCCTTTTAGAAGATAGTTTCTACATGTTTTACGGTGTCCATTCTACCTAGGCTTGCATCCTACGGTCGATACGGCTTTGATACCAATCTGTGACACCCAGTTCTAAAAAATAAACCAAGTGCAGTGTATGTATGCCCAGGATGTTCATCACACATACACAAATGCATCACAAGCGGAAATCAGAATTTAACCATGTCATGAATAATAAATATACCTTGATTCTATTGCAGTGGAAAATAAACTAGCGTAGGCGACTCCAACTCCACAGGCAGTCGATGGCGGTACGCAACCTAGTACTCCATAATATCCTCAGGATACTCCCAAACATCTCCTGAAACTGTTGGTGGGGGATTGAAAGTGTGAGTACATGTCGTACTTAGCAATTGTGGGAAAGTATGACATGTAGCTAAAAACAAGGATGATAATAAATAATTGCTATTTTCATAAAGGTACATTTAAAAGATGTAAAAAGCATCCTACATTGTCTATGTGAATTAATCCCATCATATCCCAAATAATTACCAATTATAAGTCCACCAGCATCATTTACCATCATATAAAATCCATCAATATTTATCCATCCACAAACTGGATTCTTACCATTATCATCAACCATGTCCATTTATCTCAACCCAAACCATAACCATAAACAAAACCCAACCATAACCATCCCAAATCCCAAGTTCCTTCTAACCATGGAAGTTGTCAAGGTGCTCGTGACCGGGAGCACGGCTATCATGATAGTTTTTTAACACTCTGCAGAGGTTGTACCACTTTACCCACATTCTCGTGATTTCGTCACCTTTTGATGACTAAGAACCTCTATGTTGCCATGTCACACTTCTGTTGATGTGCGGCCAAGAGATCACAAAATAGCCTTTGAAAAGGGACTACTATTATGTACGGGCCCACTAAGGTTTCACCGGTAGGCTTGAATCTCCATTCTCCCACCCACGGGCCCCCTCGTGTGCCATGCGGATCCCAGGGTAGCCCTCCTCGACTCCCATTCCCTGCGCCATCCAATGGTCCATACAATACTAGTAGCGCTCCTAATTATTCAGCTATGCTGCACCCATACTTGGCCTTGTGGTGGCACTGCTGTCCTGGCATATTCTCGGATGAACCGGTCCTTAGATCTAAGGCAAGAAAAACCACCGTATCATCCAACCCATTCCTCAAAACCATGCTTGCTTAGATCTCCTAAATTCCATGTTGCTAAACTAATCATCATCTTATTACCATCCCAAGTTCTCGTATTTAACGTTGTCAACCACATTATTTAAGTTACCCATAACCCATGTAGCGATGCAGTGCAAAAATAAAAATACCCATATCCGACTCATCATGTATATCACGTCGACAAGGGGTGGCAAACAATGCTAGTAAACTCCTACGTATGGGTTTCCCATTATATTGACACGAGCATACAAGTTCGCAAACAAAACATTTACTAAAACGGGATCAATATGATCAAGGACACTTGCCTTGCTCCGACGGATTTGGTTGCTCAAACGCTTCAAAGTCTTGGTTTTGTAAATCCTCGTTTGAGCACGTCCCTCTACGCCTGGTTACACATACAAGAAAATACATACAATTCAATATGGTGCACACAAATTAATCAACATGCAATGACATGCATGCATGCAAAGTTCAATAATTAATTAACTACGTTGTTTACTAATTAGATGCAACTAGTTCATACGTGATCATTTGAGTTTTTGGGGGGTTTTAGCAGAGATTAATGTTACTGAAAATAAAAAAGATGGTGCGACTGCTGTCAAATTATGTTTATTAGATTCAATATGTTCGCTAAAATTCGCATCGGGAAACGTGGCCTACTGTAGACGCGATGGCTTTGAAGATCGCAGGATGGGGATGATGCGTAGATAAAGTAGATGTCGCAAGGTCCTCCGACGGCACGACGACGGCGATGTGATGAACTCCAGCAGACAACGGCACCCTCCTCTTCTCTTCCTTTTTTCCCCCTTCTTCTGATGTGGGGCAACCTCTAGTGCTTCTGTATTTTTCTACCGAGCTAGGGCTCCTTTTCTCTGGTGGCGGCGTGTGTTTTCTGGCATTGAGGCAAAATACGAAGCCCTACGGGCGTTTACATAGGCGCGGCAGGGAGTCGATCAACCAGAGGCCGACTCGGCCTGGGAAGGCGCAGGCGGGGTGGCTCTGTCGGAGCTCGACTGACTCGGTCACGCGGTGGGGTCGCGCTGGGTGCGCTGGCGCATGGGCCAGGTGCGGCAAGCGCGGCAGCAGGCGGTGCGGGGCGATCGGGCGGCCAGCGCTGGCTGGGCCGTCGGCCTGGCCGGTGGTGCTACTTCCATTCTTTTTTTTTTCATTATTATTATTATTATTATATATTTTATTATTTATATTTTTAATTGTTTCTCTAGGTTTCACAAATATATTATATATATATATATTATATTTATTCCCTAATACATGTTTTACGCTATTATTTTATTTTTCTTCTTTTGCTACACATATTTTGTATATATGCTCCATAATTTATTATTATTATTATTATTCATCTTCTTCTATAATTTTCCTTTCCAATTACTTTTCTATTGTATAAAATTTCTATTTTGATTTTAATAGATTTAGTTACTCAGTTTATATATCTAAATATGAATGCATGTGCATAGACGATTTAGTTCTTTTTCTTTTTTATTTCTTTTCTTCCATATTCTTTATGCTAACTTAATTTATTTTAATGTACTTACTCTGGTAAATAAATTTCTTTTAGCTTATTTATTTCGGTAATAAATTTTCAATACATGAGGATGAATGCAAAATGCAGTATGAAATGCATATATTTTATAGTTTTATTTATAATAACAATTTCCTCCCATTATTAACTCTAAATTCCCATTTAAGTTTTTTAATTTGCCGAAACTTGAAAATCAGGGTGTTACAATTCTACCCCCCTTAACAGGAATCTCGCCCTTGAGATTCATATGGGTTGAAGAAGAGATTTTGAAATAAAACTGGAGTTCTCATTTAAATTTGAATTAGCCAAATTTTGAAAATTGGGGATGTTACATAGACGGACTTGTCCAGGGTCCAAATCCGGACAAGTCCGCACTACAACAAGTTTTTATTTGCTCGCATGATTATAATTTGTTTTAAACTTATTCCTTTTTCATTGCATAGTGCTAAACATGTATAAGAATGTATGCAGTGCATGATGGATGAAAATGAGGGTGTTACATCCCCCTTACCTAATATTTCATCATAAAGCATTTTCATCCTAGTTATGACACTTTTGTTCAAGCCTTTAAACATGTATTCATTTTCACTAGCACTATCAAAATCTTAATCTTTAATGGAATGCAAAGAATTTTTATATTTAACCTTTCACTTCCCTACTTTTGCCATGAGGTATGTGTGGCTTGAGGTCCTCCATCCTTCCTTGTTTGGTAAGAGAGTCTTTTTCATGGTTGGCTTCTTGATGGCAATGGTTGCCATCTCCTTTTCATCTTTGGATGAGGACTCATTGTTGGAGTCCCACTCCTTGCCAGCATGACTTTGGACATGTGCTTTCTTCTTCTTGAATATCTTCTCTTGAGGTTTCCCATCTTTTCTCTTATTCTTGTCTTATTCTTTCTCATAGTGGCAATTGTTGACGGCTGTTATATACCAATTTCACCCATCAATATAACTCAATTATGTGAAGGAAATATCATTTCTTGCACTATCACCTTTCTATTTAACCTATTTCCACTTGTCCTTGGAGAAAATGGTGTATGCATTTATCTTATGCAAAATTGAAGTGAATCGAGGGGATAGATCCTATAAATTATCATTCCAGCCAATCAAGAACCAACATGTGGCACCACATGCATCAAATGGCCCACAAATAGAAGTATCCGAGGCCATCCAACAGTGTAGCACCCATATCAGTCAATGGTACCCACCTGGAAGCCACCTGGAGAAAGCACAGGCTGTTTGGAGCCAGGACCAGGTCGACCGACCTGGTGGTTCGGCCGACCCCTTCCTGGCGCCAAACCCGGTCAACTTCCACGTGTTGTCTCCTCCCGGCTTGAAGAAGTCAGTGGTGACTGATTAGCGCGCTTTTGGATGCAGGAACCGACCCTTCTCCAAGCTTAAATAGGACCCCTCACCCCTAACTTCAACACACACAACTTGAGTATTCATCCATTGTATCCACTACCCTCCATAGGTCTAGAGGAGTATAGGCTGTAGAGTGGAGAGCCACTAGTCCATAGTCCATGTAGAAAAGTAGTAGAAGGAGTCTCTTCCCAATTCTTAATTGGGAATGGTATGGCTCATATATTCCTATTTGTATTTGTGACTTTGCTTTTAATAAACATATTATCTATATTCTTCTATTGTTCATGTACTTGGATGAAGTGTTTCTTGTTTGATTGTGGATTCCATATATGTGGTAGGAGTAGTATTTATGATTATGCTATACCATTCATAATATATCATCATATACACTACAAACCCCCACTATAGTCTAATTAGCTATGACATGATTATGTTAATATGAATCACTTATGCTATGAATTAACATTGGTTCAATGATGATTTTGTTCATTGCCTTAGGATGGCTTGTGCCTAGGCTCTTAACGTAATTTATTAATATGCTAGCATGGTGCTAGGAAAGAAAGTAGCATTGAATGTCTCGTAGACCCGCAGATTGAAGAGGTAGGCAGTAGGTGGTGACATCCCTATCTGTCCTTTGTAATCCTCCACGTTCGGCTATGCCACAGGCTCTTGGCAGGAGTCGTCCTAGAGTGGCTAGGGGTAAAGCCATGCCCAATGTGTTAATCCACATAGCAAGAGAATTCATAATTGATATAATCATTAGTAACTAACTTAGGCTATGTATATGTACATTAGAAGCATCATAGGAGTATCTACCTAACCCTTAGCCTAGTCCCTCTTTACCTCATTTACCTTCCTTAGGATAGAATGCTCTTGTGTGTGTCATACTACTCCAAATATCATTTATCCGTCCTTGCTAGGACCCTACCTAGACCAACCTAGCTTCTCCATTTGATGATTGCTTTACTTCCATTTAGCCTTCATTTGGGAGAATATAAATGACACATTTGGAGAATACTCTGAAAGGGGAAATGCTACATAGATAGATTCCGTGCGCTTGCGGATTTACATGTGTAATCTAAAATCCGTTAACAAGCATTTCTGGCACCCCTGCTAGGAATGAATTGTTAGTAGTGCATAGGAAATGTCAACAACAATTCACAATGAAATGCCCATACTCACCACAATTGTAGCAAGCTTTCTTGGTCCTTGAGTCGCTCTTATCCTTGTATTTGCTCTCATAGTTGGACCCTCTTCTTTTCTTTATCATCCTATGGAATCTTTTGATGAAGAAGGCCATTTCTTCTTCATCCCTGTCAGTGCTTTCTTCATAACTATCTCCATCATCACTTGATGCTTGTACCTCTTTTCCTTTGGACATGGATGATTCTTTGAGAGGAATATCGTTTTTCTTGGAGGATGTGATCTTAGCAAGGTCGTTGACGTGACGTGCTTCCATCTCCATCATCTTGTGGTTGATGATCTTCCCTAACACCTCATCCAGAGTCAACTTTGTGAAATTTCGACACTCTCGGATGAGGGTGCAAAGAGTGACATTGCGGGCATGAAGTCTCTTATCATCCTTTTGATCACTTCATTCTTTGTCCACTTCTTGCATCCATACACCCGACTCCTATTGATGAGGGTTGTAAGTTAGTTGTACATCTCTTGAGGGGTTTCGCCATCTTCCATTTAAAATCTTTTAAGCTCCCACTCGATCATCTCAATCTTGGCCTCTTGCACGGATCAGTTTCCTTCATGTGCAACCTCGAGCGTGTCCCAAATCTCTTTGGCTTGCTCCAACCCGTCCATCTTGCTGAATTCTTCTTGGCTCAAGGACGAGTTTAGCATGGCCGCCTCTTGAGCGTTGCGGTGGATTTGTTGTTCTTTTATAGGGAGTGAGCTCTTCATCATCTACAGGGATATCTACATCTATGCAGACAATGTGCCAAAGGGTGAGATTGAGAGAAATAAGATTCAATTTCATGTTACGCTTCCACATAGTGTAGTTAGTGCCATTGAAATGTGGAGATTTGCCAATAGGAATAGACAAATAGTTAGAATGAGAATTCAAGCACTTGTAGTTAAAAGGATATCGACTGTAATCTTCTCCACTCCTCTTTAGCTTCTTCTCTTTCTCAAACCTCCACCTTCTCTTGGCTTCATCTTTGGTATTTTGAAGAAGGTCTGAGAAGTGCTTCACTTCTTCATTTCATATTCACTTCCAATATTGATGGGAGGAGGTTTTGGTTTGGTTCTCTGCGCGTCGATCTTGGAGGGTGGACGATTTGATCCCTGTGCACCATTTGGCTTTTTTCGGCGTTGCCGGTGGTGTCTTGAATTGGCAACATGTCATTTTGCCCCATCTCCTCTTCAAGCGGTTAAGGTTTAGGGAGAGTTAGACATTGATACCAATTGAATGTTGCCTAGAGGGGGGGTGAATAGTCTAAAACCTAAATTTAGTTAATTAAAAACATAATCTGTACCACAGGGGCGGACTAGTCCGGTCAGGGAGCGGACTAGTCCGTATAGACGAACGCAAAGAAGCAGTGATTTTTATGTTGTGGGACTTATGTGCTGAATACATTAGCAAATCGGCTAAAAGTATGAATTTACGCACAAAGTTTTGAGCTTACACCGATACACTACGATATACCCCGATACAAACTATCCGAACTTGTCACAGTGTATTTTTGGGAGTGACGCTACCCTCGATGGTTTCGGATTGTCTAAACTTTGACTCATGTCACACACGTGTTTCCCGCTGCGGATTGTCCGAACTTGCAGTCACGTTAGCTGCACGTGAGTCGACACGGTTGATCTTTCCAAATGAACTTTCGGGAGTAACAATTACTCTTTACTCTGTTTAGACTGTCCGACCTTTTGGAAGTAACAGTTACTGCGTAGAGTTTTCATATTGAGTTCGGTTGCTGTATTTGCTCTTTTTTAACTTGCAATGTATCAAACTTGCTTTTGGCTTATGGGAAGATTTCTTAGTATTCATTTGCTAAGTTTTTGGAGTGTTTTGGTAGTTATGGCCGATATCATTTTTAATATGGTTTGCAACATGCTTATGTGAGGTGCTCACATAAAGTGTTGTGGTTACCGGACTAATGTGAGTAAAGTCAAGTACTTGTGCTCGGAAGATTTGGTTGTTTGTTCATGTGCAGGTTTTGATTGAGCTCAAGACATGGCCGGTAAAGGGATCCATAGTTCAACTTATGGAGAAGATGAGGTTCAACAAAAAGTTAGGAAATAATTGTTGTTTAGTTGATCGGGAGGTCACACAACATGTTTGGGTCAAGAACAATGCATATGAAGGTATCATGGACGTCATTGTAAAGTGTTTGCACGTATGCAAGGGGTGCATGGATGTGTCAACATTGTTCTAAGGCGTGATGAAGAGATATGGACGTGAAGATGTGGGCAGAAAGGTCCAACTGGCTGGATTATGCCTCAGGCTGCGGCTGAGGTTGTTATGGTTTGAATATTAAATGTTTCTAGTTGGTTATGGTTAGATTTCGTTGTGAGCACAAAGTTGATTTGTTTTATTAATATTTAGGACATTCCTAAGGTGTTTGGAAGCCTTAAGATTGCTTTTATATGCGTTTGGAAGAGTCTTGAGCAGTTATGGATAATTTCGGTTGAAACTGAGTAGGATTGGAGTGCTAGTGAGGATAGGGTTGGCTAAGGGATTGTTATATAAGAAAGGGAGGCCATAGCTCGTGGCAAGAAGACTTTGGGATGTTCCTTTTGTGTCTTTGGTGAATAAAATTTGTAGTTTAGAGGATCTTTAATTCCTTGCTCATCAGACTTGCTTTCGTCAAGTCTTTCTCGTCATGTTCCTGCGTTGCCCGACCTTGTTTTGGTGTTTTGATCGTAACTCGCATTTTATAAATCCAATTGATGTGATTCATTTTGTGTTGTCTTCAAAACTCAATACTCTATCATCTTTGAAAATTTTAAGGTCATTGGATTTATGGTTTTTGGTACACGAGTTTCTTTGTAGCGTAGCAGATCTATTTCCTCTTTGTTAGAACAGATTGACCTTTGCTCAGGGTTCTGGTTATAACGTGAGTTTTTCTCAATGTTTTCTTGTGATTATTTTTGTCGTGTCATTGCGACTTGATTCTCTATGATCTACACTGATTTGTCACATTTTGAACACGTTGGAAACAATCGCACACATGGTTTCTCTATCAGATTGATTTTCTACCGAGGAGTTTTTGTTGCTTCCGCTGAAAAAGTTTTAATCTACCATTCACCACCACGTCTCCAGTAGCTTGACGAATCATCATGGAGAAATACTCCACAAAATCTTTTGTGTGTTCAAAGGCATTGATTTTCAGGTTTAGAAGGCACGTTTGGAGGCTTACATACAAGCGCAAGGCATTGACATATAAGAAAAGGTGTGCAAGCCCTTTGACATGCCACCAAACGATCAAGTCACGGCTGCCAACATGTGAGATGTTGCCAATAATAACAAGGCGTGGAACTTGATTATACAAGGATTGACCCAAAGTGACCTCGTGCGTGTTGCACACCTCTAATCTGCGTATGACGTATGGAAAGCACTATGCGACTACCACGAAGGCCCCAACACAATAAAGGAGGTACGTGAAGACATGCTCAAAACGGAGTAACGCATTTTTAGATGCAACCTGTTGAGTCGATCGATGATCTTTTGCTTGTTTTATTAAAATTCTCAACAATCTTTGTAGTGTGAATGTTAATTTTCCAGATGCTAAAAATGCTCGTCGATTATTAAGTGCATTGGACATGTCAATTTGGAAGATAAAAGTTACATCTATACGTGAATCTATTGTCAAGAGCACACTTACTTTAGATGTTCTATATTCTAAGTCGAAAAGTCACGAACTTGACGTTATATCCTGTAAAAACCACAACAAGTCTCTTGCCATTGTTTCACAACGTGACATGCCTAGTTCTAGTCAATCTTCATCCTGTGGTACACTTGCTTTGTTGTCCTCTCTACCTCTTGAACAGATTGAAGAGTTTCTAGAGTAGGAGCTAACACTTCTCTCTACTCGGTTTTCTAAAGCACTGCAAAACATGAGAACTAGAAGGAGAGGAAGTGGTGGACCTCAACAATGCTTCAAATGCGGTGTGTTTGGACATTTTTGTACAATTGCCGAACATTTCATGTTCTACTCCCCATGATGAGAAGCAAATAAAGTTCAAGTCCACCTCTTCAAACAACAAGAAGAAAAAGAAGGGTTTTACAGGTCATTAATTGGTAAACAGTTTTGTCTCTACACTTCCACAACTTGACTCGAACGATGTGAAATGTAGAAGTGATGAAGATGAAGACAATTTGGCAAATATGTGCTTCATTGTGGGCAACTCAAGATCAAGCATGGAGGAAATAGAACATAACAGTGATGACGAAGAGGTATGTCCCACTTGCGATGAAATATGTGATGCTATTTCTCGTGCCACTTTTATACTTAAAAAAAGGTCAAAAAACTTAGAGACAATACTGTAAAAATTGAATCACTAGAATCTAAAATAGCTCATTTAAAATCTTTAATTCCTAGTGATGATTCTTGTTCCTCATGTGAATTAATATATGAGCAATTGTCCTCCTTAAGAAGTGCGCACACCCCTGCTCTTGATAAAGTTGAGCTTGAAATTGAAAATAGAAAGCTTGCTAAACTTAATGATACAAACATGAAAGATGCTACTTGTTCTACAATTGATTTACATTGTTCTAGCTGTGATGAGCTTGACAAGAAACTACATGATGCTTTGAATGAAATTTTTGTTTTCTACAATGATTTCTATTCTCATGACATTAAATATTGTTATAATTGCAAATTAAAGGAAAAGCTTCATGTGAAAACTATCTAGACTTGTATAAGAAACTTGATGACATGCATAGGACACTAGAGTTGTTTTGTAGAGCAAATAGGAACTTAAACGTGCTGCTGAATTCTTACAAGTCTTGCTATCATAAAACTGTTTAGGTTTTGATTCTCATGCTCATGCTAAGGTACATCCACCTAAGGTTGTTAAGTCATTTGGAAGTGGTTTGATTCAAACGGTTCCTAAACAAAAAGAGGTGGTTTTCAAGTCTGCAGGAAACCATTAGGAAACCTAATGTTGCCTCATTCGGTTGCTAATAAACATGTTGCTTGCTCATCTAGACATGAACACAAAGTTAAATTTCATTGTACCTATAGTGGTAGAGATGGTCATGTCATAGATTTTTGTTATAAACTAGTTAAACTAGAAAAGAAGCAAAGAATGCTACCTAGATCACATAATAAACAAGCAAAACTTGCTGCACATGCTGAACCAATTGTTAGACACTTAATACCTGCTGTGATGAGACAAAAACATGCAAAGTTTGCTCCCAAACCTACTGTTTTTCATGCTACACATGTAACACCTCTTAGGTCAGTAGTATGGTACAAAAATCCTCAAACTTTGGCTCATAAAACACTGTTTTATCTCACTTTTCTCGTGTTTTTTCTGCTGGTCGTCATGTGACTCAGTTTTGGATTCCTAAATGCTTTTTGACTAGCCTAGTATTGAGTCATCGACGTATTGTGCTTTTTTAAAGGTTACACACTTGAGGAAACAAAACTTTTGGCTTCTGGATTCAGGTGGCTCACACCACATGACAGGTAACAAAGAATGGTTCTCCTCCCTCTCTTTTGTGTCATGTGTAGAGAATGTTACTTTTGCCTATAATTCTTCAACTCCTATAATTGCTAAAGTTTCAGTTAGAGTTAATAATCACTACACTTTGAAAGATGTGGAGCTTGTTAAAAATTTGAAATAACTCTTGCTTTTTATTTCACAATTGTTAGATGAAAACATTGAAATTATTTTTACTAAAAATTGCTGCAAGGTTTCAGGTTCTAATGGTGAGCTTCTGTTAAAATTGCCTCGGTTTGAGAGAGTTTTTAAAGCCTATTTTGACATGTCATCCTCTAAGCATAGGTGTCCAGTTGCTAATGATTCAAAACACTTATATTTTTGGCATCGTGGACTTGGTTACGTAAGCATCGATCATCTCACACGTGTTTGTGTTCTTTATCGCATACATGGGTTGCCTAAGCTTAAAGGGGAGAAATAAATTGTTTGCTCTTCTTGTAGACATTCTAAAATGGTTGTAGGTTCACATGCTCCGCTCACAATGACCATGACAATAGCACCGGCACAACTTTACACCTTGACACTGTTGGTCTCTCATGTGTTCAATCTTTTGGAGGTAAGTGATATGTGCTTCTAATTGTTGATGAACATTCTACATACTCCTCGGTTTACTTTATGGCATCTAAGAATGAAGCTTTTAGTCACTTTAGAAGTTTATTTTCTTGACTTTCACTTGACCAACCAGAATCTTTAAAAGCAATTAGAAGTATAATGGAACTGAATTTAAAAACCAATCATTTGCTCACTTTTGTGCTGAAAAAGGAATAGTGTAACACCTTCATTTTCATCCATCATGCATTGCATTCATTCTTATACATGTCTAACATGATGCAACACGTAAAGGGAACAAGAATAATATGAATTAGAACCAAAACAGCAATTAAAAACCTGTCTTATTACGGACTTGTCCGGATTGGACCCCGAACTAGTCTGATTTAGCGACTATTATCCCCAGACATTCCGGCTAATTGCTACAGATTTGTCCAAAAATTGTTTCTGATGTTCTCCAAACTTGTCTGTTGATTTTACATACTAATCTGGTTTTGCTTCTATTTTTGTCCAGACTTTTCTGTTGCCTTATACAGACTAGTCCGATGATCGCTGCCAAAACCTCCCAAAAACTTGGTTCAAATTTTTGAATCTGGACAATCTCGGACTTGTCTGGCTAGACACCGGACTTGTCCGATTGACTTTCTGATCTTGAATGACTTGTCTGATATTGTATCAGACTTCTTCGCTTAACTCTCTGTACTCGATCGGACGTGTCCGGCCTAACTACGGACTAGTCTGATGTGTAGGGTTTTGACTCAAATTCTATTTTTCCTCCACGATGAGTTATTCGGTAATTACCTTAATTGGGCACAAGAACATCGTGCCCCACCCCTGAGGAGCCCAAGTGGGACTCTATCAAGGCCTCTACTTGTTTCCACTGCATTATACTAGGATTCCACCCTAAACCTACCGCCTCTTATCCTGTATAAACACCATACCGTCCACCCTTCACCGTTTTTGCACGCAATAGAAAAACCCTTCGCCCATGCCACACCGTGTGCCGCCGCTCCTCGAGAAGGAAGGAGTCCTCACCGCCAGGAGAGAAGGAAGATAAGACGGAAGGAAGATCAATTGAGATCGTCATCACTGCTGTGATCTTTGTCATCGCTTCTTCGATATTCAATGTGGCCTAGAGGGGGGGGGTGAATAGGCCTTTTTGAAATTTGTCGGAACCTGCAACACTTAACAACCAGTTCAATACCAGAGATATCAGACTAGTCCGGTAAAGTGCAGACTCGTCTGGTGTGTATGGACTAGGTTGATCAAGTTTGATTTATTAAGTTTGATTCTAGGGTGTGGCAGCGGAAATATACTTGTAATTTATGTGTTGCCAGATTATGTACCAGGGTATATCACAAGTCAATCTTAAATTTGATATTTCAATGTAAAGTGAGCAAGATTAATTGAAACCCTAGATTGATATAATGTAAAGAACGATGAACACAAAACAAGAACACAAGAGATTTATCCCTTGGTTCGGTTCCCACAGAGGCAACCTACATCCATGTTGAGGAGTCCTCAAAGGGACCGGGTCTTCTCCAACTCTACCCTCATCGGATCGCTACAAAGGCCAATCCTCTTCCACTTATGACAAAGGAGTGAATAACCGAATTCAAAGGGGCCTTCTCACACGTTGAGAGCTCCCTTAGATTACAATACGAAATACCACCAAGAACACACTCAAAAGATTACAATGAAATCGCAGGAGTGTGTTAGAGAATCAAACCAAGAGCTCAACGAGTGTTTAACGTGTCTCTCCAATGATCTAGAGTGAATCCTCAAAGGATTGATCTTTGTTGCACTTAATTTCGTGGAGAGATGTGGTTTTTGAGGCTCTTGGGAGGTGTGACGGCGCTAGGGTTCGAGAGTCTATTTAAAGTTGGGTCGTGCACCTCTATTTATATGGGGTTTCTAAAAGTGACCATTAGGGTTTAGAAATATCGGACTAGTCCGTGGTGGACATCGGACTAGTCCGGTGTGCTGTATGTAGCAAACCCTAAGTGTCCCAAAATATCGGACTAGTCCAGCTAGGAGCGGACTTGTCCGATTTCGCTTCTGGAAATCTTCGGACTAGTCCGATAGTTATCGGACTTGTCCGGACATGTGAAAACCTAAGTGAAGTGGGCGACAAGTCCGCACTTGGAGGACTTGTCCGATTTAGGTCAGAGGGTTTTTCGGACTAGTCCGTTCTGATATCGTACTTGTCCGATTTAGAACAGAACGAATATCGGACTAGTCTGGTGGTGATCGGACTTGTCTGATTTTGTGTGACTTGTGAAGTGTTTTGAGGACTAGTCCGCACTGGGGAGGACTAGTACGATTCTAGTCAGAGAGATATCGGACTAGTCCAATGGATATCAGACTTGTCCGATTTTGTGCAAAGAGGATATCAGACGGTGACATTCGAACTAGTCCGGTCCTGTATAACTTTGTTCAATGTGTGTGTTTAATTGTGATTGAGCTCTTGGGTTGTTTTTCCTTAACACACTCCATACACAATGATCTACTATTCTTCTTCCTTGAGCTCATTTCCACTTTGCTCCTCATTCTCCCTTCTTTTTGGCACTTTGCTTGTTTTGCTATTAAAACTTGTGCTAATCTCAACAAATAGGTTAGGATCTCATTTGCTTGTCATGAATCATCCAAAACCCACAAGGGATTCCTAGATGCACTTTCAATCTCCCCCTTTTTGGTGATTGATGACAACCAATTGATATTTCACAAAATATGATAAAAATTTAGATTTCCATAAAGTATGCACATATGAGTCTAAAATACATCAAGCAGTGAAAACATAATCCATATGTGCATTCTTTATGATGGGATGCATAACTAAGTACATTTAAAAAGTGAGAATGACATAATTGCCATTATTTTAACAAAAGCAAGCATATATGACATTCTAGGAGCAAAATCACAGATTTCAACAAATACTTCTCAAAAGATCATAACATTGCATCACAAAACCATAATTAACTTAAGAACATAGTTAAAGCTTTACAACCCACAAAATAGTCAAAAAGCATACAAGAGAGCTCTCTCCTCGCATCCTACAACTAAGGCTAAGACTCCCCCTCAATCTCTCCCCCTTTGGCATCAAGACACAAAAAAGAATAAGAGGAGGGTCCTAAGGTCTTCACTCTTTGCTGTCAGTACTCTCATTGTTGTCTTCGTCATCTTCATCTTCAGCCTGATGAGGAGGAGGAGGAGGAGGTGCGGAGTTACTCGAGCCCCTAATGCCAAAGTAGGCAAGCTCGGAGGGGCTCAAGGGCCTGAGCTCAGTGAAGTCTGAGTCTGAATCTTCAGATATTACTAGAGACCAAATGGGTTCGATCTCCAATTTCTGGCAAATTTGCTTCACATTTTCCTTCACATACTTCATATCTTCCTTTCTTCTCTTGTTAAGCTTATGGGCCTTCTCTTTAGCCTTTTTGTAGAAAGCGAAGATGGCGGCCAGGTATTTGAAGATCCCACTGGCTGATCCCCTTTGAGGGGCTGCCCTACTGGCAGAGGCAGCTCTTGCATCTTTAGATCTTCTTGCCAGTGCCTCAGGACTGGAGGTCGGCGAGGGGGCAGCATGGACACTTGGCTTCTGAGTCATCTGAGGCCTCAAGGGTAGATGCTCCACGTCCTTGACGGTTCAATCCCAGTGACCTTCTCGATCACAAACATCAGATATGGAGGATACCCACAAGATCTGTTGGGTGTGCAGATTATGTTAACCATGTCATTCCAAATGTAGTCCGCCACATCAAACTGGCGGCCCTTGCTTATCACTCTCATCAATGTCCGGGGATAACCTTGCACACTCCCGGCATCTCCATCCTTGGGAGCGATGGTCTTCCTCAAGACTCTATTGAGCACCACAAAGAACGGCTTCATGTTCTTTGTGGATGGAGGGTTGAACTTGGAGTTTGGCTCATATAGGAACTGCATCTTATCCTTCTCAATGACACCTATGTTGTGGATGATCAAGCAGTCAGATCTTGAGGTGTCAAGGTGAAGCAGGCTTGCAAAGTCTTCTTGAGTCATACTGTACTTGGATCCGTGAGTCATCCAAGTAACACTTTCCTCATCTTCACCCGAGAAGTGGCATGTCACAAAGAATTGTGTAATGACCTCATCATTCCAGTTGTTCCTGAAGGCAAAGAGATCCTTCAGGCCATGCCTCTCAATGGATCACACCACTTCATTGAACGGGGAGCAGCCCTTCTTCTCAAAGTGTGTGCCCAATCAATCCAATGACTGCGCACAACCGGTTTCTTCATTGGGAGATACGCAGATTTGTAGAAATCTGCATGGAAGTTGCACCAAAATCTTCCGTCGACAGCTTGCTTCGGTCGGCCATACCAATCAACGCTTCTGAACTTTGCCGCCGAATCACTGCCCTTCTCGTTGAACTTCTCTTTAGTGGGGTCCTGGACCCCTTCCCTTGGACCATGGAGCTTCAACGGGCCAACTGGACCTGTCGCTATCCCTTTGCCCTTGCCTTTTGCTAGGCGGGCACTTGCCGAGCTAGGGCCACCACCGGTGGTAGCTCTAGAAGATGGCACCTTGGAGGCCAGCTTCTTCGCTACCACTTTCCTCCGAGCCTGTGGAGGAGATGGAGCTGGCTCAGAAGGCCTCTCTTGGCGCTTCTTGCCAAGACGAGTCAAGGTCCGAGGTGCCACCTCGTGGTCCATCTCAGCCTCAAAGTCGGAAACTTCATTGTTCGAGCTCGACATGACCTGAGAATGAGTGGCATGAATGAAAATGAATGGTACAAGGCATAGGTGTGAAAGGATAGCAAGGAATTGCATTGAGGAATCGAAAAGTTAGGTTTTGAATTCAGAAAAATTGGACTTGTCCGGTGTACAGGCACGGACTAGTCCGGGGGACCGGACTTGTTCGTGCATGGACCGGACTAGTCCGATATTCATACTGCAAAACCTAAGTGACTAGACAAATATTGATTCCTAATGCACAAAAAGCGTATCATAAACGTAATACATCAAGAGGCATGTATATAGTGGAATATGCTAGGCTATTTGATCAACAATGAAGAAATTTGGGATTTCTAGGGTTTGAGTGAAAATTACCGAAGAAATCGATTACAACATGGAGATGAGGATGTTGAAGGCCGGACTTGTCCAAGAACTTCAATCCTGATGTGATGACGATCAAATTCCACCCAAACTTGCGAAGTTCCGATGGAGAAATCAAGGAATCACCTTGGGAGCTCGAGTGGAAGAGAGAGAACGCGTGAGGCAAGAGTGGAGCTGAGGAAATTAGGGTTTGGCGGTGGCTAGGGTTACGGGCACAAAAAATTGGACAAGGCTGGAGGTGACGGACTAGTCTGAACCTTTCCAAAGGAATATATCGGACTAGTCTGTGGTCTACCGGACTAGTCCGGCCTAACCGGCACTCTGCGGACTAGTCTGCATGGGCAGACTAGTCCGGGTAACCGCGGACTAGTCCCTGGTCACCAGGCAAGAATCTCTTAGCCCATTCATATATATTTGAAGGTACACATTTAGAAAATAGGGAGGCAAATCAAATTAAATAATCTTGATGAAAATGATCAGTAAGCATACAACAATAAGGCAATGATAATAATTCACTAAGATCTAATAATTAACATAGTTTTCGGAAGAAAATTGAGAGAGATGATTTTCACAATCCAATCAACATATTTTGAATAATTCATACAAGTATGCAACATTTCAAGCCACACTCCGAGCATCAAGGATATTTAGTTCATTTCGGAGTTTGCAAAAGCGTTTTTCAACAAGTGGCTTGGTGAATATGTCAGCGAATTGCTTTTGGGTGTTGACATGGGAAATGACTATATCTCCTTTCATGGACTGATCTCTCAAAAAGTGATGTCTTATATCTATGTGTTTAGTTCTAGAGTGCTCAACTGGGTTGTGGGCAATTTTAATGGCACTCTCATTGTCACAAAGGAGTGGAATACGGTTCATATTGTAACCATAATCCCTTAGAGTTTGTCGCATCCAAAGGATTGTGCACAACAACTCCCGGCTGCAACATACTCCGCTTTGGCTGTGGATACGGCAATTGAATTTTGTTTCTTGGAGGACCAAGAAACTAAGGATCTCCCTAGGAATTGGCATGTACCGGAGGTGCTTTTTCTATCTACTTTGCATCCGGCATAATCTGCATCGGAGCAACCAATGAGATTGAATTTTGAGCCTCTTGGGTACCAAAGACCAAGGTTGGGTGTAGGAACTAAATATCTCAAGATCCTTTTTGCAGCTTTCAAGTGACACTCCATAGGATTGGCTTGAAATCTTTCACACAAACATACACTCAACATAATGTCAGGCCTAGATGCACATAAATAGAGTAGGGATCCAATCATGGAGTGATATACCTTTTGGTCGACGCTAGGTCCATCTTCATTGAGATCCGAGTGGCCATTTCTTGTCATGGAAGTCTTTATAGACTTCACCTTGTCCATATCAAACTTCTTGAGTATGTCTTGTGTGTACTTGGTTTGGCTTATGAACATCCCTTCCTTTTGTTGCCGCACTTGGAATCCCAAGAAGTACTTTAGTTCTCCCATCATTGACATTTCAAACCTATCTGTCATGATTTTACTAAATTCCTACAAAAGATTGATTAGTTGATCCAAAGATTATATCATCAACGTAAATTTGACAAATAAAAAGATCATTGTCAAAATTCTTTGTAAATTGTGTATAATCTACTTTGCCAATCTTAAAGCCATTTTCAATTACGAAATATCTAGTACACTCATACCAAGCCCTAGGAGCTTGTTTGAGGCCGTAGAGAGCCTTACGCAATTTAAATATGTGGTCGGGAAACTCTTCGTCTTCAAACCCGGGGGGTTGCTCCACATATACCTCCTACTTGATTGGTCCGTTGAGGAAGGTGCTTTTCACATCCATTTGATACATCTTGATATCATGGTGAGTAGCATATGCAAGTAATATTCTAATAGGTTCAAGTCTAGCTATGGGAGCAAAGGTCTCATCGAAATCCAAACCTTCAAGTTGTGAATACCCTTTGGCCACAAGTCGTGCCTTGTTCCTTGTCACCACCCTGTGTTCATCTTGTTTGTTGCGGAAGACCCACTTGGTGCTGACGATGTTTGCATTGGGTCTTGCCACAAGTTCCCACACCTCGTTCCGCTTGAAATTGTTCAATTCTTCTTGCATTGCCACCACCCAGTCTGTGTCCTTCAATGCATCCTCAACCCTGCGCGGTTCCAAAAAGGATACAAACGAATAATGTTCACAAAATTTAGCTACACGAGATCTAGTGGTTACTCCCTTTTGGATGTCACCGATGATATTGTCAATTGGGTGATCCCTTCGGACGCATTGGTGTACTCTTGGGTGTGGAACTTGAGGCGTTGTATCTTCATGATCATCTTCTTGTCCCCCAAAATGGTTGCCTTCATTGACTTGTTGATTATCTTCGTATTCTTGTGGTTGATCTTGTGTGGGAGCCCCCCCCCCCCCCTTGATCGTTGACCTCCTCTTGTGGCTCATCTTCCTCATACACGTGTAGAGGTGACTCTTGTGGTCGAACATCACCTAAGGCCATTCTTTTCAATGCTTGACAGGGAGCTTCTTCTTTACCTAGTACACATGGATCAACTTGCTCCTTTTGGGATCCGTTACTCTCATCGAACACTACGTCACGTGCTACTTCAACAAGTCCGGATGTCTTGTTGAAAAAGATAGGCGTAAGTGTTCGAATCATAACCAAGCAAGAAACCTTCATCGGACTTCGAAGCGAACTTTGAAGTCATAGGCTTCTTGTTTAAAATGTAGCATGGTGAACTAAAAACTCTAAAATATGAAATATTGGGTTTGTTACTGGTGAGTAGCTCATAGGATGTCTTCTTGAGTAGTCAATGAAGATAAAGTCAATTTGTGGCGTGTCAAGCGGTGTTAATCGATTCCGCCCAAAATCGATCCGAGGTCTTGTACTCATCGAGCATTGTTCTTGCCATCTCTATGAGTGTTCGGTTCTTTCTTTCGGCAACTCCGTTTTGTTGTGGGGAGTACGGAGATGAAAACTTGTGCTTTATGCCTTCTTCATCAAGGTACTCCTCCACTTGTGTGTTCTTGAACTTCGTGCCATTGTCGCTTCGAATGTTCTTGATTGTCAATGAGAATTCATTTTGAGCTCACTTGAAGAACTTCTTGAGTATTCCTTGTGTTTCTGACTTATCATGCAAAAAGAAAACCCAAGTGAAGAGAGAAAAATCATCAACAACTCCTAAACCATATTTGTTACCACTGATTCTTATATAGGCAATTGGACCAAAGAAGTCCATGTGAGGTAGCTCGAGCGGTCTTGTTGTAGTCATGACGTTCTTGGCGGGGTGAGGTGCTCCAACTTGCTTCCCGGCTTGGCATGCGCTACAAGGCCTATCTTTCTCAAACACAGCATCCTTTAAACCTCGGATGTGATCGCCTTTGAGGAGTTTTTGAAGGTTCCTCATACCCACATGTGCTAGCCGTCTATGCCACAGCCAACCCATGTTGGTCTTTGCAATCAATCATGTGTCAAGTTCGGCTTTATCCTTATTTGAAGTCAACAAGATAGAGCTTTCCCTTTAACATACCCTTAAATGCAATGGAACCATCACTCCTCCTGGAAACGGTCACACCCTCGTTAGTGAACAAGCAATTAAAACCATTGTCACATAATTGAGATATGACAGCAGGTTATAATCTAAGGATTCAACATGTAAAACATGAGAAAGTGTGTGTTTAGAAGATATTGCAATTTACCGGTACCGAGCACCTTTCCTTAACTATTATCTCCAAAGTATATGCCCTCGTTTGGATCCTCATTTTCCTCATATTCAACGAACATTCTTCTTTCTCCGGTCATATGGTTGGTGCAGCCACTGTCCAGCACCCATTTAGATCCACTAGAGGAATAGGCCTGCAAAAAAATATTATGCTTTGGTTTTAGGTACCCAAGCTTGCTTGGGTCCTTGTAGGTTAGTTACAAGACATTTGGGCACCCACAAATGAGACTTGGTGTTCTCTTGGTGTGGCCCATCATAATAAGCATAAGCTTTGCCAAAATTGTTTTTCATTAAGACATATGAGGCATCGAAGGTTCTAAACAATAACTGTTGTTGGTTATGTACAGGACTAGTCTCGGAGGCCGGACATTTTCGGAGGACCGGACTTGTCCGGACCCGACCGGACTCAAAGTTTTTCAATTTGAGAGAGTCTTCCCTTTACAAAGGCAATCCTATCCTTGTTATTCTTATGGCTTTTAGCATGTTGCTATTCACCATAAGAATAACCAATGCCATATTTGACATTTGGAGGTCTTTGGACCAAGTATGCACTGCGTGCATATTTGATCTTCTCCTTGTCAAATATGCCACTTTGGATAGGATGCTTATCCTTTGTAGAGGTCGGCTTGTTTTTCAAACTGATGTCAATTTTATTGCATGTACAAGTAGAAGCAACCTCAGTTTTAGTGAGTTGAGAAGGTGAACATGAAGAGGATGAGGGTTCACCTTGCTTGAGTGACTCAACTTGCACTTCAAGGATCTTGTTAACCTTGATCAGGTCAGCAAGTTGGTCCTTGATTGTAGCATTTGAGTCGGTTAACTCCAAGCAAGTTTCCTTGCTTCAAGCTAACTCAAGCTCTAGTGATTTGCTTCGTTCCTTTTCAAGTTCTAGAAGCTTGTCAAGTTCTACATATTCCTCCTTCTGGGAGATGATCATGTCCTCTTGACGATGTATTAACCTCTTTTTTTCAACAAGTTGTTCAAGCAAAAATTTCATTTTCGTGGTTGTTTTCCTATCTAGTCCAATAAGCATATCCTCATTATCACTATTAATTTCATCATCACTAGAATAGGAATGCATGTAAGGGGTTTTAATTGTTACCTTGCGTTTACCATCCTTTGCCATAAGGCAAGTTCCATCTCCCTTCCATGTGCCGAGTGTAGGGAAGAGAGTAGACTTCTTGGATGCCTTCTCGATGGCTATTCTAGCCATCTCTTCTTCCTCGGATGATGAGGACTCATCATTTGAGTCCCACTCTTTCCCAATGTGCGCTTCTTCGGCTTGTTTCTTCTTCTTGAAGAATTTTTTGGGTTGAGGCTTGGCTTCTTTGCTCTTCTTCTTGTTCTCTTCATATGGGCAATCAACTATAAAGTGGCTATACTCACCACAATTATAGCATGCCCGCCTCAACTTTGGCTTTGTTCTTTCTTTGTACTTTCCTTCGCTTGACTTTGTACCTTGTCTATTTTTCATTATTCTCTTGAATTTCTTCATGAACAATATCATATCTTCTTCGTCTAATTCACTGCTCTCATCATTACTGTCTTCTTCTAGTTGTCCTTATCTAGCTTCTTTAGATAGGATCTTTAGGGTGGACTTCAAAGCAACCCCTTTCTTCTTTGCCGAGGTGAGGTCAGCAATCTCCTTGACATGCTTTGCTTGTTTTTCAATCATCTCGAAGTTGATGATCTTTCCAAGCAATTCATCCGGAGTCATCCTTTTGTATCTGGGGCTTTCTCTGATCATGGAGCATAGGGTGACATTGCGAGGCATGAAAGCTCTAAGGATGAGCTTTACCACCTCATGGTCATTCCACTTCTTTCTTCTGTATGATCTGACCTTGTTGACGAGTGACTTCAATCGGTTGTACATGTCCTGAGGTGACTCGTCTTCTTCAATTGCGAATCATCCTAATTCGCCTTCGATCATTTCGATCTTTGCTTCACGCACATGACGGTCACCTTCATGTGCAGTTTGCAGTGTGTCCCAAATCTCCATAGCAATTTTGAGTCCATCCACCTTGGTGAACTCGTCTCGACTGAGCGAAGAGGTAATTATGGTTGCGGCTTGAGAATTTCGGTGAATTTCCTGCTCTTGGCTAGGTGTGAGCTCTTCATCATCGTCCGAGATATCTATCCCTGTGCACACAATATGCCATAAACATGGATTGAGGGAAATTAGATGCACTTTCATATTTTGCCTCCACATTGAGTAATCACTTCCATCAAAATGTGGGGCTTTTCCAAGTGGGATAGACAAATAATGATTGTTATTGGAATTGAGACGATCATAGTTAAAAGGATACCAAGAGTAGTCGGTGTGACTACTCCCCTTCTTATTTTCTTCAATCTTCACTTTCCCTTTGGAAAGTGTCTTCTTTCTTAGGAGCGCCTTCAGTTCTAGCGTCTCCTCATCGTCGTCTCGAAGTCTTGAATGGCTTCGATGAGCTTCTCCACCTTAAGGTTCCTTTCATCATCATCCTTTTCTTGGTTGTTGCTCTTGTGGTTGTCCTTCATGTCCGACATGATCTTCTTCGAGCGATTAGTCTCTTTCTTGAAGAACCTGCTCTGATACCAATTGAATGTGGCCTAGAGGGGGGTGGGGGTGAATAGGCCTTTTTGAAATTTGTCGGAACCTGCAACACTTAACAACCAGTTCAAAACTAGAGATATCAGACTAGTCCGGTAAAGTGCGGACTAGTCCGGTGTGTACGGACTAGGTTGATCAAGTTTGATTTTTTAAGTTTGATTCAAGGGTGTGGCAGCACAAATACACTTGTAATTTATGCGTTGCCAGATTATGTACTAGGGTATATCACAAGTCAATCTTAAATTTTATATTTCTATGTAAAGTGAGCAAGATTATTTGAAACCCTAGATTGATATAATGTAATGAACGATGAAAACAAAACAAGAACACAAGAAATTTATCGCGTGGTTCAGTTCCCACAGAGGCAACCTACATCCATGTCGAGGAGTCCACAAAATGACCGGGTCATCTCCAACCCTACCCTCGTCGGATCGCCACGAAGGCCAATCCTCTTCCACTTATCACAAAGGGATGAATAACCGAATTCAAAGGGGCCTTCTCACACGTTGAGAGCTCCCTTAGATTATAATACAAAATACCACCAAGAACACACTCAAATGATTACAATGAGATGACAGGAGTGTGTTAGAGAATCAAACCAAGAGCTCAATGAGTGTTGAACGTGTCTCTCCAATGATCTAGAGTGAATCCTCAATGGATTGATCTTTGTTGCACTTAATTTCGTGGAGAGATGTGGTTTTTCTGGCTCTTGGGAGGTGTGACGGCGCTAGAGTTCGAGAGTCTATTTAAAGTTGGGTCGTGCACCTCTATTTATATGGGGTTTCTAAAAGTGACCATTAGGGTTTAGAATGATCAGACTAGTCCATGGTGGACGCCGGACTAGTCCAGTGTGCTGTGTGTAGCAAACCCTAAGTGTCCCAAAATATCAGACTAGTCCGGCTAGGAGCGGACTTGTCCGATTTCGCTTCTGGAAATTCTCGGACTAGTCCGATAGTTATCGGACTTGTCCGGACATGTGAAACCCTAAGTGAATTGGGTGACAAGTCCGCCCTTGAAGGACTTGTCCGATTTAGGTCAGAGGGTTTTTTGGACTAGTCCGTTCTTATATCGGACTTGTCTGATTTAGAACAGAATGAATATCGGACTAGTCCGGTGTTGATCGGACTTGTCCGATTTCGTGTGACTTGTGAAGTGTTTTGAGGACTAGTTCGCACTGGGGAGGACTAGTCCGATTCTAGTCAGAGAGATATCAGACTAGTCCGATGGATATTGGACTTGTCCGATTTTGTGCAGAGAGGATATTGGACTAGTCCGGTGACATTCGGACTAGTCTGGTCCTGTATAACTTTGTGCAATGTGTGTGTTTAATTGTGATTGAGCTCTTGGGGTGTGTTTCCTTAACACACTCCATACACAATGCTCTACTATTCTTCTTCCTTGAGCTCATTTCCACTTTGCTCCTCATTCTCCCTTCTTTTTGGCCCTTTGCTTGTTTTGCTATTAAAACCTGTGCTCATATCAACAAATAGGTTATGATCTCATTTGCTTGTCATGAATCATCCAAAACCCATAAGGGATTCATAGATGCACTTTCAGATGTCAACATTCTCTTAATCAATTCCTCATCTTCATCGGATCTACACGCCAAGTTCTTGCATTTCATTGAGGTCCTCAACCTTTGAACCCTAGTATTCTCAGTAAATCCCTTAGATCAATCTTTCTTACGTCAATTTTAGTTCCATATCTAAATCAAACTATGTTCTGTTTGGAAATTCGCTAAAACCCGAGTGGTAGCGAACTTGTCCAGTATGCGGCGGACTAGTCTGTTGAACTCTCCAGTCCAGAGCGTACTTGTCCGGCCCATGGTGCAGACTAGTCCGGTCCCTCAGTTCTGGAATTCCTGGAACTTCTTTAGTTTTCTCCGTAATAACTCGAAGCTTGCTCTAACATGTAAAACTTAATTGTAACTAGTTAGTAAGAAACAATAGCAATCTAGAACCATGTAGTATATCATAATTGCATCCTTCATGCATATCATGGCATATTGAGTACTATATCAGCACTTATTGATTGTGATGTTGTTTTGCATGTTCGTTGTGCGGAATAGAAGGTAACGCACTAGAGGGTGCTTATGAGGACCTTCAGCACCAGAACATCGAAGCTTTTCATCCAAACCAGCCACAAGAGCAAGGCAAGTGTCCTTGAAAATTTTGATCTTGTTTTGAAATGTTCTGTTTGCAAAACTGCAAGCTTGTGTAAAATTGATGGGAAACCCACAATAGTTGTTTACTAGACTTGTATGACCACCCTTGTCGCTTCAGTTATATTGTTGAGAGTCGGGAAGGGTATTTTACCTTTTAGCTCTGCTTTGCTTAATTGGGAGTGGGGATAACTAGATGCCTCATTATGAACTAATATACATATAAACTGTGTGAATTGATGATATTGATGATTTAAGTAAAATGGGACTTGTGAGATCTAAGCAAGCATGGGTTTTGGACTTGGTTGGATGATATGGTGGTTTTGCTTGCCTTAGATCTAAGGACCGATTCATGCTAGTAAGCCAGGCCAACAGTGCCACCACAAGGCCAAGTATGGGTGCAGCTAAGCCGATTAATTAGTTGTATTGCCAGCATTGTTCGGATCATTTGGGGGAGTGGAGAATGGGAGTTAGATGGGTTTGCAATAGTGGCGGGACTACCCTGGGATTTGAACGGCACAAGAGGGGGCCTTTGGTTGGATGTGCTCAGTTGTGAGACATCACCTCTGGTGAAACCTTAGCGGGTCTGAATATGTTGGTAGTCCCTTTGTAAAGGTTGTTTTTTGATCTCTTGGCCACACACCGTTTGAAGTGTGTAATGTGACGATGGGTCATGGGCGTGAGGGAGGTTCTTTATTACAAAAAGGTGATGAAATCACGAACATGTGGGTAAAGTTGTACAACCTCTGTAGAGTGTTGATTACTATCATGATAGCCGTGCTCCCGATTATGAGTACCTGGACAACTTCCATGATTAGAGTTGGAATTGGGATGGTTTCTGATATGGTCATGGTTTGGGTTATGATAAATTGACATGGTGGGTTATGAAGGTGAGAAATTGGCATATGGATGGTTATTAAATTGATGGATGAGGTATGATGGTAATTGAGAATGGTGGTTATGGATTATGATATTTGCTCGAGATATGATGGGATTAAATTCACATAGACATTGCAGAATGCTTTTTACATGTTTGTGAAATGTACTTTTCTGAAATTAGTCATATATTATCATCCTTGTTTGTAGCTACATGTCATATTTTCCCACACTAGCTGAGTACGACATGTGCTCACCCTTGCAATTCCCCCACCAACAGTTTCAGGCAATGTTTGGGTGTATCATGAGGATCATGTGGAGTACTTGGTCGCGTGCTATCGTCAACTGTTTGTGGAGCCGTGCTACCTAGCTATGCTTAGTTTAGTTTATTTTTTGCTACCAATATAATAATTTGAGCTTTGTAATTCAAGAATCATTGAATAATTGTATTAAAGAACGTATTTGATATCTATGACCTGGTAATTTTCTGTATATCGTTTGTGGTTCCATCGTTTATGTATGATGAACATCCTGGGCACACAAATGCGTTCACTAGGTTCATTTTTGGAACCGGGTGTCACAAATAGATCATCAATTTTCTTCACCATATGTACCTAAAAAAATGGTGTTGTAGTGAGGAAAAAAAGAACCTTAGTTGAGGTGGCTAGGTCTATGCTTGGTGAATATCTAACTCCTTGGAAATTTTTGCCTGATGCAATTGCAACCTCTTATTCTGTCTCGAATCGAGTTTTCTTGCGACCTAAGCGAGGAAAAACACCTTATGAGCTTCGGTTTGGACATAGGCCTAGTGTTATACATTTTAGGGTCTTTGATTGCAAATGTTTTGTTCAGAAACATGGTAATCTTGATAAATTTGAAGCTAGATCTGTTGATGGCATGTTTCTTGGTTATCCTTCTCATACTAGAGGCTACCGTGCTCTTTTACTTGACACTAACAATATTGTGAAGACTTGAGAGGTTGCCTTTGATGAAGCTAATGCAAGTACTAGCTCTAATATTGCAGGTCAAGATGCATACCGCACGGCGAGAATATTTTCATTGAATATGAGGAAGAAGTGGTGTTGCTGCCTGAAAATTCAGTAGCTAATGAAAATTGTTCTAGCTCCTAATTTTGATTCACAACCTGCACCGAAGACAATCATTGCTGGTCCAGATCGTCCTCAACTCACAATATTATTGATTTGTGATGAACATGAAGAAGTAGAAGCTTGCGAATTGTCTACTCGCATCCACGCCCTCAAAAGTCATCCACAACAACAAATTATTGGAAGCTTGCGCGAACGAGTCACACGGTCCATGTTTTACTCTTTGAGTTTTGCGTAGCACTATGTTGCTTTGGTGTGTTTAACATAACTCAAGTTTTACATATCCAATTGACGTGATTATTTTTGGTTGTCTCCACAACTTTATTATCTTTTAGCTGTGAAAATTTCACGATCATTGGATCTGTGGTTTATGATCTACATGAGTTTCTTTGCAGTGTTGTAGATCTAGTTTTTATTCGGATAGAACAGATTGAGCCTTGTTCGATATTTTGATCATAACTTGAGTTTTTCTCGATGGATTTTTGTGATTCTTGTTGTGGCGTCTTTGTGACTTGATTCTTCAAAATCTATACTGCTTTTGTCACGATTGATCACGTTTAGATTAGTCGCACACATTGTTTCTTTAATAGATCGATATTCTGTCGAGGGGTTTTTGTTGCTTCCGCTAAAAAAGTTCAAATTTACCATTCACCCCCCCCTCTGGTACCTTTTCATGTGCTCCTCAATCCTGAAATTGGTATCAGAGCCACAATGCTATATTCTTTGTGATTTGAACGTGTTTTGACTAATCCACATGGAGAAATACTAGGAATCCACCCTAACCCTACCGCCTCTTATCCTATATAAACACCATACCATCCACCCTTCACCCTTTTTGCCCGCAATAGAAAAACCCTTCACCCATGACACACCGTGCGCCACCGCTCCTCGAGAAGGAAGGAGTCCTCACAACCAGGAGAGAAGGAAGAGAAGATGGAAGGAAGATCAACTGAGATCATCATCGCTGCCGCGATCTTCTTTATCGATTCTTCAATGTCAACTTTATCTTAATCAATTCCTCATCTTCATCGGATCTAGGCATCAAGTTCTTGCATTTCATTGAGGTCCTCAACCTTTGAACCCTAGTATTCTTGGTAAATACCTTAGATCAATCTTTCTTACATCCATTTTAGTTCCATATCTAAATCAAACTATGCTCTAGTTGGAAATTCGCTAAAACCCTAGTAGTAGCGAACTTGCGGCGGACTAGTCCTTTGAACTCTACGGTCCAGAGCGTACTTGTCCAGCCAATGGTGCAAACTAGTCCGTTCCCTCAGTTCTGGAATTCCTGGAACTTCTTTAGTTTTCCCTGCAATAACTCGAAACTTGCTCTAACATGTAAAACTTAATTGTAACTAGTTAGTAAGCAACAATAGCAATCTAGTAACATGTAGTATATCATTATTGAATACTTCATGCATATCATGGCATATTGAGTACTTTATCAACATTTATTGATTGTAATGTTGTTTTGCATGTTCGTCGTGCAGAATAGAAGGTAACGCACTAGAGGGTGCTTATGAGGACCTTCAGCACCAGAACATCGAACCTTTTTATCCAAACCATCCACAAGAGCAAGGCAAGTGTCCTTGAAAATTTTGATGTTGTTTTGATATGTTCTGTTTGCAAAACTGCAAGCATGTGTAAAATTGATGGGAAACCCACAATAGTTGTTTACTAGACTTGTATGACCACCCTTGCCGCTTTGTCTATATTATTGAGAGTCGGGAAGGGTATTATACCTTTTTGCTCTGCTTTGCTTAATTGGGATTGGGGATAACTAGATGCCTCATTATGAACTAATATACATATGAGCTATGTCAATTGATGATTTAAGTAAAATGGGACTTGGGAGATCTAAGCAAGCATGGTTTGTGGACTGGGTTGGATGATATGGTGGTTTCGCTTGCCTTAGATCTAAGGACCGGTTCGTGCGAGTAAGCCAGGACAACAGTGCCACCACAAGGCCAAGTATGGTTGCAGCTAAGCCGATTAATTAGTTGTATTGCCAGCATTGTTCGGATCATTTGGGGGACCGGAGAATGAGAGTTAGCTGGGTTTGCAATAGTGGCGAGACTACCCTGGGATTTGAACGGCACAAGAGGGGGCCCTTGGTTGGATGTGCTCAGTTGTGAGACATCACCTCTAGTGAAACCTTAGCGGGTCTGAATATGTTGGTAGTCCCTTTGTAAAGGTTGTTTTTTGATCTCTTGGCCACACACCGTTTGAAGTGTGTAATGTGACGACGGGTCATGGGCGTGAGGGAGGTTCTTTATTACCAAAAGGTGATGAAATCACAAACATGTGGGTAAAGTTGTACAACCTCTCTAGAGTGTTGATTACTATCATGATAGCCGTACTCCCGGTTATGAATACCTGGACAACTTCCATGATTAGAGTTGGAATTGGGATGGTTTCTGATATGGTTATGGTTTGGGTTATGGTAAATTGACATTGTGGGTTATGAAGGTGAGAAATTGGCATATGGATGGTTATTAAATTGATGGATGAGGTATGATGGTAATTGAGAATGGTGGTTATGGATTTTGATATTTAGTCGAGATATGATGGGATTAAATTCACATAGACATTGCAGGATCTTTTTACATGTTTGTGAAATGTACTTTTATGCAATTAGCCATTTATTATCATCCTTGTTTTTATCTACATGTCATATTTTCCCACACTTGCTGAGTATGACATGTGCTTACCCTTGCAATTCCCCCACCAACAGTTTCAAGCAATGTTTGGGTGTATCATGAGGATCATGTGGAGTACTTGGTCGCGTGCTATCGTCAATTGCCAGTGGAGCCGTGCTGCCTAGCTATGCTTAGTTTAGTTTATTTTCTGCTGCCAATATAATAATTTGGGCTTTGTAATTCAAGAATCATTTAATAATTGTATTAAAGAACGTATTTGATATCTATGACGTGGTAATTTTCTGTATATTGTTTGTGGTTCCATCGTGTATGTATGAGGAACATCCTGGGCACACAAATGCGTTCACTTGCTTCATTTTTGGAACCGGGTGTCACAAATAGATCATCAATTTTCTTCACCATATGTACCTAAAAATGGTGTTGTAATGAGGAACAAAAGAACCTTAGTTGAGGTGGCTAGGACTATGCTTGACGAATATCAAACTCCTAGGAAATTTTTGGCTGATGCAATTGCAACCTCTTATTATGTCTTGAACCGAGTTTTTTTGCGACCTAAGCTGGGAAAAACACCTTATGAGTTTTGATTTGTACATAGGCCTAGTGTTATACATTTTAGGGTCTTTGATTGCAAATGCTTTGTTCGGAAACATGGTAATCTTGATAAATTTGAAGCTAGATCTGTTGATGGCGTTTTCTTGGTTATCCATCTCATACTAGAGGCTACCGTGCTCTTTTACTTGACACTAACAAAATTGTGAAGACTTGAGAGGTTGCCATCGATGAAGCTAGCCTATGTACTAGCTCTAATATTGCAGGTCAAGATGCATATCTGCACGAGGAGAGTATTTTCATTGAAGATGAGGAAGAAGTTGTGTTGCTGCCTGAAAATTCAGTAGCTAATGAAAATTGTTCTAGCTTCTGATTTTGATTCACAACCAGCACCAAAGACAACCATTGCTGGTCCAAATCGTCCTCAAGTCATAATATTATTGATTTGTGATGAACATGAAGAAGTAGAAGCTTGTGAATTGTCTACTTGCATCTGCGCCCTCAAAAGTCATGCACAACAACAAATTATTGGAATTTGCACGAATGAGTCACATGGTCCATGTTTTTCGATCCAAACTCTCACACTCATTCTGCTTTCTTGCTTCTTTTGAACCTAGAAATATATCAAACGCACTCACTAATGAATCTTGGATTATTGCCATGAAAGAAGAGTTAGAATATTTTGAAAGAAATAATGTTTGGAAACTTGTACCTCCACCTCATGATCACACTTTAATTGGAACAAGATGGGTGTTTTAAAATAAACAAAGTGAGGATGGGGTCGTGGTTAGGAATTAGGCGAGGTTGGTTGCTCAAGGTTTCACACAAGTCGAAGGTCTCGATTTCGATGAAATGTTTGCTCCTGTTGCTAGATTAGAAGCCATAAGAATTGTATTAGCTTTTTCTGCATCTAAAGGTTTCAAATTATATCAAATGGATGTGAAAAGTGCTTATCTTAATGGCTGCATTGATGAGGAGGTTTATGTTTAGCAACCACCCCATTTTGAAAATCCAGATTTTCCTAATCATGTCTACAAACTTTCCAAAGCTTTTTATGGTCTCAAACAAGCCCCTAGAGCATGGTATGATAGGTAAAAAACATTCTTACTTGAAAAGAGGTTCACTATGGGCAAAGTTGATAAAACTCGTTTTGTGCTTAAATATGGCAATGACTCACTATTCGTTGAAGTGTATTTGGATAATATTATCTTTGGTTGTGCTTCTCATGATCTTGTGCCTAAGTTTCAAGCTATGATGAGTTCAGAATTTGAAATGAGTATGATGAGACAACTATAACACCCTCATTTTCATCCGTCATGCATTACATTCATTCTTATACATGTCTAACATGATACAACACAAAAAGGAACAAGGTTAAAATAAATTAGAACCAAAAAAGCAATTAAAAACCTGGCTTAGTACGGACTTGTCTGAACTATACTCCGGACTAGTCCGATTTAGCTATTGTTGTCCCCAGACTTTTCCTTTAATTGCTACGGATTAGTCCAAAAATCATTTTTGATGTCCTCTGGACTTGCCCGTTAATTCTTGCATACTAATCCAATTTTGTTTATGTTCCCATCCGGACTTGTCCATTGTTAATACGGACTAGTCCGATGATTGCTGTTGAAACTACCAAAAAATAACTTGATCCAAATTTTGGAATAGGACAATCTTGAACTTGTTTGGCTTGATACAGGACTTGTTCACTTGACTTTCTAATCTTGAACGGACTTTTCTAGCTTTGCACTGGACTTTTTCGATAGACTTTTTGTACCTAGTTGGACTTGTCTGTCCTTACAATGGACTACTCCGGTGTGTAAGGTTTCGACTTTGACTCTATTATTCCTCCACGAAGAGTTATTGGGTAATTGCCTTAATTGGGCCCAAGAACATCGTGCCTTCACCCATGGGGAGCCCATGTGGGACCCGACCAAGGCCTCTACTCGATTCCACTGACTTTGACTTAGATTCCACCCTAACCCTACCACCTCTCCTCCTATATTAACACCCTACCGTCCACCCTTCACCCTTTTTTCCCCACTATAGAAAACCCTTAGCCCTATCACGCCATGCGCTGCCGTTCATCAATAAGGAAGGAGCCCTCACTTCTAGGAGGGACAAGGAGAAAAGGAAAAGGAGGATCATTCGAGATCGTCGTCACTGCTGCGATCTTCTCCATCAGTTCTTTGCGTCAACTTTCTTCTTCGCCAATCCTTCGTTTTCATTGGTTCTAGACAACAAGTTCTCTTGTTTCCTCGAATCCTCAACCCTTTAACACTAGGATTCATGGTAAATAACATAGATCCATCTTCCCTACATCAATTATGGTTCCATACTTAATTCAACTATGCTCTACTTGGAAATTTGCTAAAACCCTAGTCATAGCGCACTTGTCCTGTCCTATGCAGACTTGTCCATTGAGCTTTCTGGTCCAGAGCGGCCATGTCCGGCCAATGGTGCGGACTAGTTCGGTCCCTCAGTTCTGGAATTTCTGAAACTTCCTTAGTTTTCTTCGTAATGACTCGAAACTTGCACTAACATGTAAAACTTAATTGTAACAAGGTGGTAAGCAACAATGGCAGCCTAATAACATGTATTTTATCATAATTGCATCATTCATGCATGTCATGGCATATTTAATACTATATGATCATTTATTGATTGTAATGTTGTTTTACATGTTTGTCGTGTTGAATAGAATGCAACGCTCTAGAGGGTGCTTACGAGGACCTTCAGCAACAGAACTTTAAAGCTTCCGATCCAAACCAGCCACAAGAGCAAGGCAAGTGTCCTTGAATATTTTGATCCTTTTTTCAAATATTTTGTTTGCAAAACTGCATGCTTGTGTCAAATTGATGGGAAACCTGTGATAGGTGTTTACTATACTTGTGTGACGATCCTCATCGCTTGGGTTATATTGTAGAGAGTCTGGAAGGGTATTTTAACTTTTTTCTTTGATTACCTTAATTAGGATTGAAAATACCTAAATGACTCATTATGAACTAATGGAATATGTGAATAGATGATAATGATGATTTGGGTAACATGGGACTTGGGAGATCTAAGCAAATATGAATTGTGGACTGGGTTGGATGATATGGTGGTTTCGCTTGCCTTAGATCTAAGAGCCGGTTCATGCGAGAATAAGCCAGGACAACAGTGCTACCACAAGGCCATGTATGGGTGCGGCTTAGCCATATAATTAGGTGTATTGGTTCAGATCATTTAGAAGGCTCGGGGAATGGGAGTCGATTGGATTAGCAATAGTGGCAGGACTGCCTTGGGATCCGACGGCACAAAAGGGGGCCTTTGGATGGATGTGCTTAGTTGTGAGACATCACCTCTGGTGAAACCTTAGTTGATTTGAATACGCTGGTAGTCCCTTTGTAAAGGCTACTTTGTGATCTGTTGGCAACACAACGTTGGAAGTGTGTAACATACCGACGGGTCACGGGCATGATGGAGGTTCTCTAGTCACCGAAAGGGGACGAAATCACGAACTTGTGGGTAAAGCAGTACAACCTTTGCATAGTGTTAGAAACTATCATGATAGTCGTGCTCTCAGTACAACCTTTTCCATGATTAGAGTTGGACTTCGGATTTGGGACGGTTTCAGATATGGTTATAAATTGGGTTATGTTATATGAGTATGGATGGTTATGAAGGTATAAGATTGGCATATGGATGGTTATTAAATTGATGGATGAGGTATGATGGTAATTGAGGATGTTGGATACTCCCTCTGCCCCACTACGATGGCTTTTTTCAGACATATTAAGAGAGTTGGCATGTACCCTCATTAAAATGGTTAAGATTTAATGACGTTGCCTACTTTGATCCACAGGTACTTGTGCAGATTGGTAGGTGCCAATTTATTTCATCATGCACTGGCTATGGTAGAGTACTCCTGCCAATTATTTTTTTGCACTACTCTACGGGCGCCTTATTTTTTTCCATTGGCACACCTTGCACTGCTCCACTGGCGTGTTCTTTTTTTCCACTGGCGCCTTCAGAACGTAGAGTACTCCCACCTCTTTTTTTCAACTGGCGCGTTCTCTTTTTCCACTGGCACCTTCAGAACTTTCCACTGGCGCCTTCAGAACACTTTCGCAATGAGCATGGGTGCCACTTTTGAGGTATTTTTTTCCTTGTGCACTGGCGCCATATTTCAAGTGACGGCACAAGGAAAAAAAAAGTCATCAACATGCCTATTTAACCATACCAAAATACAGCACTCTACACACAAAAGCTACAGCAGTCTACACACAAAAGTTGTCACCATGCCTCTTCCAAATTTGAACGACCATGCACAAGAAGCATATAGAAGTGACAATGAAGAATATGGAGGCATACCAAATCTCAATAAAAGTAGTAAGTTTGTCATCAATCTTTTTATACAAATATCTAAAGATGAATTTCTCTTCCCATTCATGATGCAGCTATCCATTCTTAAAGTTCTTGAGTTGTTCAGAAATGATTATTGTAACCTGTTTAGATGATTACTGGAACCTGTCTGATGATTCTTGACTTGATCATAAAATGATTACTGGAATCTGTTTAGATATAGCTAGTTACTGGAATCTTACACCAATCATGTTGCTGCAACTAAATTTTGATTACTGGAATCTGATTACTCGAATCAGGTACTGAAATATTGAATGCATGATTGCTAAAAAAGTTTTATTTTTGTTGAAGCTGCACAAGATTTAAACGAACATGCACATGAAGCAATTGGATATGACAATGAAGCTATTGGGAACGCACCAGATCTCAACATCAGTAAGTACAACATCATTTTTTATTATTGTCAGCACAACTCAAGCACCCATCTCAACATATTATTGCATAATTGTTGCAGTTCCAGATTTGAGTGAAGATATAAACTTTGAGTTTAATGTGCATCACAGTGAGTTTATCATCATATTTATTATTTTCAGGACAACTGAAGCAGTCCACTGAACATGCTAATATTTCCTGAAATGACTACAGTTCCTAATTTGAATGAAGATATCAACCGTTGTGTAAATATGGATCAGACAGCACAAGTCAGGAAAAGAAATCTAAGCAAGGAAGTCAGAGATGAAATATATAGAGCATTGTTAGCTAATAGCACTAATGGAAAATTGAACAAATATTCCACGAGGCATGTTGCTACTAGGTTTAACTGTAGTATGGGTACAGTGCAACGTATTTGGGAGAATACCTTTGAATTGTGGACGGAAAAAATATAAGCTGATCTAACACAACTTGCCGATGTTCCTCTTAACGAAAAAAGTACAATCCGAGCTGTAGCAAAAAAAAATGGGATGAAAAAAGCACTGTTCATAGAAGATTCAAGGATGGTTTGAAGCCACTTCTGAAGGAAGGAAACAAAACAGATCGTCTGCAGTAGTGTATTTCTATGTTAGATGAAGCTAGCTTGGAACTTCAACCCAAGTTTAAGTATACAGACAACATCATTCACGTGGATGAAAAATGGTTCAATATGACTAAAAAACCAAGGAATTTTTATTTGCTCCCGGAAGAAGAAGACCCATACCGTACTGTTTAGAACAAAAAATCTATAGACAAAGTTATGTTCCTTGCTGTGGTGGCACTTCCTCGTTATGATAACGAAGTTAATTGCAACTTTGATGGAAAAATAGGTGTATGACCCTTTGTTAAAAAGGTACCTACATCTATTTGAAGTGACCGATTAAATTCATTTTCATAAAAAGTTGGTCTAACATGTTTTGAAACAAATGCGGGAATAGGCACAAAGGACTAGTGTAAATAGGACAAGGGGTACCCTAGTCACCAAGTGTGTGACCGTGGGCCGTGACATGATGAGGTCTTATTTCATCACGAAACTACTACCCGCAATAGTTGCAAGGTGGCCTACATATGATTGACAAAGAACTATTTGGATACAACAAGATGATGCTACTAGCCATGTGCTACCGAATGATATCCAGTTTCAAGCTGCAGTAGCTCAAACTGGACTTGACATTCAGATTATGTATAATCCTTCTAACTCTCCAGACATGAACATTCTGGATTTGGGGTTCTTTGCTTCTTTACAGTCTCTAACCTATAGAAGAGCATCTAGAAATTTGGAAGAGCTGATTGAGAATGTAGAAAAAGAATATGAAGAGTTCAACCCGCGTACTTTGAAACGGGTTTTCTTGACACTACAATCATGCATGATAGATGTGATGAAGGTCAATGGGGGGAATCGATACAAGCTTCCTCATATGAATAAGGGTAGGTTGGAAGCTATGAACATTTTACCAACCTGCCTAGAATGTCCACATGCAATTTATGAGATGGTGGTGCAAGTTGTGCTGAACCAAGAATTAATAGCATGATCACTGCAATGTTGCAGTTACTGTAGTTGAACTGAGGGATAATTTTGCACTACTGAAATTAATTACTGCAATGAGTTATGTGGAATGAAACTTTGTTCTAACCACTGATTTTTGTTTATTTGCTCACTGTGTAAAGGGCCTTCCATCAAGTATAACATATTTCCTCATCATGAGATCATGAACCAAAGAAACAGTACGGTAAATCTATGTAAATCAATCGACAAAGAAACACAATAGCCAATCTAAATGTCTACCATAGAAATATTCAGATTAAACTCATGAGACACCTAGAACCTTCAGGCACCAATTTTCTGCTGGTAATACCAACATGAAAGTACATCTGTATTTTATTTCAATACTCCTAAATTGAACAACCAGGAGTAATAACCCCAAAGGAATTAACCTTGAGTGGACTCTTTGTTGGCCGGATTCTTGTCTTCCTCCATGGCTGCAGGCTTCCCTTCATCCTTAGCATCCTGATTATTTTCTTCTCCAATCGCTGGTATCTTCCTCTTGGACGCTCCTGAATCGATCTCCTCATCTGAGTCATCTTCAGCAATAGACAGAACAGCACCTGGTTGCTTTCTTGGACACGGACGGCGGTAAGGAAGGTGACGGATTGGACATCCCACCGCGTGGTGACGGCTGCCTTGTGCACCACGCCGACACACGGGCCGCCGGTGACCTCCACCTCCAATATGTATCAGACTCTGAGCTCAACAAAGGGGATGATGGGCGACGAGCCGTATCCATCACGAATGCGAGGGGGTGGGGGCTCTGCAGAATGGCGGTGTGTGGAGATCCAGGCGAGGGCGGCACGTCGTGTTCCTGGGACGGTGGCGGGTTGAGATCTATTGGAGGAGGAGCACACATCTTTTCCTTCGGAGCGGAAGCGGAGGCTTGAGGCTGGAGGGTTGACGCTTGGCTGGAGGCAGAGGCTTTATTTCTGGAAGGCTGAGGGTTTCATAACGTTGGTGGCCAGCAAACAGACCAAAGCGTCCAACACTGTGGGACAAGCCCAACGGGCCAAAACGTCCATCGTAATGGGACAGAGGGAGTACATGTTATGATATATAATTGGGTTATGATGAGATTAATTCACATAGACATTGCATGATGTTTTTTACATGTTTTGAATGTACTTTTCTGCAATTAGCCATTTATTATCATTCCTTGTTTAAGCCACATGTCATACTTTTCCACACTTGCTAAGTGCGACATGTACTCACCCTTACAATTCCCCCTCTAACAGTTTCAGATGATGCTAGGAGTACCATGAGGATCGTGTGGAGTTCTAGGTTGTGTGCTATCATCAATTGTCTGTGGAGTAGAGTCACACTCCTTAGTTCTATATATTTTCCGCTGCCATAATAATAATTAGAGACTTGTAACTCGAGAACCATTGGATTATTGTAACAAGATACCTATTTATTTTTGTGATGTGGTTATTTTCTACATATCATTTGTGATGCACTCGTGTAAGTGTGTTAAACATCCTGAGCACACATATGTGTCGCACTTGGTTCATTTTCGGAATCGGGTGTCACAAATTGGTATCAGAGCCGTGTTGACCGTAGGACGCATCCTAGGTAGAATGGACACTTTAGAGCACATAGCAACACATAGTAATGGTCATAGTTGATTGGTGTGCCGAATTTGATGTGATGATTGCTTGTGTGCTTGTGTGCTTAGTAGAGGATTTTGGGTTCTTTGGCACTGGTCCACTTCTCTATATAGGATTATATATATTGTTAGACCTATGGGTGTAGAATACATTGGCTACGGCGATAAAAGTTTTAAATATCACCAAAACACCTTTTTTTAACAAGGTGTGACTCTATGTCCGAGCTCATGCAAGGTCCGACATAAGGTCCGACTTACTTTGTCTAGGTCTGACTTGTTTTGGTTAGGTCCGACTTGCTTTGGCTAGGTCTGACATGTTTTGACTAGGTCCGACTTGCTGTGGCTAGGTCCGACATGTTTTTGCTAGGTCCGGCGCAAGGTCCAACTAGCTTTAGTAAGCTTCGGTGCTAGGTCCTGCTAGCTTTGGTAAGCTCTGGCTCAAGGTTCGATTAGCTTTGGCAAGGTCCGGAGCTAGATCGAAGTAGTTCTGCTTTTACCTTGCAAATTTTTCGAACTTGCTTTACATCTATGGAAAGTTTGCTTAATATTCCTTTACTAAGTTTTTGATACATTTTTGCTGATCATGGTTGTTAATATTTTGTTGTGGTTCGCAACATGCTTATGTGAGGTGCTCACGTAAGGTGTTGTAGTTTCAGAACTCACGTGAGTCAAGTCGAGGACTTGTGCTCAGAAGTATTAGTTGTTTGTTCATGTACATGTGTTTCTTGAGTTCAAGACATGGCTGGTGAGGGGATCCATTGAACTAGTCTTAGAGAGAAGATGAGGTTAAACAACCATGTTCAGGAGGAATTGTGGTTGAGTTGATCGGAAGGTCACACAACATGTTTGGATCAAGAACAATGCATATGAAGGTATCGTGGACGTCGTTGGAAGGTGTTTGCACATATGCAAGGAGTGCATGGACATGGCTACATGGTTTTGAGGCATGATGAAGAGATGTGGATGTAAAGAATTGGTCGGAAAGGTCCAACCGACTCGGTTATGGACTCAGGCTGCGGCTGAGTCGGGTTTGACTCAAATATGGAAAGATTTGAGTTGGTTATGATAGGATTTTGTGTGGGTCACTAAGATGAGTTGTTTTAGGAATGTGGGATACGTTCCTAAGGTGGTTGGAAGTCTTAAGTTGCTTCTATCTGCGTATGGAAGAGTCTTGAGCAGTTATGGAAAGTTTTGGTTGAATCTGAGTAGGATTTGAGTCATAGTTAGGATTGAGTTGGCCTAAGGGCTGGTTATATATGCAAGGGAGGCTAGAGATCGTGGTGTACGACTTTTGGGATGTTCCTCTTGTGTTCTATTGTATAAAATTTGTAGTTGAAAGGAACTTTTGTGCCTTGTTCGTCCGACCTTTTTTCTTCATGTCTTTCTCGTCGAGTTTGTGCACATCACTACCTTGCTTCAGTGGTTTTATCGTAACTCGAGTTTTACAGATCCGATTGACGTGATTCTTTTTGAGTTGTCTTCACAACTTGATTTTACATCATCTGTGAAACTTTCACAATCATTGGATTTGTGGTTTATGATATACACGAGTTTCTTTGCAGTGTTATAGATCTGGTTTTTACTCGAAGAACAAATTGACCTTTGTTCAATCTTTCGATCGTAACTTGAGTTTTTCTTGATGGTTTTTCGTGATTCTTGTTGTAGTGTCTTCATGACTTGATTATCCACAATCTATAATGGTTTGTCACAATTGATCATATTTAGATTAGTCGCAAACACAATTTCTTAACAGATTGATTTTTTTTCTTGGGGGTTTTTGTTGCTTTCGCTGAAAAAGTTTTAAATCTACTATTCACCCCCCTCTGATAGCTTTCCACATACTCTTCTATCATACATATATTGTTGCTAGTTTCATATCCCTTGATGCATATAGTTGGGGGGGGGCATTTTCTCTCATTTTCGAAATCCTTCCATCTCTTGTACTCTTTTTTGTCAGATGCCGAGGGTTACCCGAAACCAAAAGAATGCCGATGGTGATGAGGAGAACAATGGGGTGCCTGAGAATATCCACTTAGACCTGAAGCTAGCAACCTTGAGTGCTTGTTGGCTATGCACAATCATCTCATTCAAACCATGATGCAAACTTTAGGAAAGCTGCAAGCCAACAACAATAACCAGACCCTTATGCCTCTACCACCACCACTGCCACCCCCACCACCTCATGACTGCCTGTTAGAGTTTATGAGGACTAGGCCACCTAATTTTTCTCAAGCCAATGATCTTACGGAAGCTAATGATTGGCTGAAATATGTGGAGAAGAAGCTTGCTATTGTCCAATACAATGATCGGAAGAAAGTCCTTTTTGCCTCCCATCAACTAGTTGGTGCAGCTTCGGATTAGTGAGAAGCTCTTTGCAATGACCATGCAAATCAAGAGAGAATCACTTGAGCGGAATTCAAGGAGAGTTTCCATTCTCACTATGTTCCTGAAGGTGTCATGATCCTAAAGAGGCAAGAGTTTGAAAACCTAAGGCAAGTAAGGTCGAGTATAAGTGAGTACCTTAAGAAATTCAAACAACTCTCAAGGTATGCTCCAGAAGATGTGAACACAGACAACTGTAAGCAATACTTGATCATGAGAGGTCTAAACCATGAGATACAAGTCCAATTGTTCAATAGGGATTATGCAAATTTCCAGAAGCTTGTGGACAAGGCTATTGTGGTTGAGAACAAGGTTCATGAGATGTGGCAAGATAATAAGATAAAGGTGTCATATCAAGGACAGTATCAGGGAAGCATCATACTACGCCACAACTACTCCAGCATATCGCACTGCTATTCCACCACGTCCAGCTCAGCCAATGCAGCAACGCCCCACCATGCAAGCACCTCGCTCTCCAATGCCACATGCGCCCCGTGCCAAATTCACTACTAATGCTCAAAATCAAGCTCGTCCTAACCATTATAGTGCAAAAAGGACATGCTATACTTGTGGTGAAGTTGGACACTTTGCATCTCAATGCCCGAAGTCCGGCTATGGTCAAGTGGACAAAGCTCCAAGGTAGAACCCAAGGCCGAATGGGGGAGCACCACAAGGCAACCGTGCACTGCAGAATTTTGCTCGTGGCAAGGTGAACCATGTATCCACATAGGAAACCCAACATGTTGAGGACGTTGTGATTGGTATGTTCCTCGCAAACTCCAACCTGACAACTATATTATTTGATTCTGGAGCATCACATTCATTTGGGTCATCAAAGTATGTCGCCAAGTATAGTTTTCCTATATCTCACATGAAGTATACCTTGTTGGTTAAGTCTCCTGGAGGGGAGATGAGAACAAATATAATATGTCCAAAAGTAAGCCTTAAAATAAGGAGATAGAATTCCTCGGCAGCCTCATTGCTTTGGATTCACAAGGACTAGACATAATTCTTCGAATGGATTGGTTACAGAAGCACCAAGGCATGATTCAGTGTGCCACAAAGACGGTGCAATTGACAAATGATGAGGGGATCAACATAGAGTTTGAAGCACCTCAACCCACAACAGAGAAGGTAGTGCTGAATCAAATGGATGGTGCAACATTAGAGTAGATTCCAGTGATGTGTGAGTTTTCGGATGTGTTTCCAGACGAGTTGCCAAGTATGCCACCTGATCGTGACATCAAGTTCGTCATTGGTTTAATACATGGAACTGCACCTATAGCCAAGAGGTCGTAAAGGACGCCTCCTATGGAGTTAGCAAAGCTCAAGAAACAAACTCAAGTGCATCTAGAGAAGGGCTCCATACACCCAAGTTCATCACCATGGGGAGCACCAGTGCTCTTCATAGATAAGAAGGATGGAACCCAGAGGATGTGTGTGTATTATAGGTCTCACGACGAGGTGACGATCAAGAACAATTACACATTTCCCCATATAGAGGATTTTTTCGACTAGATGAAGGGCGCCTGCATTTTCTCCAAGATAGACTTGAGGTCAGGTTACTTCAAAATGAAGATTAGACCGTCAGATATACCCAAAACGGCTTTTCGGACACGTTATGGATCCTATGATTACACCATGATGTCTTTTGGATTGACAAATGCACCTGCATAATTCATGTACCTCATAATAAATTCTTCATGGAGTACTTGGATAAGTTCTTCGTGGTGTTCATCGATGCCATTTTGACACAATCGAGAAGTGAAGAAGAGCAAGGAGAGCATTATAGGCTCACATTGCAGAAATTGTGGGAACACTAGTTGTATCCCAAGTTTAGCAAGTGTCAGTTTTGGTTACGAGAAGTATATTTTTTTGGACGTATCATCTCCGGAGGAGTATCGGTTGACCCGGAAAAAGTAAGAGATGTGCTGAAGTGTGAGCCACCATAGAATCTGAAGGATATTCAGAGTTTTCTCGGAATGGTCGGATACTACCATCATTTCGTCAAGGATTTATATAAAATAGCAAAGCCCATGACTGAATTGTCAATTATAGGATCGAAGAGCACGTGAAAAGCTTCTATAGGGGGGTGAATGGTAGATTAGAACTTTTTCAGCGGAAGCAACAAAAACCATTGGGCAGAAAATTGATCTGTTAAATAAATCATGTGTGTGACTAATCTAAACATGATCAATCATGAAAAAACCAGTATAGACTGTGAAGAATCAATTCACGAAGACGCCACAATAAGAACCACAAAAATCCGTCGAGAAAAACTCAAGTTATGATTGAAAGATCGAACAAAGGTAAATCTGTTCTACCAGAGAAAAACCAGACATGCAACACTGCAAAGAAATTCGTGTAGATCAGAAATCACGTATCCAATAACCGTGAAATTTTCACATATGATAGATAATATAGTTGTGAAGACAACAAAAAAAAATCACATCAATTGGATATGCAAAACTCGAGTTATGATAAAATCAGCAAAGCAAGGTAGTGCTATGTAGAAACTCGATGAGAAAAACTTGTCTGAAACAAGTCAGACGAACAAGGCACAAAACTTCCTTTAAACCACGATATTTATTCAATATAACACAAGAGGAACAGCCCAAAATTCATGCACCACGAGCTCTGGCCTCCCTTGCTTATATAACCGGCCGTTTGGCCAACCAAAACCAACCAAGGACTTGTATCCTACTCAGTTTCCACCGAAACTTTCCATAACTGCTCAATACTCTTCTATACATAGATAGAAGCAATCTTAAGATTTCCAAACACCTTAGGAAAGTATCCCACATTCCTAAAACAACTCAACTTCGTGCTCACCATGAAATCCTAACATAACCATCTAAAATCTTTCCATATTCGACTAAAACCTGACTCAGCCGTAGCCCGAGTCCATAACCTAGTCGGTTGGACCTTTCCGACCAATTCTTTACGTACACTCTTCATCACACCTTGGAACTATGTATCCACAACCATGCACTCCTTGCACACATGCAAACATCTTCCAAAAACGTCCATGATACCTTCATATGCATTGTTCTTGAATAAAACATGTTGTGCAACCTCCCGATCAACTCAATCACAATTCCTCACGAACTTGGTTGTTGAACCTCATCTTCTCCCTAAGACTAGTTCAATGGATCCCATCACCAGCCATGTCTTGAACTCATGAAACACCTGCACATGAATAAACAACTGATACTTCCGAGCACAAGTCCTTGACTTGACTCTCGTTAATTCCGATAACCACAACACATTACATGAGCACCTCACATAAGCATGTTGCAAACCATAGAAAAATGATATCAGCCATAACCACCAACACACACAAAAAACTTAGTAAAAGAATACTAAGCAAGCTTTCCATAATCCAAAAAGCAAGTTCGAAACAATGCAAGTTAAAGTAGAACCATTGCAATCTAGCACCGGAACTTGCCAAAGCCAACCACACCTTGAGACGAAGCTTACCAAAGCTTGCAAGACCTAGAGACAGAGCTTCAATGCTAGTCAGACCTAGCATCGGAGCTTACCAAAGCTAATCGTACCTAGCGTCGGAGCTGACCAAAGCTGGTCGGACCTAGCCACAGCAAGTCGGGCCTAACCAAAATAAGTCAGACCTAGACAAAGAAGTCGGACCTAGCCAAAGCAAGTTGGACCTTGACGGAGCTACCCAAAACAAGCTTGACCTATCGTCGGACCTTGCAGGAACTCAAAACTATAGTTGGACCTTGATGAGATGGTTTGTTTTGGCAAAATTCAAAACTTTTATTGTCATAGCCAATGTATTCAACACACATAGGTCTCACATTAACGAAGGGCATGGCGTTCCAATGGACTGAAGCTTGCCAGGAGAGCTTCGAGGAGCTAAAGAAAAGGTTGACAATCGCACCAGTACTGGTATTGCCAGATGTGAGCAAGAACTTTGATATTTATTATGATGCTTCAAGACAAGGGATTGGGTGTGTGCTTATGCATGAAGGTCATGTGCTGGCCTATGCATCGAGGCACCTGAAGAAACATGAACAGAATTATCATAAACATGATCTCCAACTTGCATCCAAAGTGTATGCCTTGAAGATATGGAGACATTACATCCTTGGACATAGGTGTGAGATTTACACGGATCACAAAAGTCTCAGGTACATATTCACACAAACGGATCTAAATTTGTGGCAACGATGATGGTTGGATCTCATTAAGGATTACGTTGGGGTATCAACTATCACCCAGGAAATGCCAATGTAGTAGGCGACGCCTTGGGTAGAAAAGAAGTTGGCCACGAACTCACGGTTTGGGATTTGCCATCTGAGTTATGTAAAGAGTTTGAATGGTTGAATCTTCGATTTGTGAATGAGATGGGAACAATGAAAATAAACCCAACTTTGGAACAAGAAATTTGAGAAGGTCAGACAAAGGATGAGGAAATCCAAGAAATAAGGAAAAGATCCAAGAAGGGAGATAATTCAGATTTGATGAGGATGAGCATGGCACTCTATAGCTTGGGAAAATAATTGTTGTGCCTAATGTGAAGCAAATTCGCGAGACGATATTAAAAGAGGCACATGACTCGCCTTACTCAATTCATCCCAGTTATACAAAGATGTACAAGGACTTGAAGACGTGCTATTGGTGGGATGGCATGAAAAGGGACATAGCTGAATATGTTTCCTTATGTGACACGTGCCAACGGGTCAAGACTGAACATCAGAGGCCAGCTGGACTATTACAGCCATTGAAGATACTAGAGTGGAAGTTGTACGAAGTTGGTATAGACTTCATTGTTGGATTACCGCGGACCCAGTCCAACTATGACTCCATATGGTTTATTGTGGATTACTTGATGAAATATGCTCACTTTATACCTGTCAAGACCAAGTACATCGTGGCATAGTTAGCTGAGTTGTAAATGGAGAATATTTTATGTCGACACGGAGTTCTGAAGAAAATAGTGTCTGACCGAGGTTCTCAATTCATCCTCTAGGTTCTGGGAGAAACTGCATGAAGCTATGGGTACCAGGTTAAATTTCAACTCAGCATATCACCCGTAGACCGATGGGCAAACCGAGAGGACAAATCAAATATTAGAAGATATGTTGAGAGCTTGTGCCTTGAAGCATGGACGAAGCTGTGACAAGAGCTTGCCATATACTAAATTCTCATATAATAATATCTACCAAGCCACCTCGAAAATGTCACCCTATGAAGAACTATACAGGAGAGAGTGTAGGACACCCTTGTTTTGGAATGATACAGGATAGAACCAAGTATTTGGGCCTGATGTGTTACAAGAAGCTGAAAGGCAAGTTAAGTTAATCTGCGAAAACCTAATGGCTGCCAGTCAAGACAAGAAGGCTATACGGATAATAGGCGAATGTACTTAGCTTTTGAAGTTGGAGACTTTGTGTATCTCAAAGTGTCACCTATGCGAGGTCATAAGTGATTTAACGTCAAAGGCAAGTTGGTACCTCACTATATTGGACCATTCAAGATTTTGGACAAACGTGGAGAAGTGGCATATAAGTTGAAGATGCTAGCAAGACTTTCCAATGTTCATGATGTATTCCATGTTTCTCAGCTCACAAAGTGCTTAAGGGCACCAAAAAAACAAGTACCCATATATGAATTTGAGCTAGAGGTAGATTTGACATACGCTAAGTAACCTGTCAAAATCTTGGAAACAAAGGAGAGGGTCACAAGGAACAAGGTGATTCGATTGTGCAATGTACAATGTAAATACTATACTAAGTCTAAAGCAACTTGGGAGGTAGAATAACTCAAGAAATAATTTCCCTATATTTTTCTTTCTACGTCGAATCTCGATGGCAATATTCATTTTAAGGGGGGTAGGTTTGTAACACCCTCATTTTCATCTATCATGCATTGCATTCATTCTTATACATTTCTGACATGATACAATTGTTGGTATTTCTTAACACCACAGAGTTATCCGCAAGCGCACGGAAATACCGTTGTAGCACTTCCCCTTAAAGAGTATTCCCATGGGTATCGAATCCAAAGAACGTGTGTGCTAATCTTTCAAACTAGCTCACCCAACGACACAAAGTTGTTTGGTAGGCAAGGAACAGAGAGGAATACAATGTATTGATCCTAATTCAAGGTAGTTTGCAGTAGATGCTTGCTTTGGGCACGAGCTTACTCCTAGCAATACTAGGACGACTCCCGCCAAGAGCCTATGACATAGTCGAACGTGGAGGATTACGAAGGGCAGATAAGGCTGTCACCACCTACTGCCTACCTCTTCAATCCGTGGGTCTACGAGATATCCAATGATGATATATAACCTAAGGACCACGCTTATGTTCTAAATCACTACTCTAGTTGTTTTGAACACAAAGCTACAACTAGAGCCTCTAATGAATTAAAGCAGTGAACCCACAAGTAACTACTTGTGCAAACTACTAAGAATAAAAGGTCAAACTTGTATTGAATTCACAAAGGCTTACTTGATTGAGTAAAATCTTTGTAGGGGTACAAGTGTAGAAGACGGACATGACAAGCCCAAGCCTCCATCTCCTAGACTCTTCACCACACTCTCCTTCTACTTTGGTAGCCTCTAGGACTACTCTAAACCTTTGGAGTGTAGCACTATTCTCATCTTTTGTTGTGTGTGAGAAGTGAGGTGAGCAGGTCTATTTATAGGTGGAGAAGGGTCGGTTCCCGCCACAACGCGCGAATCAGTCACCATTGACTCCATGGAGTCGGGAGGAGCCAACACGTGTCATTTGACTGAGTTCGGTGCCAGGAAGAGGTCGGCCGAACCCCTGGTTCAGCCGACCTGGTCAAGGCTCCCCTCGGGGAGTGCTTCCTCCAGGTGGCTTCCAGGTGGGCCCCCTTGATATATATGGGTGCAACACCATTCGATCTCCTCGTATTCTTCTATTTGTGGGACATTTGATCCATGTGTTGCCATGTGTCATCGCCTGATTCGTTGAAATCCATTTTCATGGATTCATCCCTGCATGTTTTGGTATTTTGGGTAATAATTCACCTGCATACAAATAAACACCAACACTTGTGGAATTGGGTTAGTGTATAACCCTACCACTATGTTTTGTGTTTTTTTATGCACATTATGAGGTGAATTGACGGTCAAAATGTGGTACTTAAGGACCGTCAACAAACTCCCCCACACTTAGTCCTTTGCTCGTCCTCGAATGAAGGCAAGAAGAACTAGAGTGTTGTCATGAATTTGCTATAAGGTAGAAAATAAGGATACTAGATATTTCAACTTATACGTGAATTTATGGATCCCTTGTGTGTATGTGGCTACCACATCAATCTTGGGTGTTTGAAAAGTGGAACGGTTAGAATGAAGTTCCCTTGGATCATTCTCTACTGAAATGACTTGGCAATTGCTATATTTGAAAGTCATAGGAACATTTGCCCTTGCCTTCTCGATCGGAATCTCTCAAATCTCTCAAAGTGTTTGAGTCCTCACCATGGCATGTTTTGCTAATTCTTGTCCCTATACTAAATGTGGCTATATCTGGAGCTTGGTAGAGATGAATGTGGCACACATTTGCAATTCATATGTTACTAAGTCAAAAACTTGATCCTATGAGAGACTTTTGCAATGAACAAAGTGAAGGGGAAATTCTTGTGCACATGAATGGAATGAAGGGCGAGGTGATAACTCCAATGAATTTGCTCTCTCTTAAGGATGAAACATGGCTACTTTTTTTTGAGAACTCTTACTCTTTTTCAAGAGTGGATGCTTTTTATTTTTCTTCTACTCCTTTTTATTTTTTAGAGAGGCTTTCATTTGTATTGAATTGAGTTTCTTTTTGGCGGATGGTTAATCGATGGATGCAAACTCTCAATGTCAGAAATTTTGCATGAATGGAGTGCACAAGAGTTTTCAATTCAAAAGTTCATGCATGTCACTCAATTGGGTCACGATTTTGACAAAGTTCAATGAAAAGCAAAATGGCATATGCTTGTGGTTTTCAATGAATGTATCATATGGCCTTGGTGGGTATATAAATTTCCAATGAGAGATTTAGGCAAAGTTCAAGACTTCAAATAGTTACAAATGTCAAAACCAATTTCAAGCAAAAGGATGATTTCTAAAGAACTCATTTACCATATCACACTAGTCAAATACCTAGATGATGTGTTTTTCCTACTGAATTATGGGAATCATAAACAAGGTAATGAATTGAAATATCAAGTATTCAAATTTTCAGCTTAAGAAAATCCTTGTCTACCAATTTTTATTTCAATTTGTTGAGTTGATTCATTTTAGATATGGAATGAAAAATATGAAATCAACTCAAACAGCAGGGCAGCGCATAAAAGTGAGGATAGGAAACCCAAACCAATTTTCTGGAGCGAAATGGAGTCGTATGGAGCAGAAAACAGGTCGGCCGACCAGGGGGTTCGGATGACCTCCTGTTGGCTCTTCTGTGGCTCTGTTTCGTCAGGTCGTTTTGCTCATTCGGTTGCGACGTGTTTTGATATGCAACATTAATTTTTCACGTTCGGATTTCGTGAGTTGGGGACATGTTTCCCCCACACTTGTTTCCTGAATTCTTTATTCAACAATATAAACTATAGGGGGAACTTTACTGGTGATAGATGAACCGATAAGTTCACTTTATTGAAATCAAAATATGGAGATGCTTACATTATTTAGCCTAGCTGTAGAAAACAAATGTTTGGAAAAGAATAAAATCCTAAATAGTAAGAATCCTATGTTGTCGGGACATCTAAACTATGGTGCATTGTAGATGTTGGGCTCCCCGACGGCATTGCACAAGCGCCGCAGTTTGGCGCTCATGCCACGGCGAACACCGTTAATCTCCTCCTTGAGGGCCATGATTTTGTCCTTCTGTCCCGCCCTCTCAATGTGCCCTTCAGCCACCAAGTCAGTCAGCTTCTTGTTCTCCAAGCGGAGAGAAGTGAACTCCTTGTTTAGCTGTGCCACTTTAGGGGCACGAGGAGAGTCCTCATCACTACCCTCAAACTGACCGGGTGGCCCGTTGATGGCAGGTGGTGGGATATGTCGCCTAATCTTGGAGGGCAACGAGCCCGTCGACTCCTCCATTGCTAGATTATCCACGCGCTTGAATAGGCCCTTAGCGTAGCCTCCTTAGGGTTTGCACACCCCGTGGATAAGAAAGCGATCTCCCATGCGTTCCGGCGAGGTATAGGTGGGCCTCTTGTAGTGGTGGCTCACTGCATCGCCCATCTTAGTCTTCAATGTATACATGGACTCCTCGCCGGGCAGCAACGGTGGGAAAGACTCGTCTTTTTTGTGGAAAAGACGTGTCTTGACTGGAATCAGCCCAGCCAAAGTCGAACGGCCTGGCATCATCAACTTCATCGGCGTTCTCCAAGGGGAGAGCGACCAGATAGTGCTACGAGGTGTAGGGCTACGCGCGCGCGGAGTCATCGCAGGCGGGATCATGGCAAGGGGCTTGACATCGATTGCCATGACAGACTCCAAGGCAAGGGAAGTTTTGTCGTTGGTCGGCTTAATGTCTCCGGTCAGGTTGAAGGTTGAGCTAGAGGAGTCATGTGGCACAATCTTCTTGTCGGCCATGGTGAGGACGGGAGGAAGATGATTATTCAATGAGGTGTATAACTTTCCTCTCTGTTTCTGTCCTTTAAATAGGCAAGGAACGACATGTTTCACCGAGGATTTTGTGGAGGATATCGAGGAGGATCAACATGAGAAAACAGGATGTGAACGACGCGAAGGGAAAGTTGGCCGACTCTAGGGTTCGGCCGAAACCCTTCTGGCTCCGTTCGGGCCACATTTTCTCGGGTCGATTATATGGGCCTTCTAGAAGAAGAATTGGATGGGCCCATTAGTTGGACGCGGAGAATTTAAACAGAATTGAAAAGCACGGAAATCGATTAGATTTACCACGTCAAATTATTTTTCTGTATCCTTTTGGGAATCAAGAAATAATTTGAGTCAGTGCCCATTCACTTTCAATAGTTGACCGTCATCACCTTGGAGTGTGATTGCTCCGTGGGATGAAGTCTCTACTACAGTGAAGGGTCCTTCCCATTTACTTCTAAGCTTCCCATGTCCAAAGAGTTCAACCCTAGAGTTAAAGAGTAAAACTTTATCTCCAGGTTTGAACTCTTTCGACGTAATCCTCTTACCGTGCCATCTTTTGGTTCTTTCTTTATAAATTCTAGCTCTGTGGTACGCCTTATCTCTCCATTCCTCCAACTCAGAGATTTGCTGCAGTCAGTGATTTCCAGCTTCATTATGATTCATGTTCACCGCTTGATGGCCCAATACGCTCTATGTTCTAATTCTACAGGAAGATGACAAGTCTTCCCATAGACAAGTTGGAAAGGAGACATGCCGATAGGTGTCTTGTAGACAGTACGATATGCCCACAATGCATCGGGTAGCTTTTGCTTCCATCCCGTTCCCATTTCCAAGACAATCTTTTGTAGAAAATTCTTAATTTGCTTATTAGATGTTTCTGCTTGACCACTTGCCTGTGGGTGGTATGGGGTAGCAATGTTATGCTGGACTCCAAGTTCCCCTAAAAAGTTCTGGAAGGTCTAATCTATGAAATGAGACCCTTCATCACTTATGACCATATGTGAAGTTCCAAAGCGTGGGAAAATGATCTCATGGAACATTTTCCTTGCTTGCTTGGAATCAGCATTCTTGCATGACAATGCTTCTACCCATTTTGACACATAATCGACAGCAACCAGAATATACTCGCAATCATAAGACCTAGGAAAAGGTCCCATGAAATCAATATCCCATACATCAAATAATTCCACTTGGAGATTGTATGTTAGAGGCATCGCATTGTGAGCAGAGATTCCTCCATGCTTCTGGCATTTCCAACATCTGCGAATGAATTCCTTGGTATCTTCATACATTGAAGGCCAATAGAATCCACTCTGCCAGATCTTTGCCTGAGTACAGTAAACACCGTAATGACCACCATAGGGGCTAGAATGGCATTTCTCTATAATTTTGGTTCCTTCGATTGATGGAATGCACCTTCTAAGAAGGCCATCGGCACATACTCGATAGAGGTAAGGGTCATCCCAAAGGTGTCTATGTCTCTCATAAATGAGTTTCTTTTTGTTCTCCCCTGGTGGTATGTATCCCGTGACCATAAAGTTCACGATATCCGCATACCAAGGGTGAGAGTCTGTCACCTTGAGGAGCATATCATCTCGTAGGAAGTCATTGATAGGTATGTCCATGGTTTGTGTGACTTCCATACGTGAAAGATGATCTGCTACCGAATTATCTGCTCCTTTCTTATCTCTTATTTCTAGATCAAATTCTTGGAGTAGAAGAATCCATCAAATTAGCCTGGGTTTAACATCCTTTTTGGTAAGCAGATATTTCAAAGCAGCATGGTCTGTGTAGACTATGACCTTTGCTCCAACCAAATAGGATCTAAACTTGTCGATAGCAAAAACTACTGATGGGAGCTCTTTTCAGTTGTGGCATAATTGAGTTGGGCTCCTGGTAGAGTTTTGCTAGTGTAGGCTATTGCGTTATGCTTTTTATCTTTGGTTTGGCCTAAAACTGCACCAACAGCAAAGTCAGTGGCATCACACATGATTTCAAATGGCAGCGTCCAATCAAGAGGTTGGATAATTGGAGCTGATATGAGTGCCTTTTTTAGAATATCAAATGATTTAAGGCATTCATCATCGAAATCAAAGGGAGCTTCTTTAGCTAATAGCTTGGTAAGAGGTCTAGTGATTTTGGAAAAATCCTTGATAAATCGTCGGTAGAACTTCGCATGACCTAAAAAGCTGCGGATTCCCTTGACATTGATAGGAGGTGGAAGTTTTTCAATAACTTCATTTTTAGCTTTGTCCACCTCTATCCCTTTCTCGTACACCAAGTGTCCAAGAACAATGCCTTCTCGGACCATGAAATGACACTTTTTGCAATTAAGCACAAGGTCCTTCTCCTGGCATCTTTGTAAGACCCTGTCTAAATTTTCTAGACAATGATTAAAAGTTTTTCCATAGACAGAGAAATCGTCTATGAAAACTTCCATGATATCCTCGATCATGGCTGAAAATATAGACATCATGCATATTTGGAAAGAGGCAGAAGCGTTACACAGTCCAAACGACATACGTCGGTAGGCATAGTCCCATAAGGACATGTGAACATGGTCTTACTTTGATCATCGAGATGGATAGGAATTTGATGATATCCCAAATACCCATATAGGAAATAGAAGTAGGAGTGTTTTGCCAATCGCTCTAACCTCTCATCGATGAAGGGCAATGGAAAATGGTCTTTCCTTGTTGCCTTGTTAAGTTTTTGGTAGTCAATGCACATCCTCCATCCCGCGACGGTCCATTGAGGAATTAATTCATTCCTCTCGTTTTGAAAGACCGTCATACCTCCCTTCTTAGGCACTACTTGAACTGGACTTACCCATTCATTATGAGGAACAGGGTAAATAATCCTGGCATGCATAAGTTTTAAGACTTCTTTCTTGACAACTTCCAGCATAGCATTATTCCATCGCCTTTGGGGTTCCCATGAGGGGACACTCTCAGGGTCAATAGGAATACGATGGGTGCATAATGCTGGACTAATTCCCTTGAGATTCTGAAGTGAATATCCAAAAATAGCTCTATGCCTTTCTAACATGGCTATGAGTTTGAGTGTCTCATCATCTGAAAGCTTGTCACTTATGATGATAGGGGCTTCAAAATCGCCATTTAGGAAGGCATAACATAGGCCTGGAGGTAGAATCTTGAGCTCAGTGAGAGGTTTTGGGGAGGGCTCTTCTATTGGCAATTCTATTTCCTCCTGAAATTCATCCTCCTCTTGGACAAAGTCTTCTTCTCCTTCAATTTCAGGGGGTTCTAAAAATTGAAGAGTTCTAACCTCCTCCATTGGCTCATCTTGGATGGGAGATTCTGCAGATGTGTTCTTTGAAAGCAGAATAGGCATGGAGAAATTTTTCCCCCTATGATTGATATTGAGGCTTCCTTCCAAAGGAACTTCCATGAGAATTTTATCTAGGAATCCCTATCATGATGTTGAAATCTTGGATTTTGAACCTGTGAAAATCTAGGAGAGCCTCAACATCTTTGTTTTTAACAGACACTTGTTGCAGAACCCCACATCCTTAAAGAATGGTTCCAAATGAATCTCGGAAGGATTTGCGTGTTGGTGCCAATGGCACATCGCCAAGAAATGCGAGAGCACAAGAATCAGAAATGAGATTTCCTCCAACAGTAGGGTTGTATAGGATTCCCATTGGTGTCCCTCTAATAGAACATAAAATGGTAGCCAAAGGTGAGGTCATCCGAAGAATTTCGGGTGAATTCTCGACTTCAGCTGTCCACTCTCTGCTTAGGATAGTGGTCAACTCCTTGACCGTCTAAAGGACGAACACCCCATCAGGTGGTTCAGGTGGAGTTGGTGGCAATGAAGGTTTCCTATAGAAACAATACTTTGAGGTATTTCCATAATCTTCAAAAAGCTCTTCCTTGAAGTAAAATGGAAACTACGAGGGTTGAATTTCTTCTACTTTCGTAGTCTTGGGTTCAGGAGAGGATTCCTTTGGTAAGGCTTGGGATAAACAAGAAATGGGTTCATCCTTGTCCAAGAGTGTATCCTCCATTCTTGACACGACTTCCTCTTGGGGAGGCTCATTAAGACCCATAATGAAGGAAGAATTTTCTAGAATTCTTCCCAGAAGATCCTTGCCTTCTTTTGGAGTATTATGGAGGAAAGATCCTCCAGCCGTAATGTCAAGATATAGGGCAGACTCTTTGTTTAATCCCATGAAGAAATGTTGCAAAAGCATTGGATCAGGGATTAACAAATCTGGGCCAGAATTTTTCAAAAGAGAAAATCTGTCCCAAGCTGCACCTATGGATTCCTTCTCCTTCTGCTGGAGGCATAGTACTTCCTTTCGTAAGGAAACAATTCGGGAAATGGGAAAGAAAGCAAGTCAAAATTTGTCTTGTAATTCACTCCAATCACCGTTTGTCTTCCCAACGTAGTGGTTGTACCATTGATTGGCTTTTTCCTTGAGGGAAAAAGGAAACAACTTCCATTTGAGAGTTTCCTGTGTCATACCTTTGATTAGAAGGCATGAACACAGTTGTTCGATTTCTCATAGATGGTGGTAAGGGTTTTCACAATCCGTTCCTGAGAAGGATTGTTCTGCAACCATGGCTATAAAGCCAGGGCGAAGATCATAGCTGGTTGAACAAATAGGTTCCGCCGAGGGCGGTGGCTCACAGAACTTGCCCTTCGGAGCAGAATAAGAAAGAATGGTGGGTTGCTCCATTTATATGGTGGTGGTAAGGTAAGAATAAGAAAGGTAATATGATAGATGAGGGGGATATGATACGAGGGTGATCTTGGTTCGAAGATTAACAGCAACTGTTCCATGGCAACAGCGTCAGAAATGCTTGTTGGTATTTCTTAACACCACAGAATTATCCGCAAGCACACGGAAATACCGCTGTAGCACTTCTCCTTAAAGAGAATTCCCAAGGGTATCGAATCCAAAGAACGTGTGTGGTAATCTTTCGAACTAGCTCACCCAAGGACACAAAGTTGTTTGGTAGGCAAGGAACAGAGAGGAATTCAAAGTATTGATCCCAATTCAAGGTAGTTTGCAGTAGATGCTTGCTTCGGGCACGGGCTTACTCCTAGCAATACTAGGATGACTCCCACCAAGAGCCTATGACATAGCCAAACGTGGAGGATTACGAAGGACAGATAGGGTTGTCACCACCTACTGTCTACCTCTTCAATTCGTGGGTCTACGAGATATCCACTGATGATTTATAACCTAAGGACCACACTTATGTTCTAAAATCACTACTTTAGTTGTTTCGAACACAAAGATACAACTAGAGCCTCTAATGAATTAAATCAGTGAACCCACAAGTAACTACTTGTGCAAACTACTAAGAATAAAAGATCAAACTTGTATTGAATTCACAAAGGCTTACTTGATTGAGTAAAATCTTTGTAGGGGTACAAGTGTAGAAGAGGGACTTGACAAGACCAAGTCTCCTTCTCCTAGACTCTTCACCACACTCTCCATCTACTTTGGTAGCCTCTTGGACTACTCTAAACCTTTGGAGTGTAGCACTATTCTCAACTTTTGGTGTGTGTGAGAAGTGAGGTGAGTGGGTCTATTTATAGGCAGAGAAGGGTTGGTTCCCGCCACAATTAATGCGCGAATCAGTCACCATTGACTCCAGAGAGTCGGGAGGAGCCAACACGTGTCATTTGACCGAGTTTGGTGCCAGGAAGAGGTCAGCCGAACCCTTGGTTCGACCGACCTGGTCAAGGCTCCCCACGGGGAGTGCTTCCTCCAGGTGGCTTCCAGGTGGGCCCCCTTGATATATATGGGTGCAACACCGTTGGATCTCCTCGTATTCTTTTGTTTCTGGGCCATTTGATCCATGTGTTGCCACATGTCATCGCCTGATTCGTTGAAATCCATTTTCATTGATTCATCCCTGCATGTTTTGGTATTTTGGGTAATAATTCACGTGCATACATATAAACACCAACACTTGTGGAATTGGGTCAGTGTATAACCCTAACACTATGTTTTGTGTTTCTTTTGTGCACATTATGAGGTGAATTGATGGTCAAAATGTGGTACTTAAGGACCGTCAACAACATCACAAAAAGGAACAAGGTTAAAATGAATTAGAACCAAAACATCAATTAAAAACCTGGCTTAGTACGGACATGTCCAAATTGGACCCCAGAATATTCCGATTTAGCTACTGTTCTCCCTGGACTTTTCCGCTAATTGCTACGGATTAGTCTAGAAATTGTTTCTAATGTCCTTTGGACTTGTCCGTTAATTCTTGTATACTAATATGGTTTTGTTTCTGTTCTCGTCTGGACTTGTCCGTTGTTCATACAATCTAGTTCGATGATCACTATTGAAACTCCCCAAAAATAACTTGGTTCGGATTTTGAAACTTGACAATCCCAGACTTGTCCGGCTTGATACCCGACTTGTCCGCTTGACTTTCTGATCCTGAACATAATTGTTTGGCTTTGTATCGGAATTTTTTGTTGGACTTTCTATACCAGATCAGACTTGTCCGGCCTCACTACGGACTAGTCCAGTGTGTAGGGTTTCAACTCAGATTCTATTTTTCTTCCACGATGAGTTATCGGGTAATTTCCTTAATCGGGCCAAAGAACATCGGGACCCACCCCTAAGGAGCACAAGTGGGACCCCACCAAGGCCTCTACTTGATTCCACCGACTTTGACTTAGATTCCACCTTAACCCTACCACATCTCCTCCTATATAAAAACCCATTGCCACCCTTCACCCCTTTAGCCCCATGATAGAAAATCCTTAGCCCTATCATGTCGTGCGTCGCTGTTCTTCGAGAAGGAAGGAGCCCTCATTGGCAGGAGGGACAAAGAGAAAAGGAAGAGGATGGAGAGGAGGATCAATAGAGATTTTTGTCGCTGCTGCAATCTTCTCCATGAATTCTTTGACATCAACTTTCATTCACCAATCCTTCGTTTTCATCGGATCTAGACGACAAGTTCTCACGTTTCCTCGAATCCTCAACCCTTGAACCCTAGGATTCATGGTAAATAACTTAGATCAATCTTCCTTATGTCAATTATGGTTCCATACTTAATTCAACTATGCTCTAGTTGGAAATTCGCTAAAACCCTACTCATAGCGGACTTAACCGGTCCTGTGCAAACTAGTCCATTGAGCTTTCTGGTCCAGAGCGGACATGTCCGACCCATGGTGCAGACTAGTCCAGTCCCTCAGTTCTGGAATTCCTGGAACTTCTTTAGTTTTCTCCGTAATGACTCGAAACTTGCTCTAACATGTCAAACTTAATTGTAATTAGGTAACAAGCAACAATGGCAACCTAATAACATGTATTACATCATAATTGCATCATTCATGCATGTCATGGCATATTGAGTTCTATATTAGCATTTATTGATTGTAATGTTATTTCACATGTTTGTCTTGAGGAATAGAAGGTAACGCTCGAGAGGGTGCTTACGAGGACCTTCAACATCAGAACTTTGAAGCTTCTGATCCTTACTATCCACAAGAGCAAGGCAAGAGTCCTTTATTGTTTTGATCCTATTTCCAAATGTTTTGTTTGCAAAACTGCATGCTTGTGTGAAATCGATGGGGAACCCCTAATAGGTGTTTACTAGACTTGTGTGACCATCCTCGTCGCTTGTGTTATATTGTAGAGAGTCAGGATGGGTATTTTACCTTTTGCTTCGCTTAACATAATTGGTATTGAAAATACCTAAATGACTCATTATGAACTAATGAACTATGTGAATAGATGATAAACATGATTTGGGTAACATAAGACTTGGGGGATCTAAGAAAGCAAGAGTTGTGGAATGGGTTGGATGATATGGTGGTTTCGCTTGCCTTAGATCTAAGGACCGGTTCATTCGAGAATAAGCCAGGACAATAGTGCCACCACAAGGCCAGGTATGGGTGTGGCTTAGCCAATTAATTAGTTCTATTGCCAGCATTGTTCGGAACATTTTGAAGGCACGGGAAATGGGAGTTAGTTGGGTTTGCATTAGTGGCGGGACTGCCCTGGGATTCGAATGGCACAAGAGGGGCCCCTTGGATGGATGTGCTCAGTTGTGAGACATCACCTCCGGTGAAATGTTAGTAAGTCTTATTATGCTGGTAGTCCCTTTGTAATGGTTATTTTGCGATTTCTTGGCCACACACCATCGGAAGTGTGTAATGTGACCGATGGGTCATGGGCATGATGGAGGTTCTCTAGTCATCGAAAGGGGACGAAATCAAAAACATGTTGGTAAAGCGGTACAACCTGTGCAGAGTGTTAAAAACTATCATGATAGTTGTGCTCCCGATTATGAGCATCTGGACAACTTCCATGATTAGAGTTGGACTTAGGATTTGGTACGGCTTCAGATATGGTTTCGAATAGGGTTATGTTATATGAGTACGGATGGTTATGAAGGTATAAGATTGGCATATGGATGGTTATTAAACTGATGGATGAGGTATGATTGTAATTGAGAATGTTGGATACATGTTATGATATTCACTTGGGTTATGATAGGATTAAATTCACATAGACATTGCAGGATGCTTTTTACATGTTTTGAACTTGCCAAGTATGACATGTACTAACCCTTGCAATTCCCCCACCAACAGTTTCAGGTGATGCTAGACAGTAAGATGAGGATCGTGCGGAGTTATAGGTTGTGTGCTATCGTCAATTACCTATGGAGTGGAGTCATGCTGCTTAGTTTAGTTTATTTTCCGCTACCATAATAATAATTAGAGACCTGTAACTTGAGAACCATTAGATTATTGTAATAATATACCAGTTTACTTTTGTGACTTGGTTATTTTCTGCATATCGTTTGTGATGCACTCGTGTATGTGTTAAACATCCTAGACACATATATGCGTCACACTTGGTTCATTTTTGGAACCGGGTGTCACAACAACTCACGTATATTTTTGGGACTGCAAATCAAGCAAACAAAGGAAGGAACTTTTGTGCATCAAACAAAGTATACAAGAGACCTTCTTAAGCGCTTTAACATGGACAAAAGCAAGCCTCTTCGGACACCAATGGGAACAGCAACAACAATTGAACTTGATGAAGAAGGTGAACCCGTGGATCAAAAACAATATAGAAGCATGATCGTATCATTTTTATATCACATGCCATCAAGATCGGACATACAATTCAGCGTATGTATTTGTGAACGATTTCAAGCTTCCCCACGTGCTTCACATCGTCAAGCCGTCAAAAGGATTCTCAGTACTCACATGGAACTCAAGAATTTGGCATTTTTATTCCATCTTCCTCAACCTTACTTTGAAAGCTTTTTTGGATGCTGATTTTGGGGGTTGTAGGATTGATAGGAAAAGTACTTTGGGTGCTTGTCATTTTCTTGGTAATTCACTTGTTGCTGGGTCCTCTAGAAAACAAATTTCAGTTGCACAATCCATGACTGAATATGAATACGTAGCTGCTGCTAGCGCTTGCTCAAAATTCTTTGAATTGTTCAAACACATAACGTGTGATACCTGGTTCCGAAAATGAACCAAGTGAACGCATATGTGTGCCCAGGACGTTAAGCACACAAACGAGTGCATTCACAAAAGGATATACACAAAATTACCACAGAACAAGATTAAATAAGCACTTTTATTATAGAATTCAGAATATACTCAAATTACAGCTCCAATGATATTAATGACAAGTTTGAACTAATGCAGTGTAAATAACTAAATATGAGCTAAACGAAATAAGCAAGCTAAGCAAAGGGGATTGTGGTGCCAAGCAACACCATAGGAAAGCTGACGGCTAAGTGCTGAGATGTACATTAAAACATTTGAAAAGCATTATATTGTACGTATGTGAAGTAAACCCATCGTAAACCATGTAGGTATCATAATACCTGTCCATATTTCGTTACCATCACCCATATTCCAGATTTCTAATTACCATTACCCATATCCATTGCCATAGACCATAATACCATCCCATAACCAGTACCGAACCATCCCAATACCAAAACATAACCAAACCATCCCAAATCCCAAGTTTCTCTCATCATGTGAGGGTCAAGTTTGCTCATCATAGGGAGACAAGCTACCATGATCGTTTTTAAGACACTCTGCAGAGTTTGTACCATTTTACCCACGTGTTTGTGATTTCATCACTTTTCGGTGACTAAGAACCTCTATTATGTTGTCTCACACTTCCGTTGGTGTGTGGCCAAGAGATCACAAAATAGCCTTTTCAAAGGGACTACTAGTATGTACAGACCCACTGTGGTTGCACCGGTGGCGATGCCTCCAACTGAGCACATCTTCAACCAAGGGCCCCCTCTTGTGCCATTCGGTTCCTGAGGAGTCCATCCACAAATCCAAACCCAAATCCGACTCCCCTTCCCCAGTGCGCCAAATGATCCGCACAATACTAGCAATACCCTAATTAATCATCTATGCCGCACGCATACTGGGCCTCGTGGTGGCACTATAAATCTTGGATGGTCGCTCTACGAACCGATCCTTAGATCTAAAGCAAGCGAAACCACCATAGCATCCAACCCAATCCACATACCATGCTTGCTTAGATCACCCATTACCATGTCATATTAACCAGTTCAAATTAACCATAATCTCATTAATGCATAATTAAATGGTATAGTTGTTTTCCCATCCCAATTAATTAAGCGAAGCAAAGGTAAAAGCCCTTCCCGTCTCTCTACCATGTATCCCAAGCGACAAGGGTGGTCAAACAGTACTAGTAAACTCCTATCTTGGGTTTCCCATTAATTTGACACAAGCAGTGCAGTTTTGCAGACAAACCATTTATAAACAGGATCAATATGTTCAAGGACACTTGCCTTGCTCTTGGGCTTGATTGGGATCAAAGACTTTAAAATTATTGTACTTGAGGTCCTCCACAACAATCTCTAGTGCAAATCCACCTAAACTGCGCAATAAACATACAAGACAAGAATTACAATCAATAAGGGCACATATATTACTCAATATGTCATGCCATGCATGATTAATGCAAATGCGAAGTAAAACTAGTTATTGAGTAATTATTAATGTTCACTAATCATTTACAATGGTTATTAACAAGTTTGCACAGGTTCATGTTGATATTACATCAACATGGAATTAATTCATTATTAAACAAATCCGGAGTCCGGATAAGTCTGCTTACGGCCTGACTAGTCCGCCCTACGTAGAACCAGCGAGTCAAGGTTTTCTAGATCGACATGAATTTGGAGAAGCGAGGTTGAATTCACATGAGAAAGAGGAAGTAGAAGGTATACCAGGTGTTTCGAACTCCTATGAATTCAAGGGTTTTGGAGGCAACACTTGGATCTTAACGATCTAGGGTTGATGAAGAGAACTTGATGGTGAATTGTTGTTGAAGAACGCAAGGTTGATGGAGATCTTGACCTCTTGATCTTCCTTCATTTCCTCCTCTCCTTCTTCTTGCTCTAGATCTTCTTCTCCGTCCTTCACGGCAGCTATCCACGAGCTAGGGAATGGGTGTGATTCAGAAGTGGCAAAGGGAGGTGAAAATAGGGTGTTCGGTTACTTATATAGGGGTGGATGGCTAGGGTTTCAATGGAGGTCGGTTTTAGAGAGGGCGGAGGCCGTTGTGGGGTCCCACATGGGCTCCAAAAGAGTTAGGCACGACGTCCTTAGGCCCACTTAAGGTAAAACCCAAAAACTCATCGTGGAACAAAAGATCAACTCGAAACGCGATCATCGGACAAGTCCACGCAAGCTCGGACTAGTCCAATATTAGTAAGCAAAAAATCGGATAAGTCCAGATTAAGTTCAAACATAGTCAGAGAGGAAAATGGACAAGACCCCTAGATGTCGGAAAGACCGGACAAGTCTAGAGACTTGGTGAAATTTCAAAGAATTGGGATATCGGACTAGTCCACAATGGACCGGCCATGTCCGAAAACGGTACAGAGAGAAAAATAGACTAGTCCAGAGTTAAAAAGAACATGTCCGAGGGAGGTCAGAGAGAAATCGGACTAGTCTGCACCAGAAATGGACGGTTCGCACTTCTAATAACTTTTGAGTGCAGTTTTGCTTTAAATAAATTTTAAACTCATTTATTTTTATGTGGATTAATTTTAAACATGTATATGATCTTATGCAATGCATGATGCATGAAAATGAGGGTGTTACAAACCTACCTCCCTTAAAATGAATTTTGCCCTCAAGATTTGACGTAGAAGGAAAGAGATAGGGAAATTCCTTCTTGAGATCATCCTCCAACTCCCATGTTGCTTCTTTTTAGGTTTGATGCTTCCATTGAACTTTACAACATCTAATAATCTTGTTTCTTGTGACCCTCTCCTTTGTCTCCAAGATCTTGACCGGTTGTTCGGCATACGTCAAATCTTCCTCTAGTTCCAATTCTTCCATTGGAACTTGTTCTCCCGGTACCCTTAAACACTTCTTGAGCTTGAAAACATGAAACACATCATGTACATCTGAAAGATGTCCTAGCATCTCCATCTTATATGCCACTTCTCCTCTTTTGTCCAAAATCTTGAATGGCCCAATGTATCGAGGGGCTTGCCTCTGATATTAAACCTCTTATGACCTATCATGGGTGATACTTTGAGATATACGAAGTCTCCCAATTCAAAGGCTAAGCTTATCTGCCTATTATCCGCATATTTTGTCTCGATTGAGCAGCCCTCAAATTTTCTCAGATGATCTGAACTTGTTTTTCAGCTTCTTGCAACATATCGGGTCCAAATATCTGGTTCTCTCCGGCCTCATTGCAACACAAAGGTGTCCTACACTTCCTTCCATAAAGTGCTTCATAGGGTGACATTTTCAAGCTTACTTGGTAACTATTGTTATACGAGAATTCCACATATGGCAAGCTTTTGTCCCAACTCCTTCCATGCTTCAAAGCACAAGCTCTTAACATATCCTCTAAAACCTGATTGGTCCTCTCAGTCTGTCCCTCTATTTGAGGGTGATATGCTGAGCTAAATTTCAACTTTGTTCCCAATGCTTCATGCAATTTCTGCCAAAACCTGGAGGTAAATTGAGAACCTCTATCCGACACTATCTTCTTTGGAACTCCATGCAAACATACAATTCTTCCCATATACAGTTCAACCAACTTCACCCCATTAAAGGAGGTCTTGACGGTAATAAAGTGAGCTAACTTAGTTAACCAATCCATGATTACCCATATGGAGTCATAACCAGACTGGGTACAAGGTAAATGAACTATAAAGTCCATCTCAATTTCTTCCCACTTCATTCTGGAATCTTCGATGGTTGAAATAATACGGCTGTCTTTTGATGTTCCGTCTTCACTCATTGGCACACATCACACAACACTACATATTCAGCTATGTCCTTTTTCATGCTAGCCCACAAATAACATGTCTTTAAGTCCCTGTACATCTTTGTACAACTGGGATGAATTGAGCATGGCGAGTCATGTACCTCTTTTAATATTGTCTCCCGAATATGCTTCACATTAGGTACAACAATCCTTTTTCCAAGCCATAAGATACCATGGTCATCCTCATCAAACATGAATTGTCTTCCCTCTTGGGTTCTTTCCTTGATCTCTTGGATTTCCTCATCCTTTGCCTGACCCTCTTGAATCTCATGCTCCAAGGTCGGATTTAACTCCATTATCCCCATCTCATTAAAAAATCCAAGATTCAACTGTTCAAACTCCTTGCATAGCTCAGATGGCATCTCTCGAACCGTGAGATGGTGACTTACTCCTTTTCTACTCAATACATCAGCCACGACATTAGCCTTTCCCGGGTGATAATTGATCCCCACATCATAATCCTTGATGAGCTCCAACCATCTTCGTTGCCTCAAATTTAGGTCTATCTGTGTGAAAATGTACTTGAGACTCTTATGATCCATATAAATTTCACACCTCTGACCAAGAATGTAATGTCTCCAAATCTTCAAGGCATGTACCATGGCTGCAAGTTCGAGATCATGCGTTGGATAATTCTGCTCATGTTTCTTTAGTTGTCTCGATGGATATGCAACCACTTGACCTTCTTGCATGAGTACACGTCCAAGTCCTTGTCTTGATGTGTTGCAATATATATCAAAACTTTTGCTCACATCCGGCAATATCGAAACTGGGGCTATAGTTAACCTCTTCTTTAGCTTCATAAAATTGTCTTGCATGCTTGAGTACATTGGAATGCTTCCCCCTTCATTACCAACTCTGTCATGGGCTTGGCTATCTTGGAAAAGTCCTTGATGAATCGACAGTAATATCCAGCCATTCCAAGAAAACTACGAATCTCCTTTACATTCTGTGGGGGCTCCCATTTCAACACGTCTCTCACTTTTTCCTGGGTCAACCGATACTCCTCCTCCCGAGATGATTTGCCCAAAAAAATGACACTTCCCTTAACCGAAATTGACACTTGTTGAACTTGCCATACAATTGATGGTCCCTCAATTTCTGCAACGTGAGCCTCAAGTGTTCCTCATGTTCCTCCTCGTTCCACGAGTAGATAATAATGTCATCAATGAACACCAGAACAAATTTGTCCAAATACTCCATAAAGACCTTCTCATGAGGTACATAAAGTATGTAGGTGTGTTTGTCAACCCAAAAGACATAACTGTATACTCATAAGATCCATACCGCGTCCAAAAAGATTTTTTGGGTATATCCGACGGTCTAATCTTCATTTGAAAGTATCCCGACCTCAAATCAATACTGGAGAAGACACAAGCACCCTTCATATGATCAAACAAGTCTTCTATGCGTGGCAAGGTGTACTTGTTCTTGATGGTCACCTCATTGAGAGCTCGGTAATCCACACACATCCTTTGTGATCCATCCTTCTTATTCGTGAAAAGAATGGGAGCTCCCCAAGGTGAAGAGCTTAGGCGAATAAAACTTTCTCTAGGGTCTCTTCAATCTGCTTCTTGAGCTCTGCTAACTACTTAGGAGGCATCCTATATGGCCTCTTAGATATAGGTGCAGTTCCAAGTATTAAATCAATAACAAATTCGATATCACGATCAGGTGGCATACCTGGCAACTCATCCGAAAACACATCCAAGAATTCACACACCACTGGAATCTCCTCAATTGCGGCACTGTCCATATGATTCAGCTCTAATTGCTTCGATGCATGTTGAGATGCTTCAAATGCTATGGTGATTCCTTCCTCATTGGTCAACTTCACCATCTTGGTGGCACATTCAATGACTCCATTGTGCTTCCTCAACCAGTCCATACCAAGTATAATGTCCAATCCTTGAGAATCCAAAACAATGAGGTTGGCAAAGAAGTCTACCCCCTTATTCTAAGGCTTACTTTTGGACATACTATATTTGTCCTCATCTCTCCTCTTGGAGACTTAACCAATAGACTATACTTCATATGAGATAAGCAAACTATACTTGGAAACATACTTGATGCAATAAATGAATGTGATATTCCGGAACCAAATAACATAGTCGGCGGATTGAAGTTTGCAAGAAACATACCAATCACCACGTCATGCACTTGTTGAGCTTCCTCCGTAGAGACACAGTTCACATTGCCACATAAAAGATTTTGCTGTCCATGGTTCCCTTAAGGCTGTCCTCCATTGGGTCTTGGGTTTTGTCTTGGAGCATGGCTTCCTTGACCAAGGCCTGACTTAGGAAGTTGAATTGCAAAGCGTCCTGCTTCTCCACGTGTATAGCACTTCCTAACTACACCAGAATTATTGGGACGAACTTGATTCTGAACATTTGCACCGAGAAGGTTTGCACGAACTGCAAGAGGCATTGGAGGTCTAGGTGCTTGCGGGACAGGGTGTTGCTGCACAAACTGAGCTGGGCGTGGTGCATAACCAGAGCACTGTACAGGAGCAAAACGGCTGTAATAAGACCCATTGTGTCGTGCAAAGCGAGGGCGCACATTACTTCCTTGTTGTTTTCCCTGATATGGCACCTTTCTCTTGTTATCTAGCTCCATCTCATAGACTTTATTCTCGACAACAATTGCTTTGTCCACTAGCTTCTGGAAGTTTGCATAATCACAATTAGGCTATTGTACCTGGATTTCATTGTTCAAGCCTCTCATGAACAAGTATTGCTTTCGGCTGTCCCAACTCACATCCTCAGACGCATATCTTGAGAGTTGAGTGAACTTATTGAGATATTCACCCACACTCGGCTCAAGTTTTCAAACTCTTGCCTCTTCAAGATCATAACACCTTCTGACACATAATGAGAATGGAAGCTCTCTTTGAATTCAGCCCAAGTAATCCTCAATTGATTTTCATGGCCGTTGCATAGCGAATCCCACCAATCGGCAGCTGCTCCAACTAGTTGATGGGAAGCAAATAGAACCTTCTACCGGTCACTGCATTAGACAATAGCTAGCTTCTTTTCCACATACTTGATCCAATCATTAGCGTCTATAGTGTCAGCAGCTTGAGCAAAAGTCGATGGCCTGGTTCCCATGAACTCTCCCAATCGGTTATGAGGAGGTGGGGGTGGCGGTGGAGGCACGTGAGGCTGATTGTTGTTGTTGCCAGCCTGCAGTTGTCCCATAGTCTGTAGCATGGTCTACATGAGCTAGTTTTGCAAGTCCAATAGCTGCTCAAGATTGATAGCCCCCTGGGTAGGTCCTTGTCCATTGTTGTTCTGAGGTGCTCCATTGTTCTCCTCCTCATCTTTACCATCCCTATGGTTGCAAGTCCTCACCATCTGAAGAAAAGCAAGAGATAAGAATTTAGAAAACGTCCACAACTATATGCATCACGGGATATGAAACTAAGAAACTACCTATACTATCCTATGTGGACATGGCAATGCTAAAGCATCCCAAAATCCCAATACTAAGCACACAAGCAGCAATACATAGCAATCGCCACACCAAACAAATCACAACATTTCCTGAGTGTTCCTATGTGCTCTAAAGTGTCCATTCTATCTAGGTTGTGTCCTACGGTCAATCTAGCTCTGATACCAATTTGTGACACCTAGTTCCGAAAATGAACCAAGTGAACGCATATGTGTGCCCAGGACATTCAACACACATACAAGAGTGCATTCACAAAAGGATATACAGAAAATTACCACATAACAAGATTAAATAAGCACTTTTATTACAGAATTCAGAATATCCTCAAATTACAGCTCTAATGAAATTAATGACAAGTTTGAACTAATGCAGCGGAAAAACTAAATATGAGCTAAACGAAATAAGCAAGCTAAGCAAAGGGTAGCACGGCGCCAAGCAACACCACAAGATGTGTGCTGTCGTGAGCTTTGCCTGTGGTGTTGCTTGGCGCCGCGCTACCCTTTGCTTAGCTTGCTTATTTCGTTTAGCTCATATTTAGTTAGCTCTGCTGCATTAGTTCAAACTTGTCATTAACATCATTAGAGCTGTAATTTGAGGATATTCTGAATTCTGTAATAAATGTGCTTGTTTAACCTTGTTCTGTTGTAATTTTCTGTACATACACATGCACTCATGTATGTGTGTTGAACGTCTTGGGCACACATATGCGTTCACTTGGTTCATTTTCGGAACCAGGTGTCACATAAGGACTATAGGGTTAATTTAGATATTGTTCCACAGTTTTGTTATAACACTAGTGCCATTTGCAATTCTAAAGACCCTGTGCAACATTCTAGAACAAAGCACATTGATATTAGGTATCACTTTTTTTGTGATAATGTTGAAAAAATGAAACATTGTGCTTCACCATGTAGATAGCGAACAACAATTGGGTGACATTTTCACAAAACCTTTGGATTTTACTCGTTTTTCTTTCATTAATAGTGAAAAAGGGGTTATGCATCATCATGGCTTAAATTGAAGGGGAGTTTTGCAACTTGAGAAGTCTATGTGTGAATATGAAATTAAAAATAATATGAGCTTAAGTGGTTCATACATATATGACTTTTTTATTCCTTTTACATGCTGAAAGTTCTTACTACATCAATCGTGTTATACATTTTGTAGTTTTTTCCATGACTAGTAATTTGAATAATTACATACACTATATCTGGACATGATTGAACTTTCTTGCTGTTTTGAACCTTTTGCATGCTCAAAAGTGCTTTTAATCATGAAAAAATAATCAATCTGTAGCCCACAAATTGAGGTTTTATGATCAAATAAAAATCTGAAAAGATCAAGAGAATATGTATGCATCACACTTCTTCTTTTGCAACCGCTTATCATTGCACTTTGATATGAACTTGAAAGGAGTTGTGTATGACTTAAACGATGTCCTTAAGCTTCTATTTGTCAAATGACATATGCTTGGCTTGATTGGTTAGAGTAAGGCTGATGCGACATATGATCTCTTGCAAACGTCATAAGATAAAAATGTGTGCCTTAAATAATAATGAAAAGTTAATAAATAAAAAACAACATCTGTCATTCTTTCATGTTTTAAAATAGTTGAGACAGGATGATCATGATTTGCTTAAATTGAAAACTACACTTGATAGCATGTCTTACACTACTTTACGTATTTCATTGCTGTGATAGTGTAAGTGACTTGATAGTATGGCTTGGATGAGCTTTGTTTTATATGTATATGTCATGTTATGCTCATAACAATTAAAATTTCTCTTTTGAACCTTGCTGAATACATTGTCAAAGAGAGAGAAATTGGTCACACATTGCACATTCACAAGCGTTTTGATAGGACTCTTCTAAGAGGGAGTGTACATCCTTAGGCGGAGAATTTTGGGTTTTCTACTCATTTGATTTTTGAATTCAAAAAGTGGGAGAAATTTTCTTTTATCAAAACTTTTCATGAAACATGATTGAGTCAATGTTCGGTTTCGTAGTGGTGTTACCAATGCATTCATCAAGGCGGAGATTGTGAGTCCTATGTGCTGAATACATTGGCGAATAGGCTAATGTATGAGTTTACATGCAAAGTTTTGAGCTTACACCGGTACACCCTGATACACACTATCTGAACCTGCCTCAATGTATTTTTGGGAGTAACGTTATGCTCAATGGTTTTGGATTGTCTGAACTTTTCCTCAGGTGACTCGAACGTGTTTCTCACTTTAGATTGTCCGAACTTTCAGTCATGTTAGCTGTACGTGAGTCGACACAGTTGATCTTTACAAATGAACTTTCGGGAGTAACATTTACTCTTTACTCAGTTTAGATTGTCCGAACTTTTGGGAGTAAGAGCTACTGTGCAGAGTTTTCATATAGAGTTTGGTTGCTCCGTTTTAACATGCAATGGATGGAAATTGCTTTTGGCTTATAAGAAGATTTGCTAAGTTTTAGGATGTCTTGGTGGTTATGGCTGATATCATTTTTGATATGGTTTGCAACATGCTTATGTGAGGTTCTCACATAAGGTGTTATGGTTATCGGACTAATGTGAGTCAAGTTGTGGACTTGTGCGCAGAAGATTTTTTTTATTTCTTGTGCAGGTGTTTCTTGAGGTCAATATATGTCTGGTGATGGGATCCATTGAACTAGTCTTAGGAAGAAGATGAGGTTCAACAACCATGTTCTGGAGGAAGTGCGGTTGAGTTGATCGGGAGGCCATGCAGCAAGTTTGGGTCAAGAACAATGCATATGAAGGTACGATGGACATTGTTGGAAAGTGTTTGCATGTATGCAAGGGGTGCATGGACGTGGCAACATTGTTCCAATCCATGATGAATAGATATGGATGTGAATATGTTGTCGGAAAGGTCCAACCGGGTGGATTATGCCATAGGTTGCGGCTGAGGTGGTTATGGTTCGAATATGGAAAGTTTCGAGTTTGTTATGGCTAGATTTCATGGTGAGCATAAAGTTGAGTTGTTTTAGGAATGTTGAGGACATTCCTAAGCTGTTTGGAAGTCTTAAGATTGCTTCTATCTACGTGCGTATGGAAGAGTCTTGAGTAGCTATGGAAAGTTACAGCTGAAACTGTGTAGGATTGGAGTCCTAGTTAGGATTGGGTTGCTCTAAGGGCTGGGTATATAAGCAAGGGAGGTCAGAGCTCGTGGCAAGACAACTTTGGACAGTTCCTCTTGCCTCTTCGGTGAATAAAATTCATAGTTTAGAGGAGCTTTGGTGCCTTGCTCATCCGAATTGTTTTCGTCAAGTCTTTTTTGTTGAGTTTTTGCGCTGCCTGACATTTCTTTAGTGTTTTGATCGTAACTCGCGTTTTACAGATCCAAGTGACGTGATTCTTTTTGTGTTTTCTTTACAACTCAATACTATATCATCTATGAAAAATTTCATGGTCATTGGATTTATGGTTTTTGTTTTACACGAAGTTATTTGCAGCAAAGCAGATATGTTTGCTCTCTGTTAGAACAGATTGACCTTTGCTCAGGGTTTTGATCATAACTTGAGTTTTACTCGATTTTTTCTCATAGTTATTGTTGTGCTGTCTTCGTGACTTGATTCTCTATGATCTACACTGATTTGTCACATTCTGAACACATTGAAAACACTTGCACACACGGTTTCTCTAGTAGATTGATATTCTACCGAGAGGTTTTTGTTGCTTCCGCTGAAAAGTTTTAATCTACCATTCATCACACTCCCACGGTAGCTTTTCACGTGCTCTTCTATACCACATATGTGATTTTCTACGATCTACTTGATGATAAATAAAGTTAAACAACCTAGTAAATTTGTATAACAAATGCAAGCAGAGGAAACAAGTATTGCTAAAGAAATCACACGACTCGAGCGAAGAATGATCAAAACCCTAAAAGTGATCTAGCGATGAACGAAGAAAGAGACACATGAATTTATCAAGAGGTTCAGCTCCACGGAGAAGCCTATGTCCTCGTTGAGGAGTCCATGAAGGCCTGGGTCTCTTTCAACCCATCCCTCAAAAGTCACCACAAAGGACGGCTTGTTCTTCCACTAAATCACGGGGTGAATACAACGATTGTAGGGGCAACTCACAATCTGAGATTCCCACAATCATACAGCTCGAAGAGGGATCAAAACACAACTCTAATCGACCTAAATCAACAACTCAGATTGAGAGAATCAACCTTGAGCTAGAAGAACGATCAACTCCTTCTCTCCTGTAACACCCGTTTCCGAACATTAACCAAGTGCGACGCATTGTCCAGGATGTTCAACAGACACACGAGTGCATCAAAAATGATATACAGACAATTACCACAACATAAATTAAATAAATGTGTACTTTTATTACAATATACAAATGATCCTCAAATTACAACTCTAAAGCTCGTTATTAATAATTCTGAAACTAACGCAGCGGAAATAATCTAAACTGAGCAAACTAAGCATAAGGGATATAGCGCGGCTCCAAGCAATCCGCAGGCTAGTTAACGGCAGCACACAACCTAGTACCCGCGTTATCCATAGGGTACTCCCAAAAATCACCTGAAACTGTTGATGGAGGAATTGCAAGGGTGAGCACATGGCATACTCATCAAGTGTGGGAAAATATAGCTTAAACAAGGAATGATAATAAATAATGGCTAGTTGCTGAAAAGTACATTTAAAACACGTGAAAAGCATCTTACAATGTCTATGTGAAATAATCCCATCATATCCCAAATAATGAGTCCAATTCCATCAATTACCATTACATCACATCCATCAATGATTATGCACCCAAATACCAAATTCTTACCATCATCTTTAACCATGTCTATTTGTCACAACTCAAACACTAACCAATACCAAACCATCCCAATTACCAAGTTCCACTCTAATCATGTGAGGGTCCAGGTTGCTCAAAACCGAGAGCACAACTATCATGGTAGTTTTTAACACTCTGTAGAGGTTATACCACTTTACCCACACGTTTGTGATTTCATCACCTTTCGGTTACTAAGAACCTCCCTTATGCCGTCTCACACTTCCTTTGCGGTGTGGCAAAGAGATGACAAATTAGCTTTTCCAAAGGGACTACTAGCACGTATAGACCCACTAAGGTTTCGCCAGTAGGCTTGAATCTCCATTCTCCCACCCACGGGCTCCCTCATGTGCCATGCGGTTCCCAGCGTAGCCCTCCTCGACACCCATTCCCCGAACCATCTAATGGTCCATACAATACCAGCAGCACACCTAATATTCAGCTACACCACACCCATACCTGGCCTTGTGGTAGCACTATAAATCCTGAATGGTCGCTCCATGAACCGGTCCTTAGATTTAAAGCAAGGGAAACCACCATAACAACCCACCAAGTCCCAAATCCATGTTTGCTTAGATCTCCCAAGTCCCATATTTACCAATTATCCACATTCATCAATTTTCATCATATACATGCTCATTAATTCATAGTTAAGCTATTTAGTTGTTTTCCCATCCCAATTTATTAGAGCAAAGCAAAAAGGTAAAATACCCTTCCCGACTCTCTACAACATATTCCAAGCGACAAGGATGGGCAAACAAGTCAAGTAAACACCTATCCTGGGTTTCCCATCAATTTGACATGAGCATGCAGTTTTTTAAACAAAACATTTAAAAACAGGGTCCTAATGTTCAAGTACACTTGCCTTACTCTTGAGACTAGTTAGGGTAAAAAGCTTCAAAGTTTTGGTTCTGGAGGTCCTCGACAGCACCCTCTAGAGCAACACCTTCTATTCCACGCAACAAACATACAAAACAAGTATTATAATCAATAAATGCTCATATAATACTCAATATGTCATGACATGCATGATTGATGCAATTATGTGGTAATGCCTAGCAACTCATCCGAAAACACATCCCAGAATTCACACACCACTGGAATCTCCTCAATCGCGGCACTGTCCATATGATTCAGCTCTAATTGCTTCGATGCATGTTGAGATGCTTCAAATTCTATGGTGATTCCTTCCTCATTGGTCAACTTCACCGTCTTGGTGGCACATTCAATGACTCCATTGTGCTTCCTCAACCAGTCCATACCAAGTATAATGTCCAATCCTTGAGAATCCAAAACAATGAGGTTGGCAAAGAAGTCTACCCCCTTATTCTAAGTCTTACTTTTGGACATACTATATTTGTCCTCATCTCTCCTCTAGGAGACTTAACCAATAGACTATACTTCATATGAGATAGGCAAACTATACTTGGAAACATACTTCGATGCAATAAATAAATGTGATGTTCCGGAATCAAATAACATAGTCGGTGGATTGAAGTTTTCTAGAAACATACCAATCACCACGTCATTCGCTTGTTGAGCTTCCTCCGTACAGACATGGTTCACATTGCTAGATAAAAGATTTTGCTATCCACGGTTCCCTTACGACTGTCCTCCATTGGGTCTTGGGTTTTGTCTTGGAGCATTGCTTCCTTGACCAAGGCCTGACTTAGGAAGTTGAATTGCAAAGTGTCCTGCTTCTCCACGTGTATAGCACTTCCTAACTGCACCAGAATTATTGGGACGAACTTGATTTTGAACATTTGCACCGGGAAGGTTGGCATGAACTGCAAAAGGCATAGGAGGTCTAGGTGCTTGCGGGACAAGGTGTTGCTAAACAAACTGAGCTGGGCGTGGTGCATAACAAGGGCACTGTACATGAGCAAAAGGGCTGTAATAAGGCCCATTGTGTGGTGCAAAGCGAGGGCGCACATTACTTCCTTGTTGTTGTCCCTGATATGATGTTGCATAATCACAATTAGGCCATTGTACTTGGATTTCGTTGTTCATGCCACTCATGAACAAGTATTGCTTTCGGCTGTCCCAACTCACATCCTCAAACGCATATCTTGAGAGTTGAGTGAACTTATTGAGATATTCACCCACAGTCGATCTCCCTTGGATCAAGTTTTCAAACTCTTGCCTCTTCAAGATCATAACACCTTCTGACACATAATGAGAATGGAAGCTCTCTTTGAATTCAGCCCAAGTAATCCTCAATTGATTTTCATGGCCGTTGCATAGCGAATCCCACCAATCGGCGGCTGCTCCATCTAGTTAATGGGAAGCAAATAGAACCTTCTACCGTTCATTGCATTAGACAATAGCTAGCTTCTTTTCCACATACTTGACCAATCATTAGCGTCTATAGTGTCAGCAGCTTGAGCAAAAGTTGATGGCCTGGTTCCCATGAACTCTCCCAATCTGTTATGAGGAGGTGGGGGTGGCGGTGGAGCCACGTGAGGCTAATTTTTGTTGTTGCCTGCCTGTAGCTGTCCCATAGTCTGTATCATGGTCTACATGAGCTAGTTTTGCATGTCCAATAGCTGCTCAAGATTGATAGCCCCCTGGGCAGGTCCTTGTCCATTGTCGTTATGAGGTGCTCCATTGTTCTCCTCCTCATCTTTACCATCCCTCTGGTTGCAAGTCCTCACCATCTGAAGAAAAGCAAGAGATAAGAACTTAGAAAACGTCCCCAACTATATGCATCACGGGATATGAAACTAAGCAACTACCTATACTATCCTATATGGACATGGCAATGCTAAAGCATCCCAAAATCCCTCTACTAAGCACACAAGCAGCAATACATAGCAATCACCACACCAAACAAACCACAACGTTTCTTGAGTGTTCCTATGTTCTCTAAAGTGTCCATTCTATCTAGATTGCATCCTACGGTCAATCTGGCTCTGATACCAATTTGTGACACCCAGTTCCGAAAATGAACCAAGTGAATGCATATGTGTGCCCAGGACGTTCAACACACATACAAGAGTGCATTCACAAAAGGATATACAGAAAATTACCACATAACAAGATTAAATAAGCACTTTTATTACAGAATTCAGAATATCCCCAAATTACATCTCTAATGAAATTAATGACAAGTTTGAACTAATGCAGCAGAAAAACTAAATATGAGCTAAACAAAATAAGCAAGCTAAGCAAAGGGTAACACAACGCCAAGCAACACCACAAGCTGAGTGATGTCGTCAGCTTTGCCTGTGGTGTTGCTTGGCGCCTCGCTACCCTTTGCTTAGCTTGCTTATTTCGTTTAGCTCATATTTAGTTAGCTCTGCTGCATTAGTTCAAACTTGTCATTAACATCATTAGAGCTGTAATTTGAGAATATTCTGAATTCTGTAATAAATGTGCTTGTTTAACCTTGTTATGCTGTAATTTTCTGTACATACACATGCACTCGTTTATGTGTGTTGAACGTCTTGGGCACACATATGCGTTCACTTGGTTCATTTTCGGAACCAGGTGTCACATAAGGAATGTAGGGTTAATTTAGATATTGTTCCACAGTTTTGTTATTACACTAGTGCCATTTGCAATTCTAAAAACCCTATGCAACATTCTAGAACAAAGCACATTGATATTAGGTATCTCTTTTTTTGTGATAATGTTGACAAAAATGAAACATTGTGCTTCACCATGTAGATACCGAACAACAATTGGGTGACATTTTCACAAAACCTTTGGATTTCACTCATTTTTCATTCATTCACAGTGAAAAAGGGGTTATGCATCATCATGGCTTAAATTGAAGGGGAGTTTTGCAACTTGAGAAGTCTGTGTGAATATGAAATTAAAAATAATATGAGGTTTTAATCATGAAAAAATAATCAATCAGTAGCCCACATATTGAGGTTTTATGATCAAATAAAAATCTGAAAAGATCAAGAGAATATGTATGCATCACACTTCTTCTTTTGCGACTGCTTATCATTGCACTTTGATATGAACTTGAAAGGAGTTGTGTATGACTAAAACGATGTCCTTAAGCTTCTATTTGTCAAATGACATATGCTTGGCTTGATTGGTTAGAGTAAGGCTGATGCGGCATATGATCTCTTGCAAACGTCATAAGATAAAAATGTGTGCCTTAAATAATAATGAAAATTTAATAAATAAACAACATCATCTGTCATTCTTTCATGTTTGGAAATAGTTGAGACAGGATGATCATGATTTGCTTAAATTGAAAACTACACTTGATAGCATGTCTTACACTACTTTACGTATTTCATTGCTGTGATAGTTTAAGTGACTTGATAGTATGGCTTGGATGAGCTTTGTTTTATATGTATATGTCATGTTATGCTCATAACAATTAAAATTTCTCTTTTGAACCTTGCTGAATACATTGTCAAAGAGAGAGAAATTGGTCACACATTGCACATTCACAAGTGTTTTGATAGGACTCTTCTAAGAGGGATTGTACATCCTTAGGGGGAGAATTTTGGGTTTTCTCCTCATTTGATTTTTGAATTCAAAAAGTGGGAGAAATTTTCTTTTATCAAAACTTTTCATGAAACATGATTGAGTCAATGTTCGGTTTTGTAGTGGTGTTACCAATGCATTCATCAAGGCGGAGATTGTGAGTCCTATGTGCTGAATACATTGGCGAATAGGCTAATGTATGAGTTTACATGCAAAGTTTTGATCTTACACCGGTACACCCCGATACACACTATCTGAACCTGCCTCAATGTATTTTTGGGAGTAACGTTATGCTTGATTGTTTTGGATTGTCTGAACTTTTCCTCAGGTGACTCGAACGTGTTTCTCACTTCAGATTGTCCAAACTTTCAGTCACGTGAGCTGTACATGAGCCGACACAGTTGATCTTTACAAATGAACTTTCGGGAGTAACATTTACTCTTTACTCAGTTTAGATTGTCCGAACTTTTGGGAGTAAGAGCTATTGCGCAGAGTTTTCATATAGAGTTTGGTTGCTCCGTTTTAACTTGCAATGGATGGAAATAGCTTTTGGCTTATAAGAAGATTTGCTAAGTTTTAGGATGTCTTGGTGGTTATGGCTGATATCATTTTTGATATGGTTTGCAACATGCTTATGTGAGGTGCTCACATAAGGTGTTATGGTTATCGGACTAATGTGAGTCAAGTTGTGGACTTGTGCGCGGAAGATTTTGTTTTATTTCTTGTGCATGTGTTTCTTGAGGTCAATATATGTCTGGTGACGGGATCCATTGAACTAGTCTTAGGAAGAAGATGAGGTTCAACAACCATGTTCTGGAGGAAGTGCGGTTGAGTTGATCGGGAGGCCACGCAGCAAGTTTGGGTCAAGAACAATGCATATGAAGGTACGATGGACGTCGTTGGAAAGTGTTTGCATGTATGCAAGGGGTGCATGGACGTGGCAACATTGTTCCAATGCATGATGAAGGGATATGGATGTGAATATGTTGCCGGAAAGGTCCAACCGGGTGGATTATGCCATAGGTTGCGGCTGAGGTGGTTATGGTTCGAATATGGAAAGTTTCGAGTTTGTTATGGTTAGATTTCATGGTGAGCATAAAGTTGAGTTGTTTTAGGAATGTTTAGGACATTCCTAAGCTGTTTGGAAGTCTTAAGATTGCTTCTATCTACGTGCGTATGGAAGAGTCTTGAGTAGCTATGGAAAGTTACAGTTGAAACTGTGTAGGATTGGAGTCATAGTAAGGATTGGGTTGCCCTAAGGGCTGGTTATATAAGAAAGGGAGGTCAGAGCTCGTGGCAAGACAACTTTGGACAGTTCCTCTTATCTCTTTGGTGGATAAAATTCATAGTTTAGAGGAGCTTTGGTGCCTTGCTTGTCCGAATTGTTTTCGTCAAGTCTTTTTTGTTGAGTTTTTGCGCTGCCCGACATTTCATTAGTGTTTTGATCGTAACTCGCGTTTTACAGATCCAAATGACGTGATTCTTTTTGTGTTTTCTTTACAACTCAATACTATATCATCTATGAAAAATTTCATGGTCATTGTATTTATGGTTTTTGTTTTACAAGAATTTATTTGCAGCAAAGCAGATCTGTTTGCTCTCTGTTAGAACAGATTGACCTTTGCTCAGGGTTTCGATCATAACTTGAGTTTTACTCGATGTTTTCTCATAGTTCTTGTTGTGGTGTCTTCGTGACTTGATTCTCTATTGTATACACTGATTTGTCACATTCTGAACACATTGAAAACACTCGCACACACGGTTTCTCTAGTAGATTGATTTTCTACCAGGGGGTTTTTGTTGCTTCCACTGAAAAGTTTTAATCTACCATTCATCACCCTCCCACGGTAGCTTTTCACATGCTCTTAGATCCTACATATGTGATTTTCTATGATCTACTTGATGATAAATAAAGTTAAACAACCTAGTAAACTAGTATAACAAATGCAAGCAGAGGAAACAAGTATTGCTAAAGAAATCACAAGACTTGAGCGAAGAATGATAAAAACCCTAAAAGTGATCTATCGATGAACGAAGCAAGAGACACATGAATTTATCAAGAGGTTCAGCTCTACAGAGAAGTCTATGTCCTCGTTGAGAAGTCCATGAAGGCCTGGGTCTCTTTCAACCCAACCCTCAAAAGTCACCACAATGGACGGCTTGTTCTTCCACTAAATCACGAGGTGAATACAATGATTGTAGGGGCAACTCACAATCTGAGATTCCCACAATCATACAGCTCGAAGATGGATCAAAACACAACTCTAATCGACCTAAATCAACAACTCAAATCAAGAGAATCTACCATGAGCTAGAAGAACGATCAACTCCTTCTCTCCTGTGACACCCGTTTCCGAACATGAACCAAGTGCGACGCATATGTGTGCCCAGGATGTTCAACAGACATACACGAGTGCATCACAAATGATATACAGACAATTACCACAACATAAATTAAATAAGTGAGTACTTTTATTACAATATACAAATAATCCTCAAATTACAACTCTAAAGCTCGTTATTAATAATTCTGAAACTAACGCAGCGGAAATAATCTAAACTGAGCAAACTAAGCATAAGGGATATAGCGCGGCTCCAAGCAATCCGCAGGCTAGTTAACGACAGCACACAACCTAGTGCCCGCGTTATCCTCAGGGTACTCCTGAACATCACCTGAAACTGTTGATGGGGGAATTGCAATGGTGAGCACATGTCGTACTCATCAAGTGTGGGAAATTAATGACATGTAGCTTAAACAAGGAATGATAATAAATAATGGCTAGTTGCTGAAAAGTACATTTAAAACACGTGAAAAGCATCTTACAATGTCTATGTGAAATAATCCCATCATATCCCAAATAATGAGTCCAATTCCATCAATTACCATTACATCACATCCATCAATGATTATGCATCCAAATACAAAATTCTTAACATCATCTTTAACCATGTCTATTTGTCACAACTCAAACACTAACCAATACCAAAACATCCCAATTACCAAGTTCTACTCTAATCATGTGAGGGTCTAGGTTGCTCATAACCGAGAGCACAACTATCATGATAGTTTTTAACACTCTGCAGAGGTTATACCACTTTACCCACACGTTTGTAATTTCATCACTTTTCGGTTACTAAGAACCTCCCTTATGCCGTCTCACACTTCCTTTGCGGTGTGGCAAAGAGATCACAAAATAGCTTTTCCAAAGGAACTACTAGCACGTACAGACCCACTAAGGTTTCGCTAGTAGTCTTGAATCTCCATTCTCCCACCCACGGGCTCCCTCATGTGCCATGCGGTTCACAGCGTAGCCATCCTCGACACCCATTCCCCGCACCATCTAATGGTCCTTACAATACCAGCAGCACACCTAATATTCAGCAACGCCACACCCATACCTGGCCTTGTGGTAGCACTGTAAATCCTGGATGGTCGCTCCATGAACCGGTCCTTAGATTTAAAGCAAGCGAAACCACCATAACAACCCACCAAGTCCCCAATCCATGTTTGCTTAGATCTCCCAGGTCCCATGTTTACCAATTATCCACATTCATCAATTTTCATCATATACAGGCTCATTAATTCATAGTTAAGCTATTTGGTTGTTTTCCCATCCCAATTAATTAGAGCAAAGCAAAAAGGTAAAATACCCTTCCCGACCCTCTACAACATATTCCAAGCGACAAGGATGGGCAAACAAGTCAAGTAAACACATATCATGTGTTTCCCATCAATTTGACACGAGCAGGCAATTTTTTTAAACAAAACATTTAAAAACTGGGTCATAATGTTCGAGGACACTTGCCTTACTCTTGAGACTAGTTAGGGTAAAAAGATTCAAAGTTTTGGTGCTGGAGGTCCTCGACAGCACCCTCTAGAGCAACACCTTCTATTCCGCGCAACAAACATACAAAACAAGTATTATAATCAATAAATGCTCATATAATACTCAATATGTCATGACATGCATGATTGATGCAATTATGTGGTAATGCATGTTATTAGGTTGATATGATTGCTTACTAACTAGTTACAATTAAGTTTTACATGTTAGAGCAAGTTCCAAGTCATTTTGGAGTATATTAAAGAAGTTCTAGAATTTTTCAGAACAGTAAGACTAGACTAGTCCATAGTGAGGCCGAACAAGTCCGTTATGGTATAGAAAGGGGTCGGACTAGTCCGCACTTGGACCAGACAAGTCTGTTCTGGCTAGGGTTTTGCCGAATTTTCATCTAGAGCATAGTTAAAGTTAATATGGAACCAAAATTTACGTAGATAAGATATTTACCACGAATTTAAGTGTTTAAGAGTTGAAAACTCGAGAATTTGACGTCAAGATTGAAGGAGACAAAGCATTGACGAAGAGTGATGTTGACGGTGAAGGATTGATGATAAAGATTGTGATGGTGACGACGATCTTGGTCGATCCCCCTCCTTCTTCCATTCTCCTTCTTCTCCCTGCAGTGGAGGCTCCTTGATGGCAGTTCTCATGAACTAGGGCTAGGGTTTTTCTTCAATCATGGCAAAGAGATGAGAGGTGGATGTTGGGGTGTTTTTATAGGGTGGAGGTTGTAGGGTATGGGTGGAATACAAGTTTAAGGCGGTGGAGGCCTCGATGGGGTCCCACATGGGCTCCACGTCGGTTGGACACGATGTTCTTAGGCCCACTTAAGGCATATGCCCAATAAGTTGTCATGGAGAAAGAAATACGATCCGAGTACGGCATACCGGACTAGTCCGCTAGGCGGCCATACAAGTCTGATATTGAATAGAGACTTGAACGGCCAAGTCCGCTGGAGGTCCAGAGAAGTCCGATCTTGTCTAGAGAGCAAATTGGTCAAGTCCAGTATAGGGCCAGACAAGTTCGGAGGTCTTCTCAAATTTTCAAAATTCGGACCAAGGTGAAGGGTCACCGGACAACTCTGAAAGTTTCCAGTGACGAAGGTCGGACTAGTCTGTAAGCGGTAACAGACAAGTCCGGACTGCAGTAGAACCGATTTCAGACTAGTCCACAGCAAAAGCAAACAAGTCTGGAAATCAACAGAGGCGAAATTAGAATAATCCAGGGTGAAGTCCGGACAAGTCTACATTGAAACCAGGTTTTAGATGCTGATTTGATTCTAACTCATTTTAAACTTGTTCCTTTTTTGTTGCTTATCTTAAACATGTATAAGAGTGTATCCAATGCATGATGGATGTAAATGAGGGTGTTACAAACCTACCCTCCTTAAATTGAATCTCATCCTCGAGATTCGATGTAGAAGAGAAGAGATAGGGATATTCTCTCTCGATATCATCATCTAGCCCCCAAGTTGCTTCCGATTCTGTATGATGCTTCCATTGTACTTTGCACCATCAAATCAACTTGTTTCTTGTGAATATCTCCCTTGTTTTCAAGATTTTGACCCGTTGCTTGGCATAAGTCAAATTTGTCTCTAATTCCAATTCTTCCATTGACACTTGTTCTTCTGGTACCCTTAAGCACTTCTTGAGTTGAGAAACATAGAACACATCATGAACATCAGAAAGATGTGCTGGCATCTCCAACATATATGCCACTTCTCCACGTTTGTCCAAAATCTTGAATGGTCCAATATAGCAAGGTGCCAACTTGCCTTTGACATTAAACCGCTTATGACCTCGTATATGTGACACTTTGAGGTATACAAAGTCTCCCACTTCAAAATCTACGTTTCTTCGCCTATTATCCGCATAACCTTTTTGTCTTCACTGAGCAACCCTCAAATTCTCGCTAATTTTTTGAACTTGCTTTTCGGCATCCTGGATTACATCAGGTCCAAAAACTTGAGTCTCCACCGTCTCATTCGGAAAAAAAGGTGTTATACACCTTCTCCCATACAATTCTTCATAAGGCAACATTTTCAAACTTGCTTGGTAACTGTTGTTGTAGGAAAATTCAGCATATGGCAGACTTTTGTCCCAACTTACTCCATACTCTTAGCATGTCCTCCAATATCTGATTCGTTCTCTCAGTTTGTCCATCTGTTTGAGGGTGATATGCAGAAATAAAAATCAATTGAGTTCCCATAGACTCGTGCAGCTTTTGCCAGAACCTTGAGGTCAATTGAGAACATCTATAACACTATTTTCATTGATACTCAGTGTAAACACACTATTTTTCCCATATACAATTCCGCCAACTTTGCTCCACTATAAGTAGTCTTGACAGGAATGAAGTGCCCTGATTTGGTCAACCAATCCAAAATAACCAATATTGAATCATATCCTGTTGAAGTGCGATATAAACCAACTATGAAATCCATACCAACTTCTTCACACTTCCATTCCGGTATCTTCAGTGGCTGCAACAGTCGAGCTGGCCTTTGATGTTCAACCTTCACTCGTTGGCACACATAACACAATGCAACATATTCAGCTATGTCCCTTTTCATGCCATCCCACCAATAGCATGTCTTCAAGTTCTTTTACGTCCTTGTATAGCCGGGATGGATGGAGTAAAGTGAGTCATGTGTCTCCTATAATATCGTCTTCTGGAGATGCTTCATATTAGGCACAACAATTTGTTTCTAAAGCCATAGAGTACCTTGGTCATCCTCATCAAATCTGAATTCTCTCCCTTCTTGGGTCCATTCCTTGATTTACCTATCCTACGTTTGACCTTCTAGAATTTCTTGTTCCAAGGTCGGATTTAACCCTATTATTCCCATCTCATTCACAAATCCAAGATTCAACCGTTCCAACTCCTTGCATAGCTCGAATGGCAATTCCCGAACCGTGAGTTGGTGGCTTACTCCTTTCCAACTCAAAGCATCGACAACTACATTAGCATTCCCCGGGTGATAGTTGATTCCCACATCATAATCCTTGATGAACTCCAACCATCTTCATTGTCACAAATTTAGATCCGTTTGTGTGAAAATGTACTTGAGACTCTTGTGATTCGTATAAATCTTGCACCTTTGAAAAAGATCGTAATGTATCCATATCTGCAGGGCATGCACCACGGCTGCATGTTCGAGATCATGCGTAGGATAATTCTGCTCATGTTTCTTCAATTGTCTCGACACATAAGCTACCACTTGACCTTCTTCTATGAGCACACATCCAAGCCCTTGTCTTGATGTGTCGCAATAGATATCAAAACATTTGCTCACATTTGGAAATACCAACAAGGGTGATGTTGCTAACCTTTTCTTTAACTCCTCAAAGCTATTTTGACAAGCTTGAGGCCATTGGAATGCTTTCCCCTTCATTAACAATTCTGTCATGGGCTTGGCTATTCTGGAGAAATCCTTTATAAACCGACGGTAATATCCAGCCATTCCATGAAAACTTCGGATTTCCTTCACATGGTGGTTCCCACTTTAGCACATCTCTCACTTTCACTGGGTCAGCCGATACTCCTCCCCCAGAGATGATATGGCCCAAAAATGACACTTCCCTTAACCAAAACTAGCACTTGCTGAATTTGTCATATAATTGGTGCTCCCTCAATTTTTGCAATGTGAGCCTCAAATGCTCCTCATGTTTCTCTTTGCTTCTTGAGTAGATCATAAAGTCATCAACGAACACTACCATGAATTTATCCAAGTACTCCATGAAGACCTTATTCTTGAGGTACATAAAGTATGTCAAAATGTTTGTCAATCAAAAAGACATAACGGTATACTCAAGGATCCATACCGTGTTCGAAAAGCTGTTTTGGGTATATCCGACAATCTAATCTTCATTTGGAAGTAGCCTGACCTCCAGTAAATCTTGGAGAAAACAAGGGCGCTGTTCATTTGATCAAACAAATCCTCTATACGGGACAACATGTACTTGTTCTTAATTGTCACCTCGTTGAGAGCTCGCTAATCCACACACATCCTTTGGGACCCATCCTTCTTACAAAGGCACTGGTGATCCCCAAGGTGAAGAGCTTGGGTGAATAAAACCCTTCTCTAGCTGCTATTGAATTTGCTTCTTGAGCTCCGCTAACTGCATAGCAGGCATCCTATATAGTCTCTTAGCTATAGGTCCAGTTCCAGGTATAAAATCAATAACAAACTCAATATCACAATTGGGCAGCATACTGACAACTCAACCGGAAACACATTTGGATACTCACGAACCACCAGAATTCTCTCCAATGTTACACCTTCCACATGACTCACTGTCGCATTATCCGTCGTGGGTTGGGCTGTCTCAACTTCAATAAGGGTGTCATGCTCACTTGTCAATTGCACAATCCTCTTGGCACAGTGAATCATACCATTGTACTTGTTCAACCAATCCATACCAAGTATTATGTCTATTCCTTGGGAAATTTAGGACAATGAGATTCGCAAGAAAGTATACCCCCCCTTACTTTGATGCTTACTCTCGGACACACTATATTTGTCCTCATCTCTCATCCTGGAGATTTTACCAACATAGTGTGTTTCAAATGAGCTATAGGCAGATTATACTTGGCAACATACTTCGATGAGATGAATGAATGAGATGCTCTAGAAACAAATAAAATGGTCGCGAGTTTGGAGTTGGCGAGGAACATACCAATCACAACGCCATCCGCTTGCTGGGCCTCCTCAGTAGAGACGTTGTTCACATTGCCACGAGTGATATTATGTTGTCCACAGTTGACTTGTGGTGCTCCTCCATTCAACCGCGGGTTCTTCCTCGGTGCATTGTTCATTGGTCCATAGCTCCTCTTGGGGCATTGACTGGCAAAGTGTCCAACCTCTCCACAAACATAGCATGTCTTTCTGCCCGAAGCACCAAGGAAACTCAGGCGCTACTGATTTTGAGAGTTAGACACCATATTAGGGCACGGTGGGTGCAGGGTGGCAAAGCGCTTGCATAACTAGGCACTGCTGCCGCTAGTTTGAGCATGGAGGATAAGCAGCTCGATAGGCAGGAGTGGAGGGGTTGTAATATGGCGCACTTGGCAGTGCAAGGCGAGGACGGACATTGCTTCCTTGTGGCTGCCCTTGAAATGGCATCTTCCTCTTATTTTCTTGTTCCATCTCACGAACCTTGTTCTCAACCACAATGGCCTTGTCCACAAGATTTTGAAATTTTGCATAGTCACAATTGAGTAATTGGACTTGAATCTCATTGTTTAGGCCTCTCATGAACAAATACTACTTGCGGTTGTCCCGATTAACATACTTTGGAGCATACCGTGAGAGTTTAGTGAATTTATTAAAGTACTCACTCACACTCGACCTTCCTTGCCTTAGCTGCTCAAATTCTTGCCTCTTCAAGATCATAACACCTTCAGGCACAAAATGAGAATGAAAGCACTCCTTAAATTCAGCCCAAGTGATCCTCTTCTGATTTGCATGGGCATTGCAAACGAAGCCCACCGATTTGCAGCTGCTCCAACTAGTTGGTGGGAAGCAAAAAGGACCTTCTCCCTATCACTGCATTGGCAATAGCAAGCTTCTTCTCCACAGATTTCAGCGGATCATCATCTTCCATGGGATCATTGGCTTGAGCAAAAGTGGGTGGCCTAGTCCTCATGAACTCACCCAAATTTTTATGAGGCGGTGGGGGCGGCGGTGGTGGAGGCATATGGGGCTGATTCTGGTTATTGGCCTACAGCTGTCCAAAAGTTTGCATCACTATTTGCATAAGCTGATTCTTCATAGCCAAAAATTGCTCAAGGTTGCTAGCCTCAGGTCCAAGTCCACTGTTGTTCTGAGGTGCCCCATTGTTCTCCTCATCCTCATTGGTGTTCCTTGGGTTGTGAGTCCTCGACATCTGAAGAAAAGAGCAAGAGACACTGCAAGGATTCCGGGTTATTGCAATGAAAAAATTCGTCACAATAGGTCGTTTTTCATCGCAATAGGTCACTATTGCAACAAAAAAGAGCGTGGTGATAGTTTTTATGAATCATCATAATAATTCTTGTGGCGATAGGTTATTGTGATGTCTTGACATCCATGGCAAATAGTATGGTATTGCAACGATTTGACATTGATGGCAAATAGTACGCTATTGCAATGATTTCACGTATTGCGACGATTTAACGTATTACAACGAATAGTACGGTATTGCGACAATTTCACGATCATGGAAAATAGTACGATATTGCAAACGATTTCATATTCATGGCAAATAGTATGTTTTTGCAACCATTTAGCGTATTGCAACAATTTAACGTATTGCAACGAATAGCATGGTATTGCAATGATTTCACATTCGTGGTAATTGTATGTGATTGCAATGATTTCACAACCGTGGCAAATAGTACGGTATTGCAACGATTTCACATTCGTGTCAAATAGTATTTTATTGCAACGATTTAGGGTATTGCAACGATTTAACATATTGCAACGAACAACATTGTATTGAAACGATTTCACATTCGTTGTAATAGTATGTGATTGCAACGATTTCTTATTCGTGGCAAATACTACAGTATTGCAATGATTTCACGGCTGTGGCAAATAGTACAGTATTGCAACGATTTATGGTATTGCGACGATTTAACGTATTACAACGAATATCATAGTATTGCTATGATTTCACATTCGTGGCAAATAGTATGGTACTGCAGCGATGTCACAGCCATGGTAAATAGTATGGTATTGCGATGATTTAACGTCTGTGACAAATAGTAGGTTATTGTAATGACTTCAGAAACATGGTGAATAGTACTGTATTGCAACGATTTCAGACTCGTGGGAAATAGTATGGTACTGCAATGATTTCACATATGTGGCAAATAGTTTGGTATTGCAACGATTTCTTATTTGTAGCAATAGGTTCGTAATGCAACGTTTCCTGATCTGTGGCAATAGATTTCTAATGCAACATTTCCTGATCTGTGACAATAGGTTCATAATGCAGCGTTTTCTGATCTTTGGCAGTACAGTTGTAATGCAACGTTTAATGATTTGTGGTGATAGAGGTGTAATGCAACATTTTCTCATTTGTGGCAATAGTTTTGTAATGCAACGTTTTCTGAGTGGTGACAATAGCAGTTTAGTGCAACGTTTTTTGAGTCATGGCCAAATGTTTATACCGCAACATTTTGTAATTTGTTGCAATAGCTTCCTATTAAAACAATTTATCATTCGTGAAAAGAAATTTGTAATGACAAGTTTTATAATTAGAGGCAATAGAATCCTAATGCAGTAGGTTTGAAAATTAGGGGCAACAGAATCATGAGTTTAACAATAAACATCCATCAATTGATATTGCAACACGCATAACAACACTCATTTATTACTAACACGATGTGTATGCATGTTAAAAGCTTGCCTAAGATGACGTGGACTAATTGTTGGAACATGTTGCTTTTGGCAGCCCTTTTGTTGGACCTTTTGTGGAGTGGTCTCCATCATCATTTTGTGCATTTCAGCCATTGAGACGTGCATGTCTTGCATTTCTTTAGCTCTCTGTTCACGATCAGCTGCTATCTGACCTTGTAAGTTCTGGAATTGAATGTTTAATTCTTCATTATTCTGGTATATGGAGCCCATCTTAGTGGTTAAGCTATCATTTCTTCCTTCCTACTCCTGCACTTGGTGATTGAGGGCTGCATTTCTATCTTCTAAGTTTCGAACTTGGTCGTTGAGGTGTTTAGCTATCTGGATAAGCATACGTTCACGTTCAGGACCAGTAGGGTTAGCCATATAACCACGCCCCCAAACTTGTGATCCTACACAACACCGATTGAGGATCTATAACAACGCTGGAAGATGTGGTTTCTCTCCTCATTTGGAATTGGGCCTCTCTGCTCACCTTCTGCGAGACCTATGTGTGCTGAATACATTGGCTTTGACAATAAAAGTTTTGAATGCTGCCATAACATCTTTTCAGCAAGGTCCGACTTTAGCTCCGGCATGTCTTTGGTAAGCTCCGGCGCTAGGTTGTACTAGCTTTGGTAAGCTCCAGCTCAAGCTCCGGTTAGTTTTGGCAAGATTCGGAGCTTGATCGCAATGTTCCTGTTTTTTCTGTGAAATGTTTAGAACTTACTTTACATTGTTGGAAAGTTTGCTTAGTATTATTTAACTAATTTTTGGTGCATTTTGGTGGTTAAGGCTGATATCATTTTGCTATGGTTTGCAACATGCTTATGTGAGGTGCTCACATAAGATGTTGTAGTTTCGGAACTAACGAGAGTCAAGTCGAGGACTTGTGCTCGAAAGTGTTGGTTGTTTATTCATGTGCAGGTGTTGCTTGAGTTCAAGACATGGCTGGTGATGGGATCCATTTAACTTGTCTTAGGGAGAAGATGAGGTTCAACAACCAAGTTCGGGAGGAATTGTGGTTGAGTTGATCGGGAGGTTGCGCAGCATGTTTGAATAAAGAACAATGCATATGAAGGTATCGTGGACATCATTGGAAGAAGTTTGCACGTATGCAAGGAGTGCATGGACGTGGATACATTGTTCCGAGACGTGATGAAGAGATGTGGACATAAAGAATTGGTCGGAAAGGTTCAACTGACTAGGTTATGGACTCAGGCTGCGGCTGAGTCGGGTTTGACTCAAATATTTAAAGTATTGAGTTGGTTATGATAGGATTTCGTGTGGGTCATGAATTTGAATTGTTTTAGGATTGTGGGATACGTTCCTATGGTGTTTGGAAGTCTTAAGATTGCTTCTATCTGCGTATAGAAGAGTCTTGCACAGTTATGGAAAGTTTCGATTCGTGAACTGAGTAGGATTAGAGTCCTAATTGAGATTGGGTTGGCCTAAGGGCTGGTTATATAAGCAAGGGAGACCAGAGCTCATGAGAGATGACTTTGGGGCTGTTTCTCTTGTGTTCTATTAAATAAAGATCATAGTTTAATGGAACTTTTGTGCCTTGTTCGTCCGACTTGTTCCAGACAAGTCTTTCTCGTCTAGTTTTCTGCATAGCTCTACCTTTCTTCGGTAGTTTTATCATAACTCGAGTTTTACATATCCAATTGATGTGATTCTTTTTGGGTTGTCTTCACATCTTAACTATCAATCATCTCAAAATTTCACAGTCATTGCATTTGTGGTTTTTTGATGTACACGAGTTTCTTTGCAGTATTACATATCTGTTTTTTTTTCTCAAGTAGGACAGATTGACCTTTGTTCGATCTTTCGATCGTAACTTGAGTTTCTCTAGATGGATTTGAGTGATTCTTGTTGTGTCGTCTTCTTGACTTGATTCTCTTTCATATCTATCACTTTTTTCATGGTGAAACACGTTTAGATTAGTCTCACACACGATTTATTTAACAATCCTTTTTCTGCTGAAGGGGTTGGGATTTAATTGTTTCCGCTGCGTACGATTTTTTAATCTACCATTCACCCCCTCTCTGGTAGCTTATCACGTGCTCTTTGATCCTACAATTGGTATCAGAGCTATAGTGCTCTAATCTTTTTGATTTGCATATGTTTTGCCTAATCATCATGGAGAAATACTTTGCAAAACCTTGTGTCTTTAGTGGTATTGATTTTCAGGTTTGGAAGGCACGTATGGAAGCCTTCATCCAGGCTCAAGGCTTCACAATATGGGAGAAGGTATACAAGCCTTACAAAGTGCCCTAAAATGATAAAGTTACTGCTACAAATCTGAGAGATGTCGACAACAACAACAAGGATCAGAACTTGATCATACAAGGATTAACTCAAAGCGACTTCGACCGTGTTGCACACATTCGATCAGCATACGATTTGTGGAAAGCACTTTGCGACTACCACGAAGGATCTAACACTATCAAGGAGGTAAAACAATATATGTTTAAAAAGGAATACATGCGTTTTGAGATGCAACCCGGTGAGTCAATGACGATCTCTTTGCTCGTTCTAACAAAATTCTCAGCAACTTGCGTAGTGCCAATGTTAATTTTACAGATGCTAAAAATGCTAGGCAATTACTAAGTGCATTTGACATGTCAATTTGGGAGATGAGAGTCACATCTATTCGTAAATATACTTTCATGAGTATACTTACATTAGAGGTTCTTTATTCTAAATTGAAAACTCATGAAATTGACATAATCTCACGTAAGAACTCCAACAAGTCTCTTGCATTTGTTTCTCAACATGATATGCCTAGCTCCGACCAATCTTCATCTTGTGGTACACTGGCTTTGTTGTCGTCTCTAACCCTTAAACAGATTGAGGAGTTTCCAGAGGAGGAGCTAGTACTTCTCTCTACTAGGTTCTCAAAAGCATTGCAAAATGTGAGAACTAGAAGGAGAGGAAGCTCCAGACCTCAACGATGTTTCAAATGTGGTAAGACAGGACATTTTCGTTCAGATTGCCCTAACCTTTCAGGTCCTACGTCCCGGGATGAAAAGCAAACAAGGACGAAGCACTCCTCTACAAACGATAAGAATAAAACGAAGGGTTTTACAGGATGTCAATTGGTGAGCAGTTTTATCTCCGCACTGGAAGTGATGAAGATGAAGATGATTTGGCAGACTTTTACTTCATGGCGAGCAAGTCAAGATCAAGTATGGGGGAAGCAGAACACAACAGCGACAATGAAGAGGTATGTCCTACTTGTGAAGAAATGTGTGATGCTATTTCTCGTGCCACTATTATAGTTAAGAAAAAGGACAAAAAGCTTAGGGATAGTGCTGCTAAAATTGAATCACTAGAATCTGAAATCAACTGTTTAAAAACTTTGATTCCTAGTGATGATGCATGTCCCTCATGTGATTTAATATATGAACAATTTTCCTCATTAAGAAGTGCGCACATCTCCACACTTGATAAACTTGAGTTAGAAATTGAATAGAATAGAGAACTTGCTGCACTTAATGATAACAACTTGAAAAATACTAGCTGTTCTACAATTGATTTGCATTGCTCTACTTGTGATGATCTTGGTAAGAAACTACAAGATGCTATGAATGAAATTTCTATATTGAACAATGCTTTACGTGCTCATGAAGTTAAAAATATTTCTAATTGCAAATTAAAAGGAAAAACTTCATGTGAAAATTGCCTTGATCTGTCCAATAAACTTGATGACATGAATAGGAGGACACTAGAGCGGTTTTATAATGCAAATAAAAACCTGAACTTGCTACTAAATTCCTCTAAATCATGTAAGGATAAATATGGTTTAGGTTTTGATTCTCATGCTCATGCAAAGGCACATCAACTTAAAATTGTAAAATTATTAGGAAGTGGATTGATTCAAACAGCTCCTAAACAAAAAGAAGTGGTTTTCAAATCTGCAGGAGTGTTGTCTCATTCGGTTTCAAATAAAAATGTTGCTTGGTCATCTAGACATGAACACAAAGTTAAATTTAATTGTACCTGTGTTGGTAGAGATGGTCATGTCATAGATATTTATTATAGACTAGCTAAACAACCGAAAAAGGAAAGAATAATTGCGAGATCTCATAACTTTCATGCAAAATTTGCTGCACTTGCTAAACCGAATGATACGAACATGCAATCTGCTGCAATGAGTCGAAAACATGCAAAGTTTGCTCCAAACCTACTATATTTCGTGCTACACATGTAACATCTGACAAGTCCGTAGGTTGGTACAAAAATCCTCAAACTTTGGCTCATAAACCTGCTGTTTTGTCTTAGCTTTCGTGTGTTATTCCTGTTGGACGTCGTGTGACTCAGTACTGGATTCCTAAATGCCTTTTGACTAACCCCAATATAGAGTCATCGACGTATTGTGCTTCTATGTAGGTTACACGCTTGAGGAAGGAGAACATTTGGATTGTGGATTTAGGTTGCTCACGCCACATGACCGGTAACAAGGAATGGTTCTCCTCCCTCTCTTTTGTGTCACGTGTAGAGAATGTTACTTTTGCCGATAATTCTTCAACTCTTATAATTTCTAAGGGTTAGGTTAGAGTAAATGATCACTACACATTAAAGGATGTGGCACTTGTCAAAAATTTGAAATACAACTCGCTTTATGTTTCACAATTGCTAGATGAAAATCTGGAAATTATTTTCAATAAAAACTGCTGCAAAGTTGTAAGTTCAAATAGTGAGCTTATTTTTAACATGTCTCGGTTTCGAAGAGTTTTTAAAGCTGATTTTGATATGTCTTCCTCTAAGCAGAGGTGTCTAGTTGCTAATGATTCAAAGGACTTATATTTTTAGCATCGTAGACTTGGTCACGTAGGCCTCGATCATCTAACGCATGTTAGTGCTCTTGATCGCATACTTTGGCTGCCTAAGCTTAAAGGGGACAAAGAAATTGTGTGCTCTTCTTGTAGATATGATAAGATGGTTGCAGGTTCACATACTCCCCTCACAATGATCATGACAACTGAACCGTGTCAACTTTTGCACCTTGACACCGTAGGACCTTCACGTGTTCAATCCTTCAGAGGTAAATGGTATGTTCTTATGATTGTTGATCATTATTCTATATACTATTGGGTTTACTTTATGGCATCTATGAATGAAGCTTTTAGTCACTTTAGAACTTTATTTCTTAGATTATCAATTGATCACCCAGAATCTTTAAAAGAAATTAGAAGTTGTCGGTACCCTGCGTACCGGATATCCTTTGGGAATGCAAGGAGCTCAAAGGAACTTCACCTATCTGAGTTGAAGACCTCCGAAGGCCCCACGTGTCATACGGAACCGGACCTGCCTCCCTTCTATGGTTAGTTCCAGTGCGCCACTTGTATCGTTAAACTGGAGCTACATTCCACACATGGGAAAGCTCCGGACTAGATACTCATGTGGCACCCCCGGACCTAACCCCCGACATAGGGAAGCTCTGGTACCGACACGTGTACAACAGCACCGGACCTACTCGTCCAAGACAGTAAGCTCTGAAGCTGCCATGCGTCCAACCGCCGGACCTTCAACCTCAACAGACAGAGTGGTGGACTTCCAATGGCTCGGACCTTCAAAAAACATTAAAGACCTCAAGACCCGATTAAGTGTCATTAATGCTATATTAATGACACACGATCGGAGGGCCCTTAATACCAGTAACACCACTGTCAAGGCGCGTTACCACACTATTAAGGGTAATTAAGCTCATTAATTGTGTATTAAACATCAGTAACCGCCAGGGCCACATGTCAGGCTAGGCTAACGATGTAATAGTCAGTCCTTGTACTATAAAAGGACTGGCCAAGCGATACACGGGGAGAGAACCAGATACATGCCCACGTACGCTGAGAGGAGACACTATAGTCTTTCACACTCAAGCGCTCAAACGCTAAATACAACTGCAACACACCCATGGAGCAGGGTATTACGCTCAGGCAGCACAAACCACGTAAATCCTCGTGTCAACTAGCCACCTTGTTCTGAATCTCTGCGCGCCAACAACCGAACTACAAACTCCGTGGGCTGCCAACGGTAGTACCGAGAGAATTGCCGGAATCACACTCCGACAGAAGTGATAACGGAACCAATTTTAAAAAATCAATCTTTTGATCACTTTTGTGCTAAAAATAGAATAGATCATGAATTTTCTTCACCATATGTACCTCAACAAAACGGTGTTGTAGAAGGAATGAACTGAACCTTAGTTGAGATGGCTAGGACTATGCTTGATGAATATCAAACTCCTAGGAAATTTTGGGCTGATGCGATTGAAACTGCTTGTTATGTCTCAAATTGTGTTTTCTTGCGCATTAAGCTAGGTAAAACACCATATGAGCTCCGGTTTGGACATAGGCCTATTGTTACACACTTTCGGGTCTTTGGTTGCAAATGCTTTGTTAAGAAACATGGTAATCTTGATAAATTTGAACCTAGATCTGTTGATGGTATGTTTCTTGGTTATCCATCTCATACTAGAGGCTACTGTGTGCTTTTACTTGACACTAAAAAAATTGTGGATACTTGTGAGGTGTCTTTTGATGAAGCTAGCCCAGGTACTATCTCAATCATTGCAGGTCCAGATCCATATCCGCAGGGGGAGAGCATTTTCGTTGAAGATGAGGAAGAGGCAGAGCTGCTGCCTAAAAATTCAGCAGCTAATGACATTGTTCCAGCTCCTGATTTTGATTCACAGCCAGCACCGACGACCACCATTGCTGGTTCAGATCCTCCTCAAGTCACAAGCTCATCGATTTGTGATGAACATGAAGAAGAAGAAGCTTGTGAAGTGTCTACTACCCTCCGGGTTCTCAAAAGTCATCCTCCACAACAAATTATTGGAAGCTTGCACGAACGAGTCACACGGTCCAGGTTTGGCGATCCAAACTCTCATGCTCATTCTACTTTTGTTGCTTCTTTTGAACCCAAAGATATATAATACGCACTCACTAATGAATCTTGGATTATTGCCATGCAAGAAGAGTTAGAAGATTTTGAAAGAAATAATGTTTGGAAACTTGTACGTCCACCTCATGGTCACACTTTAATTGGAACTAAATGGGTGTTTAAAAATAAACAAAGTGAGGATGGGGTTGTTGTTAGGAATAAGGCTAGGTTGGTTTCTTGTTGACGGCTCCCAAGGTATACTAACAAATCATCCCTGGCAATGGAGCCAGAAATTCTTGTTGGTATTACTCATGCACAATTAACTAAACATCTCCAACTGATGTGTCAGAAATGCTTGTTAATGGTTCTATTGGATCACAGACTGAATTCCGCAAGTGCACAGAGATATCATTGTAGCATTTCCCCTTAAGAGTATTCCCAAGAATGTCATTTATTTGATCCCAAAGGAAGGCGGGGTAGAGATATAACAATCATCAAGTGGAAAGGGTAGAAAGGTCTAGGTAAGAATCTAGTCAGGATGGATAAAATAATAATGGAGGTAGTGTGACACACACTAAAGCTTTCAAGTCTAAGGGGGTAAGAGGATCCTAGAGGATAGTTAAGGTTGAGAGTTATGGAGGTACTCCTACTATGCTCTATTGTACATATACATAGTCTAAACTAATTATTCATAAGCTAGATCAATAGTGAATACTTGTGCTATGTGGTTCAACACATCGGGCACGGGCTTACCCCTAGCAATACTAGGGCGACTCCCACCAAGAGCCTATGGCATAGCCGACCGTGGAGGATTACAAAGGACAGATAGGGCTGTCACCACCAACTGCCTACCTCTTCAATCTGTGGGTCTACGAGACATCCAATGCTACTTAGCTATCCTAGCACCATGCTAGGATATTAAGTAATTACCTTAAGAGGCTAGGCACAATCCATCCTAAGGCAATGAATTGAATCATCATTGAACCAATGTTGATACACAACATAATTACCCATACTAACCTAGTTTTTTTATAATTAACTAGACTATAGTGGGGGTCTATAGGTTCTATGTTAATGAGATATGTTCATGATGAAACAGTCATAGAAGCTATACCTTCCACATACATGGACTCCACAATCAAACAAGAAACACTTTTCCCAAGTATATGTCTAAGTAGAGACTAAAGATACTATCTTTACTATGCATAAAGTCACAATTACAAGAAAGAATACATGAGCCATACCTTTCCCAATATAGGATTGGGAAGAGAGGTACTCCTTACTCCTTTCCCAATTTGGACTTGGGACTAGAGACTCTCCTATGTACAACCTAACTCCTCTAAGACTATGGATGATAGTGTATACAATAGAGATGAAGCTCAAGTGGTGTGTGTTGAAGTGAGGGTAGGGGTTCCTATTTATACTAGTGTTGAGGTCGGTTCCCGCCACCAAAAGCGTGCAAATCAGTCACCATTGACTCCAGGAAGCCGGGAGGAGCCAACACGTTGAGGCTGACCGAGTTTGGTGCAGAGACCAGGTCAGTTGACCCCCTGGTTCGGCTGACCTGGTCAGTGCACCAATTTTCGTGTGCTTTCTGCAGGTGGCTGCCAGGTGGGTCCCATTGATGTATATGCGTGATACACCGTTGGATCTCCTCGGACACTTCTATTTGTGGGCCATTTGATCCATGGGATGCCACATGTCATCACCTGATTGGCTGGGATGATATTTTATAGGATTGGTCCCTCTACATTTCCTCAATTCCTGCATAAAATGTTGCATACACATATTTCTCCAAGTCCAAGTGGAATTGGGTTAGATAGAAAGGTGATGTGTGCAAGAAATGACAAATCCTTCACATAATTGAGTTAAATTGACGGATGTAATTTGTATATAACAGCCATCAACAAACTCCCCCAAGCTTATCCTTTGCTCATCCCGAGCAAAGTCAAGACTTAAGGTTGATGATCAGGAGTTGCTACAATATCTTATTTTCAAAAGTACCTAATGCACAGCAAGATACTCTACCTAGTATTGCGGAAATTGGCTATGATACCCTACCCTTCTTTAGTTATCATGGGGCAAACGCAGCCTAGAAATCTAGTTCCACTTAAATCTCGGAGAATTCAATTTATATATTAAGTACCTCAATTTGATTCTCTCAATCACTCCTTTGTGGATAGTGGAAATATTTCCTCACCGAAACATTGTGCCTCTACTATTCCTACTCATTGAATATGGCTTGTATGTGGAGCTTGGTAAGGAAAGTAAGTAGGCATATTTGCATCACATATATTGCTAAATCAACAGAGTAAGCCTTAGAAGAATTCAAATCAAAACTTTCTGATTCAAGACTAGTGCATGTGTGATGGAGTGGAAGTGGATGTAGATACTTGAGATAACTCCTTTTTGGTATAATGTCTCTTTCTTTCGCAAGGATGAAACATGGCTACTTTTTTTCTCATGCTTATGATGTAAGCATGCTTTTTTTTCATTTTCTTTTTGTAGCCGTGTCTTCTACTCCCTTTCTTTGCAATGAATTTTGAAGAGAGTGCTAAACATGAATAACATGGAGTTTCTGTTTTGTTGGTGTATGGTGGATATGATGGACGTTTTGCTTACTTCTAGTGTAGAAGTATAGCATGTGCAAGTGAAGTCTTGAATTCAAAAAGAGTTCAATGATTTCTCACATAGGTCTATACTATTTTGACTAGGCTCAATGTGAAAGCATTTGCATATGCATAAGGTTTTGTCCATGTATAAACATCATATGGCTTTGGTAGGTATTTCCAATCAATTGAGGGAAACATAAATCTTTTTAGACTTTCTCCAGAAATCTAAGTTTTACTTTCAAACTAGGACTAGCAGCCCTATTACCAATTCTATTCTTGCAACAACCTAGAATTAGATCAAGCTTTTGCTACCCACAACTTCCAAATTAAGGTAAAAGTATTTCAAACCAATGAAAACAATTTTCGGATAGTAGCAAGTTGTAAACTATAGACTTAGGAAAATAAAATAGAGCAACTATTCATCATTTCATCTATGTGAATTCTAAATCATTCTTACATCACATCTTTATCTGATGAAAGCAAATCTAACCTATATTTTTTTAAATGCAAGGTGGATGATGGATGGATGGAAAATATGCAAGGAATGTGAGACATGTTACCTCAAGTGGGGGTACTCCCCCAAGCTTATTCTTTAACTATCTCCGTGATAAGGGTTGAACCCTTGATGACGGAAGTACGCTGCAAGATCAGCTTGTTGTTGTTGTAGCGTCGTGTTGAAGGTTTTGAATTGAGCATCCACGTGTTGTTGCCAATCCTGGGTACCTTGAACATGCTCCTGGAGTTTGTTGTAGATGTCACCCGTTCTCACTTCAAGTTCTCCCATACGTCTAGTGAGGTTCGTCATTCCTTGGCTATAGTCATGATGACTTCTAGCCGAAAAGGAACCACGTCCTCTCATGGACGGTTGGGGCAAGATACTAGGGCTTGAAGTGGATAAGGGTGGATCCCTTTGCAATTCTTGCCAAGATGATCCCCCAGTCACATACGTCGGAGGTTGAGTCCATCCAGGCACATAACCCGTTGGGTTCTCTTCCTCTTGGTATTCATGGACCGGAGAGATTATTGGTGGCATGCCTGTGGCTGCAGCCCTCACACGATTTCTTGTTACCCTGCCAGAGACATTACTTCTTCTTGCTTCCTCAAGGGGAAGAAGATTAATGGTTAGCCTCCGGCATTTGTACAAATGAAAATCCGGGTTAGGTAATAGAATTTCATTAACAAAGTTTGGGTTGAAAAATATCAAGGACCCATCTTGATCATGCTTTAGGGTATGTCCTTGCACTAAATAGTCTTCATCAATTAATTTTCTTTAAATTTCAATGTATTCAAATGAAGAGTATTTAAGTTCTCCTACCCTATCAGCAAAATGAGTAATCAATGAAGTGCATTCAATTAGTCCTGATTTTGAAATGTAATCTAACCATTGTGTCATCATGGCTTTGACTGGAGCAACTTTTATCTTTTTAGTCATGCCAAATAAAATTTTCAATTCATCATCTCGCACAACCCTAACATCTCCCAGTCATAGGCACCCATCTATGCATGAGGCGCAAGGTAGCGTTTTGGATGTGGCTATTCCTAGGAGCGCGACATGTGACCTCACTAGTTAGCTCATGCCAAAACTTTGTTTATTAAACTTAGGCAAATTGTCTAAATCTGGAAAACACCATTTATGGAAGCCTAGGATGCTACCTAATTCTTTCCATAGGATGTTGTATTCTTTTTGAAATAATCTAAAAGTAATACCATCAAATCCTATTCTTAGCGTGCAAAGGAATTGCATAGTGACAAGGCGTGAACCTTTCTCTATGTGAGCGAAGTCATCAAATCTAATTGCATGCCAAATGGAAAGAAATTCGGAGTCCATGCCTATTTTGGAGATCAAATGTGGATCGTAAGCCTTGGTGTGGCGGAACTCACGATCTTGGAGAAGCCTGCGTGCTTGGTCTTCAACTTCGCTTCGTATGTCGAGGTCGTTGTCATGAAGAAGTTGGTGTGGTTGCTTCTCTCTTCCATGGGAGTGTCCTCACACACACTTCTCCTCCTTGGGCTTGTACCCATGGAAGAGTGGCGTGCATTAGAACTTTCACCATGGCTTGAGCTTGCAGCATCCTTCCTCTTTCCAAACAACCTCTTCATGTCTTTTTAGTTCAACAAGCAAGAACAAAACAAGGCGAGAAAAATCCGAAAAGAAATGATGTTTGGAAAACAAAACTATCAACGAATTTTCTCCTCTTGAAGGCTTGAGTGTAAAATTCAAATGCAAACAAAAAAATTCTTTTTGGGGATGGATTTGAGCAAGAGTGTTGCAATGAAGAGCAAGAAAAACAAGGTGAGCTAGAGAGCGACTTGGGGAGGTGTAAAATGATGTGGTGTGTGAAGAGAGGTGCCCCTCACGACCACAATTTATAGGGTGCACCCTCCAAAGGTCACTTGGGGTTCAAAATATAGCCGTTGGAAGAAGGGGAGCCAATTTAGCTCCACTCTCCGTTCGGCCGACCTGGGGGGTTCCGCCAACCTGACAGGTGGCCCCCCTGGTTCCCCTTTTGGCAAATGGCTCCCCAGCGGCTATAAAGTTAGCACGTTGGTGAAATGCCACATGTGCAGCTCAGAAAAAATTGTTTTTCAAATAAAAACCTTTTGTTTCAAATCCAATAAAAATTTTCTTTTGAAAAGAAAGAAAGAAAAATGATAGTTGAGAATATGAGATTCTCAACTTGCTAGGAAAAATCAAATATGCTATGGGAAAATTCCAAATGGGTTGGAAAAAACAAAAGAAAGTAAAACAAAGTGGGATAACTACCAATTTGAACTATTGGCGTAGATCTCACCACCGTCCGATGAGATGGACATTCCTCCGTCTTCATTTCACATCCGGGCCCGGAGGGATGGGCTTGGACATCTTGTCTTGATTCTTCCGCCATTCCTTCTTTGGCGGCTTGGTGGACTTGGGCCTTCGAGAAGGTCCAGACGATTCCATCGCCTTTGGATATCGACATGGTCAAAACGACGAATTCTTCGCATAGATTAATCTTCTCATGAATGCAATGAGAGAGCCCACCTTTGGAGGTGTGACTTCGACCTCTCTCATGTGTTTATCATTTACCCCATACTTGATTCGAATCATGGATCATTGTTCTGTTCTAGGCCGAAAGTTAAACATTTCCTCCTTGCCATTGATATGGAAGTGGATTTCTCCAACTCCCACATCTATGCGAGCTTTTGCAGTGTTGAGGAATAGGCGCCCAAGAATGAGTGGTGTATCTTTCTCGGAGTCCATGTCTAGCACCACAAAATCCACGGGTATGAAGCAGTTCTGGATCTTCACCATGACGTCTTCAGCAATACCCGTTGGATAACGGATTGAAGAGTCAGCCAGTTGTAGCTGCATTGGTGTTGGAGTCAGTTCTGTGAAGTTCAGCTGGTCGAACACAACCTTGGGAATCACACTGACACTTGCTCCCAGATCACATAGTGTCTTTTCAAAGTGGTGAGCCCCAGTTGAGCATGAAATGGTAGGACATCCAGGGTCCTACTTCTTTTCAGGAAGCCTATTGGGGATGGCTGCTATGCAGTCTTCCGTAAGCTTGACGACCTCAGTGGTGGACAATGGCCGTTTGATGTTCAATATGTCCTTGAGATAGCGAGCATAAGTAGGGACTTGCATCGAATCAATCAAGGTCACATTGATGTGGATCTTTTGGATGATCTAAACAAAACGGTTGAATTGCTCATCCACTGTTGGCTTCCTTTGTCTGTGAGGGAATGGCAATAAGGTTGTGTCTTCCAAGTGTTTGGCCATTCTCTCAACATGTAATTCACTTGGGACATCCTCCTTCTCAGGCTCAGTTGTCCTCTTTTCTTGTGTGAGATATTGTGGGTCATGAGTGGTCTTTCCTCCTCTCGTAACCACTGCACTGACGTTCTCCACTGGGGCTTCTGGCTGCCCCGGAGTTTTGTTGTTTTCTAATTGCGGGACAACTGCAGCAAGTTGTGCCAACTGAGTCTCCAACATCTTGTTGAAGCTCAGTTGATTCTTGAAAATGTTGAGGATAGTCCTTCAATCCTTGCATTGATATTCTCTAGGGTCTTGTCATTAGCTGACAGCTTCTTGTATAGGGCATCATTGATCATGAGCTGGCTAATGGCATGTTCTCTCATGTTGGGCTGATTTCCAGGGTTGCCATTGTTGTTGTACCCTCCTTGAAAGAATGGGTGTTGTTGACCCCACCCTTGACCTCCTTGATGATAGCCATTGTTGTTGTTGAAATTTCCATTGTTGGCGAGGTATAAGGCATCCTCACGAGTTTATGGGCAATCATTGCCCATATGACCCGTGTCGCCACAGACTTCACACGTGATGTGAGAGTCTAGGGCATAGGCATTGCCAAACACTTCACCACTGGCTTGTCCATCAATTTTCTTCATTAGGAGGTCCAATTTTGCAGCGATCATGTCCACCTCCTTCAAGGTGTGCATGCCTCGCTGTCGGGTATGGAGATGCTCATCGTTCCATCCCATGTTGGTCACCATCTTCTCAATAAGATCTTTAGCTTTTGGCACCGTCAATGAGAAGAAGGCTCCTCCAGCGGTAGCATCCAAATGGTCACGAGCTGATGGGATCAGCCTGTTATAGAAGTTTTGAATAAGAAGCCAGACATCCATCCCATGGTGGGGATTGGCTAGGATGTACTCCTGAAGACTTTCCTGTGCCTCGGGAATAGATTCCTTGAGCTCTTGCTGAAAGCTGGAAATCCTTCCACGTAGGGCATTGGTTTTGCCCAACGGGAAGAATTTGGCGAGGAATGCCGTAGACAACTTCTCCCAAGTGTCTACAGCACTTCGGTTCACGTAGAACCACTATTTCGCTCTCCCAAGGAGAGAGAACGGAAACAGTCTAAGACGGACCACATCCGGAGACACGTCCTTGATCTTAAAAGTGCTGCAGATCTCGAGGAATTATTGCAGGTGAGCACTTACATCCTCGTTAGCCTTCCCACAGAATGGGTTGGCCTGCACTATAGTGATAAGGCCAGTTTTGATCTCGAAGTTCACATCTCCCGTGTTAACAGTGGGCCCAATAGGCACATTGTTAGTAGAGGGAGCTGAGAACTCACGAAGGGTCTTCTGAGCCATTGGCGTTTGGATTGTTGGAGCAAAAATGCTAGCTTGCTTTGCCATTCGAATCTTCTGAGGAGTAACGACACGGGGTCGGTCTCTTAGAAGAGATTCAGGATCTTCAACAAAGTTTTCCGGCAGGCGGAAACCAGACATACACTACCCTGTTTTCACATTTAAAATGCGAAAACAAAGAATAGTTATCCTACTAAAATCCTACCCAAGGTTCTATCCTATTCACTCAGTCATGTTATATATCTATTTGCCTTTCCTGGCAACAACACTAGAAATGCTTGTTGACGGCTCATAAGGTATACTAACAAATCATCCCTAGCAATGAAGCCAGAAATGCTTGTTAGTATTACTTATGCACCATTAACTAAACATCTCCAACTGATGTGTCACAAATGCTTGTTAATGGTTCTATTGGATCACGGAGTGAATTCTGTAAGCACACGGAGATATCATTGTAGCATTTCCCCTTAAGAGTATTCCCAAGGGTGTCATTTATTTGATCCCAAAGGAAGGCAGGGTAGAATCATCAAGTGGAAAGTGTAGAAAGGTCTAGGTAAGAATCTAGTAAGGATGGATAAAATAATAATGGAGGTAGTGTGACACACACAAAAGCTTTCAAGTCTAAGGGGGTAAGAGGATCCTGGAGGTTAGTTAAGGTTGAGAGTTATGGAGGTACTCCTACTATGCTCTATTGTACATATACATAGTCTAAACTAATTATTCATAAGCTAGATCAATAGTGAATACTTACACTATGTGGTTCAACACATCAGGCACGAGCTTAACCCTAGCAATACTAGGGCGACTATCGCTAAGAGTCTGTGGCATAGCCGAACGTGAAGGATTACAAAGGACATATAGGGCTATCACCACCTACTGCCTACCTCTTCAATCCATGGGTCCACGAGACATCCATTGCTACTTAGCTATCCTAGCACCATGCTAGCATATTAAGTAATTACCTTAAGATCCTAGGCACAATCCATTCTAATGCAATGAATTGAATCATCATTGAACCAATGTTGATACACAACATAATTATCCATACTAACCTAGTTATGTTATAATTAACTAGACTATAGTGGGGGTCTATAGGTTCTATGATAATGAGATATGTTCATGATGAAACAGTCATAGAAGCTATACCTTCCATATACATGAACTCCACAATCAAACAAGAGACGCTTTGCCCAAGTATATGTATAAGTAGAGACTAAAGATACTATCTTTATTATGCATAAAGTCACAATTACAAGAAAGAATACATGAGCCATACCTTTCCCAATGTAGGATTGGGAAGAGAGAGACTCCTTATTCCTTTCCCAATTCGGACATGGGACTAGAGACTCTCCTATATACAACCTAACTCCTCTATGACTATGGATGATAGTGTATACAATAGAGATGAAGCTCAAGTGGTGTGTGTTGAAGTGAGGGGTAGGGGGTCCTATTTACACTAGTGTTGAGGTCGGTTACCACCACCAAAAGCGTGCGAATCAGTCACCATTGACTCCAGGAATCCGGGAGGAGTCAACTCGTGGAGGCTGACCGAGTTTGGTGCAGAGACCAGGTCGGCCGACCCCCTTGTTCGGCTGACCTGGTCAGTGCACCAATTCTCGTGTGCTTTCTCCAGGTGGCTGCCAGGTGGGTCCCATTGATGTATATGGGTGATACACTGTTGGATCTCCTTAGATACTTCTGTTTGTGGGCCATTTGATCCATGGGATGCCACATGTCGTCGCCTGATTGGCTGGGATGATATTTTATAGGATTGGTCCCTCTACATCTCCTCATTTCCTGCATAAAATGCTGCATACACATATTTCTCCAAGTCCAAGTGGAATTGGGTTAGATAGAAAGGTGATGTGTGCAAGAAATGACAAATCCTTCACATAATTGAGTTAAATTGACTAATGAAATTTGTATCTAACAGCCGTCAACATTGCTCAAAGTTTCACTCAAGTTGAAGGTCTAGAATTTGATGAAACTTTTGCTCCTGTTGCTAGATTAGAAGCCATAAGAATTTTGTTAGCTTTTGCTGCATCTAAAGGTTTTAATCTTTATCAAATGGATGTTAAAAGTGCTTTTCCTAATGGCTACATAGATGAGGAGGTTTATGTTAAGCAACCACCTGGTTTTGAAAATTCAGATTTCCCTAATCATGTTTACAAACTGTCCAAAGCCTTGTACGGTCTCAAACAAGCCCCTAGAGCATGGTATGATAGGTTAAAAACATTTTTACTTTAAAAGGGGTTTACCATGGGCAAGCTTGATAAAACTCTTTTTGTGCTTAAGCATGGCAATGACTCATTATTCGTTCAAGTGTATGTGGATGATATTATCTTTGGTTGTGCTTCTCATGATCTTGTGTCCAAGTTTTCAGCTATGATGAGTTCAGAATTTGAGATGAGTATGATGGGAGAACTCACGTACTTTTTGGGGCTGCAAATCAAGCAAACCGAGGACGGTACCTTTGTGCATCAAACAAAGTATACAAAATACCTCCTAAGGCACTTCAACGTGGACAAAAGCAAGTCTCTTCGGACACCAATGGGAATAGCAACAACACTTGAACCTGATGAAGATGGTGAACCCGTGGATGAAAAAGAATATAGAAGCATTATCGGATCACTATTGTACCTAACGGCATCAAGACCGGACATACAATTCAACGTATGTCTATGTGCACGGTTTCAAGGTTCTCCACGTGCTTCACATCGTCAAACCCTCAAAAGGATTCTCAGGTACTTATGTGGAACTCAAGAATTTGGCATTTTCTTCCTTCTTCCTGAACTGTTACTTTGAACGCTTTTTCTGATGCTGATTTTGGAGGTTGTAGGATTGATAGGAAAAGTACCTCCAGTGCTTGTCATTTTCTTGGTAATTCACTTGTTGCTTGGTCCTCTATAAAACAAAATTCAGTTGCACAATCCACAGCCGAATCTGAATATGTAGCTGTTGCTAGTGCTTGCTCACAAATTCTTTGGATTGTTCAAACACTTAAGGACTATGGGGTTGATCTAGATAGTGTTCCACTGTTTTGTGATAACACTAGTGCCATTTGCATTGCTTAAAACCCCGTGAAACATTCTAGAACTAAGCACATTGACATTAGGTATCACTTTCTTCGTGATAATGTTGAAAAAGGAAATATTGTGCTTCACCATGTAGATATCGAACAACAATTGGCTGACATTTTTACAAAACTTTTGGATTTCACTCGTTTTTGTTTCATTCGCAGTGAAATAGGAGTTATGCATCCTCATGGTTTACATTGAGGGGGGGGGGGGGTTTAAACTTGAGAAGTCTATGTGTGAATCCGAAATTAAAATAATATGAGCATAGTATTTCATACATATATGACTTCGTGATTCCTTTTACATGCTGAAAGTTCTTACTACATTACTCTGTGTTATACATTTTGTAGTTTTTGCCATCTAGTATTTGGAATAATTACTTACACTAAATCTTGTCATGGTCAAACTTTCTTGCTGTTTTGAACTTGTTGCATGCTCACAAGTCCTTTTAATCATAAAGAATTAATCAAGTAATCAACTCACATGTTGAGTTTTTATGAACAAATATAAGTTGAGAAAAGATCAAAGAATATGCATGCATCGCACTTCTTCTTTTGAGAAGGCTTATCATTGCACTTAGATATGAACATGGAAGAAGTTGTGTATGACTAAAACCATGTCCTTAAGCTTCTGATTGTCAAATGACATAGGCTTGGCTTGGTTGGTTAGAATAAGGCAGATGCGTATCCAATCTCTTGCAAATATCTTATGATCAAAATTTGTGCTTTGAAAAATAATAAAATGTAGCAACAAGTGTCATGCTTTTAGGTCTTGAAATAGTTAATTTTGTGAGATCATGACTTGCTTAAATTGAAAATTACATTTGATCTCTAGCATGGCTTACACTGCTTTATGTATCTCATTGATGTGATAGTATAAGTTACTTGATAGTATGACTTGGATGAGCTTTGTTTTATATGTATATGTTATAATATGCTGATGTGATAGCGTAAGTTACTTGATAGTATGACATGGATGAGCTTTGTTTTATATGTATATGTTATAATATGCTCATAACAATTAAAATATCTCTTTTCAACCTTGTTGAATACATTGTCAAAGGGGGAGAGATAATATGGTGAATTTTCAAAGATAAGTTTGCAAGGGGGAGAAATATGTATCAGGGGAGAAATTTATTTCTATCTCATTTGATTTTCAAATAGGGGGAGAAATTGTTTTCAAAACTTTTCATGCCAATGTTTGGATTTTAAATGGTGTTGCCAATGCATTCACCAAGGGGAAGATTGTGAGACCTATGTGTGCTGAATACATTGGCTTTGACAATAAAAGTTTTGAATGCTAACATAACATCTTTTTAGCAAGGTCCGACTTTAGCTCCGGCATGTCTTTGGTAAGCTCCGGCACTAGGCTGTACTAGCTTTGGTAAGCTTTGGCGTTAGGTTGTACTAGCTTTGGGAAGCTCCGGCTCAAGCTCCGGTTAGTTTTGGCAAGATTCGGAGCTTGATTGCAATGTTTTTGCTTTTTCTGTGAAATGTTTCGAATTTTCTTTACATTGTTGGAAAGTTTGCTTAGTATTATTTTACTAATTTTTTTGGTGTGTTTTGGTGGTTAAGGCTGATATCATTTTGCTATAGTTTGCAACATGCTTATATGAGGTGCTCACTTAAGATGTTGTAGTTTCGGAACAAACGAGAGTAGGGTCGAGGACTTGTGCTCGAAAGTATTGGTTGTTTATTCATGTGTAGGGGTTTCTTGACTTCAAGACATGGTTGGTGACGGGATCCATTGAATTATTCTTAGGGAGAAGATGAGGTTCAATAACCAAGTTCGGGAGGAATTTTGGTTGAGTTGATCGGGAGGTTGCACAACATGTTTGAATCAAGAACAATGCATATGAAGGTATCGTGGATGTCACTGGAAGATGTTTGCATGTATGCAAGAAGTGCATGGACGTGGCTACATGGTTCCGAGGCATGATGAAGAGATGTGGATGTAAAGAATTGGTCAGAAAGGTTCAACTGACTAGGTTATGGACTCAAGCAGCGGCTGAGTCGGGTTTGACTCAAATATGAAAAAATTTGAGTTGGTTGAATAGGATTTCATGTGGGTCACGAATTTGAGTTGTTTTAGGAATGTGGGATACAATCCTAAGGTGTTTGTAAGTCTTAAGATTGCTTCTATCTTCGTATAGAAGAGTCTTGAGCAGTTATGGAAAGTTTCGATTCGTGAACTGAGTAGGATTAGAGTCCAAGTTGAGATTGGGTTGGCCTAAGGGCTGGTTATATAAGAAAGGGAGGCCAGAGATTGCGTGAGACGACTTTGGGGCTGTTCCTCTTGTGTTCTATTGAATAAAGATCGTAGTTTAAAGGAACTTTTGTGCCTTGTTCGTCCGACTTGTTCCAGGCAAGTTTTTCTCCTCGACTTTTCTGCACAACACTACCTTTCTTTGGTAGTTTTATCATAACTCGAGTTTTATATATCCAATTGATGTGATTATTTTTGGGTTGTATTCACAACTTTATTATCTATCAACTGTTAAAATTTCACGGTCATTGGATTTGTGGTTTTTTATCTACACGAGTTTCTTTGCAGTATTACAGATCTGTTTTTTTCTTGGGTAGGACAGATTGACCTTTGTTCGATCTTTCGATCGTAACTTGAGTTTCTCTCGACGGATTTGAGTGATTTTTGTTTTGTTGTCTTCGTGACTTGATTATCTCTGATATACATCACTTTTGTCACGGTGAAACTGTAAAATCCACTTAATTCTAAATATGAAGATCAGTTGTGAGTTAAATTCAAATTTGATTGGGTTCAAGATATGGTCATGTACATAAACTTGAACCTATTCAATTCCTTTTTCTTCTCATGTTTAAAATTTTATTAACATGAGAAACATACTTCACCAATAATCTTAGAAAAATCAAATATCATCTCTGCATAATTTTGGAATGTTTGAATAGGGTTTGCTTGGGCAAATAAATTTATAGTACCTCATATACTCAAATAGTCAAAAAGGAATATAGCTATTGTATACATATGCCCTGTCAAAAATATTCAAATCTAAGGCTATAAATTTTTCTATAGTCTTCTAAAGTTACAAATAAGCTCCTTGAGAAATTTCATGAATTTTGTAATCCATTTGCTATTTCATTTGAGACGCTCAGCGAATTTGAATCATGTTTAAATTCAAATTCAAAATCTGGTCAAAATATACTTGAACATAAAGATCTAAACACACCATTGTGTTCATCACATTGTTCTTGACTTATCCATGAAGTTTGATGATTTTTGGAGTTCATTTACTATTTAAAAATTAATTACTAAAGTGGCAGTAGCTGTAAGGCTGACTGGTGGGGCCCACCAGTCAGCAGCCCACGTGCAGCCGCAATCCAGCGCGCGCTGCGCGCACCACCGCGATGCCGTGCATGCCCAGCGCGACAGAAGCGAGATGCTGCCGTTTGAGCCCTACAAATATCATCCCTACTCCTCCTTATCGCTTCCACGGTCGATCTTTTCGTTCTCCCCGACGCTGAGCCGACGCTCTGCTTCATTTCGCCCCCAGGCGCAAGATTCCGACCGCCGGCGCCGCGCGTCCGTTGCCAGCCAACCGGAAGCACCTCGTGCCATGCTCTCAACGGCAAAGTTGTTCCCCACTCCCTCGTCTAGCTTCTGGTTTAATCCCTTTGTTCTTTCGTTGATGTTTTGGCCGGTATTTTGAAGCTAAACCGGAGCTGGCCGTTGAGGTTGCCGTGCGCCGTCTCTGCTCCACAGTGCCAGGCTGCTGCAAGCAGTTTCGTTCTTCGACTCCAACAGCAAAGTGGTGCGTCTGGACACGCTCTGCAGGACGGGGAAAGCCGTTTCTTGTTTGAGTGAGTATCGAGTAATTTATCCAAGTTTTACTCTCGACCGAAGCATCTGTACTAGCTAGGTTTTTCATTCAATTCGGTTTCCACACTGCATCACTCTTCAAAATTGCTAGCAAATAGTTTCTACACTTCCTTGCGCACCATCTCGAACTGGAATTACCAAAAATAATAGACCATAGCTCGAGAATCATGAGTTCTTCCCTCCGCCATTGAAGAGTTACCCCTGTCGCCATCGACGGTTATTTTGCCAGCCGTTGCACGATGATTTCACATTCATATCGCTTCCCTCATGGTCCCAGAAGACTTCCCCAACCTTTTCTGATAGTTTTTAGCCACGGGGCGACAGTTCCGACATGGCCGGAACCCTAGCTGCCGCTGCCGCCAATGCACCGCTGTTTCCGACCGTTGGCAGGCTTCACCGACCCCACCCTCGTGCTCAGCGCATGATTTTAGGGTTGGGCACCCAAGAATAGGCGCTGCAGTGGCTGGGAACTCGGATCCGGCGAGGCTCACCGGATCGCGCCGCCCGCTCGCCGTCGGCCTGAGGAAGACGAAGGTGCGGCAGGGTCCACACGTCAGTGAGCATTTTCCCTTGGTTTGTGGATCTGCTGTGGCTGCGGGATTCCGTGTGACCACGTGGGAAAAAACCGTGTGCACCCGTGTGTTGCTTTGACCAGAGCATGCCACGTCAGCTGGTGGGGCCCAGGCGCTATTGTTTTGAATTCAAATTAATTCAAACAATTCCAGATTTGGCTCCAACTTAGAAAATCCTTAACTCTCTGTAGACTGCTCCAAAAATCTTCAAACAAATTTTGTTTGAAAGCCCTTGAGCTCTAGTTTCTGTTAGTACCAATTAGGTTTTGTGAAACTTACTTTTAAATTCTGTAGAAAACAATATTTCCAAATACAAATACAATTTTCCAGATGAACTTTCCACTGGAAAAATCACCAAAATTCACAAAACATTCATTATCCTATTCTTGATTATCAGAATAAGTTTGGGAGCCATTGCACCTGTATAACCCTCTGTATAATTCAATTACCTTTTTCAGACATTGAATTATTACAGATGATCAGTTGTTTTATTGTGTCCCAAATTTGGACTGAACCTTCCTTTTGTCATACACTAGTTCCTATAGAAATTTGGGATTTAATTGACTTAGCCTCCTGGTCCTAATTCAGTTGCCAACTGAATGTTAATTGAAAAGCTAAAATTCAGTTATAAAATAATTCCAGAAATTCTTGCCAACTCTGAAATTCAATATCTCTTTCACCAGGGCTTATAAATTTAAGAAAACAATTTTGCTAGAACTAGGACAACAGCCTCTATCATGATCATCAACTGACAGCTATGTTCAAGCTACAGTTTCTTCTCTAAAATTCTTCGAAGTTTATCGCTTACCATAATTTTAGAGACAAAAACTACTTTGATCATCTCCTGTTCTTTGCAACAGTATTCCTTGTAGTCCCTAACATATACCATAAAAATCCAAAAACCAAAGAAGATCATTCACTCACTATAACCATAGTTAGAAGCTTATGAACTATATATACATTATAATTTACTAGCATTCCTATATGCATGTCATGTAGTGATCGATATTGACGAGAAGTGTTGCTTGGAGGAGAAGGCCAGGGTGTCCACTTGAAGTCCTTGGCGGAGCCTTCAGATAAGGACCACTAACAATTGACATTCAATCGAGTCGCAAACTAAGGCAAGCCTTGGTTTGCATTTAAGAGCCTTTCAAAAAAATTTCAGTTTTATTCACTTACGTCTTCAGTTGATATTGTGCATTACGTATAAGGTGTTTGATAATCCACCTGCATATCCACAAATCCTATGGGAGGGTTGGAAAGGTTTATAGCTTGACGTGTAGAACTACCAATGCTAATGTTGTAGATATACCGATAGAAGTCCAGTAGTTGGAATCTACTCACGAGATAGGAATAACAGTTCACATGAGGGTGAAAAATGAAAGAATGACTTATGAAATAAATACGAGACCAGGCAGCGGGAATATGAGTCGACGAGATGGAGTCTCGGGCGCATAGCCCTCCCTATGTCGCTTGAGGACCGTGCCGTATGCGGCACCGTTGGGCAAGCTTGAACTGTACCAGTTGCATAATGGTATATGGGCCCATTAAGCTGATGTGACTCCAGGCTGTAGTGTGGAGACTCCTCGGTTGTTCTTGAATGGAGATGCAAAGGCATAAAGGTCTAAATCTTCTAGCGGGCACCTTCGACGTGTCCGTGTAGGGGACCTTTTGCTCGGGATGAAGAGGTTTGTCGACATTGGGGTCTTGGGTGAAAGCTGGCCACCTATGATTCGGGGAGGAGAGCACGTATGTGTCTCCCACACGGGTGTGCGTGTCGTGCAGTCCGGGTGCGTCCTGATTGCAATCATAGTCCCTCGCGGTAATAGAGTACCACTTGTCCGTCGCTGTCGTGATGTAGTAAATACTAAAGAAGCCAGAAGAATATGTTATATTGAATTATAATTGCTTGCAACCTTGTGTGACTTAGAGATAGCAAAATTAAATTTTACAGTTTCCCCATACTTTAGCTGTAATAGCATTATGTGCTTTGGGCATGTCATATCATCGACAAAGCGTTTCTTATTTGATTGTGGAGTCTATGATGTGTCGTGCCTGAAGAATGTCATGTGCTACTTAAAACTTAATTATAAGGATCCACTTGTAGGCGAGTATTTTATGCTATTCCTTACCTATGTTTAGTATTCACCCCTGCATATGTCTAGTGAGACGGGTTAGTCTTGCTGAGCCTTATGCTCATGTTTGCGCTTTAACGATTTTTGCAGGTATTAGGTTCATTTCTGCTGTTCAGGTTGTACATGGGATCTCGAGGTATCGAGATAAATATCATATGAACCACGCCGCTGCTGAATGTTCTTCTTGTTGCTAGTAAGAAGCGTCCTAGGGCATGGACGCCTTCTCTCCTGCTTAATTAAGTGAGGTTATGAGTATGTATTTTCCGCTGCGTGTGTACTTCTATTGTACACTCTTTTGTAAACTCTTCTTATTATGAAATGAAAACTTTATATGTTTTGGTATCCTTTTCGTGTGTGCTATTATGTGCCGCATCGCACGGCACCACCCAATGAGATCCTCGGAGGTGTGGACTCTGGTCCCCGCAGAAACACGTTTAGATTAGTCTCACACACAATTTCTATAACATATCATTTTTCTGTCGAAGGGGTTGGGATTTAAATGTTTCCACTGCATGAGATTTTTTAATCTACCATTGATCCCCTCTAGTAGCTTATTACGTGCTCTTCGATCCTACAGCATCCATGTTGTCCACTTGGGCATGTGCCTGGATCTATATACGAAAAGAAAAGTCACTGTTAAATTGCAAATATTTACTTAATGGGCATTGTTTGAAGTGTTACGCACATGTACAACTTCTGCTTGCTTGTTTGCCCAGTCACCGTTCTTCAGCAAATGGCTTGTCTCCCACAGTTGTATGTCATCGGGTTCTTCTCCAGTATGTGGGTCTCTCCTTACATTCTAGCCACCCAAGCAAAACAAATTTTTTACGTTCGACGTGTGAAGCAACCTAAATGGGCTACATTTGTTAAAATGAAGCCACGAAACCTTTTTGCCATGCCCCCTGGAGAAAGTGAAAATAATTTCACTGAGATGATGGAGGCTGAGACATTTGGTGATCGATGACTTACTAATATAAATGAGGATAGGTCCGCATGGGCTAGGAATCACATTGAGGGAGCAACCGGTGATGCTTCCGCTCTTCAAATGAGAACATGTGATAAGTTTGAGGCACATAGAGTTCCATCAGTAAATGAAGATGACGACGACGACGATGACAATGATACATATATCAATGATGGTATTGTACCTCCAATATTGGGGTTGGGGGTGGGGGGACAGCGAAGATGATGATTTTTTATATAACTACTGTGTGAGCTAGTTGTACGTGAACTATTTGATTTTTTTCGAAAAGATAGAAGCCGCTATTCTATTTAGCAGCAAGCTTAGAAGCAAGCCGATATTGAATAATCCCACATCTTTAGAAGATACCCAAAATTCGAAATGACGCTCCTGCAAAATTCCTAATGCAACAAACTAATGATTCCTGGCAACAGATCCTAATGCAACGAGTGTGTTCCGTGGCGATAGATCCTAAGGCCACGAACTAGTACAATTGTGGCAACAAATCCTAATGCAACGATAGTACAAGCAAAATGGAGACGCGCTTAATTAGTAGCGAAGTGTGTTTCTTATATGAAAAGCGCGTCCTCCCCACTACGTCTCCTTTTGGCTTTGTGATTTTCTACATTTTGCTTTGGTTCACTAATGATATCACACATCACTAAACTTAGAGCACATTCACTTGATAACTGAATCATTCACTTGTCCAAAAAATAAACAAATCCGTCCTTATGATTCTTGAGGAACACGATGAACACACCACACATTCATTGGTTCACATAGTGGCCAACATTTTGTAATATATTGTGTGGCCAACGATTGTGTTTCGTGATGATAGATCCTAACCGAGGAACTGGTGAATCAAGGCAATAGATCCTAATGCAACGATTGTGTTCTGTGGCGATAGATCCTAACGCCATGAACTGGTGAATCGTGGCAATAGATCCTAATGCAACGATTGTGTTCTGTGGAGATAGATCCTAACACCACAAACTGGTGAATCATGGAAAAAGTTCCTAATGCAAAGATTGTGTTTCGTGATGATAGATCCTAACACCACAAACTGGTGAATCGTGGCAAAGTTCCTAATGCAACAATTGTGTTTCGTGATGATAGATCCTAATGCCACGAACTAGTGAATCGTGGTAACAGATCCTAATGCAAGGATCGTGTTCCATGGTGATAGATGCTAACGCCACGAACTAGTGAATCGAAGCAACAGATCCTAATGCAACCATCATGTTTCGTGGCCATAGATGCTAATGTCAGGAACTAGTGAATTGTGGCAATAGATTTGTGGCGATAGATCCTAATGCCATGAACTAGTGAATCATGGCAACAAATCCTAGTGCAACAACCGTATTCCGTGGCGATAGATGCTATTGCCACAAAATAGTGAATTATGGCAAAAAGACCAAGCTTACTGCAATGATTTAGTATTCGTTGCAGTACAATCATTGCAACAGGGCGGAATCCTTGTAGTGAGATAGAAGTACTTAGAAAACATCCCCAGCTATATGCATCAAGTGATATGAAACTAAGCAACTACCAATAAAAGCCTATATGGATATGGCAAGTGGCAAAGCATCCCAAAATCCTCTACAAAGCACACAAGCACACAAGCAACATTACATAGCAAATCAGCACACCAATCAAACATCAACTCATCCTAAGTGCTCCTATGTGCTTTAAAGTGTCCATTCTATCTAGGTTGCGTCCTACGGTCAATCTGTGGTTTCGATACCAATTTTTTAAACCCGGTTCCAAACATGAACCAAGTGCGATGCATATGTGTGACCAAGATGTTCAACACACATACACGAGTGCATCACAAGCGACATACAGACAATTGCCACAACACAAATTAATTAAATGGGTACTTTTATTACAATATTCGAATAATCCTCAAATTACAAGTCTAAATATCATCATTAACAATTCTAAAACTAATGCAGTAGAAATCTTCTAAACAGAGCAAACTAAGCATAAGGGATATAGCGCGGCTACAAGCAATCCACAAGCTAGTCGACGGCAGCACACAACCTAGTACTCCACATTATCCCCAGGGTACTCCCAAACATCACCTAAAACTGTTGATGGGGGAATTGCAACGGCTAACACATATCATACTTAGCATGTGTGGGAAGATATTGATATGTAGCTTAAACAAGCAATGACAATAAATAATGGCTAGTTGCTAAAAATGTGAAAAGCATCCTACATTGTCTATGTGAAATAATCCCATCACATCCCAAATAATTAACAATTATGAGTCCAATACCATCAATTACCAATACATCACATTCATCAATGATTATCCATCCAAATACAAAATTCTTACCATCATATTTAACCATGTCTATTTGTCACAAATCAAACCATAACCAATACCAAACCATCCAAATTACCAAGTTCCACTCTAATAATGTGAAGGTCCATGTTGCTCATAATCAGGAGCACGGCTATCATGATAGTTTTTAATTATCTGCATAGGTTGTACCACTTTACCCACACGTTTGTGATTTCATCACCTTTCGGTGACTAAGAACCTACCTTGTGCCGTCTCATACTTCCTTTGGTGTGTGGCCAAGAGATAACAAAATAGATTTTACAAAGGGACTACTAGCACGCGTGGACCGACTAAGGTTTCACCAGAAGGATTGAATCTCCATTCTCACACCCACGGGCCCCCTCATATGCCATGCAGTTCCCAGGGTAGCCCTACTCAACTCCAATTCCCCACACCTTCAAATGATGCATACAATACCAGCAACACACCTAATTATTCATCTACGCCGCACCCATACCTTGCCTTGTGGTGGCACTGTAAATCATGGATGGTCGCTCCACGAACCGACCCTAAGATCTAAAGCAAGCAAAACGACCATAACAACAACCCAATCCACAATCCATGCTTGCTTAGATCTCCCAAGTCCCATGTTTACCAATTAACCACATTCATCAATTTTCATCATATACATGCTCATTAATTCATAGTTAAGCCATTTGGTTGTTTTCCCATCCCAATTAATTAGAGTTTAGCAAGAAGGGAAAATACCCTTCCCGACTCTCTACAGCATATTCCAAGCGACAAGGATGGTCAAACATGACTAGTAAACACCTATATTGGATTTCCCATCAATTTGACAAGAGCATGAAGTTTTTCAAACAAAACATTTAAAAATAGGATCAAAATGTTCAAGGACACTTGCCTTGCTCTTGAGACTGATTAGGCTCAAAATCTTCGACGTTTTGGTGCTGGAGGTCCTCGGCAGCACCCTCTAGAGCAACACCTTCTGTTCCGTGCAACAAATATACAAAAAAGCATTACAATCAATAACTGCTCATATATTACTCAATATGTCATGACATGCATGATTGATGCAATTATGTGGTAATGCATGTTATTAGGTTGATATCATTGCTTACTAACTAGTCACAATTAATTTTTACATGTTAGAGCAAGTTCTAAGTAATTTTGGAGGATATTAAAGAAGTTCTAGAAATTTTCAGACCAGGAAGACTAGACTAGTCCGCAGTGAGGCCGGACATGTCTGTTCTAGTACAAAAACGGGATCGGACTAGTCCACACTTGGACCGAACAAGTCCGTTCTGGATAGGGTTTTGGCAAATTTTCAACTAGAGCATAGTTAAAGTTAATATGGAACCAAAATTTACTTAGAAAGATGCATCTAAGGTATTTACCATGAATTCAAGGGTTCAAGAGTTGAAGACTCGATAATTTGATGTCAAGATTGAAGGAGATGAAGAATTGACGAAGAGGGATGTTGACGATGAAGGATTAATGATGAAGATCGCAATGGCAATGACAATCTTGGTTGATCCCCCTCCTTTCTCCCTTCTCCTTCTTCTCCCGACGGTGGAGGCTCGTTGATGGCGACTCTCACAAACTAGGGCTAGGGTTCTTCTTCAATTATGGCAATGAGATGAGAGGTGGGTGTTGGGGTGTTTATATAGGGTGTAGGTGGTAGGGTTTTGGTGGAATTCGAGTTTAAGGTGGTAGAGGCCTCGGTGGAGTCCCACATGGGCTCCATGGGGGTAGGACACGATGTTCTTGGGCCCACCTAAGGCATATGCCCAATAACTTGCCGTGGAGAAAGAAATAGGATCTGAGTCGGGCATACCGGACTAGTCCGCTAGGTGGCCACACAAGTCCGATATTGAACAGAGACTTGAATGGCCATGTCCGGTGGAGGTCCGGACAAGTCCGATCTTTTCCAAAGAGCAAAACGGACAAGTCCGATATAGGGCCGGACAAGTCCGGGGGTCTTCTCAAATTTTCAAAATCCGGACCAATGTGAAGAGTCACCGGGCAACTTCGAAAGTTTCTAGTGATGAAGATCGGACTAGTCCGTAAGCGGTAACGGACAAGTCCGGACTGCAACAAAACAAATTTCAGACTAGTCCGCAGAAAAAGCGGACAAGTCCAGAAATCACAGAGGCGGAATCGGACTAGTCCAGGGTCAAGTCTGCACAAGTCCGCACTGAAACCAAGTTTTAGTTGTTGATTTGATTCTAACTCATTTTAAACTTGTTCATTTTTTATGTTGCTTAATCTTAAACATGTATAAGAGTGTATGCAATGAAAGATGGATAACATTAAGGGTGTTACATCTCCTCTCTCCCAAATCCCACAAACCCTCAAGATTCTCTCTTAAGGCTCAAAGATGTGAAGAGGAAGACTTTGGAAGGCTGTTGGAAGGCTATGGCGGTGCTAGGGTTCGATAGAGAGCAAAGGAAAGTCAGCGGATCCCTTTTTATAGGGTCCCGTCAATTAGTCGTTGCCTGTAGAAAAAAGTTTGGACTAGTCCGCACTTGAACCCGAGACTAGTCCAGCCTAGAGGAGACCACTGAAATCACACTTGACAACCGCAAAAGTCCCCGCCATCTTTTGAATTCAAACGGTCGCAAGACCCCGGACTAGTCTGTTTCTGGACGGGCTAGTTCAATTATTTCCGGGTGAGAATGGACAAGTCTTGTCCAGGCGGACTAGTCCAACCTGCCAGGGACTAGTGTGACCCATAACGGACTGGTCTGATCTCGCATGGTACCACTTGGACTGTTTAGAAAAGGAAAAGTCTACCATGGCGAACTAGTTCGGCCCACCAGGGTGGACTAGTTCGACCTTCCAGGACTTAGTCCCAGAAAGGCTTAGACGCACTCACCACGGACTAGTCCATCCCCAAATGGACAAGTCCAAACTCACAAAGTAATTCTTGGTCCGCCTAACATCGGATCAGTCTGATGTGGTCAGAGTAGTCCGGCCTCCCAGCTCGGACTGATCTGGGCTTATCCTTAAGGCTTCCTTGACTCGTCTCTCCATCTAGACCTAATTGAACTAAGAGCTCTTAGGTTATTCTCAAACACTTGACTTGTTGAAAACTCACTACCACAAGGCTCAAGTCGACACAAGAAATTTTAAATCCTAATTTCTACTCTTTGAATTTTTCTATGACTTTTCACTCTTTCTCTATTTTTACAGTTTCTGATTCTGGTCCACTTTCAATCACTTGTAATTACACTCACAATGCTCATTAGTCCCTTTATTGTCATCATCAATCATCAAATCCCACGTGGAATAAGCCTACATGCACTTTCAAAGCAGATGAGGCATTCCAAGAGCTAAAGCGGTACCTTACATCACTACCAATCATGGTGGCTCCGGAACAAGGCAAGCCTCTACTTCACTACATAACCACCACAATGGAAGCCATGAGCCTGGTCCTGGTTGCGAAGTGACAGGAGTTCAGCGACTCCAAATGTTAGACGAGGGTCTTGCTGCATGTGCTGGGTCCCAGTACCTGGAACCCGCAGGAGGGCCAGAGAATCAAGTTAGCTCCGGTTCCCAGCTCCTAGAGGCCAGTCCAGGTCATGAGGCCAAGAGCCCTCGGGTCCCATACCAATGGAAGAAGAAGCACCGGACCCCCCAGTTCCTTCATAACACCAAGACAAGATACCTCGAGGTGCACATGCTGCTTTATGCAGTCCTTGTTGTATGAAGAAAGTTTCGCCACTACTTACAAGCTCACAAGATCTCAGTGGTGACTTCCTACAAACTAAGGGCCGTGCTCCACAGCCCCAGTGCAATTGGCGATGTTGCTAAGTGTGTTGTGGAGCTAGAAGAGTTTCAACACTACTTCTTACCACACCGTGCGGTTAAGAGTCAAGCGCTAGCTAACTTCATAGCTGACAAGACCCCACCACCAGGCCTTCTAGGGGCCCGGACGATAGCGAGCTGAAGCCTGAGGCTCCAGTCTTCACCGAGCACCACTTGACTCTCTACTTCAATGGCTTCTCGCGTAAGTAGAGTGCCGAAGCAGGGATCCTGCTCCACACGCCATTGGGGGAGCAGCTGAAGTACATGGTGCGACTCTGCTTCAAGGCAACCAACAACATGGCAGAGTATGAGGCCCTCATCTTCCAGTCATATACCATGCTATCTTTTGGTGTCCTGCAGTTGCTGGTCAAGGGTGACTTCTAGCTGATCATCAAGCAAGTCAAAGGAGAATGATGTTGCAATGATCCTCCGCTGGCAGCCTACCAACTCCATGTCCAAAAGATGGAGAAGGACTCCCATTCCATGGACCTGAGCCATATCCCTCACGCTAACAATACAACTACTGATGACCTATCAACAAAGGCCTGAACCGGGGCTCCGGTCCCTAATGGCGACCAACGGTCGGACTTGCCGAACTAGGCAAAGGGGGCAAGACCAGGACCATGGAGCTAGCAGTCCCGGTAGCCTGTTACCATGGAGCCCGCCAAGGATCGTAAGCATCACCAAGGACTCTGTGCAACCCGACGCACAATATTCAAAAGCTCAATTAGGTTTTAATGCATGGATCGCGGAGATTCAGGACTACTTGAAGGACAACATCAGTCAATATGAACATGCATCTGCTAAATGGATCGTTCGGTTGGCTAAGAGATGCATGCTGGTGGAGGGGGTCTCTACCGCTGCAGCGCCAATAAAGTCCTCTTGCAGAGCATAACCTGAAAAGAAGGATATTGCTTGCTCGTAGAGATCCATGGAGGTGAGCGTGGGAACTGTGACACCCGGTTCTAAAAAACAAACCAAGTGCAACACATATGTGTGCTCAGGATATTCATCACTCATACACGAGTGCATCACAAATAATATACAGAAAATAATCACACCACAAGAGTAAATAGGTACGTTATTACAATAATCCAATGGTTCACGAATTACAAGTCTATAATTATCATTGTTGCAGCGGAAAGATAACTTAACTAGGCTGCGCGGCTCCAATCCATATGCAAATGACAATAGCACACAACCTAGAACTCCGCATGATCCTCATGATACTCCCAAACATCACCTGAAACTGTTGGTGGGGGAATTGCAAGGGTGAGTACATGTCGTACTCAGCAAGTGTGGGAGATTATGACATGTAGCTAAAAACAAGGATAATAATAAATGCCTAATTGAAGGAAAGTATGTTTCAGAAACATTTAAAAGCAGTCTAAAATGTCTATGTGAGTTTAATTCCCATCTGATCCCAAGTAAACATCATAATCCATATCCATCATTCTCCATTACAATCATACCTCATCCATCAATTTAATAACCATCCATATGCCAACTTCTCACCTTCTTAATCGACCATGCTGATATATCATAATCCAAACCATAAACATGTTCGAAACCATCCCAAATCCCAAGTCCAACTCTAATCATGGAAGTTGTCAGGGTGCTCATAACTGGGAGTACGGCTATCATGATAGTTTTTTAACACTCTGTAGAGGTTGTACCACTTTACCCACATGTTCGTGATTTCATCACCTTTTAGTGACTAAGAACATCCATTATGCCGTCTCACACTTCTGTTATTATGTGGCCAAGAGATCACAAAATAGTCTTTAAAAAGGGACCACTAGTATGTACGGACCCACTAAGGTTTCACTAGCAGGCTTGAATCTCCATTCTCCCACCCATGGGCCTCCTGGTGTGCCATGTAGATCCCAGTGTAGCCCTCCTCGACTCCCATTCCCCTCACCATCCAATGGCCTATACAATACCAGCATCACACCTAATTATTTAGCTATGATGCACCCATACCTGGCCTTGTGGTGGCACTGTTGTCCTGTCTTATTCTCGCATGACCAGGTCCTTAGATCTAAGGAAAGCGAAACCACCATACCATCCAACCCAGTCCACAACCCATGCTTGCTTAGATCACCCCAGTTTCGTGTTACTTAAGTCATCATTATCATCAATTCACATAGTCCATAAGTATATTAGTTCATAATGAGTCATATATTAAGCCATTTGGTTATTTTCAATCCCAATTAAGTTAAGCAAAGCAAAACTATAAAATACCCTTCTCGACTCTCTAGAATATAACCCAAGTGACAAGGGGTGGTCATAAAAGTCTAATAAACACCTATCATGGGTTTCCCATCAATTTGACACAAGCATGCAGTTTTGCAAACAAAATTTTGGAAACAGGATCAAAATATTCAAGGACACTTGCCTTGCTCTTGAGGCTTGTTTGGGTCGATAGCTTCAAAGTTATGGTGTTGAAAGTCCTCGTAAGCACCCTCTAGAGCGTTACCTTCGATTTCCCGCGACAAACATGCGAAACAAACATTACATTCAATAAATACTCACATAGTACTCAATATGCCATGACATGCATGAATGATGCAATTATGATGTAATACATGTTAGTAGGTTGCTGTTGTTGCTTACTAATTAGTTACAACTAAGTTTTACAAGTTAGAGCAAGTTTAGAGACATTACGGAGAAAACTAAAAAAGTTCCAGGAATTCCAGAGCTGAGGGACCGGACTAGTCTGCACCATGGGTCGGACATGTCTGCTTTGGACCAGAAAGTTCAACAGACTAGTCCGCAGCAGACCAAAAAAGTCCGCTACAACTAGGGTTTTAGCAAATTTCCAACTAGAGCATAGTTTGTGTTAAATATGTAACCATAATTTATGTAGGAAAGATGGATGTAAGGTATTTACCGCAAATCCTAGGGTTCAAAGGTCGAGGATTCGATGAAACTCGAGAACTTGGCGTCTAGATCTGATGAAGATGAAGAATTGACGAAGAAGAAATTTGAGATCAAAGAATTGGTGAAGATCTCAGCAGTGATGATGATCTCGCTTGATTCCTTCCTCTTCTTCTTCTTCCTTCCCTTCCCTTCCTTGTAACACCCTCATTTTCATGCATAATCATCATACATGTTTAACATTAAGCAGCCTAAAAGGGAACATGATTAAAATGAATTTAGGGCTAATCAGCAATTTAATCATGTTTGGGAGTGGACTTGTTCGTCCTCCACACCGGACTAGTTTGGTGTCCCTCTTCTACTTCAGAAAATTCAGTTCTTCAGAACTCCGGACTTGTCCAGCACACTAAATATACTAGTTCAATTGAGGTTCTGATGTTGTCCGGACTTGTCCGACCTTTTAGCAGACTAGTCTGCTGTTGGTCTCTGTTCGGATCAATTTACTTGCCAAGCACCAGACTTGTCTGGCCTCCAGCACTCGGACTTGTCCGAAATCACTTCTGTTCCAAAACGGACTTGTCCGGCTACCTTGGGGACTAGTCCGATCTTCAGAGTCCAACTCAGATTCTATTTTCTTCCACGTTAAGTTTTTGGGTAATTGCCTTAATTGGACTCAAGAACTTCGTGCGCAACCCCAGAGGAGCCCAAGTGGACCCTACCAAAGCCCCTATTCATTCTCCACCGAACTCTACTCCAAATCCAACCCAAAACCCTACCACTCCACCCTATTTAAACAACTGAATACCCCACACCTGCTCACATGTTGAAACCCTCGCTACCATCTTTTCCCCGTGCACCGTTATCAAGAGAAGAGCTAGCAGCAAGGAGAAGGAGGAGAAGAAGGAGGAGGATCAAGAAAGCACAATCTTCATCAACTTTTTGACATCGACATTCTTCATCACCAAATCATCCTCAACACCTCATTATCAAACCCTAGCGTTGAGATTCATGTTTTGCACCCAATTCTCAACCTTTGGAGCTCCAAACTTATGCTATTCCCTCTACATCCAATTCTCCACGTGAATTCAATCCCAATTTCCACTGTCCAGAAAACCCTAATTTGTAGTTTCTGGACAGGGCAGACTAGTCCGGCCCTGAGATCAGACTTGTCCGGCCCCCTCAATCTGTTGTTGCTAACAGAGTTCCAGATTGGCTCAAATCAACTTGAAACTTGTTCAAACAAGTTAAAATCCATTGTAACTAGCTAGTAAACATTAATAGCAACTTATAATGTGAGACCTATGTGTGCTGAATACATTAGCTATGGTGATAAAAGTTTTGAATACTACCAAAGCACCTTTATCATCAAGGTCCGACTCTAGGTCCGAGCTCCAGCAAGGTCCGACGTAAGGACTGACTTTTTTTGTCTAGGTCCGACTAGCTTTGGTTAGCTCTGGCTCTAGTTCCGACTAGCTTTGGTTAGCTCTGGCGCTAGGTCCTACTAGATTTGGTAAGCTCCGGCGCTAGGTCCGACTAGCTTTGGTAAGTTCTGGCGCTAAGTCTTGCTAGCTTTGGTAAGCTCCGGTTCAAGGTCCGGTTAGCTTTTGCAAGGTTCGAAGCTTGATCGCAGTGGTTCTGCTTTTAACTTGCAATGATTCATACTTGCTTTACATTGATGGAAATTTTACTTAGTAATCTTTTACTATGTTTTTGGTGTGTTTTGGTGGTTATGGCTGACATCGTTTTTACCATGGTTTGCAACATGCTTATGTGAGGTACTCATGTAAGGTGTTTTGGTTTCCGAACTAAAAAGAGTCAAGTCGAGGACATGTGCTCGGAAGTATTGGGTGTTTATTCATGTGTAGGTGTTGCTTGAGTTCAAGACATGGATGGTGATGGGATCCATTGAACTATTCTTAGGGAGAAGATGATGTTCGACAACCAAGTTCGGGGGGAATTGTGGTTGAGTTGATCGGGAGGTCGCGCAACATGTATGAATCAAGAACAATGCATATGAAGGTATCGTGGATGTCGTTGTAAGGTGTTTTCACATATGCATGGAATGCATTGACATGTCATCATGGTTTCGAGATGGGATTTGGACGTGAAGATTTGGTTGGAAGGATCCAGTCGTATCGGATTATGACTCTGGCTGCGGCAAAGTCAGGTTTGGCTCGGACATCAAAAGCATCGAGTTGTTATGATAATTTTCATGTGGGACACAAAGTTAGGTTGTTTTAGGAATGTGGGATACGTTCCTATGGTGTTCGTAAGTCTTAAGATTGCTTCTATCTGCGTATAGAAGAGTCTTGAGCAGTTATGGAAAGTTTTGATTCGTGAATTGAGTAGGATTAGAGTCCTAGTTTGGTTTGGGTTGATCTCATGGCTAGTTATATAAACAAGGGAGGACAGAGATCGTTGTAGATGACTTTGAGGCTGTTCCTCTTATGTTCTATTGAATAAAATTCATAGTTGTAAGGAACTTTTGTGCCTTGTTCGTCCGACTTGTTTTTGTCATGTCTTTCTCGTCGAGTTTCTGCACAGCACTATCTTTCTTTGGCAGTTTTATCATAACTCGAGTTTTACAGATCCGATTGACGTGATTCTTCTTGGGTTGTCTTCACAACTTAATTTTCTATCATCTGTGAAAATTTCATGGTCCCTAGATTTGTGGTTTCTGATCTGCACGAGTTTCTTTGCAGTGTTCTAGAACTGTTTTTCTCGGGTAGGAGAGATTGACCTTTGTTCGATCTTTCGATCGTAACCTCAGTTTCTCTTGGCAGATTTTTGTGATTGTTGTTGTGAAGTCTTCGTGACTTGATTCTTTACAATCTATACTAGTTTTGTCACAGTTGAACACATTTATATTAGCCCGACACATGGTTTCCTTAACAGATCAGTTTTCTATCGAGGGGTGTTTCGTTGCTTCCACTGAAGAGTTTTAATCTACCACTCTCCCCCTCTGGTAGATTTACACGTTCTCTTTGATCCTACAATTGGTATCAGAGCCACGATGCTCCAATCTTTGTGATTTGCATGTGTTTTTGACTAATCATCATGGAGAAATACTTCGCAAAACCTTGTGTTTTTAGTGGTATTGATTTTCAGGTTTGGAAAGAACGTATGGAAGCTTTAATCCAGGCACAAGGCTTCGCAATATGGGAAAAAGTGTAAAAGCCTTACAATGTGACGCCAAAAGATCAAGTCACAGCTACAAACTTAAGAGATATCGACAACAACAACAAAGCTCACAACTTGATAATCCAAGGACTAACTCAGAGCGACTTCGACTGTGTTGCACACCTCCGATTGGCGTACGATGTGTGGAGAGCACTTTGTGACTACCACGAAGGATCCAACAAGATCAAGGAGGTAAAGCGGGATATGTTCAAAAAGTAATACATGCGCTTCGAGATGCAACCCGATGAGTCCATTGATGACCTTTTTGCTCGCTTTAATAAAATCCTCAGCATCTTGCGTAGTGTCAATGTTATTTTTTCAGATGCTGAGAATGCTAGGCATTTGTTAAGTGCATTAGAAATGTCAATTTGGGAGATGAAAGTAACATCCATTCGTGAATCAACCATCATGAGTACTCTTACTTTAGATGTACTTTACTCTAAACTAAAAACTCATGAAATTGACAACTTATCATGTAAAAATCCAAATAAGTCTATTGCATTTGTTTCACAACATGATATGCCTAGCTTCGACCAATCATCATCTTGCAATACTCTTGCTTTGTTGTCCTCACTAACCCTGGAGCAGATCGAGAAATTTCCAGAAGAGGAGTTAGCACTCATCTCTACTAGATTCTCAAAAGCATTGCAAAATGTGAGAACAAGAAGGAGAGAAAGCTCCGGACCACACCACTGCTTTGAATGTGGTAAGACAGGACACTTTCATGCAGAATGCCCTAACCTTTCAGGTCCTACTACCCTTGAAGAAAAGCAGAAAAAGGTCAAGACCATCTCTGTAAACTCAAACAAGAAAAAGAAGGGTTCTATAGGATGCAAGATGATAGACAGCTTCATCACCGCACTTCAATAGCTCAGTCCAAGTGATGTAGACATTAGAAGTGATGAAGATACCGACGGTCTGGCCAACTTATGCTTCATGGCGGGCAAAACAAGATCAAGATCAAGTCAGGAGGATGCAGAACACAACAGTTATGACGATAAGGTATGTTCTACCTGTAATGAAATGTGTGATGCAATTTTTCGTGCATCTATTATTGTCAAGAAAGAGGACAAAAAGCTTAGGGATAATGCTATTAAAATTGAATCACTAGAGTCTGAAATCAACCGTTTATAACTTTGATTCCTAGTGATGATGCATGTCCCTCATGTGACTTAATCTATGAACAAATGTCCACATTAAGAAGTGCACACTCCTCAACTCTAGATAGACTTGATGAAGAAATTGAAAAGAACAAAATGTTGTCTGACTTTAATGTTAAAAACGTAAAAGATGCTTCTTGTTCTATAGATGATTTGCATTGTTCTGCATGTGATAATCTTGATAAGAAACTAAAAGATGCAATGAATGAAATTTCCAATCTGAACAATGCTTTACGAACACTTGAAGTTAAGAATTGTACTGAATGCAAACTTAAGGGAAAAGCTTCATGTAAAGAATGCTTAGTTTTATCTAAGTAACTTGACAATAAAAATAAGATACTAGAGCCGTTTTTCAATGGGAACAAAAATATAAACTTGCTACTGAATTTATCCAAATCTTGCAATGATAAAACTGGTTTAGGTTTTGATTCTCATGCTCATGCTAAAGCACATCCACCTAAAATTGTAAAGTTATTAGGAAGTGAATTGAGTTAAATAGTTCCTAAACCAAAAGAGGTGGTTTTTAAATCTGCAGGAGTGTTTTCATGTTCGGGTTCAAATAAACATACTTCATGCTCATCTAAATATAAACACAAAATTAAATTTCGTTGTACCTATTGTTGTAGAGATGGTCATGTCATACATTTTGTTATAGACTAGCTAAACAACATAAACTGGAAAGAATGCAATCTAGATCTTATAACTCTCATGCAAAATTTGCTACACATAGTAGACCGAATGTCAGGAACATGCAACCTGCTGTTGTGAGTCAAAAACATTCAAAGTTTACCCTCGGAGCTTCAGTTTTTATCTCCGGACCTTATGTTTTAGCTTCGGGAGCTACTGATTTTCGTGCTACACAAGTAACACCTCATAGGTTAGTAGTTAAGAACAAGAAATCTCAAACTTTGACTCATAAACCTATTGTTTTATCTCAGCTTTCGCGTGTTTTTCCTGCTGCATGTCGTGTGACTCAGTACTGGATTCCTAAATGCCTTTTGACTAACCCCAGTATTGAGTCATCAACGTATTATTCTTCTATGTAGGTTACACGCTTGAGAAAGGAGAACATTTGGATTGTGGATTCAGGTTGCTCACGCCACATGACCGATAACAAAGAATTATTCTCCTCCTGCTCTTTTGTGTCAAGTATAGAGAATGTTAATTTTGCCGATAATTCTTCAACTGCTATAATTGCTAAGGGTTCGGTTAGAGTAAATGATCACTACACTTTGAATGATGTGGCACTTATTACAAATTTGAAATACAATTTGCTTTCTGTTTCACAACTGCTAGATGAAAATCTGGAAATTATTTTCACTAAAAATTGCTGCAAAGTTGTAAATTGAAATAGTGAGCTTATTTTAACATGTCTCGGTTTGGAAGTCTTCCTCTAAGCATAGGTGTCTAGTTGCCAATAATTCAAAGGACTTATATTTTTTACATCGTAGACTTGGTCACGTAGGCTTTGATCATCTAACGTGTGTTAGTGCTCTTGATCGCATACGTGGGTTGCCTAAGCTTAAAGGCGACAAAGAAAGTTTGTGCTCTTCTTGTGGATAGGCTAAGATTGTTGCAGGTTCACATAATCCTCTCACAATGATCATGAAAACTGAACCGGGTAAACTTTTGCACCTTGACACCGTAGGACCTTCACGTGTTCAATCCTTCAGAGGTAAATGGTATGCTCCTGTAATTGTTGATGATTATTCTAGATACTCTTGGGTTTACTTTATGGCATCTAAGAATGAAGCTTTAGTCACTTTAGAACTCTATTTCTTAGACTATCAATCGATCACAAGGATCTTTAAAAGCAATTAAAAGTGATAACTACATCGAATTTAAATATCAATCTTTTGATTACTTTTGTGCTGAAAATATAATAGATCATCAATTTTCTTCACTATATGTACTTCAACAAAACGGTGTTGTAGAAAGAAAGAACAAAACGATTGCAACCGCTTGTTATGTCTCAAATCATGTTTTCTTGCGCGCTAAGCTAGGTAAAACACCATATGAGCTCCGGTTTGGACATAGGCCTAGTGTTACACACTTTCAGGTCTTTGGTTGCAAATGCTTTGTTAAGAAACACGGTAATCTTGATAAATTTGAACCTAGATCCCTTGATGGCATGTTTCTTGGTTATCCTACCATGTGCTTTTACTTGACACTAACAAAATTGTGGAGACTTGTGAGGTGTCTTTTGATGAAGCTAGCCCAGGTAATAGCTCAAACATTGTAGGTCCAGATCCATATCCTCAGGGGGAGGGTATTTTCGAAGAAGAAGAAGAGTCAGTGATATTGCCTGATGGTTCCGAAGCTAACTTGTGTCCAGCTCCGAACTTCGAACAAGCTCCGACTACCATCTCTGCTTGTCCTGATCAGTCACATGCCACAAGCTCTTCAATTTGCGATGAACCTGATGAAGGAAAAGCTTGTGAGACATCTGCTCCCCTACGAATTTACAAGAATCATCCCCTACAACGGATAATTGGAAGCTTGCATGAACGAGTTACAAGATCCATGTTTTCCAACCCCAATTCTCATGCTCATTCTGCTTTTGTTTCTTCTTTTGAACCCAAATATATATCACACGCACTCACTAATGAATCTTGGGTAATTGCCATGCAAGAAGAGTTAGAAAATTTGAAAGAAATAATGTTTGGAAACTTGTACCTCCACCTCAGGATCACACTTTAATTGGAACTAAATGGGTGTTTAAAAATAAACAAAGTGAGGATGGGGTTGTGATTAGGAATATGGCTAGATTGGTTGCTCAAGGTTTCACACAAATTGAAGGTCCAAATTTTGATGAAACTTTTGCTCCTGCTGCTATATTAGAAGCCATAAGAATTTTGTTAGCTTTTGCTGCATCTAAAGGTTTCAAGTTATATCAAATGGATGTTAAAAGTGCTTTTCTTAATGGCTATATAGATGAGGAGGTTTATGTCAAGCAACCACCAGGTTTCGAAAATCTAGATTTTCCTAATCATGTTTACAAACTATCCAAAGCCTTGTACGGTCTCAAACAAGGCCCTAGAGCATGGTATGATAGGTTTAAAACATTCTTACCTGAAAAAGGGTTTACCATGGGCAAGGTTGGTAAAACTCTTTCTGTGCTTAAGCATGGCAATGACTCATTATTCGTTTATGTGTATGTGGATGATATTATCTTTGGTTGTGCTTATCATGATCTTGTGTCCAAGTTTTCAGCTATGATGTGTTCAGAATTTGAGATGAGTATGATGGGAGAACTCACATATTTTTGGGGCTGCAAATCAAGCAAACTAAGGAGGGAACCTTTGTTCTAGGTCCGAGCTCCAGCAAGGTCGGACGTAAGGTCCGACTTGTTTTTTCTAGGACTGACTAGCTTTGGTTAGCTCCAGCTCTAGGCCCGACTAGCTTTGGTTAGCTCCAGCGCTAGATCCGACTAACTTTGGTATGCTCTGGCTCTAGGTGCGACTAGCTTTGGTAAGTTCCGGTGCTAGGTCCTGCTAGCTTTGGTAAGCTCCGATTCAAGGTCCAGTTAGCTTTAGCAAGGTTCGGAGCGTGATCGTAGTGGTTCTGCTTTTAACTTGCAATTATTCGTACTTGCTTTACATTGATGGAAAGTTTGCTAAGTAATCTTTTTCTAAGTTATTGGTGTGTTTTGGTGGTTATGGCTGATATCGTTTTTACTATGGTTTGCAACATGCTTAGGTGAGGTGCTCACGTAAGGTGTTGTGGTTTCGGAACTAACGAGAGTCAAGTTGAGGACTTGTGCTCGGAAGTATTGGTTGTTTATTCATGTGCAGATGTTGCTTGATTTCAAGACATGTCTGGTGGCGGGATCCATTGAACTAGTCTTAGGGAGAAGATGAGGTTCAACAACCAAGTTCGGGAGGAATAGTTGTTGAGTTGATCGAGAGGTTGCGCAACATGTATGAATCAAGAACAATGCATATGAAGGTATCATGGAAATCGTTGGAAGGTGTTTGCATGTATGCATGGAGTGCATGGACGTGGCAACATGGTTCCGAGATGGTATTTGGAAGTGAAGATTTGGTTGGAAGGATCTAATCGAATCGGATTATGACTCTGGCTGCGACAGAGTCGGGTATTGGCTCAGATATGGAAAGTATCGTGTTGGTTATGATAGTTTTCATGTGGGATGCAAAGTTAGGTTTTTTTAGAAATGTCGGATACGTTTCTATGGTGTTTGAAATTCTTAAGATTCCTTCTACTTGCGTATACAAGAGTCTTGAGCAGCTATGGAAAGTTTCGATTCGTGAATTGAGTAGGATTAGAGTCCTAGTTTGGTTAGGGTTGGCCTCATGGATGGTTATATAAGCATGGGAGGCCAGAGATCGTGGTAGACGACTTTGGGGCTGTTCCTCTTAAGTTCTATTGAATAAAATTCGTAGTTGAAAGGAACTTTTGTGCGTTGTTCGTCCGACTTGTTTTCAGCAAGTCTTTCTCGTTGAGTTTCTGCACATCACTATCTTTCTTTGGTGGTTTTATCATAACTTGAGTTTTACAGATCCGATTGACCTGGTTCTTTTTGGGTTGTCTTGAAAACTTAATTTTCTATCATCTGTGAAAATTACACGGTCATTGAATTTGTGGTTTCTTATCTACATGAGTTTCTTTGTAGTGTTCCACAACTGTTTTTCTCGAGTACGATAGATTGACCTTTGTTAGATCTTTTGATCGTAGCTTGAGTTTCTCTCGACAGATATTCGTGATTTTTGTTGTGACGTCTTCATGACTTAATTCTCTAAAATCTATACTAGTTTTGTCATAGTTGATCACGTTTATATTAGTCGCACACACAGTTTCTTTAACATATCAGTTTTCTGCCGAGGGGTGTTTTGTTGGTTCCGCTGAAAAGTTTTAATCCACCATTCACCCCCCTCTGGTAGCTTTACACATGCTCTTTGATTCTACAATTAACAAGTTTTACCTCACAATTGCATCAATCATGCATATCATGGCATATTGAGTAATATTTGAGCAATATTTGATTGTAATGTTTGTTTCGCATGTTTGTCACGCGGAACAGAAGGTATCGCTGTAGAGAGTGCTTACAAGGACCTGTAGAACCAGAACTTCAAAGATTTCGATCCGAACCAAGATCAGGAGCAAGGCAAGTTTCCTTGATCATTTTCATCTAGGTTTTAATTTCTTGTTTGCAAAATTTCATGCTTGTGTCAAATTGATGGGAAAACCCATTTATAGACGTTTACTAGTGTTGTATGACTACCCTTGTCGCATGAACACAATGTAAAGAGTCAAGAAGGGTATTTTACACTTTTTGCTTCACTATACTCAATTTGGTTTGCGAAACAATCGTATAGCTTAATTATGAACTATTGAACACACGAATGGTGAGAATTTATAACAATGACCCTTTAGCAACATGGAACTTAGGGATCTAAGTAAGCCGATTACGTGGAATGGGTTGGACCGTTTTGGTGCTTTTGCATGCTTTAGATCTAAGGACCAGTTCGTGTAGCGATCGTCCAGGATTTACAGTGCCACTAGAGGGCCAAGTATGGGTGCGGCTTAGCAGACTAATTTGTGTGTTGCCAGTACTGTTCGGACCATTTGGAAAGCTCGGGGAAGGGGTAGTCGATTGGGTTTGTAGTGATGGTGGGACTACCTAGGGATCCGAATGGCGCAAGAGGGGGCCCTTGGATGGATGTGCTCAGTTGGAGACATCACCACCGGTGAAACATCAGTGGGGTCTGAATATGCTAGTAATCACTTTATAAAGGCTATTTTGTGATCTCTTGGCCACGAACCAAAGAAAGTGTGAGACGGCATCATTGAGATTCTTTAGTCATTGAAAGGTGATGAAATCACAGACTTGTGGGTATGGTGCTGCAACCTCTGCAGAGTGTTAAAAACTATCATGATAGTCGTGCTCTCGATTATGAGCGATCTGGACCCTCAAATGATTAGAGTTATGGACCTTGAACTTGGTTTAATGGATGGAATTAATTTGGGAATCAGTATTGTTATAGTAATTGGGTTTGGAACATGAAAATGGTAATAATGAGTCGAATGGACAGTTATGAGTTGAATATGGCATACTATGGATGGTTTTGGTTATTTATGTTGGAATTATGGTATTGGAGATGAAATTATTGTTGATGGGTTATTAAGGGATTGACCTCACTTAATGATCATATTATTGCATTTTCAACTGTTTTGAATGTTCTTTTATGCAAATAGCCATTATTTATTATCATTTCTTGTTAAAGCTACATGTCATACTTTCCCACACTTGTTGAGTACGACATGTGCTCACCCTTGCTATTCCCCCAACAAATTCAGTCGCAGGCGACAATGTGGAGTACCGGAGTTCTTTGAGGAGTTCTAGGCGTGCGTGTTACTGTCAAGCTTGTCTGTGGATGTAGGATCGAAGAGCACGTGAAATGCTACCAGAGGGGTGTGAATGGTAGATTTAAAAATCTTACATAGCGGAAACAATTATACCCCAACCCATTCGGCAGAAAAACAATCTGT